>LR990367.1:0-10000000 GCA_905147345.3 Mythimna impura | reverse complement strand
TGACCCGATTTATTTTATTAATTGAGAATTTGAAATCAGACCCCACTTAAATGGCACAAGCTTTCAGGTTAAAAAGGGATAGATAAATGTTCGACTTCCAATTTTAAATTTAGAATCGGGCAATAACAATCGAATTTCGAGATTAGTTTAAAAAATAGTCTAACTGAGGACCCAAAAGGAACGTTTTTTGTGTGCAGTTCGCGCTATATTTGTTTTATTACGATTCTGTTTGCGATAGCCAAGCCAGTCAGTATCTATGGCATACCCTAGCCGTCTGTGTTGCTAGATTGGGGAGTGGAAAATCTACGGATTTTGGAGATATTTGTACCTATGTAAGTAAGTTGCAGAGCAATTGTGAGAGCAGTGGTGACCGAGTGGTAACAGCACCGACTAACAAGTTGTAGATCACGGGTTCGAACCCAGCCAGGCGCATTACTTTGTGTAATTTATTTCATCACCACTGCTCTCAAAACGGTGAAGGAAAACATCGTGAGGAAACCGGCATGACCTAGAACAAAAATATCGAAGACACGTGACATTCACCAACACGCACTGAGCCCGCGTGGTGGATTACGGCCCAGTCCCTCTCCTAGAGAGGAGGCCTGAGTCCCAGCAGTGAGAACATTAAAAGGCTGATTATGCTATGAACCATTTGCAATCTTTGCCAGCTAAAAAAACCTATCTATTGTTTGGTGGTTCATTCTACTCCGGCTTCTTCTTCTTCTTCCTGCCCTTATGCCATATTACTTGAGGTCGGCGCAATACGTTCCTTTTCCTCCATTCTGTCCTGTCATCCGTCACACTATTACTAACTTCTTTTTCTTTCACATCACTCCTCGCAAAATCCATCCATCTTTTCTTTGGCCTCCCTCTCTCTCCATCTATATGTATACTCAGAACTCTTTTAGTAACATGCGTTTCATCCCTCCTCTTCACATGACCATACCAAGACAAACGATTGCCTTTCAACTTTTCAGTCACTGGCGCCACTTTCAAACTTCCTCTAATATACTCATTTCTCACTTTATCCATGCTCGTCACACCACACATCCACCTCAACTTTCTACTCCGGTTTATGTACGGCTATTTGTGAAAATTATCAGTTGCACGTTACTGTAATACGTACTTACTATTTGTCAAAGTAAGTAAGTAAGTGAAACAAATGCATTACTATGTAGCAACATCTATGGCGTCACATAAGAACTAATCCTGCATCGCCCAATTAAAGTTCTCCGCGCGATTAGAACATATATAGAACAGCCCGAAATCATTTATCGGGCAGTTGCCTACCAGATATAACACCCGTCTGGTCGGAGGATCCTCCCTTTTCAACGGAGGTTAGCGTGACAGCGTGACTTTACACCTTGTTTCGCATACCTCCAAACTATATATGTAAATACATTTCATAAAACTGTTGCCTTCGTGCACTTACAATTACAATTACTACAGAACTAAACAGACTTATTAAGAAAGAATTAAGGACAAGAAATCAGGTATTTATTACTTGTTTCGAAATCCTGATCAAATAATCGTCTTCTACGATGTCCGACACACCGCTCTGGGTTTGTCCATTCCTCTTTCTTTGTCCAGGCAATCTCCCTTTGGAATGCGCTCCCTCTGAACATCATGACGGCAACCAGTTGGTTGTTCTTTAACGTGAAAGCAAGAGAACACTTTCGCAAGAAGTTGGTAGATTCATCACACTCTTGATTTGTTGTAAGTATTTTTTTTTTCAGTAAGTATCATTCTTTATTTGTATGTATGTATCTAGGTATATATTTATTATTGTTCTTATTTCCTCTCTGTCAGTCTTCTATTAAGTTGCACCTGTCATGTTATGTCTCTGCACCACCCTAAGGTCGACTGGTAGAAAATGTCTAATAGTCGCTAGAATATAAGTCGATGCCTAATAGGCATTAAGTCCGCCTTTGTACAATGTTTCATTAGTGCATAAAGTTTTAAATAAATAACTTAATTAGTTTCTGGCTACTCGTTATCATCATCATCATCATCATCATTTCAGCCGAAAGACGTCCACTCTTGGACACAGGCCTCCCCCAAGTGTCGCCATAATGACCGGTCCTGTGCGTCTCGCATCCATTGGATTCCCGCGACCCTTACTTCATCGGACCACCTTGTGGGAGGCCATTCAACGCTGCGTCTTCCGGTACGTGGTCGCCACTCCAGAACCTTTTTTTGCTGGCTACTACGCTAAAGAAAGAAAACATATAGCATTGGTTTAGTACCTAGTCTAAAACCATCTTCGCACCTTTCTGATGAATATAGGTTGGATGTTATCAAAGTCTATAACGGACATATCTATATCTAGAGGCGTGATAAATAGCATAGCATAGTCGGCCTTATAATATTCCCACTGTTGGGACTCAGGCCTCCTCTCTAGGAGAGGGAATGGGCCGTAATCCACCACGCGGGCCCAGTGCGTGTTGGTGGATGTCACATGTCTTCGAATTTTTTGGTTCTAGGACATGCCGGTTTCCTCACGATGTTTTCCTTCACCGTTTTAAGAGCATTGGTGATGAAATAAATTACACAAAGTAATACGCCTGGCTGGGTTTGAACCCTCAACCTGCAACTCGTCAGTCGGGGCCGTTACCACTCGGCCACCACTGCTCTGCGTGATAAATCTGCTTTAAAAATATTGTTTTATACGGTTTTAAAAGAATCTACCTCATCACGTAATGTAACAAAATTTTACCTTGTCTGTGACGCTTAATATTGTCGTAAGGTTGAAAGCATATATCTCAATCTTCAGTTATCCAGATTAAAGAACTTACCAACAAAAGCCACATTTAGGTAAGTACTTCACACATCTAAAGCCTTTAGCGGTAAAGTGAATTGCAAAGCTTCAAATTTAATTGCTTATCATATAAGACGCAAGTTACAAGGCAAACTGAGATGAAATAGCGGTCGCGTGCCACTTGAACATTTGTTATCGCTGGTGAAACATGAATACGTCACCACCGCAATGTGTGCGTATGTAATATTACACGTCATTGAGCAAATTGGAGAGATTATGTGTATTATAAGTTTTGCAAACACGTTTAAGGGGTGACTGGGTATATATTCTAATCGCACGGAAAACTAATACCGCGATACAGGATTAAGAATTTTAGTACATAAATGGCGCCATAGATGTCGCTACATACTAAAGGGGTGACCAGACGGTTGCAAACTAGCGTTCCAACCACGGTGACCGTGGTTGGAGCTTGGTTTGTGTGTATAGAGGCTACATGGATGTAAACCACGCGCCAACACGTTCGGTGGTTAAGACAACGCGCCTCCCAACCAAGGGCGTTGAAGGTCATGGATTAAAACTGCTGTCTACACGGATTTAAACTAGCAAGGTCACCTTGGTTGGAACGCTAGTTTGCAACCGTCTGGTCACCCCTTTAGTATGTAGCGACATCTATGGCTCCTGTATCGCAGTATTAGTTTTCCGTGCGATTAGAACATACACCTGAAATTAATTATGGTGCAATAAGTTGCCCAGACCAGGTGTAACACCCGTCTGTTCAGAGAATCCTCTCTCTCTAAGGGACTTTACACTTTGTTACGCATACCTCTAAAAATGTGTCTACAACTTTACAGATTTCAATAACACTTGAAGGAGTAAGCGCGGTAAAATGTAACTATTTTAATGACCTTTACTCAAAAACAGCCGCCCTAGCCAATTTACGACCGTTTCGTTTCGATTCTCTTGCTTCGAACACCTCGAGTAGGCCACGCCTCCGATTCCTTTGTTCTGTACCTCTACCATGAGTTTAAAGCAATAGTATTCGTCGCTACTCGATATCGACGCCGTAAATATTTTGTATGGCAAATTTTGCAGCGCCTCTAGCGGTCACTTGCAGAACCAAAATCGGTAGTATGAGTCATCAAGTACAAAACCTATCGAATAAGAACTCGCTAGCGACTAAAGTTTTTAGTAGTTTCCTATAGAAAAACGGTACCATGAGTAACAAATTTGACAGGTGCTATCGAAGCAAACCGTTACTACAGTAGTAAAGTAACTCACTAGCATATTGAAGGGTGAAAATGATGTAAAGCGTGTCGTGTAAAACAATATTTTATTTATTTGTGCATAAATATGTCCGGTAAAACTTATTTAACGTAGAATATGTTAGGTACGGCTGCATATGAAGACGAACGACGCGTCAAAGGAAATTTCCAAGCGATTAAACGAAAGGCACTTGAACATATTAGTTAAATAATTTCATCAAAGAATATAGGCTCAATAAAGGGGCTTTCGAGTATTTGTGTGGTCTGCTAAGGGTTTATACAGATTTGAAATTTACACAAAGAGTAACACTTGAATCGATGGTAAATTAGAAATAAGAATGTTATAATAACTTACTTTTATACATGCACTTCATAATAGAAATACCACTTTTCACTATGCGCATTGTTATTTTACGTATGAAATCTCTCTTTTTCCCATTCAATAATTTACAAACACAACAACACTGAACCTTCAAAATATTTCTACAACTACATATATATACACACATACATATACATATATACATATATATACTACATATATTTCATTTTCAATAGGCCGGGTTATACTTAGAGAATTGGTGTTTCAATTTGGTAGGATTTGTAGGTCTATCTGCCTTACTCTGTCTTTTACTGTAGTTAGAAAGAGAGCAAACTTGAGTGTGAAGTTAGATACAATGCGGTTTTTGTACCAACGTAAACACTCGACACCGTTTAGACTATCGAGTTGTCGCTAGCGAGTCCGTTTGACTCATGGTACGAGTTTAATAGTAATCTATTCGATGCGCGTTTATTCGATATCGACTACGGTGAGATGGTGTAGTTTTTCGATAATAACTCATGGTAAGGGTACTGACCACGTTACTGAGCATTGAGATGACGTCAGAACATCGGAGGTGTGGCCTTCTCGACGCGTTCGACACAAGAGAATCGAAACGAAATGGTTGTAACTTGGCTAGGGGGGCAGGACAGATTATACTGAAATAAAAAACTTGCAATGGTTTTAATTGTGACAATACTACTCTACCCTTAATACATATTATTTAATACTTATCTACCTTCAAAACTATTTATAAACCAGCTATAAACACTCAAACAAATAAATTATATATCTATGTAATATTAATACCATTGGTCCCTAATTTTAATGGCCTCCGCGGAAGGTTTTCAAATCAACTGAAACGTGACATTGAAGCAAACTGATTTTTAAAATTATTTAAAAATATTTGATTTTCTACGATAATGATCATTACTTTTGATTTAAAATAATTGGTGGGCTAAACGTTGATTTATGATTTATAAGGTTTTTTTTTATAAACATCGTTAAATTTCTTTCTGCATTTCTAGTATCTGCTAAAAACAAAAAATCTAAAGTGGTCCCAAGTCAAAAAACAATTAGGGACCGCTGAACTATATTATTATTTTTGTTAATGCGGTGTACATTAAAGAAATAATAATTATTAAATATATATACAAAATATATCAAAATATTGTCACTTTATTAATATTCCTCATCAAGAGAGAAATCCATTATTAGACGTTTTCAGTTAAATAACTTATACTTAGAGAATAAGTCGGTAGCAACTAACCCCAATCTCAAATATTATACAAAACTAAACTATGATAGTCGAACACCAGAAAAAATCTACCAAAACAGTAGAAACTCCAAACCCTGACAACCCTACACATTGAGGTGTATTGCCAGCGCAGCACCTGAGTAGAATTTTTCCCCGGTTCCTGTAGTTCGTTAGGTAGAAGCATGTGGAGCTAAATTTTAGTAAGTTAGTACTGGATACTCTGTAGCCGGTACATTTTTATCTAGTATTTTGTTGGTCTCGTTTTCAGGATAGATATTAGTAGTTTTAACTACAGTTGCCTTTTATGATTATTATTATGTATTATGAGCCCGTTGTGTCCCACTGTAGGGCAAAGGCCTCCCTTCCGTTATTCCATTCCTTTCTGTCCTTAGCCACTTCTGGCCAATCCTTAAGGTAGAAGTCCAAATCGTCACGCCATCGCGCCATCTCCTTCTGGGCCTACCGCGTCGCCGGCTCCTGCTGTTCGGAATCCAGTCAGTGTTTGCCTTCTTTTAACTTTAACTTTTATGATGGTTTTGAAAAAAGTCCTAACAATATTGTAACAAGTGATTTCAATATATAATATCATCAATTCATTATTATTAACTAGCTTCCGTCAGCGGCTTCGCTTGCATGAAAGTAAGTTTCTCCATACAAACTTTGGAACCGGGTTTCATCACTTTATTGGGCGAATTTTTGAAAATCCTCTGTTAGTGCTCGCTTTCGTCATAAAAGGAAACCTTGTATAAAATTTCACACTCTTAGTCTCAGAAAAATAAATATAATTTATCAATTAACCAATAAATCGATATTATTATGAAAACACTATATAGAGTACCTTACATAGTGATAGCAATATCTTTTAGACTCAGAATAAGCATAAGCATAATCAGCCTTTTAATGTTCCCACTGCTGGGACTCAGGCCTCTTCTCTCTAGGAGAGGGAATGGGCCGTAATCCACCACGCGGGCCCAGTGCGAATTTGATGTCACATGTCTTCGAATTTTTGGTTCCAGGACATGCCAATTTCCTCACGATGTTTTCCTTCACTGTTTTGAAAGCAGTGGTGAGGTAATAAATTACACAAAGTAATACGCCTGGCTGGGCTTGAACCCGCGACCTACCACGATCTACAACTCGTAAGTCGGGGCCGTTACCACTCGGCCACCAATGCTCTCACTCACTCACTCACTTTTCTGACTCAGTTAGATGACTAACCTAACAATCTTTTAGTACATTTAAAGCAACATTTCTGATCTCAAATCCAGGATCAACTGAAAAAATCTGTTCTCCAAGCAGAAACTCCCCAAATGTACAGCGAACAATCTATTAACACTCAACAGAGACAAAGCCATCAGCTGTTAACAATTAAAACACGCGTCGTCGTGTAAAAGTCGGCAGTATAGAGTCGTCCGCATAATAAATTGTCTCGCTGGCAGCGTGCAAACTTCTCGTGATCCCTTATTAAGGTTGGGGGTTTAGTAATAGCGGGTTCTTTGTTACATTCAGCAGATGTGCTATGGTATCGTGTAGACCGTTTTTTCGGTGGAAAATCATTAAATAACTCTTTTATATATAAACTAGTGCTTAGCTGCGATCCCACCTGATGGTAAGCAGTGATGCAATCATTGATAGTGAAGGACACTAGTTTATTAAGAGCCTATTCACTCTAGCCTTGAAGACACCTGAATTTTAATCGAACGGGAAGACCGCAGCAGGCAAATTGTTCCAATCTGTCGATGTGTTGTATGGTCTACACTCATCATTTCAGCCGAAAGACGTCTACTGTTGGATATAGGCCTCCCCCAAATGTCGCCATAATGACCGGTCCTGTGCGTCTTGCACCTAGCGGGCCCATTGCGGGTTAGTGGATGTCACATGTCTTCGAATTTTTGGTTCTAAAACATGGTTTCCTCACCAAGTTTTTCCTTCACCGATTTTGAGAGCAGTGGTGATGAAATAAATTACACAAAGGAATGCGCCTGGCTGGGTTTGAATTCGCGACCTACAACTCGTAAGTTGGAGCCGTTACCACTCGGCCACCACTGCTCTCGATTTGGCTTGGCTGGGTTTGGCTTAGACCTAATTTAAAAATTTAATCACCACCAAATTGGGTTATAGATCAAGGCTGTCACTGTAACTAAACATACATCTAGCTTTTTTGGGTTAGGAAAGCATCAGATAACTCCCTTTGCTGTGAGTGAAGTTCAGGGGAGTGTCAGACTTTTATGCCTTTTGCATTCCAGGATCACGATAACTCTTTCCAACAATTCCGTAGCTCAGACTGGAGCTGCGGAATTGATCTAGCTTGAGGGAGAAAAAATAATTGTCTCAATTGCCAGCTTTACTGGCAAACAAAGATACATCAGCATCGACCTTCGAAGGATACCTTTCAATATTATCTAATGTAGCGGTACAATATCTACCAATATTTTAGAGTTAATATTACCTACCAGCGGCCCGCGTCAGCTTCACACGGGTGTTAGAAATCATTGAAATTCTCGGCTTTTATCTGCATGTATTCTACACTTAAACCTTCCTCATGAATTTCTCTGTTTAATGGTGAACACTACATGAAAATACGTTCAGTAGCTTTTCAATTGGTGGGGGACTTTATTTTATAAGAATTTTATAATCAAAAGCTATACAATTATAATAAATTACTTAAAAACTGATTTAAATAATTGTGTTAGTCACTCATGGGTTTAGCTACAACAAATAAACTGTGTCATTAGAAGTTACTCTTTCTACATCTGCTATAATCTAAACAATATGTTTTCAAACCGCTATCACTGCGACCCCACCTCGTTATCCCGCACAGTTTGTCAACAATAATTACAGTTAATAATTACACTAGTACAGCAACTATCGCCCGCCGACGAGTAATAGCATTACCAGCTGTTCCGAGCGTTGTCGCAGTTGGCTAGGCAGGGAACGTACTCTTTACAAAAGTTTCCAGGACAAAGATTTTAGTATGCCATCCAATTTTGTGCCTCGACTGAAGAAATACTTCTTCGTTAAAAGGTTTGACGGTTAGTGAATTATTTGCGTAAGTTTGCCTGCGGTCCGATTATAATTTAGGTGTCTTCAAGAGAGTGAATGAGTGTGCCTCACTATTAACGATTTCATCGCTGCTTACCATCACGTGGGATCTCAGTCAAGCACTAATTTATATCAAACTAACTTCTGCCAGCGGCTCCGCCTGCGTGAAAATAGGTTTCTCTATTCAAACTTTGGACCCCCGTCACCCAATAGCGGGTGAATTTAGGAAAATCCTCTCTTAATAAAAGCTTGCCTATTTCATAAAAGGAAGCCTTGTACAAAATTTTACACTCCTGTAGTTTCGGTTTTTTTTTTTCGGGTTGGAAAATCATATAATGACATCCCCCGCTCTTGGGCGGAGCGGGAGATAGTGTCAGACTTTTACTGACTAAAAACCCACTCCTGTTCCTTCTTTGCCATTTTTTCCAGGGCCCCGGGGGTCATTTTCGCATCACCCATGGCCCCAGTAGGCCTCGACCCTGCTGGGCCCCTACGGTTGCTGACATCTCCTTGAGGCGCGCGTGGAACACTACGCGCCGTCGACGACTTGGGCTCGGTCCGGACAGTCACCGGACGATCGGACGGCGAGCCACCCATTGCTCGCCGTCCGCAAGCCCGCGCCTAAGGTGGCCGGAAATCGGGATCGGAATCCCGGCGGCGGTTGGGGCGTGAGGACCGTTGCCTCACGCGATCGGCCGCCTCCTTTGCTAGCATTACTGCTTCGCAGAAGGAGGCAACCGCCTGCCACTCCTCCTCGCTCCGGACCATGGCCTGTACCAAGGCCCGGCGCGAGAGATCGCTGCCACCGATCGCCCCCACGAGGACACGGCGGTGCTCTGCCCAAGCGGGGCACATCTCTACCGTATGCTCCACCGTGTCCTCCGGGCGGTCCACACAATGGTGGCACCCGGGCGTCTCTTCTGCACGAATCCGGTGCAGGAACCTCCCGAACTTACCATGTCCGGTGAGGACCTGCGTCATGCGGTAGGTAAGGACGCCGTGAGGTCTTTCCAGCCACTCCTCAAAGAGGGGACTTATCGCCATAATTATGGCGTGCCCACTGTAGTTTCGGTTGTGCGTTGATATATGTCAGTCAATCAGTTACTCATTTTATAAATGTACTAGTTTTTGCCCGCGACTTCGCTAGCGTGAAATCAGGTTTCACCATAAAAACTTTGGAACCTCGTTTCATCACCTTAAAGGGTGAATTTTGGCAAATCCTCTCTTAGTGCTCGCCTTCATCATAACAGGAAGCTACGTGTAAAATTTCACGCTCCTAGTCCTAGTAGTTTCGTCTGGGTGTTGATATGTCACGACAGAGGTAGTCGGGCACCCGGTTATACCGGAGTGCCCTCCTAATGCTACTCCAGGGCAGGGAATTGAAGGCGTTGGCGATGTCCAAAGACACCGCCAAGACACACCTACCCTGGGATACCACATCCCCCTCGTGAGGGCTCGCACGCGCATGATAGCGTCCACCGTGGAGAGTCCCCTGCGAAAGCCGAACTGCCGGCCCCACCCGTGTTAGGTACGCGACGAGGCGGTCTGCAATAACTCTTTCAAAGAGCTTGCCCACCTCGTCGAGCAGTACGAACTGGCCCCTCTCCAAGCATGCGCATAAGAGCCCCCTTAGTCGAGCTCGCCCGAGGTTCTCCATGGCCAGGACCCAGGCCTTTCCAGGCAAGCCGTCGGGTCCTGGGGGGAGAGAGTTCCCCTCGCGCGGGGAACAGAGCGCTCACCACACCCTCCACAAACCGGACGCCTTTCTGGGTGCGTCGGTTTCCATACATTTTATATGGCAACTAGACTTGTAGAGTCGCGTCGGGTGGCGTGGTTTTACATTAAACCGTAAAACCACGCCACGCGATGCGACTCTACGTACAAATCAGGCGTGGCCCACGTGTGCTTCAGTCTAATGTAGTTCCCGCTGAAATCTTTCTGCAATCTTAGCAAAGGTGAGACGGTACTTCACGCCGGAACAACTGCTCAACCTTTATCAAGCGCAAGTACGATCGTGTATGGTGTATGTGTATGGAGTACTGCTCTCATCTTTGGGACGGGTCTGCCAAATACCAGCTTGATGCGCTAGAGTCGATTGAGAGGCGAGCCAAGAGGATCATCGGCAATGATGCACTTGTTGAGTCGAAGCTCCAAAGCCTTGGGCATCGCCGCCTAGTTGCCAGCCTGTCGGTTTTCTATCATTTACATTTCGGGGAGTGTGCACTGGAATTGCACAATCTAATTCCGCCAAGTCCGTTCCATCATCGGACCACTAGACGTACGGCGTTACGCCACCGGTACATGGTAGACATCCCACCCATACGCACAACGTTTTAAGAACACATTTATTATGCGTACAGCCAAGGAGTGGAATTCCTTGCCGGAGTCTGTGTTTCCAGATAGCTACAACTTAGGGGTCTTTAAGTCAAGAGTGAATAGGCTACTTCTAGGCAAGCGTGCTCCATCGTCGACCACATCATCGCTTACCATCAGGTGAGATGGTGGTCAAACGCGAGCCTATCATTAACAAAAAATAAAAAAATGCAATCTGTTTGTTACGAATTCACGCCTCTGAGCCTATTGTGATAAATTTTGGTGTACAGATATAAAACCTTTTTTATTCTTAGAGAAAGGACAGAGGATGATTTAAATCCCGGGACTACAACTGCTTGGGATAATTTTCAACGCGACGACGTTCAAGCGGACGAAGCTTCTGGCAGAAGCTTGGCAACCATGCTAACAACGATAAAATGTATCTTTAAAGAATTCGTTCCTGATTTCGGCACTGACCTACTAATATTATATGTATAGCTTTGTTTTTAAACCAGTGTTTTTCAATCTTTTTGAACACAGACAAATAGTGGCGGCACCTTAGGACCAGAACATTGCGGTGAGCGAAAGGTCGCATTGCGCTCTTGTGACCACTTCAAAATTTAGACGTCTAGTCGAATGTGTTACAAATCGCACACAATTCGAAAAATCATTGAAGCAGGCTCAGGTTTTTACTGAATTGTTATACATTTTGTAGCGTAGGGACCCCCTAAACAGGACTTTGTGGCCTACCTAGGGGTCGTGACCCACGGATTGGAAAACACTGGTTTAACATTTTAGCCACCTACGTCGGAAATATCCGACAACCACTGTCACGTTTACCCCGCCAGGGTCGCACATCCACGACCAAATACTCCATCTCGTCAGCTCTACTGTACTGGGGATTGAAGAGCTAAACGAGATGAAGTACCCAGTCGCAAACACACGACCCTGGCGAATAGGACACGAAAACAATCGTCGGGCCAATCCGACGCAAGCGGTTAAAGAGTTAAAATCAAAATTGATCCATTTTATGAAAGGCGTCGATTATGTTGAAACTATATCAAACCAGTTGTATATAATAGTTAACTGAATCAAGTAGTATGCAACCACCCTCCTGAAACACAGTGCACTGAATTATGACACTTATCTCCTAACACATAAACAAAGACTTGAAACTGTTCCCTCTCAGAGGTGAGAGGAAATTGGATTAACAACCTACGAGGGTTAGTGTGAGTGGTGAGGTTTTAATCGTTTTAGAGGCAACATTTTCGATATATGTAAGTATATATTTTGGTATAACAGAGATAAATGGTTTATTGTCAGTCTATGAATAGATAGAAGCAAATTCATTATTTTTGATTAAGAGCGTCCTTTTCGACGTACATTTTCATACTACCGCTCTTACGTGATTATGATGATATTATACATCTTTCTCTAGATATTTTGGATACACAGCTATCTTGTAGATATTATATAAAGAAATCAAAACATAAATTTGTGTAAAACTAATTCGAACATTAATTAAACACCGGGATGGATAGCTGACTGATTTATAAATTTTAGAGCATACCCACATTAATAATAATAAAAAGCAGGTGCAAATAGGTACCGTACACTAATTTAGTAAAGACCTCTGAAAATCTGCTTTTTTACATGAACTTTGGCCCTCCATAATGTACTCATAAATATTAAAAATATAAAAAAGTACATCAATAGAAGCCTTGCACATTTAATCAAGATTCTGAATGACGACAATTTTTCTGTAAAACTTTTAAAGGTTTACAAAAAAACACGTATTACCTGGAACAAGTTTTAAGAAATATTCGAGTAAATCACGGAATTACCGAATGCCAACAGAGTTTTCAGGCGTTATCTCTTTTTTTTGCATTGCCTCTTCATCAAATTTTGCGTTAGATGAAGCAACAAGCTTTTAAACCATGCTCGATGTTGACGATAGCCGAGTGGAAAAGGACCCTCTTAAGGCACGGAAATGAATTATGGTGTGGTTGAATTATAAGTTGAAGCAAAAACATTGACAAGCAAAGGTTAAGTTACTAGCTTCCATACTTATCATTCGATGTGTATAGTTTCACTAGCTTTTGCCCGCGACTTCGTCCGCGTGGAATAGTTACTTTAGACATTTTTTTTTAGGATTCTTATTTTACAAATAATACACACTCTGCTGTAGTTTACTGCATATAATGACTTAAAAATTTTTAGTGTTCCGTACCTCAAAAGGAAAAAAACGGAACCCTTATAGAATCACTTTATTGTCCGTCTGTCTGTTATTTTGTCTGTCTGTATAGAAAAAATAATATCGACGGTTGAAAGGCTAATTGATCTAAGCGACATTTTGTAAAACTTGCAGGAGGACGGATTAAAGTTATATTTTTTTTTTAAATATTCATAATTAAACAAATATTTCATAGACTTTTATTTATTTAATACAGTATATCCCTAATTATGTAAGGAAGTTTTTTAAATTATTACTGTTGAAAATTGTGTATTTTTTTAGAAAATTTATGTCGGTTAGCCCAAAATGCATCAAATTTAGTTATTGTTTGAGAAAGGTAAAATGGTTCAATTGCCTACCGAAAATAAAGTAGCTGAAAGTAAACTGGCTCAAGCATCGCCCTAAAATAAAATAATACGAGAGAAAATGAATTTAGCGCCTAGTCAACTGACAGTTGAATATACCCAATGAGCATAAGCAACATGATTGTGTTGCACCAGAGTGATGTTGTTTGATGCAGATGCCCATTAGAGGGACAGCAGGATAAAAAAAAGGAACCCTTACTAGATTAAAGTAGATATTGATGCTTAGGCCATCATAATTCAGCAACGTCCTTAAGATATTTTTAATGTTGGTATGCCATTATTTTATACAATTTTAGACAGTGTCTTATAAAATAAAAATATTATTTGGTGAAATCATTCAAGAAGTTGATTCAATGTGTCTTGGACCAAGGTATTAGATAAGGTGGTATATCACCCTAAGCCTAGGTAGTAGTATCACCACGGAATACATTATACTCTAGTATCACTTTATAAATAAACCAACAAATAAATTGTTATTAATTATAATTTATTCAAAATCAGTCTTCAACATGGACGTACCCAATTTAAATCAGTAAGTTACAATCAAACATCAATATTAAAAAAAAAACTTTTCAGTAACTTGTGATATATCAAAAGTAGAAAAAAATAACAATCTCTTCAGAAAACAAACAAAAGTTAACACTCTATAACAAGAAACAATAGAAAATCGACGTTCTTTACAAGAAAAAAAAAAACAAACAATTACAGATTATTAAAAAGCAAAAAGAAAGAAAATATAACATTCATTATAAAACAAAATTTTAATTGTTGACGATGACATAGAACCTTAAGCTTCTATCTCATCTTCAATATCTGTATCTATCAGAACATCTTTACCAACGCGGTGCGGAAAGTTAGTGTATTCTAAGTGAACAATTTTGGGAATAACCCCAGTATCACACAGCTTTCAAGTTTTTTTTTTTTTGATAAACTAGTGCTTGACCGCGATCCCACCTGATGGTAAGCAGTGATGCAATCGTTGATGATGAGGCGCACTAGTTTATTAAGAGCCTATTCACTCTAGCCCTGAAGACACCCAAATTATAATCGGATGGCTCTGCAAGCGAACAAGGACAAACAACATAAAAGGACTGGAACAATTGGCAGGTCTTCACCTCAGCAGGCAAATTGTTCCAGTCCTTTTATGTAGGCGGTATAAACGACGATTCGAAACTCTTAGTCCGGACCGTAGAGGTTTCAACCAACGTAAGGGTGGATACTCGCCGTAAGCCGGGTTGTCCGATGGTAGAAATGAGATGACGGAATCAAGTCATGCAATTCCCACGCACACTCTCCAAAATGCAACCTGTAAAACGCTGAAAGGCTGGCTACCCTACGCCTGTACTCAAGGCTTTGAAGATTGGATTTAACCAAATCTGGATCACCAATTAGCCTCTTCTGATGTCTCCGAGTTCGATTTTGTAAAACCGGCAATTTAAATAATATAAAATTTTAGAAAAGTCGAACCAAGTTACGATAGTATGCTTTATAATGCAGTCTCGTACGAATTTTAATGGATATAGCACCTTCTAATATGTGCCGAATTTCAACTGATTGCTTTGAACCGACACCGGTACGAATGCTATATCCACTAATCGGTGTTGGTTGCATACCCAGAAAAGCGCTGGGCTATGGTTAGCCACATAGAAAGGACGAAACAAACAGAATAACCCTCGCCATCCAATGCACAATTACAGTTCGGTGCCCCAGAGACTTAAAAGACTTATCGTTTATATTAAGTCTATCAATCGGTTTATTTGAACTTTACTGTGTGCAAAACTATTCGCTAGAGTACCTAATTCTATATTGTCGTCTGAATTATCATAAAATTTTGGCCAAATTAATAAAATAACCCTGCTTTTGCTAGACTTCAAATCTAAGATTTGAAGTCGTAAGTTTGTAAGTTTAAATTTTATTTATTATATATATGAATATATGAATATGAGTTAGATGTTTGCATTTGTCAAATTGCCCTCGGGAAATATTTTGTATTGCTGAGCATAATTATATTTGAAACAAAAAGACTATTTTTACGGATATTTTACAGTCTTTTGGTCAATATCGGTTGCGGCACCTCTCTATAAAAAAAATATACAAATATCATATTTTTCGTAAAACTATCAGTAAAGAATCAATGAAAAAAAAGTAGTAAGAACGCATAAATATATAAGAATTTCTTGAAAAAAAATACAGCAAAATAAAATAATATAAAGTAACCACAAAAAAAAAAATATCTGAGATTCGAAACACTACCCCCCTACACGCCGGTCTAACACTGAGACCTCTGTGCTACGGTGATCGTTGGTTTTTAGCTAAAATAGGTGTTCTTATAATAAAAGTCATCATTGTCTGCTTAACCCTTTGTCGATCATAGCGTGATGATTTTCATCTAAGATATTAAAAAAGTAGCTAAATTAAAAAAAAAAAAAATATTTTCGTTTCACCGCTTCGATTTTATTACGTGTTTTGATTACTTTTTACAAAAATATGAAGTAAAAATGTCTATGATGTGTTAAAAATATGCTAAAAGGCCTTTTATTATTATAATCGAAGTACCATCGTATATTATACACAAAAAAGACGACAAAATACTCACAAAAATTATTACTATAACTGGGGATCGAAGTCACGGCAAAAGTCGTTCAATGCCGACATTTTGGAATATTGCTCACCCCCCATAGCAAATAGCGTGATAATTTATAGCCTATGTCCTTTCTCAAGCTCTATTCTATCTTTGTACTAAATTTCATTAAAATCGGTTCAGCGGTATAAGCGTGAAAGCGTAACAGACAGACAGACAGACAGACAGACAGACAGACAGACAGAGTTACTTTCGCATTTATAATATTAGTATGGAAGTATGGATAGTATGGATTATACGAGTATATCCGCATCTCATGTAGTAGGAATTTTTAAGCTTTTGTCCAGCACATCTTATGAAGCAAGCTCTTTTGCCACCTCGCACATATCTTTCCCACTTTAGGGCCTTATCATACTAGCGGATTGCGAGCGTCTTCAAAGCGGAGCGGGTGCGTAACGAATACGTTACGGGCGCGCAACGAACACGCCGCGCATGCGCAGCGAATTTGTTGCAGACGCGCAACGAGATCCGGCAACGAGGTGCGGGTCTGCTGCTTCTTTGAAGTAACAAAGCCAACAGCAGTGTCTCCTCGTCGGAATCCATTTTGTTACTGAGTGTATTGTACGTTGTTAACTTGCTACAAACAAGCCTTGAAAATGTTGCGAATTTGCTACGCGTCCGCGACGTCTTCGCTGTGCAGCCGCGGCGTGTTCCCGACGCATTCGCTGCGCACCCGCCCCGCCCCGCAGCCGCTCGCACACCGCTAGTGTGATAAAGCCCTTAGGGACACAGATCAACGCTACGAGAGAGGGAGAAAGATCTCATCAAACCTGCGGGTTCAATGCAGGTTAATAAGTGTCTTCGAATGTTTTATTTCTCAGACAAGCCGATTTCCTTACAGTGTTTTCTTGACCGTTATAAGAGTTCTTGCGATGAAATCAATGATACGAATGAATTTGCCTATCTGGGACCCGGGACCCACAAGACGTAAGTCAAGGCTTTTCGTGCTTGACCACTACCATACGATGGTAAAGGAGATGACGTAGTTGATAATGAAACACGCTTGCCTAGTAGTAACCTTTTCACTCTTGAACTAAAGACCTAGGTAGTAGCTACCAGGAGACACAGACTTCGACAGGGAATTCAAGTCCTTATCTGTACGGCATCGGCAATTCTTAAACGATAAAATGCAAGGAAAAGAATTGTTAATATCAAAAACAAATAAATAACTATCAGATAAAAATATGCAGATAAAAATCTAAGTATCGATAGAGCCCCATAAAAAAGCCAGGAACCCATAATAAATTGAAGGGTTTTTCTTTGGGCATAGCTATCAATTCCTTGGGCCCTTGGAGATTTCCTATCGTCTTATTTATTTAGGGACTTCATATCCTTGTATGTTTATGAATGCGGGCTTTTGCTAGTTTTTATTTGGTTGAAATCTTTATGGTCATTAGGTTTTGGATAAAATATAAACTCATGTATCGATTGGCTTATTATCAGAGGTCGGAATTACGTTGAGTTAAACATATACTTACACCGATTTCATTCAGCGAAAGAATAAAGTGGATATGCCTCAAATCCCGAGATTAATTTTAAAGAGCAGATTTTTTTTATGACACTTTCAGAAATATAGCAGAAAAAAATTCTTCCTGCATTAATGACGAGGAGGAGGAAGTGTATTAATTTGATAACCTTACCTCAGTATCGTAACGTGACGTATCAGTTGAGATTTTCAATGAAAAATACCAATAATAATTGTATGTTAATTCATCATCATCATCATCATTTCAGCCGAAAGACGTCCACTGCTGGACATAGGCCTCCCCCAAGCGTCGCCACAGCGAACGGTCCTGTGCGTCTCGCATCCATCGGACCCCCGCAACCGTTACCAAGTCATCGGTCCACCTTGTAGGAGGCCTTCCAACGCTACGTCTTCCGGTACGTGGTCGCCATTCCAGAACCTTTCGGCCCCAACGGCCATCTGTTCTGCGAGCAATGTGCCCTGCCCATTGCCACTTTAGTTTGGCGATTCTTCGTGCTATGTCGGCAACCTTGGTTCTCCTGCGGATATCCTCATTCCTGATTCGATCACGCAAGGAAACTCCGAGCATAGCCCTCTCCATTGCCCTTTGGGTGACTTTAAGCCTTCTAATGAGGCCCATTGTAAGCGACCACGTTTCGGAGCCATATGTCATCACTGGCAACACGCACTGGTCATAGACTTTCGTCTTGAGACACTGTGGTATATTGGACGAGAAGACACCGCGCAGCTTCCCGAACGCTGCCCAGCCGAGTCGGATTCGACGATTGATCTCTTTCTCGAAGTTAGACCTTCCCAACTGGACCGTCTGTCCCAGGTAAACGTAGTCGTCTACAACTTCGAGTGTAGAGTCCCCGACCTTGATAGGAGTGGGTGCTACATGGCTGTTTACCATGACTTTGGTTTTGTCCATGTTCATTTTAAGTCCCACTCTTTCGGAAGCTCTACTGAGGTCACCAAGCATTGTACTGAGCTCCTCCGTAGTCTCAGCCATGACTACTATGTCGTCGGCAAACCGAAGGTGAGTGATGTAATCGCCATTGACATTAATGCCTAGCCCTCTCCATTCCAAAACCTTGAAGACATCCTCCATTGCTGCCGTGAACAGTTTCGGAGACGTACGACGAACGTCTCCCTGCCTCACACCCCGCTGCAAGAGGATAGGTTTCGAGGTCTGGTCTTGTAGTCGGACTGACATAGTGGCGTTTTTGTACAAACACTTCAGCACTTCGATATACCGATAGTCAATTTGGTACCGTTGGAGAGACTGCAGTACAGCCCAAGTTTCAATCGAATCAAAGGCTTTCTCGTAGTCCACAAACGCTAAGCAGAGAGGCTGGTTATACTCCTCAGTCTTCTGTATAACCTGCCGCAGCGTATGTATGTGGTCCACGGTGCTGAAGCCTTTTCGAAATCCGGCTTGTTCGGGAGGCTGGAAGTCGTCGAACCTGCGCGCGAGACGATTCGTGATGACTCTGGAAAACAGCTTGTAGACATGGCTCAGAAGCAAGATGGGCCTATAATTCTTAAGCAGGGCATTATCGCCCTTCTTAAAGAAGAGTACCACCACGCCTCTGCTCCACGCCTGTGGCGTTTTCACCTCGAGTATGACGGAATCAAATAGCTTCTGAAGGGCCTTAAGGACCGGTTTTCCACCCGCCTTCAGGAGTTCGGCCGTAATTCCGTCCTCACCCGACGCCTTGTTGTTTTTCAGCTGCTTCAGAGCCATCCTAATCTCGTACAGGCTGACGTCCGGGATATCTTCGGTATAGTGTCGAGTCAATCTAGCTCTTGGGTCGTTTACTAGATTTACAGCGGGTTTAGCGGTAGACGTGTATAACTGTCCATAAAAAGCCTCGATCTCTCCCAGAAGCTCCGATTTGGCGGATATGACTCTGCCATCGTCGGTCTTCAGTGTCGTGAGCTGGCTTTGCCCAATAGACAGATCTCGTGCAAATACTTTAGAGCCCTTATTCCGCTCAATCGTATCCTTAATCCTTGCGGTATTAAAGCGGCGAAGGTCACGTTTCAGAGACTTCGAGATTTGTCTATTGAGCTGCCGGTATATGCACGCATCGTCTGAAGACTGCAGAATCATCTCACGCCTCTTCTTCATTAGCTCGAGGGTCGGATCGGTCGTATGTTAATTATCTTTATGTTATTTGTCTTATCCATCGCCGAGGTTTTTATTATTATTTATTTGTAATATTGTTGCCACACGGTATTTTTCAATAGAAATCCCGGGAAGATCCATATTCAACATTTCGATGCAAGTACTTGAATAACTGTACCTAATTCCGACCCCTGCTTATTATTGTGAATACCTCGTAACCTGGTCAGGGTCGCGGGAATCCGATGGATGCGAGGCACACAGGACCGGTCGTTGTGGCGACGCATGGGGGAGGCCTATGTCCAACAGTGGACGTCTTTCGCCTGAAATGATGATGAACTGCGAAATACGCAACTTTTCAAGAGGGTCAAAAGACAAAATTAGACTTTTATTATATCATTAACACACATTATTATCATCCCAAGAACTACCTGCGGATCTGTAAAAAATCGCTTTTAGCGATAATACCGCCCATTGTGACACCCAATTATTTTTAAGTTCCTATTGTAATTTTTATTTTTGGTGTACAATAAAGAGTATATCTATCTATCTATATCTCTTGTTTTTTTTTTTTTTTTTTTTGGTGGGAAAATCATCTAATGACAAATCCCGCTCTTGGGCGAAGCGAGAGATAGTGTCAGACTTTTACTGACTAAAAACCCACTCCTGTTCCTTCGTTGCCTTCGTCCCAGGGCCCCGGGTCAATTTTTGACACGCCGTCGTGAGGTACACCAAACTGACTCGAGCAATCCATGTATTCAACATCGTAGATATAAGTATCGAATAAAAATTTTGCGTGACAAGTAGATATACAACATAATTTTTAGTATATGTGAAACCTGAATATAGTTTGTTCTGAATCAGTAACTGAATCGATTCCAATAATTTTTACACATTTACATAAAAAAATACTAGACACGTGTTTCGGGTTTCGCATTATACTAAAACTAATATTGTAAATTGTGCGTTTCGAAATTCTCTTTCTAGAAATATTAAAAAAAAAAAATAGTCGTATGTTGATCGCGTTTCTTTTATTGTTGAATAGCAAACAAGTTTTTGGCGCCGATTCTCTTGTACACCAACTAAACTTATTTTGATCTATCGCTGTCTTTTACTAATCGCTAAAGCTAGAAAGAGATAGTAATAATTTTACTCTGTAAAATTAGTTAACGTGATGCACTTATTTGTATTCTTTTTATTATTATTTAGCCATTTAATATTCCTTGATAATTCCAATTTTCTTTAATTATTGTTATCATTAATTTTCCAACATTATTTTATTTTGAATAAGTAGAAATTAATTATTGATATAAGTTTTTCAGTGATTTGTTTTGTCATCAAGGACCTCTAATCGAGTAAAGGCCTCCTCCATTTTACTCCACAGCTTCCTGTCTTTGGCTTTTGAAACCCAGTTTTCACATGCAGTTTTTCTGATTTCATCAAGCCATCTTTCAGGTGGTCTGCCTCTTTTTCTTTTGCCACTAGGACCAGCCCAGTGCAATACTTTGTTAGACCATCTTTCCTTGTTCATACGGGCAATGTGACCTGTCCACTTCCATTTCAGTTTTTTGCAGTGGGTTAAAGCATCTGATACATTAGTTCGTTTCCTTATATCTATGTTCCTTTGCTTATCTATGCGTTTTAGATTCAGTATGCTCCGTTCCATTGCTCTTTGGCAAGTTTGAATTTTTCTTTCGGTTTTTCCTTTAAAGATCCAAGTTTGGCACGCGTATGATAAGCAGGGGAGTAGGCAGGAATCCAGAACAATTGATTTTAGATTGGTAGGTAGGCTTGACTTTAATATTTCTTTGAAACTCCAGAACTTGTTCCAGGTCAAGTTTACACGTCTGTTTAATTCGTCAATGTGTCTAGATCTCTTGAAGGAAATTTGTTTGCCCAGATAAATATATTCCTGCACATAATCCAAAGGGGAATCGTCAACTTTAATAGGTTGTTCTATGCTGTTGGTCATAACCTTGGTTTTGGTGGTGTTTAGTTCTAAGCCGATGTTACGACTGATAATGTTAAGATCGTTTACCATTAATTGTAGTTGTGTTGGTGTTTCTGAAAATAGTACGATGTCATCAGCATATCTAAGATTGTTGAGATATTTCCCGTTTATAAGGACTCCCTTTCTTATCCATTTTAGGTCTTTCATTATGTATTGAAGAACAGTAATGAATAATTTGGGTGACAGTGGATCACCTTGCCTCACACCTCTGCATATTTTTATTTCAGGACCTTTTCTGTCTAGTCTGACTCTACTTACACTGTTATTATAAATATCTTTTATCAATTCTATTGTTTCATTTGGTACATTACAGTCCCGTAAAGCCTCCCATATCATTCGCTCGCTCGACTTGTTCGCGTGCGCAGTACAAGTTACACACTCTGTTTTAAATAATTTCAAAAAGTAGTTTAAAGTCTGAATTTATCTATAAAAGTGACATCAGTGTGAAGCCCAAGAAAAGTTCTATGCTGTGTGATAGTGCTCATCTAATTTGATCACCTATTACCGAAGATATCACAATATTAAGTTACGAAAGTTAATTTAAACTCGAATCAGCTGCTTGTCACGGGTGAGTCATCGCACGCGCCGACCGGTCTACCTGTTACACTATTGCTGTCGCTGTTGCTCTTACGTGCACAAACTATTGCTTCACCGCTTGCTCGCATATCACGCACCTCCACACGATCTGTGCGTGTGTCATCGCCTCGTTAGCAGACTGAGTCATCGCTTTTGTCTAAGTATTGAGACGTTATTTTGCTTCTGTTTAAAATGAACACTATTTGTGCTGCTTGTAAACAGGATATAACAACTAATAGATCTATAAGCTGCACGCAGTGTAAAGCAAATTACCGCCAGATCTGTGTAAATGCAACGATACACGACTCCTCAAAGCAAAATGCAAACTGGCTGTGTCCCTCCTGCCGCTCTAATACGCCACGGACTGACAATAACAACACGCCTGTCCGCCCACCCGCACCAAATGTTGAGTTTGACGTCTTGCATGTTAACACGCAATCTCGCGCTCACAAACGCATGGCTACTAGCTCACCTGGCCGGGACGATCATGAAAACTCAGTGACATTTTCGGAGCTGGTCACAGAAATACGCCTCATGCGTTCGGATATGGCTGAGGTCAAGTCCACTCTTAATAAACTGTATGATGGGGTGGACAAATGCAACGCTCGGTTAGATAGCTTCGAGGAGCGGATCGCCTCGCTAGAACAAAATTACACTCAAGTGGCTACGATGAGCGACCTCATATGTACATTAAAGGATCAACTGAACCAGCAGACGCAGGCTGGCATGAGGAATGAAATTGAGATCATTGGAGTTCGCGAGACATCAAATGAAAATCTGCAGCATATCGCAATGGTAACGGCGACTAAGATTGGTGTTAATCTGACCGTAGATGACATCGACTGGGCTGCCCGTGTTGGTTTGAAGAAACCGCCATCGTCTAACTCTGACTCAAATTTTTCCCGGCCTATTATAATCAAACTTCTGCGGCGTGCAAAAAAGGATGAATTAATAAAAGCATTCAAAACAAGACGTAATTTATCATCCCAGGATATTGAGATCCAGGGACCGATTAGCAAAATCTATATAAATGACCATCTCACCAAGGAAAATCGAGTTACATTTCGTGAAGCCAGAACCCGAGCTAAAAACGCTGGTTTTAAATATTGCTGGACGAGCAGAGGCCAAATTCTCGTTCGTCAGGCTGAGGGGAAGTCAGCAATTCAAGTCAAAAATATTCGAGATTTGGATAACATTTTTGGAACAACACACACTATCCTACAGCCCTTTCCAGATGCTTCCAATTGTTAAAATTTATGGAAAAAACCAAAGATGCATTTATAACGTAATAACCACCTTTCTTACTTATATAAATCCAGTTTGTATTGTAATAAAAAAAGTCGTTCTCAAAATTGCATGTCATAATTTATTAGTTGTTAAAGAAAATAATGAATATAGTACTGCGGTTTGTCAGTACTTCTTTAACTGCAACCTCACCACACATAAATACTCATTCATTAAACCATTTAAAAACTCAACCCTAACTTACAAAATTATCTATACATATAATAAAACAGTAAAATGGTGGAGCGTTGGTATTAGTTGGCGAAAAAACTACTGAACCAATCCTGTTCAAATTTTGCATACATAATCCTTATAGGCCGGGTCAACTGTTAGGCTACATATTATCACGCTATTTGCTATGGGGGGTGAGCAATAATCCAAAATGTCGACATTGAACGACATTTGCCACGTTCGATCCCCAGCTACAGTTAAAAATTTTGTCATTATTTTATCTTCTTTTTTGTAATAAAATAACTTTTACCATTTTTTCAAAATAAAATTGACATTTCTATTCGATATCTTCTAAATATTTTGTAAAAACTAATCAAAACACATAATAAAATCAAAGCGGCGAGTAAAATCACGTACTAAAATGTAAATATGGCACAACGCCATCTAAAGACTGAAAGTAGAAATAATGATGACAATGATAGTTGAACGTCATATTTGATAGATGGCATTGTGTATTTTACGTAATTTTCTGAGTGGCGGAAGAATGACCATCGCCCAAGTTTGCAGACAGTTTTATTGTTTAAAATTGGGCGAAAACCGTTATGATTAAACTGGAGTTAGACGGAGACATTTTTAATCCTAGTGCTTTTTTTCCCCGTGGTTGTAACAAACTAATTGACCGTGATTATTCAAGGGATACCAACCAAAGGCGATAACAGTAAATACTTATATGTATTTAATTATTGACTTTGAAATAACATGGCCAAATTTTCGGAAGGGGTAGCATGGCACCTTGCGTTGGAAGGCCCCCAGGTAAACCTGGTGAGGGTCGCGGGAATCCGATGGATGCGAGACGCACAGGACCGGTAATTATGGTGACACTTGGGGAGGCCTATGTCCAACAGTGAACGTCTTTCGGCTGAAATGATATTGATAATGATGGCACCTTTATTTTTCTTTTTTTAAGGGTGGAAGTCATCCAATGACTTCTCCCACTCTGGTTGGAGCGGGAAGGCGTGTCAAACTTTTACTGACTAAAACCACACCTGTGTCCTTCAGTTGCCCTTTGCGACATCTCTTTGAGGAGCGCGTGGATCACTACGCGCTGTTGACGACTGGGCTCGGTCCGGTCAATTACCAAACGGCCGGACGGCTGTGGACGACCGATTGCTGGATGTCCGCGAGCCCGCGTTTACCGTGGCTGGTCGTCGGGGTCAGAATCTCGGCTCGGCGTGAGGACGTTCGTTCCCTCACGCGTCCTCCTCCTTCACTAGCATTACGGCTTTGCAGAAGGAGGCGACCGCCTGCCATTCCTCCTCGCTCTGGACCATAGCCCAAAGTCACAAGGCCCGGTGCGAGAGGTGACTGACGCCGATTGCCTCCACGAGGACAACACACACCTCTGTGTGCTCCACTGTGTCCTCCGGGATGATGGCACCTTGCGGCCTTATAATGGTGTGTTTTATTATTAGCAGTCACTGCTTCATATAAAACTGGGTCGAAAGGTTTGCGTTCCTGATCACAGTTCGACAACGTATGATGTATCTCAGATTCCTTGCAGCCTTACGTCGACATCCGTACGTTACCTCCTTGCAGTGAGTGGTGACCAATACTGGAACCACCCTCTGAGGGAGGCCAGTCTCAGGGATAACACTAATCGGCTGCTACATTTGTTTACCGGAATTTAATTGTTTTATGGATACACAAGCTCAGGACTGTTGAGGGTGTTTCACGCGGTTTCTGTTCCGGATTCGGTTGGAAGTACCCTGATATTACCATTTTACAAATCGCCCGGAGGACCCGTTGTAGCATGCGGTGGAGGTCTATCCTGCTTGGGTGAACCGCCGTGTCTTCATAGAGGCAATCGGCGTCAGTGACCTCTCGGTTTGGCCATCAATATGCGAGTTCGATTGGACAGGGATACACGCGTTCAAGATTTCACCGAAATTCATCCAAAAGTTGGAGACTCTTCATAGGGTAGTTCCCACTATGGAATAACATTTGTCTGATATACGAGGACGTCAGTCAAATACCTACACATAAAAAAATCCTAGATAAATGAACAAGTAATTTTTACGCCCCAAATGATCAAGCTGCAACAATCAATTCAAGCATGCTCTCGCAAATTCTTCATAAGTACTGTTGTGGAGGAAGATAGTTGATGATGATGGTAATTTTTGGATTCACTGGCTTTTTGGCTTTGCACCATCAGTGCAAACGTTATCCAGCTGAAGGTCGGTGTCCCGATTACGTTCCTTCGTTTACCTCTACCAAAGCTGTCTGACGGCTTAAACTCTTCAGTGAAACATTATTGAGGCGAAAATTTTACAGGAGGTAACTCTTTCGAACAATCTCGCAACCTTAGCAGACATTGGCCCTAGAGGGCCCTATCTATTTGCTGACATCATTATGAGTCGCGCGTAGATTACTACGCGCCGTCGATTCAGGATTGCTTTGACCAGATGACCGGACGGCTCCACTGCAATCGCCCTGCGGCTTTCAACACCTGGAGCATCACTTCCCTCATCATCCCTCATAGTTTCAGCCACCTTCTTCGATCGTAGTGCTTCACTGAAGGAGGCTACTGGTTGGCATTTTTTCCACTAATCGCCTCCATGAGGACACGGCGGCGCCGGCGCTCCTACCAAGCGGGACTGACTTCCACCGTAAGTTCCATCGTATTCTCCGGGCGATCCGCACAATGGTGAGACTCGAGTGTTTCTTTTTGCTGAATTCGATACAGATACCTCCCGAAACACCCACATCCGGTGAGTCCTGCACAAAGAGAGGATGCCGTGACGCCTCTGTAGCCACTCCTCAAAGACAGGCATTACCGCTGCGATTGTGACGTGCTCACTGTGACAATGTTGTTTTACCGGAACATAAACCAGAAACATACATAAACTAGTGCCTTTTCCCTTGGGGTAGGCAGAAATGCCAACTGCTACGACCCTTACATACTCTTTCTATTCATTGACGTTCATACATCTGGATCTGGACGAGTACATAACATGTATCCTGAAGGTAATTTGCGTTTTTACCTTTAACAGTTTTATGTGAAAGTACAATAAATAATTACGATGCTTTCAGAATGAATTGCAAGCACAGAATGATTGTACAGTTTTACCAACTTAACGTAGACGAAGTCGCGGGCAACAGCTAGTTTATACATATGCCTTGTCACAAAATCAGCAAACTCATAATTTGTACACTCAATTTACGGCCCTCTCGTACCAGTCACACACCAAACATATTCCCAAATTAACTGATGAACTCAGCGAACCCCTTCCCTTACATTCAAAGGCGGCAATAAATACCTTTACTACATATTTTCATCTTTACACAATCCTCTTAGATACTGGATAAGGTAGATCTATCAGATGAAATAGACGACACACTTACTATACCTTGCCGCATCATTGATAAACCAGAATTGTGTCGGGATTTGCTAGTAGATCATGATCTTAAAGTGTTAACTTGTAACATAAGGAGTCTTCATAAAAACTTTCTAGAATTGGTAACCGTGCTACAGCGGCTCGACTCCCAATTCGATGTGTTAGTATTAACAGAATGTTGGCTTAACGATAACTCTATAGTCAATCAGTTACCGGGATATAATTGCTTTCATACACGTAAAGTGATCAATAAAAGTGGTGGTGTCACTGTTTACGTGAAGGACACTTGGCCGGTTTCTGTTTTTGAGCCGGAATTCGACGATGCTAACTGTCTTGTTGCCAAAATTAACAAAAATATTGCGGTTCTTGGGATCTACCGCTCTCCCTCTTTCAGTAATATCGACAAATTCCTGAACTCATTAGATCGGTCGCTAAGCAGTGTGAACAGCTATCCCTGTGTGATCGTGACGGGTGACATGAACATTGACCTTCTCGATAGTTCCCCTAATGCCTCTCATTGCGCCTATCAGTGTTTATTGTCTGAGCACGGACTACTGCCAAGTATCACTGAACCAACCAGAGATAAGGCATGTCTGGACCATGCTTTTATCAAAACGAAAAGCTCAAGGTCAACTCAAGGAATTGTTTGCAAATCGTCAATTACAGACCACGACCTTGTGATCTTAGGTATTAAGAAACTAAGAGTTAACAATCCACCTCGCAATAGGCTTAGGCAAAAAATAGATTACGCTAAGATTGCTGATGAGATTAATAGTGTCAACTGGGCTGAGGTTATGTCAAAGACTGAGGTGGGTGAAGCGGTGCTAGTGTTCAATAAAATCTTGTCGGACACCGTGGAAAAACACACACAAAAAGTTAAAATGAGTCGCTCTAAGTTTAATTTGAAACCCTGGGTAACTCCTGGTCTTATTCGGTGCATGCGTCATCGGGATTCGTTGCATGCTCAGGTGAAAATGCAGCCTCTTAACCTTGAGCTTAAACGTGTATATGTACGCTACAGAAACTTCTGTAACGGCATACTTCACAAACGAAAGACTGAGTATGAGAGTAGGGAATTGGAAGTTCACAGCGGTCAACCTAAAAAACTTTGGAGAATCATTAAAGAAATTTGTGATTTCCCGAAAAAAAACAATGATTGTGCTGCACTGCTGGATTCCGGGGTGGATAACTTGTCCTCTGTTAATAACTGCAACCATCATTTTGTCTCAGTGGGTAAGCGCTTGGCGCTCAACATCTTAGACAAACTCCAGACCACGGAGTGCAAGCTCTGTAGTGATACTATTCTTGAGAATCGTTCCAGTGACTCTCTATTTCTTCACCCTACTGATATCCAAGAAATAGATAGTATAATTTCTGATTTGAAAGATGACAGTGCACCCGGTTCTGATGGGATTCGTCCATTCCTTCTTAAACTTGTTAAATCTTCTATATTGGAGCCCATAACGCATATCTGTAACCTGAGCATGTCGGCGGGCTGTTTTCCTGCTTCCTGGAAAATAGCTGCTGTCGCTCCGATCCACAAGAATGGTGCCAAAGACTGTCTGGATAACTACAGGCCAATTTCTTTGTTATGTGTCACATCTAAAATACTGGAGAAACTTGTGAATAATCGCCTCGTCAGCTTTCTGGAAAAACACAACCTACTGTCTGAGCGCCAGTATGGTTTCAGACGAGGTAGGTCCACTGAGCAAGCTGTGGGGCTTCTTGCTGACACTGTCTCTTCTTGGATTGATGGGGGACAACGATCGATTGGGGTCTTCCTTGACCTGGCCAAAGCATTCGACACAGTTTCTACTGAAATGCTACTTAAAAAATTAGAATGTTTTGGCATAAGGGGCATTGCTCAGGAATGGTTTTGTTCTTACCTATCTAATAGACAGCAGTATGTTGTGATTGGAGATAGTAGTAGGGTATTATTGGGCATTCTATGCCACTGTCGGCAAGTAGCTCGGCTAGTGCGCCTCGCTATCCGACAGTGGCATAGAATGCCCAATAATGAACGATCGACTCGACTGTGTAGTATATTACATATTACTGTACTCACCTGGAGATCATGTGAGTTATACCACTGGCCGCCAGTAGCCGGGCGAGTTCACCGTGCTGCGGACGATGGTATGACATGCGTTTCGTTGTTAGAAACGACTTGATGATTTTGATATGCGCTTCATATATGGTGGAAACGACTTGTTGGGTTTTGTAATGCGCTTCAGCATGGAAACGACTTGTTGAGTTTTGTAATGCGCTTCAGCTTGGAAACGGCTTGATGAATTTGGCACGTATTTTAGTATTAGAAACGACTGGTGTTACTGGACTCATACAAAGATCATGCGAGTTATACGACTGGCTGCCAGTAGCTAGGCAAGTTTGCTTGGCATCGGACAGTAATGATAACCATCGACATGATCAATGATTAAGATTTAACTTAGTCATTTTTGACATGCGTTTCGTGGTTAGAAACGACTTGTTGGTTTTTGTAATGCGCTTCAATGATGGAAACGACTTAGTGATTTGGTCATGCATTTCAGTATTAGAAACGACTTGTTGGGTTTTGTAATGCGCTTCAGCATGGAAACGACTTAGTGATTTGGTCATGCATTTCAGTATTAGAAACGACTTGATGATTTTTGTAATGCGCTTCGTGGGTTGAAACGACTTAGTGTTTTTGAAATGCGTTTCAGTATTAGAAACGACTTGTTGGGTTTTGTAATGCGTTTCAGCAGGGAAACGACTTAGTGATTTGGTCATGCATTTCAGTATTAGAAATGACTTGTTCACTCACTGCTTTGAAGGGATCTGCATAATAAACAAGATACATTTTATATTTGGTTTATTTGTCGTAAAACATTGGTTTTTCTGGAAATAATGTATCTACCGAACGCACGAGCTCTTGTAGTTTTCGCCACTGAGACGAATCCGAGTCGGTCTGGAACTTGAGTCGCACAAGCGCCTTCTTCCACAGCTCCTGGGAGTCGGTGTGGCGCGCGTCGTCAGCCTTGTACACCTTGCAGTCGACGTAGTACTCTCCGTTGATGCTCGCTGCTCGCCGCTCGCAGCCGTTGGCGACTCGGTTAACGAAGAATGATGATAGACATGTACTCGATGAATCGTCTTTTGGCAAGGTATCAGACCCGTAGTTGCTACTGATACCGAATACATCATTATCAGTACTGGTTTTTTTACTGAAACAACAACGAAAACTTCTATTAGTTCATCATACACTTACAGGGTACATTTACCGTTTAGATACGCACAGGAAAAAAAATACACACTTAGTCAATATGCCTGTAGAACATGAGAGACTTACAAATAAAAATATATCAGGCACTTATAAAGTCATATCTGTCAGCAGACTTGTAACATTACACGAATAACTGATGATTATTAACTGGTATGGCGAACTAAATTATTGAATAGTTTGTTTACCTCGTACGAATTAAACTCGTTGATGGTGGGTTCAACTTGCGTTTCTTATTGTTGTCTGCAGACGGCTTGCGGCTGGGTTTCGTTTTCTGGTCGGGGATCGGAGCTAGTTGAAAGTACTCGCACTCAGAATCAGACCTGAAATAAAGATACAACAAAATAATAGTCAAACATAATTATTACTATCACCTGCATCGGGTCAGATCTCTGAGCTATGAACCGAGCGGGAATGTTTTATACTTACATTTTCCAATTATCTCCAATCGATATGGCAGGCTGATGAAAGCAGTCGTAGTGACTGACAGCAGCAGGCAGCGGTTAGCTATCAACACTGATATTGACAGAATAACGCAGCAGGATCGCAGAGCACTTCTTGAAGATTACTTCCACACTTGTAGACTTCAGTTAGTTTGTACCGAGTACATCGAAAACATGTAGCTTATAAATCGGAAAACGAACGATAATTCACCATATTAAAAATGACGGCAACCGTTCATAAAATATTGTGTAAAACAACTTTTATCCTTAGACGTATTATACTTGTTCAAAAAGTGCACAATAAGGTTGTCTCAGGTAGCATCGAATGACGAGACAGTGAAGCGACTTAGGGTTGACAAAACGTTAACCAGTAGATAAGTTATCAACAACGCTAATAGGGAATATTCTTGCAAGTAATTTAAATATTTGGCAATCTAGAGACAATCATTAGATTAGTATTTATTATGTTATACATCCAAGTTTTACTTCTAATACTTTTATGCTCGAGTGAAGTGGGTACAGGAAATAAGTTAACGTTTCTAAGGTACTCATTTGACCATCTACGTTTTGGTCTCGTCGTACTTTGCTAGACTTCCTAAAATAAATCAATAATATAATTCCCATAACCACACTAACAGCCATGAGTGAAACCACGCTCATCAATATCTAACGATATACTATGATATATTATAATCGTAATAGTGCATTGTATAAAATTTGTATATTGCTTATAAATAAAATGCGTACCAAGTTATTACCAACCCTAACTAAAATAGCTGATTATTGTGAATGTGAATTAAACAATTAAGTTTGACACGCGTGTCACATTTGTGCAAAAACAACTTTTATGATGAAATATTTTTCTGCTTGTAGACAAAAAAAATAAAATTTCGTAAGGCATCAATAATATGTTGCTATGTTGTAAACTCTAAAATATTAGATACTTATTGTTTCAAAGGTACGATGGAGTGAGCACCTTTCTAAACTATCACAGAACAATTAAGTAAATTATAAATAATGACTTACTTAATTGTTCTGTGACAGTTGAAGAAATGGAGCTCCCTCCATTTTTTGTCTAGCAGTGGGATAGCATAGACTTATTATTCAATAATTAATATTAATAATTATTATAAATAAATATTGTATTGATCACACGAACGATTTCATCTCCTGGAGCAGCTGTAATCGCTATATTTTGGGACCCGAAATATATCTACATAATTGGAACACGTGTATAAATCATTTCATACTGAGCAGGTAATTATCAAATATCAGAACATAATGACTATTTTTCTATACCCAGAATATATAATTACATGTATACCTAATTATTTATCGATACCTCAAATAAAACCCTTTTTTTATTTCAGATACATTGCTTAAACGTACCAGTGAAGAACTATGTAATGACCCGAAATATAACAACATATTTGGACCAAGCAGATGCACATTCCTATATTTAAAACATTTCATATTTTGCTGGTAATTATTACTCATTACTAATTATTAATACATTTTCTTCCCAGAACATACAATTATCTACCTAATTAAATTATGTACCTAATGTAACCATTTTTTTTCAGATAAATTCTACCTAAACATAGTTACCGACTTGCATGTGAAGAATTATACAAGGAATCTTGGAACGAATGTAAAATAGTCCTGATCAAGTTGTACTAATAATTTAAATATTTTGTAACTGGTATACCTAAGATCGTGATTATTAATTGTAACTGTTGTAAGTATTACCTAATCTATTTTATTTAAATAAGCAATTATTTTAAGTGTTCTTTAATTTTTAAAATAACATAATGCCTTACTGTTCTGATTGCAAAGTATTTGTAGTAAATCGTCGATGGTCTGGTCATTTACGTAGCAATGTACATAAAAACAATAGCTCTACCTCTATTTATGATAATGTTGCAATTATTAATTCTTCTTTTAAAGAACGAATCATAAGTTACAAAATCATAGCAACTGGCGAACAAATAAATAATTTTCCTGAAATGTTCCTTAATAATATTAGTAAACAAGTTGAAACTCTAATAAACCGATCATTATTGAAACATACAGCTCTGAAAATAAATTTTGAACTTTTTTCTTTTTTTCTTATGTTTAAAAATGATCAAAAGGAAATGAAATCGTTCGCCACAAAAAACATTATTATTAATTTTAATTACGATTTTGATTCAATTTATAAAGCAACGGTTGATTTACTGTTAAAGAAAATTGAAGAGTTTCAGGAGAGAGATAGTGGTTGGACATTTTTGAGCAATTCCCATGTAGAAATAAATATTAATAAATATCAGCCTCTCGGTGGATCTAAATTTATAACTTTACCAAAATGTATAAAAAATAAAAAAGCTTGTTTGAATATTCGTAACAATGATGAGTATTGTTTTTTATGGTGCGTAGTGGCGGCTCTGTACCCTGCTAAACAACACCCCGACAGAGTTTCATCTTATCCCTACTTCCAGGATGTTTTGAATGTTGATGGTTTGACATTTCCGATAACATTTTCGGGTATAGCTATATTTGAGAAAAATAATCCGTTTTTGAATATTTACGTGTATGGTTTAAAAAATAATAAGACTATCGTTGGACCTTTGTATTCAACATCGAATCAAAAATCTAAGAGTATCCATCTATTGTTCTTAGAAAATAATACTAATACCCATTATTGTCTTATCAATGATTTACCTCGTCTAGTCAGAAATCAGATAACTAAACATCATGGTAAACTGTACTTCTGCGAAACGTGCTTATTGTTTTTTCCGACGCGCACTCAAATTGAATCACACATGTGTGGAGGGATTGCCACGGTATTACCAGAAGAAGGAACATTTTTAAAATTCAAAAATTATGATAGAAAACAAAACATTCCTTACGTCATATATGCTGATTTCGAAACGATACTCGAACCGATTTCCGGCGATAATTTCAACACCACTAACACGTCATACTCACATCGTCACGTACCGGCCGCGTTCGCCTATAATGTAGTGTCATCATTTAACGATATGGTTGGCGGCTATAGAAGTTATCGCGGAAAAGATTGTGTTTCAAAATTTATACATTTACTGATTGAAGATGCTAAAGCAATACACAGAATTCTAACTAAAAGCGAGCCTATGATATTCACAGAAATAGATGCTCTTGATTTCAAACGCGCTATTAAGTGCTACCTTTGTGAAAATTTACTGTTGACAGATCGAGTAAGGGATCACTGTCATATTACAGGCCGGTACCGAGGTGCAGCACATCGACACTGCAACCTACAACACAAAGTACCAAAATTCATCCCAATATTTTTTCATAACTTATCCGGATACGATTGTCATTTATTTATTAAAAAGTTAGGCGAAATTCCAGGACAAATTAAAATAATACCCAAGACTAAGGAAAAATATATATCGTTTACAAAGTTTATTCCTATTGCTGATAATGAGTTTATACAAATAAGGTTTTTAGATTCTTTCAACTTTCTAGGAACTAGTTTAGACAAACTTGCTAAAACTTTGCAAGTAGACGATTTTGTTAACCTTAAATCAAATTTTTCTGATGAAACACAATTTAGTTTGCTAATTCGTAAAGGTGTGTACCCCTATGACTATATGAAAGATTGGAAATGTTACGAACAAAAGTCATTACCATCGAAATATTATTTCCATAATTCTTTGACGAACGAAGGTATAAGCGATGAAGATTATAATCATGCTCAGAATGTATGGGCTGAATTCAATATTACTGACCTAGGCGAGTATACAGATCTATACTTAAAAACTGACGTGCTTTTGTTGACAGACATATTTCAAAATTTTCGGAAAACATGTAAACAATATTACAAACTCGATCCTGCCTTTTACATAACTGCACCCAGTTTATCGTTCGATGCAATGTTGCTAAAAACAGGTGTTCAGTTAGAACTGATTTCGGATCTAGCTATCATCAGAATGATTCAAAGCGGTATACGAGGTGGCTTGTGCATGTGTTCCCATCGGTATGCAAAAGCAAATCACAAATACATGCCAGAACATGATGCATCACAGCCTCAGAGTTTTATAGTATATCTAGACTGTAATAACCTATACGGCTTCAGCATGTGTCAGTATTTACCATATTCTAGTTTTAGATTTCTTGATGAAATTGAATTAACTAATTTTCGTGTAGAAAATATCGAGAATAACTCTGAGTGGGGCTTTATATTAGAAGTCGATCTTTTTTATCCTGAACATTTACACAAACACCACAATGATTTACCATTTTGTCCTGAGAAATGTATACCTCCAGGAGGTAAAACGAAGAAACTAGTTGCAAATTTGCATAATAAGTACAACTACGTAATACATTACGTTCATTTAAAAAAATGTTTAGAACATGGTTTAATATTACGTAAAGTTCATAAAGCTATTACTTTTAGACAAAGTCCCTATTTAAAACAGTACATAGAATTAAACACTCGATTAAGACAAAAGGCAAAAAGTTCTTTCGAACAAGACTTTTTTAAGTTGTTAAACAACAGTGTTTTTGGCAAGACATTAGAAAATACTGAAAATAGAGTAACCGTTCATTTAGTTAATCAATGGTGTGATCAATCTAATCGAACTAAGAAATTTATATCCTCCGAGAGACTTGTAGCCAACCCCTATTTTCATAGCGCTTCTATTCTAACTGAAAACTTAGTTGCAATACAAATGAAACCTGACCAAATTATTTTAGATAAACCTATTTATATTGGATTCACTGTATTAGAACTTTCTAAGACACACATGTATGACTTTCATTATAATATTGTTAAACCTTTTTATGAAGATCGAGTGCAGCTGTGTTATACAGATACCGATTCGTTTGTTTATAAAATATTCACGTTTGATTTTTACCATGACTTGAAGTGTAATTTTTTGCAATATTTCGACACCAGTAACTATGATGATAAAAATGATTTTAACATACCGATTATGAACAAAAAAGTGCCAGGTTTGTTCAAAGACGAAATGGGAGGAAAATATATCTCAGATTTTGTTGGTTTGAGATCCAAGCTTTACTCAATAAAAACCGTTGATAAAGTCATTAAAAAAGCAAAAGGAGTAAAATCAAGTGTAGTAAGAGACTTAAATATAACAGATTATGAAAATGTTTTATTAAATGGTGGAATTATTCGTAGAAAAAATATTATGTTTAAATCTATAAAGCACGAAATATTTACTAAGTGTGTCAACAAAATTGCTTTATCTCGAAATGACGATAAACGCTCAATATCTGTAGATGGAATATCAACGCGTGCCTGGGGTCACTCACTTATTTTAAAGAGCGAAAATGTATTTTAAGATTAAGCTAATTAGTAATAGAGTTCGAATATGATTTATGTAACGTACGTAATCTTAATATAGCTTTTAAAACATACCTAAATAACTGTTTAATGTATGATAAATATAATTCATAGTTTTAAAAACCTAAGTTATTGTAAAAATATAAATAAAATGTGAATGACTATGACTACTTGTTTAATTTATGATTTAAGACATCATCCTCCTTTTTTGTAGTTGGTTAAATAAAATGAAACCCGACCAAGATTCAAGTTGCAACATGAACTGCACGTTGAAACTTGAATCGTTCGTTTTTCAGAGGCAAAATGTATTTTGTACTTATTACAATAAGACTGATTATACAAATTTTGAAGAGCCATGTTTGCGTCAATTGCATAACGCTGATCATACAAAATACCTATTACAAACACGTAACAGTGCATTACCCTCAGAAAAGCTTAGTTAACATTTTAATCTAAATTGGGAATCGTTGCGATGGTATTTTTTTTTTTTGTCATTTACGAAATAAAACTCACCTTGAGTACTTGTACGAAGCACACAACGTATTGCTTATCGCGAGCATGTCATTGGTAAGTTTCTCAATTTATTTTTATTTTGTTTAGTAACTAGCGATAGAGTTTTCAGCAATTTTGCTCAAAGCTATTAGTGAATCTGCTATGAATGTTGTAACCCGTTGACAATTCGTTTATGCAGCACTATATCAACGTCTACGGTTTAGTTTAAACTTAATGAGCGTCTATTTTTGTTCCAGAATACAGAATCAGAGATTATGTTTAGCCAGTACGCTCAAAATCCTTATGAAGGATTCTCCGAAACGCTTCACAACGAACCCGAGCACAGCAAACATGTGACGAAAGAAAAAAAGTCAAAACAGCGATGCAGGGAAAAGTCGAAGAAGCACAATCCAACTAAATCTTTTGTGATGAGCCGATTACAGCGACGAGGCATGAAATTAATAAAAATATCAGTCGTAGATCTAACCAATAACAATTCGCAAACCAGTGACACAGACAGTGACAGTGAGAACGTTATTATAAGTGCTCAATACATTGTTAAAGACGCTATCGACAATGTTATGGACGAAACTGAATCTTTAGTTAAAAAAATATCTAAATCTTTAATAGATAGTGATTTTTAATATATATCTGTTTGCGTAAGAAGTTGATTAGGCAAATATTTAGTACTTATTATGTTGTTTTATTTAATTTTAAAGTAGAGTGTTTTATTTGAAGAAGTGTTGGGTGTTTAACAAAATAAAAGCAGTTTTACTATACAAATGTTTTTTTTTATTTATAAAACCAATAACCATATAAGTAGGTACACATTTATAACTCTAAATACTTTCTTATACATAACACATTTTTAAGAGCACAATGCTTTAAATGTTTTATACAATTTAAATTAATTCTTCCTTCACAGTATTTTTTATGTAAAATATAGAAATTAGGACATCCTTCGGTACCAAGGTCTGATACATTACAGTTCTCACAAAGTTCCTTTATCCACTTTACTTTCTCCAAACCATTAACAACGATTTCCTTATTTTCTAGATAGGGAACGATTACACGATGAAATTCTTTATAGTCGATATACCCTTCGTTCCAATAAATGCCTCTGTTTCTTTCCAGCCATTTAACTTGCCTCTTTTCGTCACTTGTTAAGTATTTAAACAAGTATGGTGGTTTTATTAAAAATGTTTGCGTATAATCACGGGTAGCAAAAGCTAACTCTTTTATTATAAAATTATTGTACAGATCTTTAAACCCTTGAACATCTAATATGACAGTATTCGGATTCATGATATTTTCCTGACTGTATTACTTAAAGGTTTATATTCAATAATACAGTCATTCAATATAAGACAATACGCAGAAGTTTGATCGGGTATTTCTGAATCACTCTCGATTTCCACTCTTACGTCTACAACAGGGCCTGTCTTTACATTATCAGCTTGTCTAGAGCAATCGATGACAAATAGTGGCGCCAAATCTTTAAATTGTTTTTCACTTAATAAGGGCTCCGGTCGACGCCCGTAATAAGACTGTTGAAATCTGACGTATTGCTCGTATAATAAAGCGATTCTGTTATTCGCGAAACTCACATTTAGGTTTTCATACGGAAAGTAAGTAGAGTTGAGGTACACTTTTACATCACGAACATGACAATGATCGAACTGAGACATATCAGAACTGCTATTGTTTTTTCTATTTGTCTGTAGTCCCATAATAATGTATCTTGGTTTCTCTATTTGCGAGGATGTTTTGATTGACCAGGTATGTTTTGTAGTTTTAGGTAAAGCAGGATATTCGTACAGATCCCAATTTCTGAATATCATCTGGAGTGGTCGATCTTTTTCTAATAGTTTCAGCAAACTTATTTTTTCCTTGTCAGACACTTTAACGTACGGCACGCGCCAAATGATTTTATTTATCTGTACGTCTTCTACAATTTCACCAGTGTTAAGTTTTACAGCATTCAGGTTAGTGTTACTTCGTAGCAATATCAGTTCGTGCCTACAATTTATCACGACTTTCTTGAAATCCTCTGCGAAACCGATAATATTACAGAGTGGTATAGAAGCAGAAAAATTACCTCCGTTAATGTTTTTTGTACCATCTATATTCCAGCCCCATGAATTCGATGTCTTTGATTCGTTCTCATTCATTGATATTAATGATTTCATGGTGGTAGTTACGCCAGCATTTTTTATTCTATCAATTTCTACTCCATTTAACTCGTACCTTATGTCTTGAAACAAGTAGAGTAAAGCATTATTCGTGAAATGAACACTAGTGGCTTTATCTTTCATATCCTTTTTGCTAACGATAACGGATCCTTCCAAATACAAGGTACTCGCTGATGGGAGAATGTACAAGTCCTGTTGATTAATAGGTATGCGAATTTCGTCGTTTCTATTAAAACTAGTTACATAGGGCTTGTAAGAATGAAATTCAATTCCTTCAACCGTATTATCATAAGTTGGAGCGGATAAAACGTCTAAGATATTCATTTTAGTAAACCAATCACTTTGAGAAATGTCTTGTTGTCTTTAGTTAATTTTATTTTCTTCTTACAGCGAGCTCTTAATGGGGTGGATGCTTGAGCGGGACTGATATTTTGAATTTGTTGATGCACATATTTATTGTAGTCAATCATTTTTTGATTCTAAGATGCAAATACAGCTGCACTTCTTCACCGCGTAAATTTATTAAGCGGTTATTTATATCTATCAATCGGATATGTATGCAGCTTATGTTGTTTTGGTTGACTGGAAAGTATATTGCGTTTTTTGGAATTTCTATAATTCTATAGCCAGGAGGTACGTTAAGCGCGAATTCGTGAATTATGTGACTCGGTTTTCCGTTTGTGTACGAGCCGCTTACGATATCACATTCGATCCTGATCACTGTCGTAGGTAAAATGTTGACTGGAAACTGTGACACATGCCATTTATTTGGTTCCAAGATCTGCTTATCAAAACCTAATAAATTTCTGATAGTGTCCTCTTTACTAAAATTTATGTTTTTTGTACAGAATACAGTAGTTTTTAATGTATTGTTATTGCACTGCAGTTTGATTGACGCATCTTTAATGTTAGATTTTAAGTAGTCATTAATATCTTGCAATTCGTAGGTGCCTTCAGGTATTTCAATAACTTCGTTAGAGCCATAATAGAATTTGTTATTTGTTTTGTCGATGTTTGGAATAGAATTAAATGTTGAAAAATGCAATAAGGCACACTCATACTGTTCATTTAGTTGCAATGTGTTAGGATAGTACGTAGATAAAGTTGACGAGTTTCCAGTTATTGACAATGATAGAAATAAAAGAAAATTATAATTTTTATACGTTTTTATTCCAAAAAGTCCTTAGATATTCTAAACATAAGTGACCACAGTTTTCTGTGTTAAATTTCTGATATCTAGTATAATTATAAAAAATATTACATTTATTAAAATATCGCATTAATTCCAATGGAGGTTTCAAATCCCCAAAGCTATCAAAATATTCACAATAGTTGTTAACTTTAACATAAGCTACCCAATGTGTTCCAACATTCTTATAATTATCCAAGTTAACGACACCACATTCAATCCGTTTTGGCATCCTTGGTAATTGATCTTTCATGTAGACTCCTCGAAAGTAGGGGATGTTACGTGCATACTTTTGAATATCTACATTAGTTAGAGGACGATTAGGTAGCTTATTTCTTAGTTTTTTGAAGATTTTATAAATAAACCTTTACCATTTTTATGTGACTTAATGTATAAGCCCTTGCCTAACTTTAAAGACTCCATGGCCTTATTGTGTCTTACTGTTTCTTGCAAATTTTGCTGACTAGTTTTGTAATCGTTTACAGTTTTTGCAATACCCGCCGCACCACCAGCTAAAGTACCTAAAGCCGATAAACCCGCAAAAATTGGGATTAAAGGTAGAATTCCTCCAGTTTTTGGCAATGGTATCACACGCGGTACTCGAATTTTTGAAATTTTTGGAAATATTTTTTTTGCCGCTGCGTAAGCAACGTTGATTAATGTTTTGTTATCCTTTGGGTTCAGTTTCTTGATCGTTGAACTTATTTTTGACACGAAACTCTTAAACGTTTTGACGCCGGCACCAGATTTTAATTTAGCTTTCATAACTTTGCTCACTATCCATGAACTCAGTTTTTCACCTTTTCTGGCATCTTTCGACTTAAGTCTTTGTTTAGCCATATTTAATAGTTGTAAATCGGCTTTGTGGCGATTGGGTAAGTCTGTATGGTTTGCATAGGCAATGTCGTGATGCATACAAGCTTCGTCTAGCTTATTCACACCGCGATCACCTCGTTGTAATCGTTTCTGGAGTTTGGTTCCTGGCCCGCAATAATTGTAACCAGGCAAATGAAGTTCGAACGGCAGATTATTAATTAATGAATTAACTAGTTCACCTCCTTGCATTGTCCGAATTGCAATGATGAAAATAGTGCAAAAATAATGTTTATATTAATATTATTTTAACCCACAATTGCATTTTTGTCTATCCAACTGTTTTCTGAATTGTTTAGACCCAACCATTTTACGAACATTTTTGATCCTTTTCTTTTTAAAACTCTTTCTATCAAATAAACACCAGGATAGTTAGATTTTTGAAGTTCTTGCTCGTAAAAAGTTCCCAATATAGCTTGCTTTCGCTGATCTTCTAAATGATATGTAACAGGTATGGTAAAATTAATCTTTTTTATGGTAAATATTTCAGTTGACCAATTAGGTGTATAACCTTTCTCAAACTGGTGTTTGTATTTACTGATCCGAACGAAATCACCCACTTTGAACTTAGGTTTTCTACAAATAGGAACATGTTTAAATGATTTTTTTATATTTTCTTCTATAACTGATACATTAGCTTTATTCACTTCGATTGGTTTAACTCTAATTGTTCGATGTTTTGTGTTGTTATATGTCTTTAATATATCTTGTAACGGTAAATCTAACCATTTATAGTTTCCATTCAGACTAAAACATTTATATAATTTATTTTTAATAGTTTTAATGAGTCGCTCTACAATCGAAGCTTTTTTGGTAGAATATGATGAGTAATGGTTAATATTGTATGACTTCATAAGCATCTGAAATGAGTTGTTATAAAACTCTGTTCCCATATCCGTTTGTAAATTATCAGGTTTGCGTTTGCTGTTTATCAATATTTTTTTGAATGCTCGAGTAACATCGAGTTTATTTTTTGTTTTTAATGGCTCTGTCCAAGCATACTTTGAGAAGCAGTCAATCACCACTAAAATGTAATTATAACCTTTATTATATTTCTTTAGGTTTTGCATGTCCATCAGATCAGCTTGCCACAAGTCATCGACTCCCTTTAGAATGACAGGACGTCTAAGGAAATTTCTTCGTGCTGCTTTGTGTATTTCATTAACAATTTGCTGTTTTGTCATTACTGAGTTTTTTGAAGTAATTTGTCGACCTCTTCTTTAGTATAAAACTTATCTTGCAAATGACTTATAATTGCAGGTATCTTGGCTTTTAAAGTAACTTGAACTGTTTCCCGTGCATCTATAATACTTTGTGAACGCAATGTACCAATAAGTGTATTAAATTCTTTTATCATATTAGCACTCATTCGATCTACATAATCCTTGTTCACTGCATCACTAGCTTCTACTGGATTTTTTATTCCTCTCAGTCTCGATGTTTTTAAATCAAAATCTCCGTTTTCTGATTTTAATAAGGTATTTTCATTAATCTCAAATAACTCTGATAATCGCATTCTTTTATGAATATGATGTCCGAATTTATCTACGTTCATGTTTAAGGTGTATTGTGTTGTGAGGTTTATGATAAAATGAACACACGTTTTAAAATATGTAGGTATTTTATTTATTTATAATTTTACTTTCACGTAATTCTTCAATGATAGATATAATTTCATTATCTAATCCTGTGTTACCAGCATCTCGAGATGCAATTAATAATTTTAATCTATCCACCAGTTCATTTGGATCGTTCCAATATACAAAATCAACCTTTTTCTTCCACATTTTTGTTAAGGGTAGTCCTTTTCCCTTCGATTGAGGGGTCTGAATAGTACTTTGTAGTTTGAAAATAGGCTTAATAACTTGCATATACTTTTGACCTTTATTACTTTTTATTGGTTTATCCGGCTCATAGTCTCGTCGATGTGCATTTGTATCAAGTAGCATTGACTTATAATGCTGCATGTCACTCTCTGTAACCATGTTTAAATCTACGGTCTTCTTCAATAACAACTGTTTCAAACCAGACGTATTTCGGTATTTGCGTCCAGCTACAGTGATATATTCATCGCCGATCGTTATACGAGCAGAACCTAACATCAATTTCCCGTTCTCTACTCTGACACCGAATGGAATATCTGACAGTGCTTCTGAGGATACAGACCAGGATGACGTGTCACGACCTGGGTTGTTTTCAACTAATGATTTATATGAAGAGTCACTTTCGATATCAGATTCATATTCATCTGAATTGTCTTTTTTATCATTGGCTTCTTGATTCTGCAAAGTTTTATCAATAAACGGAAGTTCTTCATTTTTTGTAGGACACAGTGAAGAAGTCTGCTTACTGGCTTTAGCAATCTGGTTGAGTGGTCCTGTTACAGGCTTGAAAACTGATTCCAGTGTTTGCTGATTGTTAATGTCAACATCTCTCATTTTACGTACTTTTTTCTTAACAGCTTCGGCTGCAACTACTATTTGTCTTTTTAACGATTTTTCCATTGCAGAAAAACAAGCCGATAGTGATTGATTAAGCGATGATTGAAGAATAATAATATCACGAAGGTAACGGACTTAAATAACTATATTCTTAATCAAAGACTACAAAGGTATCAAATTTGTTTCTGTAACATCCCTTATTTTTTGAACAATCTTTATTAATTACTACATAATTGAAGGGCTCATTCCATATTTTTGAACACATTTCACGAAATTCAATCCACGTCATATCAGTGTTGACATGTTCTTCATAAATATGACGTAAATTAATGTCATCTTGTTTAAAAATTATGATTAAGTTCGCGTTGTCTCTTACTAACTGCTTAGGGATTTTACTATAAGTTTGATTTAGATAAAAACAATCGATGAACTTATGTCTTCCCATTGCGAAATAATCACGCATGCTATCTTGATTTTCGCAAGCAACATCATCAAATATTATCACAGAGTTAGGTTTCGCGTCTTGAACTCTTAGCACTTCCTCATTTCCATGATATTTCTGAAGTGAAATACCTGGTACTCGTTGTAAAACTTTTTCTAAAAAAATGTATTTGGGTTGGTACAGAGTTTTCGAATAAACATAAACATTTTTAAATCTTAATCCATTTTCGTGTATGAGAAGACCAATCAATAAATTGGTTTTTCCACAATTGGATGGTCCGCAAATGATACATCGAACTGAGTCAGGTAACAATTCTCCGTGACGAAAACTAGTCTTACAAACATCCTCGCAGATTGTTGTAACATGTAGTGATTGTGGTTGCTTTACAAACTTCATGATTACACTTGGAAACCAACTGATTGCTAATGAGTAAATGTATCTGATACATTAATATTTATAAACTGAAATAGTACTCTATCTTTTCCGCGATAGTGCGATCGTTTGAACAATGACAAACTCGCAAGATCATTGATTAAGTGGTTTGGAAGCGATCGTACAATATTCGGTATTCTACGCGAGTTTTGTAGCAATGAGAACTCGCCCTAGCTACTGGCGGCCAGTGGTATAACTTGCAAGATCTCGAAGAGAGTACAGTAATTTGCTCTACCGTCGAGTCAATCGTTTATTATTGGGCATTCTATGACACTGTCGCGTAGCGAGGCGCACTAGCCGAGCTACTTGCCGACAGTGGCATAGAATGCCCAATAATACCCTACTGGAGATAGTGTCAGCGAAGCACTTCCAATCACTTTTGGGGTCCCGCAAGGCAGCGTACTGGGGCCGACATTATTCACAATGTACATTGATGACATACTTAGACTTAACATCCCACAGTCAGATATGATCTGTTATGCAGACGATACCGCTATTGTTTTCCGCGGTGACACATGGCGGGATGCCGTAGACGCTGCGGAGGATGGCATGCGCACCATTTCCTACTGGCTTGATAAAAATCTTCTGACACTGAATGTTCAAAAAACCAGTTTCCTCACTTTCCATATCAGCCATTCTCGCTGTCCGGACATAGAAAAAATAAAAGTACACAGCATCGACTGTCAAAACACTTTCTGTAATTGTAGTGTTATACATAGAGTTAGGACAACCAAGTACTTGGGTATTACCGTTGACCAGAATCTGTCCTTTAGAGAGCATATCTCTATACTTTCCAAAAGAATCCGCAAGTTCATCTATATCATGAAATCTCTGCGCGCTAGTGCCTCAAAAGACTTAAGTAGAAAAATTTACCTTGCTCTGTGTCAATCGTTGTTACAGTATTGTATAGGCGTCTGGGGTAGCGCGACCAAGTCGTCTTTGCTTGAACTTGAACGTGCTCAGAGGGCAGTGCTAAAAGTCTTCCTGGGGAAACCGCGGCGCTTCCCAACGGATGAACTTTACAAAGAAGCAAATGTCCTTCGCGTCCGTCAGTTATATTTGCTTAGGGCCCTCCTTCAACTAGTTGCCATGTTAGGGAGTCAATTCACACACACGCAAAGAGGAAGGTTGGGAGCTGACAGTCTACCTATTCCAAGAGTCAGAACAAAATTTGCCACTCGTTTCTCGCTCTTTCTTCCGATTCGGGTCTTCAATGCTGTAAACAAATCCACGTTGCGGGTCCCTGGAAATACGCGTGAAGCAAAATATGTGTTAAAGAAATGGCTGCAAGACCTGACGTATGACGAAACTGAAAATATAATTTGCCCACTGAGATGACAAGCTCCTAAACATAATCACCTTCACCTCGACAACACATAGTCCAGCCCATCGCTCACACACACCACTCATATCACTCACGACATTTAATTTTTATTTTTTAAATATATAATTTTTTTTTTTTTTGACACATTGACAATTTGACATTTTATTTTATTTTAATTATATTGCATTCATTCATTCATTCATTTATTAATTTTGATTATATCCAGTTATTATTATTATTTTTAGTCCTCTATGGCATTTGGTTAAACTTAGTATTTAGAATTTTTTTTTTTTTGTTTATTTGCTATAGTTTGATTTTAAATTAATTGTGATTTAGTTTTATTTTGTTTTAATTTTATTTATGCTAATGTATTTCTTTTTCTTTTTAAGTTTCTATTTATGATTTGACATTGAAGTTTTGTTTATTAATTTTAATTTAATTTAATTCAGTTTTTTTTTTCTTTCTTCTTGCAATTGTCATTTTTGTTATATTTGTAATTTTTATTTTTTTATTTTTGTTTAATTTATTATTATTATTTCTGTATACTTTTGAATTCCTTCCTGCATCTTCTCTGTATATTGTACTGTTTCACACGGAACTTTTAATCAGTACATACCTGCTGCCAATTAGTTTTGGGCCACCAAGATACAGGCTGTGCCTAGTTTGGGGCCCACAGCTACCTCTGATGTGTTTTCTAATTATTTTCTTCATATTTGTATACTTTTTGCTTTTCAAACTTGTGTGTGTGCTAATAAATTATTATTTTTATTATTATTATATGCTTTCATGCGAGATTGAATCAAATGCTTTGGCATAATCAATGAAGGCCAAATAGAGTGGAGCTTGTTGTTCTTCATATTTTTCAATTACTTGTTCTAGGGTGTGAATATGGTCTATTGTGGAGAATCCTTTTCTAAATCCTGCTTGATCCACTGGCTGGTATTTGTCAGTGTAAAGTTCAAGACGGTTTTCAAGACATGAGGCAAATAGTTTATATACGTTTGGTTGTAGGCTTATAGGACGGTAGTTCCCGATGTCAGCTGGGTCTCCTTTTTTGTATAGTAGTATGATATCAGACTGTGCCCATTCACTAGGTATTTTTCTATTGTCGAGTATTTTGTTAAAGAGATTAGTTATATAAGTAACTAGTTTATAGCCAGCTGTTTTTAATGCTTCATTTGATATGCCATCTGGCCCATTGCTTTTTTCCGTCTTAAGGTTTTGGATCTTTAAGAGTACTTCTTGTTGTGTAAATCTCTTCAGTGATGCTGGTTCTTGTTGATCATGAGCAGTGGAAATGGGAGTGTTTTTATTTAGAAGATGTGTTTTCTGCATGTATAGGGACCGGTAGAAGTCTGTTGCTACATTTATAATTTCTGGTCTTGCAAATGTTTTGGTAGAGTTTTTGTTTAGACATGGGATCCATTCCTTCACAGTGTTAAGTTCCTTGAAGCCTTTTTTTAGACTTCTTGTAGTATTTAGGTGCTTTTTTATTATTTGTAATCTGTGTTCTTCATATTCCTTTTTGATTCGTTTATGAGTATTTTTATATAGTGTTGATAATTCTTGTTTTTCTTCTAAGGTGAGGGGTTTCTTGTGTTGTAGTTCACTTCTTCTTAACATCATGGCCTTGGTAGTTTCTGAGACAGAATACTTTTTTCTATTTGTTATAGGTTTTATAAAGTTGAGGCTTTTTATGATCGCTGTTTTTAATTTTGAGTAGTAGGTATCAACGTCATCTTCTTGACATATATTGTATTTTTCTAAGTTATCTTTTAGAGCTTCCAGATAAATGGTTCGATTTTGTTCATTGTCGATTTTTGTTATCGAATTATTAAATGTGGCTCTGCTCTTTTTTATTTTTGTTAGATGTATGGTGCTCCTAACAAGTCTGTGGTCGCTGGAGTAGTTGAATCGTTTGATAATATCTATATTTGTAAAATGTTTTCTCATGTTTGTTAAAATGTAATCTATTTGACTCTTTTTCTTTTTCGGAGAAAGCCAGGTCCACAAGTTATATGTTTTCTTTTTAAATATGCTGTTTATAATTGTAAGATTGTTTTCTAGAGCAAACTGAAGTAGTCTCCCGCCACGCTTATCTCTTCTACCATAACAGTATGGGCCAACTATGTGTTTTTCACTTTGCAGACGTTGCCCGATGCGTGCATTAAAATCGCCCATTAGTATGAGATTTTTATTGTGGATTTCTTTAATTTCTAGCAACTTATCATAAAAGTTATCTATGTCCTGGTCACTAGTATCGCTGGTTGGTGCATATACTTGGACAATAGAGAGTGACATATTGTCAAATTTAAGATTTAGGATGCATATTCTTTCCGTTACACCTATAAAGCTCTCTATATTTGCTTTCAAGTTCTTTTTTATAAGAAAACCAACTCCATGCAGACCTTTGGTTTCGCCATAGTAGCAGAATATATGATCTGTATCCTCTAATACCGCATAGCCTGTTCTTCTTACCTCAGCTAGTCCCACAATATCATAATTAATGTTAGACAGTGCTTCTTTTAATTCCAATAGCCTTTCAGTTGATAGGAGTGATCTAGTATTTAGCGTGCAAATGTGGAGTGTTTGAGTAGGAGGGTTTTGGTCTGTTGCCCCCACGGTGACCAACCGGCTTGGGCTGCGATTTACTTGAGTTCGGTGAAGTTTATTGTTTGTATTGTTTCGATTGTTGGGGGCGCTTACTTGTTTTTTGATTTTTCTGATATAGAAGCAGTTCCATCACGTGCTACATAATTTAATATGTTTGTTTTGTTTGCTTGTTTTGTAGTGGTGGTCGTTCTGATGTTTGAAATGTCCATGTAACTATTAGTATTTATTTTCTTTTGTGTTGTTTTGTTTGGAGATTTACTCTGCGACCTTTTTCTTTTATGTTCTGACGAGATTTTTTGGTTATGACCGTTTGGGCTTTTTACTATCAATTTATCGTATTTTATGAATGCAATATTCCCTTTTTTTCTTTCTTCCTCTACTTTTGGTTGTAGTTGCTTACGTATTTCAAGGGCTTCTTTAGGATAATCCTCTTTAACATAAATGTTGGTAGGGAGACTGTTTTTGTTTTTGAGAATAAGATGTTTTTTCCACATTGTAGTTAGAGTTATAATAACCGGTCGACTTTTTGATGATTGCGCTCCTATACGGTAAATATTGCTTATTTCTTGGCTATCTATGTGGGTTCCAGAATCTAAGATTATTTCCTTTATGTAGTCCACAAGTTCCACTTCGCTCTTGCCCTTTTCTTCGGTCCCAAAAAAGATAAGATTAAATTTTCGCTTCATTTTCTCCATAACGTTTAGTTTTAGTTCTAATTGGTTCATTTTAATTTTTAGATTTTTGTTTTCCTCAATAATTTGTGCTATTATTGCTTCTAATGCTTCCATTACATTCTTAGATACGGCAGTAGTTATTATTAACGTTTGTTGTTGCAGTTTTTCATCGAGTTTTGATAGCAATAGATCCATGTTTAAATTTAATTGGTTTGACATGACAAGCACTTTTTAGATTTTTAGGTTATGTCGCCGAGTTTATTTTTATAAGTAATTGTTATCACTTTTGTAACTTTTCACTATGATTAATACTGTTTTATTGTTTTAAACACGATTAAAACGGTGTTTACACGGTTTTTAGGAGATAACCGGCTAGTTTCTTTAAAGAAAATGTCTGTCATTCACTACTTCGTCTGAGCTTATGCATTTCGATTTAATATTGAGTTTTTGGAGTTATTTTTAGTTGATAACACTTGTAGTTAGAGTTTACACTGTTCGGCACTGTTTTTACGAAAAAATGGCTAATATTTTGATGTAATTTCACTTTTAAAACTTTAAAATCGACGAGCGTTACTAAGAACAATGTCTGCATCGCCGCGCCCTCTGGCGGAAATTTGTATTCTTACCCAACTGTTAATCTACACGTTCTGAAATCACGTCTAAAATAGTATGGCAACGAAATTCTGAATAATTTGACAGGAGTAAAATTCTTGCTTTCTTTTTTAGGGTTCCGTACCCAAAGGCTAAAACGGAACCATATTACTAAGACTCCGCTGTCCGTCCGTCTGTCTCATGAACCGTGATAGCTACACAGTTGTTTCCACAGATGAGCGCTGGCCGTTTTGCGCGGATGTGTTGCATAACTCACTCTATTGTAGGTATAGATTTGTTACAATATTATATTTTTTTAAGTTATGTGCCATGTTTGTCGTAAATAAACTATTTTTCTTTTTTTTCTTTCTTTCACAGATGGTGTATTTCTGTTGACGCTATAAAAACAAATACTATAATAAAAACTGAACAAAATAAATATTCAAGAGGGGCTCCCATACAACACACGTGATATTTTTGCCGTTTTTTTGCTACGGACGGTACGAAACCCCTCGTGCGCGAGTCCGACTCGTACTTGACCGGTTTTTTTATACGTTACTATTGTAAGAGAGAAAGAGATTGTCGCTCTCTCTCTCTCTAGTGAGTGAACAACAGAGAATTTGCGCCATTGGCTTGTATGATGGGTAATGGTGACATTTGATGACGTGACCAAGGAAAATAGGCATTGAGTGTTATATATATAGATGTAGAAGTCTTTTTACGGTTCCGTACCCAAAGGGTAATATGGGACCCTATTACTAAGACTCCGCTGTCCGTCCGTCTGTCTGTCCATTTATCACCAGGCTGTAGCTCATGAACCGTAATAGTTAAACAGTTGAAATTGTCACAGATGATGTATTTCTCTTGCCGCTATAACAACAAATACTAAAAAGCAAAATAAAATAAATATTTAAGGGGGCTCCCATACAACAAACGTAACGATAATGTTACGGAACACTTTGTGCGCGAGTCCGACTCGTACCTACTTGGTTGGGTTTTTTTTAATACACAAAGATTTTTTTTCGTTGGAAAAATCATCTAATGACTTCCCCGCTCTTGGGCGGAGAGGGAGATAGTGTCAGAATTTTACTGACTAAAAACCCACTCCTGTTCCTTCGTTGCCTTTTGTACCAGCCCCCCTAGCCAAGTTACAATCGTATCGTTCGCGCCGAACGCCTGGAGTAGGCCACGCCTCCGATTCCTTTGTTCTGACGTCTTCTCAACGCTCAGTCACGTGGTCAGAACAAAAGAATCGGAGGCGTGGCCTACTCGACGCGTTCGGCGCGAGCGATACGATTGTAACTTGGCTAGGGGGGCAGGGCCGAGTCTTCCTTTCAGAAGCAGACCCTTGGCCCCAGTAGGCAATACACAAATGGTGACAAATACCAAACTTCGCTTCCGTGGAATGCCATTTCGGCATATTTTCGCACAACAAGGTTCGTTGTGCCGTGTGAATTGATTCGATCCGGAAAGCCGGTTTTAAATGCGTCCACATAACTGCGGTAATGTTAGTTTCGGTCCGCATACGATTTTCGAAACTGGAGATTTAATACTGTACAAGGCTGCAAGGTGTAATTATTAAACCAGAATTTAGGTTTCGCGTCAAAATTTCCGATCGTAATTATCAAAAAAAAATGTTGGAATATTGCAAAGACATATACTAGATTATTGAATCATAATTTTGATTTTGATAGAGTTTCAAAACCATTTCAAAATTATGGACTGTAGGTTTTTATCAAATTGTTATTAGGGTTCCGTACCTCAAAATGAAAAAACGGAACCCTTATAGGATCACTTTGTTGTCCGTCTGTCTGTCTGTCAAGACCCTTTATCTCGAAAACTGGTGGAGGTCGATACCTCCAGAGTTGAAATTAAAACCATTTACACAAGTCAGTGGTCCCTTGAAGCTGTGAAAAAATTAAATTTCTGAGTTAACTAAAAAAAGATACGGCCGTTTATGTAGCAAAAAACTATATTTCGACACTCTTAAGAGAATGAAAATTCATAGTTGACCTAGAATCCTGAAATGACACAAGTATAGGAAAAAATCTGAAAACTGTACATTTGTAGTTACGTCAGAAAAAAAAAAAACTTTTTTGATTTGAAAAAATTTCGTTCGTAACTCAATTCGGGAATCGAACAGTTTTCATATGTAAGTTTGTACGGAGCCCTCAGTGCGCGAATCTGTCTCGCAATTGCCCAGTCTTTTCTACTTTCGTAAATAACAGCTGCCTACGCATAGAATCATAATAATAAACAAAACCATTTTAATACAATAATATCACGGCAAATAGAAAGTTATTTTCAACTAGCTTCTGCGAGCGGCTTTCCTCATTTGAAATTCGAAAATTATACTATGGTAACAAACTATCAGGATATCTACACTAATATTATAAAGAGGTTAAAGTTTGTGTTTTTTTTTTTTTGTAAGAGGTAATATCTGGAAGTGCGTGTTGCCAGTGATGACATATGGCTCCGAAACGTGGTCGCTTACAATGGGCCTCATCCCTCATCAGAAGACTTAAAGTCACCCAAAGGGCAATGGAAAGGGCTATGCTCGGAGTTTCCTTGCGTGATCGAATCAGGAATGAGGATATCCGCAGGAGAACCAAGGTTACCGACATAGCACGAAGAATCGCCAAACTAAAGTGGCAATGGGCAGGGCACATTGCTCGCAGAACAGATGGCCGTTGGGGCCGAAAGGTTCTGGAATGGCGAGCACGTACCGGAAGACGTAGCGTTGGAAGGCCTCCTACAAGTTGGACCGATGACTTGGTGACGGTTGCGGGAGTCCGATGGATGCGAGACGCACAGGACCGTTCATTGTGGCGACACTTGGGGAGGCCTATGTCCAGCAGTGGACGTCTGTCGGCTGAAATGAATTATGAATATCTGGAAGCCCCCCTAGCCAAGTTACGACCGTTTCGTTTGCGTCGAACGCCTCGAATAGGCCACGCCTTCGTTTGCTTTGTTCTGACGTCATCTCAACGCTCAGTCACGTGGTCAGAACAAAGGAATCGGAGGCGTGGCCTACTAGAGGCGTTCGACGCAAACGAAACGGTCGTAACTTGGCTAGGAGGGCTGGTCCGATTGCAAAAATTTTTTCACCGATAAAAAGCTGCTTTATTCCTGAGTGACATAGGCTATATTTAGCTAATTATTAATAATAAGTTTATTTTCAAACTTCATTGTTGTGTACATGTAGCTTTGTTAGTACTTAAGTGTGTTAGTATCAATAGAGCTTATTAAGTACCAGTAGGTCCACCGTAGGCGCAGGCTTGCGGATGACGAGCTATGGGCAGCTAACCGTCCTACCATTCGGTAACCGTTCGGACTACTTCGGACCGAGCCCAAGTCATCGATTTATTTATTAAGGTCAAACCAAGAGCTTCTGTGTACAGCATTTAACAGATAAAGATTACAATTGGCCTGTCTTACACAGTCGCCACTCGCCAATAACAAGTCAACCAGCATTCGCAAAACGAGGACTGATACATAACACAAAAGTAGTTATTATATAAAATAAAATAAAATTGCAATGGAATTCAAACAAACAAATCAAATTTTCAACACTAACAAAACGAACACTACGCGCCATCGACGAGTTGGACTCGGTCCGGATGGTTATCGGACGGCCGGACGGCGAGCTACCCATTGCTCGTCTTTCGCAAGCCCACGCCTATGGTGGCTGACGCGCCCAGGGCCCGGCGCGAGAGTCTTTGCCGCCGATCGCCCCCACGAGGCCACGGCGTTGCTCTGCCCAAGCGGGGCACACCTCTACCGCTCCACCGTGTCCTCCAGGTCGTGCACACAATTGTGACACCCGGGCCTGATGGGGTGATGAAGTGGGAGGAATTGGAAAACCATATTAATACATTTTCATTCAAATTATATATACCTACTAAGTTTCAGTTTAATAAGTTTGGTATAATTGTTTCAAAATCCATTTGCATGATTTGCCCTGATACACATAAATATACGAACATTGGAAGTTAAATAAAATAATCAGCCTTGTAAGCCCTTGCCCACTGCTGGGACTCAGGCTTCCTCTCTAGGAGAGGAAAAGGGCCCATTTCCTCTCCTAGAATGTTAATCCGTGCGAATTGGTGGATGTCACATGTCTTCGATTTTCTTTTTCTAGGACATACCGGTTTTGCGAGCAGTGGTGATGAAATAAATTACATAAAGTAATGGGCCTGGCTGGGTTTGAACCCGTGACTTACAACTTGGAAGTCAGGGCAGTTACCACTAGGTCACCACTGCTCATGAAGTAAACATTAATAAAAGCTTGTAATTATACACAGCTTTTTTTTTCGGGTGGGAAAATCATCTCATGACATCCCCCGCTCTTGAGCGGAGCGAGAGATAGTGTCAGACGGTTGCTGACATCTCCTTGAAGCGCGCGTGGAACAGTACGCGCCATCGACGACTTGGACTCGGTCCGGACGGTTATCGGACGATCGGACGGCGAGCCACCCATTGCTCGCCGTCCGCAAGCACGCGCCTACGGTGGCCGGAAATCAGGATCGGAATCCCGGCGGTTGGGGCGTGAGGACCGTTGCCTCACGCGATCGGCCGCCTCCTTTGCTAGCATTACTGCCTCGCAGAAGGAGGCAACCACATGCCACTCCTCCTCGCTCTGGACCAGGGCCTGTACCAAGGTCCGGCGTAATTATACACAGCTAAAATTATATCACAGAAAAACAAAGTTATAGCAAGCCTGAAAATTGTGAATACAGTTCATAATATTAAATTTAAATGAAAACCCACGCAAAACTTTTCTTTTGTTAAATTTTAAATGTATCGAATTTCAGTCTGCCTGTCATGAAAATTCGAACAATTCGTATATTTGCGTCATTTGTTTTTTATTTACATTAATAGGAGCTGTTGTTTTTTGTTTGGAGAATTCTGGATCATTTACTTATATAGCTCTGTGTTTTTTTTTTTATTTTAACAACAAATTTTTAAAAATAAAACCGTTAAGTACCGGAAATTTTATTTAAAATGTAAAAAACCTATATATTTTTTTTATTGTTATTATATATCTTTTTTCAGGCCCATAGAAATATTATATACTTAAAATCACCATCAACTGCCTGCATATCCTTTCCTCTTTCTCTGTCAAATCCATTCAAAGTTTGTCTGTAAAAAATCGCTATTAGCGATAAGTCCGCCACACCCTATTAATTTTCACCGCCGTCTCCTCGTGGGGGCGATCGGCGGCGGCGGTCTCTCGCGCCGGGCCTTGGTACAGGTCATGGTCCGGAGCGAGGAGGAGTGACAGGCGGTCGCCTCCTTCAGCGAAGCAGTAATGCTAGCGAAGGAGGCGGCCGATCGCGTGAGGCACAGGTCATAAAATAAAATATAAATAAAATACTTTTTTTAAGTTCGAATTTTAATAGCTATAATATAATTTCCGCAAATAAACAAAACTAGAAGCACCAACTTCTAAAAGTTATTCCTATGTTTAGGGTTTCGTACCTCAAAAGGAAAAACCGGAACCATAACAGGATCACTTTGTTGTTCATCTGTCTGTCTGTCAAAAGCCTTTATCTCGGGAACTAGTGGAGGTATCGAGTTGAAATTAAAACTATATACTCAAGTCTGCGGTCCTTTGAAACTGTGAAAAAATCAAACATCTGAGTTAACGAAAAATCAAGATACGGCCGTTTATGTCGCAAAAAACGTATACTTCGACACTCTCAAGGGAATCAAAATTCATAGGGTACTTCCCGTTGACCTAGAATCCTGAAATTTGGCATGAAGCAAGGTCTCATAGCACAAATATTGGGAAAAAATCTGAAAACTGTAAATGTGTTGTTACGTCACAAAAAAAAAACTTTTTTTGCGATTCGGAAAAATCTTCGTTACTCAATTCGGGAATCGAACTGTTTTCATAAGTAATTTTGTACGGAACCCTCAGTGCGCGAGTCCGACTCGCACTTGCCCAGTTTCTTTTTTCCATAACAATCCTTGGTTTTCACCTTATCAATATGCCAAATGATTTGAAAAAACCAGTTCATTGCATTTATAGCCTCATTTTATTCTTGAGCCTTCTGCTAAAAAATTTAGGCATAACATTGTTATATAAGTAGGTACATATATGTAATTATTGTATGTAAATTCTTATCCAGTTAGCAATTGATTAAAACCACCAAAGTGTAACGCTTCTTTAAAACAAACGGTTCATTTTATAAACGTAGCCGACATGGTGACGACAGAGCGAGTTGTTATGCAGTTTTTCATCTTAATATTATGCATTATCGTAAGATATTTTTATTCCTTCCTTTTTTAGGGTTTTTTGATAGCTATATAAAACTTTTAAGAAAGGGTTTTCCAGATATCATTTGAAGGATTGCAAGACTCTCATGTATGAAAAAATAAGTGTGCAAATTCTTTTTCAATACACTTGTAGCGACATCTATGGCGTCACATAAGAACTAATCCTGCATCGCGCAATCAAAGTTCTCCACGCGATTAGAACATATACGACAGCCCGAAATCATCTATCGGGCCACCAGACATAACATCCGTCTGGCCGGAGGATCCTCCCTTTTCAACGGAGGCTTGCGGGACTTTACGCTCTGTTCCGCATACCTCCAAACTGGTGACCCTCGACAAAGAACGTCAGCGCAGCCTTCGTGCAGCTACTACTTCGTGACGTCATCATCACTTGCTCAAGCTTTTGAGCAGCGAGCCATACAGCCAGCACCCACGGCTATAAAAGGGTATCCTGACCACCAGCATGCCTACCTGGTCATACCTGGTCATCACCCTCAGTCTCATCAGCGACCTTGGCTAAGCACACCGCACCTTCGGCCAGTCACATGAAGAGCCACGAAGAACCTCTCCTGGTCGACGCCAGCAGTCAAGCCACTACGTCGCACAACACCGCTCCGACTCACATGAGCCAGCAGCAGTACTCCCACTCACTGGAGCCTGCAGCATCATCCCGACTCACTGGGACATCATCACCCCGACTCACTGGGGCATCATCCCGACTCACTGGGATAGCACCACCCCGACTCACTGGGGCATCACCGCAGACAGTTTCGACTCACCGAGAACTATGCGGCATTCGGTTCCGACCCACTGGAACCAACCTACCACTGGCCTGGCACGCATCAAAAAGCATCAAGAACCATCGATCTCCGATCTCCGGAGGGGAGTGATGTAGCGACATCTATGGCGTCACATAAGAACTAATCCTGCAACGCACAATCAAAGTTCTCCGCGCGATTAGAATATATACGACAGCCCGAAATCATCTATCGGGCAGCTGCCCACTAGACATAACACCCGTCTGGTCGGAGGATCCTCCCTTTTCAACGGAGGTTTGCGGGACTTTACTTCCGTTCCGCAACCCCTCCAAACACTTACTCTTAAACCCGCTCTTAACCCTACTGCTATTAGGCACGCAATTTACTGTTTTTTTCACTAGCGTGGCAAAGTGCGCTAGCTCACCCCCATCATCATCATCATAATCATTTCAGCCGCAAGACGTCCACTGCTGGACATAGGCCTCCCCCAAGTGTCGCCACAATGAATGATCCTGTGCGTCTCGCATCCATCGGACTCCCGCAACCGTTACCAAGTCATCGGTCCACCTTGTAGGAGACCTTATGGGTAGCCAGATCTCATCCGGAGATTCTTCGCACCCCTTGCCTCGTCGTGGCCTTGACCGCTACCGGAGTCAAGGGTAGACGGGCTGCCGGGCACAAGGGGCCATTTTTTCTTTAGCTCACCCCCGCCACACTTTAATGTATTTATCGGTATCAGACTGGATGCTAAGCGACGTCAACGAGTCACCGGTCAAGCTTCGTTTATTTATTCCTTCGTAAGTGTATTTATAAACGATGTTTGATACGCGTGAAAATGTGTCACTGCAGCATTCGGCTCCATAACATCAAATTATGCCTCGATCGCAAAGACAAACTTTTTCCACTTGTATCAATATCAAATCTGGTGCAATCTATTCAAGAGCATAGCAAATTTTCGTTAAGGCAGGGTTCTAGATAGAAGCCAATAAAACGTAACCTATGCCCAAAAACTTTCTTAAAAAAATAACTTGCCCACCCATATATATATATTTTTTGTACATTTTCAGAACGGCCTGCATTCCTACCCACGACATCATCCTTCATTAGGAATCCTGAATGAGTTAATAGACCAAGACTCAAAAAGTCCACTCATCGTGGTAGTCGACTCCAACAACCAGGCTAGGACTTTGGATGATGACCAGGATTTAAGACAGGAGCAAAGAAAAGGTCGCCATGTCCACAATCCTGGCCATCATTCTGATAAATTTTCGGAGCGAGAATATGAAAATGCTTTGTACGAACTTTTGAGGGTGAGACGACTTTTTGTCTATTTTTTCTTTTGTTCCCTATCAAAAGGTTTTATCTTAGAATTAATTGTACTCTTTTCATTACTAAAAACTTTTTTGCAATGTACGGAACCTATGTAGTATTTTTATTTCTTTCTATCTTTTGTTTTCTGTCTTTAGCTACTTCTACTACAATAATAATTCTGATCCTCCCGATCAAACGCCAAGCAGGCAGGAGATATTTAACTGCTCAAATATAGCCTCTCCTCTGTTCCTTCACCGTCGTAGTCCAATAAGGTTTGCGGACGGTGAGCAATGGGTAGCTCGCCGTCCGGCCATCTGGTAACCGTCCAGACCGAGCCCGAGTCGTCGACGGCGCGTAGTGTTCCACGCGCGCCTCAAAGATATGTCAGCAAAACCGTAGGGGCCCAGCAGGGTCAAATCCTACTGGAGCCTCTCGCTCAGTGCTAGAGCGGCAGAAGTCATTGGATGATTTCCGATCTAAAAAAAGAGAGCAAGTTCCACGGGGAATTTCTGAAAAGGAAATCCGGGGTCCCAGAACGCAAAGGGCAACTGAAAGCCGGTGTGGTCATATTCCGATAGGATGGCAATCCAAAATATCTTTTACTAGTGAAAACTACACTATCACTGAGTGACAGTTTAGGTTCTTTTTCCCAGAAAATGTAGGTACAGGTCCTGTGATGTAAGCGAAAGAAGAAAAACTATAGGTGAAAACAGTAATAACTTGAAAATTCTTTTTAAAAATCTAAGATAAATTTTATTAGTCAGTCAATCTGGAACGAATACTAATAAATGCCTAGTAATTAGTTTATAACTCTGTATTTTTTAAAAGCATCGGTTAAATCTATGGAAGTATCTTTATGATATGAAACATCTCATATACTCTATAATATTGCGATTGACGCTTTATTGATTTTAAGGTTATTTATTGAAGCAACATGGGCATTAGTCTTTAACTAATATTTTTTACAAATGTTTACAGACAAGTGAGAAAATGTTAGAGGAGCAGTATGCACGCTCATCTGATAAAAAGAAAAATGGTAAAAAAAATGGAAATGGCAAAAAAAATGGTAGTGGAAAAAAAAATGGTAAAGACAAAAAAAATGGATCAGGAAAAAAAAATGGCAATAAAAAAGATAGCTGCGAAGCAACTAAAGAATCTAAAAATGATTTTTTAGCAGAACAATGCTCGGAATCAGAACGCAGCTGTGACAATTCACAGACTTGCTAAAATAAAATAATCTACTGTAGGTAACAATAACAACATCTTAGAAGCCGTCAGGGTTTCATTTAATAAAATTCGGTTACCTGAACAAGAGATTTTTATTTATTTGCCCAAAAATGTAAATCCCTAGCCTTTTCCAAGCCACTCCTTCAGTGAGGAGAACAAAGTCCAGAAGTAGGAGTATTATATTTATTTATTTATAGGTTGTTTGAGTTTGTCCACTCCAATAAAAAAGAAAAAAACATTATAAATAACCATGTAACACCTACTCCGATCAAGATCGGAGAATCTACACTCGAAGTTGCAGACGATTACAACTGGGACAGACAATCCAGTTGGGTAGGTCTAACTATGAGAAAGAGGTCAATCGTCGAATCCGACACGGCTGGGCAGCATTCAGGAAGCTGCGCGGTATCTTCTCGTCCAACATACCACAGTGTCTCAAGACGTAAGTCTATGACCAGTGCGTGTTGCCAGTGATGACATATGGCACTGAAACATGGTCGCTTACAATGGGCCTCATCAGAAGGCTTACAGTCACCCAAAGAGCAAATTCCGAGCATAGCCCTTTCCATTAAAGGGCTATGCTCGGAGTTTCCTTGCGTGATCGCATAAGGAATGAAGATATCCGCAGGAGAAGTAAGGTATATATATATAGGACATAGCCCGAAGAATCGCCAAACTTAAGTGGCAGTGGGCAGGGGACATTGCTCGTAGAACGGATGGTCGATAGGGCCGAAAGGTTCTAGAGTAGCGACTACGCACCGGAAAACGCAGCGTTGGAAGGCTTCCAAAAGGTGGACCGACGACTTGGTGAAAGTCGCGGGAATGTGGTGAATGCGAGACACACAGGATCGGTCATTGTGGCGACGCTTAGGTGAGGCCTATGTCCAATAGTGGACGTCTTTCGGCTGAAATGATGATGATGATGATGACTCCAAGACAGTCCTGTAGAGTAATGTTAGAGTTTATCTGCAGTAGAAGCTAACAGCCTTGAAGGTCTCGTGGTAGCAAGTGCGACTGCTGCAGGCAGAGTTCTAGCTTTGGGGTCAGCTTCCAGTCTAACCAGATGTGACTGAATACTCGTGTTTTATATAGAGCGACCGCCTATCAGACCTTCACAACCCGGTTACTGGGCAACGTGATACACCTTGGATAGACGGTCAGGACCACCTGTAACGACTGTCAGGTCTACGAATGACAACCAGAACCATTGGCTTTTACATGCTTTATAAGGTACAGGGTGTGAGTAATGTCTTGAAACTTAGGAAAGTAGATATGAATTGGAAAATTCACATTTGTACTTGCCCCGTTTCGAATCCGCAACCTCATGCTTGAGAAGCGGGTGCCTTAACCTCTGGGCCATCACGACTCCGAAAATGTTAATCCCAGATTACAATCAGAAATCGTCATGAAAAGAGTAAGTAATATGGCAAGATCCACGAGCAACCAGAGATAACATTTTAAATTTAAGTAATTGTTGCACTGTTTAAAGTTTTATAGAAATGTTATTTTTGTTTCAAGTTGTTAGTGTAAACAATTGTTGGTAGACCAAATAAATAAATAAATAAATAAACATATTTTAGTTATAATTATTTTTCAATATTGTATTTTAGTCATCGGCTTGAACTAGAAGGTATACGTACGTTCAAAGTACATAATAAATATAGTTCAATCAATCAAAAGATAGGTAACGTCTGGAAGCTCTAGGATCTTGGACTATAATGGACATTCCATAGTCGCTCCATTTGTCAATACTGACTCTCGATGACGCTATTACCCCCGCCCAAGACGCCCGCTCCAAAAGAGCCGTAAGGAAACCGTCCTTGCCATCGAAGCCTGCCGCGACGCCTCGTCAATGTTTGCCATGTCTCTTGCTCGAACCTACCCACGCCGCTGAGTCTGGAGCCAAAATTCACCTCAAAATAATAATCAAAGTTCGATCTAGCCTGTCCCTTGCAGTACTTACTCTAACGACGTCCTAAGCCAGGGTGCCGTGCCCCACAAAGGGTGCCCTTAGCAAGTAGTTAGTTTAGTTTTTAATTTAGTTTTATGTTTTTCAACATCTGGCTTTAATTTTATTAAGATCGCATATGCAAGTCCTGTTAAGGAAACAAAAATCTCATAGATTAACCTGCGAGAAGTTTACATTCTATTTATTTATTGTATATCCGATATATTGTGTATACATTTTATGTTGCATCCAGTTAAAGTAGAAGCCGATCCTAACATGGTTGAAAAAAGACTAAACATATTGATTAATTTAGATTATTTTACTGGTTAGTTTTGTGGTTGTTAACAGTCACCCTAGAATATTACGATACATTACAAAATCAGACAGTCATTCATTAAATCAATCGGTCATTTCGAACATTTACAACATTAATATGTAAATGCATAAAAAATTGTTGCCAATGATAAAATTATTTAGGACGGCGGGGAAATAGAAGAGCTGGTGGCCAAGTAGGCTTGCGGGACAGTCGTTAAAAGTAATCATACATCCGAAAGTTAAACAACCAGTTTTGAGAAGATACTGTTGAAAATAATCATTTTTAACCGACTTCAAAAAGGAGGAGGTTATATGTTCGGCTGAATGTATGTTTTTTGTTTTTATTTTTTATGTATGTTATTTTTAATTATAGACCGATTTTGAAATTATTTTTTTTTATTGAAAGGTTATGCTTCCAAGTTGGTCCCATAGAAATATTGTTATGATCTGATCATGAACTTCGTAGATATGGAACAGAACTCCTCATGGGATCACAGCAGAACTGTCATAACAAGTAAAATTGCTTTGTTTATACGTGTAGTCGATGACTGACTGAAAGAAGAGGGGAAATATATCGAACTGATCTGATGATGAAGCCTGAAGTTAGGCACCGGAACTCTGTAATAAATTAATTTAATCTAACTGTGTTTGGTATTATTGGAATGGTCATGAGATGCACTCTGGCTATAAGGTATTTAAGTATGGCTGAGGGGTACTTTTTAGTGGTGGTACCATAACTAAAAAGTGAAAAATTAAAAACTTTTTACAAAAAAAATACAACCGACTTCAATGTAAAAAAACACTGAAAAGTGCAAAATAACTTTAAATTCGGAAGTCAGTGTTAAATAACGAAGAGACAAAACTATTATAGAAACACCGACTTCCGAATTTAAAGTTATTTTGCACTTATCAGTGTTTTTTTACATTGAAGTCGGTCGTATTTTTTTTGTAAAAAGTTTTTTATACAAGTAGTGACTGCTTATTTGACTTCCACAACCCAGTATCTGTTTAACACGATATGCTTTAGCAGGTTTAAGGCTTTCTTGTTTCTGACTATCCCTAATGACTATGAAAGACTAGCTTCTGCCAGCGGCCTTGCCCGCGCGAAAAGTAGGTTTTTTCATACAAACTTTGGACCCTCGTTTCCATCCCCTTAGGGGTGAATTTTGGAAAATCCTCTCTTTGTACTCGCCTACTACATAAAAGAAAACCTTGTGCAAAATTTCATGTTCTTGGTCGCAGTAGTTTCAGCTGTGTATTGATATGTCAGTCAGTCAGTTTCTTCTTTTACAAGGTGGCGCAAAATTATCATCCAATTTTGTTTTTGTATAACCTGTTCTAAATAATAATAAAAAAATTGATTATGGAAATCTTTATTAGGACTGTACAATTTTTTCTGTTAAGTGATAAAGATGATATCCGTCAATGGCTGCCGCCAGTCGATACACATTTGTGCCCGTTTTATCGCATTGCATCATGACCACGGTAATATTGATAATTTTACCGTGCCACGACTTTCCGCAAGATTTCCGGTGATAACTGTTAGCATTCCTGTCGAATATTCTCTTTAAGGGCTGCGATTGTCTGAGGCTGGTTGGCATAAACCCATGAGTCAATTAGCCTCAAAGAAAGAAATCTGGGGCGGTTAAATCGGACGATCTTGCTGCCATGCCAAATCGCCAAAAAGGGAGACTACGCGACCAGAAAATGCATCCTTCACAATATCAATTGTGACTCGTGCTTTGTGTGCGGTTGCACCATCTCGTTGAAACCACGTGTTCACCAAGCCCCTCTCCTCCAATCCCAGCAGTAAGAAGTCGAAGTCTTTCACTAAAATTCGCTGTAAGGTCCGTCTGGTGATCCCAATTGCGTGACCCGTCGTTTGGTTGATGTTTTTTCGTCCTCAACGACATCGGCAGCCACAGCGTCGATATTTTCGGCAGAATGACCAGTCCTGTGGCGGCCACACCCTGCAAGGTCTCTTGTGGTTTTAATCTGTTCGAGTCGAGCAGCTAAGCGACGGAATGTTTGCCCAGTTGGCGCGACTCGATTAGGAAATCGACATCAAAGTGCACGCTGCGCTGACACCACCGACCGATTATTGGTCAAAAGAATCGACACAATTGTTCCACGCTCCATTCTTGCGGAGTAGAGCATTCCATTGCTTGTCTATTTATATTCTGCAGCTGTTTAGTTCACAAATACCAAATATGATTGGCGTACGACGCCATTTGCAATAATTATAACATCTTCCGATAGAGTGATTAATTTTGCGCCACCTTGTGTATATATAGATTTATATACATCAATATAACGTGCTTTCCAAGTCATGAAAGAGCTTGGTATTTAATATAATCATCCATCTACAGACCTCAGTAAGCGTTGCTTAACCTTGAATATCATCTCGTATTTTTAAGGTAGGATATCGACTAACGACTTCCCCCGCTCTAGGGTGGGGCAGGAGGGCGTGTCAGACTTTTACTGACGTAAACCACACCTATGTTCCATTTTTGCCTTGCGTTCCAGGACTCCGGGGTTCTCTTTCGGACTAGACATGGCGAATATCAACCCGTGCGATTGATACTATATTGCCACCAGCTCCTCATTATACCTGTGACTGTGACACTCTCTCCGATACATACACATGTACCGATAGTTAGCAAAAAAATATAGATGACACTGAAATCGTAATAATTTTAGGACTCTTGTTCAGAAAATTATTGTGTGTATTTAATTTTTTTTTATTTTTTATTCCACGACTATCACACAACCGTCTAGTCCCAAGATAAGCAGAGCTTGTGTTATGAGTACTAGACAACTGATAAACATACTTACACGTACAATCATTCTGTGCTTGCAATTCATTCTGAAAGCATCGTAATTATTTATTTATTTATTTATTTATTTAAACTTCATGTACAGTAGTGGTACATAGGCGGACTTAATGCAACAAGGCATTCTCTACCAGTCAACCTTTGGGTTAAAAGAGACAACACTGACAATTTATTGTACTTTCACATAAAACTGTTAAAGGTAAAAACGCAAATTACCTTCAGGATACATGTTATGTACTCGTCCAGATCCAGATGTATGAACGTCAATCAATAGAAAGAGTATGTATGGGTCGTAGCAGTTGGCATTTCTGCCTACCCCAAGGGAAAAGGCACTAGTTTATGTATGTTTCTGGTTTATGTTCCGGTAAAACAACATTGTCACAGTAAGCATGTCACAATCGCAGCGGTAATGCCTGTCTTTGAGGAGTGGCTCATCAACTATCTTCCTCCACAACAGTACTTATGAAGAATTTGCGAGAGCATGCTTGAATTGATTGTTGCAGCTTGATCATTTGGGGCGTAAAAATTACTTGTTCATTTACCTAGGATTTTTTGGTGTGTATTTGACTGACGTCCTCGTATATCAGACAAATGTTATTCCATAGTGGGAACTACCCTATGAAGAGTCTCCAACTTTTGAATGAATTTCGGTGAAATCTTGAACGCGTGTATCCCTGTCCAATCGAACTCGCATATTGATGGCCAAACCGAGAGGTCACTGACGCCGATTGCCTCTATGAAGACACGGCGGTTCACCCAAGCAGGATAGACCTCCACCGCATGCTACAAGGGGTCCTCCGGGCGATTTGTAAAATGGTAATATCAGAGTACTTCCAACCGAATCCGGAACAGAAACCGCGTGAAACACCCTCAACAGTCCTGAGCTTGTGTATCCATAAAACAATTAAATTCTGATAAACAAATGTAGCAGCCGATTAGTGTTATCCCTGAGACTGGCCTCCCTCAGAGGGTGGTTCCAGTGTTGGTCACCACTCACTGCAAGGAGGTAACGTACGGATGTCGACGTAAGGCTGCAAGGAATCTGAGATACATCATACGTTGTCGAACTGTGATCAGGAACGCAAACCTTTCGACCCAGTTTTATATGAAGCAGTGACTGCTAATAATAAAACACACCATTATTAGGCCGCAAGGTGCCATCATCCCGGAGGACACAGTGGAGCACACAGAGGTGTGTGTTGTCCTCGTGGAGGCAATCGGCGGCAGTCACCTTTCGCGCCGGGCCTTGTGACATTGGGCTATGGTCCAGAGCGAGGAGGAATGGCAGGCGGTCGCCTCCTTCTGCAAAGCCGTAATGCTAGTGAAGGAGGAGGCCGCACGCGTGAGGGAACGAACGTCCTCACGCCGAGCCGAGATTCTGACCCGGACGACCAGCCACGGTAGACGCGGGCTCGCGGACATCCAGCAATGGGTCGTCCACAGCCGTCCGGCCGTCCGGTAATTGACCGGACCGAGACCAGTCGTCAACAGCGCGTAGTGATCCACGCGCTCCTCAAAGAGATGTCGCAAAGGGCAACTGAAGGACACAGGTGTGGTTTTAGTCAGTAAAAGTTTGACACGCCTTCCCGCTCCAACCAGAGTGGGAGAAGTCATTGGATGACTTCCACCCTTAAAAAAAGAAAAATAAAGGTGTAATCATTATCATTATCATTTCAGCCGAAAAACGTCCACTGTTGGACATAGGCCTCCCCAAGTGTCACCATAATTACCGGTCCTGTGCGTCTCGCATCCATCGAATTCCCGCGACCCACACCAGGTCATCGGTCCACCTGGGGGCCTTTCAACGCAAGGTGCCATGCTACCCCTTCCGAAAATTTGGCCATGTTATTTTAAAGTCAATAATTAAATACATATAAGTATTTACTTTTATCGCCTTTGGTTGGTATCCCTTGAATAATCACGGTCAATTAGTTTGTTACAACCACGGGGAAAAAAAGCATTAGGATTAAAAATGTCTCCGTCTAACTCCAGTTTAATCATAACGGTTTTCGTCCAATTTTAAACAATAAAACTGTCTGCAAACTTGGGCGATGGTCATTCTTCCGCCACTCAGAAAATTACGTAAAATACACAATGCCATCTATCAAATATGACGTTCAACTATCATTGTCATCATTATTTCTACTTTCAGTCTTTAGATGGCGTTGCGAGTATCTGAATTGCGTGTGGTGCCATATTTACATTTTAGTACGTAATTTTACTCGCCGCTTTGATTTTATTATGTGTTTTGATTAGTTTTTACAAAATATTTAGAAGATATCGAATAGAAATGTCAATTTTATTTTGAAAAAATGGTAAAAGTTATTTTATTACAAAAAAGAAGATAAAATAATGACAAAATTTTTAACTGTAGCTGGGGATCGAACGTGGCAAATGTCGTTCAATGTCGACATTTTGGATTATTGCTCACCCCCCCCCCCATAGCAAATAGCGTGATAATATGTAACCTAACAGTTGACCCGGCCTATAAGGATTATGTATGCAAAATTTGAACAGGATTGGTTCAGTAGTTTTTTCGCCAACTAATACCAACGCTCCACCATTTTACTGTTTTATTATATGTATATATAGAAGATATAGATAAATTACACCCAGACACAGAACAATGATCGTGCTCATCACACAAAGATTTGTCCTGGGTGGGAATCGAACCCACGACTTCCAGCATAGCAGTCAGGGTCACTAACCACTAGACCAACAGGTCAGGCAACTGTAATTTACGAAATATTTTTTGACCGACTTTTAGTAAAAAAATTACTAGCGGTCCCGACAAACGTTGTCCTGCCCGAAAGCTGACTTTTTCAGTGAAAAAAAATAAATTATTCCGAATGCAGCGCCTCCTACCGGGTTCAATTGTATTAATTTTCTAACCAACAGAGACTCACTTAAATATATATACACACCCTAATCGGTCAAACAGTTTAGGAAGAGTTAGGTGGCAAACACACATACAGAAGAATTATATTAAATATAAAGATACAATTATTCAAACCACCATATTTTTCCAACATATAAAATACCTGTCCAAGGAAGAAAAAAGCCGTTGAAAATATAGGATATGTTTTAGTTTCATCATTTTTTTTTTCTTTGGTATGTACCGCATCTGTTTAGACTGGAAACCGACCTTGGAAGAGTTAAAATAAAGCAAACAGATGATGACAGTGACGATAACAGTCATAATGATAAAAAAAATAAGAAACAACGCTTTGTTAAACAAAACACTATGACGTTATCCATGTAGACTTAGAAAATCGATAAAACATTTTAAAGCTGCCTCGCAAAGACATTCCGTGACCTATATTACTCTGGCATCCAAGCAAGAATGCCTCTGAAAACTACAGTTTCAAAATTATGGATTAAGATAATATTATGCATGATTTTATGTGCCTTTGACCGTAAATTTGCCTTTCCTAGAAAGCGATGAGGTGCTCCAAAAATTAGCAGACTTACTGGCATGATATGCTTTTATGTATTCCAAACTAACGAGTTGTATATGGCGCATTACTTTGTGTAATTTACTTCATCAGCACTGCTCTCAAAACGGTGAAGGAAAACATCGTGAGGAAACCGGGCAATATCCTAGAACTAAACATTGTGTTTCCCGATAGCCACAACCTAATGGTCTTTAAGTCAAGAGTGAATAGGTTAGAGCTTCTAGAAAAGCGTGCTCCATTGTCAGCCAGGTGAGATAGTGGTCAAACGCGAGCCTTTCAATAATAAAACAAATTAGATTACGGCGCATTCCTTCTCCTAGAGAAGAGGCCTGAGTCTCAACAGTGGGAACATTTTAAGGCTGATTATACTATGCTATGTACTCAAAAATTGCTTGACAGAAACAACCCATATTAATGTTATAAATATAAAGTAGCTGCCTAACTCTGTTACGCTTACGATTCGATTTTGATGATAAAGGAAGGATATAGGCCACTTTTTATCTGGCTTCGATTTCGTGTCCGCAATTCACCCAGACAAAGTCGTGGGCAAAAGCTATATGCATTTAAAGCGACGTTTCGTGCAGTCCTCAACTAATATTCCTTCTTAAATTCCATCCTCATAAATCCAACTATTACTCCTACTCTTTCTCTCCTTTTTCTTTTTCTTACTATTTTTCTTTCTACTCTTTATTTATTAAAAATGTATTTATATACCATCACCACTGCTCTCAAAATGGTGAAGGAAAACATCATGAGCAAACCGGCATATCCTAGAACCAAAAATTCGATGACATGTGACATCCACCAACCCGCACTGGGCTCGCATGGTGGATTACGGCCCGTTCCCTCTCCTAGAGAGGAAGCCTGAGTCCCAGCAGTGAGAACATTAAAAAGCTGATTATGCTATTTATTTTTAGGGTTCCGTACCTCCAAAGGAAAAAACCGAACGCTTATAGTATCACTTTGTTGTCCGTCTGTCTGTCTGTCTGTCTGTCAAGACCCTTTATCTCAGGAACGCGTGTAGGTATCAAGTTGAAATTAAAACCATAATAAACCATATACTCAAGTCTGCAGTCCCTTGAAGCTGTGAAAAAATCAAACATCTAAGTTAACGGAAAATAAAGAAACGGCCATTTATGCCGCAAAATAACGTATATTTCGATACTCTCAAAGGAATCAAAATTCATAGAGTACTTCCAGTTGACCCAGAATTCTGAAATTTGACATAAAGTAAGGTCTTATAGCACAGATATAGGAATAAATTTGAAAACAGTAAATTTGTTTTTACGTCACAAAAAAAAATACTTTTTTTGCGATTCGGAAAAATGTTCGAGACTCCATTCAGGAATTGAACTATTTACATAGGTAACTTTGTACGGAACCCTCAGTGCGCGAGTCCGACTCGCACTTGCCCAGTTTTTCATACTTGGACCAAAAGGACCAAACCCGAGTTGACGGTGCATTGTATTCCATAACCATGCCTACCAGGGTTGCAAGGTTGTTCATAAGACTCACCTTGACCCTGAAATGCAACGGACAACAGAAGGAACGCTATGGGTATTTAGTCAATAAAAGTCTAATACACCTTCTCGCTCCACCCAGAACGGAAGAAGCTGTTTGACGATTTCCCTCTTAAAAAAGGCACGCAGGAAGGTATAATTTTAAACGTGATCTCTAGTTATGATTAATGTGAAATTCCAAAACATAATTAAATAACAGAAACAAGCAATAATTGAACAGGAAACGTGAAACAAAATAAATAACAAAATCTAATCTGTAACTACAAATTGATTAAAAATATATGAAGCGATAAGTTTACTTAATAAGAATAAGCCAAACTATGGCATATTTGGAAACGAGACGCCAAAGGGACAAAATGGCGTCCTTAGTACCGAATCTCAAATATCTTCAAAATATAGTATTTTTACTTCTGGTTACTGTAAGTAAAAAAAATATTATCCCTGATATTTTCTTGTATTTTCTTCTTTCAGCTATTTATTTTCTCAATTACTTTGTATTCTGTCTCCGTAACGATCGTCATTCTCTTGCTCATATCTCAGTTTACTTGGGAGTTGTAAGAACAACGTGTCATCTTCTATAATTATATAGCTTTTTATCTATTTATAAATAGAGAAACTGACTGACTGACATACCAACGTACAACCGTAACTACTGTGACTAGGAGCGTGGAATTTTGCACAAGGTTTCCTTTTAGCAACCCGCCTCGGCTTCGCACGGGTTTAATGCTGATACCGCCGCAATCGATATGTCCCTGCATTTTAAATCCATGATATCTTCGAAAATATTCACTTAAAATACATGCTGTAAAGGGCCATATTGATTTATATTAGATGCACAAAGTATTTAAGGTACTTTATTGGATAAGGATTAAAGCTGTATTGCTTAAAATCGCTTCGTAAATAAACCATTATTTCGCGTAAAAAGTAAAGGATAAAAAATGGTTATTGTGGGTTATCCCTTAGAGATAGATATATACCATCGCGGACTTTTTTGTAGACCTTTAAGGTGTACAATACTGTAGTACATTATTTTAATGTACCTCGTAGGGTTCAGCCAGCGTTTGCAATGTAAGCGCAAAAAAATGTGTTTATTTACGACATCACATTAGAAACCTCTAATACTATCAGTGTTTCTCTACTATATTATGCATGTATTATACATATAAACCTTCCTCTTGAATCAAAATCCATTGCGTAGTTTTAAAGATCTAAGAATACATAGGGACAGACAGCAGGAAGCGACTTTGTTTCATACTATGTAATAAAGCGAACACTAAGAAAGGATTTTCCAAAATTCAGCTTCTAAGGTGATGAAGCGGGAGTCTAAAGTTTATATGGAGGACCTGCTTCCACGCGGGCGAAGCCGCTGGCAGAAGCTAGTTCTCTATAAGCTGGTGCTTGACCACTATCTCACCTAACGGTAAGCGATGATGTGGTCGACGATGGAACACGCTTACCTAGAAGTAACCTATTCATTCTTGACTTAATAACCCTTAGATTTTAGCTATCAGGAAACCTAGACTCCGACAGAGAATTTCACTCCATTTCTGTACGCACGAACTTTCATTAACTCAGGGTTTTTTAATTAAACCGTGCTAATTTTTTTTTAGCGTTGTTAATTACGTTATATTTTATATTTCAGAACATTCTTCCATCTCTATCTGAGGAATACTCTGGCATTCTATCGAATCTCTACAAGAAAGCTTCCGATCAGAATCGTCCACTAATCCTAGTTTTGGATAACAATGCGAATCGTAACTCGAATTACAAGGAGTCGGAATCGCGATCCTCCAACTATAAATCAAGTAACTACAAGTCTGACTACACATCAAACAGAAATGACAAATCCAGGGCTGAAGATTACAAAACTGATAATTACAAGTTAGATAGTTACAAGAATGAGTACCAATCCAACAGTTACAAGTCCCCTGTGAATAGTAACTACAAATCCAGTAGCCACTCAAACCGAAATGACAGACTGAACAGCTACGATAATAATCGCAAGGATGATGAACAATACCCATTCCTAAATCTTCACCAACTGACACAACAGGTAATAAACCAAAATAGTTTCCTACTTTACTAAATTATGCGCCTTAAAACAAGCAAGGTAACACAAAATATCTATTGTTCAGACGGAAAAAATTATAGTAACAATTTGTGCCAATAAATAATATCTGACTTTTTCTAATTACTATTAATTTCTTATTTTCAGCTAAAAGACAGGCTATCAGAAGATAGAAAACCATCAAAATCTTACCATTCAAACTCACACACCGCTTATTATCATCGAAATGATCGTGAAGACAAAAACAGGAATGATAGAGCAGCAGATTATGAAAATCGTAAAGACAGCAATTATAGAGGAGACCAATATTATAGCGCTAATAGAAACAATTATGCAAGCAAACACTATAAGGAAGACAGAAGTGAAGCTAAGGGGAAATATAGAGGCAATAGTAACAATAGAGCCGATAACAATAATAGAGAAGACAATAATTACAATAGGGAAAGCGACAGAGGTGACTACAGCAATAGAGGGGATAATAATTACAATAGGGAAAGCAACAGAGGAGACAATAATTACAATAGGGAAAGCAACAGAGGTGACAATAATTACAATAGGGAAAGCAACAGAGGTGACAATAATTACAATAGGGAAAGCAACAGAGGTGATAATAATTACAATAGGGAAAGCAACAGAGGTGACAATAATTACAATAGGGAAAGCAACAGAGGTGATTCCAAAAATAGAGGAGACAATAATTACAATAGGGAAAGCAACAGAGGTGACAATAATAATAGGGAAAGCTACAGAAGTGACAGTAATAATAGAGAAAGTAACAGAGTTGATAGCTATAATACGGAAAGCTATAGAGGCCATAGCAATCACAAGGGAAGCAACAGAGGTTATAGCAGTAATAGAGGAAGCAACAGGGGTGATAGTAATGACAGAGAAAGCTATAGAGGTCACGGCAATAATAGAGGTAGCAACCGAGGTGACAACAATGATAGGGCAAGCTACAACAGTGATAATTACATCAGAGATAGTTACAGTGTTAATAGTTACAATAGAGGTGACAGCTATAATAGGGGTAGCCATAGCAATACAGGAAGCTACAGAATTGATAGTAACATTAGAGGTAACAGTAATTACAGGGGTAGTAGTAGCAATAGAGGAAGCAACAGAGGTGACGACGGCTATAGAGGAGATAATTACAAAAAAAATAGCTACAGGGAAGATCATTACAATAGGGGCAGTTATAGAGGACATAACAAAAACAGAGGCAGCAGCCACAGGGTTGATTACAACAATAGGGGCAGCAGTTATAGGGTTGATAACAGCAATAGAGGCAGCTATAGGGGCGATTATGACAACAGAGGCAGTTATAGAGGTGATGTTAGCAACAGGGGTACCAACAGCAATAATAATTATTATAGAGGAGATAATAGGATTGATTATGACTACAAGAATGATAGGGATGATTATAGAACGGACAAAGACAGGGATTACAGAGATGACCAAAAATCACCATTAGTAAAAACTCTTATGGACATTACAAATGACTTGAGGCAACGCAAGGATTCTTGTGAAGAGGATACCAAGAAAGATGAATGTACAACAACTACACAATGTCCGCAAAACGGGAAGGACGACAAGTCAGCTTGCGAATCGAGTGACTCTTGTAACGATTCTAATGAAGACAAAAATCCAAGCACAAGAGCTGAACTTTGGGACGAATGTGAAAATAAAGAGAAACATTGTAATGATTAAATAAAATATTTTAATGGGTTCTTGAAACATTGTTTCTTTTAACCTCAATTTATCTCAGTGGCAAAACCTTGTACTTTAAAAAAAAAAATGTGTGCGTGTACTAGCGCGGTACACTCGTAAGAAGTGAAACTTCTTTATGACGTTATTTTTCAAAAAATAATTAGCCAACTATAGTCAATGTTTACAGCTCTATAAGTCGATGCAATCGCCACCTGGATTTCAAAACTTTTGAAACCCACCTTTGTTCCTTCAGTTGCCCTTTGCGTTCCAAAGCCACGGTAACTTTCAAAACCCACCTTTGTTCCTTCAGTTGCTTTTTGCGTTCCACAGCCACGGTAACTTTTAAAACACACCTTTGTTCCTTCACTTGCCCTTTGCGTTCCAACGCCATGGTAACTTTCAAAACCCACCTTTATTCCTTCAGTTGCCCTTTGCATTCCACAACCACGGTAACTTTTAAAACACACCTTTGTTCCTTCACTTGCCCTTTGCGTTCCAACGCCATGGTAACTTTCAAAACCCACCTTTGTTCCTTCAGTTGCCCTTTGCGTTCCACAGCCACGGTAACTTTTAAAACACACCTTTGTTCCTTCACTTGCCCTTTGCGTTTCAACGCCATCTTCGAATCACGCGTGGTAGGGATAAGAAAAAGATGGCGCGTAACGGAAAAATATGACGCGTAACGAAAAAATGTTACACTAAATTTTTTTCCAACCCCGATAGAGAAGTTTCACTTCAAAAATATTATCGAGCCTTGGGATTCGAGGATGTTAGAGCCTTAACGAATTATAAATTGAATGTGTGCAATCGCTTTATTAAGTTTTTGAAAAGTGAATTTATCACTAGTCGGCATCATCATTATTATGCAACCAAAAACACGTTTTTATTGTTAGTTAAACGGTGATGAAGTTGACGACGGAACACACTTTCTTAAAGCCCTTGCTCCCATTTAGTGCCATAAAACAGTGACTTTCTGAAGCCTACTTTTCAGTAACGGCTGGGTTAATAGATCTGAAAAAAAATTTTGATTCATATATAACATTATCAACATCATGATTTTTTCATAATTATGACTAATACTTTTGCCAAAAAAAACGTCAGCAGATTTCCACAGTCTTCACCCGGTCATCTGTCCACCTCCTATGGCTTGAAGGATTCACAACGTCGTTCTTATAATATTCAGGTTGCATTTTGGAGAGTGTGCGCGGGAATTGCATGACTTGATTCCGCCATCTCCTTTCTACCATCGGACAACCCGACGTACGGCGAGTATCCACCCTTACGTTGTTGAAACTTCAACGGTCCGGACTAAGCGTTTCGCTTCGTCGTTTATACCGCGTACATCGAAGGACTGGAACAATTTGCCTGCTGCGATCTTCCCGTCCAACTATAATTTAGGTTTCTTCAAGGCTAGAGTGAATAGTCTCTTAATAAACTAGTGCGCCTCACCATCAATGATTGCATCACTGCTTACCATCAGGTGGGATCGCAGTCAAGCGCTGGTTTATATCAATTAAAAAAAAAAAAAATTCGTGTTTGCTTAAGAGCGCCCTCCTTAAGGTACATTTTCATACAACCGCTCATAAGTGATTATGACGTTATAACACATTTTTCTCTTCATATTTTGGAAATAGATATCTTGTGTAGGTTTCTATTGAAATCAAATTATTTTTTGTAAAACTAAAGTACAATAAGGACCTTTGAAAATCTGCTATTTTGCGTGAAACCTTGCACATTTAATCAAGATTCTGAATGATGAGTATTTTTCCCCAACACTTTAAAAAAAAAACATGTTTTTGCTAGAACAAGTTTTGTGAAATATTCGAGTAAATGACGGAGTTACTGAATGCCAACAGAGCAGTCAGGTGTTATCTTTACTTTTTCATGAATCAACAGGCTTTTAAACCATGCTTAGGTTGACAATAAATAGGACGGGAAGGGCTCTCTTAAGTTGCGTTGAGGTCCAGTTTCAGCTGTCATAGGCATAGGCAATCAAATGTATTCCGAAATACCGCTCACCGAAAGGACGGTTTTCCGATAACACTCTACTCCGACGGTTAGTTGAACGAAAAAATAATTGGCCGATGAAACGTTTCGCCGAAAATATTATTTATCGACGGTTGGTAGTCCGAATGAATCCTTCGCCGATGTAACGGTTCACCGAAAACACTCTTCAACGACGATTGGTTAAACGAACGAATCTTTCGCCGATAGCACTCGTTGTAGGGGAATTCTTTTGCCAAATGGATAGTTTTTCTTTCAGCTTGACAACACCGGTCTTGTAGAAGTCATGTCCGTGTTCATCAAACCCGTGTTAGTTCTTGGCTGCGTGTGATGTGATCCAACATAATATTTCTTAAACCAGTGGGCTATTTCAGCTGCTTCTGTCGGCAATATTTTATTTTGGATGATTTCGAAGGCTTCGGATATCTCAGCGGGCTCAAGAAAAGCGAGGGCAACTAAGTGTCTGATTTTGTGCGCAAATGTGAAATCTTCAGCATATCGCCTTGCGAGACCCTCTGACTGGACATGACGCCAAATACTTTGGATCAAATGGAATAAGCATTGCCTGTGGGCCCATGTGGTGGGTGTTTTATATCAATAAAGAATTACAATAATTATAAGTACAAATAATAATAACTCACTATTTATTATAACTTCAAAAATTTATCACGTTGTGTTACTTTTATTTGTTTTTTGCTTTGTTCGCACAGTTTATTTAATTTTTTTATTGTCACAGTTCCAATAGAGAAATCATAATAATCATAATCATATTCTTTATTGTAAAAAAACAATATAAATTTGCCTTTTTGATTAATTTTCTTATTGTTAAATAAAAACTTTGTTTTTTTTTCTATTGCCACACTTCCATGTATTATTTTATTATTACCTGTATTTTTAACATGACTTCTACAAGACCTAAGGGTGTTGTCAAGCTGAAAGAAAAACTATCCATTTGGCAAAAGAATTCCCCTACAACGAGTGCTATTGGCGAAAGATTCGTTTGTTTAACCAATCGTCGTTGAAGAGTGTTTTCGGTGAACCGTTACATCGGCGAAGGATTCATTCGGACTACCAACCGTCGATAAATAATATTTTCGGCGAAACGTTTCATCGGCCAATTATTTTTTCGTTCAACTAACCGTCGGAGTAGAGTGTTATCGGAAAACCGTCCTTTCGGTGAGCGGTATTTCGGAATACCATACGTAGCTCCTTTTGGTTGAAGGTAAAATCTACACTAATATTATAAAGAGGTAAAGTTGTTTTTTTGTTTGTAGGAGGTAATCTCTGAAAGTACTGGTCCGATTTCTAAAATTTATTCACTGTTAGAAAGCTGCTTTATTTCTGAATGACAAGGCTATATTTTATGTACGCGAGCAAAGCCGCGGGCAAAAGCTAGTAGTTTATATATAATAACCATAAACTTAAAACTAACAACTTTTTAAACTAAACTTTTTGCTTTGCCTGGTTCAATTATTTGTCTGGTAAGTAGAGGTCAGTGGGTGTACAAGTTTCTTGATTATTTGTCATTTTGACATTGGTCCGAGTTGAAGAAAATGTGAAGAAAATACATTTAACAGTGGAGTAAATAAAGATTTTATTGTCAAGATTTTCTATCACAGTTAATTATACTTATGATCTGTCATATCTCTCAGAACCACTTCTGGAAAACTGTTTTCAAAGTTATTATAAAATGTTGCGTGAGTCGACTCAAGAATTTATAACCATCTAGATTACAGAAAATGCCTAGACCTAAAGACTATTTCCTTTACGAGGTACTTATCTGTTTTTGTATTTCTATTCTCTATTCTTCACACCGCAAATTGTTACAGTAATGTTGTAAACGTTTATCCATTCCTCGGTAGCAGGTACTCTGCATGTGCTAACCAACGCTAAGCGTAGCATTTTGTGTATTTGCTGAAAAAAAATAACAACAGATAGTTTTAATAAATCTAAAACCATCTTCGCTTTATTGCTTTTTGAATGAAACTGGTTGGGTTATTTTGTTAGACATTGGTTTGATAGTTTCAAAGCATAACGGAAATAATTTACATGCTTTATGTATTAGGATTAGATTAGTATTATGGATGGATTGTGTGAGGAGTGATATGAAGGAAAAGGGAGTTAGTGAGAGCATGGCGAGTGACAGGACAGAATGGAAGAAAAAAATATGTGGCACCTACCCCAAATAACACAGCGTGGTCTGTTACGCAGACGACACGCTGGTCCTGGCGCAGGGAGAGTTGTATCAGGTGGCGGTCGAACTAGCGACACGCGGGGTTGTGACAGTCGTGGAGAGGAGCAGCAGTTGGGACTCGAGGTGGCATTACACAAATCCAAGGCCATGTGTTTTCACGGTCCACGAAAGGCGCCACCACTGGGTTCCCAAATAACGGTAGGAGGAGTTCACATTGGCGCCGAGTCGACGATGAAGTACCTGACTCGTCCTCGACAGCCGGTGGAATTTCGAGGAGCACTTCCAACGTCTGGCTCCCAAACTGGATAGGACTGGGGCTCCCCCCAAGTGGCTCCTGCCCAATTTAGTGGGTCCAGATGCCTCCTGGCCGGCGGGCAAGCTGAACGCATGCCAGAGGGTCATGGCTAGGGCTTTCAAATACCAGAGTTTTTCAATACAAACAAGTCGCGGTATAGCGGACAGAGTTCCGGTGGGATCTCATGGTGGAATGGCGACAGCGACTATCGCAACCCAGTGCTGGGCACGCCATAATTATGGCGGCCAGTCCCCTCTTAGAGGAGTGGCTGGAAAGACCTTACGGCGTCCTCACCTTCCACATGACGCAGGTTCACACCGGACATGGTAATTTCAGGAGGTTCCTGTACCAGATTCGTGCGGAAGTATCACCCGAGTGTCACCATTGTGTGGACCGTCCGGAGGACACGGTAGAGTATACGGTATAGGTGTGCCCCGCTTGGGCAGAGCACCGCCGTGTCCTCGTGGGAGCGATCGGCGCCAACGATCTCTCGCACCTGACCTTGGCACAGGCCATTGTCCGAAGCGAGGAGGCCTGACAGGCGGACGCCTCCTTCTGCGAAGAAGTAATGCTAGCAAAGGAGGCGGCAGCGCGCGCGAGGGAACGGCCCTCAAGCCCCAGACGCCGGGATTCTGACCCCGATTTCCAGCCACCGTAGGCGCGGGCTTGCGGCCGTCCGGTAACCGTCCGGACCGAACCCAACTCATCGACAGCGCGTAGTGTTTCACGCGCGCCTCAAGGAAATGTCAGAAAACCCCAAGGGCCCAGCAGGATCGAAGCCTACTGTGGTTCGGTAGGGTTCGCTTCTGAAAGGAAAACCCGGCCCTGGAATGCAAGGCAATGATTCGAAGGAACATAGGAGTGGGTTTTAGTCAGTAAAAGTCTGACACAAAAGGGCAAGAGATGTCATTGGGTGATTTCCCACCTAAAAAAAAGCAAACCCCAAATAACACTGGAAAAGGGCAAGAATATGATGATATGTTGGGATTAGTCTTATTTTAGACCGTGTAAGACACAATACTTAAGATACAGGACAAACGGCTTTATTTTAAACTTTTAACTATCAAATATAGATAGAGTAAGTATCTAATTATTTACTAATGACAATTGGCATCTCCTTAGATGCATGTAAAAGATGACAAGCAGAATCCACCACAGGCGGCCAGGACATCAGAAGAAGGATCTGTAAGTATAAACTAAACTCAGGAAATTATGCATTGTTTTATTTGCTCATTATTCAGCATGTCTCTTTTAATATAACTACATACATAAATATAAAAGAAGAACTGACATATCAAGGCACAGCCTACTGGGACTTCGAACTTGAAATTTTGCACAAAGTTTTCTTTTATGACATAAAAAAGCACTAAAAGAGAAGAGGTTATTGCAAGTTTCGGTTGTCCGTTGATTTGTCAGTCAGTCAGTTTCTCCTTTTTAGGGTTCCGTACCTCAAAAGGAAAAACTGGAACCCTTATAGGATCACTTTGTTGTCCGTCCGTCTGTCTGTCTTGTCTCTCTGTTAAGACCCTTTATCTCAGAAACGCGTGGAGGCATCGAATTGAAATTAAACCCATATACCTTTGCCATCTCCCGCCTCGCCCAAGAGCGGGGGATGTCATAAGATGATTTTCCCACCGAAAAAAAAAAAAAATATATACCTTTGCCATATACTCAAGTCTGCGGTCCCTTGAAGCTGTGAAAAAATCAAACTTCAAAGTTAATGGGAAAAAAAAGATACGGACGTTTATGTAGCAAAAACTTGTATTTCGACACTCTCAAGGGAATCAAAATTCATAGGTTACTTCCCGTTGACCTAGAATCCTGAAATTTGGAATTAAGCAAGGTCTCATAACACAAGTATGGAAAAAAATCTGACAACTGTAAATTTGTAGTTACGTCACAAAAATAAACTTTTTTTGCGATTCGGAAAAATCTTCGAACTCAATTCGGGAATTGAACCGTTTTCATAGGTAAGTTTGTACGGAACCCTCAGTGCACGAGTCCGACTCGCACTTGCCCAGTTTTTTTTATATATAATAGATATATAGATAGATAACTTAGGCAATCGTAATTCTGTTAAAATTTTCATGTAGTCAATATCAATTTATGCTACCAGAGCAGCACACCTGTCGGGACTGCTCCATCATCGTCGGGACCATCCACAGCTACTGGACCCTCAACAACGACTGGTCCTGCTCCAACTACCACACCTCACTTCGGTATTTCTATGGTCAATGGACCTCCAATAGTATTGGGCCTGCCAGATGAACCCAGTGTATCTAGTGGACCCAGTTCACGAGCACCTTCTGTACGGTTCGCTGAAGGAGGTCTGCTGGCCCAAGCTGCTGCCTCTTTGACGGCACTCGCTGGTCGTTCAGCAGCTTTGAGTTCCCCACGTTCACGTTCTACTACTCCTGGTAATACGGGAAGATATGGAGGCTATTCTGGCACGACGCAGAGCACGATGCAACGAAAAGATTCCGGTGAAAATGTAAGCTATGATCTTAATTAGATGTTTTTGTTTTTGATGTTGTACGCGATATTTTAAAGTTTTAGAAGCTTATTATTTTTTGAAGCGGTTAGCGTAAATTGTTGCTTAATTTTGAGGCTAGTTTAAGTAGCTTACTCCAACCTGAAAACCATAGCGAGGAGGTACGATTCTCCTCGTTAGGTGGTGTTGTTCACAGATGCATCATGAGCAACCACCTTGTTTTAAAATAAATAGTAAGTTTATTATAATTGTTTACTAACCCATATGGATGTCACTTATCCGAATTAAAGATTATTTTTTTTAAGTTTTACACTGTTGAGGAACAGTTTGATTTACGTTTTCGTAAATATATTATAGATACCTAACAAATCTTCATTTCATAGACGTGCATAAAAAAATACATTTATATCTTTGGATTGACTTGGAATTACAAGTTCAAATAAACTTTATATTAAAGGGACGTTAATTTATTTTTGAAATTAGGTATTTATTGGTTTCTTTGTGTTTTGTTTTCATAATATCGCACTTCAAAGCATTTAATTTCATAGGTAAAGACCTAATATCAGCATTGATATCAGAAAACAAATTATTAGCAAGCAATGTTGACGCGATTTCGTGTAATCGTAGCCTTCATCAGAAGAAGACTTTAATTAACCTGCATAATTCTTACCCTCATTTTTCAGAGAAACGTCGATTCTAGCACATACTGTTTAGATAAAGGAGTAGAGGACTATATTCGGAAAAGGGATAGCGCTTTGTACGACTTTTATCCTGGTACTGAGAGAACGGAATACGACTACATCGCGGAGAGGACCGACATGTATAATACTAAGTATTTTGTGTTTCTTTAGTGTTTTTTAATAATTTTAGTTTTCTTTTTTTTTAAGCTCGTCTGTTTCTATCAAATTGCACTGGGTACTACTCTACCAGCCATTGTTGGCTCATCGACCAACCAGCTCAAGACCCGCGTTCTGACTCGCGTGCTAGATTACGGTCCTTTCCCTCTCACAGCCTCCCTTGGCTTGATTCTCAGCAGTGGGAACATTACAGGCTCATTATGCATTTACTATGTTATGCCTGTTTTCCGCTAGTCTACCCCATTTCGCCAGTTCTGTCTTTCACAAGCTATAATTTTCTGACAAAAACGCATTTTGAGTAACTCACAAAAATGTAGCTTTTAATTATATAGAAATCAAGGAAACTTAACTGTAATTTGGTTTATTTATATCGTAATCTATTGATAATAAAAAAACCGGCCCAAGTGCAAGTCGCACTCGCGCACTGAGTTTCGTACAAACTTACCTATGAAAACAGTTCAATTCCCGAATTGAGTTACGAAGATTTTTTCGAATCGCAAAACAAGTATTTTTTGTAACGTACCAACAAATTTTCAATTTTATTTATTTATTTATTTAAACTTCATGTACAGTAGTGGTACATAGGCGGACTTAATGCAACAAGGCATTCTCTACCAGTCAACCTACACACACACACATTACACACACATGTTACAACACAATGTTGTTGTTGTTGTGTGTGTGTGTGTTGTGTGATGTGTGTGTGCTACATTACACTATTCACTATCACTAAACACTAACTCGAACGGTTTTGTTCTTTTTAGTCTTCTCACTGTATTTATGTGGTCGAGAAGCTGGATTGCCTCGATATTCACATGCTGATGAAGTCATTTTACGTGAGCTTCTGCAGATTTTTTTATCACTTTTTTGATGAACTCAACTTTTAGGTCCCGATGGAGGTCATCATTTCGTATGTACCAAGGGGCATTTACAATTTCCCTTAGTACCTTGTTCTGAAATCGTTGTATGATACTTATATTGGTCTATTTGGTGCAGCCCCATAGCTGAATACCATAAGTCCAAACAGGCATCAGGACTTGTCTGTATAATAACAATTTGTTCTGTACAGATAACATGGAATTTCTTCCAAGCAACCAATACATTCTTTTGAATCGTAAGTCGAGTTCATCTCTTTTCTTCTTGACGTGGGTTTTCCAGCGTAACTTAGCGTCAAGAGTCATACCCAAATATTTGGCTGTATTCTCGTATGGGACTTGTTTATTATTTATTTATACTGGAGAATACTGGTGTTTCTTGTTACTAAAGTCTATGTGTACAGATTTGGATTCATTCAATTTAATCCTCCATTTTTTGGTCCAGTCATAGACTTGGTTGACAGCCATTTGAACCTTTTTAACTGCTTCTTCATGGCTGTTTCCTACAGCCATGAGGGCTGTGTCGTCAGCTAAGGTCCCAATGGTATTATACTCTGTTTCTGGAATATCGCAAGTGTAAATTAGGTACAGGATCGGACCTAATACACTTCCTTGCGGTACGCCGGCTTTTATTTGTTTCAATTCTGAGTAGGCATCTTCTTGCCTTATTCTAAAGACTCTGCTTAGAATGTAGGATTCCAGGATATCTGCAAACTGCTTAGGTAACAGGTTCTTCAGTTTATATATTAGACCTTCATGCTATACTTTGTCGAAAGCTTGTGCCACGTTTAGGAACACAGTAGAACAAACCTTCTGGTCTTCAAGGGCGTGTTCTATTACGTTTGTGATTCTATGCACTTGATCGATAGTTGACTGCTTTTCTCGAAAACCAAACTGGTGCTCTGGTATTATGTTCTTGCTATGTATTATTGGTTTAAGCTGTTTAAGTAACAGCTTTTCAAATAGTTTTGACATTATAGGTAGCAAGGAGATAGGTCTGTATGATGTTTTTTCATGTGCAGGTTTCCCAGGCTTTGCTATCATGATCACTTCAGCAACTTTCCATAAGTCTGGTACATATTTAAGCCTTAGAGTAGCATTCATAAGGGTTGTCAACATAACCAGACCCTTTCTTGGTAGGTTAGGTTAGCTTATATTTAATATTTTTAGCTAACAGCTTATATTTAGTTTTATTTCACGCGCAACTTCTCTCGGTGTTACTAGTTTAATATCTTCATATTCTGGTGTCATGTTAACTGAAATGCGGTCGTCAATGGTTTCTCCCTCGTTTGGTTGAAATATGTTTTCTAAGTGCTCTGCAAACCTCTTTGCTTTTTGATTATTAGTGACTGCCCATTGTCCGTTTTCACACTTAATGGGAGGAATTTGTGTGATCGACCTTTTGAGATGTTTGGTAGAATTCCAAAGTGAGTAGTCTGTAGTTTGGTCGTTACTTAGTTCCTGAAGATAGGTTTTAGTTGAGTCGTCTTTGAAGTTCTGAATTAGTCTTCTTGCTTTTTTTGTCAGCTTGTTTAGTTTTCTTTTGTCATCAGGGCACCTAGATTGATGCCACGTTTTTATTTGTCTTCTTTTCTCCATAATGAGCTGCTTGATTCTGAAGGGATAAATATTTCCCTTTGTTCTCTTGTTTATATTGGGTGTATTTTCCCACACTTGTTGCTGGATGTGCATTATAAAGTTTTCTACTTCGATATTTACATGTTCGGGTGTTTTTAATGGAACTTTGAGATCTATTTGATCATTCAATTTGGTCTTAAAACTCTCCCAATCTGTGTATTTATTGACAAGAGTGAGCCTGTTTTGTTTGTACAAAATGTTTTCACTAATTTCTAAATAGATTGCTGAGTGATCTGAGTTCATATCATAGCTTTGTTCTGTTTTTATGTAACTGGTTGATAGATTCTTGGTTACGAAAAAATCTATTAGGTCCGGAATTTTATTTGGATCTGTTGGCCAATAGGTGGGCTTTCCAATAAACAAAACTTCACATTGCGTCTCTTTTATGGCATTCAGTAGTTCTTTACCTTTAGTAGTTGCTGGCTGATTATGATGGCATTAAAAAACACATCACATTTGGCGGATTTTCGCCGCCAAATGTGTCTTAACTAACAGTACTTTAGCTTAAGGTTGGCAGAGTTAGTTACAAGTCACATGTAAAAGGGGAAGAGAGCCTATTATGATATAACTGACTACTTCTAAATAACTAAAAGTCTTGTAGTTTTCATAATAAGCCTTATCTACTGCAGTCCATAGCTTGATAAAGACCAGTACAATTGCATGCTATTCATATGGATTCTCAGGAATTTTCATTCAGACCCTAGTTTTCATTGCCTCCTTTAATAGTGGTATTATTACTTTGCAGTCTAATCGAGGCTACCGCTCATTTGATCAAGGGAAGCCTTGGTGTTGCAGTGTTGAGCATGCATGAGGCTTACATGTATGGAGGACTATGGACATCACTGGTAGTAACTGTTGTCGTAGGAGTTCTTATAGGATACACTATGTATGTGAGTTTTCTTTTATAATTCTGATCTGGCTCTGTGGATAATTTACCTTATCAATGTCTTTATTGTTTCGAACCAAAAAATATTTTTGCCTTATCATCACGAGATATCGATACCAAAAAAGTCTGTGAAGTTATAATTCTTTGTAATTATATTTCTCCCCCCCCCCCCGTACTTTGTCTTTATATCTCTTGTATTCACTAACCATAATACTTTTTTTTCTTTTTACAATATACCTTTCGCAGATGTTAATAAGGTCAGCTCAAAAAATGTATCGTAGGTTAAGGATAAACAAACTTTCATACCCTGACTTGGCTGAAGCAGCCGCTGCAACCGCACCGTGGGTTTGGGTGAGGAAAAAAAGCAAAGCATTTAGGTACGTATCTGAAGTCAGCTTCAAAGTATGCGACGTTGGCTATTATAGTCCGTATATTCGTCTAATATCCCTTTTTACTACAAATAATCCTGTGAGATTGAGGAAATCTGAAAGTTGTAGTTGTGGACATATCGTGACGAAAGTTTTTAGTGTAAATGTGGATATTAGTTATAAGAGTAGAAACCTCCAAAACCTTTCGGCCCCAACGGCCATCTGTTCTGCGAGAAATGTGCCCTGCCCATTGCCACTTAAGTTTGGCGATTCTTCGTGCTATGTCGGCAACCTAACCAAGGTTGTTCCTGCGGATATCTTCATTTCTGATTCGATCACGCAAGGAAACTCCGAGCATAGCCCTTTCCATTGCCCTTTGGGTGACTTTGAGCCTTCTGTTGAGGCCCATTGTGAGCAACCACGTTTTGGAACCATATATCATCACTGGCAACACGCACTGATCATAGACTTTCGTCTTGAGACACTGTGGTATATTGGACGAGAAGATACCGCGCAGCTTCCCGAACGCTGCACAGCCGAGTCGGATTCGACGGTTGACCTCTTTATCGAAATTGGATCTACCCAACTGGACTGTCTGTCCAAGGTAGACGTAATCGTCCACAACTTCGAGTATAGAGTCTCCAATCTTGATATTTGACTTTAGTTTTGTCCATGTTCATTTTAAGACCCACTCTTTCGGAAGCTCTAATGAGGTCATTGAGCATTGTGCTGAGCTCTTCCGTAGTCTCAGCCATGACTACTATGTCGTCGGCAAACCGAAGATGAATGATGTACTCGCCATTGACATTAATGCCCAATCAACTCCAGTCCAGAACCTTGAAGGCAACCTCCATTGCGGCCGTGAACAGTTTCGGAGAAATGCTGTGGGATTGTTCGAAAGAATTTCCGCGGTCTAAGAACGCAAAGGACTAATGAGGGAATAAAGGTGGATTTTTCTTTTTATGAGCCTGTTGTGTCCCGTTTCACGGCAAAGGCCTCACTTCCGTTATTCCACTCTTTTCTGTCCTTAGCCACTTCTAGCCAATCCTTAAGGTAGGAGTCCAAATCGTCACGACATCTCCTTCTGGGCCTACCGCGTCGCCGGCTCCATGCTGTTCGGAATCCAGTCAGTGGTTGCCTTCGCCCAATTTTGTTGCGAGATGCAGCAGATGTGACCTGCCCAGTTCCATTTTAGTTTGGCGGCTGAGTTATCTACATCTGCAATTTGTGTTTTGGAACGAAGTATACTGAACAGTATACTGAACAGTATACTTATGCGATCTGTTCTTTTGACCCCGAGAATGCTTCGTTCCATTGCTTGCTGGCAGACCCCGAGTGCGGAATTTTGACGTAAATCTTCATTAATGACCACGTTTGCGCTCCGTAGGCGAGGGTGGGAAGGATGCACATGTCCATGAGTTTTCTTTCAAGAGAAAGTGGAAGTGATCCTTTCATCAGGTATTTCTTCGACCAATAGCTCTTCCAGGCGTTCTCGGTGCGTCTAGGATTTTTTTTATCTTGACTCGCCTGCCAGGAGACCATTTGGCCAAGGTATATGTACTCATGGATATATTCAACCTCCGCGCCCTCGGTGTTTTAACGTTTCGTGCTTTTTTTTTTTTTTTTTTTTTTCGGTGGGAAATCATCTTATGACATCCCCCGCCCTTGGGCGGGGCGGGAGATAGTGTCAGACTTTTACTGACTAAAAACCCACTCCTGCTCCTTCGCTGCCTTTCGTACCAGGGCCGAGTCTTCCTTTCAGAATCAGACCCTTGGCCCCAGTAGGCTTCGACCCTGCTAGGCCCCTACAGTTGCTGACATCTCCCTGAGGCGCGCGCGGAACAGCACGCGCCGTCGACGACTTGGGCTCGGTCCGGACGGTTACCGGACGGTCGGACGGCGAGCCACCCATTGCTCGCCGTCCGCAAGCCCGCGCCTACGATGGCCGGAAATCGGGATCGGAATCCCGGCGGCGATTGGGGCGTGAGGACCGTTGCCTCACGCGATCGGCCGCCTCCTTTGCTAGCATTACTGCTTCGCAGAAGGAGGCAACCGCCTGCCACTCCTCCTCGCTTCGGACCATGGCCTGTACCAAGGCCCGGCGCGAGAGATCGCCGCCGCCGATCGCCCCCACGAGGACACGGCGTTGCTCTGCCCAAGCGGGACACACCTCCACCGTGTGCTCCACCGTGTCCTCCGGGTGGTCCGCACAATGGTGGCACCCGGGCGTTTCTTCCGCACGAATCCGGTGCAGGAACCTCCCGAACTTACCATGTCCGGTGAGGACCTGCGTCATGCGGTAGGTAAGGACGCCGTGTTGCCTTTCCAGCCACTCCTCAAAGAGGGGAATTACCGCCATAATTACGGCGTGCCCAGCACTGGGTTGCGATAGTCGCTGTCGCCATTCCACCATGAGACCCCGCCGGAGCTCTGTCCGCCATGCCGCAACTTGTCGTGGCAGCGGAGTTTCGCCCCGACGTTGCATCTCCACGCGCAGATCGTGCATGCGTGCAAGGCCTGTTGCCACCAGATCCCATGGTGGCTGGCCAGCAAGGAGGCTCGCCGCTTCGCGGGAAACCGTGCGGTATCCCCGCACCATCCGTATGGCCATGACCCTCTGGCACGCGTTCAGCTGGGCCGCTGGTCGCTTTCGCAGTGACGGCGCCCACACCGGCGCCCCATAAAGGGCCATGGACTGGACGATGCCTGCGTAGAGCCTCCGGCAGGAGGCGTCTGGACCCCCGAGGTTGGGCAGGAGCCGCTTGAGGGCAGCCCCATTCCGATTCAGTTTGGGAGCCAGACGTCGGAAGTGCTCCTCGAAATTCCACCGGCTGTCGAGGACGAGTCCCAGGTACTTCATCGTCGACCCGACGCCGATGTGAACTCCTCCTACCGTTAATTGGGAGCGCCGAGGCGGCGCGCTCCGAGGGCCGTGAAAACACATGGCCTCGGACTTTTGCAGCGCCACCTCGAGTCCCAACTGCTGGATCCTATCAACGACTATCGCAACCCCACGTGTCGCTAATTCGACCGCCGCCTGGTACGAGTCTCCCTGAGCCAGGACCAGCGTGTCGTCTGCGTAGCAGACCACGTTGACCCCGTCAGGGAGGTCGCCGCGCAGCACGTAGTCGTAGCCGATGTTCCACAAGGGCGGTCCTAGTACCGATCCCTGCGGAACACCGCACGACATCTCTCGCCGTTTCCACTCTCCCTGGTGACCAGGGTAGATGATGTACCTGTCCGAAAGGTAGGCCTCGATCACACGACAGAGGTAGTCGGGCACCCGGTGATACCGGAGTGCCCTCCTAATGCTACTCCAGGGCAGGGAATTGAAGGCGTTAGCGATGTCCAATGACACCGCCACGACACACCTGCCCTGGGACACCGCATCCCCCGTCGTGAGAGCTCGCACGCGCATGATGGCGTCCACCGTGGAGCGCCTCCTGCGAAAGCCGAACTGGCCGTCCGCCAGATCCGGCCCCACCCGTGTTAGGTGCGCGACGAGGCGGTCTGCAATTACTCTTTCAAAGAGCTTGCCCACCTCGTCGAGCAGCACAATGGGCCGGTACGCGGACGGAGAGTCCGCAGGGCGCCCCGGCTTCGCGATAAGGACCAGTTTCCCCGTCTTCCAGCGAAGTGGGAACTGGCCCCTCTCCATGCATGCGCTGAAGAGCCCTCTTAATCGAGACCCGAGAGCCTCCATGGCCAGGACCCAGGCTTTCCCAGGCAAGCCGTCGGGTCCTGGGGCGGTATTCTTGGCACTCAGCCTTCGTACCGCCACACTCATCTCTACCTCGGTCACCTCTGGAGCATTGTCGTCATCGTCGCCATCGTGATCCGCGTTAGACACCGCTGGTGGCGGAGCCATGAGCGGGGGAGAGTGTTCCCCTCGCGCAGGGAATAGAGTGCTCACCACACCCTCCACAATCTGGGGCCGGAGACTCTGCGTGAGTGGGGGAGCCCAGGGGCGGAGTTTTTCCCGCACCACCTTGTAGGGGCGTCCCCACGGGTCTCCGTTCATAGTCCCCAGCCACACGTTGCGGGCCTCCAACTTGGCCCGCTTTATTTCCGCTCGGAGGGTGCGCTTTGCCACTCTGTATCCCTCGTACAGCTCCGCCTCTCTGGCCTCCGCATCCGGCGGGCGGATGCGGTGACTGCGGTGCCTGGCGTACCGGCGCCGCGCGGCATTGCATGCATTGCGCAGTACCGCAATCTCCGGCGACCACCAATACACCTGGCGCCGGGCACGTCCTGGCCGAACTCGGGGCATTGCCACGTCGCAAATTTGTGACATGGCCTCCCGGAACCATTCTGCCTCGACGTCAATGTCGACAGGCCTGTTCGGTGCTTGCACCCAGGCCTGTACCATCGCGGCTTCCAGGAGGAGCTCCCGGTCCAGCTGCTTCAGCGCCCAACGCGGACCACACGGGGTCTGTTGGACCGGCGCGTTTGAGGTCTGGGTGGAGATGTCAAACCGAATGTACTGGTGGTCTGAGTACGTCTCCACCCCCTCCATGACGCGCCAGTCGACGACACGCGGTGACAGAGCAGGGCTGGCAAACGATATGTCCACCACTGACTCGCCCTGCATCCGCACACACGTGGGGACAGAACCCCGGTTTAGGATGACCAGGCCTGTTTCCAGGGCCCAGTCCTCTACCATCCGACCCCGCTGGTTCGTGAACCGAGAACCCCAAGCCAGGTTCTTGGCATTGAAGTCCCCGCAAACGACCAGTGGGAGGGAACCAAACCTAGCGACGACGGCATTCAGCTCCATAAGGGAGATGTGGAGATCAGCGAGAGTTCTGTTCGGGGACAGGTAGACGCCTACCACGGCAATGTCCCCGAACCGTGCTGCCACGCAACCCCGCCCCCTCGTGACGGCCTCGAGGGACGGAGTACCAGCGGCGGCCGACGAAATTAGGGTCACCGAGCCGTTCAGGTCCTGAACCCAGTCTCCCCTGGGCAGGACATAGTACGGCTCGGAGACCACGGCGATATTGATCGACCACTGCGCCATGCTTTGGAGCAACAGATCCTGAGCGGGGGCGCAGTGGTTGATATTCGCCTGGAGGAGACGTAATGGAGCCGTATTTAACAGTCCATTACAGTCTCCTCCCGAGCCCCTCGTGAGGGCCCTGCCGCAGTGGTTGTGGCGGCGACAGCAGCGGCAGCCAGAGAGGAGGCTGCGGCGGAGAGGACGTCAGGGTGGGCTTGCCTCGGGACCTTGCCCTTGGCCTTGGCAGGGGGGTCGCAGGACCTGCTCCCAGCCCGGTGATCGGCCGGCTTGCCTGCCGCCGCACATGCGTAGCAGTGCGGCGTAGCACGGCATTCTGCAGTCTTGTGACCGGGCTGACCACACTGGAAGCAGCGGTCACTGCGGTCCACCTCCGCGGCGCAATAGGCACCCACGTGGTGCCCCACGTGGCAGCGGTAGCACCGCAGAGGTCTGGGCTCCAGCAGTTTTACCTGCGCGGAGACCCAGCCCACCAAGAGCCTTCGGCCTTCACCAGTGATGGCCTTGGCCGCCGACACGGGGCAATTCACCGTTACGGCTCGCATGCCCGTGCTGTCAGCGCGGATGGTGCCCGCCCGCACCTGATCGGCGTTGCACCCTCCCGCCCTGACGATGGCGGCCACCACTTCGTCCACCCTGACGGAGTCGTCCAGGCCCATGATGCGCATGTCCATGCACTTGGTGGGCCTGGACACTCGGACCTCCTCGACGTCCAGGGACGCCCTGATCCTTGCGGCCAGGGCATCTGCGACAGGGCCACTGTCTGCACCAGGGACCTCTAATATTCGGGCCCCGGTTGCGGTGCGCCTCATTCGGAAGCCCCCAGAGGCTCCGAATTCGCTGAGGTGGCCCACCACCGCCTGCTTCGCCTTTTCCATGACGGTGTTGTACGTCACGCCCTTCTTTTCCGCATCTGGCTGTAGTGTAATAACTACAGCCGCGGAATTCGGGGCGCGAAGTCTAGCCGCCATGGCCCGCTTCTTGCGTTCCTGTCGCCTCGCGCGCTTTTTGGCCGACCTAGTTGCCTTGCCCGCACTCCTCTTGGCGCCAACAACCGTCCAGTCGGCTTCGGCCGAGGGTTCTGCAAGGGGGGCGGGGGATGGCAGGCGCGGCCTAGTCGCCGTCACGGCAGGAGCCCTCGTCGCTTTAGCGGTAGGTGCCACCTTATTCTTCGAGGGTGGAGCAGGCCCTCCCTGCCGCTGCTGCTGTTTGGCCGTCAAGGCCGTCCTTGCAGCCTCCGATGCCATGGCCCCGCGCCCGGCTTGCCCCGATGGGCCTACCTTAGGCGCAGCAGCCGCAGCTACGGTGGCAGCATATGATGCCGCCTTCCGCTGGCTGGAGGCCGCGAGTGGGGGGCGCAGCACGATGCCTTCCAGCACGGACAGCTGTTGCTGCATCCGTTGCTGGAACTGCTCCTGCTGCTGCTGCTGTTGCTGCCGAAGGGCAGCCAGCTCCTGCCGCACCAGCGTCAACAGCTGACTTTCCGGCTCGGGCTGGGGCTGGGGCCGACTTTGGCCCTGCCCTTGCTTGCGTCCCTCTTTAGTTGGCTCCTCGCAGTCAACTTCCTGGGCTCCCAGAAGCTCGGCTCGGAGCATCGCGATCCTCTTCTCGACCCTCTTCTCAAAGGAGGCGTCTATAGCCTCCAAGATAGATGTCGCGAAGTGGGCGATGCCCCTCTTCTTCGAGCCCTTTTCCCTTTTTCTGGAAACCGCTGTCAAGGCTTCCACGACCAGCTCCCCGAGCGATCTGCGCGACTCCTCAGCGGAGTCTTCCCCGGCGTCCGGCTTGCCGCCAGACGGCCCCGAGGGGCCAGCCCTAACGCTGGTCGCTGCGGGGTGGACACCCTCCGTGGCGAGTTTCTCGGCTCGCTCAACAGCCTCCTGCGAGGTAAGCCCCCTCCCTCTTCCTTCCGCACGACGTGCGCCCCGCCCACTGGTGGGGATTTTGCGGGCCGAGCCCTTCTCTCCTTCGGAGGACGATTTGTCCCCTGATATGGGGCGCTTCCGGTACAGACGCGAGTCTCCACCGGAATCTCCTTGACCCTCCTCAGCCTCCGAGCCCTCCGAGCTCCTTTTGGATGCCGCATCGGACTCCGACTGCGCATCACTCTCCATCTCCTCGTCGTTGGGTTTTTTAAAAAATTTACTGGCCATTTTTATTCCCACGAGTATGAAACTTTGTGTACCTGCTCAAATTTAGTGGTCCGCACTAGAGACTAATTAAGCTACCCATTAGTCAAGCTAACAACCTCCCTCACGGTGCGCCGCCGCTTGGAGATTTGGGGTAATTTTTTATAGAGGTAGTCTTCCTCGCGGCCCGGGCGGTTAAGCCAAGACCCTCGACCCCCATCAAAAGTCAGAAACATGACCTTGGACAATTTCTGGGGCTACGAGACTAAAGGTGGCAAAAGGAGGACCAAGTCTTCCTCCTGCCTGCCCGGTGGCAGGGTGAGTGCGCACCGAGCCCGCTCTTACTTCGCCACTGTGCCCTCTGCTATAGCAGAGGGACACGCGTTGAAGTGTTCCTTCAGACAGAATATTCGCAGGCAGGCAACGAGACCCCTTAGGCAGAAGTACCCAAGGGGAGTCGTTGGCCGCCTCCCAGGGTGCACCGTCCCGCAGACTGGCCTTCGCTCCGGACATGTCCTCGAGGGAACTACAGCCCGCGGGCACTCGTGGAGGTTTTCTGTCGCAGCACCCCAACGTTTCGTGCTGAGAGGTGAGTTTTTGTCAGTAAAAATCTGGCATTACCGCTCTAGTTATATAATTATTACACACCTCATAAAATAAGAAAAAGACCAAAGAAACGATGAATAATTTGCGTGAAAGATGATTAGAAACGAGGAGACGATTAAGACGACGATGAATAGAGATGCCGACGGGAAGGAAAAGGCATAACGTGCCAAAACCAAATAAACTAGGATAAGAGCAGGAGCATGATAATACGAGTATATGTGTATTGGATAGCAATTTTTTTATTTACAAAATATGGAAGCTATTGTATGAAGAGTGAAATGAAAGAAAAGGGAGTTAGTGATGGCATGACAGGTGACAGGACGGAATGGAAGAAAAGAATATGTTGCGCCAACCCCAAATAACACGGGACAAGGTCAGGAAGACGATGATGATGGATGGTTTTGTATTGTTCTATATTGAACACAGTTTGATAACTTCATATTTCTGTTGCTTTCAGGTATACAGTAGAAATAATCTTGCTTTTACAAATGTGTGGAATTTGTTGTATTTACCATATTGTTATCGCTCATACGTTGAGACGGGTGAGTCTTAATTTAACTTTCTGCTATGCCTTCTGGTGGAGGAAATGACTGATAATGTGAGTATTATTCATATTGTCAGCTAGTTTCTCCACTCGACTCAGCGTCGACTAGCTGGGTTACCATGACGTTTAAAGTAAGATTGTTTTATTCTTATTCCATTGTGGGTAAGAGATGGCGCTAGACAACCTGTAGCTCTGTCTCTTGCCCACACTGAAATAAGAATAAAACAATCTTACTTTGAACATCATGGTAACCCACATGGTCTGCCTTAATCAAATTGATAGTAACAGCTTGTGGTTTGTTAAAAACAATGCAATCAACTCGAGAGTTTTACCCTTTAAGTTTATCAAAGGAATTAGTCTGTGTATAACGATTTGTTTTACCCAGACCTTGCTGATCTAAGCGCATCTGCTGAGCATGATATCAACCAAAGATATAAGAAGTCACCTGCTGACAAGAAAGGTCATGTAATTTAGTCAGTCATCTAAATAGTCAAGAAGCAACCCATGTTTTTCCTCAGCCAAAGATATAAGGTGTTAGTCATATGCTGAGTGTCACAAAGCAGGTCAGGTAATTTAGTCAGTTATCTAAATGGTAAAGAAGGAATCCATATTTTTCCTCAGCCAAAGATATAAGGTGTTAGTCATATGCTGAGTGTCACAAGGCAGGTCAGGTATTTTAGTCAGTAATCTAAATGGTAAAGAAGGAACCCATATTTTTCCTCAGCCAAAGATATAAGGTGTTAGTCATATGCTGAGTGTCACAAGGCAGGTCAGGTATTTTAGTCGGTAATCTAAATGGAAAAGAAGCAACTCATATTTTCCCGGCTGTAGATTTTAAAACAAGAGTCCCAAAAAAATTTCACCTTTCTCTTTTTAAAACACAACGATTCTTTAAAATTTTTAATTGATCACAGATTGTTAACAGCTTCAAATTAGATGTTTTCCCGTTGCTGATTGACATCAGAATGTACATATTATTCACCATCCCTTTGCTGCTTCCGCTGTGTCTTATCAGGAGTCTTAAGCTTTTGGCACCTTTCGCCATGGTAGCTGACATTTTTGTTGGTAAGAACATTTTGCATTTTGTTCAATTGTTTATTTTATTTGGTAGCAAGCTAGCAAACAAGAATTGCCAAACTTAAGTGGCTTAAGTCAATCACAAAACCCACTGCGAATCTAGCAAATGACCCAAGAGTTAGATTGACCCGACACTATAACAAAGTTACCCGGACGTCAGCATGTACGAGATTAGGATGGCTCTGAAGCAGCTTAATAACAACAAGGCACCGGGTGATGACGGAATTACGGCCGAACTCCTGAAGGCGGGTGGGAAACCGATCCTTAAGGCCCTTCAGAAGCTGATTGATTCCGTCATATTCGAGGGAAAAACATCACAGGCATTTTTTCCAGAGTCATCACGACCCGTCTCGCGTGCGGCCCCTAGCCAAGTTACAGTCGTATCGTTCGCGCCGAACGCCTCGAGTAGGCCACGCCTCCGATTCCTTTGTTCTGACGTCATTTCAACGCTCAGTCACGTGGTCAGAACAAAGGAATCGAAGGCGTGGCCTACTCGAGGCGTTCGGCGCAAACGAAACGATTGTAACTTGGCTAGGGGGGCAGGATCGACGACTTCCAGCCTCCCGAACAAGCCGGATTCCGAAAAGGCTTCAGCACCATAGACCACATACATACGCTACGGCAGGTTATACAGAAGACCGAGGAGTATAATCTGCCTCTCTGCCTAGCGTTTGTGGACTATGAGAAAGCCTTTGATTCGATCGAGACTTGGGCTGTGCTGCAGTCTCTCCAACGGTGCCAGATTGACTATCGGTACATCGAGGTGCTAAAGTGTTTGTACGAAAACGCCACTATGTCAGTCAGACTGCAGGACCAGACCTCGAAACCTATTCTCCTGCAGCGGGGTGTGAGGCAGGGAGACGTCATTTCTCCGAAAATGTTCACGCCTTCAATGGAAGATGTCTTCAAGGTTCTGGCTGGAGTGGATTAGGCATTAACGTCAATGGCGAGTAAATCACTCATCTTCAGTTTGCCCACGACATAGTAGTCATGGCTGAAACTACGGAAGAGCTCAGCACAATGTTTAATGACCTCAGTAGAGCTTCCGAAAGAGTGGGTCTTAAAATGAACATGGACAAAAGTAAAGTCATGATAAACAACCATGTAGCACCCACTCCCATCAAGAGAGGCACATTGCTCGCAGAACAGATGGCCGTTGGGGCCCAAAGGTCCTGGAGTGGCGACCACGTACCGGAAGACGCAGTGTTGAAAGGCCCCCTACAAGGTGGACCGATGACCTGGTGAAGGTTGCGGGAATCCGATGGATACGAGACGCACAGGACCGTTCATTTGGGCGACATTTGGGGGAGCCCTATTTACAGCAGTGGAGTTCTATCGGCTGAAATGATGATGATGATGATGATGATGAAGTGGCAGTGGGCAAGGCACATTGCTTGTAGAATGGATGGCGGAAGAGCTCTGAAGTGGCGACCGCGAACAGGAAGACGCAGCCTTGGAAGGCCTTCCACAAAGTGGACCGATGATCTGGTGAGAGTCGCGGGAATGCGATGGATGCGACACGCATAGGACCGTTCGTTGTGGCGATACTTGAAGGAGGCTAGGACGTTTTTCGGGTGAAATGATGATGATAATGATAGCAATCAAGTGGATATCCGTCTTGATTATGCAAATGAAGCTGAATGACCAGCAATGGACGTCTTTCAGCTGAAATGATGATTTTTTCACTGGTCTACTTTCATACAGTTATTATACTCCTATATTTTTATTTTCCAGTATTATGTGTGTTTGCAACAATGTACTTTAGCATATCGTTAGTACTTGAAGTTAGTCTTGAACAGCGAGCAGCATGGAAAGATCTCCATGGATTCATCAGGATTGTCGGGCTATCCATGTATGGAACTTCGGGCATCTGTGTCGCTCTTCCTGTAGAAAATAATATGAAGGCACCTGTGTATTTCCCACGAGTAGTAAAATTTGGTAAGCATTTATCGGTTTAGTTTTTATTGGCCTAACGTTTGCTAAAGGGGTGACCAGACGGTTGCAAACTAGCGTTCAAACCAAGGAGACCTTGGTTTATATGTTTGGTTTGTGTTGCGGCTATATGGATGTAAACCACGCGCTAGCACGTTCGGTGATTGGGAAAACGCGCCTCCCAACCAAGGGCGTTGAAGGACATGGATTAAAACTAGCAAGGTCACCTTGGTTGGGACGTTGGTTTGCAACCGTTCGGTCACCCCTTAACGTTTTCTTTTTCAGAACCAGGCGTACTTACATCATATTGTGTAATTTTTTTATACGATCTTTAGAGCCGAAAAGAAATGAAAAAAAATATATTTTGTTGTAACAAAATTTTACGTCTTAAAGATTCACCACCATTATTCAATAGAATTTGAATGTCGTATTTTAAGTTATTCGCTTCTAACATCATGAAGTCGTAATTCCTGCATTATATAATTTTGTTTGGTTGCAGCTACAACGATAGTGATTATATTAACAGCTGCGACTGGTGTTTTTGGTTACTGGGCTTGGGGCGAAGAATGCAGAAGTCCAATCACAGTGCACATGCCGCACAATGCGTAAGCATAAGAAAAGGGATAGCGACATACGTCCTGTACATCTCCATCTTTATCTTAGTCATCACCGTCTTCTTCTTGCTTTTGTCCTATATTAGCTTGAATCAACGCAACACCTTTCGTTCTAACAGCCATCACTTCTCCTTTCTTTGATATCGTACCTCACACAATCCGTCAATCTTTTTCTTTAATTTTCCTCTTTTCTCCATTCATACAAAATCGGTATTATGCACTCTTTTATTTAAATGCGTTCAATCACAACACTTTGCGAAAAACGCCGTCGCTTCTGCTTGTGTTCTTATTTCGATGACCCGTCTAATGATGCAAATCCATGGCCTTTATTTACGTGGAAAATCATAAAACAACTTCTCCCGCTCTGGATGGAGCAGAAGCAAATGTCAGACTTTTACTGACTAAACCCACAGTGTTCTTTCAGTTGCCTTTAATTGTGAGGGCTGCGGTAACTTCTTCGACCAATCCGCAGCCCCGGCAAGCGTCTAACTGAACCCTACAAATTTGTTGACATGTCTTTGAGGCGTGCGTGGAACACAATACGCTGTCGACGCATATCTTGCCATCCGCAAAGCTATGCTTATGGTAACCTGTAGAAGTCCTGCTTCATGCACAGCCTATGGTGTCGGTGAAAACTCTTGCCGTGACTGGATACTGGTCTAAACACAATACGTATTTAATAATATTTCTTAAAAAATTGCCTTAGACACACTAAGAATTTAAAATGAACAAGAGTCAAGCTTTTTTTTTAAGTGTGGAGAACATCCAATGACATCTCCCGCCCTTGGGCGGAATGCGAGGGCGTCTCAGAATTTTACTGCCTAAAACCACTCATGTGTCCTTCAGTTACCCTTTGTGTTCTAGAACTACGGGTTTCCCCTTCAGAAATTCCCCGCGGTCCTAGCTAGTGGGCACGGCCCTGCTGGGCCCCTTCGGTTTGCTGACATCTCTTTGAGGAGCGCGTGGATCACTACGAGCAGTTGACGACTGGGCTCGATCCGATTAATTATCGTACGGCCGGACGGAGCTACCCATTGCTCGACGTCCGCAAGCCCGCGTCTACCGCGGCTGGTAGTTGAGGTCGCAATCTCGGCGGCTGGGCTGTCGAAGTTCGTTCCCTCACACGTGCGGCCTCCTCCTTCGCTAGCATTACTGCTTCGCAGAAGGAGGCGACCGCCTGCCATTCCTCCTCGCTCCGGAACATAGCCTGAACCGAGACCCGGCGCAAAAGGTAGCTGCTGCCGATTGCCTCCACGAGGACACGGCGGTGCTCTGCCCAAGCGGGCACACCTCTATCGTTTGCTCCACCGTGTCCTCCGGGCGGTCCACACAATGGTGACACCCGGGCGTTTCTTCCGTCTGAATCCGATGCAGGATCCTCCCGAACTTGCCATTTCCAGTGAGGACCTGCGTCATGCGGAAAGTGAGGACGCCGTGTTGCCGCTCCAGCCATGACTTACCGCTTACAGGGGACTTACCGCTGTTTTTAAATTTTTGTAGGCTATTGTAATGTTCATAGAATATATATTAATATTGTTGATTTTGAAATTTACTATTCTTAATCTGTTTGTGTTAACTGTATGTCCTCCATATTATTGAAATAAATAAAAATAGTTTAATAATTTCAGATTCACTACAGCTCTGCAATTTCTATTGGTGATGATGTTAAGTACCACATTTGCTGTAAATTTTTGGGTACCATTCCGAATAGTTTGGCACTACATCATGAAGAAACATAGAAGGTTTCTTTACTATAATTCAATTTTTGTTGGTTGTATGTGTTTTGTCTTCATTAGGAACTGGTAAAAAGTGACGCAGAATCGTGAATACTAGAAAGTGTGTGGCCTTAACTGAAAGTAACTGTAGGATAGTACAAACTAGCTATATACCAAACTGCATAATGTTTTTCATTATCAATTTGATTTTTTCTTCAAACATCGATATCGATTTGATTTACAAATTCATGTTTTTCTTAAAGCGCACTTCTCTTACCAGAATTGGACTAGTATAGATAGCGGCACGAATCTTGAGTGCTCGGCGAAAGAGCGGGGATCGTTTTGCGCATCGTACAATATCGGCGAGCCAATCACTGTACAAGGATTTCACTCCCCGCCCCCGCATCTCTCTTCATACCACTAAAGAGGCCCGATATTTCACTTCTGCGTACTTCTGCGCAAGTAGAACTGTAGAAGTCAGCGCTCAAGATCCGTGCCGGTATCTATATCATCATAATCATCTTCCTGCCTTTATACCGTGTAATTTGGGGTCGGCGTTACACGTTTTTTTTCTTCCATTATGTCCTATCACCCGTCACAGTTTCACTAACTGGTCTTTTTTTCATATCACTCCTCACACAATTCATTCATCTTTTCTTGACTAGTACCTACTAAAACTAACCACCTGTTAAAAAAAATGTGTGCGTAAACATACAGCATAGTTGACATAAAAAAGTACAATATTGCCACTTTTTAGAGAAGAGTATTAAGTTATTTTACAAACTTTCAGGAAAGCAGCATGGTGGGAAAGATTGTGTCGATTCGTGATGGCAATTTTGGTAATGTGCACAGCATTGATTGCTCCTCATACAATTCCAGTCATGCTTTTTGTAAGTACTTTTCGAACTAAGTATAATGATTGTCTTTCGGCAACCATAATAATTTTTAAACTAAATAGCAATGGGGATTGAGAAAGTTCATTTGTAGTTTTGGTTATACAGTTTAATTTTTTCCCCTCATATTGGTGTTTTATCCAATTCACTGATGTAAAAAGTTATTTGTGACTTTGTAATTATGAATTTATTTTTAAGAGAATCCGTTTTATTTCTTACTCGTTGTTCTACATAGATGATACATTTCTGTTCTTTTGACCATGCAATTAACTTCACCTTTTTGAATTAACAACTCCTTGACAGTTAGAAGTGCCTGTAAATGATTTAACTGAAATAATGAATTTGAATTATTTACCAATTACACTAGTTGTACCTATATTTTCAGTTTGGACAATTCTTCTTGGGCTTTGTTGCCCTAGTATTTCCAGCGTTCATTGAATTTTTTGTCGACTGGGAAGAACAATATGCAAGCAGAGCCAGGTAATCAAAAAGTGCTAAATTATTACGAGTATTATTATTTACCCGAAGTTGTGGATGACTACGTTGACTTGGGACAGACGGTCCAGTTGGGTAAGTCTAACTTCGAGAAAGAGCCGACTCGGCTGGGCAGCGTTTAGAAAGCTGCGCAGTGTCTTCTCGTTCAATATAGCACAGTATCTCAAGACCACAGTCTATGACCAGTGCGTGTTGCCAGTGATGACATATGGCTCCGAAACGTGGTCGCTTACAATGGGCCTGATCAGAAAGCTTAAAGTCACTCAAAGGGCAATGGAAAGGGCTATGCTCGGAGTTTCCTTGCGTGATCACATCAGAAATAAAGAAATCTGCAGGAGAACCAAGGTTACAGACATAGCCCAAAGAAACGCCAAACTTAAGTGGCAGTGGGCAGGGCAAATTGCTCGCAGAACAGATGGTCGATGGGACGAAATGTTCTGGAATGGCGACCACGTACCGGAAGACGCAGCGTTTTAAGGCCTATGACAAGGTGGACCGATGACCTGTTGAGGGTCGCGTGAATCCGATGGATGCGAGACGCACAAGACCGGTCATTATGGCGACACTTAGGGGGAGGCCTATGTCCAACAGTGGACGTCTATCGGCTGAAATGATGATGACGATTATTATTATTATTATTTAGTAAGACACACAAGCAGCTATTGGTTGATGCGTCTGTTTCAAATAGTTTGGAGGGATATAGTCTGTCCAACCGATTTTTGAACCAGTTCAGTGTTTACCTTTCACAGCAACTTTCCGAGAGTCTGTTCCATGTTGTTGACTCGTTTAGGTAGGTACAAATTGCTCCAAACTCCTCCTTCTTGGATGCAACGATTTTTAAATGTAACGATTGTAAATCGATTCCTCTCATAAATTCATCTAATAAATAGAGTTGTTGGTAAACTGCCTTATTTGCTCTATAAATTGTCTCAGACAATTGTCTCAGAAGAGGCTATCAAAATAAAGAGCACATAGAAACAACTCCAAAGATTTAACTCACTAAAAATGAAAAAAAAAACATTAATATTTTCTAAAAATTTCGAAAAACCTCGGCTCAATTTCATTTTTTTTTAATTTTATTCATCAATGTACTTCGTTTGTTCGTAATTATTTTTCTTTCTTTTACAGAGTGAGATTCTATCACAACACAAAGAATTTCGGTTTGATCGTCCTGGGTTTGTTTCTTAGTGGATCAACTTTTTATTCAGTCCTAGACGATTAAAATAATGTCTTATGACTTTTAGTAAATAAGTTCATGTGTGTGAATAAATTGTATAGTTAAGTACATATGGGTGCATAAATTGTACAGATAAGTACATAAATTGTACAAATAAGTACACATTAGGGTGCATTTTCACTAAAGCGAAGCTGGGCGGGTGTCCCGCTACCCTCCGCTTCGTGAGTGCCTGGCGGAGGGCGCTCGGCACCACAACCTGTTCAACTCAGTTCTGTCCGGCTCGGGGCCGCGTGTTTTTTATATATCATATGTAAGTCCGCTCAGCTCCGCTCCGCTCTGCCCCATTTACACTGTTTCCACTGATGCTTTCATGCACTGTGATTGGTAAATTCACGGTCCGCTCTTTTCTACTTCGCCTAGCTCCACGTCACGTTAGTGGAAACGCACCCACCCTTGTGTATGCATAAATTGTACAGATAAATACATACCTATGAATGCATAAATTGTACAGGTAAATACATATGGATGAATAAATTGTACAGTCTAGTCATCTTTGTTCTTATATTTTTTTTGCATAGTTGGTTTTATCTCCTGGTAAATTCGGAAATGTTTAAAAGCCCCAACGTAACGATTACCCTGTAAACACACAGTGGACATAACCACGAAATCTGTGGAATGTAGGACAGCAGTTATCATTACTGTTTAATAGACCCAAGGGTATGTAGGGTTACCATATTAACAGATTATGGCGGAAATACCTTCTTTTTTGGGTAACAATAAAAATTATTTTGTTTCTATAAATCTACATGGATATTTGTGAAATACATACTAGCTCATGGGAATGGCGCCGGTTTTTGCTGATAGGAAAACGAAGAGGAAGCCACTTAAGAAGCAGCATATGTCTTTTCTTGGGGTTCAATCTTAATCCGTACCCATCAATATAGCTTCAGCAGTTTAGTCGTGAAAGCGTTACAGACAGACAGTTACTTTCACATTTATAATATTCAGTATGGATTAGAAGCACTAGCTTCTTGCACTAGCGAGCATTTTTCTAATAAACTCAGGTGAGATAGTGGTCAAACGCGAGCCTATCCATAATAATTAAAAAAGAAACTGTGTTTAATCCCAATAAATAATATATGATATCCGAATGATATTATGAGCAAAGGGATACTATTTTTCTTTTTCATTTCCCAAGTCAGAGAATCAATAATGTCTAAATTGAGATACCTAAAAGCCTAACACAAAAACTTTCATAAAAACAATACCATTGCATTTTAACAATTCAGCAAAATCCATTACGATCTTTGATGATCAGACGAATCCTTCAGCACTTGAATTGGCCAATTTTCTTCTAAATTGGATTGTGATGTTAAAATCTATTACGCAATTGTAGTACCTAGCAATGGTCGGATTTTACCTACTCTCAATCAATTTTATGCAAGTAGATTGTCCCAATTTTTTCTTTCTTAATGGTAAACCTACAGACTGCCCATTGACTGAACAACGTACATACATTTACCAAGTCATATCGGAACGATTCACCCGAAGCTGTAACCATACACATTTGTAACTTAAATAGTTTAGTCAACATATCTGTTGGACGTTAAGAGTACGACTATGACTTTTAATGGAGGAATGAGCGGGATTCTTGGTTATGGGTAGTGATGCATCTGAAGTGTCTTATGGGAAGCGGATACGGAAATAGATGTCAGAAGTAAATCTTTGCGGATGCAGAAGCGGAAACGGAAGTGAAAGTGGAAGAATAATAATACTATGAAGAAAAAGCATAATTTTATTTTTTAATAACAAAAGAAAGTTTACGTCGTAATCACGTCTCGAGTCGCGGTCATGCGCAGAATGAACCAATAATAATAATAATAATAAAGAAACTCGTTGCGACACGTTTGCGTACCGCCCCCCACCCCTCTTCCGATGTGTCCAGTCGTCCACGCGCCCCCACCCTCGCGCTTCTCGCTGTATTTTTCCGTTTAAAGTTCTGTTATAAATTTTGTGGAAGCAGAAGCGAAAACGGAGGTGAAAAAGCTTGTGGAACTTCTGCAGAAGTGGAAGCGGAAGCAGAGTTCTGTTGCAACACTAGTTATGGGTCCCATACTTGAGGCGGTTTGCGTAAGGACCAGAAGCATAAATATAGCAGGATGAATTGAGACTATTGACAAAATAACATTCTGTCAGCGATAACGACTATATGTCACGTTGTCTAGGATACCAGAGGGCCTTAATTCTCTCCTTCTTTCGTGTTGATCTGACTCAAATATGGTCCGACCAATATTTAGCCACTTGGACAGCTCCATCGTTAACCTCGTATAAGTCATGGAAGGTGCAGTTGGTTGTACATGCTGGGTAGGAAAGGAGGTGATGCATATCCTGTGAAAGGACTCCACTCTGGCATTGTATTTGCGATGGGTCAAGGATACCCCATTAAGCAAGAATTCTGTCAGATTATCACTCCAGCGGCCAACCTGACCCCGCAACCAGCCCCCCTAGCCAAGTTACAATCGTTTCGTTCGCGCCGAACGCCTCGAGTAGGCCACGCCTCCGATTCCTTTGTTCTGACCACGTGACTGAGCGTTGAGATGACGTCAGAACAAAGGAATGTGAGGCGTGGCCTACTCGAGGCGTCGGCGCGAACGATACGATTGTAACTTGGCTAGGGGGCAGAGGGCCTAAACTAAATCCTCGGTTCGATGATACAAAAATTTTCTTTCGTTGCCGCGCTTTGCAATAATGTAAACTGTTGAATTGTAATATTTTGCATGTATTCTCTTTTTTTTTTCAAATGTTTTGTAACCATTTATGTTGCAATGCCTTAACAGGTAACTAAGTTCTAAGAACCTAGCATTTATTGTTAACATCTCCAAATCCTACATTTAGTTCGCAATAAAGAATTTGAATTGAATAGAATTGAATTGCAATTTGTTAATGGTGTATCTATTTTATATCTTTGACTATTGTACTTAATTGTCACAAGAATGTTGTAGTAGCCGTCACGTATCAGTTAAAAAAATATTAAATACTCGCCGGGTGAATTTCAATACAACTTTTTTTAGTGTGCGTGTACGCCACTGACCTCTACTATTTATCAGACGTGTATATAATATTTGGATAAAACTGGACAGGGCTCGCTGAACCGTGTTCAAAAATGTGGCATTACTATTTTATGAGTATCTGTAAGGTCTGAAATAAATATTTCAGACCATATCATAGCAGCCAGAAATACCGACAAGGCGACTTCGACAAACATACGAATGTCCGAAATATTTGAATTGGATATGGATATCCTACAAGCCGATACAGTGACTAATATAAAGTAATGGACCTAGTGTGCCTACGGGATGCACTGCTGCCGTGTGATATCGACGAGTCTACTGCTCTAAAACTACCCGTGGGGGTAATACGAGGGGTCATAGCGCAATGATGGGTACTTAGGTAGTATTTTCCTGTATTCTAATAGTATCACTATAGACGATACTTCTTTTTACTGTTGATAAGCTCGCGCTTGACCAGTATCTCACCCGATGGAAACTGACGATGTGGTCGACGATGGAGCACGCTTGCCTAGAAGTAACCTATACACTTTTGACTTAAAGATCCTCAGGTTATAGGTATCAGCAAACACAGACCACTATCTATTATTTCATTTAAAATATATAGGGTGAATGGTAATTAGTGACCGATACTTAAACACGTGATTGTACTCATGATTACAAATAACTTCCCCAAAGAAACTTTTTTTATACACTCACTAATTTGTAGGTACATTCACTGATTAGGTACGTACACCTATCATATGGGTTTGCAAGCTGCGCTTTTTCTATCACTATTGTAGATACGACGGCGTCACGCGGCTAACAACTGAGCGGTCGCCGTTCGCAAGCGCGCGCGCGTATTTAAACAGCTGTTTTATTGTTGTGATAAAACTAATGAGAATAGAAAAAAGTTTATTTGGTAAAGTTGTTTGTAATCATAAGTACAATCGTGTGTTTAAGTATCAGTCACTAATTACACAACACCCTATATATTTAATATTTTTTTTAGAAAAATATTATATCAGTGTATCGATTTAATCTACAGCAAAATTTAAACCGTCAATAGCCCTCCAAAAATTGAGAGGAACAAGAAGTGTATGTCTTAACACAACACAAGATAAGTCGTGTGTTGCTAGAATGTTATCCGTAACATCAAAAAGAACAGTAGGTACCACGGATTACCCTTTTATAGTTTTCAGTATTAAAAATCTCTTGAAAGTATCTCAAAATGTGACTTGCGCCCTGAGTTTGCGCCTAGATACTGATCGTAATGAAATTGCCTAATTATCGAAACTATTATCGCTGAGGTCGCAGGTTCAAAGTTCAAACCCAGCCAAGCGCATTACTTTGTGTAATTTGTTACATCACCACTGCTCTCAAAACGGTGAAGGAAAACATCGTGAAGAAACCGGCATGTCCTAGAACTAAAAAATTCAAAGACATGTGACATTCGCCAAACCGCACTGGGCTCGCGTGGTGGATTACGGCCAATTCCCTCTCCTAGAGAGGAGGCCTGAGTCCCAGCAGTGGGAACATTATAAGGCTGATTATGCTATGCTATGCTATATATATATCATCGCTAAAATTATGAGAGCCTGAAATAAATTGCGTTGCAGACAAGATAAAATGATTATTTAATCGTTTTCTCTACATTAAATGGGAAGGTCTCCACTTTTAGTAGTAGGTGCAGTCTTTTAAATTTGGCCAATTATTGGGGTTCTTAATTTTGATATTGGAAATTAAGTTTGATTTTCAACACCAATATCAAAATTATCTTCTAAATATTTCAGTCGCTCGTAGTAGGTAAACCCTTCTAGAATTTGACTTCGTTTTAGGATAGGTACTTGGTGAGGGGGTCATTGTGATCAATACTGTTCTTTAATTAAGCTTGTCTTAACCGTAGCACATTGTATGTAAGTACATTGTTAATAGTAGGTACATTTTGATACAAGTGGCGAAAGTTTGTCACTGCGAACGAGGTGAAATTCGCCCGAACCACAGGCGAGGATGTTCTAGAGTCGAATGCTGCAGTGACAAATTTCCACGTGTATCAAACGACGTTTTTCAATACACTTATGTAGAAACCTAAAGCGACTCCCACGAGTCGCGTCAACCCTTTGTGGGTTGACGCGACTCGTGGGAGTCGCTTAGTGCCCAGCCTGATACGAGAAATGTAATAAATTGTGGCGGGGGCGAGCTCGTGCACTTTCCCGCACTAGTGCGAAAAACAGTAATGCACGGGTTTTCGAGTAAAAATATAGAAAAAAAATCAATGATGTAGTTCCTTGCCAAGTCAGGAGAGAAATATTAGGGTTTTTCAATAAGGACGCTCGAACTTTGAAAACTCATAGCGGCTATCTTGGTAAAGCAATAACTCTCTTAATTGGCATGAATACATATTTAGTCGTGACAATTCACCATGGAAGGTACACCCTTCAACAATGCGAAAAAATTGTTAAAAATTATCAAAATCAGTGCTCTATTCGCCTAACGTCGAACTTCGCGTGGTGGCGATGTCAACTGGCCACCAAGATCGTGTGACTTAACATCACTCGATTACTTTCTGTGGGGCTACGTGGAATCTCTAGTCTATGCAGACAAACCACAGCCAACATTACTCACGTTCTTCGTGAATCCCATTGTGAATATGTTGTCCAAAATTGGTCCACCAGAATATAACATCTACAGCGGAGTCGCGGCGGCCATTTGGGTGAAATTATTTTCCATAAAATAACATAATGTAATTGCATGTGACGCCATAGATGTCGCTACATCACTCCCCTCTGGAGATCGGAGATCGATGGTTCTTGATGCTTCTTGATGCGTGCCAGACCAGTGGTAGGTTGGTTTCAGTGGGTCGGAACCGAATGCCGCATAGTTCTCGGTGAGTCGGAACTGTCTGCGGTGAAGCCCCAGTGAGTTGGAGTGATGCTGTCCCAGTGAGTCGGGATGATGCCCCAGTGAGTCGGGGTGATGATGTCCCAGTGAATCGGGATGATGCCCCAGTGAGTCGGGGTGGTGCTGTCCCAGTGAGTCGGGATGATGCCCCAGTGAGTCGGGGTGATGATGTCCCAGTGAGTCGGGATGATGCTGCAGGCTCCAGTGAGTCGGAGTAGTGCTGCTGGCTCCAGTGAGTCGGAGCGGTGCTGTGCAACGTAGTGGCTTGACTGCTGGCGTCGACCAGGAGAGGTTCTTCGTAGCTCTTCATGTGACTGGCCGAAGGTGCAGTGTGCTTCGCCAAGGTCGCTGATGAGGCTGAGGGTGATGACCACCCAACCAGCAAAACAGTCTCAGAACTCACACTTTTTAAGAGTGGTAGGCTTAAAGCGCTCTTATATTTGTTTTAGAACATACCATCGATCCTATATTACTTTTAGACAAGCCGTTATGGCCTCAAGAACGCTCAGTCTCATAACCAAGTCTCATATATGTATATAAGAGCATTAACTAAGACTAGTTGCACTTGAGAAAAACTGCTCTTATATGGGTATTTTCTAAGCTCGTTTCATTTTATATTAGACTTGCTAAATGCTATTGTAAGATATCAGACTAATATCAGCATAGCATAAGAGTGCTTTGAGTACGTGCATTTCTGATCTTATTTGAAACTAATATAAGATCAATAGCACTGGATAAGTATGATATTAGAGTGATTTTGGATCAACATAATTACAATACAAAAGCCGAATTCGTGTCCGTATAGCCTTAAGATTAAGTTCTTTTTTTTTTTTTCTCTGTCGATTTAAGGTTTTATGTAAAATTGCAAGGAACCCTAATTTATTCCAATATGGAGTTATCTTTAGTATACCGATTGCTAAAATTAGAGTAAACAATCTTATATTAATCTAATAGTGCGCTTGTAAAATGCAGCTATACTAATGGCGACACCATCAATACAAATTAACAAATAAAATAATTAAACGAGAACAGGAAATACCTTATTTAACAAGGCGCATGAATTTTGAAGCGTAAAACGAGGTCTAATTAACAGTAAATAATAAATTCCAATACGATTACTTACTGTAAAACTACTTTTACTTTTATACTAATATATATATATACTAGCTGAGCCGGCAAACGTTGTTCTGCCATATAAATAAAAAAAAAAAAAAAATAGATGTTGGCCGATTCTCAGACCTACTCAATATGCTCACAAAATTTCATGAGAATCGGTCGAGCCGTTTCGGAGGAGTTCAAGTTCGAACACCGTGACACGAGAATTTTATATATTAGAGCCGTTTCGGAGGAGTTCAAGTTCGAACACCGTGACACGAGAATTTTATATATTAGATATAGTATAAACATTAACTTCACGCAACTTTATTTTGTTTTCATTTAATTTAAACCAACACTTTTAAGTTGGATCTGATGTAAAATTCTCAAAATATTCTAACCTTAGACCAATATAAGCCTGTGCAGGCTTACAAGATACTTACGTAAAAGCAATATTAGCCTAAGTCGGCTTAAACTAATTTTGGCTAGATTTCAGTAAGTGCAAACAGCATTCAATTAGACTGATATTAGAACGATATTAAACTAAATATGCTTATAATTAGTGCCCAAACCCAGGCTTATATCATTATATGTATAGGAGTGATGTAAGAGCAAAAAAACAGTAGTCTTGAGATTGTTGTAAGCCTAGGTTTTGCTGGTTTGGCAGGTATGACCAGATAGGCATGCTGGTGGTCAGGATACCCTTTTAAAGCCATGGGTGCTGGCTGTATGGCTCGCTGCTCGAAAGCTTGAGGAAGTGATGATGACGTCACGAAGTAGTAGTGAACGAAGGCTGCGCTGACGTTCATTGTCGAGGGTCACCAGCTTGGAGGTATGTGGAACAGAGAGTAAAGTCCCGCAATCCTCCGTTGAAAAGGGAGGATCCTCCAACCAGACGGGATGTTATGTCTGGCGGGCTACTGCCCGATAGATGATTTCGGGCTGTTCTATATGTTCCAATCGCGCAGAGAACTTTAATTGCGCGATGCAGGATTAGTTCTTATGTGACGCCATAGATGTCGCTACATGCATATCCTTTAAAATATTATAAAAATTGTGGTAATATCACTTAAAAAGGTTGTTTTATTTCAAAGTACGAGCGCTTTTAATGAAAAAACCTTTATATGGTGGCATCCAGCGTCGTGTAGCTCAATGTGCTGGTATCCATGAGCTCAGTTTATGTGCCCCTTACCTGATTTCTGTCACACTCAAGGGCAGCGAGTGATCATCGGTGATTTTATCAATTCATCGTGCACTAAAACACGATAATATCACTGATTGCATTTAGCGACATCTATCGATAACTATTGCGAATTAACGCCACTACTAGCAACATGTTTTTCGTTCACGTAACGTTTCTCGAGTGATCAGTCCGCTCAGTCGTTCCGAGCAGACTTAATAGATGGCGTGTTATGATATGATATGAACTTGATGGAGATCGTGTAGTTTATTATCACCATAACTCTTCTTATACGGCTGGACCGATTTTGATGAAATTTAGGGTGTATATTTGAGTGTTTGGGTTCTAGAATAACTTTAATGACTGCTTTACTCAAAATAAAAGTCAACAGTTGAGCTCGATTTATTGTCGCCAAACTCCATGTCAGCAGTACGTTTTGTCGCCAGTACGTACGTCGATTGCTGAGATTGCAAAGTGCCCACCTCGGGCGCCCCGCAGCTCCGTGCGGGTTACCGGGGCTCCTCCATGTGCTGCCGCCCGACCCCGACCCCTCTGCAACTGCCTGTACATGTAGCCTCAGCGAATTTGCTTCATCGTGGTTTCGCTAGCGTCACTGCGACTGCCCCTGCCGCTCCTACATCGAAGCCTTTGCTTAATAAGGCAATGAAAGGGGCTGATAATGAAGATGGTTTCGTTACGGTGCAAAGGAGGAAGCGCCGAACGCAAGCCAACCGGAATCTCTGCGGCAAAGCACCAGTTACTCCTGGTGCGAGTGAGCGTGCCGCTCAGCCGAACACACCTGTGTACGTCTCCCACCTGCATTACACAACAAAGGTGAAGGACATCATCGAATATGTGCGCCAAATGTTGAAGTAGACACTGAGGCTGATGCTATATTGGCCAGTGATTTGCGATGCGACTGAAAGAGCGAGACGAGTTAAATATCAGAGCGAAAATCCGGCGATTATATGGCTCCATTACACATACGCTTTACAACGAATTAGATGAGCGATTCATGCAGCTACACTGTAGAATAGAATAGAATAGAATAAAACTTTATTGTACACCAAAATAGTAACAAAAACTAATAAACTAACTTAATCTATGTACAATGGCGGTCTTATCGCTAACAGCGATTTCTACCAGACAACCTTAGGAAAAAAAAAAAAGGAGAAGGACAGCGATCTCTCTGTGAATTAGCATTATTACTAATTGCAATAATTTCGACGTGACTCCGTAATTAGGCGGCTACATAGAAGCGGAACAGAGGCGAAGTAGGTACGCGACGCGCGCAGGGGGAGGTTATTAGGTTCGGCACTCGCCCAGTCGTTGTCGAGCTTTCTGAAGACATACTTTACTTCAATGACTTTGTCAAAACCAAACCTTGTGTTTTTGCTAGAAAGTTCTTATATTAAGTGAACTATTTTTGAAACAGAGATTGTGTTGGATTCGTGAAATAAATAAAAAGCGCACTAAATATGGAGAATTTTATCAATAATACGAAAAGCTACGTCAATTTCCGGAAAGTTTCGAACACATTATTTCAGACACACAATTACACAACGGCCAGTCTTGTTTATCACGCCTCTATCGGATTCCCGTGAACTTTACCAGATTATCGGTACCCTTGTTGCGAGGCCTTTCAACGCTGCGTCTTCAGGTATCCGATCGCCACTCCAGAACCATTCGGCCCCATCGACCATCTGTTCTGCGAGCAATGTACCCAGCTCACTGCCACTTAAGCTTATCTTCACTCCTGATTCGATCATGCAAGGAAACTCCGAGCATAGCCCTCTCCATTGCTCTTTGGGTGACTTAAAACCATCTGATGAGGCGCATTGTAAACGACCACGTTTCGGAGCCATGTGTCACTACGCACTGGCAATATAATATTATTCACATAGACACACAGAATATGTAGTTCCCTAAAAATCTTGTTTAAGCTTATTCTTAGTAGGGTTATTAAGAATAAGCTTAACAGAGGCTATACATAATAAAATTAAGTAGCTTTAGCCAGCGGCTTCGCGCGCGGGAAGCCGCTGGCTAAAGCTTCTAAGAATTAGCTTGAACAAGGCTTTTAGACACCAATAACCCCGTGGATTTTAAGATCAGTTGCGTAAAAAGTACGATGATGGGGCAATTCTAAGTGATCTTCTATTCTGTTGTTTACTTGGAGGAAAGTCTGAAGTAAAGTGACTATCACATCACATCTTTAGGGATTATGCAACAGGTGTGAATGTTCACGGTAATCCCTACTTTGAGTGCTGCTTTTTCTGGATCGGGGTTCTGGAGTCAATGAAAATCGAGTTGCGTTGACCGAATATATTTCGCGTGATCCCGTTCGCCAGAATCAGTGCGCAGTAACTCATCATTCCAAAGCATACATCACGCGCGCATACAATTTGCTAACCTTGCACTCTGCCTTACGTGCTTACATGTGTCCCTACACATCCAAAGAAGTCAGCTGTATTTAGATTTCACGCAGTACAAATATTTTGACTAGTTCTTTTTACGTTTAAGTGCGGGATCCCTGAACGCGCGAGGCTCCCAAATGCGCGGGGCCTATAGCATTTGCTACTCTTGATATTTTTGATATTGTGTTTGTGCCTTGTGCTGTACCAAATAAATTATTTATCTTTCTTGCTACATGGTTAATCCGCCACTGGACATAATAAGTAACACTGTTGAACTCGTCGTGCAAGTGATAATTTTGATCCACTTCCCGGTTTCCGATTGAGCTGAAATTTTGCATGCATGTGTAAATCAGATGACAATGCAAAATTATTAGGTATGACATAGAGCTTATCTGATGATGGAACCGGAAAGTGACCATAGGAACTCGGTAGTTAAACGACACAACCCCATCGAGTTTGGACTCATTTAATCCGTCTTGGCGAGTACTTTGATGCTAGATGGTAACCAAGGTCTGATGATGGAGCTGGAAGATGGCCACCGGAACTCGGCAATTAAATGACACAACCCATGTTCATATATATTTTTTAATATCTATTAATTAATGTCAAATTGCACAAGCTGTGCATAATTACAGGTAAATGCACAGAACTAAACTACTGTACAATTAACTACATGTAAAATCTCTTATAAATATGTTATTAAAAAAGTATAACGACGTGTGTGTTTTTTTAAGTAATTTAAACTAGTGCTTGACTGTGATCCCACCTGATGGTAAGCAATGATGCAATCGTTGATGATGAGGTGGACTAGTTTATTAGGAGCCTAGCCTCACTCTAGCCTTGAAGACTCCTAAATTATAATCGGACGGGAAGACTGCAGCAGGCAAATGTGTGTGTGTATGTTCTGTTTATCAAGCACACTAAGTAAATAGCTCTAATATTAACTGAGTATTGTATCGGTGACAAAAAAAAACTTACTAGGCATTTAATATTTGTGTTTTCATCGTAATTTTGTAATATAATGCAATGGTTTTTTTAACTCTTGTTTGGCTTATCGTGTCTTTATATTTTGGCTTCGTACTCATCAAGTCTATCACAAAAGAATTTTAAGATACGTTTAACATCTTTAAAAACTTTCTTCACGTCACTGCGCAGATCCTGTAGTACTTGCTGCATTTTGTTTTCAGCACAATCACCAGTGTGTGTGATAGCAATATCACATCTTTCACCCTCAAAACCAGCTGTGCACTCACAAAAAGGTTCTTCCTCCTCGTTCAGAGAACAGTAACCGTTGTTAGAACAATATTTATTGCACACGTTCACTTCGCACCTTTGTCCAGAGTATCCGTCCTTACAACTGAAATAATGACGAACAACGAATGGTTTTAATTTACAAATTGACTAGGTAAGACAACATCCATTAGGTCTGCAAGTTATTAATAAAAGTGTTTGGTATTATCCGAAACGTGGTCGCTCACAATAGACCTCATAAGAAAACTTAAAGTCACCCAAAGGGCCATGGAAAGGGAGTTTCCTTACATGATCACATCAGAAATGAAGATATCCCGAAGAATCGCCAAACTTAAGTGGCAGTGGGTAGGGCACATTGCTTGTAGCACAGATGCTCGATAGGGACGAAAGGTTCTAGATTGGCGACCTCGTACCGGAAGATGCAGCGTTGGAAGGCCTCCCACAAGGTGGACCGATGACCTAGTGAGGGTCGCGGGAATTCGATGGATGCGAGACGCAAAGGACCGGTCGTTATGGCAACACTTGGGGGAGGCCTTTGCCCAACAGTGGATGTCTTTTTAAAATGTGATTTACCTGCATTTAGCTTTGCCATCAATACTGACACTACAATTTCCTTGTATGCAATAGTCTTTACAAATGGAAACGTCGCATCTTTCACCATCGTAATCTGCTGGGCACTGGCAGACTGGCTGATTCTCCTCATCCAGGGAACAGATACCATCATTTAAACAGTGCTTATGGCACGCGTTTACTTCACACCTGTCTCCAGAATAACCGGCTTTACAACTGAAATTATAAAGATAAGGGAACAGCATTACTCAATTAATTATGTGATGTGTATGTATGTACATATGTGATGTATGTGATGTGTGAAGTGAACTCTGGAAATATGAGACCCTGCACATTGCAAGTGATTAACGCTGAGTCCATCATGTCCCGGGGACTTGCCACGTGATATATTCCTTATAGCTTCGGTAACATCTTTAGTTCGGAAGCTAGTCCCCACTGTTGCCCGTTCACTTCAGCGCTGAGTGCTAAGCTGAGTAGGTAACTTTACAGCGAAGTGATTCTTAAAGAGATTCGCAATCTCCATAGGATCATTGACCCCGTCGACGCTAACAGAAAGGCCGGGCCGCACAATTAAACTGTTTGTTATCTTCCAGAATTCCCGGAAATCTCCCTTACTGTGTTTTACAGCAAGAATGCCCATTTTTATCTGGTTTTGATGACTTTGACTGTCAAAGTTATCAAAACCAGAACCATAATGGTGGCAAAGTTTGACACCACTAGACACGGATTTGAACACTCTTCTTCTTTCACACATTTCCTCAAAGAAGCAACCTTTTTTAATTAGTTTTTATTCTTATTTATCTACATTGTGCTCACATATTAGAAGCGACATGAAATATGTAACCAAGATTTATGTAACTCATAATATGATTTAAAAGAGTGTCCATGGAGTTTCTTGCACGTTCTTCTCCATAGAGATCTACGCTTTGGAACGTGCAATTTAGCTTCACTTGTTTTTTTTTTGACTGACTGACATTTTGACAATTCAAAAGTGCCTGTAATTGGTCTATTTGAAATAAACGTTTCTGATTTCTGATTTCTGATTTCCTGACTTAGGTCTACCACAGGACACCCAGTCACTAAATTTCGTTCGGGCCTCCCTGTGAGCCTCGCGAACATGTTTGTCCCCATTCTTTTTGCCTCCCTGACTCACTACAGCCGCCGTATCTCGGAGAGTGGCAACAATGTCAGAGTAAAGCGTATCCAGAATGTGCCTGTGACCACTATCCTTGCAAAAGCCATCTGCATAACTAGAAAATTCGGGTGGAAAGTCTATGAGTTTTAATCTATTATGACACTCCATGGAATATAATGCGATTTGCTCCTCATTTTTACACCCCATATTACATCTTTGTTAACATCAGTAGACGACGAGTACACTTCCGTGCCATTAAATTGACTCGTGATTTTTAATCCATCGATTTTATTTTTATTACTGGTTATTATTTCACCATAAAGTTTAAAATATATATATATTTGATTGTCCTTAAATAGGTACTTAATTTTAATATTATAGTAATGACGAGATCTTTATAATTACTTATCATTACATTAATAATTATCGCCAAGTGGTGCGGGCGGAGTCGCGTGGAACAGGGACAAGTGATTTAGGTAATACTAGTTTTTGCTAATGGCGAATTTTTCATATATTTCCCGTATTTTCTCGTTAATCTGGTAAATTCAACTGTATAAATATACAGCCTATATCTTTTCCCGCCTCTACATCTCCGTTTAGCTCTAGGTATGTTAATTGTTATTATGATGGATAAAAAATGGTTTAGCTGAGAACGCATAACAGGCACACAGACAAAGTTCCTTTCGAAAGTAGGTAAAATATTAGGAATTTCTTTGTAGGGGTGTTACAAATCTTTGAAATTTTCGTCTTTGCTACAATATGCATACCTTCTGGTAGAAATTCTCTAAAAGATAATGAAAACCGTATGAAACTCTGTTGCATGGTTAAAAAGTAAACGGAAAAACAGACAGACGTACACAGCGACTTTGCTTTAAACTATTTATGTTTTTTTTTTTTAACTTTTACCTTCAACCAGAATTAAGAAGATAGAAGGTAAAAGAAAAAATAAAATAAAATAGGTGTACATTTTTTTGCCATATGTGTACGATGCGCAAAGCGATCCCCACTCTTTCGCCGAGCGCTCAAGATCCATGCCGATACCTGTACAAGGCTCTTTAAACATCAAAAGTTATTACGAGTATGTACAATAACTATGTACAATAATGTTCGACGCGAGTCACTGTTCTATCGATGTTTACGAGTTTCCTTGTGACGATGATGGTGATGACGTAGATGCTTAATTATCTATCTAAGTTAAGTATACTAATCTAGCAGTTACTTAACTTGCTGTAAGTGAAAGCGAGCATTAGGGCCAGCACACAATGAGACGCGAAGAGACGTTACTTGATTTTTTGAATTAGAAAACAGTATAGAACTCTCTGCTTAAATTATGAGAGAATTCGAAAAAACCCCGTGGTTTCACGACGCACCTCGCGGTGCCTAGCTGCGCAGCGCTAAACAACTGCTTTCTCCAAGCATCGTGAGCTGACCCTACATATCTTCGCTAGTCCTTAATGAGATGAACACGTCTTACCTGCATTTAGGTTGTCCCTCAGCAGTGACATTACAATCTCCTTGAAAGCAATAGTTTTGACAGATTGAAACTATAGACTCTGACTTCGAGTTATTCGGATGCTGGAGCCCATCGCAGCTCTTTGTTCCCTGAATTTGTTCCTTCGCTGTGTACTTGACTATTAAACGATGACAAGCCCAACAATCTGATTTAGAAATTGTATATAGTTTTCTTGGTACAGGTTGTGATTGATTTTTCGGTAATTGCCAAATTCCCACTTCTTTGTAGTTCTGCCAGTAAATAAAATCTTTTGATACGGCCAACGAATATGCATAAGCCGACTTTTCTCTAGCAATAATATATAGTGTCGTACTATCCTTTCCATAAAAATTGGCACTTTTAATAGACAGCTCATAAGCACTATTTACCACCTTTTTCTCAATCCAGTATATTTTCTGTAGTTGTTCGTCGATGGCCAAGCTAAGTCCGTTATTTACACTGTCTATTAAAACTACTCTATCGGAGCCATCTAACCGAGCCCGCTCTATATTTACGTTCGTGGTCCAGTAAATATACCTGTAATGTGTTAATATATATTATAATAAACATATTTTAACAAATTTATAATAATCCAGCCAAATTTTGCTAAGTAGTATCTAACCGAAAGCGGAATATAAATAAAATAGGTACACTTTTAGATTTTTTAGATTAAAACATGTTTTTTGTTTAAAATATTTACTTTTAATTTAGTTCCTATGAACATAGAGCATTTAAAAAAAACTGGGCAAGTACCAGTCGGACTCGCGCACTGAGGGTTTCGTACAAACTTACCTCTGAAAACAGTTCAATTCCCGAATTGAATTACGAAGATTTTTCTGAATCGCAAAAAAAAGTTTGTTTTGTACAAATTTACAGTTTTCAGATTTTTTCGTATACTTGTGTTATGAGACCTTGCTTCATGCCAAATTTCAGAATTCTAGGTCAACGGGATGCAGTACCCTATGAATTTTGATTCCCTTGACAGTGTACACGTTTTTTGCGACATAAACGGCCGTATCTTTTTTTCCGTTAACTTAAGTTTGATTTTTTCACAGCTTCAAGGGACTGCAGACCTGAGTATATGGTTTTAATTTGAACTCGATAACTCCACGCATTCTCGAGATAAAGGGTCTTGACAGACAGACAGACATACAGACTGACGGACAACAAAGTGATCCTTTATGGGTTCCGTATTTTCCTTTTGAGGTACGGAACCCTAAAAAAACCTAAAGACATTGTGGCCAGTCATTCTGATATTCAACTTTCAGAGCCTTTCAAGCTTTGCAATCTTTTTTTAAAGTTTTGCTATTATTATAGACTAGCTGACCCGGCAAACTTCGTACCGCCTAATAGTAAGGATAACGCCATCTACTGGCATTACCAGAACAGCATAATTCATTTTATAATGACATTTTAATTAGAGATGGCGTTGTATTCGGAATTTTTTTCGTGATTTTTTTTCCATTTTTTCTTACCGTTTAAACCTTCTCTGGACTATCACAAATATTTCAAGACCAAAATTAGCCAAATCGGTCCAGCCGTTCTTGAGTTTTAGCGAGACTAACGAACAGCTATTCATTTTTATAATGTAAATGTAGATAAGATAAGAAAAGCAGAACTCTATGAATAATAAAAGTCTATGAAGAATAAAATAAATCTATGATTACACAGTTAATACGTACCCTTCATGGCTGTCGACGGCGATATCTGAGCAGACATGATCCAACATAAATAAATGATTTCCGTTAACTGCGTTAGAAGATGTAGGATTTAATGAATACGAGGATATATCAAATCCATGAACCCAAAAGACTAGTTGGGTGATGGGGTCGTAGACGATCCTCGCGTTGAACTGTCCGTTCCATGGCCTTGTAAATAAAATTTGTATTTTCCTGGTTGATAGGTCAAAACTGGATATTGAAGTCGTCGGGAAAGTAGAATCGACAAACAGCACCCTATCATGAACTGGATCGTAAGTTATTGAATGGATATAATTAGACGGAATGTTTTCTTTGTGTGTTAATGTTTCGTTGTAATAAAATTCTATTCCTTGTTTTATGCCTAAAATGATGTCTGAAACAAGGAAATTTATATGTTTTAGGTGACTTGCTAAATAGATTTTTCCTTTTCAAACCTTTCCTTATCTATATATTATATGTACTAGCTTTTGCCCGCGGCTTCGCTCCCGTCATCTGACTATCTACTCTACTCAACTTTATCCTACCCTGCTCTACCCTGCTCTACCCTACTCTACCCTGCTCTACCCTACAAAAATGGTCCAGCCGTGCTTAACTTATAACGTGACCAGGAGAAATAGGGGTTCATTTTTATATAATTATATAATATAATATTACTTTATAGATATAAAGAAGAAACTGACTGACTGACATATAAACACCCAGCCGAAACTACTGGGACTAGGAGCGTGAAATTTTGCACAAGGTTTCCTTTTATGACGTAGGCGAGCACAAAGACAGGATTTTCTAAAATTCACCCCCTAAGGGAATGAAACGGGAGTCCAAACTTTGTATGGAGATACCTTCTTTCACGCGGGTGAAACCGCTAGCTGATGCTAGTCTTTTCATAAAATAAGCTACTTATACAAACAAAAACAACAACTAAGCTCAACTAAGGAGTGAAATTCCATGCCGGAGTCTGTTTCCTGATAGGTACAACCTAAGGATTTTTAAGTCATGAGTGAATATGTTATTTCTAGGTAAGCATGCTGGATCGTCAACCACATCGTCGCTTTCCATCAGGCGAGATTCTGGTCAAGCGCGAGCGTTTCAAATACAAAAAAAAATTAAGTGGATTCTTCTAAATTACTTTCATTCCCGTTGATCTTTTCTTACCTTCTACAAAGTAATTTTTTTCTTAAATTACGTAGTGCATTATAATTGGCGCTCTAATCCTTACTAAACCCTTTACTTGGTTCGGTAACTTATCTGTACTAGTATTTTAAATGCGAAACTAGATAGGTACTCTATCTATCCGTCTGTCAATCTGTAATTATCTCTTCATGACATAACGGCTGAATGGATTTGGATTTCTATTCCAGGACATGCCCAAACCAAGTCCAAAGATATCCAATTCCAAGTCAATCCAAAGATCCACTTCAAAGCAACGCGTTTTAAAAAACGGCAATTTCCTAGGTAAAGACCTAATATTAAAATATTGACCACACAGTTTTTGAACATTTACATTTTTGAACATTTACATTTTTGAACATTTACATTTTTGAACATTTACATTTTTGAACATTTACATTTTTGAACATTTACATTTTTGAACATTTACATTTTTGAACATTTACATTTTTTTTTGCTTATCTTATAGACTTATACTAGTTCCTGCCAGCAGCCTCGCTCACATGAAAGTAAATTACTCAATACTAAATTTGGACCCCGTTTCATCCCCTTAGTTTTTAGATTTTTTTTATATATATTTGATACTTTCGCGCTTGACCGCTATCTCACCTGCTGGAAAGCGACGATGCGGTCGACGATGGAGCGCGCTTACTTAAAAGTAACCTATTCACTCTTGACTTAAAGATTCCCGGGTTGTAGCCATCAGTAAACATAGATTCCGGCAAGGAATTCCACTCCTTAGTTGCACGCACATTGAATGTGTTACCAAAACGTTTTGTGCGATATAGGTGGGATATCGACCGGCGTACGGCGCATTGCCGTACGCCTGGTGGTCCGATGATGGAACGGGCTAGGCGGAATTAGGTTATGCAATTCCGATGCACACTCCCCGAAATGCAACCGCTAGAAAACCGACAGGCTAGCAACTCGGCGTCGATGCTCAAGACTTTGAAGCCTCGACTCAACGAGTGCATCATTGCCAATGATCCTCCTGGCTCGCCTCTCAATTGCTTCAAGTGCATCAAGCTGCTATCGGGCAGATACATCCCAAAGATGAGAACAGTACTCCACACAGGAAAAAAAAATCATCTCTCTTAAGTTTATGTCGTCATAAAAAACACCTCACTGCAATATTTCAGAGTTTCTAAGTCCAAAGGTTTTGATCTGGACGTTGATGAATCAGTGAGTGAGTCAGTATTTTCCCTTTTAATCTACTTCAATAAAAACTTTTTACAAAAAAAATACAACCGACTTCAAAGTAAAATAAAACACTGAAAAGTGCAAAATAACTTTAATTTCGGAAGTCGGTGTTTCTATAATAGTTTTGTCTATTCGTTATTTAACACCGACTTCCGAAATTAAAGTTATTTTGCACTTTTCAGTGTTTTATTTTACTTTGAAGTCGGTTGTATTTTTTTGTAAAAAGTTTTCATTTTACACTTTTTAGTTATCCACCACTAAAAAGTACCCCTCAGCCAAACTTAAATACCTTATAGCCAGAGTGCATCTCATGACAATTCTAATAATCCCAAACACGGTAAGATTACATTAATTTATTACAGAGTTCCGGTGCCTGACTTCAGGCTTCATCATCAGATCAGTTCGATATATTCCCCCTCTACTTTCAGTCAGTCATCGACTACACGTATAAACAAAGCAATTTTACTTGTTACGACGGTTCTGCTGTGATCCTATGAGGAGTTCTGTTCCATATCTTCGAAGTTCATGATCAGATCATAACAATATTTCTATGGGACCAATTCGGAAGCATAACCTTTCAATCAAAAAAAAAAATTTTCAAAATCGGTCCACAATTGACCGAGAAATCGGTGAACGGTACTCCCTTTCTTCACCTAAAATTGTTTGTCCGAAAATCATTATCCATAACACGTTTGCTATAAACATCAATAACCATAATGTTCAAAATCCCGAAATTTTATTTAACGTAATTATCTTTAGTTCTAAAAGTATATTGTCATAATATCGAGTACTATAATAATTGAATCTCCTAATTTTACATGACCTAAAGTCATATGTCCTAAGTTTTGTGTTAAATAATGTGTATATTATTCCGAATGTACATTTATAATATTTTTTTTAGTCATAAATCATTTGCTAAAAATTAGATTTTAGTGACAGAAACGAATCGCTGTAAATCCGACTCCACGCAGTCTTGTCTGCCCTAACCCTAGAGTGTAATTTAAAATCGCGTAGGCGCGGAGGGGCGAGGCGGCCCGCGAGTTGAGGAGCAGGTGGTTGTAACACCTGCCGCCGCGAACCCGCGGCCGGCGAAGCCGGCCAGCAAGCCGAAGCTGCGGTGGTGAGCGTTAAACCCATCGGCGAAGATAAACTCGCGTGGGATCGCCGGAGCCCCGCAGCGCCGGAGCCGTGACAGTAATCATGCCTGCTGCATGTTGCATGCTTGCTTGCATGCTGCATGCTGCGTGCTTGCATGCATGCTGCGTGCTTGCTTGCATGCTGCATGCTTGCTTGCGTGCTGCATGCTTGCTTGCATGCTGCTTGATTGCATGCTACTTGACTTATAACTTTTATTGAAAACGGTTTTATGTCTTTTGTATATTATTGATTGTAATATTTATGACAAACGGATTTAGGACATATTATATTTAGGGATTTCAATTTTATGGCATGTGATATTATGTGATTTTAAATTCGGGTAAGTTATCATTCGGACAAATGATGATTAGGACAAAAAAGTTATGGCACTTTAAATTATGGATAAAAAATTTAGGTGACACAATAGAGAACCATCGGTGAACATACATAAAAAAAAAACATACATTCAACCGAACATATAACCTCCTCCTTTTTGAAGTCGGTTAAAAAGGAGGAGGTTATATATTCGGATGAATATATTTTTTATAAGTATATAAAAAGAAAATCACCAATTTCTCGTCAATTGTGAACATATTTTTTCTTTAATTGATTAATATACTCCGAAGTTGGTCCCATAGTAATATTGTTATAATCTGGTAATGAACTTCGAAGATGTGGAACGAAACTCCTCATAGTTTCATAGCAGAACTGTCGTAATAAGTCAAACTGCTTTGTTTATACGTGTAGTCGATGACTGACTGAAAGAAGAGAGGGAGGGGGATACATCGAACTGATCTGATGATGAAGCCGCAATGTAAGCACCGGTACCAGGGGCGTAACTACCCCCGTATCAGCCGTATCAATGATATGGAGCCCTCGGACTACAAGGGCCCCAGAGTGTGCAATAATTCGTAACCGATTTCTCAGCATTTGTGGCTAACAATCCAAAATCTTAAATTTTCTTCTTGATAAGAGGCCTGTAGTTAAGTACCTAATGACTATAATTGATTATGTTCCAATATTATAGATCCCTTTTTTCGTTCTAGAATTTTCTACATTTTTTTTTCGGTGGTAAAATCGTCCAATGACATCCCGCGCTCTTGGGCGGAGCGAAAGGGTGTGTCAGACTTTTACTGACTAAAAACCCACTCCTGTTCCTTCGTTGCCTTTCATACCAGGGCCGAGTCTTCCTTTCAGAAGCAGACCCTTGGCCCCAGTAGGCTTTGACCTTGCTGGGCGTAGGGGTCCAGCAGGGTTTGCTGCTTGCTACGGTGTGCTGACATCTCCTTGAGGCGCGCCGTCGACGACTTGAGCTCGGTCTGGACGGATACTGGACGGTTGGACGGGGAGCTACCTATTGCTCGCCGACCGCAAGCCCGCGCCTACGGTGGGCGGAAATTGGGATTGGGATCCCGGCGGCTGGGGCGTGAGGGCCGCGCACTCGCGCTTGCACTTGCGGCCTCCTCCTTTGCTAATATTACTGCTTCGCAGAAGGAGGCAACCACCTGCCACTCCTCCTCGCTTCAGACATAAAATCGGGACTTGTCAATCTATCAGTTATCCAGTCTCGAAAGAAGCATTCAAAAATATTTGATACAAGGCCCCAGCTACGCCACTGACGGCTTGCGGACGGCGAGCAATGGGTAGCTTGCCATCCGCAAGCCCGTGCCTACGGTGGTCGGAAATTGGGATCGGGATCCCGGCGGCTGGGGCGTGAGGGCCGCGAACTCACGCGTGCACGTGCGGCCTCCTCCTTTGCTAGTATTACTGCTTCGCAGAAAGAGGCGACCGCCTGCCACTCCTCCTCGCTTCAGACATAATATCACATTAAAAAATTAACCTACTCTAGTCCAGAATACTGTACCCTATTAAACGAGCTCATGTTGAATCGGGACTTGTCAATCTATCCAGTTATCCAGTATCGAAAGAAGCATTCATAGATATTTGATACAGGGCCCCATTACGCTACTGACCGATACTCTATAATATATCAATGTATCCTAGCCGTGTTTGATATTATTAGAATTGTCATGAGATGCACTCTGGCTATAAGGTACCATTAAACTGGTCTGAAGATGGAGTCGAAAGGTATTTAAGTTTGGCTGAGGGAACCACAGCTAAAGGTGTAAAATAAATAAAAAACTTTTTACGAAAAAATGCAACCGACTTCAATGTAAAAAAATGCACTAAAAACTACAAAATAACTTTAATTTTGGAAGTCGGTGTTTCTCAAAATTGGCCAAGTTCGTGTCGAGTCACACGCAATGTGAGATTCAGTAGTGCTCCTTTACAAGATGCGGACTTAGAAGGGAGCTTTATGTTAATTGTTATGAAAATATTTATTGAGTTTACGGTTTTACGGCCAACAACGTTTATTATCTTGTCAAGATAAGGGGGATGGGAACTAAAAAAAAGTTATAAAATCCGACTTTAAGAGTGAACTTTTTTTTTTTTAATTCCGCAACTTTCACACAACGCCATCTAGTCCCAAGGTAAGCAGAGCTTGTGTTATGAGTACTAGACAACTGATAAACATACTTATATAATTGTAAATATTATAGATAAATTACACCCAGACAGAACAAATGATCGTGCTCATCACACAAACATTTGTCCTGGGTGGGAATCGAACCCACGACCTCCGGCATATAAGTATAGTGTATAAGGCAAGGGCTGCGTAATACATATTTGGAGATATTAGGTGCTAGACTACGATCCAACCTGATGGTAAGCAATGATGCAGTTGTTGATGGTGAGGCGCACAAGTTTAATAAGATCCTATTCACTTAAGCTTTGAAGATACCTAAATTGTAATCGGACGGGAAGACAGCAGCAGACAAATTGTTCCAGTCCTTACATTTTTACACTTTGCTTTAGGTACCTAATTTACTAGGTACTTAAATCTATATTTATAAAAGCGAAATACCACTCACTGATTAATCACGAAATCTCAGAAACTATAACACCTACAAACTTAAAATTGATTTTACGAAACTTCACCCCTAACGGGGTAAAACGAGGATTGGAAGTTTGTATGGAGAAACCTACTTTAACGCGGGTGAAACTGCTGGCAGAAGCTAGTTGGTTGATAAAATCAAATCAATAGTCATTTATTCAAATCAGGCTGAGAATTAACAGTTTTAGAACTTCCTCAAAATTCCCGCCTGTCACGACTTCCAGATCTTCCAGGTGTTTGGCCTGAGAAGAAGAAGTGGTGCAACAAACTTAACTTCCCAGCATTGTAAAATTTTACAATAATACTATAATTCACAGTTCTTTACTCACCCCACGAGAAGGAATATGCAGACCCCACGAGCAGTGCTAACAACACCAAAACACGCATTGTATACATCTTCTTCTTCTGGCAAGGTTGTTTCAGCAGATGACACGTCCACTCTCGGTGCCAGCCCGATAGATATTAAAGCTGTTGACTAGTGTCATGTAGTTATTTTCTGTTCAAACAGACTTCCTCTGATAAGCAAGCTCGTATGGGTTTATCCTGATTTTAGCATTGTTTTGAAACAATCATTTCCGGACACTCATAACTTTATCACTGGTTTCCTGAAATATGAAATAAAATTGCTTTATTTTTTAGCAATGTGCTTATCATATATTTTGTGTGCCCTCGGTTTTGCCCACGTGACTGTGTATTCTATTGGCATTATTAAGTTATCCAAACGTAAAACCGTACCTGGAAAACCAAGGTTACCGACATAGCCCGAAGAATCGCCTGTAAGTCGCAGTGGGCAGGGGCACATTATTTATTTTATAATTCATGTACACACAAATATACAGAAGAAGATATGTATCTTAATATAAAGTTTGTACAAAGGTACTTGCTTATTTCAAAAAGAAATTTCTTCCAGCAGACCTGCGAAAGGAGAGATTAGAAGAGATGCAGACTATAGTGTGTAGAAAATAAGCAAAGAAGAGTTTGTGAAATCTTAAATTAAACTAATAAATACTTATATAACTAAAATACCTTACACTTAAAATAAATACATAATATATATATATATACATATACATATCACACAAGAGAGGAAAGATAGTGCTCTTTCTCCACATTGCTCGCAGAACAAATGGTAGATGGGAACGAAATGTAGTGAGGGTCGCGGGAATCCGATGTATGCGAGACGCACAGGACCGGTCGTTATGGCGACACTTGGGGGAGGCCTATGCCCAACAGCGGTCTTTCGGCTGAAATGATGATGATGATGATGATGAAAACCGTACCTAAAATGAATAATCCACAACAATCTTGAATCACACTATCACAGTAAAAGTAAGAAAATTGCATTTATTGGCATTATAAAAAAGGAAACACCGTAAAATTAAGCAATAAGTTGGTACACTGAATAATGCCAAAGGGCCTCAGCTCAGCATAATGCCAAATGGCAACACAAGGCTACCACCAACCAATAATAACCAGCTATCAGGTAACACAGACTCCGGTTGGGAATTCACTCCTTAGTTACACGCACAATGAATGTGTTCCCCTGTGTTTGCGCACACTTGTACACTATAATCACGGTAATATTATCTATACAGTATTCCAACTTCTTACAAACGGACGAAATGCGAGCTATACCTACGCGCCTCGATCTCGGGGTGCGCTCGGGATGCAGACAGTCGCGTCTGTGCCGCGCGATTTTTTCAATAAAAGTAAGTTCTAGTACATATTTATATATTTAATATGACGAGTAGGATATATTGTGCTGTTTTTGGTTGCATGAATTCTTCATTTAAAACCAAACATATAAATTGTAAAGTAGCTGCAGGTATCTATAACCTAGTAAAAGATATTCCTTTTTCTCCACCTTGTCCATGTTTCCCAAAAATTTTTAATTAAGCTTTAGAATGCGGATTTTTGTACTTTAAAATTTAATAATAAAGCATTTCGTAGGTACGTCTCAGTCGAGGCGCAAATATTTTTCGGTCGCAAGTATTGAACACTTCCTATTCAATTCACAAAGTATTTTATTTGTTTATATAAAAAAGTATATTTACAATCACAAAACTAAATGGAAACACAAAGTAGGCAAATGTAATTAAAATGCTGGAGGCGGGCAGCCATAGTGCGGGCAGCTCTATCGCATGTTTACGTACCGCGCGGCTGTAGGCATTTATTTCAAAGATACGGCCGAGTTACAATACTGTATAGATAATATTACCGTGCTATAATATAGAGTTATTATATTGTATAAGTTTGTACCTACGCCACACTAGCCCAATACCTGTACACTCCTGTGTGTGTTACCTGATATAGCGTGAGAAGGAACTACGGGATGGCGCCTTATAAACAGTAACACTACATGCATACAGCTCAGGTAAGTCGACCAAGTCTGCTCTTTATCTGGTAGCAATCCAGATATAGAAAGCGATTCATCAGAAAGGTAGGCACTTATATAGACATCGAAGGAGCCTTCGACAAAATAAACTTCTCCAGCATAAGTGCCGCCCTCTCCAAGCATGGGGTAGATCAGGTGTTAATTGACTGGATCACTAATATGCTAAGCAAACGAGTAATTCACCTTGAGGAAGAACAACACTGTGGAATCTGGTTATCAATGAACTTATCACCATACATAACGCAAATATTATTATTATTATATTATTATTATTATATTATTATTATTATAAATCGTTACTACACAATAGAGTATACAGACGACCTCGCAATCCTTGTACCTGGGAAAGTGACCGGTACGATCTGCAACCTCATGCAACAAGCACTGCGCATCGTGGAACGATGGTGCAGGGAATATGATCTGTCAGTGAACCCCTCTAAAGCTGAATTAGTCATGTTCACGCAAAAACGAGCACTAGGGCACTTCAATCTGCCTAAACTGTTCATTACAGAACTCCAGTTGTCAAACGAGGTCAAATATTTGGGGGTTACTCGAGACAGTAAGTAAAACAGGTAATGGCACTGGTGCGGGAGACTTCTCAGAGGATCTCAACATTCACATAGCCAGACCGTTGGGGGTTCGTAACACAGTGTTCCAGGCTGAGTACTTGGGCATTTCCCTGGCAGCCTTAGCCATCGCAACCAGGAAAGTTAAGGACCACTCAATACGCATACTCTTGGACAGCATGGCTGTGTGAGTGAGTGTGTAAACACAACCAAGTAACCATTTAATGGATCAAAGGACACAGCGTTTCCCGAGGCAACGATGCAGCGGATGAACTCGCCAGAAGGGGATCGAGTATGGCCTGATAATTTTATTTCAAGTATAAAAAAAAATAAGACTCGTATAAAAAATCCGGGCAAGAGCGAGTCGGTCTCGCGCACTGAGGGTTCCGTACAAACTTACCTATGAAAACAGTTCAATTCCCGAATTGAGTTACGAAGATTTTTCCGAATCGCAAAAAAAGTTTTTTTTGTGACGTAAGTACAAATTTTCAGTTTTTTTCCTATACTTGTGCTATAAGACCTTGCTTCACACCAAATTTCAGGATTCTAGGTCAACGGGAAGTACCCTATGAATTTTGATTCCCTTGAGCCTTGAGAGTGTCGAAATACACGTTTTTTGCGACATAAACGGCAGTATCTTTCTTTTTTCATTAACTCAGAAGTTTGATTTTTTCACAGCTTTAGGGGACCGCATACCTGAGTATATGGTTTTAATTTCAACTCGATATCTTTACGCGTTCCTGAGATAAAGGGTCTTGATAGACAGACAGACAGACGGACGGATCACAAAAGTGATCCTATAAGGGTTCCGTTTTTTCCCTTTGAGGTACGGAACCCTAAAAATAATAAAACAGAATAGTCACGACTAAAATCAATAAAATGAAATAATTAAAATCACAAACGTACAATAAATTCAATTAGATTAAATCAAATTAAATTAAAATCTCAAGAAAAGGTTGTCTACGTTGTCTACGTCACAAGCCCGTCAAAAATGATTCGATAAGAAAACTAAAAGGTACATTTGTAAAAGAAACAGATACTTACATATATTTTTTTCAAAGACACAACACTAATATACAGCATACGATATAATAACCATATCGGAAGTTTTAATGTTTGAGCCGTTTGGGGTTGAAACAGGGTCATGGGGTCCGAGCGCTCATCGAGTTGTTCGGGATATCAGCAAAGGGCTGGTCGACTCTTCGCGTGACCAGAGGGCTTAGCTTTTCTTCGGTCAACGAATCAGCATTGCTATCCAACGTGGCAATGCTGCCAGCGTTCTGGGCACTTTTTCCATTGACATCGATGTGGATGAATTTTTAACAGACTTCAAAAAAAATATTATTCCTCCGGTTCTATGTTCGGCTGAATGTATTTGATTGAAAGGTTATGCTTCCGAATTGGTCCCATAGAATTATTGTTATGATCTGATCATGAACTTCGAAGATATGGAACAGAACTCCTCATAGGATCACAGCAGAACCGTCGTAATAATTAAAACTGCTTTGTTTATACGTGTAGTCGATGACTGACTGAAAGAAGAGGGAATATATCGAACTGATGTGATGATGAAGCCTGAAGTTAGGCACCGGAACTCTGTAATCTAACCGTGTTTGGGATTATTAGAATTGTCATGAGAGGCAATCTGGCTATAAGGTATTTAAGTTTGGCTGAGGGATACTTTTTAGTGGTGGTACCATAACTAAAATTTGTAAAATTAAAAACTTTTTATAAAAAAAATATACAACCGACTTCAATGTAAAAAAAAAACACTGAAAAGTGCAAAATAACTTTAATTTCGGAAGTCGGTGTTAAATAACGAAGAGAAAAAACTATTATAGAAACACCGACTTCCGAAATTAAAGTTATTTTGCACTTTTCAGTGTTTTTTTACATTGAAGTCGGTTGTATTTTTTTTTATAAAAAGTTTTTATTTGATGCCCATTGTATATATATCTGTTAGCTATAATGATAAATGATAAATGATATTTATTTTGTAAATAGGTTTAAAAAAACACTTTTACACGTCAATTTTTTTTTTCGTCATTTTTAAACTAGATGAGGCCGGTGTTTCCTAGCTGACTACCCTGAGAAGAAACACCGAAACAAACTCAGGGGTCAAAGTCTCTTTTAAAGTCCATACAGTAAATATGTAATGGTCAAATCACATGAGAACCATGCAGATTTGTCTGAAATGGTCTTTTGAAGAAAGAACCTTACAGATTTGAGTGGACCTGTCCAGTCAGTGCAAGCATTTGTCAGTATTCGTAAAGCTCAACTCAGGACTACTAAGGAGCTCAACTACTTGACGAACAATACCAAGGAAAGGACATTTGGGTAGGCCGCAGAAAATACTCAAATTGCCAGACATACGTTAAAATTACTGAAAAGGAAAAAAAAAGCAATCAACATAGTCCTCACGTTCACAATAATAAAAAGAAAAATATTGTTTACAATACTAAGTAAACATTGATGTCAAAAATTAATAGAGAAAGAGAAAAAAAAAAGTCAAATTGCAAAATAAAAATAATCTACAATATCAAATTGTAATAAATAATAATAATAATAAAAAGCAAAATTGAAATTAAAAACAAAAGAAAAAAAATAATAATAAGACAACAGTTGCAGTGCGTACTGGAGCAGGTCAATCCCAAGCCTTTTGGTCCTCAACATAGTCCTTTATAGTGTAAAAAGCCTTTTGGCAAAGTTTTCGCTTTACAAATAATTTGAATTTATTAAGGCTTAGTTGTTGAATATGACTAGGAAGTTTATTATAGAAGTGTATGCATTGGCATCTAAATGAGCCCCCTATTTTTTTCAGCCTGGTTGTAGGAACCACAAATTTGTGTTTGTTCCTAGTATTAAAATTATGAACATCACTGTATTTTTTAAACATGTTTATATTTTTATGTACATACAAAATATTCTCGTAAATATACTGTGAAGGTACAGTCATTATATTAATTTCTTTAAATTTATCTCTGAGGGAGTATCTGGGACTTAATTTATAAATCGAACGAATAGCCCTTTTTTGCAAAACAAAAATTGACTGTATTTCGGCGGCATTTCCCCACAGTAGAATACCGTACGACATGACACTATGGAAATAGCTAAAGTAAACTAAACGGGCAGTCTCTACATCAGTTAAATTTCGAATTCGTCTAACAGCGTATGCTGCAGAGCTAAGTTTTTTTGATAATTTGTCTATATGTGGGCCCCACTGAAGCTTAGCATCTAGAGTTATGCCCAAGAACACTGTATTATCTTCAGGACTCAACTCTTTACCTTTTATTAGCACACTAGTTTCTACTTGCCTAACATGAGGCATGGTAAACTTTATACATTTAGTTTTTTTTTCATTAAGTAGAAGGTTATTTACATCAAACCAGTGTACTATTTTTGAAAGTGTTATATTTATATCGTCAGTAACCGGCTGCTGACGTTTAAGTTTAAACAAAAGTGAAGTGTCGTCTGCAAACAACACTATGTTATGGTTATCCTCTATGAGGTAAGGTAAATCGTTTATATAAATAAGAAACAAAAATGGGCCAAGAATTGAGCCCTGGGGGACACCCATTTTAACTACAGATCCAGGAGATCTTTTTCCGTTTACATCAACTCTCTGAATCCTTTCACTCAGATATGATGTAAGAAGATCCAGGGAGGAGTTCCGGATTCCGTAATGGTGTAGTTTCCTGATTAATGTTTCCTGGAGAACGCAATCGAAGGCCTTTGACAAATCGCAAAAAATGCCCAGGGCATCGCATTTGTCTTCCCATGCATTATAAATATGTCCTAAAAGTTCAACACCGGCATCGGTTGTTGAACGACCCCTTGTAAAACCAAATTGTTTGGTATGTAATAATTTATGTCTGTTAAAAAATCTTTGTAGTTGCTCCAAAATAAGTTTTTCAAATATTTTACTAAAAGTGGGTAGCACTGAAATGGGTCTGTAATTCGTGGGGTCAGATGTACTACCCGTTTTGAACAATGGAATTATTTTACTATTCTTTGTTCTGACGTCATTTCAACGCTCAGTCACGTGGTCAGAACAAAGGAATCGAAGGCGTGGCCTACTCGAGGCGTTCGGCGCGAACAAAACGATTGTAACTTGGCTAGGGGGGCAGGATCGACGACTTCCAGCCTCCCGAACAAGCCGGATTCCGAAAAGGCTTCAGCACCATAGACCACATACATACGCTACGGCAGGTTATACAGAAGACCGAGGAGTATAATCTGCCTCTCTGCCTAGCGTTTGTGGACTATGAGAAAGCCTTTGATTCGATCGAGACTTGGGCTGTGCTGCAGTCTCTTCAACGGTGCCAGATTGACTATCGGTACATCGAGGTGCTAAAGTGTTTGTACGAAAACGCCACTATGTCAGTCAGACTGCAGGACCAGACCTCGAAACCTATCCTCCTGCAGCGGGGTGTGAGGCAGGGAGACGTCATTTCTCCGAAAATGTTCACGCCTTCAATGGAAGATGTCTTCAAGGTTCTGGCTGGAGTGGATTAGGCATTAACGTCAATGGCGAGTAAATCACTCATCTTCAGTTTGCCCACGACATAGTAGTCATGGCTGAAACTACGGAAGAGCTCAGCACAATGTTTAATGACCTCAGTAGAGCTTCCGAAAGGGGGGTCTTAAAATGAACATGGACAAAAGTAAAGTCATGATAAACAACCATGTAGCACCCACTCCCATCAAGAGAGGCACATTGCTCGCAGAACAGATGGCCGTTGGGGCCGAAAGGTCCTGGAGTGGCGACCACGTACCGGAAGACGCAGTGTTGAAAGGCCCCCTACAAGGTGGACCGATGACCTGGTGAAGGTTGCGGGAATCCGATGGATACGAGACGCACAGGACCGTTCATTTGGGCGACATTTGGGGGGGGCCCTATTTACAGTAGTGGACTTCTATCGGCTGAAATGATGATGATGATGATGATGATGAAGTGGCAGTGGGCAAGGCACATTGCTTGTAGAATGGATGGCGGAAGAGTTCTGAAGTGGCGACCGCGAACAGGAAGACGCAGCCTTGGAAGGCCTTCCACAAAGTGGACCGATGATCTGGTGAGAGTCGCGGGAATGCGATGGATGCGACACGCATAGGACCGTTCGTTGTGGCGATACTTGGAGGAGGCTAGGACGTTTTTCGGGTGAAATGATGATGATAATGATAGCAATCAAGCGGATATCCGTCTTGATTATGCAAATGAAGCTGAATGACCAGCAATGGACGTCTTTCAGCAGAAATGATGATTTTTTCACTGGTCTACTTTCATACAGTTATTATACTCCTATATTTTTATTTTCCAGTATTATGTGTGTTTGCAACAATGTACTTTAGCATATCGTTAGTACTTGAAGTTAGTCTTGAACAGCGAGCAGCATGGAAAGATCTCCATGGATTCATCAGGATTGTCGGGCTATCCATGTATGGAACTTCGGGCATCTGTGTCGCTCTTCCTGTAGAAAATAATATGAAGGCACCTGTGTATTTCCCACGAGTAGTGAAATTTGGTAAGCATTTATCGGTTTAGTTTTTATTGGCCTAACGTTTGCTAAAGGGGTGACCAGACGGTTGCAAACTAGCGTTCAAACCAAGGAGACCTTGGTTTATGTGTTTGGTTTGTGTTGCGGCTATATGGATGTAAACCACGCGCTAGCACGTTCGGTGATTGGGAAAACGCGCCTCCCAACCAAGGGCGTTGAAGGACATGGATTAAAACTAGCAAGGTCACCTTGGTTGGGACGTTGGTTTGCAACCGTTCGGTCACCCCTTAACGGTTTCTTTTTCAGAACCAGGCGTACTTACATCATATTGTGTAATTTTTTTATACGATCTTTAGAGCCGAAAAGAAATGAAAAAAAAAAATATTTTGTTGTAACAAAATTTTACGTCTTAAAAATTCACCACCATTATTCAATAGAATTTGAATGTCGTATTTTAAGTTATTCGCTTCTAACATCATGAAGTCGTAATTCCTGCATTATATAATTTTGTTTGGTTGCAGCTACAACGATAGTGATTATATTAACAGCTGCGACTGGTGTTTTTGGTTACTGGGCTTGGGGCGAAGAATGCAGAAGTCCAATCACAGTGCACATGCCGCACAATGCGTAAGCATAAGAAAAGGGATAGCGACATACGTCCTGTATATCACCGTCTTCTTCTTGCTTTTGTCCTATATTAGCTTGAATCAACGCAACACCTTTCGTTCTAACAGCCATCACTTCTCCTTTCTTTGATATCGTACCTCACACAATCCGTCAATCTTTTTCTTTAATTTTCCTCTTTTCTCCATTCATACAAAATCGGTATTATGCACTCTTTTATTTAAATGCGTTCAATCACAACACTTTGCGAAAAACGCCGTCGCTTCTGCTTGTGTTCTTATTTCGATGACCCGTCTAATGATGCAAATCCATGGCCTTTATTTACGTGGAAAATCATAAAACAACTTCTCCCGCTCTGGATGGAGCAGAAGCAAATGTCAGACTTTTACTGACTAAACCCACAGTGTTCTTTCAGTTGCCTTTAATTGTGAGGGCTGCGGTAACTTCTTCGACCAATCCGCAGCCCCGGCAAGCGTCTAACTGGTCCCTACAAATTTGTTGACATGTCTTTGAGGCGTGCGTGGAACACAATACGCTGTCGACGCATATCTTGCCATCCGCAAAGCTATGCTTATGGTAACCTGTAGAAGTCCTGCTTCATGCACAGCCTATGGTGTCGGTGAAAACTCTTGCCGTGACTGGATACTGGTCTAAACACAATACGTATTTAATAATATTTCTTAAAAAATTGCCTTAGACACACTAAGAATTTAAAATGAACAAGAGTCAAGCTTTTTTTTTAAGTGTGGAGAACATCCAATGACATCTCCCGCCCTTGGGCGGAACGCGAGGGCGTCTCAGAATTTTACTGCCTAAAACCACTCATGTGTCCTTCAGTTACCCTTTGTGTTCTAGAACTACGGGTTTCCCCTTCAGAAATTCCCCGCGGTCCTAGCTAGTGGGCACGGCCCTGCTGGGCCCCTTCGGTTTGCTGACATCTCTTTGAGGAGCGCGTGGATCACTACGAGCTGTTGACGACTGGGCTCGATCCGGTTAATTATCGAACCGTCTACCGCGGCTGGTAGTTGAGGTCGGAATCTCGGCGGCTGGGCTGTCGAAGTTCGTTCCCTCACACGTGCGGCCTCCTCCTTCGCTAGCATTACTGCTTCGCAGAAGGAGGCGACCGCCTGCCATTCCTCCTCGCTCCGGAACATAGCCTGAACCGGGACCCGGCGCAAAAGGTAGCTGCTACCGATTGCCTCCACGAGGACACGGCGGTGCTCTGCCCAAGCGGGCACACCTCTATCGTTTGCTCCACCGTGTCCTCCGGGCGGTCCACACAATGGTGACACCCGGGCGTTTCTTCCGTGTGAATCCGATGCAGGATCCTCCCGAACTTGCCATGTCCAGTGAGGACCTGCGTCATGCGGAAAGTGAGGACGCCGTGTTGCCGCTCCAGCCATGACTTACCGCTTACAGGGGACTTACCGCTGTTTTTAAATTTTTGTAGGCTATTGTAATGTTCATAGAATATATATTAATATTGTTGATTTTGAAATTTACTATTCTTAATCTGTTTGTGTTAACTGTATATCCTCCATATTATTGAAATAAATAAAAATAGTTTAATAATTTCAGATTCACTACAGCTCTGCAATTTCTATTGGTGATGATGTTAAGTACCACATTTGCTGTAAATTTTTGGGTACCATTCCGAATAGTTTGGCACTACATCATGAAGAAACATAGAAGGTTTCTTTACTATAATTCAATTTTTGTTGGTTGTATGTGTTTTGTCTTCATTAGGAACTGGTAAAAAGTGACGCAGAATCGTGAATACTAGAAAGTGTGTGGCCTTTACTATACAGTAACTGTAGGATAGTACAAACTAGCTATATACCAAACTGCATAATGTTTTTCATTATCAATTTGATTTTTTCTTCAAACATCGATATCGATTTGATTTACAAATTCATGTATTTCTTAAAGCGCACTTCTCTTACCAGAATTGGCCTAGTATAGATAGCGGCACGAATCTTGAGCGCTCGGCGAAAGAGCGGGGATCGTTTTGCGCATCGTACAATATCGGCGAGCCAATCACTGTACAAGGATTTCACTCCCCGCCCCCGCATCTCTCTTCATACCACTAAAGAGGCCCGATATTTCACTTCTGCGTACTTCTGCGCAAGTAGAACTGTAGAAGTCAGCGCTCAAGATCCGTGCCGGTATCTATATCATCATAATCATCTTCCTTCCTTTATACCGTGTAATTTGGGGTCGGCGTTACACGTTTTTTTCTTCCATTATGTCCTATCACCCGTCACAGTTTCACTAACTGGTCTTTTTTTCATATCACTCCTCACACAATTCATTCATCTTTTCTTGACTAGTATCCACCTGTTAAAAAAAATGTGTGCGTAAACATACAGCATAGTTGACATAAAAAAGTACAATATTGCCACTTTTAGAGAAGAGTATTAAGTTATTTTGCAAACTTTCAGGAAAGCAGCATGGTGGGAAAGATTGTGTCGATTCGTGATGGCAATTTTGGTAATGTGCACAGCATTGATTGCTCCTCATACAATTCCAGTCATGCTTTTTGTAAGTACTTTTCGAACTAAGTATAATGATTGCCTTTCGGCAACCATAATAATTTTTAAACTAACAAAGGGGATTGAGAAAGTTCATTTGTAGTTTTGGTTATACAGTTTAATTTTTCCCCTCATATTGGTGTTTTATCCAATTCACTGATGTAAAAAGTTATTTGTGACTTTGTAATTATGAATTTATTTTTAATAGAATCCGTTTTATTTCTTACTCGTTGTTCTACATAGATGATACATTTCTGTTCTTTTGACCATGCAATTAACTTCACCTTTCTGAATTAACAACTCCTTGACAGTTAGAAGTGCCTGTAAATGATTTAACTGAAATAATGAATTTGAATTATTTACCAATTACACTAGTTATACCTATATTTTCAGTTTGGACAATTCTTCTTGGGCTTTGTTGCCCTAGTATTTCCAGCGTTCATTGAATTTTTTGTCGACTGGGAAGAACAATATGCAAGCAGAGCCAGGTAATCAAAAAGTGCTAAATTATTACGAGTATTATTATTTACCCGAAGTTGTGGATGACTACGTTGACTTGGGACAGACGGTCCAGTTGGGTAAGTCTAACTTCGAGAAAGAGCCGACTCGGCTGGGCAGCGTTTAGAAAGCTGCGCAGTGTCTTCTCGTTCAATATAGCACAGTATCTCAAGACCACAGTCTATGACCAGTGCGTGTTGCCAGTGATGACATATGGCTCCGAAACGTGGTCGCTTACAATGGGCCTGATCAGAAAGCTTAAAGTCACTCAAAGGGCAATGGAAAGGGCTATGCTCGGAGTTTCCTTGCGTGATCACATCAGAAATAAAGAAATCTGCAGGAGAACCAAGGTTACAGACATAGCCCAAAGAAACGCCAAACTTAAGTGGCAGTGGGCAGGGCAAATTGCTCGCAGAACAGATGGTCGATGGGACGAAATGTTCTGGAATGGCGACCACGTACCGGAAGACGCAGCGTTTTAAGGCCTATGACAAGGTGGACCGATGACCTGTTGAGGGTCGCGTGAATCCGATGGATGCGAGACGCACAAGACCGGTCATTATGGCGACACTTAGGGGGAGGCCTATGTCCAACAGTGGACGTCTATCGGCTGAAATGATGATGACGATTATTATTATTATTATTTAGTAAGACACACAAGCAGCTATTGGTTGATGCGTCTGTTTCAAATAGTTTGGAGGGATATAGTCTGTCCAACCGATTTTTGAACCAGTTCAGTGTTTACCTTTCACAGCAACTTTCCGAGAGTCTGTTCCATGTTGTTGACTCGTTTAGGTAGGTACAAATTGCTCCAAACTCCTCCTTCTTGGATGCAACGATTTTTAAATGTAACGATTGTAAATCGATTCCTCTCATAAATTCATCTAATAAATAGAGTTGTTGGTAAACTGCCTTATTTGCTCTATAAATTGTCTCAGACAATTGTCTCAGAAGAGGCTATCAAAATAAAGAGCACATAGAAACAACTCCAAAGATTTAAGTCACTAAAAATGAAAAAAAAAAACATTAATATTTTCTAAAAATTTCGAAAAACCTCGGCTCAATTTCATTTTTTTTTAATTTTATTCATCAATGTACTTCGTTTGTTCGTAATTATTTTTCTTTCTTTTACAGAGTGAGATTCTATCACAACACAAAGAATTTCGGTTTGATCGTCCTGGGTTTGTTTCTTAGTGGATCAACTTTTTATTCAGTCCTAGACGATTAAAATAATGTCTTATGACTTTTAGTAAATAAGTTCATGTGTGTGAATAAATTGTATAGTTAAGTACATATGGGTGCATAAATTGTACAGATAAGTACATAAATTGTACAAATAAGTACACATTAGGGTGCATTTTCACTAAAGCGAAGCTGGGCGGGTGTCCCGCTACCCTCCGCTTCGTGAGTGCCTGGCGGAGGGCGCTCGGCACCACAACCTGTTCAACTCAGTTCTGTCCGGCTCGGGGCCGCGTGTTTTTTATATATCATATGTAAGTCCGCTCAGCTCCGCTCCGCTCTGCCCCATTTACACTGTTTCCACTGATGCTTTCATGCACTGTGATTGGTAAATTCACGGTCCGCTCTTTTCTACTCCGCCTAGCTCCACGTCACGTTAGTGGAAACGCACCCTTGTGTATGCATAAATTGTACAGATAAATACATACCTATGAATGCATAAATTGTACAGGTAAATACATATGGATGAATAAATTGTACAGTCTAGTCATCTTTGTTCTTATATTTTTTTTGCATAGTTGGTTTTATCTCCTGGTAAATTCGGAAATGTTTAAAAGCCCCAACGTAACGATTACCCTGTAAACACACAGTGGACATAACCACGAAATCTGTGGAATGTAGGACAGCAGTTATCATTACTGTTTAATAGACCCAAGGGTATGTAGGGTCACCATATTAACAGATTATGGCGGAAATACCTTCTTTTTTGGGTAACAATAAAAATTATTTTGTTTCTATAAATCTACGTGGATATTTTTGTGAAATACATACTAGCTCATGGGAATGGCGCCGATTTTTGCTGATAGGAAAACGAAGAGGAAGCCACTTAAGAAGTAGCATATGTCTTTTCTTGGGGTTCAATCTTAATCCGTACCCATCAATATAGCTTCAGCAGTTTAGTCGTGAAAGCGTTACAGACAGACAGTTACTTTCACATTTATAATATTCAGTATGGATTAGAAGCACTAGCTTCTTGCACTAGCGAGCATCTTTCTAATAAACTCAGGTGAGATAGTGGTCAAACGCGAGCCTATCCATAATAATTAAAAAAGAAACTGTGTTTAATCCCAATAAATAATATATGATATCCGAATGATATTATGAGCAAAGGGATACTATTTTTCTTTTTCATTTCCCAAGTCAGAGAATCAATAATGTCTAATTTGAGATACCTAAAAGCGTAACACAAAAACTTTCATAAAAACAATACCATTGCATTTTAACAATTCAGCAAAATCCATTACGATCTTTGATGATCAGACGAATCCTTCAGCACTTGAATTGGCCAATTTTCTTCTAAATTGGATTGTGATGTTAAAATCTATTACGCAATTGTAGTACCTAGCAATGGTCGGATTTTACCTACTCTCAATCAATTTTATGCAAGTAGATTGTCCCAATTTTTTCTTTCTTAACGGTAAACCTACAGACTGCCCATTGACTGAACAACGTACGTTGTATGTACATACATTTACCAAGTCATATCGGAACGATTCACCCGAAGCTGTAACCATACACATTTGTAACTTAAATAGTTTAGTCAACATATCTGTTGGACGTTAAGAGTACGACTATGACTTTTAATGGAGGAATGAGCGGGATTCTTGGTTATGGGTAGTGATGCATCTGAAGTGTCTTATGGGAAGCGGATACGGAAACAGATGTCAGAAGTAAATCTTTGCGGATGCAGAAGCGGAAACGGAAGTGAAAGTGGAAGAATAATAATACTATGAAGAAAAAGCATAATTTTATTTTTTAATAACAAAAGAAAGTTTACGTCGTAATCACGTCTCGAGTCGCGGTCATGCGCAGAATGAACCAATATAATAATAAAGAAACTCGTTGCGACACGTTTGCGTACCGCCCCCCACCCCTCTTCCGATGTGTCCAGTCGTCCACGCGCCCCCACCCTCGCGCTTCTCGCTGTATTTTTCCGTTTAAAGTTCTGTTATAAATTTTGTGGAAGCAGAAGCGAAAACGGAGGTGAAAAAGCTTGTGGAACTTCTGCAGAAGTGGAAGCGGAAGCAGAGTTCTGTTGCAACACTAGTTATGGGTCCCATACTTGAGGCGGTTTGCGTAAGGACCAGAAGCATAAATATAGCAGGATGAATTGAAACTATTGACAAAATAACATTCTGTCAGCGATAACGACTATGTGTCACGTTGTCTAGGATACCAGAGGGCCTTAATTCTCTCTCTTCTTCTTTCGTGTTGATCTGACTCAAATATGGTCCGACCAATATTTAGCCACCTGGACAGCTCCATCGTTAACCTCGTATAAGTCATGGAAGGTGCAGTTGGTTGTACATGCTGGGTAGGAAAGGAGGTGATGCATATCCTGTGAAAGGACTCCACTCTGGCATTGTATTTGCGATGGGTCAAGGATACCCCATTAAGCCAGAATTCTGTCAGATTATCACTCCAGCGGCCAACCTGACCCCGCAACCAGCCCCCCTAGCCAAGTTACAATCGTTTCGTTCGCGCCGAACGCCTCGAGTAGGCCACGCCTCCGATTCCTATGTTCTGACCACGTGACTGAGCGTTGAGATGACGTCAGAACAAAGGAATGTGAGGCGTGGCCTACTCGAGGCGTCGGCGCGAACGATACGATTGTAACTTGGCTAGGGGGCAGAGGGCCTAAACCAAATCCTCGGTTCGATGATACAAAAATTTTCTTTCGTTGCCGCGCTTTGCAATAATGTAAACTGTTGAATTGTAATATTTAGCGTGTATTTTTTTCTTTTTTTTTCAAATGTTTTGTAACCATTTATGTTGCAATGCCTTAACAGGTAGGTAACTAAGTTCTAAGAACCTAGCATTTATTAGCTATACAACTTTTTTTAGTGTGCGTGTACGCCACTGACCTCTACTATTTATCAGACGTGTATATAATATTTGGATAAAACTGGACAGGGCTCGCTGAACCGTGTTCAAAAATGTGGCATTACTATTTTATGAGTATCTATAAGGTCTGAAATAAATATTTCAGACCATATCATAGCAGCCAGAAATACCGACAAGGCGACTTCGACAAACATACGAATGTCCGAAATATTTGAATTGGATATGGATATCCTACAAACCGATACAGTGACTAATATAAAGTAATGGACAGACATATTGTGCCTACGGGATGCACTGCTGCCGTGTGATATCGACGAGTCTACTGCTCTAAAACTACCCGTGGGGGTAATACGAGGGGTCATAGCGCAATGATGGGTACTTAGGTAGTATTTTCCTGTATTCTAATAATATCACTATAGACGATACTTCTTTTTACTGTTGATAAGCTCGCGCTTGACCAGTAGCTCACCCGATGGAAACTGACGATGTGGTCGACGATGGAGCACGCTTGCCTTGAAGTAACCTATACACTCTTGACTTAAAGATCCTCAGGTTATAGCTATAAGCAAACACAGACCACTATCTATTATTTCATTTAAAATATATTGGGTGAATGGTAATTAGTGACCGATACTTAAACACGTGATTGTACTCATGATTACAAATAACTTCCCCAAAGAAACTTTTTTTATACACTCACTAATTTGTAGGTACATTCACTGATTAGGTACGTACACCTATCATATGGGTTTGCAAGCTGCGCTTTTTCTATCACTATTGTAGATACGACGGCGTCACGCGGCTAACAACTGAGCGGTCGCCGTTCGCAAGCGCGCGCGCGTATTTAAACAGCGGTTTTATTGTTGTGATAAAACTAATGAGAATAGAAAAAAGTTTATTTGGTAAAGTTGTTTGTAATCATAAGTACAATCGTGTGTTTAAGTATCAGTCACTAATTACACAACACTCTATATATTTAATATGTTTTTTAGAAAAATCTTATATCAGTGTATCGATTTAATCTACAGCAAAATTTAAACCGTCAATAGCCCTCCAAAAATTGAGAGGAACAAGAAGTGTATGTCTTAACACAACACAAGATAAGTCGTGTGTTGCTAGAATGTTATCCGTAACATCAAAAAGAGCAGTAGGTACCACGGATTATCCTTTTATAGTTTTCAGTATTAAAAATCTCTTGAAAGTATCTCAAAATGTGACTTGCGCCCTGAGTTTGCGCCTAGATACTGATCGTAATGAAATTGCCTAATTATCGAAACTATTATCGCTGAGGTTGCAGGTTCAAAGTTCAAACCCAGCCAAGCGCATTACTTTGTGTAATTTGTTACATCACCACTGCTCTCAAAACGGTGAAGGAAAACATCGTGAAGAAACCGGTATGTCCTAGAACTAAAAAATTCAAAGACATGTGACATTCGCCAAACCGCACTGGGCTCGCGTGGTGGATTACGGCCAATTCCCTCTCCTAGAGAGGAGGCCTGAGTCCCAGCAGTGGGAACATTATAAGGCTGATTATGCTATGCTATGCTATATAAGTATATCATCGCTAAAATTATGAGAGCCTGAAATAAATTGCGTTGCAGACAAGATAAAATGATTATTTAATCGTTTTCTCTACATTAAATGGGAAGGTCTCCACTTTTAGTAGTAGGTGCAGTCTTTTAAATTTGGCCAATTATTGGGGTTCTTAATTTTGATATTGAAAATTAAGTTCGATTTTCAACACCAATATCAAAATTATCTTCTAAATATTTCAGTCGCTCGTAGTAGGTAAACCCTTCTAGAATCTGACTTCGTTTTAGGATAGGTACTTGGTGAGGGGGTCATTGTGATCAATACTGTTCTTTAATTAAGCTTGTCTTAACCGTAGCACATTGTATGTAAGTACATTGTTAATAGTAGGTACATTTTGATACAAGTGGCGAAAGTTTGTCACTGCGAACGAGGTGAAATTCGCCCGAACCACAGGCGAGGATGTTCTAGAGTCGAATGCTGCAGTGACAAATTTCCACGTGTATCAAACGACGTTTTTCAATACACTTATGTAGAAACCTAAAGCGACTCCCACGAGTCGCTTTAGGTTTCGCGTCAACCCACAAAGGGTTGACGCGACTCGTGGGAGTCGCTTAGTGCCCAGCCTGATACGAGAAATGTAATAAATTGTGGCGGGGGCGAGCTCGTGCACTTTCCCGCACTAGTGCGAAAAACAGTAATGCACGGGTTTTCGAGTAAAAATATAGAAAAAAAATCAATGATGTAGTTCCTTGCCAAGTCAGGAGAGAAATATTAGGGTTTTTCAATAAGGACGCTCGAACTTTGAAAACTCATAGCGGCTATCTTGGTAAAGCAATAACTCTCTTATTTGGCATGAATACATATTTAGTCGTGACAATTCACCATGGAAGGTACACCCTTCAACAATGCGAAAAAATTGTTAAAAATTATCAAAATCAGTGCTCTATTCGCCTAACGTCGAACTTCGCGTGGTGGCGATGTCAACTGGCCACCAAGATCGTGTGACTTAACATCACCCGATTACTTTCTGTGGGGCTACTTGGAATCTCTAGTCTATGCAGACAAACCACAGCCAACATTACTCACGTTCTTCGTGAATCCCATTGTGAATATGTTGTCCAAAATTGGTCCACCAGAATATAACATCTACAGCGGAGTCGCGGCGGCCATTTGGGTGAAATTATTTTCCATAAAATAACATAATGTAATTGCATGTGACGCCATAGATGTCGCTACATCACTCCCCTCCGGAGATCGGAGATCGATGGTTCTTGATGCTTCTTGATGCGTGCCAGACCAGTGGTAGGTTGGTTTCAGTGGGTCGGAACCGAATGCCGCATAGTTCTCGGTGAGTCGGAACTGTCTGCGGTGAAGCCCCAGTGAGTTGGAGTGATGCTGTCCCAGTGAGTCAGGATGATGCCCCAGTGAGTCGGGGTGATGATGTCCCAGTGAATCGGGATGATGCCCCAGTGAGTCAGGGTGGTGCTGTTCCAGTGAGTCGGGATGATGCCCCAGTGAGTCGGGGTGATGATGTCCCAGTGAGTCGGGATGATGCTGCAGGCTCCAGTGAGTCGGAGTAGTGCTGCTGGCTCCAGTGAGTCGGAGCGGTGCTGTGCAACGTAGTGGCTTGACTGCTGGCGTCGACCAGGAGAGGTTCTTCGTAGCTCTTCATGTGACTGGCCGAAGGTGCAGTGTGCTTCGCCAAGGTCGCTGATGAGGCTGAGGGTGATGACCACCCAACCAGCAAAACAGTCTCAGAACTCACACTTTTTAAGAGTGGTAGGCTTAAAGCGCTCTTATATTTGTTTTAGAACATACCATCGATCCTATATTACTTTTAGACAAGCCGGTATGGCCTCAAAAACGCTCAGTCTCATAACCAAGTCTCATATAATATGTATATAAGAGCATTTACTAAGACTAGTTGCACTTGAGAAAAACTGCTCTTATATGGGTATTTTCTAAGCTCGTTTGATTTTATATTAGACTTGCTAAATGCTATTGTAAGATGTCTGACTAATATCAGCATAGCATAAGAGTACTATGAGTACGTGCATTTCTGATCTTATTTGAAACAAATATAAGATCAATAGCACTAGATAAGTATGATATTAGAGTGATTTTGGATCAACATAATTACAATACAAAAGCCGAATTCGTGTCCGTATAGCCTTAAGATTAAGTTCTTTTTTTTTCTCTCTGTCGATTTAAGGTTTTATGTAAAATTGCAAGGAACCCTAATTTATTGCAATATGGAGTTATCTTTAGTATACCGATTGCTAAAATTAGAGTAAACAATCTTATATTAATCTAATAGTGCGCTTGTAAAATGCAGCTATACTAATGGCGACACCATCAATACAAATAAAATAATTAAACGAGAACAGGAAATACCTTATTTAACAAGGCGCATGAATTTTGAAGCGTAAAACGAGGTCTAATTAACAGTAAATAATAAATTCCAATACGATTACTTACTGTAAAACTACTTTTACTTTTATACTAATATATATATATATATATATATATATATATAGTATAAACATTAACTTCACGCAACTTTATTTTGTTTTCATTTATCTAATTTAAACCAACACTTTTAAGTTGGATCTGATGTAAAATTCTCAAAATATTCTAACCTTAGACCAATATAAGCCTGTGCAGGCTTACAAGATACTTACGTAAAAGCAATATTAGCCTAAGTCGGCTTAAACTAATTTTGGCTAGATTTCAGTAAGTGCAAACAGCATTCAATTAGACTGATATTAGAACGATATTATACTAAATATGCTTATAATTAGTGCCCAAACCCAGGCTTATATCATTATATAGGAGTGATGTAAGAGCAAAAAAACAGTAGTCTTGAGATTGTTGTAAGCCTAGGTTTTGCTGGTTTGGCAGGTATGACCAGATAGGCATGCTGGTGGTCAGGATACCCTTTTAAAGCCATGGGTGCTGGCTGTATGGCTCGCTGCTCGAAAGCTTGAGGAAGTGATGATGACGTCACGAAGTAGTAGTGAACGAAGGCTGCGCTGACGTTCATTGTCGAGGGTCACCAGTTTGGAGGTATGCGGAACAGAGAGTAAAGTCCCGCAAACCTCCGTTGAAAAGGGAGGATCCTCCAACCAGACGGAATGTTATGTCTGGCGGGCTACTGCCCGATAGATGATTTCGGGCTGTTCTATATGTTCCAATCGCGCAGAGAACTTTAATTGCGCGATGCAGGATTAGTTCTTATGTGACGCAATAGATGTCGCTACATGCATATCCTTTAAAATATTATAAAAATTGTGGTAATATCACTTAAAAGGTTGTTTTATTTCAAAGTACGAGCGCTTTTAATGAAAAAACCTTTATATGGTGGCATCCAGCGTCGTGTAGCTCAATGTGCTGGTATCCATGAGCTCTTCACAGTTTATGTGCCCCTTACCTGATTTCTGTCACACTCAAGGGCAGCGAGTGATCATCGGTGATTTTATCATCGTGAACACGATAATATCACTGATTGCATTTAGCGACATCTATCGACAACTATTGCGATTTAACGCCACCACTAGCAAGCATGTTTTTCGCTCGTAACGTTTCTCGAGTGATCAGTCCGCTCAGTCGTTCCGAGCAGACTTAATAGATGGCGTGTTATGATATGATATGAACTTGATGGAGATCGTGTAGTTTATTATCACCATAACTCTTCTTATACGGCTGGACCGATTTTGATGAAATTTAGGGTGTATATTTGAGTGTTTGGGTTCTAGAATAACTTTAATGACTGCTTTACTCAAAATAAAAGTCAACAGTTGAGCTCGATTTATTGTCGCCAAACTCCATGTCAGCAGTACGTTTTGTCGCCAGTACGTACGTCGATTGCTGAGATTGCAAAGTGCCCACCTCGGGCGCCCCGCAGCTCCGTGCGGGTTACCGGGGCTCCTCCATGTGCTGCCGCCCGACCCCGACCCCTCTGCAACTGCCTGTACATGTAGCCTCAGCGAATTTGCTTCATCGTGGTTTCGCTAGCGTCACTGCGACTGCCCCTGCCGCTCCTACATCGAAGCCTTTGCTTAATAAGGCAATGAAAGGGGCTGATAATGAAGATGGTTTCGTTACGGTGCAAAGGAGGAAGCGCCGAACGCAAGCCAACCGGAATCTCTGCGGCAAAGCACCAGTTACTCCTGGTGCGAGTGAGCGTGCCGCTCAGCCGAACACACCTGTGTACATCTCCCACCTGCATTACACAACAAAGGTGAAGGACATCATCGAATATGTGCGCCAAAAGTTGAAGTAGACACTGAGGCTGATGCTATATTGGCCAGTGATTTGCGATGCGACTGAAAGAGTGAGACGAGTTAAATATCAGAGCGAAAATCCGGCGATTATAGGTATGGCTCCATTACACATATGCTTTACAACGAATTAGATGAGCGATTCATGCAGCTACACTGTAGAATAGAATAGAATAGAATAAAACTTTATTGTACACCAAAATAGCAAAATAGTAACAAAAACTTGTAAACTAAGTAACTTAATCTATGGGTACAATGGCGGTCTTATCGCTAACAGCGATTTCTACCAGACAACCTTAGGAAAAAAAAAAAAGGAGAAGGACAGCGATTTCTCTGTGAATTAGCATTATTACTAATTGCAATAATTTCGACGTGACTCCGTAATTAGGCGGCTACATAGAAGCGGAACAGAGGCGAAGTAGGTACGCGACGCGCGCAGGGGGAGGTTATTAGGTTCGGCACTCGCCCAGTCGTTGTCGAGCTTTCTGAAGACATATTTTACTTCAATGACTTTGTCAAAACCAAACCTTGTGTTTTTGCTAGAAAGTTCTTATATTAAATGAACTATTTTTGAAACAGAGATTGTGTTGGATTCGTGAAATAAATAAAAAGCGCACTAAATATGGAGAATTTTATCAATAATACGAAAAGCTACGTCAATTTCCGGAAAGTTTCGAACACATTATTTCAGACACACAATTACACAACGGCCAGTCTTGTTTATCACGCCTCTATCGGATTCCCGTGAACTTTACCAGATTATCGGTACCCTTGTTGCGAGGCCTTTCAACGCTGCGTCTTCAGGTATCCGATCGCCACTCCAGAACCATTCGGCCCCATCGACCATCTGTTCTGCGAGCAATGTACCCAGCTCACTGCCACTTAAGCTTATCTTCACTCCTGATTCGATCATGCAAGGAAACTCCGAGCATAGCCCTCTCCATTGCTCTTTGGGTGACTTAAAACCATCTGATGAGGCGCATTGTGAACGACCACGTTTCGGAGCCATGTGTCACTACGCACTGGCAATATAATATTATTCACATAGACACACAGAATATGTAGTTCCCTAAAAATCTTTTTTAAGCTTATTCTTAGTAGGGTTATTAAGAATAAGCTTAACCGAGGCTATACATAATAAAATGAAGTAACTTTAGCCAGCGGCTTCGCGCGCGGGAAGCCGCTGGCTAAAGCTTCTAAGAATTAGCTTGAACAAGGCTTTTAGACACCAATAACCCCGTGGATTTTAAGATCAGTTGCGTAAAAAGTACGATGATGGGGCAATTCTAAGTGATCTTCTATTCTGTTGTTTACTTGGAGGAAAGTCTGAAGTAAAGTGACTATCACATCACATCTTTAGGGATTATGCAACAGGTGTGAATGTTCACGGTAATCCCTACTTTGAGTGCTGCTTTTTCTGGATCGGGGTTCTGGAGTCAATGAAAATCGAGTTGCGTTGACCGAATATATTTCGCGTGATCCCAGGGAGAACCGTTCGCCAGAATCAGTGCGCAGTAACTCATCATTCCAAAGCATACATCACGCGCGCATACAATTTGCTAACCTTGCACTCTGTCTTACGTGCTTACATGTGTCCCTACACATCCAAAGAAGTCAGCTGTATTTAGATTTCACGCAGTACAAATATTTTGACTAGTTCTTTTTACGTTTAAGTGCGGGATCCCTGAACGCGCGAGGCTCCCAAATGCGCGGGGCCTATAGCATTTGCTACTCTTGATATTTTTGATATTGTGTTTGTGCCTTGTGCTGTACCAAATAAATTATTTATCTTTCTTGCTACATGGTTAATCCGCCACTGGACATAATAAGTAACACTGTTGAACTAGTCGTGCAAGTGATAATTTTGATCCACTTCCCGGTTTCCGATTGAGCTGAAATTTTGCATGCATGTGTAAATCAGATGACAATGCAAAATTATTAGGTATGACATAGAGCTTATCTGATGATGGAACCGGAAAGTGACCATAGGAACTCGGTAGTTAAACGACACAACCCCATCGAGTTTGGACTCATTTAATCCGTCTTGGCGAGTACTTTGATGCTAGATGGTAACCAAGGTCTGATGATGGAGCTGGAAGATGGCCACCGGAACTCGGCAATTAAACGACACAACCCATGTTCATATATTTTTTTAATATCTATTAATTAATGTCAAATTGTACAAGCTGTGCATAATTACAGGTAAATGCACAGAACTAAACTACTGTACAATTAACTACATGTAAAATCTCTTATAAATATGTTATTAAAAAAGTATAACGACGTGTGTGTTTTTTTAAGTAATTTAAACTAGTGCTTGACTGTGATCCCACCTGATGGTAAGCAATGATGCAATCGTTGATGATGAGGTGGACTAGTTTATTAGGAGCCTAGCCTCACTTTAGCCTTGAAGACTCCTAAATTATAATCGGACGGGAAGACTGCAGCAGGCAAATGTGTGTGTGTATGTTCTGTTTATCAAGCACACTAAGTAAATAGCTCTAATATTAACTGAGTATTGTATCGGTGACAAAAAAAAACTTATTAGGCATTTAATATTTGTGTTTTCATCGTAATTTTGTAATATAATGCAATGGTTTTTTTAACTCTTGTTTGGCTTATCGTGTCTTTATATTTTGGCTTCGTACTCATCAAGTCTATCACAAAAGAATTTTAAGATACGTTTAACATCTTTAAAAACTTTCTTCACGTCACTGCGCAGATCCTGTAGTACTTGCTGCATTTTGTTTTCAGCACAATCACCAGTGTGTGTGATAGCAATATCACATCTTTCACCCTCAAAACCAGCTGTGCACTCACAAAAAGGTTCTTCCTCCTCGTTCAGAGAACACAAACCGTTGTTAGAACAATATTTATTGCACACGTTCACTTCGCACCTTTGTCCAGAGTATCCGTCCTTACAACTGAAATAATGACGAACAACGAATGGTTTTAATTTACAAATTGACTAGGTAAGACAACATCTATTAGGTCTGCAAGTTATTAATAAAAGTGTTTGGTATTATCCGAAACGTGGTCGCTCACAATAGACCTCATAAGAAAACTTAAAGTCACCCAAAGAGCCATGGAAAGGGAGTTTCCTCATATGATCACATCAGAAATGAAGATATCCCAAAGAATCGCCAAACTTAGGTGGCAATGGGCAGGGCACATTGCTCGCAGAACAGATGGTCGATAGGGACGAAAGGTTCTAGATTGGCGACCTCGTACCGGAAGATGCAGCGTTGGAAGGCCTCCCACAAGGTGGACCGATGACCTAGTGAGGGTCGCGGGAATTCGATGGATGCGAGACGCAAAGGACCGGTCGTTATGGCAACACTTGGGGGAGGCCTTTGCCCAACAGTGGATGTCTTTTTAAAATGTGATTTACCTGCATTTAGCTTTGCCATCAATACTGACACTACAATTTCCTTGTATGCAATAGTCTTTACAAATGGAAACGTCGCATCTTTCACCATCGTAATCTGCTGGGCACTGGCAGACTGGCTGATTCTCCTCATCCAGGGAACAGATACCATCATTTAAACAGTGCTTATGGCACGCGTTTACTTCACACCTGTCTCCAGAATAACCGGCTTTACAACTGAAATTATAAAGATAAGGGAACAGCATTACTCAATTAATTATGTGATGTGTATGTATGTACATATGTGATGTATGTGATGTGTGAAGTGAACTCTGGAAATATGAGACCCTGCACATTGCAAGTGATTAACGCTGAGTCCATCATGTCCCGGGGACTTGCCACGTGATATATTCCTTATAGCTTCGGTAACATCTTTAGTTCGGAAGCTAGTCCCCACTGTTGCCCGTTCACTTCAGCGCTGAGTGCTAAGCTGAGTAACTTTACAGCGAAGTGATTCTTAAAGAGATTCGCAATCTCCATAGGATCATTGACCCCGTCGACGCTAACAGAAAGGCCGGGCCGCACAATTAAACTGTTTGTTATCTTCCAGAATTCCCGGAAATCTCCCTTACTGTGTTTTACAGCAAGAATGCCCATTTTTATCTGGTTTTGATGACTTTGACTGTCAAAGTTATCAAAACCAGAACCATAATGGTGGCAAAGTTTGACACCACTAGACACGGATTTGAACACTCTTCTTCTTTCACACATTTCCTCAAAGAAGCAACCTGACTTAGGTCTACCACAGGACACCCAGTCACTAAATTTCGTTCGGGCCTCCCTGTGAGCCTCGCGAACATGTTTGTTCCAACCCGTTACGCGTGCGCTATGCCCCCCATTCTTTTTGCCTCCCTGACTCACTACAGCCGCCGTATCTCGGAGAGTGGCAACAATGTCAGAGTAAAGCGTATCCAGAATGTGCCTGTGACCACTATCCTTGCAAAAGCCATCTGCATAACTAGAAAATTCGGGTGGAAAGTCTATGAGTTTTAATCTATTATGACACTCCATGGAATATAATGCGATTTGCTCCTCATTTTTACACCCCATATTACATCTTTGTTTAACATCAGTAGACGACGAGTACACTTCCGTGCCATTAAATTGACTCGTGATTTTTAATCCATCGATTTTATTTTTATTACTGGTTATTATTTCACCATAAAGTTTAAAAAATATATATATTTGATTGTCCTTAAATAGGTACTTAATTTTAATATTATAGTAATGACGAGATCTTTATAATTACTTATCATTACATTAATAATTATCGCCAAGTGGTGCGGGCGGAGTCGCGTGGAACAGGGACAAGTGATTTAGGTAATACTAGTTTTTGCTAATGGCGAATTTTTCACATATTTCCCGTATTTTCTCGTTAATCTGGTAAATTCAACTGTATAAATATACAGCCTATATCTTTTCCCGCCTCTACATCTCCGTTTAGCTCTAGGTATGTTAATTGTTATTATGATGGATAAAAAATGGTTTAGCTGAGAACGCATAACAGGCACACAGACAAAGTTCCTTTCGAAAATAGGTAAAATATTAGAAATTTCTTTAGGGTGTTACAAATCTTTGAAATTTTCGTCTTTGCTACAATATGCATACCTTTCGGTAGAAATTCTCTTAAAGATAATGAAAACCGTATGAAAATCTGTTGCATGGTTAAATAGACAGACGAACACAGCGACTTTGCTTTAAACTATTTGGTTTTTTTTTTAACTTTTACCTTCAACCAGAATCAAGAAGATAGCAGGTAAAAGAAAAAATAAAATAAAATATAGGTGTACATTTTTTGCTATATGTGTACGATGCGCAAAGCGATCCCCACTCTTTCGCCGAGCGCTCAAGATCCATGCCGATACCTGTACAAGGCTCTTTAAACATCAAAAGTTATTACGAGTATGTACAATAACTATGTACAATAATGTTCGACGCGAGTCACTGTTCTATCGATGTTTACGAGTTTCCTTGTGACGATGATGGTGATGACGTAGATGCTTAATTATCTATCTAAGTTAAGTATACTAATCTAGCAGTTACTTAACTTGCTGTAAGTGAAAGCGAGCATTAGGGCCAGCACACAATGAGACGCGAAGAGACGTTACTTGATTTTTTGAATTAGAAAACAGTATAGAACTCTCTGCTTAAATTATGAGGGAATTCGAAAAAACCCCGTGGTTTACGACGCACCTCGCGGTGCCTAGCTGCGCAGCGCTAAACAACTGCTTTCTCCAAGCATCGTGAGCTGACCCTACATATCTTCGCTAGTCCTTAATGAAATGAACACGTCTTACCTGCATTTAGGTTGTCCCTCAGCAGTGACATTACAATTTCCTTGAAAGCAATAGTTTTGACAGATTGAAACTATAGACTCTGACTTCGAGTTATTCGGATGCTGGAGCCCATCGCAGCTCTTTGTTCCCTGAATTTGTTGCTTCGCTGTGTACTTGACTACTAAACGATTACAAGCCCAACAATATGCGTTAGAAATTGTATATAGTTTTCTTGGTACAGGTTGTGATTGATTTTTCGGTAATTGCCAAATTCCCACTTGATTATATTGCTGCCAGTAAATAAAATCTTTTGATACGGCCAACGAATATGCATAAGTATCTTCTCTAGCAATAATATATAGTGTCGTATTATCCTTTCCATATAAATTGGCACTTTTAATAGACAGCTCATAAGCACTATTTACCACCTTTTTCTCAATCCAGTATATTTTCTGTAGTTGTTCGTCGATGGCCAAGCTTCGTCCGTCATTTACACTCTCTAATAAAACTACTCTCTCGGAGCCATCTAACCGAGCCCGTTCTATATTTACATTCGTGATCCAGTAAACATACCTGTAATTTGTTAATATAATATTATAATATATACATATTTTAACAAATTTATAAAAATCCAGCCAAATTTTGCTAAGTAATATCTAACCGAAAGCGGACTATAAAAAAAATAGGTACACTTTTAGATTTTTTAGATTAAAACATGTTTTTTGTTTAAAATATTTACTTTTAATTTAGTTCCTATGAACATAGAGCATTTAAAAAAAACTGAGCAAGTACCAGTCGGACTCGCGCACTGAGGGTTTCGTACAAACTTACCTATGAAAACAGTTCAATTCCCGAATTGAGTTACGAAGATTTTTCTGAATCGCAAAAAAAAAGTTGGTTTTTTGTGACATAATTACCTACAAATTTACAGTTTTCAGATTTTTTCGTATACTTGTGTTATGAGACCTTGCTTCATGCCAAATTTCAGAATTCTAGGTCAACGGGATGCAGTACCCTATGAATTTTGATTCCCTTGACAGTGTACACGTTTTTTGCGACATAAACGGCCGTATCTTTTTTTCCGTTAACTTAAGTTTGATTTTTTCACAGCTTCAAGGGACTGCAGACCTGAGTATATGGTTTTAATTTGAACTCGATACCTCCACGCATTCTCGAGATAAAGGGTCTTGACAGACAGACAGACATACAGACTGACGGACAACAAAGTGATCCTTTATGGGTTCCGTATTTTCCTTTTGAGGTACGGAACCCTAAAAAAACCTAAAGACATTGTGGCCAGTCATTCTGATATTCAACTTTCAGAGCCTTTCAAGCTTTGCAATCTTTTTTTAAAGTTTTGCTATTATTATATATTATCTGACCAGGCGAACTTCGTACCGCCTAATAGTAAGGATAACGCCATCTACTGGCATTACCAGAACAGCATAATTCATTTTATAATGACATTTTAATTAGAGATGGCGTTGTATTCGGAATTTTTTTCGTGATTTTTTTCCATTTTTTCTTACCGTTTAAACCTTCTCTGAACTATCACAAATATTTCAAGACCAAAATTAGCCAAATCGGTCCAGCCGTTCTTGAGTTTTGGCGAGACTAACGAACAGCTATTCATTTTTATAATGTAAATGTAGATAAGATAAGAAAAGCAGAACTCTATGAATAATAAAACTCTATGAAGAATAAAATAAATCTATGATTACACAGTTAATACGTACCCTTCATGGCTGTCGACGGCGATATCTGAGCAGACATGATCCAACATAAATAAATGATTTCCGTTAACTGCGTTAGAAGATGTAGGATTTAATGAATACGAGGATATATCATATCCATGAACCCAAAAGACTAGTTGGGTGATGGGGTCGTAGACGATCCTCGCGTTGAACAGTCCGTTCCATGGCCTTGTAAATAAAATTTGTATTTTCCTGGTTGATAGGTCAAAACTGGATATTGAAGTCGTCGGGAAAGTAGAATCGACAAACAGCACCCTATCATGAACTGGATCGTAAGTTATTGATTGGACATAATTAGACGGAATGTTTTCTTTGTGTGTTAATGTTTCGTTGTAATAAAATTCTATTCCGTCATTTACGCCTAAAATGATGTCTGAAACAAGGAAATTTATATTTTTTAGGTGACTTGCTAAATAGATTTTTCCTTTTCAAACCTTTCCTTATCTATATATTATATGTACTAGCTTTTGCCCGCGGCTTCGCTCACGTCATCTGACTATATACTTTACTCAACTTTATCCTACCCTGCTCTACCCTGCTCTACCCTACTCTACCCTGCTCTACCCTACAAAAATGGTCCAGCCGTGCTTAACTTATAACGTGACCAGGAGAAATAGGGGTTCATTTTTTTTAAATTATATAATATAATATTATTTTATAAATATAAAGAAGAAACTGACTGACTGACATATAAACACCCAGCCGAAACTACTGGGACTAGGAGCGTGAAATTTTGCACAAGGTTTCCTTTTATGACGTAGGCGAGCACAAAGACAGGATTTTCTAAAATTCACCCCCTAAGGGAATGAAACGGGAGTCCAAACTTTGTATGGAGATACCTACTTTCACGCGGGTGAAACCGCTAGCTGATGCTAGTCTTTTCATAAAATAAGCTACTTATACAAACAAAAACAACAACTAAGCTCAACTAAGGAGTGAAATTCCATGCCGGAGTCTGTTTCCTTATAGGTACAACCTAAGGATTTTTAAGTCATGAGTGAATATGTTATTTCTAGGTAAGCATGCTGGATCGTCGACCACATCGTCGCTTTCCATCAGGCGAGATTCTGGTCAAGCGCGAGCGTTTCAAATACAAAAAAAAATTAAGTGGATTCTAAATTACTTTCATTCCCGTTGATCTTTTCTTACCTTATACAAAATAATTTTTTTCTTAAATTACGTAGTGCATTACAATTGACGTTCTAATCCTTTACTTGGTTCGGTAACTTATCTGTACTAGTATTTTAAATGCGAAACTAGATAGGTACTCATCTATCCGTCTATCAATCTGTTATTATCTCTTCATGACTTAACGGCTGAATGGATTTGGATTTCTATTCCAGGACATGCCCAAACCAAGTCCAAAGATATCCAATTCCAAGTCAATCCAAAGATCCACTTCAAAGCAACGCGTTTTAAAAAACGGCAATTTCCTAGCTAAAGACCTAATATTAAAATATTGACCACACAGTTTTTGAACATTTACATTTTTGAACATTTACATTTTTGAACATTTACATTTTTGAACATTTACATTTTTTTTTGCTTATCTTATAGACTTATACTAGTTCCTGCCAGCAGCCTCGCTCACATGAAAGTAAATTACTCAATACTAAATTTGGACCCCGTTTCATCCCCTTAGTTTTTAGATATTTTTTTTATATATATTTGATACTTTCGCGCTTGACCGCTATCTCATCTGATGGAAAGCGACGATGCGGTCGACGATGGAGCGCGCTTACCTAGAAGTAACCTATTCATTCTTTACTTAAATATTCCCGGGTTGTAGCCATCAGTAAACATAGATTCCGGCAAGGAATTCCACTCTTTAGCTGTACGCACAATGAATGTGTTCCCAAAACGTTTTGTGCGTATAGGTGGGATATCCACCATGTACCGGTGGCGCATTGCCGTACGTCTGGTGGTCCGATGATGGAACGGGTTAGGCGGAATTAGGCAATTCCGATGCACACTCCCCGAAATGCAACCGGTAGAAAAGCCACAGACTAGCAACTTGGCGTCGATGCTCAAGACTTTGATGCCTCGACTCAACGAGTGCATCATTGCCAATGATCCTCCTGGCTCGCCTCTCAATTGCCTCAAGTGCATCAAGCTGGTATCGGGCAGATCCATCCCAAAGATGAGAGCAGTACTCCACTCAGGAAAAAAAATCTTCTACTCTCTAAGTTTTTGTAAACGTCATAAAAAGCACCTCACTGCAATATTTCAGAGTTTCTAAGTACAAAGGTTTTGATCTGGACGTTGATGAATCAGTGAGTGAGTCAGTATTTTCCCTTTTAATCTACTTCAATAAAAACTTTTTACAAAAAAAATACAACCGACTTCAAAGTAAAATAAAACACTGAAAAGTGCAAAATAACTTTAATTTCGGAAGTCGGTGTTTCTATAATAGTTTTGTCTATTCGTTATTTAACAGCGACTTCCGAAATTAAAGTTATTTTGCACTTTTCAGTGTTTTATTTTACTTTGAAGTCGGTTGTATTTTTTTGTAAAAAGTTTTCATTTTACACTTTTTAGTTATCCACCACTAAAAAGTACCCCTCAGCCAAACTTAAATACCTTATAGCCAGAGTGCATCTCATGACAATTCTAATAATCCCAAACACGGTAAGATTACATTAATTTATTACAGAGTTCCGGTGCCTAACTTCAGGCTTCATCATCAGATCAGTTCGATATATTCCCCCTCTACTTTCAGTCAGTCATCGACTACACGTATAAACAAAGCAATTTTACTTGTTACGACGGTTCTGCTGTGATCCTATGAGGAGTTCTGTTCCATATCTTCGAAGTTCATGATCAGATCATAACAATATTTCTATGGGACCAATTCGGAAGCATAACCTTTCAATCAAAAAAAAATTTTTCAAAATCGGTCCACAATTGACCGAGAAATCGGTGAACGGTACTCCCTTTCTTCACCTAAAATTGTTAGTCCGAAAATCATTATCCATAACACGTTTGCTATAAACATCAATAACCATAATGTTCAAAATCCCGAAATTTTATTTAACGTAATTATCTTTAGTTCTAAAAGTATATTGTCATAATATCGAGTACTATAATAATTGAATCTCCTAATTTTACATGACCTAAAGTCATATGTCCTAAGTTTTGTGTTAAATAATGTGTATATTATTCCGAATGTACATTTATAATATTTTTTTTAGTCATAAATCATTTGCTAAAAATTAGATTTTAGTGACAGAAACGAATCGCTGTAAATCTCTGCGGTGGTGAGCGTTAAACCCATCGGCGAAGATAAACACGCGTGGGATCGCCGGAGCCCCGCAGCGCCGGAGCCGTGACAGTAATCATGCCTGCTGCATGTTGCATGCTTGCTTGCATGCTGCATGCTGCGTGCTTGCATGCATGCTGCGTGCTTGCTTGCATGCTGCATGCTTGCTTGCGTGCTGCATGCTTGCTTGCATGCTGCTTGCTTGCATGCTGCTGACTACGGTTTTATGTCTTTTGTATATTATTGATTGTAATATTTATGACAAACGGATTTAGGACATATTATATTTAGGGATTTCAATTTTATGGCATGTGATATTATGTGATTTTAAATTCGGGTAAGTTATCATTCGGACAAATGATGATTAGGACAAAAAAGTTATGGCACTTTAAATTATGGATAAAAAATTTAGGTGACACAATAGAGAACCATCGGTGAACATACATAAAAAAAAAAAACATACATTCAACCGAACATGTAACCTCCTCCTTTTTGAAGTCGGTTAAAAAGGAGGAGGTTATATATTCAGATGAATATATTTTTTATAAGTATAAAAAGAAAATCACCAATTTCTCGTCAATTGTGAACATATTTTTTCTTTAATTGATTAATATACTCCGAAGTTGGTCCCATAGTAATATTGTTATAATCTGGTAATGAACTTCGAAGATGTGGAACGAAACTCCTCATAGTTTCATAGCAGAACTGTCGTAATAAGTCAAACTGCTTTGTTTATACGTGTAGTCGATGACTGACTGAAAGAAGAGAGGGAGGGGGATACATCGAACTGATCTGATGATGAAGCCGCAATGTAAGCACCGGTACCAGGGGCGTAACTACCTCCGTATCAGCCGTATCAATGATATGGAGCCCTCGGACTACAAGGGCCCCAGAGTGTGCAATAATTCGTAACCGATTTCTCAGCATTCGTGGCTAACAATCCATAATCTTAAATTTTCTTCTTGATAAGAGGCCTGTAGTTAAATAGTACCTAATGACTATAATTGATTATGTTCCAATATTATAGATCCCTTTTTTCGTTCTAGAATTTTCTACATTTTTTTTTTCGGTGGTAAAATTGTCCAATGACATCCCGCGCTCTTGGGTGGAGCGCAAGGGTGTGTCAGACTTTTACTGACTAAAAACCCACTCCTGTTCCTTCGTTGCCTTTCATACCAGGGCCGAGTCTTCCATTTCAGAAGCAGACCCTTGGCCCCAGTAGGCTTTGACCCTGCTGGGCGTAGGGGCCCAGCAGGGTTTACTGTTTGCTGCTTGCTACGGTTTGCTGACATCTCCTTGAGGCGCGCCGTCAACGACTTGAACTCGGTCCGGACGGTTACTGGACGGTTGGACGGCGAGCTACCCATTGCTCGCCGACCGCAAGCCCGTGCCTACGGTGGCCGGAAATTGGGATCGGGATCCCGGCGGCTGGGGCGTGAGGGCCGCGAACTCACGCGTGCACGTGCGGCCTCCTCCTTTGCTAATATTACTGCTTCGCAGAAGGAGGCAACCGCCTGCCACTCCTCCTCGCTTCAGACATAAAATCGGGACTTGTCAATCTATCACTTATCCAGTCTCGAAAGAAGCATTCAAAAATATTTGATACAAGGCCCCAGCTACGCCACTGACGGCTTGCGGACGGCGAGCAATGGGCAGCTCGCCGTCCGCAAGCCCGCGCCAACAGTGCCGGAAATTGGGATCGGGATCCCGACGGCTGGGGCGTGAGGGCCGCGCACTCGCGCTTGCACGTGCGGCCTCCTCCTTTGCTAATATTACTGTTTCGCAGAAGGAGGCAACCGCCTGCCACTACTCCTCGCTTCAGACATAAAATCGGGACTTGTCAATCTATCCAGTTATCCAGTCTCGAAAGAAGCATTCAAAATTATTTGATACAGGGTTCCAGCTACTCCACTGACCGGTACTCTATAATATATCAATGTATCCTAGCCGTGTTTGATATTATTAGAATTGTCATGAGATGCACTCTGGCTATAAGGTACCATTAAACTGGTCTGAAGATGGAGTCGAAAGGTATTTAAGTTTGGCTGAGGGAACCACAGCTAAAGGTGTAAAATAAATAAAAAACTTTTTACGAAAAAATGCAACCGACTTCAATGTAAAAAAATGCACTAAAAACTGCAAAATAACTTTAATTTTGGAAGTCGGTGTTTCTCAAAATTGGCCAAGTTCGTGTCGAGCCACACACAATATGGGATTCAGTAGTGCTCCTTTACAAGATGCGGACTTAGAAGGGAGCTTTATGTTAATTGTTATGAAAATATTTATTGAGTTTACGGTTTTACGGCCAACAACGTTTATTATCTTGTCAAGATAAGGGGGATGGGAACTAAAAAAAAGTTATAAAATCCCACTTTAAGAGTGAACTTTTTTTTTTTTAATTCGCAACTTTCACACAACGCCATCTAGTCCCAAGGTAAGCAGAGCTTGTGTTATGAGTACTAGACAACTGATAAACATACTTATATAATTGTAAATACATAAATATTATAGATAAATTACACACAGACACAGAACAAATGATCGTGCTCATCACACAAACATTTGTCCTGGGTGGGAATCGAACCCACGACCTCCGGCATATAAGTATAGTGTATAAGGCAAGGGCTGCGTAATACATATTTGGAGATATTAGGTGCTAGACTACGATCCAACCTGATGGTAAGCAATGATGCAGTTGTTGATGGTGAGGCGCACAAGTTTAATAAGATCCTATTCACTTAAGCTTTGAAGATACCTAAATTGTAATCGGACGGGAAGACAGCAGCAGACAAATTGTTCCAGTCCTTACATTTTTACACTTTGCTTTAGGTACCTAATTTACTATGTACTTAAATCTATATTTATAAAAGCGAAATACCACTCACTGATTAATCACGAAATCTCAGAAACTAACACCTACAAACTTAAAATTGATTTTACGAAACCTCACCCCTAACGGGGTAAAACGGGGGTTGGAGGTTTGTATGGAGAAACCTACTTTAACGCGGGTGAAACCGCTGGCAGAAGCTAGTTGGTTGATAAAATCAAATCAATAGTCATTTATTCAAATCAGGCTGAGAATTAACACTTTTAGAACTTCCTCAAAATTCCCGCCTGTCACGACTTCCAGATCTTCCAGGTGTTTGGCCTGAGAAGAAGAAGTGGTGCAACAAACTTAACTTCCCAGCATTGTAAAATTTTACAATAATACTAAAATTCACAGTTCTTTACTCACCCCACGAGAAGGAATATGCAGACCCCACGAGCAGTGCTAACAACACCAAAACACGCATTGTATACATCTTCTTCTTCAGGCAAGATTGTTCCAGCAGATGACACGTTCACTCTCGGTGCCAGCCCGATAGATATTAAAGCTGTTGACTAGTGTCATGTAGTTATTTTCTGTTCAAACAGACTTCCTCTGATAAGCAAGCTCGTATGGGTTTATCCTGATTTTAACATTGTTTTGAAACAATCATTTCCGGACACTCATAACTTTATCACTGGTTTCCTGAAATATGAAATAAAATTGCTTTATTTTTTAGCAATGTGCTTATCATATATTTTGTGTGTCCTCGGTTTTGCCCACGTGACTGTGTATTCTATTGGCATTATTAAGTTATCCAAACGTAAAACCGTACCTGGAAAACCAAGGTTACCGACATAGCCCGAAGAATCGCCTGTAAGTCGCAGTGGGCAGGGGCACATTATTTATTTTATAATTCATGTACACACAAATATACAGAAGAAGATATGTATCTTAATATAAAGTTTGTACAAAGGTACTTGCTTATTTCAAAAAGAAATTTCTTCCAGCAGACCTGCGAAAGGAGAGATTAGAAGAGATGCAGACTATAGTGTGTAGAAAATAAGCAAAGAAGAGTTTGTGAAATCTTAAATTAAACTAATAAATACTTATATAACTAAAATACCTTACACTTAAAATAAATACATAATATATATATATATATATACATATACATATCACACAAGAGAGGAAAGATAGTGCTCTTTCTCCACATTGCTCGCAGAACAAATGGTAGATGGGAACGAAATGTAGTGAGGGTCGCGGGAATCCGATGTATGCGAGACGCACAGGACCGGTCGTTATGGCAACACTTGGGGGAGGCCTATGCCCAACAGCGGTCTTTCGGCTGAAATGATGATGATGATGATGATGAAAACCGTACCTAAAATGAATAATCCACAACAATCTTGAATCACACTATCACAGTAAAAGTAAGAAAATTGCATTTATTGGCATTATAAAAAAGGAAACACCGTAAAATTAAGCAAAAAGTTGGTACACTGAATAATGCCAAAGGGCCTCAGCTCAGCATAATGCCAAATGGCAACACAAGGCTACCACCGACCAATAATAACCAGCTATCAGGTAACACAGACTCCGGTTGGGAATTCACTCCTTAGTTACACGCACAATGAATGTGTTCCCCTGTGTTTGCGCACACTTGTACACTATAATCACGGTAATATTATCTATACAGTATTCCAACTTCTTACAAACGGACGAAATGCGAGCTATACCTACGCGCCTCGATCTCGGGGTGCGCTCGGGATGCAGACAGTCGCCTCTGTGCCGCGCGATTTTTTCAATAAAAGTAAGTTCTAGTACATATTTATATATTTAATATGACGAGTAGGATATATTGTGCTGTTTTTGGTTGCATGAATTCTTCATTTAAAACCAAACATATAAATTGTAAAGTAGCTGCAGGTATCTATAACCTAGTAAAAGATATTCCTTTTTCTCCACCTTGTCCATGTTTCCCAAAAATTTTTAATTAAGCTTTAGAATGCGGATTTTTGTACTTTAAAATTTAATAATAAAGCATTTCGTAGGTAGGTACGTCTCAGTCGAGGCGCAAATATTTTTCGGTCGCAAGTTTTGAACACTTCCTATTCAATTCACAAAGTATTTTATTTGTTTATATAAAAAAGTATATTTACAATCACAAAACTAAATGGAAACACAAAGTAGGCAAATGTAATTAAAATGCTGGAGGCGGGCAGCCATAGTGCGGGCAGCTCTATCGCATGTTTACGTACCGCGCGGCTGTAGGCATTTATTTCAAAGATACGGCCGAGTTACAATACTGTATAGATAATATTACCGTGCTATAATATAGAGTTATTATATTGTATAAGTTTGTACCTACGCCACACTAGCCCAATACCTGTACACTCCTGTGTGTGTTACCTGATATAGCGTGAGAAGGAACTACGGGATGGCGCCTTATAAACAGTAACACTACATGCATACAGCTCAGGTAAGTCGACCAAGTCTGCTCTTTATCTGGTAGCAATCCAGATATAGGAAGCGATTCATCAGAAAGGTAGGCGGCACTTATATAGACATCGAAGGAGCCTTCGACAAAATAAACTTCTCCAGCATAAGTGCCGCCCTCTCCAAGCATGGGGTAGATCAGGTGTTAATTGACTGGATCACTAATATGTTAAGCAAACGAGTAATTCACCTTGAGGAAGAACAACACTGTGGAATCTGGTTATCAATGAACTTATCACCATACTTAAGGCAAATCTTACTACACAATAGAGTATGCAGACGACCTCGCTATCCTTGTACTTGGGAAAGTGACCGGTACGATCTGCAACCTCATGCAACAAGCACTGCGTATCGTGGAACGATGGTGCAGGGAATATGATCTGTCAGTGAACCCCTCTAAAGCTGAATTAGTCATGTTCACGCAAAAACGAGCACTAGGGCACTTCAATCTGCCTAAACTGTTCATTACAGAACTCCAGTTGTCAAACGAGGTCAAATATTTGGGGGTTACCCTTGACAGTAAGTAAAACAGGTAATGGCTCGGGTGTGGGAGACTTCTCAGAGGATCTCAACATTCACATAGCCAGACCGTTGGGGGTTCGTAACACAGTGTTCCAGGCTGAGTACTTGGGCATTTCCCTGGCAGCCTTAGCCATCGTAACCTGGAAAGTTAAGGACCACTCAATACGCATACTCTTGGACAGCATGGCTGTGTGAGTGAGTGTGTAAACACAACCAAGTAACCATTTAATGGATCAAAGGACACAGCGATTCCCGAGGCAACGATGCAGCGGATGAACTCGCCAGAAGGGGATCGAGTATGGCCTGATAATTTTATTTCAAGTATAAAAAAAAATAAGACTCGTATAAAAAATCCGGGCAAGAGCGAGTCGGTCTCGCGCACTGAGGGTTCCGTACAAACATACCTATGAAAACAGTTCAATTCCCGAATTGAGTTACGAAGATTTTTCCGAATCGCAAAAAAAGTTTTTTTTGTGACGTAACTACAAATTTTCAGTTTTCAGTTTTTTTCCTATACTTGTGCTATAAGACCTTGCTTCATACGAAATTTCATGATTCTAGGTCAACGGGAAGTACCCTATGAATTTTGATTCCCTTGAGTGTCGAAATACACGTTTTTTGCGACATAAACGGCAGTATCTTTTTTTTTCATTAACTCAGAAGTTTGATTTTTTCACAGCTTCAGGGGACCGCAGACCTGAGTATATGGTTTTAATTTCAACTCGATACCTTTACGCGTTCCTGAGATAAAGGGTCTTGATAGACAGACAGACAGACGGACGGATCACAAAGTGATCCTATAAGGGTTCCGTTTTTTTCCTTTGAGGTACGGAACCCTAAAAATAATAAAACAGAATAGTCACGACTAAAATCAATAAAAAGAAATAATTAAAATCACAAACGTACATATATTAAATTAGATTAAACCAAATTAAATCCAAATCACAAGAAAAGTTTGTCTACCTACGTTGTCTACGTCACCAGCTCGTCAAAAATGAGAATTTGATAAGAAAACTAAAAGGTACATTTGTAAAAGAAACAGACACTTACATATATTTTTTTCAAAGATACAGCACTAATATACAGCATACGATATAATAACCTTATCGGAAGTTTTAATGTTTGAGCCGTTTGGGATTGAAACAGCCCTGTTTCAACCTGTTTCAACAACTCGATGAGCGCTCGAACCCCATGGCCCCATGGGCTCCGAGCGCTCATCGAGTAGTTCGGGATACCAAAAAACGGCTGGGCTTTTCTTCGGTCAACGAATCATTGCTATCCAACGTGGCAGTGCTGCCAGCGTTCTGGGCACTTTTCCCATTGACATCGATGTGGATGAATTTTTTGATGCCCAATGAGTTCTTTTTCTACCCGTTTGTACATATTATTATTTTTGGTTTGTATATATACCTGTGAGCTATAATATTTATTAGTTAAGATGTACATTACTTGTTATATACTGTGAATGTATTAATACTTCATTATTTTCTACTTAAGTATAACGTAAGAGACAGCAAAACTATACCGATGTATATGTGTAGGTTCAGCCACATTTTACTATCTACTGTCGTAAAATTTTACAGATCTTGTCTCTCAAACTATGTAAATAAATCTTCAGGTTAGTAAAGACAAAAGTAAATTTTGTTGGAAAGATAAGTGATAATACTTTATTGTGATCTCCCCGTGTATTTAAATGATTATTAAAAACTAATTACACTGTGGTGAAAATTAATAGACGCGCTATAGAGAAATCTTATCTTTGAGGTACCTTATGTCTTTGATGTCCTAGTTTTTTTTTTTCGGGTGGGAACATCATCTAATGACATCATTATCATCTCGCTCTTGGGCTGAGTGGGAGATAGTGTCAGACTTTTACTGACTAAAAACCCACTCCTGTTCCTTCTTTGCCATTTTTCCAGGGCACCGGGGATCTCTTTCGCATCACCCATGTCCCCAGTAGGCTTCGACCCTGCTGGGCCCCTACGGTTGCTGACATCTCCATGAGGCGCGTGTGGAAAAGCACGCGCCATTGATGTCCTAGTTAAAAGCAATGTTATAATAAGTCGTAGTTTTTACCATAATTTCATTGTAATTAGAAAACTGTATAAGTAATTGAAATTAGTCTATATTGTCACTTGAAAATAAATGATTTGATTTTAATGGAACCCAATGAGTAGAAAATTGTGATGAGCATTGTTACTATTAAATATTAGTTAGGTATTCGATAAAGGGCAAGGTGACCCAACAAACATTTGATCAGTCGCCACAACGTGCTGATTTTAACTTTTGGTTCTATACGCTGGTCGTAAATACGTCGCTATCACGTTGATATGACCGAAAATAGGCCCATTTTATACGAATCAGTGTCGTAATAGAGTTACACAGCAGTCGTATTAATCACTATTTGATCATTTAGTAGTCGTATGGACGTCATAAGGAACTCTTTTCGTCGAGTTATGGTGTTTATTAGCGCTGCTTTGCGGCATTTTATCGAATAACTAGTGTTCATCATGACTTTTATAAGGAATTTTGAAGTAAAGTGATTAGATAAATGTGGTGAATTGAAACTTAAAAACCAGACAGATTAATCTTATACTGTGTAAGAATAATATATATTTTTATCATTGAATGAGGACTACAGCCATTTTATTTATTCATTAGGTATTATGTTTTATCGTCGAAAGTCGTGTTCAAGTACATAAATCTATTGGGAAATTAATTTTATTGAGTAATATGCACTAGTTTTCTCAATATAATGAGTGCACCTTATAAATTCTTTAAATTAAGCAACATTTTAAAATTTATTTTAACGAAAGTGTTAAAAATTACTTTTAAACGACTTAGGGTTTAAGACACAAATATAATATAACATCTAGACGACTTTTCGTTCGTATATTGTAAATTAGAAGCCATATTAACTAAATTATTAGGGTTCACTTAAAGAAAATCTCATATGAAAAACCATGTTAAATATATAATTAAACTAGTGACTTATTTATTGTTGGTTTCGGTGGTAATAAAAAATGATATATAATAAATATGGACATTGATAAGTTTTTAACATATTGATACAGTATGTATTTGAGATGGCTATTGATATCTTCTGAGGCATTTTTCATGAAAGTTAGAGATCACTTTGAAGTGTGCCAGAGACGGATGACATTTTAGTACACATAGACATTTACATATTACGAAGTATATTATTTTTACTAGTTTCGCTTGCGCTTTCATAATCGGAACCATCATTAAGATATAATTTATCAAATCTACCTTTATAGAACCTGACTCTACTTTGATAAAACCACTAGATCTACTTTTTGCGGTTCGAACAACATCATATCGTTTAGACATACTTTGCATCGAACTCAATTATCTTGAGTTTAAAAAAAAATATTGAGCGGAACCAATTCCAGTTTCATTACAATTGACTTGTTCTGGCTGTGGTTGTAATGTTGAAATTTTGTTAAACACTAATAGGTCATCTAGTCATTGAATAGTGTGTTCATATTGACTGAAAATTGTATAAGAGTGCAATTTATTACTCTTACACGATTATCACTTAAAAGCAGTTTTTATGACTCTAATACGATTAATGACAGTATAAAAGTCGCGTAGATGTTACTAAGACGACAGCATCGGTTATACCACTGAAAATTGTGAATCAGTCAAATAAAATAGTCGTATAGATGTTTATACGATGTCTGTATACGACTACAAGTTGTATAAAGATAAGAGGCACTAAGTCATATTTCACAATAAAAATACTTCAATACGATGTTTAAAGCACTTCGAGTCGCGTAACTCTTACTTATACGGCTAAAATGTTTGTTGGGTGGCGACGATAATCTTTACCAGGAAAAACAAAGTAAAAATTTAAACATGTTTACAAAACCGGTACAATTAATACCGGTACAATTAAGAACAGTTTATCTATAACGTGAGCATGGTTTAAAAGGTACTCCCTTTCTTCACCTAAAATTGTTTGTCCGAAAATCATTATCCATAACACGTTTGCTATAAACATCAATAACCATAATGTTCAAAATCCCGAAATTTTATTTAACATAATTATCTTTAGTTCTAAAAGTATTTTGTCATAATATCGAGTACTATAATAATTGAATCTCCTAATTTTACATGACCTAAAGTCATATGTCCTAAGTTTTGTATTAAATAATGTGTATATTATTCCGAATGTTCATTTATAATAATTTTTTAGTCATAAATCTTTTGCTAAAAATTAGATTTTAGTGACAGAAACGAATCGCTGTAAATCCGACTCCACGAAGTCTTGTCTGCCCTACCCCTAGAGTATAATTTAAAATCGCGTAGGCGCGGAGGGGCGAGGCGGCCCGCGAGTTGAGGAGCAGGTGGTTGTAACACCCGCCGCCGCGGCTGAGGTTGGCCGGCGAAGCCGGCCAGCAAGCCGAAGCTGCGGTAGTGAGCGTTAAACCCATCTGCGACGATAAACTCGCGTGGGATCGCCGGAGCCCCGCAGCGCCGGAGCCGTGACAGAAACCATGCCTGCTGCATGTTGCATGCTTGCTTGCTTGCATGTTGCGTGCTTGCTTGCATGCTGCGTGCTTGCTTGCATGCTGCATGCTTGCTTGCATGCTGCATGCTTGCTTGCGTGCTGCATGCTTGCTTGCATGCTGCTTGCTTGCATGCTGCTGACTTATAACTTTTATTGAAAACATAGTTTTATGTCTATAGTTTTATGTCTTTTGTATATTATTGATTGTAATATTTATGACAAACGGATTTAGGACATATTATATTTAGGGATTTCAATTTTATGGAATGTGATATTATGTGATTTTAAATTCGGGTAAGTTATCATTCGGACAAATGATGATTAGGACAAAAAAGGTTATGGCACTTTAAATTATGGATAAAAAATTTAGGTGACACAATAGAGAACCGGTTTAAAAGCTTGTTGTTTTATCCAACGCAATCCAACACAATGTTTGATAAATTAGGAATGCGAAAAAGAGAGAGAGATAGATAGATATATTCTTTATTGTACACCAAAAATAAAAATTATATTAGGAACTTAAAATTAATAGGGTGTCACAATGGGTGGTCGTATCGCTAAAAGCGATTTCTTACAAACAACCTTTGGACGGATTTGACAGAGGAGAAAAAAGATGCGCAGGTAGTTCGTGGTGCACTATTTACATATATACAATACATAAACTAATAAATTGCATATAATACAAACAATATATATATATAATTATGAAAGCAAAGGAATGATGTACTTAATGACGACGTTCAAGAGGAAAGGTAGTGATCCTTAACCATATTTTTAAAAATTGTGAGTGTTTGAGCTTGCCTTACTGACACGGGCAAAACATTCCACAGCCGCACTGCTTGAACTGCAAACGACTTGTCATAAAAATTGGTGAGGTGGAGTGGCTTTCTAACCTCAAGTTTTCCTATGACATAAGATATCTAGTATGTGTGTCATGAAGGAACTTGAAACGTTCTTTAAGATAAGCGGGGGTTTTAGGATTGAACAGAACACTGTAGAGCAGTGGTGGCCGAGTGGTAACGGCCCCGACTTATGAGTTGTAGGTCGCGGGTTCAAACCCGCCTGGCTGGGTTTGTGTGGCATTACTTTGTGTAATTTATTTCATCACCACTGCTCTCAAAACGGTGAAGGAAAACATCGTGAGGAAACCGGCATGTCCTAGAACCAAAAATTCGAAGACATGTGACATCCACCAACCCGCACTGGGCCCGCGTGGTGGATTACAGCCCATTCCCTCTCCTAGAGAGGAGGCCTGAGTCCCAACAGTGGGAACATTATAAGGCCGACTATGCTATGCTATGCTATGCAAACATTTTGAAGTCGCTCAAGTTTATCAAGTTTAGAGATAACTACTGAACGCTCTATTGGCATTCAGTAATTCCGTCACTAACTCGAATATTTCACAAAACTTGTTCCAGGAAATACGTGTTTTTATTAAAATCTTAAAAGTTTTTGGATAAAGTTGTCGTCATTCAGAATCTGGATTAAATGCGCAAGGTCCACAGAATGTGGACATATTTCCTTTAATGTCCACAGAATGTGGACATATTTCCTTTATTTTTTGAATTTATGAGTATATTATGAAGGGTCAAAGTTCACGCAAAATAGCAGATTTTCAAAGTCTTACTTTCTGTAAAGGTATTTTCTGTATTAGTTACACATAAATTTATGTTTTGATTACAGTAGAAACCTAGATAATATCCCCAAGATATCTGTGGAGCGGTTGTATGGAAATATATTCGTTTTTTTTTAATTATTATTATTTATCAACATTGTGCTCACATATTAGAAGCGACCAGAAATTATGTAACCAAGATTTATGAAACTCATAATATGATTTAAAAGAGCGTCCATGGAGTTTCTTGGATGTTCTTCTCCATAGAGATCTACGCTTTGGAACGTGTAATTTAGCTTCAATTTTTCTTTTGACTGACCGACATTTTGACAATTCAAAAGTGCCTGTATTTGGTCTATTTGAAATAAACGTTTCTGATTTCTGATTTCTAATAACTCTGGTTGGCCGCTCTTGAGATTGTACAATTCCAATGTAACAAAAACAATTGGCAGATTCTAGTTTAACAGTTTATTTTTTTATTTAACTTACAGACCTGTTTCTTTAATTTATCTTGTTTATCCTCGACTTCACTTTAAGAAGTCAAAAATGCTACCAGTCGACAAATAATAATTGCCGACGTACCCGAAAATCAAGTTTTTACCAAACACCACAAAAATTATGCTTTTTCTAAAGGATAATGAACTGCAAGTCAAAATATTGAGCACGTAGGTGCAAATATTTTTCGAGAGATTTAGTTAATAAAAATAGGAAGAAAGAAAGAAAGAAAAAAATTTTATTTGCAGAAATTAACGCAATCTTAGGACTAGCAAAAAAAATCAGACACTCCCTCTCACTCCCACAGTGGGCGAAATGATTTGATGATTTCCCTTTAATAAAAAAGATGCAAATATTTAAAACTGTTTCCGTGGCCTATTCCAAAGAAACCGCACATTTTAACAGTAAGATAAGTAGTTTATGAAACTTAGTGACTGTGTCACTGTTCTTCTTCTTAGCGTATCGATGGCAAAACTAGTTTAATTCCTTGCCTGGCCCAGTATTCGGCCACAGCAGTGCCGTCCGCTGATGCTGTCATTAGGTCCCTACGTGAACAGGTAACAGGGCACGTGATGCAGAATGGAAGGTGAGACATGGTCTGCGGGGAGACGCCGCACAAACACTGAAGATCGTGATATGTGGAGATTGTCTTTGCTGCGCCCAACTTGGGTGCGGAGTCTGTTTAGAGGTTTCCAGGTGGGCCATGGCAACTCGTGTCCAGAAGAGAGGCTCTCCGACGGCTCGACAAAATCATCAACTGTTTAACAGTGAAGGAATTTTAGGAGTCGGTTCTCCAGAGTCCAGAGAGGGTAGTAACTCCAATAAAAACTTAAACAAGTGGTAATAATAATTTATTTTTATTTTCTCTTTTTCATAGTGTACCTTTATTTTATTTTTAGAATTTCCGATTTTGCAAATTAAACAGTCTGAGCAGGAATTTACATTGAACTCACAAAATGTTTTAGAAATAACTGATTTGCGTTACATAAAAGACTAAACATACATCACTTGAGTGATCATTGCACATAATATTTTGTTTTAATTACGAAAATACCGAGAAGAATCAACTGTGAACATTTTTTGACACGTGAAAACGGATTAGGTATTCTTAGTTTTACTTCCATCTTTGCATACTGTATCTGTGTTCGTCAGTGTGGTTTTAAGGATCGAAATGATGAAAAATCGTTTCGATTCTTTCGAATAAAGTCAGTTAAACGTGTATCTGTGTACTTCATGTATCTGAATACAAAAAATTGTGTCAATAAATTTACGAAAACACGATAACCTCCAATAATCACATGAAAATTGTTCTTCATTATCAACTAAAACATCTTTAAGCTGAATAGAGTTTAACAATCACCGTAAAAATATGACTCGTATGTGGCAGGGAAGTCGTTAAGAAATAATTTCAAATTAAAATAATAATATTTGTTGGTACGTTTTTTTGCACTGAAGTGTACAGAAGGCTGCGCAATGGAGCAGTTTGTGGAGAGCATTTAATTGACACAAGATCAAACTGCTTGAGGAAATGGTTGTGTGTTGTGTTTAAATATTGTGCCTCAAAATGGAATTGAATTCTAATTATGTAAGTTTTTTTTTTTTGTTTTTCGTTAGTGACCCATTTTTTGTTGCAGTATTTGTAATTGTAACGTACCTACCTATATTGAGTCCACCATGGGTGGTTCGATAGGGAATCCCGGGGTCCTGGAACGCAAGGTAAAAAATGAACATAGGTGTTAGAGTAGGGTTTTAGTAAAAGTCTGACACACCCTCCCGCTCTGCCCTAGAGCTTGGAGACAGGGGCGCCGACTCCGTGGGTGCTCGGGGGCTCTAGCACCCATGAGAAATAAACAGTGGGTGCCGAGCACCCCTGAGAATAGACATCAAGAAACAGATCATTAATTGCCTTTTAGGTTACGTATAAATTATATTTTTATATAATGGTTTCATTTTATATTTTTATCCAACATAATTAGTAATTAAGTGCGCAGTATGTAAGTAGGACGTTTATTTATTTGTCGGTCGATCAGTGTGCATTTCTCTTCTCACACTTCGCCACTTTTTCGAGTCATCAAATGAGCATGAGCACCCATGAGGTTTTCTAAAAGCCGGCGCCCCTGCTTGGAGAAGTCTTTGGATGATTTCCCACCTAAAAAAAAACTAAGTTTAGTCCAATCAAACTTAGAAAAAAGTTTAGTTTCCTCACTCTCAGAATATTCAGAAAAATGGGCATTTGTCAATGTAATCCACTGTAACACAATTTCCCCAAAATAAGAAAACAGCGCTCTTAGATTGACTCAGTCATTTTGAAGTTATTTTAAAAGACGTTATATTACCAAGAAGCCTACTTTCCTATTTTAGCTAAAATATGGTGTCAAAAAATTCCTCCACATCGCTGTGGACTGGAAGTGTGCCTAAAAGTCTGGTGGCATTGTCACGTTGTACGGCAATGCTTTATCTCTGATCGAGGTAAAAGCCAGCCCTTGGATCACTCGAAGTGTCAACTAGACATATTAATATATATATATATGCCAATAGCTAAATTGCTTGTGTTAAGACCATGACAAGCCGTGATCACTGCCAAACTGCGAAGAAAAGAAAGAAATAAGTTCATGACGACACAAATTGCTCACAAAAATATGAAGCATTCTGTCATTTTATCTGTATATTATGTCGTGGCCAGATCTTAGACTAGATCACTTCATGATGTGACTGGCCATTTCATGAAAAGGTTCTATTTCAGCTAAATGCATGACTATTTCTTTCAGGCTCAGAATATCCGTTTCCCGAAATTTCCCCTCCCCAAAATGTCCATTTCCCAGAATGTCCCTTTCCCGAAACGTCCATTTCCCAAAATGCCCCCTTCCCGAAATGTCCCTTCTCTCAAAATTACCCTTTCTCAAATATCCCTTTCCTACGACAGCTACGCGTTTAAACTGGGAATATGAGTACTTACTAAATATTAACAAAATCAGTTTTTTTACTGAAAATTATTTAAAAAGCACCCATGTACCCTTGTACCAATGTACCCATTATAAAGCCTCAAAAAGCGACATCTATCCTAATTAAGTTAATTAACTACAAACAATAGGTATTACTATCTAACTCTATGGACATTCTAATACAGGTTTAAGCCTGGGATTTATTAGACCTTAAATAAATGAGAGAGAAAAATTGGAAAGTTGTGATTGATTACGATGTTCTACATACAAATTGTAAATGCAAATAAAGCCGAGAGCACTATGGTAGACCACAATTCAATTGAGTTACTGTGGCCCTCGAATGCAAAAGACAACTAAAGGAACACAGATGGGTTACAGTCTCCGGCTCTCCAGTAACCGTCCGGACCGAGCCCAAGTCATCGACGGTGCGTAGTGTTCCACGCGCGCTGCATAAAGATGTCTGCAAAACTGTAGGGCCGATGCCCGCTAGGGCCACGGAGAATTTTTGAAAAGGCAGCCTGTGATCCTACAACGAATAGGGCAACTGAAGGATAATATGAGGTGTGGTTTTAGTCAGTAAAAGTCTGACACGCTCGAGCTCAACTCAGAGCGGTAAAAGTCATTGTGCACGCCACAATTATGGCGATAAGTCCCCTCTTTGAGGCGTCGTTGGAAAGACCTCACGGCGTCCTCACCTTCCGCATGACGCAGGTTCTCACCGAACACGGTAACTTCGGAAAGTTCCTGCACCGGATTCGTGCGGAAGCGATGCCCGGGTGCCGCCACTTGTAGACCGCCCGGAGGACACGGTGGAGCACACGGTGGAGGTGTGCCCCGCTTGGGCAGAGCAACGCCGTGTTCTCGTGGGGACGATCGGCGGCGGCGATCTCTCGCGCCGGGCCTTGGTACAGGCCATGGTCCGGACCGAGGAGGAGTGGCAGGCATTCGTCTCCTTCTGCGAAGCAGTAATGCTAGCAAAGGAGGCGGCCGATCGCGTGAGGAAACGGTCCTCACGCCCCAACCGCCGCCGGGATTCCGATCCCGATTTCCGGCCACCGTAGGCGCGGGCTTGCGGATGGAGAGCAATGGGTAGCTCCGACCGTCCGGTAACCGTCCGGACCGAGTCGAAGTTGTCGACGGCGCGTATTATTCCACGCGCGCCTCAGGGAGATGTCAGCAAATCGGAGGGGCCCAACAGGGTTGAAGCCTACTGGGGCCATGGGACGAAAGCAACGAAGGAATTAGAGTGGGTTTTTAGTCAGTAAAAGTCTGACACTATCTCGCGCTCCGCCCAAGAGCGCGATTTGTCATAAGATGATATTCCCACCTAAAAAAAAAAGCGGTAATAGTCATTATCATGATTAACCGCCTCAAAAAAAGTGGTATGTAAAATAAACACTAGACAACCAGTTTAATTTGTATAATTATGTTTTTTTTTTATAAACAAAAACGTGCTATAAACATCTCATTTATGTTTGCGAATGTTAGAAGGAAAATCTTGAAGTAATATCAAACGATAAGGAAAACAAAATGGCTTTAAAAACTGGTTGTTTTGGATAGCGGTTTATGACCCTACTGTGACCCTATCTAATGATTTTCCTTATAGGTAAAGCCATCGGCATCATTTTGGAAATTCCTAACTGCGTGCATTTAGCTACTCATACCTACACTCAGAAGCGTAGCGTGGACTAATAAAATTTAGATATGGGTGAAGGCACATCAGCGAGGCCCTTATTTATTTATTTAATAATTTATGTACGCACATACATACGAGAGAAGAAACATTATTATAAAAATTGTACAAAGGTACTGCTTATTTCTAAAAGAAATTTCTTCCAGCAGACCTGCGAAAGGAAAAATAGGGAGAAATGTAGACAAGAGTGTGTAGAAGTAATAAAAGAAGAGAATGTGAAATCTTAAATTAAAATAATAAATACTTATATACCTATATATACCTCATACTAAAACTAAATACATAATGTAAATACATATATAATTATCACACTAGAGAAATCAGAAATCAGAAATCAGAAACGTTTATTTCAAATAGACCAATTACAGGCACTTTTGAATTGTCAAAATGTCGGTCAGTCAAAAAAAAAATACAAGTGAAGCTAAATTGCACGTTCCAAAGCGTAGATCTCTATGGAGAAGAACGTGCAAGAAACTCCATGGACACTCTTTTAAATCATATTATGAGTTACATAAATCTTGGTTACATATTTCTTGTCGCTTCTAATATGTGAGCACAATGTAGATAAGTAATAATAATTAAAAGAATAAAATAAAAACTTATTAAAAAAAAAAATAGAAATTGAATTAAGTCACTGGCAGCTAAGAGATGACCAGTCTCAACTGACGGCACCCGTTCACGAGCATGACGCGTGCATCAGCCCCACTCAGTTCAACCATTTTGAAGGGAACCGAATGATCCAATAACACGCGCCACCATCAGCTGCGAGACATTTGAGTGAGCATGACAAACTCTCAACTGCCATGCTCGTAATGACAAACAAGTTGTAACCTAATAAAAATGCTCCATGGTACTTCACATTCACAAAACTTGAAAAACAAAGTGCTTCTACATTATACAATGCTATTGTTTCCAAATACAAAAGATAATAAATTATCATAAGCTCTATTGAAATAAACCAATAAAATAAAATAAAAGAGAAAAAAAAGAAAAAAAAAGAGGAAAGATAGTGCTCTTTTACTTTAGATTTGAAGAGGGAAATCGTTTGCAAATCTCGAATGCTAGGCGGAAGAGAGTTCCACAACCTTACTGCATGGACAGAAAAAGAATAGGAGTAGTAGATGGATTTATGATCCCTACTTAAATCCCCTCCTCAAATCCCCTCCGATTTGAGGAGGGGATTTAAGTAGGGATCTTAGGTGTGATCTGCACGGAACGGATCTCCTTATCTTTCATAACTTCGAAAACGAGACAGCGACTGTCGCAACCCGTAACGTATTCGACCACATCGTCGCTTACCATGAGATGAAATATTTAATCATTTTTTTAACAGATGTTACAAAGAAATCAAGGTCACATCGAACTCCTCATTGACCTAGTGTTCACTTATAAAGACAACAGAACAATAAAAGTCTCATTTATAATCAATTATCACGGTAAATTGGTGTTGGTGACAAGGTTGTGAACGTGAACTCTGAGTTTGGTAATAACAGTGATATACCAAACAGTCTTACAATCCAAATAAAAGAAAAAAAAACTGGACAAGTACGATTCGGAACACGTATTAAACACATATTAAAATCGAGCAAAAAAAAAAATCGCTGACAAAATAATATTTCTAGTAAATAAACCCCCTTTAATTTTGAAGCTTATTTGAATTTCATTATTTATTGTTTAGCGCGAACGGTAATATATTCTATGTGGCCTGTAAGTTGGTCTAGTGGTTAGTGGCCCTGACTGCTATGCTGGAGGTCGTGGGTTCGTGTGATGAGCACGATCATTTGTTCTGTGTCTGGGTGTAATTTATTTATTTATCTATATTATGTATGTATTTAGAAATATATAAGTATGTTTATGAGTTGTCTAGTGCTCATAACACAAGCTGTGCTTAGCTTGGGGCTAGACGGCGTTGTGTGAATGTGTGATAGTTGTGGAATCTTTGAAAGCAACAATTCTCTACTTCTTACGATTTATGAGATACAGCCCGATGACAGACGGAGGAACAGACAGACGGTGACTTAGTCATAGGGTCCAGTTGACGGCACCCTTCGAGTACAGAACCCAAAAAAGTACGTTAATTTGGCATAAACACAAAGGCGCACAAACACAACCAGTTTAAAGGTACAAACAAAAAGCAACAAAACAAATCAATTAATAGGAAAGATAGATGCCTCACGGCTACGCAAAATACATGCAGTTCAGCATGAACGCCAGACAAGTAGTGCCTGGTGCTGGTTATGGACGAAACCCGAGGTTGCAAGCTGAAGGACATCATTTTCTCCCTAGACACGCGAGCCCTATTTCTGGGTGGATACAAAAAAAATTACAGGCTAAAGCAGGAGCTCCGCCCTTGGACTAATATCGCGGGTTTGGCCTAGGCGAAACTAGTTCATCCTAAAATCTGGTTTGACCGGTAACATAAAGTGTGTGTCTATATAGGCCAATAGTGTAAACAACGGTAAACCAGTAGAATAAAGATAAAATAAATGTAGATACCTACCTATCTTTCGAACGAGTTTTTTAGGATTCCGTACCTCAAAAGGAAAAAACGGAACTCTAATACGATCACTTTGTTGTTCGTCTCTGTCAAAACCCTTTATCTCTGGAACGCATAGAGTTAACGAGTTGATATTAAAACCGTATACTCAAGTCTGCGGTCCCTTGAAGCTGTGAAAAAATCAAACTTCTAAGTTAACGAAAAAAAAAAGATACGGCCATTTTTATGTCGAATTAAACGTATATTTCGACACTCTTAAGGGAATCAAAATTCATAGGGTAGGTACTTCCCGTTGACCCAGAGTCCTGAAAATTGGCATAAAGCAAGGTCTTATAGCACAAGTATAGGAATATTTCTGTAAACTGTAAATTTGTTGTGACGTCACAAAAAAAACTGTTTTTGCTATTCGGAAAAATCTTCGGGACTCTTTTTTCGGAAATATGTAGAACTATTTACATAGACCAGGTAAGTTTGTACGGAACCCTAAGTGCGGGAGACCGACTCGCACTTACCCAGTTTTTTTCATTTTGCACTACTTCCCTCTAATATAATACTTGTATAAAAGCGAAAGTATATACTTTCACATTTGTACGAGTAAATAAACATTCAAAACGCGTCTCAGAACTTGAGTAGGGTTAATGTTGATTTCTTGTCTTCATAAAGCCCAGACCAAATAAATGGCTTTGACTTTGAGGTTAATATACGTTTTTGCAAACTTCTTTTGTTTTCTTCATTTAAAACTATCTGACTCGACAGACGTTATATATTCTTCTTCTTCTTCCTGCCATTATCCCATATTACGTACTTGGGGTCGGCGAAACACATTTTTTTCTTCCATTCTGTCCTGTCACTCTTCACACTAACTCCCTTTTCTTTCATATCACTCCTCACACAACCCATCCATCTTTTCTTTGGCCTCCCTCTCCCTATTCATCCATCTACATGTATACTCATAACTCTTTTAGTAACATGCGTTTTAACATAATTATTACAAAACAAAAACCGACTGCACTAAAAAATAAAACACCAACGATCAAAATAACTTTAATCTCGGAAGTCGGTGTTAAATAACAAACGAACAATACCAAGAAACACCGACTTCAAAAATTAAAGTTATTTTGATCCTTTTGGTGTTTTTTTTAGTGAAGTCGGTTATTTTTTTTTTGTAAAAAGTTTTTTATTTTACAATTTTAGTTGCGATAAACTTATAACAGAGTGCCTATTTCTCATGACAATTCCAATTAACCCAAACACTGCTAGGTTACATTGTTTTATTATGAAGTTCCTGTGTCTACATTCCACCTTCCGGCTCCATCATCAGATCAGTTTGATAGTACCTTATAGCCAAAGTGCATCTCATGAAAATTGTAATAATCCCAAACACGGCTAGGATACATTGATTAATTAGGTACAGAGTTCCGGTGCCTATCTTCCGGCTCCATCATCATCATCGATGATACCATTTTCAACATAACTATTCAGAACCATTTATTTATTTGTATTGACATAATCGCTTAACTATCTTCATTGCGATGTCTATGTGTGAGTATGAAGTTCCGTTGGCCATTTCTGGTCTTCTTCATCAGTTCCACTTCGTCAAATGTTACTTTTTGACTGTAAATGCTTAAGTTCTCGATGAAAATGAACGAAATGAAAAACATTTGAGGAGTTCTCTCGATTCCTCGTGGATCCCATCATCAGAACTAGATTTTGAAAAAAACGGGACCAATCTGGAAGCATTTCCTTAAAGGGGAAAAAAAATTTGCAAATCGGTCCATAAACGACGGAGTTCAGAGGTAACAAACAGAAAAATAAATAAAAAAAACATACAACCGAATTGGTATCCTCCTCTTTTTGAAGTCGGTTAAAAAGTTCATCCAAATTGGTCATTGGTCTAGTCATTTTCGAGTTTTGCGCTTAATCACATTTAGTCATTCGTTTTTTAGGGTTCCATACCCAAAGGGTAAAAACGGGACCGTATTACTATGAAACCACTGTCCGTCTGTCTATCACCAGGCAGAATCTCATGAACCGTGATAGCTAGACAGTTGAAATTTTCACAGATTACGTATTTCTGTTGCCGCTAAAACAACAAATACTAAAAACAGAATAAAATAAATATTTAAGTGGGGCTCCCATGTGATATTTTAGCTCAATATTAATAATAGTATAATATAATATAATATCTAATGGTGTACTTATAAATAATAGTACAGAAGCCTTCGTGTCCGAGTTCGACTCGCACTTGGCCGGTTTATTTACATAATTATACAAATAGATCAGATCACACTTAATAATACCTTTGAAATTGCTGTTTTTAAAAACGAGTTACTTTGAACTGTGATATCTTTGAATACACTTAATTTATAAGTTCAAAGATTTCAACCGTTTAAAGTAACCCGTTTTAAAAAACGGTAATTCCATGGGAAAAGACCTTTTATTATAAAGCCGAAAGTCACTTCTTTGTACGCTCGAACGGCTAAACGAATTTCGATGATTACAGGGTTAGACCATGTCTTGCAATGCCACATAAGATATTTACTTTTTATCCCTGGAGTATGTTCTCTTGGGATAAATTCCTACTATCACGCAAGCAAAATCTCTGGACGCAGCTAGTGCATAGATAAGGGAAGTTCCCTAACCCGTATCGGGCTTATTGTATAATGGCTCACTCTCTACAACATACAAGCAGGCCTTTGACCCAGCTGTAAGAACCTATATACACTCTAGGTTATCGAAATAACACACAGGTTACACTTTATAAACTAAGACTTTATTTTCCAAAATTCACACTAAATTATTCTCGATATCCACTTTAGCAAACACAACCGTCTTACTTGATCATCTCCACCAAAATGACAACTGACTCAAATAGCTTACCACCTCCCCTCCATTCGTTACCCGTTCTACTAACTCCCTACCATTGGTCAACCGTATCAGATGTGACGTCATTAGATTCCAATAATTTATTTTACGTTCAAGGCATTATTAAATGAAAACCTAACACAGACTAAATTATAATTTTTTTAAAGATTATTCTATTAACCTAATCATAAACAATTAACATATTCCAGGGCAATCACACGAACGTGGAACATGCAGACCCTGTGTCGAAGCCACCCCCTCAACCTCCTCCAGACGGTCCGAAGTATGTTCTGCACTCTGAAAAGGATACCTATGACTATGTCGCTCACAGATGCGTGGCAAAGCCTACCAAGTAAGTTTTATACAATCTCCAGCATTATCATCTTTGCCATCATCAACAACCTTTGTCCTGTGTTATTGGGAGTCGCCACAATACGCTATTGTCTTCCATTCTATCCTGTCAACCGTCACGCTATCACTGACTCCCTTTTCTTTCATATCACTCCTCACACAATCCATGCATCATTATTTTGGCCTCCTTCTTCCTCTCCATCCACGGGGAGTTCCCATCCATCAAAGGGTTTTGAGTATACATTTCGCAACCCTTTTAGTAACATGCATTTCATCCCTCCTCGTCACATGACTGTACCAAGATAAATGATACCCGTTAATTTTTTTATTCATTGGTGCTACGTTCAAACTTCTTCACATCACAACATCTCAACATTCTCAACTCCGCTACTTGCAATCTTTTTTCATCCGGTTTTTTCACAGTTCAACATTCTGATCCATACAGTATTACAGGTCTTATCACGAACTTGTGGATTTTCCTTCAACTTGAGGAGCATCTGGCGTTGTTGTTGTCGCAATCTTCACTCGTGGCAAAAAAATAGAAACGAAAAATGTAAAAGTCCCATTATAAGATAGCTTTGTAATCAGAAACCAAGGCCTGCAATTGCACACTATGGGTATTGGTAGTCATTATCAATCTTTTGTGTGAGATGGTGCTGTTTTAAATGGATATTAAAACTAGGCGCCAAGTTTTGCCTATAAAAAAAACAACCAACCATCCAACTTATCCATCTAAACTTTTATTTATGCTACTATCTTAGTGGGGTTGCGAGATTTGGGCCGTAGGCTAGAGAAGGCAATGGGAGATTCCCGGCTTAGGTCGTTCTTGGTGCAAAGGTCGCTAATCAGCGAGGCAATGCGGCGAGTGTTATGAGCACCTTTACACCGGGAACGAACAGGTTATTTATTTATTTGTAAAATGATAATTTATGACGCTAAAATCGTATGTTATGTACGAGTATAGACCAATAATTTTTAATTAACACAAATATTTAAACGGCTTATTGGAAAAGGTCTTGTTACTATTTAAGTAAAGTCTCAATAAATAATATTCATAAACAGCAAAGTTATTAGCGTTTGTTTATATCCCAAAATGTCACTCAATTAATAGAAATATTGTACAGGCTATTGATTTATGAATGAAAAAACAACTGTGTACAGTATTTTCAAGTAGCAATTGTTATGAATGATTAATTCAATTATGAATTTACCAATTATGACTTTGTGGACAATTTTGGGATTTCGTTTTTTTTTACTTTTTACTACACAAATATGATCAGTAACGGGTACGGATAGAGAGTCATTTTTTTGTACTAATTAAAAAATAGTGGCGTATTACGATTTGCTCAATAATGAATTTTGTGAAATAAATCGAATAATATTTTTTCAATTTCAACATTCCACTCGAAAAATAAACGATATATACTCTCGTGTTGAAATATTAATTGTAGCCCCTTTAATTGTGTCGTATTCAAATATTGGTTACAAAACATTGTTCCTAAGGGATACCGTAAGATTAGTATATTTTACAGGGATATAAATGATAGCATAGCATTTAGCGGTAATGGCTCTTTTTTGAAGTGAATAACGAAATCGCAATTCAATATTATCTTAATCCTCCTTAATTCTTTATTGTACTCAAAAAACTTGGGTAATATAGTACCTACACAGTGATTTCAAAATTCATGTACAAAGGCGAGCTTAACTCAACAATGATTTTTCTTCCAGCAAAACTTTGAGTGACAGAGAGAGATCACGTTCGAGGGTAGGATCCAGTGTACAAGATAAACCTACATAAATAAGTCAAATATAAACATACCAATATCAAGGTACGAATATTAAGTCAATTGAGAAAGGAAGTGCTCTTTTCTTTTCCTCTTGAAGACATCTAGAGATGGGCTGGGCTGGGATGAGATTATGTAGTTTCTTTTAAAATTACGACGATTATAATCGCTACAAAATGTCATACGTTTAAAAATCCTTTCCTGTAAAATTTCTAAAAGTGTGATTAAAGGGGTGACCAAACGGTTGCAAACCAACGACCCAACCAAGGTGACCTTGCTAGTTTCAATCCATGTAGACAGCAGTTGTAATCCATGATCTTCAACGCTCTTGGTTGGGAGGCGCGTTTTTCCAACCACCGAGCGTGTTGGCACGTGGTTTACATCCATGTAGCCACAACACAAACCAAACATATAAACCAAGGAGACATTGGTTGGAACGCTAGTTTGCAACTGTCTGGTCATCCCTTCTATGTTATGGAACGGTTGCACTAAATGAGCGATTTTATGCGGGCAAATTCACGAGCTGGAAGCACGCGAGAGGAATGTTTTAAAATTTCACGTGTTGTACAATTTTATTCTTGCAATGCATACCATTTGAGATCATTATTGAACGTCTAGTATTACCATCAATTTGTTTGTTGCCATCTATAATAAGCAATTCATCTTTAAATGATTCAACCTTCACGCTGAATTCGTTACTTTAAATTATAGAACGTTAAACATTGTTTAAGAAATCATTATTCTTACTGTGTAGATTTTTTACGGACGAACTAATTTATTTTCTTATTATAGTTCAGCTCCTTATAGCCGGGCCACTCGATGCGTTGTGGCGCCGCACCGCAAATATTTGGCAAAGCGGCCTACTGACCGCTTTACCCTTAATTGAAATATATATATTAATAAAGTAGTTATGATTTTATTTTTGACTAACGTTTTTTGTCTGTGAGTTTGTCCGTGTGGCTAGATACTTATAGGAATCGTGAATTCTATTAATTTTGCTAGAATAATTAGCTGATATCTAAAGTTTTTTTTTTGACCTATTGACTATCTCAAAATAAGCATCACGAGAATTGATTGCTGCGTGTAAAACTACAAATAAAAGCACCAATAAACATACAAAACTCATTTTCAAGAATACATTATAGGTACATTTAAGGCTAATTATGTTCAAAGCGAACATGAGTAGACAAATATAAATATTTTTGACTGAAGCTGAGACCTAGTTGACACTAATTCGTTTTTTAATAGCTAAATATATTTTTAAAGTACATTCTTAGTATTTTCATTTCATCAAACACGATATAATATGCCATTAAATTTCATGTGACCATTTATATGCTGGCCACGTTGCCCTTACTTACCCCCTATGCTGCGTTGCCCTATGGCTGTTTTAGGCGGGCTCTCGGGCAAAGTGGTTTTTGACAAGTTTTCGTAAAAAACAAATCATATAGAAATTTTAATATTTCGGCGAATTTGATTTACACATAATAGATGTTTAATAAATTGTCTACCTAGTAGTATATTATTTTCATTCTTCAACTCACATTTAAGGTGGCTGCTTTGAGCTGACTTCCCCTAAATTGCGTACCTAAAAGCGGTAGGGATAAGAGCGGGTTTTCGTAAGTGTATTAAAAAAAAAATCTTCATTATTGTTTCAGTGCTCTAGAATCAACAGGACACTTGATAAAAGGATGCCTAGGCGGGGGCATCCTTGGCATCCACGAAGCGTATATGAAGTGTGGCCTTTGGACATCCCTGTTTGTTACTATTATCTTCGGATTCTACATCGCTTATTGCGTTCATGTAAGTTGTTTTATTACCTAATTGTACTATAATGAACTGCATCATTAATTGACAATAGGTAGGGAATAGGGAATCCAATCCTGCATGCGCCTTTTCTGCGGGATCGGAAATGCGGGATTACCTACTCATGCGGGATCCCGCACGCTTGCGGGATTGAATTTTTTTCTAAGAAAATGGGTTTACACGACGTGTCGTTCTGATTACCTATTTATTAAACCCAGTCAAGTGATGTAACAACTTTCCATGGAAATCGTAACTATTCTGTAGAATTCGTACCGATGGAAAATTTTGTTTTCAGTTTTTTATCTTGCCTTCAGCTAAATAAATTTTGAATTTCTATTTTGTGTTGTGCGCAGGGGACATGATCGGGGGGCTCGAAATCGTACACGTCAAGTTGAAAAACTTCCTAAAATTTACAAAAGGTAGCATCAGATGCTCTTAAACATACAATGGACGTTTTACTACGTAAACGGAAAAATTGCTGAAGGTCACAACTTATTTTCTAGACACAGGAGCTAGCTGAAAAATTGGGTACAGTTATTATGAGACCTCGTACTGCGCCTCTGCAGACTCTTCGCGATAATTATCAAGGAAATGACGAGGAATATTTTCGGAGGACTGTTTATATTCCACTGATAGATAGCGATAATATATATATATATTCACACATCTATCACACAACGCCGTCTAGTCCCAAGATAAGCAGAGCTTATGTTATGAGTACTAGACAACTGATAAACATACTTAAATATTTCTAAATACATACATATTATAGACAAATTACACCCAGCCAAAGAAAAAATGATTGTGCTCATCACACAAACATTTGTCCTGGGTGGGAATCGAACCCACGACCTCCGGCATAGCAGTCAGGGCCACTAACCACTAGACCAACAGGCCAGTCAAAACTAACTAACTATAATGACTGACTTGTAACAGGATCGACTTTCTGCAGATACGTTGAACCTGTTCGGGTTAGGCATTATATTACGCCAAAATCTGAATATACTATAAACTATAAATAACTTAAAATAAAAAATGTTAGATTAAAACAAAAAAAAATGAAAAAAAAACCTGTACTAGGCCAAAAAAGCTCCTATCTCAGGTTATGCTGCGATGTTTAAACAAAATAACGCTGCGCTGTATTCTGATAGGGCCTGGTGAACAGGTGATGGCCTCTACATGTTGTTGTTGTATTGTTTTTTGTTTCTATCTATGTGTATGTATATATATCAATATTTTTCTCTCGAATCGCTCCGGTTATTGGTGAAAATTGCATGAAAATCTGTGTAGCAGTTTCCGAGTTTATAGCAGACAGACAGACAGACAGATGCTGTGGGGGCTTTGGTTTTATAATATGTAAGGAGGAATGAAATATGTAAAGATAAGGATAAACCTATTCTATTGTCATTAAATTTTACCGTGCACAAGTACAGAATCTGGACTGCTAATGAGACATCCCAGGTGAAAAAACTCAATCAAAATTAGACCGACCCGGGAATGAATCCAGGATAATGATATTACTACTAGACCAACTAGTGTATATTACATTAATAGCAGCATCGGTAGCACTCATCAAATCCTCCAAAGTGCAGGTGTATGGGCACTTGGGGCATTCTAAAATGTGGGTCATGTTTTGAACAGGAGCACCGCCCTCACATTGAGTATCCGACGGGTCTTTAAAACCCCATTTTGCCAAGTTGTGTTTGCAGCGGCCTACCTGGGTTGTTGGCCCACCTTTTGGGCCCAAACAGTTTGATGAGTTTACCATCAAATCGAAAAGAAGAAGAAGTGTATATTACGCTCTAAAACAGAAGACAAATTCTCTTTAACCTGTCCAATATTACTTACAATTCCTAATACAAAGATTTTGTTTTCCAGATTTTAGTTAGTTCAGCACAATTGCTATACAAGAGGCTACATCTACCACAAATGTCGTATCCTGACGTTGCAGAGGCGGCACTAGAAGTAGGACCCTTTCCTAGCTTAAGAAAATATAGCAAGTGGTTTAGGTACGTATAACGTTTGAAAAGTAGCAATGGACGGTTTGTAGTGAGTAGTGGTGGCCCTATGGTAACGGCCCATATATACGAGTAGGTCGGGTTCAAATCCAGCCAGGCACATTACTTTGTGTAATTTATTTCATCACAATTGCTCTCAAAATGGTGAAGGAAAATATTGTGAGGGACGCGGCGTGTCTTAGAACTAAAAATTCGAAAATATGTGACATCCATCACCCCGCACTGTGCCCGCATGTTGGATTACGGCCTATTTCCTCTCTTAAAGCGGAGGCCTGAGTCCCAGCAGTGGGACACAATATAAGCTATAAAAAAAAAGTCTTGAAATTACAAAAACTAAGACAATTACAATAATTAGATCATACCGTGTAAGACCGATGCCTAAGCTAAGCTTTTGGCCTGAATTCCAGGTCACCAGGTCAAATACTCATCAAGATCTGTTATCTATTCCAGGTATGCAGTAGACGTAATAATATGTATAGACCTGTTCGGCGCTTGCTGCGTCTATCAGATCATAATAGCAAAGACCATACAGCAGCTTGTTGAAACTGAAGAAGGCACTGAAGACCTGGATTACTTGAGGCTATACATATTAACTTTACTTGTGCCCATACTGCTGCTGTGCATGATCACTACTTTAAAGTATCTGGCACCTTTTACTTTGATTGCTGATGTTTTTATTGGTAAGTTTATTCTGCAGTCTGCGACAAACATATCAGGAATGGTGCTCAGACAACACCTTGCTTTAAAGGCTATGTAAGAGCTTTACACACGAGCGGCAGGTTGCCATCAGCTGGTCAGAGGTAACTGCAGCCATCGACGCTAGTCGACGATCGGTTGCAGTTAATTCTGCCGTTGGTAGAGATTTCAGACGCAGACAGAGAGGTCAGCCCCCTAGCCAAGTTACAACCATTTTGTGTCGATTCTCTTTTCATTGATCGCCTCGAGTCGGCCACGCCTCCTATTCCTTTGTTCTGACCACGTGACTGAGCGTTGAGAGAACTTCAGAATAAAGGAATCGGAGGCGTGGCCTACTCGAGGAGATCAACGAAAAGAGAATCGAAACGAAACGGTTGTAACTTGGCTAGGGTGGCTGCTGTTTATCTTTGCGCATAAATGTGAGCACTGTCTTTTGACCTCTTCGAAAGACAGTGCAGAGAACGAAAGATGCGCGCTGTGGAAGCAGAAACACCTTACTCCTCCACACTTCATCACCCTATCAGATGCGACGCGAACCACAGTGGCCAATCTGGGAATCTCTTAACTAACTGCCGACCCAGGTTGGCCGCTGTAAAATCAATCTAGCCAAAAAGGACTTCGCCGACCCATGTTTAACACAGCGCCAGTATAGAGCCACTGCACAGGACATGCGGCACCTGCTATGCTGCACATCTTGCACAACCACCTAACCTGGTCAGAAAGAAAAAAACAATTTGAGTACATCAACACAAAAAGAAGCAGAAGAATGTGAAGCAGTTAGAACGAGTTTTAAATTCAACTTTCAAAATCTGTATATATAAAAGCGAAATACCACTCACTGACTAATCACGAAATCTCAAAAACTATAACACATACAAACTTAAAATTTGGCAGGTAGGTTCCTTATAGGGTGTAGACATCTGCTAAGAACGGATTTTCCGAAATTCACCCCCTATGGGGATGAAACGGGGCTCCAAAGTTTGTATGGAGAAACCGACTTTCACGCGGGCGAAGCAGCTGGCAGAAGCTAATATTTCATATACGCCTATCAGCCCCCCTAGCCAAGTTACAATCGTATCGTTCGGCGCGAACGCCTCGAGTAGGCCACGCCTCCGAATCCGTTGTTCTGACCACGTGAGTGAGCGTTGTGATGACGTCAGAACAAAGGAATCGGAGACGTGGCCTACTCGAGGCGTTCGCGCCGAACGATACGATTGTAACTTGGCTAGGGGGGCTGGCCCCATATATAAAATGTCAAGCTAGTACACGGTTCAAATCAGACGTTACCTATGGAGAAAAAACAAAAAAAACTCCCATTTTTGTCATTATATTTTACCAGCTCTGTTTAAAGTGCTCTTTAAATCATATGTATTGTCTTGTCTCATTTGTTATCAGTTTAAGGTTTTTATTAATCGATTACTCATTAACACACTTGTGAGTTATGATAATGGTTATATACTCTCCAGTCTTAATGATCAAGGTAATAACTATTATGACGCAGTAAGTACGGTCAGGGTTTAAGTAATGGGCTGCGGGATCTCTGACACTCCTTGTCGCTTCACCCAGAGCTTCCTGTCTGTTGGCTTAGTGCTGGTCCTCGTCCACCACCACTAGGGTGCACAATCTCATTGGTTAGCATTTGGAAGCATCATTAGACCTGATGAAAATTACGCATCAACAGCACAATATGTGTAAATACTATGCCTACTTTAAATATGGTAATTTAAAGTAGGCATTGGATATGCCTTTGACTTGAATGTGCCCTGGCGGTTGAAAGTGTCATGGTCACTCAAAACTCTTGCTGATTGACTGGTTATTTTTTAGGGTTCCGTACCTCAAATGGAAATATCGGAACCCTTATAGGATCACTTTGTTGTCCGTCTGTCCGTCTGTCTGTCAGTCTGTCATGACACTATATCTCGGGAACGCGTGGAGGTATCGAGTTGAAATTAAACCATATACTTAAGTCTGTCGTCCCTTGAAGCTGTGAAAAAATCAAACTTCTGAGTTAACGAAATAAAAGATACGGCCTTTTATGTCGCAAAAAACGCGTATTTCGGCACTCTCATGAGAATCATAATTCATAGGGTACTTCCCGTTAACCTAGAATCCTGAAATTTTGCTTGAAGCAAGGTCAGAGGTTAGAGATGTACGCAGAAAATAGCAACGTTAACGTCGCGTCTGCTCAACGTTGACGCTGCGCAGACGTTGGAGAAGCGCCAACGCTCGTAAAACGCCAGTGGGATAGCGGTCTTACTATTAAAACAATTATAAACAAAAATATATGCCGTTCACGCCAACACGCCGTTTTCTATGGCGGCCTTACGGGCGTGATTAGCTTTGACGTCATAGCCCATATCGGACTTCTCTTTCTTATTAGCAGCTTTGAAGCTATATAAATTCGTTGTTGATGAAGATATTTTAAAAAATTATTTCACATTTGTATAATTAGAGCTAAAAATAATTAAATTTAGCAAATAAAAAACACTCCTATTCCCTAATCCATTATTTTTTCAGTGACCTGTGTGGTAGCCACAATAGTATACAGCCAACGTACAGCTCCAAAGATTTCTGAAGTGCCTGCGTGGAAAGACGTGATTGGTTTCTTTGAATTCTGCGGCATCGTGGTTTTCAGCATGGAAGGCATAGGCGTCTCTTTGCCAATAGAGAACAATATGAAGAATCCTAAACAGTTTCCCATAGTACTATGTGGTGGTAAGTCTAAGTTCAGGCCTTTTATAAAAGTCGGGTTATAACGAATCTCTTCAATGCTCGCAGAACAGATGTTAAAGAGGCTGAAAGGTTCTAGAGTGATGACGGCGCATCGCAAGATGCAGCGTCAGAAGGCCTCCCACAAGGTGAATAGATGACCTGGTGAGGGTAACAGGATCGTTCTTTGTGGCGACACTTGAAGGAGGCCAATCTCCAGCTGTGGACGTCTTTCAGCTGAAACGATGACTAGAGTAAATTGAGTAGATTTTAGACTGTCACTTTCCAAATTTATTCGGGGTTTAATTTTTACTATCTGTTTCTTTCCACAATTCTTTTCTATTAGTCGTCACCCTTTCCAGCCATATCTTCTTTTAAACAATACATCTATCGTTCCTTTGATTTATTTCTCTCTGCTTATAATTCTCCACAATCTAACTCACAACTTTCCTCACAACATTTCCCTGATTCAAGAGCATCATTTTATGATTCTGTGGTACTGATCACTTATATGACTATATTTTCTACTCCAGGTATGACAGTTGTGGTATCCTTCCTGATTCTCGTCGGTTTCTTCGGGTACTGGGGTTTTGGAGAGAAATCTATATCACCAGTCACTTTGAACTTCCCTTCAGAAATGTGAGTATCACTTTGTTCTCTAGTGGTCTAATGGATTTATGTGCGACTGTCGATTGAGGTCCCTGGCCCTAAGGTGGTCAAAGATTTATTAAATTTTTACAGTAGGAAATTCTCAGTAGCAGACTGATGTCTGAATCAGTGTCCAGTACCAAACAGGCGCGCTTTCTAGTAGAACAATAACGTGAAAATTTTGCACCCTTTTGTCTTGGGACAGTAGAACTAACAGCTCATCTCTCAGTCCCTCTACCAGCTATCAGAAGTCTCCCAAATCTCCATTGCAAAAGAGAGGATCCTCCAACTAGATAGGTCTGTAGGTGTCTGGTAACTGCCCCACAGTTATCTTTTCGGACTGTTGTGTATATTAATCGCGTGAAGAGCTTTGATATCACAATGTAGTATTTTGTATTTTAGTTCCTATGTGTCTTATCGGCGGTCCATCGACCTTAGCGATGTTTAAACACCAAAATCACTAAATAAAACTTTTCTTTTACAGCTTCCCAACAATTCTGAAAGTGTTAATGGCAATTATGATCTTCGTAACGTTCGCCCTTAACTTCTGGGCTCCATTCAACCTGGTCTGGTACTATGTGTCCAAAAAACACGACCCAAAGAAGTACTGGTTATGGGAGAGGGTATATCGAGCGACCTTCATAGTTATAATTACTGGTTTAGCTATCGCTTTTCCGAATATTGGAAATCTAATGGGACTGGTAAATATAATTCACTTAATAACATATAATGTACATAAAAAATACTTACCATTTTTTATTTGTATAATCCAATAAAAACACTTAACTAATTAAAACTATATGTATATACACTAAAGGCAAACTACTAGCTAAAATATGGCGTCATAAAACTCTTTCGCATCGCTGTCGATTGGAAGTGTGCCCAAAAGGCTGGCGGCATTGCCACGTTGTATGGCAATGCTTAATCTCTGACCGAGGTAAAAGCCAGCCCTTGGGTCACGCGAAGTGTCAACAAGACGTTTTTTTTTTAGGTGTGAAAATCATCTAATTTTACTAACTAAAAACCTCATGTTCCTTCGTTACGTTTAGTAACAGTTATAGGCTGATAGTCGCTAAGACAGAATGCAAGAAGAAAACATTGTTGTAGCATTGACCCCGTTTAATATGTGTCAAGGGCAGGTAGAAGATCGTATCGGGGATTGCAGGACAATTACCAGTCACCATAACCCGGGTCGACGGCGCGTTTAGTTCCACACACGCCTTAAAGAGCTTTCAGCAAAATTGACGAGGTCTTCTAGAACCGATGTCTCCTAGTGCTGCGGGATTGTTCGAAAGTGTTAGCGAAACCCCCGGGGTTATGAGAAGAGCAGTGGTGGCCGAATGGTAACGGCCCCGACTTATGAGTTGTAGGTCGCGGGTTCAAACCTAGCCAAGCGCATTATTTTGTGTAATTTATTTCATTACCACTGCTCTCAAAACGGTGAAGGAAAACATCGTGAGGAAACCGGCATGTCCTAGAACCAAAAATTTGAAGACATGTGACATTCACCAATCCGCACTGAGCCCGCGTGGTGGATTACGGCCCATTCTCTCTCCTAGAGAGGAGGCCTGAGTCCCAGCAGTGGGAACATTAAAAGGCTGATTATGCTATGCTATGCAGGGTTACGGTAACTGTAACGGTAACGGTTGCGTTCCAGAACGCAAAGGCCAACTGAAGGAACACAGGTGTGTTTTAGTCATTAAAAGCCACATCTCGCTCTAGGACGGAGCTAAAACCCACTCATATGTTCCTTCTTTGCCTTTCGTTTTGCGTTCCAGGACCCCGGGTTTTCCTTTCAGAAGCGAACCCATGGCCCCAGTAGGCTTCGACCCTGCTGGGACCCCACGGTTTTGCTGACATCTCTTAGAGGCGCGCGCGCATGGAACAAACAGTACGCGCCATCGACAACTCTGGCTCGTTCGGTTACCGGACTGCCGAACGACGAGCTACCCATTGCTCGTCGTCCGCGAGCCCACTTTTATTTACAACAATTTTTTTTTTGCTTTATAATAATTCCAGATTTTTTTTAAATTGTAAGAGTATAAGTTCTAACACTATTTATTTTTTCAGCTCGGTGCATTTTGTCTGTCAAACATGGGGTTCATATTCCCAGCCATTATTGAACTCCTTGTGGTATGGGAAACTCCTGGATTGGGACGGTACAAATGGCGTTTGTGGAAAAACGTCATAGTTCTAATAATAGGAGTGCTGTTATTTGTAGCTGGTACCTACTCAAATGTTAAAGGATTAATTGCTAGCTTGTAAATAGGAATAATTTTCTCGTAAATAATATACTTTTTTAAGATCACTAGTGTTTGTCTTTCAATTTAGTGCCTTAGTTTTCTGACTTCAAAAAAACTAAATTTAAAAAACAACAAAAAATTTCTTTCTTTCTTTCTTTCTTTCTTCTTTCTTTCTCGATAATGCCCTTTTATAAGTCATACAACCATCACTTAAAGCAAGTCATTATGTCCCTAGGGAGATAATGCAGTATGGGCGATCCCTAGGGAATAATGAGACTTGAATTTGGAACGTGAAAAACCGTCAGCATTATGTGAATTAAAATGTAGTGCATCAAACAAGTTTATTCAAATTTCAAACTGGCCACTAACAAAAAAAAAACAGAATAAAAAAAGTTTCTAAAAAAAAAGTAATGAACAAGCGGGAGCGATAGAGAAAATTTAAATAGTGAATTTTGTTTGTTTGAAATCTCAAAACATTTTGAGTGATAGTTAAGATTAACTCGTAAATAATACTTACATATATTTCTCTATTATATGATTTGTTTTACTAAATTGTCTTTTAATTATCTCACAGATGGTGTAAAAAGTAGAAAATCCAACACGGGGATAAAGCTGTCTTTGTCTTGGGCGGCTTGAATTCCTCACTTCACTCAGGTTTCTTTATTAACTCCCTCGCAGTGCTCGGGAGTTAATTATATAAATCCCTCACTGACGTTCGGGATTAAAATTAGCAACCTTCGTTTCGTTCGGGATTCAACATGCCGCCCGCGACTTAAAGACACTGCTTTATCCCCTAGTCACATAATCTACTATTAAATATAGTTCAATTCAACTTGCAACCGAAACTGAATTCGGATAGTTCCGTGCGACCTCTACAACCCAGTAACTGGGCAACAAGGTACTCCTTGGATAGACTGATGGTCAGACATCAGAATGAATATTGTAGGCGAATAGTTTTGAAATGTTACATGAACAAAACTATTTACTTGCACAGGAGCTACTGTTTTCAATGCAATCTGCTTCCTCTGCTACTCTACCCTAAATCGCAGATGTAAGTTTATAGAGAAGTACAACTTAGTGTTAGACAGATTCACTGGCTTCGATTTTGGCCACATCAGGTCAAAAATAACACCTTTGGTCAAACTTACAGCTTCGATAAGAAATTGACCATATTTCGGATACTACTCAGATAATTAGTATCCGAAGTAAGGTAGTAGGTAAGAAATTCGTATAGTAAGTGCCTAAGTTCGCCCTTAAGACTACTATGTAGGTATTAGGTACACAGGAGCGCTGACTCCGTGGGTGCTCGGGGGCTCGAGCACCCATGAGAAATAAACAGTGGGTGCCGAGCACCCCTGAGAATAGACATCAAGAAACAGATCAGTAATCGCCTTTTAGTGATGGGCGTTTTTTCATTACCCGACGACCCGTTTACCGCAGTGGTTTAGAGCGCCAATTGAGACGCAAGGGTCGTGGGTTCGTTTCCCGCATAAACACAAATGTTTGTTGATGAAACAGATAATTTATTTGTGTTGAGTCTGGGTGTTTTTTGTACCTTTGTTGTTCCTGGTTTCCATAGTACAAGGGAAAATCTTAGTTTAGGACTAGGACAATGTATGTGATGTTGTCTCAATTTATTATTTATTAACGATGCGGGATATGGATGCCAGTTACTGATCAAAATGTCGATCAGTGAGCTTTTCACTTCTCACAATTCGCCACTTTTTCGAGTTATCAAATGAGCATGAGAACCCATGTGGTTTTCTATAAGCCGGCGCCCCTGTAGGTACATGTACACTCTGAGATCCATGTTCAGGTACCTACCTACCAAAACATGCATGAAAATTAATCAACATAAAAAAAAAATAAGTGAGTGTAAATAGCTTTTCGATTGTCTACGGCTGTCGTAAAAATACTTTGCAAATTGATTTCATAGATCGTGAATAATCGATGCATTCGCCGTACGTACATTTTAGTTCACAAAGTATTATCAGTGTGATAATACCTACATAAAAATGAGACGATGGCTAAAATATTTTTAGTTTTGTTTTTTATATTAGTTTCCAGTTATTTACAGCTTGGAAAGGTAGGTAATCATTTTGATATGTGATTAATTGAATTCATTTAATCTAACTTTTGCAATTATAATGGATATACTTATTTAACTTTATACCTAATTGTAATAATATCTTCTGTAAATTATTATTTTTTTAAATGTCAATAAATAAACCTTGATTCAATTCATTGATAAAAAAATATCCAGGTAGGTACCTACTGAATGAAAAAATCGTAGTGAGCATCTATAAACTCATCTGTGTGACGTAATTGTATATGCTGTTTGTATTCATTTTATTTATTGGGGACAAAAAACAGTTACATGCCAGAAAAAGTACAAAAAAATCCTTAAAGCTAGATGCACAAACATGTAACCTACTCCAATGTCCACATCTTAACACATGAATAACAGAAGTGAAGGACTGTGGTAAGAGTTTACAGAATACAGTGTCTTCTGCGAAAGCTTGATGTTATTTTAAAATTTAAACTAAAACATGTTAAAATTTATAGGCAGAGGAATCAGGAGAAAAGACAGATCAGATCGATAATACTAATAATGATGATGATGAAGATGAGTCAGCCTCAATACAAGTTGTTGTCGCAGATAAACAAGACAAGTCTTTAGAAAAACATGTGGAAGAAAAAGATGTGGAAAATCCGACCGAAGAAGAAAACACTACAGAAGTGTTGGAGGTAGCGAACGATATGAATTCAACGAAAGTTCAAGCCAAATACGATGCTTTTTTTGAAGATTTAGTTGTTGACTCTGCTGAATTACCCTTAGAATACCGAAATGAAAACATTGAAGAAGTGTCAATATCTGGGAATGTTTCTAATGAAGAAAATAATGAATACAGCAATGGCCAAGATAAAATAGCAATTGCTATTGAAGATATTACTATACCTTACAAACATAATGAAAAAAGCCAAGAAGATAATGTGATGATTGAAGAAGATGAACATAATTGGAGAAGTGCAGAAAATTTACATTCTGATGAAAATAAGTATGCCAATGAAGCAGCAAATGAAGAAAGTGCTGAAGATGAGAAAGACTATAGTACCGAAGACTATATGGATAAAAAGATCAACACAGAAGTAAAAGGAAGAATGGAGTCACGTCAGCCTGAAAGAAGACAACAATTTAACACAAGATCAATGAATGCTAGACGCTATGGGCCACCTGAGAATCATGGGATGTTAGGTAAGAGGAATATGATAGTTTGCCATCCCGTCATTCGAGCACCAGTTGCCATAACGGCCATAACGGGTGCATTAAGTGATCTTACTAAAACCAACTAAGACTGTCAAATAGGGTAAAGCGATAGGTCGAATAGGTTTCACAAAACTCCTGTCAGGCCCTTCAATCCCTGGGCACGGGATTTATCAATCATTTTCGAAGGTCCTCATGATGAGGTCATCAGAATTTTAGGGCCAAAAAGAGCTTCTGATAATCTGAATCAGTTCCATGTGTTGAAAAATTTATGAAAATAATTGGATTTTACCGTTACAGATTCTGGACCGATGAGAAATTACGGTGAAATGGTCGTTCCTCGCTACCGCCCAGTGCTGACTAGAAGTGGAATTGTATACACACCTACCTTATATCCAATGCAGACAGGAACGTCTCTTTTAGACCGATTATCAGGACTCAATAACTGGGTTTCAAGTAGAGCCCACATGCATCCAGAGGCCGATGCGTTTAAGCAACGTCATAGCAGAGTCATTGGAGTACCCCAGTATGAAGATTCTAAGATGATCGACGACTACAATGACTATGGATCGAATACCAACACATACTCCTACACACCAATTAAAAAGGTGACAACGCAGGCGCCTTCTCAACAAATCATCTCCCCTAACAAATTTGATGTCTTCCAAAAGCTCGTGGAAGCATCAAATCACCCTAAGTCACAAAAGAGAACTTTCAATGAGTTCTCTGGTAACTACGATCCACAGCGGCAGTATCCTGAGAACTTTGGATCTTACAACGTTAGGAGAGTTCGTCGTTATGCATGGGATGAACCGCCTTTTCAAGATATTTAACGTTTTGTTATTACAATTATATTTAAAAGTTTTGGTTATATTTTACAATTAACTCGAGTAACAAAATAAATTATAATAAATTAGATTTCTTCGTACATTACATCACATTTCTCACAGAGGAGTGTACTGCGTGAGCTCGACAAATGAATGGACTCTAACCTAACCCCTGTGCCCTTGGGCACACCATAATTATGGCGGTAAGTCCCCTCTTTGAGGCGTGGCAGGAAAGACCTCACGGCGTCCTCACCTTCCGCATGACGCAGGACCTCACCGGACATAATAAGTTCGAGAGGTTCGTGCACCGGATTCGTGCGGAAGAAACGCCTGGGTGTCACAATAGTGTGGACCGCCCGGAGGACACGGTGGAGCATACGGTGTGCCCCGCCTGGGCAGAGCACCGCCGTGTCCTCGTGGGGGTGATCAGTGGCGGCGATCTCTCTCGCCGGGCCTTGGTACAGGCCATGGTCCAGAGCGAGGAGGAATGGCAGGCGGTGGCCTCCTTCTGCGAAGCAGTAATGCTAGCGAAGGAGGAGGCCGCACGCGTGAGGGAACGAATGTCCTCACGCCCCAGCCGTCGAGATTCTGACCCCGACAACGAATTGCGGCGACGGTTGGGGCGTGAGGACCTTTGCCTCACGCGATCGACCTATTCCTTTGCTAGCATTACTGCTTGGCAGAAGGAGGCCGCACGTGCACGCGCGAGGTAATAGTCTTCGCGCCTCAGCCGGAGGATTCCGATCCCGATTTCCGGCGACCGTAGGCACGGGCTTGCGGACGGCGAGCAATGGCTAGCTCGCCGTCCGACCGTCTGGTAACCGTCCGGACCGAGCCCAAGTCATCGACGGCGCGTACTGTTCCACGCGCGCCGCAAGGAGATGTCCCCAGCCGGGGATGCCCAGCAGGGTCGAAGCCTACTGGGGCCATGGGTCTGCATCTGAAAGGAAGACTCGGCCCTAGTACGAAAAGCAACGAAGGAACAGGAGTGGGTTTTTAGTCAGTAAAAGTCCGACACTCTCTCTCGCTCCGCCCAAGAGCGGGGGATGTCATTGGATGATTATCCCACCAAAAAAAAAAACCCTGTGTATATGTAATATGTCAATTCTTCATGTCGCACTAGACTAATGTCGAGTTTCAGTATGTCGCACCAGCGTGCATTCGAACTATCGTGAGTCGCAGTACAGTTTTGTCACACGCGTTAATCGCACATCCATTAGTCGACCTCGTATAGTACACTTATAGAGGGTGACTGTGAGCTGCCTAATGATTCGCTGGGCTAAAAATGTAAGAACAAAATGTACAACTAACCCAACCAACTAACAACCCTTACAGGGTCTACAATTGCTTTTCACGTTTTAAATGTTTGGTGGAATACAAATAAAATGATTCGTCAGTAAAAATCTGATATAATATACCTTTTACTTGCCGGAAGGCTTTTTCAACAGAATCCACTATCATCATCATCATCTTCCTGCCCTTGTCCCATCTTATTTGGGGTCGGCGCAACACGTTTTTTTCTTCCATTCTATCCTGTCAACCGTCATGCTATCACTAACTTCCTTTTCTTTCATATCACTGTTCACACAATCCATCCATCTTTTCTTTGGCCTCCCTCTCCCTCTCCACCCATTCACACATGTGAATGGGTGGAGAGGGAGATACTTATAACTCTTTTAGTAACATGCGTTTCATCTCTCCTCTTCACATGACCATACCAAGACAAACGATTCCCCTTCAACTTTTCAGCCACTGGCGCCACTTTCAAACTTCCTCTAATATACTCATTTCTCACTTTATCCATTCTCGTCACACCACACATCTATCTCAACATTCTCATCTCCGCTACATGCAATCTTTTTTCATCCATCTTTTTCACAGCCCAACATTCTGATCCATACAGTATGACAGGTCTTATCACGGACTTGACTCACGGATCCACGATATTCGTGTGAATTTGAGTCTGCACAGTAACCAAACTACAGAGTGAAAAGAGCACTTATAGTCCGGTCAATTTAGATATCCTAGATTACAAAAATTCGCACCCAGCTGAAAATTGGTAGGACTGTTCAAAACACCATCATAAATGAAATCTATAAAGTCCTCATCGATCCGACACATGAAAAAAAAAACTCGGGGTCATAGGTCACAAAAACAAGTTTTTTGCGATTTTCAACAAAACGGTAAGTTTTATCATAAAAGTAGTTTACATAAAAAATGTAGAACTACAAAAATGTCTGATACTTTTTTTCCTAAGAGCCACCGTTTTTGAGATATAATGATTCAAAAAGTTGAAAGAGTTAATCGTCATAATATGCACACGTTTTCACGCCACCTTTGAAGTAGGTAGTGTACTTAGCGCGTTTTTAGGGTTCCGTAAGTACTTCAAAGGAAAAAACGGACAACGACGGATGGACGGCCGGTTTTTGTTGTACATCTGTCTATCTGTCTGTCTGTTTGTCTGTCTGTCTGTCAAGATCCTTTATTTCGGGAACACGTGGAGGTAACGACCGCAGACCTGAGTATATGGTTTTAATTATTTTAACCTTACCCCTATTTTTTGGTCTAATTTGACTGGACTATTACCGAGTCTTTACAATCATTAGTCGATTCTAACATATGGCTGGTCACTTTAATCAAGAGACGAAATAATAACCCCAGTGAGACTGTTTGGTAGGTATGACATCCTTTGTCTGTGTACCAAATAAGAGCTATTTGCAGCAATAAGGCATCATCGTTTCAGTCCAGGGGCCCAAGTCTGCTATTTTTATATATTTTTCATTCCAACACGATCCCATTCTCATTTTGCAAAAAGTTCGTAATCTGCTAATTCATAATGATCAATCATTGATCGGTCAATGGTCTCGTAGTAGAGTTGTGGTAGAATGACAATATAGAGCTTGTTAAAAGCAATGGCTGCACAATGACGTTATAATGGTAGGTCACTGATCAAAGGAACTGTAAAAATTTTAGCAGACTACCGCATACGTCAGACATTCATTTGTCAATATCTACGAGATTACGATTCTATGCCACTTCTTTCATTGGAGTGTCAGTGGTTGACTACTGGAAAGTCATAATGACGCCATTATATTTGTAGATTACCAAACTTGTCAAAATAAACAATTATGAAATCAATGATAGACCATTCTGACACTATTGTAATAGCAGACTTGAGGCCCAGATAAAAGACATAGGGAATCTAAATGTCCACATAACTACACCAACTTAATTTTGCTGTAATTTTCGTCGGGTACTTTCACATTTTAGAAGTACTTACCTAGGTGCCCATGCCTATAAAAATTTCAGAAAAATAAAGTTACTACCTAATTTGATATTCTCTAGATATAACGCTACTGATTAAAGTACCTACCTACCGCTACCTACCCACTAGCAATTATGTTAACCGTCAATTCATCATTAGGTACCCATTTGAGTAGGAATTACTCCTATAGGTACAGATACCGGCACGGATCTTGAACGCTGAATTCTACAGTTCTATTTGCGCAGAAGCACGCAGAAGTGAAATATCGGGTCTCTTTAGTGGTATGAAAGGAGATGCGGGGGCGGGGAGTGCAATCCTTGTACAGTGATTGGCTCGCCGATGTTGTACGATACGCAAAGCGATCCCCGCTCTTTCGCCGAGCGCCCAAGATTCGTGCCGCTATCTATACCGTGGATGCATTCATAATCATGTACCTATACTCACTTACTCGTATACAAGACACCCAGACTCGGAAAAAGTATTTGTGGGCCGTACAAATTTTTGTTCCAAGCAGGAATGGAACCCGCGACTCGCAGTGAAGCAGACAATCGCTCAACCACTACGTCAACCATGCCGTCAAGTCATTTTGTTTATCATTAGAATACGGATACACTCTAATGGCTTTTTGTAGTATTTGCCAGCAAATGTATCTATCGCATCAGTAATCTTGGCATGAGGAATCAGTTTGCGAATAATTAAAATAGCAACTGAACTCCACTCGAAATAATCCAAACAAACTCTACCAAAACCAATTTCCATTGCACACGATTGGTGTTCATTTCATAATTAGCCAATAGCCCTACAGGAATCCAACGGCTAGTCAACTCAGTCAGTGTAGACTCCGCGCACGTTAAGTTGGCGCGCCGAAATCGGAACTAATCGTTTGCCGCCATCTTGACGTATAAGTCATGTGTCAGGATAATGTGTTGTGTACTTGTGTTTTCTGTTTTTAGTCGTTTCCAAAGTAATGAATTGAGAGCAGTGGTGTGCTTTTCCAATTTACTTTAGACATTGGCAGAATAGTCGACATCGGCTCTACTTGCCATTATTTAAGAATAGAATAGAATAGAGAGCAATGGTGGCCGAGTGGTAACGGCCCCGACTTACGAGTTGTAGGTAGCGGGTTCACACCCAGCCAGGCGCATTACTTTGTGTAATTATTTCATCACCACTGCTCTCAAAACCGCGAAGAAAAACATCGTGAGGAAACCGACATGTCCTAGAACCAAAAATTCCAAGACATGTGACATTCACCAACCCGCACTGGGCCCGCGTGGTGGATTATGGCCTATTCCCTCTCCTAGAGAGGAGGCTTGAGTCCCAACAGTTGGAACATTCTAAGGCCGACTATGCTATACAAATGAAATATTTTTGTTAATGTTTTTGGCTTCGCTTGGGCTTACTGAGTCCTTTAAGCCATTTCTTCGTATGAATAGTTCATTAGTTTACCATTAGAATGCTGGTGCAACACATTCTAATGTTTTTGTAGTATTTGGCAGGAAATTTTATCGAGTCAGCCTTCTCGGCAAACTTCGCTGAGAGAGCCAAAACTCTTAGTTCCGTAAAATGGAACTGAGAATTTTATTGTAGTGTTGGTAGTACCGAGATCGCGTCTGTTTCAATGATTCTACATATTGTCCAGTTGCGCAGACACTTGAGATACTAAACTACACCAAACTCAATTTAAAATATCGATAAATATCGATATTTTAAAAAGATTGATATCCGTGTACGTGGAATGAGCAATATCGAAATTTTGATATAACGATACTTTTACTTAAAAGTACACCAAGGCGCGGTTACAATAGGGGGTGAAAAAAATAAACACATTTGTCAGTTTCATTTTTGTTAAAATACTTATAATGCTGCACAGCGCTAAAGCGAGAACTACGCTAAACCGACGCACACGCATAGTTTCCATATAAAATGTATGAATACCGACGGGCCCACGTTTGCGCTTTCTACCTTTATGCCTTTTATTTTTGCCCGAAAAATGTAAATTTTAATCAGTTGGCGCAACAGTCAGTAGTATATTATTGGGTTCTCTGGATCAACGGAAATCAATAAGTCCAGTTATATAGAACTAATACCATTCACCCACAATCTATTCAAATAGATGAAAACAGGGGTTATTGAAAAAGAGTAACATCGAATTAAAAATCTTCAGTTTTTGAAAAGTAGATATACCTTCGCAGAGAAGCGCAGGTAAACTTTTCAAAATCTGAAGGTTTTTTTTATTCGATGTTACCCTTTTTCAATAACCACTGTTTTCATCTATTTGAATAGATTGTGGGTGAATGGTATTAGTTCTAAATAACTGGACTTATTGATTTCCGTTGATCCAGAGAACCCAATAATATACAGTTGAAAACTTAATTGTTTTTTTTTTTTATACTCGCAGAGAAGCGAAGGCTAACTTTTCAAAAATTGAAGGTCTATACCCCTTTGCAATGTACTTACCTAGCACACAGTCATAATGTAATGTTGAAGCGGTTGAGAGTGATTGTTTACACATCACCGTACCCGTTAAGGAAACTGTTTGCATTCCTATCTTATTCCTACCCAAGTTACGCCTCTTTACTATTGATTCGTGTAGGTACCTACTTATTTGTTTAGATTCATAATGTATGTTTGTATTCAGAAGTATCAATTAGATCAATTTTTTACTCACCTATATGATTACTTATTAAAATATTACAATGGTTATGTTAATGAAACTTAGGTTCTATCTAGAAAAAATAGATGGTGATGGATGTATTAGAAAATAAAACAAAATATTTATAAGATACTTATGTTTAATTACACTTGTTATTCACATATTATGTTTACTTATCAAAATATTGCAATGCGGTACTACCTAGAAAGTAAATTTAGATTTTTTTATTTTATTTTTTTAATGTATATTACTTCTAATTTCATTTCATTAGCATCTTATACATATCACCACTGAGCACAGTCATTTTACATTTAGATAATTAATTAAAGAAAAGAAATTTCATCTTCTGGTAGCATCTGATAGCATAGAATGTCTTCTGAATCAGGAAAAACTATATCACGCACTATACTTCTTGTTACTATTTTAATGTCAGGCGGAGCATTTGATGACCTTACAGCCGATTTTTCAGGACCAGGATGTAGGTACTTTGCCAACTCGAACAAAAGTAAGGATCTCATTGTGACCATTCTTGAGTGTGAGATATCGTGTATTTTCGAAGGAGGATTTTTCTGAGTTTTGCTCTGTCTCGTTTGTATTGTCCTGAAGTTTTGATGAACTGGTGTTCATTATTTTCTGGTTAGTCAGGTCTTGAGTAAATATAATCTCGCCACTAGCATTCTTGAAAATAAGTTTAGAATTGCCTTCCAAACCAAATTTCGATGAATGAAGCATTCTGTCAATTTTAATTTAATTTATTTAATATATTCTCTCTCTCTCTCTCTCTTGTTGAAGCAAGCATTGATTAAAATTGAACCATCACACTACAATGCTGAGAGTTTAATGCTGAGATGGAGATATGTGTATTTAATTATATATTCTTTTCCTTTCACAGCGTTCAAGTAAAAACACTCAGGATAATGTATAGCATGCTGCATCCAAGGATCATCATAAATCTCCCAATCTTTGATAACACCTCCACATGAGAAACATGCTGCAATATCATTTATACCATTTCCATAATAAAAGAATCCCGCGTCAGCCATTTCCCTCACTAATCTTTTCTTTTGATTAAACGTCCTCCAGTAATAATTAAATGAAAATTCACGCATTTTGAACATGTTATACATGTCATATCGAGGTTTGTATTCATTTTGAGTCATGTTCTATTAACTTTCTAGTTCAATTATAAACGTTCAATGGTATCGTCCAGCGTTTGTCAATAACTTATAAAGACCGGACAGAGGTGGGCGGAGGGGAATAGAAAACTTTAAGATGCGTTTTACCTAACTATAGAAATAAAACAAGAAACTATTTATTTTAGAATTTTATTATCAAAGCACCACTTATTTAAACACAATACATTTTTTAAAGCACATACAGAGTCATGATAAATACAGTTATATAAATCTTGAGAATACTTATATAGATCGTATAAACTTATCAAACTAGAACATCCTTTATCTTCTAAATTGAATATATTAGAATTACTGTTTTCTAAAATATGCTTTAACTACAACACTTTTTCTGAACCTTTAACGTAGATACATTTATCTCTTAAAATATCTATAACTAAATTCTGATAATTAGGGTAGGGTACAAATCCTTCACGCCAATGTATCTTTCTGTTACGTTCAATCCAAAAACGAAAACATGTTTTTTTTCATGTTTCGTTAATTTTGAAAATGGAAATGGTGGCTTAATTAAAAACACTTGTAATGTTTTATTATACAATATAGCGATTTCTTTTATTATAAATTCATTTGTTTCTGTTTTAAAGCCTTGAATATCCACAATAGCTATCATGACAATCTGCGCACAATGTTGCTGAGAGGTTTGTATTCTACGAGTCGATCGTTTATAATCAAACAATATGCAGTCGTCTTATCTGGTAATGCTGTGGAACATTCAATTTCCAACCTCACGTCCACTGGACCTGTTTTCAGGCTATCGTTTTGTCTTGAGCAGTCTAAGATAAAAAGAGGGGCTTTTTCTTTGAACTCCTTTAGGTCAAGCAACGGGTCTACTGGACAGTTGTAATACGACTGACGAAATTTCACAAACATTTCATATAATATACTATATTTGTTTTCAGAAAACTTTAAACCTAAAGGTTCATATGGATAATATTGTGAATTCAAAAAGAGTGTAACGTTTGTTACTTCACAATGATCGAATAGTGAACTGTCTTTAGTTTTATTATTTTTTCGATTTGTTTGTAAACAAAAAATTACATATCTGGGTTTTTCCAATTGTGAAGCAGTTTTAACTGACCAAGAATGCTTTGTGGTTTTAGGTAGTAACGGATATTCATATAAATCCCAATTTCTAAACGCCATCTGAATAGGTTTATCTCTTTCTAAATGTTTTAAAAGTGACAGTCTTTCTCGGTCTGATACTTTTATGTGTGGCACCCTCCACTGAACTCTTTGCACGTCTATTTGAAAATTAACAATATCATCAGAAAGGATAACGCTATTTAAGTTAGTATTGCTTCTGTTCAATATAAGTTCATGTTTACAATTTATCACTATTTTATTGTAATCCTCTGCAAAACCTAAAACCTTATTTAATGGGATAACAGCACTAAAATGCCCATCACTTTGAAATCCCTCTAAATTCCAACCCCATAGAGCAGCAACTTTATTTTCTGCTTCATTTAATGAGATGTATGATTTTATTGTTGATGTTATTCCAGAATTTTTTATGCGGTCTATTTCAATACCATTCATTTCGTATCTGATGTCTTGAAACAAATACATAACAGGGTTATTAGTGAATGAAAAAGTTTTCTTGATTGGATTCCCATCTTTACCGAAGAGCTTCGCTTGTCCTTCGATGTAAATTGAACTGGCTGATGGTAGCACGTATATGTCTTGCTGGTGGATGGGAATTCTGATTTCATCGTTTTCTCTAAAGCTGCTATTGTAGGGATTGTATGAATGGACTTCATAACTTTCGATCGAAGTGTCGAAGTGCGGTAATTCAGTAATCTGTAGTATATTCATACTTTGAACCCTAGGGCTTTAAGAAAATCTTTATTTGCTTTAGTCAATTTCTTAACGTATTTCTTGCGTCTTTGCACTTTAGCAATCGCAGAAGGACTAAGACATTTTCCATTCGCTTGGGTGTTTTTATAATATACTATCATTTTGTTTTTCTTAAATGAAGACGTAACTGAACTTGTTCCTCTCCAAAGTTAATACAGTGACCAAATTGATCTACAATCTTAACAGATACCGATGAAATTATATTTTTGTTTACTGGAAAGTAAATAACATGTAGTGGTATTTCCATGCACTGATGACCTGGAGTAGTATCAGACACAAACTCATGAATAAAATGAGTTGGTAATCCGTTGCAGTACGAACCGTTAACAAGATCACATTCGATTCTGATTACAGACAGACCTCTGTTAATAATGGGAATATTTGGTCTTGATTTTAATACTGAAAAGTATACCAAACCGCATTCATATTGATCTGACAAATGCAATGGTGGTTGAAAGTATGAAACCAATTCCGATTTATTCCCAGAGATGGTAACCGTAGTAGACATGCTTCTATACTGACCTCTTTCGAAAGATCATGTTTATTTTATTCCTTCACTACACCAAAAATTCTTCAAAAAGTTTAAACAAAGATGTCCACAATTAAAAGGGTGATCACGCTGAATATTATCATAATTATAGTGAATTTTGGAGCCCAAGTATTTTATAAATTCCTTTGGAGGCTTAAGATTTCCGTAACTATCAAAATACTCAATATAATCGTTGTATTTTGCATAGGCTACCCAATGAGAACCAGGATTTTTAGAGCTATCTAAATTTATTACTCCACATTCTTTTTTAAAAGGGTGTTTAGGTAGCTTATCTCTCATAAAGACACCTCTGAAATAGGGAATATTATTTCCATGCTTCAAAATGTCTAAATTACTCAAGGCTCGTTTGGGTAGCCGATATCTTAGTTTTTTTCTTTCGATACAAAAATGCCGAGTCCATCTTTATGTGGTTTAAGGTGTAGTCCTTTTCCGATGCAGAGAGCTTCCATCTTTTCATTGTGTCTCTTCGATTCAGTCAATAACTTTTTCGCAATCTTGAATTCATTTATGGTTTTAGCAATACCAGCTGCACCGCCTGCTAAAGCTCCCACTGCAGATAATCCCGCAAAAATCGGAATCAAAGGCAATACTCCACCAGTTTTTGGTATAGGAATAACACGAGGAAGTTTAATGGATGAATCATCAGCTAATTCTCTGGCAGCGGCCATAGCTAATTCTATTGCCACTTTCTTGCATTTCGGTTTTAATTTTTTGATATGTCTCTTGGTTTTTCTAATAACATTTTTAAATTTATTTTTTAATCCTTTTCCAATTTTAGGAGGACACTTTTTGCTATCTTTATGTAGGCCAAAACCAGTTTTAATTTTTGTTGACATAGCGCTGCTTACTAAGCGTGCTGCCAGTTTTTCCCCTACACTCGCATCAGAGGCAAGTGCTCGGTCTTTAGCCATATTTAACAAAACTAAATCTGCCTTGTGGCGATCCTTTAAGTTTGAAGATTTATGATAGGCAATGTCGTGCTGTTTGCAATATTCGTCTAATTTATTAACACCTTTATCTCCACGTGTAAGCCTTTTCATCAATTTAGTGCCAGGCCCGCAATAATTGTATCCTGGTAAATGTAATTCAAATGGTAAATGATTTATAATCCAATTGAGAAGACTACTCTCTTCAATACACATCATAAGACTGAAACATTTGGACTGAACACTCAATAAATATTCGATTTATCAATCCAACTATTTTCAGAAGCAGGCAAACCTAACCATTTTACAAAAACTCTGTCTCCTTTACTTTTAAGAACTTTCTCAACTAGATATAAATTAGCATTTTTTGTCTTTTGAAGTTCTTGTACATAAAATGCACCTAAAATGGGTTGGCCTCTGATTGCGTCTTCAATTAAGTAGGTGATAGGCGATGTATTTTGTATTTTTCGAATTTTAAATATTTCTGTCGACCAGTTGGGAGTATATCCTTTTTCAAATGTCCCCTTATATTTACTAATGCGTACATAATCACCCTCTTTAAACTTGCTTTTTATGCTAACGGTTTTCATCAACATACAATATCTTTGTAATATGCGTTTTTTATTAACATTATCCACGTTTGCTGGGATTTCATCAATTGTGCGATGATAGGTGTGATTGTATTCATAAATAACATTATTAAGAGTATTATCTATCCAATTATAGTTACCTTTTAAACTAAATTCCTTGTATAGTTTCGATTTCAATGTTCTAATAAATCGCTCAACTATTGATGCCTTTTTTGTTGAAAAGGTTGAATAATGATTTATATAATAAGATTTCATAAGATTTTGAAACATGTTATTATAAAATTCTGTTCCATTATCCGTTTGCAAATTTTTGGGAACACGCCCATTAGCCAACAAAATCTTGAAAGAATTGCATACAATATCTTTGGTCTTGCTTTTCAAAGGAAAGGTCCAGGCGTATTTCGAAAATGTGTCAATAACAGCAAGAATAAATTTGTAATTTTTATTCTCTTTGGAAATTGATTGCATGTCGATTAAGTCTGCTTGCCAAAGGTCATCTATATCTTTCATAATAACATGTCTTCGTGGAAAGTTTAGTCTTGCATTTTTATGAATTTCGTTTACTACGTCGGCTTTACTCATATTTTAATTCAGTATATCAACATTTGTCTTGAACCTACCAATGATACTGAATGAAAATCATACTATCTCCACTATTTATTCTTCAATTATATCAGCTTCTTTTAATTCTTCAATTATCGATAAAATTTCATTATCATGATTTGTATTGCCAGCATCTCTTGAAGCGACTAATAGTTTTAATCTCTCAACCAACTCGTTAGGATCGTCCCAATATACCAAGTCAGTATTGTTTTTGTACTTCTTTAACTTTGGCAAGTTTCCTCCAAGTTTAGTGTGAATGTTATCATTTAATGTTTCAGAAAAAAAAGGTCTGATTATTTCACGATATTTTATTCCTTTATCACCTTTTATTTGACCTTTAGGATTGAAGTCTCTTTTGTGAGCATTGGTGTAATGCAATATATCCTTGTAGAAAAGTTTATCTTTAGGGGATACTAATTTTAAATCAGGTTTTTTTTTAAGTAAAAGTTCTTTCAGACCAGGAGTTAAATTGTAAGATTTATCACCGATTTTAATCAAAATAACGCTATCGTTATTCAAACTATCAATTTTAGAAAATGATACTTTTGAATTACCCATAAATAAAGTTTTGTTATCACTTCTTATTCCAAACGGTATATTTACACCATCATACATATCATAATCTTCTAATGAAATATCTAAATCATCTTCCATTTTAGGAGACTTTTTAACCAATTGTGCAGAATTATGTTTTGGTTCGTAACAATCCTCAAACTTTGTAGTCGAGCTAGTATTAATATCATCCATTTCAATATCTCCAGAACATGTGGGTGGGGTTGTATTTTGTAACAACAATATTTTTTTCATATTTGTATTGGAATCAGCTAGGGTTTTAAGAGGGTCTGTGACCGGTTTAAGCATTTGATCAAGCGACAATTTCATGCAGTGATCCTGGTTCTTCATTTGTTTTATTTTATTCTTTATGGAGTCTACTGACTTCATTAATTCTATTTTAATATTTTTCTCCATGTTATATTTTAACAACTGCGTTCAGCTAAGAATCAAATTATACTGAATTTGATTTTGTATGTTAATTACTTATATGTATAAACAGTCAGTCAAACTTTAAAAAAATATCAAAGTTCTGTCTGTACCTTCCATTATTTAATGGCGATTCTTTATTAATAAGTAGAAAATTATAAGGTTTACTCCAAACAGTTTGACAAATATTTTTGAACATTTTCCATTGTAAATCAGAACTAACATGCTCTTCATAAATATGTTTTAAATTCACATCATCTTGTTTGAATATAATAAGAAAATTAACATTGTCACGTAACAATTGCTTCGGAATTTTAGAATAGGTTTGAGATAAATAGAAACAATCGATTTGTTTATGCCTGCCCATGCAAAAATAATTGCGGATATTAACTTGATTTTCACACGCAACATCATCAAAAATAAATACAGAATTTGTTAAAGCTTCACTCGGAGATATTACATCTTTATCATCACTGAACTCATAGAAATTAATCTGTGGCACTCTTTTTAATACTTCGTTTAAAAAACGGTATTTTGGTTGGAAATAAGTCTTAGAGTAAAGATAAAGATTTCTGAATTTGAGTCCATTTTCATGCAGCAGTAAACTAATCATAACATTCGTTTTGCCACAGCTTGATGGACCGCATATTATACAGCGAATGGTATTTGGCAATAAAGCGCTATGTCTGATGTGGTGAACAGAATCACTTAATCTTATATTATTAACATTGAGGGATATAGGTTGCTTGATCAACTTCATCTCACCGATTAATTAAAAAACTATTTAACGTGTATATATATATACTTCGTCGAATTAGGTCGAATCCTGAATTGAGTACAAGAAAGATGCTATTCTCATCTTTCATAATATTTAATCTAAGGTACAGCTGATTGTACTTATTATAATCACTTCTCTTCGATACTGTATATTCCATAAGTAAATCGTTTCGTGTCGCATCATAAGTAAATTTTAATGCTTTCATAATTTGATCTAATAATAAATATATAATGCATACTCTTTTTACACCATTATAATATCAATATTCAGTAAAAAAAAACATAAATAAAACACCAAATATAATCTCGATATATTTATTTTGAATAAGTAAATTAAAATATCTTATCGATGGTACATCTAATCATTAAATGTATCATTTATTATCTAATTAACAGTCTAGTTACAATTATTATACAAGTATTGTAATTTATCATATAGGTACTCGTACATTCAAAATATTGTATCACAATGTCCCCAAGGTAACGTATGAGAATTATCGGGAAGAATTTGTCTTTTATCATCGTTTCTGTTCAAGACTAGTTTGTAGACTTCCTGAGTATATATAGTATGCTTTATCGATTTTAGCATATTCATTTTGAACCGCAAATTCTTATTCGTTATGAGAGTATGATAATAGTCAGATAAGTTTAGTTGTTTAGTGACAGTCTTAGATATACCTTTTGCTTTTTTAATTTGCACCTTTACGCTTTTTATACAGTACAATTTAGCTCTGAGTCTTACAAATTCGGCAATCACATCGCCACCTAACTCGTCCTTGAATAACCCGGGCACTTTAGCATTTGTTATTGGCATATTAAACGGATTATTCAAATGAAAATTACTAGTATCAAACAAAGATATATTCTCCTTCATATCTCTATAAAAATCGTCAGTGTATATCAAATAAAGTAAGCTGTCTGTGTCAGTATAACATAGTTCTACGTTTTCATTATACTTCTTTTTAATAAAGTCATAGTGAAACTGATAGAGATGAGTTTTAGCATATTCTAGCACGCTGAACCCTATGTATATAGGTCTGTCCAGCTTGATTTTTTCGGGATTTAGCTGGATTGCTACTAAGTTTTCAGAAAATATAGTAGCACTATGAAAATTTGGTTTTGCAATTAGTTTTTTGGCCTCCAAAACTTTTTTAGTTTTATTTTTAGTATCGCTCCATTTAGAGACTAGTTTAACATTGACATGTTTCCTTTTATTCTCTATCGTTTTCCCGAAAATAGCATTGTTAAGTAATTTAAAAAAATCTTTTTCAAAAACTGATGAAGACTTTTGACGTAACTGAGTATTCAAATCAATATATTTTTTGAGGTAGCTACCTTGTCGAAAACACAGAATCTTATGGATTTTTTTAAGACGTAACCCATGTTTTAGGCATTCTTTCAAGTGAACATAATGTATGACATAATGATATTTGTCATAAAGGTTTGCAATAAGTTTTGGGTTTTTACCACCAGGAGGAATGAATTTCTCGCTTGCGAATGGTAAATCACTATGAGTATTATGTAAATAATCCCTGTATTCCAAATCAACTGCCAGAATATAACCGTAATCACCATTTTCATCAGTATTTATGATATCGAAATTACAAAGGAGACAATTTTTTTTGGGCCCACTATTAAACGGTTACGTTTATTAATCATATTACACATGGAAAAAGCGATCATCTTATTATAATTAACAGACCAAAAATTATATAGAAATCTAACCGGGTTAATGAAATAATAGTAAAAAAGTGTTACGGCAAAAAATGCTTGTTTAGGAGCGTTTTCAAGTTTATTTTCACGTGAAAAAAAAATATGTCACTACAGTGCGCAGCGGTGACATCGGATTTAAATGCGTTTCAAGAGATAATAATTAATTGGTACAGCGAACTTGTTTTTAATGCTGTTATTAACGGTTAACACAAATATCAAGTAACGTACTTTAAAAATCACCGTGGAACGAAACGTAATTAATAGCCCGTTGCAGATGCTCTGTGGTCCAGTTTCAATCAGTTTGACACTGACAGACAACTAGTGGTGGGTCGTTGTCGAATTTTAGACGGACGAGACGTAACCGTTTTGGCGACGACAAAAACGGTTGCAGAAAACGGTCGTCGTCGCAACTGGTTTGAAGATGAAACTATCGTTGAGTGAAGTAGTTGCAGAAAACGTTCGTTGTCGCAACTAATTTGAGGACGGTAATAAATTCTGTACTCGTCGCGTCGTCGTTTCAAAACCAGTTATTACAATGAAAAATGAACTTTATGACTATAAACATAAAATTCATTTTTCATTGCAATAACTGGTTTTAAAAACGACGACGCGACGAGTGTAATAGATGAAGCAATGGATTTTCGACCTTATTTTCTTAACAGTAAGATAACAATTCGCATACAGTAATTCGAAGACTGGTTTGTGCAACGAAGACTGTTTGGTCGCAGGATGGAAAACGGTTGTTACGTTGCAGAACAAAAAACGGTCTTTGAAAACTGTTCGTCGTTGAAACGCCCACCGCTACAGACAACATTATTATTGTTTCCGATTACTAGAGAGTTGCATGTTTCTTCTGTTCTTTTCGTATTTTTATTCGAAAGATTTTATGAAAATGGCATCTGTAGATACATGCATAATCCACAAAGCCGTTGTATCAATTGTGCAGCACGATTTCAACGTAATGTTGAATACTGCTCTTGCTGGATACTGTTGTAATTGTTTAGTGGGCAGACGCACTGTTGGCTGCTGTGCATATGTGATGTGTATAGTGTGGTTTGTATCTTGGGCGCGGCATCAAGGTGAGGTTGAGCCACCTGCATCTTTTTTAGATGAAATACTGCTTTTAAGAGATGACTTTGAAAATGATGATGATGAACAGTAATAAATACTTGTGATGTACCTATAATGTGGTTTTTTTTTTCCCTTACACAACCAGCATAAAACACATTACCTTATTATTTTAGATCTACAGTCAATGGCCGGCAAAAGCCACGCTATTTCGAAATGAATACATCTACGCATTTTCATGAATAAGTCTATCAAATCGTGTAAACCACATCAAAGTCTGTCATGTAGTACAGACGTGACTTTGTTTTATACTGTATATTATTGAACAGTGCACTATTTTAACTTAAAATACCAAAGAGACCTATCCACTCATTAGACAATCGCTCTTGTGAGATTTTAGGTTATTATGAGAGTCATGTTTTGACTGTCGTATTTCACGGTACTCCAGTTACATAAAGTTTTGCTAATATTACCAATGTAATCTAGAGATTATAAGGAATAAACTAACGTGCATTTCATTGCTATATGCCACAATTTGTGGTGGGCCTATTCCCCAAACAAAAGAAATTGTCTCCTTTCTGTGTCTGTTAAAAACCTAAACTCGGAAATTGGCATTGGTTTTGTCATAGCATGAGAGTAGAGTGCGTTACAGTCAAGATATATAAGAAACGATGTTTCTTTTTGATCATCGTAATTGGGGAGATATTGATTGTTTGCTTTAGCATGTCTCAGGGAACATTGAGCTAAACCTCCACGAATACCTTTTTCCAATAACTGATAGATCTCTACATCATTAATTAATTCTAATTGCACACCCGTACATAGTAACATTGCATCCCAGCTGAGTCCGGGCGAGGTGACATAATAAGCCGGATCTAACTTATAGTATTGAAGGCATGTATTTCGAAACTTTTCAAATATATCACTAAGAATCAAAACATCACTTTTCAAATACAAGTCTGTGTATTCTCCAAGCGATTGAATGTCAAAAACATCCCACAATCTTAGCGCTCTGAGGTATTCTTCGTCTGATAAATGCTCTTGTTTTAAATTATTAAAAAAGTATTCTTTTTTCGGCAGTGTCGTATCACTGTACTTAGACCATGTATCTACGTAGTCATATGGATAAATGCCCTTAAGTTGCATAAGCTCAAACTGTTCATGATTTTGGAACTCATGAGATAAATTAATAAAATCTTTCTCACATAAAGTTTTACATAAATTATCTAAGCTCGAGCTAAGAAATTGAAAAGAGTCTAAAAATTTTATTTGAATTGATTTTGATGAGTCTTTTGATGGCAAATATTTAGTAATGGATAGGTACTTTTCCTTAGTTTGCGGTATAATTTTCAAATCACCCTCATACTTCGCTAATTCTTTTATAAACAGATGACTATCATAGCCAGATAAGTTATGAAATATCACAGGCACAAAAGGGCAAACTCTATATAAAAGATTACATTGATTATGCGCTGCTCCCCTAAATTCAGAAGTCACGTGGTCATGGTCCATTACTTTATCATCAAAAAGTAAATTATTACAGATATGGCAAGTAGTTTCTCTTTGATATTTGTCCTGCTGATGTTTAGACAATTTCATTATGGGCTTTTTACATTGCAACATATCGTGTATTTGTGACACATCTCTGATTAAATACTCAATGAATACTTTAGCACAATCTGGACCTCTATAAGTTACATATTTATTTAAGCCTGAATCTTGTGAACAGCATATATAATAGCCGAAACAAGAAGGCTCGTGTTTTTGAATAAGTTTAGTGTTTTCAGTTGATTGGTTTTCTGTACAATGTGTCAAAATGCTTTCAAAATCTGCATAAATCACAAAGTTGATTTTCTGCTGTCTCTCGTAGTGTTCAAATTTCAATACACTGTTTTTTGGAGGCAACACCGATAATATTTCTGAACAAGAATGCGCAGAATACTTAGACACACTTGAAAAAAATTGTAGACAATTTTCACATAAATACATTTTACCTTTATGTTCAGAAATTTGCCTGCGTACTAATTTGAGAAGATCTTTAATCAGACAATAATGAAACTTACCACTTTTTTCAATGTAAAGTAGGTTCACATGATTTGTTTTCCTTGAATCTGACTTATATAGAGGTCCAGTTACATAAAATTTGTTATCTAATCCGTAGATGTTTACACTCAAGTCTAAATTATTTTTTTCTAAGACCTTTACATCGCTTATTGTAGGGGGAAAAGTCATATCCTGAACGTTCAGTACGTTACTGTAGTGTGGATAAGAGTTTACTCTGCACGCGTTACGTTCGCGTGGGTGTAAAGCTGCTACTATAGACCATAACAAGCAGTGGTTATCATTATTCTGTATATTAATACAGCTTTTAGTATTTTTCACTATGGGTGGTAAATCAATATAGGAGCCACCCCTCATAGGACAGTATTTATTAAGATTTATTTCTAAATGACTTATTGAGAGAAAAGACCAGCCTGACTCACAAAATTGGAACTCGCTCATTTTTTTATTAATTGTATTCACTGCCTCCATATACTTTTCTTTTATACATGTATCTTTAAGAATAATTGTATTTTTAGTGTTAAACGACTTTAGATTTTGTGAGTCTGAATGTGGTAATATAAAGTTTGCAAATAGCTCAAAATTTACTTTTAAGCAAGTACTTTTTTCCAGAGCCATAGTAATTAGTTTTATGATATATTTCATACTATCATGCAAGAAAGTTTCAGGGGTCTCAAAGCATTCTTCATATGGATTTAATCGATAAGTAAGGATCCTGTCTTTAAATGCAGTTGCAATGATTTCAACATTTTCAAATTCAGTTTTCAATAAACAATTTGATTTATGTACATTACTTCTTACATGGTATCTATAATCAGGTTTTCGTAAAATTACTTTGCATTCATGGCATATCATAGTATCATGACTTTGAAAATGAGATCCGTTATCGCCGGTAGCGGTAGCTGTAATAAAAAAAAAAACAAGACATCATTAGGATAAAATAATGTTATATTAATTTATTTAACTTTTTCAACTTAACCTATGGATACATTTTGATTATATGCTTATGATCTACGCTTTGATATGATATAGGCTTATATGTGAAAAGCAAATATTAGCTAAATTCATATTTTGAAAAGATCATCTTGATTACAAAAATACGGTTTGTTCGTATTCAATAATAGTTTGAAATAAATGTCGGTGGGATATCCTTAAATTCCTTCCTACTTGAAGTTATAAATTTTGCTAAATATCCCCAAGCTTCAGTATTATCGTCTGTTTTATTTTTTAAACTGATCACTGCCTGACGCCATCTATTCATTGCAGAAACATTTTCAATATCCGAAACTTTATAGACTTTTAAGTCAATGTAGTGCGATCCCTCTTTAGAAGGATGACCTTGTCGAGAAATACCGTTAGCTAATCTTCTCGTGATAGAAGATACTAAAGTTGATACTTTTTTAGAAGAGGAAGAAGAGGCACAGGCCGCTTCCTGTGCTTCATCTTCACTGTCCGTACCGAAAAGTTCCCTAGCCGTAGGTCTTGTAACTGGACGAATCTTCGGCTTTTTCAATGATGATCGTATATGTTGAGTGCTCACTGCTGGCTCAGCTCGACGTGTTGACGAATGTTTTTCGCGTTTAGTTCGCTTTCTCTCCAGCTCTTCCCCCTCGTCATCCAAGATTGGCATGCTGCTAGATGGACGAGACTCTTCTCTACTTCGTTTTGTTTTCTTTTGAGGACAAATTTCTTCAACCTCTTCTTCAGAGGATGTGGGAAAAAGTTCGTCAGCTTTTGACCTGAAAATAAAAATAAATAAATAATTACATATATACGTTTTACTTATCTACCTCTCTCTGCTAACAGCTCTGTTGTATTAGAAAATAAAAATTAATAAATTCAATACTTTTTACAAAACTTGCAGATGTTGATAATATTAGAAGTACTATAATAAAACAACGTTATCGTGACAATTACAAAGGTTAAGGTTAAAAGGTATTTTTTATATTAATAATAATTATAATATTCCACAACTATCACACAACGCCGTCTAGTCTCAAGCTAAGCAGAGCTTGTGTTATGAGTACTAGACAACTGATAAACATACATATATATTTCTAAATACATACATATTATAGATAAATTACACCCAGACACAGAACAAATGATCGTGCTCATCACACAAACATTTGTCCTGGGTAGGAATCGAACCCACGACCTCCGGCATTGCAGTCAGGTCCACTAACCACTAGACCAACAGGCCAGTCTGATAATAATCTATAATGATACTTACATTTTGTTTAATTTGATTGAAGATTTTGTAAGACGACGATGATGAAGATTTTGAAGACTTGTTGACTTGACTTGTACAGTGGAGTTGTAAATCTGAAAACAAAAATAGAATAAACTGATTAATTTAAATTATCGAAATCATATTTAATTATTTTAAGTTTTCGTATCAGATAAGGTAAGTTACACCTTCGAATACACTGTCGCTATTAACATCAGGTTACCTGGTGCCTAGCTGACTTGTTAATTCAGGAATGTTTTCAGAATACCTATGCAAATATTTGTATTGAGCTCATGTTGAATCATTCAGAAAAATAATACACCCGAAATCTAAAAGTGATATTAACGCTTGTATTCATAAATAGGTACGGGTTGAATTAAGAACCTTCCGCCTTTTTGTGAAGTCGGTTTATGTTGTTCTTACAAATTGGATAAACAGATTTAATTAATCGAATAATTACTTATTCATCACATAATATTTGTTAGAACATAAATAACAAATTTTGAAACTGATGAAAAAGATAAACTATTCTGAAAAGTTATTACATTTGAAAAGCTTGATACTCACTTTGTATTGTTAAGAAGACTAGTAGTCCGAAACCTGCTTAAGGGACACGCACTACACACACTTATAAACACTTTTATCACTTGTAGCACCTCAGAAAGAAAATTTTGTAGTGGCTCATTGTTTCACGGTCATTTAAATAAATATGAAAAACATCAATGTGTGCATGCAGATTTTACACTAGTGTTATGCAGAAAACAGTTTGTCAGCAAATTAAATACACTAGCTGTATCCAACGGCTTCATTTCTTTTAATTTACTCCTCAGGTAACCAATCAGTCTTATTAGAGGTACTATAAGTGTGAATTAGTCTAAAATAAACAGACAAACTTCTTCATTTTTATTATATGTTTATAAGGGTACAATATAGTAACATAACATATTCCGTAACCAAAATACGACGTTACTGCTGCGTATTATGAGATAAAATAGTAGGCGTCAACATTGACGCCTAGGATATTATTATATTTCTCACTGTAAACATAGACAGATCATCTGTCTCCAGGCGCCAGTCTTATTGTACTCATTTCCATTTAAGGAAACGTGGCATGTGTTCAAATTAATTAACGATTTTAAACCTTAATAGCATACTAAAATTACATATAAAGAATCATTTACTTAAATTTCCAACATCATTATTTCTCTGATTTTCATCAACACCGGAGCAGCTTTGAACATCTAACATGTCGGTAAGTTATTGAAAAACATTTTTATTTTTATTTAAAAAAAATATTTATTTATTTCGTTGATCGAATAATGGATTAAGTATATAAACAATGTTTTCAAGATGAATACTTAACGGGTTCGACGTCAACAGTTTTGTCATAGTTCAATTTTTTTTTAAATAGAATAAACAATGTAAATACATAAATTAAATATAAAATATGCGTTGACTTGAAAACTTTCCTTCTTCATTGAAGCCGGTTGATTAACTCGATGTTTGTTTCAGGAATCTGGTGAGGATTTATTCAACTTCTTGCCGAACAATCAAGAAAAATCAAAAAAGAGAGCATATCAAGACAAAGAGACTTATATCTGTATAAAAAAACCATCAAGGGGAACGAAAATGATACGAATTGAGTTATATGATGTGGAAAATCTACCTGCAGAATTGTTAAATTGCAAGTGTCATTCCGAATTATGTGTGCAATATATTGTCAAAAACATGTTTATGGACGATGTTTATAAATCATATAGAGACATAGTGTTATTAATAAAAGACAAAATTAATGATTAGCAATTGTTGTTTTTTTTTTCCCCCCCTTTATAGAGATAAGAAGTAATTAAGTTTTCAACTGTATATTATTGGGTTCTCTGGATCAACGGAAATCAATAAGTCCAGTTATATAGAACTAATACCATTCACCCACAATCTATTCAAATAGATGAAAACAGGGGTTATTGAAAAAAGAGTAACATCGAATTAAAAATCTTCAGATTTTGAAAAGTTTACCTGCGCTTCTCTGCGAAGGTATATCTACTTTTCAAAAACTGAAGATTTTTAATTCGATGTTACTCTTTTTCAATAACCCCTGTTTTCATCTATTTGAATAGATTGTGGGTGAATGGTATTAGTTCTATATAACTGGACTTATTGATTTCCGTTGATCCAGAGAACCCAATAATATACTACTACAGTCCAATCAGAGATCAGTACAAAGAGTATATCAAGAGTATATAGTACCTAAATATAAGGATCAGTATTTGGAGCTGTCCGCGTTCGGATAGATGCGACGTATTTATATAATGAGCTCTTAAAATAATATCAAAGATACTCAGAAATAAATATCAAACATCGATATTTTAAGATTTTTGATGATCTATTTTTTTGAATATCGACGATATAGGCATATCATTTGTTTTATAAAAAAAAAATTATACCTATGGGTATATAAAATCCTTGACCTTTTATGAAGTATTTGGCAGCAAATGTATCGATTTAGCCTTCTCAGCAAATTTCGCTGAGGTAGCTAAAACTACAATAAAATTCTCAGCTCCATTTTACCGAGACCGCGCCTATTTCAATGATTCCACATAATTATTCCAGTTGCGGAGACACTTGAGATACAAAACTACACCAATTTTACATCACAATATCCACTATAATAGGAATCAATTTGCGAATAATAATTAAATCAGCCACTGAACTTCACTCGAAGTAATCCCGCCAAATACTCTTGTCACAGGAAAAGGTACTCTGTGGTCACAGGTCTGGAAAGTTTGTGTTTCCCAGCGTTCTGAATTGCGATAAAAGTGATTATAAAAATAAAAATAAAAAATATATCAGACTAATTTCAATGTCCATACTAAGTTAGTAACTGAAACTTAAAACTACGTTATTATATCGCGAATCCGACCAAATTTAGTAGTCACTATATTATTGGGCTATCGAATTATAATTCTGACGTTGCGCGTTGGTCGGATTCACGATATTATCACTTTTGTCGCAGCTCGGAACGCAAGGCTGGTCATGGGTCAAACAGGTCAAACATTAACAAAATAAAAGTTTTATAGTCTGTGCAAAATATCAGCTGTCAATCAATTTAATAGGTAAAGTTGTCTGTCTAGTGTAATAATTATATTTTATTTATTTACATTTTAGTCCGTAGAAAACCAATCCTTCAATCTCCGAATTAATAATGGGTAAAAGATACGTTTGTGATTACTGCAATAAATCAATGGTAGCCACACCTGCTATGATAAGGACTCATAACAACGGATTGATTCACCAAAAGTTAGTACGAGAACATTATCAACAGTTCAAAGGTAAAATAATATTATTTATCTTATAATATTCCATATTACTAGGCTAATAATGAAACATCAATCATTTAACCTGTGACGTTGAACAACAATTAACTAAAAATAATTTTGTATGCAATTCATACAGACCTGTATATCTAAACATGTGGCATTTAAATTAATATAACAACTTTGTACCATGTTTTATCCGCGTCTGATAAGTCCGACGTGTCTGACGTGTTTTCGTGTCCTATTCGCCAGGGTCGTGTGTTTGCGACTGGGTAAGTACTCCATCTCGTTTAGCTCTTCAATCCCCATAGGTGACAGAAGAGCTGATGAGATTGAGTATATTATAGTCGTGGATGTGCGACCCTGTCAGAATAAGGCTGTTAAAAGGTTAATATAACAACTTTATATCATGTTTAAGGCATATAAATACTTACCCTGAAGTTTTAAAATAGAAGTGGTGTCACTAGTTTATATATCAATTAAAAAAAAAAAGAAAAGAAAAGAGTAAAATTTTCATTTTAATATTTCAGATCCAGAGACCATATTAGCAGAAGAGAGCAAAAAGAAGCGATGTACAAGATTTGCCAATGGAGAATGTCAGTTTGGCAATGTATGCCGCTATACGCATTACAATGGGGCACAAATGACAGCTCTTAGAGAACTCGGTAAGACTTTCTGTTCTTCATCATTATTTCAGCCGAAAGACGTCCGCTGTTGGACTTAGGCCTCCCCCAAGTGTCGCCACAACAAACGGTCCTGTGCGTCTCACACCCATCGCATTACCGCGACTCACCAGGTCATCGGTCCACCTTGTGGGAGGCTGTCTAACGTTGTGTCTTCAGGTGACTTTCTGTCACTTATACTTATAATTCTGTCAATATCAGATCACAGATTTATGTGATCTGATATTGACAGATCGGAGATTGACCATCAGGGAGATTGCAGACACTATTGGCATCTCATATGAACGAACACAAAACATCATAGTCAATGAACTTGGATTTTCTAAGGTTTCTGCGCGGTGGGTACCCAGATTGCTTTCAGTTAAACAAAAACGAATAAGCCTCACGATTTCTCGCGACTGTTTGGAAATGTTTGAGGCTGATCCACGAGATTTTTTGGCCAGATTTGTAAAAAATAATGTCGAAAAATAAAATTACTTTTGCTTACTTATATTTTATATTGTTTTCTTGCTGAGGCCGCGAACTTTTCAATCCACCCTCGTAATTACAGAGAGCAGATTGACGTCTTTTTCTGTTTGCCTACTCTAGGCATAGGCCTCCCTCCTCTCTTTCCACTGTTTGGAGTTTAAAATAAACTAAATTAAATTGAACTAATTCTACAAAGACGTAAAATTCTATGTTCTTTCAGTTGCCCTTTGCATTTCAAGGCTGCAGTCTGATTACCTACTGAGTTGGTTTCTAGGTTATCGCTGGGAATACGGATTCAATTAGGTAAAAAAATTCAACTGGCTCTATTTGAAGAAAGTAAAAGTAGTAGTCTCAATTTTTTATGGTTTCTATTAAAAGGGCTCAAAGCCGAGAACAATAGAAGGAATGGAGGGTGGTCTTTGCCCAGCTGTGGGATAGTATAGGCTAGATACACTTTTTCTGAAATCAAACATAGATTTTTAATTAGAAAATAATTAGGAACCTTTAAATCTGATAGAAGGGGAAATTGTCAAGGAACAGAAAAAAAACTCGCTTCAGTACAAAAAAAAAAACACCAAAACTATCAAAATGACTTTAATTTCGGTTTCAGTGTTTCCGGTATTGTTTATTTGTTATTTAAACCGAATTCCGAAATTAAAGTTATTTTGATTTTTGTTTTAGTGTTTTTTTTTTTACTGTTTACTTACTGAAGTCGGTTCTTTTTAACCGACTTCTAAAAAAGGAGGAGGTTCTCAATTCGGATGTTTGTATTTTTTTTTTTTTTTATGTTTGTTCGCGCATAACTTCGTCGCTTGCCAACCGATTTGAAAAAATCTTTTTTTGTTGGAAAGGGTATACTTCCCAAATGGTCCCATAGTCACCAAGTCCGGATCTGATGATGGAATCTTGGCCAAATCGAGGGATCTCCTCAAATATGATAGGCAATCATATAGTGATTTATGTATTTTCATCGAGAACTTAAGCATTTTACAGTCAAAAAGTAACATTTGATGAAGTGGAATTGACGAAGAAGACCAGAAATGGTCAACGGAACTTCATACTCGTATAGATATCACAATGAAGATACTTAAGCGACTATGACAATACAAATAAATGAATAGTTCTGAATAGTTAGGTTGAAAATGGTATCATCGAAGTGATCTGATGATGATGATGGAGCCGGAAGGTAGGCACTGGAACTCCGTAATTAATCAATGTATCCTAGCCGTGTTTGGGCTTATTAGAATTATCATGAGATGCACTTTGGCTATAAGGTACTATCGAACTGATTTGATGATGGAGCCGGAAGGTGGAAGGTAGACAAAAGAACTTCATAATAAAACAATGTAACCTAGCAGTGTTTGGGTTAATTGGAATTATCATGAGAAATAGGCCCTCTGCTTATAAGTGTATCGCAACTAAAAAGTGTGAAATAAAAAACTTTTTACAAAAAAAAAATAACCGACTTCACTAAAAAACACTAAAAGGATCAAAATAACTTTAATTTCGGAAGTCGGTGTTAAATAAGATACAAATAATACCGAGAAACACCGACTTCCGAAATTAAAGTTATTTTGATCCTTTTAGTGTTTTTTAGTGAAGTCGGTTATTTTTTTTTTGTAAAAAGTTTTTTATTTGTAATAAAGTTTTTTTTTTAACACTAGTTGTGATACACTTATATCCAGTGTACCTATTTCTCAAGATAATTCCAATTAACCCTAGAACTAACCCTACAACAATGTATCCTAGACACTGCTAGGATACATTGTTTTGTTATGAAGTTCCCATGTCTACCTTCCACCTTCCGTCTCCATCATCAGATCAGTTTGATAGTACCTCATAACCAAAGAGCATCTCATGACAATTCTAATAAGCCCAAATATGGCTAGGATACATTGATTACGCAGTTCCGGTGCCTACCTTCTGGTTCCATCATCATCATCTGATCATTTCCATGATACCATTTTCAACATAACTATTCAGAACCATTTATTTATTTGTATTGTTATAGTTGCTTAACTATCTTCATTATGATATCTGTGTGAGTGTGAACTGTGAAGTTCCATTTATGGTCTTCTTCACCAGTTCCACTTCATCAAATGTTACTTTTTTACTGTAAAAGCTTGAGTTCTCGATGAAAATACCAAAAACACTGTATAGTTCCCTATAATTTATGAGGACTATCTGGGAGGAGAGTCTCGATTTCTCATGGATCCCATCATCAGAACTGGATTTTGGAAAAAATGGAACCAGTCCGAAAGCATATCCTTTTAGGGAAAATAAAATTGCAAAGCGTTCTGCAGTTCTGAGGTAACAAATAAAAAAAATAATTATAAATAATTTTATTTCACAACCGAATTGAGAACCTCCTTTTTTTAAATCGATTAATAAGCATGTACAAACTGAACTGTGATGTCAGTTCCGTAAGGTGGCGTATTTTGTACAAAAGTAGCGAGATGTCCCCACCACTAAGGCCCGTATTATAGAACTACAATCAAGACTCAAGCATTACTTAAAACGAGTCTCAGTTGGAGTTTTTATTTTAGAACTTGACTTGAGCAGAGAAACTACAATCAATAATCACCTGAGCAGTGTCACTTTAAAATGACATTTTTTACGTATTATAGAACAGTGCTTGAGTGAGCTCCACTCAATGTCTCCTTATTTTAAAATCACAATCAGCTCAGAATCTCTGCTTGAGGCGAGATTTGATCTTTGTTTTCGCAAGTGTAGTCGAGACCACGCTTGAGCATAGAATCTCATGGAAATTGTGGATTTAAATCAGAGATCAAAATCTCTACTCAAGCGTAGTTTCGTTTGATTTGAATTTGAAGATAGTTCTAAAATAAACTGAACGCCCAAGTCGAGATTCTTCGCTCAAGCAGTAATCGGTTGAACGCAGTATAAGTAGTACTTGAGTAAGGTTCTGTAATACGGGCCTAAGTGTAATTGCAAATTCTGGCTTGAGATACTAAAATGTCTCATTTTATTTCTCCTTTCAGTTGCATCAAGAAGCATGCCCAAAGATGTAATATTTCCATCCTTTGAAGAGCTAGTTCACAAACTTCTCGACGAAAAAACAAATAACAAACATCAGGATTCAAGCAATGGAACCACAGTTATGTATGATAGTAACGGAGTCACCCATGTTTTTCCATGGACCTACAATACTATATTGGAAAGTTATGGTGAGAACTTGCCTCCGAGTGTAAAGAGAATGAAGATAGAAGATTTTACTGAAGCGAAAATTGAAACTTGGGGATGAATGAGTAATAGTAGAAAAGGTACACAACTGATCTTGTGGTTGAAAAATCTTTTAAAACTAAGGGCCCCGGCTAAAAGGACCTTGAATGGCTGCTAAAGCAGACCCGAAGTTTTTTTTATATGATATTATCTAGTACTTGACGCAAGGCAAGCAGTGATGGTGAATCGCACTAGTTTATTAAGAGCCTATTCACTCTAACCTTGAAGACACTAAATTATGATTGGACGGGAAGTCCGCTGCAGGCAAATTGTTCCAGTCCTTCGATGTACGCGGTATAAACGATGAAGTGAAACGCTTAGCTTGTCAACAACGTAAGCTTGGACACGCAGCATCACGTTATAGATTTAAACATATGAAACCGCTGTTTGTGTCCATACTGAAGTAACTGAGGCGAGGGCCAAGAGCGATGTGGTGGAATAGCATCACTTTTACCCTGAAGGCCTCTACAGCCTGCTTCAACGTCTCGCGATGCACTGTGACCACTTAATCACTCACCAGCCTCGTCCTAGACACTGCATTCACACTGAACTAGGCCTTAGTCAGCATCAACTTACAATAAGTCTCCAATGAACAACCAGCCTTATGGCACACAAATTCATAACAAAGTAGATCTGTACTAAAATGTCTAAGTTCTAACAAAGATGAGGTGTAGTTGCGATTTGATTTTTTTAACTCCACAAAATACGTACTGCTGAACACAGAACCTCTTCCTTTTTTATTGTACTTTTAAATAAATTTTGTAGATGGACACCAAGTTCTTTTGGTTTTACCTTACCTATATTTGGTATTGTAGGGATGGTAATAAAAAAAAACAGGGCAAGTGCGAGTTGGACTCGCGCACTGAGAGTTCCGTACAAACTTGCCTATGAAAACAGTTCGATTCCCGAACAGAGTTTTGAAGATTTTTCCGAATCGCAAAAAAGTTTTTTTTTGTTACGTAACTACTTACAGTTTTCAGATTTTTCCTATACCGTCAAACGGGGTGAATAGGACTGCAGGGGTGAATAGGAACTACACTTTGGTTAGGTTTTTCACATTGATATATATTTCAATTGATTTCTATCAAAGCATCCGTTTTTATTACAATTAGTGAATAAATAGGAGTACTTAAATGCTGGGAAAAATTGATAATTAACGCGAAGATCCCCTTCAAAGTTTTGTTCCTATTCACCCCTGCGGTCCTATTCACCCCGTTTGACTGTACTTGTGCAATGAGACCTTGCTTCATGCCAAATTTTAGGATTCTAGATCAACGGGAAGTACCCTATGAATTTTGATTCCTTTGAGAGTGTCGAAGTACACGTTTTTTTGCGACATAAACGGACGTATCTTTTTTTTTCGTTAACTCAGAAATTTGATTTTTACAGCTTCAAGGGACCGCAGACCTGAGTATAATGGTTTCTTCTGTCTTCACCAATTGCGAAGCTATAAAGCTTCAAAGTTGCTAATGACCGACATGGGCCTTGACGTCAAAGTCCATCACACCCGTACGGCTCCATAGAAAATGGCATCTTGGCGAGACTGATCAATTTTAATATTGTTTTCACAGTTAGTATTCTATTTTTGTATATTTATTGATAAACTGGTTAGATTTTTTTTTAAATATTTTTATGCATATTTCCTACTATAGAACCAAATAAGGTAAACGCTCGCACTCAGCGCACAGCTTAATCTGATAAAAACTCAACTTCAAATTCTTGAAACTCAGTGCCGTGCTAGGTGATCCACATAAATTATTTTATTGCAAGCCAATATGTTTTTTTTAACTTATTTCCCAGGCCATGTGGGCGGCCGGCGCTTTAAATGCTTTTACTTACCTACTATTCCTTATCTAGCTAGCCAATTACAAAAAATCAATATGAATTTGTGGGATCACAGCGGACCACACGGCCTGCTGAGGTCAGCCGCCCACATGGCTTGCTACAAAAGTTAGTTCAATTGCAGTGTGACCAGCTGCATAAAAATATATTCTATGTGACCCGCGCGCCGCCCACATGGCCTGCTTCTCTAGAAAATGCTTGTATATACTCGTACATGGCGCTGAGAGTGTTAATACTTTCGGTGCTAGGAAGAGGAACGTACAGACAATAATTCGTTCGTAAGCCCACAACCCGATTTCGATGTTGTTAGGTACACGTAGGTAGCTATCGTTGACTTGTGTTCATGCCTAGGATCCGACTAGAGAGTTCAAATAGTTAAGTACCTAGATTGGTCAATTAAATTGTTTTACGACCCTGCTGAACCCTTGGCATTGAAAATGTTAATTCATAAATCTCGGGCCCTACCACAATACCAGCGCTACCTTATTTATTGTTTTATAAAAATATCGTAGCATTATGTTAAGGTAGGTGCCTTTTTTGGCCTCACACTGATTTTTGATTGTTTTTTTTTATTATCACTAAAGAAATGGCTTAGACAAATGCCTTTTCTATTAGCGTTCCTGCCAAACGTCAAATACAAAATGTATGGTAATAATATTACCTGTCAGGTCTCTTGTCACGTGTCTTCTCAATGTCATTGCAACGTCTGCGCAGCGCCAATATATCGCAGACGCGACGTTGACGTCGCGAGTTTCTAGTGGTATAGCGCCAACGTTGAGCAGACGCGACGTTAACGTCGCTGTTTGAGGTATACGCAAGAAATTTGCTACGTTAACGTCGCGATTTTCTAGTGGTAAAGCGCCAACGTTGCGCAGACGTTTTGAGTTCAGCGGATGTAACGCTTGCCACTAGAAACTCGCGACGTTAAAGTCGCGTCTGCGCAACGTTGTCGCTGAGCAGACGTTGGAGAAGCGCCAAAGCTCATAAAACGCCAGTGCGATAACGTAACGGCCTTAGGTAACACATCTAGGTATTATTTTAAAGACATTTTTTTTTTTTAATTTGGTAATTGAAACTACTTATTTATTTGGTAATGTTTAACCCTTGCAACGAGACAATCTGATATACCTATGTGACAAATAAATGGGGTAAAACAAATTTGAATTTTTATGTCAACAAAAACAGTTAACAATATAGTGTTGGTTTATCGGTAGATACCTGTCCGTATAATATATATTTTTGGGTTGTGGCGTTGAAAAGGTAAAGTATAGGTATAGCCATAAACAAATATCAGAGCCTTCTTCGAGTCGCGCTGGATATTCTCTGTAGTTTGGGTTTAGGCGTCTTCACGGGTGGCATGATTTCGTTCCTTCTCTCCGCGTAGTAACTCATTGATGGATAATGTATGAACCTGAACTCAGGTGCTATCTCATATCTCAGTGGTTCGATCTGGAATTGGAACACTTAGTAGTCACCGTCATTACTTTTCTGTATCAAATTAACTTCACTAAGATCTTTTTGTACATGGGTTGGGATGACAGCAGAATGAAAATATGCATCTTTAAGATGAGAGAAAAGGGATAGCTACTTTGTATGAATCCGACAGCTGTCACCCGCACCATCTCATAGCAATTATTGTAGTGTAGTAAAACACCGTTTTTTTTTTTGGAGTGGTTAATCTTTAATTGTCTTCTCGCGCTCTAAGGTGGAGCGTGAGAGCGTGTCAGACTGTTACTGACTAAAATCCATCAGTGTCCTTCTGTTGCCCTTTGCATTCCAGGGCTACAGTAACTATTTAAAAAAATCCCTGGCCCTGCTAGGCCCCTACGGTTTCCTGACATCTTTTTTTTTAATAAACTTTGTCCCACACTAGGAATTACTCCTTTATTGTGGATACGTTTACAAACAGATCAATTCACAGACCTACACAAAACACCCAGACCCAGAACAACTATCTGAAGGTCATACAGATATTTGTTCCGGGCGGGAATCGAACCCAGGACACACAGCGCGGCAGCCTATCGTATTTGAGGCGCATGTGAAACACTACGCACCGTCGCCAACGACTTTGGCTCAGTTCGTACCAGTCGGCCAGCTGGCAAGCTACCCATAGCCCTGCGACTCTCTACGCCCGGAGCGTTTGCTGTGACGGCAGCTGGGGCGTGAAGATGTCCGTTCCGTCACCTCTCCTTCGCTCGCATAATCTACTGCTTCGCAGAAGAAAGCGCCCGCTTCCCATTCTTTCTCGCTCCGGACCATGGCCTGAACCAGGGCCGGGCGCGAGAGGTTGCCATCGCCTAAGTATTTAAACTAGGTTAATAAATAAGTAGCAGTATTTACCTGTCCAAAGAATCCAAATAAAATTAAATAGAAAAACAAATTTAAAAATGGCATTATATGCATAGGATTTTGTAATCAAGTCGTTTCAGTTACCTACACCATTATGTGGTCTATCAAAGCGACTGACATTTCCTGTATACCTAATGCAATTTCAATTTCTTCACAGTATTGTTTTTAGAAAAATAACTTTAATACCTACACATAAAGTTAAGTTTTCTCTACAACTTCCATCTTTTATGGCAATTTCAGTTGCGCTAGTCATCCTGAAATCAACTTAATTTAAATGGGTGTATAGTTGATATTTGTTTCAGTGGTAATAGTGTCAATTGGAAACAAGATTTATTGTTATTATTTCAAATAAATATTATACGATTACACGTGTTTTTAGGGTTCCGTACCTCATAAGGAAAAAACGGAACCCTTATAGGATCATTTTGTTGTCCGTCCGTCTGTTTGTCTGTCAAGACCCTTTATCTCAGAAACGCGTGGAGACATCGACTTGAAATTAATATAATACAAGGATTTTCGTCCATTAAAGAAAACACCTTAAAATATACTTGTCCTACATAAAACCTACAATATTGGTTACCCTACTGCAGTGTATGTATGGAAAAATTTAAATGGTCAATATTTTTGAAACTACGCAAAGTTTCTCCGTCACAATTTCAGGTTATCATTATCGTCCCCGTCACAACATTTTGAACACATTTCGAAGGTCGTAGATCATCAGGCAGTGGAGATACATGTGTCCAGCCATTTTGAACTCAGGTTGGCTGGACATTAAGTTTTTATTGATTTCTCGTAAACCCTTACATGTGACGCCATAAATCAAACGTTATTACTGTCACAGATTGCGTCACCAAGTATTAGTAAAGGAACCATATTCGAAAACGCCCCCATTATTGAGATTCGGAAGTGCCAGCCATAAGTTTTATACGTAAATTCAAGATGGCTGGACACAGATTTTTGCATTTTTCTACTAAACCACTGTACTTATCACAAAACTTTTAGCTCGGTGCCCGTCACAAATTTATGTGACGCCCGTTGATATGCAAAAAGTCGTCAAAATCACTTCCGTTACCGAGATTGAGAGACCAGCGAAAAGTGGTTTTTCAAGATGGCTGGACACGTTTTCGATCGATTATCTAAGATTCTGTAGCGTCACAAATTCTGAAATAAGGGTGCTTAGCCGTCACATAAAGTGACCTATTGACCTAGTTAAATGCAAGATATTTTGAAGATTTGTCCAGCCAACCTGAGTCACATGTTTTCATAGGTAAGTTTGTGCGGAAGCCTCAGTGTGCGAGTCCGACTCGCACTGACCCTGTTTTTTTTTTTTTGTGAAAGTATCATAGTGCATGGCTGTTAGGCAAAGTAAAAGCCTTCCGACCGAATTCCTATTACGGCAATCAATCTCAATAGAGATTAGCCAAGTACGCAGGAGATATTATAGTGCATGAGTACGTGCGCAAACGCATGTGCACTCTCTGTTCTTTCACTCATAGTTGGATGGGACGGTAATCTGACACGACCGGCGAGAGTTCAGGCACCGCAGGACCGATCAGCTTTATATGCTTTCCGTGGCACGGGGGTATCATACCACCCAGGGGCGCCAGCAGGGTTGGGCAGTATTTGAATTACTTGTAATTAAAATACGTAATTGAAATACAAATACGTATTTGGTATTTGTATTTCAATTACTTCCTTAAAATGTAATTTGTAATTCGTATTTCAAATACCTGACGGCGAAGTATTTTGTAATTAGTATTTCAAATACTTGAGGCTTCAAAATACATTTTAACATTAAAATACATTTAACCTTCATTTAGCGATCGTGAGTGTGAGTTTGTTTTCTTTAGCAGGTTTTATTCACTCTCCAAGAAGAGGTTGTTTGTCTGACAGTACATTTTGTTTTTAGGTGGGAAATCTAATGACAAATCCCGCTCTTGGGCGGAGCGGGAGATAGTGACTAAAAACCCACTCCTGTTCCTTCGTTGTCTTCGTCCCAGGGCCCCGGGTTTCGTTTTCACACTACCCATGGCTCCAGTAGGCTTCGACCCTGCTGGGCCCCTACGATTTGCTGACATCTCCATGAGGCGCGCGTGGAACAATACGCGCCGTCGACGACTTGGGCACGGTCCGGACGGTTGCCGGACGGTCGGACGGCGAGCCACCCATTGCTCGCCGTCCGCAAGCCCGCGCCTACGGTGGCCGGAAATCGGGATCGGAATCCCGGCGGCGGTTAGGGCGTGAGGACCGTTGCCTCACGCGATCGGCCGCCTCCTTTGCTAGCATTACTTCTTCGCAGAAGGAGGCGACCGCCTGCCATTCCTCCTCGCTCCGAACCATGGCCTGTACCAAAGCCCGGCGCGAGAGATCGCCGCCGCCGATCGCCCCCACGAGAACACGGCGTTGCTCTGCCCAAGCGGGGCACACCTCTACCGTGTCCTCCACCGTGTCCTCCGGGCGGTCCACAGAGTGGCGACACCCGGGCGTCGCATCCGCACGAATCCGGTGCAGGAACTTCCCGAACTTACCGAGTTCGGTGAGAACCTGCGTCATGCGGAAGGTGAGGACGCCGTGAGGTCTTTCCAACCACGCCTCAAAGACCCTGACTTACCGCTATAATTGTGGCGTGCCCAGCACTGGGTTGCGACAGTCGCTGTCGTCATTTCTCCATGAGAACCCGCCGGAGCTCTGTCCGCCATGCTGCGACTTGTCGCGGCAGCGGAGATTCGCCCCGGCGTTGCATCTCCATCCGCAGATCGTGCATGTGTACAAGGACTGTTACCTCCAGATCCCATGGTGGCTGGCCAGCAAGGAGGCTCGCCACTTCGCGGGAAATCGTCCAGTATCCTCGCACCATCCGTATGGCCATGACCCTCTGGCACGCGTTCAGCCGGGCCGCCGGCCGCTTTCGCAGCGCCGGCGCCCATACCGGTGCGCCATAAAGGGCCATGGACCGAACGATTCCCGCGTAGAGCCTCCGGCAGGAGGCGTCTGGACCTCCCAGGTTGGGCAAGAGCCGCCCGAGGGCAGCCCCAGTCCGATTTAGTTTGGGTGCCAGACGTCGGAAGTGCTCCTCGAAATCCCATCGGCTGTCGAGATCGAGTCCCAGGTACTTCATCGTCGACCCGACGCCGATGTGAACTCCTCCTACCGTTAGTTGGGAACCCGGTGGTGGCGCGTTCCGAGGGCCGTGAAAACACATGGCCTCGGACTTCTGGATCCTGCCCACGACTGTCGCAACCCCGCGTGTCGCTAGTTTGGCCCTGACAGTACATTTAAAAATCTAGTGTTCATGAAAGGAAACTCTGGTTTTATTGATTAATTAATCTGGTTTTCCTCTACTTTTCAGCCCATGCTGGTCTAGATTACTTATTTTGTAATATGTAATTTGTATTTTGTATTTCAATTAAAAATAGCTAAAATACTGTATTTTGTTTTTTATATTTCAAATACCTTACATAAAGATATTTTGTATTTTGTATTTTAATTACTTGCGATAATGTATTTTGTAATTTGTATTTCAATTAAAGCAAAGCATGTATTTTGCCCAGCCCTGGGCGCCAGCTTTTAAAAAACCTCATAGGTGCTCATGCTCATTTAATTACTCGAAAAAATGGCGAAGTGTGAGAAGAGAAATGCACACTGATCGACATTTTGATAACGGATACTGTCATCAGTAACTGGCATCCGTTGCCCGCGTCGTTAATAAATAATATAAGTGAAATAATAATAATAATATTCCACAACTATCACACAACGCCGTCTAGTCCCAAGCTAAGCAGAGCTTGTGTTGTGGGTACTAGACAACTGATAAACATACTTATATATTTCTAAATACATACATATATAGATAAACTACACCCAGACAAAGAACAAATGATCGTGCTCATCACACAAACATTTGTCCTAGGTGGGAATCGAACCCACGACCTCCGGCATAGCAGTCAGGGCCACTAACCACTACACCAACCGACTAGTCAGTAATAAATTGAGACAACATCACATACATTGTCCTGGTCCCAAACTAAGGTTTTCCCTTGTACTATGGAAACCAGGAACAACGAAGGTACCACAAACACTCAGACCCAACACAAATATCTGTTTCCTCAACAAACATTTGTGTTGGTGCGGGAATCGAACCCGCGACCCTTGCGTCTCAACCGGCGCTCTGAACCACTGCGCTAAACGGGTCGTCGAGTAATGAAAAAACGCCCATCTCGAAAAGGCGAACTGATCTGTTTCATGATGTCTTTTCTCAGGGATGCTCGGCACCCACTGTTTATTTCTCATGGGTGCTCGAACCCCCGAGCACCCACGGAGTCGGCGCCTCTGATACCACTAACTTCCAAACTTCAAGCAGCTACAGAGTAATATGGAAAAACCCAATAACATTTTTTGCCCGACCCGGGAATCGTTCCCAGGACCCCTCAGTCAGTAGTCACGCTTGCGACCATGAGATCAACGAGGCAGTCAAAGTAGATAGATAAACAACATTTTTTAACATTAAAATAGAATCATTTCTAAGCAATCATGTTTATAAGTTACATGATTTGATAAATAATTGAGCGACTTGTTTGGAAAATTGTTTTTTTTTTTCAATTAAGTTTTTTCAACATTTCAAGACAATCATGTCAATCATGTTGATTGTCTGAGGTAGACTGGTAGAAAATGCCTAAGGCATTAAGTCCGCCTTTGTACAGTATTTATTACTAGTGCATTAAGTTTTAATAAATAAATAAATAGATATATAGGTAGTTAGTACAGAATTCACAAAAAGTCTTAAAGCTGCCTTTTATTAATAATATAAAGCAATTTCGGAGATATTTCCTTCATTTGTGACACCACCTTGTACAATTCCGTGCCTTTTTTTATTTTTGCTTTTATTGATCCCTGTAAAGATGAAAATATTAAATTAGATACTTAATCCTAGAACACATCAGCCCTATCCAGAGTGGTAAGTGGAGAACTGGTCAATAGCCTGAGGGTTCCTGAAGATGGAAGACGCAGTCGAAGAAAAATAAAGAATATATAATCTAGAAGGACTTTTTTTTGTTTTCGAGGGAGAACCTTCGAAGGGATTTTGGGGATAAGTCCGGGGAGTGTGGGATTTTTACCTCACTAAAACACCCTGGTGATCACCATCAGCACACAGAAGGGGCCCGGCACGGCACATCCCCATCTCCTTAGCCTCATTTTATCTAGAAGGACTTTTAGGGGAGGCATTCGCCAGGCTGTGTAACAGCAACGGTTTGATGAAAAATAAAAATCCATATATATAAAAGGAGAAACCGGATATCTATGGGAGAAACTGACTGACTGACATATCAACGCACAGCCGAAACTACTGGGACTAGGAACATGAAATTCTGCACAAGGCTTCCTTTTATGACGTAGGTGAGCACTAAGAGAGGATTTTCCATAATTCATCCCCTAAAGGGTTGAAACGGGGGTCCAAAGTTTGTATAGAAAAACCTTTTTTCATGCGGGCAAAGCCGCTGGCAAAAGCTAGTCTTAAATAATATTATTCTAAGGCATTGCTTGTGTCTTATGTTTTTTATTAAACAAAAGCACCTAAAACAGCCGATAAACTTTCAGTAGGTACTACAAGGATATTTTACTACATTGTTAGATTTCCATAGTGAGTTATGGAAGCGATCGGCGGCGGCGACCTCCCGCCTCGTTCCGGACTGGTTCGGGAGAGAGAGAAAATAAGAAGCGGTCATCTTCACTCGCATCTCGGCAACGTGACACTAGGGCTTCATTATCTCAAGACACTTCTTTCACACAATGCCATCTAGTCCCAACTAAGCAGAGCTTGTGCTACGAGTAGGTACTAGACAACTGATAAACATACTTATAAGTACATACATACCTAATTATAGATAAATTACGCCTACACAGAACAAATAATCGTGCTCATCACATGAACATTTGTCTTGGGTGGGAATCCAACCCACGACCTTCGGCATAGTTGTCAGGCCCACTAACCGCTAGACCAACAGACCAGTCAATTCAAAAGTTCAAGCTCCATTAGATACAATTACTAAGGAAAACTCACCAGATTTTTCTTCTCTATCCCAGATCGCATGGCGATTTTTGGTTTAACGTCTTCTTTCCATACTCCATTCCAATAATCCTGAAAAATTACAACAACCGCTTGTAAAATATGCTTAGTACCTACTATGTACTATGCACAAAAAAACCCTTATTCTTAAAGAGCCCCCGCTTGTGCGAGGCCTTGGGCGAGGGGCCGCTTCGCCCACGCCTTGTTAGCTACTGGTCTGAACGTGTTGGTTTAAACTATAAAGGTAGGATTTCATTGCGCACACGTGGGCCACGTACGCCGATCTAGGCGCGTCGGTCTCCAAACATTTTATATGGCAACTAGACTTGCAGAGCTACATTACATCCACGCCACGCAACGCGCCGGTACGTACAAATCAGGCGTGGTCCACGTGTGCGTCGGTCTAGTGTAGTTTTCGCTTTAGTGCAGAGAATATTAATAATTTTAAACTTTGGCTCCTGTAATACAGTTCCTAACTAGCTCAGGAGCCAGGGAATTTCATTTATGAGTGTAAAACTTTATGTCAATGAATAATTTATTATTATTACATTTATTTTCTATATATACATATTATTTACATTTTTAAATATTTCTTAAAAACAAACAATAAAAAAGCATTTAAAAACATAAAAAATAGTAGCCCACCGGCATCGGGAACAGGGTCCAAGCTACCGGTGGTCAGGGCTCCTGAGAGAGGAATCTCCTAACAATGCGCGCCGTGTCCAGGAGTACCGCTTTCTGGATCAAGCCCTTAATCCAGCTGCCCAACGAGAGCCTCCTCAGATGTTGTTCGAGGCTCTTAGCTATTAAGCCATTCGCCGTTACGACTATCGGCACAATGACTGCTCTATCCACTTCCCACATGTCGACAACCTCGCGAGCTAAGTCAAGATATTTAGTTTGTTTATCTTTCTCAGCTTTCACGAGGTTCTCGTCATGAGGGACCGCTATGTCAACAATCATTGTGCGACGCTCTAGTCGATCTATCACCACTATGTCAGGCTTATTGGCAACAATAGTCCTGTCAGTGATGATAGATCGATCCCAATCCCAATACAATGTGACGCTGCCATTCTCGAGAACTGGGTCGGGCACATACCTATACGTACGATACTTCTGATTCCACAAGATTGTATTTAAGAGCAAGTTGCTGGTGAATAATCCTGGCTACAAGGTTGTGTCTATGCAAATAGTCTCCGTTAGCTAAATGAGAACATCCAGAAATAATGTGTCGGATTGATTCTCCGGGTCGGTGGCATGCCCGACAGATGTCAACCGTACCGTCCTTCACAATGTATTTCCGGTAGTTGTTCGTCATCATAACTTCGTCCATAATTGCAAAGACAAAACCTTCGGTTTCTCCAAAGAGATCACCAAAGCACAGCCAGGATACGGACTTATTATTATTATTATTATATTAATTGTTCTAAATAACAAAAAAAATGAAGATACAAAGGGGAATGAAACTCATCCCATACATTGCTTGGGCACGCCACAATTATGGCGGTAAGTCCCTTCTTTGAGGCGTGGTTGGAAAGACCTCACGGCGTCCTCACCTTCCGCATGACGCAGGTTCTCACCGAACACGGGAAGTTCGGGAAGTTCCTGCACCGGATTCGTGCGGAAGCGACGCCCGGGTGTCGCCACTGTGTGGACCGCCCGGAGGACACGGTGGAGCACACGGTGGAGGTGTGCCCCGCTTGGGAAGAGCAACGCCGTGTCCTCGTGGGGGCGATCGGCGGCGGCGATCTCTCGCGCCGGGCCTTGGTACAGGCCATGGTCCGGAGCGAGGAGGAGTGGCAGGTGGTCGCCTCCTTCTGCGAAGCAGTAATGCTGGCAAAGGAGGCGGCCGATCGCGTGAGGCAACGGCAACGGTCCTCACGCCCCAGCCGCCGCCGCGATTCCGATCCTGACTTCCGGCCACCGTAGGCGCGGGCTTGCGGACGGCGGGCAATGGGTGGCCCGCCGTCCGACCGTCCGGTAACCATCCGGACCGAGCCCAAGTCGTCGACGGCGCGTATTGTTCCGCGCGCGCCTCAGGGAGATGTCAGCAAATCGTAGGGGCCCAGCAGGGTCGAAGCCTACTGGGGCCATGGGTAGTGTGAAAACGAAACCGGAGCCCTGGGTCGAAGGCAACGAAGGAACAGGAGTGGGTTTTTAGTCAGTAAAAGTCTGACACTATCTCTCGCTCCGCCCAAGAGCGAGATTTGTCATAAGATGATTTTCCCACCTATAAAAAAAAAAAAAAAAAAAAAAAAAAATCCCATACATTGCTGGCATGTATTTTTTTTTTCCTTTTGCCAAAAGTGAAACTTAGGCCATAATATCGGACTATATGATAAATCAATAGCAAAAAGAATTAAGTCTACAAACCGTAACCGAACGAAAGTTAGAGACTATTTAGTATATTGCTATAGTTTATGAGGCGTTATTTTTCTTAAATAAAAATACTTTTTGTCTGATATTTTAAGTTTCCCATTGTTAAATATAGTTTTAGTTTAGGTTTTTATGGTGAGTACGCATTAAATAGTGTCAATCACTATCACAACACTAACGCGAATCTTTTCGATTCATTTATCACTTATTTTTTTTTTACTAGGTTTAGTTATGAAAAACTGCGACTGTGAAAAAAATATAACAGTAATAACCAATTTAATTTATTTTTCAACACACTTGCTCAGAAAGTGACTCTTATTGCACTGCACTTAGGTATATAATGGCACTCGTTACCAAACTGTGACATTTTGATTACCATTACGCACTAGTGATATAATGTAGTTAAAACCTTTTTGTTCAACCTCTTTGTTCGCATAACAAATTTTAAATTCGAATAAAATTCCCATTAAGTTTTTGCGTTCAATAAGTATATAAATTAGTGTCTTACGTAAATAAATTATAAAAAAAATTAATTGATATATATAAACCAGTGCTTGACTGCGATCCCACGTGATGGTAAGCAGTGATGCAATCATTGATGGTAAGGCGCACTACTTTATTAAGAGCCTATTCACTCTAGCCTTGAAGGCACCTAAATTATAGTTGGACGGGAAGACCGCAGCAGGCAAATTGTTCCAGTCCTTCGATGTATTTAATAAAAAACATTTAGTAAATAAATCGTACATTCAAATAAAATTTGATTTTTTTTGTGGTCTATGGCCGCCATTTTAAGATGCGCGCGGTTTTTGGCGTGATTTTTTAATTTTTTATTATTATTGATAGACTCGCGTTTGACCACCATCTCACCTGATGGTAAGCGATGATGTGGCCGACGATGGAGCACGCTTGCCTAGAAGTAACCTATTCACTCTTGACTTAAAGACCCCTAGGTTGTAGCTATCAGGGAACACAGACTCGGGCAGGGAATTCCACTCCTTAGCTGTACGCATTATGAATGTGTTCCCAAAACGCTTTGTACGTATGGGTGGGATGTCCACCATGTACCGATGGCGCAACGCCGTACGTCTAGTGGTCCGATGATGGAACGGACTTGGTGGAATTAAATTGTGCAATTCCAACGCACACTCCCCGAAGTGTAATCGATAGAAAACCGACAGGCCAGCTGCTCGGCGTCGATGCTCAAGGCTTTGGAGTTTTGAATCGACAAGTGCATCATCACCGATGATTCTCTTGGCTCGCTTCTCAATCGACTCCAGAGCATCAAGCTGGTATTTGGCAGACCCATCCCAAAGATGAGAGCAGTATTCCATACACGATCGAACTTGCGCTTGATAAAGTTTGAGCAGCTGTTCCGGCGTGAAGTACTGTCTCACCTTGGCTAAGATCCCCAATTTTTTGGCAGCCTGTTGAGCTTTAGCCTCGATGAAAGAGCCGAAATTGAGGGTAGATGACAACGTTACCCCAAGAAGCTCAAGGTCACTGGTTATCGGCACGGTTACACCCCGGAATGATGGAGCCGGGTGGAATTGGCTCCGTTTGGCGGAAAAAAGACACGCCTGGGTTTTAGCAGCATTGAACTTGACCAGATTGGCATCGCCCCAGTCGGATACTGCCTTCAAGGAAAAGTTCAAGCGTTCAACCATAGCCTCTCGGAAAGACTGGATCTGTGACCCACTAGCACGTGCATCGGACACGTATCTCTCAGCAACAGTGCTATCGTCTGCATACCCAAAGGTACCGGGTTTAAGAAGGTCGTTTATGTGCAGCAAGAACAGTGTTGCCGAGAGTACCGACCCCTGAGGGACCCCGGCATTAATTTCCATTTGACCGGACGAGCAGCCATCAATAACCACTCGGATGGATCGCCCCCTCAAGAAGTCTGCGATCCAGTCACACAGACCAGTGGGCAGACCGAAGGAAGGAAGCTTAGCAATAAGGCTATCATGCCAGACCCTGTCAAAGGCCTTCGAGATATCAAGGGAGACTGCAAGTGCTTCCCCATGCTTCTCGATGGCCTCGCTCCAGATGTGAATGGCATACGCTAGAAGATCCCCAGTTGACCGATTTCGGCGAAAGCCGTATTGACGATCACTGAGGATGTCATTAGCTTCTAGGTATGCCAGGAGCTTATTATTGATCACTCGTTCCATACTCTTGCAGATAATGGACGTTACCGAGATAGGTCTGTAATTAGCAGGGTCAGCCCGACTACCCTTCTTGGGCACGGGTTGCACGTTAGCTTGCTTCCAAGCCATCGGTACTTTTCCAGCCTCAAACGAAAGACGAAATAAGCGTGTCAGGATCGGAGACAGTTCAGGCGCACAAGTTTTTAAAACAATTGCCGGTATCCCGTCGGGACCATTGGCTTTGTTCACGTCAAGGTTACGTAGCACCCTACGGACGTCCTTCTGATGGATGCGTATGTCTGCCATAGTCGTCTCGCATCGCTCAGGAAAGGCAGGGGGCCGCGCGTTACCGGAATCAAGACGTGAAGATTCCGCAAAAAGAGAGGCAAATAGATTTGCTTTCTCCTCAGCGGTGTGGGCCAGCGACCCATCGGGTTTCAGCAGTGGTGGTAGTGAGGGACGGCAGAAGTTCGATTCAACAGATTTAGCCAGGGACCAAAACACTTTACTACCTGCTGGGTATGAAGCAAGTTTGTTCCCAATTCGGCTAATGTGGTCAAACCGAGACCTCCGCATCACCTTCTTGCAGGATTTGGCAGCCCTATTATAGGCTCTCTTTTTTTGAGTCACGTCACTTGCCTTGCGCCTACGAGCGTCGACCCATTCTTGGTATGCCGTATGTTTAAGCGCTTCAGCGCGATTACATTCGGTGCCAAACCAAGGTCGAACCTTGTCAGACATTGTTACATCAGAGAATGGAATGTAATATTCCATCCCCCGACGCAACACATCCGACACTGCGTCCGCGCACAACGACGGATCAGCGGAAGAGAAGCAAGTAGGCTGCCAAGGATAGCATGCGAAGAAAGAACGCATACCATCCCAATCTGCTGACTTGTATCGCCAAACCCGCCGGGTGCCTCTTGGGCTGGGATCGGGCGGGGAATAGACGGATACAGATTTCACCAGACAATGGTCGGAACTACCTATTGGTGAAGATATCGACACTGAGTACCGGTCCGGATCTGTAGTCAACAGAAGGTCCAAGCAATTGGCCATGTGTGACTCAACATCCGGCACCCTTGTAGCCCCCTGGACCAGCTGGGTGAGATTTAACGCTAGCGCTAGCTTCCGCGTCTCTCGCCCAGCATGGTCTGTGCACTGGTATGGGAAGAGCCACTCCTGATGGTGGGCATTGAAATCCCCCAGTATCACCAATTGGGCAGAAGGGTACCGCTGCTGAGCCACATCCGCCGCCTCACTAAGGTGCTGTGTGAGTGATTATTTTTATTCCAATGAAGTTCAGTGGCTGTATTAATTAAATACTACAAAATCATTAGAAAATGTTAATCCGTATTCTATGGTCACTACGAAATACATCGTAAAAACTTTTCACGCAACAAGAAAACATAAATGTAAGACTAGGCACTATGATCAAAGTACCTTAGCCTTCCTCTAGGGGTAAATAAAAAAAATGAAGCGCGCTTATGAAAACAGATTTTTACCGCCATGTCACAGAAATTTTTACTACTTTTACTGTTGTTTTCTTCACAAGTGTATTGAAAAACGTCGTATGACACACGTGAGTAATTAATGATTACCGTTCTTGGCTCTCTTAAGACCCTCGCCACGGCTCGGGTCTAAATACCACCTCGACGGTAATCACTAACATTACACACTTATATCATAATGTACTATTATCAATGGAAACCTCAAAATATTACGTATTATATATATTTCCATTTCATTATAATATAACGAAAATAGGTAATGCCTAACAAAAATATACTAGCAATGCTTCTATAGGTATCTTCGGTCGGTTACGGTTTAAAGATCTGGTTCTTTTTGCTATTGATTCCTGGCATTGGCCTTTAACATATAACCTAAGTTTCATTTCTGGCGAAAAGAAAAAAAGTAAATCAAGCCAATAGTTGCATTGGTCTTTGTTTATGCAAACTTAACTACATACCCCAGATCTCAATATTTTCTTCCGGTCAATGTCACTTCCTAAGTCCATATCTTTGCCTGGTCCCAGTAACGCAGATTCTTTTGCCACCAGCATCACTAGTTCAGGAGGAGCCTGTAACATTTTTATTTATTTATTTATACATATAATTCTTTAAGCACACAAAAGGCATTTTGTACCAGTCAATCTTTGGGTTGATTTTAGTATATAGGTACAAATTATACTCCCTTGCCCATCTCGGCTAAGGTAACGGATTTCTGTTATCTGTGCAACTATAGGTTGCGATCAACTCGGTCGTAAACGGTGTTCAAAAGCGAACTAATATCCAAATATTTTTTCAATGCACTTACTGTAAAACCCTCTCTTATCCCTACCGCTTTTAGGCACGCAATTTACTGTTTTCCGAACTAGTGCGGAAAACTGGACGAGCTAGCGCGTCGTCGGTCAGCGCCCGTTAATTTATTTCTTCGTTAGTGTACCTATTGAAAAACGTCGTTTGCTACACGTGGAAATTTGCCACTGCAGCATTCGGCTCCATGCCACCCTTACTTGCGGCTCGGGTGAATTCCACCTCGGTCTTGATGACAAACTTACTCTTGTATCAAAATATAGGTACTATTTTTTCATTATGCCCTGCTAGCCTTTTCCCAACGGCTTCGAAATCGGCTTCCATTGTAAATTGAAACCGAATACAGTTGAATACTAGTACTTATTTTACATGCACCTTTCGAACTTCTGATAATTACCCGCAATAACTGATCAGCATCTTCACGAACAGTCTATTATACTTAGTAAGAGATGGTGGACCACACGTCCGTATCTGTATAAGCTTGTCATTTATTCTTTTAAAACTCGGTTAAACCTGCACTTCACGTGCCTGTAGCTGGCACAAGTAGCATGTATGGCAGTGTACTATCAAAGTTCTCATTGGTCTGTCATCATATCGTGCAAACTACTTGCAAACGTTTGTTCCAGCTTGTGTATCGCCGCATTGATACGCTGGACCAGAATACCAGACGCCTTAGTGCGAGTTGTTTTTTCGCGATCGAAATGTTTAGGCTGTTTGGCTCTGTGATTGGTTAAGAGCTAGGAGCGGGCCAATCAGAGCGCCGAACATCCGTGTCGTTCGCGTTAACGTAAACCCAACTCTAGGCACTGCTCATGGATTCGAGCTTCGAAATTTGAATGCTGTTTCATACAACAAAATCTAAATAATATACTTAAGATTTTTATTCTATCGAAGTAAAACTTTTCTACCTATTAAAACCTGTTCTCATTCATCTGCAAATACCGTTCCCTTCCGTTCCGTTCTGACGACGATACCTGTGCAATACAGGTACAGGCTTAGCAGAAATTCCGGAGCCTTCAAAATATTAGTTCCCTTTAAACTGCCGTACCTACCTTCTCCGGTATAAGGTAGTTATCATTTTCCGCCGCAGTACTTTTCAAAGCCTGAAAAAGAAAACATTTTAATTATGCAAAGAGAGAGAGAGAGAGAGCTATATAGGGTGACTGGTAATTAGTGTACGATACTTAAACACGTGATTGTGCTCATGATAACCAACAACTTTTACTATGGGAACAAACCTGAAATCGCGAAAAAAATCAGCTGTTCAGTACATTTATGTTTGCCTAATGTACTGAACAGCTGATTTTTTTTCGTGATTTCGGCTTTGCTCCCATAATAAAAATTGTTTGTTATCATGAGCACAATCACGTGTTTAAGTATCGTACACTAATTGCCAGTCACCCTATATACACGGCAATATAACTTTCCGTCGACGACTCGGGCTCGGCCCACACGGTTACCGGAGGGCCGGACAGTGAGCAACCCATTGCTCGTCGTTCGCAAGCCCATGCCTAGCGGTAGCTGGAAGTCGGGGTCGGGGTTTCGGCGGCTGGGACGTGAGGACTTCCTTTCCCTCACGGGTACGGAGAGCTCTTTCGCTAACATTTGGCTATTGCTACGCAGAAAAAGGCGGCAGCCTCTGCCCATACCTTCTTGCTCCGGACCATGGCCAGTACCAAGGCCCGGAGCGAGAGGTCGCCGCCGCTGCCGATCGCCCCCACAGGGACACGGCGGTGCTCCGCCCAATGCTTTGTCTCTCTGGATTTAATAGTTTTATTTCATAGTGTATTCGCGTTAAGAAAATAGTGACTCATCGTGGTCACTCACCTTAGCCGCGCCCCGTGACCAATTAAATAATAGTAGGTATCTACTTAAATAAAAAATAAAAATATTTAAAGAAAAACAAAAAACCCGACTGCGTCGAAACTAATTTTAAAAAATACGTAAAAAAATTAACTTAAATAAAAACTAAAAAGAAACAAACAAGCCCAGTAGTTTAGAATTCTGTTATGTAATACTAAATAACTACACAATTGAAATAGTTTTATAATCGATACACACATAAAACAAATCATACATTCTAATGCAGAACAGACCGACTCACAGTCGGGGCCCATTCAAATTTTACCAATCAAATCTTCCCAAGGGGCCCCGACTGTGAGTCGTTCTGTTCTGCATTAGAATGTATGATTTGTTTTATGTGTGTATCGATTATAAAACTATTTCAATTGTGTAGTTATTTAGTATTACATAACAGAATTCTAAACTACTGGGCTTGTTTGTTTCTTTTTAGTTTTTATTTAAGTTAATTTTTTTACGTATTTTTTAAAATTAGTTTCGACGCAGTCGGGTTTTTTGTTTTTCTTTAAATATTTTTATTTTATTTTATACTTTTTAGTTACGATTTATTGACTTCGTTATAAGATGGTAAATTTCGCAATCTAGTCATTTCATTGAGGGAGTTAATATCGTGGGGATTATTAAGCTGTTGATCCCCGCATTAACGCCGGCGTTCACGCGCCATTGTCTTACTATTGTGTCTCTAAATACGCACTCAAAAGGTTAAGTAACTTGCGGTGGTCTAAACTACTGATGATTAGTCCCTCTAGAGACCTAACTCGGCTCAAAGCTACATATGCTTGACCTTGAGCAAAAATTCGTGAACTTAGTCAACCACAGCTCGGTCCAAAAGTCCAAAGTAGTTCCTTGGAGCTTGTGTACAGTTACACCCCAGCACAATATCAATGGCAACATTTTTCGCTCTATTTTACCCTGTCCGCGAAGTGCATCGAGTTCTGTCGTCGATGGTTCGATTCTGACTCCTACTCCAGGAACATTTTTTTTTTTTTTTTTTTTATTAATGATAGGCTCGCGTTTGACCACCATCTCACCTGATGGTAAGCGATGATGTGGTCGACGAACATTGTTTTTAATTGCTTTGTCGTCAAATTCTATATAAACAGCTTGTGGCAATTCTCCGGGTTCCAATTGGTCCCTCCGAAGAGCTGGCCACTCAATTGTCCTTATAACACCCATTGCTCCGTTAACAAGACCATGGGTAACATTCAAATTTCTTCGTAACATAACTCGTGATCCTAAACCGATTGTTAAATATTTAACGATTCCTCCAATTTTGTTAGGATCATCAGAAACATATACCTACATCTTTCGGTTTTTGACCATATGTTTTCGATTCTACTGATATATCAACTGCATGTAATTTATACAACCTAGTAGTTTTTGCCAATATAGTTGTCATCTTTTGCTTATGTTCATCGACCTGTCTAGTAGATGGGAAAACTCGTATGATTTGATTTACAAACGTGCATCAAATGAACAACGCCATCTATCTAGTTTGGTGGTAAACTTTTTTTACCAAAAATATTTGTTCTTCATGCTTTTTCACTGTTTTTTTTATTTGTGTATCGTTTATACTTGAAATGAAAACTTAAATCAATAAGTAAGAAAATTAGCGAGAATGATTGTTTTGTTTGACAACTTTAAATCGTTATATATCCTAAACTATTATTTAAAATGAAAAATGATAAAAGGAACCTAAAGATGATTTTAAAATACCTATTCAACGACACCCCACTTGACATAGTTCATCGACTTTTTTTTTTTTCATTTTGACAATATGGCGTCTGGTTGTAGCTGTGGTGAATTTTGATTACTGTCATGTCTTTAGTGACACTCGCAAGGTTAAGACGAATCGATTGACGTAAGAATTATCAAAATCGGCCTACGCATTTGGTCTCTAGAACGCCACATAGAAACAAACATACATACATACATACATACATACATAGACTGATAAACACATTACCCTCCTTTGCGTCGCGCAGTCGGGTAAAAAAGCCGTGTTCACATTGACCAAACCTATTTTTACGCAGGCGAAGCCACTGGCAGTACCTAGTTAGAATATAAAAATGTTGACGCTGATTTAAAAATCTGACTGTGCCTATAGTATGTCGGGCTGGTGTCTACAACTACACATCCAGCGCATATTTCACGTACGGGTCAATGAAACACAAAAAAATCTGGCCATTATTTTGCCGCAGCAGCAATGACGAAAGAATGGGCACTTACTTTGGGTACAGACCTTCTTCCTAAATCTTCGTACGAGCTCGTTTGCCGAACATGTTCATTCTGACCGATTAGATCTGCTGGGTTGCCCGCTGCCATCTCAATTGCGAACAGTCGCGCTGCTTCCTGAAAACACAAGAAATGAACTTCTCTATCTATAACTAATTATCTATAATTATGATAATGACATTTAACTGACTGGCCTGTTGGTTTAGTAGTTAGTAGCCCTGACTGCTATGCCGGAGGTCGTGGGTTCGATTCCCACCCAGGACAAATGTTTGTGTGATGAGCACGATTATTTGTTCTGTGTCTGGGTGTAATTTATCTATAATATGTATGTATTTAGAAAATATATAAGTATGTTTATCAGTTGTCTAGTACTCATACACAAGCTCTGCTTAGCTTGGGACTAGACAACGTTGTGTGATAGTTGTGGAATATTATATTATATTATATTATATTATATTATATTATATTATATTATATTATATTATATTATATTATATTATATTATATTATATTATATTATATTATATTATATTATATTATATTATATTATATTATATTATATTATATTATATTATATTATATTATATTATATTATATTATATTATATTATATTATATTATATTATATTATATTATATTATATTATATTATATTATATTATATTATATTATATTATATTAACTAAAACTATTGTCTTTGTTATTGTACCTTTTGAATATGGATTGAAAGAGACTGGACCCCACAACACAGGGAATCCTAGTGTGGGGTTCAGAGCTTCATCTACGTTTGAGACAATATTTTTTTTTTTTATAACTCAAAGGCTTGCTGGGAGAAAACTCATTGCTGAGTTAAGCTCGCCTTTGTACATGAACTGTCTGTATCACCATATATTATGTTATGTTTTTGTGTACCGAAATTATGAAGAAAATTGGATACAGTAGGTACTTTTTTGGACCGCATAACGTTGCGCGGTATGCGGCCGAGAGTGTTTCAAACTTTTAGGGCCGAAACTGCGTTACGCGGTCGCCCGCGCGGTCCCATACAAAAGTGCTCCGTCGCGGCTCGCCGCGCGGGCCCCCGACGCGTGGAGCCGCGCCCCACGTCCGTTTTGCTACGTAATAATACATTAAAGTTTTCCGTCGAAGCGACTACATGCACATCGTTGAAGTTGAACTAGCGACACTGCGCAGGTAATAAACCTGTTTCCGTGACGGGGACCGTCGTACACGGCACACGCGCGACGTCACGCTACGGGTGCCCGTCGCGGGCGACCGCGTAACGCAGTTTCGGCCCTTACTGACTAAAACCCACCTATTTTCTGACATATAAGTATACCTATGCCTTTTGCGTTCTAGGGACATAACTAGTAACTCGCCACCGTAGGCGCGGGCTTGCGGACCGTCCGGTAACCATCCGGACCGAGCCCAAATCGTCGACGGCGCGTATTGTTCCACGCGCGCCTCAAGGAGATGTCAGCAAACCGTATAGGCCCAGCAGGGTCGAAGCCTACTGGGGCTATGGGTAGTGTGAAAGTGAAACCCGGGGCCCTGGGACGAAGGCAAAGAAGGAACAGGAGTAGGTTTTTAGTCAGTATAAGTCTGACACACCCTCTCGCTCCGCCCAAGGGCGAGAGATGTCATTGTATGATTTTCCCACCTAAACTGGTCTCCAACGTGTGTTTTACATACGATTAATTGTGTCCGGCACCGCATATCGCAGCGATTATTATTATTCACCCGTGGGCGTGGCTAAAACGCATGCTATCTTAACTAAAGTCATCCGAGTAAGCGAGAAACGCCTTTAGTTGAAATGTTATTGTGGGAAAACTATCGAAAATATTAATCACACTATTATTATAAAGGCGAAAGTTTATGTGTGTTTGTTACTCCGTTACGCTGAAACTGCTGAAAGGATTTAGATAAAATTTGGTGCACGAGTAGACCATAGCCTAGAATATCACACAGGATACCTTTTATCCCGAGAGTATGTTTCCTCGGTACAATTTTCTACTTTCACGCGTGTGAAGACGCAGGCAGCAACTAGTTTATAAAGAAACTAGCTTTTGCCCGCGGCTTCGCTCCCGTCAACTGACTACTCTATTCTGCTTTACCCAACTCTACCCTACTACCAATTTTTTTAATTTTTTTCTTTCATAAGAACCCTCTGACAATGACAAACACAACTTAAAAAATAATAATAATGAAATCGGTCTAGCCGTTCACACGTGATGGCGTGACCAAGGGAAATAGGGATTCATTTTTATATATATAGATTCTTGAGAAGTTACAACAAACCGTACAAATTTCGTTTTGATAATTCAATTAACTTTTAGTTTTTAAATTAAAGGATTGGCGCCATTACCTCGAGTCGTTTATTTTGTTTCTCACTGCCTACATTTTCTGCCTTTGGTCTCCACTGTTTATCTTGAACTTCTTCAGAAAAACTAGACGATGATAAATCGTCATACTGAGGTAGCTCTTCCTCTGAGGAGGCTGACTTTAATTTAACCTCCGTCGAGCTATCTTCGTACTGGTTGACTTCCTCCTGGCTGGTACTACTACTCTGAGCTGGTTCATTCTGGCCTTGCTAGTTGAAAAAAAAGGAATAGATAGAACTGTGGTCCTACCACGAGCTCTTTACGAGATCCATTTTACGACCGAAACTGAACTGTTAGGGCCTGCGCACACTTGAGACAAGACTGTCTTAGACAGACTTGTGTACGACGTCGCAGACTTGTCTGCGACAAGACTGTTTCGTCTACGACACGGCGCACACTATCAAGACAAAACGGTCTAGCGGCGTACGGCCAGTGTTGCCAACTTAGTGGATTTTCCACTAAAACCAATATTTCGCAATATTCTAAATGGAGGGTTTTAACTCTCCATTTAGTTGCGAAATATTGGTTGGCTATTTATTGGCTAGTGGAATTTTCTAGTGCTTTAGTAAAATTCAATTTCTTACTAAAATTGCGATCACTCGGGTGTAAATCAGCACCATAGAATCCATAATTATCAATCTGATACCTACTGACGCGGACGATGATGGTGCAAACATAACAGCAAAAAGATTCGTCTGAAGACGAATCTTTTAGCTGTTATTGAATAATTTGTATGTTGATTTACCTACTAATGTTAATTTACCCACAAATAGTATTTTGATCAACTGATTTTTAATTTTTATCACATATTATTAAAGGAAACCAATAACCTATATTCCTACTTATTTTATTTCGTACAACACACATTTTTTTAGTGGGAAATTTTGCGATTTTGTGTGTGGGATAATTTTTTGTTAGTGGTTTTCTGGTGGTTTTAAAAGTTGACTCTAATGGTAGGTAAGTTAGTGTAACTGTTGCCAACACTGGACGTCTCAAAACAGCCTTGTCGTTGTCGCAGACAAGTCTGCGACGTCGTAGTCGACAAGTCTGTCTAAGACAGTCTTGTCTCAAGTGTGCGCAGGCCCTTAAGGTTGACGTAATCAATCCAGCGAGGCTATTGCGTAACTCTGTTGACAGTTCAAGTGATGATCACTTGTTAACAAAGTGCATCATTGAACTGTCAAACAGCTAGTTTCGTATTGCCTATCTTCAGTGACCAACTGCTGTGACGTCATTAGCCACTGGTGCCTTTGATAGGCACCGTAACACGTTTTGACAGATGTTATTGTATCGATACTTTTAAAATTTCGATTGTGTAAGCTTTTGAAGCTGTATACTTAGTAGCCGATAAAATTTTAGAGTGGTCACAATAGGCACCGTAAATTTTTATAATTCACCACATTTCCACCGTAGTTTGTGTGATACACCACTTGTGTGATACGTAATACCAATTTTATGAAATTGTCAGTTGACAACTATGTTTAGTGTGCAACGAATGCTAGTTGTCAACAAAGTTGTCAACTGTTATTGAAAAAGTTAGCCAATACCTAGCCCCCAGATAGTATAAAAAATTCTTGTATAAGACATCATAATTTATTATATCTATTTATTTCTGTCACTCAATGTTTCAATCGATATCCGTGGTTTCAATAGCTTTTCTCTTTATTACTCGCATCTAAATTCATTTCTTCATGCTAAAAATACGACAATAGTTCGACAATGAATCTTTTCTTTTTTTTTTTTTTTTTTAAGATTGTTTACCTCTAGTTAATTATTTACATTTAAAAATACTAACTATAATTACAATAAAATAAAATAAATAATAATAAAAACCCTAATCTAATTACAACTAACAAAAACTAAAATATGGCGTCAAAAAACTCTTCCGGACAGCCTCGGACACCACGGTCTGTCATGCAGCCGAAGTGCGGGTCGCATAGCACGACACGCGAATATCAACGACATCATCAGACGTGCTCTTGTCTCCGTCGGCGTTCCAGCCGTATTGGAACCCCATGGCCTGGCACGCGACGATGGCAAGAGACCGGACGGCATGTCGTTATTCCCATGGAAGATGGGTAGGCCTTTAGTATGGGACGCTACTTGTGTCGATACTCTTGCGCCTTCCCATCTTCCTAACTCGTCGTGTTGTGCTGGTGCTGCCGCTGCGGCTGCGGAGAACCTCAAGCGGCAAAAATATAATAACCTTGTTGGAAGTTATATTTTCGAACCGTTTGGGTTTGAAACTCTTGGTTCGTGGGGCTCGAGTGCTCACAAGTTGTATAAAGATCTGTCAAAACGTCTAGTTGACACTTCGCGTGACCCAAGGGCTGGCTTTTACCTCGGACAGAGGATAAGCATTGCCATACAGCGTGGCAATGCCGCCAGTCTTTTGGGCACATTACCAGTCGACAGCGATGTGGAAGAGTTTTTTGACGCCATATTTTAGTTTTAGTTAGTTGTAATTAGATTAGGGTTTTTTTGAATCATTCGGATTAAAAAAATAATGTCATGTCAATTGTCAAAGTCAGTCCGTCGTTGCCTTTCTCGCTCGCGCGGAATAATAATCTATTGTGCAAGGTTTTAGGCCGTGCGCGCACTGCCTTGCGTTTTTCTAACGCATAATCTGTGAAGTATGGAGTCTCATAGAAGTGCGCGCACTGCCGTGAAATAAACGCATGCGGTAGAATCACCGTTGGCCTCTCGCTGCAAATTTGCGGTGAATCTACCGCAAATATTTTTGTATCGTATAGAGATCTAGGAAGCGCCGCGCACTGCCGCGAAACTAACGCACGTTTTAACCGACTTCAAAAAAAAAAGGAGGAGGTTATCAATTCGGTTGTATTTTTTATCATCATTTTTTTTATGTTTGTTACCTCATTTTTTTTCTCATATGAGATATGCTTCCAGATTAGACCCAATTTTTTAAAAATCCAGTTCTGATGATGGAATCCATGAGGAATCGAGGGTACCTACTCCTCAAAAATTATAGGCCACCTTATAGTGATTTTGGTATTTTCATCGAGAACTTAAGCATTTACAGTCAAAAAGTAACATTTGATGAAGTGGAACTGATGAAGAAGACCAGAAATGGTCAACGGAACTTCATACTCACATAGATATCACAATGAAGATAGTAAAAAATAGATAGTAAAAAAAAATCAAAGTGTAAAATAACTTCGTTGGAAGTCGGTATTTTTACCCGGCAAAGCCAAAGGAGGGTTATGATTTTGACAGGCTATGTATTTGTATTAGTTTTGTTTTGTCTCTTCGATATTTAAGTTATTTTAAAAGTAAAGTTATTTTGCACTGTGGTTTTTTGACATAGTTGAGATACATTATTTTTTTATATTTTATTTATTTAGGGCCTCCAAGAAAGGATGTTCACACAAATATAAGTGTTGAATACATTTAAGTTTTAAATTAGCGCACTTCCTCAATTACAGGAGGCCACATGGATAGAGTTTAAACAATTTAAATCTAAAATAATAATAGGTAAGTATATTGTTTTATTACGGAGTTTCCGTGACTACTTTTCATAGAAAGAACGAAACGAAACGAAATTCCTCATAGGATCATAGCAGCTGATCATGATCAGCTGCTATGATCCTATGAGGAAATTCGTTCTATATCTTCGATGGTCATGATAATATTTGTATGAAACCTATGAAATTTGGAAGTAGGTACCTATACACGTTCTAATAAATCAAAACCGGTCCATAATTGACCGAAAAATTGGACCCCATCATCAGAACTGGATTTTTCCTATAAAGGCAAAAAAAAATTAGCAAATCGGTCCATAAACGACGGAGTTCTGAGGTAACAAACATAAAAAAAAAATGATGATAAAAAATACAACCGAATTGATAACCTCCTTCTTTTTTTTGAAGTCGGTTAAAACGTGCGTTAGTTTCGCGGCAGTGCGCGGCCCTGTGAATGCGTTTATTCTACCGCACGGTAGAATAAACGCACCGCATTCCACCGCAAGGCAGTGCGCGCACGGCCTTACATTCATTGCCGGTTGTTGGTGAATACAATTTGAGTAAAATACTGAATTATTGGATAAGTAGAATATAGTTTATGTGAGTGCAACTGGATTTTAACCTAAGTATATTTCTATTTTTGTGTGGTTTTCAGTGTACTTGTAACAGTAGGTACTAGAATTTTGACAGAATTCTAATTTATTAAATTGTGAGACCAGTTCTGTGTAAAAAGTAATAACTATCGCTTTTAATGTTTACTCGATAATAGTTTTCAGCCAAAACACATACAAAAGTACTAAATTTAAGTTAAGATTAGATTCTTTATTTCAAGTGGGTCCGCAAAACATAAAATGTAAACAAAAAAAATGGTCGCCCACCGATATAGCTTGGTATACACAGGGAATTTTGTACCGGTCGTCGAAAGAGTGGAAAAAATTTGTGCTGGCATCATATTTTTTTAGCGTCACGTGATGAAAAATATACAAATGTATATAGATTAAATTTCTAGTGTCCGACAGAAACTGGTTTTTACGACCGAAACCGAAACCGAATTTCGGTAACAGTCTCAGTTTCGGCAGAAACCGAAACTTCCTTACAAAGATCATGTTTTGAGAGAAAATTAAAGAAAACGTTATTACAATCAGTCAGTGTTTCTCTTAAATATCACATAACTTCGACATTTTCACTTATTGATATGATAATCAACGTAACCCCTTATTTATGAAAAAATATCAATTACGCCTTAAAAATACTTAAAATAAGTGACGTGTTCATTTAATTACCTATTTAAGTTGTTACCTAATATCACAATACGTATAGGTACCTACTTAATATTTAATAATAAAAAACAATTATGGACGTAGGTAAGTATCTATGTAACTGTACCTACTTGCCACTTGAATACCTTGGTAACAACTGTAACAAGTATTAAAATGCATTTGTAACTCTGAATCCATTATTATTATCACCACTACCACTAATGAACTATAATAAGTACCAAGTGCCTAACTAATGTTTGTTTAAGTAGGTATAGCATTAGCGAGAGAGTTAAATCAACCAAAAAATATTTAGATAGGTTAACCTTGATTTTACTAAGTAATATGTACGTTAGACAGGGTAGTAAGCATGAGTCCAAGTGTTATGGAATTAATTAATATTCAATAAAACTATCTGGACGGTTCAAATGCAGCACAAAATCATCGAACAATACAAACTTCAATATGACAATAAAATACCAAAATGTCATAGCCAAATTGACAGTGTCAAGTTTTGAGTTTCTATATATATATATTGCAATGTTTTACTTTTTAGAATAATGAGGTACTGTACGGCCGTTATATCTTGGCGATCCCGAACTTTGCGCAGAAGGCTGCGCACGAACGTTTTTTAGGAACAAAATGGTGGCATGAGGCGACGTGCGCAGGGCGGAGGTCTAGGCTAGAGATTGACTCTATGTAAACACAATCGACCCTTTATTCAATCAAATATCGCAATCGATTTTTATCGATTTGGAATTTATTAATTTTTGTTTCTATGAGATATTGAACGGAATAAATTTACAAACATAGTGAATGTTGTCGTTAGTAAACGAGATTTCGACTTTAATGAAAAAAAAAACTAATAAAATTTTATTTTCTTGGTTGAAAGAGATGATTTAGTTTTAAATATCAGTAATTTACAAACTACTCCACAGAAATTTGAATATAAATATATTTTTATAACTTAATTTAAATCGATTTGAAAAAAAAATCGATTAAACAAAACCCTCAGACACGCGTATTGGACATCTCTCTTCGGTAACTTCGTAAAGCTTCGGTACTGCGTACCGAACATTGCCGAATAAGTACGAAACTTATTCGGCAAAGTTCGGTACGCAGTAATATGTCTCACTCACACGTTAGCATTGGTGTTATTTTCGTGTCGCTGTCTCTGTCTTGAGCACAGGCGGTGACAAAAGTTTTCGTTGGCTGTTATTATTTTATTGTTAAGTTTTTTGTGTAGTGTTAGGTTTTTTTCTTTAATTCATAAGTTATTTTTTACCCGACTACGGAGGGTTATGATTTTGACAGGCTATGTATGTATGTGAGTATGTTCATCTGTTCCCTCATAGCGTATCGTTAGAACCGTTTTAATTGTCCGCTAAACATAGGCTACGTGACGTGTCACAAAAATCGATATGGCGCCCTCGGCGCCATATGTCCGCTAGAGCGGACAAAAAGTAATGCGTTAAAAATAAAAAAGGAGATAAATACGCCGTGTTTGGTATTATTTGAAAGGGCTTCACTTGTACATTTTCAAAATATTGCTCAAATTTAAAGTGACGCCCTCTAGCGGACAAAAAGTCATGTTTTAAAAAAAAAAAAAAATACACCGTGTTTCATATCATTTGAAAGAGCTTCACTGGTACTTATAAAAAAATATCATCAAAATTCAATGTGGCGCCCTCTAGTGGACAAAAAGTATTGTGTTAAAAAAAAAAAAGATGAATACGTCGTTTTGGTATCATTTGAAAGGACTTCACTTGTTCATACCAAAATAAATAGTATAGAATAGATGCACAGTGATTAACACCAAAATCTTTCAAATAAAAAAAAAGTAAAAAAGCTAAAACCCGACTACGACAAAAAAAAAGACGCTGAAAAAGTATGAAACAAGATTTTCAAGATGCTGAAATAAACAAAGTAACTGGAAAAACAAGAATAGAACAAAAAGAAAAGCCGTAGTCACACGTTATAGGTAGGTAATAATCGAAACACTTTAATAGCGTGTGACTACGGCTTTTCTTTTTGTTCTATTCTTGTTTTTCCAGTTACTTTGTTTATTTCAGCATCTTGAAAATCTTGTTTCATACTTTTTCAGCGTCTTTTTTTTTGTCGTAGTCGGGTTTTAGTTTTTTACTTTTTTTTTGTAGCTTTCTGTCTCAGTGTTTTAATATTTTTTTTATTTGTACTTGGTCCCTGTATTAGTAAATTTTTATTCGTAATTTGGTTTAAAAAAATTAATGTCAATAACAGTTTTTTTACGAGTGTACATGCGCTAAAATTCGCAGAGCCTATGATCAGACCCGCCAAGTTACAACGGCCGTATTGTAAAATAAAATATTTTAAGTACAGAACTCATTTCTAGTAGTTTGGTTACTTTCTACTATATAATCTTATTTGCCTAGATAGCAGATAAAACTAACTAGGCCAACCATATTTTTATGATCATTAGCTTTACATACTCTAGGTTCAGAATATGAAAATAACTGACAATTGTAATCGGAACGTAAAGATTTTGAATGGAATTGTTAATCATTCATTATCATTTTTACGATATTTTTTAATGCGGTTAAAAAAATTAGTTAAAAATCAGTACATCAAACATTATTTTTTATATTACTATAATTGTGACGCAGTATGGCAGGTACGGGGCATTATCTTTTAACAACTATTTTAAAGTAATACTGTGTTTTTTTTTTGGGTCATTGACTGAAGAAAAAAAATGCGGGATCTGAACAAAAAAAAAAATACCCGGTTAACAATTGACCAAAGAGCAGAGCTCTTTGGTGAGCTGCGTGACTGGAAGGAGGTCAGCCAATTTTTAATGCCCGATACTCCTCCTAGCAAAAACCAAAGGCAAATAAGAATATACTATAATATGATTTTCAGTCACAATTTTTTAAATTATATTTATATTTCCAGAAAAGTGTCGCCGGTTAGAATGCCGTGCCCTTTGATACCGGGCACCCGAGAAGTGCGGCCCCCGCGTATTCCTCAACCATGGGAATTGCAGAAGTCAGGTGTGTAAATTATTGCCGGATATCGTACCCCTTTATTGGCTTATCCAACCTGTCTTTTTTTTTTTTTTTTTTTTTTTTTTATTATTGATAGGCTCGCGTTTGACCACCATCTCACCTGATGGTAAGCGATGATGTGGCCGACGATGGAGCACGCTTTTTCATTTTAATACTTTTCCATTCAGCGCTGGACGCAAGTGGACCTTCTAGGTTCGAGCCCATGGAAGATGGTGCCACCATGTCACCTGCCCCTAAGTAATTTTGAGCTTAATCTCTGACTTATTAGAAACATTGAAGTGGAATTAATATTATTTATTTATTTAAAACTTTATGCACTAATGAAACATTGTACAAAGGCGGACTTAATGCCTTAGGCATTTTCTACCAGTCGACCTTAGGGTGGTGCAGAGACATAACATGGCAGGTGCAACTAAATAGAAAACTGACAGAGAGGAAATAAGAACAAATATAATAAATATATATATGTTATTTCACAGGAAAAATAAGTTAGTATTTACCCCGTTCACGGGGATAATTGTCTTGGATGATAGCCAAGAGGTGGACGAGAACGAATTGGCCGATGCCAGCATCGAGATGGTTGGGTTGTCGCCGAGCACAACATTCTCTGCAGAGCGTCCCACACTGCAGAATTACTCTCCCGGGCCATTGACGTCGACCACAAGACCGGGTAAATGATAAATGATCAACACGTCAATTTTTTTTATCAGTTTAAACTAGATGAGGCTGGTGTTTCCTAGCTGACTACCCTGAGAAGGAACACTGAAACAAACTCAGGGGTCAAAGTCCCTTTTAAAGTCCATACAGCAAATATGTAATGGTCAAATCACATGAGAACCGTGGAGATTGGTGTCTGAGATGGTCTTTTGAGGAAAGAACCGTCCAAATTAGAGTAGACCTGTCCAGTCAATGCAAGAATTTGTCAGTAGTTACAAAGCTCAACTCAGGACTACTAAGGAGCTTAATGACTTGACGAACAATACCAAGGAAGGGACATTTGGGTAGACCGCAAAAAATACTCAAATTGCAAGACACGCGTTAAAATTACTAAAAAGAAAAAAAGAAAGAAAATACAATCCACATATGTATTTTTTTATGTTTATTTCTGTTGTGATAAGAATGTTGTTTGTGATGATATCTGATAGTTAAATATAGGCTCATATAATTTGGTTTTAGAACCTTCGATTGACGAAGAGGACCCGGAGGACGAAATGCTGCCGTGGGAACACTGCGGGTCTGAATCCGGGCAGCGATATCGAGAATGAGGATTTTCTGGATGGTATAGTCTCTTGCAGAAGGCACGCTAGAGAATTCGCCGTCGCATAAAACGCTTAACCTGAGCAGGACATTGATATAGATGAGTAGCTGATGCTATGGAAAGGCAGACTCTCCTTTTCGCAGCTCATAGCAAATAAAGTTGCTCAGGTAGGTATAAAGAGCTATGAACTATGCGAGTCCAAGACGGGATATCTCTGGCAGATGATAGTATATACTGGGAAGAAGGAACAGCATAATGTCGAGGCTAATGAGAACGAGGCTGAGCTTGAGGGTGCTTCAAGTGCATCAAGGACTGTTTTAAAGTTAGTTCGTCCATTACTTAATAGAGGTCATACTCTAGTAATGGATTGGGCACGCCATAATTATGGCGGTAAGTCCCCTCTTTGAGGAGTGGCTGGAAAGGCAACACGGCGTCCTTACCTACCGCATGACGCAGGTCCTCACCGGACATGGTAAGTTCGGGAGGTTCCTGCACCGGATTCGTGCGGAAGAAACGCCCGGGTGTCACCATTGTGTTGACCACCCGGAGGACACGGTGGAGCACACGGTGGAGGTGTGTCCCGCTTGGGCAGAGCAATGCCGTGTCCTCGTGGGGGCTATCGGCGGCGGCGATCTCTCGCGCCGGGCCTTGGTACAGGCCATGGTCCGGAGCGAGGAGGAGTGGCAGGCGGTCGTCTTCTTCTGCGAAGCAGTAATGCTAGCAAAGGAGGCGGCCGATCGCGTGAGGCAACGGTCCTCACGCCCCAATCGCCGCCGGGATTCCGATCCCGATTTCCGGCCATCGTAGGCGCGGGCTTGCGGACGGCGAGCAATGGGTGGCTCGCCTTCCGACCGTCCGGTAACCGTCCGGACCGAGCCCAAGTCGTCGACGGCGCGTGCTGTTCCACGCGCGCCTCAAGGAGTTGTCAGCAACTGTAGGGGCCAAGCAGGGTCGAAGCCTACTGGGGCCAAGGGTCTGATTCTGAAAGGAAGACTCGGCCCTGGTACGAAAGGCAATGAAGGAACAGGAGTGGGTTTTTAGTCAGTAAAAGTCTGACACTATCTCCCGCCCCGCCCAAGGGCGGGGGATGTCATAAGATGATTTTCCCACCGAAAAAAAAAAAACTCTAGTAATGGATAACTTCTATAACAGCCTTTTGCTGGCGTGTATTCTCAAGGCCCAGAAGACGGACGTAATGCACACACTGCGTCTGAACCGGGAGTTCGTACCTGACAGTTTGCGCCACAAAAATAAGGCAAACATGCGGTCTTCTGAAGTGGCATTTAGCCAGATTTATTTCAACATAACACAGGGTAGAAGTCGGCGGAAAAGAGAAGTACGGTTACTTTCGGTTCTTTCCAAACCGAAAGTAGTATTAGATTACAACCTGGTTATGGGAGGCGTCGACAAAAAGGACCAATTTTGCAGGCGTTTCCCATAGAAAAGGTACGTAATTTAATTTGGTACAAGAAGCTTTTCCGTCGGCTTCTCAACGTGTCTATCCACGACGCCTTTGTCATGTTTCCAAAAACAGGGACAGCCAAAATGGCACAGCGGCAGTTTCGGGTATTGCTGGTGGACGAAATCATACAAAGATTTCGCCCGCTAAAAATAGAAAAATCTATGACCAGCCACTTCCCTGCCAAAACAAATGTGAGGAAGTCACGATCCAAGTGGTGCGCATTAAAAAAGTAGCTACATGCACAGCTTTTAAGTGGTTGCTTTAAAGACTATCACATTTCTCGGAGCCAGTCTCATAGAAATGTGATACGATACGGCCTAGTCACGACTGCCGTTTTAACGGCGTGTGGCGCTGGTGCGACGAGGTGGGGCGTCTTAGGTTCCGCTGGCCGCTGTAGCTATTCGCTCTGAGAAAACCGCGCGCGTTTTCAAACATTTTTATACTTTTGATCTTGCCGCTCGCCGCCCCGCGCTAGCTTCCGCTCATAGCGGCAAGGTCGTGAATGGGACATTAAAGTGATAATATTTAAAGCGACCAAATCTTTTTTTACTTACCCGACTGCCGAGGGAGAATCATACTTTTGAAATTGTCGTTCAAAACCCTTTATTTTGATACTAAACTCGATAGGTTCTGGAGTTTCCTTTTTAAAGCTGAATTCTGTCATTATTTTTTATGTAATTGTCCCATTATCATTCAAGCTACTAAGTACAAATCTACTACAAACAAATCTAACGACGTATAATTTATCCAAATCGTTAACATTACCTTCCTGTTTTGGCAGTCGGTTAATAATTTTTTTTTCATCCATTGAAACTGGGATTGGGAGCTAATTTATTTATTTATTTTTTTATTTGTTTTAGGATTACTGGTAGCAACTGGGTGAGACTGTGAGAGTGTGCCAAAAATCGAGTTAAATAAAAATAATAGCTTTGTGTTACCTACTTCATGTGACACCGGCTTTATGGCACACGTGTTTTGTCCATTCTCCAGATATGTGATATGTCTTTACTTGTATTTTTTTTTTCTATGGCTATTGAAAAACAAGTGTGATAAATCATTTTAAAGGGCATTTCTTGTAAAAAAAATAGTTATATATTATGATGTATGATGTACTTATTTTCTTTACTCAAACTTCACTGAACAAAAAAAGAAACATAAATGTTAAGTGCGTTATAAGTGAGGATTCCTTCAATCAATCTCATATTTTTCTGTATTAGATGAACCTATCAACATAATATTTACATATAATATGTTTTGTTTTTAGTTACGTTAGTATTGTTTACTATATTATTTAAGTACTACTACTATTATTTCGCACTTTGAAAAGTAGGTACTAGAAACATGACTACAAGTATATGAACGCAATAGATACTAAGACAAGCTATGCAAAGGCGGATATAAAACTGCATTATTATGAAAGAGTATTACGTGCATGGCTCCTGTTATTTACAATCATGTACCAAAAAATATTAAAGAGCAACCATTAATAAGATTTAAAAAGTACCTACCTTAAAGATATACTAAGTAGTAAAAAAATGTTATTACTCTGTATCAGATTTCTGTAGTGTTAAGTCTATTTAATTTACAATGTTTACGTAGTACCTACATATTAAGTAATGAGATAGCTTTAAGTTAATAGAATTATTTTAGTACCTAGTTATAAGTTAGTAAAGGAGGAGGGTTGATAAAAGGCATTTGTCGCCCATCACACACTCAAAAAAATTTCTGGTTTCGATCATTTTTAAATGCAAATACATTTAAAAATCACGCACAAAACAGAGCGCTTCTATCCTATTCGAAAAAAAAAATACAACCGACTTCAAAGTAAAATACGTTTTACAAAAAAAAAAACAACCGACTTCACTAAAAAAAAAACACTAAAAGGATCAAAATAACTTTAATTTCGGAAGTCGGTGTTTCTCGGTATTGTTTGTTCCTTATTTAACACCGACTTCCGAAATTAAAGTTATTTTGATCCTGTTAGTGTTTTTTTTTTTAGTGAAGTCGGTTGTTTTTTTTTTGTAAAAAGTATTTTACTTTGAATTCGGTTGTATTTAAAAAAAAAACACAAAAAGGATCAAAATAACTTTAATTTCGGAAGTCGGTGTTTCTCGTTATTGTTTGTTTCTTATTTAACACCGACTTCCGAAATTAAAGTTATTTTGACCCTTTTAGTGTTTTTTTTAGTGAAGTCTGTTATTTTTTTTTTGTAAAAAGTTTTTATTTCACACTTTTTAGTTGCGAAACACTTATATACAGAGTGCCTATTTCTCATGACAATTCCAATTAACCCAAACACTGCTAGGTTACATTGTTTTATTATGAAGTTCCTGTGTCTACCTTCCACCTTCCGGCTCCATCATCAGATCAGTTCGATAGTACTTTATAGCCAAAGTGCATCTCATGACAATTCTAATAAGCCCAAACACGGCTAGGATAAATTGATTAATTACGGAGTTCCTGTACCTACCTTCCGGCTCCATCATCAGATCAGTTCGATAGTACCTTATAGCCAAAGTGCAACTCATGACAATTCTAACAAGTCCAAACACGGCTAGGTTACATTGATTAATTACGGAGTTCCAGTGCCTACCTTCCGGCTCCATCATCATCATCAGATCACTCCGATGATACCATTTTCAACGTAACTATTCAGAACCATTCATTTATTTGTATTGTCAATAGTCGCTTAACTATTTTCATTGTGATATCTATGTGAGTATGAAGATCCGTTGACCATTTCTGGTCTTCTTCATCAGTTCCATTTCATCAAATGTTACTTTTTGACTGTAAATGCTTAAGTTCTCGATGAAAATACCAAAATCACTATATGGTTGCCTATAATATTTGAGGAGTTCCCTCGGTTCCTCATGGATCCCATCATCAGAACTGGATTTTGATAAAAATGGGACCAATCTGGAAGCATATCCTATAAGGGGGAAAAAAAATTTTGCAAATCGGTTCATAAACGACGGAGTTCTGAGGTAACAAACATAAAAATAATAATAATAATAATAATGATGATAAAAAAAAAATACAACCGAATTGATAACCTCCTCCTCCTTTTTTTTTGAAGTTTTTAAAAATATACACGTTCACGATCGCGGTGCACGCTACGATACGCGAGGTTTTATTTTTCCATAAAGCATAGCATAGATGCGCACAGTAAACCAAAATAAATGAGTTCCTACTCACATAAAAGTTAAAAGAGGTGAAATACTCTCTGTTTGGACTTTTGGACCATAGATATCTCAATAATTGCTTTGACTTACATAATTATCATTTTTCGCGTAAATGTCACAGAATAAAAAAAAATTACAAATGCATTTAAAAATAGTCTAAAACAGAAACTTTTTTTTGAAGGTGTGATGGGCAAAAAACTCTTATCAACCCTCCTCCTTTTGCTTGCCATGAGACAGAATGTACAAGGACTCCAACAGATACCAATATAAATTTAATCTACTTATACTATTGTAACACTAGCTTTTGGCCGCGGCTTCGCTCCCGTCAACTGACTACTCTACCCAACTACCATACGCTACCCTACTACCAATTTTTAAATTTTTTCTTTCATGAGCACCTCCTGACAATAACAAACAAAACAAAAAAAAAAAAAAATTGTGTAATCGGTATAGCCGTTCACGCGTGATGGCGTGAAAAGAGTAGGTATAGTTGTACAAATAGTAAATTATACACATAATTTGGTTGAAAATTATTATTCACCGTTATCAAATGTTTCGTGCTAGTCAGACGCCTGTAAATAAATATTTTTTTAGTATGAACTATGTTTTATTTTATTTTATCATAAGTCGATAGAACCCTTTCACAATTAAAAGTCATAAAATATATGTTAGGTACCGCTTACTTTTAAAAATACTTATTTTTTTTTAAAATACCTACAATTAATGATTATTTCAACTATAGTCAACCGGTTTACCGCTAAAAATAAAAAATTAAACTAAATGTTAACAAAGACATGAGATGACTTGAAAGAGTCATTCATAAGCTTGAACATAAACATTACTTGAGGTGACTCATGTTACCAACGAGTTAATAAAAAAAAACACTGTGAGCATGGCCACATGGCGCACGGCGCGGCCGGCAGCGCGCCATTGATTTTCGAACCGGTAACAGTCTGTATAACACGGTCGAATGGCCGACTTAACTTGGCGAATCCGAACTTTGCGCAGAAAGTTGCGCAAGAACTATTTTTAGGAACCAAATGGTGGCATGAGGCGACGCGGCGACGTGCGCGGGGCGGAGGTCTAGGCTAGAGATTGACCATACGTAAACACAGTCGAATCGGGAATTCAATCAAATATTGCAATCGATTTTTATCGATTTAGAATTTATTGATTTTTGTTTAGGTAAGTATATGAGATATTGATCGAAATATATTCATAAAAGCAGTGAATGTTGTCGTTAGTAAACATGAAGCAATCATATTAGTAAATGAGATTTCGCGGCTAAACTTTCCTTTATGGACCGTCGATCTGGAAGTTCATTTTTTTACTGTAGATAGTACTCATAAATAGAAAGCTTTTCGCAAAATATTAAGTTGCGCAAACTTGCCGTTTACGAGATATAATTTTCCAAAGTTCCATAAAAATTGTAAATTAATACGCCATTTAGGTTAGATAAATTGTCATTGTAGATGTCAAAGTTGACGTTTCACGTTTCGTTAAGCGTCCACGCTTGTTTGTGGTTTGTTTCATTCAATTTTGTCATATATTTTTTTTTAAATAATTTTATTTTCACATATTAAATTACGTATGTAATTAATGTGCACAAAAACCATGCAGTAACAAGCAATTACATTGACTATTTACATAAAAAATAACAAATATTTGTTTTCACTGAGTAACGGAACGGAACGTGAAGCGAGCCCATTTTGTTTTATATTCAAAGAGTAGAATAATATAATTTATATTCGTCACGACGGACGTCATGTCAGTCATCGTCCGTTTGTTTTTGTTGCCCTTGCAAGTTGCGTTCATATTCAATGACTGTGTTAGTGAATCATTTGGGTTAGGTTAGGTTAAAACTGTGACCTGCAACGCGCGAAGGCGAGCGAGCGGAGCGAGCGTGCCGCAATAGCGGCCGCCGAGCGCCAGATCCCCCTCTAATGTTAGCGAATCATTTGGGTTAGGTTAGGTTACAACTGTGACCATCAACGCGCGAAGGCGAGCGAGCGGAGCAAGCGTGCCGCGGTAGCGGCCGCCGAGCGCCATATCCCCTTCTAATGTTAAAAGCCATTATGATTTAGGCCCAAACCGCCCCATAAATCGATGGAAATTAGTGTTCTAACTTAACCCAACCTCAAACTTTAAACATCGATATCTCCATAACCATGGGGTTCTGCGGGTGGGGATCTCCCTCCCCGACTCCCTCCCCACCACTCCCCGACCCTTAAATCGATGGAAATTATTGTTTTAACCTAACCTAACCTCAAACTTTAAACATGAATATCTTCGTAACCATGGGTTTGCGCGGGTTGGGAATGGTACAGGGGGGTAGCCCTCCCTCCCCCCCTCCCTCCCCCTCCCCTCCCCCCTCCCCCCCTCCCCGACCCTTAAATCGACGGTCCATAAAGGAAAGTTTAACCTAAATATTTATATATTTTTATAACTTAATTACAAATCGATTTGAATAAAAATCGATTAAACAACACCCTCAGACACGCGTATTGGACATCACTTTTGGTTACTTTTCGCCATAAAGCTTCGTGCTTATTCGGCAATGCTCGGTAGGCGCGATAGTACCTATATTATGTCTCAGTCACACACGTAGTCATTATTTACTCTTTGCTTTGTTTGCGCAGTCACGCGTTAGCATTGGTATCGTGTTCGTGTTGCTTTATCTGTATTGAGCACAGGCGGTTACAAAAGTTTTCGTTGATTGTTGTTAGTTGTTATTGTGTTAATTTTGTTTCTGTTTGTGTTTCTGTTTAAGTGTGTTTTGGTGTTAAGTCCCCCTTGCCACTATATATTACCTATTAGCCAACAAAAATGCCACCAAAGCATAATAGTGTATTAAATAGCCAGGCGAGAAAAGTGATTTTTGATTTAACGCAGTATTTTAAAAAAGAAAAAGAAGGAGGCGTAAAAGATGTAGACAAAGTTTATTTAAGAGTCGCTAACGCAACTGGTGTATCCCAACGCACAATACAGCGGATCGCAACTGAAGGCAATGTTTCGGGCTCACTTTCGGTATTCCGCACGCCTGGTAAGAAAAGGTCCAGATCAAAGCCTATTACTAATATCGATAATTTTGACCAAGGTGTAATAAAAAGATGCATACACAACTTCCACAAAACTGAAAAAGAAATGCCAACCATAAATAAATTACTAGCGAAACTCAAACGAGATATAAATTTTCAAGGAGCTAAAACGAGCTTAAAGACAATAGTCAAAAACTTGGGTTTCAAGTGGCGAAAGACCGAAACCAATAGAATGGTTCTTATAGAGAAGGCCCATATTCGCCTAAAAAGGATCTTGTACCTGAATGCAATAAAAAAATATAGAGACGAAGGGCGACCAATTGTATTCACTGACGAGTTGTATGCCGACTTATCACATACAAAATGTATGGCATGGTCAGACGGGTTCGCTAAAGGACTAAAGCGCCCGATATCAAAAGGTCAGCGGATAATTATGGTGCACGCTGGATCAGAAGCAGGATTTGTTCCGAATGCCCTACTAATTTACAAATCTGGAAACATTTATGATAACATGTATTTCTCAAACTATGAGAAATGGTTACGGACCCAACTGATTCCAAATTTGAGCCCTAACTCGGTGGTGGTTATCCGTAATGCTCCATACCACAACAAAGTTTTGAATCCTACCCCTACATCTAATGACAAGAAGGCAAAAATGGAATCGTGGTTAGTAGAAAAGGGTGTACCCTATGAAAAAGACATGCGTAAACCGCAACTTTACGATCTAATAAAAAAAAACAAAGATGTGCATAAACGATACGTAATAGACGAAATCTTTAAACAAAACAACCACGATGTCCTTCGTTTACCGCCATATCATCCAGATTTAAACCCCATCGACATGGTGTGGGCTGCTATTAAAGGGCACGTAGCCGCTAAAAACGTCGACTGGAACGTAACCCGGATAATGGAGCTCATCCAGGAAAAAGTAAATTTAATGGGTCAGGAAGAATGGAGTGCTTTTTGCAGAAAAGTGCAAAATATCGAAGATGAATATAGGCAGAGTGACCACGTTATTGACGAAATGACGGAACAATTCGTCATTATTACAGGTTCAGATTCGGAAAGTGAATCTGAAAGTGAGAGCGACGACGATTACGATGACGAACCTATGCCAAGTACCTCACATAGCACGCAAGGGGCCGACGACATTACAGAGCTTTCCCCCCTCAGCGACAGTGATTAAATAATAAGTGTACTTAAATATTTCTATATAAAAACTATATTAAACTGTAAATGATATTGTGTGTGATGGTGATAAAAGTCTGCAACTATCGAAAGGTGAGGTATCGAAAGTGAATCTTTAATTCATAAGTTATTTTTGTAACTTTCTGTCTCAAAGCGTTTTGATATTTATTTTATTTGTACTTGGTCTATTTATTAGGATTTTTTATTCGTATTTCGGTTTAATAAAATCAATGCCAATAACACTTTTGTTACGAGTGTACATGCGCTAATGTTGGCAAAGCCTATGTTCAGGCTCGCCAAGTTACGTCGGCCGTAGGTATTGTACTTACGTAGTTATGAATTTGCGCATCTGATCAAACGGCCAGTTGTGTGTACCTGTGTACTAGTGTCTAACCAATTATCTAGGTAATACAATGTCGCTTGGCAAGACTGATATCAGATTTTCTGGCTTTCTAACGTAACGACTGTCAAAGATCTACAAGTGACAGCTGGGACCAACGGTTTGTCAAGGTACGGAGGAATCTTGATGTGTAGATAATGGATGGCTACCGATTCACGAAACGAGATATGCAAGTGTTGCTTGCTTGGGCCACACGGATGTAATCCGGCGTCCAAACATAGGTCACCCCGGTGGGAACTAGAGGATTGTAAACCAAGCCAACCATCTTTGATAATCAAAGCCAACCATTGTGTTGATTGTCGGTTTGTCGGATAGTTGGATTACATCTGCTGTCTACACGGATTGAAATTAGCAAGGTCACCTCTGTTGGGACGCTGGTTTCCATTCGTGTGTCTCCTGCTTTAAGATGGACACTAGTGGATGTTATGACTAAAGCATGGACATGTCACAATAGTTAGCTTCTTTTACGATACGCAAGTTCCAACAAAGGTGACCTATGTTTGGGCACTGGATTACATCCGTGTGGCCCATGCTTGAGCCACGAACTTTTAAAATACGACCCTGCTAATGAACTCAACAAAATAATCTTACCGCAAAAAACTTTCCGACGGAACAAAGGGTAAATAGAAACAGCAAACACTTCATGGCAAGCAAAAGAAATGACATAAAAGTGAGGAGAGCAATAAGATTTTATTGCCGTTCTTGATTGTAAAAACTTAATCGAATTTTAATTGATAAACTCAACTTCCAATTTCAAGTGTCACTGCATCACATGTTTTGAGGAACGCACAAAACAGCAGATTGGAGAGTTGATAATTCAACAGTACATTCAACAAATATAATTGGGTATACTTGACTTGGGTTCCACCTTTTTTTTCAGTAGCAAATCATCAAATGACTCCTCTTGCTCTGGGTGGAGCGAAAGAGAGAGTTTCAAAAAAGGAAATCCTTTTTTGTTCTTTGCGTTCCAAGGCCACTAATCCCGCAACCCTAGCAGGCATGGCCCCTAGTAGGCCCATGCATGGCCCCTAGTAGGCCCTGTCCATTTTACTGACATCTTTTTGAGGCGCTCGTGGAACACAACGTCGAGTCAGTCTTGGTCCTTACTGAACGGCGAGCCAACAATTACTCGCCGTCTTGCCGCGCTGGCAGGATGTAGATGTGGCCTAGTGCAGTGTTCCGCAAACTTTTAGTGTTCAAGGTACGTCTAGGAAATCGTAAAATCATGGTTCACTATAAAAGAAAAATATTTTTTTACAGATTATTGTTACTTACCTAAACCAACAAAACAAAAAGAGTTTCTGAAAATTTTAATTATAACGTACTTACGATATGTTTTCATTTCCAACAGTTCTTCCTAGTTCAAAAGGAATGCTCTCATTTAGATCTTTACTTATACACTTATACTAATAACATCAAAAATGCGCAATCACGAAGAACTTAAGACGACGGCGATAGCTGAATTATCCATACAAACGTAATACCAAAATCATTTGCAGATGGAGCATATTTCCACCATATTATGATGATATTCGGATTAAGACAATATTTATCTAGGTTCCTACATCTTTCTATTTTTAAAATACTTACCTTTTTTTTTCATTTATTTATTATTAATACAAAAGAATACAGGATAGTCTAAGTTAAATAGCAACCAAAAACCACTAAGGTTTAAACTTGTGCTATCATGAATCCATCTCAACATCGAAACTATACAAAATGAGTTATTTATATTTGTACGTTATTGTCGATAACAATTTAAAAAAAAAATATTTAGGTCCGCAAACAAGTAAAAAACATTCTTAAATAATACTTAAGAAATATAGCTTAAGTTTGCATTTGATATTTTTGTGTGTAATATTTTTTTTTATTTCTGAGGGTAGACTATTAATAAGTCTCGGTACAATATACCCGGTAGTTCGCTGGTTCGCTCGCCATACGTATTGTTGGCGCGCTGTGTACGAAGCCTATTCTCAGAAATTGCCCGAGTGCGTACAGGATGTTCGATTTTGTTTATTATATGCTTATTCAAAAACTGTTCTTTTAGTAACAAAAAATTTATTTGAGTATGAACTGGTAAGACATTGTAGTGTTTAAACCTAAAACGAAATTTAAGCGAATTTCATTTCGCATATTTTTGTAGCGTAAATGGCATGTTTTCATTTTGTTTTTTATGTATTATATACAACAATATTTCTAATATTCTTTCCGTAGGAACATAGTTTATATTATCAAGTTACAAATTATAGAAAAAAAAATGAAAAAACATTAAGTTTTCATTCATCTTTTTTGGTATTACGGAACACATCCAAAGGATCATGACCAACGATGTATGGAAATCCGTCTTGAGTTGAAGCACAATAAATGTTTATTTAATATAGACTACGCTTTTTATACTATTAAATAAAAGTGTTCATTTTCACACAAACACCCGAGTTTTAAAGTAATTAAACAAAAACGGAGATAACCTACAAATTATGTCTAACCAACTCGCAACTTGTAAAATGACCACAGATCACTCATGTAGGTACAAAACAACATTGTTAGTTATCATCCGTCTGTCATCTGGCTTGACAGCTGCATCTGCGTGAGACGAAGCACAAAATAAATATTATATTATCGGAACGATAAAATACATATACAGTACGTTATGGTATTACTAATTACTTAGCTATTTAAGATATTGATATCATTTTTGTGATGTTTTTGTCTAAAGGTTCATACTTACGTACAAAGAGTATAGTAATATATAGCTTACGTAACTCGTACAAATGAAGAGAACGAAACGTCAATCATGACTGGAAATGTGCCTAGCAATCGTTAATTTACTGTTTATCTTAAAATCATAATTCCGGATACAAAAACAGAATTCCTGAAGTGAAAAGCTGTAAAAAAATAAGCAAATAATTTCTATATTAATTTGATTTTCGTTCACGCATCTTTGCTAGACTGCTTTTGGTCAATCTCCTTTATCCCAAATTTCCAAGAGTTAGTAGTGCTATCGCGGCAAGCGAGTGTTGTGTGTGCGTCAGTGTCAGTGTGTGCGTGATGTCATTACTTCGGTCGCGTTGTGAATTTTACTGTAATATTTCTATTGACTTTCTGTATTCCTTTTCCTTTTTTTTGTTTCTTTTTTGTGATGCAAATTATTTATATGCATAGGAACATCAAAACTAATAAATATATATATATATTCCTTTTACTAAACTTCAAATGCTTAGGTACTTTTTTTTGGGTGAGAAATCATCCAATGATTTCTCGCGCTCTTGGGCGGAGCGAAAGAGCGTGTCAGACTTTTACTTACTAAAATCGACTCCTAGATTCCCTTTTTGTCTTGCCTTCCAGGGCCCCAGGTTTTCCTTTCAGAAGCGAACCTAGTAGGCTTTTTTGTTTTGTAAGCTGTTGATCCCCGCAATAACGCCGGCGTTAACGCGCCATTGTCTTTCTATTGTGTCTCTAATTACGCTACTCAAAAAGTTAAGGTGGGAAAATCATCTAATGACAAATCGCGCTCTTGGGCGGAGCGTGAGATAGTGTCAGACTTTTACTCACTAAAAACCCACCCCTGTTCCTTCGTTGCCTTCGCCCCAGGGCCCGGGTTTCGTTTTCACACTACCCATGGCCCCAGCAGGCTTCGACCCTACTGGGCCCCTACGATTTGCTGACATCTCACTGAGGCGCGCGTGGAAAAATACGCGCCGTCGACGACTTGGGCTCGGTCCGGATGGTTACCGGACGGTCGGACGGCGGGCTACCCATTGCTCGCCGTCCGGCCGTTCAGACCGAGCCCGAGTCGTCGACGGCGCGTAATGTTCCACGTGTGCCTCAAGGAGATGTCAGCAAAACCGTAGGAGCCCAGCCAGTGACGGATTAAGACTACTTGATGCCCTAAGCAATCTACGCCTGTGGGCCCCCCTATCCGTATGTCAACTAGAATCGGTCTTTAAACCTTTACCGCCTAAAAACATTAGTTTTTTGTAACATAAGGTGATGAGATGTAACGTACCTTAGAAGGGGAGTAGGTGCGACAACAATAAAAACCAAAGCATAATTTATATATTAGGGGTTAAAGTATGAAATTGCCGATAAGTACCGAAAAATTGAAATTCGTTTTTTTTTTTATTTAACATATTTATTTAATCAAAATAATTACCATTATTATCTATACATTGCTGCCATCTAATACGAAGGTCATTTATGCCTTTGCGATAGAACTCTGGTGATCTAGATTCGACAAACTGAGTGAAAGCATTTTGTACTGCCTCCTGAGAAGAAAACTTTTTATCAAGTAGAAAATTGTCCAAATCACGAAAAAAATGGTAGTCCGTTGGAGAAAGGTTTGGCGAATACGGGGGGTGACGAATGGTTTCTAATTGCAGTTCCTGTAGAGCTAAAATGATTTCTCGTGCTGTATGAGGTCTCGCGTTATCATGGAGCAATAATGGTGAAGATTGATTCATGAGTCGGGGCTGTTTCACTGCTAGTTTTGCTATCATTGTTCGGAGTTCGGCACAGTAGACATCTGCCGTTATTGCTTGACCAGATCGGAGAAAGCTAAAGTGAATAACACCATGCTGAGACCACCAAACAGTTACCATCATCATCATCATCTTCCTGCCCTTGTCCCGTGTTATTTGGGGTCGGCGCAACACGTCTTTTTCTTCCTTTCTGCCCTGTTACTCGTCGTACTACCACTAACTGCCTTTTCTTTCATATCACTCTTCACACAATCCATCTATCTTTTCTTTGGTCTCCCTCTCCCTCTCCATCCATCCACATGTAGACTCATAACTCTTTTAGTAACATGCGTTTAATCCCTCCTCTTCACCACCAAACAGTTACCATTACCTTTTTATTGGTAAGCTTTGCTTTAGGACACTGTTGCGGCGTTTGACCTGGGGTCAGCCATTGCATTTTTCGCTTACGGTTATCGTTAAGAATCCAATTTTCATCACATGTCACAATTCGATCCAATATTTCTTCATTTCTGTATCGATTCACCAAGGCAACACAAGTTTCAACACGCGTTTCTTTCTGCAGATCAGCCAAATCATGAGGCACCCAATTTTCATATTTTTTTATTGTTAGTAAGGTAACGTTAAACCATGCCGCTAATTCCTGGGTAGTTTGGCTCAGATCGGCTTCCACCATCTCTTTCAGTTCATTGTTGGTCACCTGTGTGGGCGATCTTCCACGTGGTTCGTTCTTCAAATCAAACTTTCCATCACGAAAGCGTTTAAACCAAAATTGCACGGTGCGTTCATTAGCAGTCCCCTCTCCAAACGCAACATTGATATTGCGAGCTGTTTCTGCCGCGTTAGTTCCGCGTCGGAACTCGTATTCAAAAATCACTCGAATTTTCGAAGTATCTATCTTTCTTGTCTAAGCTGAATAAAAAACAACTGAAAGTCGATAATCGAATATTGCATATTTTTTTACCGATTACCAAAAAAGTAGGAGGTTATCAATTCGGTTGTATTTTTTTATGTTTGTTACCTCAGAACTCCGTCGTTTATGGACCGATTGTCAATTTTTTTTCCCATTAGAGTATATGCTTCCAAATTGGTCCCATTTTTTTCAAAATCCAGTTTTCATGATGAATCCATGAGGAATCGAGGGAACTCCTCAAATATTATAGGCAACCATATAGTTATTTTAGTATTTTCATCGAGGGCTTAAGCATTTACAGTCAAAAGTAAAATTTAATGAAGTGGAACTGATGAAGAAGACCCAGAAATGGCCAACGGAACTTCATACTCACATAGATATCACAATGAAGATAGTTAAGCGACTTTGACAATACAAATAACTAAATGGTTCTGAATAGTTATGTTGAAAATGATATCATCGAAGTGAACTGATGATGATGATGGAGCCGGAAGGTAGGCACTGGAACTCCGTAAATAATCAATGTAATCTCGCCGTGTTTGGGCTTATTGGAATTGTCATGAAATGCACTTTGGCTATAAGGGACTATCGAACTGATCTGATGATAGAGCCGGAAGGTAGGCACAGGAACTCCGTAATTAATCAATGTGTCCTAGCCGTGTTTGGGCTTATTAGAATTGTCATGAGATGCACTTTGGCTATAAGGTACTATCGAACTGATCTGATGATGGAGCCGGAAGGTAGAAGGTAGACACAGGAACTTCATAATAAAACAATGTAACCTAGCAGTGTTTGGGTTAATTGGAATTGTCATGAGAATAGGCACTCTGGTTATAAGTGTATCGCAACTGAAAAGAGTGATATAAAAAACTTAAAAAAAAAAAAATTAAGTCGGTGTTGTGAAAGAAACAAAAAATACCGAGAAACACCGACTTCCGAAATTAAAGTTATTTTGATTCTTTTAGTGTAGTCGGTTATTTTTTTTTTGTAAAAAGTTTTTTTTTTTAAAAGCAGAACTTCATAGGTACCTAAATGTAGTGAAAAAAGTTTCACTCGTAAATCTCAAACCATGAAGGTTTTATGTCAATTCGAATTTACAATAAAACGGCAATTTCATACTTTAACCCCTATTATTACGTATGCATAGAAGCCGACCGGCACAATTACTCAAAATAAAACACAGATTTGCGGGGGGGCCGCGGGGTAAATGATAAATGATATTTATTTTGTAAATAGGTTTAAAAAACACTTTTACACGTCAATTTTTTTTTCGTCATTTTTAAACTAGATGAGGCCGGTGTTTCCTAGCTGACTACCCTGAGAAGAAACACCGAAACAAACTCAGGGGTCAAAGTCTCTTTTAAAGTCCATACAGTAAATATGTAATGGTCAAATCACATGAGAACCATGCAGATTTGTCTGAAATGGTCTTTTGAAGAAAGAACCATACAGATTTGAGTGGACCTGTCCAGTCAGTGCAAGCATTTGTCAGTATTCGTAAAGCTCAACTCAGGACTACTAAGGAGCTCAACGACTTGACGAACAATACCAAGGAAAGGACATTTGGGTAGGCCGCAGAAAATACTCAAATTGCCAGACATACATTAAAATTACTGAAAAGGAAAAAAAAAAACAATCAACATAGTCCTCACGTTCACAATAATAAAAGAAAAATATAGTTTACAAAATGTAATACTTTAGCAAAGTAAACATTTTTGTCAAAAATTAATAGAAAAAAAAAAGTCCAATTGCAAAATAAAAATAATCTACAATATCGAATTGTAATAAATAATAAAAAACACAATTAAAAATAAAAACAAAAGAAAAAAATAATAATAATAAGACAACAGTTGCAGTGCGTACTGGAGCAGGTCAATCCCAAGCCTTTTGGTCCTCAACATAGTCCTTTATAGTGTAAAAAGCCTTTTGGCAAAGTTTTCGCTTTACAAATAATTTGAATTTATTAAGGCTTAGTTGTTGAATATGACTAGGAAGTTTATTATAGAAGTGTATACATTGGCATCTAAATGAGCCACCTATTTTTTTCAGCCTGGTTGTAGGAACCACAAATTTGTGTTTGTTCCTAGTATTAAAATTATGAACATCACTGTATTTTTTAAACATTTTTATATTTTTATGTACATACAAAATGTTCTCGTGTGGTAGAGGTAGTTTGTGATTGGCTAATCGAAATTCCGGTGCATTTGAATTGCCGAATGCACTAGCGGGCAGCGAGTGGGCAAGCGGGAGCGGGGTTATGACTCTAGTTCGGACTCTATGTCAACTTAAAACCCGCGAATTTTCAAATTAGTCTTAGAAACTTTTTTTAGTGTGGTTTTTGGTGACATGAGAGCGAGACGTGATGCCCTAAGGACGGATTTTTTTTGTGCTTCTTCTGGTGCCCCCCCAGACGTGATGCCCTAAGGACGGATTTTTTTTGTGCTTCTTATGGTGCCCCCCCAGACGTGATGCCCTAGGCAATTGCTTAATTTGATTAAGGGTTAATCCGTCACTGAGCCCAGCAGGGTCGAAGCCTACTGGGGTTGGGCACGCCAAAAAGCCACATTACTGTTTCGCAGAAGGAGACGACAACCTGCCATTCCTCCTCGCTCCAAACCATGACCTGTACCAGGGACCGGCGCGAGAGTTGCCACCGATGGCCTGATTCATTGACTGAACTCATTGACTGATTTCCCACTTATAAAAAAAGCACTCGGCTCCATAACATTTTCTGATTTGTTAGTGTGTGCTAGTTATCCTAATATGTTGAGATATCGGCACGGTAATAAAATTTCCAAAAAACGCATTACTAGTCTGTACATTCACTAACGATTCCCTAAAGTATTCGGCAAAAATAAAGCAAATAATGAACATACCTAATTTTACTAACAATATTGCAATACGCTCATACACACACAGCTGCGCACTGCGTCAGTCGCTCACTTGTTTTTGTCAAACAGCCCCCCTAGCCAAGTTGCAAACGATAAACGTGAACGCTCAGTAATCTCCAATAGATTTTCAACTTTATACCTAAGAGCATAAAGTTGAAAATCTATTAAAGACTACTGAGCGCTAACGCTCAGTAGTCTAGATTTACAGATGACAACGATGAACAATAGACAGACAGACCGGAACGAACGAAAACACTATGTAATCTTCAATAGATTTTCAACTTTATATCCAATAACATAAAGTTGAAAATCTATTAAAGACTACTGAGAGTTTACGTTTATCGTTTGTGACTTGGCTAGGGGGGCAGAGATAGCTATATTCCGCGATACGCGTCAACTTGCAGTTGCAAGCGGCTTACGCCGGGCTCTTAAGGGACGAAAGGTTCTGGAGTGGCGACCACGTACCGAAAGAAGCAGCGTTGAAAGGCCTTCCACAAAGTGGACCGATGACCCTAGTGAAGGCCGCGGGAATTCGATGGATGCGAGACGCACAGGACCGGTCGTTATGGCGACACTTGGGGAGACCTATGTCCAGCAGTGGATGTATTTTAGCTGAAATGATGCCCAGCCGTCGGGATCCGGACCCCGATTTTCAGCCACCGTAGGCGTGGGCTTGCGGATGGTGAGCAATGGGTAGCTCGCCGTCCGGTCGTCTGGTAACCTTCCGAATCGAGCCCGAGTCGTCGACGGCGCGTAATGTTCTACGCGCGCATCAAGGAGATGTCGACAAAACCGTAGGGGTCCAGCAAGGCCGAAACCTACTGGGGCCATGGGTTCGCTTCTGAAAAGAAAACCTGAAAGGAAGGGTCCTGTGGGTTTTAGTCAGTAAAATTCTTACACGCCCTCCCGCTCCGCCATTGGATGATTCCACCTAAAAAAAGCGTAACTAAATTAAAAGTTAGAAAAAGTTTTCCTAAATCATAACATCGCAGTAACAAAACGTCGATTCAACAAGGCGTCGCAGTTTAGAGATGTCGTTGAAAGGTTTTCGAAGAAACGAAATTCGATAGTACAGCTTTCGCACTCAAGTAGGTATTCCGTGCAAAACAGATTGTAAAGTCCTACAACTGCCATTGAAAAGGGAGGATCTTCCAACTCGCGTGCTGTGTCTGGTGGTCAGTAGTACGATGGTGATGGTCAAGCCGTTTATAGATTAACTTTGATTGTGCAATGTAGGATTTCTGTAACGATAGGTCTATTTCGGCTGAAATGATGATTAAAAGTGACAGATTAAGGATTCGAACTATGGATGCATGCTAAGGATGCGTGCTAAGGATCTGAGCTGCCTGCTCACGGCTTACATAATAATAATAATAAAATGCTTTATTTGTATTTTAGACAATTTTACAATTCATAATACTTCTGCCAAACTGCATAGCAGTTTGTTGGCAGACGTAGCTCCGGTGTTATCAAATTATTTATATTGCAAACATTGTCATTACACACAAATATCATATTCAATTTAGTTTAATTTATTTTAATTCAATTCAATCCAATCCAATTCAATACAATTTAATTCAATTTAATACAATTTAATACAATTTAATACAATTTAATACAATTTAATACAATTTAATTCAATTCAATCCAGTCCAATTAAATTCAATCCAACTAAATTCAATCCAATTTAATTCAATTTAAATTCAATTTACATTACAAAATATTAAATTTTACTTTAGGAAACTATCATGCGTTCACTGAGTACACTTAGGAAATATTTCGTCGTTTTATATTTAAACACCCGTTTGGAAATTGACGCACTTTCGATATCTGCGGGTAGACTGTTGAATATTGTTGGAACTAAACTTTTATCGCATCTTTGTCCATAATAATTATTGCAAGTGGGCACTTCGAACGTCTTACATTGTTTTTTACTTCGAGGCCTTAATTTTACAGTCCTGATTTTGTACTCTTGGTGGCAGTAATGATCTAACGCAACTAATAGCGCTACCCTCTCATGTACCGGCAGGACTTTACACTCAACAAACAATTTCTCATAACTAGTTCTTTTACATCGTAGTTTGGTTTTATTGTCAGCTAATTAAAAAAAAAATCTAATTTGTAAGGCTTTAATCTTGTCCAAGTATGTTTTAAACGTTCGTCCATAACATGCCAGTCCATAAGAAAGCAGCGAATCCACCAGCGCATAGTATACAACAAACAAAGTAGCCCTGTCCAGTACCACACTGAGGTGTTGGAATTTTACAAGAACCGATCGTAATTTATCACAAAGTTTTATAATGTGCGTTTTCCACGAGAAATTGGTGTCTATTATTAGGCCTAAGTACTTGTAATCCTCCACCACCCCGATAGCCGCACACTCACACTGTGAGACACTGCCGTCGTACACACTATGCAGACATTCATAGCTGTGTCCTATAATGGCTATAATGCGCGGCGAGCGCCACAAAAACGCACAAAGCTATGAAAATATGAAACTGTCGACGAAGCGGCAACGTCGGCGTCGTGCCGTTGGGCGTTGTGTTGTTACGTAGACCGTAGGCCTAAGCCAAAGCTATGTAATTAGTGCGCGTACGCAACTATATCATCGTTAAGCCAAAAACGTGCATGTGTGTCAAACGGCGTTTTTCAATACACTTACGAAATACTTTCTCTGAAAATTACAACGCATTTTTGTTCATTTTGCAGTGAAGAAAATTTTCCAAAGTTACCATTATACATTTTAGTTTTGATTTAGATGGCAGCAAGCTATCGCGAGTATTTTTTACCTTAATCACAATATCTGGTGGCGGCGGCGTACCATCTAAAGAACTCTCTTCAAATCTTAAATTCAACATTTGTTTCACAAATAAGATAAATAAAAATTAAAAATACAAATATTTAATAGGCTTTTTTTCCGCGCTTTACCTTTGCAGATTGAAAGATAAGCAAAGGTATCAAACCGTTATACATCCTACTTAATATAAAAAAAGCGGCCAAGTGCGAGTCGGACTCGCCCATGAAGGGTTCCGTAGCAGCAAGTAACATAATTTAAAAGTTCTTGTAGTTTGTTGTAACTTTGATCGATGTTTTAATGTAATGTATTTTTTTTAAATGCGTTTACGATTTATGACGTATTAAAAAAACTACTTACTAGTTCTCGTTCAAACCAATTTTCGGTGGAAGTTTATAAGGTAATTTACATCATATATTTTTTTTAGTTTTATCATTCTCTTATTTTAGAAGTTGGGGGGGGGGACACATTTTACCACTTTGGAAGTGTCTCTCGCGCAAACAAACTATTCAGTATAATATAAAAAAAATATATTAGAAACCTCAATATCATTTTTGAATACCCCACACGTATGGGTCTGATGAAAAAAAAAAATTTGAGTTTCAGTTCTAAGTATGGGGAACCCTCAAAATTTATTGTTTTTTTTTTCTATTTTTTGTAAAAATCATAATGCGGTTCACAGAATACATCTACTTACCAAGTTTTAACAGTATAGCTCTTATAGTTTCGGAAAAAAGTGGCTGTGACATACGGACGGACAGACAGACACATGACGAATCTATAAGGGTTCCGTTTTTTGCCATTTGGCTACGGAACCCTAATAGAAATTCAAATATTTTTGAATTTAGAACACAAATAATTGTGGATTTGTTGATAATAACAAATTATTGTGTAAATAATCTTATTTATTTATGATATTCTGTTCATAAACACAATTTAAATTTTCATTAAATATTAAAACCTTAAAAATCTGCCCTCTTTGCTATATAAGTGCAATATAGTAATTGACGAGATGTTATCATACATCCAAAACAAGGTGTCCGTGATTGACGAAGAAACTTTAGTTCGGTTAAGTACCTCATCGTTTACATTTTACAAGTGACGAAATTAAAATTTCAAAATCGCTTCTGTTTGACTCCATCCCCACGGACCTGCACAAGGTTGTTACGAAAGAACAAAGGGAAGGAAGAAAGAGATATGGCAGACATAATCAAGCTGTTCAAATCTGCAGAACCGACCGAGATCCCAGTGTTTGTGGCCCGGCAGTTAGAAAAATTACCCCCAATTACTTTTGATCACCTGGACTGCACGAAACTTCTCAAGGACATAGTGCGACTTCAAAATACGATCAAAGATATGAAGACCATGTATGCCACCTTAGACGATTTGAAAGAGCTGAAAGATGAAATTTGTAAAATTCAACATGACTCATTACCACCAACATCGGCATTTAAAGTTAACCAAAAACGAGGAGCTTGGTTGCTAGATAGTGGACCTATGGGACTTTCAAATATACAAAATTTTACGGTGAGTGAGGAGTGCGTCACCAGTAATAATATTGGCCTAAGTAGTGATATCAATAAGATAACTCCACCTCGATATAGACAAATTTTGAAGGTAGATGAAAAACAACAGCGAAAAAACGTTGATTTGAACTTGACGGTGACGGCAACTCAAAAACAACGGTCCAAACCCGTTAGCAGTGTCAACATTTCGATATCGCATAAATATGACAAAGTGCCGAGCCCTGTGATTACGTCACAGCCATCGAGCAGCCTGGCGCACGTCCAGTCGCCTGTGCAGTGCAGGTGGCGCCGGCACAACTGGCGAGCCAGGTGCCAGCCACTGAGAACCCGAGTGCATTATTGACGAATTTACAGCGGGCTGATGGTAATGAATCTATACAGGAACTTCACAATGAAGACGAAAAATAGCAACAAGTTTCATATAGAAAACGGGCAAACTATCGCTTCGCGAGCAAGCTAGGAGTTGCAAGGGATTTAGAATGTAACTTTAAGGCTGCTGAAAAGAAAGTTCCAATACTCATTACGAATATTCACAGCGACACAACGAAAGAGGACATAATTACCTACATTTATGATAAAACACAGGAAACTGTATGCCTTGAGAAAATTAGAATGAGAAAAGACCAAGGCTTACAAATTCTTTGTGTCTGATTCCAAAGTTTCGCTATACCTAGATGAAAATATATGGCCTACTGGGATTATATTTAGGCGTTTTGTTAATTTCAGTAATCGAAATGCGAACAGATTCTCGTCTGTGGACGGCATTAAGCAACAAAATAATGGATAAACAGGGTTACCGTTTTGCGAGTTTCAACTGTAAAAACATTAAGCGATCAGTTGATAGTGTCCGAGAGTTGTGTCGCACCTGTGACCTAATTGCATTGCAAGAAACATGGTTACTGCCAGAGGACATAACCTATCTGAGCACGATCGACGGCGGTTTTGGGTACACAGGTACGTCGGCGGTGGACACGTCTGCCGGCATACTGCGCGGGCGTCCATATGGCGGAGTCGCTTTGTTATGGAGAAGCAGTGTTTTCCAACAAGTGTCAGTGTTCAGTGCGATAACGCTCGTATCAGTGCAATAAAAATAACAACAAAAGACCGACCTGTGCTTGTGTTTAGTATATATAGGGTGACTGTTAATTAGTGTACGATACTTAAACACGTGATTGTGCTCATGATAACCAACAATTTTTATTATGGGAGCAAAGCCGAAATCGCGAAAAAAATATCAGTTGTTCAGTACATTAGGCAAACATAAATGTACTGAACAGAACAGCTGATTTTTTTCGCGATTTCAGGTTTGTTTCCATAGTAAAAGTTGTCGGTTATCATGAGCACAATCACGTGTTTAAGTATCGTACACTAATTACCAGTCACCCTATATATGCCTACCAACTGTGCGGACAACTTACCCGACCTTACGGACTGTTTAAGTGCGGTAAGTGCTATTATAGACGAACAAAACATTCAATCGGTTTTTATGTTAGGAGATTATAATGCTGACATATACGAGTTGTTTTATAACGAGCTCATTAGTTTTTGTAGTGATCAATATTGGTCATGTATTGATGTTAACTTTCTTGGTGTTAATTCGGGCACATACCTATAGGTTCATAAGTGACGCTCACGGTACTTGCAGCTGGTTAGATCATTGTATTGTTACGCAATCGGCGAAGCTATGCGTCACTAATGTTTAGTATGTTAATTATGATACTCGATCATTTTCCTTTGATCATTGAATGTGACCTAAATTTACTAACACCTAATTTACAGAATAAGACGCCATTGAATGATAGCAATATATCGTGGGGCACTAGAAGTAAGGAACAGATTTTGAAATATACCTCAGAGTATCATAATCGTTCAGGGTTAATTGACTTTCCGATCGAGTGTTCAAATTGTGCCGATTTTTATTGTAATGACCCCTGTCATAAACGTATTCTTGACGTGATGTACTCTGACATTGTGGCCGCCCTTCGTGCTGCGTCCTTGGCGAGTCGAGAGGGTGTTATGAGGAGTGGGAGTGGGTCGCGCATATTGGGTTGGAATGAACACGTGAAAGGAGCTCACCGGGAGGCTAGAAGGAAGTTTACGGAGTGGGTAGCGTGTGGAAAACCTAAATCTGGTTTAATTTATGATGATATGTGTACGAGTAGGAGATTGTTCAAGTCACGTTTGAAATGGTGTCAAGATCGTCAAGAACAGTTAAAAATGGACAATCTTGCTAAGAAACACTCCAATGGTGATTTTTGAGGCTTTTGGAAAAATACCAACAAAGTTAACGCCAGACCTGGACTTCCGGTGAGCGTGGGGGGTGTGAGTGGTTCGAAAGACATTGCTGAACTCTTTAAGCGTCAATTCTCTATACAGTCACCGTTGGGTCCAGCGAGCGAGATGTTCAATGGGGAGATGACTGAAGGGATGGTAGGGGTGAGGTTTACGGCCAAAGATGTGGCCGTAACCATTAAAAATATTACCAAAGGCAAGAGTCCAGGTCATGATTATCTATCCATTGAGCACCTGGTTCACGCTGGCCCGCATATAAAAAGAGTATTAGCGATGTTCTACTCATTGTGCGTGGGCCACTCTTATCTTCCACCGGATCTTATGAAGACTGTGGTTGTGCCCGTGGTTAAGGATAAGACCGGGGACTTAGCTGATAAGAGTAACTACAGGCCCATTTCCCTGGCTACGGTTAGAGCGAAGGTGTTTGACTGTTTGCTTAATACACAGTTAAGTAAATATATATCTCTGCACGATAACCAATTTGGATTTAGACCTCGATTGTCAACGGAAAGTGCCATACTGTGTCTTAATCATACCGTCAGATACTATAATGACCGTAAGACCCCGGTGTATGCATGCTTTCTCGACTTGTCCAGGGCCTTTGATCTGGTGGTGTATGACCTTTTGTGGAAAAAACTTGAGAGTACAGATCTTCCACGTGAAATTCTGATCTTCTTTACATGGACGCGCTGATCGTCGCGCTGAGCAGTCAGCGTGTCGGCTGTCATGTAGATGACATATGTGTCAATAACTTAAGCTATGCGGACGACATGGTTCTGCTGAGCGCGTCGATCTGCGGCCTGAGGAGATTGATGGCGATGTGTGACGGTTACGCTGTTTCTCACGGACTTGTATATAATATTAGGAAAAGCCAGTACATGGTCTTTGAGGCTGGTGGTGCTAGGTGCCCGGACAATGTACCCCAAGTATGTCTAAACAATGTCCCCTTAGACAGGGTAAATCAATTTAAATACCTAGGGCATATAGTTACGGCTGACCTCAGAGATCATGCTGACTTAGAACGGGAACGAAGGGCTGTATCTAAGAGAGCTAATATGTTGACTCGCAGGTTTGCGTGGTGCTCAGAGGACGTGAAAATAACTCTTTTCCGGGCATATTGCACGTCCCTGTATACTTGCAGTTTGTGGGCCAGCTACACTCAGAAAAGCTACAACACCCTTCGTATCCAATTTAATAACGCCTTCAGGGCGGTGTTGGGTCTGCCTCGCTACTGCAGCGCTTCGGGTATGTTCGCATGGGCCCGCACGGACTGTTTCCATGCGACCATGCGGAAGCGTTGTGCGTCACTTGTGCGCAGAGTGCGGGTCAGCTCCAATACCGTTCTGAAAATGATAGCGAGTAGGTTGGACTGTCCTTATGTGCGGCACTGCTGTGACAGACAAGTTACATACAGTGTCGCATATAAGAGACTATTATAAATTGAAATGTTTTGAAGTTTTGGTGTGATTATTATTATTTTTTATTTTATTTTTGGATTATTGAGATTTTAATGTATTGAATTTATTGTATTTTAATTTATTGATTTTTTATTGGATTTAATTTATTGGATTTTTTGGAATTATTAACGTGTTGATGATATGGGTTTTACCTGAAATAAACGAATTTTATTTTATTTTATTTTTATTTTTTTTTAAAATCACCGTTGACCGTGACGAAATGGGAAAGAAAAAAGCCCTTGTTGTGATAAATTAAAAAAAAAATCACGAGGGTGTTAAAGATTGCATAGTGAATCTAATCGTAGTGCAATAAGAGTCAGTTTTCGAGGAAGTGTATTGAAAAATAATTCTATATCTTGCAGTGTGCAACTGAAGAACTTCACGCGGCCACTCTCCGGAAACCATGTCCCATCTTACATCTTGCGTCACGTATTCTGTTACCTGTTCCTGTAAAGACCACAAGAGACAGCGTCAGCGGACGCCATTGCCGTGGCCGAATAAGTGGCCGAATATTTAATTTAGAAGGTAGGTACTCTAAAATAGAGTATTGTACTCTATTTCTTGTAGCATAGCATAGCATAGCATAATCAGCCTTTTAATGTTTCCACTGCTGGGACTCAGGCCTCCTCTCTCTAGGAGAGGGAATGGGCCGCAATCCACCACGCGGGCCCAGTGCGTATTGGTGAATGTCACATGTCTTCGAATTTTTGGTTCTAGGACATGCCGGTTTCCTCCCGATGTTTTCCTTCACCGTTTTGAGAGCAGTGGTGATGAAATAAATTACACAAAGTAATGCGCCTGGCTGGGTTTGAACCCGCGACCTACAACTCGTAAGTCGGGGCCGTTACCACTCGGCCACCACTGCTCCCGGCTAAATGCTCAACATTAATATAGGACGCCGAAATACTCTTTTTTACATTGTGTAACTCACTATACTAGTGAGTCACGCATATAATTATGATATTTATGATGCATAGAATACCTATTACCGTAACCAAAACAAGCGACTTGCTAATCTTGTAACCTTAGAGTTAGAATATCTGCAGTCGTACAATTCTTTTAAAAACAATGAAAAGTGGTTCGTTATCTTACCTCCTTTGAAATCAAGTATACTTTACCTAAACAAACACGGCATATTGCTCGCAGAACGGATGGCCGTTGGGGCCGAAAGGTTCTGGAATGGCGACCACGTACCGAAAGACGTAGCGTTGGAAGGTACAAGGTGGACCGATGACCTGGTAAGGGTTGCGGGAATCCGATGGATGCGAGGCGCACAGGTCCGTTCACTGTGGCGACACTTGGGGGAGGCCTATGTCCAATAGTGGACGTCTTTCGGCTGAAATGATGATGATACTCTACCAATTTTGTTTAATAAAAGTTGGCAACCCTAGAGTAGGATGAATTGCGTCGCGGATCTTCATATATGATATTTATTTTGCAAATAAGTTTTTAAAAACACTTTTACACGTCATTTTTTTTGTCAATTTAAACTAGATGAAGCCGGTGTTTCCTAGCTGACTACCCTGAGAAGAAACACCGAAACAAACTCAGGGGTCAAAGTCTCTTTTAAAGTCCATACAACAAACATGTAATGGTCAAATCATATGAGAACCATGTGATGCAGGTTGGAGTCTGAGATGGTCTTTTGAAGAAAGAACAGCACAGTTCTGAGCGGACCTGTCTAGTCAGTGCAAGCATATATCAGTACCTATTCGTGAAGCTCAACTCAGAACTACTAAGGAGCTCAACGACTTGACGAACAATACCAAAGAAAGGACATTTGGGTAGGCCGCAAAAAATACTCAAAACTGCCAGACATGCACATAGAACGAAGTAAAGAACAAGTGCTTTACCATGTCCTGTTAAAATTTCAGACGTGCGATCGAGAAACATGTCAGTTTATTTCGTAGAATAGTAGAGTCATTAAGAGCTTAGCCTCAGAACCCAGAGGCCTCAGGACTGGCAGAGTACCTACCTATACTATTTAGTTAGTGCGCGTACCACTTACCTACGAGTGCAGTCATGAATAAGACACCGTTAAAGCAAAAATAAATATTTTGATCTCACAAAGTGCTATGAACAATGATATTATATTTTATAATATCATTGGCTATGAAGAACTTATCGCGAAGAAAGAATTGCGTCGCGCATCTTCATAGCACATCTTATATGCACAGCTTAGCAACTTATAAGCTACTTTACAGCACATAGTACCTCATAGTGTCGTAGCCAAAGGCGGCGCAAGGCGTGGGCGACGTGGGCCACCGCCTACGGCCTCGCGGTCCGGGGGCCCTCGCACGGTCGCACCTGACTTGAAACTATACCTATTACTTAAAAGCCTTGTCTCCAGTCATTCTCTATTACGGCCTGAGTATTCTTGGTTCTTCATTTTTGCGTGAAACAACAAAGGTACTGTTATTACTTAGTGTAGGAATGGTAATTAAAACAAGTTAACCTATCCACGCTGCGTCTTCCGGTACGCGGTCGTCACTCCAGGTCTTTTCGGCCCCAACGGCCAATCTGTTATGCGATCAATGTGCCCTGCCCGTTGCCACTTAAGCAGCGTTGGAAGGCCTCCTACAAGGTGGACCAATGACTTGATGAGGGTCGCAGGAATCCGATGGATGCGAGACACACAGGACCATTCATTATGGCGATACTTGAGGGAGGCCTATACCCAACAGTGGACGTTTTAAGTTTACGTCAGGCTCGCACTGTTCGATTGTGATATATTTGGAAAAATCCGTCTTACGCCACCAGAAGGCCTCGCAAAATGTACCTTGCCCACATCAGATTTAGATCTTACCCCGCCACTGGTCGTAGCTTAGCTTCACTGCTTAGCTTCCGCCAACCTGTGCTCGGAAAAAGCAAAAAGGATGCCTTGTCCAAGTGGCCAGTACGATAGAAAAACAAATAATAAAACAAAACTATTTTTTCTTAAGACCTGTTAAGAAGATGCCTTTTTTGAGAGAAGAATAAAATATGACAGTTGTTTAAAGTATCTTGATAGAAGACAGTGAAAATATTTTTCGGAAGGATTTTACAAAATGTGCTTTATTTAATAGATTTTGAAAATGGTATGTTATAATTGTGTTATTTATTTTTTTAGTTTTAAAATCAACGGATTATTTAATTTTCCAGTTTACACTTGTGCCAATTTATCAATACATACCTTTCACTAAATATAAAATGCCCTAGCAATTGAAAAAAAATTGTTAACTGTTGTCCTAATTGGCAAGGATTGTACGATGACACGATGCGTTCTCGTCGCATGATAAAATAAAACATACCTACAGATTTCTTCAGTGTCATAATTGAAGCTCGGAAGCCATCTTGTTAGCACAGGCAATGTTTAATAACGATCATACGATGCGTTTGATCGTCCGATCATGTAATCAATTAACTCGTTGAGTAGTGTAATTAGAGACACAATAGTAAGACAATGGCGCCCGAAAGCCGGCGTTCGTGCGGGGATCAACAGCTTACACCGTTCTCTTTTGAGTATTCTAGTTCGTCACTTACTGAAAGTCCAAACTCAAGGTTTGTCAAAGGGCAATGGAGCGTAGCATGATAGGTGTCAAGCGAAAAACACCACGCTGCACTTCATAACTCAAGTAGCAGATGTCGGGGGAAAAAACAGCCAGGCTGAAGTGGTACACCCACTTCAGCTGCTGCGGCTGGCCACGTCGCATGAATGCACCCGGATAGATGGCGCGGATTGTCACTCACTGGACACCTGAGGGAGGTCGACCGCGGCCAAGGTAGTGTGAGGATTTAATCATTTTCGCGGGGTTAACTTGGCCAGAGATCGCCCTAGACAGAAAGGTTTGGAAGGAGAAAGGCCAAGGCCAAGGCTTTGCCTAGCCGTGGGACACAATAAAGGCTATAAAGAAAAAATTAGTCACGCGTCATCGCGCGAGCACAGCAACGCAAATGGCCGACGGTATCGCACGACTTTTAGACACCGCTACTGAAAAATCGTACGACAATTTTCATCGCACGACAAAAACGCAGTGTCATCGATCCTTCCCAATTATGATGAAGCGATGACGCCAAAAAAGAAAATCTTCTGTAAAGTCAAGTGGATTATCAAAGCATTAAAAAAAATATATGTATATCATGCTACAATTGTGGTCAAATTAAACAAATGCTGAATTAGAATTTGACAATAGAAAATTTGTAAATTTTATTTTGGCCACCGCTGATTATTCCGACTCGTTCAATGAATTCGGCGAACTTTCGAAACAGCTCGCATCTTGCATCCTTTTTTATTTCTCAAACGTTCTTTTCTGCAAACGTTGAAAAAAGTTAGTTCAATTTCTGTATGGTTGGAGAACTTATCCTGTATGAGGCGGGATGCTGAAGATGCACAGATGCACCCTTTAGAAAATAGTCCTGACGGCACCCGTAGTGACAGTTACTATCGTTCAATCTCAGATTTCATGCTTCAGTCTTCCTTAACCGTTACCTTATAGAGCTATCAGAATATAGTATATACATCGCTCTAAAGCAAATTTAAAGGAGAAATAACTGAAGAGACTGACGGCTGTATCGGATGCTATTTGAACGGAGGTTAAAATCCGATAGCCTATATCCAGTATCCGATTTTAAATCTATTTATACTCGTACTTTGAACGAGAGCTAACTTCAAATTAAATTTTTCACGGTGAGATTGAACAGAATTCACCGGCAGATACTTGCTTTATTCCCTACTAGCTCGCTACCGCTCACAATGGGACTCATCAGAAGGCTATGTATGCTCGAAGTTTCCTTGCGTGATCGGATCAGAAATGGAGATATCCGCAGGAGAACCAAGGTTACCGATATAGCCTGAAGAATTGCCAAACTTAAGTGGCAGTGGACAGAGCACATAGCTCGCAAGTCGATCGGCCCGAAAGGTTCTGGAGTGGTGACCACGTACCGGAAGACGCAGCGTTAGTTAGCCTCTTAACAAAATGGACCGATGATCTGATGAGGATCGCGGGATTCCGATGGATGCGAGACGTCATCAGCGTCAATGTCAGCTATTGCACACGCGAAGTTGAAGCCAGATAAAAAGTAGTCCATTCTTTGTTTGTACTATTTGTTTTGTCAAAAAAGAGCTTATGGCTAAGTCGGTCATCAAGGATAAGCAACATTTGCCGTGATCAGAAACTCATTTGTACCTCGGAAAGCACATTGGTACTTTTGTAAATGTTTAAATCTTTCACCGCTTTCGTCGGATTGGTTCGACGAGTGGTTTTCGTGTCCTATTCGCCAGGGTCGTATTTGCGAAGTACCCAGACTTCATCTTGTTTAGCTTTTCAATCCCCCTATGTGACAGAAGAGCTGACGAGACTGAGTATTTGGTCGTGGATGTGCGACCCAGGCGGAAAAAACGCGAGTGTTTGTCGAATTTTCGTGTATATTCGACAAACACTATCGCGTTTATTCGTTGGCGTTTAAAAGGGGAACCGATCACTTTACCGAAATTTTTTTGTTCTAATTTCATTTTACCGAAAACTATTGACTGACTTCTTTTTTGCTATACTTCGATGATCTAGAAATATGTCAAATAATGCATATTTGACATATTTCTAGATCATCGAAGTATCAAGTGTGTCATAAGTATTATTTTACCGAACTATATTTCGCCGATTTACAAAATAACTTTTTGCTATTGGCCGAAGCCTCTTTTGAACTTTTTCATTTGCCAAATGATTTATTTGCCATATTTTCACCACACCGAAACAATATTTTACGGAATTTTGGTCACAAATATATAGACGGTTACTTGGTAGCATTTTCAATACTAAATTAAAATAGTATCATAAAAAGTCAATATGTTGTGTTACAAAATTTAGTGACAGAAAGGAATCGCTGCAAAACCGACTTCACACAGTCTTGTCTGCCCTACCCCTAGAGTGTAATTAAAACTCGGGTAGGCGCGGAGGGGTAGGGCGGCCCGCGAGCTGAGGAGCAGGTGGTTTCAAGGCCCGGCCCTGCGGTGGTGAGCGGTAAAACCATCTGCGACGATAAGCTCGCGTGGGGCCGCCCAAACCCCGCAGCGCCGGAACCGTGACAGAAATAATGCTTGCTGCATGTTGCATGCCTGCTTCCATGCTGCATGCCTGCTTGCATGCTGCATGCCTGCTTGCATGCTGCATGCCTGCTTGCATGCTGAATGCCTGCTTGCATGCTGTATGCCTGCTTGTATGCTGAATGCCTGCTTGGCAAGTATGCATGCTTAAAGCAAGCATCCTTGCTTGCATGCTTCTTACTGGGACCAATTAAAACCACTTTTGTTCATAATCAACTATATTATGAAGTGACTTTACTTTTGAATAATTCATTAAAAAAATATTAGGTTAAACTAATCTGAAATTAGCTCCTGTTGCCTCAATCATGCCACTGTAATAATTACATTTCTAGGCGTTTGGTGAAATGAAAATATGGTAATTAAAACAGTGGTTTTGAATGTTCGGAAACATAATACTTCGAACAAATGTTATTTCGGCTAAGTGTACCATCGGTGAAAAGTTTTTTGACCAAATGAAACATCGGAGTAACGAAAAAAATCGAATTGATCAACTGAATGAATGAATTGGTCAACTGACACAGTGGCAGATGTGACTACGATGAAATAAAAAAAAAACAAAACGAAAATAGTTGAAAAGTTTTAGGTGAAATGAAATTCGGTCAAATATTTTTCGAACTTATGATAGGTAACCGTTTAAAAGGTTAACTATCATTACGGGTAACCAGCAATCGAAAATCTGACTCCGGATCTTTCCAAAGGGTACTATGTAATCCATTTACTAGGTTGTGGAAGTCAGATGGGTGGCCGCTTCTTCTAAAATACTAGTATTTACTAACCAGGCTGAAAACCGACGCCAGTTACATGGTTTGGAAAGTAATCGCAGATTTAGTGATTTAATTTATTATTTCTATAGTTACATATTAGATATGCTTTATATTAGGTGAATACTGCTGCAACAACCCCAACCGGTGGCAGTGGTACTGGTTCGCCGGTGATACTCCCGATCACTCCGCTGCCTGGACCTGGTCGCCCCGTCCCAAGACCTAGCAGAAACTTCAGGAACCTCGCTGCAACACAGGCCGATGAGGATTCTTACGACTTTCGCAAGGAGAGAGAGAAACTATCGACCATCAAATTCACCAGGTAAATTTTATAAAATGTGATAACTCATTTTAATTTTAGATAGGTAATTTATGTAAAATACATGGAAAAAATAGTACATTTTCAACAAATGGAGAAAGATTGTTATTACAATCGAGGCGTAATTCTGTTGTCTGCTGTTATGGATCCGAGTGCTGCAGTGACAAATTTCCACGTGTATCAAACTACGTGTTTAATACACTTACGAAGATATAAATAAACGGGGGTTGACGTGCAACTAGTGGGGGTCGCTTAGCGCCCAGCCTGATAAGATAAATGTAATAAAAAAATTCCGCACTAGTGTGAAAAACCGTAAATTGCGTGCCTAAAAGCGGTCTTATTGATTTCAGTGTGTTCGGTTCCGTGGCTCATATGGTGAAGGGAGCCCTGGGAGGAGGAATCCTCAGCGGACATGTCAGCTACATGAAGGGTGGTGTTGCAGTGGCTATTCCTCTTAACCTTTTCTTCGGCGTTTATATGGGTTACTGTCTTCTTGTAAGTATTAGTTGCCCTGTACTAACTTAATAAACCTCCCGATCGAATTTTGTTCACAGTGGCCAATTTCAACGAAAATTAGCCAGGTGTGCAGGAAATATTATAGTGGTCAAACGTGTGCATAAATACAGTTGCACTCTCTGTTCTTTTAGGTCTATTGTCCACGGACGCGTAGCTTCATAGACGACATGTCGACGAAGCTGTAACAACACGACGTTACGATGTTGCCGCTTCGTCGACACAGTTTCATAGTTTTGTACGTAAACTGTGAGCAGGCGTACACCAAGCGTATAATTACGAATACGCGTTTATGAAGCGGCGCGTCCGTGAACAGTACGCCTTACCCTCATAGTGCATTAGGACGCTAATTTAACACGATCGAGGAGAGATCAGGCGCAGACCAACCGCGTTACAATGCTTTAAGTGTTTGTGGAGACCAACCCTAGATTGGACTTGTTTGATAATGATTGGAAGACGATATCGCTAGAAAGTTTGCGGTTCTGTGGGAAGACAGAAGCATAGCATAGTCGGCCTTATAATGTTCCCACTGTTGGGACTCAGGCCTCCTCTGTAGGAGAGGGAATGGGCCGTAATTCACCACGCGGCCCCCAGTGCGGGTTGGTGGATGTCACATGTCTTCGAATTTTTGGTTCTAGGACATGCCGGTTTCCTCACGATGTTTTCCTTCACCGTTTTGAGAGCAGTGGTGATAAAATAAATTACACAACGTAATGCGCCTGACTGGGTTTGAACCCGCAACCTACAACTCGTGAGTTGGGGCCTTTACCACTCGGCCACCACTGCGGGAAGACAGTGAACGGATTATATTTATTATTTATAATTTCAGTTACTAGTACAATCTGCGCAAGTACTATATAGACGAACCAGAATGCCTGTGCTGTCGTATGCAGACGTTGGAGAAGCATCTTTTATGATGTTTCCGAACACCAAGGTTCAAAGATGGGCAAAAGTTTACAGGTTAGTATTTATATCAGTTTATTTCTCCCCACTTGTTCCCCATGCGTCCGTGCGTGATATCATCTCGTTTTGTCAAACCCCAAGCGGACGCTGGTGTCCGCATAGAATATAATTGTAGGAAATTTATCCAAGGACGTAAATAATCAAACTTCTTCATAGTCTGTAAATATCGAATATATGGTTTACAATGAAGTGGGAGAGAGCGGATGCGGGCCGGCGCGGCGTTCGTTTGGAGGACAAGTGGTAGCACTAACGCCATCCGTCTTCTCATAAACCCCTGTCTATTGGTGAAAACTGTTTAGTTGTTTTTGAGCTTATGGCGGACAGGTTTGTGGGAAAGGCAGTGGGGGAATGTTTTATAACATCTAAGGAATGATAACTAATTTACTTTCTACCTGCATTCTCTTGTACACTTATGGGTTTAATTCATTAAACCCCAAGCGTACGCCGCCGTTTTTTTTTTTAATTATTATTATTAAACTCACGTTTGACTAGTGTGGTTTTTTTTTTTTTTATTATTATTGATACGCTCGCGTTTGACCACTATCTCACCTGATGAGTATGAAATTCCCTGTAGGTTTTTGTGTTTTGTGGTAGGTACAACCTGCCCTGCGTTCAAAAATAACCAGAGTGGAGTCGCTACTCCAACTGTTCAAAAATGCTTTAAGTTGCAACCCAGGGTCGAACTCGAGTAGCTATCCTAGAGTTAACCCAACTTACTCTCAACTCCGAGCACGGTTTGGTGTTAGTGGCCATAAATGACATTTTCTTGACATTGACAGTTGGAACTCGTTCGCGTTAAAAATGCGAACGTAGAGGAGTATCTACCCTGATGACGTCATTAGAGTTAACGACGCTTTTACAATTTTCACTCGCTCAAGTTTAGGTAAACTAGTCGCAACACATCAACATTAGGCGTACGCACACAGCACGCACACTTTGAATTCATTGTTCGCTCAATTTTATACTTTAACGGAACTTGTCTTGATACTTAAGGTCATCATCATCATCTTCCTGCCCTTGCCCATCTTATTTGGGGACGACGCAACAGAGTGAAGTTTGTGTTTTTGGTATCAGTGATTACTGATTACAGTGCAATACGTTGGTACCCAATTTCAAACGCTGGCCGCAAGTGAAAAATAAGTAGTACCATATCGTTACCGAGAAATATCGAACAGATTTCTTTGTACACCTAAGATTATTTCCAAACCCTTCTTTACTGATTTGAAAATATTATTATTGTTATGTTTGTTTATTTTGTTTGGGATATTACAAAATCAAATAGTTACTTGAATTTAATTTATCCGACAACACAACCTCCTTTGATATGAATAGTCTTCAAACTATGTATGAAGGAAGTAGGTAAAATTAAATACTCGTTAAAAATACCCTTAAAATATAATATGGCTATATATGTATACTATGATTCCTTATTATTTTAAAATAAAATATAAAACCAGGCTCGATAAAGTAACACTTCTAGGTTTCACTGCGTAATACCTAGTATGTTTGAATGTTTCAGTACATTTGCTATTTACTATCTCTGTCTTGGACGGCTTGATATTCTCACTTCACTCAGATTTTTAAGGCTCATTTATGTATCATTTATTAATAATAATAATATTATTCGGAATTTAACTTTATCAACCTTTTTTATCCTTATTATATTTACAATTTAGCTTCACTTCTTTTCTTTTTTTGACTGACCGACTTTTTGACAATTCAAAAGTGCCTGTAATTGGTCTATTTGAAATAAACGTTTCTGATTTCTGATTTCTATTACCAAATATATATATTTATATATTAACCTATCCCTCTGTTACACAATCTTTAATTTTATACACGTGCGTAATTATAGCGTTCTATTATATTCTATGGGTCAACATATAAATTTTACTTATTTTACGTGTTTTAGCTAAACATTATTCCTGTCACTGACGCACAACTGTTAAACTACGACTACAAGATAAAGCACGTCGTTTATTTATCTCAGTAAAATTCTCTTGAGTTTCGCCGGAGACGACGAACAAACAGACCGACATGGCTTTTAAGGTTGCTGACTACGAAACCCATAGAGGGAGGATCGCTACTCCGTCTATGATGGGACCCTAAAAATAAATGACATTATAACTCCTCACCACCCGCCACAATTGACAACCATGACATTATCCAGTACTAACCATCAAGTTCAACTGTTTTTTCTGTCTGTTTGTTCAGGCATCACGCAGAAACTACCGGTTCGATTACGATGAAACTTGGTGTAATTATTTTTTAATATCCCGGGCACCACACTGGGTACTTTTTATCCCGGAAAAGTATATACAATAAAAAACAAACTTAATTTTGCGGTTCGATCCCTAGACCCGATTACTGTACCAACCGCACTAAGAGGCGCTGCACACGGCTAAGATACTATAATTCGGTCAATAAGTTTAGTTAAAAGGTAATCAATACATTCATTGACTGTTAGGCGGTACGAAGTTCACCGGGTCAGCTAGACTTAAATAAAAAGGATGGAAATATTCTTAAATAAAAAGGATGGAAATATTCTTAGCCACAACCCCCAAAAATTACTATTATATCAAATTACTCAATTAAAGTTATTAAAAATATTATTTTTAGTTTCATTCTGTATCAGTAAATCAATATCCATCCAATTCTAAAAACTACCATACTTCGCAGTAGGTATACAGATCGGCACAGGCTGCGACGTATTTATTTTTTCCAAGAAAGCGATACCAGCCTTGCTATTCTGAAAAGTTTATTTGCGAAATCACTTCTGAATCCGCAGTGAAATCATGGTGAAATTAAAGTTTCGTATTCTGAAATGGAGTGAATTCGACACTGGCGCCACCGAATGATGATCAAAGTGAGAGGAACTAAAACGGTTGAGTATTTTGACATTTATCTACAAATTTGTCTATAGGATTTGGTATTCTGAAATACAATTCGCTGAGTGTGACATTCGAGATGATTTGTGAAATGAGTTTCGAAATGATTTACCATTTACAGAATAGCACGGCAGGCGTCCGTTCATTAGCGTGTCAGAGCGCGATATCAAACGCGATATGACACTGGAAGTCGTATGAAAAATGTATGAAGAATTTTTTAGTGGTTTTATTTTGGTCATAAATCGTAAAGTTCTATAGGTACGTTCAAAATAATTAACTTGTATAGAAGACTATATAATCTGTATTATTTTATGATTTTTAAGCTAAAAATGTGCACTGGATTTAGGTTACGGTTACGTGGACCTATTTAGACCCCTTTTTTTGGTAAAATCTTATTTATATGATAATTTTATATGAGACCATAATATATTTTTATGCCATCCTGGAGATGAATATATTGTCTTTTATTTGATACAATGACATCCTCGGATTCATCCCTGGATTCCTAGTGCATCATAATGGTACCCGAAAAACCGAGATATTTGTCTAAAAACGTAAAAGCGTCCTTAACTCTAACCTCATTTTGTACTCCAAGCGTACTCCATAGTGGACCACATCGTCGCTTACCGTCACGTGAGATGAGAGATGGTCAAGCGCGTGAGCCTACCTATAACACTAATGCTAAAACACTAATGCTAATAAAAAGATCTTGTTCATCATGATTTTATAGTGTTCATGGAATTGAGCGTCTTATTTATTTCTAGGTACATAATAGACTTTGTTATCTGTATCGACCTCTTCGGTTCGTGCTGTTGCTACCAAATCATTATAGCAAAATCAATTAAACAGCTGGTTGAAGATACCTCTTTGTCAACATTTTACGGGAAAGATGAAGGTAAATTATTATTGTAAATAACCAAAAAAGATAACGTTTACCGTTACCTATTTTGGCAAAGACTATTTTACTTAAGGCGCCGTGCACGAAATCAACTCATTTTGAACTTTTTTGATCATGGTTTGTGAGAAAAGTAAGAAGAATTTAAACCTCCTTTTTTAGATTATGAAAGTCAAGTTCTTATTCTCTCAGTTGGCTTAAGGATTTTTTTAAAATAATGTGTGTATTAATGTCAATTACCCATATTCAAAACCCCTTTCTCGCAAAAGTAACGAGCGAGTAATGTTTGGCTACGTTTTACACCAAACTAACATTTAGATTATAGATAATAGACATAGAGGATTTATAACATTTAAAAAAATATCAGTAACATCATTATATGGTCTACTCTCAGATGGGTTGAAAACATTATTGACTTCAATAGGAAATATAGCAGAAAAAAAAAATGTTGAAAAAACACAATTCTTAGAAAACAGACAAATAAGTATTTTTTTCTATACCTTAGCAACACTTTTAAATCCCAGGTACTTCATCGTCGACCTGACGTCGATGCGAACCCCTCCTACCGTTATTTGGGAACCCGGTGGTGGCGCGTTCCGAGGGCCAGTGGTTTTAGTCAGTAAAAGTCTGACACGCCCTCTCGCTCCACCCAGAGCGCGAGAAGTCATTTGGATGATTTCCCACCAAAAAAAAGCAACACTTAAGAAAATATAAAAATTGCACAATAATCTTAAGAAATCCCTTTAATAGAATCTAAAATTTATTTTATAAATAAACAAACTTCATTTCGTAAATTACAAGCAAATTGAACTATATTATCGACCGCGCAAACTCGATCGCGTCAGTCGGCGTCAGTAATGACCGGGCTCTCCCAGCGTGAGCACGCGTTACTTTGCTTCGCAGCAGCCGCTCGCGAATATTACGTGAAAATATTCCCAAGATTGCACGCCGACTACCACATTTTGATCCATTAGGTATTATTGTTTATTTTAAGTACTTTGTTTGTTTATTATGATTGTTAAAATTTCTTTCGACTTCAATATTAATTATAGGTAAAGGTTGTATGTTTGTATGTAAAGGTTATCTGCAGAATTACTTTACAACTATCCAAATACAAAAAATATTTCACTAATGGAATCTACAATGTCTAATGGCAGCTATATTATCATCCAGTGTTATAGATATGTACAGGATGTTGATAATTGTTATGATTACCTATTTAAGACTTTAAGGTCGAAATTCAAGGTCTAGTTTTCGAAATCATTTAACATTTAATTATTTTTTTTGTAGATAATGGGTCGAAAGAAAGAGACACATTATCAATTATCATTATCAATGCGTCACTAAAAGAAAAAGGAAACGACACGTGGGGCTGATACGAGCGAGACAAATGTTGTTATTTTTTAGAAAATTGATAATGAAAATTTTGAAATGACTGAATACTATAAATGTTGACAACATGTGTGAACTTGATCTAAACATGGTAATTATAACCTTTGTGTTACGCACAGGGTGTAAATTAATGCCAAACCTACTTTTAGAAATTCATAACTTTTTTAGTTGTACTATACATGGTAGTCAGGTGATCGCGACAGTTTATATAGAAAGTTTAAAGTAAAAATATTTACCATTTTTTCAATGATAAAAAGTAATGGCTAAATAACAGAAAAAAAAAATTGGCGAGAAAGTGGCAATCGGCTTTGTATTTATTTTTTCGAGTTGTAGAGTTCTGTTTATACTATTGAATCTCGGATATATAGATTTGTATTAACACGATAAGTTCAGATATGGATTTAACGCCTGATTCTTAAGAGAAGAGGCTAAAGCAGGAGTGGAAAACCTTTTCACCGCCTAAATCAAAAGAAATATACCTAAAATCATACGACGACCTTTGACGACGACTCAGGTTTTTATTTTTACTTTCCTTGTATTCGTAATGAAAAGCACAGTGATTACTTCGCTCATTGGCGACATCTCTACGCTCGGACGCCAAACTCCTTTTCGGGACTAAATAAGTTGATTTCACCCCTTGGGTAACGATGTATTATATGATTTATGGTGACATTGCACTATTAAAATATTTGCTAGTTATAATTTAGTCAATTTTGATAAAAGAGACACAAAGATGGCGATGTGTTTCAGATAAATAACCAACTTTTGCCTGCGGCTTCGTTCGCGTTAATTTCGATTTCCATTAAGATTTGAAAGACACATGGCATCTAGGGATCATAAGTACGTTATTGTTATTTTCCTCGGGACAGTACTTTTCTTCGGGATGAAAGTTACCCTGTAACCGTTTTTGTACACCAGACAACATATTATATGTATAATTTCAGGATGATCGGTTCATTGGTTTAGGCGTGAAAAGCTAACAAACAAAAACACTTATTTTCGCATTTATAATAATAGTTAAGATCAATCGTGAGTTAATCTATTTGAGAGCAATTTATAGTAATAAAGGTAATGACTCCCTTTACAGTAAATATAAAAATCTTTTAAATGTTCATGAAAATGTACATCTGTTTTAAAAAATACTGTGATGTTCTAATTTATTTTGCGTAACGCAATGATTTAGATAATGAAATGTGTTATTTTTATTGAATTTGTTGTGAATGTGTGGGCTGTGTTGGTCTTTTTTTTTCCTGTTTCACGTAGTTTTTAATGACAGCCTGGACTAGGTATTGCTTTGTCAACTCATTAATTTTTAGTTGAGCTATACGTTTACTGACAAATGCTTACACTGGCTGAACAGGTCCAAAAAAACATCTCAGACACAAATTTACAATGTTCTCATACACCTTTACTGAGATTATAAATCTGGATTTTAAAAGAGAAATCTTGTAAACTTAATTTTATACCACCTGCTCGATAATGACCTTTTATATGTCATACATTCTGTCCCTAGGGAGATAATGTAGTATGGGCGATCCCTAAGGAATAATGAGATTTGAATTAGGAACGACAAAAACCATTATAAAAAAAACACATTGTGGATTAAAATGAACGTGCATCAAACAAGTTTATTCAAAAATCAAACTGGCCGTTAAAAAAGGAATAAAATGTGGTTACTGACGAGTCTCTAAAAAAAAGTAATGAAAGATCGGGGGTGTTATAAAGAATTAAAACTATATAGTCTAAGATCCGACCCTAAAACGACCTTTACCGAGCTGATAATAGAATGAAACATATTTTATAACAAATTTAGTATATTAGAAAATTATGTCAAGAATGGGTTGCCTAAAAAAACCTGGACAGACTATTTTTAATAATTTAAAGAAAAAATATTTTTAATTAAATGTTGCAACATCAAGATAATAAAAAAAAGATTACCCTGACTTAGAGTATCAAACATATAGAATGTGCAGCCGTTGGGTTGCCTATTCTTTGCCTGGACAAACTACTTGGTTGTCAGGTATAACTGGGTATCTCGATGCCTCGATGATAATAGAATAAATTTATATCAATATAAGCGTTGTTTTATTGCGAACACACTGATATAGGGTTGCCTGCAAAAAAATTGGTCCTAATCTATCAATCAATCAAAAATTGGTCGTCGTGTGTCGAGGCGCGCGGTCGCATGTGTCATAATTATTTGCTTAAATATCGAAGTATTAAATATTATTGGTAAAATTATACTAAACCAAGTTCTGTGTCATTATAAATAAAGTGAAATTAAATAATAAAAAAAAAAACTACGGTAAATCTCATGAGTAATTTACCTGCGGAGGAGAAAGATAAGAATCTATAACCGATTTGTGCGGCTAGTCCGGGAGCTAGGTGACATGAATTTACCGCGAACTCCATCAAAATCAATTACGTTTACTGGGAGTGCGAGTGGTGAGTCAGCAGCTAATTCTAATAATGAAGATGAAAGTCAAATTAATAAATACTCCAGAAAAGGAAAACCACATACTTCATGTGATTTCAAGGAAGAGTTGGCCCAATTTCGAACTGAAATGATGACCTGTCTAAAGGAAGCAATGTCCGAACAAATCGAAACCATAGCACAGATGCGGAACGAAATTAGGCAAGATATAAAAGATCTGAAATTAACGACTGATAACCTAACAGAAGAATATAAGAAATTGCATAAATCTGTGGAAAACATTACAACTGAACATAAAATAACACAAAGTAGAATAATATCCATCGAAGATGAGTTAAATCAACTTAAAAGTGATAACCGGAAATCCGACTTAAATTTTGGAACACAGCAAGAGTTTTTTGTCGAAATACAAGATCGGATTCAAAGAGAAAAAAACATAATATTGGTGGGTCTGAGCGAGCAAGAGGACATCAACCTTTCCTCGGGTAACAACTGCGACATTGAAAAAATTTATAAGATCTTAACAAAAATCTATGCAGACTGCCCTAAACCCTTATTATGTATAAGACTAGGCAAACAAAATGGAGATAAACCACGCCCAATAAAAATTGTATTTGATTCTCCTGATGTATCAAAAAATTTATTAAAGAAACGCTCAAAGCTGCCCAAGACCATAAAAATTTATTCGGACCAAACACCGACTCAAAGATCCTATATGCAAAAACTCCAAGATGAGCTTAAAGAGCGTGAGAAAAAAGGGGAAACTAACCTAAAAATTAAATACTTAAAAGGAGTACCTACTATAACCAAAAACGAATACAATTCAAAAAACTAGAAAAAGCTAATCCCGGATGCTCCAAAAATGATAGCCCAGGAAATATTACTTACCAACTAATCCACAGGTATGAAGACCTACCCTCAAAGTCATCATTCCTTAAATTTTTCTATGCTAATGTGAGAAGTATCCGCACCTCGGGAAAATTTGAAGAACTACAATGTATCCTAAAAACTGTTCCTTCTACTGTACATATCATAATACTAACTGAGACCTGGATAACATCAGAAGATGATGCAAAATTATACAATCTACCTAACTACAAACATACATATAATTACAGACATGATAGTAAGGGAGGTGGGGTATCTATCTACATTCACGAAGACATTCCCTTTGATGTAACAGAAAACATCTATAGGGATCGCAACCACTACCTGTGGATATATCTTCCCAAATATGCGCTGAACGTTGGAGGAATCTACAAACCAGGCAGTACAAATATTGCAGAGTTTCTCGAAAGATACACTTTGCAGCTGGAAACTAGAAAAAGATCGATCGTATTTGGCGATTTTAACTTGGACCTCCTGGATCCGAACACATGTGTCACTCGTTACCTAACAGAACTCGAAGAATCTGGTTACGATATTTTAAATAAAATAGATAAATACTACTCTACGAGACAAACTATGACCACAAACACCATCTTGGATCATGTGGCAACAGATTTACAAAAACAATCCTTTCATTTCGTTATTCTGGACTCGGCCATGTCCGACCATAAACAAATTTATTTAGAAATGTTTAAATATAAGCCAAAAATCAAACAAAAGGTACAATATGAGGCAATAGATTATGAAAATTTATATAAAAGTATTAGCGAAGTTTCATACACAGGAAAAAATGATGACTACCAATGTCTGGAAGAATTCATTGTGTCACATATAGCAAAAAACAAGAAGCAAAAATCAAAAATAATGAACTTGCCAAAGGACGACTGGATTAACAAAGAAGTTATTAAGATGATTAATAGCAGAAACACTCTATGGCAAAAACTAAAATATGAAAAAACAAACGTAAACTTGAAGAAAAAGTTCTTAGCGGAACGTAATAAAGTACAAAAGAAGATAAATAATGATAAAAACAATTACTATTATAAAGAATTCGAAAAATGCAGTAAAAATCCAAAAAAGATGTGGAAGACTATTAATTCTCTAGCTATGAATAAGATTAAAGTTAATACCTTACCTTCAAAACTTATAGTAAACGCAAAAACTGTGACAGAGGGCGACAGAATCTGTGAAATACTGAACGTCTATTTTGCCACAATTGGCACGGAGTTGGCTGGTAGGATACCATCGGAATATCATTTGAATCAGGTAATACACTTATGTACAAAGACGGACATGAGCACACAGAAACACTTACCCAATTTAGGCCTTGTACAGTCGAAGAGGTAGCTAAACTTATAGATAATTTAGACGTTGACGCTAGCACAGGTGTAGATGGAATTAGCACGAAAGCATTAAAATGTGTAAAAAATGCCATAATTACACCCTTAGTTGCTTGCATTAATGAATGCCTTAGCCGAGGAGTATTTCCAGACAGCCTGAAGATAGCAAAAGTGTCTCCTGTCTATAAGGCGGGCACTAAAACGGACCCTAGTAATTATAGGCCAATTTCTGTGCTTCCAGTGATATCTAAAATCTTTGAGAAAATCATTTACAACCGCTTAATTGATTACTTAAATGATAAAAATTTCTTAATAGACCAGCAATATGGCTTTAGATCGAAATCAAACACCTTATCAGCAACTATTGACCTAGTTACAAATATAAAAAATAATATAGACAAAAAAAATGTGGGCCTAGGTATTTTCATAGATTTAAAAAAGGCGTTTGATACAGTTTCGCATTCAAAACTCTTACAGAAGCTGATTAACTTGGGTATCACTGGAACAGCTTACAGTTTATTCGAATCCTATCTATCAAACCGATTACAAATAGTTAAAATTGGTAGCTACGAGAGTTCACCCCAAAAAATTACATGTGGAGTTCCACAAGGGTCAGTTCTAGGACCACCATTATTTCTCATTTATGTGAACAGGATATTTGACTCTATATGCCGATGATACAAGCCTGTTTTACTTTGGTCAATCTATACACGATGTTATTAGTGAGGCGCAAAATGATTTAAACATTATAAATGAGTGGTTTCTACATAATTTACTTACTATTAATACCTCTAAAACGTCATACATGATATTTGCAGCCAAAAACAAAAATATCCCACCCCACGCCCCTTTGATCGTTAATAATCTAGCCATGAAACAGTCTTGTACCGAAAAGTACCTTGGTCTACTGTTGGATGACAAAGTGTCCTGGAAACCCCATATCGACCACGTGAGAGCCAAACTTGTTTCACTTTCTGGAGCTCCGCGCAAAATGGGAAACTGCTTACCATCTAAAATAAAACGCATCATCTACAATTCGCTAGTTAAATCTAATCTGGAATACCTGATTGAGATTTGGGGATCGGCTTCCAAGACTAACTTAAATTGCCTACAGAGGACCCAAAACAAAATTATAAAACGGTTATATTCTTACGATTTCTTAACACCTACCAAATACCTGTATGCTAAAACTAAACTTTTTAATTTACCTCAACTATACAAATACTATACTTGTATACTAGTAAAAAAGATTCTAGAAAATACTACACAAACCAACATTAAACTAACAAAAAAGACGTATACACACAATCTAAGAAACAGAAATGAAATAGTTCTGCGTTTTCCTCGGACAATAAAATATGGAAAAAAGAACTTTTTATATGAAGGAGTTCAACTATATAATAAATTGCCAAATGAAATAAAAGAGTGTAAAAGTATCAAAATTTACAAAATAAAACTAAGAGATTTTATTATACAAGAAGGTAATTTATTAAGCTAATAAAAAATGTATACTTTAGGAAAGAACAAAGAGTTATAGTAATACATAGTAATAATATATGTTAAATAAATATGGACACAAATGCAGACTAGTGATAGAAATATTGTTTTTGTTACTGGTTTGTATATATATATTATTTTTTAATTTCTACTACAATATACTTAAATAAATCATGGCAACTCAAAAAAAAAAAAAAAAACCTATATGATTATTTACTAATAGGTAGGTATTTATTTCGAGGAATACATTTGGCACTAGTAACTATAGCGTAAGGTAGTGTCAATACATTACCTACACAAAAATGCTGTAATATCAGATTAACGGGAGACATGATTTCGTGATGAAAGAATAAAATCAAAATCATAAATAGTTAGCGGTCTCCGAGACTAGAAGTTTCGCAAGTCGCACACACACTATCACGAGCAAACGTAAACACGTCTAGTTCAAGCGCAATGTTGTAGGTAGACGTACCAATAATGCTTTATTTTTTTTTTATTTTTTTTTTCTAATACCGACGCTCACTCGCTGTCAAGTAGTGTAATTTATAACTTTAAAATTATAAACTTTTATTGTCTTGATTGATATTATTATTTATTCCGTTTTGAATTAAAGTAAAATATATACAAAAAGGATTTAGGCGACAAACACACGAACAGACGAATTATATATTTAAAGATTATTATTGTTAAATTATAATTTATCATTGTAATTATTTATTTTAATACTCAAAAGTGTGTTCAAAAGTAGACGGTAAATAAAATGGAATTCATAATTTACCTATGTATTTGCGATACGACGAAAAAAAAAAGCATTTGGTATTTAGAATAGGACTTGTATGGCTGGTTTTTTGTTGATTACGATGGAGCAACATTGCGCTGGCTGCTGGTTGGGCGCTGCTACATATAAACACACACCTACATATATACACACAGGTGGTATCCCTATTGGTCATACTCTGCGATTCTTATTCTCACAAAGCAAATTATGAGGGTACCTCGGTGACGTCTAGTCAGTCAGCTGTGCCATATTGTGTTAGATGTACCTACATGTTTGTCTTTAATGATTTGGTTGTGCCCTGTTATACTGTATCGTGGTAATAAGTGATGTTGTGAGCCTATTGTGTATACATGATTGTAATTGTACTATAAGGTGTATTGCATGCTTCGTCATTAGACGACAACTAAGTATTAAACAAAAATTTTAAATCTCGTATAAGTGAACGTTTGTAATATGTTCTTATGAGAAATAAAGATTCATTAAATCTAAATTTTAACGCGAGTGGAAATGTGTGAAAGAGAGATCCGACTATCCGAGTTGAGTATAGCGTGTAATAATAAAGGAAAGTGATAAGAAAGTGCGCATGCTCAGTATTCATAAGACGGGGAATGACAGCGATACCCTTGCCTGTCTATTATGGGCTAAAAAAAAACAGTGAGCGTTATTTTGTAGTTGCAACACGTGTTCTTCTGTATCGTTGTGATGAAAAATGGCTAAAAAGTGTTTTTTGTGTGGCTCGGACGATTCTGTAACTGATTTTACTGATGAAACTTTTAAAAATTGCTCGTTAAAGTTAGCTTTTCGTAAAAAAAAAAAACAATTTAAATATCATGACGTTGAACTAACTAAAGCAGTTCTTGATTTTGTAGGTTACCACACAACGTGTTACAAAAAAGTAACTGTTTTAGGGAATAAATACAATTCAAATACAATACAATAAAAAAATATTTTTAACTGTTGAACATCTGTGTTACTCGTACCAAGCTAAGGAAAATTGTGTTAAAAAAGTTGAAGAAGTGGATTATATATGCTACCATGAAGAGGCAGACACGAGAATTGTTTTTCACGCTCATAAAGTAACACCAGGCTCCAGAATTCTAATAAAAGATTCTGATACTGATGTTCTTATAATTTTACTCGGAAATATGCACAAACGTTTTGTCAGAATCTACAATTTTTCTAGCTACTTCAGCAACTAAGAAGCATTCGAACCACCTCGATTGCATTAACTGCATCGATTTAGCATTGAAGTTGGGATCCAAATTATGTAAAAGTCTACCTGCTTTTCACGCATTCACAGGTTGTGACTACACTGCGGCATTTTATATTAAAGGAAAAATTAGATCATTTAAAATATTTTCTAAAAATGGGACATAACTATTTTTGCTTCATTAACTGATGAAGCTGATGTTTTCATTAATGAAAAAATGAAAGCTGTTCAAGAGTTTACAGCAAAAATGTATGGCGTAAATCACTGCCAGACAGTTAAAGATGCAAGAGTTCGTATTTTTATCAACAAGTACGTCGCAAAAGAAGACAGCGAAAATTTTTTAAAGAAGATAAAAAGTTTTGATTCCAACTGTATACCGCCATGTTGGATTTCCCTATTACAAAAAATTTTAAGAACTATATATGTAAATTCTATGTGGCTTAATGCAACTGATTCTGTATGTGCGAAATTAAACCGTGAAAGCTGCGGTTTGCATTTAGATGATTTTTTTTAAAACCAACAGGTTTTATCGGAGATCAAACTCCTTTGAAAATCCAGGACATTGTCGAAATGGAAGAAATTAATAATGAATCAGATGAGTTCGAGAGTCAAAATTATACTTCTGATGAATCAGATATTGAATAAAGAGTATTTATTAAAATTTATTTTCATTAAAATTATTTTAGTATTTATGAGGTTTTGTAATAAAATTTTCAAACGTAATAAAAGGTCTTTAGTCTATCTTTTATTTTATTTTTGTATTTGAATTTTCGGCTGTCCACTTTGTTTCTCATTATTTTTTCCAGAAAGAGAAAATATTTGATTTTTATGTATTTAATTGATTATTATTATTTTTGCAACTCAAATGTCAGTTGCTCCAAATTAACACATTTCCACTCGCGTTAAAATTTAATCTTTAAAATTTGCAAACCCCGATTAGGACCAAGTTTTTTGCAGGCAACCCTATATCAATGTGTTCGCAATAAAACAACGCTTACATTGATATAATTTTTTTTCTATTATCAAGCAAGTGAAGGTAACTGGCATCGAGATACCCAGTTATACCTGACAACCAAGTAGTTTGTCCAGGCAAAGAATAGGCAACCCAACGGCTGCACATTCTATACGTTTGATACTCTAAGTCAGGGTAATTTTTTTAAATTATTTTGGAGGTAAGCAGAACAGAGGGTAAAGTCCCGCAAACCTCCTTTGAAAAGGGAGGATCCTCCGGCCAGACGGGTGTTATGTCTGGCGGGCTACTGCCCGATAGATGATTTCGGGCTGTCGTATATATTCTAATCGCGCGGAGAACTTTGATTGCGCGATGCAGGATTAGTTCCTATGTGACGCCATAGATGTCGCTACATCACTCCCCACCGGAGATCGGAGATCGATGGTTCTTGATGCTTCTTGATGCGTGCCAGGCCAGTGGTAGGATGGTTCCAGTGGGTCGGAACCGAATGCCGCATAGTTCTCGGTGAGTCGGAACTGTCTGCGGTGATGCCCCAGTGAGTCGGGGTGATGATGTCCCAGTGAGTCGGGATGATGCTGCAGGCTCCAGTGAGTCGGAGTAGTGCTGCTGGCTCCAGTGAGTCGGAGCGGTGCTGTGCAACGTAGTGGCTTGACTGCTGGCGTCGACCAGGAGAGGTTCTTCGTGGCTCTTCATATGACTGGCCGAAGGTGCAGTGTGATTCGCCAAGGTCGCTGATGAGGCTGAGGGTGATGACCAGGTATGACCAGGTAGGCATGCTGGTGGAAAGCTTGAGGAAGTGATGATGACGTCACGAAGCAGTAGCTGCACGAAGGCTGCGCTGACGTTATTTGTCGAGAGTCACCAGTTTGGAGACATGCGGAACAGAGTGTAAAGTCCCGCAAACCTCCGTTGAAAAGGAAGGATCCTCCGACCAGACGGGTGTTATGTCTGGTGGGCAACTGCCCAATAGATGATTTCGGCCTGTCGTATATATTCTAATCGCGCGGAGAACTTTGATTGCGCGATGCAGGATTAGTTCTTATATGACGCCATAGATGTCGCTACATCATTTAATTAATTAAAAATATTTTTTCATTAAATTATTAAAAATAGTCTGTCCAGGTTTTTTTTAGGCAACCCATTCTTGACATATTTTCTAATATACTAAATTTGTTATAAAATATGTTTCATTCTATTATCAGCTCGGTGAAGGTCGTTTTAGGGTCGGATCTTCTACTAATAGAATCTTGAGAGTAGTGAATTATATTTGTTTAAAATCTTAAAACTTGTCGAGTAATAGTTGAGATAACTAATATATATTTTGTTTTAGTAAATAGTCTCTTAATTATCTCACAGATAACTAAAAAACTGGGCAAGTTTGAGTCGGACTCGTGCCCTGAGGGTTCCGTACAAACTACAATTCCCGAATGGAGTCTCGAATTTTTTTCCGAATTGCAAAAAAGTATTTTTTTTAGTGACGTAGGTAACAATTACGGTTTTCAAATTTATTCCTATACCTGTGCTATAAGACCTTGCTTTATGTCAAATTTCAGGATTCTGGGTCAACGGGAAGTACCCTATGAATTTTGACTACCTTTTTTATTCGTTACCTTAGAAGTTTGATTTTTTTAACAACTTCAATGGACCGCAGATTTAAGTATATGGTTTAATTTCAACTCGATGCCTCCACGCGTTCTCGAGATAAACGGTCTTGACAAACAGACAGACAGACGGACCACAAAGTGATCCTATGAGGGTTCCGTTTTTTTTCCTTTTGAGGTCCGGAACCCTAAAAAGAAGGGTATCCAACACAGATAAAGCTGCCTTTGTCTTGGGCACCTTGAATCCCTTACTTCACTCAGGTTTCTACATGAACTCCTTCGCAATGTTCGTGAGTTAATTATATAAATCCCTGACGATCGGGATTAAAACTTCGTTTCTTTCGGAATTCAACATGCCGCTCGCGATTTAAAGACGCTGCACGTCATAATCTACTATTGCATATTTTTGACGTATTGAGTGTTTTTTTTTTACAACCATTTTACATAAATAAATATAATTCAATCATCTGTTTTGGATTTACCGTTTTGTTAAATGTCTAAATTTGTCAACATCCATCTAACACAAAATTAAGTAATTTTGGTGTACATTGTGATAAATATAAAGTATACACACGTCTCGGACTTTTATTTACAAACCTTAATATCTTCTAAAGGATCAAAATTGTTTAAGCGGTCACGTAGCTCGATTTTTACGCGTGTGTGCGTGTAGTAGCATGAATGATGCACACAAACATATCATTGCAACGAATTTGCCTAAACTAGCGAGTCAATTTTATGCACGGCCTCTTAAGTTGTTGTTCGGAATAAAAAATATGAAGTATAATTTCGAGATCTCTATTTTGTTCTGCCACACAAGAGCACATTTGTCAAAAATAACTAAAACCTCGGATACATTAGGGACAGAATGACCCCCAACATGACGCGCAACGCTCAGGCTGAGGCTACACTAGACCGCGATGCGACCGGCGATACATGAGCGATAAAAACAAATAATTGAAATTCACGTTTGGCTGCACTGTACGCCAAATATTACTAGCGATATTTGTTTTTTAATCAAATATTACTAGCGATTGGACCAACAGTACTGTAATCATAGGCTACATTAAGAGCATTCATCCCTTAAAACTACGCAGAAGCCAAAATCAATGATTTCCGACGGACAATATAACAATGTGTTTAATTTCTAGATAAGACATTGACGTCATATTATTGGGAATTTCATAATGTAGTGTAAAATCCAAAAACATTTTCAAATGATCGTATAGTTTTCCCATTAGAACAGTTCTTATCCAAGCCGTTTTTAAAACTAGCGGTCGACGGTCTACGCAGATGCGAGATAGTAGTTAAACCGTGTATGGTAAACTTACAACATTTTACTTTAAAAAAAAAATGATAACATTGACTAGTACATGGCCCAAAAAAAACACGATTGCTGTAAGTTTTCATTCAAGAAAAGTAATCTCAAAACTGTCATTTTTAGCCGTTTTTGGAGATATTAAACGTGTTAGTTTAGGATAATATATGAGGCATTTTTGTTTTTTTTTAGACTTATTAATTGAACGCATTTACGATCTATGACATGGTACAATATTTTTTTTAATAACTTATTTGTTTACACTACAATTAATTATTTAATATCACTATATAATAGACGCGAAATCGCGTCAGCGCTTTGTACCGGCCGAGGTCTTTCAGATTTTTAGTCTTTCTATTCTACAGTGATACTAAATAATTAATTGTATTGTAGTGCACATTATTGTTATATTTTCCGTCGGAAATCATTGATTTTGGCTTCTGCGTGGTTTTAACGGATGAATGCTCTTAAATTATCAACGGAAGCGAAAATTTTGAAAGAGAGAAGAATTTGTTTACTTATATAGGTACATAATATTGTAGTATTCGCTGATAGTCGAAATACAGGCTCAGCCTAGTTCGGCTACAGATGACTACACCACATATATATACTAACCTAACCTAGCCTGTTAATTTATTTTTTGTAACATTGTGTCTAAGTTTTCTAAATAAACATCGTTATTATTATTATTATTCTATATGTATAATAATCTATGGTATTGCATCAGCTGTTCCGTTTAAATTAAAATAATATTCTATTGCCTATACACCCCTATTTTTTAATTAGTACAAAAAAAAAATTGGGCTCTATCCGTACCCGTTATCTATATATAGGGTGACTGGTAATTAGTGTACGATACTTAAACACGTGATTGTGCTCATGATAACCAACAACTTTTACTATGGGAACAAACCTGAAATCGCGAAAAAAAAATCAGCTGTTCAGTACATCTAAGTTTGCCTAATGTACTGAACAGCTGATATATTTTTCGCGATTTCGGCTTTGCTCCCATAATAAAAATTGTTATCATGAGCACAATCACGTGTTTAAGTATCGTACACTAATTGCCAGTCACCCTATATATAAAAGCGAAATACCACTCACTGATTAATCACGAAATCTCAGAAACTATAACACCTACAAACTGCAGGTTGGTTCCTTATAGGGTGTAGACATCTTCTAAGAACGGATTTTACGAAACTCCGCCCCTAAGGGGGTAAAAAGGGGGTTGGAAGTGTGTATAGAGAAACCTACTTTTAAGCGGGTGAAGCCGCTGGCAGGACTTGATTATATTTTTGTCATCATCATCATCATCATTTCAGCCGAAAGACGTCCATTGCTGGACATAGGCCTCCCCCAAGTGTCGCCACAATGAACGGTCCTGTGCGTCTCGCATCCATCGAACTCCTGCAACCGCTATATTTTTGTAGTCAAAAGTAAAAAAAAACAAATCCCAAAATTATTCACGAAAATTTGTCATAATTGGTAAATTCATAATAGAATCAATCATTCATAACAATTGCTCTTCGATCAACAATATACCTACTAGATTAAGGATTAAGAACAAAATCATAACGCATAAGTGACCCAGAATTGCTATAAGTAAACATTAAGATTTCTTCGAGACAGAAGTTATAAATTAACAATAAGTTCTAATCTAGTACATTGTTGATCGAAGCAATTGCTAATAGAAAATAATACTAAGCGCAGTGTTTTTCCTTTTTGATCGTCATTTATTAATTCATAATCAATAGCCTGTACAATATTTCCATAAATTGAGTGACATTGTGGGATATTACCAAACGCTAATAAATTTCTTTTATAATAAGCCCTTTAATTATTTGTACTAATTAAAAATTAGTGGTGTATACATTCGTACATTGATCATTAAAAACTTGACGTTGTTGTAGATTTTGTTGGTCGCATTAATATTTTCTTTTTTTTAAGCGTATCCCAATTTGAGGGTGTACCTAGCCGCTATGATACCTTTAGTTATATTAATATGTTTAATCCGGCATCTGAAATATTTGGCGCCTTTCTCGATAGCCGCTAATTGTGTTATAGGTAAGTGCGACTTCCACATACTTAAATAATTAGGTTTATTAACTAAACTTATAGTGGCCAGCGCGTTCGCTCTCGTGATAGTAGAAAATTATCCCAAGAGAATACACTCCCAGGATAAAAAATTATCCCAAGAGAATACACTCCCAGGATAAAAAAATATTCCAAGAGAATACACTCCCAGGTTAAAAAATTATCCCAAGAGAATACACTCCCAGGATAAAAAATTATCCCAAGAGAATACACTCCCAGGTTAAAAAAATATCCCAAGAGAATACACTCCCAGGATAAAAAAATATCCCAAGAGAATACACTCCCAGGTTAAAAAAATATCCCAAGAGAATACACTCCCAGGATAAAAAATTATCCCAAGAGAATACACTCCCAGGATAAAAAATTATCCCAAGAGAATACACTCCCAGGATAAAAAATCCCATGTGCTATTCCAGGACATGGTCTACCCGTGTGCCAAGTTTCATCGAAATCCGTTCAGCCGTTTGAGCGTGAAGAAGTAACAAAGATACACAAACACGCTCACAAAGTTTGGCCTCTATAATATTAGTGTGATAATGCTTTTTTTATTTCAGTCTTATGTATTGGTATGTCGATTTACTACATGTTTATCTTCAACCCACGTTTCGAGAACATGAGAGCATATACATCACTATATGGCATTATGGAGTACGTTGGGATGTCAGTATTCAGTATGTCTTGCTCCGGAGTGGTGATCCCCATTGAGGCCAATATGGATAGACCGGATTTATACCCCATAGCCCTATTTGCAGGTATGCGTACGTTCAAAATACATACTAACACAGTATCGCCTTTGTAAGCGATCCAACGTGGATGCGATGTGAAGCAATCCGATGCGGTTTGCAAATTCAACGTACCTTCAGCCGCAATTTACTTAAAAAAAGCCATTGCATTGCCAGAGTTCGAGTGAAAATATCAAACCAATTGATCGCATCCGCTTCGCTTCGCTCGTCGCCGCGCCGCATCCACGTGCGGTTGGTCACGTAGGCCACTGCAATAGAATATCAATTGTTTGTTACACCGCGTTGATCTAAAAGTTTTATTAATAAGACATTATGGCTAAGAAATCACGAAGCGGTTTTCGCCAGCGTCCGCCACGGTTGCGGGCCCGCAGCTTCTGTAGAATAAAACCTACACATATGTAAAAAATCGAAGCACATTTCACGACGCGTTTTACTACTTAAAAATCAAAAGAACCTAACTAACGGTGATTTTGAAAAATACTGTTTACGACAGATTGGTAGAGAATTTTTGGCAGTAACCCGACAGATTAGATAATACTGGCAAGCCGTACTATATGACCAGTGTTCTTATGGTAGGTCCTATGACATCTGCTGTTTGGCATGTGAGTAGTCGCAGCCACGACAGGATTGCGTAAAATGCCTACAAGCCCGTCTTTGGGCCTGCGCCACGGATATCGACTGCGCACACTTGAGACAAGACTGTCTTAGACAGAATTGACTACGACGTCGCAGACTTGTCTACGACACTGCAGACTTGTCTGCGACAACGTAGACTTGTCTGCGACAAGACTGTTTTGAGACGTGACCAGTGTTGCCAACAGTTACACTAACTTACCACTAGAGTCAACTTTTAAAACCACCAGAAAACCACTAACAAAAAATTTTCCCATATACACAAAATCGCAAAATTTCCCACTAAAAAAATGTGTGTTGTATGAAATAAGTAGGCATATAGGTTATTAGTTTCCTTTAATAATAAGTGATAAAAATTAACAATCTGTTGATCAAAATACCATTTGTGGGTAAATTAACATCAGTAGGTAATTCAACATACAAATTATTCAATAACAGCTATGTATAATTCGTCTTCAGACGAATCATTTTTGTTTGCACCATCATCGTCGGCATCAGATTGATAATTATGGATTCTATGGTGCTGATTTACACCCGAATGATCGCATTTTTAGTAAGAAATTGAATTTTACTAAAGCACTAGTAAAATCCACTAGCCACTAAAACTAATATTTCGCAATTAAATGGGGGGTTAAACCACCGGTTTTAGTGGAAAATCCGCTAAGTTGGCAACACTGGCCGTACGCCGCTAGACTATTTTGTCTTGTCGCAGACGTCGTAGACAAGTCTGGAACGTCGTAGACAATTCTGTCTAAGACAGTCTTGTCTTAAGTGTGCGCAGGCCCTTACGATTTCACAGATTTAAACTTACTATCGTTTCAGGCATGGCTTCAATTATTGTTTGTGTATTCTTGATTTCGTTCTCCGGGTATGTGGCTTTCTTGGACGATTGCGAACCGCCAATTACGATAAACTTCCCTATGACCACGTAAGTATTTAGTTAGTTTTTACAAGCTTTTATTCAATTCGCCTTGAATTCAACTTGCCTCGAGTTCAATTTGCCTCGAGTTCATAGCATAGCATAGCATAGTCGGCCTTATAATGTTCCCACTGTTGGGTCTCAGGCCTCCTCTCTAGGAGAGGCATTCCCTCTCCTAGAGAGGAGGCCTGACACCCAAGCCGTAATCCACCAAGCGGGTCCAGTGCGGGTTGGTGGATGTCACATGTCTTCGAATTTTTGGTTCTAGGACATGCTGGTTTCCTCACGATGTTTTCCTTCATCGTTTTGAGATCAGTGGTGATGAAATAAATTACACAAAGTAATGCGCCTGGCTGGGTTTGAACCCGCAACGTAAGTCGGGGCTGTTACCACTCTGCCACCACTGCTCGAGTTCAACTTGCCTTGAATCCAACTTGCCTCGAATTCTACTTGCTCAGCAGTGAGCGAAGTCTGGCTGTGGATGATGATGATGAAACGAATACCAAAGCTAACGAACGTGTGGAAGTCGAACCGAATGTTAATGGCTAAAGATTTAGTCCCCATATTTTTTATTATTTCAGTTTACCGAAGCTCCTGAAAGGTTTAATAGCGGTGATGATTTACGTGACTCACGCATTAAACTTCTGGGTGCCATTCAATCTGTGCTTCTACTATTTGAAGAGACTGCACCCTCCGGAGGCCTTACTGAAATGGGAGTATATCTATCGTTCACTTTTCGTAATTCTCATTGGCGTAACCGCAATCATATTTCCGGACATAAATGCTATTATGGGCTTCGTAAGTTATCATTCTATTTAATATTTATTTATTTCCAAGTTTTTTTTTTTTCTACTACTAATTAGCAACATTTTAGAAGACTTGACCAATTTTTAATATCTCTTTTTTGTATTACCAACAAACTTTATAAGTTTGGCGATTCTTCCACGTACCGGAAGACGCAGCGTTGGAACACCTTGTGGGAGGTGGACCGATGACCTGGTGAGGGTCGCGGGAATCCGATGGATGCGAGACGCACAGGACCGGTCATTGTGGCGACATTTGGGGGAGGCCTATGTCCAACAGTGGACGTCTTTCAGCTGAAATGATGATGATGATGAACAAACTTTATTTATTTTATTCTGCATATACTTATATTTTAAGTTCAGTTAATTAGGTACTATAATATTCGTATTAACTGAACTTATTACATTTTATAAGGATATGAAATTCCGGATCTAGATACGTGTTCTAAGAATAATACAGTACAGTACAGTTATACGAATAATACAGTGAAACTGGGACTTCAATAGACCTACAATTTTGTCTCACTTAAAAGAAGTATTCCACTTACCCAGTATCTCATCTAAGACACTGGGTAAGTAGTTAATCCAGGTATAAAAAAAATGTCTCATTTACAGAGGGTTACATTAATAGAGGTGAGAATAGAGGTTATTTCAGTTAGAGGTGCGATTCATCATCTTCCTGCCCTTGTCCCGTTCTTCCTTTCTGCCCAATGACAGGTCATTAAATAAAATTACGTATTTATGTAAACATTTATACATGAGTCGTAAACATATGGTGTGAGATAGAGAGGTGAAAAATTGATGTTATCTCAGTCACAGAGGTAAAATTAAAAAAAAAAACAATTTAGAAAAAGTACTTTAAAAAAAGTTTCAGTAAAAGAGGTAAAATACACTCGCTGTCTCAATTATAGAGGTAACTCTAATACGATAAAATCGACTGAACGAACCACAGTTAGAGAGGTTTGCTTTGTGTCACTAACAGTAACAGAGGTACCTAATTCAGTGCTAAAGTGTCAGGACCTCAGCATGATTTCCAGCTATGGAGGTTTCTCACTTATGCAGGTCCCATTTAACCAAGTTTCACTATATTATTTATTATTTATAATAATATTATATTACATATAATAATAATACCAGTTTCAGATACAGTTACGAACCTGAAATTATTTCAGATTTCGTCTAGTTTCGGTTACGGATATTGAGTTTTTAAATTGTAGTTATTATAATATATATATTATGCGCATTAGTAGCGATTAGGGAATCCAATCCCGCATCAAAGTCGCAAGCCTGTAGGATTGAAGTCAGTAAAATCAAAATCAAATCAATCAAAATCAAATCAATCAAAATCAAATCAATCAAAATCAAATCAATCAAAATCAAATCAATCAAAATCAAATCAATCAAAATCAAATCAATCAAAATCAAATCAATCAAAATCAAATCAATCAAAATCAAATCAATCAAAATCAAATCAATCAAAATCAAATCAATCAAAATCAAATCAATCAAAATCAAATCAATCAAAATCAAATCAATCAAAATCAAATCAATCAAAATCAAATCAATCAAAATCAAATCAATCAAAATCAAATCAATCAAAATCAAATCAATCAAAATCAAATCAATCAAAATCAAATCAATCAAAATCAAATCAATCAAAATCAAATCAATCAAAAACGAATCAATCAAAATCAAAAATATTTTTAATTCACATAGGCCACATGGGCACCTATAAAATATAACTTTATCTTCATAAATTTTATTACTCATTGTCTTCAATGTTCGTATCATCTTTATGCCGATGATCTTCAGTTGTATACGTCTGCGAGGGTGGAAGGTTTGTCAGACGCTATAGAGGATATAAACCGGGATCTGGATGCTATCGGTAGCTGGTGTAATAGGTTTGGGGTGTCTGTAAACCCCTCAAAATGTCAGGCCATTGTTATTGGTAGCTCACGCATGATGGGTAGAGTAGCGGTTAGCTCTCTACCTCCTATTGTTTTCAATGGCGCCGTAATTCCTATCAGCCCTAGTGTAAAGGATCTCGGTTTGTATCTTGACTCGACACTTGGCCGGCAAAGTCAAGTTTCTAGTGTCTGTTAAAAAGTTAACGGGACTTTGCGGTGTCTGTATCGTCTGAGAAACTTTTTACCTGCAAAGACGAAGAGAATGCTTGTGCAGACTTTGATTTTCCCTATTATAGACTATGGTGAAGTGTGTTACTTTGACCAGAACTCGGTCTTGCTGGATAAACTTTATAGACTCCTTAACGCATCCGATTCATATTTAATCTGAGGAAATATGATCATATGTCGAATTTCAGGTCTGAGCTCAAATGGTTGCCTATTCGCCAGAGAAGAACTTTGCGCGCTTTGACTACACTTTTCTCTCTACTCAACTCTCCCCTGCCTCCATCTTATCTCATTAGTCACTTTCAATACCTACGTTCTTCACACGCAAGGAATCTGCGTTCTTCTAACAATCTCCTACTGCTCTGTCCTTATCATACATCTGATTTTGTCCATTCTTCCTTCTATATACAATCCATCCTTCCTTCTATATACAGTCCATCCTTCTGTGGAAAGCGCTTCCTCTCGATATCGGGACGGCCGATAGTCGATATGCATTTAAGCGGAGGTTGCGGAATCATTTGCTCCACCAATAGCAGAATCGTCTCAAAACTTCTTTCGTTACTTTATATTATTATAATGTATATGTATTATATTAAATATATATGTATGTGTATTTTAACGATATGTATACTTTTTTTTTACTCTTGTTTTTTGTATAAAATTTTCTTTTTATGCACCTACCTAAGTATATTGTCTCTTCACCACCCTAGGTTGACTGGTAGAGAATGCCTAAGGCATTAGGCCCGCCCTTTGTATTTTATGTTGCATGAAGTAATCTTCATGCAACGTAAAGTACAAAGAGCGGAATAAAACGCCAGAAGCTAGTGCACGGTTCCAAATTGGTCGTTTCCTATAGATAAGAACCGGCAAGAAACTACATGGTTACTCTTTTACAAAAATGGTTGTTCTTACAATATTTCCATATTACGGTATTAATAAATATTATGTAAGAACAGGACACTCTTAATACGAGTAAGAACAGTGTAGACCAGTCAATATTGTACCCAAAAGCACAATAAAAACTAATCATATTAAAAAAAAGTGAATCGTAATAGAAAGTAATCAAGAATTCGTGAAGTCTACAGTGTTCTCACATTCACATTATAAAAAGAGCCTATATAAAAAAAAAACAAGAAAAATATGAATAATTAAATAATATAATTAAATAATTAAATAATCTTAATCCTAATCTTAATAAATAATAATAATTAAATAATTAAATAATCTTAATCCCTCACTATCGTTCGGGATTAAGATTAGCAACCTTCGTTTCGTTCGGAATTCAACATCCGCCACCCGCGACTTAAAGACACTGCTTTATCCCCTAGTCAAATAATCTACTATTATTTTATTTTAAAGGCGATGCTCAAAGACAGCCCGCGAAATTCAAATTTTCTTAAGTTTTTTGCATTTTGTAGGTCACAGTGCCACTAGGACCTGCTAAATTGCAAAAAACTGAGGACAATTTGAATTTCGGGTACTACCCTGGCGTTTGACCATGAGTAGTATACATGTATTATTAAAAAAAATAAAGCCAAAGTTAATTTCATAATATTTCCTATTATTAACTAGAGTTATTATTTGTTACTAATTAACAATTCATTATAATGAAGTTTTGGAGCTATAAAAAATCAAAAACGGTAAAATAAAATATTTAACGTTTCATCTTTCAGATTTAAAAAGATGAGTTTAACTGACATTGATTACGTTTCGTTCCACGTCCGATTTAGGAGTCCTACAACACTAAATAGAAATTCAAAATTTATTTAGCTGTAAGATAATAAATTGTAAACAAATATATTTTCCATAGGTACAAATTCTACAGAAAAGTCACGAGTTTCATGTAAAATTGTTTAAAACACTGGTTAATGAGGCTATCCTGGGTCTAATAAATAAGTAATCAGAACGGCGTGTCGTCTAAACCTATTTTTCATTGAAAAAAAACTCAATCCCGCAGGCGTGCGGGATCCCCGCATGAGTATTCTAGCATTTCTGATCCCGTAAAAAAGGTGCGGGATCCCGCATTTGTGCGGGATCGCATCACTACAGAAGGTCGTCGTGGGCGAAGTAACCAAAGAGGGATGTCCAATACGCGTGGCTGAGGGTGTTGTTTAATCGATTGAAATAGTCATAAAAATTATATTTATATTCAATTTTTTAGGGAGGTTTAAGATATTCTCAGACAGTCTCTATTCAAGTAATCGTTTAAAGATAACTGATATTTATCTAAATCGTGTCTTTCAATCAATAAAAAAAAATTATTAGTTTTTTTTTTGAGGTTTAAAATAATCTCAAACAGTCTCTATTCAAGTAAAAGTTTAAAGATAAAAAAAATGTTGTAGTTTTTTTTTTATTAAAGTCGAAATCTCGTTTTAAACTAACGATAAAATTCGTTATATTTGTGAATCTATTTCGTTTATTATCTCATATACCTACTTAAACAAAAATCAATAAATTCTAAATTAATAAAAATCAATTACGATATTTGATTGAATAAAGGGTCGATTGTTTACATAGGTTCAATCCTCCGCCCCGCGCACGTCGCCTCATGCCACCATTTAGTTGCTAAAAAACTCTTGCGCAACCTTCTACGCAAAGTTCGGACTCGCCAAGATACGTCGCGTGTCGGCCGTATTGTACAATACGATGCGCACTGGGCCGGTTTATTTTTTAATAGAACATCTACGAAATAATTTATTTTTACTTTTCAGATCGGGTGTTTCTGCCTCTCAAACATGGCATTTATTTGGCCTAATCTCATCACTTTAATGGTTATATGGCACAGGCCAGGTCTTGGTCATATGAAATGGAGGCTCTGGAGAGGTTTAGTTCTCATCGGTCTTGGACTCTTCATCTTCTTCTGCGGTTCCATGGTGAATGCGATGGAACTGGTATCGGTATTCATTGAGATGAATACCTGAAAAACATTGAAATCAGTTGGAGGACTCTGAATATATTTGTGAAAACAATCTCACATTGAGTTTCAATTTTTAGGTAATCAACCTGTCTAGGCTTGGGTCCCATTGAATTCCGAATTTAATTTTTTTTTTTTTGCTAAATTACACTTATTCTTAAAATATTTCAAAGCTACCCGTCACCCCGTACCCGTACCCGTACCCGTTTCTACCTCCCTGTCACTGTAGTAAAGGTCAGTGATGTTAGATTTATTTTCTTGTCATCAGTCAGCTTCGGCTTGCTCTTTTTACTTATTACAAAGTCTTGCCCATTTGCAATATTGGAAGTTCCAAAGATGAGGTACCTGTCACATAAACGAAGACTCAAAAAATGGGACTCGCGTTACATTTATGTCTAGAGTTCCGTATTGAATGACTTTTTTCGAAGATATCGTGGCACGCAAACACATAAAATTGTAACTTGCGACCACGTCTGGTAAATCGTAAATATATGTGTTAATATAATCCAGACCCCCACCGCGCCGCGGTGAAGGACTTTTTTTGTATTTTTAAATGTTTTTATAATTTTTACATATACTTATGTATATAAAAGTCGTATTTTTAACGACTAGAATGGTGTAGGAAAAAAAGGGGGGGTAAAATTGTTAGAATTTCATATAAACAAGAAAAACCATCCAGAATATTTTCACGAATATATTACAGAGTCCTTGAATTCTGATGTGGTGGTATTACCGAAACGAAAAAGCAAGCGGGTTAGATATAGGTACCACCCAGTGTAAGTGGGCCTCGCATTGTATAGAAAACCATACAATGCGAGTTCAACTCAGATAATATATAGCATAATTTATGTACCTCCAAATATGTATCCCTGTGTAACGTTTTACTAATATTTATACATATATATCGATACGTAATGTATTCATTGAATAGAGTCAAAAACATCGACCTATAATGTATATAATGATGTATTTATCGGATAAAAATTGCAACATTCGTTTTAAGATAATTTTGTTAGTTATTCCTTTATTCTATGTCTGTCACACGTAACTAACAAATATATTTTTTATTGTTTCGTTTAAATTGTGAGGTATATATCGCCCATTTGTTAATTATTTTCTTTTAGAAAATTTACGTTCAAAATTTGTTAGTTAATTATGGCCATTGTTATTTCTTAAAAAGTAGTTGTATATGGTGGGAATAAAAAATATTGAAATTAAATTTTACAAATAGGTAAGTACCTACCAACTCGATTTTTTTTTACTTGACTTTTGTGACATCATTTTATTAATTTGTTTATAGTTTTGATACATAATAAACACATTTAAAAAACGATTGTTTTAATCTCCTCCTGTGGAAAAGAAATGAACAAAAACTTTTTACAACAAACTTCAAAACTGAACTAAAAAACGCTCAACTTAAAATTCGGAAGTCGGCGTTTCTTATATACCTACTAAGATCCCAGAGCTGTCAGACATAACTTATTTTCACATGGATGAGACCTTAGGGCCTGTGCACACCGTTTTTTAAACGCGCCGTTGACGCGCGTTTTAGAAACTTGCGTTGACTGCGCGTTTTTATCCTATTCTACAGGTAAAGTTCTACAGGCCGCTACTGACTCGTCTGTATCGCTACAAACTTTGTGTGCACAGGCCCTTAGGTTCTCAGTAGCGTCTCATGTGCTTTGAATACCTGTGTGTACTTGTGGAGCCCCTCTTGGGGCCCCTGAGCAGGGTATGCGTGTGGTATGAGTGTTCTTTTTTAAAAGTTCATTATATTTATACGAAATCAAGGAAGCATTTAGGAAACAATTGTGATAACTTCATGGTGAAGATAAAACAATTGTGAAATCGATGGGAAAAAAGTAGTGGTCAATTAACACGTTCACTGTGCTTGCCCCACCGGTGGGTCATACCGAGTTGCTCATCGTACGTGCATGACCCACGGGTGGGCATGAGTTGTTCGCCAATTGAAAGGCTCATAACCTCAAACACGTATGAGTTTAGCCACTTTAAACGTCATAATGGCGGGACCAACTCTTGTATCCGAATGATTCTACCACCTATATTTAGTACGTTTTAGTACTATTTTGTACCCTTCCTGAAATTTTTGTACCTCACACGGTGTAAACGGAATTTCATGATATTGTTGGCCCCGCCATTATAACGCGTTATAATGGCGGGACTATGCTTGTACGCCAAAACTATAACGAATTACAGCATTCTGAAAAAACTAGTATTTAGTACGCGAATTAGTATCTCCGAAATCAACAATAAGTGACGAAGATATTATTAGTTTCTTTACAAAATCATTTTTTTTATTTTTGACATTTTCTTCGCCTGAATAATTACGTACGTTTGCCCCGCACGGCCCCTCAGAATCTGCGTTGTAGGTGTGCACCAAAGCAATGTACTCGCTTCTGGGAGTATATGTACCGGTTTCTTTTTCAATGTACCTCTGTACTTTTGAAGAAATACGCAAAAAAAGGGGGCCGTGCCAGCCAAACGTTTTCAGCACGGCCCCTGTGTAACTTGAAAAATATATAGCGTATTAAAAAGTATCTTAAACTCAAGGAATGTACTCTACTAACACGTTATATGTACTGCAACAGATATTATGAATTCGTAATAACAAATAATATATAGATGAGCATAAGGGGCCGTGCTGGAAAAACAATTATAAGAAAATATCTAAAAAACACAAAACAACCTGAGCGAAAAAAGTATTAAAAACTAATAGATGTTTGGTAAGTAACATATGTACCGCATTGATTTCTTAAACAAATTGCTGAATTTGAAAAATAAACCAATTTTAATTCATTCAGCACGGCCCTTTACAGTTGCCTATATCTTTTTAATTAAGACATGCTTGTTTACAAAATTCGACTTCCTGAATGATGTGTAAGAGTACATTCGTTCCAAATAAATTGCGATTCTGCTATAATAGTATTTTAAAAGATAAATTCTATCGAAAATATCTTACATTACAACTGATGGGGTGACCATGATTCCACGAGAAAATGGATAAAAAATCTGCTGCATCAGACTAACAAGTCACAAAGCGGTTTTCACCCGAGTCCGCCGCGGTTCTATTACTTATTCTGTGGCCGCGGTTGTGGGCCCGCGCCCAGAATAGCAGAAGCTTCTGAAGAATGTAGGTACATATATATGTAAAAAAATAATGCTCATTTGACGTCGCGTTTTACGCGCGCGGTGTGCGCGATTGTTTGTGGCACGCGATTCTACTAGTTGACCGACGGGCAACTAGTAGAATCGCGTGTGCCTCAGTCACCCGCAGCCTCAGCAGGTTGCGCCCGCACGCTCTGCGCTCGGTTGGCGCCCGCAGTAGCCGGCGGGGGACCCAGACAATCGAAAATCAGTGGATGCACCCAGAACGTTTTAGGCCTCTTCTTTTTAATTCTTCTGTGAGGTAAGTATAACGCAATAACTCGCTTGTGGTGTGTGTCCATAGTGGTCTGGAGCTCAACTGATAAACTGTGTTACACGATTTTGGTACCCGTTAAACTGATAGCTGAAGTGAAAAGGTTATGAGTTACATATAAAAAGTTACATACATATGTGGTATCACGTCTAGTTTTCGAGATATAATATATGCAAATCATTATTTCAACAACCCTCACTTAGGCGTTTATGAAACAGTTGACATCCGAGTCTTGATAAGAGTGGGTGCTACACGCCTACTCGCTTTGCCCCTGTCACAACTGTGTTGATTTCTTATTAAACATTTTACAGTTTAATGAGTAAATTTTTAGCAACTAGTCCTTTACTAGAATCTTAAATACTGTTTAACATTGTGAACCAGCGGTTAGGTCAGGACGGTCACAGAAATAAGAGCACTTTGTATAACAAACAAACCTAAAATTGTGGTACTAATACTCGAGCAGAGAAAGTATTCTTACAATGTTATTTCCTTGGTAACGATAACTAAGAAGTCTTACTTATATAGAAAAAAAAAACTGACAACACATCGGCTTTTATAGTTTACACGAATAAATTACTATTATTGTACAACTGAATTATCTGATAAAACGGCTCATTCAATATTAATTATTAAGATTCAAGATTCTAAGCATTTTATTTCAAATAAACCATTTACAGGCACTTTTTAAATATCAAGAAGTCAGTCAGAAAAAAAAAATTCTAACTGCAAATTCCAAAGCGTAGATCTCTATGAAGAAGAATGTGCAAGAAAACTCCATGGACACTTTTCAATCATAAAAAAACTAAATATAGATATTAAAATAGCAACTGGCAGAAAAGAGATGACCAATCTCAACTGACAGCACCCGTTTACGGACATGACTCGAATATTAGCACCATCCCTTCAAAATGGGTGAGCTGAGAGCTCACCCATTTTGAAGGGAACCGAATGGTCTAACACACCATAAGTGAGACATTTGAGTGAGCATAACAAACTCTCAACTACCATGTTCATTTTCATTCATCAATATTTATCAAAGAATAATGTACAATCAATAACTTTTACTAATTGTTTGATGCACCGGAAGCTGACAAGCAGACGGGGCCATAATGATTTAATTTTCTTTATTTGGTTTATTTCAACAGACCAAGAAGTTAGTTGAACAAACTATTCCAGATCACACAACTGATTTATTATGATGTAAACTTGGCGAGTGACAATCGCAAGATGGGCGGTTAATTATCAGTAGAGCTCCAAACCGCCATGGACACACCCCACAAACGAGCTTTTACGTTATACTTACCTCACAGAAGAATTAAAAAGAGGCCGACAGTGTATGCACCCAGAACGTTTTACTGGGTGCATACACTGTCGATTGTCTGTGCCCCCCACCGGCTACTGCGGTCGCCAAGCGACCGCAGAGCGTGCGGGTGACCGTGGCCCATGTGATTCTACTAGTTGCCCGTCGGTGGAGCGGGAGACAAAAACAATCGGGCACACCGCGGGCGTAAAACGCGACGTCAAATGAGCTTAATTTTTTTACATGTACAGGGTTATTTGTAAAACACTAACAACCCTGCAGGCATCGACTTATATTCAGAGTTCATGGAAATTATTTGTCGAAATACTGAAAAGTTAAAACAAAAGTTCGCTGCAGCGCTACATTGGCATTATGTCGTCTAACAGAACTACAGCGCTAACGGCCTGTTCAAGAATTCGGTCTAAGCGGCGAGCGGTGCGGCGGGCGGGGGCGGGGCGGCATCGGTACAAATGTGCGCAGCGCTATGAGCGGCGAGTCGTGGCGTGCTTCAAACATTTTCATACATTTGTTCTTACTGCTCGCCGCTGCCGCACGCCGCTGCCGCTCGCCGCTGCCGCTCACAGCGGCCAGGTCGTGAGCGGGGCCATTAAATAGCTTTTAGAGGATACTTTTTTCGCGACCAAGTGTCTTAAGCGCGCGTGGTACTTACGCGTTTCGTTCAACATAGTGTAATGTTCAAGGTGTACGGACTACATTACACCTGAGTCGATTGAAGTGAGTGTTCGGCACGCGTAATCTAGTGCGTAGTATAAATATCGATGCTTGCGGGACTGCATTACTGACATTGTAAACAACAACTTTTGTTTTATGACTTTTTACAAAACATAATACACTTACCAAAAACAAACCTTCAAGATTTCGTTGTTCTGTTTAACTGTCTAACACATTTCAACTCTGTATTTTGCTGTACCCACCTACGCCTCCCGCGCACGATCCCCGCTCCTCTCCGCTATTGTACTATCGCTTGCTTCGCATAGTCTTCGTAACATTTAGAACGGTCAATTGAAATAATTTTATTTTTGTATGAAAATCTGATGAATCAATGTACGATACCTACATTTTGAAAAGTCATTGAACAAAAGTTGTTGTTTATGAAGTTCTTAACATAGTCCTGAGAGGTTGCCAATGTTTTACCAATAACCCTGTATATATGTACCTACATTCTTCAGAAGCTGCGGGCCCGCAACCGCTGCCATAGAATAAGTAATAGAACCGCGGCGGACTCGGGTGAAAACCGCTTTGTGACTTGTTAGTCTGATGCAGCAGATTTTTTATCCATTTTCTCGTGGAATCATGGTCACCCCATCAGTTGTAATGTAAGATATTTTAGATAGAATTTATCTTTTAAAATACTAATATAGCAGAATCGCAATTTATTTGGAACGAATGTACTCTTACACATCATTCAGGAAGTCGAATTTTGTAAACAAGCATGTCTTAATTAAAAAGATATAGGCAACTGTAAAGGGCCGTGCTGAATGAATTAAAATTGGTTTATTTTTCAAATTCAGCAATTTGTTTAAGAAATCAATGCGGTACATATGTTACTTACCAAACATCTATTAGTTTTTAATACTTTTTTCGCTCAGGTTGTTTTGTGTTTTTTAGATATTTTCTTATAATTGTTTTTCCAGCACGGCCCCTTATGCTCATCTATATATTATTTGTTATTACGAATTCATAATATCTGTTGCAGTACATATAACGTGTTAGTAGACTACATTCCTTGAGTTTAAGATACTTTTTAATACGCTATATATTTTTCAAGTTACACAGGGGCCGTGCTGAAAACGTTTGGCTGGCACGGCCCCGGTGTTTTTTTGCGTATTTCTTCAAAAGTACAGAGGTACATTGAAAAAGAAACCGGTACATATGATCCCAGAAGCGAGTACATTGCTTTGGTGCACACCTACAACGCAGATTCTGAGGGGCCGTGCGGGGCAAACGTACGTGAATAATTTGACGACCAAAAATACGTCACGTAAAAAGTTGCAGTTATATTTCGTGCAGGCGCTTTATTATTATTTATGTATTTTATTTTATTACATAACACTATGTAATATTATAAATAAAACACATAAATTCTGTTCTGAAAATAATTTGGTTTTATATAAATTTGATTGGATTGCATATATTATTTTAATTAGATTTAAGATATACTTGGTAACGGTTGCGGGAGTCCGATGGATGCGAGATGCACAGGAACTTTCATTGTGGCGACACTTGGGGGAGGCCTATGTAGTAGTGGACGTCTTTAGGCTGAAATTATGATGGTGATGAAAATATTCATAAGTCAATGACAACTGTGCCCTGTTCTATTAAAATGTTCGTAAAAGATTTAGTTGATGACTAGCATTAAACTAGTGACTCGCTCCCCCTCACCACACCAGTAACCCCCTTACTACTACCTACCCCTTTAACTGTATTTTTAGGGTAATTTTGACAAATTAATATTAACAGTGTTTATTATTAATTTTTATTAGAATTAAGTTTTAAGTTAATTATCTTACATCAAGGTAAAAGCTCAACAGGCTGCCAAAAAAATAGAGGATTTTAGCAAAGGTAAAACGGTACTTCACGCCAGAACAGCTGCTCAACCTTTATCAAGCGTAAGTTCGATCGTGTATGGAGTACTGCTCTCATCTTTGGGATGGGTCTACCAAAAACCAGTTTGAAGCACTGGAGTCGATTAAGAAGAGAGGCAAGAAGATTATCGGTAATAATGCACTTGTCGAGTCAAAACTCCAAAGTATTGAGTTGAGACGCCGCCGAGTTGGTGGCCTGTCGGGTTTCTATCGTTTATATTTCGGAGGGTGTGCGTTGGAATTGCATAATTGAATTCCACCAAGTCCGTTCCATCATCAAGGAGTGGAATTCCCTGCTGGAGTTTGTTTCCTGTTAGCTACAAGTCAAAAGTGAATAGATTACTTCTAGGCGAGCGTGCTCCATTGTCAGCCACATCATCACTTACCATAAGGTAAGATAGTGGTCAAACGTAAGCCTGACAACAGTAATAAAAAAAACCCAAGGAATAATGTAAATCCTGCATGTAATCTTTGAAGCCCCCCTAGATTTGAGGAGAAAATTGCTCATGTGCTTCTTGACTGCGCAGGTGTTATTAATACACGCATACGAACCCTAGAAACCCTAAGGGCTGAAACTGCGTAGAGCGGGCGCCCGCGCGGTTCCCTACAAAAGAGCTCCGTTGCGGGGACCCGCGCGGGCACTTTTGTATGGAACCGCGCGGGCACCCGCTTTACGCAGTTTCAGGCCTAATTCGAGAGAGGTGGGCTGGATGGAATAAGCCCGCTAATTAATTGCCGCCATGGTCTACGCATAGTGGTCCACTCAGGATTAAATGCGGAAATCAGACTCCGATAGATAGATAGAAAGAGAAACCCCCCTAAATTGTACTACTAGGTGTAGTTCTGAAAACAAATAATGACAATCTTTATATTTACTTAGGTTACTATTTATGCTAAGTTTCAAGTATGTTGGTACACGGAATGAAATTTTACATACAAACTAAATTCCCCTTTTTTATCCCCTCAAATGTTGAATTTCCGCTCCAATACACTAGCTTAAAATACGGTTGCGTCTAACAGGAATCAAGCTATGAATATACAGCAAATAGTTAAGGCGTAATGACGGTAGAAGAAAAAATGTCCCACAAAATTATGTCACCCTACACAATTTTCTCCCTTAGAAATATAATAATGTCGATTACTGTTGAAATGAAATAGTCACCAAAATATAAAACGTGTTAAACTTTAGTGATAACATTTTCTCAATTTCTAATGTAGCTTTCGTTTGTACAGAAATTCGGGTTAAGTAAATAAACGCTAAAGTATGGAACACTCATACGGGACGTTGAAAAGATTGGATTTATTCTATTTACTCTCTAACTAATATGCTTTACTCCAAGATGTTGGTTTCACAAATTGACTCTGTATTATACACGTAATACACAGTAAGAATATTAACAATTTATTAAACCAAAGTTGCAAAATTTGGGAACACTCGTTCTGCACCATAAGAGGATTGAGTGTTCTAGATAGACCCTTCATAAAATGCAAATTAAAGGTTAAAATCAATTGATTTTTTTTTAAATAGTTTTCACTAATTCAACACAATTATTCCACATAAAAATGTTGAACATATACCTAGTATATTTCGAGATACGAGAGTGTAGTATTTTCTCAGGTTAGCAGATTGAGTGTTCCAGTTAATTGACCACTACTTTTTTCCCATCGATTTCACAATTGTTTTATCTTCACCATGAAGTTATCACAATTATTTCCTAAATCCTTCCTTGATTTCGTATAAATATAATAAACTTTTAAAAAAGAACACTCATACCACACGCACACCTGAGTAGGTACCAGGTGAGAAAGGGAACTAAAAATGGGTAACGAGTTAACTTAATTTTTTATGGCTGATTTTTAGATAGATATGTTTTGTAGAATATTATTCTAAAGTAGTATCATAAGTGTCAGACATTTTCCATGGACCAAAACTTCTGTCAGACGCTTTAAAACTCCACAAAAAGTAAATAAACTTTACTTATTTTTACATGTCTGATGTTTAAATATGTTACTGGTAACTATTACAAAGTTATATTTCATTAGTCAGACAAATTTTAGTGACCAAACATCCAGTCAGTACATGAAATCGTCTCTCTCGCTATGAAACGCATGCGTGCTCTCGCGCTCATACTCTCGGCTGAATAATTTTTGTGTTTAGGGGATGTTTGGTTACTACCATTAGTCTATTGAAATATAACTTTGTTGTTTTGAGAGAGCTTATTCGTTTTCTCATTAAAGCGCTGTGATATTTTTTCGATTTTTCAAAAAAGTGTGGTTACTCGAAATTTATAAATATTTCTAAAAATCTAATTCTGTCACATTTATACGCATATATCAAGCAAGAGCTACCCGTGTATGTCTATTGTACAGCCGCACGTACAATGGTTTTAGAGATACTTACACGATTCTGCAAAAAGTTACTCCAGCAGGAAATGCAATATCTCGAAAACCTGAAGACGCACCAATTATATTTTCGGGGCACATCTTTGCACAAGCATAATCTATCTGCTCATATGTAATAAAATATTTCTCTCTCAGATTAGTCGTTCAAAATTTTCTTGCTGGGGTAACGTTACTCCAGCAGGAATCGTTATTTCATTTTTTTCCAAAACGACAACACGCACTAATTTTATATGCGGCGCACATTTACAGCAGATTACGCACTAATTATACGTTCCACTCATATAGCTCTAAATATGTGCAACATTCCTGTTGGGGTAACGTACACACTGACATTGACAGGCACTGCATTGGCGGCTGCATGTTGTCTGACTTCTGTCTTGACGTGACTTAGCTATACCACACTGTTAAAATATTAATAAAAACTCAATCTGTATTGAAATATGGAGGATAGAAATTCTTACTGATATGTCATGTGCAACTGGAAGGTAATTAAATTCATTTAATTAACTTTTCTCAATATCATGCACGAAGAAACTTGATTAGAATAGCTATAACCATTGGACTTAGACATGATTTATTTTTTGTTTGGAATATACTGTGTAAGTTTTGTGATTTAGATTAATTCTATAATCATTGTCCACCATGGGTTAAATTTAACAACCCACTCACTAATTGCTGTGCTTAAACTTTTTAGGTAACCGCAATCACATTACTGCACCTGGATTTTTCAATTGGCTTAGATTTACGAGACATCTTAAATGTTCTAAGAGCGAAAAACGAGTATGTTGAGAATCATTCGAGACAACGATCGTCGTATAAGAATCTTGTAATTCTTATTCCTGATATTTTATCCCCTAAAGCTGATAAAAGGAATAAAAAAGACGGAAAAAAACTTCTTCGGACCCTAGATGTTGTCAAAAGTTTTCAAGAGGCTAACTCGACAGATGACATGCACCCGGGTACAGGACTTTCTTCTATTTTGAGGTCGAAGACGAAGATTAAAAGAACTGAATATTATCTCGACGAAAATGGCACATATATACGTAGAAAACGTAAAAAGCCAGCTTTTGTTTGGTTAGTGCCAAATAATCCTCTTATTTACATAACAAAGGATGCTACAAATGACGGCGTATGTTGTCGGTAGTAAAAATGTGTTGGCGCTTCAATTCCATGTTTTTGGATTAAAACGCAAAGTCAGTGTCTAAATCTAATGTACCAATTTAACACCTTCCATCAACATCCATCCATTTTTTTTTTTGGGGTGGAAAATCATTTTATAACTCCTCCCACTAGTGGTTGATTGACTGATTTAAAATGCACCCGTGCTCCTTCCGTTGCTTTTTGCGTTCCAAGGCCGCGGTAACCCACCGCAGGAAACGCGTCTTTTTACCCGACTGCGCGACGCAAAGGAGGGTAATGTGTTTATCAGTCTATGTATGTATGTATGTATGTATGTATGTATGTATGTTTGTTTCTATGTGGCGTTCTAGAGACCAAATGCGTAGGCCGATTTTGATAATTCTTACGTCAATCGATTCGTCTTAACCTTGCGAGTGTCACTAAAGACATGACAGTAATCAAAATTCACCACAGCTAAATCATAAATTCTAATGCAGAACAGAACCACTCACAGTCGGGGCCCATTCAAATTTTACCAATCAAATCTTCCCAAGGGGCCCCGACTGTGAGTAGTTCTGTTCTGCATTAGAATTTATGATTTGTTTTATGTGTGTATCGATTATAAAACTATTTCAATTGTGTAGTTATTTAGTATTACATAACAGAATTCTAAACTACTGGGCTTGTTTGTTTCTTTTTGGTTTTTATTTAAGTTAATTTTTTCACGTATTTTTTAAAATTAGTTTTGACGCAGTCGGGTTTTTTGTTTTTCTTTAAATATTTTTATTTATAAGCGTAAATGCATCAAACGTGAAGTTTTCTTTTGTCGTTCCGAGTCACGATAACATTGCTGTTAGCGCGTTAACAAATCGGTCACTCTGAAGAAGGAATGACTCTTGGCGCGCTAACATCGATATTATCGTGACTCGGAATGCGTTATAAAATAGTACTCTGTGGAATGCATAGAACAACATACACACACACGTAGACAAGCGGTCACACATACTTTTTGCTGTCAAGTCAATCGCCCCAGGATTGCCAACCCTTCAAATATTTTTTATAGTGATACAAGCTTCTATATTTTCCACTTCCTTTAAAAATAACGGGAATCTGTTTAATTTTATTTAATGCTCAAAAAAAAAATTAAAGTAATTGCTTTGTTTCGGCCTATTTCTCTATTCAATATTTTCATTATTTTAGAACTAAGCCCCATACATTTATTGAACGTCTCCTTTTGGATGGCGATGACAGATATTATGTAGCTGCAACACTAAAAGGATCGTCACGATTATGTTATCATTCGTGTTTTGAACTGACTCTCGCTGTGAAAGCAATTTTAGAGACGTACGTATTCACTTCAAAACTAGTGATTAATCCCCTAATATTCTTAAAAACTGTCTCCCTAATATAGGTAGATTGTAACCAGTGGAGGAATTATAGCTTAATGCTAGCAAAATGCCACGGGTCCCTGGTCTGATGGGTAGGGGCACACCAATATCGTACGTAGGTACACCATTAGTGTTGGTTTGTTTCTGAGAAAATATTATTGTTGGTTATATTGTTAGACTAGACCATAATAAACGAAACTGCTCAATTACCTAATAAAGGAGCAAGAAGCATTTCAGTCAAGCGTGCTATTCTACCAGAGATGTGCAAGGGCCTACCACAAGCTCTTACCGCGATCCAATTGACGACCTAAACTGAATTGTTAAAGGGATGGAGCTTTATAGGGTGTGTAGCTCAATCCTTCTTTCTCGCTCGTACGTTTGGTAAGGCCCCTGGACAGCAAATAAACCGAGCCATCCGCTACCTTGGAACACTGTTTCGATTTTCACAAAAAGTGTAAACTTATCTACAACTATCAAAGCTACCTACAGAAAATGGATTTCATGATGATTAGGCATCCATTACACGATAGGTTTTGCTGTCAGTTTTGCCACAGTCAATATTTTGATTGACGAAAAACCTACCGTATAATGCGATGATTAAACTAGTGCGCTTCGCTATTAACAATTGCATCACTGGCTTACCATTAGGTGGGTTCGCAGTCAAGTACTGGTTTATATCATTAAAAAGAAACTGATGATTTCGTCTCCTGGCTATGTAGATACTAGTCCGGTCAATTTAGAAATTCGAAGGTGCATAAAGTCCCAACAAGCTGAAAATCAGTAAAATTGTTCAAATCATAATTATAAATAATATTTAAAAGTTCCCCATCATTCCCGTGAACGGAAAAAAAATTATTCAAGGTCAAAGGTAAAAAAAAATGAGTTTTTCGTGATTTCAGCAAAACGGTAAGTTTTATCATAAAAGTAGGTACCTTTGACAAAAATTGTAGATCATAAAATATCTATAAAAAATGTATCAATACTTTTTTCCTACGAGCCACCGTTTCTGAGATATAACGATTCAAAAAGTTATAAAAGTTGTTATCGTCATAATATGCACACGTTTCCAGAGCAGGCGCACTTTTCTGCACTAGTGCGGGAAACAGTAAACTGCGTGCTTAAAAGCGGTAGGTATAAGAGCGGATTTCCAAGTAAGTAAGTGTATTGAAAAAAATTATCGTCTTCTGCGTTTGCGGGCTGGCGAAAATATTTTTTTCTCACTCCTGGTGGTTGGTACCACCAGTCACCACCGTTAGTAATGACAGTTAAGTCGTACTAAAGTACGTTTTTTAATCCCAGATAATGATTTGACAAGTGCAAATGTCAAACTCCAGAAATATGTTGCCTGCTTTTTGATACAAGTCTTAGTGATGTCTCCAAATTCGATTTTTTTATACCGGTTCTTTTAATAATACAACCTTTAAGGAAAGTAGGCCCAAAATACGATAGTGTTTGTTTATAGCAAAGTCTAATATGAATTGAAGATTGAAATAATTAGAAATATTCAAAAATATTACCATATTTTTTTATACTCGGACTTTTACTTATACTGAGAACGCACAAAACCGTTTTTACCCGCGTCCGCTGCGGTTGCGGGCCCGCAGCTTCTGTAGAATGCTAGAGATATATGTATCCCGCTCCCCGCTGCACCGGCGGGCAACTAGTAGAATGGTGTGGGCCACGGTCACCCGCAGACTCGGCAGGTTGCGCCCGCACTCTTTGCGGTCGGTTAACACCCGTAGTAGTGGCCTTCAGGGGGTAGAAAAATCCGATGCGAAATCCGAAAATCGATTGATGCACCCAGAAATTTATAGGCCTTCTTTTTTTAATTTTTCTATGAAGTAAGTATAACGCAACAGCTCGTTTCTGGTGTATTTCCACGGTGGTCTGGAGCTCAATTGATAATGAACCGCCCGTCTTGCGATTGTCATCTGCCAAGTTTTCAAGCGATAGCGCCCCAACTGCGACGGCTGTGTAACCTCACAAAACTCCGGTCTCGTGAGTTTAGAAATAAACTAGCTCCACCGTGGCGGGCGCGGTTGAAAACCGGTTGAAAATCATGAATTCTTAGCTACTTTCTTTTACCAGGGAGCTTTAGTCACAACACAATTTTATATCCGGTTTACAAGAGTGGAACGAGACAGTCTCAGTTTATGCTTTAGAATTAAAAAAGTTATCATCATTGGTCGTCAATATTTTTTCAAGATGGGAATTCATCCAACGGCTCTACTGAGCTCCTACGGTTTGCTGACATCTCTTTGAGAGCGAGTGGATCACTAAGCGCTGTCGACGAATGGGGCTCAGTCCCGGCAATTACCGGACTGCTGGACGGCAAGCTACTCATTGCTCGACGTTGGTATTGACATTGTGGTAGTCGGGATTGGGGTCCCAGCGACTGGAGCGAAAAGATGTTCGTTCCCTCACTCGTGCAGCCTCCTCCTTCGCTAGCATTACTGTTTCGCAGAAGGAGGCGACCCCCTTCCATTCCTCCTCGCTCTGGACCTTGGCCTGTACTAGAACCTGACCAAGTCCGGTGAGGACTTGCTTCATGCGGATGATGAGGACACCGTGACGCCTCTCCAGCCACTCCTCAAAGAGGGGACTGACCGTCATGATTATGGCGTGCCCATTGGTCGTCAAGCTGTGAATTCACATGACTGCATTATAAGAAACGGACACTTGATTCGTTTATTGCTACAATTTTATAAGAGATCCATGCGAAAATAGTACAAAAAGAGGACTTATGATTGTTTAATTCTAACTATTATTAGTTTTCAAACCGAAGTCCTATCATTACCTATTATTAAAGTTGTAATAAAATGTCAGCAAAAATATCACTGAGTAATTCTATATTTTTGTCTGGGTTTGGTGATAACAAGTCGAGACGAAAAAATAAAATGACGCAACTTTTGCTAGTCTTTAATTCTTAGGCTTAAATTATATTTTATTTTATGAGTTAGACATTTGCATCTTTCAAATTACCTTCAGAAAATACACAAACTTACCATAATTAGTTAAATTTTTAAATGAAACTATTTTTACGAATATTTTCGGTTTTTTTGTTCAATATCGGTTTCGGTACCTCACTATTTATGAAATGGAAAAAACATGCAACATTCGAATTGTCAAATCATTATCTTTAAGTAATTAAAAAACAGATAATAGTTACTGTGCACCTATGCAAGTCGAAACAATATTTTTATGTTTTTTTTTTGTTTTCATTCTTTATTAATTAAGGTATCTAATATTGTAACAATAAATATAAACAAGAAAGAATATATAAAAAAATATATATATTTATTGTTCAATAACCTATAAAATATTTCTTTATTCGCATTCCAGCGAGGTGCACAGTTAAGTCGTAGGTACAGGTTTTATACAACTAAACGGGCACAAATTACTTTTTATGAAGTTTTTTTTGCTTTTTCAGCACATGTACCTACTAGGTACCTTAAAGTTATCAAAAATTTAACTGAAGACAAAATATTTTAATTTTTTCTATATATTCAGGTATAGAGAATAGGTACGTACTCTTGTACTTAAGTACCTAAAACGAATGGTAAATAAATTTTTTTTTACTTCCGTGAGTCAAACCCTCGGTGCCTGAGTCAGCCGTAGATACAAACTTGATATCAATATTATTAGTTATGTGGTGCATAGACACTCTTTTAAATCATAATTATTATGAGTTACTTATAGGGACCACCATTCATACAAAATTTGGCCACCGGTGGACATATATTAAGACAACTTCAATTCATAGTTTATGTAATTATAAACCTGTTACAAGCTATTACAGGTTTATCTAAAAGTTGGCGGAAATGAGATAAATCGCGTTTTAATTTTTATATTGCTAGAGTCAAAATGGCGGCTGTAGCACAGCAAAATAAACACATTTATTTATTCATTTGGTTAATCATTTTCTTCGTCGTTTAAAATTAGAACAACGTCTAAAAACATTATGTAAGTGACTTCTAAGTATTAGCTTATTTATTCATCAACAACTATTATTCAACATCAACATCTGTAGTATTTTATTTACATATTTTTTAATTTTAATTAAATAGTTCTTACCTGCCGTGGATAAACCCATTCTTGTATCACAGATCACGGATTTCAGCAACTTCCAAAGAATATTGTCTCATTTGAGTAATATTTAAAGCACAATTATAATAACACAGCGTTGGCTTCTGCGGGTCGAAATATGGTACATACGAGTCGCTTTCCATCTGTCGGACGCTGGAGTTATTCAAAGAAGAAACAGAGTCCGAGATAGAGCGGCCGGGGTCATTGTCGTACATAGCAGATTCAGAATCCATAGGCAGGCTGGGGTCGTTGGGAAAAGCGAGTGCAGAGTTCATTATGAAAGCGAATAGTAATAATAGCAAATAGTCACAATCTGTAACAAATAGTCGCAATTCAAATGCTACTTCATGCTACGCGCCAAAATGTGACACTCTTTGCCGCCACTTTTCGCCCCATTTGGGTAGGCTAAAGTCTTAAGACCATACAGCCACAGAACTTCACTCAAGAAATCCCGCTAAAAACACCCAAACATTTGCATTTTTATCAACGGACCAAATGCATATTATTGATATAATAAATGATGTTAAAAAAATGATATTCTGGTCGATTATTAAAATGAAAATTCTATGCTATCCATATATTTTTATTATTCCGCCTAAAGGACTTTGTATCCATGGTCAAGAAATAATTCAAATAAAAACTTCAAAATGGTTGCAGGAACCAAGGAAACACTGAATAAATGATTATTGTTTAATATTATTTTTCCGAACTTTAACTGACGTTATATTATTTTAATAATTATTTCTAGTAATTAAGTATTAAGATTTTTGAATCTTGAATAAATTTTGAATTTTGAATAAGATTTTTGAAATTTGAATAATCTTATCCACGGCATTGAAAACCTCTGGCCTTATCTGGACTACTCCCTTTTGGTTACATATTTCTTGTGGCTTCTAATATGTGAGCACAATGTAGATGTAATAATAATTTAAAAAAAAGAAAACGAATTAAAAAATAGAACTATTACACTACTCGATATTCAGACAGTATTAGTCTGTGTAGCGTCATCGTCACACAAGAGAAAGAGCAACTTACGCCAATGCATGTCGTGTAAAGGAATGAAACAGAACGATGAAATACGTAGATAAACATACAGTGACGGATTAAGACTACTTGATGCCCTAAGCAATCTACGCCTGTGGGCCCCCCTATCCGTATGTCAACTAGAGTCGGTCTTTAAACCTTTACCGCCTAAAATATTAGTTTTTTGTAAAATAAGGTGATGAGATGTAACGTACCTTAGAAGTGGAGTAGGTGCGACAACAATAAAAACCAAAGGATAATTTATTTATTAGGGGTTAAAGTATAAAACTGCCGATTTGTACTGAAAAATTGAAATTTGTTTTTTTGTCATTTAACATATTTATTTAATCAAAATAATTACCATTATTATCTATACTTTGCTGCCATCTAATAGGAAGGTCATTTATGCCTTTGAGATAGAACTCTGGTGATCTAGATTCAACAAACTGTGTGAAAGCATTTTATACTGCCTCCTGAGAAGAAAACTTTTTATCAAGTAGAAAAGAGTCCAAATCACGAAAAAAATGGTAGTCCGTTGGAGCAAGGTCTGGCGAATAGGGAGGGTAACAAATGGTTTCTAATTGCAGTTCCTGTAGAGTTAAAATGGTTTCTCATGCTGTATGAGGTCTCGCGTTATCATGGAGCAATAATGGTGAAGATTCATGAGTCGGGGTGTTTCACTGCTAGTTTTGCTATCATTGTTCGGAGTTTGGCACAGTAGACATCTGCCGTCATTGCTTGACCGATCGGAGAAAGCTATAGTGAATAACACCATGCTGAGACCACCAAACAGTTCCCATTACCTTTTTATTGGTAAGCTTTGCTTTAGAACACTGTTGCGGCGTTTGACCTGGGGTCAGCCATTGCATTTTTTGCTTACGGTTATCGTAAAGAATTCACTTTTCATCACATGTCACAATTCGATCCAATATTCCTTCATTTCTGTATCGATTCAACAAGGCAACATAAGTTCAACACGCGTTTCTTTCTGCAGATCAGTCAAATCATGAGGCACCCATTTTTCATATTTTTTTATTGTTGGTAAGGTAACATTAAACCATGCCGCTAATTCCTGGGTAGTTTGGCTCGGATGGGCTTCCACCATCTCTTTCAATTCATTGTTATTCAAATGTGTGGGTCTTCCACGTGGTTCGTTCTTCAAATCAAAGTTTCCATCACGAAAGTGTTTAAACCAAAATCGCACGGTGCGTTCATTAGCAGTCCCCTCTCCAAACGCAACATTGATATTGCGAGCTGTTTCTGCCGCGTTAGTTCCGCGTCGGAACTCGTATTCAAAAATCACTCGAATTTTCGAAGTATCTATCTTTCTTGTCTAAGCTGAATAAAAAACAACTGAATGTCGATAATCGAATGTTGCACATTTTTTAACAGACTACCAAAAAAGGAGGAGGTTATCAATCGGTTTTTTTTTAAATTATGTTTGTTACCTTGCTGTCCTGCCTCTACCTAAATTCAGTTCTTCCGTCACTAACCCACCTTATTGTTCTTTTCTTTTTCCATCTCTTTGTATGAAATTGTGTAACTCTTAATATTTATATATGTATATAATATTTATAATTATGTTTATATATTGTCTTTTATATAATTAGTATATCATTTTAATATAATATTTACGTTATTAATATGCAGTACACCGCAGACTACCCCCCTTTTTCTATTTCAAGTTCTTCCATTCCATCCTAAGGTTGTCTGGTAGATATCGCTCTCAGCGATAAGACCGCCTTTGTACCCGTAGATTTAAGTTAGTGTAAAAGTTTTGTTACTAATTTGGTGTACAATAAAGTTTATTCTATTCTATTCTATTCTATTCTCCGTCGTTTATGGACCGATTGGCAATTTTTTTTCCCCTTAGAGGATATGCTTCCAGATTGGTTCCATTTTTTTCAAAATCCAGTTTTCATGATGAATCCATGAGGAATCGAGGGAACTCCTCAAATATTATAGGCAACCATATAGTTATTTTGGTATTTTCATCGAGGACTTAAGCAAACAGTCAAAAAGTAACATTTGATGAAGTGGAACTGATGAAGAAGACCAGAAATGGCCAACGGAACTTCATACTCACATAGATATCACAATGAAGATTGTTAAGCGACTATAACAATACAAATAAATAAATGATACTGATTAGTTATGTTGAAAATGGTATCATCAAAGTGAACTGATGATGATGATGGAGCCGGAAGGTAGGCACTGGAACTCCGTAATTAATCGATGTAATCTCGCCGTGTTTGGGCTTATTGGAATTGTCATGAGATGCACTTAAAAAAAAAACACACACGCACTTAAATAAACGCAATTTTCTTTCTTTCTTTCTTTTCTTTTCACTTTGGCTATAAGGTACTATCAAACTGATCTGATAATGGAGCCGGAAGGTAGGCACAGGAACTCCGTAATTAATCAATGTATCCTAGCTGTGTTTGGGCTTATTAGAATTGTCATGAAATGCACTTAGCTATAAGGTACTATCGAACTGATCTGATGATGGAGCCGGAAGCTAGAAGGTGGACACAGGAACTTCATAATAGAACAATGTACCTAACCTAGCAGTGTTTGGGTTAATTGGAATTGTCATGAGAATAGGCACTCTGGTTATAAGTGTATCGCAACTAAAAAGTGTGAAATAAAAAACTTTAAAAAAAAATAGTTTTGGAAGTCGGTGTTAAATAAGAAACAAAAAATACCGAGAAACACCGACTTCCGAAATTAAAGTTATTTTGATTCTTTTAGTGTTTTTTTTTTTAGTGTAGTCGGTTATTTTTTTTTTTTTGTAAATAGTTATTTTTAAAAGAAGAACTTCATTGGTACCTACTATGTGAAAAAAGTTTCACTCAAAAATCTCAAACCATGAAGGTTTTATGTCAATTCGAAGTACCTATTACAATAAAACGGCAATTTCATACTTTAACCCCTATTATTACATATGCATAGAAACCGGCCGGCACAATTACTCAAAAAACAAAACATTTGATTAACACAGATTTGCGGGGGGGCCGCGGGGTAGGAGTGGTTTGTGATTGGCTGATCGCAATTCCGGTGCATTTGAATTGCCAAATGCACTAGCGGGCAGCGAGTGGGCAAGCGGGAGCGGGGTTATGACTCTAGGTCGGACTCTATGTCAAATTAAAACCCGTTAGTCCTAGAAACTTTTTTTGGTGTGGTTTTTGTTGACATGAGAGTGAGACGTGATGCCCTAAAGACGGATTTTTTTTGTGCTTCTTCTGGTGCCCCCCCAGACGTGATGCCCTAGGCAATTGCTTAATTTGATTAAGGGTTATTCCGTCACTGTAAACATAGCATAAGACTGTCTAAATATCGAGTAGTGTAATAGGCCCTTTAGGGCCTGTGCACACTTGAGACAAGACTGCCTTAGACAGAATTGTCTACGACGTCCGTCGCAGACTTGTCTACGACAACGTAGACTTGTCTGCGACAAGACTGTTTTGAGACGTCCAGTGCTGCCAACAGTTACACTAACTTTTAAAACCATCAGAAAACCACTAACAAAAAATTATCCCTTAAGTACACAAAATCGCAAAATTTCCTACTAAAAAAATGTGTGTTCGACGAAATAAAATAAGTAAATAGGTACGTAGGTTATTAGTTTCCTTACTAATAAGTGATAAAAATTAACAATCAGTTGATCAAAATACCATTTGTGGGTAAATTAACATAAGTAGGTAAATTAATATTAGTAGGTAATTTAACTTACAAATTATTCAATAACAGCTATGTATTGTAAGACTATGTAAGATATTCATCTGACTTAATGTATACCTATGTAATAATAAGACGAACTAATCGTCATCAGACGAATCATTTTTGTTTGGACCATTTTCCATCTTTTCATCTTCGGTATCAGCTTGATAATTATGGATTCTATGGTGCTGATTTACACCCGAGTGATCGCATTTTTAGTAAGAAATTGAATTTTACTAAAGCACTAGAAAAATCCACTAGCCACTAAAACCAATATTTCGTAATTAAATGAGGGGTTAAAACCTCCAGTTTTAGTGGAAAATCCATTAATTTGGCAACACTGGCCGTACGCCGCTAGCTAGTAGCTAGACTGTTTTACACAGACAGAGTACATTAAATATAGGGGGGCTGTTTTGTTTTCATAGTGTGCGCCGTGACGTAGACAAAACAGTCTTGTCGCAGACGTCGTAGACAAGTCTGTCTAATCTAATACAGTTTTGTCTCAAGTGTCCGCAGGTCCTTAGTTGAAATATTATAATAACAAAACGGATTTTTACGAAAAAACAAAAATCGAAACGTATCTCTTCAGATTTTTATCTTGTTGCCAAGATAAAAATCTGGCCAATGAAATGGTAGAAAATATATACGATGGATTATCCATCGTCAAAATTACTTCAAATGTGAAACCTATGTTGTAAATGATAAGAGAAAACCAAATAAGGGAAAAATGCGAGTTGAACTTGCACACGAAAGGTTTCTTAGAGTGGAAAATTTACGTTTAATTTATTTCCTTTTGTTGTTATAATAGTAATCAAAACTCACAGTTTATTATAATTGTCTATCTATTAAATATATTCAGCAGACTGATATAGCCCGCTGACTAACATACGAACGGGTTTATAGCTAGCGGAGGTTTAATAATAGGGTTATGTTGATTACCTTTGTTCTTTGGTACGGAACTCATACAACTGAAATAACTTTATTCTGAAAAGGTTTTTATCAATTATTTCTGCGTGTCCTGTAATTACTACTGATTTCAAAAAGTTGATAAAGAATATCTCACCATTCTGTCTTCATAATGGTAGTTTTTAACATTAATTTGCTAGCAACCGGAATATTTAATTTGACATTCGAGTAGTCAAGTCAGCTGAACAATGCATTTTATTTATTTATCACAAAAAAGAAACTAACTCAACCCGTATATTTATTTCGCTTGATTATATCCGGAATGTGTTGTTCTGTTTTCAAATCGACATCTTTCTGGTGTTGTGTTTTTTGAGGTACATAAGCACCTTTGTTAAAAAAAAATCGTAAGAGTTTGTTGAAAAATGTTTGGGAGGCCGAGATGCAGAGAGTGGACTCCACTGGCCACCCAGCAGCTGCGACTACGAAGTTTAATACAGGTAATAGACAAAGGGGTATAAAGAAATTTTGCTTAAGTTTTTAAGGTGAAGGTTTACTAACAAACGCCCACACGAACACGATTCGAATGCGTGATAATACTTTATTGTCATCATTGACATTACTAATCTTCTCCTTTAAACTGTAGCTGGGGAAAAGTGCTCGCTTGCCAAGCCATTAAACGTTAATATCATAATTGAATAATAATTAATTGTCTGATCATGTTCGTGGGGCAAACTTGGCCAGAAATCGCCCTAGACGGAGAAGTTTGGAAGGAGAGAGGGGAGGCCTTTGCCCAGCAGTGGGACACACAATAGGCTATTAAAAAAAAGTACTCCAGTTTTTTTACATTGTTTTCGTGCTTTGCTCACTATGGCTCAGTTTGGGGAATAGGGATAGTTGTTATTAATTGATTGATTTAGTTATTAGTCATTTGGGCTGATAAACAATGATAAATACTTTCTAGAGCTAACCATTTAAAAAAATAAATAATATAGCTAACAAAACATGACTAAAATAGACTAGATTGATGTTTAACCTTTTGAGTGCGTAATTAGAGACGCAATAGAAAGACAATGGCGCGTGAACGCCGGCGTTAATGCAGGGATCAACAGCATAAAATCAAAGATGAAAACTTTATTAATTCGTTAAACATTGTCTTTCTGTTGTGTCTCTAATTACGGTATTCGAAAGCTTAAAGTCCTACTACCGCATACCTTATACACAATCTGTGACTATCTTTTCTTTTTTATGTAATAGCATTTTTTGGATAATGTTAACCCAGATACTATAAGACTCATTTGAAAGCATATAAGCGTTCAAATAACAGAAAATTGTGGGAATACGTTACTACCAATATCTAGGCTCACTTTCAGTGCCAAGATCATACAGTAATTTGTTTATGTGGCCACAACCCACCTCCCAAGTCATCTTAAACTTACCTTGCTGTTGTTGACTTTTTTTTTAATTGATATAAACCAGTGCTAGACTGCGATCCTACCTGATGGTAAGCAGTGATGCAATCATTTATGGTGAGGCGCACTAGTTTATTAAGAGCCTATTCACTCTAGCCTTGAAGATACCTAAATTATAGTTGGACTGGAAGACCGCAGCAGGCAAATTGTTCCAGTCCTTCGATGTATGCGGTATAAACAATGAAGCGAAACTTAGTCCGGACGGCTGAAGTTTCAACAATGTTAGGGTGGATACCCACCGAAAGTCGGGTTGTCTGATGGTAGAAAGGAGATGGCGGAATCAAGTCATGCAATTCCCGCACACACTCCAAAATGTAACCTGTAAAATACTGAAAGGCTTGTGTTCATGTTCAATACCCAACAAGCCAGTCCAAATTTAAGTTTGCTTTGTACCTATACTTATTTAAATCTTACATTTATTATGCTACCAATATATTGATTTCTTGTTGTTGAGCGTTAAAATTATTGTAGGTAATGTTTAAAAGAATTTATACTGAAAATCGTAAAATGAAGGTTCCAAAAAAGCGCAACTGCTTGAAAAGACTATGTAAAATTAACTGTAGTAGGAGCTATATTCCTCTCTTCATTGCAAGTTGGCCAGCCTAGGTACCGCATTGATAAATTTTTGTGCATTTCAATAGCCAAGATCCATAATAACATCATGTGATATTTATCAAAACTTAAAACTATTAAAAATATCCTGAAATGTACATATATAACCATATAAATGGTGTTGAATGGCAGAACAAACTGGTGAAATTTTGCCAGTAGTGTAGCTTTGTAAAAGATTGAAGGTTGAGCCTTTGCCTAGGAGTGGTACAGGACTTGTTCTTCTTTGTCCGTTCTTGCTCCCATTATCTGGGGTCGGGTCTTCTCTGAATTCTGCACCAGGACAGTCTGACCTGGGTTGTTGTCAGGACAGTTTGTCCTGACTGGGACAGAACAGGAAAAAAAAAGACATAAACAAAATTATTTAATTATAGCTTTATATAAGGAATTTTCCAGATACAGTTGAAATATTGTATCTGATCTGCCTAGTCTTTACCCTATTATTTTGGTCCCCATTCTTAATCTTACCGAATGCACTCAAGTTCAGACAAATAAGTACCAGTAATGCCTTCAACCCAATAATTGGTTAACAATACCTCTTGGTAAGATTTGTCAGATTTCGGGTTTCTGACAGCCAGTTGAAAATTAACGAAATTTCTATAATTCTTAAGCATTTACCTTTTTTTTTTTTTTAGTAACTGATCATAGAGTAATCATTATCAGAGGTCAGAAATAGGTACAGTTATTTATGTGATAGCAGGATTATGATTTAAAAAAACCCTCATATGTATTTAATTTTTCAGATCGTGGGCTATAATATCAGGCCACCTGAATGGTGCACGTCTCCATGCAGTTTCTATCTGACACTGCACCACACCACCATGTCGGCTCCATTCTATACCAGTGAGAGGATATCCTCTCCTCATCCGAAATGGAAGGAGATAGACACAGGTATGCTGCTATATAATAATTATAAATATACTAATATCAGCTGCTGCTAGCGGCTTCGTCCACGTGATAAAGAGTTATCACTTATTCTATATGTATTAGGTATATAGACCTACCAAATATACAAAAAAACTTTCATACAAATCGCTCAAGTTGTTTCACAGGTTTTATTCAAAGCTATCAACTGTAACCATCTTGCTTCTTGTAAGATAACAAAATAATAATGTTCTTTTTTTTTTAGTTTTGTTTTTCTGGCTCTTTATTAAGATACAGTATTGTACTGTATTTCGGGCTCGTGTCTGCAACTCCGTGTCTAAAGCGCGTATTTTGGGAACGGGTGAGATAAGTGTGTCATTCTATCCACCCCAGCTCCTCAAGGAAGGCCAGCAGCGCCCTGGAGTTACTGACCATTTCGCGGAAAGTAGCTACTTTGCCCTGTATCCAGCGACCAGCAGATACAGTAACTGCTGTCTTAGATTCAGTAACACCATTTGTTGAAAAAGTAGCCTTATTGATAAGAGCATAAAACATGATTGTAAGTTTATAGTCTTTAAGAAAATAGTGACGTCATCAGTGCTACTGCCTTTACTTAGCAGTAGCACTATTGACGCTTGATAGCGTATTTATAGGTACTAGGGTAAAAACCATTAATATTAAAGTAAACTTTTTATTGTAAAGTTGAACGGTTGAACGGTTTGGATGAAATTTGGTACATGGGTAGACCATGCCCTGAAATAGGTCATAGGATTTTTAATCCCAGGCAAGAAAATAAAATTAAAAACTGGGCAAGAGCGAGTCGGACTCGCGCCCTGAGGGTTCCGTACAAACTTACCTATGTAAATAGTTCGATTCCCGAATGGAGTCTCGAAGATTTTTCCGAATTGCAAAAAAAAATATTTGGCGTTACAACAAATTTACAGTTTTCAGATTTATTCTTATACCTGTGGTATAAGACCTTGCTATATGCCGAATTTCAGGATTCTGGGTCAACGGGAAGTACCCTATGAATTTTGATTTCCTCGAGAGTGTCGAAATGTACGTTTTTAGCGACATAACGGCCGTATCTTTTTTTTTTCGTTACCTTTGAAGTCTGATTTTTTCACAGCTTCAAGGGACCGCAGACCTGAGTATATGGTTTTAATTTCAATTCGATGCCTCCACGTATTCTCGAGATAAAGAGTCTTAACAGACAGACAGACGGACGAACAATAAAGTGATCATATAAGGGTTACGTTTTTTCCTTTTGAGATACGGAACCCTAAAAATTACATTAAATTAAAAGAAAATTAGCGCAAGGGAACATAGTGTTTAATTTTCTACTAACATGCAGCAAAGCCGGTGGCAGAAGCAATATAAATGTCATACTCAAATAAAAAATTAAAGAACTCTTAACCAAAACATTAAAGATATTTTCAAAACAATAAACGTCACTAATAACATAGACATTTCAAACGGCCATTCAAATCATTAATACGAATCATGACTCATTTGATTATTATGTTTAACTATTATAATGTGTGTCAATCCTTATCGCGCAATAATATATACAATGTCTAATTAATGAACTGTTGATGTTGTTATCCTTATTTGGCACGCAATGACTTTGTTACGTATAAGTTTGTTTGATCAGGATACTGTGAAGCGAAATTCAGTTAAAAATGATCCTGTTTGGTAAATCCATCATTAACAATCATAAATGATAAAACAATAGAGTTAATATAACACAAGTACGGAATGAGCAGTGGTGGCCGAGTGGTAACGGTCGCGACTTACGAGTTGTAGGTTGCTGGTTCAAACCCAGCCAGGCGCATTACTTTGTGTAATTTATTTCATCACCACTGCTCTCAAAACGGTGAAGGAAAACATCGTGATGTAGAACCAAAAATTCGAAGACCTGTGACATTCACCAACCCGCACTGGGTCCGCGTGGTGGATTACGGCCCATTCCCTCTCCTAGAGAGGAGGCCTGAGTCCTAACAGTGGGAACATTATAAGGCTGACTATAAGTACGGAATGTACATAATTTTAATGACTTATTTGAAAAAAAATCCGGAACTCAAAAATCACCTCTTGTTTAACACTCAAATGTCGAAAACATGTATTTTCAATTTGATGATGCCAGATAATGATCCCAGATAATGATCCCAGAAATTTGACTGGCCTGTTGGTCTAGTGGCCCTGACTGCTATGCCGGAGGTCGTGGGTTCGATTCCGACCCAGGACAAATGGTTTGTGTGATGAGCACGATCATTTGTTCTGTGGGTGTAATTTATCTATAATATGTATGTATTTAGAAACATATAAGTATGTTTATCAATTGTCTAGTACTCGTAACACAAGCTCTGCTTAGCTTGGGACTAGACGGCGTTGTGTAAAGTGATAATTGTGAAAAAAGAAAAAGAAAATTGTGAAATATTTCCAATGTCAGACTATTAAGCGACGCCCGGGTGTTGCCACTGTTGCCAGTGTGTGGAACGCCCGGAGGAACGATCCTATTGACGACCTAAACTGAACTGTTAAAGGGATGGAGCTATATAGGCTGTATAGGTCCATCCCTCTTTCTCGCTCGCGCCCTGACTTTTTAACACATCATGGTAGTAAGGCTTTAAACCTAAAAGGGGACATAAAGATAATTCGTAAATTCCTTTAACCTTGCGACTGATTAAATTGTATGTAAGAGCCTGTACACACCACGTTTTTTAAACGCGCCGTTGACGCGCGTTTGTCGCGATACGAACGCGAGTCAGACGCAGCCTGTAGACCTTTCGAAAAGCGTTTCTAGAACGCGCGTCAACGGCGCGTTTACAAAACGTGGTGTGCACAGGCCCTTAGTAGGATAAAAGCGCGCCGTCGACGCACGTTTCTAAAACGCGTGTCAACGGCGCGTTTACAAAACGTGGTGTGCACAGGCCCTAATTAGGATAAGAGCCGGTTTTTCTAACTAACTAAAAAGTTAAGAACATTTCAAACTTTACTTAAATGCCAAAATTTGTCAGGTTTGTAGAGTTTAAAAAATAATCGGGGGTGAATCGGGTCGCAATTTTCTAAGTACAGACAGCGTCATTAACAGGTTAGTCCTATTTCTAAGCTATTTTAATTTGAAAAGAGGGGTATCCAATTGATATAGCTGTCTGTACCTACCATAAAGAAGCGTTGAGGAAAAAATGCGTACAGCCAAATTGAGTTTATGCTATACTAGCTTTTGCCAGCGGCTTCGCCCGCAAGAAAATAGGTTTCTCCATACAAACTTTAGAACCCCATTTCATCTCACCAAAAAACTCATTAGACTGGACAGAGGCGGCCTGCGCCTGGTGACGGGGACCTTCACCGGACACTGCACACTGAATAAGCACCTCCACACAATAGGCATCACAGACAGTCCCCTGTGCAGAGCATGTTTGGAGGGGGAGGAGACAATTGCACATGTGCTCCTAGACTGCACAGGTGTCACTGAAATACGCACACGAACCTTAGGATCCCCGAACTCCCTTATTGATGTCCTGAAAAACCTAAGAGGCCTTATCTGTTTTTAGAGAGAGGTGGGCTGGTTGGAATAAGCCCACCTAAGGTTTTGGCCGCCATGGCCCACGTACAATGGACCACATAGGTCTAAGTGCGGAAACCATACATAAATCGATAGATAGATAGACCCCATTTCATCCTCTTAGGTGCTGAATTTTCAAAAATCCTTTCTTAGTGCTCGCCTACATCGTAAATGGAAGCCTTGTGCAAAATTTCACGTTCCTAGTCCCAGTAGTTTCGGTTGTGTGTTGATATGTCAGTCAGTCAGTTTCTCCTTTTATATAAATAGATGAAACATGCATTTTTATTTCACCATACAATGTCCGATTAAAATATTTTTTTATCTCGCCCCTCTCAACACCTATTCAGATAAAACCGTTACACTATCACTAGAATGGGTATTCACAACAAAGATAGTTTATACTTATGTTATCACCACGCCTCGCATTTATTAGGAAATACAATTGCGTCACATTCTGAATCATGCCGTTAATAGGGGCCATTCATTTATTACATAAGACGATTTTTACTTGTTTTTGACCCCCTCCCCCATTAAATAAGTAAAAATAAGATCAGGCTGACCCCCCTTGTTAATATTAATTACGTAAGAATCAAAATTAATATACGTTTGGTTGGTTTTCATGTTTATTTTTAAAAGTAAAAATTTTTAGGAACGTTTACAAGTGTGTCGTTTACGCAAACAAGTAACGTTTGCTTACAAGCGAGGAGGCGCAGTGCGGATAGCGCGGGTTCGATGCCATGGATATAGTTTACCTATAGGTACGCATCCGAGCGCACATTGGCACCAGCTTTTTCGTATCTTCAGGCCTAGCCAAGTTATGACCGTTTCGTTTCTCTTTCGTCGATCTTCTCGAGTCGGCAACGCCTCCGATTTCTTTGTTTTGACCACGTGACTGAGCGTTGAGATGACGTCATTTCTATACATTAGAAGCTTTCTACTAGCGTTAACGATTGTAGATTATCAAGCCCTCTAAACTTTGCGTATTTTTTTTTTATCTTAAGTTACAACTATCAAAACCCACCCCCTCGTAAGAAAATAAATCGTCATACGTAATAAATGAATGACCCCATACCGTATTTTATTGCAGAATCGACGCACCGCATGTCGTCAACAAACGTCGTCATACGAATATGGTGTCATATACTACACCCGAATGATGACACCAGTAAACTACAACAGGATACAGTGATTCAAACTTGGGGAGTCTATTTTAGTGGCCTGAGGTACATAGGAGCCAATCTCGCTTCGAACTTCACGTCGGATTGCTTCAAAAGCAACACTTTAGTCTTTCAAATGCATGGTGGATACTTCTGCTCATATAAAAGTCTCAAGCTAGATGTTATACCACCAGAATACGAATTAGAACATGGTTCCATATCATCGGATTCGTCTGGAAGGACCAATTTGTCTAAAATCAATTTAGAAGCTAAACATATACTGAATCATAAGTTAGGCAAAGAATCGAGGTCCATTTCTCCTAGTAGATATACGAAAAAGTCTGATAAAGAGTATTCAAAGAGTCACAGTCCTGTAGAGAGAGGATTTCAGCAGAACTTCCCAACTCTGAGGACGTCGGCGAGTTTAAACATTAGCCAAAGTCAAAGAGATTATTATAGGCGACGAGAAGACGCTTCGGAATATGGTAAAGGTGATCCTAAACCGCCGAACCATATATACGTACATTCGCCGGAGAATTTAGACGTTAAAGAATACACTTCGAGCGTTAACTGTGATAATGCGTGTAAAAACGCGACGAAAGAAGATTTAACTTGTAACGTAGACCTAAGTGAAACAGCCGAGAATTATGACTTGCGAAATGAAGCCGATGGAGTTCCTAAATACAGGTACATGGCTCTGAACTTCTTGAAGTCAGAAATAAGGCCAAGTTACAATGCGACAAAGTTACAAAAGTTGCATTTACTGCAATATTCTATCAAGAAGAGGCAGGAGGCTGTCCAGGATATAAAGGAAAGAATATACAAGAAGTCTGCGTTGACGAACGATGATTGGCCATCACCGGATGATGCCTACGACGTCAGACTGAAGTTCAAGAGTAGATCTCAGAGGAACCTGTTCTCTCCTGATGATGGTGATAGTTTAAGTAAGGATAAGTCTTCGTCACAAAGTGATCTGAGCGTTAAGAATGGGAGGATTAAGGAGGATAGGCCTATAGTTTCCAATGGGCCGAGGTTGACTCTGAAATTGAATGATCTCTTATCTTTTAAGGTTAGTATACTACGAGTTTTTTACTGCTTGTCAAAGGATTTCTGTTTCGCATTCAGGCGGATGAAACGGCCGGGTGTCACAATTGTGTGGATCGCCCGGAGGACACGGTGGCAGTCTGCTTCGCTTGGGCGGAGCACCACCTTATCCTCGTCGAGGTGATCGGAGGCGGTGACCTCTCGAGTCCGGCTCTGGTTCCGGTCATGGTCCGGAGCGAAAGGGAATGGAAAGCGGTCACCTTCTTCTGCTAAGCAGTAATGCGAGCGAACGAGATGGCTGCAACCGTGAGGAAACAGACATCCTCACGCTCAAGCCACCGCCTTAGGAGACAACCCGGGCGTTAGGAGTCGCAGGGCGATTCCCGGCCACCGCAAGCGCGAGGTTGCGAACAATGAGTAATTTTTAAAATTTTTAAAAATCATTATAAAATGAAAATCTTTTTCAATATTTCAGGCAAAACCTTCGCCTTTCCAAAGGGCGGAACACGTAAGGCTAACGAAACAGTTGGAGATCCTAAGGTTCAAACGCATCATACTGTCAGACGAAAGAGATAGCAAGCTGACGAACATAAGGAAACTGAAAGAGAGGCATGCTAAACTGTTCGAAGAGAACCAGGATGTCGGTGAGTGTAAGGATTCTTTTTTTTTTTTTAAAGGTATTCTGGGTGATGATGGTTCTCATTCGTGGAGTCTTCATAAACACCTTTTTCTTCATTAAGAATTTTAAGTTGTGAACTTGTCAAAGTATACTTTACCATAAAAATCGGTCATATTTTAACAGAACAGTTTTTTTTTTATCCGAGTACCTATGACTCAAAATTGCTAAGTAAAACTTATGACTATGTTAGTACTGGGCATCGGGATTCGCAGGGCGATCCCCGGCGACCACAGGCACGACGAGCAATGAGTAACTCACCGTCAGCCGTCCGGTAAGGACCGAGAGTCGTCAACGGCGCGAAAGATGTCAGAAAGCTGTAGGGGTCCAGTAAGGCCGATCGCCTCTAGGGTCACGGGGAATATTTGAAAGGGACACCATTGCCCACGCAAAGAGCAACTGGGTCCATATGTGTGTGTCCCCCATAGTTCAATTTTCAATAAATCTATGCTAATGTGAGTTACGGTTTTTTAATGTTAAAATTCATGTTGCTTATCCCAAGTTCACAACTGGTATAGTGTCTGTTCAAGATAAATCATCATGGAATGTACATAATGCAAGGTGTCCTGTCATTGCTTCATCATTTATACTGTAAAACACCATTTAATAGCCTTTTCGCTACTAGTTGGTGGGTATCTGTCGTTCTGGGCCATGCTGGTTTTTTCTTCACATTTTGATCCACAGCTCAGCAGTGACGATGAAACAAATATCATAAACTACATTGCGGTCGTAATATCTTGATCGCTCCGAACTTCGAACAATTGGCTGCGCAGTATTTTTTTTAAGAATCATGGCGAATGCGTATTGCGTATATTTTCGAGTATATGCAGTAGTTCGGAACGCCAACTTCAAAGTGGCCAACATGTATTGACCGTACATTAGTGTGCAAGCTTAAATGATATTTCTTATTTTATATTTGAATTCAGAATCATACAAACGAACATTCCATTGCTAGTTTTTGAACTATCTAATAAGCCAAACATCTTGTGACTAGAAGGTCCAAACTGACTTTTTTTGCGATACAATTTAAACTTTTATTACATTTTTTTTTTCCATTTATTAAACAATAAAATATAACATTCATGCTAACATAATTCATATTGAGTTTAATATTGCAAAATGAACTAAGATTTTGAATTCAAATTAAATCAAAATACATTTTCAGGGACAGAACTAATGCAGAACTACCATTCTCTCTCACGTCGCAATGAGAATGTTAAGGAGACACGTTTATCCTGCGCAGCGATTCGCGAGTTAGCGGCATCGTCACATCATGCCTTGTGTGGCCAAAGGACTGAGCTGCTTAAGCAGTTGCATCATATATTCTATATAGAACAGGTAAGATTATGTTCTAAGCGAGGTAAGCGAGGTAAGTTAGTCTAAGCTCAATGCTGCCGTCGACGTATAGTGACACACACGACGGTTTCCGCTGAACTTCAGTCAACAGCTGCCACGACGTGTCGAAGGCTGCAGCTACCTATGACGTTGGCTACATGCCACTCGAGTGTATGAGCTCTAAATTCCACCTTGGCTGGAGTCGATAAGGTCAATATTCTAAGGACAGTACGGTCGAAATATCTTGACCGCTCCGAACTTCGAACAATTGTTTGCGCAGTAATTTTGCGTATTTTTCCGAGTATTCGGAAAAGTTCGTAACGCCAACTTCAGAGTGGCTAACATATTTGACCGTACTGTACTTTCTTCAAGCCAGCTGACTCAAGAAAATCACGATTAATTTAAATAAGAAAAATAAAGAAAAGAGCATCTAGCTGTGGGTCCTGATTGGACGTAAAAAAATAAGTCATACCTGTGCCGTAGGAAATCTAATCAATTCCATACTTTCCATAAAGACGATGAAGGTCTATGAATTCATCGCACCTATGAACACATCGGCTCCACAGCCTGTTAGAAAAAGAAAGTTTTAATTTTTTATTATTTTTAAAAATATTTGCTACAGGTAGAATTTGCTACAGACCCCACGCTGGCTTAATCCGGTACTGTCAGGATGTCCTTAATATCTCGCTCTCAACACCGTACTCTTCAACAGAAGAACGTATCAACATGGACGATATGCGGCGTCCCGCTGGCGGTGTGCGGTGATGAGAGCCCACGCGGCTACAGCCCGCTCAGTGACTCCGTGGCCGCGGGCTTCGTAGCCCAAGCAACCTGTCTGGCCGCTGCGCTACTAAATCAGCCGCTGAGGTACAAGATTACCTTGCTGGGATCGGCTAGCAAGATCTTGGATCAGACACCGGATTTACCGGATCCGAAGTGAGTGAATTTTAATATTTGTGTAGCGACATCTATGTATCTACGATATCGAGAGTTCTTCGTGCGATAAGAACATATTATACAACCGTTCGAAATTAACTATTGGGTAGTTGGCCGGACCAGACTCGACAAACATCTGGTTGGAGTATCCTCCCTTATCAATGGAGGTTTGCGGGGCATATCTCTAAGTTTGTATCACGTAAAAACGCCTTTAAGTTCCACGTTCCAGTGGTGGCATACATAAAAATAGGTGCTCTAGTTCAGCTGACGGTATGGTTGGTGCAACGATTGAGCGATTTGGATGCTTCGCTATGTGTCGCGGGTTCGATTCCTGCACGAAACATATATTTGTATGGTCTACTGAGAAGGTTGCATCCTTCTCAGTTCGTCTAACGCTATTGAATGGCAATTTTATGAAAAATTCATTCAATAGAGTTAACAGAACTGACTTCCGATTTCTGATTTAGGCATGTTAATTTGAGATTTTTTTAAATTCTCCTTTAACTTAAAAACCTGTCAAAATTTGGCATTCAAGTTTCCTACTCGAAAGCCAAATTTTGACAGATGTTCTTAACTCACACCAAAATATTCAATTCAAAATCCGCCATGGAGGGTAACGGATACGTGTTACGGCCGCGAATCATAATATTGTAATTAACATACAACTTGACACTGACCTGCAAAATGCATAAAAACTTAAGGAAATTTAAATTTCGCTGTCTACCCTGGAGCATATATCTACGGAAATAAAATATTTGTTCTGTATTCAAAATATACATATAATGCCCAAATAACGGCTATACAAAGGCTTAGGACCCGTAGCTTCGTAGACGCGTACTTGTAATTATACCCTTAGTATACGTCAGCTCACTGCTTAGGCCTACTGTCGACGGACGCATAGCTTCACCTCTTTAGAGAAGGTAAGTTAGTATCTATATATATAAAAGAAAGTCGTGTTAGTTACACTATTTATAACTCAAGAACGGCTGAACCGATTTGGCTGAAAGTTGGTGGGGAGGTAGCTTAGAACCAGGAGACGGACATAGGATACTTTTTTTTTTGAGTAGGGTAGAGTAGGGTAGAGTAAGGTAGAGTAGAATAGAGTTGGGTAGAGTAGGATATAGTAGTCAGTTGACGGGAGCGAAGCCGCGGGCAAAAGCTAGTACCTTTTAAAAAAAAAATCTTATTCTCATTTCAGCATCCCACTATTTCCTCGAGGCGGTGACACCACATTATTCCGCTACGGCCTATTCCTTCTAAACAAATGTATCGGCCAACTCGTGGTCGGTCGTGGCCTACCATTGTCCGATATACGGCCAACGTTGTCCAATCTGCAGAGGCTGCTTACTACTCCTGCTAATATGTAAGTCTTTTCTTAATAAATTAATTTTTACAACAACTAATACTTGAAAAAATTTACGTCCCTTAGATTTTCAAATACAAAATGTTTTTTTTTTTCAAATAGGCCTACATGGGCACTTATAAAACGTTAGAAACGAGTGCACCGTTCCAATTTGTCGTTTCATATAGAGAAGAAGTCGCAAGAAAATTCATGATTACTCTTTTTTTTTAAATATTGTCATTACAATATTTCCATATTATAATATTAATAGGTACGCGAGGACAGTATAGACTAGTCCTTCCTTACATATTATAATATAACACTAAGTCCTCCACCGTGTCCATCTGTTTGCGATAAACTCAAAAATTGCGGAACGGATTTTATGCGGTTTTCACCAATAGACATTGATTCATGGGGAACATTTAGATGGATAATACATGCATATTATAGTAGACAAAAGCTGAAAATCACAAAGATTTGATCCACGGGTAGTGTAAAAGTGAAACCCGGGGCCCTGGGGCGAAGGCAAAGAAGGAACAGGAGTGGGTTTTGAGTCAGTAAAAGTCTAACACTATCTCCCGCTCCGCTCAAGAGCGAGATTTGTCATAAGATGATTTTCCCACCCAATAAAAAAAAAAGAAACACCCGTGCGAAGCTGGGGCGTTTCGCTTGTATTATAATAGCCCAGAAAAGTGTAAGTTGCAAAGAAATTTTAACGTTGTCAATAGAGTTTATTATTCCAATTTTTTACTTAATTATCTTGAATTCTGTATTCATATATAATTGTTGCGATTTAGCATGGCAAAATCAGCTGTATTTTATAGCATTCTTCAATTCAAGAATGGCAAAAAAGGTCGTTCACATCTTTTTCATAAAAATTATATAATTATAATATAAATGAAACAAAGTTTGAGTATCGGACTCGCTAAGAATATATTTCAAAAAAGGCAATGTCCTATATAGGTAACCGTGCTGAGGTCTTTACTGGATTAGTTTTACACAAAATATTTTGATTTCTATAGAAGCCTAGATAATATCCACAAGATAACCGTGTATCCAAAATATCTGGAGAAATATGTGTAATAACATCATGATCACGTAAGAGCGGTTGTATGTAAATGTACCTCGGTCGCCGCTCTTAAAACAAGTCCGTTTCATGACCACCTCTCACCCCCGATTTCTGTTTTAAGCATTTCAAGTTGAGTATTTCTCGAACTCTAACCTAAAAACCTATCAAAATTTGGCACTTAAGTAGGGTTTGAGGCGTTCTTAATTCAAAATACTCAATTTAGAAACCCGTCCTTAGCTATTGTAATTTAAATGCTCGTATTACAAGCTAAATACGACATTATGAACTTTTCATCAAATTGTCTAGTTTAATATGTCTTAAAAGGTTAACCCAACAACCAAACTCTACCATATAATAAAAGTTGGACACAGCTTAATCTACAGAAAGACACATGTCAAGCTAAATTAAATTTTATTACTTTCACTACAAAGTTACTTTTTCTTTATATCGACACAACTCGCTCTGTAAAATAAACTGCACTTTATTTTTAGGTCGGACACCACAAAGTTGTATGGCACGTACAGATGGCTGGTGGACAACCAATGTCCTCGAACGCAGTCACTGAGAAGTCTCGTCGCTTCAGAGAGGTGCAAGTATCGACAATTCAACAGGTTTAAGGTGTGTACCCCTGTACAATCTGCTTTTTAGCATTTTTCAAATTTTTTCCCTTTCAACTCGACAAAATTTAAGGACCAGCTGTTGCTGTTTATAACACTAAATGCCTGATGGATCTGGATATAGAGGCCATCAAAAATAAGCCGCTCTCCAACATCCAATACTTAAACATCCATGGTGCTTTAACGTATCCGCGCTGTGCACGCACCTTTACAGCGAAGATAGGCTATATTAGCCATATTAAAACACATGATCGAAACTCGTAGTTTCGCTGATGACACATGGAACTGTTTACCGTAGCCGGATTCGGCAATGGAGTATATATACTGAATGCCTTGATTAAAATTGGATGATTCATTGAAAATTATCTATGAATATTATAACGGCATTAATCTAATTAATTATGTAGATGAATGTTCGGGGCAAATGCTGCTCAGCTTTCGCTAGGTGTGGGCGCAAGCCGAATGAATATAGCTACGGATCGGCTTTTTCGTTCTACAATTACTGCCGAATGAAGCCGAACAAGTAATTGCCTCGGGTCGGCTTTTTTGTTCAATTAATATGTTTAATCAATCAGCTATTTAATACTCATCGTTTTATTTACACTCAGGATGCCGTAGACGGCCAGTCTTTACAATCAGCGTTGAACAAGAGACACAGGCAATCTCGAAGCGTGGGCAGCTATCACGATGATCAGGTAAGATTTAAACAATATAAACCATATTCATAAATCGTGTCCTAAACCTATTTTAACGTTTGTGGAATCATATTCGCTCATTGGACCCATAGACATAGAAAATGGACTGAGCTTTCCCTATTCTAAGTGTAAAGTGAATATGGACTTATTTTATTTTTTTATGAGTCTTCTTGCAGGTCAAGCTATGAGCGACTTTCATAAAAACGAAAGTCTCCAGTCTTGACTTACTTGACTTATTAAAGTCTTATATCCCTTAACTGGGGGCAGAGAGTGTCCATAGCAACCGGTCTTGAGCTTCACGCTTTACCTCGTTCCATGTCAAGCCTCCAGTCAGGACAACAAAAAACTAAGCTACAACCTGGGGTCTTTAAGTTAAGAGTGAATAGTTTACTTCTAAGCAAGCATTCTCCATCGTCGGCCACATGATCACTTACCATCAGGTGAGATAGTGGTCAAACGGGAGCCTATCCATGATAATAAAAAAAAAGACTACTCTCTCGTGGGCGTCCCTTCTGGGGCACGGATAAGTCCGGCTTAGGACGTCGCTGGAGGAGGACAGCAACGAACGGGTTGGATCGTATTATGCTACATGGTAGTCAGTTTTCTGAGGGTCCCTCTCAGTCCATTCTCTATATCTACGATTCGACCTTTTTTAGCTTTTAAAATTGTAATGGTTGGGTTTACGAATTCTTAAATTAAGAAAATGACTATTAAAATTATACAATTCTGAAATTATATTGAGTGCGATTAATTAATACTCATTGCGTGTGCCTTCTCTATATGAGAAGAGGCATTTTCCAAGATGTGGGATAGTAAGTTACAAGTTGGTAGTAACAGTATTACATGCATAATTTGTTTGTGACATTATTTAAAAAAAAAAACCATTTTGTAACTTACGATGAATTCCAAGTTACTGCGACCCGAAATTATTTTTTTACATTACTTTTCTTTTGTGTTGCTTTCTTTTATTTCCAGTGTAAGTCCCTTTTCGTTTTATTTGTAGTTCGAGGTGTAGATTATTGTTTTGTAGAAAACGTAGATTTTTTTCGTAGGAAGATTTAATCGTAATTATTCATAATTACCATTAGTAGATTACCGATAGGAAATAGTTTTAAAACTCATTTATATTGCTCAGTATACCTATAGACTACAAGTGGGGATTTATGGCTGAATCCGGAACTACGAGGAACAGCAAAAAATACTCCAAAGGAGTCTCGCACTAATATTTGATGATAACACCCTCTAAAAAACTAGGCAAGTGCAAGTCGGACTCGCGCACTGAGGGTTCCATACAAACTTACCTATGAAAACAGTTCAATTCCCGAATTGAGTTATGAAGATATTTCCGAATCGCAAAAAAAGTTTTTTTTTGTGATTCGGAAAAATCTTCCGGGACTTCATTTGGGAATTGAACTATTTACATAGATATGTTTGTACGGAACCTTCAGTGCGCGAGTCCGACTCGGACTTGCCCAGTTTTTTACTTTACCAACACTTAGAATTCAATATTTCAATAATCCGATTATGTATATCAAAATCAAACCCAAATCATCAAAATCGTGTCCTTTTTGACTATATATTTGCTTCCTCATAATTTCGGATGTGGCCATCCACATCCATTGGAAAAATTCACCCTGTATATTCGTAAAAAGTAACTTAAAAAACAATGCGAATGGGAAATATAAATGAAAGACAGACCCACTATTATCAGCGGTACAAGGATCTTTTTACTCGCGACCATTAATAGAACTAATACCGTCATCTTGTTTACCATATCATTTTACAAACAAAAAAAACTACATTTCCCTTGTAAAATCATTCAAAAGAAAAGTTTGTGCAGTAGCTGAGCAATTGTTTGCTGAACTGCGTGTCGGGAGTTCAATTCCCGCACGGGACAATTATTTGACTATAGTCGGTAGATAGTTGTTGTAGTTTAGCATAGTCGGCCGAATTTTTGGTTCTAGGACATGCCGGTTTCCTCACGATATTTTCCTTCACCGTTTTTAGAGCAGTGGTGATGAAATAAATTATACAAAGTAATGCGTCTGGCTGGGTTTGAACTCGCGACCTACAACTCGTAAGTCGGGGCCGTTACCACTCGGCCACCACTGCTCTCGTTGTTGTAGTTTACATGGTTCTAATCGCACCCACGATACAGGAATAATTATGATAAATGATATTTATTTTGCAAATAGGTTTAAAAAAACTCTTTTAGACGTCAACTTTTTTTTTTCGTCATTTTAAACTAGATGAGGTCGGTGTTTCCGAGCTGACTACTCTGAGAAGAAACACCGAAACAGACTTAGGGTATTTATAATTTATAACCTAGTTTAGGGCAATGTTCCGTACCGAAAAAATAACAAAAGTTCCTTGCACCGCATTGTAAATTTCTATATGCTGGCTAACATACTAATACATTTTTACTTTCTAGGAGCTGCCAACCTTAGAAGATTCAACAACTTCAATAATGGGCAGCGAACCAAACATCTACAACATGAAACTAACACAAGTCGACAACTCAGATTTACCGCAAACTCTAAAGTCTCACAACTCTGACTCAGAAATACCCAGACTGAACGAACCCGAACAAAATCAAACGAAAGTCGTATTCACATTAGGTGGAGAATCGACCATCGATTTAAATCAACAACTAGTCAGAATATCGACTAACAACCAGGACGAATTAATCACAACACTATTGGATGAAAACGTCAAAAAAATTTGCTCAGAAATAACTGATTTTTGTTCTGCAGACAAAATTCATGAAGGAATAGATATTGCTAAGCATTTAGAGTTAGATTTGGCTAAAGGTGTTGAAGATATTGATATAGCGGATTATTTAGAGAAGAAAAGTAGTACGGAGCGAGAGAATGTCTGTGATGGAGAATGTGCTGAGGTGGTTGATGTCATAGTGATACCTAGTGCCGAAGCGATCCTGGATACAGGACAGAGTGTGAGCCATGACGATGAGGCTAAATAGTGGTTCTTGTGTGGCCGTTGGGCTAAATTGAGAATTCATTCTTCACAAGAGTCCATTTTTTCTGAAGGTTGTGTGTGTTAAAATAATTCTGAATTGATGATTGGAAGGCCAATTAAGGCTCATATTCCAAGTCAGCTTGCTGAACCTCCACTCAGTAGCAAAACAGGAAAAAATCGTTGTCGATTTGATAAACCGAGGTGGAGTCGAGTCGAGTTGAGACTCCACTTCATATCCTCTATGTCCTTCAGGATATGAAATCCATGTTGGAGGTATATGAGCCTTATTCTTGGTTCAGGAATTTAATGTGACTTTGCGCACAGATTATTTTGTGTAATTTTAATTTCTCGAAGTTTAAAAATGTGATAAGTAGTTGATTTTGCCTGTCTCAACTTTGTAATTGACAATATAATAAATAATATAATAAAGTATCAATTTTGACCAATGGCTACATTGTAAATAAGTAGGTTTTGTATGTGATTGTTCTAATGGAATTTATTTATCGAAACCTCGTGTAGTTGTTGATACTACCCCATGTATTGTTGGATAGATTGTTGCAGTGATATAAAATTTAATAAATTATTGAGTGGAGAATTTTGTGAGACAGCTCTTTGTATAACCTAGTTTATTTTACGATATGAAATAGAGATGTTACAGTATACATACAAATATCGATAACTGGGATTTGAGTTAATCCACAATGTTTTTGCTAATGTTACTTTTTTTTCCTTTCTGGTCTTTTTATTCCAGTTTTTCTGAGCATTATTGGCAAGCTACTTGGTTTCTGGGTTGATTTCTAGTTATGAGAGATTCCAATGAAATATTCTGAGTACCATCGTGAGTTTTCAGTGGTTTTCGTCATAATTTAAAACTGGCTAAAACGGACAGTAAATTAATTTTCTGATATTTCATTAGGCATCAAGATATTAAAAGTAAAAAATATACTGGGTGACCTTCCTTCGAGCCATCTAAGGAAGGTCACCCAGCAGCGCTACTATCGCGATAAAGACGTGGTACAGTCGTGCGCTGTAGTGACTACCTGCGATCGCCTGTTGACGATGTTGTGTGCATCAACGCAGTCACGAGTTAGAAGCGATACGTCATCAACGTAGTCGGAAGTTTGTATCGATGCAATTGCACGTTGCTCATACGCTCATACGACATACGACAAAGACGCTTACGAAGCACGCTACCTACTACTGAATCGATTCAAAACTCGTCATTAGCGACCTCCCTATAACATAGTAATGCTCAGGTGTCGATGTTCACTGTTTTCGATTTCCGATGTGTCATCGATAACATTAATCGATATCGGTGCTAGAGTGAATGAAGCTCTAAAAGTCAAAGTATGTACGATGCAATAAATTAATATAAGAGAGAAATTTTTGTGTTCAGCGTCAATAAATGATAAATCGAAATAATCGAATTGCCCTTAGATTTATTGAAAAGAACATTCAGTGTTGCCAGAAATTGAAATTGTAAATACTTCGGCTCTGTTTCTGTAACGAAAATGTGATGAATTAAAAGGCGTGTTTAAATGGCTGTGATTGGCTCTTGTCAATTAATTCAAACAATTCCAGCAGTTTAAGCGCGCTTGACAAATTGCGACAATTCTCGCTTTAGAAACGGGTGGTAAGTATAGTAGCCGTTCGTGAAGATGGCACATTTAAGCGGGAGTTTTAGACAAATGCGTCGTCAGCCGATGTGTCATGCGTGTATTAACGGTCGGGTACTGTACAGGATTGCTGTGCATTCCTTTATATAGTTCTAACTTGGTTATGCTAACCCATCCTTATCTTGGATTTGCCTTTAGTTCAGTGATGTATTATTGAATGTCATTCCACTTTCAATCACAAGGTGGACCGATGGCCTGGTGAGGGTCGCGGGAATCTGATGGATACGAGACGCACTGGACCAGTCGTTGTAGCGAGACTTGGGGGTGGCTCTATGTCCAGTAGTGGACGTCTTTTGACTGAAATGATGATGCCGATGATAGTCGAAGTTGCCCCATTTTTTGTTTCCTACTTCGACACTTGAAACCCGCCGTATGCATAAAGTGTACCTTATACCCTAAATCAGACTAATAGAAGTATGATAACTGTTCAGCTTATTACCCTATTACATAGAACAAAACAAGTGAGAAATGAGTATATTAGGGGAAGTTTGAAAGTGGCGCCAGTGACTGAAAAGTTGAAAGGGAATCGTTTATCTTGGTATGGTCATGTGAAGAGGAGGGATGAAGCGCATGTTGCTAAAAGAGTTATGAATTTACATGTGGATGGATGGAGAGGGAGAGGGAGGCCAAAGAAAAGATGGATGGATTGTGTGAAGAGTGATATGAAAGAAAAGGGAGTGTGATAGCGTGACGAGTGACAGGACAGAATGGAAGAAAAAAACGTTGCGCCGACCCCAAATAAAACGGGACGAGGGCAGGAAGATTATGATGATATAGAACAAAACAACTCTACCTAACCTTTTGTGGTGGTACAGGCGTGATGTAATGTGAATTGATGGTACGGTTGACGAAGTGGTTGAGCGATTAGTTTCTGTGCTACGTGTTGCGAGTTCGATTCCCGCAAGGAACAAACATTTGTATGGCCTACTGATAGTTTTTTCGCGTCTGGGATATCGTGTGTATGTGAGTTTATATGTTTGGCAAAGCACTCACGATACAGAAGCAATTCTAAGTGTTTGAACACGTTCTAAAAAGAAAAGAAAAAAAAAATACAAATGTTATAAAATATTTGCAAGTTTATTTTATTGCCAGTTCAATAAAACATGGTCTGTCAAGGAACTGTCATTAAATTATTTTTTTACTTTTATTTTGTATTATGGCAATTGAGCCGGTTTCGACTATTCTGCCAGTGTCAAATTGGGTATTTTTTATCTCCACTCTTTTAAGTTCATTCATTCATTCAATCGGTCTCGTAAACTGTATACATCACTGAAGTCATATCTTTGAATTAAATGCATGATTTGTTTGTAGGCACACCGTGCCTAAATAATGATAAAAACGTGTAAAAATGTATGTAAATTGTAAATATGTATCGGATATTCTACTTGTACTGCCTCTTTCATAATCGGCTGTTGTTATAATTATATATTTATTTCAATTCTCTATGTTTGTTTTTATTAAAATTATCTTTACTCACAATATTATTTTGGCATATATGGCTGGACGACTGCACGATGTTAACCATCGGTGTAGTGTGGACATCCCACTCATACGCACAAAAGCATTTTGGAAGCATATTGTGAATACGGCTATGTGGAATTCCCTACTGGAGTCTGTATTTCCTGATAGCTACAATCTGAGGGTCTTTAAGTCAAAAGTAAGTGTGCGTACGCGCAGCGGAATGTTGTTGAATTTAAAGATTTTAATTATGCAGATATTTAGTGTATGACGTCGTATAATAATTGTGTATGGTAAAAAAAAATTTGTGCACGCAACCATTGTGGAGAAATTCACCAAAAACTGATTCCGCTGGGCGAACGTTGTCCTGGCGGAACTTTTTTTAATCCATAGACTTTAGAAGAAAAGAGATGTGTCCAAAAATTAGTGTGTATTTGTGTGTAATTGTGTATGTATGAATAAAACTAGTGCATGCATAAACTTGGGAGAAATTCAAGTTTCCGCTACGCGAACGTTTGGCCATTAGCTAGTTTTCATATAAAGCACTTACATAGAGAGCTGTAGATTTTTACATACGTTGTTTTGAATTTGTTTATATTTGTTTAAAAAAACAGATTTAGAAAAAATCGTAGGGCTTAAAAGATAAAAATATAAACGTAAAATACGCTTAATAGGTCTTAGTTCTTAAAGTATGCACTTTGGGGTCTAGATTTTCACGTTTATACAAACCTTGTAAGTGTCTGCAACATGTTGCCAAGTATCAATGATGTTCCGTTAGTAACTAAAGAGTTATAGGACAAATTTACCATGAACAGATCACTGTTTACAAAGCAGTCAAATATCACGACGTTCTGAAGGAATTGCATGGTAATATGTATGTCAATAATTAGTGTATTCATTCAACTATTCTTATGCAAAATTTCATGTCATTAAATTCAGTAATTAAAGAAAAACAATTATAATACTGACGAAGCATCGAAAACCTACATAACCCGACCAAGTTCGGATGGCTACAAAAAAGCGGCCGTGCAATATATTTAGGTAACATCCCAAAATTTACAGTATAATACCGGTATTGAATTGGTATAGGTGATAACACAATTGTTGTTTCGATATAATTTATAGGTCATTTATTTTTGTACACCTACTTTTTTAAATGTATTTGACTATGACAGAAAGTAGGTACTATTTACGTAGGTACTTTATTTAAGTATGCGCTTGAGACTTGAGATATAATCTAAATATATTATTTAAGACAAATAAAATTCATACAGCTAATTTCTATTGAAGATTTCACGGATCAGGATTCTAACTATAGACCCCTTAGGGAAATTAAATATTTACCACATGTAAATATGTACTACTGTTTAGGTAAATATTTATCATATTGTAGCTTATTACACTATTTAACTAATAGACTAGGCATGCACGAGCGTTCCCCTTTGCAACTTTAGTGGATCAAACAATCTAATAACTTAAAAAAAACTACTTCTTGAATCGATTTTTTTTTCTTATGTATGTGTGCGTGTTCCCCCGCACCCCACCAATATATGCAGAATTATTTTGTTCTTAGTTCGGTACGCTTAATCCTTTAGTTAAATAGTCTAAGTATTGTAGTTATGAATTGATCAAAAATATTCTTGTGTGAAAAAATAGACAACGCGCTGCGCGCAACGAGCGATAGGCGGCTTCCCGCTTGAAACGGTACTGTCATCCTTGAAGAAAAGAGAGGGCAATATGTTTTCGCGCGTATTCGTTTGCTGTTGAACTTGCAAGCACTTTTTTAATGTTGATCAAATCTAAACAACTGAATAGGTTAGTTATGTGATGTGATTTTAATTTTTATTGAAGCTCGAAATATTATACTTACCCTAAGTTTCGTCATCCACGCGAACGAAGTCGCGGGCAAAAGCTAGTTCATAATCTATTTTAGTTAAAACACATTTAAGTCTATTGCTGTCATTGCAAGCGTTTGTTAACGTTATTATAATTACATAATTAAGTATTATATGTAATTAAAAATATTTTTGTACGCGGATATTTAAATAGAGAAGTACTTGTTAATTGAAGATTTGTTTTTATCGTAGATAGTGGCGTTATTATTAAAAAAAATATTTTTCATTCAAGAAATGCAATTGTTTTATTTTTTCCTAACGCTTGTGTACGCAACTGTACCATATTAATAAATACTATATTGGAAGGTTAAGAACGTTTCTTAGATATATGGCACGGCCGCTTTTTGGTAGCCATCCGAACTTGGTCGGGTTATGTAGGTTTTCGATGCTTCGTCAGTATTATAATAGTTTTTCTTTAATTACTGAATTTAATGACATGAAATTTTGCCTAAGAATAGTTGAATGAATACACTAATTATTGACATACATATTACCATGCAATTCCTTCAGAACGTCGTGATATTTGACTGCTTTGTAAACAGTGATCTGTTCATGGTATATTTGTCCTATAACTCTTTAGTTACTAACGGAACATCATTGATACTTGGCAACATGTTGCAGACACTTACAAGGTTTGTATAAACGTGAAAATCTAGACCCCAAAGTGCATACTTTAAGAACTAAGACCTAATAAGCGTATTTTACGTTTATATTTTTATCTTTTAAGCCCTACGATTTTTTCTAAATCTGTTTTTTAAACAAATATAAACAAATTCAAAACAACGTATGTAAAAATCTACAGTTCTCTATGTAAGTGCTTTATATGAAAACTAGCTAATGGCCAAACGTTCGCGTAGCGGAAACTTGAATTTCTCCGAAGTTTATGCATGCACTAGTTTTATTCATACATACACAATTACACACAAATACACACTAATTTTTGGACACATCTCTTTTCTTCTAAAGTCTATGGATTAAAAAAAGTTCCGCCAGGACAACGTTCGCCCAGCGGAATCAGTTTTTGGTGAATTTCTCCACAATGGTTGCGTGCACAAATTTTTTTTTACCATACACAATTATACGACGTCATACACTAAATATCTGCATAATTAAAATCTTTAAATTCAACAACATTCCGCTGCGCGTACGCACACCAAAAGTAAACGGGTATCTTTGAGGAGTGAAGAGTGAGTGGAGAAGCGCCACGGCGTCTTCACTTTCCGCATGACACAGACCCGGCAAGTTCGGGAGGTTCCTGTATCGAATACATTCCATTGTGCGGACCGCCCGGAGGACACGGTGGAGTTGTCCGCTTAGGCGGAGCACCGGCGACCTATTCCCGGGCCCTGGTTCACGTCATGGTCTCGAGCGAGAGGTAATGGGATGCGGTCGCCTTCTGCGAAGCCGTAATGCTAGCGAAGGAGATAGCTGCAAACTTGAGGGAACGAACGCCGTGGGCGTCAGAATTCGCAGGGACATCTCCGTTCCCGCTATCACTGACTCCCCTTTCTTTCATATTACTCCTCACACAATCCATCCATCTCCTCTTTGGCTTCCCTCTCCTAACAACCTAACCAACGTTGTAAGTATAGGAAAAATATTCAAAGCCATTTGCATGGTAGTTTTCCTAACCTAACAAATAAAAGTTACATCGAATTGTGCAACATAAACGACTGTGTCTGTGATGACGATAATACACCTAGAAAAATATGAGTAGATATACAAGTTTTTGGCTTATGTCTCGTGAAACCCACCCACTTGGTTTCCGCATTAAAATTAAATGAAAAATTCGAAAATTCATAGTGTGGCTATTTGTTTAGGACAATTTGTCATTTCGACTTCATCACGTGGTCTGCACACGTGCGAATAGGAATCTTCAGGTATTGGCGTTAGTTTATATGAATAATATCCTTTATGTATTAACTACATTACAACTTACATAATATCCAATATGTATTAATGACATTTTAGTTTTAAATTAAAAGTCATAATCTCCCGGGTTCGATCAAGTGTTTCTCAGTCAAAATAAAGACAACAGCCCAAAACGTTTTGAGCTCCGGCTAGGTATAAGACTACCTCAATATAAATTGTATAACTCAGGAACGAGGGTTCTGAATAAACTGGCCAATATATAGCCCAGCGAAAATATAAATAGCGCGGCACCGGTACGCATGCGCGTTCCCGATCTGTTCTAAATTCACATAGTCCGGCGCTCGCGCAGCCCGGACGTTTGAAAAACGGATTTTTTGAAATCCCAATTTCGAAATTACAACCCCGACTCCGACTGGAAAGGCCACGTGATTGGTACATACTTATTGTATAGGGAACGTGTGTTTTTCTCGAATTTAGCATCTTAGTGTTTGTGAACGGTGAAAATGTGTGAACAGTGCGTGCAGCGTTGATTCCAGAAAAAAAGGATTTATTTTTGCGTTTTGACGCATGTGGTAAGTACATTTTTCACTATTACCGTTGCCTGAAAATTCTAGGTAGAAAAAGTTCGAAATTTAAAAAAAAAGAAATCGAAATTCAAAAAATCTAGAATAAAAGCTTGTTACATAACTATAAATAATTCGTTGCCCAGGCAATTAATTTAATTCGGCAATTTGGCTGAGCGCCGCGCTTAGAAATATGTTGATCTGTAGGTCATGTAATTAACCCTAGAAAGATAACCATATTTTGACGGCCACAAAAGATAACCATGCGCTTCGGAGGCGCACGATATATTATTGTTTTTTTTTTTAATGAAATACCTATTTATTGTTTTTTTTACTTAATTGTTTTAATATGTGGTTAATGAACTAATAATAAAACACTTTTTTTAGTTAAATATTTTATATATTTTAATGATTAAACTTAAATCAAAAAACCTCTAGAAAAAAATCAACAAAATTAGCAGTCTTCAGTTTACAGGAACATACTATCAAAAAATAATATCTTTTTTCGTAAAACTAATTATATTATATCTTACTAACTAATCAACTAAAAAAAAAATCAGTCAAAACTATTATCACTTGGTTCAAATTTGGTTTGATAGGCATTCAAAACAAACATCATTTTTATGAAGTTCCAGTGGGCTTTGAAGATACAGGCAGACTTATATCATCTTCATTTTGTGTATCATTCAATTGTTGTGGCACCTCATCATCGATAAACTCGTCTTCGAAATCACTCTGTATGTCATCGTCACTCAAATGATCTTCTATCTCACTGTCACTTTCTTGTTCTCCTTCATGCTCGTTCTCTTCCTCTCCAGCGATCAACCTAGATATTGCATCATCAGTTAGTGTTCTCCGGCTCGTCATGATGAAGGTGAAAAGATTTCATGCTAAAAAAGAGAAATAAACAGTTATTATAAACATTTTATGTAAGTATAAACAAATCCTTACTTTCACTAAATGTCACACAAAAGATAACCATGCGCCTTTGGAGCGCAACACTTAGTCGTAACTGCAAAACTATGGTACTTACCGCGTAAAAATGGCCGTCCCGCGACGATGTGCACCGTCCACTGAGCTAACTAAGAAGGACAGGTAGATACGCGCGCTTATTAGAAAGAGATAGCGATGTCAAACCGACGCGGGCGCCTCTGAGGCATAGGTTATCTTTCTAGGGTTAATGTATTGATAGAGCTATAAAAGCTCTTTGACACTTGATCGGTCTTGCCATAGGTGGTTTATCTATATACACATATAGTAGGTACGTCTAATTGCCTATTGGTTGGTTCACTTCACATTCAGATGGTAACAGAAATAAGAAACGTATCTGAGTATGTAGGTAAAGCGAATTCTTGGCTTTAAAATGAGCTAAGTACTATTATTACTGATTTTCAGAATCAAAATTTAAAACTAAAAATTTAGAAAAAATAAATACCGGTAAGATTTTTATGGTTATAGTTTCTACTAATGTCAGTTTCAATCCTAACCTTTCTTAATCATCTTGAGGTTTATTCTTATTCATTAGTGATTGAAAGATCATTTGGTAGTTAAAGTTCATCCAACTCTCGTTATTTTTAAAGCTACCTGCTTCTGACGCGGACGTGTAATGGGCCTATCTCATGCGCAAGCTTCACCACAGTTTTGCCTGCGCACCGTGCGTGTGGTTGATAAAACCCATTCAGTTTTACACGGTGTTCCGTGTACAAACCGGCCTGCGCAGGCAAAATTGTAGTGAAACTTGTGCGTGTGGTAGACCCATATTAAATAAACTCTCACAGACTTTATTGTAACAGAATACCGTCTTAACTACTTCTGTACAGCGGTTCGAAAGAGTTACTGTGGCCCTAGCAAACGGCAACTGAAGGAACACAGACGGGTCTTTCAGTAAAAGTCTGACACGCCATCTCGCTTCAACCAAACTGGGAGAAGTCATATGACGATTTATCATGTAAAAAAAGTTAGTGTCCTCCTCCTGGCGTCAATTATCCTCAATGCTGAGGGTCGTGACCTCGACGAATAACTTTCTTGTGGACTATATTTCGCCATGTTTTCCTATCTACGGCGATGTGGATGGCGTCGCAGATTGTGGTCTCCAGTGTAGCACGGATTTGGTCAGACCAATGTATCGGACTCCTGCCCCTGGGTCTTTTCCCATCTACTTTTCCTGCCAGTAGCAACTTTTCCAGGTTAAATAGTTAGTGTAGGAGGCGTTTAACTGAACGTTAGGTTAGTACGGCATTAGCTGCAAGAATGTTCGAAGGGATTGACGTGGATCTGGAACGCAAAAGGCATCTATAGCTACACAGGTGGGTTTCAGTCAGTAGGTAAAAGTGTGACACTCTTCGCTTCTTCCAGAAGTTGTTTCATGATTTCCCCCCCAAAAACCCAGTGGGAACATTGGAAGGAACTGATTCTGTTATGGGATTTTAGGCTAATAATCTTTATATACCTATATTTATCATTCTTCTGTACGTTTTTTTGTCGCCTAACTCCTCCTAAACGGCTTGACCGATTGGAATATGATTTTGTGTGTATATTTGAGTGGATGGATGGTTTCAATATACAATTGAATCTGGTAGGTGGAGCAGCAATCGCGTTCTCAATTTTTTTTCTGAGGAAACCCAGTTTTCGGAAAGGACTGCGTCTATCGGTACAGCTAGTACCTATTACTATAGATTATATATATTATTATTTAGTATTAAATACACAACTCGATACGCCTTTGGCCACCATACCTGATGTACCTGGATCAGTTTTTGCTTAACTTATAAATTGTCTGGCTTTAGAACAGTCAATGCCATGGTAAAATATTTCGATAATGATAAAACGAAAACATTTCTTAGAAAAAACACATTGTAATCGTATGTGTCAGTCAGAACACAACGCCAGCCAAAAAATATGAACTTCCTGTCTAGTCACTGACGAACTTATAGCAAACACCGTAATAATTTACCCGGGATTTAATACAGATGTTTTCTCACACCAAAAGTTAGACCGATGACCTAGTGAGGGTCGAGGGGATCTGATGGATGCGAGACGCACAGGACCGGTCGTTATGGCGACACTTGAGGAGGCCTATGTCCAACAGTGGACGTCTTTCAGCTGAAATGATGACGATGTTGCTTTTCGTGGATTTTCCATTGTTGGTATCTGCTTAAGTAGAGACGCCCGCGATCCCCGGCCACAGGCCTCGGCCATTAGTAGGAAATTATCACTTCTCCTGTTCTACGGTGGAGTGAGAAGGCGTGTCAGACTTACTGACCAAAACCCGCTTGTGTTCTTCAGTTGCCCTTTGCGCTACAGGACCATAGTATCTCTTTCAAAAATTCTAACGGCCCTAGCGGGCATCGGTTCTTCAGGGCTTCTACGGTTTTCCTGTCATCTCTTTGAGGCGCGCGTGGAACTCTATGTACCGTCGACGACTTGGGCTCAGTCCTTCTCGCCGGACCTTCCGAACTGGCCATGCCCGGGGAAGACTTGCGACAGGCGGAAGTTGAGGACGCCGTGTCGCTTGTCTAGCCACTCCTTAAAGAGGGAACTTTTTATTTATGGTGAGAAATCATCTAATGACTTCTCTCAACTTAGGGTGGAGCGAGACGGCGTGTCAGACTTTTACTGACTAAAAACCCACTCCTGTTCCTTCGTTGCCTTTGGTTCCAGGGCCGAGTCTTCCTTTTAGAAGCAGTCCCTTGGTCCCAGTAGGCTTCGACTTTGCTGGGCCCCTACGGTTTGCTGACATCTCCTTGAGGCGCGCGTGGAACAGTACGCGCCGTCGACAGCTTGGGCTCGGTCCGGACGGTTACCGGACGGTCGGAAGGCGAGCTAGCCATTGCTCGCCGTCCGCAAGCCCGCTCCTGCGGTGGCCGGAAATCGGGATCGAGATCTTGGCGGCTGGGGCGTGAGCGCCGTGCCCTCGCGCGTGTGACACCTATGTTCCTTCAGTTGCCTTTTGCGTTCTAGGACCATGATTATTCCTTTCATACTTTTTCCCCATGGCCCTAGCAGGCATCGGCCCTACTGGGCCCCCTACGGTTTGCTGACAACTCTTTGAGGCGCGCGCGGAACACTACGCGCCGTATACAACTCGGGATCGAGGACGAGTGGACGACGAGCTACCCATTGCTCGTCGTCCGCAAGCCCGCTGTGATTGACGTGCCTTTTTAAACTCATTACGTGTTTCTCCTTACTATAGTGAGACAATTTCAATGACTATTGCTGTTACCAAATATATTGGCCGTGTTATCATCTCATAACTCTATACTATTCGCAATGGATTGAAGCCAAACTAACACGTTCGATAATGATAATGACATAATTACGAAAATATTTGTTGAATCATCGTTAAGTTTAGACGAGGCTACCATATATATAAAACTAGATGGATCCGCAGATTCAAAGTCAGTTTTAGGGTTTCGTATCTCAAAAGGAAAAAACGGAACCCTTATAGGATCACTTTGTTGTCCGTCCGTCTGTGTCTGTCAAGAACCTTTATCTTGGGAACGCGTGGAGGTATCGAGTTAAAATTAAAAAAAACCATATAATCAAGTCTGCGGTCCCTTGATGCTGTGAAAAAAAATCAAACTTCTAAGTTAACGAAAAAAAAAAGATACGGTCGTTTATGTCGCAAAAAACCTATATTTCGACACTCTCAAGAAAATAAATAAAAAAATTCATAGGGTAGTTCCCGTTGACCTAGAATCCTGAAATTTGGCATAAAGCAAGGTCTTATTATAGTACAGATATAGAAATAAATCTGAAAAACAGTGTTGTTACGTCAAAAAAAAAATAAGTGTGGCACTCGGGGACTGCCGCGGTAAAGCTATTGCATAGCATTTTGTATCAACTTATGCAATTATAATTATTTATTTATTTTATTTATGCAGTATTTCTTTTTCTTTGATATTAATTCAAGTTACACTTTTCGAGCGTGGTGTCCGATAAGAAAACAAATTTTTTTCTTTCTTGTTTACTTCATAAATTGCTACAAGTATGTTCAGTTGTTATCATAGAACATTACTATGATCTATTATAATACAAAAAGACTATTTTGTTTGACCGAGATTTGAACTCGAGGCACGATGATAACATAGGTAGAATGCTGTACCAATGCGCCACACAGGTCGATAACGACTTTTCTAAAATAGGTGTCCGGTCTCTGTCGGCCTCCAAGCCACACCTCCGTGCCCGTCGGAGTGGGGAGCGTGAGGTATATTTTTCGTTACGGAATTTCTGGATTCGGTCCCCGCGCTCAAGGCCCGCGATAGAAGCTATGCAATAGCTTAAAAAAAAAATTGTGATTCGGAAAAATCTTCGAAACTCCATTCAGGAATTGAACTGTTTACAACGAAAACTTCAGTGCGCGAGTCCGACTCGCACATGCCCAGTTTTTTTTTTGAGGTGGGATATCTTCAGATAACTTCTCCCGCGCTGAGTGAGACGAGATGGAGTGTCAGATTTTTAGTGACTAGAACCCACCTGCGTTTCTTCAGTTGCGTTCCAGGGCCGCAGTGACTCTTTCGAAAAATTTTGCTGCCTTAAAGCAATGGTACCGTTTTCACGAAACTGTTAGTAATTCACGGTTATCCATCTTTCGACCTAGGACCGGTACCTATTATGCCAGGGTATCTAAGGCCTATATTTCTTTGTAAGTCCTTTCGAAATAAACTTGCTCCATTCCAACTTGCTTTATTTTTGACTGGCCTGTTGGTCTACTGGTTAGTAGCCCTGACTGCTATGCCGGAGGTCGTGGGTTCGATTCCCACCCAGGACAAATGTTTGTGTGATGAGCACGATCATTTGTTCTGTGTCTGGGTGTAATTTATTTGTAATATGTATGTATTTACAAATATATAAGTATGTTTATCAGTTGTCAAGTACTCATTATACAAGCTCTGCTTAGCTTGGGACTAGAAAACGTTGTGTGATAGTTGTGGAATATTATTATTATTATTCCATCAACTAGATCGCTGTGACAATGGAAACAGCTCTCGATCTATCTCAAATTCAACAGGGCAATATATATATTTTTTTATTTTTTTTATAAAACTACTCCACTCTAGGAATAAATCTTGCAACGTGTGCGGGTTCACAAACATGTACACTCACATACACAAGTCACCTAGGCCTGAAACATCTATCTGTAAGCCATACAAAAATTTTTTCCGAGCGGGAATCGAACTTGCGACACGCAGCGCTGTACCCAATCGATCACCATCTGCGTCAACCGTACTGTCATAACATTCAGCAACAGAATGTATCGATATTCATCGACAACATTTCAGCCGAAAGACGTCCACTGTTGGACATAGGCCTCTCCCAAGCGTCCCCATAGCATAACCACCGCCGGGATTCCGATCCCGATTTCCGGTCACCGTAGACGCGGGCTTGCGGACGGCGAGCAATGTGTGGCTCGCCGTCCGACCGTCCAGTAACCGTCCGGACCGAGCCCAAGTCGTCGACGGCGCGTAATTTCCACGCGTGCCTCAAGGAGATGTCAGTAGCAGTAGGGGCCCAGCACGGTCGAAGCCTACTGGGGCCGAGGGTCTGTTTCTGAAAGGAAGATTTGGCCCTGGTACGAAAGGCAGGAGTGGGTTTTTAGTCAGTAAAAGTCTGACACTATATCCCGCTCCGCCCAAGGGCGGGGGATGTCATAAGATGATTTTCCCACCGAAAAAAAAGCGTCCCCATAGCATTCGGTCCTGTGCATCTCTCATCCATGGGATACCCGCGACTCCCACCAGGTCATCGGTTCACCTTGTTCGAGGCCTTCCAACGCTGTCTTCCAGTGCATGATCGCTACTTTAGAACCTTTCATCCCTATCGACCATCTGTTTTGCGAGTAATGTAATCCGTATTAATTTAAAATTCATGTACAGTAGTGGTACATAGGCGGACTTATGCAACAAGGCATTCTCTACCAGTCAACCTTTGGTCTAAAAAAAACAACACTGTGGTAAGTTTGCACAATAAACAATTATCAGAAACTACAAACAGAAAAAAAAAATAAAAAAATTGTTAGTCATAATAATAAAATACATAAATCCGCAGGGCAGTTTTGTGGCGAACTGTTGGGCGTTAGCGACCCCACGGACCCGATCTCCCGGGAAAATTCTTGTTCTTCATCTCCGGCTTGCCTTTATTGGCCGGCCGTAGTGAACACTGACGAGGAACAGAGCTCCCACCTCTCTCTTGCCTTTATTGGCTGGCTTGAGTGGAGATTCGCAAGAGCAAACGTGCTCGGGAGAAGGATGTATAATCCAGTAAGGTGCTGGTAGGGATCTTGACCGTACTTAAAAGGTACAGGACCTTAGGATGCTGAGATAAATAAATAAATACATAAATATGCTAAAATTATATAAACTAATAAATACTATGAAAAATATCAAATCATTATGAGAACTTAATAATAATTCTGACGAAGACCGAACTAAGGTTGAGAGGACTTCAAGTAGTAGTTCCGAATTTTACGCTTGAAGGAAAATTTACTTTAAGCTTTTTTGATGTCAAAGGGAAGCAGCCCGGGTATCGATATAATCTCTAAATATTAGGTAGTTCTTTAGAATTACAGACAGATATTGTAGTTTTATAGGTAGGTATTCCTGTTAAATTGCCCTTTTACGACACTGCCTATTTGTAGCTCGACCACACGACGTAACGCAATAAATGGGAAGTTATGTGAAATCGAAACGGTACATAACTTTTATAGTATTGACCTCAGGTTTATATCTCTATATCATTGGTTCTCAAAGTATACTGGACTGTGACCAACCTAACAGAAGCTTTCCAAATCGAAGGTAACCTCTTGACACGCTGGCCTCAAAGAGATGTCAGGAACACCGTAGGGCCCGTTCAGCAGGACCGATACCCGCTTGAGCGACGGGAAATTTCTGTAAAGGAAACCCCGGAAGGTCCTAGAACGTAAATGGCAACTGAAGGACGCAGGTGTGGTTTTAGTTAAAAGTCTAACACACTCCTGCTCCAACCTAGAACAGGAGAAGTCATTAGATGATTTCGCACCTCAAAAAAAAACCTCTTCACCGTCATAAAGAACACTAAGGAGTATAGCTGTACATATGAATTAATATTGAAAAAAAATCAATTGATTCGCATGTAAGCTCTGATTGTTAGCTATCAGAGGCGTAACGTGGACTAATTTAGACGTGGGCGAAGGCACATCAGCTTGGCCATTCTTTTTCATAAATTCGAAAATGAGACTGCGACTTTTGCAACCCAGTGTTCGACCACATCATCGCTTACTAGCAGGTGAAATAGTGATCAAACGCGAGCCTATCAATTATAAAAAAAACGCTCGTTCTTAAAGAGCCCTTGTTTGTGCGATGCTCCTTCGGGTGCGAGGCCGTGGGCGTGGGCCCACTATGCCCACGCCTAGCTAAGCTACTGTTAGCTATATGTAGTTAAGAGTTAAATACAAGGTCTATTTTAATATAAATTATGTTTTTGTAGCCAAAGCTTCGACTGTTCAGGGTTTACGTTTATGTGAGGCACGTATAAATATTATATTGCGTTGACTTAGTAGTTTGATTTTTTCATTGCTGTTAAGGGTAGCAGATCTAAGTATTTAATTTCAGTTACATACTTCTTCGCGTTTTTGAGAAAAAGGATCTTGACAGATGGACAACAAAGTGATCCTATAAGGGTTCCGTTTTTGCCAACGACAGAACCCTAAAGAACGATTCCTCGATTCAGTAATATGCAGTTCAAACAAACCAGACTTTTCTATTATCATCACCATCTCGGTCGTCTCATTTTTATGGATCATCTTCATTTAATTTTTATTTGGTCTTTACATAATGACTACAAATACTGAGCGAACAAACAGTTATTTTATCAAAAAGCTCAAAGGGATATAGTGAACCCTTATATAATGATATGGGGCTTTCCTTTGATCTTCTTTATAGAATATGTATAACAACCGAACAAGGAGTAAAAATAAGCGTACTTGGTAAACGATGCGTTTAATGCGCACTTATGGTAATACTAAAGCTTTTAATGAGCATTGTCTGTTGTTATTGTAAAGGGCGATTCAATTTAAAGATAGGAAATCTTTGAGCAACTCCAATTCAAAGAGCTCTTAATAATTACGCGTGATTCATACCAAATGGTAGCCTAAAATATTTTATTTAAGTAGGATATATGAGCCACTAAATAATTTAATTTTTTTTAAGAGCTCTTTGAATTGGAGTGGTTCAAAGATTCCTATCTTTAAATTGAATCACCCTTTACAATAACAACTGTCACTTGAACCTACAAATGCCGCTTAAAGAGTTAAAAATATCACGTATAGATTTTTTCTGAAGATTACGGTAAATTCAGTCTTTTCATGTGGTGGGAAATCATCAAACTTATTTTTCCTGATCTGAGTGGAGCGAGGAGTGTTTGAACCTTGCTTCCTAAAACCCACCTGTGTTTCTTCATATGCCTTTTGCGTTCCGGACTCACACTTGACCCTTACTAGACGGCCAGACGGCGAGCTAACAATTGCTCGTTGTCCGTCCCAGATTTCCGACGCCTGAACCGCCGTTTCAGCCACCTCCTGGAAGCAGTTATGCAAGCGAAGCTGTAATACAACAGCCAAATTTCAAATAGCTGGCAATATTTCACTTGAATCGCGTAAACGACTTTATGAATATTCATAGCACACCATTCGAGAAGTAATTATTATTGTAAAATTTTGTCCAATAATCTTTTACGGTTCCTACTCAGAAAGAAACGAGATAATCTATTCTCTCTCAAGGACCTCGCCTCGTTAAATTCCGTGTTTCCGAGATACCCAATGTCTTTTTTTGCCTTTCAATCGAGTGACTTAATTGAACTGCTGTCTTCAAAGCTTCCGTCCCTGACCCATTATACCCCACTGTGTCGAAAATGGGTTATGTTTTTAACACATATGGTTGCCAAGTTGCCCAATTGACCTTTTTCACAATAGGTAACGACGGCGATGTGGTCTAGATTACTGTGAAGTGGTGACTTGGTTCAAAATTTCATATTAAGTTTTTTTTTTTTTTTGACTTATTTTCGAGGATATGTAACGTTTTCAAAGTCAAAGGAACCTTATTCCATTTACTAGCTTATTCCAGCGGCTTGGCCAGCATGAAAAAAAATATACCAAGGTAACATACTCCTGGAATAAAAAGTATCTTAAATTCTACTCCAGGACATGGTATACCGACAAGTTTCATGTAAATTCGATTAACCGTTTAAGCGTGGAAGAGGTCCGATGCGGTTCACGCGAACCCAACGCGACGTGTCTGCTCTGTCCTACGTGGGCGCTGTCACTGTTTCAGCTGCCATTTATATAAAACAAGTCACCTCACCGCAAGAGTTCGCGCGAAACTATCAAATTAACTGATCATGTCCGCTTCGCTTCGCTCGTCGCCACTCCGCATGCACGTGCGGTTGGTCATTTCGCACCGCATCGCTTCACGTTCGCGCTTACACAACACACACAGACATACATACAAACATTCACCTTTATAATATTAGTGTAAAAAATTCCTAATTTGAGGAAAACTATTGCTTCAAAATACTGAAACAAGAATGAAATCTGTTGTTTTGATCATGACCGATGCTGTGGTTAACAATGGAGCACGCTTACCTAAAAGTTATCTTATGACTGTAACTATCAAAGATCACATACGGAGTAACTTTTATTTTAACACTAATTTCTGTCAGCGGCCTCGCCCGAGTGAAAATAGTATGTGCTATTCTGGGGCATGGTCTATCCGTGTGCCAAATTTCATTCAAATCTGTTCAGTAGTTTGAGCGTGAAAGAGGAACAAACATACACACACGTACATACAAACTTTTGCCTTTATAATATTAGTGTGAACAAAAATACACACATACTCGTTAGATACAAAGTTTTTCCGTAATATTATTGTGATAGGTAATATTTTAAAATTGTATACTACGTCACAAGTTCATCATCCTATTTTCCGCTAGTAGGAAAGCGGGTCAGTTGAAGTGCAAATAAATGGCCCGGAATATACACACGTTCAGCGTAAAACAGTTTAATGGTTGCAACTGTGCAATTGAGTAAACATGGGTTGCTAACCTTAATTTTCTAAACACCTTTAACCTTTTTCGCCGTAGGCTCGGGGAGGCAACGGGAGACGGTCTAGGTCGTTCTTGGTGCAAAGGTTGGCCATCACTATTCAGCGCCGGGAACGATCTGAGGCGGGTTATTTATTGACATTTGACATTTTATTTATTTAATTGTAAAATGATAATTTATGACATTATATATCAGGCTTCCGTACCTGAAAAGGAAAAAATGGAACCCTTATAGGATCACTTTGATGTCCGTGTGTCTGTCTGTCTGTCAAGACCCTTATCTCGAGAACGCGTGGAGGTATCGAGTTGAAATTAAAACCAGATACTCAGGTCTGCAGTCTCTTGAAGCTGTGAAAAAATCAAACTTCTGAGTTAACGAAAAAAAAAGGTACGGCCGTTTATGTCGCAAAAAACGTGTTTCGACTCTCTCAAAGGAATCAAAATTCTTAGGGTACTTCCCGTTGACCTAGATTCTTGAAATTTGGCATGAAGCAAGGTCTTATAGTAGAATTTAGGAAAAAAATTCTGAAAACTGTTTTGTAGTTACGTTACAAAAAAAAAATACTTTTTTTTTGCGATCCGAAAAAATCTTCGTAACTCAATTCGGGAATTGAACTGTTTTCATAGGTAAGTTTGTGCGGAACCCTCAGTGCACGAGTCCGACTCGCACTTGCCCGGTTTTTTTAAATTATGTATGTTACGAATGTTACGATAAGAAATTATAAATAAATGTGTACCTTTAATTAGAAATAATAATTTCTGTTGTTTAAAAAAGTTAACAATAACTGGCAGGAAAGAATAGAAAATGAAATCGTATTGTAACATGGGACAAGGTTAGGAAGATGAAGAAATTAAAAGTTTATGTTCAATATACAGGTCCCCAAGATACAGGCACCGCCTAGTTTGGGGGCCATTGTAATAATTCTGGTAAAATATAACTCCTGTTATCGATATGTAAATATGTTATACCTATGTTTAAGAAAACAATTGTAACAATGGCTAAATAAAGTTATTATTATTATTATAATATCTTTTTTTTTGCGGTAGAAAATCATCAAATGACTCTTCTTTCTCTGGGTTGGGCAAGAGGGTGTATCAGACTTTTACTGACTAAAACCCACTTGTGTTCCTTCAGTTGCCTTTTGCGTTCGAGGCCCGTAGTTATTCTTTCGAACTATCCCGCAATGTTGAATATCGATACCGTCAGTAAAAAAAAAATTGTAAGCAAACTTTTTTAGGTATAGCAGTCTAAACTGGCAACTCGTTTCAAGAAAGTGTGTGTAAACACGACAAAAAAGCTTAAATAATAAAATACTCAAGTGTATATCTGCCGGTGTACCTACTTGATTAGAATGAGCCAAATGTCGAATAAAGCTCTTGGGTAGAGGAAATAGAAAATTGCTCGAAATTATTTCAGTCACAAATTGACGTCACTGTATTTATGTATCATCTACATATTTCAGAATTATATTGTCCGCTTGGTCACTCATACATTTTGCATCATTATCTTTCTTACGTACAACATACAAATATTTTCAGTTTTGATGTTTACTGCACTGCACACTCCAAAGGATGACCATTCATAAATAGAGTTCATAAAATACCTATATTTATGTGAGCTAAAATTCACAGACCGGCACTAAAATAGCTTTACTAATTACGGATATAAACATCGAGCTTTTATCAATTTTCCCTAATTCCCGGGTAATTTGTTAACGCTAGCAACACCGGTTACAACGAAAGCTTTATCGCTTTGCAGATTTCAGTTTTCTGCGGCATCTTGCCGCGGCGTGACGTCTCTATCACGGAATTTTTCGTCCAAGTCCTAACAATAAATTACTATTAAGTTCTTCGTAGTTCTGTGTTGTGTCGTTGTGTTCAAAAGTTTTGTGTTAGTGTTTTGTGCATGTAGTGATGAAAAGTGATGTCAAAGAGGTTTGTTCAGTATGTTTATAAGTTTTTGTTTAGTTAATTAAACTAGTGTTAATTGTTGTTTTCCGTGTTTTAGGTCACAAGGCTTGGCTTGGACAGTTTTTCTTTGTCTATTTTCATACTTAAACTTAGAGTAGCCTGGGTATTTGTGTCTTGGCAAAAAGTTGTACAACTGCATCTATCTTAATTTCTAAGACTAACTTAGTAAGAGACAAAGAGCTGGTAACAAACTTATTTGCATAAGGAAAGTTTTCGCACCATCAATTATTTTCAACTTTATTTTTCGTACAAGAAGAGTGATAATCCTTGAGCAACTTTTCATGGTCGTAAAGGATGGTTTTTTCAGTATTTATGCCTAAGATTTTGTAGATTTAAGCGTTTCTTGCCTCGAGAGATTACTTAAAGTACTCTTTTAAGATTTTCCTCAATGGCGTTGGAATGGCTGAATTGCTTTTGAACAAGTTATAGCAGATATGAATAATGACTTGAAAAAATTCGCTGCATGCGGCAAAACGTGACCAGGCACTGAGGCTTCTAACTGATCGTAGATAGATAGATGTCTTTAAGCTAATACTATGAGGTAGGAAGACGGATACGTCGGAGGCTGCTAGACTCCTAGTTGAGATCAGGAGAAAGTGTCGTAGAGGGCAATTACTATAATCTTTTTTGTCAAAAGTTGCTCGGACTTTGGGGCAAGTACGGGGAATGTGAGATTTTTATCGCACTGAAACCACCCAATTAATCACCATCAGTACTTGCTAGAGAGCCCCGTAACCTTCTGTTAGGGGGGGGGGGGGGTAAAGAGGTCTCTCCTGAGCCTCGCTATGCATGGCAGCACGTGATCACTGAGCCACCATCTTCTCTGGAAACACCCGAGGAGTTAATAGAGTCCCCAGTCTGAGTACTCGTGATTCCAAAGTCCGGTCTGCATTAAATGATGCAGGCGGGGTTTCGGCATGTTAGGCATCGAGGCGGTTGTTTCCTCGACGCCTTCTCCGAATGGGATCGGCCATCTTACGATGCCGCTCGGCAACCTCCTGGACCATCACGGTCTTAAAGAATGAGGCAACTTTCCTCCAGTTTTTTGTCTCCGCTAGCATAACCCTCACTACTGCTGCTGGAGTCAGATCCTGCAACCAGGACACGTAGCTCCTTGAGCGTGTACTGTGTAAAATCCAGGTCGCCTCCGCAATGGTGGCAGTTTGCCATGGCCTCTTGCCTAATCCTTTTCAGGTACTCGCCGAAGCAACCGTGTCCGGTTAGCACCTGAGTGTGAGGTCAGCTACCTATCAAATCTATCTTCTTCTATCTATCTATCTATATACATAAAAATGAATAGCTGTTCGTTAGTGTCGCCAAAACTCGAAAACGGCTGGACCGATTTGGCTAATTTTTGTCTTAAAATATTCGTGATAGTTCAGGGAAGGTTTAAAGAGAAAATACGGAAAAATTCACGAAAATTAAAATCCGAATATAACGCTGCTTATGGTAATGCCAGTAGATGGCATTATCCTTTGACAGTTTAGCTAAAGGTTCAACATTCATTGACTATTAGGCGGTACGGAGTTCGCTGGGTCAGCTAGTATAGATATAAATCACACATAGATATAGAAAAGATGACGACGGTCCAAAAATCGCTAAGTAGCAAAAGTAGAAAAACTTTTTGTGAAGTGAGTAATTCCTCTTATTTTTTGGTGACCCAGGCGGGTTTCTGAATTGAATATTATTTGTTAGGAACGTCTCAAACCGAATTTTGTCAGGTTTTCACCTGAAAACCATACAACCGTACAACCGTATTTCTCACTCTACTTTCAGATGAAAGAAGAGTGAGAAATACTCAAATGCTTAATTCAGAAATTGGAAAACAATCATTTTTTTTACGTTTTACTTAGAGAGGTAGGATGGTTGTCACCGTAATTACAGGCCTGTAAAAAGGATGATAATTTCGAGTTTGTTTCTGTTATGACAATATCAACCAGTCAGCAATATTACGGATATTCATATGCGACAGTAGCCACTTACAATCAGCTGGTCTACTTGTTTTTAACATAAAAAGTCTCTCTTTGATTTACTTTCGCCGCGTTTCTATCAGATAGACCAACTAGCTTTTCACTTTTAAAAAAGCTCTTCAATCAAGTAACATTTTTGCAGTATAGCAAGCCTTCAACGATAACTTGTTGAATAATATATCGGCCAGTGCATCGGCTTACCCTTGCGGATTGCCTACAATGATATAATAAGGTGAGATTAGAGATGGGCCGACTATGGTCTTGGCAGACTAGCTGACTATTCGAGCGACTACTAGTTTTTTTTTTTCGGTAGGAAAATCATCTTATGACATCCCCTGCTCTTGGGCGGAGCGAGAGATAGTGTCAGACTTTTACTGATTTACTGTTCCTTCTTTGCCTTCGTCCCAGGGCACCGGGTTTCACTTTCACACTACCCGTGGCCCCAGTAGGCTTCGACCCTGCTGGGCCCCTACAATTTGCTGACATCTCTCTGAGGCGCGCGTGGAACAATACGCGCCGTCGACGACTTGGGCTCGGTCCGGACGGTTACCGGACGGTGGGACAGTGAGCTGCCCATTGCTCGTTGTCCGCAAGCCCGCGCCTACGGTGGCTGGTATTCGGGATCGGAAGCCCGATCGGCGAGGGGACCGTTGCCTCGTGCGGTCGGCCTTCTCCTTTGTTAGCATTACTGCTTCGCAGAAGGAGGCGACCGCCTGCCACTCTTCCTCGCTTCGGACCATGGCCTGTACCAAGGACCGGCGCGAGAGATCGCCGCCGCCAATCGCCACGAGGACACGGCAGTGCAGCGACTACTAGTCGCTGATTATAAATGTATTCGGCCAGTCTGTCCATCTCCACATAAGTAATGATTATCTTTTTAGTTTGAACACGTTTAAGTCTTGTTCACTAAATTATAGTTGACTAGACTAGTGAACCGCCTCGGTTTCACACGGGTGCAAAAGGTTTGTGTAGTGATAACACAAACCTTGCTTGCTTATCGCTCTTTCAATTGTGAAAACCGTATCAAAAGTCCTTTAAAAGAAGTTAGCTGTAAGACAGATATCTAGAGCTACATTGTTTTATACCTACTATTCAGAGATAGTACACTAGGTCTATACGAGAAGGTACTTATGATAGTACAAGGCTAGTTTTTTGTAAGACCGAGAACTGACGATTTATTTCTTGTGTTCCTGTAGCTCACCAAGCACAGACTAGTCGCATCTTTTGCTAACTAGTTGTCGACTTGTGACCGGATAGTCGACTTTTCCGACTAACCGGTCAATCTCTATAAAATTATTATTTTCGGCTTATAAAGTGAATTTCGTTGACTAAATTACAAACTATAAGTTGATAATACGAATTGATCCTGTTTGACTACGTACAGTTTATTTCTTCTAGTTCCTTTAGCTTACTAAGCCGACTTATTTCACTGACTAGGCGCTGACTATAAATTAAAGTGACAGGTGACTTTCCCGACTAGTTGGTCCATCTCTAGTAAGAGGCTATTTCTTTCACCACAATTGCGTGGGTGCAAGACCGATATAAAACTGTATTAGATCGGCTTGGAGCTATTTTTATACAAAGTAGGTTGTTTTTTCCTATACTCGGCTGTATGGGAATAGAAATGAGGTTTCATGGGTATTGTTCAGTCACTTATTTATGTATTTCATCGTTAACAGTTATGGGGAAAATAAGCAAAAAATATCAAATACCTTTACTAAATTGTTTGTGGGTACATACTGCCCTGACTGGCCTGTTGGTCTAGTGGTTAGTGGCCCTGACTGCTATGCCGGAGGTCGTGGGTTCGATTTCCACCCAGGACAAATGTTTGTGTGATAAGCACGATCATTTGTTCTGTGTCTGGGTGTAATTTATCTATATATATGTATGTATTTAGAAATATATAAGTATGTTTATCAGTTGTCTAGTACCCATTACATAAGCTCTGCTTAGCTTGTGACTAGACGGCGTGTGATAGTTGTGGAATATTATTATTATTATGTGGAATATTACTGCAGATTAGCTACATAAATTAATTCACTCTGACAGATCCTTATACTGACGGTAGGTAGATATTCAACATTGCAGGATTGTTCGGAACTCTGAAATGGAATGGGCAACTGAAGGAACACAGGTGGGGTTTAGTCAGTAAATTTATGTCTATCTATGTCTATGTGTATTCAAATTTATAACAGGGTTCCAAACCAAATTAAAGAACTTCCAATGGGCACTTCAAAAGGGCTTTGCGCAGGTGTTTAATTGAAAAGCCCTGCTATACCATAAATTAATTCCTCCAGTTTAAATGTAAATGAATTTATGACAAATATTTGCATGTCATTATGTTATGATTAAATATGCTAACCTACTATTATATAACCATTGTAAGAACTTTTGTAACCATATTTAGTTGCAAATAAATCTTTGACTTTAACTTTGGAAAATCTGACACTCGCTCTTACTCCACCCAGAGCGGGAGAAGATATTGGATGACTTCCCATCTAAAAAAATAGGTACTTACTGTAGATTTGATTGATTTATAAAATTAATTCACGTATTATAGTTTTAGTCGTATTGTTCGTAATTTTCGCAGTAGGAACGCATGAATTGGTTGATGTATGACAACACGCATGAATTCACAAACACATAAAAAAAGTTCTCGCATTAATTTGATTTTCAGGGTTAAAGTGAATAAATAAACTAGTGCGCTTCACCATCAACAATTGCGTCACTGCTCACCATCAGGTGGGATCGCAGTTAAGCACTGGTTTATATCATTAAAAAAAACAATAGAAATAGTTTTTAGTACATCAGCTTCTTGTATATAGGTTAGTCTAAAAATCTGCGAGATTGAAGAAAATAAAACTGAACTCACGAACTTCTTATAAATTCAGGTCGCTTTTCAATCGAGCATCCAGTTTTACGATTTTATACCTTTCTTGGTTCCTGAATTTCTATTTATCTTAGTCGACTCGACAAATAATGTCTTGACCTCGTTGCTATGTCAAAAATTGAAAATTCGTCAGGAAAATCGTAATCTCTTTCACATTGTTTTTATTTATTTATTTATTTAAAACTTTATGCACTAAACATTGTACAAAGGCGGACTTAATGCCTTAGGCATTTTCTACCAGTCGACCTTAGTGTGGTGCAGAGCCATAACATGGCAGGTGCAACTTAATAGAATACTGACAGAGAGGAAACAAGAACAATAATAAATATATACTTAGATACATACATACAAATAAAGAATGATATTGAGAAAAAAAAAACGAATACAACAAATCAAGAGTGTGATGAATCTACCAACTTCTTGTTTTTCAAATTAGGAAGGATGTAAAAAAGTAAAGGTCGCATTAAAATTTTAAGTCTGTCAAGTAAAACGTAGTTTGTTATTTGAAAACTAGCATTTATACCCACGACTTTGTTCGTGAGAATGTTTTCATAAAACTCATCATCATCATCATCTTCCTGCCCTTGTCCCGTGTTATTTGGGGTCGGCGCAACACGTTTTTTTCTTCCATTCTGCCCTGTCACTCGTCATACTATCACTAACTTCCTTTTCTTTCATAAAACTAACATCCCTTAAACCGTAATTTGAGGGTAGTTTAAAAAAAAATAATAATGACAGTCTTTATAATTAATTTTGATTAGAATTTGTGCCAAGTTACAAGTTAAAGGGGTGACCAGACGGTTGCAAACTAGCGTTCCAACCAAGGTGTCCTTGCTAGTTTCAATCCGTGTAGACAGCAGTTGTAATCCATGACCTTCTACGCCCTTGGTTGGGAGGCGCGTTTTCCCAACCACCGAACGTGTTGGCGCGTGGTTTACATCCATGTAGCCGTAACACAAGCCAAACACACAAACCAAGCTCCAACTGAAGTGACTGGTTGGAACGCTAGTTTACAACCTTCTGGTCGACCCTTTACTAAACTGTGTCCGTCCGTCTGTCTGTCTGTCTGTCTTTCTTTCATTTATCTCGGGAACGCGTGGAGGTATCGTATTGAAATTAAAACCATATACTGAGGTCTTCGGTCCCTTTGAGCTGTGAACAAAAAAACCAAACTTCTAAGTTAACGAAAACAAGATACGTCCGTTTATGTCGCAAAAAACGTATATTTCGACACTCTCAAGGAAATCAAAGTTCATAGTGGTTCATAAGGATACTTCCCGTTGACCCAGAATCCTGAAATTTGGTATAAAGCAAGGTCTTATAGCACAGGTATAGGAATAAATCTGAAAACAGTAAGTTTGTTGTCATGTCACAAAAAATAATTTTTCGATTCGGAAAAAAATTCGAGGTTCCATTCGGGAATTGGAACTATTTACATAAAGTGAGTTTGTACGGTACCCTCAGGGCGCGAGTCCGACTCGCACTTGCCCAGTTTTTTTATTTACTTGGGTTACTAAATATGTCAAGTTTCAAGTTTCTGGGACCAAGAAATATATTTTTACATAGAAACGAATTTCCCTCTTTTCACCTTAAAAACTGAATTTTCAAAAACCCCTTCTTAGTGCTCGCCTACATCATAAAAGGATACTTTGTGCAAAATTTCACGTTCCTAGACCCAGATTTTCGGCTGTGCGTTGATATATCAGTCAGTCAGTTTATCCTTTTATATATAGGGTGACTGGTAATTAGTGTACGATACTTAAACACGTGATTGTGCTCATGATAACAAACAATTTTTATTATGGGAGCAAAGCTGAAATCGCGAAAAAAAATCAGCTGTTCAGTACATTTATGTTTGCCTAATGTACTGAACAGCTGATATTTTTTTCGCGATTTCGGCTTTGCTCCCATAATAAAAGTTGTTGGTTATCATGAGCACAATCACGTGTTTAAGTATCGTACACTAATTACCAGTCACCCTATATATAGAACATTAGTTTTAGTATATGCGAAACCCGAAACTCGTGTCTAGTATTTTTATGTAAAGAATCTATGTACAAAATTTCATAACTGTATCATGAAAAATTACAAAGTTATAAGCTTGTTATTTTACTTGGTTGTCCGCATAAATAAATGGTCACCGGGCCATCCGGGCGACTGAGGGGTTGTTTTGCTCCCGCACCTAGCTGTGCGCTGGCGCCTCATACCCGCTATGCCCTGCCGTGATATTGTATTGTACTTAGTGTCGATGGTATCCTATAACTTGTGACATTTTTTAAATATTTTTTTGGGAAAAAATATAACAAGGTGTAAAAATTATTGGAATCGATTCAGTTACTGATTCTGAACAAACTATATTTAGGTTTCGCATATATACTAAAAATAAAATAGATGATCTCAAATTATGAACTTGCTTGTATAATATTAATATTCGTACAGTTTAACATAATATCCCGGCCGTACATATAATTAGAAGCCATTTTGTAGGCGGCATAAATATTCATGGGCGCCGCTGTTTTCCTAGGAACGAAGTACAGGCAAAAATAACATTTTGGTTTCCCATGTTAAGTTGGTTTGGTCACACATGACGCAGTTGTAAGTGTTACCGGACATGGAGTTACCGTGGACCAAAAATGCAAAGGGCAAATTAAGGAACATAGGTGGTTTTAGTCTGTAAAATTCTGACACGCCCTCTAGATCCACCCTAGAGCGAGAAAAGTCGTTTGATGAAATCCCAAAGTATTTTTTTTAAGTGTTGGCAGGGCTGACTGTTCTTATAAGTTATTTTAATGTCCTGGGTGTCTTAAGTCAAGAGTGAATAGGTCTTCTTCATAACCGACTTCAAAAAGGAGGAGGTTATGTTCGGTTGAATGTATGTTTTTTTTTATGTAAGTATGTTCACCGATTTCTCGGTCAATTGTGAACCGATTTTGATATTTTTTTATTATGAAAGGTTTGCTTCCGAGCTGGTCCCATAGAAATATTGTTATGATCTGATCATGAACTTCGAAGATATGGAACAGAACTCCTCATAGGATCACAGCAGAACCGTCGTAACAAGTAAAATTGCTTTGTTTATACGTGTAGTCGATGACTGACTAAAAGTAGAGGGGGAATATATCGAACTGATCTGATGATGAAGCCTGAAGTTAGGCACCGGAACTCTGTAATAAATTAATGTAATCTTACCATGTTTGGGATTATTAGAATTGTCATGAGATGCACTCTGGCTATAAGGTCTCTCTATAAGGCACTCATTAAGGGTCGCCGCACATGGGCCACCGGCCACAACCACAAAACGCCACCACCGGCATATTTCCTGTAGGTTTCATACATTTTATATGGGTTCGCCGCACACGGTTGACGCCGGTGGCCGCCACACGCTATGAATCGCCACTGCTCGCTTATTGTGGCCCGAACCGGTCACTAAACGCCGATACAAAACGCCGCCACACGCCATTCGAGCATTTAAACCTTAGACAGAGTACATTATGATATTGCGCGCATGGGTTAAAAAAAGTAGCAGCCACCGGTCACAAGCGGCTTGTGGCCGCTAAACGCCGATACAAAACGCCGCCACACGCCATTCGCGCATTTAAACCTTAGACAGAGTACATTATGATATTGCGCGCATGGGTTAAAAAAAGTAGCAGCCACCGGTCACAAGCGGCTTGTGGCCGCTAAACGCCGATACAAAACGCCGCCACACGCCATTCGCGCATTTAAACCTTAGACAGAGTACATTATGATATTGCGCGCATGGGTTAAAAAAAGTAGCAGCCACCGGCCACAAGCGGCTTGTGGCCGCTAAACGCCGATACAAAACGCCGCCACACGCCATTCGCGCATTTAAACCTTAGACAGAGTACATTATGATATTGCGCGCATGGGTTAAAAAAAGTAGCAGCCACCGGCCACAAGCGGCTTGTGTTCTAGCTTCTCGTGGCGGCCTTTGTGGCTGTGGCATGAAGACAATGTGCGGCGACACTAAATCATCCAACGTGCAGGTGTCTGGGCACTTGGGACACTCTAAGGTGTGGCTCATGTTGGGCACCGCTTTCACATTGAGTATCCGACGGGTCTATAAAACCCCATTTCGCCAAGTTGTGTTTTCAGCGGCCTACCTGGGTGCGTACCGTGGTGTGTCTTGGGGTTTTAGGCAATCGTGTTCCATAGTCGACCACATCGTCGCTTTAATCTGGTGAGATAGTGGTCAGGCGCGAGCCAATTAATAATAATAATAATATGCTGTCGTTGCGCGACTGGATTAAGGGCCTGATACAGAAAGCAGTACTCCTTAATACGGCTCGTATTGTGAGGCGGTTCCTGTCTCTGGAGCCCTAACCACCGGTAGCTTGGACCCTGCTCCCGACACCGGCGAACTACAATTTTTTATATTTTAAAATTATTTTTTTTAATTATTTTTTTAAGAAATATTTAAAAATGTAAATTATATATAAATAAGAAAAATAAAGAGATAATAATAAAAACGGTTCCAAAAGGACAGTTTTCATTAATATTTATAGTACTTTAACACCCAGTAATAATATCGTGAATAATTAAAACTCATTAAGAGTTTAAATAAGGACAGAATTAACATTTTCGGCTGTCGTTTTTCATGGAATTTACATAATTTCATAAAGGATTAAACGAAAACAGTTTTTATGAGAAAATGGTTATTTTTGCCGCGGAAATGTGCGAGTCTGGTCAAAGGGTCAAGAGGGCAATCCTTTAGAAATCCCTTACGAACAGAAAATCCATAGTCCCGAATAAAACCCCTATAAAATGGACACTAATCCCATTCTATTTACTTAGGGGTCACATGATTCGATTTGTTGAGACGAGGTCACAAAAGTGTCCTTTGTTGGTTCTTTATACAAATACTATTGACTCAAATAAATGCCGCTTACGATTTTGAAACTGTCAGTAGACATTAGTCTACCAAGCTCTTTAGCATAAGTTTTTTTTTTTCATTGGCAAAATATCCGATGAATTTCTAGAAGAATGAAATTAGTAGGTACTTTATTTAATCACTCTGTCTTGACAAATTATTATAAGGGCGAAAAATTGCAAGTGTGTGTGTGTGTGTGTATGTATGTTTATTACTTCTTCACGCTCGAACGGCTGAACGGAATTCTATTAAACTTGGTATACGGATAGATCATGTCCTGGACAAGCCACTGGACCTGTATTACAGGAGTAACTACCAACCACAGGCACCAGCGATCCACAACCAAACATAGTCAGCAATGGTTCTTAGTATAAGATTATCTGTATTTTTTGGCTTGTGGTGAGAAATAAACGTTATTTATTATTATTATAGAATACACACTTTTTAGCCTGGGAGTATGTTCGCTTGGGATAATTTTCTATGGACACGGGTGAAGTCTCTAGCAGCATTTAGTAATCTATAAGCCCAAAAGTACAAAATAGACCGTCCTAGTATCACGTTTTCACAAAATTATGGTTATTTTGGTTGTCTGGTTTTATTAGCTGTAAGTCCTCCATATACTAAATAAATAAATAAATAAAATAAACCGTCCTAGTATCACCTTTTCATAAATTTTCCAAGAAACAAATCGTCTATTCCTTAACAAATTTCTTTCCCAGACAGTAACTATTTTTAACAGACGCCGATTTAGGTCAGTTTTCGTTAGTTGGACATAAAATAGTTCGCCTTGTCTCTCTTCCAAGTAATTTATAGCTTGTTTTGATGGCAGCCATCTTTGATGAGGGAGGATAAGTAACAACAGTTTTGGATCGATCGTCATTGGTGGAAATTTTATTTAGGTGATGTGATGGATAACTTATCTGACTGATTGACGTAGGCGAGCACTAAGGGAGGATTTCTCAAAATCACCCCCTAAGGGGATGAAACGGTGTTCAAAGTTTATATGAAAAAACCTACTTTCATGCGGGTAAGCCACTGGCTGAAGGTAGTTATACTAAGGCCTGATTTCACAATATTCAGATAACAGTTATCTCATGGAGATCTCATTGGATTACTTCCCATTTAAAAAAAAAGACCTTGGCTGGGAATTCTACTCCTTCGATCTCGAGATCAATAGGTAGTCTTCAAATATGCTTTTTACATAGGAAAATGTGAAGATATCAACACCCAAGGCGAAGTTGGAAGTGAAAATCTATTCAAATATACGTGTCACGTTTTTGATTTCCTGAAGGAAAGGTGTTTGGATGTAGTTCAAAAGTGTTTGGGAACTCATGTGGGTAAACTGGGCAAAGAAATATTTGCATTGATTGAATTGAGTTACCTACGTTCCCATTTTGCAATTGGGTAGATACAGTTGCAAAAATGCAAAATAACAAATAATACTAAAAATAAATGTTTTTCTGCAAAAAGCATCAACATTGGTTATTAAATTAACCATTTCAAATATTAGCATGAGGGCATGGTGAGAAAGCGAGAATGTCTCTTTTGTATACGCGTAGAGTCATTCGGGGTAAGAGCTCGCGGCGGGTAAAAGTTCGCACTAGCCCGATCTCCGACAGAGGTTGGGGGACTGAGGTCTGTGTCCGCGGAACTTAGTGACGCACGTCTCGCCGTTTCGGAGCCACGTGTCGCGCCGGCGCAAAATATGTACTTGTCGCCACAGGTCGCCAAATACGTTAACAGCAAAAAAATCCTTTAATATTTATGCCGGGGAAAAGTGTATTGAAGTTACATGAATTGATTTAGGACAGTAAGTTTATTACATTTCTAGTGTTCGATTATCGTAGTATTTAAGTAAGTGTATCATTATTCTCTAAAATTCATTGACCTGTGTATTGTGATCGATAATTTAATATTTATGCTGATTGGGGTAAGAGTGCGAGGTCAAAAGTACGCACGCGTATTTTTACCCATGTTGCGTACCCCAATGTAAATAAAAATATCCAAAGTTACTTAAAAGTGGTATATTGTTTCAGTGAGAAATACGAAGTGCCACCGACAGAAGATTGGATCCAATGCATAATTTGTAAGGACTGGTTTCATGAGAACTGTACTGCGTATGAAAACGGAATATTTCAATGTGACTTTTGTAATGAGTAAAATTAATTATGTGATGATAAACCTATACGTAATTTTGATCTCTGTCTATCTCTAGTCTAGATTTAAGACTAAACTTCACGTAATAATTAATGTCCAAAGTTCCTAATTGTTTTAAGTTACAGATAAGTACTAAAGTTACTATTATGATCTTTTTAAAGTTTAATAAATGTTGATTATCGGCAATCTTGTTTTTTTATTTTACCATCCATTTAGATTTCTTTGATGCGTACGTTTACCCGGTACGCGTATTTTTACCCTATGGCTTGCGTAATTTTACCCACGTTACGGGGCAAGAGTACGCGTTCGGAACATGTTACTTTAAACGTATGTAGAAAAAAATGTAAATAACCTTGAACGTAAATTTACTTAAATAATGAAAATATATTAAAATCTCAAACAGCTCTATATTCAATCAACTCAGTTATCTCATTTTTTATAGTTCGGTGAAACCATAGAAAATAAAGTGCGTGCTCTTGACCCGAATGACTCTAACTTACTAAGATCACGGTTTCCCTTTTATATATATTTATTTAAATTATGACAGGTACTCTTTGCACTAACAGAATCAGCTATTGTATGTTTGATCAACTGTTTGTCCAAGGTTTCACTGTAGTATTACAAAGCCAACTCAAAGCCAAAACAGTTCCAGAGCCAAATTCAACTTATTTCGGTCAAAAATCTTACTGCGCAGAGAATTTTGCGTACATACTCTGACGTACCTAATTAACTAAAACTACATTTACGGACCTATCCCACCCTTGTATCCTTTGTTACCATTAAGAATCCCTGAGGCATCATTATCAAAATAGGCTCTTGTTTATGCGAGGGTCAAAATGAGTTCCTGTGGCATCGATTCATTTTAGACCTGCAAGGGGTAAAATGGGTATAGGTTTTTTGTTTCTGTTTTCTTAAGCTACAATGAATATTCAACGTTTTCTGATCTCAGTTATTTGATAAAAAGCAGCCAGGAAAATTCTACCATCACACATATGACTGTATAGTAAAATACCGTGTGATGTGAAAATTCCACCACCATATAAATAGTGGTACCGCATCGCCATATGTCAGTTTGTTCGATGGTGGACCGCTTCCCTCTCACAAGATAGACCGATGACCTGGTGAGGGTTGTGGGAATCCGATGCGAGACGCATAGAATCGATCGTTATGGCGACACTTGGGGAAGGCCTATGTCCCACAGTGGATGTCTTTCGGCTGAAATGATGATGATGATGATGAAGGACCGCTAGAAGCTTTTGAGAACTTCGAAAGAAACGAAGTTCCTCACGGATTTATTAACTCGAACGTAATTCGAACACTACGAAGACAAAGAAAGGGATTGCACGGTGTGCCTGCTACTAGAAGGATATAATGAGGCATATGGAGGATGGAACAGTTAGGGCCGATGCCTGCCAGGGCTGTGGTATTGTTTGAAAGAGTCACTGCAGCCCTAGAACGCCATCATCATCATCATTTCAGCCGAAAGACGTCTGCTGTTGGACATAGAGCTCTCCGAAGTGTTACTATAACGACCGGTCCTGTGCGTCTCGCATCCTTTAGATTCCCGCGACCCTCACCAGGTCATCGGTTCACTTTTTGGGAGTCCCTAGAATGCGGGGGGTTTTATTTAATCAATCATCAGATCTGTTATCTGATTTCCACATGCATGCAAAATTTCAGCCCAATCGGTAACCGAGAACTAAATCAAATTTAATTTGCAAGATTTGATTACAGACAAACAGACATCGGGACAGATGAAAATAAATAAAAACTTGTAAAAAGGCTTATGGCTTATGAATTTTTGCGGTACCTATAACTCCTCAGTTATAGGTACCGCAAAAAATTTACGTGACGTTACATTTCCCGAATCATACGTACCGCAAACCGTGTTATATAGAACTTCGTGCCAAAAGTTCATTTCGTATTTGCTCCTAAATTCCGTTTCGTTCAAATATGGAAACTCCTTTACTTTAGTTATTCTAGTTCGGTTTAGAAGCGAGAATAGTACAGTTTTAGCGGTTAAATTGTTAAATTTTACGGTTTCAGCACGTGAGAGCTCCATATAGAGACATAATCTAAGTCTGGAAATGTGAGAAATTTAAAAAACAAAAATATTGTGTTAGTAGTATTTGATACTTTTTGAAATCTAGAATATATTGTTGTCTTTTCTAATATTGATTTACTCTCATTTTTTTCGGTTAGCAAAATCTTCAAATAACTTCTCTCGCTCTGGGACAAGCGAGAGGGAGTGTCAGACTTTTATTTGACTAAAACCTTCAATTGCCCTTTGCGTTTCAGGGCCGTAGTAACTGTATCGAACAATCCCGCAGTTCTCTCTCACTTGGTTTTCTTGCCGATTAATGTGTGCCGAAACACGCGACTGATTACTTACACAACGGGCACAAAGGGCTCTAGACAGACTGAAATCCTACCAGCCATAACGATGTCAATAATCCTGAATATTTGATAGCGCATGTGAATCCCCATACATTCTGGATTGTTTTGACAGTCGTTAGCTCTTGTACAATGTCATTGTCGCAGAATGTAGCGACACTCTCTAATTATGAACTCTAGTTGAACTCCATGGCTAAAGGATGGACCACCATAATACAGGCCCTCGGCCTAGTTTGGTGGTTACATCAGATGTACTGTGAAACATTGTACTAGCTGAATGTGACTCTTTAACCACTGTATATTATTATGTTAATTGTGTCAAATAAACGTTTTCAATATTTATTTATTTTTTGTTTATATCTAAACCTCGATAACTTCTGGCTTCGGATAATTTTGTCGTGTCCAGAAATCACGGCACAGTTCTCAACGCACCCACGAAACAGGGGCAAGCATGGGACAAGTTGGTGTAAGATTTAAAAAAATCTTTGTCTTCTTGCTTATCATTGCAGATTATATTTTTATTTTTGGTTGTCAAAAACCTTAAAAAAAATCCCACTCAAGCCGCGACACCCTAGTATGTGTGGGAAATACCTTACCTACATACAAACTGCCTCATAGACAAGATCCCATTGTGTGTTGTCTATCATAGATTTGTAAGCGCACAATAGCGAGACATAGATCAAGTGTAGTGTCTAGGTACAAAGCACTAGATCTCTCTGATCTATTGACGTAGGTGATTCGATTTTAGAGTTATACATAAATAATAGATACCTATTGAAGTTCATATGTACCTATGTGATGGTAGATTTTGGAAGAGACTTTGCCCTCGTAAATGACGTAAATTTTATCATACAGGATACCTTACAATCTGCAGAAAAAGGTATCCTTTGTCCTGATTTTTAACTCGTGCAGCTTTTGCCCGCGCCTTCGCCCGCCTACATAAAATATAGCCTATGTCACTCAGGAATAAAGCAGCTTTCTATTGGTGAAAACATTTTAGCAATCGGACCAGTAGGTACTTTCAGAGATTAACTTCTACAAACAAAAAAACAAACTTTACCTCTTTATAATATTATAGTGTAGACTAGCCGGTGTCCTTGTGACTTTGTTCACGTCAGACTCATATAACAGCACAATGCCATTAGGTCTCAATTTTAAGATTTTGTTTTGTTCGGAATCCTAATTATTTATCTAAAATAAAAGAAGTTTACGTGACTCCTTATATCATCAGCTGTCTAGCAGCGAAAGTCCCGTCAAAATCGGTCCAGTCGTTTCTGAGATTAGTCGGAACAAACACACAGTCAATGATATTAAAAATTGAGTACCGTAATTAGAGATACAATAGAAAGACAATGAGTGAGTGAACGCCGACGTTCGCTTGGGGTTTAATGAATTAAAAATGTTTTAAGTACCGATACCGACTTTCATATATATAAAAAATATATATAAATATATCTCAGACACTTTATATGTATAGATTAAGAGGTAGAATGACGTCGTGCCTACAGCATTATATTCGAAAATACCGTCATATTACTTTTTCCTCAGATTCCAAGGTCAGCATAGCTCATTAGCGCATCATACAAAGAAATTCTTGCATAGTGCTCTCCTACCGAAAAGCAAAATAAACATTAATTTTCACGCCAACTACAATGTACTGTCTTAATGAGCTCAGACCTGCTTCGTTCTTCAGAATTGTAAATAGAAAGAGTTACAGTGGCCCTGGATTGCAAAAGGTCACTGAAGGAACACAGGTTTTTTATGCTGTGAAATCATCCAATGACTTCTCCAGCTCTTGGGCGGAGCGCGAGGGCGTGTCAGACTTACTGACGTACTGACCCAATCCTGTTCCTTCTTTGCCTTTGTTCCAGGATCCCGGGGTTCACTTTCAAGTAACCCATGGCCCCAGTAGGCTTCGACCCTTCTGGGCCCCTACGATTTTCTGACATCTCCTTGAGGCGCGCGTGGAATACTACGCGCCGTTGACGACTGGGGCTCGGTCCGGACAGTTACCGGACGGTTACATATCCACGATTTGATATTATGGTATTAAAGTGAGACTGAGTAATATTAAATTTAGTAATTATTTTGTAATGTTTTTGACTTTTTTTAATATGTTTGTTATCTATGTTTTATTGAATTATGTAGTATGTGTTAATTTTATAATTTTAATTAATGTTTTTTTATTATTTATGATTTCATTTCAAACACAATGTAAATTGTTCCTGAAAATAAATTGATTGATTGATTGATTGATTGACGACAGACAGAACAAATGACCGTGACCATCACACAAACATTATTTTGTCCTGGGTGGGAATCGAATCCACGACCTCTGGCATAGTTGGTATAGTTGTCAGGGTCACTGACGTGTGACAACTAGACCAACAGGCCTGTCAAATCGATGTTTTGTAAAAGTTGGATGAATACGGTCGTTTCAGATTAATAAGTACACACATACCTACTTAGACGTACATCGATATCCTTAAAAAACCGATACATCAAATTCTAACTGTAACGTCAACAACATAATACGCTCGAATATTTCATTTCCCACAACAATAGAGGGCTTCCCTTTTTGCTCAATTGCTACGGAAAATAGAAAGAATGAGCCCATTTATATCGAAACTTTGGACGCCCGCTGGTCGTGTATTTGTGCTCGTAGAAAATTTGTTTCCACGTCATTCGCGGTATTTATCAAGTCACTGGTTTTTATAAACGAATAGCTATTTCAGTGAAGAATTAAAAATGGTAATCGAACGTTCTTATTTTTTACTCGCTTCCCTCTCGAAAAGTAATGAAATACGTTTTAATAACCTAGTACGCTTCACCATCAATGATTGCATCACTGCTTACCATCAGGTGGGACCGCAGTCAATCACTAGCTTATATCAATTAAAAAAAAAAACACTTCCACGTCACACTTTATTGTAAAAAAAACATCTCAAATATGCATTACTAGTGTTTACTCGCAGTTTTGCTTGTACGTTCAGGAATAAATAATATTCAGTCTGTTTAAGCTCTATGCAAAACCTTGTTAAAAACTGACTCACTCAATCATCCAATGACTTCTTCCGCTCAAATGTGGAGTAAGACAGATTGAGGGTGTGTCACATTTTTACATAGGTACTAAAACCACCTATGTCCTTCAGTTGCCCATTGCGTTCCAGGACTAAGGCATCTCTGTATCTCTTTCGAAAAACGCGGCTATCGAGCTTGCTTGCAGGAATCTAAAATCTGCTCAATAGTCGGTTTCTGATATTCCTTACATAGCATAGCATAGTCGGCCTTATAATGTTCCCACTGTTGGGACTTAGGCCTCCTCTCTAGAAGAGGGAATGGGCCGTAATCAACCACGCGGGCCTAGTGCGGGTTGGTGGATGACACACATGTCTTCGAATTTTGGTTCTAGGACATGGTTTCCTCATGATGTTTTCCTTCACCGTTTTGAGAGCAGTGGTGATGAAATAAATTACACAAAGTAATGCGCCTGGCTGGGTTTGAAGTTGAACCCCCAACCTACAACTCGTAAGTCGGGGCCGTTACCACTGGGCCACCACTGCTCTCTTCCTTACATTCCAAGACAATTTTCCTTCAAAAACATGACTTCTTTGAGTTTTAACCAGTAAAACCTTGGTCTGAACACCTAGATATCTAGTCTGGTAATATTCTAGTGTACCGTTCGCCATTTTAAAACCTTAGAGTCTCGACAATACTAGTGATTTCTTATACGGACAAGTTTTCGATAAAACTTTCAGATTTTGGTTAGAAAGTTTTTATACCTAAATATTTTGCGGGCAGAAGTTTGATTGAAAAAAATATTGTTGTCAAAGTTATTTGCGGCGTTCTTTTATCTGATTTAATGTAAATGGTTGTTGTAGTATGAATATAATTTAAAAAATAATCCACTGAGTTTTTTTTGACGCGGGATATCTTCCAATGAATTCTTCTTCTCTAGGGTGGAGCAGTACCGGTCATTATGGCGACACTTGGGGTAGGCCTGTGTTTAGCAGTGGACGTGGACGTCTTTCGACGATGATTATGATGTCTTTTCGATGGTGATTATGATGATGATGATGATAAGGGTGGGGTGAGAGGGTGTGTCAGACTTACTGACTAAAACCAGATTTGTGTCCTTCATTTTCTTAGAATCAAGTTCGCGGGTTTCCAAACATGTCAATATTACAATACCTATTTTTATTGCTACCAAAAACAGTTTAGTATCCTTTGAAAACTACCTAGCTGCCTGTAATTAATACATAAAATATTTACGTAAATAAAACTCAGCCTTTCACATTACTTACTTAATTAAACATCAACCTAACCAAAACTTTGCCAATAGCTAGATACTAACTCCCTACGTCCCTAAATCACCCAAAACTTTTTCATTACGCATGCGAAACTTTTCCACAAATTCGTACCCATATCGATATTATCGACTTTCATGGACCATTCCTATAACTGCGAGCAGTAGAGAATTCCCTCGGAATTGTTTTTCTTTTTATTAAATTCCTCGTGAAATTCAGCCTATTATATCTTTATATAAAAACTAGCTGAGCCGGCAAACGTTGTTCTGCCATATAAATAAAAAAAAAAAAAAAAAAAAATAGATGTTGGCCGATTCTCAGACCTACTCAATATGCTCACAAAATTTCATGAGAATCGGTCGAGCCGTTTCGGAGGAGTTCAAGTTCGAACACCGTGACACGAGAATTTTATATATAAGACTAGCTGAGCCGGCAAACGTTGTTCTGCCATATAAATAAAAAAAAAAAAAAATAGATGTTGGCCGATTCTCAGACCTACTCAATATGCTCACAAAATTTCATGAGAATCGGTCGAGCCGTTTCGGAGGAGTTCAAGTTCGAACACCGTGACACGAGAATTTTATATATTAGATAGATCTATGCTTTCATAGATTTTATTTAAAAACTTAAACCGTGCTCCCATTGTTGTTCTTTTATTGTCATTCGCCAAAAGTTAACCCTCATTGCTTTTATTATTTTGTTTTCCTTTCCTTGAAGACTAAGTTGGAAATATTCGTACGACAATTTTATCGCTATGACGTCATTCCCCTGTGACTTCTTTGTAACGGAGTCAGTTCTTGTTTAGAGGAAATTTTCATGAGATATTACGTAGGGAAATGTAATTTTATTAGGGTTTCTGAGTAAAACAATCGGTTTTAGAGCTCCCAAAAGACTTTGCATGGAAAAAAATGGAATTCAAAGGATAGATAAGCTCGCCAATTATGTAAAAATATAGATATACTTTGCCTTGAACTCATTATCATCATTTCAGCCGAAAGGCGTCCATTGCTGGACATAGACCTACCGCAAGCGTCGCGTCGCCACAACGACCTATCAATATCATGTACTTCTCGCATCCAAGAGACACCTGCGGCTCTTATCGTTTTACCTTAAGGAAGGTTTAGAATCAATTTTACCTAATCTAGACCTTCTATCTATTCTGTCTATTTAAGTATGGTTTCCGCACTTAGTCCTATGTGGACCATTGTACGTGGGCCATGGCGGCCATAACCTTAGGTGGGCTCATTCCAACCAGCCCACCTCTCTCCAAAAACAGATAAGGCCTCTTAGGTTTTTCAGGGCATCAATAAGGGAGTTCGGGGATCCTAAGGTTCGTGTGTGTATTCAGTGACATCTGTGCAGTCTAGGAGCACATGTGCAATTGTCTCCTCCCCCTCCAAACATGCTCTGCACAGGGGACTGTCTGTGATGCCTATTGTGTGGAGGTGCTTATTCAGTGTCCGGTGATGGTCCTCGTCACCAGGCGCAGGCCACCTCTGTCCAGTCTTATGAGTCTCTAATCTAGAACTTTCTCAGTAAATCAAGAATTAATTCAAAATTCAAATATTTTTATTTCACATAGGCCTACATGGGCACATATAAAACGTCAGAAGCTAGTGCACTGTGTAATCTAGACGTGAAGTGAATAATATGTATAGGTAAAGAAGCACGGAAAGTATCTCAGTGGACTAAATCATGTGCCAAAATACTCTGCTTCTAAAACAAAACGAGTTTGAAATATTTTGAAGAGATTGTGGCATAAAAAAGAGCTGAACTTTTGGCATATTTCCATACCGCTAATACATTCATCGAACAAACGCATGGCTTTTGGACGACATTAGAAAGTAATATTTTTAATGTACATAGTTTCTTTTTAACCGACTTCAAAAAGGAGGAGATAGATAGATAGATAGATAGATATATTCTTTATTGTACACCAAAAATACAAATTACATTAGGAACTTAAAATTAATAGGGTGTCACAATGGGCGGTCTTATCGCTAAAAGCGATTTTTTACAGACAACCTTTGGATGGATTTGACAGAGAAGGAGAAAAAAGATACGCAGGTAGTTCGGAGGTTATATGTTCGGTTGAATGTATGTTTTTTTTTGTGCCGTATGGTGTCGGATGTAAACAATAGCATCATCCCATCACTTTCCGTGGGTGTAGTAAGAGGCGACTAAGGGACTCACTGGAAATTTTTACTTTAAAGATAAAACTGAAGTTTATAAGAACTGTTTTCTAAATTATTATTTTTGCAACTTATGTTACCTATTTATCCGCATACTCAGGGAGTTTATTTTTTAACTAGTAATTTAATAATAGCTAACTTCAGTTTCGCCATTAATGTAAGAGACTACAGGCCCTGGACTTCTCGAGCTTCTTTAAGTTTTTCTTTATCATAACTTCAATCGAAAGGCGTCGGCTACTAGACTTAGGCCTCCCCAAATTACTCCACAGAGACTCATTCTGTATCTCTCGCAGCCATCAGATTCCCGCGACGCTCACCAGGTCATCGGTTCAGCTTTTGGGAGGTTTTCTAACGTTGCTTTTTCCGGTACGCGGTCGCCACTTTAGAACCATTCGGCCCCATCGACCATCTGTTCTGCCAGAAATGCACCCTGCCCACTGCCACTTAAGTTTGACGATTTTTCATGCTATGTCGGTGTTTTGGTTCTCCTGCGGATATTTTCAATCCTATATCGATCACCACGAATCTCGGAGCATAGCCAACTCTATTATGTATTTGCTATACCTATTTTATTAAATTTCTTTGTTTGTTTATATTTGTGCCTACATTGTTTGTTCCGAATAAACATGCCTTCTTCATGTTATGTCTGTTTCTTGAAAATCTTCGTCTACACATCAACATTATACAAACTTTTTTTATGTATGTATGTATTTGTACAATCAGATAAAAAAGTACATACCTAATTGATTCGATCTCTTCGGCTTGCTGTGAGTAGAATCCAATTACTCTGTCTCTTCGAGCACTCACTCAATATGCTCAATGTTTGTTGACAAACACGTTAGGCTTTAAATTAAATTTATATCTGTACTAACTTTTGCCCGTGGCTTCGCTTGCGTTAATTTAGGATTGAAAGACTCGTAAAATTGACTGGCCTGTTGGTCTAGTGGTTCTGACTGCTATATATAAAAAAAGTTTCTTTGGGAAAGTTGTTTGTAATCATGAGTACAATCACGTGTTTAAGTATCGGTCACTCATTACCAGTCACCCTATATAAGTATGTTTATCAGTTGTCTAGTACCTACTCATTGCACAAGCTAGTTTCGGACTAGATAGCTTTGTGTGATAATTGCAGAAGAAAAAAAAACAGATTGAAGTTTTATTTTCTAGAAGAATTTTGACCCGCACTAGTAATTACACCTGTATTGTGGTTGCATTCAAAAATATGTTAACTCACACAGTTGACCTACTAATGTTTTTTTTTTAATATCACGTAACATCTTCCTCCTTTTCCGTACTTCTAAAGTCGTATTTTTGTGAAATTTAATTATACTCAGTTCAATATCTTCAGTGTAAAAAGGTAACAAACAAACAAATTTACTATCGCATTTATGATATTAGTTTGGATATAAGAAAGAACTCTCCGGATTGACTCACCAAACCCTTGGATGCAGAGTGCTGAAATTTTGCGCAGAGGTTCCTTTTATGATGGATAGGTAGGTACATATAAGAAATAAGGAAGGATTTTTCCAATTTCAATCCTTAATGTGCAAAGGGGTTGCAAAGTTTGTAGATACGTAAAGAGACTACCACCTACCCACATAACCACATCTATTGTCTAAATAAAGAAAGAAAAGAAAGATGTTTGTTTATCTTTCTTTTCTTTTGGATTTGCACAGGACCAACAAACTAAAAAATATTTTACTAAAATAAAACACTGGTCTTTTTACGTTGTTAAAAAAGACTGGGATAAAAATATGATATGGTCTACCCGTGTGCCAAATTTTATCCAAATCCGTTCAGCTGTTTGAGCGTGAAGAAGTAACAAACATACATACACACTCACAAACTTTCGCCTTTATTAATATAATATTTTAGACTAGCTTTTGCCCGCGGATTCGCCCGCATACATAAAATATAAAGCCCATGTCACTCAGGAATGAAGCAGCTTTCTATCGGTGAAAATTTTTTCGCAATTGGACCAGTACTTTCAGAGATTACGTCCTACAAACAAAAAAACATAAAAACAAACTATCTCTTTATAATGTAGATTAGAACAAATTTAAATAACCAATATAAACAAAACATCGTTCTTCCATTATATTTGTCCTACATTTGTATTACATCACATACACGACTGGATGTATTTTGTATGTAAGACTGTCCTCACAAGAAAAACAAAAGATTTTTGTTGATCATAGACAGATTTTATTTACTTTTTGTGACAACAACAAGGTAATTGCGTAACATAGATACTACTATCGATGGCAATGCCTGTTGTTTTGACAGTTAAACAATATCCATTGCCTTGCGTTTTGGAGCAGACGAATGGCCAAATGTACTCGTATTGCCTGTCTTGCGTTTTCGAGCAGACAACTGGCCAAATGTGACCAAGATATCTCTCTTAGCTTTTAAAGAAAGAAAGAAAAACATTTTATTTGCCGGAAAACTTATAACTAACATATTGCAAACATTTTGCAAGACAAGAACATAATTAATTAAAAATAACATATATGCGCCACGTCCGAGCAAAACGGCCGTACGCTCAGCATAATGCCGTGTCCACAACGCAAAAATGCGACGAGTCCACAGCGCTGGTTTTCAGCGTGGGCCGGTGACGTTATCGACTAACAGACGTCGGCAACGGTATTGTGTACTAATAGATACTAGACTATTATGTTTTACCTACATTGCTTTTTTATCAGTATAGGTAATTAAAAGGCAGTCCTGATGGTACGTTTACACGTGTTCCCAGCTTCGGCCAATCGCCACCCCGTTTACGCAACGGCTAGGGATGGCGATTGGCCGAGACTGGGTTGGGATTGACTCGCCAACGCCCAGTCCAAACCCTTAGACCTAGAACGCTGAAATTTTGCTTTTATGATGTAAATAAAGAATAAGAAAAGATTTTCTATAATTCACCTTCTAAGGGGATGAAGCGGAGGTCCAAAGTTTGTATGGAGAAAACAATTTTAGACTGGCTAAGCCGCTGGCAGATAATTCAATATTTTGCCTTAATCACGGTAGAATTTTTTTATTAGAGTGTGTACTTTATTGCACTCTTCGTGTTCTTCTTGTTTGTTGATTTTTAGTTTTATCTTCTGTACTCTTGATCATGTGCTCCTGACCTTTGCGCATTATTAAACCGCACAAATGTTCGATGGGAACTTAAGAGATGGGGGTCCGGAGAGTGGGCACGGGTAGACCAATCTAGAAGCTAAATGGTTTAGAGATAATGGTCCCTAAACCAAGTCCATCCATCCTAAGGTTGGCTGGTAGATATCGCTGTTAGCGATAAAACCACCATTGTACCAATAGATTTAAGTTTGTATATAAGTTGTATTACCTACTTTTTTGGTGTACCTACAATCAAGTTTATTCTATTCTATTCGGTTGGCCTGAATTTAACGCCGTCCGTGTTGTCGAAAATTAAGGAAAATAAGGGCAAAAGCTCAGATTCCAGTACGTTTCGATACTTTGTACAGTCTCCCAAATTTCATCCAAATCCGATCAGCGATTTGAGCGCGAAGGAGTAACAAGCGTACATACATACCTAACACATTATTATACTTTGTCTTTACAAATTAACGTGATGTAACTTATAGATATTAGATATTTACTCCCTCCATTGAACTGAAAAGCAATTAATATAGATGGCTTTTGAACTACTTGATAATACCTAACACTTTCTGTTTTCATTAAGTCGATAGTTTATATAGCATCTATAAACTAATCTCTATAAATATCGATACTAATCCATAAGGATCAAAATCGCATGATATTACAGATTTGAAAATAAACTAACTACTGAATTATTCATGAAAGCTAGTACTATCTAAATAGAATTTATAAGTGCTATATAAACTACTATTAACAGAGTAAAAACAGACAGTGTAATTATTCAGTTATTTTTATTGATGATAGGCTCGCGCTTGAAGCGTAATTCATCCAATATCGTCGCTTGCTATCAAGCAAGCGACGATATTGGATGAATTACCGAATTGGACGGCACCCTGCGCCGAGGAACGCGAAGCCATCACCGACGCCACCGACTGTCACCAAGCAGGAGAGTGCGGTATCGACTGCCTCCTACGTAGTCCAACCTTTGACCGTGCCTTACCTTCTTCTGCCCTCTCATTGTTACGAAGCCGAAATCCCGAAAAAAATATCAGCTGTTCAATACATTAGGCAAACGTAAATGTACAGAATACGAGTAGCTGATTTTTTTCGCGATTTCAGGTTTGTTCCGATAGTAAAAGTTGTTAGTTATCATGAGCACAATCACGTGTTTAAGTATCGTACACTAATTACCAGCCACCCTATATACATAGGTGTTTCGGGTCTGGAAGTCTTATGCATGTGAGGTTACATGCATTTGAACGCACCCACGATACAAGACCTCATAGTCGCTCTTAGTCGGCCTTGTAATGTTCCCACAGTTGGGACTCAGGCCTATTCTCTAGGAGAGAGAAAGGGCCGTAATCCACCACGCGGGCCCAGTGCGGGTTGGTGGATCTCACATGTCTTCGAATTTTTGGTTCTAGGACATGCCGGTTTCCTCACGATGTTTTGCTTCACCGTTTTGAGAGCAATGGCGATGAAATAAATTACACAAAATACAGTACCTGGCTGGGTTTGAAACCGCGACACCAACAACTCGTACAACTCGTAAGTCGAGGCCGTTACCACTCGGCTACCACTGCTCACGAGTAATTCCTAGAAAAAATGTGTGCACCTCAAAAGCTATCCAATTTTTTTTAATACCTCAAGAATTACTCTTGTATCGTGGGTGCATTCTCAAGTATGTAAATTCTCATCCACAAGACACCCAGACCCGGATAACTATCTGAAAAAAGTAGTTTAAACATTCGAACTTCGTATTAGATCACTTTTTATTTATCTCAGATAATCCTGAATACTTTTTTCTTTCACAAAACTGTTCACGAACAACAAATACCAAGTTCTTACACAGACTGCTACAAGGGCAATAAATGGCTCTCTAAATTGCTTGTTTCACAAATAACACTCCGAAGCAACTGGCTATATTGCCCGGACGAATCCCTGGCTTACACATGTATACTGATGTTGACTGTCCCATTCTTTCTTATTTCTTTATTAGCACATTGCCAGTGACTTCGTTCGCAAGAATAGATTAAACTTTATTGTGCACCAAAATTGTAATAATTTTACAGAAACTAAAAATTTATGGGCACAATGGCGGTCTTATCGCTGACAGCGATATCTACCAGACAACCTTAGGATGGACGACTAAGGGTGACCAGACAGTTGCAAATAAGCGTTCCAACCAAGGTGACCTTGGTTTATGTGTTTGGTTTGTGGTGTGACTACATGTAAACCACGCGCCAAACGTCCGGTGGTTGGGAAAACGCGCGTCCCAACCAAGGGCGTTGAAGGTCATGGATTACAACTGCTGTCTACACGGATTGAAACTAGCAAGGTCACCTTGGTTGGGACGTTGGTTTGCAACCATCTGGTCACCCCTTAAATGGATGGCTTTGAATGTTTTCATAAAAACTTTAACACCCCTTGAGGGTAGTTTTGAAAATCTTATAATGATAATGAATCTTTATTATTCATTTTAATTAGAATTTATGCTAAGTTTCAAGTTTATTAACCCAAGGAATATGATACTCCCATACAACCTTTAACACGCCCTATCTATCCTATTGAAGAAGTAATTTTGAAAAAAAAAAAATGTAAACCCTATTTTATTTACTTGGGTTACTATTTAACTAAGTTAATGGCTATTTAACTTAGTATATGGGCCCAAGGAATAAAATTTTACATACAAATGAATTTTCCCTTTTCACTTCCTTAAAACTTGAATTTTCAAAAACCTCTTCTTAGTGCTCGCCCGTATCACAAATGGAAACTTTGTACAAAATTTCTCATTCCTGCCCCCCTAGCCAAGTTACAATCGTATCGTTCGCACCGAACGCCTCGAGTAGGCCACGCCTCCGATTCCTTTGTTCCGACGGCATCTCAACGCTCAGTCACGTGGTCAGAACAAAGGAATCGGAGGAGTGGCCTACTCGAGGCGTTCAGCGCGAACGATACGATTGTAACTTGGCTAGGGGGGCTGGACTAGACTCGGTAGTTTCGGCTGTGCGTTGATATGTCAGTCAGTCAATTTCTCCTTTTATATTATATATGGAAGATTAGCTTCAACCAGCGGCTTCGCCCGGGTGAAGGTATGTTTCTCCATACAAATTTTGGACTCCGTTTCATCCTCTTAGGAAGTGAATTTTGAAAAATCCTCTCTTAGTGCTCGCCTACGTCATAAAAGGAAACCTTGTGCGTAATTTGGCGCTCCTAGTCCTAGTAGTTTCGGCTGTGCGTTGATATGTCAGTCAGTCAGTTTCTCCTTTTATATATAAATAATATAGATAAAAGGTTCAAGGACTTGACAATTGTTCTGAATGCCAGTGTAAACAACGATATGAATGTTAATTGTGCTGGATACTACAGAACTTGTCGCCCATTTGTTCACAAGCACTCGGTTGCTCAATTTGTTTTTATAACTTTCGAAGCATGACAAGCACTAGACACGCTCGGTATTGGTTTCGATTTGAATAATGTGACTGACGGTTTTGAGGGTTAAACTGGTTACCAATATTGAAATTATTATAACATGAAGTTATTGGCTAGGTAACTAAGTAGGGTACAGTAGGGTGGAGTAGGGTAGAGTGGGGTAGGGTAGGGTAGAGTTGGGTAGAGTAGAATAGTCGGTTGACGTGAGCGAAGCCGCGGGCAAAAGCTAGTAACTCAATAAAACAATTTAGTATATTTCAATGTAGTTTAATGCAGTGCTTACAAACGTAAATCAATTGTAATGGTTACGTATCCGGGTACCACAGCAATATCTGGAGACTAAAATTAAAGGGGGTCCGTTTATTACGTGAGGCGTTTAGGAGAAAGGGGAAGGGGGTCGAATCTCATTCAATCTCACGTGGGAGCGAGGGGGGTATCGGCAAGCTTTAAGTATTTTTTTCCCGCAAAAAAAAAACAGTGATAAAATCTTAGAAAACTGGATAATAAATAAATAAATAAAACAAACAATGGTAAAGCATAATTTAACATGTATACACCAAAAATTTGCATTATGAACTTTTTACGTAAGATTAGAGGGGATCACGACGTCTCACTACAGGAGGAGGGGTATCAAAAATGATTTATTTTATTTCACAGAAGGCTTACAAATTAATAAACCAAAGATGTAAAGAGTGTAATATTACGAAATTGCTAATTACAAGCCAAATCGTTATAATCTTCTGACGTAATTGACGGACGACTCCAAAATTTCTGCATGCCATATTTCAGAAAAATCGGTAGAAGCTTAATACTGTTTGAGATACAACCGCATGCTTATTTCCCTAGCGGTCGCTAGTGATGTACACATTCGATGTATTATGTCGATTGTCAGTTATGGAGAATTGCTCGATGCTCCATGTAAAATTGTATTCAGCTGCATCCGGTTAGACCCCAACATATTTATTTATTTAACAATTCAACTACACACATAAAATAAAAGACAAGAAGAAGGAAACAGAAATATAAGTTCAAATGTGCTGCTTTTTTCTATAGAAATCTCTTCCAGCATGCCTGCGAGTGCGTATTGCCAGTTATGTCATATAGCTCTGAAACGTGGTCACTGACAATGGACCTCATCTTCTGATAGGGCCCATTGTGGGTGACCACGAAAGGACTATGCTCGGAGTTTCCTTGCGTGTTCTCATCAGGAATGATGATATCCTCAGGAGAACCTAGGTTACCGACAAAGCCTGAATAGTCGCCAAACTTAAGTGGCAGTGGGCACAGAGCACATTGCTCACAGAACAGATGGTCTTTGAGGCCGAAAGGTTCTGGAGCGACGACCGCATACCGAGAGACGCAGCGTTGGAAGGCCTCCCACAAGGTGGACCGATGACCTGGTGAAGGTCGCGGGAATCCGATGAATGCGAGATGCACAGGATCGTTTGTTATGGCGACACTTGTAGGAGTGTGAGTTTTATGTACAACAGTGGACGTCTTTCGGCTGAAATGATGATACTGATGATTCCAGCGAAAGAAAAGTTGGAAATAAAGAGATGTAGACACCCTGTGTACCAGACATGGATGGAAAAAGCTAGGCAGATTGTGTGACTATCGATACCAACGTCTTTGCCGCATTACGACGTGTCGTAAAACTAAACTACTTTTTGAGGGTCGCTTGGGATCATTATCTGGTTGGCCCAATGACGTCCGTTGGTATATTGTTTTTACTTTAATCTGTTGGTTGGCGTCTTTTTATTAGGGAGATAAGGTTGACGTAGTTACAGCCAAGCTCTTTAATTCATTCTAGTCTGTGGGTAGCTTATACGGAATAAGCACTCGGTGAAAAGATACCTTCTTTTTGCTATCGTTTATGTCGAGAACATGTCCTGTTGATGTTTGTATCGTTGATGTTGCAATTGATTGCCATTGCCTTACCTTCGATAAGGTTAATAATGGTACACCGAAGTTTGTGTCTGTATGTGTGTATGTTTGTTAAGTACTCCTCCACGCTTAAACTATGTTCTGGAGTAGCACATAGGATAGGAGTTTGTGTTCTTAAAATACTATATTATAAGTACTACTTTCACGCAGACAAAGCCTGAAAGAAATATAGTAAAGCAAAATGGGACTTCACAGACCTGTCTGATAACCACACTTGAATGACTAGAACAAGACACATTTGTTGAATTGTCCCAAGTGCGTGTGCGTACGCGCAGCGGAATGTTGTTGAATTTAAAGATTTTAATTATGCAGATATTTAGTGTATGACGTCGTATAATTGTGTATGGTAAAAAAAAATTTGTGCACGCAACCATTGTCGAGAAATTCACCAAAAACTGATTCCGCTGGGCGAACGTTGTCCTGGCGGAACTTTTTTTAATCCATAGACTTTAGAAGAAAAGAGATGTGTCCAAAAATTAGTGTGTATTTGTGTGTAATTGTGTATGTATGAATAAAACTAGTGCATGCATAAACTTCGGAGAAATTCAAGTTTCCGCTACGCGAACGTTTGGCCATTAGCTAGTTTTCATATAAAGCGCTTACATAGAGAACTGTAGATTTTTACATACGTTGTTTTGAATTTGTTTATATTTGTTTAAAAAACAGATTTAGAAAAAATCGTAGGGCTTAAAAGATAAAAATATAAACGTAAAATACGCTTATTAGGTCTTAGTTCTTAAAGTATGCACTTTGGGGTCTAGATTTTCACGTTTATACAAACCTTGTAAGTGTCTGCAACATGTTGCCAAGTATCAATGATGTTCCGTTAGTAACTAAAGAGTTATAGGACAAATTTACCATGAACAGATCACTGTTTACAAAGCAGTCAAATATCACGACGTTCTGAAGGAATTGCATGGTAATATGTATGTTAATAATTAGTGTATTCATTCAACTATTCTTATGCAAAATTTCATGTCATTAAATTCAGTAATTAAAGAAAAACAATTATAATACTGACGAAGCATCGAAAACCTACATAACCCGACCAAGTTCGGATGGCTACAAAAAAGCGGCCGTGCAATATATTTAGGTAACATCCCAAAATTTACAGTATAATACCGGTATTGAATTGGTATAGGTGATAACACAATTGTTGTTTCGATATAATTTATAGGTCATTTATTTTTGTACACCTACTTTTTTAAATGTATTTGACTATGACAGAAAGTAGGTACTATTTACGTAGGTACTTTATTTAAGTATGCGCTTGAGACTTGAGATATAATCTAAATATATTATTTAAGACAAATAAAATTCATACAGCTAATTTCTATTGAAGATTTCACGGATCAGGATTCTAACTATAGACCCCTTAGGGAAATTAAATATTATACTTTAAGTTTCGTCATCCACGCGAACGAAGTCGCGGGCAAAAGCTAGTTCATAATCTATTTTAGTTAAAACACATTTAAGTCTATTGCTGTCATTGCAAGCGTTTGTTAACGTTATTATAATTACATAATTAAGTATTATATGTAATTAAAAATATTTTTGTACGCGGATATTTAAATAGAGAAGTACTTGTTAATTGAAGATTTGTTTTTATCGTAGATAGTGGCGTTATTATTAAAAAAATATTTTTCATTCAAGAAATGCAATTGTTTTATTTTTTCCTAACGCTTGTGTACGCAACTGTACCATATCAATAAATACTATATTGGAAGGTTAAGAACGTTTCTTAGATATATGGCACGGCCGCTTTTTGGTAGCCATCCGAACTTGGTCGGGTTATGTAGGTTTTCGATGCTTCGTCAGTATTATAATTGTTTTTCTTTAATTACTGAATTTAATGACATGAAATTTTGCATAAGAATAGTTGAATGAATACACTAATTATTGACATACATATTACCATGCAATTCCTTCAGAACGTCGTGATATTTGACTGCTTTGTAAACAGTGATCTGTTCATGGTAAATTTGTCCTATAACTCTTTAGTTACTAACGGAACATCATTGATACTTGGCAACATGTTGCAGACACTTACAAGGTTTGTATAAACGTGAAAATCTAGACCCCAAAGTGCATACTTTAAGAACTAAGACCTAATAAGCGTATTTTACGTTTATATTTTTATCTTTTAAGCCCTACGATTTTTTCTAAATCTGTTTTTTAAACAAATATAAACAAATTCAAAACAACGTATGTAAAAATCTACAGTTCTCTATGTAAGCGCTTTATATGAAAACTAGCTAATGGCCAAACGTTCGCGTAGCGGAAACTTGAATTTCTCCGAAGTTTATGCATGCACTAGTTTTATTCATACATACACAATTACACACAAATACACACTAATTTTTGGACACATCTCTTTTCTTCTAAAGTCTATGGATTAAAAAAAGTTCCACCAGGACAACGTTCGCCCAGCGGAATCAGTTTTTGGTGAATTTCTCGACAATGGTTGCGTGCACAAATTTTTTTTTACCATACACAATTATACGACGTCATACACTAAATATCTGCATAATTAAAATCTTTAAATTCAACAACATTCCGCTGCGCGTACGCACACCCCAAGTGCCCACACACCTGCACTATTGAGGACCTAATAGACGCTACTGGTACTTATAGAAACGTGATTACCTACTGGGTCCAAACCATATTTACAAGGGTTAACTTAAGAAGATGAAGAATTACAGGAATATATTCAAAACAAAACAACACTCGAGTTATATGAATGTGGAGTTATTTTCGTGTACCTGCTGCGTCGTGATCGTTTAATCTTTAAACGCACACGCTCGTTTTGCGTCAAATTATTCGAACTATTTATGTTTATGGCAACTGCAAATAGTTTTGCTTGTAAACATGGAGTTTAACCGCCCGCGTTGGATTGGGCCGACGAATTGAGAGTTTGTCATGCTCACTCAAATGTCTCACTGATGGTGGCGCGTGTGTTGGATCATTATTTCCCTTCAAAATGGTAGAGCTGAGTGGTGCTAATACTCGCGTCATGTCCGTGAACGGGCGCTGTCAGTTGAGACTGGTCATCTCTTAGCTGCCAGTTGCTGTTTTATTATCTATATTTAGTTTTTATTTTTACTTTATTGACATTATTCTCACATAATAGCGACAAGAAACATGTAACAGAGATATTTGTAATTGCAAAACATGATTGAAAAGAGTGTCCATATAGTTTCTTGCACATTCTTCTCCATAGAGATCTACGCTTTGGAATGTGCAATTAGCATCATTTTTTCAGACTGACTGACTTCTTGACATTTCAAAAGTGCTTGTGAATCTTTGAAAGTTCGCAACCTATTCGCCAGGGTCGTGTGTTTGCGACTGGGTACTCCATCTCGTTTAGCTCTTCAATCCCCATAGGTGACAGAAGAGTTGACGAGATCTAGTATTTGGTCATGGATGTGCGACCCTGGCGGAATAAACGCGAGTGTTTGTCGGATATACTGGACATAGGGGGTTAAATGCCTAAGAACGTACGTTCAAAGAACGTAAAAAAAAAAAAATAGAAATGTATCTAAGAGCAGCGTACTGCGAATATGTTACTACAGTATTTCCTAATAGCTAGAACTTGGGGGTCTTTAAGTCAAGAGTGAATAGGTTATTTCTAGGCAATCTTGCACCGACGTGGACTCATCGCTTACGATCAAGTGAGCAGAAATCAGAAATCAGAAACGTTTATTTCAAATAGACCAATTACAGGAACTTTTGAATTGTCAAAATGTCAGTCAGTCAAAAAAAAAACAAGTGAAGCTAAATTGCACGTTCCAAAGCGTAGATCTCTATGGAGAAGAACGTGCAAGAAACTCCATGGACACTCTTTTAAATCATATTATGAGTTACATAAATCTTGGTTACATATTTTTTGTCTCTTCTAATATGTGAGCACAATGTAGATAAGTAATAATAATTAAAATAAAAAAATATACTTTAAAAAAACTAATTTAAATAAAATAGAAATTGAATTAAGTCACTGGCAGCTAAGAGATGACCAGTCTCAACTGACGGCACCCGTTCACGAGCATGACGCGTGCATCAGCCCCACTCAGCTCAACCATTTTTAAGGGAACTGAATGACCCAATAACACTAGAGAGACACAGAGCTAGTGGTCAAGCACGAGCCTGTTAATGATAAAAGAAAAATGTAATCTTTATCCATTACTAGCACCTTGCCAGCGGCTTTATCCGCGCGAAAGTAGGTTTCTCCATACAAACTTTGAACCCCCGTTTCATCCCCTTAGGGGGTGAATTTTGGGAAATCCTATCTTAGTGCTCACTTACGTCATAAAAGGAAGTTTTGTGCAAAATTTCACGTTCCTGGACCCAGTAGTTTCGGCTGTGCGTTGATATGTCAGTCAGTCAGTTTTTCCTTTTATATATATAGATAAAGGAAAAAATACTATCCTATAATTATCTCATTTCAACCGAAAGACGTCCACAAACTACCGGTCCTGTGCGTCTCACTCCATAGGTTTCCCGCGACCCTCACCAGGTCATCGGTCCATCAAAGGTCTGTATGGTCTCCACGACCATGTTGAAGACAAATTCTGTAGATATCTTTAAAAATAACTTCTTAGATCAAGTACCTACACCCGGCTTTCGCCCTTGGCTTCCTCTGTGATGTTTCACTTTATATACAAGTAAGGAACAGATAGTTTATCTACACATCCCTAGCTTGCATGATAAGCGTGCCGGCTACGGTAATATCCCCCAAGACCGTTTGGCTGGCAGTCCAACTTCAGATATTACGTTGTGCCTAACTAGGAGTTGTGGCTTGATAATGTTGTTGGCAAAGTTTAATCTGTCAATTAGCGCTATTTTAGCGTATTGATAAGGTGTGATAGGGGTCGTCAGTATCCTTCATCCTAAAATCGGTTAATAGTTTAATAGGCTTTCCATTAGGACCAATATTAAAGTGTACCCAGAGTGTGAGTTATACTTGGTTAATTGGTTTTACACTCATAATTACAGTGGCATATCATCAAATAGTTTCTCTTATTCTGCATTCACCGAGAGGGAGTGTCAGACTTATTTGACTAAAACTAACCCGTTAGGCCGCGTTCCCACTTTGTCGTAATGACAGATAATCGTGTAGTTTTAAGTGTCGTGGCTTATATATTTAAATGGAGGTGTTCACATAAAGAACGATACGATTTACTGTCGTCTACGTCTTTTTTTGCGGTGACAACAGATTGTCATGATAGTGGTGTAGCGACATCTTTGGCGTCACATAAGAGAAGAAATCTAAACTTAAAAAAAAGAAAAAATCTAAACTATATAATGTATGTATTTAGAAATATATAAATATGTTTATCAGTTGTCTAGTACCCATAACACAAGCTCTGCTTAGCTTAGGACTAGACGGCGTTGTGTGATAGTTGCGGAATAAAAAAATAAAATAAAAAAAAAACCTGCATCACGCAATTAAAGTTCTCCGCACGATTAGAACATATAGAACAGCCCGAAATCATCTATCGGGCAGTTGCCCACCAGAAATAACACCCGTCTGGCCGGAGGATCCTCTCTTTTCAACGGAGGTTTGCGGGACTTTACTCTCTGTTCCGCCTACCTCCAAACTATCACGTCGGGGTCACCAGTTTGGAGGTAGGCGGAACAGAGAGTAAAGTCCTGGAAAAAGACTAGTTCTTATGTGAGGCCATAGATGTCGCTACAGTGGGAACGGCTAGAACGACAGTCGTAAAACGATAAAATTATGTCAAGACTAAACCGTAACGGTAAAACATGTTTCGTTGTTGCGACTATCTGTCGTGGTCACGACAAACAGTGGTTATTTTCGTTGGTTATGTTCGACGATAAATTACATTATGTGGCGCCATAGATGTGGCTACAACAGTGCAGTCCAATCAATATTGTACCCAAAAGCACAATAAAAATAATGATAAAAAAGTGGGAACTGAAAATCACATACTTTTTACTGTTGAATTTACTGATAAATAAATGTTGTTTTTTGTCGTGTTGTATTCTGATTGAAGTTATACAAACGGAAAACTGGAAATTCAATAAAAAGTTTTGGCTTTCTTTTATTACGTGAATGTGACGAGAATTTTTGGTTAAATTAGTTGGTTCCACTTTTGTGTTTTATAGGGAGTAAAACATCTTTTTGCCATTTTAGTTTTATATAAGGAGACATTTATATCAGTTGCTTTTTATTAATGTTCTTGATGACATGGCAGACGTCGTTCGGTCAAAAAAGAGATTTTTTAAGGTGGGAAATCATCAAATAACTTCTCACGCTCTGGGTGGAGCGAAAAAGCGTCAGTTTTTCTCTGACCAAAACCCACCCGTGTTTCTTCAGTTGCTCTTTGCGTTCCAGAGTCACGATGGCTCTTTTGAACAATGCCGCAGCCTGTAAAAAAAAATACGCTTGAAAGCTTTGAGCTGTCATTTTACCTATTGTCCTCAGAGCCTCAGACAATAGGTAAAATGACAGCTTAAAAAAATTAAATAATCTCTGATATATTTAATTTATTTTAAATGTTGCCCCACACTAACAATTACTCCTGTGTCGTGGGTAACAAACATGTAATCTCACATCGGTTTAAAGATATTTGTTCCCATATAGAACACAAATATAAGATTACAAATAAATCATGTACTTATTCTAAAGCACATCGTGACTCCGTGAGTCGATTTAGATATAAAAATAACGAAAATTACACATATATAGGGTTCTAAAGAATTTAAGTAGGTACACGTGCTTTGTTATAAAATTTTAGACACATAAACTTTTAACATTTTTATAAAGATATTTGTACTTTTTACATTATAACACCGCTCCTTCGTATAAAATATTTTTCTTCCCGTAATTGGTTCTGGGTGGTCTGAGTTCTAGCTTGTTACAGTTTCGGTTTTCATACACAAGACACCCAGACCTGGAACAACAATATGTAAGCGATACAAATACTTGTTCCATGCGGGAATCGGCCTCCTACAAGGTGGACCGATGACTTGGTAACGGTTACGGGAGTCCGATGGATGCGAGACGCACAGGACCGTTCATTGTGGCGACACTTGGGGGAGGCCTATGTCCAGCAGTGCACGTCTTTCGGCTGAAATGATGATGATGATGATGATGATGCGGGAATCGAAACCGCACCACGCAGCGCAACAATCCAATCTCTCAACCTAAATCTCTTCAGATTAAAAAATAATCTGCAATATATCTGAGAATCCTCTCCATTTCCATTTAAAATAAAATATCCTCTGCAACAAGCCTTCGTACACAAAACGACATGCTCTTCATTTGAAGGCTACCGTCGTAAATCAGACGGTAGGCAGTCTTGTTCCTTTAATCACAACTTGTGTGTCGGCTGAGTTTGGATCCCCTGGGAATGGTTTGCCAAAGCGTGTAACGTAGTCGGCATGTGGTTACGCGGTAGGCAGGTATTAGGGTCATTGTATACTTTTGTAGTCATTGAGGGGAACAATTTTGTTGAATGTTCACTGGTAACCATGTGTCTATATATGCAGCGGTGAGCAGTTGTCGCTGGCCCAGTGTTAACCCCGCCTTATGAGTTGTACATCGTCAGTTCAAACCCAGACAGGCACTTTACTTTGTGTAATTTATTTCATCACTACTGCTCTCAAAACGGTGAAGGAAAATATAGGCAGGAAACCGACAAGAGGGATTGTCAGACTTTTACTGACTAATACCTATCCGTAGAGCAGTGGTGGCCGAGTGGTAACGGCCCCGAGTCACGAGTTGTAGGTCGCGGGTTCAAACCCAGCCAAGCGCATTACTTTGTGTAATTTATTTCATCACCACTGCTCTCAAAACGGTGAAGGAAAACATTGTGAGGAAACCAGCATGTCCTAGAACCAAATTTTCGAAGACGTGACTTACCAACCCACACTGGGCCCTCGTAGTCGATTATGGCATATTCCCTCTCCTAGAGAGGAGGCCTGAGTTCCAGCAGTGAGAACATTATGAGACTAATTATGCTTATATGCATGTATCTATACGAATTATTTTAGATAGAGCTAATCTGCGCACACGTGTTCCACACACGCCGATCTGGGCGCGTCGGTCTCCATACATTTTAAATGAAAACTAGACTCGTAGAGCTACACTTGATCCACGCCACGCGACGTCGTTCTACGTACAAATCAGGCGAGTTACACGGGTGCGTCGGTCTAATGTAGTTCTAGCTTTATCGTTTTCAGAAAAAAGAAATTGAGAACCCAAGTGATCTGGACAGGACGCAGTAAAATATACACACAAAATTTCATCCAAATTAGTCAAGCCGTTCTCAAAACGGTGAAGGAAAACATCGTGAGGAAACCGGCATGTCCTAGAACCAAAAATTCGAAGACATGTGACATTCACCAACCCGCACTGGGCCCGCGTGGTGGATTACGGCCCATTCCCTCTCCTGGAGAGAGGAGGCCTGAGTCCCAGCAGTGGGAACATTAAAAAGGCTGATTATGCTATGTTATTATATGCTAGTCAAGCCGTTTAGGAGGAGTTAGGTGACAAACACACGTACAGAAGAATTATACATATATATAAAGATAAGCTAGCTGCATCCATAAAAACAGCTCGACATGCCAACCCACTCAACCCGGCAGTGTAACCAATGTCACTGAATGCTGCTAAGAGGCTTTATCTGTAGCTCTACTCTCAGATTAGTGTCGGAGCCGATGCCATTTTTCTGTCCATTTCGTACGTAACAGTTTTGCGAGTGAACAGAATTCTCATCAAGTTTGCGGATGTGAAGTTTACCTCCCGTTTTTTTTTACCACTATGAATAGTATATATTATTATATATATGTTGTAGTACTACCGTTACTTTTCATTTTTTTTGGTATTATCTAAAACTAAACTCGTTAAAAAATAAAAGACCCGTTTTGGCGTTTGAGAAATACCCTAGAATGTAACTTGTAACAAAACTAAAAGAAACAATAAAATTATAATTAAACACAGTGTTATAAAAAAAAATACATACATTTTTTTGGGGCGTTAAATAATAGGTATGATGGAATATATTGCGAGTATTCTTTTTGCGTATTTAAATATTCGTTTTGACAGATGTCAAAACGGGCCTTTTATTTTTTGACAACTTTAGTTTTTTGCCGGAGATTTCGTCCGTGTGAAAGTAAAAAATAGGTGCCTATGTCACTTTAGTGATAAAGGAGCATTCTACTAGTGAAAGATTTTTTAAAATCGGTCCAGTAGTTTTTGAATTAAATAAAAAATACATACAGCCGAACATAGAACCTCCTCCTTTCGTCTTTATAACATTAGTATAAAATATGTATATTCGTTTTTGTTTTCTGTCACGGCAGTCTCGTATGTATCACACTAATAACACAAAGGCGAAAGTTTGTGTGTGTGGATGTGATGGTGTTTGTGTATGTGTATTGTATGTTTGTTACTTCATCACGCTCGAACGGCTGAACCGATTCCGATAAAACTTGGTACACGGGCAGAGCATGTCCTGGAATAGCACATAAGAAACCTTTTACCATTATTATCCCGAAAGTATGTTCCCCACTTTCACGCGGGTGAAGCTGCTGGCAGCAGTTAGTTTTAGATATGGTGTTCTTTGCACCAGCTCAAACAAATGCTGCTGCTTATTAGCAATATTCTCGAACTAAGAGCTTACAATATAATAATAATAATAATATAATAATAATATTCCACAACTATCACACAACGCCGTCTAGTCTCAAGCTAAGCAGAGCTTGTGTTATGAGTACTAAACAACTGATAAACATACTTATATATTTCTAAATACATACATATTATAGATAAATTACACCCAGACACAGAACAAATGATCGTGCTCATCACACAAACATTTGTCCTGGGTGGGAATCGAACCCACGACCTCCGGAATAGCAGTCAGGGCCACTAACCACTAGACCAACGGGCCAGTCATAAAATAATAGTAAAGTTCGTAGCAGAGTCAACACAAAGCGGGTTAAGCTAGCTGCACTAAGCACTAAAGATAAGCACGGTGGTGCACGTTTTATAGCACCACTGCTCTTAATTCTCTATTTCAGTTTGCAACTTCAAAATTTGGTTAAGTTAGTGGAGAAAAAATTCGTAATGCTTATGGGTTATTAAGTACTTACCTAATATTTTTCTATTGAGTCAGTAATAGGGTATTACACTCATTTTTGAAAAGTGTCTCAATTAGATTCTGTAGTGCTAATAAACCAATAAAAACTACACAAAATTTTTATTCAGTCACTAAGTACCCTAAAAATGCATTTAAAATTTACATTTTCAAATTTCGCGCGTCATTTGACAAAAATGTACAAAGCAGTGGATGCCATATTTACTGTGGTCGTGACGTCAGTTGGCTGTGTAAACAAATGCGCTCAGTATGGCCGATCAGTTGACAGATGACAGCTGTCACTTTAGTTTACACAGCCGAATGACGTAAGAACATGGTGGCTACTATTACATGGCGATAAATAACAGATAATATAAACTGAAAACTTTGAATTGAATTTTAAAATTTATTTTGTTATTTTATGAACTAAAACTAACACTTACCGACTGCATTTTACCTAAGCTTAGCTTAATAATATATTTTTAGATTTTTTCTCATATAGAGTAAAATACCCTATTACACAAAATAGTCAATAGACAAATATTTTCGTGTCTATTTCGCCAGGGTCGAATATTTACGACCAAACACTTTATTTCCTAATGACACATATAGGGGACACAGAACTGACGACGAACGACAGAAGGGCCGACTAGATGGAGTATTTGGTCTTAAATATACGACCCTGGCGAAATGGACACAAAAATATTTGTTGGATTAATCCGACGTAAGCGCTAAAAGAGTTAAAATTCTAAATTTTTCGGACAAAAATGTTTAAATCAAATCAAATGTGTTCAGATCAATTCTTATTTTTTGTGCCTTTCGGACCATAGAGGTAGTTTAGGAGTTTGGTAAATCAATCACACTGTAGCAGTTGAACGGAGTTAGATGTTCCGCCATCTCCTTTCTACCATCGGACAACCCGACGTGCGGCGAGTATCCACCCTTACGTTGTTGAAACTTTAACGGTCCGGACTAAGCGTTTCTCTTCGTCGTTTATACCTCGTACATCGAAGAACTGGAACAATTTGCCTGCTGCGGTCTTCCCGTCCAACTATAATTTAGGTGTCTTCAAGGCTAGAGTGTGTAGGCTCTTAATAAATTAGTGTGCCTCACCATCAATGATTGCATCACTGCTTACCATCAGGTGGGATCGCAGTCAAGCACTGGTTTATATCAATTTAAAAAAAAAGGTACACCATTAGATCATAACTTGGGTTAAGACACATTTTGGTGTTTGTTTCTAAATATCGTTTGGATTGAGAACTCCTATTTAAATAACGACAAAATTCTAATTTAGTATGTGGACTAAAAGTCTAAAACATCTCGGTTTTGTAACAGAATCAGCATTATAATATTCCCACTGCTGGGACTTAGGCCTCCTCTCTAGGAAAGGAAATGAGCCGTAAACGCGAGCCCAGTGCATATTGGTGGATGCCACATGTCTTTGAATTTCCGGTTCTAGGACAAGCCGGTTTCCTCACAATGTTTTTCTTCCCGGTTTTGAGAGCATCGTTTAGCGGGTATACCGCCGTTTGCCCGAATTTTATTTACCCTAATATCATTTGCCATAATAGTCAACAGCCATAATATTATACGACGTAATATTCATTTGCCCTACTCTTATTTGCTATATTAGTCACGTGCTAGAAGCTTTGTTTCCCATAAAGTCACTTACCATAACATCATTTGTCATAATCATTGTAAGCCCTAATTATCACACGCCCTAATTATCACATGTCCTAATTATCACATGCCCTAATTATCACATGCCATAATTATCATATGCCATAACATCATTTGCCATCGACATTGGGTATGTAACGGTTGTTATATCAGGAGAAACTGGATGCAATCGGGACTTTAGGGTACTCCGACTCGGATAGGTTAAGTTAGAAGGAGATGGCGGGGTCGTGTGAGCGAGCGAAACGAGCGAATAGACCCCGCCATCCCCTTCGTGGTTATTTTTTATAAACCACACAGAACTAGGAGCCCCGCGAGGTGGGGCTCCGTCAACCAAGCCCACCATCAACCATGCATAGAATATTTTAAGGTTTGGCTAGGTCTATTCGCTCGCTTCGCTCGCTCAAACGACCCCGCCATCCCCTTCGTGGTTATTTTTTTATAAACCACCCAGAAATAGTTTGGTTAGGTGCCATTTGAGTTAGGTTAGGTTAGTTTTTATGGCGCTTAAATATCATGTGTAATGTTGTATAATTACGGCGTTTAAATATTTGTCTAATAATTATTATGGCATTTAAATGTTATGTCTTATAATCATTATGGCGTTTAAATATTATGTTTGATAATTATTATGGCACTTAAAAATATGAAAAACAATACGTATGGCACTCGTATCTTATGGTATATAAGTTTCGGCCAATTAACAGTTATGTCATATGTCTTTTAGGGCAAACAAAACATTCGGGCAAATGAAATTCGGTTAAATGAAATTCGGGAATATGATGATTATGTTATATAATCTTCGGGTAAACAATAGACAACCCGTTTAGCGTTTTGTAACAATACGTAGGCATCGTACGTAGGTATACTTTTAATGCTCAAATGTTCTACACCGTTGTACGACATCAACTTAGGTTCTCCACAATTTAGTACCATTCCATAAATTTTTCGCATAATATGTGACGCTCCAAAATTATTCACGTACCTACCTCATAATTCTTGTCTGTACGTATGAGGAAGACAGAGATATCGACGAGTTTAGTAAGTGCAAGTGAGATAGAAAATTATAGGTACTTAAGAAGCCAAAAGCAAATACCTTGTGCGTATAACTTTACTAAGTCATAAGATACACAGCTTGGAAAGAAAAATGGCACAGAGTTTTACCCGTGTACCTATATGAGTGGGACTTGAAAAACTGTGTTATTTTATTTGCTGGGACATGTAAGGGCTTTGAGAAGAAGTAGATCAGACTGTACACTTTGATCCTTTATGTTAACTTTCGAGATTTTTGTTTATTTTATAGATTTATCTATGTAACTAGTTCTAAGAGACTGTATTTGCTATAAAAGCGATGGTTGAGCTATAGAAGTGAATTGTAAATGTCAGATAATATCATTTGCTTCATGTTTTATCATGGTAGTAAAATTGTTTACATTATATAATATGCAGATAATCCTTCAGGTTATTTTTGCAACCGTTTTGGGTGGTATCGTAAACTGGTTGTTAGGACAGGATGGTAGAGCAGGTTACTTAAAATCTAATTTATCTATTATGTTTCACTGCTGGGCGAAAGCCTCCCTCTCTCTTTCTCACACATGTCTGTCTTCGGCTATTGAAGACCAGTCCGTTCGGTAAGAGCCAAGTTGATCTCTCCACCTTCATGTTGGTCAACCGCGGTAGCGCCTAGCATTTAATGGGACCCAACAAGTTGCTTTTTTAGACCACAGCACAGAATAAGTAATAGTACAAGTACCACAGCTCATCTGAAATACGGCAGACTTACGACAAATCCCAAGCGAACGCCGCCGCCGGTTCGCGCGTGATTTCGCGCCATTCGGTTAAACACCTAGCAACGCTCAATATTTTTTTATAATCGCATAGATTATAAAATTTTGTTATTTATTGGGTATTTATCCAAGAACGTAAATAAGAAGTTCTTCATAAAGTAGTCTGTAAATATCGAAAATGAGCAAACCTTTCCGTTATTCCCTAATATATCAACCCCTTTTTGTGGATTGAAAAGTTGAGTGAATAGTGTACTAAGGATTTTTTTTATTTCTTTAGGATATTAGGTTTGTTATTTTGATTTTAGTTCTATCAGTACGAGTGGGGTAAGAAGGTGCAAAAATTAGAGCTACTCTATACTTCTATTTGGAAGGATTTGTGTATTTATATTTTTGTTTATAATGAATAAACTCAAAAATTGTCTACTGGACCGATTTTTTATTTTTTTTTCTCCAGTAGAATGCTACTGAATCACTGAGTAACATAGGCTTTATACTTTCTACCTTCACGCAACTTCACCTAGTCGCTAGCAGAAGGTTGTGAGAGAATATTTTATTAAATTACCTACTCCATACAAACTCACATAAACCATGATAAAATATGCATCATGTACGGTACCAACAAATGTGTTAGCTAGAGCATCCGAGATTTTATTCGCAGAAGCTTGGTCGACATCTTACGTGCCATGAATTAAACATAACTTTCGCTTCTTTTACTTGCGTTTGAGCTTATTATAAGAACCGACCACATAGGAGACGAGATAATTTCCTTTTCAAATATTGTACTGGTGCTTTTGTGGATTTTTGTTTCTGTGTTTTATGTTCGTTATCTTTTCTATTACTAGCTTTTACCAGCGGCTTTGCCCGCGAAGTTGGTTTCTCCATACAAACTGTGGACTCCCGTTTCATCCTTTTAGAGGGTGAATTTTGGAAAATCCTCTCTTAATGCTCGTCTACATCATAAAAGAAAACCTTGTGCATAATTTCACTCTCCTAGCCCCTGTTACGGCTGCGCTTTGAAATGTCAGCCAGTCTGTTTCTCCCTTATATGTATATACGGATTATGTCTTTCAGGCCTCCAAAAAGTTAAATAATCTTAACTTTAGTTAGGACTATATATCTAATTAATACTCTTAAACAATACTGACGCTTGTTTATTGAAAATGAGAGTCGGTAATAAGTGTCGCTGTAAATCGTTACGGTTTCTTTACCGGGCCTTGGAGGAGCCCCTTTTTGGCATACCAATTACCTTTTTATGGGTGGGGAACCATCAAATAAATTCTCCCACTTTGGATGGAGCTAGTTTTAGTGTCATACTTTTACTGACTATAACCCACCTGCCCCCCCTAGCCAAGTTACAACCGTTTCGTTTCGATTCTCTTTTCGTCGATCGCCTCGAATCGGCCACACCCCCGATTCCTTTGTTGTGTTGACGTCATCTCAACGTTCGGTCACGTGGCCAGAACAAAGGAATAGGAGGCGTGGCCGACTCGAAACGGTTGTAACTTGGCTAGCGGGGCAGAGCTCTTTTAGCAGTAATTTGCGTTCCAAGGCTCCAGCGAATTTTACGAACAATCCTGCAGCTCATATACCAACCGCCTAAGTGATGTATCTGATCCCTTCTTTAGTTCAAACTGGCAGATCATTTTATCTCATCCTCCCATCTCTTCCCTTGGCTTCCTCTATTCTTTTCACCATCTCTAGGGTGCCTTTCCAGGATTGCACAGCTTTTGTGATAATACAACCTAAATGATAGAACGGTAATAAACCGCCTGTTCTTCAAGGAAAGAAAGCAGTTTGTAGTCGTAAATCTCCGGCCGAGATGGAGTAATTAAATATTTAGCAGGCGCACAATGTATTTTCTTTGGTTTTACTGTGTTTTTATTTGTGGTTTGTAGTTTGTTTAACGTTAAGTGCTTTTAAGACTATAAACTGCTGTTGTATAACGGTTACTTTGTAGCATTGCCATCATTATCATCATCATCATCATTATCATTCCAACCGAAAGACGTCCACTGCAGGACATAGGCCTCCTGTGTGTCTTCATAACGACCGGTCCTGTGCGTCTTGCTTCCATCGGATCTCCGCGACCCTCATCAGTTCATCGGTCCACCTTGTGAAATGCCGAACGCTGCGTCTTCTAGTACGTGGTCGCCACTCCAGAATCTTTCGTCCCCATTGACCATACGTTCTGCGGGCAACGTGGCCTGCCCATTGCCACAATAATGCTATAGCGATGCTGTTGGATGAAATTTGCACATAATTCTGATTGATCAATGAAGTAAAATTACTTCTACCCTTAAACCTGCAAAAAAAAAACCTTTTGCAATACTTGAAGCAGATTTACTGATTCAATGAAGCTAAATTGACGAATTACTCCACCCGCTCTAAGTGGGGCTAAAGGGAGTGTCAGACTTTCACTGACTAAAACCCACTTGAGTATCGAGGCGACACTCGTACGGAGTGATCGTGTTAGCGTCGTGCCCTTGACGAACTAACTACATCCGCGCGTCATACGTACGAGCCGCTCACTACACAGCTAGCGAGCGCACGCGCACCGCGTGTCGCGCTCCCTACATTTTAAGTTGTTATGCGACGAATGATTTGTTTTTATGATTATGTCTAATTGCGAAGGGGATGAATGCGATCCAAATAGTAGTACAAGCGATCTTAACTTAGAAGAAGTCAGCATGGTGACAGAGACGGCCCAGTATAACAATACACAAGAACAAAACTCGACTGAAGCACAACGTAATGATTTAGAAGTTCCGATACCTAGTAAACGCGGGCGAGAAGAAGACGAAATGGAATGGACTGTAGTTAATCGAAGCGGAAAAAAGGCCAAAGACGATAGTAATAAAATTGAGGTTTATGTATCAAGCACAGAAAAGCTGCCCAAACAGTTTAGCTTAGCCAAGTTATTTCGGGAGCAAGGCATCTCTGATACAATAAAAATCAAATATATTAACCCATACCGTATAAGAGTAGAATTTCATAATGACCTAAGTGCTGAGAAATTTATTTCCTGTGAGAAATTTGCAACTATGGGGTGGAGAATATTTAAGTCCTTGGAGGTAGGTTACTCTTACGGCATTATTAAAAATGTAGATATAGACCTAAATGAAGAGGAGATATTAAAGGATATTTCATGTCCTAGTCCAGCGGAACTTGTTTCTCTGAAACGTCTAAACCGACGTGACGAAAATGGCGTGGGATGGATCCCTTGTGAAACTGTACGGTTATGTTTTAAGGGTCATTTTTTACCAGCGTACGTTTTTGTGGGCAACCTCAAAATTAATATAGATAAATACGTATTCCCAGTGACACAATGTTCGCGCTGCTGGAAACTAGGCCACACCGCTAAAAGATGTGTTAGTAAGGTAGTTTGCCCAAAATGTAGTGGAGATCATGCAAATTGCGACACAGGTACGTTCAAATGCCCAAATTGCTCAGGAGAACACATAGCGCTGTCAAAAGAATGCCCTTCCTATAAGAAAGAAAGGAAAATACGCCTTATTATGGCCGAGTTCAACTGTACGTATCGCAAGGCCCTGACAATGTACCCTACTCCAGATTCTCCAACTATCGTATCACCACCTACGGTACCCCCTGTATTCACCCAGCCTTCCACATCAGCGGCTAAGCCAAATAAGTCTAACCAAACGTCAGTGACGATGGACTGTACAAAAGGAGTTCCAGGCCAAGGGCAGCAATTCAAGCCGAAGACTACTTCTAAGAAAAAAGGAACTCCAAAGCCCAGAAATATGCCAAACAAATACAATTTTAAAAATTGGGAAATCCCCCACTCTGACTCAGAATCTACAAGTAGCGAAGCAGGAAACAATTCAAAATCTAGAAAAACGTCTTCAAAACGAACCTCGCGTGGTAATGTAACAATCAGAGAACTATTTAGAAAAATTGAAAAAGTAATTTTTACCGAAAGTGACACTATTTATGTTAAATTTCAAAGTATTTTAAAAGTATGTACAGAGTGGTTGATTATATGGTTAGCAAGTAATATTTCTCAGTGGCCTTTACTTAATAGATTATTTGAGTTTTCAACATTAGATAATGGATCGTCAAACTAAAAATAAATATTTAAATATTATACAATGGAACTGCCAAAGTCTTAAACCTAAGTTGCTCAATTTTGAAAATCTTCTTGTACTTGAGAAAATCCACGTTGCTGCCCTTAGTGAAACTTGGTTAGATCCCGATTCGGAACTCAGATTAAAAAATTATGTTGTTTACCGCAATGACCGGCTCGATGGCTACGGGGGCGTAGCACTGATAGTGCATAAATCTATAAATTCTAGCATCAGCTTAGTTAACTGTCAAAATTCAGGTATACAAACACTTAAAATTGAACTATTCAATTGTTACGACATTAAAGCTATTATAGCTATTTACTGTCCTTCTTCGGTGACGACGTCTACGAGCGACTGGGACTTTCTGTTATCGCAACACAGCAATAGGACGTTGATTCTGGGAGACTTCAATGGTCACCATAGTAATTGGTCGTACAAAACGGACCATCGCGGTTGTCAACTGTTTGATTCTTTATCGGATAACAATTTCGTCGTTTTAAATAATGGAAGCCCAACAAGAATAAAATTAGTAAATAACGCCGTTCAAAGTTCCTCACCGGATTTATCATTGGCATCGTCAGATATCGCTGTTAAGTTTGACTGGACGGTACTGAACGAGTCCTTAGGGAGTGACCATTTCATGATAAAAATTAAATCTAGCTTAGGTACTAATCCCCGACCATGCCATAAAAAGCACAGAAATTATAAAGCAGTCGATTGGAATTCATACAAAGAATTGGCACAGACTTTATTTGATAGTTTTACACACACAGATGATCTACAAATGTCATATGACTTATTTGAAAAACTAATTAACACAGCTGCAGATAAGCACATTCCATACTATAAAGTTTATTCCGGGCCTACCTCCACCTTTCATCCGAAACCATATTGGAACCCGTCTTTATCTAAATCAGTCGCTGTTCGTCGCCGCGCACTTGCTATCTTCCGGCGGAACCCTACAGACGCGAATTATGAGGATTTGAAAAATAAGATTAAGGAATCAGCAAAACTAATTAAGTCAACCCGGCAATCGTCGTTCCGTGAATTTTGCTCGACATTGAACCATCAGACTACTGCGTCAGCAATGTGGTGTAAATTGCGATGGATCAAGGGGTACGTCTCACCTAAGACTTACATTAATAAAACGAATGTGGAGAACCTCCTTACATCCTTAACTCCAGATTTTGTTGGTTTAGGCAATCAAACTTTCAGGTCATGTAACCCAAAACTAGACGCTCCCTTCTCCAAACAGGAAATGTTGAAATCGATTAAAGATAGAAACACCACACCTGGCACAGATAATATATCGTATAGTATGCTAAAACATTTGCCAGATAATGCTAAGGATATTCTGTTATTTTTATTCAACCAATGCTTTAGTCGCGGGTTTGTTCCTAAACAATGGCGACAAATTAACATCGTACCTATTCCTAAATACAGCCAAAATGCTGCGGAACCCACGAAACTGCGACCTATTTCTATGATTTCTTGTATTTGCAAGACATTCCACTACATGATTCTTAACCGAATCGAATGGTATTTAGAGCATAATAAAGTATTCTCCGACTGTACTGTGGGCTTTAGAAAGTGCCGGTCTAGTTTGGATAGTCTGTCTAATCTAACTTCGAGAATACAGACGGGATTTTCGGAGGGACGCTGTACTATAGGCTGCTTCATTGACATTGAAAATGCTTATAATAATATTGAAATTATGCCATTATTGCAATACATGAATGTTAAATTAAAGATTGGTTCAAAATTATGCTCATATTTATGGAACTTTCTGCAAGAAAGGCAATTAAGTATTTGTATAGACGATAATGTATCAATTAGCAGAAACACAGGACGCGGGTTGGCTCAAGGTGACCCCCTGTCACCATTATTGTTTAACATTGCTACTGTCCCTATTTGTAAAACTATAAAGGATGTTCACGTAGCACAATATGCTGATGATTTCGTTTTATATATTTCAAGCCAAAACTGCCACTTGGGCTCACTAAAGTTACAGACAGCTCTGGATAAATTTAATCATATCATTGCAGATTTAGGCCTTAATATTTCCCCGTCAAAAAGTAAGGTATGTGTGTTCAAAAGAGGGTACAAAAGAGAAAATGTTACATTGTATGTTAATGGCTGGCCCTTGGAAGTAGTTGACAATGTTAAATATTTGGGACTATGGTTTGATTTTAGATTAATTTGGAGGAAACATATCAATGAATTAAAAGACAAACTTCTTAAGTTTGTAAATATTTTTAGAATGCTCGCTGGTTTTGGGTGGGGGGTGCACCCTTCACACCTGAGACGTGTGTATACAGCCACAGTAAGAAGCCGAATAGACTATGGGAGTGTTCTGTACGGTAATGCCAGTCGGACACACTTATTAAAACTAGATAGAATACAGAATATATGTTTACGTACAATAGGTGGTTTCGTGAAGAGTACTCCCATACATGTGATGGAGAATGAACTGTGCATCGCGCCTCTGCATATCCGTCGGCAATTATTGGGTAGTAAGTTTTGGTTAAAATGCAAATCTGTTAAAAATAATGTCACAGTTGATGAACTCGAACGTCTATCGGCGCTAGTTTGTTCGCATCGCTACTGGAGAAATAAGCAAAAACCGATTTTGGTCACAATTCATGACTCACTTAAACACGATCGCATCCACCGTAGTGAGAACGTAGATATGTTTAGTTTACCCACTTGGGTCAGCAACGTGGATCTAGATAGCAATATAATCTCAACGATCGAGGGTGTTGACCAGGCCAAGAAAGATTACAATACGTGTCAATTAAAAGCTACTTGTGAGATATATTTACAAATGAATTATACGAACCTTTATACAATTTATACTGATGCATCAATTTGTAATAATGAAATAGGTGTGGCATTTTATGATTCATTTGTAAATTCATCGATGAAATTTAAAGTTGATTCTGTGATCTCAATAATGCACGCTGAATTAATAGCTATTTTAGAAGCTTTGTCTTATATTGAATCAATTGCATGTTCCAAGTTTTTAATAATAAGTGATAGTCGCAGCGCGTTACAGTTATTAAGTCGATGCACGAAGCCCAAACGTGGGATCCCTATTGCCTATTCTATTCTAGACCAGATCTGTAAACTTAAGGCTAAGAATAAAAGTGTTGTAATACAATGGGTGCCCTCTCATATTGGCATTGTAGGTAATGAGATGGTCGACCAGCTAGCTAAAGAGGCAATAACAGACGGAGAAACATATTCTTGTTTACCGTATTATACAGAACTTTACTTTGAAGTAAGACAACGTTGCTATGACGGGTGGCAAGAATATTTTAATGAAAGGAGTCGCAGTAAAGGTATATGGTATGCCACTATACAGCCAAGCGTTTTTAAAAATACGTGGTTAGACAGTGCCAATATGGGTAGGCAAACGGTTGTGACAGCCCTTCGGCTTCGCTCCGGACACATGCCCTTAAATAAATTCGCATTTTTGATGGGTAAAGTTGAAACACCAAACTGCACAGAATGCAACTTAATTGAGGATGTATACCACATCATGATGGAGTGTGTCCGAAACGAGGCGGAGAGACGAGATCTTCTGTCCACCTTTACTAACATTTGTGAGACTGGTGGGTGTAACAGCGTCCTGGCTGCTCCTACTTCGGACGCAGCCAGGATGATGTATAAACTCGTGATAATTGGGATTAAGCGTAGGGGGGTACTTTAAGGTCCTAATAACACTTAGCATGTAAACTGAGGTGACTTGTAACGATGAGGGTGGCATAATCTTTATAGATTAAACCCTCTTTAAATTAATAAAGAAAAAAAAAAAAAAAAAAAACCCACTTGTGTTTCTTCAGTTGCCCTTTACGGTCCAGGGTCACGGTAACTCTTTCGAACAATCTCGTAACCCTGGCAGGCATCGACCGTACTAAGTTTAGTTGAACTTACTTGAAAACAGATATTAACCCCAGTCACCGGAGTAGATGGTTTTGTGGTAAGTGGATAGACAACCTGGGGCCTTAGGGCCTGTGCACACGACGTTTTTTAAACGTGAACGTGCGTTTACGGTGCGCTTTTATCCTACAGAGTAGTTTGTTGTCGTTTGAATCGATACATACGCGCGTTAATATAGCGTAATGTCCACATAATCTTCTCTCGCTTGTAAATGAATGTACCCACAAACGTTGGTAATTTTTCTTTTTCCTTTTTTAAAAATTAATAATATAGCGCATGCAATCAATGCTGTCTCGACCGACGCCATCTTGGTACTGTTAACGAGGTTCTGCTTAAAAACACAATATGCCCGTGTGTTTGTATCGATACACACGCGCATTTGCATCGCGTCTGTATCGATTCAAACGCGTGTTTGAATTTATACAGGTGTGCAAAGGTCTACAGGCTGCGTCTGACTCGCGTGCGTATCGCGTCTGTTTCGCTACAAACGCGCGACAACGGCGCGTTTAAAAAACGTGGTGTGCACAGGCCCTTGCCATGACGTGTTACAGAAAATACACAACGCAAAGAAACCAATAAATACCTAATTTCGAAAAAAGAATAACGTACCTTTAATATAAAGTTTATTTGAACTCATAATTCCAAGTCAATCCAAAGATAGAACACTGCAAAGTAACCCGTTTTAAAAAACGTCAATTTCATAGGTTTTAACCTTTTATTGTAATAAATATTTTTTTATAAAATCTCGGTTCTTACGTGGGGTGAGGACCTGGTGATCCCCACCCCATTGTACTCCCCTGGTGATACAGGCATTTTATACCTAACTCAGACACCAGCTCCTCACATTGCCAATTAAATAATACCTACTACTAATAAATGTAAAATATCGTTTTTTTTTCAATCTCTTTAACAGTTCAGTTTAGATTGTCAAATGGGTCACGTTAAGAGCTCGTGGTAGGGCTTCAGGACAATTTACGAGGATCACATACCTAAACTTGCGCGAGAAGCATGTTTGTTTCGTGAAGTTATGTCGGGTCGCGTCTGTTCGACCCACCTGAAAGCACGAACGCAGTTATTTAGGTATTTAGCTAAAGGATCTATATGACATACTAGCTTCTGCCCGCGGCTTCGCTCGCGTAAATGTAGGTTTCTCCATACGAACTTTGGACCCCCGCTTCATCCCCTTAGGGAGTGAATTTTGGAAAATCCTTTCTTAGTGCTCGCCTACGTCATAAAAGGAAACCTTGTGTAAAATTTCACGGTCCTAATCCCATTAGTTTCGGCTGTGGGTTGATATGTCAGTCAGTCAGTTTCCCCTTTTATAAATATAGATAGATGAGTACTCCTCACTAAGGCGTCCATTACACGTTAGGTTTTGCTGTCAGTTTTGCCACAGTCAAATATTTTGATTGACGAAAAACCTATCGTCTAATGCGATGATTGACGTTTGCATTACGAAAACATAATGGCGATAAAATTCCGTCATTCAAACATCATTCATGATTGATGGGATTGATTGACGCTTGCATGACTGTGTACTGGACGCCTAAATCTTTGTGAAGATTACGTGTAAGAGTCGAGAGTTGGAAGTATAGAATAGAATAGAATAAACATAAAATAAAACCACCAAAAAAATAACATAACTTATACAAACTTAAACTATGGGTACTATGGCGTTCTTATCGGTGACAGCGATATCTACCAGACAAACTTCGGATGGGTCGTAAGAACTTATAAAAAACTTTTTACAAAAAAAAAATACAACCGCCTTCAAAGTAAAAAAAAACACTGAAAAGTGCAAAATAACTTTAATTTCGAAAGTCGGTGTTTCTATAATAGTTTTGTCTCTTCGTTATTTAACACCGATTTCCGAAATTAAAGTTATTTTGCACTTTTCAGTGTTTTTTTTTTACTTTGAAGGCGGTTGTATTTTTTTTTTGTAAAAAGTTTTTTATTTTACACTTTTTAGTTATGGTACCACCACTAAAAAGTACCCCTTAGCCAAACTTAAATACCTTATAGCCAGAGTGCATCTCATGACAATTCTAATAATCCCAAACACGGTTAGATTACATTAATTTATTACAGAGGAATTCTAATAATCCCAAACACGGTTAGATTACATTAATTTATTACAGAGTTCCGGTGCCTAACTTCAGGCTTCATCATCAGATCAGTTCGATATATTCCCCCTCTACTTTCAGTCAGTCATCGACTACACGTATAAACAAAGCAATTTTACTTGTTACGACGGTTCTGCTGTGATCCTATGAGGAGTTCTGTTCCATATCTTCGAAGTTCATGATCAGATCATAACAATATTTCTATGGGACCAACTCGGAAGTATAACCTTCCAATCAAAAAGAAAATTTTCAAAATCCGTCCACAATTGACCGAGAAATCGGTGAACATACATAAAAATAAAAAACATACATATAACCTCCTCCTTTTTGAAGTCGGTTAAAAATAATAAAGCGGTTAGTCTGCGGTGTACTGCTGCTTAAGTATTGGAGTATTCGTGTACCTTTTTTATTTATTGATACACTCGGATTTGAACACTATCTCATCTGCAGGCCTAGCCAAGTTACAACCGTTTCATTTCGAATTTCTTTCTACAGTCGGTAACGCCTCCAATTCCTTTGTTCTGACCACGTGACTTAATGATGAGATGATGTCATTCCCATACATTTGAAGTTTTCTACTAGCGTTAACGATTGTAGATTATCAACTTGGCTAAGTTCTCAGATCGTAAGCGATGATGTAGTCGGCGGAGAACGCTTGCCTAGAAGTAACCTATTTACTCGTGACTAAAAGATAGACGCGTAGCGTGGACTAATTCAGACATGGGCGAACACGCATAAGCGAGGCCATTTTCTTTTATAAATTCGATAACGAGACGATGACTGTCGCAACCCAGTGTTCGACTACATCCTCGCTTTCCATCATGTGAAATAGGAATCAAACGCTAAATCTATCAATTACAAAAAGAACCCTCTTTTTTAAAGAGCCCTCGCCTGCGCGAGGCCCCTTTGGGTGCGAGGTCGTGAGCGAGGGCCACATTGCACAAGCCCAGCTACCCTACTGCTTAAAGACCCCCAGCAACATATCTATGAAACTCGTATGCTTCATAACAGTCTCAAGGTCAAAAACTGCAAAATAAACAGTCCTCGAAAACCGGCCTTTACCTTAAATTAATAGCTTACCTTCTCTTAGTTAGTTTACCGTATTGTCTGACTTTTACTGATTAAATCCCACCTGTGTTCCTTTAGTTGCCCTTTTCGTTTCAGGGCCGTGGTAACTCTCGATTAATCCCGTAGGCATCAACCCAAGCGAGCCAATTTTCTACCTCCTCAAAATTCGATAAACAAACCCCTAACGAACCCGATAATTCCTACCCTAAATAAAAATACAAAATTTATATATCCTGAAAATGCTGTAAGTTCAACCCTGCCCGACGATTTATAGTAGCGAGTTGGAAACCGGCTGAAATATTATACTACTATTCATTCTAACGCCCCACCGCGATTCCTAATCATTTTTCATACACAATTTATTAAATATTATCCGCAAAATTATGTTTTGAATAAATATAATGGTTTTAAATATATTGCTTTTGTAAGGGTTATTTATACGAGTAGATAAGTGAATAAGTTATCGAAGAATAGTTTGTATCAAACGACTTTTTTCAATACACTTACGAAGAAATGAATAAACGGGGGTTGACCAGCGACTCGTGAGGGTCGACGCACGCCCAGCCCTATACGATAAATGTAAAAAAATTGTGGCGGGGAGAGCACGCGCTATTTCTGCACTAGTGCGGAAAACAGTCTATAGCGTGCCTAAAAGCGGTGGGATAACAGCGGGTTTTCGAGTAAGTGTATTGAAAAATCATTTTTCATAACAAGTTTTTATCGTGTGGTAGGTATATGATGGGGTATTCTTGTTGCGATTTGTAGTTCCTATGACCACTATCGAACTTCATCATCAGACCAGCTCCAAATGCATCATCCAAGTAATTTTTAAGGATATAAACTTTTGTTCTATCGAATTTCTATTATTTGTTAGAAAGAGAAAGAAGAGTGTAAATGTAGTTAACATTTACACTCTTTATATATTTGATATACAGAGTTGGTGGAAATTCTCTCATTTTTCTTCAATTTTAAGTAGGCATAAGGATATAAGTAACAAAATAAAGATATAAGTAACAGAATATGAATGCTGCCTCTAAAATGTGACGTCACCACCATCGGGTTACGTTCGTTAGCATTTTTTGTTTTGTTGATTGCAATAAAACAAAAAATACTAACGAGCACCTAATGAGGTACAATGTACAATAGAAGTAGCGAGAAAAATGTTGGTGTGCGAAAGACTAAGGGCGTGGTGGACTCACGCCTTTAGTCTTTCGCACACCAACATTTGAAATGCTAATTGCTATTTTCATTAATCGATTTTGATGCTTTTTTTTTTTCAGAAAAAAGGTTTCATTTCAGTGTAATTTGCTGTTTTTTATAAAATATTCTACAAAAATAAACACAGAAAAGTACCCGATACAATATTCTAGACTTCCTTAGAGAAAGTGGTTTATTTCCATGGGCAAATGCTGAGTTTAAAATATGACCACACCTTTTCGTTATACCCTGTATATTATTATTTAGATCATTTCACGATAAGCTATGACGTGGTTATATGTATACCCGAACTAGCTTATACCAGCGGCTTCGCCCGCGTAGAAATATATATATATGTATAAAAGAAAGTCGTGTTAGTTACACTATTTATAACTCAAGAACGGCTGAACCGATTTGGCTGAAAGTTGGTGGGGAGGAAGCTTAGAACCAGGAGACGGACATAGGTTACTTTTTTTTTTTGAGTAGGGTAGAGTAGGGTAGAGCAGTATAGAGTAGGGTAGAGTAGGGTAGAGTAGGGGTAGAGTAGGATAGAGTTGGGTAGAGTAGGATATAGTAGTCAGTTGACGGAAGCGAAGCCGCGGGCAAAAGCTAGTAGAAAATATACGCCTATGTTACTCAGTGAAAATTTAGCTTTCTAATGGTGATAGAATTTTTTAAATTGGTCCAGTAGCAGGGGCGCCGACTCCGTGGGTGCTCGGGGGCTCGAGCACCCATGAGAAATAAACAGTGGGTGCCGAGCACCCCTGAGAATAGACATCAAGAGCAGTAATCGCCTTTTAGGTCACGTATAAATTATAATATTTCTTGATAGTAAAAACTAGTTTCATTTTTATATAATGGTTTTGTTTTATATTTTTATCAAAGATAATTAGTAATTAAGTACGTAGTATGTAAGTAGGACATTTATTTATTTGTCGGTCGATCAGTGTGCATTTCTCTTCTCACACTTTTTCGAGTCATCAAATGAGCATGAGCACCCATGAGGTTTTCTAAAAGCCGGCGCCACTGTCCAGTAGTATACTCGACTGCTCAGAGTCCCGCCGTCAGTCATCCCTCTGAGTGATCTTGTTCTAACGAGCTTAGCAATTTTCTTTCCAGCGAGAAAACTTTATTATTTTCATATGAGCTATAAAGTTTTGCCACGATTGCGCAGGGCGTTCCAAAAGAATATTTCCCTTAAAAAAATACGCTTAAAATACCATATTTTCTTCTGTTATTGTTAATTATAATTTATGAACGTACTAAACGTTACTGTCGTGTTTATTTCTGTAGACAGAAAGCAAGGAATATAATAATATTTTAGCCAAGCTAAAAGCCAGACGGAGGCATTACAAAATTAGCCCATTCATTCTCGAAATTCTAGCAACGTGGCTTATCCAATGTTATATAAAATATATAATGTAAAATAAAGACCAGTACATTTGTTTTAGTTATCATCATAATATTTAAGTGGCTGTTCATAAATTCCTAATTACCTCATTCGAAATAGAGTAGATACAATTTTACTTTTCGTGTAGTTAATTTCGTATTCGATTCGTTTTATTTCGATTCCGTGCCTCACTGCGGGATACTACTGCCCCGCTAGCCAAGTTACAACCGTTTCGTTTCGATACTCTTTTCGTTGATCGCCTCGAGTTGGCCACGCCTCCTATTCCTTTGTTCTGACCACGTGACTAAGCGTTGAGATGACGTCAGAATAAAGGAATCGGAGGCGTGGCCTACTCGATGCGATAGACGAAAAGAGAATCGAAACGAAACAGTTCTAACTTGGCTAGGGGGCTGTACTAGCTAAAAGGGCGCAGCAGACACCCAGCGCTGGGACCATGAGTTGACTTCCGAAAGGGAAACCTGTGGTCTTGGAACGCAAAGGGCAAAGAACATAGGTGTGGTTTTAGTCAGCTAAAGTCTACCACGCCCTCTCACCCCGCCTTAGAGCGTGAGAAGTTATTAGATGATTTCCTACCTTCGAAAAAAAGACACCCAACGCTGACACTCATTCCACTACGATCCCCTAAACCGACTGTTTGTACTCCTCAGGGGACTACACAGCACTTGATGTTCCACTTAGATCCCCTACGCTGGGGATTCTCTAAGAACTAATAAGTGCTATTCCTTTATATACCCTTCTAATTTGGGTGTCTGACGCCCAGCAAAAGCTAAGATGGTACCTCTTTCGGTCACGCTCGGCGCAATTTTATTATATCATCCTGTACTTCTCTTTTACTTTTGATGTGAAACATTTGGTACTTATAATAATAACATACTTACATATATTATATAGCTTTAATGATAAATATCAAACATTATTATTAATAAGACTGAAGATATAATCGTGACAAAGATGAAATAAGTTTGAGATGACTTCAAGTCCCTAGTCTTTCCGAATTTTACGCTTGAAGGAATATTTACTCTTAGCTTTTTTATGTCAGGAGAAAACACATTCCAGAGTTTTATGGTGGTAGAGACGGGGTAAGAAGTGATAGTCCAGCTTTTTATTTGGGTAAGAGTTTTCGTAATCAGATCTACTTTCAGAGATTTTTTTTACAAACATAAATAATAATAATATATCCCCTTTATCGTATTAGTTTCTAAAGACAATTTCTACCTTGAACGTGAATACCCAATGTCAGGCCTACTGCTATCCTCTTAAAGCTACAATATTATTTCCTTTTACAAAATGGCAGCGGATAGGATCACATTGCGTCTTTCCGGAAATCCGGACAGCTCTCAACCGCACTATGACATGTCCGGTATCCGGATAAAGGCATTCCGTTGTGGATTATTTGTGACATGAAATAGTTTATTGTTAGACCAACCTACCAGCCATCCTACACTCTATCTAAGTTTTCCCACTATTGGAGTGTTTTCGTTGGAACCAAACAAACTTAACCGGAATATTGATACTGTATTTCATAATGTCATACATTTTATTTTCCCTAACCAAATATATCATCAACTACTGGGCCAAGGTTTCCCCTTTTTACTTCCAAACCTCTTTGTCTTGCACGATCTCTGGTCAAGCTTGACCCGCCGCAAACATGATCAGATCGTCATACTACCTTCACTGCGAGCGACCTAGACGGCGATATCCTCCCGCAGGCGTCCAATGAGTGACGATCTTCTCCAATCTCCTCCAGGTCTTAAATAAATATTTTTACCTACTAAAGCAGATACGGCTAAATGGTTTTATAGTATAAAAAAATAACTTTTTACAAAAAAAGTAATACAACTGTGTAAAAAAAAACACTGTAAATTACAAAATAACTTTAATTTCAGAAGTCAGTGTTTTTATTATAGTTTTGCCTCTTCGTTATTTAACATCAGCCAGAGTGCATCTCATGACAATTCTAATAATCCCAAACACGGTTAGATTACGTTAATTTATTACAGAGTTCCGGTACATAACTTTAGGCTTCATCATCAGATCTGTTCGATATATCCCCCTCTTCTTTCAGTCAGTCATCGACTACATGTATAAACAAAGCCATTTTACTTGTTACGACGGTTCTGCTTTGATCCTATGAGGAGTTCTGTTCCATATTTTAGAAGTTCATGATCAGATCATAATTTTAACAATATTTCAATTAAAAAAAAAAAAACAAAAATCGGTCCACAAAAACCAGTGACCTAAAAATCGGTGAACATTGAAAAAATACATTCAGCCGAAACAAACGAAAAACCTCCTCCTTTTTGAAGTCGCTTAAAAAAGAAGACACTTTCACGGATACAAATCTACATTATCACCGCTAATCACAGGCTATTGCATAGTGGCTTACAATGAGACTCATCAGAGGGTTCAAAGTTCACCCGAACAGCGATGAAGAAGGGTATGCTCGGAGTTTCCTTGAGTTATCGTAGACACATTGCTCGCAGAAAAAATGGTCAATGGGGCCCGAAAGGTTCTGCAGTGTTGGAAGGTGGGGGACACAAGGGGGAGTAATGACCTTGTGAGGATCATTCATCTAATCCCCGCGAAATCCGATGAAATGGTGGTTGAACGAAGGTAAATGGTGATTGTATAGTCTTAGCAGAGCTAGGTAGTAGCTGGTTTTCTACGCAACTGTCCAAGATACAGGCGCCGTCTAATTTGGGGACCACTGTAATAATGTTGTTAAAAATATAACTTGTGACCGAATTTATTATAATAAACGCCTTATAAAAACCTTATTATTAAAAAAGGTGCAAAATTTTTTTGGCCTAAACGTATTGGAATTGTATAAAAAGATGTTCTGCCTATCAAACCACCAAAGCCTGTTTTACATATACAGCCTCATGTGTCCAGCATTTTATTCACATTTCCATGTCCGAAATGTACTTAAATCTGTTTGTCTGAAACGCGAGGGCCTCACATTTTATTTCTGCCGCATTCTAACCGCGGTCATTCCGCTTTTATGCTCTTACGGGAATGCCCATTGTGACTGTTACAAACTTTGGTGTGAATATGATAATAAAGACTGGCTTTTTGAGAATATTTAAAACTTGGAGATATATTTTTGACAATATTTAAAGCATGGAGATATATTTTTATGCTTTTACTTCTACTATCGGTTTTGCCCGCTTGAAAGTCGAAAACTATTCCAAGGGAGCACACATCAAAGATAAAAAGTTCAAATTCTATGTTCTATTCCAAGACATAGTCTACCCTTGTACCAAACTTCACCCAAATCCGTTCAGCCTTTAGAGCGTGAAGAAGTAACAAAATACGACACAGACTTGTAAACTTTCGCCTCCATACCTAACTTCTGCCAGCGGCTTCGCCCGCGTGAAAGTAGAATAATAGTCCCAAGGGAACCTACCATAAGTGTGTTTTTAACCTGATTTTTGCTTCATAATAGGAAAATACATCCAATCTAGTAAACGACTCAAGAGCAAGATTGACTCGACACTATACCGAAGATATCCCGGACGTCAGCCTGTACGAGATTAGGATGGCTCTGAAGCAGCTGAAAAACAACAAGGCGTCGGGTGAGGACGGAATTACGGCCGAACTCCTGAAGGCGGGTGGAAAACCGGTCCTTAAGGCCCTTCAGAAGCTATTTGATTCCGTCATACTCGAGGGAAAAACGCCACAGGCGTGGAGCAGAGGCGTGGTGGTACTCTTCTTTAAGAAGGGCGATAATGCCCTGCTTAAGAATTATAGGCCCATCTCGCTTCTGAGCCATGTCTACAAGCTGTTTTCCAGAGTCATCACGAATCGTCTCGCGCGCAGGTTCGACGACTTCCAACCTCCCGAACAAGCCGGATTTCGAAAAGGCTTCAGCACCGTGGACCACATACATACGCTGCGGCAGGTTATACAGAAGACTGAGGAGTATAATCAGCCTCTCTGCTTAGCGTTTGTGGACTACGAAAAAGCCTTTGATTCGATTGAAACTTGGGCTGTACTGCAGTCTCTCCAACGGTGCCAAATTGACTATCGGTATATCGAAGTGCTGAAGTGTTTGTACAAAAACGCCACTATGTCAGTCCGACTACAAGACCAGACCTCGAAACCTATCCTCTTGCAGCGGGGTGTGAGGCAGGGAGACGTTATTTCTCCGAAATTGTTCACGGCAGCAATGGAGGATGTCTTCAAGGTTTTGGAATGGAGAGGGCTAGGCATTAATGTCAATGGCGAGTACATCACTCACCTTCGGTTTGCCGACGACATAGTAGTCATGGCTGAGACTACGGAGGAGCTCAGTACTATGCTTGGTGACCTCAGTAGAGCTTCCGAAAGAGTGGGACTTAAAATGAACATGGACAAAACCAAAGTCATGGTAAACAGCCATGTAGCACCCACTCCTATCAAGGTCGGGGACTCTACACTCGAAGTTGTAGACGACTACGTTTACCTGGGACAGACGGTCCAGTTGGGAAGTTCTAACTTCGAGAAAGAGATCAATCGTCGAATCCGACTCGGCTGGGCAGCGTTCGGGAAGCTGCGCGGTATCTTCTCGTCCAATATACCACAGTGTCTCAAGACGAAAGTCTATGACCAGTGCGTGTTGCCAGTGATGACATATGGCTCCGAAACGTGGTCGCTTACAATGGGCCTCATTAGAAGGCTTAAAGTCACCCAAAGAGCAATGGAGAGGGCTATGCTCGGAGTTTCCTTGCGTGATCGAATCAGGAATGAGGATATCCGCAGGAGAACCAAGGTTGCCGACATAGCACGAAGAATCGCCAAACTAAAGTGGCAATGGGTAGGGCACATTGCTCGCAGAACAGATGGCCGTTGGGGCCGAAAGGTTCTGGAATGGCGACCACGTACCGGAAGCCGTAGCGTTGGAAGGCCTCCTACAAGGTGGACCGATGACTTGGTAACGGTTGCGGGAGTCCGATGGATGCGAGACGCACAGGACCGTTCGCTATGGCGACGCTTGGGGGAGGCCTATGTCCAGCAGTAGACGTCTTTCGGCTGAAATGATGATGATGATGATGAGGAAAATACAGATTTTCGTCTCCTTCTAATCCAGTCAAATTAAACCAAAAAAGAGAGGTGAGGTTAAAATAAGTCGCACCTAGCTGAAAGTTGGTAGGATTGTTCAAAATACCATTATAAATGAAGTCTAAAAAGTCCTCATCGATCCGACACATGCAAAAATAAATACTCGGGGTCCAAGGTCACAATAACGAGATTTTCGCGATTTTCAACAAAACGGTGAGATTTATCATAAATAGCTCAGACAAAAATTTTAGATCAAATAATTATCTACAGAAATGTCTCAATACTTTTTTTTCCTAAAAGCCACCGTTTTTGAGATATAATGATTCAAAAAGTTGAAAGAGGTCATCGTCATAATATGCACAAGTTTTCACGCCACCTTTGAGGTAGAGTACTTAGCGCGTCTATAGGGTTCCTTATCTCGAAAGGATAAAACTTAACCCTTATAGAATCACATTGTTGTCAGTCTGTCTGTCTGTGTCCGTTTGTATATCTGCCTGAATGTCTGTCTATAACCCTTTATCTCGAGAACGCGTGGAGTTATCGAGTTGAAATTAAAACTATAATAATATACTCAAGTTTGCGCTTCCTTGAAGCTGTGAAAAAAACAAACTTGCAAGTTAACGTAAAAAAATGATACGGCCGTTTTATCGATGAGGACTTTTTAGAATTCATTTATGATGGTGTTTTGAACAATCCTACCAGTTTTCAGGTGGGTGCGAATTATTGTAAACTTGGATGTCTAAATTAACCGGACTATACTTGTGATCCATATCTGGAAAGCTTATGGAGCGCAGCTATGGGTAAAAACCTCAATTTCCCGTTGGTCTTGAAGTTTACTAATAAGTTTGTCAAGTCAAAATGTCATTTGTGTAAAAGCTGTAGCTACATAAGGCTCACTAGTTAAGACAAATATCACACTACACGCACGTGCGACGACCTTGCGCGATTCTTGCATAAATAATAATCTAAATTAATTCCCAGAGGATTGTCAAAAACTTACCTACCTGTACCTGTGTATAACCTGAAATCAGAATAGGTAGAGTAATTTAGTTCAAATGTATTCAAAGCGCAATAATCAATTTGCAGTTTCATAAATGCCGGGATTTTAGAGGAGGTATTCTCAACTCTATGTTACTTACTTCATCGAACTGCAGGAATCATATCTGAAGAATGAAGCAACGTATTATAATATAATAATTATCTATCAATTTTTTTATTTTTTTTATTCTTGATAGGTTCGCGCTTGACCGCTAACTCACCTGATGGAAAGCGACGATGCGGTCGACGATGGAGCGCGCTTACCTAAAAGTAACCTATTCACTCTTGACTTGAAGATTCCCGGGTTGTAGCCATCAGGAAAAACAGATTCCGGCAAGGAATTCCACTCCTTAGCTGTACGCACTATATACCTATCTATACAGCTATTAAACCTCGTTAGTCTCGTTAAACCTCGTGAACGGCCGAACCGATTTGGCTAATTTTGGTCTTGAAATATTCGCGATAGTCCAGGGAAGGTTTAAACGCAGAGAAAATATAAAAAAATTCACGAAAAAAAAAATCCGAATACAACGCCCTCTTTAATTAAAATGTCATTTTAAAATGAATTAAGCTGGTTCTGGTAATGCCAGAAGATGGCGTTATCCTTTGACAGTTTAGATAAGGTATCACAATATTAATTGACTATTAGGCGATACGAAGTTTGCCGGGTCAGCTAAATGTTAAATAAGTAAAGTATTAAATAATTTTTATGTTGTAAATAAACCTAGGATTATAAACCTGAATAATAAAATGATAAACCTGAAATATAAACCTAGGATTTTTTGTTATATTTTTAGAAGTTTCGACAAATTTGAGTCTATGTTTTACAAAAAACTTCAGACCTTTGTGATGCTTTTTCAGCGAGATATCAATGATATCACCGTTTCGATGGCGCGGCCATGGGGTTTTTGCTTTAAAGCTCCTAAAATATAAACCTTGGTTTTTTTTTTGGCTATGCCTGCTGGTTATGAACCAATGGTGGATGGGAAAACTCATCATGATCATTGCGGGCTTGCGGACGGCGAGCAATGGGTAGCCCGCCGTCCGACCGTCCGGTAACCGTCCGGACCTAGCCCAAGTCGTCGACGGCGCGTATTGTACCACGCGAGCCTCAGGGAGATGTCAGCAAATCGTAGGGGCCCAGCAGGGTCGAAGCCTACTGGCGCCATGGGTAGTGTGAAAACGAAACCTGGAGCCCTGGGATTCGTCCCAGGGCTCGGCAACGAAGGAACAGGAGTGGGTTTTTAGTCAGTAAAAGTCTGACACTATCTCCCACTCCGCCCAAGAGCGCGATTTGTCATTAGAAGATTTTCCCACCTAAAAAAAAAATATTGATCATAAATTATTGATCGCGATAAAAACCAGATAGGTAGATTATAATCGTACAATGATTGACGATCACCTGAGCTCGTCAGAATATAAATAAGGCCGTCAATATGTTAACAACTTTTTAACCGACTTCAAAAAGGAGGAGGTTATATGTTCGGTTGAATGTATGTTTTTTATTTTTATTTTTTATGTATGTTCACCGATTTCTCGGTCAATTGTGGACCGATTTTGAAAATTTTTTTTTTGATTGAAAGGTTATGCTTCCAAATTGGTCCCATAGAAACATTGTTATGATCTGGTCATGAACTTCGTAGATATGGAACAGAACTCCTCATGGGATCACAGCAGAACTGTCGTAACAAGTATTATTGCTTTGTTGATACGTGTAGTCGATGACTGACTGAAAGAAGAGGGGTAATATATCGAACTGATCTGATGATGAAGCCTGAAATTAGGCACCGGAACTCTGTAATAAATTAATTTAATCTAACCGTGTTTGGTATTATTAGAATTGTCATAAGATGCACTCTGGCTATAAGGTATTTAAGTATGGCTGAGGGGTACTTTTTAGTGTTGGTACCATAACTAAAAAAAGAAAAATAAAAAACTTTAAAAAAAAAAAAATATAACCGACTTCAATGTAAAAAAACACTGAAAAGTGCAAAATAACTTTAATTTCGGAAGTCGGTGTTAAATAACGAAGAGACAAAACTATTATAGAAACACCGACTTCCGAAATTAAAGTTATTTTGCACTTTTCAGTGTTTTTTTACATTGAAGTCGGTTACATTTTTTTTTGAAAAAAGTTTTTTATTACCAATTATTTTGTTGAAAACATTGTTTTTCATAGTAATATTATAATAATATCATCATAAATAAAGAATGTAATTTGTATTAATTTATTCATACTGAACACTTTTTTTACTATGGGATATCTTCTCATCCCCTGCTCTAGGTGGAACGAGTGGGATTGTCAGACTTTTACTGACTATTACCTATCCGTAGAGCAGTGGTGGCCGAGTGGTAACGGCCCCGACTCACGAGTGTAGGTCGCGGGTTCAAACCCAGCCAGGCGCATTACTTTGTGTAATTTATTTCATCACCACTGCTCTCAAAACGGTGAAGGAAAACATCGTGAGGAAACCAGCATGTCCTTGAACCAAAAAATTCGAAGATATGTGACATCCACCAACCCGCACTGGGCCCGCGTGGTGGATTACGGCCCAATCCCAATGTTGGGAAATGTTCCCACTGTTGGGACTCAGGCTTCCTCTCCAGGAGAGGAAGGAGAGGAAATTATAAGGCCGACTATGCTATGCTACCTATCGGTGTTCCTTCCCTTGCCCTTTACTTTTCAGAACAGCGGTGACTCTTTGAAACAATCTCGCAGCCCTTAACAGGCATACTTATTGGGTCGCGTCAAGTCCTGAATACCTTTTTTAAAAGGTAAATCATCAAATGACTTTTCCCGCTCTGGGTAAAGCGAAAGGAAGTGTCAGACTTATACTGTCCGACCTGTGTTCTTTAAGTTGCCTTTAAGTTCTAGGACTGCAGTGATTCTTTCGACTGCCTGCAATTCTGCAGCCCTGACAGGCATCGACTCTATCGTCAATTTCTGAATGCTAAATTGTAGGAAAACAATTTTAGTATTTCGTTAAATTATACATATAAACCCTGGATCTCTGAATTGAGAATTTTAAATGTATTTATTTATTTGAATTTAGTATAGCCACATCACATACATTAATCATATCAGGATCAATCTTAATTACTAGAAAACTAATGCACATGATATTTCATACATTTGTATATTCTCATAGGGAAGTAGTTTGACAAATTTCCATTTCAGAATTAGGCATTAGTGTACTTGTTTTGCTAGGTAAAACTTAATGAAAGTCTCATCATCACAATGTGGAAAGTGGAGAAAAGACGTCCACTGCTGGAAATGCTCCCCAAATGTCGCCACAATGACCGGTCTTGTGTGTCTCGCATCCATCAGATTGCCGCGACCCTCACCAGGTCGTCGGCCAACCTGTGGGAGGCCTTCCAACGCTGCATCTTCCGATACGTGATAGCCACTCCAGAACCTTTCGGCCGCATCGACCATTTGTACTGCGAACAATTTATCCTGTCCACTGCCATTTATCTTAAAGAAGGGGAAAGTCTAAATTAACGAATTTATCTAACGACTGACTGTAATTTTCTTCAATCCTAAGGGACAACTCAGTCTAATCTAATTTATATATCTACAAAGTTAGCGATAACCAATTCTCAGTTACCCTTTTAAAACATCTCAATGTTCCTCGAGCTTTCCACTCATTCTATAAAAACAAAACTAAAATATCTCGACCGAGGAAACTGTATAAAACATTTCTCCTCACCAGGTGTATCTCATTTTGAGAGTAACTACTTTAAATGGTAAGTGGTCCCTTATGATAATGGTCAACTAAAATGTTAGGCCATTAAGGGTAGCCACGATCGCAGTTGGGCGTTTCGTATGGATTACGAGTTAGTTTTTTTTGCGCCCATTAGGGCTGGATTATCCTTTTTACTATGACATGAGCTTTTAGAAATATGGTCTCAAAATCCAGAACAGGAAAGTGTTTTACGGTAATGGGACAGCATCATTATCACTATCGTCCTGCCCTAGTTTCATGGTAATCAGGGTCGGCTCAATACATTTTATTCTGTCATTCTCTTCTGTCAGACGTCACACGATCATTTAGCCTACCTAGTATGGCCATAAATTCTGTAACAAATAAAGAAAATTTTACTTCATAAAAATGAATGTAATATTCTTAGAATAATTTGGTACATTTGATAGAGAATCTAAACAAGAAATTAATACACACTTCTACTGAAAATGTCTACTCTTAGCTTTAGCACTGACCTTTAAGCGTTCAGACCAAGTCGTTTACTAATTTTCCACCTAAACAAACCGCTCGTAGTCCGTTGGGACGGCGCGGCGGCGATCCAACACGACCGGGGATAGATGAGGCGCAGGAACAACGGCTTTACGAGGCACGGTGGAGTCACACCACAAAATTCCAAACTCCAGGCTTGCACAGTGTAATTTTTAATAGAAAAATCCTATAGAACTTTCTGCCCAACTCGGGTACCGTACCTAAAACCCTACGCACAGCAATCGCCCTTGCGTCGACGAGACCAACGAGTCCGTTAGAGGATATTAGACGAATAAGTAGACTTCAACTTATATTGTAAACAGGTCAATTTGGCAAAGGTTTTCTGTGGAAGTCCTGATTCGGTTACGACAATGTTTATCTATCAGTAAAAGTGATACTGTAGTTTTACAGTATCGCTTAGTGACACGCCATCCATGAGAGCAATGCCGTGGGAAATTAAGTTTTTAATTCTTGTTTGTCGTGTCTAGACTTCTCGTCTACGTCTTTGGTTTGACCTTGTTTATTCCTATTAATCTGCGTGTCTACATTTGCAATTATCAATGGTTCACTCTGTAGAGTTCTGAAATTTTTAGTTTATCTTCGTTTTAGATAATCATTAAATCAGTTTTTAACCGACTTCAAAAAGGAGGAGGTTATATGTTCGGTTGAATGTATGTTTTTTATTTTTTTTTTTTATGTATGTTCACCGATTTCTCGGTCAATTGTGGACCGATTTTGAAAATTTTTTTTTTGATTGAAAGGTTATGCTTCCAAGTTGGTCCCATAGAAATATTGTTATGATCTGATCAGGAACTTCGTAGATATGGAACAGAACTCCTCATGGGATCACAGCAGAACTGTCGTAACAAGTAAAATTGCTTTGTTTATACGTGTAGTCGATGACTGACTGAAAGAAGAGGGGTAATATATCGAACTGATCTGATGATGAAGCCTAAAATTAGGCACCGGAACTCTGTAATAAATTAATTTAATCTAACCGTGTTTGGTATTATTAGAATTGTCATAAGATGCACTCTGGCTATAAGGTATTTAAGTATGGTTGAGGGGTACTTTTTAGTGGTGGTACCATAACTAAAAAGTGAAAAAAAAAACTTTTTACAAAAAAAATACAACCGACTTCAATGTAAAAAAAAACACTGAAAAGTGCAAAATAACTTTAATTTCGGAAGTCGGTGTTAAATAACGAAGAGACAAAACTATTATAGAAACACCGACTTCCGAAATTAAAGTTATTTTGCACTTTTCAGTGTTTTTTTTTACATTGAAGTCGGTTGTATTTTTTTTGTAAAAAGTTTTTTGAATCTATCCACACCAAACATGTTTATGTTTCAGTTGTCCCCAGAGATTTCTCCCGCGTTTTTGGTTACTGTTCCACTTCTGTGGATCATAGCGTGTTGTTATAGTCTATAGCTTGCCTCGATAAATGCACTACTTTTCTAACACAAAAATATTTTTTCGATTCGAACCGATAGTTCTTGAAATTAGCGCGTTCAAACAAACAAACAAACTCTTCAGCTTTATGATATTAAGTATAGATACGGTGATGAATTCATATTTTCCTCAATACCTGTTATTATACGCGACTTAGAAGGGTTTGTATAAGAAAGATGGCCAATATCATTATTCTGACAACAGTTTGCGTTTCCTCTCCGTATATTTCGTCAATTATTTGTGACTTACATACGTCTTCTCAGATGAACCGTGCGAGTTTTATTTATTTGTCAACCACTTTCAGCTAACATATCCAGGGCAATACTCTCCGTATGAGAAACATTTTTTCCTGTTACCGCTATTTCTTTTCGCGAATCTTTTCTTATCTTTTCGGGAATAGGATATTTGTGATATTTTGTTTTTAGGTCGCCATCTTTTTTTCAATTACATTTCAGAAATCAGAAACATTTATTTCAAATAAACCATTTGCAGGCACTTTTGAATTGTCAAAATGTCGGTAAGTCAACAAAGTGAAACTAAATTACACGTTCCAAATCATAGATCTATGGAGAAGAACATGCAAGAAACTTCATGGACACACTTCTATATCATGTAATGAGTTACAAAAATCTTAGTTACTATTTCTTGTCGCTTCTATTATGTGAGCACAATGTAAATAAATAATGAAAAAAGAAAGAGTAATTAAAAAATATAACTTGAAATAAGCCACTGGCAGCTAAGAGATGACCAGTATTAACCGACGGCGCCCGTTCACGAGCATGACGCGTGCATCAGCCCCACTCAGCTCGGGTTCCCTATTAGATTTCGAAACTTGATAATTCGATTTTTATTATTTATTTATTATATCCTTTACTGTACACCACATAAACAAAAATACAGGACAAACATAATTAAAAATAAGTGTACAATGTAATTTTATTACATAGAACACAGTGTGTCGATAATTCAGTTGTAAGATGTTTTATTCCATCAATGCTTTATTGTTGCGATGTAACGTTAGTGCGAAAAATCCTGTTGCGAAAAACCTTACAGCGATTGCTCATTAGATCGGTAATTTATTACTTCGATAGTGTGTCGATTCGAAACGCATACTGTTCCATGACATTTAAATTAATACTATACAGACGTTAAGGAAATACCATTTCATTTATTTAAAAAAAAAATCACCACACCCAAATATTTTTTTAATTTTTAATTTTAATGTGTAATTGAGTGATTTGTTTTTGTGATGTCAGATCATGTTTCATTGATCGTGTTAGGGTGATTGATAGAGTTTCGCGTCGACGACAAACAAAATGTTTTGATAGATTGGGTACTCGATATTTTAGGGTGGACAGGCTCCTTGTTTTTACGCACATGGAATATAGAATATGGAATAAAGTTCTTCAAATATAATTTATTTTTTTTTGGATAAAAAATCTGTAGTAAAAAATAACAATAGTGAAGAAATCGTAGTCAAAAAAAAAAATTTTTTTATATTAAAATAAAATAAATCCGTAAATCTGAAACGGTCCTAGTTTATTAGCAAAACCGAACTCATACAAATTAAAAGCGACGGCAAGCTATCTGTCACATAAAAAAATATAGCTTTTTTGTCCTTGAGTAGGTCTGTGACCTCTGAAGCTTATTAATATGAATGTCTAGACAAAACGAGTGTCATTCGTAACTTGTCAAATCAATAAACATGACCCCAGGCAGCCGAGGAATATGGTAAACATGTTTCAGATCGATAAAATGGCTGACAGAGTTTACAAACATGATAGAAACTTAAGGAACTGTAGTGCTATCACGAGCTAAATAACGCTATCCTTTTGACGATATAAACTAAAAAAAAAAACAATCATGCTTAAGAGCATATACCTAGATAGAGACCGCCGTGTCTTCGTGGGGGCGATCGGCGGCAGCGATCTCTCGCGCCGGGCCATGGTCGGGAGTGGCAGGCAGTCGCCTCCTTCTGCGAAACAGTAATGCTAGCAAAGAAGGAGGCCGCACGTGCCCGCGCGAGGCAATGGCCTTCGCGCCCCAGATTCGGATTCCGATTCCGATTTCCGGCCACCGTAGGCGCAGGCTTGCGGACGGCGAGCAATAGGTAGCTCGCCGGCCGACCGTCCGGTAACCGTCCGGACCGAGTCCAAGTCGTTGACGGCGCGAAGTGTTCCACGCGCGCCACAAGGAGATGTCAGCAACCATAGGGGCCCAGCAGGGTCGAAGCCTACTGGGGCCATGGGTGATGCAAAAGAGATCTCTGGGGCCCTGGAAAAATGGCAAAGAAGGAACAGGAGTGGGTTTTTAGTCAGTAAAAGTCTGACACTATCTCCCGCTCCGCCCAAGATCGGGGGATGTCATTAGATGATTTTCCCACCCGAAAAAAAAAAACCTAGATAGAGAAAAGTTGTATTACAAATTCGGTAGTAGTTCGCAAACCTACAGTGCTAACAAGAGCTCTAAACGCGATCCATCTTATGACCTAAATTGAACTGTTAAAGAGAGAGAGCTATATAGGGTGTATAGTTTCATCCCTGTTTCTCGTTGATATGCCTGTCATTTTAATACTCTTGGTAAGGCCCCTGTTCTCCAGTAGGCCAGTAGGTAGGATATATTGCTATCCGTGTAAAGTTGCGCGTAACTGCTTCGCAGAAGGAGGTCACTTCTTTCCATTCGTTTATTTCCATTGTAGTTCATAGATGGGCATAAATTACAGTATGCGAGAATCGACCTTTAGTGTTAAGCAACTCTTGCGGTTTTAAAACCTCTACGGTCCGGACTAAGCGTTTATACCGCCTACATCGAAACACTGGTGCAATTTTCCTGCTGCGGTCTTCCCTTCCGATTATAACTTAGGTGTCTTCAAGGCTAGAGTAAATAGGCTCTTAATAAACTATGTGCGCCTCACCATCAACGATTGCATCACTGTTTATCATCGGTTGGGATCGCAGTCAAGCACTAGTTTATATCACTTAAAAAAATATATTTTTGACAAACCTATGAAACATTTTAAGTATACACCACCAACAATCAATGTTTGTCAAGCAAAACCAAAGCAAGAAAGGGGCTCTAATCCATACATATTCAAAGTACCCTGGTAATTCAATTTATCAATGACAACCGTGAACCAAAACATTTAGGAACACGTCGGGAAAGACAGGTGGAATTATCTTCCAAACATGTGCGGTTACAAGAAGTTTCTTAGGAAATTCAGATATATTTGGCTCCCTCTGAGAGGCAATTAGTCTTTGGGCTTTAGACGCGTGACGTTCTATCAGAGTAAATCTGTGATAGAACGTCACGTGACTGTCTTTTCTGTGACTGAGAAAATAAATATTTGCCACAGAAAAGATATGCTCATAATTGTCTTTTCTGTGACATTTTTTTTTACTTTTTCTATCCACTAGCGCCTTCAAATGTCACGTCATCAATCTTTTAAATTTTATCATTTCAACAATCGCAATCTGATACATAATAATATTTTTTTTATTAAAATGTCTACTCACAATGACAGGTTTATTCTAGCTTTTGTTTTATTGGAAATGTGAGGAGCTGGTGTCTGGTGAGATTTTATAAAAAAAAATTATATATTACAATAAAAGGTTAATAAATAAGGAGATTCAATTTTGAAGGAAAGTAAAAAGGAAGTTATAATAAAAAAGTCATGCATGTGATGTGTGATGAATGTCACTTTGTTTAATTACAACCTCTTGACTTCCTTAATTTTAGAACAGCTAAATTATAACCAGGAATGCAATTACTTTGTTCATACTGAACCCAACTTAATATGCTATTACGCGTTTAATTTTACTTGGGATTTAAGGTCAGTTCACACCGAGACGCGACGCGAAGCGACGCTGCGCGAAAAGTGACTCAAAATATAACTTTATTTACTACACGAAAAGATTCACATTTCAGATCGAAATGGCTCGCGTCGCAGCGCTGCGCGGTGCGACGTATTTTGAATTCTCACAATGAAATGTGTATCTTTTTGAGTAGTAAATAAAGTAATATTTTGAGTCGCTCTTCGCGCAGTGTCGCGACACGTCGCGTCTCGGTGTGAACTGACCCTAAATTGTGAAAGTAAATTGGGCATGCAAAGTTAGGTTCGCTGTTCCTGAATTACTAACACCAGTATGTTATTATTACACTAGCTGCTGTCAGCGGCTTCGCCCGCGTGAAAGCAGAAAGTTAACTCAAGGGAATATACTCCCGGGATAAAAATATCCCATGTGCTATTCTAGAGTATGGTCTACCCGTATAACAAGTTTTATTAAAATCCGTTCGGCCGTTATAGTGTAAAGAAGTGTATGATCTCTTGCTAGATCACACACTACCTTTAGATGATGTGGGCGGCATAGAATAAAAGAGAGTAAAATAATTTAAACTACTGTATTGTTCCAAAGGTTATAGGTAAAATGAGCTAATGAACTGATGCGTCTGAAATGTGCAATTAGATTCATTTTTCTGCTGACTAACTTCTTGGTAGTTCAGAAGTGCCTGTAAATGGATTATTTGAAAAAAAAAAGTTTTGATTTGATTCGGTTAGTTCACATCTTCAACTGGAAGACAGTTTATATTATATTTAGAACCCGTAACCGGTTCTAAATTACCTTTGTAACTTTATTAAATTCTGTTTTAAAAAAAGTTTTAGGAAATATTCCGTTGACCATAACTACTCCAGCCAAAATTATTTTTAATTAAATTTAAATGAAGCTAAACTTTTCACTAAAATATTTTTCTAAAAGTCCTCAAATAAAGCCTCGAAAATATAACATTGTTACAACGCAACAAGGTCTAAGAAATAATTCACGGGAGCCGCATAGTTTTAATATGAGTTTTGTTGGGGGAAAATGGGTTACCCCTGACATTTGTGTGGGGTATTACGGCATACCGGATGAAAATGTTGGCTACCGCTGAATTTATGACGTATATACTTGTGTTGAAGTTTCAGCAGGACAAGGGTCTTCTGTAAAATTAATAAATAATATATTCGGTTACTGTTATGGCATTTCTTTCAAGAAATATATTTTTTTAAATTCAAACTTCATGTAAGTACAGTAGTGGTACATAGGCGGACTTAATGCAACAAGGCATTCTCTACCAGTCAACCTTTGGGTTAAAAAGACAACACTGTTATTAATATTTTCCACAACTGTCACACAACGCCATCTAGTCCCAAACTAAGCAGAACTTGAGCAAAGAGTACTAGAGTAATACATAAATATTTCTAAATACATAATATTATAGATAAATTACACCGAGACGGAACAAATCATCGTGCTCATCATACAAACATTTGTTTTGGGTGGGATTCGAACCCACGACCTCCAGTATAGCAGTCGAGGCCACTAACCACTCGGCCAAAAGGCCAGTCAAATTAAAATTATATTATACATTGAAAATTAATAAAACCCCATTAAATTACAGCAAATATTTAATAACATATTAATATTCCAATAAGATTGATATTTCCGTAACTGAATTAATAGATTCAATCTCAGTTAGAATTCCATTCCAAAGGTCGTAGCTCGTAGCAACTTGCTACGAAGGTTCTACGAGCGCTACGAGGCGTCTACGCTTCGTAGCACCCATGTATTGGTGTGATTTAATCAAAGTTATTTAGCATTTATTCGTCTTATGCTTATACAACTTATGTTACTGCTAAAGTGTTGACTAGATTTATTTGGTTGTTTTAAAGTTATTATGTGGCGATATGTTTATTTATATTCGATAGCTCCTCTATTGGACCGTCTGAAACGCGGATCTTATCATATAATAAGTGTCATATTATACACAGCATGAGAGCAAGCTATGTATGTTTATCATCAAAATCTAAATACATAATTATATATAATCTGCATCAACTGCACAACATAATAAAGACTCATCCTGAAAGTAGTATGTTCAGAATCGCTGCCTATTTTTAAAATAGGCATTTTATATATATTTTTTTAATTGATATAAACCAGTGCTTGACTGCGATCCCATCTGATGGAAAAAAAGAGAAAAAGAGAAGAGAAAGAAGAAGAAGAGAATAGTATATAAATATCCTAGTTTGATAAATCTTTATTGCGTTCTTGTATGTGTGCTTTCAGTCAAGCACTAGTGGTATAGAGCTACTCCTCGATAATTCCCAAGGACAGTCATATCTTTACGATAATAATGTGACCATGGCCGGATAGCTTATCGAGATTGTCTTAAATCCCAAGAGGTCAATATCGTAATAACTTTTAGTAACTACCTAAGCCATAGTCAGTGGTATATTATAAGACAGCACAGCAAGTATAGCACTTTGCCAGCGACTTAGTTCTCGGCAATATTTTCATAATTAATCATTTGACTGGCCTGTTGGTCTAGTGGTTACTGGCCCTGACTGCTATGCCGGAGGTCGTGGGTTCTATTTCCACCCTGGACAAATGTTTGTGTGATGAGCACGATCATTTGTCCTGTGTGTGGGTGTAATTTATCTAAAATATGTTTGTATTTAGAAATATATAAATATCTTCATCAGTTGTCTAGTACTCATAACAAAAGCTCTGCTTAGCTTGGGACTAGACGGCGTTGTGTGACAGTAGTGGAATATTATATTATAAAAACTTTAGCCCCCAGTAAACAGTATTTTTTTTAGAAAAATTTTGAAAACTAATATGGCAGTCTGTGCTATTCATTTTGATTAGAATTTGTACCATGTTTCAAGTTTATAAATAAGAATATTCCATACAATCTTTAAAACAACCTTTATCATTTCCTTAGGTTACTATTCGTGGTAACTTTCAAATATATTGATATACGGAATAAGATCTTGCATACAAACGAAATTCCCCCTTTTCCCCTCTCAAAGGTTTAATTTCCAAAAAAACACTTCTTAATGCTCGCCTACGTTATAAAAAGAAGCCTTCTGCAAAATTTCATGTTCCTACTTCTGGTAGTTTCGGCTGTGCGTTGATATGTCAATCAGTCAGTTTCGCCTTTTATATATATATATTTATTTATAGGTTCCAATGTGGCGACAAATAATTTCGTTCCGACGTTGGCATGGAAATTTACTTATTTGAATTTTAATCACATTCTAGTCTGAGTTTTTTGTTAAGATATGAATAAAGTTTTTGTTAGGGACTCATTGAACAATTTTAAAATGATTTTACGATCAACTTTGGGATTGAGCATTGACTTATAAATCTTCATTTTATCCTGAGATTTTATCTATATCATTTACACTATTATTACTCGCATAAAAGAATTAAATTATTTACTAAGTGAAAATCAATAGCCACAGTAGGTAGCTATACAAATTTTATTTAAAAATAATATTTTGTAGTGGTAAAAATATTGCAGAATATTGCATTATTCGGATACTATCACATCAATATTTGGTAATATGTGCCACTAAATGAAAATGATTAATTACATAATATTATTTAAATAATAATACATCTACAATTATGAAGTAGTTTTTTTTTTATTAAAAAAACCTTTATGCACCACAAAGGTACAAAGGCAAAAAAAGGCTTTCTTAATGCCTTAGGCATTCTTTACTAGTCAACCGAAGCTTGTGGAGAGACAACATAGTAGGTGGATAAAAAAGAGAAAATATTATTTAAAAACTGGGTAAGTGTGAGTCGGTATGTATGGGCATGACATCATCTCAACGTTAAGTCACGTGGTCAGAACAAAGGAATCGGAGGCGTTACCGACTGTAGAAAGAGATTGGAAATGAAACGGTTGTAACTTGGCTAGGCCTGCAGATGAGATAGTGTTCAAATGCGAGTGTATCAATGAATAAAAAAAAACCGGGCAAGTGCGAGTCGGACTCTGGGTTGGCGCCCTGAGGGTTTCGTACAAACTTACCTATGTAAATAGTTCAATTCCGGAATAGAGTCTCTAAAATTTTTCCGAATCGAAATTTCATTTGGAATAAGCAGTACATTTGTGCTCTTCTATCTGCTTTTGTTATTTTCATTTTTAAGTGTTTGTGTGTACATAAACAAAATAAATAAAATAAATAAATAAAATAAAATAAATAAAATAAAATAATTAAATAAATAAAGTACAAAGGCGGACTATGGACTAGACTATATTATGTATAGTGCCTTACAAGACATCACACACATAGTTGTTTCACATCTTTAGAAATATGTCTCATTAATGCCTCTGAATCCACTAGGGGACTGAATGTCTCCAACATGACGCGCAACGCTCCATCTTCGAGACGCTGCAACGTAACCCAGTGTGCCCCAATTTGCCCCCTGACATTTTACAACACATTCACGTGACGGACATGTTATTCGACAATTTAACAGCGTTGCGCGTAATATTGAGGAACATTTTGTCCCCCAACATGACGCGCAGCTCTCAATCTACGAGACGCTGCAACGTCTCCAACGTAGCCCAGTGTGCCCCAATTTGCCCCCTGACATTTTACAACGCATTCACGTGGCGAACATATTATTGGACAATTTAACAGCGTTGCGTTATATTGAGGGACATTTTGTTTTCTAATGTATCTGAAGTTTAGTGGTCCATCGGCCCATTTTAAACCTTACTGACCCTTTTTCTCCAACTGACTGAACCGGACCTTTTCGAGGCGATGGCGCCTCGGTTTTACTGTCCGGTAAGAAAAATCTTAAACGTTTAATGTTCTTTATTCATCTCGAATCGGGAATGTCTATTGAAAATCGTATAAAAGGAATATACGATTAATGGGATTCCAGAGCCGTTTTCTAAAAGATTCTAAATGCGGCCTTCACTACCAAAGGAGCTAAATCTTAATCTGATGTTTATGAATGAACGTATTGTATGAGTTTACAATACATTCTTGATTCTGGAAGGAAAAATAAATGGGAAAACCGAAAGATTGAGGATACCTACCTAGTAACAAATTTAGGGTAGGTACTTTTCTTCCGGGATTATTAAGTATTCAACCGCGGTCAGAACCCTGTTCTACTTTAATGTTGCGTAAACTATGCAACATTACGTGCGTATTTTAAATGTAGCCATGGACGACCGAGCTCGGGCTCAAACTACTCTTCCCACCTGTATGGGAGGTCGTCTGGTAACCGTCCGGACCTAGCCAGAGTCACCTACGGAGCGTAATATCCCACGCGCACCTCAAAAAGATGTCAGCAAAACCGTAGGGGCCCAGCAGAGCCGATGCCCGCTAGGGCCACAGGGAATTTCTGAAAATCAAACCCGTGGTCTGAAAAACACAGGTGTGGTTTTAGTCAGTAAAAGTCTGATACACTTTCCTGCTTCACCCAAAAGCCAGAGAAGTCATTGGATGGTTTACAATCTCAAAAAAAAAGTGAGGTCCTATCCGCAAAAGTTCAGAGGGACTGTGGAAAGATTTTTTCATAGCAATATGAGCAAAGTTTTATTTATGCGTGTGCCAAATTTTGTCCACATACATACATATATAAAAAAAACTTTCGCCTTTATTATATTAGTGTGACAATAAAGTATACCTATCTATTAAGTCTTTTTCCACATCGTTTTGCAATCCTATTGTTGAAGTTCTCTTTGTCTATACAAAGTCACGATGAGCTCATTAGTAAGCGCGCTACAGCTTCCTTAATTAATTTGATGATTCTCTTTTCTTTTAAGTCTTTTCAAAGGACTGTGTGCGTATTTTTAGACAATGCTGAAGCATTACAACTGATGATTTTAATTGATATTGAAGACCATGATTCATGAACAAACAAGTAATTGCAAACTTAAATAAAACATTAAAAAAAATCAACAATAAAAAAATATCTCACGGCAGCGCCAAATAGGTACAGTTCATCATAATGCCTGACAACTACGTAGCAGTTGCCTGACGCTGGTTTTCAACTGAACCTAAAGATACGCTTGGTAAATAGGTAGCTGTACCCGCTATAGGAACAGAACGGATGCTCGGATAGGTATACGTGAATTAATTTAAATAGATAATACATACAAGCAACAGAGCTCGGTCTTCAATCATGGTGATTTATTACAAACTGGCTTTTTCTTACGGTTTTTCCCCTGATGGCTTACCTACAAAAGAAGCACGTGCGAGCATTTTCTGGAATGGAAAGTAGTTGTAACAGATAAATCGCCTCAAGTGGAACTGGATCGGCTTCACGGTCCGAAGGGCTCTGAACATATACCATAGGAAACCCTAGACTGGAATCCTCAAGGAAAGCGTAAACGTAGTCGCCCTAAGAACCACAGACGTCAACGAGAGGCATCGACGTAAAAGGCGACGAACATAGGGAAGACCTGGATCGAAATGAATCGCGAAGCTCAAGACCGAACGGTATGGTGGCGCTCAGGAGACGCTCTCTACCCCATCTACGGGACACAGGGAGTTAAGTCAAGAAAGCAGCCGTCAGTAACCGCGGCGAAGGTGATGTGTTGACCTGATCACGTTTGTGGGTCTAACTTGACCGGAAGTTGCGCAAGACACAGAAGTTTGGGAGGAGAAAGAGGAAACCTTTGCCCAGCAGAGGGACACAAGTAAGCCTTGAAAAAAATACCGCTTCTAATCTGTATAAGAGTTTGAGTTATCGTATCAGTACTTCCAGAGTGCCAGCCAAAATCTTAACTCTTTATAGTTTGATGACACAGTTGGCGCAGTAGTTGAGCAATTGGCAACTGTGCTACGGGTCGCTGGTTCGATTCCCGCATGGGAAAAATATTTGTAAGGCCTACAGATAGCTGTTCCGGTTGTCTTGTGTATGTGAGTTTACATGTTTATGTAAGCACTTACGACACAGGAGTAACTGCTAGTGTTAGTGTGGAGCTAAATTTATAAAAGAGAAAAATTAAAATATTAGTTTACACAGGGGAAAAAATCAAGGACACAATTTTACAAATGCCTTCTAAATGTGTGTGTTCTTACTGAATGCTAAGACCAACGTAAGAAAGTCACAACAAAAAAGAAACAGTAAATACTGTGAAGAAATTATTTAAGTCGGACTAAAAATGACGAAGATACAGCAATTTTAGTGTATTAGTAGAATGAAGCGACTCGCTGTAACGTCATCTGTCATATTCGGTCTCCGCCGGCGAATGAATACGATCAAGCATCGTGTTCATCACACAAACATTTGTCTTGGGTGGGAATCGAACCCATGACCTCCGGCAGGTATATTCGTCTCATCTTTTATCCTTCAGGCCTCAAAACTAGAATAACAAATGCCTCTCATCTCACAAGCTCGGTATATTTATGCAGATGTGAAAATGAATACGTTCTGATGATGAATGTAAGCCTGAGGCTCCAACGCCCGCACTCTGCTTGCTACATTTATGTAGGTACAAAATATGAGTGTCGATACTGTGTATGTTGCTGGTAAAGTGCGAAAATGATTGATGGAACTAGAAAGACTGTGAATTGTCTAGTAAGTAGTTTAACTAAAATTTTGTGTTTTATAAACTGGTTTTCGGATACACCTACAGCCTTTTTTGAGATGGTAAACTATCAAATGTTTACATTTGAATAAGTGTATGTTTACTCTGTCTGTAACTCAAACATTTGCTGGGAGAAAACTCATTGTTGAGTTAAGCTCGCCTTTGTGCATAAACTGTATGTATCACCGTGTACTATGTATGTTTTTGTGTACAATAAAGAATTAAGTGCTTAGTTTTTATAATTGTGCTTTCGTGGATATCTTGTGTGACAAATAAATGGTTTATCTATCTATATGAATATTTTTTCCCGCCTGAGTGGAGCGAGAGGACAAGTAAAACTTTTACTGATTAAAACCCACTTGTGTTTCAGGGCCACGGTAACTCTTAAACATTCCTGTAGCCCACCCAAACCCACATTGTATTACTAGTCTTATAATGTACTAGTGACTCCCCAGCATTGTACGATTATAAAAATATACTTTCCTCGTTTATTGCTCTTTGTATTCATGAAAAACGCATCAAGAGAACCGATGCCTACTAGCGCCATGGGTTTAAATCTGAAAAGGTTAACCGTGGCCCTACAACGCAAAAGGCAACTAAAGGAACAGGTGTGGTTTTAGTCAGTAAAAGTCTGACACACCCTCTCGCTGCGTCCTGGAGCGGAAGAAGTCATAAGATAACTTTCCACCACAAAAGAGACTCGCCGCTTCTAGAAAGACCATTTCTTTCCCAATTTTTTGTTCTAACAGTAACATGAAAACAATATCGAGTTTCAATTTAAAACATGACAGTGCTGTTTGCAGCCTGAAGAGAACAAAAAGACTCAATGCACGATGTGTGGGTGACAATACTGACAAACATAGGTGTCTGTGTACGAATGGAAGGTATTGTTCTGGGGTCGTGTCATGTAGACATCTTTGATATTTTATTGTGAGGAATCGTTATATACTAAGATGCCAGACCTGTCAGACAACTTATTTTCCCATAAAATCCCATAGCCATAAAAATTTAAGTTACTCTTATTTTTAGTTCCCTTTCTCACCTGGTACCTGCCCAGGGACTCCAAGGAGGAGCTCCATAAGCACACAGGTATTCAAAGCACATGAGACGCTACTGAGAACCTAAGGTTTCATCCATGTGAAAATAAGTTATGTCAAACAGCTATTTTTTTTTTAGGAGGGAAAATCACCTAATGACAAATCCCGCTCTTGGGTGGTGCAGGAGATAGTGTCAGACTTTTATTGGCTAACAACCCACTTCGTTGCCTTCGCCCCAGGGCTCCGGGTTTCGTTTTCACACTACTCATGGCCCCAGTAGGCTTCGACCCTGCTGGGCCCCTACGATTTGCTGACATCTCCCTGAGGCGCGCGTGGAACAATACGCGCCGTCGACGACTTGGGCTCGGTCCGGACGGTTACGGTTATGGTCGTGGTAATCGGTAGTTTACATTCTGGAACATATTATAGGACCAGTTCCACGCAAAAGGAAAATGCCTGGTTTGTGAACTACTACCGAATTTGCAACGCAACTTTTCTCTATTTGGTATTTGCTCTTAAGCGCGTTTGTTTAAGATGTAACGTATATTACTAAAAGAGTAATAAACATGTATGTGGATCGATGGAAAGAGAGAGGGAGGTCAAAGCAAAAAAAGGATGGATTGTGTGAGAAGTGACATGGAAGAAAAATGAGTCAGTTATAGGTTAGTAGGTCGACAAGTGAGAATGGAAGAAAAAAAAAGTTATTTTGACCCCAAACAACACGGGATAAGGGTGGAGATATGATGATGATTTATGTACTTTTGTCCTTAATACTCAGTCACTTCCACGCCATCGAATAGCATACGTTACTTTGACTGCAGGTTTTTTATTATTCAATGTAGGAATGTTTCACTGGTATTCGTTCGTCAAAAATGCATATTTTTATCTCCCCCTAAATAAATAATACAGATATACATCATTCTAGTATAAAATATTCAAAACCAGCACATACGTAATAAATATCACGCGAGCAAAAACTTTCCGAATCATAAATTCTAAATATTGTGTCACAGGAAAGTTTGGCAATAGGACGATAAGTGTTCGGAGTTTTACGGAGTCCTGATTCTGAAAATGTGAAATAAACTCATTTTTTATTGCTGAAACAGAACCTACTTACTGAAATTATAGGACATTTGACAATGAACCCAGAGATAAAAAAAAATAAGTAACTCTTTTTAGCCGACCGTAAAACCAAAAGGAAGGGTTATGATTTTAGCAGTCTATATATATGTTTGTATATCACGCTATCACGATAAAGACAAAAAATATATATTTGACGCTACATAAATGATTCAATCATCTACATATTATAGATATAGCGCCAAACTAGAGAATTACAGAACCAATTCGAATGATTTTTTAAAACTATTTGTTGTTTTATCTATATATAATATTATAGGGTGTCTTTGACATCGACGCATAAACGAAATACCATGTATCCAGTTATTCTAACATTTTTAGTGAAAAAAAGAATGAATTACTTTTAAAATTAAAAATGTCATCGGGGTTGATTAGAATGTCGATTTTATCCACCCCGATGATTTATTAATTAATTAATTTTTATATGTTTTTTTTACTAAAAAAATTCATAGGGGTTGGTAAGAATAACGATTTTACACAGTTAAAATTTTAAAAAAGTATCTACAGATTTTTTTTAAATTAGGAAAAAGCCGACGTAAAATTCTACCACTGGGGGGTCCAGAATCATGGATCATGGCATTCGTTAGTGCGTTGATGGCAAAGACACCTTGTATATATTGTTGTATCTATAGAATTGTACGGATTACTGTATAAATACCCATTTTTATTTATTCCATTCAAACTTTTCCTAGCTGTCAATCCTTACTTTAATATATCCGTAGATTTCACACTTTCTTTTTAAGATAATCGGTTGATTTTGACAGTTAGTGCGTCGCAAAATTTTGACGATTTCATTAACTAGCTTTTGCCCGCGGCTTCGCTCCCGTCAACTGACTACTATATCCTACTCTATCCAACTCTATCCTACTCTACCTTACTCTACCCTACTCTACCCAACTCTATCCTACTCTACCCTACTCAAAAAAAAAAGTATCCTATGTCCGTCTCCTGGTTCTAAGCTACCTCCCCACCAACTTTCAGCCAAATCGGTTCAGCCGTTCTTGAGTTATAAATAGTGTAACTAACACGACTTTCTTTTATATATATATAGATATGTTTCGAAGCCAGTTTGACCAAACAAGAATAGCATAGTATAATCAAACCTTCAAATGTTTCCAGTGCTGGGTCTCCGGCCTCCTCTCTAGGAAAGGAAATGGGCTATAATCCGCCACACGGGACCAGTCCGGATTGATAGATGTCACATGTCGTCGAATTTTTGATTCTAGGACATGCCGGTTCCCTCACGGTGTTTTCCTTCACCATTTTGAGAGCAGTGGTGATGAAAAAAATGCACATAGTTATGCGGATATCTGAGTCTGAACCCGCGAATTATAACTCGTAAGTCGGGGCCGTTACCACTGCTCCGCTGCTTAGAAAACAAAAATATTATTTAGAAATTCAAAAATATTTTATTTTCTCATTCTGTGTTTTCTTCCAACCGGAATAAACCTGATATTGTAAAAGGTAATAAAGTTTGCAATAGCACGGCAACGCTAGCAAAATCCTGGTGTTTGTGACTGTGAAGTATAAATCACGTTTACGAAGCACTGTATGCAAAACTGCATACTCAGTTCTGGATTTTCATGCAACTGCAGTATAACCTTTTGTTTAAAATCATTGTATCTACATAAATAGAACTGGTATTTTGTCCAGGGTGTTCCTCCCTTGGCACAAAAACTACAAGAAACGCGCATTTTTCCGGATAGCATATATTACTTGGCGATAGTGTAGTTTGACTCATTTTTTTTTTTAATTTGATATAAACCAGTGCTTGACTGCGCTCCCACTTGATGGTAAACAGTGATGCAATCGTTGATGGTGAGGTGCGCTAGCTTATTAAGAGCCTATTCACTGTAGCCTTGAAGACACCTAAATTATAAAATATTATATTGTTTTTCTGTCTAGTCTTTATTTATTGAGTTTCTGGTTGTAGATATACACCACACTAGCTATTCCAGAACACGGTCTATCCGTGTACCAAGCTTTATAGAAATCCGTTCAGCCATTCGAGCGTGAAGAAGTAACACACATATAAACACACACACTCACAAACTTTCGCCTTTATAAAATTAGTGTGATTATTAGATTACACACACACAACATACATACACATATGTACATTCTTTTTATACCTACTACAGGTGTGCCCGAGTGAAAAGTTTAGGAACACCTGGAACTTTGCTGTAAGTGGGAATAAAGTCGACGAAAAATGCGAAATCTTCTGAAAAGTTCAGCTCCATACCCGGCTTAGTAGGATCTTGGAGATTGAAATGTTAAACCCTGAGCTGGATTGATTTATACATTGTGAGGCTAAGTGTAGTATTTTGCACACGAGAAGAACACGTTGTTGGATTAATTTGATAATATCTCGTTTAATTAGAAGTAGCTTTAACAAATTCACGGAGAAACCTTATTATTATTATTATTCGTAAACAAATACCAAACATACTGTGCAAACGATAGTTGTTCTATCTCACTAACAGCCCCCCTGGCCAAGTTACAATCGTTTCGTTCGCGCCGAACGCCTCGAGTAGGCCACGCCCTCGATTCCTTTGTTCTGACCACGTGACTGAGCGTTGATATGATGTCAGAACAAAGGAATCGGAGGCGTGGCCTACTCGAGGCGATCGGCGCGAACGATATGATTGTAACTTGGCTAGGGGGGCTGCTCTGTTGCCAACGGCAGCGGTAACTGCAGCCGTCGATACGTCGGCGGCAGATGTTGACGCGTCGACGGCGGCTGTCGACATTCAACAAATGAAGATCAGCGGCAACCGTCGTGTGTCTAGTGTCACTGTAGGTCGGCTGCCGCCACCCCGTGTCAACGGCTGCAGTTATCTCTGCTGTTGGCAACATGCCGCTCGTATAAATGAGCATTAAAATTGACCTGATCTTGATTGCGTGAGTGTGTAATAACCAGGGGTCGGAATTAGGTAGAGTTATTCATGTGCATCGAAATGTTGATATTAATATGGATCTTCCCGGGATTTCTAATGAAAAATCCTGTGTGGTCAACAATATTCCAAATAAATAATAATACAAACCTCGGAGATAGATAAGACAAATAAAACAAAGATAATTAACATACAATTTTATTAGTATTTTTCATTGAAAATGTTTTCTCTACGTCAACTAAGGTAAGGTTAACTTATACACTTCCTCCTCCTCGTCATTAATGCAGGAAGAATTTTTTTCTGCTATATTTTAGATAGTGTCATAAAAAAATTCTGCTCTTTAAAATTAATCTCGGGATTTGAGGCATATCCACTTTATTCTTTCTCTGTATGAAATCGGTGTAAGTACATGTTTAACTCAACATAATTTTGACCTCTGGTAATAACACATGCACATTAAAGAAAAATGTGCATGTGATCTAAATCAACCCACCTTCGTGAAATTGAATATAGCATAACATAATCAGCCTTTATAATGTTCCCACTGCTAGGACGCAGGCCTCTCTTGGAAAGGGAATGGGCCGTAATCCACCACGCGGGCCCATTTGGACTTAGAAACGTTTGTTCTAGAACAAGCCGATTTCCTTCACCGATTTGAGTGAAGCGGTGAAGAAAATTACGCAAAATAAGTAATAATAATGATAATAATCCTTTTAATGATCCTTTTATTGTCCAGAAAAACATGACATAATGTAATAAAATACACTATCCTCCACACTAGGATTCCCTGTGTCGTGGAGGGTAGTCTCTTTCGTCGTAACATACATTGTACAATAACCGGAATAAAAAGAGTAAAGTAAAATAATAAAACAAAACAAAAAAGTGCGAGTGGTACATGCGTGATGAGTTTGTGTGAGTAAGTGTGAGAGTGTGTGTATATATGTGAGGGTGTGTGTGTATTGGGGGTGTGTACGGGTGTAAGCATATGTATGAGAGTGAGTGTGTGTGTATTTCAGTTTGTATGAGATTGTGAGTACGCGTGTATGAGAGTGTATGTCTATGTTTGTGATGTGCATGAGTGGGATTCGTAAACAGAAATAAATAATTATATAATAATGGTAATAATAGATAAGAGTGCGGTTTGTTACATAAACGGATTTTTTTAAAACGATTCTGTCGTGTCATAATTCAGATTTTGAGAAATTTTATTACATGTGTCTTACATTTATTCTTTGTCATTTGTAGGATGTTTAGTTCCTTATTAAGATTGGAGTAAATAAATGGACCCATAAATCGGAAGCATCTTTTGCCGAATTCGAGTCTGGTTCTTGGTTTCTGCCATATCGCTTTCCTGCGAGAGCGGCAACTACTTTGGGTTGTGTTGTGAGCATTTCTATGGAACTTGATTGCTACAGCCAGGATATAAAGTTGCCTAACACGCAGTAGGTACATTGCTTTCTGATTATAGAAGATTGGTGGGAAATCTCATAGGTTTCCTATAAGCTACTTTTAGAATGGCCCGCTGCGAGCGTTCTACTTTTATAAAATGGCTCTTATGTGCCTGCTTAGGTATGAACCCACGACCTACTCGTGATTTGAGGCCGTTACCACTGCACCACCATTGCTATAACGGGTAGTGTGTAAGCGAAACTCGGGGCCCCGGGATGAAGGCAAAGAAGGAACAGGAGTGGGTTTTTAGTCAGTAAAAGTCTGACACTACGAGTATCTCTCGCTCCGCTCAAGAGCTCGATTTGTCATTAGATGATTTTCCCACCTAAAAAAAAACCATTGCTATAACAGAATATCTATTTGACTGGTCTGTTGGTCTAGTGGTTAGTGGCCTTGACTGCTATGCCGGAGGTCGTGGGTTCGATTCCCACCCAGGACAAATGTTTTTGTGATGAGCACGATCATTTGTTCTGTGTCTGGGTGTAATTTGTCTATAATATGTATTTAGAAATATATAAGTATATTTATCAGTTGTCTAGTACTCATAACACAAGCTCTGCTTAGCTTGAGACTAGACGGCGTTGTGTGATAGTTGTAAGAAAAAAAAATCTATAACAATAATCGCAATGCTGGCAATGAACCGTTTATAAATAGTGTGGAGTACAACTGTACTCACACAACAGCAACAAGGCTATGTATTATTGAAGAGTGTTCAAGGGTTCGGGGCATCGGCTTGCCTTGGACGGTCATTGTTTTGGCAGAGTTCTAACCAGTACCGAGGTCAGCGGTCATGACCTGGTAATTGACGTGACGTATGTTTTAAAGATACCTGTACCTAGATTTAGATAGAATTATGCTGTATTGGCTTTGACAACAGCTTAGCCCGCATGAAAGTATATGCTAGGCCTGCTGGATTGTTTGGAAGTGTCACCATGGCCCTAGAATGCTAAGAACAACTGAGTGAACACGCTTGGATGGTTTTTAGTCAGTTAAAGGCAGACACGGGGAGTGTATGATCCAAAAAAAAACTTGGACTGCAATTAAAAGCCTCCTATAAGTACTAATTCAAACCTTACAGGATGTAAAGTCCCGTAAACCTCCGTTAAAAAAAGAAGATCCTCCGACCGTCTGGTCGGAGGGTGTTGTGTCTGGTCGGGGCAATTGCACAATCCTTGATTTCGGTCTGTTGTATATGTTTTAATTACGCTGAGAACTTTAATACCTCGATGCAGGATTTTGAATTTTAGTGCGTACCTACTTGGCGTCATAGATGTGTGTAGATTAACTCTATTCGTGTTCGAAATGCCATCTGCCCCCCTAGCCAAGTTACAACCGTTTCGTTTCGATTCTCTTTTCGTTGATTGCCTCTAGTCGGCCACGCCTCCTATTCCTTTGTTCTGACCACATAACCGAGTGTTGAGATGAAGTCAGTACAAAGGAATCGGAGGCGTGGCCGACTCAAGGCGATCAACGAAAAGAGAAACTAAACGAAACGGTTGTAACTTGGCTAGGGGAGCTGAAGTCGTTCTTGCGTTGAAACGTCATTGATTATAAAAAAAAACTGGGCAAGTGCGAGTCAGACTCGTGCACTGAGAGTTTCGTACAAACTTACCTTTGATAACAGCTCAATTTCTGAATCGAGTTACGAAGATTTTTCCGAATCGCAAAAAAATTTTTTTTTTTGTGACGTAACTACAAATTTACTGATTTCATTTTTTTTTCTTATACTTGTCCTATGAGACCTTGCTTCATGCCGAATTTTAGGATTCTAGGTCAATGAGACCCCACCCATTCATGTGTACCCTATGAATTTTGATTCCCTTGAAAGTGTCGAAATACACGTTTTTTGCGACATAAACGGCCATATATATTTTTTTTGTTAACTCAGTCTGATTTTTTTTTACAGCTTCAAGGGTTGCAGACTTGAGTATATGGTTTTAATTTCAACTCGATACCTTCACGCGTTCCCGAGATAAAGGGTCTTGACAGACCGACAGACAGACGGACAATACCGTACCGGAACCCTAAAAACTAAGTAGATCAATAAAGGAATACTTTATTATTATATCTAGCCTATACTCGCCCACTGTTGGGCAAAGGCCTCCCTCCATTCCTTCCGGCTCTGAGTCACTTCTTGCCAGTACCTATGAAATATAATTTAAGTCATATTTTGAAAAGAATTAGTCACAATTAAACGTCAAGAAGCAAGTTAGAATAGAATAAACTTTGCTGTACTTATACAAACAAGTGTTAACAAAACTTTTTCATAAAAACACTAACTTACTCCTAAAACAAAAGTAGAAACCGTTTAGATTCTGTTAACTTGTAATTTAAACATAACATAATCCCACAAGCCGAGAATTTCTTACGATATTTTTGGAGGAAAATGGAAATTCTGAACTTATCCCGTTGAAAACACTCGTCAACTTTAACAACTAGCACGAAAATTCCTTGATAACGAGTTTTGTAGTAGAAGTTTCTAGAATCCGGCTGCGAATTTGATGGTTAATTAGCCGGGAATCCAGTAAATTGGCAATAACTATTAATAAAGACGTTATACTGACGGACTGTATGTTATGTGCTCATGTATGTCGAGGTCTCATACCTTAGGGAAAGCAAACAGTATTAATACCTACTCGTACATATGTGAGCATGAATATCAAGAAGTCTAGAGGTTGTTGTAAATAAAGTGACATTCAACGCATAGTACACATAAATTATATTTATTTTGCAAATAGGTTTTTTAAAAACACTTTTACAAGTAGATTTTTTCGTCAATTTAAACTAGATGAAGCCGGTGTTTCCTAGCTGACTACCCTGAGAAGAAACACCGAAACAAACTCAGGGGTCAAAGTCTCTTTTATAGTCCATATAGCAAACATGTAATGGTCAAATCATATGAGAACCATGCAGATTGGAGTCTGAGATGGTATTTTGAAGAAAGATAGTGATTATTGAAATGACATATCGACGTGCCTGCCAGGCTTTTTTTTGAAGTAGCCAATCTTCCAAAGTCTTCTTCCGCTCTAGGGAGGAGCGAGAGTTCTAGTCAGACTTTTACTGACTGAAACCCACCTTTGTCCTTCAGTTGTTCTTTGCGTTCTTGGACCACGGTTTCCCTTTCAGAAATTGTCTGTGGCTGGAGCCACCTTTCCAAAAATACTCGTATTACACTAATATTATGAAGACGAAAGTTTGTGTGTGTGTTTGTTACTCCGCTAGAACGGCTGAATGGATACAGGAAAAAATCATAAAACTGTAAATTTTTGGTTACATCACAAATACATACTTTTTTTGCGATTAGAAAAAATCTTCGTAACTCAATTCGAGAATGGAACTGTTTTCATAGGTAAGTTTGTATGGAACCCTCAGTGCTCGAGTCCGACTCGAACTTGCCCTGTTTTTTTAAACGTTACCCCACACTAGGAATTACTCCTATATCGTGGGTGCATTCACAAACATGTAAGCTCACATAAACAAGACACCCAGATCAGGAACACCTATCGGTAGGTGCTCATCAGAGCCCATGATAACTAATGCCGGGAGTTCCTCAGGGGTTTGTTCTCTCTGCAACTCTCTTCTTGCTGCATATCAACGATCTGCTGATGCCCGATATGCAGATGATAGCACAGTTGTAGAGAGATACCTGTCAAGTGCTCGAGCTAGTAAGGAGCTTATCCGGTCTGAAAGAGAGGCTATGTTAGAGCGTACGAATGTCTCACTTCAGGCAGTCTCCAAGTGGGGTGAAGCCAATCTGGTGGGATTCAACGCCGCCAAAACACAAGCGTGTCTGTTCACCGCTTAAAGGTGCCCGTTTACCTTGGCTCCTGCTTTTCAGAATGTATCCCTTGAGTATGCCAACCGCCTTCAGCTCTTGGGAGATGAAATTCTCATCTTCTGAATTTATGAGGCTTTTAATTAAATAAATTATTTAGTTCTTAAATGTACTACTAGTGTCCATGTTAAAAACCTAAAAGAAGGGTTGTCAGTACCTGGAACGTTTTTCATTATATGACATAACCCTTCTCACTCCTACAAGTCTCAGGTAGTTAACCCGGCAAATGGCGCGGGAAAACTTTAACCCTTCAGTGCTATAGGTATTATTATTTGAGTACAACAGGTTGGTAGCGGTATTCAGGATAGTGAGTCGCCATTAATGTTGAATGAGGGTTAGAAGAAATATGGGAAGTATGGCGGGCGTGGTGACTTGGATTTTCGTTTGATAACTGAAAAGGGTACCTAATGAAAAATGATGATCGCGTGCCAACAGGTGTACTAAACATGTTATTAAATCGTTTGTTTGGCAATACAAAAGTAAATGAATTAGCGTTCTTTGATACATAAATGTTTTGGTAAGCTTGTTTATCCAAATCCCATGAGCGTCCATTGTTACACCCCATTAATTTTAAGCTCCTTTTGTATTTTTGTATGTCGTACAATAAAGAGTATATCTATCTTTCGAAACTCTGGAAATATTATTTTCACGATTTACCTACAAAGTAAAGTTATCATGGAATCTATAGATACTAATATAGTTTGTTTGGAGGCACTAATCTTAGGAAATACTGGTTTGAATTGAAAAATTATTTTAATGTTGGTTAGCCCATTTATTGAGGAAGGCTATAGACTATATAACATCACCACAGTATAAATATGGAACAGTACGGAAACTACGTACAAATGTTAAAAATACGCATTGACGAGACTCCTAAGCGTTTCTCGCGGTGCTGTCAGTAGCAAGAAACGCTTAGGAGTCTCGTCAATGCGTATATTTGTGTGAATGTGCCGTTTCGAACATTTGTACGTAGTTTCCGTACTGTTCCATATCTATACTGTGACATCACGCTACGACCCACGGGAGCGGAGTAGTAACCAAGGACGTGGGTAAAATTACGGGGGACAGCTAGTTAGATTGTGACAAATCTCCACGTGTATCAAACGAGGTTTTTCAATACAATTTGAAAATATAAATAAACGATAGTTGATGCGCGACTCGTGGGGGTCGTTTAGCGCCCACCCTGATACGATAAATACATGTAATAAATTGTAGCGGGGGCGAAGTCGCGCACTTTTCCGCACTAGTGCAGAAAATAGTAAATTGCCTGCCTAAGAGCGGTAGAGGTACGAGCGATTTTTCGAGTAGATGTTCTGCTTACCATCAGGTGGGATCGCAGTCAAGCACTGGTTTATATAAATATTTATACATCGTGTTACCGCATTGGATTAACAACGTGTAGGTATTACTACGTGTGTACCCGTAGGTTACACACGTCTTGCTAATAAATAAACATGCTATTTGTTACTGCCCGTTATTTTCATGAATGTGAACGATTATTTTAGTACCTATAACAACAGTTAGCTGAACGCTCGAGGTAATAATGTTACGACATATTACCTTCATAGAGCTTAAAATACGACGTACTCACATGCACATTGCAATTGTGGCTATTGTTTATATTGTAGGTATCTACAGCCCCCCTAGCCAAGTTACAATCGTTTCGTTTGCGTCGAACGCCTCGAGTAGGCCACGCCTCCGAATCCTTTGTTCTGACGTCATCTCAACGCTCAGTCAAAGGAATCGGAGGCGTGCCCTACTCGAGGCGTTCGACGCAAACGAAACGATCGTAACTTAGCTAGGGGGGCAGTTATCTCCTTTAGGGTCGAAGCTGGATAGTAGCCGTAGCGTATAGATACCTCGATTGTAATTCATGCTATTTTATTTATGTATCGACAGACTCCTCAACTAACACTAAGGTAATCGTGTTACATGTCTGTGCAATTGTATGGGAAGGCAAAATGCGTTCAAAGTTTTTCGGCATAGACGTTCAGTTTTTCGGCGGGGTCATATAACCCAAACACAATTTATATGGATTTGATAACTATCCCCTATTGACCTCCTATACGTGATAGATGCCCTAAAATGTAGAGGTTCACAAAAATCGCTAAGAATCCAGCCCCTCTAGCCAAGTTACGATCGATTCGTTTTGATACTCTTGCGTCAAACGCCTCGATTAGGCCACGCCTCCGATTCTTTTGTTCTGACGTCATCTCAACGATCAGTCACATGGTCAGAACAAAGGAATCGGAAGTCGTGGCCTGCTCGAGGCGTTCAACGCAAGAGAATCGAAACGAAACGGTCGTAACATGGTTAGAGGGACTGAAATATCAGAGATAAAGTTTTTTACATTTCATAAATTTGTAAATAAAAAACCAAAGTACTTGCCAGTTTAATAAATAAAATAATTATCTTTTTGTTCTGAGAGCTTTTTAGTGATTTCAAAAACAGAGACAACTATCCTGCTTTTACCTTATTGAAAGACTTAGGTAACCACACACAAAGGTTTGAATGGATATATGAATGCGTATGTGTTTGTTACTCTTACACGCTTAAATTGGTGAACGGAATTTAATGAATTTTTACACTTAGGTCGTGTCCTGGAATAGAACATCTAATACTGTTTATCTCGGGATTAGGATCTCTTGGAAAGATTTTCGGCGAAATCACTGGTAGTACCTACAGATAGTGGCACGAATCTTGAGCGCTCGGCGAAACAGCGGGGATCGCTTTGCGTATCGTACAATATCGGCGAGCCAATCACTGTACAAGGATTGCACTCCCCGCCCCTGCATCTCTCTTCATACCACTAAAGAGACCCGATATTTCACTTCTGCGTGCTTCTGTGCAAGTAGACTGTAGAAGTCAGCGCTCAAGATCCGTGCCGGTATCTATAGCCAGTAATTCATGTAATTTTAACTCTGAGACACTTTGTAGGCAAGCATTCAAGCGCTCATCCGTCGGCTTTTGAAAGATTGATCAAGTGTTCTGTCATCTAAAAATAACTCAGCAGGAGTACTTACTTCTCTTAGATCGCATATGAAACATTCATTTAGCTTTTAAACCCCGACATCTTCCGTGGAGTCTGTAAAGTCTACATTTTTTTTCAATTTATTGGTTTAGGATATATAATCAAATTACTTTTAGCACATGGCTAGATTGCTATAAAATTAGGTTTCATATTTTGAATGTAATCTACGATAAAGGGAAGAAATGTATTTACATATTTTGGTAAAACTTTTAGTAAGCTAAAGTACTTCCCCTCCTGATCCCCAAGCGAACGCCGGCGTTCGCGCGTGACGTCATCACGCCATTCAGTCAAACCCCAAGCGAACGCCGGCGTTCGCTTTCTCCCACTTTATTGTAGGCCCTATTTTCAATGCTTAGAGTCTACTTTTGTATGAACAAGTTTGATTACTTACTAATCATTTTCTGAAACTAAAGTTATGTTTCCTTGTCCACAGTGATGCATTTCGAGTGTTATGGCAACGCTGCAGTAACGCACTGACAATCGACTAATCCAAGATGGCGGAAGCAGAGGGAGGAGCAAGCGAGCAAGATGATGTTTCATTCTTGCGTACGGTGAGTAAACTTGCATCAAAGCGTTTTCGCACTCCATCCAATCTGAATCTGAGAAATGTCACCGGTCCGAAGCAGGCCTAGTATGTAGTTGTAGGAGAAGATGGACACTAAATTCGAACTCCGTTCGTCTAATTTCAGAATAGAACTCAAAACTCAAAGTCGAATAGAACTCGGAACTCAATGCCGGATAGAATTCGGCACACAAATTCGGGTAGAACTCGGAACTCAAATTCGAATAGAACTCAAAATTCAAAGTCGGATAGAGCTCGTAACTCAAATTCAAGTTCGGATCAGGTGCAGTGTGTAAACGCTCTTATTTGATTTGTAACAGAGTTCAAAGGAGCAAGACGTTGTTTTATTGTTGCGTACGGTAAGTGACTTGCTTTTAATTGTATTTTTATGCAATGTGGAGAAAGGTAATTTAAGGAAAGGAAGCTTTTAGAAGATAGAAGCTAATGATTGTTTAATGCAAATAGAACACGATTTAGTTTGAAATATGGCGTACGAAACTTGATAGAAGTCAGACAGCAGCTGATTCTTGGGCAAGGACATAGAAATAATATTTATCAACAACGAGAAATCGGTGAACATACATAAAAAAAATAAATAAAAAACATACATTCAACCGAACATATAACCTCCTCCTTTTTGAAGTCGGTTAAAAAAGAAAAGGTTCGGCGACTAAACTCATAGTGAACTCTAAACAAGATATACCAGAAATACTTAAAAGACACATAAAACAGAAATTCGTAGTTTTACACTAAACGTTAAACTCGTTGGACTCGCTCTGGGTGGAGCGAGAAGCAGTGGCAAACTTTTACTAAAATCCACCTTCGTTTCTTTAGTGCCCTTCGCATTCTGGTATACCTATCCAATGTAAGTACCTCTTGTGGCTTACCTAGTAGTTTATGCTGCATTACCGTCAGGATACTGACTCATCACTCCTTGTACATCCATCCTACTCATTTAGTCAATCGTCTTTCATCCTTCATCCCGTGTACTCACGAGCTGAATTCGCGATAATTCATGTAAAAGTTAAATGCCACCAAAAACATAACTTGTAATAAAAAACTTTTTACAAAAAAAAATACAACCGACTTCAATGTAAAAAAACACTGAAAAGTGCAAAATAACTTTAATTTCGGAAGTCGGTGTTTCTCTATTAGTTTTGTCTCTTCGTTATTTAACACCGACTTCCGAAATTAAAGTTATTTTGCACTTTTCAGTGTTTTTTTACATTGAAGTCGGTTGTATTTTTTTTTGTAAAAAGTTTTTTATTTTTCACTTTTTAGTTATGGTACCAACACTAAAAAGTACCCCTCAGCCATACTTAAATACCTTATAACCAGAGTGCATCTTATGACAATTCTAATAATACCAAACACGGGTAGATTAAATTAATTTATTACAGAGTTCCGGTGCCTAATTTCAGGCTTCATCATCAGATCAGTTCGATATATTACTCCTCTTCTTTCAGTCAGTCATCGACTACACGTATAAACAAAGCAATTTTACTTGTTACGATAGTTCTGCTGTGATCCCATGAGGAGTTCTGTTCCATATCTACGAAGTTCATGATCAGATCATAACAATGTTTCTATGGGACCAACTTGGAAGCATAACCTTTCAATCAAAAAAAAAAATTTCAAAATCGGTCCACAATTGACAGAGAAATCGGTGAACATACATAAAAAAATAAAATAAAAAACATACATTCAACCGAACATATAACCTCCTCCTTTTTGAAGTCGGTTAAAAAAGACCAAGTCTCGCAACTCAGTTCTTCTACCGTAAAAAGTTGTGAGATTCATGTAATACGAAGTCGGTTAATTTATTCATTCTTAAGGGACCTTATGGCTTAAGTTATTACGTAATTAGCTTACCAAACAACACCTTCAGTTTCTTCTTCATTTTCTTTTTTTCAGGTCTAGCCTGTAAGGGTATTGTAATTTTTTAAAATAAATAAATAAATCTTATAGTGACCATATCAATATTAAAAATATTTTATGTTTTAAATAAATAGATTGACTTGGCTATCACACAAAACAATTACTTATGAGCGGTGATCGGAGTAGATAGATTGATTTTTGGTACTTGTATCATAAATGCACACAGAAAGAATAACATGGATAAGCCATTTTTCCGGAAAGTAATTCCGGTATTTCCGGATTCAATTAAATATTGTTTATGTTGGTAGTGTTACTACTCAATTCAAAATTTAAAGGAAGGTATAATGTTCTGATTGGTCGTTGGGTTGTGTCAAATCGTGACTGTGTGCCGTTAAAAAAAATTATGAAGAATATAATATTTACAATTCCTACCTAAGTTCCGGTTTTTTTTAATAATCAACCAATTCCGGAAGAATGTCCATATTAATATATACGTTTTGGATCAATGACCCCAATTCAATCTATGACCTACTCCGATCACTACTTATGAGGTACATTGTGTTTTCATGTCAAGCCATAGCCAAGCCCACAGCCAAAAGTATTTCCTTTTTTAAAAAGAGTGACCTAGACCAGTCTAACAGTTCCGAGGGCGTCGTGACTCTTTCGAACAAACCCTTAGCCCTGGAAGGTTGAATGAACTCCTGACAGTTTTACAAAACGAAAAAAAAAAACAGTAAATCATTAATCAACTAATAACTTATCAAACTGTCTATCACTAAGCTCTTCAATAACAAACCTTATCACGCCCACAACGTCAACATAGCAGCGGCTAGTTGTAATTAAGGCCGCTGTCTCGGTTATGAACTGTCAAAACTGTCGGATCTAGTGACGATCTTTACGAAAACATTATCGATAAAGCGGTTTGTTATCGACTAGCTGACCCTCGCGGTTTCACCCGCGTCTTTGGTTAAATTATAAACTGAAACTCAAAATTGTTTATTTTACATAGGTTTAACATGTGTACTTATAAAACGTCAGAAGCTAGCGCACGGTTCCAGCTGTTCGTTTCCTATGGAAAAGAACTGCCAAGAATCTAACAAGAAGGATGCATTTTGGAGAGTGTGCGCAGGAATTGCATGACTTGATTCCACCATCTCATTTCTACCATCGGACAAGCCGACGAACGGCGAGTATCCACGCTTACGTTGTTGAAACCTCTACGGTCCGGACCAAGCGTTTCGCCTCGTCGTTTATACCGCGTACATCGAGGGACTGGAATAATTTGCCTGCTGCGGTTTTCCCGTCCGATTATAATTTGGGTCTCTTCAAGGCTAGAGTGAATAGGCTCTCAATAAATTAGTGCGCCTCACCATCAACGATTGCATTACTACTTACCATCAGGTGGGATCGCAGTCAAGCACTAGTTTATACCAATTAAAAAAAAAACTTGACTATAAGTCTCTTCTCTTAGTAGTTGCTAGCTAGTCAAGAAAAACCAAACATCTGAAGCATGAAGAAGTAATCCAAACTTGCGGCAATTCACACCTCAAGATTATTGATAGCATACTACCGTGTTGTCGGTTCATACGTAACACCAGAGGACTCGGACATGATGAGAAGCTTGCGCGGAACCTGAGGCGGTCGCGCATTATGAAGTATTTGAAAACCACTGCCGCTAGCGTCAATGCTGAAAAAGCTATGGCAAGCGTCTAGCGACAGTGCGGCCTCGCTAGCGAGCGAACCTCTATACCTACCCTCTATTACCCGCTACAACAACTCCCAGGGCACCTTGGCCTCCTTAAGCTTTGATCTCTTCGTCAGAACGCATAACGCTGCCATATTCAGTGCCAGACACATAAAACTTGGATCTCTTGTACGGAACGAAAGACACTGTGGTATGCGGTTTCGAAGACATAATCTTTTTCACCGCTGACACATACTGTGGCGAAAAAAAAAGACATACATTTTTTATATGATGCGTTCAAGGGGTTTACCATGACGTGTTAAATTGTATTGTCATGAAGATATCCGCAGGAGAACCAAGGTTGCCGACATAGCACGAAGAATCGCTAAACTTAAGTGGCAATGGGCAGGGCACATTGCTCGCAGAACAGATGGCCGTTGGGGCCGAAAGGTTCTGGAGTGGCGACCGCGTACCGGAAGACGCAGTGTTGGAAGGCCCCCTACAAGGTGGACCGATGACCTGGTGAAGGTTGCAGGAATCCGATGGATGCGAGACGCACAGGACCGTTCGTTGTGGCGACATTTAGGGGAGGCCTATGTTCAGCAGTGGACGTCTATCGGCTGAAATGATGATGATGATGTTAAATTGTCAGTCATGCGATCGAGAAAGAAGGATGGAGCTATACACCCTATATAGAGACACAAAATGTTTCTTTTTTTTTTCAATCTTATGTGTCTACATGTTGTTTCTAAATTGTGTATTTTTCTTTCTTTCTATAGCTCCATCCCTTTAACAGTTCAGTTTAGGTCGTAAAATTAATCGCGTGTAAGAGCTCGTCTGCTGCGCCGCATACCGCAGCATTGTGCGTTTTGATCAGAAGACTGAAGCTAATTTCGAGCGTTCAGCGGCACGTGTCGTGTTGGAGGCTCCAACTCTTTAACGTGTTTGTTAAACACGTCAAAGAGTAAACATGACCAATAAATACCCGTGCTTTTTGAACGCAGATAATAAAAAAAAACGGCAGAAATTGCAGGTAAGGATCGTAAAATCATTACCATGCATCTCGAAATAACAATGCATTATGTTGTAATAAAACATATATTTTCTTATATATATATATATCTCGTGCGACTGTATATAATATAATTAAAGAAAAAACACCAAAGTGTAGTCGCCCCCTCCTCGCCATCGGCACTTAAAATCAGCTGAATTTGATGACGTAACGTTATGTGGAATACAGAGATTACATCATTCTTTTGTCTCCGACTCGGAGCGGCCGAACTGCAGAAAATGCGTAAACGCTACAACAGCTCGTGCTGTGGTCCCCAAACCGCGTCCGCCACCGCGTCCTCACTCGCCCTCACCCTAGGCACCGTGCGTTCACTGCCATGCCATATATCAGACACTGTGTACATTCTCTCGCGACGAACATAGTTAATCATGCAGCTTGACAGTTAGTGCCACAGATCGTTGTTATATCCGTGTGTGAAGTTTATGAAGAATGTGTTTCTCCATTACGTAATGGTATTAGTAATTGATTAATGTGGGGCTTCTACCTCACAGCTTCGAAGTAGAGGCCATAAAAGCTATTGGCCTAACTTATTTTTTCTACTTACTTACTTTCAATACTGATTTTATTTGAAAATACAGCAATTTTTTTTTCTTAAACTCACCTTTGTGACCAACCGCACGTAGATGCAGAGCGGCGATGAGCTAAGCGAAGCGGTCGCGATCAGTTGTTTTGATATTTTCGCGTGAACTCTAGCGGAGCGGTGACTTGTTTTACGTAAATGATGACTGAAGCGGTGATTCCGCGCACGTAGGACAAAGCTGCCGCATCGCGTTGAATTTGCGTGACCCCATTGGATCGCCTCTTTCAGATGCGTTAGAGTGAGGAATTCAGGTTTCATCTGAATCTCTTCACAAGTTTTTAAATCCATACTCAATTAATTTATCTGTTCAAACAAGAGCCTTTACGAAGGATCATGAAAATAGCTTCCAAAATGTAAATGACGTCATTTGAATTTGAAATACCTCACCGTTCAATCCTTAAATCAGCATAAATCTCTCTGAACAAGACTAATTTAACGCGGACATAAAGACCAATCCTAAGTTTACTTGGATAACTTCTTAAAACTGGCAAAAATCCAACCGTAATTTTAAAATCCACCCCTATTGTAATTAACAGTTTCAAAAGTTGGCCTTATTACTGAAAGAGGGGTTTTAAAGCACTGGCGTAGCTACTGAAGCTCAGGGGCCCCCAAAATGTGATAAGCAGTCCTTTTTGAAATAGCGAAAAAATCTAAATAAAATAGGCTGCAACACTACTTTAATCATGGCAACTCATTTTAGTCTGTAAAAGCGACACCACGCAGCGGAACATGACGCCGATGCGATGTTACGTGTATAATTATAGTTTATTGTTTGTGATATTTTTAACAAATATCATGTACTTATTAGTTTATTTTGTCAGATTGTAATATTATGTATTTTATGCATGGGCCTTAGTTACCTGACAATTAAGAAATACTAATAATAGTTTGACACTCCCTCCCGCTGAACCCAGAGCAGGAGAAGTTATTTGATAATTTCCCACGTAAAAAAGGGGCCCCTTATTTTGTTGCCCTAGGGCTATTGGTCACCTAGCTACGCCACTGATTAAGGCGGGCAAGTCAAATGTCTTGCAAACTTCAGTTCTTAATGAAATTCTTAAGATCTTGAGACTGTAATTAATTAATATTTATTCATTATACTTTTAGCTCGATTTTTTAGTCATTGTTGTGGAAATTTTATTTTTGCATGAGTATTTTGTAGAGCTGATTCTTGATTTTTTTTGAATTCATACACTCATAAACTATTGCTTGACTGCGATCTGACCTGATGGTAAGCTGTTTGCTGCTATCGTTGATGGTGAAGCGCACTAGTTTATTAAGACTCACCAAAACTAGGGTAAGAAAAGCAGGGCAGTGGGATTGTTCAAAAAAGTTACCAAAGTTATGGAACGTAAAGAGCAAATGAAAGAACACAGGTGGGTTTTAGTCAGTAAAAGTCTGAGACTCCCTCTCGCTTCACCCAGAGCAAAAGGAATTACTCGATGACTCCCATCTCAAAAAAAAGTCGTATCTCTATACTACTCGTATATTTAATATTAAAAAAAGAGTTTGTTTATTTGAACGCGTTAATCTCAGGGAATTGCTCGTTTGAATTGAAAAAAACTGTTAATGTTAGATAGCCCATTTATCGAAGAATGCCTCTTTAATGAACAAGGTATATAACATCTTGCTACAAACCATGAGAGCGGACCAAAGACAAGTGAAACAGCTGGGGACAGCTTTCAAACTCGACTTTCGATAGCAGTTTTGCTTCCACCCTTTGGTATAAGTACTATACAACTGATACACATCCATCAATATATATATAAAAATCAATGCCACTTTTCGTTGTAATTTTATAACTCAAGAACGGGCTCACCTATCCAAACCAAATGTTTAGGCTTTGTTCGGACTATTTAGTAGATGGTTTATGTGAAGTTTGCACAAAATCGGTCGAGCGGTTCTTCATTTATCACATTTTTTGTAACAAATGAATTCAATAGGGTAGAGTAGGGTAGAGAAGGTTAGAGTAGGGTAGAGTAGGGTAGAATAGGATAGAGTGGGGTAGGGTAGGGCAGGGTAAAGTTGGGTAGAGTAGACAGTTGACGGGAGCGAAGCTGCGGGCAAAAGCTAGTATTTATATATTCCTTAATACATACATAGGTATTATAGATACCTAGACACAGAACAAATGATCGTGCTCATCACACAAACATTTGTCTTGGGTAGAAATCGAACCCACGACCTGCGGCATAGCAGTCAGGGCCAATAACTACTTGACCAACAGGTCAACCAATTAAGTTTCAATAAAAGCCTATAAAGAAACTGGTTCAAATAATAACATAGTTATTCTCCAACAAAATTATCACTTACCATAATTAAGGACGCACCACTACGCCCATGGGGTGGTTATATTACAATTAAAGGTCTGTGACCAACTCTGACCGAATTACACAGTTCTGTGTAATTTATGGTCTAAACCCCGTTCAAATTAGTTATCTGTTCTGTTCTATAATTATGAATGTGTGTGTGTGTGTGTGTAATTCATGCGATTCTGTTTCTATGCTGGTTTTAATTAATTTTAGTATTGGACGCTAGACCACTATCTCACCTGTCCCCCTAGCCAAGTTACGATCGTTTCATTTGCGTCGAACGCCTCGAGTAGGCCACACCTCCGATTTCTTTGTTCTGACCACGTGACTGAGCGTTGAGATGACGTCTGAACAAAGGAATCGGAGGCGTGGCCTACTCGAGTCGTTCGACGCAAACGAAACGATCGTAACTTGGCTAGGGGGGCTGATGGTAAACAATGATGTGTTCGACGATGGAGCACTTTTGCCTAGAGGTAACCTATTCACTTTTGGCATACTGCCGGAATGTAGCTATCAGGAAAAAGACGTTTTTGTGGTGAACGTCAGCTTATTATTTCTGTATTGTAATAGACGACAGATAATCAAGATAATAGCATAGATTAGTACACCACAGATTAGCATCGTATCTTTTTTCCATTTATCCAAAGTTGGTCTATAAAAGATCACTTTTAGCGTTAAGACCGCCCATTGTTACACCATATGAATTCTTCGGTAACCGTCCGGATCGAGTCCAAGCCGTCAATGGCGCGTAGTGTTCCAGGCGCGCCTCAAAGAGATGTCAGCAAACCGTAGGGGCCCAGAAGTGTCAAATTCCCGGCCCTGGAATGCAAGGCAACGAAGGAACATGGCAGTGGGGTCAGTAAAAGTCTGACACGCCCTCTCACTCCGCTCAAGGGCGGGAGATGTCATTGGATGATTAAATGTTATTTGCTGTGATGTACTATAAAGATTATACATCATAATTTTTAATTAGTACAAATACATAAAGGGCTTATTAGAAAAGGTCTCGTTATTATTTAAGTAAAGTTTCAATAAATAATATTCATAAACAGCAAAGTTATAAGAGATTGTTTATATCCCAAAATGTCACTCAATTTCTGGAAATATTGTACTGTCTATTGATTATGAATGAAAAACAATGGAAAAACACTGCGCGTAGTATTTTCTAGTAGCAATTGCTATGAATAATTGATTCAATTATGAATTTACCAATTATGACAAATTTTCGTGGACAATTTTGGGATTCAGTTTTTTACTACACAAATGTGATCAGTAATGGGTTGGGACAGAGCCCCATTTTTTTATACTAATTAAAAAAGCGGTGTATAGGTCGCCCGCGAAATTCAATTTTATAAAGTTGTACAATAATTAAAATATGATAGGAAGCCGTAACACGTAGGGTAAAAGCCGGATAGTTGCCACAGTTTTTAAAAAGCTCCTTTAAAAAATGTGTACCAATACATTTTTTATTCAAAGTGTATTCTCAAACATAGTTCATTAATCTTCTAACATACCCTATTTATAAAAAGATTATAAATATTATAAATTTTGAGTAAATCTAGTTTAATATGACCTCTAAAAAAGAGGATAGTTGCCTACTATAGCGGATAGTAGCCTAACGTTAAAAATGGTTCGGGGGATACTTGCCCAATGTGAGGATAGATGCCCGTCTGTTTTTTTTTTCAAATAAAAATGAACTTATATTAATTTAAATAATCAGATTTTATTATTAAATACATTTTTTTATTAAGTATAATTAAAGTTAAATTATAATTAACAAATAAAAAATTTTATAATTAATTATTAAATAAAAAAAAAATAAACCCCCGCATCGCATTATTAATTATTTATTATTAATTATTATTATTTTTTATTATTATTTTTTTATTTTAATATATACTTAGATAAACTATAGTAAAACCAAATAAAAAAATCACCAAGAAAAAATAGTAAAAGCAAATGAAAAAAATAACTAAGAAAAAAAATCTGTCTTTCCTTGTTAAAAATTTATAGTTACGGATAGTTGCCGCTGGGCAACAATCCGCAAAAGACAGTAGGGCAACTATCCGATTTCATACGGATACTTGCCCATTTTATTTACGAAATAAATAAAACATATTTAACAATAAAACCTAATAAACAGTGCAATTTAAACTCTAATGCATTCAAAGAAATAAATTTTTGACTGAAATCGCAATCAGTTATAAAAATATTTAACAGAGATTACTTACCAATATAATTCTGGCGCTCGTCAAAGTATCGCCGCGGAAGATGTTTTCTCACACGGACAAAACACGTGCGCCTACTTCAACGGCTTATTCGGCACTGAGGCCTGCGCGGGGGACGCTTTTAATTATGATCAAAAAGAAACACTGTCAATACGTCTAACATAGAGCATTTGAAACTGAGGCATGTATCCGTCCGAGGCAACTATCCGGCTTTTACCCTATTTATTTAAGAAATTATATTCATTAAAATCTTCAATACAACTCTCTCAAAAGTCTCAGACCGTCTAAACCGAATGAATGGCTATTTAGTTATATACTAAATAGCCATTATAGCCATACCCTGGCGCTTTCACCTTACATGTTTCTTTTCAACATTATACCAACCCATGAAGTAAACAAAAAGTATTCTGAGCACGTTTCCGGCGAGCCCAGGTGGCAATAATGTAACTTTGACGCATAAATATACTTGTTTTTAGGGTTATAAATACTCGTAATTATCTGACACAATGAAAACTTTTTTGCTAAAAATATATAATAATACAACCTTGTAGTCTTAGGGCTATATAGTTTTTCACCGGGACACCATGGCGGCGCGACCAGTCGCCGCTACCAACAAAATGTATACATCTCTATGGAGAGTTACTCACCAGGTGTCCGTTTGGTAATTATCTGACACAATGAAAACTTTTTTGCTAAAAATATATAATAATACAACCTTGTAGTCTTAAGGCTATATAGTATTTCACCGGGACACCATGGCGGCGCGACCAGTCGCCGCTACCAACAAAATGTATACATCTCTATGGAGAGTTACTCACCAGGTGTCCGTTTGGTTGCGCAACCAATTTGGCGGCGCAACCAACTCGGACGTGGATACTGTCTCAGTGGGCGACTCTGATGTCTGTATGGTGTCTAGTTTGGTAGCTTATAGGCATCATAGCGGCGCAACTGACTTAGTGGATCAAAATACCTCTTACGAAGATAAATACTTATTTATTTATTTTAAATACAACAAAATAGCCATTAATACTAAAATACTTTAATCCTTTCACACAGAATCGCAAACTTTCTAATAATACCGTCTTCCATTCATCAACAAACAAATCCAGGGTTGGTCTCCACGAGCGCGTTGAGCATCGTTAGCATACGCGGTATAGTGGAGGTGGATCGAGCTACAGTACGACAAAATGGGATATTATATTCGGAACAAATAATTGACACACCTCCGCATGTGCCAAAATATGAAAATAGATTTCGAAATTCTGTACCGGGGACATTTTTCCTTAACCATGACTATATGGAACTGAGATCTCTTCAAAGCCACACGGCAGTTTTACCGTTTCAATGCCTTTTGTACCCGTGTCAACCTCAATAGATAACAAAAGCGTCTCAATCGCGATAAACCTGTAGAATTAGCTTCCACCCCAACTGCCTGTGATAAGGGTAGCACAGGTGTCTTTCAGCCTGTATCTAGGGACCTGATAGGTATACCATTTTACCTGTAGTGAACTGTTGAAATATGTATTTAGAATAGATAACGAGGGCCGTCCGAGGGGACGAAAGGTTCTGGAATGGCGACCACGTACCGGAGACGCAGCGTTGGAAGGCCTCCCACAAGGTGAACCGATGACCTGGTTTTTTTTTTCGCTGGGAATATCATCTTATGACATCCCCCGCTCTTGGGCGGAGCGCGAGATAGTGTCAGACTTTTACTGACTAAAAACTCACTCCTTTTCCTTCGTTGCTTTTCGTATCAGGGCCGAGTCTTCCTTTCAGAATCAGACCCTTGGCCCCAGTAGGCTTCGACCCTGCTGGGCCTCTACAGCTGCTGACATCTCCTTGAGGCGCGCGTGGAACAGTACGCGCCGTCGACGACTTGGGCACGGTCCGGACGGTCAGACGTAAGGGTCGCGGGAATCCGATGGATGCGAGACGCACAGGACCGGTCATTATGGGGACATTTTGTCCCCCAGAATTTGGCCTATGTCCAACAGTGGATGTCTTTCGGCTGAAATGATGATGATGAACGAGGGCCGTAAAAGTTCATAGGTTATGTCATTTTTTCAATGATAAAAATACTATTTACGAGTATAACCAGTTGATGACAGGATTATATATGAATATATGCGTATATTTGTTACTCCTTCAAGCTGAAATTTTAAAGGGGTTTTGTTAGGCACACGGGTTATAATACGGCGAGCTACATATTGCTCGCCGTCCACAACCGAGAATCGTCCTGCTACTCTCTACGCCCAAGGTGTCTCCGACGGCGGCCGAGGCGTAAGATTTGTTTCCACCTTACGTTTTCGGCCGACCTCAGCAGTTGACATGGGCCCTAAATCTAATAATATCAATCGTAATGTAACCGAATGATTCAGTCCGGGACTTGGCAAGTGGCTAGACAAAGTGTGTTGTCTAAACGACAGGGCTATTTATAGAGGACAGCAGAGATCTACCGGAAATCTGACAATGGTCTGACTTGACATGCGGATCAAGGAATGTATCGAGTGATCGGATGATGTGGTGATGGGAAAGTTAAGAATTGTGATGACATCACGACAGTATTATGGCAAAACCCCCAATATATATAAGCACAACCAAAAAATGGCCCCTAGTGCCCGGCAGCCCGTCTACTTTTTTGACTCCGGTAGTGGTCAAGGTTACGGCAAAGCAAGGGGTGCGAAGAATCTCCGCATGGGATCCGGCTACCCCTTTAGAAAACGACGACTGGACCTGGCAACATATAACACGCGTACACTCTGGTCCGACGAGAAGATTACCGAACTTGAGGAAGAATTGAGCAGGTTACGATGGAGTATTGTGGGATTATCTGAAGTCCGAAGACAGGGGAGGACACGATAATTCTCAAATCCGGTAACCTGCTTTATGTCCGGGAGTGTGACCAACAGTCCCAGGGTGATGTCGAGTTTATCGCCCACAAGTCCCTTGTGAACAATGTGGTGAGGATCGAGAGTGTGTCGACCAGGGTGGCGTATCTTATACTCAGAATATCATCATGATATTCGCTGAAAGTCATACAGGTTTACGCCCCGACCTCGACACACCCTGACGACGAAGTAGAGTCCATGTGTGAGGATATATCCAGAGCCATGCATGGTTCTAAGACTCACTTCATCGTGGTCACTTTAACGCGAAACTAGGCAAACGAGACGGTGATAAGCTGCAATTGGGGCAATTTGGATTTGGACATCGAAACCGCCGGGGACACCTACTGTCTAGTTTTATGGAGAAGGAGGGCCTCTATATGATGAACTCCTTCTTAAAAAAGCGTGAGCGTAGGAAGTGGACCTGGCAAAGCCCTGATGGTGCGACCAGAAATTAGATTGATTTCATCATGTCGAAGAATATGCTTTCATATTGAGGTCGGAAACTTTTCAGACCACCGACGTAGTTTCTACTCGAGTTCCTTGGGTCGTAGCGTGATGTTTTAAAGCCTATAGGGTACTATTCGTTATGAATATTGTTTATGCCAGTCGAACTGGTACTTCCAGATATGTATTAGCGCGTTTAAATAAACAAAAAAACAATTGTAAGTAGTATCTATCTACCTTTAAGGGCATCCAACTCGACATACATTTTCAGTTTTTCATACAACCACTCTTACGCGATCATCATCATCATTTGGAAACACAGTATCTTGTGTATATTATCTAGGCTCCTATTGAAATAAATTTATAAATTTGTGTAAAACTAATCAGTAAAGACCTCTGAAAATCTGCTATTTTGCATGAACTTTGACACTTCATAATTTACTCAAAAATTAATAAGTCAATAAAGTATAACAATAGAAGCATTGAAAAATTTAATCAAGGTTCTGAATGACGACAATTTTTTTCAAAAACTTTTAAGGGTTTAAAAAAAAACACGTATTTCCTGAAACAAGTTTTGTAAAATATTCGAATAAATCACGGAATTACCGAATGCTAACAGAGTTTTCAGTCGTTATCTCTCTTTTTTAGCGTTGCCTTTTCGTCAAACATCGCGTTAGATGAAGTAACAAGCTTTAAACCATGCTCGATGTTGACGATAGGTGAGTGAAAAAAGACCCTCTTAAATATACCTTCGTATAACTCGAACTTAATCACTTGTGTGTATCATAGTACCGTGTTTGCTTGCAACGTTTCGAACATTGAGTTATCCCGGTGTAAACATTTCAAGATTATGCCGGAAATCTAAATAGCTTTACCTGCCTAAAGAGTGATCAAACAGCGAATATTAGACAGTTACAGTTTATTATTTTCCGGTATGTACTTTGTGTGTATACACAAATCAAAAGCAATATTATGCGTATCTAAGTATGTTATGTCTGTCTGTCTGTTTTTTTTTTTACTGTTGCACCAATTTAGACGCCACGCTTGGCACATTGGTCGGGTAATTGTCTGCTACACTGTGTGTTGTGGAATCAATTCAAATTTTTGTATGGCCTACAAATGGTTGTAGTAGTATTGTCCCGGGTTTAGGTGTCTTTTGAACGTCAGTTTACAGGTTTGTGAACATACCCAAGATACTGCAGTAATTACTACTGTGTGGCAAAGTTTAAAAAACCGGGCAAGTGCGAGTTGGACTCGCAAACTGAGGGTTCCGTACAAACTTACCTATGCAAACACTTCAATTCCTGAATTGAGTTACGAAGATTTTTCCGAATCGTAATAAAGTTTTTTTTGTGACGTAACTACTTTACAGTTTTTAGATTTTTTCCTTTACTTGTGCTATGAGACCTTGCTTTATGCCAAATATCAGGATTAAAGGTCAACGGGAAGTACCTACCCTATAAATTTTGATTTCCTTGAGACTGTCGAAATATACGTTTTGTACGACATAAACGGCAGTAACTTTTTGTTTCATTAACTCAGAAGTTTGATTTTTTTCACAAGTTTAAGGGACCGCAGATTTTAGTACTTAGATGGTTTTAATTTGAACTCGATACCTCCACACCTTCCCGAGATTAAGGGTCTTGATAGACAGACAGACAGACAAACAGACGGACAACAAAGTGATCCTATAAGGGTTCCGTTTTTTCCTTTTGAGGCACAGAACCCTAAAAAAAAGCAGATGAAAGGATTATATTATGATAAATTAACATAGACAAAAGATCCATTTTATCCCGCCAGTGTATTCCTTAGGGATACATTTCGACTGAAAGCAGGCGAAGCCGCGGGCAGAAGTCAGTTGTAAAATAATCAAAACATGTTTGTTTCTTCTATATGGAATTTTGTATACATAGCCAAAAGGCAGAACAGTAGCTAAACTATTTCCTCACATGGTTTAACATACTATGAGTTGATTTCCTGCTTCGTTGATGCCATTGCTTATATAAATACGTTGAACAAACATACAGATTGGGGACAAATGTGTATGGTTCCCATTTCCGAAACGCTTTGATTCGGATTGTTTAGATTCGTCGTCGTCAGTCGTGTTGACATTTCTCTCTCTCGCTGACTGTACTTATTATAGTATCATAACATATTAAAATCAGCCTTTTAATGTTCCCACTGCTGGGACTCAGGCCTCCTCTCTAGAAAAGGGAGTGGGTTGTAATTAACTACGCGGGCCTAATGCGGGTTGGAGGATGTCACATATCTTCGAATTTTATATTATAACTTCGAATTTTATATTAGATCATACCGGTTTTTTCACCGTTTTGAGAGCAGTGGTGATGAAATAAATTACACAAAGTAATGCGCCTGGTTGTATTTGAACCCACGACCTACAACTTTGTAAGTCGGGACTGTTACCACTGACCTGTCATAGTATCAGTTAGTTTTTATTTTGATTTTCAATATTTTTTTTTGTGTCGTGTTGCGCGCCTTGAGGATAAGTCCAGAGAGTATGAAATTGCTACCTCACTAATCCAGTTCGGTGATCACCATCCGCATTAGCTTATAGATGACACCCCGTAGCCCTTAAAATACCACTTCGGATCTCTTTTTGTGCAACGTCTCTTAGGGCACATTCCTGAAGATACTTTAAAGGAGTTGATCTAAAGTGCCTAGTCGTTTTTATCAAAAAATTTGTCAGTGGACTGGTAGCATTTTTCTTTGTCTAGAGTTCTAGACTCTAAGATCATACAGTGAAAAGACATCAAGGTTCCTCGTAATCATAAGTTTCCATCACAGATCCAACGTCAAAACTCTGGCCTTCACCTTAGAAAACAGGCGCATTGCAATGACGTGTGAAGTGTGAGGTCACAAGCTTTACCTACTGCAATGCACTCATACCTATTCATGCATTTGAAAGTAGTTGGAAGCAAATGCGGAGCTCGTTTACTTTGGTGGCTAATGTACAAAATGAATATATACCTTTGTTAGTAGGTACGTGTGTATCCAGAATATATTGAGAAGACCATATTTTGATTAAGTATACAGTTTGTAGTAACTGGAACCCTAACCCCTGAGACCGTTCACTACAATAGACTAGATATCACTCTCCAAGATAAAGTTAATAGAGTTACATATCTGATAGATATTGCAGTCCCCAACACGCATAATTTGCAAAAGATAATAATGCAAAACTTAAAGAATAAGTAACAAGAATTTGGAGGCAAGAAAAAGTATATGCCGTACCCATAGTTGTTTCCACTACAGGGGTTCTACCCAACTATCGTCACAATAGTCTCAAATTAATAGACCTGAAAGATTCAATCTACGTATCACTCCAAAAAGCTATAATTTTGGAACGCCTACAGAATAATGAGAAAGTTTATGCAGATACAGGAAAATGATATTTCTCCTCATAACATCTACTTTACACCTTAAACCTACCACGTACGCTACATTGACTTGGGTTGGCTCGTCAGCGTGGCTAAAAAGAAACCAAAGAGCTAATAAACAAGGCCATGATTTTCCAAAGTAATAATAGTAATAAAAATAATTATAATTAACGTTTCTAATGAATCCTTTGTGTTTAGTAGTGGGTTTTTTCTCTTTTACAAACTCTGTGTCTGACGACTTTCCATATAGACTTTCATCCCCTACTTAACTCCTGAGTATGAATTTTACAAAATCTTCAGTGCATAAACCTTCGTTACATAAAGAACTTCAGTGTAAAATTATTTCTATTATTTATTTATTGTCCACATCTACCACAGTCTAGTCCTTTTTAACCCAATAGGTAGTTGACTCGTGGAGAATGCATCAACACAACAACAACAAACAAAACAACAACAACAACAAAGCAACAACGAACACATACACAACACAACACACACACAACACACCACACATGAATGCAACATTAATTCCGCCTCAGATACTACTACTGCACATAAAGTTTAAATAAACAAATACATGTTTCCGAACCGGTTTCGGCCTTGTATTGTCTGTTAGTGAAGGAATAGTATTTGTTTACGAATTCATCTGATATTCACGATGATGCAGTCGAAAATGGTGCACGTTTGCTTTGAAGCACATTTTCGTTCACGGAATAAATCCATTATGTTTAACGTCCAATATAACAAGATATAAACGTTATAAATGGAGGTATAGTATGTGCGTATTCTGTCAATTTCAGCTACGAAGAATGGATGATAATCAGATAATAAGAGAAGTGACGAGAATGGATAAAGCGAGAAATTAGTATATTAGAGCAAGTTTGAAAGTGTCGCCAGTGAAAAATTTAAAGGGAAACGTTTGTCTTAGTATTGTCATATCAAGAGGAGGGATGAAATGCATGGTAATAAAATACTTATTGGGAAAAACAATAGTTAGGAAGCCAAAGAAAAGATAGATGGATTGTGTTGTAGCGACATCTATGGCATTACTAAGAACTAATCCTGCATCGCGCAATCAAAGTTCTCCGAGCGATTAGAACATATAGAACAGCCCGAAATCATCTATCGGGCAGTTGCCCATCAAACATAACACCCGTCTGGTCGGAGGATCTTCCCTTTTCGACGGAGGTATGTGGGGCTTTACTCTCTGTTACATATACCTCTACAGTGTGAAAGAAAAAGGCGTCAGTGATAACGTGACGATTTATAGCACAGAATGGTAGAAAATAACGTGTTGCGTCGAACCCAAGTAACAGGAGACAAGGGCAGGATAATTATGAGTGTATGTTGTATATGATACATGTGGATGGATGGAGAGGTGAAGGGAGACGAAAGAAAAGATGGATAGATTAGTGTGAGGAGATATATGAAAGAAAAGAGAGTTAGTGATAGCGTGAGCTGACAGAACAGAATGGAAGAAAAACACGTGTTGCCCCAACCGTGAGTAACGTGGGACAAGGTCAGGAAGACGATGAATGTATGATAAATTTTCTATTCACAAATCAACCAGCCAGCGTAATTGACTAGGAGTTATTACCATGTTTATAGCTTCTTGGCACAGCTGCAGTTAGTTGGTTAATATTGAATTAAACACGAGCAATTTGTTCCAAAATAAACCACAAATAAATAGCTGCGAGGCAACTAGGCTAACGATTTGATCTAAAAATGGAATCATAGTGATTCGCTGTCTCGAAGATCAGTTGCTGGTTCAATTTTAAATTCTACAACAAAAGTTGAACTTCAGTTTAAGAACCGGCCTTAACGCTAGAAGGTACTGAAATATCTGCTGGACAAAGGAAAAAAATAATGGCTCAACTTAAGATAGAGCCATTTTTTTTTATAGTTGTGAAAATCGTCCAATGACATCCCCCGGTCTCGGTGAGCGGAGTGTAAGAGTGTGTATCAGACTTTTACTGACTAAAAACCCACTCCTGTTCCTTCGTTGCCTTTCATACCAGGGCCGAGTCTTCCTTTCAGAAGCAAACCCTTGGCCCCAGTAAGCTTTGACCCTGCTGAGCCCCTCCGGTTCACTGACATCTCCTTGAGGCGCGCGTGGAACAGTACGCGCCGTCGACGACTTGGGGTCGATCCGGACGGTTACCGGACGGTCGGACGGCGAGCTACCCATTGCTCGCCGTCCGCAAGCCCGCGCCTACGGTGCGGTGGTGGAAATCGGCTGGGGCGTGAGGGTCGCTCCCTCACGCGTGCACGTGCGGCCTCGTTCTTTCCTAGCATTACTGCTTCGCAGAAGGAGGCGACCCAACCAGCAAAAACTAGGCTTACAACAATCTCAAGACTACTGTTTTTTTGCTCTTAAATCACTCCTATATAATGATATAAGCCTGGGTTTGGGCACTATTATAAGCATATTTAGTTCAATATCGTTCTAATATCAGTCTAATTGAATGCTGTTTGCACTTACTGAAATCTAGCCAAAATTAATTTAAGCCGACTTAGGCTAATATTGCTTTTACGTAAGTATCTTGTAAGCCTGCATTGGCTTATATTGGCCTAAGGTTAGAATATTTTGAGAATTTTACGTCAGATCCAACTTAAAAGTTCGTGTGAGTGTTGGTTTGAAATTACATGAAGACAAATTAAAGTTGCGTGAAGTTAATGTTTATAATAATGTACGGCACTTTAGTATAAAAGTAAAAGTAGTTTTACGGTAAGTAATCGTATTGGAATTTATTATTTACTGTTAATTAGACCACATATTACGCTTCAAAATTCATGCGCCTTGTTAAATAAGGTATTTCCTGTTCTCGTTTAATTATTTTATTTGTTAATTTGTATTGATAGTGTCGCCATTAGTATAGCTGCATTTTACAAGCGCACTATTAGACTAATGTAAGATTGTTTACTCTAATTTTAGCATTCGGTATACTAAAGATAACTCCATATTGGAATAAATTAGGGTTCCTCGCAATTTTACATAAAACCTTAAATCGACAGAGAAAAAAAAGAATAGAATAGAATAGAATAAACTTTATTGTACACCAAATTAGTAACAAAACTTTCAGAAACTAACAAGAACAAGAACTTAATCTTAAGGCTATACGGACACGAAATCGGCTTTTTAACCGACTTCAAAAAGGAGGAGGTTCTATGTTCGGCCGAATGTATTTTTTGTATTGTAAATATGTTGATCCAAAATCACTCTAATATCATACTTATCCAGTGCTATTGATCTTATATTAGTTTCAAATAAGATCAGAAATGCACGTACTCACAGTACACTTATGCTATGCTGATATTAGTCTGACATCTTACAATAGCATTTAGCAAGTATAATATAAAATCAAACGAGCTTAGAAAATACCCATGTAAGACCAAGTTTTTCTCAAGTGCAACTAGTCTTAGTAAATGCTCTTATATACATATATGAGACTTGGTTATGAGACTGAGCGTTCTTGAGGCCATACCGGCTTGTCTAAAAGTAATATAGGATCGATGGTATGTTCTAAAACAAATATAAGAGAGCTTTAAGCCTACCACTCTTAAAAAGTGCGAGTTCTGAGACTGTTTTGCTTGTCGTCTGCCACTCCTCCTCGCTTCGGATCATGGCCTGTACCAAGGCCCGGCGCGAGAGATCGTTGCCGCCGGTCTCCCCCACGAGGACACGGCGGTGCTCTGCTCAAGTGGGGTACACCTCAACCGTGTGCTCCACGGTGTCCTCCGGGCGGTCCACACAGTGGTGGCACCTATGGTTACTTCCGCACAGATCCGGTGCAGGAACTTCCCGAACTGACCGTGTTCGGTGAGAACCTGCGTCATGCGGAAGGTGAGGTGCCGTGAGGTCTTTCCAGCTACTCCTCAAAGAGGGGACTTACCCATAATTATGGCGTGCCCATAAGTTGAGCCATAGCACCCGACATTCATTATTCGATGTTCGTATATTTTTTTTACGTAGGAAATCAAGTGATCCTCCTCCTCTAAGTGAAACAAGAGAGAATGTCAGTTTTTCTGACTAAAACCCACCTGTGTTCTTTAACACCGTAGGCGCTGGCTTGCGGACGGCGAGCAATGGGTAGCTCGCCGTCCGACCGTCCCGTAACCGTCCGGACCGAGCCCAAGTTGTCATCAGCGCGTAGTGTTCCACGCGCGTCTCAAGGAGATGTCAGCAAAACCGTAGGGGCCCAGCAGGGTTGAAGCCTACTGGGGCTATGGGTGATGCGAAAGAGAACCCCGGGGCCCTGGAACGAAGGCAAAGAAGGAACAGGAGTGGGTTTTTAGTCAGTAAAAGTCTGACACTATCTCACGCTCCGCATAAGAGCGGGGAATGTCATTGGATGATTTTCCCACCGGAAAAAAAATCCTGTGTTCTTTAAGTTTCGAGAAGTCATTTTAAATCGTTAAATCACCCACGTAAAACAAAATAGTAGGTACTTTATTCAAACATAAAAAAATTTCTTTCTCATATCGATTTACTGGCACAAAAATCTATGACATAAGTACTGTTCGTGCCATCCACACACATTAGAATCACAACTTCGTTCCCATTAGATCAATCTAAAACTACATTTCTAGACACAAACTGCGATAAAAAGAAACTAGGACACCAGCAGTGTCGCAATATCTTTAGTCGATGTCATTAGGAATTGATATCACAAAGAAAGAACTTATTCTTTCAGATCTCTTTACGCTTTTTGTTGAAAGATCAAACGAAGTTAACATATATATATATTTATGTACAGAGGCGGACTTAATGCCTTAGGCATTTTCTACCAGTCAACCTTTGGGTGATGCAGAGAAAAGTAGTGGTAGGTGCAATAAAAGAGAGAGAAAAAGGCGAATATATATTTACTAGCTAACCCAGAAAACGTCGTTCTGCCATGTAAATTATCAAAGGAATAAATAAGGGGTGGGGGTGGGAGGGTAAAAAGTAGTCTAGGACCTATTCTCCCTACAAAATATACACAAAAAAAAAATCATAAAAATCGGTCAAGCCGTTTCGGGGAAGTTCGATAGCAAACAATGTGACACGACATTTTTATATATTTATTAAAAGATTTACCTCACACCAAATAAAACTGATTTTCAACCCAACCGTTCACCCTTTGTGTTTCTGAATCGTGGTGACTCTTTCGTACAATTCTGCAGCCCTTAGCTTGAATTCTTATTGAAATATACCTTATTTTCTGAGAATTAATTCATATAATTCTTGCACATAATGTAGATAACTTGCACCAACTAAGTCATAATGGGTCCATGACCCTGTTTGGGTGCAGCAAATTGACATAGAACTAATTATAAAACTATTGCACTAATAAAGTGATATCACATCACAATAATTACTTTAGGAATTTTAATTTAAGTTACATAGGGTGACTGGTAATTAGTGTACGATACTTAAACACGTGATTGTGCTCATGATAACTAACAACTTTTACTATGGGAACAAACCGGAAATCGCGAAAAAAAATCAGCTGTTCAGTACATTTATGTTTGCCTAATGTACTGAACAGCTGCTATTTTTTTTCGCGATTTCGGCTTTGTTTCCTTAATAAAAATTGTTTGTTATCATGAGCACAATCACGTGTTTAAGTATCGTACACTAATTACCAGTCACCCTATATACGTAGTTACTGTTATATAAATATTAGACTTAACTATACAATGTATCTCTATATGTACAATCAGGGGTCAAAAGTGCAGTTGCACTCTACCAATGCTAGTGTCTAAAATTTCTTTGTAGTAGAAGTTCATTGGTCTACAACTAGTTTATTCAATACTTTAGATTCTATGCTACAAATTAAATCTGTCATGAACCAGTGACCCTCTTTTAAAAATAAATGTTAGATACTTTTGCATCGGTAGAATGCAACTGCACTTGTGATATCTTACTGTACTATCTACCTAAAGTAGTTGCATCAAAAAGTACCGAAGAGATGATTCTGATTCATATTTTTGTATGAGCACCGGAGTTACTCCCAATGGTCTCTCCATTGGGAGTAACTCCGGTGCTCCGGTGTTAATAAAATATGATATAGTTAAACTGGGTTGGTTTAACCGATAATAATGACTCCAAAATGAAATAAAAAGGTTTTAAAATGTAGAGATATTTTGTAAATGGGAGTTTTTTGTATTTTTTGTAGTTAAAAGTTTTTCTGGCATCCAAAGGCCAGTGATAAATTGCCCTTCGGGGAAGTCTCTATTACAACATAAATGGCTAGTTTCGCCTTTGGATAAAAATCGGATATCTTACTTATTATATTACTTCTTACAAAAATCTATCTCTAAGTATATATAAAAAATTATAGCTGTTCGTTAGTCTCGCTAAAACTCAAAAAAAGTAAAAAAACTAAAACCCGACTACGACAAAAAAAACGACGAAACTAAAAGTATGAAACAAGATTTCCAGGATGCTGAAATAAACAAGGTAAAAAGAAAAGCCGCAGTCACACGTTATAGGTAACAACCGAAACACTTTAATAACGTGTGACTACGGCTTTTCTTTTTACCTTGTTTATTTCAGCATCCTGGAAATCTTGTTTCATACTTTTAGTTTCGTCGTTTTTTTTGTCGTAGTCGGGTTTTAGTTTTTTTACTTTTTTTTTATTTAAATTATTTTGGTGTTAAATCACTGTGCTTCTATACCATTTGCAAAAGCTATATTTAAAATTTCTAATTAATAATGGTAAATTAATTTTTGTCCACCAGAGGGCGCCACATTGAATTTTGATGATATATTTTGATAAATACCAGTGAAGCCCTTTCAAATGATATCAAACACGGTGTATTTATCTTAACATTTTTTTAACACATGACTTCTTGTCCGCTAGAGGGCGTCACTTTAAATTTGAACAATATTTTGGAAATGTACAAGTAAAGCCCTTTCAAATGATACCAAACACGGCGAATTTATCTCCATTTTTATTTTTTACACATTACTTTTTGTCCGCTAGAGGGCGCCATATCAAGTTTTGTGACACGTCACGTAACCTATGTTCAGCGGACAATAAAGACGGATCTAACGATACCTCATACGTCGAGTTCCGATAAGTAGATTAGGAGGTATGTGGGAACAGATGAACAAACTCACATACATACATAGCCTGTCAAAATCATAACCCTCCGTAGTCGGGTAAAAAACGGCTGGACCGATTTGGCTAATTTTGGTCTTTAAATATTCGAGATAGTCCAGGGAAGGTTTAAACGGTGAGAAAAAAATCACAAAAAAAAACCGAATACAACGCCATCTCTAATTAAAATTTCATTATAAAATTAATTATGCTGTTCTGGCAATGCCAGTAGATGGCGTTATACTTACTTTATGTATATTTTTACAAGCTTTTGGTCCAGTACCAGCGGCGTTAAAATCATCAAACCTAGTATTTTTTTTAACTATTAATGAAATTTAAAAAGAAATTATGATATGTACGTAGTGTAGCTAATAATATGAATAAAAAAGTTTACGTATTAAAAAAATGAGATCTTGGTTGTAAAAAACCTACCTGTTCGATTTGAATGATTATTTTTCTGTGTTGGATAGCACAGTCCACAGTAACTGGACTATTTTATTTAACTTTAAATGTTTGTATGTATGTTTGTTTAGAGTAAATCTCGCAAATGGATTTTGTAACAGTGCCTAACCGATTGAACTGAAATTTGGTACACTTATGTACCATGGATCTGGTCTGATGATGGAGTTGGATAGTGGTCATTTGAACTACTGAGCGTAACAAGATAACCCCATCGTGTTTGAACTCTTTAGAATGGTCTTGATCAGTACTATACCGCGCGATAAAAGCGTGATATTTTTAGGGTTCCGTACCTCAAAAGGAAAAACGGAACCCTTATAGGATCACTTTGTTGTACGTCCGTCTTTCTGTCTGTCTGTCTGTCAAGACCATTTATCTCAGAAACGCGTGGAGGCATTGAGTTGAATATAAAACCGTATACTCAAGTCTGTGGTCCCTTGAAGCTGTGAAAAAATCAAACTTCTAAGTTTACGAAAAAAAAAGATACGGCCGTTTATGTTGCAAAAAACGTACATTTCAACACAGTAAAAGAAATCAAAATGCATAGGGTACTCCCCTTTACTCAGAATCCTGAAATTTGGCATAAAGCAAGATCCTATAGTATAGATATAGGAATAAATCTGAAAACTGTAAATTTGTAGTTACGTCACAACAAAAAGACTTTTTTACAATTCGGAAAAATCTTCGTAACTCAATTCAGGAATCGAACTGTTTCCTTGACACTGAAAGTCATATTTTAGAGTTCGATTACCTTTACCTTAGATCAGTGCAATGTTTCTTTATTACTCTGTTCTCGAATTAGTTTTAGTGGTTCTAAATATTAGTTTCCCGGTATTTAATTACTCAGCAATGTGTAATCGTTTTACGATTGGCGTAGTTTCTTGAAATGACTTGGCTCTGTTTGAATATATTAAAGATAGAAAGATGAAGATGCTAATTATTGATGATGAAGATTCAATTGTGATTTTCTACGTACCTACTTACTAAAGGGCGCGCCATAATCTTGCCGGTAAATCCCCTTGGGCCTGTGCACACCACGTTTTTTAAACGCGCCAAGACGCGCGTTTTAGATACTTGCATCGACGGCGCGCTTTTATCCCATTAAAGGTTTACAGGCTGCGTCTGTATCGGTACAAACGCGCGTCAGCGACGCGTTTAATAAACGTAGTGAGCACAGGCCCTTAGAGGAGTGGCTGGAAAGATGTCACGGCTTCCTCACGTGGTAGTCGTTGGTTTGCGGACGACGAACAATGGGTCATCCGGCCGTTCGGTAACCGTCCAGACTGAACACGAGTTGTGAATGGCGCTGTTTCACGCGAGCCTCAAAAAGATGTCACAATACCGTTGATGTCCAGCAGTATATGTGACTGCTATAAGTCCACCTTTTTAGGGTTCCGTACCTCAGACGTCAAAAACCTTAGCTATAGGACCACATTGTTGGCTGTCTTGCAAGACCCTTTTTCTCAGGAACGCGTGACGTATTAAGCTGAAATTAATATTAAATATTCAAGTCTGCCTGGCCTTATTTTCACTGCACAAGCATTGAAAATAAGGCCGTGAATGCTCCGTTTATGGTAGTTATTTTGATGCTCACAAGGAAATCAAACCTATAGGGTACTTCCTGTTGACCTAGAATCCTGAAAACAAGAACCAGTCTCATAGCATAAATAAAGAAAATAGTCTGAAAACCGTAAATTTGTAATAACGTCACAAAATAATTAGGTTATACTATTTGCAAAACGGAAAAACCTTCGAAACTCGATTGGGAAATCAAACTATATACATAGGTAATTTACATAATAATATTGTACGGAATCCTCGGTACACGATCCGACTCGCTCTTGACTGTTTTTTTTTTCGCTCCACTCACAGCGAGGAAAATTATTTGATGATTGCCTACACTTGAAAATAAAATCGTAGTAATTTTCAGAGGTAATAAAGTATGATAAATCTAGACTCGGAAGCCATAAGTACTTAAGTCAATTCTTTTTGCATGCAAAAATTTTACAGGAGACGGTTTAATTCGATTGGTATGAAAAAAATGTACTACAGTTATTGTTTTTATTATTTATTATTACACAATTATAATCTAGTTACATATCAGAGTATGGCTATTTAGGCTTTATTTATTATTTACTGAAATATCTGACTTAAGTTTCTTTGAACATCAAGAAATTGTGACTTAAGTGTTTATTAACGTACTATAATTACTTGGCTTATTTATTTTATTTTATGATTTTAAAACAAAGCATGAATAATTACGATTATTAATTAAATTTTTTATAATATAATGCATGCAATAAAGTCAAAAACTAACAGACACTCTCTTCAGAATCTCGTATATCTGGATCAACATCCTTGGTATCGTCAGTGGTTACTAAATTTTGGTAAAAATTATGGAAACATTCTGGTATTAAAGACAAAAGTGATATTATATCACGTTTTTTTTCTACACTTATTGGTACTGGCTTGTCAGTAATCTGCATCAAATTAAATTCCTTATCACGCCGCGTGTTCCGTTTGAAATTAATACTTTTAAATGATTCTTCTCTAGAAAGAGATGTTTTGTATTTTATGACGCCGTACTCAGAGTCATAACTCAGCCACTTCACATCATGCCACTTGAAAATATTTCCGTCATCGTCTTTTTTTCGGGCTACTAAAGGACCTTTCAATAGGCTAGCGAAATCAAAGAAATCATTTTGTCGCATTTCTCTAACGGTAAATTTTTTGCTACTCGATCTTACTAACTGCATCCAATCGTGGGGGTGATAAATTTGTATTTCGGTTTTTTTCTTTTTTTTTTCAATAATTGCATGGTCCAAGTCAACCTCCATATGTGTATGACCAGGTATCATAAACTTATGATGTATTACCTTCATTGAAGGTTTTCTAATCAACAAGTATGTGAACATTGCAGCCACGTGAGTGTTCTTGTTTTGTCCTCCACAAGTGTCAGAGTACAAAATCACTTCTGAGATTTCTTCCGGTTGTTCTCGTAAATATGCAAACAAACAAGAGGCTATTTGATTAGCACCGCGACCCGAAATACCCTCATGCCACATGTGGTGCGTTGACATTCCAGTCGCGTTGTCATGAATTGTAAGGTTGAAGGTCCAAAGTTGTCTTTTATAAAAGGCTACAGATGATTGTAAAGCTGGGGTTGGCAAGCATTGCTGTAGGTCAAAAGTCAGGCATTTGATTTTGTTATTTGTAATTGCGACATTTTTATCACACTGCTTCTCTTTGTACGCCATATCAGCGGCTAGCAGATGAGAGTCGCGTTCTTTTTCAAGGGCTAATTTTGTGATCTCGTCCGTAGCAATATTTAATTTCATTTTAAACAAGTCGCATGTGTGACAAGTGTCCACTTTTGGTTTTTTGAAACTTAAGTTTAATTTATGAAATTCTTTGCGGTATATCTTATCACTCACAGGATTTTCATGTGATTCTGAATAAAGAGAATACATTTTCGATATAGTCAAATGCGATGGTAAATATTTGCGGGTGCTTCTACGTCTAGTGTAATGACTTTCATATAGCGGAAACGAATTGATATGATTAATCACCTCTAGAATTTTTTGTTCGGAATGTTTGTTTGCTGGTGTATTCTTTCCACGTTTGTCTGTTGGTATAATTCCACTCGAGGTGCCGCGTTTCTTCAAACCGATTAGTTTTACAAAATTGTCACTTATTGATAGGGTTTTTAGAAAGCAGCCTTGACAAACTGATATTTTTTCACTATTGACGTTAAAATGATACGTATAAGTCCACTGTCTAGTTTTTTGTAAACTAGGATCTTCGACCCGACGACGCTCGGTTTTTTTCTCTCGAATGGTAATCAAAGATGAAATGAACGCTGCCCTTAAATCATAAGACCCAAGATTCCAAACCTCTTTGTGAATTATAGCTCGTTGCTCATCACTTATTTTTTGACGACACTTATTTCGACAATTAGGTAGTTCCTTCATTTGACGTTTGCCGATAATTTTTCCAGAAGCTGTTTGATAGGATTGGCCTAAGTTTCTTTTTATTTTGTTATCTTTCTTCCTTCTTCTACAGGGCACTGGTTTGTTTTGTTGTTGTAATGACGTATCTTCAAGACTTTCAGGTATTTTATTTTGTGGTGCTAGCTGGACATCTACTGAAGCATCATAAACAGTGGTGTCCATCTCATCTTCATGTTGTGTAAGCAAACTAGGGTTATCTGGAGAGTAGGTAGGATCAGCAACAGAATCGTCACTAGAATAGTCAAAAGCAGCTTCATCAGGAGTAATTTGTTTTTGAGTTCCAGATGTACTTGGTTGCGGATTAGTAAATGGGTCTTCATCGCCTGTAAAAAAGTGAAATGAAATTTTTTTGTTATTATGGGTTGTAATTGTGTCAACATACATTTGTTTTGCATATTGCATAAAAATGAAAGGAAAATATTAAAAACTTACCTTTATTCTCATTATTTAAGGCGAGATTTACTAATTTTCTGGCTCTTGAATCCATTATAAATACGGTTAATGCACAACACCACTACGACCGTCACACCAAAACACTAATGAGGGAATACGTATTTAATTTTACTTCACCCATAACGTTCGTCAACTTTTTATCAAGAACTTCAAAAAAGAGAGTTAAGTGAGGGTAGATACTTGAAAATATTATCGCCAACAAAAACGGATCACTGTTACCAAGTTACATAAGTCAGTCGGTATAAGAGTTGTCATGCCGGGAAAAAAAACTTAAGTCAACTTAAGTGGTTTATGTCGCCGCTTGATTTGTTGATACGACTTAAGTTTTATAGTACAGTCGACTATTACGACTGAATGGAGCGACGTTGACTTACGTGCTTATTCCAGTCAACGGATAATACATAAACATGGGTGATGTGACTTTTTCAAATTTTGAGCTAAAATTGACTTAAGTGCTTTTGGCCGCCGCGTCTAGAAATTACAGTCGTTACGAAAGCGGCGATGGTTTTAAACCAGAGGAAGAACATAGGCTACTTATTATTCATTTATAATATATATACACAATATAATTGGTAATACAATAAAATAGTACTGACCTTAATATGACTATGACCTAAATGTTGGGTGACAATATTAGTGTAATTGTAACTGTACACCACTGACTAACTTTGTTTGAATTCAATCCAATTCACCGGCAAACCTGCTCAAAGTCAAGCGAACGCCGGCGTTCGCTCTCTCCCACTTCATTGTAGGCCCTATTTTCAATACTTACAGACTACTTTTGTATGAACAAGTTTGATTATTTACGTTCCTGGATAAATTTCCTATAAATTGAACGCAACAATATTTTATAGTCTATGCTCTGCTTTTTTTTTTCGGTTTGACATCACAAAAAGTTATTTCTGCCGCCATTTTATTTATGGCGGTGCCCCTGCTGTCATTTCCGAATGGCGCGCGGGGAACGGTCGAAAGGCACTGCACGTGGATGTTAGTTTTTATTCTTTTTCTTGATTAAAACCGCTGATCTCCTTTAGATTATATTTTATCGGGCTCGATGGACCAAGTAGGTACGAGAATAAAGGGATATTCCGGAAGAAATTAAAACTCTGGATGCTCAATGCAAGTTAATTGAAATTTAATTAGGTGTTAACAGTAAGAGGATTTTTGAACAAGTGAAATGTTATTGAGGCCGGACACATTACAAACTAATTAAAGCTAATTAGACGCCTTGCTGCTATGTGAGGTTCATCAGGCGTTCCAAAGTTGAGAAGTGCTTGACCAGCATTGGATTGACGCAGGCTGATGGTGATGATGATGACGACGCTCCAACAAACGGCTGGCTTAGACTTCGACTGTCTTCGCGTCCTAATATCCGACATTCATGCAGACGAAGCCGCGGGCAAAAGCTGGTTAAAATAAAGTTTATTCAGATTAAGAAAACTGAAATAATTTTCAATAAAAAAGTGCTATTGTAATGAAAACGCCATTGCGCGTGGAAGGAACCGGTAATTGGTCGCCGGACCGGCTGCCAGTAGGGCTGTCACGTTTACTCGAATAATTTACATTTCTTCAAAAAAAACTTCAAATATTCTTCTTCAATTATTTATTTATTCAATTTTATGCACTAATAAAAACACTGTACAGAAGTGAACTTAATGTTTTTTCTACTAGTTTACCTCAGGGTTGTGCAGAGCCATAATATGGCAGGTGCAACTTAATAGAAGACAAACAAAAGAAATAAGTACAATAATAGATAATAATATAATGGGATTACATCAGCGACCAATTTAACTCCTCGTGCGTATAAAGGTATTATTATTACGTATTTGCGCGTTTTTACATAAAAACACCAAAAAAAAAAATTTTTTTTCTAGGAAAAACTAAGAAATAGAGACCAAAATTGTTTGCCAATAAATTGCTTACAATGCGTTCCAAATAAGAATAGGATCGATTGCCATGTTGTGACGTCACGTCATACTGTCAAATCGCTAGAAATTGGGCAAAATTGAAGAACTCAGAGATGGGCAAAATTGAAGAACTGGATTCTGATTAAACTTTTTTCGTTCACAGTTCGTAAATAAATTAAATAAAAATTTCTTGTTTTGCTTACCATAATAATTCTTCGATTTGACAGTATGACGTGACGTCACAACATGGCAATCGATCCTATTCTTATTTGGAACGCATTGTACACTCGTGTTTCTGTACGACAATTAAGCGTTTTTCAATGTCACTCAAGTTGTACAGACGTATGTACAATCGGCGCTCGAAGGGTGTGCCTTTCGCATGTCACTTGATTTTAATAGACTACCTAGGGACCTTAATTTTCAATGATAGTTAACTTTTCTCTTTGCTAATTAATTGACATGTATGTACTTTCTTTTATCGATTTTTATCTGTGTGTGGAGCCTAGTAATTAGCAATTTGGTAATATTACAGTCTTTATATCATTGGTGTATTAGTCTGTAAGCCATCTGTAAAATAAAATAAAATAAATAAAAAAGGAAGTTCATAGTTACGCTGTCTACCCAGGAAAAACTTCTAATAATACAACTTAAAAAAAAAACTTTACCATCGACCAATAACTATTCGTAGTGAGCTTAAAATGACCTTGACAATATGACCTTTTAATGTCTTGGACCTAACTGAAAAGGTTGGTGGTAAAATAACTGACTGCATGAATGCTTAGCGAGACTAATGAAGTAAAATACTTATAAATTAGTGTCCGCGCGTGTTTTGCAGCAACGTTGCATATTTATTTATTTATTAAAACTTTATGCACTAGTAATAAACACTGTACAAAGGCGGACTTAATGCCTTTGGCATTTTCTACCAGTCGACCTTAGGGTGGTGCAGAAACAAAACATGGCAGGTGCAGCCTTTACCATTAAGGTAAAGAAATAGAAAAGAAATACAATAATATATATACACACATAAAAAACTTACAATGTAATTATGAGAAACGAATCCAACAAATCAACGCTGTGATGATTACACCGACTTCCTGCGAATGTGTTCACGTGCCTTCACCTTAAAAGTGAACAGACTGGACGCCATCCTGCATCTGTTTTTCTATATACTTCAACATTTTGCAATTACTTATGTGGAGTTAAAATTATGTGTATTTTATTAAAGCTGGAGAACGAGGTCGTAATTTTATGACTCGGAATTTCATTTGATGCACTATTCACGGGAACCCACTCACTGACATAGGTTTCGATGGATGGCTCAGCGGAAATAATCCAAACTTGAATCTTGCTCATCTTTTTTCTGCTGTCCTTTTTTTAATATTAACTGCTACCCGTGACTTCATCCGTATGGATTTTATAGGCGCTACGCTCTTTTTTGGGGCAAATTCTATCAGTTCTTATAACATAACACATCAAATTCTAATCTTCAGTCATCTGTTAGTGAAAGTCCCGTCAATATCTGTTTATCCATTTCGGAGACTAAAAGAGTTTCCTTTCTTTTTCTTTCTCTATTAACCTTAGCCTCTACAACTCACGTTGAAAATACCCAGAGTTTCCATTATTCTGTAGGTACCCTACCTCGAGCTCTTCATCATCATCATCATCATTTCAGCCGAAAGACGTCCACTGTTGGACATAGGCCTCCCCCAAATGTCGCCACAATGACCGGTCCTGTGCGTCTCGCATCCATCGGATTCCCGCGACCCTCACCAGGTCATCGGTCCACCTTGTGGAAGGCCTTCCAACGCTGCGTTTTCCGGTGCGCAGTTGCACCTTTCGGCCCCATCGACCATCCGTTCTACGAGCAATGTGCCCTGCCCACTGCCGTTTTAGTTTGGCGATTCCAGAACCTTTCGTCCCCATCGACCATCCTTGCCTTGACCAGCCTTGCAAACTGCCTCTTAAGTTTGACGATTCTTCGGGCTATGTCTGTAACCTTGGTTCTCCTGCGGATATCTTCATTTCTAACGCGAGCACTTAACGCGATCTATTTGGTGATTTAAACTGAACTGTAAAGGGATGGAGCTATATAGGGTGTATAGCTCCATCCTTCTTTCTCACTCGCACACTTGACATTTTATAATACGTCATGGCGCCCCAGGTCATTAATGTTGAGAGTGGTGTACAAAATTTATATCCCATTCTATTCCAGGAGTAGGAAGGCGATCCGGACTAAGCGTTTCGCTACAAACGGTGGGCGTTTCAACAACGAACAGTTTTCAAAGACCGTTTTTTGTTCTGCAACGTAACAACCGTTTTCCATCCTACGACCTAGTCTTAGTTGCACAAACCAGTCTTCGAATTACTGTATGTGAATTGTTATCTTACTACTAAGAAAATAAGGTCGAGAATCCATTGATTCAACTATCACACTCGTCACGTCGTCGTTTCAAAACCAGTTATTGCAATGAAAAATGAACTTTATGGCTATAAAATACAGCACAAATTTTGTTGACACTCTTAAACCGTCCTCAAACTAGTTGCGACAACGAACGTTTTCTGCAACTACTTCACTCAACGATAGTTTCGTCTTCAAACCAGTCGCGACAAGGACCGTTTAACAACCGTTTCTGTCGTCGCAAGACGTCGTTCAATAATTCGACAATGACCCACCACTATTCGCTTCGTCGTTTATACCGCGTACATCGAAGGACTGGAACAATTTGCCTGCTGCGGTCTTCCCGTCCAAATATAATTTAGGTGTCTTTAGGTGGCTAGAGTGAATGACCATCAATGATTGCATCACTGATTACCATCAGGTGGGATTTAAGCACTGGTTTATATCAAATTAAAAAAAAAAATTCAAACAAAATTCCTTTAGGATTTCAGGTTTTGAATAAAACAAGGAAAATTAAAAGTGTAGTGACATTGTAGTACTAATTTTTAGGGGCATGCGAAACAGAGTATAAAGTACCGCACACCTCTATTGAAAAGGGAGGATCCTCCAAACAGACAGATGAATTTTGTTTAATCTGGGCAACTGCCCGATAGATGGTTTCGGGCTGTTGTATATGTTCAAATCGCGCGGAGAACTCTATATTGCGCGGTGCAGGATTTCGTAGTTTAGTTCATATGTGGCGCCATAGATGATGAAAAAAGATTGCACGTAGCGGAGATGAGAATGTTAAGATGGATGTGTGGTGTGACAAGAATGGATAAAGTGAGAAATGAGTATATTAGGGGAAGTTTGAAAGTGGCGCCAGTGACTGAAAAGTTGAAAGGGAATCGTTTATCTTGGTATGGTCATGTGAAGAGGAGGGATGAAGCGCATGTTGCTAAAAGAGTTATGAATTTACATGTGGATGGATGGAGAGGGAGAGGTAGGCCAAAGAAAAGATGGATGGATTGTGTGAGAAGTGATATGAAAGAAAAGGGAGTTAGTGATAGCGTGACGAGTGACAGGACAGAATGGAAGAAAAAAACGTGTTGTGCCGACCCCAAATAAAACGGGACAAGGGCAGAAAGATGATGATGATGTGGCGCCATAGATGTCGCTACACATTCATCATAAGCTTGAAGCCCCATCACGAGCTCTTAACGTGATCCATTTGACGATCTAAACTGAACTGTTAAAAGGATGGAGCTATATATGGTGTTTAGCTCTATATCTGTTTCTCGCCCGCACGGTTGATATTTTAACGTCATGGAAGGCCCCTACCCCCGGGGCTAGCCAAGTTACGATCTTTTCGTTTGTGTCGAACGCCTCGAGTAGGCCACGCCTCCGATTCCTTTGTTCTGACGTCATCTCAACGCTCAGTCACGTGGTCAGAACAAAGGAATCGGAGGCGTGGCCTACTCGAGGCGTTCGACGCAAACGAAACGATCGTAACTTGGCTAGGGGGGCAGGTTCTAACCAAAGTATATTGGAGTCAGGTATAACCGAATGCAGGTGAGTACCACAATTTTTCACGGTGAGACCGTGAGACTGTTAATCTGTCTTGTAGGATGTTATGAAAGACTTTCTATTGTAGCGACATCTATATTGCCACATAGGAACTATCCTGTACTGCGGTAATAAAGACCTCCGCTCGGGCAGTTGCCCGGATTTGATACAACACTCGTCTGGTCGGATCCTCCCTTTTCAATTTCGAGGTATGTGGAACTTTACATCCAGATTCGCATACCTCTAAACAAATAACTCTCGGTGGAGCAAGAGGGCGTGTCAGACTTTTACTGACTATAATCTGCCTGTGTTCCTTCAGTTGCCCTTTGCGTTCAAAGGCCGCGGTTACTCTTTTAAACAATCTCGCAGAGTTTCTAAACCCTGCTTTCACATGTAGGTCACCTTTTTTGTCTTTTTTACAAGAGGGAGTGTCAGTCTTTTGCTGACTAAAGCCCACCTTATTACCAAACCATTGCTATAATAGAATATCTATTTGACTGGCATGTTGGTCTAGTAGTTAATGGCCCTGACTGCTATGCCGGAGGTCGTGGGTTCGATTCCCACCCAGGACAAATGTTTGTGTGATGAGCATGATCATTTGTTCTGTGTCTGAGTGTAATTTATCTATATATGTATGTATGTATTTAGAAATATATAAGTATGTTTATCAGTTGTCTAGTACCCATAACACAAGCTCTGCTTAGCTTGGGACTAGACGGCGTTGTGTGATAGTTGTGGAATATTATTATTATATTATATTACCTGTGTTCCTTTAGTTGTTGCCCTTTGCGATCCAGGGTAACTCTTTCGGGCAACCCTGCTGAGTTCCTAAACCCTTTTTTCACATGTAGGTCCCATTTCTTGTTCCTTTTAACCCGCAGAAAATTCCGCAACCAATATTTTTTAATCCAAGCTAAATTATTCGCATGACCCAACTTCGGCATAAAATTCCTGATAGGTACGAGCAAGCTCACAAAGTAATTAAAATTCTACATAAATTAAAATAATGTTCCTTTTTATGTAACGGTTTCATGTAAAAGCTCGTTTATTAGGTTTTTAAATTGTATATATAGTGACAAACAACTTTATTTTTAGGGTTCCGTATTTTTATAGTGTCACTCGGTTTTATCTCATCAACCGTGATAGCTAGACAATTGATTTTTTTTCACAGATGATGTATTTCTGTTGCCGTTATAACAAAAAATACTAAAAACAGAAAATACAAAAAAAAATAATGATTCAAGTGGGGCTCCCATACAACAAACGCGACTTTTTTGCCGCATTTTGCTACAGGCAGTACGGAACCCTTCGTGCGCGAGTCCGATTTTCACTTGGCTGGTTTTTATATATAGATAGATAGATTCTATAGAACCCGACATAAATTTTCATTGTTTTTCATACAACCGCTCATACGCGATTATAACGTTATTACACATTTTTCATTAGATATTTTGGAAACACAGATATCTTGTGGATATTATCCAGGCTTCTATTGAAATCAATTTATAATTTTGTGTAAAACTAATCCAGTAAAGACCTCTGAAATCTACTATTTTGCATGAACATTCATAATGTACTCAATAATTTAAAAAGTCAAAAAAATATAACAATAGAATCCTTGCATCAAGATTTTGAATTTCGAATTTTTTTTCCAAAAACTTTTACAGTTTAAAAAAAAATACACATTTCCTGCAACAAGTTTTGTGAAATATTCGAGTGGATGACGGTATTACCGAGTGCCAGCAGAACTTTCAGGTATTGTCTTTCTGTTTTCGCATTGCCACATTGCGTCCATGCTCAGTTTGACGATAGACGAGTGGAGAAGACCCCTCTTAAAATGACAGCTGTGCGAGCGAGTAAGAGGGATGTATAGATACACCCTATATAGCTCCATCCCTTTTCAGTTTAGGGCGTCGAATGGATCGCGTTAAGAGGTTGTGGTAGGGCCTCACGATTAAACAGAGGCCAAATTACCACAGGTCAACTATATTTACTTAAAGTTTTTTTTTCCACTACTATCACACAACGCCATCTAGTCTCAAACTAAGCAGAGGTTATGCTATGAGTACTAGACAACTGATAAACATACTTGAATGGAAGGTGATTTTATTGGCATGTCAGAAGTACTGTGAGAGTAATTGATGTAAATACATGTCATGTTGTTTATAAATTAAAACTTTTTGTTTCGTTACTGTAATTGGTTGTTTAACAGTTGTAATTAATTGATAAAATAAAATAAATAAATAAATACTTATAAATTTCTAAATACATACATATATTATAGATAAATTACACCCAGACACAGAACAAATGATCGTGCTCATCACACAAACATTTGTCCTGGGTGGGAATCTAACTCACGACCTCCGGCATAGCAGGGCCACTAACCACTAGACCAACAGGCTAGTCAAATGATTAATTATGAAAATATTTTCGAGAACTAAGTCGTTGGCAAAGTGCTATACTTGTTGTGCTGCCTTATAATATACCACTGACTATGGCTTAGGTAGTTACTAAAAGTTATTACGATATTGACCTCTTGGGATTTAAGACAATCTCGATAAGCTATCGGGCCATGGTCACATTATTATCGTAAAGATATGACTGTCCTTGGGAATTATCGAGGAGTTGCTCTATACCAGGCTTCATATATTTTTTTTTTAATGACCATAAACTAGTGTTTGACTGCGATTTCACCTGATGGTAAGCAGTGCTGCAATTTTTGATGGTGTAGCGCTATTTATTTGTAGTTTGTTAAGAGACTATATAATAGCATATACTGACTGGCCTGTTGGTCTAGTGGTTAGTGGCCCTGACTGCTATGCCGGAGGTCGTGGGTTCGATTCCCACCCAGGACAAATGTTTGTGTGATGAGCACGATCGTTTGTTCTGTGTCTGAGTGTAATTTATCTATATATGTATGTATTTAGAAATATATAAGTATGTTTATCAGTTGTCTAGTACCCATAACACATGTTCTGCTTAGCTTGGGACTAGACGCCGTTGTGTGATAGTTGTGGAATATTATTATATATATATATATAATAGTAGGTACCTACGACATTTATATGCTACGTGATTGTATGTAATATTCAGTAAATTGCTAATTCGATGACTAATTCGAACCATTAAGCAGTAATGAAGGCCATTATTTTGGCAATAAATCCGACACCGATTGTTACTGTGTACCGCAAAGCTATTATTACCGTTAATTATGAATCAATTTGAATTATAATGGATGGTTTATTTGCTCAGAGACATTAATATGAAGGGGAGGCCTATATCCAACAATGGACGTCTTTCGGCTGTAATTATTATTATTTCTTTATTGTCAGGCAGCTAAGTCCCATAGTAAAAATACATTATATTACAATCTTATAAACAAAATAAACTAATACATATTAAAAATATCACAAACAATTAACTATAATTATACACGTAACATCAGCGTCGTGTTCCGCTGCGTGGTGTCGCGTAGCCGTCCTTGAAAACGTCAATACACTGCACCTTTCGGCCAAAAGTCCTCTCTCAAAAAGGTTTGTAGATGGTGGGTTGGAACTCGTATCACGAACGACTTGAAGTTGGTATCATGGCGCGAATCCAGCCTTTCGACCCTCAGAGTCCAGTTGCTCTTTATCTTCATATACTCCACGACTTCCTCAACTTTCGTAGAGTAATGCAGACGCGAAATATACAGCTGCATCGCAAGCACAGCAGGACGCAGCAGCATATTTGGTTCACACGGTGCGGTGCGCTATGATGATAACTTATATGAAGACTAGCTTCTTGCAACGTGTTTGCTTGCATGAAAATGGATGACTGTCCCAAGAGAACATACTCCCGGAATAAAAAAAAAGTACCCTATGTGCTATTCCAAGACATTAATACTCCATTTGCGTTAACATTAGACATTTACCCAAACATTTTTTTACTGCCTCTTCAACCGATTTTGATTTCTATTCCGTTGTCATAAGGATGGCATTAAAAGCAAAAAAAGTGGTTACAATACCAACTCTACTACAGCTGCCATTTATCATGCCACCAACGCAATAAAACTCAAAATCGGTTAAACGGACAGTAAAAAAGATTCGTTTAGATGTCTAATCTTAACGCTAATTGAGACGCTATAGTACTTGAATTTCCATCCGCTTCTGTTCAACCGACTCAACGTGATGAAGTAACAGACATACACACTCACATACAAACTTTTGCCTTTATAATATTAGTATGATGACAGGTACAAAATTCGATCGTAAATATGAATATGTATCTACCATTGAATGAAGATATCCGCAGGAGAACCAAGGTCGCCGACATAGCCCGAAGAATCGCCAAACTAAATTGGCAGCCGGGCACATTGCTCGTAGAACGGATGGTCGATGGGGCCGAAAGGTGCAACCGCGCACCGGAAAACCCAGCGTTGGAAGGCCTCCCACAAGGTGGACCGACGACCTGGTGAGAGTCGCGGGAGTGCGGTGGATGCGAGACACACAGGATCGGTCGTTGTGGCGACGCTTGGGGAAGGCCTATGTCCAACAGTGGACGTCTTTCGGCTGAAATGATGATGATGATGATGACCTACCATTGAGCTTTATAAAGAGACTGTTAAACAGGTTTAAATAATAAAGACGACGCAGGTACAGAAATAGATAAAGAATTTTGTAATATAATGTTTTCGATGTTCCATTGTTACTATTATGGTGTCCAATATTTAAGGTAAATAAGTATCACCGTAGCCCTGGAACGCAAAGAGCAACTGAATGAACACGGTTTTATTTTACGACCGTCCGGTAACCGTCCGGACCGAGCCCAAGTCGTCGACGGCGCGTATTGTTCCACGCGCGCCTCAGGGAGATGTCAGCAAATCGTAGGGCCCCAGCAGGGTCGAAGCCTACTGGGGCCATGGGTAGTGTGAAAACGAAACCCGGGGCCCTGGGACGAAGGCAACGAAGGAACAGGAGTGGGTTTTTAGTCAGTAAAAGTCTGACACTATCTCCTGCTCAACCCAAGAGCGGGATTTGTCATTAGATGATTTTCCCACCTAAAAAAAAAAGGTGGAAAATCATCCAATGACTTCTTCCCGCGCTAGGGCGGAACGGAAGCCGTGTCACACTTTTACGGACTAAAAACCACTCCAATGTTAATTCATTGCCTTGCGTTCCAGGACCCCTGGCCCAGGCTTCGGCCCTGCTGGGCCCTACGGTTTGGCTGACATATCTTTGAGGCGCGCATGGAAAACTACACTGTAAAGGATCACGGGTGGATTTTAGTCAGTAAACGTCTGACGGGAGAGGAGTAGTTATATGATGATTTGCTACCTCCAAATAAATAGGTCACAAATAGCTTCTGCCAGCGGCTTTGCCACAAAAAGAACAACAAATTTTGGACACCCGCTTCGTCCCCTTAGGGGGTGAATTTTAGAAAATTCTCTCTTACTGCTCGCCTACGTCTTAAAAGGAAGCCTTATGCAAAATTTCACGCTCCTAGGCTCCGTAGTTTCAGCTGTGCGTTGATATGTCAGTCAGTCAGTTTCTTATTTTATATATTTAGATTTACAGCACAGAGTACCTTTTTATGATTTACAGGCCAACTCCAGCTTTTCGTATGGTCTTAAAGAAATTAAGTTATGACCGTAAAGTAACTAAATGGTCGCTTAACGTCGAAATGGCTTCCGTTATAGGAGAGGTCCTCGTTTCATTACATAATATCTTTATTAAAATCTAAATTATCTCGTTAATCATGATATTTCATTTGAATCTCCGTTTTTTTTAATTTTATTTTTTTGCTTGGATATTTAGTCATTTTAGCCATGTCTTGGTATGGTGTAATTAGTTTGAAAGCCATTAGTATGCGGATGTAACACATACTAATGTTTTTGCAGTATTTAGCAGCAAATGTATCAAGACGGCCTTCTCGGCAAGCTTCGCTGAGATCAATAAACTAATAGTAATACTACAATAAAATTATCAGCTCCATTGTGCAGAGATCCCGACTGGTTCTACGTATTGTCCAGCTGTAGATCCCGAGATACAAAACTATCACGATAGCCATTAGGAACCAATTTGAATAAATTAAAACATGATGATGAAATAAATGACGTAAAGAAATATGCCTGACTGTGTTTGCGCGATCTACAACCAGGTAAGTCGAGGTCGTCACCACTGGGTTACCACTACTCTATAGGGTGACTGGTAATTAGTGACCGAAACTTAAACACATGATTGTACTCATGATTACAAACAACTTTCCCAAAGAAACTTTTTTTATATTCTCATTAGTTTTATCACAATAATAAAACAGCTGTTTAAATACGCGCGCGCGCGTGGGAGCGGCGACCACTCAGCTGTTAGCCGCGTTACGCCGTCGTACCTACAATAGTGATAGAACTCCCGCGCAGCTTGCAAACCCATAGGTGTACGTACCTAAGCAGTGAATGTACCTACAAACTAGTGAGTATATAAAAAAAGTTTTTTTGGAAAAGTTGTTTGTAATAATGAGTTCAATCGCGTGTGTAAGCTGTTGATCCCCGCATTAACGCCGGCGTTCACGCGCCATTGTCTTACTATTGTGTCTCTAATTACGCACTTAAAAGGTTAAGTATCGGTCACTAATTACCAGTCACCCTATATATCATAACATACTTACGAAAATTTTAGACCGTTTAAATAAAAACTTCAATTAATTTTCCCGTAACTTGGCATCTCTTGTGCCAACCCTAACCAGAAGAAAATGATTGTTGGAAATGAAATCGCAGAGACGCGAACTGGCCGACTATTGTGAGGAATTAACGCCTAAATTGAAAGGGAAACGTTTTAGCTACCTACCTAGCTACTGTTGCCTTGTGCTAATCGTTCCCTTTGTGAGATGAGAGATTAGAATCTGTTTGTTTATCCTATACTAGGATAAACAAAGTATAGCGGTGTTGAATGACTTAGATTTGGGTTAATTTGTGCGTTGTTTTCGGTCAATAGGAGGATTATAAGGATGGCAAACATTTTTATGTGGGAGTTGTAAGATATCACGAATACCTTTAAGTGCAGTACATTCGCATTTTCCTTTGCGTATTAGGACACGCAGTCCCCATACGGGGACATTCAGTCCCCTAGTAGATCCAGAGACATTCATCAGACATGTTTCTAAAGATGTGGAAAAACTACATGTGTGATGTCTTGTAAGGCACTATACATAATATAGTCTAGTCCATAGTCTGCCTATATAATTTGTGTTGCATGAAGTTGTAATAAATCTATATATAGGGTGACTGGTAATTAGTGACCGATACTTAAATACGTGATTGTACTCATGATTACAAACAACTTTCCGAAAGAAATTTTTTTTTTTATAGTAATTAGTTCAATCACAATAACAAAAGAGCTGTTTGAAACTTTGAATTTCACGCGCGCCTTCACCAGCTGTTAGCGGCGCGGCGCCCGCGCCCCGTTGACGTAAGCAATGTGCCTACATGTTTTAGTAAAATAATATCCAGACTAGTATTTTGGTGCTATACGCGAACGCGCTACAATAAATTAGTATAAAAAAAAGTTTCTTTGGGAAAGTTGTTTGTAATCATGAGTACAATCACGTGTTTAAGTATCGGTCACTAATTACCAGTCACCCTATATAGTAAATAAAGTAGAGTAATGTTTTAGTGCTATACGCGAACGCGCTACAATAAATTAGTATAAAAAAAAGTTTCTTTGGGAAAGTTGTTTGTAATCATGAGCGCAATCACGTGTTTAAGTACCGGTCACTAATTACCAGTCACCCTATATATATAACCTATATTTATAAAAGCGAAATACCACTCACTGATTAATCACAAAATCTCAGAAACTATAACACCTACAAACTTAAAATTTGGCAGGTAGGTTCCTTATAAGGTGTAGACATCCGCTAAGAACGGATTTTCCTAAATCCACCCCTTAAGGGGATGAAACGGGGGTCCAAAGTTTGTATGGAGAAACCGACTCACGCGGGCGAAGCAGCTGGCAGAAGCTAGTATTTTATAAAATGTACACATCATAATCTTTACTGGGGGTTTATCTTTCATCGCGGCAGACTACGGAGATGGCGAGATAACCTGGATGTCTTCCCTGAGAGTTGGAAAAATCGAAAAATTGTGATCGTTGGAAGGAACGGAGAGAGGCCTTTGCCCAGCAGTGAGACAATCCGTGCTAGTAGTAGTAATAAGTAATTGTCTGTATATACATATAAATGGCAAAGTCCTGACTCACTCACCAACTCATCCACGTCCAGCCCAAATCCTTGGACCTCGTACACTGAAATTTTGCACATACCTACCTTTTATGATGTATGCAAAGCATAAGAAAGAATTTTCTAAAATCCTCTAAGGGGAGGAAACGGGGATCCAAAGTATGTAATGCTCGTGAGCGGGTGCCGTCAGTTGAGACTGCCAATGACTTAATTCAATTTCTATCTTTTAATTAGTTTTATTTTTTATTACTTATCTGCATTGTGCTCAAATAATAGAAGCAACAAGAAATATGTAACCAAGATTATATTTAACTCACAATATAATTTAAAAGAGTGTCCATGGAGTTTCTTGCACGTTCTTTTCTTCTCCATATCTACGCTTTGGAACGTGCAATTTGGCTTCACTTTTTTTGTTTTTGGACTGACCTACATTTGACTATTCAAAAGTGTCTGTAAATGGTCTTCTTCTTCCTGCTCTTGTCCCTTTTTATTTGGGGTCGGCACAACACGTATTTTTCTTCTATTCTGTCCTGTCACTCGTCACGCTACTCCCTTTTCTTTCATATCACTTCTCACACAATCCATCCATCTTTTCTTTGGCCTCCCTCTCCCTCTCCATCCATCCACATGTAAATTCATAACTCTTTTAGCAAATAAGTGTCTGTAAATGGTCTATTTGAAAATAAATGCTTTTGACTTTGTATGGAGAAACCCACTTTCACGCGGGTGAATCCGCTGGTTGAGCTAGTTAGAACATAAAATAACAATAACTCCCCAATTAAACATGAAAGGACTTTGACGAGACTGACTGGCACAAAATAAAAAAGAATGGCGTAAAGGGGAAAACTGTTTATTGCATTGCGACGAAAAAGGTTGGAGGACGAAGCGTTTCTGTAAAATGAAATTACTGCGTCATGAAAGAAGTTCAAGAAAGCGCTAATGAAAAGCGAAATGAGGTCATGACGGTAAATTAAGAAATTAACAAAGACTAGGGCGAAGATTAAACTTTGCAAAAGACTTATAAATTATAACTTGACAATAATATTATAACTGTCCCGTGCCGGTACGGGTCGAACTAAGTTTATTTGAAGTTTGTACTGACTTGTACTTGATTATAACTTAGAATCTGCCTCTGAGGTACGAACGGTTCTTAACCCGACTAAGGAGAGGGTTATTACGGAAGTCATTCGCGTCTTATTTTTATTATTATTATTGATATAAACCAGTGCTTGACTGCGATCCCACCTGATGGTAAGCAGTGATGCAATCATTGATGGTGAGGCGCACTAGTTTATTAAGAGCCTATTCACTCGAGGCTTCCTCTCTAGGAGAGGGAATGGGCCGTAATCCACCACGCGGGCCCAGTGCGGGTTGGTGAATGTCACATGTCTTTGAATTTTTGGTTCTAGGACATGCCGGTTTCCTCACGATGTTTTCCTTCACCGTTTTGAGAGCAGTGGTGATGAAATATATTACACAAAGTAATGCGCCTGGCTGGGTTTGAACCCGCGACCTACAACTCGTAAGTCGGGGCGGTTACCACTCGGCCACCACTGCTCCTGTTCCAAGTCTGAGTGTCTTATATATGTGAGTTTTACAAGATGACGGCACGGTTGGCGCATTGGTTAAGTGATTGACTGTTGCGCTGCATGTCGCGGGTTCGATCCCCGCACGAAACAAATATTTGTGTGACCTACAGACAGTTGTTCCAAGTCTAGGTGTTTTGTGTTTATGAGTTTTACCAAGTTTGTGAACGCTCTCACGACAGATGAGTAATTCCTAGTGTGACAACGTTAACATACTCGTAACTCCCAAAGTTTTCCGGAAACCGCAAGGTCAGCATCACCCTTTAAAATATGAAACCGGCATTATTTTCTCTATTCCCGTTGGCTTCACCCGTCTATAACAATCTCGTTAATACTAAATCCAACCAGAACCGCGGATATATTAATTTATCATCCCTTAATCCACTTATAATACAATATTCAGGAACTCAACAGCTTGCTCCGTGTCTAGAGTGTGCCAAGTTTTGAGATATTGGGTCTTTACCTACTAAATTCATGAATAAACTGTACAAAATTGTTGAAGGTATTAAAGCTACAATTTTTTTAGGTGGTAAGTTTTCAAATAACTTCTCCCTAGGAGAAGACCGAGAGGGCTAGACATTATTTTTAATTATATAAACTAATGCTTGACTGCAATTTATCTTGATGGTAAGCAGTGAAGCACTTGATGAGACTTGATGGTGAATCGCACTAGTTTATTAAGAGAATAATCACTCTAGCCTTGATCTTGAAGACCCCTAAACTATAATCAGATGGGAAGACCGCTGCGGCAAATTGTTGATTTTTAACCGACTTCAAAAATAGGAGGAGGCTATCAATTCGGCTGTTATTTTTTTGTTTTTTATGTTTATTACCTCAGAACTCCGTCGTTTATGGACTGGTTTCCAAATTTTTTTTTCCCCTTAAAGGATATAATTTCAGATTGGTTCACAAAATCCAGTTCTAATGATGGGATCCATGAGGAATCGAGGGAACTCCTCAAATATTATAGGCAACTATATAGTGATTTTGATATTTTCATCGAGAACTTAAGCATTTACAGCCAAAAAGTAACATTTGATGAACTGGAACTGATAAAATGACCAGAAATGGCCAAAGGAACTTCATACTTACATAGATATCATAATAAAGATAGTTAAGCGACTATGACAATACAAATAAATAAATGGTTCTAAATAGTTGTGTTGAAAATGGTATCATCGAAGTGACCTGATGATGATGATGGAGCTGGAAGATAGGCACCGGAATTCCGTAATTAATCAATGTATCCTAGCCGAATTTGCTTATTAGAATTGTCATGAGATGCACTTTCGCTTTAAGGTAATATCGAACTGATCTGATGATGGAGCCGGAAGGTGGAAGGTAGACACGGGAACTTCATAATAAAACAATGTATCCTAACACTGTTTGGGTTAATTGGAATTGTCATGAGAAATAGGCACTCTAGTTATAAGTGTATCGGAACTAAAAAGTGTGAAAAAAAAAACAAAAAAAAAACGACTTCACTAAAAAAAGTCCTGGCAAGTGCGAGTTCAATCCCGAATTACTTAAGTTACGAAGATTTTTCCGAATTGCAATTTTTTTTTTTTTGTGACATAACTACAAATTTACAGTTTTCAGATTTTTTCCTATACTTGTGCTATCAGACCTTGCTTCATGCTAAATTTCAGGATTCTAGGTCAACGGGAAATACCCTATGAATTTTGATTCCCTTGAGAGTGTCGAAACACACGTTTTTTGCGACATACTTATCTATTTTTTTTGTTAACTTAGAAGTTTGTTTTTTTTTCACAGCTTCAAGGGACCGCAGACTTGAGTACATGGTTTTAATTTCAACTCGATACCTCCACGCATTCCCGAGATAAATGGTCTTGGAAGACAGACAGACAGACAGACAACAAATTGATCCTATATGGGTTCCGTTTTTTTCCTTTTGAGGTACGGAACCCTAAAAACACTAAAATGATCAAAATAACCATAATTTCAGAAACCAGTGTTAAATATGAAACAAACAATACCGAGAAACACCTACTTCTGAAATTATTTATTTTTTAATCTTTGTAGGTACTGTTTTTTTTTTTTAATGAAGTCGGTTATGTATTTTTATTAGATATTTTTATATGTTTTTTGTAAAAAGTTTTTTTTTTAATGTTATTGTTTTTGTAATATTTAAAAATTTGGTTTTTATGTACATTTAAACTATCGACCCACCCCAGTTTCGCACGGGTATTAGAAATCTTTAAAATTCTCAGTTTTTCTCTACTGTGATATGGATGTATTATACACACCTAAGCTTTCCTCATGAACCACTCTATCTATTGGTGTAAACTGCATGAAAATCCGTTCGGTAGTTTTGAACAGACAGACAGTCAGACGTTGGGACTTTGTTTTATAATACGTAGGAATGATTAAACGAATAAGCACTACCTAGCTAAGTAATAAAAAAAAACAAACACAAAAAACATTAATAAAATTAGCTGAATTCTACGAGTATGTTAAGAATCCTAACTTTTTCCATTTTACTTGCTACCTACTTCAATTAGTAAAATTTCGTTCTATTTGACTAACATAAAACACGTCAAGAACATCTCATCTCAAAGATTACGAATGGGAAATGAAAATACATATTTATGACGAAATAAATATGAATGTCAGGGACTTCGTCAAATGGGAACAGTCGTAATGTTTGAGTAGTGGGAAGTGACGTCGTTGGACGAAAAGTTGTGGGTGTGAAGTGTTGATTAGAAAGTTTATTATTTTTGGTATAATAAAGACCGAGAAGCTCATAATCAGCCTCCCACTACCACTTCCAGTACTTAGGCTTCTTCTCTAGGAGAGTTAATGGGCTGTAATCCACCATGCGGGTCCAGTGCGGGTTGGTGGACCATGCCCAAGTCGATGGCATAGTGTAACGCATGCCTCAAAGAAAAGTCAGCGAAACTGAAGGGGCGCAGCAAGGCCAATCCCTGGTACATTTGAAAGAGTTACTGTGACCCTAGAACACAAATAGCAAATTAAGGTACATAGGTGGTGGATGTCAGTAAAAATCTGACACGCTCTCTCACTCCACCCTAAAACGGAAAAAGTCTATTGATGATTTCTCTGTCTCTGGGTGGCTCGAGCTTGAGGGGGTGTAAACATAAGCATAAGAGCCCTTTAATTTTATAACTTGAATTGATGAGTCAAGGAAACAATGTCGTTGTTTATTTTTAACAAGTTTCGGCCATCGGCTTCACTCACGTGAAAGTAGGTTTCTCCATACAACCTTTGGACCTCCGATTCATCCCCTTAGGGGGTGAATTTTGGAAAATTCTCTACTAATTCTCGCCTACATTATAAAAGGACCCCAATTATAATTTAGGTATGTTTAAGGCTAGAGTGAATAGGCTCTCAATAAACTAGTGCGGTTCACCATCAACGATTGCATCATTGCTTACCATAAGGAGGGATCGCAGTCTAGCACTAGTTTCTATCATTAAAAAAAAATAAACCTGATGCAAAATTTTACACTCGTCCCAGTAGCTTCGGCTGTGCGTTGATATGTCAATCTTTTATATATAGATTGTCGATTTGTGAAATGTCGCCAACTATTTAATTTGACCTAATATAAAAATAATAACTCTACCATTATGGTAGATGAGTTATAGTAAATAAATTATGAAAGTCACGATGATGTCACGGAAACATATTTTATATTCTGTTGTAAACTAAAGGACACTTTAATTGAGTCACGCAACTTTACTTACTTCAAAAACACGACATTGTGGCACGACTACCTAATCCTTTTTTAACCCATCTCAGCGAAGCTAAAAAGAGGGTTATGAGTTTAACCCGTATGTTCATCTGTTCCTTCATAACATAACAAATCAGATATCGTTAGGCGCATTACCTTGTGTAATTTATTTTCATCACCACTGCACTCAAAACGGTGAAGGAAAACATCGTGAAGAAACTGGCATGTCCTAGAACCCAAAGACATATGACATTCACCAATCCGCACTAGGGCCACGTGATGCATTATGGCCCATTACCTCTCCTAGAAAGGAGGCCTGAGTCCCAACAGTGGGAACATTATAAATCTGATTATGCTGCCTTGCTTTATCGTTGGAAGCGTTTTGATCGTCTACTAATTACAACTTGATGTCGTAGACCCTTCTATATCTTTGTTTTATAGTCTAGGGTTTTAGTTTTAAGTAAATCAACTTTTTTTTTATAAATAATTGCCCCACAGTTAGGAATGACTCCTGTATCGAGTGAAAATACAATTTATTTATTAAATTATATGATAACACTTTTACAGACACGTCTAAGGCGATGTTTTAACTAATACTTAAAATATATAGTTATTAAATTAATTAATATTATAAATTACAAGTCCAGATAGACCTTTTTCAATAATTATATTTGAGCTATTTTTACTTTCAGCAGGTTATGGCCAAATATATCCTCTGATAACGATATTTAATAAATAGCTGACCCGGCGAACTTCGTACCGCCAAATAGTCAATGAATGTAGTATATCTTTCGATATAGTCAACCGATTGCGTTGAAATAAAGCCTAAGTAAGTGTATATCAAGTTACACACAATTTTATTGTATAAAAGTTATTTACATCGATTTCGTACATTTTACGTGATGCGCGCACAACTAAAAACTTCTACAGTTTTATTAAGGATATATGTAAATATTGCCCAACAGTAGGAATGACTCCTGCATCGTGTGTGCATACAAACATTTGTGCCGTGCGGGAATCGAAACCGCAACAGCAACATTCTTAAAACACTTCTTTTGTTTTACAGGAAGACATGGTGTGCCTGTCGTGCACAGCGACAGGTGAGAGAGTGTGCCTGGCAGCCGAGGGCTTCGGTAACAGGCACTGCTTTCTTGAGAACATTGCCGACAAGAACATCCCACCGGACCTGTCGCAGTGCGTGTTCGTCATCGAACAGGTCGGTTTTAACATTGTTTATATATCTAAGTCGTGACAAGATCTTATAATTGATCACTTCATGGTATAGCCGCCTAAAAAATTAGGTCAAACGAGGATTGAAATATCATCAAACTTTAACATTTAAAACGATCTGGCCCGTTTTACTTGGCCATATCATGAAGTAATAAATTTCTAAGATCGGGCCACGTACATAACGAGCTAGAAAGAAGGTTTGTTCATACAAACTTTGGACCCCTGTTTCATCCCCTTAGGGGGTGAATTTTGGAAAATTATTTCGTATTCTTTGTATACCTACATCATAAAAGGAACCTCTGTACAAAATTTCAGCGTTGAAGGATTTGGGCTGGGCGTTGATGAGTCAGTGAGTGAGTCACGACTTAACCTTCATTCATTCATTCATTTCATTTAATCGTAAACAATTTGCATTGTGTTGAATCTAGGTACGAATAATATACAACCGGCCTTTTGACGGATCTGTATCAAGAAATACATCTGTAGCCCTAATCACTTTCTCACCTGATAGTAACGATGATATGATCGGCGATGGAGCACGCTTGCCTAGAAGTAACCCATTCACTCTTGACATAAAGTCCCTCAGGTTGTATTTATCAGGAAATACAGACTCAAGGAACTATACTGTACTGTAGCTGTACGCACAGTATGGGTTCTTAAAACTCTTTGTGCGTGTGAGTGGGATGTCGCATCGCCGTACCTACGTCTAGTAGTCCGATGATAGAACGGACTTGGCGAAATTAAGCTATGCATTTCCGATGCACAGTTCCCGAAATACAACCGACAGGTTAGCAATCGAACCTAAAAAATGCCTGTTTACCTTGAAGGCTGATGGATAGGTATTAGAGAACACATATATTGGCCGAGAATGGAACTTTGGTTGAGTCATAATCAGTCATGATCTGCTTCCACTTCTCTTAAATATGCCAGCTGCCAGTCAAACCAGATTCAGCAGAAAACCTTCGTATTTGACATGGGGCCTTTGCCTACCTGTCTTCACCAACGACAACTAAGTTACGGCGTTGACTGTAGCACTGCAGATCCAAATGCGATCCAAATGCGATCCAAATGCGATCCAAATGCGATCCAAATGCGATCCAAATGCTATCCAAATCCTATCCAAATCCGATCCAAATCCGATCCAAATGCGATCCAAATGCGATCCAAATCCTATCCAAATCCGATCCAAATCCGATCCAAACCCGATCCAAATGCTATCCAAATCCTATCCAAAACCGATCCAAATCCGATCCAAACCCGATCCAAATCAGATCCAAATCCGATCCAAACCCGATCCAAATCCTATCCAAATCCTATCCAAATCCGATACAAATCCGATCCAAATCCTATCCAAATCCTATCCAAAACCGATCCAAATCCGATCCAAACCCGATCCAAATCAGATCCAAATCCGATCCAAACCCGATCCAAATCCTATCCAAATCCGATACAAATCCGATCCAAACCCGATCCAAATCAGATCCAAATGCTATCCAAATGCTATCCAAACCCGATCCAAACCCGATCCAAACCCGATCCAAATGCTATCCAAATGCTATCCAAATGCGATCCAAATGCTATCCAAATGCGATCCAAATGCTATCCAAATGCGATCCAAATGCTATCCAAATCCGATCCAAATGCGATCCAAATGCTATCCAAATCCGATCCAAATCCGATCCAAATCCTATCCAAATCCTATCCAAAACCGATCCAAATCCGATCCAAACCCGATCCAAATCCTATCCAAATCCTATCCAAATCCGATCCAAATCCTATCCAAATCCTATCCAAATCCGATCCAAACCCGATCCAAATCCTATCCAAATCAGATCCAAATCCGATCCAAACCCGATCCAAATCCTATCCAAATCCGATACAAATCCGATCCAAACCCGATCCAAATCAGATCCAAATGCTATCCAAATGCTATCCAAATCAGATCCAAATCCTATCCAAATCCTATCCAAATCCGATACAAATCCGATCCAAACCCGATCCAAATCAGATCCAAATGCTATCCAAATCCTATCCAAATGCTATCCAAATCCTATCCAAACCCGATCCAAACCCGATCCAAACCCGATCCAAACCCGATCCAAATGCTATCCAAATGCGATCCAAATGCTATCCAAATGCGATCCAAATGCTATCCAAATGCTATCCAAATCCTATCCTATCCAATCCAATACTACTTATGTCGACCTAATCACCGATCCATCAGAATGAGATACAGAAAGCGAGCAAGGAACCCTCACGAATGTCATCCTGTCTTGGAATTGTCTCCAGCTCTCTGGCAAAACTTCACACAGGCTGGTAAGGTCCACCTGGGCATACAGAGATGCCTAATAGAAGACCAGTCTCCGCTAGTACAGTGCACTAAATGCCTCGGCTATGGCCACACACGGACACTATGTAAGGAGACCAAAGAAACCTGCAGCTCTTGGTTACATAGATTACATTTGACAGCTGTGTAACTGTCTCGGTACAAAATACACTTCTGGACACATCTATTGGCCCACCATGTATTTTCAGTTTCGTTTGGTCCTAGCTAAAATTTTATATTAGGTCGAGCAAAAAGTTTTTATGCAGTTTTGAACCTGGCCCATTCACAATTTCATTCAATAGTCTTTTTTTGAATTTCGAACACAGAATTTAAAGAAACAAAAGACAATTTGGAGCCTGTTTGTTGATATCAAACAATCGAATACTAAGAAAACTTGGTTTTATTGGTTTACTTGGATTTAATTCTTGAAAAAGTGATTGATATCTTTGGTTTTGCAACAAACATTACTTATTCTTAACATTAAGGTGAGGTTCTATCAATAATCTATGGATACTTCACCTGAAGTCGCCGCCCAAGCTGTGGCACTTATTCAGGCCGGACACAGCCAAAGAAACGTGAGTGCTCAACTTAATTTAAGTCGATCTGCGGTCCGAAATGTTTATCGGAGGTACCTAGAGACTGGCGGCTTTGTTCGTCGCCAAGGAAGGCCACGATCTCGGGTCACAACTGAAAGGCAGGATCGATTCATCGTGACGACCAGCTTGAGAAATCGTCACCTTACCTCCATTGTGATACAAAACCAACTTCGCGACTTCCACGGAGTATCTGTGAGCGCTCGAACTGTTCGGAAAAGGTTAAAAGAACGCGATATGGTACCACACAAGCCAGCTAATGGGCCCAAACTAACGCGAGCCCACCGAACAGCGCGCCTTCATTTCGCACGCAGTCATTTATATTGGACACAGCAAGATTGGAGCCGTGTACTCTTTTCTGATGAGTCTAAAATTGTGTTACATGGCAATGATGGAAGGAAGAAGGTCTACCGACGTAAGGGAGAGCGTTTCGCACAATGCTGCTTTGAAGAGAGGGTTGCTTATGGCGGTGGCTCATGGACTGTCTGGGGCGGTATATCCGCGAGCGGCAAAACTCAACTTGAGGTTGTTACAGGACCACGGCTGCCAACATTAAATGCTGAAAGGTACATTCGTGAGTGCTTAGAACCTCACGTGATACCATACGCGGAATATGTGGGCCCAAATTTCCTTTTTATGCATGATAATGCAAGAGCCCATGCGGCCGGCATCGTCAGGGAATATCTTCGGGATGTGAACATCACAGTTATGGACTGGCCAGCCAGAAGCCCAGACATGAACCCCATTGAGCACATGTGGGACGAGCTAAAAAGACGTGTTAGGGCTCGTCAGCCAGTTGCCCAGACGATGCAGGAGTTGAAAACTGCCATAGAATAGGAATGGGAGATGATCCCTCAAAATTTCATAGAGCGGTTGATAAACTCTATGCCTAATCGTATGAGAGCTGTGGTAGATGCCCATGGAGGCAACACGCGTTATTAAATTAAACCTTTATTTGATAAAACATGTTTTTTATTCAAAAATCAATTGCCTTTAACAAGGCGCATATCCGACTTGTTAGGCGTAGCTCCATGTCACATGGTATTCTGAATTCAAATTTAAAACAATACGATCGAAAAAGATGGTAAAATGTATCAGGTTTAAAACTGCATCAACAGTTTTTGTTCAATCTAGCAATCATATTTCGGTAGGGGCCATCGAAACCTAAACTCTAAGGTGGGCCAATAGATGTGTCCAGAAGTGTAGATGCCCACCCTCTGCGGGCTGATCCCGGAAAGCGTAAAACCTAACCATAATCGATCTATATATACATGTATTACTCGGCCAGAACCCCTCTAAAATACTGCTAAGGTTCAATAAGAGAAGTGACTGTACAAACTTAAGCTGTATTGCTCTGAACATAAGTTACATTTTTTTTAAATGTAACAGTGTTATTTAATTGTTTATTCTCAAGCTTTAGTACCGAGCAATGTATGAAATATTTTGTGCTGTTTTTTCCAGGCGTTGTCAGTCAGAGCTTTGCAAGAATTGGTGACGGCTGCAGGCTCAGAAACTGTAAGTATTTGGAACAAGACTTGACCATATAAATGTACATCAAATATTCTATAATTTTATGTACCTGTAAGATTAACATTTTGAAAACCTTTCCGAAGATAATGCCACCCTTTGAATAATTTTCAATTATATTTTTGACTAAACTACACTTTAAATATGTTCTAATAAGGGTTGGTTTCACTATTAACTTAAGAACTAGTTACTTTTAATTTTATTTGATATTATTATTACTTGTTTTTATCATTTTTTAGTTTCATTTATTTACTTTTGTTAACCTATTGGAACAAGGAAATGGTGAAACAAATTCCTGATGTCCTATAAAGATTTCAAAAGGCAAATCTTTTGTATGATTTTGTACACTCCATATATTTATTATAATATTGTGTTTTAACAAAATATGAATATTTTTGTCCTCTTGTGAATAATTTCGTTTTACGTATTGCGATCGTGTTTTAAATTTTTCCAGGGAAAAGAAAACTTAGTGAGTATATCTACCTGTCGGTAAAAAATGCATGCTATATCATTGACATTTTTTGGCTAATTGGATAAAAAAACTGGCTACTTTTGACTTTTCAAAATTGTTTCTGACAAAATTTTATTATCTAACCTTTTTTTATAATAATACGTGGTTTAACTTTCAAAATTCATTCATGTGATCGCTAAAAACGTACTAATTTAATAGTTTTTTAAAAATGATACCATCTGTAACTTGTAACTTAAATCTGTAAGTAATTTAGTTTTTCAGACCCAAATTTTTATAGAATTTGACAAGAAAAAAAAAATTTTTACAAAGTTTTGATATAAAATGGAAACAACCCTTAAACCTGTGAGTCCCTTTTCAATGAATAAATTCAAAGTCGGTCCCTCGACGCTAGTTACTTTGGAAATGCAAACACCTAAAACAAAGGTCAACCATGAAAAGGTATTTTGTTATTTCGAATTGACCTTGACCTCCCAAGGTCAAATGTCTCCAAAAAATAAAATAAGATGGTATAATTATTATTTTAGATTTGTTTTCTATTTCTATCGCTAAACCTTCGCATGTGTATTTTATTATTAGATTAGAACAATATTTGGTTGTGTCTTCTCCTTATTAACAATAATAATTTACTGTAAATAGTAAGTACCTATTACTTGAAATATTTTTCTTTAGACATATTTGGCTTGAATTCAACATTAACAGAATTTTGTAAATCTGAAAATAATGCTAAAAGTACCACAAGATAACATTTTTTTTTTGTGATTTTTAAAAGGCATCTACATAATTTAAATGTGTTTTACAGTAGGTACTTGAAAAGTACCTACGTAAGCTCACAATGTATTATAATATAACAATACAAGTTTCATTGAATCTATTCAAAGCGGGAGGCGTAAGTTCAAAGTCTTGTAATTCCATTACGATAATAGCGCGGCGTAACGCAATTAATAGCTCCCGGGGTGCGAAATAATATCGCCTAGTTAGCATACTAAAGATGCAATTAAAATTGCTACCGTAACTCGCCCTGGTTATAACGTTCTATGCCAAATTTATTGTCGTTCAACAGAAACAGTTTGACACTGATGTATGGACGTGTCAGATGCTACCATCATTATTTTTGGATCATTCATAATTCGATTAAGGTCAAACTCAAGGATGAAACTGATTTATGATAAATAATTTAGTTGATGCTGTAAAAGAAAAATTGTTTTATTTAGGGCTGATTTTTAGGGTTCCGTACCTCAAAAGGAAAAAACGGCACCCTTATAGGATCACTTTATTGTCCGCCCGTCTGTCTGTCAAGACCCTTTATCTCGGGAACGCGTGGAGGTATCGAGTTGAAATTAAAATCATATACTCAGGTCTGCGGTCCCTTAAAGCTGTGAAAAAATCAAACTTCTGAGTAAACGCAAAAAAAAAAGATATGGTCGTTTATGCTACAGAAAACGTATATTCGATTCGGAAAAATCTTCGTAACTCAATTCGGGAATTGAACTGTTTTCATAGGTAAGTTTGTACGGAACCCTCAGTGCGCGAGTCCGACTCGCTCTGAACCGGTTTTTTAATAGCTAGATAGGTTTTATTTGAAGAATAATATCCTAAAATATTTTTATTTGTTGAACATTTCTTTAAATAGTTTTACTAATGAACGCTATGTCTAGTCGTCATCGGCGTATAAATATTTTATATTTAATAAACATGCTAAATATAATAAATCATCAAACATTATAAAGTCAATAAATAAAAAAAACTAATATTCGTATTATTATCAAAACATAGAAATAATCCAAATTCCAACAATAAAATAAAAAATAGTAAGTTCTAGTGTTAATTATAACAAACAGAAGATTTTTTTTTTAATAAAAATGGCGGTTTGACAGTTTTTTTATTATTATACTAAACATATTTATTCTTTATAAAAACGTTATCCACCGATTGAAAAGTCAGCCCTTAGTAACTTTTCTTCTTAACCTATTTATCGATGGCCTGATGTCTTCTTATGTCCTACCATTATGCGAAGACAGTGCTGCTCTACTCTTCGTTTCTCTCTTCCAGGGTAAAGGTACCGGTTCTGGGCATCGTACGCTATTGTACGGCAATGCTATCCTTCTACGACATCTCAACAGTGATATGGTATGAAAAATTGATTTTTATCTTGGTTTTGAACACTTTTTTGTACTGACGCAGAATTGTTGTGTATTTTTCGAGAGAAATATTTGATGTTTATAATAGTTTTCAAAACGGCTTATTTACATAAAACTGCCCTAACAAAATTCAAACGTATCCAATAACTCATGTATCTAATGTACCTTTTGAAGTGGGAAAGCCATCATTATTAAAGACATAATATTAATTAAATAGTTATTAGTTTTTTTAGGCACGACGCAACGGTGTTTTTAGACAAGACACCTACATTATAATCGGATGGGAAGACCGCAGCAGGCAAATTGTTCCAGTCCTTCGATGTACGCGATATAAACGATTATATATAATTTAAATATAAATTTCCAGTACCTGGCCTGTCTGTCAACATCATCATCTCAGGACAAGCTGGCCTTCGATGTGGGTCTACAGGAACATTCTCAGGGTGAAGCCTGCTGGTGGACCCTGCATCCTGCCAGCAAGCAGAGGTATTGTATCATGGAAATTGAAACAAATTTTTATGTGTGTTTTTACTCAAGTACTTTACCCAAGCCTGTTGGTTAGTATTGCACAACAGCATTTTTGATGATTGGATTATGTTAAATGATATTAGTCCAATTTTCAATGACGATTTCAAATCTGTGACTGAAATTTCTGTATCAGCTCCTGTTAAAAAAATAATCTTCTATAAGTATAATATATAAAATTGAATAGCTGTTCATTAGTCTCGCTCAAACTCGAGAATGGCTGGACCGATTTGGCTAATTTCGGTCTTAAAAGATTCGTGATAGTCCAGGGAAGGTTTAAATGGAGAGAAAATATGGAAAAATTCACGAAAAAAATATATTTGAATACAACGCCACCTCTAATTAAATGACATTTTAAAATGAATTATGCTGGTACTGGTAATGCCAATAGATAGCGTTATTCTTTGACAGTTTAGCTAAAAGGTATCACAACATGGCTATTAGGCGGTACAAAGTTTAAGTTTTTTTTTTAATTTATTTCTCAAACAGTATTTGTTGTTTTTGTACATAATATACGAGATACGCTCGCTTTTTATGACTTATAACAACAAAAGTCAACAAAACACATACCAATCCAAATAATAAACCTCACATTTTTATGCATTTTTAAGTCTTTACCTAAATCTCAGCCCTACAAAACTTGCTCCATTTTCAAAAGCTGGGTGACAACATTTTAATTATAATCGCATAGCATAGCTTATCATAGTCGGCCTTATAATATTCCCACTGTTGGGATTCAGGCCTCCTCTCTAGGAGAGGGAATGGGACGTAATCTACCACGCGGGCCCAGTGCGGGTTGGTGGATGTCACAGTGACAGTGAGCAGTGGTGATGAAATAAATTACACAAAGTAATGCGCCTGGCTGGGTTCCTACAACTTGTAAGTCGGGGCTGTTACCACTCGGTCACCACTGCTCAACTATAATTATAATCGCATCATAACTTAAATTCATCTTCATCTTTTGATAACTCAACAGATCCGAGGGTGAGAAGGTCCGAGTCGGAGATGACTTGATTCTAGTCTCCGTAGCCACTGAGAGATACTTGGTAAGTACTATCGTTAACTTCAACTTCTGTGCTAATCAGCGAACAACCAAATGTATCCTAATGCTAAGCTTTGCCTAAAAACTGTCTATTGCAAAATGGTCTAGTGATCGTCGAGTATAAACACAAAAAGAATGCATTCAAAGTTATGCATTTGATAGATATATTCGATATCTATAACAAAAATGTTTTTGTTTTTCTGTCTTTTTGTTCCGGCGATTTTGAAATGACTTTCATTGGTAGATAGATGGCTGATATTTTATAGAGTAACTGCTATTTTTATTTTAGAAAAACAATTAAGGTTCCACGCAAAACAAAAACTTTTATAAATTTACGCAGTGGAAGTCGCAGGCATCAGCTAGTAATAAATAAATCTTTGACCTTTGCATATCTTTTTCATAATACTTATAAAATTCCCTCTGCTGGAACTCAGGTCTCCTCTCTAGGACAGGGAATGGGTCATAATCCTCCCCGCGGGCCCAGCGTCTGTTATGATATGTGACTGAATGTCACAAATTTTCAAATGTCTTCAAATTTTTGGTCCTAGGACATAGGCACTAGCAAATTGAGCCCACTTAAGTTACGTATTATGACATCAGACTCTTGAATTGCTTGAAACAACTTACTACTTACGTGGGCGTGTGACAGCGGCTTGATTTGTCTTTAGCTTAAGGGAAATGTAATGTGCATGGAAATAAATTAAATAAGTACGTCTTAATATTTTTTACTTTTAAGAATGGTTGTTCCAACTTCCTTGAGTTAGCCAACTTAGCAAACTAACTATTCCGGTTAGCATAAGTTGCTTACTCCTGGTTAATTGAGACTTAATTGAGAATTTGACATTAAGAACGAACAGACTTTACTGCCATACAAAATTCTGATAGGTTTTCAAGCTAAAATTTGACTAGATCTCAACTTGAACTCAACTTTCTTTATTCAGAAATTGGTGTTTAAGCTAGGAGATAATGGTATTCTGAGGAAACAGTGGTTGTCACCACCACATGGGCCACATGCTCATCAACACATCTATAAAGTAAATCATCATGGATTTTAATAGGGTTTTGAATAAATACTTAGTACTTGTGTAACCCCAGGGCAAGGTCATATTGTCGCCGGCTGAACGTGCTCCGCGCGTCATCACAAAAGGATTAAGATTTATTTTATCGGTGAGGCCACACGCCTGAATGTTCTAGTTGTCTTTAAATTTTATCATCTTGTGATCACGCTGTTTCAAAATTCATTGTTGAAACGTTCATCAAATGGATTATTTGTGGTGTCATAAAATGGATTATTTTTTGACCTTCGTGTCTTTAAATATATAATTTGTACTCATTTACTGCACAATCCGTTTTTATGTGTAAACACATTTTATCGATGATTTCTTGAGTAGGTCGCAAAATCATTAATAAATTATTTTGGAAGTGAAGACTTTTTTAGGCGCGTAAAGCTCTTTATTTTACGGGTATTGAATGTGAAGTTCTAGAGCGGTAGAAATCATTGGATGATTTCCCATCAAAAAAAGCCTCAGATACACTAAAATGACCCCCAACATGACACGAAACGCTCAATTTTCGTGACGCTGGGTGCAACGTTGCCCAGTGTCCCACAACATTTTACGATGTCGCGGGATATCTTGTCGGACAATTAGAAAGCGTTTCGCGTCGTGTTGGGTGTCCCCCAACATGACGATTTTGTCCCCTAATATATCTGACGCTTTAACCTCACCTTAATAAAGTTTTCACTTCTGATGTGTTAGCACACGCCATTTTTTATGTTATATTTCACTATGTTTAAAGCTCGTCGTAGCTTTATCCCTAATTGCACCACAAAATTACCAGATAAATTTGCAATAAAGTACATTAAAGAGAAAAAAAAAAACAAAGAAAAAAATAAAAAGAGAAAAAAGAAAGAATAAAGAAAAGAATAGATAAAAAAGAAGAAAAGAGAGATAGAGAAGAAAGAGTATATCTATCTATCTATTTATCTACATTGATCTTTTCCTAAAATCATAATATCTCTGTGTACCCGAAAAGTAAATTAAAATGAACTGTTTTCTTTAGAAAATGTAAAGGATCACGATAGGTATTGCTTCAAGTCAGCTCTATGTCTATAGTTCCGTTTTCTTTTTTTAAATTAAGAATGTCGATAAAAATGTTGAAGATCAATGTACTTTATTCCAAATTTATCTGGCGCCTATTAAAGTACTTATTAAATTTTTAAATCTTAAATTTCGCTTAGCATCAATTTAAAAAAAATAATTTGTGATGCAATTTGGCCTCAATGTTGGTTGTCTCGCCGAAAATCACATAAATATTTAAAGCTCATTATGGCTTTAAATGTCGTTACTTGTTACATCGCATTGGTAATTTAATTTTTGCTGTATTACATTGTATTTAAATGTTGTCGTATTTGTAATAGTAAATGTATGTCAAACAAAGAATGTATTATCCTGTTGAACACTGTAGTATGTGTTATTTTGATGTACTTGTTGTTTTTTAATTCATAAGAACGAAACAGCTGGTTGCAGTATTTCTTTTACACATTTTGTATTTTCAAAAACATTTTATGTTGTTTAAACACATTTTGTGCACTTAATTTTTTCATTTTTCTTATAGTTATTGTACCTATTTGTAAATTATGAGATTATTACAGTGAATCTATAGTTGGTATACTTAAAATATTTGTTGTCCAAAATGTGTTTGTGTGTAATTCTTCTCATTTCATTTTATTTTGGGCTGCAATGGCAGTTGCTTTGGATAAAAAAATCTCGTACTTACACCAAAAGTTTTAAACTGACCGTTTATAAGTTTTCTTTCCATCTAAACTAGCAACTGAAAGATTTTTTTCCAATAATTATCGTACCCTTATTGCAAAAACCAACTAAATGCACCAACATTTTTGTTTTATTATATCATGTTATTACTATTATATTCAATCAAATTTGTAGGTTATTTACTTTTTGCCGAAGCTATCTTTGTAAATAAGTGTCGTAACTAATAACCGGTTTTACCTGTAGATTCATCTTGATGAGACGAATGGATGAATGGATTTAACTTTAATTTGGGTAAAAAATTCAGATACCTAGTTGGTTTTTGCAATAAGGATACGATATTATCATTACAGAAATCCTAGACTGCATGTGGTCTACAACGTTTTAAAAGTGAACCCACATCCAGTGATTGTGAAATAAAATCCACTTTTTAGACTTCGTGACTTATAAACTGACCGTGGTTTTTTTTTAAACGTTGTCCCACTAGGAATTACAAACATGCGAACACATACACGAAACAGCCAGACCTGGTACAACTATCTGTAGACCATACAAATATTTTTTCTGTACGGGAATCGACACGCAGCAGCCAATCGTGGCGCCTTGAACTATAAAATCAGCTTACCACCAATATATTCCTACATACTATAACCAATTTCCTCACCTTCCAGCATACGACAAAAGAGAACGAAGTATCGATAGTGAACGCGTCGTTCCACGTGACTCACTGGTCGGTGCAGCCCTACGGCACGGGCATATCGCGCATGAAGTACGTGGGCTACGTGTTCGGAGGGGACGTGCTGAGGTTCTTCCACGGAGGGGACGAGTGCCTCACCATACCCAGTACTTGGACCAAGGATGGGGGGCAGAAGTGAGTATCAAATCTTCTTACTTCTTCAAGTTTTTATTCCTAATATTTTAAATTATTTGATGGTAATATGATATTGTCTATTCACTTGAAGAAAATAGTGACGTCATCACTGCTACATCAAAGTAAAGATGTATTCATACTTGGGTACAAAATAAACTATTAATATTAACCGATGTAGTTTAAACGTATTTGAGACATTTCAAGTACCCAACTACATACAAAATTCACAGATTAAAAAAATAACATTCTTACTTAGAAAAAAGATATTTCTTTAGGGACATCTATGTCGCTAAATACAAATAGAACTAAAAAAAAAAAAACTAAAATACAAAAATCCTGAATCGTGGTATCAGAGCACTCTCTGCGATCAGGATATATACAACAGCCCGGAAATAACTATCGCGCAGTTGTCCGGACCAGACGCAACAATCGTCTGGTCGGAGAATCGTCCCTGGTTGTTGTATGTTGTTTTATAAACAAGCTACTATATTATTATACATTGTTGCAATTGCAAAATTGTTCTGTTCTATCAATCATCACGCTATCACTAAAGGGGTGACCAGACGGTTGCAAACCAAAGACCCATCCAATGTGACCTTGCTAGTTTCAATCCATGTAGACAGCAGTTGTAATCCATGATCTTCAACGCCCTTTGTTGGGAGGCGCCTTTTCCCAACCACCGAACGTGTTGGCGCGTGGTTTACATCCATGAAACCGCAACACAAACCAAACGCATGAACCAAGGTCACCTTGGTTGGAACGCTAGGTTGTAACCTTCTGGTCACCCCTTTACTCCCTTTCCTCATACAATCCATCAATCTTTTCTTTGCCTCCCTCTCCCTCTTCATCCATCCACATGTATCGACCATAACTCTTAGTAACATGCGTTTCATCCCATCTCTTCACATGACTATACTAAGACAAACTAGTATAACCACAAACTAATTCAAAATAACTTACTTATTATAAAAGTAAATTTCCCTTTCAGTATTGTGGTCTACGAAGGCGGCTCAGTGATGTCGCAAGCGCGCTCGCTGTGGCGGCTGGAGCTGGCGCGCACCAAGTGGGCGGGAGGCTTCATCAACTGGTACCATCCCATGAGGATCCGCCACATCACCACGGGCAGATACCTGGGAGTTAACGACCAGAATGAGCTGTATTTAGTTAGCAGGTAAAGAAAATACTATTATTAGTTTGTAGTTTATAATATTTGAGTTTGCTATTACTTTTTAGGGTTCCATATAGGATCACTTTGTTGTCCGTCTGTCTGTCTATTAAGACCCTTTATCTCGGGAATGCGTAGAGGTATTGAGTTGAAATTAAAACCATGTACTCAAGTCTGAGGTCCCTTGAAGCTCAGAAAATCAGATTTCTGAGTTAACGGAAAAAAAAGTTACGGTCGTTTATGTCGCAAAAAACGTTTATTTCGACACTCTCCAAGGAATCAAAATTTATAGGGTATATCCCGTTGACCTAGAATCCTGAAGTTTGTCATGAAGCAAGGTCTCATAGCACAAATATAGAAAAAATCTGAAAACTGTAAATTTGTAGTTACGTCACAAAAAAAAAACTTTTTTTGCGCTTCGCTTCGGAAAAATCTTCGTAAGTTGAATTTGGGAATTGAAATGTTTTCATAGCCGTTCCAGGGCCGTTGTTACATTTTCGAACAATTTTGCATCACTTGTTCGTTCACAATCTGACGGCAAGATCACTCTACACGCTGTGTACGATAATTTAAATCACAAAACTTATCTTCTCTCCAGAGAGGAAGCCACAACAGCATCCTGTGCCTTCTGTCTCCGTCAAGAGAAAGATGACCAGAAGCAAGTTCTAGAAGACAAGGACTTGGAAGTGATTGGCGCGCCCATCATCAAGTATGGTGACTCTACCGTCATCGTGCAGCACTCGGAGACTGGCCTGTGGCTGTCTTACAAGGTAACAGGAGAAACTTTTTTAGAGTTCCGTACCCAAAGAATGGCAGCGGGGGCCTATTTCTAAGCCTCCGCTGTCCGCCCGGCCGTCCGTCCGTCTGTCTATCTGGCTGACCGTCTGTCAGCGGGCTGTGATAAACCGTAAGAGGTAGGAAGTTGAAATTTTCACAGAATGTGAATTTCTATTACCGCTAAAACAACAAAATTAAAAATTAAAGGGGGAGACGTTATTTTGTCAGCGTTTTTATGCTTAATTTTAATATTGTATAGTACCTACAGACTGTGCAAGTCTATCTCGCACTTGGCCAGTGTTTTTTTAAAGAAATAGCTTAGATAGGTGCTCAAAAAACTGGCATGCGGTCGATATGGCCCTGCCAGTTCCACTATATGTATGTTGCCTAAATCTCCGCTTTAGGTTTTGAAACGAAGTATATTGTTTCTTATACGGCATGTATTGCTGACTCCGAGGATACTTCGTTCCATTGCTAGCTGGCAGACCCCAAGTGCTGATTTTTGTCATTGCACTACCGATGGTAGGTACATGGTGAAGATATCCGCAGAAGAACCAAGGTTACCGACATAGCCCGAAGAATCGTCAAACTTAAGTGGCAATGGGCAGGGCACATTGCTCGCAGAACAGATGGTCGATGGGGACGAAAGGTTCTGGAGTGGTGACCGCGTACCGGAAGACGCAGTGTTGGCGCGGCCTCCCACAAGGTGGACCGATGACCTGGTGAGAGTCGCAGAAATCCGATGGATGCGAGATGCACAGTATCGCTCATTATGGTGACACTTGGGGGAGGCCTATATCCAACGGTGGACGTCTTTCGGCTGAAATGATGATGATGATGATGATAATGATGAGAAAGGAAATTATTATCATTAATACATGGTGGACATACGTACCTATACGCACAAAACGTTTTGGGAACACATTCATTGTGCGTACAGCTAAGGAGTGGAATTCCTTGCCGGAATCTATGTTTCCTGATGGCTACAACCCGGGAATCTTTAAGTCTAGAGTGAATAGGTTACTTCTAGGTAAGCGCGCTCCATCGTCGACCGCATCGTCGCTTTCCATCAGGTGAGATAGCGGTCAAGCGCGAACCTATAAAGAATTAATCATTGTGATCATCTAAGTAATGTATCTTATTCTCAGTCCTACGAAACAAAGAAGAAAGGCTTGGGTAAAGTAGAAGAGAAGCAAGCGATCCTCCACGAGGAAGGCAAGATGGACGACGGGCTAGACTTCTCGCGCTCGCAAGAGGAAGAGTCCCGCACGGCCAGGGTCATCAGGAAGTGTTCCTCACTCTTCACCAAGTTCATCAAGTAAGTACTATGTAGATAAATATTTTAAGACTTTCAGGTCATCATTTGTCTAACCTGATGAGAATAAGCACTGTGAAGGAAGAAATCCTCCAAACTGCAATGGCATACCTAAGGAGGTTGGAAAATCATCCTAACCAATTGACTGCTAACTTGACCAGAAGCTACACTGAAAGGCTAAAGCGAAAAGACGTTATAGCTATATATATAAACTATTTTCTGGCAGTGGCTTCGGCCGTTTGAAAGTAGGTTTCTCCATACAAAACTTTGGATCCCCACTTCATGCCTTTAGGGGGTAAATTTTGGAAAATCCTTTCTTACCTTTGTATATGTCGTGGCCAGTCCCCCTAGCCAAGTTACAATCGTTTCGTTCGGCGCGAACGCCTCGAGTAGGCCACGCCTCCAAATCCTTTGTTCAGACCACGTGACTGAGCGTTGAGATGACGTCAGAACAAAGGAATCGGAGGCGTGGCCTACTCGAGGCGTTCGCGCCGAACGATACGATTGTAACTTGGCTAGGGGGGCAGATCTTAGAAATGATTACTTCATGATATCAGTAACAACTAAAACTGCCAACTAAAACTGGCCAGATCGTTTATACGTTAACATTTGACGATATGACAATCATCGTTTGGCCATATCATTGATGTAGGATTTCAATGATAATAAAAGGTCTAAAGAAAGTAGGCCGATCGAGGATTGATATATCGTCAAATTTTAACGTTTAAACTATCTGGTCAGTTTTAGTTGGCCATATGATGAAGTGATCATTTCTAAGATCTAGCCACGACATATACAAAGGTAAGAAAGGATTTTCCAAAATTGACCCCCTGAGGGGATGAAACTGGGGTTCAAAGTTTGTATGTAGAAACCTACTTTCACGCGGGCGAGGCCACTGGCAGATGCTAGTTGATTATATAGATAGATTTGTATAATTTTAACCTTTTTATATAGATAGATTTGTATAATTTTAACCTTTTTATATAGATAGATTTGTATAACTTTAACCTTATTATATAGATAGATTTGTATAACTTTAACCTTTTTATATAGATAGATTTGTATAACTTTAACCTTTTTATATAGATAGATTTGTATAACTTTAACCTTTTTTTATATATAGATTTGTGTAACATTATCCTTTTTATAAAGATAGATTTGTATAACTTTAACCTTTTTTATATAGATAGATTTGTATAACTTTAACCGTTTTATATAGATCGATTTGTATAACTTTAACCTTTTTATATAGATAGATTTGTATAACTTTAACCTTTTTTTATATATAGATTTGTGTAACATTAACCTTTTTATAAAGATAGATATGTATAACTTTAACCTTTTTTATACAGATAGATTTGTATAACTTTAACCGTTTTATATAGATCGATTTGTATAACTTTAACCTTTTTATATAGATAGATTTGTATAACTTTAACCTTTTTTTATATATAGATTTGTGTAACATTAACCTTTTTATAAAGATAGATTTGTATAACTTTAACCTTTTTTATATAGATAGATTTGTATAACTTTAACCGTTTTATATAGATCGATTTGTACAACTTTAACCTTTTTATATAGATAGATTTGTATAACTTTAACCTTTTTTATATAGATAGATTTGTATAACTTTAAACTTTTTTATATAGATAGATTTGTATAACTTTAACCTTTTTATATATAACTTTAATCTTTTTTATAATTACTATTTCTCAAAATTAATACAATTTTAAAAATCCTTCCTCAGTGGCCTTGAAACCCTGCAAGAGAACCGACGTCACTCCATGTTCTTCGCGTCGGTGAACCTCGGCGAGATGGTAATGTGCCTCGAGGATCTGATCAACTACTTCGCACAGCCCGATGAGGACATGGGTGAGCAGATTTTTTGCTAGTTTTTTTTTTTTATATTACTTAGTGCTTGACTACAATCCCACCTGATGGTAAGCAGTGATGCAATCGCTGATGGTGAAGCGCACTAGTTTATTAAGAGCCTATTCACTCTAGCCTTCTAGATAGTTTTCTAGTTCCGATAAAAAGGAAATGTTACGTTTGACGAGACGATTGATGATCAGTTATAGTATTAATGTGAATGTGTGGTCTATGTGGATTACTCTTTTTTTTCTCTTTAATTATAACATCATGTTTGGCAGTTTTGAGTACTTTTTGCGGCCAACCCAAATGTCCTTTCTTTAGTATTGTTCGTCAAGTCGTTGGGCTCCTTAGTTGTTCTGAGTTAAGCTACACGAATACTGACAATGCTTGCTCTGACTGGACAGGTCCGCTCAGAACTGTGTGGTTCTTTCTTCAAAAGATCATCTCAGACTCTAATCTGCATGGTTCTCATATGATTTGACCATTACATGTTTGCTATATGGACTTTAAAAGAGACTTTGACCTCTGAGTTTGTTTCGGTGTTTCTTCTCAGGGTAGTCAGCTAGGAAACACCGGCTTCATCTAGTTTAAATTGACAAAAAAAAATTGACGTGTAAAAGTGTTTTTAAAAAACCTACTTACAAAATAAATATCATTTATCATTTAATATTTTATAGAATACCATGCAGATTATTCGTATCGAATCAGTCATATACACTGATTTGACTGATTTGGAAATTTTGGGACAGTTGTTAGTCAAGTTTTAAGTAGTTGTTAGGCCTGTTGGTCTACTGGTTTGTGGCCCTGACTGCTATGCCGGAAGTCGTGGGTTCGATTCCCACCCAAAACACATGTTAGTGTGATGAGCACGATCATTTGTTCTGTGTCAGAGTTTAATTTATCCGTAATATGTATGTGTTCAGAAATATATAAGTATGTTTACCAGTTGTCTAGTACTCATAGCACAAGCTCTGCTTAGTTTGGGACTAGATGGCGTTGTGTGAAAGTTGTGGAATATTATTATTATTTTCTGTAACAGCGTCACAGATAAATTCAATGTAACACATTTACGACCAAGGAATACTTCAAGTCTTGCAACAACATAAACTAAACCTTCGTTGCCCCATTTCAGAACACGAAGAAAAACAAAACCGTTTCCGCGCCCTCCGCAACCGTCAGGACCTGTTCCAAGAGGAAGGCATCCTCAACCTGATCCTCGAAGCCATCGACAAGATCAATGTCATCACGTCGCAAGGCTTCCTCGCCGGGTTCCTCGCCGGCGACGAGTCAGGACAGAGCTGGGAGATGATCTCTGGATATCTGTATCAGCTGCTTGGTGAGTACCTCATCAATCTACTCTGCTTTTTCCCCAACTATGTTAGAGTCAGGTTCCAGTCCAACCGGATGCAGCTGAATACCAGTTAGACTTGGGCTTGCGGACGGCGGGCAACGGGTAGCTGTCCGGCCGTCCGTTAAACCGTCCGGACCGAGCCTAAGTCGTCGACGGCGCGTAGTGTTCCACGCGCGCCTCAAAGAGATGTCAGCAAACCGGAGAAAAGACCGAAGCCTACTGGGGCTATGGGTTCGCTTCTGAAAGGAAAACCCGGGGCCCATGGTGCTCAAGGCAAAGTAGGAATATAGGAGTAGGTTTTTGTCAGTAAAAGTCTGACACGCTCTCGCGCTCCACCCTAGAGCGAGAGAAGTCATTGGATAATTTCCCACCTAAAAAAAAAGCTGTATACCAGTATTTTACATGGAGCGGCTGCCTATCTGACCTCCACAACCCACACTCGGTAACACGATACCCCTTGGCAAGTCATATGTCAGATTTTCTGACTTCTGACTACTGTAGCGACTGTCAAACATCTACAAATGACAAACAGAACCAATGGTTCAACGTGTTCTCTAGGCATGGAAGACTATCAACACCTAACGCTCACACACAAACCCGAATGGTCATCGGCTAGCGTTGCTTTATTTTAATGATCACCCCGTGCAGCAAAATTAGCCAAGTCACAAGTTTTATATCTGTGTAATTTATTTCATCACCACTGCTCTTAAAATGTTGAAGGAAAACATCGTGAGGAAACCGGCATGTCCCAGAATCAAAAATTCGAACTCGTGTGACATCCATTCCCTCTCCTAGAGAGGAGACCTGAGAACCATCAGTGGGAACATTATAAGCCTGATTATGTTTATGCCCAGTTCTTCACTACTAAACACAAAACTAAGGCTATCTTTCCTTGTGTCCACAGCCGCCATTATCAAAGGTAACCACACGAACTGCGCACAATTCGCCAACTCTAACCGTCTGAACTGGTTATTCTCCCGCCTCGGTTCGCAAGCGTCCGGAGAGGGAACCGGAATGTTGGACGTACTACATTGCGTGCTGATTGACTCGCCCGAAGCTCTGAATATGATGAGAGTGAGTATTGTATAGGGAAATTTAAGTTTACACTATCCTAGGTGGCGTTATGGACCTAAAGGCCTCATCTTAGTTTCAGAATCACACTAATACTGTAAAGGTTAGAGTTTGTGAGTGTGTGCGTTTGTTTATTACGTCTTCACGCTCGAATGGCTGAACGGATTTAGATGAAATTTGGCACGCAATTTGATTATGTCCTGAAATACCACATAAGTTACTTTTTAGGGATTTTTATTATTATTATTATTTTCCCACAGGACGAACATATAAAAGTAATCATCTCCCTGCTAGAAAAGCACGGTCGAGATCCGAAAGTACTAGACGTACTATGTTCCCTCTGCGTTGGTAACGGAGTCGCCGTGAGATCCTCTCAGAACAACATCTGTGACTATCTGCTGCCAGGGAAGAACTTACTGCTGCAAACTGCGCTGGTTGACCATGTGTCTAGGTGAGATTGAACTTAAACGTATTCGCGGTAAAGTTCATTTCAGTTTGACAAACGTGTGACGGTTAAGATGTTTTGTGAAAAATTCTGATAACTGAAATTGAGCTTTTCCGCCAAAAAATCACCAATGAAACACATTAATGGCTGTAATCAGTATATAGGATCGAAATGCCATTCAAATATTGGTTAATTAAAAAAAAATTAATTCCGAGTGGTTCGAAAACTTATTTTTGTCTTGAATTCATAATTTGAGATAATTTGAATCCATTGCTATCAATGTAAGTATCGCCTTTAGAGTTATGTATATTGAGTTGATTTTGAAATTGCCATTTGCTTTTAAAAAAAATTGTTTTATTTCCACAAATTACACTTTAAAAGTCCAGTAACAAATAGTAAATTGTTAAGAAAAAATTTGGTGAATTTGTAATTCGTGAGAGATCTTGGAGTCTAAAACTAGAACTATGCCTGTATCTTAGAGCTTCAGGACCCCGTCGTCAAACATTTCAAAATTGGTCCTAGCTTTGTGCATTAGAGCATATTATGGACGTGTGTTTATGTAAGGAGAGAGTAATTGAATATGCTATGACTATGAGTGAGCATGTAAATGGTTTATAAGGCAGTAGAGGATGCAATAGAATTTGAACTTTGTGTTGTGTGGCCAAGAATTATTATTCCAAAATTTGACAATTATACCGAACTAAACTCTGCTAGCGTCTTCGCCCGCGTAAAAGTAAGATAGATAGATATATTCTTTATTATACACCAATAATGAAATTACATAGGAACTTAAAATTGAAAAGGTGTCACAATGGGCGTCTTATCGCTAAAAACCCACCCAAAACCGCCCATTTTTATGTTTCCCCATACATACTTTGGATCCCCGTTTTACCCCCTTAGGGTGGAGTTTCGTAAAATCCGTTCTTAGCGGATGTCTACACCCTATAAGCAACCTACCTGCCAAATTTTAAGTTTGTAGGTGTTATAGTTTATGAGATTTCGTGATTAATCAGTGAATGGTATTTCGCTTTTAGAGGTATAGATTCTAAATTCAAATACAACGTATCAATCGTTGTAGTTTATTTTCTTAGGAACATTTTCTGATAACATTAATTCCACATTTCTACTTTTTCTAACAGTGTCCGTCCAAACATATTCGTGGGTCGCGTGGAAGGCTCGGCGGTGTACCGCAAGTGGTACTTCGAGGTGACCATGGACCACATCGAGAAGACCACGCATATGATGCCGCATCTGCGCATCGGATGGGCCAACACTACTGGGTAAGACAGTAAATAACAAAGTACAGTATTTTCATTAATTTTAAATAGTTTTGAATAAGAATGGTATACTCAAAAATATATCTTCAAAAAAAAATGCTGGTGCGACCGTGTCGAAGCTGGTGTGACGATCTGATCATATACGTGGAGCAAACTTGGCCAGAGATTGTCCATGACAGAGAGGTTTGGAAAAAGAAGGTAAATAGGCTATTAAAAGAATTAAAAAATAAATAAAATGCTATTTCCTTTATTATCTCTATCATCGGGTTCATTGCGTACCAAATCAAAAACCCAAATACAACATTTAATATTGTCAATTTGTATTACAAAATTCTACCAAATCTCATCGGCGATATTTCATTTTTTATAAAAAAAAAAAATTAAAAATATATATTAGAATAAAATAATATACTAGAATTATAAACAATGTTAAAGACGATTAAATTCACACACTTATTTCACATACCGTCATGCGGGGTGACTACCGATGGGCCAATAATACAATATAATGTATCTTCTATGTAAAGACTCACATGTGTTCTTCTGAAAGAACACATGTTTTTTTTTTTTTAGGTGGGAAAATCATCTAATGACAAATCCCGCTCTTGGGCGGAGCGAGAGATAGTGTCAGACTTTTACTGACTAAAAACCCACTCCTGTTCCTTCTTTGCCTTCATCCCGGGGCCCCGGGCTTCGCTTTCACACTACCCGTGGCCCCAGTAGGCTTCGGCCCTGCTGGGCCCCTACGATTTGCTGACATCTCCCTGAGGCGCGCGTGAAACAATACGCGCCGTCGACGATTTGGGCTCGGTCCGGACAGTTACCGGACGATCGGACGGCGAGCCACCCATTACTCGCCGACCGCAAGCCCGCGCCTACGGTGGCCGGAAATCGGGATCGGAATCCCGGCGGCGGTTGGGGCGTGAGGACCGTTGCCTCACGCGATCGGCCGCCTCCTTTGCTAGCATTACTGCTTCGCAGAAGGAGGCGACCGCCTGCCACTCCTCCTCACTCCGAACCATGGCCTGTACCAATGCCCGGCGCGAGAGATCACTGCCGGAAAGAACACATGTGGGTTTCAATCAGTAAAAGTCTGACGCTCCCTCTCGTTTCACCCCCTGTGAGGGGTTTTTTGAAAAAAAACACCATTCCCTTGAATCTTCTAAACTTATATATATAAATGTATATATACATATTATAAATATTTTTTTCATAATATATAGCGTAACCTAACTGACAGCAGTGGACAATGCCCAGCCGTCAATGAACAATGCCCCGCTGTCATCATACGATTGTTATAGCTGTTACTTTGGTCCATCTAATTAAAAATCATGGTATTATACCTATATTTTACCTTGGATCGTACACAAGGGCTCTTAGGGCGGAATTCACCAATAAAACTAGTCGCGTTTTAACGTTTGGCTCGCATAATCGCGTTTAGCCGCTGTCACTAGTGTCACTTGTCTGTATTTTTCTTTTGTTATATTTTTACAAGTGACACTAGTGACAGCGGCTAAACGCGATTATGCGAGCTAAACGTTAAAACGCGATTAGTTTTATTGGTGAATTCCGCCCTAAGTAGAGCTAAGATTTTCATTGACTGACTGTACGCTTTTTCATTCCAGCTACGTCCCCTATCCTGGTGGTGGCGAGAAGTGGGGTGGCAATGGGGTGGGAGACGATCTATACTCATTTGGTTTCGACGGCGCATACCTCTGGTCCGGAGGAAGGAAAATTATGGTCAACAGGACTCATCATGAGGAGCCTTATATTAGAAAAGGTAGGGATAGCATGGTTATAGCATCGTCGAAAAAATATATCTGTCTCTCTCGCAAAACCGCCATTTTGTATGACGGTTTGTGGTGCGGTGTGGGGTGTGGTGGACTTTGCAGTCATAATCATCAAAAATGGGGTTTTATAGACCCGTCGGATACTCAATGTGAGTGCGGTGCTCCTGTTCAAAACATGAGCCACATATTGGAATGCTCCAAGTGCCCATACACCTGCACTTTGGAGGATTTGATGAGTGCTACCGATGCTGCTATTAATGTAGCCACTTATTGGGCCCTAACAGTTTGACGAGTTTACCATCGAATCGAAAAGAAGAAGATCCCGAAAGCAGTATGTACAGAATCGGCAAAAAAAAAACAATTTCAGTCATTTTTAAAATAGGTAATTTTTATCTCTAAACAATCAAGAATTATTTTAAAATAAAACTGTTAAGTACCTATTTTGATTGCGCCAGTGACGTATTTGTGTGTGCGTACGTAGATACCAATACAGATGCGCTACCAGTGTATTGCGATTCCCATATTATTTTCATTACTGTATTTTTTTTCTGTTTTAATTTGCAGTACACCGCAATCTACCCCCTTTTTTATGTCAAGTTCTTACAGTCCATCCTAAGGTTGTCTGGTAGATATCGCAGTTAGCGATAAGACCGCCATTGTACCCATAGATTAAGTTAGTTTATAAGTTTTTGTTACTATTTTGGTGTACAATAAAGTTTTATTCTATTCTATTCTAAAGTTATTTAAATACAATTTAAGTGATGGAGTTATACACCCTAGTTATGATTAGTAAAGTTTTCTTTATTATAGTCAAACAAAATTAATATTTGTACGGCTTACCCTTGTATTTCTGTCTACCCACAAAAGAAAAATGTGCAATTATTTATGATTTATTTTCTTGGTGGGAAAATATAATAATTTCTCTTCCCACAGGTGACGTAATCGGCTGCGCGTTAGACCTGACGGTGCCTATCATCAACTTCATGTTCAACGGCATGAGGGTCACGGGCTCCTTCACTAACTTCAACCTGGAAGGCATGTTCTTCCCGGTTATCAGCTGTTCTAGTAAGCTGAGGTAAGGATGTTTTCAGTTTATTCTATATTTCTTTCTTATTTATTAAAAAAAAAAAACGTTGGCCCCATGGGCGCCGGCTTTTAGAAAACCTCATGGGTGTTTATGCTCATTTCATGACTCGAAAAAGTGGCGAAGTGTGAGAAGTGAGTGGCGAAGTGTGAGAAGTGAGTGGCGAAATGTGGCACACTGATCGACCGACAAATAAATAAATGTCCTTCTTACATACTGCGTACGTAATTACTAATTATGTTTGATAAAGTGGAGTGTGCGTCGGAATCGCATAACCTAAATCCGCCCGCGCCCGTTCCATCATCGGACCACCAGGCGTACGGCAATGCGCCACCGCCGCGGTACATGGTGGACATCCCTTACCTATACGCACAAAACGTTTTGGGAACACATTCATAGTGCGTACAGCTAAGGAGTGGAATTCCTTGCCGGAATCTGTTTTTCCTGATGGTTACAACCCGGGAATCTTTAAGTCTAGAGTGAATAGGTTACTTCTAGGTAAGCGCGCTCCATCGTCGACCGCATCGTCGCTTTTCATCAGGTGAGTTAGCGGTCAAGCGCGAACCTATCAAGAATAAAAAAAAAAAAAAAGATAAAAATATAAAATAAAACCATTATTTATTAGCAAGAAAAATATTATAATTTTTGCGTAACCTAAGAGGTGATTACAGATCTGTTTCTTGATGTCAATTCTCAGGGGTGCCCCTAGTTGGCCCACACTTGGAATTATATTCATCTCCTTAGCCTTTTCTCAAGAATTTGAGGTTGGCTTCCAGTCTAACCGGACGCCGCACAGTGGTCCGGATTTTAAAAAAGGTGGACATAGGATCGAAAATGCATATTTAACTTAACAAAAAATTGTTTCGTATAGGAAATTTAACGCTGATTAATACTTATTACTACAACTTTTCAAAAAAACTGCTCCTTCACGTCAAAAAAAAATATTGAAAATAAAAATGTATGGGAGAAAATCTATTTTATTTTTTTTCTCCGTTCAGTATCAAAGTATAGCAAGCAAACCTTATATTCTGGTAAGTACTTATTGTCCTTAATACGACTACATATAAATTGCTTGCGTATCCCTGCGGCCTTGGCGCCTACGATGCTTTAAAGTTTAAAATTTTAATGTTGAATTATCTTAATATTATTAACGAGTTTTACAATTGAAATTAATCCAAAATATCATTTTTTAAAAAAAAACAAGCCCCCCGCGCGCCCCATCCGTGTATTAGGCTCGCCACCTATTACATGGGACTTAAATATAACTGGCGAAATGACAGTGTACTATAGTGTAGTATACACTTTTGCCGAACCCTTCGGGGAATATAACGCGTTTTAATAATCATTTGTTGATTATTCTTTCATCTGTTGATATTTCCTATTGATAAATCATGGTTGATATTGTTGGTTATACTACTAGCGTGACTCATCTTAATAGAAACAATTAGAAATAGATGTAGCCCTGAAAAGGGCTTTTTCTGAAGTCCTGAAAAGGACTATTTTAAGTAGTTCTGAAAAGGACTACAAAACTCATTTCTAACAATAACAACATCACTAAATCTGTCACGTTTACGTTAATGGATCATCTTCAGACTGCAACTCTTGTAGATCTATATTTTCGGTTTCTTTTGTTACTACCTCAGGCAACAACAAAAGCTCTTTAACATCTGGAAAAAATCGAACTGCTTTGAGTTGCTGTATTTTGGTCGAATATGGGATAAATACGGGTCTGAACTAATTAAAAAATTATGGAGCAAGTCCTCGTTGGTCTTCATCCTGTTAAATTTTCTTGTGTGATATTCACGAACTCTTCGAAATTCTTTATTTCTTGCTTCTCCCGCTTCTTCGGAAAGAATGCCAATTGGTAGGAGGCCAAAGTGATGACAAATGTCTGCACCGTGTATGAGTAGCTTGTGCACACTTGCGGGCATATAAAACCATGGGTATAGATGAACAAAGATCTCAGCTGTTTCTCTGCAATAAGTCCTGAATTTTTCAATATCTATGGCACATTCTGATGAAATCGTTTGAAGAATAACCGCAAAATGCTTCAGTAGGCCTTTGTCAATATTGGTTATTTCGGCAGATTTCTTATAATCTCTAAAAAACCTTCTGGCTGTGTTTCCGTCGTTTGTGGTTCCAAAGCCTAGCCTCACAAAATCCACAAGTATTCCCATTTGCTGTTTGAATTCTTCTTGTATCAAATGTTTCTTCGCAGCTTTTAGTTGCTTGTTAGCACCTCGTGCAGTCCACATCTCAAAGTCCATGTTGTAAGATATGTGTAGAATACACTCCATACAACGAATCCACATATGAAGAGTAGAAAGTCCATATTTATAAACATCTTCTCGAACAGGTCTTGAAAATACTTCTGACAGCTTGTTCATCTCAGTCGGCTTAGGAAGGCAAATATTGCAGGCAGATGCAGACGAAGTATCCGTTATAATAGTGGCCACTTTTCCGTCGATCATTGTCATATGAAGCTCGTGACTAATCTCTAGCCCGGCCCATTTTGTAGAATTGATGTTTTTTATTTCTTCCTTCAATACAGCTTCTTCTTGCTTGATGTATTCTGCTGTCTACTTACAAAAACTTAATGGGCCTGCAATAATGTGTTGAAAAAGGTGTTGGGTTTTCCCATATGGTGCTATTATTAGAAACTAATTTAAGAGGGACAAGACTTGACATGAAAACCGATGAATCACTGAAGTCTACATCTTTACTCCTTTGCTTGTAGGTGCTTTGTGAAGAAGCTCCATCGAAACCCCATTTACTAATTAACTTCAATCCTTCAGTTGACGAATCAATCTGGGTACCGGTAATTTGAAGAATCTTCTGGACTGTCAGATCCAATAGGGCTTGAAGCTTCACCCTAGCTCCTCTCTCAGTAATTTCTAAATCATGTGGATAGCATCTCTTTTTAGCTTCAAGGAGTTTGTGATACGATGGTAACACTGGAACTTCACAATCTAACAGCGCTTTCCTTTAATTGTTTCATGCACAGATATTAATAACAAACACACGCTCGCAAGTAGAGACTGACAAAATTAGTACCACATCTTCAACATCCTATCAGCGTCGTCCAAATCTCCGGTGGTGGGGGTAAATTATTCTTTTATCACAGGAGTCGTTTCAGTCATTTACAAATAGGCAACGAATCAGCACGTGTCTTTAATTACGTAACTGAAGTTGAAGACTTTTATTACTATTTTTTATTAAAATAAAATAAACAAATACTTGCCAAATGCTTGAATGCGTATGTTTTAATTCTTATATAATTAAAAAATGATATTTTGAATTCAGCTTAATTGAAAAACTCGATAATAATTTAAAAAAATCCCAATTGAAATTTTAAACTTTGAAGCATCGTAGGCGTCAAGGCCGCAGGGATACGCAAGCAATTTATATGTTGTCATATTAAGAACAATAAGTACTTACCAGAATATAAGGTTTGCTTGCTATACTTTGATACTGAACGGAGAAAATAAATAAAATAGATTTTCTCCCATACATTTTTATTTTCAATATTTTTTTTTGACGTGAAGGAGCAGTTTTTTTGAAAAGTTGTAGTAATAAGTATTAATAAGCGTTAAATTTCCTATACGAAACAATTTTTTATTAAGTTAAATATGCATTTTCGATCCTATGTCCACCTTTTTGAAAATCCGGACCACTGTGCGCCGCTGAAAACCCATGTTTTAAATTAAGCGACTGCATATCAGACCTCCACTACCCAATTACTGGGCAACACGATACTCCTTGGATAATATAATAATATAATATAATATTCCACAACTATCACACAACGCCGTCTAGCCCCAAGCTAAGCAGAGCTTGTGTTATGAGTACTAGACAACTGATGAACATACTTATATAGGGTGACTGGTAGTTAGTGTACGATACTTAAACACGTGATTGTGCTCATGATAACCAACAACTTTTACTATGGGAACAAACCTGAAATCGCGAAAAAAAAATCAGCTGTTCAGTACATTTATGTTTGCCTGATGTACTGAACAGCTGATATTTTTTTCGCGATTTCGGCTTTGCTCCCATAATAAAAATTGTTTGTTATCATGAGCACAATTACGTGTTTAAGTATCGTACACTAATTGCCAGTCACCCTATATATTTCTAAATACATACATATTATAGATAAATTTCACCCAAACACAGAAACAAATGATCTTGCTCATCACACAAACATTTATCCTGGGTGGGAATCGAACCCACGACCTCCGGCATAGCAGTCAGGGTCACTAACCACTAGACCAACAGGCCAGTCAAATAGACTGTTGGTCAGACTTTCTGGCTTCTAAATACCTGTAGCAACTGTTAAAAATCTACGAATGATTACCGGGACTAACGGATTTACGTACTTCGAGGCAGGGGGTTGAGGGAGGGTATTTATTAGACAGGGGAAATGGGTCTTTTTCCACACTCAAACTCACAAACTATCCACAACAACGTTTCGCATTATTTTGCCCTTTCTTCCCCAGTTGCCGCTTCCTCCTGGGCGGTGAACACGGTCGTCTCCGCTACGCTGCGCCTGAAGGTTACTCCCCATTAGTGGAGTCTCTCCTCCCGCAGCAGATACTCAGCTTAGAACCTTGCTTCTACTTCGGGAACCTGTCCAAGAGAGCGTTGGCTGGACCGCCTTTAGTTCAAGATGATACAGCATTCGTGCCAACCCCAGTTGATACTCTACAGGTGAGTTTTGTATGGAGACATCTCCACAAAAATTTAAGGTCATACAGCGAGCTATGAAAAAAGCTAGTTATGGTCGAGTCTCTCTAAATGATCGAATCTGGAATGAAACGATCTGCGAGAACAAAAAAGTTGGTCCTCTGGCATATAAAAATACTTTTTTTGGGGGGAAATCATCAAATTATTATTATTATTTTACAAAAAAACTCGTAAAATTGTAAATTCATTTTTCTCGGTAAGGCACTGATAGATTAAATTATGTCGATATAAGCAAAAGTAATTAAAAACTTACGTGGTTTACAATTATCTGGTGACATAAAATAAATTGTATAACATCGTTACTTCCCACCTGGGGCCCAAGTCTGCAATTTTTATAAATTCGTCTTTCCAACACGATCCCATTGTCATTTTGCTAAAAATTCGTAATCTGCTAATTCATAATGATCAATCATTGATCGGTCAATGGTCTTGTAATAGAGTTGTGGTAGAAGGACAATATCGAGCTGTCTCGTAACAAATTAAAAGCAATGACTGTACAACGACGATCTAATGGTAGGTCACTGATCAAAGGAACTGTCAACATTTTAGCAGATTGTCGCATGCGTCAGACTTTCATTTGTAATTAAGTACGAGATTATCATTCTATGTCATTTCTTTAAATGGAGTGTCAGTGGTTAACCATTGGAAAGTCATAATGACGCCATTATATCAGTAGATTACCAAACTTGTCAAAATCAACAATTATGAAATCAATGATAGATTATTCTGACACTATTGTAATAGCAGACTTGAGGCCCTGGTGAGATAATGACCAACCGCAAGCCTATCAATACTAAAAAAATACCTGAAGCAGCAATTGGTTGATAAACCTTTAAATGATAACTTTGTTATTATGTACTACAGCCAGTTAAAAACTAACATTGCACTTTTCCATAGATTACACTGCCATCCTACGTCGAACAAATAAGGGATAAGCTTGCTGAAAATATTCACGAAATGTGGGCGATGAACAAGGTAAGAATTTCTCTTTAAATTACTTTAACAAAATTATTTATTTTTGTCCTAATGTAGATTTTAAGCAGAAGTAGTAGATGGATGGATTGTGTGAACATTGATATGAAAGAAAAGGAAGTTAGTGATAGCATGACGGTTGACAGGATAGAATGGAAGAAAAAAACGTGTTGCGCCGACCCCAAATAAGACGGGACAAGGGCAGGAAGATAATGATGACGTAGATTTTAAGTGGAACATTTATTTATTGCAACACACAGAAAAATAAATATATAGGGTGACTGGTAATTAGTGACCGATACTTAAACACGTGATTGTACTCATGATTACAAATAACTTTCTCAAAGAAACTTTTTTTTATACTCATTAGTTTTTTCACAATAACAAAACAGAGTGATTAAAATTGCTGAACGGTCGCAGGCGCGCACGCAATTTTAAACAGCTGTTTTGCTATTGTGAAAAAACCAATGAGTATAAAAAAAAAGTTTCTTTGGAAAAGTTATTTGTAATCATGAGTACAATCACTTGTTTAAGTTTAAGTATCGGTCACTAATTACCAGTCACCCTATATAATACACGAGCACAATTATTTCTGGTCTTTCTCTCTAAAAGGACCAAAAATAATTGTTCTCATTTCGACGAAAAACCCTCAGGTTTCGATAGATAGAAAGATAGAATAAAACATTTATTTGTCACAGTACTTAGAAAAATAAACTTATAATACCTACACAATAATTCAGTTATATTTGGTCTTTTCTGGAGTAGGATTACTATTGTTATTGTTTATCTGAGTTATCTTAAATTATAAAACGTAGTGCTATGAAAAAAAAGGGAATCAGTGATAGCGTGACTGCAGACAGAATAGAATGGAAGAAAAAAATGTGTTGCGCTGACCCTAAGTAAAATGGGACTAGGGCAGGAAGATCTAGGATTATAATACAAAAAATATATTTTTTTTAATGGATAAAGTGAGAAATGAGTATATTAGGGGGAAATTGAAAGTGGCGCCAGTGACTGAAAAGTTGAAAGGGAATCGTTTGTCTTGGTATGGTCATGTGAAGAGGAGGGATGAAACGCATGTTGCTAAAAGAGTTATGAGTTTACATGTGGATGGATGGAGAGGGAGAGGGAGGCCAAAGAAAAGATGGATGGATTGTGTGAGAAGTGATATGAAAGAAAAGGGAGTTAGTGATAGTGTGACGAGTGACAGGACAGAATGGAAGAAAAAAACGTGTTGCGCCGACCCCAAATAAAACGGGACAAGGGCAGGAAGATGATGATGATGATGATTTAAACTATATAATGAGCTTGTGTATCCAGATCGAAGCTGGCTGGATGTACGGCGAGCAGCGCGAAGACTTGCACAAGATCCACCCCTGCCTCGTGCCCTTCGAGCGTCTGCCGCCGGCCGAGAAGAGATACGACATACAACTTGCTGTGCAAACACTCAAGTACGATCTAATTAACGATTAAGTTTTATACATGCACGAGGATATTTTATTTGATATCGTGGCCTCCTTCAGTTGCAATCTTCAGTGTATATGCGGCGTGTCTCCTCATGGCCCGCCGTCACTTGTACATGTGAGGACGGAGTGACAGCATCAGAAAATTGGGTATTCGCCTGTCCTTATTTTTGTACAATATTTTATACTAAACAACAAATACCACTAAAAATAAATCTTTTTAGGGTTCCGTACCTCAAAAGGACAAAACGGAACCCTTATAGGATCACTTTGTTGTCGTTCTGTCTGTCTGTCAAGATCCTTTATCTCGGGAACGCGTAGAGGTATCGAGTTGAAATTAAAACAGTATACTCAAGCCTGTAGTCCCTTGAAGCTGTGAAAAAATTAAACTTCTGAATTAACGAAAAAAAAAATACGGCCGTTTATGTCGAAAAAAGTATATTTCTACACTCTCAAGGGAATCAATTTTTTTTTTTCATATTTTCATAGGATTACTTCCCGTTGCCCTAGAATCTTCATAACTCAATTCGGGAATTGAACTGTTTTTATAGGTAAGTTTGTACTGAACCCTCAGTGCGCGAGTCCGACTCGCACTTGCCCGGTTTTTTTTTTAAACAGCATTATTATTAGTTATTAAATGAAGTAGCATTATTACTTTTCTTCATTCCAAATTTGGTTTGAAGAAGAGTAATATAATTCTTTATTTTTATAAAATAAAAAAGAGTGGGGGCGTGGTGGGAATATCTCGCTATCTCTTCGTAACTTATGGCGGTGACGTCACATTTCAGTATGTGCATCCTTATACCGTTTCCCCTTCCAGATTTTGAAAGGTTTCTAGCTTAACTTGTTTTCAACGAATTTGAAAATTTCTTTTTTTTTGTGATTTTGGATCAAGTTGCTTTTCGATATAAACAATAAAAAATTAGTCAAATACCCAATTCGGTTACCATAACCACAGCCAAAGCTGTACACAGGGCCGTACAAAATATTAAACATTTTAAAACGACCAAAAAAATTCCACTACTGAGGGGTCCAGAATCATGTACTGGATCCACAGTGCACATTTAGGCGTCGCGTCGATGTCTGGGAAACGGTGTATATATTTATGTACGTATTTATGTATCTATTTTAGTACTAAGTACTTTATTTCTGTTTAATTTTAGATTTGCATCGAGTCCAACCCCATTTTGTGTCTTAGAGCATTCCAGATTGCCTGCAGGTAATCGCGGAATTCGACATGGCCTTCATTTTTTTTACTGTGCTTGGCAAAATGTCAGCTATTACTATGAAGCGCTAGCTTGCCAAAAAACAACAACACACAACCAGGTCAATTCCACACTGAGGATACAATCCGCTACAATGTAACGAAGACGAGGACACATATCATATTTTAATGAGATGTGTCCGAAATCAATCGCTCAAAACACAAATTGGCGCGCGCAATATTAATTTATCAAATCCTGTTTCAGATAAAATAATCCCTATCAATAATATGGTTAGGTTCGCTCTGAAAAACTGACCCAAAACCTAACTGTATTTTTATTTTATTTTATTGTTTAACTATTATATTTGTATACCAGAGTGACATATTCGCACTAGCGAAAAAACTCTTTAAATAAAGTTAAAAAAAAACGCAAAGAGGTGTGACTGGAGGAAGACTAAGCTCCAGCTGTAAACTGGCTTGTAGTATAACAGTTTCTAAAATTCCCTTAATTATTTGTATTTTAATTTAAGGTTTCCATAACGTAATTAGTGTACAATACTTTAATAAATAAATATATTCGTAGGACTATCCTGGCCCTGGGCTACTACATCAGTCTGGACAAGCCACCGGCGCGCATCCGCAACGTTCGTCTGCCCAACGAACCGTTCATGCAGGTAAATACACCTTCATTTTGTACATACACTGTTTAACTTGAAAAGACGGTCTGTTGCTTAGGTTTGGGGACCATAGAATGATGTATATGTCACCGTAAAATTGAAAATACCGTTAGATTATAATCTATCTCGCGAGATTGTAAACTATCGAAAGATTGTGAACTGTACAATTTAACGCATTATTTTTCGATAGATTATAATCTATCAAAGTGAAACTGTTAAACTGTTAAATCACAATCTATCGCACGTTAAATTGTCAAGTGTCCGAAGGTTGTCTCTGATAGGTTGGCCTGACAGTAGGCCGTTCTGTGCTGGCTATGTTCGGTAACTAACACTAACTTATTTATCATTCAAACTGAACTTATTTAGTTAATCACAGATACATTTTACTTCCACAACAATTTCATAAAACTAATTCTAAAGCTGTGAGTTATTTTCAACACAAAATCAATTTACCATCACTAAAATATCTACTGTTTGTTTACATTCGACAACAAACAAATATGGCGGCGCGGGGCATATGGCGTTCAACCAATCAGCGCTCGAGATACGTTCTGATCTATTATACCATTTTACAATTTACCAGTCTCACTTCGATAGACTTTAGCCTAACGAAAAATAATGCGTTAAATTGTAAGCAGTATATTCCAGTTCACAATCATTCGATAGTTTACAATTTCGCGAGATAGATTACAATCTAACGGCATTTACAATTTTAAGGTGACATGACACGCTTACACGGCTGAATATATACTCGTATGACTATAAATAGCACACGGATAGATCATGTCCTAGAATAGGATATTAGGATACTTTTTATCCCTGAAGTATATTCCCTTGGAACAATTCTCTGCTATCACGCGAGCGAAGCTGTTGGCGGAAGCTAGAGCTAAAGCGTAGTATACTCAATAGAACGGCTACTTTGTTTTAATACTGTATTTATATTTCCTCAGTCAAACGGCTACAAGCCAGCACCTTTGGACCTGAGTGCTGTCACCCTGACACCCAAGATGGACGAACTAGTCGACCAGCTAGCCGAGAATACGCACAACCTATGGGCCAGGGAGAGGATACAGCAAGGATGGACCTACGGACTTAACGAGGTGAGCCCATCTTTTTTGTTATTTGACTAGTGGACCAACTAGCAGAGAATACACACATTTTATGGGCCAAGGAGAGGATTTCCTAGGATGGACCTGTAGACTCAATGAGGTGAGCAAGCTATGCATAGAGCAGATGGCAGTTTGTCAAAGTTTGATATTTCAGAAAGAAGAAACAAACGAGTATACTCATCTTAAACCGTGCCTACGATATAGGCAATATTGTTGAAAGGAATTTGCTTTTCGTCGCCTTAGAATGATATGCTCGGGAATGTAATTTTAGTAAATTTAAATTTATTACATTCGTAGCGACATCTATGGCGTCACATAAGAACTAATCCTGCATCGCGCAATCAAAGTCCTCCGCGCGATTTGTACATATAGAACAGCCCGGAATCATCTATCGGGCAGTTGCCCACCACTCCAGACATAACACCAGTCTGGTCGGAGGATCCTCCCTTTTCAACGGAGGTTTGCGGGACTTTACTCTCTCTGCCCCCCTAGCCAAGTCACAAACGATAAACGTAAACTCTCAGTAGTCTTTAATAGATTTTCAACTTTATGTTTTTGGATATAAAGTTGAAAATCTATTGAAGATTACATAGTGTTTTCGTTCGTTCCGGTCGCTAACGCTCAGTAGTCTTTAATAGATTTTCAACTTTATGCTCTTAGGTATAAAGTTGAAAATCTATTGGAGATTACTAAGCGTTCACGTTTATCGTTTGCAACTTGGCTAGGGGGGCTGTTCCGCCTACCTCCAAACAGTTACTTATTGAAATAAAAAAACCACATCCTAAACTCTTACAAAAAATTAGTAAATTTTCTCAAAAAAGAAACCTAGAACACATAACAATTCACAACTGTCTTCAGCATTTGACGTTTTTACGATAATAACTTAAAACAGTGTGGAGCCGCTGCACAGGACATGCGTCATTTGCTATGCTGTCCATCCTGCACAACCACCTGCAGTTTTCAGGATCTATACGAGGCCAATAACAGAGCCGTAGAGGTTGCCAAATACTGGTCAGATAAAATTTAGTTAGAGTACATCGACACGAAAAGAAGAAAAAGAAGAACTTAAAACATTCGACTTGCATTTGCAAATGCATTTGAAAAAGTATCCAAATTGCAAACTTAATTACCACTTGTTTATAACACAGTTATGTACTAGCTGCGTTATAAAATTTTACAGAGCGTAAGTACTTTTTCTTCCTCTTGTTTTTTTATCTTCCTCTTGTAAAGTTACCTCTTTCGCAACTTCACTCTAAGGCGATGTTTTATGTATTGCTACTGCTGATTTGACTTTGAAATAACTATGGTTTATTGACTTTCCAGAATTTGAGGTAGCAGAAGGCCAATTCTCCTACATTTAAAACAAATCCTCATACAATATGAAAAAATTGATAAAATTATGGGTGTTTTGCGAGCAGTGGTGGCCGAGTGGTAACGGCCCCGACTTACGAGTTGTAGGTCGCGGGTTCAAACACAGCCAGGCGCATTACTTTGTGTAATTTATTTCATCACCACTGCTCTCAAAACGGTGAAGGAAAACATCGTGAGGAAACCGGCATGTCCTAGAACCCAAAAATTCGAAGACATGTGACATCCACCAACCCGCACTGGGCCCGCGTGGTGGATTACGGCCCATTCCCTCTCCTAGAGAGGAGGCTTGAGTCCCAGCAGTGGGAACATTATAAGGCCGACTATGCTATGCAGGGGTGTTTTTGACTCATATGCAATCGATCCGTAAATATACGAGAATGGTCCCCCTGATAAAGTACGTGTATCTTCTTTCATTTATGTGTATACCAGTTATATATTTAAATCGTATGGTTACCTCAATTTATTTACTGGGTTACAATATTGTGTAAATATTTTGTAATTGTATGTATTCATTTAGTTTAAGTAGTATCATTATTTATTCTGTTGTAGTACTATGCTTTCTGTTTTTGTACTATATTGTATATATGTATGATTATTTTAATATCATTTAGGGTGCGTTTCAACTGAAGCGGAGCTGATCGGAGAAGAACAGTGAAAAGTAGACAAACACAGCCTGCTCGACTCCGTTCTGTTCGGCTTGGGGCTGCGTGTTTATTTTTTTATTTGAAACCTCGGTCAGCTCCACTCCGCTGCACTTAGTTTTCACTGATGGAGTGGAGATTTCGTGCGCTGATTGGCCAATTCGCAGTCCGCTCCTCTCCACTCCGCCCAGCTTCATTTTAGTGGAAACGCACCCTTATTCTTTTATATCCATAACTCATCAGGTCGCCCTCATATCATCAGGATTCTGTCAGTGTTGTCTGCTGTGACTCTCACACTTAGTATAGTTTTGTTCTATTAGGTGTGAGGGTCACAGCAAAATACCACTGTCTGCTGTTACAACTCGCTTCATCAATATCGTTGTGTAGAGTTGATGCTTTAACGAAAATATTTTGCTTGTTATTTTAAAAGTTAACACGGTTTTCTATTATTGATAAGCTCGCATTTGACCACTATCTCACCTGGTGGTAAATGACGTGGTCGACGATGGAGCACGCTTGCCTAGAAATAAATTATTCGCTCTTGACTTAAATACCTCTAAGTTGTAGCTATCAGGAGACACAGAGTTTTTATTTTTTAACCAAGTAAAATAAATCAACTGTTATGTTTTATAACGATTACGACGAAGAAAGATTGATTCGTCTGCACTCGTAGCATACAGACGTGCTCAGTAGCAATATTTAATTTCATAAAATAATATCAGTGACCTTCTTTTTGCAGTAATTTCTGCCTAGTGTGTAGTTTAATAAACACAATGAAAACTTAGAATAAGTGATCTAGTTATAAATAAAATGGACAACAGCCCCTTCTCAAGAGATCGAGTGAATCTCTCCGCATCTCCAGCGAAGACGATGACGCAAAATCCAGCCCAATCTGATCTTTCAATCGAAGCTGTTTCAACACCCGAGATACAAAGATGGATGTCGACTATTGAGCAGCATCTAAACGAGGTTTGTTGTATTGCCTCGGATGGCAAACTCAACTCGGAACAGAAATTGAAAATTTCAACCTTGTGCCGTAAAATAGGATCTGGCACCTCACAGATGGCAGTCCTATATCAATCGCTAAAGCAGAAAGCAGTCCAAGCGCGCATCCTCAATGAAGATCTAATGGAAAAATGCAACTTGACGGACCACATCTTGGACCTCACGAAGACGATAAAGGACTCTGGTACTGTTTCGTTTGCCGACATGGTGAAGAAGGGGTCAAATGATTTCGTTCGACCAACCAATTTGAACTCCGTGGCCATATATCCCAACAACAAATTAAAGTCCAGTGACGAAACAAAAGTCCTTGTGCAAAAGATGATACGACCAGATCAAGTCAAGCTGCATATACGTGGTGTCCGTAAGACTAAAAACGGAGGCGTTATTATCAGTACAGAGACAAAGGATGACGCGGATAAAATTAAGTACGCAGTCCAGCAATCTGCATCCGGCCTTACCGCCGACGAACCCACCAAGCGCAAACCCCGGATCGTGGTTGTAGGAGTACCATCCTCTTTGACTGAAACTGAAGTCTTCAGGTGCATTTACGAACAGAATGTAGCCGAAAAGTTTCCAACGATTCCCATGGAGTCCTTTTTGACCATGGTTAAATTAAGTCACAAATCGGGGAAAAAAGATTCGCAGACTTGTAACTACGTGGTTGAAGTTCCAGCCAACATACGAAGAGCTCTAATTTCCCAGTCAAGGATTTTCATAAATTGGACGTCCTGCCCAGTCAGGGACTTCACCCTGGTTACGAGATGCTACAAATGCCAGCAGTATGGACATGCAGCAAAAACCTGTAGAGAGGTCAATTCAACGTGTGGCCACTGTGGTGAGACAGGACACCCGATGTCCGAGTGCTCAAAAAAAGCGGACTCACCGAAATGTGCAACTTGCTCTCGCTTCAAAAAGCCCTCCAACCATAAAACGGGAGACGCTGAGTGTCCTGCTAGGAAAATAGCGGGATATCGATATATTAACTCTATCGATTATGAGGGCGCCTAGAGCGTCATACTCAAGGCCAGACTTCCGTGTAACGCTTACTGCTGACTCAAAATTCCAAGTGCTGACCTACAAACCATCGTTTTTCAATATATTTAAACATATTTGTCCAATGTAAACATAACTATTTAGTATTAACGCAACCTCGACTTTAACCCAATTAATAATTCTGCTGACGCAAAATCATTTGTGTGTATAGAATAAAGTGCAAGAAACAGTTTTATAATAAGAAATAACATAATTGTGACTTTTAGTGTATAAGTAAACTATAACTGTAGGTTTATAATATTATAAATAATTTTATTAAATTTTTCCCTATTTAGAGACTTTGAATGTTAAATATTGTTATGAATTTTATTGTCCTAAATACCATAGTGTAAGAGCTTCTACCGCCTGTGATACAGGTTTATCCTAGTACAGGCACTTAACATAGCGATACCTTTGTAATTATTCCTAAGATTTTATGTAACTATTTTACCAAATTTTAAGTCTGAATAAATATATTATTATTATTTTTTTTTATATTTTATTTATCTCAGGACCCTGAGGTCCTGGACCTTTGGGAGGCGTACGAGGAGCCGAAGCCAACTCGCAGAGGCCCTTTAGATAATTATAAAAGAACATGATATCAACCGACGATTATCCCTGTACGCGCTATGCTAGTGCACCCAAGGACAACCCCCGGTTATTGAAAAACTGTTGCGACATATGGAGAACAAAGATAATAGGGCTATGGTTTTTGGAGTCTTAAGTGGACTGGTAACATGGAACTATGTCAAGACTATGGCCCCTGCCTGAACAACGTTATTAATATGCATCGAAAAAAGGCAGGGGGTGACTTGCACACTCAATAAATGGGCCCCCAAAAACGGCCGCTAGCACGAAGTGACGTAGCAACAAGAGGGCAACATTATTATTATTATTATTATTATAACATTTTATTAGAGTTTAAATAAAGAGGCGCAGTCAGTTTTGGATTTTTTTACCAAACTTATCATATTGCAATGATTTTCTTACGAAATTTTTTAAGACAAATATGGTTTGCATTTTATTCAGTTGATTGAAGCACAGTACCATAGACATATTGCGTCATGTTACGTGATATTCTTACTTTTTAATTTCTTATGTTGCCATTAACACATTTACTCTGGTAGAACTTACTTCATTCTCAAGCACTAGTGTCATTTGTGTTTTCAAACCCTAGGGTAGGAAAGTTAGGGAAAAAGAAAACATCTCTCCCTTTTTCTAAAATTTAGTAAAATTATGTTTTTACTATGATTTTTAGCCTCATCTTAGAGTAATGCTAGATATGTATATCTCCTGCCTCCGGACATTGTCTATACCAGTGCCATGTGCTGTGACTCTCACACTTAGTATGTGATAATATATTTATTAGGTGTGAGGGTCACAGCAAGATGTGACTCGGTGCCTCTGCAATGAAGAAAGAAGAATGCTTCGCGACGTATATATGTAATTTTGTTATGTATTTGCTGTATATTATCTGTTTTGGTTACTTTTTTTTCTGCTTATGTATTTATTGCAATAAGTATGTAAGATTATACTAATTTATTTATATAAATATTTTTAGTCTAGCTTTTTTTTTCCTGATATTAAAGTGGAGTCTTATGAGAATCCCGTCTAGAATTATCGTCTAAGTTGTTAAGGCCAGCTTCAAATATATGTATCAATTTTTTTGTCCCTATACTATATGTATGTTATGCCTTGCCAGGTTGCCTGTAAAAAATTGCGTTTAGCGATAAGACTGCCCATTGTTACAACTTATTAATTTTAAGCTCATACTGTATTTTTTATGGTGTTCAATAAAGTTTATATTATTATCTATCTATCAAAAAGTTCAAATTGCTAACTTTTTGAAACATTGTAGGACCCCGACATGCACCGGTCGCCGCACTTGGTCCCATACCCGAAGGTTGACGATGCCATCAAGAAGGCCAACAGGGATACAGCATCGGAGACCGTCAGGACACTGTTAGTGTACGGGTACAACCTGGAGCCACCTACTGGGGAACAGCATGAAGGTCGGTTGTATTATGTTTAATATTATGGAGTTTTCTGTACGTTTTACTCCAGTCCGTAGGGTATACAAGATCCTTGTTTACTCCACAGAGATCTAGCTTTGGAATGGGCAATTAGCTACATCATTCTGATTGACCGACTTTATGACAATTCAAAAGTGCCTGTGAATAGTTTATTTGAAATTAAATAATGCATTGCGTTTAAGCTGTTGATCCCCGCATTAACGCTGGCGTTCACGCGCCATTGTCTTACTATTGTGTCTCTAATTACGCACTCAAAAGGTTAAGATTAGCAATCTAACGATCTTTTGATGTCAATCGAAATAGTGATATAATAAAAATTATAATGTTGAATTAACATTGTATCCTTCTGCAGCACTCTTACTGGAGGCATCAAAGCAGAAACAAGCCGACTTCAGAACATATCGCGCGGAGAAGAACTACGCTGTCAGCTCCGGCAAGTGGTACTTCGAGTTTGAAATACTCACTGCTGGACCTATGAGGGTACGTGTTTTAACTGTACTTCGTACGAATATCGTGTAATTTTAAGTGAAATGGAGGTGTTCACATATAGGACGACACGAGTAATTGTCGACTACGACTTTTTTTGCGGTGACAGCAGATTGTCATGATAGTTGGAACGGCTATCACGACAGTCGTAAAACGATAAAAATTTGTCTAGCTAATCCGTGACGGTAAATTATATGTCGGTGTTGCAACTAACTGTCACGGCAACTGCCCCCCTAACCAAGTCACAAACGATAAACGTAAACTCTCAGTAGTCTTTAATAGATTTTCAACTTTATATTATTGGATATAAAGTTGAAAATCTATTGAAGATTACATAGTGTTTTCGTTCGTTCCGGTCGCTAACGCTCAGTAGTCTTTAATAGATTTTCAACTTTATGCTCTTAGGTATAAAGTTGAAAATCTATTGGAGATTACAAAGCGTTCACGTTTATCGTTTGCAACTTGGCTAGGGGGGCTGTTGTTATAATGGGAATAGCTAGAGACGATAGTCGTCCGACAATAAATTAACCGTTAGGACATAGTGGGAACGCGGCCTTAATGTTATATTTTTAACAGAAATTATAAGTCAAGCATTTTTTTATTGGCCACGTGATCATACTTCTCATTTTATAACTAAGCAACGTGAAAATGAAATAGCCTCTAATGAACTCATTCTTTACAACGCAAACTAAACATTCTTAGTCCATGAGCGAGCGAAGCGAGCTCGGATTTACCTTTGTGGTTATTTTTTTTTTATAACCAACCAGAAAGTTGCTTGTATAGAAGATGACTAGTGACAAGATAGTAGGTATCATACAGACGCTCGTTAATTGTGGCTTAGAAAGGAGACAATTTTTTTTGGGCCCACTATTAAACGGTTACGTTTATTAATAATATTACACATGGAAAAAGCGATCATCTTATTATAATTAACAGACCAAAAATTATATAGAAATCTAACCGGAATAATGAAATAATAGTAAAAAAGTGTTACGGCAAAAAATGCTTGTTTAGGAGCGTTTTCAAGTTTATTTTAACGTGAAAAAAAAAATGTTACTACAGTGCGCAGCGGTGACATCGAATTTAAATGCGTTTCAAGAGATAATAATTAATTGGTCCAGCGAACTTGTTTTTAATGCTGTTATTAACGGTTAACACAAATATCAAGTAACGTACCTACTTTAAAAATCAACGTGGAACGAAACGTAATTAATAGCCCGTTGCAGATGCTCTGTGGTCCAGTTTCAATCAGTTTGACACTGACAGACAACTAGTGGTGGGTCGTTGTCGAATTTTAGACGGACGAGACGTAACCGTTTTGGCGACGACAAAAACGGTTGCAGAAAACGGTCGTCGTCGCAACTGGTTTGAAGACGAAACTATCGTTGAGTGAAGTAGTTGCAGAAAACGTTCGTTGTCGCAACTAGTTTGAGGACGGTAATAAATTCTGTACTCGTCGCGTCGTCGTTTCAAAACCAGTTATTACAATGAAAAATGAACTTTATGACTATAAACATAAAATTCATTTTTCATTGCAATAACTGGTTTTAAAAACGACGACGCGACGAGTGTGATAGTTGAAGCAATGGATTTTCGTCCTTATATTCTTAACAATAAGATAACAATTCGCATACAGTAATTCGAAGACTGGTTTATGCAACGAAGACTGTTTGGTCTCAGGATGGAAAACGGTTGTTACGTTGCAGAACAAAAAACGGTCTTTGAAAACTGTTCGTTGTTGAAACCCCAACCGCTACAGACAACATTATTATTGTTTCCGATTACTAGATAGCATGTTTCTTCTGTTCTTTTCGTATTTTTATTCGAAAGATTTTATGAAAATGGCATCTGTAGATACATGCATAATCCACAAAGCCGTTGTATCAATTGTGCAGCACGATTTCAACGGAATGTTGAATACTGCTCTTGCTGGATACTGTTGTAATTGTTTAGTGGGCAGACGCACTGTTGGCTGCTGTGCATATGTGATGTGTATAGTGTGGTTTTTATCTTGGGCGCGGCATCAAGGTGAGGTTGAGCCACCTGCATCTTTATTAGATGAAATACTGCTTTTAAGAGATGACTTTGAAAATGATGATGATGAACAGTAATAAATACTTGTGATGCTATAATGTGGTTTTTTTTCACCTTACACAACCAGCATAAAACACATCATCTTATTATTTTAGATCTACAGTCAATGGCCGACAAAAGCCGCGCTATTTCGAAATGAATACATCTACGCATTTTCATGAATAAGTCTATCAAATCGTGTAAATCACATCAAAGTCTCTCACGTAGTAGACGTGACTTTGTTTTAATACTGTATATTATTGAACAGTGCACTATTTTAACTTAAAATACCAAGGAGACCTATCCACTCATTAGACAATCGCTCTTGTGAGATTTTAGGTTATTATGAGAGTCATGTTTTGACTGTCGTATTTCACGGTACTCCAGTTAGATAAAGTTTTGCCAATATTACCAATGTAATCTAGAGATTATAAGGAATAAACTAACGTGCATTTCATTGCTATACGCCACAATTTGTGGTGGGCCTATTCCCCAAACCAAAAAAATTGTCTCCTTTAGAATGCAATGTAGACGTTTAGAGGCGAATAATGCTATTAGAAAGAAGTCAGTTTAATTAGTGCCTATTTTTAAAAGCACAAACTAAAAAATAAAAACTTTGAAAATGAATAATCTGTTTCAGGTGGGCTGGGCTCACGCCGATATGGCACCAGGAATGATGCTCGGTCAAGATGAGAACTCTTGGGCATTTGACGGATACAATGTGAGTTTCAGCTCATTTTTAACCACAAACTAATAATTTTATGTCATTTGTTTATGTCCTCATAGTATCAGAAGCTGAGCGTTTTTAAGAACACAACCGCAACAAAAAACTTTTATATAAAAACAAAAAACAATATTGTGTCTGAAACTTAGTCTTTTTTCATCCTTTTTTTGAGGGTGGGAAATAATATAACCACTAACACCCGCTGTGGGTGGTGCGAGAGAGAGTGTCAGACTTTTACTGACTAAAACCCACCCATGTTCCTTCATTACGCCTTGCGTTCCAGAACCGCGGTGAATTTCAAATTTCGAACAACCCCGCAGTCCTGGCGTCTTTTTGATCTTCAAGTCTGGATTTGTACGACAGAAACGGTGTAGCTTACATTTAGGCCCGTCCCTCACTAGGATGCCATGGCAGTACTACCAGTTCGTGCAGCCAAGAAAATGCTTGCAGCTCGTTGGTGTGTACCTCACCTAGCCACTATTGATCATGCAGGTCATGCATTTTTTTAACATCATGACTTGGCTACGTCGCCCTGGTATGGGATACTAGGCGAGGTGAAGCACGGCCCTTTATAGTGTTAACACACATTCGAACTTGGTACGACGGGTTTGGTCCGTTCGTACCAAGGCCAAGCGTGACTCCGTGTAAGTTTGTTCCATCGTACAAAGTTCAGCTTAATTTTTTTTTTTTTTGACATTGACGATTGATGGAATATCACTTTGCCGAAGCCCCTTATAATCTCCTAACAATAGAACACATATTAAACATATTATTACCACAGTCAATAAAAGTGCACGCCGCCGCATCCGATACTTTCGGGCTGCAGCTCAAAGTGGGCGACATAGTCGGCTGCTTCCTCGATGTCACAGACCAGACCATTAGTGAGTTACCACGGATAGGGGCAGAAGGGTGCTACTTTGATTTGTGATCCTTAGTTTCACATAAATCTTATTTTTACTATATTGATGTAGGTATTTTTTTTCCTGATGATAAAAAGCTATTTTTTTTCTCTATTATGATAATGAAGTTTTAACTCTTTAAAAAAAACAGGGTTTTAGATAGCAAAACTCCTCAAATGTGATTGGTATGAATATCTAAAGATAAAATAAAAATGAGACCTTTTTTTGAGATTTTGATAGAAAAAGAAATTTTGTTGAGCATATAAAAGAATCTCCAGTGAAATTGCTTCTTCAATTTAATTCTTTTGTATGCAAAAATAATGTTTATGTTTCGTTATCAGAGTAGCACCTTTTTTGCCAGGTCTTTTCTTTTTCTGTATGTGGTTAACTCGCGGTAACGTTTCCATAAACACCTCTCCTGCTCCTGTCCTCTGTTGAGTGTTTGCCCTCATCTCTATTAAAAACAAACTTTTAATTTTATGTTGTATAAGTGTTAAGATTTCTATGTAGATCATTTTGTTCAGTAGTGACTATTGTATTAGATTCATTGGCCATTTTTAACTTCTGTGTGCATATAAAGCGTGGTTTTTGCTTTGTTTAATATAATAAAAAAGAAGAGGGCAAAAGATAAATCCCTGAAGTACTCCATCGAAAACAATATTTATGAATTGATAAAGTTGCAATCAATTCAAATCTTCCGTGTCGTAAATAAAGGATTAAGCCTATGTAAAAACCACGTTTCATTTGCAATCAAAAATCTATGTCGTATAGGTATTTTCACGTGTGTTTGAAAACATTTATGACATCAAACGCCTCACAGAAAACAAAAGGTAGAAGTAGAACATAAAACTCAACAAAAGCTATCTCTACACTATTCGACAAAAGGTAAAAAACTATTTTTTCCCGACTTTCAAGGAGGAAAAAGTGTACAGCGGTAGCACAGAGTCTTTCGGCAAGCAATGGGCTGTTGGTGACGTAGTGGGAGTGTTCCTAGATCTCATTGATAAGACGATAAGTAAATATCTAGTAGTAATTTCAGAATGAAACTGACTTGCGTAGTGGCAGGAACAATTCTGCGTGAACACTTCAAATTATGACTTACCAGTTTATAGCTTGGTCTGATATATTTTCTTTCTTTCTATTTATAGTGATAAGCGTCTTCTGATGTTACTTTATTTTTTTTTAAGAGTTAAGTTTCTATTGTTTATATGTATACAGCACTATTTTTTAACTAGTACAAAAAAAAATGGGGCTCTATCAGTACCCGTTACTGATAATATTTGTATAGTCAACAGTAATAAAAAACGAAATTCTAAAATTGTCCTCGATAATTAGTCATAGTTGGTAAATTCATAATTGAATCAATCATTCATAACAATTGCTAGTAGAAAATACTACTCGCAGTGTTTTTCCATTTTGATCGCTATTCATTCATTTATAATCAATAGCCTGTACAATATTTCCTTATCTTTACTGTTTATGAATATTATTTATTAAGCCTTTTCTTAAATAATAACAAGACTTTTTCTAATAAGCCGTTTAAGTATTTGTACTAATTACAAATTGGTGTTATTTAAATACTGTACTATCTTTTATTTTTCTATAGTTTTGCTTAGCGATTGACTGTCGAATTACAATATTATCATCGAGATATAAGTACTAACGTACTAGAGAAGCTACGTCAAATAACTGAATTGTCCTATTTTCGTAATTTGAATCTTTAGTTCGCTGCAGCGCTAAAATAATAACAATTCGTCTAAACCGTAACTAATTTACCACAGCGCTAGATTTGCTGCGGAAGTGTATTTATTCTCGGCAAAAAGGTCTTAAGCGCCATGTAAATCACGGCACTTACGCGTTTTCTTCGACAAAGTGCGGCGCGATCGCCGCAGTTGAACGAGACAAATTAGGAATTTACGGTGTCTTCTCTAGTACTTTAGTACTTATATCTCGATGAATATTATTAATTTTTTTCGTTAGTTATTCAACCGCATGCATTATAATTTAAACATTTCTTTGTCAAATTAGGTATTATTTATTTAATTATCTGTTCAGAAATTTCTATGTAAGTATATATATTACTTACTATGTCTAAAAACGTTCCTGCCACTATACAAAAGTCACAACAATTACTTTGAATGCTTAAACGCAAAACGCTTCAAAATATCGACATGAGAATCCACCGCATCGCTTCGCTTGCTATGATTGATAGAGTCGCACTATTGAACGATTGACAGATTGATAAGTTAATTTGATTGATCGACAAACTCACCACTTTACTGGGATCATTGTTAAACATGTTTGTTGTTGTATCAAAAGATATGGGGATGCTAAATGTATGAAAAATTGAAGCACCGTGGTCTCTTGTGCACTGTTTGTTTTTAACACATAGCTAATCCACTTTGTTCGTGGTCTTTATTTCTTTTAAAACTATTTGGACTGAACACTTGTTAAACAACGTCAGAAGCTAAGTGCACGGTACTTACGAAGTAGTGATTTCCTATGGAGTCTGCAATAAACCCTATGGTTACTGTTTTAAAATATCTTCGAAGCTGTTTATCATTATCTTGGTACCTTGGATTTATAATGGACTCTACTACCTGGTCCTTATCTACAAGATCTGGATCCTTATAACAATTAAGATTGCAAGAAACTCCCGGTCTGGCAGCAAAATAAAAAGTATTGTTGGTGCTTGGTTACGTTATCAATTCCCTTCATTTGATTAATTTTTCCTTAAGATCTATGCCCATCATTTCATGTATTAATATTGACAGCTGTGTGAATATAGCGTGATAATGAATCCTTTCACAGTCTATTATAATTGGTCAATTAACATGATCCTCAGTAATGAGAGTGAGTTCAAATCAGTTATGTCAACTAGCTGTATGAACACTTCATCATTATACCCCTTAGCAACAGTCGGGTAAAAGTAGTGTTATCATCAAAGAAATTCAGTAGCTCTAGTATTCATAGACATTAGTAGTCAAAGTATATCTAAAATTCATCTCCTAACAGTGTGACTAACATATCCTGAAATGCCTGTGTGATGTAAATAAAAAACTACTATTGACCTTGCATAATTTTACTGAAGTTGGAAGACAAACACAGATATATTCTTGTTATATCAGAGTATTATTTGTTTTTCATCTTCTTTGTTCATTCATTATTTTCATTGTATTAACACTAGTAGATGGAGCTGTGTCCATCTATTTTTTTTTTCTGAAATGGCCTAATTAATTTACCTTGCCTGCATGCCTCTTTTGTATTAATTCCTTGATAACAGTAACAACGTGTATTTTAACTATTTTTATTTTTTTAATTCGGTCGTTATCCCACGCAGGGTAAGCTCGAAACTATAATATCATAGTTCCTTTGGTTTTAGTTATTTTGATTTAAAGGTTAAATTTATTTTTTGGTTAGAAACGAAGTTTCAATTTGTGGAGACAACTTAGGCCTACTGTCTACGGACGCGTAGCTTTATAGACGCGTATTCGCCTTTATACGCTTGGCAACGACATGACGGCACGACATTGCCTTTTCGTCGACAGAGTTACATAGTTTTGTATGTCAGCTTCACGCAGGCGTACACCAAGCGTATAATGGCGAATACGCGTCTATGAAGTTACGCATCCGTGATAGATATATATATTTTAGAAAATGTTGGTCATAATTAATCAGTAAAAATTAGTTAAAAAGGACAGTAAATGCTTGCCATAATTAGATCAGATATCGTATCACCATAGCTTGGTCCTTAGGTCCACTTTACTGTAAAACTATAAGAATATTTCACTAACACATGCATAACGTACCAGGTTTCTCTCTCAACGGAGAGTTGTTGATGGATGCTCTCGGTGGAGAGACGACATTCGCTGATGTTCAGGGTGACAACTTTGTACCGGCTTGCACTCTGGGAGTGGGACAGAAAGCTAGGTAAGTTTATTAATCGTTTTTATATCGAGTTATTTTATATCCGTAATGGAAACTACTAGACTATAATATTTCATAGATCTACTAGCTGACTCTGCAAACGTTGTTCTGCCGTATATATTATCAAAGAAAAAATGGGGAGTGGGGACCAAAGGGTAAAAGATAGCTTATGACCTGTTCTTAGACCTACCAAACATACACAATAAAAAAAAAATGGTCAAACCATTTCGGACGAGTTCGATAACAAGCACTGTGGCACGGGATTTTTATATTCTTGATATTTTATATTATCATTGCGTCTCCGATTTTAATGATACAGTTTTAGGTTGATCGTGATAAATGTTAATAAAGTTTCTGTTTTTCTTTTTATACTTTTATTCGCTGATAAAAAAAAAACTTCAATCATGTCTATTTGATTGGCCTAATTGACTGGCCTGTTGGTCTAGTGGTTAGTGGCCCTGACTGCTATGCGGGAGGTCGTGGGTTCGATTCCCACCCAGGAGAAATGTTTGTGTGATGAGCACAATCATTTGTTCTGAGTCTGGGTGTAATTTATCTATCTGTAATATGTATGTATTTAGAAATATTTAAGTATGTTTATCAGTTGTCTAGTACTCATAACACAAGCTCTGCTTAGCTTGGGACTAGACGGCGTTGTGTGAATATAATTATATTTATTTATTACATAAACAGGTTAACGTACGGCCAAGATGTGAACACACTCAAGTACTTCACAACATGTGGTCTGCAGGAGGGATATGAACCGTTTTGTGTGTAAGTACCTATTAATACTATGATGTGTAAATGTTTCAAGGACATTATCATATGGGCTAAATACAAAAAAAAAATGAAAAGAATACATTAAAGGACTACATTAAACATGGAATAATAAGGAAGAAGAATATTGGTCCTAATGTTCAAGGATATATTGTTACTAAATTAAACAGGCAACATTTGTACACATGGTTCACATTTGTGAAGCTTTTAATAGTACATTATGATATAAGTGTGTAATGGTAGTGATTACCGTCGAGGCGGTATTTAGACCCGAGCCGTGGCGAGGGTCTTAAGAGAGCCAAGAACGGTAATCATTAATTACTCACGTGTGTCATACGTCGTTTTTCAATACACTTGTGAAGAAAATAACAGTAAAACAAGTAAAATTTTCTGTGACATGGCGGTAAAAATCTGTTTTCATAAGCCGCGCATAATTTTTTTTTATTTACCCCTAGAGGAAGGCTATGGTATTTTGATGATACTGCCTAGTTTTACGATGTTTTCTTGCATGAAAAGTTTTTACGATAACGTCTTTCGTAGTGACAATAGAATACGGATGTAACATGTTCTAAAGATTTTGTAGTATTTAATTTTATTAAATTAATACAGCCCCTGAACTTCACTAGAATAAAAAAAAATCACGCCAATAAACCGCGCGCATCTTAAAATGGCGGCCATAGACCACAAAAAAAAACAAATTTTATTTGAATGTACGATTTATTTACTAAATGTTTTTTATTAAATAAATCGTTTGTACAAGTTAAATTTGTCCATTTTAACTTGTAAATTGGATGAAATAAGTAAGTAAGATACTAATTTTACTATTGAACGCAATAACTTAATGGGAATTTTATTCGAATTCAAAATTGGTTTTGCGAACAAAGAGGTTGAACAAAAAGGTTTTAACTACATTATAGCACTAGTGCGTAATGGTAATCAAAATGTCACAGCTTGGTAACGAATGTCATTATATACCTAAGTGCAGTGCAATAAGAGTCACTTTCTGAGCAAGTGTGTTGAAAAATTTATTTTAAAGTACTAATTACTTTAAAATAAATTTTAGTAATGAAATTATAATAGAATATTGTTAACAAATCTGTATTTAATACGTACCTAATCTTGTAACAGTAACATGAAACGAGACGTGACCCACTGGTACACTAAGGACCAGCCCATCTTCGAAAACACGGATGAGATGGTAGACACCAGGATTGATGTCACAAGAATACCAGCTGGATCAGGTACCACTATCAAATACAATATTTAGGAGTAGATACAGAAATCCTTCTGTTTAGGATTCCATACCTCAAAAGGAAAAAACGGAACCCTTTTAGGATCACTTTGTTGTCCGTCCGTCTGTCTGTCTGTCAAGACCCTTTATCTCGGGAACGCGTGGAGGTATCCAGTTGAAATTATAACCGTATACTCAGGTCTGCGGACACATGATGCTGTAAAAATATCAAACTTGTAAGTTAACGAAAAAAAAAGATACTTCGGTTTATATGGCAAAAAAAGTACATTTCGACATTCTCGAGGAAATCAAAATTCATAGGGTACTTCCCGTTGAACCCAGAATCCTGAAATTTGGCATAAAGTGAGGTCTTTTAGCACAAGTATAGGAATAAATCTGAAAACTGTAAATTTGTTGTTACTTTACTATTTTTTTGCGATTCGGAAAAATCTTCCGAGACTCCATTCCGGGAATTGAACTATTTACATAGATAAGTTTGTACGGAATCCTCAGGGCGCGAGTCCGACTCGCACTTGCCCAGTTTTTTTTATAGTAAAACAATTCTGAGGAATTTCACAACTCGGATTTTGTTGAATGGTGGAAGCTTTGTAAAGTTTTCTATTATTTTATTTTTTCGTCATCTGTAGAATTCAGAATATAGTATTGAAGACCAGCGCTTTGATCTAATGCCTGGTTTAAAAATAAAATACCCTCACAAATTTTTGATATAATTCCAAACTTCTATTTATAATGCATATAAGGACCACTTCACTTCAAAAAATTCTTCGCTTACAATGGGCCTCATCAGAAGACTTAAAGTCGCAAAACCCGAAGGGCAATGGAAAGGGCTATGCTCGGAGTTTCCTTGCGTGATCGAATCAGGAATGGGGATATCCGCAGGAGAACCAAGGTCACCGACATAGCACGAAGAATCGCCAAAATTAAGTGGCAATGGGCAGGGCACATTGCTCGCAGAACGAATGGCCGTTGAGGCCGAAAGGTTCTGGAATGGTGAACACGTACCGGAAGACGTAGCGTTGAAAGGCCTCCTACAAAGTGGACCGCTGACCTGATAAGGGTTGCGGGAATCTGATGGATGCGAGACGCACAGGACCGTTCATTGTGGCGACACTTGCGGGAGGCCTATGTCCAACAGTGGACGTCTTTCGGCTGAAATGATGAAGGACCACTAGGACCAGCTATTAAACCATTCCGATAGGCCTCAAAAGTATGTGGGTTATAAATAATGTTATTGTTTTTGGTTTGTTCAGAGACACCACCATGCTTGAAGATATCTCACAACACTTTCGAAACTATGGAGAAAGCTAACTGGGAGTTCTTACGACTATCACTGCCTGTCATCTGTCACCTAGAATTTATTGAGTAAGTTGACTTAGCAATTTATCCACTGTTCATTGTTATAAATATGCACTTATAATATATGGTACATAAGGCATTCTCTATCAGCCATCCTTTGGACGTAAAAGAGATGATTGCAAAAAGGTACACTTCTATTAAGCTTAAAAACCACTTTTTCCGTCACACTAGCATGTTTTTATAATACCTTTCTTCTTAGAATAGTTTTTCTGGGTACAGTTGCTAATCCTTATAGTTAAAATTATCTAGCATGACATTTACAGCATTTTAGTCATCACAATCTTTCTCTCTAAGGAAATCTAGTGCTTCGTCTATTTTAACCTCTTTTTCTTTCTCTACTTTTAATAACATAGCTCAGATCTATTCCCATAAAAGTTTTTAATAAAAATATGTCTTTAATGAATGCATAGATAACTAAAGTTAGAAACGATCGCTTAAAATTGTTTCCCGCGACATCAAATGTTTCAGAAAACAACGGCTTCTCATTAAAAAAAAACTGTTGCACTGCTATGCTCAATGTTGCCAGCAACATGTTTTACAACACGTTTTACAACACAAAATCTTGTTGGTAAAACATTGTTCTGCAACTTTTGCATGACTTACTCTACTAAATTATCAATATTTAGATACTATTTATTAGAAGGACATACGTAGTGATTTGATATTGTTTCCAGTTTAAAACCTATCAAACTGCCTTAAGTATTTGTTCTTCAGATAAAAGTAAAAAAATCGGGACTTAATGTTTAAAATAATTACAGCGAGGCAGAAAAAGCAAGACGCTGGGTTGAAATCAAGGACCGCCAACAAATCCTGATGAAAGAAGCTGTGGAAGCACAGATGCCTGCCCACATCGACCAGATCATGCGAAGTGGTTTCACTATGAACGATATCAAAGGTATGTCGGTAGTGTTGGAGGCAGACGCATCATTTTGGATCTATATTATTTGTTGCCACTTGATGTTTCCATGAAGTTTTGTTATTTTGCCCGGAGGAAATTCAGTAAGCCAGAATTTTCGACTTAACCCTCCGTTTTTGCAAAGAAATTGCCAGCGCATCATAAATTTAATTTGTTTACTATTAGAATTTGGATTTAAACATTGTAATGTTTTTGTAGTATCTGGCAGCAAATCAAGTTAACCTTCTCGGCAAGGTTCGCTGAGGTAGTCGACACTACATTAAAATTCTCAGCTCCATACTACCGAGATCGCGCCTGTTTCAATGGTTCCACATATTGAGCCACCTGCGCAGATACTTGTTATACAAAACTACACCAATTTTACTTCACAATAGACACTAGAAATCAATTTGTGAATAATTAAAACAGTCACAGCTGCCGACGCGCGTTTGACAATTTTTCATATTAGTTTTGCGATAATTTTTGTTCTAGAATCTGAACTTTACTGTCATTCTTTGGATTGCTTCTTATTATTAATTATTTTATTAACTACAAGTCATTTAAGATTCAACTTTTTAAACTTAAAAAAAATGTACTTAATGGAATGATATTTTAAATATTTCAGAATTATTAAAGTTTTTAAATTCTGGCTTCTTGAATTTATAGTCAATAAATATTAGAATAGAACCCGAATTGGTTTTGAAGATCTGCTTGTTCTGTCCATTTTTCGTAATTTATGTTTTGCACTTTTTGTGTCCCTGTCCTTATGGTGTATGCAATGCAATATGATAATACATACACAAACTTTATTCATTGATATTATGAGACTGCACAAAATTACACCGAGAATTATTTAATTTAGGTGTATATTTTATTCGGCTCTAAATTAACCAAATTAAGTACACAGAAATATAAACGTCCAAATAAATATGTGCCATAATTATTCAAAAGGCAAATTGATCAACCGCACTGGGCCCGCGTGATGGCTTATGGCCCATTGCCTCTCCTAGAGATGAGGCATGAGTTTCACAGTAGTGAAATATTATAAGGTTGATTACGCTTATTCAGCCTATTTCCACTAAACGGCACGAAATTTACTTCGATTGTTATTCTAGAGCAAGTTATAAATGAATACTGAATTTTTATGAAATCACATTATAACCTTTATTTAAAACACATTGCAAACACCTCCCTACAACGTTTGCTTTTCACCTTTCTCTTCCACCATCCAAGGTTTACACTATGAAGACAACCAGGAGGAGATGCCGTCAACTTCCAAGGTCAAGAGACAGCCTTCCCGACCAGCACGTAAGGGCTCCATGACCAGAGGTGTCTCGATACAAAATTACAATAATTTGCAACCAGGTTAATACTAGGCTTTTTGTATATTGAGCTGGCTTGGTGTTGTGAGCTTGTTGTAATCTTATGTCATGATTGTCATGTCACTCTTTATCTTCTTCCAAGGTAAGTGCAACAGACATAGTCATATAGCCGATAGATAACCGACTGTGTAGTGAGTTTGCTTCGTTCTAGCGGGCCAAATTATGGCGACAGAAAAACGTGTCATTTGCCCTGTCTTTTTAAATTTATAAGTATAATAGTAAAGGCTATATAATATTCACGATCCAGCCTGTCCCTTACTGTTCTCCCCCAGCGACACCCTAAATCCGTGCCTCACAAGGGGTGCCATTAGCGTGTAGTCGCTTAGTTCTTAATATATTTTTTTTTAATTCCTAGCTGGTGGATTTAATTTTATTAAGATCGCCACAGGCAAGTCCGGTTTAGTAGACGACGATCTCGTAGGTTGAACTACGTGGTTGATGCATAAAATAATAATGATTTTTCTGTAACAAATATAGGATTCGAACACAGAACGCTGATTAAGAAACCCTTTGCATCCTGCATAGTTGTATTCGTCGAGCCATAAAAAAAAACCAACCACACAACCATTCGTCGAGTTATGCCAGTTGCAAAAAAAAAAATTAAAATTAAAACTAACAAGCAATTGCTTAAAAAATATTGTACCTAATCATAATAAAAATATATTGTAAAAAACATTAATAATTTACTGTTGCATTTATAATTTATCCTAATTAAGTAGCATTTCAACATGATAAGTTTTTCAAAATACTTACATACGACTAGCACACAACTAACCTATACAACATAGAAGCTTCAGACTAAATATTGACTGGTTTTAAGACATAACTAAAACAATTAAAACACAGTTTATAAAATAGTCACATCACTTTTTCACTCCAGCACTGTGTTGAGTGGCCAAGATCTTTCGCTTTATTATTTGGTTTCATTAAATACATTTAACAAAACAGGCTTCTTCTATTTTATAGTGGGAAGGTTTTTAGTCTAGTTTAACTAGCCTCCTTCCTAACTAGATTTATGAGGTATATTCTTTTAGAAATTTCTCGATTAGAGGCTTTATACGCAAATATAGGGTGACAGGTAATTAGTGTACGATACCTAAACATGTGATTGTGCTCATGATAACCAACAACTTTTACTGCGGGAACAAACCTGAAATCGTGAAAAAAAATCAGCTGTTCAGTACATTTATGTTTGCCTAATGTACTGAACACCTGATATTTTTTTCGCGATTTCGGCTTTGCTCCCATAATAAAAATCGTTTGTTATCATGAACACAATCACGTGTTTAAGTATCGTACACTAATTGCCAGTCACCCTATATACGCAGAAGATATTTTATTGCACAATTGTGTGCGCCAACACAGGTGCTATCTTTATTACTTTACTCTCCTATTCCGATGGGATGACAGTCCAACACGACTGGAAACAGACCAGGCACAGGACCAAAGGTTTTACATGCTTACCGAGCCAAAGGTGTGTCACACCTAAGTTGGTTAAAGTTTGGGGCGGCTTTAGAGTTAATAGGAAAACCTAATAGCACTTTTTGCCCAACTTGGGAATAAAACCCAAGGTTCCACGCTCAACAGTTGAGCTTAAGACCACGAGATCGTTGAGACTCAATTAATAAATTCAAAATCGTACAATTTGATCTGTACATAATAATCCGCTAAAGTTACAAGCTAACTCACATGCTACAAGAATTTGATTCACAACAAAAATAATACTCACAACTTAACAAAAAATTTGGTCCTTCGATCCAGATTTAATTTTTTCAGTCCATTAATGTGTATTTGTTGATACAGGTCAAGTAAACGGCATGAACCGGTCTACAAGTGAGGCAGAGATGGCCAAGTATGAGCTAGGAGGAGCACAGAGCTTGACTCCTGATGATAAGAAGGATAAGAGAGGACGGTCGCCTTTCAAGTAAGTTATGCTTTTGACTATGGTATGGTAGCATAGCGTAGTTTCTGCCTTATTTTTATTTTTTTTGTTGTCAGGGGAAACTTTCGAAAGGTGCCTGGACTTTTGGGGAAAAGATGGGGGAAGGGAGTGTAGGATTTCCTCTTGAAACACTACCCGGAATCCCCTCTGTACAACGCCTGTTAGGGCACATTCCTGGGGGTTTAGTTTCTGTCTACCCAAATGGCAAAAGAAGTCAGATAGTAGGTACTTGGTGTATGTGTTAATACATCACACTAATATTATAAAGGAGGAAGTATGTGTATGTTTCTTATCCCTTCACTTTCAAAGAGCTGCCCCCCTAACCAAGTTACAACCGTTTCGTTTCTCTTTTCATCGATCGCCTCGAGTCGGCCATGCCTCCGAGTCCTTTGTTTTGACGTCATCTCAACGCTCAGTCACGTGGTCAGAACAAAGGCATAGGAGGCGTGACCGACTCGAGGCGATCAACGAAAAGAGAATCGGAACAAAACGGTTGTAACTTGGCTAGGAGGGCTGAACGGATTTGGTTGAAATTTGACATAGGACAATTGGATACTTTTTATCCTGAAAGTAGTAGATCCCTTAGGATAACCTTCTACTTCACGGGCGAAACTGGCAGAAACTAGTGTGGCAGATATTTATTTATTAGTGATCGATGAGGATCTATGCTTAATACAAAGAATTTGTGTCTATGGGTTCGATGTTCTATGTAGTTAGATTAGAACATTATGAACTACATATTTAAGGATCATTATTTGATTTATTAATTCACTTTATTTGCAAGTTCATGTTAAGTATGAACGTTGTTGTAAAATCTTTTCTTACCTTTGTTCTTTTATTGCATTTGGAAAATATTAAATTAATCGATCGATCAGACGTATAAAAGATTCTTCAATCTAAATGACTGGACAGATTTTCTTGAACCATAGCTAACATTTTGGATAAAAGCACCTTTCAAATGAAAAAAAAAAAAGAAAACAAAATCGGTTCATTCGTTTAGAAGTTCGATGCCACAGACAGTCAGTTTGCTGTGTGTAGATCTACAGATACACAATATCTGCGGATATAATATACATACGCCAAACTTATCAACCCCTTTTTTTGGTTGAGGGTTTTTTTTTTCGGTGGGAATATCATCCAATGACATCCCCCGCTCTTGAGCGGAGCGCGAGATAAGGCCGAGTCTTCCTTTCAGAATCAGAACCTTGGCCCCAGTAGAAATCAGACCCTTGACCCCAGTAGGAATCAGACCCTTGGCCTCAGTAGGAATCAGACCCTTGGCCCCAGTAGGTTTTTGGTTGAGGGTTAAAAATCAACTGAAATCTCTTCTCATATCTTCTCGCATTTTATTACTTTTTGACACTAACTATTCTTCGTTACTTAGGTTCTTCAGAAGCAAGCGCGGCGAGAGCAACGATCGTGCCAAGACCCGCAAATCCAAGACACCAGATCCCTTCAGTGATACAGAAGTATCGCCTGAACGTGGACCAAGGAGGCCCAACCCCCAGATCAAAGTGTCACAGGTATGTTCAACTCTATTGCAAGGATTTTGAAACTCATTTTGCATTGTGGTTGTAACAGAAATGTGGAAATATGGATTTTTAGAAAATAAATATTTTGCATCGTGAATATGAACTCGATTGTAAAAAGATTCATTATGTTATATTGAAGTTTTTTTTTGACTCAATAATGCAAGAATTTGTTTTCAATATTAACTTTTTATACTTTGGTTTTCTTTAACTCTATGTTAATAAATTTTCTTATGCAAAGATACAAATTATGTTATTTTACCATTTTGTTGTATTTTGTAATTATTTTTTTTTTTTTGTTTTTTACTTGGATATATTCACTCAAAAAATCAAAAAGAGGTGGAAGGAGTATTTTGAAAGACTGATGAATGAGGAAAATAATTGGAGTGGGGTTTTAGAGAATAAACCAGTGAATGTGGGGTTAGTGAGAATGGTTAGTATGGATGAAGTTAGAATAGCCGTAAATGGAATGAAAAATGGTAAAGCCATTGGTCCAGATGGAATACCAGTTGCAGTGTGGAAGTTATTGCGAGTGGCTTTGTTCTTCAATAAGTTGTTGCAGGAAGAAGCCAGGTCTGATGAGTGGTGCAATAGCTCTTTGGTGCCCAAATTTAAAAACAAAGGTGATGTGCTTGAGTGCAACAATTATAGGGGAATAAAGCTAATGTCACACACTATGAAAGCCTGGGAGAAAGTTATTGAAAGGCGACTGAGAGAAGAGAGCGAAATTTCACAGAACCAATTCGGTTTTATGCCGGGTCGGGGTACAGCGGATGCCATTTTGCTATACGCCAGCTGTGCGAAAAATACAGAGGTGCGCATAAAAACTTGCACATGGTATTCGTTGACCTCGAAAAGGCATACGACCGGGTACCTCGTGAGGTTCTGTGGTGGGCCCTTAAGGAGAAAGGTGTGCCTGGAAAGTATGTGCAGTTGATCCGATTGATGTACAGTCGATGCAGTACCCAAGTCCGGTCTACAGTGGGCAACACTGGCAGCTTTAATGTGGCTGTCGGCTTACATCAAGGGTCGGCTCTCAGCCCTTACCTCTTCCTGATGATAATGGACGCTCTGACGTCGGACATTCAGTAAGAAGCTCCCTGGTGTATGCTGTTTGTAGATGACATTGTGCTGGTTGCCGAAAGTGGCCTAGAGGTCCAGAACAGATTGGAGGTGTGGTGGCACAGACTGGAGAGTGTGTTGGTCTGAAATTGAGTAGAACCAAAACAGAGTACTTGTTCTGCGATTTTGGCGGTCTCTCCAATATAGTGCCTTTAGCTCTCGCCGGAACGCCCATACCGATCTGTTCCGACTTTCGGTACCTCGGGTCGCTCGTTCAAGGGAATGGTGAGGTAGACCGGGACGTAGCACATCGGATCAACGCAGGATGGATGAAATGGCGACAGGTCATGGGAATTGGGAGTACCCCTTCTTTACTTCGTAGAGAAGTGCTGCCTCCCGGATCCTTAGATCTAGGGGAAGCAATCCAGAGAGGGCCAGGGGGATGCCCCTCAAGTTGAAGGGTAAAATCTACAAGTCCGTGATAAGACCTGTCATACTGTATGGATCAGAATGTTGGGCTGTGAAAAAGACGTATGAAAAAAGATTGCACGTAGCGGAGATGAGAATGTTAAGATGGATGTGTGGTGTGACAAGAATGGATAAAGTGAGAAATGAGTATATTAGGGGAAGTTTGAAAGTGGCGCCAGTGACTGAAAAGTTGAAAGGGAATCGTTTATCTTGGTATGGTCATGTGAAGAGGAGGGATGAAGCGCATGTTGCTAAAAGAGTTATGAATTTACATGTGGATAGATGGAGAGGGAGAGGGAGGCCAAAGAAAAGATGGATGGATTGTGTGAGAAGTGATATGAAAGAAAAGGGAGTTAGTGATAGCTTGACGAGTGACAGGACAGAATGGAAGAAAAAAACGTGTTGCGCCGACCCCAAATAAAACGGGACAAGGGCAGGAAGATGATGGAAATAACCTTTGTACGAAGAAAAGGATAATTTTACACGCAATACATTTTGGTCCTTCCATCCTTCTACACTATTTTGTTTGATTTTGTTATTTTTCATGATGTTTTTGTTAATTTCTCACAAGGCCAATCAAAAGTATAACGCGCGCCCTAGCAGGGCCAACTTGTATGGAAGCCAAGTTGGTCTGAATGTAAGTCCCCTCATAAACCCTGGTTTATGCTAACAACGCATTTCTTTCTTTGGTTTTCGTACTAATACCACTTGTATATTTTATTTTTAATAATTTTTGTTCTTAATTTAAAAAATATTTCTAGGTTTACAATTAAAGTGACTTTACGATAATATATTAACAAAAAAAATAAGTACTGGCTGATGTAGAAATAGAAAAAATATTTTAAGCTTTAAGTCTTTTAGAAAATGTGCTTATTGCTATTTACTGTGAACTTAGGTTCTAGACAAAGTGTCATTCAGATAACAAGTCAAAATGTATGGAATTGGCCTCGTGACATTACAACATTTAATCATTAATTACTTCTTATTTATTTTTTTTCATTTATAAAAAAAAATATAAATAAATAATTAATTAAATATAATTATATAAATGGGATATGTCCTATACATTTGAACTCGTCGATAAATAATAACAGCCACACGGGTTCATCCCTAAGGTTAAGCAGTTTTTGCCGAGGTCGGTTTGTAGATGGATGACCATACTAACATGGCGGGAATCCTTAGTACCTCGGAAAACGCGTTAAGCCGTTTGTCTCGGATATTATTTGTAGGTCTTTGACAGTCATTACGCATAGTCACCAGGCGTACGGCAATGCGCCACCGGTACATGGTGGACATCCCGCCCATACGCACGAAACGTTTTGGGAACACATTCATTGTCCGTACAGCTAAGGAGTGGAATTCCTTGCCGGAATCTGTGTTTCCTGATGCTACAACCCGGGAATCTTTAAGTCAAGAGTGAATAGGTTACTTCTAGGTAAGCGCTCTCCATCGTCGACCGCATCGTCGCTTTCCATCAGGTGAGATAGCGGTCAAGCGCGAACCTATCAAGAAAAAAAAAAGTCTGAACTCAGAAAAAACTGATACCGCAGTAAATGCTAAGGGTATCATGGTACCCAGTTACTGGGTTGTGGAGATCAGATAAGCAGTCGCTCCATGTAAAATACTAATATCCAGTTGCATCCAATTTGACTGGAAGCTGACCAGGGAAAAGGTGACGCGGAATGTTTGTATGACCCGTCCATTTTGTACTTTTTGTCAATATTTTTCACTGATAGAATGTCACTTTCTCTAGAACCTCTTTCTATTCTTAGCTTAGCGACGCTAGTGTTAACGCATTACTGTATTGGGGTGTGTCGTGACACGGTTTAAACAATCAAACGAATCAGGCTGACGTCACATCAACACGATTACTGGGGATGTGACATTGAAGAGAAAAATCGATTAATTAAAAATCAAAGTTTCTATAAATAATTGTTTTTTTTTAATCGATATTTTTCCTGTTATTTGAAAGAATGCTCGCTTTTTTTTCTTCTACATATGTTTAGTGTAATGAGTTGAAAATTATTAATAATTATCTATCATTATCAATTATTTCTGTTATCGGTGATTTGATTAATAATAATAATTCAATACCCTCTGACAAACACTAAATCGCCATTAAAACAAAAAATCGGTATTTACTTAATTGATTTTTAAATCAGAATTTCTCTTTGAATGAGACTCCGATTTAATCTGATCATTACATGTTTAAAGTTTGATATTATGTCTGATCTCTATACTAAGTGTATTTGTTGCCGATCAGCTGCCCTTGACATGACACAACACAGTAATGTGCCCCGGCTTTTAGAAGCCAGCTGTCGATCACTCTACTGCTACTTTTCTATAATTTCTTTCTTTCTTCTCCCACTCTTCTGTCCACGGGACTTGTGACGTCACAGTCGAACGCTCAGCTGACGACGCCGACGCAGGACCGCAAGCAGATGACAACCAGCACGCTAGCGCAGTCGGCGACAGAAACTGTGGGGAACGAGATCTTCGACTCTGAATGCTTGAAGCTGATCAATGAATACTTTTATGGTGTCAGGTTAGTTTGAATAATTTAATAGTTCTAATTATTAATTTGATGTATGTCAAATGTAAATTGTGTCCTTACTAAGACTTCTAAGATCTTTTGTAGTTGGATCCATCTTAAATGCTAATAGTGCGCACGTCATGGAACGTAAAAGAAGCGCAAGAAATGATTAAATGCAAGTCTGACGTCTATATTGTCATGCGAGATGCCTTACTTGGAAATATAGACGTCAGAATCTCTTCTTTTAGTCTTCTAGGCTTTAGTTATAAAGTAGACTGGTCCTGCACTTAACATTGTATTATATGTAGAGAAAATTTTATGTTTAATACTCTAGAATTCTAGAATAATATACTTAAAAGTCAATAGAGAGGATTATACTCGAAGTTTCCACACAAAAAAAAAACCGAGGATACGGAGACAACCCAAAGAATTGTCAAACTTAATTGGCAGTGGGCAGGGCACGTTGCTCGCAGAACAGAAGGTTGATATGACCAAAAGGTTCTGGTGTGGTGACCGTGTACCGGAAGATGCAGCATTAGAAGGCCTCCCAGCAAGTCGAAGTCAAGGACAGATGACCTGATGAGGGTCACGAGAATTTGATAAGTGCGAAACGTAAAGAACTGATAGTTGAGGCGACACTTGAGGGAGACCTATGTCCAGCAGCGGCTGAAATTATGATGATGATGATGATGACTTCGAGTTTAACACACTTTAACATTAACATCTTTAATACCTAACAGTTATATCATACTTAATTCCACTCTGTGCATCACCTTTCAGAATCTTCCCTGGTCAAGACCCAACCCACGTATACATTGGCTGGGTGACTACACAGTACCACCTGCACTCCAAGGACTTCAACCAGAGCAAGGTCACCAAGTCCTCCGTCATCATCACCGATGACTACGACAGGGTTATTGAGAAGTAAGATCTTTACTTTCATTTAAGTTGTAGTTATATATAGTTCAGCCAAGGAGTGGAATTCCCTGCCGGAGTCTGTTTCCTGATAGCTACAACTTAGGGGTCTTTAAGTCAAGAATGAATAGGCTAGAAGTGTCTAGGCAAGCGTGCTCCATCGTCGACCACATCATCGCTTACCATCAGGTGAGATGGCAGTCAAACGCGAGCCTATGATTAATAAAAAATAAAAATAAAATAAACGCAGCATCTGTTATGCTAAGCATCATGCTCACAAATAATAATTTATCGTTTAGAGAGAAAAGGAACATAGTGTAAAGTCCCGCAAACCTCCGTTGAAACGAGATTCCGCCAACGAAACGGGTGTTATGTCTGATCCGCGCAACTCTCCGATAATTGATTTCGGGCTGTTGTATATGTTTTAATCGCGCGGAGAATTCTAATACCGCGGTACAGAATTTTGAAGTTTAGTTCTTATGTGACGTCATAGATGTCGCTACAATCGTATGTTTTATTTTTATTGTTTCCCCTATTAAAATAGTAGTCATTGTGATAAAGTTCATTCTACAAAGGTTTCCTTCTTTACATCGTTACATACTCGTATTATATTAAAAAAATCCACCACTGCGTCTGTCTGTTCGCGATGAACTAACTACTAAACAAAAAAAAAAATTGGTTTTCACTAATGGACGGATTAATTCAAGAAGAAAGTTTAACTGCATACATGCATATTATAGTAGAGAAAAACCGTCAATTTCAAAGATTTCTGTACCAATCTGGGGCGGGTCGCTATTCCTAGCGACCCGCCCCAAATTATTATTATTATTTTTTATTATTATAAACTAAATAAGTTTTTCTTTCCAGTGTAAACCGCCAGTCCTGCTACATGGTTCGCGCGGACGAGCTCTACAACGAGGTGATGGCCGAGGCGACGGCGAAGGGCGCCTCACAGGGCATGTTCATCGGGTGCTCGGTCGACACGTCTACCGGGACAGTGTCCTTTACCTGCGAGGGAAAAGATACTAGCTTTAAATTTAAGGTGAGTGGAAGAAATGGATAAAGGTAGAACTACTTTAGGCCCACGTGGGCCACGTACGCCGATCAAGGCGCGTCGGTCTCCATACATTTTATATGGCAACTAGACTTGCAGAGCTACATTAGAGCCACGCCACGCGACGCGCCGCTACGTACAACTCCGGCGTCGCCCACGTGTGCATCGGTCTAATGTGATTCTCGCTTTTTTTTTTGTGTTTGGCCTCTCGCAGGTCAACCTAGGAGGTTGTCGGCTGCTTAACCGGACTTGCCTGTGGCGGCCTCGATTCAAGAATCAAAGCCTCCAGCCAGGGCTTACTTATCTAAACTTAAAAACTAAGCGACTACACGCTAAGGGCACCCCCTGTGGGGTACGGACCTCGGCTTAGGGCGTCGCAGGGGGAAGGCAGCAAGGGACGGGCTGGATCGAACAAATATGATTCCCGCTTTAGGGAGCGTCAGGATTAAATACACAATTTTCAACTAGCAATAATCGCACCTCTTTGGTTACTATATCACCACCCTAGAGCGGAAGAAATCATTTGATGATTTGTCATCTCAAAAAAAAAATGTTTAAATATAGAACCGTACAGTCAGGTGTCAAAAGTGCAGTTGTACTCTACTCTACAATATACTAGTGTCTAAAATTTCTTTGAAGTAGAAGTTCAATGGTCTACAACTATTTTATTCAATACTTTAGATTCTATAGGTACTACAAATTAAATCAGTCAAGAACCAATGGCCCTCTTTTACAAAGAAGTTTTATACATTTTAGCATTGGTAAAATGCAACTGCACTTTTGACCTTAGACTGTACATTATCTGTCGTAGTATTTTAATTACTATCCTGTGAATTTTAGTATAGTGTCTGTCCATTATTAAGCATATTATGGAAAACTATCTGTCACGCCAAACCATTTGTTACAATGCGCTCTAACTTTATTTAACTATCAATTTAATATGTGAGGGTAGGACCAACGTCAGTTTGAGAATAGCTATGGTTTGTACACTGATGAGTTTTAAAATCCTACAAACATTTGACAGGCCTGTTAGTCTAGTTGTCAGTGGCCCTGACTGCTATGCTGGAGGTCGTGGGTTCGTTGTGATGAGCACGATCATTTGTTCGATGTCTGAGTGTAATTTATCTATAATATTTATGTATGTATTTAGAAATATATAAGTAGTATAAGTGTGTTTATCAGTTGTCTAGTACTCATATTACAAGTTCTGCTTAGTTTGAGACTAGATGGCGTTGTGTGAAAGTTGTGGAATAGGTATTATTATTATTTATTATTGTTATTTTACAATTATTAAAATATTCCAATCATGAAAGATATTTTGGCAAGTTATTACGTTGCTCTCAATATGGTACTGAAACTTGAAAGCATTAACATGAAATATAACGACCTTCTTCCCCAGATGGAGCCAGAAACAAAACTGTTCCCCGCGATCTTCGTAGAAGCAACTTCGAAGGAGATCCTTCAGATAGAACTGGGCAGGTCTACCACCAGCTTGCCGCTGTCTGCCGCAGTGCTGCCGACGAGCGACAAGCACGTCATACCGCAGTTTCCGCCCAGGCTGAAGGTGCAGTGCTTGAAGCCGCACCAGTGGGCCAGGGTGAGTATCTTCAGATAGAACTGGCAGGTCCAAGACCTGCTCTTAAAAGTCTAAGAAAACCTTCACCAATAAATAATTCAGAAAGAAGTCGAAATATTGAATAGACTGTTACATATTTATTGCACGGATGCGCGATTGACTTTGCGCACCGCTAAAAATCTTCTCTTCTTAAGAACTTTCCTAAGACTTGCAAATCCCAGAATAAGCACCTCCGCATAATAGGCAGAAAGAGGAGACAATGAGGATCAGTCATGATTTTTGTGGAGTATGCAGACTTATACCGTCAAAAAAAACGTAAATACTGTGAAGAAATTATTTAAATCGGACCAAAAATGACGAAGATACAGCAATTTTAGTGTATTCCAAAAACCCGCCCGAAAATGAAGCTACTCGCTGTGACGTCATCTGTCATGATCGTCTCCACCGGCGAATGAATACGATCAAGCCGTTCGTCACACGGATCATGACAGATGACATCATCGTAAACAGTCCAGCGAGAGCGCGCGTTTCCAAGTAAATCAAAAAAGTAAGTTCATAAAAACTTTACTAAATCCACCATTTCTTGACGGATTTTAATAATATAAAAAATTAAACGGTTTGAAAATTATTACACATACGATGTACTTAGTAAAAATCGGATTATGTGATTGATCCTCATTGCGCTTGTGCTCCTTAACTGCACAGGTGTCACTGATACACGTATGCGAACCCTACGTTCCCTGAAAGGGAATCCAGGGACCGTAGGATTCGCATACATACAGACGCCCTGGCGAAAAACCTGGCAGGCCTAATCGGTTTTTGAAGAGAATAAGCCCACCAAAGGTTGGCAGCCATGACCCACGCATAATGGTCCGCATAGGACTAAGTGCGGAAACCAGACTCCGATAGATACATAGATAGACTTCAACAAATAGTTTTAAAAAATGTTCATGCAAATGTTTTCAGTCATTATTGAGTTTTTTGCATTTAACCATTGTTTTTTACACCTAATAAATTATCCTAATATACAAAGGTTTTCTTCAAACTTTAAGGTACCAAATCAATCCCTACAAGTACACGCACTCAAGTTGTCTGACATCCGAGGTTGGTCCATGCTCTGTGAAGATGCAGTGTCTATGTTGGCTTTACATATACCAGGTAAATTCATCAATTTATTTTTGATTTATCGTTTTATTTATATTGACTATAGTTTTCTAAATTTATGTATGTCTAACTTAACAGACAGATGTATTGCTGGCGAGTTTTCGCATCACTTTTCCAGCTAATACACCCACTCGTCACCACTTCTTAGAAGTCTTGGTTCTTAGAATTAGAAGTGGTGACGGGGGTCAATATTTAAGCTGGCAAGAAATAGAGCGAAAACTGATTTATGACTTTTTAACGGTGTTTTTAATTTGAATGTATTATGTTTTCAGAGGAAGATCGTTGCATAGACATCTTAGAACTGATAGAAATGGACAAGCTGCTAAGTTTCCACTCTCATACACTAACGCTGTATGCTGCGTTATGTTACCAGAGTAATTATAGGTAAATAACACTGCACACTAATATGATAAAAGCGAATTTCTCGAATTTGTATGTAGGTATGTGTGTGTGTATATATGTTTATTACCCCTTCACGTTCAATCGGTTGAATGAATTTGGTTTCATACACGAGTAGACCATATAATATATATGGTCTACTCGTGTATAGATAGGTATATACCACACTATAATATTACAAAGGTGAAAATTTGTGTGTGTATATGTTTGTTACTTCTTCAAGCTCGAATGGCTGAATGAATTTGGATGAAATTTGACACACGGGTAGACCACGTCCTGGAATAGTAGAACCCAGATTCGCTTACTGGATCTCTTTCTGCATTTGTGACCACCATGGGGCGGGTAGTCATCCTTTTCCTCGTGGTCGGTCGGGGATCTTTACCGCCCTTTTTCACTCAATGGTCGTCATTACATCTATGGATATGACCGTACCATCGCATGCAACTTACTTTCAGCTTTAACAATCGGATCGAAGACTTAAGGCCCAAAAACAAAACTGCAATGCGAAATCACATCGTAAAAATCTACGATCTCGCACGACGTATTACAAGAACTTGCGAATTGATTCGCTTCGCACATTGTATGGTTATCTGAACAGATGCTTTGCTGCTCGAAATCGCATCGCAGCAATTTGCATCGCAGTTTTGTGTGAGATCCTCTAATTAATAATAAATTATTTAATTTTCAGGGCCGCACACGCTCTATGCACGCACGTAGATCAGAAACAACTCCTGTACGCGATCCAGTCTCAGTACATGTCAGGTCCACTGCGACAAGGCTTCTATGATCTGCTCATAGCCTTGCATTTGGAGTCACACGCAACTACAATGTAAGTATATCAATTATTACAGATTAGCGCTTCAGCAATCTTCGTGTTTCGATTATATTATAGTGGTATTTCGATTTTATATAGTATAAATATAAAAGCGAAATACCACTCACTGATTAATTGCCAAATCTCAGAAACTATAACACCTATAAACTTAAAATTTGGCAGGTAGGTTTCTTATAGGGTGTAGACATCCGCTAAGAACGGATTTTACGAAACTGGGGGTTTCTTATAGGGTGTAGACATCCGCTAAGAACGGATTTTACGAAACTCCACCCAGTTTCGTAAAATCCGTTCTTAGCGGATGTCTACACCCTATAAGAAACCTACCTGTGTCTAAGGGGGTAAAACGGGGGTTGGAAGTTTGTATGGAGAAACGTATTTTCACGCGGGCAAGCCGCTGGCAGAAGTTAATTTTTTATAAAATAAGCAACACCTTTGTGCTCTTTTTTTATCTATATTTGTTATTTCCGTTTTCATACGCTAAAATTGAATTTCTTACAGGGAGGCGTGTAAGAACGAATTCGTAATACCACTGGGCCCAGAGCTGAAGAGTTTGTATGAAGACCCCGACATGGGACACAGTCTGCGCTCCTTGCAGACGGAGAGCGTGCGGCCGCAGATGAAGATGACTGATATTGCGTGAGTATTCTTGTCAGGGATGTTTTGAATAAGAAATTTCGGATTTAGATACGGATGTAGGAATAATATCATACTGGTTTCGAATATGATTACGGATTTGAAATTATTTCGGATTATCCTCTAGTTTCGGATAATTTTTGTTGCGGATATTAAAAAAGTCAAATAAACAAATGGCAATATTTGACTTTTATTCACCTATAGTACCTACACCAAAAGAAAGAGTTTTCGAATAGTGGCCTCAAGTTAGTTTTAAACCTAAAAAGCCAAAAAAAAAGAAAAAAAAGAAAGGAAAGAAGAAAGGTTTTTATAGCCTATAAATATCAAGTAATTTTTCAAGAACTAACTAATCTTTTTAATTTTTACAGCGAGAGCATAACAGAGATCAGCAACCTATACTCTCCATACTTCCCCTTGGAAGTGGTGCGCGAGTTCGTGATGCAAGCGCTGGCGGAAGCCGTGGAGACCAACCAGGTGCACAACCGTGACCCTGTGGGAGGCAGCAATGAGAACTTGTTCCTGTAAGCTTTTATGGTTTTTTCTCGGACATTTTTGTAGATTTCGTAACGGGATTTGGAATATGATTGTGATGCACGATTCTACCGGTTCACAGTAAATACAACCTGTAACTGCAATAATACACACCCTTATACACCCCAATTAGAAAATTTAGTTAATTAATTAAATGAAGTCAAGCACTGAAATGTGCTTCAATACACCGAAGTAGTGTTTTTTTAGTTCGGTATGGTCCGTTGAAGCTGTGAAAAAAATCAAACTTCTAAGTTAAAAAAAAAGATTCAGCCGTTTATGTTGTAAAAAACGTATATTTCGACACTCTAAAATCATAGGGCCCAGAAACCCTTACCCCCCCCCCCCCCCTCTTTGGGTATCCTTTTCACCCAGAATCCTGAAATTTGGCATAAAGCAAGGTCTTATAGTACAGGTATAGGAATAAATCTGAAAACTGTTTTGTTGTTACGTCACAAAAAAAAGTGGCGTTGGTGGTGCGACGAGTACGGGGGAGCACCAACAGCATCTTGAGGATGATTGGCGAGAGAACCCACACTGTTCTGCTCAGTAGGCTCACTGAACTCCATGTGCTGCGAGACCGGTGAGCCTACTGTGCAGGGGTACATGCTGTGTTTAACTTTATATTATTACTAACATCAGTTATAAGTTCAATTCTTCTTACTAACAACTTTTATGGACTGTTTTGTCTGAATATGTTTATATATTATTTTAGAATAGAATATTAAAAGTTATTCTTGGTCTGAGTGACACAACGCTCTCATGATACAGGAGTAATTCTTCATGTAAAGCAACTTTAAAATACAAATGGTTTTTAACGTGTTGTTCACATTTCCTTTACAGGCCACTAATAAAGCTGGTAGATCGTCTACTGCTGGTCGGCATGATGCGCGACGAAGATGTGGAGAAACTGCTCATCATGACCAACCCTGAAACGTGGGATCCTTCCTTCGATAAAGGTAATTAATTCACCAGGTTTGCCTGCGATCTCGTACGCGTGAAAGTGGAAACAAAGGCAATATTTGAAGTTAAGAGGGATGCTCGAAGGTAGGCCGCGAAATTTAAATTTTCCTAAGATTTTTTTCATTTAGCAGGTTATTTGTATGTTTTTTTTAAATTGATATAAACTAGTTCTTGACTGCGATCCCACCTGATGGTAAGCAATGATGCAATCGTTGATGGTGAGGCGCGCTAGTTTATTAAGAGCCTATTCACTCTATCCTTGAAGAAACCTAAATTATAATCGAACGTTGATTAAAATATGACTGGCGAGCGTAATACGTATTTCATGTGTGTGTGCGTGAATAAATACGTGTCTCCCCCTAGTGACGCAGTCAAGACTTATCAAAAATCTTATTTTTTTAAATAGCATTTTTTTACCAAATATTGGATTTAAAAAATAAATAATTATTTAAAAAATAGCTGAAATCTACTCAGTAGCCAATTCTGAACAAACTACTTTCAGGATATACGTTTATTATGTTACTTGTTGTAATATAAGAGCTCAAACATACGAGCAGCATGTTACCAACGGCATAGATAACTGCAGCCGTCGACACATTGGCGGCAGCTGTTGACGCTCGACGGCGGCCGTCGACATTCCAACAAATGAAGATCAGCGGCAGCTGTCGTGTGTGTCAAGTGTCACTATAGGTCGGCAGCTGCCGCCGCCTCCTTGTCGACAGCTGCAGTGATCTCTGCCGTTGGCAACATGACGTGTATGAACTCTAACATATAAATAAAATAAAATAAAAAAGCCTTTATTCTACTAGTTACATTAATTGAGTTACTTAATTCTACACTTTACAATTATTTACCTATTTTATAATATATTTTTAAATTATTCATCTAAGTAGTAGTCGCCTCTTCGGCGTAGGCCTCCCCCATTACTTTCCAAAGGTTCCTGTTCCTAGCCATAGTCATCCACCCTGGTCCAACTCTCTCCCGAAAAATGTCTTCCCACCTTTTTCTTGGTCGACCCCTATTTCTGCTTTCTTCTCTAGGTATCCACTCCGAACTCTAACATATACTCACACGATATTCCTTATATTTTCCCCAGAGGGTAAAGACGAGCACCGCAAAGGCCTCCTGCACATGAAGATGGCGGAGGGCGCCAAGCTGCAGATGTGCTACCTGCTGCAGCATCTCAACGACATCCAGCTGCGGCACAGGGTCGAGGCCATCATCGCCTTCGCGCATGACTTCGTTGGCGATCTGCAAGCTGATCAGTTGAGGTAAACACTTTATTTTTATTATTATTATTCCTTTTATTCAAATATTACATTTAAATTACATTTTTAAATATTTCGTTATAAAATAAACAACAAATTTAAAAATATTATTATTATAATTATTTTTGTGCTCGCGTTTGACCACTATCTCACCTGGTAGTAAGCGACGACACGGTAATATTATCTATACAGTATTGTAACTCGGCCGTATCTTTGAAATAAATGCCTACAGCCGCGCGGTACGTAAACATGCGATAGGGCTGCCCGCACTATGGCTGCCCGCCTCCAGCATTTTAATTACATTTGCCTACTTTGTGTTTCCATTTAATTTTGTGATTGTAAATATACTTTTTTTATATAAACAAATAAAATACTTTGTGAATTGAATAGGAAGTGCTCAATATTTGCGACCGAAAAATATTTGCGCCTCGACTGAGACGTACTCGTACCTACGAAATGCTATATTATATTATTAAATTTTAAAGTACAAAAATCCGCATTCTAAAGCTTAATTAAAAATTGTTTTGGGAAACATGGACAAGGTGGAGAAAAAGGAATATCTTTTACTTGGTTATAGATACCTGCAGCTACTTTACAATTTATATGTTTGGTTTTAAATGAAGAATTCATGCAACCAAAAACAGCACAATATATCCTACTCGTCATATTAAATATATAAATATGTACTTGAACTTATTTTTATTGAAAAAATCGCGCGGCACAGACGCGACTGTCTGCATCCCGAGCGCACCTCGAGATCGAGGCGCGTAGGTATAGCTCGCGTTTCGACCGTTTGTATGAAGTTAGAATACTGTATAGATAATATTACCGTGGCGACGATGTGGTCGACGATGGAGCACGCTTGCCTAGAAGTAACCTATTCACTCTTTACTTAAAGACCCGTAGGTTATACTTCTATTAAAAAATAGTTTTTGATGCGAATACGTCTTTAAAATTGCTTTTATAGTGGGAGGCAAATAAAAATAAACGATTGATAAGAAAATCAGGGGATCTATCATTTAATTAGTTTTTTTTTTAACTCGCATTTATATTTGTTCTTTGCGGTTGTTTAACGGATGTCATGATAATAAACTTGTGCGAGGCCGCTAAGTGGGGCCTAGTGACCTGTGGCACAGGTTTCTCCCAAACCTACAACAGGCACTAGCTCTCACAATGCTTATTCATTTATGTAGTTATAAACTGTTAAATGCAACAAAACCATTGTTAGAGAAAATAAATGGTTTTATTATTATTATTATCATCTCCATCCAAAATTTAATAACACCCCTGAATAGCTAAAGGATCAAAGAATTCGGTACGTTAAGCGAGGACTGTGACGCATCGCATGCAGTGGAGGGGAGAGCCCGCCATTTTTGGCACGAGTTTGACAAATAACAGACATACGGGTCGATCTTCTTGCCAGTGCTGCGGGATTGTTTAGAAGAGATACCGTGGCCCTCGCAAAGGATAACTGAAGGAACACTGTGGGTTCTAGTCAGTAAACATCTGACATTCCCTTTCGCACCATCCAGAGCGAGAAAAAGTCATTTGATAATTTCCGGCGTAAAAATAAACGGGTCGATCTTCCTACAACGTTTTCCGAGGCTGCTGCTTCGACAGGTAACCTTCCATTACATACCGAGACTACTCCGTGCCTTTTTAACTGTACATTTTTATCCTCAATAAAAACATACCTCCTTTTCAGACGTTACCAAGAGATCAAGCAGTCAGATTTACCTAGCGCGGTGGCAGCTAAGAAGACCAGGGAGTTCCGTTGTCCACCCAGGGAACAAATGAATGCTATACTCAGTAAGTTTATTTTGACTAACTGACCCGGCGAACTTCATACCGCCTAACAGTCAATGAATGTGGTATATCTTTCGATATAGTCAACCGATTGCGATGATACAAAGCCTAAGTAATATATCAAGTTACACACAATTTTAATATATAAAAGTTATCTACATCGATTTTGTACATTTTACGTGATGCGCGCACAACCAAAAACTTCTACAGATTTATTATATTTATAGATTATTTATTGTTGACCGAAAAACATTAATGTGAACCTTGATGTCCGCCCATTCTAGTCTATGGTCATCTAAAATTAATTTAAAAAATAAATAAATAAGGTGACAAATACATTTATATAAAGTGGCAAAACCACGATGCGCCCGTAGCACAATATGGGTGGGATGTCCACCATGTATTGGTAGCAATATCATACTTGATACCACACAAAATTTACTGTTTTTCGCGATCCTTTATCTCAAAACCCAAAACTGTACTCGGAATCATATTTCCAACAGGTTTCAAACACTTAGAAGAATCAGAAGACAAAGACAACTGTCCCTGCGGTGAAGAGCTGATCGCGCGCATGAATTACTTCCACGAGAGCCTCATGGCGCATGTGTCACTACATGCGCTGCAGGAGCCCGATGGAGAGGTAATGAACTAATATTATACTATAAAAGTAAATATTGCCTATTTTTGGACTAACATTAAGTCCAAAAATAGGCTCAGACGTGGGAGTACTTACTTGCAAAACACCAATCTTCTTCGCCCAAAGAATTAGCATTGTCATTCAACGTGGCAATGCTGCCAGCCTTCTGGGCACTTTCCCGGATGACAGCGATGTGGAGGAGTACTTCGACGCCTAAGTGTATTTGTATTATAATATGTACTTAATTAGGTTTAGTATAATAGTATTTATAGTTAATATTTAGGTTCCCACTATGACTATACAAATACAACTTGTATTGAATCTTCTTATATACACCACTATTTTATAATTAGTACCAAAAAAATGGGGCTCTATTCGTACCCGTTACTGATGATATTTATGTAGTCAAAAGTAAAAAAAAAACAAAATCCCAAAATCGTCCACGAAAATTTGTCATCATTGGTAAATTCATAATAGAAACAATGATTCATAACAATTGCTACTAGAAAATACTACGCGCAGTGTTTTTCCATTTTGATCGTCATTTATTCATTCATAATCAATAGCCTGTACAATATTTCCATAAATTGAGTGACATTTTGGGATCTAAACAAACTCTAATAACTTTGCTGTTTATGAATATTATTTATTGAGACTTTACTTAAATAATAACAAGACCTTTTCTAACAAGCCTTTTAAATATTTGTACTAATAAAAAATTAATGGTTTATAACTAGTTTCTTGCCAGCAACTTCGCTTACATGAAACTAACTTTCTGGATTAGGTCACTTTCATTCTAAAGGTGAGCAGTGGTGGCAGAGTGGTAACGGCCCCGACTTACGACTTGTAGGTCGCGAGTTCAAACCCAGCCAGGCGCATTACTTTGTGTAATTTATTTCATCACCACTGCTCTCAAAACGGTGAAGGAAAACATAGTGAGGAAACCGGCATGTCCTAGAACCAAAAAATCAAAGACATGTGACATTCACCAACCCGCACTGGGCCCGCGTGGTGGATTACGGCCCATTTCCTTTCCTAGAGAGGAGGCCTGAGTCCCAGCAGTGGGAACATTACAAGGCTGATTATGCATCGCATTCTAAAGGTGCGATAAGTGGAAGAAAAGAACATGTCTATAAGATCACAAATCAATTTGAGACAAGGACAAGACGATGATGTTTAAATCTTTTACTATTTTTACAGGACAATCAAGAACCAGAGGTGAAGAGGGGCGCGTTTGGCAAACTATACAACATTATAAACACCGTGAAGGAGCTAGAAGAGGAAGCTAAGGTAACTATGGGGTTCTTTAATAGTTACATTGAGGCAATTGAGAGGCGAGCCAGGAGGATCATTGGCAATGATGCACTCGTCGAGTCGAGGCTTCAAAGTCTTGAGCATCGACGCTGAGTTGCCAGCCTGTCGGTTTTCTACCGGTTGCATTTCGGGGAGTGTGCTTCGGAATTGCATAACCTAATTCCGCCCGCGCCCGTTCCATCATCGGACCACCAGGCGTACGGCAATGCGCCACCGGTACATGGTGGACATCCCACCTATACGCACAAAACGTTTTGGGAACACATTCATTGTGCGTACAGTTGGGGAGTGGAATTCCTTGCCGGAATCTGTGTTTCCTGATGGCTACAACCCGGGAATCTTTAAGTCTAGAGTGAATAGGTTACTTCAAGGTAAGCGCGCTCAATCGTCGATCGCATCGTCGCTTTCTATCAGGTGAGATAGCGGTCAAGCGCGAACCTATCAAGAATAATAAAAAAAGGTACGCTCGAACTTTGACAGTGTATAGCGGCCATCTTGGATAAGTGACAGCTGTCAAATTTGATGGTTATACTTATTTATTCTTCATATTTGAACGTGAACATATTATGCCGAATGGTTCTGGAGTAGCGGCCGCGCACCGGAAGACGCAGTTGCAATACGTTGGAAGGTCTCTCACTAGGTGGCCAGAAGACCTGGTGAGGGACGCGGCTGTCAGCTGTATGCGAGAAGCACAGGACGAGTCGATATGGCACCAATTGATGGTAGCCATGTCCAGAAAGATCCGTGAACCGTGGAAAGATCCGACAACCCTTTGACATTGTAAAAAAACTTGTTATATTTTTATTTATGTTTTACCCATTTTTTTAACGAAACTTCTAACTTCAACATTTTTAATAATGTCGTATGTCATGTCATTTATGTAGGCAATAGAAGAGCCTATAAGGAAGACTCCTGAGGAGAAGTTCCGCAAGGTGCTGATCCAGACCATCGTCAACTGGGCCGAAGAGTCGCAGATAGAGACACCCAAACTCGTCAGAGAAATGTTCAGGTAATGACACTAATATTATAAAGGCTTTCGCCTTGTATGTATGTTATGTATGTACGTTTGTATGTATGTATGTATATTTGTAACTTCTTCACTCTCAAATGGCTAAACGGATTTAGACAAAATTTGGCACAAGAGTCAACCATGTCCTGGAATAGCACATAGGACAAGTTTTTCTGCTAGTTTTTTATATAAGAACTAGCGGTCCCGACCGACTTTGTCCTGTCTGAAAACAGGCATTTCGTCAAAAAAATTGAGCACCCTATTGCAGCGCCACCTACTGGGTCCAATTGTATTTTCAAATCAACCAGAGACCCACTCAAATATAAACACAAAATTCCACCCAAATCGGTAAGCCCATTTAGAAGAAGTTAAACTTCATATGTTTAGGTAATTAACTAAATGTAAACAATCTTGACATGTCTTTTAACTAAAAGTTGTCTAAAAATTTTTGGAAGGCCTCCTACAAGGTGGACCGATGACTTGGTAACGGTTGCGGGAGTCCGATGGATGCGAGACGCACAGGACCGTTCGCTGTGGCGACGCTTGGGGGAGGCCTATGTCCAGCAGTGGACGTCTTTCGGCTGAAATGATGATGATGATGAAATAATCTTTGTATGTCTTTTATACGATTTTTTAAAAATAAAAAGACATATCAAGATTGTTTACGTTTAGTTAACTACTTAAACAAATGGAGTATGGGTGACAAACCCACGGACAGAAGAATTATATATAATATGTTGAACTGCGTAATTCTGAAGACTTATTTCTAGAGCAGTAGACACAAGTCCCTATGTTTAATTTTGTCTCGTAAAAGTATAGTTATCTAGTAGAGATGATTCGCTTAACAATTCTTCAAATAACTTCTTTCGCTCTGGGTGGAGCAAGAGTGAGTGTCACATTTCACTGACTAAAATCTACCTGTGTGCCTTCAGTTGGCCTTTGCGTTATAAGGCCAGTACTGTAAGTCTTTCGAGCAATCCCAAAGTTTCGAACAATCTCACAGATATCTAAACCAGGAAATATTATTATTATTATTATAGCTAGCCCGTATTGTCCCACTGCTGGGCAAAGGCCTCCCTCCATTCTTTCCAATGATCACGGTCCCTTGCTCTCTCATTCCAATTCTTAAGGAAGCCATCCAGGTCGTCCCGCCATCTCCTTCTTGGTCTGCCGTCGCTCCGCGTGGCTGTCCGGGCACCAATCCTGTGTTATACGGACCCACAGCTCGTTAGACAATGGGCAGACATGTCCTGCCCAGTCCCAATTAAGTTAGGCAGCATTTTAACCACATCAACAATTTGCGTTTTTGGAGTACAGTGTAGTGTTTCGAACGTGGTTTGTTAATTTAACACATTGTATTCTGCGCTCCATAGAACGCTGACAAACCGCTACAAAAAATTCTGACCATGATTTAATTTCCTTTCAGTCTTCTAGTTCGTCAATATGACGCGGTGGGCGAGTTGATCCGTGCCTTAGAAAAGACATACGTCATCAATGCCAAGACGAAGTTAGATGTTGCAGAGATGTGGGTGGGACTCAGTCAGATCCGAGCGCTGCTGCCTGTGCAGATGAGCCAGGAAGAAGAGGAACTTATGAGGAAGAGGCTTTGGTAAGATTATTTATTTATTTAAACTTTATGTAAAGTAATATAGTAGTGGTACATATATATACGGAGTTAATGCAACAAGGCATTCTCTATCAGTCAACCTTTGGGTTAAAAAAACTACGTAATGAATGAAGTATAAAAAAAATGTCGGTATAGGATGCCGATCACAGTGGAAGTCCTTTCCAGCCCCCCTAGCCAAGTTACGATCGTTTCGTTTGCGTCGAACGCCTCGAGTAGGCCACGCCTCATTCGTGGTCACAACAAAGAAATCGGAGGCGTGGCCTACTCGAGGCGTACGACGCAAACGAAACGATCGTAACTTGGCTAGGGGGGCAGAGACTCTATTTTGTGGGCGATGAGTGGGTATCGAGCAATAACCACGCAACTGATTTATTATGATGTGAGCTTTAGGTATTCACTTCGCAATTAGCCGTAAGATAGTCCCTGGACTAGTTGTTGTTCACACGACTGCCGACAGAGTAATAAAACCCCGCGTGTCTACGGTCGGTTGTATCCGTTCGTCTCGTGCGAATGCCAGCCTAGATTCTGTCAAGCGGTGTGAAGTATTCGCTGACGTCCCGTTGTCAAGCTGGCTTCCGTACTATTGACTTCGCTGGCACTTCCGTACTATTGATTTCATTTCACCGACAAATAGATATTTAGAATGAAGCGGTTTACAGCCATTAAAATTCCCAGTAATAAAAAAGCCCGTAGGGTCGCTTGATCGCTTCACTTTGAAAATGATGTCTAATAAAAAGATTGCTTATAAATTAAGGGTTAAATTTTACCCCAGTATGAATACGTCTTTACTTTGCTGTAGCGTTGATGAATCACTATTTTCTTAACGAGCATAGACTGTACAGTAATCAACTTTATCATTAGTCACGTTAAGATTTTAATAAAATTTTGTGAAGTGTGTTTAACCAAGATTTAAAAAAAAATTATCTTGAATTAACTTATTTATTTACTTGTATAAATAAAATGTGTATGAAATTGGTGAAGTAAAAAAACATGAAATCTTTTTACTATTTACAGGAAACTCGTCAACAACCACACGTTCTTCCAGCATCCAGATTTAATTAGGTAAGTAATGCTTTTTCCAAAAAATATCTAAAGAAAGAAAGAAAAAAACGTAAGTATATTCGTGCCTCACATATTCGTATAAATTAAAAGGAATATATATAAATATGGAAAAATAAAATAAAAATCTGTACGAGCCCAAAAAGGTGTCTCACTCAGCGTATGCTGCGATATTTAAAACGATTAATAACGTTGCGCTGGTATTCTGTTAGGGCCCGCTGTGATGCCACATATCTGTTGATTCCATGTTATCATTCTGTGCATAACTGATTTCTTTAAAAAAAAAATACTTTATTCCACTTATGGAACGTCTTCTGTATCGCGGGGACATGTTTATACATTTAAACTCACACACATAAACAGCCAGAACCAGAACAATTATCAGAGTAAAAAAACTCATACTGGGCAGTTTTTTTTTTTTTTTTCGCTGGGAAAATCATCTTATGACATCCCCCGCCCTTGGGCGGGGCGGGAGATAGTGTCAGACTTTTACTGACTAAAAACCCACTCCTGTTCCTTCATTGCCTTTCGTACCAGGGCCGAGTCTTCCTTTCAGAATCAGACCCTTGGCCCCAGTAGGCTTCGACCCTGCTAGGCCCCTACAGTTGCTGACATCTCCTTGAGGCGCGCGTGGAACAGCACGCGCCGTCGACGACTTGGGCTCGGTCCGGACGGTTACCGGACGGTCGGAAGGCGAGCCACCCATTGCTCGCCGTCCGCAAGCCCGCGCCTACGATGGCCGGAAATCGGGATCGGAATCCCGGCGGCGATTGGGGCGTGATGACCGTTGCCTCACGCGATCGGCCGCCTCCTTTGCTAGCATTACTGCTTCGCAGAAGGAGGCGACCGCCTGCCACTCCTCCTCGCTCCGGACCATGGCCTGTACCAAGGCCCGGCGCGAGAGATCGCCGCCGCCGATAGCCCCCACGAGGACACGGCGTTGCTCTGCCCAAGCGGGACACACCTCCACCGTGTGCTCCACCGTGTCCTCCGGGTGGTCCACATAATGGTGACACCCGGGCGTTTCTTCCGCACGAATCCGGTGCAGGAACCTCCCGAACTTACCATGTCCGGTGAGGACCTGCGTCATGCGGAAGGTAAGGACGCCGTGTTGCCTTTCCAGCCACTCCTCAAAGAGGGGACTTACCGCCATAATTATGGCGTGCCCATCGTACTGGGCAGTGCGAGTATTTTTTTATTATTATTATTGATAGGGTCTTGTTTGACCACTATCTCAGCTGATGGTAGACCATGATGTGGCCGACAATGGAGCACGTTTGCCTAGAAGTAACCTATTCACTGTTAACTTAAAGACCCCTAGGTTGTAGCTATCAGGAAACACAGACTCCGGCAGGGAATTCCACTCCTTAGCTGTACGCATAATGAATGTATTCCCAAAACGCTTTGTACGTATGGGTGGGATGTCCACCATGTACCGATGATGCAACGGCGTACGTCTAGTAGTCCGATGATGGAACGGACTTGGTGGAATTAAATTGTGTAATTCCAACGCACACTCCCCAAAATGTAATCGATAGAAAACCGACGGGCCAGCAACTCGGCGTCGATGCTCAAGGCTTTGGAGTTTTGACTCGACAAGTGCATCTTCACCGATGATCCTCTTGGCTCGCTTATCAATCAACTCCAGGGCATCAAACTGGTATTTGTGCAGACCCATCCCAAAGATGAGAGCAGTATTCCATACACGATCGAACTTGCGCTTGATAAAGGTTATTTTGCGTTAACACGATCGACACGTTTATTCAGCACACTGATTGGCCCGCTCCTAGCTCTTAACCAATCAGAGATCACAACGTAAAAAGATCTAGCACTCAGCGCACTGTACTGACCATACAAATATATATTCCGAGTGGAAACTAGCATTCATATTTTTTTATTATTTTTATTAATAATAGGCTCGTAAATTGACTCTGTTGATAATCTATCTGCTTTTTTACTTTAAGTAGCAGAAGCAAATCAAAACGAGGCCATGGAAGAACTGCAACTCGATTTTTTTTTAATAAAAATGAATGTCTTATATTCATTCAGGCCAAGAACAGTACAACAAAAGTCATGACAGTTTTTAATTAAGTACAATCTGGCAAAGGGGATTAACTGTCATATAAACTTATACGGGGAGGATTCACTGTTAGAAGTATCTTCAAATGGCCAGACAAAACAATAGAAAATATACCGGAACGCATTTTTATAATAATAAGATTTTTTCTCGCCACAATACACAATAATTACAGTTTCTAGGGTAAAAGTAGATATTACAGTAAGCATATTGTGGGAGAATGGTGCTTAAACTAAGCTTGGGGCCTATATTTCAGGACATCAGGTGTCCTCCCTAAGGTTTTATTAACATTATTATATTTACCTAATGCTCTAACAAAAAGTTGTCGCAACCATTATCAATATTAACGATATAAATTCTAAAGTCTATTAAAATCAAGCGCACTCCTTATTGAAAAAAATATTTTTCATGTAATTGGTCAATGCGAAAGGTACACTTAATATTGGTCGCTGACGTATGGTTGATTGTGTTGTTGTGCAGTGAATGAGAATGTATAATTTACTTATACATGTTATTAAAGAACAATAAATGTACTCTATCTATTTATAATATTTTAAAATTATAAGCTGTTATTCCCTGTACCTGTAGAAGGGTTAATTTTTTCAAATTAATTATCAATTTTAAAAGATCAATTTGTATTTGTTTCTCCCAGAGTACTGCGCTTGCACGAGAACGTGATGGCGGTGATGATGAACACGCTCGGGCGGCGCGCGCAGGCGCAGTCCGACGCGCAGCCCGCCAGCCCGCCCGTCGAATCTGACAAGCAAGAAAAGGTAAGCGTACTAGTGGTTGGCTTTGTTAAGGGGGTTCTTCCCGAGCCATCTATCATTAACGTAAGCATGGTTGAAAAGCTTGATGTTTCATCCAACGCAATGTTTGATACACAGGCAACGCGAAAAAAGAGACAACGCCTGAACGCTTTGTATTCCGTCATTTACTCGAATATTTCAAAAAACTTGTTTCAAGAAATATGTGTTTTTTTTAAACCTATTAGTTTTCGAAATCCACAAGATATTTTTGATTCAAAAAAAAAACCAAGATAATAATATCATAATCACGTAAGAGTAGTTATATGGTAATGTATATCTCGGGTTGGGTTCTCTTAAATTCAACTATTAAAAATCGTCTCCAGGACACGTCCCACGAGATGGTAGTGGCTTGCTGCCGCTTCCTCTGCTACTTCTGCCGCACAGGCCGGCAGAACCAGAAGGCCATGTTCGACCACTTCGACTTCCTGCTGGAGAACTCCAACATCCTGCTGTCCAGGCCGTCGCTGAGAGGATCCACGCCACTCGACGTGGCGTACTCCAGTCTTATGGAGAATACGGAGCTGGCGCTGGCTTTGAGGTGAGGAGTCACTTTTATTTCAGTTTTAACCGCATTGAGAACGACGAAATTGTTACCACCCTATACAGGATGAAATATTTTTTTTTTTATATATCTGGTCAAGAAACCATTTTCATGGAATACCGAGCTTGTGAGCGACTCAAGTGATTAGGGTAATTGCAAATCCTGCGACTTTAAAACGTTTCATACACAAGACTATCTTTCTTCATAACTAACTGTAATATTCGTGTCATGTTCGTGAACGGGTGCTGTCAGTTGAGACTGGTCATCTCTTAGCTGTCAGTTGCTATTTTAATATCTTTATTTAGTTATTATATTATTTTTACTTTATTTACATTTTTCTCACATGATAGTAGCGATAAGAAATATGTAACCGAGATATTTGTAATATACAGTAATATATAACATAATTGGAAAGAATATCCATGGATTTTCTTGCACATCTTCTCCATAGAGATCTACGCTTTGGAATGTGCAATTAGCATCATTTTTTTTTCTGACTGACTGACTTCTTGACATTTAAAAAGCGCCTGTAAATGGTTTATTTGAAATAAAATGCTTTGAATCTTTGAATCATATATTTTTTTTATTTTTGATTTGTGTAAACCTGGTGACTATGACCAAATGATAATTTCTGTCATTTTAATTTTTTTATTATCTTCAGGGAACACTATCTAGAAAAAATTGCAGTATACCTATCTCGCTGTGGACTGCAAAGCAACTCGGAATTAGTCGAAAAAGGTTACCCAGACCTTGGGTGGGATCCGGTGGAGGGAGAGCGTTATCTTGATTTCCTTCGATTCTGCGTCTGGGTAAGTGGAAACCTTTGTTTTTATGTACTTACTTTATTTTATTTATTTATCTATACTAATATTATAAAGCTGCAGAGTTTGTTTGTTTGTTTGTTTGTTTGTTTGTTTGTTTGAACGCGCTAATCTCTGGAACTACTGGTCCGATTTGAATGTTTTTTTCAGTGTTGGGTAGTCCATTTATTGAGGAAGGCTATAGGCTATGTTTTTTTTTTCAAAATTAGGGATCCGTAATAAAATTGCTATTTTGTAACACAAGGTGTAAAATCGAAAACCTATTTTTGCGTGCGCTGCAAAAACTATTGACAATAGAACAAAATGATGTACTACGGGTTTGTAGATCCCATTAAGACCTACAAAAAAGTCCGCGAGAACATATATCTAGCTATCATGGTTTAATCACAATAACCGATTTTGTGTTCAAAATAATTATTAAATCGTCTGAAGAAAAAAAAACTACGTTAAATATGTATCGTAATATTAATCTTTATCGAAATTAAGCATTATATTATCAAGAGTATATAAGTAGAAGTAAAATACTTTGTGTTTCATCTCAATCGGATATTTCGTTTAAAAGTTATCACGTGTGTAAGATGTTAAGAGTTGGTACCTATTAATGAGTTATGTGCCATAGAGTTTTTTATCAACATAAAATCCTGTAATAATCTTTTTCGAAATATATTTGTTGATGAGATCAAGAAGATGCAGTCCATTATCCACAGGAATTTCTTAATTCTTTAAACCCGAGTAGCCTCCCCCCACATTCTCTCAAGTTAAAAATTGGTGCCCCCATTATTTTACTTAGAAATCTTAAGCCACCAAATTTATGTAACGGGACTTGACTTCAGGTTAAATTTCTTCGCAATAACGTGATCGTTGCAACAGTTTTGACTGGTCCAGCGGTTGGTCAAACAGTACTTATACCTCGGATCCCAATGATTCCAAATGATTTGCTTTTTCATTTTAAAAGAGTCCAATTCCCAATTAAATTATCTTTTGCCGTAACGATAAATAAATCACAGGGGCAAACATTTAAATATGTAGGATTAGATTTACGGCAAGACTGTTCTTCGCACGGCCAACTATATGTCGCGTTGTCAAGATCAGGTTGCGGAAACAATCAATATATTCTTCTGCCACAAGAAAATAAAACGAAAAATATAAGAAGAAGAAGTACTTTATAATAATATTTTAACCCGGTTTAAAGTGGACGGACACTCCCGCCTATAGTCGTAATTCTTATGTGTCTGGCTGAATGTCGAACAGATAGACAGCTATTGCCTGCGACTTATACAATTTAACTTAATCTATATTTTTCTTAATATTATAAAGCTGAAAAGTTTGATTGTTTGTTATGAACGCGGTAATCTCGGGAAATACTGATCTGATATGAAAACTGTTTAAATATTCAATAGTCCATTTATTGAGGGAGGCTATATTTATCTCGGTATTTCCACGGAAACGAGAAAAACGCGGGTGAAACCGCGGGGCACAGCTAGTATATAATAATATGTATTGACACACCAACGACTCATTGGTTTAACATGAAAAAATATTGTGGTAAAAAACACAGGCGTGCACGGCACTTGTACAGCAAATTATTAAAAAAGTTGCGATCACATAAAAATAATACAATTACTAATGACAATAAAACTAATTAAAAAATTGCTTTATAATAAATTAAATTGTGAATTGCATTGAAATAAATTAAATTGAAAATTATGGAATGTCAGTTACTATCTCACTGACATTCTGTAATTTTCTATTTTAATTTTTTGATTTTAAATTAAAAAAAAGAATAAATTGAGATCAATTACATTTTAAATAGAAATTACAAGAATATAATTTAAATTTAAAAAAACATTAAACTAGTGCAATTCACCATCAATGACAGTGATGCATTCAAGCACTAGTTTATATCAATTAAAAAGTTTTCAAGCTTACTTAACAAAAATGTTGATAATATAACAAGTGATCCTATAAGGGTTCTGTTTTTGCCGACTAACGTACGGAACCCTAAAAAATGTAATGTCCTTGATCACTATAATAACCTAAACTAAAGAAACCTGGTTTAAAATCCCCAAATTATGCTTTAATTTTCCTTTTACCATGAATTTTTACTATGTTTTTTTTTTTTGCTGTGAGATCCCCCTGGGTGACCTGTAACACAGGTTTTTCTTATTTAGGCACCAGTCTCTTAAAATAGTGAAATACAGTTTATCAAAAGTCACAAACATTGTTAATATTTATAAAAAAACTGGGCAAGTGCGAGTCGAACTCGTGCCCTGAGGTTTCCGTACAAACTTACCTATGAAAATAGTTCAATTCCCGTATCTCTCGAAGATTTTTCCGAATCGCAATTTTTTATGGCCGTTAACTTAGAAGTTTGATTTTTTAACAGTTTCAAGGGACCGCAGATTTGAGTATATGGTTTTAATTTCAACTCAATACCTCTATGCGTTCCCGAGATAAAGGGTCTTGACAGACAGACAGACGGACAACAAAGTGATCCTATAAGGGTTCCGTTTTTTCCTTTTGAGGTACGGAACCCTAAAAACCTGTATTGTGACAAGAAAATAAATGAATTTAAATTAAAAAAAAAAACATGTATCACATGTATGTATGTCTCAAACAGTGGTAAACTCTCCTTCAAACAGGTAAACGGTGAAAGCGTAGAAGAAAACGCAAACCTAGTAATCCGTCTCCTGATCCGTCGGCCGGAGTGCCTCGGCCCCGCGCTGAGGGGAGAGGGTGAAGGTCTACTGAAGGCCATCGTGGACGCCAACAAGATGTCCGAGAGGATCGCTGATAGACGGAAGCTGCGGGAGATGGAGCAGGAGGGAGATGTTAACGTGAGTACTGTGACGACTATGAAGGTCACAATTATTATTACTTGCTAACTAGCACGTTATACTTTTAAGGTCTATGTTATGAAAAGTTTAGTTTTGATGGATGTTCAATCAATAAAAAAGGAAGACGTCATACCAATTTCGGGATATATTTTTATATAGAAAACTTATATGAAAGTGCTTAAAACAGTTAAATAATAATCTAAAGATAATAACTAAGCCTTTCATTGCGCTTCCAGCGTGACAGTACTTATCATCTGCTAGATAGATAGATATGTGTATTGGGGTCGGCTTCTAGTCTAACCGTATGTATTTTACTTGGAGTGACTCTCTTTTTTTTCGTACTAAAATTATTTCTTTGACTTTCTGTCTTCTGACTACTCGTATCAACTATCTACTGAGCCGAACGACTTAAAGACAATGCTTCAGGATTTGACTGGCCTGTTGGTCTAGTGGTTAGTGGCCCTGACTGCTATGCCGGAGGTCATTGGTTCTATTCCCACCCAGGACAGATGTTTGTGTGATGAGCACGATCATTTGTTCTGTGTCTGGGTGTAATTTATCTATAGGTACATGTATGTATTTAGAAATTTATAAGTATTTCTATCAGTTGTCTAGTACTCCTAATCCAAGCTCTGCTTAGCTTGTGACTAGACGGCGTTGTGTGATAGTTGTGTAATATTATTATTTACATTTATTTATCTCAGCACCCTAAAGTCCTGGACCTTTGGAAGGCGTACTAGGAGCCGAAACCAACTCGCAGAGGCCCTTTAGTCACTTTTAATGGAATGTGATACCAACCGACGAGTATCACTGTACGCGCTATGCTAGTGCACCCAAGGATAACCCCCGGTTGATGAAAAACGATTGCGATATATGGAAAAAAAGACTATATGGCTATGGTTTTTGGAATATTAAGTGGACTGATTACCAGGAACTATGTTAAGACTATGGCCCCTGCCTGAACAATGTTATTAATATCCATCGATAAATAGGCAGGGGGTGGCTTGCACACTCAATAAATGGGCCCCCAAAAACAAGGACGCAACATATTCGTAGGTGCTTGAGGAGTGGAGAGGTATACCACGGCTATCAGGACAATCCCGGAAGTACGGACAAGATCCCTACCAGCACCTTACTGGATTATACATCCTACTCCCGAGCATGTTTGCTCTTGCGAATCTCCACTCAAGCCAGCCAATAAAGACAAGAGAGAGGTGGGAGCTTTGTTCCTCGTCAGTATTCACAACGGCCAGCCAATAAAGGCAAACCGGAGATGAAGAACAAGAATTCTCCCGGGAGATCGGGTCCGTGGGGTCGCTAATGCCCAACAGTTCGCCACAAAACTGCCCTGCGGAATGTATCTCTCTTAGTCTGGCCCCTCACCCTAGGTGTGTTAGGGCATAGCAAACTCTACCGATACAGACCTAGGGTTTTCTGGAGCACGCAAGCCCCACCACGACGTCAACGTAGAGATACGGCGATGGCGATATTATTATTATACTGAGATAATTTGTTAGACTTTCTTGCTTCTAACTACGCGTAACGACTATCTACTGAGTCGAACAACTTTAGAGACAATGCTTCAGGATGGCCCGCAAAATCCAAATTTTCGAAAGTTTTTAGCAATTTGTAGCTCAGTATAAGACAAGTTAAATTTGTCCATTTTAACTTGTAAATTGGATGAAATAAGTAAGTAAGACAATTTATATACTATTGAACGCAATAACTTAATGGGAATTTTATTCTAATTCAAAATTTGTTTTGCGTACAAAGAGGTTGAACAAAAAGGTTTTAACTACATTATAGCACTAGTGCGTAATGGTAATCAAAATGTCACAGTTTGGTAACGAGTGCCATTATATACCTAAGTGCAGTGCAATAAGAGTCACTTTCTGAGCAAGTGTGTTGAAAATTATATTTGCGGTAACAGCCTGTATGTATTTGCACGACTATACTCATATAACTCTCTAACTTAAGACAAGTGCCAAAATGTGCCATTTTAATAAAAACTTGTCGTTTTTCCTTGTATTTAATAATATTGATACGCTCACGCTTGACCTCTATCTCACCTGTTGATAAGCGATGATGTGGTCGACGATGGAGCACGCTTGCACATTATTTAGACATGTTATCAAGGCAGTGTATTTCCTAATTCTTCCTTTTATTGTTTTGTTACAGTTCAGCCACCCACTGCCGGAGTCCGACGAGGACGAGGACTACATCGACACTGGTGCAGCCATACTTAACTTTTACTGCACGCTGGTGGACCTGCTCGGCAGGTGCGCGCCCGATGCTGGCGTTATTGCTCTTGTGAGTATCTTATGTCTGTCAGTGCCTTTCTAAAAGGTTCTGCGCTATTCTTTCAACATAACTGGTGTAGTGACCTTGATTTAGATTTGTTTGATCTCAAATTATTGTCATGTCTGCAAGCATAAACTACTAGACTATAACTATTGGTCTAACGCATTCAGGGTGCTTTTGGGGTTGATGTTTTGACTGGTCTGTTGATCTAGTGGTTAGTGGCCCTGACTATGCCGGAGCTCGTGGGTTCGATTCCTACCCAGGACAAATGTTTGTGTGATGAGCACGATCATTTGTTCTGTGCCTGGGTGTAATTTATCTATAATATGAATGTATTTAGAAATATATAAGTATGTTTATCAGTTGTCTAATACTCATAACACAAGCTCTGCTTAGCTTGGGGCTTGACGGCGTTGTGTGATAGTTGTGTGAATATTATTGTTATTATGTTTGTGGACGGATTCGCCGCGATCATGCGAAAGCGATGCGCTTTCTGTTAGCGTGCCTGCGCTCCTCCTCCAATGGCATCCTGAATGTGTTTTCGGACAGGTGGGACTCTCCCCTCTTACAAAGATGGATAAATGTCCAGACACACTTATCCAAATAAAGTAATGAAGGATTGAACTGTTCGTTTAATGGTTCATTAGTTGTTTATTATTATAATTTAATTTAATACTAACATTAGGCTAAGTTGTACTACTACTACTAACATATATGGATGTTTATCTGAAATAAATATTTATATTGGATTGAATAAATTTTCATAGCATAGTATAGCATAATCAGCCTTATAATGTTCCCACTGCTGGGACTCTGGCCTCCTCTCTAGGAGAGGGAATGGGCCGTAATCCACCACGCGGGCCTAGGACGGGTTGGTGGATGTCACATGTCTTCGCATTTCTGGTTCACTAGGCACTAAGGCCTACTATCCATGGACGCGTAGCTTCATCTGTGTCGACGAAGTGGCAGCGTCGTACCGTCGCGTCGTTGCTGCTTCGTCGACATAGTTTCATAGTTTTGTATGTAAGCTTCACGCAGGCGTACACCAAGAGTATAATGACGAATACGCGTCTATGAAGCTACGCGTCCGTGGACAGTAGGTCATAGTTTTGTATGTAAGCTTCACGCAGGCGTATACCAAGAGTATAATGACGAATACGCGTCTATGAAGCTACGCGTCCGTGGACAGTAGGTCATAGTTTTATATGTAAGCTTCACGCAGGCGTATACCAAGAGTATAATGACGAATACGCGTCTATGAAGCTACGCGTCCGTGGACAGTAGGTCATAGTTTTGTATGTAAGCTTCACGCAGGCGTATACCAAGAGTATAATGACGAATACGCGTCTATGAAGCTACGCGTCCGTGGACAGTAGGTCATAGTTTTATATGTAAGCTTCACGCAGGCGTATACCAAGAGTATAATGACGAATACGCGTCTATGAAGCTACGCGTCCGTGGACAGTAGGTCATAGTTTTGTATGTAAGCTTCACGCAGGCGTACACCAAGCTTATAATGACGAATACGCGTCTATGAAGCTACGCGTCCGTGGACAGTAGGTCATAGTTTTGTATGTAAGCTTCACGCAGGCGTACACCAAGCGTATAATGACGAATACGGGTCTATGAAGCTACGCGTCCGTGGACAGGAGACATAACTGATTTCAATAACCTACAAAATTACTAAAATAAAAACATTTTCAGGGCAAGAACGAGTCTCTCCGAGCCCGCGCCATCCTCCGTTCCCTCGTGCCGCTGGAGGACCTGCAGGGAGTGCTCAGTCTGAGGTTCACGCTCAACAACCCTGCCGCCGGAGAGGAACGACCTAAGTCAGGTTAGAATATTTACATGGTCCGGATCAAAGTTTCGAAGCGCGTTTGTAAATTATTTAAGACTTAAGAGCGCCCAACCAGAGGTAAATTTCCATACAACTGCTCTTACGTAATGTGACGTTATTACACATCTTTCTCCAGATATTTTTGAAAAGCAGATATCTTCTGGATATCATCTAGGTTTCTATTGAAATCAAAATATAAATTTGTATAAATTTATACAGAAAAGATCTCTGAAAACCTGATATTTTGCGTGAACTTTAGCCCTTTATGATGTACTCATAAATTTAATAAGTAAAGAAAATATATCTATATACATGTTGCGCATTGAATCCAGATTCTGAGGGATTGTTTTTGTTTTCTCAAATGGTTTTTTTAAAAAAGATAAACACGTATTTACTGGACCAAGTTTTGTGGATTGTTCGAGTGAGTGACAGAATTACTGAATGCCAACTGAGCGTTCAGGCGTTATCTCTGTTTTTCGCGTTGCCTATTTATTAAACACTTGCCTCGGTTTCGCTCGGGGACAATTCAATTTTCCATCATTAAACAATATGGAAACTTCTCGATTGGCTTTCTCCGGTCCGTATCATGAATTCTGCATGATCTGGTCTAGATGATATTTTATAATAAAACGTACCCTCAATATAAAATCTATTTAAGGAGACAAAATTTAAAAGAAAACCCTAATGAATAATGTATTCAACAGACATGCCGTCAGGCCTGATCCCTGGTCACAAGCAGAGTGTAGGCCTCTTCTTGGAGCGAGTATATGGCATTGAGACTCAGGAGCTGTTCTACAAGCTGCTGGAAGAAGCCTTTTTGCCGGACTTGAGGGCCGCCACTATGCTGGATAGAGTAAGTTTGAATTAACAATTATGTAGAATGTTCTCCCATACATGAATTCAATGGATACGAGGTGCACAGGACGAGTCGTTGTGGCGATGCTTGGGGAGGCCTACGTCCAGCCGTGGACGTCTTTAAGCTGAAATGATGATGATTCTGAAAATGTGCAGACGATATTCTCGCCATCGCCGGTAGAAGGAATGTGCCACAAGAACGTGGGGATTGGCACAACTATAAAATAAAATTCGGCGAATATCCACCCTTACGTTGTTGAAACTTCTAAGGTCCGTACTAAGCGTTTCGCCTCTTCGTTTCTACTGCCTACAATGAGGGACTGGAACAATTTGCCTGCTGTGGTCTTCCCGTCCGATTATAATTTAGGTGTCTTCAAGGCTCTTAATAAACTAGTGCTCCTCACCATCAACGATTGCATCGCTGTTTACCATCAGGTGAAGCAACTAGTGCTTGACTGCTTATATCAATAAAATAAAAAAAGAGGTCTATGCCCAGCAGTGGCCGAAATTGAATCGTGAATGATGATGACGATGATTCTGAAAAATAAATGGATTTATGAAAATTATTGCTTATTTAAGAGTTGACAAAAGGTTCCCTGTGTGTTTATTTGGAGACGTAAATATTTTATTTTAGGTGCTTTAATTTTATTTGACAGTTCATGATTTCCCTCGTTTCTTTTCTATTTTCTTCTCTTGCAAGCAATCCAAGTAATTTTATATTGAACTAGCTTTTGCCCGCGGCTTCGCCCGCGTACATTAAATATAGCCTATGTCACTCAGGAATAAAGCTGCTTTTTATCGGTGATAAAATTTTAGCAATCAGACCAGTACTTTCAAAGATTACCTTGTACAAACAAAAAAACAAACTTTACCTGTTTATAATTAGTGTAGATTAAGTATATGCTAAGCCAAATTGATAAATTTGAAGAGGTGCAATGCAGAGCAGGGTGTAAAGACCCGCATATCTTTATTAAAAAGGAAGGATTCTCCAACCAGACGGCTGTTGTGTCTGGTCCGGGCAACTGAACGATAGTGGTTTTTCGGATTGTTGTATATGTTCAAATCGTGCGGACAACGCAATTTAGGATTAGTATGTCGTCAAAAATTTAGTTCGCACGTACTATTGTATTTGTATGTTACGACAATAAGTTCACTTGACCCTTAACCAGGTGCATACTAATACATTTAACTATCTTAATTAATATTCTCATTTCCCTCAACAGAACGACGGCTGCGAATCCGACATGGCCCTCTCAATGAACCGTTACATCGGCAACTCTATCTTGCCGCTGCTCATCAAACACGCCTACTTCTACAACGAGGCAGAGAACTACGCCAGTCTGCTGGACGCTACTCTACATACTGTGTATAGGTAAGTACCTAACAACTAATTCGTTCTTTGACAAATTTTTCATAATTTAGAAATCAGAAGTCAGAAATCAGAAACGATTTTTTCGAATAAACCATTTAGAGCACTTTTGAATTGTCAAAATGTCGATCAGTCAAAAAAGTGAAGCTAAATTGCACGTTGCAAAGCGTAGATCTCGTATTTATTTATTTATTTAGGATCTCCAACAAAGGATGTACGCTGTTAGCAGCTAATCTACGCACATATAGTAAAGAGGTAAAGTTTGTTTTTTTTTGTTTGTAGGAGGTAATCTCTGAAAGTACTGGTCTGATTGCTAAAACTTTTTCATCGATAGAAAGCTGCTTTATTCCTGAGTGACATAGGCTATAATTTATTTACGCGGGCGAAGCCGCGGGCAAAAGTTATATCTTATAAATGCAATGGCAGGCCTGTTGGTCTAGTTGTCAGTGGCCCTGACTGCAATGCCTGAGGTCGTGAGTTCGATTCCCACCCAGGACAAATGTTTGTGTGATGAATTCTGTATCTGGGTGTAATTTATCTACAATATGTAAGTATTTAGAAATATATAAGTATGTTTATCAGTTGTCTAGTACTCATATCACAAGCTCTGCTTAGTTTAGGACTAGATGGTGTTGTGTGAAAGTTGTGGGATATTATTATTATTACATATTATAGTAGAAATTTTTCTTTTCAGGTTATCAAAGAACCGTATGTTAACCAAGGGTCAACGTGAGGCGGTCTCAGACTTCTTGGTAGCTCTGACGTCAGCCATGCAGCCGTCCATGTTGCTCAAACTGCTGAGAAAACTAACTGTTGACGTGTCCAAACTATCCGAGTACACCACTGTCGCTCTTAGGGTGAGTGTCACAATGCTTATTTTGGCAAAACAACCAATCCTGTTGGAGTATTTTAGGTTAGCAGCTATTTACCTCGCTGCTAGAACATATTTAATCTCAGGAGCGGAGGGGAATGATATGTCTGAAACTAATAAGTACAGATACCGGCATGGATCTTGAGCGCTGACTTCCACTTGCGCAGAAGTGAAATATCGGGTCTCTTTAGTGGTATGAAGTGAGACGCGGTGGTGGGGAGTGCAATCCTTGTACAGTGATTGGCTCGCCGATGTGTACGATGCGCAAACCGATCCCCACTTTTTCGCCGAGCGCTCAAGATTCGTGCCGGTATCTATATTTATTTAAAGATTATAGAAAAACCTATAAGAAGTCTATGTTCACAATTACACGAGCTGACCTGTCAAACGTTGTTTTACAATATAAATTATATCAAAGAAATCGAACGCCACTATAAATGGAAACAAAATTACTAAAATCACGATTTGAAAATGGTAGGTATATAATTATGATTTAAATATGGTAGGAGTGTGAATAATACCTCACCTCACCTTTTTTCATCCTCAACCTACCAAATATATGAAAAAAAAAAAACCATCCAAATCGGTAAGCGTCAGGACTCCTGGACCACTAGCGATATTTGATGTTTAGAGAATACCAAAATTAACTACCTTTTTGCTACTATTTGGTACCTACCTTCAAATATTTGGTACCTCTACTGACAGCGAGAAAACGCCAGAAGAAAGTGAAAGAAAGTGGTAGGTCTAAGAATAAGTCATAGGCTATTTTTACCTTCCTACCCCCACCCCCCATTTTATTCTGCTATAATTTTTAAGGTAGAACAACGTTTGCCGGGTCAGCTAGGTATTAAAAAAAATGAGTCGTTCGAAACCTTCGTTCTTGACACGTGCACTGGACTCCCACTTGGTTGGTCTTTTTTATGAAAAATCTTGTGAAGTAAAGCTCTCAAAAATAGCCAAAAAATATTGAAGTTTTTTTCCACCAGCTTCTGACCCTCCACTACGAACGCTGCGCCAAGTACTACGGCAGCACAGGCCCCGGCCAAGGAGTATACGGAGCCTCGTCAGACGAAGAGAAGAGGCTCACCATGATGCTGTTCAGCAACATCTTCGACTCGCTCAGCAAGATGGACTACGAGCCCGAACTATTCGGCAAGGCCCTGCCCTGCCTTATTGCTATAGGTAAAAGGATCATTTTACTGTAACAATAAACCTGGGTACATAGAAAGTACTACCAATCTTCGATCTCGTAATGTGCTGCCTTATCGCTATAGTTATAAGGGTAATTTTACTCTAGCAGTTATCCTCCATGAAATGAACAGAGCCTCCGCAGATAAAAAAAGAATAGCTCAATATATTGCAGCTCCGATAAATTTTCCTTATTTCTAGAACTATAAAGCTCGTTTTACTCTAACAAAGATGGAAGGCAGATCCAAAATGGTGTTGTTAAGTAACATCTTCGAATCGCTCAGCAGAGCCCGAAGCAAGGGAAACTACGAACCTGAGATTTTCGGCAAGGCCCTGCGTTATTGTTTTAGGTATAAGGCTAATTTTACTTTAGCAACAGGCCTAAGTGCATAGAAAGTAGACCTTCGAACCCGAACTATTCAGTAAAGTGCTCTCCTGCCTTATTTTTATAGTATTAAGATTCATTTTAGTCTAGCAATTAATCAGCAGAAAAAGAAACAGTTTTGCAACGACCGAACGCTCAGCCATAGCCGTTTATAGTATAAACGTCTACGGCTGAGCGTTCAGCCGTTTTACGCGGACGTGGCGCATATTTTTCATAAAGAATATTTATAATCTGTAAGTCCTAAGTGAAAGACAAATGAAATGTTTTTCTTTCTTTCTTTCTAAACCAAGTGTTCGTTTTAGAGGTATGTGGAACAAGGTATACAATCTCACAAACCTCTGTTGAAAAGGGAAGATCCTCCGACCAGACAGGTGTTGTGTCTAATTCAGAAGACTGCCCAATAGATGATTTCGGGCTGTTGTTCAAATTGCACGGAGATCTCTAATTGTATGATGCAGGATTTCATACTTTTTGTATTTCTTGTATAGATGTCGCTACAAGTTCTTACAATAAATATAATACTAATTTATATAATTTTGTTCATAGGTTGTGCTCTACCGCCCGATTACTCGCTATCAAAGAACTATGATGATGAATTCTACGGCAAGGAACAGGTCACAGGTACACTATTTTGACTCTTAATAACCTGCGAATAAATGTGAAAATCGGTTGTTGAATGTGAATGCCGTTTGATATAATTATGATGTTTGTTTTTTTTTTTGGTTAAAGATATTTTAGATATATGTTTTTTTTATGGATGCGAGACGCACAGGACCGCTCGTTGTGGCGACGCTTGGTGGAGGCCTATGTCTAACAGTGGACGTCTTTTGGCTGAAATGAAGATGATAATTTGATAAATAATGATAACATTTTTCCACTATTTGCAGGAGACCTCGACAACCCACAATACGACCCTCAGCCCATTAACACGTCATCGGTAGCCCTGAATAATGACCTGAACACTATCGTCCAGAAGTTCTCTGAACATTATCATGACGCATGGGCTTCTAGGAAGATCGAGAACGGCTGGGTGTATGGGGAGGGCTGGTCTGACAGCCAGAAGTCGCATCCGCGACTGAAGCCGTACAACATGCTTAATGACTATGTAAGTAATGCGTCAAAGAATATTCTAGATTGATAGAGAAACAAAATAGCCAGTTGACAAGTTGAGAAACGCCGAAGATCATCGAAGACACCCAAACATCCTAAGCCTTCGAGTCGGATCAGAACTATACCACATACAAATGCTTCATCAAACGGATTGAAGGCTAGTCACCGTGTATTGACCACAGTGTTTCGTCATAATTTGTCATGTTTATCCGGATAAATTGAGCAGTGGTGGCCGAGTGGTAACGGCCCCGACTTACGAGTTGTAGGTCGCGGGTTCAAACCCAGCCAGGCGCATTACTTTGTGTAATTTATTTCATCACCACTGCTCTCAAAACGGTAAAGGAAAACATCGTGAGGCAACCGGCATTTCCTAGAACCAAAAATTCGAAGACATGTGACATTCACCGCACTGGGCCCGCGTGGTGGATTACGGCCCATTCCCTCTCCTACAAAGGAGGCCTGAGTCTCAGCAGTGGGAACATTAAAAGGCCGATTATGCTTATCCGGAAAAGGGATGTAATATGTTTGTAAATTCATAACTAACGTCAAACTATACGATGATAGAAAAAAAAAACTGAAGAATCCTTTTTTTACTTTATTTGTAATCGAGGATGTGTCCACCTTGTAATGACCTTGGTCGGGCCAATCAGATCCCAGTACCCTGCTTCCCCGTACCTAAGCTAGTTAACAGAATTGTTTTAGTGCGCTAGTTCAAGCATGAGGCGTCTATGGGCTGTATGGTCGTTGTATACGGCAATGATAATGTGCTACTTTTGGTAACCAGTCCACTTGAGCCTCCCAAAACCATAGCCTTAACCATATCTTTGTTTTGTATGTCACAATAGTTTTCCACCAACCGAGGGTTTTTAGAATAGAATAGAATAGAATCTCTTGAATCTTTAGAATGTCTTGGGTGCACTTGCATACCGCGTACAATAATCATCCTTTGGCACTACGCTCCATGAAAAGTGTCTAAAGGGCCGCTGTGAGTGGGCTTCGGCTCCTCTTATGCCTTCCAAAGGTGAGAGAAACTTCTAGGAGCTCAGGGTCCTGAGAGATAAAAAGACTGTATGTCATCATCATCTTCCTGTCCTTGTCCCGTTTTATTTGGGTTCGACGCAATACGTTTTTTTTCTTCCATTCTGCCCTGTCACTCGTCAAGCTATCACTAATTTCCTTTTCTTTCATATCACTTTTCACACAATCCATCCATCTTTTCTTTGGCCTCCCTCTTCATCCATCCACATGTATACTCATAACTCTTTTAGTAACATGCGTTTCATCCCTCCTCTTTACATTGACCATACCAAGACAAACGATTCCCCTTCAACTTTTCAGTCACAAAAAAACTGTATGTAATACTACTAAAAACTTACTTATTTTATCTACTTTACAAACTTTCAGGAAAAAGAGCGTTACAAGGAGCCTGTCCGCGAGTCACTGAAGGCACTCCTTGCTATCGGCTGGTCAGTGGAGCACTCCGAAGTGGATATCCCCAGCACCAACCGCAACTCTATGAGGCGGCAGTCCAAGTCTGGAGGCGTAAGTTGTATACATACTCTTACTTGGATATTATATGCTTTTAAATGTGCTAAAGAAGTCAGTTATTCTAAATGATTGATGAAATTACTGAGACAGTCACTAAAAGGTGGGCAGATGAGTTTTTTGAAAACATAACCCTTCTTGGAAGTCGGGTAAAAAAAAACAAAGCTTTTATTTGTTATTGGCCGCTATGTTTGCCCTGTTGTTGCAAAGTGCTTTTTTGGACAAAAAAAAGTTTAAAAACTTTCAATGATCCTTGGATATTATAAAAAAAATAAAACAAATTTTGAGCCAGTTAACAAATGAAGATTGTATTGTATTTGCATATCTATACGAAGTTGTAAAGCCTGAACAATATAATTATGAAAAAAGAATCTGGTAATTTTTGTTTCATAAAAAGGTGTATATATTAACTTAAAGAAGTATACATTCTAGTTGGCCACCCTATATTTTCCAAGTTGAAAGTATTAGAGTCTACTTCATATGCTTAATTCGAAATATACAGGGTGACTGGTAATTAGTGTACGATACTTAAACACGTGATTGTGCTCATGATAACAAACAACTTTTACTATGGGAACAAACTTGAAATCGCAAAAAAAAAAATCAGCTGTTCAGTACATTTATGTTTGCCCAATGTACTGAACAGCTGATATTTTTTTCGCGATTTCGGCTTTCCTCCCATAATAAAAATTGTTTGTTATCATGAGCACAATCACGTGTTTAAGTATCGTACACTAATTGCCAGTCACCCTATATAAGCCGGCGTAGCTTTTGTCAGTGAAACAATATAATATATATTTGCTGTTTTTTTTAATATATATTTCAATGTTATATAGATTTAAATTTTTCCTGTGCATGCTAGCCAAAGGACGAAAAAGTTAAGGAGCCTACGGTACATAAGCTTATTATCAAAATCCCTTTACCATACATACCCACTGTTTATGGGCACCAAACGTATATGAATGTTCGCACTTAAGTATATTGGCATGACTGGCATTCTTCCATATATCCAACAGATAATGATGAAATACTTTGTTTTTTTTTTATTATTATTTTAACTCCCATTTTGTCTAGCATTTGATACTTTTTTTTTAATTCTTGGTTCCCAAAAAAATCTTCATTCACAACCGTAAATAGTTTATTTTTCAAATCCGTTCAAAGTTAAGGAATTTAGAAACTTTTTCAATCTGGTTGAAGGGGAAACTGTCAAGTCAACAAAATGATGCACACACTGAAATGTGACGTCACTGTTATTGGGTTACTCCTGTAAAAAAAAAGATTTTCCTACCAAGCCCCCACCAATATTTGAAATGTCAAATGCGTATAGTCTACTGGGATTGACGGTACATAATTCATTCTATGAAGAAATAATCTCAAATTTCACTTTAACTACAAATTCTTTATACCGTTATATTTTCAAACCAAGTAAATCTAGAATGACGTCATATGGAAAAATGCCCCTACCCAAAATTGTATTAGTACTTATTGCATTTATGAATGAACCTATCGTTCAGTGAACGTCTGAATGAATGAATGTATGGACCTTTTACACGTTAAATTGCTTTTTATCACCCACCTGACTTGTGTGTTATTTTCATATCCCCGCAACGCACAGCGCCCTCCCGATATTGTGGTGAGTTTTAGAACTAATTAATTTACATATAGATAAAAGATTTTGTCGAGATAGAATAGCGTAATTTAGTTTAGTTTTAATTAGTGGTTTAGTTTACACTTTTGTAAGTAGCCAATTTCCAAAAGGCGCATGCATTAATTTCTGGCAGTTGTATTTCCAACGCCTATGGTTTTATTTTTAATGTTTCTTCTGTATATTATTTATAAATATAATTTGTCTTCTAAAAATAAATTCCATACGATTCTGCCATAACCACAATAATATTTAGTTTAAGCTCAAAAAATAATTTAATCATTCCAAAATATATTTATTTATCTTTTCTGTCTATTTTCCTCTATCTTTCTTATGATAACTTTATATTATAATCATCCTATACTGCTTTCAGTATTTACTAACGCTTTTTGCTTCAACGCATGTAAATAAAACAATATGTGTCTTCTACAATTTACAACAAAATAATAAAACCACTTACTTTTCTGTCTCTACTTCTCCACTTATGTTTATTTATGTCTATGTTTTGATAGTACTATTATAGTACTACTTTTTCTTTTCATTTATAGATTTTCAGCAGTGTACACTGCATAGTAGAAATAAAACCCAGTTAGTCCAAATGTCAAATGATTGTTTGAATTCTTGTCAAAACTTAATCGTATCACTTGACTTACGTTTAATTTTTGACATGTCGATAATAATTTATTTAAATTAATTGGGTTTTCAATCTGCAAAAAAATTATGCAGTAGTATTTAAAATCGTGGTTTACAGACTTGAGGCGAAAGCTTCAGGGTGGCCCGCTAAATACAAATTTGCTTATTGAAATTATAGAGTGATTGGTAATTAAAAAGTTTTTCACGATCGTAATAAATCAGAATAAAACCTCACATACATTAGGGGACAAAAATATTCCCCCAACATTACGCCCAATGTGCTCTTATCGCTGTCAAATTGTGCAACATGTCCCGCGTAACGCAAATGCGTTGTAAAATGTTGTGGACCAAGTTGCGGCACACTCAGCAACGTTGCAGTGTAGGATGAGCGTTGCGCTTCATGTTGGAGGACATTTTGTCCCCTAATATATCTGAGGCTTTAGCCTCAAATTTCATAAGTTTATGAAATAGTCATTCAATCGGGTATTTTGAACTTGAGTTACACAGCTAATTTTAATGACTAAACATCGGAAGATTTAAAAGAAATAGTGTCCGACCGAAACTGGGTTTTACGACCAAAACCGAAACCGAATTTCGACAATAGTCTCAGTTTCGGCCGAAACTGAAACCTAAACTTTCTTACAAGGATAATGTTTTGAGGGGAAAAATAAAGAAAACGTTATTATAATCAGTCGGTCTTTATTTTTTTATCTTTAAATCACACAGCTATGCAATCTTCCACATTTTCACTCATTATAATAATACATGCAACACAACAACAACACAACTTGATACTGGTGGAGCTACTGAAGGTAACTGAAACCTTCAGTAGTGCCATCAGGATGGAATTTGGTGTGGACAAATGTGCAGTCATGCATGTAAAGCGAGGTGAGATTATGGAATCCGTTGAACTCAACTCTCGGATTCCATACACCTAAGATCCCTCTGCTCAACCGAAACATACAAGTATTTGGGTATGTCGGAAGCGTTAGGCATCAATGCTGATGACGTGAAATAATCGTTGGTGGAGCGTTTCTTTGGCTGCCTGAATAAGGTACTGAATAGCCTTGTATCAGGCTGGAACAAGGTGCGCGCTTTCAACGGTTGGGTCATGCCGGTTTTGATGTACTCTTTCGGCATACTCAAATGGACTCAGACAGAACTTGACGCCCTGGATAGGAGGGTCCGCACACTGCTTACCGCAAATCGAATGCATCAACCACGGTCATCGGTGATGAGACTGTATAAGTGCGGGGGTCGTGGCTTCTTAAATGCTAAGACCCTGCACAACCGCGGGGTATGCAGTCTCAGGGAATACTTCCTAAAAACCGACGTGGGAATGCACCGAGATGTGGTAGCGGTGGACAAGGGCCTCACTCCGCTCTCCTTGGCTAACGAGAACTGGCGCAAACCTATAGTACTGGATACTAATGACCGCAGGGAAGTATGGCAGAGCAAGTAGCTTCACAAATTTCGGTCGGACACTAAATAAAGCTACAAAAAAGTACTAAACAAAAGATTATATTGGCGAATGACAATTCCATTCTCAATCATAATAATAAGGAGCGGGCTACCCCGGTGCGTCTCTTAATCATTCGTAAAATTACTTTCTTCCTCTAACGCAATCACCATATTTTCCAGCAGACAGATTCAGCAACGCCCTTCAACTACAACCCACACCCAGTCGACATGACCAACCTCACGCTATCTCGAGAGATGCAGAACATGGCGGAGAGGCTAGCTGATAACGCGCACGACATCTGGGCCAAGAAGAAAAAGGAAGAATTGACTACTAACGGAGGTAAGTGTGAAGGAGAGAGAGAAAGATGTAGAACATGACAGAGAGGCTAGCCGATAATGCGCACGATAGTTAGGCCAAGACGAAGAAGGAAGAGTTACTAACAAAGGCAAATGTGAGAGAGTGAGAGATGCAGAACATGATACAGGCTAGTCGATAACAGGCTCGACATCTGGGTTAAGAAGAAGGAAGAGTTACTTACTAACGAAGGTAAGTGTGAGAGAGAGATGCAGAACATGATAAAGAGGTTAGCTGACAACGCGCATGATATCTAGGTCAAGAAGAAGGAAGAATTGACTACTAACGAAAGTTAATGCGAGGGTAAGAGATGAATGCAAAACATGGCAGAGAAGCTAGCCGATACAAGACAAGACAAAGATGGAAGAGTTACTTACTAACAATGGAGGTACTACTATCGGAGGTAAGAGTAAGGGTGAGAGAGAGAGATGCAGAACATGACATTGAGGCTAGCCTATAACTCACACGACATCTGGACCAAGAAGAAAGAGCTTATTTCTGTTATTATGTAACTCACATAATAACAGATATAAGTGTGAGGGCGACAGAGTTACATAACATGGCAGAAAGGCTAACCAATTTTGGGCCATGAAGAAGAAGGAAGAGTTGCTTACTAAGGGAGGTAAATGCGGTGGAGAGAGAGATGCAGAACATGATAGACAGGCTAGCCGATAACGCACACGACATCTGGACCAAGATTAAGAAGAAAGAGTTAACTACAAACGGAGGTAAGTGCAAGGGAGAGAGAGTTGCAGAACATGGCAGAGAGATTAACCTATTACACGCATATCGGTGTCATGAAGAAGAGAGATTCACTTGCTAACAGAGGTAAGTGTGAAGGAGAGAGAGATCCGAGAGATCGTCAGCCTTTAAAGCTACTTAAACGTTTTGTCACTTACAAAGGTTTGTTAATGGTTACTCTCATTTATAGCGGTTAATAAGCATCGAAAAATGTGGTGCTGCAACGTTAAGAAGTAATAACAACACAAGAAAAACGTCTAACATTTACTACCTCTAAAGATTGTTATTAACTGGAACCAAATGTTAAGGATGAGCTGATAGGAACAAGTGCACATGTGCGCTGCAGTTTTTTTTTTCAACACTCCAAACATACACTCTCCAAAATTCATCCTGTAAAATACCGAAAGGCTACCCTACGTAAATACTCTCATTACAGACGTCTATATATGAAAAATGACTCTCTCTAATAGAAGTTCCTACACTGTCACACCTCTGTCCGTCAGTTTAATTTTTTATTTATTTGTTTCTATATTTATACAAGTAATAGGTACAATACAGATGATGCAAATCATAAACTCATTAGAGTTTTACCGTGCATCATAATCATCGACACAAGATTTTGCCTAACTAAAACTAAAACACAATAAAAATATCAAAATAATCCTAGATCAAACATAATTTTAACCGAAGAGGGTATAAGTAAATAAATTGTCGAGTGAACGTGCGTAACATCGCATCAGAGACCGAGCTAACCGCTTATCTATTTACAAAGTATTTAAGGAATGTATTGACACTGATACAGGTTGTTCCTTTATTTTAATATGCCTATCTGTGTGCATCCCTCATCGCATAATCGATTTATGGGCACAGATGCATAATTATTATTTTTTGTTATTATTTAGTTATGTATTCAAATGTGAGAAGTGTTGTTTTAATTTGTATTTTATGTTTTTATGTGTAATTTTACCTATCAATGTTGTCGGCAAACTATTTATAAGATAGGGTATCATATATCCCCGAATACCTCTGTGTTTAGGGATAAAACTAACGGGATCTGACTATTTTTGTCGCTTATCCAGGTTCAACTGTATAACTACAATCTCTTTGTTTCCATCTTCAGGTGGCATCCATCCCCAACTAGTCCCCTACGATCTCCTAACAGACAAAGAAAAGAAGAAGGATCGCGAACGTTCTCAAGAATTCCTCAAATATCTTCAGTACCAAGGGTACAAACTCCACAGGCCCAGTAAGGCACCGCAGAGTGATACGGAACAAACCACTACGAGCGTAGCAATAGAGCTCAGATTCGCATACTCGCTACTGGAGAAGCTGATACAGTATATTGATAGAGCTACTATTAATATGAAGCTGTTGAAACCGTCGACTACTTTTAGTAGGAGATCTAGTTTTAAGACTAGTACGAGGGATATCAAGTTCTTTTCTAAGGTGAGTTGTTTTTTTTTATAATATAAAGTTTTTGTCTTGTAGATTAAAATAATATTTTTTATATATAAGAAATGTAGTAGAACTTGTAAATAAGACACGTAGATCAGTCTTTTATAAGAGAAACAATTAAATAACTCCTCCAATGTGGGTGGAACAAATGGAGTGTCCGCCTTTTAACAGTTCCTCGGTCGCAGTGACTGTTTCGAACAATCTTGGAGTCCTGGCTAGCATCGGCTCTAGAAAATCTTGTTTTAATTTTTGTATAATACTGTCTCACATTTAGACATCACTTTATGAGATTTTTTACTAAACTAGGAGTTTTTATTTTTAATAAATAAAATTTCACACTAAGCACTTAATCTTTCAATTTATGAGATGTCTTATTATTAAACTAAATAACGTAGTTTTTTTCAAACGTGAAAATATGTGCTTTAATTTTCAATTCCTTTTTTTAACGATATTTTCATCAACTGTCTCTCTTCTTATGATATCTTCTGTAACTTGTTCTTAAAATAATCTGTATGTAATTTAATATAATATTATATTACATGCATGCTATAATAATGTGTATTGGTTTCCAAGCAACACAAGTCGGAAGTAAAGTACTTCAAGAAGGTACATACGTGTTTTAGAGCGTGACACACCATGTAATCTTGCGCATCTGAACCATACTGTTTGTTTTGCACTTATGGCAAAAATTGCAGGCTCAACCGTAGCCGTTTGCTCGCTAGATGGCGCTAAAGTCAATTTTTTTCTTGTGTAAGTGGAGCATTATTAAACCCCGATTTCTGATTTAAGCATTTGAAGTTGAGTATTTCTTAAATTCTACTTTAGCCAAAAATCCTGACAAAATTGGGCATTAAAAGAGGGTTTGAGAAATGCTTAACTCAAAATACTCAATTCTGAAACCCTTAATCATAATTAATGTCGCTAAATATGGTGTTTAAACCCTAAGATTGGAAGCCGATCCCAAGCTAGTTGGGGAAAGGCTAGAGAGATGATAAAAGTATAGTGCTTCAGTATAGCGACTATACTTAAGCACTATAGTTAGTCATCAAGACTATTGATGACAGTTGATTACGAGGCAATAATTTAAAAATGTTCCAATAACACTAAAAACTAAAAAAAGTTGAGTTTAGCGCCATCTAGCGAGAGTATGACTACACTTGAGCCTGTAGTTTTCACCTCAAACAGGTTGATTTTAAACTCATTTGCAATCTTGAGGGAGATAAAAATTAATATGAATATAAATAGCCGTATTTTCGTGTATCATTGTTAACTGAAACTTAAGTTTAAGAACAGTGCGCTTTGTGCGAGTTATTTTTACGCTATCGCGAAATTCGAAACGTTTCTCGCGTTTGGCTTTCTGATTGGTTAAGAGCTTGTAGTGGGCCAATCGTAGCGCTGAACCTCATAAACGTGTCGATCGCGTTAACGTAAAAAAAACTCGCACTATACTCCATTTATTTAGGTAATTAACTAAATGTAAACAATCTTGACATGTCTTTTATCTAAAAGTTGTCTAAAAATTTTATCTAAAAATGTTTACAATTTGTTATTTACCTATACCGATGTTTGGTAATTAACTAAATTAAAAAAAATCTTTGTATGTCTTTTATACGATTTTTTTTTTATTAATAAGACATTATCAAGATTGTTTTTGTTTAGTTAACTCCTAAACAAATGGAGGATAGGTACTCAGAACAGAAAAAAAATTTGGAAGACGCGTCTATGAATTTTTTTATTTTTATTTTCATCTATCAACAATTTGTCAGATGCTGTGGGATGTGAAACTCTGAAATATGTGAAAATTGTACAAACAGATTAATACAGATAAACAGATTAATACAGATAAACATATCTTATTCTGTGTACCTTGAAAGATTGCAAATTCAAAGTCAGCCTGTATTCTTTAAAATAGTATCCAAATCTGCTGTGTGCAAGCAACTGCTATATTCGGCTTCTAGCATACTGCATTGTTTAATGTTAAAAAAAAATACATCCACATAAAAGGCAATGCTTGCTCCGACGAGGCTAAATATGTATTACTTGATGGAATATAATAATGATTATTATTTTATTACATTAGCCAATCGCATGTTGAAGTCTTTTTATAGTTAACAACCTGGATATGAAAAAAAAAACGTAACAAAAATATACATAGCATGCATTTACATATATATATATACACAGCATCTATAGAAAGCTACTGCGGAGAAGATTAAAAGCTCCTTAAACTATATCTGAAGTATTTACAGCTTAAGGTGAAAGTTACGGAGTCAGTGCACCAAGTGCGAGTTTTACGTTAACGTGATCGAACATTTGCCGCATTTGGCTCTCTGATTGGTTAAGAGCTTGGAGCGGGCCAATCGGAGCGCCGAACGTCATTGACGTAAAACAAAGTCACACTAGGCACTCTGAGCGTCGTCATGCTAGATGGCGCTATACTTAAGAACTATAGTTAGAGTCACGAGCAGTCTGTATTAGGTGGATTTAGAGGTACAGTCGACCCGCCGTAATGCGACAAACGTTTTGCAAGGCGGTGTCGGATTATCGGATTTGTCAGACTACGGAGTACTGTCACCGATCCCTTGTAGTCCGAAACTTTTGTGAAAAGGAGTACCTTGTTATCCGTTAAATTACATACATACAAAAATGGTATTGTACTACATAATATACAATAGGTCTTTAACGCACTTTTAGAAATAGAACTAATCGTATTGATGTCAATCAATAGGTGTGTCAGATTATGAGGGGTGCCCGATTAGACAGAAACCGGATTACCGACGGTCAACTGCAATAGTTTGGCTAAGTTTAATAAAATGGAATGTCCGGGTTTTTAGCAAATACCATTCCTTTGACTTAATAATGCTTCCATACACTAAAAGCAAAATAAACTAAAAATTTTGAGTTCAGCGCCATTTACTGAGATCATGGACACACTGAAGCCTGAAGCTTTCACCTCAAATTGTGAAATCTATGTGATAATTACCTACACACTGCCACTTTCAGTACCTCACTACTTTGTAGTTCTTAAAAATCACTTTAAAAAAAAAAATAACACTTAGAAACCCATTATCCCACACAATCACAACCAACCCAAAACCAATTATACCCTATCTACAATAAGGTTCAATTTCCAGGTGGTGCTACCGCTGATGGAGAAGTATTTCTCGACGCATCGCAACTACTTCATAGCTGTAGCCACTGCAACTAATAACATTGGAGCAGCCAGCTTGAAGGAGAAAGAGATGGTTGCTGCTCTGTTCTGTAAGCTCGCCAGCTTGCTCAGGTCTAGGTAAGTTGAAAGCACAGATATGTTAAACAGTAGAGATATGTCTTCAACACAAACTCAAAAACCAGAATGGCACACATGCTCATATTTCTCACTGACACAAAGAAACTGAAAGCAACACCAATATACTCGGTTATAGAACACTTGCAAAAGGGGGTGGAGCATCTTGCTGTAACCACGGATTCAGAATAAACACACATAATGCAAATTATATAATTAGTGATGTTAAGTAGTAATCATTGAAAAAAATTTATCGATAACACTGCTGTCATCGATATTTTTTGATTTCTGAAAATAATAATAATAATAATAATGATGGAGCTACTGAAGGTAACTGAAACCTTCAGTAGTGCCATCAGGATGGAGTTTGGTGTAGACAAATGTGCGGTCATGCATGTAAAGCGAAGGGAGGTTGTCGAATCCGTGGGCACTCAACTCACGGATTCCATAAACCTGAGATCCCTCTCTCCAACCGAAACCTATAAGTATTTGGGTATGTCGGAAACTCTAGGCATCAATATCACTGACATGAAGCAATCGTTGAAGGAGCGTTTCTTTGGACGCCTGAAGAAGGTATTCAATAGCCTTCTTTCAGGCGGAAACAAGGTTCGCGCCTTCAACGGTTGGGTCATGCCGGTATTGATGTACTCTTTCGGCGTACTCAAATGGACTCAAACGGAACTTAACGCCCTGTATCCGCACACTGCTGTCTGCATACCGAATGCATCACCCACGATCGTCGGTGATGAGATTGTATATCCCGCGGAAGTGTGGGGGTCGAGGTTTTTTAAATGCTAAGACCCTACACAACCGCGAGGTATGCAGTCTCAGGGAATATTTCCTAGCTGCCGACGTGGGTATGCATCGAGATGTAGTGGCAGTGGACAAGGGACTCCCCCGCTCTCCCTGGCTAATGAGAACTGGCGCAAACCGGTAGTGCTTGACACTAACGACCGCAGGGAAGTATGGCAGAGCAAGGAACTTCACGGACGCTTTTTCCGGGCCCTTCACGGGCCCGATGTAGCCCAATTGGCGTCCGTAGCCTGGCTGCGTTCCGGTGACCTCTTTGGGGAAACCGAAGGTTTTGTCTGTGCAATTAAGGACGAAGTTATCATGACGAATAACTACCGGAGATTTATTGTGAAGGACGGCACGGTTGACATCTGTCGGGCATGTCACCGTCCAGGAGAATCAATTCGTCACATTATCTCTGGTTGTTCTCGTCTAGCTAACGGAGAGTACTTGCATAGACACAACCTTGTAGCCAGGATTATCCATCAGCAACTTGCTCTGAAATACTCTCTTGTGGAATCGGAAGTGCCGTACTATAGGTACGAGCCCGATCCAGTTCTTGATAATGGTCATATCACTTTGTACTGGGATCGGTCCATCATCACTGACAGGACTATTGTAGCCAATAAGCCTGATATAGTGGTGGTGGACCGAAGCGAGAAGCGTGCAATGATTGTTGACATATCCGTTCCGCATGACGAGAACGTCGTGAAAGCCGAGAAAGATAAACAAATCAAGTATATTGACTTGGGTCGCGAGGTTGTCGACATGTGGGATGTGGACTCGGCGATCATTGTACCGATAGTCGTGTCGGGCAATGGCTTAATAGCCAAGAGCCTCGACCAACACCTTAGGAGGCTCGCGTTAGGCGACTGGATCAAGGGATTGATTCAGAAAGCGATACTCCTGGACACGGCTCGCATTGTTAGGAGGTTCCTTTCTCTGGAGCCCTGACCGCCGGTAGCTTGGACCCTGTGCCCGATACCGATGGGGCTCTTTTTTTATATTTTTAAATGTTTTTTTTTTGTATGATTTTGTTTAAAAAAAATATTTAAAAATGTAATTTATATGGTGTTTACAATGAATAAAGGAAATAATAATAATATTTATTTCCAAAAATAAAATGGTGACAAAAACAAGTAGGTACATAAATGAGGACAAAATCAGAAACGTATTTCAATTTTTCAAGCAGCCAGAAGAGTTCACAAGTATCACGCCCCTTTACCATATCTCTACTGTGTTATTTGATCTGTGGTTGAAAGTATTATAAGAATGGACAACGGAACAAATAAAAGATGCTGTACTACAGCATGCCTGTACTACAATATGCCTGTATTTTAGTAAATACATTATTATTAAATACCAACTATAACTTGCACGTCTAAAGAGCCGTAAAAGTTTTATGTGATTTACGAAAGACAGTCTTTGAAAGTGCAGTGGAAGTAGAAACACCCAACTCCACAACACTTCATCACCCCATCAGAACATATCCTCCCTGGACGTGAACTGCAGTGGCCAATCTGAAAATCTCTTAACCGACTGCGGACCCAGGTTGGCCGCTGCAAAAACAATCTGGCCAAATGGGGCTTCCTCGAGCCATCTCTAGCACAGTGCCAGTGTGGAGCCGATGCACAGGACATGCGTCACCTGCTATGCTGTCCATCCTGCACAACCACCTGCACTTTTCAGGATTTATACGAGGCCAATAACAGAGCTGTACAGGTCGCCAGATACTGGTCCGAAATAATTTAATTTCAGTCCATCGACGCGAAAAGAAGAAGTAGAAGATTGATAAATTTTAAACAAAGCACCTGGACATTTTGTACTCAAAAATGCCCTATAATATCTAAAATCGTTCCTTTATTGCTCAATCTCCTGTCTGATCCTCAGACTCGCAGCCTTCGGTCCTGATGTCCGCATCACAGTGCGCTGTCTCCAAGTCTTGGTGAAGGGCATCGACGCCAAGTCCCTGGTGAAGAATTGTCCCGAGTTCATCCGCACCTCTATGTTAACGTTCTTCAACAATGTGGCTGATGATGTGGGACATACGATAGTTAATTTACAAGAGGTAAGTGATTTAAGTCGACCTTACAGTTAAGAACCTGACTCCTCTTCCTTTTTCCTTCATAAATAAATGTTTTGTGTACATGTATGTGCGCTAAACCAAATCTCAGGATTTGTAACTAAAAATATCGCCCTAAATAAATTTTGCACTGATAAAATCAGTGCAAAATGTGAAAAATGACAAGTTACTGCGGTCAATAGGAAACTTTCGAGAAAGTGTGTTTAGATTATTATTTGGAAAATGTCAGAATTACATTAAAGGATGATAATGATGAATTTAATTCTGACATTTTCCAAATATTAGTCTGAGAATCAAAATTTATGAGTAGGTAATAAGAGTTCATACGTAATTTTATTAATCTATATATATAAAAGGAGAAACTGACTGACTGACATATCAACGCACAGCCGAAACTACTTGGACTAGGAGCATGAATTTTTGCACAAGGTTTCCTTTTATGACGTAGGCGAGCACTAAGAGAGGATTTTCCAAAATTCATCCCCTAACAGGATGGAATGGGGGTCCAAAGTTTTGTATGGAGAAACCTACTTTCACGTGGGCGAAGATGCTGGCAAAAGCTAGTCTTATAAATAGAGAATCACACAAATATAAAGACGAAAGTTTGTGAGTGGGCAGACTATGTCCTGTGGGGTTACCATGACGTTCAAAGTAAGATTGTTTCATTCTTATTTCAGTGTGGGTAAGAGACAGAGCTATACATGTTGTCTAGCGCCATCTCTTACCCACACTGGAAATAAGAATGAAACAATCTTACTTTAAACGTCATGGTACAGGTCCTGGAATAGGATACTTTTTATCCTAGGACTATGTTCCCTTGGGACAATCTTCTACATGATGAGGGCAAAGCCGCTGGCAACAGCTAGTATTGTATAAGTGTGGTATCATCAAATTGATTTTGATAGTTGACAGTATTGGATTAAAGGACCGATAACTTGAAGTTTCCAACAAGTTACTATCGATGTATTATCGAAAAGACTACGTTTAATGTATAATGTATGTCTAATATGATACCAGAGTAAACCCAATGTTTTCCATCCAGGGTAAATATTCTCACCTCCGAGGCACGCACTTGAAGACTTCCACGTCATTAGGCTACATCAACGGCGTGCTGCTGCCAATACTGACGGCCAAGTTTGACCATCTAGCCAACTGCGAGTACGGAGCTGACTTGTTATGTAAGTAATCCGAATGTTTGTAGCCAAGACTTGATGCATTTGTAAGTCAGTTTGACCAAACTGATATACGTAAGAGCCAAGGTCGTCTATCTTTAGCTAACTGCGAATACGAACTTTTTTCCTTAAATAAAACTTCTGATTTCTCAAACTACAATCATTTAACCTCACTTAGGGCGAGTTTCTGAATTGAGTATTTTGAGTTAAGTATGTCTCAAACCGTACTTAAATGCCAAATTTTGACAGGTTTACAGGCTAAAGTAGAGTTTGAGAAATACTCAACTTCAAATGCTTAAATCAGAAATCGGGGGTTAAGGTAGGTTTCTAAATTGAGTACCTATTTTGTGTTGAAAACATCTCTCGTACTTAAGGGGTTGTTGATGATTCCTAACACCTTCGGCAATGTTCGAGAGACTCACGTGACACCCGACGACGTTCGGCGCGTGCATGGCTTATTTTTGTTTTGAATCTCAGTGTTTAATTGATAGTTTAATACACGTACAATTTTCATTTTTATTTAATATGCTGTATTTCTCTCTATTAAAATAAATAAATTCTAACAAAAACAGGAGATTGTTTATTTTCCACGAAATACTTTGTATGACTTCCGCTTAGTATGACGTGTTTATTTCCCGTCGATGTCATTATAAACGGATTCTACTGTAGTTCTGTTTTTTTTAGTAAAGGCCTGCATGATAAGTTAACCAACTAAAAAGATTTTTCCCAGCTTGAACTTTTATTTTCATTGTTAAGGTCACACTTGCCCACTATCTCACCTGATGGTAAGCAATGATATGGTCAATTATGAAAATGGTAGGAGTGGTAGAGACTTAACGGTGACTTGCTTCTTTGCATTTGAGAATTTAGCAGAATTAATAAGGAACTAAAATTTAGTCTTATCTTTGGAACTAGAACTACCGTCATCGCTTGAGTCTGTATTGCTGTCATCATCGCTATCTCCATCGCTACTATCGCTATCGCTATCGCTACCGCTACTTTTACTTTTAGATTTACTATAATAATAAAACTTTTTGCAGGCTGATTTGCAGTTCTTGTGGAAATTCTTATTCAGCCGTTTCTTGCATTCATATTTGGCGCACGATTCCTTGACTGCGTACTGGCAGGCGCTGATGCATTTGTTTCGCGATATCTTCGTACACGCTCGCTCGTACTTATCTCTCAGTATGTTTAATGACTCTGTTTGATTTTTGATTGGGTTTGGCTGAAAATTGTAAAATAGGTTACATACTTTTTTGGAAATCAAAATGGAATCGAAACACAGTTCTGTACTTGTAAATTGTAAAAATGTATTAGTTTAGTTTTTGTAAAATGCGCACGTGAAATGAGTTTTACATAGTTGAATATCAAAACCTTAGTTTAAGATATATATCGTTCATTTAACTTTGCTACTCACTTAGTCACTTAAAAGGCTCGAGGCACAAGCTAGTGCGTTTATTGCATCACAATTTAAATATTGTGTTAAAACAAATAAAAGTACAATGTATTTATCAGAAGTTAGGAAATTTGAAAGTGTCGCCAGTGACTGAAAAGTTGAAAGGGAATCGTTTGTCTTGGTATGGCCATGTGAATAGGAGGCATAAAATGCATGTTACTAAAAGAGCCACGAGTATACATTTGAATGGATGGAAAGAGAGAGGAAGGCAAAAGAAAAGATTGTCTGAAGGGTGATATGAAAGAAAAGAGAGTTAATAATACCGTGACGGGTGACGGGACAGAATGGAAGAAAAAACACAAACACAGAAACGTGTTGGACAAAGGCAGGAAGATGATAATAATGTATTAAGCACATACTTCTTCTAAGTTTCTTCTTGTTGGCGACTTGCAGGCCACTGATAAATATCCTTCTCCTGTCATAATATCTCCGTCAATGGATATAGCTGAAATGAACAATGTTAAATTAAAATTTAATCTGCTTGATCATTATTATGAAGAACTCTATTTGAAAAATCACTACTGTGAAACGGTGAAGGAAATCGACATAACCTAGAATCAAAAATTCGAAGATATTCGTAGCTTGTGTCATCTAACCACCCGTATTGGGCTCATGTGATCCATTCCCTCTTCTAGAGGAGCCTATAATCCCAGCAGTGGCACATTATAAAGCTGATTATGCCTATGTTTATGTGTATTCTGTAATTACCTCGATTTTAACACTTGAAAAAATCGTGAAGTGTGTAATACACATTTTTTCCCCTTGGGCTGCAAACAAAGTTACAATCCATCTGCGATAATGGTTGTCAATATTTCTAAATTGTTTTATCATTGATCAAGTGACATTTCGAATTCGAATAGGCACAACCAGCAGAATTTCAAATTCGAAATTCACATTCATTTGTTTGACAAACTCGAACGCATCATCGCGCCGAAAAAGCGGCCTTCCCATTCGACGATAGCGTATTCCTGCGATGATTGATTGCTTTCGATTAAAAACACGCCTAACCGTTTACAGTAATAAAAAGGATTCTCACGGCCAGGCATTCTTCGGAGGCTAGAAACGTTGAATGCAGTAAGGCATCCGGTCTTGGCCATTTGATTGAAATAATCTTTAAATTCGCTCTTGCATTTGATAGCTGCTCTACAGGAGAACACAGAAGCCGATTTACACGCCTTAAAAATTAAAAGATTACATAAAATACATCATTATGTTATAGAAATACAGTCAATAGTGGATGGAGAATAAACGAATTATAACTTCTAGCCTAGTCATAGTATATCGCAGTGTCCCTCAGGGATCCATTCTAAGCCATATTTTGTTTTTTATATTCCTGAATTATTTCATTAAAAAAACACAAAAATCAAATTATTTTTGTTAATGAAACCAATGCCATAGTATCTGCAGATAATTTAAATAATCTGGAATTCAAAATTAATAGTGCGTTAAAAGCTTTTGAAAACTTTTGGTAGTTTCTTTTTTCAAACATATTAGTGCCCCACTGGTGGGGAAAGGCTTCTCTCCTGCTAAACCTCTCTATTTTGCGCGATCTCTGCCAAGCTCGATGAGAAAACGTGATTAGACCAAAATTTAGTATTAATAAAACAAAGTGTGTATTGCTCTACTCGACGGCCCCAAATAACACTAGTCTTGATTTTTGTTTTTTGTGGAAACAAAGTTGAAGCGGTTGACGATTTTAATTTCCTAGGTGCTTACATAGATGCTAAACTCTAAAGTTGAAACATCATCTATAACGAAGTCTATTAAGCTCGGCATGCTATGCTATCAGAAGGCTGAGAGAAGAAATAATTTTGATACAGTTGATATAGAATGGCATACTTTAGATTCTGGTTTTTAATTAGCTGGGCTAAACTGACAGCAGTGGACAATGCCCAGCTATCAATAAACAACGCCCCGCTATCAATAAGCCACTGTTATAGCTGTCACTTTGGTCACAGCTCGGGTATAGTTTTAGGTTATAGGGCAATAATTACAAGTGCAATATCCACTCAGTATTTGTAACTCACAGGAAAAATTCCTACTATGGGGCCACTAACATGTATTTTTTTATCACTATCAAAAGTGTCATCATTCTAATACCACTTACGAATAATATTCTTACCTTATGACATTTTCTGATGACCAATTTCAAACATGCATCTCCATATGCCTGCCTTAAAACATTTGTCTTAAACACATCTTTGGATAAGTCTTCGTCGATGTCAATCGATTCTAAAGATTCATTGTGGAATTTCTGTAATGTGATGTTTTATGTTATTCTCAAATAACATGCAAGCGTAACAGTAGACGTATAAGAAAACGTGTTGTCTGAACCCAATCAACATGGGAAAAGGTGTGATGATGGTGGCTTCTTTGGATGAATCCACATTCTAGCGTGCTTCCTATCCTTTGCAAACGGGTGAAATTGCTGGACAAAACCCATTACTGATTACATCATAAAATGACCAATTTCATCGTCGTCGTCTTCCTGCTCTTGTTATATGTTACTTGAGTCGATGCAACACGTATTTCAACTTTTTTCTACAACAAATTTAGGAGTATATCAATCTGCCGAGCCTTTTCTCTACTTTATTTGGGTCGGCTTCTAGTCTAACTGGATGCAGCTGAACACCAGTATTTTATTAAGATTTTCAATCTGACCTCACACCCTTGGTCAGATTGATTGTCAGATTTTCAAACTTCCGATTACCCATAACTAAGATCTTAAAACAGTTACTAATGCTAAATCTGTTTTCGTATACTTAAACAAAGTACTCGTAACAAATACAAACCTCTGTCGTCGTTGTAATTTCTTTCAATTGACTTCTTAAATAAATTCCAGTCGTAGAACCACGTTGTATTTCGTCAAAAGCTCGTTCTTGCAGTTTTTTAGTAGTAACTTCTTCTTCTTTCGCTCCTGTATGCCGCTCACCATCTGCGGATATATCGCTTTCAGAAGGCTGTGGAGGGATTCCTTTTAAATATTTGGTTTTCTTTTCATTTTCATTGTATTTTGTACCATTAGGATCTTGATATGCTTCTAATAGAATTCGTTTTAATCTATCTGTTTTAATTTTCATGTCTTCATGAATGTTGACGAAGTCTTCACTCTTAGGTTCTATTTCTCCGTTTCGTAGTGGCTCATCGGTTGGTTCTTCGTTTGTGACGCTTGTCTCTGTAGTGGTTATTTGTAGTTTTTGTTTCTTTTTGTCAGTATTTTCCGTGGGCTTTTTGGATTCTTCTTCGTGACTCTCTTCTACCTCGCTATTGGTTTGTACTTGACTGCTTTTCTCTACTTCACTACTGATTTTAGCGCCGCTATTCTGGTCTGCTTCTTCTTCTTCTTCTTCTTCTTCATATATCATTTCTGTTGGATTTGAATGAGTCGTGGTCTGATCTGAAGGTTTCTTTCCGTAATTTTTGCTATTTCTGTTTATGCGACCTCCTTCCCCGTCACTAAGGTGTTCTTTATTGACATCAAAGTTTTCTTGCGAAACGTGCGTTTTCTTAAATTGTTCATAGTTATTGATCAGATTTTGTAGTTCATTGTTAACTCGTGAAATATTCTTGATGACATCAGCGAATAGTGCATCTGGCTTAATTGTTTTCGAATCGAGTTTTGCATTTGTTTCAAGATTTGGAGCCTGGAATAAAAATTTTAACTAATAATAATAATAATTAGACTATTTAATTCTCTAATCATATTACAATATGACTTATAGTCTATCTCCTTTCTCTCAGTCCATCCAAAAGTTGTCTGTAAGAAATTGCCCTGTGCGATATTCATTCATCAGACCGCCCATTGTACACTTATTTTCTTATAAATGTAGTCCTGTATTTTTTGTTTATGCGGTGTATATAGACTATAATAAATAAATAATATAACATAGTATATTATTGTGATAACTTTAATTTACCAATAAAGCCACGAAACACACACAGAGCACATCGTAGATCAACATTTATTTTATTATAGGTGTAAGTCTTGTGCGATAAACCGAACCAATTCACACGGCGACAAGTGTTTTATTTATTGTTTCTTTCACAATAATCATTTTAGTTTTATGCACTATATTGAGAGCCGTTCTCGAAGAAATTCAATTTTGTTTTGCGTTGCTCTGTATCGAAAAATATTTAATATTTGTTGTGTATGTAGCATAGCATAGGCGGCCTTATAATGTTACCACTGTTGGGACTCAGGCCTCCTCTCTAGGAGAGGGAATGGGCCGTAATCCACTACGCGGGCCCAGTGCGGGTTGGTGGATGTCACATGTCTTCGAATTTTTGGTTCTAGGACATGCCGGTTTCCTCACGATGTTTTCCTTCACCGTTTTGAGAGCAGTGGTGATGAAATAAATTACACAAAGTAATGCGCCTGGCTGGGTTTGAACCCACGACCTACAACTCGTAAGTCGGGACCGTTACCACTCGGCCACCACTGCTCTCAGTAGTGTGTAATGTGCTTGCTTATAATAAATATTTAAATTTAATACTTCACACATATTGCTATGATTAACTATTGAACGACACTGGATACGCTTGGATTTTCTCAGTATTTTATCATCATCATTAAATTAAATATAATTATATGTATTTGTCTTCTACATTCGACCAGAATAAAGTACTTACCTGGTATATCGGTTGTTGAAAGTAAGCTAAATAAAATTATAGATGGGGTGTTCTTTGTAACCGACAATCGATTAATACAAAAAAAGTGTGATGGCGGCGTATCACCCAATTTAAAATCCTAGAAAAAGAGTATGTATTTTACTAACAGATTCTTTTTATATTATTATTATATATGACTTGAATGATTTGCATTTGACCACTATCTCAACTGATTGTAAGCGAGCATGATTGTGGTCGACGACGGAGCACGCTTACCTAGAAATATCCTATTCACCCTTGACTTAAATATTGTAGTTATAAGTAAACACAGACTCCGCTCCGGCAGGAGGTTCTACTCCATAGCTGTTCGCACAATGAATGTGTTCCCAAAAGTTTATAGGCATACGCCTAAAAATTTTTGAGTTCACATTGAACTTTGCACAGAAATGTCCACCATATACCGGAGCAGATGGCATAACGCCGTCCTACGTCTGATCCGTCCTTAAAATAAAAGAAAATGAAGAAACTTAATACTACACACACACTACACTAAGTATAGTGTAGTGTGTGTGTAGTTTTACTAACACTTAGATAATAAGTTATTTATTAACTTACTAACACTGTATGAATCTTGTGACCGAAATAAAAAAAATTCTTTCGTATGTTAAAAATTCAAGCGTAAATACGTTATTTACAATATTTTTCTAGAGGATTATTTAAGCGATTCTCGGTAATTCGAATAATCGATTGTCAATGTCATATTAATCAAACATCCTTATCTTGTCTACAGTGGACGAGATTCAAGTAGCCTCGTACAAGATGCTAGGCTCGCTATACGCTCTGGGCACAGACGCGAGCCTCACACATGACAGAAAGTACCTCAAGACTGAGATCGAGAGGCATAAGCCTGCCTTGGTAAGATATACACTTTTTTTCTATAAAAACGAATGTTATTGTAATATTAAACTAGTACTATAGTATATTTGCGTTAAGAAAATAGTGACTCATTGTTGTCACTCAGCTTAGCCAGACAAATTAGATCATATTAAATTAAAAAGTTTTGTTCACAGGTGACAAGTTGAAATAAGCCCTTCAGACAGTACATACGTGTCTTTTGTCAATTTAAAAAATGAATATTTCACCTATTCGTAAAAATTAAAATTCTGATAATTATGATTAAATTATGAAATAATTACTTAATAACCTAATAAGATGATGATGATGATGATGATGATGAACCTCTGTTTTTCTATATATTCTTTGCTCTAGTTAAGTTAACGAAGTAAATCTGTTCTTTCGTTAGGGTTCGTGCTTAGGAGCTTTCAGTTCCACCTTTCCGGTAGCTTTCCTGGAGCCTCATTTGAACAAACACAACCAATTTTCTCTGCTGAACAGGATTGCTGACCATTCTTTGGAAGCCCAAGGTAAGATAGAAATAAATTATAGTATTTTTTAATTGTTTATTGTTGACTACTTTGGCCGTATTTTTATTTTTGGAGGTTTTAGGTACCCTAGTAAAAGCAATCTATTTTAGCAGATTGTATAGTTCAAAGCAAGCGGTTAGATAAGAAATACTTTAATAGAAAAAAAAAAAAAATAAGTTTAATTCTTCATGATTACTGTTCTAACAGAGTAAAGCTGCATATCGCATAATTTAAGAAGGAAAGCAGCTTTGTAGTTTTATAAAAAGAATCAACGAAATTTATATACTGTAGCACAATTAAATGGCTTTCTAAAAAGACTTATCTCACCAGACCAACAAAACTAATTTCCAACTCTATCATTCCAGACATAATGCAGAAAATGGAACAATGCATGCCGACTCTAGAAACAATCCTGGGCGAAGTGGACCAGTTCGTCGAGTCAGATAAGACATACAACGAGGCACCGCACATTATAGACGTGGTACTGCCTTTACTGTGCTCCTACCTGCCTTTCTGGTGGGCACAGGGCCCTGACAATGTCACTCCTACTGGCGGGTGAGGCAATTTTCTTCTTTATTGTGGTTTGTTTCCAATCAAGCTGCCAGCTGGATACCAGTAAAGGCCTACGCAGACCGCGACGATATGGCAAAGGATTTAAATTTTTACCAACAGACATTCAAATATATAGAAGGAAGGAAGAAAGGTATAGCAGGAAGGAATGTGGAACATTGAGTAAACTCCCGCAAACCTCCGTTGAAAAGGGAGGATCCTCCGACCAGACGGGTCTTATGTCTGATGGGCAACTGCCCGTTAGATGATTTCGGACTGTACTATCTGTTCAAATCGCGCGGAGAACTTTAATTGCACGATGCAGGATTAGTTCTTATGTGGCGCCATAGATGGTGCTACATCCGACACAAATTCCTATGCTTCAAAATGATGAGTGGATGCCGTAGTGCGCTACGGTAGACAACGGCATGCCGAGGCCGCCGGCGTGGCGTCCGCCAATACTCTATCAAACGCTATTTATGACTGAAATGTGTATCGGGCAGCAGAAGCTGCCGTGGCATACCTCGACGTGATGCGGCTTGCCGTGGCATCTAAGTGGCTAGTGTGCGCTGACTGCCGGCAAAATCCTTTGCCATGCCATCCCTGTCTGTACAGGTCTTTAGTGACTGCCTTTCTTACCTCGACTTTAGTTTAGTTTGAATTATCAAAATACTCGAAAACAGCCTGTTTTTTACTCGAAGAACCTGTGTCTGTGAATTTTACGAGATGTCAACTATTACTATAGAATACGACAGCCTATCTGACCTCTAAGACCCAGTGCTTTGGTAAAACTATATTCCTTGGCAAGATGGTGTAAGATTTCCTGAATTCAGACTATCCATAAAGACTGGCAAAGATCTATAAATGAGACCCAGGACCAACTGCTTACCATGCTTTCCAAGGCATGAAGGAGCCGGTTTGTTAAGATGTTCACCCATCTATACATCGACTTCGCAAACGTGAACTTAGGAAATCGCTCCATAAAGCCGTTACTTTGTAGCCACGAGCTCCTCGATCGATGCTACAGTCAAAACTAAACGTACCTGCCTTTTGCAGAAACCACGTGACAATGGTGACAGCAGAACACATGAACCAGCTCCTGAAGAACGTCCTCAAGCTAATCAAGAAGAATATAGGCAATGAGAACGCACCCTGGATGACTCGCATCGCGACTTATACGCAGCAGATCATCATCAACAGCTCCGAGGAGTTGCTCCGGGACTCGTTCCTGCCTCTCGCTGAGAGGGTGCGGAAGAGGACCGATAATATGTTCCATAAGGAGGAGAGTTTGAGAGGGTTTATTAAGGTAAGAAGTTAGGGTCTTTAAGTGAAGAGTGAATAGGTTATTTCTTGGCAAACGTGCTCCATCGTCGACCATATCGTCGCTCACCATCAGGTGAAATAGAGGTCAAACGCGAGCCTGTCAACGATAAAAAAAGAATCTGCTTGAATCGATTACGTCCTTTTTCTAAGGGGCCATTCAAGTATTACGTAAGCACTATTGGGGGGTGGGGGGGGGGTCTTTGCTTAATTTTTCATGACATGGGGGATCTAGTTGGTGAGTACGTCAGCAGTATATATTTTCTTTAATTTTTTAAGACAACAATGTCGATGTTCCAAAATCACAAGAAAGTGAGCAGACACACATATCACTGAGCAGCAAACATCCAATGTCATTGAAGATTTAGAGTCATGGATTCGTATATCATGTCATAAGTCAAAATTTTAAATGAAGTTTGTATTTTAATTTAATTCAAGCCTATTCCTTATTTAGACTTAAAACTACTGCCACGGTAATATTATCTATACAGTATTCCAACTTCATATAAACGGTCGAAACACGAGCTATACCTACGCGCCTCGATCTCGAGGTGCGCTCGGGATGCAGACAGTCGCGTCTGTGCCGCGCGATTTGTCAATAAAAATAAGTCCTAGTACATATTTATATATTTAATATGACGAGTAGGATATATTGTGCTGTTTTTGGTTGCATGAATTCTTCATTTAAAACCAAACATATAAATTGTAAAGTAGCTGCAGGTATCTATAACCAAGTAAAAGATATTCCTTTTTCTCCACCTTGTCCATGTTTCCCAAAACAATTTTTAATTAAGCTTTAGAATGCGGATTTTTGTACTTTAAAATTTAATAATATAGCATTTCGTAGGTACGTCTCAGTCGAGGCGCAAATATTTTTCGGTCGCAAATATTGAGCACTTCCTATTCAATTCACAAAGTATTTTATTTGTTTATATAAAAAAGTATATTTACAATCACAAAACTAAATGGAAACACAAAGTAGGCAAATGTAATTAAAATGGTGGAGGCGGGCAGCCCTATCGCATGTTTACGTACCGCGCGGCTGTAGGCATTTATTTCAAAGATACGGCCGAGTTACAATACTGTATAGATAATATTACCGGTATACGAAACCCTGGTGCAATCAATCATCACCTACTGCATCACCACATGGGGTGGAGTATGTAAGTCTAAACTGGTGATTGTTGAAAGAGCCCAAAGGATGATATTGAAAGTCAGCTTAATGAAACCGCGTCTTTTCTCCACCGCAACACTTTACGAAGAAGCCCAAGTGCTAACTGTTCGTCAACTTTACATATTGCTTACTGTACTTCTTCAACACTCCAACTTACCTGAAGAACGGAAAAAACGCATAGCACACTCCAGAAGAAATTACGCAATATGTAGGACGACTGCGGTTAATACTTCATTCGCGCAAAAATATTTCCCATTTCGTGGAGGCGAATTGTACAATAAATTAAATAAAATTATAAATATAGCCAACTGTCGTAAAAATGAATCTAAAAATAAATTGATTAAATTATTACTGTCTTTAAATTATAAGGAAACGGAAAAATTACTTGATGTAGCAAAGTAGTAGCTAGGATTATCTGTATGTATCTATTTACTGTGTACTTTCTTATTTTAATATATAATAATATATACAAATATATATTTCTACTATACCCTATCTATTTACACATTATATTTACATGTACACACACTCATGCATGCACATACACTCATGCAACACACACGCACGTTGACTATTGCAATTTGTGATGTAATGGGGGGGCCTGGAGCTCTAAAATACAGGCCTTCGCCTAGTTTGGACTCCAGATCTCCCACAAATTACCTTCTTTCTCTTGTCGAACTACTTGTCAACTAAAACTGTGTTGTAATTTGTTGGAGATAAATAAACGTTTTTATTATTATTATTATATTATAAATGCTTGTACCAATGTTTACGTAGGCATGGGGGGGGTGAGATCTTTGTTTATTTTTGCTGACATGGGGAGGGGGGAGTTAATATATGCAAAAAATCTGCTTAAGTAATACTTGAACGGCCCCTAATGTGTTTCAAAGGTTCAATAAATAAATGAAGGCGTTGGGTGGGTCGAGTTTTTTTAGTCATTTGATGATATCCTACCGAATAAAAAAAGGTAGGATTACGTTTTACTACAAAAATTCAAAAGTAAAAATTTAACAAAAAGATTTCCTTAAACCTAGCAAAGGCCATCTTGATACTCCATAACTGATATTACAAATGCGAATATTTGTTCGTTTATTTTTTAGTCATCAACGGACGACACTTCACAAGTAGAGTCTCAGATCCAAGAAGATTGGCAGCTGTTAGTCCGTGACATATACTCGTTCTACCCGCTGCTGATCAAGTATGTAGACCTGCAGAGAAATCACTGGTTGAGGAACAATGTGCCAGGTTTGTAGCTATTAATTATTTTTATAGAACTGTAGCAACATCTATGGCGTCACATAAGAACTAATCCTGCATCGCGCAATTAAAGTTCTCCGCGCGATTGGAACATATAGAACAACCCGAAATCATCTATCGGGCAGTTGCCCACTAGACAACATCCCGTCTGGTCGGAGGATCCTCCCTTTTCAACGGAGGTTTGCGGGACTTTACATTCGGTTCCGCTTACCTCCAAACTGGTGACCCCGACGTGACTTAGCCAAGGTCGCTGATGAGGCTCAGGGTGATGACCAGGTATGACCAGGTAGGCATGCTGCTGGTCAGGATACCCTTTTATAGCCGTGGGAGCTGGCTGTATGGCTCACTGCTCGAAGGCTTGAGGAAGTGATGATGACGTCACGAAGTAGTGGCTGCACGAAGGCTGCGCTGACGTTCATTGTCGAGGGTCACCAGTTTGGAGGTATGCGGAACAGAGAGTAAAGTCCCGCAAACCTCCTTTGAAAAGGGAGGATCCTCCGACCAGACGGGATGTTATGTCTGGTGGGCAACTGCCCGATAGATGATTTCGGGCTGTTCTATATGTTCCAATCGCGCGGAGAACTTTAATTGCGTGATGCAGGATTAGTTCTTATGTGACGCCATAGATGTCGCTACAAAACTTTGCCCTACAGAAGGAATTACTCCTATATCGTCAGTATGTTCATAAACATGTAAACTAACACTTGAAACTTAGTTGATGTAGTAGTTAGATGTTTATTCCGTACCTGAAGCCGAGATTCGAACTCGTAACACGCAGCGTAGCAGAAGCCAACCGTGCCGTATCGTTCAATCATATGATTAATCAACTAACCCACAAGGTAACTGGAAAAACCAGAACACACGTTATAGGTACCAACCGAAACACTTTAATAACGTGTGACTACGGCTTTTCTTTTTGTTCTGTTCGTTTTTCCAGTTACCTTGATTATTTCAGCATCCTGAAAATCTTGTTTCATACTTTTTCAGCGTCGTTTTTTTTGTCGTAGTCGGGTTTTAGTTTTTTACTTTTTTTTATTTAAACAATTTTGGTGTTAAATTTAACACATGACTTTTGTCCACTAGAGGGCGCCATATCGAGTTTTGTGACACGTCACGTAGCATATGTTCAGCGAACAATTAAGACGGTTCTAGCGACGCGACACCTTATATATCGAGTTCCGATAAGGAGATTAGGAGCTATGATGGAACAGATGAACATACTCACATACATAGCCTGTCAAAATCATAACCCTCCTTTGGCTTTGCCGTAGTCGGGTAATAAAAATAAACAACAGGATTATTTTAGAAATTTAATATTCAACTCAAAGGCCCTGCCTCGATCTCTTAACGTGATCCATTTTACGACCTAAATTGAACTGTTAAAGAGATGGAACTATATAGAGTGTATAGCTCCATAGCTATACACTACTTCTCTAATTTGCTGTCCCTTCGTCTGTCTGTCTGTCTGTCAAGACCCTTTATCTCAGAAACGCGTGGAGGCATCGAGTTGAAATTAAAATCGTATACTCAAGTCTGCGGTCCCTTGAAGCTGTGAAAAAATAAAACTTCTAAGTTAACGGAAAAAATATATACGGCCGTTTATGTCGCAAAAAAAGTACATTTCAACACTCTCAAAGGAATCAAAATTCATAGGGTACTTCCCGTTGACCCAGAATCCTGAAATTTGGCATAAAGCAAGGTCTTATAGTATAGATATAGGAATAAATCTGAAAACTGTAAATTTTTATTTACGTCACAAAAAAAAAACTTTTACAATTTGGAAAAATCTTTGTAACTCAATTCAGGAATCGAACAGTTTTCATAGGTAAGTTGGTGCGGAACCCTCAGTGCGCGAGTCCGACTCGCACTTGCCCTGTTTTTTTTTTGTTTACCTATTTTCTAAAAACCGTAAAATATTCTCAATGTTGTAAAGTGAAGAAGATACTAAAATTAATATTAATATTCAACAGAGGCCGAAGAGTTATACAATCATGTGGCGGAGATATTCAACATCTGGTCCAAGAGCCAGTACTTCTTGAAGGAGGAGCAGAACTTCATCTCGGCCAACGAGATCGATAACATGGTAAGTGAACAAAGTACATGTTTGAAATTGAGACAATTGACAATTGAGAGGCTAATTGGGGATCCAGATTTAGTTAAGTCCAATCTACAAAGCCTCGAGCACAGACGCAGGGTAGCCAGCCTATCGGTATTTTACAGGTTGCATTTTGTAGAGTGTGCGCGGGAAATGTATGACTTGATTCCGCCATCTCCTTTCTACCATCGGACAACCCGACGTACGGCGGGTATCCACCCTTACACTGTTGAAACTTCAACGGTCCGGACTAAGCGTTTCGCTTCGTCGATTATACCACCGAAGGACTGGAACAAATTGCCTGCTGCGGCCTTCCCGTATAACTATAATTTAGGCGTCTTCAAGGCTAGAGTGAATAGGCTCTTAATAAACTAGTGCGCCTCATCATCAATGATTGCATTACTGCTTACCATCAGGTGGGATCGAGCCAAGTCCACATCGTTCAAAATGATAGAATGAATTGTTATCGTTTCTACAATGTTCAACGCTACATCCTTTGTTATTGTAGAACGAGCGGCCGACTCAGGCGCGTCAACATGGCTACCAAATTATCGTTTTCTACAATTGCTGATACCGAGGCGTTACCGATTGGAGAACGGAGTTCGACACGAAACGGTTGTAACTTGGCTAGAGAGGCAGGCCTCCACAATCCAGTTACAGTTGCCCTTTGCGCTACAGGGGAGTCTTATTTAATCTTTTTTCTTTTTAAAAGGTGCTGATCATGCCAACAGCAACAAGAAGAGTAACAGCCGTCACAGATGGTACTCCTCAAGCTGGTGGAAAGGTATATTCAATCATGATTACTGAAAAGAAGGACCTTTATTGAGCTGATAATTCACTAAACATTTTACAAAATATTAAGAGTTGTATTAATGCTAAATTAAAATATTGTTTACCTATTATTACTAGCATTGCACTTTTGATTATTTTTTATATAGCACTATAAATATACTTAACACGAATTATATCTAAAGGTGCGTTTAGACTTGAACACTGTAATCATAGATTCCTGGTAATTTTTAGGGTTCCGTACGCAAAGGGTAAAAACGGGACCCTATAGCTAAGACTCCGCTGTCCGTCTGTCTGTCACCAGGCTGTATTTCATGAACCATGATAGCTAGACAGTTGAAATTTTCACAGATGATGTATTTCTGTTGACGCTATAACAACAAATACTGGCTGCTATACAACAAACGTGACTTTTTTTTGCCGTTTTTTGCTACGCACGGTACGGAACCCTTTTATTTTTCTCTATTCCTCCAAACAATAAAAAACCAAAAGCAAAATGCTCAAGTCTAGGCGTACTTTTTACAATTTAATCCCTTGATTGTTTCAAAGCACTAATACACAATCTCTATCACTACCTCTAGGCAAAGCTACTCGTAAGTATTCAAGACACACTGAACCATCTATAACAGGATCAACACGACATCCAGGTTTTAGATCACGTGTGCAACAAACTGGTCTATTTCTAACCTTCCTATTTCTCTACAACTGCTATCAATCAATGATTGATTCGCAAATAATTCATAAACTTCTTAATTGATAAACCGTGTGATTGAATAAAAAATATTTGTATGAACTTTCTGATTGATAAACCGTTTGATTGATTTACAAGTGATTGATAAATCTTTTGATTGCTTGAGTTTGAACAGTTCATTGTTATACACAGACTGTTATTTTTCTTTTTATGTCTTTCCTGACTTGAATTTGTGTAAGGAACTTCTTTTTTTACTATTACTACTTCAGTACTCATGTTTTAGTTAATTTTACACTGTTATCACATTTTATGTTTATTATTGTCGTTTGATTGGCTTCTTATACATCTTCTACAAAACTTCCTAGCTATATGATTTAGAAAGATTTTTATTAGATATTACAGCATTTACTAGTTCGTTATTCAAAATTCCAGATTCTTTTTCGATTCTACCCCTTGATTGATTGATCGTATTTTATTTATTTTTAACAATTCATAAAATCAGTTCAAATACCACCTTACATAAAACAAGTTAGACCGTTTTATCCTTTAAAACCATTGCTGCATCAAACAAAAGCATATTTACACGCTTTTGAAAAATCTATCATAACAATAAGCAAAGCTGGTATATCTGTTGACTGCATTTTATGCTGCCCCACAAAAAGCTGGCATATCTATTGATTGCATTTAATTTTGCCACATAAAAAAGCTGGCATAACTGTGAAGTGCATTTATTTTTGCCTCACTAAAAAGCTGGCATATCAGTCAACTGTATTAAATTTTGCCCCACAGTAAGCTGACATATTTGTCAACTGCATTTAATTTTGCCCCATAAAAAAACTGGTATATTTGTCAACTGCATTTAATGTGCCCCACAAAGTGTGTAGCAAAGGTTTTAACATTTGACTCCTATCTTTCACCAACACCCTTTTACCTAAATTCTATATATACGTATTTATATCGCAAACAGAAAAAGAAGAAGCACCGTGACAAGAAGCGAAATAAAGATAAGGAAGTCCAAGCATCTCTTATGGTGGCCTGCCTGAAGAGGTTACTGCCCGTCGGGTTGAACTTATTCGCGGGCAGGGAGCAAGAACTGGTCCAACATTGTAAAGACAGGTTCCTGAAGGTAGGAACCCTTAAGGTAATCCATCTCCTCATTAATACCATCGTTTTAAGTTAATTTTATTTATTTACTGATCGAAAATGTCTTTGCACCATTCGTAAAATGAAAGTTACAAAAAAAAAACTGAAGTGGTTAGAAAAGAAAATATAAAAGTACGTGTCAGTTTAAGAAAGAGATGAAGCTATAAAGAGCGCATATCGTCATCTTTGTCTCATGATCGAAATACGAAATCTTTGACACTTTTATAACGAACATCAAATGATCAATGCTTGTTCTTTTTAAGCAAAGGGCAATAAATTCACAGACTTTTTGGGAGGATCTTTCGAGTGAAATTCAATGGCAGTCTTAATTATTTGCTAATTGATTATTTTATTCGATGTAAAATTTCTATAGTTTTATATTTTAAGTGTCTGCACAACTGGACAATATGTGGAAACATTGAAACATGCGCTATCTCATCTCGGTAAAAGCTGAGAATTTTATTGTAATAGTGACTACCTCAGCGAAGCCTACCGAGAAGACTGAATCGATATATTTACCGCCCAATACTGCAAAAAATCTTGGCTGGGCAGCGTTCGGGAAGCTGCGCGGTATCTTCTCGTCCAATATACCACAGTGTCTCAAGACGAAAGTCTATGACCAGTGCGTGTTGCCAGTGATGACATATGGTTCCGAAACATGTCGCTCACAATGGGCCTTATCGAAGCCATCCAAAGGGCAATGGAAAGGGCTATGCTCGGAGTTTCCTTGCGTGATCGAATCAGAAATGAAGATATCCGCAGGAGAACCAAGGTTGCCGACATAGCACGAAGAATCACCAAACTTAAGTGGCAATGGGCAGGGCACATTGCTGGCAGAAAAGATGGTCGTTGGGGCCGAAAGGTTCTGGAGTGGCAACCGCGTACCAGAAGACACAGTGTTGGAAGGCCCCCTACAGGGGAGACCGATGACCTAGTGAAGGTTGCGGGAATCCGATGGATGCGAGACGCACAGGACCGTTCATTGTGGCGACATTTGGGGGAGGCCTATGTCCATATGTGGAAATGATGATGATGACAGCAAAAACATTAGAATGTGTTACATCCGCATTCTGATGGAAGTGACTCCATGAGACTGGAAAAACTAAATACTTTCAAAACTTGACACTGGTTAAATGAACAAACCGTGCAACGCCAAAAAAAAGTAGAAGCCAGTAATATTATTTTGCAAACAACAATAATTTAAAATTTTAATTATATTTTTTATTAGTTTTAATGTTCAAAATAAAAATGGTGCAATTATGTTTTGGATCGGTAGATACTTACCTATTTTATTTTATAAATATTTTTATTTATTTATACACCACCATTATAACGTTAGATTTTTCCGCACTTCCTATACCACACTTGCGGCACTCTTAATGGCATGGTTGGTGATTGAACAAAGATATTATTGCACATGATCCCTTGGTCCTGTATTGCTTTAATATCCTCAATAAAGAGCGAGTTATTACACAGCCTCACATAAGGCTTATACTTATTTGATGAAACGCAATTCATAAATGAAGATTATAGTATTTTGTGACGTAACTGGAACTTGACGTAAATGCTCTGGTCCTAAAGATATGTTCGCATCTGACGGTGGTAGACGTCGCGTAAACGCAGCGTTATCACTGCCTTGAGATCCCTTGTATAAAAACTCGAGTTAACGCAGCGAATACGTCCGACGATCGCTTAGACTAGATGCGAAGACTACCTGAACCATACCTTATTTCGTACCCTTATTGCAAAAACCAACTAAATGCACCAAGATTTTTGTAATATTCTATTATGTTATTACTATTATATTCAATGAAATTTGTAGGTTATTTACTTTTTGCCGAAGCTATCTTTGTAAATAAGTGTCGTAGCTAATAACCGGTTTTACCTGTAGATTCATCTTGATGAGACAAATGGATAAATGGATTTAACTTTAATTTGGGTAAAAATTGCAGATAGTTGGTTTTTGCAATAAGGGTACGATTTATCTCTTTTATGACACCTTGCCATATTTTACCCCCTGCTTTTCTCCATCAAGCTTTAACCACCAGCAGAAGTCCTAATCAAATATTAAATTCACAGAAAATGTCGGAACAAGACGTGGCAGAGTTTGCAAAGACACAACTTACACTGCCGGACAAAATTGACCCAGCAGACGAGATGTCTTGGCAACATTATCTATACAGCAAGTTAGGTTCAAAGTCTAAGAGCAATATAACTGTGGAGACTGCGGAGAATAAAGCCAAGATAATAGATGATACGGTGGAGAGGATCGTCGCTATGAGCAAAGTTTTGTTTGGACTGCATATGGTAAGTGAATGTTTATGTTTAAGCTGGGTAGGTTTTTTTGGATCAAATTGTAAGTGGAGTTTTGTGCTGTACGCTGAGTGCGTTTATACATTTACCGCGTTTGGCTGTCTGATTGGTTAAGAGCTTGGAGCCAATCGGAGCGCCAAACGTCATAAACGTGTCCATCGCGTTAACTTAAAACAAATTTGCATTAGGCATACTGAGCTAAGCGAATGATAAGTTTTATTTTTATTTTATTTGATTAATTTTAAGAAAATTTACTGCACAACAAACTTACAAATTAGAGTAAAAAAACAGTAGTCAAATAGTAACTATCTCCAGGGAAAAGTAAAATTGTATTGAATAATGTTTGTCAATAATTTAAATAAGACTATTTTACATTCAAGAGATTTTATTGATTGTGAAAAATTTACCAAATAATTTTTCCCACACACACATATAATTATTATTTAATTTTTGTTATTGATATTTATATAATTACATTTACCCCACAATAGATCGACCACCCTCAACAAATGAGTAAGAACGTGTATCGCTCGGTGGTGTCCATACAACGCAAGCGCGCCGTCATCGCTTGCTTCAGACAGACGTCGCTACACTCTCTGCCGAGGTCCCTATAGTGTGTGCGACATGTGTGCTGTTGTGTGCTAACTATACATACTAATATGATAAGCAAAAAAACTAAAAACAAACTAAAAAAGAAATTAGCAATCAAAGCTGGCCAATGCCAAGCACTTACTGATTTACAAATCGAAACATTGATTTGAATTAATGTTTGATACGAATAATTTTAAAATTGACACAAATCAGTGGCGTAACTACCATCGTATCAGGCGTAACAACGATGACCCTGGTTTACAGGGGCCCCGACGCCATGTGCAAAAATTCGTAACATGCTATCCACAACCTTAAATTCTCTTATTGATAAGAGGTTTGTAGTGAATAAATAATTACTATTATAGGAGGTTCCAATTGTATAGCTCGCTCTGCTTGTTCTAGCGTTCTCTTCATAAGATCACAATAAAAACGAAATCTATCCTAATCCAGATTGCTCCAATAAACGAGCTCATCTTCAATGAAGTCTTGTCCTGTCTCAGGCAGACTAATCCCATTGTCGAGACTTATATTATGACAAGACCACATATTTCATCTATCGCGAGCCCGCACGTTTTATAGTCAGTATGAAAGTAACCTATGCAGTTAGTCTATCTCCTATGTAGCCTATTGCGGCTCCATCCAGTGGTCTCAGGGCTCCCGTTCTATGCTAATAGGGCCTATTTACTAAAAAAAAACTGGGCACGTGCGAGTCGGACTCGCACACTGAGGGTTCCATAACTTACCTATGAAAACAGTTCAATTCACGAATTAAGTTACCAAGATTTTTTCGAATCGCAAAAAAAGTTTTTTTTTGTGACGTAACTACAAATTTACAGTTTTCAGATTTTTTCCTATACTTGTGCTATGAGACCTTGCTCCATGCCAAATTTCAGGATTCTAGGTCAATGGGAAGTACCCTATGAGTTTTGATTTCCTTGAGAGTGTCGAAATACACATTTTTTGCGACATAAACGGCCGTGTCTTTTTTTTTCTTTAACTCAGAAGTTTGATTTTTCTCAGTTTAATTGAGTTTATGGTTTTAATTTCAACTCGATACCTTCACGCGTTTCCGAGATAAAGGGTCTTGACAGACAGACAGACAGACGGACGGACAACAAAGTGATCCTATAAGGGTTCCGTTTTTTCCTTTTGAGGTACGGAACCCTTAAAAACAATCAAAAATGTTTGATACAGAGCCCCCCCTGTGGGTCTAGCTACGTCACTGACACTAATTCTAATATTAATAATCGTCAACAAACTATTTCGTTTATAATTTGTTTATATAACATGCTTTAAATGATGATGTTGAACCCGTTAAGTAGCATGTGTGTGATAGTCGCAGATAAGAACAATAACCGCATCAGTTAAGAGAGCCCTTCCTGATACGTCTATAACCAACGTGAGCATGGTTTAACGGCTTGTTGTTTAATCCAACGCAATATTTGATAAAGAGGCAACGCGAAAAAAGAAAAAAATACCTTAACGATCTGCTGGCATTCGGTAATTCCGTCACCCACATGAATGTTTCACAAAACTTGTTCAAGAAAATACGTGTTTTTTAAAAACCCTATGAGTGTTTCGAAAAGATTTCGGTTTTTAGAATCTGAATTAAATATGCAAAGTTTCTATAAAATATGTATTTTCTTTACTTTTTGTTTGTGAGTTATGAAGAGCCAAAGTTCACAGGAGTAATTCCATGTGTGAATAAAAAAAAAAAACGTTGTCCTACACTAGAAATTACTCGTTTATCGTGGATGCGTTAACAAACGTGTTAACTCACATACACTAGACATCTAGACCCTGAACCAATGTCTGAAAAAACAAGATGATGATTTGCAAGTCGACTGATCACTACACAGTCTTCAATATATAGGTCAGAAACAGCGCTTCATCAAATTGCCCACAAGGGAACTTCACTTAGAGAGACAGGTTCACTGAACTCCCATAATCGCAAGAGCTTTATGCCACATCGTATCGCTTCAAGTAGGGGTGGACTTAGCACAGTTCCGCCCCAAACCACTGTCTCACTGAGTAGACACGGACTCTCTGATGATGATTATGTAATAAATTGTTGTACGTAAGTATGATTGCGCATGCTGCCTTTGGACCCGACTAGGCGACCAAGCCGCGCCAACGGTCCAACGTATGGAAGAGGGTGTTGTGTGCCGCGAGGAAGAGGGCTGCGATCGCGTGTCTGCGCTCTATACATCTTTATAAGATGAGTCGGTAGGTTTGGAAGAATTAGCCATTTTAATGAGATTTTTTTTAATCCGACGGCATGAGTCCACCGTTATGTTGTTGGTACCTCTATGGTCCGGGCCAAGCGTTTCGCCTCGTCGTTTATACCGTGTACATCGGAAGGATTAGAACAATTAGCCTGCTGCGGGTCTTCCCGGCCGATTATAATTTAGGTGTCTTCAAGGCTAGAGTGCTTTTTATATAAATAATATGCTTTCAATAAAATAGTGCGGTTCACCATTAACGATTGCATCACTGCTTACCATCAGAGGGGAACGCAGTCAAGCACTAAAATATCTTTAAAAAAATTAATTCAACCTACTCTGGAAGACCAAAATTTTTTTGTGATGGGAAATTATCAAGTAATTATTTCTCTTGCTTTAGGGGGAACGAAAGGGTGTGTAAAATTTTTACTGACTAAAACACATTTGTGTTCCTTCGGTTCTCCTTCGCGTTCCATGGCCACGGTGGTTCTTTCGAACAATTCTTCCTGCGGCTTCCCCCGCAAAAGTCATGGCATGAAAGTAATTTATAGCAGCAACATATAATTATTAGTGAATAAAAAAATCGGAATCGGTTCAGGAGTTTCTTAGATGACCCCCTACAAAGAAAGACAAAAATTCTACCTCTTTATTATATTAGTAGAGTGTGTCTAATGAAAGCGCGAACTGGAGTTTTTTTTTTTTTTAAATTGAGTTGGCAACTTTATTCAGCCGTCAAAAGCACTTCAAAGTCTGTGATTGCAATTGTCAATATACAGAGATTTATTTTTTAACAATGATTGCTTTTTCATGGACGAAACAATAAAAAGTTATGTGTGAAAACGGCTTCATACTATGATCAGTAAGTTTAAGCAAGAAGAGAAAGAAGTTGTTTTCAAAAAAAAACAGACGTTTTATTCCTAAAATAATATAGTTCGTAAACAATTATTATACAATTGTCGTAAATACAAAAAACACTCAAGTATCAAAATGTTTTTCTCCTACTTTGACAGTAATACCACATGCAATATTTTTTGATTTGACCTCATTTTCTCAGGTCGGGCTTTCGATAGGCAGACTATAGATTTTCCGAGTGATCCGTGACTTTTTTTGCATGGTGTTACCAACTAATATATATGTCCGCTTTTTAGTAAGTTTTTTCTTAAGCTACCCAATTTGTAAGCATGTTTTTCATTCCGTTTCAAATTATAATAATGTGTTTGACAGACATCGGGCTTGCAACATATTCTCTCGGACCTACTATGAACTCTGGTTGGAAGAAGAAAATATTGGACAAGAAGTCATGATAGAAGATCTTACAGTAAGTTGACAGTTTTTCTCAAAGATCTACTATCTTGTTGGTATGTAGGCATAGTAGTTGCAAGAATGCCTTCTAAGCTTGTGCAACTGGGTTCGATTCCCTGGTCTATAATGTAGGTATCACTAGCTACTTCCAGCGGCTTCACACGCGTGTAAGTAGAAAATTGTCCCAAGGGAACATACTCCCGGGATAAAAGTATCCTATGTGCTATTCCTAGACGTGGTCTATCTGTTTACTAAATTTCTCCCAAAACCGTTCAGCCGTTCGAGCGTGAAGAAGTAACAAACGTGTGATTAACACCTAACATAAAAGAAAACACAATACGAGGGCGGATTTAATGACTTAGACATTTTCTACCATTCGACTTTCGGGTGGCATAGAGACTGAACATGGCAGGGTGCAAATCAAGAAAATCACAAACAAACTTTATTATTGTAAATTAAATTATATATGTATATATAATCCTACTTCTTTGTGACCGTGTCCTCGAGCCGTTAATTTTGATATTTCACATGACAATGCCACAAAAAAGAAATGAGCATGGTTACTAACTAAAGATGATTTTCAAAGACCTTTTCAATGACACCCCACTGATGATTCTAAAAACTTTTTGCATTCTAGACCCTTCAACTTAAAGGGAGAACCTACAATTATCGAATATTTTTGATTTTTTCATTAATTTATTCTAAGCAACAGCCCGGATAAAATTGAATTTATCAAGACTCAATTTTCAGATGCAACAAAAATTTTTAATATCCTGCTGTTTTTTTCCAGCAATCCTTCGAGGATGCCGAGCTGAAGAAGAGTGATGTAGTGGAAGAAGGCGAGAAACCAGACCCTCTCACGCAGTTAGTTACAACCTTCTGCCGTGGAGCTATGACTGAAAGATCTGGCGCTTTGCAGGTACGGTTATATTATTTTAAACTTTAGTAGGCACTAGATAAAGGAATAATAATAATATTTTTTTAAATTGATATAAACTAGTGCTTGACTGCGATCCCACTTGACAACAACATAGCCCACACAACAAAAAATATATAGGATGTTAGTAACAATTTTTAACCGACTTCAAAAAGGAGGAGGTTCTATGTTCGGCTGAATGTATTTCTATTATAACTTATGAAAGTTATAACCTATGTTAGTACCTACACATTTACTACTAAAGATAATGTTGTTTTGATAAGATGTGAGGCATCTTATCTATGGGCACGACATAAATAAAGTACATCGACCTTTTCCTTCAATCTCAGCTTAGATAACCGAATAAAAAAACAATAAACAGTCTTTAATTACTAGAAAATGTAAAGGATCACGGCAGATGACGATTCATTTTGACCCTTTCTAGGAGGATCCTCTATACATGTCATACGCACACATCATAGCCAAGTCTTGCGGAGAAGAAGAGGAAGAGGGTGGCGGAGAAGAAGAGGAGGGAGGGGGCGAGGCCGAGGCCGAAGACGAAGGCAGGGCTAGTATACATGTGAGTAGCAATTACGACTTTGTTGTGAGCATTATAATCTAATTTTAAAGTTTTGCGGGATGTTTCGAAGTAAAGCTCCTATTGCACCACTTGATATTCAGACAGTCTTAGTATATGTAGCGTCACACAAGAAAAAGAGCAACTTACGTCAATGTCGTGTAAAGGAATGAAACAGAACGATGAGATAAATAGATAAACATAGACTAAGACTGTCTGAATATCGAGTGGTGTAATAGGCGCTTAAGGCTAATATCCCTCAACCTATACGATATACTACTTTATTATTTAGGTTATAAGGTTGAGATTTCAGGGTTAATTATAACATAATCTTAAAAAATGTTTATATGTTACACGCAGAAAACAGTGGATATGTTTATGGTATGTATTTAGACCGCATAAGTAAGCATTTTTTAATGTAGTTTACAAGTGAAAAATCAGAGAAAACAATCTTCAATCAATCAAATAAAATGTTGACTTCAACAAATATGATTTCGTTGAGTCATTTCCGATCTTACTTACCATTAATAGAGCTTAATATTATCAGCGTATTATAATATTCCCACTGCTGAGACTTAGGCCTTCTCTTTATGAGAGAGAACGGGTCGTTCCACCACGTGGGCCCAGTGCGGGTGGATGTATGTCACGTCTTCGAATTTTTGGTTCTAGGACATGCCGGTTTCCATAAGATGTTTTCTTTCGCGGTTTTGAGAGCAGTGGTGATGAAATAAATTACACAAACTACAAAAGCGCCCACGATGCGTGAGTCGTATGTCGAGGTCGATATATCGACAATACTAACTTAAGCACTGTAGTTAAATTTATTCACAGTCAGAATTAGGTGGATTTTGAGGCGATAATTTGACTTAGTTCAATAAAATAGAATGTTAATGCTCCCCCATCTACTAAAAACAAAATAAACCAAAAATACTGGTTTCAGCGCCATCTAGTGATTTATGATTTTATTCTAAACTACCTTTTCTTACAAACAGGAACAAGAGATGGAAAAACAGAAACTCCTCTTCCACCAAGCCCGTCTCGCAGATAGGGGGGTGGCAGAAATGGTCCTGCTACACATATCGGCATCCAAAGGTCTGCCCAGTGAGATGGTCATGAAGACACTACAGCTTGGCATCTCTATACTCAGAGGAGGCAATATTGAAATACAGATGGTAAGTGGCTTGAGGGCACGAAGCTAAAGAATCCGCATCTAAAGGGTCACGAGGTTAAAGAGTTACGAGACTAAAGGCTCTATAAGTCTAAAGAGTCATGATGTTAAATTTTCAGGAGGCTAAAGGCTCAGATGAGTTTAAAGAGTCACAATGCTCTAAGAATCACGAAGCTAAAGGATCACGCTAAAGGGTTACACGAGATTAAAAAGTCACATGGTTAAGGGAGTCTCGTGGCTAAGTAATTACAGCCCCACGAGTCTATTGAAGCCACTTTTGACAATTCAAAAGTGCCTTTAATTGGTCTATTTGAAATAAACGTTTCTGATTTCTGATTTCACACTTTTTGGGTCGGTCAGTAAGTCCCCTCGCTCTGGATGGACCGAGAGAGAGTGTCAGACTTTCACTGACTAAAACCCGCCTTCTGTTGCCCTTTGCGTTCCAGGGTTGTAGTAACTCTTTCGAATATCACACAGCCCTGGCCATTGATCCCCTGTGATTCGTATATTTTTTGACAGCCTCAACCCAGTCTTACCAAGTGTTACATAGTCACTGGGCTATACAATACACCCCTATTTTTTAATTAGTACAAAAAAAAATTGGGCTGAATCCGTACCCGTTACTGATCATATTTATGTAGTTAAAAGTAAAAAAAAATGAAATCCCAAAATTGTCCATGAAAATTTGTAATAATTGGTAAATTCCTAATTGAATGAATTATTCATAACAATTGCTACTAGAAAATACTACGCGAAGTGTATTTCCATAAATTGAGTGCATTTTGGGACATAAACTAATGCTAATAACTCTGCTGTTTATTAATATTATTTATTGAGACTTTCCTTAAATGATAACAAGACCTTTTCTAATAAGCCCTTTAAGTATTTGTTCTAATTAAAAAGTATTGGTATATAAGTCAGATAAGCAGCTTCTCATGTAAAATACTGGTATTTATCTGCAGCCGGTTACAATGAAAACCGACCTTAGTACAGTTGGAATAAGGCTAGATGGATCGCTAAATATGGGTGGCATATCTTGTCAGATTTGAGTAGAGATCAGAACTTGACTAACTTATCATGTCTCTTAAGGTGACCAATTTTTTTTTATTTCTAGGGTATGTTGAACCATCTAAAAGACAAAAAAGACGTGGGCTTCTTCACATCGATAGCTGGTCTCATGAACTCTTGTTCGGTGTTGGATCTGGATGCCTTCGAGAGGAACACTAAAGCTGAAGGTTTGTAAACTTCCTTTTTTTTCTGAGGTAGGAAATCATCAAACAACTTCTAACGGTCTTGGTGGAGCGAAAAGGAGAGTCAGACTTTTACTGTGTTAGTTCAGGTGCTCTCACGTTGAGAGGGAATGGGAGGCAGTCACCTCCTTCTGTGAAGTAGTAATGCAAGCGTAAGAGATGGCCGAAACCGTGAGAGAACAGCCCCCCTAGCCAAGTTACAACCGTTTCGTATCGATTCTCTTTTCGTCGATCGCTTCGAGTCGGCCTCGCCTTCGATTCCTTTGCTCTGACGTCATCTCAACGCTCAGTCACGTGGTCAGAACAAAGAAATAGGAGACGTGGCCGACTCGAGGCGATCAACGAAAAGAGAATCGAAACGAAACGGTTGTAACTTGGCTAGGGGGGCTGACATCCTCACGCTCCAGCCACGCACCGCCACAAGAGACGCCCCGGGTGACGGGAGTCGCAGGCGCGGGCTTGCGGATGATGAGTAATGGAGATCTCGCCTTCCAACCGCCCAGTAAGGTCTGAGCCCGTGTCGACAGCGCCTTGTCTTCCACGCGCACCTCAAAGAGATGCCATTAAAACTGAAGAGGCGGTCTTCAGACTAGTAGGCTGAAGTTATTTGATGTATTCTTACCTCAAAGAAAACGCTTCAAAGTCAAAGTCAAATGTTTTTATTTCACATAGGCCTAGATGGGCACTTATAAAACGACGCTTTTTAGAACAATCCTGCAACACTACACTTCCTAATCCATAAGGTTAACATTTATTGACTTTAGACTTTTGGACTTGAAACCTGATGGTTTGCACATATCTAGGCATCCTTACATTTTCGTATTTATTTGTTGTAGGTACTTTTCTCTTCTATTACTTTGATCTTCAAAATCAAAAACTTTTATTTCAAATAAACCATTTACAGGCTTTTCTGAATTGTCAAGAAATCAGTCAGTCAGAAAAGTGGTGCTAATTGCACATTCCAAAGCATAGATCTCTATGGAGACAAATGAGCAAGAAACTCTATGGATACTCTTAAATCGTGTTATATGCTTGAATTGATTGTAAACTATCAATATTTATTCTCCAGGTCTGGGAGTTGGTTTAGAAGGTGCAGCTGGTGAGAAGAACATGCACGACGCGGAGTTCACATGTGCACTCTTCAGGTTCATTCAACTTACCTGTGAAGGACACAACTTGGGTCAGTAACCAATTATGTTTATTTAGAAGCTGTTCTCCTCCTGACTGATTTTCGGTCACGGTTTCCAATCCCGAAAGGGATAAGCTGGAGATAGTATATTGCACAAGTGTGTGGTGCAACAAGTGCCCTCTCTGTTCCTCCTTAATCCGATGCGACGTTAATTCGACACTCGCGGGGATAGACCACCAACTTTCCAACTCCGGTCTGCTACAGTCGAATTCCTATTAAAGGTATGCGGAACAGAGTGCAAACCTCCGTTGAAAAGGAAGGATCCTCCGACCAGACGGGTTTTGCGTCTGGTCTGGCAACTGCCCGATAGTTAATTTCGGACATTCTAAAGGAAAAACCTAGTAGCACTTTTACCCAACCAAAGAATCCTAACTCGAAAATTACATATTGCCTCAAAATCCACCTAATTCTGACTGTTCATGTAGCACCACTTTAATGCTTAGGTAAGTATAGCGATGTATTTAAGCACTATTTATCATAATAACGCTATATTAAGGTGATCCTGAGGCAATAAATAACTAAGTTCAATAAAATGGTATTTCTGATTTAAGCAAATACCATTTCTTTGACATAATAATGCTCCCATAAACTAAAAACGTTGAGCTTAGCGCCATCTAGTGAGAAAATTACCACTCTTGGTTCCGTAGCATTCTCCTTAAAATAATTAAAAATAAAATACATTTATTTCAGACTAAAATAAAGTCCATGTAACAAGGGTCTTAAAAACTATGTTAGTATTGCAGCATTCATGATTAAATTCGCTTTATATATAATAAAATTATAATAATAGCATTGTCATAAATGAAAGTAAAACAAAACACAAACAGAAATATGAAAAGAAAATGCAACGCAACTAAAGCGAAGACATAAATATGTGTCGTTGAAAATAAAAATGATCATGCATGAAGAGTGTAAAGTCCCGCAAACCTCCTTTGAAAAGGAGGATCCTCCGACCAGACGAGTGTTATGTCTGGTGGGCTACTGCCCGATAGATGATTTCGGGCTGTTCTAATCGCGCGGAGAACTTTAATTGCACGATGCAGGATTAGTTCTTATGTGTCGCCATAGATGTCGCTACGCAATAAACTAAATTCCTATTTCACCCACAGACTGGCAGAACTACCTCAGAACGCAAGCCGGTAACACGACGACAGTGAACGTGGTCATCTGCACCGTGGATTATCTGCTGCGACTTCAGGAGTCCATCATGGACTTCTACTGGCATTACTCGAGCAAGGTCTGCTAAAATTTCATACTACGAGTAATTCTTGGTGTGGGGCAACTTTTTAGGGTTCCGTACCTCAAAAAAACGGAACCCTTATAGGATCACTTTGTTGTCCGTCCGTCTGTCTGTCTGTCAAGACCCTTTATCTCAGGAACACGTAAAGGTATCGAGTTGAAATTAAAACCATATACTCAAGTCTGCTGTCTTTTGTAGCTGTGAAGAAACATAATATCTAAGTTAAGGAAAAAAAAAGATACTGCTGTTTATTACGGCTGTTTATGTCTCAAGAAACGTGTATTTCGACACTCTCGAGAAAATCAAAATTCATAGGGTAAGTACTTCCTGTTGACCCAGAATCCTGAAATTTTGCTTAAAGCAAGTTCTTATGGCACAGATATAGGAATAAATCTGAAAACTGTAGTTGTTACGCCACAACAAAAAAAAAAAATTGCGGTAGGTACGGAAAAAATCTTTAAAACTCAATTCGGGAATTGAACTGTTAACATAGGCTAGGTAAGCCTGTACGAAACCCTCAGGGCGCGAGTCCGACTCGCACTTGCCCAGTTTTTTTTTTTTTAATTAAAAGAAAGAAAACTTTTTCCAATAGTTTTCTAGGATAAAAATAATATTCTATACACCGTGTCTCAGAACATCGACGCACAAATATGTACCATGGATCCAGCACATGTTTCTGGACCCACCTCCCCCCACCCCGTAATGGAATTTTTCGTAATTAGGTCCCCTTTTTTTTAAAAACACACTGTAGATAAAACTAGGAGCTAGCTATCTGCTCAACGAGCTGAGATGCTCAGGTGAAAAAAGCGAATAAATTATTTTTCAATTAAAAATGTCATTGGGGTTGATTACAATTACGATTTATACACTTTAAAATAAAAAAGTACAGATATTTTTTATTAGTACAGAAATTAGGAAAATGCCAACAATAAGTCCCAGTAAGCCACTTGGGGGCCCGAAAGGGAAAGCCAGAGTCCGGGAACGCAGGGCAAAGGATTAACATAGGAGTGGGTTTTAGTCGCAGAACGGATGGCCATTGGGGCCGAAAGGTTCTCGAATGGTGACCACGTACCGGAAGACGTAGCGTTGGAAGGCCTCCTACAAGGTGGACTGATGACTTGGTAACGGTTGCTAGAGTCCGATGGATGCGAGACGCACAGGACCGTTCATTGTGGCGACACTTGGGGGAGGCCTATGTCCAGCAGTGGACGTCTTTCGGCTGAAATGATGATGATGGGTTTTAGTCAGTAAAAGTCTAACACACTCTCTCGCACCGCTCCAGAGCGGGAGAAATCATTGGATCATTTCTCACATTAAAAAAAAACCACTGGTGGCTTTATCCGCCCATACCGACACGCGTTAAAAAGTTGAAAACTAATCGACTTTCCTTTTCCTTAGGAACTTATCGACCCGGCTGGTAAAGCGAACTTCTTCAAAGCGATAGGAGTGGCCTCACAAGTATTCAACACCCTCACTGAAGTCATCCAGGGCCCTTGTACGCAGAATCAACAGGCTTTAGCTCACTCCAGGTAATCTAGATATAAATGTTATGTTATGTTGAGTTCAATTCTATATCCACTCTCCTATAAAACAGACTTTGCTGTGCCCAACAGGGCCCATAATGAGGATCAGTCATGATTTTTGTGGAGTATGCAGACTTATAGCGTCAAAAAAAAAACAGTAAATACTGTGAAGAAATTATTTAATCTGGACCAAAAATAACGAAGATACAGCAATTTTAGTGTATTAGTTCCAGAAACGCGCCCGAGAATGAATCGACTCGCTGTGACGTCATCTGTCATGATCGGTCTCCACCGGCGAATGAATACGATCAAGCCGTTCGTCGCACGGATCATGACAGATGACGTCTTCGTAAACAGTCCAGCGAGAGCGCGCGTTTCCAAGTAGCCGTTCAGAAAAACTTTAATAAATCCACCATTTCTTAACGGATTTTAATAATTTAAAAAATTAAAACGACATACCAACTATGGAACGCAATAAAGTTTTGCGTATGTTTTCCGCACTTAATCCTATGCGGACCATTGTGTGTAGACCATGACGGCCTAAACCTTTGGTAGACTTATTCCAATCTCTCTCCAAAAACAGATTAGGCCTCTCAGGTTTTCAGGCTGTCTGTGAGGGAATTCAGGGTTCCTAAGGTTCGTATGCGTGTGTATCAGTGACAACTGTGCAGTCAAGGAGCACATGTGAAATTGTCTCCTCCTCCTCCAGGCATGCTCTGCACAGGGGCTGTGATACATTGTGACTGGCCTGTTGGTCTAGTGGTGGTACCTGACTGCTATGCCGGAGGTCGGAGGTTCGATTCCCACCCAGGACAAATGTTTTTGTGATGAGCACGATCATTTGTTCTATGTCTGGGTGTAATTTATGTGCAATATATATGTATTAAGAAATATATAAGTATGTTTATCAGTTGTCTAGTACTCATATCACAAGCTCTGCTTAGTTTGAGACTAGATGACGTTGTGTGAAAGTTGGGGAATATTGTTATTATATTGTTATTGCGTGGAGGTGCTTATCCAGTGTTCAGTGATGGTCCCCACCACCAGGTGCAGGTTGCCTCTGTCCAGAAACAAATGAAGACAAACAATATTGGTTGTTTGTTTTCCACTGCAAGCTGACTTTACTAAATATATTTGAGATTGAGACATAATAAGATTGGAGGATTGTTCTCTTCACCGCGGCCCTAGAACGCAAAAGGGAACTGAAGGAACATGAGTGGGTTTTAGTCGGTATAAGTCTGATACTCCTTCTCGCTCCACCCAGTGCAGGAAGAGTTATTTAATAATGAACTGCTACAGCGTGATTACACGTCATACTCTAAATATTTTGGAAACACAGCTTGTGAATAATAATATAATAATAATATTCCATAACTATCACACAACGCCATCTAGTCCCAAACTAAGCAGAGCTTGTACTATGAGTACTAGACAACTGACAAATATACTTATATATTTCTAAATACATACATATTATAGATAAATAACACTCAGACACAGAACAAATGATCGTGCTCATCACACAAACATTTGTCCTGGGTGGGAATTGAACCCACGACCTCTGGCATAGCATTCAGAGCCACTGACCACTAGACCAACAGGCCAGTCATATTATCTAGGTTTCTATTGCAAACAAAATGTTTTGTCGGCATTCGGTAATTCGGTATTCGGTTGGGTTCAGGCGTTATCTCTCTTTTCTCGCGTTGCCTCCCTATCAAACATTGCGTTGGATGAAACAAAAAGCTTTTATAGAGGAGAAGGGCCCTCTTAACGTGCTCTCTGATGCACGGAGGAATTTCGGTTTGTTAAGATGGTCACCCATCCACAGTTTGTCCTTGGAAAGTGTTGCTGCACCTAATATTATTGTAGCTACGAACTCCTCATTGCAATATTATTATTTTTTTGGTTAATGTATTTTGGCTTGGATACTAAGTCTTTTAAGCCATGTCTTTGTATCAGTAGTTAATTTGTTCACTATTAGAATATATATGTACACATTCTAATGGTTTTGTAGTATTTGGCAGCAAATGTATCAAATCAACCTTCTCGACAAATTTCGCTGAGGTAGTCAACACTACAATAAAAATTCTCAGCTCCATTTTACCGAAATCGCTCCTGTTTCAATGATTCCACATATTGTCCACTTGTGCAGACATTTGAGATACAAAACTACATTAATTTTCCTACATAATATCCACATAGGAATTAATTACACACAACATTCACCCACACACACAATATACACTCGCACACCTCTAACTACACCTACACAATATACAATTATAATACCATTTCTTTCTCTTTTTCTTTTTTTGTTATTTTTGGTTTTTTTTTTGTTTCGTTTTCGTTATTTTTTTTGGTTTGGTCTATGTCTTCTAGGCAAAAACAAGTGCCAATGTAGCGACACTCTCTAATTATGTACTTTATGGTTAAACGATGGACCACCATAATACAGGCCCTCGGCCTAGTTTGGTGGTTACATCAGATGTACTGTGAAACATTGTACTAGCTGAATGTGACTCTTTAACCACTGTATATTATTATGTTAATTGTGTCAAATAAACGTTTTTATTTGTTAATTTTATTTGCGAACAATTAAAACAGACACTGAACTTCACTCTAAGAAATCCCGCCACAAACTTCCAATATTAACCCTCATCATTTCTTTCACAGATTATGGGATGCAGTAGGTGGTTTCTTGTTCCTGTTCTCCCACATGCAAGACAAGCTGTCCAAGCACTCGTCACAGGTGGACCTACTGAAGGAGCTGCTTAACCTGCAGAAAGACATGATCACCATGATGTTGTCTATGCTTGAAGGAAACGTTGTTAATGGTGAGTGGTTCAGTGAAAAGTTATTTTAAAATGAAGCCTTAGAAAAATAACATAAGCATCGAGTTTGATGGCACGATTGGCACAGTGGTTGAGCGGCTGCTACGCTACGTGATACGGGTTCGATTCCCGCATGAAACAAATATTTGTATAACCTACAGATTATTGTTCTGGGTCTGGGCGTCTTGTGTATACATGTTTGTGAACATACCCACGATAGAGGAGTAATTCTTAGCGTGGGCAACGTTTTAAAAATAATAATAATAATAGCATAATCATTCTTATAATGTTCCTACTGCTGGAACTCAGGCCTCCTCTCTAGGTGAGGTAGAGAAGTCGTAATCTTCCACCCAAACTACTACGGGCCCGATGTCACATGTCTTCGAATTTTCTGGGACATGCCGGTGTCCTCACGATGTTTTCGTTTACCGTTTTAGAGCAGTGGTGATGCAATAATATACACAAATTGCTGGCTGGGTTTAAACCCACGATGTACTAATCGTAAGTCGGGTCCATTATCACTGGGTCACCATAGACTATATCAGGACACGCCCTCTCGGTCCACACAGACCGGGAGAAATTATACGGTGATTCTCCAACTCAATATAAACTTGATCTCCTTGAGAGATGGCTATGAATGACTCTGTATAATCGTCATTTTCTACAGTCAGCAAAATAATTTTATACCTACTAAATTCACGCTTAACATTTTCAAATGGGCAAATAAATGTATAATATATTTATATCTATACCAATATTATAAAGAGGAAAGATTTATATTTTGGTGTTGCTGTTTGTAATGACTAAACACTAAAACTACTGCCCCCTAGCCAAGTTACAATCGTAACGTTCGCGCCGAACGCTTCGAGTAGGCCACGCCTCCGATTCCTTTGTTCTGCCCACGTGACTGAGCGTTGAGATGACGTCGTGGGGGGCTGGACCAATTTTAAAAAAATCTTACACAAGTAGAAAGCTACTTTACCACTGAGTGACATAGGCTATTGTTTTGTGTGTTCTTTTGTGTGAGGACAGGAGCTTTTCAATGACCATCCAATTTTATTACTTTACTTTTGAACAACGTTTATTGGGTATATATGTACAAAATTAAGTTTAAATCTACCAGGGGTGAACCGACTACCATCAAGTAATTCTTCGTTCTGCTGGTGTGTTGGCCACGGCTCGACGCCCGCCCGGTCGACTCGAGGATCGAACGTTCTAGTCTTCCTTTCCGACGACCAAACAGCGATCCGTTTCGGAACCCTTCTCGCTCCCTCTCAGCAGTTGTTGCATGGTGACGTCTCGGTTCCTCATTTAGCATCGAGCCTCCGTCTACTCGACGCTAGAGGGTGTCGAGCGCTGCTGGCTCCTCGCTGACAGATGGCGTCAACGGCTATATATTTTTTACTTTCACGCGAGCGAAGCCGTTGGTAAAAGCTAGTTATTTTATATATAAAAACCTCGTGTCACAGTGTTCGTTATCGAAATCCTCCGAAAAGGCTGTACCGATATTAATGAAATTTTTTGTGTATATTTGGTAGGTCTTTTTTTTAGGTCGGAAAATCATCTAATGACAAATCCTGCTCTTAGGCGGAGCGCGAGATAGTGTCAGACTTTTACTGACTAAAAACCCACTCCTGTACCTTCTTTTCATCCCCGGGTTTCGCTTTCACACTACCCGTGGTTATTTGGTAGGTCTGGGAACAGGTTGTACGCTATGTTTTACTCTTCTACCCCTATCCCCTAAATTAAATGAAAGCTAAGTTATATGATATAAATCTGATCTTATTTTTCGCTTCCCAGGTACAATCGGTAAACAAATGGTGGACACGCTTGTAGAGTCCGCGTCCAACGTGGAGCTGATCCTGAAGTACTTCGACATGTTCCTCAAGCTCAAGGACCTGACGTCCAGCGCCAGTTTCCAGGAGATAGATGCTAATAGTGATGGGTGGGTGCTGCCCAAGGACTTCAAGGAGAAGATGGAACAGCAGAAGAGTTACACGCCGTGAGTGGATTTTTATAGCATTGGACTGTATTTTTGTTTTCTGGGAGTTCTTTAAAATTATTCTGTTTGAAATGAAAATATTAAACCGTGGACCGGTCTCGTTCGTTGTATAAGACATAGGGATAAACTATAACGCGATTCAAATATGAATAGGAACGTCAATGACCTCTATCTGCCAAATGTTTCCTGTTTTCTTTCGTATTTTTATTGTCGGCAACAATCTGTCTTCTTCCATTCACCACTCAGACACTTCATACAGTGATGCAGAGAGGAATTAAAGAACTAAATTCTGATTAAACTTTTTTCTTTCATGATACGTAAATAAATTTAATTTAAAAATATATATTTTTTGCTCACCCTACCTGATTCGATTTGACAGCTATGACGTCACAACATGGTACTAAATCGATCCTATTCTCAATTGAATCGCATAATGTTACACTAATAATGATAATTAAATATTTTCTGTTACAATATAAAATACATATATTATATAAACTTTTGCAACAATGTTTTTTAAAAAAAAACAATATTAAAAGAACAAATTGCAAAAGGCAAAAAAAAATAGTAACCTTGTTTGGAAAAATATTACATTTAAACTTTCGACGAAAAAATCCTGAACCGAAAAAATAAAGTGGAAAGTCATTGGGATTAGTAAGAAATTGCACCCGTGCGAGATCGGGGCTGGTCGTTAGCTGTAATGTAGATGTAGACCATACCTCATCATCATTTCAACCGAAAGACGTCCACGCGTCGGAAGGTCTCCTATGCCCAACGCATAGGAGACCTTCCGACGCGGCATCTTCTGGTACGTGCTCCAGAACCTTTCGTCGCCATCGACCATCTGTTCTGCAAGCAATGTGCCCTGCCCACTGCCACTTAAGTTTGGCGATTCTTTGTGCTATGTCGGTCATATAGAATAGAATAGAATTGAATAGAATATCGTTTACTTAATAAAAGTGGCACATTTATATTAAGATACATAAAAACAATTATAACGCATACATTGCATTTTGGCCTGAACTAGGTTGGACCTGTATATGGTTCTCCTGCGGATATCTTCATTTTTGAGCCCTTTCTATTGCCCTTTGGGCAACCCATAACCTACAATAACTTAAAATTTTCCATTTTTACTTCACAGCGAAGAGATCGAGTTCTTGCTAGCTTGTTGTGAGACAAATCACGACGGGAAGCTGGACTACATTGGATTCCGCGATCGCTTCCACGAGCCAGCTAAGGAGATCGGGTTCAACCTGGCTGTTTTACTAACCAACCTGTCTGAACATATGCCTAATGAGCCTAGGTAAGATATTTTACCAGCACCTTATCATCTGTGTTCCCGGAGGACACGGTGGAGCATACGGCGGAGGTGTGCCCCGCTTGGGCGGAGCACCACCGTGTCCTCGTGGGGGTGATCGGCGGCAACGATCTCTCGCGCCGGGCCCTGGTACAGGCCATGGTCCGGAGTGAGGTAGAATTGCAAGCGGTCGCCTCCGCATGTGAAGCAATACGCGTGAGGAAACGGACTTACTCTCGCCTCAAAGAGAAACCTTCTGGGACAAAAAACCTCATCATCTGCGTAGCATTTATTTCCGGGTTCTAGTCTTATTGGATGCAGCTGAATATGTGATTAAAATTTAACATGGACCAACTGCCTCTCTGACTATGCAGACCGCCCAGAGTATACGGTGGAGATATGTCCCGCTTGGGCGGAGGACCGCCGTGTCCTCATAGAGGCGTGAAGTTGCGAGGACCTGAGCGTCCGGCCTTGGTTTAAGTCATGGTATAGGACAAGAGGGAATGGAAACTAGGCACGAGGAATTGGAGGATTGTGGAATACAACGCAAGGAGGAGGAGGAGGTGTTACTGACCAATCCGTTTGAACATATATGTAATCAGCCCCCCTAGCCAAGTTGCAAACGATAAACGTGAACGCTTAGTAATCTCCAATAGATTTTCAACTTTATACCTAAGAGCATAAAGTTGAAAATCTATTAAAGACTACTGAGCGTTAGCAACCGGAACGAACGAAAACACTATGTAATCTTCAATAGATTTTCAACTTTATATCCAATAACATAAAGTTGAAAATCTATTAAAGACTACTGAGAGTTTACGTTTATCGTTTGTGACTTGGCTAGTGGGGCAGCACTTTGTCAACGACTTCGTTTGTGAAAACGTTTTCACAAAAACTTTATCACCCCTTAAACTGTATTTGGAGGTTAGTTTTGAAAAACTGACGGTCTTTATTATTCATTTTGATAAGAGTTTAATCCAATTTTCAAGTTTATCAACCCAAGAATTAAGAATCCTCCATACAATATTTAAAATCCACTAAATTGTTCTATTGGGGGTAGTTTCGAAAACAAGTAATGCCAACCTTTATTATTTATTTGTGCTAACTTCCAAATATAGTGGCACACAGAATGATATTTTGCATACAAATGAAATTCCCCCTTTTCACTCCCCTAAAGTTTGAATTTTCAAAAACCCCTTAATGCTCGCCTAATTTACTTAGAAAGAAGAAAGAAATAAAACATTTTTTTCGTCATAAAGGAAGTCTTAAACAAAATTTAATTTTCCTAGTCCCAGTAAAAAGAGTTAAAAGAGTGTCCATGGAGTTTCTTGCACGTTCTTCTCCATAGAGATCTACGCTTTGGAACGTGCAATTTAGCTTCACTTGTATTTTTTTTGACTGACCGACATTTTGACTATTCAAAAGTGCCTGTAATTGGTCTATTTGAAATAAACGTTTTTGATTTCTGATTTCTGAGTAGATTCGACGTTACGTTGATAGGTCAGTCAGTTTCTTCTTTTATTAAATATAGATGAGTTTAGGAAATTACCTAAATTATGTATACTCAGTTAGAACAATTTTGAAACAATAAAATATAAAGACTTAGTACTTTAAATCCAAAAAAAGCCTAGAGTAAAATAATTGTTTTGTTTTTTTTGAGGTGGAAAATCAAATAAATTCTCCCGCTATGGGTGGAGCGAGAGGGCGTATCAGACTTTTACTGACTAATGATTATATATATTTTTTTATTCTTGATAGGTTCGCGCTTGACCGCTATCTCACCTGATGGAAAGCGACGATGCGGTTGACGATGGAGCGCGCTTACCTAGAAGCCGCCTATTATTATTTATCAATTTTTTATAATCTAAGCATCAATCAATTTTCCCAGGTTGGCCCGTTTCCTGGAGACAGCAGGCTCTGTGCTGAATTACTTCGAGCCGTTCCTGGGCCGCATCGAGATCATGGGCGGCTCCAAGCGTATCGAGCGCGTCTACTTCGAGATCAAGGAGTCTAACATCGAGCAGTGGGAGAAGCCGCAGATTAAGGTACGGAAGGAAAATATATATTAATAAAGACAATTTTTTATTTGTTAGTAGTACTTATATCTATGTTAGTTTAGAAGTATAGATAATAATAAGATAAACCTCTACGGTCCGGACTAAGCGTTTCGCCTCGTCGTTAACCGCGTACATCGAAGAACTGGAACAATTTGCCTGCTGCGGTCATCCCGTCCGATTATAATTTATGTGTCTTCAAGGCTAGAGTGAATAGACTCTTAATAAACTAGTGCGCCTCATTATCAACGATTGTATCACTGCTTACCATCAGGTGAAATCGCAGTCAAGCACTAGTTTATATCATTTTAAAAAAAACTTGGTCTACAATGCGATCCAAATAGGAATAGGATCGATTGCCCGGTAGTGACGTCACGTCATACCATCAAATCGAAGAATTATTATGGTGAGCAAAACAAGAAATTTTTAAAATTTAATTTATTTACGAACTGTGAACGAAAATAGTTTAATCAGAATCCAGTTCTTCAATTGTGCTCATCTCTGAGTTCTTCAATTTTGCTCAATTTCTTGCGATTTAATAGTATGACGTGACGTCACAACATGGCAATCGATCCTATTCTTATTTGGAACGCATTGTACAATATTTGTTAGTAGCGCATGTTAGTTCAGAAGTACAAAATATCACACTAGTATTATAAAGGCGAATGTTAGTGAATGTCTTTGTGTCTGTTTATTACTTCTTCACGCTCAAACGGCTGAATGGATTTTAATGAAATTTAGCACACAAGTAGACCATGTCCTGGAATAGCGTTTATGAAACTTTTTATCCCAGGAGTATATTCCCTCGGAATAATTCTCTAATTCAAGAATGAGAAGCCACTATCAGCTCCTAGTATTTCTTCAAAAAGTGCATTGGTTAATTTTGGCAATTTTAACGGATCATTTTGCAATATCCACCCCAAAAAAAAAAAAATACTTCAAATTTATTTTCAGCAAATTAAAATATTCATCTTCTTCCCCAGGAATCCAAACGCGCCTTCTTCTACAGCATAGTAACAGAAGGCGGCGACAAAGAGAAGCTGGAAGCCTTCGTCAACTTCTGTGAGGACGCCATCTTTGAAATGACGCACGCGTCCGGACTCATGGCGGCGTCCGAGGAGACGGTGGGCGGCACCAAGAACAGGGAGGCCAGCTATATGTATATGGGGGATGATGATGATGAAAGGTGAGAAAGAGTAACTAAGGAGTTTCTTGCCTGTCCCCTTCCAAAGGAAACGACCATTTGAAACCATGCACTAGCTTCTGACGTTTTATAAGTGCCCATGTAGGCCTATGTGAAATAAAAAGATATTGAATTGAATTGAAAAAATACGCATTTTTAGCGGCCATTTACTATAGAGACCTGCTCCCCTAGCCAAGTTACGATCGTTTCGTTTGCGAGGCCACGCCTCCGATTCCTTTGTTCTGACCACCTGACTGAGCGTTGAGATGACATCAGAACAAAGGAATCGGAGGCGTGGCCTACTCGAGGCGTTCGACGCAAACGAAACGATCGTAACTTGGCTAGGGGGGCAGAAGCCAACATTTTTATCTTACTAAATTGTTGCAAGATATAAAGTGCCATCTCTTTTTCGCACTAGAAGATGATATTGACTCTACCCTGAGGATAACCAAAAATATGTTTTTAGTACTTTTCTCATGGCACTGATTCGTTTTAGAGAAGAGTAAGAAATAAAAGTGTTAGTTTATTCGCACTTAATTCCTTTAAATCAAAAAGTTATAGTGAATCCAGGTTCATGATTGTAATCACTATTATTGTTTGAGCTCTTACTGCATGAATTATGAAGTCCTAAAAAAACTTACAATTAAAAAAAAAATAGATAAAAAATGTTCAAAAATCTGTCATATAAAAAAGAGGGCAAAACAACACTTATTCCCTGCACGGAATGAATGAAACGGGCTATTATAAAATTAATTTGAAATTCAAAGTCTCTGTTTTATATTTATTTTCCTGTGGCAATATTTTTTGTCCACTTCACCACCCTTCACATACCCTCAAATACTTTCCGTTTAATGAATAACTGCTTTATAAGTTTCGTTTTTACTAACTGATCTTTTGTAATGTTGCATCCATTATAAAGTTTTCAAACGGAAATAAATAGTTTAACACATTAACATATCTACCAAAAACCATTTCAGAGCCGGCAAAGATCCGTTCCGTCGAGGCCTGCAGTCAGTGAAAGACGGTATCTCCACAGCATTTTCATCCTTATCTCCATCCAACATAAAGCAGAAAATCGCCGACATGCAACAAATGCCGCCCGCCGAACTAGCAGTAGGCTTCTTCAAAATGTTCTTCTATCTATTCTACTATTTAGGCTATGGCGTACTCGTTGTTGTCAGGTGAGTTTGAATTTGAATTTTAATGTGATGATTTTAAGGTCGATAATCAATCGAATGTCATAAGTGATTTATTTCGTTTGTGTTCCACGCTACTTTCGGTGCACAGTCATTGGTAAATGCTTCACTATTGAAATAGTTGTGGTTGTAGGGTGTTTTATTACCTTGTGACGTCATTAGATATTATTACTGTATTTATATTTCTTTTTAATTTTTTAATCAAATACCTAAGTGTTATATAACACTTAGGTAACATTTAAAATAAAATATTTTTCCACTTGTCTGTAGCTGTTTTTTTTTATGGTACTTATAGTTTTAGTAGATATAGCGATATCTATTGACGCTACTACTAAAAAAAACAAAATCCTGCATCGTGATAACAGAGTTCTAAACGAGATTAGAACATGCACTACTTCCTAGTCATTTTGATAACCCGGAAAATATCAATGCAGCATTTCTGGATGTCCCTGGAAACTGCTGCGATAATGCCTCAAAAATTGGCTACTTCAAATCTTGCAGACACAGTCCGGCTGAGTTTTCACTCACTACAACCAGTCAGGATACAGTTCTGAAGATAGTTAGAAGTCTAGCTTCAAATGCTCAGGGTGTTGATGGTATCAGTCTGGAGATGTTATCTCTCACATTGCCAACTACCTTGCAAGCCATCACTGACATCATCAACAGATCCATTGAGACACGCACCTTCCCTAAACTGTGGAGACGTGCAATGGTGCGTCCTATCCCGAAGACCAATGACCCAGCCAACGTGAAGGATCTTAGGCCAATTAGCATCCTGCCCTGCCTTTCGAAGATCCTGGAGCGTGTTGTGTACTCACAAGTTATTGAGTATCTGGAAACAAATAACATTCTTCCAGACCTCCAGTCCGGTTTTCGGAAGGGCAGAGGTACTGCAACAGCTCTGGCTGATGTTGTGGGCAATATCCTGGAGGCACGTGATCAGGGGGAGGGATCAATCCTGGTTCTTTTGGATTTCTCACGGGCGTTCGACGCAATTAATACCAATCTGCTGCTGTCTAAATTAGCATACTATGGCTTCAACGAAGACGCTGTGGATTGGTTTAATAGCTACCTAACTGATAGGTCTCAGTTCGTGCAAATTCATAGGAAAGATGGATCAACTATATCTTCCCCCCCCCTTCCTGTGACGAGAGGAGTCCCACAGGGATCAATTTTGGGTCCTCTTCTGTACATTCTCTATAGCGCTGATATAACTGGATCGTTCATAAACTGCAAGTACCATATGTATGCCGATGATATCCAGTTGTACATATCCTTTAAAGGAGAAGACACGTCATTGGCTGTGCAGAGGGTGAATGAGGACTTGGCACGTGTTGTGGCCTGGTCTGAGGAGAACTGTCTGGTCCTGAACCCGCTTAAGTCGAAATTCATGGTGCTGGGCACAAAGAAACAAGTTGCTGCAATACTGTTGGCCAAGCCTGAGGTCATGATTGGGGGAGAAGAAATTGAGCGTGTAGAGCAGACATGCAACCTGGGGCTGATTCTGGAGCCAGAGCTGCGCTTTGAGGCCCATATAAAAAGTGCACTAAGACACTGTTTTTACAAGCTAAAGGTTTTGTATGGGATACGAAAATACCTTAGCATCCCACTCCGTAAGCTGCTTGTTGACAGCATAATCTTATCAAAACTCAACTACTGTGACACTGTTTATGGGCCATGTTTGCTTGCTAGGACGGATAGACTGATTCAGCGCATCCAGAACGCATGTGTTCGCTTTTGTGTACATGTCCCACGTAGGAGTCATGTGACTCCATACATAAATCAACTGAAGATCTTGAAAATGGCTGCTAGGCGCAGGCTGCATTTGGCTAGTTTACTGTTTGGCGTTGTAACAACCCAAAAGCCACGCTATCTATTTGACAAACTTACTTGGCGACAAACACACTACAAGTATGGTCTTCGCTCTGGAGTTGCTCCACTATCAGCACCGCGACACAAAACCGCGGCATTTAGAGGTTCCTTCAAATACATGGCTGCGAAGATCTGGAATGTTATTCCTCCACCGATGCGAGGCCTAAAATCAATACAATCATTTAAATATAACCATAAAAAGTTACTCTTGCTAGCACAACTTTCACAACAATAAAATAAACTTTTTGTCACCTTATGGGTGCATGACCTGCAGTACTTGGTTTGGATCTTCAGCGGTGCTGTGGCTTGGCATTCAATTTGTCTTGTCCCTGTGGTGTTTCGCTGCTGTCAGTTTGCGTTGTCATACTATTTTTTAAATATAATGCTAGGAACCTACAAACAAAACAAATATTAATTATACGTTTTTAATTATCTTCATTACACTTTTCACAATAAAGTCACATTACAATGCATATAATTTTAATTTTTACTGTTTATTCTTATTTGTTGACTTGGTAATCCATTATTAATCTAATTACAGATAAACTAATTATATTTATACATTCGTCCCGTTTGTTTTCGTCCCTGGAATTTTCCACAAAGCAATGTGAGTGAACAATTTGATCAACCTTACCTGTTCCCATGTTCGCTTTTCTTGAGTTCGTCTAATTTCACATCTCGTCACAAATACTTAAAACATTGTCGCAAACATGAACCATCATAATAGTACTATATAACAATTATTTGAATTTCCAAAACCATCTTATCTTGTCGTCACATTCGGTCATATCCTTTTGTCAAAATATTCTGTGAGCGGCACCGCGATCGCGTCCAATCACGTACCTATTAGCGTCTGTGGTCTATGCAAATTGCCACAGATTATAAAAACGAGTGCTGCTACGGGCGCGTCGTGGTGTTGCCACTTTATATTATATATATACTTGTCACGTTACATATTTATTTATTATTTTAATTTAATTTAATTTTCCTTTTAATTTGTAATTCTGTAATTATTTTTATTTCCTTTTTCTGTCGAAATCTCGTTGTACGCTGCACCGTTCGGGCGTCTTTATGTCAACACCGCCATCGGCCCACGCTGAAAAACAGCGCTGTGAGCTCATCGCATAATGCGTGAGGCCGCAGCTTTATGCTGAGCGTTCGGCCGTTTTGCGCGGATGTGACGCATATCTTCCCTATTCAACTGATAATGTTTGTTAACTAGTTTTAAGATTGCGTCATTTCGCGCGAATAAACAGTTTTTCTTTCTTTTTTTTCTTTTCTTTTCACAACAGTCCGAGATCAACTATTGGGCAGCTACCCGGACCAGACACAACACCCGTCTGGTCGGAGTATTCTCCCTTTTCAGCGGAGATTTGTGGGACTTTACACTCTGTTCCGCATACCTCTAAATAGGTATAAATTCAGAATTTACTAAAAGAAGAACTTACTCCCTGGGTAAACGTACCGAGGTAAATGTCGTCTTCCAGGACATCGTCAATCCGTACCAACTTTCATCCAAATATGTTTATCCGTTTAGACGTTAAGATGTAACAGACAGACAGACTTACATTCACATTTATGATATTGGTATAGATTTGATCTTACTTTTATGCTAACATCTCTCATCTCTCCTTTTTACTGGCTTTTGTTGCCCATGAAAGAATTTAAAAAAAATCTTAAGCATAAATTCATCTATTACGAATTTATGCTCAAGATTTTCGTTCCAGCAATTGTATAACTTGATAAGCGATGGTTACTGGCCATCGATATTTAAAAAAAAAACGTCACAAGATAATAAAAACACCTTTACTTATAAATACACCGTGTGTTTCCTCTTCATCCACATTCTGCTATTTCTTCACATTTCCTTTCCACATAAATTTCTTATAGCAGGTGCCAGATAAATTTTGAATAAAGTACATTGACCTTTTCCTAATATCATCATCAATACCAGCTTTATGTATTTATAATCATTTTTTTTTTAAATTAAGAATTTCAATAAATGTAAGAGGGTCAATGTACTTTATTCTTTTATCTAGCGCTTAACTTAAATGTTATTACAATTTGTGCATGTTCAAAAACTGTGTATAAACTGTGTGTGGGTACTTATCATAGATTAGAGATGTGTATTATGTTACAGTCATAACTGTCAAAATGTGTTCAGAAGTACTTTAGACCAGTTAAAACTACTTTAAAATGGTTAACATTAATTTATTCAAAACTTTATTAAGTAAAGATAAGAAAACAAACGCATTTGAACTAAATGCCTCAAATTCATTAGGGGTCAAAATGTCCCCTAACATGATGCGCAGCGGTCAATCTACGTGACGCTGCAACGTTGCCCAGTATCCGGCAACTTGCCCTCCAACATTTTACAACGCATTCACGTGACGCAAGACATGTTGTTGGACAATTTGACAGCGTTGCAAAGAAAGAAAAACATTTTATTTGGCAGAACAAGGCGTAAATTTAGAACTAACAAATGATAAGTATATTATGTGAAAAAAATGTGCGCCACATCCGCGCAAAACGGCCGAACGCTCAGCATAATGCCGTGACCACACGCAAAATGCGATGAGTCTATGGCGCTGGTTTTCAGCGTGGGCCGGTAACGGTATCAAAATAAAGACGTCGGCACGGTATTGTGTGCTAATAGATTTGAATAAGATAGATAAATAAAAATAAATTTTAGGGAAAGAAAAAAAAGAAAAACAATGAATAAATAAAGAGGAATACAATATTATATTATGTATAAAGTGGAAACATTAGTACGTTGCATCTGTGCCAAAGGACGCGATTCTGTTTACAGTGTATAGTCTAGGGGACATTTTATCACCTAATGTATCTAAGGCTAAGGTAAGGTAAGGTTAGGATTTTGACTGATGCCAGTCAAAACAAATTTTGTCTAGCTTCATGGGGCAAAATTACCTACTTTTGTACATTACACTTTTAAATGATTTTGCCCATTAAAAGTACTTTTGACCGGTTAAGAGTTTTGACTGTGACATCTTATCTACATAATTTAGTACACTAAATCTATGTGTAATAGTAGCTTTAGCGCGTGCACTATGTGTAAGATACAATACTATGTGACTAAGTGTATAGGTTACTAAAAATTATGCCAAGGTTTGAAGGCGTATGTGACATTAATGCTACATTCACGTCTTAAAGTAAAAGATGATGCCTGAGTGTGGCCATGTCCTCGCTAGGTGGCGTTAAAGTCAACATTTTTAGTTTTTTTATTGGTGTATGGGAGCGTTTTTAAATCAAGGAAATAGTATTTGCGAAAACCGTATATTGCACTTTATTAAGCTTAGTCAAATTATTACCTCAAAATCCATCTAATTGGTCAAATATCTGACTCTAACTATAGTACCTAACGTTGTGCTCCTACATAAACTGCAGTGCGATGCGATATGACGCCATATCGCAGAATCCTGTGTGCGGTTCAGGTGACCATCGGAAAGTGCCATCGCACATTCCGATGGTCACCTGAACCACACCCAACCCGATTCCCATCGGAATCAATTCGCAGATTCTTGCGATGCGTCGTGCGAGCGCGCAGATTTTTGCGATGTGACATCGCATTGTAGTTTTATGTTCATGCCGCTAAACGTACACACTATAGTTATGCACTTATACGTCGCTATACTTAAGCATCTATACCATCTAGCGAGAAAATGGCCACACTCGGGGCCCGTAACATTCTCCTTAAGTTTAAAACTAGTAAAAATATGTTGCCTGTAACAATTGACCTCGGTTTTCCGAGCTCGATCAGTAAAGTCAAAGTTCTTCTATGTTGTCGTAGAATGTCTGTCTTCATAAGTAGGAAAGTGGTTAATCAGTTTTGTCGTAGATTGTCTGAAACCTTCCTAGCACTATCGCTTAGAGCTGTCTTAAATCACAGCGTTTCTATAAAATCTACGCACGTGTATGCCACGTTTCCACGTTTCAAAACTTCTGCAAGTAATATAAAAATGAGCATTTAATTGCTTGCAACTTACTTTAACACTGTCGGAGCCAAGGACGTACCAATAGATATTAATTCATTTGTTGTTATATGCAACTGTCGTAGCACCCGTATTATATTTTGGCGCGCCGGATTTAGAAACGTCGCTGTAATGTAAAGACCCAAGCTTTTTTGGAATCGGATATTCATGATCTATAGTCACGCTACACTGATAATATAGTTAAACGTTGGAAGCCATCGAGATATAAGTACTAACGTACTAGAGAAGACACCGTAAATTCCTAGTTTGTCTCGTTCAACTGCGGCGATCGCGCCGCACTTAGTCGAAGAAAACGCGTAATTGCCGTGATTTACATTGCGCTTAAGACCTTTTTGCCGAGAATAAATACACTTCCGCAGCAAATCTAGCGCTGTGGTAAATTAGTTACGGTTTAGACGAATTGTTATTATTTTAGCGCTGCAGCGAACTAAAGATTCAAATTACGAAAATAGGACAATTCAGTTATTTGACGTAGCTTCTCTAGTACGTTAGTACTTATATCTCGATGTTGGACGCCAATTTGTAGTATGTACATATTGCCACTACAATCCAGCTGAACGTGGGGTAGCCGTAATAATGACAGTGACGTTTTTCAATACGGCGCGCCAAGTTGTAATACGATACGAATGAGACATATTTATTGTTGCCTTGTATTCATGCCCCAGAACCGATTAGCGAGGCTAACATCAGGAAAACATCAAATAACTCCTCTTGCTCTGGGTGAAGCGAGAGAGAGTGTCAGAATTTTACTAAAACCCATATATATTCCTCCAGTTACCCTTTGCGTTCTAGGGTCGCGGTAACCGTTTGTTCTCAGTAGTTCCTTTGAAGGAACTACCGTGACAAAAAAAAGCTCACTAGTTCCTCCAAAGGAACTACAAAAGGAAATACTGAGAACAAACGGCGGTAATCTTTCGAAAAATCCTGCTAAAATAAAACACTACGCATACTTAGATCTTACTCCTGGTACCTTGGCATCGAAAATGTTAAGACACCTTTTGCAGAAGTTTTTTAGCAAGTGGAAATGAGCACACCACAGCCACTTGACCAACTACCTACCTACAACAAATATTTTTTATTTATTTCTCCAGATCTTAGAGATCTGAGATCTTTTCTTCCAATCTAGTACCTTGGTCGAGTGGCTAATAAAACATTCTTAGACACACGTCAGTACAGTCAACCTCACGACCGTGGTAGCAATTCGACAGCAGAATGATAGTGTAATTATCATTGTCCAATTGTTATTGCTGAATTTCGGTTAACTGTACAACCAGCCAAGTTCCAAAATAACCGTTTCATACCTCCAGGTACATATTTGGCGTCCTCCTTGGTCTGATGAGAGGACCTCAGACGGAAGAACCGCCACCAGAGCCCACGGAAGAGGAGAAAATCGGTCAGTTGAGGCACAGGTTGCTAACCACACAAAGTAAGAACATCACAGGTATACACACGGGGTGCCGCTTGACGCGACGCGTTTGGTCACTGGAGAAGCTATTTGTAAGGAATTTTGGTAACGAAAACGTTGAAAAAAGATAAAATATAATTTAATTTGCTAAACATGAGTATCTAGTAGGTACGAATTGAAGTTAATTAGTACTGCAATGGGCTTAGAATAATGGCCTGCAGTGTTTTCGTAGCAGAAATATAAAAATAAATAATTAAAAACAAGGTATTAAAAAATAGTTCGCAATATAGAATGACATCAGCTAAATTCGTCAGATGTAATTAAAACAAACATAATATACAGGGTGACTGGTAATTAGTGTACGATACTTAAACACGTGATTGTCCTCATGATAACCAACAACTTTTACTATGGGAAAAAACACGAAATCGCGAAAAAAAAATCAGCTGTTCAGTACATTTATGTTTGCCTAATGTACTGAACAGCTGATACTTTTTTCGCGATTTCGGCTTTGCTCCCATAATAAAAATTGTTTGTTATCATGAGCACAATCACGTGTTTAAGTATCGTACACTAATTGCCAGTCACCCTATAGAATGACATTAGCTAAATTCGTCAGATGTAATTAAAACAAACATAATATATACATACAAACATTGCATGTTAAAATTACGGGGCGAAATCGTCATGTTGACCAAACCCCCTTAAATAATACTTAAAAAAAAAAATGCAAGTTAAATAAAAGCTTGTGGAAGTTGACTTGTAGAATCTATAAAAAACTCAAAATTCAACACCAACTCTTCAACTTGTGATATGGTTGACAGAATGACCAGGTTACACAATCATAATGTATTGATACATTTTATATAGGGAACTAGCTGACCCGGCGAACTTCGTACCGCCTAATAGTAAGGATAACGCCATCTACTGGCATTACCAGAACAGCATAATTCATTTAATGACATTTTAATTAGAGATGGCGTTGTATTCGTTTTTTTTTTATTTCGTGATTTTTACCACCGTTTAAACCTTCCTTGGACTATCCCGAATATTTCAAGACCAAAATTAGCCAAATGACTCCAGCCGTTTTTGAGTTTTAGCGAGACTAACGAATAACTATTCATTTTTATATATAGATATACACCGTGTCACCGATATGACGCACAAACGAATACCATGGCTCCAGTACATGATTCTGGACTAGCTCCATCCCTATAACAGTTCAGTTTAGGTCGTAAAATGGATCGCGGAACTCGTGGTAGGGCCTCAGGTTCTCAATTCGACCCTTTGTTATTTTATAAAGTCATCATTATAGAATTTTTTTATAGAAAGATTAGAATATAAAGAAAGAAAGAAAGAAAGAAAAATATTTTATTTGGCACACATGGATACACACACTGTAAAAACAAAATTTAAGACAACTAAGAAAAAAAAAACAATGTGTGTCTCACGGCTGCGCCTAATAGGTCCAGTTCAGCAAAAATGCCAGACAACTACATGGTAGTCAGTGGTAGTTGCCTGACGCTGGTTTTCAACTGCACCTTATTGAGAGTGAACGGCAGTTATTTACTTATTAGTATTATGTGTAATGTATAAGTATTATGTGTAAGGTAATTAAATATATATAAATGTTAATGTGTGATAAATGATAAATAGTAAACAGGTGTTTAGCGTCAGATGTGTACGAAATAATAAAAAAAATAAAAATAAAAAATGTCACCAAATTTAACAAGACTGCAAGTACATTCCATCATCGAACCACTAGACGTACGGCGTTGCGCCACCGGTACATGGTAGACATCCCACCCATACGCAGAAAACGTTTTAAGAACACATTTATTATGCGTACAGCCAAGGAGTGGAATTCCTTGCCGGAGTCTGTGTTTCCAGATAGCTACAACTTAGGGGTCTTTAAGTCAAGAGTGAATAGGCTACTTCTAGGCAAGCGTGCTCCATCGTCGACCACATCATCGCTTACCATCAGGTGAGATTGTGGTCAAACGCGAGCGTATCATTAATAAAAATAAAAAAATAAAAAATGTAAGGCGTCCAGTACACGGTAACGCAAGCGTCAATCAATATGGTTTTTAATTTCATGCATTTCAACTCAACAGTGATCAAACGCATCAACAACAAGAAAACATTTAATCGCCAAACGCAGGTTTAACTAAACGTAACACCTAATGGTTTCAAAATTATCTATTAATTATTGGCATTAATTTTATTAATTATAACATTCAATGGTGTAACGAATCTGCTTTTGGAAATGGAAATAACAGGTAAGCTAACATTTGAGGTGGAATAGTTTAAGAGCCAGTGACCACATTCATTATTTATTTATTTGAACACGTATTTTAGTGTAATTATTTAATTTAGTCTATAGCTATGTCGAATTAAAAATCGCGTTCTATACTTATACTGGCGGTCCCAACAGACGTTACTTGCCAGAAAGCTGGGTTTTTATATCAGAAAAAAACATTTAAGAACCCGATCGCAGCGCCACCTACCGGGTTCAATTGTATTTTCAAACCATCCAAGGACTCACTCAAATATACACACAAAATTTCATCCAAATCGGTTGAGCCGTTTAGTTGGTGACAAACACACGTACCGAAGAATCAACAACGTGGCGCTGACGACACAACACTAAATTAAAACACTCGTAGTACCAGTCCATAGAAATATTATTAAACTAACAAAAAAACCTAAAATCGAAATGTAAAAAATGATTATATAGTTATTATTATATTGAGTTTCATTTTTAAAATCGTTAGAATGACATTTTGTTAGTCTAATATCCGGTGATATTGAAAGAATTCACTCAAAACAAATGCATTTTAATGGTCATTAGCTCTTAATCTATATATATTTTTTTTAATAAAATCACAAAGACATAAATGGGACTGTTTACGATGGGGCACATCAGTGTTGTCATGTTGTGACATGCTTAACATAATTATGTCTGATGCTTAATTTTGTTGTAAATCTGTGAATATTGTGTCGTTGTCGTGATTTATTACTTACTAGCTTATGATAGCGGTTTCGCTCGCGTAATTTAGAAAAATATCCCAAGGAAATATACTACGGGGATAAAAAGAATCCCTTTATGTGATTATTCGAGGACATTATCTACAGGTGTACCAAGTTTCATTTAAATCTATTCAGCCGAGCGAACATGTACGAGTAACAAACATATACACACACAAATAGTGTAATAGAAAAGATAACCATATTTATTTTGAAGAATTTGAATGTCTGTATTATCCTGGATTTTATTGTTTTAAGGTCTTTTGTCGCATCTTAAATAACAATAATTTCAAAGTCTATAGATATAATTATAATTATCATCATCATCATTTCAGCCGAAAGACGTCCACTGTTGGACATAGGCCTCCCCCAAGTGTCGCCACAATGGACGATCCTGATCAATTCCAATTATAATTTTACTTGAAATTAATTCTTATACTACACATAGAAAACCCCCAAGTATATGGAGTTTAAAATCTGAAAATCTAAACGATAGAAAATTAGAAAAATCACACCGCATACTCACACCACATACATATACCGAGACACAGGCGTGTAAAGAGGGGTGGGGGCGAGTGTGCCGCGCCCGCCTCAGATTCAGTAATCTGTGGCCTCAGTATGGTCTAGCTCCCACTCCAGGAAGTTTGGATAACCCTATATACGCCAAGGCCAAGACATGTTATCAATATACTCATGAAACAAATTGCATAGTTTGGAAAGTTACTAGGCAAGGCTTGTTTTAATCTAGGTACACATAAGACAATCACAGATTGAAAAAAAGTACCTAAAACACTATGGAACGTATGATGCGAACAAAATTTCTATAACAAAGCAGGTTCTCGACATCTACCGGCATTGCCTCCCGCTGACGACACCGGACAGCTCCAGGTTTCTGCTTTCGGACTGGACATCACCAAAGAAGACAATGGACAGTACGTATTACCCTTTTTTCTGGTGGGGAATCATGGTGGAGCGAGTGAGATTTAATCTGACAAAAACTCACCTGTGTCCTTCAGTTGCTCTTGGCGTTCTAAGGCCATGGCATTTCCGGCTACCGTAGGCGCGGGCTTGCAGACGGCGAGCAATGGATAGCTAGCCGTCCGATCGTCCGGTAACTGTCCGGACCGAGCTCAAGTCGTCGACGGCGCGTACTGTTTGGAACACTACGAACTATGAATTTATATATGTTTAATCATAATGAGGAAAAATTAACGAAGATTATTATTATTACTACGCTCCGTCGCTTTAGGCCTTATGCTTACCGGACAAGCCGAGCGCGAGCTACCCATTGCTCGTCGTCCGCCCCCACAGACTCTGGCATATCTTTCGGTGGCGGCTGGGGTGTGAGAATGTTCTCCCCCTCATGGTTGTGGCAATTTCCTTCGCACGTATAGCAGCTTCGCAGAAGGAGGCCATAATTATTACACATACCAATCCGATTTAACGATGCTTACCCAACATTCAGATGATCCATCTAATAGGCCCACATAAGACCCAACTACTACACTACAGCTACACTTCTTCGGTTCCTCAGGATACAAGTAAAGCCACACGAATCCCCGAGCACGTCGACGCCCTCCTCCGGCGAGGAGGCAGAAGTGTCGCCTGATGAAGGCACCGAGCACTCCGAGGAACAAAGGCCGCCGTCGTTGATTGATCTCCTGGGGTAAGATATGGTTTTTTTTGTGGTTATAGGATGAAAGCAAATCTACAAATTACGTTGGAACAATTCTACCAATCATTTTGAACCACTTTGGACTAACCTTGAAATTGCGAATTAAAAATTAACAGCCGATGTTTTGTACCTATGTCGCAGCCAACTAAATTCGCCATTCAGTAAACTAGCTGGCTAATGCTTAGGTCATTATAATAGGGTGACGAGAAATTCTTCGCACACCCAGCTACAGGTCAGGTTACTTTCGAAGTAGATGACAGGGGCGAATGAGCGAGCAAATGACCCCGTCATCTCCTTCATGTTAGGTTCCTTCGTCGTCAGCACATTGCCGGCTGAAAGCAAATTAATTTTTAAATTAAGTTAATAAAAGTCTAGGCTAGGCAAATAATTAAACATTATCGTTCCACAAGTCATTGGCCTAGCTATTTGATTAAATGGCTGAATATCATTCGGGCAACTATTTGAATCCATTTAGTAAAAAAGTTAGGATGTTAACTGAAGGATGAATTGAGTTGGTTGTTGTCATGTAAGTAAATACTAATCTTCTTTTCCAAATACAGAGGTGAACAAGCCAAGAAGCAAGCGCAAGAAAGAATGGAAGCTCAAGCCGCCCAACAAGCTGCCATGTCCGCCATTGAAGCTGAGAGCAAAAAGGTATAACTTTCATTGTATTTTTTTTACCGAACTGGCTGGACCGTTTTCGTATTTTTTTTTTTGTTTACCTCTTATCATTTAGTATAGCTCATAATTATTATTTTGCTCTATATATCCCGCGCTTGTGAAATGTTGTGTTCTCTACTTAGATACTTATACAAAATTTTATTTATCTGAACCTGACTAAAATTAGCTTTTAAGTCCTATGTTTATTTTTTATAATACTTTATAAGTACTAAACAAGGAATTATTTTTTTCTGAAAACAACATCAAAATTGGTTAGTAATGAGGTGACCAGACGGTTACAAACCAGCGCGGCAGCGTCCCAACCAAGGTGACCTTGCTAGTTTCAATCCATGTAGACAGCAGTTGTAATCCATGACTTTCAAAAACGCCCTTGGGTGGGAAGCGCGTTTTCCCAACCACCGAACGTGTTGGCGTTGGCGCGTGGTTTACATCCATGTAGCCGCAACAGAAACCAAACACATAAACCAAGGTCACCTTGGTTGGAACGCTAGTTTACAACCATCTGGTCACCCCTTTAATGACGCAGCAATTAGCATTCCAAGTTTTGTTACGAGAATGAGTGGGGGCGTGGTGCAAATATGTCGCTCTTTTGTACGCGCGTAAGCTAATGGTGGTGATGTCACATTTCAGTTTTTGCATCCCTTTTCTGTTACTTGTCAGTTTCACCTTCCACCTTCGATTTGAAAGTTCTCTTTCATTTGAAAAATTCTTTATTTGTGATTTAGGATAGAGTTAATGCTTTTTGATACAAATAATAAAAAAGTTCAGTCAACTATCCAATTTGCAAAAGATCAAGAAAAGAAAAAGACTTTTCTAGAAAAAACATCTTTATGATTACAACTACAACACAGTAACGGCCCGTTCATGACCTTGCCGCTGTGAGTGGTAGCTAAGCGCGGGGCGGCGAGCAGTAAGATCAAAAGTATGGAGAAAGATGAAAATGTTTGAAGCACGCCACGAGATGCCGCTCATAACGAAAACGCTCCACTTACCGATGCCGCCGCGCGCCGCTAAGATCGAAGTCGTGACCAGCCCCCCTAGCCAAGTTACAACCGTATCGTTTCGACTACGTGACTAAGCATTGAGATGACGTTAGAATAAAGGAATCGGAGGCGTGGCCTACTCGAGGCGATCAACGAAAAGAGAATAGAAACGAAACGGTTGTAACTTGGCTAAGGGAGCAGGCCGTAAAGCTGCATATCGCTTAGTTAAGGTGTGCAATAAAGTTATATAATAATAATAATACTTACGAAGGAAAGCAGCTTTACCTAGTTTAAAAAAGAATCAAAGCGCCTTGGGGTAGTCAGTTAAAGACATTTTTAAACTGTAGCGTAATTAAAACAATAAGTCAATTGCCCAATTATATGATTGGCACAAAAGCAAGTAAAAATAAATAAAATAAAAATGTTTATTACAATTACATATGGAGACATGATTTGGGGATTACATTTTATGCAAGAAGATGCTTGTGTTAGGTAACTCCACTCTTCCACTTAATATTATACAATTTATGCAATTTAGATTTAAAGATAAGAAAGAACAAATAAAAAAAAAGCGCACTTGTATGATTTATGCAAGTGAGTATGTGTGTGAGTGTGTGTACAAAAGCAAGTAAGTAGAGTTCGAAATTAGACATTAACATGCCTACATGTATCCCACTAAGATTACGCAGTATTATTACATAAGTAATTCATTATTATCATTTCCATTTTTGCCTTTTACCGCAGCGTGGACGCTCAATGTCGTTTTTAAGGCTGAAAAAGGTAAATCATCTACATAATGCATATTACTGTATTATCATCACTATGTTTATTTCATTTAATTTATTGAACTAATTATATTATGGAACTGTTGAAAGACGCATGGTGTTCAAACTCTGCAAAAAATTACGAAAATTGTATAAAAATGAGTTAAAATCTATACCTAGTATTGAAATCACGAATTATAAACCTTAATCCCTTGACTTTTTTTCTTGAAATAGCTTCATTTAGATTTCTATCAAATAGATAGTCACACTTTCTTCAATTTATTCTCAACTAGTCTATACAAATATATGCTTCCAATCCACACCGACTTCCTACATTTTGGCCATAGTTTGGTATCAAATAGAGAGGGGTGTTGATTTCTCTTCTTTCATCTATTTCCTAAAAGTCTTTTATCCCCTTCTTATCAACTTTCTCTAAACCTCTACTTCCCCACAGGTAGTACAAGTCCCGGTGCTATCATCAGCACTATATCAAGTGGTCCTGTGATATGGTTACCTACATACACTCAAAACACAGTCTCGTGCTTAGCACAAAATTTTCGCCCCTTTTTTAACTCTCTCACACAATACATTGTTTTTTATTTTTAAAAAAATTACTTGCCGAGAACCAGCCCCCGAGCCAAGTTACACCCGTTTCGTTTCGATTCTCTTTTCGTCGATCGTCTCGAGTCGACCACGCCTCCGATTCCTTTGTTCTGACGTCATCTCAACGCTCAGTCACGTGGTCAGAACAAAAGAATAGGAGGCGTGGCTAACTCGAGGCGATCAACGAAAATAGAATCGAAACGAAACGGTTGTAACTTGGCTAGGAGGGGTGGACCTAACAAAGATTTTTTGCAAAGCTCTTCTAGTATATCGTCTTTTTCTTTCCCTTACCTTGGATTATAAAAGCTAGTAATTTCTTAATTAATAGGTATCTGAAGGCTATACCTACCCTGTTGATAGCTTTTACTACCGAATGAGACTTAAATATAACTGGGACGTCTTTCTTTTTTACCGACAGTCGATCAATACAAAAAAATGTGAGTAGACGTATTTTGTGCACTCTATCACGTACCTAAATTTAAAAGAATAATTTTTATTTTGAAAATAGGTTATAAATAACACACTTACATTTTTCGGTAATTTAAATTCAGAATAGTTGAAACCGGCTCAATTGCTCGCGTAAAATATTATTAACCAATTTAAAACTCTTGCATAATGATACCTATGCAATTTACTAATAAACAGAAAATAAAAGAAAATTGAGTAATTTAAAAATTTCAAGTGTAGATACGATACATTATTTTTCAAGGGGAAAAACGTTTCACGGGGAATTTCTGGAAGGGAAACCGTGGTCCTAGAACGCAAAGACCAACTGAAGGATACAGGTGTAGCTTTAGTCAGGTTTAGTTTGACATGGGCATTTCTCCCACACTAGGGTGGGGCGGGATTGCTCCCGCCCCACCCTAGTTTGGGAGAAATCATTGTATGATACCACCTCAAAAAAATAAATTTAAAAGATATATAAGAAAAAAACAAGTTCAGTCCAGTAGCGTAGAAACCAATTTAATTAAAACAAAACTGCAACAGTCGGGACCCATATTATATGGATTGATTTTATTCTAGATTATTTTAATGGGTCTCGACTGTTACAGTTTTGTCACCCATCTAAGAACACTTATGTAAATCCGTTCAGCGGTTTGGAAGATATGAGGTAATAAAGAATATTACATACATACATTCATACATACATACAAGATACGCGCGAAAAACATAACCCTTCTTGCAGTCAGGTAAAAAGGGGGACAAACGATTGTTGGTAAAAAGGAAGAACGTGTCAACTGTCTAAATTTGGGTGTACTCTGCCTGTTTAGAGGAATACAAGCAAGATAATAATTATATTCTTATGTCTTCCAGGCAGTACAAGTCCCGGCACCATCAGCACTGTCTCAAGTGGATCTCTCGAAGTACACTCGGCGCGCAGTCTCGTTCTTAGCGCGAAACTTCTACAACTTGAAGTACGTCGCGTTAGTGCTGGCTTTCTGTATCAACTTCGTGCTGCTCTTTTATAAGGTATGTAATCATTTCTATAGTTTAGTACAAAAAATCTGGTTATACTTACTTATATATGGTGATATTACGAAAACAAAAAACTCAAAGAAACAAATGAACAGCAAATTAAAAAAAAAAGAATAACCTGACTGGAATAAAGTTTACTTGAAGTTAAATGTTTAAGTTTGTTTTTTTGACAAAGTGTTTTTTTTATTATTTGTTAAGAAGTCGTCAGATTTAAATTATTGTAATCTATTCGCTACTCCTGTGATCAACTGACCGAAATAAAAATAGCCAATCAAATCTCGCAAATAAGTTTTGACAAGTTAAATGTGTTTGAATAAAATGAGGACATAGAGGTCTTGTTTAGAATCTATTGAAAACATTGAGAGCTAATTTAAAATCTTAGTCTTATTAAAATAAAAACATTGCGGTCTTGTTCAGAATCATATACAGGGTGGAAAAATAAGTCGGGCCCTGCAGGAAATCTACCTTAAATCCTTAAGTTGGCTCATTTTACATAAAGGAGACATTCCTTTATTTTTAAAAAGAAACAAAACTGCATTCAAAGATTTTCTAAAACTCGCTTGCCTCGCCCGGGAATCGAACCAACTAAAATTTAAAAAAAACACTTGCTATTTTATTATACTAATCGATAGGATGTGGTGGCCGAGTGGTAACGGCCCCGACTTACGAGTTGTAAGTCGCGGGTTCAAACCCAGCCAGGCACATTACTTTCTGTAATTTATTTCATCACCACTGCTCTCAAAACGGTGAAGGAAAACATCGTGAGGAAACCGGCATGTCCTAGAACGAAAAATTCAAAGACATGTGGCATTCACCAATCCACCCTGGGCCCGCGTGGTGGATTACGGCCCATTCCCTCTCCTAGAGAGAGGAGGCCTGAGTCCCAGCAGTGGGAACATTAAAAGGCTGCATACTAATCGATAGGATTATTATTCAGGATAAAACTTATCTAACAAACATTTAGTCTTAAAAATAAAAATCAAATGAAAATATTGAGGTTTCGTTGAGTTATCTACAAGGTCCCTACATCGTAACAAATTATGTTTTCCTTTGTTAATACGTTCACTTCATGGTGATTCAAAACTAACATCGTCCTTCAGGTGTCTACCTTGGAGGCGGAAGGCGGCGAAGGCTCCGGTATCGGTGCCATCATCACCGGCGGTGGTGGCGGCGGCTCTGGATCAGGATCTGGGTCTGGCAGTGGAGATGGTACGTTAATAATTATCTCTACTACTTCTTTAAAGAAAAAGATATCCGCAGGAGAACCAAGGTTACCGACATAGATTGAAGAATTGTCAAACATAAGTGGCAATGGATACATTGCACGCAGAACAGATGGTCAATGGGGACGAAAGGTTCTAGAAGACGCTGCGTTGGAAGTCCTCCCACAAGGTGGACCGATGACCTGGTGAGGGTCGCGGGAATCCGATGGATGCGAGACGCATAGGACTGATCGTAGTGGCGACGCTAGGGGGAGGCCTATGTCCAACAGTGGACGTCTTTTGGCTGAAATGATGATGATGACTTCTTTAAAACATGAATGAGAGGAGAGGAAGGCTCCAAACAACCTGGATGACAAATGTCCAAAAGGACATGAAAGTATTGGGATTACTCGAACAAGACGTTCGGGACAGACATTAAATGGCGTCACATAGGATAAAGGCGAAGCAGAAGAAGAGAAGACTTTTTTTAATATGTACAGCTTCTACCTGCGGCTTCGCTCGCTTCAAAGTAGAACTTACTCTCGGGATAAAAAGTATCTTAGGTGCTAAGCTAAGTATCCAATGTCTACCCGTCTGCCAAGCAAATTTCTTTCATTAGTTTCAGCATGAAGGAGTAACAAATATGAAAGTTGGTGGGGAGGTAGCTTAGAACCAGGAGACGGACATAGGATACTTTTTTTTAGGGTAGAGTAGGGTAGAGTAGGGTAGAGTAAGGTAGAGTAGGATAGAGTTGGGTAGAGTAGGATATAGAAGTTAGTTGACGGGAGCGAAGCCGCGGGCAAAAGCTAGTATTGCAATAAAGTGTGATTGTGATATAGTGTGACTTCACAAAGCATATTGATAATAATGTATTATAGGACATTTTCTGACTAAAACATAAAAGCACATATCATTTTAAAACTAAAAAAATAATGATATATTTCAGCTGTTCTAGAAATATGTATATTTGCTATCTTTTGGATCTTCCTTATTGGTCTTACAAAAGTAGTATAAGTGAATATAGTAATTTTAAAATATCCTGTCACTTATTTTTAGGTGGTAGCGGCGAGTCAAGCGAAGTCGACGACCCACTAGAAGTGGTTCACATAAACGAAGACTTCTTCTACATGGAGCATGTGATCAAAGTAGCAGCCGCGCTACACTCCGTAGTCTCCCTCGCTATACTCATAGGATACTATCATCTCAAGGTAAGATGCCGCACTTCACTCAGTAGTCTCCCTCGCTATACTCATAGGATACTATCATCTCAAGGTAAGATGCCGCACCTCACTCCGTAGTCTCCCTCGCTATACTCATAGAATACTATCATCTCAAGGTAAAATGCCGCACTTCACTCCGTAGTCTCCCTCGCTATACTCATAGGATACTATCATCTCAAGGTAAGATGCCGCACTTCACTCAGTAGTCTCCCTCGCTATACTCATAGGATACTATCATCTCAAGGTAAGATGCCGCACCTCACTCCGTAGTCTCCCTCGCTATACTCATAGAATACTATCATCTCAAGGTAAGATGCCACACTTCACTCCGTAGTCTCCCTCGCTATACTCATAGGATACTATCATCTCAAGGTAAGATGCCGCACTTCACTCCGTAGTCTCCCTCGCTATACTCATAGGATACTATCATCTGAAGGTAAGATACAGACCATAGAGGAAAATGATATATCGGGTACAGACACAAACCAATATTATGAAGACTTCTTCTACATGGAGCATGTGATCAAAGTAGTTGCTGCGATACACTCCGTAGTGTCCCTCGCTATACTCATAGGATACTACCTTCTCAAGGTAAGATACAGACGCATACTATACTGGTATTATCAACGTACTTTCCAGTCTAACCAGATGAGATTTATATCGAGCCACTGTCTATCTGACCTATTCGGACTGACTAGTTATCTGTAACAACTGAGGAAGGTCTAGAAAATAGCAATGGCGTAACGTGATTTTCAACGGACGTCAAGCTTATTCCAGGTCTAAACACACAACAAAACAGATTATGATTGTACGACTTTTACGCGGCGTTCTGCGTGAGCGATTCAACGCGAATACGATTGTGAAGTGATTCTATGCAGTTTACGCAAACTCAACGCGATGCGGTGGCTTTGTCTTACGTGCGTGTGAAGTTGCCTCTTAAACCGCAATTTATTTAAGCAAAAGTTCATGCGAAAAGAGCGAAACAACCAGCCGCACCCACGTATCACGTAGGCCACCGCAATAGAGTATCAATTGTTTGTTCTATTCGCACCGCTTCGCTTTGCGATAGCGTTTGCTTTGTATATCCTACGTAGACATCGCGTTACAGCTAGCCAATACTCTATTGTCTCAATTTATGTTGCTTTTCAAAGTAGAGGTTGTCTGAAATAGGTTTTTGTTCATGTTGAAAATTCTCATGAATGTCCTCCGCCCTGGAGTAGGCGTCCTCCCACCTAGAGTAAGTGGACGGGTCTGTCTGACTCCGACTGCCTTAAAGCACTCGTTTTCTTGCACACTTGCCTCGGGGGGCTGCACGTGCGGTGTGAGCTCCTCAGCTCCGGACTAGGAGTGAGGCGTATTTATCGAAACAGTTAAAAAAAACAGGTATTTCAAAGTAACAACATGAAACAGGTATCTAAGAACCGAAATAACAGCTCCTACCTGTTTCGCCTGTTCCACAAACAGCCGTAACTTCGATAGATACAAACGAAACAACCTGGAACAGCTATGTGGTACTGTTTCAAATGAAACATGCTCCTTTCTCTTCTGACTTATTATTATAGAAAGAGACAGCATCTGTTCTTTGGAACAAGTTCTTTGCTCCTCTGGTCCATCGTAATAGAAAGAGACAGCATCTGTTCTTTGGAACAAGCTCTTTGCTCCTCTGGTCCATCGTAATAGAAAGAGATAGCATCTGTTCCCTGCATAGATTAAATCTATGGTTCCCTACCTGTCACTGTTCCTTTTCGGATACACATATAAATAATGAACTTACCTTTGAACAAAACTATCGTATAATTTTTATTATTATATTACTTTAATTTTGTATTAAATATTTATTTGTATTAATTATTGTTTTAACAAGATATATATTCTTGTTCAAAGAATAATTAATAAAAACAATATTGGTGATTTTTTTTAAACCACCAATATTGTTTTTAAACCAATTAATCAACAATTGTAATATTTAACATGTATGTGTATCCAAACTCTCACTCTCTATGGTTGTCGATCCCCGCGTTCCGCATTACGATATTTTCAATGTTAATGCGCCAACAGTCGTTATAAGTTTGTCTAAAAAGTCAAACGACTTGGGTAATCTAATCAAATAATCAAATTCTTGAAATCTGATGTAGTCAACACTGGTTGAACAATCAAGGTCGCAAAGAGATGATCATTGTTTACAAATAGAATCTTATTAAAAGTATTGTGTGTAATATATCTATCGGATTTTTTAATTCGTTTAAAAATATTCAAGTCGTTTGACTTTTTAGACAGAATTTTAGTCGTGCCGAATTACCATAGACGCATACATTCGGTAGACGATTTTTTGATATCATAATTCGGAACGCGTGGTATGAGTTTTTCACGTTTGAAGGTTGGCTCTGTGGTTTGATGTAAACAATCAAAACAAAAACAGAGTTTTTGAATTTGAATCTTGTTTTGGAATCAAACTTTTAAATTCATAATTATTGCTGTCAGTCCTAAGCCTGCAAAAGCAAGAAGGGTGGTTTTTATTTCATTTCAGTAGCATGTACTGACTGGAACTAGGTACTATTTCTGAATCTGTTGCAACAAATGAGTCTTTAGTTCTAGTGGAACAGGCTGTTATTTTGGAACAGGTTTTTGGAACTGTTTTCTTCTTGGAACTGAAACAGGTGAAACAGGTTTCTAATTTTATCTGTTCCAACCCACCTCTACTCCGGACTAGTGCTGGCGCCATCATGGCCCTCGTACCGTAGTGGGGGTGTGGTGATAACTAAACGTCAAATAAAGGCGCGCGTGGAACAACTAGGTATCAACATCAGGGCTCCCAATTGATGGAGCGACGGATATCTCCGAATCAGTCGAATTTGAATCCTTTTAGCTGCCTGAAAGGGGATGTTATTAGCGCTTCTCTTATTAAATTTTCTTATTCTTATTTCTGCCAAATTTTTCTATTTTAATAAAATCATGTTTTACACAGGTGCCGCTAGCTATCTTCAAGCGTGAGAAGGAGATCGCTCGTAAGCTGGAGTTCGACGGCCTCTACATCGCGGAGCAGCCGGAAGATGACGACTTTAAGAGTCACTGGGACAAACTCGTTATATCTGCCAAGTTAGTATCACCGCGATGATTATACTAGTTTTTTCCTCCGTCTTTGCTGTTGTGGTCTACAGAACCCGTACGTTATCTATTGTTAGCTACCCGTCTCAGCTTGAGCACAGGTGTTAATAGTAGGTACATACATCATTAGGATATAAGTGTGTATTGTCGGTGATTGCCCCTAAGGCGGTATTAAAGGGGTGACCAGACGGTTGCAAACCAACGTCCCAACCAAGGTGACCTTGCTAGTTTCAATCCGTGTAGCAGTTGTAATCCATGACCTTTAACGCCCTTGGTTGGGAGGCGCGTTTTCCCAACCACAGGCACAGGTTTTAGACCCGAACCGAAGGCAACACACAACAAATAACACTACAAAGATTGTTTTTTTTTCTGAAAATATTGATTTCAAATATTAATTTGAGGAAAAGTAGGGGCGTGGTGGGTAATATCTCGCTATCCCTTTTTTTGCACATGTAACCTAAGCCATTAGGTTACGTGTGTCACCGCCAGGTGACGTCACATTTCAGTATGTGCATTCTTAGTTTTTTGACAATTTCCCCTTCCACCAGATTTGAAAGGTTTCAAACTCGATTCGTATTGAACGAATTTAAAAATTTCTTTCTATTTGCGAATTTGGATAAAGTTAATTTTTGATACAAACAATAAAAAAAAAATTGAGTTATGTACCCATTATTTGCCGTATAAATTGTACCAGTAACTTACACCATCTTATCTACAAAACTCTCATTTTCAGATCATTCCCCGTTAACTACTGGGACAAGTTCGTAAAAAAGAAAGTGCGCGCAAAATACTCGGAAACCTACGACTTCGACTCCATCTCCAACATGCTCGGCATGGAGAAGACTTCCTTCACCACGCAGGAAGAGGAAGGCAGCAAGGGACTCATACATTAGTAAGTAATCTTGAGTCTAGAATCATTATTGAGCTCCCCAAAGAGGTGCGGTGGCGACTTGCACCCGGTTTAGACCAGTCTGGAGTGTGAAGGAATTAGAAGCGTCCGTCTGCGAAGCAGTAATGCGAGCGAAGGAGATGGCCGCAACAGTGAGGGAACAGACATCCTTACGCCCCAGCCGCCGCCTCTAGAGATGGTACCGTCGGGACCAGCAGGGCGATCCCCGGCCACCGTAGAGGCGGGCTTGCGGACGACGAGCAATGGCTAGCTCGCCGTCTGCCCATCCGGTAAGTCGTCAACGCGTAGTGTTCAACGCGCGCCTCAAAGAGGTGTCGGCAATACCGTAGGGGGTTAGTAGAGTCGATACCGTGGTCCTGGAATGCAAAGAACAACTGAAAGATGTGTCCTTCAGGTGGAGCGAGACAGCGAGTCAGACTTTTACTGACTAAAATCCACTTGTGTTTTTTCAGTTGCTCCGCCGCGGTAACTTGAACACCATGATAGAAATAAAACATAATCATTTCTTACCTTTTCCCAGCATAATCAACGTCGACTGGCGCTACCAAGTTTGGAAGGCCGGAGTCACGATCACAGACAACTCATTCCTCTACTCTCTGTGGTACTTCTCGTTCTCCGTGATGGGCAACTTCAACAACTTCTTCTTTGCTGCCCATCTGCTGGATGTCGCTGTGGGCTTCAAGACCCTCAGGACTATCCTGCAGTCTGTCACGCATAACGGAAAGCAGGTAAATGGAATTTAATTTATGCATACTACACTAAGGATATGATAAATCTATGACCAGTGTGTGTTGCCAGTGATATTATGGTTCCGAAACGTGGTCACTCACAATGGGCCTCATCAGAAGGCTCAAAGTCACCCGAAGACCAGTGGAAAGGGCTATGCTCGGAGTTTCCTTGCGTGATCGCATCAGAAATGAAGATATACGCAGAACAGATGGTCGATGGGAACAAAAGTTTCTGGAGTGGCGAGCACGTACCGGAAGATGCAGCGTTGGAAGGCCTCCGACCAGGTAGATGATCTGGTGAGGGTCGCGGGAATCCGATGGATGCGAGGCGCACAGGACCGGTCGTTATGGAGATGCTTGAGGGAGGCCTATGTCCAACAGTAGACGTCTTTTGGTGATGATGAGACTAAGAATCAACACTTTTTCAACATCAAAATTACCCTGCCCGAATTTCGATGATGGTGGCCAAACTCAACGAAGATTAGCCAGGTACGCAGGAGATATTTCTTTAGATATTCCTTTACTCTCAGTCAGATGGGGCTGCAATCCGACACGACCGACGCGACACGTCTCAATTTTTTTTTTTTTATCAAAAATTAACTTTTAACCATAATCGTAGATACGAGTTTTTCAAATTTGTTGAAAGGAGAAACTGTCAAGTAACAGAATAAGGATGCACACACTAAAATGTGACGTCACCGCCATTAGGATCCTTGTATACAAAAGAGACAGCGAGACGTCCCCACCACGCGCCCACTCTTCCTCATACCAATATTTGTAATGCTAATTGCTGCTTCATTTCTTAATCAATTTGGATGCTGTCTCAAAAAAGATTTCTTTAAGTGTAATTTGTTACATTTAGTTTAAAATATTGCATACAAAAATTACACAATTACAATTTAACTTTAGTAATTAATTTGCTGAAAATAATAATATTTTTTATATAAGTACTTAAATGTTTTTTTTATTGAAATATTTAAAAATATAATTTATATGTATATACTAATATTCCACAACTATCACACAACGCCGTCCAGTCTCAAGCTAAGCAGAGCTTGTGTTATGAGTACTAGAAAACTGATAAACTTACTTATATATTTCTAAATACATACATATAGATAAATTACACCCAAACACAGATCAAATGATCGTGATGCTCATCACACAAACGTTTGTCCTGGGTGGGAATCGAACCCACGACCTCCGGCATAGCAGTCAGACCACCACTAGACCAACAGGCCAGTCAAAATTTCAATACACTAGAAGTACAGTAAGATTAGATATAATTTTACATTCTGTGTCTATCGTAATAATTATATTGTGTATTAGCTTGTATTATTAGATTTAACAATGTAATAATTAAGATGGCCCATAATTAAATTATTTTCTGCCCCAGCTGGTCCTGACGGTGATGCTGCTAACGATCATCGTGTACATCTACACGGTGATCGCTTTCAACTTCTTCCGCAAGTTCTACGTGCAAGAAGAAGACGACGAGGTCAACAGGAACTGTCATGACATGTTAACGGTACGTACCTTCAAATTCCCACATGTGTTCCTTCATTTGCCTTTTTCGTTCCAAGGCGCAAGTATGACTCTTTCCAACACCGCTTTCCAAGTTATATTTGTAGCGGCCTACGTGTGTGCACCCACATAGGACACTGCAATTCACGTTTAGAAAGCAGATGTTCCTAGGGTTACCTATTATGACGACAAATAAAAATATATGAAGAAGCGAGACGGCCATCTTATAATTTTCCCACAGCTGGGACTCAGCCCCTCTCTCTAAGAGAGGGAATGGACCGTAATCCACCACGCAGGCCCAGTGCGGTTCGGCGGATGTCACGTGTCTTAAATTTTTTCGGTTCTAGGAAAAGCCAGTTTCCTCATGTTTTCCTTCACCGATTTGAGAGCAATGGTGATGAAATATTACACAAAGTAATGCGCCTAGCTGGATTTGAACCCGCGACCTACAACTCGTAAGTCGGGGCCGTTGCCACTGGTCCAGCACTGCTCTCAGCCATGCCATCTTCGCTTCGATGATAATGGTCAAGCTTGGCGCTATAATAGTGTATTTTACTCTATATGAGAAAAAATCTAAAAATATATTATTAAGATAGCTTATAGAAAATGCAGTCGATAAGTGTTGTTTTAGTTTATAAAATAACAAAATAAATTTTAAAATTCAATTCAAAGTTTTCAGTTTTTATTATCTGTTATTTAGCGCCATGAAATAGTAGCCACCATGTTATTACGTCATTCGGCTGTGTAAACTAAAGTTACAGTTGTCAACTGTCAACTGATCGGCCATACTGAGCGCATTTGTTTACACAGCCAACTGACGTCACGTCCACAGAGTAAATATGTTGTCCACTGCTTTCTACATTTTCGTCAAATTACGCAATTACAATGCATTTTAGGGTACTTAGCGACTGAACAAAAATTTTGTGTTATTTTTTAGTGGTTTATTAGTACTATAGAATCTAATTAAGACACTTTTCAAAAATGAGTGTAATACCCTATTGTGTTAAAAAATCTGTAATGTTTGTGGGCAGTGCTTCGTGTTCAACCTGTACAAGGGCGTGCGCGCCGGCGGTGGTATCGGCGACGAGTTGGAGCCGCCCGATGGCGACGACTCCGAGGTGTACCGCATCATCTTCGACATCACTTTCTTCTTCTTCATCATCGTCATTCTGCTGGCTATCCTGCAGGGTAAGTAGCTTCCATGCTGTTGATTTTTTTTTTTAAGTGAGAAATCTTCAAATGTCTGCTCCTGCTTTAGGGTGGAACAAGAGGGCGTGTCAGACTTTACTGACTAAAACCCACTTGTGTACTTCATTTGCCCTTTGCGTTCTAGGGCCGCGGCACTCTGTCAAACGTTCCCGCAACCTATTTATAACACTATTCAACAAACTTTTGAAATTATCTGATTTCTTTAGAAAAGGGAATGAAACTTTTCCCATACATTGCTGGCCTGTAATTTTTATTCTTTTCGCCAAAAGTGAAACCTAGGCCATATCTTAAAGGACTGTATGATAAATCAATAGCAAAAAGAATTATGTCTACCAACCGTAACCAAACGAAGTTAGAGACAATTTAGTATATTGCTATAGTTTGTTATCAGGCGTCATTTTTATCGGTAATAACTAACCCAAACAATATCGACGCAGGTTTGATCATCGACGCGTTCGGAGAGCTCCGTGACCAACTGGAGTCGGTGAAAGAGGACATGGAGTCCAACTGCTTCATATGCGGCATTAATAAAGACTATTTTGATAAAGTAAGTAAGATTAATATAGGAGAAAATATCATTTTGATATTGTTTTTACAGTTAGTTTTTTATTTTTGTATTATTATTGATAAACTGGTTAGATAACAAATATTTCTTTAATTCATATTCCCCTTTTAAATCTACTTATCCCAACAGGTGCCGCACGGGTTCGACACACACGTCCAAAGAGAGCACAATTTGGCGAACTACATGTTCTTCCTTATGCATCTCATCAATAAACCCGACACGGAGTATACAGGTATGGAGACATCTTGAATATTAGGTACAGTCAAATGGGGTGAATAGAAGCAAAACTTCAAAGGGTATTTTCACGATATTTGAATATTTTTTGCAGCATTTAACTATATCAATTTATTAATGAATAGTTATTTTAAAAAGTCGATGCTTTGTTAGAAGCCGATATGGTATCAAAATGAAAAACCAAACCTAAATTTTATTTCTAATCACCCCTGCGTTTCTATTCACCCCGTTTTACAGTATTCTAATAATTAGTGTCAAAAGTTTATACTAGTACGTGCGAGCATGCTCGAGGATGCCTTAGGGGGTCGTTTACGTCGTTATTTGTACAACTTTGAACTTTTTGTACCAATTTTAAGGCGTATTTTTAAATGTCAACAGAATATTTTCCGAGCAATTACTACGTAGACCTTAGATAGATCCAGATTTGTTTGTTGTTTATTAAATAAAGTTCTTTCTCTCAATTTGTGACCCCTTCTGACGCAGTTTATTCGCTACAAAACTCTTTGTAATATAACGTGTAGACGTATGCATGACCATGTTTTCGCTAGATGGCGCTGAACTCAAAATTTTCAGATTATTTTGTGTTTAAAGTACGGGGGCATTAATAAGTCAAAGAAACGCCGGTATCCGCGGAAATTGGACATTACACTTTATTGAACTTAGTTAAATTATTGACTCAAAGACCACCTAATTCTCCACAAATACCTAAACTATCATCCGACTCACTTGTGTAGCCGGATGTAAATTAGGTTTTTATTTTCAAATAAATTTAAAAAATTGAGTTCGGCTCCATCTAGTGAGAATATGACCGCGTTTGGGCCCGTAGCTTCCAACTGAAGCATTTATAATTTTTTTGGGTTAACCTAAATTGACTTTACTTACATTTTTGTCTTAGACTTTCGACCATCATCATAATTTTAGCCGAAAGACGTCCACGGTTGGACATAGGCCTTCACCAAGTGTCGCCACAACAAACTCACCAGAATTTCGACTAACAGTTTTCTAATACCCAGAATCTTTGTCCCCCAGGTCAAGAGACGTACGTTTGGAACATGTACACACAAAGATGCTGGGACTTCTTCCCCGTGGGAGACTGTTTCAGGAAGCAATACGAGGATCTGATGGGAGAATAGACAACCCTCTAGCCACAGATAACATAGAACATTCGCTTAATCGTAGCAATTTCGAATTTATTGCTCAAGTAACACCAATCAATAGAATTTTCCAAAGATTTCTGTAAAGATTCGTCAAAATATTTTAAGGTGTTGAGTATTTATTGTTTTGTAAATAATTTATGTATTTGATGGTTGATATTTTTAGTAACATCTTTTCTTGATTTAGTTACTTTTATTTTAAGAGAAGTAATGTTACCTTTTTGCTTTCTTTCGAGAACTTCCAAAGTAAGTAAATCGTGGTTGTGCAGTAAAATCTAAAGTACACGAATCTTTACTCAAATCAATTAAGTAAAAAAATATCAAAATATCTTCATCGTAAAGTTCAAATTCTCGAAAATAAATTTCAAAATAAATAAATACTTTAATGAAAGAGATACATTTTCTATTTCTAAAATAAGTAAACTTAAGGTGGCCTTTCCATGTAAACTTTTCTATTTTAACTATTTCGATATAGTTTATGTAAGATAAATAAATAAAACTGTTAAATAAAACTATTTAATTTTATGTCTCAGAATTTTTATTTTTCCTTAATTTTAAGTTCATCATCAGTCTTAAAAAACTAACAGTACTTAAAACTATTATGTAACATGGTTTTTAATATTATTGCTATTATCTCGTCACTCAGCCAGGGGACAACGAACATGACTAATATGACCCTCCTTCTGAGGCAATAAAGACTTAACATTTGATAATATTTCTATTGAGGAATATTTCTTTCAATAGAAATAATAAATAGGGCCTAGACTAGGGCCTTCGACGCAGTGATTCCTACCCTGTTTGATGGTATCATTTCAAAACAAAAAATGATATGGATTTGGATCGTCAATATCTAGCCCTGTACGGAAGCAAAACAGTAAAAAAATATATATATTTGGAAGTTATGAGCATCGAAACATCCTATATTTTGACACTAATTTGTGCATCTTTGGACGTAAACAAATAACTTACGGCGTATGAAAATATATAATAGTCCCGATGCAGAGATAGATTATAACTTGTTCAATTAATTTTATTTTGAACAGACAATTTATGCAGTTTTCTCATATCCATACGCCCAAAAGTTATAAATCAACGTATATGTTATGAAAGTGTGTTTGTTTGTACACTAGCTACTTCTTGATCATTATCAGCGTTTTGTTTTCGTACATGTATGCGTTTTTACCCCGCCCATCAAAGAGTTCGAACCGCTGACTAGTGCACCCTTAAGTTGTCCATTCTCACTAACACTAGGAAACAGTAATAAATGCCTACATATTAACGGACTTGTAGCTTTGAAAATCCAGCAATGCGATTTTATTTACCAATCATTTAGAAGTCACGATCATAGTGTTAGTGAAAACGGATATATACATATTAAACAGAGTTACGGGGTGTCCTGCTTGAGCGATGAATACGATGCGACGCGACACGACACGATGCAATGCGACGCGATGCTACACGCGACAAATGTCCCACGTGATTTTGGTCATTACTTCCCGAATCATGAAAAAGTAGAGCAGTGGTGACCGAGTGGTAATAGCCCCGACTTACGAGTTGTAGGTCGTGGGTTCAAACCCAGCCAGGCGCATTACTTTGTGTTATTTATTTCATCACCACTGCTCTCAAAACGGTGAAGGAAAACATCGTGAAGAAACCGGCATGTCCTAGAACCGAAAATTCAAAGACATGTGACATTCACCAATCTGCACTGGGCTCGCGAGTTGGATTACGACCCATTCCCACTCCTAGAGAGAGGAGGCCTGAGTCCCAGCAGTGGGAACATTAAAAGGCTGATTATGCTATGCTATGTTATGCTACAGTACAACTTTGCTTCGGCAACATTCTTCCAACTTCTTTATATAAACTATTCTTCTAATTCTTTTTTCCCACAACTATCTTTCGCTCACGCACTGCGGCGATCAACGCTTCTGAATCAACCATTTCGTAGTTCGTGGTGTCGCGTCTGGTTGCCCTAAAAACAAGTACGCGTTACGTCGAATCTCGCCGCATTTATAGGCTGCAAGCAGGGTATGCCGTTATCTTGATCGCGTTCGTCGCATTCACAGCTTCGCGTCGCATCGTATTCGCGCTCACGCAGGACACCCTAATAACGAAGTGTTTATTTAACAAACAGCTTTTGACGTGACAACGTCTTATAAATTGGTTTGCCGGGTGACACTTCAAGAAACTGCGTTACGCTCCGCTCACGTTATGCGCTCACAATGAGAGCGAGTGAGAGGCACGTTATTTCATCCTTCTTCCTACTATACGAATGAATATTCACATTAAAATTATTTTACCACTCAAAGTCGTTGTCACGTAAAACTTTCGCCCGTATACCGACTTTACAGGCAACCAATTTTTTTTTTTTTATCCTATGGTATGCTTATTTTTACTACTATTTTGTTTTGCCTACACATACACAGCTTGCTTCGTACTCGTACATGCAACTGAATGAAATGTGGTGTTATAAATTTGAAGACAAAATAAATATAATTACAAAAGAAACAAAATGTACTGGTTCCAGATACTTCATTTATCACAATTCCCACGATTCTTTCGATAGCCGATTTCACACAAATTGATTTTTTTTTTATGTGGGGAAACCATTAAATAACTTGTCCCGCTCTGGGTGGAACGAGAGAGGGTGTCAGGCCGCTTGTACACGTTAAGAAAAGTCGCCGGGCCTATCTATGCAAGAATTCGTGTTCGTTTCTACACATGAACTGTGTACACTGCTTTGGCGCTGACCAAGATAAAAATCTTGTCTGCTCTAAACACGACGCCTTTTTTTTTGAAGTAGCTATGGAGCGGTAGGGGGCGGGGTAAGTGAGGGGGTGCAATGATACATTTTCGTGCCTGGAGAGACAAAATTTGTATCGTGTACATGCTGAATTGGTCCTTTTTGCCGCAGACACGGTGAAATTTCTTAGCGTGTACAAGCGCCCTTAGACTTTTACCGACCAAAACCCACCTATGTTCCTTCAGTTGCCCTTTGCGTTCCAAGGCTACAGTTACTCTTTCGTTCATTCCCACAGCTCTGACAGGAAAATAATTACATCCATACATTCAATTTTAAATACTTTTGAATTTTGGTATCGTTATTTTTATAGTTCACGTTTATTATGACGAGGTTTTACAGATAATACTCGAAATTGCTACCGATTATCTTGCCTCTAAAGATGAAGTCTTATAGCTGTTTCGTTAAGCATGGCAAAATTGGCCACTAACCTATATTTATTGACATTATTAATTTTACAAATACAAATCTATACTATATACAACGTGTAACTGTTACACGTTGTATATATAGGGTGACTGGTAATTAGTGTACGATACTTAAACACGTGATTGTGCTCATGATAACCAACAACTTTTACTATGGGAACATACTTGAAATCGCGAAAAAAAATCAGCTGTTCAGTACATTTATGTTTACCTAATGTACTGAACAGCTGATATTTTTTTCGCGATTTCGGCTTTGCTCCCATAATAAAAATTGTTTGTTATCATGACACAATCACGTGTTTAAGTATCGTACACTAATTGCCGGTCACCCTATATAATTCTTTTGTACGTGTTGCTCACCTAACTCATCCTAAATGGCTTGGCCGATTTGGACGAAGCTTTGTGTATATATTTGAGTAGGTCCCTGGATGGTTTGAAAATACAATTGGACTCGGTAGGTGGCGCTACGATCGGGTTCACAATTTTTTTCTCTGACGAAGTGTCATCTTTCGGACAGGACAACGTCTGTCGGGACCGCAAGTAATATTATAATTTATAAAGCTGAACAGTTTGTCCTTAGCGTTGGTTAGCCCGTTTATCGAGGAAGGCTACAGGCTCCATAAAATTACGCTACGACCCACAGGAGCGGAACAGTTATTAAAAACGCCGGAGGCAGCTTATAATTACATGAAGACAATAAGCAACATGTTGTGTGAATTTCAATATTATTTACTTATGAAAAACTGGGCAAGTGCGAGTCCAACTCGCGCACTGAGGATTCCGTACAAACTACAATTCCCGAATGGAGTCTCGAAGATTTTTCCGAATTGCAAAAAAGTTTATTTTTTTGTGGTAACAATAAATTTACTCTTTTCAGATTTATTCCTATACCTGTTCTGTAAGACCTTGCTTAATGCCAAATTTCAGGATTCTGTGTCAACGGGAAGTACCCTATCAATTTTGATTCCATTGAGAGTATTGAAATATACGTTTTTTGCGACATTAACGGCCGTATCTTTTTTATTCATTAACTTAGAATTTTGACTTTTTCACAGCTTCAAGGGACCACAGAATAGAATAGAATAAACTGACCACTGACCACACACACACACAGGATCGCGGGTTTGGACACAGACCTGAGTATACGGTTTTAATTTCAACTAGATACCTCCACGCGTTCCCGAAATAAAGGGTCTTGACAGACAGACAGACAGACGGCCAATAATGTGATTATATAAGGGTTCCGTTTTTTTTCCTTTTGAGGTACGGAACCCTAAAAACGATTGAAATTTCATTGTTCGAGTTCCTACGAAGAGGTATAATAAGGCTTTGACCTCTATTGCCATGCTAAAATGTAACAACTTTGGTTAGTTAGACCGGCCTTCGAGTAAAAAAAAATACATTTTAAACAACAACACTTTTAAAGGTCCGTACTATCACACGCAACTTAATATAATCTTGGTTAGACAAATGACTTTTCTCTTATCGTTCCCGTCAAACGCTTAATACAAAATGTATGGTAATGACATTATCTACAGAGAAGTGACGTGACAGATGTATGACTATCCATTTTGTACTTAGCGTTTGGCGAGAACGCTAACAGAAATATTATTTGTCTGAGCCGCTTATCAGATTTCATTGGGCATCAAACTACTGCGTATCTGAGGCTTTAAGCTCAACATAATTACACGCTTACTTTCAAAATTAAAACTTGACAAATTACATATTTTTTCACACTTACAGATCCAATCAATATCTAACTAACTGAAGGCTGTTTATGAGCTAAATACAGAGTAAATATACTAGTCAAAGCGCTAACTAGAAAAATAACATCAAACCATCGATGGTAGAAGTTGAACTGCAGATCACCGAGTACTTGAGTGATGATGATGCGGTATTCGGATGGCATGTTCATACGCATCAGGAGTACGGACGAACAAAAGTACATGCCCATTATTTGGGCCAGGATTAGCACGATTATGTTTGAGGATTTCGATGATGAGATTTTGTAGAAAAACTGTGAACAAATATATATAGTTTGTTTATTAATAGGTCTAATAAATACAATATTACACAGAAAAAATAAGGTAAAATAAGATATACAACATTATTTTGAATATATGCGAAACTTGAATATAGTTTGTTCAGAACCAGTAACAGAATCGATTCCAATAATTTTTACACCATGTTATGTTTTTCCCAAAAATATTTAAAAAAGGTCACAAGTTGGACACCACCAACACTAAGGCCCGTATTACAGAACTACAATCAAGACTCAAGCATTACTTAAAACGAGTCTCAGTTGGAGTTTTCATTTTAGAACTTGACTTGAGCAGAGAAACTACAATCAATAATCACCTGAGCAGTGTCACTTTAAAATGACATTTTTTACGTATTATAGAACAGTGCTTGAGTGAGCTCCACTCAATGTGTCCTTATTTTAAAATCACAATCAGCTTAGAATCTCTGCTTGAGGCGAGATTTGATCTTGGTTTTCGTGTAGTCGAGACCACGTTTGAGCATAGAATATCATGGAAATTGTTGTGGATTTAAATCAGAGATCAAAATCTCTACTCAAGCGTAGTTTAGTTTGATTTGAATTTGAGGATAGTTCTAAAATAAACTGAATGCTTAAGTCGAGATTCTTCGCTCAAGCAGTAATCGGTTGAACGCAGTTTAAGTAGTACTTGAGTAAGGTTCTGTAATACGGGCCTAAGTACAACACAGGTCATAGCGGGCATTAGGTGCCAGCGCACAACTGGGTGCGAGAGCAATACCACCCCTCAGTCGCCTGGATGGCCCACATGTGCGGACAACCAGGTAACATAACAAGCTTATAACTTTTTGATTTTCCACGATACAGTTATTAAATTTTGTACATATATTCTTTACATAAAAATACTAGACACGTGTTTCGGGTTTCGCATATACTGAAACTTATGTTATAGAGATAAGAGACCTTTCGAGATAAGTTTGAAAGGTGAAAACTGAAACCATAACAAGACAATCAGTTTAATTTATTTATTTCTTTAAATTAAGTGCAGCCACGTCACACACATGATAATTAAGGTGTACATAACGCTTACTGCAAAAATTGCCTCGTACAAAGCCCTGACTCCATCGGCTCTTTTTCTCCATTTCTTATGGGGAGGTCATCATGATCAAAATGGATGGAAAACTAAGTGGCTTACACATTATTCGCGAATACGATTCTCTTTTATTTTCATCAACTCTGTTACCTTGGTCATTATGAGCTGTAGTCCTCAGATGCTAGTCAGCACGATGCTCCCGACTAGTATGAAAGACACGTGCTGCGACCGAAGGCGACGTCGATGTTCCAGCCCAGCCAGTGGACCACTATCTCTAGAACAGGCGCTCTGGGTCACTTACCTTGGTCAAAGTCAGTAGTAGTCCTCGGATGCTGGTAAGTACGATGCACCCGACTAGTATGAAAGACACGTGCTGCGACCAGAAAGCGACGTTGATGTTCCAGCCCAGCCAGTGGAGTACTATCTCTAGAGCAGGCGCTCTGGGTCACTTACCTTGGTCAATGTCAGTAGTAGTCCTCGGATGCTGGTGAGTACGATGCATCCGACTAGTATGAAAGACACGTGCTGCGACCAGAAGGCGACGTCGATGTTCCAGCCCAGCCAGTGGACCACTATCTCTAGAACAGGCGCTCTGGGTCACTTACCTTGGTCAAAGTCAGTAGTAGTCCTCGGATGCTGGTAAGTACGATGCACCCGACTAGTATGAAAGACACGTGCTGCGACCAGAAAGCGACGTTGATGTTCCAGCCCAGCCAGTGGAGTACTATCTCTAGAGCAGGCGCTCTGGGTCACTTACCTTGGTCAATGTCAGTAGTAGTCCTCGGATGCTGGTGAGTACGATGCATCCGACTAGTATGAAAGACACGTGCTGCGACCAGAAGGCGACGTCGATGTTCCAGCCCAGCCAGTGGAGTACTATCTCTAGAACAGGTGCTCTGGGTCACTTACCTTGGTCAGTGTCAGTAGTAGTCCTCGAATGCTGGTGAGTACTTACCCGACTAGTATGGAAGACACGTGCAGCGACCAGAAAGCGACGTCGATGTTCCAGCCCAACCAGTGGAGCAATATCTCTAATACCAAACTCACTGAGTCACTTACCTTGATCAATGTCAGCAGTTGTCCTCGGATGCTGGTGAGTATTCACCCGACTAGTATGAAAGACACGTGTTACAGCTAGAAGGCAACGTTGATGTTTCAGCCCAACCAGTAGAGCACTATCTCTAAAATCAAACTCACTGAGTGACGTAAATTGGTCAATATCAGTAGTAGTCCTCGGATGCTGGTGAGTACGATGCATCCGAAGAGAAAGACACGTGCTGCGACCAGAAAGCGACGTCAATGTTTCAGCCCAGCCAGTGGAGCACTATCTCTAGAACAGGCGCTCTGAGTCACTTACCTTGGTCAATATCAGTAGTAGTCCTCGGATGCTGGTGAGTACGATGCATCCGACTAGTATGAAAGACACGTGCTGCGACCAGAAGGCGATGTCAATGTTCCAGCCCAGCCAGTGGAGCACTATCTCTAGTACAGGCGCTCTGAGTCACTTACCTTGGTAAGTGTCAGTAGTAGTCCTCGGGTGCTGGTGAGTATTCACCCGACTAGTATGAAAGACACGTGTAACAACTAGAAGGCAACGTTAATGTTTCAGCCCAGCCAGTGGAGCACTATCTTTAATACCAAACCCACTGAGTCACATACCTTGGTCAATATGTTAGTACTGTAGTCCTCGGATGCTGGTGAGTACTTACCCGACTAGTATGAAAGACACGTGCTGCGACCAGAAGGCGACGTCAATGTTCCAGCCCAGCCATTGGAGCACTATCTCTAGAACAGGCGCTCTGAGTCACTTACCTTGGTAAGTGTCAGTAGTAGTCCTCGGGTGCTGGTGAGTATTCACCCGACTAGTATGACAGACACGTGTAACAACTAGAAGGCAACGTTGATGTTTCAGCCCAGCCAGTGGAGCACTATCTCTAATACCAAACTCACTGAGTCACTTACCTTGGTCAATATGTTAGTAGTAGTCCTCGGATGCTGGTGAGTACTTACCCGACTAGTATGAAAGACACGTGCTGCGACCATAAGGCGACGTCGATGTTCCAGCCCAGCCAGTGGACCGCTATCTCTAGAACAGGTTTAGAGTATCTTACCTTGGTCAGTGTGAGTAGTAGTCCTCGGATGCTGGTGAGTACGATGCAACCGACTAGTATGAAAGACACGTGCTGCGACTAGAAAGCGACGTCGATGTTCCAGCCCAGCCAGTGGACCGCTATCTCTAAAACAGGTTTAGAGTCACTTACCTTGGTCAGTGTCAGTAGTAGTCCTCGGATGCTGGTGAGTACGATGCACCAGACTAGTATAATAATAATAATAATAATAATAATAATAATACTGGCAACACTCTAGCAACATGTCATATTTCTTTTCTGTTCCATTTTAAATTAGATAAACCCGTACTTTTTACCTGTAAATTGCGATACAATTTACCATAAAAGAAGCCTAATAAGATACAATAAGAAAACCAATAGAAATCCGCACCATAACCATATAAATAAATAAAATAGAAGAGAAAAAAACCGAATGACGTCTGTCATTGACGACGTCTTAACAATCAACAAGAAATCTCAGAAATGGAATGAATTGAAAGAAATGGGTTAATATGTTAACTAGAGCAGCTGCCCGTCGCGCACGCCATCCACCCCCGGGCTCGCCGCTCAGCTCCGCCTCGCCGCCGCCGGACCTCGAGTCACCAGTGTCACCGGCGGCTGCAGTTGCGTCGAGCTCGAGCGACGAGTATTTTTCCCCGCCGACGTCGCCAACACCAGTACGTCGGCAGAGGAGAGGCCGGCCACCGAAGAGCTTGGGATCTAGGGGCCAACCGGCCCCAAGCCGGGTCCCCGCTGCCGGTGGTTGTGTGCAGCGCATGAGATGGACTCAGTCTATGAATGAGAACGTCATGCGCGCATATTACGGGTCTACAGAGGGGGGAACTAACCTCACTGCGTATCGTGATAGGATGCTGTCTCTTTTTCAGGACCTAGAACCAACCGTCAACGTCTCGGCCCAACGATTGTCGGATCAGGTGCGGGTTATCCAACGCAACCACAGGTTGGACGATGCTACACTTGATCGGCTGCGCTCAGAGGTACTGAGCAACCAAATCGTCTCGACATCTATACAAACACAGACCGCGGCAACGCCGACTACTAACGCAATCTCGCCGCGGTCCAATCCTAATAATGATGATGCAGATGATAGGGTTGTCACAGTAAGTAGCCAGTGCAACGATGAACTGAGGAGCGCACTGGAGGATGCGCTTCGAGAGTACAGAACAACTCCGACTGAACTTAGACCCCGTTTGCCACGGTTACCCATGCACAAAAAAAATAGGGCGCTGGTGTGTACTTTGGATTCGCTGCTTAAAAACAACTTTGAGAGTAGCGAGAACCTTGTTGATACGCACTCAATCCTGTACTGTGGGGCTGTTGCGGCATGTCGTTTGGCGAACATAAATTTTCCTAATATAGATGGAACTATTCGACCAAAGCCTGCTGTACCAGCCTGGCAATACAGGATCGAGAGGCGTATCGATGGGGCCAGGGTACTCATCGGCAAACTACACTGCTTCAGGGAGGGTAATACGCGACCACGAGTGATGCGCTTTGTGAGGCGGGCGTTTTTGGGGACTGGTATCAGCCCTCAAGAATACATGTCTCGTGTCACAGAGCGCATCGACTTCCTGAAGCAGAAGGTTTGTGCATGGGCAAGCCGCATTAGGCGGTATAAGCGGCGGGTTGATCGGTACTCGCAGAATCGCATGTTCCAGAGCGATGAGAGGTGGGTGTATAGAGCTTGGGAGCGACCTGAACAAAATGTGATTGACGGGCGCCGCCCAGATGATTTTGCCACCATTACATTCTGGCGAAACATTTGGTCGGTGCCTGTCAGTCACACTGAGGGTGACTGGATGCGTGACGTCGAGCGCGTGTGTGAAGCTATACCAGAAATGGAAAAAGTTGTCATTACTCCAGCGGATGTAGCCAAAGCAGTTCGTCCATTACCGAACTGGAAATCACCGGGACCGGACGGACTGCAAAATTTCTGGCTGAAATGGTTTAGCAACTCACACGCGCCCCTGGCATCGCAATTCCAGTCAACCTTAGAGTCTGGGTCGCTACCAGAGTATCTAACAACTGGCGTAACCCACCTGCTCCATAAGACAGGTAACCCCGTGGAACCCAAGAATTATAGACCAATTACATGTTTGTCGACGGTCTATAAACTTCTTACATCCATTCTGAGAGCAAAAATTAATCGACACATAGAGAATAACTTGATTATGTCTGCCTCTCAGAATGGATGTAGGAATGGGTCCCGGGGTACTAAGGAGCTACTCCTCATTGACATGGCCATAAGCCAACAGGCTCGTCGACCCCGCAAGGATCTGTCGACATGTTGGATAGATTACAAGAAGGCCTATGATTCTGTTCCACATACATGGCTCATGAGGGTGTTGGAGTTATACAAAGTAGATATGACTACGCACCTTCCTTGAGTCATGTATGAGGCAATGGAAGACGGTCCTTCGCTATCCAGGATGTCGACCGATCCAGGGTAATGATGAGCCTATTAGGATTAAACGGGGAATATTTCAGGGCGACAGTCTGAGTCCACTTTGGTTTTGCTTGGCTCTGAATCCTCTTAGCACATTGCTGGAGGAGTCAGGACTGGGCTATCGGTTGAGAAGAGGTGGTCAGGCCATATCTCACCTTCTTTACATGAATGACCTGAAACTCTATCCCAGCAATTTGCAACTAATGGAGCTACTGAAGGTAACTGAAACTTTCAGTAGCGCCATCAGGATGGAATTTGGTGTGGACAAATGTGCAGCCATGCATGTAAAGCGAGGGGAGATTATGGAATCCGAGGGAATTCAACTCCCGGATTCCATACACCTTAGATCCCTCTCCTCGACCGAAACTTATAGGTATTTGGGTATGTCGGAAGCGTTGGGCATTAACAATGCTGACATGAAGCAATCGCTGAAGGAGCGCTTCTTTGGCCGCCTGAAGAAGGTATTAAATAGCCTTCTGTCGGGCGGAAATAAGGTGCGCGCCTTCAACGGTTGGGTCATGCCAGTTTTAATGTACTCTTTTGGCATACTCAAATGGACTCAGACCGAACTAGACGCTCTGGATAGACGGGTCCGTACACTACTGACCGCAAACCGGATGCATCACCCACGATCATCGGTGATGAGACTGTACATCTCGCGGAAATGTGGAGGTCGAGGCTTTTTGAACGCAAAGACTCTGCACAACCGCGAGGTGTGCAGCCTCAGAGAATATTTTCTTAAAACCGATGTGGGTATGCACCGAGATGTGGTCGCAGTGGACAAGGGACTCACCCCGTTATCCATGGCTAAAGAGGACTGGCGCAAACCTGTAATACTGACTACTGATGACCGCAAGGAAATATGGAAAGGCAAGGAGCTCCACGGGCGCTTTTACCGGGCTCTTCATGAGCCTGATGTAGATTTCTTGGCGTCCGTGGCCTGGTTACGTTTCAGCGACCTCTTTGGGGAAACTGAAGGTTTTATCTGTGCGATTATGGACGAAGTTATCTTAACGAACAACTACCGGAGATATATAATGAAGGACGGGACGGTTGACGTGTGTCGGGCATGCCACCGTCCGGGTGAGTCTATCAGACATATTATCTCTGGTTGTTCTCGTTTGGCTAACGGCGAGTATTTGCACAGACATAACCAAGTAGCCAGGATTATTCACCAGCAACTTGCTTTGAAGTACAACCTAGTGGATTCTGAGGTACCGTATTACAAGTATGTGCCCGACCCAGTTCTCGAAAATGACCATGTCACGTTGTACTGGGATCGGTCTATCATTACTGACCGGACTATTGTAGCCAATAAGCCGGATATAGTGGTGATAGACCGATTAGCGCGCCGCGCAGTGATAGTCGACGTCACCATCCCGCATGACGAGAATCTCGTGAAAGCTGAGAAAGAGAAACAAATCAAATATCTCGACTTAGCACACGAGGTTGTCGACATGTGGAATGTGGACTCAGCTGTCATTGTGCCGATGGTCGTGACCGCCAATGGTCTTATAGCCAAAAGCTTCGACGACCATCTGTCGAAGCTGTCGTTGCGCGGTTGGATCAAGGGCCTGATACAGAAGGCAGTACTCCTCGATACGGCTCGCATTGTGAGGAGGTTCCTGTCTCTGGAGCCCTAACCACCGGTAGCTTGGACCCTGTTCCCGACACCGGCGGACAACTATTTTTTATATTTTTAAATGTTTTTTTTATGTTTTTTTAAAGAAATATTTAAAAATGTAATTTATATGTGATATTAATGAATAAACGAAATAATAATAGTAATAATATTTCACAACTATCACACAACGCCGTCTAGTCCCAAGCTAAGCAGAGCTTGTGTTATGGGTACTGGACAACTGATAAACATACTTATATATTTCTAAATACATACATATATAGATAAATTACACCCAGACATAGAACAAATGATCGTGCTCATCACACAAACATTTGTCCTGGGTGGGAATCGAACCCACAACTTTCGGCATAGCAGTCAGGGTCACTAACCACTAGACCAACAGGCCAGTCAAACGTATGAAAGACACGTGCTGCGACCAGAAGGCGACGTCGATGTTCCAGCCCAGCCAGTGGAGTACTAACTCTAGAACAGGCGCTCTGGGTCACTTACCTTGGTCAGTGTCAGTAGTAGTCCTCGGATGCTGGTGAGTACGATGCATCCGACTAGTATGAAAGACACGTGCTGCGACAAGAAGGCGACGTCGATGTTCCAGCCCAGCCAGTGGAGTACTAACTCTAGAACAGGCGCTCTGGGTCACTTACCTTGGTCAGTGTCAGTAGTAGTCCTCGGATGCTGGTGAGTACGATGCATCCGACTAGTATGAAAGACACGTGCTGCGACCAGAAGGCGACGTCAATGTTCCAGCCTAGCCAGTGGAGTACTAACTCTAGAACAGGCGCTCTGGGTCACTTACCATGGTCAGTGTCAGTAGTAGTCCTCGGATGCTGGTGAGTACGATGCATCCTAGTATAAAAGACACGTGCTGCGAACAGAAGGCGACGTCGATGTTCCAGCCCAGCCAGTAGAGTACTATCTCTAGAACAGGCGCTCTGGGTCACTTACCATGGTCAGTGTCAGTAGTAGTCCTCGGATGCTGGTGAGTACGATGCATCCGACTAGTATGGAAGACACGTGCTGCGACCAGAAGGCGACGTCGATGTTCCAGCCCAGCCAGTGGAGTACTAACTCTAGAACAGGCGCTCTGGGTCACTTACCTTGGTCAATGTCAGTAGTAGTCCTCGGATGCTGGTGAGTACGATGCAACCGACTAGTATGAAAGACACGTGCTGCGACCAGAAGGCGACGTCGATGTTCCAGCCCAGCCAGTGGAGTACTAACTCTAGAACAGGCGCTCTGAGTCACTTACCTTGGTCAATGTTAGTAGTAGTCCTCGGATGCTGGTGAGTACGATGCAACCGACTAGTATGAAAGACACGTGCTGCGACCAGAAGGCGACATCGATGTTCCAGCCCAGCCAGTGGACCACTATCTCTAGACCGCGGGTTACAGGGTCCTTCTTACCGACGCGGTCGAACACTATGTTTATTGTTGACTGTGAACAAAGAAATGGATATGATTGTCACACTAAGATTATAAAGGCGAAATGACGTATATGGGTGTGTGTGTATGTTCTTACTCCCAAACGGCTGAACGGAATTGGTAGTAGACCATGACCATGGAATAGCACACAGAAATGACAGTTTTTATTCAGAGAATATGTTCACTTGGAAAAATTATCTACTTTGGCAGGCAAAACGGCTGGCATTTTTTTTAACTAAATATATACACGAGAATTTTGATCGAAAATCTGTAGCGTGAAAACGCACAAATATACACACTACACAGGAGCCAGTCAATTGTCACTAAACGGGGAAGAAATACGCACTCTAAAAACAATTGGGTTAAAAAAAAACATTTATTTTTTATTTTAATTATTATTGTGCATGTAGCGACATCTATGGCGTCACATAAGAACTAATCCTGCATCGCGCAATCAAAGTTCTCCGCGCGATTATTTTTTTTTTTTTTTTTTTTTAATTGATATGAACCAGCGCTTGACTGCGATCCCACCTGATGGTAAGCAGTGATGCAATCATTGATGGTGAGGCGCACTAGTTTATCAAGAGCCTATTCACTCTAGCCTTGAAGACACCTAAATTATAGTTGGACGGGAAGATCGCAGCAGGCAAATTGTTCCAGTCCTTCGATGTACGCGGTATAAACGACGAAGCGAAACGCTTAGTCCGGACCGTTGAAGTTTCAACAACGTAAGGGTGGATACTCGTCGTACGTCGGGTTGTCCGATGATAGAAAGGAGATGGCGGAATCAAGTCATGCAATTCCTGCGCACACTCTCCAAAATGCAACCTGTAAAATACCGATAGGCTGGCTACCCTGCGCCTGTGCTCGAGGCTTTGTAGATTGGACTTAACCAAATCAGGATCCCCAATTAGCCTCTTCGCACGCCTTTCCACTGAGTCCAAAGCTGCTAGATGGCATTTTGCAGCACCAGCCCATATGTGACTGCAGTACTCCACACACGATCGAACCTGTGCTTTGTATAACATTAGAAGCTGTCCCGGTGTGAAGTACCGTCGGACCTTTGCAAGAACGCCTAGTTTTCTAGCAGCTACCTTGGCTTTGGACTCAATGAACCGCCCAAAATTGAGGTCTGAGGAGATTTCAACTCCCAAGAGCTGAAGGCGGTCGGTGCACTCCAGGGATACATTCCGAAAAGCAGGAGCCAAGGTGAACGGGCTCCTTTTGGCGGTGAACAGACACGCTTGTGTTTTGGCGGCGTTGAATTCAACTAGATTGGTTTCGCCCCACTTGGAGACTGCCTGAAGTGAGACATTCGTACGCTCCACCATAGCCTCTCGTTCGGACCGGATTAGTTCCTTACTAGCCCGAGCACCTGGAAGGTATCTCTCTACAACTGTGCTATCATCTGCATACCCATAGATACCGGGCATCAGCAGATCGTTAATATGCAGCAGGAAAAGAGTTGCAGAGAGAACTGACCCCTGAGGAACTCCGGCATTAGTGGACATGGGCTCTGATGAGCATCCATCGACAACAACTCGGAGAGACCGTTCACTCAGGAAGTCTTTTACCCAGTTAATCAGACCAGGGGAAATGCCGTACGCTGGAAGCTTACTCAGAAGGCTGGCGTGCCATACCCTGTCGAAGGCCTTCGAGACGTCTAAGGAGACAGCAATCGCTTCTCCATTCTTCTCGAGGGCCTCGCCCCACATGTGAGTGGCATACACTAGTAGGTCCCCAGTAGACCGATTGTGGCGAAATCCGTACTGTCGGTCACTGAGGAGATCGTTACCTTCCAGGTATGCCATGAGGCGCGAGTTCAATACACGCTCCATAATCTTGCAGAGTATGGAGGTTATTGAAATCGGTTATCTATATCCGATAGTTGGCAGGATCGGCACGACTGCCCTTTTTGGGCACGGGTTGCACGTTGGCAAGCTTCCAAGACTTGGGCACTATACCAGTCCTAAATGAGAGGCGGTACAAGCGCGTCAACACAGGAGACAACTCGGGCGCACATGCCTTGAGAACTATTGCTGGTACACCATCTGGTCCACTAGCTTTATTCACGTCTAGGCGACACAGTGCTCTCAAAACTTCTTTATTTCTTATGCGAACCTCAGGCATCGAGGTGTTGCAGTGAGGTAGAGCCGGTGGAGTAGCACTGCTAGTATCAAGACGAGAATTATGGGCGAAGAGAGATGCAAAGAGACCTGCTTTCTCTCTCGCCGAGTGAGCCAGTGTTCCATCAGGCTTAACCAGCGGAGGCAATGTGGGCCTACAGAAGTTCGCTTCGACCGATTTGGCAAGGGACCAGAACGCTCTGCTACCGGACGGCTGTGCAGAGAGCTTTGTGCCAATATGAGTAATGCGGTCGAACCGAGCCTTCTTTAGTGCCTTTTTGTAGGACTTGGCAGCATGGTTGAAAGCTCTCTTCTTTGAGCTCAGATCCGGAGCTTTGCGGTCACGAGCGTCAACCCAGGCGAGAAACGCCGAATGCTTACGCTCTTCAGCTTGAACGCAATCGGCGTTGAACCATGGGTGAGCTGAGCCTCCAACGGGTACGTCTCTATAAGGGATGAAAAACTCCATAGCTTGACGTATCACATCGGATATAGCATCCGCACAGCTCAACGGACTCTCAGAAGAGAAGCAGACCTGCTGCCAAGGATAAGATGCAAAGAAATGCCGCATCTCATCCCAATCTGCTGACCTGTAACGCCACATTCGCCGTTCACCGCGTGAGTCGCAGTCAGGTGGGGAGAAGGACGAAACAGACTTCACCAGGCAGTGATCTGAAGTTCCAAGTGGTGAGGAAACTGTTACGATACATCTGTCCGGATCGGTGGTCAGCAGAAGGTCCAGACAATTGGCAGTATGACCAACTACATCAGGCACCCTAGTCGCTTGCTTGACCAGCTGGGAAAGGCCCATCGATATTGCAAAGTTTTGCGCTTCTCTCCCAGCGTGGTCGGTCCTCTGGTATGGGAACAGCCAGTCTTGGTGGCACGCGTTAAAGTCCCCCAGAGCGACGAGCTGCGCATCAGGGTGCCGTTGCAGAGCCTTATCGGCAGCCTCACTGAGGTGGTCGAACAACCGAGTCGTCTCCTGATCACCGCTGTGCGAACGGTAGACACAGGCATAAACAATTTTGTCCGTACCAGTGTCCACCAACAGCCACAGCGTAGATAAATTAGGGTCTTCAAGGTGACGGAGACGCTGGCAGCAGATGTCATTACGGACGTACACACAGACCCCGGCACGCTGCAGGAAATGATGCTCCAGTGAGTATCCCGGGTAGTTGAGGTACGCCGTATCTGACGGACATCTAATTTGGGTCTCCGTCAAGAAAAGCAAGTGTGGCTTGTCAGTCTCAAGATGGTGGTGGACCGCAACGAGATTGGAGTGCAGCCCTCTAATATTTGAGAACTGCACTTGAAATGAGAGGACGTGCATCCGCTGTTGACACTTGCCTTTCTTTTTACCTTTCATTGTTTTGTGTGTGGAGTGAATAGGAGAGATGGAAGATGGCGGTTGAGCGAGGTGATGCGATGTTGAACCCAACAACACAACCAGAGTTGCTGTGCCAATGGAGGGTTGATCTGGAGACTGCGGGGACGCCCGAACCCCCCCAGGGATCGCCATCGGGTCCTCTCGCCCGGTCGCCAACCGGCACGATGGGGCCACCCTGGGGTTTTTCGCAGTTGGCGGGGCAGCCTTTCGATTAGAACATATAGAACAGCCCGAAATCATCTATAGCCCACCAGACATAACACCCGTCTGGTTGGAGGATCCTCACTTTTCAACGGAGGTATGTGGGGCTTTACTCTCTGTTCCACCTACCCCTAAATGCAGTTTTATAGTATGTATAGTATGTATACACTTGTGATAAAATAAAAAACAACACCAATTTCACATCACAATATCCACAAGGAATCAATTTGTGAATAATTGAAATAGACACTGAACTTCACTCGAAAAAATCCCACCAAAAAGTCCTCCATTTTGTCACAAAAGCTTCTCACAGGCAGACGTTAAAAAGTAATAAAAATCTAAAGAAATCAGAAACGTTTATTTCAAATAGACCAATTATAGGCACTTTTAAATTGTCAAAATGTCGGTCAGTCAAAAAAAAAACAAGTGAAGCTAAATTGCACGTTCCAAAGCGTAGATCTCTATGGAGAAGAACGTGCAAGAAACTCCATGGACACTCTTTTAAATCATCTTATGAGTTACATAAATCTTGGTTACATATTTCTTGTCGCTTCTAATATGTGAGCACAATGTAGATAAGTAATAATAATTAAAACAAAACCAATTAAAAAATAGAAATCGAATTAAGTCACTAGCAGCTAAGAGATGACCAGTCTCAACTGACGGCACTCGTTCACGAGCATGACGCGTGCATCAATCCCACTCAGCAAAACCATTTTGAAGGGAACTGAATGACTCAATAACACGTGCCACCATCAGCGAGACATTTGAGTGAGCATGACAAACTCTCAACTGCCATGCTCGTAATGTCAAACAAATTGTAACCTAATAAAAATGCTCCATGGTACTTCACATTCAAAGCGTTAATACTCACAATAAAAATCTTCCAAACACAGTACAACGAGAAGAAGTACCCCAGAAAGTTGAAGTACTTCCCCTGGAAGGTGTGCGACCATTCGATCTTCTCCCTCATGGTGCGCGCGTCGTGAGCCTCGAGGAACAGCTGGCGGGACAGTTCCTCCAGCCCCGACAGCTCTTGACGGAGTTGGGTTATGTCTGGATGATGAGATTTCTTTATTTAGTCACAAGTACTTGTACAAAATTACAGAGGAGATCTAAGGCATTATATGGAGGAAACTTAGAAAATAAAAATATACATTTCATAAAATGGCGGTTTGTCGCGCGACTCGTGGGGGTAGCTTAGCGCCCACCCTGATACGATACATGTAATAAATTGTGGTGAGCTTACTCACTTTTCCGCACTAGTGCGAAAAACAATAAATTGCGTACCTAAAAGTGGTAGGGTCTAGAGTGGGTTTTCGAGAAGTGTATTAAAAAAGGTTTTATCGCAATATTACGAACAGTGTAGTTACAAATTCATTCAATTCGAAAAAGTTACCGTGGTCCTTGAACGCAAAAGGCAAATGAAGGAACACAGGTGGGTTTTAAGCTGTAAAACTCTAACAGCCCTCTTGCTGTACCCAAGCTAGGAGGGGGGCTTTATTTGATTATATACCATTAAAAAATAATTTCAATAAAAATATTTTTTCATAGGGAGCTTTTATAGCGCGGTTTGTACATATACAACCTGTAACCGAAAGGGTATATACATACGAAGTGCACGGCTTCTTGATAAGATAACAAACGATACGGGAAGGGTTTTCTAACATTATATTTACATGGTAGGAAGTTATGAATTATTTCAATACACATGATACCAAAAACCGAACATTTCAAACTGAAACCAATACATCACTAGCAAAAAGTCAGCTGATCGGTGTCAGTGAACTGTTCATGAATAAAAACAAACCTCTTACTCCTGGTATTTCTTCAAATGGTGGATAAAGGGTTCCGGATGTTTATTTTTCTTAACAAAATTTTTCAAAGGAAAATAGTTTTGAGAAGAAAGAAGTTTTTTTTTTCAGTTGAGGAGACTAAGTAGATAAGGGTATTCGTATGGATATGGAATAATTAGGTATCTATCTGGTATCTATATGAAACAATAAGAAATACCTACTTTTTTATTGTTTTACGTAGATATGATAGCAACAAATGAGTGAACGTAACAATTATCGACAAAGTAATCTACCATAGAATCGAGTACCTACAACACAGTAAATAATACCTAATTTAGTAAATACATTCCTATAAATTTTCTTACGTACCTAATTCTTTTTATGTCGGTTGCCATACATACATACGTAGGTACATAGTTTGCGAGAAATTAATTACTTGATGAACGTGCGAAAGACGCTACGAAAAAGGATTTCATATCATAGTATTTGAACCCAAAAAATAATTTTTAAGCGACTTATGTATCTCCTAGTACAAATAAACTCCCAGTGGGTTCCGTTCTTGAATTTAATTAAATTATAGGACTTTAATAAGTTGTTACTTTTTTGCAGGGTTGAGATGATTTGAATCAATTGATTTTAATACGTAATTTAAATTTCGATTAAAATCAAATAATTTAAAAAAATCGTTGATTTAAATCAAAACTTTTTTTCATAGAACATAGAAATTAATACAATTTAGTTTAGCTTTTAGAGGACACTAAGTAGATAAGGGTATTCGTAAGGATATGGAATAATTAGGTACCTATCTGGTATCTACGTAAAACAATAAGAAATAGGTACCTACTTTTTTATTGTTTTACGTAGATAGGATAGCAACTGTACAAACAAATGAGTGAACGTAACAATTATCGACAAAGTAATCTACAAATAACTACAATAGAATCGAGTAGGTACCTACAACACAGTAAATAATACCTAATTTAGTAACAACATACCTACAAATTTTCTTACACGTACCTAATCCTATTTATGTCGGTTGCCGTACAATAGGTGGTAGGTACTTTTTTTTTTCGGTGGGAAATCATCTTATGACATCCCCCGCTCTTGGGCGGGGCGGGAGATAGTGTCAGACTTATACTGACTAAAAACCCACTCCTGTTCCTTCGTTGCCTTTCGTACCAGGGCCGAGTCTTCCTTTTAAAATCAGACCCTTGGCCCCAGTAGGCTTCGACCCTGCTGGCCCCTACAGTTGCTGACATCTCCTTGAGGCGCGCGTGGAACAGCACGCGCCGTCGACTTGGGCTCGGTCCGGACGGTTACCGGACGGTCGGACGGCGAGCCACCCATTGCTCGCCGTCCGCAAGCCCGCGCCTACGGTGGCCGGAAATCGGGATCGGAATCCCGGCGGCGGTTAGGGCGTGAGGACCGTTACCTCACGCGATCGGCCGCCTCCTTCGCTAGCATTACTGCTTCGCAGAAGGAGGCGACCGCCTACCACTCCTCCTCGCTCCGGACCATGGCCTGTACCAAGGCCCGGCGCGAGAGATCGCCGCCGCCGATCGCCCCCACGAGGACACGGCGTTGCTCTGCCCAAGCGGGGCACACCTCTACCGTGTGCTCCACCGTGTCCTCCAGGCGGGCGGTCCAAACAGTGACGACACCCGGGCGTCGCTTCTGCACGAATCCGGTGCAGGAACTTCCCAAACTTACCATGTCCGGTGAGGACCTGCGTCATGCGGAAGGTAAGGACGCCGTGTTGCCTTTCCAGCCACTCCTCAGAGGGGACTTACCGCCATAGGTAGGTACTTAGTTTGCGAGAAATTAATTACTTGATGAAATACGCCACGAAAAAGGATTTCATATCATAATATTTGAACCCAAAATATCATTTCTATGCAACTTATGTGTCTCCTAGTACAAATAAACTCCCAGTGGGTTCAGTTCTTGAATTTAATTTAATTAGAGGACTTTAATAAGTTGTTACTTTTTTGTAGGGTTGAGATGATTTGAATCAATAATTATACATTAAACAAATATTTACTTAAAACTAAGCTATCTAATTGGTTGCAAAAACTGTCTTATGATTATACCGAATCATTAATAACGATCATCGTATAACTATTCCCCTATACTGTTACACGTCTATACAAAGGCTATCTTAATTGTACCTAACATCAAATTTTTTATCATCTCTAAGGAGGATCTGGCTCCTGAGATACAAGTATTTATTGTACTTAGTTTAGGAGTCAAATGTTCATTTTATTTCTACTGATCAGTGTTTGTACAACTATTATATCTGTTCATATACTGTTACTGTGTGTGTTAAACGTACAAAATAAAGATTATTATTATTATTATTATTATTATTATTATTATTCCATTTATTTATTATATTACATACTTATTATATTTTTAAATATTTCCTTAAAAAACCACATTAAAAAAAAACATTTAAAAATATAAAAAATAGTAGCCCACCGGCATCGGGAACAGAGTCCAAGCTGCCGGCGGTCAGGGCTCCTGAGAGAGGAATCTCCTAACGATACGCGCCGTGTCTAGGAGTACTGCTTTCTGGATCAGGCCCTTGATCCAGCTGCCTAACGAGAGCCTCCTCAGATGTTGTTCGAGGCTCTTGGCTATTAAGCCATTGGCCGTTACGACTATCGGCACAATGATTGCTCTATCCACTTCCCACATGTCGACAACCTCGCGAGCCAAGTCAAGATATTTAGTTTGCTTATCTTTCTCAGCTTTCACGAGGTTCTCGTCATGAGGGACCGCTATATCAACAATCATTGTGCGACGCTCTAGTCGATCTATCACCACTATATCAGGTTTATTGGCAACAATAGTCCTGTCAGTGATGATAGATCGATCCCAATATAACGTGATATTGCCATTGTCGAGAACTGGGTCGGGCACATACCTATAGTACGGTACCTCTGATTCCACAAGATTGTATTTAAGAGCAAGTTGCTGGTGGATAATCCTGGCTACGAGGTTGTGTCTATGCAAATAGTCTCCGTTAGCTAGATGAGAACACCCAGAAATAATGTGTCGGATTGATTCCCCGGGTCGGTGGCATGCCCGACAGATGTCAACCGTACCATCCTTCACAATATATTTCCGGTAGTTGTTTGTCATCATAACTTCGTCCATAATCGCAAAGACAAAACCTTCAGTTTCCCCGAAGAGGTCACCGAAACGCAGCCAAGATACGGACGCTAACAGGTCTACATCGGGCCCATGTAAGGCCCGGTAAAAGCGTCCGTGAAGCTCCTTGCTCTGCCATACTTCCCTGCGGTCATTAGTATCCAGTACTATAGGTTTGCGCCAGTTCTCGTTAGCCAAGGAGAGCGGAGTAAGGCCCTTGTCCACCGCTACCACATCTCGGTGCATACCCACGTCGGTTTTTAGGAAGTATTCCCTGAGACTGCATACCTCGCGGTTGTGCAGGGTCTTAGCATTTAAGAAGCCACGACCCCCGCACTTCCGCGGGATATACAGTCTCATCACCGATGACCGTGGGTGATGCATCCGATTTGCGGTAAGTAGTGTGCGGACCCTCCTATCCAGGGCGTCAAGTTCTGTCTGAGTCCATTTGAGTATGCCGAAAGAATACATCAATACCGGCATGACCCAACCGTTGAAAGCGCGCACCTTGTTTCCGCCTGATAAAAGACTATTGAGTACTTTATTCAGGCGTCCAAAGAAGCGCTCTTTCAACGATTGTTTCACGTCATCAGTATTGATGCCTAACGATTCCGACATACCCAAATACTTGTAAGTTTCGGTTGAGCAGAGGGATCTAAGGTGTATGGAATCCGAGAGTTGAATTCCCACAGATTCCATAATCTCACCTCTCTTTACATGTATGACTGCACATTTGTCCACACCAAATTCCATCCTGATGGCACTACTAAAGGTTTCAGTTACCTTCAGTAGCTCCACCAGCTGCAAGTTGTTGGGGGCAAAGAGTTTCAGATCGTCCATGTAAAGAAGGTGAGATATGACCTGACCGCCTCTTTTCAACCGGTAACCTAAGCCAGAACCCTCCAGCAGTGTGCTGAGCGGGTTCAAGGCTAGGCAAAACCACAGTGGACTCAGACTATCACCCTGGAATATGCCACGCTCAATCCTTATCGGTTCGTTGTTCTCCTGAATCTGTCGACATCCCGGATAGTGAAGGACTGTTCTCCACTGCCCCATACATGACATCAGGAAGGTGCGCAGAGTTGCATCAACTTTATACAGTTCTAGCACCCTCATGAGCCATGTATGAGGAACAGAGTCATATGCCTTCTTATAATCTATCCAACATGCCGACAGATTCTTCCGAGAACGTCGAACCTGTTGGCTAATGGCAATATCGATGAGGAGCAGCTCCTTAGTACCGCGGGACCCGTTCCTACATCCATTCTGAGAGGCAGACATGATAGAATTTGTCTCAATATGACTATTGATTTTAGCTCTCAGAATGGATGTAAGAACTTTATAGACCGTCGGCAAACACGTGATCGGTCTATAATTTTTGGGTTCCGCAGTACTACCTGATTTATGGAGCAGGTGGGTTATTCCTGTCGTTAGAAACTGGGGCAGCGACCCTGACTCTAAGGCAGACTGGAACTGAGATGCCAAGCGAGCGTGCGACCTTTGGAACCATTTAACCCAGAAATTGTGCAGCCCGTCCGGCCCAGGAGATTTCCAGTTAGGCAATGGACGGACTGCACGGGCTACATCTTGGGGGCTGATGGTAATTGCCCCCATTTCTGGTAAAAGATCGCATGCGCGCTCGACCTCTCGAATCCAATCACCCTCGGTGTGACTGACAGGCGCCGACCAAATGCTGCGCCAAAATGAACACATGGCGTCATCATCCGGCAGGCGCGTATCAGTCACACCTTGGTCCGATCGCTCCCAATCCCTGTAAACCCACCTTTCGTTGCTTTGGAATGTACGATTCCGAGTGTACCGCTCCACTCGCCGCTTGTACCGACGAATACGGTTTGCCCATGCATAGATTTTCTGCTTCAGGAAGTCGATACGCTCTGTGACGCAGGGCAGATAATCTCGAGGACTAATATCAGTCCCCGAGAATGCCCGCCTCACAAAGCGCATCACCCTAGGGCGAGTGTTGCCCTCCCTGAAGCAGATAAGCTTACCGATGAGTGCTCTAGCCTCACCGATACGGTGCTCTATCCTGCACTGCCAAGCTGGCACAGCTGGTCGTGTAGCTCTGTCACAATTAGGAAATTTAACATGAGCTACACGACATGCCGCTACAGCCGCACAGTACAAGATTGAGTGGGTATCAGTGAGGTCTTTGCTGCTATCAAAGCAATTTGATAGCTGCGAATCTAGAGCACACACCAGCGCCCTATTTCTCTTGTGCATGGGCAAACGAGGTAGACGAGGTCTAAGCCCCGGCGGTGTGGAACGGTACTCTCGAAATGCGTCCTCCAAAGCGCCCCTCAATCGATCATTACATTGGGTACTCACAGATATAGCCGCATCATCATCGGCGTCACCAACCTGGACGGGTCGCGGTGAAGCAGTGGGTAGACGTTGCACCGCGGCCGGTGTTGTAGCAGGTGAAACACGGCTACTCTGTGATTCCAGGCGCAGTCTATCAAGTACGGCGTCATCCAACATACGATTACGTTGAATGACCCGCACCTGATCCGATAGTCGTTGGACCGAAACATTGACAACTGGCTCAAGCACCTGAAACAGAGAGAGCATCCGACCACGATACGCAGTCAGGTTAATTCCCCCCTCTGTAGCCCCAAAGTATGAGCGCATGACGTTTTCATTAATGGATGATGTCCATCGCATACGCTGCACACTTCCACCGGCAGCGGGGACCCTATCAGAGGCCGGCGGGCCTCGAGGTCCCAAGCTGGCCGGAGGTCGGCCTCTTCCCCGTCGACGCGCAGGTGGTGGTGTCGTCGGCGGCGAGAAGTATTCGTCGCTCGAGCTCGACGCAACTGCAGCGACCGGAATCTCTGGACTCACGGTTGGCGCTGGTCCCGGCGGCTGCGAGGCGGAGCTGAGCGACGAACCCGAAGATGTTGGGTGTGTGTGTAGTTTTTGTGCTCGGCTTCTTGTCAGCATTTTTTCAATTCAGTTCATCGCCATTTTATTGTATATTGCTTTTGTTGGAGGCATTATATATAGTTGGATGGTGATGTGATGTTTTTTTTTATTTTTTCTTGAGGGTTTTCCGGTGGTTGTACATTATTATTGTGTATTATTGAATAAAATTAAATGAAAAATGTTGGCGAGAAAATATTTGCTGACAGTCAGTTTGACAGCCGAGCCACAGATTATTATTATTATCAATAGATATTAATAAGTAATTTAAATGTCGATTAAAATCAAATGATTTAAAAAAAATCGTTGATTTAAATCGACTTTTTTGTACAATTTAGTTTAACTTAAAACGCATACATTGATAGTGATACACTCTTTAAGCTGTTGATCCCCGCATTAACGCCGGCGTTCACGCGCCATTGTCTTACTATTGTGTCTCTAATTACGCACTCAAAAGGTTAAAATAATGTTTGTGAACAACAAGCCATGCCCAAAAACTAGAGCTAGTGTGTGCCGGGCAGCTCATTTAATTTTTCAAAATATTAGACACGCAAGCGTGCGACCCGCGCCGCTTTTAGAGGAGACTTTACCTACTTAGGTAGGTAAGGGTATTCGTATGGATATGGAATAATTAGGTACCTACCTATCTGGTATCTACGTGAAACAATAAGAAATACCTACTTTTTTATTGTTTTACGTTATTTAATACCTTTGTCATAGATACTACCAACAAGTACCTACAAAGTAAATGAAACCCATGAAACCTCTCAAAATACTGTCAAATGTTACGAAATAATATCAATTTTATCAATTTTTTTTTTCTAAAAAACTATACGTTTGCGCACATAAGTCTTTGCGTAATTACTTCATAGACATAATTAAACCTTTTCTACAAAAATATTATAAGCTTAAAAACTCAGCAGCCGGTACAGTACCAGTTTAGCCAGTTTAGTCTTTCAAAATAAATGAAAAACATGCAAAAGTACTAGGAGTCCATAAGAAACGAGAATTGTTATTGCTGAATTGAACACCGCCGCAATCACAGACCCCTAATTTACTTTCAGTATGTTAGTGAATACGATAAAATATTGTGTCCCAGTCGCACGCGCCGCCTGCGTGTATTATGTGAGAGAGATGGCAATGTTTCTATCGTTCGTTCGGCTACTCCCTTTAGCGGCATCTTTGAGCGTGCCGAAAGGCTAGCGTGTGCTAAAGTGAAATTAGGTAAATAAATAAATAAAGTAAAATTTTGCATTAGTGGACGACCAATAATCGTACATTGCAGTCGCATATCCGTTCCGGTGCTTGTGATTTGGATTTATTGTGGTTGTGACAATCGTATGTGATGGCGCTAAGTAATAGTGAATATTATGAGATGATGTTGTGTGTCGGAAGAAAGGACGGTAATGTGCGAGCTGCTCGCGAACTTTATCGTCGCCGATTTATCGAGGGTAGGCCAGAAGCTGAGCGTCGACAGCTTCCTTCGGTGGCGTGTTTCCATCGGATGGTACATCGTCTGCACCAAACCGGTTCCTTCCACGCTCCTGCTTTAGGGGGCCGCTCGAACACTATCGATCCAGAATTTGAGGAAGCCGTACTGGAGCATTTTGAAAATAACCCACGTACTAGCACTCGGCGAGCTGCATTAGCGCTGGATGCCTCAAACCATATGCAAGTATGGCGAGTGTTGCACAATGACGGTCAGCACCCATACCACTTCCGTCGCACCCAGGAGCTGACACCTGCAGATTTTTTGCCTCGCGTGACCTTTTGCGAGTGGTATTGCAATCAGGTAGAAGCTTCGCCAGATTTTGGCTCAAGAGTGCTGTGGACAGATGAAGCGTCATTTACGAGAGCGGGGATAAGCAACATCCACAATGACCATGTTTGGTCTCACGCCAACCCTCATGCTTCGACGGAGTCATCATTTCAACACCAATGGCGACTGAACGTGTGGGCTGGTATCGTGGGAGATGTTGTCGTAGGGCCATTTTTTTTGCCGCATAACTTAAACGGTCAAAATTATTAAAATTTTTTAAGGAACGATTTGGATGATGCGCTCACAGAATTATCAATTGTAGGTTACGCTAATCTCGTGATGGAAAATAATTTAATCTTTCAACACGACGGTGCACCGGCACACTACGCACGTGATGTTCGGGAGCATTTGGATATGCGCTTTCGTCAGTGGATCGGGCGTGGTGGCAGACACGTGGCTTGGCCCCCGCGATCCCCAGACCTAACTCCATTAGATTTCTTTTTGTGGGGATACATTAAAAACATTGTGTACGCAATGCCGTGTGATACAGTGGAGCAAATGAGAGAGCGAATCGAAGCCGCTTTCAGGACAGTAACACCAGACATGCTACGCAATGTTCAGGTGGCCATACACAGGCGAGCGGCCTTGTGTATTCAGTACCACGGTCATCACATCGAACCACATCTTTAAAAATGTAAGTTGAATTATTATTTTTCATTTTAATATTTACTTTGCTCGGACTATGGAAAGATATTTTTTGAGGCAAAATTTTAGGTAGGCAGGTACCTACTAGGCGAACAGAGCGTCTCATGCAAGCGCGCGCCGCGGGCCGCGGCCAATCCTAGCTATTGTGTAAACGGGGAAACCCCGGTTAAACAATGGCGATTGGCCGAGGCTGGGCCCACGTGTAAACGCACCATCAAAATTAGGTAGACAGGTACTAGGCGATCAGATTTACAGAAGAAATGTTTCGTAATATTAGCAAGTGACGTGGAATGTTAATGACCCTCGTAGTGTCGTGACACGTTTGTTATGATTTGAATTCAAGAATCATACGATACCAAGAATTTGGTATCAATTCTTTGAGTAATTTATTTTGAGCTGAAACTTTGTGTAGAGACTCTATACCACCTGTAATCTTCAGCGCTTCTCGATGTATATACCCGATTTGTTACACGTTGTATAATTAATACTAATCAAAACCATTCCAAAAAGCTTAAACAAGATAGGGTTATCGTATTGCGCTTATTACCGAGTTCTAGCCATCTTTCAGATGCATTATCAGACCCTGGTTACCATCTAGCACCAAAGTGGGCGGGAAGTGGATCAAATTTAATTAGTAAGATTTGATTACAGACAAACATCGCGACAAATTAAACTAATTGAAAGCTTGTAAAAAGCCAAGGTCTTAAGACAAAAAAAAAAACTTTATACAAAAAAGAAACAACCGACTTCACTAATTGTTTTTTTTTTTTTGTAAAAAGTTTTTATTCCACACTTTTTAGTTGCGATACACTTATAAACAAAGTGCCTATTACTCATGACAATTCCAATTAACCCAAACACTGCTAGGTTACATTGTTTTATTATGAAGTTCCTGTGTCTACCTTCCACCTTCCGGCTCCATGATCAGATCAGTTCGATAGTACCTTATAGCCAAAGTGCATCTTATGACAATTCTAATAAGTCCAAACACGGCTAAGTTACATTGATTAATTACGGAGTTCCAGTGCCTACCTTCAGGCTCCATGATCAGATCAGTTCGAAAGTACCTTATAGCCAAAGTGCATCTCATGACAATTCTAATAAGTTCAAACACGGCTAGGTTACATTGATTAATTACGGAGTTCCAGTGCCTACCTTCCGGCTCCATCATCATCATCAGTTCACTTCGATGATACAACCGAATTGATAATATCCTCCTTATTTTTGAAGTTGGTTAAAAAATAAAGACATACTCACTTTCAGTCCCATGCCCCAAAGTATTAGTAATACTCCCAACACTGGACAATATATTAGTCCAGAACCCGCCTCTGTTCTTCACATTAGACTGGTCCAGCATATTGTATTGTTGTCTCGCTCCAACGCTGTTGGCTTCCGCTAGTGCTATCCTTTTCTTTTTTACCAATATCATGTCCATAGTTTGCAGCAGTTTCTTTTCGATTGACAGGACATCTGCTTGTGTTACTGGTCTGTAATTAATAGAGACCGGATTATATGCCTGAAAAATGCTTGACATATGCACGAAAACTGGCAGAATATGCGAAATTAATGATAAATTTTCCGTTTTTTTACTTCAAAATCAGCATACAATTAGTAAATTATCCTTTGATAGGCGATAATAGATACGGTAACATTACATGACATAAAAAATATTTAATATTTTTGTAAACGTAAACAATTAAGTATTGTTCCAGACGTTTAGTGGTAAGATTGTGTCTTCGGATTCGCGATATGATCACTTTTATCGCATTTCGGAACGCAGGGTGAGTGCTCTGCACTCGGAAAAAATATTGTAAATATCTAGATTTTAGGTTAAATATGCTATTACCGTTGAGGATGGCTTAAATATGCAAATGCATATAATCCGGTCCCTAGTAATTAATAATAAAATTCTTACATAATTTTATCAGTCCTTTGCTGTGCCCGACAGGGTCCATATTGATCTTGACAATATTTTATACTATCTATGTACATATGGAATGCAATAAAGTATTGAGTATTGAGTATTGAAACTTAGTTTGGATTTACAATGACAAACACCAGTTCTTTTTTAAGTACATCATAATAATATTATAAAGGCGAAAGTTTGTGAGTGTGTGTGTATGTTTGTTACTTCTTCACGCTCGAACGGCTGAACGGATTTAGATGAAATTTGTCATACGGGTAGACCATATCCTGGAATAGCACAGAGGATACTTTTTATCCCAGGAGTATGTTCCCTTAGGACAATTTGTTACTTTCACGCGGGCGAAGCCGCTGGCAAAAATTGTTCTTAAATAAACAGAAAATGTTATTAAAAAAAAAATGTTTATTTCAATTACACATTACTTTTGCAAACATGATTTGGAGATCACCTTTTAAGCATAAATATGCTTGTGTTAGGTAACTCCGCTCTTTAAGTGCTCACCTTATAAAATATATGCAATTGAAATCCAAACATTAGAAAAGAAAAAAAACTAAAAGTAAAATAAAATACAAAAAGGAGCGCACTTGTGTGGTGTATGCGAGTGTGTGATGGTGTGTGTGTGTGTATGTATGTATGTAGTTTATCTCGATAACGATTATATCGTATTATTAGTGTGATTATAATGAAATAACACTTGTCTGTCTTATAACAATAACTCATGTAGCATAATTCTCTTAAGTGGGTGGAGTGATAACTCATATTGTACAATTTATAATTTGAACTGGAATTTTGCCAGCATGACCTGTTAAATTGGAGGAATGTACTAATTGTGCTGACATTTTGTTTTGCAAAGTACTTGAGATTTATATTTTTAAACTGCTTTAAATTTACAGCTGTAAGAATTTTCAAATTTAAAATTACCATTAGATGTTATCTACACTAACATTTTAAAGAGAAAAGACTTTTGTTTGTAATGAAATAAAACGGGCCAAGTTCGAGTGGGACTCGCGCGCGTAGGGTTTCCGTATCGTGCGTAGCAAAAAAACGAGAGAAAAAAAACCCTGTTTGTTGTATGGGAGCCCCCTTACCGGACGGTCGGACGGCGAGCTACCCATTGCTCGCCGTCCGCAAGCCCGCGCCTACGGTGGCCGGAAATTGGAATCGGGTCCCGGCGGCAGGGGCGTGAGGGCCTCGCCCTCGCGCGTGCAAGTGCGACCTCCTCCTTTGCTAGTATTACTGCTTCACAGAAGAGGGCGACCATCTACCACTCCTCCTTGCTCCGGACCATGACCTGTACCAAGGCCCGGCGCGAGAGATCGCTGCCGCCGATCTCCCCCACGAGGAAACGGCGGTGTTCCACCGGGCGGTCTACACAGTGGTGGCACCCGGGCGTTACTTCCGCACGAATCCGGTGCAGGAACTTCCCGAACTGACCATGTTCGGTGAGAACCTGCGTCATACGGAAGGTGAGGGCGCCGTGAGGTCTTTCCAGCCACTCCTCAAAGAGGGGACTTACCGCCATAATCACTGAGTAACATAGGCTTATATTGCCACGCGGGTGAGAGCGAAGCCACTAGCGGAAGCGAGTTATATATAAAAATATTATCATTTGATGATAATATTATCCAACTTAAAAAAAAAAGGACGCAACTGGAGTGTTATCGCGGTAATAAAGTTCATTATTATCTTCCTGCCCTTGACCAGTGATATTTGGGGTCGGTGCAGTGCAACACGTTTTTTTCTTCCATTCTGTCCTGTCACCCGTCATGCTTTCACTGAGCCCAAGCCGTCGACGGCGCGTACTGTTCCACGCGCGCCTCAAGGAGATGTCAGCAAATCGTAGGGGCTCAGCAGGTTCGAAGCCTACTGGGGCCACGGGTAGTGTGAAAGTGAAACCCGGGGCCCTGGGACGAAGGCAAAGAAGGAACAGGAGTGGGTTTTAGTCAGTAAAAGTCTGACATTATCTCTCGCTCCGCCCAAGAGCGGGATTTATCATAAGATGATTTTCCCACCTAAAAAAAAAAAACCCTTTTCTCTCATATCACTCTTCACACAATCCATCCATCTTTTCTTTGGCGTCCCTCTCCCTCTCCATCCATCCACATGACATATACTCGTAACTCTTTTAGTAACATGCAGTAATAAAGTTAGTACCTTATAAAGATAGCCATGGAAGTGTATGGGTAGTTGACTGCACCAAATCCAGATAATAACGCCATCACTGTCACTCCAATTACTCCTATACGCGATACTCCTTGTTCTATTGAGAATATACCCTGAAATATAAATTAGACATACTATACTCCATTTGAAATAAGCCCCCGCACCTAGCCAAGTTACAACCGTTTCGTTTCGATTCTCTTTTCGTTGATCGCCTCGAGTCGGCCACGCCTCCTATTTCTTTGTTCTGACCACGTGACTGAGCATTGAAATGACGTCAGAACAAACAAATCGGAGGCGTGGCTGACTCGAGGCGATCAACGAAAAGATAATCGAAACGAAAAGGTTGTAACTTGGCTAGGGGGGAAAATTTAATCTTATTGCCAATGGAGTATAAATCATGTACAGAGAGCAGTAAAAATGTTCTTATGACCTAAATCTCTCAGTTCAAAATCGTCGCGCAAGCCTCAAGAGCGTATGATACGCCCAAATTAGCTATTGAAAATTACTAGATGTTACCCGCGACTTCGACCGTATCATGCTCGTAAAACGGCACAAATTCAACTGTAGCGCCATATCTATACATATAATAAATCTGTAGAAGTTTTCAGTTGTGCGCGCATCACGTAAAATGTACAAAATCGAGATTACTTTAATACATTAAAATTGTTTGTAACTTCATATATTACTTAGGCTTTGTTTCATCGCAATCGGTTGACTATATCGAAAGATGTACTACATTCATTGACTGTTAGGCGGTATGTACGAAGTTCGCCGGGTCAGCTAGTTGAAACTAAAATAAAAAAAGAAGTACGGAACCGGGTATAAAGTCCCGCAAACCTCCGTTGAAAAGTAAGGATACTCCGACCTGTGTTGTGTCTGGTCTGGGCAATTACCCGATAGTTTAGTTGTTTGTATATATCCTATTCGCACGGAGAACTATAATATCGCGGTGCAGGATTTTAAATTTTAGTTCCTACTTATTTGGTGTCATAGGTGTCGATACAAATCTAATACTTAATAATTATTTACTTGCGATCGATTTATTCCAAAAAGATCTTATTCATTAAATTTCACATAAAACTAAAGACCAAAATACTAGTTACATTTAGTAAATAACAGTATTAATTACACAATTATTATTTCACTTTTTTGTTACTGTTATGGCAATTACATTATTTATCAATAATTTCTCAAAATTCCTTTTTAATATGGCAAGAGACCACCTTTTCGGGAATCCCATCAAATTCTATACAATTTTCAATGCATTATATGAGATACAATTTTGTTCCTCACCTGTTTTGGACTTAAAATAGGGAATGGATCTCCAATCTTCCAGAAGAAATACAAGTAAATGAACCACACAAACATAGTCAATGGTCTTATCATGTTTTGAGACACTGAAACAAAAATTAAAAGTATTTTTAATGGGCAGTCTCTTATGATAAAAAATTGAGCTTCCAATATTTTTATAGCAACCCATTTTGACTTGGCCCGGGAGCAATTTATGTACATAAACCTTCCTCTTTTTCTCTCTTTTTGCAGTCAACTTCTATCTATCTATTGTGGTCTGGTTTCCGCACTTAGTCCTTGGCGGACCATTGTGCGTGAGCCATGGCGGCCTTCACTCCAACCAGCCCACCTCACTCCAGAAACAGATCAGTCTTTTCAGTTTGTTCAGGTCATCTACGAGTGAATTCGGTGCTCCCAAGGTTCGTGTTCTTATTTCGTTGACGGCTGTGCACTCGAGGAGCACGTGCGCGACAGTTTCCTCTGACTCCATACATCCTCTGCATAGAGGACTATCCGTGATATTCATTACGAAGAAGTGTTTGTTCAGTGAACAGTGTCCAGTGATGGTCCCTGCCACCAGACGCAGGCTACCTCTGTCCAAACGCAAAAGGTTACTGGTTAGGGTTTTATTCAAGTATGGCATGGCTTCTTTAGCCTGCCTGCAACCCGGTGCCAGGGACCACCACCTTTCCGCTTGTGCATTAGTGTGCTCACGTAGCCAAACACGCAGCTGACCAAAGGGTATTGGCACGATGGGTTCGGGTCCGAAGACCACCGTGTCAGACCCCCGCCTTGCCAGCTCATCAGCTGCGTCGTTGCCCAGTGAGCCGCTGTGTCCTTTTATCCATTGCAGTGTCACAGTGTTATTGTTTGGCACTGTAACACACTGTTGCAGTCAACTTAGCTCTGTGTAGTTTGTGAACGAACTACATTGTTAGAGTTCGAACTAAATCCTCAATTCGTCACTCTTTATTTTGTTAGTTCATTTGATATGACCGACTCAAAGATTTAATAACATTCATTCTTTCATTAGTTCACATTGTAGTTTTTTTTTTTTTTTTTATTGATATAATCTAGTGCTTGACTGCGATTGCACCTGATGGTAAGTGGTAATGCAATCGTTGATGGTGAGGCGCACTAATTTATTGAGAGCCTATTCACTCTAGCCTTGAAGAGACCCAAATTATAATCGGACGGGAAAATCGCAGCAGGCAAATTATTCCAGTCCCTCGATGTACGCGGTATAAACGACGAGGCAAAACGCTTGGTCCGGACCGTAGAGGTTTCAACAACGTAAGGGTGGATACTCGCCGTTCGTCGGCTTGTCCGATGGTAGAAATGAGATGGTGGAATCAAGTCATGCAATTCCTGCGCACACTCTCCAAAATGAATTCTGTAAAACACCGAAAGGCTGGCTACCCTACGCCTGTGATTTGAAAAAAAAAACAAGAAATACTATTGCATAATCATTTGATACTAGCTTTTGCTAGCAGCTTCGTCCGAGTGAAATTAGGTTTCACCATACAAACTTTGGACCCACGTTTCATCCTTTTAGGATGCAAATTTTGGAAAATCCTCTCTTAGTGCTCGCCTACGTCATAAAAGGAAGCCTTGTGCAAAATTTCACGCTCTTAGTCCCAGTTAGTGGTGGGTCGTTGTCGAATTTTAGACGGACGAGACGTAACCGTTTTGGCGACGACGAAAACGGTTGCAGAAAACGGTCGTCGTCGCAACTGGTTTGAAGACGAAACTATCGTTGAGTGAAGTAGTTGCAGAAAACGTTCGTAATCACAACTAGTTTGAGGTCGGTAATAAAATCAGTACTCGTCGCGTCGTTGTTTCAAAACCAGTTATTGCAATGAAAAATGAACTTTATTGGTATAAACATAAAATTCATTTTTCATTGCAATAACTGGTTTTGAAACGACGATTCGACGAGTTTAATAGTTGAAGCAATGGATTCTCGACCTTATTTTCTTAACAGTAAGATAACAATTCACATACAATAATTCGAAGACTGGTTTGTGCAACGAAGACTGTTTGGTCGCAGGATGGAAAACGGTTGTTACGTTGCAGAACAAAAAACGGTCTATGAAAACTGTTCGTCGTTGAAACGCCCACCGCTAGTCCCAGTAGTTTCGGCTGTGCGTTGATATATCAGTCAGTCAGATTCTCCTTTTATATATATAGACTTGCGACCCGGCCCAGTGTTTTAGAAATCTTTGAAATTCTCAGGTTTTTTCTACTATTCTTCATGAATCATTCTGTCTATTGGTATAAGCCGTATGAAAATCCATGCAGTAGTTTTTGAGTTTGTCGCAAACAGAGAGACAGACTTGGTGGATGACTTTGTTTTACATTATGTATGAAAGGATAAAGATTTTACTCACCAAATGTAATGTTGCTGATGCAGAAGTAAGCTATATAAAAAGGTATCAAAGCTATCACCATGAACAGCAATGAATAGAGACCCATGTTCCAGTGGAAATATCTTGAGCTGGAAGAGAAACAATTACAATACTTTTAGACCATGCAAAGTGAGTCAACAATATATTTGTTTAATTAACTTCATGAATATGATAATTGGCAATTAAATAGGAAACTGTTCAAATAACTGAAGTGTTTCCTCATAGCTACAAACTGGGGGTATATAAGTTAAGACTGAATAGGTTACTTCTAGGCAAACATGCTCATATCATCGCTGAGATACCATCAGGTGAGATAGTGATCAAATGCGACATAATCGATAATAAAAAAGTAAAAGTAGACAGGTTACTGCATACTTTTTCTTTTTTATTATCAATTGGTTAACACCTTTTCCTACATATTGGATTTTTGTTGTGCTATTATAATTGTTTTAAAATTTACCTGGCCTTTTACAACTATACATGTCTATATGTGTCCATGTCATGTGTAGTCTAACTGGTTGCAGCAAAACACAAAAAGAGAGAGAGAAGGGGTGAGAAAGGGGAAGGGGGGTGAGAGAGTGGGGAGGGAGGAGAGGGGAGGTGCGTTGGGAGGAGAAATAGGGGAGGTGGAGAGGTGAGAGAGGCAATTGCATGAGTGACTACCTCTCTCCCTCCACAACCATACCTCTTGACAAATTAAACTGGTGTCATCATTCCATTTGAAGTCATTTGTGGAGTTTCTTACCTAGAATCCAAATAATCAATGATCTCAAATATGATTAGCTCAAACATTGTGCAGCTGAGCGCAAAGGTCACGGAGAATATGAGCTGCACAAGCAGGTGGTGCACCTCATAGTCACGGAACAGCTGCTTCACGAAAAATATCCAGCCGCCAACAAAGAAGACTATCTGAAAGATTATGTGGACGATATATTTTTAATGATCAAAAGGGAATAAAATACACTGTTTTAAGCAATACATAATGGTGTTTTAATTTAAGAACTAGTTACAAACAGCACTAAGTAATAAATAAGTTTTTATTGCAAAATTTGTTTTGATAACCAGTTTTATTATGCAGTATAGTATTCATCATGATCTTTTTTTTTGATAAAGAGTGTTAACACTGTGTGGTTATTTTTTTGCATTCAGTTGTTTCTATGGCAACCTTATATTATCATCATCAAACTTTGAATATAACCTAGGTCCTAGGGGTAGGTCCTAGGTACTCATGAAGACAACTCCAAAAACCTCAAATACGACAAGGCTATTTGGTGGTGTTCAGCAGTTCCTACAGCTACTATCCAACTCCATCATCAGATCAGCACCATGGTACCATATATACATATACATATATACATATATATATTAATACATTGTCATCCAAATTACATATCGCACCCCCCGTGCGACACTGTCACTTATGCAAAAATGTAGTTTTTCAGGAGAAGCATTTAAAACTTTGACACCTAACACAACAATGACTTAAGAACATATAGATGAGATGAACAGCTTATACTACAACATCAACTTTTAACTTTACTTTTGGATAAATATTAATATTGTAAAAACTATACTATATCATTATTTAACTCATATTTGCATTTTTTGCAAAAGTGAGTGTCACACCGGGGGTGCGATATGTATATCAAATTTGAGCTCAATTGGTGAGGGGTAATTGTTTCAAAATACATTTGCAAGTAAAAAAAGTAAAACCTTAAAATAAAACGCAAAATGAAAAGTAAATAAAAAAGACATAACATGACACCTAAATTCTTTGAAGAGTTAAGTAGGGATGTAGTACATAATATGGAACACTCATACCACCAATTATATTTTAAGTTCCATGCAATAGGGGACTAACATATTGGCATATACATCACATATCTAGACTTTGGACTCGTAATGCTGGTACTGACAAATACCTGGTGGATAAACCCAATAAAGACTTGCCCAACACAGGAATCAAACCCAGCACCTCATGATCAATTGTATGTCTTGACTTCGGTAATAAAAGAGAATTCTAATCACGATACGATCAAAAGGTCGACTACCAAAATCATTTAGTAACACCAACGTAACATAGACTGCATTCCTACTGGAATGTTGTTTTGACATGTACTACATTTGTTATACAATTTATGGGGAATTAATGGAAAACTACGATATTTAAATAAAGAATAGTAACAGTTTTATAATTTAAAACTGTTCATCTATTACTACCGAGTTATTTAGTTTCATCATCGCATTAATTGGAATTTATATTTGAATAAAAACATAACCTCCAACAATGTTTACATTCAACTTACTTGTGATATTAAAATTATCAACGTATCCTCTAAAAACGTCATTTTGTGTCTAATCAGCCGCTAATTCTTCTGGTTCGACACACAGTATTTGTTTATAACATTTCACAATTTAGATGAAAATTGAAAAAAAGTAGACAACAGTACAAGTTTGACGTCTAATGACAGCTTTGACAGTTTTGACACTGACGTCACTGACACCCTGCTCTGCGTTCAAGAATAACCAGAGTAGGGTAGGGTCGTTACTCGAGGCGTTCAAAAATGCTTCGAGTTGCAACCCAGAGTCGTTCTTTTATAACTCGAGTAACTACCCTAGAGTTAACCCAACTAACTCTAACTCCGAGCAGGGTAGGTTGGTGTAATGACAGTTGCTTGGCATTGACAGTTGAACTCTGTGTTCGCGTTCAAAAATGCGAGCTTAGAGTATCTACCCGATGACGTCATTAGAGTTAGTTGGGTTAACTCTAGGGTAGTTACTCGAGTTATAAAAGAACGACTCTGGGTTGTAAGTTGTAACTCGAAGCTACTCTGGTTATTTTTGAACGCAGCCCAGACCGATACTAATCATACTACCACTGACAGTAGTTTTTTTTGCAAGAGTGCAAGACACAAAAAGAACAACTTTGTTCTTTTTGTGTCTTGCACTCTTTAGACGAGTTAGAATGTATCTTTAGATACATTCTAACTCGATTTTAAAATCGACTAAGAACTATCGACTTAGATGGAATCTGGTCATTTATAGTCACGCTTTTTTCCATGTATTCTAATTGAATATTGGTAATTTTTTTTTTTTTTTTTTATTAATGATAGGCTCGCGTTTGACCACCATCTCACCTGATGGTAAGCGATGATGTGGTCGACGATGGAGCACGCTTGCCTAGAAGTAGCCTATTCACTCTTGACTTAAAGACCCCTAAGTTGTAGCTATCAGGTAATTTCAAATACCTACCTCATAAGTCGTATACTTAAAAAAATTCAGAAATTTTTAGGCCCCAAGCCCTAAACATCTACCAGGTACTTGGTAGATGCCTATTTTTTTAAGCAGTTCAATGGTTGTTAACAGCTGTTATAATTATTCGCACATTGATTCCTAGTAGTGGATCATCATTATCATCATTTCAGCCGAAAGACGTCCACAGCTGGACATAGGCCCAAGTGTGGCCACAACGAACGGTCCTATGCGTCTCGCATCTATCTAATCTCCGTGACTTTCACATATAGTCATATTCCTAAAATATATAGTCTTAATCTTAATGGATGTTGTGATGTAAAATTGCTGTTGAATTGTATCTCACAATTGGATAATAGGTATGTGGAACCTCGGTAAAATAAGAGTTAAAATTTTAATTATGATACCTACTGATTAACTCAGCGAGGCTTGAAGAAGAGAGAGGCTGACTCGATACCTTGATACATTTTGCTGTCAAATTCTGCAAAAATATTACAATGTAGGTAGTTACATTCACATTCTAATGACATCTAATCTGAATGCAAAAACTAAACACTGGCTTAAAAACTGTGCAAAGCTAAAATAATAATAAATAAATAGTACATCTTTATTTTTAAAATTCTTCTGTATGTGTGTTTGTCACCTAACTGCTCCAGGCTCCTAAACGGCTTGACAGATTCATATGAAACTTTATTTGAGTGGGTCCCTGCATTGTTCGAAAATACAATTTGTACCCTGTAAGTGGCGCTGCAATGCGGTTCTCAATTTTCTTTTCTGGCGATTAGTAAATTATATAATTCTTATTTACGTGTGATTGTCACATAACTCTTCTGAAACGGCTTGGCCGATTTGGATGAAATTTTGTGTGTATATTTCAATAAGTCCCTGAATATTTTGAATATACAATTGGACCCGGTAGAAAGAAAAAAACAAAGAAACATAGAAAATGTAAATGTAAAGCCAGCTTTTGGGCAAGACGTCTGGCGGTATAGTACGCGTCACGTAAAAAGAACGCTGGCGGTCAAGCTGCGCATAGGCGATTTATCGGTCCATTAACGTGGATACTGCGCGGGAAGCAAAGCTCAACTGACGAACCAATAGCGCAACCGGTAAACATGCGGCGCGTGGCTCACCCGCCCCGCGCCCTACCTCATACCACCAAATGGACCGATAAATCACCTATGCGCAGCTTGACCGCCAGCGTTCTTTTTACGTGACGCGTACTGTACTGCTAGTGTAACATATAACATACATTATTGGGTGGAGAAATGAGCACCATCTTTGTTTTTCCGTTACTTTCTTCTTGTCTTTTATTTTATGTGTGTACTTATATAAATTGTTAAATAAATAGCCTTTTAATGTTCCCACTGTTGGGAATCAGGCCTCCTCTTTAGGAGAGGGCATGGGCCGTAATCCACCAGGCGGGCCCAGTGCGGATTGGTGAATGTCACATGTCTTCGAATTTTTGGTTCTAGGACAAGCCGGTTTCCTCACGATGTTTTCCTTCACCGTTTTGAGAGCAGTGGTGATGAAATAAATTACGCAAAGTAATGCGCCTGGCTGGGTTTGAACCCGCGACCTACAACTCGTAAGTCGGGGCCGTTACCACTCGGCCACCACTGCTCAATAAAAATAAATAATTATGATTTCATAAAACACCAGTTTTATTTTAAGTATAACAAATTACCACTAAATGTATACTGCATATATCAGGAAGATTGGCTAAACATTTAATTATTATAATTATGCTTCTATCTAGTCCCTAAAATTAAACAACTTTTTTACTACACAACATACAGAGTCAAGTTATAACACTTGCACAATACTTTTAACACATACTTATTAAATAAAAGTGAATGGACCACAGTAAAACAAAAAAATCCGCTTACACAGATGAAATTATACCATCACACACTTAATAAACATCACAAAACATGGTTTTTACAATAACCTTTTAAACATAACTGTTAATAAATTATTACAAGGTCACATTTAGAAGCTTATTGAATTCACCCCATTATGTATACCTACTGAGGCCAAATTCCTGGAAGGAAAATTAAATAAGAAAGGAGGAGGGTTAATAACAGGCATGTTTCGCCCATCGAACACTCAAAACAAAAAGTTTCTGTTTCCAACTACAATGCATTTGTATAGTTAAAGATATAAATGTGCGCGTCTATGCTATACAGAAAAAATGAACAAAGAACCTATAAGAAAGACTGTTAAGGGAGAAGCTCCGCAAGGTGCTGATCCAGACCATCGTCAACTGGGCCAAAGAGTCGCAGATTCAGACGTCCAAACTCGTCGGAGAAATGTTCAGGTAATGACAATAATATTATATTATAAAGGCGAAGGTTTGTATGTGTGTGTATATGTTTGTTACTCTATACTCTCAACTGGCTGAACGGATTTGAATGAAAGGAGGAAGGTTGTGAACCCCTCGGGCGCCCCGGGGTATTATTATTGCGTAATTACGCGTTTTTACGTAAATCACCAAAAAAAAACTTTTTCTGGATATTTCTAGGAAAAAGAAAAATTTAGAAACCAAAATTTTCGGCTAAAACAAATTTCGTGCAAACGTGTACAAAATAACAATTAAGCGTTTTTCAAGGTCATTCAAGTTGTACAGACGTACAATGCGTTCCAAATAAGAATAGGATCGATTGCCATGTTGTGACGTCACGTCATACTGTCAAATCGCAAGAAATTGGGCAAAATTGAAGAACTCAGATATGAGCAAAATTGAAGAACTGAATTCTGATTAAACTATTTTCGTTCACAGTTCGTCAATAAATTAAATTTTAAAAATTTCTTGTTTTGCTCACCTGAATTCTTCGATTTGACAGTATGACGTGACGTCACAACATGGCAAACGATCCTATTCTTATTTGGAACGCATTGTATGTACAATCGGCCTTCGAGGTGATAAAAGGCATTTTTCGCCCATCACTCTGCGCGTATCATCGCGTGCACCAGTATATATTTCCGTAATAGGATAGACGCGCACAGTGAACCAAAATAAATTAGTACTCGAAATGGATATGGTTCATGGAGTGCTTGTTTCAGGAATAATAAATATTGAAAAAACGTCAAAAATGTACAAATACAAGGCGAAACACTCTCTCTTTGGGCAAAAATTTCTTCGACTTACTTTAGTATTTACCACATAAATGTCACTGAATTAATAAAATATATATCTTTTAACTATACAAATGCATTTGTGAAGGGCGAAAAATGTCTCGTATCAACTCTCCTCCTTTCTTCATTTTCGCTCAGCTGCTGTTTGATTGAATGAGTTTAATTTTTCTACAATATTTCGTACTAAACAACAAATAACATTTATTTTCTGGAAACCGTATCAAAATTGGGTATAAATTAAAGCAGCATATTAATATTTTTATGAGGAAGTGGGCGCTTGGGGGAACGTCACGCTATCTCATTTGTGCGCGCGTAACTTAATGGCGGTGACGTCACAGTAGTTTGTGCAACCTTTTTCTGTTGTCAATTTCCCTATAACACCAAATTTGAAAGGTTTCTAACTTGCTTAATTTTGAACTGATTTGTAAAATTATTTCTATTTGCGATTATGAATAAAGTAAATTTTTGATACAAATAATTTAAAAGAACTGAAATACCCAATTTCATTACTTGACTTGGCTTAACATTCACGCCCAGCGTGAATGTTATTATGATTATATATTCTAAAACAGGTAAAATGCATGATTTGTACAAAGAGTACATTTTATCTTCAAACCGACAACATATTATAATGTTATGAAATGTCTAAAGTAGGTTTTTCTATCTACACTAACTTCGAAACGATACTCCCATCTTTCAGGCTGAAACTATACACCCAATATCTTGATGTAGTCATCAGCATCATCAGATACTTCTAAATACACTTTTCCATCCTCTGAAGACTGTCGGGTGCTCTCGTCTTCATAAACTTGTTCCGTAAACTGTTCTAAGTCAACTTCACTGGAATCAATAATTTTCTGAAAACTTGGAATAGTATCTTCATCAACCTTACTGATCTGCCAAAAATTTTTAGGTTTAGTATCAGAAACTGATACCGTAAGACTTTCACTTTTATCTTCGTAATTTTGTTTTATCATATTAATTTTCCTGTCTTCACAAGGTAAATTGTTTTTGCTCTCCGATTCCATGTGAGTCTTTTGATGTTTGAGTAAGAAAGTTTTTGTATTAAATTTGCTATGGCATATCTTACATTCTAATGTGGCTCCCAAGTGGTGACGTTTCACATGATCCGTTCTACGGGAAGCAGAAAGGAATCTGCACTCGCAATGTGGGCACTTGTATGGTTTCTCACCAGTATGGGTCCTTGTATGATACAAGAGGGACTCTCTAGTAACAAATTTTCCTCCACATATTGAACAAGGAAAGTTTCTTTCTTTCGTGTGTTTTACCGAGTGAGCTTTTAATCGACTTTGTGCCCAAAATTTTTTCCCACACCATTCACAGACATGAGACTTGTAATTACCATGTTCATGTTGAATATGCACTCTTAAAGATACTTTTTGCGTGTATTTCTTATTGCAATAATCACAAGTGAATGTAGCCTCTGCTGGGTTAGCCCTTGTTTCTTTTCCACAGACATTCAATTCAATATGCTTTTTGAATGTGGTTTTATTTTTGTACACTCTACCACAGTCTTGGCAAACTAAACTCAAATGATGGCCTAACTCATGCATCTTCAGCGTGTGCTTATTATTAAAAGATTTTCCACATTCGCTGCAGACTACAGCGCAATGACTTTCAGATTTATGAGCTTCTAGAAAAGATGCAGAACCATAACTTCTAGGGCATTCAGAACATTTGAACTTCTTAGGAGCATGTACTCTTATGAAATGATTCCTCAAATTCCAGATAGTTGGATATTCTTTGTAACATTCTCTACATCTTAATAGATCACGATTGTTCTTATCAATTAACATTTCACTGGTTGGAATGTCAATTGTATTTCTAGTTTTCCTATTTTTAATTTTACCATTTTCCTTATGTTCTTCTTTGATCTTCTTTAAGATCATATCTTCAACCTTAATTTTATTGGTATTATCTAGTGTCCGGAATCTGCGTAATGCTGCTCGTGGGGTATTTACATTCTTCTTTGTATCATAGAACTGTTTGCTAGTTAAATCTTGAGGATTAAGTGAGACATACAAAGATGTACAGTCAAATAGCTCAGTTGTAGCATATTCAAAGTTGTTTGTAACTTTATCAAGGACATCTGTAACATATTCAGCATTTTTCTGGCTTGTATGTTTAAATCTATATCCACTTATTGCCGATTTAGTGCACTGCTCACATAACATGTTGAATGTACTAATGTAGGAATACATCTGGAAAAGAAATAAAATATTTTTATATTATTTCATTAATTCAAGTGTGTAATAGCATAGTCGGCCTTACAATGTTCCCACTGCTGGGACTCAGGCCTCCTCTCTAGGAGCGGGAATGGGCCGTAATCCACCATGCGGGCCCAGTGCGGGTTGGTGAATGTCACATGTCTTCGAATTTTTGGTTCTAGGACAAGCCGGTTTCCTCACGATGTTTTCCTTCACCGTTTTGAGAGCAGTGGTTTTGAAATAAATTACACAAAGTAATGCGCCTGGCTGGGTTTGAACCCGCAACCTACAACTTGTAAGTCGGGGCCGTTACCACTCGACTACCACTGCTCACACAGTTGGGTACATTTTGTTCAAAAGAAGTCACTATTGTTGTAGTTAGTATTCCTACAGAAAAATGTTTCTAACTGAACAGTAGGGCATGACTTAGCCAGTGGCATAGCTAAGTTACTAAGGGCCCATAGACATCAATTAAAATTAGGTCCCTATTTAAACTAAATACTTTAAAGATGCAAAACTAACATCATCAACAGCATTATCATCAGCTCCATATAGCTCACTGGCATAACAAAGCTAAGCTACTTACTACTAAGTATAATGCAGCAGATAATATTTAATGTGGGTTAAGCTCGCCTGTGTACATCAACTGTCATATTTTATTGTTTATATAAAATTGTATGTAGGTACAATAAAGAATAAAGAAAGAAAGAATAATCATACTTCTTACAAATATTTGTATATTTTACTTTGCAAGAGGGATACTGCAAATATTAACGTAATATAGCACCAAAACTGAGACATAACATGGATATGATTAATTTCACAAATAAATACCATAAACAAATACATGATAATTTTCATATTAATATCAATTATTACTGCCCACCAAGACACCAACCTAAACAAGATATGTTTAACCGCTATTTCTCCAGCCTCGGAAACAGATTCATAAGTGGAGGAGATTGGAATTGCAAAAATACTCACTGGGGATCTCGACTAACAACAACAAAAGGACGTGAACTAAAAAAATGTGTTGACCAAAACAACTTAATAACCCTCGCAACAGGAGAACCAACCTATTGGCCAACAGACACAAAGAGAATACCGGACCTCGTGGACTTCTTTATAATAAAGGGACTATCGGATGTGTACTTTAATGTCGAATCATTGCTTGATTCTGTATCGGACCACACTCCCATCGTAGCTACATTTAGCATTTCACCAATGCAAAGAGTCCAAAAGCCTTCACTATATAACAACAAAACTGACTGGAGTGCCTTCACCGAGTTCCTGAATGATGAAGTCAATCTTAAAGTCAAACTCAAAACAGAAGAAGACATTGAAGAGGCAACATTCTACATCACAAACCTCATTCAAGTAGCTGCTTGGCGCTCTACCCCAACATTGAAGTACAAGACCGAAATAAATGATATTCCACTAGAGATACGGGACAAGCTACGAGAAAAACGAACACAGGAGAAAATTACACCTGACAAGATCAGACACGGACAGATCACGCTATAACAAAATATCGAGAGAACTAAAGGAATTGATAGATGAAAATAAGAATGCAATCTTTCAACACAAGATATCTGGTCTCTCAGCTTATAAAAAGGACAATTATTCTTTATGGAAAATGACAAAAACCTTTAAGAAACCTCAAAATCATACCCCACTAATACGAAAGTCTTCTAATCACCTTTGGGCTAGAAGTGATAGTGATAAAGCAGAACTATTTGCAAACCACTTAAGCGAAGTATTCACTCCTAACGAATCGACCATGGAAGACTTTGAAACTGAAGTTGATAAAATTATCAATAGCGACCAGCAACTATCTGCACCAATCAAACTGGTTACGCCGAAAGAAGTAGCACGCACGATTCAGTATTTACAAAACAAAAAAGCTCCTGGTTTTGACCTTATAACGGCTGAAGTACTTAAGCAGTTACCCAAAAAAGTCATTGTCTTCCTAACAATGCTTTTTAATTCAATATTTAGAACACATTACTACCCGAAATTGTGGAAAATATCTCAGATATGTATGATCCCAAAGCCAGGGAAACCGCCAACAGATCCTAGCTCATATAGACCTATAAGCCTTCTCTCCATACTGTCAAAGGTGTTTGAAAAGACTCTTCTGCGAAGACTCAAACCCGTACTCGATGAGAGCAGGATTATACCAAATCACCAGTTTGGTTTTCGGGAGAAACACTCAACAGTCGAACAAGTGCATAGGGTTGTCCACGTAATCAGGCAAACGCTCGAGAGGAAGGAGTATTGCTCAGCAGCTTTCATAGACATACAGCAAGCCTTTGACAGGGTGTGGCATAAGGGACTGCTGTACAAGTTGAAAACACTTCTGCCTAACTCATTCTTCATGATCCTGAAATCCTATTTACACCAAAGGAAATTCCAAGTCAAATGCGGAGAGGAATACTCGAACCTGTATTTGATCACTGCCTCTGTGCCCCAAGGATCAGTTCTTGGCCCCGTGTTATATTCTATATATACGGCAGACCTGCCTGAAACAGAAGGTGTTGTAACGGCCACCTACGCAGATGACACAGCATGCCTTGCAAGCGACAAAGATCCGAACAACGCATCATCGAAGCTGCAAGCACAGCTCGATAAAGGTTATTCTTGGCTTCGGAAGTGGAGAATAAAAGCTAGTGTAACCAAGTCAACACAAATAACATTCTCACTGAGAAAAGGCGAATGTCCACCTGTTCGTATGGATAACAAGGCCCTGCCACATCACGACAGTGTAAAATATCTTGGTCTACACCTGGATAGAAGACTGACCTGGAGTAATCACATCAAAGCCAAGAGGAAAGAAGCGAACTTCCAATTTCAATCGCTAAACTGGTTGCTTGGACGACAATCTTCTCTGTCTCTTAGTAACTCTTGGTATATAAAGCCATCATAAAGCCCATTTGGACCTATGGAATAGAACTGTGGGGTTCTGCAAGCAACTCTAACATAGAGATCCTCCAGAGATTCCAAAATATCGCCTTGAGAACTATCTCAAGCGCCCACTGGTTTGTGAGAAATACTGAGATACATGAATACCTGGAGATACCTACTGTTAAGGAGGAAGTCAGCAATATTAGCAAGAGATACAAAGAAAGACTGAGCAAACACACAAATGAACTGGCAAAGAATTTACTGCAGTCACAGGAAAATATCAAACGCTTAAAAAGATGGCACATACTGGACCTGGACCAAAGAACATGAAAACAATAACACATTTTATATGGTGCCATTCATTGGAATGTTGCTTACAAAGTTAAGAATAGTGGAACACATCTGATTATGGCTAGATAGCCGATTGCAGATTTGAGATTGGAAAAAAAAAAAATATTAATATCAATTAAAATAGGTACTACATAAGTAATGTAAAATCAAATAATATGCATGAAACCCAGACTACAATTTGTTACACCCTTCTATACACATATTTCTGTTCTGCGGGGCTATTGCGTAACTCTGTTGACAGTTCAAGTGATGATCACTTGTTAACAATGTGCATCATTGAACTGTCAAACAGCTAGTTTCGTATTGCCTATCTTCAGTGACCAACTGCAGTGACGTCATTAGCCACTGGTGCCTTTGATAGCCACCGTAACACGTTTTGACAGATGTTATTGTATCAAAACTTATAAAATTGCGATTGTGTAAGCTTTTGAAGCTGTATAATAGTCAATAAAATTTTAGACTGGTCACAATAGGCACCGTAAATTTTTATAATTCACCACATTTCCACCGTAGTTTGTTAGTAACTTGTGTGATACGTAATACCAATTTTATGAAATTGTCAGTTGACAACTAAGTTTAGTGTGCAACGAATGCTAGTTGTCAACTGTTATTGAAAAAGTTAGCCAATAGCCCCCCTGGAGGTGGTACACATTTTTGTGATTTCAGTTTAATAATAATAATGCTTTGTTATAAGGCAACTAAGGCCTATAAAGCCGTTCAGCTGATCGAATTTTATTAGTCAGGGTTCTAGTTCTACACACATTTTTCGAACGTTGATTCATGGAGATTAGGGGCCCGGGGGCACTGGCTAGCCTAGCCCTGCATTTAAGCACTAGACATAGCCCAACATAAACATTACTTAAAAAGGTTGTCACTATAAAACTAATACAAAATTTACCTTACCTCTTCGTCAAAAATAAAGCTTAACACATCTGAAATTACTGTATCGTACTCATAACTATCTATATTAACCACAACTTCGTCACTTAATCGAATCGGTTCTTCTTCTAAAGTACACAAACATAAACAACAGAAATCTTTTTTCCTATTTATAATGCTGCTCAAAGCGTTATTTATGGACGTCATTATCTGCTATTAGGTTTAGTTTTTAATAATTAAAGTAAATCGGAAAGTAGCCAGAAAAATACCACTGAATAACCACAATAATAAATTCAACACACACCAATCATCACAAGTACTCGAAAATTACGAAATGTCATGTCAAGATTGTGCAAACTGTCAATGTTTTTTAGTGATGTCCTGGTGTAGTCGATTTTTTACTTTTATAAAATCGACTAATTTGAATTAATTTAAAAAAACATTATGATTACATATCACACAAATTCATACTGGCCGTAGCCTAGGTCAGAGAAAGCCATTTGAAACTTATAATGCCACTAAGCCATTTCAGGTCATATGAAATATCGATCAATCTCTTCACGCCAAATACTCTCCAGCGTTTGATGCTCTATTAACAGTTTGCACGTGTTATTGGCAAAATTGTGGTGCCTTTTCCACAAATGCCATTAATGAAAAGTTGAAGCTGAAGAGTTACAAACCATTGATTATTTGATTTCAAATTTCTGTGTGTTTATGTAAATAAAACAGAACAATGCGTGTTTTCTGCATAATATGACGCATTAAACTATAAAATCTACATGAATAAAACTATTTGTTATAATTTTAAGTATATTTTACTTAATTGAAATAACTTAATATACTTACAGCGCAATGATAAGAAACAAAGCACACTTTTAAATACATATACACCCAAACACACTCTTTGACTGGCATGTTGGTCTAGTGGTTAGTGGCCCTGACTGCTATGCCGGAGGTCATGGATTCGATTCCCACCTAGGACAAAATATATTTGTGTGATGAGCACGATTATTTTTTCTGTGTCTGGGTGTAATTTATGTATAATATGTATGTATTTAGAAATAAATAAGTATGTTTATCAGTTGTCTAGTACTCATAATACAAGCTTGTAGAATATTATTATTTTTAAATACATAAACTCGTGCAGTGCAATGCGCGGTCAAGTACGGACGTGTTTGCGCTGCTCGATACGAATTTTATATTTGTGTGTTGCGCGAGGCAGTAGCCGTTGCCCATTTTTCGTTGCTATGAGTCAACCACTCATAACCAGGGTTGGGCAGTATTTGAATTAATTGTAATTAAAATACGTAATTGAAATACAAATACGTATTTGGTATTTGTATTTCAATTACTTCCTTAACCTTTTGAGTGCGTAATTAGAGATACAATAGAAAGACAATGGCGCGTGAACGCCGGCGTTAATGCGGAGATCAACAGCTTAAAATGTAATTTGTAATTCGTATTTCAAATACCTGACGGTGAAGTATTTTGTAATTAGTATTTCAAATACTTGAGGCTTCAAAATACATTTTTACATTAAAATACATATATCTTTCAAGAACGGTAAGTCCCTTCTTTGAGGCGTGGTTGGAAAGACATCACGGCGTCCTCACCTTCCGCATGGTGCAGGTTCTCACCGAACACGGGAAGTTCGGGAAGTTCCTGCACCGGATTCGTGCGGAAGCGACGCCCAGGTGTCGCCACTGTGTGGACCGCCCGGAGAACACGGTGGAGCACACGGTGGAAGTGTGCCCCACTTGGGAAGAGCAACGCCGTGTCCTCGTGGGGGCGATCGGCGGCGGCGATCTCTCGCGCCGGGCCTTGGTACAGGCCATGGTCCGGAGCGAGGAGGAGTGGCAGGCGGTCGCCTCCTTCTGCGAAGCAGTAATGCTAGCAAAAGAGGCGGCCGATCGCGTGAGGCAACGGCAACGGTCCTCACGCCCCAACCGCCACCGGGATTCCGATCCCGATTTCCGGCCACCGTAGGCGCGGGCTTGCGGACGGCGGGCAATGGGTGGCCCACCGTCCGACCGTCTGGTAACCTTCCGGACCGAGCCCAAGTCGTCGACGGCGCGTATTATTCCGCGCGCACCTCAGGGAGATGTCAGCAAATCGTAGGGGCCCAGCCGGGTCGAAGCCTACTGGGGCCATGGGTAGTGTGAAAACGAAACCGTGGCCCTGGGACGAAGGCAACGAAGGAACAGGAGTGGGTTTTTAGTCAGTAAAAGTCTGACACTATCTCTCGCTCCGCCCAAGAGCGCGATTTGTCATAAGATGATTTTCCCACCTATAAAAAAAAAAAGATTTTTTTTAGCAGGTTTTATTATCTCTCCAACAAGAGGCTGTTTTGCCTGACAGTACATTTAAAAATCTAGTGTTCATGAAAGGAAACTCTGGTTTTACTGATTAATTAATCTTGTTTTTATCTACTTTTCAGCCCATGCTGGTCTAGATTACTTATTTTGTAATATGTAATTAGTATTTTGTATTTCAATTAAAAATTGCTAAAATACTGTATTTTGTATTTTATATTTCAAATACCTTACTTAAAGATATTTTGTATTTTAATTACTTGCAATACTGTATTTTGTAATTTGTATTTCAATTAAAGCAAAGCATGTATTTTGCCCAGCCCTGCTCCTAGCCAACGAGGTGTTGGCATTCATCAAACTGTCAAACATGCCATCGACTACATGGACATCCTGCAGATCTGCAAGTCCAGTTTCAACGAGGAGGAGATAAGCTGTGCCAAACTGCTGCTGTTCCAAGTGCTAGGCAAAGTTGACCAGATGCAATCCCGACGGAGGGACGGCGGACAGAGAAGTGTGCAGGATATCATCACAATGATAAAGATCACCGACCCAGACGACGTGTCCGCTTTCGTGACGAAGGAGCTGCACAAAAGATTCAAGATTCAAGGATTCAAAAGCATTTATTTCAAATAAACCATTTACAGGTACTTTTGAAAAATCAAGAAGTCAGTCAGTCAGAAATAATGATGCTAATTGCACATTCCAAAGCGTAGATCTCTATGGAGAAGAATGTGCAAGAAACTCCATGGACACTTTTCAATCTTGTTTTGCAATTACAAATATTTCTGTTACATGTTTTTTGCCGCTATCATGTGAGAACAATGTCAATAAAGTAAAAATAAAAACTAAATATTGATATTAAAGTAGCAACTGGCAGCTAAGAGATGACCAGTCTCAACTGACAGCGCCCGTTCACGGACAGGACACGAATATCAGCACCACTCAGCTCAACCATTTTGAAGGGAACCGAATGATCCAACACACGCGCCACCATCAGTGAGACATTTGAGTGAGCATAACAAACTTTTAACTGCCATGCTCATTTATGTCAAACAAGTCCAATAGTAACCTAAAAACCGTAAAATAGCTCCATGGTACTCACATTTACAAACTTTGAAAAAAATGCTTCTACATTATACATTAACTACAATAATATTTTACAAATTTAACAAATTAAAAAAAAAAACATTATAGAATAATAATAATAGTTTCAAAACTAATCAATTTGTACACCCCGGTGGTAGTGGAGCTGGACTAGCATTGAACCAAGCATTTTTATCTTGAATATAATCCTCCAACTTATAATATGCTTGCCTGCATAGTGTGTTTAATACAAGATTTAAAATTTCGTTTCAATCTAATATTTGGGGAGGTATTTTATTATAAAATTTCAAACAGTACCCCATGAAAATAATACATTGACAAGGCATCGTCAATATGTAAATATCCTTAAACAGTTTCCTTAGAGAATCGCACCGGCGCGGCGGCGCGGCGGAGATTGTAAATAGCTCTGATAGCTCTTTTCTGTAAAATAAAAATTGAGTCGATGTCTGCAGCCCATCCCCATAGTAAGATACCTACCGTATGTATGACATGATACTATGAAAATAACTAAAATAGACTAGTCTAGAGGTATCAACATCCGTAAATTGGCGGATTTTTCTAACAGCACATGCAGCTGAGCTAAGCCGTCCTGCAAGAGATGTTAAATGAGGACCTCTTTGCCTTGAGTCGCTAGGAAAACCGTTTTATCGACAAATTCTAGTTTCTCATTGTTCAATATTATGTCACAATCACTGCTCTTTACATTCGGTAAGGAAAATCTTATGCATTTCGTTTTTTTTTTCCATTTAGAACTAGATTATTAGCAGTGAACCAGTTTTGGACCTGCAGTAGTGCGTTATTTTCGTCGTCAAGATTATTAGTCCTTCTATTTATCTTGAAAATCAAAGAAGTGTCGTCGGCAAACAACACCATATTAAGTTTGTTTTGCAACAAATAGGGTAAATCACTAATATAAACTAAAAATATAAAAGGACCTAAAATTGAACCTTGGGGTGCCCCCATTTAATCTAGACGAATTGACACCGTTTATTTGAACTAGTTGCTGTCTGTCATTCAAATAAGATTTTAATAAGCTTAACGCTGTTTCGCCTAGTCCGTAATGCTCAAGTTTCAGGAGTAATGTTTCATGAACCACACAATCAAACGCCTTAGACAGGTCGCAGAAGATGCCTAGAACATCTTGTGCCTCTTCCCACGCATTAAAAATGTGTTTTAGTAAGGAGACACCAGCGTCAGTTGTACAACGTCCTTTGGTGAAACCATACTGTTTATCGTGCAAGATGTTATTCGTGTTAAAATGATTAAGCATTTGATTTAACATTGCCTTTTCAAATATCTTGCTAAAAACTGGCAACATGGACACCGGCCTATAATGATTAGTGTCTTTACCTGTCCCCGGATTTAAAAAGTGGTATCACTTTACTATATTTCATTAGATCCGGAAAGACTCCTTGATCTATACACAAATTAATAATATCAAAGCTAAGTACGGCGCTATAGTCTCAATAATTAAGGTACAAACTTTGATAGACATACCCCATAGATTTTCAGTCAATTTAACAAACACACATCACACAAACTGCTTCCCGTCACGTTCGACCACGTTGGTGTCACTAGGTTGCTGAAGGACATAACATCCTTGAAAGCAAGCCTGGCCGAGGTACAATCCAAGCTGAAGATGTCGAATACGACTGTAGGTGCACTGCGTGCCGAAGTAGAGTTGTAGCGCAAAGCTGTTTCGGAAATTAGGGCGCCTAATAACTACAGCGTGAACATACGTCGCGGAGCACAAAATGTATTCATCGGCAGTTTTGAGTCGGCGAGTTGCCTGCTGCTGATATTTTTTTTGAATTTTTGAGATTAGAGCATTAAACTACTCAAGTTCCTCTTAGGCGTCCATTACACGGTCATGCAGGCGTCAATCAATTCCATCAATCATGAATGATGTTTGAATGACGGAATTTTATCGCCATTAGTTTTTCGTCATGCAAACGTCAATCATCGCATTAGATGGTAGATTTTCGTCAGTAAAAAAATTTACTGTGGCAAAACTGACAGCAATACTTATCGTGTAATGGACGCCTTACGGAATTTTATATTCGATCAATTTGAATTTTCATTTATTAGAATCGATTTCGGTTTTTTTGTTCTTTTTTTGTTTCTCCCAGCAGTGGGAACATTAAAAGCGTAGACAGAGTATTTCTATTAAAAGGCTGATTATGCTTATGCTTTAGAATCGATTTATTCTTTAGAAGTTTAATATTTTTTTTTTGAATTGACATTATAAAAGTATTAATTATAATTATTCATTTTATATACATTTAAATCTAATAATAACGTAATTAAAACTAACTTACAAAATAAAAATAAAAGCCCTCAAGTACTAAAAAAAGCAATCTATTCTTCTCATTAAGTCGAGTATTTTTTTTGCGTTCGACCCTAATTTTTTTAGAATACAGATAAAAAATATTGTGTCGCGGTACGTCATTCGCATACTTTGATTATACATTTTTCAATCTGAATAAAATTAAATTAAATAATTCAGAAAAGCATGTAAATCGTGCCCTGGGTTGTGATAATTTGTGCTTTTTAATTCTACAAAGGTAATTTTGTCGAGGTAAGTCATCATAACTCATATTTCTCTCAAAAATTATTTTGTATAAAATTGACTGAAATGATTAAATTCCGATTGATTTATCACAAAAACTGGACATCAATAGTTACTAAAACGAGTTTTGTTTCAAAGTATCGTGTTTCACGGCTCGTTTCCCCCGTGAAACATGTGCGTAAAAAGTATTGATTTCATGTGGCTATTAGTTATTTTTTTCGACCGGTTAACCCGAATACTGCAATGTTTTGACAGGAACTTGAGTATAAATAGTCAACATATATTTACTGTTATAACATATTCGAGCTCTCTGTTAGGTTCCGATTCCCTCAGCTGATCTTTTGCATCACAGACGCGGAATCTAGGTCCAGAATTTTCTAACTGGAATTATAGTACCAAACAAATCTAAACTTTACTACGATCTGATAGAGCTTATAATTCTAAGAAGCTTTATGGGTACTTAGGGTCATTATGGAGTGATTTTATTAAGACACTAATTACATAATTGCATTTGAAATAGTTTGGGTTACTAGCAATTGATACAGTTGTATCCTTTATCATCCTTCTATGTCATCAACATCATTTCAGTAGAAAGGCAACCACTGCAGGACTTAGGCCTCCCCTAAGGGTGGGGGGTTAGCCATAATCGCCATGTTTCGCAGGCGTGTTGGTGATCAAGTTTGGTTGTTAAACTGCTGCCCATTCTCTCTTGAGTCCCTTAGTTGTCTGTATATATCTCACACAGGAAGTGATTGGATGGTACTTTTATTTATGTCTGACACCATAAGGACCCTACTAAGGACTACTTTATAGTAGGAGAAGTTATTGGATGACTTCCCACCTTAAAAAAGGTTATATACCTTTATTAAATACATTTCTGGATGTTTATTAGTAAATGATTTGGATGCGAACTGTAATGGCCAATCTGAAAATCTCTTAACCGACTGCGGACCCAAGTTGGCCACTGCAAAAACAATCTGCCCTAATGGGGCTTCCTCAATCCATATCTAACACAGTGCCGTTGTGGAGCAGCTACATAGGACATGCGTCACCTGCTATGCTGCCCATCATGCACAACCACCTGCACTTTTCAGGATTTATATCAGATCAATAACAGCTGTAAAGGAGCTGATTTGGAAATTAGATAGCCCATGGTTTGGATCAGAACATATGTTTTCTTTTATTCTAACCAATCTCTAAGTCTCTTTCCAAAGATGTTTTTTTTGTAACTTTTTTTACTCATGCTTTTTGTTACTCATTTCTCTTTCACTCTTTCTCCAGACTGTTATGAAGGGCAACCCAAGACCTACTTAAGGAATAACCAGCTTGAGTGAGCTATAGTTAAGAATGGGTGGGGCAGTGACTCCATACCATGCAAGATCACCACAAACCAAACATGCCTATTGCTAAAATGTCCTAGGACAAATCGCATTAAAAAGAAGGAGAAAAAAAATGTTATTCAGTACCAATGAACAGGAATATTATATAACATACAACTTGATTAGATAAGTATGTTGGACTGAGTGTGTGCTAATAAAATCTTGTATATATTTAAAAAAAGGGTGTGTCTGCAGTCTAATTGGTTAGAGTTAGTAGGTCACTGGTCCAACTTGTTTTGAGCAACAAGACAGCGAAAGAACTTTAGCTATCTTGTTTCCACACAAAAAGTTCAGCTATATTAATATTGGGCATGCCACAATTATGGCGGTAAGTCCCCTCTTTGAGGAGTGGCTGGAAAGACCACATGGCGTCCTTACCTACCGCATGAGGAGGTTCCTGCACCGAATTCGTGCGGAAGAAACGCCTGGGTGCCACCATTGTGTGGACCGCCCGGAGGACACGGTGGAGCATACGGTAGAGGTGTGCCCCGCCTGGGCAGAGCACCGCCGTGTCCTCGTGGGGGCGATCGGCGGCAGTGATCTCTCGCGCCGGGCATTGGTACAGGCCGTGGTCCGGAGCGAGGAGGAGTGGCAGGCGGTCGCCTCCTGCGAAGCAGTAATGCTAGCTATGGAGGCGGCCGATCGCGTGAGGCAACAGTCCTCACGCTCAAATGCCGCCGGGATTCCGATCCCGATTACCGGCCACCGTAGGCGCGGGCTTGCGGACGGCGAGTAATGGGTAGCTCGCCGTCCGACCGTCCGGTAAACGTCCGGACTGAGCCCAAGTCATCGACGGCGCGTACTGTTCCACGCGCGCCTCAGGGAGATGTCAGCAAATCGTAGGGGCCCAGCAGGGTCGAAGCCTACTGGGGCCACGGGTAGTGTGAAAGCGAAACCCGGGGCCCTGGGATGAAGGCAAAGAAGGAACGGAACAGGAGTGGGTTTTTAGTCATTAAAAGTCTGACACTATCTCCCGCTCCGCCCAAGAGCGAGATTTGTTGATTAATATTTTAAGTTTTTTTTTTTTAATTTAGGACTAGTTGGCAGCCATGACTTCGTCCACGTCAGACTCGTAAAACAGCACAATGCCATTTGGTCACAATATCAAGTTGTTTTTTTACTTGGGCCAGTTATTAGGAGTAATCCATAAAACATTAGCTATCTACCAGGTAAAGTCCCGTCAAAATCGGTCGAGCCTTTTCGGAGATTAGCCAGAACAAACAGGCAAACAGACCAAAAATTAAAAAAATGGCATCATTGTTCTAGGTATTGTATATACTTTTATGTTCATGGTATTACAAAAAGACACTTCAATTTTAATTATGTGCAAGGATAGATTTCTTACCAGATTCATTCAAAATAAATTCTAAAAACTACACACAAACCAGATCATTTTATGTGTAAGAAAAAGGTGCCTTTTGAGACAGATTATTATTTTCTTGAGGTGGGGGTATCATCACTACCTTCAAGTAAGTTTCTCCCACTCTAGATGGTGCGAGAGGGTGTGTCAGACTTTTACTGACTAAAATCCACATGTGTTTCTTCAGTTACCCTTTGCATTCCAGGCCCATCATAACTATTGCACGCTTTTGCTTTTTTGATGTGGCGGTCAAAAATAATTTTGGCCGTTCGGCCGTTTTGCGCGGACATAGCGCATATTTTCCCTATAAAATGTTTATAATTTGTAAGCTAGTCCTAACATTGCGTCATTTCCTGCAAATAAAATGTTTTCTTTCTTTCTTTACATAATTTTTAGTTAAAAATTCCATTAGCTTCATATCTGAATATTAATCAGGACACACCTAACATTTCTTAATTTCTTGATAAATTAAAACAGCTCTGATAGGAAGCCATAAATTATTGGTTTCTTATCTTTAAATTACTTACATACTTTCCAGTCATTCTCAAGCTATTTTTTAATTAGAACAAAAATCTTTTTTTTTTGTACTAATTAAAAAATAGGGCTCTATCCGTACCCGTATATGTATTATAAAGATTATATACTTTATTGTACACCTCATAATGTAGACAGGATAAACATTTATTTTATGATTATATCGAAACTTAGTAACTTGTCTACTTTTTAATCATCCTGGACAATGTCTAGTGGCATGCCCTTTTTAGTTTTCTTTATTTTAATTTTATTGGTACTGGCCTGTTTTATTAAAAAATAATTACATTTTATGTAAGGTCAAAAAATATCATTTCTTTCTTTCTTTTCTAAATTCTTTCTTTCTTTCTTTATAATTTTTCTTCCATCAGTTTTTCTTTCTTTCTTTTTATGTTGAGAACCAGATTCTTTTGTATGTGTGATCAACCTCATTATTAAGCAACTTTAGTATATAGGGTGACTGGCAATTAGTGTACGATACTTAAACACGTGATTGTGCTCATGATAACAAACAATTTTTATTATGGGAGCAAAGCCGAAATCGCGAAAAAAATATCAGCTGTTCAGTACATTATTTAGGCAAACATAAATGTACTGAACAGCTGATTTATTTTCGCGATTTCAGGTTTGTTCCCATAGTAAAAGTTGTTGGTTATCATGAACACAATCGCATGTTTAAGTATCGTACACTAATTACCAGTCACCCTATATATCAAATCTGTTCAAATTACGTTTAAATATTATATTATGTGACATAATTATATTCATAGTGACTGAATGTGTGAACTTTGCACATATCTTTTGGTCGTTCAGATTAACGAAATTATCAGTTAACACGCTTTTGTTATCAACTAATTCAAATTGTTTGATAATAACAGTGTGCCTGATTATAATTTGATTGATTAATAGGAATATTTGTAAAGCAGTCCAGTCAACCGGTATCTTGTGCGCGTTTTAAAATACTCAAATTATTCAATCGTTACATTTATCCTTAGAATAGGACTCGACTAGCTTTATTTTTATTAAAGATTAGTTTTCCCGCGTATATGCTCCAGTGGCAAAAATTATAACAACCTTAAAGCACTTAGCGACAGTGTAGTATTTAATCAAAGTGTGTCGAAGTGAAAGAATTCATTTTCGGATCTACTTCTCCAGAAGTTTCCAGGTGACAAATATTTTACCTTTTTATTATAATAGTTCAGGATTTAGGGCTGCGGGATTGATAAATGATAAATAATATTTATTTTGCAAATAGATAAAAAATTAAAACCAATTTTACACGTCAATTTTTTCGTCCATTTAAACTTGATGAGGCCGGTGTTTCCTAGCTGACTACCCTGAGAAGAGACACCGAAACAAAGTCTGAGGTCAAAGTCTCTTTTAACTGGTTGAGTAGTGTAATTAGAGACACAATAGTAAGACAATGGCGCACGAACGCGGGCGTTCGTGCGGGGATCAACAGCTTAAAGTCCATGCAGAAAACATGGTTATATCATATGAGTACCATGCAGAGTAGGGTCTGGTTGTTTTGAGGAAAAAACCATACGGATTTGAGTGGACCTGTCCAATCGGTGCAAGTATTTGTCAGTATTCGTATAGCTCAACTCAGGACTACTAAGGAGCTCAACGACTTGACGAACCATACCAAAGAAAGGACATTTGGGTAGGCCGCATAAAGTACTAGTTAAGAAGAAAAAAAAAGTTCCTTAATTTAAAGTGGTTTTAAAGACTCACAGCGGCCCTGAAATCTAAAGATCCAAAGATATACGTCAACTGACGGAACACGGGGTGGGTTTTAGTCAGTAAAAGTCTGACACGCCCTTTTCCCAGTGCGGGAGAAGTTATTTGATGATTTCCTGACCTCAAGTGGTTTAGATTTCACCACACACGTATCATTTTCATATAAAGTAGATTAAACTAACGACTGTTGTCATTGGCCATTTGACCTTTGTCCAGTCTCAGCATATTTGTCGTTTTATCTATCTATATATATACGTATAAAAGGACAAACGGACTGACTGACGTGACGTACAATGCGTTCCAAATAAGAATAGGATCGACGCCATGTTGTGGCGTCACGTCATACTGTCAAATCGCAAGAAATTGGGCAAAATTGAAGAACTCAGAGATGAGCAAAATTAAAGAACTGGATTCTGATTAAACTATTTTCGTTCACAGTTCGTAAATAAATTAAATTTTAAAATTTTCTTGTTTTGCTCACCATAATAATTCTTCGATTTGACAGTATGACGTGACGTCACTACTTGTCAATCGATCCTATTCTTATTTGGAACGCATTGTATCAACGCACAGCCAAAAAATAAACTCGTTAAAAAATTAAAGTTCCGTTTTGACATTTGAGAAATACCCTAGAATGTAACTTTGAACGAAACTGAAAGAAACAATAAAATAATAATTAATTACTTAGTGTTTTAAAAAAATACATTTTGTTTTGGCGCGTTAAATAATATGAGCAGTGGTGGCCGAGTGGTAACGGCCCCGACTTACGAGTTGTAAGGTCGCGAGTTCAAACCCAGCCAGGCGCATTACTTTGTGTAATTTATTTCATCACCACTGCTCTAAAAACGGTGAAGGAAAACATCGTGAGGAAACCGGCATGTCCTAGAACCAAAAATTCGAAGACATGCGACATCCACCAACCCGCACTGGGCCCGCGTGGTGGATTACGGCCCATTCCCTCTCCTAGAGAGGAGGCCTGAGTCCCAACAGTGGGAACATTATAAGGCCGACTATGCTATGCTATGCTAAATAATATGATGGAATACATTGCGAGTATTCTTTTTGCATATGTATTTGTAAAGGTAGACGTTTTGACAGATGTCAAAATGGGCCTTTTATTTTTTGACAAGTTTAGATACTGGGACTAGGAATGTGAAATTCAGCCCAAAGCTTTTTTTTATGATGTAGGTGAGCACTGAGAAGAGATTTTTGGAAATTCAGCATTTATGGGGGTGAAACGGGAAGATTTCGTTTGTAAGTAAGATCTTATTCCTAGAGTCAAAATCCTTGAAAACTTGCTACGAATGGTGACCTAAGTAAATAATAAAGGCTGTTGTTATTTATTTTTCAAAACTACCCCAAAAGAAGGTTTAGGAGCTGTTTTTTTTTTTTAGGTGGGAAAATCATCTAATGACAAATCCCGCTCTTGGGCGGACGGGAGATAGTGTCAGACTTTTACTGACTAAAAACCCACTCCTGTTCCTTCGTTGCCTTCGTCCCAGGGCCCGGGTTTTGTTTTCACACTACCCACGGCCCCAGCAGGCTTCGACCCTGCTGGGCCCCTACAAAGATTTTATGGTAGACTCTTATTCCTGGGCTTAAGAAACTTGAAAACTGGCACCAATACTAACCTAAATGAATAATATAAATGGACATTACAAATTGTTCAAAGCTATCCTCAAAATACGGTTAAAGGGGTGAAAATATTCTCACGAACGAAGTCATTGGCCAAGTACTAGTTAAAGATAAGAACTAATTGAAGAAACGTGGAGACAATTAACATGTTTACTACTAAACTAAGAATATCAGACAATTAGAACATAAATATTAATTACGTAACTGTACTATAAATATTGAATCTAATATGGCTTGACAAATCACTAAATTGAGCCACTGAGCTCCTTTTTTATGTCACGAGCCCCAGCATTGAATCATGGCTAAATGGCAACCGCCTAGATCAATCCATATAAGTGGTTTGGCTAAGGAGCCATCATGCCTTAGTCATCCTAAACTGTCTTGTTGGTCTCGTAGTCACAAGCGCGACTGTTGAGCATGGGGTCCTAGGTTCGATTTCCGGGTCGGGCAAACAGTCCTATTGGATTTTTCTATTAAAACAACTCTGCAGCAGTGAAGCCCGGAGTTTGAAAATTGGTGGTGTGACACAGGGGCGCCGACTCCGTGGGTGCTCAGGGGCTCGAGCACCTATAAGAAATTAACAATGGGTGCCGAGCACCCCTGAGAATAGACTTCAAGAAACAGATCAGTAATCGCCTTTTAGGGATGGGCGTTTTTTCATTACCCGCGCCGGTTGAGACGCAAGGGTCGCGGGTTCGATTTCCGCACCAACACAAATGTTTGTTGATAAAACAGATATTTGTGTTGGGTCTGGGGGTTTGTAGTACCTTCGTTGTTTCTGGTTTCTATAGTACAAGGAAAAGCCTTAGTTTGGGACCAGGACAATGTATGTGATGTGGTCTCAATTTATTATAAGTACGCAGTATGTAAGAAGGACATTTAATTATTAGTCGATCGATCAGTGTGCATTTCTCTTCTCATACTTCGCCGAGTCATCAAATGAACATGAGCACCCATGAGGTTTTCTAAAAGCGGGGCGCCCCTGGTGTGACACCCACGTGCCTCGGGAAGCACGTAAAGCCGTTGGTCCTTCGCCTGAGTTCTCTCCGTTCGTGTCGGATTGTCGCCCCGTTGAATTAAGAGAGTAAAAAAAAAAGTAAAAAACTAAAACCCACCTACGACAAAACCGTAGTCACACGTTATTAAAGTGTTTCGGTTGGTACCTATAACGTGTGACTGCGGCTTTTCTTTTTGTTCTGTTCGAAGTATGAAAATCTTGTTTCATACTTTTTCAGCATCGTTTTTTTTTTGTCGTAGGCGGGTTTTAGTTTTTTACTTTATTTTTATTTAAACAATTTTGGTGTTAAACTTAACACATGACTTTTTGTCCGCTGGAGGGCGTCACTTTAAATTTGAGCAACATTTTCGAAATTTACAAATGTAACCCTTTCAAATGATACCAAACACGGCGTATTTATCTCCATTTTTATTTTTTAACACATACTTTTTGTCCGCTAGAGGGCGCCATGTCGAGTTTTGTGACACATCATGTAGCCTATGTTCAGCGGACAATGAAGACGGTTCTAACGATACCTCATATGTCGAGTTCCGATTGGTAGATTAGGAGCTATGAGGGAACAGATGAACATACTCACATACATACATAGCCTGTCAAAATCATAGCCCTCCGTAGTCGGGTAAAAAGAAAAAGAACAAAGAATAGTACATGTCTTTGTGCACACACTTGTGTAGTGTAATATCTTCTGCGTATTTGGAAAATTATAATCTTTAACCTTTTGATCATGAACCTGTGCCGAATGCGATGTGTACTCCAGCGCCAAGCTATAAACGAATACTATCTACTATAATTTCGCTGTTTTAAAAATAAACAGGAAAAATATAGAATAAAATTCTAAGGTTATCGTTTTAGGTTATAGTAAAAGTACGCACAAAATAAAACAAAGCATTTTTTTAATGTATTTTTGTTGATAAGTGTTAAAGAAGATATTGTTATCTAATACAGACGTGGCGTCGAGGGTACGGAAACGTTTACTTTTTATGCAAGATCATGTCGGTCAAAAGGTCAATATGGCTCAAGAATTTCATTCGATTTGATTTCTTTAGTTCCTACTGTCATTCCAAGATAATAGGCAGCTGTTGCCCTCATTAGCCAGCTTTGTATATATATGAGACTGCCTTATTATATACTAGCGACCCGCCCCGGCTTCGCACGGGTGCAATGCTGATCACTTCATAGTATAAAACAAAGTCACTTCCGGCTGTCTGTCCCTATGTACGCTTAGATCTTGTAAAACTACGCAACGGATTTTGATGCAGTTTTGTCCAGCATTGCACCAGGGCGGGTCGCTAGTAGGTATTAAACATACTACAGAATGTCTTTATACACAACGTTCACAGATTTTTTGTCATTAGACAAAATTGTATAATTATACAAACATGTTTTCTTTTGAGGTTACTCTTGAAAGAGCGACATATAATTGGCTATGTGAAAAACATTCAACGCTCAAATCTAAGCCTGCGACGTTGAAAGTTTGACCCTGCGATTTATTGATGGTCATTGCAAAAGATAATCTTTAGCGCAAATTGTAGGCGTATATTAGAACGGTAAATTTGATAGTATTAGAATTCAATTTCAATTAACCCAAACACTGCCAGGTTACATTGTTATATTATGAAGTTCCTGTGTCTACGTTCCACCTCCCTCTATCATCAGATTAGTTCGATAGTACCTAAGCTCAAACACGGCTAGGATACATTGATTAATTACAGACTTTCGATGCCTATCTTCCGGCTCCAACATCATCATCAGGTCACTACGACGATACCATTTTCAACATAACTATTCAGAACCATTTATTTATTTGTATTGTCATAGTCGCTTAACTGTCTTCATTGTGATATCTATGTGAGTATGAAGTTCTGTTGGCCATTCCTGGTCTTCCTCATCAGTTCCCCCTCATCAAATGTTACTTTTTGACTGTAAATGCTTATGTTCTCGATGAAAACACCAAAATCACTATATGGTTGCCTATAATATTTGAGGAATTCCCTCGATTCCTCATGGATTCCAACATCAGGACTGGATTTAAAAAAAATGGGACCAATCTGGAAGCATATCCTTAAAGAGGAAAAAAAAATTGTATATCGGTCCTTAAACGACGGAGTTCTGAGGTAACACGAACAAAAAATAAAAAAATAAATAAAAAAACATACAACCGGACTTAAAAAATAGGAAGAGGTTATCAATTATAACCTCCTCCTTTTTTTGAAGTCCGTTAAAAACACTAAAACAACTTTAATTTTGGAAGTCGGTGTTTCTGGTATTGTTTGCTTGTTATTTAACACCGACTTCCGAAATTAAAGCTATTTTGATCGTTTTAGTGTTTTGTTTTTTTTTTGGAGTGAAGTCAGTTATTTTTTTGTAAAAGCTTTTTTATTTCACACTTTTTAGTTGTGATGCACTTATAGCCAGATTACCTATTTCTCACGACAATCCGAATTAACCCAAACACTGCTAGGATACATTATTTTATTATGAAGTTCCCATCCACTTCCCGGCTCCATCATCAGGTCAGTTCGATGATACCATTTTAAACATAACTATTCAGAACCATTTATTTATTTGTAATGTCATAGTCGCTTATCTGTCTTCATTGTGATATCTCTGTGAGTATGAAGTTCCATTGGCCATTCCTAATCTTTTTCATCAGTTCCACTTCATCAAATGTTACTTTTTGACTGTAAATGCTTATGTTCTCGATGAAAATACTAAAATCACTATAGGGTTGCCTATAATATTTCAAGAGTTCTCTCGATTCCTCATGGATCCCATCATCAGAACTGGATTTTGAAAAAAATGGGACCAATCTGGAAGCATATTCTTTAAAAGGAAAAAAAAACTGCAAATCGGTCCATAAACGACGGAGTTCTGAGGTAAAACATAAAAATAAATAAAACATACAACCGAATCGATAACCTCCTCCTTTTTTTGAAGTCGGTTAAAAACACTAAAACGATCAAAATAGCTTTAATTTCGGAAGTTGGTGTTTCTGGTATTGTTTGGTTATTATTTAACACCGAGTTCCGAAATTAAAGTTATTTTGATCGTTTTAGTGTTTTGTTTTTTTTTTGTAGTGAAGTCGGTTATTTTTATTTTTGTAATAGTTTTTTATTTCACACTTTTTAGTTGTGATGCACTTATAGCCAGAGTACCTATTTCTCATGACAATCCGAATTAACCCAAACACTGCTAGGATACATTATTTTATTATGAAGTCCCCATCCACCTCCCGGCTCCATCATCAGGTTAGTACGATAGTACCTTATAGCCAAAGTGCATATCATGACAATTCTAATAAGCCCAAACACGGTTAGATTACATTGATTAATTACGGAGTTCCAGTGCCTGCCTTCCGGCTCCATCATCATCATCAGATCACTTCGGTGATACCATTTTCAACATAACTATTTAGAACCGTTTATTTATTTATATTGTCATAGTTACTTAACCATCTTCATTGTGATATCTATGTGAGGGTGAAGTTCCGTTGGCCATTTCTGGTCGTCTTCATCAGTTCCACTTCATCAAATGTTACTTTTTGACTGTAAATGCTTTAGTTCTCGATTAAAATACCAAAATCACTATATAGTGCCTAGAATATTTGAGGAGTTCCCTCGATTTCTCATGGATTCCATTATCAGAAATGGATTTGAAAAAAATGGGATCAATCTGGAAGTAACCGAGTAGTATACCGCCGTTGGCGCTTCAATCTTTGAAAGAATCAAGTTATTTACCGCAACCGCTATGTCTCTGCATTTTAAATCTGTAATAGCTTCAAAAATATTCACTTAAATTACACACTGTAAAGGGCCATATTGTTCTATATTAAATGCACAATTTATTTAAGGTAATTAATTGGATAAAGATTAATGTTGTATTGCTTGAAATAGTTTCGTAAATAAGCCATTATTTCTCGTAAAACGTAAAGGATAAAAAATAGTTATTGTGGGTTATACATAAAAGATAGATATATACCATCGCGGACTTTTTTGTAGACCTTTTTAAGGTGTACAATACTGTCGTACATTATTTTGATCTATCTCTTAGGGTTCAGCCAGCGTTTGCAATGTAAGCGCAAAAAAATGTGTTTATTTACGACATCACATTAGAAACCTTTAAAATCATCAGTGTTCCTCTAGTATAATGTGCATGTATTATACTTGTAAACCTTTCTCTTGAATCACTCTATCTATTAAAGAAAACTGCATCAAAATCTGTTGCGTAGTTTTAAAGATCTAAGCATACATAGGGACAGACAGACACGAAAAGCGACTTTGTTTTATACTATGTAGTGATATTTCCTTACCTATCTGATACGGTCCAACGTAATAGGCGAAATGATATTTTACGCGGTCGCAGAGCCAAGACCGCTCTTATGCGGCAAAGCATATTCTGCAGAGCTTCGCAAATTTATAATAAAATTCCAAAATCTATTAGAGAGTTGGATTTGATAGGGTTTAAGAAAAAAAATTAAGAATTTTTTTGTAATAATTGTTACTATAATTTAAATCTTCTGATGAGGCCCATTGTAAGCGACCACGTTTCGGAGCCATATGTCAACACTGGCAACACGCACTGGTCATAGACTTTCGTCTTGAGACACTGTGGTATATTGGACGAGAAGATACCGCGCAGCTTCCCGAACGCTGCCCAGCCGAGTCGGATTCGACGATTGATCGCTTTCTCGAAGTTAGACCTTCCCAACTGGACCGTCTGTCCCAGGTAAACGTAGTCGTCTACAACTTCGAGTGTAGAGTCCCCGATCTTGATAGGAGTGGGTGCTACATGGCTGTTTACCATGACTTTGGTTTTGTCCATGTTCATTTTAAGTCCCACTCTTTCGGAAGCTTTACTGAGGTCACCAAGCATTGTACTGAGCTCCTCCGTAGTCTCGGCCATGACTACTATGTCGTCGGCAAACCGAAGGTGAGTGATGTACTCGCCATACAGGCCTCCTACAAGGTGGACCGATGACTTGGTAACGGTTGCGGGAGTCCGATGGATGCGAGACGCACAGGACCGTTCGTTGTGGCGACGCTTGGGGGAGGCCTATGTCCAGCAGTGGACGTCTTTCGGCTGAAATGATGATGATGATGATGATAATTTAAATGACTACTTAAATGACTCTTTGACATATTAATTCAATTATTATTTATATGATTTTATTTGACTGACATTTCTAATTTCAATTATAATAACGTCACAATTTAATGTAACCTCTTTAATATTTGTACGCCCATGTGGTAGAACGTGCCGAGACTTAAATGTTTAAACTTAAGACCATGTAATGTACATACCTACCATGTTCTAACAAATAAATGATTATGATTAGCCAGAAAATTTCACAACTGGTGATACTAACGCCATATTGTTATCCAGTGAAATGGAAGTAAATTTTAGATCACCCAGTATGGCCATATTAGCATTCAGCTGTATCCTGGCAGACTGAACCCTGGCACACTAGGAATTACTCCTGTATCGTGGGCGCACATACACTAGATACCCAGAACAGATACCCAGAACCGAAACGAAAAACATAAATAAAGGCTAGGTTGATGATGATCATGACTAGTTTACTTCAGCATCGTTGCGAAAAGTAATGGCTCTTCTTGTTTTAGTAGTGACTAATGACGTCAGCAGAAAGAATGTATAAAAATAGACAATTAGACATATCGTACCTACGATATTCTTACAGCCGGGTACGTCGGCCCCGAATATGTTGACAGCTGTCCTTTAGCATACCGGCCCATATCGAGTTTGCAATGTTGTTGTAGTTAGCCTAGAAACTGATGTTTATCCGTATTTCTTTAATTCCTTTAATTCTTTATTGTACACAAAAACATAATAAAGGCTTTTTTTTATTTGACTTCGACTTCGTGTCCGCACGAACGAAGTTACGGACAAAAGCTAGTTTTTAACCGACTTCAAAAAGAAGGAGGTTCTATGTTTGGCTGTATGTACTTTTTTATTTTTAGGGTTCCGTACCTCAATAGGAAAAAACGGAACCCTTATAGGATCACTTTGTTGTCCGTCCGTCCGTCTGTCTGTCTGTCTGTCAAGACCCTCTATCTCGGGAACGCGTAGAGGTATCGAGTTGAAATTAAAACGATATAGTCAAGACGTCTGCGGTCCCTTGATGCTGTGAAAAAATCAAACTTCTAAGTTAACTAAAAAAAAGATACGGTCGACATAAAGTCGCAAAAAACATATATTTCGACACTCAAGGAAATCGAAATTCATAGGGGTAGTTCCCGTTGACCCCGAATCCTGAAATTTGGCATAAAGCAAGATCTCATAGGACAGTTATAGGAATAAATCTGAAAACGGTAAATTTGTTGTTACGTCACAAAAATAAAAATTGCGATTCGGAAAAATCTTCGAAACTCTATTCAGGAATTAAACTGTTTACATAGGTAGGTTTGTACGGAACCCTCAAGGCGCGAGTCCGACTCGCACTTGCCCAGTTTTTTTTTATGTGTGTTCACCGATTTCTTGGTCAATTAGAATAGAATAGAATAAACTTTATTGTACACCAAATTAGTAACAAAACTTACACTAACTTAAATCTATGTGTACAAAGGCGGTCTTATAAATTGTGGACCGATTTTGATTGAATGTTTCAAATAAAAAAATTATTTTTTTGATTGAATGGTTATACTTCCGAGTTGGTCCCATAGAAATATTGTTATGATCTGATCATGAACTTCGAAGATATGGAACGGAACTTTTCATAGGATCACAGCAGAACTGTCGTAACAACTAAAATTGCTTTGTTTATACGTATACGCGATGACTTTAAGTTTGACTGACGGGTATTTTTTAGTTGTGGTACCGCAACTAAAAAGTGTAAAATAAAAAAAACTTTTAACAAAAAAAATACAACGACTTCAATTTAAAAAAAACACTAAAAAGTGCAAAATAACTTTAATTTCGAAAGTCGGTGTTAAATAACGAACAGACAAAACTATTATAAAAACACCGACTTATGAAATTAAAGTAATTTTACACTTTTTTGTGTTTTTTTTTTTTACGTTTATTTTTATTTTGGGGGCTGAGTCACCCGCGTCCGTAGGAGAATACCCATAGATAGGCCCTACACGTGGTCCCCGGGTGGTGCTAATCAGGTGACATTAACTGGTGGTAGGTTTCGACCGATGGCTTGTGACCACCCACTGGGCAAAGACGTACCGCCAAGCGGCCTAGCCGTGTTCCGGTACGATGCCCAGTGTAGCCAATTTAGAGGAGTTGGGTCGAAGTGGCGGTTCTAATGTATGCAGACCAGCCGGACCCGCGCTGGTATTGACATATCGGGAGACTAGTCGCGGAGGGTAGCGGGATCCGAGGCACGGTGCACCGCTGGCCGACCGCAGTTAGTTGGGGGCCCAAGTAATGTGCTAGCCACACATGAAAGGCTGCCCCGCCAACTGACGAAAAATCCCGGAATGCACCATCGTGCTGGTTGGCGACCAGATGAGAGGGCCCGATGGTCATTTCCGGGGGGGCTCGGGCGTCCCCGCAGTCTCCAGACTAGTGCCCCAATGATGCTGTCCTGCCAGTGCGTGACGAAGGTTAGCAGCATGGGACTCCATTTCACTTCCTTCTCCTCTCCTACCTCACTCTCAATATGCCAAGGTTGAAAAAGAGAAAAGTTAAACAGCGGCTGCACTCCCTCTCACTTAAAGTGCACCTCAGCAATATTAGAGGTCTGCACTCAAATCTCGCAGCAGTCCATCATCACCTGGAGACTGAAAAACCTTCCCTCTTTTTCCTTTCGGAGACGCAGATAAGAAGTCCGTCAGACGTGTCGTACCTGACTTACCCAGGGTTTACCCTGGAGCACAATTTTAAACCACACGCTGGTGTGTGTTTGTACGTAAGGGACGACATCTGCTATCGGCGTCTCCGTAACCTTGAAGATACCAGGTTCTCAACGCTTTGGGCTCTGGTGGACACAGGCATGGATAAAATTATCTATGCTTGTGTCTACCGTTCGCACAGTGGTGATCAGGAGACGACCAGGCTCACACAGTACCTTAGTGAGGCGGCGGATGCGGCTCAGCAGAGGTACCCTTCCGCACAACTGGTGTTACTGGGGGATTTTAATGCCCACTATCAGGAGTGGCTTTTCCCATACCGGTGCACAGATCATGCTGGTCGAGAGACGCGAAAGCTTGCGCTAGCGTTAAATCTCACCCAGCTGGTCCAGGGAGCTACGAGGGTGCCAGATGTTGATTCGCACACGGCCAACTGCTTGGACCTTCTGCTGACAACAGATCCAGACCGCTATTTAGTGTCGATATCATCACCGTTAGGTAGTTCCGACCACTGTCTGGTGAAATCTGTATCAGTCTACTCTCCGCCCGATCCCTGCCCTAGAGGCACCAGGCGGGTTTGGCGATATAGGTCAGCAGATTGGGATGGCATGCGATCTTTCTTCGCATGTTATCCTTGGCAGCCTACTTGCTTTTCTTCGGATGATCCATCGTCGTGCGCAGATGCTGTGACAGATGTTTTGCAGCGGGGGATGGAGTATTACATTCCATTCTCTGACGTAACAATGTCTGGCCATGCTCGCCCTTGGTTTGGTGCGGAGTGTGATCGCGCTAACGCGCTTAAGCACACGGCATACCGGGCATGGGCCGACGCTCGTATGCATAAGGCGAGTGACGTAAGTCAGAAGAAGAGAGCCTTCAACAGAGCTGCCAAGTCTTGCAAGAAGGTGATGCGGAGGTCTCGGTTCGACCACATTAGCCGCATCGGGAACAAACTCGCATCATACCCTGCTGGTAGTAAGGCGTTTTGGTCCCTGGCTAAGTCGGTTGAATCGAACTTCTGCCGTCCCTCACTACTGCCACTGCTGAAACCCGACGGGTCGCTGGCCCATACCGCTGAGGAGAAAGCAAATTTGTTTGCCTCTCTCTTCGCGGAATCTTCGCGTCTAGATTCTGGTGACGCGCGGCCCCCTGTTAATCCTGATGGTTGCGAGACGAGTATGTCGGATATTTGCATCCATCAGAAGGACGTCCGTAGGGTGCTGCGTAACCTTGACGTGAACAAGGCTAGCGGTCCAGACGGGATACCGGCAATTGTTCTAAGAACGTGTGCGCCTGAACTGTCTCCGATCCTGACACGCCTATTTCGGCTTTCATTTGAGGCTGGAAAAGTGCCGATTGCATGGAAGCAAGCTAACGTACAGCCCGTGCCCAAAAAGGGTAGTCGGGCTGACCCAGCTAACTACAGGCCAATCTCAGTAACGTCCATTCTCTGTAAGACAATGGAACGTGTACTCAACAGTAAGCTCCTGGCATACCTAGAAGCTAATGACATCTTAAGTGACCGACAATACGGCTTTCGCCGAAATCGGTCAACTGGTGATCTTCTAGCGTATGCCATCCACATCTGGAGTGAGGCCATCGAGAAACACGGGGAAGCGCTTGCCGTCTCCCTCGATATCTCGAAGGCTTTCGATAGGGTCTGGCACGAAAGCCTTATTAGTAAGCTTCCTTCTTTCGGATTACCTGCTGGTTTGTGTGCTTGGATTGCAGACTTCCTGAGTGACCGGTCCATCCGAGTGGTCATCGATGGTTGCTCGTCCGGTCAAATGGCCATTAATGCCGGGGTCCCTCAGGGGTCAGTGCTCTCGGCAACATTGTTCTTGCTGCACATAAATGATCTGCTTAAGCCCGGTACCTTTGGGTATGCAGATGACAGCACTGTTGCTGAGAGTTACATATCCAGCGCGCAGGCTAGTGGGTCACAGATCCAGTCTCTACGAGAGGCTATGGTCGAGCGCTTGAACTTGTCCTTGGAGGCAGTCTCTGAATGGGGCGATGCCAATTTGGTCAGGTTCAATGCTGCTAAAACCCAGGCGTGTCTATTTTCCGCTAAAAGGAGCCAATTCAGCCCTGCTCCAACTTTCCGGGGCGTAACCGTGCCAATAACCGACCATCTTGATCTCCTTGGTGTTACGCTGACGTCAACACTCAACTTTGGGCCATACATCGAAGCAAAGGCTCAACTGGCAGCAAAAAAGCTGGGAATCCTCGCGAAGGTCAGACAGTACTTCACGCCGGAACAGCTGCTCAAACTTTATCAAGCGCAAGTTCGATCGTGTATGGAGTACTGCTCTCATCTTTGGGACGGATCTGCCCGATACCAGCTTGATGCACTTGAGGCAATTGAGAGGCGAGCCAAGAGGATCATTGGCAATGATGCACTCGTTGAGTCGAGGCTTCAAAGTCTTGAGCATCGACGCAGAGTTGCTAGCCTGTCGGTTTTCTACCGGTTGCATTTCGGGGAGTGTGCGTCGGAATTGCATAACCTAATTCCGCCTAGCCCGTTCCATCATCGGACCACCAGGCGTACGGCAATGCGCCACCGGTACATGGTGGACATCCCACCTATACGCACAAAACGTTTTGGGAACACATTCATAGTGCGTACAGCTAAGGAGTGGAATTCCTTGCCGGAATCTGTTTTTCCTGATGGCTACAACCCGGGAATCTTTAAGTCAAGAGTGAATAGGTTACTTCTAGGTAAGCGCGCTCCATCGTCGACCGTATCGTCGCTTTCCATCAGGTGAGTTAGCGGTCAAGCGCAAACCTTTTTTTTTTTGTAAAAAGTTTTTCCTATTATTGAAGGAAAAATTATAAGTAGCGTTAGTAGACGATGAATCAGCGATATGTCAGTCCAAACTTCAAAGTCTGACGTAAAGGCCAATACTTAATTTATTTTCCTGTTACTACCGGTTTATCTTAAAATGACCATCTATGTATATAGAATAGGCTTACATTAGATAGATAAATATACTCTTTATTGTAACTCTATAGAGTTGGTTAAAGTTTAAAGTACTTAAAAAATATTTTCTAATACCAAAAACTAGATGGTATTTATGGTTATATATGTATATAGGGTGACTGGCAATTAGTGTACGATACTTAAACACGTGATTGTGCTCATGTTATCAAACAATTTTTACTATGGGAGCAAAGCCGAAATAGCGAAAAAAATATCAGCTGTTTAGTACATTAGGCAAACATAAATGTACTGAACAGCTGATAGTAAAAGTTGCTGGTTATCATGAGCAATTTCACGTGTTTAAGTATCGTACACTAATTACCAGTCATCCTATATAATTATATATTATGTATAGTATTAAGTATTACCGGAAGACGTAGCGTTGGAAGGCCTCCTACAAGGTGGACCGATGATTTGGTAACGGTTGCGGGAGTCCGATGGATGCGAGACGCACAGGACCGTTCATTGTGGCGACACTTGGGGGAGGCCTATGTCCAGCAGTGGACGTCTTTCGGCTGAAATGATGATGATTAAGTACTAGTATTAAGTACCTATGGTTATTGGGGTTGAGGGGCCATTTGTTTGGTGCGGCATTTTGGGCGACGATGAGTTATATGTGTGTTGAAGGTTGGGAGATTCCTGATTTTTGATGCGTATGTGGATCGTTGTTGCTTGGGTACCGCTTCGGGCTGGTGGCCTCTAAACCCTGAAATTCTGACGGGATTTATTGCTATCGCTGAAAGGTGCTCTGGAGTGACGCCACTTGCACGTGGAGTTGCCCAGAAGCAAATAATGTATAATTAACAAACAAGGGCACGGACGTCACGTCCGTCGTTTAAATGTAAGGTAGGAGTGTGGTTTTAGTCAGTAGGAGTCTGACACTGACCAGATTGGCTCGTCTGTGAGTCAGCCTGGGCGTCCATGAGGATTTTCAACTCCTGCCAAAAAAAAACCAGTGCAAAACAAAGTTGCAGGAATATCTGCGTAAGCTAACATATCGCAATACCTTTTATTATTGGGAAATTATAAATACCTAAACATTTAATTCATTCACGTAAACACACATACATGTTGCAGACCACTAATCAAGTGAGTCATTTTATCCTAGGAATGTTGTTGTTAATTTATTTATTTTGTTTTGATTATATTTTAATTACAATTTAATTTTGATCTGGTTTTGATTTAATTTAATTTTTGTTTTAATTCTAATTTCATTTCAATTTGCTCTTGTGATTTTTTTTTTAAATTTTAAGGATTACTTCTTTTTTCTCGTATTGTATCCTCATTATTGTACATACTTGTGCCCTATCTAGAACATAAAATTCGGAGGTACACTGGCTTCTAAGATACAGGTACATAAACCTAGTTTAGAAGTCAGGGTCTTTTTTAACAGACTTCAAAAAAAAGGAGGAGGTTATCAATTCGGTTGTATTTTTTTTATCATTTTTTTTTTATGATTGTTACCACAGAACTGCGTCGTTTATGGACCGATTTGCATTTTTTTCCCTTTATAGGATATGCTTCTAGATTGGTCCCATTTTTTTCAAAATCCAGTTTTGATGATGGAATCCATGAGGAATCGAGGGAACTCCAGTTATAGGCAACCCTATGATAATTTTAGTATTTTCATCAAGAACTTAAGCATTTACAGTCAAAAAGTAACATTTGATGAAGTGGAACTGATTAAGAAGACCAGAAATGGTCAACGGAACTTCATACTTAAATAGATATCACAATGAAGATATAGTTAAGCGACTATGACAATACAAATAAATGAATGATTCTGAATAGTTACGTTGAAAATGGTATCATCGAAGTGATCTGATGATGGAGCCGGAAGGTAGGCACAGGAACTCCGTAATTAATCAATGTATCCTAGCCGTGTTTGGGCGTATTAGAATTATCGTGAGATGCTCTTTGGCTATAAGGTACTATCGATTTGATCTGATGATGGAGCCGGAAGGAGGAAGGTACCAAGAAGGTAGCCAACCTAGCAGTATTTGGGTTAATTGGAATTGTCATGAGAAATAGGCACTCTGTTTATAAGTGTATCGCAACTAAAAAGTGTGAAATAAAAACTTTTTACAAAAATAAAAATAACCGACTTCACTAAAAAAAAAACACTAAAAGGATCAAAATAACTTTAATTTCGGAAGTCGGTGTTAAATAAGAAACAAACAATACCGAGAAACACCGACTTCCGAAATTAAAGTTATTTTGATCCTTTTAGTGTTTTTTTTTTAGTGAAGTCGGTTTTTTTTTTGTAAAGTTTTTTTTTAAAATAATGTCCATATTTTAGCATTTATTATTGGTGTTCAAATTTTTGTGATTAATATTGACAAATAAATTATTATTATTATTTATTATCTCGATTATTTAATTTTTTTAAACATAAAATTACATTTTTAAATATATCTTAAAATAACTAACATTTAAAAATATAAAAAATAGTAGTCCACCGGTGTCGGGAGAAGGGTTCAAGCCACCGGTGGTTAGGGCTCCAGAGACAGGGACCTCTTCACACTGTGAGCCGTATCGAGGAGTACTGCCTTCTGTATCAGGCCCTTGATCCAACCACGCAACGATAGCTTCGACAGATGGTCGTCAAGAAGACTTTTGGCCATTATGCCGTTGGCGGTAACGACAATCGGCACAATGACATTATTTATTATTATTGTACACCAAAAATAAAATTACAATAGGAACTTATAAATAACTCAACAACAACTAACTACCAACTAACTCTTAACTTTTCTTTCTATTTGTCATTTTCTGATATTTCACTACCAGAATATAAGACAGCCCAAAATTGCCTGCCTTAACTCTTCGTCGACGAGTTCAGTCCTTTTTCCGTGTTTTTGTTGTTGCTAAGGCCATTGTCAATCAATACACGTGCCTACGTTTAGGTTTCGATTAACGACCCCCTGCCGTAAAAACACGGAGGACCAAAATTACCTACTAAGCAAGGTTCTTTTCTTAAAAGAATTTTGCTTACAGTTCTTAGCTTTTTCCTTTTCTTGTATTTGTCATTATCTCTTCACATTGTCATTTCCTATTCTGCACAAAAGGTGATAAATCATCCTTCGTTCATATTCACTATAGATTTTTCGCCAAAAAATCTATCATCGGACCACCAGACGTACGCACAGTATTACAAGGAAATATTGTAATACTGTGACGTACGGCGTTGCGCCACCGGTATATGGTGGACATCCCACTCATACGCATAAAGCGTTTTGGGACTACATTTGAGTGGAATTTCCTGCCCCAGTCTGAGTTTCCTGAGAGCTGCAAGCTACAACTTAGGGGTCTTTAAGTCAAGAGTGAATATGTTATTTCTAGGTAAGCATGCTCTATCGTCACATCATCGCTTGCCATCAGAAGAGATAGTGGTCAAACGCAAATATATCAAATATAAACAATTAAAAAAAAAACACGATTTGCATTAGGATCAAAGATCACCGTCGCATGATGACATCATCGCTAAGACACTTGAATATTTTGTTGAAATAAACATTGTACATCGAACTGATGCAACAAAAGCAATAATTATTATACACGGTTCGAAGTTCAGCGACTATCTGATTATTCCATTTCATTTTACCTAAATTCAGTTACTAATGGGTTGTTAGTTTTGAAAAACCTAGATACTTAATGATTTATTTGTAGAATCTTCTTCATGTCTAATGGACTAATTTCATGCTATCGTTACGAACGTGAGTAATTAATGCCGGTTTACTAGCAGAGAACTTTATTCACCACGAACAATAACAAATTTGTCCAATCTACAATAATCCGAATCACAATGAACACTAGACTTCCGTTAAGTATCGCTCAGGTCGTTACTTCGTTAGGTAAGATCACTTCACACATTTAGGTATCGCACTCGTTTCGCAGTCGAAAACAAACTGACTCACTTCGAGCAATCGCTGCGTCCCTCTAGAGGGGCGCGGCTGACTGACTCACTTCCGGTCGGGAGCTCATATATATGCGAAGCCAGGAACATTCTAGATACCGACGTTTCCAGAAAATTGTCGTCGAATCGCGGGGTAATAAATTATTTTTATTACAAACATGTCCTTTCACGCGAATTTCGACTCTATTATTTATTACAGAAGGTACGAATTCCCTTATTTACCTACTAAACCTTATTTAATAATAATAGTGGTAGGTACTTTATGTCGGACTTTTCTAGAACTTGCCAGGCCTGGGTACGTACTTCCATTCTAGATGTTTCGTATAGCAATGCGTTTTGATTATTTGATGCTGTTGATTTCATCGAAGATATGGCGTGATCAAGTTTCACGGCGTAACACTATGTTTGCTCTCCAGACTGCCGTTCAGATCCTGCACCAATTGTATTGTGTTGTCGTTTCAGAAGTCTCCTTCATCGTATTGTATCGATTTATCGCTACCTGAAGCTGGAAACTTGCAATTTATAACTCCTTTAGAGCGTAACTTCCTTACAAATGTGCCAATTTCCATATCACTTACCTATGAGTGAAAACGTAGAAAATGCTTGCAAGCGATGAAATCTTTTTCAAATATTCATAAAGCATTTATTTTAATAAAAAACTTTTTACAAATAAAATAAAATACTACAAAAAAAAAAATTAAAAGGATCAAAATTACTTTAATTTTGGAAGTCGGTGTTTCTCGGTATTGTTTGTTTCTTATTTAACACCGACTTCCGAAATTAAAGTTATTTTGATCCTTTTAGTGTATTTTTTTAGTGTTTGTTCAGTTCGATAGTACCTTATAGCCAAAGTGCATCTCATGACAATTCTAATAAGCCCAAACACGGCTAGGATACATTGATTAAATACGGAGTTCCTGTGCCTACCTTCCGGCTCAATCATCAGATCAGTTCCTTCTTAGTTTTGATTAGTTCCTTATAGCCAAAGTGCATCTCATGACAATTCTAATAAGCCCAAACACGGCTAGGTTACATTGATGCCTACCTTCCGGCTCCATCATCATCATCAGTTCACCTCGATGATACCATTTTCAACGTAACTATTCAGAACCATTTATTATTTGTATTGTCGTAGTCGCTTAACTATCTTCACGTGATATCTATGTGGGTATGAAGTTCCGTTGGCCATTTCTGGTCTTCCTTATCAGTTCCACTTCATCAAAATATGTTATTTTTGACTGTAAATGCTTAAGTTCTCGATGAAAATACCAAAATCACCATATGGTTGCCTATAATATTTGGTGAGTTCCCTCGATTCCTCATGGATCCCATCATCAGAACTGGATTCTGAAATAAATGGGACCAATCGGAAAGCATATCCTCTAAGAGGAAAAAAAAAATTTGCAAATCGGTCCATTAACGACGGAGTTCTGAAGTAACACACATAAAAAATAAAACAGAACCGAATTGATAACCTCCTCCTTTTTATTGAAGTCGGTTAAAACAAAAGAGCATTACAAGCACTTTACAATGACATATAGCAACGCCGAAATATGTTTTATGACGTCACAGTTGTTTATATGTTTCGTAAAGTCTCGATGAAAATTGTTTTTTTTTTTCTGATGTATTCAAGAATAATGATTAAAAAATCGGAACGTGAGACCTGTTCATTAGGTCCAATGAATATGAACGGGTCGGTTCTCTGAATTTGGTCCTTTATCCAAAAATAAGTCTTACCTGTTCTTGTTACTTATCGAATTTGTTACTTGGGGCTTTGTATTTAAAACAGTGGCTTTATTACATTTAATTAAACGACGTAAGTACATATTTTGGTATTTCGATGCAATTTAATACTATTTCAAAACTTTGCTCAGTTTTGCACCACTTTCTAATACCATCTATCACTCCTCTATTGGCAAAACATTCCCACGTCAGTTTTCGTTTACCTACTCAAAGTCTCTAAATAGTGGAATAGTAGTACCGAGCAATGAAAACGTCATCGGCAAGGGCGGATCCAGCTTTGGCGCCAGGGGGGGGTCACGTCACGTCATGGTCAAGTCATAAGAAGTTATGATTTAATTTTTATAATAATAGATACGGGTAAAAATACATACATCAATAAAATACCTACTATTTTATCGATGTATGTACTGTGCTTAGAAATACCTATATTTAAATAACAAAATCAATTTTTCTTTTACGTCTCCTGAAACGCGTTATCACTCCATCTACTTCAATGGTAACGAGAAAAGCAAGTGGTGAACTCAAAAAAATGGACTGCCACAAGGTAGTATTCTAGCCCCCTTGCTGTTTAACATTTACACCAATGACCAACCGGAGCCGGAATGAGCCCTAACACAACCCGCTTTCTGTATGCAGACGAACTAGCATTAACTTGCCAAGCCACTGATTTTGAGGAGATTGAGGCCAACCTTACCACAGAGTCTCTCAGATCTTAGCCAGTATTATACTGCTAATGCATTTAAAGCAAATCCCTCAAAAATGTGCGTCTTTCACCTTTGTAACAGACAAGCGGGTTGAATGCTCAATATCTCATGGCAGGAGGTACCAATCATTCATAACCCCCATCCAAGATATCTCTTCATCACTCTAGGATAGGTCTCTCAACTACAGAAAGAATTGCGAGAACGTTAAGGTGCATACGAGAAACAACCTGCTACGTCGCCTAACATCCACTAGATGGGGGGCGTCTCCCCAAGTTCTGCGAACAGCTCGAATGGCGCTCCGTTTCTCTGCTGGTGAATATGCCTGTCCAGTATGGAGCTGCTCCGCCCACTCTAACATAGTGGATACAGCACTTAATGAGACGTGCCAAATTGCCATTGGTTGCCTTATGCCGACTCCGGTACGAATGCTGTATCCACTAATCGGCATTGCACCCCTAGAAATTCGCAGGACCGTGGCTAGCCACATAGAAAGAACGAAACAATAAAACGACCCTCGCCATTCTATGCACTATTACAGCTACAGCTCGGTGCCTCTGAGACTTAAAAGTCGTAAAAGTTTTGTTGTAAGCTTGAGCCCATCTCAAAGTAAAACCATATGGCTTTACTTTGAGATGGGAGTGATGCTCTCTCCTGGACAGAGTTGCCATGGCCAATCTGGAAAACTCTAAACAGACTCCGCATGCAGGTTGAGCGCAGCAAAGACAATCTCCACAGATGGGGGTTCCTGAACGGTTCCGACCTTCAGTATTTGTGCAATGTCTCTCCACAGACCATGTCCCACCTTCCATCCTGCATGACGTGCCCTGTTACCTGTTCATGTAGGGATGTTATGACAGTATCAGTGGACGACATTGCCGTGGCCGATTACTGGGCCAGGCAAGGAATTTTATTAGTTTTACCATCGACAAGCTAAGAACGTACGACTCTCTACGTTTTTATGGACATGAAGAAGTGCAGGTCCGGTTAGACATTCGACCATTGAAGCTTCTAGTCATAATTTGATTTTTCGTAACGAGAGAGATCTTCCCGCTGTCGCTACACTAACATGTAGTGTAGTCATAATACATTAAAAAAAATCTTATATTAGGATACGTCTCAAAATCACAATTTAAAATAAGATCAGAAAACTATAAGACTATAAGACTATGTTCCGAAGCATCAGCACAGCACTCGAAAGTCACGGTGTTGACCCGACCTTGAGTGGCTGGATCACAAATATGCTCAGACTTAGAGCAGTACAAGCAAATATAAATAACACTACAAGGGCCATGGTGTCGAAGGGTTGTCCCCAAGGGGGTGTCCTCTCGCCTTTACTATGGAACTTAGTTGCAGATGATTTAGTTAAAAGACTTAACACCAAAGGTTACTTCGCCGTAGGATATGCCGACGATATAACCATTATAATAAATGGCACTCACGAAAATACACTATGCAACCTTATGCGGCAGGCCTTGAAAATAGTAGAGGACTGGTGTAAGGAACACCAACTGACTGTGAACCCCACTAAAACTGAATTAGTACTTTTCACCAAAAAAAGGAAATTGGCAGCACTACAGCTACCACGTTTCTTTGGAACTACCCTTAGCCTGTCAACTGAAGTCAAGTACCTGGGCGTCTACCTGGACAAACAGCTGAATTGGGCAAAACATACTGAGTACATCACAAAAAAAGCCAGTATATCTATGTGGCAGTGTAAGCGCATGTTAGGCCGCAGCTGGGGCATAGCCCCAAGGATCACTCACTGGCTATACACCTCTGTTATTAGACCAATAATCACATATGGCTCCCTAGTTTGGTGGCCCAGGACCGAACTGAGCACAGCACAAAAAGATCTTGAAAAAACTGCAATGACTCGCTTGCGTAGCGATCACTAGCAGCATGAGAACCACACCCACGGCTGCCCTGCAAGCGATGCTGGGACTGCCCCCACTGCATCTAATAGTGCAGGAGGAGGCGGCCTCAGCGGCCTTCAGGCTCAGCGCATCGGGCACCCTGAGTAAAGATTCCAGAATCAAACACATACGCATAATGGAAGACGCCATCAAACGACAGCCTATGATGGCAGCACCTACCGACAAAGCTCCAAAGGCGTATCATTTCCAAAAGAATTTCAATATTCAACTAACAGAAGAAGAGCACGACTACACAGGCCCAGCTGAACTGAGAGTCTACACGGATGGATCAAAGACAGATGCTGGCACGGGAGTTGGAGTCTTCTCCAACGACCTCAATATCAGAATATCCAGAACGCTAGGAGAATTCAACACCGTCTACCAGGCGGAATGTGTTGGTATAATCCTAGCGGCCCACGCCATAGAAACTAGGAATGTAACGGACACACACATTCGGATACTCTCCGATAGTGCTTCAGTCATACAATCCCTAGGCAAAAACTCTACCACCTCGAAAATTATACAAGAATGCCACTCAGCACTGGAAAGTGTCACAGTGCCGAAACGCAATACGGTGACACTACAGTGGATTAAAGGACATAGCGGCTCACTGGGCAACGACGCGGCGGACGAACTGGCCAGGAGAGGATCTGGAGCGGTGGCCTTCGGGCCCGAACCAATTGTGCCGGTCCCCTTTGGTCAGCTGCGTAGTTGGCTACGTGAACACACGCATATACAAGCAGAGCGCTGGTGGTCCTCGACACCGGGATGCAGGCAGGCCAAGGAGGCCCTACCACATCTCAATAAAGCCCTCACCAAAAAACTCATAAGACTGGACAGAGGCGACCTGCGCCTGGTGACGGGGACCATCACCGGACACTGCACACTGAATAAACACCTTCACACGATAGGCATCACAGACAGTCCCCTGTGCAGAGCATGTTTGGAGGGGGAGGAGACAATTGCACATGTGCTCCTGGACTGCACAGGTGTCACTGAAATACGCACACGAACCTTGGGATCCCCGAACTCCCTTATTGATGCCCTGAAAAACCTAAGAGGCCTTATCTGTTTTTGGAGAGAGGTGGGCTGGTTGGAATAAGCCCACCTAAGGTTGTGGCCGCTATGGCCCACGTACAATGGTCCACACAGGACTAAGTGCGGAAACCGTACATAAATAGATAGATAGAAGATCAGAAAACTTCTATTGATAAAATATTTTTATTAAATCTTTTTAAAGAACTACCACTAGCCTTTATACAAAGTTTCATGCGTCTGAAACAATTTTCGAAACATTTTTTCCAGTCCGCTGCAGACACCTCTTACACGGCCTTCTTGAACGCTGCTTGCGCGTCTTCCGGCGATGAAAACTGTATCCCTTTCGGCAGATTTTTTATTTTAGGAAATAAAAAGAAGTCACACGGTGCCAGATCAGGACTGTAAGGAGGGTGCCCTAAGAGTCTGACCGGTGCGGTGTCCAAGAAGTCCCTCGTTTTGAGCGCTAAGTGCGCGGGCGCGTTGTCATGGTGAAGCAGTACCCTGCGGAGCCCGGTATTCGGTCGCTTGTTGCTCATTGCAGACAAAACTTCTGGCAGGCATTTTGTGGTATACCATTCGGCGTTGATGCTGCTTTGGTCTCGTAATGGAATTGAAATCAGATACCCCGTCAAAGTGAAGAAACTAGTGATCAAAATTTTCCCTGCGCTGTTTCTGTTTCGTTTTGAAACAGCCAAACTGTCAACTGACGCTTTGTTTCTGGATCGTATTGATAAATACAGGATTCGTCACCTGTCACAATATCGTAAACGCACCGAGACGAGCCATTTCAAATTTTTGAATCATATCACGGCACCACTCCACACGGGCTGGCTTCTGAGCTTTGGAGAGGTTGTGCGACACCCAGCGGCAAACTATCCTTCTCACACGAAGGTGCTCGTGTAGAATCTTGTGAACGCTTCCCGAACCAATGTGCAGTGTATGCTGAATCTCTTCGTATATAGTCCGTCTGATTTCTTGAATTAATTTTTTTACTGCCAGCACACTTTCTTCCGTGACAGCTGTCGTAGGACGACCACTTCTTTGTTCATCCCCCAAAGTAAGTCGACCGCGCTTGAACTCGCCATACCAGCGGTAGATGGTCGCTTTTGAAGGTCTTTCATCCATAAAAGCAATATGAAGTCGATCAAATGACTCATCAGGTTTTAGGCCACAATTAAAATCATAGAAAATCATCGCACGAAAATGGCTTCCATAGATGTACTTTTTATATTTTTATATATTAAAAAGCGTACATTATGAAGGACCAAAATTCACGTAAAATAGCAGACTTTCAGAGCTCTTCAGTAGATTAGTTTTACACAAGTTTATGTTTTGATTTTTATAAAAGCCTAGATAATATCCACAAGATATCTGCGTATTCAAAATATCTGGAAAAAGAAAATGTACCTCGGGTTGGCCGCTCTTAAATTAATTAAATATTGAAAGTGCATACATAAAATCTATATTGTGACAAAAAATTACATAAAAACATTATGTTTAGTCAGTGGTCCACCTAGATCCTGGACCAGCCCAGGGGGGGGTCATGACCCCCATGACCCCCCCCCTGGATCCGCCCTTGGTCATCGGCCTTCATTTGATAGTGTTTACGTTTGCGGCAAAAGGACACACCCCCCAACTGTTTTATGAAAGCAGTTTTAGCAGTCAAGGTGACATTGAATCGAGTTTTTTTGTTGTTACGTATGTATAACGAGTTGTGTGAGGCGACTAGAGGATTACTCGCATTTATGTTGTATTTTGAGAAACAATTGAAAGGCGACTTCTCTGCACGAGTCTAAACAGAAATATTGACATTATCATGCTAAGTCGGACTGATGGTAGTAACAAAGTTGTTACTATTGTTGTAGATGACTTTGGTCACTAAACCCGTGCATGATGCATGCAAAAGAGTATTGGCACTTAATGCTTTAAGACAGAGACCGCATGGCACATGACTTGAATAAAAGTAAATAACTTTCCTATGATTCGGATCGGAAGACCAGAAGCAATATGATACATCTTGTGACACGATGTATATATAGTGTACAGCGCAATTGTATTTTATTTAAAAATAGAATCGACGTAGGGGAAGTTTACATCAAGGGCAAGGCGAATAGTTTTAAGATGTTGATACAATATTCTTTATTTTGCGACAGTATATATGATAAGGCGACTAGACTGTGATGTTAGTGCTTTTGCGAAACATTTGTCTTTATGAAACTGGGTGCGGTTCTGTATATTTTATGTTATTTATTTTTTTATGAGGGTCAAGGATGATTACCGCTTTAAATGGTCAGAATACGTTAATAAAGGTTGCTGAAGGTGAAATTATTAAAAGACTAAGGTCCATAAGAGAAAACTATCGAAACAGTTTCCTTGTTCACCAGACTTTGGAGTATGCCTACTAGGAGATAGTAACAGCCACTTCTAAGCGCTTGCCAAGCATAGTGACAACAAACAAGGAATAACCCTTTCGAATGTGGGTGTTGATTGTCATGTCCAGCAATGAATCACTTTTAGATCATACGAGAAAAGAGCTTTGTAATTTTCCATTATGGAGACCCTTTTAGGAGCATTGACATTCTAAGCGTATTTCCAAATTTGGAGAGTCCCCAAACGTTTATTTTTACATTGACGTTTATTAAGTACCTACCCATTTTAAAACATTTACGCAGTAAAATTCACTTTCTTTGTTTGTTTGGCAGTTAAAAGTTTTTTTTTTTTGTTATTTGGCACCTACTGTACGAAAAATTTACGCGAAAAATATTTTATTATACGAAATCGTAAGTACAAGGGCAAAAACATGATACCCAGGAGAGATAAAAAAAAAGCGTTGCGTATGCGATAATGACGCATGTTGACTTTGTCGTGATGGACTATTTTTGGACTACTTGTTGTTAATACTACTTACTACTTGTGGTTTTGTATACGCCTGCTTCAGAGCTCACATTACGTAATCGAAGACACATCATGACGATTCATTATACTTGTGGTAAGATTATTTGTAGATCAATGAATTATGGGGGATGACAAGTATGAATGGTCCAGACTTGTTGGATAATTGCCATAGTACTAGCTTACTTTCATTCAGTGTTACCTGTAATTTATCACCAGTACGATATGGGAATAGTGACAAACGAATATCCCAACATTTGCACGTAACTTAATTTATGAGCGGCAATTAAAATTTGTTGGCCAGTGTGTTCATACCTGAGTGCTATTTTAATTCAGATCAACCTTATACAACTTGCTATTGGACAGTTTGGTACACTGTTCGTGATGTATCGTGAAAGAATAATTCCTGTTTTGGTGGTGTTTGTGGTTGTGATATTATACAGGATAGTGAAAATGAGAGAAGTGAAAGTGAAAAACACTTGGATTAAGCCAAAAACTCGAATCCGTAAGATTATTAAAATATTTTTGAAGTATCTATGATAGCACTAGATAAATGTTTTATAAAAGATCTTGATTATGAATAAATCTTATCGTTGGTTATCCGTTAACGTTCGACTCATTATTGATCGATAATAGAGCTTTTGTTAAACGACATTCTGTCGCGATAAAACCCGCGAAATTGCACTCCGCCGCTTTATGTTCGCATAATTATTGTTTTATACCTAAATTTTCTACGTCATCGTACGGTGGAGTGATAACACGTAGCGTGGGCACGGTGTGGGTGTGTAAACCGCCGCGCCTCCGCAGTTCGACTGCTGGTCTTCGCGCGAACGATCGCGTTTCGAGTGTTCTAAAATTGAATTTCCCGCTAAAATATTTTAAGTGTTTAAGAGTGTATTTCATTATTTTTTTATTAACGCCCAGTGTTAGTTTTTTGTTTGGAAAAAATATGGATGAAGGTATGTTTAGTATATCATTTTCTGAATATTTTATAGTGAAGATATTTTTGGCAGACATTGAGCTAAGCTTATTTGTTTTTGAATGTTTAAAATATTGGTTACAACAAACACAGCTTGATACAATTCGTACATAGTAGATCAAGGTAATCGACTTTTCACATTTGTGTCCCACGATCAAAAGAACTTCCTTTTATTGAACAAAACAAGTGCCGTCGAATATACATTTATAAGTAGCAATTTAATTGCTTCACAAGAACTAGAAAGTAGATTATCGCCCGCGAAATCGAAGAAAATATGAATATAAATAATGAAATCGCTAAGTCTACCTAACTGTTTGAAGATAGAGAGAAATCCGGTCAAATTGTTAGGGCTGGAAATTATACTTGAAGCGGATATATTTTGAAGGAAAATAACAGTTTTAGATGATTCATACATTCTTCGGAAAATAATAAGTACTCGTTGCTTCTTTGACTGTTGCATTTTTTTTCCTTTTCACTTTATTCATTTGTCAAAAAATTTATGACTAAAATTTTTTTTTTGCGTGCTCTCATTTTTGGTTCGGAAAATAGATTTTTTTGGCTTTTTATGTTTTTTTTTTTCCTAAAATCAAAAGAAGAAAATGTTTTTACTTTTTTAGTTAATGACATCAACTTGATTTTTCCGATTACGATATCGTATTGGACTTAGCGCGATAGCGAAATTGTTGCCGTTTATAGTACACTCACGCTTAGGGGATTCCAAGGGAAGTAACAGGTGCATAGTTTAATCTTTTTGCAACAAATTGTACCAACGCCCGAAATATTATTTTTTAAATAGGCATGTTTTATGTTGTACCTATGTTTAACGAAATCCCACCAAACGAAACCTCAGGTCTAGCTGAAAACCAGCGTCAGGCACTAGTCGTCTCGCATTCATGCTGAACCGATCTTTTTAGCGTAACCGTGAGGCACCCTATTTTACGTTTTTTTTTCGTTACCTAATTACCTTGTTAAATGTTGTGTTGTGCCAAATAAACCAATTTCATTCTGTCTTTCTTTTTCTTTTTACTTATTTGCTTTTCTTTAAGATGCTAACATGCTTTGGTCCTTACAGACGCAACAAATTTAATCCTAACAATTGGAAACTAGATTTCTACACTGGAATAAGAAATATACAGATAATTATTATTTTATTGTAGATTGATGATGTCATAAAAATAATTAAAATTAATTTATCAATTAATAAAGTATGAACTGCGTTGCGGATCTTGGAAACCTAATGAGTTTTATAATTCGGGTACGTAGTTTGTCTTTACTGCGACGACTCTAGATGAGATAAGTTTTAATACTTAATTTAATTTGTTTATGATAAGCTTGTAAATTGTTACTACTAGCTATGTCACGTAAACGTGCTAATTTTTTTCCCACGTCTAACAATTGTTATTAGAATCTTCTTTCACTTTTACAACAATGTCATTACTTAAAATCTCTCGTTTTTTATACTATTTTTGGTTACAAAATTTGTATTTCCCTCACGTTAGGACTGAATTTTCCATACTATTCGAGTTATTCATAAAACGTAGGTACGAGTGTATAACAGACACAGCTAACGTCTACATTGATATAACCATAAAAATAAAAAGTTACTTAGTTGAAAAACCACGTAAAAACTACTAATAAACTTGCCTATTAACTCACGGTAATTGTTTTGTAAATAAAATCAGCACCATATAAAAAATAATTAATGACAGTGACGTTTAAAGAATTTTCCCGCTCTTTTCACGTGTGTCATGGCGGCCGGTGTCAAGATTTTCTTCTACGTATATTGTTTACGGTAACCACAAACAAAACCTTGACTGTATGTAATTTACTCGTTTTTTACAAAGACTGAACAGATTATGTATGAACTAAGGTAGCTTGTTTTCAGTGAACCTTGGATTCGGTTATAGGTATTTATGTTGTTATGACGCAATTAGCAGTTTAACATACGTTGAGGAACGTATTTTTTACTACTAAGCATACGAAGTGACTTCCGTAAAGTTTGTTATGATAAATAAATGAAAAAGACCTTTAAAAAAGAGCCAGTTTTTTACTATAAATAATAACAATATAGGGTGACTGGCAATTAGTGTACGATACTTAAACACGTGATTGTGCTCATGATAACCAACAACTTTTACTATGGGAACAAACCTGAAATCGCGAAAAAAAATCAGCTGTTCAATACATTTATGTTTGCCTAATGTACTGAACAGCTGATATTTTTTTCGCGATTTCGGCTTTGTTCCCATAATAAAAATTGTTTGTTATCATGAGCACAATCACGTGTTTAAGTATCGTACACTAATTGCCAGTCACCCTATATATGTGACATGGTAGCTGCTGTCAATTTTCTTATTTCAAGTAACTTAAGGTTTTCTGTTTTTATACAGTAATTCGTTACAAAATTATAAAATTAAATTAAACACGTTAGAAGTAAAACATATTTACATTTGCTTAACAATTTGTGGTTTTACTTTCTAAATGAATTAGCCTTAGAGTTTTTTGACGCCATATTTTAGTTTTAGTTAGTTATAATTAGATTAGGGTTTTTATTATTATTTATTTTATTGTAATTATAGTTAGTATTTTTAAATGTAAATAAAGTTAATGAATTAGTCATATTTAATTGTTTGTCACCTTGTAATATTACAGGAAAATAATATAATTGATACCATTTTTTTCCTAATTAAAATTGATTTATTTACCATTATTAAAATAAGTGGACTGATTTACACAAATAGGTTACAATTAATAGCTATCCTAATAGTGTAAAATAGTCGGTTTTATTTTGAGCATACGATGCAATTTAAAACCTAATATTTTTGAAAAATTAATGTTGTTCACTTCCAAAATGAAAGCAATGTAATTTTGAATAATATATTCCAGTACATTATCTGTAAGTATATAGGTATAAAAGGAGAAACTGATTGAAGGACATAATTATCAACGCACAGTTGTAATAACAGAGCTTAGGAGCGTGCAATTTTGCACAAGGTTTCCTTTTATAACGTAAGCGAGCACTAAGAGAGGATTTTCCTCGAGGGTCCAAAGTTTGAAAGGAGATAGGTACCTACTTTCACGCGGGCGAAGTCGCTACCAGAAGCTAGTTCTGTAATATTATTACCTGATCTGAGATAACAAGATCTAAGAAAATAAATCATAGTAGAGTTTGTCTACCGGTCAACAAATTGTCGAACCTGTATGTGGTACATTATAGATATTGGAATATTTAAGTGAAATAATTTACAGTGTGCGAATCCAATTTGTTCCTGTCAGTTTGCTATTCAAATTGTATTTCTTATTGCTTTCATCACTCTGATGTCATTAGTTTTAAACCCATTATCTCTAGCTGTGAGATTAAAATTTTCCCTTATTTTAATAAATTCATTTAGATTTTTGTCACATCTTTATTATTCATTTTGCCACTGGAAAAGTTTCTTATTTAATCTATAAATATAAATGAAGTGTCTGACAAAAATGTAATTTCAAAATTTTTGTATCCAAAACGACTGAACTGATTTTGACGAACTTGCACTGGTAAATAGATAGCTAGTGTCATAAGGAGTAACTTAGGATATTTTATTTTAGAAAAATAATTAGGGATCCACACAAAACAAAAAAATTCTTAAAATTGTGACAAAATAACATTATGAAAGAAAGAAAGAAAGAAAACAATTATGCTATTTTACTATTCTGACGCGGACGAAATCGGAGACACCAGTTAGTTTAAATTATAAAATTATAAATGGATGGGTCATTTATATTTTTATTATTAAATAAGAAAAAAATTTGCAAGGCAAAATATAAAGGCGTGACCGATAAAATATATGCATGAATACTAATTTACTTATTAATATTTATTTATCGCAAACTAAACCGGATAGTGCGAGTTTATCGATTTTTTGTCGGTCACTGTATGAAATATATTATTATGCTAAAGGGGATTGTACTTTTCCCTTTCGTTTTCTTTATTAATTTGGTCCACAGTTTTACTTACAGAGCAGTGGTGGCCGAGTGGTATCGGCCCCGACTTACGGTTGTAGGTCGCGGTTTTAAACCCAGTCAGGTGCATTACTTTGTGTAATTTATTTCATCACCACTGCTCTCGAAACGGTGAAGGAAAACATCGTAAGGAAACCGGCGTGTCCCTAGGACCAACAATTTGAAGACATGTGACATCCACCAACCCGCACTGAGGCGCGTGGTGGCTTACGGCCCATTCCCTCTGCTAGAGGGGAGGCCTGAGTCCCAGCAGTGGGAACATTGCAAGGCTGATTATGCTATGCTATTATATACAGTTTTAGTTCACTTTATTTAAATAGGGTTTAATATTGACGCAGAGATACTTGATATCTTTTGATTTGACCCCTGAACAGTATTGATCAATTAGTTCAGAGAAAAAATAGAACAAGTGAGAGGGGAGTGTCAGACTTTTACCCACTTGGTTTAGAAACGTTGCATGCGAGTTCCTTAATATACTTATCTTATCTTATAGTGGGGCTGGCCCTAGACCAGAGCACTTCGACCCTTCTGGATCTTTTGTGCTAATCCCCCTCCCTTCTACTCAACCCCCAGCCCTCCGTGCACCTTCTTCATGAGTCCCAGTATGGCCTTGATGGGGCTGAGCCTGTAGTCCTCTGGTCTACATAACGAAAATAAGCTATGTGACAGTTTTTAATCATTTTCTTTTTGAGGAGGGTAATCATCACATAACTCCTCTCGCTCTGGAGACAGCGAGAGGCAGTGTCAGACTTGCTATTGGCTAAACTCACCGGTGTTCCTTCAGTTGCCCTTTGCGTTCTAGGGCTACGGTAGCTCTTTCGAACAATTCCGCAGCTCTAGCAGAGCTAACGCCTGCCATGTTGCTAGTAAAACAATAGAAAAGTTAGGTAAAACATCGAAATTGGCTAAGAATTAAACACATATTTTTCCTTGTATCTTACAAATAGTATTTCCGTTATTTTGAAACGAGTTATCAAGGCTGAAACAACAGTACTGGTTTAATAAATTCACACAATTTTGTTCAACAATTGTCTGTAGAAAAACCTTTTGTAATAGATCGGAAAATTGCATCATACAGTTCTGACATTAAAATAACCTAGTGACGATGCTTAAATGTTAAAACCGATGCACCTTTCATACTCAGGTGCATTGAACTTGCTGTGATCATAGCTAATATTTCAATGCCTCTTAAGCATAGAGACACAACAATTTTTTTGCGTTAAGTATTAAAAAAATATTATATTATTATTTCTTATTACGTCCAGCGTGTAAAATCACAGTACCAGAACTGTGATCTTAAACTGATTAAATAATGCTGAAACATCGGTTAAAATTATTTCACAAATTAGATACTTTTTTTACTTCTGAAAAAAAAAACACTTTTTGCATTACGACCAAAGGGATTTAGGCCTCCTCACTAGGAGAGGGAATGGGCCGTAATCTAACACGCGGGCCCAGTGCGAATTGGTAGATGTCAAATGTCTTCGAATTTTTCGTTCTAGGACATACCGGTTTCCTCACGATGTTTTCCTTCACCGTTTTAAGAGCAGTGGTGATGAAATTACACAAAGTAATGTGCCTGGCTGAGTTCGAATCCGCGACCTCCAGTTCCTAAGTCCAGGCCGTTGCCACTGGGTCACCACTGCTCTAATATGAATGCAATGTATATCTATATCATCTATATATATAAAAGAAAGTCGTGTTAGTTACACTATTTATAACTCAAGAACGGCTTAACCGATTTGGCTGAAAGTTGGTGGGGAGGTAGCTTAGAACCAGGAGAAACACATAGGATAGTTTTTTTTTTTTGAGTAGGGTAGAGTAGGGTAGAGTACGGTAAAGTAGGGTAGAGTACGGTAGAGTAGGGTAGAGTAGGGTACAGTAAGGTAGAGTAGGATAGAGTTGGGTAGAGTAGGATAGGCGGTACGAAGTTCGCCGGGTCAGCTAGTATATATATAAAAAAGTCGGGTTAGTTACACTATTTATAACTCAAGAACGGCTGAACCGATTTGGCTGAAAGTTGGTGGGGAGGTAGCTTAGAACCAGGAGACGGACATAGGATATTTTTTTATCTTTTTTTGAGTAAGGTAGAGTGGGGTAGAGTTGGGTAGAGTAGGATATAGTAGTCAGTTGACGGGAGCGAAGCCGCGGGCAAAAGCTAGTATATTATAAAAATGAATAGCTGTTCGTTAGTCTCGCTCAAACTCAAAAACGGCTGTACCAGTTTGGCTAATTTTGGTCTTGAAATATTCGAGATAGTCCAGGGAAAATTTAAACGGTGAGAAAAAATGGAAAATATCACGAAAAAAAAAATACCGAATACAACGCCATCTCTAATTAAAATGTCATTATAAAGTGAATTATGCTGTTCTGGTAATGCCAGTAGATTGCATTATCCTTACTATTAGGCGGTACGAAGTTCGCTAGTTATAAATATTTATAAGTCTGGCAATAAAATTTTGTGTACAAAATACGAACGGGCCACGCCCCCAAACTGCTTTTTTCCTCGTCAAACAAGTTCTTATAAGCAAAGTTTCCGGTTTGGTTTTCCTTATTTTTAAATGTCTGGCTTCATAATATTGATACCTAATCTGTCAGTTATTACCTGATTGTACATTTTAAATTGAAATAAATGATCAATAAAAAAATATAAGATTGATATTAAAATCTTATGAAAGGAAAGAAAGAAAACATTTATTTGAGACTCGCACAGGAAAAACGACAGTAAAATAAAAAGTAACTACTTAATCTATAAATACTGACTGTCAAGAGTAAATATAAGACCTGAGACTCCTAGAGTCGTTATTCCTCATAGAGTCGAATTTGTCTATCTATGTCCACTTGAAAAATTAAGCCTGTAGATTTCTAGATAAAAAAAACCCCAGGTGTGCTTAATCTACCTCTCTATCTTGCAAAGTAAAGCAAGGCTGATAGCACAATCTATCTGTTTTTATAAAAGAATACCTATACCTAGAACGAAACTTATGATGATGAATCATACAGGTGATCAATAATCAATTTTTCAATACACTTATTTGAAAACCCGCTACTATCACCATCGCACTAGTGTGGAAAAGAGCGTCAGCTCGCCCCTGCCATAATATTTATTGTATTTATTTATCGTATCAGGCTGATTACCGGGCAGCCCCTGTTTATTTATTTCTTCGTAAATGTATTCAAAAACTTCGTTCGATACACGTATAAATTGGTCACTGCAGCACTCGGCTCCATAGCACCCTCGCCTGCGGCTCGGGTGAATTTTGTCTTGGTCGCAATGACAAACTTTCTCCACTTGTATCAAAATTTACTATTTCAGTATTATATTTCAAGTGGTCAGTCAAGTCGAGTATGTAATTATGTATCCTAAGTATTGATAGGGCTATTATATCTGTATCAGATAATCATAAAGGCGTCTACCTCTAACATCTTGCATTACGCAACATTGTTTCACCTCAGCATGACTAACTAGATTTAATTATAGCTCATACTAGCTGGTGCCCGCGACTTCGTCCGCGTGACACTCATAAAACAGCACAATATCATTTTTGGTCATAATGTCATGAATTTTTTTTTTGCGTGGAGCCCTAGTTCTATTTCTAAAATAAAGTAGCCTAAGTTACTCCTTATAGCATCATAAAAAAAAAAATACGTGTAAAAGTGTTTTTTAAACCTATTTGCAAAATAAATATCATTATCATTTAATAGATAGCAGATGAGTTAAAGCTAATTTGTAAAAAATAAATAAAAGATATTGCCCGGATTAAAAAACACTTAAAGATACAATTATTCTTGAACAATTGGAGCGACTCTTGTCTAAATCGTACCGATTGGTGTGACGTAGATTGTAATGTTTAAATCATTTTATTCTATAGCGTTGTCGGCACTACAAAACAAAAACAAGTTTGTCTTGCCTTCTGCCAAATCTATATTGCAATGTTACAATTTATATTGGTCTGCATCTCGATAATTTAGCCGTGGGCATTCATTCCTGCGTACGCTGTGATTTTTCACCTGTTTGCTTTTAACATGCTTTTCTCCTACGGAAATTCTTCTTTCTTAAATGCAGTGAGGCTGTCAGATACTTTCTCATTTTTGATATCGTGCATTGCCAAAATACTTGTGGTTTTCAGTTTTTTCTCAAGTAGGTACTACTGTATTCATGAGGCACGAAATAAGTCATTGACGTCAAATTGTCTGCGTCAATTTCATAATAAACGCGACCAGATAAGCAAATACGTATGTCACAAAATGAACTTATTTCTTTCCGGGATCACTGTTACTTGATTAAAAAACTAAATTTGTTCTCAGTTGTCATTGTTAGTGATACCAGGACGGTGGTAATTCCCTCACCACTTTACAGAATTATCTGCGACGCGTTTAGCGATCAATTGGAGATTTTCCTTAACCGCTACTCAAGGCTGATGCAACTATGCAATCACGTGCAGGAAAAGCTAAATGAACTGCAGTAGAGAACAATCCGGCAGTGTGGGGATCGTCTTAATGGATTCTGTCACTTCCTTCAGTTGTAATAGGTGCTTGGGATTAATTTTTCTGTTGCGCAGATTTCAATATCTACTATTTGATTCCTCCTTTCAACAGCTAAGTAAATACTGTAGAATTAAAATAAGATTTAGCAAAATTTTCACAAACTAGAAATGAAATTCCACAAGGCTATAAAAGGCTGAAATACGTAATTGGAGAAAAATTAGGGACATAAAACAGCCAAATTAGTTTGGCTTCCGAATAATCTTTGACTAGGAACTTCATACCTATTGTGTGGACAATTTTCATCAAAAAATTTCCTTCTCAACGAGTTGTTTAGCCATTCAATTATAGCATAAGCATAGCATAATCAGCCTTTTAATGTTCCCATTCCTGGGACTCAGGCCTCCTCTCTCCAGGAGAGGGAATGGGCCGTAATCCACCACGCGGGCCCAGTGCGGGTTGGTGAATGTCACATGTCTTCGAATTTTTGGTTCTAGGACATTGCCGGTTTCCTCACGATGTTTTCCTTCACCATTCGATTATTCCTAATGAAAAGGCTATTAGAAATTTTACTTGGGATTCCCCCTATACAAACTCTAACGCCTTTTCCACCAGGAAATTGTTTTATAACGAGGTCGATGACTGTGTTTTGATGTTTTCAATTAATCATCATATTTATGTTTTGTTATTTGTTCTTTAAATTCTTTAGCACAGTATTTTTATCAGATAATGGTTCCGATTAGGTATTGCAATAACTGATTTGATTTTGAAGTAGATTAGGTAGGTTTAAATCGGCTTGTTTAATAATAAGTAGGATTTCATGTATTTACCGCGTTTTCAACATTAAAGGTACTTTGTTTAATGCAATTCACTACGAGTAAATGTCATGCAATCACAATTCTAAGGCTTCTCCTCCCATCAGGCAAATTGCTATGTTTCAATCATGTTATTGAAAACTAGCATTTCATTTTCAAAGACATACAATTTTATTTAGATGAAACCAATATTCTGATTTTGTAAGTGCCTTTTCCGACTGCAAGAAGATTAACTAGCTGAATACCCATGATGAAAGGAACATTTAGTTAGGACCTTGATAGTTAGATACTACGAGTAACAAGAATATTATTAATACAGTGTAGGCAATAATATATCTAATGAATTGATTGTAGTCCTCAAAGGATTTAGCCTTGAGCAGCTGAATAAGAATTTTATTGAGGTAAACTAAGGAACCTTTCATTTTGGGGAAGGCTCGTAGAATATCGATCGCTGTAGCAAAGTTAACTTACATGTATGGAGTTTCGTTAAAGAAGTAGGTAGTAGATAAAATGTGGGCGTGTCCACAACAAGGAAAATTATCATCAAACGCAATAAAGTAAATCAAGATTGATGAAATCAGAAGCTGGTCCTAATATTATACCCGAGAAAGTATTCGTATATTTTAGTTCAAGGCTTTTTAAGAGTGTTTGGTTAAAGGACAAAGTTTGACCTGCTACAATTTCAATGTTTCCAAAATATATTCCATATTTCGGGCTCCAAATTTACGGAAAACTTACCCCCGATTTCTGATTTAAGCATTTGAAGTTCAATATTTCTCAAACTCTAGTCTGAAAACCTGTCGAAATTGGGCTTTTAAAGTAGGGTTTGAGACGTTCTTAACTCGAATTACTCAATTCAGAAACCCGCCCTTAACTTTATACTAATGTTGCATACGCCCGAATCAAAGGACCATTTTTTTGTATGCACGTTGATAAAATAGTCAACAAAGACTATATCATTTACAGTTATTATTTTACTATCTACTAATAAATTTTACTACACTACTCAGCGTTAGTCCTAGAGATACAGTATTGACGTACATAGATTAGTTTACTGCTGTATAAAGGATTTGTGATAATTCACACTTATCTACTAGACAATGAATAAATATACTTAATTAATTTATTGTGCCTCTTCAGGGTATTACCCGTCTCAATGTTGTCTTAGTATATGGAAAATTTATTAACAAAATTCTTCATAGACAAACGAGCATTTCTAAAACCTGAAGATTTTAGATTAGTATGGAGAGATACAGTTATATCACTTCTGATTACTAGAGTTACGTTTATCTTGATCTTTACTCTTCGAGAAGGGTGCGTTCAGAGGAACCGCCGTTTGTTTAGAATCTAAGCAATCAAGATGATTGCAAATGTTTTAACTATAATAAACCTATCGACTTTAAGATTGATAAGTCTTAATCATAGTAACCTTTCGTTAATCTACGTGCCTATCGCAGTGTAGAATTAATGATGAAATAATTAGTTTAGTGCGTGATATCCACCTGCAGTGATCTCAGGAATAATAATGGATTTTATTTGATCATTCCTTTAGCATTTGTGTGGTCAACAGTGTGATTTATCGTGGATATTCATTCTTATGTTCATGATTTAACGGTTTTTGTGTCTAAGGATATTAATCAATTGGTCAGTCATTTTATCATTTCCACTGGGTTTTGTAAGACTATTGAGTGAAAAATTATGCGGAAAATGTAAGAGTTTATTTCTTTTTTTTTTCAGACAGCAAGATGCCTGTAAGGGACGGCTCTAAGCGGCCGCTAGTAGGCGTCGTGGACGATGGCACCAAAACTGTACGATTTGTGGTAAGTGACGTTATAGTATCTATTATAATAGTCTCTCTAGCATGCGTAAGTGTAAGTCAGCATAAATGCTTTAGAAAATCACTATGCAAGCCCAATTTTTTTTTGTGATTATTGATCCTTTCAGTCCGAACGTGTTGCAACCAGTTTTATCTAGCGGTAGTTATCGTACTAATGATGCATATCTGGGTTGTAACGGTCAGATGGTCAGTTGATTTATAATGTTATTCAGCCGTATCCGGTTAGACTGGAAGCTGATCCAACAAATTTGGCAAAAGGCAGATGATGACGAGCCTTTTTTCAGCCAGACCTACCTATGTATATTTTTAATTTTATGGTCCTAATTAGAGGACCGTACCGAAAGACGCAGTGTTGATTGCCCCCTACAAGGTGGACCGATGACCTGGTGAAGGTTGCGGGTATGCGTTAATTGTGGCGACATTTGGGGGAGGCCTATGTCCAGCAGTAGACTTCTATCGGCTGAAATTATGAATTAGAGGTCATTCCAATTTATACAATTAATAAACTCTAGTCGTCTACCGCAGCCAGTATGTTTTTGTTAACACAGTAGGAACCTTCACAATAATTTAACATTAATACAATGAAAGTTAATATTTTCGAGGTTTCCAATACGTAGTAGATAGGCGTGGTTTTGATAACAAGTTTAATCGAATTTGAACTTCGATTATATTTTACTGTTACATATTATGAAACATTATTGCTGTGATTGTTATTATTTTGTCTTAAAGCATATTACGACAGCCGGAGCGTGTTTGTTATCTTAAAAAATTGTTTAAATGTTGAATTATTTCTATATTTCGTTGTAATTGACGTAAGATTAAGACTGTATTTTTCCAGTATCTCGTTTATTGGAAAAATATTGTTAATTACAATGGAATTAGCTGTACCAATATGTGCTTTTTTCGTTAAATTCCTATCAGATTATAGATTTTTGCCATCATTGATGAATGGATATTGCGGTCAGTGATTGATAGTCTTACCACACAAAATGGTTCTTGTAGATTTATTATTGAAGTACCTAATACACATTGGAATGATGACAAAGATCTACACTTTCTATCTTATCGTTTCTCTATCAGACTGCAATCAATTCTTCGAAATTACGCCACTAAATTCGATTATCCGCCCACACCCACCATTTAAGTGCATCGATTCGACTCAATGTTCCATGTAACAAATAGAAAATGATAGAACTTCTCTTTAATATTTCAGATATTTGAAGCCGGCCGTTCGGATGAGCTGGTGGCCTATCAGATGGACAAGACAGAAATCCAGCCCCGTGAGGGCTGGTCGGAACAAGATCCGTTAGAAATAATACACAATATCAAGTTATGTGCGGAAAATGCCTGCGATCAGTTGGTGGAGTTAGGTAAGGCTTATAGTCAGATGCTAATGCCAATTAGTACGAGTGGTTGTTAACCCTATAGGGGTTATTGATTTTTCTTATGTAGCTCAACTTAGCACTCCAGATAGTTCACGGATATACAGAACATGGGTATGTTAAAATATCAATTAGATATCTGAATATGAATACTTATGAGGAAATGAGTGGTTGATATTATATGGATGATATAATGATTTTCGCAAATTCAATTCTCGTCGTAAGGTCAGTGTAACAAATTCAGAAAACTAATACTTTGTTTAGAAATAACATAAATGGTGGTTATGTATGAGTTATGAGTATACATGTAGATGGATGGAGAGGGATTGTGTGAAGAGTGATATGAAAGAAAAGGGAGTTAGTGATAGCATGACGGGTGGCACCGACCCCAAATACTTAACACGGGACAAGGTCAGGAAGATAATGTTGGAGGTTATGTAGATAAAAATATATAATAGTGCGAAATTCTTATTAAATCAATGACTCGTCATAGTTTGAAACCTATTATTGTTGTTAGTAGCTAATGCGTCATAATATGGTTACTATCATCTTCTTATCTATTGTAACATTCATTTAGATTTATTTTACTACGACGATGAAATAATATTAGGTTAAAATGAATAGCTATTTAATCTTTTTCCTGACCCGTTAATTTTTTTTATTATAGATAGGCTCGCGTTTGACCACTATCTCACCTGATGGTAAGCGATGATGTGGCCGACGATGGAGCATGCTTATCTAGAAGTAACCTATTCACCCTTGACTTAAAGACTCCTAGATTGTAGGCAAGGAAACATAGACTTTGGCAGGGAATTCTACTCCTTTGCTTAACCTACACATAATAATTTACGTGTTCAAGAAAAGTTTTGTACGTATGGGTGGGATGATTACGATTGCGCGAAAAAAGAGAGATAACGTCTAAAAACTCTGTTGGTATTCGGTAATTACGTCATTTACTCCACTATTTCAAAAAAACTTGTTCAAAGAAATAAGTGGTTTTTTAAATACTTACCTAACTTTTTTAAAAAAAATTTGTTGTACAGAATCTCGAGTAAATGCGCAAGGTTTTTTTAGATGTTTTTTTTTATAAGTTTTAATTTATGAGTACATGATAGACCAAAGTTCATGAAAAATAGCAGATTTTCGGAGGTCTTTACTGTATTAGTTTTACACAAATTCATGTTATGATTTTAATAGAATCCTAGATAATATCCACAAGTTATCTGTGTTTCTAAAATATCTGGAGAAAGATGTGTAATAACTTTATAATCACATAAGAGCGATTGTTTAGAAAATTAGAAATGTATCTCGGGTTGGCCGCTCATATGTAGTTTACTTTACAAGAAGCTAGAAATTCTCAAACAGTACGATATGTTTATTATTATAATGAAATACCTTCTCCACTTTTCATTGGACTGATCTACTAAGGGTTATTGGATCAGTTTAAACAGATACATTATTTATCAGAGTTCAATCAACTGTTTTGTGAATTAATTTGTTTTTAATTAACTTGTTTATTTACCAAGAACCTGATTGATTGACTTTGGTTACGTTTTGGATCTAAATATTGATTCGTAAACATGATAAACATTTGTTTGTTTTTTTTTTTGTATACGTTATCCGTCTCATAAAACGAAACGAAAGAGAAAAATCGATTTTTAAAACATGTAGTCTAATAAATAATCTTGAAAATAAATATGAAATAGGAATTTGACTTTTCGTGTGTTCAAGACATGGATTCACGTTTAAAAAATCTGTACCTAATGGTGTGCCTAAACGTGGATTCCACCTCCAATTCTAACAAACTTTTTGCGATTTTGAAACTTATTCTTTGGATGTTTGGGTCTACTTTCCTATGCATCGGAAGTTTACTGAATGAATCTGTCTCGGTCTGCCATTAGTGAATAGACTTCATCACGGGAATGACAAGAAAAATTCTTTCATTCTGGTGACGCGGTCATTTTTTTTTTGAGATGGGAGGTCATTAAATATCTTCTCCCGCTCTAAGGTAACTAACTAAAACCCACGTATGTCCTTCAGTTGCCCTTTGCGTTCCAGGGTAATTTTTTTTAACGATCCCGCAGACCTAGCAGGCGTCGGTCCTACTGGGCCCCTTCGGTTAGTGATGAGGATATATGACGGTGATTATAACGAGCGAGGGTCAAGCACACGAAGGTTAATGGTTTTGTACAATTTCACACTAGATTTACCTCAAAACATGCGCCTCCATTACTTCAATCTTGATAATTTAACATGTTTTTGGTACGCTTTTAGACGAAAACGTTAATTCCTCAAAAACCCGTGATGTTTACACTATTATTTTGACACTATAGTGTGAATATGGATGGCTATTAGAGTAGGGGAAGACCGGATAAACGAGAGACTATGTAAAAAATATCATATTAAAAAAAGTTGCCCGTGTCAAAAAAAACCCGCCAAAAAACAATTAAAAAGTTCTGAACAAATCACTATACGCTTAAAATTATTTGCTTCGAAAACAATTCTATCAACTGAAACTGACAGCACAGCAGTCTATTGCTGTTAGTACAATTTATTTTAGTTCAATCACACATTTTACGCTATCAACTGCATCAGAACCTAGCGGGCATCGGCCTTACTGGGCCCTTTCGGTTAGTGACGCGGGCATACGACGGTAATTAGTATAAGTGTGGTTCAGGCACACGAAAGATTTTGCACCATTTAGCACTAAAACCTGCCTCCATTACTTCAACCTTGATAAACGTGTTTGGTACGCTTTTAGACAAAAACATTCATCTAACCTCAAAAACCCATTATGTTTACACTATTATTTTGACACTATAGTGTATATTTACACTGGTTATTAGAGTAGGGAAAGACTGAAGAAAAAAATATACGGAATGTGTGAAGAATATTATGGCTAAAAAGAGGGTGATTACTGTAATTACCACTAACTGAGAAGCAGTGCCGTCCCTTGATGGGGGCGTAAAATTTTTATATCAAGTCCTTTTTGTTTGTATTGTACTTTTTTTCGAGCAGTGGTAGCCGAGTGGTAACGGCCCCGACTTACGAGTTGTAGGTCGTGGATTCAAACCCAGCCAGGCGCATTACTTTGTGTAATTTATTTCATCACCACTGCTCTTAAAACGGTGAAGGAAAACATCGTGAGGAAACCGGCATGTCCTAGAACCAAAAATTCGAAGACACATGTCTTCGAATTTTTGGTTCCACCAATCCGCACTGGGCCCGCGTGGTGGATTACGGCCCATTCCCTCTCCTAGAGAGGAGGCCTGCGTCCCCGCAGTGGGAACATTATAAGGCCGACTATGCTATGCTATATACTTTTTTTCAAGGGGCGCATCAGTTATAGAAGCTCGCACCAGGCGTATAAAAGGCCTAGTTACGGCATTGCTGAGTAGTACCTATGAAAGAAGAAGACAACATGCTTCATCATAATGAGACCTTTTAACATACAGACATACATATATAGGGTGACTGGCAATTAGTGTACGATACTTAAACATGTGATTGTGCTCATGATAACAAACAATTTTTATTATGGGAGCAAAGGCGAAATCGCGAAAAAAATATCAGCTGTTCAGTACCTACATTAGGCAAACATAAATGTACTGAACAGCTGATTTTTTTTCGCGCTTTCAGGTTTGTTCCCATAGTAAAAGTTGTTTGTTATCATGAGCACAATCACGTGTTTAAGTATCGTACACTAATTACCAGTCACCCTATATAGACAGGCCTGTTACAGTTGGTCTAGTGGTCAGAGGCCCTGACTGCTACGCCGGAGGTTGTGGGTTCGGGGTGGGGACAAATGTTTGTGTGATGAGCACGATCAATTTTGTTCTGTGTCTGGGTGTAATTTATTTATAATATGTATGTATTTAGAAATATATAAGTATGTTTATCAGTTGTCTAGTACTTATAGCACAACCTCTGCTTAGTTTGGGACTAGATGGCATTGTGTGATAGTTGTGGAATATTATATTATAAAAAAAAATATTATAAACATACTGAAAACAATTACAATTACAATTAATGATTCAATTTTCAAATATGATTGAATTGAAACGTGTTTTACGATTGGCTGCTACGTTACGTGTCGCGGGTTCGATTCCCGCACTTAACAAATATTTGTATAGTTTATACAGATGTTGTTCCGGGTCTTAGTGACTTGCATAAGTATGAGAGTTTACATGTTAGTGAATGATACAGGAGTAATCAACACTAGGAGTGTTGAGCAACTTTTTTTGAGTTTCCTATACTCCATTCGCATTAAGATTAGACATTTAAACAAACCTTTTTGCTGTCCGTTCAACCGACTTTGACTTTTATTGCGTTGGTGGCATGGTAAATGGCGGCTGCAGTAAATAGTTGGTAATGTAACCCACTTTTTTTGCTTTTAATGCCATCCTTGTGCCTACGGAATAGAAGTTAAAATCGTTTGAACGGACAGTGAAAAAAATTGTTTAAATGTGTAATCTTAACGCGAATGGAGTATAGATCTCTTTATAATATGATAATAATGATGATGGTTACTACTATAGATGAAACTTTTTTTTTTCTTTCGTATATAATCTGCGATCAGTCTAGGTGACTATAATCAGATATGTTGCAGTAGTTGAAAATTTTGGTGGGTTAAGCCACTGCTTTATAACTCTCCTTAGTCAAATATATCTTTAGTTATAAATGAAACTATATATGAAATTGTTTATTTCCAGGTTATACCAAAGATGACATAGTAGCTTTGGGCATCACAAATCAGAGGGAGACAACGATAGCCTGGGACAAGTATACGGGAGAGCCTTTGCACGCAGCCATAGGTAATTTATTTTATTATGGAAAATATTATTATACTAGCACTTTGCCTGTGACTTCGAAACTTTAACACCCTCCAAACCGTATTTTAAGGGAAGATTAATAAAAAAAAATCTTTTTGACGTATCAACAAAGGCCAATTCCAACTATTAGCATGATTTACTTTTTTCTTTTCGCCAAAAATGAAACCTAGATTATATGTTAGAGGCCAATACGAGGAATCAATTGCAAAAAGAACCAGGACTTTAAACCGTAACCGAACAAAAATACGTATAGAAGCATTACTAGTATATTTTTGTCAGGCGTTACTATTTTTGTTATATTATAATGAAATGAAAATATAATACGTAATATTTTGAGGTTTCTATTGATAAAATAGATTAAATAGGTTATTACTGTTATATTTTTTTCTTGCTTCGGATAGGCGTTGTTTCATTTTTCAAAACAGGCTAATATTTACCTCGACACTCATAAAACCTTCATCCATTTTTCTTCCAGCGTGGAACGACATCCGGACAGACTCAACAGTGGATGCGATCCTAGCTAAAATCCCCGATCGCAACAAGAATTACTTCAAGAACATTTGTGGCCTGCCGATATCGCCGTACTTTAGCGCCTTGAAGATGCGCTGGATGAAGGACAATATCAAGGCGGTGAGGCGCGCTAGCAGGGATAAGAGACTGCTCTTTGGCACTGTTGATACTTGGATTGTGTGGGTGAGTCTTCAATACCAGTCGAAAGACGTCCACTGCTGGACCTGTTTCTCTCCAAGAGTCACCACATCAGAACATGCATCATCCCTCATTCTTATGCATAGTGATGCTCCTTTTTTCTAAAGGTTCTTTTATAGATTTTTTTTATTTAAAAAAATCTTTGCCCCCACACTAGGATTTTTGTTTTTAGGTGGGAAAATCATCCAATGACAACCCCCGCTCTTGGGCGGAGCGAGAGCGGGGGAAGATTTTGTTTTCAGAAATCTTGTTGAAGTTTTATTTTCGACTAGCTTTTGCCTGCAGCTTCGCCCGCGTACATGAAATATAGCCTATGTCACATAGTAATAAAACAGCTTTCTATCAGTGAAAAAATTTTAGCAATCTGACCAGTACTTTCAGAGATTTCCTCCTACAAACAAAAAAAAACATAAAAACAAAAAAAAAGAAGGAAAAAACCGGCAAGTACGAGTCGGACACGCGCACTAAGGGTTCCGTACAAACTTACCTACGTAAATAGTTCAACTTCCGAATGGAGCCTCGAAGATATATCCAAATTGCAAAAAAAGTTTTTTTTTGTGACGTAGGTAACAATAAATTTACTGTTTTCAGATTTATTCCTATATCTGTGCTATAAGACTTTGCTTTATGCCAAATTTAAAGTTTCTGGGTCAACGGGATAGTACCCTATTAATTTTGATTTCTTTGAAAGTATCGATATATAAGTTTTTTTGCGACATAAACGACCGTATCTTTTTTTTCGTTAACTTAGAAGTTTGATTTTTTCACACCTTCAAGGGACCGCAGACCTAAGTATATGGTTTTAATTTCAACTTGATAGCTCCACGCGTTCCCGAGATAAAAGGTCTTGACAGACAGACAGGCAGATAGACAGACAGACAACAAAGTGATCCTATAAGGGTTCCGTTTTTTCCTTTTGAGATACGGAACCCTAAAAACAAACTTTACCAGGTAAAGTTTGTTTTTATGTAATAGAGGTAATATTATAAAGAGGTAAAGTTTACCTCTTTATAATATTAGTGTAGATTAGCAATGAGTCATTAAGGCATTAAGTCCGCCTTTGTACTTTATGTTGCATGAAGATTAATAAATAAAATAAGACAACTAATAACGCCGCTATAAAATACTTATCAGACCAGGATCGATTGTTGATATTATCACGAGCTGGTACTGTCCTACTGCAAATATTGATTATATTTATTTTATATCTGCTTTCAGAATATGACCGGTGGACCACATGGAGGCTTGCATATAACTGACGTCACAAATGCTTCTAGAACTTTGCTGATGAATCTGGAAACTTTGAACTGGGACCCTATTTTGTTGAGGTAATGATCGAACTGCTATTTGCAGATGTAGTTTAAGCAGTTATCTTTTTATTTTAGGTGGGAAATTATTAGTTTATGCATAAGTTGTGTTACTTTTTTTGGTGTACAATAAAGTTTATTCTAATCTATTCTATCAAATAACTTCTTCCGCTCTGGGTGGAGTAAGAGGAGGGAGTGTCAGACTTTTACTGACAAAAAGCCACCTGTGTTCCTTCAGTTCATCGATATGTATGTACTACACACTAGATTACGCGTGTCGAACACTCACTTCAATCGACTCAGGTGTAGTGTAATCCATACACCTTGAACATTACACTATGTTGAACGAAACGCGTAAGTGCCACGAAATTCATGGCGCTTAAGACATTTTGGTCGCGATAAAAGTATCCTCTAAAAGCTATCTTAGCGCTGTATGTTTTATTAGTTCTGTTAAACGGCATAATGCCAATCTAGCGCTGCAGCGAACTTTTGTTTTAACTTTTCAGTATTTTGACAAATATTTTCCATGAACGTGCTTGTCTATCTCTAGAATATAAGTCGATGCTTCAGTTGCTCTCTGTGTTCCAGGGCCTCGGTTACACTTTCGAATAATTCCGCAGCCCTATAGCTAATCCTCTGGTGTTGTATCAAAAACAGAGAACATAATTACTCGTAATAATTAAATACGATTATAGTCTTAAACCTTTAACCACGTACGTCGGGTTAATCCGACGAATATTCGCATCTCGTCGACTTTTCTGTCACCTACAAGTGACAATGGGAAATGAAGAGCTAAACGAGATGTGAGAGTATTTGGTCGTTAATATACGATTCTGGCGAAATGGACACGAAAATATTTGTCGGATTAATCCGACGTAAGCGGGTAAGGGTAACCAATCCTTAGTATAAAGTCCCGCGTCTGTCTTTTCGCTATAAACTCAAAAACTCAGGAACGAATTATTATGCGGTTTTCTCCAATGGACAAAATAATTCTTGAAGAAGGTTTAGGTGTATAATACATGCATATTATAGTAGATAGCAAGAGAGAGAGAGTGAGAGCAGTGGTGGCCGAGTGGTAACGGCCCCGACTTATCAGCGCATTACTTTGTGAAATTTATTTGATCACCACCGCTCTCAAAACGGTGAAGGAAAACATCGTGAGGAAACCGGCATGTCCTAGAACCAAAAATTCGAAGACATTTTACATCTACCAATTCGCACTGGGCCCGCGTGGTGGATTACGGCCCATTCCCTCTCCTAGAAAGGAGGCCTGAGTATCAGCAATGGGAACATTATAAGGCCGACTATGCTATGCTATAGTCACATCTAAAATCCGTGCGAAACTGGGGTCGGTCGCTAGTATTATAATGGATTCACTGTTACTAATATTATATGTGTTTGTTATCAGGTTATTCGGCATCCATCGAGACACGTTGCCCACAATTCGCAGCAGCTCAGAAGTTTACGGCACAGTCAAGGACGGCTCCATCGTAGACGGCATCAGGATATCGGGAGTAAGTTATAAACAGACGAAAAATCTTATTAAATCTGGTCGAAGTAACTTTCAAATAACAGAATAAAGGACTGAAACAATTTGCATGCTGCGGTCTTCCCGTCCGATTATAATTTAGATGTCTTCAAGGCTAAATTGAATAGGCTCTTAATAAACTGGTGCGCCTCACCATCAACAATTGCACCACTGCTTACCATCAGGTGGGATTGCAGTCAAGCACTAGTTTATATCAATTAAAAAAAAAGATGCACACATTGAAATGTCGACTTCACTGCCATTAAGTACAAAAGGCATAGCGAAATGTTCCCACCACGCCCTCAGTCTTCCTCATGCCAAAATAGCTGCTTCATTTACTAACCAATTTTGATGCTATATTCAGAAAAAGATTTCTTTTTAGTGTTTATTCCTGTGGGAGAATTTTCTAAATACCCAAATTAAATATTTTTCATCTCTTTCAGATACTAGGTAACCAGCAATCAGCCTTAGTCGGTCAGAACTGCCTCCAAGCTGGCCAAGCCAAAAACACGTACCGTAGCGGCTGTTTCTTGCTGTACAACACAGGAACTCGCCGCGTGCAGTCCACCCACGGCCTCATCACCACCGTGGCCTACAAGCTGGGCCCCAACACGCCTGCCGTGTATGCCCTCGAAGGTAAGCTTTAGGACAGTCATACTCAACCTTTTTCTTCTCGGGCCACTAATCGCTTCTACCATTATCACGATGGGCCGCAATCTTACAGTAAAATAAAACTACATTCAATAGTATAATTATGTATATATGAATGGGATTTTTAACAAATGGACCGTATTCGATAAAATTGCTACATGCTGGCATGGTTCAACTTTTTAGTTTTATTAGTCGTTTGTGTGTCGATGTCAAAGATACCATGTATAATATGCACCCGCGTGAAGCCAGGGTGGATCCAGCGGAGATTGAGAGAAGCTTCATAAATTTGACTGAACCCCTCAAGAAAATACACTGAAATACTTATCTTCCTTACCCTACCCTTTGGATGTGAATTATGTGAGAGTAGTTATGGCCCAGTAGTAACGGCCATGACTTACGAGTCGTAGGTCGCGGGTTCACACCTAGCCAGGGCCTCAAGTCTGCTTTTACAATAGTGTCAGAATGGTCCATCATTGATTTCAAAATTGTTGATTTTGACAAGTTTGGTAATCTACTAATATAATGGCGACATTATAACTTTCCAATGGTCAACCACTGACACTCCATTGAAAGAAATGGCATAAAATGGTAATCTCGTACATAATGACAGATGAATGTCTAGCGTGACTATAATTGATTCACACCTCATGAAGGAGCGAAGTAGTAAGCAGAATTTCGTACAGTAAAACTGCCATCAATTATTCATTATCATCATTTCAACCGAAAGAGTCCACTGTTGGACATAGGCCTCGTTTTCGGCTGATAATGCTGAAATGATGTCCATCAATATTGTGCTAGACTACAGGGACATTCAGAAATGCTTGACGGGCCGCATGCGGCCCGCGGGCCACAGTTTGAGCGTACCTGCTTTAGGACGAGATTTTTTTTTTTAAATTGATATAAACCAGTGCTTGACTGCGATCCCACCTGATGGTAAGCAGTGATGCAATCATTGATGGTGAGGCGCACTAGTTTAGAGATATCGTATAACGACTTTAAAAGGGCCTTTCCCAAGCCGTCTATCTTCAAACCCACCTGTGCTTATTCAGTTGCCCTTTGCGTTACACGGGCGCGATTACTCTTTTGAAGAATCCCGCAGAAATGATCCTGCCGGAATTCAGGCCACCTCTCAGTCATAAAAAGTAGACTATCATCACGCGGGTCCATTTCGGGTTATGAATATAGGGTGACTGGCAATTAGTGTACGATACTTAAACACGTGATTGTGCTCATGATAACCAACAACTTTTACTATGAGCACAAATCTGAAATAGCGAAAAAAATCAGCTGTTCAGTACATTTATGTTTGCCTAATGTACTGAACAGCTGATATTTTTTTCGCGATTTCGGCTTTGCTCCCATAATAAAAATTGTTTGTTATCATGAGCACAATCACGTGTTTAAGTATCGTACACTAATTGCCAGTCACCCTATATATCATGTTTACCAAAATCTGACTCTCTAAAATGCTTCTCAAGACGATTTTCTCACGATGAAATCTTTCGAATCGACCCCTTAAAATGTTTAAGGGGTTGATTCGATAGATGTCATCAGACTATGTTCGTTTTCCTTTAACACATGACATACGTAAACAAAAATGTTAATGTCATTTCTTCTTCTTCACCAGGTTCCATAGCCGTAGCAGGTGGTGCAATGAAGTTCCTCCGCGACAACCTCCGCCTAATCAAAGACGTGGTGCAGGACACGGAACACATCGCGGGCCAGGTGTTCTCTACGGGCGACGTGTACTTCGTGCCGGCCTTCAGCGGCCTATATGCGCCCTACTGGAGGAAGGACGCTAGAGGGTAGGCACACATTATTATCTACGACGCAGTGAAAGACTTCACTATTACCACGGCTATTTTTTTTTAATGTCCTTTTTATAGGTTCTGAACAGGAGTTGGGAAATTAAAATTTACTGACTAAATCCCACTCCTATGTTCCTTCTTTGCCGAACCTATGGCCCCAGTAATCTTCGACCCTGCTGGGCCGCTACGGTTTTGCTGACATCTCCTTGAGGCGCGCGTGGAACACTACGCGCTGTCGACGATTCCGGTTCGGTCCGGACGATTACCGGACGGCCAGACGGCGAGCAAAGTTGCCATAAGAAGGCTATAAAATTGGTCTGTTTTTTTTTTTTTTTGAAGTGAAATCATCCAATGTCTACTTTCGCTCTAGGGTGAAGTGCGAGGGTGTGTCAGACTTTTACTGACCGAAACCACAACTGTATTCTTAAGTTGCTCTTTGCGATCTAGGAGCACGGTTTCCCTTTCACAAATTCCCCGTGCCCCTAGCGGGCATGGCCCTTCTGAGACCTATAACGGTTTGCTGCCCCCCTAGCCAAGGTACGACCGTTTCGTTTGCGTCGAACGCCTCGAGTAGGCCACGCCTCCGATTCCTTTGTTCTGACCACGTGACTGAGCGTTGAGATGACGTCAGAGCAAAGGAATCGGAGGCGTGGCCTACTCGAGGCGTTCGACGCGAACGAAACGATCGTAACTTGGCTAGGGGGGCAGACATCTCTTCATCTTCGTCGTTAGCATAAGGCTTACTGTCCACGGACGCGTAGCTTCATAGACGCGCATTCGTCATTATACGCTGGGTGTACGCATGCGTGAAGCTTACATACAAAACTATGAAACTGTGTGACGAAGCAGCAACGACACGATGACTCCACGCTCACAAGCACTTACTGTATCGCCCATTTCCTCCGCCCAACTTTCTTTTGTATAGATTTGTGGTTTCGGTTTGTCATGGTGCTAATCGTAACGTTACTGATAAAATTATAAGTAACAAATGTAAATGTTTTGTTACAGAATTATCTGCGGTCTGACTGCATTTACGACCAAGAACCACATCATCAGAGCGGCGTTAGAGGCTGTATGTTTCCAGACGAGGTAAATATTCATATCATAGTTAATGTAAAAGCTCCGGGCCCGAGCGTACCATCTTCTCGCTAGATGGCGCTAAATTCAATTTTTTTAGTTTATTTTGTTTTTAATGTATGGGAGCATTATTATGTCAAGGAAATGGTATTTGCTTAAATCGGACAATCCAGTTTATTGAATTTATTCAAATTATTGCCTCAAAATCCACATAATTCTGACTGTTCAAGTCAAATTAAAGTGCTTACTTATATTGCTGTACTTAAGCACTACAGCTATAGTCTGGTCTAGTCTAACGAGAAAAGAAATCAAATTGTAATTTTTAATAACCTTCCAGTCGATATAAACAGCTGTATTACAAAAGCGTCATATAAAAATAAAATACATAAGTAATGTTCCACAATGTAATATTCCACAACTATCACACAACGCCGTCTAGTCCCAAACTAACCAGAGCTTGTGTTATGAGTACTAGACAACTGATAAACATACTTAAATATTTCTAAATACATACATATTATAGATAAATTACACCCAGACACAGAATAAATGATTGTGCTCATCACACAAACATTTGTCCTGGGTGGGAATCGAACCCACGACCTCCGGCATAGCAGTCAGGGCCACTAACCACTAGACCAACAGGCCAGTCAAAAAGTACCTCTTCAATGAATTTTGTCAAACCCTCAATGTTGAGGATATTTAGAAAGAGTTTACTGTGCTAGACAAAAGGAGCTAATATTTGTAGTGTTGAATATTTATTTCTGTGAATAAACAATTTTTTTTTTCAATTAAAAAGCACTGAAAAGAACAGTCTGATTCTGTGGATGTTGTAAAAATAATATATTTTCTGATGTCGTATCTATATAAATCTTGAAATAAAACAGCTATTTCATTGATATTACCAAAATCCCTTGCTGATAATATAATTAGGTGCATGATTTCATAAAGTTCTAAGGGCACGAAGAACCCCGTTCATCTAACTACCCCCTGCTTAAAAAACTGTAACTATAAATATTGATACAATTGAGGCCTACTGCTGCCAACGTAATTAAAACGGGCACATCTATATATTTTTTTTAAATTGAGTTAAATGTGTATTCAGAATCAGATTTTTTTCTGATTCCGAATATGTATTTAAAAAAAAAAATGGTAGTTGTGCCCTTTTTAGGGTTCCGTAGCCAAATGGCAAAAAACGGAACCCTTATAGATTCGTTATGTGTCTGTCTGTCCGTCCATATGTCACAGCCACTTTTTTCCGAAACTATAAGAGCTATACTGTTGAAACTTGGTATGTAGATGTATTCTGTGAAACGCATTAAGATTTTCACAAAAAATAGAAAAAAAAACAATAAATTTTGGGGGTTCCCCATACTTAGAACTGAAACTCAAAATTTTTTTTTTCATCTAACCCATACGTGTGGGGTATCTATGGATAGGTCTACAAAAATGATATTGAGGTTTCTAATATAATTTTTTTATATACTGAATAGTTTGCGCGAGAGACACTTCCAAAGTGGTAAAATGTGTCCCCCCCCCCCGTAACTTCTAAAATAAGAGAATGAACGAGATTTAGTAAATAGTTTTTTTTTAATACGTCATAAATCGTAAACCTACCTTTTAAGTTTGTACGGAACCCTCAGTGCGCGAGTCCGACTCGCACTTGCCCAGTTTTTAATTATGAAGGCAGTCTGTCCACGGTCGCGTATTCGTGATTGTACACTTGGTATACGCCTGCTTAAATGAAAACTTTTCTTGCACAGGGATATCTTAGAAGCAATGAACAAAGACTGTGGTATGCCTCTGGCTAAACTTCATGTGGACGGCAGGATGACCTCCAATGATCTACTGATGCAGCTACAAGCTGACCTGATTGGTATACCAGTGTGTAAGTATTAACTTTTATTTTAACTTTAAAAATGGTTAGACGCGGACTGGATGGACAAGAATTACCGTGACCCAGAACGCAAAGGGTTGTAAAGGATTACAGGTGGATTTTAGTCAGTAAAACTGACACGCCCTCTCGCCCTCAGGAGAGGTTTTTTGATGGTTTCCCAACTCAAAAAAAAGATACTTCAAATACCACTCGGGTCCAGTGCGGATTGGAAAAAGTTGTAGCAACATCTATGGCGTCACATAAGAACTAATCCTGCATCGGGCAATTAGAGTTCTCCGCGCGATTGGAACATATAGAACAGCCCGAAATCATTTATGGGGCAGTTGCCCACCAGACTTAACACTCGTCTGGTGAGGATCCTCCATTTTCAACGGAGGTTTGCGGAACTTTACTCTCTGTTCCGCATACCTCCAAACTGGTGACCCTCGACAAAGAACGTCAGTGCAGCCTTCGTGCAGCCACTACTTCGTGACGTCATCATCACTTCCTCAAGCTTTCGAGCAGCGAGCCATACAGCCAGCACCCACAGATTTTAAAGGGTTTAGGGCTTTTAAGTCATATGTGTTCCAGTTTATGGTTCATGACGCTTTCCTTCACCGTTTTGATAGCAGTGGTGATGAAATAAATTCCACAAAGTAAACCGCCTGTCTGGGTTTGAATCCACGACGTACGGGCCGTTACCATTGGGCTACCACTGCTCATCTTCCTAGCCTTCCCAAGTAGCTCGAGGTCGGCTTCCAGTCTATCCAGATGCGGCTGAATACCAGCGTTTGTTATGGAGCGTCTGCCTGTCAGACCTTGGCTAGACTGATGGCCAGACTTTCTGGCGTCTGACTACCTAACGACTGTCAAAGATCTACGAATGACAACTGGAACCATCGGCTTTATGAGCTCTCCGACGCACAGGGTGACAGTAATGTCCTACATAAACTTAGAAAAGTAAGTTAGTAAGTTTCGAACCCGCAATCTCATGATGAATATCATCGGTGATGATGCACTTGTCGAATCAAAACTCCAAAGCCTTGAGCATCGACGCCGAGTTGCTAGCCTGTCGGTTTTCTATCGATTACACTTCGGGGAGTGTGCGTTGGAATTGCACAATTTAATTCCACCAAGTCCGTTCCATCATCGGACCACTAGACGTACGGCGTTGCGCCATCGGTACATGGTGGACATCCCACCCATACGTACAAAGCGTTTTGGGAACACATTCATAATGCGTACAGCTAAGGAGTGGAATTCCCTGCCGGAGTCAGTGTTCCCTGATAGCTACAACCTAAGATTAAGTCAAGAGTGAATAGGTTACTTCTAGGCAAGCGTGCTCCATCGTCGGCCACATCATCGCTTACCATCAGGTGAGATGGTGGTCAAACGCGAGCCTATCAATAATAAAAAAAAAAAATCTCATAGCATAAGCATAATCAGCCTTTTTAGTGTTCCCACTGCTGGGACTCAGGCCTCCTCTCTAGGAGAGGGAATGGGCCGTAATCCGCAAAGCGGGCCCAGTGCGGGTTGGTGAATGTCACATGTCTTCGAATTTTTTGGTTCTAGGACATGCCGGTTTCCTCACGATGTTTTCCTTCACCGTTTTAAGAGCAGTGGTGATGAAATAAATTACACAAAGTAATGCGCCTGGCTGGGTTTGAACCCGCGACCTACAACTCGTAAGTCGGGGCCGTTACCACTCTGCCACCACTGCTCTACAATCTCATAGCCTATGACTAAATATGTTCTTTTTTACTCTACCAGTACGAGCTCAGTCGTGCGACATGTCAACACTGGGCGTGGCCGTGGTGGCCGGCGCAGCCGTCGGAGTGTGGAGTACTGATAAGTGGCGCACTCACTCCACTCTCAACGATACCTTCCTGCCTACTACCACTGATGACGGTTAGTACTATCACTCATTGTGTATTTTGTGTTGATTTACTCTGCGCAGCTTTACCTAGTTCAATGAAAAAAATCATATGAGTATGTGTACGTTTTGAAGTTGACATAATTCTTATGGTAGCTTTAACGAAACAAATCTAAAGAAACCAAGGATCATCCTTCTTTTTCATTAAGCAACGTCAGGCTATGGGTGTTCGGGGGCTCGAGCACCCATGAGAAATAAACAGTGGGTGCCGAGCACCCCTGAGAATAGACATCAAGAAACAGATCAGTAATCGCCTTTTAAGTTACGTATAAATTATAAATTTCTTGATAATAAAAACTAGTTTCATTTTATATTTTCATAAAACATAATTAGTAATTAGGTACGCAGTATGTAAGTAGGACATTTATTTATGTCGGTCGATCAGTGTGCATTTCTTTTCTCACACTTCGCCACTTTTTACATCAAATGAGCATGAGCACCCTAGCACCACTAGGTTTTCTAAAGCCGGCGCCCCTGAATGTTGTCTAGTAAACCATTTTGAGTGAATCAGAGGAAAAATATTGCCCGTAACATAAGTGACATTATTAACATAAACAGTCTTATAATGTTTCCTGCTGGAATGGGCAGTAACTTCTTTCGTGGGCCCAGTGCGGCATGGTGGATTTACGCGTTATACTGATAGTAATATTTATTCCAGATCGCGACGCGAGATACACCAAATGGAAGATGGCGGTACAACGATCACTCGGCTGGACGACGACTAAAAAATCATTCACCATGACAGGTCAGGCCAAAAGAAAGTGTAGCATGATGCTACAGAGTCAGCCAAGTCTCGACTTCCAGTCCTTACCGGACAGTAGGAAGAATTCACTCTTTGAACCACACAACCAAATCTTACTAGAAATTAAAAACGATAAAAACTTCGACGAAGGTGTCAATCACTACGTAGAAGAGTTACTGCAATATTCAGCTCGTAAATTCTCAATGTTTGTCCCAGTTAAAAAACGTGACGGGGAACACACCATCTTAGACGATGCCGAATACTTTATGAATAAAAAAGAATGTGACTATGGCATGTGCGAGTGTTGCCCTGTCGAGAAAAAGGTGCAAACTAATTGGGAATCGATTGAAGAGATCATCGAGAATGATCCGGAAATTATATTCGATTCTGATGATAATCCTATTATGGTTGAACGCGTCAGAACGGCTGAGCCAATTTTCTTGACTTCTGCCTTGAGCATAGGAGCTGCGAGTTTGAGCAAAAAAATCCATTTCGACAAACTCCCGGCGTTATTCAAGTCTATTTACAATAAAATCGCCAGTCCTTTAACGTGAATGTCTTCTGTGAGTTTTTGTGTAGTAATTTAAATACTTTATTCTATTTCTTTGGGGCTATGCAAAGACCTAGCCACGGATTGCTCTGGTAAAGTTCCTATGAAGGTATATAGGACATCATTACTACGCGGGGTTTCTTGTTGAATGCACGCTCAAATATCAGATTGATGAAAAAAATAAACATGCAAAACGCGAAAAGACTAAACGAATCCTTAATCTAGGTTGTATAATAGCTCCAAGTCAAATGTATGTCGAATGACGTCAAAAAGACGAAATACAACGAATAATTAGACATTAATTATTACGTAGTCTATTGTTACTACTTGTTATTATTAAAATGTGATATTTTAGAATTGTTTTGAAATTCATTTTGTGCTTAAAAGTCAGAAGTACTAGAATTAGTTTGAAAATTTAATTAATTTAGATTGCGATACTCCTCGAAAGCCAAATTTTATTGTATTTCGTTTCCCCGAGTTATTATTAAAAGACATTTTATTATATTTACACATATTTTTGTCTCAACTAGAAAATAGAAAATAAAAACAATTGTGTAGTAATGGCACTTCGTTAGATGAATTGGGTCTTCTAATCGAATGAAAGATAATCTAAAATAGTTTTATCTTAATTATTAAGAGCGTAATTATGTTTAAAAATAAAAAAAAATAAGTTAATGAAATAGTTTTGATCAATTTAGGAGCATAAAAGACTACGCATGCAGCTATTTATACTTGAAGTATATTTTTAATCAGTATTTGGTACTGAAACTCTAAATTTTTCGTTTCTCATTTACAATAATACTGAATGAAATATGTTAAGCATCTTTATAATGACCCTTTTCAATACAATGTGCTAAATAATTTGTAGTTCCTTATTTTCGCTAGAAAACTGTGTCGTCTGTATTGTTATTGTTTTACTAACATTAAAATAAGACTGGTATTAACTTAAATAATGAATAAAAATATTTATTTATCCTTTCTGGGTCTTTAATTTATTTTTGGTTACTCCTTGCACGACTACTTTTTGCATGACTCATGAAAAAATACTTCGATAATTTTATCGCATGAGTTTTGTTTAATTTTAGCTGTAGATCATTTTTTTGTTTAATATTTGACTTCTTTCGAGAAAGCATTTGCATGCACCTATAAAACCTTTACGAAATTCTTAAGATTACCTAGACTATATTATGAGACGTGTAGAACCCTGTGGGATATGGACCTCGGCTTAGGACAGCAACGGACGGGCTAGATCGAGCATTGCCAACAAAATCACTGATAAAAGTGTTTTTATACTTTACGTAATCCAATAATCTAGTGATGTTCCGTGGATTAACTTATGGTTTTAAATACATTTTAGGTACACAATTTAACACATAGATACACCCTTTCGTGTCATCATAAAGCATGTAATGGAAAAATATGTTAGGCTGTTAACACAACTACGATTGCGCAATCATAGTTATGTGAACAGTCAAACTGTCAGCATATTCCGTTGGTGGTTAATAATATGGGGGGTTACTTTACTAATATTCAGCTCAGGGGTCCTTACCATGATGTGTCAAAATGTCAGTCGTGCGAGGCAAGGAAGGGGGATGGAGCTATACACCCTATATAGCTCCATTCCTTCAACAGTTCTCTTCAGATTGTAAAATGGATCGTGTTAAGACCTAGGGCCTCTGAGCAGTCTGAGCTAAGTTAGCTTGGGCTACGGGCTTGTTCGTGAGAGTTACAGCGGTTCTGGAACTTTAAGAGCAACTGAAGGAACTCGGGTGGACTTTAGTCGGTAAAAGTCGGACACTACTGACTATTTGTTGAGTTCCCGTCCCAAAAAAACTAAGCTTAGTGAGCTGGATTTTTTTTCATACTTGCACAGTTTGCGGTCTGCGCATGAGTATGAAAAATATCCTTCTGGGTATGCAACCATATGCGGCCACATTTGATACTTAAAAGCACTTGTAAGGTGTTTGCTCGTAATTTACAGTAACATAGGACATTATTTTTTAACACTGGAAGTGCTACAACGTCGACGTGTTGTTGCGGTCCTGACTTTGCGGAATTTTGTGATTTCGAACGATAAGTATTTTCAATTATTATTGCATTGTTTTCTATTCATATTATCATTGAGTGATCGAGCATTCTGACTTATTCGAGTAGTTATTTAGAATTTTAGTTCTGAGATCGCAAAATTTCGCATTGTTCGCATGAAGCCATCTATTGTAAATTACGTCACAGGTTAAAGGGAGGGGAGGGGGGTCGACAAAATGTGACAGAGGGTGGGAGGAATTATAAGTTTCGTGACGTCAGTTTCGAGTTTTGAAACGAAACAACTTGTAAAGTATTGTAATGTTTTTCAAACGTTTGATCTGATATATTACACTAATATTGGGAGTTGGGATTACTATTTTTATTTAACCATTTGTAGATGTACAATTGCAAAATATGTCACGTCACACTAGGGAGGGGGTCTTACAAATGTGACCAGCTACTATAAGGACAGTATTTCTTTATAAAATAAATAAATAAATAGATGTAGGTACAATTGTAAAATATGTGACGTCACACTAGGGAGGGGGAGCCTCACAAATGTGATCAGTTGTGACAAGGATGAGAAGGGTTCAAATAATCATGAAATTCGTGTGACGCAATTTACAAATACCCCCAAAATATTTTCTCTTTTGTTCCCTGCTGGATATAGACCAACCTATTTCTCTATAGCGGTTTAGAGAATGGTCCATGGGGCCATTCAAGTATTACGTAACTTTGCTTATTTTTTATGACATGGGGGTATGGGGGGTGGGGTCAGGATAGTGATTACGTCAGCATTTTATATTTTTTTTGTTTTTTAAGAGAATGATGTCGATGTTCCGAAACCTTATGAAAGTGAGTAGACACATATCACTGAGCAGTAAATATCTAATGTCATTGAAGACTTCGAGTCATGGATTCGTGTGTCATGGACTGAGGACTGTTAATTTGAATCAATATGCCAAAATTTTAAACGAAGTTTGTTTTGTTCCTCTATTCAAAGCCTATTCCTTTTTTCTAGACTTCATGTACTGCTCATAAATTAATAACAAAATCAGAACACATTGAAAAATGCATGTACCAATGTTTACGTAAGCATAGGGAGAGGGGGGAGAGCTTTGCTTACTTTTGCTAACAAGGGGGAGGAGGGGTTAATATTTGCAAAAAATCTACTTACGTAATACTTGGACGGCCCCCATCTACAGCAGATTTTTTTCTAAAGGTTTTTTTTGTGTGTTAATTTTTATTTCTTTTCAATACAAGTGATCTATTATTAATATATTCCTTTTTCTGTTACAGAAGAAAGATACAGACTCTTGGCTTCGATACCGGCAACTCTTTACATCATAGGAAGCTTTACAATGCTAGCCGTTTCAAACTTGCTCAAAAACAGGTGATAAGCGAAAATAGAATCTATTCGTTCTAGAATAAGTTTTTAATTCGCTGTTTAGTGTAGAACAAGAAAACTTAGAGCTTTTTATGCATTTTTAATGTTAATTCATGTTACAAGGGACATTCTTCTTTTTTATCGACAACCTATCAGTACAATAAAGTGAAAATAATAAATAATATTATTAAATAAAAAACTCTTGAATAATAGTATATATTTTACAAATAACCTTAAAATAAAGGAGAATTGAGAAACAGAAAAATGTCGGTGCAAATATGATATTACATTATTTTTTCGAGGGGCAAGAGATAGTCGATAAAAAAGAAGCTCGAAGGTCCCATTTTACTAGTAAAATTTCTTTATGTAGCTAGCTTATTATGGGTGGTTGTAAATATAGTGAAAATTCTCTTTTATTAAACCACACAAATTAAAATTTAAACTTATAACATCTACCCTTTTGACCGCCACAGTCATGACTGCAAGACAAAGTATAAAATGTGTCCAGCACGCCACAGTCACGACTACTTGACAGACTTGAACGCTAATAAGTGTTTAAGAAAATATTGTTTTTCTATTTTGCCTGTGGTGGTCAAAAAGTTAACAGTCAATTACTGAATGTTAACATACTTCTACCTGCCTTTCAAAAAACTTCTATTTTATCAAATTATTATTTAACTGTTGTCACAAAATATATACAATTTTCTTGAAAGGAAGGTAAGTAGTAGTTAATTTACATCATGTTTTCCGCAGAAATAGATCACTTGACTAACAAATTATGACTATGGACAATTAAATTTAAATTGTAAAGATACGGCAGTCCGAACGTTTGCTTATAAACATTTACCACTCGGCATTTTTTTATATCTCACGAACACGAACGCTCCCGAAGATAGGCGACCGCGTGGGTGCTCTATATAAGTCAATGTACGGACAGGAAAACTTTATACATACGTGTAATCAGGGAAATTATTTACCACCAAGTTTGACGTCATAAATCCGGCTCGAAGGACCATGTAGAAGTTGTATGCTGGGATATTAAATAATAGATGGAAATGTTGTCTGAAAACTGTATTGTCAAGGATGTTACGAAGTGTTTGTTAACAAAGGCACTTATTGCGATCTAGGAGCTTACCATGTGTTAAAATGTCAGTCGTGAGAGCGAGAAAGTTGAACTGTTAAAGGGATGGAGGTATATAGGGTGACTGGTAATTAGTGACCGATACTCAAACACGAACCAAAATCGATACAAAACAGCTGTTTGAATCCGGTACATACACTGACTACGTACACCGCTGGATTTGCAAGCCGCGGGTGTTCTATCACAATTGTAGATACGGCGGCGTCACGCGGCTAAAAACAGCTGAGCGGTCGCAGGCGCGCGCGTAGTACAAACAGCCTTAGATTCAAACAGCCGTTTTGTTATTGTGATAAAACTAGTGAGTATATAAAAAAAAAGTTTCTTTGGGAAAGTTGTTTGTAATCATGAGTACAATCAAGTGTTTAAGTATCGGTCACTAATTACCAGTCACCCTATATAGGGTGTGTAGCACCATCCCTTTAACAATTCAGTTTAGGTCATAAAATGGATCGCACTAAGAGCCCGTCGCAGCACTGTTGATCACATACTGCTTTATTAATTATTTGGGTTGTTTGGCTTAGAGGTCGTTTTGTCTATGTGACAGTTACAAATGACTGGGAATTGTTTTTTGGAAATTACTGTCAAACGTGATGAATAATTAATTTTCCTGACCTTTTATCGCTGTTCATAAGTTCAGTTGGTTGTATAATCTTAAGGGACCCCTTTGTATCCTTCCTTTAAAACATAAGACAGTTAAAATAAGTGAACTTACAGTGTATTACAAAAGGTTAACTAGTGTCTCAAAAAATTATCTCATTTTAATTTATTTATTAACATAATAATATTTTTTTCTTGAGAAAACTCGACATCTTTTATAATTACAGAACGATTTGTAATTTCTTGAAACAGAATCTTTAAGGACTATGTCTCGAAGTAAGCTAATAATTTAATTCTAATTGGTTTAATAATACTTACGATTTTAAATTGCATTTATAAAATAATTGATTATTTATTTATTTCAATATTTAATAAAATCATTTCAATCGGTTTGCTCATTTTGCCAATCGAAATAATAAATATTAATTTTTTAATATTTTTAATTAAATCATGGTTTACTTACAGTCATTCTTGTGTTGATATTAGTAGCTAATTATGACCTCAATAAGACTTTAGAGGTAGTTTTTAAGTGAAATGTGGGTAGTCAAAACATTTTCTTTATAACTATCTTATTTATTTGAAATTTTATATCATTCCTACTTTTTCATATTAGAATAAGTGTCCAAACTGGCGACCTGGCAAATTAAAGTAAATGTATTTCTCTAGCGTTTGTCATAGTTGCAATTTAAAGTATCCACTATGTTCGCGAACCTCTGGTCTTGTCAGTGGATATGTTCGCGCTTCTGGAGCGTGCATCGATGCGCGCTCCGTGCTCTGCGCTCCGAGCGGTGGCGGTTTTTGGGCGAACACAAAGGGGAGTTCAGTCGGTTCGTGGACGCGACCAAAATACCACGCTTAGTGCGTACATGTCGTGTATCAGGCTGAAAGGTCGGATGAAAAATGTTCGCAAGGGGACTGTGGAGCATGCGTGTTTCTTATGGAGATGCGCGTACCATCTCCATCAGAGTGGTTGCAGATGCGCGGAGCACAGTTAGTTCGCGAACATATGGATACCCGGCTTTATACAATTTATATACAAGTTACTTGACAGACGTTTGTGATGTGCAACAACTATGATTACAAAAGTTCATTTAATAAATCGGCCTAGTGTGGTCTTAACTATGGGGTCGGTTTCCATTCTACACAGATAGTTGATTTTCCAGTATTTCAACTGGAGCGAATACCTATCTGAACTCTACAACTCAGTAACTGGGTATCACAACCAAAAAAGGTTTATTGAAGTATTTATTTTACCAAAAATGGCACTTATTCTACTATTGATTTCCTGCCTATTTTATAAGTCATTTTGTTGGAGGCAGAACTGAAATTTGGTTGTTGAACTGCTTAAGGGAAATGCTCCAAGGTAGCCCGCTTAATTCAAATACCTAAAGTTTTTTGCATTTTGCAGGTCAGTGGTTAGTTGTATGCTAATTAAAATATAAGGTGACTGGTAATTATAGTGACCGATACTTAAACACGTGTTTGTACTCATGATTACAAACAACTGTTTTGTTATTGTCATAAAACTAATGAGTATATAAAAAAAAGTTTCTTTGGGAAAGTTGTTTGTAATCATGCGGACAATCACGTGTTTAAGTATCGGTCACTAATTACCAGTCACCCTATATGATTGGCGGCCGTAATATTTATTTATTTTCAGAATTATATTCATTAAAATTATCAGTACAACCTTTTCAGTTCACCTTACCCTATCTATGAATGGAATCCATTCAACAAGCTCACCCTCACAGACAAGTTTCGCGGGCTACCCTGGCTTTTTCACCTGAAATGAATACTTTAACATTGTGAAGAGTGTTTAAAAATGTAAACTTACATCTCAAGTTGTCCGTAATTACTGCAGTTCGAGATATGTTAAATTAGCATTTAAATTGTTTGCATTTATTTTATTCTTTTAAAGGCGATATGGATTTCATATATTGACTGTAAGGTGAAAGCTACTACTAAAGGGGTGACCAGACGGTTGCAAACTAGCGTTCCAACCAAGGTGACCTTGGTTTAGGTGTTTGGTTTGTGTTGCGGCTACATGGATGTAAACCACGTGCCAGCACGTTCGGTGGTTGGGAAAACGCGCCTCCCAACCAAGGGCTTTGAAGGTCATGGTTTACAACTGTTTTCTACACGTATTGAAACTAGCAAGGTCGCATTGGTTGTACGTTGGTTTGCAACCATCTGGTCACTCCTTAACTATAGTCCTAAAATATACTTAAGGCGTAGTTAGAGACATGAACTGGTAGAATTAACTGGATTTTGAGGCATTAATTTGACTTAGTTCAATAAAGTCGCATGTCCGATTTTCGCAAATACCATTTCCTTGACTTGACAATGCTTCTATACATTCAAAACAAAATAAACTAAAAATGTTGAGTTTGGCGCTATCTAGCGAACCTCATAGCCAATTTTTGGCCCGTAGTTTTTACCTTTAGCAGTTAATTCGAACAAATATCATTGGAATCAGTGAAAATATATTTGTAAGCCCTAAATGCGTTGGAATCAATGCCATCGGTAATGTGTAAGCATTCCTAATTATTTGTTATTTAAGATATTGTAAGCTATGTATTTTATTTGGGTAGTGGTGTTTTGTTATTTTGTAATAGGGAAATATGGATAGAAAAAAATATTCTTACAGTAGTCGAATTTCGCGTGCGCTTTATCAGTCATTGCAATTTAAACATTAATTTAATAGAGTCGTATGAAGTTTGCTCGTCAATTTTAACGACTATAATAATTAAATGATGCTTTATAACTGGGATGCGGAATTTTTCGAAAGAGCTACCGCGGCGAAGGAACGATGTGTTTTAGTCAGTAAACGTCTGATACGCCTTCTCGCTCCGCCTAAGTAGGAGGAGTTAATCGATTATTTTCCGCCATAAAAATGCTATGTAATTAATTGAAATTAACTTGGAAATCTTGCATGTCTTGCTATTTATGATGGGAATAAAAGTCTTTTTATCTTATGTCTAAATGAAAACATTGTATATATGTGCATAATGTGGAGTTACCATGATTATTTAGGCCTGTGAGCCACAGTTTAGCATACCTATCACAAATCGTACACTTAATCAAAAAGAGACGTAACTCAAAAAAGAGGGTATTTGAAAATTGAACCTTATTTTTGAAAAAATTGTATTCAGATTCAAATGCTCTCTTTTTGAGACCTGACTCAAAAAGATTTTTATGATTAAGCATGCGAAATGTTTTACCTATTGTTACTCTAAGGTGTGCAATTTCAGGAAGCAACTCGAACCCAAGAATTTTATGATGATTATTAAAATTATTTTTGATTATTATATTTATTTTATATACGACATTTTGCTTTACTAGACGCTGAATTATTCTGACATCTTTAAATTGTGTATCGCGGATTTTATACTGTTTATTATTATTTTAATACTTACTCTAGTATCGCTATTTAAAAACGAATTTTTAATTGAGCATTTTGAAATTTATAATTTTGGTAGGTACATATTTTATTCTTAGTGGGTATTTATTTATTTTAATGTGCCATTTATATTGTCCATTAATTTATTTACATCGAAATTAAAACATAATTGTATAATAGTCTAACTATATGAACAAAATAGGACACATTGATGTTAAGAAAATAATTTAATATTCTTGAAAAATAAAATAAATTTTCTATTCAATATTATAATATAATAGTATTTGTGTGAATATTAATATTTATACCCTTATAAAATATACTCAATTTACAATGTATAAAATCAGTCAAGATAATTATTAAAACCGGACCTAGACCTCTGTAATAGTGGACTCTACATAATTAGCCATCCCGCGATGTTAATCGCTTCTGAAAGCCTAATCACACTAATACATTATTATAAAGGTGGATGTTTGTGAGTGTGTGTGTGTGTATGTTTGTTACTTCTTCACGCTCGAACGGCTGAACGGATTTCGATCAAACTTTGTACACGGGTAGACCATGTCCTGGGATAGCACATAGGACTTTTATCCCGGGAGTATGTTCCCTGGGATTATTTTCTACCAACACAGCGAATGCGCTGGCAGCAGCTTTTTTTTGCCATCCTGTATTCAAGAACAAAATACACAGGCGGCGAAGTACTTACTCCTCGACATCATTTATACCAAATGGTAGATTCCGCTAGTCCAGAGGATCGATCAGGCTATAACATTGTTTTCTCAATCTATTTATAAATGTGACATCATGACATGGTAAATGTAATATGAATTTTAAATGTGTATTTGTTATGGTGTAATTAAATATTGCATTTGTTGGGTTTCTATTACTGTTTTTTTTAACCTTTTTCTAAATTAGCTACATACCTACGGTTAAAATAAAATTTGTGCACAACTGTTGATTCTTCATCATGTATGTAGGAGGATCACACCCAGAACAGTTTTTTTACAGTGACATATATTCAAAGGGTAAAATACAGTTTCATAAAAACATAAGAAGTAGGTAAGTAAGTATTAACTGAAGAGAAAAGCAAAGGTACCTTGATCGTTTTGGTTCATATCGAACACAGAATACTGATACCACAGAGTACATTAACTTATGCCGAAGCTGGTAATTCGTTATGGACTACTGAATGGGTATTTTTAAATGCACAAAATTTTATTACACGAGACGTTGAAAAGCGTTATACCGTTAAATTACCTAGTTCAAATTCAAATTGTTTTAGTTCGCGCCTAAAAGTTTATCTTCCAGTTTATCCTCAGAATAATAACTAAGTTTATCAGTTGGTAATTCTGAAATGACATTATTCGTTGAACATTCTCTTTGTTAAATCCTTGTTCTGTTTCCGAGTTACAGCTAAAATAATACATGATACTGTTAGAAGTGTTGATATGCTGATTTATGTATATTTGAAAAATCGGTTCCAATCATTCAAATCAATTCAAAGCAACGATTTACAAGAAAACTTGTGAGAAACTTTTTTGAGTAGTTACCTATGTTTTTTTTTAAATTTACACGTTTCTGAACGATAAGATGGAATTGACAAAGGGATACCAACCAACATTGCAAAATCAAACGTCAAAATCACGAGTTTAGCGGTCAAAAGATAAGAGATAAAATTGTAAACACGGTAAGTTATTTTAAAAATAAGTGATCTTAAATGTTTTTAATGCTCAGAAATTAAAGAGATACGCGCTTTACAAATATTCATATGTATATTTTACAAATTTCAGATGCATGCAGAAAATATGTGAGCAAAGAAAACGCAGAAAAAAGTGTTCTTAATTAACAACAAATTAATTCATTATTCAAATCAAAATGGAAATAAACAGCTTACCACTGGAGACTTTCATAGAAATATTAATAAGAACAGATGGTATCACCGTCGGAAAATGCCGTAGGGTGAGCAAAAAATGGATGGAATCTATAGATGACAATGACCACATTTGGGAGAAAATATGCCTCAAAGAGGTCGAATGTTCGTCCTCCATAGCCAAGAAAAAGTCGGGAAAGGACTGCAAGTGGTACCATATTTATAAGAACCTCTCAATGTGGAAAGAAATAACATTATTTGATCTTGTACCTCGACAATTCTATACATTTTCGTCACACGACAAAAATCATGCTTTAGCCATTGACTATAGTGTTCTACCGTTGAAAGACATTAGAGGTATAGGACTCTATGATATGAGCACTCTTAAGCATATACCAGTGGCTGTACCGGAAAAAAACTGCTTCAAAATTGCCAATAATGATCATGCAACTGTGATACTACTAAAATCTAGCATACTCCTGCAAAGAACAGTTCAGGATGATAGTTATATGGCAGAAGCATTTTTCAGAGCAGACAACTTTGTGCTGCATGGAGAAGAATTATACTTCTTCAATAACAGAAATGTTTATGTATGTAACCTAACAATGAAGAACCTGGAATCAAAGCTGATGCATCACTGTGATTATGATATAAAAGAAATTCAGTATTATAAATCCAATGTCTATATCTTTACTGATTGTGGTAAAATAGTCACCGTTTGTAAAGACAGAACAATCTCAGTAAAATCTATAAACTGTCCTCCAGAATGGATAAAACAAATTAAATATATTCGTGCTGTCAACGACAGAAACTTTGTCTGTTACTCCAGAAATCTCTTCAAAATTGAGACTGACAAATACCAGCATTTGTATTTAGAATTTCCACCAATCACGGCTTTATTCTTCTATGGTGACTTTGTTCTGATTGGGACAAGAGCTGGTGAGATATTGCTGTATCGGTTGTCAAGCCAGAAATTTGCTACTAAGCCTTTATTTGAAAAGCTAGCACAGTTGCCAGATGACAAATATGCTGTTCATTTGGATGTGTGTGAAAGGAAGTCAGGGCCAGTCATTGTAATGGCAACATTCTTTGAGATTCTGCTGTTTGAGATTGATTTCTTTCCTCATGTGAGTATATGATTTTAATACTAGATAATAATCATTGTCCTACTGAGCACTAGGAATGGATTAAGTATTTTACTTAATGTACCAACTGGATGTGTATTGCAAGGGCGGTCCGGACAGTTACCGGACGGTCGGACGGCGAGCCACCCATTACTCGCCGTCCGAAAGCCCGCGCCTACGGTATCCCCTTAGAGGGTGAATTTTTGAAAAATCCTTACGTATTCTTTACATCATAAAAAGTACCTCTGTGTAAAATTTCAGCGTTTTAGGTCCAAGGGATTTAAGCTGGACGTTGATGAATTATAAATGTATTAATTTGTTTACAGGAAAAAGACTTAAAAACAAGTTTCCCGAACCACAAGCTGTTCATGTACAAGCGACTTTTAAGGCTTCGGGACCGACTGCGACTGGACGCCCCCGCGATCAAATCTGTAGTATAACAATAAGCATAGCTAACGTAGACCAAAAGATTATTTATTTAAAAAAAAAAAAAAAATATTTAAACGATTATGTAGTTATTGGATTAAATTCAATTAAATCTTTGTTTCATAATTGTAACTTTTTTTTTTCTATCTCTATCTATACCTCTCTGTTTATTTATTATCTTGAGAGCGCCGTTATTTCCGTTGGGCAGGGCACATTGCTCGCAGAACGGATGGTCGATGTGTCGATGGGGACGAAAAGTACTTGAGTGGCAACCACGTACCGGAAGACGCAGCGTTGGGAGACCTCCCACAAGGTGGACGATGACCTGGTGAGGGTCGCGGGAATCCGATGGATGCGAGACACACAAGACCGGTCTTTATGGCAACACTTGGGAGAGGCCTATGTCCAACAGTGGACGTCTTTCGGCTGAAATGATGAAGATGATGATGATGAGAGCGCCACGATCTTGTAGATGTAGACGAATGTTTGTGTTTCCGTGATCTCCACGCCATGACTTTATTAAAAGACAATATCTAATTTTTTTAATAAAAATACATAAAAAAATGCTTCAGTGTACTATTGCCTAAACCCTAACCTTAGTTTTTTATTTCAATGTGCCCTTTCTTTATTTTAGAAACAGCAAAATTATAATACTTAGTAGGTATCTATTCGTACATTTATAGCTTGGCGCTGAACTGAAGGATACATTGCGTTCGTCACAGGTTGGCGCCCAGAAGGTTAAGTAATTATTTTTATTTTTTTTTATTATTATAAGGTTAAGTAATTATCCATTACCCATAAACCAGATGGCGTTGCCGTCACGTAAACAACGCGCTCCGTATAATTTATTTAAATAAAAGTATAAAATGATTATTTGTTATTAAGTTTAGTGTTGTAATAGTTTAGACATTGTGAATAGTACGTGGAATTATTATCTTAACTGAACTCACTCGGGAACTTTGTGTATAGTGCTTATATGTGGTGAACTACGAACAGGACATATTTCAGTGTAATTGTGCTAATAAAGAGACCTAAACAATGAAGAAAATAAAGTATTAACCATTAAATTTAATCAACTAGTACAATAAAACACAAGTAAAACGATTATTTTCAAAGTAAACAAAAATTCAAAACGCGCGTCACTTTTTAAATTAATCCGAAATTTCAAAACAAACTGGTGGCGTCCTAACGAACTTTTGAGAAAGACAATCAATCCAAACGTCTATTTCAGATAGTCAATATTGTGACAAAGTGGCGTTTTTAATAAAAAGCGCGGTTTTAGTGTCAGTGAACTTAGGTTCGAATCTCCCATTGGAAAATTCTTTTTGTGTTTTTCTTTTTTTGTTTCGGACTTGGACCTATATAATTTTTCTTTTCAAACAATTCTCACGAAGAAATTCAACAGAAATACAAACATAATTTATTCCTTAGTGTGTTCATCGACTTATGTGCAAAAATGTCACCGGATGCCAAAACTAATAACAGTGCCCGCAAGATGGCATCACTAGTAGCCTGTTTTAAATGCAAAAAATATGTTCCGATAAAAAATACGGCGTTATGTTCAGTATGTAAAAACCGATATGAACTCGATTGCGATGGCTATCCTCTACAAACATACCGCCTTATGGATCACGAATCTAAAGAAAAATGGACGTGCAAAATGTGTAATAAAAATAAAAAAGTTGTGCTTTCCGAGATATCTCACTTTACTCGCTATTCTCTAAAGAAAAAACAAATCATCTCTGCGAGACCCTCTCCACTAGATAAAAGCGTTAATTTAAAGAAAACTCACAACATAGCACCGTCACAACATGCACCTCAGGAAATCTGCGACATATCAGTTCAAGATACAGTGAAAAAGCGAAAATCAAATTCAGGTGTCATTAAACAAATAAACAAAAACACATCGCACAACCCTTTACCGGACCTTGAAGAATCTTTAATATCATCTGATTCTTCAAGTTTAAATAGAAGCTTACCTGATCTTTCAACAACAATTTACGGAGAAGTATCGGAACTGAAAGATACCATCAAATTTCTAAAATCTCGTCTAGATACTGCAGACAGAGAAGTACATAAGCTACTCATAGATAATTCAAACCTTCATAAAATTGTTAAAGTGCAACAAGACAAAATAGACAAGTTGACTGAGATTTATTCAAACAAAATGCAAAATCAAAAACACGTTCCAAAACAGATAGAATTTACTGATACCTGTGAAACTCCCACGACAACATCTCTCATTGACGATCTGGTTATAATACCGAATGGACAAAACTACCAAAGTCCTACAAACCTGACTATTCCATTGGAGCATACAAGTATGTATAAAGGATCAGTCAAACAGGTGCACCTACAACCAACTGAAACATCAATACGAGACGTCCCTAGTAAAAAGCGTCTACTGATCTTTGGTGGCCAGCAATGCATCGGTTTAGCAGGGCAACTAATTGATTCAAGAAATACTATCAACTGTGAAGACTATGAGATCTCAGCACAAACCAAACCGTTTGCGACATCTGACGAAATAATAAAAGGCTGTGAAAACTTGGAATTAGACAAACATGACAAGATCATTTTAGGTATTGGCGAAAATGACACTAACCCTATGAAGACCGTGATAGAATTATCAGTGTTACTAAAAAAAATTGAGTGTAATACTGTTATGATTCTTAATGTATGTCAAAACAAGTACTTAAACGCTAAAATGTTAAATGATATGATAAAGCTCACTTGCAATAATTTTTCAAATTCCTATTTTATGAATGTATTTCACACATTTAATAACCGGATTGCCTATACATGTAAAAAGCTCAACCTTTTTATAGACTCATTAGATTATAACTCTAGGTACCTGCCAATGTTAAGCAAGAAATATACTACAAGCCAAGAATCAGCTCAGGAACATTCTAGTCAAAACCATAAAATAATATCATACAAAGGAATACACCAAACCCAACAATCTTATAAAAAACAAAAAACAATCTTAGACTACTTTCCTACTGTAAAATACCCTACTCCATCTCAAACGCAACCCGCACGTCCCTCCCACAATGAAACTGATCTAACGTTTTTTCGAGAATAACGGCAATGAGAATCAGGTCACGATAATGCACCAAAATATAGCAGGACTGCTATCTAAATTAGATATATTAAAAATAGCTTTATCAGACTTTACAACTAAACGAAATGACATAGATATAATCTGTATTTCCGAAACATTCCTAAAATGTGGAGAAGAACCTAACGTACATATTAATGACTATAAGCTGGCGTGTTGTTATTCCCGAGCCAAGCAGAGGAGAGGGGGAGTTTGTATAATGTGTAAGGACTACTTAACTTGTCATAAAATAACCTGGCTTAATGAAATTGCGTCTGAACTTACATTTGAGTGCTGCGGTGTGGAATTTCCTCAATATAAATTTATTCTCATATGTATCTATAGAATACCAAATTCTAACCCTCGTATTTTTCTAGAAAAATTAGAAATCATATTAAATAAAACCCGTTCTAAAACAAAGAAGAAAGTTGTGATAGTTGGCGATTTTAACATTAACGTCCTTAAACACTCTTCAGTACGTGAAGACTACCTGAGATTGCTCCAAAATTATAACTTTAAAATGCATATTAATGAACCTACAAGAGGAGAATCATGCTTGGACCAAATTATAAGTAGTGACCCCATTGCTGTAGGTAAAGTCATACCCACAGGCTTATCAGACCACGACACATGTCAAACTTTGTCCCTCACCGTAAATAAAAAAATATGGCCTATACAGCAATGGTATGTTCTAAAACGTGACTATTCGCCGGCTCACCAACAAAAATTTATTGAATGTATCAATAATCTTTCTTGGGCAGATGTATATGATCAACCTGACCTAAACAATGCCTTTCAAATATTTCATGATACCCTCACACTGTTTTTCAATCTATGTTTTCCAGTCAATAAAATTAAAGTTAATAAGAAATTAAAGAATCATCCTTGGATAACCAAAGGCCTCAAATTAGCTTTCAAATCTAAAAGGAAGCTCAGGTACTTATACAATTGTAAATCTTCACGTCAGTCTTATAAAACTAAGTATCGCACTTATAACAAAATATTAAAAAAAAGTATAATTTTAGCACAGAAACTTAAAAATGATCGATTGTTGATGAGATCTAAGAATATTTGTCGGGATTCCTGGAAAATAATTAAAAGTCAAGAAAGCAATCAATATAATACGCAACATATAAACAAAATAAATTTAAACACTAAAACCATAACCGATCCTGAACTAATATCAAATACCTTTAATAATTACTTTATTGGACTGACAAAAGGTCAGGATAAGAAGAAAAATATAAATTTATCGAAAACAATAAAACCTAATAATGCTAGTATATTCTTAATTCCAGTTACAACAAACGAAATCTACCAAATTATACTGTCTTTGAAAAACACAACAGCGGTAGGCTATGACAACTTACCAACTCAAATTCTAAAACAAACTGCACATTTAATAGCACCAGTACTATGTCATCTCACAAATATGTCGTTATCACAAGGTACTTTTCCAGATAAACTAAAAATATCAGTTGTAAAACCTATTTACAAAAAAGGTGATAGAACAGAACCTAACAATTACAGGCCTATTGCCCTCATACCTACACTTGCCAAAATTTTTGAAAAAGTAATGTTTAAACGGTTCACATCTTTCCTTAATAAATTCAACATACTAAAATCCGAACAACATGGCTTTCAAAAAGGTAAGTCCACTACACTAGCTGCTTTTAAACTAATAAAAAAAGTGTCAGAAAATATTGACAAAAGTATTAACACCTGCGCAGTGTTCTTTGACATGAGCAAAGCGTTTGATTTTGTTGATCATGACATTTTGCTCCAAAAAGCATATGCATACGGTATTCGCGGTATAGCGTATAAGTGGTTACAAAGTTACCTCACTAATAGACAACAATATGTAGAAATTAACAATATTAACAGGGACATAGAATTCACTTATAAATCTCAATTATCATATAACAGAGTTGGAGTCCCACAAGGTAGTATACTAGGCCCACTTCTATTCCTACTCTACATCAACGATTTGCCTAACGTGATAAATCATCACTGTACTCTTTTTGCAGATGATATATCGCTAGTAATTTCACAAAAACCTAATACCACTTTTGACAGTTATAATAAGGAAGTTACCGAAGCTGTTCGGGACATAATTCAATGGCTAGAGTGTAATAATTTAAAAGTTAATATAGACAAAACCAGAGTTATACAATTTTACAATAGAAAACAATATAATTACAAATTAACTGTCTCATACGATAACAATAATATAGCACAATCCAATAGTATAGTTTTCCTTGGGATGTCATTAGATAGTCAGATCTCATGGAAATTACACATAAATAAAATCTGTAACAAAATAAACAGATATGTTTATGCTCTATGGCGTCTTACACGAATCTCCAGCCAAAAAACAGCTTTACAAGCCTATCATGGATATGTAGCTTCCAACCTACGGTATGGTATTATTTTATGGGGTGGTTCAGTAGAATTCAATAGAGTATTCCTAGCTCAAAAGCAGTGCATTCGTGCACTTTGTAACGTAGATTCGTTAACTTCATGTAAACCATTGTTTAAAAAACTAAACTTGCTAACAGCACCATCCATGTATATACTTGAGTCTTGTGTTTTCGTTAAAACACATCAGTACCTATACAAATCCTTTGGTGATTATTGTAATTTTAATACCCGTTATCCCAATAGCTTTCCCTTGCCCAATATAAAAACCGATCTGTATCGAAGAAACTGTTATCCCATGTCAATTAAATTATTTAACAAATTACCGAGTGACCTGAAAGACTTACCCATTACATTATTCCGAAAAAAATTGTACTCCTGGTTAGTCGATAAATGTTTCTACACGACCCAGGAATACCTTAGTTATAAGAATAGAAAATTACTGTAACACCTCGCTATGTTCCTATTAGTGCAATAATAGCCAGTTATGTTAATATTATGTAATTTCATGTAATTAAATGTTAAGAGTATGTATAGGTACCTAGGTACCTAACCATTCCTTTTAATTATTATTTTAAGTTTCGCATACCAGAAATGGTGAATATGAGGATCTTTACTGTTATATTGTATAATGTAACATTCATGTACCATATATATCTACCCATATTATGCGAATAAATGATTTGATTTGATTTGATTTGATTTGATTATTTTATGTAGGTACTTTCACACAAACACTTAAAAGTGCGTTCTATTCATTTTTAAGTGTAGTATATATTTAATGTCTTTGGCTTATGTGCTCTTCTATAACGTTTTGTAGCACTAAAGTCATTTTTTTTCCGCGGGTCTATGGAAGCATAAATAAGAAGAATAAATGTACAGCATGAAAAGAGGAGAGCCTACAACACTTTTTCGATAGATACTTTAGAATTCTGAATACCTAATTCGTAAAAAATATTTTTTTTAAATATGTCTAGGTAGGTACCTAGACATATTTAAAAAGGTCATTAAAACCCAAAAAAAATAATATAATATATAGGATATTATATTATTTTTTTTGGGTTTTAATGACCTGGTCACTTGGACCTTTAAGTCAAGACATAATATTATAAACGTAAACGAAGCAAACCTAGGTATGTAATAAGGATATGTTGGTATGGTTGCCTCGCCCTATGAAAAAAACCGGCCAAGGGCGAGTCGGACTCGCTCACGAAGGGTTCCTTAACGCCCGTAGCAAAAAACGGCAAAAAAATCACGTTTGTTGTCAGTGGCGGCGCTGGGCGTCGGCGACGTCGGCGACCGCCGACGGCCTCGCGCTTGAGGGGGCCTCGCAATTTTTTTTTATTATTTAAAATTTAGTTATTCATTTTTATTTATTTTCTTATCATACACTTGCGCGAGTTAAGTGAGCGAGTTTCTCGAAAACTAGAAGGCCGATTGGGATGATTACTTATTTTATTGTTCGTTTCTGTATTATTGAACTTAGGGAAGAGTGGAAGTTTCATCAAAATCGGTTCAGTAGATTTTGTGCAATGAGCACTTTACGGGCAGAATCGTCTGGCAACACTATGAAAGTTAAACAACTTCGTGCGCGAGACGGGGAATACCCGTGTCGTTTTTGTATTTCTTCTGTGAGCGAAACGTAAACAATCATTCCTTTTGTGAATGCAACGCAACACTCGCAGACTAGACTCGCATGGACAAAATTTCTTTTTATTGTGTTGTAAAGTCATTTATTGTGTTGTAAAGTCAGTCAGTACCCCAGTCAAGTGGTGATTTAGTGGATAAAAGTGTTAATTTATATTGTGATTTCATTCATACTTCGAAGGTTATAAGATAAGGTAAGTCAATATGAACTTTTATAACAACTTTAACGTAAAGTATTTGTCAACATCAATAGGTATAAACAGTTTCCTATCTTTTATAAGTCATAATTGCGATGTATTTCTTTGTGGATATCGAAATTTATAAAAAGTGGATAGTTCATGTAGTTTTAAATTCAAACTGTGCTAGTGTTTTTTTTTCGAGAACTAAAATTTTTAGCTGTTCGAGTATGTTTATAAGCACGCTCGTGCTTATTAAAATATTAGCCTCAAAATTTTCAACAAATTTTTATTATTTTCATCAGAGTTTTTCTATTGTTGCGCCTAGATCTAGATTACTTTGTATTAAAAGAACTCCGCACTAGAATCTGGTTTTGTTTCAGTACAAAATAACGTAAGTAAATAATTTTATTCAGTTTTCTATTAAAAGTATTGGCGTATCTATAGTTTTTTTTATAATCTGCTACACAAAAAACATCGAACTACAGATCGATAAATCTCGTATCGCATTATTATTAACTTTGACGCTACTGGGTCTGTTTTAAAAGTTGGTATCTAATTAAATAATTATTTAATTTCAATGTTTTTTTTATTTTTAGGTCATCATGTCTGGAGGACCAAGTAGAGACAGAGATAAAGGGAGGAAATGGGAATCCGGAGCATTAAAAAGAAAAAGAAAGGCTGAAGCTGTTATATCCAACCAAGCTCTAAGTTCCAGTATGATGAAATTTCTCAAGAGACCTTCTTCGAGTGTCACTGCTTCAGAGTCATCTGATGAAACTTTAGTTTCTGAGCCAGCGTCAGAGTCAAATGAATCTTTTTTTGGAAGTTCTGATACAGTTTTACCTGCAACATCGAGCGAACCTACTATGATCCAAATGTCGGAACCCAATAAAGAGTTAGAAAGTGAAACGTTGTGTGACTCAGAAAATCAAGTGGAAGGAGTTCATTTAAGAGAGTCATTTATAAACTTAGATCCAGGGAAGTGGGTATTTCCAGTAAACGATTCGCAGCGTCATGACCTAATTCAAAACGGACCCAATCAAGGTCTAGAGAAATCTGATGACAGTTACCCAAAAGACGCAAATAAAAGACATTTTTCTAAATTTCATTTCACTCGAAAATTAAGTAACGGCGAAACGCAACATCGCCGATGGTTAGTTTACTCCATTTTTCAAGATAAAGTTTATTGCTTTCCATGTAGACTTTTTTCAAATTTGCAGACACAGATGGTAAAAGAAGGATGTTGTGACTGGAAAGATTTGAGTCGGATATTGCAAAGACATGAACAAAGTCAAGGACACATGGAATGCATGATTAAATGGATTGAATTCTATAAAGGAATCAAACACGGAAAAACAATAGATAAAGATAATGAGAGATCTATTAAAGAATCGCAAAAGTACTGGTATAATTTGTTTGAAAGAATGATCGATATCATAAACTACTTAGCCTCACACAATTTGGCATTTAGAGCTCATCGAGAATCCTTGAAAATGAACGATAGCAAAATCAGTGGCAACTTTATAGATTTATTTAAGTTGTTATCCAAATATGATCTGACACTACAGGAGCACATGCAACGTATTAATGCAAAGCAACTAACTCAACATTATCTGAGCCACGACGTCCAAAATGAATTAATTGCATTAATGTCTAAATCAGTTATTGAAGAAATTATACACAGAGTTAAACAAGCAAAATACTATGCCTTCTTGCTCGATTGTACCAGGGATGTCAGCCGCGTTGAACAAATGTCAATAATATTAAGATTTTGCAATTCTTCAACTGGAGCAATAGAGGAACATTTTGTTGGGTTTATTGCCGTCACAGAAACAACGGGAGAATATTTAACAAATTCCATATTACAAGAACTGGAAAGAAATGGTCTAGATATCCAAAACTGTCGAGGACAGGGATATGACAACGGCGCCAATATGGTCGGTATTAATAAAGGTATAAGAACAAGAATACTTAATATAAACCCAAGAGCATTCTTTACGCCGTGCGGATGTCACAGTTGGAATTTGCTTTTGATGGATGCAGCTAAGTCTTCTACAACAGCCAAAACGTTTTTTGGCTTCATCAATAAAATCTATGTGCTGTTTTCAAAGTCAAGTAAGCGTTGGGATATTGTGAAAACTAAATTAAAATTAACATTAAAACCTCTGTCTGAAACACGATGGGAGAGTAGAATCGGAGCAGTAAAAGCAATATTTTTGCAATTTGATGATGTTATCGAATGCGTGAATGACCTGAAAAATAAAAGCGATGATTCTGAAACTCTAAGCGACTGTGACGCAGTCTTGAATGAAATGTTAACTTTTGAGTTTGTTGTTGCGATACACGTATGGTACGAGGTTTTACTACGTGTGAACAATATAAGCAAACTATGGCAAACGGTTCAAGTCAACTTGAAAGTCGCTATTGATACTTTACGGTCATTTTGCAGCTGGATTCAAGAATTCCGTAATACAGGATTTGACAATAGTGTAGCACAAGCTCGATTATTTGTAGAGAAAAGTACTTTCGAAATTGAGATTCAATTTAAAGAAAAAAGAACAGCCAGGAGAAAACGAATGTTCGATTATGAACATATTGATGAACCTATTCAATCTTTTGAAATGCAGTACAGAGTTAACTTTTTTAACACAATGATTGATGCTATTATAGTTGACACCGAATGTCGATTTAAAGCGCTCAATGAATATTTTGAACGATTTGGTTTTATTTATGATATCAGATATTTAAACTCTATATCAAAAGAAGACCTTCTCAAGTGCTGTAATGATTTAGGTACAATACTTCGGGAAGGCGAAAACAGCGACATACAGCCTTTTGAATTGTATGAAGAACTCCAACTTTTAAAAACAAATTCACTAGACTCTATCAACGACGCGAAACAACTCATTCAATACATTTTAGAAAATAATTTGGAAGAAATATATCCAAATGTTTATATAGCAATTAGAATCATGCTCACAGTTCCCGTCAGTACAGCTTCCGCTGAGAGAAGCTTCTCAAAGTTAAAATTGATTAAGACCTATTTGAGAAGCACGATGAGTCAAGAGAGATTATCTTCGTTATCAGTTCTATCAATTGAAGCTGAAATAGCGTCTGGTATTAGCTATGACGTAATCCTGAAAAAGTTCAGTGAGGCCAAAAGCCGAAAAGTTCGTTTATTTTAACTTCTATTTATGTAAGTTTTGTCATAATTTGATAATCAACAAAACTTGTTTAATAGCAATAAAATGTTTGATAAAACTTGTTGTTAATATTATTTTAACTATAATTCGGCTTACGTAATTTAATATTTTCTTGATTGGGAAAAAAGGAGGCCTCGCGTACCTAATTTCGCCGACGTCCACGCGAGATCTAGCGCCGCCACTGTTTGTTGTATAGGTAGGTATTTGTTAAGTATTTATTTTATCCAGCCATAGAAAGAATCGGCTCTACTGGGCCCCTTCAGTTATGCTGGCATCTGTCAGCTTTTTGAGATTCTTTTTTAGGTGGGAAATCATCTAATGACATCTCTCGCCCTTGGATGACTTTTACTGACTAAAACCCACTTCTATTCCTTCTTTGCTTTCGTTCCAGGGCCCCGGGGTTCTCTTTCGTATCACCCATGGCCCCAGTCGGCTTCGATCCTGCTGGGCCCCTACGGTTGCTGACATCTCCTTGAGGCGCTGCATCTGCCCAGTCGGGGTACACCTCTACCGTATGCTCCACCTTGTCCTCCGGGCGTCGACTCGGGCTTGGTCTTTACCGGACGGCCGGACAGTGAGTTATCCATTGCTCGTCGACCGCAAGTCCGTGCCAACGGTGGCCGGTAAACGCCTTGTGACTCCCGATGTCCCGGGCCGCCCTAGTATTGTGTGAGATGCCCCCAGCTAGTTGGAGCGACGACCTTAAAAAGGTGGCTGGTACAGACTGGATGCGGAAAGCGGCAGTGCAGTTTGAGAGGTCTACTTCCAGCAGTAGACTGCGACAGTGGCTGAAAGACACACACAGTGCATACCTACTCACCATTTCTTATTACCTAATCTCTCATTTTGTTTTCTTTCTCTCACTTTAGGGTGGGGCGAAAGGGAGGGTCAGAGTTTTACTATCTAAAACCCGTGTTTGGTGGGTTTTGGTTAGTAAAAAAATCTGACACTTCCTTTTTTTTTTTGATATACTTAAACCAGTGCTTGACTGCGATCCCACCTGATGGTAAGCAGTAATGCAATCATTGATGGTGAGGCGCACTAGTTTATTAAGAGCCTATTCACTCTAGCTTTGAAGGCACCTAAATTATAGTTGGACGGGAAGACCAAAGACTTCCTCCAATTCCTCCTATCCTCCTCGAGAGAAATTATTTGATGTTTTAATATACCTACTTAACATCTACATTTTATTTCTTACTCCTTACTTCCACAAATGTTGAGAACTGGGCACACGTTGTCCACTAAATCAAACTAGTGGCTTTATCATGGTTTGTCGTACAACTGCAAATGAGCCCGCACGTATGCGGTCTTGTCACCATGCCAAAACAGCGCTGCAGCGACAATCTGTGTTTTAATCTGAGCACGGGTGCGTTGAGATTTGGCGAGCTAATTTTGCGGGTTGAATATGGTTCTGTTGTAAAGGGAATTTAGATGCTGTGAATGTGTTTTGGTTTAGATAAGATTGTAGTGTGGATGTTCCTTTCTGCAAATTACTGGTTAGTTTGTAGGACTTGGCTTGGATTTTGGCTTTTAATGAAATAGTTGAAATCAGGAATTACTTATACCTACCTGGTGTCTGCCTAATTCCAGATTTTTGAAACACTTCAACAAGATTAAGAATTTTTAATTGGTTTAAAATCTTCAGAGGTAGGTAAAACTAGGATTAAAATTGTACTCTTGCATGTTTCGCAATTTGTAGACATAAAAACACTCGAACAATCGTACTGTTTCGTAATTGAACTGTATTAATAATATGGCCTCCCAGGCTAAGGGGCCCCGACATATGAAAAATTCATAACATGTTATCCACAGCCTTAAATTTTTTTATTGATAAGATACCCATAGTCAGTGAATAATGACTATGTGATATAATAATCCAATTTAATAGCTCGCTCCGCCTGTGCTGGTTCTAGCATTCCCTAAATAAGATCACAATAGAAACAACGTGTCCTAGAACCAGCATACACCAATAAACGAGCCTATTTTCAATCAGTAAAATTGTCACTCTATCCGATTAGTCTGGCAATCACATCGTTTCGAAAAATACCCTCAAAAATGTTTGATATTGGGGCCCCTAGGATTAGTTACGACACTGGTTCAAAGCCAATTTTAAAAACGTGCCTATACAAACATTTCTTAGTTGCCTAAGCTCGGCTTAGTACCTACCTAGCTATGCCAGCCAGACTAGTGTTGCTTTGCCAGTGCGTGCCTTAAAAACGCACCGACGAAGTTTGAAAGGAGTCGCGTCTGCATGCAGTAGACTCTATTGTTGCTTACTCATTCAAACACAAGTAGCAGTTATGTACTATGATATACGTAGCTATACGTAATAAGTCATAGACCATAGAAATGTGTCTTCAGTTGGTATTAGAGGTGGCGTTGTCAACACTATAAAAAAATATGTTATCGTTATGGCAACACTTGGGAGAGGCCTATGTCCAACAGTGGACGTCTTTCGGCTGAAATGATGAAGATGATAATGATGAGAGCGCCACGATCTTGTAGATGTAGACGAATGTTTGTGTTTCCGTGATCTCCACGCCATGACTTTATTAGAAGACAATATCTAATTTTTTTAATAAAAATACATAAAAAAATGCTTCAGTGTACTATTGCCTAAACCCTAACCTAAGTTTTTTATTTCAATGTGCCCTTTCTTTATTTTAGAAACAGCAAAATTATAATACTTAGTAGGTATCTATTCGTACATTTATAGCTTGGCGCTGGAGGATACATTGCCACCAATTTCCGAAATTAAAGTTATTTTGCACTTATTGTCTTATAGCCAGAGTGCATCTCATGACAATTCTAATAATCCTAAACCCGGCTAGGATACATTGATTTATTACAGAGTTCCGGTGCCTACCTTCCGGCTTCATCATCAGATCAGTTCGATATATCTCCTCCCCCTCTTCCTTCAGACAGGGAAGTCCAGGGAAACAGGCTGTGGCGGAGAGCCGGTTTAGTCTCCGCATGGTCTCCGCCATCTGAGTATGTCGTCTGCATAAGTTTATTTAATCATCTATATAGGTTTGTTTAATCTGTTTCAGTTAGTCATCGACATACACGTAGGTATACCTAAACAAAGCAATTTTAATTGTTACGACAGTTCTGCTATGATCCAATGAGAAGTTCCGTTCCATATTTTCGATGTTCATCATCAGATCATAACAATATTTCTATGAGACCAATTCGGGAGTACCTAGATATATAATCTTTTAATCATAACAAAAATTTTCCATTGACCGAGAAATCGGCGAACATATGTACCAAAGTAAAAAAAAATACAGCCGAACATATAACCTCATTCTTTTTGAAGTCGGTTAAAAACCGAGCGTGTCAGTGAGTTAAATACAAATTATTTTATTTGAGACTAACTGCTTGGAACAAGAGTGGGTTTTTACTCAGTAAAAGTCTGACACGCCCTCGCGCTCCGCCCAAGAGCGCGGGACGTCATTAGATGATTTTCCCAACTAAAAAAAATACTTATATATAAAAAAAAACCCGCGACTTCATTCGCGAGGAGATAACATTAGATACTCTCCTTTTTGACGATTGAAGTTGTGCTCTCAACTCTCTACTGTTAACTTATATTTTTAAATAAAGAAATAAATGAACGCACTTACAGCGCCGCTAAAAGAGTAGCAAGTTTTCGAGTGTGTTGAAAAAGATATTCTTGGACTTCCGTGCTCTATGGTAACTGGAAACTATTCTTCTGTGGAAGGTAGGCAGACACTAAAAAACGTCTCGTGCTATGATCCTCACTTGTTTTGCTTCTTTCACATCCGTAGTTTCATTCGCCTTTTATCATGATGAACACTGTGACAAAATTGAGAACAAAAAAAATTGTCTAAGTTTGCCTAAAGGTACATTTGTGTCTATGCCTTCGCTCGTTTAGATCTTGGTCTTCAACTTCAAGACCACTAATTTTATATAATGATTAATTAGTAGATACGAAATAACGACTTAGGCCTACTGTACACGGACGAGTAGCTTGGCTTAAAGGAACCTACAATGCGTTCCAAATAAGAAAAGGATCGATTGCCATGTTGTGACGTCACGTCATACTGTCAAATTGCAAGAAATTGTGCAAAATTGAAGAAATCAGAGATAAGCAAAATTGAAGAACTGGATTCTGATTAAACTTTTTTCGTTCACAGTTTGTAAATAAATTAAATTTTATAAAAAATCTTGTTTTGATCACCCTATTTGACAGTATGACGTGACGTCACAACATGGCAATCGATTCTATTCTTATTTGGAACGCATAGTACATAATTATGTCTTAAATACAAAAAAAAAATGAACTTAGGATTCCAAGTCCGAAGTTTCAAATAGCGCTAGGAGAAGTTTACTAAGTAGGTATGCAAAATAAACGCAAAACCTAAATTGGTAGAATACAGTGAAATATGCATTCACATAACATCCAGAAACATATTTTTTGTAATGTAAGTATTGTGTTCAGCTATAGTTTTTGACTTTGACTTAACATTTTTTAAAAATTTAATTCAAATTAATCATGCCACTGGTCCCAATAAACCTGATGAGAAAATTAATTCATAAGTTTACTGACGTAAGATAGATATCTTGCATAAATAGCTAAAGTCTGGAACGAGATATTTGCCTACCTTTTGTCCTAAAAACAGTCGACCTAATTTACGTACCTACTCCTTATAATAAAATATCTGTCTGACTTGTTGAAAATGATAACATCCAAAGTTATACTACAAGAACATAAATTCGGCATAGACGAAAAAGAAAAACCAGGCAAGTGCGAGTCGGCCTCGCGCCCTGAGGGTTCCGTACAAACTTACCTATGAAAACAGTTCGATTCCCGAATTTCGATTTTTCCGAATCGCAAAAAGTTTTTTTTGTGACGTAACTACAAATTTACAGTTTTCTAATTTCAGGACTCTAGGTCAACGGGAAGTACCCTATGAATTTTGATTCCCTTGAGAGTATCGGAATACAGATTTTTGCGACATAAACTGCCGTATCTTTTTTTTTCGTTAACCCATTCCATGCCAGTAACGCCGAGTGCGTTACTGGTGCGTTTTAATGTTTTTTATTCGTGTGCCTACAACGCACCCGTATGCGTTTCGTGTATGTCTTACTAAAGCATACTTTTTTCATAGTGCGTCTCATTAAATGTTGCCATTTTTTTACTAAACTCAATTTAGATTATATTTCTGATACAGCAACACTGATAGAGTAGCAATAGACAATGTCATATTTGAATTGACGTCAGTTTTTGTACTGTAAGTTTTGCCGGTAATGTGAATCAAGTTTTTGCAGTGATTTAAGGGATAACAAGTAAGTAAATATCATTGTTTAACAAATTTAATCATTTAATTATAACAAGAACGTTAATTTAAGGCCGCCTATAATATTTTGGATATTATCTAAAATTCAAAATATACCAACGATAATGGTGCGTTCAGTGGCATTTATGAATGACTTTGTTCGTGGATGGTGTTTTAAATCGATATTAACCAGTCACTAAGGATCGTCAAATCTAAGAAGTACCGTTTGATAGTTGTAAACGTAATACGTTTGAATTTTAATTTGTTGATTAAAAATTGTTTAACTTGTGATAAAATAAAAATAGCTTCATAATTCAATGATTTTACGGAAAAGGTAATAGAAAGGTAATAGAGTTACGGCTTTAGGAAGCTATTTTCATAGAAAACTGTGAAATGTCATACGGTACTTCTTAGATTTGTTGTAACATAAATAGTACCTACTACTGCTATTATAACTTACCTAATTATTTTATAACCTACACGTTATTCACCGACGGTTTTATTTTTAAAAAATGGTTAATTTTTTTAAAGTCACTAGTCTTTTCATTTTTTCTAGGTCTTTTGTTTACTGTGCAAGTATGGCAAACAATAATAGAGGTCGTCGCTTGGTTGGATTGACACTTAACATTGGACGTCCACTGTTGGGCATAGGCCTCTCCCATATAAAATATACACTGATTCATTCACTGCAAATGTAACTTTAAGAGTTTTGATTATTTGTTATAATTATATTTTTCACCAAAGAGCTATAATATAAATTAAGAGAAGAAATTAAAAGACTGATTTAAATTAATATACAACGTGTAACAAATCGGGTATATACATCGAGAAGCGCTGAAGATTACAGGTGGTATAGAGTCTCTACACAAAGTTTCAGCGCAAAATAAATTACTCAAAGAATTGATACCAAATTCTTGGTATCGTATGATTCTTGAATTCAAATCATAACAAACGTGTCACGACACTACGAGGGTCAACAACATTCCACGTCACTTGCTAATATTACGAAACATTTCTTCTGTAAATCTGATCGCCTAGTACCTGTCTACCTAATTTTGATGGTGCGTTTACACGTGGGCCCAGCCTCGGCCAATCGCCATTGTTTAACCGGGGTTTCCCCGTTTACACAATAGCTAGGATTGGCTGCGGCCCGCGGCGCGCGCTTGCATGAGACGCTCTGTTCGCCTAGTAGGTACCTGCCTACCTAAAATTTTGCCTCAAAAAATATCTTTCCATAGTCCGAGCAAAGTAAATATTAAAATGAAAAATAATAATTCAACTTACATTTTTAAAGATGTGGTTCGATGTGATGACCGTGGTACTGAATACACAAGGCCGCTCGCCTGTGTATCTGTATGGCCACCTGAACATTGCGTAGCATGTCTGGTGTTACTGTCCTGAAAGCGGCTTCGATTCGCTCTCTCATTTGCTCCACTGTATCACACGGCATTGCGTACACAATGTTTTTAATGTATCCCCACAAAAAGAAATCTAATGGAGTTAGGTCTGGGGATCGTGGGGGCCAAGCCACGTGTCTGCTACCACGCCCGATCCACTGACGAAAGCGCATATCCAAATGCTCCCGAACATCACGTGCGTAGTGTGCCGGTGCACCGTCGTGTTGAAAGATTAAATTATTTTCCATCACGAGATTAGCGTAACCTACAATTGATAGTTCTGTGAGCGCATCATCCAAATCGTTCCTTAAAAAATTTAAATAATTTTGACCGTTTAAGCTATGCGGCAAAAAAATTGGCCCTACGACAACATCTCCCACGATACCAGCCCACACGTTCAGTCGCCATTGGTGTTGAAATGATGACTCCGTCGAAGCATGAGGGTTGGCGTGAGACCAAACATGGTCATTGTGGATGTTGCTTATCCCCGCTCTCGTAAATGACGCTTCATCTGTCCACAGCACTCTTGAGCCAAAATCTGGCGAAGCTTCTACCTGATTGCAATACCACTCGCAAAAGGTCACGCGAGGCAAAAAATCTGCAGGTGTCAGCTCCTGGGTGCGACGGAAGTGGTATGGGTGCTGACCGTCATTGTGCAACACTCGCCATACTTGCATATGGTTTGAGGCATCCAGCGCTAATGCAGCTCGCCGAGTGCTAGTACGTGGGTTATTTTCAAAATGCTCCAGTACGGCTTCCTCAAATTCTGGATCGATAGTGTTCGAGCGACCCCCTAAACCAAGAGCGTGGAAGGAACCGGTTTGGTGCAGACGATGTACCATCCGATGGAAACACGCCACCGAAGGAAGCTCTCGACGCTCAGCTTCTGGCCTACCCTCGATAAATCGGCGACGATAAAGTTCGCGAGCAGCTCGCACATTACCGTCCTTTCTTCCGACACACAACATCATCTCATAATAATCACTATTACTTAGCGCCATCACATACGATTGTCACAACCACAATAAATCCAAATCACAAGCACCGGAACGGATATGCGACTGCAATGTACGATTATTGGTCGTCCACTAATGCAAAATTTTACTTTATTTATTTACCTAATTTCGCTTTAGGCTAGCCTTTCAGCACGCTCAAAGATGCCGCATGCCGCCAAAGGGAGTAGCCGAACGAACGATAGAAACATTGCCATCTCTCTCACATAATACACGCAGGCGGCGCGTGCGACTGGGACACAATATTTTATCGTATTCAATATCATACTGAAAGGAAATTAGGGGTCTGTGATTGCGGCCGGCGGCCGCAGTTCAATTCAGCAATAAAAATTCTCGTTTCTTATGGACTCCTAGTACTTTTGCATGTTTTTCATTTATTTTGAAAGACTAAACTGGCTAAACTGGTACTGTACCGGCTGCTGAGTTTTTAAGCTTATAATATTTTTGTAGAAAAGGTTTAATTATGTCTAAGAAGTAATTACGCAAAGACTTATGTGCGCAAACGTATAGTTTTTTAGAAAAAAATTTTGTTAAAATTGATATTATTTCGTACAGTATTTTGAGAGGTTTCATGGGTTTCATTTACTTTGTAGGTACTTGTTGGTAGTATCTATGACAAAGGTATTAAATAACGTAAAACAATAAAAAAGTAGGTATTTCTTATTGTTTCACGTAGATACCAGATAGGTAGGTACCTAATTATTCCATATCCATACGAATACCCTTACCTACCTACGTAGGTAAAGTCTCCTCTAAAAGCGGCGCGGGTCGCACGCTTGCGTGTCTAATATTTTGAAAAATTAAATGAGCTGCCCGGCACACACTAGCTCTAGTTTTTGGGCATGGCTTGTTGTTCACAAACATTATTTTAAAGAGTGTATCACTATAAATGTATGCGTTTTAAGTTAAACTAAATTGTACAAAAAAGTCGATTTAAATCAACGATTTTTTTTAAATCATTTGATTTTAATCGAGATTTAAATTACTTATTAATATCTATTGATTCAAATCATCTCAACCCTACAAAAAAGTAACAACTTATTAAAGTCCTCTAATTAAATTAAATTCAAGAACGGAACCCACTGGGAGTTTATTTGTACTAGGAGACACATAAGTTGCATAGAAATGATATTTTGGGTGCAAATATTATGTTATGAAATCCTTTTTTGTGGCGTATTTCATCAAGTAATTAATTTCTCGCAAACTAAGTACCTACCTATGGCGGTAAGTCCCCTCTTTGAGGAGTGGCTGGAAAGGCAACACGGCGTCCTTACCTTCCGCATGACGCAGGTCCTCACCGGACATGGTAAGTTTGGGAAGTTCCTGCACCGGATTCGTGCAGAAGCGACGCCCGGGTGTCGTCACTGTTTGGACCACCTGGAGGACACGGTGGAGCACACGGTAGAGGTGTGCCCCGCTTGGGCAGAGCAACGCCGTGTCCTCGTGGGGGCGATCGGCGGCGGCGATCTCTCGCGCCGGGCCTTGGTACAGGCCATGGTCCGGAGCGAGGAGGAGTGGCAGGCGGTCGCCTCCTTCTGCGAAGCAGTAATGCTAGCGAAGGAGGCGGCCGATCGCGTGAGGTAACGGTCCTCACGCCCTAACCGCCGCCGGGATTCCGATCCCGATTTCCGGCCACCGTAGGCGCGGGCTTGCGGACGGCGAGCAATGGGTGGCTCGCCGTCCGACCATCCGGTAACCGTCCGGACCGAGCCCAAGTCGACGGCGCGTGCTGTTCCACGCGCGCCTCAAGGAGATGTCAGCAACTGTAGGGGCCAGCAGGGTCGAAGCCTACTGGGGCCAAGGGTCTGATTCTAAAAGGAAGACTCGGCCCTGGTACGAAAGGCAACGAAGGAACAGGAGTGGGTTTTTAGTCAGTATAAGTCTGACACTATCTCCCGCCCCGCCCAAGAGCGGGGGATGTCATAAGATGATTTCCCACCGAAAAAAAATGTACCTACCACTTATTGTACGGCAACCGACATAAATAGGATTAGGTACGTGTAAGAAAATTTGTAGGTATGTTGTTACTAAATTAGGTATTATTTACTGTGTTGTAGGTACCTACTCGATTCTATGGTAGATTACTTTGTCGATAATTGTTACGTTCACTCATTTGTACAGTTGCTATCCTATCTACGTAAAACAATAAAAAAGTAGGTACCTATTTCTTATTGTTTTACGTAGATACCAGATAGGTACCTAATTATTCCATATCCTTACGAATACCCTTATCTACTTAGTCTCCTCTAAAAGCTATACTAAATTGTATTAATTTCTATGTTCTATGAAAAAAAGTTTTGATTTAAATCAACGATTTTTTTAAATTATTTGATTTTAATCGAAATTTAAATTACGTATTAAAATCAATTGATTCAAATCATCTCAACCCTGCAAAAAAGTAACAACTTATTAAAGTCCTATAATTTAATTAAATTCAAGAACGGAACCCACTGGGAGTTTATTTGTACTAGGAGATACATAAGTCGCTTAGAAATTATATTTTGGGTTCAAATACTATGATATGAAATCCTTTTTCGTAGCGTCTTTCGCACGTTCATCAAGTAATTAATTTCTCGCAAACTATGTACCTACGTATGTATGTATGGCAACCGACATAAAAAGAATTAGGTACGTAAGAAAATTTATAGGAATGTACTTACTAAATTAGGTATTATTTACTGTGTTGTAGGTACTCGATTCTATGGTAGATTACTTTGTCGATAATTGTTACGTTCACTCATTTGTTTGTTGCTATCATATCTACGTAAAACAATAAAAAAGTAGGTATTTCTTATTGTTTCATATAGATACCAGATAGATACCTAATTATTCCATATCCATACGAATACCCTTATCTACTTAGTCTCCTCAACTAAAAAAAAAAACTTCTTTCTTCTCAAAACTATTTTCCTTTGAAAAATTTTGTTAAGAAAAATAAACATCCGGAACCCTTTATCCACCGTTTGAAGAAATACCAGGAGTAAGAGGTTTGTTTTTATTCATGAACAGTTCACTGACACCGATCAGCTGACTTTTTGCTAGTGATGTATTGGTTTCAGTTTGAAATGTTCGGTTTTTGGTATCATGTGTATTGAAATAATTCATAACTTCCTACCATGTAAATATAATGTTAGAAAACCCTTCCCGTATCGTTTGTTATCTTATCAAGAAGCCGTGCACTTGGTATGTATATACCCTTTCGGTTACAGGTTGTATAAGTATTTTTATTTTTCTACCTACACCCTAATTTAGATTCTTTGTTCATGTTTCGAATCGTGCATAAAGCCACGGTAATATTATCTATACAGTATTGTAACTCGGCCGTATCGTTGAAATAAATGCCTACAGCCGCGCGGTACGTAAACATGCGATAGGGCTGGCCGCACTATGGCTGCCCGCCTCCACCATTTTAATTACATTTGCCTACTTTGTGTTTCCATTTAGTTTTGTGATTGTAAATATACTTTTTTTATATAAACAAATAAAATACTTTGTGAATTGAATAGGAAGTGCTCAATATTTGCGACCGAAAAATATTTGCGCCTCGACTGAGACGTACCTACGAAATGCTATATTATTAAATTTTAAAGTACAAAAATCCGCATTGTAAAGCTTAATTAAAAATTGTTTTGGGAAACATGGACAAGGTGGAGAAAGAGGAATATCTTTTACTTGGTTATTATTTACCTGCAGCTACTTTACAATTTATATGTTTGGTTTTAAATGAAGAATTCATGCAACCAAAAACAGCACAATATATCCTACTCGTCATATTAAATATATAAATATGTACTTAAACTTATTTTTATTGAAAAAATCGCGCGGCACAGACGCGACTGTCTGCATCCCGAGCGCACCTCGAGATCGAGGCGCGTAGGTACCTATAGCTCGCGTTTCGACCGTTTGTATGAAATTGGAATACTGTATAGATAATATTACCGTGATAAAGCCATCCACTATATACTCTCAAAGGTGCGTTCTCGGAACTCTCGAAAAAATTTTTTTACCTTATGCCACCTACGCACCATATGCGTTTGGTGTTTTTTTTCGTATTTATCAACAATATTTATTAATATTTTTATTAATTACATCATAAGTAATCTATTTTCAACCACAATACATAATAAAAGCTGGTGGCACCTGGTCAGTAGTCTTTAAAAAAAGGTGGCATTGAATGGGTTAACTTAGAAGTTCGCGACCGTAGACCTGAGTGGATATGGTTTTAATTTCATTTGGATACCTAATACGCGTTCCTCAGATAAAGGGTCTTGACATACAGATAGACGGGCAACAAAGTGATCTTATAAGGGTTCCGTTTTTTCCTTTTGGTACGGTAGGGAACCCTAAAAACGGTCTAGTGCGAGTCGGAGTTGGACTTGCACACGAAGGGTTCCTTACACGGAATATCTATCTTGTGGTTCCTTACAGCCAGTCACATAAACTGATAAACTCGGATGGAGCACTGCCGAGTCCTCGTGGGGGCAATCGGCGGCAGCGAATTCTAGCGCCGGGCCCTGGTACAGGCCATGGACCGGAGCGAGGGGAAATGAGCGGCGGTCGCCTCCTTCTGCGAAACCGTAATACTTGCGAAGGTGGCGGCCACACACGTGAGGGAACGGATGTCCTCATGCCCCAACCGCCGGGACTCCGACCCTGACTTTCAGCCACCTTAGGCGTGGCTCGTCGTCCGGCTGTCCGGTAACCATCCGGACCAAGCTCGAGCCGTCGAGGGCGCAACAGGGCCGAAGCCTACTGGGGCCATGTGTTGACTCCCGAAAGGGAAAACCGTTGTCCTGGAACGCAAGGGCAAGAAAGAACATAGGTGTGGTTATAGTCAGTAAGAATCTGACACGTCCTCACGCCTCCACTAGAGCGGGAGACGTCATGGGATGATGAGTTTTTTAATTTAATTATTTTTTGTTATAGCGGCAATAGAAAAATATACTCTAAGAAATTTTATTAGACAGTTTTACGGACTCTCTCACACGTTCTCCGTTCCGTAATAGGTACCTTTACGGTTTATGAGATATAGTCCGCTGACAGAGAGACGGACAGTTCAGTAATGTTCTTCTCTGTTTCTGTAGTTTTGTCGGTTATCCTTCGGGTACAGAACCCTAACAAGTTTGGCTTCGTGATCAAATTGCTAATTATGGCTGCTTTTCCACAAGAGATGTGCGAGGCAGCTAGGCGGTGCGAGGTTGTATAGCGGAGCTATGAAAATGCTTGCTTATTCCTACCGTAGCTGAGAGAGGTAACTGCGAGTGTAGTTAAGTGCATATGAGCCTGATGCCACAGGCCTCAGGCCACAAAGGAAGCTGAAGTTCGCGATTGTGGCCGGTTGCTGCTACTTTTTTTAACCCATACGCGCAGTATCATAGTAGACTCTGACGAAGAAGGTTTAAATGCGCAAGCGGCGTGTGACGGCGTTTTGTGGCCAGTTCGGGCCACAAGAAGCGAACAGCGGTGATTTGTGGCGTGTGGCGGCCACCACCGGCATTATCCGTGTGCGGCGAATCCATATAAAATGTATGAAACCTACAGGAAATATGCCGGTGGCGGCGTTTTGTGGTTGTGGGGCCGGTGGCCCTTGTGCAGGGACCCTAAGCTTTGAAATGTGTAATTTAACAGAAATGCTACTATTATTATTAAGAGCAGTGGTGGCCGAGTGGTAACGGCCCCAACTTACGAGTTGTAGGTTGCGGGTTCAAACCCAGCCAAGCGTATTACTTTGTGTAATTTATTTCATCACCACTGCTCTCAAAACGGTGAAGGAAAACATCGTGAGGAAACCGGCATGTCCTAGAACCAAAAATTCGAAGACATGTGACGTCCACCAACCCGCACTGGGCCCGCGTGGTGGATTACGGCCCATTCCCTCTCCTAGAGAGGAAGCCTGAGTCCCAGCAGTGGGAACATTATAAGGCTGACTATGCTTTACGCTATGCTATGCTGCTATTATGTGAAGCATAAAAATATAACGCGTTCAAACTTTAAACTACGCTAAGGGTGCTTTTCCATCAGAGATGTACGACGCGGTCGACGTAGTGGTTGAGCGAGTGACTGTCCGCTGCGTGTCGCGGGTTCGATTCTCGCACAGAACAAATATTTGTATGCCCTACAGATAACTGCTCCCCTAGCCAAGTTACAATCGTATCGTTCAGCGCGAACGCTTCGAGTAGGCCACGCCTCCGATTCATTTGTTCTGACGTCATCTCAACGCTCAGTCACGTGGTCAGAACGAAGGATCCGGAGGCGAGGCCTACTCGAGGCTTTCGCGCCGAACGAAACGATTGTAACTTGGCTAGGGGGGCTGTTCTGGGTCTGGGTGTCTTCTGTATGTGAGTTAAGTACATGTTTGTGAAAGTACCCACGATACGTAAGTTATTCCTAGTGTGGGGCAAGGTTTAAAAAAAATGAAGAAGAGCAAAAATAATCTTAAAATATTAGCGTAGATCACTTTGTTGTCCGTCCGTCAGTCAGTCTGTCTGTCTGTCAAGACCCTTTATCTGGGAATTAAGTATCGAGTTGAAATTAAAACCATATACTTAAGTCTGCAGTCTCTTGAAGCTGTAAAAAAATCAGTCAGATTTCTAAGTTAACTGAAAAAAAAGATACGGCCGTTCATGTCGCAAAAAACGTATATTTCGAGACGACACTCTCGAGGGAATCAAAATTCATAGGGTACTTCCCGTTGACCCAGAATCCAGAAATTTGACATAAAGCAAGGTCTTATAGCACAGATATGGGAATAAATCTGAAAACTATAAAGTTGTTAACTTGCCACAACAAAAAAAAATTCCATTCGGAAAAATCCTCAAAATTCCATTCGAGAATTGAACTGTTTACTTATGTATGTTTGTACGGAACCCTCAGGGCGCGAGTTCGACTCGCACTTGCCTAGTTTTTTAATATTGAAAGGTTCGCGTTTGATCACTATCTCGCTTGATGGTAAGCAATGAAGTGGTTGACGATGGAGCATGCTTGCTTAGAAGTAACTTATTCACTCTTGACTTAAAGACCACTAGGTAGTTATCAGGAAACACAGACACGTGTTTCCAAAACGCGTAGGTATGGGTGGTAGGTATGTCTACAATTTACCGGTGGCGCATCGCCTTACGTCTGTCACTAATAACAAATAGCAGAAATTAACTTTTTGAGTAGCGTAATTAGAGACAAAATAGAAAGACAATGGCGCGTTAACGCCGGCGTTATTGCGGGGATCAACAGCTTACGTATAGAATTGACAATGTGTGCTTAGGTATTTACTGGGCCACTAGAAAATCAGCTTATAAAACTCAAAAAATGTTTGTACCAACATATGTCCACTATGTCCTTTAAAGACTTTGAAACCATCCAACTGAATGTGCCCCAAACTGTTTACATTAGAAAGGCAATAATGCGAAGGTGGTATTAAATCATTAAAACCATGTATTAAAAAAACATGCAAACCTTTCCTTCCAACAAAATATATTCCTTTTTTCCGCTATATTAGTATCTGCATAAAAATCCACAACAATTACGCAACAAGCTCAGCGCCTAAGGGTTGCTACACACATAGGCGGGCCGGCATTAATCAGTACAGCCGGGCTGAGCCGGGCGGTGAAATCGAACTTAATATGCAGATGAAAGTTGGGGAAAAATGCCGCTCGGCATTCGCTAGGTTGTTGGAAAGATTCTAACGACCTAGCATCCGAACGTAATGTAGTACCTACCTACCTAGTTGCCATTGATCGTGTTTTTTCATTCTACAAATAGTCTGGTGTGCGGAAAGAGAATCGTCGTAAGATTTGAGGGCGCAGCTGTGTACAACGATTCTGTTATGTTGAGAACACTGTTACACCATAATTATATTGCGACTGTAACATACTATGTTACTATGATAGACTAGCTTAGCCCGTAAAAAAATATAAAAACCCGCCGCCATATAAAACCATAATGTAAGTAATTAGTTCCAATTTACGCCACTACGGATTTCTTTCCGCACAGACTTTACTGCCGAATCAAATGATTTTTTTTTTTCGGTGGGATAGTCATCTTATGACATCCCTCGCTCTTGGGCGGAGCGGGAGATAGTGTCAGACTTTTACTGACTAAAAACCCACTCCTGTTCCTTCGTTGCCTTTCGTACCAGAGCCGAGCCCCAGTAGGCTTCGACCCTGCTGGGCCTCTACAGTTGCTGACATCTCCTTGAGGCGCGCGTGGAAAAACACGCGCCGTCGACGACTCGGGGCTCGGTCCAGACGATTACCGGACGGTCGGACGGTGAGCCACCCATTGCTCGCCGTCCGCAAGCCCGCGCCTACGGTGGCCGGAAATCAGGATTGGAATCCCGGCGGCGGTTGGGGCGTGAGGACCGTTGCCTCACGCGATCGGCCGCGTCCTTCGCTAGCATTACTGCTTCGCAGAAGGAGGCGACCGCCTGCCACTCCTCGCTCCGGACCATGGCCTGTACCAAGGCCCGGCGCGAGAGATCGCCGCCGCCGATCGCCCTCACGAGGATACGGCGTTGCTCTGCCCAAGCGGGGCACACCTCCACCGTATGCTCCACCGTGTCCTCCGGGCGGTCCACACAGTGACGACACCCGGGCGTCGCTTCCGCACGAATCCGGTGCAGGAACTTCCCGAACTTACCGTGTCCGGTGAGGACCTGCATGCGGAAGGTAATGACGCCGTGTTGCCTTTCCAGCCACTCTTCCCGCCTCGTTTCGCCCCGGCGTTGCATCTCCACGCGCAGATCGTACATGCGTGCAAGGCCTGTTGCCACCAGATCCCATGGTGGCTGGCCAGCAAGGAGGCTCGCCGCTTCGCGGGAAACCGTGCGGTATCCCCGCACCATACGTATGGCCATGACCCTCTGGCACACGTTCAGCTGGGCTGCCACCGGTCGCTTTCGCAGTGACGGCGCCCACATCCATTTATGCCACTACGGTTTTCTTTCCGCACAGACTTTACTGCTGAATCGACTGATGTGTCGATCTCAATGTACTACCGATCGGCACAAACCGATTAAACCCAAACAATTTGCTGGTACGACAAGACACTCGAGACTGCTCGGTGGCATATATCACATAAATCGCATAAACGTTGATGGTTAATGTCAACTTGACGTTGTCAGATAGATGAAATCACCAACCCGACGATATCGTGCCCAAGATTTTTTTATACTATCTGGAATTACTACGTCAACCTCAAAAACGTACCGAAGAGTACGATACAAAAGGGTATGTCATCTCGTTCTACTAGTGTGTCCATAGACTAGTTCGTACTACGGGACAATTCTGTTTTAAAGAAGTTCAAAATATTATTAGAACATTTTAAAGACTTGTACGTTCAAAAACGATTTATTAATATGTATCGACTGTTCCCAATGCTTACCAAAGTGAAAAATGGAAGTTTTCTTAGTGATCGTTAGAAAATAGAAGATTTCTATTTATATAAGTATATATCGATGGTAATGTACCAATACCTCCTAAATATATTGCCGCTGTGTATTGTGTGTATTGTGTTGTGCTCCGAAATTATTATTTTTTTGCAACTGCATTAAATTAAAATGTGGAAATACCTCTTAAATAAACCAACGCGTCTATTTCACGGTTACTTCCTAAATTTCATAAGATACTATAACAATATTATAAAACATATTAAAGCAGAAGTTATTATTATTCTCAATAAATTAATTAATTACAAATTTTTGACTTCTCAATAAATTAATTATTTTTTCAGGATTTACAGACAGTTAGGATTTACTGGTACTTCGCCGTTGATATATAGAAATCTGCAGCATCAATTAACATAAAATGCTGCAGTGACAAAAATAGTAACAATTCATTCGTATAGAATTTTTAGTATTAGTACTCGTACATATAAACACTCTCTTACATAAATATTAACTAAACTATACTAAAACCTAACTATGTACATAAATATAATACAAAAACACAAAATACACTCAGGCGTCGAAATACTCCTCCACATTGCTGTCATCCGGGAATGTGCCCAGAAGACTGGCAGCATTGCCACGTTGAATGGCAATGCTAATTCTTTGGTCAAAGAACGAGCCAGCCCTCTGGTCACGCAAAATGTCGATCAGTCGACGTGAAATTTCCTTAAAAAGGAGACGCGTACTTGGACCCCATGACCCAAGCGTTTCGACCCCAAACGGCTCAAAACTGTAATTACCAATAAAGTTACAGTAATTGCGCCGTTTAAGGGTCTCAGCAGCCGCAGCGGCAGCGCCAGCACAGCCCGCCGTACTTAGAACATGGGATGGTGCAAGGGTGTCGACATAGGTTGCGTCCCACACCAGAGGCCTACCCACCTTCCATGGCACCAACGTCATACCATCTGGTCTCTTCCCATTGTCACGTACCAAGCCATTACGTTCTAATACGGCAGGTACGCCGGCGCTGACAAGAGCTCGACGAATAATATCGTTGATGCTAGCGTGCCGTGCTATGCGGCCTGCGCTCCTGTAGCAGGACAGGCCATGGTGTCCGAGGCTGTCGACAGCTTCGCCACAGTGACACCGATGTGGAGCAACACAAGGTGCGCCTAAGCGTAAACAGGTTGCGAGCCGAAACGATGCGTCATCCATCATAGTGTCTATGGTGGATGACGGGAGTGCCTGAAGCCATAAGCCCGACTCCCATTCCCGTATAGTAAAATGGTTACCCTAGTTTAGTGTTGCAACAGAACTCTGCTTCCGCTTCCGCTTCTGCAGAAGTTCCGCAAGCTTTTTCACTTCCGTTTCCGCTTCTGCTTCCGCAAAGATTTACTTTTGACATCTGTTTCCGTTTCCACTTCCGTTAAGACACTTCCGTTGCATCACTACCCTAGTTATAGATAGAGGTAAGAAAGGGACATTACCTCTTTCTCGTTGTCTTGCTCGGTACATTTTCCCCCTTTGGCTTGTCAATAAAAAATATGAACTTAATTTCAACGAAAATAAAGTACACTTTACGAGTTTGCAATATTGCTTCGTAATCAATCCAGTTAGTTCGTAGGGTATACAAGATCCTTGACCGTGTCGTTATCGTTATTGCTAAATGTCAAAATGGTATTTTGTGTGTGTTAAAACGGTATTTTGTGTGTAGCAAACCTAACAAATTCGTAAGTAGTTTAGTTGTTCTGTAGAGTATTCCCTCGCGGCTGTATCTGGTCACAGCTCACAACTTAAGACTAGACTTCAGACGATCTAGTAGGTATTATGCTGTTTTCCACTTTAGCTTCCGGATTACGTTGAGTGGCGATCGTTTTGCTAGAGGGTGTGGTGACATTGCCGCAGTATAGTCGTTGAAAGGTTGATGCTTGATGTTTTTATTTTGTGCTTTTTTTAACCGACTTCAAAAAGGAGGAGGTTCTATGATTGGCTGAATGAAATTTTTTATTATTTTTTATTATTGATAGGCTAGCGTTTGACCACTATCTCACCTGATGGTAAGCGATGATGTGGCCGACGATGGCCTAGAAGTAACCTATTCACTCTTGACTTATTTTATACAGACAAATGTTTTATTATGTAATGTTGACGATGTTTTATAGTAAACGTATACGATAGTAACGGATGAGTCTCCGGACTATGGCCTGTACGAGGGCTCGGCGCGAGTGGTCATTGTCACCGATTTCCCCCACGACGGTGCTCCGCCCAAGCGGGGCACAACTCCACCGTGTCCTCCGAGCGGTCCACACTATGGTGGCACCCGGGCGTTTCTTCCGCACGAATTCGGTGCAAGAACCACCCGAACTTACCATGTCCAGTGAGGACCTGCGTCATGCGGAAGGTGACTTCTTTCCTCAAAGAGGGGACTTATCGCCATAATTATGGCGTGCCCAGAACTTAGAGGGTTGTATTGATGATTCTAATGATTATTGATTTCGACGAATTTGTTTAACAAATTCGTATTCATACAAGTTATACAAATAACTAGAATTCTGTTTTCTACTGTACATTCTTGAGTGCTTTTTTATATGGGAAATAATAATAATAATATTCCACAACTATCACGCAACGCCATCTAGTCCCAAACTAAGCAGATCTTGTGCTATGAGTACTAGACAACTGATAAACATACTTATATATTTCTAAATACATACATAATATAGATAAATTACACCCAGACACAGGACAAATGATCGTGCTCATCACACAAACATTTGTCCTGGGTGGGAATCGAACCCACGATCTCTGGCTTAGCACTCAGGGCCACTAACCACTAGACCAACAGGCCAGTCATCAATCCATACTAATATTATAAATGCGAAAGTAACTCTGTCTGTCTGTCTGTCTGTCTGTCTGTTACGCTTTCACGCTTATACCGCTGAACCGATTTTGATGAAATTTGGTACAAAGATAGAATAGAGCTTGAGAAAGGACATAGGCTATAAATTATCACGCTATTTGCTATGGGGGGTGAGCAATAATTCAAAATGTCGGTATTAAACGACATTTTGCAGCGAGTTCGATCCTCAGCTACAGTTAAAAATTTTGTCATTATTTTTTTTTTTTTTTTTGTAATAAAATTAATTTTACCATTTTTTCAAAATAAAATTGACATTTCTATTCGATATCTTCTAAATATGTTGTAAAAACTAATCAAAACACACAATAAAATCAAAGCGGCGAGTAAAATCACGTACTATTTTGTTACATTATTCTATTTACCTGCAAATTTAACTTCTGGAACGAAAATCATCACGCTATCATCGATAAGGAGCCAACCAAGCTATTATAGCGTTTATATAAGAACGTCTATTTTAAAACACAATCATCAGAGGCCTCAGCACAGTGGTTTCGTATCTAGACTTGCGTGTAATATAAAGATGGTTCGAGTCCCATAATATGGCTCTCATATAAGAAATTTTTATTTTATTTTTTCACCGTAAATAAGATTTTTTATATATATTTTTGCATGCTTACATTTTTTTTATATCTACACACAATATATCTGTAGAATTTTTTAGTTGTGTGCGTATCACGCAAAATGTTAATAATATAAAATGTAGATAACTTTTAAACATTAAAATTGTGTGTCACTTAAAATATTACTTAGGCTTTGTTTCATCGCAATCGGTTGACTATATCGAAAGATATATGTATAAATTTAAAGTTTTCAAGAAGTAAAATGTAACACTAGACGCAATTCAGATACTCGCAACGCCATCTAAAGACTCAAAGTAGAAATAATGATGACAATGGCATTTGAAATTCATATTAAATTTGATAGATAGATGGCATTGTGTAATTTGTGTAATTTTCTGAGTGGCGGAAGAATGACCATCGCCCACGTTTGCAGACAGTTCTATTTTTTTTCCCCGTGGTTGTAACAAGCTAATTGACCTATATGGTATTTAATTATTGACTTTAAAATAACACGGTCAAATTTTTGGAAGGGGTTACATGGTACCTTGCGTTGGAAGGCCCCCAGGTGGACGTTACCGATGACCTGGTGAGGGTCGCGGGAATCCGATGAATGCGAGACTTACAGGACCGGTCATTATGGCACTTGGGGAGGCCTATGTCCAAAAGTGGACGTCTTTCGGCTGAAATGATAATGATGATGATGGCACCTTTTTATTCTTTTTTTAAGGGTGAAAATTATCCAGTGACTTCGCCCGCTCTGGTTGGGGCGGGAGGGCATGTCAATCTTTTACTGACTGAAACCACACCTGTGTCCTTCAGTTGCCCTTTGCGACATCTCTTTGAGGAGCGCGTGGATCACTACGCGCTGTTGACGACTGGGCTTGGTCCGGTCAACTACCGGACGGCCGGACGGCTAGCTACCCATTGCTCGACGTCCGCAAGCCCGCGTCTACCGTGGCTGATAGTCGGGGTCGGAATCTCGGCTCGGCGTGGAGCGGCCTCCTCCTTCGCTAGCATTACGGCTTTGCAGAAGGAGGCAACCTCCGGCCATTTTTCCTCGCTTTCGACCATAGCCCGAACCAGGGCCCGGCGCGAGAGGCCACTGACGCCGATTGCCTTCACGAGGACACAGCGGTGCTCCGCTCTTGCGGGGCACACCTCCAATGTATGCTTCACTGTGTCCTCCGGGATGATGGCACCTTGCGGCCTAATAATAGCGTGTTTTATTATTTGCAGTCACTGCTTCATATAAAACGAGGTCGAATGTGTTTTTCTGATCACAGTTCGACAACATATAATGTATTTCAGATTTCTTGCAGCCTTACGTCGACATCTGGACATTGCCTCCTTGCAGTGAGTGGTGACCAACACTGGATTATGGTATTGGATTATGGTATTGGTACTGGTATTTCGAACGGTTTCTGTTCCGGATTCGGTGGAATTACCCTGATAATACCATTTTGCGAATTGCCCGAAGCTCCCGTTGTAGCATGCGGTGGAGGTCTATTCAGCTTGGGTGAACCGCCGTGTCCTCATAGAGGCAATCGGCGTCAGTAATTTCTTGGTTTGGTCATCAATATGCGAGTTCGATTGGACGGGGATACACGCACTCAAGATTTCGCCGAAATTCATTCAAAAGTTGGAGACTCTTTATAGGGTAGTTCCCACTATGGAAAAAACATTTGTCTGATATACGGGGACGTCAGTTAAATACACACCAAAAATCCTAGGTAAATGAACCACCACGCCCAAAAGGATCAAGCTGCAACAATCAATGCAAGTATGCTCTCGAAAATTCTTCATAAGTACTGTTGTGGAGGAAGATAGTTGATGATGATGGTAGTTTTTGGATTCACTTAAGGCTTTGCACTATCAGTGCACGTTATCCAGCTGAAGGTCGGTGTTCCGATTATGCTCCTTCGTTTACCTCTACTAAAGCTGTCTAACTGCTTAAACTCTTCAGTGAAATATTATTGAGGCGAAATGTATTACACGAGGTAACTCTTTCAAACAATCTCGCAGCCCCAGCAGACATCGGTCCTAAAGGGCCCTATATATTTGCTGAAGGAAGCTACTGGTTGTCATTTTCTCCACCAATCGCCTCCATGAGGACACGGCGGCGCTCCGACCAAGCGGGAACGACTTCCACCGTATTGTCCGGGCGATTCGCACAATGGTGAGATCCGAGTGTTTCTTCCCGCTGAATTCGATACAGATACCTTCAAAAATATCCACATCCGATGAGTCTTGCACAAAGAGAGGATGCCGTGACGCCTCTGTAGTGACACCTCAAAGACAGGCATTACCGCTGCGATTGTGGCGTGCTCACTGTGGCGAGGGATTAAAGTCATACAATATTGTTTTACCAGAACATAAACCAGAAACATACATAAACTAATGCCTTTTCCTTTGGGATAGGCAGAAATGCCAACTGCTACGACCCATACATACTCTTTCTATTCATTGACGTTCATACATCTGGATCTGGTGACGTTTACATAACATGTTTGCTGAAGGAAATTAGCGTTTTTACCTTTAACCGTTTTATGTTAAAGTACAATAAATAATTGCGATCCTTTCGGAATGAATTGCAAGCATAGAATGTTTGTACAGTTTCACGAACTTAACGCGGACGAAGTCGCGGGCAACAGCTAGTATGTAATAAGTGTGTAATCAGTTAGAAATAATAATAACTAGACTTATACTATAGACTTTTACTGTCTAAAACCACACCTGTCCCCCTAGCCAAGTTGCAAACGATAAACGTGAACGCTTAGTAATCTCCAATAGATTTTCAACTTTATACCAAAGAGCATAAAGTTGAAAATCTATTAAAGACTACTGAGCGTTAGCGACCGGAACGAACGAAAACACTATGTAATCTTCAATAGATTTTCAACTTTATATCCAATAACATAAAGTTGAAAATCTATTAAAGACTACTGAGAGTTTACGTTTATCGTTTGTGACTTGGCTAGGGGGGCTGTTTCCTTCAGTTGCCCATTGCGTTCTAGGAACATGGTTTCCCTTCCAAAATTTCCCCGTGGTCCACAGGGAATTTTTGCGTTGCGTTCTAGATTTCAATTGCTGTCGAAAGAGTGATGTTTTTCTGTAGATTTTAATGTGAATTCTAAATTCATAGGAGCGTAACTAACAGACACGCTGTTGTGGAATTTGTTGTACAGTTAGGTACGGATAGCGGCACCAATCTTGAGCGCTCGCTTTGCGCATTGTACAACATCGGTGAGCCAACCACCGTACAAGGATTGCACTCCCCGCCCCCGCATCTCTCTTCATACCACTAAAGAGACCCGATATTTCACTTCTGCGTGCTTTTGCGCAAGTAGAACTGTAGAAATCAGCGCTCAAGATCCGTGCCGGTATCTGTATACTGTTTTTATTTCAAACTAGCTGCCTCCCGCGGCTTTGTTCCTGTGAAATTACTTCCCATCCCTGTGACCAAACCTAAGAGTGAAAAAAAAAACTAAATAGAAATTATTAAAATTGGTCAAGCCGTTTTTGAGTTTTAGCGAGACTAACGAACAGCAATTGATTTTATATACAAGACTATCTTCTAACAGTGGCTTCGCTTGTGGGATACTAGAAAAATATCCTAAGGGAAATTGTTTGAAATAGTTACCATGACCGCACGCAAAGGGTAACTTTTTTTAAATTTTATTTGATATAAACTAGTGCTTGACTGCGATCCAACCTGATGGTAAGCAGTGATGCAATCGTTGATGGTGAGGCGCACTAGTTTATTAAGAGCCTATTCACTCTAGCCTTGAAGTTACCCAAATTATAATCGAATGGGAAGACCGCAGCTGGCAAATTGTTCCAGTCCTTCGATGTACGCGGTATAAACGACGAGGCGAAACGCTTAGTCCGGACCGTAGAGGTTTCAACAACGTAAGGATGGATACTCGCCGTACGTCGGTAACTGAAGGAACACAGGTGTCTTTGGTCAGTAAAAGTCTGAGATTTTGTTTTTTTCATAAATAACATATCTTCGTCAGTAGGTACCTACTTCACTCTTAAAAATACGATAAACGGAGTTGATAAAAAGATGTTTACTTGAAATTGAATCGGTTTTCCCGACGTGCAACGAGTTAACCTATGACCATAAGTATTATCTTTATCGACATTCATATTTAGAGCGTTTTTAGGGTTCCGTACCTTAAAAGGAAAAAACGGAACCCTTATATGATCACTTTGTAGTCCCTCTGTCTGTCTGTTAAAACCCTTTATCTCGGGAACGCGTGGAGGTATAGAGTTGAAATTAAAACCATCTGAAGTCTGCGGTTCCTTGAAGCTGTGAAAAAATTGCTGAGTTAGTTGATTGGAACATCCTATCATAAATTTTCCTTATTCTTTTACTAATGGCATCTTATCAATACAAGAAGGTTGTGGATAACATGTTGCGAAAGAAATTTAGCACATGTCGGGGCCCCTGTAGCGCGGGGGCCCCATATAATTACGGCGGTAGCTACACCCCTGGCCACCATTGTTCACTAATTAAAATAAATAAGTGATATTTACACACTGAATTTTGCCGTTTTTATTCATCATCCCGGTTTTATATCATTTTACGATAAGTACTGTACATACCATCGTCGAATGTTTTTTATCATCATAATTATGTGACCCTGTATCTTAGGTCACCAAAATATGTTAAATACGTAATAGGATGAATACCGCTTTTGCAATTAAGAGTTCTTATCAAACAGTCTTCTTATCATCAGTAAGCCTAAGGCACTCCGCAAATGTAGCAACTTTAATCGCCGAGTTGTGTTGAATTTATTTATTGAGTACTGCCACATTTATTCAAACCAAAAAAAGAACCGATTCCATCATAGGTGGTCTGATGTACGTAACAATAATGGCGTACTTAAATTACACAACGTTAATACTTACCTACTATATAAAATAATAAAATACAAAATGACACAAAACAATTAAAACCTGATACCATTATTATAAAAAAATAATAATAAAAATATTATTAGAATTTCATAATGGACAAAAACATCGAACAAAGAGTTTGTCTTAAATTTTGCATCGCCAATGGAACTTCGTGTTCGGAGTCACTGAAAATGTTACAGAAGGCTTACGGTGAATCGACTTTATCAAAAACACGTGCTTATGAGTGGTAAAAAGCGTTCTAAAGCGGTCGAGATGTGATGGAAGATTTGCCTCACTCTGGTAGGCCATCAACGTCTTCAACTGAAGATAACATCGCAAAAGTGAAGGAAATAGTGACTGAAAATCCTCATTCAACTTTGAGAGAGATAGCTGCCGAACTTTCTGTATCTCATGAGTCGATCCGTACCATTTTAACTAATCATTTGGGTATGAAACATGTTACCGCTCGGCTAGTCCCAAAAGACCTGAATTTTCTCAAAAAACTCAATCGCATGAGAGTCGCTGAGGGCATGCTAGAACGAGTCAATTCCGACCCAACATTCATGAAACGCATTGTGGCTGGTAGTCGGGGTTCGAGTCTCGGCGCGTGAGGATATTGGTTCCCTCATGCGTGCGGCTTCTTCCATCGCTAGCATTACTGCTTCGCAGAAGGAAGCGACCGCCTGCCATTCCTCCACGCTCCGGACCATAGCCTGAACCAGGGCCCGGAGTGAGAGTCCGCTGCCATCGATTTCATCCACGATGACACAGCGGTGCTCCGCCCAAGCGGGGCACAACTCCACCGTATGGTTCACCGTGTCTTCCGGGTGGTTCACACAATGGTGACACCCGGGCGTTTTTTCCGCTTGAATCCTATGCAGGCACCTCCTAAACTTACCATGTTCGGACCTGCGTCATGCGGAAGGTGAGGACGCCGTGACGCCTCTCCAGCCACTCCTCAAAGAGGGGATTACCGCCATAATTGTGGCGTGCCCAACCCAGCTCCCGGGTGCAACAATTCGTTCGTGTTCTAATGACTTGCTTCCCGAGTCGTAGTCAGGCCAGCACCTACCGGATGCATATCAAAAGAGAAGATAGAGCTACCAAAAATTTTTAGCAAGTTCCCTAAATAAAGTAAAAGTCGAACGCCAGATAGGTATATACGGACGCCCAATAGGGATGGAAATAGTGGGGATGTTAATAGTAACAACACACACTTAAAACAGTACACTACAGTTTACATAGGTACACTACAGTTTACATAGGTAAACTGTAGTGCACTGTAGTGCGTGTGTTGTGCTCGTCACAAAAAAAGTGTTATGTTGCTAAATTGCTGCTGACAACATGGAACTTAAAGTCACCAAACGGCAACTAAAGTTGCTCCGTTTACAGAACGCCTTAGTGCTAATTATATAAGACGAGAAGCCAGCATTTGCTCTCATATCCGAAGAACGTTTTCCAAGAGTAGGCCCACCATAGCCTTGTGTTAAAAAACCTTTGTATTTTTAAAGAAAAAAATGTTTAGATCACAGTGTTTGCTGGGATTAGTAGCGCTTTGCGTGGGATTGGTACATTCGTGGGGTAAGTGGTTCTTCTCTCTCTTATATTCTTTTCGTTAGAATTATATTTTTTACATCTACTGTATTTTTGTATCTACTGCATCTTTTTTTATACAGGGTGTAAGGGACAAGTCTCTCCAAACTTTAAGGGTTTGCTAAGTAGACTAAACTGAACAACCTTCCACAAAATTTTTGTTCAGGAAACGAAAAAAAAAATCGGCCTCTCTATACAAAATTATAAGCTTGATTGGACAGTTCGTTTAGAGAGGCCGATTTTTTTTTCGTATCCTGAAAAATAATCTTTGTGAAAGGTTGTTCAGTGGCGGAGATCTGTCTCTTACACTCTGTATAGCTTGATGTTTTTTCTATGTATCTTTATATATACAGGGTGTTTGGTGCATCGTGTGCCAAATTGAAATGGTCGACGGGAGGGGTCATCTGCTATCATTTCAGACCCATAAAATCTTCTTATGCCCTAAGGATATTCTTTTATCGACTTTCTATTGTTTGATGAAAATAAGACCCAAATTTTTCATTCAAATACAAATTTAAAAAAATATATAAGTCGTAGACTCTTTTAATTTTATTTAGATGTGTACTTTTAAATTTAAAATTAGTGACTTTAGCTATCTAGTTAATTTTTAATTTACTTGCAAAGTGTTGGAATTAAATTAAAGCTGTTCATGTTACAGCTATTTACATGGCATTAAAAAAAAAAACAAAAGCGACCGGATTCTTTCAACTTCCTCAAAAATTCTCTAGCTTATCTTCTTGCTAGTGATTTGCCACATACTATAAAAATCTTTTTATAACTTTGTGAATTTGCTAGAATTGTGAATCGAGTCACATAAGACTAATATTCAAAATTATGATTTAAAAAATATTTTTGCTTAAATGATACCTGAAAAACCTATTAAAAATGTTATTTCACTCTTATAAGGTAAAATCTGTCTCGTATCTCTCTTTTCGTGGGTTTTACTAGAAAAAAAAATGTAAATGCATTTTTAACATTTATTTCATAATTTTTACAAATCCTGACCAAATTGCTTGCCCAAAATCTTATTCGGATTTCGACAGTTGTTGTACGAAGTCGTATTTCTTCCTTAATTGTACTGATAGCCGTTTCAATGCGTTGTTTGCAAGTTAGTCTTATGTGAATCATTCACAGTTCTATCGAATTTACACGGCTGTTTTGGTCAGCTGGACCAATTTTAATAATATTTTTTTTTTGTTGTGCCGTTTCAATGCGTTGAACTAGTACCTCCCTATATATATATATATATATATATATATATATATATAATATATACTTAATATAAGTTACACAATTTCATACAAAGAGATGGAAAAAAGAAAAGAACAATAAGGTGGGTTAGTGACGGAAGAACTGAATTTAGGTAGAAGCAGGATAGCAATTAGAGTGAAAGGAAGTGAGCTTTGACTAGATTTTTGAAAGAAGCTAGTGACTGGGCTTGCCTGATTGGCATCGGCAACGCGTTCCACAATCGCACCGCTTGCCCCGCATCCCCCTGTGGTACGCCGGCAGTTGTATTGCACCATGATGATGATGAACCATCAATGCGAATACGTTGCCGGCGGCCACACAGGTAACTACGAAACCAATCAATCGCCGTTGGAGACATGTTAAGAGAGTTAAGTATGCCGATTAAGATATCAAAATCGACGGTATTAAAGGCGTTGCTGAAGTCTAACAAGGAAAGTACCGTCAGATGTCCATCTTCCATACCAAGTCTAATGTCGTCCGTAATGTTAACAAGCGCTGTTGTAGTGCTGTGTCCTGGACGAAACCCGGATTGGAAATGATTAAGGAGGCGGTTTTTGCAAAGGAAAGTACTAAGTTGGCTGTGAATTAGTCGTTCAAGGACCTTGGATAGGAAGGGTAGTATGGAGATAGGACGGAATTCAGAGAAGGAAACGGGATTACGCTTTTTTGGAAGAGGTGTGATTTGGGTATCTTTCCAAGATGAGGGAAAAATGCCGCAGGATACAGAATGATTAAGGATATGGGAGATGACAGGAAGGATTTCGTCAAGGATAGGGAGTATCATTTTACGACTGATACAGTCACTACCGACAGCATTAGATGTGATAGATTCTATACTCTTCTTAACATCACAATCGGAAAACTGATTTATGACGAATGGTGAATAATCGGGAGTAGGAAGAGATGTTTGAATGTTTTTGTTTTGATAGAACCGTTGAAATTCGAAGAAGTGGAAAAATGTTGATTGAGTAATTCAAGATCTACATCCTTAGGAATAGAATCTTGGCGCGACTTACCAACTCCCATTGATCTAAGAAATTTCCAGACTTTAGCTGGGTCACCGTTTTCAACGGATTTATGAATATGGCGGCGTTGAGCATCCCTACACACCAAGTTGCTGCGATTACGGATTGCAACATATTTTTCACGATTTAAAGAATTAGGCCTACTTTTAAATCTACACTTAGCCGCTGCTTGGAAGTTGGAAGACTCCGGTCGCTTTTGGTTTTTTTTTATAGCCATGTAAATAGCTGTAACATGAACAGCTTTAATTTAAGTCCAACACTTTGCAAGTAAATTAAAAAAAAAACTAGATAGCTAATGTCACTAATTTAAAATTTGAAAGTACTTTAATACAATACACATCTAAATAAAATTAAAATTCAGAGTCTACAACTTATATATTTTTTAAAATATGTATTTGAATGAAAAATTTGGGTCTTATTTTCATAAAACAATCAAAAGTCGATGAAAAAAAATCCACAGGGCATGAGAAGTTTTTAGGGGTCTGAAATGATAGCAGATGACCCCTCTCTTCGACCATTTCAATTTGGCACACGATGCACCAAACAGCCTGTATAATTCTTCTGTACGTGTGTTTTTCACCTAACTCCTCCTAAACGGCTTGACTGATTTTGATGAAAATTTGTGAGTATATTTGAACTCATTCAAATATACTCACAGTCCCTGAGTCCCTGGATGGTTTGAAAAATTGAAGCCGGTAGATGGCGCTGCAATCGGGTTCTTATTTTTTTGTTTGACAAAAGGCCAGCTTTCGGGCAGGGCTACGTCTGCCGGGAATGCTAGTTTTAAATGTAAAATTTGTTTCATTAAATTATTTGGTAGAAGTACCTACACTGCAGACTACCTGCTTTTTTAATTTAAGTTCTTATAGTCGATCCTAAGGTTATTTGGTAGATATTACTGTCAGCGATAAGACCTCCATTTTACCCATAGATTTAAGTTTTTGTAAAATTCTGTTACTACCTATATTGGTATAACGAAGGAACAGGAGTGGGTTTTTAGTCAGTCAAGTCACTATCTCGCGCTCCGCCCAAGGGCGGGGGATGTCATAAGATGATGTTCCCACCGAAAAAAATAAAAAAATATTGGTTTATAATAAAGTTTATTCTACTGAGTGATTGACTTCCAGTGCAGGGTTATAAATCTACGCTTACTGTTGCCGATCCGTGGATTACTGTCATTACAATAAATTTAAAACTCTTAACTTAAACTTCATTTTATTCGCTATTTTATAAAGGAGAGGCAAACTGCTAAACAGCCTAATACTAAAAACTAAATTTTATTGTGTTTATAATAGGACACAAATTTTATTTATGTTTAAGTTGTAGCCAGATCTTAGAATTAATGAAAATGGTGGCATTTCATGTAAGTAACGCATACATACATATATAGGGTGACTGGCAATTAGTGTACCATACTTAAACACGTGATTGTGCTCATGATAACCAACAAATTTTGTTATGGGAACAATCCTGAAATCGCAAAAAAAATATCAGCTGTTCAGTACATTTATGTTTGCCTAATGTAACAGCTGATATTTTTTTCGCGATTTCGGCTCTGCTCCCATAATAAAAATTGTTTGTTACTATGAGCACAATCACGTGTTTAAGTATCGTACACTAATTGCCAGTCACCCTATATAGTAGAGGAAAATCGAGATTTCAAAGATTTCTAACATATGTGCGAAACGAGCGCATCACTATAAATATAAATTTATTGATAAAGTAAATAATTTGGTGATAAGATCTATTTAATTATGACTAGCTGTTGACCACGACTTTGACTGTATCAATTTTCAAAGAATCTTATTATTATTATTTTAACTTTTACTACTGTTTCATTTGATCTGTGACTTTTACTATATGACTGCTGCAGGTCAAAACGCTAAATTATTACCTACATTCTGTAAATATGTTATGTATGTATTAAATATAACATTAAGAATACGAATAAAATGAGTTTTCTAAATGGACAACCGTTCAATTTAGGAAAGGACAACAATACCTATTCTGATTTTTTTTTAATAGCCTATTGTATGTCCCACAGCTGGGCAAATACCTCCCCTTTCTCTTTCCAAACCTCTCTGTCCAGATCGATCTCTGGTCAAGTTTGCCCCGCGAACATGATCAGCTCGTCACACCACCTTCGCCGCGATCGACTTTGATGGCGTCGACCTCCCTCAGTCGTCCAGAACTGAACTGAACTAATAAATAATAATGTTCAGAACTTTAATTATTATTATTAAATAAAGGCTATTTTATTATATTGTTACATAAACAATTTTTCTACTGTTTCAGACATTGCCGTAACTCATGGAGACGTACTTGACTTTTATGTCAACCAAATAAAAACAGACACTGCACGTTTTGATTCCCATACGCTTACAGCCTTAACGTACGATGAAGTCAACGATATGCTGCTGTACGTTGACAAACAGAGCGACCACGACACTATATGTGGTTATGGCATATCCTCTAAAAAAAAACATTGTTTCATGGAGAGAGAGGGCAGAAACATTCGTGGTATCGCATTCGATCCCGTCACAGAATTACTGTTCTTCAGTGATACGAATGAAAGAAGTATTAATTGGATTTCAGTAAAATCAGAATCTAAAGAATATGGAAATCTTTTGACCAAGATAGATGAGGGGATCCCCACTGATATTGCTGTTGACAGCTGTAGAGGGTACGTTTACTTTTATAGGTACTCCCTTGCCGAATGCGGTTACGGTGACCAGTTACTATCATCAGTGACACTACGGGTTTTGATCATGTGTTCTAATATGGTAAATGTAGCCTATCTTCGCTATAAAAGTGCGTGCACAGCGCGGACACGTTAAAGCACTAATGATGTATAAGTATTGGATGTTGCAGGACGGCTTATTTTTGATGATCTACTATACATTCAATAAATATAAAACATGTAACTGGAATGCACACCCTCATACACCCCAATTAGAAACTTATGTTCCAGTAAAAATTTAAGTACTGAAATTTTACTTACTTGCACTTTTTTTAAGATACTCGTACCATTTATCCTAATTGTAGGCAAATAATATCAGCATCAACCCATTAAATAGATAGCGCATCGGTATTGGTATCTTCGAAAGCAAACATAAACACGCTAGTGACGCAATCAAAATTTATCAGGAATTTATCAAAATAAGTAATTTTGATAAATTTATATCGGACTTCTTTTTCTAATTAGCAACTTGGTGGCTTTATAACTTCGTTGATCATTTTTGGCTTACTAAAGTTAAAAATGATTAATGTAGCAAATAAAAAAATGCTTACGTATTCTCTATTATAAGAGGTATTATTTTTACAGGTATGTTTACTGGATCAACACAAACCTGACGAAGCCTAGAATAGAAAGAGCTCTATTTGATGGATCTGAGAAAGAAGTTGTTATGGATATTACTTCATTATCTATCAACACAACTTATACATTGGAGCCACACAGCCTGACTATAGACCAACAGACGAAGAGAATGTACTGGATTGAACCTCAGAATAATTTCTATCAACGTCTTTACTATACAGATTTGAGTGGAAACGGAAAAACTAAGATTTATGATTTGTATACATCTTATCATGTGGATATGCTCAATCCATCATCAACTACAGTGACAGTTGCAAAAACATCACTCTTCTGGATTGACCGGCCGCGGCACTCAAATGTCGAAACCAGTATTGTGGAGCTCGGAAAGACTGTATGGGCTATTTTGGGAGAATTTGAATTACACACTAAAATTGTCGTCATCGGTATTGCTGCCAACTACAAGATCAAAGATCTAATTCAGGGCAATAATGATTGCAAAACGTTTACGTTTATCGGTCAAAAAAACTGCAAGGAGCCGTTATGTGTTCACGGTGTGAAATTTGGACAGTCTCTTTGCAAATGTACGCCTGGGTACATCGGAGAGCGATGTGATGTATCAGTGTGTGAGAATTATTGTTTACACGGTAACTGTAGCGTCAATGATAAAGGAATCCCTAATTGCAGGTAAAACATTGTTTGATCCTTTTTTTTTGAGACTAGAAATCATAAAACAATTCCTCCATCAGACATTTACTGACTAAAATCCACCCAAGCTCTTTCCATTGCCCTTTGTGTTACAGGGCCGTGGTTACTCTTTCGAATAATCCTACTATAGTATATATACATTGTATACTCCTTGAATGTTTACTTAAAATTTAATTTTAGGGCTCCGTAGCTAAAAGGAAAAACGGAACCCTTATAAGATCACTTTGTTGTCCGTCTGTCCGTCTGTCTGTCTGTCTATCTGTCTGTCAAAACCCTTTATCTCGGGAACGCGTGGAGGTATCGAGTTGAAACTAAAACCACACTCAGGTCTGCATTTCCTTGAAGCTGTAAATAAATCAAACTTCAAAGTTAACTAAAAAAAAGATACGGACGTTTATGTCGCAAAAATCTATATTTCAAGGGAATCAAAATTTATAGGGTGCTTCCCGTTGACATAGAATCCTGAAATTTGGCATAAAGAAAGGTCTTATAGTACAGGTATTAAGAATAAATCTGAAGTATTAGGAATAAATCTGAAAACAGTTTTGTTTATACGTCACAAAAAAATTTTTTTTTGCGATTCGGAAAAATCTTCGAGATTCCACTCGGGAATTAAACTATTTACATATGTAAGTTTGTATGGAACCCTCTGTACGCGAGTCCGACTCGCACTTGCCCAGTTTTTTTCATATTATCTTTATTGCAGATGTGATGTCGGTTATTCCGGAGAAAGGTGCGAGGTAGCTGCATGTCAAAATTACTGTCTGAACAACGGTGTTTGTAACCTGAACGAGGAGGACGAGCCTTCCTGTGAATGTGTTGATAAATACGAGGGATCAAGATGTGAAGTTTTTCAGACTGTCACATTAACTTTCTCGAACAACCCTGCTTATTCAGAACAAACAAACAAAACTTTAGCTGATTTACTGTCAAATTGGCAAAAGCCAAAAATTCTGGTCATCGTTGATGAATCATAAAGAATTCATTAGATTTGTGTCTCCTCAATATCTCTAGCTTTCATTTTATACATTGTGCTACTAATTCCTATGTATCACATGACTATATCATGACAACTAACGGAAATCGAAGCGTTCCTATAGAAAAAGTAAGTTTCCAATGAAAAAATGTTTTTCATGATATATAGTTAAGTTTATGATAATGTTTAGTTATTTTTAGGTCTGTTTTGGTTATATTCTGTAGTAACCGAAAAAGGGCAAAGTGGACTTTTGACAATAGTTATAAGTCTGTATAAAGGCCTGCACAGACGACGGATTTTTGTCCGCGGACATTTTTGTCCGCTAAAATAGATCGCTTACAATTGTATCGAGTAACGCAAACGAGGGATTAAAAGTACCGCGTACAAAAAGTCCCCCAATAACAGAGGACAAGCAGAGAGCGGACCGGACAAAGGTACGGGGGAGTCCCCGAAAAAAGTAGAACTCGTGTGACTAGGCGAAGCAACGCTCATCACTGCACATGGCGGACTTTATTCCTCGTTGTGCGCTCGAGAGTGACGTACGTATCATGCACGACGATAAACACGAACACCGTGTGCGTTGAGTTCGCGGTAAATCCGCGGTGGACTTTTTAATCGCGGAGCGTATTTTTTTCTCCGCCGAGGAGAAAAGTCCGTCGTCTGCGCAGGCCTTAACTATTATCAAAAGTCCATAATGTTCGGGATTAATGCCAATTCCGTCCGACTTGTTTAAGACTGCACATAACCTTGATATCACTTTAAAATTCGTTTGAATTTCACATTGCACATTGTATAGCTATGATAAGGACAATCTTTTTTTTTTAATTGACTTAATCTAATACTTGACTGCATTCCCATTTGATGGTAAGCAGTGATGCAATCGTAGATGATGAAGTGCACTAGTTTATTAAGAGCCTATCAGCTGACTTTATTTAACAGCTGCTTCATACTATTTACAAGCTTCTAAGATACTTAAGAGGGCTCTTCCCGGCCTGTCTATGGCCAACCTGAACATGGTTTAAAAGCTTGTTGGCTCATCAAATGTAATCCAATGCAAGGTTTAATAAAGAGGCAGCGCGAAAATAGATCACTTGACACTGTTGGAAATATTCGAGTCTTTCCGGACTAAACAATCTAATTTAATATAATACGTATTATTTGTGAGATACATTTTGTTTTCGTGTGATTGCCAAGTATTGCCAATCTATTTATTTAAAACATAAAAGATTTGTAATATTTATATGGTCACTATAAGATGTTGCTGAAGGTCCCTTAAGTAAGGACTTTAACCGACTTCGTATTACATGGATCTCACAACTTTTTACGGTAGAAGAACTGAGTTGAGAGACTTTTTTACAAGTTATGTTTTTGATGGCATTAGTTTTACACAAACTTATGATTTGAACTTAGATAATATCCACAAAATATCTGTGTTGCCAAAATATCTTTAGAAAGATGTGTAATACTAATAATATCATAAACCGCTAGTTGGAAAAGGCTCCCTAGCCTTTTACCCCTACTCGCTTTTTTTTAGGGTAGCTTTGACTCTGCTCCGGACATTATTTTTTGTGTATTTTAAGAAATATTTAAAAAAAATGTGTAAAATATGTACATAAAAATGAATAAACGGAGTAATAATAATAGTCGTATCTTTGTTTTCCATATCGTAATAGTTTCCCACCAACCGGGGGTTGTTCTTGGGTGCACTAGCATAGCGCGTACAAGGATAATCGTCGGTTGCTACCACGTTCCACGGAAATTGTCTAAGGGGCCTCTGGCGAGTTGGCCCCACCCGCGAGAACCCCAGGGTTCGGTATATTAACCCATTTTTTTTTTGATGCGGAGAACACGGTATACAAAGGTTGTAGAAACAAGTATAAGGAAAACACGGTATACAAAGGTTGTTGAAACAAGTATAAGGTCCAGCATGTTTTGCTTACAATTAAAGCATGTAAACTTGTAAGTACCTAAACAAATATAATCTATACATATAAAAGGAGACTGACCTCTTCCTGATGATAATGGATGCTCTGACGTCGGACATTCAGGAAGAGGCTCCCTGGTGTATGCTGTTTGCCGATGACATTGTGTTGGTTGCCGAGAGTGGCCTAGAGGTCCAGAACAGATTGGAGGTGTGGTGGCACAGACTGGAGAGTGTTGGCCTGAAATTGAGTAGAACCAAAACGGAATACTTGTTCTGCGATTTCGGCGGTCTCTCTAATCCAGTGCCTTTATCTCTCGCTGGAACACTCATACCGATCTGCTCCGACTTGTGGTACCTCGGGTCACTCGTCCAAGGGGATGGTGAGGTAGACCGGGACGTAACACATCGGATCAACGTAGGATGGATGAAATGGCGACAGGTCACGGGAACAACTTGTGACCCACGGATGCCCCTCAAGTTGAAGGGTAAAATCTACAAGTCCGTGATAAGGCCTGTCATACTGTATGGATCAGAATGTTGGGCTGTGAAAAAGACGGATGAAAAAAGATTGCACGTAGCGGAGATGAGAATGTTAAGATGGATGTGTGGTGTGACGAGAATGGATAAAGTGAGAAATGAGTATATTAGGGGAAGTTTGAAAGTGGCGCTAGTGACTGAAAAGTTGAAAGGGAATCGTTTGTCTTGGTATGGTCATGTGAAGAGGAGAGATGAAACGCATGTTACTAAAAGAGTTATCAGTTTACATGTGGATGGATGGAGAGGGAGAGGGAGACCAAAGAAAAGATGGATGGATTGTGTGAAGAGTGATATGAAAGAAAAGGAAGTTAGTGATAGTATGACGAGTGAAAGGGCAGAATGGAAGAAAAAAACGTGTTGCGCCGACCCCAAATAACACGGGACAAGGGCAGGAAGATGATGATGATATAAAAGGAGACTGACATATCAACACACAGCCGAAACTACTGGGACTAGGAATCTGAAATTTTTATTCAGTGTTTCCTCTTATGACGTAGGCGAGCACCAACCGCCCGTTCACGACCTTGCCGCTGTGAGCGGTAGCTAAGCGCGGGGCGGCGAGCGGTAAGAACAAAAGTATTTAAAATGTTTGAAGAAAGTCACGAGACGTCACTCATAGCGCCCGACGCCCGCTTACCAATGCCGCCCCGCTCGCCGCTGAGACCGAAGTCGTGAACAGGGAGAGGATTTTCTAAAATTTACCCCCTAAGGGAATGAAACGGGGGTCAAAAGTTTGTATGGAGAAACTTACTTTCACGCGGGCCAAGCCGCTGACAGAAGCTAGTAAATTATACAAACAAAAAAGAAATCTAAACAAAAAAGAAAAACTAAAAATTTTCTAGTAATGAAAATCGAACCATAATTTAATGTTCGGGTACCCACGGAGAGATTTTAGGGATGGGTCAATGCACTTTATAGCAAAATCTGGTGCCTACTATAGATCATTTTACAAATTCAACAAACTAAGTACAATATTTTTTTTAACTAGTGCTTGACTGTGATCCCATCTGATGGTAGGCAGTGATGCAATCGTTGATGGTGAAGCGCACTAGTTTATTAAGAGCTTATTTACTCGCCTTGTATGGGCGTCTACATGGATATAAAGCCCTTTTTTAAATTATCTATAGCAAAGCATAGCAATGCAGTCGTTTCGAACGAATAAATCTATTCGTACCTGTGAATTCTACAATGCGTTCCAAATAAGAATAGGATCGATTTTTACGCCATGTTGTGACGTCATAGCTGTCAAATCGGAAAATTGGGTAGGGTGAGCAAAACCAGTTTTTTTTTAAAATAATTTTTATGTATGAACCATGAACGAAAAACGTTTAATCAGAATCCAGTTCTTCAATTTTGCTAATCTCTGCGTCACTTTGTGAAGTGTCTGAGTAGTGGCAAATAGGAAAAGAAGGCGAATTGTTCCTAATAATGAAATTAAGGAAGAAAATATTTTTGTTTTTTAAACTTATTACGACTTAAATAATATATTTAGCTAATTAAGATTAAACAATAACATTTTTACTTCACCTAGATTTAACTTTTAAGAATCAGTATGACAAAGCAAAAACAAACTGTTACCTTAACCTACGCAAATAAGTCTTTTTTTCAAACCGTACTTTTCAATCAACATTTGACAAATCGATGTTATTGACTTTCCTATTATTATTTGGAATGCATAGTAATCTCCTTTATTCAAAGGATTGATCTTCAAATCAATCTTTAAGAAATCCGAGATTTACGAGAAAGGCCATCCTATACTTTTATATTTTTTCCTCTATTTAGACCAGGAGTTAGGTTATTGTTTTGTAACCAAGGTCCTGTATTCAAAGTCGTTGTTCTTTTTATTTTGCTTGGGAAATCTATATCTATATAATAATACGTCTTTATCTATAAAATTGCCGTTTTTTGCCGAGTTGCTTTGAAATGTTGTAATGCATAGTTTCTACGTTGGAACTCTTAATATGAAAAAACGTTTTTTTTTTAGCTTTCATGGTTATAAGTACTGCGATATTACAGAAAATACAAAACACAAAGAAACCAATAAATTCCTAATTTGGAAAAAAGAATAACGTACCTTATTTGAACTTATAAATCCAAGTCAATCCAAAGATACACACACACTTCAAAGCAACCCGTTTTAATTGTAATATATATATAATGAAAAACTGACTGACCGACATATCAACGCACAGTCGAAACTACTGGAACTAAGAGACGATTTTCCAAAACTTACCCCTAAAGGGATAAAACTAATCGACTGGCCTGTTGGTCTAGTGGTTAGTGACCCTGACTGTTATGCCGGAGGTCGTGGGTTCGATTCCCACCCAGGACAAATGTTTGTGTGATAAGCACGATCATTTGTTCTTTGTCTGGGTGTAATTTATCTCTAATATGTATGTATTTAGAAATATATAAGTATGTTTAGGTATCAGTTGTGTAACGTACTCATAACACAAGCTCTGCTTAGCTTCGGACTAGACGGCGTTGTGTGACAGCTGTGGGAAAAAAACTCCTCCTGCAGGGTGTGTCAGACTTTTACTAACTAATGAGGTGTGAAATCTTCTAGAAAACTTCTTCCATTCTGGGTGGAACGAGGCGAGGGGAAATTTCAGACTTTACTAACAAGAACCTTTGTTCCGTCAGTTGTCCTTTGTGTTCCATGTCTCCATGGTGACCATTTTGAACAATCCCGCAGCCCATCTTCTGCTTAACAATCCCGCAGCCCTGATTCTGCTTAACAATCCCGCAGCCCTTCTTCTGCTTAACAATCCCGCAGCCCTTCTTCTGCTTAACCCTTCAAAATACTGGCGTAATGTTACGTGCACTTCTAGTGGACACACAAAGCCAAGAATTTGGATTCGGAAGTTGCGGAATTATTTTCTACACAAATCGCTGAGTCGTCTCAAAACCCCTTTCTTTTACTTTACATAAATGTATATTTATGTATCTAAGTATTTATTATATTAAATATATATGTTTGTTTATTTTATCTGTATTTATACGTTTTTATCCTTGTTTTCTTAATAATCTTTTCTTTTTATTCATGCCCTTGCCAAGTTTTCTCTTAACCACCCTTGGTTGACTGGTAGAGATTGCCTAAGGCATTAATATTAACTAAATTGCATTTCATAATTCAATAACAGCTATCAACCAACAATTTAAATCAGCTGGACAGTAAATTAATGTAAATTAAGGTATAGGAAAAAGTGAAAATTGTTAATTACGTCACAAAAAAAAACTATTTTTCGATTCGGAAAAATCACCGAGACTCGATTCGGAAATTGAACTATTTACATTGGTTGTATGGAACCCTCGGTGCGCGAGTCCAGTGATTTTTTATTCCGCTTTTTGAGTTTTTCTGTAGACTGTACATAAAAAAAAAACAAGTGTGACGAGTTTACAATGTTCCAAAATATTTTTATTTTAATACGATAAAATAAAATTGTGGTGAGTTTACACATACTTTTTAGTATGACGTGTCAACAATGTGGCACGTTTACAATACCACTGTGGTGGGGTTATCTACTTTAATACGAGGTCATCCTTTAATACGGGACCTCGTACCGTTTGCACTTAGCAAATAAAAAACTTTTAGTTTCTTAAACGTTACGGGGTCTAATAAGCCCTTACCGTCATAATGACAGTTTTCAAACGAGGTCTTAAACGCCCCGTACCGCAGGAATGGACATACCTAATACAAAAATGAGCGCTGCTGTCAACGTGTTAGGGACCCCAGCCTCCCTAGTCAAGTTACAACCGTTTCGTTTCGATTCTCTTTTAGTCAATCGCCTCGAGTGGGCCACGCCCCCGATTCCTTTATTCTGACGTCATCTCAACGCTCAGTCACGTGGTCAGAACAAAGGAATAAGAGGAGTGGCCGACTCGAGGCCGTCAACAAAAAGAGAATCGAAACGAAACGGTTGTAACTTGGCTAGGGGGGCAGGTTGTAGAAGACCAGACGGCCAGGTTGTAGGTTCAAGCTTTCTGCAGTAAAAGGGTTTCAAAATCATCGTCCCATCGTCAGGTCACCTCTGTCTGTCCCCTCAGCCTCCCCCTTTAATATCGTTATTTCTTGAAAGCTATTAAATAAGGTACTTACGAACTCAAATCTTTTTCAGCTCGGCTGATCCGAAGTAATCTAAGTATTACCTTAATTTTAAGTAAGAATTTCATTAAATAAAGTCTTAAATTTAATGTATCCTTGTAAGAATTTTCCAAAGGTAATTAAGGTCGCTTCATATTTTTAATTTATAACTAGCACCTGCCATCGGCTATGCCTGTGTGAAAGTTGGTTTCTCCATACAGACTTTAGAGGTAGGCGGCACAGAGAGTAAAGTCCCGCAAACCTCCGTTGAAAAGGGAGGATCCTCCGACCAGACGGGTGTTATGTCTGGTGGGCAGCTGCCCGATAGATGATTTCGGGCTGTTCTATATGTTCCAATCACGCGGAGAACTTTGATTGCGCGATGCAGGATTAGTTCTTTTGTGACGCCATAGATGTCGCTACAAGACTAGACCCCGATTTTATACATTTAGGAGGTGAATTTCGGAAAATCCTTTCTATTCTTAGTATAACAATATTCCACAACTTTCAGACAACGCCATCTAGTCCCAAACTAAGCAGAGCTTGTGCAATGAGTACTAAACAACTGATAAACATACTTATATATTTCTAAATACATACATACTCGTATTAAAGATTAATTACACCCAGACACAGAACAAATGATTGTGCTCATCACACAAACATTTGTCTTGGTTGGTAATGAAACCCACGACCTCTGGCATAGCAGTAAGGGCCACCAACCACTAGACCATTAGGCCATTTTCGTTTCATCTCCTTATGGGGTAAATTTTGGGAAATCCTCTCTTAATGCTCACCTACGTCATAAATGGAAACCTTGTGCCGGGTGTGCGTTGATATGTCAGTCAGTCAGTTTCTCCTTTTATATAATTTTATAGATAATCGATATCCTATTTATCTCATGTTTTAAAATTATTTTTCAAATCTCTCAATATATCATCGTTCGTCTACTCAGCGAAAATATTTTTTTAATATTTTAAATAGAAAAATATAACGTATTTTTTAAACCATACCTCAACTTATTACATTTGGCCCCAGAAATCAAGTTTCCTTTTAGTCATTATTACTAACTTTCTTTTCATAATTGCCGTAAAAAAACATTTAATTTATTATTTATTTAGTACAGCAAAATAGCCATTTAGGTCCACTAAATTACGTTGATCCTTTCACTCTCTCTTCTCTCAGAACTGCAAACTTTATAATAATATCTTCATCCATTCACCAGCAGACAAATCCAATCCAGTGTTGATCTCCGCAAGCGTGTTGGTTGAGTATCGAGTAGGCGACAAAATGGGACAATAAATAAGTTATGCTTTCTAGAGCGATTGTAATTATACGGAACAAATAATTGACACAATTCCTCATGTAAGTCGGACGCATCAGTTAATTTTATATGTTGTTGTAATTTGGTCAACTGCCCATTTTGCCTTATTATGGCAAAACAAACCTTGGGAGTAGGTACCTACGTATATCTCTACCACAACCCACATTAAAATCCGTCCCCAAAACCTTAAAAAAAACAGAATAAAAATTTTTCAAGAGTCCATTTCCGTGAAGTCTGTTCAAATAGTTTTAACGAAACTTTAGCTCCCGGACCAGCGCTCTGTATTGTCTCTGGGCTCGGATATCAAAGGCGAGCCACCTTTGTGTTGGCGCCTGATTCCAGCGAAGTGCTGTTATTTATACGAGCTGAAATCATAGCGGTAATATGAGTTTTTCACGCGCTTCGGTTAGCGGCTTTGCCCGCTTGAAAGTAGAAAGTATATAGTCTATGTCACTTAGTGATACAGGAACATTTTACTAGTGAAACAAATTTTAAATTCGTTCAATTACAAAGAAAAATACAAACATAAAAAAATACCAATCCTTTATAATAATAGGGGTTAAAGTATGAAATTGCCGTTTTTGTAAACGGATTGCTTTGAAGTGTTATATCTTTGGAGGTAAAAAGGTACGTTATTCTTTTTTCAAAAATTAGGTATTTATTGGTTTCTTTGTTTTTTATTTTCTGTAATATCGCAGTACTTGTAACTATTTTTGTACGAAATATAAGAAATCTCGCATTATTTTGTAATATGAGTTCTACCGTGGAAACAATGTGTCTCAAGCGGTATGCAATATTGAAATTATAGACTTAAAACTGCTAATGAATGGGATGTCTATTTTTGTTTCAATCACTTTCACGGGGGAAATTTTATCTCTCGAATAACTTTTCTCCTCAGTGCGGCAACAAGACAAAATTTCCAAAACGAAAGCTATTAAACCAAGAGTCTCTACCCCTAGAGTGTAATTTAAACCCGCGTAGGCGCGGAGGGGTGGGGCGGTCCAGCGGTGGTGAGTGTTAAAACCATCTGCGACGATAAGCTCGCGTGGGGCCGCCCAAACCCCGCAGCACCAGAGCCGTGACAGAAACAATGCTTGCTGCATGTTGCATGCCTGCTTGCATGCTGCATGCCTGCTTACATGCTGCATGCCTGCTTGCATGTCACATGCTGGTTTGCAAGCTGCATGTCTGCTTGCACGCTGCATGCCTGCTTGCATGCTGCAATAAATCCCAGGCGTTTTTATTTCGGAATTGTATTAATCAGTATTTTAATAATCGGAATTCGTATTTTTGCTGTTTCGAATTATCATTAAGTCGGACTTTTTGTTATTCGATCTATTGAAACTCGGTATTTTGAGAACAGTAATTATAAACGTCAGGAATATTGAAATTTAGAAATTATAAAAATAGGAGTAATGATAAGTCGGAGTTGTTATATTCAGAATTTTGAACCATTCGAATTATGAAAATCGGTATTTTAAAATTCGTATTTGTGACTGTCGGAATAAAGTTTTTCGTATTTGTTTAGTGTACCCCTCCGATATACTCGTAAGTTTAAATCAAAATTTATCAGAACTGAAATCGGAATCAAAGGTGCAAAATCAATTGGACAAACTTTCAGAATCGGAATCGAACGTCCGAAACATAATATTATAGTTTATTTATTCAAATTTTATGCACTAGTAAATATTACTATACAAAGGCGGACTTTCCACCAGTCGACCTTAGTGTAGTGCAGAAACATAACATGGCAGGTGCAACTTAATAAATAGACAAATAAAAGCAAATCGTACTTTTCTAAAATGCTGAATATTTAAATGGTTTCTTTACCTCATAAAGCCAGGGGGACCAATTAACCCCTTCATAAATTCTAAATTAGGTAATATTAACAATTCAAATAATGCTGGTGTTAATTCTCAAATGTGGGGGCAAATATTATACAGGATGTGTGATTTTGGACTGCAGGATTGTTCGAAATAATTACCGCGAGCTGGGTTTTAGACAGTAAAAATCTGACAATATTGTTAAAACAAATTAACATTTAACGTTTTGTCACGATGGCGATGTTTTCCTTCACGATTTTAATAGCAGTGGTGATGAAATAAATTACATACACGAAAGCTCCTGCTGTGTCGTGTATGTCAGTTACATCTTTACATTTGTCACATGACTCCTCCTAAACCGTTTGACTGATTTGAGTGGGTCCCTGGATGATTTGAAAATACAGTTGGGCCTGGTAGGTGGCGCTGCAATGAGTTCTCAATGGTTTTTTTTCTGACAATAAGCCAGCTTTCAAACGGACACCGTCTGTCGGGGCCGCAAGTGTTGTATACACCCCGATTTTTTAAATAGTACAAAAAATAATGGGGCTTCATCCGTACTTACCCGTTACTGATCATATTTGTGGAGTCAAAAGTAAAAAAAAAACGAAATTCCAAAATTGCACACGAAAATTTGTCATAATTGGTAGATTTCATAATTGAATCAATTATTCATAACAATTGCTACTAGAAAATACGCGCAGTGTTTTTCCATTATTTTTCATTCAAATCAATAGCGTGTACAATATTTCCATAAATTGAGTGACATTTTGGGATACAAACAAACTCTAATAACTTTGCTGTTTATGATTATTATTTATTGAGACCTTACTTAAATAATAACGAGACCTTTTCTAATAAACCCTTTAAATATTTGTACTAATTAAAAATTTGTGGTGTATAATTTGTTAAATACCAAATAGACAAAACAAAAAAAGATTTCGTCATATATGTTTTGGAGATCTTTGACGAGCATAAAAAATGGTTTCAATTAAACCACCCCCTATACACTGACTGTAAATTCGTCGTCTCGTATGGTTTCAAATCTGCTCCAATTCCGAGGATTAAATATTTTCACGATTCGTTAATCTGCTATGAATGGATGCGTGTGTCAACGAAAAGGCCGTGTTTTTGATATTAAAATGAACGTCTTTTTGATATTAAATTGTGATGACGGTTTCAAATATACATTTATTGTTCTCTTCCCTTTTTTAGGGTTCCGTACCTCAAAAGGAAAAATCGGAACCTTTATAGGATCACTTTTTTGTCCGTCGGTCTGTCTGTCAAGATTCTTTATAAGAGATATCGAGTTAAAATTAAAAAGGAAAATCTTTGAGATTCGTGAATTGAACTGTTATCATATTATGTAAGTTTGTACGGAACCCTCAGTGTGAGTCCGACTCGCACTTGCCCAGTTTTATTATGTGGGAAATCATGAAATGACTTCTGGGTGGTGCGAGAGGGAGTGTCCAGGAGATGATTTTCCCACCGAAAAAAAAAGCCCTGGCAGGCGTCAGTCCTAACTGGCCCCGTCAATTTAGTTGATATATCTTTGAGGCGCGCATGGAGCACAGCGCACCATCGACCCAGGCTTGATTCTTACCAGACGGCCGGACGGTGAGCTACCCACTGCTCGCCATTCGCAAACCCGCGCCTACGGCATCCGAAAGTCGTCCTACGACTTCCCACAATTATTCTTTTTCCTAGATTATATTTCTATGACATTTTCATTTCCAAAAGGTTTAGAAAACAAAACACGTATTTTCTGGAACAGGTTTTGTGAAAATAATATTCGAGTGAATGACGGAATTACCGAATCCCAACAGAGCGATCAGCCCGCCTAGCCAAGTTACAATCGTTTCGTTCGCGCCGAACGCCTCGAGTAGGCCATGCCTCCGATTCCTTTGTTCTGACGTCATCTCAACGCTCAGTCACGTGGTCAGAACAAAGGATCGGAGGCATGGCCTACTCGAGGCGTTCGCCGCGAACGAAACGATTGTAATTTGGCTAGGGGGGCTGGTGTTATCTCTCTTTTTCACGTGGCCTTTTTATCTAACATTGCGTTGGATGAACCAATAAGCTTTTAAACCATGCTCAAATAGTCGGAAAAGGCCCTCTTAAGTAATTTTTGAGTCAATCGTTGAGTAGAATAGTGACTATGATTCCGTAAATTGATACTTGTATAAAAACACACCTGACACTGAGCGGTAAGTCCCCTCTTTGAGGCGTGGTTGGAAAGACCTCACGGCGTCCTCACCTTCCGCATGACGCAGGTTCTCACCGAACACGGTAAGTTCGGGAAGTTCCTGCACAGGATTCGTGCGGAAGCGACGCCCGGGTGTCGCCACTGTGTGGACCGCCCGGAGGATACGGTGGAGCACACGGTCTTGGTCTGGAGCGAGGAGGAGTGGCAGGCGGTCGCCTCCTTCTGCGAAGCAGTAATGCTAGCAAAGGAGGCGGCCGATCGCGTGAGGCAACGGGCCTCACGCCCCAACCGCCGCCGGGATTCCGATCCCGATTTCCGGCCACCGTAGGCTCGGGCTTGCGGACGGCGAGCAATGGGTAGCCCGCCGTCCGACCATCCGGTAACCGTCCGAACCGAGCCCAAGTCGTCGACGGCGTGTATTGTTCCACGCGCGCCTCAGGGAGATGTCAGCAAATCGTAGGGGCCCAGCAGGGTCAAAGCCTACTGGGGCCATGGGTAGTGTGAAAACGAAACCCGGGGCCCTGGGACGAGGGCAACGAAGGAACAGGAGTGGGTTTTTAGTCAGTAAAAGTCTGACACTATCTCTCGCTCCGCCCAAGAGCGGGATTTGTCATTAGATGATTTTGCCACCTAAAAAAAAAACTACACCATAACCAAACTGTCATAATGAACCCTGGGTACAATGACAACCAAACCATTACTTATCGAACCCTTATTACCAATTCGCCCGCGACCTCAACTGTAATCGCCGAGGATACTAAATCATGTATATTTTATCTAGATTCTCCATATTTATACTTATAATAAAGATAGAACTGTTTGTTTGTTTTATTGCGATGATTCTCTGGAACTGCCAGTCGGATTTGAACATTATTTTTGAATTTGGAGTCTAAAGAAAACTTTCCCGAAAGTTTTCTTTAGACTCCAACCAAACCCAAATTCCACGACCAAATTGACGTCAACAGTATTTTTTTACGTGGAAAATCATCTAATGACTTCTACCGCTCTAGGGCGGAGCGAGAGTATCAGACGAGATCTACGCTTTGGAACGTGCAACTTAGCTTCACTTGTTTTTTTGATTGACCGACATTTTGAGAATTCAAAAGTTCCTGTTAATGGTTTATTTGAAATAAAGTTTCTGATTTCTGATTATTCCAAGGCCCTAGAACAATCCCGAAGCCCTCCTTTGAGTTAAAGCGTTATATTAAATAAGAAAGAAAGAAAGAAAAAAGAATTAATTTGATACAGCACAAGGCACAAACATAATATATATAAGATATGAACCAAAAAAAAAATAAAAAAAATAACAGAAGCAAAAAATAGCCTGAGTGACGAGACGTACACCAAGTGGCAGCATTCAGGCGTCAGTTCCAGATACCTGTAAACATGGAAAAAAATAAAGAACCCTAAGGAACCGAGCAAAAAGAAAGAAAACTAAGCGAAAATAAAAGAAAGGTGTCTGCGCGGCGGCTAAAACCGTCGGGCACAGCTAGTCCTGTATATTTTTGCATCAAGATATGCGATGGCGTCACTCGAAATGACGAGGGTTACTTGAGGGATATTGACGGAACCCTCAGAATCGATGTCGACTTATCGCTATTCGAGATACGGGTTAGGGTAATCTATTTGGTGTTAAAAATCGACTGTTTGTGATCGTATTTTGTTTTCAGGATTTTACATGACCTTTTAAGGGTTGGGTGTTGACTAGAAAGATTTATTTTAGACAGATTTATAGGCATCCAGTATGGACAGGTTCTATCCAGTGATGGGATGTAGTTATTTTTAGGGTTCCGTACTTCAAAAGGAAAAAACGGAACCCTTATAAGATCACTTTGTTGTCCGTCTATCTGTGTTTTTGTCTGTCTAGACCCTTTATCTCGGGAACGCGTGGAGATATCGAGTTCAAATTAAAACCATATATATATACTTAGGACTGCGGTCCCTTGAAGCATTAAAAAAATCAAACTTCTGAGTTAACAAAATAAGATACGGCCGTTTATGTCGCAAAAAAAACGTGTATTTCGACACCTTCAATAAAATCAAAATTCATAGGGAACTTCCCGTTGATCTATAATCCTGAAATTTGGTATGAAGCGAGGTCTCATAGCACGACTATAGGAAAAAAATCGGAAAACTGTAAATTTGTAGTTACCTCACAAAAAAATTTTATTGTGATTCAGAAAAAAATTCGTAACTCAATTCAGGAATTGAACTGTTTCATAGGTAAGTTTATACGGAACCCTCAGTGCGCGAAACCGACTCACACTTGCCCAGTTTTTTTTAAGAATAAGAATAACACACTATTTACACACTATTTTATTGTAAACATTATCTGTTATAAGTAACCTACCGCATTTAATAATGTGAGAGTACATAATGTATAAAAATGTTACTATCTCCGAATGAGAGGGAGTCCTGGTGTCCTGAAATACAAGCCTTACGTCTAGCTTAGGCACCAGTCTCCCACAATATAACATTGTAATTGTAAAACTGCAGTTATGTTTTGCTTTCTATATACTATGTAAATGTACCTTATATTGTGGTGAGAAATAAATATTATTATTATTATGTGTATTTTCAATATTTATCTCAGGACCCTGAGGTCCTGGACCTTTGGAAGGCGTACGAGGAGCCGAAGCCAACTCGCAGAGGCCCTTTATATAATTATAATGGAACATGATACCAACCGACGATTATACCTGTACGCGCTATGCTAGTGCACCCAAGGACAACCCCCGGTTGTTGAAAAACTATTGCGACATATGGAGAACAAAGATAATAGGGCTATGGTTTTTGGAGTCTTAAGTGGACTGGTAACATGGAACTATGTTAAGACTATGGCCCCTGCCTGAACAACGTTATTAATATCCATCGAAAAAAGGCAGGGGGTGACTTGCACACTCAATAAATGGGCCCCCAAAAAACGGCCGCTAGCACGAAGTGACGTAGCAACAAGAGGGCAACATATTCTGAGGTGCTTGAGGAGTGGAGAGGTATACCACGGCTATCAGGACAATCCCGGAAGTACGGTCAAGATCCCTACCAGCACCTTACTGGATTATACATCCTTCTCCCGAGCACGTTTGCTCTTGCGAATCTCCACTCAAGCCAGCCAATAAAGGCAAGAGAGAGGTGGGAGCTCAGTTCCTCGTCAGTGTTCACTACGGCCGGCCAATAAAGGCAAGCCGGAGATGAAGAACAAGAATTCTCCCGGGAGATCGGGTCCGTGGGGTCGCTAATGCCGATATTATTCACCGATACAGACCTAGGGTATATTGGAGCACGCAAGCCCCACCACGACGTCAACGTAGAGATACGGCGATGGTGTTATTATTATTATTATTATACGTTTATTTATCTCAGCACCCTAAGGTCCTGGACCTTTGGAAGGCGTACGAGGAGCCGAAACCAACTCGCAGAGGCCCTTTTAGACGCTTTTAATGGGAAGTTGTACAAACCGGTGATTATCCCTGTACGCACTATGCTAGTGCATCCAAGGACAACCCCCGGTTGGTGGAAAACTATTGCGACATACGGAAAACTAAGATATAAGGCTATGGTTTTTGGAGTCTTAAGTGGACTGGTTACCAGGAACTATGTTAAGACTATGGCCCCTGCTTAAACAATGTTATTAATATCCATCGACAAAAGGCAGGGGGTGACTTGCACACTCAATAAATGGGCCCCCATAAACGGTCGCTAGCACGAAGTGACGTAGCAACAAGAGGGCAACATATCCTGAGGTGCTTAAGGAGTGGAGAGGTATACCACGGCTATCAGGACAATCCCGGAAATACGGTCAAGATCCCTACCAGCACCTTACTAACGGGCGAACATATCGCCCGGGATAAAAAGCCTCCTATGTCCTATTCCAGGACATGGCCTACCCGTGTACCAAGTTTCATCTAAATCAGTTCATCCGTTCGAGTGTGAAAAAGTAACAAACTTTCGCCTTTATAATATTGCTGCGATAGTGTGATTTTTTTAGCAATTTTACCTCCTAGCATAGTCGGCCTTATAATGTTTCCACTGTTGGGACTCAGGCCTCCTCTCTAGGAGAAGGTATGGGCAGTAATTTACCACGCGGGCCCAGTGTGGGTTGGTGCATGTCACAACGGGCATGTCCTAGAACCAAAAATTCGTCTTCGAATTTTTGGTTCTAGGACGTGCCGGTTTCCTCACGATGTTTTCCTTCACCGTTTTGAGAGCAGTGGTGATGAAATCACAAAGTAATGCGCCTGACCGGGTTTGAACCTGCAACCTACAACTCGTAAGTCGGGGCCGTTACCACTCACACACACACATTTTACCTCCTATTCATTTAATTTCTTATATTCAATACCTAACAATTTTGTCATTGTCTGAGGAATGTTTAACAAAGAAGAAATAATTAATAATAATAAGTTAAGAAAAAGTTAAAACATTTTCCAATCTAAGCCATCGCATTAAAAAATTAAATTCAATAAAAATCACAATAAAAAAAAACAAATGTTAACACTATAGGGAATAATATCACAACTTCATAACAATAACCAATAAGTAATAAAAAAAATAAATTAAAAAGACCTCTTACCCAGTAATTCAAAAATTATGCAGGTACAAAATGGCTGCCATCAAAATCACTCAAGTTGGGATTAAGTTGAGGCTCAACTGTGATTGGTACTGACGTGTTGTGACGTCACACCCGGTTCGCTCGGTCCGTCATTTGACGTCCGGGATATCCGTCGAAAATTCCGGTCAACATTTTATTGACTTTCCATTGAGTTTGCGAGAATTAAAATTGTTCTGTTGTATGTCGTTGCTGTTATGTTTAAATTGGGAAAATGGACGTACGAGTATGTTTTTAGAAATACGAATTCATATTTTTTTTTGTAAACATTAAGCCCCTTTCTTATGAGCCCAGCAGGGGCGATGCCCGCTAGGGTTGCGTGGAGTTTTTCTGAAAAGGAAACCGGTGGTCCTAGAACGCAAAGGGCAACTGAAAGACACAGGTGTAGTTTTAGCCAGTGAGGGAAATGTCATTGGATGATTTCCCATTTTAAAAAATAAGGGTGTACCCTTACATTTCTTGGTAGGATGACGACAATTTTTGAAAGAGGTACCGTGGCTCTGCAACACAAAAAGCAACTGAAGAACACAGCTGAGTTTTAATCAGTAAAAGCTAACATACCCTCTCGCACCAGCCTAGAGTAGGAAAAGTAATTTGAATATGTTCCAACCTCGAAATACAGGTCAAGTTCGATTCGAACTCGCGCACCGAGGGTTCGGTACAAATGTACAAACTAACCTGTTTAAATAGTTCAATTCTCAAATCGAATTTGGAAGATTTTTTCGAATAAAAAAAAAAGTAATTGTTTTGTAACGTAATTTATAGTAAAACGGAACGTAATTGACGTAATTATACTCTATCTTGCTAAATCTAAAAGATGAAACGTTAAATATTTAATTATATCGTTCCTTAAAAAAATGATTATATACCACTAAAAATCAATCCCCAAGGCATGCAGGATCGCGATTTTGATGCGGGATTGGTCTTACTTTCGTATTTTTTACAGAATAGAATATTGAACTTAATTGTACACCAAAGATATAACACAACTTAAACTTAAATCTATGGGTACAATGGCGGTTTTTTTCAGTTTTCGCTGACAGCGATATCCACCAGATGGATCGTAAGAACTTAAAATAATACAGGGGGTAGTCTACGTTGTACAGTCACCCTAGGCAAGTTACGACCATTTCGTCGCCTCCGATTCCTTTATACTGACCACGTGACTGAGCGTTGAGATGACGTCAGAATAAAGGCATCGGAGGCGTGGTCTACTCGAGGCGTTCGACGCAAAAGAATCGAAACGAAACGGTCGTAACTTGGCTAGTTGGCTGATAACAAATAGAATAGAATCTTGTCTGTGCGGAGAAGTAACACTGACATTTATCGGCACTGCTATGTTGCACATACATAGTATGCAGGACCAAGTGGTTTTTTGTTTTAAGCGTTACCCCATATTTAATATATATTTTTTTTATTTGCGATAAGGCCGCCAATTGTATGTATATTGTATTTGTTTTGGTATTATAAGGTTTCAAATTGTAAATTTTTATTCTTGGTATGCAATAAAGTATTATATAAATAATAAATAAATAAATAAAATTGCTCTGTATCGTGTGTGCGTTCAGAAACATTTAAATTCACAAATACAACACATACAGACATAGAACAACTATTTGCAGCATAGCATAGCATAGCATAGTCGGCCTTATAATGTCCCCTGTTGGGATTCAGGCCTCGTCTCTAGGAGAGGGAATGGGCCGTAACTATTTGTAGATTATACAAATATTTAATTTTGATCTCAAAACAAGCAGTTCAGTAGCCAATTCGTTTTAAATTCTATAGAAAACTTAGTCTTAATCTTAAAGCTAGAGCTACATTGAACCGACGCACACGTGTAAACACGTCTGATTTGTACGTAAAACGACGTCGCGTGGCGTGGATCTAGTGTAACTCTACAAGTCTAGTTTCCATATAAAATGCATGGAGACCGACGCGCCCAGATCGGCGTGTGGGGCACACGTGTGCGCAGTGTAGTTCTACCTTTAGTATCTTATATCATGGATGTTTAAAAAATTAAAGATTTTTTTTTTCTTTATTAAATTAAAATCTCTCTTTCTGTTATTTTATCTTTTATTAACATAGTTTTTAAGTTGTGTGATTGCTAACATAATATGGACCACGGTCTGAAATAAAGTTTTTTTTTTTTTTTTTAAGTCTAGAGTGAATAGTTTACTTCTAGGTAAGCGTGTTCCCTCGTCGCTTTCCGTCAGGTGAGATAGCGGTCAAGTGCGAAACTAACAACAATAAAAAAAAACTGGGCAAGTGCGATTAGTACTCGCGCACTGAGGGTTCCTTACAAACTTGTAAATAGTTCAATAAAAATGGAGTTTAGAAGATTTTTCTAAATCGCAAAAAAAGTTGTACAAAAAATCAAATTTACTGTTTTCAGATTTATTCCTATACTTGTGGTATAAGACCTTGCTCTATGCCAAATTTCAGGATTCTGGGTCAACGTGAAGTACCCTCTAAATTTTGATTCCCTTGAGAGTGTCGAAATATAACGTTTTATGCGACATAAACGGCCGTATCTTTTTTATCGTTAACTTACAAGTTTGATTTTTTCAGAGCTTCAAGGGAATTCAACTCGATACTTCCACGCGTTTCTGAGATAAAGGGTCTTGACAGACAGACAGACATACGGACAACAAAGTGATCCCATCAGGGTTCCGATTCTTCCTTTTGAAGTACGGAACCATCCAAATCTACATAAGTCTGTACCGTGTAGACGCACCGTAAGCATAAAACACCTCGACGACGCAAAGAAAAATAAAAGACAAAAAGCTGCAAAGTTAAGGTGTACTGAAGCTTTTTCAATTGCGAACTAGTGTTTCAGCTTGAAATTAGAAAAATTCGAGCTATTCGAGACAGCAACTCAGGCGACAAGACTTGAAAAGACGAGCATTATTACGAACTTGCTTTTGTGTGAGTGGGCTTGTGTGTTTGTCAGTCTGTGTTGTTAAGGTCTTTTTTACATAGCATGGGTAGGTATAACAACAGGACGACAATATGCATCTTTAAGTTGAGAGAAAAGGATAGGTAGCGAACATTGTATGAATCCAACAGCTGTCACACGCACATCCTATAGCAATTGTCTTGAAAAAGCAGTTGTCTTGAAAACTCTTCATCAGTCTGGCGCTGCTTTTTTTTTGTTGAAGTGGTAAATCATCTAATGACTTCTCTCGCCCTTAGGTGTAGCGAGAGGGCGTGTCAAACTTTTACTGACTAAAACCACACCTATGTGCGATCCCACCTGGGCCTCAAGTTTGCTGTTACAATAGTGTCAGAATGGTCTATCATTGATTTCATAATTGTTGATTTTGACAAGTTTGGTAATCTACTAATATAATGGCGTCATTATGACTTTCCAATGGTCAACTAATGACACTCCATAGAAAGAAATGGCACAGAATGGTAATCTCGTACATACTGACAAACGAATATCTGACGTATGCGGTAATCTGCTAAAATTTTGACAGTTCTTTTGATCAGTAACCTGCCATTAGAACGTCATAGTGCAGCCATTGCTTTTAATAAGCTCGATATTGTCATTCTACCACAACTCTAGTACGAGATCATTGACCAATCAATGATCGATCATTATGAATTAGCAGATTACGAACTTTTAGCAAAATGACAATGGGATCGTGTTGGAATGAGGAATTTATAAAAATAGCAGACTTGGGCCCCTGATGGTAAGCAGGGATGCAATCGTTGATGGTGAAGCGCACTAGCTTATTAAGAGCTTATTCACTCTATCCTTGAAGACACCTAAATTATAATCGAACGGGAAGACCGCTACTGGAGTTTTCCCATGGCCCTAGCAGGCATTGGAACTGTTAAGCTCCTACGGTTTTGCTGACATATCCTGGAGACACGCATGGAATACTACGCGCAGTCGCTACTCGGGCTCGATCTTTATAATTCTCCTTCCTCAATTTTTGTACTCTAGCAGAAAATAGTTAATTTTATCAACTTTGGAATATGTTAAACCGAAAAAAATCATTTAAAATTAAAGCACGTTAAATTTAAGAAATATAGATACATACTAACTGATTAAAAATGGTAGTTACATACAAAACAAACAATGAAGAAAAAAACAATGAAGAATAAATAACCAATGAACAAATAAACAATGAAGTCAGTTAAAAAGACTAATTGCTGAATCTTTTTATAGATTTTACGATCGCTTTTTCTTAATATAGATGAATAGTAATTTCGCAACCAGTTTTCTTTCCAAAATCCTTGATTTCGACTATCAAAAGTCATTAAATCTTGGTGAAAATGCTTTGAGAAATTGAACTGTCCACTAGAGTAGCAAAGACGATCAAAATATTATATTTTGACTTAATAAGAAATTAGGTTTTTAATGTTTTAATCGAATAAACTAACATCAAAGTACAGCCAACACGATGGATCTTTAGAAAAAATGATAGCCTGTAGAAAAAATGTAACAGTAACTGATAACATCATCATCATTTCAGCCGAAAGACGTCCACTGTTGGACATAGGCCTCCCCCAAATGTCGCCACAATGACCGGTCCTGTGCGTCTCGCATCCATCGGATTCCCGCGACCCTCACCAGGTCATCGGTCCACCTTGTGGGAGGCCTTCCAACGCTGCGTCTTCCGGTACGTGGTCGCCATTCCAGAACCTTTCGTCCCCATCGACCATCTGTTCTGCGAGCAATGTGCCCTGCCCACTGCCACTTAAGTTTGGCGATTCTCCGGGACTGATAACATTTGTAGGTTAAAGAAAGTTAGTTTAACATATTTATGTACATTTTAAGAAAGGTATATTAGTAAAGATTTGTTAACCAGTCTTGTTAGTGAGGAGCATAGACGATAAACGATGGGATAAAGGAATCTGTGCAGCATGTTTACTAATAAGACTTAATAACAGACGATAAAACCTTGTTTTTAGGGTTCCGTACCTCAAAAGGAAAAAAACAGAACCCTTATAGGATCACTTTGTTGTCTGTATGTCTGTCTGTCTGTCAAGACCCTTTATCTCGAGAACGCGTGGAGTAATCGAAATGAAATTAAAACCTTATACTCAAGTCTGCGGTCCCTTGAAGCTGTGAAAAAATCAAACTTTTAAGTTAATGAAAAAAAAAGATATAATCAATCAATCAATCATTTTATTTGCATAATATGGGTTTACAAAGATGTTTGCACAGGTTTCACCATATTCAGCTTATGTTCGCATGCAAATGTATAATAAAATGTCATATGATATTATGTTCATGTTTAAAATAATAGATACAAGTAACAGTAACGGTATTAGTTACATTGATAAAAGTCAATCCAAATAAACATACAACAACAACAAAACCGACCAACAACAACGACCCTATATGTTACAAAAAATGTGTATTTCGACACTCTCAAGGGAATCAAAATTCATAGGGTTCTTCCGTTGACTAGAATCCTGAAATTTGGCATTTAGTAAGGTCTCATAGCACAAGTATGGAAAAAAATCTGAAAACTGTCACAAAAAAAAAACTTTTTTGCGATTCGTAAAAACCTTCGCAACTCGATTCGGGAATTCGCAAGAGCCCTCAGTGTGCGAGTCCGACTCGCACTTGCCCGGTTTCTTTGGTGGAGAATCATCAAATTGCTCTGGGAGGAGCAAGAGAACATGTCAGATTGTACCGAATAAAACCCACTGTAAAAGTCTTACGTTGCTGTGGGTGCAGAAAAACGCGCAGGAGAAGCCGGGGCAACCAGCGTTGTTTCGCCATCAACCAGGCGCCGGTTTCGTACGTCTACTGTTAAATTGTAGTGTGATAAGAAGTCAACTCCGATTATCGCCTTAGTTACGTCTGCAACAATAAATTTCCAAATGAAATCGCGGCGCAAACCTATATTTAATTTTAATTGTATGTGTCCATATGTGTTTATTACACTTCCATTAGCCGCACATAGTTCGTAGTTTGTCTTAGTACGACGTTCCTTTATTGCTGACCTGGGATAGACGCACACGTCGCTGCCAGTATCGACGAGTAGCTGCGTCTTTGTAGTTTGATCCGTTACGAACAAGCGACCGGAGCTATGGCAGTCGTCGGTCGCCGTCACTGACTGCCGCTTGCATTTCCCGAGTGATCGCAGGGTTTCATACATTTAGTAGCTCTGTCGCCAAACTTGAAGTGGTACCAACATATGGGAAACTGTCTATAGTTTGAATTGGAGCGCCGGGATGGTGACCGTTTTCTGCCGTTACTGCGGGATCTTTGTCTTGAGCGTGATAATCTTTCCATTTGGGAGGTGAGAGCGTGCACTTGCTTGGTTAGTTCGGCAATCTGGCAACTCATCTGGTCTGTTTGGCTGCCTGGCGTGTTCGGAGACGTAGCTGCGATTTGTGGGTTAGGCGGTACGACGTCGTGAATGCGGTCCGCCAGTTCTGCTACTTCTTCCAAAGCCGTCTTTGATTGTGTGGCTACAATTGTCTGAGTGCTGCTGGGCAAGCGACTGGTCCAAATGGTGCGTAAAAAGTCTTCTGGAACGTTTGGTCCTGCTAGGTGCCGCAGGTGCCTTAGAAATTGGGACGGCTTCCGGTCGCCGAGCTCTTCTTGAGTGAGGAGTTGATGCACTTTTTTCTCTCGTGAAGCCGAAAGTCTCTTCACTAGTTCTGTTTTTAACTTCTCATACTTGTTCGACGCTGTCGGGTCGCTGATAATGTCCTCGACTTCGGAAGCATACATCGGGTCGAGGTTTCCGATAGCGTAATGGTATTTTGTTGCGTCGGATGTTATGTTGGCTAACACAAATTGGCTTTCCAGTTGCAAAAACCAGAGCGCTGGTTTTTCTGGGTAAAAAGGGGGTACTCTTACGCCAACTCGGTGGACGTCGCACTGGTGTTTCGGTTCGCTATCTTGGTTTCCTTTTCCTTGACTCATCTTGTGTTCCTTTCGGGGTCACCAATGTAAAAGTCTTACGTTGCTGTGGGTGTGATGGATGGGGTGAAGCAAACACGTAGGCACTAGTTTCAAGCAGTCTATATTGTCATTCCAAGCACAAGCACAAGCACAAGCAAACAGTTGCAAGATAGAAGGAGAAAGAGTCAGAATCACTTAAGCTAGGTACAGCGAATGATCGAAGGCCCGACACTTAGTAACGACCGCCCGAACGTAAACAAAATAAATGGTGATCTCGAAAGACAAGCGTTCCGCGTCACAGAGGTACCTCCACTGGTCGCGGGCCGGGCGGCGCTGCGGACGCGCATGTGTCCCTCGTCCCTGCACCCGCGCGCGCGCCCCTCAACATTCCAATGCCCGGAGCGAGCCTCGGTGACGCGCTCACAATCTCTAATAACATTAACTATTAGCAAATATGTTTGTTCGTTGTTTTTATTAAAAGTTAAATATAAATATAATATAATGGGGTACGCCACACCCACCTACATTCTTTCAGTTGCCCCTTACGGTCCAGAGCCACTATAACTCTTTAGAATATTCTCGCACTACGCCCTAGAACTGAACTCTTTTCGCGATCCATTTAATGACCTAAACTAAACAGAAATCAGAAACGTTTATTTCAAATAGACCAATTACAAGCACTTTTGAATTGTCAAAATGTCGGTCAGTCAAAAGAAAAGTGAAGCTTAATTGCACGTTCCAAAGCGTAGATCTCTATGGAGAAGAACGTGCAAGAAACTCCATGGACACTCTTTTAAATCATATAATAATAATAATAATAACCCCATCGCCGTATCTCTACGTTGACGTCGTGGTGGGGCTTGCGTGCTCCAATATACCCTAGGTCTGTATCGGTGAAGTTTGCTTTGCCGTAATATGCCTAGGGTGAGGGGCCAGACTAAGAGAGATACAATCCGCAGTGCAGTTTTGTGGCTGACTGTTGTTGGGCATTAGCGACCCCACGGACCCGATCTCCCGGGAGAATTCTTGTTCTTCATCTCTGGCTTGCCTTTATTGGCCGGCCGTAGTGAACACTGACGAGGAACTGAGCTCCCACCTCTCTCTTGCCTTTATTGGCTGGCTTGAGTGGAGATTTGCAAGAGCAAACGTGCTCGGGAGAAGGATGTATAATCCAGTAAGGTGCTGGTAGGGATCTTGACCGTACTTCCGGGATTGTCCTGATAGCCGTGGTATACCTCTCCACTCCTCAAGCACCTCAGAATATGTTGCCCTCTTGTTGCTACGTCACTTCGTGCTAGCGGCCGTTTTTTGGGGGCCCATTTATTGAGTGTGCAAGTCACCCCCTGCCTTTTTTCGATGTATATTAATAACGTTGTTCAGGCAGGGGCCATAGTCTTAACATAGTTCCATGTTACCAGTCCACTTAAGACTCCAAAAACCGTAGCCACCCTATTATCTTTGTTCTCCATATGTCGCAATAGTTTTTCAACAACCGGGGGTTGTCCTTGGGTGCACTAGCATAGCGCGTACAGGGATAATCGTCGGTTGGTATCATGTTCCATTATAATTATCTAAAGGGCCTCTGCGAGTTGGCTTCGGCTCCTGGTACGCCTTCCAAAGGTCCAGGACCTCAGGGTCCTGAGATAAATAATAAAATAATAATAATAATAATTAGTTTTTTTTTAAATATGTTTTTTCTAAAGAAATATTTAAAAATATAGATGATATGTACATATAAAAATAAATAAATATAATAATAATAATAATTTATTAACTAGACAACATTTGGCACAACATATTATGAGTTACATAAATCTTGGTTACATATTACTTGTCGCTTCTAATAATTATGTGAGCACAATGTAGATAAGTAATAATAATTAAAAAACAAAATGAATTAAAAAATAGAAATTGAATTAAGCCACTGGCAGCTAAGAGATGACCAGTCTCACTGACGGCACCCGTTCACGAGCATGAACTGTTAAAGGGATGGAGTTATATAGGGTATATTAGCTCCATCCATCTGTCTAGCTCGCACGCCTAACATTGTACCACGTCATATTAAGGCCTTTGAGTTCAACAAATTATTATATCTAAAGCTTATTTGATCTAAAGCCAAAATAATCAGCAAAAAAAAATGGGAAAGTGCAAGTCGGACTCGCGCCCTGAGGGTTCCGTACAAACTTACTTATGTAAAGAATTCAATTCATGATTGGAGTCTCGAAGCTTTTACGAAATCGCAAAAAAAAAATTTTTTGTGACGTAACAACAAATTTTTTGTTTTCAGATTTATTCCTATAATTGTGTTAAAAGACCTTGCTTTATGCAAAATTTCAGGATTCTGGGTCAACGGGAAGTACTCTAGAATTTTGGCCCCCTTGAGTTTTGAAATATACGTTTTTTGCGACATAAACGGCCGTATCTTTTTTTTCGTTAACTCAGAAGTAGGTATGATTTTTTCACAGCTTCAAGGTATACGGTATACGCGCCTCAGGGAGATGTCAGCAAATCGTAGGGGCCCAGCAGGGTCGAAGCCTACTGGGGCCATGGGTAGTGTGAAAACGAAACCCGGGGCCTTGGGACGAAGGCAACGAAGGAACAGGAGTGGGTTTTTAGTCAGTAAAAGTCTGACACTATCTCTCGCTCCGCCCAAGAGCGGGATTTGTCATTAGATGATTTACCCACCGAAAAAAAAAGCCCTAAGTATATGGTTTTAATTTCAACGCGATACCTCTATGCGTTCCCGAGATAAAGAGTCTAGACAGACAGACAGGCGGACAACAAAGTGATCCTATAAGGGTTCCGTTTTTTTCCTTTTGAGGTACGGAACCCTAAAAATCACGCTGCTTAAAAAAACGCACCATCTTTCAAGAGCCCAAGTACGTGTCAAAATTCCGTGAGAGGCCGGGGCGCGAGACTAGTGTACTTATATGAACATAAATACAGGAAGAAATACATTAGCTACACGACAAGTGTACTGAATAGTTCATGCACACCACTAGCGTAGTCTGGCTGGGTTTAGAAAATGGTACATCGCTGAAGCGGTAGCGACAGCGATTTAATCTCTGTACAGACAGTTACACTCAATGTTACTAAAAGAGTTATGAGTTTACATGTGGATGGATGGAGAGGGAGACCAAAGAAAAGATGGATGGATTGTGTGAGAAGTGATGTGAAAGAAAAGGGAGTTAGTGATAGCGTGACGAGACGACGACGCCGACCCCAAATAAAACGGGATAAGGGCAGGAAGATGATGATGATGATGATGACAGATACTCTTCATTCGCAATAACATTAGACATTTACAAAAACCGTTTTCACTGTCCGTTACACCAATTTTGATTTCTATTCCGAAGTCATAAGGCCAGGGTGTCTGTTGAATGCCAACATTTAAAGCAAAAAAAGTGGTTTGTATTGTAACCACTTTTTTTGCAACACGATACTCCTTGTCATAGACTGATGGCCGCGTTCCCACTTTGTCGCGACGACAGATAATCGTGTAGTTTTATATGACGTGACTTATCTACATGTAGCGCCATCTATTTTGTCACATAATAACTAATCCTGCATCACGCAATTAAAGTTCTCCGCGCGATTTGGACATATAGAACTGCCCGAAGTCATCTATAGGGCAGTTGCCCACCTGACATAACACCCGTCTGGTCGGTGGATCCTCCCTTTTCATCGGAGGTATGTGGGAGGCTTTCTAGTAATTCGAATTAAAAAAAAAACTGGGCATATATGCGAGTCGGACTCGAGCACTGAGGGTTCCGTATAAACTTACCTATGTAAATAGTTCAATTCCCGAATGGAGTCTCAGACAAAGTAGATTTTTCCGAATCGCAAAAAAAATTGTGACGTAACAACAAATTTATGGTTTTCAGATTTATTCCTACACCTGTGCTGTAAGACCGTGCTTTATGCAAAATTTCAGGATTCTGGGTCAATGGGAAGTACCCTGTGAATTTTGATTCCCTTGAGTGACAAAATATAAGTTTATTTGCGAAATAAACGACCGTATCTTTAAGTTTGATTCTACACAGCTTCAAGAGATCGCAGACCTGTGTATATGGTTTTAATTTCAACTCGATACCTTCACGCGTTTCCAAGATAAAAGGTCTTGACAGACAGATAGACAGACAGACAGACGGACAACAAAGTGATCATATAAGGGTTCCGTTCTTTTGAGGTACAGAACCCTAAAAAAACACTATTTTGCTAACTATACTAATCTGCTAAGCTTTTAAACTAGCTTCGTAATTAGATTGTTATAAAATAAATGTACAAAGATTTTAAAAGCCGGTCCGATGTTATTATTAACACTAAATTGCTTTGTAGCGTGATTCTTGATTATAACAGTGAAAATTAATAGGTTTGATGTAAAAAGTGAATAAATGATTAGTGTTCATAACAACCTCTTTGATTACAACTTAGCTGAATATGTTCAGAATTATTTTTGTGGTAAACATTTTTCTAAAATGTTTAATGGTGTTTTTCACGACTAGACTACTTTAACACAATTTCTACAGTGTTGAAATGTTTTACATATTGTTCTTAGGGAAATAAAGTTTTTTTTTAAGGTGGGAAGCCATTCAATAACTTCCCCGCAATAGGGCGGGGCGAGAGGGCGTGTCAGATTTTTACTGACTAAAACCACACCTATGTTTCTTCTTTGCTTTGTGTTCCAGGCCCCCGGGGTTCTCTTTCGGACTACCATGGCTCCAATAGGCTTCGGCCCAGCTGGGCCCTTATGGTTTTGTTGACATCTCTTTGAAGCGCGCGTGGAACACTAAGCACCGTCGACGACTCGGGTTCGGTCCGGATAGTTACCGGACGGCCGGACGGCGGAAAATAACGGTAACTCTGGCGTCTTTAATGTAACTAATATGAGTCTTAAGTTATTGATAAACACTAAGGACAATAGCCTTGCAAACTTTCACGTTTTTAAGTAGGATTGTTTTTTAGGGTTCCGTACCTCAAAAGGAAATAACGGATCCCTTATAGGATCACTTTGTTGTCCGTCCGTCTGTCTGTCTGTCAAGACCCTTTATCTCGGGAACGCGTGGAGGTATCGAGTTGAAATTAAAAGTATATACTCAGGTCTGCGGTTCCTTGAAACTGTGAAAAAAATCAAACATTTAAGTTAACGAAAAAAATAGATACGGCCGTTTATGCAGCAAAAAACGTGTATTTCGACATTCTCAAGGGAATCAAAATTCATAGGGTACTTCCCGTTGACCTAGAATCTTGAAATTTGGCATGAAGCAAGGTCTCATAGCACAAGTATAGGAAAAAACCTGAAAACTGTATATTTATAGTTACGTTCCAATTTTTTTTTTGTGATTCTAAAAAATCTTCGTAACTCAATTCAAGAATTGAACTATTTACATAGATTCGACTCGAGTCCGGCTCGCACTTGCCCAGTTTGTTTTTAATTAACCGCTCTGTTTATAACTTGGGCCCCAACAGCAGCCCTATGTAAAGACAGGCGTCGCGACCGGGCTACACAGGTACCCACTGCTCACTAGTCACAAACACTGTCGCGTTTCAAGTGTGTTTTCACCTGTTTTTCTAGTCGTTCGCGGTTTTTTTTTGTGAGCCTTTCCATTTGTAACGCGGTCGACACGCAGGTAAAATGTTACGGGTTTAATTTTACTCTCTTGTTTTTGTTTATTTTGTGTTTGCAAGCTAGATTTGTAAATAGAGTGATTGCAGTTTGCAATTTGTCGTGTTTTTTTAAAAGATTTGAATGGGGAATGTTGTTTTCTGTCGCTAGAAATGCGCTAAAATAGCTTTTGCTTTGGACATTTGAATAGATGTTAAGCTTGATATTTCGTAAATGGGGGAGTTATCTCTATCTGGGTTTATTCGTTGCTTTCTGCATCAGTATTTGTTACAAACTGAAAATAAAGAATGAACTAAGTTGCGATTGCATTTTTTTTTTGGTTGGGCTATCATCAAGTTTTTCTCCCGCTCTTTATAGAGCGAGAGAAAGTGTCAAAGTATCACTAACTAAACCCCACCTGTGTTCCTTCAGTGGTTTTTCCAAAAAAGAGTACCTGTCTTACTATATCTATAGTAAGAAAGGTACTCTTGCGTTTGACCACTATCTCACCTGATAGTAAACGATGATCTGGGCCTCAAGACTGCTATTACAATATTGTCAGAATGGTCTATCATTGATTTCATAATTTGTTGATTTTGACAATTTTGGTAATCTACTAATATAATGGCGTCATTATGACTTTCCAATGGTCAACCATTGACACTCCATCGAAAGAAGTGGCATAGAATGGTAATCTCGTAAATATTGACAAATGAATGTCTGACGTATGCCGTAATCTGCTAAAATGTTGACAGTTCCTTTGATCAGTGACCTACCATTAGAACGTCATTGTGCAGTCATTGCTTTTAATAATCTCGATATTGTCATTCTAGCACAACTCTATTACGAGACCATTGACCGATCATTGATCGATCATTATGAATTAGCAGATTACGAACTTTTATCAAAATGACAATGGAATCGTGTTGGAATGACGAATTTATAAAAATAGCAGACTTGGGCCCCTGGTCGACAATGAAGCACACTTGCCTAGAAGTAACAGGTATTCAGGTTGTAGCTATCAAAAAACATAGACTTCACAGCAGGGAATTCCCATTCTTTAGCTGTATTCGCACAATAAATGCGTTTCCAAAACATTTCATGAGGATGGAATGTCTACCATGTACCGGTGGCGCAACACCGTTCGTGTAGTGGTCCAATGATGGAACGAGCTTGGCAGAATTAAATTGTGCAATTCCAATGCACACTTTCTGAAATGTAAACGACAAAAAACCTACAGACATATGTTCATATTTTTTCAGCTCAAATACGAGTATCTTCCAATCTCCAATGAATTCACAAAATTCAACACAGAAGCATTTGAATAAAAGTATTTCTAGCAATATTCCTTTGCAAATATTTCCTTCTTTCCTTCCATATTACGTCAGTTCACATGTCGGTAACACTAACATTGTCACCTGAAGGCGTGCACAATTAAGGAGGCGCGACGCTGCACACCTCGTTATGGCCTAAAGTGTACGGCGCGTCGGTGGTGCTAACTTTTTGCACTTGACGTGTAATATTGGCGAATTTTTGGGGAGTTTTGTTAAGGAATTTTGTGAATGGTGGAGTGAAAAGGTGTTCGTTATTAGTGTTGCTCACGGCATCGTCCGCGTCAAAGTCACTTTTTTATTTTATTTTATTTTTTACCCGACTGCAAGAAGGGTTATTTAAATAATATAAACTAGTGTTTGACTGCGATCCCACCTGATAGTAAGTAGTGATGTAGTCGTTGATGGTGAATCGCACTTGTTTATTAAGAGTTCACTTGGCCATGAATTTAAGGGATTCTAGTTGTTTTAACCCCTTATTTTTTTCTGAAATGTAAGCTTTTTTTTAAGATGCGAAATCATCCAATGACTTCTCCCGCTCTGAGGTGGAGCGCGAATGCGTTTCAGACTTACTGACTAAAACCACACCTGTGTCCTTCAGTAGCCGTTTGCGTACTAGGACCACCGGTTTCCTTTTCTGAAAATTCCCTCGGCCCTAGCGGGCATCGGCCCTGCTGGGCCCCTACGATCGATATCCGTGCGATTTGGTGACATCTCTTTTAGGAGCGCGAAGAAATAACACGCACTATCTATGATTTGGGTTCGGTCCCGTCGATTACCGGACGGTGAGATACCTATTGCTCGTCGTTCGCAAGTAGCCTAATTTACTCTTTATACATATAGCATGAATGCCACTTAGTGACAAAAACAAGGGGTTTTAATTGTGTTTTTATTTTTTTTAATACAAGCCTAAGTGGTCTGAATTACTCTTTAAGTATAACAACAGCTATCTGCCAGAAAAAATCTCATCAAAATTGGTACCGCCGCCGCCGTTTCAGAGATTAGCCTGAACAAACTAAAACTGTATTTATTTGAAACTAGCTTTTGCCCGCGGCTTCGCCCGTGTACATAAATTATAACCTGTATCACTCAAGAATAAATCAGCTTTCTATCGGTGAAAAAAATTTAGCAATCGGACCAGTACTTTCAGAGATTATCTCCTACAAACAAAAACAAAAAAAAAAAACTTTACCTCTTTATAATATTAGTGTAGATGGAATAAATAATATAAATCAATCAATCAATCAATCATTTATTTAAAAGAAAAGTAAGTGCACTATGTTTTGCCAAAAGAATGGCGTACAAAATTAAGGCAAAAAGCCAAGCAAATAAAATAAATTAAGTACAAATGAAAAAAAATAACATTAAAAAGAGAAATAAAATATGAGTATGTCAATTGTCATTCACTAAAATAAGTCAAATAGAATAACTACAATTATTAAAATTATATCATGGATTAAATTATTATAATTACAAATTATTATTATTACAAATTATTTAGCACGTCGGATCTCCATACCCCTGTTTATCAGCAACAGACATTTAACAAGCAAAACCCACAAGAAAGTCTCGTCCAAGGTGGACTACTTTTCTGCAAGAAAAATATTTTCACACAAAAAATCCGTAGGCACAGAGCTAGTTAACACTTATACAAAGGCATATTGTGAAGTCTCGACAACACCACAGTGGCGTAAGTAAGTACAACTAGTTGGTGTGAGTAAGTACAACTAGTTGGTGTGAGTAAGTACAACTAGTTGGTGTGAGTAAGTACAACTAGTTGGTGTGACCACGAGCTATGCGTAGTAACTAGTCGTTGTGAACTAGACACTTGTCAGTTACACAGATGTAGATAAGTTGGAGCTGTTTTTGTTTTTTTGGAGGTGATATGTGTGAACTCTATCTCACCTGCCCCCCTAGCCAAGTTACAACCTTTTCGTGTCGAATTCCGTTCTCCAATCGGTAACGTCTCGGTGTCAGCAATTGTAGAAAACGATAAGTTGGTGGCCTTGTTGACGCGCCTGAGTCGGCCGCTCGTTCAACAATTCATTCTATCATTTTGAATGATGTGAACTTGGTTACGAATTTTCTATTCGTTTGTTCTGACCACGTGACTTAACGTTGAGATGATGTCATTTCCATACATTTGATTAGTTTCGACTAGCTTTAACGATTGCAGATTATAAACTTGGCTAGGGGTGCTGATGGCAAGTGATGATGTGGCCGACGATGGAGCACGCTTGCCTAGAAGTAACCTATTCACTCATTACTTAAAGACCCCTAGGTTGTATCAGTAGCTATCAGGCAACACAGACTTTTTTAGGGTTCCGTACCTCAAAAGGAAAAAACGGAACTCTTATAGGATCACTTTGTTGTCCGTCTGTCTGTCTGTCTGTTTTATTGTCAACTCTTTATCTCAGGAACGCGCGAAGGTATCGAGTTAAAATTAAAACCATATACTCAGGTTTGCGGTCCCTCGAAGTTGTGAAAAAATCAAACTTCTGAGTTTACGAAAAATAAGATATGGCCATTTATGTCGCAAAAAACGTATATTTCGACATTCTCAACGGAATCAAAATGCATAGGACTTCCCATTCAACTAGAATCCTGAAATTTGGCATGAAGCAAAGTTCTAATAGCACAAGTATAGGAAAAAAACTGAAAAATGTAAATATGTAGTTACGTCACTAAAAAAAATCTTTGTGCGATTCGGAAAAATCTTCGTAACTCAATTTGGGAATTGAACTGTTTTAATAAGTAAGTTTGTACGGAACCCTCAGTGCGCGAATCCGACTCGTACTTGCCCGGTTTTTTTATTATTGATAGGCTCGCATTTGACCACTATCTCACCTGATGGTAAGTGACTACGAATGTGGTCGACAGTGGAGAACGCTTGCCTAGAAGTAACTTATCCGATTTCTGGCCACCGTAGGCGCGGGCTTGCGGACGGCAAGCAATGGGTAGCTCGCTTTGTCAACACCGGTTTATTCAGTGACATAGAGAGCAGTAGTTATATTTATTTTACGTACCACAGATTATACAAAGTATAATCCCTATTTTTTTTTTATATGAGGAACACCAACGACATATTAACAAGATGCTATACTGGTAGGTAATTTTATTAACATACGATTCTGTGCAAATATGTCAATTAAAGGTCCACAGCTTATACAATTTGACAACACATATAAATTATTAATTTATAAATTAATTCAATTAATATTGGATATAAATTATAAAATTTTGATTCGATAAGATTCTGGAAATACATTATTAGTCAAATATAAAATAGTTCGAAATATTTAAACGATAAAATTAATTTAAATTAAATATTATCATTATTATTTAATCATTAATCTAGAACTACATTAGATCGATGCACACGTGTTGACGCCTGATTTGTAGGTAGAACGACGTCGCGTGGCGTGGATGTAGTGTAGCTCTACAAGTCTAGTTTCCATATAAAATGTATGGAGACCGACGCGCCCAGATCGGCGTACGTGTCACACGTGTGCGCAATGTAGTCCTTTAAAGTTATGACATTTCATTGAATATGCCTGACTTGTTTTTATATCTATGGCTGAGTGTGGCTCACATCAATGCGCAGGGCCCGTAGCCGTTACTCTCGTGATGTGACTGATACTGGCACAGTAGGTACTGGTATATAACAACATAATCTGTTTAAACCTTGTACAGAACGAGAATTGTTTTACTGAAAAGGTTTAAATTGATTTCTTCTAAAAGGAGAATCTATAAAAGGCTCATTAATCAAATTGGCATGCATGGTATGTCATGGGATATAATGGCCTATTGCTGGGCTAAAGTCTCCCTCTTTTACATTAGATTAACTCAAACATTTTATATACATATCTACTAGCGGCTTTGCATGTGTGAGAGAAGACAATTGTTCCAAGGGGTGCCCTTGGAAGTCTGCGGTCCCTTGAAGCTGTGAAAAAATTAAACTTTTAAGTTAACGAATCAAAAAGATACGGCCGTTTATGTCATAAAAAACGTATATTTTGATACTCTCAAAAGAATCAAAATTCATAGGGTACTTCCCGTTGACACAGAATCCTGAAATTTGGCATAAAGCAAGGTCTTATAGCACAGGTATAGGAATAAATCTGAAAACAGTAAATTTGTTGTTATCTACGTCACAAAAAAAATGATACTTTTTTACAATTCGGAAAAATCTTCGAGACTCCATTCGGAAATTTTAGTTTGTGCGGAACCCTCAGTACGCGAGTCCGACTCGCACGTGCCCAGATTTTTTTAAATAGTAATAATAATATTCCACAAATTTTACACAACGCCATCTAGTTCCAAACTAAGCAGAGCTTGTGCTATGAGTACTAGACAACTGATAAACATACTTATATATTTTTAAATATATTTATACTATAGATAAATTACACCCAGACACAAAATAAATGATCACGCTCATCACACAAACATTTGCCTTCGGTGGGAATCGAACCAATGACCTTCAGAATAGCAGTCAGGGCCACTAACCAACAGGCTAACCACTAGACCAACAGACAGTCAAAAAAATATTCGTGACGACTGTGAGAGATCTACAAATGGCATTTGGGAAATATCACTTCTGTATTTCATTTAATCCAAAGTCTATGCTACACTAATATTATAAAGATGTTTAGTCTTTTTGTTTGTACGAGGTAATCTCTGAAAATATTGGACCGATTGCTACATTTTTTTCACCGATAGAAAGCTGCTTTATTCTTGAGTGACATAGGCTATATTTTATGTACGTAAGCGAAGCGAAGGTTACAGATGTAGCCCAAAGAATCGCCAAACTTAAGTGGCAGGGGGCAGGGCACACTGCTCGCAGAACAGAAGATGGTCGATGGGGACGAAAGGTTCTGGAATGGCAACCACGTACCGGAAGACGGAGCGTTGGATGGCCTGCCACAAGGTGGACCGATGACCTGGTGAGCGTCGCGGGAATCCGATGGATATGAAACGCACAGGACCGCTCATTAAGGCGACACTTGGGGGAGGCCTATGTCCAACAGTTTATGTCTTTCGGCTGAAATGATGAGACGAAGCCGTGGGCAAATGCTAGTCATAAATGAATAAATTATCATCATGTTTGCTGCTGGATTAAGTGACTTCAAATAAAGTTTCTCACAAGAGAGCTTATCTGCAGGGAAATCTTAAACATAGGATTATTTATGATAAGAATTTCCTTGTATTTAAGTATTTCTCCTACAAAACGCTGGCGTTACTTTATCGAAGCTTGAAATGATAAAACACCGAGAATAATGAATGAATGACTATAGCAGCGAGGCTTCCGGAAACCGTAGATACGGGCTTGCGGACGGCGAGCAATGGGTACCCCGCCTTCTGGTAAGAAAAAATAAGTACAGAAGGAAATTCTGTCTATTTTTAGCGTGGAACCGCACCGCACAACTTCCTATATGTTTTACATAAACCAACGAAAATTTCGTCGCAAACTTGTGACAAAACTTTTATTTTGTTTGACTTTGGAATTGTTGAGGCGTAGACTCGGGCATCCTTTATGTATTATTCTTCTTTGGGTAGCAGTATATCTAATTTTGCAGACTACTCTGAATATTCTAGACTAAGAGTACCTTACAAACTATACTTGAGGAAATATTTGTACCACCGAGACCAGAGAGGGTGATGTTTTTTTAAAAAAATAGTAGATTACCTAATATGCTATTTTCTAATGTACAGACAAGAAATAGGATGGATGGAGAGGGAGAGGGAAGCTATGATAGCGTGACGAGTGACAGGACAGAATGGAAGAAAAAGGTGGGATCGCAGTCAAGCACTGGTTTATATCAATAAAAAAAAAAAATGTGTGCGTGTACTAGCGTACACTCGTAAGAAGTGAAACTTCTTTATGACGTTATTTTTCAAAAAATAATTTACTATATGCAACTTTATGCTGGATTTCAAAAATGTAACTACTCAAAACGGGCCGCAAAATACATTGGAGACATTTAACAATCCCTACTCCGCTGGAGAAAGTATACTTCGAATCACGCGTGGTAGGGATAAGAAAAAGATGGCGCGTAACGGAAAAATGTGACGCGTAACGAAAAAATGTTACACAAAATTTTTGTCCAACCCCGATAAAGAAGTTTCACTTCAAAAAACAAAACAAAAAACGGGAAACGGGACAGGGCAGGAAGATGACGATGATGCCAGACAAGAAATAGGTACACAAAAAACTTTGCATCTCAATGGCATTTACAACGCATAAGGTGGTCCCGTGATATAATTACTAACGGCTACAAATACGAAAAAGATCATCACCATCCCCATCATCATTGCAACCGAAAGACGTCCATTGCTAGACATCACAGTGTCACCACAGTGAACGGTCCTGTGCGTCTTGCAACCATCAGATTCTCGCAATCCTCACCAGGTTATCGGTCCTCCTTATGGGAGGCCTTTCATCGTTGCGTCTTCCGGTACGCAATCACCACTTCAGAACTTAAGTTTGGCGATACTTCGGGCTATGTCGGTAACCCTGGTTCGCCTGCGTTACGCAAGCAAACTCGGAACATAACCCTTTCCGTTGCCCTTTGGGTGACTTTAAGCTTTCTGATAGGGCCCATTGTGAGCGACCACATTTCAGAGCCATGGTAACACGCACTGGTCATAGATTTTCGTCTTGAGATTCTGTGTTGTGTTGACCTCTTTCATGAAATGAAATCTGCCCAACTGGATCAACTGCCCCAGGTAAACGAATTTGTCCACAACGTCATTATTTCTGGTTGGAATGAAGGCCGCCATGGCCCACACACAATGGTCCATGTGACGTACTATTAAAGATAGTGATGTATACACGTACGCGTGACAGGAGGGGCATAATTTGCTCAACTGTCGGCGGGTGCACACGTGTCTGGGGCATTTGGTTAAACCCTTGTGTGACTAAGGACTAAGTGCGGAAACCAGACCACAAAGATAAGATATTATGTATCCAACTTCAGAAGTAAACGATTGATACAAGAATTTATGTTTCTGCAGCCAAAACAAATAAATAAAAATGCTTGTAAATATCAAAACAAGCTGCCCCTTGTTTTAGCTGTTTGAAAAAGTACTGTATACCGTTGTTTAAAAGTAAATATAGTCTTAATCTTTGTAAATGTTTACGCAACCCAGAAAGGACGGCAGATCTTCTCCAAACTAGAACCTGTCTATTAATATTTATCTCCAGTTCGCCCGTTATTTGAATGTTTTTGTTCCAGTTTTGTTATGCAAAATGTAGTTATCATAGTGTAAATGTCGGCGTTGGTCAAAGTAAGGTATAGTCGTCAAACTTCGTTCCTGAACTTAATGTCGTCACCACCGATGGGGTTCTTTTTCTAATGAACGTTATCTTGATTTTATAGGTACTTCAAATGTTAGTTACGTCAGTAGGCCATTGTAAAAAAATTACAGAAAAATGGCGCTTCGCGGCCGCATTGATTAATATTTGCTAGTAGTACACAGCAGACTACCCCCTTTTTTAGTGTAAGTTCTTTCAGGCCATACTAAGGTTGTCTGGTAGATATCGCTATCACTGATAAGACCGCCATTGTACTCGTACTCATAGATTTCTGTAAAATTGTACAATAATAGTAGATTATGTGACTAGGGGATAAAGCAGTGTCTTTAAGTCGCGGGCGGCATGTTGAATCCCGAAAGAAACAAAGATTGCTAAGTTTTAATCCCGAACGTCAGTGAGGGATTTATATAACTAACTCCCGAGCTTTGCGAGGGAGTTAATATAGAAACCTGAGTGAAGTGAGGAATTCAAGCCGCTCAAGACAAAGAGAACTTTATCCCCGTGTTGGATACTCTACTTTTAACACCATCTGTAAGATAATTACCTAAAAGAAAATTTACTAAAACAAATTATATACCTATTAGAGAAATATAAGTATTATTTACAAGTTAATCTTAACTATCACTCAACATGTTTTGGTTTAAAAAGAACATACAAAGTTCACTTCTCTAAGATCTATAGTTTTAATTTTCTGGAACGCTCAGCGCTTTCATTACTTTTTACACCACCTGCTCGATAATGCCCGTTTATATGTCATACAACCATCACTTAAAGCAAGTCATTCTGTCCTTATGGAGATAATGCAGTATGGGCGATCCTTAGGGTATAATGAGATTTGAATTTGGAACTTCAAAAACCATGTACGTGCATCAAACAAGTTTATTCAAAATTAAAACTGGCCACTAACAAAAAAAAAAACAGAATAAAACGTGGTCGTGGTTACTGACGAGGTTCGAAAAAAAAGTAATGAAAAAGAAAATTGAAAGTATAGAATCTTAGAGTAGTGAATTTTGTTTGTTTGAAATCTCAAAACATGTTGAGTGATAGTTACTGATTAACTTGTCCATAATACTTATATGACTCTAATATTTGATTTGTTTTACTAAATTGTCTTTTAATTATCTCACAGATGGTGTAAAAAGTAGAGTATCCAACACGGGGATAAAGCTGTCTTTATCTTGGGTGGCTTGAATTCCTCACTTCACTCAGGTTTCTTTATTAACTCCCTCGCAATGCTCGGGAGTTAATTATATAAATCCCTCACTATCGTTCGGGATTAAAATTAGAAACTTTCGTTTCGTTCGGAATTCAACATGCCGGCCGCGACTTATAGACACTGCTTTATCCTCTAGTCACATATTCTACTATTATTTAGAGACTCGTCAGTAGCCACATTTTTTTTTGTTGGTGGCCAGTTTGATTTTTGAATAAACTTATGTGATGCACGCACATTTTAATTCACTGTGTTTTTTTGATTTCAAATACGTTTTTGACGTTCCAAATTCAAATCTCATTATTCCCTAGGGATCGCCCATACTACATTATCTCCCTAGGGACAGAATGACTTGCTTTAAGTGATGCTTGTATGACATATAAAAGGCCATTATCGAGCAGGTGGAGCAAAAAATTTATTCTATTCTATTGTAACTACAAGAATGCTCACTTACTTTTGTGATATAGCTTGTCTAATCCCATCAAATATTCCGATTAAAAACTGTCAATATTTGCAATAATGTGGTGATATTCACAAACCTTTATAAATTTAAAAATATTGTCATTCCCATCATTGTATATATTTGAATTAGCCTTAGACGTAAGAAATAATTTGCATAAATATAGAACACTGAAAAGTACTAGACATGCCAGTACACTTTGTGCAACAAGCCACAAAACAATTATGTTCGACAAGAGTGCATTCTGTATAGGCCCTAGAATATATAATAAGATACCCAAATCTATAAAAGAAGCAAATAATTTAACCATCTTTAAAAATAAATTAAGTATGTATCTCATAAATAAAGCCTATTAATTCAATTAAAGATTATAAAAAAAAAATGGAAAAATGTAATTAAATAATTCAATTATAGTATAAGCAAATTTGTGTGTTCTGTGTTTAAATTATTATTAATGTCAATTGTAATAAGGAAATGCATTTATATGTATTATTTATTTATAAAATGTTATATTTTAAGGTTGTAATATTTGTACACCACTAATGGTAGGGTATGGTCCAAAGAACGACTGTTTTATTTTACCACCTCATGTTTTACTCATACTCAAACAAATAAATGATTTGTATTTGTATTTAATACGGCTAAAAACAGTAGCTTCACCCGTTTATAAGCAGTTAATTATACCAATTAACCCCCCTGTCGCACTGCCAATTCTGTTCGTCTTCGTAATCCATTTCATACTTCTAGCCTATATGATTTTTTTTATGTGGGAAAATCATGAAATGACATCTCTCGCCCTTGGGCGGAGTGAAAGGGTGTGTCAGACTTTTACTGACTAAATACCAACTCCTGTTCCTTCTTTGCCTTTCATACCAGGGCCGGGTTTTCCTTTCAGAAGCGAACCCATGGCCCCAGTAGGCTTTGACCCTGCTGGGCCCCAACGGTTTGCTGACATTTCCTTGAGGCGAGCGTAGAACACTACGCGCCGTCGACGTCTTGGGCTTGGTCTCGACGGTTACCGCACGGTCGGACGGCGAGCTACCCATTGATCGCCGTTCGCAAGCCCGTGCCTACGGTGATAGCCGTTATGATGGCTCCTTCTCTGTCACTGCAGTGCATCTGTGGAACTCCAACTCTCTATTGTGATCACTTTCTACTCACTCAATGGTTTCCAGGAAGAAAACTCTCGAGTTAAGCTCGTCCATGTACATGAACATTGTTATCCACTTATTTTATGTGTTATTATGGTGTACAATAAAGAATTAAAGGGAATTTACACCCGATATGAAAATATCGTATATACAAAATGCAGTTTTAAATCTGCAAAAAATTTCAGAAGGCTGTTGTTAGTGATTTCTGGATGTTAGTGATTCTCGACCCGAATCAACATTATAGTGGGTAAATATTTTTAAAATATTTATCGTTTTTTTTTACAAAAATCTGTAAAAGCATTTTGTAGAGTAAGTGGGTGGAGCCTTGTACAGGCACACAGTGACTTGACGCGCCATAAATCAAATCGGGTGTTTTTTTTTTGAAGTTAAGAGAGTTATTCTAATTAACACTCAAAATTAAAAAAAAAAACAATCTCCTAAAATTTTGTGCTGATTCAAAACTGCACTTAATACAGGATATGGTCTATCCGTTCTCTATTGTTTTTTTTTGAGGTGAAATTACTTCTCCCGGTCTAAGGTGAAGTGAAAGAGTGTGTCAGACTGTTACTGAATAAAACCCATCTATGTCCTTCAGTTACCCTATGCGTTCCAAGGCCACGTATCCCTTTCGAAATTCCCGTGGCCCTTTCGTGCTGGGTTTTTCATAAAATCCGCTGAACCGTTTAAGTGTGAAAGAGTAACAAACACACATACACAACATACATGTGCGTACTTTGCTGCAAAAAAGCCAGTGCTGGGTTCACAAAAAAAATGTTAAAACTGCGACTGGCTCTCAGTAAACATCCATTAAGCATATAGCATAATCAGCATTAGCAGTGGGAACATTATAGTTCCCACTGCTGGGACTCAGGCCTCCTCTCTAGGAGAAGGAATGAGCCGTAATCCACCACGCGGGCCCAGGATTGGTGAATGTCAAATGTCTTCGCATTTTTTGGTTCTAGGACATGCCGGTTTCCTCACGATGTTTTCCTTCACCGTTTTAACAAACACAAACATGCATTACGCCTATAAAATTAGTGATTGCACAAGGTACATGCAGAAGTTCAAATTGATTATTTTGAAACAAGTTCAGGGCAGTCAATTGAACAATTTTTGCGATATTAATTAAACAAATAGCAAGTGGTGAAAAATGGTATCTTCTGCATCTGCAAGTGTAATCAACAGATGCTTTATTTGCTCTGTATCGTCTTCAGAATATTATTGTGATGTAATACCACATCCAGCATCTCTAATTCAAGACTAGACGCCATCCATATCCATATTTGCGTAGACAAACAAAGCTTTGTCAGTTTTCTTCTCAAAACCAGTTACATTGTGTCGTCGTGCGAACAATGCTGGGTCTACACTCTTGTACGGATGTGTACAGAGCCGGGGACTTTGTTTTCTTTCCTAATGTTTGTCAAGTGTCCTTTCTGCGCATGCTTAGTTAGTCTTTGCTTTTTGTTTTTGTAAAATGTAAGGGCTTAGCGGGGTTTTTAATGTTATGTTTTTTGTATGAAGTACTACTCTCATCTTTGTGATGGATCTGCCAAATAACAGTTTGATGCGCATGAGAAATGAGTCAAGAAGATCATTGGCGATGATACACTAGTCGAGTTAAAGTTTTGAGCGTCAATGCCGAGTTGCTAGCCTGTCGGTTTTCTATCGTTTGCGTTGCGGGGTGTGTGCATCGGAATTGCACAATATAATTCAGCCCAGCCTGTTCCATCGTCGGATGTCCACCTTATATCCGGTGGTATAAGGTGGACATCCCACTTTCACGCACATAACGCTTTTGAGCGGAATTTCCTGCCGGAGTCTGTGTTTCTTGATAGCTCTACAACTTAGGGGTCTTTAAGTCAAGCGTGAAGAGGTAACTTCTACGCAAGTTTCTAGTCTTGTGGTCACAAGCGCGACTATTGATCGTAAGGTCCTCAGGGTCTATTCCTGAGTGTGAAAAAAAGTGCTATTAGGTTCTTCTATTAAGAATTATACTTGTGCAGCCCGTAATTTGGAAATTAGTGATGTGACACCCCTAGTGACAGTAGACCTAAATCATCGTGGTTTTACTACTACGAGATACTGTTTGAATTTGGAAGTGATGTTGATATTTTTAAACTAACTCGTTGGTCTCATGGTCGCAAGCGCGACTGCTGACCGTGGAGCCCCGGGTTCGATTCCCGGGTCGGGTAAAATGAGCTATTGGGTTTTCCTATTAGGAATCAGCCGATAGCAACCTGGAGTTTAAGGTTTTTGGTGTGGAAAGCACGTAAAGCCGTTAGTCCTGCGCCTGATATTTCATATGTCATGTTTGATTGCAGTCCCATCAGACTATGAGAGTAAAAGAACAGAGAATACACCTGTGTTGTCCGCCCCGAGGACACCGTGGAGCACACGGTGGAGGTGTCCTCGTGGGGGCTATCGGCGTCAGCGATCTCTCGCGCCGGGCCTTGGTATAGGCCATGGTCCGGAGCGAGGAGGGGTGGCAGGGGTCGCCTCCTTCTGCGAAGCAGTAATGCTAGCAAAGGAGGCGGCCGATCGCGTGAGGCAACGGTCCTCACGCCCCAACCGCCGCCGGGATTCTGATCCCGATTTCCGGCCACGGTAGGCGCGGGCTTGCGGACGGCGAGCAATCAGTGCCTCGCCGTCAAACCGTCCGGTAACCGTCCGGACTGAGCCCAAGTCGTCGACGGCGCGTACTGTTCCACGCGCGCCTCAAGGAGATGTCAGCAACTGTAGAGGGCCCAGCAGTGTCGAAGCCGGGGCCAAGGGTCTGATTCTGAAAGGAAGACTCAGCCCTGGTACGAAAGGCAACAAAGGAACAGGAGTGGGTTTTTAGTCAGTAAAAGTCTGACACTATCTCTCGCTCCACCTAAGTGCGCGATTTGTCATTAGATGATTTTCCCACCTAAAAAAAAAGAATACACCTGTGTTTAACTGTTTGCGCATACACTTGTGCATATTTCTCATACTTGGCTAATCTCAGTTAAGATTGGCCACCGTGATCGAAATTCGATCGGGAGGATTATAATTTGAGAGTAAACCATTTCCTGATATTATTGTTGAAGTATGGAGTGGAATTCTGTTTCCTGATAACTAGAACCCTTTATATGAAGGGTGAATAGGTTACTCATAACATAATTCATACAATTGCTAAAGTTATGTAGTAGGTACAAGGTAGCTTTAGAATTTACATGAAAAGAGAGAGGATGAAGAAACATAAATGATCCCTGTGAGGTGATAGTCAAATAGTGAAATAAATATAAGAGAGAGGCGAGAGAGAGCAGCTAGACCTTCCAAGTGACCGATAGGGCCGGGAGAGACAGCAAACAGAGAGGTCCCACAAGGCCGTTAGAAGCCTGCAAAGAGTTTTGGGTAATTATGAATCAATCTGACGTAGTTGAATTGTAAACCTTGTCAATGTCATTTTACTATCTATACGTACTATCCATACTAATATTATAAATGTGAAAGTGTGTGTGTCTGTTTGTTTGTCCGTCTTTCACGGCAAAACGGAGCGACGGATTGACGTGATTTTTTAAGTGGAGATAGTTGAAGGGATGGAGAGTGATATAGGCTACTTTTGTCTCTTTCTAACCCCCCACTCCCCTAAAATGGGGGGTGGAAGTTTGTTGGAGAAACCTACTTTTACGCGGGTGAAACCGCTGGCAGAAGCTAGTAGAGAATATGCTTAATACGTTTTCCAACTCTAAGCTAATTCAGGACTCGCTTTTCATGTGTAGGTAAGTTACAATCACAATGGCTTGGCAGTGTTTCGTGCAAAGCGACTGGTAATCAAAGGAATATATGTATCTTCACAAAACACGACTAGATACAACAGTAATTTCCGTCTCAATTTGCTCATAGTTTTCCCAATTTATTCCTCAAAAGACTAGATAATGTAAATTGTATTTCCAAGTAAATAAAAACATGAAATAGGTATCCGTGTTCCCTTTGAGAGTATAGAAAACGAACAATTGCTACAACGCAACACATTACTAATTCAGTAAGGGTGAAATTAAAAGGACGGGCGTGACGCGGGGTGCGGGACGGGGGCGGGACGGAGCAGGACGGGAGCGGGATGGAGTAGGACAGGAGCGGGAATCAGCGTGTAGACATTGTGTAGCATTATCGGTAGATGTTGCCATGTTCCAGAAAAATAACTTCATATCTTCTGTCTTCTATATATGTGCCAGCGGTACCCTGGTACGGGGCGTAGTCCCTGGATAGGTGCAAAAATTTATATCTAGTTCTTTTTGTTTGTATTGTGCTTTTTTCTAGGTGTGCAGTTATAGAAGCTCGCATCGGGCGTATAAAAGGCTAGTCACGGCACTGGAAGCATAAATGATATTTATTTTGCAGATAAACCTTAAAAAACGCTTTTAGACGCCATGTTTTTCGACAATTTAAACTCGATGAGGCCGGTGTTTCTTAGCTGACTAACCTGAGAAGAAACTCAGGGGTCAAAGACTCTTTTAAGGTTCATACAGCAAACATGTAATGGTTAAATCATTAAGAACGATGCAGATTTGAGTGGAACTGTCCAGTCAGTGGTGCAAGCATTTGTCAGTGTTCATGTAGCTCACCTCTGGACTACTAAGCAGCTCAATCTTAATAGTCCTGAGTTGGTCCTTATAGGTACAGTAAACACTGAAAATACAATTCAAACAGAGTGATTGCGAACTATTCAATATTTAGGTAGAAATACCACAAACTCAATAACTCTGGCATCACAGAGACAATTTGAAACAATCGTAGTCAGTCTATTCGTTGTATTACCATTCGGTTGGTATTCGTGTACATTGCGTCATGTTGGTAGACGCGCGCTTTAATCAAGGAGGTTGTTTATGTCAGAGTATGTCTTTGACAATGTTTTATTGGAACCAGAATTTGGCTTTCAAAATACGGGGATATTTAAGGAAAAGTTCGTTGCATAATTGAGCCTCAATTTCCAGATCCTATCGTGTTGCGTGCTCGTGAATATTTTTTTAAATAAGTGTAATTTTTTTTTAAGTATCTCTCTCTAGGAATAACTCCTGAATCGTGGGTGCGATCACAAATATTTAAACTGAAATACACAAGACACAGACCCGGGCCACCTATCTGAATTACATACAAATATTTGTTCTGTGTGGGAATCGAAACCGCGGCACGCGGCGTAGCTAGCCAATTACCAACTGTATCGTCAAAATCGTGTTATGCGTAGATATATAGGGTGACAGGTAATTAGTGACCGATATTTAAACACATGATTGTACTCATGATTACAAACAACTTTCCCAAAGAAACTTTTTTTATATTCTCATTAGTTTTATCACAATAATATAACAGCTGTTTAAATACGCGCGCGCGCCTGCGACCGGCGACCGCTCAACTGTTAGCTGCGTGACGCCGTCGTACCTACAATAGTGATAGAACACCCGCGCAGCTTGCAAACCCATAGGTGTACGTACCTAATCAGTGAATATACCTACAAACTAGTGAGTATATAAAAAAAGTTTCTTTGGAAAAGTTGTTTGTAATCATGAGTACAATCACGTGTTTAAGTATCGGTCACTCATTACCAGTCACCCTATATAAAAGCTTTTTAGACCTTAATACACAAAATAGTTTTCGTTGATAAGACAATGTAAAACAATTATGTACTTTAGAAATACTGCGATAGGATTAACCTGAGATCTCAGTCCGAAATTCGATTCTCTATTGAAACCTGTAGCAATGGGGCAATTTCTTAAAATTTAAACATTAATTGAAGTAATGGTGTCTCTATTGCCCATCTCTGGCTACCTTTTTGGAGAATAAAGTCGAGTTAGATATAGTATCTAACTCGACTTTATTCTCCAAAAAGTAACACATTTGTACTATTATTACAAACTAACTGTCGTCCGCGGTTTCACCCGCGTCTTTGGCGACTGACAATTTAACTAAAAAAATAATATCATCATCATTTCAGCCGAAAGACGTCCACTGCTGGACATAGGCCTCCCCCAAGTGTCGCCACTTTTAACGGTCCTGTGCGTCTCGCAAAAAATAATAAACTAGTTACTAATAATAAAGTAATACACCCCTATTTTTTAATTAGTACAAAAAAATGGCATTAAACAGAAATCAAATATCAATCAAGCTAACTCTTGGAGCAGTGAAAAAATCAAACTTCTAAATCTTAAAGCCTCCGTTTATGGCGCATATTTTGACACTAGCAAAAAAATCAAGAAAATAAAATCAGATGAGCAGTGTTGGTCGAGTGGTAACGGCTCCGACTTACGAGTTGCAGGTCGCGGGTTCAAACCCAGCCAGGCGCATTACTTTGTGTAATTGATTTCGTCACCACTGCTCTCAAAACGGTGAAAACATCCTGAGGAAACCGGCATGTCCTAAAACAATAAAATCGAAGACATGTGACATCCCCCAACCCGCACTGGGCCCGCGTGGCGGATTACGGCCTATTCCCTCTCCTAGAGAGGAGACCAGAGTCCCAACAGTGGGAACATTATAAGGCCGACTATGTTAAGTAAGGAAATCAAAACCTATAGGAGACTTCCTGTTCTCCTAGAATCATGTTTAGCAAGAAGCAATGCCATACAAATACAAATATAATTATATTTCCTCTTTTTTTTATTTTTTTCCATTTATGACTTCATCCTATTTATTTTCATTATTTTGGTCAAATCTATTAGTTCACAATACCGTTCCAACGTCTTTGTGTCGATTTCGTGGCCAGATCATAGAAATTGATCACTTCATGATATGGCCAACTAAAACTGGCCAGATCGTTTTAAACTTTAAAGTTTGATGATATTTCAATCCTCGTTTGGCTTACTTTCTTTAGACCATTTATTATCATAGAAATCCTACATCAATGATATGGCCAAACGAGGATTGACATATCATCAAATGTTAACGTTTAAACGATTTGGCCAGTTTTCGTTGGCCATTTCATGAAGTGATCAATTCTAAGATCTGGCCACGACATCGATACCGTCACCGGTCCACGCTGTAAACCAGCGCTGTGTGTGTCGCACGCACTATGTGTGTGGTCACGGCATTATGCTGAGCGTTCGGCTGATTTGCGCGGACGTGACACATATTTTCCATAGAATGTTTATAATTTGTAAGCTAGTTCTAAGATTGCATCATTTCCCACAAATTAAATATTTTTTCTTTCTTTCCATGTACCACAAGTAAAGGACAAAATCCGATACTGGTCAATTTGTAGTTACATCACAAAATATTTAAGTACTTTTTTGTGATTCGGAAAAATCTTCGAGACTCAATTCAGGAATAGAATTATTTACATAGGCAAGTTAGTACGAAACCCTCGGCGCGCGAGCCTCGCTCGTACTAAACCGATTTTTTTTAATTTTTGGGATGGGAAATCATCAAATAACTTTTTCTGCTCAGGGTGGAGCGAGAGGGAGTGTCAGACTTTACTGGCTTAAACCCACCTGTATCACTTCAGTTACCCTTTGTGGAATCAATATTTTCCATTTATACAACTACCTATTTGACTGACCTCTGGTAAAGTTATTCGGAACCTTTGGTATGACTTGTCTGATAAGTGACAACTAATTACTATAACTACTTCTTATAAAACTGTCAACAGACAACTTGTGACGTACTTCACGTCGAAACTCTGTCGTTACATTTTGAACGCTTTGAACCTTCTTACACGGGCAACTATTGCCGACAACAGTTGTCCCAGGTAAGCTACAAAAAATCGTAAATCTATGCTGTTTGCAATTCGCCCGTTACGCTCTGCTACCCAATTGTCTGCTGCGCTGCGGGTCGTGATTTTGATTCTCGCACGGAACAAATATTTGTATGGCTTGAAGATTGTGTTTAGGGTCTGGATGTTTTGTGTATGTGAGTTTACATGTTTGTGAACGCACCCATGCTATAGAAGTAATTCCTAGTGTGGGTCAACGTTTTTTTAAGAAAAAAATAATATTTTACCTCTCAAAAATAGTTAGATGCTAGTTATGTATAGTCTAGTATGTAATTTTAATCCAATATTTACTTTATTCATTTGCAGTACACCGCAGACTACCCCCCTTTTTCTATTTCAAGTTCTTACAGTCCATCCTAAGGTTGTCAGGTAGATATCGCTGTCAGCGATAAGACCGCCTTTGTACCCATAGATTTAAGTTAGTGTAAAAGTATTGTTACTATTTTGGTGTACAACAAAGTTTATTCTATTCTATTCTAGATGTAGTCTTCAGGTCATATTTTACCCAGCATTGTCCACAATTGAGCAACAAAAGTTGCCCGTATGACGGGTAGGGCACTAATAGAAACTTTACGTTTGCCCAACAACCCTAATTTATTTCGCTTCTTCCTGTTATTACCTTGCCTAGTTAAACATGGTCCATTAACATGTTCCAGCTGAAATTTTCAGTGGTTAACGACGGCTAGCATGCGAGGTTCTCGTTTATTAAAAACTTTTTCGGTTCGGTTTTATTGTTTGAATTTTTGAGTATTGTGGAGTAGGTCGGGTTTTTACGAAAGGTAATTGAGGAAGACACTGGTCATTATATTTGTTGATAAGTGAGGTAGAAAATATTTTTCAGTAAGCGTGTATAAAATGGCGTCGATCCTACGCTAGATATTTTTTTTTTAACATTGCCCCACCTAAGGAATTAGTCTCATATCTCACATAACACACTAAACTCACATATACAAGATACCCAGACCCAGAATATCAAATATTTGTTTAATGTGGAATTCGTTCGTTAGTTTAGTGTTTAAAGTTAGTGTATAATAGTGATCAATGCTGTGCTATGCATATAACACATGAACAAAGTGTTTTTATCAATATCAGACTCTAAAAAAGTGCTATGGACTACTATAAAAGTGCTAAAGGACGCTATTCTTAGTTTTAACAAAACCTATAACGTAAATTACTTATTAGTCTTTTAGGTTAGATTAAAATCAATTATTGAGAAATTTGTTCTTAATAATAAAGGAAAAAAAAAATGCGAAATTTGAACCTACGATGCGCAGCCAATGGCTCAACCACATGTTATAATGTACCCATCCTAAAGTTATTGAATGCTTTTGTACAAAAACCTTGCTATACAAGGTGTACCGGAATGGGCTGCAGAAATTTTCGGCACGACAATTTCTGACTCTTACTTCATCCAGAGCGCGAAAATTTATTTGATAATTTCCCTCTTCAAAAAAAAAGTGTATAGACGTATCTTAAAACTGCTTCTGCCCTTCGAAATAGGTAATATTAATCAAGGTATATATATTTATTTAGTACATGGAGGACTTATAGCTAATAAAAACAAACAAAAAAAAAAGGAAACTGCAATCATTAGAAAGCCAATTATAAGTCCTGACATATAGACATTATAATACATTAAATTTATGGTATAAGCACAAAAACCAAAATGCGTCGCTTTTTAGTTGTGTCATGCTCTGCCGCAGAGCCACCATTTTAGAAGTCGATCAATTATATCTTAAAATAATGTACGTCAAACGAACATAATGTACGCATACCGTCATTACTGTACGTGCATTAGGTAATGATAAAATAGGCATTGATTGTGGCTCTGCTACAGAGCATACTCTCTAGCAGAGCCACACAGAACTTAAACTCAGGAAAGACATACGCCACTGTGTTTTGATAAAAACTGTTGTACGAACAGTGTTTATTGCGTACGTGTTGAAAAATATCATTATTATACAGCGGTTTTATTTACTTCACTTTTTTAAGTTTTCATAAAAAGCGCCTGGATATTTTGTGTCAGCAATATGTTTTGCAGCCACTGCTATATTTGTAATCACAATCAATTTAGGCGCACAACTGTAAATATTATGATCGAGTAAAATTTGCATATTATTTATTACATAATATTACTAGATTTGTTTACTTTTTCAATATGCACATGAATCAATTATACTTTACCACGGGTAGTGTGAAAGTGAAACCCGGGGCCCTGGGACGAAGGCAAAGAAGGAACAGGAGTGGGTTTTTAGTCAGTAAAAGTCTGACACTATTTTCCGCTCCGCCCAAGAGCGGGATTTGTCATAAGATGATTTTCCCACCTAAAAAAAAAAAAAAAAAAAAAAACCTACCTACCTATTATCGACCTATTTTCCATTTTTTTTTCCATGGTTTTGTTTATTTTTTTTGACATTTCATTCAAACTACAATCTTCTGTGCACCGATTCCCAGGGTTTAGTTACAGGGTCCCAGGGTTTAGTTTAGTTAGTTTAGTTGTTTTATTTCTTTTCTGCAAAGCTTCGGATTTGAGCTCAAAAAAGAGAGCTTTCAACCGTGCTGCCAAGTCCTACAAAAAGGCACTGAAGAAGGCTCGGTTCGTCCGCATTACCCATATTGGCACAAAGCTCTCTGCACAGCCGTGCGGTAGCAGAGCGTTCTGGTCCCTTGCCAAGTCGGTCGAAGCGAACTTCTGTAGGCCCACATTGCCTCCGCTGGTTAAACCTCATGGAACACTGGCTCGGCGAGAGAGAAAGCAGGTCTCTTTGCATCTCTCTTCGCCAATAATTCTCGTCTTGATACTGGCAATGCTACTCCACCGACTCTACCTCAGTGCAACACCTCAATGCCCGAGGTTCGCATAAGGAACAAAGAAGTTTTGAGAGCACTGTGTCGTCTAGACGATTCACGTCTAGACGACACAGTGCTCTCGAAACTAGTGGACCAGATGGTATACCAGCAATAGTTCTCATCGCATGTGCGCCCGAGTTGTCTCTTGTATTGACGCGCTTGTATCGCCTCTCATTTAGGACTAGTATAGTGCCCAAGTCCTGGAAGCTTGCCAACGTGCAACCCGTGCCCAAAAAGGGCAGTCGTGCCGATCCTGCCAACTATCGGCCGATTTCAATAACCTCTATACTCTGCAAGATTATGGACCGTGTATTGAACTCGCGCCTCATGGCATACCTGGAAGGTAACGATCTCCTCAGTGACCGACAGTACGGGTTTTGCCACAATCGGTCTACTGGGGACTTACTAGTGTATACCACTCACATGTGGGGCGAGGCCCTCGAGAAGAATGGAGAAGCGATTGCTGTCTCCTTAGACGTCTCGAAGGCCTTCGACAGGGTATGGCACGCCAGCCTTTTGAGTAAGCTTCCAGCGTACGGCATTTCCCCTAGTCTGATTAACTGGGTAAAAGACTTCCTGAGTGAACGGTCTCTCCGAGTTGTTGTCGATGGATGCTCAACAGAGCCCATGACCAGCCGTGATGGGCCTAATGCCGGAGTTCCTCAGGGGTCAGTTCTCTCTGCAACTCTTTTCCTGCTGCATATTAACGATCTGCTGATGCCCAGTATCTATCATCATACCCATGCAGATGATAGTACAGTTGTAGAGATATACCTTCCAGGTGCTCGGTATAGTAAGGAACTAATCCGGTCCGAACGAGAGGCTATGGTAGAGCGTACGAATGTCTCACTTCAGGCAGTCTCCAAGTGGGGCGAAACCAATCTGGTAGAATTCAACGCCGCCAAAACACAAAAGTCTCTGTTCACCGCCAAAAGGAGCCCGTTCACCTTGGCTCCTGCTTTTCGGAAGGTATCCCTGGAGTGCACCGACCGCCTTCAGTTCTTAGGAGTTGAAATTTCCTCAGACCTCAATTTTGGGCGGTTCATTGAGTCCAAAGTCAAGGTAGCTGCTAGAAAACTAGGCGTTCTTGCAAAGGTCCGACGGTACTTTACACCGGGACAGCTTCTAATGTTATACAAAGCACAGGTCCGATCGTGTGTGGAGTACTGCAGTCACATATGGGCTGGTGCTGCAAAATGCCATCTAGCAGCTTTGGACTCAGTGGAAAGGCGTGCGAAGAGGCTAATTGGGGATCCAGATTTGGTTAAGTCCAATCTACAAAGCCTCGAGCACAGGCGCAGGGTAGCCAGCCTATCGGTATTTTACAGGTTGCATTTTGGAGAGTGTGCGCGGGAATTGCATGACTTGATTCCACCATCTCCTTTCTACCATCGGACAACCTGACGTACGGCGAGTATCCACCCTTACGTTGTTGAAACTTCAACGGTCCGGACTAAGCGTTTCGCTTCGTCGTTAATACCGCGTACATCGAAGGACTGGATCAATTTGCCTGCTGCGGTCTTCCCGTCCAACTATGATATAGGTGCCTTCAAGGCTAGAGTGAATAGGCTCTTAATAAACTAGTGCAACTCACCATCAATGATTGCATTACTGCTTACCATCAGGTGGGATCGCAGTCAAGCAGTGGTTTATATCAATTAAAAAATAAAATATTTTTTTTCCTATATATTTGTAGTTGTGTGCCTAATCACAAATATAGCAGTGGCTGCAAAACATATTGCTGACACAAAATATCCAGGCGCTTTCTATGAAAACTTAAAAAAGTGAAATAAATAAAACCGCTGTATAATAATGATATTTTTCAACACGTACGCAATAAACACTGTTCGTACAACAGTTTTTATCAAAACACAGTGGCGTATGTCTTTCCTGAGTTTAAGTTCTGTGTGGCTCTGCTAGAGAGTATGCTCTGTAGCAGAGCCACAATCAATGTCTATTTTATCATTACCTAATGCACGTACAGTAATGACGGTATGCGTACATTATGTTCGTTTGACGTACATAATTTTAAGATATAATTGATCGACTTCTAAAATGGTGGCTCTGCGGCAGAGCATGACACTTTTAGTTAAGTAGGATACAACCAATAGCAGAATCGTCTCAAAACTTCTTTCGTTAATTTATATTAATATATATGTATATATATATATATATATATTATATTAAATATATATGTATGTGTATTTTAATAATATGTATAAGTACCTTTTGGTTTTACTCCTGTTTTTCGCATATAATTTTCTTTTTATGCACCTACCATATTGTCTCTTCACCACCCTAGGTTGGCTGGTAGAGAATGCCTCAGGCATTAAGTCCGCCTTTGTACAATAATGTTGCATGAAGATTAAATAAATAAATAAATCCTTGGATTGCACTTAAATAACTAATCAATAATTTATTAAACCTAGTGCTATTTGAAAAATTATAGTAGAATCAAAGCAATTTTCTATACCAAATACAATATAATACCCAAAACAAAAAATGATATGTACCACCCATATTTATTGATGAGCTGAAGATAATTTGGTATGGATAGGTAGTCCAAATTGCCTCTCCTTGTATAAGTACAAATGGAACAACTATTTATTATTTTTGTTGTTTTGCAAAGGCCTTTAAATTTCATCACCATCACGTGTAGCAGACAAATTGTAGACTATAGTATGATGGTAACTTTGAACCAGTTGGTAGTTGGTTAGCTAGCCTAGTTATGTCCCACTGCTGTGCGAAGGCCTCCCTCTCCCTTTTCAACACACTTCTATCCTTAGCCAATGCGGGCCAGTCTCTCCGGTAGTTGTCAAGCTCATCTCTCCACCTTTGCCTTGGTCTACCGCGATATCGCCTTGCGTTTAATGGGACCCAATAAGAAAGAAAGAAAGAAAGAAAGAAAGAAAGAAAGAAAAACATTTTATTTGGCGGAACAAGGCGCAAATTTAGAACTAACAAATTATAAGTATGTCGCGGCAGGATGCCGATCATCATTGAAGCTCTGTCCAGAGACTATGTTTTGTGGGCGATGGCTGGGTATCGAGCAATAAACAAACTATTTTAGATCACACAACTGATTTATTATGATGCAAGCTTTAGGTATTCACTTTACACAACGAGCCACTAGAAAGTCCCCGAAACTAGACGTTGAACGCACGGCTGCCGACAGAGGAAAGAGCCACGGACCTCTGCGGTCGGCCCTTTTATCTGCTCGGTTCGTGCAAAACGTCAGCGCGGATTCTGTCAAAGTGACATGTGTCACTTTTCACTTAGCTCGTTCCTTCGTTCTCAAGCTTCCGTACTATTGACTTCACCGACAAGTACATTATGTGAAAGAAATATGCGCCACATCCGCGCAAAACGGCCGAACGCTCAGCATAATACCGTGACCACACGCAAAATGCGATGAGTCTACGGCGCTGGTTTTCAGCGTGGGCCGATAACGGTATCGACATAAAGACGTCGGCACGGTATTGTGTACTAATAGATTTGAATAAAATAGATAAATATAAATAAATTATAGGGAAAGGAGAATTAAAAAGAACAATGAATAAATAAAGTGGAAATACGAAATCATAATATATATAAAGTTCTTTTAGCCCAAAGCTGGTCTGACATGTGGCAGACAAGTTCAACCAGTTGGTAACACTATAATAAATAAGTTTAAGCATTTATCGCGCGGTATATAATATTTATAATACTAATCATGACCAATCCGAAGAACTCAAAGACGATAGGGTTTATTTTGTTGCGTTCACTAGTGACTATAACCGCTATCTAACTTCATCATCAGACCAGCTCCATGATCTGTATGATAATTATAGTTACATACATAAATTGCAAGTTAAAAATAAAAGCTAGTAAAAACAATCCCTGTTTTAACACCATATCATCATCATCACTTTAGTGTTTGAGTTATTTTCTTCGCTCAGGTCTCCGGATTTCTTGGGCACGCCATAATTATGGTGGTAAGTCCCCCTCTTTGAGGAGTGGCTGGAAAGACGTCACGGCATCCTCACTTTTCGCATGTCGCAGGTCCTCACTGGACATGGTAAGTTCGGGAGATTCCTGCACCAAATTTGTGCGTAATAAACGCCCGGGTGTCATCATTGTGTAGACCGGCCATAAGACACGGTGGAGCATATGGTAGAGGTGTACCTTGGGCAGAGCACCGCCGTGTCCTCGTGGAGGCGATCGGCAATGACCTCTCATGCCAGGCCCTGGTATAGGCCATGATCCGGAGCGAGGAATAATGGCAGGCGGTCGCTTCCTTTTGTGAAGCAGTAACGCTAGCGAAGGATGCGGCCGCACGCGTGAGGGAACGGCCCTTACGCCCCAGCCGTTAGGATTCTGATCCCGATTTCCAGCCATCGTAGGCGTAGGCTTGCGTACGGCAGCAATGGGTAGCTCGCCGTCTGGCTGTCCGGTAACGTCGACAGCGCGTAATGTTTCACGCGCGCCTCAAAGAGTAGTCAGCAAACCGCAGGCGCCCAGCAAGATCGAAGGCTATTGGGGCCATGGGTTGTACGAAAGTTTACCCGGGGCCCTGGAACGAAGGCAAAGAAGGTACAGGAGTATATTTTAGTCAATAAAAGTCTGACACGCTTTCTCACTCCACCAAAGAGCGCGAGAAGTCATTGGATGATTTCCCACCTAAAAAAAAGACTCCAGATTTCTACTCGTACTTGATAATTTTTACAAAAATCTTTCTTAGCAGCATCAATCAAAGTAACAAAGCTCGGAGTCGTGTGAACAAACCTCACGATTTTCGAGCACAATAAAATTTAATGGTCTCTCTCTGCCGTCAGCGTGCCTGCAATGGTTGAATGTGCAGTGTTCAACGTTTGGGACATACTGGCGGAAGAAGTGGCGAATTTTCTGGAACAAAGAATACATGCATCAACAATTTATGCTTAGCTAACCATGAGCTGAATATATGAAACACAGGGGCATTAACATGACATGTTAAAATGTCAATGAAGAAAGAGGGATGGAGCTGTACACCCTATATGGCTCCATTCCTTTAGCAGTTCAGCTTAGGTCTTCAAATCGATTGCGTTAAGAGCTTGTGGTAGAGTCTCTGGTCTCATTTTTTTTGACGGATCTGCCAGATACCAGCTTGATGCGCTTGGGACGGATCTGCCAGATACCAGCTTGATGCGCTTGGAACGTATCTGCCAGATACCAGCTTGATGCGCTTAGGACTTACCTGCCAGATACCAGCTTGATGCACTTGGGACGGATCTGCCAGATACCAGCTTGATGCGCTTGGGACGGATCTGCCAGATACTAGCTTGATGCGCTTGGGACTTAGCTGCCAGATACCAGCTTGATGCACTTGCGACGGATCTGCCAGATACCAGCTTGATGCGCTTGGGACTTAGCTGCCAGATACCAGCTTGATGCACTTGGGACGGATCTGCCAGATACCAGCTTGATGCGCTTGGGACGGATCTGCCAGATACCAGCTTGATGCGCTTGGGACTTAGCTGCCAGATACCAGCTTGATGCACTTGGGACGGATCTGCCAGATACCAGCTTGATGCACTTGGGACGGATCTGCCAGATACCAGCTTGATGCACTTGGGACGGATCTGCCAGATACCAGCTTGATGCGCTTGGGACTTACCTGCCAGATACCAGCTTGATGCACTTGGGACGGATCTGCCAGATACCAGCTTGATGCGCTTGGGACGGATCTGCCAGATACCAGCTTGATGCGCTTGGGACTTAGCTGCCAGATACCAGCTTGATGCACTTGGGACGGATCTGCCAGATACCAGCTTGATGCGCTTGGGACTTACCTGCCAGATACCAGCTTGATGCACTTGGGACGGATCTGCCAGATACCAGCTTGATGCACTTGGGACGGATCTGCCAGATACCAGCTTGATGCGCTTGGGACGGATCTGCCAGATACTAGCTTGATGCGCTTGGGACTTAGCTGCCAGATACCAGCTTGATGCACTTGGGACGGATCTGCCAGATACCAGCTTGATGCGCTTGGGACGGATCTGCCAGATACCAGCTTGATGCGCTTGGGACTTAGCTGCCAGATACCAGCTTGATGCACTTGGGACGGATCTGCCAGATACCAGCTTGATGCGCTTGGGACTTACCTGCCAGATACCAGCTTGATGCACTTGGGACGGATCTGCCAGATACCAGCTTGATGCGCTTGGGACTTACCTGCCAGATACCAGCTTGATGCACTTGGGACGGATCTGCTAGATACCAGCTTGATGCGCTTGGGACGGATCTGCTAGATACCAGCTTGATGTGCTTGGGAGGGATCTGCCAGATACCAGCTTGATGCGCTTGAGCCAATTGAAAAATGAGCAAAGAGGATCATCAGCAAAGATGTGCTCGTCGAGTCAAAGTTCCTAAGTCTTGAGCATCGATGCCGAGCTGCCTAGTTGAGGAATGCTTAAGAATTGGTTATTTTTAGGCAAGCGTGTTCCATCGTCGACTACGTCATCGCTTACCATCAAGAGAGATAGTTGTCAAACGCGAACTTATCAATAATTAAAACTGGGCAAGTGCGAGTTGGACTCGCGCCCTGAGGGTTCCGTACAAACTTACCTATGTAAACAGTTCAATTCCGAATGGAGTCGATGATTTTTCCGAATTGCTAATTTTTTTTTTTGTTGTGACGTAACAACAAATTTACAATTTTCTGATTTTTCCTATACCTGTCCTGTAAGACCTTGCTGTATGCAAAATTTCAGGATTCTGGGTTAACAGAAAGTACCCTATGAATTTTTATTTCCTCGAGAGTGTCGAAATATACGTTTTTTGAAACATAAACGGCCGTATCTTTTTTCGTTAACTTAGAAATTTGATTTTTTCACAGCTTCAAGAGACCACAAACTTAAGTATATGGTTTTAATTTCAACTCAATACCTCCACGCGTTCCCGAAATAAAGAGACAGACAGACAGGCGGCCGGACAACAAAGCGATCAAGGATTCTGTTTTTCCTTTTGAGGTACGGAACCCTAAAAATGGCTTTTGTTGATATATATTACAAAAATTGAGAATCAGTAAGTAGTTTATTTTAACTGCTTCCAAAAGTCGGTCTATAAATGAATGTGTAAGAAAGGAGTAGGAACAATAATTTGTTTTTTTTGAGTGGGCCACAATTTCTCACGCGGGCCCAAGAATTTTTTATACTTAGGGTATACAAGATCCTTTCGCGGGCCAAGTGCAAGTTGACAGACTTCACTAATGTCTAAAAATTCTTATTTCAGGATATGGTGTCCTAACAATGTTTCCTTGATCTTTTGAATTTGAACTGGCCAACTCCAATACCAAAAATTTATTCAGAAGTTTAGTTGTCTACATCTATTTTATTTATTAAATGTTTGGAGGTATGCGGAACAGAGAGTAAAGTACCGCAAACCTCTGTTGAAAAGGGAGGATCCTCCGATCACGGGTGTTATGTCTGGTGGGCAACTGCTCGATAGATGATTTCGGGCTGTTCTATATTATGTTTAAATCGCGCGGAGTTTAATTTCGCGATGCAGGATTAGTTCATATATGACGCCATATAGTCAAATAGTCCAAATAGTCAAAAAAAGTGTCGTTTCAACCAATGGCTTAATAACCACAAACCTCGACCGGAGGCTCTCATTACGCGGCTGGATCAAGGGCTTGATTCAGAAAGCGGTACTCCTGGACACGACTCATATTGTAAGACATCGATGGCTTGGACCCTTTTCCCGATATTACTTTAACATTTTTAGGGTTTCGTACCTCAAAAGGAAAAAACGGAATCCTTATAGGATCACTTTGTTGTCCTTCTGTCTGTTTGTCAATACCCTTTATCTCGGGAACGCGTGGAGGTATCGAGTTGAAATTAAAACCATAATCAGGTCTGCGGTTTCTTGAAGCTGTGAAAAAATCAAACTTCTGAATTAACTAAAAAAAAATACGGCCGTTTATGTCGCAAAAAACGTATATTTCGACACTCTCAAGGCAATCAAAATTCATAAGGTACTTCCCGTTGACCTAGAATCCTGACATTTGGTGTAAAGCAAGGTCTCATAGCACAAGTATAGGAAAAAATCTGAAAACCGTAAATTTGTAGTGACGTCACAAATAAATATTTTTTACGATTCGGAAAAATCTTAGTAACTCAATTCTTGAATTGAACTGTTTTCATAACTAAGTTTGTACGGAACCTTCAGTGCGCGAGTCTGACTCGCACTTGCCCGGTTTTTTAATTACATGTGTATAGCATTTTTTTTTGTAAGTTTTGTATAAGAAATAATTAAAAATGTAAACGATATGTTAAGAAAGTTAAACGAACAATATAAATAGTATTTTTAAATCGAAACTTTTCCAACAACAAAATCCCATCAAACTTCTGAATTAACAAAAAAAAGATACGGCCGTTCATGTCGCAAAAAACGTATATTTCGACACTCTCAAGGTAATCAAAATTCATAAGGTACTTCCCGTTGACCTAGAATCCTGAAATTTGGCGCAAAGCAAGTTCTCATAGCACAAGTATAGGAAAAAATCTAAAAACTGTAAATTTGTAGTGACGTCACAAATAAATATTTTTTGCGATTCGGAAAAATCTTCGTAACTCAATTCTTGAATTGGACTGTTTTCATAACTAAGTTTGTACGGAACCCTCAGTGCGCGAGTCTGGCTCGCACTTGCCCGGTTTTTTAATTACATGTGTATAGCATTTTTTTTTTTTCGTAAGTTTTGTATAAGAAATATTTAAAAATGTAAACGTTATGATAAGAAAGTTAAACGAACAATATAAAAAGTATTTTTAAATCGAAACTTTTCCAACAACCAAATCACATCCGCTCTTCTTAAAGCCCGTATGTCCAATTTCAAAGCAATGTTATCTTCATGCTCGGTTGCGAAGCAACTCAACAGATAACAGCCTCAAGATGTCACTACTCCTTAACAGAGCTCCGAATAACTTCCCCTTAAGCACAGCCTTTCATCGTCTTAAAACCTCGAAATAAAGAAGTCCGAACAACTTCTGGACCAATTAAACTGAGTATATTTTTAGAAATAATTGAATTTAGACCGTATTGGAAGGCCTTTGTGAATTTCGGGACTTGGCGAATTGAATTTTAGATTTAGTTCACGCAAACATAATTGATTTGTTGAAAGTTTCTTAAGAGGTGCTCGGAATTGTTTCTTGTCAAGTTGAGGGTTTTTCGCTGAAACAATTAGTTGGCAATTAGTCTCTTCTTTACTAAGCAGAGTCTGGGGTGGCACTAACAGCATCCTACAGATGATTGCAAATAAACAGGACTCAAACATCCTGAAAACATTTATTCGTGCCCAAATTGTTTAGATAATATGCATATAATTTGTAATAAATATTGTCTGGAATAAAGATCTATTATTATTTCCTTTATTCATTGTAAACACATATAAATTACATTTTTAATTTTTTTTCTTTAAACAAAATCATACAAAAAATAACATTTAAAATTATAATAAATAGTACCCCACCGGTATCGGGAACAGGGTCCAAGCTACCGGTGGTCAGGGCTCCAGAGAAAGGAACCTCCTAACAATACGCGCCGTGTCCAGTTACTCCTGGACACGGCGCGTATACCGCTTACCGTACCGTACCGCTTTCTGAATCAAGCCCTTGATCAGCCGCCTAACGCGAGCCTCCTAAGGTGTTGGTCGAGGCTCTTGGCTTGTTACAATGACCGCTGATTATTAGATTTATCATTATTATTATTAATTAGTCTATATTAATTATACCTAAGATAAGTCTAGATTTTCGTTTATTTGTGAAATATTCAAAGTTTGAAGTAAGTTTTCTGTTACAAAGTTAGGTTAGGTAACGTTGACTTAGTACGCAATACGAAGAATAAGCCTGGTGGCATTGCCACGCTCTGTATGGCAATCCCCACAGAGCGTGGCAATGCCGCTCCCCAGCCAACTCAACCAGTCGAGAGCGATGCGGGGGAGTTTTTCGATGCCATACTTTAGATTGATTTTAGCTAGGTCATAAGGGTTTTATTTTATTTTTTGATTTAGTTTATATACTTAAATGTATAATGATTTATACATTATTATTTTATTCGAAGACATGTGACATCCACCAACCCGCACTGGGCCCGCGTGGTGGATTACGGCCCATTCCCTCTCCTAGAGAGGAGGCCCGAGTCCCAGCAGTGGGAACATTAAAAAGGCTGATTATGCTTATGCTATAATGATTTATAGGTAGTTAAGTGTTTTTAGGGTTCCGTACCTCAAAAGAAAAAAACGGGACCCATGTAGGATCACTTTCGACACTCTCAAGGGTATCAAAATTCACAGGGTACTTCCCGTTGTCCTAGAATCCTGAAATTTGGCATGAAGCAAGGTCTCACAGCATACGTATAGAAAAAAATCTGAAAACTGTAAATTTTCAATTACGTCACAAAAAAAAACTTTTTTGCCATTCGTATAAATCTTTGAGACTTGATTCGGAAATAACTGTTTTCATAGGTAAGTTTGTACGGAACCCTCAGTGCGCGTGTCCGACTCGCACTTGCCCAATTTTTAAATATGTAAATACTTGTAAAATTAAAATATATAATTTGCAGAGTAAAAGAAATTAGTACGAACTTAGGATGTTGAAGATTAGCTTGATAATTCCTTCATTTTTTGGTGGGAAATCATCAAATAACATCTCCCACTCTGAATGGTACGGGTGGGAGTCAGACTTTTGATGACTAAAATCTCGAATGTTCGAATAATAACTCTGGCAGGCATTGGAAACTTGGCAAGCAATAATATGAACACAGGGGGTGAATATAATATCATGCACTCGTTGAGTCGAGGCTTCAAAGTCTTGAGCATCGACGCCGAGTTGCTAGCTTGTCGGTTTTCTACCGGTTGCATTTCGGGGAGTGTGCGTCAGAATTGCATAACCTAATTCCACCTAGCCCGTTCCATCATCAGACCACCAGGCGTACGGCAATGCGCCACCGGTACCTACATGGTGGACATCCCACCTATATGCACAAAACGTTTTGGGAACACATTCATTGTGCGTGCAGCTAAGGAGTGGATGGAAAGGCAACACGGCGTCCTTACCTTCCGCATAACGCAGGTCCTCACCGGACATGGTAAGTTCGAGAGGTTCCTGCACCGGGTTCGTGCGGAAGAAACGCATCAGTGTCACCATTGTGTGGACCGCCCGGAGGACACGGTGGAGCATACGGTAGATGTGTGCCCCGCCTGGGCAGAGCACCGCGGTGTCCTCGTGGGGGCGATCGGCGACAGCGATCTCTCGCACCGGGCCTTGGTACAGGCCATGGTCCGGAGCGAGGAGGAGTGGCAGGCAGTCGCCTCCTTCTGCAAAGCACTAATGCAAAGGCGGATGCCTCACGTGCACGCACGAGGCAATGGCCCGGCAGCCCAGCCGCCGAGATTCCGATCCCGATTTTCGGCCACCGTAAGCGCGGGGTTGCGGACGGCGAGTAAAGGGTAGCTCGCCGTCCGACCGTCCGGTAACCGTCCGGACCGAGCCCAAGTCGTCGACGGCGCGTAGTGTTCCACGCGCGCCTCAAGGAGATGTCAGCAACCGTAGGGGCCCAGCAGGGTCGAAGCCTACTGGGGCCAAGGGTCTGATTCTGAAAGGAAGACTCGGCCCTGATATGAAAGGTAACGAAGGAACAGGAGTGGGTTTTTAGTCAGTAAAAGTCTGACACATCCTCTCGCTCCACCTAAAAGCGGGGGATGTCATTGGATGATTTTCCTACCGAAAAAAAAAAACCCCAAATTATCCTGTAGTAGCAGTTTGTACTTTAAAGTTAAATTTTTAACACTAACGTTACTGGAACAAAATTATTTCCTTTTATGGTTGTTAACAGGAAATATTATTATTATAGCTTTGTGTAAATTGCCTGTTATGGTTATCTTACTTCCTCACATTTTTATTTTCGAATTTATTAGTAGGTACCGTTACAACTAGGGTTACCATCTCCTTCCTGGCGAAAAAATTTATTTGCGCTTTGAAGTAGTTCACGGTCTGACTAGTTTTTCCCACATTTATTTTGTATTTTCGTGAAAACGTGATTTGAAGCCAATTTTTAAATGAAATAAAAGAGTGAAAAACTACGTAGGAAACTTAAGTATTAACTAAACTATAAATACTTTTATACTAAACCTAACAATGAATATATGATACAAAAACACAAAATACACTCTGGCGTCGAAGTATTCTTCCACATTGCTGTCATCCAGAAATGTGTCTAGAAGGCTGGCAGCATTGCCACGTTGAATGGCAATGCTAATTCTTTAGGCGAAGAACGAGCCAGCTCTCTGGTCACGCAAAGTGTTAGATCAGTCGGCGTGAAATTTCCTTGAAAAGGAGATGCGCACTCGGACCCCATGACCCAAGCGAAAAACGTAAAGATTTTAAACATCTCTTATAACATCGCCTTGTCGAAATTGTTGTCAAAGATTTTTCAAATAAATTGAAAGGTAACGAACCTTTCAATTTATTTGAAAAATCTTTGACTTGGACTAAATTGACAAATTCTTTATTCGAATCTCTCTTCCCAAATTCCCGGAAAGTTGGGAACCCTAGTTACGGCCGATAACAATCATGTATAATGCTCGCTCATCAACATAAATTCGCATTTTAAAATCTGAAATTAGTTCGGAATTATCCTTGTGTTGAATTTAATAATACCAATATATTATACTTAATATAGAATATAATTTTATACTGTACTGTGTCACGTTGGTTTCAAATATTTGAACAAGGTAATTAATAATTTAATTTTTTTTTCACCAAAACTATTACCACGAATTACATAAACTTATTATTATAACTAGAATTTTTATTTTATAGATGATAGTACTTCAATTATTATTATATATTTAATTTTTATTTCTACGTAATTGTCTAACATAACAGACTGGACCTAAAATTGAGCTCCGAGGTAGCCCCACTGTTTATATTTTGAAAAAATATTTTTTTTTCAATTTCTTGAGTTCGGGGTTTTTATCCACATGGATACGCTAACCCCATCGTACCCTTTTAGTTCTAATTACACTAACATAAGTAACTAATTTGAGTGAGAGATGGCAAAACATGTAGACCATACACATCTTGCAGTACTATATCCAATCTGTACCTACTGCATACTCATGTTTTACAACTAAAATATATTTTATCTTTAATCCTGATGTATCGACACCATATATTTCATATTAAAATTGCAGTCTATCATTCAAATAAGATTTTACTGAGCTTAACGCTGATTGTCTGGTTCGTAATACTAAAGTTTGAGGTGTATTGTTTTGCGTTGTACGCAATCAAATGTAACTGTTACATTTTGTAAACTATATTTTTCCTTTTATTATTGTGAACGTGAGGACTATGTTGATTGCTTTTTTTTTCCTTTTCAGTAATTTTAACGTATGTCTGGCAATTTGAGTATTTTCTGCGGCCTACCCAAATGTCCTTTCCTTGGTATTGTTCGTCAAGTCGTTGAGCTTCTGAGTAGTCCTGAGTTGAGCTTTACGAATACTGACAAATGCTTGCACTGACTGGACAGGTCCACTCAAAGCTGTATGGTTCTTTCTTCAAAAGACCATTTCAGACAAATCTGCATGGTTCTCATGTGATTTGACCATTACATATTTACTGTATGGACTTTAAAAGAGACTTTAACCCCTGAGTTTGTTTCGGTGTTTCTTCTCAGGGTAGTCACCTAGGAAACACCGGCCTCATCTAGTTTAAAAATGACGAAAAAAAAAATTGACGTGTAAAAGTGTTTTTTTAAACCAATTTACAAAATAAATATCATTTATCATTTATCATAATGCCTTAGATAGGTCCAAACGGTACCTATAGCATCTTGTGCCTCATTTGACGCATTAAAAATAAGGTAATACTTGTATCAGTTTTACAATCAATTAGTCAATATATACTCGTACATACATATACTGATTGTGTAAAAAGATTAACGTGTTATGTGTACTACTAAACTAGGGAGTGTTGAGGGTGAAAAAGAGATAGATAATGTTTTTTTTTTTCGATGGGAAAGCGGAGCGCGAGATAGTGTCAGACTTTACTGACTAAAAACCCACCCCTGTACCTTTGTTGCCTTTCGTACCAGGGCCGAGTCTTCTTTTCAGAATCAGACCCTTGGCCCCAGTAGGCTTCGACCCTGTTGGGCCCCTACAGTTGCTGACATCTCCTTGAGGCGCGCGTGGAACAGTACGCGCCGTCGACGACTTGGGCTCGGTCTGGATGGTTACCGGACGTTCGGACGGCGAGCCACCCATTGCTCGCCGTCCGCAAGCCCGCACCTGCGGCGGCCGGAAATCGGGATCGGAATCCCGGCGGCGGTTGGGGCGTGAGGTCCGTTGCCTCACGCGATCGGCCGCCTCCTTTGCTAGCAATACTGTTTCGGAGAAGGAGGCGACCGCCTGCCACTCCAGCTCGCTCCGGGCCATGGCCTGTACCAAGGCCAGGCGCGAGAGATCGCCGCCGCCGATCGCCCCCACGAGGACACGGCGTTGCAGATAGATAATGTTGGAAATTTTATTATTTTCTTTGATACTTCTTTATGAGACATTGCGGCAGATCAAGACGAAGGTGAAAGGATGAACCTGTCTCTTAGTGGACGGACTGGCCCGCACGGGGCGAAGGCGGTGTGCGGGTGTGTGGAGAAGGGAGAGGGAGGCCTTTGACTTGCCAGTGTATATTGGTTTAATTAGATTAGATTCCTTCATGATATTTGTGAATTAAAAAAAAAACTGATGCCCTATAAATTCTTTTTGCATCCGTTTATAAATATTATTATTTTTAGTTTGTATTTATACCTAGTTATAATATTTATTAGTTTAGATATTTATACTTTAAGGTAAAATTTGTAATGATGTTATTTCCAGATCGTATGCCTAGAGCCGCTATAATGAGAGTGGTACTATTGCTGATTGCAGTCACTATTGCTGCTGCCGACTCAATTAAGCGAGTCCCCACAATACTGGAGGACGCTACTCCTACAGACGTGTTACTGTACCTCTATGACGTAGTGCTTATGTCACACATGTATAGTGCAGTCAACGATCAAGGGGCGATATTTCCTACGAAAACTTGTGCTGGTGGTATGCCCAGATTTGCAGGATCGAATTGTGCACCTGTAACAACCACTATGAGTCCCGATGAAATTAATGAGATTTTCGGTTATGACTACTACGATTAATAGCGGGTGCGTCTCATATCATATAAAGTTATTTGGTATATTTTCATTTCAATAACATTCACAAGATATAATAAACGTGAGATATACCATCTGTTGATATAATTTCTTTATATACTCTAAAACTTACTTCGTATAACGTTATTGGATATAAAGTTTATTTTATCAAAAATCATTAAGTTTATCGTTTAATTATGATATAAGTGTGTAATGTTAGTGATTACCGTCGAGGCAGTATTTAGACCCGAGCCGTGGCGAGGGTCTTAAGAGAGCTAAGAACGTGTGTCATATGACGTTTTTCAATACACTTGTGAAGAAAACAACAGTAAAACTAGTAAAATGTTCTGTAACATGGCGGTAAAAATCTGTTTTCTTATGCGCACGCATCAATTTTTTTTTATTTACTTCTAGAGGAAAGCTAAGGTATTTTGATCATACTGCCTAGTCTTACGTTTATGTTTTCTTGCGTGAAAAGTTTTTACGATAATGTCTTTCGTAGTGACAATAGAATACGGATGTAACATTTTCTAATGATTTTGTAGTATTAAATTTTATTTAATTAATACAACCACTAAACTTCACTGGACTAAAAAAAAACACGCCAAAAACCGCACGCATCATAAAATGGCGGCCATAGACCACAAAAAAAAAACAATTTTTATTTGAATGTACGATTTATTTACTAAATGTTTTTTATTAAATAAATTCTTTTACAAGTTAAATTTGTCCATTTTAACTTGTAAATTAGATGAAATAAGTAAATAAGACACTAATTTATATACTATTGAACGCAATAACTTACTGGGAATTTTATTCGAATTCGAAATTTGTTTTGCGAACAAAGAAGTTGAATAAAAAGGTTTTAACTACATTATAGCACCAGTGCTATAATATAAAATTTTAAATCTGAATAAATATATTATTATTATTATTATTATTATATTATTATAGTGCGTAATGGTAATCAAAATGTCACAGTTTGGTAACGAGTGCCATTATATACCTAAGTACAGTGCAATAAGAGTCACTTTCTGAGCAAGTGTGTTGAATAATATATATTTGTCGCAGCTGTATCGTTTATCACACTGTTAGTATTATAAGTTGGCGCGGCATATTGAAAAACGTTACTGTAATATAATATGGCTTCGGAGCCTCGTGGCTGTATAGGTCAGGTTGGAATAGTGACCATTTAATATCCCCTTATAATGTTATTGAATCATTTGGGTTAGGTTAAGTTGAAAATCGCGCCTGGATTAGATCAGGTTAGAACTTACAGTGACCATTAGAAAGCGATGGCGAGCGAACGAAGCGATCAAGTGGGTAAGGTTAGTTTAGAACAGTGACCATTTAATATCCCCTTCTAATTTTAGTGAATCATTTGGATTGGATTAAATTAAAAGTCATTATGATTTATAAAAAGCTTTCGTTCTTTCATATTAGACTAAATAAGTTTTATGTCTTTTGAGTGGTATATCAAAAGATTTTATAATCACTGTATGTTATGCTTATAAAAATTAGTAATTTGAAAATTATATCAATCATTTATTACGTTAACTGACCGTTATATCAAATAAAATTATAGATTCAGTTGTTATATCTTGTAAATATTAGAGATTTTGTAATTATACCATATATTACTTACCCATTAATAGCAGTACAGTTAATTTTATTTGATATTTATTACAAGAAATGTTACTAAACTTATTGTCCGTACAATCAGTTGCTTTGTTAACGTTTGGTTTTTACCTATGAATTTGTGTACTTTGAACTGTGATAATTTTAGTTTGACTTAGAATTTTAAATTCAAGTATGTGCACTTTATACTTGATAGCGGGATGTGTGACAGGACCGAATGAAAGAAAATAGGATCACATTGTTGTCCGTCCGTCTGTCTGTCTGTCAAGACCCTTTATCTCGAGAACGCATGGAGTTATCGAGTTGAAATTAAAACCATATACTTAAGTTTGCGCTCTCTTGAAGCTGTGAAAAATCAAATTTCTAAGTTAACGTAAAAAAAATATACGGTCGTTTATGTCGCAAAAAATGTGTATTTCGACACTCTCAAATGAATCAAAATTCATAGGGTACTTTCCCATTGACTTAGAATCTTTAAATTTGGCATGAAGCAAGGTTTCATAGCACTAGTTTATCTACAGATTTTTTCCTAAAATCTGAAAACAGTAAATTTGTAGTTACGTCACAAAACAAAACTTTTTTGCGATTCGGAAAAATCTTCGTTACTCAATTCGGGAATTGAAATGTTTTCACAGGTAAGTTTGTACGGAACCCTCAGTGCGCGAGTCCAACTCGCACTTGCACGATTTTTTTTCTATATTTTTTTTATATATTGTTACTTTCTAATATGAGTTCCAACGTGGGTACAATGCATTTCAAAACTCATGCAATATCAATGACGTACAGGAACAAATGCATTGTACTATAATAATATTTGTTCACATGTACCCGTTTGTTTTAAATTGATTTTGAAAAAGATTTAAGGTTTACTTTGATTATTTAACAATTTCTGTATATTATTTAGCTATACTTTAATAAAATAAAAATTATATTACACGTTTTTGTCTGTGTTTTCTTTATTTTGAACATACGATATAACAAGAAAAATAAAAACACTTAACTAATTAAAATTACATAATATATACACAATAACTCTTATCTAAAATATGGCGTCAAAAATTCCTCCGCATCGCTGTCGACTGGAAGTGTGCCCAAAAGACTGGCGGCATTGCCACGTTCGCGTTGTATGGCAATGCTTAATCTCTGACCGAGGTAAAAGCCAGCCCTTTGGTCACGCGAAGTGTCAACTAGCCGTTTGCGTTTTCTTGAATCCTAAGTAATCAAACAGAAGCAAAATGTTTTTTATCATTTTTTTTTTCACATTTTTGTAACGGAACAAAACCTAACCTAGTTCAGGAGTTAGGGTTTCACTTACTTGTTAACAAGTGTTGTATAAATAAAGAATTATTATTTTTATACATTTATTTATCTCAGCACCCTATGGTCCTGGAACTTTGGAAGGCGTACGAGGAGCCGAAACCAACTCGCAGAGGCCCTTTTAGACGCTTTTAATGGAAAGTGGTACAAACCGGTGATTATCCCTGTACGCACTATGCTAGTGCATCCAAGGACAACCCCCGGTTGGTGGGAAACTATTGCGACATATGGGAAACTAAGATATAAGGCTATGGTTTTTGGAGTCTGAAGTGGACTGGTTACCAGGAACTATGTTAAGACTATGGCCCCTGCTTAAACAATGTTATTAATATCCATCGACAAAAGGCAGGGGGTGACTTGCACACTCAATAAATGGGCCCCCATAAACGATCGCTAGCATGAAGTGACGTAGCAACAAGAGGGCAACATATCCTGAGGTGCTTAAGGAGTGGAGAGGTATACCACGGCTATCAGGACAATCCCGGAAGTACGGTCAAGATCCCTACCAGCACTTTACTGGATTATATATCCTTCTCCCGAGCACGTTTGCTCTTGCGAATCTCCACTCAAGCACGCCAAAAAAGGCAAGAGAGAGGTGGGAGCTCAGTTCCTCGTCAGTGTTCACTACGGCCGGCCAATAAAGGCAAGCCGGAGATGAAGAACAAGAATTCTCCCGGGAGATCGGGTCCGTGGGGTCGCTAATGCCCAACAGTTCGCCACAATACTGCCCTGCGGATGAATTATTATTATTATTACATATAATAATTTTAAATTACTACTTTTTATATTTTTAAATGTTCTATTTTTTTATTTTTTTTAAGAAAAATTTAAAATGTAGGTAGTTAATAAGTTTTAAAATCAAATAAAGAGAATTAAAAAAAATAATTAAAAATAAGGAAACATTGTTTCATTTGTTTTGTAGGATATATTATTTTAGTGGTAATGTATATGTATTTTCTTTTTATTTCTAAATTACATGTTAGTTTTTTTTATTTTCTTCAATGTGTATGGATTTGTTATTAGGTTATTATTGTTTATTATTATTTTTTTAATTTGTAATTTTCTATTGTTCAACGCCTTGGACAGCCTCCGTAACGTTATACAAGTGCTTGTAAATAAATATAAACAAAGAATTCTCCTATTTCTCGAGAGTGTTAGTTTAATTTTTTTTTGCTTTAGAATTTTCACACCCACACAAAGCCGTATCTATGCTGTGAATTTTTATTTTTAAAGGTGCAAAACTTACAATTTTCTTCGTAAATACGCTTAGGAAAAAGTTTTCACTGCATTTTCTTTGACCACAAAATGAACAAACCACTTTGGGTCTCCTTAATGGTAAGTCTACTAAACTTCAAAAGGTAAAGTTTCATCGTTAGCAGAAAAGAAGTTACCCTTAGTTTCAGAGAAAGGTCCCTTTGGCTAAATAATGACAGGGTGACTATTTTTCAAGTGGGTGTTGATGGCGAAACTATCCTTATTTATTTCTAGCTTTTATTTAACTTGCAATGTTCGTATGTATGTATTTTTGTTTAGGGCAAATCTTACAATGGATTTTGAAACGTTTACCCCTAAACGATTGAGCTTAAAGGTTTACCTATATGTAACTTGAATGACAATACATTAATGGAGCTGATCTGATGATGGAGGCGGATAGTGGCCCCTATCCTAAGTGTGCCCTGCCCTGCTTCTTCGTGCTATGTCAGCAACTTTGGTTCTCCTGCGGATATCTTGATTTTTGATTCGATCACGCAAGGAAACTCCAGGCATAGGCCTTTCCATTGCCCTTTGGTTGACTTCTAATTTCGAGAAAGAGGTCAGCCGTCGAATTCGACTCGGCTGGGCAGCGTTCGGGAAGCTGCGCGGTATCTTCTCGTCCAACATTTGTTGGTTTCTCAAGACGAAAGTCTATGACCAGTGCGTGTTGCCAATGATGACATAATAATATGGCTCCGAAACGTGGTCGCTCACAATGGGCCTCATCAGAAGGCGAGCAATGTGCCCTGCCCAAAATAAACCATATAGCAAACGAAAGGAAACAATTTTACTTTTAATCGTCCACGCCCAATTTACGGAAAAATACTGTATAGGTAATTTTTTCGACAGGCAGGCACTTGTAACATTTGGTACTAAAATAATATAATTTGTACAGGAAAATTAAAGTTGTATTAAGGTCGTATAATTTGTTTGTAGACGGAAGGAAGTCTAGGTTTTGTATGAGTGGTAGGCGAAATGTGGCGAAAGGTCGAATATTTGTATTTGATTACATATATTTGTTACTAGTATATGGGTACTGGGTCTTTTTAGGCAATAGGTAAAAAATAATCATCAGTTTTCACATAAAACTTGACAAATGAATCAAACAGCAGATTTTCATTTATTTTTTGTCTACGGAGTTGATTTTTGCATAAGTAGTGTCTTGACAAAGACATCACATTACCTAAAATGCGGCTAAGCTTTTCCATGGTCCTAGAATTGTTTTGAATCAGTGAAAAAGCTATGTCACCTCGCACTTTACAAAAATAATACATGGTGAAAGCATATGACTGGGTAGGCCGTTTTAAGAGCATCGACAACTAATTACGGTAGGAGGACTGTCGCATAAGAGGGAGCTAAACTATAAAACCAGTTACCTAAAGACATAAAGGAATCAAAGTCAGCAAACAGCTGCTGATATCCTGATTGACTCGATGAGCACTCGGAGCCCATGGGCCTACTATTTCAATGCTAAAGGGCTCAAAAATATAACTCTTTATTATCTACTAGCTTTTGCCCGCGGCTTCGCTCGCGTAGAATTTGGTCTGCCACATTAAGTTACGTGACATTTTTTTTAAAATACTGATATTTTTTTAATGTACCTTCACATCGTACATCCCAGATTTCTAACTTCAAAATTAGTTTCCATACAATCTTTGAACTCCTATACCTAATATTTAGAGGGTATCTCTTGAGGGTGGAATTATCTGAATTCCTTTCTAAGTGCTCATTATTTTAAGCTATAATAGAACTCTGCAAATTTCAAAATGCTAAGTCCAGTGGTTTCTTCATCAATCTTTACCTGTATGGTGTGTTTATAAAAAGTAGGCTTGAGATTATTATTTATTTATTTATATACACTTTATTGTACACCAAGATTACAAATTTAAAAGGAAACCTTATCCTATCCAGCACAAACGGATTACTAAACACTGACAACTAAACAGGTCGGACCAATGTTACTTGCATTTAATCACTACATAGTATAAAACAAAGAAGCTTTCTTTTTCCCTATGAATGCTTAAATTTTTTAAAACTACGCAACGGATTTTGCTGCGGTTTTTAGGGTTCCGTACCCAAAGGGTAAAACGGGACCCTATTACTAAGCCTCCGTCGTCTGTCTGTCTGTCTCCAGGCTGTATCTCATAAACCGTGATAGCTAGAAAGCTGAAATTTTCACAAATGATGTATTTCTGTTGCCGCTATAACAACAAATACGAATAAGAATTAAGTACATATTAAGGGGGGCTCCCATACAATAAACGTGTTATTTTCGCCGTTTTTTATAGACAATGGTACGGAACCCTTCGTGCGCGAGTCCGACTCGCACTTGGCCGGTTTTTTTTAATAGATTTTGTAATAACTAAAGAATTATGTGGTACGTAATTGGAATAGGTGAACATCTGTGTTAATTTATCTGTGTTTTTACTGCAATATACTCCTGTATACTATGTTATTTGATTTTTTTTGTTCAGCGTAAATAAGAAGATTTTGGGATTTAGAAACACGTGAGCAAGCTACGTAAAGCTGCCCATGGGAAAAACAGGGCGTGCCTAAATGTATCCCCGCTACTTTCAAAGTTTGCCCTTGCGATTTATTGATGGTCATAGAAAATGCAACTTTAAGTGGAAACTGTAAACGTTTGAAATTAAAGGGTAAGTTATTGGGTATTATTGGGATGCGTGGAATAAGAACATTTTCACCCTTAGCTTCTCCAGTTAAAATTGTGGCCTTAACAATATGCCTGCCTAGTTCCCTGACTCGCAATCTAGTGCCATTACATAGTCTCGGGGCGTCCAAGTTACGCATTAACAAAACCGGTATACCGACTTTTAATTGGAGCTTATGTGATGGCACCCCGGATAGTTCCAAAGAGTTAAGAAACTCCACGGGGTAGCTTGTACAGTCTTCAGATGACATGACTGTGTCGATAGAGTTGTAGGTTGTTGCATCGCTGGTTACTTGGTCCAAGATAATGTTATTGATTTTCGCAACTGTCTCATTTCTTGGTGCTAGTATAGTTCTTTCACATAGCCAACTTTCATCGTGGATGTTCTGTTGCAAATTTGGAAAAACTTGAGCAATGAGTGCGTCTTCCGAATCCACAACGTGACAAAATTGGTTAGTGAATAGAACCATACCTTCTTCGTTAGTTTCGATTCGACCTTCACCTATCTCAAGCAGTTTTTCAGCGTACGCACCCGACTCTAGATCACTGAATAACTGGACACGCATGTTGGTTATAAGGTGCAGCTTTTCAACTTTGGTCCTTAAATATGAGGATTTTAGACATGCGTTAATTTCGTCTGCTGCAGTGCCTCGCTCGATGACAGGCAAAGTTTGCCGAAAGTCCCCAGCCAATAAAACAACCACACCACCCATTATTGTTTCTTTGCCGTGTAAGTCTTGTAAACAACGATCAAGAGCTTCGATGGCACGTTTGTGTGACATTGTGCACTCGTCCCACACGATTAATTTACACTGTTGCAAGAGGAGGCCACGGGCACTGGTTTTGCTGATGTTACACGATGGAGTTTCTTTACTCGCCAGATTAAGAGGTAATTTAAAGACGGAATGTGCTGTCCGTCCACCGCTTAGCAATGTAGCAGCAATTCCAGAGGAAGCCACAGCTAATGCAACGTTATGGCCGCCACGAATTTTTGCCAAAAGTAAATTAAGCAAGTAAGTTTTTCCTGTACCACCCGGGGCATCAAGGAAAAAAAGTCCACCTTCCCAATTCTCAACTCGTCCTACTATTTTGTGATAAATCTCTCTTTGATCAGGTAGCAAACGTGGCTCAGTTTCGCATACGTAAGCACCTAACTGGTTGGTATCATAGCTTAGCTCTTTTATCAACTCGGTCGACAACTCTCCTCTACGCTGCGGTGAGGGTAGACCAAAATCGGATATTTTTTTCCCAGAAATTGTTAATATTTTGTGTTCGATTAGTCCCAACGCCTCATTAAAACAGAGATCATCATTAACCTGATCCATTCTTTGAAATCTGTGCATGATATCCTCTGATAACGCAGTTTTATACTTGTGCCATAGTTGCAGAGGATTTGATAAACCGTTCAAGTCAATCATATCGTGATAACTTTTAAACTATTCGGCCAAATTACTTAGTGTGAAAGACAAAGTTTATCTACATTAAATACTTAATGCGAGAAATGTATTCATTTTGATAAGAGTTTGATAATTATATACTAAATGTGCATTGTAAAATAGTACCAAATTTAATTAGATTTATGGTTCACAATTTTGGTTGTACTGGCTTGCACATAAAAGGTATATATATGCTGTCGCGGACTTTTATTTAGATCTACTTAAGACAAACAATCCTGCGGTACATCATCTTTATGTAACTCCATTGGTTTAGGCAGCGCACGCCAAGATAGCTCTCAGATGGAAGATTTTTTTCCGGCTTAATTGACACGTATCGTTATATTATGACCAAAACTACATAAAATCATTATAAATTGTAGCCTATGTGTTATTCTGATGAATAACCTATATTACTGTAAAGTTTCATCCAAATCCGTTCAGTAGGTTTTTCGTGAAATGATTAAGTAAACATACATCCATCCTCACAAACTTTCGCATTTATAATATTAGTAGGATAGGATTTTTGTCGTTTTCTTCACCTGCAGCAGCCACCCCAGCACAGCCCACAATGCTTAGAAGATGAGATGGCGCAAGGGTATCGACACATGCTGCATCCCACATCACAACTTGTTAAATTCTGGAAAGACCACAGTAGATTAATTTTATGGTGGACCGATGACCTGGTAAGGAATCTGATGGATTCAAGACAGAACTGCACCGGTCGTGGTGGCACTTGAAGAACACCTATGTCTAACAATGGACGTTTTTCGGCTGAAATGATTTTTTTATTTTTTTACTGAGATAACAAACAGCAGTATACAATACAATAATATCGGCACTTAGTCAATAGAGTTATCATACAATACACTACTAACGACGTTATCCACAGATAATTATACAAAATAGCTGGCTGTTAAAAGACAATATCGATTATATTTAGGAAGAAAGAGAGGGATACAAATCAAGAAAGATGAATTTAAAATGATTAAGTAAATATGTACCGTATTAAAATAATAGGAACACACCAATTTACAAAATCCAACATCATACTAAAATTTATTTTACAAGCATAATTATTATCAAAAGCCCAGGAATTAACCACTTCATAATCCCACTGAAAAGCACTGATTAAAATGGACGCACACACATTTCAATATTAAAACCAGACTTATAATCATTATTATTATTCATTTTAATCACATTAATATTATAAAAGCGAAAGTTTGTGAGTGAGTATGTTTGTTACTTCTTAACACTCGAATGGCTGAACGTATTTGGATATTTGGCACACCAGTAGACTATGTGTCCTGGGAAAGCATATTAGGATACTTTTTATGGCAGGAGTATGTTTTCTTAGGAGAGCAGTGGTGGCCCTGTGATAACTGCTTCGGTCTTTAACCCAGCCAGGCTATTACTTTGTGAATTTATTTCATCACTACTGCTCTCAAAACGGTGAAAGAAAACATCGTGAGGAAACCGGCATGTCCTAGAACCAAATATTTGAATACAAGTGACATCTATCAATCCGCATTGGGCCCGCGTGGTGGATTACGGCCCCTTTACTAGAGAGGAGGCCTGAATCCCAGCAGTGGGAACATTATAAGGCAGATTATATTTATGTTTGTACGTGGGCAAAGTCGCTGACAGCAACTAGTGAAACATAACTTGTATATAAAGCAGCGTCGGTCATTATCGGACTTTGAAAACGTAATATATTATTCATTAATGTTTATATTTATTGGATTGAATTGTCAGTAATTTAATTCGTCGGCTTGAATGCATTTTGTAGTTGTATTGCATATTTGTATCGGTAAATGATTAACTGTAAATGGACCTATCGATGCGAATATTTGCTGAAAATATGGCTGTTTGAGCTGCCACAAGGATATGAATGTCGATGTTATGACCAGAAGGGATAATGTGAGAAATTTATATATTAGAGGAAGTTTGAAATTGGCTCCTGACTAAAACGTTAAAATGATAATTGATATTTATTTTGCTAATAGGTTTTTAAATAACTGGGCAAGTGCGAGTCGGGCTCGCGCACTGAGGGACAAATTTATCCATGAATACAGTCCAATTCCCGAATTAAGTTACGAAGATTTTTCCGAATCGTAAAAAAAGTTTTTTTTTGTGACGTAACTACAAATTTACAATTTTCAGATTTTTTTGCTATGATATCTTGCTTCATGTCAAATTTCAAGATTTTAGGTCAACAGGAAGTACTCGTACGTGTATGAGTGCATACACGTTTTTTGCGACATAAACGGCCGTATCTTTTTTTTTCGTTAACTCAGAAGTTTGATTTTTTCACAGCTTCAAGGGACTGCAGACGTGAGTATATGGTTTTAATTTCAACTCGATACCTCCACGCGTTCTCGAGATGAAGTGTCTTGACAGACAGACAGACAGACGGACAACAAAATGATCTATAAGGATTCCGCTTTTCCTTTTGAGGTACGGAACCCTAAAACACTTACATTTTAATTTTTTCGTCAATTTAAACTAAATAAAGCCGGTGTCAACAGAATCATTTCTTTTGGTATGGTCATTATATGAAGAGGAGGGATAAAAACGAATGTTACTAAAAGAGTTATGAGTACACATGTGGATGGATGAGGCAGAGGGAAGTCAAAGAAGAGATGGATAGACTGTGTAAGGTGTGATATAAAAGAAAAGAGTGTTAGTGGTAGCGAGACGGGTGATGAGACAGAATGGAAGAAAGAAACGTGTTGCGCCGACCCCAAATAACATGGGACAAGGGCAGGAACATTATGAGATATGAATGCCAGGACTTGAGGTTTGCCCAGCTGCTGGACAGTGTAGGAGATGTCGTCTCTCATACGGCAGCGTGCACCGATGCGACTGTCTAATGAAATGGAAATCACGTCGCGTCACATTGGTTTGTAGGTATGTAATCCACTGATACCTAACATACATACAAAATCCGCGCCGATCACCCCACCTCGGCCCTATAGAGGTAGGTATGTGGAACAGGGTGTAAAGTCCCACATTATCCGACCAGACGGATGTTGGGTCTGGTCCAGGCAACTGCCCAACAGTTGTTTACGGCCTGTTGTATAATTATGTTCTAATCGCGCGGAGAACTTTGATGCTGCAAAGAAGGATAGTTCCTATGAGGCGATAAAGATGACGCTACGGCCCCTTCACGCGGAACACCGTGCGGTTAGGCTGCGTTTGGCATACGAGGTATAGCATAATTACTATAGAACTTTATTCTGTAGTAATTATCTCCAATTGCGTTGCAATTTGTCGAAAATGATTTTTTTCTACACCTTTAAAAGCTTATCTGGGTGGACAGTACGGTAACCGTCCGGACCGAGCTCAAGTCAAGCGCGTAGTATTTCACGCACTCTTCAAAGAGATGTCAGCAAATCGTAGTTCAGCAGAGCCGATACCCGCTGGGGTCACGGGGATTTTATGAAAAGGAAACTTGTGGTCGGTCCTAGATCGCAAAGGACAACAGAAGGACAAAGATTTGGTTTTAGTCAGTAAAAGTCTGACACGCCCTCTCGCTCATCCCTAGAGCGAGAGAAGTCGTTGGTTAAGTTCCAACCTCAAAAAAGACACCGAGTGGACAAGTGCGCTTACCACCTCTCCGGGCAGAGCATTTCTATTAAATCCGCTTCAGCGCTCCGTCGTCCGCGGTGATGAGCATCGTTCTGTGAAAATCGCTCAAGAGACAAGTTCAAACTTTAAAAAAATACTGTTATCTGGTTTTTCCGTCCACGTTATTTGCATTATTCTTTTCGATTCCAATCACAGAAACCAGTAAGTGAAGGAAACCCAAGGCGGGTAGCTCGCGCTAAGTAGGTACGCGTCGTTGAATGCTTATGATGTGTATAATTTGTTAGTGTGAGTGAGGCGGAAATACTCGAACATTTGCTGAATCAGTCAATCCACTGTGGTCGCTTTGGTTTTGCAGGTTGAGTGAAATATTTTATTCAGTTTTTTTTTTTTCTATAAGATACTAAGATGTGTAATATAAATAATTTCAACGTTATATAGGTTTTTTTTTTTTTTTTTTTTAGTTGGGAAAATCATCTTATGACAAATCTCGCTCTTGGGTGGAGCGAGAGATAGTGTCAGACTTTTACTGACTAAAAACCCACTCCTGTTCCTTCGTTGCCTTCGTCCCAGGGCCCCGGTTTCGTTTTCACACTACCCATGGCCCCAGTAGGCTTCGACCCTGCTGGGCCCCTACGATTTGCTGACATCTCCCTGAGGCGCGCGCGGAACAATACGCGCCGTCGACGACTTGGGCTCGGTCCGGATGGTTACCGGACGGTCGGATGGCGGGCCACCCATTGCCCGCTCTCCGCAAGCCCGCGCCTACGGTGGCCGGAAATCAGGATCGGAATCCCGGCGGCGGCTGGGGCGTGAGGACCGTTGCCGTTGCCTCACGCGATCGGCCGCCTCCTTTGCCAGCATTACTGCTTCGCAGAAGGAGGCGGCCGCCTGCCACTCCTCCTCGCTCCGGACCATGGCCTGTAGCAAGGCCCGGCGCGAGAGATCGCCGCCGCCGATCGCCCCCACGAGGACACGGCGTTGCTCTTCCCAAGCGGGGCACACCTCCACCGTGTGCTCCACCGTGTCCTCCGGGCGGTCCACACAGTGGCGACACCCGGGCGTCTCTTCCGCACGAATCCGGTGCAGGAACTTCCCGAACTTCCCGTGTTCGGTGAGAACCTGCGTCATGCGGAAGGTGAGGACGCCGTGAGGTCTTTCCAACCACGCCTCAAAGAAGGGACTTACCGCCATAATTGTGGCGTGCCCAAACGTTATATAGGTGTAAATTATATCCACTAGTTTAAAATTATGTTCTTTAAGTGTTTGTATTATTGTGCAACACTTCTAACTAAAATTTTGAGGTTATTTTACAAAACATGGAAAAATTGCTTTTGGGTTAGCGAGTTAGACTTCAACAAGTAACCACTTTATGTTCCTAAAAATTTAATCTAACATTTAGAATGGACCTAATTATTCAATTGTCAAAGCCAAATTAAGCGTTAAATATTATCGTGTAGCAATTCAGATCCGCCCAAAAAAACTTCATCCTAGGTATTTCCACTAAAAACTAATGCCGTGTCATAAGCAAATGTGACAATTTATATAAGTATGTATATCAGTTGTCTAGTAGACTAGGCGGCGTTGTGTGATAGTTGTGGAATATTATTATTATTAATTTTAGGTTTGGGAAAATTAAATTGCCGCAAAAATAGCGTCGAGCTCAAGATGCTACCTTGTGGAACCCCGAAGAGAACAAAGACATCGTTACTTGAAAGGTTATCTAGTTTTTAACATTGTGATCATTTTAAATACCGCATCTTTTAAAATCAATTTCAACTGCGGAGGCCCAACCACAAGCTCTTAACGTGATACATTCGACGACCTGAACTGAATTGTTATAGGGATGGAGCTATATAGGGTGTATAGCTCCATCCCTCTTTCTCGTCCGCAAGCCTTTTTTTTCGGTGGGAAAATCATCTTATGATATCCCCCGCTCTTGGGCGGTGCGGGAGATAGTGTCAAACTTTTACTGACTATAAACCCACTCCTGTTCCTTTGTTGCCTTTCGTACCAGGGCTGAGTGGCAGCTGGGCCCCTACAGTTGCTGACATCTTCTTGAGGCGCGCGTGGAACAGTACGCGCCGTCGACGACTTGGGCTCGGTTCGGATGGTTACCGGACGGTCTGACGGCGAGCTACCCATTACTCGCCGTCTGCAAGCGCCTACGTTGGCCGGAAATCGGGATTGGAATCCCGGCTCGGTTGGGGCGTGAGGACCGTCGCCTCACGCGATCGGCCGCCTCCTTTGCTAGCATTACTGCTTCGCAGAAGGAGGCGACCGCCTGTCACCCCTCCTCGCTCCGGACCATGGCCTGTACCAAGGCCCGGCGCAAGAGATCGCCGTCGCCGATTGCCCCCACGAGAACCTGGCGTTGCTCTTCCCAAGCGGGGCACACCAACACTGTGTGCTCCACCGTGTCCTCCGAGAGGGGTCCCTAATACTAAGACGCTTGATTTGATAATTTTCTAACTCAAAAAGAAAGTTATTCCTCTTGTGTTAAATTCAGAAATAACACTCCCTTTTTTGGGCAGTCGTGTAAAAAATACCGCTGCCATTATGTCCAAGAATAATAGCTAAAATATTAGTAATACTCCGACCCATTTGTAACTAACAAAGAAAGTAGTTGTCTCATTCGTCAATACCCTCGGATTTACTTACACAATGGAGTTTGTTTACCGAGTGATGTATCTCATAATGTTTGGCACTAAAGCCTACACTTCAAGTTAAGTGTCGGTTACTAGATAGTATTAGATTCTTTGGAAATACAGCTCCTTGTATTATGAGAAAATGTGTTTGTCTTTTTTGTAGCTTCAGAGTATTTTCGCTATTCAATATTTTATATAATTTTTATGAAATGTTGATAAATATTCAAAATTCAAGTTAGGCAATTCAAGCCGGACGAATGTGTAGGGCACAGTTATCGCAAAACAGATGATCGATGGTTTTTTTTTAGGTGGGTAAATCATCTAATGACAAATTCCGGTCTTGGGCGGAGCAGGAGGTAGTGTCAGACTTTTACTGACTAAAAACCCACTCCTGTTCCTTCGTTGCCTTCGTCCCAGGGCTCCGGGTTTCGTTTTCACACTACCCATGGCCCTAGTAGGCTTCGACCCTGCTGGGCCCCTATGATTTGCTGACATCTTACTGAGGCGCGCGTGGAACAATACGCGCCGTCGACGACTTGGGCTCGGTTCGGACGGTTACCGGACGGTCTGACGGCGAGCTACCCATTACTCGCCGTCTGCAAGCCCGCGCCTACGGTGGCCGGAAATCGGGATCGGAATCCCGGCGGCGGTTAGGGCGTGAGGACCGTTGCCTCACGCGATCGGCTGACTCCTTTGCTAGTATTACTGCTTCGCAGAAGGAGGCGACCGCCTGCCACTCCTCCTCGCTCCAGACCATGGCCTGTACCAAGGGCTGGTGCGAGAGATCGCCGCCGCCGATCGCCCCCACGAGGACAACGCGTTGCTCTGTCCAAGCGGGGCACACCACCACCGTGTGCTCCACCGTGTCCTCCGGGCGTTCCACACAGTTGCGACACCCGGGCGTCGCTTCCGCACGAATCCGGTGCAAGAACTTCCCGAACTTACCGTGTTTGGTGAGAACCTGAGTCATGTGGAAGGTGAGGACGCCGTGAGGTCTTTCCAACCACGCCTCAAAGAGGGGAGTTACCGCCATAATTGTGGCGTGCCCAAGATGATTGATGGTGTCGAAAGGATCTAAACTGGCGATCGCGTACCGGAAAGCAGAGCGTTAGAAGGCCTCCCATAAAATAGACCAAAGACCTGGTGAGGGTCGCGGAACCCACGATACACTACTAATTCCAAAAATGGGACAAAGTTTAAAAAAATAACATTTATATTTTACAAACTCCTTCATAAAATGTGTTTATCTTGGGATCGTACATCTTGTAATAGATTGTAGTAATAATTAATTATAACGGAACAAAGCATTATTTTATTCCCGTAAAGGAAAATAGTCTTGTACAAAAGAATTCCTAGGAAAATGCTGTTAATTAAAACTTAATTTCAGTCTTAATAGGTAGACTGATTTAATGGATTCCAAGAATCCTCTGCCACAATTCCGTTACATTCTTACTAAAACTAAGTTTTATAATTGTATTGTGTTGTGTATTGTATTGTGTTGTTGTTGTGTATTCTAACGTAAAAAGATATTTTCAAAGAATTATCCAAACACTTAGTTGACACTTCGCGTGACCCAAGGGCTGGCTTTTACCGTGGTCAGAGATTAATCATTGCCATACAACGTGGTAATGCCGCCAGCCTTTTGGGCACACTTCCAGTCGACAGCGATGCGGAGGAGTTTTATGACGCCATATTTTAGCTAGTAGTTTTTGCTTAAGTGTATTTATAGTTTTAATTAGATAAGTGTTTTTATTAAATTATACAAATAAATGTCCTGTATATATTAAAAGAAAGTACAATAAAAAGAAATATAATACAATTATTTCTAAGAATTAAAAAGATATTTCGCTTGATAAAACTACACTAAATTCTATTTTTTTTTCGAGGTGGGAAATCATCTAATGATTTTTCTTGCTCTAGGGTGGAATGAGAGTACGTGTCAGACTTTTACTGACTAAAACCCACCTGTATCCTTCAGTTGCCCTTTACGTTATAGGGCCATGATAACTCTTTCGATATTCGATATTTCGGGTTTGATTCCCGCACGGAACAAATGTTTGTGTGGCCTACAGATAGTTGTTCTGAGTTGTACGTCTATCGTCGAGCACTTGCCACGCTATACTTTCGTTAATTTGCCTTTTATTTTTTCTGCAGACTTTAGACATGCTTGAAGATCCCCAGAGATCTGTTGGCCAGGTTGGGAAGCGCTGGTATAGATACTGGCTTAGTCTTGAATATAGTAGACACGTACGGCTGTTATTCCGTAATTACGATCTTTTCCATTAGCTAATTAGTTGTTAATACAAATTACCGCTATGAAATGAAATAAGTAGCTGCCTTGCTACACCGTAGCCGTCTCGTGACATCACTACTACGCTGTAGACGTCTCGTGACATCACGACTACGCCGTAGCCGTCTCGTGCGTGACATCCACTGCTACGCCGTAGGCATCTCGTGACATCACTACTACTCCGTAGACGACTCGTGTCATCGTTACTACGCCGTAGCCATCTTGTGTTGTGACATCTATTACTACGTCGTAGACGTCTCGTATGTGTCGCGACTGCTACGAGATTATTCATTGCATATACTTGGATTTTTGTCGCGTATCGAACGTACCTATATTATTTTGTTTATATATAATATATATTACATTACATTCTCATTTGATTTTAGTCAGCAAATCATTTAATTTTAGAATTTAGCGACAAAAGTAGATTTGCATTACACCGTTTTACAAGACTATTCATTGCGGATGTATGTCTCTTGGGATACTTTCAGACTTTCACGCAGATAAAGCCACTGGCAGAAGCTAACATTTCATTTGCATACCCATTTTATAATATAATATGTGAAAGAAAAATCAGGGATGAGCCGACCCTTCATATGTCAAAGATATGCAACTCTATTATGCATGTTTTAGTCACATAATCAATTTATCTTGATACGGACTACCATTTACACTAGTAAAGCAAAAGATAAACTGATTCCACGTATGCCACGTAAGCTGCGCATTATGAAATCTAGACATTTGAATTTGCTTGAAAACGGATGACTTACGTGGGGTGCGCTTTTTTATTTTTAACCGACTTCAAAAAAAAAGGAGGAGGTTATCAATTCGGTTGTATTTTTTTTTATCGACATTTTTTTTTTAAATGTTTTGTTACCACAGAACTGCGTCGTTTATGGACCGATTTGCATTTTTTTTCCCTTTATAGGATATGCTTCCAGATTGGTCCCAATTTTTTCAAAATCCAGTTCTGATGATGGAATCCATGAGGAATCGAGGGAACTCCTCAAAAATTATAGGCAACCCTATGGTAATTTTAGTATTTTCATCAAGAACTTAAGCATTTACAGTCAAAAAGTAACATTTGATGAAGTGGAACTGATGAAGAAGACCAGAAATGGTCAACGGAACTTCATACTCAAATAGATACGAGTATCACAATAAAGACATAGTTAAGCGACTATGACAATACAAATAAATGAATGATTCTGAATAGTTACATTGAAAATGGTATCATCGAAGTGATCTGATGATGATAATGGAGCCGGAAGGTAGGCACTGGAACTCTGTAATTAATCAATGTAACCTAGCCGTGTTTGGACTTATTACAATTGTCATGAGATGCACTTTGACTATAAGATACTATCGAACTGATATGATGATGGAGCCGGAAGGTAGGCACAGGAACTCCGTAATTAATCAATGTATCCTAGCCGTGTTTGGGCTTATTAGAATTGTCGTGAGATGCTCTTTGGCTATAAGGTACTATCGAACTGATCTGATGATGAAGCCGGAAGGAGAAAGGTAGACACAGGAACTTTATAATAAAACAATGTAACCTAGCAGTATTTGGGTTAATTGGAATTGTCATGAGAAACAGGCACTCTGTTTATAAGTGTATCACAACTAAAAAGTGTGAAATAAAAACTTTTTACAAAAAAAAAAAAATAACCGACTTCACTAAAAAAAAACACTAAAAGGATCAAAATAACTTTAATTTCGGAAGTCGGTGTTAAATAAGAAACAAACAATACCGAGAAACACCGACTTCCGAAATTAAAGTTATTTTGATCCTTTTAGTGTTTTTTTTTAGTGAAGTCGGTTATTTTTTTTTTGTAAAAATTTTTTTTTAGGTAGGAAATCATCAAATGACTTCTCTCGATCTAGAGAGGAGTGAGAGGGCGTGTCAGACCTTTACTGACAAAAACCCACTCCTATGTTCCTTCTTTGCCTTCGTTCCAGGGCCCCAGAATTCACTTTAGCACAACCCATGGTCCGAGTAGGTTTCGACCCTGCTGTGCCCCTACGGTTTTCCTGACATCTTGAGGCGCGTGTGGAGCACTACGCGCCGTCGACGACTCAAGCTCGGTCCGGACGGTTACCAGAAGGCCGGACGGCGAGCTACCTATTGCTCGTAGTCCATAAGCCCATGTGGGACTCGTGTGACAGCGTTGCGTATACCAAGTATGTTTCTAAGTCATCAGTGTGTCTTTTTCGAGCCACAAATAAATGTTTTTCCTTTCTTGTTTTTCTTTCTTTTTTAATCCACTTATTTGGCTCGAAGAATCGCCAAACTTAAGTGGCAGTGGGCAGGACACAATGTATGCAGAACAGATGGTTGATTGGGACGAAAGGTTATGGAGTAGCGATTATGTATCGGAAGACGAAGCGTTGGAGGGCCACCCACAAGGTGGACCGATGACCTAGTGAGGGTCGCGGGAATCCTATGGATGCGAGACGCACAGGACCGGCCGTTATGGCGATACTTGAGGGAGGCCTATTTCCAACAGTGGACGTCTTTTGGCTGAAATGATGATGATGATTTTAATTCACATCCGATAATAATTAGCTAAAGCTAAATATTTAAACTCTTCAATAACATTTGGCATAACTGCGGCTAATTTTAACACATTTTCATTTAACTTAGTTAATTAGTTTCGCGTCATGTTTCAGGTTTATCAAGCTAATTGAAAATTTATGAATAATTAGTAAACGTTAACGTATTCGCCTCAGGTGATGCTTAAATCTGTAGGTAGATACATATGTATTGAAAAATACACATTGGTACTTGCCCGGTTTCGAACCCGCAACCTCATGCATGAGAAGCGGGTGCATTATACACTGGGCCATCATGACACACATGATGGACATGGGCAATGCATACAAAAATAGGGTGATTATATGTTTAAGAAAAAAAAATCTTATACGTGTACAGTCTTGAGTAAAATTTAAAAAAAATTTCAAAGTGTTTTTCATCTAAAATGTGTAAGAAATATGATGTTTTTTTTTGCTTTTTTTTTTGGCTGGAGTGGGAATTCCTTATGCACGCCCAGGCTGCCTCACAGACGAGCCAGTCTGGGCAGTGTCAGACTCCTACTGACTAAAACCACACTCCTGCGTTACATTTAAACCATGGACATGACGTCCGTGCCCTAGTTTGATTTATACATTATTTGCTTCTGCTGGACAACTCCACATGCAAGTGGCGTCACTCCAGATTACCTTTCAGCGATCACGATAAATCCCGACTGCATTTCAGGGTTAAGAGGAGGAGAAATATGGTGTTATAATAGTTACTACACCTTGTACGTGTTATGATGGTGACTGTACATAGCCAGGTGTCTCTCAAGATTGAGTAAAGACCTCAAGAATGTGAAAGAAAGAAAGAAAAATATTTTATTTGGCACACGTACACAGATACACACAATGTTTACAACATGTAAACACTTAAGATAAAAAAAAAAAACTAACAATGTGCCTATCGCGCCTGCACCAAATAGGACCAGTTCAGCAAAAAATGCCAGACAACTTCGTGGTAATTGCCTGACGCTGGTTTTCAACTGAACCTTATTGAGAGTGTATGGTATGTGCTGAATGTGATGAACACGATGTGGCGGCATTTTAGAGAAGCTTATGTAAGTACAACACTCAAATTCAAAATATTTCACAATACTATAGTCACTTATAAAACTTCAGAAGCTAGTGCACGGTTAAAATCTTTCCTATGGAGAAGAACCGGCAGAACCTACGGTTACTCTTTTTAAAAACCAGTCAAGTGCGAGTGGGCCTCGCTCACGAAGGTTTCCGTACCGTCCATAGGAAAAAAATCACGAGCCACTTTATATTTATTTTATTCTGTTTTCTTAGTATTTGTTGTTACAGCGGCTACAGAAATACATCATCATTCTGTGAAAATTTCAACTGGCTAACTATAACGGTTCATGAGATACAGCCTGGTGACACACGGACAGACAGATGGACGGACAGCGGAGTCTTAGTAATAGGGGCTCGTTTTACCATTTGGTTACGGAACCCTAAAAAGTTGACAGTGCCTAAAAATTACTTACAAGTTCGAAACAAGTCACTTTAAGTACAAGGGCCTTATTGTGACATGCTATATTATTAGGTATTTAACTATGAAATTGCCGTTTTTTAAAACGGATTGCTTTTATTATAGAAAATACAAAACACAAAGAAACCAATAAATACCTAATTTCGAAAAAAGAATAATGTACCTTTAATATACAGTTTATTTGAACTTATAATTCCAAGTCAATCCAAAGACATAACACTTCAAAGAAACCCGTTTTAAAAAACGGCAATTTCATACTTTAACCCCTATAATAATAGGGGTTAAAGTATGAAATTGCCGTTGCCGTATGTTAAGCGTGCGAGCATGAAAGAGGGATGGAGTTATACACCCTTAAACAATGATTGTTTTTAGCATTTATCTATATTACAATAATAATAAATGTGATGAACCCACGACATGCAGAGCAGTAGCTCTTCGCTGCACCAAACGTGTTGTCGTTGAACCATTTGATGTTAAACCTGTCTATATTTTCAGTACTTACCTAGCTAATTTTCATGTACGGACAAACTTAAATCACAACGTTATAGCTTATTATTAAATTATTAATTTTAACCTGGGGGGCTTTAAATAAATTCGGTCTTTTGTGGTGACATGTTTGATTTGAATCCTAATATTGATTATAGGTATAAACATTATTTATTATATGATAAGATTAATTTATCTTCCTCTCTCTTAGGGCTATACTCGTATTTCACCGGGACACTATGGCGGCGCGACCAGTCGCCGCTACCAACAAAATGTATACAGCTCTATAAGAAAGAAAAACTTTTTATTTGCCGGAAAAGGCGCAAACTTAAAACTAAAATATTGCAAACATTTTCCATGACAAAAACATAATTAAAAATAAAATATATGCGCCACGTCCGAGCAAAACGGCCGTACGCTCAGCATGATGCCGTGTCCACACGTAAAATGCGACGAGTCCATAGCGCTGGTTTTCAGCGTGGGCCGGTGACATTATTGACTAACAGACGTCGGCAACGGTATTGTGTACACCAATAGATTTGAGTAAAATAAATAAAAATAATCTATAGAGAGTTACTCACCTGGTGTCCAAACGGACACCAGGTGAGTAACTCTCTGCCACCAATGGCTCTGTAACCAAACGGTTGCGCAACCAATTTGGCGGAGCGACCTACTCGGACGCGTGCACGGTCCATTTTGATACTGTCTCAGTGTGTGGTGTAGCGACTCTGGTGTCTGTATGGTGTCTAGTTTGGTAGTTTACGGACACCATGGCGGCGCCACTGGTCGCGCCGCCATGTTGTCCCGGTGAAATATATCCCTTAGAGAAGAGGTCTGATTTTCAGCAGTGGTAACATTATAAGGCTGATTATGCTATGCTAATAATTTGAGAAGGAACTGCATATAAATATTTTTGTTTTACCTAAAAGCTCGAATTCTTTAAATTAACTTTTTGTATAAAGTAATCTTGGTACAAAGTCTTTGAAAGACTGTTATTAAATTAAACTAAAATTAAAAATACAAAACCTCCGGTACTTCATGGCAATAAAAACAAAATACAAATACAAAAGAGGTTAAAGACAAAAAAAGCACATTAATAAAACGTAAACAATACAGTTTCACCTTGAAACGGTCCCTATTCATTAAAGAGATAGGCACAGAAGGACTGTTTCATGCAACGAGATAAAATAGTCGCATAACAAACACCGGTTGTGAGCGGCATTTGTTTGACAGCGACATAGACACGTACAGCGACTTACGTTTCTATGTGTGCGTGAATTTTTGCAACCTGCTCGATAATAACTCGAAATCAATGTGTACACTTTGTAATCTGTACTCTATTCTATTCTATTCTATTCTATCCTATCCTATCCTATCCTATCCTATCCTATCCTATCCTATCCTATCCTATCCTATCCTATCCTATCCTATCCTATCCTATCCTATCCTATCCTATCCTATCCTATCCTATCCTATCCTATCCTATCCTATCCTATCCTATCCTATCCTATCCTATCCTATCCTATCCTATCCTATCCTATCCTATCCTATCCTATCCTATCCTATCCTATCCTATCCTATCCTATCCTATCCTATCCTATCCTATCCTATCCTATCCTATCCTATCCTATCCTATCCTATCCTATCCTATCCTATCCTATCCTATCCTATCCTATCCTATCCTATCCTATCCTATCCTATCCTATCCTATCCTATCCTATCCTATCCTATCCTATCCTATCCTATCCTATCCTATTCTATCCTATCCTATCCTATCCTATCCTATCCTATCCTATCCTATCCTATCCTATCCTATCCTATCCTATCCTATTCTATTCTATTCTATTCTATTCTGTTCTATTCAAAGATTCAAAGCATTTTATTTCAAATAAACCATTTACAGGCACTTTTGAAATGTCATGAAGTCAGTCAGTCAGAAAAAGAAAATGATGTTAATTGCACATTCCAAAGCGTACACCTATCTATTCTATTCTATTCTATTCTATTCTATTCTATTCTGTTCTATTCTATTCTATTCTATTCTATTCTATTCTATTCTATTCTATTCTATTCTATTCTATTCTATTCTATTCTATTCTATTCTATTCTATTCTATTCTATTCTATTCTATTCTATTCTATTCTATTCTATTCTATTCTATTCTATTCTATTCTATTCTATTCTATTCTTCTATTCTATTCTATTCTATTCTATTCTATTCTATTCTATTCTATTCTATTCTATTCTATTCTATTCTATTCTATTCTATTCTATTCTATTCTATTCTATTCTATTCTATTCTATTCTATTCTATTCTATTCTATTCTATTCTATTCTATTCTATTCTATTCTATTCTATTCTATTCTATTCTATTCTATTCTATTCTATTCTATTCTATTCTATTCTATTCTATTCTATTCTATTCTATTCTATTCTATTCTATTCTATTCTATTCTATTCTATTTACTGCACTAACCGTGCCATCAAATAGTATTTAGAGTTCACCTTCAGCATCTATTTATTCTGTGCCCATTTTCCTATTTACCCACTGACCCCGAAGTGTTCACTAAATATTGCAGATTGGATCGCTCGAATGTTTGTTACGTAAGGTTGTTTACTTTTGAATTTGGTGAAAACAACACCTGGAAAAGGGAAATGCGAAACATGATGGCAAAATATTGCGTTAAGGGCGATACTAGAGGGTTGCCCACGAAATTTAAAATTTCTTGAGCATTTTGCCGGTCAGTGTCAAGATTTTTTTATAAGTTTTCATGAAATTTCCATTGCCAGTCAATAGGGTTAGACAAATTGGGAGGACACTACTACTTGACACTGACCTGCTAATAAATCGATTAAACCGATGCCAATTTGATCAGGTTCAATGCTGCTAAAACCCAGGCGTCTATTTTTTCCGCTTATTTCCGGAAACAATTCCAACCGGCTCTAACTTTTCGAGGTGTAACCGTGCCGATAACCGACCATCTTGAGCTTCTTGAGATAACCTTACCACTGTCAAATTACTATGTTAATTTTAGCTGTTACTGTAAAATATTATAGTTAAATATCAATATCTTAAAACCCCAAGCGAACGCCAGCGTTCGCTCGCCCATTGTCTTTCTATTGTGTCTCTAATTACGGTACTCAACAAAATCGGTAAATTTGTAACAATGGACCAATAAATTTTATTATTATTATTTAATTCTTGGGATATCTACCCTCAATTTCGGCGCATAAAACTATAACTCAAAACAATTGGGGATCTTACCAAAGGTGAGACGGTACTTCACGTCGGAATAGTTGCTCAGCCTTTATCAAGCGAAAGCGAGAGTTCGGGTATGGAATACTGCTCTCATCTTTGTGTTGGATCTGCTAAATACCAGCTTGATTCGCTAGAGTCAATTGAGGAACAAGTCAGCAATAATGCACTTGTCGAATCAAAACTTCAAAGTCTTAATTATCGACACCAGCCTGTAAGTTTTCTATAGTTTACATTTTGGAGAGTATGCATCGGAAATGCACAATTGCGGCGTTGCGGTACTTTTACATGGTAGAAATCCCACCCACACGTACAAAACGTTTTGGGAACACATTTATTGTGCGTACAGCTAAGGCACGGTAATATTATCTATACAGTATTCCAACTTCATACAAACGGACGAAACGCGAGCTATACCTACGCGCCTCGATCTCGGGGTGCGCTCGGGATGCAGACAGTCGCGTCTGTGCCGCGCGATTTTTTCAATAAAAATAAGTTCAAGTACATATTTATATATTTAATATGACGAGTAGGATATATTGTGCTGTTTTTGGTTGCATGAATTCTTCATTTAAAACCAAACATATAAATTGTAAATTAGCTGCAGGTTACCCAAGTAAAAGATATTCCTTTTTCTCCACCTTGTCCATGTTTCCCAAAATAATTTTTAATTAAGCTTTAGAATGCGGATTTTTTTACTTTAAAATTTAATAATAAAGCATTTCGTAGGTACGTCTCGGTCGAGGCGCAAATATTTTTCGGTCGCAAATATTGAACACTTCCTATTCAATTCACAAAGTTGTTACGGACACGAGCATGTAATTTAGAATCACTAAATATAATCAACATTACGTCATTCACAGACGCGTAATGTATATACATAAGCGCTGTACATAATAGAGAGCAAGCCTATCAGAGGCCAGACTATTGTCCAATCAGCTACTGGGATAGTATATAAGGCTATGTACTGAGTTCTTAGAAGTACATAATGCGGTTCTTAGAAGTAAATAGCGCAGAAAAACCGTTAAGAATAATCTGGGTTTCTATTGGTAGATTACAACGGAGAAAATCACGCCACTATTGATGACCAATGGTGTGCTTGCCGTATGCGGGGGGTCGGGAGGTGAACGTCAGCCGGCCTCAACAGGATTAGGGAACAGGCTAGAGGGAAAGGGACTCTCTCCCACGACTTGCGACCGGCTGAAAAAGTACTTAAGCTGCACTTTCCTTGAAGACGACGTTCTCTCTCTGCAGTTCGACTCGAAGCGTCACTACGACAGTTTGTCTTGGCACCCTACGCTCCTGGAGCGGCCCTAGATTTCCAGATTTCCTAAGTTATCTAACGTATTAGAGTCAGTGAAGTATTGTAAAGTAACTGTGAACTATTTGTGAGTTAGCGTCACGCGTATGTACGTAAAGGACTCGATTATGTGAAAGTATTTACACGTGTTATGTGAAGTCTGTATTTTTATACGTGTTAAATAAATTGGCTGAGGCCTTTCAAGCGTGACCATTGTGTTGTGTAATTATTTACATCCTCTGCCCCCTACAGAGGAACTTTGGTCCTTCGAGAGCCGGATATTGGTCCTTTGGTAAGGAATATCGAGCGGCTTATTGTGCGTCTTTGGGGAGACGTGAAGAAATACAGTTGGGTGTCGAAGATTGAAGAAGGGAACGCTTCAAGCTCGAACAGGAACGCTGCAAGTAAGAATAGGAACGCGGCAAGTTACGTTTCGAAGAAACCTATTTTCAAGAAAGAAAAGGAACGCTTTCAAGAAAGAAAAGGAATGCTTCAAGTGGGAAAAGGAACGCAGCAAGTCACGTTACGAAGAATACCTATTCTGAAGAAAGAAAAGGAACACAGGAACGCAGCAAGTCCGACCCAGTAGGTGCTTAGGATTGTCGCCACGTCGGGAACTTCGAGCCGCCAGCGTCGTGTCAAGCCGTCGTGTCAAGTCATCGTGTCAAGCCGTCGTGTCGAGCTGCAGAGAGGGATCCACGGGTCCTTTACGCCGTCGCGTCAAGAACCTTTTAAGCGGGTGGGCCGCGGCTCAGGTACGTGCCACCTAACGGTGTCAAAGGTGCGTGCCTGAGTTAACGCCGTTTCAAGGCGGTGCGACATATTGTGCGGTGTCGCCAACCAAACGTGGTTGAACAGCACTACTGCGCCTGTAAGGCTGCGCACGTTGCGAGGGCCGGACTGTAGGCACTGCCGAGGCAACCGGTCGTTCCCACCGGTTGCTGAGCACCTCGTACCGCGTGTAGCTCTCTGCAGGGTAGTCCCCACCTTTCCATTCCTGCACATTTTCCATCCCTGCCGGAGCATATCCCTCTCATAGGGCCCTCCGGTAGGTCTGATAGGGCCGCTAGGGCATTGATAGAGCTAGGGTGCCAAACGAGGAGGAAGGATGCCGACTACAAGAAGCCAGAAGAACGAAGATACGCAAGCCCGCGTGTTTGAAGAACCCCCCGCGTCACCGTCGTCCCGCGCGACAATATTATCACGCGCTAACCCCCGCGTTACGATTCCCGCGTCTGTACCAGTTCCTGCAACAGTGCCTACGAACGCGCCGACAGCCGAGAACACTACGATGGATGCTATAACGTCAGCCGCCGCCGCGACCGCCATCCCAGCGCCCGCGCCCGCCGTTGATAGGATAAATAGTAGGTCGCCCGTCCAATCCGTACGATCGCGCCAATCCACCGCTAGTGCTGTACTGCGCATTAGGCAAGCAGAATTACATGCTGAGGAGCGCCTCGCCGCGATACGCCGCCAGGAATTGCGACTCGAAGCCGAGCTGGTTAAGAAGAGATTAGCGATAGATGTAGCTACCATTCGCGAGGAAACAGATCGAGATAGTGATATAGCCCAGGACGTCGCGGACACCGATAATCGAATCGATAATTGGCTGCAATGCGCGCAGCCTACGGGGGACGAGGAATTACCATCGCTGACTGCGATAGATCAAACGTCGTCAGCGATACGCGCACCCGCCCCGGTTCACATACGGGGGGAGGAAGCCGAGCGCGCCCGGGGTAGGCAGGAATTTACGAGGCCGCGTATGCCACAGTATGAGGAGCGAGAACACGCGTACTTTCCGAGGGAGGAGCCGCCCCGCGTAGAGAATAAGGAGCCCCGCGAACCTAGGTCGCGGTCACCGCCTAGGTCGCGACATAGATCTCGATCTCGATCCCGAGATATCGATAAGCTAGCCGACGCGTTAAATAGGATGACACGTTATCGACCGCCGCCGCGTCAAGCGATAGAGTTGCCAATTTTCACGGGAGCGCCGCACGAGTGGTTGCTGTTCAAGTCAGCAATGCGAGACTCGACACGAGAGTATGGATTCTCACGAGGAGAGAACTTAGCGCGCCTACGCAACAGCCTGAAAGGTGAAGCGAGAGAGACCGTGTCCGCGCTACTTTGCACCGCTGCTGACCCCGCCGTGATAATGCATACACTCGAACAGTGTTACGGACGTCCCGAGATTATAATCGACAAGTCACTCGACGATTTAAGAAAATTACCGCGACTCGGTACGACGGCCGCTGAACTCAACGCGTTCGCGATAAAGCTGCAGAACATCGTCAGCGTGCTATCGTGTCTGGATGATAGGGGGTACCTACAGAACCCAATGCTGTCCAGACACGTGGTAGAGAAGCTCAGCCCACACATGCGCGCGCGTTGGTGTGATTACGCCCAAGAGCATGGTAGTCGCGTGGAAGCAGAGATCGTTACGCTGTTGCGCTACCTAATGAGGGAAGCTGATCGGGCCGTAAGATACGCGTACTCGTCGACCGTGACTACGACGTCAAAGGAAGCGACGCGTCAGCAAGCTCCCGCCAGAGCACAAGCGGTCATTAGGAAGAACAAAGCGCGCGTACCCGCAATGTACGCCGCCGCCGAGCGACCTGGCGAGGACGAGAGAGAGAGGGCTAAGAAGACGTGCTTGTGCTGTGGCAAGGACATGCCACGCCAAGCTGCAAGAAACTTGGTGACATGACGGTCCAACAAAGATGGGAATGGGCCAAGGAAACTGGAGCATGTTTCAAATGTCTGGCGAGTAAACATCGTCGATTCAAGTGTACCGCGAGGAAGTGCGGAGAGCAGGAATGTCGTAGATCGCACCATAGGCTACTCCACACCGCCGACCGAACGTCGGACGCGGCTAGCGCCTCCACCAACTGTGGGGCCAGGAGCGTGAGGGAAGAATCGGCGACCACCGCATCTGCCCATGCCGGCAGCGAGATAAGCGCGGTGTTACTCAAAGTGTGCCCAGTAACGTTGCGAGGGCCAAACGGCAAGGAAATAGAGACGCATGCGTTACTGGACGAGGGCTCCACTATTACGCTACTCGACGAAGAGATAGCTAACGAAATGGGCGCAAAAGGAATTAAGCGAGCGTTACGCGTCCACGGGATTACGGCCACGCGACAAGAGAACGACAGTCGTTGCGTGGAAATAGACATCAAGGGAAAACGCTCAGAGTATTTTAACATACGCGCGCGTACTGTTAAAAGTTTAAATATAACCGGTCAGACCGTGAAAGCGAGCTATCTACGCTGCGAGCACATGAAACGTATACCTGCACGTGACGTGTGTTACGAGAATGCGAAGCCACGCCTATTGATAGGCGCCGATAATTGGCATTTGATAGTGTCGCGAACATTGCTCACGGGACGGCAGAACGAGCCAGCCGCTTCACTTACGCAGCTAGGATGGGTGGTACACGGAACGGTACCACGGCGCGTAACTGGATTCGAGGCGAGCAGCGGGATAGCATTGCACGTGCACCCACAGGAAATATCCGATGATTGCGAAGAGTTAAAGGACCTCATCACATCGCATTTCTCGATCGACGCTCTGGGGATAGTTCACCAGCCGAGACCAGTGCTGGCAGACGAACGGGCGAAGGATATTTTCACGAAGACTGCTCGGCTGGTTAACGATCACTATGAGGTAGGATTGCCGTGGCGGAGTGATGAGCCACACCTACCACCGAGTTACGATATGGCCTTTCGTAGACTCAAAACCATTGAAAGGAAAATGGATAAGTCAGCTGACTTCAAAAAAGCATACGTGTCGCAGGTCAATAACCTCATAGAAAAGGGGTACGCGAACAAAGTAGCCGAGAGTGTAGGTAGGGAGAGTGTCATACCGGAATGGTACCTACCACATTTTGCCGTCACGAACCCGAATAAACCTGGGAAGATACGTTTAGTTTTCGACGCGGCAGCAACCTCTGCAGGGAAATGTCTGAACGACGAGTTACTCTCCGGGCCCGACATGTTGAATACTCTCTATGGCGTGTTATTTAGATTTCGTGAAAGGTCGATAGCCGTCACCGCGGACATACGAGAGATGTTCCTTCGAATCAAGATTCGGCCGGAAGATAGAAGAGCGCAGAGGTTCCTGTGGCGTGGCAACGATCGGTCCGGACCACCAATCAAGTACGAGATGGCGTCCATGATTTTCGGTGCTAGGAGTTCACCTTTTCTAGCACACAGCGTGCGCAATAAGAACGCGGACGATTGCCGAGAAAGTCGCCCGCACGCGCACTACGCCATCACGCGTGCTCACTATATGGATGATTGGGTGGACAGTTACGACACCCGGGAACCAGCGGCTGAGGCTATGAGGGAGGTGGTCGCCGTGCACGCAAGAGCCGGTTTTCTGTTGGCAGGGTGGCAAACCAACGAGGCCGACCTACTATGCGAGATAAGCGGTAGCGACAAGTCCAGTTCGCCAAAGGAGTTAGGAGCGAACGCACATCCCTACGGGAAGACGTTGGGTATTATGTGGCTACCGACGACCGACGAGTTCGCCTTCAACGTGGAAATGCCACGAGTGCCCGCCGAGGTGAAAGCGCGCGAACGCGCACCGACAAAGCGAGAGACATTAGCAGCAGTAATGTCCATTTTTGATCCGCTAGGCATGCTTAGTCCGTATACGATAACGGCTAAGATAATGTTACAAGACCTGTGGCGCAAACAGACCGGATGGGACGAACCTTTGCCCCCGGAAGAGGCTTGCATTTTTGAAGAATGGTTAGGTGATTTAAAATACGTAGCGAACCTACGACTCCCGAGATGTTATTTTAAAGGTGGTGTAGTGAATAGAACTCTACACACGTTCGTCGACGCGAGCGAGCAGGCGTACGCGGCGGCGGTATATATGAGGTCAGTGACCCCTGAGGGAAGAGTGATCGTGACACTCGTCGCAGGAAAAGCAAGGGTCGCGCCAATGAAGGCGCAAAGTATACCGCGGCTCGAATTGCAAGCGTGTTTAGTAGGTGCGAGGTTAACCGAGCAAGTTAAACGGGAACATCGTTTTGAGTCATTAGATACGACATACTGGAGTGACTCCAAGACCGCCCTACATTGGATAAGGAACGAATCTTCAAAGTACACGCCGTACGTCGCGCACCGACTTCGGGAGATATGTGAACTCACACAGACAAAACAATGGCGCTGGGTACCTACAGCCCACAATGTAGCCGATGACGCAACTCGGTCCGGAATGACGCAACTGGAAAGCGACAGCAGATGGTTCACTGGTCCCCTCTTCCTGGGCGGACCAGAACACATCTGGCCAACGGAGATCGCGCAGGGAGAGGGGGGTGATGAGATCGTCACGCACATAGCGCACATCACCAGCCTCGTCGACACGACTCGTTTCTCGTCATACGAACGATTACTACAAACGACTGCGTATGTCCTGCTGTTCGTCGACAAATGCCGCAAACGCGCTACCCGGTTGACGTTGCGTCACAAGCAGGAGGCCGAGCTGCTACTGATAAGGGAGGCTCAGAGGGAGTGTTTTCCAGCGGAAATAGCGCGACTCGCTGTAGGTAGGAGAGTAGACAGGACCAGTCGACTCTACCGATTGGACCCGATTTTTCAAGACGACGTCATTCGTTTAAACGGTCGCATAAATGCCGCGAACGTTTCTCAAGATAGGAAGTGCCCACCCATCTTGGAAGGCAAACATCCGATGACGTCACTATATTTACGTCAGATTCACGAACGGGATCATCACGCGGGACGTGAATATATAGTGAACAAAGCGAGGGAACGCTTTTGGATTTTAAAGGTTCGACCGACAGTGCGCGCACTGATAAGAGATTGCGTGACATGTAAGCGACGAAGGAAGCCGCCAATACGGCCCGTCAAAGGGAACTTACCTATTGAACGATTGGACACCCACCTGCGGTCGTTCACCCGTTGCGGAGTAGACTGTTTCGGCCCAATGACAGTCACAATAGGAAGACGGCATGAAAAACGATGGGGTATGTTGTTCACCTGTCTTGTCACGCGAGCAATACATATAGAGTTGTTGCCAAGTTTGAACATCGATTCAGCTATATTAGCGCTAAGAAGAATGGCGGCTAGGCGCGGATGGCCTAAAACCATGATGTCCGATAACGGGACTAATTTTCGAGGAGCCGATGTTGAAATCCAACAGGCATATAAGCAGTGGGCGAATGACCTCAATGAATTCGCAATTAAGCAAGATATGGAATGGCGGTTCATTGACCCCGGGGCCCCAAATCAGGGCGGCGCGTGGGAACGACTAATAAGAAGTGTAAAGTCGGCGTTGTCGGCCGTGTTGAAGGAACGCGCACCAAAGGAGGAGGTACTTTCCACGTTGCTAATCGAGATCGAGCACACCGTCAATTCGCGACCCCTCACACACGTAAGTGTTGAACCTGGCGACGAGGAGGCGCTCACGCCGAACCACTTCTTATTAGGCTCGGCTACTGGACTACCAACCACAGGGCAGTGCGACGTCGCCGATCGAAAGACATGGCGCGCAACACAGGCGCTAGCGGACAAGTTCTGGACTCGTTGGATAAACGAATACCTACCAACGTTAACACCGCGCGGCGACGTCCGAGATTCACGCACGCAACTCGCACCGGGGAATATAGTAGTCATTGCGGATGGTCAACTGCCGCGAAATGTATGGCCATATGGGAAGATAGTGCGCACCATACAAGGACCTGATGGTGTCATACGCAGCGCTGAGGTACAGACGCGTGGAGGCGTTTTCAGACGCCCAGTTAGAAGGCTCGTTGTCCTGGCCGATGGAAGTTAGGCTCGCGTTGCTACGCCGGGGGGAGGCTGTTACGGACACGAGCATGTAATTTAGAATCACTAAATATAATCAACATTACGTCATTCACAGACGCGTAATGTATATACATAAGCGCTGTACATAATAGAGAGCAAGCCTATCAGAGGCCAGACTATTGTCCAATCAGCTACTGGGATAGTATATAAGGCTATGTACTGAGTTCTTAGAAGTACATAATGCGGTTCTTAGAAGTAAATAGCGCAGAAAAACCGTTAAGAATAATCTGGGTTTCTATTGGTAGATTACAACGGAGAAAATCACGCCACTATTGATGACCAATGGTGTGCTTGCCGTATGCGGGGGGTCGGGAGGTGAACGTCAGCCGGCCTCAACAGGATTAGGGAACAGGCTAGAGGGAAAGGGACTCTCTCCCACGACTTGCGACCGGCTGAAAAAGTACTTAAGCTGCACTTTCCTTGAAGACGACGTTCTCTCTCTGCAGTTCGACTCGAAGCGTCACTACGACAGTTTGTCTTGGCACCCTACGCTCCTGGAGCGGCCCTAGATTTCCAGATTTCCTAAGTTATCTAACGTATTAGAGTCAGTGAAGTATTGTAAAGTAACTGTAAACTATTTGTGAGTTAGCGTCACGCGTATGTACGTAAAGGACTCGATTATGTGAAAGTATTTACACGTGTTATGTGAAGTCTGTATTTTTATACGTGTTAAATAAATTGGCTGAGGCCTTTCAAGCGTGACCATTGTGTTGTGTAATTATTTACATCCTCTGCCCCCTACAAAAGTATTTTATTTGTTTATATAAAAAAAGTATATTTACAATCACAAAACTAAATGGAAACACAAAGTAGGCAAATGTAATTAAAATGCTGGAGGCGGGCAGCCATAGTGCGGGCAGCCCTATCGCATGTTTACGTACCGCGCGGCTGTAGGAATTTATTTCAAAGATACGGCCGAGTTACAATACTGTATAGATAATATTACCGTGGCTAAGGATTCCCGGCCGGAGTCTGGTTCCTGACAGCTACAGCCTTAGGGGTCTTAAACTCAAGAGTGAGTAGTTTAATTTCCAGGCCCTATCAGAATACCAGCGCTGCGTTATTTAAATTTACTTATTAGTTAAATGTCGCAGCATATGCTGAGATAGGAGCCTTTTTGGCCTCGCACAGGTCTTTTATTTTTATTTTTTAATATTGTTTTTTCTATTATTTTTAAGTTAAGTATTTATAGATTAAATAGTTACTTTTATTTTATTGTTGTTTGTCCTGTGCGAGTCTCAAATAAATGTTTTCTTTCTTTCTAGGCATGCGTGCTCTATCGTCGACCACATCATCCCTTACATCAGGTGAGATAGTGGTCAAACGTAGCCTATCAATAATAATAATAATAAAAACTTATTACAAAAAAAAAAAATTACCGACTTCATTAAAAAAACACTAAAAGGATCAAAATAACTTTAATTTCGGAAGTCGGTGTTTCTCGGTATTGTTTGTTTCTTATTTAACACCGACTTCCGAAATTAAAGTTATTTTGATCCTTTTAGTGTTTTTTTTAATGAAGTCGGTTATTAATTTTTTTGTAAAAAATTTTTACTTTACACTTTTTAGTTGTGATACACTTATAAACAGAGTACTTATTTCTCATGACGATTCCAATTAACCCAAACACTGCTAGGTTACATTGTTTTATTATAAAGTTCCTGTGTCTACCTTCCACCTTCCGGCTCCATCACCAGATCAGTTCGATAGTACCTTATAGCCAAAGTGCATCTCATGACAATTCTAAAAAGCCCAAACACGGCTAGGATACATTCATTAATTACGGAGTTCCTGTGCCTACCTTCCGGCTCCATCATCAGATCAGTTCGATAGTACCTTATAGCCAAAGTGCATCTCATGACAATTCTAATAAGACCAAACACGGCTAGGTTACATTGATTAATTACGGAGTTCCAGTGCCAACCTTCCGGCTCCATCATCATCATCAGATCACTTCGATGATACCATTTTCAACGTAACTATTCAGAATCATTCATTTATTTGTATTGTCATAGTCACTTAACTATATCTTCATTGTGATATCTATTTGAGTATGAAGTTCCATTGACCATTTCTGGTCTTCTTTATCAGTTCCACTTCATCAAATGTTACTTTTTGACTGTAAATGCTTAAGTTCTCGATGAAAATACCAAAATCACTATATAATTGCCTATAATATTTGAGGAGTTCCCTCGATTCCTCATGGATTCCATCATCAGAACTGGATTTTGGAAAAAATGGGACCAATCTGGAAGCATATCCTATAAAGGGAAAAAAAAATTTGCAAATCGGTCCATAAACGACGGAGTTCTGAGGTAACAAACATAAAAAAAAATTATAAAAAAAATACAACTGAATTTAATAACCTTTTTTTGAAGACGGTTAAAAAAAATGTGCCAAAGAAGTAAGTCAAGCTGACCCGGCAAACATCGCCTCAAGTAGGCCACGCTTTCGATTCCTTTATTCTGACGTCAACTCAACGCTCAGTCACCTGGTCAGAACAAAGGTATAGGAGGCGTGGCCGACTCGAGGCGGTCAACGAAAAGAGAATCGAAACAAAACGGTTGTAACTTGGCTAGGGGGGCTGGTCCGTGTGGGTGTGCCTAACACCCGAATGTCGCCACACACTAAAAACTTAAGGTCACGTAATTGCCTCATAAGTTCAGTTTTTGAACCCACGAAGTTTGACATTTAAGTAAAATATAACCATAGCTTATTTACCTGTTGTTGGGTAATGATTAATAGTATTTGTAACCGAGAGGGTGACTTGATAGCTTGTCTTGATGTGAAGGGGCGATAAGCGGGGACAGTAATTGGATGGGTCGCGGTATAAGATTTATTAATCATTCCTAGTTGATTGTTGGTTGTTTCTTTACAAAGTTATGCTATTTTTAGGGACCCGTACCTCAAAAGGAAAAAACGGAACCCTTATAGGATCACTTTGTTGTCCGTCTGTCTGTCTGTCTGTAAAGACCCTTTATCTCGAGAAAGCGCGGAGGTATCGAGTTGAAATTAAAACCATATAGGTACTCAAGTCTGCGGGCCTTTGAAGCTGTTAAAAAAATCAAACTTCCAACAAAAAATCAATCAACAGTTAAGGAAAAAAGATACGGCCGCAAAAGATAAGCACAAGTATAGGAAAACTAAAAATTTGTAGTTACGTCACAAAAACAAAAAACTTCCGAGTCCGACTCGCACTTGCCCACTTGTTTTTTTTTTAATTGTTTGTTTGACACACTAATGTTTATGGAAATTTAAATTTAAAAAAAACAATAACATTGTGTATCTCATGCCTGTTCCAAATAGGCTCAGTTCAGCATAATGCAGAACGCTGTTTTTGAACTGAACCTTGCTTTGAGTGTACGGATGTAAATCAGATGATAACCTATGACTTTTTTTATGTAAAGTAATCAGCGCACGCTACGGGTAGTGTGCGCACCACGGGCACAGCACGGGTACTGTCAAACGTAAGTGTATGAAATGTAATTATGTCTCTAGAGCTTGCAAATTCACTAAGAACCATGCTGGTAGTTGCGTCACACAATCATAGAAATGCCATTCATTTTCACAATCCAACCAAAATTAGTCCGTTATAAACGCTGCTGGTGCTGCATGGCAGACGAGTTTTTCAAACATAATCATAGCATTGGATTAAGAACTGTATTCAAAATCTTTCAGCTAGCTGTGTACTTAGGTTTTAAACAGTATTAGAACTAGTAAACTGCACGCCAGCTGTAGGCATGCCTTTTAAGTTTTGTCGTTTGAAGAAAAAAACACAACTAGAACCCTATAGTACTTTTTATTGTTTTTCAAAGTAATCGCCATGTAGCTTAATACACTTTGCCATTCGCTCAAACCGGTTATTATAACATTAATTCCACTCTAAAGTGGGGGTGTTCAAAATGGCTGACTTGAAAGCGTCGACTGCTTCTTCACCGGACTGGGACTTTTGACCACGAAGACTTTTCTTAATTTTAGGAAATGTAAAGAAATTGTTAGGGCTTACGTCAGGACTGTATGGAGGATGGTCAAGAATTTCTACTTTTTCCTGCTTAAAATACTCAATCGTTTGACGAGCGCTGTGTAAGCTTGCGTTGTCGTGGTGCAGGATGATGCGCCGCTTTGAGTTAGATTTTCGAAGTTCGGCGATGACTTGTGGTAAACAAACTGTGGTATACCACTCTGCGTTAACCGTTCTACGATCTTTAAGTGCAATAGTCGCAACATGGCCGGTTTTTCCGACGAACGTGGCCACCATCTTCTTTGAAGTGCTTCGAGAACGAACAACTTTAGTCGGCTTTGGCTCGTCTTGAAAGACCCAGATTGTAGATTGTTGTTTGGAATCAGGGTCGTAGGCATAGATCCAAGATTCGTCACCACTGATGGTGTCGTAGACGTGATTTGACTCTCTTCGGTTGAACCTTTGCAGAGTTTTCTTACACCATCTCACGCGGACCGCCTTGTGATCGTCGGAAAGCAGATGCGGTATCCAACGGCAAATTAGCTTTCTCACACAAAGCGCTTCATGCAAGATCTTCTGAATGGTTGTCCCTGAGATGCCTAATAGAGCTTCTATCTCTCGATATGTCACATGGCGATCTTCGAGAATTAGTTGTCTCACAGAAATGATGTTATCTTCAGTGAAGGCGGATTTTGGGCGTCCTTCGCGAGATTTGTCACTAACACTAGTATGTCCACGCTGGAGTTCTAAATACCAGCGTTCGATAGTCCGCAGACATGGGGCTTCATCACTGAACACAGATGTTAGCTCTTCAAAACACTGAAGCCGTGTCAGGCCTCTTCTAAAGTTGTAGAAAATTATTGCACGAACATTTTACTTAGAAATATTCATTTTCGTACGTAACCTGACAGATTTCAATCGACGCTGTGACTAAACAATAGCATTAATCCTTTCAACTGTTTTGAGATCCAAAATTTAAACACATTCGAATATAGAACAGTTCCAAATTCAAAATTGCCGGGAAATATGGAAACGACAGAACTTAAAAGGCATGCCTAGTATTTGCATCAAAATCAACTGCACAATTCTCTTGCACTCGACGTGCAGTAGACTAAATCTCAAGAGAACTTACTCCCGGGATAAAAAGTATACTATGTGTTATTCCAGGACATGGTCTACCCATCCCTACCAAGTATACTACAATTCGTTCAGCTGTTTAAGCGTGAAGAAGTCGCAAACAAGCACACAGACGCACTCACACAAAAGCCGCAAGTGCGTCTGTGTGCTTGTTTGTGACTTCTTCACGCTTAAACAGCTGAACGAATTGTAGTATACTTGGTAGGGACGGGTAGACCATGTCCTGGAATAACACATAGTATACTTTTTATCCCGGGAGTAAGTTCTCTTGAGATTTAGTCTACTGCACGTCGAGTGCAAGAGAATTGTGCAGTTGATTTTGATGCAAATACTAACTCGATACAACCACGCGCTCCCGAGATAAAGGGTCTTAACAGTCAGACAGACGGTCAACAAAGTGATCCTATATAGGTTCCGTTTTTTCCTTTTGAGATACGGAACCCTAAAAAATATTAAAATTACGGAATAGTCTAGGCCAGCAGCTAAAGGCTTACTTACTTTAAAATCCTACATTGTACAGCAATGCACTGAAAATTATTAATACAGTCGTATTTTCCACGACATTTCGTTTGTATTGGGACTCAGTGGGCACCAAGTTTCGACTTGTTCAATGTTCAACTTTGTTTGTTACTCTTGTTCAATTATTAATTCAGATTTTAACACACAAAACTGTCGCGTACAGAATTTCGCCTCTTATACAATACTTAGGTTGTTTTTAATATCGTGCGGATTTCATTTGTCCTGGGTGGGAATCAAACCCACGACCTCCGGCATAGCGGTCAAGGCCACTAGCCACTAGACCAACAGGCCAGTCAAAACTTTAGTTATTCCATCACAGATTAAATCGACCCGACTATTTGAAAAGTCTGCTCTCTAATGAACTGAACGATGTTAACAAGGCTTACCATAATTTTGAATTCAGAACAACTTAGTAAAACAATTTTAAGGGCTTTGTGAAAAAATAGTAAGTATTAACAAAACTTGTTCGTAGTCTATAAAAGATTTTTTGAGCAAATTGTACTGAATCTAATAATATCTTGAAACATCTGTAGAACAAAATTTTCTAAAAGAAAAAAAAAACAAATTATTTAGACTCGAGAACTTCTATTGTGTCTATGCTTACATTGTTCTGAGTTTCGCAGAGACAGTTTTGTGTGTTAAAATCTGAATTAATAATTGAACAAGAGTAACAAACAAAGTTGAACATTGAACAAGTCGAAACTTGGTGCCCACTGAGTCCCAATACAAACGAAATGTCGTGGAAAATACGACTGTAATAATAATTTTCAATGCATTGCTGTTCAATGAAGGATTTTAAAGTAAGTAAGCCTTTAGCTGCTGGCCTAGACTATTCCGTAATATTATTGTATTTTAGGGTTCCGTACCTTAAAAGGAAAAAAACGGAACCCATAATTCCCAAAATCTTCTTCCTGTCTTTGTCCCATATTACTTGGGGGGTCGGCGCAACCTTTTTTTTTCTTCCATTCTGTCCTGTCATCCGTCACACTATCACGAACTCCTTTTTACTTCACGACACTCCTCACACAATCTATCCATCTTTTCTTTGGTACGAGTATCTACTGAAAAAAAAAAACCATATACTTTACTACAGGCACGCCTAACTTTATTCTGCTAAAAGTCCACTATTTTCATACTGATGAAAACAGTGGACTAACCACTGATAAAAACATAACCACCTACATCAATATGTAGCTCTATGTCTCAAGAGAGAATTTAAATAAAACCAACAACTACAGCATTATACTCATTAACAGTTCCAATAACAGTTCAAATAAGTACTTACCGAACAATATTATATACTGCACGTAAACTGCGATGTACGTCAAAATGAAACCCGACAGAATTCGCACCGCTATTCTCTAGCATTGTGGTTCCCAAACTTTTATCATGCGCGTCCCCAGTTCAACTTTCTGCTTAAAGCGGGAACTACATTAGACCAACGCATACGTGGGCCACGCCTGATTTGTACGAAGAATCGCGTCGCGTGACGTGTACCTAATTTAGCTATACAAGTCTAGGAAATAAAATGCATGGAGACCGACGTACGTGGCTCATGTGTGCCCAATGTATGCCCTTCAATATTTACGTCTCTTGTCTGTTAATAATACACAATAATAAAAAGGTTTTAAATCTCCTTTTTGTTAAGTTGACCAATTTTTGTACTTAAATATCTTTCAAAATTATTTTTACAGCACGGCGCAGTGTTTGAGTGATTGACTGCTGCGCTGCATGTCGCGGGTTCGATTCCCGCACGGAACAAAATATTTGTGTTCCAGGTCTGGGTGTCTTGTGCATGTGAGTTTACATGTTTGTAAATGCACCCACGATACAGGAGTCAATCCTAGAGTAGGCTAATGTATTTAAAAAAAAATTAAAGAAAAAAATATCATAACAACGACAATCAATGTTAAAAACTTTTCCCAATATAAGTTTAGTAAAAAATATATTTAAAAAAATGTATAGAAATTAGAGATGTTTTTGACAGATTACAAATCCGGTGCAAATGTGAACGTTTCTTAAAACAAAACGAGAATTATTACTCATCAGGTCACTATATTCACAGAATTATTGGAATCAACACCTTTTTTAACAAGAGCATATTTTTTTTTTCTTTAAAAAAGAACATTCCCTCATTCTGGAAATAACTCTTGTATCGTGGGTGTGTTCAAAAACCTGTAAACTCTATGCACATGAAACCCAGACTCAGAAAACCTATCTGTAGCCCATACAATTTATTTTTCCTTACGGGAATTGAACCCCCGACACGCAGCGTACCAGCCAATCGCTCAACCACACCGTACCGTCATCGTAAATAATAACAATATATTTATTTGCATAAAACATGGTATAAAAATAGTGTTAAATACTATATGATACAAACAAGTTTTGCTAGGTTATGACAAAGCATGCGATTTTTTTTAAAGTCAGGCACGTAGGTAAGGAGACATCAACAAAGAACAATTTAAAACATGAAAACTTTTTATCTATAAATTCTTAATAATTAATAATACACATTGTCAACAGCAGCAGCCAATCACACCCCAATCTCGAACCTCAAGTGGGGACCGTCCCAAAGTTTGAGAACCTGTGCTCAAGCAGCTGGCAAGAGGTATTTACTTGAAACATTTCACCGTGCAAACAGTTTCTATGTTCGTAAAGTTACCAACTGGCTACATTTGTTCATGAAAATATAATTGGAGAGTTATTATTGAGTAAACCGGGTACAAATTGTTTTGTGAAGGAAATGTTCTCAAATTTTGAAAGGCATGTGATGTGAAGAAATATGAATTATGTAGTAAGGAAAATTTTCATTGTTTACCCATAACCATCGAAAATTGTCAATTCAATTTTTCAATCAATGACGTGACAGCCCATGTTAGAGTTTATGTTTCCTCCATCAGATAAGAATATGTATCACACATTTATAAAAATATTGTTAGTTGTGCGCTGTGGACTCGTCGCATTCTGCGTGACACGGCATTATGCTGAGCGAACGGCCGTTTTGATCGGACGTGGCGCATATATTTTATTTTTAATTATGTTTTTGTCATGCAAAATGTTTGCAATATGTTAGTTTTAAGTTAGCGTCTTTTCCGGTAAATAAAAAGTTTATCTTTTTTTCTTTTCTTTTTCTTTCTAATTAAATAGAATTCTTGTTTATAGCATTATACGCCTCTTAAAATATACATTACCTTCTAAATTACAAAGCCAGCCCCAGCGTCTGAGTGATACTATCTTAACCACTACCTAGTCATATTTTATGTGAACATGGTTGAGGTGAGTGGGGTTGATGCACGCGTCATGCTCGTGAACGGGCGCCATCAGTTGAGACTGGTCATCTCTTAGCTGCCAGTGGCTTAATTCAATTTCTATTTTTTTTTCATTACTTTTATACATTGTGCTCACATAATAGAAGCGACAAGCGGAGTCCATGGAGTTTCTTGCACGTTCTTCTCCATAGAGATCTACGCTTTGGAACGTGCAATTTAGCTTCACTTTTTTTTTGACAAACCGACATTTTGACAATTCAAAAGTGCCTCTAATTGGTCAATTTGAAATAAAAAAACTAAGCCACTTTTACTGGTTATAAAAATAATATCCACGAACTTAGCCTTCTAACTTAACCTGTCTCGCTTCGCTCGCTCTTGGACTACGAATATTTAGTTGGTGTTGTAAAAAAGATGAATTAGTTTATTAGAGGCATTTTCCCGTTGCTTAATCATAAGATGAGAAGTTTGATTATGTGGCCAATAAAGAAATGTGAGGCTTGACTTATAATTTATAATTTAAATGAATGTATATTATATACCTACAAAGCCAAGGTTCGACAAGGTTGCATAGTTTCACCTCTACTATTCAACATCTATACAGAGATGATAATGAGAATAGCCTTGGAAGATTGGACGGATGGGGTCGTAATTGGCGGTAGAAGGATCTCCAACTTACGATATCTGGATGACACGACCTTATTAGCAACAAGTGCTCGTCATATGGAAGATCTGCTGCATAAGATGGAAGATAGAAGCCATGAATTTTGATTGAAAATAAATCGCACAAAAACCAAAGTGATGATTGTCGACCGCGTCAATAGCAACTTACCAGGGATCACACACATAGGGAATTGCGAAGTTGTCCAATCATATATTTACCTTGGGGCGTTAATATCAAACGAAGGCGGGTGCATAGACGTAATCAAGCGGCAAATGGCGGTCACTAGGTCTGCTATGGATAAAATGAAAAAAATCTGGGGTAATAGAAACATTACCAAGACCACGAAACCCAAGCTCGTTTATTGTCTAATATTCTCCATTTTCCTCTATGCGTCGGAGACATGGACTCTTCGTGAAACCGAAGAAGAAAGTTGACGCGTTGGAGATGTGGTGCTGGAGACGGATGCGGAGAGTATCTTGGACAGAGTTTCGTGCAAATGATTCCATATTAAAAGAACTTGGAATCAGACAGCGCCTATAATCCACAGTGCAGTCGCGCATTTTGAACTTCTTCGGCCATATATCTCGTCGTGGTAATAACACCATAGAGTACTCTCGTAGTGCAGGGCAAAGTTGAGGGCAACAGGCCACGTGGTAGATCACCAATAAGATGGACAGACTAGATCAAGGCCGCAACTAAGTGCTCGATTTATGAATGTACCCGGAAAGCTGCAGTCCATGATGAATGGTGCCGTGTTACCAAGATGATAACTCATCGTGATTCACAGTGATGACCACGACCACTCTGGCAAGAGTGTACCGACTCAGAAGAAGAATACCTACAAAAAATCTGAAGATTCTCAAATCAATTGAATTGAGAATCTTCAGATTTTTGTCGATTAACAATGCATGTCATGGCCAAGTAAAGGTACCTACGCTTTTTAACCGACTTCAAAAAGGAGGAGGTTCTATGTTCGGCTGAATGTATTTTTTTTATGTATGTTCACCGATTTCGCGGTTAATTGTGAACCGATGTTGAAATTTTTTTTTTTATTGACAGTTTACGCTTCTGAGTTGGTCCCATATTAAAAATATTGTTATGATCTGATCATGAACTTCGAAGATATGGAACAGAACTCCTCATAGGATCACAGCAGAACCGTCGTAACAAGTAAAATTACTTTGTTTATACGTGTAGTCGATGACTGACTGAAAGAGAAGATCTGATGATGAAGCCTGAAGTTAGGCACCGGAACTCTGTAATAAATTAAAAGAAAAAAAAAACACGTTTATTTGGCACACAGGTACACACAATGAGATAACAATAATGTAATCTAACCGTGTTTGGGATTATTAGAATTGTCATGAGAATTCTATAATAGTTTTGTGTCTTCGTTATTTAACACCGACTTATGAAAATAAGGTTATTTACATTGAAGTCGGTTGTATTTTTTTTGTAAAAAGTTTTTTATTAGATAAAATTACATATTTAATTTTAAGTTTAGCTCATCAGTTTAAGGTAAATGCTCCAGAGAAAACTATGGTGATGGTTTTAATGTGTACAATTGTGTTAACACATACGTGGCGTTACCGCAAATATATTTTTTTGCTACCATACTATATAGATATTGAGCTACAAACAGCAAAACATCTTTTGAAAATTTGAATTTCGCAGGCTATCCTGGAACGTGAATGTGAATCATTCACTTTTGAGTATTTGTATTTCTGTATTATCGCAATTGCGTTGTCATCTTTGGTTAGCATTACTGATTAAGCTGTGTTGTTATGCGAATGTGAGTACCAATACAAATCAATTCTGGTTTAATGATACAAAAGATACCAAAAATGTAAAAAAGACTGTAATTATGGAAAAAAAAACTTGAGGTGAAGTGAAAGGCCTTTAATTATCAAAGTCAAAATCGATTCGATTACTTTTGTTCCACCTTCAAAGATTGCGTTAGTAATAGGAGTAAGTGGAGATCTAACTTTACATTTCAAAGCTCTTCTATTTTCACAATATTCACGAATAAGAAGCCACAGCTATTTAAAATCATACACCAAAACCGCTCCACACAACCATTCAGCGAGAAACGAACCATTCAATCTTTCAAGACGTCAATCTCAGCCATTCACTCCGTTCATTTCGTTCATTCGCCGAAAACCTCAACACAACATAAAAGAAAGGTTCAAGTAAGTAAATTGCAATAAAAGTCAAACAGATGTTTTTAGAGGGTGGAATAATAAAAAAGGGGGAAATAAAGGCAATATATCTTGGAGAATAGATTCAGGTCCTAATCAGGGGCGTCTTGGCACAGTCGCGCACCCTTTTCAACCCTCACACGATACGAGACGACTCTTATCTAATACCGTCTGGAGAACGTGATGTGCGAAAGTGCTGGAGGAACCTTCTGTCAAAATTGAGTGAACATTTTTGAGTTGTGAATGAGTGAATGGAACTATTTAGTTTTGTTCTAGGATCAGGAAGTCAAGTTTCTATATATATTTGGTGGTTGGTAGATGTCACATGTCTTCGAATTTTTGGTTCTAGGACATGCCGGTTTCCTTACGATGTTTTCCTTCACCATTTTGAGAGCAGTGGTGATGGAATAAATTACACAAAGTAATGCGCCTGGCTGGATTTGAACCTTCAACTTGTAAGTCGGGGCCGTTACCACTCAGCCACCACTGCTCTCTATCAATAGCAGCTTAATTTATTGCAGATTAATTTAAACGTAATATTGACAGGCTTCTCACTATTTCAGCGTAATCAATTTATATTAATTATCAGTATTTCCGATATGTATCTTCATTATGCTTTAAAACTATAATTCCAACATAAATGTATGCTGAAAAATAATTACATTAACTTGAAAGGAGACAATTTTTTTTGTTAGGGGAATAGGCCCACCACAAATTGTGGCGTATAGCAATGAAATGCACGTTAGTTTATTCCTTATAATCTCTAGATTACATTGGTAATATTGGCAAAACTTTATCTAACTGGAGTACCGTGAAATACGACAGTCAAAACATGACTCTCATAATAACCTAAAATCTCACAAGAGCGATTGTCTAATGAGTAGATAGGTCTCCTTGGTATTTTAAGTTAAAATAGTGCACTGTTCAATAATATACAGTATAAAACAAAGTCACGTCTGTACTACGTGACAGACTTTGACGTGATTTACACGATTTGATAGACTTATTCATGAAAATGCGTAGATGCATACATTTCGAAATAGCGCGGCTTTTGTCGGCCATTGACTGTAGATCTAAAATAATAAGGTGATGTGTTTTATGCTGGTTGTGTAAGGAGAAAAAAAAACACATTATAGCATTACAAGTATTTATTACTGTTCATCATCATCATTTTCAAAGTCATCTCTTAAAAGCAGTATTTCATCTAAAAAAGATGCAGGTGGCTCAACCTCACCTTGATGCCGCGCCCAAGATAAAAACCACACTATACACATCACATATGCACAGCAGCCAACAGTGCGTCTGCCCACTAAACAATTACAACAGTATCCAGCAAGAGCAGTATTCAACATTCCGTTGAAATCGTGCTGCACAATTGATACAACGGCTTTGTGGATTATGCATGTATCTACAGATGCCATTTTCATAAAATCTTTTGAATAAAAATACGAAAAGAACAGAAGAAACATGCAACTATCTAGTAATCGGAAACAATAATAATGTTGTCTGTAGCGGTGGGCGTTTCAACGACGAACAGTTTTCAAAGACCGTTTTTTGTTCTACAACGTAACAACCGTTTTCCATCCTGCGACCAAACAGTCTTCGTTGCACAAACCAGTCTTCGAATTACTGTATGCGAATTGTTATCTTACTGTTAAGAAAATAAGGTCGAAAATCCATTGCTTCAACTATCACACTCGTCGCGTCGTCGTTTTTAAAACCAGTTATTGCAATGAAAAATGAATTTTATGTTTATAATCATAAAGTTCATTTTTCATTGTAATAATTGGTTTTGAAACGACGACGCGACGAGTACAGAATTTATTACCGTCCTCAAACTAGTTGCGACAACGAACGTTTTCTGCAACTACTTCACTCAACGATAGTTTCGTCTTCAAACCAGTTGCGACGACGACCGTTTTCTGCAACCGTTTTTGTCGTCGCCAAAACGGTTACGTCTCGTCCGTCTAAAATTCGACAACGACCCACCACTAGTTGTCTGTCAGTGTCAAACTGATTGAAACTGGACCACAGAGCATCTGCAACGGGCTATTAATTACGTTTCGTTCCACGTTGATTTTTAAAGTAGGTACGTTACTTGATATTTGTGTTAACCGTTAATAACAGCATTAAAAACAAGTTCGCTGTACCAATTAATTATTATCTCTTGAAACGCATTTAAATCCGATGTCACCGCTGCGCAGTGTAGTAACATTTTTTTTTCACGTTAAAATAAACTTGAAAACGCTCATAAACAAGCATTTTTTGCCGTAACACTTTTTTACTATTATTTCATTATTCCGGTTAGATTTCTATATAATTTTTGGTCTGTTAATTATAATAAGATGATCGCTTTTTCCATGTGTAATATGATTAATAAACGTAACCGTTTAATAGTGGGCCCAAAAAAAACTGTCTCCTTTTGGACATTTTTCACAATGCTACGGTAGTAGTCACTGTCAGAGATTGTATTGGTATTTGGATGTATGGATTTGTAATTAGTAATACAGGTATTTAATCTTTTAACTTATTAGTTATTGAATTTAATTTTAACTGATATATAAATTAATTAAGTCTGGTTTGATTTTTAATTTTATTAAAATCGAATAGCGTCCATTTTAAATTTTCATGATTTAGTTATCTAATGCGATGTCAAGTCTATGTAGAATTGCAATTATATTAGAATATTTTTGTTTGTGTATTTTTTTGTGATCTATGGCCATTTTACCTGAAAATAGTACATTTTGATACAAGTGGAGAAAGTTTATCATTGCGACCGAGACGGACTTCGCCCGAGCCGTAGGCGAGAGTGCTATGGAGCTGAGTATTGCAGTGATAAACCACGTGTATCAAACAATGTTTTATAATACACTTACGAAGATATAAATAAATAAACGGGTGTCGCTTAGCGCCCAGCTTAATACGATAAATACAATAAATTTTGGCGGGGGCGAGCTCGCGCTGCACATTTATCTGCACTAGTGCGGAAAAAAATGCGTGCCTAAAAGCCGTAGGGGATAAGAGCAGATTTTCGAGTAAGTGAATTGAAAAATGTCTTATTACCATTACTATACTACACTTGTAAATATATATAATCCGATGCCAAGCGATGAGTAAATTAATGAGGTCTAGATTAATAAATAGGATACTCGATACATAGTAACAACATGTAGTATCTTCTCTGCAATGCCATTTAAAAATCATCAAAAAACATTACACTATGAGCGAAAATAGGGTTCACAAAATATCGAGTTAATTAAACGAATAATTGAACGAAACTTAATTGAATTAATCAGTATAATGTGATGCTTACCTACCTATTGGAAAATGGCTTGCTTAATTAAGTGATAAACTTATTAAAGTGATTAAATTTTGTTTTTGTTTGTGTTTTATATCCTTGTATACTTGAGTTTGTTTCGGTGTTTCTTCTCAGGGTAGTCAGCTAGGAAACACTGCCCCCTTAGCCAAGTTACAACCGTTTCGATTCGATTCTCTTATCGTTGATCGCCTCGAGTCGGCCACGCATCCCATTCCTTTGTTCTGACCACGTTACTGAGCGTTGAGATGACGTCAGAACAAAGGAATCGGAGGCGTGGCCAAATCGAGGCGATCGACGAAAAGAGAATAAAAACGAAACAGTTGTAACTTGGCTAGGGGGGCAGGTCTCATCTAGTTTAAATTGACGAAAAGATTGACGAGAAAAAGTGTTTTTAAAACCAATTTGCAAAATAAATATTATTTATCAGCCAAACTCTGACCCCCCCTCTCGATCCACCTAGGGCAGAAAAACACAATAACAAATTCTCTATATCACTTCTGGACCTGACTGTAGGTACTCGTTAGTAATTCTCACTTACTGACGTGCCGTGATAAGTAAATTGAAAAATCAGTGAAGAGTGACTACCACTGTGGTTAACAACTGTTAATATAAATTATAATTATCATTATCTACCTAGGAATATCTTAACTACTTCCGCGTAATGGAAAACGCAGCGTTAGATAGGTCTCCCTCAAGGCAGACCGATGACCTGGTGAGGGTTGCGGGATCCGATGGATGCGAAATGCACAAGACCGGTCGTTATAGCGACAATTAGGGTAGACCTATGTCCAACAGTGGACGTCTTCCGGCTGAAATGATGATAATCATGAACTATAATTTACTTGCAAATATGGCGATGTAATTTAAGATTTTCATAAATCTGTTTTGGATCGATTTTTAATGATTTCAACTGTGTATGTTATAGAAAAATTGCACCACATAACAGTCTTCTATATATATAACAGCGAAATACCACTCACTGATTAATCACGAAATCTCAGTAACTGTAACACCTACAAACATAAAATTTGGCAGGGAGATTCTTTACAGAGCGTAGACAACCGCTAAGAATTTTATGATACTCCACCCCTAAGGGGGTAAAACGGGGCTAGGAAGTTTGTATGGAGAAACAAACTATCACGCGGGCGAAGCCGCTGGCAGAAGCTGGTTTATCAGATATGTGATATGTACTGTTTATCAAGACAATGCCAGGCCTCCTCACCAGGTTTTTTTTGACCCCACGTCAAAAAAAACCTGGTGAGGAGGCCAAGTCATCTAATGACTTCTCCCGATATAGGGTCGAGCGGGAGGGCGTGTCAGAGTTTTATTGATCAAAACCACACCCGTGTCCTTCAGTTGTCCTTGCGTTCTAGAACCGTAGTGGGTTTCCGTTTCAGAAACTCCCCACGGCCCCAGCAGGCATCGACTCTGCTGGGCCCCTACGGTTTTGCTGACATCTCTTTGAGGCGCGTATCGAACACTACGTGTCATTGATTACTTGGGCTCTGATCGGACTGGACGGCCGGATGGTGAGTTATCCATTGCCCGTCGTCCTCAAGTCCGTCCCTACCGTGGCTGGTAGTTGGAGTCAGGGTCGCGACAGCTAGGGCGTGAGGACGTCGGTTCCCTCACGTGTGTGGCCGTCTCCTTTGCTAGCATTACTGCTTCGCAGAAGGAGGTGACTGCCACTTATCCCTTTTCGTTCCGGACCATGGCTTGACCCAGAGTCCTCTCACCAGGTAGATTCACGCGACCTTATTCGATCGGCAGCCGTTGAAGTAAGACGCACAATTTGTCTCTTGCATTATTATAGCGTTAAGAAATATGTAACTATATTGTTATTTAAAAAGCGTGTCCATGGAATTTCTTGCACATTTTTCTCCATGAGATCTACGCTTTGGAATGTGCAATTAGCGTCACTTATCTGAGTGACTGACTTCTTGACAATTCACAGGATTGAGTAATTATACTATTTTGCGGTTATATTACTCTTATATTATGAGACATGTATTTTTCTCACTGTATCAACACTTCAAAGTACACTATCCCACTCCATTTCCTCATTAAATTCGTAACTCGCCAACTCACTTGTAAGGGTGGGTTTATTCGACACGTTTTATTTCCTCAGAAAAAAAATAAGGAATCCTACTATTGTACGGAACCCTTCCTGCCTTAAGAAGGGTCCCTGCTGTGCTCTAATGAATTAATACCCAAATAGAAACGTCAAGCGTGAGCTGTATCCGTCCAAGATGTTTTTAGGAAGGTTCTATTTTGGAGATTTCGGTGATATAGTTTTGTTGTTATCTACTAATTAAGATTGCAGTGAGTGATAAATAGATTTTACTGATTGTGCTAGGGACAGGACGAGTCTTAAAACATTGTAGAGATTTTTTAGTATCTGTAGAAAATTAGGATGGGACAATAGGCATAATAGCACGAAGAATCGCCAAACTTAAGTGGCAATGGGCAGGGCACATTGCTCGCAGAATCAATGGCCGTTGGCGCCGAAAGGTTCTGGAATGGCGACGACGTACCGGAAGACTAAGCGTTGGAAGGCCTCCTACAAGGTGGACCGATGACCTGATAAGAGTTGCGGGAATCCGATGGATGCGAGACGCACAGGACCGTTCATTGTGGCGACACTTGGAGGAGACCTATGTCCAACAGTGGACGTCTTTCGGCTGAAATGATGATGATGAATAGGCATCATAGACAGTCTCCTCAGCAGAGCAGTGCTTGGAGGCGAAGGAGTCAATCTCGCATGTACACCTTCACTGCACAGGTGTCACTGATACTCGAATACGAACCCTAAGATCACCGAATTCCCTCACAGATGCCCTGAAAAACCTCTCTCCAAAAGCCTTTTCCCAACTGGCTTGGCTTTGGTTTCCATTTGAACCGGATGCGGCTAAACACCTGTGTTTTATATGGAGCTAGGGATTGCAAAATCCGGACGTTTTAGAAATCCGAATTTCTGTACTCTCGTCCAATAAAAATCCGAATTATCCGGATTTTTCGAACTTTTGAGTATTTTAAGTTGATTTGATATAACTGAAATAAATAGCATAAATAATTTAAAATATGTACCTATTTATTCGCTCAATTTACAACACGTCAGAATAAAATCAACTAAAATAATCCACAAAACTCAGTAATTTTTCCCGTTATAAATTCACGTAATAATTTTAATATAACATTAACATAAACTTTAGATAATTAAGATAACAACATAAACTAATTAAAAAAATCATTAGGGTTGTGTAAATATTGTAAGGCACCGACAACAGTATAGAGCCGTCTCTCTTTGATTCTCCTTTTCAATGAATTTGCCAGTTGCTTTGCAGATATCGTGTCTTGGCTGTCTAATGATTTTATCAAAAATTGAAAAGCTATATCGGCCGTTAGAATATTGTCATCTCTGTGGCGAGCCAAATTTGCGCAAATACACTAGGTACACTACACCTAATCCTACCAATTCAAATACCCTTTGGATTACTTTTAATAGAAATTTGTGGATAACTGCAAATATTATTCGTAAAACTCAGTTTTGACTAAAATCCGAAAAAAAAAAACGAATTTGAGTCCAAAAAACCGGATTTCAAAATGTCATGAAAAGCCGGATTTTTCAATTATTTTCGAATTTCGAAGAATCCGGATTGCAATCCCTCTATGGAGCGACTGCCTATCAGATCTCCAGAACCCAGTTACTGGGCAACGCGATACTTCTTGGATAGCCAGTAGGTCAGACTTTCTTGTATAAAACTGCCAGTAACGACTATCAAAGATCTACGAACGACGGTGGCAGTAATGTCCTGCATAAACTTAGAAAAGTAAATTTAAATTGAGATATTTACATTGGTAGTTGCCCGGTTTCGAAACCCGCAACCTCATGCATGAGAGGCTGGATGGAATAAGCCAGGAAAATGGTGGTCACCATGCCCATATACAATGGTCCACCATGGATTAAGTGTGGACACCAAATTTCAATAGATAGATAGAAGTCAGGGCGGGGTTTAAGGTTAACCAACGCTTGTAAAGTTCAGTACAACAAATGGGTGGAAAGAAAAAGAAAGAAAGAAAAAACGTTTATTTGTACCTCACACATACAGTAAAATTTAAAAAAAAACAGTAGAATACCTATGAATTAAAATATTGTAGAATTAAGTACCTACTTATAAAAAGAAAAAAAAAATAACTGTATGTTCTGTGCAAGGTCAAAAAGGCGCCTAACTCAGCATCTTGGCAATCTTTGAGATACTGAAACCTTACCGTACTTAGGAAAGCTTCTGACTACCAGCCACGGTAAACGCGGGCTTGTGGTCCACGAGCAATGGATAGCTCACCGTCCGGCCGTCCGGTAATCGACCGGACCGAGCCCAAGTCGTCAACAGCGCGTAGGGATGCACGCGTTCCTCAAAGAGATGTCAGCAAACCGTAGGAGCCCAGCAGGGACGATGCCCGCTAGGGCCGCGGGGATTTTCTGAAAAGGAAACCCGTGGTCTTAGAACGCAAAGGGCAACTGTAGGACACAGGTGTGGTTTTAGTCAGTAAAAGTCTGATACACCCTCGCGCTCCACCCAGAGTGGCAGAAGTCATTGGACGACATCCCATGAAAAAAAAAACCGTTGTTCTCGGCTATCATTTGAAAATCTTCATAAGTCCGTAAATATTATATCAGTCTTGCTAAGTGCTATAATGCCTAGGGTTAAAATGTTCCATTGCATGTTGCATTGTTTTGAGATTAAGAAATCATCAAATAATTTCTCCCGCTCTGGGTTAAGCGAGAGAGTGTACGGCCAGTCACACGATACAAACCATCAAGTTTGCAGCGCGCTTCAAACAGCGTCCAATACTCATGACAGTATGTGGCTACCAGTATGCATGATAAGCCTGCAGCGTGTATGAGCAGAGCATATTTTTTATTCATAGGTTCGCGTTTGACCATTATCTCATCTCATGGTAAGCGATGATGTGATCGACGATGGAACATGCTTGCCTAAAAGTAACCTATTCACTCTTGACTTAAAGACCCGGTGTCCAAATAAATGACCCGTCCACGAACTCCGTCCGGGACTTCTACTTTTTAGTTGAACGTATAATAAATTTTAACGTATTCTGAAAACATTTTGTAGCTACGTATGACTGGGATGTCCACCATGTACCGGTGGCGCAACGCACTATGTCTCGTAGTAGTCCGATGATGGAACGGGTTTGGCGGAATTAAATTGTGCAATTTCAATATACATTTCCCGTAATGATAGAAATACGTCGATAGAAAACCGACAGGTTAGCAACTTGGCGTCGATGTTCAAGACTTGAAAGCTTCGACTCGACGAGTGCATCATTAATGAACTTCTTGGCTCGCTCCTCAATCGACTCTAGCGCCTCAAGCTGGTATTTGGTATGTATGACATGAGTTGGCTGCAAACTTGACGGTAAACTAGATCGTGTGTGGCTGGTATCAGACTTTTACTGACAAAAACCCATTTGTGTTCCTTCAGTTGTTCTTTGCGTTACAAGGCTGCGATTACTCTTTGAAACATCCAGTGAAAACGATCTCATCAAAAAACCAAAGGATTTTGTGAAACCAAGTGAGTGAATTTTTAAATATTGTGCAAAAGCAAACCGTTAAATAATCATCACTACGTTTTGCTTTGTTTCGAAAACTGACCTTCGGACTGTGCTAATCGACGGTCATATTAACTCAAATCTCAACACTTCAACGAATCGTCTATTTCACTCCGACGTCACATTTAAGTCCTGACTACGCGGCTACGTACACCGCTTTGCATTACATGAGGTTCGAGTTCAAATCCCGCTGAGAACCTAGACTTTTTGGATTTTTGATTATTTTTTATTTTGTTTTATTTTTCTGATTTTTGAATAGAAAATAACTAATAAAATTTAAAATAAATATTACCACTATGACCTCTTTTGAAATGGAACTGGAGAACATTACAACCAGAAAGCCACGACGGGCAAACTCACTTGATCATTTGTTTATAAATAATTCGACTTTGCTCGATACTACCATGAAGAGCTTGCCAAGCACATCCATGAATGATAGCGACACTGTAATCAACCTCAATGAAACAATTAAACGATTAACAATGGAACTTCAATCAGCACATCAGGAGATTGAAAACTTAAACAGTGAAAATTTCCGTTTAAAAATGGATCTAGGTGAAAGTCAGAAAATTATCGATACATACAAGAAAATTATCTCATCCGACATGAAAAACATGACACCGACAACCTCACGTAAACGTAATCACATCAGAACGACCATTACATCTACTCATTCTACACCTTTAAATCTCGTTAGAAAAACTAGTGCATCTACCCACTCTACACCCCTAAAGACTCAAGATTTTGACCCAGTATACCATGAGCTTAAAACTCCTCAAGTCCCACTACTAAAACGCGACATCATAAACAACACGGCACAACATCTAGCGACATCTATGGACCAAAACAAGAGTCTCAACGCACCTATAAATTATCCACCCAAGTTGACTAAAGAAACTCGACATGAAGACTTACTTATTTCTTCGTCCAATACAGAAAGAGTAGAACTGAGCCGCAACATATCTTCTCCAAGGATATTACTTTTAGGTGACCAACAAGTGCGGGGATTTGCTCAAGAAATAGCAGCACAAAGAAATAATAATAAATGGAACGACATATACTCGGTATCAGGAATTTCAAAACCGTATGCAACGAGTACGCAAGTCCTGTGCGACTTTGACAAATTATCAGAAGAAATAAAAAGTAACCACATTATCGTATTAGGTATTGGAAGTAACGATAAAAATCCCTACTTATTACTTACAGAATTATGTTGTTCACTTCATAAAGTAAAAAATAACAAAGTGTTCATACTAAACGTTTTAAATAATCGCTACTTAAATACCAACCTATTAAATAACCATATAAAACTGATTGTGAAAAACTATCCAAACTGTCAATTCATTGATACATCTGATGTCATGGTAAGTACTAATAACTATAATTATGTATCAAAGCGCTTTATGTGTTTTAAAATAAATATAGAAATCGACAACATAAACTACCTGAAACTAGTAACTTCTCAATTAAAATCAAGATGTGCCAACAAAGATATGCAACATAAATATACTAACTATGATATACAAAAAAATATGTACAAAAAAGGAACTATCCCATACTATTTTAGTATAATACCACTAATCATATTTCAAAATCTAAAAGTGACAGTAAAAGCACTAGCCAACCGATGTTTTTTCGAGATTAAACGAAAATGTTCTCTTCTGCTTCAAAATATAGCTGGTGTATTGAGTAAAAAAGACCTTCTAGAATTATCAATAACGGAACTTGAAAAATCCAATATGAGTATTGACATTGTTTGTCTCTGCGAAACATTTATACGACAAGGGGCAGAATCTAATCTTACCATGACAAACTATAGAGTAGTGTCAGCCTTTTCAAGGCCGCATCAACGTAGAGGTGGAACTTGTATATTGACCAAAAAAGACCTTGACTGCAAACCTTTATGTAATTTAATTGACCCCAAGTTATATTATTTCGAATACTGTGCAATTGAAATTACTACCTTGAAACTTTATGTTATCTGCATTTATCGCACTCCAAATTCAAACATTAAATTATTTTTTGAAAATTTAAACCTCCTCTTAAGACAACTTATAAAGAAAAATAATAAAAGCATTATATTATGTGGTGACTGGAATATAGACGCTATAAAAGGAGATAAACATTTCAAAGAGCTCGAATCTATTTTAAAAAACTATAACATAATCAATCATATTACCAATCCAACAAGAAAACTCTCTTGTATCGACTTAATTGCGAGTAATATACCAAACGTTAAACCCCAAATACACTACCTAGCTCTATCTGATCACGAAACAGGACAATCTATATCTTTTGAGGTAACGGTAGACACCACAAAAATTAAAAGACCATTTTATTTTGAAGAAAGACGCGATTTTAATCAAGAAAATATAGATAAATTTGTTAACTGTCTATCTTCATTGTCCTTCTCAGATATTTACCAAACTGAAGATACTGACATTGCATTTAATTATTTCCATGACATTCTAATATTATTTTATAATTTATGTTTCCCTAAATTTAAATTTAAAATAACTATTAAGCCCTTAAAACATAACTGGATGACAAAAGGTATAAAAAAATGTTGTATAATCAAACGGCGTCTATATTTAAAATATCGTCTCTCGACAGCAAATAAAAAACGTCATAAAAATACCTATAGTAAATATACCGCTATTCTAAAGAGATGCATGCAACAGGCACAAAAAGGCGAAAACACGCGATATTTGTCTCAATCCAGCAACAAATGTAAAGCTGCCTGGAAAGTAATAAAAAGTAATACTAGCGAAAAACAAAATTCTCATGACATAAATAAAATTCAATTAAACAATCAAACTTACACTGAACCTGAAAAGATAGCTGACATTTTTAACAATTTTTTTATTGATATGACAAACGACACCATTGACCCCTCTATTGACTACACACCGCAGATGACTTATCACCCAAACACTATGTATCTGACCCCAACTAATGACACTGACGTTTATAAAATAATAAACTCTTTAAAATCCACGAACTCTACAGGTTACGATGACATTAACACAAAAATCCTCAAATTATGCTCTACATTTTTATCAGTTCACATTAGCCATATTATTAATTTGTCATTTATGCAAGGCTTATTCCCTTCACGATTAAAATTTTCAGTTGTAAAACCAATCCACAAGAAAGGTGAAATAAGTGATATGAATAATTACCGCCCCATAACACTCATACCAATACTATCAAAGATTTTTGAAAAGGTCATGCATGAAAAACTCACCGATTTTTTAACCAAATACAAAATCTTAAATGAGAATCAATTTGGTTTCAGAAAAAATAAATCGACTACCACAGCTTGTTTCGCTCTATTAAAATTAATAACCAAAAGCCTTAATGATAAACTACCAATTACCTCTATTTTTCTAGATATGTCCAAGGCATTCGATTTTGTGAACCATATACTGTTAATTTATAAATTAAACCGATATGGCATAAGAGGAAACGCGTCACAGTGGTTCGAAAGCTACCTTAAAAATCGACAGCAATGTGTTGAAATTTCGAGACAAACAGGAAATCAAAGGCTCACATATAGGTCTCAGTATCGTGAGAATAACTGTGGTGTTCCCCAAGGGACCATACTGGGACCGCCTTTATTTTTACTATACATTAATGACTTACCTGATGTAACTTCCCACAACTGCATATTATACGCTGACGATACGACCCTTAGCATTATAAACGAAAATGACGACATTGTTGAGTACCAAAATGAAATAAACATGACATTAAATAAAATTATTACGTGGCTTGAACGCAATAATCTCCATATCAACGTTAATAAAACAAAAATGATACAATTCCAGACATATAAAAGTACTCGCCCACGGCTTAATATACAATATGAAAACGAGACAATAGAAGAGGTCGATTATGCAAAATTCTTGGGGATAATAATTGACAAAAACTGTAACTGGAAATCTCATGTGGATGACTTATGTAAGAAGATAGATAGATTTGTATTCGTTTTATATAGACTAACACGTGTGGCTAGTGTTAATGCAGCACTATGTGCATACCATGGCTATGTGGCATCAATTTTGCGCTATGGCATTATAATATGGGGTAATTCTGTTGACTTTGAAAGAGTGTTTCGAGCTCAGAAAAAATGCGTACGCTCAATTTGCGGAGCGCACCCACTGGACAGTTGTGTTCCACTATTCAAAAAACATAAAATACTGCCACTTCCAGCACTATATATTTTTGAAATTTGTATCTTTGTACATCAAAACAGACATGAATTTGATTTGTTCAATGATATTGTATCCAGACCAAGCCGTAAAGTGCATTTGCTTAATGTCCCTAGGCGTAGAATTAAATTGTTTTCTAATAATGTATACTGCATGTCTATTACTATTTATAACAAATTACCTGATGGTTTCAAAACCCTCAACCTCAAAACATTTAAAAATAATTTATTTAACTTTCTTTTAAGCAAATGTTATTACTCGACTGAAGATTTTATGACTGAAAAAATTACCTAAATATTTGACATTACCTATGAATCATACTTTTCCTTGCCATTATTAAAATTGTGACTTATATAATTAATATCTCTTATAATATACAATAACTAAACTAAAAAATAATTTCAATAATTTGTAATTCTAATGATAAACAATAATAATGTATTGACCCATAATTTTACAAACCATATTTGTACGCCGGAAACGGTAGAATATTATGATCATAATATATAAGCACATAACAACTTTGTACAATATTCTGACAAATAAATACATTCTATTCTAACAATTTCGCAGTCTTAACAGGCACCAGCCCTAGCTGATCCCACCATCGTCGACGGTGCGTAGTGTTCCACGAGCGCCTCAAGGAGATGTCAGCAACCGTAGGGACCCAGTGAGGTCGAAGCCTACTAGGGCCATAGGTTATGCGAAAGAGATCCCCGGGGCCCTGGAACAATAGCAAAGAAGGAACAGGAAATGAGTTTTTATTAAGTAAAAGTCTGACACGCCCTCGCGCTCCGCCTAAGAACGAGGGATGTCATTAGATGATTTTCCTACGCAAAAAAAAAGCTGATCCCGTCAATTAAGCTGATATTGTCAAAGCTTAAAGACCCATTCAATCCAAGAATCTTCTCAAGCCTCCGAGTAGTTGTAAGTTACTTAACCATTAGTTCTCATTATTGACGCCGCTTGGTTCTTACTACGTAAGCGGAAAAGCGTAAAATAAAGAAAATAAAATTGTTCTTCCTGCGTAATCGCTTTTTAATGAAGATTTAGCGAGTTTTGGCGAATTCGTTTCGGCAAGAAATAAGATAGATTGTGTCAGCTTTGCTGTAGTCTTGAAAGCTGGAAAATAAATATTTGATTTAAAACTGATTCAAATATTCCTATTGTACACAGCGTTTTCTCTTCAGTATTGGTCATAGATCATCATTAGGAATTCCGTAATCTTGTTTCTGTTTATTTTAGTTCCTCGTTCTAGCATTGGACAACAAGATTTTTGTAATGCTGGTATCATTTGAGTGTGTTTTAATCTATACTTCTAATATTATGATTATGCTTTTTCTGACAGGGTGGTCCATTTTTACTTATGGAACAAACTGACTGTTGAACCCTTATGGTGCGGTGACTTTTTAACCGACTTCAAAAAGGAGGAGGTTATATGTTCGGTTGAATGTATGTTGTTTATTTTTTTTTTTATGTATGTTCACCGATTTCTCGGTCAATTGTGGATCGATTTTGAAATTTTTTTTTTGATTGAAAGGTTATGCTTCCGAGTTGGTCCCATAGAAATATTGTTACGATCTGATCATGAACTTCGAAGATATGGAACAGAACTCCTCATAGGATCACAGCCGAACCGTCGTAAAAAGTAAAATTGCTTTGTTTATACGTGTAGTCGATGACTGACTGAAAGTAGAGGGGGAATATATCGAACTGATCTGATGATGAAGCCTGAAGTTAGGCACCGGAACTCTGTAATAAATTAATGTAATCTAACCGTGTTTGGGATTATTAGAATTGTCATGAGATGCACTCTGGCTATAAGGTATTTAAGTTTGGCTGAGGGGTACTTTTTAGTGGTGGTACCATAACTAAAAAGTGTAAAATAAAAAACTTTTTACAAAAAAATACAACAGACTTCAAAGTAAAAAAAAAAACACTGAAAAGTGCAAAATAACTTTTCGGAAGTCGGTGTTAAATAACGACGTGAGACAAAACTATTATAGAAACACCGACTTCCGAAAAGTTATTTTGCACTTTTCAGTGTTTTTTTTTACTTTGAAGTCGGTTGTATTTTTAACCGACTTCAAAAAAAAGGAGGAGGTTATCAATTCGGTTGTATTTTTTTTTTATCATTTTTTTTTTTATGTTTTTTACCTCAGAACTCCGTCGTTTATGGACCGATTTGCAAAATTTTTTTATCCCTTTATAGGATATGCTTCCAGATTGGTCCCATTTTTTTCAAAATCCAGTTCTGGTGATGGAATCCATGAGGAATCGAGGGAACTCCTCAAAAATTATAGGCAACCCTATGGTAATTTTAGTATTTTCATCAAGAACTTAAGCATTTACAGTCAAAAAGTAACATTGATGAAGTGGAACTGATGAAGAAGACCAGAAATGGTCAACGGAACTTCATACTCAAATAGATATCACAATGAAGATATAGTTAAGCGACTATGACAATACAAATAAATGAATGATTCTGAATAGTTACGTTGAAAATGGTATCATCGAAGTGATCTGATGATGATGATGGAGCCGGAAGGTAGGCACTGGAACTCCGTAATTAATCAATGTAACCTAGCCGTGTTTGGACTTATTAGAATTGTCATGGTTAGCACTTTGGCTATAAGGTACTATCGAACTGATCTGATGATGGAGCCGGAAGGTAGGCACAGGAACTCCGTAATTAATCAATGTATCCTAGCCGTGTTTGGGCTTATTAGAATTGTCGTGAGATGCTCTTTGGCTATAAGGTACTATCGAACTGATCTGATGATGGAGCCGGAAGGAGGAAGGTAGACACAGGAACTTTATAATAAAACAATGTAACCTAGCAGTATTTGGGTTAATTGGAATTGTCATGAGAAATAGGCACTCTGTTTATAAGTGTATCGCAACTAAAAAGTGTGAAATAAAAACTTTTTAGAAAAAAAAATAACCGACTTCACTAAAAAAAACACTAAAAGGATTAAAATAACTTTAATTTCGGAAGTCGGTGTTAAATAAGAAACAAACAATTCCGAGAAACATCGACTTCCGAAATTAAAGTTATTTTGATCCTTTTAGTGTTTTTTTTAGTGAAGTCGGTTATTTTTTTTTTCTAAAAAGTTTTTATTTTGTAAAAAGTTTTTTTTTATATAAATGGCAGCTGAAGCAGCGACTGACAGCGTTAAAGAAAGAAAGAAAAACATTTTATTTATGGGAAATGACGCAATCTTTATTATTTGTAAGTTAGTCTAAACTTACAAATTATAAAAATTCTACAGGAAAAATATGCGTCACGTCCGCGCAAAACGGCCGAACGCTCAGCATAATGCGGCGACCACACGCAAAATGCGACGAGTCCATAGCACTGCTTTTCAGCGTGGGCCAGTGACGGTGTCGAAGTTGTGGCCAGATCTTAGAAATTGATCACTTCATTATGGCCAAGTAAAACTGGCCAGATACGTTATAAACGTTAAAGTTTGATGATATTTCAATCTTCGTTTGGCCTACTTTCTTTAGACCATTTATTTATTATTGAAATTCTACATCAATAATATGGCCAAACTAGGATTGACATAATCATCAAATGTTAATGTTTAAACGATCTGGCCAGTTTTACTGGGCCATATTATGAAGTGATCAATTCTAAGATCTGGCCACGATATTGACACAAAGACGTCGGATCGATATTGTGTGCTAATAGATTTGCGATGAATTCCCTTGAACCGCACCAGTCTGACTTGCCCGGAGGACACGGTAGAGCACACGGTAGAGGTATGCCCCGCTTGGGCAGAGCACCGCCATGTCCTCGTGGGGGCGATCGGCGGCAGCGATCTCTCGCGCCGGGCCTTGGTACAGGCCATGGTTCGAAGTGAGGAGGAGTGGCAGGCGGTCGCCTCCTTCTGCGAAACAGTAATGCTAGCAAAGGAGGCGGCCGCACGCGCGAGAGAACGGTCCTCACGCTCCAGCCGCCGGCATCCCGATCCCGATTTCCAGCCACCGTAGGCGCTGGCTTGCGAATGGCGAGCAATGGGTAGCATGCCCATTGCTCGCCGTCCGACCGTCCGGTAACCGTTTGGACCGAGCCCAAGTTATCGACGGCGCGTAGTGTTCCACGCGCGCCTCAAAGAGATGTCAGCAAAATCGTAGGGGCCCAGCAGGGTCGAAGCCTACTGAGGCCATGGGTGATGCTTCTTCTTGGGCCCTGGAACGATGGCAAAGAAAGAACAGGGGTGGGTTTTTAGTCAGTAAAAGTCTGACACTATCTCCCGCACTGCCCAAGAGCGGGGGATGTCATTCGATGATTTTCCCACCGAAAAAAAAACCAGTGTGACTTGCCAATATAAGTTGAAACCGACAAATATACAACTTGGATTCCACATCTACTGAATAACAAAATACCAAACGATACACTAGACATTCTGAAAGTTAATACAACTTTTCACATTACTGAAACCATTTGGATACTTAAAATAAATTCGATCTTTTTACTTTCTTCCGTTCCCTTTCCAAGTTTTGAAGAAACTTGAAGCCACGGTGGAGAAGTTTGCAACATATTGAATTATAAAGGCGAAGGTTTCAACTTTCCAAATTTATTAAAATTAGATTTATTAATTTTGTGAATTCTTTCCAGGTTGGCGCTTAGTTTTCTTTCAATGACAAATTTTTCATCAACCGTTCTTGTGTTCTCTAAAAATTACTCGGGAACGGTGTTGTGTTGTGTTGACAGTCAGGAGGACACGGTGTAGTGGAGGTGTGCTCCGCTTGGGCGGAGTACGGCCGTGTGCTCGTGGGGGCGATTGACAGCAACGACCTCTCATGCCAGGCCCTGCTACAGGCCATGGTTTGGAGCGAGGAGGAATAGCAGGCCATCGGCTCCTTTTGCGAAGCATTAATGCTAGCGAAGGAGGCTTTCCTGCTGAATGCTTGAGAACGGATTTCCTCACGCCCCAGCCGCTGAGATCCCGACCCCAATTTTCAGCCACCGTAGGTGTAGGCTTGCGGACAGCGAACAAAGTATAGTTCGTTGTGCCGCCGTCTGGTAACCGTTCGGACCGAGCCCGAGTCGTCGACGAGGCGACGGCGCGTAATGTTCCACGCGCGCCTCAAGGAGATGTCAGCAAAATCGTAGGGGCTCAGCAGGATCGCAGCCTACTAGGGCCATGGGTTCGTTTCTGAAAGGAAAACCCAGGGTCCTGGAAGGCAACGCAAAAAAGTATGACACGCCCTTTCACACCTCCCTAGGGCTAGAGAAGTTATTGGACGATTTCCCACCTAAAAAAAATCTATTAGTTGAGGTGACAAGATGAGCTGGTATGAGCATTGGTGACATCGGGGTTAGCTGCCTAGGGTTGTTACCCTAGCCAGATAACCCAGAACAACTTCTGATGAAGCAGTTCTTCTGGAATGTTCGAAAGAGTTACCGTGGCCCTAAAACCTAAAGGGCAATTGAAGGAACACAGGTCAGTTTTAGTATGTAAACTGATACTGACTAGCGACCCGCTCCACCTGGAGCGAGAGAAGTCTTTAGAAGATTTCCCTCCTCAAAAAAAGTCACCATAACAACCATGTTCGATATTATAATAATAGCATAATCAGTCTTATAATTTTCCCAGTACTGGGATTCAGACCTCTCTAGGCAAAGGAATGGGCCGTAATCCACCGCGCGAGCCCAGTGCGGATTGATGGAAGTCACATGTTCTAGAACCAAAACATTCGAATATGTTTGACATTGCTCAAAGTAAATACCTACAAAAGATAAAAGATTATACAATAATATCTTTTTTCATAACGTTTCGTTAGAATATCTTTATTTGATTATCCTTTGGGGACAAAAGTAAGTAAATAATAAAAATGTAAATTGAATAAAGCTCTTTCACCGTGTCGTGAAACAAATTAAATTAAACTAGGAAGTAATAATATCTTTTATTTGCTGATTTTAATTGGTATTTATTTAAATGAGACTTTTGTGTGAATAAATGGAAACTGTAATTACAATTCGTTTATCTTGTTCGTGTATTGCTTTAAATTGAATTTATTTTTTTAATTTAATGTTTGCGACTGTTATTATTAAAATGTAGATTATTATTTAAAGTTCCATACAAGATCGTTGTCCGTCTGATTGTCTGTCATGGCCCTTTTTATTAACCGCCTTCGAAAAGGTGGAGGTTCTATGTTTGGCTGAATTAATTTTAATATTTTTTTTTATTTGTTCACCGATTTCTCGACCAATTATGGACCGATTTTGAAAATTTTTTTTTTGTTTGAAAGGTTATACTTTCGAGTTGGTCCCATAGAAATATTGTTATGATCTGATCATAAACTTCGAAGATATGAAACTCCTCATAGAATCACAGCAGAACAAGTAAAATTGCTTTGTTTATACGTGTAGTCGATGACAGACTGAAAGAAGAGGGGGAATATATCGAACTGATCTGATGATGAAGCCTGAAGTTAGGCACCGGAACTCTGTAATAAATTAATGTAATCTAACCGTGTTTGAGATTATTGGAATTGTCATGAGATGCACTCTGGCTATAAGGTATTTAAGTTTGGCTGAGGGGTACTTTTTAGTGGAGGTACCATAACTAAAAAAGTAAAAAAAAACTTTTTACAAAAAAAAAAAATACAACCGACTTCAAAGTGAAAAAAAAAACACTGAAAAATGCAAAATAACTTTAATTTCGGAAGTCGGTGTTAAATAACGAAGATACAAAACTATTATACAAACACCGACTTTATTTTGCACTTTTCAGTGCTGTTTTACTTTGAAGTCGGTTGTATTTTTTTTTTTGTAAAAAGTTTTATATGTAGGTTTTTTTTGAGATTTTTCTTTTACATTCGCGCGAGTGAAGCTGCTGGCAGAAGCTTGTATTTCTTTTGTTTTAGTGTAAGTATATATAATTATATAGTTACTTAAGAGCGTCTAACTTGAGATACATTTTTATTATTTTTCATACAATCGCTCTTAAGTGATTATAACGTATACGTTTTTCTCTAGATATTTTGGGAACACGTATACGTTTTTAGATATCTTGTAGATATTATCTAGGATCTTATTGAAATCAAATAATACGTTTGTGTTATAAAAAAAAAAACAGAAAAACTTAAAAAAAACTAATCCAGTAAAGTTCTCTGAAAATCTGCTATACCTATTGCGTGAACTTTGGTCATTCATAATGTCCTCTTAAATTAAAAAACTATAAAATATATTTTGTACATTTCAATCAAGATTTCCAAAAACTTTGATTGCGCGATGCAGGATTAGTTCTTATGTGACGCCATAGATGTCGCTACATCACTCCCCTCCGGAGATCGGAGATCGATGGTTCTTGATGCTTCTTGATGGGTGCCAGGCCAGTGGTAGGTTGGTTCCAGTGGGTCGGAACCGAATGCCGCATAGTTCTCGGTGAGTCGGAACTGTCTGCGGTGATGCCCCAGTGAGTCGGGGTGGTGCTGTCCCAGTGAGTCGGGATGATGCCCCAGTGAGTCGGGGTGGTGCTGTCCCAGTGAGTCGGGATGATGCTGTCCCAGTGAGTCGGGATGATGCTGTAGGCTCCAGTGAGTTGGAGTAGTGCTGCTGGCTCCAGTGAGTCGGAGCGGTGCTGTGCGATGTAGTGGTTTGACTGCTTGCGTCGACCAGGAGAGGTTCTTCATGGCTCTTCATGTGACTGGCCGAAGGTGCAGTGTGCTTTAGCAAGGTCGCTGATGAGGCATAGGGTGATGACCAGGTATGACCAGGTAGGCATGCTGGTGGTCAGGATACCCTTTAAAGCCGTGGGTGCTGCCTGTATGGCTCGCTGCTCGAAAGTTTGAAGTGATGATGACGTCACGAATCTAGTAGCTGCACGAAGGCTGCGCTGACGTTCATTGTCGAGGGTCACCAGTTTGGGGGTATGCGGAACAGAGAGTAAAGTCCCGCAAACCTCCGTTGAAATGGGAGGATCCTCCGGCCAGACGGTTGTTATGTCTGGTGGGCTACTGCCCGATAGATGATTTCGGGTTGTTCTATATGTTCTAACCGCGCGGAGAACTTTGATTGCGCGATGCAGGATTAGTTCTTATGTGACGCCATAGATGTCGCTACACACGTATTTCCTGGAACAAGTTTTGTGAAATATTCGAGTGAATTACCTAATGCCAACCAAAAAGTGTTCAGGTTTTATCTCTCTATTTTCGTGTTGCCTCCCTATGAAGAAAAAAAAATTGAAACTAAGTTTTTAAACGGTCGCGAGCAGTCTATTACGCGACTTGAAAGAGTTACAAAACGATTTAGTGGATACAATAACCGACATCTATCATAGTCGATATAATCCACTATTAATAACAACCGAACAATTACAGGATCAGCTGAGTACTATAGCTAGTCACTTGTCTTGTCATGTTACCCGTAGGAAACATTCATAAAGTTCTTGCACAATTGTTTAATCTTCTACGATTCTAAGCATTTTTTCTTAGAATCGTAGAAGATTAAGAATGGATTAGCTGGGACACGTCTATGAAATATTCAAGCTTATAATAATTCCTATAGACAAACACTTATGTTATCTTTTAAACAAGACTTCATAGCTGAGAACTTGAAAGAGGATGCATACATTATCATAACGGAAAATATCATAGATTCATGTCTAGTGACAAACGTATACTTGTATGTAATGTACTAGGCCACTCAGAAAGTTTTGCGAAAAAAAGTTTTTGTGTTTATGGCACTGGCCACTTGGGTTATTTAAAAGAAAAAATACCATTGTTCGAATTTTGAATTTCCCTCCACATTTTTTCGCGATTCAAATCAAATTATCTTCTCATTTAAAAATGGATCGGCGTCGAGAACATTTACGTGCGATGATTTTATACGATTTTAAATGTGGCCTAAGACCTGATGAGTCATTAGATCGACTTCAAATTGGATGCAGGACCTTCAAAAGCAACCATCTACTGCTGGTATAGCGAGTTCAAGCGCGGTCGCCTTACTTTGGGGGATGAACAAAGGAGTGGTCGTCCTACGACGGCTATCACGGAAGAAAGTGCGCTGGCAGTAAATAATTTAATTCAAGAAAACAGGCGAATTACATACGAAGAGATTCAGCATACACTGCAGATTGGTTTGGGAAGCGTTCACAAGATTCATTCGTACATTGGATAACAGAATTCCAGTTATTTGTACAGCTTGTAGCTTGTGATCCCCTCTTTTCCTATTTCCCACTAGAAAACCGGTTACGGGAATACTGGTTATTTTTATTGCTCCACGGTTTCCGGAAACAGCCAGCATATGGAGGTGCTCACGATTAAATGGAAAGTTGGCAGTTGAAGGATTTATTTTGTTTCATGGGAGAGCAGTTTTCTACTCGCATTGTTGGCGACCTGTTGGTTGGTTGCTAGTTTTAATGGTGGCAGTTAAAACTAGTAACGTGCTCAAAGATAGATTATCCTCCTTAAGGAGGGATTGCTCCAAGCTAGCTCCGCGAAATTTCCTTAAATTTTTGTATTTTTCAGGTCAGTGTCAATGTAGGTAGAACCACCGATCACTAGAGCTCCACTTTATTGGGGTTTGAATAAAACTAACAGGTATCCAAGTATTAACTGAAGTGGCTGGAAAGGCAACACGGCGTCCTTACCTTCCGCATGACGCAGGTCCTCACCGGACATGGTAAGTTCGGGAGGTTCCTGCACCGGATTCGTGCGGAAGAAACGCCCGGGTGTCACCATTGTGTGGACCACCCGGAGGACACGGTGGAGCACACGGTGGAGGTGTGTCCCGCTTGGGCAGAGCAACGCCGTGTCCTCGTGGGGGCTATCGGTGGCGGCGATCTCTCGCGCCGGGCCTTGGTACAGGCCATGGTCCGGAGCGAGGAGGAGTGGCAGGCGGTCGCCTCCTTCTGCGAAGCAGTAATGCTAGCAAAGGAGGCGGCCGATCGCGTGAGGCAACGGTCCTCACGCCCCAATCGCCGCCGGGATTCCGATCCCGATTTCCGGCCATCGTAGGCGCGGGCTTGCGGACGGCGAGCAATGGGTGGCTCGCCTTCCGACCGTCCGGTAACCGTCCGGACCGAGCCCAAGTCGTCGACGGCGCGTGCTGTTCCACGCGCGCCTCAAGGAGATGTCAGCAACTGTAGGGGCCTAGCAGGGTCGAAGCCTGCTGGGCCCAAGGGTCTGATTCTGAAAGGAAGACTCGGCCCTGGTACGAAAGGCAATGAAGGAACAGGAGTGGGTTTTTAGTCAGTAAAAGTCTGACACTATCTCCCGCCCCGCCCAAGGGCGGGGGATGTTATAAGATGATTTTCCCACCGAAAAAAAAAAAAAAAAGTATTAACTGAAATTCCACATCGATAAAAATATTTCCCAAACACATAAGTAACTCGCGGAGAATCTTAACACCGACTAATAAAAAGTGACGTCATCGATCAACCCCATTTATTGATATTTAGTAAAACTAAAATAGTACACCTCGTGACTGCTACATATTTTTGGTTACTAGATGTCGCTACTAGTTCGGCTAAACAGTCAAGTTTTATATATATTATGTTAAAATATGATTGGCGGCCGTAATACGTATTTATTTATCGAATTATGATCATTAAAATCTTAAATACTAACCTCTCACTTCGTCTCACCGTATTGAATGACTATTGCATGTAAAAATATTGACTCTGAAAAAACACATGTTAAAATGCAAAAAAACTAAAAAAATCTGTATTTCACGGGCGGGCTACCCCGGCGCATCCATCATCATCATCATCATCATCATCATTTCAGCCAAAAGACGTCCACTGTTGGACATAGGCCTCCCCCAAGTATCGCCATAATGCCCGGTCCTGTGCATCTCGCATCTGTCGGATTCCCGCGACCCTCATCAGGTCATAGGTCCGTCGATTCGTTCGGCGCATCCACGTAAATATTATACTGACAAAGTAAATTTAGTTTATAATGTTCCCACTGCTGGGAAAAAGGCCTTCTCTAGAAGAAAGATTGGGCCCTAATCCACACATCCTCAAATCCAATCACGCGGGCGCAGTGAGAGCTAATAGTATACTGATGATGATAGCGGACCGGCTCGACTGTCCTTATACGAGTGTAAGGCGCTGCAGTGACTGGCACATTACCTGCAGTCGTCGGTTGTGACTTGTAGTTTTAAATGAGTATGTGAAATATTTAAATGTTGTTTTTTTAAAATTTGATATAAACTTTTGCTTGACTGCGATCCCACCTGATGGTAAGCAGTGATGCAATCGTTGCTGGTGAAGCGCACTAGTTTATTGAGAACCTATTTACTTTAGCCTTGAAGACACCCAAATTATAATCGGATGTGAAGACCTTAGCAGGTAAATTGTTCCAGTCCTTGTCCTTCGATGTACGCGGTATAAACCGTAGAGGTTTCAACAACGTAAGGGTGGATACTCGCCGTACGTCGGTTTGTCTGATGGTAGAAATGAGATAGCGGAATCAAGTCATACAATTCCCGCGCACACTCTCCAAAATGCAACCTGTAAAACACCGAAAGGCTGGCGCCATGTTCTGTGTTAGGTATGTGTAATTTATTATGAGTGTTAGTTACTTGAATAAATAAATGTAATTATTATTATTTGAGTGTGCGCTAACCATGCCGTCGGTTTGCGGAAAAATGTATTACCTTTCCCTAAACAAGCGAGTAACTATGACCTTACATGGCTATCGTGTTTGTATTTGCCTACCAAACTTTATATGGGCAGCACACGTTTGACGTCACCCAGCCGCCAGGATTCCGGCCACCGTAGTCGCGGGCTTGCGAACGGCGAGCAATAGGTAGCTCATCGTCCGACCGTCCGGTAACCGTCCGGACCGAGCCCAAGCCGTCGACGGCGCGTAGTGTTTCACGCGCGCCTCAAAGAGATGTCAGCAACCGTAGGGGCCCAGCAGGGTCGAAGCCTACTGGGGCCATGGGTGATGCGAAAGAGTTCTCCGGGGCCCTAGAACAATGGCAAAGAAGGAACAGGAGTGGATTTTTAGTCAGTAAAAGTCTGACACGCACTCGCTTCGCCCAAGAGCGTGGGATGTCATTAGATGATTTTCCCCCTAAAAAATAATAATAAAAAAACCTGTTTGACGTCAAAACTTCTGACGTCACGCTTCATGACGTCAGATTGAATGACGTAACAATAGGTCTTTAGTAACGCGATGTCCGATGTGGAGACGACGTCCTCACGCCCCAGCCACCTGGACCCTGACCCCGATTTCCGGTCGCCCGTAGGCGTGGGCTTGCGGACGACGAGCAATGCGTAGATTGCCGTACGCGAGTCGTCGAAGGCGCGTATAAATGATATTTATTTTGTAAATTCATCAATTTTTTTTTTCGTCATTTTAAACTAGATGAGGCCGGTGTTTCCTAGCTGACTACCCTGAGAAGAAACACCGAAACAAACTCAGGGGTCAAACTCTCTTTTAAAGTCCATACAGTAAATATGTAATGGTCAAATCACATGAGAACCATGCAGATTTGTCTGAGATGGTCTTTTGAAGAAAGAACCATACAGATTTGAGTTGACATGTCCAGTCAGTGCAAGCATTTGTCAGTATTCGCAAAGCTTAACTCAGGACTACTAAGGAGCTCAACGACTTGACGAACAATACCAAAGAAAGGACATTTGGGTAGGCCGCAGAAAATACTCAAATTTCCAGACATACGTTAAAATTACTGAAAAGGAAAAAAAAAGCAATCAACATAGTCCTCACGTTCAGAATAAAATAATATCTCAAAGAAATGTCAGCAAAACCGTAGGGGCTTGACTTCCGAAAGAGAAACCTATGGTCCTGAAACGCAAAGGGCAAAGGAGGAACATGGATGTGGTTTTAGTCAGTAAAAGTCTGATACGCCCTCCCGCGCTACTCTAGTGCGAGAGAAGTCATTGGATGATTTCCTACCTTAAAAAAACCCCAAAAGACAAAGTTGAAATTTTTCTTAGAATCGTAATATTATTCTGAGAAATATGAACGTTATTACAGTATTCATAAATTTAAGAAACTCTAGAAGCGTTTTATAAATAACAGATAGAAATCTTTGTTTATCAAACAATACATTTTGTTCTCAAATAACGATAAGAAAATGAACATTAAAATTAAAATAAAACTGGGCAAGTGCGAGTAGGACTTGCTTCCTGAGGGTTCCGTGCAAACTTACCTATGTAAATAGTTCAAATCCGTAATGGAGTCTCGGAAGATTTTTCCGAAGCGCAAAAAAGAAAATGTGACGTAACAACAAATTTACAGTTTTCAGATTTATTCCAATAATTGTGCTATAAGACCCTGCTTTATGCCAAATTTCAGGATTCTGGGTCAACGGGTAGTACCCTATGAATTTTGATTTCCTCGAGAGTGTCGAAATGTACGTTTTTTGCCACATAAACCGAAGTATCTTTTTTTCTCGTTAACTTACAAATTTGATTTTTTTACAGCTTCAAGAATCCGCAAATCTAAGTATATGGTTTTAATTTCAACTCGATACCTCCACGCGTTCCCAAGATAAAGGGTCTTGACAGACAGACAGACAGACAGACGGCCGGACAGACAACAAAGTGATCCTATAAGGGTTCCGTTATTTTCCTTTTGAGGAACGGAAGCCTAATAAAACTCGTATAATTGAACAGAATCACTGGGTTTCTTAGGAATATACAATGACAATAGATATAAAAATATAACATTTCACTGTTTTTTTTAAGCTTGTCAAGAAAAGGTATTGGTATAATAATGTATTTTTATTTTCTGAAGCAATTGGGTTTCCATGGTTTCATCTTTACAGAAATCATAAAAGCAGTTATGACACGGATCAGGCTATTTTTAGGTAGAGCGTAATCAGCTTATGATATTTTGCCCACTGTTGGGACATATTCCTTCTCACTGTAAAAAGGAGTGGGCCGGAAACCATTATGCAGGCCCAGTGTGGGTTTGCAAGAGCTGCAGATTTTTTCGAAAGAGTAACCGGGGCCCTTGTTTCTTCAAATAAGAAGGGATTAACGTAGGATTTTCAACTTTTATCACAATAAAAAGGGAACTCCTCAAGATGACCGATGAAGAGATGAGAGCAGACGACTACTCCAAATTTGGAACACCAGCCTGTTTTTGAGGTGTGAAATTATCAAATGACTTCTCTCGCTCTACTCTCTTCAGTTACCTTTTGCGTTCTGTTTCAGGACAATGGTATCGCTTTCGAATAATCCCGAAGCTGCAGCAGGCATAGGCTCTAGTGGCCCCATCCATTTTGCTGACGTCTCTTCGAGACGCGCGTAGGACACGACGCGCCGTCGACGACTGGGGCTCGGTCCCTACCAGATGGCCGGACAGCGAGCAACCCATTTAAGTTCGCAGTCTGCAAGCATGAGCCTACGGTGGCCGGAAATCGCCCTGCGACTTCTGACGCCCGGGGTGTCTCCTACAGCTGAGGCGTGAGGATGTCCTCTCCCTAATGGTTTCAGCCACCTCCTTCACTTGCATTGCTGCTTCATAAAAGGAGGTGACAGCTTCCCATACCGTCTAGCTCCGTACCGTGGACCGAGAAGGAAGACCGGACGCGAGAGGTCACTGCCGACGATCATCTCCACGAGGACACGGCGGTGCTCCACCCAAGCGTTGCAGATTTCCAGCTTGTCTTCTGAGCGATTAACCCAATGGGGACTCTCGGGCGTTTCTTCCGGCTAAATACGAAACAGAATAGGTTACTTCTAGGCAAGCGTGCTCCATCGTCGACCACATCATCGCTTACCATCAGATGAGATGGTGGTCAAACGCGAAACTATCATTAAAAAAAAAAGTCGCTCAGTTAGTCACTCTTCACTGATTTTTCAATTTACTTATCATGGTACGTCAGTAAGTGAGAAGTACTAACGAGTACAGTCAGGTCTAGAAGTGATATAGAGAATTTGTTATTGTGTGTTTTTGGATGGGAAATCACCAAATAACTCCTCATGCCCTGGGTGGAGCGTGAGGGTGTGTTAGACTTTGACTTGCTGATAAATGATATTTATTTTGCAAATAAGTTTCAAAAAACACTTTTATACGTCATATTTTCGATAGTTTTAACTAGATGAGGCCGGTGTTTCCTAGCTGACTACCTTGAGATAAAACACCGAAACAAACTAAGAGCTCAAAGTCTCTCTTAAAGTCCAGCATGCATGTAATGGTCAAATCATATGAGAACCATGCAGATGAACCAATTTGAAATTACGTCACAAAAAAAAAACTATTTTTGCGATTCGGAAAAATCTTCGTAACTCAATTCGGAAATTGAACTGCTTTCATAGGTAAGCTTGTACGAAACCCTCAGTGCGCTAGTCCGACTCGCACTTGCCCGTTTTTTTATCTTGACTAGACTGGGTAACTCAATTTAAAATTCTTGATACTTTATAAGTCATTCATATGAAAAATCCTAATAAAACGTAACTCTTCATTATATAGCAGCATAATAAACCCGAAATTCATGCGAAAATACAAGTTTTCACAAAAATATAAACACAAAATACATCGTAAATTACTTGTGTACTAGACAACTAAATTAGAGTTAGAGTACATCAGTCATTCAATGAGGCTGCAATCTCTTCTAGAACATTAATATTTAAATGGACTATCAGTGTAGTAATGAATTTTGTTGACGATGGTACAGACTAACTAAGTGCGCTCGTGTCACTCAACTTGAGTAAGTGTGATGGATCTGTTGCAAGTTTTAAGGGGTCAGCGGTTTTAAAATGTATTTGCAATGACTGAGGTTCTTTTGAAAAGCTTAGCATAGAGTGACACTACGGGGTGACTTATAATTTATTGTTAATCTTTCAGAAGGACTCAAAAATTTTAAATATACGTTTTACAATATGTATTATCAATTCTAAAAAAAACAGTACAATTACAAATAGGCGCACGAATCTTGAGCGCTCGGCGAAAGAGTGGGGATCGCTTTGCGCATCGTACACATCGGCGAGCCAATCACTGTACAAGGATTGCATTCTCCGCCCCCACATCTCTTTTCATACCACTAAAGAGACCCGATATTTCACTTTTGCGTGCTTCTGCGCAAGTAGAACTGTAGAAGTCAGCGCTCAAGATCCGTGCCCGTATCTGTATCTTCTTACATTTCACTAAATACTTACTCGTAGTATTAAACAAAGTCGCTTCCCGCTGTCTGTCCCTATGTATGCTTAGATCTTTAAAACTAAGCAATGGATTTTGATGCGTTTTTTTAATAGATAGAGTGATTTAAGAGAAAGGTTTATATGAATAATACATGCGTAATATGGTAGAGAAACACTGATAATTTTAGAGGTTTCTAATGTGATGTCGTAAATAAACACAATTTTTTGCGCTTACGATGGCTGAACCCTACGAGATAGATCAAAATCATGTACTACAGGTGTACAATAGTACACCTTAAAAAGGTCTAAAAAAAAATCCGCGATGGTATATGTCTATCTCTTAGGGATAACCCACAGTAGAGCACTGAATTAACTACAGGTTTTAAGTTATGAATATTTACATTTGTTTAAGCGTTTTTGAGATAAAGAGTGAAGATTGCGAAGTGTCACAGTGCAGGGTTAATCATGAATCCACTTTATTAACTCAATTATTTACTACTCATTTTATTTCATTAAAAAATATTGCCCATATTAGAAATTACTTCTATATCGTGGGTGCATTCACAAGCCTGTAAACTCACATAATAAACAAGACACCCAGACCCGGATCCACTATCTGTAGACCTTACAAATATTTGTTTGATACCGGAATCGAAACTGCGCAAACCGTGTCGTCAAACTCATTTTTTTTAAATAATACAAACTAGTCTGCTATTTTTATAAATTCGCCGTTCCAACACGATCCCATTGTCATTTTGATAAAAGTTCGTAATCTGCTAATTCATAATGGTCGATCATTGATCGGTTAATGGTCTCGTACTAAAGTTGTGGTAGAATGACAATATCGAGCTTATTAAAAGCAATGACTGCACAATGACGTTCTAATGGTAGGTCACTGATCAATAGAACTGTCAACATTTTAGCAAATTATGACATACGTCAGACGTTCATTTATCAATATGTACGAGATTACCATTCTATGCCACTTCTTTCAATGGAGTGTCTGTGGTTGACCATTGGAAAGTCATAATGACGCCATTATATTAGTAGATTACCAAACTTATCAAAATTAACAATTATGAAATCAATGTTGCCATCCATGTTGCCTGAAATAAATTGATTATTATTATTATTATTTAGTCCAGATCGTAGAGGTTTAAACAACGTAAGGGTGGATGCTCGCCGTAAGAATTATTATTATTACTTATTAAAAAAAAAATGCTTAGTCACTTGCTAAATAACGCTTGTCTCTCTTAACTTGGACCATATTCGTCTCAATTAAACTACCCTCTTATAACCGATACGCATCGTTTTATCAGAAAATCTAAAATAAGCCAAGAAAGTAACAATTACTGTGTCTGGTTTGACTGCTACATATTATATACTATGGCTAGCCTGGGGCTTCGCTGGTGTAGATTTAAACGTCCATCAGGAACTAAATTATGAACTGGGACGTATGCATGTACATATTTGTACCTAATGGTCATCTATATTTTTGCAAAAAAACGATAATTTAATCAGTATCACACATCACGTTGACTGATTCCAGTTCAATTAACTATCGGCCTAGGCCATTGAATGCCAGCGTTCAATGAACGGCCTAGGCGTTCCAGTTCTCGTGGTACACGTCTAAACCATTTTACCATTTCTTTCTGCAGGAATTTTCTGCGTTGAGAAGCTTGTCCCAGCACTCACTGTGTGGTGCTTTTATTCCTGCGACTGACGTGAACGCTCAACCCTGGCAGTTTTTTTGCCCACGTCTATACAGGATGTTTTGGAGCGCAGTGTGTTATTATGGTTCTTTTACATCCAGAATGCTGCTCAAAGAACATGACAAAGCAAATTATTACAAAAAAGAACTAAATTATATATTTTTTTTACATGGAATTTTAGGCCAGTTGTTTACTAATGTGAAGTCGCTAATTTCCGGGCTTACCGTCCGGTAACCGTCTGGACTGAGCCCAAATCGTCGACGGCGCTTAGTGTTCCACGCGTGCCTTAAGGAGATGTCGGCAACCGTAGGGACCCAACAGGGTCGAAGCCTACTGGGGCCATGGGTGATGCGAAAGAGAACCCCGGGGCCCTGGAACGAGGGCAAAGAAGGAACAGGAGTGGGTTTTAGTCAGTAAAAGTCTAACACGCCCCGCCCAAGGGCGTGAGATGTCTACCTCCTACCTTAAAAAAAAATGTCATCAATTTCAAATCTATCCTTTTCTATCAGCTCTAGTTTTTGAGATACAGCTAGTGGCCATATTTTTTTGAAGCAGTAAAACTTAACTTCTTATATCTCGAAAACAAAAAATAGATCTAAAATTAGCACACCGAAAATGTATAGAACTATCTAATATACAAAAATCTCGTGTCACAGTGTTTGTAATCGAACTCCTCCGAAACGGCTTGACCGATATTTATATTTTTTAGGGTTCCGTACCTCAAAAAAAAGCGGAACCCTTATAGGATCACTTTGTTGTCCATCCGTCTGTCTGTCTGTCTGTCAAGACCCTTTATCTCGGGAACGCGTAAAGGTATCGAGTTCAAATTAAAATCATATACTCAGATCTGCGGTCCCTTGAAGCTGTGAAAAAATCAAACTTCTGAGTTAACGAAAAAAAAAGATACGGCCGTTTATGTCGCCAAAAACGTATACTTTGACACTCTCAAGGAAATCAAAATTCATAGGGTACTTCCCGTTGACCTAGAATCCAAAAATTTGACATGAAGCAAGGTCTCATAGCACAAGTATAGGAAAAAAATCTCAAAACTGTAAATTTGTAGTTACGTCAAAAAAAAACCTTGATTTGCGATTCGGAAATATCTTCGTAAATCAATTCGGGAATTGAACTGTTTTCATAGGTAAGTTGGAACGGAACCCTCAGTGCGCGAGTCCGACTCGTACTTGTATTTTTTTTATTGAGAATAAGTAATAGAGTATTTTTTACCCTCCTACCCCCAATTATATATTTAAAAGGAGAAACTGACTGACTGACATATCAACGCACAGCCGAAACTACAGGGAGTAGGACCGTGAAATTTTGCACAAAGATTCCTTTCATAACGTAGGTGAGCACTAAGAGAGGATTTCCCCCCACCCCCAAGGGGATGGAACGGGGGTTCAAAGTTTGTATGGAGAAACCTACTTTGAAGCGAGCGACGCCGCTTGCAGGAACTAGTAGTTCATATGGCAGAACAACGTCTGCCGGATCAGCTGGTACTAGTATAAAATATTTCATATAACAAAAATGCTGTTCTCTTCTGTAATCATTCCTTTTCATAAAACAAAAAAACTGAATAATAATAATATATAATAATATAATATAATATTCCACAACTATCACACAACGCCGTCTAGTCCCAAGCTAAGCAGAGCTTGTGTTATGGGTACTAGACAACTGATAAACATACTTATATATTTCTAAATACATACATATATAGATAAATTACATCCAGACACAGAACAAATGATCGTGCTCATCACACAAACATTTGTCCTGGGTGGGAATCGAACCCACGACCTCCGGCATAGCAGTCAAGGCCACTAACCGCTAGACCAACAGGCCAGTCAAATGACGAATGAAGAATGTATCATATCCGCGCACGTACTTTTACGAATGATTTCTGGGTCACCTAGATTCGATTTATAATGGAATTAGTTCATAGCTTCAATAAGAGCTGAGAATGAATAATAAAACACATGTGATGAATATAAAGACTGATATTATTACCATATTAAATCTTACTTCCCTACTAATATTTTATACGCGAAAGTAATCTCTGTCTGTCTGGTTACGTTGATATTATATCGCGATTATTCGCGATAGATAAATTATATTTTTTGGCTGTTTGTTGCATTACTATTTTTATCCCTTTCCTGCACATACTTATAAAGCGAATGGGACTGTGTTACCCACTTATTCGAATATGGAATGAAGTTTCGTTGACACCCGCATTTTGCAATCGCGTTTTTGACTGATCCTGTTCCACGCGTTCCCGAGGTAAAGGGTCTTGACAGACAGACAGACAGACGCACGGATAACAAAGTGATCCTGTATGGGTTCCGTTTTTTCCTTTTGAGGTACGGAACCATAAAAAACTGTTAATTGATAATAAATCATTGACATGGTTATAATTATTTGAAATAATGGTATGAATACTATGTAACGTAGCGGCTTAATAAACACGTGACTGAATCTGAGCAATGAAAATATGTATCGCAAAATATAATATTAATAATTTATTCTACAAAGGCGCTTTCTGTGAACCACGGTATCTGAAAACTTGGGCACGCTATAATAATTAAGTTAAGTCCCCTCTGAGGAGTGATTTCTATAAACAAAGTTTACGGCAAGAAGTGCTATCTATGAGCAGAGATCTCTGTCAACAGTGCTTCCTATGGACAGAGATATCTACATACAATGTTTTCCATCAACAAAGTTTTAGGCGAAACGTGCTGTCTAGGAATAGAGATTTCTATGAGCGTTGCTTTCTGTAGGTATAGTACGGCCGGCGAAAGGTGGCGAGAGTGAAGTTAGCCTCTAGCTACTTTCGCGCTTGTGTATTCGTAAAAAAATAAGTGGTTTACAAAAATAAAGGTCAATAACCGTTAATTACAGCATTGAAAATAGCAAATGGAACTTATTTTGTTAAATTGTTTATTTTCTTAAGAGTATTAAAGCGCTAAAGTTGCTAGAGCCTAACTTCACTCTCGCCATCTTTCGCCGGCCGTACTGTAGTCGTATCGTACAAGCGTGTTTCTATATTAGGTTCCACGCTCGCCCAGAATAACCAGGTACTTTAAAAACCTCTTTTTTACACTAGAATTGCTATATGATAATGCGGGTCACAGCTGTCGGATTTATACAATGTAGCTAGCTATCCTTTTCTCACATGTTAAAGATGCATATTTTTGTCCTGCTGTCATCCTACCCATGCTGTACACCGTGTAATTGACAGGTTGGCAAAAAGCAAAAACTGAAACAGTAGCTTCATGACCATGATTATGACTGAAAAACGTTGGAATTTTCTTCAGGAAAATTGTCGAATTTTCCGACCGTTTTTCAACTAGATTTGTGTTCTATTTATTTGTTACAACAAAATCCAGCCCAAAAACACAATTTTAGTGAAAAAAAAAGCAAAAAACTTAAATTCGGCAATGTAATCGTAAAAGAAAATTCATACAACCCGCGGGGAATCAGCTGTTAGCCGTAAAAGTTTACTGAACTCCGTAGTGCCTACGACAGACAGAGACAGCATACCGCTCGCTCACTCGCTCCTTTTGTGTGGTGCGCGGGTCGTGCGCCTTTGACGCGCCGACGCGGCGACGCTGTTAGGGTTGTACCGCGTACGGAATTTAATACTTGTAATTTTATTTTCTTTATGTAAAATGCTTTAATAATAATTAGATACTCAGGAGTATGATTACTTTATTATTTCTTAATTCCAAAAGCCTTATTTTAAATCGTTAATGATCTACAGTATCAATTACGAAGCTGCCCGAACTGTACACACGCGTTGCATTACAGTAATGTAAATTGTTTGCTTTAGACAATTTAGTGGGACATAAAACATAAAAACAATGTGTCAATATTGCCAGATTCACATTCTACCTGTCAATCCCTGAGCGAAAGCCGGCGTTCGCGCGTGTAGTTACGAAAAGCTTTGCTTATTTTCGATTTTTACATACTATAATGAAAACTTCTTATTTACGTTCTTGAATAAATACCCTATAAAAAAAAACTTAATTTATAATCTATGCGAACGCCGACGTTTGCTTAGTGTTAAGAAAATGCGCAAAATCGCGCGCATGCTGCTAGGAGATTGACAGGTACTAGGTTTAAACTTGGAAGCAGAACCATGAGTAAAAGTTACAAAAGATAGCGGTTAATAACAATGTTTATCATACGATTACGATACGATTATTTTTCAATACCTAGTTCTTCATCTTTATCTCAATCGCAGGCCGACCACTGTAACTACTGCGCCATGGGCACCTCGACTAACGTGCTTACTATTACCGAAATAAAAATGTTTAATTTCATACCATGTGGGCAGCCCTAATTGCTACACGTGTCACACACACTCTCAAAGGTTTGCCGACAAACGAAACCTTTGCCGCCATTTCAGTTTGCCGCGATTGCTGGTGAGTTCTGGACGTCTATTTCGTTTTCTTTCAACTGTCGAGAGTTCGGGACTGTGTATTGCGTTCAGTTGAGTTGTGTGTTTTTGTGTTGTGTGGTATCGTCATGAATCGGCGTAATGAAACGTTTAGTGCTCGCGAATATGGCCAGATGTTAATGTGCTTGGGTGAAGCTAGAGGAAACGCGTCGTTGGCATTAAGGCTCTATGTTCAAAGACACCCAAATGAACGGCATCCAGCTAATAGTCGTACTATCACAAGGGCATAGGTATCAACGTGTTTTAGAAAATTTACCTATTGTGCCGCGTCAGGAAGGTGCTGGAAGGACAATCCGTGCTCATTCTGAGCAGGGGATTTTAGATGTTGTCCGTCGAAATCCGCGTTTGGGAACCCGTACTGCTGCAAAACTTGTAAGGCGTAATAACGGACCCCGTGTTTCACATCGTTGAACCAAAAACTCAATGAGGATGTGACAATGATGCCTCGTCTCCATGCCGAAACCCTGCGTAGAGCAAAACTGTGCGTGCAGCTCGGAGGCAACCACTTTGAGCCATGCCTTATACGACCCGAGAGACTTTAATTTAGGTAAGTGACTATTTTAATTTTTGATAGGTTTTGAATTCGTGTTAAAATTTTTTGATAGGTGTGTTTGTGTGTGTAGTGTACTATGTATTTATTCCAAACTGGTACTTCGGGACGTGGACCTTACGTCCCGAAGTACCTACCTATTAGTATGAATGAACAATGCGCGGGGTACAGGGTCGCGCGCGTATCGATATATTCGTTATACATTGCGTATCCGAAATAAAATTGAAAATTGAAAAACGTTCAGGTGAACGTTTTTCAATTCCGGGAAAATATTTCACTATCAAAATATTAACAATACCAGTCTGAATTCATACTTTTCGTTTTTGCCAACCTGTCAATTACACGCTGCCAGCAAACCGTAGGGGCCCAGCAGGGCCGATGCCCGCTAGCTAGGACCGCGGGGAATTTCTGAAAAGGAAACCCGTAGTCCTAGAACGCAAAGGGCAACTGAAGGACACAGGTGTGGTTTTAGTCAGTAAAAGTCTGAAACGCCCTCCCGTTCCGCCCAGAGCGGGATTTCCACACTTTAAAAAAAACTCATGCTATATACATAGCATGAGTTTTTTTTAAAGTGTGGAAAAAAAAAAGACATTAAGGGACGAGTCATTGTAACCTAAGGTCTTTTTATATAATAATAATAATAATAATTTGATAAAATATATAGCATGGGTTTCATTTCGATTTACACAAAGTAAGCTCCTACCTGGGTCTAAACCCGCTACCTACGTCTCGAAAGCCGGTGCCGTTACCACTGCTCCCCTAATGAAAATGCGATCCATCTCACTATTCCACGGGCAAAACCGACGGCCAAAGCCAATATTGTATACTAAGTATTATATGAGAGTGGAATGGAAGAAAAATAGAAAACGTATGAGGGAAATTAAATTAGCTGATATTAACTAGTGCAATACGAAGAGAGCTAATAAGGATTTATATTAAAAGAAATTGAAAGAAAATAGAGGTACTGCTTATTAAGGTAGTAAGTAATAGGCAACGATCGTAATTAGTTAATTTTTGATTCGTGTGTTATATCTGGTAAAAAAACAGGACAAGTGCGAGTCGGACGCGCACACTGAGAGTTATGTACAAACTTATGAAAACAGTTCAATTCCCGAATTGAGTTACGAAGATTTTTCCGAATCGCAAAAAAATGTTTCTTTTTTGTGACGTAACTACAAATTTACAGTTTTCAGATTTTTTCCTATGCTTTCGCTATGAGACCTTGCTTTATGCCAAATTTCAAGATTCTAGGTCAACGGGAAGTACCCTATGAATTTTGATTCCCTTGAGAGTGTCGTTTTTTGCGACATAAACGGCCGTATCTTTTTTTGTCGTTAACTCAGAAATTTGATTTTTTCACAGCTTTAAGGGACGGCAGATCTGAGTATATGGTTTTAATTTCAACTCCATAACTCCACGCATTCCCGAGATAAAGGACAGACAGACAGACCGACAACAAAGTGATCCTATAAGGGTTCCTTTTTTTTTTCTTGAGGTACGGAACCCTAAAAAAACTTTGTTTTGAGTTGGGAAATCATCAAATGATTTCTCCCGATCTGATTAAAGCGGGAGGGCGTATCAGACTTTTACTTATTAAAACCCACCTGTTAATTTGCGCTTACGTTCTTTCTTTATGGAACATTGCGTTGGGTGGTACAGCAACCGTTTAAACTATGTTCACGTTGAAGATAGACGGCTCAGGGAGGACTCTCTTAAGTACTACTGAGGGAGGGACTTGATTTCTTTGAGAGTGTCAAAATATACGTTTTTTGCGATATCGTCTATGTCGCAAAAAACGTGACTTTTTTTTTTTCGTTAACTGAGAAGTTTGTTTTTTTCATGGCTTCAAGGGACCCCAGTATATGGTTTTATTTTTAACTCGATACCTTCATGCGTTCCCGAAATAAGGGGTCTTGACAGACAGACAGACAGACGGACGGACAACAAAGTGATCCTATAAGGGTCCCGTTTTTTCCTTTTGAGGTATGGAACCCTAAAAAACATAAATATCGATCAAGCCGTTTCTTGTAAACTATGTTCACGTTGAAGACAGACAGCTCGGGAAGGACCCTTTTAAGTCCTACTAAGGCAAGTCTGTTATATTGACGTCCGAGTTGTCAGTTGCAACTGTGCTCAGTTATCTTTCCTTTATAGTTTTATGGCACAAATGGCGAATCTTTATTGGCAATCGCACCATTAAACATAAAAAAAAAAAAAATATTATTATTGTGGCCATGCTGTGCCGTGTCGATTTACTGGACAGTAAACCAAACTAGTTGCTAATTAGGTAAATATTTATTAACCCAACATTCGTAATGCACTATTATACATGTAGATGGATAGAGAGGGAGAGGGAAGCTGAAGAAAAGATGGATGTATTGTGTGAGAAGTGATATAAAAGAAAAGGGAGTTAGTGACAGCGTGACGGGTGATAGGGCAGAATGAAGGAAAAAACGTGTTATGCCGACCCCGAGTACCTAATATGGGACAAGGGCAGGAACATGATGATGATGGTTCGTACTGCACTCGTAGAGTAGATGGGTCGTACGCAAAAATTGTAATTAAAGTTTTCGATTGTTGTAATTTACTGATTTGAATTATTTATTTTGTTACATTGATTTATTAATGGATTGCTCTATGCAAAGATAAAGGTGTTTTCGTAACGTCATTATTATTGTTATTCGTTGTTTAATGAAAAAAGTCCCCTCCTGTAGACTGTTCAGATACTGACTTCTGGGCTTTAAAAGGCAATTAAAAATATTCAGCATTTACTTTTTCCATAGATCTTCTTGGTAAAAATTCGTACATATACTCTGGTATCATCATCATCATCATCATTTCAGCCGATAGACGTCTACCGCTGGACATAGGCCTCCCCCAAATGTCGCCACAACGAACGATCCTGTGCGTCTCGCATCCATCGGATTCCCGCAACTTTCACCAGGTCATTCCAGTCAAAGACCTCCCTTACTCTTCATCAATTACTATGAATGTCGTCCAAGTTGTCTCACCATCCTTCTTCAGGCACCAGTTTTGTGTTTTAAAGGCCCACGGCTCGATCGGCATACCACTTACGCTGGGGAGCCTTCTGAGCCACGTTAATGGTCTGTGTTTTGGAGCGCAGTGTAGAAAATATATACCTGATAAAAATATGTATGGGGGTTATCCACATCAGTGTGTCATGTCACATCATATATTGGTCATAGATCTTTGGCACCGTGCCCGGTACACTCGTGAACTACTGATTTATGTTCTTTGAATATTTATAATATTCATTTATACGACCGAATTCATTCTAAACCCAGCTCTGTTATTTCAATAGTATTGTTTGGTTTGGTTTTATGAATAGAATTTTTGTTTTTAGAGTTCCGTACCTCAAAGGAAAAAACGGAACCCTTATATGATCACTTTGTGGTCCGTCTGTCTCTCTGTCTCTCTGTCACTCTGTCCGTCTGTCTGTTTATCTTAGGAACGCGTAGAGCTATCGAGTTGAAATTAAAACCATATAGTCAGGTTTGTTGAGTTGACGAAAAAAAGATACGGCCGTTTATGTCGCATAAAACGTATATGTCGACACTCTGAAGGGAATTAAAACTCATAGGGTACTTCCAGTTGACCTAGAATCCTGAAATTTGGCATGAAGCAAGGTCTCAAAGCACAAGTACAGGAAAAAAAATGTGAACACTGTAAATTTGTAGTTACGTCACAAAACAAAATTGCCAAACTTAAGTGCCATATTGCTCACATAAAGATGTTTGATGGGGCCGAAAGGTTCTAGCTAGAGTAGCGACTGCGTACCAGAAGACGCAGCGTTGTTAGGCCTCCCACAAAAAGTGGACCGATGATCCGGTGAGGGTCGAGTAATCCGATGGATGTAAGACGCACAGGACCAGTCGCTGTGGCTACAATTGGGGGAGGCTTATATCCTATGTCAAATTAATAGGCATAGCGAAATAGATAAAAAAAATATGTTTGTAAAAGGTAATCTCTGGGAGTACTTAATCCATACTAATATTATAAATGCGAAAGTAACTCTGTCTGTCTGTCTGTTACGCTTTCACGCTTATACCGCTGAACCGATTTTGATGAAATTTAGTACAAAGATAGAATAGAGCTTGAGAAAGGACATAGGCTATAAATTATCACGCTATTTGCTATGGGCGGTGAGCAATAATTCAAAATGTCGGTATTAAACGACATTTTGCAGCGAGTTCGATCCTCAGCTACAGTTAAAAATTTTGTCATTATTTTATCTTATTTTTTTTGTAATAAAATAACTTTTACCATTTTTTTTTTGACATTTCTATTCGATATCTTCTAAATATTTTGTAAAAACTAATCAAAACACATAATAAAATCAAAGCGGCGAGTAAAATCACGTACTATTTTGTTACATTATTCTATTTACCTGCAAATTTAACTTCTAAAAGGAAAATCATCACGCTATCATCGATAAGGAGCCATCCAGGCTATTATAGCGTTTATATAAGAACGTCTATTTTAAAACACAATCATCAGAGGCCTCAGCACAGTGGTTTCGTATCTAGACTTGCGTGTAATATAAAGATGGTTCGAGTCCCATAATATGGCTCTCATATAAGAAATTTTTATTTTATTTTTTCACCGTAAATAAGAGTTTTTTATATACTTTTGCATGCTTACATTTTTTTTATATCTACACACAATATATCTGTAGAATTTTTTAGTTGTGTGCGTATCACGCTAAATGTTAATAATATAAAACTTTTAAACATTAAAATTGTGTGTCACTTAAAATATTACTTAGGCTTTGTTTCATCGCAATCGGTTGACTATATCGAAAGATATACCTATGTATAAATTTAAAGTTTTCAAGAAGTAAAATGTAACACTAGACGCAATTCAGATACTCGCAACGCCATCTAAAGACTCAAAGTAGAAATAATTATGACAATAGCATTTGAAATTCATATTAAAGGAGACAATTTTTTTTGGGCCCACTATTAAACGGTTATGTTTATTAATAATATTACACATGGAAAAAGCGATCATCTTATTATAATTAACAGACCAAAAATTATATAGAAATCTAACCGGAATAATGAAATAATAGTAAAAAAGTGTTACGGCAAAAAATGCTTGTTTAGGAGCGTTTTCAAGTTTATTTTAACGTGAAAAAAAATGTTACTATAGTGCGCAGCGGTGACATCGGATTTAAATGCGTTTCAAGAGATAATAATTAATTGGTCCAGCGAACTTGTTTTTAATGCTGTTATTAACGGTTAACACAAATATCAAGTAACGTACTTTAAAAATCAACGTGGAACGAAACGTAATTAATAGCCCGTTGCAGATGCTCTGTGGTCCAGTTTCAATCAGTTTGACACTGACAGACAACTAGTGGTGGGTCGTTGTCGAATTTTAGACGGACGAGACGTAACCGTTTTGGCGACGACAAAAACGGTTGCAGAAAACGGTCGTCGTCGCAACTGGTTTGAAGGCGAAACTATCGTTGAGTGAAGTAGTTGCAGAAAACGTTCGTTGTCGCAACTAGTTTGAGGACGGTAATAAATTCTGTACTCGTTGCGTCGTCGTTTCAAAACCAGTTATTACAATGAAAAATGAACTTTATGACTATAAACATAAAATTCATTTTTCATTGCAATAACTGGTTTTAAAAACGACGACGCGACGAGTGTGATAGTTGAAGCAATGGATTTTCGACCTTATATTCTTAACAGTAAGATAACAATTCGCATACAGTAATTCGAAGATTGGTTTATGCAACGAAGACTGTTTGGTCTCAGGATGGAAAACGGTTGTTACGTTGCAGAACAAAAAACGGTCTTTGAAAACTGTTCGTCGTTGAAACCCCCACCGCTACAGACAACATTATTATTGTTTCCGATTACTAGATAGCATGTTTCTTCTGTTCTTTTCGTATTTTTATTCGAAAGATTTTATGAAAATGGCATCTGTAGATACATGCATAATCCACAAAGCCGTTGTATCAATTGTGCAGCACGATTTCAACGGAATGTTGAATACTGCTCTTGCTGGATACTGTTGTAATTGTTTAGTGGGCAGACGCACTGTTGGCTGCTGTGCATATGTGATGTGTACAGTGTGGTTTTTATCTTGGGCGCGGCATCAAGGTGAGGTTGAACCACCTGCATCTTTTTTAGATGAAATACTGCTTTTGAAAATGATGATGATGAACAGTAATAAATACTTGTGATGTTATAATGTGGTTTTTTTTTCTCCTTACACAACCAGCATAAAACACATCACCTTATTATTTTAGATCTACAGTCAATGGCCGACAAAAGCCGCGCTATTTCGAAATGAATACATCTACGCATTTTCATGAATAAGTCTATCAAATCGTGTAAATCACATCGAAGTCTGTCACGTAGTACAGACGTGACTTTGTTTTATACTGTATATTATTGAACAGTGCACTATTTTAACTTAAAACACCAAGGAGACCTATCCACTCATTAGACAATCGCTCTTGTGAGATTTTAGGTTATTATGAGAGTCATGTTTTGACTGTCGTATTTCACGGTACTCCAGTTAGATAAAGTTTTGCCAATATTACCAATGTAATCTAGAGATTATAAGGAATAAACTAACGTGCATTTCATTGCTATACGCCACAATTTGTGGTGGGCCTATTCCCCAAACAAAAAAAATTGTCTCCTTTGATAGATAGATGGCATTGTGTAATTTATGTAATTTTCTGAGTGGCGGAAGAATGACCATCGCCCACGTTTGCACACAGTTCTATTTTTTTCCCCGTGGTTGTAACAAGCTAATTGACCTATATGGTATTTAATTATTGACTTTAAAATAACACGGCCTTGAAAGGGGTTACATGGTACCTTGCGTTGGAAGGCCCCCAGGTGGACGTTACCGATGACCTGGTGAGGGTCGCGGGAATCCGATGAATGCGAGACTCACAGGACCGGTCATTATGGCACTTGGGGAGGCCTATGTCCAAAAGTGGACGTCTTTCGGCTGAAATGCTTTTTATTCTTTTTTTAAGGGTGAAAATTATCCAGTGACTTCGCCCGCTCTGGTTGGGGCGGGAGGGCGTGTCAATCTTTTACTGACTGAAACCACACCTGTGTCCTTCAGTTGCCCTTTGCGACATCTCTTTGAGGAGCGCGTGGATCACTACGCGCTGTTGACGACTGGGCTTGGTCCGGTCAACTACCGGACGGCCGGACGGCTAGCTACCCATTGCTCGACGTCCGAAAGCCCGCGTCTACCGTGGCTGATAGTCAGGGTCGGAATCTCGGTTCGGCGTGGAGCGGCCTCCTCCTTCGCTAGCATTACGGCTTTGCAGAAGGAGGCAACCTCCGGCCATTTTTCCTCGCTTTGGACCATAGCCCGAACCAGGGCCCGGCGCGAGAGGCCACTGACGCCGATTGCCTCCACGAGGACACAGCGGTGCTCTGCTCTTGCGGGGCACACCTCCAATGTATGCTTCACTGTGTCCTCCGGGATGATGGCACCTTGCGGCCTAATAATAGCGTGTTTTATTATTTGCAGTCACTGCTTCGTATAAAACGAATGGTAATATGATAATAGGTCGAATGTGTTTTTCTGATCACAGTTCGACAACGTATAATGTTTCTCAGATTCCTTGCAGCCTTACGTCGACATCTGGACATTGCCTCCTTGCAGTAAGTGGTGACCAACACTGGATTATGGTATTGGATTATGGTATTGGTACTGGTATTTCGAACGGTTTCTGTTCCGGATTCGGTGGAATTACCCTGATAATACCATTTTGCGAATTGCCCGAAGCTCCCGTTGTAGCATGCGGTGGAGGTCTATTCAGCTTGGGTGAACCGCCGTGTCTACATAGAGGCAATCGGCGTCAGTAATTTCTCGGTTTGGTCATCAATATGCGAGTTCGATTGGACGGGGATACACGCACTCAAGATTTCGCCGAAATTCATTCAAAAGTTGGAGACTCTTTATAGGGTAGTTCCCACTATGGAAAAAAACATTTGTCTGATATACGGGGACGTCAGTTAAATACACACCAAAAATCCTAGGTAAATGAACCATCACGCCCAAAAGGATCAAGCTGCAACAATCAATGCAAGTATGCTCTCGAAAATTCTTCATAAGTACTGTTGTGGAGGAAGATAGTTGATGATGATGGTAGTTTTTGGATTCACTTAAGGCTTTGCACTATCAGTGCAAGTTATCCAGCTGAAGGTCGGTGTTCCGATTATGCTCCTTCGTTTACCTCTACTAAAGCTGTCTAACTGCTTAAACTCTTCAGTGAAATATTATTGAGGCGAAATGTATTACACGAGGTAACTCTTTCAAACAATCTCGCAGCCCCAGCAGACATCGGTCCTAGAGGGCCCTATACATTTGCTGAAGGAGGCTACTGGTTGTCATTTTCTCCACCAATCGCCTCCATGAGGACACGGCGGCGCTCCGACCAAGCGGGAACGACTTCCACCGTATTCTCCGGGCGATCCGCACAATGGTGAGATCCGAGTGTTTCTTCCCGCTGAATTCGATACCTGAACCTTCAAAAATATCCACATCCGATGAGTCCTGCACAAAGAGAGGATGCCGTGACGCCTCTGTACCTCAAAGACAGGCATTACCGCTGCGATTGTGGCGTGCTCACTGTGGCGAGGGATTAAAATCATACAATATTGTTTTACCAGAACATAAACCAGAAACATACATAAACTAATGCCTTTTCCCTTGGGATAGGCAGAAATGCCAACTGCTACGACCCATACATACTCTTTCTATTCATTGACGTTCATACATCTGGATCTGGACGTTTACATAACATGTTTCCTGAAGGAAATTAGCGTTTTTACCTTTAACCGTTTTATGTTAAAGTACAATAAATAATTGCGATCCTTTCGGAATGAATTGCAAGCACAGAATGTTTGTACAGTTTTACGAACTTAACGCGGACGAAGTCGCGGGCAACAGCTAGTTATTCATAAAGGCGTTCACGGCTGGACATAGGCCTCCCTCAAGAGTCGCCACAACGACCTGTCTTGTGAGTCTTGCATCCATTGGATTCCAGCGACCCTCACCAGATCATAGCTCTTTCCATTGCGGTTGGGTAACTTTCTGATGACACCCATAGTAAGCGATCAGATTTCAGAGCTATAAGTATATGTCATCACTGGCATTGGAAATAAACTTTTGTCTTGATACATTGTGGTATGCCAGACGAGAAAATAGCACGAAACTTCCCGAACACAGTACAGTCGAGCCGGATTCGACGACGATTAACCTCTTTCCCGAAGTTAGACCTACCTAATTGGAAAGTCTGTCCCACAGGGGCGCCGACTCCGTGGGTGCTCGGGGGCTCGAGCACCCACGAGAAATAAACAGTGGGTGCCGAGCACCCCTGAGAATAGACTTCAAGAAACAGATCAGTAATCGCCTTTTAGGTTACGTATAAATTATAATATTTCTTGATACTAAAAACTAGTTTCATTTTATATTTTATCAAACATAATTAGTAATTAAGTACGCAGTATGTAAGTAGGACATTTATTTATCGGTTGATCAGTGTGCATTTCTCTTCTCACACTTCACCACTTTTTCGAGTCCATCAAATGAGCATGAGCACCCATGAGGTTTTCTAAAAGCCGGCGCCCCTGCTTTCCCAGGTAAATATAACCGTCTACAACTTCGACAGTAGTCTCCGATCTTGATAAGATTGAAAGATACAAATAATAAAAGCGAAAAAACTATTTTTCAACACACTTGCTCAGAAAGTGACTCTTATTGCACTGCACTTAGGTACATAATGGCACTCGTTACCAAACTGACATTTTGATTACCATTACACACTAGTGCTATAATGTAGTTAAAACCTTTTTGTTCAACCTCTTTTCGCAAAACAAATTTTGAATTCGAATAAAAATCCCACTAAGTTATTGCGTTCAATAGATAGTTTAAAAATAACTTGTACAAACGATTTATTTAATAAAAAACATTTAGTAAATAAATCGTACATTCAAATAAAATTTGTTTTTTTTTTTTTTTTTATTTATTTAACAATTTATGTACACACACAGAAATAAAAGATTCGAAGAAGGAAACAGAAAAATAGGTACAAAGGTGGTGCTTATTTCTAATGAAATCTCTTCCAGCACACCTGCGAAAGGAGAGTTGGAAGAAAAAAGATATGTAGACACCGTGTGTAATAGTAATAGGAAAATAAGTACATACTAAATAGTTATAAAAAGAATAATACAGCATGCAAAAAAAAGATATACAATTATAATTATATACTAATATACATACAGATAGTAAAATAAATATCACAAAAATACATACTAAATAATATAATAAAACTAATACATACATACTAATATGCAACTATGACGAAATGGAAAGATAGTGTTCTTTCACTCTACTTTTAAAAACTGCAAGAGTTTGGCAGCCCCTAATGTCAGGCGGTAGTAAATTCCATAACCGTACTGCATGCGCAGTGAAGGAGTAGGAGTAGAAATCGGTAGAGTGGGGAGGGGATTTAAGGAGATCCTTAAGATGCGACCTGCAAGGTGCATCAGAAGGGCGTGAATAGGAAAAGCGTTCCCGCAAATAGGAGGGCGTTTTAGGGTTGTGAAGGATTTTAAATAGCAGACATAATATCCGAGAGTTCCTGCGAAGTCGAATAGGGAGCCACTTGAGTATATTGCGAAAGCCTGAGACATGATCATACTTTTTACCAGACTACGGAGGGTTATGATTTTGACAGGCTATGTATGTATGTGAGTTTGTTCATCTGTTCCCACATAGCTCCTAATCTACTTATCGGAACTCGACGTATGAGGTATCGTTAGAACCGTCTTAATTGTCCGCTGAACATAGGTTACGTGACGTGTCACAAAACTTGATATGGCGCCCTCTAGCGGACAAAAAGTAATGTGTAAAAAATAAAAATGGAGATAAATACGCCGTGTTTGGTATCATTTGAAAGGGCTTTACTTGTACATTTCTAAAATATTGTTCAAATTTAAAGTGACGCCCTCTAGCGGACAAGAAGTCATGTGTTAAAAAAAATGTTAAGATAAATACACCGTGTTTGGTATCATTTGAAAGGGCTTCACTGGTACTTATCAAAATATATCATCAAAATTCAATGTGGCGCCCTCTGGTGGACAAAAATTAATTTACCATTATTTTAAATTTAGCTTTTGCAAATGGTATAGAAGCACAGTGATTTAACACCAAAACAATTTAAATAAAAAAAAAGTAAAAAAACTAAAACCCGACTACGACAAAAAAAAACGACGAAACTAAAAGTATGAAACAAGATATCCAGGATGCTGAAATAAACAAGGTAAAAAGAAAAGCCGTAGTCACACGTTATTAAAGTGTTTCGGTTGTTACCTATAACGTGTGACTGCGGCTTTTCTTTTTACCTTGTTTATTTCAGCATCCTGGAAATCTTGTTTCATACTTTTAGTTTCGTCGTTTTTTTTTGTCGTAGTCGGGTTTTAGTTTTTTTACTTTTTTAAGATTGAAAACAAAACGAATACAAATATTTTGCAAACGCTCAAGTTTATTTAAAAGCTCCTCGGTGGCATTCAAGTAACAGGCGTCAGCGTAGTCAATGATGGGCTGAATGAGTGTTTGAGCGAGGGAAATTTTGGTCTTCAAGGGCAAAAAACTCTGAAGGCATTTCAATGAATGGAACGTGTAGTGCACTTTCCGACTGACTTCAGCGACATGAGCAGTCCACGATAAGTAAGAGTCCATGATAACCCCCAGGTTCTTGGCCGTCTTCGCGTAATCAATTTGAACTCCATTCAACCAGAGTGGAGACAGCGACGCAACATCCAGCTTGTTCCGCATATACCTGCCACCGATAACCATGGCCCAGGATTTCTTGGGGTTTATTTGCAGCCCAAAGGACCGCGACCACTCCCCAATCAGCTCCAGGTCATTGTTCACGGCGGACACGGCGGCTTCAGCATCTTCTCCACGAAAGTGATGGTAGAGCTGCAAGTCGTCGGCATAGAGATGGAAGTTAGAGGAAATTACTCTAGTGACAGAGTTAATGAAAATAGAAAAGAGAAGAGGAGAGAGAACGCCACCCTGAGGCACACCCGCAGTAAGACAGCACCAATCCGATGAAGACTCATCAAGGCGTACCCGCTGCGAGCGGCCATTAAGATAGGAATCAAACCAACTAATAGTGGAGGAGGAGAAGTTAAGGGATTTAAGGATTCCAAGAAGGATATCGAAGTCAACAGAGTTGAAGGCACTGCTGAAATCTAGAAGAACAAGTAACGTGAGAGATTTGTGATCCATAGCCCAGCGGATGTCATCAGTAACCTTTAAAAGAGCTGTGACAGTGCTGTGACCAGGGCGAAAACCAGATTGGAAAGGGCTAAGAAGATCATTACTAGAAAGAAAGAGAGAGAGTTGCTGATGGACAATATGCTCAAGAACTTTAGAGAGATAAGGAAGGATAGAAATTGGTCTGAAATCGGTCAGAGAGACCGGGTTAGGGATTTTGGGTAACGGGATGATATGGGCTTGTTTCCAGGCATCAGGAACAGCGCACGAAAACAAGGAGAAGTTAAAAATGTGGGTCAAGACGGGAAGTATTGCGGAGAGAATAGGAGAAATCATTCTTGAGCAAACGTTATCATTACCAACTGCAGAAGAGGAAATGGCAAGAATAGATTTCTTGACATCATTTTCACTCACAGGATTAAATTTGAAAGAGGAACACTGTGGTAATGGCAAACATGACAACTTATTCAATGTAGCTGCCTTGACGTGTGGATCTATATTAAAAGGAGGAAGTGAGAAGTGTTTGTTTAGAGCACACACGTCAGTATCTTTATTAGAGACGACAGGGGATTTACCAATACCGACAGTTTTCAGAAACTTCCAGACCTCAGAGGAGTTCCGGTTGTCAAGAGAATTATGGAAGTAGCGTCTCTTTGCATCTCTACACAAACGACTGCAGCGATTACGCAGCTCCTTAAACAAGCTCTGGTTGCTCTCGGAAGGACAGCGCTTCAACCTCCTTTTGGCCCGATCTCTACTTGCCATCGCATCCTTAATGGCGGGGGTGAGCCAGGGAGCCGGAGCATATCTAACTTTAACTCGACGAATAGGAGCGTATTGATCGTAGAGATTTAGTATTTTGCTGTTAAAAATACCAACCATATCGTCAACAGAGGAGCTGTGGAAAACATCAGTCCAGTCAATGCCAACAGCATCACGTAACAATGCCTCCAGGTCTATGCCCTTGTAATTCCGTAGGAAAATATATTGTGGCTTGCGTTTAGGAGGGTGAATCTTGTAAGACATGAAAATAAGATCATGATAGGAAAAACAATCGGTAAGCTGACCGTGGACAGATACATTATTAGGTTTAGAAACGAACATAAGATCCAAAAGAGAAGGGGAGCAATTTGGAAAATGATGAGTCGCAGAGAGAAGCAGAATACTGAGGTTAAAACAAGAAACGAGAGATTGAAGTTTGTGAGAACGAGAGTCATTTTTAAGAAGGCACGTGTTAAAATCACCCATCAAGACCACGTGATCATAAGTAAGACAGAAATTGTTTAGAAGAGTATCGAGAGAATCAAAGTAATCGATAGTAAAGTTAGGACTATACACTACTCCAAGAAGCATCTTCACATGATGTAAGGAAATCTCCAAGAAAAGATGCTCTGCTGACCCCGAGTAGGAAGATGGTGATGCACTGATAATTTTATAAGGAATACCAGCACGCAGATACATAGCAACACCACCACCGCCCTTCCCCGTTCTATCGTTACGAATGAGAACAAAGCCAGGGAGGGAAAAGTGAACCGAAAGAAGAGATGGTTTCAGAAAAGACTCTGAGATAAGTAAAGCATCTAAATGTGCACAGTTAATGGATGCCAGAAGATCAGAGTAATGGCGAGGAACACTCTGAGCATTGATGTGAGCTATGTTAAGGTTGTTGGGATAGTGAGAAAACAGAGAGGAAATCTGATCACCGAGAACCAACGGAGAGGAATCACTACTCGCCGCACTAAGGAAGCTGCTGGAAGAGGAAGAACAGGAGAAGAAGTCATCATTAAGATTACCATCGTGCATAGTATGCAAAAATACTAAATAATAAATATAAAGATGTATATACAACTAATATTAACACAAAATAAAAATAAAAGAATTTAAAATAATTACTAAACACTAATAAAACCACCCATACGCTGTTGTGGGAAGAGATTTTAACAATAAATATTGATAATATATAATAAGGGTACACAAACACAAACTTGCCAGAACAGATTAAAAAACAAATTAAGCTAACGAGAATAACAACTTCAGAAACACGGTACAACGAAACGTTTTCATACCCCGCGTTCCGACCCGCGACAAAAGTGACTATATCGCGAATCCGACCAAATTTAGTAGTCACAAAATATAAGGGCTATTGAGTAATAATTGGGACGTTGCGCTTTGATCGGATTCGCAATACTATCGCCCCTGACGCAATTCGGAACGCAAGGATAATATTGACCATTTACGATCTGACAGCTGTCAAATGTCATGTCAGAAGAACTAGAAAAATAAAACAAACAAAATATATCTACCGACGGACAATCATAAGGTTAGGTACTATAATAATTAAATTAAAAATTAAGTAAAACAGAAGAAACCATGGGTAGATACATAAGTGGAGAAAAAAAAAATGTACCGACAGTAATAAGTTATACAAACAAAGTTAAAAATATGATCGACCGTGGGTCGCTTCGGACAGAAAACTTAGCGGCGGGCTTTCCTCAGTAATTTCCCTTTAGGGGTTGCTGCAATAGACAAAGTAGCACCACCAGCTGACGAGGACGAAGTAGCAGACCCGTGGTCGATGGATGTAGCAGCGCCGGCGACGGTGGGGAATATCGCGATTAGAGAACGAAGCTCACCCATTGTCGTTATCTTCCGGCGAGACTTGTCAGGCGTCAAAACAACAATCTTTCCCTCGGCAGACCAGCAGCTATTGATGTTGAAGTGCTTGCGGGCGGCCATAAATACAAGGTGGCGTGTTTTGGTCAAGAACTCCGATATGGTGATCCCGCTACCCTTGAGAGACGTTTTAGCGTCCCAGACCAACCGACGATGCTCCATTTCGTTGAAACGTACCAACACAGGTCTGGTTTTTCCTTGGGGGGCTCCAAGTCTGTGGCACACATTTAGGTATTCCAGTTTGAAGTCCTCAATCTTTAGCTGCTTTGAGATTGTGTGTAGCACAGCGTCACTCAACTTTTCACCGGACTTTTCGGGAATACCATGAAACAGCAAGACTTTTCTTCTTAATGAAGTTTCATGGCTGTCCAAACTCAGTGACAAGGATTCAATCTGCATCTTGAAGTGAGATAGCGTTTTACAGACGAAAGACTTGAAGTCAGAGAAGTCTCTTGAAAGGGAAGCAAGGTCAGAGTGAGTGGTACCTGTTGCCGTAGCTCTCTGCAGCTTATCTTCATACTCACTCATGCGGGAGCCAAACAACTTTTCAAGTTCTGCCATGCTGTGTACAAGCTTGCTGTCCATTCTTGTTGTTAGAAATTGAAGTGTTGTGGTTGTGATGTAGAGAAAGTTGAAAGATGATATGAAGCGAAGGTGGGTTTAGAAGTTATTTAGCACATAAATACTGTTAAAAATATCAATTAACTATTTTATTTAATTATTTAAGTAAAGAGCTATAAAAGTACGTTTACTTGTTTTTTTTTGTGGTCTATGGCCGCCATTTTAAGATGCGCGCGGTTTTTGGCGTGTTTTTTTTATTCCAGTGAAGTTCAGTGGCTGTATTAATTAAATAAAATTAAATACTACAAAATCATTAGAAAATGTTACATCCGTATTCTATTGTCACTACGAAAGACATTATCGTAAAAACTTTTCACGCAAGAAAACATAAACGTAAGACTAGGCAGTATGATCAAAATACCTTAGCCTTCCTCTAGGGGTAAATAAAAAAAAAAAAATGCGCGTGCTTTTGAAAACAGATTTTTACCGCGATATCACAGAAAATTGTACTAGTTTTACTGTTGTTTTCTTCACAAGTGTATTGAAAAACGTCGTATGACTCCTGAGTAATTAATGATTACCGTTCTTGGCTCTCTTAAGACCCTCGCCACGGCTCGGGTCTAAATACCGCCTCGACGGTAATCACTAACATTACACACTTATATCATAATGTATTATTATGTTTATGGTTATGAAGATGAAATGGGTCCAAAAATACTATTAGTAACATTAATCTCTACAACATTTCTGTGCATGCCAGTACGATATCTTTCAGGAAAGTTGTCGACATGATTTGGGGTGACAAGTGTGAAAGGTTTCCACAGATAACTGATGCAAGCGCCTCTCTGTACTGAGAGGCCACCATTTTTTATCTATGGCGTTTATGAGTTATGGGCTGTGAGAATCGTGTATTAAATAACTGAATATTTGGTTTTATGTTTGTTCACTTCAACAGGCTTAAAAGGGTTTTCATCCCTTATCACCTTTCATTGAATTTTGATTACTGCTTACCTTGGTAAACTCGCCATTTTAGACCACCTAACCGGAACTAATTGATATATTTTTCTATACTCGAAACCCCGTTCTTATCCCACCACTTTTAGGCACGCAATAGACTGTTTTCCGCACTAGCGCCGAAAAGTGCGCGTGCTCTCCCCCGCCACAACTTTATATCAGGCTGGGCGCGCATTGACCCTCACGAGTCGCCGGCCAACCCCCGTTTATTCATTTCGTAAGTTTATTGAAAAAAGTCGTTTGATACACGTGCAAATTTGTCACTGCAGTCCTCGGCTCCATAACACACTCGCCTACAATTCGGACGAATTCCGCCTCGGTCGCAATGACAAACTTTCTGCCCTTGTATCAAAATGTACTATTTGAATAGCACGCAAGAAGGAGCATGTACTCCGTATTTTTAAGCAATGCTTTTTTTGAGATGGGAAATTATCAAATGACTTCTCGTGCTCTAGGGTGCAACTAGAGGATGTGGCGAACTTTTACTGAATAAAACTCAGTTGTATTCTTCAGTTACTCTTTGCGATCTAGGTTCACGGTCAATCTATCTAATTTAAACGTTAGCTACAATCTACTTACCTAGGTAAGCGCTCCATCGTCAGCCACATCGTCAGTTTCCATCAGGTGAGACAGTGGTCAAGCGTGAGCCTATCAACAGTAGATAAAAAAAGAAGGAATTTGAAAATAGAACCTCTAAAAAAAATGGGGACTATTCCAAATTATGTTTATAGGGTTCCCTCCCTATAAACCCCAAGGGTAAAAACGGGACCCTGTTACTATGGCCCGTATTAATAAATGTTGCTCAACTATATCTTCAAGTGCGACATCACTTTATACCCGATTATACGATGTCAGAAGCTCAAGATTGTTGCTAATTAATAAACGCATGAGTATAGAATCTCAGTTACCAAGATCAGCTCCTCAATGCGCTGTACTCAAGCTGTGCTTACATCAACGATTACGCCACATCGATCGAAGTTTAAAATAAAATTCTTATTAATGAGACTGTAAAGAACATCGAATTTTGAACAAATCTGAATCGTTTTTTGAAATATTTACTTGGCTATCCAAAAGGATTTGAAGCATCCCCCTTACATACATTTTTAATAAACGATATCGCAAAGGCCATAAAATAGTATCATAGTACTCTATTTTATCGTAATAATTCATTTGATTTAAAATATTTACAAACTCATGTTTCGCGCTACACTAATCACGACCTTAAGTCCCGGTCGGTCTACACTCATGATCTGGCATCTGGAGTACGCCGATTGTTGTTAACTTAAGTGTCGAGTTTCGTTTATTAATCAGATAACACTCGGCTGATGACGTAAACCTAATCCGAAACTTCAGCTCAAGCTTGAGCTTGTGAATCTCGCTTATTAATACGATCAAGACCTCAAGCTTAATATCAAGCACGAGATCTTAGGCTGAGGAACGTTTATTAATACGGGCCTAAGTCTCCACTATCCGTCTATCTGTCACCCGGCTGTATTTCATGAACCGTGAGACATAGACAGTTGAAACACAGATGAATATTTCTGTTGCCGCTATAACAACAAATACTAAAAACAGAATAAAATAAATTGTGAAAAAAAGTATAGATAATGGTACGGAGCTCTTCTTGTGCGAGTCCGACTCGCACTTGACAAGATTTTTTTATACTAGGCATTCTATGTAGTGTTAGGTTTTGTTCCTGATAATAAATAGTACCTTATGTTTTTAAAGATAATTGTTAAATGATTTAAAATTGTAAGCATTTCTGATTTATACAAACATTTATGTTTTAAGTAAAATCTAAGGTATGTTGTGTAAGCGATTAATTTCTATTGTTTGGGAATGTTAACCCTTGATCTATATTGATCGCTAGAATGAGTCGCTAGAGTGATTGGGCCACGATCCTCACATCGCCTGATATTATGGACCAATCGGAGAGCGATATTGACGGCAGAACGATCGGGGGTTGTTTGGCGAGTAGCGAGGGCGCGGGCATTCGCTCCCGGGTCGCAATTGGAGACACTCGATTAGAATATTCGTTCTAAGTAATGTAATGGTTGTGAAGTATTACCTAGTTGTTTGTTCTTAACGTAATTAATAAAATTAAGTAAACAGTTTGAGTTTATCTTTATACAGTCCTCCCAGTTCAAATAGTTTCCTCTCAAGAATCGTGACAGCCTAGGCAACGAGCCTTATAGTAAATAACTGATGAAGACCACCTAGAAAATCTATTTACAAAAATAAATTACTAAGAAAATGTCCTCCAGAGCTCAGCAATTACATTATCTAATCTAGGCATCAGCATTATATCTCAACGGGCTTGCTATAAATAATTATAAGCTATACACGTTCTATACGACATACAATTCAGGCTTCGAATGCTCAAGGGTGTTAGGCTGGGTTTAAACTGAGAACTTCTTTGATAATGAATTTAATGAGCAAGTCTTTTGTTTGCTCTAAATAAATAAATTACATTTTAAGCCCATAAATAAATGGCATTATAGAGGCCTTCAAATAATATTCCACAACTTTCACAGTCCCAAACTAAATGAAGCTTATACTATGAGTACTAGACAACTGATAAACATACCTATACATTTCTAAATACATACATACGAGTATTACATAGATAGAGTTTTGTGGATGGATAGAGAGGTAGAAGGAGGCCAAAGAAAAGATTGTATGAGGAGTGATATGAAATAAAAGGGAGTTAGTGATGGCTTGACGGGTGACAGGACAGAATGGAAGAAAAAAACTTGTTGCGCCGACCACAAATAAAACGGAACAAGGGCTGGAACATGACGATGATATACATATTATATTGAAAGGAAGACCTGGCCTTTGTATGAAAGGCAACGAAGGAACAAGAGTGGGTTTTTAGTCAGTAAAAGTCTGACACACCCTCCCGCCCGGCCCAAGAGCGGAGGATGATAATCCCACCAAAAAAAAAAAACATATTATAGATAAATTCCACCCAGACAGAACAAAGTAAACGATCATACTTATCAAACAATCATTGGTCTTGGGTGGGAATCGAACCTTTAACTTCCGGCATACTAGTCAGGGCTACTAACCACTAGACTGACTAGCCAATCAAAGTAACTACAGGATTATTCCAAACAGTCATTGCGACTCTACAACGCAAAGTGCAACTGAAGAAACAGGCGGGTTTTAGTCTGTAAGAGTCTGACACTCCCTCTTGCCCCATTTCGAGCGGGTAAAGTTTTTGATGACTTCCAAATTGAAAAACAAGTCTCATAGGTAACAATATCTTATAAGATAAAAAAAACCGGGCAAGTGCGAGTCGGGCTCGCACACTGAGGGTTCCGTACAAATTTACCTATGAAAACATTTCAATTCCCGAATTGAGTTACGAAGATTTTTCCGAATCGCAATTTTTTTTTTTCATTTTTTGTGTTTTCAGATTTTTTCTATACTTGTGCTATGAGACCTTGCTTCATGCCAAATTTCAGGTTTCTAGGTCAACGGGAAGTACCCTATGAATTACGATTCCCTTGAGAGTGTCGAAATATACGTTTTTTGCGACATAAACGGCCGTATCTTTTTTTCGTTAACTCAGAAGTTGGAGTTTTTCACAGCTTCAAGAGACCGCAGGCCTATAGTTTTGATTTCAACTCGATAACTCAACGCGTTTCCGAGATAAAGGGTCTTGACTGAGAGACAGACAGACAGACGGACAACAAAGTGATCCTATAAGGGTTCTGTTTTTCCTTTAGAGGTACGGAACCCTAAAAATTACCCATTTTGATAATTTTTGATTGTGTCACTATTGTATGTGCGTGCGTCGATACGTAAAACCAGTAATCAACCGTCCCCGTCCGATTACTGCAGGCTTCTCAAATTCTAGCAAAGATTTTGTATAGAAACATAAGATTAAAATAATGGAAAGTTATTTAAGCATCAAAACATAATCAGCCTTTTAATGTTCCCACTGCTGGGACTCTGGCCTCCTCTTTAGGAGAGGCAATGGGCCGTAATCCACCTCGCGGGCCCAGAGCGGGTTGGTAAATATCACATGTCTTCGAATTTTTGATTCTAGGACATGCCGGTTTCCTCACGATGTTTTCCTTCACCGTTTTGAGAGCAGTGGTGATGAAGTAAATTACAAACAGTAATGCGCCAGGCTAGGTTTGAACCCGCGACCTACAACTTGTAAGTCGGGGCCGTTACCACTTGGCCACCACTGCTCTTCAAGTTATTTAGATCACAATTTTTTAGGTTGGGATTGATTATAACTAGTGCTTCAATGCGATACCACCTGATGGTAAGCATTGATGCAATAGATGATGGTAAATCGCACTAGTTAAATAAGAGCCTATTCACTCTAGCCTTGAAGACACCAAAATTACAATCGGACGGGAAGACCGCAGCAGGCAAATAGTTCCAGTACTTCTTCGTTCTCTCCTCTTGCTGATGCGATCTGTCCACCTATTGACATTTAACATCTGTTGTGTTCATTATTATAATAATAATAAATCATTTATTTTCAGGCATCTTGGCCCATAGATAAATAATGTTAAAAATGACAATGAATGTTAATGTTAACAATGTTAATATTAATGTGGTTGTTGGTAATGTTGCCATACTTGGTATGCGCTCACTGGTGCACCCACATCAATACGTTTTATGATATTCTGCTGTCATAGTATCAAATCGTGTGGGCTAAGCCTTTTAAGCCTTGGATTTCTTCAAGTTTGATGCCAGTTTATTAGGATGGGTCGTGATCCTATCCTTGTAACCACTGACTGTGTGTGTGATTTATTTATGCCTTTACCTTTGTAATCTTTAAGACACGATGCAATATATGATGGGTTGAGAATTCATCAAATAACTTTTCTCGCTTTAGGTGGAGTGAGAGGGAGGATCAAGCTTAAATTGACTGAAACCAATCCGCCAAGCCGTAGATCACTGGGACTCGGTCCTAATCCGACAGGCGGACGGCGAGCTACCCGGTGATCGCTGTCCACAAACCCGCGCCTACGGTAGCCGGCTATCACGTTGTGACTCCCGACACCCGGGGCTTCTCTGTCTCGGCGGCTGGGGCGTGAAGATGTACGTTCCCTCACTTTTGCGACAGTCTCCTTCGCTATTCTAGTAAGAACAGAGGAATTGTTAAAAAGAATCACGCGGCCCTGGTACGTAAAGAGAAGCTGAAGGAACATAGATGGGCTTAAATCAGTAAAAATGTAACACCCTCCCATATAGCGGGAGAAGGCATGATTTTCCACCTCCCAAAAAAAGCCCTTACTAGGCCTCGTATAATTTTCTTCTAGTTTTTATCCAATTTTCTCATAACATAACACAGACAGTCCTTGAAATTCAAACCAAAGAAAAACAGACAAGTAGATATATATTATATAGAAACACATATAGAACCCTGCCTGTCTCCACGTTAGTTTTGAAGGAGTGATGTTTGAGGAGGGTCTGCCATCGTGTGTCGGCATAATGAGGCTCATGAAGGCTTTTGAATAACAGCCCGAGTTTCTAAGTATTTACTTTAATAATATATAGAATTTGGGTGGAATAATTAAGTTATTCTAGACAAGACTAAAATAATTGAGAGAGATTTTATTAATGAATTCATTCTCTTAGGTGCTCTGAAGTGCGTTTAAAGGGCTTTAGATCGTATAATTGACGGTTTATATCGATTAACGATGCTTCAAAATTTAATTTCTCCTTCTCAGTCGTGCACCCTTGACAGAGTGGTTTTGGTCATGTCTCGGTCGAGTCTTACGACACCGCTTCACAAGAGCAACCGAAGGAACACACGGTGGGTTGTAGGGTATACAGAAAATATCAAAATGCAAAAAAAAAAAACGCGTCCGCATGCGTATTCCACGCATTACAATAAACACTTGTATGAAATGGATATTTGCAGTCACGCGTGCGGGGCAATCCCACATGCGAGATCAAAACCGCACGATATTCAAAAAAAACCCTTGGTATGTAAAAGTCTAATACTCTCACATTAGGCAAACATAAATGTACTGAACAGCTGATTTTTTTTCGCGAATTCAGGTTTGTTCCCATAGTAAAAGTTGTTGGTTATCATGAGCACAATCACGTGTTTAAGTATCATACACTAATTACCAGTCACCCTATATATACTAATTATATTTTTGTGATTGCGGTTCATTCTGATGGAGTATGTACCCTATAACATTCGATATTTATAACATAAAATTTCGTTTGTAGTCCTGCTTTCAGTAGCCAAAATGTACAAAGGGGACATCAGCAGGTTTACCCTGCAGAGAAGTAGTGGACAAGTGATGTTACAGGTCAAACATTTTGTAAGTATTTGACGAGAACGCTAAGTAATTACGCGTACATTGAAGGATTGGAACAATTTGCCTGCTGCGGTCTTCCTGTCCGTTTATAATTTAGGTGTCTTCAAGGGTAGAGTGAATAGGTAGGGTTTTAATAAACTAGTACGCCTCACTCTCAAAGATTGCATTACTGCTTACTATCAGGTGGGATCGCAGTCAAGCACTACTTTATATAAATTAATTTTTTTTTTTGCCTGCTGTACAATTGCCTCGTGTAAAATATAGAATGAAGAAACAAGGTGAAGTAACACAAAGTTAAGGTTTTAAAAGGGTTTTAGACTCGACTACAGAATAATTACACCTAATTAAATTGAAACTTATGGCGTATTTATTTTTAATTTCCTTCATTTTGATACCCTATAATTACTTTTTTGTTTAATGTTTACAGTTTTTATATATTAAAAAAAAAAAAAAACGCTTGACTATCATATATATTTTATATACATTAAATAAAGAAAAACTACTACTATATAATATACCCGATGGTCGATGGGGACAAAAGGTTCTGGAATGGCGGCCACGTACCGGAAGACGCAGCATTGGAAGGCCTCCCACAAGGTGGACCGATGGCCTTGTGAGGGTCGTGGGAACCCGATGGATGCGAGACGCACAGGACCGGTCATTGTGGCGATACTTGGGGGAGGCCTATGTCCAACAGTGGACGTCTTTCGGCTGAAATGATGATAATGATGATGATATAATATACTTGATTTAATTTAGTTTTTTTTTTTACCTAACATTTTACCTAAAAATTTAGCGCCATAAGTCATTTTGATTTTTGATTTTTTAATACCTATCTACGGACATTTCTAAAACAAATCAAGCGATAATCCACCCAGCCGTTTGGAAGATACGAGGTAACATACATACACAGAAACGTACATATAATATACACGCGATAAACATAACCCTTCCTTAGCAGTCGAAGAAAAAAGAGACAATGTTAATTTGACTACCTGATAAAAAGTTTAATAATCAAAGAAAGGAAGAAAAGAATGCTGTATCGTCTACTCAACCCCTTACAATTTGTAATCTCATGATGAAGTCCCTCTAATCATAGGGTTGTACCACATTTGTTAGCTCAATTACTCCAGCCTTTACATATGGTACTTATTTAATATTCCAAATGAATACATTTGTGCGGTCTTGGTACGATTGTTCTACTTTATTTCAAAGCTGGCTGTTTTATAGGAGTTAAGAAAAGCTGAGTTTTAAATGATTCATCATCATCATCATTTCAGCTGAAAGACATGCTCTGCTGGATATAGGCCTGACCCAAAAGTCGCCAAATAATCGGTCATGTGCGTCTCGTATGGATACGATACGGTTTCCCGCGACCCTCAGCAGGTTATCGGTACGCCTTGCGGAAGGCATTCGATGATAGCGTGACGTTTTTCGTCTAAGATATTAAATTAGTAGCTAAATGAAAAAAATAGTACTTTTTTGTTTCGCCGCTTCGATTTTGTTACATGTTTTGGATACTTTTTAAAAAAATATGGAGTAAAAATATCTAGAATATGTTAAAAATATGCTAAAAGTAATTTTCTTATTGTAATCGATGTACCGTCGCATATTTTATACAAAATAGACGACAAAATACTCACAAAAAATATGTCTATAGCTGGGGATCGAACTTAAGGCAAATGTCGTTCAATACCGACATTTTGGAATATTGCTCACGCCCCATAGCAAATAGCGTGATAATTTATAGCCTATAAGTTGACCTGGCCTATAAGGATTACGTATGCAAATTTTGAACAGGATTGGTTCAGTAGTTTTTGCGCCAATAATACCATCGGTCCACAATTTTACTGTTTTATTATATGTATATAGATAACATTATCAACATATAATTTTTTCGTATGACTAATAGCGTAGCGTTGAGTAGCGTAATTAGAGACACAATAGAAAGACAATGACGTTCGAACGCCGGTGTTCGCTCGGGGTTTAATTACGACAAAAAATATTGACAACATTTTTTGTTTTCCCAACTTATTTCAAATGGTTTTGATTATTAGAAATATGTTTACACAAAAAATTGCTGGTTAAGTGTTCTTCAGAATATACATAGCATATTTAAATCAATCAATATTTCGCAAAGAAGGTTTAGGTTTAAAGGTCAAAGGGCCACACATACTCGTACTGCCGCCTGCGCCCCCATAGAGTATGTGTGCATTTAAACTCCGGCCAGATGTTCAAGGGATTATACGCTTTAAAGTCAATTTTCAAATGTATATAGATTTTATGTCATCATTCATTTCATGGTTATAATTGATAAACTTATAAAAACCTTTTTCAACAGAATAATTTTATTCTTTTTTATTTACAACCGTTGAAAACATTATCCTATTATTAGCATCTTACTTACTAAAGTTCAAATGTCAATATCCTTATCTTCTTGTCTTATTTGCAAACTTAAAACAGTTTTACGCAAAATTCACTTTTTTTTTATTATTATTGATAGGCTCGCGTTTGACCACCATCTCACCTGATGGTAAGCGATGATGTGGCCGACGATGGAGCACGCTTGCCTAGAAGTAACCTATTCACTCTTGACTTAAAGACATCATTCATTATATCACTTATTATATTTTCTCTTCTGGTTAAATATTCTACACTCCATATTATTTTAGACGGTTCCTGATTTCTTTACGTTTTCAGCTCTATGTCATAACAGCTGTCATGATTTACTAAACTAAACTTCAGCGAAATGCACAATGCGTGCGAAACCAAAAAAAAAAAACAAATTTTTGTCCTCGAAAATTTTCAACTGAAACAAAAATAAAAACGTGAACCCCAAACTAAACAAATAAAACAGTAATATTTCAGAGCAAGCAATAAGAAACACTGAACGCAACGGTACGGAACCATTAAGAATACATAAAAAAATGAACAACCCTAATTAACCCTCAAAAGTGCGCTGGCACTGGTATTGTAGACCAGAGACATGAATTTACAATTTTGAGGTCCGGCCGTCTTAAAAAAAGAATCTCAGAGATGGTGCAAGGGATAGGCGGCTAGCGATTAGCGTTTTATAGCCTATTGAAGACAGTATTGAACATATTCTTTTGAGTTCTCTAAAAATCAATATAAATAATAAAAGATGTTTAATTTATGTATATTGTCTATTTATTTGTACATTTATTTACTGTTATTGATTTAAAAGTATGTATTAAACGATTTAATTTAGAATACATAGTATATTTTCACTTTCTTAACTTATTTATACACACTGTGTCTACATCTCGCATCCAACTTTTCTATCGCAGGTCTGTTGGAAGAAATTTTGTTTGAAATAAACAGCATCTTGTGCTCTTCTATCTGTATTTGTTTTTTTCGCTTTTAAGTGTTTGTATCTACATAAATAAAAAAAATAAAAATAATCGCTTACCAATGGGAGATAGACGTCAGGTAATTCCTTCGCGTAAAAAAACTAGTATTCACCTGTATACGGTTAGAACGGAAACTGATTTCAAAATAGTTGGGAAAAGTCTACGCAGAATGCAATCAATTGAATACAAATTTAAGTTTCAGAAACAGAACATTGCGCGCTACGCTCAATTTTCGTGACGCTGCAACGTTGCCCAGTATCCCGCAACTTGCCTGTGCATACTGTTGGACAATTTGACAGCGTTGTGCGTCATGTTGGGGGACATTTTGTACCCCAACATGACGCATTTGTATCTGAGGCCAAGGTGTGATTTGTATACCAATACAATACTAAAAAAAATATACAAGTGATACAAACTTTTGTGTTACAAATGAATAATAATAATAAACCTATATCGAAAAATAAAAACTGTATTATTAATCAAAAATACACGATATATTGAACACCATTCAATACTAGTGCTAATTAGAATAAAATTTTGGGGATTTTACAGTTTGTATTTTTTCTTAAATTCCTGGTTGTAAATATACACGTATATTATCAAAAATTCAATGATGTAGTTATAACTTTCATCAAAATAAAAAAACCGTAAAATTGGGCCCGAAACGAAACCTTTCGGATTTGATAATCCAAGCTCACTTAAAAAAAATCACACTGTAGGTAGGTACATGTGTATACAACGTGGCGCCGATAATACGACATTAAATTAAAACACTCGTAGTCTAAAGGAATATTATTAAACTACCAAAAAAATCCTAAAATCGAAATATAAAGAATGTTTTTTTCAAACAAACTAAATAGCATAAAATCGTAAACAAAATAGAACATTATTTATAAATATCGGTACACTAACCTGCGGCAACAGCACCGTGTCATGTAGTGATGTAATCTTTTGGTGACATTATTATGAAAATAACAATTGCACCAAATCACAGATTATTTATTAATAAAATTATTAATGTTCATCACTATTCCATCATTTAGCACTCACTATCACTCATTTATTGTCGATATTGAACAATGTCGACTTGCCCTACACAGACTTGACGTAGGGTTGCGTTCATAGTAATTTTTAAATTCTATCGTCTAGTATCACCCTTACACGTATAGGAGCACTACTCAATTGCGGGGTTAAGGGTCAATTTTCCAGCATCCTTTGGACAGCTTGGACAATAATGCGACCATTGTCGGACAAACTCGGGTGTTCCCATACCTCTCTCGGTATGTCCGTATAGTTAAAGCGGCGTTTCGGTGGCACTCTCCATAAATTAAAATTATATCAGAGTACTCCGAAGCTGTGTAATTAGAGGTGAGGTATGATAATTGACAAACAAAACGTAATAATTACAATACAATAATTTTCAAATTGAATTTTTCTCTTTGAGAAAGAGGTCAATCGTCGAATCCGACTCGGCTGGGCAGCGTTCGGGAAGCTGCGCGGTATCTTCTCGTCCAACATACCACAGTATCTCAAGACGAAAGTCTATGACCAGTGCGTGTTGCCAGTGATGACATATGGCACTGAAACATGGTCGCTTACAATGGGCCTCATCAGAAGGCTTACAGTCACCCAAAGGGCAATGGAAAGGGCTATGCTCGGAGTTTCCTTGCGTGATCGCATAAAGAATGAAGATATCCGCAAGAGAACCAAGGTCGCCGACATAGCCCGAAGAATCGCCAAACTAAAGTGGCAGTGGGCAGGGCAGATTGCTCGTAGAACGGATAGTCGATGGGGCCGAAAGGTTCTAGAGTGGCGACCGCGCACCGGAAGGCGCAGCGTCGGAAGGCCTCCCACAAGGTGGACTGACGACCTGGTGAGAGTCGCGGGAGTGCGGTGGATGCGAGACGCTCAGGATCGGTCGTTGTGGAGACGCTTGGGGAAGGCCTATGTCCAGCAGTGGACGTCTTTCGGCTGAAATGATGATGATGATGATGATGAATTTTCAAATATAAATAGTAACGTCAGTGACCTTGATATGTCAACTGTCACTTTAACTCGATTAATGATTTACTGTTTTAAGGTTTTATGTTTATGGCACCGAATATGATTTTTTTCTCAGTTGTCAAGGAAGTTTTTTTTTGTAATCGTAGACTTCATTATACATCATGTAGAAAATGAAAAATAATGTCCTGTGACTAAACTACTGGATATATTCGAATAATTTTTGGTATGCAGACTGGGAACATCATGAGGTAAACACAGTTTATTGACGTATTGTCGGCGCCACCCTGTATAGGTAGGGTATTTCTATTTAGTACGACGTTCGTGTAAATTCGGAAACACGAAAATATCTTTTTGAAAGAAAGAAAGAAAGAAAATGAATTTATTTTGTCACAACGCAAGGCACACAAACAATATAATATGTAAACACGAAACCATACAAAAGAGAATAAAAAATAAAATTATAATATAGATATACAATTGTGCGCCTCACGGCTGCGCCAAAATAGGTCCAGTTCAGCATGATTGCCAGACAACTAGTGCCTGACGCTGGTTTTCAACTGAACCTGAGGATCTTTTGGGTTTGCCTATCTGTATATTTATTACTGCACAGGTTAGAGTTAAAACAAGTTATACTTAAGAGCACACAAAATCTGTTGGACTAAAGTAGAAAAACCTACCCTGGTTATGTACAAAGTTTTGGAAATACTGTAAGTTTGAGCAGTTCTTATGACTTGCACCAAAATATTTTTATCTCAGAAAATAATAAAAAAAAACATTATCCTGCGCAGTGGGTTTAGTTCCGTTTAGATTGTTTCAGGTTTTACAGCTCAAGTCTCACTTTACATCGGATATTTCTATTTTTGTAACTAATTTTGTAACTAGGTCGTCAAGACCAGCATGTTTGTCATAGAACTGAATGTAAATATATATAATAAAAAGAGAAACTGACTGACTGACATATCAACGCACAGCCGAAACTACTGGAACTAGGAACATGATATTCTGCAAAAGGGTTCCTTCTATGACTTAGGTGAGCACTAAGAGAGGATTTCTCAAAATTCACCCCCTAATGGGATGAAACGGAGGTTCAAAGTTTGTATAGAAAAACCTATTTTCACGCGGGCAAAGCCGCTGGCAAAAGCTGGTCTGTCTATACCAAGATTTATATTATTAAAAACTAGATTCTACCAGAAACTGCACCCACGTTGAAGAAGAACATTAAGCCAAGGGAATATACTCCTGGCATTTTTTTTCTCCGAAACTGTTCACGGCAGCAATGGAGGATGTCTTCAAGGTTTTGGAATGGAGAGGGCTAGGCATTAATGTCAATGGCGAGTACATCACTCACCTTCGGTTTGCCGACGACATAGTAGTCATGGCTGAGACTACGGAGGAGCTCAGTACAATGCTTGGTGACCTCAGTAGAGCTTCCGAAAGAGTGGGACTTAAAATGAACATGGACAAAACCAAAGTCATGGTAAACAGCCATGTAGCACCCACTCCTATCAAGGTCGGGGACTCTACACTCGAAGTTGTAGACGACTACGTTTACCTGGGACAGACGGTCCAGTTAGGAAGGTCTAACTTCGAGAAAGAGATCAATCGTCGAATCCGACTCGGCTGGGCAGCGTTCGGGAAGCTGCGCGGTGTCTTCTCGTCCAATATACCACAGTGTCTCAAGACGAAAGTCTATGACCAGTGCGTGTTGCCAGTGATGACATATGGCTCCGAAACGTGGTCGCTTACAATGGCCCTCATTAGAAGGCTTAAAGTCACCCAAAGGGCAATGGAGAGGGCTATGCTCGGAGTTTCCTTGCGTGATCGAATCAGGAATGAGGATATCCGCAGGAGAACCAAGGTTGCCGACATAGCACGAAGAATCGCCAAACTAAAGTGGCAATGGGCAGGGCACATTGCTCGCAGAACAGATGGCCGTTGGGGCCGAAAGGTTCTGGAATGGCGACCACGTACCGGAAGACGTAGCGTTGGAAGGCCTCCTACAAGGTGGACCGATGACTTGGTAACGGTTGCGGGGGTCCGATGGATGCGAGACGCACAGGACCGTTCGCTGTGGCGACGCTTTGGGGAGGCCTATGTCCAGCAGTAGACGTCTTTCAGCTGAAATGATGATGATGATGATGATTTTTTTTTTAGGTGGGATAATCATCTAATGACATCCCCCGCTCTTGGGCCGGGCGGGAGGGTATGTCAGACTTTTACTGACTAGAAACCCACTCCTGTTCCTTCTTTGCCTTCGTCCCAGGGCAGAGTTTTCCTATCAGAAACAAACCCTTGGCCCCAGTAGGCTTCGACCCTGCTGGGCCCCTACGGTTTGCTGACATCTCCTTGAGGCGCGCGTGGAACACAACGCGCTGTCGACGACTTGGGCTCGGTCCGGACGGATACCAGACGGTCGGATGGCGAGCTACCCATTGCTTGCCGTCCGCAAGCCCGCGCCTACGGTGGCCGGAAATCGGGTTCGGGATCCCGGCGGCTGGGGCGTGAGGGTTGCTGCTTTGCGCGTGCACGTGCGGCCTCCTCCTTTGCTAGCATTACTGCTTTGCAGAAGGAGGCGACCGCCTGCCACTCCTCCTCGCTTCGGACTTTGGCCTGTACCAAGGCCCGGCACACTCTGGGCATAATAGTTTATTATGTACTGGGGTTTTATAAAGCGTGTCTTAAAGTCGCGGGCGGTATGTTGAACTCCGAACGAAAAGAAGGTTACTAAGTTTTAATCCCGAACGCAGTGAGGGATTTATATAATTAACTCCCAAGTATTATTTCCCTAGGGAACGCCCATACTACATTAGATCCCTAGGGACAGAATGACTTGCTTCAGGTGAGGGTTATAGACATATAAAAGGGCATTCAAGCAGGTGATGTAAAAAAAGTTTAAATTCTATGTGCTATTCTAGAACATGGTCTGTGACAATTTTAATCCAAAACGATTCTGTCCTTACAACGTGAAGGAGTAATACACACACAGACACATACTCAGAAACTTTTGCGTTTATAGTATTAAGTGCTGCTAGCGGCTTTGCCCTTGTGATAGCAGAAAATTATCCCAGGGGAACATGAACACCATAACTTGGAATATATCAGTGAATGGAAAACCGATTCGTAAATATTTACGCCCCTAAAGGCAATTCCGTAAATGCTACTCGTAAAAAGACTCGCAGAATAGTACATTGGTGAAAGTCTGTCATTGAGACCGAGGCGGCATTCAACCGAGCCTTGGTGAGGGCGTTATGGAACCGAGGGCTGCAGTGACTTTGCACGTGTATCAAACGACGTTTTTCAATACACTTCCAAAGACATAAATAAACGGGGATTGACGCGCGCCTCGTATAGGTCGCCGCGCGCCCAGCTTGATATGATAAATGTAATAAAATTGTGGCGGGGCAAGCACGCGCACTTTTCCGCACTAGTGCGATAAACAATCGATTGCGTGCCAAACAGCGGTGGGAAAAGAGCGGACGAAAAGTAAATATTTTACATTTCTATTTAGATTCTCTTTAAGTACAAACGTTGTCGGCTTCACAATGAAGAGTTGTGGGATATTTAGAGGCTTTGAGCTCCAGGCTCCTTGCGTTGATGCTAGCTCAACGACTCACAATAGGCATGGAGAAATAAGTACGCTTTTGTTGGTAATGTTATTACACATTTTTTTTAAAGTGTAAGCTACGACCTCTAGTATGGCCAAATTCTCACTAGATGGCTCTGAACTCAACGTATTAAGTTTATTTTGTTTATAGATATTTATCCAATAATTTGATTAAGTTCAATAAAGTGAAATCTTTGATTTTAGAAAATACCATTTCCTTGACTTAATAAATGTTCCAATATATTAAAAATAAAATAAACTAAAATTTTGGATTCAGCGCCATCTAGTGAGATCATTACCACGTTCGGGCCTGTAGCTTTCATCTTATTGCGTAGCTCGCCGTCCGACCGTCCGGTAACCGTCCAGACCGAACCCAAGTCGGCGACAGCGCATAGTGATCCACACGCGCCTCAAGGAGATGTCAGCAACCGTAGGGGCCCAACAGGGTCGAAGCTTACTGGGGCCATGGGTGATGCGAAAGACATCCCCGAGGCCCTGGAACAATGGCAAAGAACAGGAGTGGGTTTTTAGTCAGTAAAAGTCTGACACGCCCTCCTGCTCCACCCAAGAGCGGGGGATGTTATTAGATGATTTTCCCACCCAAAAAAGGTGGGTTGTTAGTGGTTAGAATTTTGATTTCCAAATCTGTTTATATGATCCAGAATATTTTTTGTGACATGGCGGTAAAAATTACTTCTGTTTTCTTATGCGTGCCCATCTAATAATAGTGACCATAGACTAGCTAGACTGCTTTAATAAAAATAAAAATTAGGTTGCTTATCTATAAAGAAAAAACAAATTTTATTTGAATGAACAATTTATTAATTAAACAAGTTAAAATTGTTCATTTAAACACGAAATTGCACGATTGAACGCAAAACTTAGTGTTTTTTTTTTTGTATTGAAACTCTTTTTTGGGAACAAAAAGGTTTAACAAAAAGGTTTTAACTACATTATCACACTAAAGTCAAACTCAAAGATTTAGTGCTAGTACTAGTGCGTAATGGTAATCAAAATGTGTGCCAGTGTGTTGAAAATAGTACATTATGATGCAAGTGTGTAATGTTAGTGATTACCGTCGAGGCGGTACTTAGACCCGAGCCGAGGCGAGGGTCTTAAGAGAGCTAAGAACGGTAATCATTAATTACTCACGTGTGTCATACGACGTTTTTCAATATACTGGTGAAGAAAACAACAGTAAAACTAGTAAAATTTTCTGTGACATGGCGGTAAAAATATGTTTTCTTAAGCGCGCGCATTATTTTTTTTATTTACCCCTAGAGGAAGGCTAAGGTATTTTGATCATACTGCCTAGTCTTACGTTTATGTTTTCTTGCGTGAAAAGTTTTTACGATAAAGTCTTTCGTAGTGTCAATAGAATACGGATGTAACATTTTATAATGATTTTGTAGTATTTAATTTTATTTAATATTAATACAGCCACTGAGATTCACTGGAATAAAAAAAATCACGCCAAAAACCGCGCGCATCCTAAAATGGCGGCCATAGACCACAAAAAAAAAACAATTTTTATTTGTATGTACGATTTATTTACTAAATGTTTTTTATTAAATACTCGTAAATTCTTTTTACAAGTTAAATTTGTCCATTTTAACTTGTAAATTGGATGAAATAAGTAAGACACCCTTTGGGTGACTTTAAGCCTTCTAATGAGGCCCATTGTAAGCGACCACGTTTCGGAGCCATATGTCATCACTGGCAACACGCACTGGTCATAGACTTTCGTCTTGAGACACTGTGGTATATTGGACGAGAAGACACCGCGCAGCTTCCCGAACGCTGCCCAGCCGAGTCGGATTCGACGATTGATCTCTTTCTCGAAGTTAGACCTTCCCAACTGGACCGTCTGTCCCAGGTAAACGTAGTCGTCTACAACTTCGAGGCTTAAAGTCACCCAAAGGGCAATGGAGAGGGCTATGCTCGGAGTTTCCTTGCGTGATCGAATCAGGAATGAGGATATCCGCAGGAGAACCAAGGTTGCCGACATAGCACGAAGAATCGCCAAACTAAAGTGGCAATGGGCAGGGCACATTGCTCGCAGAACAGATGGCCGTTGGGGCCGAAAGGTTCTGGAATGGCGACCACGTACCGGAAGACGTAGCGTTGGAAGGCCTCCTACAAGGTGGACCGATGACTTGGTAACGGTTGCGGGGGTCCGATGGATGCGAGACGCACAGGACCGTTCGCTGTGGCGACGCTTGGGGGAGGCCTATGTCCAGCAGTGGACGTCTTTCGGCTGAAATGATGATGATGATGATGAAGTAAGACACTAATTTATATACTATTGAACGCAATAACATAATGGGATTCGAATTCAAAATTTGTTTTGCGAACAGAGGTTGAACAAAAAGGTTTTAACTACATTATAGCACTAGTGCGTAATGGTAATCAAAATGTCTAAATCATTATATACCTAAGTGCAGTGTAATAAGAGTCACTTTCTGAGCAAGTGTGTTGAAAAAACAATTTATTGTATTTTGTAAACTTTGGAGTATGTTGCCTACTTACCTCCTGATTTATAACAATATTGACAGACCCCGAACATGGTCTTTAATTTTTAGATTTCGAAGCTAAATACTGAGAAGAAAGAAGTTAAGAATTGCTTATTATACTTCTGTTTTAACATTTAGTAAGTTTTGAAAATGGTTCTGTAAACGCCACTCTAAACAAAGCTGCAGCATTTCAAGAAAATAAATAATTCACATTTGTACCAAGAAAACGTTTTTGGTGTCACAATAAAGAGTTGTAAGCTACTTAGAGGCTTTGAGCTCCAGCTTCCATGTGTAGATGTTAGCTCAACGCCTCACAATAGACCTGAAAATACGGCAGTTGGTATAAAAGACAAATATAAAATTGCACTTGTAATGTTGTTACAACATTTTTTATTTTTAAAAGTGAGTGAGAGATCGTGCGAGGCAGGGAGTTTCGGAAAGAGAAATGTTAGGCTTTTGCCCGGGAGTGAGTCACAAATAAAGTTTGTCTTTGGGCACGCCACAATCGTCTGTCTAGTCAGTGCGTCACTGCGGGGTGCTAACTGAAAACCAGCGCTGGGTGTCTAATGCCCAGCAAATGCTGAGGTGGTATTTCCGTGCGGCCACGCTCAGCGCACTTTGTACTTTTGTTCTTTTTGACTTTGTGTTTATAACTGTTGTGCTGTGTCTATCCCGTATAAAAGTATTTCTATTCTATTCTATTCTTTTTACCCGACTACGGAGGGTTATGATTTTGACAGGCTATGTATGTATGTGAGTATGTTCATCTGTTCCCTCATAGTTCCTAATCTACCAATCGGAACTCGACATATGAGGTATCGTTAGAACCGTCTTCATTGTCCGCTGAACATAGGCTACTTGACGTGTCACAAAAGTCGACATGGCGCCCTCTAGCGGACAAAAAGTATGTGTTAAAAAATAAAAATAGAGATAAATACGCCGTGTTTGGTATCATTTGAAAGGGCTACATTTGTAAATTTCGAAAATATTGTTCAAATTTAAAGTGACGCCCTCTAGCGGACAAAAAGTCATGTGTTAAGTTTAACACCAAAATTGTTTAAATAAAAATAAAGTAAAAAACTAAAACCTGACTACGACAAAAAAAAAACGACGCTGAAAAAGTATGAAACAAGATTTTCATACTTCGAACAGAACAAAAAGAAAAACCGTAGTCACACGTTATTAAAGTGCTTCGGTTGGTACCTATAACGTGTGACTGCGGCTTTTCTTTTTGTTCTGTTCGAAGTATGAAAATCTTCTTTCATACTTTTTCAGCGTCGTTTTTTTTTTTGTCGTAGTCAGGTTTTAGTTTTTTACTTTATTTTTTAATCCTGGCGTTAAGTCCTTCTTTGAGGAGCAGTTAGAGAGGCACCACAAAGTCCTCACCTTTCACATGACGCAAGTCCTCACCGTACACGATAAGTTCGGGAGGTTCCTATTCAAGTTTTATGCGGAAAAAACACCCGGGTGTTATCATTGAGCGGATCGCCTGCGCGGATTATCCAGAATTACTGTATAATTTATGTACTGTATGAGTAAGCAGTTTTATTGTCGGACCCTGTAAATGTAGATCGGCATTCTTGTATGACTTTCGAGGTGGTTGATTTTTTTTTTAAGAACTGCTGTTTATAGCACAGAGCAAAGAATAAAAAAAAATACGCAGTGATATAATTTTATATTTATATTATTTTATACTTTTATCCTCATTAATATAACACTAATATAAAAGCAAAAGTTTGTGTGTGTATGTCTGTTAAGTACTTATTCACGATCGAACAGCTGAATGGATTTGGGTGAAATTTGGCACAGAGGTTGACCATATTCTGGAATAGCATATACGATACTTTTCATCCCAGGAATATGTTCTGCTGGCAGAAGCTACTATATTATATAATATATTTACTAAGTTAATCCTAAATAAACACAATTATTTTTATTTTCTCGCAAAGTATTTTAAAACCTTAAAACATACGTTGAACTAATTGATCATATACGTGTGTATCTAATAACGTATACTAGTTATTATAAAATCCAAGAATATCTACAAAATCTTTACAATAATGTAATAAAAATCCCTGTAGAAAAATAAATAAATAATACTGTAAAAGATCAAATAATAATAATAGCGTTTATTTTTCTCTACCACATAATGCAAAAATAACAATTCATAAATACAGTTACATTCTTACAGTAGGTACATTTATATTGATGTTATGGAGACTGAGCCTGTACTAGAAAAATCCGGTGTTACAGGGCTCCAGGCCCAGACAGGAGATTTGTTATAGCTGTATAATACAAAGAGTCATAATTTTGATTTGATGGAAAATAAATAAAACAGTTTAACCTTTTGAGTGCGTAATTAGAGACACAATAGTAAGACAATGGCGCGTGAACGCCGGCGTTAATGCGGGGATCAACAGCATTGTTTTAATGCTTAATAATCATCATCAAAAAATTATTTAATTAATTCGGGACTGATTGTAGATGTTGTAGGAGCACATAGTCCGTTGAAAAATCTTGCCATTCTTCCTGGGCAAGGTCTCGTATTCAGGATGGAAAACGTTAGCCCAACGTTAAACATGGCAGCGATTGCGATCAACAATATTAAAACTCTCATTGTAGCGCCCTTTTGGTAGTGAAACTGAAAATGATAAATTTGTTTTAGTTGCTTATTGTACCCTTTGTTTACTTCCAAAGCGATGTCCTAAAGTTGGCGATACAAGGTGTCTTTAACATCGACGCAAAAATGGATCCAGTACATGATTCTGGACCCCCGGTGGTGGAATTTATCGTCGGTATATCCTAATTTAAAAAAAAAACACGTTTTCTAGTTTAAACTCATTATTTTGGAATCATCATATAATATTACTGATTACCTTGTAAATATAATATATGTTTTTCCAGGAAGGCACTTGTTACAGGAAAAAATACTGCATGAGGATGATTTCAAACAGATTTCTGTTATTAAAATGCGATGTTATGTATTATCGACATGTGTACCAAAACCTATAGTGATGACTGTTTCGTTACTCATTGTCACAGAGTTATGTCACACATTCATAATGCGTACATTTAAGGAGTGGAATTCCCTGCCGGAGTCTGTGTTCCCTGATAGCTACAACCTAGGGGTCTTTAAGTCTAGAGTGAATAGGTTACTTCTAGGCAAGCGTGCTCCATTGTCGGCCACATCATCGCTTACCATCAGGTGAGATAGTGGTCAAACGGGAGTCTATCAATAATAAAAAATAAAAAAATGTCAAACAGTATGACATATCTGTGCTCATTATACATTTGTAACTGCCTTTGTTTTGGGACAGCGGGTAATACATATTAGGCTGTAGCATGTTTTTGTGTATCAAAATTAACTACATATACACGTTCATACATTTACTACGTATATATTTATATATAGACCACATTTTTGGTTATTTGCATAATTACATTCTTGTCTACGTCAAACATTTTCTTAGACTTTAGGTGTCTAAATGATAGGTGAAGTTGAAGGAAGTATTTCAGCTGCATTGTACACATGCTTTTTTATTAAGGAAATCATCAATTGACACCTCGCGCTCCAGGAGGAGCAAGAAGGAGGGTCAAACTTTAACTAGCCAAGTACTAATCCAGGTTCTCAGAAAACACTGACAATTTCCTGAAAAATTCGTTTGACTCGGGGTTTAAACTTAAGATCCTATGTTCAACAGTCACGCTAATACTATTATAGTAGCAGATCTAACTAAGCGGTTTAACAGGGAACCGGTCACTTTTCCGAAATTTTTTTTGTTCGAATTTCATTTTACCGAAAACTATCGACCGACGTCTTTTTTGCTATATACATTAATTGACATATTTTTAGAACATAGAAGTATCATGTGTCATAGGTATTATTTTACCGAACTATATTTCGCCGATTTTCAAAATATTTTTTTTTGCTATTGGCCGAAACCTCTTTTGAACTTTTTTCATTTGCCAAATGATTAATTTTATTTGCCATATTTTCACCACAACGAAACAACAGTTTACGGAATTTAAGTCACAAATATATGTATAGACGGTACTTCGTAGCATTTTAAATATTAAATTAGTCATTGTCAAGTCTTAATGTTGTGCTACAAAATTTTGTGACAGAAACGAATCGCTGCAAAACTGACTTTACATAGTCTGGTCTGCCCCAGTTCTAGAGTGTCATTCAAGCCCGCGTAGGCGCGGAGGGGTAGAGCGGCTCGCGAGCTGAGAAGCAGGTGGTTTGAAGGCCCACCACCGCGGCTGAAGCTGCAAGCCGAAGCTCTGGTGGTGCAAGGAGACTTGCCGCTTCGCGGAAAGCCGTGAGGTATCCCCGCACCATCTGTATGTCTATGACCCTCTGGTTTGCATTCAGCTTGGCCGCCGGTCGCTTTCGTAGCGACGGCGCCCATACCGGTGCTCCATAAAGGGCCATGCGTAAAGCCTCCGGAAGGAGGCGTCTGGACCCCCTAGGTTGGGCAGGAGCCGCTGGAGGGCAGCCCCAGCCCAAAATTTCATCGGCGGTGGAGGACGAGTCTCAGGTACTTCATCGTCGACTCGACGCTGTTGTGAATTCCTCCTACCGTTATTTGAGAGCTTGATGGTGGCGCAATCCAAGGGCCGTGAAAACACGTGGCCTCGGACTTGTGCAGTACCACCTCTAGTCCCAACTGCGGGATCCTCTCCACGGTTGCCGAAACTCCGCGTGTCGCTAGTTCGGCCGCCGCCTGGTACGACTCTCCCTGTCCCAGGACCAGCGTGTCGTCAGTCAGCAGTGTGCGTAACAGACCATGCTGACTCCGTCAGGGAGGTCGCTGCGCAGCACGTAGTCGTACCTGATGTTCCACAAGGGCGGTCCTAGTACAGATCCATGCGGAACACCGCACGACATCTCTCGCCGTTTCCACTCTCCCTGGTGACCAGGCTAGATGGTAAACCTGTCCATCAGGTAGGCCTCGATCACACGACAGAGGTAGTCGGGCACCTAATGCTACTCCAGGGCAGGGAATTAAAGGCGTTGGTGATGTCCAAAGACACCGCCAAGTCGACCCTGACCCGGGACACCGCCTCCCCTGTCAAAGGGTAGCAGACCTGAGTAAGTATTTGATGTTAATTTCAGCTTATACCTCCAAGCGTTTCTTAAAAAAGGGTCTTGGCAGACAAAGGCGGAAAAACGAACAACAAAGTTATCCTATAAGTAAAACTTTGTAGGTACTGTGATATCGACGGAGATCGCTTGAGTTCGGACTGGCTAGATAAATATTATACTTTTGAGGATTTTGCATATTTAAAATAATTTTGAAATTGATTGATTTTTAGTTGAAATGTAATTTTTTGGAGCTGAAAGAAATATAAGTTACTACTGCGATGCGTATAGTTTGATTTCTTCAAGTAGCTACACATCCCTGAAACCTAGGCCTACCAGGCAGAGCTAGGTCCCCAGAGTACCTAGTAAATACCTTATTAAATGCTAAATGATATTTATTTTGCAAATAGGTTTTAAACTAGATGACGCCGGAAAAAAAAAACAACAAGTACCTAACCGAATTATGGTGATGTTCTGCCGGCAATGTGCACCGGGAAAAATCGCTAAAATAATACAAATTTATTCGTCATAGTAATAATATAAATCAGTGGGAATTTCCGCGTATGCAACAACGTCAATGTCAAAATTTATTGTAATTTTAGGTTAAATTACTATAATTGAACATGTTTACGCAGATTTGGGGATTGCCTTTGTTAATTTTGTACTCGACATACCTACATTTTCACTGTTTTTCATACAACCGCTCTTACGCGATTATGACTTTATTACACATTTTTCATTAGATATTTTGTAAACACAGTATCTTGTGGATATTATCTAGGCTTCTATTGAAATCAATCTATAAATTTGTGTAAAACTAATCCAGTAAAGACCTCTGAAAATCTGCTATTTTACATGAACTTCGACACTTCATAATTTACTCAAAAAATTAAAATATTCAAAAAAGTATAACAATAGAAGCCTTGCAAATTTAATCATAATTCTGAATGACTACAATTTTTTTTTTAAACTTTTAAGGGTTTAAAAAAAACACGTATTTTCTGGAACAAGTTTTGTAAAATGTTCGAGTAAATCACGGTATTACCGAATGCTAACAGAGTTTTCAGGCGTTATCTCTCTTTTTTCGCGTTGCCTTCTCGTCAAACATCGCGTTGGATTGCGTTAGATGAAGTAATAAGCTTTTAAACCATGCTTGATGTTGACGATAGGCGAGTGAAAAAGGAGCCTCTTAAGTTCTACATAGTAGCTGTAATATGTTTAAGCTAGACAAATTCTGACAAATGCTTGCACTGACTGGACATGTCAATTAAAATCTGAGTATATCTTTTTTCAAAAGACCGTCTTAGACACTAATCTGCATGGTTCTCATAATATATGATTTGACCATTACTTGTTTACTGTATGGACTTTAAAAGACACTTTGGCCTCTGAATTTGTTTCGGGGTAGTCAGCTAGGAAACATCGGCCTCATCTAGTTTAAAGAAATGAAAAATATTGATGTGTAAAATGTTTTTTAAAAAATCTAATTGCAAAATGAATATAATTTATCATTCCGGGCAGGACATGTTGCCGAATGCCTGACGAGCTATGTGCCGTAAAAAACAAGATTGGTGGCCAGACCACGCCAGACCACAAGCCGCACAGACCAAGGAGGAAATCGCGGGACGAATTGGATGACTTCCGATTACGATTTCTCGCACCGTCTTTCTCAAAAATGGAAAGAACTGGAGGGAGGCCTTTGCCTAGCACTGGGACAATACGGGCTAGTAATAATAATCTACACTAACTAACCCCATCGCCGTATCTCTACGTTGACATCGTGGTGGGGCTTGCGTGCTCCAGAAAACCCTAGGTCTGTATCGGTAGAGTTTGCTATGCCATAACACACCTAGGGTGAGGGGCCAGACTAAGAGAGATACATTCCACAGAGCAGTTTTGTGGCGAACTGTTGGGCATCAGCGACCCCACGGACCCGATCTCCCGGGAAAATTCTTGTTCTTCATCTCCGACTTGCTTTTATTGGCCGGCCGTTGTGAATACTGACGAGGAACAAAGCTCCCACCTCTCTCTTGTCTTTATTGGCTGGCTTGAGTGGAGATTCGCAAGAGCAAACGTGCTCGGGAGAAGGATGTATAATCCAGTAAGGTAGGGATCTTGACCGTACTTCCGGGATTGTCCTGATAGCCGTGGTATACCTCTCCACTCCTCAAGCACCTCAGGATATGTTGCCTCCTTGTTGCTACGTCACTTCGAGCTAGCGGCCGTTTTTGGGGGCCCATTTATTGAGTGTGCAAGTCACCCCATGCCTTTTTATCGATGGATATTAATAACATTGTTCAGGCAGGGGCCATAGTCTTAACATAGTTCCTGGTAACCAGTCCACTTAATATTCCAAAAACCATAGCCGTCTTTGTTTTCCATATATCGTATTAGTTTTTCACCAACCGGGGGTAATCCTTGGGTGCACTAGCATGGCGCGTACAGGGATAATCGTCGGTTGGTATCACATTCCATTAAAAGTGACTAAAGGGCCTCTGCGAGTTGGTTTCGGCTCCTTGTACGCCTTCCAAAGGTCCGGAATCTCAGGGTTCCGGTTAGTATAAACAGAACTTAAAAACTAGTGTTAGTACTTATAGCTACCGCTACTTATAAACAGGTAAAGTTTGTTATTTTTTGTTTGTTTGTAGGAGGTAATCTCTGAAAGTACTGGTACGATTGCTAAAAGAAGAATGCCCATACCCCGTACCATATTGCGTCACAAGTATATTAATACCAAAAATAATGTTTTATTTATATGTACAATGTACTGATTTTTCACCACTTTTTTTAACCACATTAAAAAATATCGTAAAAATGATATTAAATGATTAACAATTCCTACTTCCGAAAAAAATTACGTCATTTCAGAAATCTTTACGTTCCGATTACACTTGTCAGTTATTTTCGTAATCTGACCAAAGAGTATGTAAAGCTAACGCTTTTAATCTGACAATTCTCATAAATAAATGGTTCGCCTAATTAATTTTATCTGCTATCTAAGTAAATAAGATCTTATAGTAGAAAATAATTAAACTGCTAAAAATGAATTCTGTTAAATTATTTTATTTTAGCTCACCATTTTATAAAGTAAACATTGCGTATATTAGAACTGAAAACTTGACACTGTCAATTTGGTTATGGTTATGACATTTTGGTATTTTGTTGTTATACTAACGTTTATATCGTTTGATGTTTTTGTACTGCATTTGAGTAGTTCTGGTAGTTTTATTGAATAACTAGCTGTTGCCCGCGACTTCGTCTGCGTTAAGTTTGTAAAAACGTACAATCATTCTGAGCTTGCAATTCATTCTGCAAGCAACGCAATTATTTATTGTACTTTAACATAAAACGGTTAAAAGTAAAAACGCGAATTTTTTTGCGAATGCTGGTTAACCTGTAATTGGCGACTGTGTAAGACTTAGGCCAATTATTATTTATACTTGTAAAATGCTGTACATAGAAGCTGTTGGTTTGACCTTAATAAATAAATAAATAAATAAATAAAACGCAAACTACCTTCAGGAAACATGTTATGTACTCGTCCAGCTCCAAATTTATGAATGTCAATGAATAGAAAGAGTATGTAAGGGTCGTAGCAGTTAATGAATAGAAAGAGTATGTAAGGGTCGTAGCAGTTGGCATTTCTGCCTACCCCAAAAGAAAAGAAATTAGTTTATGTATGTTTCTGATTTATGTTCTGGTGAAACAACATTGTATGATTTTAACCCCTCGCCACAGTGAGCACGTCACAATCGCAGCGGTAATGCCTGTCTTTGAAGAGTCTCTACAAAGGCGTCACGGCATCCTCTCTTTGTGCAGGACTCACCGGATGTGGATATTTTGGAAGGTATCTGTATCGAATTCAGCGGGAAGAAACACTCGGATCTCACCATTGTGCGGATCGCCCGGAGAATACGATGGAGCATACGGTGGAAGTCGCTCCCGCTTGGTCGGAGTGCTAGCACCGCTGTGTCCTCATGGAGGCGATTGGTGGAGAAAATGTCAACCAGTAGCCTCCTTCAGTGAAGCACTACGATCGAAGAAGGTGGCTGAAACTATGAGGGATAGGAAATTCTGACTCCTTAACTGTCGCTGCAAGTGATGCTCCGGGTGTTGAAAGCCGCAGGGCGATTACCAGCCATCGCAAACCAGGATTGTGGTGGTGCCGTCCGGCCGTCTGGTCAAAGCAATCCTGAATCGACGGCGCGCTGTATTCTGCACCGAACTCAAAGAAATGTCAGCAAATGGATAGGGCCCTCAAGGGCCGATGTCTGCGAGATTGTTCGAAAGAGTTACCTCCCGTAAAATTTTCACCTCAATAATTTTTCACTGAAGAGTTTAAGCCGTTAGACAGCTTTGGTAGAGGTAAATGAAGGAGCATAATCGGGACACCGACCTTCAGCTGAATAACGTGCACTGATAGTGCAAAGCCAAAAAGCCAGTGAATCCAAAAACTACCATCATCATCATCAACTATCTTTCTCCACAACAGTACTTATGAAGAATTTGCGAGAGCATGCTTGCATTGATTGTTGCAGCTTGATCATTTTGGGCGTAAAAATTATTTGTTCATTTACCTAGGATTTTGGTGTGTATTTAACTGACGTCCCCGTTGAATAAATTTCGGCGAAATCTTGAGCGCGTGTATCCCCGCCCAATCAAACTCGCATATTGATGGCCAAACCGAGAGGTCACTGTCACCTCTATGAGGACACGGCGGTTCACCCAAATGTGATAGACCTCCACCGCATGTTACAGCGGGTCCTCCGGGCGATTCGCAAAATGTAATATCAGGATACTTCCAACCGAATCCGGAACAGAAACCGCTCGAAACACCCTCAACAGTCCTGAGCTTGTGTATCCATAAAACAATGAAATTACGGTAAACAAATGTAGCAGCCGATTAGTGTTATCCCTGAGACTGGCCTCCCTCAGAGGGTTGTTCCAGTGTGGGTCACTCACTGCAAGGAGGTAACGTCCAGATGTCGACGTAAGGCTGCCAGGAATCTGAGATACATCAGTGATCAGGAACGTAAACCACTTTCGACCCCGTTTTATATGGAGCAGAAACTGCAAACAATAAATCACGCCATTATTAGGCCGCAAGGTGCCATAACGGAGGACATAGTGGAGTATACAGAGGTGTGTCCCGCAAGGGCGGATCACCGCCGTGTCCTCGTGGAGGCAATCGGCGTCAGTCACCTCTCGCGCCGGGGCCTGGTTTGGGCTATAGTCCAGAGCGAGGAGGAATGGTAGGCGGTCGCCTCCTTCTGCAAAGCCGCAATGCTAGCGAAGGAGGAGGCCGCATGTGTGAGGGAACGAACGTCCTCACGCCGAGCCGAGATTCCGACCCCGACGACCAGCCACAGTAGACGCAGGCTTGCAGACATCGAACAATGGGTAGCTAGCCGTCCGGCCGTCCGGTAATTAACCGAACCGAGCCCAGTCGTCAACAGCACGTAGTGATCCACGTGCTCCTCAAAGAGATGTTTCAAAGCGCAACTGAAGGACACAAGTGTGGTTTTAGTCAGTAAAAGTTTGACACGCCCTCTCGCTCCAACCAGAGAAGATTGGATGATTTCCACTCTTAAAAAAAGAAAAAAAAAGTACCATCATTATCATTATCATTATCATGGACATAGGCCTCCCCAAGTGTCGCCATAATGACTGGTCCTGTGTGTCTCGCAACCATCGGATTCCCGCGACCCTCACCAGGTCATCGGTCTACCTGGGGGCCTTCCAACACAAGGTGCCATGCAACCCCTTCCAAAAATTTGGCCGTGTTATTTTAAAATCAATAATTAAAAACATATACTTGTTTACTTTTATCGCCTTTTTTGGTTGGTATCCCTTGCATAATCATGGTCAATTATCTTGTTACAATAATGGAAAAAAAAACAGTAGGATTGTTAAAAATGCCTCCGTCTATCACCAGTTTAACCATAACTATTTTCCTCCAATTTTGAACAATAGAACTGTCTGCAAACGTGGGCGATGGTCATTCTTCCGCCATTCAGAAAATTACGTAAAATACACAATGCCATCTATCAAATATGAAGTTCAAATATCATTCTTCCGCCATTCAGAAAATTACTTAAAATACACAATGCCATCTATCAAATATGAAGTTCAACTGTCATTGTCATCATTATTTCTACTTTGAGTCTTTAGATGGCGTTGCGAGTATCTGAATTGCGTGTGGTGCCATATTTTACTAATTCGATTTTATTATGTGTTTTGATTAGTTTTTACAATATATTTAGAAGATATCGAATAGAAATGTCAATTTTATTTTGAAAAAATGGTAAAAGTTATTTTATTACAAAAAAGAAGTTAAATAATGACAAAAATTTTAACTGTAGCTGGGAATCGAACTCGCGGCAAATGTCGTTCAACACCGACGTTTTGGATTATTGCTCACCCCCCATAGCAAATAGCTTGATAATTTATAGCCTAACAGATGCACTGACCTATAAGGATTATGTATGCAAAATTTGAACAGGATCGGTTCAGTAGTTTTTGCGCCAATTAATACCATCGCAAAATAATTTTACTGTTTTATTATATGTATAGATAATTAATTCAATACGTCTATAATAACTATTGACAGTGTTGAGATAGTGACTCATAGTGTTGCAAGTGGCAAGGTTTGTAAGATGGGTGCGCGCAGCGCACGTTAGGGGCGCGCAATTCGCGCGGATTAGGCGCACAATGCCACATTCGCAAAATGACACATTGGATTTTCGCAAAATGTCATATTCTCAAAATGTCACATTCTCAAAACGCCATATCGCAAAACGTCACATTAGCAAAATGCCATCTTCGCAAAATGCCATTTTCGCAAAATGCCACTTTCGCATAATGCCAAAATGTCACTTCGAACTCAGTATTTTTTTTAATATTTGGACGTTAGTATGTTTTTATGAAAAGCCATCTGGCTAAAACTTAATAACTGCTAGATTACAAGTATAGCATGTAAGATACATTGATTGAATTATACACTGATTAAATTTATTATAGGTACATTGATTGAATTATCGATACATTTTTTTGTATTATATATCATTGAATACTTTAATTAGTTTAAAAAAACATTAAAAGTGTATGAAGGTGTGTCAGTTTATTCACAAGTTAAAAATCTAAAAACTGGGCAAGTGCGAGTCGGACTCGCGCACTGAGGGACTTCCTTACTTTGAAAGGTAAATTGCGGTTTACAATTTATGACGTATTACAAAAAAACTAATTACTAGATCTCGTTCAAACCAATTTTCGGTGGAAGTTTGCATGGTAATGTACATCATATATTTTTTTTTTAGTTTTATCATATTTTAGAAGTTACAGGGGGGGGGGCACATTTTACCACTTTGGAAGTGTCTCTCGCGCAAACTATTCAGTTTAGAAAAAAAAATGATATTAGAAACCTCAATATCATTTTTGAAGACCTATCCTTAGATACCCCACACGTATGTGTTTGATGAAAAAAAAATTTTGAGTTTCAGTTCTAAGTATGAACCCTCATTTATTGTTATTTTTTTCTATTTTTGTGTGAAAATCTTAATGCGGGTCACAAAATACATCTACTTACCATGTTTCAACAGTATAGTATAGTTCTTATAGTTTCGGAAAAAAGTGGCTGTGACATACGGACAGACAGATAGACAGACATGATGAATCCATAAGGGTTCCGTTTTTTGGCCATTTGGCTACGGAACCCTAAAAATCAGTGTAATGACAGTATTTATCCTAGCGAAAACTTTGATAACTACTTGATTACAAGCAAATTGTAGAATCAATGCTATTCAATAGATATTTAGAATGTGTCATTTTGATAATGTGGCATTTTGCTAATGTGGCATTTTGATAATGTGGCATTTTGAGAAAAGACATTTTGCGAATGTGTCATTTTGCTAATGTGGCATTTTGCTAGTGTGGCATATTGCGAAATGTCATTTTGCGAATGTGGCATTTTGCGTCAATATGTCATTTTGCGAATATGGCATTGTGCGCCTAATCCATTCGCCAGCGGCGTATTCGCCAGATGTGAACACGCCTAAAGAGTTATACATAGAATATACCCAAACCACCCACCCATAGACCGACTACACCGCCCATTGTACACTTATTTTTAATTATGTTTGTCCTGTATTTTTGTTTATGTGGTGTACAATAAAGAATATAATAAATAAATAATAAATAAATAAATAATACCCAAAGAATAAACACGTGAATAGATGGAAAGGAAGGCTAAAGAAAAGTCGGATAAATCTATCACAATCGTGTGAAGTAAACGGAGTCAGTGATTACGTGACGGTTGACAGTATTTAGTTATTTGTCACTAAAATAATTCGACTAGGTACATCAGTTTTTTCACACAAATGCATTAATAACTAATGTAAATAGATTAATATAAATACTATGTAAATATGTAATAAAGTACGCTACGAGCAACGCTGTTTCATTACGACGAGACCACCGACTCCTCTCACTGTTACTGCGCCTATAAATGGTTGCCGATAGCTCTGGCCTTATCCGGCCTTAGTTATTAGTTGGTCCGTGAGATTGCGGATCGGCAATGATAAAATCCCGTCCTATACACCCTTCATTCTTCCCACCTTCCGTCTGTTGCCTTAGGTCTCAGGCAACAGGCTTCCCGCACTATTATTTATATACGTATATATTGTGGCTATATGGTTAGGGTTAGGTTGTTAGGTGCAGCTAAGGGTGATGATAGGCTATTACAATCAACTCCTTTACTGTACATTTCGGTAGCTGAATGTAGAACCCACATCCTGTAAGGGAAGTATTGCGTTTTTTGATTTGAGAAATCAAACTAAAACACGTAGTAAGTTTGTTTAGGTCTTGATAACTTTATAAATAAATAAGTAATTATAAGACTAAACCATTACGACTTTTAACAGTCTTAGGCCTAGGTATAGCGTAAAGATATTTCCCATGCGCGACAAAAGCCTGAGCGCAGGTAAATAAAGCCAGGAGCGAAGGAATCCGGGCCCTAACTTATCGCATATATATCAATAATAATGCAATACACTACACAGCAATTTGGCCTAAAACGCATACCTATAGTACCTATAGAATGCAAATGATAATAATCACTACGGTTAAAAATTGCTATGAAATATGATCAGGCGTTTTCGAACTATTTTTAATATCTCAAAAATGTGGTTAAATATTAACAAAAACATTTTAGATAGTGAAAATTTAAATAATAACTATACTCTTGAGAGTAAATTTGGTTTGACGCAAGTTGGTACGGATCCACATACAAATTTGGGCAATCTCTTTTTATTCCTGAGTGACATAGCCTACATTCTATGTACGCCGGCGAAGCTGCGGGCAAAAGCTAGTAATATATATGAAGCAGGATAACCAACACTCATTACCAAATATGTCTTTGACATAACTTGAAGTACGTACATATAACATAGTTACCGTATTTTTCACGTCACCTGGTCGTAAATGTCGAGTTATATTATGTCAAACCAATCAATAAGTAACTCATTATGGCAGCGACGCGGTTCTCCCGGCCTTCGTCATGTCAGGCAATAATATTACCTGTAATGAATTTCATTATATCCCGCTGGTAAATAATGTGGTTTGAAATTGGAACTCCATATAGCTTTCTCACAAATACTCTTTTTCTTCTTTTTCAGTATTAGGTTATGATATATACACTTCTGGACACATCTATTGGCCCACCTTGTATTTTCAGTTTCGTTTGGTCCTAGCTAAAATTTTATATTAGGTCGAGCAAAAAGTTTTTATGCAGTTTTGAACCTGGCACATTCACAATTTCATTCAATAGTCTTTTTTTGAATTTCGAACACAGAATTTAAAGAAACAAAAGACAATTTGGAGCCTGTTTGTTTATATCAAACAATCGAATACTAAGAAAACTTGGTTCTATTGGTTTACTTGGAATTAATTCTTGAAAAAGTGATTGATATCTTTGGTTTTGCAACAAACATTACTTATTCTTAACATTAAGGTGAGGTTCTATCAATAATCTGTGGATACTTCACCTGAAGTCGCCGCCCAAGCTGTGGCACTTATTCAGGCCGGACACAGCCAAAGAAACGTGAGTGCTCAACTTAATTTAAGTCGATCTGCGGTCCTAAATGTTTATCGGAGGTACCTAGAGACTGGCGGCTTTGTTCGTCGCCAAGGAAGGCCACGATCTCGGGTTACAACTGAAAGGCAGGATCGATTCATCGTGACGACCAGCTTGAGAAATCGTCACCTTACCTCCATTGAGATACAAAACCAACTTCGCGACTTCCACGGAGTATCTGTGAGCGCTCGAACTGTTTGGAGAAGGTTAAAAGAACGCGATATGGTACCACACAAGCCAGCTAATGGCCCCAAACTAACGCGAGCCCACCGAACAGCGCGCCTTCATTTCGCACGCAGTCATTTAAATTGGACACAGCAAGATTGGAGCCGTGTACTCTTTTCTGATGAGTCTAAAATTGTGTTACATGGCAATGATGGAAGGAAGAAGGTCTACCAACCTAAGGGAGAGCGTTTCGCACAATGCTGCTTTGAAGAGAGGGTTGCTTATGGCGGTGGCTCATAGACTGTCTGGGGCGGTATATCCGCGAGCGGCAAAACTCAACTTGAGGTTGTTACAGGACCACGGCTGCCAACATTAAATGCTGAAAGGTACATTCGTGAGTGCTTAGAACCTCACGTGATACCATACGCGGACTATGTGGGCCCAAATTTCCTTTTTATGCATGATAATGCAAGAGCCCATGCGGCTGGCATCGTCAGGGAATATCTTCGGGATGTGAACATCACAGTTATGGACTGGCCAGCCAGAAGCCCAGACATGAACCCCATTGAGCACATGTGGGACGAGCTAAAAAGACGTGTTAGGGCTCGTCAGCCAGTTGCCCAGACGACGCAGGAGTTGAAAACTGCCATAGAAGAGGAATGGGAGATGATCCCTCAAAATTTCATAGACCGGTTGATAAACTCTATGCCTAATCATATGAGAGCTGTGGTAGATGCCCATGGAGGTAACACGCGTTATTAAATTAAACCTTTATTTGATAAAACATGTTTTTTATTCAAAAATCAATTGCCTTTAACAAGGCGCATATCCGACTTGTTAGGCGTAGCTCCATGTCGTATGGTATTCTGAATCCAAATTTAAAACAATACGATCGAAAAAGATGGTAAAATGTATCAGGTTTAAAACTGCATCAACAGTTTTTGTTCAATCTAGCAATCATATTTCGGTAGGGGCCATCGAAACCTAAACTCTTAGGTGGGCCAATAGATGTGTCCAGAAGTGTAGATATACAAGAATGTGACTTTAATTCCTATATATTGAGATGTAACTTAAACATTGATTCATGTTTAATACATATAAAGGAAAAATACTAATAGCATAGAATATTTATTACAGTGTCAAAAAGTAGAATCATCTGATGGAAAGTGACAATGTGGTCGACGATGGAGCACGCTTTCCTCAGACGTCAATTTTGGGCGGTTCATTGAGTCCAAAGCCAAGGTAGTCGCTAAAAAACGAGGCGTTCTTGCATAGGTCCGACGGTACTTCACACCGGGACAGCTTCTAATGTAATACAGAGCACAGGTCCGATCGTGTGTGGAGTACTGCAGTCACACATGGGCTGGTGCTGCAAAATGCTATCTAGCAGCTTTGGACTCAAAGGAAAAGCGTGCGAAAAGGCTAATTGGGGATCCAGATTTGGTTAAGTCCAATCTACAAAGCCTCGAGCACAGGCGCAGGATAGCCAGCCTATCGGTATTTTACTGTTTGCATTTTGGAGAGTGTGCGCGGGAATTGCATCACTTGATTCCGCCACCTCCTTTCTACCATCGGACAACCCGACGTACGGCGAGTATCTACCCTTATGTTGTTGAAACTTCAACGGTCCGGACTAAGCGTTTCGCCTCGTCGTTTATTCCGCGTACATCAAAGGACTGGTACAGTTTGCCTGCTGCGGTCTTCCCATTCAACTATAATTTAGGTATCTTCAAGGCTAGAGTGAATAGGCTCTTAATAAACTAGTGCGCCTCACCATCAAAGATTGCATTTCTGCTTACCATCAGGTGGGATCGCAGTCAAGCACTGGTTTATATAAATTAAAAAAAAGAAACCTATTTTATCTTGATTTAAATACGCCTAGGTTGTAGCCATCAGGAAATACAGATTTCGGTAAGGAATTCCAATACTTAGATGTACGCACAATGAATGTGATTTCAAATCATCGTCGTACGTTTGGAGGTCCGATGATCAACCGGTACAAAACCAACAGGCTATCCACTCGGCGTCGATGCTCAAGACTTTGAAGCATCGACTCGACGAATGCATCATTACCAATGATCGACTCTCAAAGATAAAGCGGCATTTTACTGGTGAAGTAATATTTAAAATCGGTCTTTTAGTTTATGAGTTTAGTCATTACAAAAACAAAAATATAAACTATTTGATATAAATTAGTGCTTGACTGCGATCCCACCTGATGGTAAGTAGTGATGCAATCGTTGATGGTGAGGCGCACTAGTTTATTAAGAGCCTATTCACTCTAGCCTTGAAGACACTCAAATTATAATCGGATGGGAAGACCTCAGCAGGCAAATTGTTCCAGTCCTTCGATGTACGCGGTATAAACGCAGAGGCAAAACGATTAGTCCGGACCGTAGAGGTTTCAACAACGTAACGGTACTCGCCGTACATCGGGTTGTCCGATGGTAAAAATGAGATGGCGGAATCAAGTCATGCAATTCCCGCGCACACTTTCCAAAATGCAACCTGTAAAACACCAAAAGGCTGGCTACCCTACGCCTGTGCTCAAGGCTTTGAAGATTGGACTTAACCAAATCTGCCTAGCCTCTTCACATGCCTTTCCACCGAGTCCAAAGCCGCTAGGTGGTATATTGCAGCACCAGCCCAGTAGCAAATATCGTGATATAGCTTTATTTATTACCTATAGATAAAGTTGTTTGATACAAGTATTTTCCATAATTGACCACAACAACAACCCGCAGCTGAAAACAGCGGACGAATAATTTTAATCACGAGGCAATTAATACTCGTTATCCTTAATAATTTCCAATTATAATTGTACCCAGGGAAAAGAAACACAAAATCTACGTAACCTACTCAATATTTATATTTTTAGAGGATATGTATTATAGCAGTTGGGTATAATTTTAAAATAAAATCAAACAGCTTGTTTAATAATTTACTGACAAATTGACTTACGAGTATGTACATAATATTAAATTAAATGAGTTTCATAACCCATTTAAAAAATCATAACACTAAATAAATACAACATTCTGTAAACTAAAAGAATAGGTACAAAATACAATAAATTAAAATTACCATCAACATTCAATAAATTAAAAATGATTCAGTTGGCGACATTATAATTATGTTATTTGTCAATATTATATTGATTTATTATTATTTAAAAAAATCACAAAAAATTTCGTCAAATTTTGACAACTTTTAAATAATAGTGTCTACTAGGTACCAAACTATTACTAACTACACTACACGCACACTACATTACTGGTACTATTAGGTATCTAAAATGTAAAAGGATGACAACAAAACTAGAACAATGTACAACTTTTTATATAGTCGATTAATAGTAGTAATATTCTATGTTAAAGAATGGACTTTCTGTTGTAGGTGCACAATTTCCATCATCAAATCTCTTCATATCACCAGGACATGGAAAATATTTCGTGGAAGTAATACCGCCTTGATCGTTGATTGCACTAAACATGTGTGACATAAGCACTACGTCATAGAGGTACAGCAACACCTCTGTAGGAGTAGCGTCCTCCAGTATTATGGGGACTGGATCTCTCTTGGTGGGGAGCTCGGCCGCAGCAATGGCGACCGTAATCAGCAGTATTACTGACAGCATTTTATAGGCTGTATATGGACCTGGAATGTAAATAAACTTGGTCAACAATCAAAGCCCTTTTTTAGGGAGAAATCGACTTCTTCCGATTCCCAGTGCGAATATGGTGCTCCTGATCAGACGATGGCCCACTTATTAGAGTGCCCAAAGTGTCAAGTAACATTTGTACTTTGGAGAACCTAAAAAACGCTACTGACGCCGCTATAAACGTGGCCCAAAAACTTTGAGGGAAGAGAAAACAATCGATACGAGAAGAAGGTAGAAATCATCAGATAACCCCTCCTACTCTACGTGGAGCGAGAAGGAATGTCAGACTTTTATTGACTAAAACCTACTTCACCACGGGCCATATTGGGTCCTTTCCTCTTTTTAGTATACATAAATGATCTACCACATCTATTAAAAAAACAACCACATATTGTATTGTTTGCTGACGATACGTCGTTAATTTTTAAGATCAATAGACGTTCCACAAACCTTGATGACGTAAACAATGCTCTACAGCAAGTCCAAAACTGGTTTACTGTTAATAATTTAGTATTAAATGGAAAAAAAACTAAGTGCATAAGATTTGCGTTACCGAATGTTAAAAGTAATTACTCCGACATAGTATTGAACAAGGAGAAACTCGAATTCGTCGAAGATACGGTTTTCCTAGGGATCACGCTTGACTCGAGGCTACAATGGGGTCCTCATTTAACATCTCTGGCAGGTCGGCTTAGTTCGGCAGCATATGCTGTCAGAAAAATCCGTCAATTTACTGATGTAGATACTGCGCGACTAGTTTATTTTAGTTACTTTCATAGTATCATGTCTTACGGTATTTTGCTATGGGGACGGGCTGCAGACATAGAGTCTATTTTTATTCTGCAGAAGAGAGCTATCAGAGCCATATATAATCTTCGCAGACGCGATTCTCTTAGAGAACTATTTAAGGAAATAAACATCCTGACGGTCCCTTGTCAATACATTTATGAAAACATTATGTATGTTCGGAAAAATATTCATCTTTTTACTAAGATAAGTGACAGGCACAATTTTTATACTAGGAATAGGAACAAATTAGATCAACCTCGATTCAGATTGGCAAAAGTACATAGTTCTTTTATGGGGTACTGTGTAAAATTTTATAATAAAATACCAGTTGAGATTCTACAACTAAATGAGTCCAAATTTAAAACATGCATTAAACGCACGCTATGTAGACAAGCGTATTATAAACTGGAAGATTATATCCTTGACAAAAACGCTTGGCTAAATGCCGGTTCTGCTCCACAGCCACAGCCTTCAAATTAAGTTTTGTGTTTTTTTTTTTTTAAATATATATGTTTCTAATTATTGGAAGAGATACTTACTATTCCCCTTTTTGTTTTTGTTTTGTTGTTTTCGAAATCTTTCTTATTTTATTTTATTTGTTTATTTCAATAGAGCTTATGATAATTTATTACCTTTTGCATTTGGAAACAATAGTATTGTATAATGTAGAAGCACTTTTTTTTTTCAAGTTTTGTGAATGTGAAGTACCATGGAGCATTTTTATTAGGTTACAACTTGTTTGACATTACGAGCATGGCAGGTGAGAGTTTGTCATGCTCACTCAAATGTCTCGCTGATGGTGGCACGTGTTATTGGGTCATTCAGTTCCCTTCAAAATGGTTGAGCTGAGTGAGGCTGATGCACGCGTCATGCTCGTGAACGGGTGCCGTCGGTTGAGACTGGTCATCTCTTAGCTGCCAGTGGCTTATTTCAATTTCTATCTTTTTAATTAGTTTTTATTCTTATTTATCTACATTGTGCTCACATATTAGAAGCGACATGAAATATGTAACCAAGATTTATGTAACTCATAATATGATTTAAAAGAGTGTCCATGGAGTTTCTTGCACGTTCTTCTCCATAGAGATCTACGCTTTGGAACGTGCAATTTAGCTTCACTTGTTTTTTTTTGACTGACTGACATTTTGACAATTCAAAAGTGCCTGTAATTGGTCTATTTGAAATAAACGTTTCTGATTTCTGATTTCTGATTTCATGATTACTCTTTCATTCAATCCCGCAGCCCTGGTAGTTATCAACCCTAGTAGGCCACGTCCGTTTGCTGACATATCCTTGAGGCGCGCGTGGATCGGTTATACGCCATTATTTAATTATTTCACAAGTAAAAAATAAATAAAAAATATCTTGCTATCAAGTATGCTTTTTTCAGGTAGGAAATCAACTAATGACTACTTTCGCTCTTGGGAGAGCGAGAGGGCATGTTAGACTTTTACTGACTAAAACCCACTCCTAAGTTCCTTAATTGCCTTCATTCCAGGGCTTCGGGGCTCGCTTTCGCACAACCCATGGTCTCAGTAGGCTCCAACCGTAGGGGCCCAGTAGAGCCCCTACGGTTTTGCTGACATCTCCTTGAGGCGCGCTTGTCACCGTCGGCAACTCGGACTCGGTTCGGACGTTTACCGGAGGGCCGGACGGCGAGCTACCCATTGCTCGCCTACGGTGGCAGAAAATCGGGATCGTTAATGAACACTTTGAAGTAATCCTCCCGATTGATTTCCGATCACAGTGGCCAATCTCAACGAAGATTAGCCAAGCAGGAGATATTATAGTACACAAGTGTGTATGCAAAAACTGTATTTGCACATTCTGTTCCTTTACACTCATATTCCAATGGGACGGCAATCGACACGATCTGAGAGACATCAGCCCCCCTAGCCAAGTTACAACCGTTTCGTTTTCTTTCTCTTTTCGTCGATCGCCTCGAGTAGGCCACGCCTCCGATTACTTTGTTCTGACGTCATCTCAACGCTCAGTCACGTGATCAGAACAAAGGAATAGGAGGCGTGGCCGACTCGAGGCGATCAACGAAAAGAGAATCGAATCGAAACGGTTGTAACTTGGCTAGGGGGGCTGAGCTTGGAGTAACGGCTTTACATGCTTTCCGAGGCACGGGGGTGTCATACCACTAACTTCCAAACTCTTGGTTACACAAGAGTTATTCTTAATACAAAAACCCAATATTACATTTTGTCCGACCCAGGAAACGAACCTAGGACCTCACGTTCAATAGTAGCGCTTGCAACTACGAGAGTAACGCGACAGTTAAAAATACGAGAATCATCACTTATCTATAGATGTAATATTATTAATTACCTTTTCCCGCTTTTTTTTTTGCCGTACCGGAAGACGCAGCGTTGGAAGGCCTCTCAAAAGGTGGAGCTGACCTGGTGAGGGGCGAAGGAAGATGAAGGTCGTTATGGCGACACTTGCGAGAGGCCTATGTGCAACAGTGGACGTCTTCTAGAATGATGATGATGATTAATTAATTTCATAAATTAACTCGTTTCAGGATGGCACAGTACAGGGAAAAAGGTACACTAGGATTATGCCAGACACGTGTCACTTATTACAGTACAATGTTATATTGCGGTAACAGGGTATTTATTATATACCAGTTAGCCAAACCGCGAATGGTTATCATTATATTTATAGGTAGAACTTTTGATTGATTTAGAATTATAAATTTAAATAAATAAAGGAACTTAATTTCGAAATCAGTTATTGTTTTTACCTCAAAAGGAAAAAAACGGAACCCGTATAGGATCACTTTGACCTGATCACTGTCAAGACTCTTTATCTCGAGTACGCGTGGAGGTATCGAGTTGAAATTAAAACCATATAATCAAGTCTGGAGCAGTGGTGGCCGAGTGGTAACGGCCGCGACTTAAGAGTTGTAAATCGCGGGTTCAAACCCAACTAAGGCGCATTACTTTGTGTAATTTATTTCATCACCACTGCTCTCTAAACGGTGAAGGAAAACATCGTGAGGCGGCATGCCCTAGAACCAAAAATTCGAACTCGACATTCACCAACCCGCACTGGGCCCGCGTGGTGGATTACGGCCCATTCCTTCTCCTGGAGTGAGGAGGCCTGAGTCCCAGCAGTGGGAACATTAAAAGGCTGATTATGCTATGCTTATGCTAATCAAGTCTGCGATCCCTTGAAGCTGTGAAAAAATTAAACTTCGAAGTTGACGAAAAAAAAATTCCGTTTATGTCGCAAAAATCGTAAAGAAGGATGGCCAATATGGACCATGGAAAAAAAAGTGTTGTTACCGAAATGAGACTGTCATCATAACATAGTATATTATCAATGTAATTAACGGATGGCATCAGTTTATTTTTAAAAGCAGGAGGAAAAAAGATATTCATTTTTAAAAAATTATTATTTTTGTTTATTAGAACGCTTGAAAATATCTTATTTATGAACGCATCCGTAATGTTAACATTCTTAGAGAAGTCCATACTTTTCGTAGACAGTTTCAAAATCGATATCGATTTAATTTCTAAATCGAAATTAAATCCAAGGTTATGTCAACTGTTTATAATTTTGTTATTTATTTAATCTAAAATAAGCCACTAACAGATTTTTTTGTTTTTTATTATTTAATTGAATCAAGTCATGAATTAAAAAATGATTTTGCATATAAAAATCGATAATGCCGTAAATCGATCGAATATGGAGCCACCCTATTTTTGACACACAAACAAAAGATTGTTATTTTCTGCGCAGACCGTGTTGTTGTGGTTTCGGCGACGACTGTGTTCTGTGCGATCTTGTGTTTTCCCTGTTATTCTAACAATATCTTGCTTTGCTTACGGACTCCGATCGAATCTTCTATTCTAGTTAACTTGGCATTCGTTTTTTGGACTTTGATTTCATCTGGTTTTGGATTTGTCAGTGGAGTGGAAGTAGTCATGTCTTCGCGCATTCTGTGTGTAAACTGTGGAATATGCGTTAATCGCATTGCACGACACATTGTCCTAGAACAAGATACTAGAGTGGTGTCTTTTATTGCTGAAAGGATTTCGCCTCGTATCGTAAGTATTCAGATATTAATTTACTAGCACCACAACGCATCGTAAGATTTTTCATTTCAGAACCTACATCCTCATCTAAATGTTTTCTGAGTATTTTGTGTACGATACAAATTACACAGAAAACAGTAATATTTACTTTTTAATAAATAATAAAGTTTTGATGCTTATATAAAAAGTTGATGACTTTCCATGTAGATTCTTCAGCAATTAACTTATTTTACAGATTGAGGACAGTGATAATATCTGTCAGGCCTGTTTAGATGCTGTGATGATGAGGGTTAATCAAATTATCCATGGAGAAATATCAATCCATGACAACCAACTTCCCGGAAGTAGTCGAACTCAGGTTGTGGGTCACTCTAGAGTTTGCTTGGTGTGTGGATGTTCAATCCTTCGAAGAAAAAGTGATTTAATATTACGCAACAATCCTTCAGAACTGCAACAAATGATTACTACCTGCATAATGAACTCTATCCAATCACAAGAGGTAATTTAGATATTTTTTTAGCACCTATTACTAAATTAGCTGTTATTTTATATAGTAATCAATTGCATTTGATGTTTATAACTCCTAAAGGTTATTTTTAAAAGAAACAATATTTCGAGGAGAGCTGGGTTTATAATTAATATAGTGGAGTTGCCAAACTGGAGGCAGTTTGTTGGCAGTGTAAGGCACAAGCATTGATCACTATCTTTGCTTGAGGAAGCAAACATAGTGATCAATGCTTGTGCCTCTTTTGTATGAGAACAAGACAATAGAACAATAATAGGCGGGTTTTAAAAGTATTTTAAGATAAGTTTACCAATTCTCTCTTTTGTTTTAGCTAACTACAAATGACAGAGTATGTCATTCTTGCTGGATGAAAGCAAAAAGAAATGCTCTGCGTATGCAGCAAGAACAAACAGAAAATGTATTGGTTGATTTTTCTTCAACAAATATGGTAGAAGCATTTGAAGTAGAGGAACATGATGTTGAGATACCTGAATTACATTCAGCAATGGAGCAGTCGGAGATGGCTGGTAATGTCAACCCAGAACAAAGACCTGATGCAATAGATATTGTGTTATCTAATCCCAGTATATCATCTTTATCATCACCTGATTGGGTTCCAGCAGTACCATCAGTGGCTACCGAAAATGTGGCATCATCAACTATTACACTTTCAAACTACAGACGAGCACCCAATACTGCGACACAGTGTGTATTTACTTATTGCACTAATCGGGATTTACATCGAATTTCTGATGATTTACGCATAAAAATAATAATTGACCATAATTTTTACTTGCCTGCACATGTTAGGGTCTGTTCAGACCATTTATTGAGTAACAGTTGGGACACTTTGTACAATTTAGAAAATAGTACTGCTGTTTTCACTGTAGAACAAGTTGAACATATGTTTTCTTTTATTGATTCAAACAAATCTAGTTCTATTGATTTTAATGATCCTTTAAATATTGATGATCATCTGTTCCAATATTGGCTTGGATTAACCAAGGAAAAATTCAACAATTTATTGATTGAAGTTCCTCAAATACAAACTCTGCACCAAGGAGTTATTGGTCTTGTAGCATATTTAATAAAATTAAGGAATGGGGACTCTGATGAAAGGATAGCTAGCCTAATGGGGATATCACGAAGAACTCTCGAACGTTATATGAACAATGTCAGAGAGAAACTTTTGCAATATTTTGTCCCTAACAACTTGGGAATTGGACATTTAAGTAGGCAAAACAGTCTTAACCATAATTTATTAATTCCCAATGGAATATATGGAAATTCTGGAGCAATCACAGATCACCCCATTGTTATTTGTGATGGAACATATATTTATGCCCATAAGAGTGCTAATTATATGTTCCAAAAAGAATCATATTCATTGCACAAATATAGAAATCTTTTAAAGCCATTTATGTTAGTGCTATGTGACGGTTACATTTTAGATTGTTTTGGTCCATATAAAGCCACTACCTCAGATGCTGAAATAATGAATTCCTTGTTTGAAAATGAAAACTTACCTCTGAGACAGTATTTCAGAGAAAACGATATTTTTATATTAGACCGAGGTTTCCGAGACTGCATTAATTTATTGGAAAATTGTAATTATAAACCGTACATGCCAGAGTCACTCTTGGAAGGTGAAAGACAATTAACTACACCTCAAGCAAATAGAACTAGGTGTGTGACACTTTGCAGATGGGTGGTAGAAGTGGTTAACGGTCATTTTAAGCGTGACTTCAAATTATTTCGCCAAGAATTTTTTCATAAATCTTTGCCACACATGATGCAAGATTTCCAGATTGCTGCAGCATTATTAAATAGATTTAGTGTGCGGCTCAAAAATCGCGACAATGCTGAGCAATTATTAAATAACATTTATTTAAGAATGCACTTACCAAATAATTTAGCAGATATCGTAGAAACGAATAATTTAAATAGACGTGGTTCTAATTTTATTAGTATAAGTGCAGATAGAAATAATTTAATATATTTTCCCCGTCTCCAATATGAGGACCTTATTTTATTTGCTCTTGGTACATACCAACTTCGCCAAGCACTCTCCTACTATGGAGAACATATCAGATTCCATGGGCAGTACAGAATTGAAGTCTGTAGGGAAATACCGGATTCTCTGTATTTTTCCAATTTGGATATAGATGAAGTCTCAATTATAAGAGGTAGAATAAAGTCAAGACACATTAGCAGAAAACAATATTATGTGTACATTTTAATAAATAATAACACATCTGGGTTAGCTGGTATTAGAGAATATTGCTGTAATTGCCTTGTTGGTAGACGCACACTAGGATGTTGTGCTCATGTTATGACCATTGTTTGGTATCTTGGATGGGCCAGATACGAACAAAATGTAGCTGCTCCTGCCGCATTTCTTGATGAGGTATTCATAAGAGAATTATAATAAAGAATAAAGAAAGTACCTAATTTGTTTTTATTTTTTTCCTAATTTTTATCAGTACCTACCTACCTTAGTGATTGTGATCTTGCTAGTGAAGAGGGAAACTAGACTTCTCAAAAAATCTTTATTTAATTTTTATGTAAGGATGTTATTAAGATTCTTATGAATAAAGACAACTTGAGTTTTTAGAACAGATATAGTGTGCCCACAGCCCACCAGCTAAATCTAAAGGCTTATGACTTATATTCTTAAACTATGCACCACGGCTTATGACTTATGTTTATAAAACGGTGGGACATCTGACCTCAATAAGTTTGGTCCATTATACATCGGTTTTGCCCGTGCGCAGGCTTACTAGGTACTCCGGTGAATCTAGAGGATAGTTTCATAATTGTTACTAGGCTCTACTAAGTTTTTAGGTCTCTCTATTGTTGCTGTTGCCATCAACCTTACTATACATAAAAAGTTACTCTGTGAGCTGTACTGTCCAATAGAAACAGAAAGCAACATCCCGCCGCGTCTATAAAGTAGGTCCTATTTGGCGCGAAATAGAGAAATTATATATTTGACATATTTTTTGAAATGCTACAGATTATTAATAAACCACATAACCTTAAAAAACATTTTAAATATTTACTAGTTTCTCCGTACTTTTAAAAATATATCGAATGCCGTACTTAGTAATGTTCATTCAGGCAAATCAAACGATATATGTTTCATCAAGTTACGTTTTACTATTTTTTTATGGTCCAAGCATGTTAGGAGAATGACCATTGTTCTTTGACACTCTTATGGAAATCGAAATTCATAGGGTACTTCTCGTTGACCTAGAACCCTAAAATTTGGTATGCTGCAAGGTCTCATAGCACAAATATAGATTGATTAAAAATGAAAATTTATTGGTACGTCACGAAAAAAAAAACTTTTTTTCTAGTTGAAAAAAACTTGGAGACACAATTCGGGAATTGAACTATTTACATAATTTAGTTTGTACGGAACCCTCAGTGTGCGAGTCCGACTCGCACTTGCCCAGTTTTTTTTGTTGTTTTGTATATCTGTAATATCGGTATTTATAGTGATGAAATCTAATAAAAACTGTTTTATCATAATATTAGTTCCAAAATACAGTCTATCAAACCTAAGAAGTACCAATTGACAGTTCGGAGATTGAAGAGTGGGGATGAGGTCAAAGAAATCGATTACTACAATATCCAATTCTTAAGAGATACTGATTTCATTTTTTTGTATTAACTAATCGATTATGGTACATAAGGGCCTAATACACTACGCGTTATTCAGACAGTCTTAGCCGATGTCGCGTAGTGTAATAAGGGTTAGACCAGTCTTACTCGGAACAAAACATAAGACAGTCTGAATATCGTGTGCTGAATATCACGTAGTGTAATAGGCCTTATAGAACTACATTGCGGTGGACCACGGACGCCAATCTGGGCGCGTCGGTCTCCATATGTTTTATACGGCAACTAGACTTGCGGAGCTACATTAGATCCACGCCACACGACGCCACGCAACGCGCCGCTACGTACTCGTACAAATCAGGCGTGGTCCACTAGTAAGTTTTCGGATATACTAAGAGAGATTATTGTTCGGGTTTTTCAGTTCCTAAACTAACCTTCATTGTATATAGATGGTTACGCGAATGACTAATGACAATGAGGTTTTAGTATATAGTACGCGTCACGTAAAAAGAACGCTGGCGGTCAAGCTGCGCATAGGCGATTTATCGGTCCATTTGGTGGTATGAGGTGTATGTGCCTATTAATTTATTTTTGAACCAATAGCGCACCGATAAACATGCGGCGCGTGGCTCACCCGCCCCGCGCCCTACTTCATACCACCAAATGGACCGATAAATCCCCTATGCGCAGCTTGACCGCCAGCGTTCTTTTTACGTGACGCGTACTGTACTGTAATTTTGCGAAATGGTTATCTTGCTAGATGCGTGATATGATGGGCAGAAAACAACTCAAATTGGAAAGGAATTGCACTAACCTTTGAACTTGATCACGCCACGTTGGCCAGGCCAGCCGGGTATACTGGGTTTGCAGTTCCTGGATCGATTGGTGATGAAATATCCTATGAACCCTCACTAAACACTTTACATACACAAACTATTAGTTAACTGTCGTTAGTCTTTATAAGCGGTTAAATCCAACAATTATCAATTTTCTTGTGATGATCGCGCGCCGCCGATGCGTTCGTTCCGAGATTTCAAAACAGAAAGCGTTACTGTCTGCCTGTCGAGACAAGTAAATAAAGAAGATAGAAGACAGGAAGACAGGAAGTATCAAACATATGAAAAGCGGAATGCTGCAATAAAATGTGGCTAATTTTAATACTAATTTTTACGCAGCATCGCTATCGGTGCAACCAACAGAAGTGATATCTATATATATATAAAAGCAGAAACTGATTGACTGACATATCAACGCACAGCCGAAACTACTGGGTCTATGACCGTGAAATTATTGCACAAAGTTTGCTTTTATGACGTAGGCGAGCACCAAGAGAGGATTTTTCAAAATTCACCCCCTAAGGGGATGAAACGTGGGCCCAAAGTTTGTATGGGGAAAACTACTTTCACGCGGGCGAAGCCGCTGGCAGAAGCTAGTTAGTTAATAAAAGAGTCTTGGATTGAAAACCACTCGTTATTAATAAGTTCAATTATTCGAAAAAAATTTACGATTTTAGTATACGAGTGAATTTTAAAATCTGCAAATCTGCGGCAACGTAAGTTACTACGAGCTACTTGACGTCAAACTTAGATTTGATTGACTGTAGAAACTATACATTTCAAAAGGCAAGCCATATTAATGACGTATACCTACGACTATCCTCCAAGTCGGTCCAGACATTTATTTCAAACTATACCCTATTCATCTGGGCTTGAAACAAAATGTAAACAAAGAAAACAATGTAGGTACCTTCAACCAAGTTTCTTCGGCGTTTTTGAATACATTAATAACAGTCTCTTTTTCTATTGAATATATTGGTGTTTTCTATGCACGCTTTTTCTTTGGCAAATAACAAGAATTCAACTAAAATATCTCGTATCAACAAGTTGATCGATAGTGAAAAAAATGGCGGATTATAACCCGCCCGATGACAAAACGTCACATTTTTATGTAAAATATTTGCAGTATCTTTCGCCTATAATTTAGTAGTATTATAAATGGTTTGTTTACCTTTTATCTCACGGCTCCTTGAAAAGAGTATAGCTTCTGCCAGCGGCTTCGTTCACGTAAATCGGATTATTGCAGATGCCAAGTAGAAGTCAAATAAAAAGTAGCCTATATCCTTTCTTGGAGTTCAAGCTTACTCTGTATCAAATTTCATCAAAATTGGTTCAGTAGGTATTCACTTTAACCATATTTATGTTATTAGTATGGATAAATCATTTACAGACACGTCTGAACTGTCATCACTCAGTCAGAAAATGATGGTAATTACTCGTTCAAAGCGTAGATTGTTACTAAATTAAGTGTAAATGTATTGCAGACTGTTTACAAATAAATGATTTAATTTATGTGTTTTGTAATTATATCACAAAAAATTAAATGGTATTCCATATTTAGTTATTTTCCTCTACCTATTATATTAATATAGGTATTAAGTCGTCACCATAGGCAGTAGCTTATGTTGACGATTTCTATATTTGGATACTCCGTTACGCCTCACCGTATGGTCGTATGACGTATGTCATTACGCAGTGTTAAGTATTATGAATTATGCTAGCGGTTCTAATTGTTCTAATTGTGCGAACTTTTCGTCGGAAAAAAAATTTAGGCCCCGATTGGAGCGCCACCTATCGGTTCTAATTGTACCTAAAACGTTCGTTTCGAACCATGTTTGTGTGAGCTTTATGACCCTGTGCTAAGTCTTGCTGGAGGGACTATTCCTGGTTATGGAACATGGTGTTGTTAAGAAGCTTTACTAGCTTCTCAATAATCGTATTTTGATACACTTGCGCCGATGTTTTGACAAGTTTTTCTCAAAAATTATGAAACCATCACTGAAATCGGATAATGTCCACGTTGTGTTCTGCTGACTAATCGGGAGAATTCTGATTCGGGGAGCTTTGAGCATAAACTTGGTCATTCTGCTTATTAAAACATTGTTCGATAGTAAAAAAATCTTGCCAGTACATCAAATTCTGTCTTTGCATACCTCTTAAGAAGTTGGTATTAGAGTAATTTTTCAGGGACTAAATTTTCGATTTCAATGGGTATATTTCTGTAACAAACTAACAAAACGGTATGTAATTTTATTTTGTACATTTTAGCCGTATCCTTTACTAGGACAAATGGCATTTTCTTAAAATAATAGCTGTCTAGATACCAAATAAAAATATTTAAAGTCCGTTTTTCTGATTCATATAGGGTGACTGGCAATTAGTGTACGATACTAAAACACGTGATTGTGCTCATGATAACAAACAATTTTTAGTATTGGAGCAAAGCGGAAATCGCGAAAAAAATATCAGCTGTTCAGTACATTAGGCAAACATAAATGTACTGAACAGCTAATTTTTTTTCGCGATTTCAGGTTTGTTCCCATAGTAAAAGTTGTTGGTTATCATGAGAACAATCACGTGATTAAGTATCGTACACTAATTACCAGTCATCCTATATAACATTTCCGTTTGCTATTTTCCGGAACAAAATGGTCGATGTCGCATTTTCCCCTTGTTACATCAATATAAACTTTATTTAAAGGAAAAGGATTGTCCTCTTTCAAAAAAAATATGTATTAGTTATAAGTACTTTAGTGTGTTTAAAGTGTCCGGCGTATCATAAACACGCTGTAGAAGTAGAAATACCCAACTCTTCAACACTTTATCACCTCATCAGAACATCTGGACATGAACTGCAGTGACAGTGCAGTGGCCAATCTGGAAATATCTTAACCGACTGCGGTCCCAGATTGGCCGCTTTACGAACAATCTGGTCAAATGGGACTTCCTCGACTCGTCTCCAACACAGTGCCAGTGTAGGGCCGCTTCGCAGGACATGCGTCACCTGCTATGCTGCCCGTCCTGCACAACCACCTGCACCCTCCAGGATTTACAGGATTTACAGTGCTCTAAGGGTTACCAAATACTGGTACTTAAAAATTTAAGTCGAGTTCATCAAAATGAAAAGAAGATGAAGAAGAATGTCGTATTCAACTAGCGGTTACCCGTGACTTCGTTCAGAACATTACTCTCCCCTTTTGGGGCAATTCTGTAAAAAAATGTTATCCATTTCTCGAAATTGAAAAGTAACCTAAGTTAGGCATTGTAATATCAGCTGACCGTCAGTCAAAGTTTCGTCAAATCAAAATTTGTTCAGCCGATTTGGAGATTAGCCGCAACAAACAGACAGATAGACAGACGAATAGACAGGGTGTCAAAAATGTCAAAAAGTGTATAGATAGATGTATTATAGATGCGCAATAGTTTGCTTGAAATATATCACCTATTGCCGGCAGATAATACCTATACCACAGCTTCAATTCCTACCCCCTGGATTAGTTTCTTCGGATAAAGTATGGGCTTCCAACACACGTGTACCACTAACATAAATCAGAGATAAAATCCGCTCATTTGGATTCAGATTTTGCCGCGCACTTGGCGGCTGGCACTATCGTGCATCGCTACTAAATTCCTGGTATCGGAGGAAGGGGAGCAAACGAGAACAAAATATTACCCCCATTCTCGCCTTTCAGCTTTTCCTTTTATATAGGGTGGATTTTGGCCAATGTAGTAGTTTGACTCTCTTACCGAAATGTATGGAAAAAGTTTTTGATGATTTCTGTCATTTCTAGTCCTCATACCTTAAATGGTTGGGCACGCCATAATTATGGCGGTCCCCTCTTTGAGAAGTAGCTGGAAAGACCTCACGGCGTCCTCACATTCCACATGACGCAGGTCCTCACCGGACATGGTCAGTTCGGAAAGTTCCTGCTCAGGATTTGCGCGGAAGTAACGCCCGGGCGTCACCGATGTGTGTGAACGGCCCGGAGGACAAGGTGGAGCATACGGTAGAGGTGTGCCCCGCTTGGGTAGAACACCGTCGTGTCCCGGCGCGTATTGTTCCACGCGCACCTCAAGGAGATGTCAGCAAACCGTAGGAGCCCCGTAGGGTCGAAGCCTACTGGGGCCAAGGGCAGTGTGAAAGTGAAACCCGGAGCCCTGGGATAAAGGCAAAGAAGGAACAGAAGTTAGTCATTAGATGGTTTTCCCAACTAAAAAAAAAATACTTTAAATGGTCCCATTGAACCTATATGAACTGGGATCGACAGGTTTTTTTTTTGCTGACTGTTTTTTCCAAAATCAGTAAATGCAGTTCAGAATATCTTAAAAAGTTATGGATGGTCTCCTATACACGTTTTCCTGTAACTAAATTACTGACACGTCTCAAAAATCCAATTATTAAGAATTAACTGTTTGAAAATTATGTAGTTTTCTTACTATGGTACTCTTATGGGTCATACTAGGTCTATTGACTGTTACTTATTGGATAGAGCAAACCGCGCGTTTTCTGAGACTACAGTTGCTTGTCGTGTGCGCAAGACATTAGAAATTAAGAGTCAAGTATTGTGAACATATATATAAAATCTGCGGACGCCCCTTCCCCCTTCCCCTAACGAAATACCTACGTCAGTGCAATAGCCGTATCATCGAAGTTTGTTTCTTCGAAAACCTTTCAACGATATCTCTATACTGCGGCGATTGAACAAGGCTTCGCAGTATGATATTTTCGCTTTAAAATCGTTCGCAGTAGAGATATCGTTGAAAAGTTTTCGAAGAAAAACTTCGATGATGCGGCTTTCGCACTGACGTAGGTATTCCCCCCCTATCAACGCTAAAGAGTCTAAATAGATGATGGTTGAAGAAAGACGTAATTTCTAGTATAGAATTTAAAGTAATAAATAAACTACATAGTTGACGACACTGCACAGCATTGGTAGAGTGCAACTGCACTTTTGACCCCCTGATTATACGTCATAGTACAGCAACATTTCTGAGAAGTTTACTTAGAAGATTTACTTTTTTCTTTTCGCCAGAAATGAAACCTAGGTTATATGTTAGAGGCCAATACGAGGAATCAACAGCAAAAAGAACCAGGTCTTTAAAACGTAACCGAACAAAGATATGTATAGAAGCATTGCTAGAATATTCTTGTCAGGCGTTACCTATTTTCGTTATATTATAGTGAAATGGAAATATAATACGTATATTTTGAAGTTTACATTGATAAATACATTAAAATTGGTTATTACTGTTATATTTTTGTCACACTCGCAGTTTTTCATCACTAAAACTAGTAAAAAAAATAATTGATAAACGAATCGAAACGATACGCGTTAGTGTTGGGATAGTGATTGACACTATTTAATGCATACTTACCATAAAAATCCAAACTAAAACTATATGTAACAATGGATTTTTTAAATATCAGACTTACAGTATTTTTATTTAAGAAAAATAACGCCTAATAACAAACTATAACAATATACTAAATTGTCTCTTACTTCGTTTGGTTACGGTTGGTAGACATAATTCTTTTTGCTATTGATTTATCATACAGTCCTTTAAGATATGGCCTAGGTCTCACTTTTGGCGAAAAGAACAAAAATTACATAATGTATGGGAAAAGTTTCACTCCCCTTTGCTACTGAATAATTCTCTGTAATGGTATCTATGAACCCTTACAATAAAAAGAAAACAGAAAAAAAAGAAATAATGAAAAACAACGTTGACATATTTATAACTATTGAATGAAAAAGGCGAGTAAATTAAATCGTAAATAAACAGGTATTTATGAAGGTAGAACCTTTTAGCTTAATTATTTTTGTTAGATACCTTTTGCAATAAGTGTTGGAATTCACATTCATTCAATTCAAGATTAATAGCCAGTTGTGTAGGTCTAACTTCAAGAAAGAAGTCAATCGTCGAATCCAACTTGGCTGGGCAACGTACGGGAAACTGCACGGTATCTTCTCGTCCAACATACCACAGTGTCTCAAGACGAAAGTCAATGACCAGTGCATGTTGCCAGTGATGACATATGGCTCTGAAACGTGGTCGCTTACAATGGGCCTCATCAGATGACTTTTTGTAGATGCGAAATCCTCTAATGACTTCTCCCGCAGCGAGAGGTCGTGTCAGACTTTTACTGACTAAAACCCACTCCTATATTCCTTCTTTGCGTTGCGTTCGAGGACCCCGGGTTTTCCTTTCAGAAGCGCACTAGGAAGGAATCAGTAGGCTTCGACCCTGCTGGGCCCCTACGGTTTTGCTGAGTTCTCTTTGAGGTACGCGTGGGACACCTCCTTTGAAAAGCCTCCCACAAAGTGGAGGAGGTTCTGTTCTCACAAGGTGGAGGAGGTTCTGTTCTCACAAGGTGGAGGAGGGATCGAGGACCTGGTGAGAGTAACAGGAACCCGATGGATGTGACACGCACAGGACTGTTTGTTGTGGCGACACAATCGAAAGTGATTGAAATGATAAATAATACCAACGAGTGATATTCTTTAAGCGTAGTCTTTGAATCATCATATTATACTTTAGAATTTGTTTGTTGTTGATCCGGCGATAGTTAATTCTAAATCAAAGGAATTCGTGGTTCTGGAGTGGTATTTTAAGGGCTATATTTCACCGAGACACCATAGTGGCGCGACCAGTTGCGCCGCCATGGTGTTCCGGTGAAATATAGCCCTTTCATAAGATAGATTTTCATCATACATACTCTTTGGTGGGGGCGTCACTGGCGGCCGCACTGGCGTCCGAGCTGGTCGCACCACCAAATTGTTTGCGCATCCAAACGGACACCAGGTGAGTAACTCTGTATAGAGCTGTATATATTTTGTTGGTAGTGGCGGCTGGTCGCGCTGCCATGGTGTCCCGGTGAAATATAGGCCTAAGACGTAACAGGACCCCGTATATATGCTGATGGCGATCATCGGGGTTGTTTTAGTGAGGTAAAAATGTCACACTCCCTGGACTTATTCCCATAGTACACACACCTTTTAAAGGTTATCCCTCGAAAAAAATAAAAGGCCCTAGGTGTCCTGCCTTCCTAGTTTTTGTTTTTCAAAGTAATATATTCTTTACTTGCTTTTCGTCTCCCTCATATCTTAATTTCAAAAACAGTATTAGCATATCTCGTCAAATTAATTACAATGCCGTCATTACCTTACATCTTGCTTCTAACGAGACGACGGGTAATGACCATCAATCTCAGCTGTTGCCTCATCACAAAGAGATGCATTTCCTCAACATTTTGTATTTAATCGCGATGTAAATCATATTAATTCGAGTTTTGTTTCGTTGGTAATATTTTGTTAAGATATTTCGTATTTGCTAATTTGTTTTAGGACGCAATATGGTAATTTGAAAGTAATGTAGACTTTTTATAACAACAATAATTGTTCAGGCAGAGGACATAGTCTTTACACAGTTCTTGGTTACCATAGTTTTCCATGTTTTTTTTTTTTTTTTTGTCTCATCAGTTTCGCACCATCCACGCGGGATACCAAAAAAGAATATTACAAGACTATTTTGAAGACACGCTTGTTTGGAAATGACTGCTTCTGCACATGTGGCCTCCTTACTAACTCATTAAGTGCATTATCGTGGAAATGTGTCTATTAACTGCTCTATCTTTGTTTTAATTATAATTTCATTATAAATATTTTTTTTTCTTTTTATTACATTGCTTTTGCAATATTTTTAGGCTTCCGTACCTCAAAAGGAAAAAACGGAACCGAAGGTCCGTCTGTCGGTCTGCCTGTCTGTCAAGACCGTTTATCTCGGGAACGAGTGGAGGTATCAAGTTGAAATTACCATATATTCAGGACTGCGGTCCCTTGAAGCTGTGATAAAAACCAAACCTCTGAGTTAACGAAAAAAAAAGATACGGCTGCTTATGTCGCAAAAAACGTTTATTTGTTATATTGTTTTTTTTTTTAATTCAAAGGACACTTCCCGTTGACCTAGAATCCTGAATTTTGGCCTGAAGCAAGGACTCATAGCACAAGTATAGGAAAAAATGTGAAAACTGTAAATTTGTAGTTACGTCACAATTTTTTTTTGCGATTGTAAAAATCTTCGTAACTCAATTCGGGAATTGAAACATTTTCGTAAGTTCGTACAGAATCCCCAGTGCGCGAGTCCGACTCACACTTGTTGCCCGGTTTTTATATTATTTGGACTTTTTTTCAACCACCTTAACTTCATTAGTGGTAGGTTTATTTTTAGTTTATGTGAGCATTAGTAAGTCAAGGAAATGCTATTTGCTAAAACAGGACATTCGAATTTATTGAACTGAGTCAAATGATTGCTTCAAAATCCACCTAATTCTTACTCGGATAGCGAGCAATGGGTGGCTCGCCGTCCGATCGTCTGGTAACCGTCCGGACCGAGCCCAAGTCGTCGACGGCGCGTAGTGTTCCACGCGCGCCTCAAGGAGATGTCAGCATCCGTAAGGGTCCAGCAGGGTCGAAGCCTTCTGGGGCCATGGGTGATGCGAAAGAGATCCCAGGGCCCTGGAAAAATGGCAAATAAGGAACACGAGTGGGTTTTAGTCAGTAAAAGTCTGACACTATCTCACGCACGCTCAAGAGCGGGGGATGTTATTAGATGATTTTCCCACCCGAAAAAAAAAACCTAATTCTTACTGTTTATGCTCTAACTATAGTGTTTAAGTATTGCGCTGTACTTGAACAATAAAGTGAACAGTCAGAATTACGAGTAACTGCCAAAATATATTGACAAACTTTCTTTAAAAAACCTTTTCAAAAATATCCTGAAGAAATACCTTGTATCTGCATTCAAAGCAACATTCCAATGGCACATGGCGGCGAAAAAACAGACACATACATATGTGTGTATGTGTATGTGCCTTTAAAAAACTCATATGGCAGATACATAACAAAAAGCATCCTACGGATTTCCTAGGCGCTCCAGCTCTCGATATTTCAATGCTGAAATTGAAGTTTTTGTTATTAGCATTTTATTGGAGGAGACGCGTTCCCGTCCACCCTCTTTGTTTTATAGAACAAATGCCCTACCACGTGCTGTTAACTCGATTCATTTTACAACCTAAACTCTTTCTTCTTTTTCATTCTCACCTTCCACATGACGCAGGTTCTCATCGAACATGGTCAGTTTGGGAAGTTCCTGCACCGGATTTGTACGGAAGTAACGCCCGGGTGCCACCACTGGGTGTACCGCCCGGTGGACACGGTGGAGCATACAGTAGAGGTATGCCCCGCTTGGGCAGAACACCGCCGTGTCCTCGTGGGGGCGATCGGTGGCAAAGATTTCTCGCATCGGGCCTTGGTACAGGCCATGGTCCGAAGTGAGGAGGAATGGCAGGCGGTCGCCTCCTTCTGCGAAACAGTAATGCTAGCAAAGGAGAAAGCCGCACGTGCACGTGCAAGAGAGGGTCGCCACGCCCCAGCCACCGGTATCCCGATCCCGATTTCCAGCCACCGTAGGCGCGGGCTTGCGGACGGCGAGCAATGTGTAGCTCGCCGTCCGACCGTCCGGATCGAGTCCAAGTCGTCGACGGCGCGTACTGTTCCACGAGCGCCTCAAGGAGATGTCAGCAAACCGTAGGGGCACAGCAGGGTCGAAGCCTACTGGGGCCCAAGGGTTTGCTTCTGAATGGATAACTCGGCCCTGGTATGAAAGACAACGAAGGAACAAGAGTGAGTCTCTAGTCAGTAAAAGTCTGACACACCCTCTCGCTCCGCCCAAGAGTGCGAGATGTCATTGGATGATTTTCCCACCTAAAAAAAAATCTAGATAATAAGATCCTTGCTCTCAAAATATAATATAATATTCCACAACTATCACAGAACGCCGTCCAGTCTCAAGCTAAGCAGAGCTTGTGTTATGAGTACTAGACAAGTGATAAACATACTTAAATAATTCTAAATGGATGTAAGAACCTTATAGACTGTCGGCAAACACGTAATCAGCCGATAGTTTTTGGGTTCCGCGGTGCTACCAGATTTGTGGAGCAGGTGGGTAACTCCTGTTGTTAAAAAACTCGGGTAGCACGTCAGACTCTAAGGCGGCCTGATACTAAGATGCCAAACGAGCGTGCGACTTTTGAAGCCACTTTATCCAAAAGTTGAGCAGTCCGTCCTTTGGCTTTCATCATCATCATCATTTCAGCCGAAAGACGTCCACTGTTGGATATAGGCCTCCCCCAAGCGTCGCTACAACGACCGCTCCTGTGCGTCACAGCTCCTCCGCACTCCCGCGACTCTCACCAGGTCGTCGGTCCACCTTGTGGAAGGCCTTCCAACGCTGCGTTTTCCGGCCACTCTAGAACCTTTCGTCCTCATCGACCATCCGTTCTACGAGCAATGTGCCCTGCCCAATGCCACTTTTGTTTGGCGATTCGTCGGTAACCTTGGTTCTTGGCCTTATTATTATTATTAAAAATTTCGATTGTGTAGGTACTGCCGTTCCAAAATTACACTGGCAGAATAATCTAAACCGGCTTATTACAAAAAAAAAAACAAACGAGAGTAATTTTTCTTTTTGGTCTCTGATTAAAGAAACTCAAGCCTGCCCAATAAATCTAGATACATGATATTTAGAGGATATCAGGTTTAATAAAGAGGAAAACGATTATATTTCAACAGTTCGGCAAATAATAAGGAAAAACTGTAAATTGATTTATGCAATTTCCTTAAACTAAATAATATTATCAGGACTAAATAATATTATAAGTTGGATGATTATATTCAAGATAAAAATGCTTGCCTCAATGTTCGTCCAGCTCCACTGGTGTACAAATTGATTAGTTTTGAAACTATTATTACTATTCTTTAATGTTTTTTTTTTGAATTTGTTAAATTTGTAAAATATTATTGTAGTTAATTATTATTGTATAATTAGTATTGTATAATGTAGAAGCATTTTTTCAAAGTTTGTAAATGTGAGTACCATGGAGCTATTTTATGGTTTTTAGGTTACTATTGGACTTGTTTGACATAAATGAGCATGGCAGTTGAGAGTTTGTCATGCTCACTCAAATGTCTCACTGACGGTGGCGCGTGTGTTGGATCATTCGGTTCCCTACAAAATGGTTGAGCTGAGTGGTGCTAATATTCGCGTCAGGTCCGTGAACGGGCGCTGTCAGTTGAGACTGGTCATCTCTTAGCTGCCAGTTGCTATTTTAATATCTATATTTAGTTTTTATTTTTACTTTATTGACATTGTTCTCACATGATAGCGACAAGAAACATGTAACAGAGATATTTGTAATTGCAAAACATGATTGAAAAGAGTGTTCATGGAGTTTCTTGCACATTCTTCTCCATAGATGGAATGTGCAATTAGCATCATTTTTTCTGACTGACTGACTTCTTGACATTTCAAAAGTGCCTGTAAATGGTTTATTTGAAATAAATGCTTTTGAATCTTTGAATCTTTGGACAAATAGTAGTATAGTGGTTATTCAGGACAAATGGTTGTGTGATGAGCACAATCATTTGTTCTGTGTCTGGGTGTAATTTATCTATATGTATGTATTTAAAATTATGTAAGTATGTTTATCAGTTGTCTAGTACCCATAACACAAGCTCTGCTTAGCTTGGGACTAGGCGGCGTTGTGTGTTAGTTGTGGAATATTATTCGTTTATTCATAATTATAACATGTAAATTATATTTTTAAATATTTCAATAAAAAAATAAAAAAAACATTATTATTATTATTATTATTATCTTTATTTATTTTTTACACATATTTTATATATTTTTAAATATTTAAAAATATATAAAAAAGGCACAATGACTGCCGTATCCACTTCCCACACTTCGACAACCTCGCGAGCCAAGTCGAGATACTTAGTTTGCTTATCTTTCTCAGCTTTCACGAGGTTCTCGTCATGAGGGACTGCTATATCAACAATCACTGTGCGACGCTCTGGTCGATCTATCACCACTATATCAGGCTTATTGGCAACAATAGTCCTGTCAGTGATGATAGATCGATACCAATATAACTTGATATTGCCATTGTCGAGAACTGGGTCGAGCACATACTTATAGTACGGTACTTCTGATTCCACAAGATTGTATTTAAGAGCAAGTTGCTGGTGGATCATCGTGGCTACGAGGTTGTGTCTATGCAAATAGTCTCCGTTGGCTAGGTGAGAACACCCACCCAATAATGTGTCGGATTGATTCCCCGGGCCGGTGGCATGCCCGACAGATGTCAACCGTACCGTCCTTCACAATATATTTCCGGTAGTTGTTCGTCATCATAACTTCGTTCATTATCGCACAGATAAAACCTTCGGTTTCCCCGAAGAGGTCACCGAAACGCAGCCAAGATACGGACGCTAATAGGTCTACATCGGGTCCATGTGAGGCCCGGTAAAAGCGTCCGTGAAGCTCCTTGCTCTGCCATACTTCCCTGCGGTCATTAGTATCCAGTACTATAGGTTTGTGCCAGTTCTCGTTAGCCAAGGAGAACGGAGGGAGGCCCTTGTCCACCGCTACCACATCTCGGTGCTTACCCACGTCGGTTTTTAGGAAGTATTCCCTGAGACTGCATACCTCGCGGTTGTGCAAGGTGTGCATTTAAGAAACCACGACCCCCGCACTTCCGCGGGATATACAGTCTCAATACTCAATACTCAATTCTTTATTGCATTCCATATGTACATAGATGGTATAAAACATTGTGAAGATCAATATGGACCCTGTCGGGCACAGCAAAGTTAGGAGAGAGGATGAAGGCCAAGCAACAATTCATGGAATTAATTATTATTATAGGTAGATTCAATAGATGTATGTGTAAATTATTGTGTGGTTAATTATGTTACATATTTTAATTTATTTTTTATCATTGTTATTATTAAATTATGTGCCTATATATTTAAATAAAATTGTGTATGTATGTTATTTATTATGTATATGTATAAGTATTGGTAAATTTTGTCAGATATTTTATTTATTTTTATCATCATCATTTATTATTATAAATTATGTTAGTATTGAAATAAATTTATGTATGTATATTATTAGAATGTCTTAATGTAAGTAAATTATGTCAGGTGTTTTTATTTATTTTTATCATTATTAAATTATGTATTTATTTAAATTAATTATGTATATATATTTTTATTATATCTGTGTATTGGTAAATTATGTCAGGTATTTTAATTTATTTTTGTCGTCATTATTATTAAATTATGTCAGATATTTCAATTATTTTTGTCGTCATTATTATTAAATTATGTCAGATATTTTATTTATTTTTGTCGTCATTTAATTATGTTATTATTGAAATTTATTTATTTATGTACTTAATGTCTTTGTATAACTAAATTAAATGTCAGGTATTTTTATTTATTTTTATCGTCATCATTATTAAATCATGTATTTATTTTAATTTAATTATGTATCAATTTAATTTATATTTTATTCACCTCAGCACTCACATTATTTTGCACATTTGTAAATACATTTATTATAACGATACAGTATATAATTAATAGTTTTTATTGTAGTTGATGTTTATCGTTATAGTATTCCTCTACAGTATAGTAGCATTTGTCTATTAGAAATTGTTTTAGTTTATTGGTGAACATATTATTACTTTCTGCATTTTTGATGAATTCTGGTAACTTATTATATATTTTTATAGACATAACAAATGCACTAGAAGAGTGCATTTTCAATCGTGAAGTGGGTATATTAAGCCTATTTTTATGTCTAAGTGCGATTTTAGTTTGGATGTCCTCTCTTTTGGTATAGAATTGTGGATATTTTCGAACAAATTTGCAAATTTCCAGTATATAAATACATGGTACGGTTAATATTTTTAGCTCTTTGAAGTAAGGTTTACAGGAGTTGGTATCTTTTATATTCATTAATATCCTTATCATTTTTTTCTGTAAAGTGAACAGTGTAGGCGCATCTGTGCTATTTCCCCATAACATAATTCCATACTTGAGCCATGCAAATGCGTATGAGTAATAAGTAACTAATGCTGTTTTAAGGTCTGTTGTTTTTTTTATTTCTCTGAGGGCGTATGTAAACTTAGATAATTTAGATCTTATTTTTTGAATGTGGGATTTCCAATCTATGTGTGAATCTATGTCTAGGCCTAAAAGGGTGAATTTATTTACAACTTCCAAGTTGTGTCCATTGTAATTGAAATTGATATTTATGGGTATTTTTTGTCGTGGGTAGAAAGTTATAACTTTTGTCTTAGTAAAGTTAATTTCAAGGTTGTGTTCGTTCATCCAGTGTGTTGTAGTGTCAAGTATGGAAGTCAATTTTTGGTTTAAATCTATATTATTGTCACATGGTGTTAAAATAGAAATATCGTCGGCGAACAACACGCATGGCTCATTTATGTGGTTAGGGAGATCGTTGATGTAAATAAGGAACAGTAGACATCCTATCACTGTTCCTTGTGGTATTGATGCATTTACGGGTATTTTTTGAGATCGAATTAATTTAATTTCTCTTGTTTTGCTATTGTAATATTCAATTTATACGACTTGCTCTCTGTTCTTAAGGTACGAGGTGAACCAGTCATGACTTCTTCCGCGGATGCCAATTTTATATAGCTTATTTAATAATATATCAAACTGAACTTTATCATATGCTTTCGTCATATCTAATAGCAATCCTATAGCATATTTTTTGTTATTAATTATGTTAAGGGCTTCTTGGATATATTTGTAAACAGCCAAAGTCGTTGATCGGTTTTTGCGAAAACCATTTTGACTGTCGTTGAATATATTATATTTTTCACAAAAAGCATAGACGCGGTCGCACATAGCTTTTTCAAATATTTTCGAGGCCGTTGGTAACAAAGCAATTGGACGGTAGTTGTTTGGGTCGGTTTTTGAATTTTTTTTATGGATCGGTTTTATAAGTGCTTTTTTTAGCAAGTCGGGAAATACACCTTCTTCAAAAGATTGGTTGATGAGTAAATAAAAAGGTAAAGTTAATTCGTCGGCGCATTGTCTTAACAAGGTAGGTGGGAGTTCGTCAATTCCGTGGCTTCTTTTATTTTTAAGATTTTTAATTATTCTATTTATCTCATAGGGATCTACTGGGCTAAGATACAATGTATTTTGTGTAGCTGAACTTACCGGTAGTCCTTTTGGTTTATTGCCGATAGGTTTTGATGTGTTATCTCCACCTATAGAAGCAAAGAAGCGATTGAATGTGTTTACTACATCTTTGGGTTTGGAAATTAAACTATTATTTATTTGTAGTGTTATATTACGTTTTTCGCTTTTTGTTGTCTTATTTGTACGTTCATTAATAATTCCCCACATTGTTTTAACTTTATTGTTAGATTGCATCATTTTATTTTTATAGTGAAGTTTTTTTGCAGCCGTGACAGTATTCTTCAATATTTTTTCGTATTTTTTGTAATATTTTGTTAATGTAGGATTTTTTGCTTTTAATGTTAATGTTTTTAATAGTCTTTTATTTGTGCAAGATTTTTTTATTCCAGTAGTGAGCCAGTATTTTTTATGTTTTGTTTTTAATTTAATTTTGCGTAATGGTATACATTTGTTAAGAATAGAAATAAGTATGTCATTGAATTTTTTATAATTAATATTAATATCATTATCAGAGGTAAGAATATCGTTCCAATTAAGATTTTTTATTTTTTCTTTGAATTTTAGTATATTTGAATTATTATAAAGCCTTTTCATGGAGTACCAGAATTTTTTTTCTGATTTTTCGGGTATTTTTAAATGTAAAATTGTGCTATGATGGTCTGAAAAACCCAATTCTTCTGTAGTTGCGTACATATCTTTGTGGTTAAAGTTAGTAAATATTAAATCTAGACATGTCGCAGTGTTTGATGTAATACGTGTAGGGCTTTTTACATGTTGATTAAAATTATATTCCTGCATTACGTTTAGAAATTGAGTAGTTTTTAAATTGTCTGATAAAACATTAACATTGAAGTCACCCCCTATAATTATATTCAATTTTTGGTATTTATTGTTTATATATTTTAGAATTTGTTTTAATTGCTGATAAAATACTTCCTCCTCTCTTCTATTCCAGTACATAGTTACAATTAATAAATTTTCTTTTGGCAATTCCGTGGCGCATAGTTCTATAACATACTCAATAGACATGTCTGAGATGTCGTTTCTATGGATGCTTTCAATATGTTCTTGTAAAAATATACATACACCGCCACCTGTTCTAGTGCTGCGACAGTATGAGGATGCACATTTATATCCACTAAATTTAACCAGATCTAGTTTTTCCTGAGTTAGCCAAGTTTCTGAAATACATATTGCCTTATATATTGAGTTTTCGTCAATAAATGCTTCAAGTATATCTTGTTTATTATTAAGGCTTTGAAAATTTTGGAACAGTAATTTAAATGATAGGTCGTTGTTTACAATGTACATATTATTGTCAAAGATAAAAATCAGAGTTGTCATTACATTTCTCATTTATAGTTACATTCAATGTATTGTCAGTTCCACTAAGGTTATCGTCGCTAATTTTAAAATAATATTTGTCGTAGTCAATTAATATATTTGATTTGATAAGGTCAAAAATGTGTCTCCATCCGTATTTGGTAATTTTTCCTGTATTATAAGAAAACATGTCAAGGGTTAGTGTGCGATTACTGTCAAAAAAGTATGCATATTTGTGGTTTTTTATGTCCAAACTCAGGAGATTGTTGAATAACTCAACTTTATAATTATGTATTAGCGCACCTCTTATATAAGTCGGTGCGCATATAACAATATTTGTGTGCTTAAAGTCTCTCAGAGATTTTTTCAAATTTTCGGGGATATCTAGAAAATCGCTATGTTTTATATCGTTTTCTCCAATGAATATAAAGCAATAGTCTTTTATTGTGAAGTCTTTTAGGCTCTCTTCGACAGTGTGTAGCAACTCTTCTGTGGTAGCATTGTTTATCAAATAATGACAGTAGTCAAATTTTTCGGAGAAGACTTCCTCGATTAATGGTAGCGTTCCTTTAGTACAGCTACTGCTTATTAAAGCGATTTTATTTTTTTGTGTCGGTCGAGATACGCCTACTGATTTTTTTGGAGCAACATTTTCCAGGTGTGAAGTTAATGTCAGGTTTTTGTTTTGTGTCAATATAATATCATATTCATATGACATACCGGAAGTCTGAGTTTCTTTGCTTTGTGTGTCGACTTTTATTTCCTTGGAGTTTGAATTGATGGAAGCATTGGGGTCATTATTTGTAGCTATTGGTTGAAGCTTTTCTCGCTTCGATTTATGTTTGTTTGATGATGGTGTACCATTTTTTCTACTAGGCGTTAAGCAGATCTTTTTATATGTCTCGACAGTTTTGAGGGCTTTTTGCAGATCGGATTTCAATCGGAAGTTTTCGCTGTTGAGGTCGTCTATTTCCTGATGAGCACTCAAAAGTTGCGTCTTAAGTGTATTTATTTGTTCGGTCAAGTTGTTCATAGTGTCGTCATTATTATAGTCATGTAGGCTGTCAGGTATGCTCATCATCGTCGTGTCAAGTATTGTTTTTTCATTGTCATTTGTTAAAAATGATAAGTTGGTTAAAGATCCAGTGTTCTGCCTGCGTAGTGTGATATTGTCTGTATCCATATTATTTGAAATTATGTGGTGATGTTTATATTAACTAAAGTGCCCTCCGTAGCACGTTCTTGACTTTTATTGATAGCTTAATTTTATTTAAATCTGATGAAGTTAAGATCTCACAAAAAGTCTTCGAATGTGTGACCCGGATTTGAACTTGAGTACTCTTCCGTCACAGGTAGCCGAAAAGTTATCTCAGCCAAACGATGATTGCAGAATAAAGTTGAATTTAAGTGCCGTATGTTAAACGAGGTAAAATTTGAATTTTGCAAAGCGGTTGGTATGACTAATATGTCGGGATTTTTTTTCACTTCACTACGGGTACACTTTGTCTAAGACACTAATGTGAGCACTTTTTATGTTACAAATGTTCACTTTTAACACAGTTTGGTCGATTGTTTATATTTATTTGGATGATATCACTGTTATTGTTGCTTTTAATTGTCACTTTCGTGTTTTATTACAGATAGTCCTGGTTACTATTTTAACACTAATTATTTCAATTATTATTGAACTTATAACTTTAATAACGCTTCCACTGTTAATTTAGACCTTTATACTTATATTTCACTGATTTTTGGCAAAGAAACGGGATTTAAAATATTTTTATATCAGATGTAAATACGGAGCTTGTTTATCTAGGTGTCAAGCGATACAGCGCCATCTACCCACCCTCATCACCGATGACCGTGGGTGATGAATCCGATTTGCGGTAAGTAGTATGCGGACCCTCCTATTCAGGGCGTCAAGTTCTGTCTGAGTCCATTTGAGTATGCCGAAAGAATACATCAATACATGACCCAACCGTTGAAAGCTCGCACCTTGTTTCCGCCTGATAAAATACTATTCAGTACTTTATTCAGGTGGCCAAAGAAGCACACTTTCAACGATTGTTTCACGTCATCAGTATTGATGCCTAACGCTTCCGACATACCCAAATACTTGTAAGTTTCGGTTGAGCAGAGGGATCTAAGGTGTATGGAATCCGAGAGCTGAATTCCCACGGATTCCATAATCTCACCTCTCTTTACATGTATGACTGCACATTTGTCCACACCAAATTCCATCCCGATGGCACTACTGAAGGTTTCAGTTACCTTCAGTAGCTCCACCAGTTGCAAGTTGTTGGGGGCAAAAAGTTTCAGATCGTCCATGCTTTACATGGACGATCTGAAACTCTGAAAGGTGAGATATGACCTGACCGCCTCTTTTCAACCGGTAACCTAAGCCAGAACCCTCCAGCAGTGTGCTAAGAGGGTTCAAGGCTAGGCAAAACCACAGTGGACTCAGACTGTCACCCTGGAATATGCCACGCTCAATCCTTATCGGTTCGCTGTTCTCCTGAATCTGTCGACATCCCGGATAGTGAAGGACTGTTCTCCACTGCCCCATACATGACAACCGGAAGGTGCGCAGAGTTGCATCAACTTTTTCATGAGCCATGTATGAGGAACAGAGTCATAGGCCTTCTTATAATCTATCCAACATGCGGACAGATTCTTTCGAGAACGTCGAACCTGTTGGCTAATGGCCATATCGATGAGGAGCAGCTCCTTAGTACCACGGGACCCGTTCCTACATCCATTCTGAGAGGCAGACATGATAGAATTTGTCTCAATATGACTGTTGATTTTAGCTCTCAGAATGGATGTAAGAACTTTATAGACCGTCGGCAAACACGTGATCGGTCTATAATTTTTGGGTTCCGCAGTACTACCTGATTTATGGAGCAGGTGGGTTATTCCTGTCGTTAGAAACTGGGGCAGCGACCCTGACTCTAAGGTAGACTGGAACTGAGATGCCAAGCGAGTGTGCGACCTTTGGAACCATTTATGCCAGAAATTGTGCAGCCCGTCCGGCCCAGGAGATTTCCAGTTAGGCAGTGGACGGACTGCACGGGCTACATTTTGAGGGCTAATGGTAATTGCCCCCATTTCTGGTAAAAGATCGCATGCGCGCTCGACCTCTCGAATCCAATCACCCTCGTCCTGTCCAATCCTGTCAGTCATACACTGACAGGCGCCGACCAAATGCTGCGCCAAAATGAACACATGGCGTCATCATCCGGCAGGCGCGTATCAGTCACACCTTGGTCCGGTCGCTCCCAATTCCTGTAAACCCACCTTTCGTTGCTTTGGAATGTACGATTCTGAGTGTACCGCTCCACTCGCCGCTTGTACCGACGAATACGGTTTGCCCATGCATAGATCTTCAGCTTCAGGAAGTCGATACGCTCTGTGACGCAGGGCAGATAATCTGGAGGACTAATATCAGTCCCCGAGAATGCCCGCCTCACAAAGCGTATCACCCTAGGGCGAGTGTTGCCCTCCCTGAAGCAGATAAGCTTACTGATGAGTGCTCTAGCCTCACCGATACGGCGCTCTATCCTGCATTGCCAAGCTGGTGGTACAGCTGGTCGTGTAGCTCTGTCACAATTAGGAAATTTAACATGGGCTACACGACATGCCACTACAGCCGCACAGTACAAGATCGAGTGGGTATCAGGGAGGTTTTCGCTGCTATCAAACCAATTTGATAGCTGCGAATCTAGAGCACACACCAGCGGCCTATTTCTCTTGTGCATGGGCAAACAAGGTAGACGAGGTCTAAGCCCCGGCGGTGTGGAGCGGTACTCTCGAAATGCGTCCTCCAAAGCGCCCCTCAATCGTTCATTACATTGGGTACTCACAGATATAGCCGCGTCATCATCGGCGTCACCAACGTGGTGGGGTCGCGGTGAAGCAGTGGGTTGACGTTGCACCGCGTCCGGTGGTGTTGCAGCTGAAACACGGCTACTCTGTGATTCCAGGCGCAGTCTATCAAGTACGGCGTCATCCAACATACGATTACGCTGAATGACCCGCACCTGATCCGATAGTCGTTGTACCGAAACGTTGACAGCTGGCTCAAGCACCTGAAACAGAGAGAGCATCCGACCACGATACGCAGTCAGGTTAATTCCCCCCTCTGTAGCCCCAAAGTATGAGCGCATGACATTTTCATTAATGGATGATGTCCATCGCATGCGCTGCACACTTCCACCGGCAGCGGGGACGGCAACGGGAACACCGTTGCTGTTTTTTATATAAATGTGTAAACGAAGACTTATTGTTACGCTATTTTGGTGCTTTACTATTTTTAGTACCTTGCAGCTTGTGGATGGTGAACTATGGGTTGCTCGCCGTCCGGCCGTCTGGTAATCGTCCGGACCGAACCCGAGTCGTCGACGGTGCATAGTGTTCCACGCGCGCCTCTAGGAGATGTCAGCAAAACCGTAGGGGCCCAGCTGGGACAAAATCAACTGGGGCCATAGGTTCGCTTCTGAAAGGAGAACCCGGGGTGCTGGAACGCAAGGCAAAGAAGAAACAGGAGTGGGTTTTGGTCAGTAAAAGTCTGATACCTCCTGCTCCGCCTAAGAGCGCGAGAAGACATTGGATGATTTTCCATCTAAAAAAAAAGGATATAGGCGCGGGCTTGCGGACGGCGAGCAATGGGTAGCCCGCCGTCCGACCGTCCGGTAACCGTCCGGACCGAGTCCAAGTCGTCGACGGCGCGTATTGTTCCACGCGCGCCTCAGGGAGATGTCAGCAAATCGTAGGGGCCCAGCAGGGTCGAAGCCTACTGGGGCCATGGGTAGTGTGAAAACGAAACCCGGGGCCCTGGGACGAAGGCAACGAAGGAACAGGAGTGGGTTTTTAGTCAGTAAAAGTCTGACACTATCTCCTGCTCCACCCAAGAGCGGGATTTGTCATTTAGATGATTTTCCCACCTAAGAAAAAAAAAAAAATAGTCAATAATTGAATCTTACTTTTAAACAACATACCAACTACATAACATTATGTAACGCAATAAAGTATTGGATAAGGAACAAGGAATTTGGTTTATTAATTAATTAATATTACAGCTATATAATACATGCCATTACTTACTGAACCGGCTTTTCGATCCGTGGACGCAAAGTGAAATTTTCCTTGTACAAAATTTTGTGTGATCCAGATATTTATCAAGGTAATTTTATATTTTTTTGTAATTTATTCTACTAAAAATAAAATAATCTAACTTCCAAAGTTAGAGCTAGATTGGAATATAGTTTTTTAAGGAAAGTGCACTTTTAATTATATTTCAATTTTGCCTTTTTGTTATCTATAAGTATGCTACAAATCTAAAATATGAAATAATAATAATAATATTCCACAACTATCACACAACGCCGTCTAAGCAGAGCTTGTGTTGTGAGTACTAGACAGCTGATAAACATACTTATATAATTCTAAATACATACATATTATAGATAAATTACACCCAGACACAGAACAAAAATGATCGTGCATATCACACAAACATTTGTCCTAGGTGGGAATCGAATCCACGACCAGGGGACCAAATTAGCAAAATCATTCAAAGTTATTTATTTATTTTATAATTTATGTACACACATATATATATACAAAAGATATATTATTATGAAAATTGAAATTGAATTGTATTATTATGTTTTATAAACAGCGACTTACAATTTTATTGATCGATGTTAATTTCGGTGCATATTAAAATTATTTTTACGATCAAGTTAGATTTTATTTTAGATTTTTTATTAATATTTTTGGATTTGTTACGGTGTAAAGTGTTATTTTTTCAAAGAAGAAGTAGTAACCTTTCAATCTGAAATTGACTTGCGGATGCAAATATGAGATTTTTCTAAAATAGCTACAATATTTTTCTCAACGAATTTAAGATTTCGTTCCTTTTTTATAAATTTTCTGAAGATTTTGAATCAAATGTTTTAAATGAAGATCAAACAACTATAACTCTTCAATCTTTCTCATTCAAATCAAATCACTTTTTATACCACTGTAAGCCACTATTTCAAAAACTTACAATTCTACTTTTGCCATGATTAATATATTTTTGAAATATGTGTTTTTGTTAAGAAAAACTACAAATTTTTTGAGACTAACACTGACAGGCCAAATAGCCGAACACGGCATAAAGTTAGACTTCAGCTACCACAAATAAGGCTAAAATTATTTAAGAAAAATGATTACTGCATGTCGATCATTATTTACAATCATTTACCTAATAGTTTACAAGACTTACCACTGACAATGTTTAAAAAAATACTTTTTAATCTGTTATTATTTAAAAGATATTATACCTGGACTATTTAGAAGACAAGTCAATAGAATCTGTAATCTGATTCTGCAGGTTATAGTAATTAACAACACTGGCTGTGAAAATATTTGCGCGCCATGTTATGGCAGGACATGCTGAAACAAATGTACTGTACTGTAACAACTAAATATGGGATCAATGACAACTAAAATCTACACATTTTAGTTTACCTATATTTTATTTTATCGTCATTCGATACTGATTTTCATCTCGTCTGCAGGTTCTTCGCCATTTAATTTAATTTGACCCTAAATAATATTTTATTTCTAGGTAGACTGCCCGTAGCTGCTACAATGCTCTCCTCAATTCTATTGGTGATCGCAATCGCCACTGCTGCGGCTGAGCTCCCCACCAAGAGAGATTCAGTCCCCATAATATTGGAGGACGCTACTCCTGCAGAAGTGTTACTGTACCTCTATGACGTAGTGCTTACGTCACACATGTTTTCTGCAGTCAACGGACAAGGCAGTATTGCTTCCGCGAAAATTTGTCCTGGTGATATGAATCCTATAGCTCAAGAGCCTGAATTAATTTGTCCACCAACTACAGAATCTCCTTTTATAAATTTAGATTATTTTTATGAATAAGTTATAATTATATTTATTAAGATTATTGTAAAATGAAATACTTTAGTAAGAGGCTAATAAAAATGAAAACGGTAAAAAAATTATACATTTCATTCATTCACAAATGTTTGAAATCCTGGTAGATCAAATAGAGTTATTTCGATTAATTTATGCTTCAATATATAGGTGCCTAACATAAATAGGTGTTTAAAGTGAACTTGTAGACCCTCTTTTTGGTGTTAATGATATCAACATAAACATGCAACTGTTATTAAATTGATTTCGGGATGAAAGTATATTAGATTACAAAAAAAAATAACGATGTTATATTTTTAAAAAGAAATCAATAATTTATATAGAAATGTAAAATGCCTTTATAAATATTGTATATACACAAAACAAAACAAGTTCGAAGTGCTATGGAGCAATTCGATTGGCGTTAAGACTACTGAACACATTCTGGGCCTCAAGTCTGCTATTACAATAGTGTCAAAATGGTCTATCATTGATTTCATAATTGTGGATTTTGACAAGTTTGGTAATCTACTAATATAATGGCGTCATTATGACTTTCCAGTGATCAACCACTGACACTCCATTGAAAGACATGGCACAGAATGGCAATCTCGTACACATTGACGAATGAATGTCTTACATTTGCGGTAATCTGCTAAAATTTTGACAGTTCTTTTGATCAGTGACCTCCCATTAGAATGTCACTGTGCAGTCATTGCTTTTAATTCGTTACAAGACAGGTCGTACCACATTTCTATCACGAGACCACTGATCGATCAATGATCGACCATTATGAATTAACAGATTACGAACTTTTAGCAAAATGACAATGGAATCGTGTTGGAATGACGAATTTATAAAAATAGCAGACTAGGGCCCCTGTTCAAATGCATAATATACTAAGATCCCAGAGCTGTCTGTCATAACTTATTTTCACATGGATGAAACCTTAGATTCTCAGTAGCGTCTCATTTGCTTTGAAAATCTGTGTGCTTGTGGAGCTCCTCCTTGGGGTGCCTGAGCAGGTACCAGGTCAGAAAGGGAACTAAAAATAACGAGTTACTTAACTTAATTTTTTATGGGTGATTTTTATAAATGTAGTAGTAATAGGGTTTTGTTAATTTTTCCATCAAACAACTTTCATAAACAAATAGGTCTGACTACCACTTTTTTCACCTGATGTAGACATAGTGCTTAACTGCGATCCCACCTGATGGTAAGCAGTACACTTGTACTTTTTCAGTTACCCTTTGCACTCTAGAATCACTGTTATTCTTTGAAAACTTCCGCTGTAGTATCGGCTCTAGAGGGCCGCATCAATAAATGTTGACCAGACCTATAAGGATTGTCTATGCAAAATATACATTTAGGCTAAAATTATCACGTTATTTTCTATGGAGGGTTGACAATAAAGCACTAGATTGTTTTAATTTCTCCAATGTGTATGGATATGGCACTGGGAATTTACAACATTTAATGACACTATTCAAGTACAGTAACACTCACTACATTAAGTCTTTGAACTGTTTTATTTATTTTCCATCAGGTCAAAATTATCACTCTTTGTAAATATTTATATAGTTTTTAACAAGTCTGGGTAGTTTGGAGGCCTGGAGTCCTGTAACACAGGATTTTCCTAGTACAGGCTTCAGTCTCCACAACATCAATGTAAATGTACTTACTGTAACAATGTACTGTACTTATGAATTGTTATTTTTGCATTATGTAATGGAGAAAAATAAACGCTTTTATTATTATTTTTATTCATTATTGTAACATATAAATTATATTTTTAAATATTTCAATAAAAAAATAAAAAAAACATTTAAAAATATAAAAAACAGTGTCCCACCGGTATCGGGAACAGGGTCCAAGCTACCGGTCAGGGCTCCAGAGAAAGGAACCTCCTGACAATACGAGCCGTGTCCAGGAGTACCGCTTTCTGGATCAAGCTCTTGATCCAGCCGCCTAACGCGAGCCTCCTAAGGTGTTGGTCGAGGCTCTTGGCTATTAAGCCATTGGCTGACACGACTATCGGTACAATGATCGCCGAGTCTACATCCCACATGTCGACAACCTCGCGAGCCAAATCAATATACTTGATTTGTTTGTCTTTCTCGGCTTTCACGAGGTTCTCGTCATGCGGAACGGATATGTCAACAATCATTGTACGCCTCTCTCTTCGGTTCACCCCCACTATATCAGGCTTATTGGTTACAATAGTCCTGTCAGTGATGATGGACCGGTCCCAGTACAGCGTGATATCGCCATTATCGAGAACTGGGTCGGGCTACCTACCTACCTGTAGTATGGCACCTCCGATTCTACAAGAGAGTAATTCAGAGCAAGTTGCTGATGGATAATCCTGGCTACAAGGTTGTGTCTATGCAAGTATTCCCCGTTAGCTAGACGAGAACAACCAGAGATAATGTGGCGGATTGATTCACCCGGTCGGTGACATGCCCGACAGATGTCAACCGTGCCGTCCTTCACAATAAATCTCCGGTAGTTATTCGTCATGATAACTTCGTCCATAATTGCACAGACAAAACCTTCGGTTTCCCCAAAGAGGTCACCGGCGCGCAGCCAGGACGCTAGTTGATCTACATCGGGCTCATGAAGGGCCCGGAAAAAGCGTCCGTGGGGTTCCTTACTCTGCCATACTTCCCTGCGATCGTTAGTGCTGCATACCTCGCGATTGTGCAGGGTCTTAGCATTTAAAAAGCCTCGACCCCCATACTTCCGCGGGATATACAGTCTCATGACCGACGATCGTGGGTGATGCATTCGGTATGCAGTCAGCAGTGTACGGACCCGCCTATCCAGGGCATCAAGTTCCGTTTGAGTCCATTTGAGCACGCCGAAAGAGTACATCAATACCGGCATGACCCAACCGTTGAAGGCGCGCACCTTGTTTCCGCCTGAAAGAAGGCTATTGAATACCTTCTTCAGGCGTCCAAAGAAACGCTCCCTCAACGTTTGCTTCATGTCAGTAGCATTGATGCCTAACGCTTCCGACATACCCAAATACTTATAGGTTTCGGTTGGAGAGAGAGATCTCAAGTTTATGGAATCCGAGAGTTGGGTACCCACGGATTCCACAATCTCCCCTCTCTTTACATGCATGACTGCACATTTATCCACACCAAACTCCATCCTGATGGCACTACTGAAGGTTTCAGTTACCTTCAGTAGCTCCATCAGTTGCAGATTGTTGGGGGCAAAAAGTTTCAAGTCATCCATGTAGAGGAGGTGAGATATAACCTGACCACCTCTCTTCAACCGATAGCCTAGGCCTGAATTCTCCAGCAGTGTGCTTAGAGGCTGGGCTGGGTTCCAGGGGTGTGGGAAGCCAGGCAGAACCAAAGCGGACTCAAACTGTCACCCTGGAATATACCTCGCTCGATCCTTACTGGTTCGCTGTTCCTCTGGATATGTCGACATCCTGGATAGCGAAGGACCGTCCTCCATTGCCTCATACATGACATCAAGAAGGTGCGTAATGTTGCATCAATTTTGTATAATTCTAGCACCCTCATGAGCCATGTATGAGGAACTGAGTCGTAGGCCTTCTTATAGTCTATCCAACATGTCGACAGATCCTTTCGGGAACGCCGAACCTGTTGGCTAATGGCCATATCGATGAGGAGTAGCTCCTTAGTACCGCGGGACCCATTCCTACATCCATTTTGAGAGGCAGACATGATAGCGTTATTATCTACATGGTGGTTAATCTTTGCTCTCAAAATGGATGTAAGAACCTTATAGACTGTCGGCAGACACGTAATCGGTCGATAGTTTTTGGGTTCCGCGGTGCTACCAGATTTGTGGAGCAGGTGGGTAACTCCTGTTGTAAGAAACTCGGGTAGCGAGCCAGACTCCAAGGCGGTCTGATACTGAGATGCCAAACGAGCGTGCGATCTTTGAAGCCACTTTATCCAAAAGTTGTGCAGTCCGTCCGGCCCTGGAGATTTCCAATTAGGCAACGGACGGACTGCACGGGCCACATCTTGGGGGCTGATTATTATTATTATTTTTATACATTTATTTATCTCAGGACCCTGACGGCCTGGACCTTTGGAAGGCGTAAGAGGAGCCGAAACCAACTCGCAGAGGCCCTTTTAGACGCTTTTAATGGAACGTGGTGCCAACCGGTGATTATTCCTGTACGCGCTACGTAAGTGCATCCAAGGACAACCCCTGGTTGGTGGGAAACTATTGCGACATATGAAAAACTAAGATATAAGGCTATGGTTTTTGGAGTATTAAGTGGTCTGGTTACCAGGAACTATGTTAAGACTATGGCCCCTGCCTGAACAATGTTATTAATTTCCATCGAGGCAGGGGGTGACTTGCACACTCAATAAATGGGCCCCCAAAAACGGTCGCTAACACGAAGTGATATAGCAACAAGAGGGCAACATATCCTGAGGTGCTTCAGGAGTGGAGAGGTATACCACGGCTATCAGGACAATCGCGGAACTACGGTCAAGATCCCTACCAGCACCTTACTGGATTATACATCCTTCTCCCGAGCACGTTTGCTCTTGCGAATCTCCACTCAAGCCAGCCAATAAAGGCAAGAGAGAGATGGGAGCTCCGTTCCTCGTAAGTGTTCACTATGGCCGGCCAATAAAGGCAAGCGGGAGATGAAGAACAAGAATTCTCCCGGGAGATCGGGTCCGTGGGGTCGCTAATGCCCAACAGTTTGCCACAAAACTGCCCTGCGGATTTATTATTATTAACATAAAAAAATGGTTTTAGAATATTTAAGATAAGTTAATTAATTGGAAGGTGGGTAGGCCTCATGTAGGCCTCTTGTGTGGGACGCAATCTGTGTAGACACCCTTGCGCCTTCGGCGGGCTGTGTCGGTGCTGCCGCTGCGGCTGTTGAGACTCGCAAACGGCGCAAATACCATGTAATTACCTACATACATACATATGTAATTACCTTATTGGTTTACAGTTTCGAGGCGTTTGGGGTCGAAAAGTTTGGGTCCTGGGGTCCGAGAGCGCGTCTCTTTTCAAGAAAATTTCACGCTGACTGATCGATACTGCGTGACCAGCACTGCCATTCAACGTAGCAATGCTGCCAGCCTTCTGGGCACATTTCCGGGTGACAGCGATGTGGAGGAGTACTTCGACGCCTGAGTGTATTGTGTCTTTGTATTATCCATATTTCCATATTAATTTTATAAATGCGAAAGTAACTCTGTCTGTCTGTCTGTCTGTTACGCTTTCACGCTTATACCGCTGAACCGATTTTGATGAAATTTGGTACAAAGATAGAATAGAGCTTGAGGAAGGACATAGGCTATAAATTATCACGCTATTTGCTATGGGAGGAGAGCAATATTCCAAAATGTCGGTATTGAACGACATTTGCCGTGAGTTCGATCCCTAGTTATAGTAATATTTTTTGTTAGTATTTTGTCTTCTTTTTTGCATGTAATATACGATGGTACTTCGATTACAATAATAAAAGGACTTTTAGCATATTTTTAACACATCATATACATTTTTACTTCATATTTTTGTAAAAAGTAATCAAAACATGTAATAAAATCGAAGCTGTGAAACAAAAATTTTTTTTTTTCATTTAGCTACAATTTTGCCAGAAAACTGTAGGGGCCCAGCAGGGTCGAAGCCTATTGGGATAGGCTTCGACCCTGCTGGGCCCCTCATAAACTGTTTTCTAAAGTCGGAAATCATCTCATGACTTCTCTTTCGCGGAGTGGGAGGGCGTGTCAGGTTTTACTGAAGAAAACCACACCTATGTTCCTTCACTTGCCCCTTACATATAGGAGGGTTTCCCTTTCAGAAGTCGACCCACGGCCCCCAGTAGTTTTTGGTCCTGCTGGACCCCTGTCTTGCTGACATCTTTTTGAGGCGCACGTGGAACACTACGCGCCGTTGACGACTCGGGCTCAGTCCGGAAGGTTACCGGACAACGAGTTCATCATCTGCATCACTTCCTGGCTATGACACGCTTAGATTTAGCTACAGCGATTTTCCCCACGGCGAACGGATGAAGGGCCCTGACTGAGAGCAGTGGTGGCCGAGTGGTAACGGCCCTGACTTACGAATTGTAGGTCGCGGGTTCGAACCCAGCCAGGCGCATTACTTTGTGTAATTTATTTCATCACCACTGCTCTCAAAACGGTGAAGAAAAAAAATCCTGAGGAAACCGGCATGTCCTAGAACCAAAAATTCGAAGACATGTGACATTCACCAACCCGCACTGGGCCCGCGTGGTGGATTACGGCCCATTCCCTCTCCTGGAGAGAGGAGGCCTGAGTCCCAGCAGTGGGAACATTAAAAGGCTGATTATGCTATGCTATGCTATGAACGGATGAACGGCGCCTAGCTCTAACTGTCTGCACTTATCTCTTTCTCTGGTCTCTGTTGTCCTTATAGGATATCAGCTTGGATCTGCCTCACTGAGACAAAAGCCGCAAAAAAGAAAAGCACAAGCATTTATTACTATGCTTGCTCATGGTGGATATGAACCCACGACCTGCCACCATGGCAGGTCAGGCTTTAACCACGATAAGCATGTAAGCATAAATGGCCTTGTAATGTTCCTACTGCTGGGACTCAGGCCTCCTCTCTAGGCGAAGGAATAGGGCTTAATCCACCACGTGGGCTCAGTACGGGTTGGTGGATGTCATATGTCTTCGAATTTTTTTGGTTCTAGGACATGCCGGTTTCCTCACGATGTTTTTCTTTAACGTTTCGGGAGCAGTGGTAATGAAAGAAATTAGGTACACAAAGTAATGCGCCTGACTGGGTTTAAACCCGCGTCCTAAAACTTGTAAGTCGGGGCAGTTACCACTGGCCCCACCGCTGCTCACTAACCAAAACACGCGTCCTAATTATATCTGAGGAAAATAACAACGTAACTATCATTTAATTACACTTACGTAACAGATATTAATGTTTAATAGGTACCTATATATTTAACACATGAGGATGCTGGATGGAATTACTGTTGTGGAGAGTTTTGTGATATTAAGTCTACTGTGTCACCCTTTTTCCAGATATCCAGGTAACAAAATTATTTTACAATATATTAGTACTAATATTTTATTGGTAACATTAATGAAGAACAGCTTGGACAGAAATATAAAACAAACAAGTTATTGTCAATATACAGGGTGTTTGGTGCATCGTATGCCAAATTGAAATGGTCGATGGGAGGGGTCATCTGCTATCCTTTCAGACCCCTAAACACTTCTCATGCCCTGTGGATTTTTTTTCATCTAATTTTTATTGTTTTATGAAAATAAGGCCCAAATTTTTCATTAAAATACAAATTTAAAAAAATATATTAAGGCGTAGACTCTGAATTTTAATTTTATTTAGATGTGTATTAAATAAGAGTACTTTTAAATTTAAAATTAGTAACATTAGCAATTTAGTTTTTTTTAAAGCTTTCCTTGTATCCTTCCTATTTACTTGGCGATAAAAAAAAACCAAAAGCGACCGGTTTCTTCCAACTTCCTCAAAAATTCTCTAGTTTATCTTCTTGCTAGTGATGTACCAAATGCCATAAACATCTTTTTATAACTTTGTGAATTCGCTAGAATTGTGAATCGAGTCACATAAAACTAATATTCAAAATTATGATTTAAAAAGTATTTTTGCGTAAATGATACCTGAAAAACCTATTCAAAAAGGTTAGCTGACTCTTAGAAAGAAAAATCTGTCTCGTATCTCTCTTTTCGTGGGTTTTACTAGAAATAAAAAAAAATGAAATTGCATTTTTAACATTTATTTCATAATTTTTACAAATCCTGCTCAATTTGTTGGCCTCTGTTGTGAATGCAGGCCCAACATCTGTTTCGTATTTCAACAGTTGTTTGTATGAAGTCGTATTTCCTCCTTAGATAGATAGATAGATAGATATATTCTTTATTGTACACCAAAAATACAAATTACATTAGGAACTTAAAATTAATAGGGTGTCACAATGGGCGGTCTTATCGCTAAAAGCGATTTTTTACAGACAACCTTTGGATGGATTTGACAGAGAAGGAGAAAAAAGATACGCAGGTAGTTCGTGGTGTACTATTTATATATATACAATACATCTATATATATAAAAGAAAGTCGTGTTAGTTACTTCACTTATAACTCAAGAACGGCTGAACCGATTTAGCTGAAAATTGGCAGGGAGGTAGCTTAGAACCAGGAGACGGACATAGGATACTTTACTTTACTTTTTTTTTTTTTTTTTTTAGAGTAGGGTAGAGTAGGGTAGAGTAGGGTAGAGTAGGGTAGAGTAGGGTAGAGTAGGGTAGAGTAGGGTAGAGTAGGGTAGAGTAGGGTAGAGTAGGGTAGAGTAGGGTAGAGTAGGGTAGAGTAGGGTAGAGTAGGGTAGAGTAGGGTAGAGTAGGGTAGAGTAGGGTAGAGTAGGGTAGAGTAGGGTAGAGTAGGGTAGAGTAGGGTAGAGTAGGGTAGAGTAGGGTAGAGTAGGGTAGAGTAGGGTAGAGTAGGGTAGAGTAGGGTAGAGTAGGGTAGAGTAGGGTAGAGTAGGGTAGAGTAGGGTAGAGTAGGGTAGAGTAGGGTAGAGTAGGGTAGAGTAGGGTAGAGTAGGGTAGAGTAGGGTAGAGTAGGGTAGAGTAGGGTAGAGTAGGGTAGAGTAGGGTAGAGTAGGGTAGAGTAGGGTAGAGTAGGGTAGAGTAGGGTAGAGTAGGGTAGAGTAGGGTAGAGTAGGGTAGAGTAGGGTAGAGTAGGGTAGAGTAGGGTAGAGTAGGGTAGAGTAGGGTAGAGTAGAGTAGAGTAGGGTAGAGTAGGGTAGAGTAGGGTAGTGTAGGGTAGAGTTGGGTAGAGTTGGATATAGTAGTCAGTTGACGGGAGCGAAGCCGCGGGCAAAAGCTAGTAAACTAATAAATTTCATATTTAATACAAACAATATATAATATATATATTTAAATATATAATTATGAAAGCAAAGAAATGATGTACGTAATGACGACATTCAAGAGGAAAGGTAGTGATCCTTAACCATATTTTAAAAAATCGTGAGTGTTTGAGCTTGCCTTACTGACACGGGCAAAGCATTCCACAGCCGCACTGCTTGAACTGTAAACGACTTGTCATAAAAATTGGTGGAATGGCTTGGCATCTCTAGCCCCAAGTTTTCCGATGATCTAAGATATCTAGTATGTGTGTCATGAAGGAACTTGAAACGTTCTTTAAGATATGCGGGGGTTTTAGGATTGAACAGAACACTGTAGAGCCGAGACAAGATGTGTACGTTCCGGCGAAGACATATTGGAAGCCACTTGAGTTTCGTACGAAAATCGGATATGTGATTATACTTGCGCAAGCCAAATATAAATCGTATGCAAACATTTTGAAGTCGCTCAAGTTTATCAAGTTGTGCCTCAGTGAGATCGAGATAACTGACATCAGCGTAGTCAAGGATAGGGAGTAAGAGGGACTGAGCAAGTGCAATTTTAGTGGCAGTTGGCAGAAAGTTACGCAACCGTCTCAGGGACTTGGCAGAAGCAAATATTTTGCGACTTACCTCTTGTAATTGGGGACCCCAAGAAAGATGTTTGTCTATCCAAACGCCTAAGTTCTTAACCTTCTCGCTTATTGCAATAGCAGTACCGTTGAATAGAACCCGAGGCAGCTGGGACCAGTTTATCTTGGGCATCAACCTAGAGCTGCCAACAACAATGACTTGAGTCTTCGATGGATTAACCTTCAAACCGTGTGCCTCACTCCACTCACAAATTGAAGCCAAGTCCTGGTTAGTGATGTTAATAGCGGCATCCAAATCCGTATGGGGAGTTTGTCTATAAACTTGCAAATCATCAGCATAGAGGTGGTAGAAGGAAAGAAGTTTTTTGGAAATAGAATTTATGAAAATTGCGAAGAGTAAAGGAGATAAGACGCCACCCTGAGGAACACCGGCAGAAGTATAACACCAAGAAGAACAGGATTCATCTATGGAAATACGTTGCCGGTGGCCATACTGGTAACTATGAAACCAGTCAATCACCGTTGGAGATATGTTAAGAGAGCGAAGTATGGCGAGTAGGATATCGAAATCGACGGTATTGAAGGCGTTGCTAAAATCTAGTAAGCAGAGAACCGTCATATTTCCTCTATCCATACCTAGACGTATGTCACCAGAAACGTTTACTAGGGCTGTGGTGGTGCTATGACCAGGACGAAATCCGGATTGGAATAGATTCAGCAGACTATTCTTGCAAAGAAAAGCACTGAGCTGATTGTGGACCAGACGTTCTAGGACTTTAGAGAGGAAAGGCAGTATGGAGATTGGTCGATATTCTGAAAAGGAAGTAGGATTTGATTTTTTGAGCAAAGGAGTAATTTTGGCCTCTTTCCATATTGATGGAAAGACACCGTTGGAAATGGAATAGTTAAGGATATAACACAGGATAGGAAGGATTTCATCAAGGACAGGGAGTATCATTTTCCGACTGACACAATCACTGCCAACTGCGTTAGACGTGATTGAAACTATGCTCTTCTTAACATCACAATCAGAAAATTGACTAAAATTAAATGGCGAATGATCCGGAGTTGGAAGGTTAGAAAGATGGTTTAACATTGATGCCTTCGAGGTCCCATTATAGTAGGAAGAAGATGAGAAATGTTGATTAAGAAGATCTATGTCTAAGTCTTTAGGAATCGATTCTTGGCGTGATTTTCCAACTCCCATAAATTTAAGAAATTTCCAGACTTTAGCTGGATCACCGTTTTCAACAGATTCATGAACATGGTGGCGTAGTGCATCCCTACACACCCTATTGCTGCGATTGCGTGCTTTGACATAAAGGTCCCGGTTCGATGATGTCGGCCGGCATTTAAATTTAGTTTTACATACTGCCTTCTTGTGCATGACATCCCTTACGTCATCTGTTAACCAAGGCGCTGGAAGATGTTTGAGCCTTACTGCACGGATGGGAGCATGAACGTCGTAAAACTGTACTAGTGCGTCCGTAAGCAAGTTTACTTTTTCATCGATCGACTCAGCAGTAATAAGAGGGTTCCAATCAATGCTGCAGGCATCCTCATGCAGATTGTCAATATTCATACCACTAAAATTGCGAAGCAGGAGAGTTTTGGGCTTGAGCTTAGGTGGACGAATTTTGTAAGAGAGGAATATTAGGTCATGGTAGGAAAACATGTCAGCTGCTCATTGGCCATACTTGCTGACATGTTGGGGAGAGGAGATAATGGCAAGGTCCAAAAGTGAAAGATTACAGTTGGGGAAGTGGTGTGTAGCACTTGATGGAAGAATGGACAAGTTTGAATTGTATTGAAAGCAGTTTCAATGCGTGTTATGTGATAATCTACAGCTTTGAGAATTTTTATTTGGGGTTAAAGTATGAAATTGCCGTTTTTTAAAACGGGTCGCTGTGAAGTGTTATATCTTTTTATTGACTTGGAATTAAAAGTTAAAATAAACTTTATATTAAAGGTACGTTCTTCTTTTCTCAAAATTAGGTAGTTATTGGTTTCTTTGTGTTTTGTATTTTCTGTAATATCGCAGTACTTGTAACTATTTTTGTATGAAATATTAGAAAACACGCATTATTTTGTAATAAGAGTTCTACCGTGGAAACAATGTGTCTCAAGCGGTATGGAATATTGATGATGTATATGGACTTAAAACTGCTAATGAATGGGATGTCTATTTTTGTTTCAATCAGTATACAGCAGCAGCAATTTCGGGTCAGGGTGTCTTGTGTAGAGTGTGTAGAGTAGTGGTGGCCTAGTGGTAACGGCCCCGATTTACGAGCTGCAGGTCGCGGGTTCAAACCTAGCCAGGCGTATTACTTTGTGTAATTTATTTCATCACCACTGCTCTCAAAACGGTGAAGGAAAACATCGTGAGGAAACCGGCATGTCCTAGAACCAAAAATTCAAAGACATGCGACATTCACCAACCCGTACTGGGCCCGCGTGGTGGATTACGGCCCATTTCCTCCTAGAGAGAGGAGGCCTGAGTCCCAGCAGTGGGAACATTAAAAGGCTGATTATGCTATGCGTATGTTATGTGTCTTGTGTAGATGAGTTTACATGTTCGTGAATGCACCCATGCTACAGGAGTTATTCCTAATGTGTAGCAATAATATTAAGTTAGTTAACATACTATGTCCCACTGCTGGGCGAAGGCCTCCCTCTCCCTTTTCTATACACGTCTGTCCTCAGACATTGCGGCCCAGTTCCTCCGGTAGTTGTCAAGCTCATCTCTCCACCTTACCGAAAATCTGCCACTCTAAATAGGAACTGAGCCAGACATGTCTGTCGCATTTCGGATGAGCTGTGAGCTAAAAGAGTCACTTTTTGGGTCCCATTAAATGCAAGGCGACATCGCGGCAGACCAATGCGAAGGTAGAGAGATGAGCTGGACAACAAAATAAAAAAAAAAGATATTTAATTCGATGGGATGTATTTATTTTCAGTTTCTTTGTCACAAGTCTCTACAATGCTGGCAGTAATACTGATGATCGCAGTCGCTACTGCTGCGGCTGAGCTCCCCACCACGAGAGAGCCACTCCCCACAATACTGGAGGACGCTACTCCTGCAGAGGTGTTACTGTACCTCTATGACGTAGTGCTTATGTCTCACATGTTTACTGCAGTCAACGGAGAAGGATCGTCGATTATAGCTTTGAAACTTTGTCCTGGTAATATGCCTGAATATTCAAGCGGAAATTGTGCAGTTACAACAGAGAATCCAGACTCATTGTATGATTAAATAATTACTGTAAAGTAGGGTTACTTTGACCATGAGGTATAACTTTAAACTGAACTCATTAACCAATAGAAATCCAGTAAATACAGTTTCTCATGTTCATGCCAAAAGCTTTTTTTATTTTATTTTTTATCAGTAATTGAATAAAACAATACCGAGTAAAGTGGGGTAACTTTTGCCCTGGGGTAAAACTTTAAACTGAACTCATTAACGAATAGAAATACAGTAAATACAGTTTCTCATGTTCATGTCAAAAGCATGTGCCAAAGTTTTACCTCAGGGCCAAAGTTACCCCACTTTACTCGGTATTATTTTATTCAATTACTGATAGAAAATAAAATAAAATAGTTGTACATTGTCCTTGTAATAAGACCCCTTTTTTGAATGGACGTTTTCCGTCACTAACCGCACAAGATGATACATAGACTGATAGATTTTAATAATAAGGATCAATTGCGTCAATGTCTGACTTATAGATAATATGATAAAATTAAAAAAACTGTATTAAGAGGCCAAACATATAAATGTAAAAAAGTTGTTACCGATTTCGTCGAGTCATGAGAATACAAATGTTTGAAAACGATCTCATATTTATACCTGATTGAATTATTTATTCCTCGAACACTTAGTAATTTTAATATTAATCAATTATAATGAAAGTTAGTTTTCCTTAAGAACAACAAATTATGTATCACTAGCTTTTGCCCGCGGTATTGCCCGCGTACATAAAATATAGCCTATGTCACTCAGGACTAAAACAGCTTTCTATTGTTGAAAAAAATTTAGCAATTGGACCAGCCCCCCTAGCCAAGTTACAATCGTTTCGTTCGCGCCGAACGCCTCGTGTAGGCCACGCCTCCGATTCCTTTGTTCTGACCACGTGACTGAGCGTTGAGATGACGTCAGAACAAAGGAATCGGAGGCGTGGCCTACTCGATGCGTTCGGCGCGAACGATACGATTGTAACTTGGCTAGAGGGGCAGTACTTTCAGAGATTACTTCCTACAAACAAAAAAACATAAAAACAAACTTTACTTCTTTATAATATTAGTGTACATAAATTAATAAATTATGAGGTTATTTGCAATGAAGGATAAGTGAGACTAGTTTTTATTGATAGTTCGTTTATAAAGTGTACATTAACCAAACCATGATTTTATTATAATTATGTACTTATAGGGTTAACAGACTCACATTTTAAACATTGTTTTCACCAGTCCACTAATTTTATTATTGTACTTATAACTATTTTGATAATATAATTGTAAGTACGTATATTTGATAAACTAATTGTAGCACTGTTTTGTTTGAATGAATATTTACTCGACATTAAAAATAATGCATCTTAGAATATTTCAAACGCATATAAAAGCTTTGCGAAGAACCTACAAAAGTAATTCTCAAATAATTTGCTTTCGTTTTTCACTAGATATAAGTGTAAGATGCAGATAAAATATTCTTTATTGTAAATACTTTCACGTACGGACTTAACAGTGTATAGTTTGTTAAAAAATTGTCGTTAATCGAGATCGCCATGTATTTATATTGGTTGTCCATTGTTTACCCGAAGATTATATACCATAATCATCATATTCCCGAATTTCATTTGCCCGAATGTTTTGTTTGCCCTAAAAGACATATGACATAAATTGCCCGAAACTTAGATACCATAAATACGAGTGCCATACGTATTGTTTTTCATATTTTTAAGTGCCATAATAATTATCAAACATAATATTTAAACGCCATACTTCTGTGTGGTTTATAAATAAATAACCACGAAGGGGATGGCGGGTCTATTCGCTCGCTCACACGACCCCGCCATCCCCTTCTAACCTAACCTATCCGAGTCGGAGTGCCCTAAAGTCCCGATTGCATCCAGTTTCTCCTGATATAACAACCGTTACATACCCAATGTCGATGGCAAATGATGTTATGGCATATGATAATTATGGCATGTGATAATTAGGGCATGTGATAATTAGGACATGTGATAATTAGGGCATGTGATAATTAGGGCTTACAATGATTATGACAAATGATGTTATGGTAAGTGACTTTATGGGAAACAAAGCTTCTAGCACGTGACTAATATAGCAAATAAGAGTAGGGCAAATGAATATTACGTCGTATAATACTATTATGGCTGTTGACTATTATGGCAAATCATATTAGGATAAATACATGCCTCTTGCTCAAAATGTTTTTATTGTCGTTATTTGTTATATAATTATTCTTTATTTTATTTTTTAATAAAATTAATAACAATTCCTAATCTAACCCAGCCATACATATTTAATGTAATTAATAGAAAACTTGACATGAATTAAGATTAGCCCTAGTGGTTACATGGCTTATTGTACACTAGTTTAAAAATATTTTTTATTGTGATTATTTATCATATAGATATTTATTCTTTATTTAAAAAATAGTAAATACAAATTACTTACCTTACCTAACCCAACAATACATATACAGTGATGATCATAAAATGAAGAACAATTTGTAGTACCAGACATTTTTTTTATAAACAATGTCATATGTTCTTATAAGTCCCTTCTCAAAAGTAATTAATTATGTTATGAAATAGCTACATGGATAGAGTAAACGGGATTAACAGTAAATATTAAAATCACTTGCTTACAATTTCAAATAGTAATAAAGCTGGCAAATAATTAAGAACGATTCTTAAACTGCTCGAGAGTTGTTTCAGTAGACATTACAGATTAAATAAGATGGTGATAATGTTAAAAATTGCAATTTAATACATTTTATTCTAAGTTAATAGTTTGTAGCGTTTCACGGCTTTTGATAACTGCCTTACATCGGCGAGGCATTGACATTATCAATTTATGACATTTTTCAAGAGAAATAGAGTGCAATTCTTCTAAAAAAATCGTTGCAAAACTCACTTAGGTTACCACACCGTCGATTTGAAACCTTTTTCTTAACTTCGCACCAAAAATACTCTATGGGATTTAAATTTGGACTGTTTGGTGGCCATTGCAGGACAAAAACTGATTGAGATGTGAGGAATTCGTTGAGCGTTTCTCGCGGTCCTGTCAGTAGCGAATGCCGCTTAGGAGTCTCGTCGATGCGTATGTTTGTGTGAGTGAGCCGTTTCGAACATTTGTAGGTAGTTTCCGTACTGTTCCATATATCTATACTGTGACGTAGAATTGGAAGGCCTCTCACAAGATGAACCGCCGATCTGGTAAGAGTCGCGGGAATCCGATGGATGCGAGATGCACAGGATCATTGTGACGATACATGGGAAGGGAGCTATGTCCAACAGTGGACATCTTTCGGCTGAAATGATAATGAATTTAAGTTGAGGCTCAAAATCACTAATTCAGTGGTAAATGTACTATTGTGCCTGGCCTATAGAAATTTAGATCTAACCTCAAACAACATGTTGTCAATTATCATGGCCACAAATATTTAATGATACTGGACGTGGTTGCAGGGCCATTCGACCGTTTCGCTATGTAAACTGATGACAGCATAGAGTGAATAACTGTATAGAACTGACACACTACCAAAGTAATCACGTACCTATAAACCTATTATGTCATTCTTTTAAAAAAAAAATTGGATTACTCTAGGAATTTGCCGGATTGCGCGAAAGAGTTACCTTGGTCCTGGAAAGCGAAGGGTAACTGAAGGATCACGAGAGAAAGCAGTTATTTGATGATATCCACCAATAATTTCTCTCGCTTTAAGTTGGTGCGAGAGGGAGTGTCAGACTTTTACTGGCTAAAATTCATCTGTGTTCCTTCATTTGCGTTTAGCGTTCCAGGGCCTTTCGAACATTCTCTCAACCTTAACAATGTTTGTGCACTTAGGTAGCAATGTTTGTGTACTTCTCGCTCCTAGAGGCCTCCAGGCATGAGTGGTGTGAGTGGGCTGAGTGGAGTGAGTGAGCGAGTGAGTGTGTAGTGTGCTGAGGGCAGTGGGAACATTAAAAAGCTGACATGATAAGCTATGCTACGGCATTACGCCCATATGAACTATTGGCAAGTAATATAAGTATGGTTATTTAGCTATGGTTAAAATATTAAATAACAAATGTGTTTAGTCTCATTTTGTTTACGTTTATAGGTTTGTAATTTCAATCATTTGTTTGTATTTGTTAAATGCAGCATACACGGTTAGGTTAGGTTAGGTTAGGTTAGGTTAGGTATGGTCTTTCATGCCCCCCGACGGGCGCCGCCACCGGGATCACACATCGTGGTCGGGGGGGTCCAAATCGCTGTCGAGTCCACCATGAAGTACCTAGGATTGGTGCTCGACAGCCGGTGGGACTTTGGCCCTCACTTTCGGCGGCTGACGCCCAAGTTGATGGGCGCAGCAGGCGCGCTCGCAACGCTGCTTCCCAATCTAGGGGGCCCGAGCACTGCCTGTAGGTGGCGATACTTGGGGATCGTACGATCCATGGCCCTGTATGGGGCCCCGGTATGGGCTTCTGACCTGACGGCCGGCAGCATCGCAATCCTGCGAAGATCGCAGAGGGCGATGGCCGTCAGGGCTATCAGGGGGTATCGCACGATCTCCTACGAGGCGGGTTGTGCACTGGCCGGATCTCCGCCCTGGGAACTGCAGGCGAGAGTCCTCGCCTCACTGTACCGGTGGCGCGAGGAGATGAGGACGCGGGGTGGTGAACCGATGCAGCGCGAGGTCGAGTTGCGTCGGTCTCAGCTCCACGAGGTAATGGTGGCGGAATGGCGGGACAGGCTTCTGCGCCCTACCGCCGGCCTCGCCACCGTCGATGCGATCCGACCAGTGCTCGACGAATGGCTCGGGAGGAAACACGGCTCCCTATCGTTTAGGGCGACGCAGGTGCTCTCGGGGCATGGCTGCTTCGGGAAGTACTTGTGTCGCATAAACAGGGAGCCGGACGCTCGGTGCCATCACTGCACCGACTGTCGGGAGGACACGGCGCAACACACACTGGCAGAGTGTGCCGCATGGGAGGAGCAGCGCCGTGCCCTTGTATCTGAAGTGGGCCCCGACCTGTCGCTGCCGGCCGTCGTTCGTTCGATGGTCGGGGGCGCCGAGTCGTGGGATGCGGTGATCTCCTTCTGTGAAGACGTAATTTCGCAGAAGGAGGCTGCGGAGAGGGAGAGGGAGGTCGTGGCCACTCTCCCGTGCCGCAGCAGGCGAACCGGGCGTCGGCGGAGGGCAGACAACGCCCTCTTCCAGCCCCCATAAAGAGGTCCGGAGGGACGGCGGACTCGGGGTCGTCCGCCGTCCCCCATCCAGCAAGACCCGAGGCGGCAGCGCGTAGTGTTCCACGCGCGCCTCTATTGGACATCGCGGGGGGAGGACACCTCACACTCCCCCCGGCTTGAGGTGGCCCGCGTAGGCGGGCCGGCACTAGCTGGGGATCATGGATGGCGTATCAGCTCCCACGATCCCCGGTCCAAGTGTGGGAGGGAACACCGAGGTGGTTTTTAGTCAGTAAGAGTCTGACAGACCCCTTCGCCTGCCCCAGGTGAAGGACATCCATGAGGATTTTCCACCCCGGCAACAAAAAAAAAAAAAAAGGTAAGCAGTCCATTATGGGCTAACAAATTTATTAAAAAAGTAACCAGTTGTTTTGGTTTTTTACTCGACAATGGTGGATTTTTTTTTTTTTGTGATTTTAACCCGTGGTTGCGCTGATAACACTTGGTAATTGCCGCGTAAAATTAGTTCCATAATTAGCCACATAGAATTGTATATTTCGTTTTGTTTGCGTGACACTTTGCAACACTTCCCGTCTTGCATCCCCGTTTAGCGTTGAAAATTGCGAAAGTAACTATTGTGTTTTTTTTAAAAACAAATTGTGTTTTTTTTTTCGTTTTTTTCGCATGTTACATAGAAAATTGACAGAAGGAATAATTTGAAAAGAATCAGGATTCTTTCGAACGTTTCGGTTGATGTTTTGAAAAGTTGAAAAAAAAAACAGTTTTCATCATCATTCATTCATCATTTCAGCCGAAAGACGTCCACTGTTGGACATAGGCCTCCCCCAAATGTCGCCATAATGACCGGTCCTGTGCGTCTCGCATCCATCGGATTCCCGCGACCCTCACCATGTCATCGGTCCACCTTGTGCGGGGCCTTCCAACGCTGCGTCTTCCGGTACGTGGTCGCCATTCCAGAACCTTTCGTCCCCATCGACCATCTGTTCTACGAGCAATGTTCCCTGCCCACTGCCACTTAAGTTTGGCGATTCTTCGGGGTATGTCTGTAACCTTGGTTCTTCTGCGGATATCTTCATTTCTGACGCGATCACGCAATGAAACTCCGAGCATAGCCGTTTCCGTTGCCCTTTGAGTGACTTTAAGCCTTCTGATGAGGCCCATTGTAAGCGACCACGTTTCGGAGCCATATGTCATCACTGGCAACACGCACAGGTCATAGACTTTCGTCTTGAGAAACTGTGGTATATTGGACGAGAAGACACCGCGCAGCTTCCCGAACGCAGCCCAGCTGTGTCGGATTCGATGATTGACCTGTTTCTCGAAGTTAGACCTACCCAACTGGACCATACTGGAATATCTTCTCGAAACTTTTGAATGAAACATGGAATAAAACAACCAAATTGGAAAGATACGGGATTTTTTCCTACTTTTTCAACGCTAATCCCGTTATACTAACCATGCCGTATGTACCTATGTATTAGTATGTATGTGTGTGTAAGTGTTTTGATGTCCCAGAGGTTAAGGTAACCGACTCTACCTACTTTTGTGCGGGCGAAGCCGCTGGCAGAAGCTAGTATTATACATAATGAGACTTAATTTATTTTCCTTTTCCAAAACAGTAACGAATAATAGCTTTAACATTTAATTGTTGTGGTAAACAGTATCCTTATAATTATAATTTCTTTATCAACACATTTCGATAAACCACAACAAATGTTTTTTGTAAATTATAAATAGCAGTTTTTTCCTTATATTAAGCATACTTTTGTTTAACATTATATTTTCCCGCCTGTTTAACCAGACTGAATTAACATACAGAAAGATTGGTGCATTGGTTGAGCGATATGCTGCTGTGATTTTTGTCACGGTTTCGATTCCCGATCGGAACACATATTTATATTATGGAAAGTGTCTGACACTTATGATGCTACTTTAGAATAATATTCTACAAAACATCTATAAAAATCAGTTATAAAAATTTAAATTAAGTTACTCTTATTTTTAGTTCCCTTTCTCACCTGGTACCTGCCCAGGGGCTCCAAGGAGGAGCTCCACAAGTACACAGGTATTCAAAGCACATGAGACGCTACTGAAAACCTAAGTTTTCATCCATGTGAAAATAAGTTATGTCTGACAGCTCTGGGATCTTAGTATATAAATAAGTGTCGTAACTAATAACCGGTTTTACCTGTAGATAGATCTTGATGAGACGAATGGATGAATAGATTTAACTTTAATTTGGGTAAAAATTGCAGGAAGTTGGTTTTTGCAATAAGGGTACGATATATTTGTTTAAAATAAAAAAAATATATATCAATAGAAGTAATGAAATAAGATACTTCCGCTTAAAACTTCTATGTTATAAGAACGATTCACTAAAGAGACGTGCAGCATATTTGGAATACCATTTTGTTTTTCTAAAATAAGTCAATATAAAATGAGTTTTCCTAATAAATCAAACAATGAAATAAATTCATCATAGGACCACCAGGCGTACGGCGATGCGCCATCGGCACATGACGGACATCCCACTTATACACACAAAACGCTTTGGGAACACATTCATTGTGCGTACAGCTAAGGAGTGGAATTCCTCGCCGGAGTCTATGTTTCCTGATGGCTACAACCCGGGAATCTTTAAGTAGCAAGTAGATATATTCTTAGCCCTTGAACGCATGCACGATTTGCGCGTGGAGATGCAACGCCGGGGCGAAACTCCACTGCTGCGCCAAGTCGCAGCATGGCGGACAGAGTTCCTGCGGGATCTCATGGTGGAATGGCGACAGTGACTATCGCAACCCAGTGCTGGGCACGCCATAATTATAGCAGTAAGTCTCCTCTTTGAGGAGTGGCTGGAAAGACCTCACCTTCCGCATGACGCAGGTTCTCACCGAACATGGTCAGTTCCGGAACTTCCTGCACCGGATTCGTGCGAAAGTAACGCCCGGGTGCCACCACTGTGTGGACCCCCCGGAGGACACGGTAGAGCACACGGTGCTCTTCTTGCGAAACAGTAATGCTAGCAAAGGAGGTCATACGTCCACGCGCAAGGGGGAGACCCTTACGCCCCAGCCGCCGGATCCCGATATCCGGCCAGCGTAGGCGCGGGCTTGCAGACGGCGAGCAATAGGGGTAGCTCGTCATCCAACAGTTCGGTAACCGTCCGGACCAAGTTCAGATCGCCGGCGGCCTCAAGGCCCTGCAAGGTCGAAGCCTACTGGGGCCAAGGGTTTGTTTCTGAAGTTTTATTACTATTTTTATTTAACACTACTACTATTTTTATTATTATTTTTATTAATAACTAATTACAAATAAATAGATTCTCTAACTAATATCCAGTAATAATATTCAATACTATGAATATCTAGATTTGAACCTAATTTAACATCTCTAAAAAGAATCTTTTAAGATAGTCGGACAACGAAGACATTCCCGTCATTTTTACAATAATAAAAACATGCTTTCGTTCGATGTACGCCTCGACGTATGACCTGTGGTACGGCAGGCGTCATGAAGCTTGCATGGCTTCACCACCACAGCTACCGTACCACAGGTCACAGGTGACAGCGACGCGAGCACGGCGTTGCCGAATCGTTGACAGAGTTACATAGTTTATATGTAAGCTGTGAGCAGGCGTACACGAAGCGTATAGTGACGAATACGCATCGGACAGTCTTACTCTCATAATCCGATGTGACAGTAATCCGACATGACCTAAGAGAGCGTAGGATCAATGGTGGCATCACATTCAACGTCTTGCTACTCTAAAAATTCCTAAAGAAAAAACCCAATAACATTTTTTGCACTGAAGTTCATGCTGAGTGAGAAACAAATCACACTCAATCAACGACACCTTCCATATTCATTAAGGTTCAAGGTTCTGTAAATTATAGCAGTTACACATTTTCAAGCAAATAATCTCGAGATGTTTTACTATCTACAAACAAAAGACATCCTAAATGTCAAAAAGGATAAGAATTAAAGTTATTTTATTGTAACTGCAGCATAGAGATTAGGAGATTATAATGAAAACAATTTTCGGTGACACTTGAACCCCCTTTTCTGTGGCTATGGATGAACGCGAAGAAGATAATTATGACAGAAGGATCATTCTCATAGATTTTGAATGTGCTGAATATATCAATTAGTAGGTCCATACATACCGAGATTACTCCATGTGTAGTCTCGGCACACATAGATTTTGAATGTGCAAGCAACTTTAAACTGTTGATTCCTACCGTCATTCATTTATTTTAATTTTTTTTTAATCATATAAATTATTGCTTGACTGCGATCTTACCTAATGGAAGCAGTGATGCAGTCATTGATGGTGAATCGCACTGGTTGATTACTTTAACACAATATGGCTATAGACAACGTAGTCTAGGTAAGTGCGCTCCATCGTCGACCGCATCGTCGCTTTCCATCAGCCCCCCTAGCCAAGTTACAACTGTTTCGTTTTGATTCTCTTTTCGTTGACTGCCTGGAGACGGCCACGCCTCCGATTCCTTTGTTCTGACGTCATCTTCCGTCATCCAATTACACTTGTGAAAGGTTTTTGACATAAAATATGAACAAAATAACAATTCAATATGTAGCGACATCTGTATCGCCACATACGAACTAAACTTTAAAATCTTGCATCACGAAATTAGAATTCTCCACGTGATTAGTACATAATTATACAAAAATTCCAGACACAATGCCCGTCTGTTCGGAGGATCCTTTCTTTTCAACGAAGGTATGTGAGACTTTACACACTTTTCCGCTTACCTCTAAACTGGTGACCCTCGACAATGAACTTCCGCGCAGCCTTCGCGCAACTACTACATCATGACGTCTCCATAACTTCCTCATGCTCTCGAGCAGCAAGTCATACAGACAGTACCCACGGTTTTAAAGGGTATACCAATAGCATGTCTACCTGTTCATACCTGCTACACGACAGGCATACAATTATCTCATGATAATCGAAATATATTGACAAGATCTTCTTCAATTCGACTGCGAACACATCTCAATCAGGTTTAGCGTCCAAGAGAGCGTTGAACGCAGAAATAGTGCGAGGGATAGGAGACAGGCCTCTGGCAACGTTTCGACTACCAGAATCAGCAAACAGTTGGCGGCTCCTATTACGGCTATAGTTGATTGAAGCAAACCGTTGTGATAGCCCGTCGTGTAGTTCAGGACCATGTTTTTTCGCACAAGATCGTACATATTACAAATATATTGATAGAACTGTCTATCACGATACGGTCTTGGAAAGTCAGAAGTCCAACCAGCAGCCTCACTATTGAATATCCTATAAGTCACTAACCGGGTGGTGGGAGACAGCTAGGTAGTCATTTCATGTAAAATACTGCATTCAGTTGCAACCTTGACAGGAAACCGACCTCAAAACAGTTGGAAGGGCAAAGCAGATGGATCTGGAACTTCTTATGCACTATTACTCGAGGGTGACCACACGCACCTGTACCTAGTTCAGGCCATAGTCTGGAGCGAGAAGGTATAGGAAGCGGTAGTTTCCTTCTGTGAATCATATGTTAGCGAAGGAGAGGGCACCGACCTTGAGAGAATCAACATCCCCACGCTCCAGCCGCTGTCACAAGAAACGCCTTGGGACTCAGGATTCGCAAAGCGTTCCCTGTCCACCAAAGGCTTGCGGACAATAAGTAATGGGTAGCTCGCCGTCCACGCGCGCCTAAAAGAGATATCAGCAAACCGTAGGGGCCCAGCAGAGCTGATTCTTGCTAGGACCACGGGATTTTTCGGTAGAGTTACTGTGACCCTGGAACGCAAAAGGCAATTTAAGGACACTGGTGGATTTTATTTAGTAAAAGTCTGACACGCAGTCTCGCGTCGTCGTCGCATCTTAGAGTGAGAAAAGTTCATCATCATTATCATTTCAGCCGATAGACGTCCACTGCTGGACATAGGCTTCCCCCAAATGTCGCCACAATGAACGGTCCTGTGCGTCTCGCATCCATCGGATTTCCGCAACCTTCACCAGGTCAGCGGTCCACCTTGTAGGGGGCCTTCCAACACTACGTCTTCCGGTTCGTGGCCGCCACTCCACTCCAACCTTTCGGCCTCAACGGTCATCTGTTCTGCGAGCAATGTGTGTGCTATTTTATCAATGACTTGGCCATACCCCCAAAACTGTGGTACTTCTACAAATATCTTTATCAAATGCCACAGTAAATAAGTATTGTTATCATTATTTCCGCTAGTAAAACCGCCCATTCATTGGCTTATCTTGTTCTAACAAAATCTTATTCCGACCATTAACATTAAACGTTCGTGAATGCCAGAAGTAAAGCCGTTACAACTGCGATATGGTAAATATATGGAGACTTTAAGTTAGTTTTAGAATACCTGTGATAGCTATTTTAGTGATTTTTTTAAAAGTGGTTCTTTATTGACCTGTACGTATGTTTGTACGAGTATGTGTGCGAAGACCACTAATTAAAAAAAAAATTTGCCTGTTTTCCCACTGTTGGGGAAAAGCCTCCCCCAACTTCTTCCAGGTATTCTTCTCTTGAGCCACCTCGAATCAATCCTTGCAGTAGGTGTCTAGGTCGTCCCGCCATCTTCTCACAGGTCGACCTCGGCGGCGTCGTCCGTTCTCAGGTACCCACTTTGTAAAGACTCTTGCCCAACGGTCAGATGCACACTGACCGTTGGGCAAGAGCTGCTGATATGACTAAAAAATATGACCTTCTTTTTCTAAGAATAATCTCGCGCCGGGCTCTAGTACAGGCAATGGTCCGGATCGAGGAGGAATGGCAGGCGGTTGCCTCCTTTTGCGAAGCACTAATGCTAGCGAAGAAGGCGGCACGCGTAAGGAAACGAAATTCTTCACGCCCCATCCGCTGGGATCTCGACCCCACTTTCCAGCTACCGTAGGCGTGGGCGGACGACGAGCAATGGGTAGCTCGCCGTCTGGCCGCCTGGTGATCGTCTGGACCGAGCCTGAGTCGTCGCCCGCGCCGGCGCGTTGTGTTCCAGGCACGCTGCAAATAGGTGTCAGCAAAACCTTAGGGACCCAGCAGGGCTGAAGCCTACTGGGGCCACGGGTAGTCCGAAAGGGAACCCCGGAGTCCTGGAACGCAAGGGAAAGATAGAACATAGATGTGGGAACACTGTAGACTCCGCGAATTCTTAGGTTACTTCCTATTACGACTCACTTTTTATTATGATCATTTTTATTGCACTTTTTAGTACAATATTGACCGGTCTACACTGTCCTCCATGGAGTTTTTTGCCGGTTCTTCTCCATAGGAAACGACCAATTTGGAACCGTGCACTAGCTTCTGACGTTTTATAAGTGCCCATGTAGGCCTATGTGAAATAAAAAAACTTTTGCCTTTTGACTTCGACTTTGACTTTGGGTTTAGTCAGTAAAAGTCTGACACGCCCTCCGCTCCTCCCTAGAGCAGAAGAAGTCATTGGATGATTTCCCGCCTCAAAAAACCCTATACAAGGAATGGTATCATTTACACATAAAATCATATAAATGCTTTGTGTTCAGTTCAGTTGAAATTCCGAGTTTATAGTAAACGAAAACATTTCCATTTTCTCGCAACAGATACCTACCAAAGGATATATTTTCCAAACCACTGCAGTTTTACAATCCAGGTTTGTTGAATGTCTTGTAAGATAAACCGTGTGCTATCTACTCGAGGTAAGTCATCAAATGACTTTTTTCGCTGTTGTGAAGCGAGAGGAAGTATCAAACTATAATTGACTTCTAGCTTTTGCCCACAGTTTCGCCCGCGTACATAAAATATAGCCTATATCCCTCAGGAATAAAGCTTAGCTTTCTATAAGTGAAAAAATTTTACCGATTGGACCAGTATTTTCAGAGATTACCTGGCTCCAAACATAACAAAAAAAAAAACAAAAAAGCAAACATTACCTCTTTATAATATTAGTGTAACTCACAGCGTTCCTTCAGTTGCCTTTTGCAAGGGCGATGGTATCTCTTTCGATCATCTGCAGCCCTGGTAGGCATAGGCCCTAACCGACCCTCTGAGGGCCAGTTAGGGCCTATGCCTGCCTGAAAGAGATGTTAACAAAATTTACCAGTCCAGACTCTGAACCTGTCTGGATCTCATTCAGGCGTGGAACACAACACACCGTTGACACCAGCGAGTTACCCATTGCTCGCCCTACGCAAGCCCGTGCCTACGGTGGCCGAGAATCACCCTGCCACTCCCGCTGGCTACCAATTCGTATTTAAGTATAAGTTACATTAAATTAGTAACTGACTTATGTAGGCTAAAATCTTGGTCGTTTTAGGCAGTATAGTTTAGTATTACCCTTAATTTCTTATATGAAAGTGATATTTTGTAAAAAGGTTTTAAAAAAAATTATACATCATTTTTTTCGTCAGTTTAAGGCCGGTGTTTCCTGCTGACTATCCTGAGAAGAAACACCGAAACAAACTTAGGGGTCAAAGTTTCTTTTATAGTCCATACATCAAACATGTAATGGTCAAATCATATGAGCACCATGCAGTTTAGTGTCTGAGATGGTCTTTTGAGGAATGAACCATACAGATTTGAGTGGACCTGTCCAGTCAGTGCAAGCATTTGTCAGTATTCGTTTAGTTCAACTCAAGAATACTAAGGAGTTCAATGAATTAACGAACAATACCAAAGAAAGGATATTTGGGTAGGAAGCATAAAATACTCAAATTTTACGTTACTATTCGATACTGCAACCGTCCGGTAACCGTCCGGACCGAGCCCAAGTCGTCGACGGCACGTATTGTTCCACGCGCGCCTCAGGGAGATGTCAGCAAATCGTAGGGGCCCAGCAGGGTCGAAGCCTACTGGGGCCACGGGTAGTGTGAAAGCGAAACCCGGGGCCCTGGGACGAAGGCAAAGAAGGAACAGGAGTGGGTTTTTAGTCACTAAAAGTCTGACACTATCTCGCGCTCCGCCCAAGAGCGGGATTTGTCATTACATGATTTTCCCCACCTTAAAAAAAAAGGTACGAAAATTTGAATTTTCGGTTTGTCCTTGAGCATAGTCCTTAATTTCAACACGAATATTCAAAACACATTCGCAATATCTGCTTTACCAAGCAAGTTGCCTCGATACTTCCTCCACACTTAATTACCCACTCCAAAAGGATATTCCAGCAAGTATAGACGCAAATTGCTAATGTCGCACTAGTTAAACCTAGCAAGGAGTTTGCAGTCTAAGCTGATTAACCCTGCAACCTGTGTGTATGGCAGTGGTTCTCAAACTGTGGTCGCCGGACTCCTGGTGGTCTGTAAGAGCTAAAATATCGACCTGACGAATTTACTAATAAGATCTAATATACCTCAACTATTTTGATAGAAATTACAATTATTTACTTCATCCATCCAGCGGGGCCCGCGATTGTGTAAAGCTCGGAATACATAAAAATGATACTGATCGTAACTTGTACCAATTTATCTCTCGATTCATGTATTAACTTCAAGGGATCTTTAACAGAACAGGCCCTTGTTCTAAGTCTGCTATTTTTATAAATTCGTCATTCCAACACGACCCCATTGTCATTTTGCTAAAAGTTCGTAATCTGCTAATTCATAATGATCGATAATTGATCGGTCAATGGTCTCGTACTAAAGTTGGGGTAGAATGACAATATTGAGCTTATTAAAAGCAATGACTGCATAATAACGTTCTAATGGTAGGTCACTGATCAAAGGAACTGTAAAAATTTTAGCAGATTACCGCATACGTCAGATATTCATTTGTCAATACATACGAGATTACCATTCTATGCCACTTCTTTCAATGGAGTGTCAGTGGTTGACTATTGGAAAGTCATAATGACGCCAATATATTATATAGAATAAATCTATGATGGACCCTTCTGACACTATTGTAATAGCAGACTTGAGACCCAGGAGAAATTCAACAAGAAAAATTTGTCTGCCCAGCAGAGCCTTTTGTAATTTTAGAAAAAGTGTACTAAACTGACTAAATAAATTAGACTACGAACCACCAGTAACCCAAAAAAATAAACAATTTTACTACAAACACACTACATCCACATACACACACACTATCATGCATAACACACCACTCCGCATGACATTAGTAACCATTTTTATTATTGTTGCTTTTTTTGTGTAATCAATATATAATTATAAATATATATATTTATACTTCTCTTATTTCGTATGGTTTTTTTATTTTTTAATATATTTATTAGCATTGTACGTAATTTTTTTTTTTAATAAGTATAGGAAAGGAACTGTCACACTGTCACTGTGACAGGTTGACTATCTAGTTCAGGAGGCAGAGCATCTATGTAACAGTGACACTTGTTTGCAAATAAATGATGATTATTATCAGTATTAATTTGAGCTTATAATGTGCAAAAAAAGCATACCATTGTTGTGCTATTGTAATTTGTATCAAAATAGTTGAGATAGATTGGATTTTGTGAATAAATTCATGCGGTACATTGAACAAACAAATCATTGTGCCACTAGTTTTTTTTAGTCTAGCTCAAGTAGTCTCACACATAATACTGAATGAATGTATGATGTTATTTTTTTCTTTAATATCATATTTAAGTTTTCTTGTGGACTTCTGTTCTCTACTAACAACAAAGTGATCCCCGGCCAAAAAAGTTTGAGGACCACTGTTGTAAGGGAATGGTAAATCTGGATATGAATATTATGCTTTTCGTACATACGAGTTCGTATGTTGTCTTGGAACTCTCGTGTGTGGAATATTACGCACCGAGCTCGATCCAGACGGCGACCTACCCATTTCTCGTCGTCCGGAAGCCCACGCCTACAGTGATTTATGATACTATAATTCTAAAAAAATATATAACTTATATTAGGTATCTATCTATATATAAAAGGAGAGACAGACTGATATATCAACGCACAGCCGAAACTACAGTGACTAGGAAAGTAAAATTTTGCACAAGGTTTCTTTTTATGACGTAGGCGAGCACTAAAAGAGGATTTTCCAAAATTCACCCCCTAAGATGATGAAACGGGGGTCCAACATTTTTATAGAGAAACCCACTTTTACACAGTACACAAATTTGTTCCTCAGCCTTCGTAATATAACAGGGTTCTATTATTTCGTCTTGTATTACAGAACCCTTAAAAGATAAAGAAAATAATATTTCCATAACATATCCCTGTCAAAGTTGGTGGAAGTTTTGACAGGGTAAAAACCTCAACGCGGTCGAAGAAAGTTTTTGTAGCCATGTTACGTAGGGTTAGATCACGACTATAGCGGAAGCGGAAAAAGCTACTACAGACTAAGAAGAATAATTGTAGGTATATTCCTCTTTCAAGAAATCTGTGGTAGTTGTTACGGATTGTGAAGGTCAGATAAGCAGTCTTTTTTTTATAGGTTCACTCTTGACCACTTTCTAGCGTGATGGAAAGGGCGTAGTCAACGATGGGGCACGTTTGCCTAAAAGTAACCTTTTCACTCTTGACTTAAAGACCCCCAAGTTGTAGTTATCAGGAAACACAGATTTCTTCAGAAAATTCTCAAAACGTTTGGGTGAGATGTCCACCAAGTGCTGCCCCCCTAGCCAAATTACAACCGTTTCGTGTCGAATTCCGTTCTCCAATCGGTAACGCCTCGGTGTCAGCAATTGTAGAAAACGATAAATTGGTAGCCATGTTGACGCGTTTGAGTCGGCCGCTCGTTCTACAATGTCGTTCTACAATAACAAGAATAGCGTTGAACATTGTAGAAACGATAACAATTCATTCTATCATTTTGAATGATGTGAACTTGGCTACGAATTTTCTATTCGTTTGTTCTGACCACGTGACTTAACGTTGAGATGATGTCATTTCCATAGGTACATTTGATTAGTTTTCGACTAGCGTTAACGATTGCAGATTATCAACTTGGCTAGGGGTGCTGGTGGCGCATCGCCGTACGTTTGCTGGTCCGATGATCGAATAATCTTGGTAAAATTAAATTATGTAATTCCGTCGCATATATCCCATTTCGTCATCGTATTCTTGCCCTTGTCTCATTTTACTTAGGGTCAGCGCAACACGTTTTTCTTCCATTCTATCTTCTATTGTCACACTATCACTGACTCCATTTTCCTTCATATCACTCCTCACACAATCCATCTAACTTTTCTTTGTCCTCCCTCTCCCCCTCCATCTATCCACATGTGCACCTATAACTCTTTTAGTAACATGCGCTTCATCCCTCCTCATCACATCGTGATCGTACCAAGACAAACGATTCTGTTACAGCTTTTCAGTCACTGGCGCCACTTTCAAACTTCGTTAAATGTATTTATTTCTCACTTTCCATCTCAAGATTCTCGTCTCCGCTACATTCACTATTTGTTCACCCGTCTTTTTTACAGCTTGACATTCTAATATACACAGTTTTACCGTATTACTATATTGTATAATTATCTAATATATATACAATATATTTTTTATTCTGTACGTGTTTTTGTCACCTAACTCCTCCTAAACGGCTTGACTGATTTGAAAGTAATTTGTATGTGTATTTGAGTAAGTGTCTGGATCATTTGAAAATACATTTGAAGCCGGTAGGTGGCGCTGCAATCGAGTTAATTTTTTTTCTAACCATTTGCCAGCTTTTTGAGCACATACATTTGCCGGAACCACAGTAGTATATAATGATTATTAAATAAAGAAACACCAAGAGATGAAGGATGCTATCATGCCACAGTGTAGTGTACAGTCAGGGATCAAAAGTGCAGTTGCACTCTACCAATGCTAAAGTGTCTAAAATTTCTTTGTTGTAGAAGTTCAATAGTCCATAACTAGTTTATTCAATACTTTAGATTCTATGCTACCAATTTAATCAGTCATGAATTAACCCTCTTCTAAAAAGAAATTTTAAACATTTTAGCATTGGTAAGGTGGAACTTCACTTTTGACCCCTGACTGTACATCAGTGGCGACTATTTTGCCTCACCTGACGAATTCTCCTCCAAATTTTTCTACGCACTCCATCTAACAGAAACACGTTACTAAACTAACGTACAAACAAACTTCTGTATATTCGCTTGTCAATCAAGTCATCCGCTCCGCTGCACTGATGAAGATGCCTTCCGAAACTATTAACAGCCCCCAAGCGAATTTGCACTCTACGATCAAAGTTATAAGAGTTTGTTTTAGTTTGCTTCTTTCTTCCTCTTGTGTATCATTTCGGCTTTTATTTTTTTCTTACAGTGTCTTATCGATGGGTCATAGGATTCGTATGTACGTAAGGAAAGTCTGTCAAGCATGCTTGAAGAGGGGAACTGTGATTCTTTTGTGTACAATTACAGTTATTTAGCGGTCTGTTGGTTTAGTTGGTTACAGAAATGGCTGATTTGAATACTTGTTGTCTTTTAGTTTGGATTCATGTTTCTTTAATGCAGTTAAATTGAAAAAATCGCCAGTAACCTAATAATTTATTTTTTTATTTTAAATCTGAACTATCTTTAAATCATAAGATTTTGTTATGATTTAGATATTATGGTTGCTCTCTCAGAGGAAATCATCAAATAACTCCTTTCGCTTTCGGTGGAGTGAGGGAGAGTATCAGATCTTTAGTGACTAAAACCCACCTATATTCCTTCAGTTGCTCTTTTCATTCCAAAGAAACGATAACTCTTTTGAACACTTTCGCAGCTCTGGCAGGCATTAGGCAATTATGACGGTAAGTCTTTGGGGAGTGGCTGGAAAGACGTCACGGTGTCCTCACGTTCCACATGACGCAGGTCCTGCACTGGATTCATACGGAAGAAACGCCCGGATTCTACCATCCGATATGGTGCGTCTGGAGGACACGGTGAAGCATACGGTGGAGGTGTGCCCCACTTGGGCGGAGCACCGCCATGTCCACGTACAGGCCATGGGACCTCTCGCGCTGGGCTCTGGTATAGGCCATGGTCCGAAGCGACAGCCGCACGCGTGAGGGGATGGACTTCCTCATGGTCCAGCCAACGGGTTCTCGATTTCCAGCCACCATAGGCATAGGTTTGCTGACGGCGACTAATGGGTAGCCCACCATCTGGGCGTCCAGTAGCCGTCCAGGTCGAACTCGAGTCGTCGACGGCGCGTAGTGTTCCACGCGCGCCTCAAGGAGATGTCAGCAAAACCGTAGGGGCCCAGCAGGGTCAAAGCCTACTGGAGCCATGAGTTCACTCCTGAAAGAAAGACCCGTGGTCCTGGAACGCAAAGGCAAAGAAGGAACATAGGTGTGGTTTTAATCACACGCCCTCTCGCTTCGCCCTAGAGCGCGTCAATCATTCGTCGTTACGTTGAAAATGGTATCATCGAAGTGATCTGTTGATGATGATGGAGCCGGAAGGTAGGCACTGAAGCTCCGTAATTAATCAATGTAACCTAGCCGTGTTTGGACTTATTAGAATTGTCATGAGGTGCACTTTGGCTATAAGGTACTATCGAACTGATCTGATGATGGAGCCGGATGGTAGGCACAGGAACTCCTTAATGAATCAATGTATGCTAGCCGGATTTGGGCTTATTGGAATTGTCATGAGATGCACTTTGGTTATAAGGTACTATCGAATTGATCTGATAATGGAGTCGGAAGGTGGAAGGTAGACACAGGAACTTTATAATAAAACAATGTAACCTAGCCGTGTTTGGGTTAATTGGAATCATGAGAAATAGGCACTCTATTTATAAGTGTATCGCAACTAAAAGTGCAAAATAAAAACTTTTTACAAAAAAAAAATAACCGACTTCTCAAAAAAAAAACACTAAAAGGCTCAAAATAACTTTAATTTCGGAAGTCGGTGTTAAATAAGAAACAAAAAATATCGAGAAACACCGACTTCCGAAATTAAAGTTATTTTGATCCTTTTTGTGTTTTTTTTTAGTGAAGTCGGTTATTTTTGTTTGTTGTAAAAAGTTTTTTTAGGGAAAAGTGTTCTGTCGTCGACTACATCGTTGCTTTCCATCACGGTGAAAATTTCAGGATTCTGGGTCAACGGGAAGTACCCTATGAATTTTGATTTCCTTGAGAGTGTCAAAACACAAGTTTTTTGCCACATAAACGTCCGTATCTTTTTTTTTCGTTGACTCAGAAGTTTCTTTTTTTCACAGCTTTAAGGGACCGCAGACTTGAATATATAGTTTTAATTTCAACTCGATACCTTCACGCGATCCTGAGATAAAGGGTCTTGATAGAAAGACAGACAGACAGACAACAAAGTGATCCTATAAGGGTTCAATTTTTTCTTTTTAGGTACGAAACCCTAAAAACTAACACCTACATACAAATGCTAACAGATATTCAATGATTTTAGGTGTATTTTTGTCTTACATTCTCTAAGCAAGTGTGTGTCGCTAAAACTCTCAGTAAAACTTTTCTTTGTAAGAAAAACCGATACAACTTGTATGAAGTTTCACTCCGCATTTTCGCTGTAGTTTGATTTTTTTTGCGCTGGCAACATTGACGCTCTTTGGAATCCTGATACTGTTGGCATTCATCTTAACTTTTATATTTTAACTTGACATTCGAGAATTTGTATAGTGGTTAAATAAATCATCGTAGTGTAACACCGCGGCTATAGGGGAAGAGGAAGGTGGGGAGGTATGTTATTCCAACACTAAGCAGATATAATAGGTCTACCTTATATTTGTTTAGTGTTTGTATAGGACCTATGAAATAGCCATTTTTTAAAACGGGTTGCTTGACTTGGAATTAGGTATAAGTCGTCAAAAATACCTATTATTTATCCGTAGATAATTTCATATCTACAAATATATGTAGATGGCCGTTGGAACCGAAAAGTTCTGGAGTTGTGACCGCGTACCGGAAGACGCAGTATTGGAAGGCCTCCTACAGAGTGGTCCGATGACTTGATAAGGGTTGCGGGAATCCGATGGATGCGAGACCCACATGACCCTTCATTGTGGCGACACTTGGGGAGGCCTATGTCTAACAGTGGACGTTTTTTCGCTGAAATGATGATGATGATGATATAAATTTTTTATTTAATTGTGAATATGAGGACTGTGTGGATTGATTTTTTTTTTCTTTTCAGTAATTTTGACGTATGTCTGGCAATTTGAGTATTTTCTGCGGATTACCTAAATGTTCTTTCCTTGGTATTGTTCGTTAAGACGTTGAGCTCCTTAGCAGTTCTGAGTTGAGTTATACGAACATTGACAAATGCTTGTACTGACTGGACAGGTCTACTCAAATCTGTATGGTTCTTTCTTCAAAAAACCATCTCAGGTCTGCATGGTTCTCATATGATTTGACCATTACATGTTTGTTGTAAGGACTTTAAAAGAGACTGACTGAGTTTGTTTCTGTGTTTCTTCTCAGGGTAGTCAGCTAGGAAACACTGACCTCATCTAGTTTAAATTGACAAAACCTATTTGCAAAATAAATATAATTTATCATTTATGACTAGCTGTCCCCCATGGTTTCACCCGCATATTGTGAGTCGTAGTGTGTGTTTTTTTTTTTTATTCTTGATAGGTTCGCGCTTGATCGCTAACTCACCTGATGGAAAGCGACGATGCGGTCGACGATGGAGCGCGCTTACCTAGAAGTAACCTATTCACTCTTGACTTAGAGATTCCCGGGTTGTAGCCATCAGGTAAAATAGATTCCGGCAAGGAATTCCACTTCTTAGCTGTACGCACTATGAATGTGTTCCCAAAACGTTTTGTGCGTATAGGTGGGATGTCCACCATGTACCGGTGATGTTATATAGCATATACTATTTGCCATTAATTTAAGTATCCCATACAGAAATACTTCTATAATCCAACTGGTAGTTCAAGAGATTAGCAAGTTTAAACAAACATAAAAATCTTCCACTTTTTTACATTGAATTAATACCTATAGACAAACGTGATGAACGAACTCATGATGAGGTCTGGTCCAAAAGGTGTATGCATACCCGTTGCATACCGTCGTATGCCTACTGCAATACCGTGACATTTTGGTAGCCGCAAGTCAATCTCATAAATATTTCAGCCCCCCTAGCCAAGTTACGACCGTTTCGTTTCGATTCTCTTGCGTGCCTCCGATTCCTTTGTTCTGTCGTCATCTCAGCGCTCAGTCACGTGGTCAGAACCGAAAATCGAAACGAAATGGTTGTAACTTGGCTAGGGGGCAGGACTGTCAATTTATCTGGGCTCTCCACAGTTTTTGAGAATTCCCTAGTAAACCAAATTTATTTAAAGTAATTTTTAAAGTATTACCCAAACTTCTAGTCTACACTTCGCGTGACCCTAGGGCTGGCATTTACCTCGATCAGACATTAAGCATTGCCATAGAACGTGGCACACTTCCAGTCGACAGCGATGCGGAGGAATTTTTTACGCCATATTTTAGCTAGGAGATAAGAGCCTTTAGTTTTAATTAGTTAAGTTTTTTTTTTTATTTGGTATAAACTAGTGCTTGACTGCGATCCCACCTGATGGTAAGCAATGATGCAATCGTTGATGGTGAGGCGCACTAGTTTATTAAGAGCCTATTCACTCTAGCCTTGTAGACACCTAAATTATAATCGGACGGGAAGACCGCAGCAGGCAAATTGTTTCAGTCCTTCGTTGTACGCGGTATAAACGACAAGGCGAAATGCTTAGTTCGGACCGTAGAAGTTTTAACATCGTAAGGCTGGATATTCGCCGCACGACGGGTTGTCCGATGGTAGAAAGGAGATGATGGAATCAAGTCATGCAATTCCCGCGCACACTCTCCAAAATGCATCCTGTAAAAAACCGAAAGGCTGGCTACCCTGCGCCTGTGCTCAAGGCTTTGTAGATTGGACTTGGATTTGAAGTGTTTTTAATTTTCTTGTTTTAGTATTTTGTTGTAATTACAAAAAATAAATGATAATAGTAAGAATTCGCGACTTGGCAAAACTTGAAGTACCAATTAGTTACTGTTTCATTCGTTGATTAGTCCAGAGTTCCCGAGACGCCGTAAACCGTGACAAGTGAAGACGCATCGCGCAAGCCTGACTCGCCAACAAAAATGCAACATTGTCAACCACGACCACTCTGTCAAGAGTGAACGACTGAGGAGGAGAGGATTCGTTGATTGAACCCAGAACCAAAAAACAGGAACGGTAAGCATTTTTTTCAAGTGTAATGTCATCAAATGACTTCTCCCGCTCTGGGTAAATTGAGGAGAGCGTGTCAGAGTTTGTCAGAGTTTTATTGACTACTCTTTCAAACAATACAGCCCCTAGCAGGCATTGGCCCTGCCCCCCTGGAGGACCCCATCATTTTGCTGATATCACTTTGAGGCAAGTGTGGTACACTACGAGCTCAGTCCTTACTAGATGACCGGGTATTAAGCTGTCATTGCTCGCCGAAGGAAGCTAAGCCTTTAAAACTATTTCCAACCAATGAACTCGTGAAAACCAAAATCAACAGTGATAACAACCAGATAAACGATTTTTATTTTGTTTGTACTTAAATATCAAGTAATGATGGGCTGAAATGATGATGATGATGATGACGATCAGGTAGGTATGTTCTTCAAAACACGCAAAACATCAACGCAGTTCTGAATTTCAAGATATACCTACTTATAGACTTAGCAAGGCTGGAACAAAGTTCCTAGTAGATCCGCCTAGGAAGTTTGCCTTCTACGAGGCACTACTTTACTACTAGGAGTAGGAAGGAGCCTCGCCGACAATCCTTCTTAGTAAGTGTAATGAGGTGTTGAAACTGTTTGACACCATTTGAGAGTGCATTTCAATTTGGAATAATTTATGATATGGAGATGTGGGTTTTCTGCTTCAGGCTGTTTTTTCGTTTATTTAAATATTTATACTAATAAAAAATACTCGTTTTGAACTGCAGGATAGTTCGTAGAAGAGTCACCGTGGCAACTGAAGGTGGAGCAAATAGTGGAGGGGTGCCCTGCTTGGGCGGAGCACTGCTGTGTCATCGTGAAGGCGATTGGTGGCAGCGACGTCTCACGCCGGGCCTAGGTACAGACCATAGTCCGGAGCGAGGAGGAATGGGTGGAGGTCGCCTCCTACCGCGAAGCAGTAATGCTAGCAAAAGAGGCGGCCGCACGCTTGAGGGAACGGGCGGCCTCTCGTCAAAGCCGCCGGGACCCTGACCCCGACTACCTGCCACCGTCGGTATAGGCTTATCGAACAGGGTGTAAAGTCATGCAAACCTCCATTGAAAAGGAAAAATCTTTCGAAAAAATAGGTGTTGTGTTTGGTCCGGGTCAATGCCCGGTGGTTGCTTTCAGACTGTTAATATAATATTGCACAACTTTCACACTACACCATCTAGTCCCAAACTAAGCAGAGTTTGTGCTATGAGTACTAGACAACTGATTAACCAATAAGTTCTTTGTGCCAATCGCGCAAAGAACTCTGCTATCACGATGCCGGATTTTGAGTTTTTAGTTCCCATAAGTTAACATAGATGTCGCTACAGAACCACAATACTTATATTTACGTCAAAGTTACCTGACCTTATATTATACCTGTCAGGTATTTGGTCTAAAGTCAATACTCACCTTTGAATTCTTAATTCGTCAAGAATTTATTAATTTATTTAGTGCATCTACAAAAACGGTTCATCTAGGTTCGTGTTGGGTCTTCCCACTTTTTACTTCACTGTTATTTTATTGCCATGAATTTATTTATTGTACAGTAAAAATCAAAAGAACGCAGATTTCAAGTAAATGTTATACCTACTGAAAAATAAATGTTAAATTCTTATTTTTTTAGGAATGTTTGTTTTAAGCGTATGTAAAACATGCAAATAAGAACCAACCCGGGATTCTACATAATTTACAAAAAAAAAAACACGAGTGTCTATGTGATGTGTCTTTAAAGAAAAAAAACATAAATTCATCACTTTTTTAGATTGTCGAGTTGCTTTGGGGCATGGCTCTTGATAGCTCAACCAGTTCTGTCGTTATGTGGATTAAACTAGACACAATAACCCTCTTATTATAAAACGTGGTCTTAAAAAAGTACCGGGTTTAGTACTAGGTTTAAACCATGACCTTGAATAAACGTTATTATAAAAAGAAGTTTATCGCTAGTCCTAGAACTATCTATGGTAACAAAGTTAGACCATCGTGACCCCTAGTTTAACTATGGTACTAAATTGTTACACGTCAAATTCTTAATTTTGAGGTTAGCTTTCGGAAATTATTATTTTGTGATTTTAACCAAAAATGGATATTGACATGATTGATATAGTTGATTTGGAAGATTTGGAGTTGTGGGATACACTTGAGAGTGCCCGGGGATGTAACAGAGTTCGTCAGCGACGAAATCCATTTGAGTTACCTGACGAAGATTTTCGGTATAAATATAGATTTAGTAAACGTTTTGGCGAAAGGATTGTCGATTTACTACGTGAAGATTTATCGCACGATCCTCGAGGATATCCATTAAGCCCCGAAATTCAAGTAGCTTGCGCACTACGCAACTGGGCTCGCCATGAAGTAAGTTTGTACATTGTAATGCAAATAAGACTAACCTGTGCGTCATCAACCACAAAGTGCCCAAAGAACTGTGCCTTTATTTTTTAGATTATTAATCTTGATGTGAAACCGGACATCTAGTTTACTATTAAGTTGTAACATAAACATTTCGATAACATTACTCGAATTACGCGCGCTGTCAAGTTCACTTCGTTATACGGTTATCTCGATAGTTGATCCAAAATTTATCTACTGTGCCAGAACAATTAAATTGTGAACATGCATTCAAAAAATTAAAAGTCGGATTATTTAACTACCTTTAAATAGCAAAACTTTATATTTTACCACTACAAATAGCAATTTACTGAATATTTTTTCTTTCAATTATTTTGTAAAAAGGAACGGCGCATAGAACGCTGAACGAATGATTGAATAGTTTAAATATTTTGTTGCTTATAATCTGTGGATAATGTTTAGACCAGGGACTATCTTTGGTACTAAGTAGTCCTTTGTTGGTCTACGATTTGTAATACGAATGACAGAATTAACGTTAGTACCGTAACAAACCTAGACCTTTTAGTCCTGGTTTAAACCTGGTACTTACGGAAGTTTTATAATAAGACGGTAAATGTTTAGTTTAATTCTATTAAAATTGTCACATGTTTTTTTTATAATTTGCAGAGTTGACAGAAGATAGGTAATTTAGAAAATCTGTATACTTGTGATCGAATTAGGAATATCCGCAGGAGAACCAAGGTCACCGACATAGCACGAAGAATCGCCAAACTTAAGTGGCAATGGGCAGGGCACATTGCTCGCAGAACGGATGGCCGTTGGGGCCGAAAGATTCTGGAATGGCGACCACGTACCGGAAGGCGTAGCGTTGGAAGGCCTCCTGCAAGGTGGACCGACCACCTGGTAACGGTTGCGGGAGTCCGATGGATGCGAGACGCACAGGACCGTTCGTTGTGGCGGCACTTGGGGAGGCCTATGTCCAGCAGTGGACGTTTTACGCCAGATATGATGTTGATGATGATGGTGATGTATACTTATCATGCTTTGTGTTAACTCACCAATTTATTTGAAATAGGTACCAAACATTGCAAAAGGAAACCCTTCTTTATTTATCAAGCTTAATTAAATACCTTTCAATCTCAAACAATTAACGTTCTTGACGTTGATATACACAAAAGACATAATTCCATTTAATTTGTACCAAGATATGCAATGGGAACCAAAAATATAACTTTTAATCCCGTCATAAATAATTGCATGCCTTTCCGGTTGCCACTTAAAATTAAATACCGAATAAATTACTTTGAAGATATGAGCAAAGAGATCACAAATCGAAGACCGCATCTGTCAATTACTGTGCCCCGCTTTTAAAGTTTTTAAAAAGTAAAAAAAAACAAAGATGGTGGTGCGGTCCGTCCCGCCAAAACAAAATGTACGAGTATGGTAGCGTTCGAACGTCAATAAGCGTTGCTTTTTTGGTTTTAGGGTTCCCATTCATGTTTGGCTGTGCACATGACATAAACTGTGCTAAAGTTCGGTAGATGTACCTACTGATAAATGTGTAGTGGGGATTTGAGTTTGAATGAGAGGGTGTGAATGATTGCAAACGATACATTGACATAGATAGCAAGGACATGGCTGTCCAGTGTCCGTGAGTTTTGTTGGTTCCAAAAAATTGACTCAAATTGGTAATCTTCGGGAGTGGTCGGCAATCTTCGGGAGCAGTCGCGTATTGTTACAAAGAGGGAGCCAGACTAAACTACGTCTACTTGTCTACTTCCGCACTAGTGCGAAAAATAGTAAATTGCGTACATGCGGGTGTTCGAGTAAGTGTATTGAAATAATATTATTTTTTATCGCTGATGTCCATGGTTGTTCTTTGGAAAGCCTTTTGAGAATAGATTTCATTTCTTTTTTGTACGAGTAACCCCCTATTTCTGATCTAAGAATTTGAAATTGAGTATTTATTTCTCTAACTCTACTTTAACCTGAAAATATGTCAAAATTTGGCATAAAAGTGGGGTTTGAAACGTACTGCACTCAAAATACTTAATTCAGAAACCCGGCCTTAGTCACAAAGAGACTTGTCGATTTCGATTATGTTAATCGAAATCGACAAGTCTTTATTAACATAACCTTCAAACGAAAGTAAAAACAAAAACTATTTTTGATGTACGTTGATAATATTATATTCCGTGTTACAACACGGAATACGTTTACAAACTTATTTTGTACCAAATATTCATTTGCATTACTGCCGCGAGCGTTGTGTTGCTTGCAATCAAACGAAATCAGATATTTTAGTAAATGCCCGAATCTCGTTACCGAATCAGTTTGAAATGCGAAATAAATTGGTTATTTTCGTCATTTTACAGAAGTAAAATGAGTTCAGTATTATCTATCCTATAATAGTAGTAACTGTAACATAACAAGGGTATTTAAATAAATATCGTAAGTGTATGCTTATGCTTTGTCTTATCGATATCTTTATAGAATAACTAGCTTCTGCCAGCGGCTTCGCCCGCGTAAAAGTAGGTGAGAAACCTACTTACCATACAAACTTTGGACCCCCGTTACATCCCTTTAGGGGTTGAATTTTGAAAAATACTCTCTTAGTGCTCGCATACGTCATAAGAGGAAGCCTTGTGAAAAATTTCAGGTTTCTAGTCCCAGTAGTTTTGGCTGTGCGTTGATATGTCTGTCACTCAGTTTCTCCTTTTATAGTATATATAGATTATTCCATTTGTTCTGTCTTGGTGTAATTTAACTATAATATGTAAGTATTCACAGCGACGTGCGAGCAATACAAGTTAAAAAGCCTGGCTTGATGTAAAAATAATACCTCACCACACCACAGTCATTTAGATCATAGAACACAACAAATGAATTAAATTAAATAAAACTCTAATTTTTAAACTTCGCGCGCTTATGCGTTTACGCGCTTTTGCCGTTTCGTGTTCATTCACGCACGATACCGAGGACTATGCACATTATGCAATGTTGCCGCTCTGAGCGCCATCTCTCCGATCTCACTCTAACACTTAACAAAAAAAAGAGATGAACACTAGTGTGTTTCTGCCTCTGTCTGGCGCAAAGGCTTGTTATGAGGCTTGATCTGCCATCTCACTTTTCCCTATAAAAACATAAAAATGTGAGTCTGTGTGAGTAAAATTTGATATTGTGTGCAAGTACTCATCGAACATTTTTTCTTTAAAATATTCCGGGCTTGAAATTTTTGATGAATGGATTTTACTACAAGGCGCACTTTTACTACGCAAACAGGCGCCCTCTATCTATGACGCGAAAAACAGTTCCGCAAACAAATTAGTTCAAACTTCAAATTTGCTTTGAGCGGTTAAATCGTGTTTACTTTTACGTGTGTTTTGTTAACAAAGATTTTTGATTTCTGTCATTTAAAGTTTTATGATTAGTTATTACTGTAACTTACTTGGTTTTGAAGTGATTAAAGTTTGTTATCTTTGAAATGAATTCGGAAATACATGCAATTGTTCCATGTGACGGATTAAAATGTGTGGAAAAAATACTTGGCCAGGTAAAGACTTTGACTTTTAGAGATAAATAAGATTTCGTAACTTCGCCTAAACCTACCCCTGATTTGAATATTTCTCAGAAAACTAAATCACATAATAGGCAGTTTCATTCGTGTTGCATATTTTTCTCAAACGATAAGAATGCTTGGAATACATCAGGTTATAATGACTTAAATAACTTCGCTGGTGCTATGAAAAGACATCAGAATTCTCAAAATTGCTGTTATTTCATTCTGTAGTTTTGGTAAACCGCGAACAAAAACTTGGTTCTATTTCTCGACCGATATCCGTGTTCTCGACAGTTATGTGATGAAATTTCTAAGTGTGTGATAAAGAAACGAAGAACGGCTATGCTGTTGTATACTCTATGGCTGTTTAAATTGTGAGTATTTGCTATGCTAATTATATTACATATCAATATCGTAAACAAATGATTTCATTGATTACTACTTAGTGCGCCATCTAGTGGATTATTCAGAAGTAGCCAGCTAGAATTTGGTTGTGAGCGAGCAAGAGTTGCCAAAAAATATTAATAGATGGCTCTTACATATTTTAAATCATTTATGATACAGGTATGATGTATACTTAATTTCTATCTTATTAATAACAAATGAAAATGTAGCAATTAATCAGCATTACAGCAAGAGATTTTGCACTGATGATACGTGACGGCGGATTATAGCGCGAGTTTTTTTTATTCGAAATATTAGGTAAATGGGTACTTGGGTAGGTAGTAGATAAGTCAAGGTTCCTTGGCTTGCCCCCTTTAAAGGTATCTGGCACGCCACTGAGTATTCAGAAATATACAAGTATGTTTATCAGTTGTCTAGTACTCATAGCACAAGCTCTGCTTAGTTTGGGACTAGATGGCGTTGTGTGAAAGTTTTGGAATATTATTTATTATTCACTTTTGGGGGTATGTGGAACAGAGAGTAAAGCCCCACATACCTCCGTTGAAAAGGGAAGATCCTCCAACCAGACGGGTGTTATGTCTGGTGGGCTATTGCCCGATAGATGATTTCGGGCTGTTCTATATGTTCTAATCGCGCGGAGAACTTTGATTGCTCGATGCAGGATTAGTTCTTATGTGACGCCATAGATGTCGCTACACACTTTATTTATTTACTATACATATAAATCACATTTTTAAGTATATAATTTTTAACAAAATCATATAAAAACATTTAAAATATAAAAAAATAGTAGTCCGCCGGTGTCGGGACAGGGTCCAAGCTACCGGTGGTTAGGTTAGAGGCTCCAGAGAAAGGTACCTCCTCACAATGCAAGCCGTATCGAGGAGTACTGCCTTCTGTATCAGACCCTTGATCCAACCGCGCAACGACAGTTTCGACAGATGGTCGTCTAGACTTTTGGCCATCAGGCCGTTGGCGCTAACGACAATCGGCATAATGATAGCCGAGTCCACATTCCACATGTGGACAATCTCGTGTGCTAAGTCGAGATATTTGATTTGTTTCTCTTTCTCAGCTTTCACGAGATTCTCGTCATGTGGGATGGTGACTTCGATTATCATTGCGCGGCGCGCTATTCGGTCTATCACCACTATATCCGGCTTATTGGCTACAATAGTCCGGTCAGTAATGATAGACCGATCCCAGTACAGCGTGACACGGTCATTTTCGAAAACTGGGTCGGGCCTACCTATAATACGGTACCTCTAAATACACTAGGTTGTATTTCAAAGCAAGTTGCTGGTGAATAATCCTGGCTACTTGTTTATGCCTATGCAAGTACTCGCCGTTAGCCAGACGAGAACAACCAGAGATAATATGTCTGATAGACTCACCCGGACGATGGCATGCCTGACACACGTCAACCGTCCCGTCCTTCATTATATATCTCCGGTAGTTATACGTCAAGATGACTTCGTCCATAATTGCACAGATAGAACCTTCAGTTTCCCCGAAGAGGTTGCTGAAACGTAGCCAGGCCACGGACGCTGCAAAATCTACATCAGACTCATGAAGAGCCCGATAAAAGCTATTATTATTATAGTTTCTTTCCTTGGGGACCGGCTCTGTCCTCCTTAACACAAGTTATTTATTAACCTAGCTAAGAATATATATACCACCTCACCCACCAATTCATTGTAGTCTTTGTACACTACAAATGATTCTGTAAATTGTCATCATGTACTACAATGTTTTAATGAATAAATATATTATTATTAATCTCATCAAAACACAATTTAAGAAGACGTAATCTTTTTTATCTAACCCTTACTGTCCCACTGCTGGGCATTGGCCCAAGTCCTTCCAGACGTTTTTCTCCGGCGCCGTCTGAAACTAGTCCTCGCGGTACGTGTCCAGATCATCCCGCCAGCAGTCAATGACGTAAATTCGGCACAAAAATCCAACATTACCCGATCAGCCTTGGGCTGTAGGATTCTAAAAAAGAGTTACCGTGGCCCTGGATTACATTGGCAATGGAAGGAATACGGGTGGCTTCTCCACTCTGGGTGGAGCAAAAGAGAGTGTCAAACTTTTACTGAGTAAAACCACACCTGTGTCCTTTAGTTGCCCTTTACGTTCTAGGGCCACGTGTGCTTCATTCTTCTGTTAGTACTTTGAATTCTTACACTAATGCTGAAAAGAATAAGGTGAACCGAGGCTATTGTACTATGACCTGTGAAAGTGCCTGGATAGTACAGAAATAAAATCGTGTGAAGCGAGAAATGACGCCATCTAGCGTAAAATCAGATTTAAATGTTGTTATCGACAACATCTCATTATACTGTTACTAGATGGCGTTGCTGTGCTTCAAATGTTTATGTTATGCTAATGCTTATTTTTGTTATTTCTTTTTGTTTCTTCAAACATTAAAATAATTAAACTATAAATTATTTTAAAGAGATGAAGATATTAAAATTGAATATGAATTTATAAATATATATCTATTATCTATGTGTTAGTTTTCAAACTTAAGAGGGTAGGTTGAATATGGATTTATAAATAATAATTAGAAGGTAGTCTAAATATTTTTTTTTTTATTTTTTTTTTATTATTATTGATAGGCTCGCGTTTGACCACCAGCTCACCTGATGGTAAGCGATGATGTGGCCGACGATGGAGCACGCTTGCCTAGAAGTAACCTATTCACTCTTGACTTAAAGACCCCTAGGTTGTAGCTATCAGGGAACACAGACTCGGGCAGGGAATTCCACTCCTTAGCTGTACGCATTATGAATGTGTTCCCAAAACGCTTTGTACGTATGGGTGGGATGTCCACCATGTACCGATGGCGCAACGCCGTACGTCTAGTGGTCCGATGATGGAACGGACTTGGTGGAATTAAATTGTGCAATTCCAACGCACACTCCCCGAAGTGTAATCGATAGAAAACCGACAGGCCAGCAACTCGGCGTCGATGCTCAAGGCTTTGGAGTTTTGAATCGACAAGTGCATCATCACCGATGATTCTCTTGGCTCGCTTCTCAATCGACTCCAGAGCATCAAGCTGGTATTTGGCAGACCCATCCCAAAGATACTTAAACCGAAGATTGTGACTAAGCTTAATTGATTGTTCGCTAAGTTCATTTCGGTTACCTCGTTGGCGCTCCTTTCGTTCAATTTTATTTTTAATCAGGAGAATGTATCTACTTGTTTTATCAAAATGAGTACGAATTATTGTAATATCGATTTAGTAACAAGAGCTCAAATAATTGCTTTGCATAATCAAGGTAAAAACTTGTCAGAAATAGCCAGGGAGACCGGTGTAAACGTAAGTAATTTTATTTATACTCTTATATAACAATAAACCCACTATATAATAATCATAATTTTGGGTATTATATATTTTTGTTTTATTGTTGCAGAGAAAAACAGTTGTTCTATGGGTACGACGATTTGAAGAAGAGGGTTCTTTGAACCACCGTCAAAGAACTGGTAGACCAAAACTCATAAACATGTTTCTGCGTCAAACCATGGTAAGGGAGTACGAAGAAAATGGATTTCTGCCGACGAATCACTATGCGGGTTTATTTGACACAAGTGTTGACACTGTCCGTCGTGCTCTTCATAGCGAAGGGCTGCATTATCGGAGGCATGCTGTGAAACCCTTGCTTACGGAAAACCATAAAAGAGCAAGATTGCAGTTTGCTATGGATCACATAAACTTTGATTGGAGTAATGTCATCTTTACTGATGAAAAAACTTTTAAGTCCAGCGAACACGGACGCTTATGTTTGTGGCGTCGAGATAATACGCGATACAGAAGTGGTCATGTAGTGCCCAATATGCAATCTGGTCATATAACTGTGAACATGTGGGGATGGATGAGTGCAGCCGATCCGGGAGAACTTGTCAGAATACATAGTCGAGCAAATAGTGCAAATTATATAGAAGTGCTGGAGGAGATCATGTTGCCTACAGTTCGAAATGTGTATCCAAGAGAAGAATTACCACAGATAAAATTTGTACAGGATAATTGTCCAATACACCGTTCCCACAGTGTGCAGGCTTGGTTTCGTCAGCATAATGACATTTGCACTATTCGTTGGCCTGCTAGATCACCGGATTTAAATCCAATTGAAAATTTATGGGGTGTCATTGTTCAACGGTGGAATAATCAAAATGAGCGTACTCCAGATGCGTTAGAGGCTCATTGTTTACAAATATGGGAGAGTATTCGTGGTTCAGATTTGTGTAAAAATTTGATTAATTCAATGCGTTCCCGAATGCAAGCTGTTATTGACCAAAATGGTGGTTACACGAGCTATTAAATAATTTATACTTAATTTATTAATATTATTTACTCAGTACTTATTCTCTATACTAACTGGAGATCTCATTATGTGTGTTTAACCTAATACTTGTAAATATTTAAAATAACTTAAAAAAGTTATGAACACTTCAAGTTAAAACGCAACATAATTTTTATTTTTTTTATGTTACCTACTAACCATTTGATATTTCGTTGTGCAATTTTGTATTTTTTAGCCTATATTTAATCGTTTCACTTAAGTTTAGCGATTCTACGTAAAACCGTATATTTCACTATATTCATCAGCGACTTAGAAATTTCGAAGAAAATCCTATTTTCAACTTTAACTACAACTTCATAATACAATCTGATGAGCCTATATGAGATAATAAGATGTTCATTTATCTCTATATGTTATCTGAGGTATGTTAAATTTAGGGAGCGTTGGCAGAATGCGAAATACGTAATACCTATGTATGTAATTTTACGAAATTATTTTTTTTATCACCTATCACACAACGCCGTCTAGTCCCAAGCTAAGCAGAGCTTGTGTTATGAGTACTAGACAAGTGATAAACATACTTATTTATTTCTAAATACATACATATTATAGACTAGCTGTTGCCCGCGACTTCGTCTGCGTTAAGTTTGTAAAAACGTACAATCATTCTGAGCTTGCAATTCATTCTGCAAGCAACGCAATTATTTATTGTACTTTAACATAAAACGGTTAAAAGTAAAAACGCAAACTACCTTCAGGAAACATGTTATGTACTCGTCCAGCTCCAAATTTATGAATGTCAATGAATAGAAAGAGTATGTAAGGGTCGTAGCAGTTAATGAATAGAAAGAGTATGTAAGGGTCGTAGCAGTTGGCATTTCTGCCTACCCCAAAAGAAAAGAAATTAGTTTATGTATGTTTCTGATTTATGTTCTGGTGAAACAACATTGTATGATTTTAACCCCTCGCCACAGTGAACACGTCACAATCGCAGCGGTAATGCCTGTCTTTGAAGAGTGTCTACAAAGGCGTCACGGCATCCTCTCTTTGTGCAGGACTCACCGGATGTGGATATTTTGGAAGGTATCTGTATCGAATTCAGCGGGAAGAAACACTCGGATCTCACCATTGTGCGGATCGCCCGGAGAATACGATGGAGCATACGGTGGAAGTCGGTCCCGCTTGGTCGGAGTGCTAGCACCGCTGTGTCCTCATGGAGGCGATTGGTGGAGAAAATGTCAACCAGTAGCCTCCTTCAGTGAAGCACTACGATCGAAGAAGGTGGCTGAAACTATGAGGGATAGGAAATTCTGACTCCTTAACTGTCGCTGCAAGTGATGCTCCGGGTGTTGAAAGCCGCAGGGCGATTACCAGCCATCGCAAACCGGGATTGCGGTGGTGCCGTCCGGCCGTCTGGTCAAAGCAATCCTGAATCGACGGCGCGCTGTATTCTGCACTGGACTCAAAGAGATGTCAGCAAATGGATAGGGCCCTCAAGGGCCGATGTCTGCGAGATTGTTCGAAAGAGTTACCTCCCGTAAAATTTTCGCCTCAATAATTTTTCACTGAAGAGTTTAAGCCGTTAGACAGCTTTGGTAGAGGTAAATGAAGGAGCATAATCGGGACACCGACCTTCGGCTGAATAACGTGCACTGATAGTGCAAAGCCAAAAAGCCAGTGAATCCAAAAACTACCATCATCATCATCAACTATCTTTCTCCACAACAGTACTTATGAAGAATTTGCGAGAGCATGCTTGCATTGATTGTTGCAGCTTGATCATTTTGGGCGTAAAAATTATTTGTTCATTTACCTAGGATTTTGGTGTGTATTTAACTGACGTCCCCGTTGAATAAATTTCGGCGAAATCTTGAGCGCGTGTATCCCCCCAATCAAACTCGCATATTGATGGCCAAACCGAGAGGTCACTGTCACCGACTGCCTCTATGAGGACACGGCGGTTCACCCAAATGTGATAGACTCCACCGCATGTTACAGCGGGTCCTCCGGGCGATTCGCAAAATGTAATATCAGGATACTTCCAACCGAATCCGGAACAGAAACCGCTCGAAACACCCTCAACAGTCCTGAGCTTGTGTATCCATAAAACAATGAAATTACGGTAAACAAATGTAGCAGCCGATTAGTGTTATCCCTGAGACTGGCCTCCCTCAGAGGGTTGTTCCAGTGTGGGTCACTCACTGCAAGGAGGTAACGTCCAGATGTCGACGTAAGACTGCCAGGAATCTGAGATACATCAGTGATCAGGAACGTAAACCACTTTCGACCCCGTTTTATATGGAGCAGAAACTGCAAACAATAAATCACGCCATTATTAGGCCGTAAGGTGCCATCCCGGAGGACATAGTGGAGTATACAGAGGTGTGTCCCGCAAGGGCGGATCACCGCCGTGTCCTCGTGGAGGCAATCGGCGTCAGTCACCTCTCGCGCCGGGGCCTGGTTTGGGCTATAGTCCAGAGCGAGGAGGAATGGTAGGCGGTCGCCTCCTTCTGCAAAGCCGCAATGCTAGCGAAGGAGGAGGCCGCACGTGTGAGGGAACGAACGTCCTCACGCCGAGCCGAGATTCCGACCCCGACGACCAGCCACAGTAGACACAGGCTTGCAGACATCGAACAATGGGTAGCTAGCCGTCCGGCCGTCCGGTAATTAACCGAACCGAGCCCAGTCGTCAACAGCACGTAGTGATCCACGTGCTCCTCAAAGAGATGTTTCAAAGCGCAACTGAAGGACACAAGTGTGGTTTTAGTCAGTAAAAGTTTGACACGCCCTCTCGCTCCAACCAGAGAAGATTGGATGATTTCCACTCTTAAAAAAAGAAAAAAAAAGTACCATCATTATCATTATCATTATCATGGACATAGGCCTCCCCAAGTGTCGCCATAATGACTGGTCCTGTGTGTCTCGCAACCATCGGATTCCCGCGACCCTCACCAGGTCATCGGTCTACCTGGGGGCCTTCCAACACAAGGTGCCATGCAACCCCTTCCAAAAATTTGGCCGTGTTATTTTAAAATCAATAATTAAATACATATACTTGTTTACTTTTATCGCCTTTTTTGGTTGGTATCCCTTGCATAATCATGGTCAATTATCTTGTTACAATCATGGAAAAAAAAACAGTAGGATTGTTAAAAATGCCTCCGTCTAACACCAGTTTAACCATAACTATTTTCCTCCAATTTTGAACAATAGAACTGTCTGCAAACGTGGGCGATGGTCATTCTTCCGCCATTCAGAAAATTACGTAAAATACACAATGCCATCTATCAAATATGAAGTTCAACTATCATTCTTCCGCCATTCATAAAATTACTTAAAATACACAATTCCATCTGTCAAATATGAAGTTCAACTGTCATTGTCATCATTATTTCTACTTTGAGTCTTTAGATGGCGTTGCGAGTATCTGAATTGCGTGTGGTGCCATATTTTACTAATTCGATTTTATTATGTGTTTTGATTAGTTTTTATAATATATTTAGAAGATATCGAATAGAAATGACAATTTTATTTTGAAAAAATGGTAAAAGTTATTTTATTACAAAAAAGAAGATAAAATAATGACAAAAATTTTAACTGTAGCTGGGAATCGAACTCGCGGCAAATGTCGTTCAACACCGACGTTTTGGATTATTGCTCACCCCCCATAGCAAATAGCGTGATAATTTATAGCCTAACAGATGCACTGACCTATAAGGATTATGTATGCAAAATTTGAACAGGATCGGTTCAGTAGTTTTTGCGCCAATTAATACCATCGCAAAATAATTTTACTGTTTTATTATATGTATAGATAAATAACACCCAGATAGAACAAATGATCGTGCTCATCACTCAAACATTTGTCCAGGGTGGGAATCGAATCCACGACCTCCGGCATAGCAGTCAGGGTCACTAACTACTAGACCAACCAGGCCAGTCTAAAGTCTTTTACGTATGACTAAATGAAATTTTCTGGCTCCTGAGCTAGTTAAAAACAACACACAGGAGCCAGTGCGTATCCTATTCAATATCATCGTTATCATCATCATTTCAACCGAAAGACGTCCACTGTTGGACATAGGCCCCCCAAGTGTCGCCACAACGAACGGTCATGTGCGTCTTGCATCCGTCGGATTCTCGCGACTCTCACCAAATCATCGGTGGGTTTTGGCAACAAATTAATTGAAAATGAAAAAAAAAACATAAATAAATTGAAAAATAAAAAGTTCAATTAAATTGAAATCATAGCTGATGTCAAAAATTAATATCATGAATGAAAACAATAAAATAACAAATACAAAAATAAATATTAGGAATAAAATAAAATTAACAGCTAAAACTAAAAAGAGCATAAAATAAATTAGTTTTTAATTTATGCGATGTCCGAAAATTTTATTATTAAACAAAAGATTTAACTGAGAAATATGATATCGCAGCAGGCCGCGCTCTGCAGATTCAGGGTCTCCCCATGGGGAAAACCCGTAAGATTACTTTAAAAAACAATACAAGTGCTATGATAATAATTAAAAATTCGGAAGTAGGTATGTGCATTTGTTACAAGCTTTTATTTAAGGCTGAGCGCAGACTTCAGTCACGACAGTTTTAAGACAGACTATTGTTTTACAAAACATATGAAGACGCGCACACTTCAAACAAAACGACAAAAACTGCACAGCGACAAGTCTGACTAACGATTGTTGGCTTCCCTTTTGTATGACGTATCTCCTCTAGTAGTCTCGTCCGAGCGTTCAGAGTTTGATTTAGAGAGTAAACACGTCGCATCATGTTTACGGACGAAGAACTCGTAGAAAAATTAATACAACAGTATCGATGAAGTCCATTTTGATATTGAAATGGAATTGAAGCATGCGGTGCATTAGACAAAACAGTTTCGTTTTACAGGCAGACTTGTCTATGTGAGGCAAGTCTTTTTTTAAACTGTCGTGACTCAAGTCTGCGCTCAGCCTAACTTGCAAAGTATGTATATGCACTGCATATACATACTTTGCAAGATGCAGTGCCGTAAGTAGGGTAGTGCCAGTGGTGCCCGGACACAGGGCGCAGACCCTCATGGGGCGCAGAAAGGATCCAACCAAGAACAAGTTTCGTAACATTCATTTTATGAGGAGGTTGTTTTTTTTCTTCACCTTGCGTTCCAGGAGTTCAGCTTTTCCTTTTGGAAGCTAACCCATGGTCCCTTTAGGCTTCGGCCAGTAAGAACCTGCGTCACACGAAAGGTGACGTCTTTCCAGCCACTCCACAAAGAGGAGACTTACCTACCGAAACAACTATGGCGTGCCCAATCAGTACCTACTGCGCGATAAAAACTTGTTTTGAAAAAATGTTTTTCATAATCATTTAAAAAGTGATTTGTACTCGATTCGCTTTTGTTATTATGACAGTGAGTGTCCACTGAGACTTTGCCGTAATTAACTAAAAAGGTGTGACCACATTCTTATTCAAGAATTCCTACCTACTGCCAGAGCTGCAGTATTGTTCGAAATATACCGTGTCTGAAATGCAAAAGGGTAACTGAAAGAACTCGGGTGGGTTGTAGTCAGTAAAAGTCCGACACACACCGTGACGCAGACCGGGAGAAATTATTTAATGATTTCCCAGCTCCAAAAAGGTATTATATTTTTTTAGTTTTTAATATTAGATACTGCAAACTATGATCTCAATAAAAATCATCAGCATTACAGCCAAAAGACGTCCATTGTTGGACATAGGCTTCCCCTAGCTGTCGCCACAACGAATCGTCCTGTGCGTCTCACATCCATCGTATTCCGTGACCTTCACCAGGTACTTAGTCCAGCTTATGAAATGCCTTCTAAAGTTGTGTCATCCGATACGTAGTCGCCACTCCAGAACCTTTTGGCCCCATCGATCGTTCTGCGATCAACGTGCCATGCCCACTGCCACTTAAGTTTGGCGATTCTTCGGGCTATGACTTGACATCATCGTCATCATCATCATCATAATCTTTTAGCCGAAAGACGTCCACTGTTGGACATAGGCTTCCCCTAGCTGTCGCCGCAACGAACCGTCCTGTGCGTTTCGCATCCATCGGATTCCCGTGACCTTCACCAGGTACTTAGTTCAGCTTATGAAATGCCTTCTAAAGTTGTGTCTTCCGATACGTAGTCGCCACTCCAGAACCTTTTGGCCCCATCGATCGTTCTGCGATCAACGTGCCATGCCCACTGCCACTTAAGTTTGGCGATTCTTCGGGCTATGACTTGACATCATCGTCATCATCATCATCATAATCTTTTAGCCGAAAGACGTCCACTGTTGGACATAGGCCTCCCCCAAATGTCACCATAATGACCGGTCCTGTGCGTCTCGCATCCATCGGATTCCCACGACCCTCACCAGGTCATCGGTCCACCTTGTGAGAGGCCTTCCAACGCTGCGTCTTGTGGTACGTGGTCGCCATTCCAGAACCTTTCGTCCCCAACGACCATCTGTTCTGCGAGCAATGTGCCCTGCCCACTGCCACTTAAGTTTGGCGATTCTTCGAGCTATGTCGGTAACCTTGGTTCTCCTGCGGATATCCTCATTCCTGATTCGATCACGCAAGGAAACTTCGAGCATAGCCCCTTAGGGTGACTTTAAGTCGTCTTATGAGGCCCTATGTAAGCGACCACGTTTAACCTGTAACCTGGTAACCTGAGATAATAAAATTAAAAGAAATGAAGATACCAGCAAGAGAACCATCCTGCAGGAGTATCTTCATTTCTGATCCAATCAAAAAAATAAAAATAAGGTTTATTTATTTAACAAAAACAGTTCATTAGGATATACCTCGTTCTTTGCCTGTAGCTTTCTATTATTCCATTACTCTGTGAGAAAAGGGTACAGAGAAACCATTCTAATTAAACCAAATTGGATGCAAACAAAATCTGTACCGAAGGCACTGTTGCCATATTTTTCATGCAACACTTATGAATGACAGGTCTTTGACTTGCTAACAACTCTCTGGATAGATGGAATAGAATAGGTATTTTTCGTGTTCAGAGAGTGGTATTGCAAGTTACGATTTGCATACTAGAGTTTATTCGCGACTTCGTCTGATGATTAAAAAACCTCAGGGGAGCAATTTAAGTAAATAGTTCTACATACTTTTTTATTCGTCTGAGTTCTAAAATGCCTTTTTTTTTAGGTGGAAATTCATCTAATATGCAAGGCGTACTTTTATGAGCTTAATAACCACGCTTGCTCAGTGCGGATTGGCGATTTCAGACCGAAGTCCAGGTTTCCTCACGATGTTTTCCTTCACCGTCAAGTCAGTGGTGTCTAGGGCACTAGCCTCGTAGAAAAGCACGTATGACTTTAGAAAAGTCACATTGGTGAGAGCAGTGGTGACCGAGTGGTAACGGCCCCGACTTACGACTTGTAGGTCGCGGGTCCAAACCCAGCCAAGCGCATTACTTTGAGTAATTTATTTCATCACCACTGCTTTCAAAACGGTAAAGGAAAACATCGTGAGGAAACCGGCATGTCCTAGAACGAAAAATTCGAAGACATGTGACATTTACCAATCCGCACTGGACCCGCGTGGTGGATTCCCTCTCCTAAAGAGGAGGCCTGAGTCCTAGCAGTGGGAACATTAAAAGGCTGATTATGCTATGCTATATTCATCTAATGACTTCTCCCTCTCTTGGGCGTAGCGGGAGCGCGTGACAGACTTTTACAGACTGAAACTACACCTATGTTCCTTCAGTTTCCCTTGGCGTTCTAGGCCTACGGGTTCCTTTTCAGAAGTCCTCCCAAGTTATGCCATATCTGTGATTAAAATGTTTTGTAAGCGGTTTCATCGAAAATGAACTCTCAGGAATATACTACCTAGTTAGAAAGCATCTTTTAAGTTCTAAGAGTGAGTTGCATTAACTAACTTTTACAATAACCAAGGCATGCGGCCTTGGTTATTGTAAAAGTTAGTTGAAAGCGGTCAAATGTCTGGTTAATCGAAATACGGGTTGAAAAAAGGTTGAATTTCCAAAAATTCCTTCCTAATGCTTGCTTTCGTCATAGAAGAGAGCCTTTGTGCCTAATTTCACATTTCTAGGCTTTGTAGGTGTTTCGGCGTGTCATTCACTTTCTCCTTTAGTATTAAATAGATAATAAATAATACTAAAAAAAATTGCATAAAAAGCGCCATAAAAAATAAAATACCTACCAATACTATTTTTCTTTTACTCCAAAAATTACACTGGCGTTCATGTAATAGCACCCATTACATTTTTCACACCTGAGGCAGTTAATGCTCTGAGATAATATTTCATCTTTTAGTGCCGAGGCTGCCTACATAAATTTAGCAAATGGAAAACAGGAACACTTGCATACTATTTAAGAGTATTTACGGCTTTATTCATGCATTTTAACTGCTCGACTTGGTACAAACGAGACCTAATCAGGTCTATATTTTTTTTATAGGTAGGAAAATCATCCTATCATTGCCTGCCGGAATCTGTGAATAGGTTACTTCTAGGCAAGCGTGCTCCAACGTCGACCACAACATCGCTTAGCATCAGGTTGTACACGAACATCAATTAAAAAAAAAACATAGAATTATTCCATTGCTGGGAGTTAGAGAAGAGTTATCTTGCGTTGTCAGATCAGAAATGAAGATATCTTCAGGAGAACCAAGGTTACCGACACAGTCCGAAGAATCACCAACTTAAGTGGCAGCGGGCAAGGCACATTGATGGCAGAACGATCGATGGGGATGAAAGGTTTTGGAGTGGTAACCACGTACTGGAAGGCGCAGCGTTAGAAAGCCTCCCACAAGATGGACTGATGACCCGGCAAGAATCTGATGGAGGCGAGATAGATAGATAGATAGATACCTATATGAGGAATATAATTCTTTATTGTACACCAAAAATACAAATTACATTAGGAAATTAAAATAAACAGGGTGTCACAATGGGCGGTCTTATCGCTAAAAGCGATTTTTTACAGACAACCTTTGGATGGATTTGACAGAGAAGGAGAAAAAAGATACGCAGGTAGTTCGTGGTGTATTATTTACATATATATGTTGCAGTCAAAACTCTTAACTAGTCAAAAGTACTATTGACTAGCAAAATCAGTCAAAAGTACTTTTGACCGTATGCTTTAGTCAATAATACTTTTGACTAAAATAACAGTTAAAAGTACTTTTGCCCAATGGAGCTGGTTAAAAGTACTTTTGACTAAGTGATTCCGTCAAAAGTGGTTTTGACTGGTCGTATCAGTCAAAACTCTTAAAAAGTTAAGGTGGTCGATAAAAATTACGAAAACGCACGTATAAACTTTTATATTACTCATTATTAGTGGAGAACGCGCTGATATTAGAACAGAAATGAGTGACTACGAAAAGAAAGAACGCTTTTTGCAATGAATTTTAGCGATAGATTAAGATATGAAAGATAATCATTTCAATGTGATGACAAAAGAAAAATTTAAAAAGTTTGCAATGGATGTGGAAGACGCGAAATTTGATGAAAAGATAACACTAATAACTACTAATGCTAATAGTACTTTTGACTGATGCTTTATTGCAGTTAAAACTACTTTTGACGAAGAGCGTCAGTCAAAAGTACTTTTAACCGCAAATTTGCAGTCAAAAGTACTAATAACCAATAATTTTCAGTCAAAACCACTTTTGACCAACCTGTTCAGTCAAAAGTATTTTTGACTGATTTTGCTAGTCAATAGTACTTTTGACTGGTTAAGAGTTTTGACTGCAACATATACAATACATAAACTAATAAATTGCATATAATACAAACAATTCGAACGACGTTCAAGAGGAAAGGTAGTGAGCCGAGCGAGATACACAGGATCGATCATTGTGGCGACTTTTGGGAGTCCTATGTTCAACTGCGGTCATCTTTCGGCTGAAATGATAATGATGAAAGTGAAGAGCCTGGGTTTACCTTTACAATGTATAATTTTTAAGACGCAGCTATTGTCACTGGGCCCCCATTGCTTTTGTTGAACTTTTAAATTCAGAAAATCCGATAGTAGGTATTACGCGTAAGACTTTTAGTGCCTAAAACCCACCTGTGTTCTCTTATACATTAATTCTTTATTCTTGGTGTTATAATATGACAGTCAGCCAAAAAACTTTGTTTTTAGGGTTCCGTACCTCAAAAGTAAAAAAACGGAAGCCTTATAGGATCACTTTGTTGTCCATCCGTCTGTCTATCTGTCTGTCTGTCTGTCTGTCTATCAAGACTCTTTATCTCAGGAACGCGTGAAGGTATCGTATTGAAGTTAAAACCATATACTGAAGTCTGCGGTCCCTTGAAGGTGTGAAAAAATCAAACTTCTAAGTTAACGAAAAGAAAGATACGGCCGTTTATGTCGCAAAAAACGTATATTTCGACACTCTCAAGGGAATCAAAATTCATAGGGATACTTCTCGTTGACTCAGAATCCTGAAATTTGGTATAAAGCAAGGTCTTATAAGACAAGTATAGGAATAAATCTGAAAACTGAAAATTTATTGTTACGTCACAAAAAAAAATGATTTGAACTAATTACATAAGGTGAGTTTTTACGGAACCCTCAGGCGCGAGTCCGACTCGCACTTGCCCAGTTTTTTTTTTCGATGGGTAGAATCAAATAACTTCTCCCGCACTGGGTGGAGCGAAAGGGTGTATCAGAATTTTACTGACTGAAATCACGATTACTCTTTCCCCCCCAACCCCGCAACCCATCCCCACCCACCCACCACCAACCCATTTCTTACGACCGGTAACGATTGTAAATGATCTAAAATTGACAGCCAGAATCAACAGAACAATTTTATTGCAAAACTAAATATTCCAAAACTTGATTTTAACGGCTAAAGTTTCATTTCAAAATCTAATATAATCAAAATATTTATTTACCTAGAGTAAATCTAATTAACATGAAAACTCAATTAACACGAATTCATTATTGACTAATAACAATTTGTTTGTATGCTGTCCATTTTATATTAAAATTCAGCAGCTACAAAAGTAAACTTAAAATATTCAATTCCATTATTTGCAATTTAGAATGCAAATAGTCACAATCTGTATAACAGGGTGCAGCGTCGAGTAAAAAGCATAAACCTTTTTGTTGCTTTCATGCAAATTTAACTCGATGCTCACTTTTTTTTGGCCGCATTTGTAAAATATGGCGGCGGCGAGTGTGGGTAAAGTTAATTCGACAGGGGATCGGTTTCTTATTAGCGTTGGATGTGTTTATGTGAGGAAAAGGCAAGGCGTTCTTATCATTTTGATACAAGTGCAGAAAGTTTGTCATTGCGACCGAGCGCATATGGCTGCACTAATTTATACACGATTGGACCTATGCTTTATATAACTTCAAAAGCTGTCCAGGTGAGGTGGCTGACCTTTGCAAGAACGCCAAATTTTCTAGCATCTACCTTGGCTCTGGACTCAAATTATAGTATGTTATGCATATGCATGCGGATGACAGGGGGACAAGGAGGCCAAAGAAAATGTGAATGGATTGTGTGAGGAGTGATATGAAAGAAAAGGGAGTCAATGATGGTCTGACTGCTGACAGTATAGAGTGGAAGAAAAAAAACATTTTGCATCGACCACAAGTAATATGGGACCTGGATCGTACTGGGGCTGCCCTCAAGCGGCTCCTGCCCAACCTAGGGGTCCAGACGCCTCCTGTCGGAGGCTCTATGCAGGAATCGTTCGGTCCATGGCCCTTTATGGGGCGCCGTCGCTACGAAAGCGACCGGCGGCCAAGCTGAAAGCAAACCAGAGGGTCATGGCCATCCGGATGGTGCTGGGGATACCGCAGAATTTCCCGCGAAGCAGCGAGCCTCCTTGCTGGCCAACCACCGTGGGATTTGGAGGCAACATTCCTTGCACGCATTCACGATCGGCGCATGGAGATGAAACGCCGGGGCGAAACTCCGCCCAGCAGGGTCGAAGCCTACTGGGACCATGGGTGATGCAAAAGAGATCCCCGGGGCCCTAGAAAAATGACAAAGAAGGAACAGGTGTGGGTTTTTAGTCAGTAAAAGTCTGACACTATCTCTCGCTCCGTCCAAGAGCGGGGGATGTCATTAGATGATTTTCGTTCGTAGAAACCTATCCTAACCTGTCGGTGTCGGGGTGCCCTAAAATTAAATCCCCTCCTTTTCTGATCTCATCTTTAACACACATTATCGGTTGCGCATTCGTTATTATATAGAATACCTCGGCCAAGTATAAAATAAATATTATTTCATACATTATATTATATTTTAGGTATTCTATACATTGCCTAGCTATTGTATAGAATACCGGATTATACAGATTGCCGGTAACCCTTAAGAAGTAACTAAAAGTAAACTAAAGTATGGCGTCGAAAACTCCTCCGCATGGCTGTTGACTGGTAATAAACCCAAAAGACTTGCGTCATTGCCACACTGTATGGCAATGCTTACCCTCTTACCAAGGTAAAAGCCAGTGTTTAGATCTCGCATTTATAAATAAACTTCTAAATATAAAGCAATATTCCATTTCAACCCAACTTCTAATCCACCCAGTTGGGCATGATTTAGTCACTGAGCTCAGGTAAGCAAAGTTGGCAACTGTGCTCAATACGCCGAGTATTTTGATAAATAATTACGAAATGGAAAAGTTATGATACTTTCTGACTTAGGGTTGTTACAGTACTCTAGCTCCGCATCCGCAATTGCGGTAATTCTGCAAAAATGGTGGCTGCACTCTATAGCTGCAAGAAAATTTACTGAAACGCAGAAGCCAACTGAAGGATCACAAGTTGGTTTTAGCCAGTAAAAGTCTGACACACGACCTGTCATTTCTTCTTTAAAGTGAAACCACGTGAACACATTCGCAAGAAGTTGGTCGAATCATCGTTAATATTATTCTTTTTGATTTTACAATAGCGAGCTTAACTAAACAATGACTTTTCTTCCAGAAAATCTTGGAGTGACAGAGAGAGACCACTGTATTGATTGATTGAATTCGTTTTTTATATATATATTTATTTGAATGTATTTTTCTTAATTCTTTTCCCTTTGTGTTCTATTAAGTCGCACCTGTCATGTTATGTTTCTGCATCACCTGTCCAAGGCATTGAGTCCACCTTTGTGCAGTTTCTACACTATAATTAGTGCAAAAAGTTTAAATAAATACTCCCACTCACTCCGCCCAAAGCTGGAGAACTTATTTGATGATCTCCCACTTCAAAAAAAGAGTTTATATTCAGCAGTAGGTGACGACGATGATAAACATGTATGTTTCTACCTCCGCAGTCTCAAAGATGGCTTCCATTACATCCCTATTCTGAATTATTTTGAATTATTTTGTCGTTAGCACACGGTAAACAACTTATGCTCCGTTAGAATCTCAAAGTTAAATTAACCAAATATTAGATGGTACTTGTGTCAGAGTTGTTCGGTAGGAGTTCAGTTCTAATTATAAAATTGCATAATTTGTGATTTATTTTTGGGAGGTGTAAAATATCTTCATTGGAGATTAGGTATTTTTGGTATTCTGTTTTTGCTGACACTAAAAAAAGTTTTTTTTTGTGACGATTCAGTTTTCAGACATTTTCCTACACTTGTGCTATGCAACCTTGCTCCATGCGAAATTTCAGGATTCTAAGTCAACGGGAAGTATCCTAGGTTTTGATTTCCCAACAAGTATCCAAATATACGTCTAAACAGAGCATAAACAGCCTTATCTTTAGATTGGGTTGACTTGGAAATTTGATTTTTCACTGTGGCTTGCGGTAACTAGTCAAAATATTTGATATTAATTTCAACTTTATACCTCCACGCGTTCCAAATTTTAAAAAAATTGCAAATTGTAGTTACGTCGGAAAAATCTTCGTAACTCAATTCGGAAATTGAACTGTTTTTATAGGTAAGTTTCTACGGAACCCTCAATGCGCGAGTCCGACTCGTACTTGCCTGGTTTTTTAGTTTTTGTCTACCTACGTACAACGGGGGAAAAGCGCGAATATATGTCCCTATGTACTTTGATTTTATAAGCTCAAATTTTACTTTGATTTCGCAGGCTTTGTACAAAGGCTGTCAATCCTATAGAATCTATGCAAATCCTAGCTGAACAAGCCATCCTAGACTGGGTGTTTGGGCTGAATGTGATGCTTTAGAGGCAGAATTTCATGCATGGGAAATTGACCATTGAATCCATGCTGATACAATGAACTACTTTGCATGCAGGAATCTCTTATTACTGATAAATACTTTGAAGAGCAGTGGTGACCCTGTGTTAACGACCTCGAATTGCGAGAACCTCATGGGATCAAACTCAGGCAGGCACTTTGTGAGATTTATTTCATCACCACTGCTTTCAAAACGGTGAAGGAAAACATCGTGAGAAAACCGTCACATCTTAGAACCAAAAATTCGAAGATATTGAGTTCCACCAACCCGCACTGGGCCCGCGTGTTGAATTACGGCCCATTCCCTCTCCTAGAGAGGAGGCCTGAATCCCAGCAGTAAGAACATTATAATAAGGGTAATTATGTGTATATAATACTAACTTTTGCTCATGAATTTATTCGCATGAATGTCAGTTATTGCGAACGCGAAATCGAAGCCAGATAAAAAGTAGCTCATGTGTGGTTCAAGCTCACTGTGTAGAAAAATTCAAAGTGTAACAGTCCAGTTACTTTCACATTTATAATATTAGTATGTAAGATGGATGGATTGTGTGAAGAGTGATATGAAAGAAAAGGAAGTTAGTGATAGTATGACGAGTGACAGGGCAGAATGGAAGAAAAAAACGTGTTGCGCCGACCCCAAATAACAAGGGACAAGGGCAGGAAGATGATGATGATGTAAAAAGGTGCCATTCGAACCTCGGCTGCAGGCTGCGGATGCAGGCTGCGAATGCAGGTAGCACACGCATGACACGCAGCCGTTGCCTGCATCCGCAGCCGGGAGTGATACCGAGGCTATGACTGCACGTGCTGCCAGTCGCAAATCTACGAATCAATCCAATATGAGCGCTATCGGCTCCGAGTAGCGATTATTTTGGAGTTGTCTAAACAGGTTGGAGTGATGTAAATATGTGCGCATTGACGTGCGGCCGTAGCACTACTGGTCTGCGATCGGCTGTGGCTGCAGGTCGCGGCAGCACTCGCAGCCGAAGCTCGGCAGCACGTGCGGTCCCAGCCGCGTTCGGCATGGTTTTCACAAAAGTCCATACTACTACATAAAAAACCAGTTGTGCAGCTGCAGCCGGCTTCGTGCTGCCACCGCATGTACTGCCTGCAGCCGAGAGTTCGAATGGCACCTTTAGACTTTTCATAAAACATCGGCTCAATATCAGGTGAATTACCTACAAAATTCACCTTGTTTTGCTCTTGACAAAATTTTGGCAATAACTTTAAAATATGCAAAGCCATTAAAACACTTTTACTAATTAGTGTTAAATTTTTAATCCCATTGCAATTAGTCAAGTAAATTGGTTTAATTAATTATAGCCTTTTATAATTTAAAATTTAAAATTATAATTGTTTTTTATTTATCAAGATTAGGGCACGATAGACGAAATTATAAAACTAACGTGTTTGTAGGTTTTGGTTTTTCTTTAAACATCTTTGCCCTGCACTACGAATTAAATTGTGCCGTGGGCTTTTTTGCAAGGCGGGAAATAATCCTTATTTCGCTTATCCCGTTCTGGGAGCGGAGGGCGTGTCAGACTTTTACTGACTAAAACCACACCTGTATCCTTCAGCTGTATTTTGCGTTTTAAGATCACGGGTTTCCTTTTCAGAAAATGCCCGCAGCTCTGCTGGACCCCTGCAGTTTGCTGACACCGAGACGCGTGGAACACTACGCGCTGTCAAGGACTTGGGCTCAGTCCGGACGATTGCTGGACGGCCGAACGGTAAACTACCCATTGCTCGTCGTCTATATGTCCGCACCTACCGTGTCCGGTAGTCAGGGTCGCGTGCGGCCGTCTCCTACGCTAGCATTACTGCTTCGCAGTAGAAGGCGCCGGCTTCCCTTTTCCTCTCACTCTGGACCATGACTGAAATCAGAACCAGACGCGAGAAGTAGCCACTGCCGTTCCCAGCTCTCAAGCGGGGCAGACTTCCATTAATATGCTTCACCGTATCCTCCAAGCGATCCGTACAATGGTAAAACCCGAGTGCTTCTTCTGCTCGAATCCGAAACTGGCTCCTCCTAAACTGGCCATGTCCGGTGAGGACCTGCGTCAGGTTGAAAGTGAGGACGCCGTGGCGCCTCTGTAGTCACTACTCGAAGAGCGAACTTACTGCTGCGATTATCCCATTGGGTACCCCACCCAGAACTAGTAACAATTTTATGGAAACTTAAATCTATGTATGTGTAATGGCGGTCTTATCGCTGACAGCGATATCTACAAGACAACCTTAGTATGGACTATAGAAACTAAATTTAAAAGAAAACAGTTCCAGTTAAGTGATTGGTTGCACTGCGTGTTGAGGGACTGAATTCTACACAGACAAAATATTTCTATGGCCTACATATAGGTCTGTATGTTTTGTTAATGTGTGTTTACACGTATGTAAACTTACCCACGATAAAGGAATAATTTCAAGAACAGGGAAAGGTTTTACAAAGAAAACTTAACACATGATTGAAAATTAGTTTGTAGGTACCAATTATAGTGTAATTTCGGACGTGAAACAGTTTTCGATTAGCAAGTACCAACGAACTACAAACTACTAATGAAAATTGTTATATTAAACATTCTCTAGCTGGGAATTCAACCCGGGATAGATTAATGAGGACTATCTAAGCTACCCTGTGTCCTGTACTTACTTTCCAGTGATGAACAACACTGCACAATTAAGAAAATATATGTGCTATCATCATCGTCATCATTTTAGCCGAAAGACGTCCTCTGTTGGACATAGACCTCCCCCAAGTGTCGCAACAGCGAAAGGTCCTGTGCGTCTCGTATCCATCGCATTCTCGCAACTCTCACCAGGTCATCGGTCCACCTTGTGAGAGGCTAAGCTAAGTCTTTCGGTACGTGGTTGCCACTTTAGAACCTTTCGGCCCTATTGACCAACAGTTCTGCAAGCAATTTGCCTTGCCCACTGCCATTTAAGTTTGGTGATTCTTCGGGCTGTATCGGTAACCATCGTATTTTTAGTTTTACCGAAAAAAATGGAAGACAGTTGCGAAATATTTGCTGTCGTGACTATTTCCAATAATATTTTTTGTATCTAGTGTTTACAGGCATTTTGTAAGGATAAAATTGGGAAGCAGACTTTATACCTATAGATTTAACAAATTGACAAATATTAAAAGTATGCTGTATTATTATGGAACTAGCTTTTGCCCGCGGCTTCGCTCGCGTGAATGTGGGTTTCTCCATACAAACTTTGGACCCCCGCTTCATTCCCTTAGGGAGAGAATTTCGGAAAATCCTTCCTTAGTGCTCGCCTACGTCATAAAAGGAAACCTTGTGCAAAATTTCGTGCTCCTAATCCCAGTAGTTTCGGCTGTGCGTTGATATGTCATTCAGTTCCCCCTTTTATATATATAGACTAGCCTCTGCCAGCGGCTTCGCCCGCGTGAAAGGAGGTTTTCATCATACAAACTTTGGACCCCCGTTTCATCTCCTTAGGGTGTGAATTTTGGAAAATCCTCTCTTAGTGCTCGCTTCCGTCAGAAAAGGAAGCTTTGTGCGAAATTTCACGCTCCTAGTCTTAGTAGTTTAGGCTGTGCGTTGATATGTCAGTCAGTCAGTTTCTCCTTTTTTATATAAATAGAAGAATACATGTCTTCCAATGTAAATTCCAGGCAGACTCGCGCTTTTCCATAATCTCACCAGATGGAAAACGATGATGTGGTCGACGATGAAACATGCTTGTCTAGAAGTGCCCTATTCACTCTTGACGTAAAGACTGAAGGGAAGAAGACGGCAGGGAATTTTACTTCTAAGCTGTACGCAAATTTGCCTTCTCCGGAGGTCTCCTTAGACGGCAAGGAATTCCACTCCTTAGCTGTACGCACAATAAATGTGTTCCCAAAACGTTTTGTGCGGATGGGTTACCTAAGGGAACACGAAGCAAGCAAGCAAGCCGCAAGCCTTATGATGGCTGGCAGTCGGAGTCGGGGTTTTGGCGGTTGGGGCATGAGTATATCTGTTCTCTCACTAGCATTACTGTTCGCAGAAGGAGGCGTACGCCTGCTATTCCTCCTCGCTCCGGACCATGGACTGTACCTGGGCCCGGCGCGAGAGATCGTTGCCGCCGAGCGATACGTATTAACCCTTAAGCTGAAAAACCACTTATACAAGGTGTAATGGACTGGTCTCCGTAAACTTTGAGGGCTTGCTCAGTAGACGAAACTGAACAGTCTTCCACAAGATTATTCTCCGAAAACGAAAAAAAAAATCGGCCTCTCCATGTAAACTGTCCAATCAATTTCATAATTTTGTACAAAGAGGCCGATTTTTTTTCATTTCCGGAAAAAAAATCTTGTGGAAGGTCGTTCAGTTTCGTCTACTGAGCAAGCCCTCAAAGTTTGCGGAGACCTATCCCATACACCTTGTATTCCTGACTGTACCTAATTAGTTAATTACCTTGTATATAGGTACAGTAATTTCATTAACCTCTTTCTTTTCATTTTGCACTACCAATTTCCATAAAAATACATTTATCAGCACAGCTGTTACATATTTTTAATTACATTTCAATATAAAACCGTATATATATTGTACATATTTCCCAGGTTTACTCTAGCAAAAATGATGCGTTTCACGGTAATACATCAACTCGTTCAACCGAATACCAGTATGCAAACTCACTGCCCACAGAACCGCCGAAGCTTGCCAATAAATCTCACATTATTACTAAAATGCATGTTTTTAATCTTTTTTGCCACTGGCAACTTTATAACTCAATTTCCATGTTACTTGCACAAGTTTTTTTAAAAACCGAAACGGCTGTATTTATGGTCGCATTTAATAAAATGTACAATAGTGTCATGTTTTTCAATTCTTTTTTTTTCGGTGTATACGGTTATTCCATTTCAACTTTTTTGAATATGGAATTAACAAATAAAACGTGTTGTTTATGTTTACGACTGACGGTAAAGTAATTGAAGATCGGATTGTTTTATTTATTTTTTTCACGATTTTTAATTATAGTGCTGCTGATTTCATTTGCGATAAACTGTTGTCATTGTGAACAAAATACAGATCGGTATATCCAGTTACATACTCAGCTGTTACTGTCAAGTTATAGGTATATTATTTGGCTGTAGTTTACTATAACAGCAGTTTTTTTATAGGTGTTCGCGCGGTTCTGGCGAAAGATTGCGAACTATTTGAAATTTGTCTTCTTACTAGGTGGAAAATAACGTAGTTCAGTATCGTGTAGAAAAATAGGTTAGCACGACTCATCCCTTAAAAGGAAGGTTTACACATATTTTCAAGGGGAAAAAAACACCAAATTTCACACGATTTTCGATTATTTATTGCGGTCGCAACACTTCACAGTTCAGTCAATAAAACGCCATTGAATTTTCGAGTCGACGAAATGTCATTCCATATTCGAATAAGCGGTTAACTCAGTCCTACTTTAATACCCGTATGTGTTACACTTAAAGATATCCATAAATAACTCTGACTGCTATTCATCATCGACTTCATCAAATCAACTGCTGGATATTGCCTTTTTTTTGCCATATTTCCCTGTTCTGTGCGTCTTTCCAGGAGTTTTTGGCGGGGTTTCTTCGAGTGATTCCTAGTAGATATTGTTATGTAAAAGTGACTTAATTTTGTATCTCAAGGTTTTGCGCAACTGGACAATATGTGGAATCATTGAAATAGGTGGGATCTCGGTAAAATGGAGTTAATAATTTTATTGTAGTGTTGACTTCCTCAGCGAAGTTTGGCGAGAAGGTTGACATGATACATTTGCTGCTAAATACTACAAAAACATTAGAATTTTTACTGTACCTACATCCATATTCTAATGGTGCCTAAACAAATAAACTATTCATACAAAGACGTGGCTCAAAGGACTTAGTATCCAAACCAAATACAATACCAATAAATAATGTCTTTCCCATAATATCGTATGATGTCTAAAATTAAACTACCAATCAATCGTCACACACTGAAACTACAGCACAATCGGAACACCCAAAACTAAACTAACATGAAAAAACCCGCAATCCTTCAAAACCAGAATAAACCCCAATATTTAAGTCAAAGACATTCCAAGAAAAAACTTGTCAGGGTCAGCAGAAATCAAACAAAAGACTTTTGGAACACAAGCAAGCCGCGTGCCGCAAAAACTATAATATCAGAAAAGAGCTGACATATCAAATCGATTTAGTTTTTCTTACGTAGAAATCTGGTACAGAAATATGAAAGCTTTGTCACCGTTATTGCTTAATCTTAGTACTTGAATTTATAAGTTTCGTGTGTTCTAAATAAAAATCTGCGTCAGAAAGTTTTTAAATATATTTTTTATTGGATATTTGAATCGTTTTTCAATAATCCTTTGTTAGTTTATTCTTCGTCCCTCTTGTTAGCATAATACATAAAACGCACACCTAACGAAAAAAATTCTATTTATTGATTACTAGTTTGTACCCGCGGCTTTGTCCAGGTAAAAAACGAAAATTAACCCATAAGAACGTACAACTGGGATAGAGGGGCGTCATACCATCACCATTAAAATATCTACACTCAACGGTGTAAATAGGAATGCAGGGGTGAAAAGGTACAAAACTTTACAGGGGTTTTTTCATGTTATTAAGATGCAGCACGTAAGTACTGCAATTATTTCTTGCAGAAATAACGGAAACTTTGCAAGAAACCAATATTAGGAGAAATGAGTGAAAGTTTTGTTTCTATTTACCCCTGCGTTCCTATTCACCCCGTTTGACGGTACTAGGTAAACAGCCTTAGACCGCGCGGTTTTCGAACGCAATAAATTGATCCGCAATTGGCCGTGGTCATGGGGAACTTTAACGCGGAACTGGGCAAACGAGACGGTGACGAGCTGCAAGTGGGGCAATTTGGATTTGGACGTCGGAATTACCGAGGAAACCTACTGGCTAGCTTTATGGAGAAGGAGGGCCTCTACATGATGAATTTCTTCTTTACAAAGCGTGAGCATAGAAGGTGGACCTGGCAAAGTCCTGACGGTGCAACTAGAAATGAGATTGACTTCATCCTGTCGACGAAGAAGCAAATATTCAATGATGTATCTGTGATCAACGCGGTGAAAACTGGAAGTGATCACCGCATGGTAAGAGGCACATTGAATATTAATATTAAGCTTGAAAGGTCTCGACTGATCAAGTCTACGCTTCGTCCAGCACAGATCCAAATCCAAAACCCCGAGAGCTTTCAGCTCGAACTCCACAATCGTTTCAAATACCTAGGAAGCTCCGTGGATGAATATAACGAATTACACTGAGAAAAAACTTAGACACTGACAGTTTCCACGAACCCATCGTGGAAACTGTCAGGGTCTAAGTTTTTTTGGGGCAGGCCTATCTCCAACAGTGGACGTCTTTCGGCTGAAATGATGATGATGATGAATTGGCCTGCAATCTTCGTGTTGTAACACTGAGTATAAGCAAACATTCGGACGGCCTTATCTATACTATTTTAATCTATGGTTGTTATCAAGACACGTAATACAAAAATGCTCTCCACTACTCTAAACTAAATAACTCCACTCTTTTAATTTATTAATTTATTTATTTTATAATTTAGTTTTTTTTTTCCTTCAAGACAAAAATCTTTTTCTATGAAACATTGAAAACAAAATCTCAACTTCCAATGTTGAATTTACCCACTAACCTACTTAGTAAGTATCTAATTAAACTTGTCAAGACAAAATTGTGGTGTTGTTCTTGCTACAAATTGTTATGTTACGAACTGGCAACATTTAGAGTTGCCGTAATTTTTACTAAAGTGTAAAATTATGAAGAGTTAAATTCTACAAAAAGACGAAAGCAGGGAACATGGGCCCTTACGTGTTAAACCGTCAAGTGTGTGAGCGAGATAGAGGGTTACTTAGGTTAGGTTAGAGCTATACTTATCCAGTACATGATTGTGGACTCTCCAGTGGTGGAATTCTTCGTCAGCTTTCTCTTAATAAAAAAAATCTGCACTTTTTTTAAATTTAAACTGTATAAAATCGTTATTCTAACCAACCTCGATGACATATTTAGAAAAAAAACAAAAAATTGTTTAAAAGTCATCGGGATTGATAAAATCGTTATTCTAATCAACTCCGATGACATTTTTAATTTTTAAAGTAATTCGTTCATTATTTTTTTTTCACTAAAAATATTAGAATAACGATTTTATACAGTGCAAATTAAAAATCGTAAAGATTTTTTTTTTTAATTAGGTAAAAACCGACGAAAAATTCCACCACTGGGGGGTCCAGAATCATGTAGTGGATCCGTGGTATTCGTTTGTGCGTCGATGTCAGACACACCCTGTATATCCTGTATAGCTCCACCTGTTAACAATTCAGTTTAGGTCGACAAAAAAAACTCGTTATGAGCAAGACTTATTTTCGGGAGGTCCCTGCAATAAATCAAATACAATTTTATAAAAACTATTTTAATTTTTTTTTAATGTGTTTCTAACTAATAGTTTCATTTACTATGCGTTCCAAATAAGAATAGGATCGATTGCCATGTTGTGACGTCACGTCATACTGTCAAATCGTAAGAAATTGGGTAAAATTGAAGAACTCGGAGATGAGCAAAATTGAAGAACTGTATTCTGATTAAACTTTTTTCGTTCACAGTTCGTAAATAAATAGAATTTTAAAATTTTCTTGTTATGCTCACCATAATAATTCTTCGATTTGACAGTATGACGTGACGTCACAATATAGAAATCGATCCTATTATTATTTGGAACGCATTGTAATTGTGTTTGCGCAACATATCAATAACTACTTCAGATTAATCGTCGACCCGTTTTCCTGTCCCAATTGGCATCAAAACTATAATAAAATCATTAATATTTTGAGATATACTCGTGGATTGCGTGAAAACGCCATAAAACGCAATAATATAAACGTATAATAGCAATAAAGTAACAAGTCCGCCATTTTGCATCTCAAACGTCAACTTTCCCGCCACGACGTTAATTTATTTTTAATTGTCTATGGCATGAAGCCGTTCCGAGAAACGGGCTCGTATTTCTATTCTTATTTTTTTTTATTGCTATGACTTATTGCTGCCCTAATTGTGATTTCATTATGTTTGTAATGGGTATTGATATTTGGAGAATGAAAATAAATATTTGATTACTTTTCTTTTGATCGGGAAAGGGAAACGTTTGGCTTGTTTTTTTAATGTTGTTTCAATTCATTTTGCTGACTGAATTACAGTAAAATTGAATGGTACGAGTAATTCGTGCAGATAATTGAGACCGAATTTTGTTTACTTCAATTTGGTGGAAGAGCTTCTGGGATAATTGCCAAAATACACGGTGGCTCAACCTAATGTTTACAAAATATTAAGATATTTTTTTTATGAAACGAAAAATTCTAGATTATTTAGAAACAATATTACATATGGATTCATGATAGCACAAGTTTAAACCTTAGTGGTTTTTGGTTGCCATTTAACTTAGACTATCCTGTATTCTTTTGTATTAATAATAAATAAATGAAAAAAAAAAATATTGACACGTTTCACGTCGACGAAGTTTAAAATTTTTTTTTCTTTAAATAGTATATTTCTTTTTAATTTTATGTAAGAATGTTTAAACAAAATGGCCATTGAACCATTACAAACTTATCCTAACGTTCTACAAGATCATGTTATCTTACAAATTATTAGAGACCACGGGACTAACACGCTTGTGGTCATTGAACCAAAATAGCTCTACCTACTCTAATCAATGGTAATAACACAACAGAAGACGCGCTGAAACACTTCTACATACATTTAAAACAAGATAATTCTAAAATTTAAAATTAAGTTATATTAACTAATCAAAACAAAAAATACATAAAAACAAAATAGGTAAGAGGAGTCATCTGTTTAATATTTGAACAAATTAAACACAGACTCATTAGACGCTGCTCATTCTCTTTTTAAAAACAAGATGGCGGAATTTCTTCAATCAGCTGTTCCTTCAAAACAAAAAACCAAACCGAAGTCGTCGGCAACAAAAAAAAATCAACCATCTATCATAAACAACACTCAATTTCCTCGAAAATTAAATATTTAAAAAGGTATCATTTATTAAAATACCATGCAATTTACCGGCCCGTTTGTCACCGAACGGATCGTAAAGGCTGGAATTAATTTAACGTCTTCATTAGAAACGAGTCGTAGGTCGTAAAATTGTCATAAATATGAATTTAGCAGTCAAATGTGGAACGATAATGTTCAGATTAAATTTATTACATATCATCAAGAAGTGTAATGAGAACGAGCATGGCATTATTAAGTTGTTTCAAATGTATGAAATGATTTTTGTCGAGTTCTGGTGGCCTGGGGGGTTACCATGACGTTCAAAGTAAGATTGTTTCATTCTTATTTCAATGCGGGTAAGAGACAGAGCTATACAGATTGTCTACCGTCATGTCTTACCCACGCTGGAAATAAGAATGAAACAATCTTACTTTAAACGTCATGGTACAGGTCCAGGTAACGAGTTTGGATTGCTCTTCTAAAATCAATCAAAACTGCCTAGCTTTTTCCCAACTAACTCGGGCTTCCTGTCAAAATGGATGTAGCTGGATAAAAACTGTGTTGTCTGTTGGATTCCATCATTTTTGTGATGAATTAAGTTTTGCCATTTCCACTTTTTTATTGAAGTGTTTAATTATCCAATGACTTTTCCCGCACTTGGGTAAAATGAGATGGAGTGTCAAACTTAAATGAGAACATATCAGGGTGATTTTCAAATTTTTTGTACAATTACAAAAATGAAACAAAAATGAATATCGTTACAAAAGTGACCAACGTTACAAAAAAATAACAAAAAGGAAATATTAGGGCTATTTCTAAAACAATGAAATTAGAGCTTAATCATTTATTGATAACATAAGCAGTCTCTTGAATTACAAAATCAGTCTCAGAACAAATTGTGCATTCCGTTTGGTCATTAAGTGTTTATTAAAATGTTTAGCCTACAGAAAACAAACCATTGGTGATGGAACTTACGGTTAAAAATTATTAATTACTTTTAATACGTAATTACAAAAGTAATAGTAAAGTTAGTTATTATTTATCAGCATTTTTTATTAAGAAAGAACTAGTAATAAACCAAATAAAAAATACTCATAAGTGACGTATAGCTACTACGAGTAGTATTTATACGTCGCTTATAAATAATTAGTAAGCTGTTATATCTACACCGCGAAATTTTGATCGTTTTAATCCCGTGGAGGGTCGATCCGGTACATGAAACACTATTGATTTGTACGTCAGCTGATCGAGTCCAATGACCTGTAATTGTAAAAAAATTGCGCACTAGTTAATACAATACCCTGTATGTAGGTACGCATAATGAAAAAAAAAATCCATTATGAAATCGGCTTTGCTTCATATTTGTTACATCCTTTTTGTTACGCAACAAAAATACGTAACAAATCGTTACGAAAATGAAAATCAACGGTTTGTTGAATAACGACCTTCGACATTTGAAGGTTAAAAATAATGTTGTTGGACTTGTCTATCACCTTAATCAAATTTAATCAATATTATTCTTTGAATTTACGCAAAAATAGTAAAACAGAGACTTACCGTTTTTATAGCTGATCAACTAAAATGAAAACTTTATTGTGGAAAAAACACTACACCGCAAGAAACACACTTTTCACAACAATGACACCTGCAGACAAAATGGCAGAATAATATTTTGTTGCCATCTGATTGGATGTCTTTGACAAGAATATGTTGCGAATAAAGAATCTCAAATATTTACTAATATTTGTGTTACAATAATGAACAACAAAATTGAATGAAATAGAAGACACATTTTGAAAGGCTAATATTATAATTATTACATAAAGTTTTTTATTTCAATTTTGTATAATTTACATAATAATTACCCAATAAGATATTCCGCAAACAGAACTTACAATAAAATGAGTAGGTTAATCTTTATGATGGTTTTTGTAACGCGCTCTCGCTTAGAGACACGTAATAGATGTATGGAAATATTATGACACTAAGAGCATAAATGTCATATATTTCAGACTACTTATTTTTTTTTAAACTGAAATGTTGAAATCCTTCTCAATAAACTTTTATTCAATGATAATAACAATAATTTGATCGTTTAATATGTTATGTCTGGATAATATTCCGGTGGACGTTTTCACGTCCCAAAATGTACATAAATTTTGAAAATCACCCATCAACGATAACAGTATTAAATACATATAATGTATTCTTAAGGTTACTTATGGTTGGATGGAGAAGAAGAGAATGATGAGAGAAAAGATGGATAATTTGTGTGAGGAAGTATCTTATCTTATCTTTGGGGTCTGGTTTCCGCACTTAGTCCTTATCGGACCATTGTGCGTGGGCCATGGCCTCATTCCTGAAACAGATGAGTCTCTTCCTTCAGTTTGCTCAGGGCGTGGATAAGTGAATTCGGTGCTCCCAAGGTTCGTGTTCTTATCTCGCTGACGGCTGTGCACTCGAGGAGCACATGCGCGACAGTTTCTTCTGACTCCATGCGTAAGGAAGTAAAGAAAAAAGATATGTAAGAAAAAGAAGTTGGTGACAGCGTGACGGTGTAAATAGAATGGGCGTGTTGAGACGACCTCTAGTTATAAGTATGGGAAAGGGGCAGATAGATGACATTGGATGAGTTTTTTTTTTTTAATGCTGGGGGCATTGGATCTATGGGCCCTATCCACTAGGTGTCAGAAACGAAGAAAACTTAATGCTTTTTGTACCGAGATTCGATTTGGGCATGCCATAACATTGGTAAGTCTCCTCTTTCAGGAATGGCTGGAGAGGTATCATGGCGTCCTCACCTTCCCCGTGATGCAGGTCTTCACCTCACCGGACCTGGTAAGTTCGGGTAGTTCCTGAACCTGATTCGGATGGAAGAAACGCCCAGATGTCACCACTGTGCGGACCGCCCGAAGGACACGGTGGAGCATACGGTGGAGATGTGCCCCGCTTGGGCGGAGCACCGCCGTGTCCTCGTGGGGGCGCTCGGTGGCGGCAATCTTTCACGCCGGGTCCTGGTTCAGGCCATGTTCCCGAGCAAGGGAAATATGTAAGTATGTTTATAAAGAAAGAAAAAGAGTTTATTTACGTCAAACATGGCGCATACCTTAAAAATAAAAACAAACAACAACAACGACTTATATTATAAGTGGTAGGATATGCGTCACATCCGCGCAAAACGGTCAGCGCTCAGCAAAATGCTGGGGGCTCGTGCAAGATAGAGCCTTAGTTCTCTAGTACTCATAGCACAAGCTCTGCTTAGTTTGGGACTAGATAGCATTGTGTGATAGTTGTGGAATATTATTATTGTGGAATATTAATTTATTCTCAAGGCCTCGTACACTTAGCACAAAGAACCCTTACCAATTAGTCGATTGCCAAATTTACAAAGCGTTTCTATTAGCGAACGAAATAGTTTCTCTTACACAAGTTTAGGGCAAACTTACAAGAACAAAGTTACGTGTTTGGTACCAAAACTTACATTGGAAACCACAGCGGTTTGCCGGCTTACGTGACACTACGTAACAATTTCGAGTAAATTAATTGAAAATTATTTCTTTACTAACTACTGATAGCAGTTTCACCCGTATTAGGGTGTTTCATGTTTTTTTTTTTTTTCGATTTTTATTTGACTTTGCTCGAATTCTTGATACCACTCATGCACAGTGTTTATACATATACCAAAAATCACCATAATCGGTTTTTGGAGGTAAACGGAACAGAGAGTAAAGTCCCGCAAACCTCCGTTGAATAGGGAGGATCCTCCGACCAGACGGGTGTTATGTCTGGTGGGCAACTGCCCGATAGATGATTTCTGGCTGTTCTATATATTCTAATCGCGCGGAGAACTTTAATTGCGCGATGCAGGATTAGTTCTTATGTGACGCCATAGATGTCAGTACAGGTTAATATTTAGAGGTTGCACAACGCCAATACGTACGTCATCAGTGAAGATTAAATTTTTAATATTATAATTTTTTACAGAGGAAGGAAGTAAGTTTTACTAGACACAACAATACACTAGTAACACTAGACATTTGGTACAAGCCGTTTGAGAGTAAAGAAGTGACAAACATACCTACACACTTCTAAACTTTCGCCTTTATAATATTACTAGCTTTTGCCCGCGGCTTCGCTCCCGTCAACTGACTACTCTACCCAACTCTACCCTGCCCTACCCTACCCCACTCTACCCTACTCTACCCTACCTAGTTACCTACCCTACCTACCCTACGCTACTTACCTACCTACCTAACTTTCGCCTTTATAATATTAAGTGTAATGTAGTAAAACATAAAACCTAATTTGGTTTTAGATTAAAGATATTATGTTTTTACTAAGATCTTGGCTGTAATATAGATACGAGAATCAGAACAGAATGGATAATATCGTATAATGAAAGTGTTATTTTGCAATTTAGAAAGTCCATGCATCTAAATCATGTTTCAAAGAAAATGGGGTCGCGTATCTCTATTTTCCGCTTAGTTGCATTAATCTTTAATCTATCTATATAAATAAAAGGAGAAAGTGACTGACTGACATATCAACAAACAGCCGAAACTACTGGGACTAGAAACGTGAAATTTTGCACAAATTTTCCTTTTATAACATAGGCGCGCACTAAGAGAGGATTTTCTAAAATTCACCCCCTAAAGGGATGAAATGGGGGTCCGAAGTTTGTATGGTATCTACTTAAATAAATTATTTTTCTTTCTTTCTTTACTTTTACGCGGGTAAAGCCGCTGGTAGCCCTGTGTTCAAAAATAACCAGAGTAGGGTAGGGTGGGTTGCAACCCAGGGTCGTTCTTTTATAACTCGAGTAGCTACCCTAGAGTTAACCCAACTAACTCTAACTCCGAGCAGGGTAGGTTGTACGGTTGGTGTAAGCGGCAGGATTGACAGTTGCTTAGCATTGACAGTTGAACTCTACGTTCGCGTTCAAAAATGCGAGCTTAGAGTATCTACCCTGATGACGTCATTAGAGTTAACTCTAACCTCATTTTTGAACGCTGAGCAGAAGGTAGTCATAGTCATAGTCACAGTCACAGTCACAGTCACGGACACAGTCACAGTCACAGTCACAGTCACAGTCACAGTCACAGTCACAGTCACAGTCACAGTCACAGACACAGTCATAGTCATAGTCATAGTAGTTTATTCGTAAGGGATTATTACAAGTCATGAATGTTAAATGGGTGATCGACGTACGAGCCTAGTCTGTTTATATAAAAGGCAAAGTCGTGACTCACTCACTAACTCATCAACGCCCAGCCCAAGCCCTTGGACCTCGTGACATCGGAGCCTGCGAGTTCAGCCCTATGGGCCCTAAAACAGCAGCAGGGGAAGCCATCCCCTGCTCCTCCCCCTAAGAAGGGCAAAGCGGCGCCGGCCACTAAGACGGCGGGAGCCCCTGCCATGGCGGCAAGCAGGCAACCCACACCGCCTCCCCTACCTATGGAAGCTCCATTCGAAGCCGAATGGCAAGTGGCCGGAGCCAAAAAAAGGGCGGGCAAGGCGACTCGGGCCGCCAAAAAACGAGAGCGGCGGTGGCAGCGGAAGAAGAGGGCCATCGCGGCCAGGTTTCGCGTCCCGGATTCCACGGCTGTAGTCATCACACTGCAGCCGGATGCGGGGAAAAGGGGCGCGATCTACGGCGAGGTCATCCGAAAGGCGGAGCGGGCGGTGAACGCTGAAGTTTTGCACAGACGTTCCTTTTATGATGTAGGTATGCAAAGAAAGGATTTTCCGAAATACGCTGGCTAAGGGGAAGAAACGTCCAAAGTTGGATGAAGAAACCTACTTAAATGCGGGCAAACTCGCAGGCAGAAGCTAGCGTTAGTTTAATTTAAATATGACATGCATCTTGCTTTTACACAAATCCAAGAATATGATTAATTCGGTTTCTTGTGCAAATTATTCTGCTTTTACAATGCTGTTTTTTTTTAATTGTTGTTAATTTGGACGGCGAGCTACGCATTGCTCGTCTTTCACAAGCCCACGTCTGCGGTGGCTAGAAATCAGGGTCGAGATCCTGGCGGCTGGGGCGTAAGGAAGTCCGTTTCCTCACGCGTGCGGCCGCCTCCTTCGCGAGCATTACTGCTTCGCAGAAAGCGGTGACTACCTGCCGTTCCTCCTCGCTCCGGACCATGGCAATGGCAAGTACCAGAGCCCAGCGCAAGAAGCCGTTTCCGATCACCCCCACGAGGACTCGGCGGTTCTCCACCCAAGTGGGGCAAACCTCCACCGTATGCTCCACCATGCCTAAGGCATTAAGTCCGCCTTTGTACTTTTCTATTGCCTGAAGATTAAATAAATAAATAAATCAATATTTCTAAGCAATCTACTAGCTGTCCCGGCGAACTTTGTACCGCCTAACATTCATACATGTGGTGTGATATTTTACTTCTTGAACACTTTAAATTCATATATCTTTCGATATAGTCAACCGATTTCGATGAAACAATTTCTAAGTAATATATCAATTACACACAATTATAATGTATAAAATTTACCTAAATCGATTTCGTACATTTTACGTGATGCGCGCACAACTAAGACTTTTCTACAGATTTATTATATGTAATAGATGTTAAACTTTCAGTTTTCATTTTATCAATTTTAATTAAAAGCGATATTCAACAAGTCCTTCAAAACTTATTTTTAAAGTCTACTGAAGCGAAAAAGTAAAGGCTTTTGAATTTACTCGCACTACAATGACTGACCTGATGTCCTTAAAAACTTTTAATAAATTAAGACATTACTTGGATAAGTCTTTAGTTAGAGCTTGTTTAAAGGATGCCAATATAAATTAACAAGATTTGCTTTAATCAATTCAAGCTTAAATATTACTCAGCTTGTGCAAATATATAAAATACCACCGTATGCTCCACCGTGTCCTCCAGGCGGTCCGCACAAATAGCCACGCCATAATCACGGCGGTAAGTTTCCTCTTTGTGGAGTGGCTGGAGCAGCAACTCGGCGTCCTCACCTTCCGCATGACGCAGGTCCTCACCGGACTTGGCAAGTTTGGGAGGTTCCTGCATTGGATTCAGGCGGAAGAAACACCCGGAGGAGACGGTGTAGCATACGGTAGAGATATGATCCGCTTGGGCAGAGTACCGCTGTGTCCTCGTGGAGGCAATTAGCGACCTTTCGCGCTGGGCCCTGGTTCAGGTTATGGTCCGGAGCGGGGAGGAATAGCAGGCGGTCGCCTCCTTTTGTGAAGCAGTAATGCTAGCTAAGGAGGAGGCCGCATGCGTGTGGGAACGAACGTCCTCACTCCCCAGCCGCCGAAATTCCCCCCCCAGACCCCGACTACCAGCCACGGTCCGGCCATCTGGTAATTAACCGGACCGAGCCCAGTCGTCAACAGCGCGTAGTGATCCACGCGTTCCTCAAAGAGATGTCAACAAACCGTAGGGGCCCAGCAGGGCCGATGCCCACTTTCAAGGACCGCGGGGAATTTCTGAAGGGGAAACCCTTAGGCCTAGAACGCAAAGGGCAACGCACACAGGTGTAGTAGGTATAGAAGTCAGTAAAAGTCTGACACGCCCTCCTGCTCCTCCCAATGGCGATGTCATTGGATGATTTCTACGCGTAAAAAGAGGCGGGCCGCACTATAATGACACCCGGACGTGTCTTCCATCCGAATCAGGTGCAGGAATCTCCCGAAGTTACCTTGTCCGGTGAGGACACCGTGACGTCTCTCCAGCCACTCCTCAAAGAGAGGACTTACTACCATAGTTATGGCGTGCTCAAGCCAGATGCAGCAGAATACCAGTGTTTTACATGAAGCGACTCCTATTTGATCTCTCCCAGTAACTGGGTATTATTACGATACCTCTTTTTATTTTCTTTTGGTGGGAAAATCATTCAATAACATCCCCCGCTCTTGGGCGGAGCGTGAGATAGTGTCAGACTTTTACTGACTAAAAACCCACTCCTGTTCCTTCTTTGCCTTCGTTCCGGGGCCCCGGGGTTCTCTTTCGCATCACCCATGGCCCGAGTAGGCTTCGACCCTGCTGGGCCCCCTACGATTTTGCTGACATCTCCTTAAGGCGCGCGTGGAACACTACGCGCCGTCAACAACTTGGGCTCGGTCCGGACAGTTACCGGATGGCAAGCTACCCATTGCTCGCCGTCCACAAGCCAGTGCCTACGGTGGCTGGAAATCGGGATTGGAATACCGCGGCTGGGGCGTGAGGGCCGTTCTCTCGCGCGTGCGTCCGCCTCCTTTGCTAGCATTACTGCTTTACAGAAGGAGGCGACTGCCTGCCACTTCTGCTCGCTCTGGACCATGGCCTGTACCAAGGCCCGGCGCCCCCACGAACGATACCCCTTGGCACGGCTGGTGTCAGATTTTATAGCTTCTTATTATCCGATATGATTATTCACTAATGCTAATAATAATCTTTACCAATTCAGGTAGGTATTGCTGTAAAAACATGAATATTAAATCCAATGTAAACGAAAAATCGGCATTGAATATAATCTCATACATAAAATATAACCATCCATATAGGTAAACATAATATGTGCGTACCTAACATATTCATTACATTTTTACGTTGAATATCAAAGGGTAGATTAACATAGTTTTTTGAGCAAAAAAGGGTAATTTGTTGAAAAGTTTCCAAAAAACTACCACTATGTGAACTACGTGAGCTTTTGTAAAAACTCTTTTTGTCTAAAAATGTTTCATCTGAAAGTAAAGCGTGACTTTATTATCTTGTACTTACCTTTATAGGGTTCCGCAACTCAAAATAAAAAACCGTATAATAATAATTAATTATTTTAACACTATCTTTCATCTCTAGTGCGATAATTATATAATTATGTATGTATTTATTAATATTTAAATTATATGTGTTATTTTTTTTTAATGTTTTTAATTTAATTTTAGATTTCACCAACTCTTCTTATTTCTATACGCGATTGTCTAAATTTCTTCTGATCATTCCTTTCGCAGGTCTGCTGGAAGTAAATTCTTTTTGAAATAACTGCTTATTTCAAAACGAATTTACCTTTGTACAAATTTTTATAATGTTGTATCTTTTTCAATGTACGAGTATATGTGTGTGTACATAAAATGTAAAATAAATTATGTATTTATTTAAGGAATAATAATAATAATTTATTTATTTCCAAAACTTCAAAATACATTACATCAGTGTGGTCTCAACCCCTGAACTAGGATAACTTGTATGACAGGGTTTGAGGTATCTCCGATTACAATGATCCGTTATGTGTAAACTGTGCGGCAAAAGAAATAAATTACTAAAAAAAAAAAAATAATAAAAAATTAAGGTAATTGCCAAAAATATAATAACCACAAAGCATACACCATTATAGTACCGTAATTAGAGACACAATAGAAAGACAATGAGCGAGCGAATGCCGGCGTTCGCTTGGGGTTTATATCTACATATTCCAAGTACTTAAACATTCCAAATATTTATTTCATAATAATAAACGTTTATTTAAGATAACTAGGATCCAATTAGTTAGGATCTCTTCATTATACATCTGTCAATACCCCTTTTCTCAGGAACGCATGAAGGTCATAATCGTTTCAACCGAAGGACGTCCACTACTGGACATAGGCCTCCCTCAAAATGAGGGTTTTTGCCATGAACGCTAACCCGCTTTGTAAGCGGGTTGGCGTTCACAGTTTGGTTGTTGCAATGCACAGAGAATGCTGCTGCCCATTCTCTGGTGTCCCTAAGTCTAAGTAAACATAAACGTATACGTCATATACTTCTTGATAACTTAAAATCCTGAAATTACCATCAAATAATTAGGTCTACAATCCTTTACAGCTGTGAAAAAAAAACAGGCAAGTGCGAGTCTGTCTCATGCACTGAGGGTTCCGCACAAACCAAACTATGAAAACAGTTTAATTCCCGAATTGAGTTACGAAGATTTTTCCGAATCGTAAAAAAAGTTTTTTTTTGTGACGTAACAACAAATTTACAGTTTTCAGATTTTTTCCTATACTTGTGCTGTGAGACCTTGGTTCATGCCAAATTTCAGGATTCTAGGTCAACGGGAAGTACCCTATTAATTTCGATTCCCTTGAGAGTGTCGAAATATACGTTTTTTGCGACATAAACTGCCGTATCTTTTTTTTTCGCTAACTCAGAAGTTTGATTTTTTCACAGCTTCAAGGGGCCGCAGACTCCTTGTCCCCTGTAGGCTTCGACCCTGCTGGGCTCCTACGGTTTGCTGACATCTCCTTGAGGCGCGCATGTGCGCTTGTACGCGCCGTCGACGACTTGGGCTCAGTCCGGACGGTTACCAGACGACCGGACAGCAAGCTACCCATTGCTCGACGTCCGCAAACCCGCGCCTATGGCGGTAGGAAATCGGGATCGGAATCCCGGCGACTGGGGCGTGAGGGCCGCACCCTCGCGCGTGCACGTGCGACCTCCTCCTTTGCTAGCATTACTGCTTCGCAGAAGGAGGCGACCGCCTGTCACTCCTCCACTGTTAGGAGGGAAGGATAGGCCTCCCCAAACGTCGTCTTAACGACCGGTCCTGTGCGTCTTGCTTTCATCGGAGGAAGCAGCATAATCAGTCTTATATGTTCCCCCTGCTGGGACTAGCTTCCTTTCTAGAAGAGAATGGGCTGTATTCCACCAGATTCGTCAGAACAGACGAAATTATGTGATAACTACCGGGTCAACCCCGGCGAACTTCGTACCGCCTAACAGCCAATGAATGTAGTGTATCTTTCGATATAGTCAACCGATTGCGATGAAACAAAGCCTAAGTAATATATCAAGTTACACACAATTTTAATGTATAAAAGTTATCTACTTCGATTTCGTACATTTTACGTTATGCGCGCACAACTAAAAACTTCTACAGATTTATAATATTTATAGATATTTTTTTTTTTAATTTATTTATTTAAGGAACTTTTAACAAATTGTTATATCAGTTCCATCGTAGCCTTACCCAAATACATCACAATTACAGAGTAACTAGTGAGTAAACTAAAATAGCTTCTGGCGACATTGGTTTGGTTAGAATAACGTTAAATATATCTAAATGTAAATGTACCTATGTATAGTTATAGATTAATGTACAACAAATGTAAAAGTAAATAATTGATACGTAGGTTCTTATTTTAAAAGTGGGCTATAAAGTATTGCATTTCACCAGAATGCATCCATTTTGTCTCCAAAAACATTGGATGTAAGTACCGTAAGCCCGCTTACAACTAAAGTTAATAAATAGATACGTTTATAGCTAAACATAATCACACTAATATTATAAACGTGAAAGTTGGTGAGTGTGTTCTGGTGTGTGTGTGAGTGTGTACGTTTGTTACTTCTTCACTCTCGAACAGCTGAACCGATTTTGATAAAATTTGGCACACGAATAGACCATGTCCTGGAATAGCACGTAGGACTTTTTATTCCGTTGGGATATTATCCGACTTCATATTTTATACTGGCAATTTATGATGAAAAAAAAGAAACTATAAGCTTGGCCAAACCACTCCTTAAAGATATATCAAAGTGAAGATACAAATAAAATGGCTTATCAAGATAAAAGCATAATAAATCAGACCAAATATACTTTACTATCACAATCTCCAAACGGAAGGAATGTAAAATCAAGTAAAATGATCAATGATACAGACACATGGATTCTCCTCAGAACAAAGAACTCCACTCCGCCAGCGACTAGATATGACATTGCTAATTTTATTAAGAGCAAAATCAAACAAATATAACATAAACATAATTATAATGCGGGGCCTGTTTAAAATTTTCTTGCTTGACCAAGGTAACTTGTCTCCAGGCGAAAGCCTTCCGAACGGTTTGATGAAATCACCTGGAGGTTTAAGCGTCTCCCGCCATGTGTCGCATCTCTTCTAGGTGGGGTTACAAGTTTGCAACGAAGATTTTACAAGTTTTAAGTCTCTGGGGCACCAGCTCTAATAAGGATCAATCACATAATAGCAAATCCGATTTGTGTAATAATTTACTAAAAATTTAATTTTTTAAATTATTAAAATCCGTCAAGAAACGGTGGATTTATTAAATTTTTTCTAAACGGCTACGTGGAAACGTGCGCTCTCGCTGGACTGTTTACGATGACGTCATCTGTCATGATCCATGCGACGAACGACTTGATCGTATTCATTCGCAGATGGAGACCGATCATGACAGATGACGTCATCAGCGAGTCGCTTCATTCTCGGGCGCGTTTCTGGAACTAATACACTAAAATTTCAAGTGAATTTCTGGGTGTGCAATGCCGATATATGGATACAGCATTAGTACCGGGGTGTCAATTTAAGACAACCAGAGGAAATTTCCATGAGTCTTTAGAGGTTTATGAGGCTGTGGGTGCTGGCTGTATGGTTCGCTGTTTGAAAGCTTGAGAAGTGATGATGACGTCACGAAGTACTGGCTTCACGAAGGCTGCGCCGACGTTCTTTGTCGAGGGTCACCAATTTAGAGGTATGTGGAACAGAGAGTAAAGCCCCACATACCTACCGTGCCGGGCAACTGCCCGATAGATGATTTCGGGCTATTCTATATGTTCTAATCGCGCGGAGAACTTTGATTGCGCGATACAGGATTAGTTCTTATGCGACGCCATAGATGTCGCTACAAGTCTATGAAAGTATGAATTGTTTTAACTATGCCGTCTCCAGTAATCGCCGAAGTATCTCATAGTTCTGTGGTCTCCCCCTAATATTACTGAGATGGTATGGGTGACATATTTATGGTTTATTTGTGGGTGAGATAGCAAGGTGCGTTTCATAGCTTTGTTTTGTTACATTTTTCAATTCTCTTCTCTTGTAGGTACGTATCAGTGTGAACTTTGTAGTAATATAATAATAGGGGTTAAAGTATGAAATTGCCGTTTTTTAAAACGGGTTTTTTGAAGTGTTATATCTTTGGATTGACTATTTAATTAATTCCAATTATAAGTTCAAATAAACTTTAAGTATATCAAAGGTACGTTATTCTTTTTTCAAAATTAGGTATTTATTAGTTTCTTTGTGTTTTGTATTTTCTGTAATATTGCAGTATTTATAACCATTTTTTTATGAAATCTAAGAAAACTCGCATTATTTTGTTATATGATTTCTACCGTGGAAACAATGTGTCTCAAGTGGTATGCAATATTGATGATGTATATGGACTTAAAACTGCTAATGAATGGGATGTCTATTTTTGTTTCAATCACTTGGTGGGTAATTTTATCTCATGAATAACTTTTCTCCTCAGTGCGGCGACAAGACACAATTTCCAAAACGAAAGCTATTAAACCAAGAGTACACAGTTCTTTTGTTAGAAGAAAGTCGTAGGTATACGTAATTGATATTGCTTACCTTTTGAAATGCATAGTTTCTACGTTGGAACTCATAATATGAAACAAAAAAACGTTTTTTTTATTAGCTTTCATGGTTATAAGAACTGTGATATTATAGAAAACACAAAACACAAAGAATCCATAATACACAATTTCTGGAAAAGAATAACGTACCTTTAATATAAAGTTTATTTGAACTTATAATCCTAAGTCAATCCAAAGATATAACACTTCAAAGCATGCCGTTTTAAAAAACGGAAATTTCTTAGTTAAAGACCTAATATATTCTAGTTCTGTCTCAGTCGTACATAGCCCAAAGAATTGCCAAACATCAATGGCATTGGGCAGGACACATTACTTGGAGAACGTATATTCGATGGGGCTGAAAGGTTCTGGAGTGGCGACCGCGTATCGCAAGATGCAGCGTTGGAAGGCTTTACGAAATAGGTAATAATATTTAATATCCTATTTAACATTATTACCTAAAGAAAAACACAATATTATCCAACTATCACAGCATAGCATAGCATAGATTATAATGTTCCCACTGTTGGGACTCAGGCCTCCTCTCTAGGAGAGGGAATGGGCCGTAATCCACCACGTGGGCCCAGTGCGGGTTAGTGAATTTCACATGTCTTTGAATTTTTGGTTCTAGGACATGCCGGTTTCCTTCACCGTTTTGAGAGCAGTGGTGATGAAATAAATTACACGAAGTAATGCGCCTGGCTGGGTTTGAACCCGCAACTTACAACTCGTAAGTCCGGGCCGTTACCACTCGGCCACTACTGCTCTCAACTATCACAGGCACCGAGTCAAATTATACCTGTTTTTAGGGTTCCGTAGCCAAATGGCAAAAAACGAAACCCTTATAGATTCGTCATGTGTCTGTCTGTCCGTCCGTATGTTACAGCCACTTTTTTCCGAAATGATAAGAACTATACTGTTGAAACTTGGTAAGTAAATGTATTCTGTGAACCGCATTAAGATTTTCACACAAAAATATAAGAAAAACAATAAATTTTGGGGGTTCCCCATACTTACGAACTGAAAGAAGAGAAGAGAATGCTGCGTTCTATATTGACATTGTGTTGTGCTCCCGTTCAAATTTTTTACGAAAAATAGTGTTAAAAATCGTTGGACCATATAAAGTGGATGAAAGTGAATCCGGACACACAAACTCGCTGTGACAGTGTTATTAACAGTTTTAGTGCCCATTATAAACAAAAAAACGTAAAAGTAAAAATATCAGACCGATGTCTACAAACAATATTTTTTAGGACAAAATCAAATAATAATATACTACTGATCTGTTCGCATAAAGTGCAAAAGTGATAAAAGACCTGGATAAACTATCAAAATTTTGTATTTTAAAAGGACTTTCCTAATTTTATTCATCTTGAGATCCGTTTTTTATTTGAATCACGTAGTTATTGATGTAATTACAACACCATCTAACGAAAATTATAAGAACTTAATCGCATTTAGTATTGCCTCACTCATAATAGTGTTAGCAGTACAAATAAATAATTGGTTGTGTTAATTGATTCGAAACAACGACATCTATTATCTGTGGAATACATTTACGGCATTAACACCAACACGGTCAAAAATTTCAATGCTCCAAGTACTGTATCGTGTGGCGCAACGGTACTACGCTCGCTTTCGAAGATATAATCGTCGTGACTCGAGTTCGATCCTGACTTAAACTTGAGATTTGTTTTTGTGATCTATATTTGGAATATAAAAATATATTAGTATCATGAATTTCCTAGAGAATATAACTTTCCGTCGTACCCGCACTAGATCGGAGCCAAACAATGACGACAGTAATATAATTTCACAATCACTGAATTGTACTACCTCGAATAGTATGCCAGACATGTCTGACGATGAAGACGATCAACTATCAATTTTAAAAGACCAAATCGAAAAACTAACGGCTCAATTAAATAGTGCACACACTGAAATTGAACTACTTTCGTTAGAAAATAAAAATTTAAGGCAGGTTAATGAAGATTTAATGAAGAAAAATGATATTTTTAAGAAGATTACTTACAGTCCGGCAAAACAGAAAAAACAAACTCCAAAGAAAAGTACAAATAATTCCAAAAAAACAAAACAGACACAAACTATAGAAAACATGAGAACAGATTGTACACCTTCTACACACATGACACTGAAGAACAAAAGTGAAGATATCGGCCTATGTCTCTCAAGCACTTCTCAAGAAAAAATATCGCATACAAGTCAAAATATTTCATCTTTGAAACCCAAAATATGTCTGATAAGTAGTGAAACTTCCAGCAGAATATACAAAATCGGTCAGAGAACTCAATTATGTAATTTTGAAATATGCCATTATCGCAAACCTAACTGTAATCTGAACCTTTTATTAGATAATATTGATGAAAAAGTACGAAATTTTACATACTGTGATTACTGTATTGTCTATATTGGCGAAGTACATTTTAGAAAAACGCACAATTATATTGAACTTGTCTCGCTTATACGCGAAAAACTAATTGCTTTGAAACATACAAACTTTATAATATGTTTACCAACATTTAAATATATGGTTAACAGTAATATAATGTATAACAGCCGAATTGAGACATTCAATAATCTACTTTGCATGGATGCGGAAACATATAATTACGCATATATCTTAGACTCAAATTTAAATCTACCGTATACTTCCGACACTTACAGCCATCGTTATGGCACTTTGAACAATAAAGGCTTAAATATTGTTTTATCAGATATCCAGGATCTCGTCTTGGACATAAGTGCCTGGAATGCTACACCCATGGAGGTTGACTGTTTCCAGAAAAATGAAGTGAATTCTTTACCAGCTTCACAGACATCAGATGATTCTCAGTTTTTTCTATAATTGTCTCAATATTCTCCATCAAAATATAGCAGGTCTAGTCAATAAATCTGACACGTTTTTAATTAAGTTAGAAGAGTTATTTAATAAGGGAACTATTGTAGACGTTATCTGCATTACAGAACATTTTGTGGAATCAGGCAATGAGGATCTAATGTATATACCCAATTTTTATCTAGCTGCTTATTATTCACGAAATACGAAACGAGGAGGTACATGTATCTTTGTCAGAACAGGACTTAAATATCGAATACTAACTGACGTAGCTAAACAATTGATTTCAGGACTATTTGAATGCTGCGCTGTCGAACTTATATCTTATAACATCATTATTATTTCTATATACAGGGTACCTAAACATAATTATATATTATTTTATGAGAAATTAGACAACATACTCAAAAGCTTTGCTCTAGGACAAATAAAAATATTATTCTCGCAGGAGACTTTAACATTGATGTAATAAAGAGAAATAAAATTACACTAGAATTTGAATATTTTCTCTTACAATATAATTTAAAACTAGCACTTTACAAACCGACAAGACTTAGTAGTAAAACCTGTATCGATAATTTTGCACATAGTTACCAAAGGGGCTGCAAGGCTGAAATCAAAGATCTAGCTCTCTCGGATCATACAGCTCAAATACTAAAAGTGCCCATAAAAAAAACGTGCAAATTACAATTTTGGAAACGTAAAAAGAAAGATTATTCTGAAGATAATTTGATTAAATTTAAAAATCTCCTAGGTTGTTTCTCTTTCGTAGAAGTTTTTAATGCTAAAGATGCAAACCTGTCTTTTGAAGCCTTCATGGAAGATTTCTTATTATTATATAAATTATGCTTTCCAGAAAAGACAATAACTATCAAATTAAATAGAAAAACTAAGTGGATATCGCGAGGGATAAAGATATGCAGCCGGAAACAAAGACAGTTACTTTGGAAATATCGATATGACCCTAGCTCAACAAATAAGAATAACCTAAAGAAATATTCTACTCTCTATAAAAAAAATATAAAATTGACTCAGAAAGCCCAAAACAATTATTTCATTTGTTCTTCTCAGAACAAATCTAAAGCCGCTTGGCAAGTTATTAATAAATCCAAAACGTGCTTACCACAGGAACAAATTATGACTATAAACAGAGACAACTTGACTTTTACACGCCCCATTGACATCGCTAATGAATTTAACAATTACTATATTGACACTATTGAAAATAATATAAATTCTGATAAGACTAATGTTAATGTTTTTGATAATCTTTCGTCACAATCTTTATTTATGTCGCCGGTTTCGAATAATGACATTATAAAAATTATATCTCATCTTAAAAATACGAATACTGTTGGTTGTGATGGCGTTAGTACTAAGGTTCTAAAGTACGTAAAGGAAGATATAGCACAGGAATTAGCTCACATCATCAATCTTTGTGTTGTTGACGGCATATTTCCCAACAGCTTAAAAAAAGTTATTATTAAACCTTTATTTAAAAAAGGCGACAAAACGGACATCAAAAACTACAGACCCATTGCAAAAATTTCCGTCTTTTCCAAAATTGTTGAAAAAGTGATATACGACTCTATATACACATACTTTGAAAAATATAACTTTTTTTGCAATGAACAGAAGGGTTTTCGCAAAAACATAAATATTAACTTGGCTCTGTTTGATTTAATTAATAATATTATGACATCAGTTGATAAAAAGAATCCAATTTGTACTATATTTACTGATATGACAAAGGCATTTGACTATGTTGACCATGAGATATTGCTACAAAAGTTATATGCCTACGGTGTTAGGGGAAATATCCTAAAATTGATAGAATCATATTTAAGTGATAGAGTTCAATGCACCGAAGTCTCTCGATTATGTCCCAAAACTAAATTAGAAACAGTATATGTCTCAAAACAAAGATCCATAAAATATGGCGTCCCCCAAGGCGGCGTGTTGGCACCACCTCTTTTTTTGATTTACATCAATGATCTCCCAAAAATAATTCAGCATAAAATGGTTCTCTTTGCAGATGACAGCACAGCCATAATAGAATGCAATGACATAAATAATTATGAAAATGACATTAATGAATCTCTGACTAAAATAATAAACTGGCTTAATGACAATAATTTGAAAATTAATCTAAGTAAAACTAACATCATGCAATACCACCAACGTCGTGAAAATAATAACATTAATATCACTTATAATGACTATAAAATACAGGAAGTTGATAATGCTAAGTTTTTGGGAATCACGATTGATAATAAATTGACTTGGAATACTCATACTGATATAATATGTAAGCGATTAAGTAAATCTGCGTATGCACTATTCCAACTCTCAAAAAAGGTTAATATTGAGACATTGCTAACAGCATACCATGGACTTGTAGCTTCTGTTTTACGGTACGGTATTATTTTCTGGGGGCAGTCAGCTAATAGGGAAGTCGTATTTAGGATGCAGAAACGCTGTGTGAGATCTATGTGTGGTTTAAAAACGACAGATAGCTGTATTCCACATTTCAAAAAACTAAGAATATTGACACTGCCAGCAATGTACATAATGGAAACTACATTATTTGTGAATAAAAATCCGCATTTATTTGTCAGCTTATCTGAAGTCAGAAGAAATCCATTACGTACTCAATATTTTAATAAACTTAGTAATGTTAAGTGTAAAACATCTTTAATGCGTAAAAGCTTTTTCGGCAATGCTCCAAAAATCTATAACAAAATACCGAATGCCATTAAAAATATGCCATTAACAAAATTCAAAAAGGCACTTAATAAGTTGCTTTGTGACAAATGTTACTACACATTAGATGAATTTTTGAATGATGGCTCAATATAAACAAAATAATGTTACTAATTATAATAATGCGTGTGAATTTTTTTCTGTCTTTGTGTTTATGTTTTAAACTTAAATTATGAAATGTTTGGAATTTTATGCTGTTGATATTGACATTTAATATTTTTTTGACATTTTAAATATTTTGGAATAGATAGTTATATTTTTTTGACATTTAACTTAAATGATTAATTATTTGGAAATGAAATTTATTGTTGATATTGACATTAAATAATTTTTGACATTTTAATTATTTGAACTTAGATACTTAGATTTTTTTTGACATTTTAAATATTGTGGACTTGGGTAGTTAGCTTTTTTGACATTTTTATCTAATAAATTATAAAAATAATCCCTTATTTAAGTCTGCCATAATTCAAGTTATGATGATATTTTTTAAATGTTAATAATTAAATTGAATACCATAATTATGCAGGATTCTCAAATATATACATATTTTTTTAAACATTAATTAGTAATCTTGAGCTGGATGCTCGCCATATTTGTACGCCTCCTGGCATAACATAGCGCTCTGTTCATCAAATATAAGATCTGTATTTCTGTACCTGTGTTAACAAATAAAAGTGATTTGATTTGATTTGATTTGAAACTCAAAAAAATTTTTTTCATCAAACCCATACGTGTGTATCTATGGATAGGTCTTCAATAATGATATTGAGGTTTCTAATATCATTTTTATTTAAACTGAATAGTTTGCGCTAGAGACACTTCCAAAGTGGTAAAATGTGTCCCCCCCGCCCCCCGTAACTTCTAAAATAAGAGAATGATAAAACTAAAAAAATATATGATGTACATTACTATGCAAACTTTCACCGAAAATTGGTTTGAATGAGATCTAGTAAGTAGTTTTTTTTTAATACGTCATAAATCGTAAACCGCAATTTACCTTTCAAGTTTGTACGGAACCCTCAGTGCGCGAGTCCGACTCGCACTTGCCCAGTCATTCACTCAGCTGCTCTCAGCGGCTAGGCCTTCGTGAAAGTGGAAAATGGTCTCAATGAACATACTCTTGAGGAAAAAAGTACCTATCCTATAATGTGCTATTCCAGGACATGGTCTACCCGTGTGCGAAATTTCATCCAAATTCGTTCAGCCGTTCGACCACGAAGAAGTAACAAACACACAAAAACTTTCACCTTCAAAATATTAGTGTGATGTGAGCATGCGTCATCAATTCACCTACACTTTTCCTAAGTATTCTGTAGTCGGCTTCCAGTTTAACTGGATGTATCGGAGTACCGAAGGTCTCAAGGTGGACCGATGACCTGGTGAGGGTCGCGGAAATCCGATGGATGCGAGACGCACAGGGCCGGTCATTGTGGCGACATTTGGGGGAAGCCTATGTCCAGCAGTAGACGTCTTTCGGCTGAAATGATGATGATGATGATGATGATGATGATGATCTGAGTACCAGCATTTTACATGGAGCGACTGCCTATCAGAATTCCACAACTCAGTTACTGGGCAACAGTACCGTGTTGCCTTGACAAGCTTGACAAGACTGAAGAAATATATTTTAAGGGTTCCGTATCTCAAAAGAAAAAAACGGAACCCTTATAGGATCACTCTGTTGTCCGTCCGTCTGTCTGTCTGTCTGTCAGGACCCTTTATGTCGAGAACGCTTAAAGGCATCGATTTGAAATTAACACCATATACTCAAGTCTGCGGCTCCTTGAAACTGTGAAAAAATCACACTTCTAAGTTAACGAAAAAAAGATACGACCGTTTATGTCACAAAAAATTTATATTTCGGCACTCTCGAGGGAATCAAAATTCATAGGATAGGTACTTCCCGTTGACCCAGAATCCTGAAATTAAAACAAGCAAGCAAGCAAGTAATTAAAGCATGGTCTTATAGCACAGATATAGGAATAAATCTGAAAACTGTGAATTTATTTGTTACGTCACAACATTTTTTGTTCCTATTCGTAAAAATCTTCGAGACTCCATTCCATTCATTTCGGGGTTCGGGTGAACTATTTACATAGGTAAGTTTATACGGTACACTCAGGGCGCGAGTCCGACTCGCGCTTGCCCAGTTTTTTTTGTCTTCCGACTGTGTGACGTTCTGTGAAAAGACAGAGTGAAAGGTTTATTTTTGTTTAGTATTAATGGCTATTTTATTGTATTAAATAATGATGATTAGATAAATTGATGGTATGCGTCATACTTGGAGCAAATAAACTGTTTTTGTTTCTGTAAAAACTTCATGAATTATTTCCTAACATCATAGCAAGACCTTCCTCTATCTTAATCATGTCTAATCATGCCTACTACTAGTACCTACTTGCGGTGGTTGAGAGAATGGTTGTTGCGTTTTTTTTTTAAGTGTGGAAATCATCTTATGACTTCTCGCGCTCCGGGTAGAGCGAGAGGGCGTGTCAGACTTTTACTGACTAAAACCACACCTGTGTTCTTCAGTAGCCCTTTGCGTTCTAGGACTACGGGTTTCCTTTTCAGAAATTCTACGCGGTTCTAGTTAGCGGGCATTGGTCCTGCTGGGCCCCTACGGTTGGCTGACATCTCCTTGAGGAGCGCGTGGATCACTACGCGCTGTTGACGACTGGGCTCGGTCCGATCAATTACCGGACGGCCGGACAGCAAGCTACCCAATGCTCGACGTCCGCAAGCCCGCGTCTACCGTGGCTGGTAGTCGGGGTCAGAATCTCGGCGGCTGGGGCATGAGGACATTCATTCACTCACGCGTGCGGCCTCCTCCTTCGCTAGCATTACTGCTTCGCAGAAGGAGGCTACCGCCTGCCCTTCCTCCTCGTTTCAGACCATAGCCCGAACCAGGGCCCGCCGCGAGAGGTCGCTGCCGCCAATTGCCTCCACGAGGATGGTTGTTGCCGTGCTCGGGTTCGATGGCAAGCACGGAACAAATATTTCTATGGTCTACCGATTGTTCCGGTTAAAGATATCTTGTGTATGTAAGATTGCATGTTTGTTGAACGCAATTGTTTCTAGAATCCCTCTGTGACGAATCGTGACTTGTGTCTAGATTTTTTTTTCTCTGTTCCTGTGACATAAGCTTTCTGTCTACAAGCATTTTTTCTTCTGTTTTTTTTCACCTTTGCAAGCCTAAACAATGGCCTAAAATCTTATCCTTGTGCTAAAGCCCGGTGAGATATAGCGACACTAATTCGAGTGGTCACTGCTCCACAATGAGATCGTATAATCATCTCATACATTATTATATCTGCTGTGATGTGACACAGGGTGATGTAGAAAGCCCATTCTGTATCGTCCTTCAGATTGTCAATCGCTAATATATAAACTAATAATAATATAAACTAGTGCTTGACTGTGATTCCACTTGATGGTAAGCAGTGATGCAATTATTGATGGTGAGGCACACTGGTTTATTAAGAGCCTATTATTATATAAATATATATTTTGCCAACGTCAGTTGTTCTTTATGAGTTCAATATGATCACTGTGGGAAAAGATAAAATAATAGGAACTAGAAGAGTTTATTTGGCTACTCCAATCAATATAGGAACTGATATTTTAACACAGATAATCCTAATTGCTATTTTTTAATGTTTATGCTTTTCGCTGGAGAGCTGTTAAGAGTACTTCAGTAGAGTTTCAAAGAGTTTGTCGATTTCTGATAGGTATGGAATTTGTTAGTAGTAATCGAGAGTTTTTATTCGTGTTTAAGTCTCATGCAATTGCATGGGACCTAAATATTAACTTGCAAAATGTAATTTTAAACTACACACCTGTTGCTAAGTCGTCGGAGAATACAGAAGTGAATTTAAAATAGACCAGCTTCTGCCAGTGAAATAAAATATATCCTTTTGATCTGCTCTATATGTGTGCCAGATTTCGTTTAAATCCGGTCAGCCGTTTGACCGTGAAGCAGTTATAAACATACTCGAACATACAAACTTTTGTCTTTATATTACTGTGAAGTGCGATGTGATTTTACCTTTAAAATCACGGTATGAAATATGATGTGATGTAATGTGATGTGATTTCGGATTAATAATATTAGTGTGATGTGATGTGATGTGATTTTGCTTTTTTAGTATTAGTATAATGTATGTTCTTTCAGGATGTTAATTTTTAACCTTCTTACCTCGTCTGTTATGTGGTCAGGCCACACTTTACGAAACAGCCATACATCTTACTAATTGACGTTATCTCGGGGCGCAGGACGTTTGCGTTTTTCTTTATTTTTTCCTCCGCACACACGTGTCGCAGTGCAAGTAAAAACGTAGGACATTTTTTGGAGTGTTTAAATTTGAAGTTTAGTTATTTTTTATGGTTGATTATAATTATGGTTTTGTTTAAATAAAAGACTTGCGGATGTGATATAATTTTATTATTGAAAAAAAGAAAGAAAGAAAAATGTTTTATTTGGCACACGTACACAAATACACACAATGTAGAAACAACATGTAAATACTTAAGATAAAAAAATAAAAATAACTAACATTGTGTGTCTCGCGCCTGCACCAATAAGTCCAGTTCAGCAAAATGTCAGACAACTTTGTGGCAGTTGCCAGTTATTGGTCAGTTTAATGTATGGCTTTTAAGTTACATTTACTAGTGCAAAACAAAATTAATATTTTGTCATCTTCATTGAAATACAACGTTCTTGTATTTGATTCCTTGAGTTCTTTAATCTGGGTTAAGTTTATTCACCTACTGTTCCAAGAAAGATTGAACATGTTATAAATCTAAATAATAAATTAGACAGAAAAATGATATTAGCATAATCAGCCTTATAATGTTCCCACTGCTGAGACTCAGGCCGCCCTTCTATGAGAAAATGAGCTGTAATCCACCAAGTGAGCCCAGGGCGGTTCGATAGATGTCACAAATGTCTTCGAACTTTTTATGCCACTTTCCTTACGATGTTTTCCTTCACTGTTTTGAGAGTAGTGGTGGCGAAATAAATTACTCAAAGTACCTGGGTTCGAACTCACGATGTACAACTCGTAAGTCTGAGCTGACACCACTACTCACTGTTCTTAATTTTATTAGATTCTATGACTTAATTAGCTGTAATTTTTGGTTCTATATCTATGGACACTCATAATCGTAAGACAGTTTTATGAAAAACATCATGCACACACCACACCATTATACATATCGTACCTACCCTTATTGCAAAAACCAACTATCTGCAATTTTTACCCAAATAAAGTTAAATCCATTCATCCATTCGTCTCATCAAGATGAATCTACAAGTAAAACCGGTTATTAGCTACGACACTTATTTAAAAAGATAGCTTCGGCAAAAAGTAAATAACCTACAAATTTGATTGAATATAATAGTAAAAACATAATACTAATCTAATACATAAATATTTGTGCATTTTGTTGGTTTTTGCAATAAGGGTACGATATATCTTACGAATTCTCCTCCTTGCGTCGTCTTCTTCCGTCCTCATTGCTCCTCAATACTCCCTCAATGCTCAATGTGACTTCGACGAGAAACTTATTTGTGGACTATTTCGCCATGTTGTCTTATCTTCGGCGATATGGATGGCATCGCAGACTGTGGTCTCCAGTGTGGTACGGATTTGGTCTGACCCTGCCTTTTAGTCTTTTTCCATCTACTTTTCCTGTCAGCAATAGCTTTTCCAATTCTCACGAATATTTATATTGAAAATGCTTAAAAAAACTTCATGAAGACACTTCTACTACGACAATTTTCTCAAAATAGTCAGTTGTAATCAATCATATTTTATAACTTAACAACAACATACCGCGGGTACGTGTGTTATTATATTCAGTGAGGGACGGACGATAGAAATATATGAGGTAACATGGAGGGACCGGATGTATTTATTTGTATCACTGTTCCATCTTGTGTGATGAAATTGTAGTGTTTCAGAATCTGATAGGGACCCGTTAGGGCCGAAGATTGTACGAAAGACCTACCGTTGCTCTTTCAAAGTCTGACACACCCTTTCGCTCCGCCCAAGAGAGGGAAGTCATTGGATGATATTTCCACCTACAAAAAAAAGCTGTACGCACAATGATTGTGTTCCCAAAACGCTTTATACGTATGGATCCACTACGTACCGGAGGCGCAACGCCGTACGTTTTATATCCTATTTAGTGTCCCACTGCTGGGCAAAAACTTCCCCCTTCTCCTTGGTTTTGGGCGATTTCTGACCTTGCCCAAGTATGACCAGATTGTCACACCACCTTAGTCGCGGTCGAACTCGACGACGTCGTCCTTCCTCAACCATGCAGTGAATGATGATCCTCGCTCATCTGTTCAGGTACCTACATAAGTACGACGTAGCCAACCCACCCCCACTTCCACCTGGCTTTTTTTTATCCGATATCTGCCACTTGACTTAGGGTGTTTTTAATATCGTGCGGATTTCATCACGCATGCGGGATTTCTCCGCACGCGTAGCCCACGCAAATGTCCTTTTCATACAAGTATTTATTGTAATGCGTGGAATATGCACGCGGGATGCGGGACGTGCTAAAGGACAGCAGCCCCGCATGCGGAGCAATTCCACATGCGTGATGAAATCCGCACGATATTAGAAACATCCTTATGGAAGGCAGGGTGGTTTTTCTAATGCGATATATTCGCTTAACACCTATTATGCTGCGTTCCATTGCCCATTGACAATCCAGTACTTACTTTAATTAAAATCCTATAACCACTTTCAGGATTCATCTCGTTCTAAATTACACTGATGGCGGTCGCTTATGCCAACACAGAGCGACGCCAGGTTTCAATTTCCAGAACAGGGATGTTAACACTTCCATTTTCCTTGAGTATTCCAATATACCTACCTATCATGTTTGACCATGTAATAGGAATCCCTCCGGAGTGTGTGACCAACACATCTCTACTCACCACGCTGTTTACGACTTGTCTTAAGAGAACTATAGCATAGCATAGTCGGCCTTATAATGTTCCCACTGTTGGGACTCAGGCCTCCTCTCTAGGAGAGGGAATGGGCCGTAATCCACCACGCGGGCCCAGTGCGGGTTGGTGGATGTCACATGTATACGAATTTTTGGTTCTAGTACATGCCGGTTTCCTCACGATGTTTTCCTTCATCGTTTTGAGAGCAGTGGTGATGAAATAAATTACACAAAGTAATGCTCCTGACCACGTACCGGAAGACGTAGCGTTGGAAGAGCTCCTACAAGGTGGACCGATGACTTGGTAACGGTTGCGGGAGTCCGATGGATGCGAGACGCACAGGACCGTTCGTTGTGGCGACGCTTGGGGGAGGCCTATGTCCAGCAGTGGACGTCTTTCGGCTGAAATGATGATGATGATGATGATGCGCCTGGCTGGGTTTGAACCCGCGACCTACAACTCGTAAGTCGGGGCCGTTACCACTCGGCCACCACTGCTCAAACTTAAGAGAACTGCAGAACCTTAATTACGAGTTTTATAATATGCAAAAATATATGACACACTGCAGCAAACAGAATCAGAAAAATATAATGTTATTCTTCAGGATAAATGCTTGATAGATAGTGTGTTCAAAAAATAACACAGATAATTTAGTACGATTTTTTTTTTCGGTGGGAAAATCATCCAATGACATCCCCCGCTCTTGGGCGGAACGGGAGATAGTGTCAGACTTTTACTGACTAAAAACCCACTCCTGTTCCTTCGTTGCCTTTCATACCAGGGCCGAGTCTTCCTTTCAGAATCAGAGCATGGGCCCCAGTAGGCTTCGACCCTGCTTTGAGGCGCGCGTGGAACAATGCGCGCCGTCGACGACTTGGGCTCGGTCTGGACGTTTACCGGACGGTCGGACGACGAGCTACCCATTGCTCGCCGTCCACGTGCCCGCGCTAATTTAGTACGATAGAAAAAAATCACGAAGATGCCTCTTAAAATTACTTTTATCGATTATAAACCGGACTAAGAAACATGCAATAATTCTGATTCTTTGTCAGATTATTTTACAAGCAACGTTTAACCGTTATAGTATTTTAATTTTATAATCAAACTAGCTTCTCCATACAAACTCTGGAACCCCTTTTCATCTCCTTAGAGGGTAAATTTTGGAAAATCCTTTCTTAGTGAGTTAGTTATTTTTTATACTTAATTCTACTATATTTTAATTCCAATGTATTCTACTGCATTTTAATTTTACTGTATGTGTGAGGTACGAATAAACGTTTTTTCTTTCTTTCTTTCTTAGTTCTCACCTACGTCATAGAAGGAAATCTAGTTCAAATTTCACGCTCCTAGTCCCAGAAGTTTCGGCTGTGCGTTGATATATCAGTCAGTCAGTTCCTCTTTTTACATATGTTGATCAAATTTCAAAATGCTTCATGTTGGCAAGCATTGTGTCTGTGCATTCCTTTCTTTTGTATGCAGTCTTGTAGTCCTTTTAATCCATGCTTATCGGTACTTGCATTTCCCTTTTTTTTAAACATGGCCCTTGTGGTGTTTAATGTTTTTTTTTTTTTTAAATTTTCGAATTTCATTTGACTTTGCTCGAATTCTTGATGCCACTCATGCACAGTGTGCATATACAAAAAATCACCATATTCGGTTAATATTAAGAGGTTGCATAGGAATAAATCTGAAAAAAATAAATTTGTTGTTACGTCACAAAAAAAAAAACATTTTTTGCGATTCAGAAAAATCTTCGAGACTCCGTTCGGGAATTTAACTACCTATTTACATAGGTAAGTTTACATACGGAACCCTCAATGCGCGAGTCCGACTTGCACTTGCCCAGTTTTTATTTTTATATTATTTATACCTCAGCCACCTTCACTTTATTAGTAATTTATTATTGTAAACATTTAAAATATAATGTGAATGTGAGAATACTATAGACTCTGCGGATTTATAGATTACTTTGCACTTTCTTACACTTTTAAATTATTATTTTTTTTATTGTGATTTTGATCACTCACTTTTTTAAAAGAGTCATCGAGTTTTTTGCCGGTTCTACTCCATAAGAAACGACCAATTGGAACCGTGCATTTGCTTTTGACGTTTTAAAAGGGCCCATGTAGCATGTGCCTATGTGAAATAAAAATATTTAGATTTCGAAGGGTTTTAAATTGAATAATGTTAGAATATTTTGCTTTTTAATTTTCGTGACAGAGTGGACGAAATACTCCTCCATCACACTTTTTTGTACTGATCGATTGAAGTCGAAGTGCGAGTCGAACTCGCGCACTGAGGGTTCCGTAAAACCTTACCTATGAAAACTTACGAAGATTTTTCTGAATTACAAAAAAATATTTTTTTTTGCGACGTACCTAACTACAAATTTACAGTTTTCAGATTTTTTCTTATACTTGTGCTATGAGACCTTGCTTCATGATTCTAGGTCAACGGTAAGTACCCTATGAATTTTGATTCCCTTGAGACATAAACGGCCGTATCTTTTGGAAGTTTGATTTTTTTACAGCTTCATGGGACCGCAGACCTGAGTATATTATGGTTTTAATTTCAACTCAATACCTCCACGCGTTCCCGAGATAAAGGGTCTTGACAGACAGACAGACAGACAGACAGACAGACAGACAGACAGACAGACAGACAGACAGACAGAAGGACGGACAACAAAGTGATCCTATAAGGGTTTCGTTTTTTCCTTTTGAGGTACGGAACCCTAAAAACGCCCCATTTAAGTATCTTCAACACTCGTGCAATCTCTTTTAATGCACCCCAATAAAAGATTACCAAGTATTCTGTGACAAATATCCCCGTAACCTTAAACAACAAGAAGTGTAATAATCCGTCAGAGTGTAGCATACATAGCATATATATGTATGTGTGTTGTGTTACATAAGATGATCCGCGGTCCGAGAGTCCTTCACACGAGTTTGAGACTGGTCACACTTAACCCACCGAAGGGTGGTACCATTTGTTACTTATTCACGATATTATTGGGGAGTCGTAACTCATTTTTTTTTTATCTAGCCCATACTGTCCCACAGCTGGGCAAAGGTCTCCCCTAAGTCCTTCCAGACTTTCTTCTCCCGCGCCGTTTCAAACTAATCCTACGCGTCCAGATCATCCCACCATCATAAGATGATTTTCCCACCGAAAAAAAACATCATAATTTTTTTTTCAAAATGAAAGAATTTATTTGTATAATTCAATAAAAACACATAACTAATTAAAACTATATATACACTACTCGTATAGGCAAAAACTACTAGCTAAAATATGGCGTCATAAAACTCCTCCGCATCGCTGTCGACTGGAAGTGTAAATCATAGTGTAAATACAAGACCATCATTTATATAAATGTAAATCTACACTAATATTATAAAAAGGTAAAATTTGTTTTTTTTTATTTATTTATTTATTTGTATGTAAGGAGGTAATCTCTGAAAGTACTGGTCCGATTACTAAAATTTTTTCACCGATAGAAAGCTGCTTTATTCCTGAGTGACACAGGCTATATTTTATGTACGCGGGCGAAGCCGTGAGCAAAAGCTAGTCATGAATAAATTAAAAACTTTGTCTTTGAATTTTTTCATCTTCTGTTTGTATAACTCAGAACACCCCCAGGGTCCTGTACTTTTTAGAATGCATACGAGGGGCGGAAACCAACTCTCAGAGGGCTCTTATTTTTTTTTTGTTATTTAGGTAACCAATAGCGATACATAAAGTATGCTACAAAGTGCTTTACTGAAATCTGTGGCTAATAACAGGTTTCCTTTTTTAACTGGGATAATTATATAACATGCGAACGAACTAATAAGAAAAAACTGAGCAAGTTCGAGTCGGACTCGCGAAATTAAAGTTATTTTGCACTTTTTAGTGTTTTTTTAGGATTCCGTACCCCAAAAGGAAAAAACAGAACCTTTATAGGATCACTTCGTTGTCAGTCCGTCTGTCTGAAAGAAAGAAAGAAAAACTGTTTATTCGCGCGAAATGAAGCAATCTTAAAACTAGCTAACAAACATTATCAATTGAATAGGGAAGATATGCGTCACATCCGCGCAAAACGGCCGAACGCTCAGCATAAAGCGTGGAGGTATCGAGTTGAAATTAAAACCATATACTCAGGTCTGCAGTCGCTTAAAGCTGTGAAAAAAATCAAACTTCTAAATTAATGAAAAAAAAAAGATACGGACGTTTATGTCGCAAAAAACGTGTATTTCGACACTCTCAAGGGAATCGAAATTCGTAGGGTACTTCCCGTTGACCTAGAATCCTGTAATTTGGCATGAAGCAAGGTCTTGTAACACAAGTATAGGAAAAAATTAGAAACCAGTAGATTTGTAGTTACGCCACAAAAAAAAAAACAGTCACAGTTTATTGAACAGTTTTCATAGGTAAGTTTGTACAGAACCCTCAGGGAGCGAGTCCAACTCGCACTTGCCCGGTTTTTTTTTTTATACTGGACTCCCTAGCTACGCCACTGAGCTCAACTGAAAACTTCAAGATAAGAATTTTTATTTTATTTAGCATTCTCGTAACACAACGTGTAAAAACTATTTTACTCGAATACACTACCAGTTTTCTTTAGCTATGAAAGAAAGAAAGAAAGAAAAATATTTTATTTAGCACACATGGATACACACACTGTAAAAACAAAATTTAAGACCACTAAGAAACAAACAAAATTTAAGACCACTAAGAAACAAAAACTCGGTCTCTAAACCCTCCAATGGTAGCAGCCAATCTCATGTACTTTCGAGAGGCCTCCGTATGTCGTGTAACGGCTTTGCATGTTACTCCTCAGCATCGAGGGGGTTGGTTGTCAGTCCATACTAATTTTGTATTGGAACTGTCAAGGAGTTTGCGAGTTTGGGGCCTCCTCAAGAACGTTGTTACCTTCTAAGAGAGGCTAGGGGTGGAGGACTTTTGTTTGAATGTAAGGATTTGCTTTTTGGGCTTTACATCGTCGAATTATATTTCCTGAGTGAAGAGTATATGGAAGAGTATTATAGTAGAAGAGTAACTAGCCAAGTGCGAGTCGGAGTCGCATATAAAGGATTCCGTACCACAATATATTATTGTAATGGAGCAAAAAACGCCGACAAAAAAACGTTTGTTTTATGGGAACTGCCTTTAATTTTTAACTTTATTTTAATTTAATTATGTTTTGTTTGTAGTGGTAACAGAAATACATCATTTGTGAGTACTTCAACTGTGCAACTATCATGGTTCATAAGATTCAGACCGGTGACAGACAGATAGACAGACAGACAGATGGACGGACAGCGGAGTCTTAGTAATAGGGTCCCGTTTTACCCTTTGGATACGGAACCCTAAAAACGATACCTCCAACGCATACAGTCGTAACCTATTTTTAGAGTAAACTTGTATATTATATATTGTCGTTTTCGGACCGAAAATCAATCAAGCATTTGATTCTTCAAAATTATAAAAAGGCCTTAGGGCCATCACGACACTTATAACGGTAATAGGAAACCCTTTGGGAAGACACGTGTCAGATTCCTTGGCTTCTGAGTATACGTAACAACTGTCAAACACTAAATACCGAACTAAGTGAATTAAAAAAATGTCACCCTTTTAATTCGACTCACACTTGACAACATTTTTATTCATAAAACATGGCGACGACAAACCGCCGTCATTTCCGGCTCTTACTCATGTGTAGATATGTACTTCCGGTTGCGTGCCGGATGCTCTATGAAAGCAACCCTAGCCGACTTCCGGTAGGCTTTTAGTCATAAATGCGACGAATATACATACAATCATTGGACATGTTTTTTGTGGACAAACATATTAGAGTTATGTAGAAATGAGGAGTGACTATTTACCATAATATTTTTGTTTAGGGTTTTTAAATGACCATTTCCGCCAATTAAGAGGGTCCTTCCCGATTCGTCTATCGTCAACGTGAGCTTTTAAACCATCGAAAAGCTTGGTGTTTCATCCAACGCAATGTTTGATAAAGAGGCAACGCGAAAAAAGAGAGATAACACCTGAAAGCTCTGTTGGCATTCGGTAATTCCGTAATTTACTCGAATATTTCACAAAACTTGTTCCAGGAAATACGTGTTTTTCATCATTCAGAATCACGATTAAATGTGCAATGTGTGGTTAGGTAGGCGGAACAGAGAGTAAAGTCCCACAAACCTCCGTTGAAAAGGGTGTTATGTCTGGTGGGCAACTGCCCGATAGATGATTTCGGGCTGTTCTATATGTTCTAATCGCGCGGAGAACTTTAATTGCGCGATGCAGGATTAGTTCTTATGTGACGCCATAAATGACGCTACAATTAGAAAGGTCAAAGTTCACGCAAATTAGAAAATTTTCAGAGGTTTTTATTGGTTTAGTTTTGCATATTATGTTTTGCTTTCAATAGAAACCAAGATAATATCAATGATAAAATATTTGTGTTTTCAAAATATTTAGAGAAAAATGTGTAATAACGTCATAATCACGTAAGAGCGGTTGTATGAAAATGTATCTCGGGTTGGTCGCTCTTAAGTTGTGTTAGTTGAAAGTATGTTAAATGTTTCCTTATATGTCGTCGGATAAACGTAATTCTATTAGGCAGCGTTTAATATTTTTTCAAGATTATTAAATGCTGCCCTACTTAATGTCCTGGTTATTATTAATCGCCTGTATTTTCCGGAAGTTAAAAACTGGCATCTGAGTACTTTGTGTACCTACATGATTCTCTTCTAATATATAAAAATCCCGTGTCAGTGTTTGTAATCGAACTGCTCCGAAACGGCTTGACTGATTTTTATAAAAAAAGAAAAGCCGAAAGGTCCTGTATTGGCGACCGCGCACCAGAAGACCAGCGTTGGAAGGCCTCCCGCAAGATGGAACGATGACCTGGTGAAAGTCGCAGTAATGCGATGGTTGCGAGACGCACAGGACCGTTCGTTGTAGTGACCCTTAGGCGAGACCTATGTCCTACAGTGGACGTCTTTCGGCTGAAATGATGATGATGATGGTGATGAATACTTTTCTACTTTCACTCGGGCGAAGCTGCGTGTAGAAGCTAGTTTCTTCTTTAGTCCACCCTAGAAATTACTCCTGCATCGTGAGTGCATTTACAAAGACGCAAACTCTCATACTTAAGACACCCAGGCCCAGAACAATTCTAACAATGGAATCGAAACCATGACACGCAGCGAAGTAGTCAATCGATCACTTCCTGCGTCAACCGCGCTGTCACGTCCGAAGAGATCATTTTTGCTTACCGGCCGACATTACTCTACACGGATGGTGGCACGTGTTATTAGGTCATTCAGTTCCCTTCAAAATTGTTGAGCTGAGTGGGGCTGATGCACGTGTCATGCTCGTGAACGGGCGCTTAGCTGCCATTGGCTTTCAATTTCTATTTTTTATTTACTTTTTTTTTAGTTATTTATCTAAATTATGCTCGCATAATAGAAGTGACAAGAAATATGTAACCAAGATTATATGTAACTCATAATGTGATTTAAAAGAGTGTCCATGGAGTTTCTTGCACGTTCTTCTCCGTAGAGATCTACGCTTTGGAACGTGCAATTTAGCTTCACTTTTTTTGATTATTCAAAAGTGCCAGTAAATGGTCTATTTGAAATAAACGTTTCTGATTTCTGACACTTTACATTATTCTATACTTTAAAACTACTACGAATGTTAGAATTAGAACTGGCGTTCATCCAAGTCACACACTCGGTAATCTTGGGTTTCAAATTCACAATGTGGTCACGTCTATCTGTGTATGTAAAGTTGAAAACCATTGGGTTGGTCTCTGTAGATATTTGAATGGATATATTATAGAGTGTGTTTCTATTATTGGTTGGGTTATTGAAGATTATTTTGTTTGTTAGCTACTTTTCTTATTTACATACGTACAACAATTTATGTGCACATATTTAACAACTGAATATTTTTAACTGTGCACTAAAAATCTTGTTCTTCACTGAAAATACTAAATACACACCAAATATTAATGGACTTTTACAATTATTAAGGGACTTGGGGCACCCCGACTAGGACAGGTTAGGTCAGTAGGGGATGACGGGGTCTAGTGAGCGAGCTAAGCGAGCAAACATGCCCTCGCCACCAATAGTATTTTTAGTAGAACAAAGGCATATTTTGTAGTAAAAAACTGGGCAAGTGCAAGTCGGTCTCGCGCACTGAGGGTTCCATACAAACCTATATATGAAACCGTTAAATCCCTGAATGGAGAATCGAAGATTTTTCCGAATCGCAATTTTTTTTTTTTGTGACGTATCAACAAATTTACTGTTTTTAGATTTATTCCTATATCTGTACTATAAGACCTTGCTTTATGCCAAATTTCAGGATTTTGGGTCAGTCGGTAACTACCCTATGAATTTTAATTTCCTTGAGAGTGTCGAAATATACGTTTTTGGCGACATAAACGACCGTATCTTTTTTTTTCGTTAACTTAGAAGTTTGATTTTTTTTTATTGAGGTACCGAACCTTAAAAACAGGAATAAATTGAGAAACAGTTAAATACTACCCTTTAACAAATAGACAAGAAAAAGGAATGGTAAAATGGATACAAACGTGATAATCATTTCTTAAGAATTCTCTTCTAGCATACCTGCTCAATCATCTGAGCAGTGGTGACTCAGTGGTAACAGCCCCGATCGAGATGTAGGTCGCGGGTTCAAACCCAGCCAGGCGCATTACTTTGTGTAATTTATTTCATCACCACTGCCATTTTATCCAAATCCTTTCAGATATTTAAGCGCGGAGGAGTAACAAATGTATATACACAAACTTGATGTTAGTCATCTAACGCCTCCTAAACGGCTTGACCGATTTGGATGTTGTGTGTACATGTAAGTGGGTCCCTGGATGGTTTGAATATACAATTGAACCCATCGGGTTCTCAATTTTTTTCGTGACAAATGGCCAGCTTTCCGTTAAGACAACGTCTGTCCTTACCTCTAACACTATATAATAATGTAAAGTTTATTTTTTTCCGTGTCAAAGTTCGTAGGAACAATGAATTATCACATTATAAAAAGTAACCTATTCAACATAAACAACCTTTTTACAAAATACAATACAACCGACTTCAAAGTAAAAAAAAAACACTGAAAAGTGCAAAATAACTTTAATTTCGGAAGTCGATGTTTCTATAATAGTTTTGTCTCTTCCGAAATTAAAGTTATTTTGCACTTTTCAGTGTTTTTTTTTTACTTTGAAGTCGGTTGTATTGTATTTTGTAAAAAGTTTTTTTATTTTTCACGAATAAAAAGTACCCCTTAGCCAAACTTAACCTTTTGAGTGCGTAATTAGAGACACAATAGAAAGACAATGGCGCGTTAACGCCGGCGTTAATGCGGGGATCAACAGCTTAAATACCAGTGCATCTCATGACAAATAATCCCAAACACGGTTCGATTACATTAATTTATTACAGAGTTCCAGTGCCTAACTTCAGGCTTCATCATCAGATCAGTTCGATATATTCCCCCTCTTCTTTCTGTCAGTCATCGACTACACGTATAAACAAAGCAATTTTACTTGTTACGACGGTTCTGCTGTGATTCTATGAGGAGTTCTGTTCCATATCTTCGAATTACATGATCAGATCATAACAATATTTCTATGGGACCAACTCGAAAACATAACCTTTCAATCAAAAAAAATATTTTCAAAATCGGTCCACAATTGACCGAGAAATCGGTAAACATACATAAAAAAATAAAAATACACCAGCCGAACATAGAACCTCGTCCTTTTTGAAGTCGGTTAAAAAGACCTTCCTAACAAAGATTATTTGAAACTAGGTGAGTAGTTCCTGAGAATACCTCTGGAAAAAAATATTTGGTCCTCGTAAAATAAAAATCCGAGACCACAGGAAACTATCGTATCTATTACCCCATGATTCCAAAGGACGCGTCTTTAAGAAGAAAATGTGGGTCAGTGAACGGTTCATTTTACCTTTTCAACCTTTCAGGTAGAAGAGATAATAAATCCTATCAGTGGGTTCTGTAGGAACTCATTCATCAGGACCTCTTTAGATGGTTTGGAACTCATGGTATATCACGCTAATATTATAAAAGCGAAAGATTGGACTGTGTATGTTCAGGGGCGCCGACTTTTAGAAAACCTCATGGGTGCTCATGTTCATTTGATGGACTCGAAAAAGTGGCGAACTGTTAGAAGAGAAATACACACTGATCGACCGACAAATAAATAAATGTCCTACTTAATTACTAAATATGTTCGATAAAAATATAAAATGAAACCATTGTATAAAAATGAAACTAGTTTTTAGTATCAAGAAATATTATAATTTATACTTAATCTAAAATGCGATTACTGATCTGTTTCTTGATGTCTATTCTCAGGGGTGCTCGGCACCAACTGTTTATTTCTCATGGGTGCTCGAGCCCCCGAGCACCCACGGAGTCGGCGCCCTTGTGTAACATACACACTGTTACATCTTCACGCTCGAACGGCTGAACTGAATTGGATGAAATTTAGCACATGGACTAATAGACCATGTCCTGGAATAACACATAGTAATGTAAGTATACGTATTTTTTTTTTTATTCTTCAATGTAATAATATGGTTTTTATTTAATGTAATTTTTTAGTTTGTAAGTTTCTACTGTACAACACCTTGGACTTCCTCCGTAACGTTGTACAAGTGCTTGTAAATAAATAAATAAATAAAATAGGATACTTTTTATTCCGGGTGGCAGCAGCTAGTTATAAACAAAAGAAATAAACCCTTATTTGTATAGTCCTATGACTATACAAATAAGTGTTTATTTCTTTTTTTTTTTTTGGTGGAAAATCATCTTATGACATCCCCCGCTCTTGGGCGAGGCGGGAGATAGTGTCTGACTTTTACTGACTAAAAACCCACTCCTGTTCCTTCGTTGCCTTTCGTACCAGAGCCGAGTCTTCCTTTCAGAATCAGACCCTTGGCCCCGGTAGGCTTCGACCCTGCTGGGCCCCGGTAGGCTTCGACCCTGCTGGGCCCCTACAGCGTATAGTCACAGTGGGAACTTAATTATTAACTATAAATACTATTGTACTAAACCTATGTACATATAATACAAATACACAAGATACACTCAGGCGTATATTTCATCACCCCGTCAGAACATCTCCCCCCTGGACGCGATTTGCAGTGGCCAATCTGGAAATCTCTTAACTGACTGCGGACTCAGGTTGGCCGCTGTAAAAATAATTTGGCCAAATGGGGCTTCCTCGACCCAACTCTAACACAGTGCCAGTGTGGAGCCGCTGCACAGGACATGCGTCATTTGCTATGCTGTCCATCCTGCACAACCACCTGCAGTTTTCAGGATCTATACGAGGCCAATAACAGAGCCGTAGAGGTTGCGAAATACTGGTCAGATAAAATTTAGTTAGAGTACATCGACACGAGAAGAAGAAGACTCAGGCGTCGAAGTACTCCTCTCACATCGCTGTAATCCGGAAATCTATTCAGAAGGCTGGCAGCATTGCCACGTTGAATGGCAATGCTAATTCTTTGGGCGAAGAACGAGCCAGCCCTCTTAATGTTTCGATCAGACGACGTGAAATTTCCTTGAAAAGGAGACGCGCACTCGGACCCTATGACCCAAGCGTTTCGACCCCAAACGGCTCAAAACTGTAATTACCAATAAGGTTACAGTAACACTTATTAGATTTTAAAATAAAATTACAGATAGTTTTTTTTATAACTCCTGTTTCGTAGGTGCATGTACAAACATATACAAGACGCTCAGTCCTGAACCAAACAATAAGCTGCAGGCCATACAAATATTTGTTACGTGCGGGAATCGAATCTGCTACAAGCAGTGCATCAGCCAATCGCTCAACCACTGCGTCAACTGTGCCGTAGGTCGAAAGACATGATTGTTTTTATTTCTAGAAAATGATAAAATCAAGATCAGAGAGAGAGTTCAAATTCAATCATGGACGGGACCGTGGAAGAAAGCAGAGAAAGCAAAGTTGATATAAAAGTGCATAATAAACAAAGAAAAGAGGGGGAGTATCGGCATTCAGTCGATGCTGATACGAACTTTGCAAAAGGAACATAGCCTTCGCAAAGGGTATCTTGTTGCCACTATTGGTCCAGCTGATGAGTACTCACTCATCAGCTGGACCAACAATCAAAATTTACTAATATATTTTTATTAAAAAAAAGTAAAAAACTAAAACTCGACTACGACAATAAAAAACGACGCTAAAAAAGTATGAAACAAGATTTTCATACTTCGAACAGAACAAAAAGAAAAGCCGCAGTCACACGTTATAGGTACGAGTACCAACCGAAACATTTTAATAACGTGTGACTACGGTTTTTAAACTTTGGTCATCCAGATAATTTGCTTAGAGAGTTTGTCTTTGAATTCATTAATATTCTTACTGTTTTTAATATGACAAAGTAGTCTTTTCTAGCACGATGAGCGTCCGATTTGATTAAAGCCATAATTGTAAGGACCGATTCATACCGAAATGGTAGCGAGCAGCAGCGACGGTGCGACCACTTTTACTACATCCTTAAAAGACCAGCCCCCCTAGCCAAGTTACAATCGTATCGTTCGCGCCGAACGACTCGAATAGGCCACGCCTCCGATTCCTTTGTTCTGACGTCTTCTCAACGCTCAGTCACGTGGTCAGAACAAAAGAATCGGAGGCGTGGCCTACTCGAGGCGTTCGGCGCGAGCGATACGATTGTAACTTGGCTAGGGGGGCAGAGCAGAAAAGGTCCTAAAAGGGCACAAGGCTACGCGTGTCTTTTCAGTGAAACTCCCAGCCGGCTCCGTAGGCCTTTCGCGTCTCTGCCAGCCGCTACCATTCCGTTGTCAATCGACCCTAAGAGTTCAAGTTAGTTTATCAAACCCTTTCCGGGTAGATGTTAATTATGACTTTTGAGGTGAGAGAAGAGCCGCAATGGGGTTAAAGCATGACAACGTTGATTGGTGAGCGCAGTTCGACGCATAGTCATTTTGTATTTGATGTGTATTGCTTATCGTTTGCCATAACCTAAGTTTTACTCTCGAGAAGTGAAAAAATCGGATTTACATGGTCGTCACCGGCACCGTGTGAATCCGTTTTCTCCTATAGGTTAGGATAACTGTGTAAGGTAGAGGTAGAGTAATTAGAGTTAATCTTATGTGAATAAAATGACGATAGTGCCCCATTTTACCCACTAGAGGGCGTAGCAGATATTTTCTTTGAGTTGGAAAATCATTAATTAACTTCTCCGGGAGTATGAACGGAAGTAACTGAAACCTACCTGTGTTTCATCAGTAGTCCATCGCGTTCCAGGGCCACGGTAACTCTTTCTACCTAACTGGACGGCGAGCTACCCATTACTCGCTGTCCACAAGCCTGCGCTTAGGTACTGTAGCTGTGAGTCGCCCTTTAACTCCCGATGCCCGGGGCGTTTCAGGCGAAGACTGAGGCGTGAGGATGTCCCCTCCCTAAAATGATCTACATTATATCCTTAATGCCCAATTACAATCAAGACCAAACAACATCAAAGATCATTTACTAACGAGCTTAAGTATCACAGCCAAAATAACCTCCACACTATAAAGGAAAACTATATCTCCTTTCTATCGATATTGCTCCGCGTTCTCAAAGGAAAGCCCCGATAAAGATAACCTAACATCGGCACTTATCTCGATTCTGTGAATCAATACGGGGGTCGGTACTCGATAGTTGCTTAGTACCGAATTATGCGACAAACAGCGGAGGGTAGTCTTCTGATGTGAAAAGATTAGGGGGGCAGAGATTAGGGATAGTTGACGCTTTTGTCTGGCAATGTTTTTGGTATTTATTTTCGGAAACGAGCTTGGTCGAGATTAAATATACACTTTGATACAAGTGCAGAAAGTTTGTCATTGCGACCGAGGCAGAATTCGCACGAGCCGTAGGCCAGTGTGTAAAGAAGCATAGGGCTGCAGTCCATAGGGCGGCAGGACCAGCCTCCTCCTTTGCTAGCATTACTGCTTCGCAGAAGAAGGCGACATGGCCTGTCCCAAGGCCCGGCGCGAGAGATCGTTGCTGCCGATCTCCCCCACGAGGACACGGCGAAGTTTAAGTTAGTTACGTTTCTATAATTGTTATTTCATTGCGTTTCTATAATTGTTTCTTTCTTTCTTTTCACCAACCAACACTGGGCCCGCGTTGTGGATGACGGTCCATTGCCTCTCTTATAGCGGAGACTTTAGTCCTAGCAGTGGGACCATTATAAGGCTGATTATGAAAAAATGAAGAGACGATTTCTTTTCTAAAAATTCGTGTCAAAATATATTTCCAAAATCCTTACCCGAGATGCAATAGGCTCGATCATAAACAAGCATCAAGTAAAATCGATGGAACTACGTCATTGGAGCAGTTATGTCGCCAGTGGATGATACCTAAGTGCCGAATTATGCGGCACGAGTTACGAGTAGTGTGGGGAAACGATTACTGGGTCGTTCACTTGAGTATCGATGTTGTTTGGGAAATGTTTAGCTGTTTTGTTTAGATATTGGTTTGTGGTTTGTTTTTGATAGTTTTGTTCGCAATCGGTTTTCATGTGTAGAACTCGAATGTATGTTTTGAATCTCAGTGTGTGTAAATATTTCTCTTAATCGTGTTCTATACTAGTGTCTACCAGTGGCTTCGTGCGCGTGGAAGTAGAAAATGATCCCAAGGGAACTTATTACCAGGATAAAATAGTAGATTATGTGACTACGGGATAACGCAGTCTTTAAATCGCAGGCGGCATGTTGAATTCCGAACAAAATAAAGGTTACTAAGTATTAATCCCGAACGCCAGTGAGGTATTTATATTATTAACTCCCGAGTATTACGAGGGAGTTAATATAGAAACCTGAGTGATGTGAGGAATTCAAGCCACCCAAGACAAAGACAGCTTTATTCCCGTCTTTAATACTCTACTTTTTACACCATCTGTGATATTATTAAAAGACAATTTACTAAAAAAATTATATACTAAAGAAATATAACTATTATTTACAAGTTAATTTTAACGATCACTCTAAATGTTTTGAGATTTAAAACAAACAAAATTCACTACTATAAGATTCTATAGTTTTATTATTTTCCATAACGCTCTCGCTTTTTCATTACTTGAGACTCGTCAGTAACCACATTTTATTTATATTTTTTATTTGTGTCCTATTTGATTATTGCTTTTGACGTTCCAAATTCAAATCTTATATCCAACTCTTATTCCCAACTACCACTACTATATATGTGCACAACAAAACTTAAACTTTCATAAATTAAGTCCTATTTAGTACCAAGTCGGATCAGCTACTTGATGCTTTGATACACACTCACAAGCACTACACACTCACTTATCCCTCACACTCACACTTCACACTCCAGGGTGAGTAGCCCACTCTTGTCATGTTTTAATTTCTTTATCAATCATGTCATCATCATATCAGTATCAATTCGAAATTATTTAGATTTTTTTTTTGTATTATTGCTATTATTATGATTTTTTTTTGTGCATGCTGAGTATATTATTATTATCTTTCCTATGTTTGTCTATAACGCTTGTTTTTATTAAACACCCTGTATTTGGGAGGTCTGGGTCTTGTAATACAGAATATCCTAGTACAAGAGCCAGAGCACCACTGATGTTTGTGTCTATAGTGTGTTAAATAAATTATTATTATTATTATTTAACACGAAAAATAAAATAAATAAATATGTGTACAGCACACAATACATAAACATACTTAAATCTAACCTGGGGTTTGCAAACACATATAACATATAAAAAAACAAGATTACACGTATAAGTTCATAATAGTAACTGTCATTTTCAGTTTAATATACGAGTAAGCGACGACAAATAAATCTCAAAAATATCTATTGTTTCTAATAAACTAAACCATTTTATTATAAGCACAACTAAATAAAATGATCTCTCTTTTTCCAGATATAAATCGTACCAGCCGCAGCCGTCTCACGTTACATTATTTATTTTATTATTTACTTATATTTATTGTTTATCAAAATAATTGCAAAGAGAAATTCACTATTACGATCTCATAGTTCTCGTTTCTCGTTTGTTACTGTAAAACGAAGTCATATTTCATAGTTATTTACGACACGTTCAGAGCAATAGAGCAATTATTATTTCTTCCATCCGTTATTCTAGGTAATCTAACTCGAATAGTATCGATGTATTTTTTTCGAATTCTTGGCTGGTATGATTCTCAACCCTATGAAATGTCACAGCCTAACTTTAAAACGCAGTAAGAAAAATTGTTGCACTGGATTTTTGTATTGAAGTTTCGCTTGTATTTCTACACTGTGTGCTCTAATAAAACAAGGGTTACCAAAACTCATACTTCTTGTCAATACCAAAGCAATATTATTCGTGTTTTACAACGGATATAAATTAAACGCTCGATCATGGATATCGTTTTATTTAGAGCCAATTTCCTTTGACCCCTAACATAACCTAACTTTGCTAATAAATGGAAGAAAAACCAGGGGTCATGACATTTTGGTTTTTGTTTTTCACCAACCAGCTTAAGTTGAGATATCGTGGTGTAGAATTTTGTGTTTTCTAGATTTCTTTTAAAGTTGGTTTTTGTTATCTAATGAGAGGTTTCCTAAGGTTTTGGAAACGATCTGTGTACGAAGTTACTGAGGTATATCACGGGATGATAAAATTTTATCGAATATTTAAGTGCATTTCCAAGATTATAAGGAAGGTATTTGGTCGGTTTACAGTCCTTTAAAATATTTTAATGCTGCAATATGGATCAGATTTTGATTTTCTGTCGTAAAAGAGTGATGAGGGCGGATTTATTTCATAAAATTTTATATGACAAGATTAAATTATGGATTTTTATAGCGCTTCTTTTTAGGGTGGGTTCTTTATTTTGGACAATCATATTTTCTGCTTGGCTTTTAAATAAAAAAATGAAACGTTTTAAAATGTCAAATAGGTTGTTTAAAATACACAGGTCCGGTTTCTGAATCGAGAATTAGGACGTAAGAATGGGCCCAATACCCCCCGTTAAAACCAAAGTTTTTTTTTCGAGTTTTCAAGTTTTTTTTTCAGGTGGGAAATCATTCAATGACTTCTCTCGCATTGGGAGGAGCGAGTGTGTCGGACATATACTGACTAAAAACACACCTGTGTCCTTCAGTTGCACTTTGCGTTCTAGAACTATGGGTTTCCTTTACAGAAAATCCCCGCGGCTCTAGCGGGCGTTGGTCTGGCTGGGCCCCTACAGTTTGCTGACATCTCTTTGAGGAGTGCGTGGAACACTACGCGCTGTTGACGACTTTGGCTCGGTCTGCTCGATTACCGGCCTGCCGGACGGCGTGCTACCCATTGCCCGTCGTCCGCAAGCTAGTCGGGGTCGGAGTCTCGGCGACTGGGGCGTGAGGATGTTCCTTCACGCGTACGGTCTCCTCCTTCGCTAGCATCACTACTTTGCAGAAGGACGCGGTCACCTGCCATTTCTCCTAGGTCCAGACCATAGTCTGAACCAGGGCGCGGAGAGTTTTCAAACTTGAGTTTGGAACGTTTAACGTGATAGTAGGAACACTAGAAATACTGTTCACACTATTTAGTTTAAAAGCAAGTGAGACTAAAGTTGATTGCGGTTTTATAAACCAATAGATGGCGTTGTACGGTTTTCTAAATTGCGGTATTAACATTGTCTTTCAACGCTATGTATAACGACTTTTTTTTGGGTGGGAAAATCATCTAATGACATCCCCTGCTCTTGGGCGGGGCGGGAGATAGTGTCAGATTTTTACTGACTAAAAACCCACTCCTGTTCCTTTTTTGCCATTTTTTTTTCCAGGGCCCCGGGGATCTCTTTCGCATCACCCATGGTCCCAGTAGGCTTCGACCCTAGGTACTTAATAAAACTCTCTGCGAGAATATACCGCTGGAACAGAGGTGCCGTGTTTTATTTCTATGATGCTCCCTGGTTCCATCGGAAGCCGTATGCGTAGCCTGTTTGGTCATCATCAGGTCATACCTACAGATAAATAATTCACTTTAAAACCTTATTTCAGATATTAGGATAGATATTAGGATATCAGATGTTATTAATAATAATAGTTAATAGGTTTCAAAGTCACATAATAATTCGTTAACAGAGATGAGTTTTTTTTTGGTGGGAAATCGTGTAATAACTTCTTCCGTTCTGCATGGAGCGAGAAGAAGTCTCAGAGAGTTACTGACTAAAATTCACCTGTGGTAAGGACCACAATTGCTCTTTGTGTTCCAGGGCCTCTTTCAAACAATCCCACAGCTCTAGCAGACAACGGCCATAACGGGTGGATTATAATGTGCCATCGACATGGTCTTTGCCCACACCGGACGTCGAGCTACCCATTGCTCGCCGTCCACAATCCCGCGCTTACTGTGGCCCGATACCTGACGGGTGGGTTACTCGTGTTCCATCCAAAGGGCAAGTACCTTCGCGTCCCAGGGCTTCGGTGATTCTTTCAAACCATCATGCTGCCCTGTTTTGTCCACTCTTGCTCACTCATCCTCTGTCAACAGTATTAGACAAAAGATTTAGTAGTATTTATGTCATGGCCAGATTTTCGAATTAGCCAACTGAAACTGGCCAGATCGTTTTGGCCATATCATTGACGTAGGATTTCTATGATAATAAAGGGTCTAAAGAAAGTAGGCCAAACGAGGATTGACATATCATCATACTTTAACGTTTAAAACGATCTGGCCCGTTTTACTTGGCATCGTCGACCACATAATCACTTACCATCAGATGGGATAGTGGTCAAAAAAATCAACCTCGCTCTTGATTTAAAGATGGGTTGTAGCTATCTGGAAACACAGATTCCGGCAGGGAATTCCATTCCTTAGCTGTACGAATTTGTTCCCAAAACGATTTGTATGTTGAAGATAGGTGGCGCAACGCGTCTGGTGGTCCGATGATGGAAAGAGCGTGGTTCTACACGGAGTTAACGGGTGTAACTTTAACTGACTAAAACCAACCTGTGTTCCTTAGTTACCCTATGTGTTCCAGGATTTCCAAGGCCAGCATTAGCCCTAGATGACCCCATATGAATTGCTGACATCTCTTCGAGGCGCGCGTGAAACATGGCGCGCCGTCGACCTGAGACTGGACGTTATTGGACGGTAAACTACTCATTATTCGCCGTCAACAAGCCCGCGCATACGGTGGCTGGAAGTTCACCAAGGGTACAATTTTTATTTCAAATGTAATTAATCTCAATGTATTATTTTTTAATTTAATTCCCTGACATTTTAATGTACGTTTCAATATAATTTATTTCAATGCATTTTTTTAATTAGTTTTTATGTAATTTTATTTTATTATGTTTATTTGATTACATTTTTCTTTTATAATTTACTGTACAAGTGTTGTGCACAGTAAGCGACAAATTCACCACAATATGTTTTCTTCCTTTGCACATTTTTTTTTATAATGTTTACCCAGTGAATAAGTCGTTGGTGTGTCAATATATGCAAATAGAGTGACTGATTCCCTCCAAAAAAACATCGGAGGCCGACATAATTATCTGCATCCCCCCTTAAAAAGAGGAAGGGAATCTTAAAATTAAACGTCAAATATTATCCAGGCTATCTTCAAGGAGAAGGCTGCTGAATTATTCATCCGTTGAATTTATTCTCGAATACATTCTTATAATAATATAAAAACTCATTGTATTGTGGATGTCGCTGAGTCGTGGCGTGAACATTTACATAATGTGTTGGTATCGCTAATAATAAACTGTTTGATGGTCTGTCTGGTCTTTATTTTGAAGTATTGGTTCTTCTATTAAATTTCTAACTTTATGTAACGGTCTGCTCTTATTTATTTATTCTCTATTTATTTTTTTGCTCTTGTGTTAGTCTAGTGTCGTGATGGCACAGTGGTTAAGGCACCCGCCTCTCATGTATGAGATTATTGTTCGAAACCGGGCAAGTACCAATGTGAACTTTTCTTATGTACTTTTCTAAGTTTATCTAGGATATTTCTGACACCCTGTGCTTCTGTGTTTTGGTTGTCATTTGTAGATCTTTAATCTTTCGAATGCCGTAATTAGAGACAATAGAAAGACAATGAGACATCGAATTTCGTTGGGGTTTAATGAATTAAACTCGTTAAAAAATAAAAGGCCCGTTTTGACATTTGAGAAAACCCTAGAATGTAACTTGGAACGAAATTAAAAGAAACAATAAAATATTAATTAGGAGTCCGGTGTAGTAGCTTCTTTAGCTATCTTAGTAGTAGCTACACTACACCGGACAAGCCGCTAGGTATTCAAAATACAAATGTCGAAACAGGCCTTTTATTTTTTTGACAACTTTAATTCGTTACATGTAGTCTGACGCCAAAAGTCTGACCATCAGTTTATCTAAGAAGTATCGTGTTGTCTAGTAATTGGGTTATGGAAGTCTGATAGGCAGCCGCATCATGTTACATGTTGATGATCATTATAATCATTTCAGCCGAAAGACGTCCACTGTTGGACATGGGCCTCTCCCAAGTGTCGCCAATATGACAGGTCCTGTGCGTCTCGCATCTATCGGATTCCAACGACCCTCTCCCTTCCTTAAGTGGCCGTGGGCAGAAAAAAGTTTCGATGGGGACGAAAGGTTCTGGAGTGATGACCACGTACCGGAAGACGCAGCGTTGGAAGGACTCTCACAATGTGGACCGATGGCCTGGAAATGATGATATTACGTTCTAATCTTGCGCATAGTAGTAAACGAGCTGGAACGCTCATTTTATTTAGCTGCTCCGTAGGTAGCGAACTAGGTCACTCATTCAATTCGCCAGCTCTTGACTCTAATTAGAAAAAGGCAGATCATTCACTCGCTTTGCTAGTTCAACAGACTAAACAACTGAACAAACGATGAGAAGCATGTGCAGCGAGTAAGTAATGCAAAGTAATATAATAATAGGTAATAATAATATTCCACAACTATCACACAACGCCGTCTAGTCCCAAGCTAAGCAGAGCCTGTGTTATGAGTCCTAGACAACTGATAAACATATTTATATGTCGGCGCAAGGATGCCGATCATCATTGAAGCTTTGTCAAGGGAGTCTGTTTTGTGGGCGATGGCTGGGTATCGAGCAATAAACAAACTATTCCAGATCACACAACTGATTTATTATGATTTACAAAGTACTCTGTGATTATGATGCAAGCTTTAGGTATTCACTTCACACAACGAGCCGAGAAACAGTCTCCGAGACTCGACGTTGTTCGCACGGCTGCCGACAGGGGAAAAAGCACCGCACCTCTGCGGTCGGCACTTTTATCTGCTCGGTTCGTGCAAACGTCAGCGCGGATTCTGGCAAAGTGACATGTGTCACTTTTCACTTAGCTCGTTCATTCGTTCTCAAGCTTTCGTACTATTGACTTCTCCGACATATATATTTCTAAATACATACATATTATAGATAAATTACACCCAGACACAGAACAAACGATCATGCTCATCACACAAACATTTGTCCTGGGTGGGAATTGCACCCACGACCTCCGGCATAGCAGTCAGGGCCACTAATCACTAGACCAACAGGTCAGTTAATAGTGTGCGATAGTAGTGATGAGACTAGCTCGGGCGCTTTCGTTTCTACGATATAGTGATGGTTTAAGGATTCAGTTCACGCAATTCGCTCATGGGGGCGCTTTTCCAAACTAGTTCGTTCACAAATTACATAAGTGCATTCATAGAGAATCGACGATTTTAAGATCATGGTTGCTTACTGGTTTGTAAATATACGTGGAGCTGGGAACCATGAAAGTAAAGGAGGGAGGCCCAACTCGTAAATTGACTAAAACTAACCTTATGTTTCCTCTAGCACACTATCGTTGGGGGCTGCACGTGGGGCCCTGAACTAGTGCTGTCCCGCCGTCTACGAGCTTCTTCTCGCAGTGTGGAGTGAGATGATCTTCATCATTTTCCTCTTCTTCATAGCGTATCAATGGGAAAACTAGTTTTTTTTTTCAATTTACATTCCTTACTTAGCCCAGTATTCGGCCACGGCACTGCTACGTAGGGACCTAATGACGCTGTCATTAGGTCCCTACGTGAAGAGGTAACAGGACACGTGACGCAAGATGTAAGGTGGGACATGGTCTGCGGAGAGACGCCGCACAAACACTGAAGATCGGAACCTCCAAGTAGGTACCCTCATCTGTGGAGATTGTCTTTGCTGCGTAAATTTAAAGTGAGATGATAACTGAAGGGGAGTTCACCTCACTCCCCACTATGAGTGATTACGTTTAAGAGAGGGCGATGGAACACTTCGCGCTGCCATCTCTGGCCCCGAAAGGGGAGTATCCTAATTGAACCTGTCAACCTGTAACGGTGGATGACATTATTAAAAAAGTTTAACTCAGGTATTTGTTTTAAGAAATGATTTACGACTTTACGAGTTTTGGTTATTTGTGAAATGTTTCTCGTTAAGAAGTTTTAATTTAACATCGAGCGTGATTGTTGGTAAATATTGTGGGTCTTTAAGCTAGAACTACATTAGACCGACGCACAAGTGTAACACGCCTGATTTGTACGTAGAACAACGTCGCGTGGCGTGGATCAAGTGAATAAAATGAGTGGAGACCGTCGCGCCCAGATCGGCGTGTGTGGCACACGTGTAACACGCCTGATTTGTACGTAGAACGAGGTCGCGTGGCGTGGATCAAGTGTAGCTCTACAAGTCTAGTTTCCATATGAAATGTATGGAGACCGACGTGCCCAGATCGGCGTGTGTGGCACACGTGTGCGCAGTGTAGTTCTAGCTTTAATCTGCACTGGGGCACTACCACAAGGTCTTAGCACGAGCCATTTAACGGCCCAAACTGAAATTTTAAAGAGATGGAGCTAGATAGGGTGTATAGCTTTTTTTTGACTTTTGGTCACAGGGCCAAAAGTCTTTTTTCATTTGGTGTTCCGTCGCTTCCGCGGGCAAATACCACAGGACAGCACCAAGACGATATAGTGCAAAGTAAAATGTTACTAACATAGTTTTAAATCATAATTACTAACAAAATAATTTGATATAGTTATGTATGTTAGCCAATAAGGTATTTATGATATGGGTACTGTTTACCTGAAGTAAAATGATTATTATTATTTAGTAAGCAAAAGTCTGAAAAATAAAATATATTATGAAAAGTAATGCTCTTCTGTCTTCTGAATCTATAGCCTATACTGTCCCACTGCTGGGCAAAGGCCTCCCCCAACTTCTTCCAGGTATTCTTTTCTTGAGCCATCTAGAACCAGTCCTTGCGGTAGGCATCTAGGTCGTCTCGCCACCTCTTCCCAGGTCGACCTCGGTGGCGTCGTCCATCTTCAGGTACCCACTTTGTGGAGACTCTTGCCTACTGGTCTGACTGGTGGGCAAGAGTCTCCACAAAGTGCATGTGGCTGATGTGACCCGCCTATTCATATTTCTAATTCCAAAAATATAACTGACCGTTCATATTATTCCTTTTTATATACTCTAAGCACAGCCGCGGTATTATAATAGTATATCCGCAAAATATAGTATTTACCAGTCTGATTTAGACCCCAGAATCTCGCATAATAAGGCTGGGACGCACTGGCACAAATTGACACGCCACAACTCACAATTTGCACTTATTTCTGACTGTCACAACTTGATGAATGTTGACGAGAAATTTTCCAGTGTTGCTATACAAATGTGTATTTTTTTTTAGTAATATGTCGGATATTGTCTGCCTTATTTTGTTAGAAAATAAATTATGAATCTTTGTTCCATTTTTGGGTTGTTTTGTTTATTAAAAAAAAAACTACGTTTTTCACCGAGCAAATTACCAAAAACCGTTTATTATTGTCTAACAGATATTATAAAGAAAAGAATTGTATAATTTATATACAATTCTTTTCTTTATAATATCGCGTGCGCGTGTATGTTTGTTACAGCACAACATTCAAACGTCGAATGGTTTTGAATATTTGGCGCACGGGTTAACCATTTCCTTGAATAGCAAAGATAGAAAATCATACAATGACTCGCTCTTGGCGGAGCGAGAGGGTATGTCAGACTTTTACTGACTAAAAACCCACTCCTGTTCCTTCGTTGCCTTTCATAGCAGGGCCGAGTCTCTTTCAGAAGCAGACCCTTAGTAGGCTTTGACCCTGCTGGGCCCCTACGGTTTGCTGGCATGTCCTTGAGGCGCGCGTGAAATACTACGCGCCATTAACGACTTGGGTTCGGTCCGGACGGTTACCGGACGATCGGACGGGGAGCTACCCATTACTTACCGTCCACAAGCCCGTGCCTACGATGGTCCTGGAATAGCATACGATACTTTTTAAACCGAGGGTACATTGGGATATGTACCCTCGTTTTATTTTTTTTTTCACGTGGGTAATGCCACTTTTAAAAGCTAGTGTTTTTTTTTAAATTATATATACAAGTGCTTGACTGCGATCCCATCTGAGAGTAAGCAGTGATGCAATCGTTGATGGTGAATCGCACTAATTTATTAAGAGACACCAAAATTATAATCGTTAATTATAGTTATTTAATAACAACTGGTTTAAATTTTTTTGGTAACAGAAATAAAATAATTCCAAGTTCTCGCGGTCAAAGAGGCTAGTGGAAAACTTAATTACTAAGGCTTTTCTCTTTTTAGTCCCCTCTTGACAGAGTGGTCGACGTCATGTCTCAGTCGAGTCTTAGCAACAATTCTCTCGTGTTGCAACGCCATGCAGCTCTGTGTTTGATGGATTGGGAGTTGTTACGTTAATGCTTGAGTGAGTCACAGATTTGATGAAGTCCATCTATCGTGAGCTCCGAGGATCTTTTTTTTTGCCCTCAACTTTCCCTTGCATCACCAATAGTTCTTTCGAGGTATGCGGCCCACGGGTAGTGTGAAAGTGAAACCCGGGGCTCTGGGACGAAGGTAAAGAAGGAACAGGAGTGGGTTTTTAGTCAGTAAAAGTTTGACACTATTTCTCGCTTTGCCCAAGAGCGCGATTTGTCATTAGATGATTATCCCACCCAAAAAAAAAAACAGGTAAGTATGCGGAACAAAGGCTAAAGTCCCGCAATCCTCCGTTGAAAAGGGAGGATCCTCCGACCAGACGGGTATTTTTGTCTGAACCAGGCAACTACCCGGTAGATGATTTTGGACTGTTGTAATTATGTTTAAATCGCACCGAGAACTCTAATTGCGCGATGCGGGATTTCGTAATTTTAGTTTCTATGAGGCGTCATACAAGTCACCAGGACTAGACGGTGTCTTTCCGGCGCTACTGCAGTGGGGAGAACACTCCTTAGTGCCGTGGCTGCTGGTGATATACCGTGCCTGCATAGCACACAGATATGTACCACACACATGGCGTGAGGTGAAAGTTATTTTCATCCCGAAACCCGGCAAAACTGACTATACACAACCCAAGGCGTACAGGCCCATAAGCCTGACATCCTTCCTACTGAAAACCCTGGAAAGGCTTTGCGACAGATATATCCGGGACGGACCTCTCTTGGAGAGACCGCTCCACAAGCAGCAACATGCCTACTCAACAGGTAAATCAACAGAATCTGCACTACATAGCGTGATCTCAAAGATTGAATGCGCTATAAATCACAAAGGCTCTTCGTTAGCAGTCTTCATAGACATCGAAGGAGCTTTCGATAAGATTATGTTCCGAAGCATCAGCACAGCACTCGAAAGTCACGGTGTTAACCCGACCTTGAGTGACTGGATCACAAATATGCTCAGACTTAGAGCAGTACAAGCAAATATAAATAACACTACAAGGGCCATGGTGTCGAAGAGTTGTCCCCAAGGGGGTGTCCTCTCGCCTTTACTATGGAACTTAGTTGCAGATGATTTAGTTAAAAGACTTAACACCAAAGGTTACTTCGCCGTAGGATATGCCGACGATATAACCATTATAATAAATGGCACTCACGAAAATACACTATGCAACCTTATGCGGCAGGCCTTGAAAATAGTAGAGGACTGGTGTAAGGAACACCAACTGACTGTGAACCCCACTAAAACTGAATTAGTACTTTTCACCAAAAAAAGGAAATTGGCAGCACTACAGCTACCACATTTCTTTGGAACTACCCTTAGCCTGTCAACTGAAGTCAAGTACCTGGGCGTCTACCTGGACAAACAGCTGAATTGGGCAAAACATACTGAGTACATCTCCAAAAAAGCCAGTATATCTATGTGGCAGTGTAAGCGCATGTTAGGCCGCAGCTGGGGCATAGCCCCAAAGATCACTCACTGGCTATACACCTCTGTTATTAGACCAATAATCACATATGGCTCCCTAGTTTGGTGGCCCAGGACCCAACAGAGCACAGCACAAAAAGATCTTGAAAAACTGCAACGACTCGCTTGCGTAGCGATCACTAGCAGCATGAGAACCACACCCACGGCTGCCCTGCAAGCGATGCTGGGACTGCCCCCACTGCATCTAATAGTGCAGGAGGAGGCGGCCTCAGCGGCCTTCAGGCTCAGCGCATCGGGCACCCTGAGTAAAGATTCCAGAATCAAACACATACGCATAATGGAAGACGCCATCAAACGACAGCCTATGATGGCAGCACCTACCGACAAAGCTCCAAAGGCGTATCATTTCCAAAAGAATTTCAATATTCAACTAACAGAAGAAGAGCACGACTACTCAGGCCCAGCTGAACTGAGAGTCTACACGGATGGATCAAAGACAGATGCTGGCACGGGAGTTGGAGTCTTCTCCAACGACCTCAATATCAGAATATACAGAACGCTAGGAGAATTCAACACCGTCTACCAGGCGGAATGTGTTGGTATAACCCTAGCGGCCCACGCCATAGAAACTAGGAACGTAACGGACACACACATTCGGATACTCTCCGATAGTGCTTCAGTCATACAATCCCTAGGCAAAAACTCTACCACCTCGAAAATTATACAAGAATGCCACTCAGCACTGGAAAGTGTCACAGTGCCGAAACGCAATACGGTGACACTACAGTGGATTAAAGGACATAGCGGCTCACTGGGCAACGACGCGGCGGACGAACTGGCCAGGAGAGGATCTGGAGCGGTGGCCTTCGGGCCCGAACCAATTGTGCAGGTCCCCTTTGGTCAGCTGCGTAGTTGGCTACGTGAACACACGCATATACAAGCAGAGCGCTGGTGGTCCTCAACACCGGGATGCAGGCAGGCCAAGGAGGCCCTACCACATCTCAATAAAGCCCTCACCAAACAACTCATAAGACTGGACAGAGGCGGCCTGCGCCTGGTGACGGGGACCATCACCGGACACTGCACACTGAATAAACACCTTCACACGATAGGCATCACAGACAGTCCCCTGTGCAGAGCATGTTTGGAGGGGGAGGAGACGATTGCACATGTGCTCCTGAACTGCACAGGTGTCACTGAAATACGCACACGAACCTTAGGATCCCCGAACTCCCTTATTGATGCCCTGAAAAACCTAAGAGGCCTTATCTGTTTTTGGAGAGAGGTGGGCTGGTTGGAATAAGCCCACCTAAGGTTGTGGCCGCTATGGCCCACGTACAATGGTCCACACAGGACTAAGTGCGGAAACCGTACATAAATAGATAGATAGATAGATAGAGGCGTCATAGATAATGTAATGTATGTAATTGGGTTTAATTATGGTTATTTTAATTAATGTATTGATGTTTTTCTTTTATTTTTTTCTATTTTTTTGATTCTGTAAATGGGTAAATTTGACCTGAATAAAAATTTATTATTATTATTATTATTATAGATGTCGCTAAGTACAGATCCATTGAGTTCTCGTTACGCGTGATATGCCCAAAGAACTTGAGGATACGTATTTATTTATTACAGGGTGTCTCAAAAGAAAGTTTTTTTTTTTTTATTATTGATAGGCTCGCGTTTGACCACCATCTCACCTGATGGTAAGCGATGATGTGGCCGACGATGGAGCACGCTTGCCTAGAAGTAACCTATTCACTCTTGACTTAAAGACCCCTAGGTTGTAGCTATCAGGGAACACAGACTCCGGCAGGGAATTCCACTCCTTAGCTGTACGCATTATGAATGTGTTCCCAAAACGCTTTGTATGTATGGGTGGGATGTCCACCATGTACCGATGGTGCAACGCCGTACGTCTAGTGGTCCGATGATGGAACGGACTTGGTGGAATTAAATTGTGCAATTCCAACGCACACTCCCCGAAGTGTAATCGATAGAAAACCGACAGGCCAGCAACTCGGCGTCGATGCTCAAGGCTTTGGAGTTTTGATTCGACAAGTGCATCATCACCGATGATTCTCTAGGCTCGCTTCTCAATCGACTCCAGAGCATCAAGCTGGTATTTGTATTTGCTTAGCCAACTGCGTGAAAGCATGGAAACTGAGGAGGCGCGGGGGGTATGCCAGTCGGTACCGTGGCTCTTGGCAATTGATTTGCTAGGAGCGTTTCTCAGGAGCGGACCGCGAGCTGTGCTTAATTTTTTTTACAAAAACGGTGATTCAGCGACTGTAGTGCATAGAAGATTCTGTATTATTCGTGGCTTTCGTCACGTAAATGATGCACCAAGCATCCTTCTCATTCGGAAATGGGTTCTTGACCGATTCAACCCTAGAAAAACCAAAATCTGGGCGGTCAAGATCATCAAGAACGGCAGAAACAGTGTAAACCAGTTGGTTCGTGAGGAACTGATTTTTTTTTTTGTACAAGTGCTGTAAATGTGCATAGATCATCATTACACCGCATTTTGCATAGCAGGAGGGCACAACCTCGCACATATCCTCCGCCTCTGTCAAGAATAAGCGAACTTTTCCCTCGCAAGTTGATCTAGAAGAGAGGCGACATAAACTGGCCTCCACACAGTTCTGATTTAACCCCAATAGACTTTTTTCTGTGAGGTTATCTTAAATCTAAGGTTTACAACAATTAATCAACTTCTTTGGCGCAATTAAAACTAAATATTCGCAACGAAATCACAAACGTCACAGTCGACCTGACGTGCCATCATTGGTAATTTTGTGGTTCGAGTAAATGAGTGCCGTAAATGCGAAGGCTTGCATCTGGATGATGTTATTTTTAAGAAATAAATTCCGAAAGAGTGTGCTTTAATAATTAATAAACATATTTTTATAGTCATATTATTTTTATTTTATCGACTCACACAATATATTTTTTTTTTGAGACACCCTGTACTACAACATTAAATCAACCAAGATTCTATCTCGCTCTCTTAAATATGAAATAAACCATATTTTCTTCACAATACTTTAAAGCCGACATCACAGAGTAGGTACATTGAATATTGGCCGACATGACTTGAATCAATGTTGAGGGAATGATTCCTATCTCATATGAGAACGCAACTAGTCTTATTTATTTATTTACTAGCTATTGCCCGCAACTTTATCTGTGTCAGATTCATGCCATTTGGTCACAATTTCAAGAAGTTTTTTTTGCGCTGTACTCTAATTTGTTTTTCTAAAATAAAAATAAACTTAAATTACTTCACTTAAAGTCTCAGCCGTTTCGGAGATTAGCCAAACAAACAGACAGACAAACAAAAATTTTAGAAATAGCATTTTTATGATATATATATTTTTTGTTATAAGTATCGAATATATTTCCATTTTTCTTTATTTATATCTAGATTAACCTACTAGCTTCCGAGTCAGCGCTATCGACCCGGGCGTGGTCATAATCGGAGGGCAAGCTACCCATTAATCGCCAACCCAATACCCTATATCTTCCCCAAGTTCCAATCTATCTCTTTACTAAACTTTTTCAATAATGGTTTAGCAGGTTAAGCGAGAAAATGTAACAATCAAACAGGCGGACTGACTCACATTCGCATTTAGATATAGTATTAGTATGGATGAATTCTGAGCTATAATAGTAAATACGCCACCGGCTGACTTAGTATCGTTACTTAGCTAAGATTAATGACGTCATGATCGACAGTGCGCGCACGCAGGCTGAATTGCTGAATGATTTTGATTAGTTCAAGATGTCGAGACATAAGGGAGATATGTGTAGGTACAGTGTAGAAGATCTGCTAATATTTAGATCCACGGTTGATGTTGATAGTAGATAGAAAACACTAGTAGCTATATTTTTCCTATACTTGTGCTAATTTAGTAAATCCTGCAAATAGAAAAGGTCGATTTAGCTGTTTTTGAGAGATCTGAAATAAAATTTTTTAGAAATTAAAGATAGTCTAGTCTGCAAATATCTCGCGGTGAAACTTTTGGCACATCTATTTAGGTTCTTCATTTCTTTTTTGTGTAATTCAGTGCGGTGTATTTAAAAAAAAAAATTAAAACTTTAAGAGGCATTTCTTAAGGACACTTAACTCAGACAGGTTCAAAACAGCGAAATAAAACTTTGAATTGTAAATTAACCTTCTCACCCATCCTGATATCTTTTTAAAGACGTATGTTATAAAATAAAATAAAAAAGCCTCTAAGTACTTTTTTTTTCGGGTGAGAAAATCATCTAATGACATCCCCCGCTCTTGGGCGTAGCGAGAGATAGTGTCAGACTTTTACTGACTAAAAACCCACTCCTGTTCCTTCTTTGCCATTTTTTCCAGGGCCCCGGGGATCACTTTCGCATCACCCATGGCCCCAGTAGGCCTCGACCCTGCTGGGCCCCTACGGTTGCAGACATCTCCTTGAGGCGCGCGTGGAACACTACGCGCCGTCGACGACTTGGGCTCGGTCCGGACAGTTACCGGACGATCGGACGGCGAGCCACCCATTGCTCGCCGTCCGCATGCCCGCGCCTACGGTGGCCGGAAATCGGGATCGGAATCCCGGCGGCGGTTGGGGCGTGAGGACCGTTGCCTCACGCGATCGGCCGCCTCCTTTGCTAGCATTACTGCTTCGCAGAAGGAGGCGACCGCCTGCCACTCCTCGCTCCGGACCATGGCCTGTACCAAGGCCCGGCGCGAGAGATCGCTCATCCACCCTGGTCCAACTCTCTCCCGAAAAATGTCTTCTCACCTTTTTCTTCGTCGACCCCTACTTCTTCTTTCTTCTCTGGGTGTCCACTCCGTTGCTTTTTTGGTCCATCGACCATTCTCGATATATAGTTTATTCTCCGTCCAAAATTACTTCATTTTACGTCTCAAAAGACCTTTTACAGTTTCCCATCGATATTGACGGGTTAACAGGTCCTTACGGATATATTATTTGTTTACCGCCATTTGCTTTTATGATTTGTGCTACCAAATGAGCTATTAAAATTAATATAGCCAAACCTAGCCAAACAGACCGCAAAAGTTTTCCAATCAATTCTAATACAGCAATACAAATAATGTTGTAAGTAAATGAGAGTTAGTATTAAGGTTAATGGCTTTTCACTTGAGTATAAATGCAAGTTCTAGAGCGCTTTTTTCGGTGGGATATCATCAAATGACTCTTCCCGCTCTGGGTGGATCGAGAGGGGCCTTCAATTAACATTTGCGTTCCAGGATCGCGGTAATTCTTTCGAATAATCCCGCAGCTCAAGCTATAAAGCGCTGGGCAATAATTGGCCATGTGTAAATTTTCTTGAGCGTTTGAAAAGGCCTTTGGAAAATAATTTTGGCCTTTTCAGGTGAGATAGTGGTCAAACGCGAGCCTATCAATAATAAAAAAAAAGAAATCTTATTGATTAATTTGACCTTGCCTCACACCGATAATTAGGTGGCAGTTGGACAATGTACTCATTAGTATCTACCTACAGCCAAATACTGAATCTATACCTTCGTAAATTGCACATATTCCTTATGAATACCTACGTGTGAATGGGCACGCTACAATTATGGCGGTAAGTCCCTTCTTTGAGGAGTGGCTGGAGCGGCAACATGGCGTCCTCACCTACCGCATGACGCAGGTCCTCACCGGACATGGCAAGTTCGGGAGGTTCCTGCATCGGATTCAGGCGGAAGCAACGCCCGGGTGTCATCATTGTGCGGACCACCCAGAGGACACGGTAGAGCATACGGTGGAGGTGTGCCCCGCTTGGGCGGAGCACCGCCGTGTCCTCGTGGAGGCAATTGGCGGCAGCGACCTTTCGCGTCGGGCCCTGATTCAGGCTTTGGTCCGGAGCGAGGAGGAATGGCAGGCGGTCGCCTCCTTCTGCGAAGCAGTAATGCTAGCGAAGGAGGAGGCTGCACGTGTGAGGGAACGAAGATCCTCACGCCCTAGGCACCGTAATTCCGATCCCGACTACCAGCCACGGTAGACGCGGGCTTGCGGACGTCGAGCACTGGGTAGCTCGCCGTCCGGCTGTTCGGTAATTAACTGGACCGAGCCCAGTCGTCATCAGCGCGTAGTGATCCTCGCGCTCCTCAAGGAGATGTCAGCAAACCGTAGGGGCCCAGCAGGGCCGATGCCCACTAGCTAGGACCGCGGAGAATTTCTGAAAGGGAAACCCGTAGTCCTAGATTGCAAGGGGTAATTGAAGGATACATGTGTGGTTTTAGTCAGTAAAAGTCTGACACGCCCTCGCGCTCCACCCAGAGCGCGAGAAGTCATTTTGATGATTTCCCACCTCAAAAAAAAAAAAAAAAAACGTGTGAAAAAAATATTTGTTATTTAACCACTTTATCAATAAATAATTAAAAATAGAATACTACTCGTAGTAACTAGGAAAACTAAATCTAAATTGATCGGAGAGCAAACAAGATAAAACAATTTAAAAAATATATATGTTTCTCTCACAAAAATGCCTTTTTGAGAGCAGTGCCATCACGGTATAAATTATATAAAATAAAATACCTAGCTGAATTTGAACTCGTATGTCAAAGCCGTTATCCGAAAAACCAATGCATAAATAAACAGTTCTTTCCCTACGCTGTTCTAGCTGCTTTTACAGACTCCATCGTCATTTCAGATTCAGCCAAAAGACGTCTACGCTAGACTTAGGTCTCCCCCAAGCGTGGCCACAACGGCCGGTCCTGTGCGTTATTCATCGGATTCCCGCGACCCTCACCAGTTCATCCGCCCATTTTGTGGGAGGCCTTTCAACGCTGCATCTTTCGGTACACGGTTACCACTTTAGAACCTTTCGGCCCCATCGACCATCTGCGAGCAATTTGCCTTCCCACTGCCATTTAAGTTCGGCGTTTCTTCGGGTTATGTCAATAACTTTGGTTCTCCTGCGTATATCTTCATTCCTGACTCGATCACCCCAGTCCTATTTCTTGCCTTTTGGGTGACTTTAAGCGTTCTGATGAGGCTCATACGCTTGGAAATTATAGGCTCTATAGCTATATCGAAACTCAAAGATCAATTTTGTTTCAATTAAATTAATTATTTTATTGTTAGTGCATTATTGCAATTACAATATTTCCTGTTCATGTGGGTCTAATGAAATTCAATACGTTTCGTGTAACATTTCTTGGTAAGGTTAGGATATATATTATGAAGTATAGTTATTATAGCAGGTGTTTATTAATATTTTTATGATTATAATTGTTTTTTTTTATTTTGTTTTTTTATTTTTATTTTTTTATTGTCACACCCACAAGTAATAAGCAAAATTATAAGTGAACCAAATAATTTGCATAAATGTCATTGTTCATTGTTATTTCAACCTAATTTTATGTTGTCATCAGTGTTTAAAAACAATATTTAAAAAAAAAACTTTGAAAGGCGAATTTTTTAGCCTTAGAAAGTGTTTAGATGTATGTGTCAATGTATCTTAGGGTAAGTACATTCCTTTGTTAACTTTTATGTTTAATAAAGATATTTGAAAATGAAATGATTAATATTTTGTTACGAAATAAAATCAACCTGACTTTTATTTTGCCACGTACTAGATTCTGTCAAAGGTTTTGCTCGCGTGAGTGTAGAAAATATAGGTAGCTTATGTCACTCAGTGCTAAAGTAATGTATGTATTCATGCCCTAAACGTCAATGCGAATCTTAATTAGAGACTATCTTCAAACTTTAAATTATGAAAAGACTGAGGATCTTCTGCTGGGTATCTCACAGTGTTGATGCTCTTATTCAAATTTGTTCATAGACTGTTGTGCTCTAGTTATTATACCTACATATACTCACTACACAGGGCACATTGCTCGCAGAACGGATGGCCGTTGGGGCCGAAAGGTTCTGGAATGGCGACCACGTACCGGAAGACGTAGCGTTGGAAGGCCTCCTACAAGGTGGACCGATGACTTGGTAACGGTTGCAGGAGTCCGATGGATGCGAGACGCAGAGGACCGTTCATTGTGGCGACATTTGGGGGAGGCCTATTTCCATCAGTGGGCGTCTTTCGGCTGAAATGATGATGATGATACTCACTACAAACTCACAGACACTTTACACTTACACCTACACACACTCACAATATAGTTTAGTTTTCTCATTATATTAGTTTCGGTTTTCTTAGCCACTACTTGCTTAATGTAGAATTGTAATCTTCTTAAATTATAATTATTATGGCCTTGTTTTTACGGAGAGTCACTGACTCGACGAGTTACAGGCCCGCACCTAGTTTAGGAGTCAGAGTACCTATCTATATATTTGTGACCTTGTAATAAGCCTATATGTTCATAGTATTATGATGTAATTGCTGTTTTTGAATTCATTCATTCCAAAAAAAAAAATACAAGTCGTTCCTTATTTAAAAATCGTATCGTATTTCGTATTTAAAAATCTCGTGTCACAGTGTTTGTAACCGAACTCTTCCGAAACTGCTTGATCGTATATTTGGTAAGTCTAAGAATAGGTCGCTGGCTATTTTTACACTCCTACCCCACCCCCCAATTTTTATTTGATAATTTAAGGTGTACAATACTGTAGTACATTATTTTAATCTATCTCTTAGGGTTCAGCCAGAGTTTTCAATGTAAGCGCAAAAAATGTGTTTATTTACGACATCACATTAGAAACCTCTAAAATCATCAGTGTTCCTCTACTATATTGTGCGTGTATTATACGTGTAAACCTTCGTCTTGTATCACTCTATCTATTAAAAAAACGGCATCAAAATCCGTTGTGTAGTTTTAAAGATCTAAACATACATAGGGACAGACAGACACGAAAAGCGACTTTATTTTATACTATGTAGTGATGTTCATCCGTTGTCTAGTACTCATAACACAAGCTTTGCTTAGCTTGGGACTAGACGGCGTTGTGTGATAGTTATGGAATATTATTTTTATTATATTATATTATTATTATTATTAATTGCCAATTTTATATTTAGTAAATGTTTATCCTGTCTACATTATGGGGTGTACACTGTACAGTTAATATATCAAATAAACTAAGTCTAACTCAGCATTTAATAAACAGTATCTACTAACAGGCAAACATCCGACCACACGCAGAATCGATTAATATCAATCGATTATTCAACCGAGTCGATTAACGAGTAATCGAGACGTTTTTATAACGATGCCTTAATTAGATTGTATTTATAACGTCATAGATGTTAAGAATTTTGTATTCAAACTTTTTATATTTGATTTGATTCTTTGACTTTTACCGGTAGCTTGTATAATAATGCTTACAGTAGTAAGTAAATAATGTTGGTAATAATTATAGGTTTATTGAAGACCACACACGATGTTTCTTTGATTTACGAGTAATTAATATTTTCAGAAAAAAATGGGGTCCTCACAATATGTTATGTTGTTTCCATCGATATAATCTACACTAATATTATATAGAGGTGAAGTTTGTTTTTAGGGTTCCGTACCTCAAAAGGAAAAAACGGAACCCTTATAGGATCACTTTGTTGTCTGTCCGTCTGTCTGTCTGTCTACTGTCAAGAACCTTTATCTCGGGAACGCCTGAACATTTCGAGTCGAAATAAAAATTATATACTTAGGTCTGCGGTTCCTTGAAGCTGTAAAAAAATCAAACTTCTAAGTTAACGGAAAAAGAATATATGGCCGTTTATGTCGTAAAAAACGTAAATTTCGACCCTCAAGGGAACCAAAATTCTAGAGTACCTACTTCCCGTTAACCCAGAATCCTGAAATTTTGCATAAAGCAAGGTCTTATAACACAAGTATAGGAATAAATCTGAAAACAGAAAATTTGTTGTAACATCACAATTTTATTTTTGTGGTTTGGAAAAAACTTCGAGACTACAATCAGGAATTGAACTCTTTGCATAGGTAAGTAGGTACGGAACCCTTAGGGTGCGAGTCCGACTCGCACTTGCCAAGTTTTTTTTTTAGAGGAGGTAATCCCTGAAAATACTGGTCCGATTGCTAAAATTTTTTCACCGATAGAAAGCTGCTTTATTCCTGAGTGACATAGGCTATATTTTATGTGCGCGGGTTTAGACGCGGCCAAAGCAAGCTAGTATGTACTAATATAAGTCGATAGTTGTTTAATTAGTTATGTTAATCGTCACCCCCCTTTTCTGGGTGGGATAGTTTGAAAGAGTAAACGTGGCCCTTGAACGCAAAGGGCATCTGAAGGAACGCAGGTGAGTTTTAGTCAGTAAAACTCTGACACTTCCTCTCACTCCACCCAGATCGCGAAAAGTTATTTGACAATTTCCTACAAAAAAAAGCTGTCGCTCCATGTAATATACTAGTAAATATTCAACGGCACCTGGTTAGATTGGTAGCCCACCAACATGGTTGAAAAAAGGGTAGCAAGATGATGATATACATAATATAACTAGCTTCTGCCAGCGGCTTCGCCCTCGTGAAAATAGGTTTCTCTATACAAACTTTGGACCCGCTTTTCATCCCCTTAGGGGGTAAATTTTGGAAAATCCTCTCTTAGTGCTCACCTACGCCATAAAAGGAAACCTTGTTCAAAAATTCACGCTTCTAGTCCCTGCAGTTTCGGCTGTGCGTTGATAAGTCAGTCAGTCAGTTTCTCCTTTTATATATATAGATGACAAGAATTTCAAGGATTCGAATTCAGTTTCCATCCGACATCGTCAGCTTACGCAAATCTTAATTAATCAAGTTAAGTAACAGTGCGCATATACAAGGTATATAGTATTGGAGATACTATATTTCGTAAACGAGATAGTTCGTATACGAGATATTTCGTATACGAGATATTTTGTACTAAGGCACCTTTTTTTAGGTGGGAAATCATCCAATCACTTCTCCCGCCCTTATGTGTCAGACTTTTACTGACTAAAACCCACTCCTATGTTCCTTCTTTGACTTGCGTTCCAGGTCCCGGGGTTCACTTTCACTTTACCCATGGCCCCAGTAGGCTTCGACCCTGCTGGACCCCTACGATTTGCTGATATATCCTTGAGGCGCGCGTAGAACACTACGCGCCGTTGATGACTTGGGTTCGGTCCGTACGGTAACCGGATGACCGGACGGCGTGCTACCCTTGCTCGCCGTCCGCAAGCCTACGCCTACGGTGGCTGGAAACGGGATCGGGATCCCAGCGGCTGGACGTGAGGGCCGTTCTCTCACGCGTGCGGCCGCCTCCTTCACTAGTATTACTGCTTCGCAGAAAGAAACGTCCGCCTGCCATTCCTCCTCGCTCGCGGCCCGGCGCGAGAGGTCGTTGCCGCCGATCGTCCCCACGAAGACACGGCGGTGCTCTGCCCAAGCGGGGCATACCTTTACCGTATGCTCCACCGTGTCCTCCGGACTGTACTTAGGCACCTGCAATATAAATTCTTTTATTAGAGGCCATATAGGTCCTACGATATATCTCGTATGTGGCATTTAAAAAGAAATCATCTACGAGATATCTTGTGGCTGGCATATTGTCTCTCCACTACCCTAGGTTGACTGGTAGAGAATGCCTTTGTACCTTTTGTTGCATGAAGATTAAATAAATAAATAAATTAAATGCACAATTTTTTTTCTTTGAGCTCGAAAATTATCAAATGACTTTTCCCGCTCTGAGCGAGTGAGAGTGTCAGATTTTGACTGACTAAAACCCACACGTGCTCCTTCAGCTACCACCATTCGCGATTCAGGGCCACGCTGACTATATCGAACCATTCTACAGTCCACCTCTAAAACCCTAACTAAACTAAAACATTAATATTCTACTCCTGTACATAAACAGCTTGATAAACTTATTCTCCTAACGTCCAGCCTATAATATGAAGCATTAAATATAATTTAGTGATGTTCCCTGAATTAATTACATCGATATATATGTACTTTGTAACAACAAGTTGCTGATAACGACCGGTTGTTCCAACAACTTAATCGGGAACGTTTTTGAATAATAATGCTATTAATAGTTTTTTTTTTCCATTTTTGTTTTGTTTAATGGTTCTTTTTTTGAATTTTTATGTTCAGTAAATTGTAGTACCTTGATATCGATTTTATCTTATGAAGTTTTTTTTAAATTATTTTTAAACAAAAACAAAAAATCCTAAAAAATTTTGAAAAATTTGACGGCGAAAAATTATTCATCGCTGTTGATTTTATTGAGTTTCAGTCGATTCAATTCAATGTTAGGTATGCTTAATGATGGGTCTACGCTAGAGGAGCCGAGCACGAGCAGAGCGCAAGCAGAGCACGTGCAGAGCGCGAGCAGAGCACGTGCAGAACACGAGCAGAGCACGAGCCGAGCTCAAATTCTTATAGTGTGGACCAAGTCTAGAGGAGCCAAGCATGAGCGAAGTGTAATCTATCTAATCATTATATGTAGAGGCACTATGACTATAAAATCGAAAGAATGAATCCTAAATATTATAGAGTTTTGCTTTATTTCACCACCAGAGGTAATTCAGTGCTGCTAAAGTTTCAGGACCTCAGCACGAGTTCCATCTAAGGAGGTTTCTCACTTATCCAAGTCCCTTTTAACCGAGTTTTTTTTTTTTTTTTTTTTTTTTTAATTGTTATAAACTAGTGCTTGACTGCGATTCCACCTGATGGTAAGTGGTAATGCAATCGTTGATGGTGAGGCGCACTAATTTATTGAGAGCCTATTCACTCTAGCCTTGAAGAGACCCAAATTATAATCGGACGGGAAAATCGCAGCAGGCAAATTATTCCAGTCCCTCGATGTACGCGGTATAAACGACGAGGCAAAACGCTTGGTCCGGACCGTAGAGGTTTCAACAACGTAAGGGTGGATACTCGCCGTTCGTCGGCTTGTCCGATGGTAGAAATGAGATGGTGGAATCAAGTCATGCAATTCCTGCGCACACTCTCCAAAATGAATTCTGTAAAACACCGAAAGGCTGGCTACCCTACGCCTGTGCTCAAGACTTTGTAGATTGGAATTAACCAGATCTGGATCACCAATTAGCCTCTTTGCACGCCTTTCCACCGAGTCCAAAGCTGCCAGGTGGCATTTTGCAGCACCAGCCCATATGTGGCTGCAGTACTCCACACACGAACGGACCTGTGCTTTGTATAACATTAAAAGCTGCCCTGGTGTGAAGTACCGCCGGACCTTTGCAAGTACGCCGAGTTTCCTAGCAGCTACCTTGGCTTTGGACTCAATGAACCGCCCAAAGTTAAGGTCTGAAGAAATTTCAACTCCCAAGAGCTGAAGGCGGTCGGTATACTCCAGGGATACATTCTGAAAAACAGGAGCCAAGGTGAACGGGCTCCTTTTAGCGGTGAATAGACACGCTTGTGTTTTGGCGGCGTTGAATCCCACCAGATTGGCTTCACCCCACTTGGAGACTGCCTGAAGTGAGACATTCGCACGCTCTACCATAGCCTCTCTTTCGGACCGGATTAGCTCCCTACTAGCTCGAGCACCTGGCAGGTATCTCTCTACAACTGTGCTATCATCTGCATACCCATAGATACCGGGCATCAGCAGATCGTTGATATGCAGCAGGAAGAGAGTTGCAGAGAGAACAGACCCCTGAGGAACTCCGGCATTAGTCGTCATGGGCTCTGATGAGCATCCATCGATAACAACTCGGAGAGAACGTTCACTCAGGAAGTCTTTTACCCAGTTAATCAGACCAGGGGAAACGCCGTACGCTGAAAGCTTACTCAATAGACTAGCGTGCCATACCCTGTCGAAGGCCTTCGAGACGTCCAAGGAAACAGCAATCGCTTCCCCATTCTTCTCGAGGGTCTCGCCCCACAAGTGGGTGGCATAAACTAGAAGGTCCCCAGTAGATCGATTGTGGCGAAACCCGTACTGTCGATCACTGAGGAGATCGTTACCTTCCAGGTATGCCAAGAGGCGCGAGTTCAATACACGCTCCATAATCTTGCAGAGTATGGAGGTTATTGAAATCGGCCGATAGTTGGTAGGATCGGTACGACTGCCCTTTTTGGGCACGGGTTGCACGTTGGCAAGCTTCCAGGACTTGGGCACTATACCAGTCCCAAATGAGAGGCGATACAAACGCGTCAGTACAGGAGACAACTCGGGTGCACAAGCCTTGAGAACAATCGCTGGTATACCATCTGGTCCACTAGCTTTATTCACGTCAAGACGACACAGTGCTCTCAGAACCTCTTTGTTCCTTATGCGGACCTCGGGCATCGAAGTATCGCAGTGAGGTAGAATCGGTGGAGTAGCACTACCAGTGTCAAGACGAGAATTATGGGCGAAGAGAGATGCAAAGAGACCCGCTTTCTCTCTCGCTGTATGAGCCAGTGTTCCATCAGGTTTAACCAGCGGAGGCAATGAGGGCCGACAGAAGTTCGCTTCGACCGACTTGGCAAGGGACCAGAATGCTCTGCTACCGGACGGCTGCGCAGAGAGCTTTGTACCAATATGGTTAATGCGGTCGAAGCGAGCCTTCCTTAGTGCCTTTTTGTAGGACTTGGCAGCATGGTTGAAGGCTCTCTTCTTTGAACTCAGATCCGGAACTTTGTGGTCACGAGCGTCAACCCAGGCGAGAAACGCCGAATGCTTACGTTGTTCAGCTTGAACGCAATCGGCGTTGAACCATGGGTGAGCTGAGCCACCGATGGGTACGTCGCGATAGGGAATGAAATACTCCATAGCTTGACGTATCACATCGGATATAGCATCTGCACAGCTCGACGGATTTTTAGAAGAGAAGCAGACCTGCTGCCAAGGATAAGATGCAAAGAAGTGCCGCATCTCATCCCAATCTGCTGACTTGTAACGCCACATTCGCCGTTCACCGCGTGAGTCGCAGTCAGGTGGGGAGAAGGACGATACAGACTTCACCAGACAGTGATCTGAAGTTCCTAGTGGTGAGGAAACTGTTACGATACATCTGTCCGGATCGGTGGTCAGTAAAAGGTCCAGACAATTGGCAGTATGACCAACTACATCAGGCACCCTTGTCGCTTGCTTTACCAACTGGGAGAGGCCCATCGATACTGCAAAGTTTCGCGCTTCTCTCCCAGCGTGGTCGGTCCTCTGGTACGGGAAAAGCTAGTCTTTGTTGACGGCGTTAAAGTCCCCCAGAGCGACAAACTGCGCATCAGGGTGCCGATGCAGAGCCTTATCGGCGGCCTCACTGAGGTGGCCAAACAGTTGAGTCGTCTCCTGGTCACCGCTGTGCGATCGGTAGACACAAGTATAGACAATTTTGTCCACACCGGTGTCCACCAACAACCACAACGTTGAGAAATTAGGGTCCTCAAGGTGACGGAGACGCTGACAACAGATGTCATTGCGGACGTACACACAGACCCCGGCACGCTGCAGGAAATGGTGCTCCAATGAGTATCCCGGGTAGTCGAGATACGCCGCATCTGACGGACATCTGATCTGCGTCTCCGTCAGGAAAAGTAAGTGGGGCTTGTCAGTCTCAAGGTGATGGTGGACCGCATAGATATTGGAGTGCAGTCCTCGAATGTTAGAGAGGTGCACTTGGAATAAGAGGACGTGCATCCGCTGTACACACTTACTTTTCTTTTTACCTTTCATTTTATTTTTTATTATTTTGAGTGAATAGGGTAGGTGGAAGATGGCAGTTGAGCGAGGTGATGCGATGTAAATCCAACAACGCGACCAGAGTTGCTGCGCCAATGGAGGTCTGATCTGGAGACTGCGGGGACGCCCGAACCCCCCCAGGGATCGCCATCGGGTCCTCTCGCCCGGTCGCCAACCGGCACGATGGGGCCACCCTGGGATTTTTCGCAGTTGGCGGGGCAGCCTTTTGTGCGTGGCTGGCACACTACTTGGGCCCCCAACTATCTGCGGTCGGCCAGCGGATAACCGTGCTTCGGATCCCGCTACCCTCCGCGATCAAACGTCCGACACAACAACAGCTGTCGCATCATACCCGGTACAGTACACATCGCAACACAACTGCTCAGACCCATCTTCCACCATATGGCTTCACCAGACATCACGCCGAAACACGACAAGTCGCTTGGCGGCATGGCTTTGTCTGGTGGGTGGTAACTCCTAAGCCGGCAGCCGATACTATGGCCTACCACCGTATTTTACTGCTCGTTTGGTACTACCCAGGGGACACGTGTAGGGTGGTCAAAACAAGTAGATCCTACGGACGCGAGCAGTTCATCCCCCAAAAAGTTTCATTGTATCAGTGTGAAGAGTCGCTTACAACAAAACGTAGTTAGGGCGGATGTCACCAATAAAACTAATCGCGTTTTAACGTTTGGCTCGCATAATCGCGTTTAGTCGCTGTCACTAGTGTCACTTGTCTGTATTTTTCTTTTGTTGTATTTTTACAAGTGACACTAGTGACAGCGGCTAAATGCGATTATGCGAGCCAAACGTTAAAACGCGATTAGTTTTATTGGTGAATTCTGCCCAATTTGGAACTTTAGCCACTAATCGAGTTTCATTAGACATAATTATTATGTTGTAATTCGACTGGACCAGTAAACAACATTGATAGATATTAATAGTTTTGTGGGAGCCAGCCCGTTCTAAATACATTTCGTTCATTATTATGAATCATTTGTCGAAATAGTAACAATATGAAAGTAACTATTGACTCACAATAACCCAATTGCCGTATTTGTCATTTATAATTAGCAGCTGATACATTATTTGTTACAGTGTGCATTAGACAGTAACCATAATATACCGAATTGTTTGCAATACAATGCAAATTACAATAGTTAACAGTGATTCCCAACTTGTGGTTCGCAAGAGCAAATTTTTTTTTTTTTAATACGCTCGCGTTTGACCACAATCTCGCCTGATGGTACGCGGTTATGTGATACAAACAGATAGATAAATATACCGACATTTAGAGAAAAAAAAAATTAAAAAATTGCATTTTTTATAGGTATCAAATATACTTTCACATGCAATTAGTAAAAAAATTGGTCGAGCCGTCGGAGAGCCTCTCTCCTGGACACGAGTTGCTATGGGTCACCTGGAAAACTCTAAACAGACTACGCACCCAAGTTAGCGCAGCAAAGACAATCTCCACAGGGGTTCTTGGACGGTTCCGATCTTTAGTGTTTGTGCGCAGACACTGTTCCACCTTCCATTCTGCATCACGTGCCCTGTTACCTGCACGTGCCCTGTTACCTGTTCACTTAGGGACCTAATGACAGCATCAGCGGACGGCATGTGCTGATGCTGTCATTAGGTCCCTACGTGGCCCAGTATTCGGCCGTGGCCGAATACTGGGCAAGCAATTTCACTAGTTTTGCCATCGATACGCTAAGAAGAAGTAAAAAAAATGTTATTTGATATTACGAACAGGCACTTCAAGTTTATATGTATAGATGGACATGTACCGATATATAACCTAGTCATACCATTTCTAAACACATACCACCAAAACGAAAGCACATAACTATCAAAAAATATATTTAGAACCCACACAACCCGCTTTGAATAGAACAAAAGGCCCTTTCTACAATATTTGATAAGTGACCAATTCGAGGCCCGGCTGGCCAATCCAAATATTAGCCGGGGCTAGGGTTACCATATCTCAGGATTTGTTCTGAGATTTTTGGATTTGGATTTTTGGAATCCCTTCAGGATAGCGGCTTTTTTAGGGTTCCGTACCTCAAAAGGAAAAAACGGAACCCTTATAGGATCACTTTGTTGTCCGTCTGTCTGCCTGTCAAGACCCTTTATCTCGGGAACGGGTAAAGATATCGAGTTAAAATTAAAACCATATATTTAGGTCTGCGGTCCCTTGAAGCTGTGAAAAAATCAAACTACTGAGTTAACGAAAAAACAAGATACGGCCGTTTATGTCGCCAAAAACGTATATTTCGACACTCTCAAGGGAATCAAAATTCGTAGGGTACTTCCCGTTGACCTAGAATCCTGAAATTTGCCATGAAGCAAGGTCTCATAGCACAAGTAGGTATTGGAAAAAGTCTGAAAACTGTAAATTTGTAGTAACGTCCCAAAAAAAACCTTTTTGCGATTCGGAAAAATCTTCGTAACTCAATTCGGGAATTGAACTGTTTTCATAGATAAATTTGTACGGAACCGTCAGTGCGCGAGTCCGATTCACACTTATCCGGTTTTTTTTTAAGGGTGGAAAACCACATCTTCAGTTGCCCTTTGCTTTCTAGGACTACGGGTTTCTTTTTCAGAATTTCCCCGCGGTCCTAACTAGCGGGCATCGGCCCTGCTGGGCCCCTACGATTTGCTGACATCTCTTTGAGGAGCACGTGGATCACTACGCGCTGTTGACGACTAGGCTCGATCCGATCAATTACCGGACGGCCGGACGGCGAGCTACCCATTGCTCGACGTCCACAAGCCCGCGTCTACCGTCGCTGGTAGTCGGGGGCGGAATCTCGGCGGCTAGGGCGTGAGGACGTTCGTTGCCCCACGTGTGCGGCCTCCTCCTTCGCTAGCATTACTGCTTCGCAGAAGGAGGTGACCGCCTGCCATTCCTCCTCGCTCCGGACCATAGCCTGAACCAGAACCCGGCGCGTGAGGTCGTTGCCGCCGATTGCCTCCACGAGGACACGGCGGTGCTCCGACCAAACGGCACATCTCCACCGTATGCTCCACCGTGTCCTTCGTTCAGGATAGTGACTGGATTTTGCAAATCTCATGAAATCTCAGGATTTTTAGAATTTTCAGTAAAATACAGCTTACATAATAAAGATTTTTTTTTTTAACAAAAAGTTTATTTTTTTTGGTAACGTTATTTACACGTTTGAGAGAAAATTGACAAACTGTAAAAATGTCAGGATTTTTTAATGAAAAGGCCTTTTCTCCGGACTTTTGATTTTTTCATCTGGTAACCCTAGCCGGGGCAAGCATTGTACACTAAACAAAAGAGTCAATTATAACTAGCCTATAAGGATAATTGTGACATACTTTCTAAAAGCCTACTATGTAATAAGTTTGGCTGGGCAATAATATAACATTCTGTTTAGTTTCTGTGAAACTATCGAGATAATTATTTGTTGATTGTGCAATAAGATATTTTACTGTGTATGAGAAAAATCCAAAAGTACCTAATTTCAATGATACTTGATTCTATTCTTAAGTGTATGTGTTCCACAGTGTTATCTTTTTTCCATGTTGCATTAATTCTGCCTACAATGCGTTCCAAATAAGAATAGGATCGATTGCCATGTTGTGACGTCACGTCATACTGTCAAATCGAAGAATTATTATGGAGAGCAAGACAAGATTTCTTTTTTAATTTAATTTATTTATGAACTGTGAACGAAAAAGCTTTAATCAGAATCCAGTTCTTCAATTTTGCTTATCTCTGAGTTCTTCAAATTTGCCCAATTTCTTGCGATTTGACAGTTTGACGTGACGTCACAACATGGCAATCGATCCTATTCTTATTTGGAACGTATTGTATGTACCAATACTGAGCATGAAGATTAAATAAATCCCCCCCTTCCTTGCGTCGTAAAAAAAAAAACCCTTAATGCTGAGGGTCGTGACCTCATATGATGTTCCACCACTATTCCAAACACAAAAGAAAAACAAATGAAAAAAATGTCAAATAAAAGTATACAATTAAGATAGGCAGCAATCGGTAAATGTTCATTTTAGTCCATAAAATAACAAAAATTCAATTTAAATTCACTTTTTTTAATCGGTTTTTCATAAGCGAAACAGTAGCCATCACGATATGACGTCATAGGGTCATTTAAACTAAAAAGTGTCAATTGTCAATTGATCCTTCTTTGAGGCGTGGTTGGAAAGACCTCACGGCGTCCTCACCTTCCGTATGACGCAGATTCTCACCGAATACGGTAAGTTTGGGAAGTTCCTGCACCGGATACGTGCGGAAGCGACGCCCGGGTGTCGCCACTGTGTGGACCGCCCGGAGGACACGGTGGAGCACACGGTGGAGGTGTGCCCCGCTTGGGCAGAGCAACGCCGTGTCCTTGTGGGGGCGATCGGCGGCGGCGATCTCTCGCGCCGGGCCTTGCTACAGGCCATAGTCCGGAGCGAGGAAGAGTGGCAGGCGGTCGCCTTCTTCTGTGAAGCAGTAATGCTAGCAAAGGAGGCGGCAGGTCGCGTGAGGCAACGGTCCTCACGCCCTTACCGCCGCCGGGATTCCGATCCCGATTTCCGGCCACCGTAGGCGCGGGCTTGCGGACGGCGAGCAATGGGTGGCTCGCCGTCCGACCGTCCGGTAACCGTCCGGACCGAGCACAAGTCGTCGACGGCGCGTAATGTTCCACGCGCGCCTCAGGGAGATGTCAGCAAATCGTAGGGGCCCTGCAGGGTCGAAGCCTACTGGGGCCATGGGTAGTGTGAAAATGAAACCCGGGGCCCTGGGACGATGGCAACGAAGGAACAGGAGTGGGTTTTTAGTCAGTAAAAGTCTGACACTATCTCTCGCTCCGCCCAAGAGCGCGATTGGTCATTAGATGATTTTCCCACCTAAAAAAAAAAAACTGTCAATTGATAAACTGACTTCTATAGGGTGACTGGCAATTAGTGTACGATACTTAAACACGTGATTGTGCTCATGATAATAAACAATTTTTATTATGGGAGCAAAGCCGAAATCGCGAAAAAAATATCAGCTGTTCAGTACGTTAGGCAAACATAAATGTACTGAACAGCTGATTTTTTTTTCGCGATTTCAGGTTTGTTCCCATAGTAAAAGTTGTTGGTTATCATGAGCACAATCACGTGTTTAAGTATCGTACACTAATTACCAGTCATCCTATCTAAGTTAGTTTAATTTTTAATATCATCGCATTTATTTACATGGCCAACTGACGTCACTAAGACGACCACGGAGTAATATAGTGTTCAGCGTTTTCGTCATATTCATCATCAACTTCCTGCCGTTGTCTCGTGTTATTTGGGGTCGGCGCAACACGTTTTTTTTTCTTCCATTCTGTCCTGTCACCCGTCACTATACCTACACCTTTTCTTTCATATTACTCTTCACAAAATCCATCCACATGTATGCTCATAATTTTTTTTAGTAACATGAGTTTCACCCTTACCAAGTTACCATATTTACATGACCATACCAAGACAAATGATTCCCCTTCAACTTTTCAGTCACTACGCGCAAAAAATCACGCGCAAAAACGCGAAATTATGCGCAAAAATAAGAAATGTAAAAAAATCCACGAACTTAAGTTATATAGGGTGACTGGTAATTAGTGTACAATACTTAAACACGTGATTGTGCTCATGATAACCAACAACTTTTACTATGGGAACAAACCTGATATCGCGAAAAAAAATCAGCTGTTCAGTACAATTACGTTTGCCTAATGTACTGAACAGCTGATATTTTTTTCGCGATTTCAGCTTTGCTCCCATAGTAAAAGTTTTTGGTTATCATGAGCACAATCACGTGTTTAAGTATCGTACACTAATTGCCAGTCACCCTATATATGTCACCGCAAAATTGTAAATACCGTTGGATTACAATCTATCGAAGTGAAACTGTCAAATCACAATCTATTGCGCGTTAAATTGTCAACTGTCGGCTGTCCCTGATTGGTCAGTCTTACAGTAGGTCGTTCTGTGCTGGCTATGTTCGGTTACTAACACTAACTTATTTATCATCCAAACTGCACTTTGGTTAATCACATATTCATGTTCTTTTCACAAAAATTTCATATAGCTAATTCTAAAGCTGTGAGTTATTTTCAACATGAAATTAATTTAGAATCACAGCGTATGTGCCTATAAGTGAAGATTTGATAAGCCCTCATGAAGACCCGGTTAGACGAGGACTATCGCTAAAAACCTTAAATGGAAATAACATGCAACACTGTTTGTTTAAATTTGACAACAAACGAATTAACAAACAAATATGGCGGTGCGGGATACATGGCGTTCAACCAATCAGCGCTCGAGATGGGTTCCGTTCTATATCATTCCACAATATATCAGTTTCACTTTCATAGATTATAATCTACCGATAAATAATGCGTTAAATTGTAAGCAGTATGTTGTGGTTCACAATCATTCAATAGTTTGCAATTTAGCGAGATAGAAATAATGTAACGGTATATCTATTCCGACTTCTGCTTATTAAACACAAATCCAGTAAAATACTTATTTACAAGTGTCAAGTGTCAATCACTGAAATCCATTAAAACGGGTCCCGACTCGTGTAAACCGAGCAAAATTATTCTTCCCCAAAAGTGTAAAACAAAGGTTTATTGGCTTTTATCTCTAAACGTTACGAAGCTATAATTAGGCCTTAAATGTAAAACAATGAGGTGTCAGGTTCAAACCTGTATTAGGTACCTACAGCGTTAATTAGCGATGGAATAATAGTGTGTGTTTCCATTGAGCAATGTTGCCGTGCAAAGGTATCGTCATGACGGAGTGGTTAAGGCACCCTCAATACAATACTCAATACTTTATTGCATTCCATATTATGTACTGTCAGGATGGGGACGCAATGAAAGGCTTTGCATTCAGATTAGAACTATTATTGATTAGTATTAAGCACTTTCAAGTATGTTTTCTATAAAAATACGACCCGACATTTGTATGACGTCTCCCTGTCTTTATTGTTTTAACATCAAACAAACCTAAACTTTTTATAACATAAACCTTAAAAGTATAACATGCCAGTTTGCAAGTTAATAATAACTGTGACCTCCATAGGCGTCACAGTACTTAAATGGTATAAAATATTGTCAAGATCATTATGGACCCTGTCGGGCACAGCAAAGTTAGGAGAGAGGATGAAGGCTAAGTAACAATTCATGGAATTAATTATTATTAAAGGTATATCTAATAGATGTATTTTATTGTGTGGTAAATTATGTTAGATATTTTAATTTATTTTTTATCATTGTTATTATTTGTTGTTTTATTATTTAAATTAAATTGTGTACGCATGTTATTTATTATTTATATGTATAAGTATTGTTAAATTTTGTCACATATGTTATTTACCCTCCTCACATGCATGACGTTGCGGGTTCCAAACTGGGCAAGTACCAATATGAATTTACAATTCATATGTAGATACTTTTGTGGTCGATGGAACAGAAAAAATCGTGGCGAGCACATACCGGAAGACGCAGCCTTGGAAGGCCTCCAACAAGGTGGACCAATGACCTGGTGAGGGTCGATGGATGCTAGATGCACAGAACCGGGTGTTATAGCGACACTTGGGGAAGGCCTATGTCCAACAGTGGACGTCTTTCGGCTGAAATGATGATGATGTACTTTTTTAGGATTTCTACATTACTCACGCCGTCGTGGATGAGTTGGAAGCTTTTCGTTTGGGTAATCAGAATCAAGAAAATCTTACAGTTCTAACATGAAACAAAGTTTTTTTTTAAGGCATCAAATAACACAGCGAGAGGCAGTGTCAGACTCTTAATACTTAATTGAAACCCACCTGTGCTCCTTTAGTAGTCGGGTAGTGTGAAAGCGAAGCCCGGGGCCCCGGGATGAAGGCAAAGAAGGAACAGGAGTGGGTTTTTAGTCAGTAAAAGTCTGACACTATCTCTCGCTCCGCCCAAGCGCGGGATTTGTCATTAGATGATTTTCCCACCTTAAAAAAAAAAACCTGTGCTCCTTTAGTTACTCTTTGCGTTCAAGAGCCGCGGAAACTGCGGGAGCGGGATAAAACCCTCAAAAATTATAACACCTAATCATTAAACAGGAGTAAGTAAAATCGAACGTTAATAAAAAAATACTTTATTTCAGACCGTGGTCCGTATTATGTTAGTAATCACACATTTTAAAAACTATGTTAGTAAAAGATAAAATAACAGAGAGATCTTAATTTAAATATCTTTTGCGTATACCTGACACACCGGGTACATGTACGTGTACATGTATCTACCCAGTGTGCCAAATTGGCGCAACACGGCTTACCAATAACCAGTCTCACCTTTGTGACACTAATGTTAGAGCTTTTGTTATTGACAAGCCAAAACCCACCAAAACCCCATTTCCAATGATTCCTAATTGAATTTCAGATACCCATTTCACTTTCTCAAATTCCTTGGTCAATAACTGAAAATTTCTCCTTGGTCCATTTTCGTGAAAACTTAAAGAAGTTTTATAATGGGTTTTGAAAATACATGTGTTTAAGTCATTGTTCGGTTCACGGACCTTTTAACATCTAAATTATTATTTACTCTGTATTTGTTTGTTCTTTTTTGGTTTTTTACGGTAACATAAATACAATGTATATGTATTTTTAATTTTTTTATGCAAAGTACAAAAGTGAATTATTTCTGAGACACCCTGTATAGATGTATAGATTAATAAGGGTCTTCAGAAAGTACAAAGCCCTTTATTGATTCTGGGGTTACACGTGTATTGTGTACAGCTTATCATCTACCCTAAATCACTCAATTAAGACATGCTTCATCAAAATTAACATCAATTAGAATTCACTATCAATAGCCTTCTATGAATTTCTCTGAAATATCCCTGTACAATTTTCGTTTGAATAGAAAATCGGCTTTACTTTCTATTCGTCGTTTCTTGAACAAGGTTGGCTGGTAAAACTTCTCAATCCTACCTACGTGATAGGTATCGATAATTATTAATAACTATAAAACAAAAAAGAACCGGCCAAGTGCGAGTCGGACTCGCGCGTAAACGGTTCCAAACGAATCTTAATTTGTGATTTGATTAATGTTTAACCTTTTGAGTGCGTAATTAGAGACACAATAGTAAGACAATGGCGCGTGAACGCCGGCGTTAATGCGGGGGGATCAACAGCTTAAAAAAAAAATCATAGACTTTTTGTAGGTTTACTTCTAATCTGAAATTACTAAGTTTTTACATTTTTTTTTCTTCAAAATCTTAGACTCAGCAGTTTCGTAGATAAGGGCAAATTGTAAAGTTTTAGTTATTTCCTCGCCGGTCGCAGGCGCGCGCGTATTACAAACAGCCTTAGATTCAAACAGCTGTTTTGTTATTGTGATAAAACTAATGAGAATATAAATAAAGTTTATTTGGAAAAGTTGTTTGTGATCATGAGTTCACGTGTTTAAGTATCGGTCACTAATTACCAGTCACTCTAAATTATAAAAGAAAAAAAAGCAGTAGAAATAATAAAATTGAAATTGATACTTACATAATTTTACTAATAACTTCACGAAGCCGCGGGCGCCAGCCAGTATTTTATTTATAAATTAGCAAAATAGGTAGATCAAATCCCTTTCAAATGTCGCACGGTATAGTTTGAAAAACTTTCTTTCTTTCTGCCTACTTTCCGATTTGCATCCCGAATGTGATCCTCGTATTCCAAATTCATTTCACGTTACCCTTCATGATTGGGTCACAGGCGTGTTGGTACCTACCTTTCAACTGAATCGGTCCAATAGATTTGAAACAAATTGGCTGTGACAGACGGATAGACAGACAAACACACGAGTGTTTCGACAAGGGTTCTGTACAGGGGCGTAGCGTGGACTAATTTAGACGTGGGCGAAGGTGCCTTCGCGAATTTATGAAAGAAAAAGGCCTCGCTGATGTGCTTCAGCGAGGCCTTTTTCTTTCATAAATTCGAAATCGAGACAGCGACTGTAGCAACCCCATGTTCGACCACATCTTCGCTTACCATCAGGTGAAATTGTGGTCAAACATGAGCCTACCAATGTTAAAAAAACCCTCATTCTTGAAGGGCACTCGATTGTGCGAGACCCCTTTGGGTGCGAGGCCGAGGGCGAGGGCCCACTTTGCCTGTATGTACTAAGTCCCGGCTCTGTTCCTTCAGTTGAGATTTGCATTCCATGGCCACGGTAACTCTTTCAGATGTAAGATTATAGAATTTTTTTTAAGGTATGAAATCATCCAATGACTTGTCCCGTTCTAGGGTGGATCGAGAGGGCGTGTCCAGATTTTTACTGAATAAAACCCTTCTGTGTTCTACGGTTACCCTTTGCGTTATAGGACCACGGTTTACCTTTCAGGAATTCCTCGTGGCCCTAGTGGGCATTGGCCCTGCTGGGCCCCTACGGTTTGCTGACCTCCCTTTATCGGACGGGCGGACGGCGAACTACAATCGGTGCAGATTATCCGATTCAGTCCGTTAAAGTGGAAAAAAATGTTTAAATTCTTACAAGGTAATCAGCAGACTAACGGCCAAGTATACGGTTAAGTTACAAAACAGATTCTTTGCTCATCGTCCTCGTCCTCATCGAGCTCCAATGGTTTTGCTGACATCTTTTTGAACACCAGGACGGCGAGCTAATTATTGCTCCTCCTTCGCAAGCCCGCTAACTGTACTATATCTATAGTATTCTTTCCATTGCCTAGGGATTGAATAGAATACCGGATTATACAGATTGCCGGTAACATAGATACTATTCTAACTATCCATAACGTTTGTGACCGTCAGCGTTTGTAGGTTCACCAGCTAATTCAATTTGAAGCTGAATAAAAACGTTGCAGGTAGGTTGTACATTGGAAAGGCACACATTACTAATTGGTACGGAGATGGCACGTGCTATGCGCACCGCACTCAGTTTGCGGGACTTTAATTCCACCGCTTTTTGCTCCTTTGTGCCTTCGTTTCATCGCTGCAGACTCGATTGTAGCCGTAAAGGAATTGTATCTGCAATCTTTATGTTCGGTCACGGAATGAAAAGATTAAGTGTAAAATATTTCTTTTTCGTGGAGCGGGTAATTGTCATTTTCATTCTGAATGTTGTAAATGTGTTGTTGGAAAAATCACACTGTATTTCATAGATATTATATAGATATATATATCATACTAGTATTTTAAAGGCAAAAGTTTGTGTGCATTGTATGTTTGTTACCATAGATATTATTATCCGTTTGTTACCTATTTCATCACACTCGAATGGCTTTACAGGTTTCGATGAGAAGGGCCTTGGTACAGGCCATGGTCCGGAGCGAAGAGGAGTGGCAGGCGGTCGCCTCCTTCTGCGAAACAGTAATGCTAGCAAAGGAGGCGGCCGATCGCGTGAGGCAACGGTCCTCACGCCCCAACCACCCGATTCCGATCCCGATTTCCGGCCACCGTAGGCGCGGGCTTGCGGACGGCGAGCAATGGGTAGCCCGCCGTCCGACCGTCCGGTAACCGTCCGGACCGATCCCAAGTCGTCAACGGCGCGTAGTGTTCCACGCGCGCCTAAGGGAGCTGTCAGCAAATCGTAGGGGCCCAGCAGGGTCGAAGCCTACTGGGGCCATGGGTAGTGTCAAAACGAAACCCGGGGCCCTGGGACGAAGGTTACGAAGAAACAGAAGTGGGTTTTAGTCAGTAAAAGTCTGACTTAATCTCCCTCTCCGCCCAAGAGCGAGATTTGTCATTAGATGATTTTCCCACATAAAAAAAACACCTCTGTTGAAAAGGGAGGATCCTCCGACCAGGTGGTGTCTCGAGCAACTGTCCGATGGTTTTTTATTTTTATTTTATTGTTATAAACTAGTGCTTGACTGCGATCCCACCTGATGGTAAGTAATGATGCAATTGTTGATGGTGAGGCGCACTAGTTTATTAAGAGCCTATTCACTCTAGCCTTGAAGACACTTAAATTAATTATAAGTATAATAATTGACTGGCCTGTTGGTCTAGTCACTAGTGAGTGGCCCTGACTGCTATGCCGGAGGTCGTGGGTCCAATTCTCACCCAGGACAAATGTTTGTGTGATGAGCACGATCATTTGATCTGTGTCTAGGCGTAATTTAGCTATAATATGTATGTATTTAGAAATATATTATAAGTATGTTTATCAGTCGTCTAACACTCTGTGTCTAGGTGTATTTTATCTATAATATGTATGTATTTAGAAATATATTATAAGTATGTTTATCAGTCGTCTAGTACATATAAACATCTTGGAAGTGTCCGGAATGCTGCAGTAAAGAGCCTAAAAGGGGCAACATTAATACCCCAGTGCGTTTGACATCCTGTTCGGAAGCCAAGGGCCCGGATGAGGACACTCATGGAGACCCTAATATCACTGTTCGAAAATGGTCAGCAAGATCACCACTGAAACCACCGACAAAACCGAAACAATCGTTGAAACAAACACAAAAGCCATCGTCGAAATCATTGCAAAAGTCACCACCGAAGTTGCAGCCGCAATCACCACCGAGGTTGACTCACAAGACAGAGAACCCTAAAATTGTCCCACCGTCCAGTACAGTAGAATTTAAATCAGCGTTGAAATCCCAAGGTCTTCAGACATTAGTAACAGAGGGCAGTCTTCGGGAGATTTTACAACAAGAGATCACCGTTGCACTGAAGTTGAGTCATGAAAAACTTGTGGCAACTGAATTTAGTAACATACTCAAAAAGATAGATAGCTTTCAGGAATCGTTAGAATTTATTAACATTAAATTCGAGGAAATGAAAGCAAGCTTTGAAGATAAAACTACTTTACTTAATGACCTTAAGCGCGAAAATGAATTGCTGAAATCTACAGTTCAGGACCTCTCAGTAAGATTGAACACAGTAGAACTCCACATGCGTGAATCTAATTTGGAAATTAATGGTGTTCCTGAGCATCGTTCAGAAAATCTAGTTAACACAGTTATGCAATTTTCGAAAATTGTGGACAGTCCCCTTTGCGAAAGTGACGTTCAGTATGTAACCAGGGTCGCTAAAATGTCGAATGATAATGACAGGCCGCGACCAATAATAGTGAAATTGCGGACCGTACGCCAACGTGATACTGTTCTTGCCGCAACATCAAATTTTAATAAGAAGAATCCTGATGGTAAGCTGTCTACCCAACATCTTGGTATAGGAGGACCAAGAAAGCCAGTTTTTGTTTCGGAACACCTGACTCCTGCGAACAAGTCACTGCCAGTCGGAAAAGAGCCAAGGAAATGTCCTATAAATTCGTCTGGGTTCGTAACGGGCGCATCTTTGTTCGGAAAGAAGTCGAGTTCCAATCTATTCTGATCAAAAATCTTGAAAGCCTGAACCTTATGATTGAAATTAAAATTATATTATATAAAAGTATTGTTATAATGACGTCGCAATGCTTGATATTTATTACCAAAATGTACAAGGATTGAGAACGAAGACTAATGAACTCTTAAAAAACATACAGACTTCTAACTACGGTATAATTGCTCTTACGGAAACATGGCTTAATTCCAGAATTTGTGACCAAGAATTCATAGATGACCGATACACACTCTATCGCAGGGACCGCCACAGCACCCTTAACAGAAAAAAAGACGGTGGTGGGGTGATGTTAGCCGTTTCTAGAGACATATCTTCAGTCAGAGTTCCTGACTGGGAAAGTGGGACGGAAGACCTGTGGGTCATCTTGGACCTATTTATTGGAACAAAAGTAAGAAAACTTGCAGTTTGTGTTGTCTACTTACCCCCACCAGTCAAGTTAGAAGCTCTGTCAATATTTCTAGAAAAAGTAGGTTACGTCACTAGTCAAGTAGATGACTTGGTCATACTGGGTGATTTTAACCTGGGCTTCATAGCTTGGAATGCCAAGGTGGGCTGCAATTACTTGATTCCCTCAAATTATCAAACTTCTCTGGGATATTCTCTTGTTGACTTTCTAAACTTGAACAACTTGTATCAGGTAAATTGTGTCAATAACTGTGACAATAAATTACTGGATTTGATTATTACTAGTATACCTGGCGCTTATGTCACGAAACCTTTGAATGTTCTTAGTAAATGCTACTTAAATCATCCCAATTTGTTAATTAATATTCCATACGACAATTTAACTTATTTGCGCTCGAAACCTGACAAAAGAAATAATTTCTTCAATGCAAACTATAAGGACATCATCGCTGAGCTAAAGAGTGTAGAGTGGCAGGAACGAATTCTCGACTGTGATGGTGTGAATAGTATGGTCGCGGAGTTTTATAGTGTTCTTGGAACTGTCATCGAAGGGTTCGTACCTAAAACGGCAACTGTTAGAGCTAAGTTCCCTTCCTGGTTTAGCAATTCGTTAATTAGGCTTATGTCTGAAAAGGAAAAAGTTCGAAAGAAATATAAGAAATTTGGCAATCCTAGAGACAAAATTGAATATCAATTGCTGCGCTCTCGCTGTCACAAGTGTCATGATAAGTGCTATTTTAGATACAAAACAAAAATAGAGAGCAACATACCTAAAAATCCAAAAGCCTTTTGGAAATTCATTAATGGCAGACGCGGTGGTAAATCATCTATTCCTGTAAGAATGACACTCGGAGACGAAAACGCTAAAACAGGCCCTGAAATTGCAAACCTATTTGCAAACCAATTTTCCTCTGTGTACACAGCAAATACCACGCAGTCCATGCAGTCACCTACTCATTCGTCGCAATCGTTTGATTGTCAATCCCATTGTGAAGCGTCAGGCTTCATTTCCAACGTAAAATTTGATGAATCGGACGTTCACAAGGCAATTAAAAAAATTGATCCGGCAAAGGGTGCTGGACGGACCCGACCTTATTCCACCAGTCTTTGTTAAAAGATGCGGTTCTGCTCTTGCACTTCCATTAATGCTGATATTTAACTATTCTTTAAAGGAGGGCAAATTCCCCGAGGAATGGAAGAAGGCTCGAATAGTGCTCGTATTTAAGAAGGGTGATCCAGCCAGCGTAGTTAATTACCGCCCTATTTCGATCCTTTCATGAATTTCTAAACTGTTTGAATCAATGTTATGTCCCATTATTTCACAAATGGTGGATTCAAGCATTTCGGATTACCAACATGGCTTTAGACGTGGGCGTTCAACGGTAACAAATCTGGTACCATTTGTTTCTGAATTATCACGTGAGATCGACAAGGGGAAGCAGATAGATGCAATATATACCGATTTCAGCAGCGCCTTTGACAAAGTGAATCATCTCATATTAGTTGAAAAGCTGAGATGGTTTGGTGTCGGAGGCGAGTTGCTGGAGTGGTTCAAGTCGTACCTATCAAAAAGACCTCAATCTGTGGTGATTGGTAGTTTCAGATCTGAGGTGTATTGTGCGCACTCCGGCGTTCCGCAGGGATCTCATTTGGGGCCGCTACTGTTTCTCATCTTTATCAATGATATTGCCAAGCATAAACGACATTGTAGAGTTTCCCTCTTTGCTGACGATCTTAAAATATACAAAGTCATTAACTCCCAAACTGACGCCGACCTGGTTCAGGCTGACATAAACAGTGTTCAGCATTGGTGTAACGTTAACAGAATGAGTCTGAATGCTGGAAAATGTCATCATATAAGTTTTACAAGAAAAAAGACACCAGTTATTACAAAATATGATATCGGTGGCGTAACACTACAACAAGTGCATGAAATTCGAGATCTGGGTGTGATCCTAGACAGTAAGTTGAAGTTTACTTCACATATTGATAAGGTAGTGAAAAAGGCCGCCCAGATGCTTGGATTTTTGAGGTGCAACTCCAGAGACTTTAAACAACAGAAGACCAAAGTAATATTATATAATGCTTTGGTGCGCAGCAACCTTGAATATGCGAGCAATGTATGGAATCCTTTTTACGCAGTCCACTCGCAACGTGTGGAGAGCATACAACGTGCCTTCACAAGACATCTTGCCTTCTCTACAATAGGTTTTTCATACAGACAGCCTTACGCAGAGCGTTTGAAAAAATTTAAAATGATTACCCTTCACGAGCGAAGACGTCTCTTGGATTTATGTTTCCTTTATAAAATTATAAATGGAAATATTCACTGTAGTTGTCTTTTACAAAGCATTTCCTTGGCAGTTCCAAGAATTTACCCGCGAGTTAAAAAAAATAAAAAAGTTTTTCATACACCCATTGTCAAAACCAATCTGGGCCTACAGTCTCCCATTATAAGGATGAGCAATGCTTACAACAGTGCTGTATTGAGCATACCTGACCTAGACATATTTAACGATAAGCTGCCGAGGTTTAGGAGGAAAATTGTACAATCCTTGCAAGGTACATTATAATGTGTTTTATGCTTATGCTTTTGTGACTTTTGTGACTTTTAGGACTCTTGACTTTTAGAATTTATTTTTATTATTTTTAATTTAATTTAATTACATCTTAATTTATTTATTCTATTTTAATTCATTTAATTTTAATTTAATTTATTTTTAATGTATTCAATTTAAATAATTAATGCTTAATGTTTTAATGTCCTGTAATTTGATTTGTTTTTAATGATAATGTAATTTGACTTGTTCGATTTTATTTTATTTAAGTTATCTGACTAAACAGTGAGTTTATGTTATATAAAAATATAAGAATATAGTTTTTAAGGCAGCAAAATTATTGTAGTGAGCGCTATGTACGCCTTAATTGTCATGTGCATAAGTCATTTTGTTTCGAGATAGTTTTTTTTTTAAATGTGAAATGTATGTGATGTGGCTGTACTTCATTTAAATAAATAAATAAATAAGTACTCATAACACAAGTTCTGCTTAGCTTGGGACTAGACGGCATTGTGTGAAAGATGTGGAATATTATTATTAATTAATTATAATTAGTTATATTTTAGTTGATTTCGAACTCTTTTAAATGATCTAATCGCGCGGAAAACTCTAATAGCACGATACAAGATTTTGAATTTTAGTTCCTATATGTTGTCATAGATGTCGCTACACTTTTTCACGCTCGTACGGCTGAATGGATTTCGTTTCTTTATTTCTGATTCCTCAAAGAAACTTCACGCATTCAAAAATCAAAAATAAGAAACGTTTATTTCAAATAGACCAATTACAGACACTTTTGAATTGTCAAAATGTCGGTCAGTCAAAAAAAAAAGTGAAGCTAAATTGCACGTTCCAAAGCGTAGATCTCTACTGAGAAGAATGAGCAAGAAACTCAATGGACACTCTTTTAAATCATATTATAAGTTACATAAATCTTGGTTAAGTACATATTTCTTCTGAGCACAATGTAGATAAAGAATTAAAAAAAAACTAATTAAAAAATTGAAATCGAATTAAGCCACTGGCAGCTAAGAGATGACCAGTCTCAACTGACGGCGCCCGTTTACGAGCATGACCTTCTGATGAGACCCATTGTGAACGACCACGTTTCAGAGTCATATGTCATCACTGACAACACGCACTGGTCACAGACGTTCTTCTTGAGACACTATTGTATATGGGGATGAGAAAATACGACGCGGCTTCCCTCAGCCTCCTTTAAATACAACCTAGGGGTATTTAAGTCAAAAGTGAAAAGATTACTTCTAGGCAAGCTTGCTCCATCGTAGACCACATCTTCGTTTATCATCAGGTGAGATAGCCCCTCGGGTGCCTCGGAGTATTATTATTACGTAATTGCGCGTTTTTACGTACATCACCAAAAAAAAAAAAAACTTTTTCTGGATTTTTCTAGGAAAAACAAAAATATAGAAACAAAAAATTTCGTACAAACGTATCTATAAAACGACATTAATAATTAAGCATTTTTTAAGGTCATTCAAGTTGTACAGACGTATGTACAATCGTCGCTCGAGGGAATAGTGGTCTAACGCGAGCCTATCAATAAAATATAATAGTAAAAAAAAGATTCGATCCACTCTGAGGAAACTAAAAGCACAGAGAAGTTTCAATTACAGTTACAAACTACAGAAATGATTCACCTATGACGTAAAATGTGGAAAAATTGCAGCTAAAAATGAATGACCCACCTAACTCAGAATTTTCTCACGCGATAGTACTTACTGTTGGAACTGTTTCATAGTCAGTACTAGCGACTTGCCCTGGCTTCGCGCGAATTCAAATTATACAATATGTCATGGCCAGATCTTAGAATAGAATAAACTTTATTATTCTTACACAAAAAAAGTAACACAACTTATAAAAAAAAAAATTAGCGCATAATCAGCCTTTTAATGTTCCCACTGCTGGGACTCAGGCCTCCTCTCTCTAGGAGAGGAAATGGGCCGTAATCCACCACGCGGGCACAGTGCGGGATGGTGAATGTCACATGTCTTCGAATTTTCCTTCAATGTTTCCTCACGATGTTTTCCTTCACAGTTTTGAAAAAAATTTGAATCTATAGTATATTCTAGAATTTCAGCTACTGTAGCCGTGGGCTTGCGGACAACGAGCAATGGGTAGATCGCCGTCCGGCCGTCCGGTAATCGACTGGACAGAGCCCAAGTTTTCGACAGCGCGTAGTATTCCACGCACTCCTTAAAGATATGTCAGCAAACCGTAGGGCCCAGCAGGGCCGATGCCCGCTAGGACCGCGGGCATTTTCTTAAAAGGAACACCGTGGTCTTAGAGCGCAAAAAGCAACTGAAGGACACAGGTTTGGTTTTAGTCCCCAAAATTCTGAAACGCCCTCTCGCCCGATTTCTCATCTAAAAAAAAAAAATTCATCATCATTATCATAATTTCAGCCGAAAGACGTCCACTGCTGGACATAGGCCTCCCCAAGTGTCGCCACAATGAACGGTCCTTTGCGTCTCGCATCCATCGGACTCCCGCAACCGTTACCAAGTTTCGTCAAAAAAAATTAAAGTCATTATAATTATTTTATCATATTCTTATCTATACTTTTGTTTCCAAGATTCGGTTGAGATTGTTTCTAGTGTATATGTCTGTGTTTCAAATAAAATATATTCTAACGCCTCCATTAATAAATGTATTTCTGCAGACAGGCCTATTCGTATAACAATTTCTATGAAAAATGGTTGTCGTGTCGTTGTCTGTCTGCGATTTATTGTGTTGCCATTAAGTATCCGTCTAGTTTTATTTACGAGACTTCTGTTAATTACGGTTACGTTCGCTTAAATTTAAAAAAAAAAACTGGGCAAGTGCGAGTCGGACTCGTATACTGAGGGTTCCATACAAACTTACCTATGTGAATAGTTCAATTCCTGAATGGAGTCTCGAATATTTTTTCGAATCGCAAAGAAGTTTTTTTTGTGACATAACAACAATTTTTCTATTTTCAGATTTATTCCTATATCTATACTATAAGGCATTGCTTTATGCCAAATTTCAGGATTCTAGGTCAACGGGAAGTACCCTATGAATTTTGATTCCCTTGAGAGTGTCGAAATACACGTTTTTTGCGACATAAACGGCCGTATCCTTTTTTTCCGTAAACTCAGATGTTTGATTTTTTTCGCAGCTTCAAGGGACCGTAGACTTGAGTATATGGTTTTAATTTCAACTCGATACCTCCACGCGTTCCCGAGACAAAGGGTCTTGACAGACAGACAGACAGACAGACGGACGGACAACAAAGTGATCCTATAAGGGTTCCGTTTTTTCCATTTGAGGTACGGAACCCTAAAAACGGAGCTGTTGTAGGATTACTAAAGTGTCTGTGTGTCTATCCGTCTATCACACAGGGGCGTTGCTACCGCCGTATCAGCCGTATCAATGATAGATACGGGACCTCCAGGCTACAGGGGCCCCGATATGTGCCAAACTTCGTAACATGTTATTCATTAGTTATGTTATTTTATTAGTTATGTATTGTATATATATAAATAGTACACCACGCACTACCTGCGTATCTTTTTCTCCTTCTCTGACAAATCCATCCAAAGGTTGTCTGTAAAAAATCGCTTTTAGCGATAAGACCGCCCATTGTGACACCTTTTTAATTTTAAGTTCCTATGTAATTTTATTATTGGTGTACAATAAAGAATATATCTATCTATCTATCTATGTTATTCACAACCTTAAATGCTCTTATTGATATAAAACCAGTAATTAATTAATTATGGGTGTTAATAGTTTTTAGCTCGCTCCGCTTGTTATCTATGTACTTATGGCTTACTGTCCACGGACGCATAGCTTCATAGACGCGTATTCGTCACTATACGCTTGGTGTACGCCTGCGTGAAGCTTACATTTAAAACTAGGAAACTGTCGACGAAGCGACAACCACACGACGGCACGACATTGTCGTTAGTACTTGCAGAATGCTCCAATAAACAAGCTCATTTTAATTTTCACGGCATCTTAAGGCATTAATTCTGTGCTACTTAAAAAAAAACTTTAAAAATCTACATTTATAATATTTAAAGAGGTAAAGTTTGTTTTTTGTTTGTAGGAGGTAATCTCTGAAAGATCTAGTCCGATTGCGAATTTTTTTTCACCAATAGAAAGCTACTTTATTCCTGAGTGACATAGGCTATATTTTACGTGTGCGCGCGAAGCCGCGGGCAAAAGTTAGTATTTGATATGGGGCCTCTTTAGGTTTAGTTACGCCACTGCTATCAATGCAAATTTGCTCAGTGTCTACAGACGAATTTATTTGAAATTCGGTACACATATCGAACCTTCCCGCTACAAAGAGCGTAACTTCAAAGTTTATTCTTTTGGCAAAAAAAAAACAAAGAAAACTTTGTAAAAAAATGTTAGAAAAAGGTAATGTTGAGTGGTAAAATCCATTCTTTTTTCATCGCAGCACGATTTTAAATATCGCGAGGAGGAATAAAAAATCAGTCGAGAAGATTGTGGTTGTCTGGTAGATATCGCTGTTAGCGATAAGACCGCCATTGTACCCATAGATTAAGTTAGTTTTTAAGTTTTTGTTACTATTTTGGTGTACAATAAAGTTTAATTCTATTCTAATATATTATCCACAACACCATCATCTCCCTGCCCTTGTCCCATAATTTGTTACTTGGGGACGGCGTAACTCTTTTTTTTCGTCCATTCTCTCCTGTCACCCGTAAGCGCGCGACAGCATCACTACTTACGCACGTTAGTCGCATTTGCAAGCGCTATAGAAAAGATGCCAAGCATCACGACTAACGCGCGACATCGAAAAGTCGCCGTAGGGCGTAGGCTAGGTGCCTAACTCCCTTTTCTTTCATATCTCTCCTCACATAATCCATCCATCAATTCTTTGTCTTCTCTCTCCCTCTCCATCCATCCACATGCATAACTCGGGAAGATTATTAACCATCCTCAAAATACCAAATACTATGTTGTCAAACAAACAACATCTCATTACAAGCCCCCTAAACAAGATTCATTCAATCATCGCTATTATAAAGTCGTTTCATTTTCGTACGACACGTTTCAAGTATGTGAAATGTCCCGCCGGGACTCATTCACTCAACCATTCACTCGGCCATTCGTTCTTTCATTCACTGCGGGCAGGTATTTTAACAAGCAAAAAGTGTTGGCCACGCGACCCAAGCGCGGCGGAATTGAATTAGTCTCCCATCCACTGAGATGGTGAAAGTGAGTTGTTGTTTTTTTGTACTGTTTTTCTTACTTGTTTATATGGTATCTCTTTTTTCTATCTCTCCTTTCGCTGATATGCAGGACAAGACTTCTTCAAAAATAAGCATCACACTTTTACCTATTTTTCTGTTCCCTTCTTGTCTATTTATTCAATTTGTGTCCATTTATTTTTAAATAAATAAATGGTTTAAATATATTAGAATTTTTTATTAAATATGGGTTTATCAAGTTTAAGGTGCCCTTTTTGTGATAGAATTGATTTTGTTTACCTAATATTAGAAGATTGGTGTTAGGTCTAGTGACGCAGCACTGAATTCACTTCTTGGTACTTCACAGTGCTAAATGAAATCCTGAACAAGGAACTATCCGAAATATATATAATTCTGAACTTGAACTACTGAACTCACAAATCATAAAAATACTACGAAGGGTCATTAAAGCCCGGAGATTCTTAACATCTCGATTTAGAAATACGACGTAATTCGTAACGCCATCTGTTAATCAAATTAAGAACTAATTGAATACACATCATCTATGAGAAAAAGCATGAACTAATTTTACAATTTTGACTATATTTTTTTGTGCTAAATAAAACATACCACGATGGACCTACATTATATATTTTTTTATGAGTAGCTTCCCACACATAAATTTATCAGGTTGCCGTCTGCTTAGCCGGACTTATCTGTCCGACCTTAATAAATTAAAAACTCCCGCCAGGACTTATAAAAAACCTAAAACTATACGACTACACGCTATAGGCACCCCTTGCGGGTTACGGCCCTCGGTTTAGAGCGTCTTTGGTCGAGTGTATTTTGCTGTACCAGCCAAGCACAGGCTGGATCGAGAATTAAATCACCAGTACCTTGTTCTATTTATACAGTAAAACCTGGATAACTGGGACTTTAAGGCACCTGCAAATTCGTCTCACTTAAACAGGGTTCTAAACTTCCAATAATAGAGGTGAGAAGAGAGATTATTTCATTCATAGAGGTGCGTGCATAATATAACGTATTTATGTAACCATTATATGTATAAATATAATCTTCTAGAAAATTTACATAACTTTCTGGTAACTTTATTTTTAAAATTTTATTCAGTACAGTTAAGGAGTGGGATTCCTTGCCAGAATCTGTGTTTCCTGATAGCTACAACCTGGGGATCTTTAAGTCAAGAGTGAATAAGTTTCTTCAGGCAAGCGCGTTCGATCGTCGACCACAGCATCACTTTCCATCGGGTGAGATAGTGGTCAAGCGCGAGCTTATCAAAAATAAAAAAGATACGAATCTTTTATTTTTATAATATTAGCATAGATATCAAAATTATAAAAATATATTGATGTCTAATTAAATTAAAATTAGAACGACTGTTGCAATATTGTAACAAGCTCCATTAAATTTCTCAGACCAGTTCTCACATCTGACTACCAACCATTCCTGTTTTATCACTTTTTACACACTCCCGATTGAGTCATTACCATCAAATGAATACATACCTTTTAAGGAATAATATTTCCAATAAGTGGCTAATAAATGCAACAAGTTCATCTCGTTCTAGAGAACACAGCAGGTTAGCGCATTTCTTGTTTTATACAACTTGTAAGAGGTATTAATTTACCTTTATTTGATGGCTACTGCTGTGAGGTGTTTCATTTCCATCTTTTTTATTGTGGTCGTTTGACATAATGTTAATGTAGGTAATTGAATTAAATATATATTGTCTATTTGTGATGTTAAAGGTTTTGGTTTGAAAGATATAACTTTATATAGATGATGGATATAATTACCGATGCCATACCTTCTATTTTACACGATGTTCACCTTTTTTTGGGTTCTGTATACGAAGGGGGACTCTATTACAATGCCCCCGCTGTCTGTCCGGCAGTCCGTTCGTCGGTCTATCCATCCAGTGGGCTATATCTCATAACCTGTAAGAGGTAGAGTTATATCTTTCATAGAATGTACCTATATTTCTATATAATAATAATAATAAGAACTTTATTTCAGACTTTTCGATCTAAACGATACAGGTCCATATTAATGTTAGTAAGTACTTAAGAACTATGTTAGTAAACACACACAGGAAATAAAAATTACAAACAACTTTTTGACACGTGGAGCGCAATCCAGTGTCTCACAAACGGACCGTCTAGTCGGTCCGCTATTACTTTTAGGAAAAAATAAAATAAAATTAACAATTAAAGAGAGTTCCCATAAAATAAAACTTATTTTGTAGGCGTTTTTGGTCGATTTTAATATTATAGTACGGAACTCTTCGTGTGCGAGTCCGAATTGCACTTGGACACTTCTTCTTTTATTATTTGAGGTGGGAAATCTACACATAAGGTCTCCTACTCGTAAAAGGCAACTGAATTAACACTGGTGGGTACCTGTGTGTCAGTTGCCCTTTGTGTAACAGGGCTGCGACAACGAAGCGACAAGAAATATGTAACCAAGATTTATGTAACTCATAATATGATTTAAAAGAGTGTCCATGGAGTTTCTTGCACGTATTTCTCCATAGAGATCTACGCTTTGGAATTTGCAATTTGGCTTTACTTTTTTTTTTTGATTTACTGACATTTTGACAATTCAAAAGTGTCTGTAATTGGTCTATTTGAAATAAATGTTTCGGATTTCTGATTTCAACTCTTACGAACTATCCTGCAGCATTGGACATGGACAGGGGTGGCAGCGGATAGAGTACAATGGAAGCTGGAGGAGGGGTACTGAAGGTATACCCCCCCCCCCCCCTAATAATATGTGCCTCCCTGCTAGCACCCATGGTAGAGGCACTAGATAGTTACCTACCTACCGGACCGAGTCCGAGTTGTCGACGGCGTGTAGTGTTCCTCGCGCGCCTCAAAGAGATATCAGCAAAACCGTAGAGGCCCAACAGAACTGAAGTCTAGGAGAGCCATAGGTCGACTTCTGTAAAGGATACCCTTGCTCCTAGAACGCAAAAGGGCAACAGAAAGAACATAGGTGTGTTTTCGTCAGTAAAAGTCTCACATGCCTTCCTGCTCCGCCCTAGAGCGGGAGAATTCTAAGTTCTAAATTCGTCGGCTATCATTTTATCTTTTTCATCTCATTGCAAAAAAAAATCAACCGTAAATATCTCACCAGCAAACACCTGTTGTGCCTGCGCGACTACAAATCCTCGAGTATCCGCGCCGTCTCTTATCTGTTATTCGAGATACGAACCATTTCGTATCCGTTCGTATCCGTTGTGATACACAATGTATTCCACATTATCGTATAGTATGCCATCGACTTTAAGTAGTTGTCGATTTTTATTCAGAATCGAATGGCTGCCGTGATTAGAGAGAGTGAAACGGGACAGTGGAATCGTTTAAAAGAAATTTATTTGTTGATAACATTAATTAACGTTTAATTACTTCATTGCGTGATTGCGAGTGCGACTGCTGAGCGTAAGGTCCTGGGTTCAATTCCCGGCTCAGACAAAACATTACTATTGAGTCTCTCCGTTATTATTAAATCTGTAGCAGCCTGGAGTTTGGAAGTTGGTGGTATGACACCCCCATAAAGCATGTAAAGCCGTTGGTCCTGCACCTGATCTCTCACCGGTCGTGTCAGATTGCCCTCCCATCGGAATATGAGATTAAAGGGACAGAAAGTGCACCAGTGTATGAGCACACGCTTGAACACTTTACTGTGCGCGGGAATTGCATGACTTGATTCCGCCATCTCCTTTCTACCATCGGACAACCCGACGTACGGCGAGTATCCACCCTTACGTTGTTGAAACTTCAACGGTCCGGACTAAGCGTTTCGCTTCGTCGTTTATACCGCGTACATCGAAGAACTGGAACAATTTGCCTGTTGCGGTCTTTCTTTCCAACTATAATTTAGGTGTCTTCAAGGCTAGAGTGAATAGGCTCTTAAACTAGTGCGCCTCACCATCAATGATTGCATTAATGCTTACCATCAGGTGGGATCGCAGTCAAGCACTGGTTTAGTATCAATTTAAAAAAAAAAACTATCTCCAGCGTAGCGGGCTAATCTCTGTTGAACCAATAAAAAATTGCTTGATCTCGTCCTGGTCGTGTCCGATTGCCCTCCCGTCGGACTAGCAACTCAAATTGCCACCATTGCAGAGGCGCCACGGATTCTGCACAGCACACGTTGGAAGAGTGTCCAGCGTGGGCCACTGAGCGACGAGTCCTGGTCGCCAGGATCGGGCCGAAGCTGTCTCTATCAGCAATAGTGAGGGCTATGCTGGCGGTGCCAGAAAAATAGAAGGAAGTTGCCTCCTTCTGTGACACCGTAATAGTCCAGCAGGAGGCAGCCAAGCGCGACCATGAGAGAGCTGATCCCATTCGGAGAAGAAGGCGTCGGGGAGGCAACCGCCTCGACGCTTAAGAGACGGGCCACACAATGCGTTGCGGTGCCTATATTTCGACGAATCGGTGGGTACACGAGCGAAACCGCCCCACTCGTACGGCCCGCCGCGCCGTTTCGTAGAAATATTTGCGTTGTGTCGACGCAACGCTGAGGCAGCGCGCGTAACCCCGCTTGCATCATCCAATGCACTTTAGGTGGTCCCTTATTCTAGCAAACTATTCTTTCATTTATCAGTAACAATTCTACGTATTTATGTCATTTTCTTTCTCTCCGTGTAACTACACGTTTTCAACGCATTCCATGTATAAAGGAAAATACAGTAAGCACATTTATTTCAGTTATTTCAAGACTATTAGAATCCTACTTAGTTTCCAGTCTGCATATTTGCGTACAAGCGACAGAGATACAAATTCCTTTGCAAACTTTGTTTTATTCTGCAAACCTGAAGAAATCTCGTTCAGTAAATAATCTAGCAAAAGAAACATTATGCATTGTTCCTTCAGGAAGTGTAGTCTTATAATCGTGGAAGAAAATGCCGATGTTATAGTAGAGAATTTTATTTCTACGGAAAGTAGAAAAAAGAGTATTTTGTGCCTTTAAATAATGTAGTAGGTAGGTCGTATGTTTCTGCGGCATTGTTCGAAAGATTCATCACGGCCTTTGAACGCTAAGGGTAACTGAAGGAAGACTGTTTTTTTTTTTGGAGGGAAATCATCTAATGACATCTCCCACCCTTGGGCAGAGCGGGAGTGGATGTCAGACTTTAACCTACTCCTGCTCCTTCTTTGCCTTCGTTCCAGGGCCGCGGGATTAACTTTCGCACAACCTATGGCCCCAGTAGGCTTCGACCCTGCTAGGTCCCTACGGTTTGCTGACATCTCCTTGAGGCGTCGACGACTTGGGCTCCGTCCGGACGGTTACCGGACGGTCGGACGGCGAGCTACCCATTGCTCGCCGTCCGCAAGCCCGCGCCTACGGTGGCTGGGGCGTGAGGGGCATTCCCTCGCGCGTGCAACCACCTCCTTTCCTAGCATTACTGCTTCGCAGAAGACACTACACACTAATTTATTAAGAACCTATTCACTCTAACCTTGAAGACACCTTAATAGGCAAATTTATTTGTTTATTTATTTTTATTCAACAACTTTCAAACAACGCTATCTAGTCCCAAACTAAGCAGAGCTTGTGCTATGAGTACTAGACAACTGATTAACATACTTATATATTTCTAAATACAATATATAGATAAATTACACCCAGATAGGTACAGAACAAATCATCGTGCTCATCACACAAACATTTGTCTTGGGTGGGAATCGAACCCACGACCTCCGGCATAGCAGTCAGGGCCGCTAACCACTAGACTAACGGGCTAGTCAATTGTTCCAGTCCTTCGATGTACGCGCTTAGTCCGGACGGTAGAGGTGTCAACAACATAAGGGTCCCCGTACGTCGCGTTGTTTATGAGTATTTTCAAACCATTTCTTTTAACTACTTACGGACTGTAAGATAAGATTCTTCATTACAATGTTGTCTTACATATTTAGTTAGACCTCTTTTCTACTTTGCAGTACAAACTTGAAGTACGGCGCTATCTAATCATAACTTTGATAATACAAGACAAATGAGGTGTTCATCCCCCCCTCGATGAAGGGATCTTACTACCCGAACCCACTTTCGAAGGTTCTGGCATTGTACAGGAAGATAGAAAAAGGTCTGCATCATACAAACGCAAGGCATTTGTGAGAGTTGCCAAAGGTAATAAGTGTCCACATCTTTATTTTTCCAACTCTCCTTTCGCAGGTATGAAGAAATTTCTATAGAATTAAGCATCACCTTTGTTCTTATTTTTACACGACTTCAGAAAGAAGGAGGTTCTACGTGTTCGGCTGAATGTTTTTTTATTTTTATATATATTGCTCACCAAGCAATATATTGGCATATCTACATTTTTCATATTTTACAGATGCTATTTTTAGATTGTACTTTTTATTTGTGGTACCACAACGAAAAAGTGTAGGTACCTAAAATAAAAAACTTTTTACAAAAAAACTTGCCCGGTTTTTTTTTACATTGAAGTCGGTTGTACTTCAATGTAAAAAAAAACCGGGCAAGTGCGAGTCGGACTCGCGCACTGAGGGTTCCGTACAAACTTACTATGAAAACAGTTCAATTCCCGAATTGAGTTACGAAGATTTTTCCGAATCGCAAAAAAGTTTTTTTTGTGACTTTACTAGAAATTTACAGTTTTCTGATTTTTTCCTATACTTGTGCTATGAGACCTTGCTTCATGCCAAATTTCAGGATTCTAGGTTAACGACAATTTTGATTCCCTTGAGGGTGTCGAAATACACTTTTTTTGCGACATAAACGGTCTTATCCTTTTTTTTTTAGAGATGCAGGGGCGGGGAGTGAAATCCTTGTACAGTGATTGGCTCGCCGATATTGTACGATGCGCAAAGCGATTCCCGCTCTTTCGCCGAGCGCTCAAGATTCGTGCCGCTATCTATATATAGTTTAAATTAACTCGATACCTCCTCTCGTTATAAAGTGTCTTGACAGACAGAAAAACAGATAGACGGACAACAAAGTGAGGATCAATTTAATATATAATAAAGGTTCCGTTATTTCCTTTAGAGGTACGGAACCCAAAAAAAAAACGAAAAAACGAAAAACAACTTGAATTTCGGAAGTCGGTGTTAAATAACTAAGAGACAAAACTATTATAGAAACACCGACTTCCGTTTAAAGTTATTTTTAATTTTTCAGTGTTTTTTTTTTACATTGAAGTCGGTTGCATTTTTTTTGTAAAAAGTTTTTTCTGTTTCCTGCTTGTCTTTTATTTATGTGTGTGTACATATACAATGTGTTGGTTTTTATTTCCAACAACTCAAGGTTTATATTCTGTATAGAAAACTAATCTAAAAGTCCTAGAATATGTGGTTCAAAAATTCATGGTTTCGAAGATGTCATCAATCATAATTAATTTAGATCAAAAATTTACACCCGTATGACAAATTTTTACTTTTGTGACGAATTCTAAAATAGCAGTGCAAATAAACAAATGACATTACATAAATTTACGCTGTCATATTTCATGGAGTGTTTTACATAAATAATCGTGAAATTATCGAATTATTTTGTATGGAAAATGAAAACAAAAAAAAAGATAATTGAAAAATAGTTCAATGCCAGTTGATTCTTTGATATAGCCTCATTCATACCGTAGAATTATGGGATATAAAACAAAACGCGTTATACAGTTAAATAAATAAATTAAATAAAGAAAATTTGAATTTCACGGGCTACTCTGACGCTTCTACATTAACCTTCTGTCTTCGCCATTTCCGTGACTCCCCCCCCTTCCCTCCAGAGTGTCGGTATCTTTCAGTAGATATTTGGTTCGCAGCTTGATTATGATAAATGATCTTTATGCGCGTCCTACTGATGATAAAAAGAGTCTTTTGGACTTCTACGAACACCGACAATCTCTATTTTTATTTTTAAGACTAAAGTTGGTTGCAAAAATATTGGCAACATAATGTTTTTGTTGAATATTATAAATAATAGCCAACCAGTAGTAGATTTCTTTTGAACGTTGCCCAACACTTTTGACTGGCCTGTTAGTCTAGTGGATTGTGGCCCTGATAGCTATGCCGGAGGTTGTGGGTTCGATACCCAGCCAAGATAAAAGTGTGATGAGCTCGATTATTTATTCTGTGTCCAGGCAGAGCAAATAATCGTGACACCCAGGTGTAATCTGTCTATAATAATAATCAATTTATTTCAGGCAACATGTACCCGTATCATAAATACCTTATAGACTAACATACATAACTATTTATAATAAATCATTTTGTTAGTAAACATGATTTAAAACTATGTTAGTAACACTTCACTTCGCACTATTTGTCTTGGTGCTGTCCTGTGGTATTTGTAAGCGGAAGCGACGGAACACCACACCCTGTGGCCAAAAGTCTTCGTCCATAGCAAGGTTTAGAAAACAGTTCGGTACTCGCACCACAAATGCCTTAAAATTGACATTCCGGTGCGACTCCAGCAACTGCACCCTCAGTGTGTACTTCAACTTTTGGCGTACATAATCGACGATGTCCTCCACCTTTGTTTGTTTGTCCTTTGTTTATAATATGTATATATGTAGAAATAAATATATAAGTACGTTTCGTCCATCCGGGAATCAAACCCACGATACGCAGCGCAATAGTCAATCTGTCTACACTTGTAACCGATTAACTGCAACAGACTCAGCCTATATTACGAAGGCTTCCCCTAATCCTTTGGAAAACTTAGGCGTGATAAAATATATGTAAAAAAAAAACCGGCCAAGTGCTAGTGGTACTCACAAACGAAAGGTTCCGTATTACAATATTAAAATTGATCAAAAAGACACCGACAAAATAATGTTTCTTGTATAAGAAACCCGTTTCATTTTTAACTTTAATATAATTTCATTATTTGTTGTTGTAACAGAAATAGAAATACACATTCTGTAACAATTTCAACTATCTACCTCTTAAGGTTTAAGAGATACAGCCCGCTGACAGACTGGCGGACAGACAGAAAGACGGACGGACAACGGTGGCTTAGTAACAGGGTCCCGTTGGCACCCCTCAAGTACCAAACCTAAAAACTAGCCAGTTAGGCCAGCTTCAATGGCATAATGGCTTCCGATAGCAGCACAACCTCCACATTTATCAGTTAATTCCACTGTATCCATAATCTTGGCATCAACTATACAGGCTATGAAACCAAATGCCAAACATATTACTAAACGCCAACAAATAGTCGGATTCAAGAAAATTACACGATTTTTTTTCACGCCAGTGTATCAACATCGTTAAGGACCACACACATAGTTCAAAAACTTGGATTTACTTTTGACGACTCCACAACTGACATTAGATCTTGTTTCTAAGTAGTTAAGGTTGATTATTCTTTGAAGTCTGTCGTGTAAATTAGTATTCTTTCATCTTAGTTGTATGAATAATTCCCTGATCTAAGATATGAGGCTTTGTGGGCTAAATGTGACGGAAATAATGTTACTGTCCGATGAATAGGACAGCCTTTACGTGTAATGGATTGGTCACATAAATGTTTTGATAGTAACCGCCCGTTCACGACCTTGCCGCTGTGAGCGGTTGCTAAGCGCGGGGCGGCGAGCGGTAAGATCAAAATTATGAAAATGTTTGAAGCAAGCCAGGAGACGCTGTTCATAGCGAAAACGCGCGCGCTTACTGATGCCGCACCGCTCGCCGCGCCGCGTGCCACTGGCGGAGGAGGCCTGAATCTCAGCAAAGGGATCCTTATTAGGTTGATTATGCTATATATGTAGACTAGCTTCTGCCACTGGTTTTGCCCGTTTGAAAGTAGACAAGTAGACAAGAGAATGTTATCTTAGTCTAATTGCATCACTGCTTACCATCAGGTGGGATCGCAGTCAAGCACTAATTTATATAAAAATAAAAATAAAATCTACCGATTGTTCATCCATTCGGACGGCTTTCCCTCCGTCAGCTATCATCCTCATAACCCTGTTGGGTTGGTTATGGGCTGCTGATGAGACATTCTAGATGGAAATGCTCGATTCAAGAGCAAGAAGATAATGATGAATATCTAATAAATATAAGGGTAATACTTACAGTATCTATTCTAACAGCAATAGATTAAATGTAGCATGCACAGAATCTATATATTTATTGGTTACTTAGAAATTGGCACGAATCCGAATTGGGACGGTTTGAATAATATTGTGCTTGTGCAAGGCAAGTAGTAGGTACTTATTTATCTTTATGTGTTTTATGCTCCATATAATATCTGTAGAATTTATTAGACCAAGCTTAGCAGGAACTCAGGTTGCTTTTGAGAAAGAAAATTTGCTGTTTCCTTCGCCTTGCTGAAATGATGATAAAATCATTTCAGCAGAAAGACGTTTACTGTTGGATATAAGCCTTCCACAACGACCATTTGATCTCTTTGAGGCCGTCGAAGCCTCGGTCTCCGTCCTGATGGTTACCGGACGGCTGTACGGAGAGCTACCCATTGCTGATCGTCCACAAGCATAAGACATGAGACCTGAGTCCCAGCAGTGGGGACATTAAAAGGTTGATTACGCTTATGCATATACGCTTTCAATAAGCCAGACATTCCCACCTATTGCTTTTGTCATCATTTAATTCATTTCAAACCAAAACCGCAGCTGCAATTTTTTCCCCGCACCAATTTGATCTGACTTAACGAAGATGCGTTGAAAGAAAGTAAATTATGAACAGAATGGTTGCTTTGTAAAAACCTTTCAATCGTTAAAGCGGCGACTTTTGAATTTAATTTACTGTATTTATTACTACTGTTGGAGATTGATCGCTGATTATATTTAGGAATGAAGATTTGTGTACCCTTGAGTTGAGAAGGAATTTTAGAGTTGGTATGGTTGCAAGCGTGTCCAAAACTTCTCGTTATACAAATATTTTCTTAGTACCGCTAACAAAAATCAATCTGCGTGGCCTCTCCTCAATTATGTCGGGGTCAGCTAATTAGTCAATCTTTGACGATTGGCGAGTGATGCTGATTATCAGTATTTTAGATGAAGCAACTGCCTATCTGACTTCCAGGACTCAATAACTGTATATTGCTAACTACTAACACTTCGTTACTAACTATGAGTTTTGCTCGAAATAAAGATTTTATTATTAGATATGGGTTAATATATCTCAAAACCCCGAGGTCCTGGAGCTGGACCGTTGGAAGGAGTACGAGTGGCCGAAACCGCGAGGGACAGCCAGTAAACAAATAATCTTAGTTGATAAATAATAATTAAAACACATCACAAAGCAAACAATAAATTAAAATCAAATAAAATAATATCAAAATGAAACTAATAAGACACTGTCAATAAATTACAATAAATTAATTATTTATTTTTTATTTATTTATTTATTTATTACTTTATTGCACACCTTAACTTTCTACAGTACAGACATTTATAAAAAAAAAAAGTGTACAATAGGCGGTCTTATTGCACAGGGCATATATTATTTATTTATTATATTATATTAATTTAAATTATTATAAATTGGAATCAAATAAAATAGATTAAAATCAAATAAAGTAAATTAAAATTAAATACCATTTATATCCAAATCAATTAATAGAAAACGGATAAAATAAATTAAAAATCAAAATTCCAAATACTTAACTAAATTAAATTAAATTAATATTTTCTCTCTGGCATTGGTAACGGAATATGTTTACTTGAACAATGCCGAATGCAGCCCAGTTACTATTCTAAAATACCTCACACAAGGTGGACCGACGAGCTGGTGGGGGTCGCGGGTATCCGAGGAATGCGAAATGCACAGGACCGTTCAGTGTGGCGACACTTTGAGGAGGCCTATGTCGAGCAAAGAAAATTATGATGAAGATAAAAGACTGTTGACCCATAGAAGTATTAACTTTGACTAAGAAACCATCACAAAAACTGAAGTAATAAAGAATAAACACTATCGTCTAGTTCCACACAGCGTAGTTTCCACAGCAGTCCATCTTAACGCCAAAAAATATTACGTGACTCGATCCGGCTAACCATTAGTCAACGCACAACCACATTTTTCTATTCAAATAAATTCTAGGCCGCGACCCGACGCCTTAACTTGGGTATACATACGTCAATGGAGACTTACTACTATTTTATACAGGGTGGAGGTTAAACCTTGGTAAAGTTTTGAGAAGAATGGGGAAGGAAGAATTATATACCTTCGAGAAAATCGGATTTTTTTGCAGGGTTAATATTCTACGAAGCAGTTTATTTGAGGTCTTCCCGTCCAACTATAATTTAGGTGTCTTCAAGGATAGAGTGAATAGGCTCTTAATAAACTAGTGCGCCTCACCATCAACGATTGCATCACTGCTTACCATCAGGTGGGATCGCAGTCAAGCACTAGTTAATATCAATTAAAAAAAAGGTGGAAATTCATGCAATGACTTCTCTCGACCTAGGGTAGAACGAGAGGGCGTTTCAGACTTTACTGACTGAAACCCACCTGTATCGTTTTGTTGCCCTTTACATTTTAGGGCCACGGTATCGGTACGGTAAAGATTCCCGTGACCCTAACGGGCATCGGCTCTACAGGGCCCCTACGGGCTTACCGCGGAGGCTTGATCCTTATCGAAGACCCGGACGGCGAGCTATCCATTGCTGATCGTTCGCAAGTCTGCGTATACGATGTCCTGGTATCGCACTGCGATTCCCGACGGCGCCTGGGGCGTGAGAATGTCCGTTCTCTCACAGTTGTGGTCATTTCCTTCGCTATCATTATTTGTACATTACAAGGCGACCGCTTTCTTCTTCTTCTTCTTCTTTTCGTGTCGATGTACTCCAACTAAATTTTATCTGACCAGTATCTTTGACGATTGGCGAGTGATGCTGATTATCAGTATTTTAGATGAAGCAACTGCCTATCTGACTTCCAGGACTCAATAACTGTATATTGCTAACTACTAACACTTCGTTACTAACTATGAGTTTTGCTCGAAATAAAGATTTTATTATTAGATATGGGTTAATATATCTCAAAACCCCGAGGTCCTGGAGCTGGACCGTTGGAAGGAGTACGAGTGGCCGAAACCGCGAGGGACAGCCAGTAAACAAATAATCTTAGTTGATAAATAATAATTAAAACACATCACAAAGCAAACAATAAATTAAAATCAAATAAAATAATATCAAAATGAAACTAATAAGACACTGTCAATAAATTACAATAAATTAATTATTTATTTTTTATTTATTTATTTATTTATTACTTTATTGCACACCTTAACTTTCTACAGTACAGACATTTATAAAAAAAAAAAGTGTACAATAGGCGGTCTTATTGCACAGGGCATATATTATTTATTTATTATATTATATTAATTTAAATTATTATAAATTGGAATCAAATAAAATAGATTAAAATCAAATAAAGTAAATTAAAATTAAATACCATTTATATCCAAATCAATTAATAGAAAACGGATAAAATAAATTAAAAATCAAAATTCCAAATACTTAACTAAATTAAATTAAATTAATATTTTCTCTCTGGCATTGGTAACGGAATATGTTTACTTGAACAATGCCGAATGCAGCCCAGTTACTATTCTAAAATACCTCACACAAGGTGGACCGACGAGCTGGTGGGGGTCGCGGGTATCCGAGGAATGCGAAATGCACAGGACCGTTCAGTGTGGCGACACTTTGAGGAGGCCTATGTCGAGCAAAGAAAATTATGATGAAGATAAAAGACTGTTGACCCATAGAAGTATTAACTTTGACTAAGAAACCATCACAAAAACTGAAGTAATAAAGAATAAACACTATCGTCTAGTTCCACACAGCGTAGTTTCCACAGCAGTCCATCTTAACGCCAAAAAATATTACGTGACTCGATCCGGCTAACCATTAGTCAACGCACAACCACATTTTTCTATTCAAATAAATTCTAGGCCGCGACCCGACGCCTTAACTTGGGTATACATACGTCAATGGAGACTTACTACTATTTTATACAGGGTGGAGGTTAAACCTTGGTAAAGTTTTGAGAAGAATGGGGAAGGAAGAATTATATACCTTCGAGAAAATCGGATTTTTTTGCAGGGTTAATATTCTACGAAGCAGTTTATTTGAGGTCTTCCCGTCCAACTATAATTTAGGTGTCTTCAAGGATAGAGTGAATAGGCTCTTAATAAACTAGTGCGCCTCACCATCAACGATTGCATCACTGCTTACCATCAGGTGGGATCGCAGTCAAGCACTAGTTAATATCAATTAAAAAAAAGGTGGAAATTCATGCAATGACTTCTCTCGACCTAGGGTAGAACGAGAGGGCGTTTCAGACTTTACTGACTGAAACCCACCTGTATCGTTTTGTTGCCCTTTACATTTTAGGGCCACGGTATCGGTACGGTAAAGATTCCCGTGACCCTAACGGGCATCGGCTCTACAGGGCCCCTACGGGCTTACCGCGGAGGCTTGATCCTTATCGAAGACCCGGACGGCGAGCTATCCATTGCTGATCGTTCGCAAGTCTGCGTATACGATGTCCTGGTATCGCACTGCGATTCCCGACGGCGCCTGGGGCGTGAGAATGTCCGTTCTCTCACAGTTGTGGTCATTTCCTTCGCTATCATTATTTGTACATTACAAGGCGACCGCTTTCTTCTTCTTCTTCTTCTTTTCGTGTCGATGTACTCCAACTAAATTTTATCTGACCAGTATTTGGCAACCTCTACGGCTCTGTTGTTGGCCTCGTATAGATCCTGAAAACTGCAGTTGGTTGTGCAGGATGGACAGCATAGCAAATGACGCATGTCCTGTGCAGCGGCTCCACACTGGCACTGTGTTAGAGATGGGTCGAGGAAGCCCCATTTGGCCAAATTATTTTTACAGCGGCCAACCTGAGTCCGCAGTCGGTTAAGAGATTTCCAGATCCACCACGATGTCTCAAACTCAAACCGCTTTCTAATATTCTATGAATCTAAAGAGTGGACCAGACGGTTGCAAACTAGCGTTCCAACCAACGTCACCTTCGTTTGTGGGTTTCAACCTTTTAACCACCACCATCACCACCAGGTTCTATATATCGGACAAACACTCTCACGTTTATTCCGTTTATCTCGTCGTCAGTTATTCTGTCACCTATGGGCATTGAAGAGCTAAATGAGATGGAGTACCCAGTCGCAAATACACGACCCTGGCGAATAGGACACGAAAACACTCCTCGGACCAAACCGATGTAAGCGGTTATAGGGTTAATCAGTAGGTAAAAAGGCTCCACTCAGAGTGGGAAAGTTATTTTATGTATTCACAACTAAAAAAAAATGTCTACTACCAAAAATATCACACCCCCTTCACCACCCACCACCACCACCTTCTCTCAGTTTTTACAAAGTGTTTATCATGTCCACATTCTGAGGTATAAAATTAAGTATATAATAGATAACAGAATCATCAAAGGGGAATGAAACTTTTGCCATACGTAGCTGGCATGATTTTTTTCCTTTCGCCAATAGTGAAACCTAGGCCATGCAAAAAGAATTATGTCTTCCAACCGTAACCGAACGAAGTTAGAGACTATTTAGTAGATCGCTATTGCTTTTTATCAGGCGTAATGTTTTTTAAATAAAAGTACTCCGTCTTTGATATTTTAAGTTTCTCATTGTTAAATATACTACACGGTTTCTCTAATGAGTTATTATAATATAAGAAAAACAGGTAACGCCTGACAAAAAAGTATTAACAATGCTTCTATAGGCATTTTCGTTCGGTTATGGTTTAAAGACTTGGTTCTTTTTGCTATTGCTTCCTCGTATTGTCCTCTAACTTATAACCTAGGTTTCATTTCTGGCGAAAAGAAAAAAGTAAATCATGCACATATTTTGCATTGACTTTTCTCCATAATAAGGCATTAAAACAGCACCCTGTACATCAGTTGATTTACCTTCGCACGTTATATTACTAAAGGTGTGTAGAAGTCATTCATTCCAAGATTTACTTTGCTTGACTCCCTTTGATCGGCCTAACATCCATTTTATATTAGTTTTTTTTTTCCTTTACCATTGACCGACTTTTCTTTTTTATATTTCCATATCTGAATACGTAAAAGGTTCGCATTTATATTGAGGGTAATTCTTATTAAATTTTGTAGGCAGAATTGCCACCAATTGTGTGTTTTTTTTTATTGGTATGACGATTGTGTTTAAGCATTTTGAAGTTTATTTTATAGTTATTGTTTTTAGGTCTCTGTATTTCTAGAGTGTTTTATTGTTAGTCAGTTATACGAACTAGTATCTATGTTACGGGCAGTGATAGATAGATAGATATACTCTTTATTGTACTTCAAAAATAAAATTACAATAGGAACTTAAAATTAATAGGGATAAATGATAAGTTCCATAGTGTAATAGACACATGGAGTACCTAGAACAAGCAAACAAGCACCGCAATTAGGGATATTTTTTTTTTAGTTTGGTCCTTAGCCGAGAGGTCTTCTACTTTTAAACATATACATGACGTTGACGTCAATTTAACTAATGTCATTAACATAAGCGTTTTGACAGGTGCCGGGACTTGACGACTCAGTGTTGCCACCTGGTGAACGTCATTTTAGAAAACCCTCATTGGCCAACCAGGACAGTTTAGTACTTTTTTGTTTAGGTTGAAAAATCATCCAATGACATCTTCCGCTTTTTGGGCGGAGTGCGAGGGTGTATCAGTCTTTAATTGACTATAAACCCACTCCTGTTCCTTTGTTGCATTTCATACCAGGGCCGAGTCTTCCTTTCAGAAGCAGACCCTTGGCCCTAGTAGGGTTCGACCCTGCTGGACCCCTACGGTTTACTACGCGCCTCAAGGAGATGTTTTTGAGATCTCCTTGAGGCGCGCGTGGAACACTACGTGCCGTCGACGACTTGGGCTTGGTCCAGACGGTTACCGGACGAACAAACGGCTACCCATTGCTTGCCGTCCGCAAGCCTGCGCCTACTTTGGCTGGAAATCGGGATCGGGATCTCGGCGGCTGGGGCGTGAGGGCCGTTCCCTCGTGCGTGCGGCAGCCTCCTTTGCTAGTATTACTGCTTCGCAGAAGGAGGCGACCGCCTACCAGTCCTACTCGTTCCGAACCATGGCCTGTACCAAGGCCCGGCGCGAGAGAACGTTGCCGTATGTTTCACCGTGTCCTCCGGGCGGTCCACACAATGCTGAAACCCGGGAAACACAATGCTGAAATCCGGTGCAGGAACCTCCCGAACTTACCATGTCCGGTGAGGACCTACGTCATGCAGAAGGTAAGAACGCCGTGTTGTCTTTCCAGCCACTCCTCAAAGAGAGGACTTACCGCCAAAATTATGGCGTGCCCAATCCAAGCACATGAGCAGGGTACATTGCTTGCAGAACAGATGTTTATTTATTTATTTAAACTTCATGTACAGTAGTGGTACATAGGCGGACTTATGCAACAAGGCATTCTCTACCAGTCAACCTTTGGGTTAAAAAAGACAACACTGTGGTAGATGTTCAATGCAAAACTCACATAACTGTTCCTCGTAGCGACACTTGGGGGAGGTATATATCGAACAGTGAACATCTTTCAGCTGAAATGATGATGATGATGACCAGGTGAGATAGTGTTCAAGGATGAGCATATCTATAAAAAAATAAACTAGAAGAAATAAGTAATCGATACAAAGTCATACGTAATGAAAAAGTAATTTTGGAAGTGAAAATAAGACTACACGAATGGAAAACCTTTAAGAATCCTCACTGAATTCTTAATTTCGCTTGACTGTTACATCCTTGGAAAAAAAAAGATTAATCTGCTTTATTAAAACCTCTTTCTGCGTATTTTGATACGCAGAAAGAGGTTTTAAGGAGGCTATAGACTATAAGTAACTACGTAGGTAGTCTTTGTAGGAGGAGCCATCTAATCTATACATATAATAAATCTGTAGAAGTTTTTAGTTGTGCGCGCATCACGTAAAATGTACGAAATTGATGCAAATAACTTTTATACATTAAAATTGTGTGTAACTAGATATATTACTTAGGCTTTGTTTCAACATTCATTGCCTGTTAGGCGGTATGAAGTTCGCCGGATCAGATGTAGCTATCTAAATCTAATTTTAAAAATCATGAAATCTTTAAGGTCCTGCACCGGATTCGTGCGGAAGCGACGCCCGGGTGTCGCCACTGTGTGGACCGCCCGGAGGACACAGTGGAGCACACGGTGGAGGTGTGCCCCGCTTGGGCAGAGCAACGCCGTGTCCTCGTGGGGGTGATCGGCGGCGGCGATCTCTCGCGCCGGGCTTTGGTACAGGCCATGGTCCGGAGCGAGGAGGAGTGGCAGGCGGTCGCCTCCTTCTGCGAAGCAGTAATGCTAGCAAAGGAGGCGGCCGATCGCGTGAGGCAACGGTCCTCACGCCCCAATCGCCGCCGGGATACCGATCCCGATTTCCGGCCACCGTAGGCGCGGGCTTGCGGACGGCGAGCAATGGGTAGCCCGCCGTCCGACCATCCGGTAACCGACCGGACCGAGCCCAAGTCGTCGACGGCGCATATTGTTCCACGCGCGCCTCAGGGAGATGTCAGCAAATCATAGGGGCCCAGCAGAGTCGAAGCCTACTGGGGCCATGGGTAGTGTGAAAACGAAACCCGGGGCCCTGGGACGTAGGCAACGAAGGAACAGGAGTAGGTTTTTAGTCAGTAAAAGTCTGACACTATCTCCTGCTCCACCCAAGAGCGCGATTTGCATTAGATGATTTTCCCACCTAAAAAAAAAAAAAAACTTTAGGGTTCAAAAATAGCCCTTTATTATACAATACTAGCTGTTGCTAGTGGTTTTGCCCGCGTGAAAGTAGAAAATGGTCCCAAGAGAACATACTCCTAGGATAAGAAGTATACAGCGAGCAATGGGTAGGTAAACGTTAGGGCCCAGCAGGGTCGAAGCCAACTAGGGCCAAGGGTCTGCTTCTGAAAGGAAGAATCGACCCTGGTATGAAAGGCAACGAAGGAACTGGGGTGGGTTTTTAGTCAGTAAAAGTCTGTCTCACCCTCCCACTCCGCCCAAGAGAGGGATGTCATTGGAAGATTTTCCCACCGAAAAAAAAAGAATAGGTAAGAAGTATCATATAGCACATACCATTACAGGACATGATCTACCCGTGTACTAAGTTTTGTCGAAATCCGTTCAGCCATTTGAGTGTCAAAAATTAACAAACATACACACACAGACTCTCGTGTTTACAACATTAGTGTGATACAGCCCGATAAATCGCCAAACTTAAGTGGCAGTGAGCAGGGCACATTGCCCGCAGAACAGATGGTCGATAGTGTTGAAAGGTTCTGGATTGACGACCACGTAGCGGCTCGAAAGACGCAGTATTAGAAGGTCTCCTACAAGATGGACCGATGACCTGGTGGCGAGACGCACAGGACCGGTCGTTGTGGCGACAGTTTTTGGTGGCCTGTTGGATACGGGACAAGTAAAACAACGGCTAGCTGGAAACACACTGAGGCTTTAAGCAGGAACTACATTAGACTGACGCACACGTGGGCCACGCCTGATTTGCACGTAGAGTCGCGTCGCGTGGCGTCGTGTAGCTTGAATCTAAAGTAGATCTACAAGTCTAGTTACCATATAAAAAGTATGGAGACCGACGCGTCCAGATCGGTGGCCAACATATGCCTAATGTACTTCTACATTTATTCTGCCAAAAATGCTCTCTATGTAGAGAGCGCGGGCGCGGGGAGCGGGGCGCTGTGCTGTGCCGTCTGCACAGGCAAGCCGCCAAGGCCACGTATTGCTAACCTATGCCTATAGGTAAACATCATCTCGCAAACTAATGACGATAATAACGATGATGAGAAGGTTATATATACAACGGGGTGAAAAGTCCCACAACCTTGATTGAAAAAGGAGAGTCCTTCAACCAGACGGTTGTAATGTCGGGCATCAACCCAGTGTTTCCTATCCGGCGGCTATATTATGTTCAAAACGTGCGGAGAACTTTGAGCACGATGTAGGATTTGCGTGACGTCAGATCTTTAGTTCATATGAGCGGTATAGATGGCGCTATACCTTATTTTCTTTCGTCTCGGCAGCATGCAAGGAGTGTCTGGAGCATATTAATCTAGACAAACAATAGCTTGTATTCAACGTCAAACAGATTGTTGTCTGCTATAGGCAAGAGATTTTTATCTTGTGTAATATCTGTTTATTTTTTATAGCTTGTACCTTTTTATTTTGTATAGCTATCCCGTATTCCCACTGCTGGTCAAAGGCCTCGCTCCATTCTTTCCAACGATCACTGTTTCTCTTTTTCTCATTCTAATTCTTAAAAAGACACCTAAGGCTAAGAACTCACGGAGCGGTTTTCACCCGCGCCCGCGGCGGTAGAGGAAACAGCTATTTTATTTCAAAACTCACGAGACCGCAGATAAACGCGGGAACACAGCCGCCATCTTGCGTTGGATTTTTCGCCCGCAAACCTGGCGGACGATTATCGCAAGACATGCGGTTGCAAGACGGGTGGTGAAATGATCGGCGCCCAGTCGCTCGATCGCAAACCGCCGAGGCTGCGGGCGACCGCGAGATACTACTAGTAGCTCGCCGGTACAGCGGGAGCCGCGAATAACCGCGCACACGACAGGCGTGAAATGCGTCGTGGAATGTGCTTTAATGTTGCCCGCAACCGCGGCGGCCGCGGGTAAAAAAACCGCTTCGTGAGTTCTTAGCCTAGTCGTCCCGCTATCTTTTTCGTGGTCTGCTGCAGCCCCGCGTCGCTGTGTCCGGACACCAATCCTGTGTCTTACGGGCCTACAGCTCGTTTGACATGTGGCTGACATGTCCTGCCCAGTCCCATTTAAGTTAGGCAGCCTTTTGGGCCACATCAACGATTGTGTTTTGGAGTGCAGTGTAGTGTTTCGAACGTGGTCTGTTAATTTAACACATAGTATGCTACGCTCCATAGCACACTGGTAAACCTTTTTATGTTTAGGTTACCACCTTGTTATTATTATGTCTAGGTTGTACTGTCCCATTTCTGAGCAAAGGCTTCCCTTCCATTGCTCCCGGCTCTGAACTACTTCTTGCTAATTCCTAAGGAAGACCATATAAGTCGTCACGCCTGTATGGCGCAGAGGTAGCTAGCTACTTACAGTTCAGTTGTTGGATGTGAGTTGACGAAAACCTCAGACTTCACGATAATTACGTTTATTCGCAAAAGTTACACTAAGTTAAGTAAGCTATTGGTTAACTAAAATTATTATAATTGCAATTATAAAAGTAAATAAAAAGAGTAGTCAAAAGGAGGTCGCGGCGTTAGCGATTTGCCTGTACGTGAACCGTATATGCTCCCGAGGGAAAAGTGGGATGAGCATTAATTACAAAGCAAATAATACCTAATATATATAAAGTGTACAGTAAATAGTAAACAATATTAAATGTGTTTACCACGTACCGGAAGACGTAGCGTTGGAAGGCCTCCTACAAGGTGGACCGATGACTTGGTAACGGTTGCGGGAGTCCGATGGATGCGAGACGCACAGGACCGTTCGTTGTGGCGACGCTTGGGGGAGGCCTATGTCCAGCAGTGGACGTCTTTCGGCTGAAATAATGATGATGATGATGATGATTAAATGTGTATAAGTATAAAAGTAAAAGTATAGTTGTCACTCAATTCACATCGTCAAAGTGAAATGTCTTCTTCGTAGTGTTTCGCGACCCTGTTTGACGATTTGAGGGCACTAACTTTGTGTTATAGAGGCTCAATGCTCGATCGGCATACTGCAGACATGTCCAGGTTACTGGAACTCAAGCTTCACAGCCTTCTGAACCACGTCGATCCGTATTTTGGAGAACAGTATAATGTTTTGAACACGGTTTATTAGTTTAACACATAGTATACAGCACGTTGAGAGCAGTGGTGGCCGAGTGGTAACGGCCCCGACTTACGAGTTGTAGGTCGCGGGTTCAAACCCAGCCAGGCGCATTACTTTGTGTAATTTATTTCATCGCCACTGCTCTCAAAACGGTGAAGGAAAACATCGTGAGGAAAACGGCATGTCCTAGGACCAAGAATTCAAGACATGTGACATTCACCAACCCGCACTGGGCCCGCGTGGTGGATTACGGCTTGTTCCCTCTCCTAAAGAGGAGGCCTGAGTCCCAGCAGTAGGAACATTAAAAGGCTGATTATGCTATATACAGCACGTGTAGAGGACACCTACGGAACAGGGTGTAAAGTCACACTAACCTTCATTTAAAAGGAGGATCCTCCGACCAGACAGGTGTTGAGTCTAGTGCAGGCAACTGCCCAATTTTAGGCTTTTATACGGGTATATGTTTCAATCGTACGGAGAACTCTAATACCGCGATGTAGGGTTTTGAATTTTAGTCAAAATCAGTTCGCTTTAATTCAAAATGGTAGGGAAAATACACATGTCCATTAGCTTACACTTAAGTGACATGGCAAAATTCCTTTAAATAATTATTTTATGGACCAGTAGCTGTCCCAGGCATTTTCTGTTTGCCGAGATATTTTCTGGTCTTACTTTGCCTGAAAAAAAGTCTACGTGACCACTTTATTGGACCTAAATTATTATCTACTATAGTTTTTGCTAGGGACTTCGCTCGCTTGATAGTAGGAAATTATCCCAAGCGAAAATACTCGCGGGATAAAAAGTATACTATGTGCTATTCTAGGCCTAGGACATGGTCTACCCGTGTACCAAGTTTCATCGAAATCTGATCACCCGTTCGAGCATGAAGACACATAAACACACATACGCACACCCTTTAATCATCAGCCTTATAATTAGCCTTCTAATGGTGGGAATAAGGGCTTCTATTTACGAGGGAAATATGCCGTAATCCCGGGATATCTAAGACCCGGGCTTGGTCCATACCAGACGGCGAACTACTATACTCTCCGTCCGCAAGCAAGCCCGCGACTATGTGCTCTCATCTATATAATAGAGAAACTGACTGACTGACATATCAACCCACAGCCGAAATCACTGAGACTAGGAGCATGAAATTTTGCACAGGATTCCTCTTTATGACGTAGGCGAGCACTAAGAGAGGACTTTCTAAAGTTTGTATGGGGAAACCTACTTTACGAAGCCGATATGAAACTAGTAACAAAATAATAATCTTTCAATAAACCAATACTTACCACCTGGAAGGCATGACGTCATTACTAAAACAATACTCTCAAAGCAATAAATCTTATGGCCAAGATGGTCTCCTTTAAATCGGCTGGGTCTCTTTATTAATTCGTTAATTACGAAGGTAAGGCAGATGTTTTGATGTGATCAAACTGATACTATTAACACGACGTTGAAGTAAGCCGACGACATGGACGGTGGAAAGAATTGACTTGGATTCGTTGACGTGGATATGAAGTAGTGAGTGATTTTTGTGTTCGGAAGTGTTAGACACTTAGACTTCCTTCGAACGCAAAGAGCAACAGAAGGAATATGTGTGGGTTCTAGTCAGTAAGTTAAAGTCTGACCACTCTCTCTTGCTCCTCCCAAAGTGGCAGGAGCACACAAAAGTGCACAGGCGGACTTAATACTTCAGATATTTACACCAATTAACTACAGTCGTATTTTAAAACTTCAAAATCTAATCAGTATCTAATTTATCTCAACAACAATCTTTAGTAAAAATGACTGGAAATCAAAGTTATTTTTGACAGATTGAAACAGATTTAGAATACAATCATTCTTATAAATGGGAAAATCATATGCCATCCTGTCCGGTAACCGTCCGGACCGTGCTCGAATCATCGACGGCGCGTAATATTTCACGCGTGCCTCAAACAAATTTCAGTAAAACCGTAGGGCAACCGTTTAGCAAGATAAGTCATTGAATGATATCCCACCTAAAAAAATCTCTTTGTTAATACAATAATTTTTCACTGTGTCTTCAAATATTTGTTCGAAAACAATACCTATACTACTTACTATTTCTTATTCTATGCCTATACAAATCAGTTTTTAACCGACTTCAAAAAGGAGTTCTATGTTCGGCTGAATTTTTTTTTTTTATGTATGTTCACCGATTTCTCGGTCAATTGTGGACCGATTTTGAAATCTTTTTTTTATTTTTTTATTGACTGTTGTAGTTGGTCCCTTAGAGATATTGTAATGATCTGATCATGATCTTCGAAGATATGGAACAGAACTCATAGGATCACAACAGAACCGTCGTAACAAGTAAAATTGCTTTGTTTATACGCGTAGTCGATGACTGACTGGAAGAAGAGGGGGAATATATCGAACTAATCAGGTGATGAAGCCTGATGTTAGGCACCGGAGCTCTGTAATAAATTAATGTACCTAATCTAACCGTGTTTGGGATTATTAGAATTTTCATGAAATGCACTCTGGCTATAAGGTATTTAAGTTTGGCTAAGGGGTACTTTTTAGTGGTGGTACCATAGCTAAAAAGTGTACCTACAATAAAAACTTTTCAACAAAAAACCCAGTCGACTTCAATGTAAAAAAAACACTGAAAAGAGCAAAATAACTTTAATTTCGGAAGTTGGTGTTAAATAACGAAGAGACTAAACTATTATAGAAACACCGACTTTAATGTAAAAGAAAACACTGAAAAGACAGTGTTTTCTTTTACATTAAAGTCGGTTGTATTTTTTTTTTTAAGTTTTTTATTAAGTGAAAAGCTGTAGTAAATACGCTTAGTTAATATAACATTATAAAGAGGAAAGATTTAATTTTTTGTTTGTTACTATAATCCTTCCTTTAATACAACCCTCTAGGCGTCCCCCTTTTAAACCCTAGTGCAAAACTTAATCCATTGTCTTGTTGTTTACCAAAAGATTTTCTAATAATTCAAATAAACTTTCGTCTCAACTTTTTAACAATAAAGGCTTTACCGACAGCGACGATACAAATCCTAGAACACCGAATAAAACTTTTAAGTAGTCGAATTACAAAGAGATTATATCAGTACAATAATCTTTTAGACTCATCTCTCATAATAAGATTATTTAAAACAATGTCCGTCTCTGAAACCGAAAAAAAAAACAAACTTGTTTAAAATAAAACGTAAACCGTTGTGACGCTCATCTCAAACTTTGCGTTGCAAAAAACATGTTGGCGCCTTCCCCGCTTCAGGCTAAATGCGAACAGCGAAAAATATATATCAGCATTATTTATAAGCTTTTATATGTCGCAGCAAAATCAAAAAGCCGTTTTTTTATGAACATATCCTAGGAAGTTTGTTAACGACCCGGATTCAATCAAACATGGAAAATAACAGCTAGTCTTTTATTATTATGTATAGGCTCGCATTTGACCACTATCTCAACTGGTTGTAAGCGATGATGTGGCCTACAATAGAGCCTAGAAGTAACCACTTTTGACTTAAAGACCTCAATTTGTGGTTGTAGCTATCAAGACACTCAGATTTCTGCAAAACAACAATGAATATGACCACTAAGGGGGTGACCAGACAGTTGCAAACTGGCGTTCCAACCAAGGTCACCTTGGTTTATGTGTTTGGTTTGTGTTGCGGCTACAGGATGTAAACCACGCGCCAACACGTTCGGTGGTTGGAAAAACGCGCAACCTGCTGTCTACACGGATTGAAACTAGCAAGGTCACCTTGGTTGGGACGTTAGTTTGCAACCATCTGGTCACCCCTTTATTTAACAATTATGCTCTGGAGGATGCGCTTATTGGTTAACAGATCCAACATTCGAGCTATGTTTTGACCAACCAGAGTAATGATTTTATGAATTGACTCTTAGACTAGCCAATCAGCATTCATGTTTCCAATCGTCCTAAACCTAATTCTGAGGCCTTACCACAAGCTCACAACGTGATACATTTGACGACCTGAACTGAACTGTTAAAGGGATGAAGCTATATAGGGTGTATAGCTCCATCCGTCTTTCTCACTCGCGGCTCTGTCGTCTGCGTAGCAGACCACGCTGACCCCGTCAGGGAGGTCCGATGTTCCACAAGGGCGGCCCCAGTACCGATCCCCGCGGAACACCGCACGACATCTCTCGACGTTCCCACTATCCCTGGTGACCAGGGTAGATAATATACCTGTCGGACAGGTACGCCTCGACCACACGACAGAGGTAGTCGGGCGTCCGGTGATACCGGAGTGTCCTCCTATTAAGAAATACTTTCTTATTTTCCAAAAATCTGGTTTTTAATAACGAACCTAGGTTTTTCACGAAAACATGTTTTTACCAAATATTCTGCGACATTTATAAGCTTGTGTATAAATATCGTAGAGAGATCCCGTGTCCCGGAAATGCGGGAAAATGATAAAAGATCGGTACCTCTCTATAACTGGGATGGTTATTTGGAATATTTTACCAATTTGTGCTACGATCGGTGCTTTGTGGCTTTGACATTATGATTTCTGTGTTTTTTTTTTATGTTTTTTATTGTTCTCTGTGTGGTTTTATGGGCCGATATCTGCTGTCAGTGTTTACATGGTGTTGTTAAGGTTTGTTTTATGTTTTTTCCGGGAAAATATGATATGATTTTATGACGTATGCATCATCATTTCAGCTGAAAGACGTCCACTGTTGGACATAGGCCTCCCCCACGTGTCGCCACAATGAACTGTCATGTGTGTCTCGCATCCATCGGATTCCCGCAGCCCTCACGAGATCATCGGTTCACCTTGTGGGAGGCCTTCCAACTCTGCATTTTCCGGTACGCGGTCGCCACTCCAGAACCTTTGCAATGTGTTCTGCCCACTTTCACTTAAAGTGCCTATTACACCACTCGATATTCAGACAGTCTTAGTCTATGTAGCGTCACACAAAAAAAGAGCAACTTACACAAATAGATAAACATAGACTAAGACTGTTTGAATATCGAGTGGTGTAATAGGCGCTTAATAATAAATTTTATAATAATAAATTTTGTTTGTTTTCCACCACAAAGTATTACAGATTTTAGTTGAATATAGGGGTGGACTGGAGCCTAAACTAGGGCAACCCTGTATTTCAGGTCTCCAGGACACTCACCCTTAACAGGACGCTTAAGTTTGGCGATGCTTCGGGCTATGTCGGTAACCTTGTGTGTATAGGACATAACACATATTTTGATTCGCCATTTCTTAAAGTTATTAGAGGATACCGTTAGAAATATAAATTTAGATTTCAAGAGAAGTAAAATTATTCCACTTAATAGAGAGTAGGGGTTTTGGAGGTTTGAAGATTCAGCGGTAAAAACTATGTTTATTTTTTTATGTTGAATTTTGGTGTATTTATTATATTTTCCGTTTTATCTAGATACAAATTAAAACAGAAAACGCTATTGTCATTTATAAAGTTCCAGAACTTACTCTTCCAAAATTTTCGAATCTAAGTTAAGTGCGCACGACCGGTCAAACTGGTTACTGGCGCCTGTTCATTGACGAGAAAATGGGTGGTATTATGACCCAAAGAAACAATAAATATACGCCCTGAAAGCAAGTAAAAATATACTCTATTGCATTTGACCAAAGCTGAAATTAGAACAACACAACGGTGTCGCTTAAGACAAAGCAAAAAACAAGGCTGCACCGACGCAAATGTCAAGAATTCCTGTACTTACAAAACAAACCATTCAATTTTCGCTCTTTTTTTGAATATTTTATTTGCAGCAGGGGCGCGTTTCGCTTGTAACTTTTTATTGTTACTTACGTCTTTCTCGTTTATTGGTGGGTGTAACCGTTTTAACAAAGATTGAATTAAGTACCATTGGACTCCTGTATGATAATAATCGTTGCTTCTGTTCGATTTTTAAACGTATAATTATGGAATCGTGTGAAAGAGAACGTTTTGTACTTTAATACAGGCTGGTTTTAATAAGGTTGCCTGCAAAAAATTAATGAAATAAAACTTTTCTTTTTTAACTTTTGGAGTAGCGTAATTAGAGACACAATAGTAAGACAATGGCGCACGAACGCCGGCGTTCGTGCGGGGATCAACAGTGGAGTAATAGTAAATGGTATGATGATCCAGTGGTAACGGCCCCGACTTACGCAATTTATAAGTCGTGAGTTCAAACCCAAGCAGACTTTTTACTTTGTGTAATTAATTTTATCACCACTGCTCTTTATAACGGTAAAGGAAAACGTCGTGAGGAAACCGGCATGTCCTAGAACCGAAAATTCGAAGATATAATATATGACATCCACCAATCTGCACTGGGCCCGCGTGGTGGATTACGGCCCATTCCTTCTACAGAGGAGAGATAAGAGTCCCAGCAGTAGGAACATTATAAGGTTGATTATATAATTATGGTAAATGTATCTATCATAAGAGTTGTAACTACAAGAAAACATTCTTACAATATAGCCCTTGAGCAGTGGTGGCCGAGTGGTAACGGTCCCGACTTACGAGTTGTAGGTCGCGGGTTCAAACCCAGCCAGGCGCGTTACTTTGTGTAATTTATTTCATCACCACTGCTCTCAAAACGGTGAAGGAAAACATCGTGAGGAAACCGACATGTCCTAGAACCAAAAATTCGAAGACATGTGACATTCACCAATCCGCACTGGGCCCGCGTGGTGGATTACGGCCCATTCCTTCTCCTAGAGAGAGGAGGCCTGAGTCCCAGCAGTGGGAACATTAAAAGGCTGATTATGCTTATGCTTATGCTAATATAGCCCTTAGTTTTTTCTTAAATGACAACTAATGGAACTGGTGCAATGAAGGTGGAGAGATGAGCTTGACTCTTACCGAAGGGACTGGCCCGCGATGGCAGAAGACAAACATGTGTGTAAAAAGGAGAGGGAGACCTTTTTCCAGCCGTGGTACTTAACAGGCTAACTAGATTAGATTAAATTCAGATAAAATCTAAAAAAAATGACAAATTTTTTTGATGACAATCGGTCCAGTTTTAAATAAGGATGAAAATAGTGTTTTAGACTACGTTTTAGAATATCATAAAAATCACAAATGTTAAAAAGATTGCTCACAGTCATACTGACTTGTTTGCTGGTAGATGGATAGATGTGTGTCGTGAATGTCTAAGGTTTTATGAGAAGATGGATAATATTATAAGTAAACATTGTTTCATTTGTTTTGTGGGATATATTAATTTAGTGATAATGTATATGTACTCGTATTTCCTTTTTTTGAAGTGAAAACTTCTTTAGCGGCGTTGTACACTTTTTTTGTAATGGGTAAAAAATGTTAAACTCGCGTCAGGGTCACGTGACCGTCAGGGTCACGTGACCGTCAGGGTCACGTGACCTGATCGAAAATTCGTAAGACGGATGTCGTGCAAAATTGTGTGCAAAAAATTTTGTAATGGGTAAAAAATGTTAAACTCGCGTCAGGACACGTGAACTGATCGAAAATTCGTAAGACGGATGTCGTGCAAAATTTTGTGCAAAAAAATTGTGTGCAAAAAAAAGCAATTCGTGCAAAATTATTCCATAACCATTCCAAAATATCCAAAACGCACAACGTTAATACTTAAGTTTTCACTTCTGCCGGCACTCCCAGAGTGCAACCGATTTTTGAAGTGAAAACTTCTTTAGCGGCGTTGTACACTTTTTTTGTAATGGGTAAAAAATGTTTAACTCGCGTCAGGGTCACGTGACCGTCAGGGTCACGTGACCTGATCGAAAATTCGTAAGACGGATGTCGTGCAAAATTGTGTGCAAAAAATTTTGTAATGGGTAAAAAATGTTAAACTCGCGTCAGGACACGTGACCTGATCGAAAATTCGTAAGACGGATGTCGTGCAAAATTGTGTGCAAAAAAATTGTGTGCAAAAAAAAAAGCAATTCGTGCAAAATTATTCCATAACCATTTCAAAATATCCAAAACGCACAACGTTAATACTTAAGTTTTCACTTCTGCCGGCACTCCCAGAGTGCAACCGATTTTTTTTATTTCTAAATTATATGTTAGGTTTTTTTTATTTTCTTCAATGTGTATAGATTTGTTATTAGGTTATTATTGTTTTTATTAAATGTATTTTTTTAGTTTGTAAGTTTCTACTGTACAACGCCATGGACATCCTCCGTAACGTTGTACAAGTGCTTGTAAATAAATAAATACTGTAAAAGTTAAGGACAGACTCCTAAGGATGTGTCCCCATGGGTTTGCGAACGACGAGCCATGGGTAACTCGCCATCCGTCTGGTTAGGACGATATGATCAGACGGTGCCACTGTAGCACCAGGCCGATCCGGGTGCTACACTAAAGCGTAATAAATCCATCCTGTATATATATTAAAAAGGAATGCTGGTATGTTTGTGTGATATTAAAAATAAACGGGTTTTTGATACTCAAACTCGGTTCGAGTAATATGCATTGGGAGGAAACCTTGATTAAGCGAGTATTTTTGCTAATTATGGACATAAAATCATATGAATTATTACAGAAGGGTGCAGTAAAGTGGTTAAAATGTACCTGTAACTGTCTCGTGGAAAGTCAAAGACCTCCTAGGAAACGATAATTTAATCACAAAGAACCACTAACAAACATCTTTTGGTTGTCTGGTAGATATCGCTGTCAGCGATAAGACCGCCGTTGTACCCATGGGTTAAGTTAGTTTAGAAGTTTTGTTACTATTTTGGTGTACAATAAAGTTTTATTCTATTCCATTCTATTCTATTCTGTTCTATTCTATTCTATTCTATTCTATTCTATTCTATCTTTATTTGGTGGGAAATCATCAAATGACTTATCCCACTTTCAGTCCAGTTCCAGTCATGGAACTGGAATAAGAGGGCGTCTCAGACTACAGTGTCCCTTTAGTTACTCTTTGCAAGGTCCACGAAAATTCTCTTAACAATCCGCAGTCCTGGCAAGAATGCATTCATCATCATCATCATTTCAGTCAAAATACGTCCACTATTGGACATAGGCCTCGTAGTGTCACCATAAAGCCCGGTCCTGTGCGTCTCACATCCATCGGATTCCCGCGACCCTCACCAGGTCATCGGTCTACCTTGTGGGAGGCCTTCCAACGCTGCGTCTACTGCAATGTCACCTAATATTTAAAATACTCGTATTGTATTGGTACAAAGTACAATTATAGCATCCTCATCGTGTGTGATAGCGATTTCTTGATGATAATCGAAACTTTTTGCTCGGTTGCATACTGTAAGCTAACTTACAAATCCGAGTTAATTTGCCGTTCATAGCTTAGTGAGCTTACATAATTTGTAGACTGCACAAAAGTATAGAAAACTGCCTTAGACGTGCCGTTCATACATCATTTACTATAATATCAAGTTATGGGTTTGTATTAAAGTGTGACAGAGAAAAAAGCAAGTTGCTCGTGGAGGCTGGGTTCCCTTAATCAACATAAATCGAGAGTTCTTGCCGATGTCATGGCGACCGCGACTGAGTCAAAGAAATCTTCTAACCGAACTGGCTTAATTGTCTATAGAAAAGTAATTACAAACACTTTTACCACAGAAAACCATAGGAATCAACGTAATAACAACCTCGATTACGACCCCCATTACTCTTGTAGCGCAATAATTAGCTCTCCGTATCAATTAATTCGTAACAAGTCAGGATGCATAAAGTTTTATTAATGAAAACGTATAAAAGAACTCGGGTTCGCTTGTTTTTTTCTTTGCCGTTTAATTAGGTACTTCTTCGTATTTTTAACTGACTTCAAAAATGAGGAGGTGCTCTGTTCGGCTGTTTTTTTTTTTCTATGTTTGTTCACCGATTTCTCGGTCAATTTTTGTTTATACGTGTAGTCGATGACTGACTGAAAGAAGGGGGAGGGGGGATATATCGAACTGATCTGATGATGAAGCTGGAAGATAGACACCGGAACTCTGAAAAAAACACTAAAATAAAGTTATTTTTTATTTTTTGTGTTTTTTTTACGTTGAAGTCGGTTGTATTTTTTTTTGTAAACAATTTTTTAAAAGTAATATCTTCGTCACATTTCTCTTGTGCAGTCAGTTTTGGTTAGCATTCAGAATATATTACGATGTGCAACCTACCAATACTTACATCACTATTCAGTTCAATTAAAAAATATTTATTTTACTTCGGCCTACCATGAATAAGAGTTGGGGCGTGGTGGGAAAAAGTTGTTATCTTTTCTGTATGCACGTAACATAATGGCGGTGACATCACATTTCAGTGTGTGTTTGTGTGAGTGTGTTGCCTCTTCCACCAGATTCAATAAGTCTCTTCTTACTTAATTTTGAACGAATAAAAAAAAATCTATTCGCAATTTTGGTTATAAAGTAAATTTTTGACACAAATAATAAAAAATCGGGCAAGTGCGAGTCGGAGTCGCGCACTGAGGGTTCCGTTCATACGAACTGAGTTACGAAGATTTTTTCGAATCGTAAAATAGTTTTATTTTTGTGACGTAACTACAAATTTACAGTTTTCAGATTTTTTTCTATACTTGTGCTATGAGACCTTGCTTCATGTCAAATTTCAGGATTCTAGATCAACGGGAAGTACCCTATGAATTTTGATTCCCTTGATAGTGTCGAAATATACGTTTTTTGCGACATAAACGGCCGTATCTTTTTTTTCGTTAACTCAGAATTTTGATTCTTTCACAGTTTCAAGGGACTGCAGACCTGAGTAGGTATATGGTTTTAATTTCAACTCGATACCTCCACGCTTTCCCGAGATAAAGGGTTTTGACAGACAGACAGACGGACAACAAAGTGATCCTATAAGGGTTCCGTTTTTTCCTTTTGAGGTACGGAACCCTAAAAATGAGTCATCTACTCAATTCTTATTAATACCTATTCATCTGAAGAAAGGAAACATAAACACAAAGAAAGCTTATTATACAAGGATAATATAATAAGCACAGACCGACAGAGCCACGTGCCTTGTTACATAAAATACGGTATAAATAAACAAACAAACAATATTAAAGTAAATACATCCTCCCGAATAACGTGACCAACTCTCATTTGAGTTAGCCATTAATTTCAACAAGTTTTATGTTATGGGGATGTATATATAAACTAACTGTAGTTTTAGTTAACTGTGGTTCATTGGTTCAACTTTTTGTGTTTATGAATCAGTTACATAAAGAGTTTGGATAACAGTCACCTTTAGGGTTCTGGGACCTTAACATGTTGTGTTAAAATGTCAGACGTGTGAAAGGGAGGGAGTGAGAAAGGAGGATGGAGCTATACACTCTACATAGCTCCATTAGGGTGATTCATGTTTTTTTTTTTTAATTTTCGATTTTCATTTGACTTTGCTCGAATTCTTGATACCACTTATGCACAGTGTTAATATACCAAAAATCATCATAATCGGTTTATATTTAGAGGTTGCACAACGCCAATAAGTACGTCATCAGTGAAGTTTTTAATATTATTATTTATTACAGAGGAGGGAAGTAAGTTTTACTAGAGACAACAACACACTAGTAACACTTGCTACCCTCCACTGTAAAAAATAATAGTACTAGCTTTTGCCCGCGGCTTCGCTCCCGTCAACTGACTACTCTACCTAACTCTACCCTACTCTACCCTACTCTACCCTACTTTACCGTACTCTACCCTACCTACCTACCTACCCTGCCTACCTACCCTACTCTACTTACCTACCTACCCTACCCATCTACCTACTTACCTAACTTACCTGTAAGCTGGTGAACAAAACAAAAAAGAATGGTTAAAATTGGTCCAGCCGTTCTTAGGTTATAGCGTGACCAGGAGAAATAGGGGATCAAAGAGCCATAATTGCATTGGATCACGTATAGATATCATTATTAGAATTCACTCCAGAGTTGATAAGCAATAAGGATTATTTAAATAACTCTCATCATAGCTAAATCATTAGAGTCAACTATTATAATATTGGACATCATGTAAGTGTGTATTGGCGTCGGGATCAGGAATCTCGGCACATAAGATATCATCTACTTGGTCTGGTCGAATTCATTCTATTCTACTAACCAAATAAAAATGTGTGCATGCGGCAAGCCTCGTTTTTGTCATTCCTAAATTGTTCTATCTGGCAGTATTACCATGTTGAATAGCAATGCTGTTTTTAAAAAAGGTTAGGTTAAAAATAATCCTTTTTTTTTTTTGTTGCCGGGGTGGAAAATCCTCATGGATGTCCTTCACCTGGGGCAGGCGAAGGGGTCTGTCAGACTCTTACTGACTAAAAACCACCTCGGTGTTCCCTCCCACACTTGGACCGGGGATCGTGGGAGCTGATACGCCATCCATGATCCCCGGCTAGTGCTGGCCCGCCTACGCGGGCCACCTCAAGCCGGGGGGAGTGTGAGGTGTCCTCCCCCCGCGACGTCCAATAGGGGCGCGCGTGGAACACAACGCGCTGCCGCCTCGAGTCTTGCTGGATGGGGGACGGCGGACGACCCCGAGTCCGCCGTCCCTCCGGACCTCTTTATGGGGGCTGGAAGAGGGCGTTGTCTGCCCTCCGCCGACGCCCGGTTCGCCTGCTGCGGCACGGGAGAGTGGCCACGGCCTCCCTCTCCCTCTCCGCAGCCTCCTTCTGCGAAATTACGGCTTCACAGAAGGAGATCACCGCATCCCACGACTCGGCGCCCCCGACCATCGAACGAACGACAGCCGGCAGCGACAGGTCGGGGCCCACTACAGATACAAGGGCACGGCGCTGCTCCTCCCATGCGGCATACTCTGCCAGTGTGTGTTGCGCCGTGTCCTCCCGACAGTTGGTGCAGTGATGGCACCGAGCGTCCGGCTCCCTGTTTATGCGACACAAGTACTTCCCGAAGCAGCCATGCCCCGAGAGCACCTGCGTCGCCCTAAACGACAGGGAGCCGTGTTTCCTCCCGAGCCATTCGTCGAGCACTGGTCGGATCGCATCGACGGTGGCGAGGCGTAGGGCGCAGAAGCCTGTCCCGCCATTCCGCCACCATGACCTCGCGGAGCTGAGACCGACGCAGCTCGATCTCGCTCTGCATCGGTTCACCACCCCGCGTCCTCATCTCCTCGCGCCACCGGTACAGTGAGGCGAGGACACTCGCCTGCAGTTCCCAGGGAGGTTAAAAAAAAAAAAAAAAAAAAACCTAACCTCCCACTGTAGCAATTGTATACTTTGATGTATTTAGATGACAAAAAAAATAATTTTTGTAGTGTCGGGGAGCGCTCTACATTGTATAAAAATATTTGTGCACTGAAAATTAGTTTTCTGGGTGGTTTAAAAAAAAAATAACCCTAACTTAACCTCCCAATGTAGCAATTGTATACTTTCATGTATTTAGATGACAAAAAAAAAATTTTTGTTGTGTCGGGGAGCGCTCTACCATTGTATAAAAATATTTATGCACTGAAAATTAGTTTTCTGGGTGGTTTAAAAAAAATAACCCTAACCTAACCTCCCACTGTAGTATCAATTGTATACTTTCATGTATTTAGATGAAAAAAAAAAAAAAATGTTGTGTTGGGGAGCGCTCTACCATTGTATAAAAATATTTGTACACTGAAAAATAGTTTTCTGGGTGGTTTAAAAAAAAAATAACCCTAACCTAACCTAATCTATCCGAGTCAGAGTGCCCTATATTTAATATGCAAAAAAATTATCTCATCTCACTTTTATTATTTATTACTAAAAACTAAATAATAAGAGGTTGATAAATTAAACACCAAAATTTGTGGCTGTATGAACTAAGCTGTTGATCCCCGCACGAACGCCGGCGGTCGTGCGCTATTGTCTTACTATTGTGTCTCTAATTACGCTACTCAAGAAGTTAATATCTTTGTCATAATATTACAAAGTAAAGTAAAAGTGAACGAAATCTGTCAAAATGGCGTCAAATATTACGAAAAATTATCGATTTTTATTTATTTTTTTTCTCAAAAATTATATGTTTTCTAACATTGAGACTTTGCATAATTACTTTTTAGACATAAAACTTTCCAATAAAAAAATATGAGCGTAAAACTCGTTGTCCAGTATAGTACAGTTTAGCCTAAACTCCTCCAAAAACATTTTTTTTTGTGATTCTTTTCGATTTTTATTAGTTATCAGATATTTTTAGTAGCCGTTCTTGAGTTATAAATAGTGTAACTAATACGACTTTGTTTTATTTATATAAGGTAAGATCGGAGATTCCGCATTTATTCTTTGTTGTCAATCGTGGAATGGTTGACCGAATGGTAGAATGAATGACCGAATGATGGAATGTTTGACCGTATGAAGGAATGATTGGGACGTGTTTTTAACAGTTGCTGTCAATGTATTTGACAGTTGTTGTCATTTGCCTGCGGGTAAGAAAATTATCTCAAGGGAACATAATCCAAGGATAAAAAGTATTCTATGTGTTATTCTAGGACATTGACATCTACCCGTGTACCAAGTTTCATCGAAATCCGTTTAGTAGTTTTTGCGTGAAAGAGTAACAAACATCCATACATACATACATACAAACTTTCGCATTTATAATATTAGTAGGATTAAAAATTTAACCTACACTGATGACGTACTAGCTGTCTGAAAAAACTTTATTGGCGTTGTGCAACCTCTAAATATTAACCGATTAATGTGATTTTTGGTATAAGAACACTGTGCATGAGTGGTATTAAGAATTCGAGGAAAGTCAAAAACCAAAAATTTTAAAAACATGAAACACCCTAAGCTCCATCCTTTTGACAGTTCCGTTCTCTGGACATTCAATCACCGATATACAGACTTTTTGACATCCTTATTCTCAGTCGTGCACTCTTGACAGAACGGTCGTGGTCATGTTTCGGTCGAGTCCTGCGCCACCGGTTCTCTCGTGATACGACGCCATGCAGCTCTGTATTTGGCGGCTTGGGAGTTTTCATTACAGTATAATTCGAACCTACTCCTTCCCTATCCCTTGTTATACTAAAATAACAAAACATTATCCGCCCGTAAAAATCATAACTAAGTATTTCCTCGGTTCTCCACAATAACCACAGACCAAAAATATATAATTTACAACATAAATTTACGTGCCACGGAATTATACAGGAACTAGTTTATTTAATTATTTTGTGAATAATTAATAATTGCTACCTGTACCATCGGTTACAATAGACCACAGGATAAAATAATGCCATATTTAATTATTGTTGAAATAAAACGTGTTTATAGCTGTAAACTTTGGTTAAGAAACCCATACGTTTTAACTTTAATGATAACAAAAGTCTGTCAAGGAGATGTCAGCAACTGTAGGGGCCCAGCAGGGTCAAAGCCTACAGGGGCTAATGGTTTGATTCTGAAAGGAAGACTCGGCCCTGGTACGAAAGGCAACGAAGGAACAGGAGTGTGTTTAGTCAGTAAAAGTCCGACACTATCTCCCGCTCCGCCCAAGAGCGGGGATGTCAAAAGATGATTTTCCCATCGAAAAAAGTTTCATATTTTTTTTTTTTTTTTATTATTATTGATAGGCTCGCGTTTGACCACCATCTCACCAGATGGTAAGCGATGATGTGGCCGACGATGGAGCACGCTTGCCTAGAAGTAACCTATTCACTCTTGACTTAAAGACCCCTAGGTTGTAGCTATCAGGGAACACAGACTCCGGCAGGGAGTTCCACTCCTTAGCTGTACGCATTATGAATGTGTTCCCAAAACGCTTTGTACGTATGGGTGGGATGTCCACCATGTACCGATGGCGCAACGCCTTACGTCTAGTGGTCCGATGATGGAATGGACTTGGTGGAATTAAATTGTGCAATTCCAATCATCATCTTAGCTTTTTCCAAACTAGCTTAGAGTTTGCTTCTAGTCTAAACGGATACAGCTGAACACCTGTGTTTTACATGGAGCGACTGCCTATCAGACCTCCACAACTCGGTTAGTGGGCAACATGATACTCCTTGGTAGACTGAGGGTCCGACTTTCAGGCGTCTGACTACCTTTTACCGGCTGTCAAAGATCTATGAATGACAACCGGGACCAATGACTACGTCCTTTCCGAGGCACGGGGTGTCAACAATGTCCTAGATAAACCTTGAAAGGTATATATGAATTGAAAAGTTCACATTGGTACTTTTTTTAGGTGGGAAATCATCCAATGACATCTCGCGCCCTTGGGCGGGGCGCGAGGGTATGTCAGACTTTTATTGACTAAAACCCACTCCTAGTTCCTTCGTTGCCTTGCATTCCAGGGCCGGGTTTTCCTTTCAGAAGCGAACCCACGGCCCCAGTAGGCTTTGGGCCGGACGGCGAGCTACCCATTGCCCGCGCCTACGGTGGCCGGAAATCGGGACCAGGATCCCGGCGGCTAGGGTTCACATTGGTACTTGCCCGGTTTCGAACTCGCAATCTTATCTCATGCGAGACCCACCTCTTCTTACACCACTAGGTCATCACGACAATAGTTTTTGTCCGCGGGAGAACTACTAAAGTCTATAAAAAAAAACTTTAAACACAATTTTTTGCCAGCAGTTTTGACCGCGTGGAAGGCCAAAATTATACTGTACCTGCTATTCAAGTTGTGTTTAAAAATATCATTCGTTGCTCTTTAAATGGTCCATGTTCAAAAATTAAGCGTAATTAATTAACATCTAAATATCCGAACATACGTAGGTATGTTATATAAAATGTAAGTAATAATAATTACATTCCACAATATTCACACAACTCCATCTAGTCCCAAACTAAACATAGCTTGTGCTATGAGTTCTAGACAACACTAGATACATATTATAGATAAATTACACACTTAAACACCCAGACACAGAACAAATGATCGTACTCATCACACACACTTTTGACTCGGGTAGAAATTGAACCTAAGACCTCCGGTTTAGCAGTCAGGGCCACTAACCATAAGACCAATAGGCCAGTCATAAGAAGGTATGTAAAGTTTGTAGAGACTTTTATATTTATAATATTGGTAGGGGTAGGATTTTCCTATTTTATTGTTATGATTAAAGAATTCTCTGAATCATACATCTGAATCTCTACAGGGTACTAACTCGGACGTATACGAATTTAATTTAGGGTATGTGAAAACAAAACCCAACAAAAAAAACTTCCTGTAAACACACACAAAGCACAACATTAGAGTGCCTTTCCACTGAAACGGAGCTCAGCGGAGTTGGGCGGAGAAGAGCAGTGAAAAGTGACAAGTATTTCCATTAAAGCAGAGCAGGGTGGAGTGGAGTTGAGCTACCCTCCGCTCGACTCCTTTCTGTCCGGACGTTTACGAATTTAAAATATATGTAAATACAAAAAATAAAATAAAAAATCTTTGGAGATTGCGAGCACTGTGATTCGCCAATTCACTAACCGCTCCGCTGTTTTTGTTCCATTAAATTTAGTTTTTTTTTTATACAATGAATATATCCAGATATTTTTTCATAATTATATTATTCAGGCTTCGCAATTTTGTACGGATATATAACAATTTCTGCTGTTTGCCGACTATACGGGTGTTTTTAATTCAAAAAAATTATATAAATAAGTACTTTATTAGGTATGAAGTTGAAGGGGAATCGTTTGTCTTGGTATAGTCATGTAAAGAGCAGTGATAAAACGCATGTTACTAAAAGAATTATGTGGATGGATGGAGAGGGAGAGGGAGTCCAAAGAAAAGATGGATAGATTGTGTGAGAAGTGATATGAAAGAAAAGAGAGTTAGCGTGACAGGTGACAGGACAGAATGGAAGAAAAAAACGTGTAGCGCCGACCTCAAATAACACGGCACAAGTGCAGGAAGATGATGATACTTTATTAGATACTAGCTTTTGCCCGCGACTTCGCCCGCATACATAAAATATAGCATGTAACTCAGGAATAAAGCAGCTTTCTACCGGTGAAAAAATTTTCGCAATCGGACCAGCACTTTCAGAGATTACCTCTTACAAACAATAAAACAAACTTTACCTCTTTATAATATTAGTGTAGATTAGTGTAGATCGGATATCTATGGAGTAGATATATAACTTAGTAACAAAATTATTCGGCTATAAGTGTTCTAGATTGACCCTGACATGTTGCTATAAATAACGTCGTAAATTCTCATGAATATGGAAATGGATTATTGAATACATAGTTATTGAGAAAATATAAAAACCTCGATTTTCAATTCACATTAGAACTTTAAAATACGATATTTAAAGGTTGCTGCGGATTCTTTGGAAAGAGTTAAAGCGACCCTACAAAGCAAAGGGCAACTGAAGGCACACAGGTGGGTCCGTAAAATTCTGACACGCCTTCTCACTTTATCCAAAGTTGGAAGTTTGGGAGAAGGTATTTGATGATTTCCCACTACAAACGCCGTCCGACCGTCCGGTACCCAAGTCGTCGACAGTGCATAGTGTTCCATGCGCGTCTCAAGGAGATGTCAGCAAACCGTAGGGGCCCAGCAGGGCCGAAGCCAACTGGGGCCATGGATTCGCTTCTGAAAAGAAAACTGGAATGAAAAGCAACGAAGGAACTAGGAGTGGGTTTTAGTCAGTAAAAGTTTAACACGCCCTCACGCTCCGCCCGAGGCCGGGAGATGTGATTGGATAATTCCCCACCCAAAAAAAAACTCGTTTACTAAATTAGGCAATAAAAAAAAACATAAATTGAAATGGCGGCATAAAAAATTATATAATTTTTTTAATTGAAAATAAACAATTCATTTCGTTTTTTTTTTTTTAATGAATTTCAATTCATAAAGTGATTGATGATCTTTGATAGCTCGGCTTTTCCACATGCGCTGGGCACGAGTCTTCACAAAGTGGGTGTCTGAGGATGAACGAAACCGAAGCCCCTTTTATTATTAACTTTATTTATTTTGAAATACACATTGTGTGAAAATTTCAACTCTCGACGTGTTAGGGCTATATTTCACCGGGACACCATGGCGTCGCGACCAGTCGCCGCTACTTACAAAATGTATACGGCTCTATAGAGAGTTACTCACCTGGTGTCCGTTTGGTTGCGCAAACAATTTGGCGGCGCGACCAGCTCGGACGCGTGCACTTAAGGTCCATTTTGATAATGTCTCAGTGTGGTGTAGCGACTCTGGTATCTGTATGGGCGTGACGTCGCCATGGCGTCCGTAAGCTACCAAACTAGATAAATTTGGTAGCTTACGGACGCCATGGTGTCCCGGTGAAATATAGCTCTTTTTTTTAGGTGGGAAAATCATCTAATGACAAATCTCGCTCTTGGGCGGAGCGCGAAATAGTGTCAGACTTTTCCTGACTCTATTTCGCGCTCTTACGGTTTATGAGACAGATAGACAGATGGCTGAACAGCGGAGGCTTAGGAATATGGTCTCAGTGGCTCCCTTCAGGTACGGAACCTTAAAAAGTGGCCACTGACTGCCAGTATCTACCACCAGCTACAAGTGACTGTCGCACACGTCCGCTGGTTTAGCAGCCGCTTCTAGCTTCAAGTATCGGCATTTATGGCTGTCGTGTGTGGCCCGTGTGCGACCAAGCTTAGCCACGCTCCTTCACCCAAACAGTAGGTACCTAAAAAATAAAAATAAAAACACTAAATAACAAACAAACTATACCAGAAACACCGATTTCCGGAGTCAGTAATTTTTTCTTTTTTTAAGTATTTATAAAAAAAAAATACCATATTTAGTGATTAGTGATAAAAATCACTGTATAATTGCCTATAATATTTCAGTTCTCTCGATTTCTCATAGAATCCATCATCAGAACTAAATTTTGAAAAAATGGGACCAATCTGGAAGCATATCCTTTTATCCATATAAAATTGTAAATCGGTCCATAAACGACGGAGGTCTGAGGGTAACACAAATAAAAAGAAATAATGATAAAAAAATACAACCAAGAACATCTTCCATTTTTTTTCAAAGTCGGTTAAAAAAAAAACAAAAAGTAACAGTAATGCTTGCCGGAATCCGAACATGCTCAAAACACCTTAGGGCTACCACGACAATATCGATAAAAGGTACAAAAGTGTAGAACATTATGCATCTTCATATCAACCAGTTACTTTTATAGACTAAATGTTCTGGCAATTATGTAAATCAACTCTTTAATAGCCTAGTTTTAATCTGCATCGCAACGGCTACATTACAAAGACGTGAGCTTTAAAAGTGAACAAAAAACCGGGCAAGTGCAAGTCGGACTCGCGTACTAAGGGTTCCGTACAAACTTACCTAAGAAAACAGTTCAATTCCCGGATAGAGTTACGAAGATTTTTCCGAATTGCAAACAAAGCTTTTTTTTTTGTGACGTAACTACAAATTTACATTTTTCGGATTTTTTATTTATGAGACCTTGCTTCATGCCAAATTTTAGGATTCTAGGTCAACGAGAAGTAGCCTATGAATTTTGATTCCCTTGAGAGTGTCGAAATATACTTTTTTTGCGACATAAACGGCTGTATCTTATTTTTTTTAAGTACATGGTTTTAATTTCAACTCGATACCTCCACGCGATATCGAGTTAAAGGGTCTACAGACAGGCGGACAGACGGACAACAAAGTGATCCTATAAGGGTTCCGTTTTTTTTCTTTTGAGGTACGGAACCCTAAAAATACTTAAGACAAAGTTTCATGGTGTTTAATGACTGGCATGTGAAGTATTTTATCTTTATCCCACCTTGGCGTTTTCCAAAAAGCGATTGAGCACGGCTTTTTTAAGATTGGGATATCTTCTCTTGCTCTGGGTGAAGCGAGAGAGAGTATCAAAAAATATTTACTTTTAAAACCCACTCCACCCCATCAATTATGCTGATATCTCTTAAAAATGACAGGGCTGGTGACATAAATTTACACAAAGTGAGATTCTATCGGCGCTAACCGTGGTCAAAAACCGGGCAAGTCCGAGTCGGACTCGCGCCCTGAGTGTTCCGTACAAACTTACCTATGAAAACTGTTCAATTCCCAAATTGAGTTGATTTTTCCGAATCGCAAAAAGTTTTTTTTTTGTGACGTAACTAAAAATTTGAAGTTTTCAGATTTTTTCCTGTACTTGTGCTATGAGACCTTGCTTCATGCTAAATTTCAGGATTCTAGGTGTTGACCTGGAATCCTGAAACCGTCGCCCCCGTTGATCGCATCCACGAGTTCACAGCAATGCAGACTTCCATCGTATGCTCCACCGCGTCCTGCGCGCGTTACGCAAAATAATGATTCGCGCAAAAGAGTGTCTGTAGACTTTCTTGCACGTTTCTTTTCCGTATAGATCTTTTTTGTATCTGGTTTAATTGTAATAAGTTTTTTGAAACACGGGTCACTCCTGGTAGTAAAAAGTTGTTTAATTTATTAGTCGACTTTCAGCAAAGTACTTCATGAACTTATGAAGTTGTCAAAACTATTCTACAAAAAAAATTACAGTTATTAGGTAAGGACCTAAGTAACACGGAAATTAACGTCTTTTACAACCTTTAATAATAATAAAATAATGAAACATGCTCAAGGCAGCCCACCCATAACTCTCCTTGTGCAATTTGTCCCTTACTTCCTCAATTAATTAACGATTAATAACTCGCAAATCATAAATTTATTCTCTTCGCAAGATTAACATGACATTAAAGATCCCATGTGTACTGTACCTTAATTCGAACGCCTCAAGGAATGAAAACATTCGAAGGGAATTTGTTCCACATTTAAAAAACATGATACATGGCTAATCGAATGCCACAGAACAAAGAATAGAATAGAATCGAAAAAACTTTATTTAAAAAATAATAATAATAATATTCCACAATTTATAATATAACACAACGCCATCTAGCCCCAAACTAAGCAGAGCTTGTGCTATGAGTACTACACAATTGATAAACATACTTATTTATTTCTACCACCACCACTAGACCAACAGGCCAGCTAAAACATGCCTTAACGGCACCTTTTCTATCATCGAGAGTCGCAGAGCAATAATAAATCTAGGCCACCGTAGGCTCGTCCTTGTGGAGGGCGAGCAATGAGTAGCTCACCGTCCAGTAAGGACCAAGCCCTGGTCAACGGTGCTTTTTATTCTATGCGGGTCAGAAAAAGCTGTCAAGAAATTTGATGGGAACTGCTAGGGTCGATGCCTGCCAGGGTTTCAAGATGATTTTAAAGAGGTAGTGGCTCTTTATAATTATCCTGCAATGGGTGGGACTTAGTCAGTAAAAGTCGGATACTCCCTCTCGCTCCATCCAGAGCGCGAAAAGTTATTAAATGATTTACCACCCAAATAATAAAAAAAGCGGAATCGTCTCTTGTGCTCGGTGCTTTTATACACGAACACGTATAATCTCCGACTCTACGATTCCAAGCTCTGTATCGAGAACCGATTATCGATTTCAGTAACATGATTGCAATAATATCGATTCTAAAACTTATAGGGCTGTCATTTGAAAATCGAATAGCAATCGATCAAATTTTTAATCTCTATAGCTGTCAACCGTAGATTTATTCTGCAGTGAGGAAAATTTATTACTTTATTATAGTCTATTTATAAATTTAAATATGGATATCTGTATCAGTTTTGTAGTATGTGCGATATATCATAGTTATATGATTTTGTAAACATAGCTTTAAATGTTTGCAGATTTTCGACTAACTCTTACAGACGTCCCGAAATGTGAGACAAAATCATTCCAATGTAGAATTCAGTGTGCAATGAAAGTTTCAAAATATGAAAACTCCGTGTTTTGTGGAAAATAAATATTTTTTTTAAAGTGCGTAGTTAAATCGTTTTTAGTAATGAAGATAGATAGATAAAATATACTCTTTATTGTACACCATAAATAAAATTACAGTAGGTAAGAAATTAAAATTAATAGGGTTCCGTACCTCAAAAGGAAATAACGGAACCCTTTTAGGATCACTTTGTTGTCTCTCTGTCTGTCTGTCTGTCAATACCCTTTATCTCGGGAACACGTGAAGGTATCGAGTTGAAATTTAAGCCATATACTCAAGTCTGCGGTCCTTTGAAGCTGTGAAAAAATCAAACTTTTGAGTTAACAAACAAAATAAACGGCAGTATCTTCCGTTTATTTTGCAAAATACGTACCTATATTTCAACACTCTCAAGGGAATCAAAATTCATAGGGTACTTCCCGATGACCTAGAATCTTGAAATTTGGCATGAAGCTTGGTCACATAACACAAGTATAGGAAAAAATCTGAAAACTGTAAATTAGTAGTTACGTTACAAAAAAAAACTTTTTAGCGAATCGGAAAAATCTTCGTAACTTAATTCGGGAATTGAACTGTTTTCGTAAGTTTATACGGAAACCAAAGTGCGCGAGTCCGACTCGCACTTGCCCGGTATTTTTTTATTGTTGATAGGCTCGCGTTCGGCCATTATCTCACCTGATGGAAACCGATGATGTGGTCGACGATAGAGCACGCTTGCCTAGAAGTAACCTATCACTCTTGAAATACAGATGGCTAGGTTGTAGTTATCAGGAAACATAGACTCCGGCAGTTCTTTGGCATGATATAAAGTCCAATGGTAAATTAGTTTGAACAAGTCGTCGTTTAATTTTAATTTATCTATCAACTTCATGCTTTGCTTTGCTAAGTAGCTGGCATGTTTCGCTAGCATGAGAATTGCTGGTGTGTTCAAATTATGAGCAACTTTCATGCAAGCGAAGGAATTTCAATCTGAAGGTAATATACAAACTATAATTGGTATTACGATTTTACTAAATAGTAACAAGGTTTGTTACTGTATTAGCAACTTGTTTGCAATTAACATTTGAATTGCAAAATATTTTTGTAAATTATGAAACCAATTTGAAATTAGTTGACGAAGATGACACGACACGATATTTAGTGCTGCACAACATTTTGTTAGCTGTTTCTAGTAGCAAAAACAATGTGTTCATAGCGTAGGTAGACTAAAATTAATATGATAAAATAACTTCGTATTGAGCAGTGGTGATTACGACTTACGAGTCGTAGGTCGCGAGTTCAAACCCAGCCAGGCGCATTACTTTGTGTAATTTATTTCATCACCACTGCTCTCAAAACGGTGAAGGAAAACATCGTGAGGAAACCGGCATGTCCAAGAACCTAAAATTCGAAGACATGTGACATCCACCAACCCGCGCTGGGCCCGCGTGGATTACTGCCCATTCCCTCTCGTAAAGAGGTGGCCTGAGTCCCAGCAGTGGGAATATTATAAGGCCGACTATGCTATGCTAACGACATAATTATTATCACATAGAAACGCAATAAAAATCATTCGAATTAAACATCTTCCTACCCTTGTCCCATATTACTTGAAGTCGGTGCAACACGTTTTTTTCTTCCCTTCTATCCTGTCAGTAGTCCAACATCATTGAATCCCTTTTCTATCGTATCACTCTTCACACAATCCATCCACCTTTTCTTTGGCCTCCCTCTACCGGTCCATCCACATGGATATTCATAATTCTTTCAGTAACATGCGTTTCATCCCTCATCTTCACATGACCATACCAAGATTCCCCTTATACGGTTTCAGTCACTGGCGCCACTTTCAAACTTCCTAAAATAAACTCATTTCTCACTTTATTCATTCTCGATACACCACACATCCATCTCAACAAGGATTACTAATTTAAAATTTCATTCAGTAGAAATAAATGACAGTCGCAAAGTCGTAATTGTGTACACAGCCTTACGGCCTCAGGGTTGTCAGTAATAGCAGTTTAATATAGTCCACTTAAAGACTTTCAATTAATATAACTACCCAAAGATGCTAATAAATTATCGTCTTGTACTTTTAAAACGCAATTATTATCATACATCTCATGTTTTATATTTTTATTTTGTTCTTTTTTATTATGACATTATTTATAGATGGCAATATTTTTCTGTGGTTATAAACTGTGTTTTTTTTTGCAATACATAATAAAATGTGGGATAAACACTTTATGGAAGACGCTACTTGAAATTATAATTAGTGTGAGAAATTCAGAGCAATATAATATGCCAATATATGGCACATATATGTTTCATATACGTGCCAGTTTTCTAGAAAACGTATCTGTTTGATTTTGAAAATAGTTTCTAGGACAGGTGAAGGAATTCAGGATCTGACTTCCTTGATTATTTAGAGCAAAGTCTACACATAGGTACTTTACTCTGAAAATTTTATAAATATACTATTGTAAAAAAAAAACCAGCGAAGTGCGTGTAGAACTCACACACGAAGGGCTCTGCCCCCCTAGCCAAGTTACGATCGTTTCGTTTGCGTCGAACGCCTCGAGTAGGCCACGTCTCCGATTCCTTTGTTCTGACCACGTAACTGAGCGTTGAGATGACGTCAGAACAAAGGAATCGGAGGCATGGCCTACTCGAGGCGTTCGACGCAAACGAAACGATCGTATCTTGGCTAGGAGGGCTGTACCTTACGTAGCAAAAACTGGCAAAAAAAACACCTTTATTGTATAGAAGTCCCACTTAAATATTTTTTATTTGGTTTTTAGTATTTGTTGTTATAGCGGCAACAGAAATACATCATCTGTGAAAATTCCAACTGTCTAGCTACCACGGTTCCTGAGACACAGCCTGGTGACAGATAGCCGGACAACGGAGTGATAGCAATAGGGGAACCCTGTTATTAACCCTTTGGGTACGGAACACTAAAAACAATGACCGAACATTTTCACCTGACCCATACAGCTTTAATGCAAGAGTATAATAATATATTTTACCTTCGTTCGCAACATTAATTAATAAATTTAATGACTTTCAACAATTTTCATATTAAATTCATAATAACATCGTATTACTTAATAATACCGCAAAATGTTCTGCTCCATAGATTATTAAATTAAAAATTTGCGCATGATTTCATACAAAGTAATAACAAATGCTTTCATAGTCGATATTACATACCTATATGTGCCGTGAGAAACTATATTATAATGTATATAATAGCTGTTTTTTAATCATACTAATGTGTGTTTTTTTTTATTATTGATAGGGTCGTGGTAGACCTCTATCTCACCTGATGCCAAGCGATGTTGTGGCCGACAATGGAGCGCGCCTCTTTGACTTGTTCGTCAACTCGCTACTGCAAAACTCGTGAGTCCGCGTGAGCTGGCACCTTCTGATTTTACCAACTTTTTTTTGTCGTCAACTCGCTATATTATGTACAGCCAGCTACAAAAACTTCTTATAAAATGTGTGATCTACGAGTAGTTACCTTATAGGACCTTATAGTTAGTTTTATAGGACTGGACTAACACCACTTATTAAAATAAAACAAATATCGTTTATGAGATATCGATTTATATAAAATTATTAATAAGGCAAGAAAGCAGCCTAACAAAAGTAAAAAAAAAGCAGGAAATTTTAACTTTTTTTATTATGGATAGGCTCTCGTTTGACCACTATATCTCACCTGATGGTAAGTGATGATGTGGCCGACGATGGAGCACGCTTACCTAAAACTAATTAGTAACCTATTCACTCCATAGTAAAAAAAAAAGAAATAGGTACTATCGGCTAAACACGTGTTTAGGAATAAGGAGCTCCTGTTTAGGACTTAGACCAAAGATCTATACATAGATCTGCAAAATATCGCCGTGGACACATTCTCGATATTTTGTACAGAAATGTGGCAGTGTCAATAACAGGCACAAATTGAGTGTCACAGCGGAAAACATTTGCTTTGGGTAATATTCTGCCGGCTGCGAACTAAACTAACGGTATCTGAGAAAATTAAGATTTTCAGACATGACCGACAGAAAGGTTGAGCAACTGTAAAATCTTACAATATAAACAAAGAAAGTGATTTTGGTAATTATGACGTTCTCGTTTTCTATTGGCAATAGTCATTAATCGATCAGTACAAAAAAAGTGTGAAGGAGACGTCTTTTGCCTACGGTCGTGACAAATCACGACAGTTCAAAAAAAAGTGCAAGTCGGACTCGCAGACGAAGGGTTCTGTACTACAATATTAAAAACGAGGATAAAAAAAACGCCGACAAAATAACGTTTCTTGTACTGGAACCCCTTTTGATTTTAAACTTTATTTTAATTTTATTATTTTTTGTTGTAACATGAATAAAAATACACATTCTGTGAAAATTTCAACTCTCTACCCCTTACTGTTTATTAGACAGATGCTGACGGACGGACAAACAGACAGACAGACAGACAGGTGGACGAACAGCGGAGGCCTAAGCTCCGCTGTCCGTTTTACTAATAAAATGGTCCCGTTGGCATTCATCAGATACTTACTCGGAACTTTAAAATTAAAATTTTATTATCTAGTTTAAAATGTGTGTATTTTACTAATAACCTTAAAATAAAAGAGAATTGAGAAACTTACACAGATGCTGACTGACGGACAAACAGACAGACAGACAGGTGGACGGACAGCGGAGGCTTAGTAAAATGGTCCCGTTGGCATTCATCAGACAAGGAACTTTAAAAATTAAAGTTTTATTATCTAGTTTAAATTGTATGTATTTTACTAATAACCTTGAAACAAAAGAGAATTGAGAAACTTAAACACTTCAAACGCAAATACGATATTTACATTAGTTTTGAGGTGTTTTAATAATATAATAACATTTATTTCATACAATGTCCATATATAGGCGATTATGGTTAGAAAAAGAACGTCCCATAATATTATATTAGATGCTCTCAAGGGAACATAATCCCGGAATAAAAAGTCCCATGTGTTATTCCAAGGCATGGTCTACTTGTGTGCCAAATTTTATCCAAATCCGTTCAGCCGTTCGAGCGTGAAGAAGTAACAAACAAACATACACACACTCACAAATTTTAGCCTTTATAATAAAAGTGTGATTATTAAAAAGAAAAACCCAAGGCGCACAATGTGAGTTAAATATTTTTCGGAAAAAATCTAACATGGTGTAAAAATTATTGGGATCGATTCAGTTACTGATTCTAAACAAACTATATTCAGGTTTCACATAAACAAAAAATAATTTTATATAGGATGTACCTATAACTCCATCCCTCTTTCTCGCATGCTCGACATTTTAACACATCTTATGGTCCCAGTTTAGTACAGAAAACTCCTACATTATTCAAAATCGTCAAAACATTACTTACCCCTCTTTTAGTCAGCGCTAAATATTTCGTTATCGTCACACATATTTCGTTTCACAGGCGTTTCACGTAAACGGTTCTGTCATCTGACAGAACCGTTTGAAACACATCCGTGTGAAAGATTTTATTTCAAAACTTCTAGACAAGATAGACATTCCTGTGAAGAGTTTAGAAGACTAATGTTTTTTTTTAGGTGGGAAAATCATCTAATGACAAATCGCGCTCTTGGGCGGAGCGAGAGATAGTGTCAGACTTTTACTGACTAAAAACCCACTCCTGTTCCTTCTTTGTCCAATCCCAGGGCCCCGGGTTTCACTGTCACACCACCCGTGGGCCGCATACCTCTAAAGAACTATTGGTGGAACTTTTATTTGTTTATTTCAATTGAGCTTATGATAATTTATTACCTTTTGCATTTGGAGACAATAGCATTGTATAATGTAGAAGCAATTTTTTTCAAGTTTTGTGAATGTGAAGTACTTTCACACTACCCATGGCCCCAGTAGGCTTCGACCCTGCTGGGCCCCTACGATTTGCTGACATCTCCTTGAGGCGCGCGTGGAACGACGTCGACGATTTGGGCTCGGTCCGGACGGTTCAGCCACCCATTGCTCGCCGTCCGCAAGTCCGCGCCTACGGTGGCCGGAAATCGGGATTGGAATCCCGGCGGCGGTCATGGCGTGAGGACCGTTGCCTCACTCGATCGGCCGTCTCCTTTGCTAGCATTATTGCTTCGCAGAAGGAGGCCACCGCCTGCCACTCCTCCTCCCTCCGGACCATGGCCTGAACCAAGGCCCGGAGAAGACAAATGTGTGTTGAAAAACCAGCGCATGATTTTGAAAAAATACGTACATAGAAAGATTGGAACCATTTGCCTGCAGCAGTCTTTCGGTCTGATTATAATTTAGGTGTCTTCAAGGCTAGAGTGAATAGGCTCCTAATAAACCAGTACGATTTACCAACGATTGCATCACTACTTACCATCAGGTGGGATCGCAGTCAAGCACTAGTTTATATCATTAAAATAAAAAACTCGAAGCGTTCAGGGAACATTATTTCGTCAAGCCAAGATGAATTAAATTTACCTACTTCATTATTGACATTTGTATCTTTCACCATCATCATCATCATTTCAGCCGAAAGACGTCCACTGTTGGACATAGGCCTCCCCCAAGTGTCGCCACAATGTGCGTCTTGCATCCATCGGACTCCCGCAACCGTTACCAAGTCATCGATCCACCTTGTAGGAGGCCTTCCAACGCTACGTCTTCCGGTTCGTGGTCGCCATTCCAGAACCTTTCGGCCCCAACGGCCATCCGTTCTGCGAGCAATGTGCCCCACCCATTGCCGCTTAAGTTTGGCGATTCTTCGTGCTATGTCGGTAACCTTGGTTCTCCTGCGGATATCCTCATTCCTGATTCGATCACGCAAGAAAACTCCGAGCATAGCCCTTTCCATCATCTTCCATCTTTTGTATCTTTAATTTGTTTGATTTATATAAATATATACTGGAAAAAAATTGGCAAGAAATCAACAACATTCCTACTCAACTTATGAAGTGCATTTTCATAAATGTTAGAGATTACTTTGAAGAGTGCCAGAGCCGCGAAGGACGACATTTGGATAATATTATTTTCAAGAAGTAGTTTTCCCATGTCTTCAATTTCTGATTTTGTAATTTAACGTGTATTTATATTAAAAAAAAAAAAAATCTCTTTATTTTGTATTAGGGACTTTTATACGAATGCACATGCCAGTCCCATCGGACATTATAATAGTAAATACCTTAATTACCTATTTTACCTTTATAGTAAAACGTAACAGCGCAAACTTAATTAAGCTATGAGCAGCCTCTGAGTTAAGTGTCAACAAAATATGATAAAAAATTCCAACATCGTACATGTTTGTACCTAGCTCTTTATACAATTCTTCTTTTGCTGATTGAAATCTGACACATTCCGTCAACAGATATATAAGGGTGACTGGCAATTAGTGTACGATACTTAAACACGTGATTGTGCTCATGATAACAAACAATTTTTATTATGGGAGCAAAGCCGAAATCGCGAAAAAAATATCAGCTGTTCAGTACGTTAGGCAAACATAAATGTACTGAACAGCTGATTTTTTTCCCCGACTTCAGGTTTGTTCCCATAGTAAAAGTTGTTGGTTATCATGAGCACAATCAAGTGTTTAAGTATCGTACACTAATTACCAGTCACCCTATATAACATCTTCTACTGTTTCACACTTCTCACAATTTGGTGAATTAGTTTTTTTCATTAAAAATTTATATGTAAAGTTGGGTATAAAATATATTTGTTAATATTTTATACATGTACAAACGTGAATTATTTCTGAGACATCTTCTAGGTACATTTTTTTACCTTCTTATTTTATTATTAACATAATTCACATAAAATTGCTGTGCCCGACAGAGTTCATGTGAAATTGCAAAATTATTTAAAAACCATTTTTTGTTTTTTTCTTTTTAGTTGGGAAATCATCCAATGGTTTCTCTTGCTCTAGGACGGAGCGCAAGGACGTGCTAGACTTATACTGACAAAAAACCCACTCCTATGTTCCTTTTTTGCCTAGCGTTCCATGACCCCGGGTTTTCCTATCAGAAGGGAACCTATGGCCCCAGTAGGCTTCGACCCTGCTGAGCCCTTATGGTTTTGCTGACATCTCCTTGAGGCACGCTTGAAATACTACGCGCCGTCGATGACTTAGACTCGGTCCGGATGGTTACTGGACGACCGGACGGCGAGTTACCCATTGCTCGCCGTTCACAAGCCCACGCCTACGGTAGCTTGAAATCGGGGTTGAGATCCCAGCGGCTAGGGCGTGAGGTAGTCCGTTCCTTCACGCGTGCAGCCGCCTCCTTCGCTAGCATTACTGCTTCGCAGAAGGAGGCGACCGCCTGCCATTCCTCCTCGCTCAGGACCATGGCCTGCACCAAGGCCCGGCGTGAGAGGTCATTGCCAACGATCGCCCCTACGAGGACATGGCGGTGCTCCACCCAAGCGGGGCACACCTCCACCGATTTACAATAAAGATCTAAGAATTAAATCGAAATGGAATTTAATTTTAATTTAAGAATATTCCCGTTAATATAATTATATCATAATCAAATCGAATTAATTACAAAAATCAGTTGATAGATAATTTGTTCTAAGCTTGGGTTCAATAACCACTTAAGAGTCGCCCTTTATAAAGCTAATACCTAATGAAAGTCATGCCAAGTCATGTCATTGATAGTTCAAAGTTTAAAAGTAGAAGTCTACATTTTAATATCGAGATATGACTGTGTTTCTCAAATGTTACGTTTAAATCTAAGTCACTATTATGAATTGAATTGAAAATATTTATTTCAGCCCCCCTAGTCAAGTTACAACCGTTTCGTTTCGATTCTCTTTTCGTCGATCGCCTCGAATAGGCCACGCCTCCGATTTCTTTATTCGACGTCATCTCAACGCTCAGTCAGGTCAGAACAAAAGAATAGGAGGCGTGGCCGACTCGAGGCAATCAACGAAAAGAGAATCGAAACGAAACGGTTGTAACTTGACTAGGGGGGCAGACACAGTAATGACACAAGTCCATATTAAGTTAACACAAACTTAAAACTAACTAAGTAAAATTTAAAATTGTTATTATTTTGGCCGTGCATGAGCGACCACTGCCTCAGGATTTGGCTGTCCAGTCTGTCCGACACCACGCCCAGAAGCGCATTGGTGCTCCACTTTAACCGAGACCACAGGGAGGCCGTTTTTTTGCGAAGCACCGCCTGGAAGCCATCTGTGCTATGGTTGATGAACATGCCGGAGGCACTGCACCACCATGGACGCCCCAACAGACCCCACTCGCAACTAACTATACTCCATTCGCAATTAGATTAGACATTTAAACAAACATCTTTTGCGGTCCGTTCAACCAATTTTGACTTTTATTGCATTGGTGGCGTGATAAATGGTGGCTGCAGTAAATAGTTGGTATTGTAACCGCTTTTTTGCTTTTAATGCCATCCTTAGGTCTACGACACGACGGCACGACGTTGCTGCTTCGTCGACAGAGTTAAGCTGTGAGCAGACGTACAACAAGCGTATAATGACCAGGGTCGGAATTAGGTAGAGTTATTAATGTACTTGCATCGAAATGTTGATATTAATATGGATCTTCCCGGGATTTATAATGGAAAATCCCGTATGGCCAAGAATATTACAAATAAATAATAATAAAAACCTCAGAGATAGATAAGGCAAATAAAACAAAGATAGAAAAAAAAGTACAATTTTTATTATTATTTTACATTGAAAAAGAACTCTCTACGTCAACTGAGGTAAGGTTAACAAATTTAAACACTTCCTCCTCCTCGTCATTAATGCAGCAATAATTTTTTCCTGCTATATTTCTGATAGTGTCATAAAAAAAATTCTGCTCTTTAAAATAAATGAATCTCGGGATTTGAGGCATATCCACTTTCTTCTTTCGCGGAATGAAATCGGTGTAAGTACATGTTTAACTCTACCTAATTCCGACCTCTAATAATGACGAATACACGCGTCTATGAAGCTAAGCATCCGTGGGGACAGTAGGCCTTAATCATTAAATTTGTTATGTTATTCAATACTATCTCTTTACTGCTATACAAAATGTCAAAAGGGGAAGCCTATCGGGATATTTTTAATGATTATATGTATAAATAGCTTTTGCCCGCGGCTTTGCCCGCGTACATAAAATAGCCTAAATAGTTACTCAGGAATAAAGCAGCTTTCTATCGGAGAAAACATTTTTAGCAATCGGACCAGTACTTTCAAAGATTGTCCAAGATTATCAAAGATCCTACAAACAAAAAAACAAACTTTGTCTCTTATAATATTTATGTATATGTATCATGTAAAATAAAGCACGCTTCTTAAAATATATAAAAAAAAATGAAACATCAAGTCAAGAGCGGTGGCTTAGTGGGGGCATCATGCCGTTTTTCGTCACGACATTTGAGTCGGTTTTATATGGTTTTACTAGCAATGTGCGCCAATATATATTTCACATTAAAAAAACATTTGGTATACCTAGGTATTAATCACTTTTAAAACATTTGAATGTTCTAAGTAAGTCTTGTTGTTTTTTTTTGTTCCATTGTTTCTTTAGTTGCCCTTTGCGTTCCTTTGGTAAAGCTAGAACTACATTAAACGGACGCACACGTGGACCACGCCTGATTTGTACGTAGAACGACGTCGCGTGGCGTGGATCTAATGTAGCTCCACAAGTCTAGTTGCCACGTGTGCGTAGTGTAGATCTACCTTAACACTTTCAAACAGTCATGCAGTCCTAGCAGGTATCGGCCTTAGCGGGTCCCATCATTTATGCATACTATGTAGGTCCTAAACGCGTGAAACTTTGACAACCTTTGACCTAGGCTAATAGGGCATCTCTCTAATGGAAGTTGAAAAGAAATTTCCAATATATTTGGCCACAAAACCCTGAAAATTAATTTAATAAGACCCGTGATTTATTTTCGTTTAAAATCTCAGGATGTCTAATTAGAAACAACTTGAGTCCCCTTAACTTTGATATATATAATATGTCGTCTTGGGTTGAATGAAGTAATTTCTTCCGAATTTCTGAACGTGGAACACGTCAAGTTTCTCGAGTTATTGAAAGTTGTTTGGGATAATTTGTTGAATGTTTGAGAGTTTTAAACCTACATTAAGTCCTTTTAAAGGAAACTGCCTCCACTCCACTTGAAGTCAATATGACAATGATTCAATTCCATTTCGGCAAAAAGGGGGCCGAATATTTGGCTCGACTAAAACTAGCGTCTGAGCTGACGGTTGTGATAGATACCTAAAAACTGACTAACTCGTTCGTCTATTATAACTAAAAAGATTTAATAATAATAATTTAATAATAATATTTATGAGTACACATGTTTATGGATGGAGAGGGAGAGGGAGGCCAAAGAAAAGATGGATGGATTGTGTGAGGAGTGATAATTATGAAAGAAAATGAAGTTAGTGATAGCGTGACGCGTGACAGGAATCTAAGAAAAAACGTGTTGCGCCGACCCCAAGTAATCGTCAGGAAATCTTCATGTCCTAGAATTAAAAAATCAAAGACATGTGACATCCATCAACCCGCACTGGGCCCGCGTGGTAGATTACGGCCCATCCTTTCTCCTACAGAGGAGGCCTGATTCCCAGCAGTGAGAACATTATCATTTTATTATTATTAATCAGTGGGTCACTTCTTGTATGGGTGTGGCCAGTCATGGCAAATAAAATGTGTAAATAAAATTATTTTTTTATTTTATTTATTGAGGGATAATAAACAGCTACAACATATAAAGCTCATGCATATAAATAACACTAAATAAGTGATAATGTTGCAGCCAACTGCATTATCCACAGATTAAACATAGTGGTAATAGGCATATTGTTTGCCACTAGATGAACATTATGTACAATATATATATTAAACACTTTATTGCTTGCTCAATGTAATATATATATATATATATATATATATATTGTGGAATATTTTCATATAAATAACTGAAATCAACAAGAATAAATATATACCTATAATATCAATGACTCAATTGCAATTGAGAAACTTTTTCATAATATTTGTTTTAAACTTAAATTTAGAACATGCAAATATATCAATGTCAATAAAATTCAAGTTATAAGATTCCGACATTCTATGGATCGGGCAGCGTAAGCCAGAAATTGTTCGGCATGCATTTAGCGCGAACAAGGTTCCTGCACGAACTTTGCGCACGTTAACAGTTTGGGGCACTGAATAACACAGCCCACTCGTGAGATCAATGGCATCAAAGTGGTTGTGGACAATATCATACAGAACATTGGCTTCCAAGTATTTGCGTCGGTCCTCCAAGCTCACAAGCTTGTACTTGCCCAATAATTGGGAGTATGACAGAGAGGTCCTACTTCTATGACACATATAATGCATAGTACGGAGGAATTTGCGCTGGACTCTCTCTACTGCAGCAATATACTTCTTGTAAAAGGGATTCCAAATGGGAACAGCATATTCCAATTGAGAACGGATGAGCGTCTTGTATAGGTACAGATAAGTCGATGTACGTTTAAATTCAGTTGAAGATCTCATCACGAAACCATACATTTTGAATGCTTTGTTTACTATGGCTTCAACATGCTGGTTTAAGGACAACCCACTATCAAAAAGTACACCCAAATCCTTAACCAAGCATATGCCTTTCAACGGGGTTCCGTTTAGACCATAATGAAATTTTACAATTGCCTTGTTTTTAGTAAAATGTACATAGTTACATTTGGGTATACTGAGATGCAGTTTATTTTTAGTACAGTAGTCTGTCAGTCTGTCCAGATCTTGCTGAAAAAGTACGCAATCTTCAATTGATTGTATCGTTTTAAAAGCTTTTAAGTCATCAGCGTACAACAAAAACTTGGCGTGTTTAAAACAGTTCTTAATGTCATTTATATAAATGATAAACAAAAGCGGCCCCAGAATTGAGCCCTGTGGAACGCCTGAAGTAATATCAACAGAAGCAGACTGATGACCGTTAACCACAACCCTTTGTGATCGGTTTTCAATGTAGGACACAAACCAACGCAACAAACCGCGTATTCCATTGAAAGCAATTTTATTCAGTAGTATTTCATGATCAACCTTGTCAAAGGCCTTCTTGAAATCCGTATAAACCGCATCCACTTGCACTCGCCTATCAATATTTTCAAACAGGTAATTTGAAAATATTAACAGGTCTAATTGTCCGGTCAATATTTTCAAACAGGTAATTTGAAAATATTATCATTAATTTGTACTAGGTTAAGATTTCTATGGGTCTATGCCACCTGAAATAAAGTTATTATTATTATTTCCTTTATTCTTTTTAAACACATATAAATTACATTTTAATTTCTTTTTTAAACAAAATTATATCAAAAAATACATTTAAAAATATAAAAAATAGTAGCCCATCGGCATCAGGAACAGAGTCCAAGCTATCGTTGGTCAGGGCTCCTAAGAGAGGAATCTCCTAACAATGCGCGCCGTGTCCAGGAGTCAGGATCAGGCCCTTAATTCAGCAGCATAATGAGAACCTCCTCAGATTTTGTTCGAGGCTCTTGGCTACGTCACGACTATCGGCACAATGATTGCTGTATCCACTTCCCACATGTCGACAACCTCGCAAGCTAAGTCAAGATACTTAGTTTATTATTATTATAAAGCTGTTCATGCTATATGCTATGCTTATGCTTCATACCCTATTATCGCTGCCGTCTCTCACAGACACGTTTGGTTTTATGGAAATTTTTGACAAAGTCGTCTTTAGCAATGACCACCGAAGTATCTGGGCGCTCTGTGGCAGCAAGTTTGGCTGCTCAAAGTGTGGTAAATGATGTCATCAATTCTGGAGCTTCTCTCGTCATCATAGACTTCATTTTAGCATGACGCTGTTATTATTTCACTCTGATTATCACTGGACCTTGTGGAGTCGTCTTAGCTATTTTGTTTTAATGTTGCCTTTTAAAATGTGCTTTGTCGTTAACTTCAGTTTTTTTTAAGTAATTTAAAAATTCTTCTATTAGATCATTTTGGACGAGATTTTTGAGCTAATATCTGATTTCGTAATTTTAATCATTACTATTACAATCGCGAAAACTTTAATTAAAACTTTAATTAAACGGCGTTTTCAAGAAATTACTTTAATTTAAATAATCACACTTCAAACTAACATTATAAAGGCCAAAAGCTCAAAATAAATAGGTACAGAAGTTAATCTACTTACAAAGCGCGCCCGAGCAACGCACACATAGACACCGCTCACGGACAAGATATCTCAGACTGCGTAGGACCAGCGCGAACGCGAGTGCCATCCGCTTGCGACACGCGTCTGTGAATTTTTTTATGCAATAATGGAGCTACAAATAAAGGTTATTATAACTGTTTAATAGACGGTTGTTTAAATACACCATTAAATGGTAAATTATCGTTTTTTAAGCTACCAGTTGTTTCAGAGATGTAAATAGATGTAATAAAGATATAATAAAAAATAATAAAATCTAAGATAGGAAGTTATCTAAGAATTCGTGGAGTTTACGGTGTTCTCACATTCACATTATAAGAAAGAGGCTATATAAAAAAAAGCAAGAAAAATATAAATAATTACAACTATCAATAATTGAGATGTTAACAAAATTAATTCATCATCATCATCATCATCTTCCTGCCCTTGTCCCGTGTTATTTGGGGTCGGCGCAACACGTGTTTTTTTTCATTCTCCCCTGTCACTCGTCATGCTACCACTAACTTCCTTTTCTTTCATATCACTCTTCACACAATCCATCCATCTTTTCTTTGGTCTCCCTCTCCCTCTCCATCCATCCACATGGAACAAAATTAATTACTAACGAATTTAAGGTAGAAGTCCAAATAGTTTAAAAAATGTTGCAAAAGCAATCTGTTAGAAAAAAAAAAAAAAACAATTAATTTAATATTGTCGAGTCAATGAATCAGCTGCTTCCCTTTCCTAATTACAACTACGTTGGTTAGCTTTCAGCATAACGGCATGCAGATGAAAAAAAGTTTTTAGATTTTCTGGTCAAAGATGTAGCGACATTATATGAAAACCCAAAATCATCAATCGGGCAGTTGCCCAGAACCAGACTTATCATCCGTCTAGTCGGAGGATCCTCTCTTATTAACGGAGATTTGCGGGACTTGACACTCTGTCCCGCACACCTCTGCTCACCATCTCACCGCTCCCTATCTCTCTCTCAAAAAGATCTGGCAGCAGGAGCCAACACCGAGGTCATCAAATACTTGAAGAAGGCGTGTCAGTCTTATCAGATTTTTACTGACCAGAAACCCACCTGTGTTTCTTCAGTTACCCTTTACGCTCCAGGGCCTCCGCAACTCTTTTAAACAATCCGACTTTCCTCTAAAACATATTTTCACGAAAACAAACAGTCAAAAACGTGCATTTATTATTTATTTATTATTTATTAAATACTTTATGCACAAACGTACAGTGGCGGACTTAATGCCTTAGGCATTTTCTACCAGTCAACCTTAGGGTGATGCAGAGATAAATAGTGGTAGGTGCAATAAAAGAGAGAGAAAAGGCGAATAGGTACAAGAAAATATACACTAATAAACCATAAATATCATACAATTATACAATACATACACAAATTAATAAACTATCTACACATATATCTACACTAAAAAAAACACTAACACACTAATAACACACACACACACACAAACACACACTAATTTTCTTAAGTCGATGATAATTATAGTAATTAACCTAATTCAATTACCAGTCTGATATTTCAAGTAATTGATACCAATTAACGATAAACTTAAACCTGATTGGAATCTGAATTATCAATTATTATCATGTTAATTAGATCGTGATATTCGTTAGGTATCTTTACAAGACATAAACCGTTTCTTAAGTTTTCAATGTGGGCACGCAATAATTATGGTGGTAATACCCCTTTTTGAGGAGTGTCTGGAAAGACGTCACGGCGTCCTCACCTTCCGCATGACGCAGATTCTCACAGGACATGGTAAGTTAGGGAGGTTCCGGCATCTGATTCGTGCGGAAGAAACTCCCGGGTGTCACCGTTGTGATGACCACCCGGAGGACACGATGGAGCATAGGATGGAGGTGTGTCCCGCTTGGGCGGACCGCGACAACGCCGTATTCTCGTGGTGGTAGTCGGCGGCAGCGACCTCTCGCGCTTGGCCATAGTCTGGAGCAAGGAGACACGGCAGGGGGTTGCCTCCTTCTTCGTTTACAATCTGTATATTTATGTCGATAGTCAATAGTACAGAAGCTTGCAAAAGAATGAACGAGTCGATGCGATGGTGACGTCACAACACTTTGACAGAATCTGTTTTGTATTTTTCAATCGTAGAGACGCAGTGCTCTATTCTCTGTCGGCTGCAACGTGTGAACAACAAACTGTCCCACGGCTCCATGTGAATTGAATACTTAAAGCCTGCATATCATAATAAATCATTTGCTTGGTCTGGAATAAGCGTTCCGGGTTAGAAGCGAGAAGATATAATTGTTGGGGGCAGAGGATGTAAATAATTACACAACACAATGGTCACGCTTGAAAGGCCTCAGCCAATTTATTTAACACGTATAAAAAATACAGACTTCACATAACACGTGTAAATACTTTCACATAATCGAGTCCTTTACGTACATACGCGTGACGCTAACTCACAAATAGTTCACAGTTACTTTACAATACTTCACTGACTCTAATACGTTAGATAACTTAGGAAATCTGGAAATCTAGGGCCGCTCCAGGAGCGTAGGGTGCCAAGACAAACTGTCGCAGTGACGCTTCGAGTCGAACTGCAGAGAGAGAACGTCGTCCTCAAGGAAAGTGCAGCTTAAGTACTTTTTCAGCCGGTCGCAAGTCGTGGGAGAGAGTCCCTTTCCCTCTAGTCTATTCCCTAATCCTGTTGAGGCCGGCTGACGTTCACCTCCCGACCCCCCGCATACGGCAAGCACACCATTGGTCATCAATAGTGGCGTGATTTTCTCCGTTGCAATCAACCAATAGAAACCCAGATTATTCTTAACGGTTTTTCTGCGCTATTTACTTCTAAGAACCGCATTATGTACTTCTAAGAACTCAGTACATAGCCTTATATACTATCCCAGTAGCTGATTGGACAATAGTCTGGCCTCTGATAGGCTTGCTCTCTATTATGTACAGCGCTTATGTACATACATTACGCGTCTGTGAATGACGTAATGTTGATTATATTTAGTGATTCTAAATTACATGCTCGTGTCCGTAACAGCCTCCCCCCGGCGTAGCAACGCGAGCCTAACTTCCATCGGCCAGGACAACGAGCCTTCTAACTGGGCGTCTGAAAACGCCTCCACGCGTCTGTACCTCAGCGCTGCGTATGACACCATCAGGTCCTTGTATGGTGCGCACTATCTTCCCATATGGCCATACATTTCGCGGCAGTTGACCATCCGCAATGACTACTATATTCCCCGGTGCGAGTTGCGTGCGTGAATCTCGGACGTCGCCGCGCGGTGTCAACGTTGGTAGGTATTCGTTTATCCAACGAGTCCAGAACTTGTCCGCTAGCGCCTGTGTTGCGCGCCATGTCTTTCGATCGGCGACGTCGCACTGCCCTGTAGTTGGTAATCCAGTAGCCGAGCCTAATAAGAAGTGGTTCGGCGTGAGCGCCTCCTCGTCGCCAGGTTCAACACTTACGTGTGTGAGGGGTCGCGAATTGACGGTGTGCTCGATCTCGATTAGCAACGTGGAAAGTACCTCCTCCTTTGGTGCGCGTTCCTTCAACACGGCCGACAACGCCGACTTTACGCTTCTTATTAGTCGTTCCCACGCGCCGCCCTGATTTGGGGCCCCGGGGTCAATGAACCGCCATTCCATATCTTGCTTAATTGCGAATTCATTGAGGTCATTCGCCCACTGCTTATATGCCTGTTGGATTTCAACATCGGCTCCTCGAAAATTAGTCCCGTTATCGGACATCATAGTTTTAGGCCATCCGCGCCTAGCCGCCATTCTTCTTAGCGCTAATATAGCTGAATCGATGTTCAAACTTGGCAACAACTCTATATGTATTGCTCGCGTGACAAGACAGGTGAACAACATACCCCATCGTTTTTCATGCCGTCTTCCTATTGTGACTGTCATTGGGCCGAAACAGTCTACTCCGCAACGGGTGAACGACCGCAGGTGGGTGTCCAATCGTTCAATAGGTAAGTTCCCTTTTACGGGCCGTATTGGCGGCTTCCTTCGTCGCTTACATATCACGCAATCTCTTATCAGTGCGCGCACTGTCGGTCGAACCTTTAAAATCCAAAAGCGTTCCCTCGCTTTGTTCACTATATATTCACGTCCCGCGTGATGATCCCGTTCGTGAATCTGACGTAAATATAGTGACGTCATCGGATGTTTGCCTTCCAAGATGGGTGGGCACTTCCTATCTTGAGAAACGTTCGCGGCATTTATGCGACCGTTTAAACGAATGACGTCGTCTTGAAAAATCGGGTCCAATCGGTAGAGTCGACTGGTCCTGTCTACTCTCCTACCTACAGCGAGTCGCGCTATTTCCGCTGGAAAACACTCCCTCTGAGCCTCCCTTATCAGTAGCAGCTCGGCCTCTTGCTTGTGACGCAACGTCAACCGGGTAGCGCGTTTGCGGCATTTGTCGACGAACAGCAGGACATACGCAGTCGTTCGTAGTAATCGTTCGTATGACGAGAAACGAGTCGTGTCGACGAGGCTGGTGATGCGCACTATGTGCGCGACGATCTCATCACCCCCCTCTCCCTGCGCGATCTCCGTTGGCCAGATGTGTTCTGGTCCGCCCAGGAAGAGGGGACCAGTGGACCATCTGCTGTCGCTTTCCAGTTGTATCATTTCGGGCCGAGTTGCGTCATCGGCTACTTTGTTCGTGTACCCTTTTTCCTTGAGGTCATTGACCTGTGACACGTGTGCTTTTTTGAAGTCAGCTGACTTATCCATTTTCCTTTCAATGTTGTCGAGTCTACGAAAGGTCATATCGTGACTCGGTGGTAGGTGTGGCTCATCACTCCGCCACGGCAATCCTACCTCATGGTGACCGTTGACCAGCCGAGCAGTCTTCGTGAAAATATCCTGCGCCCGTTCGTCTGCCAGCACTGTTCTCGGCTGGTAAACTATCCCCTGAGCGTCGATCGAGATATGCGATGTGGTGAGGTCCTTTAACTCTTCGCAATCCTTGGATATTTCCTGTGGGTGCACGTGCAATGCTATCCCGCTACTCGCCTCGAATTCAGTTACGCGCCGTGGTACCGTTCCGTGGACCACCCATCCTAGCTGCGTAAGTGAAGCGGCTGGCTCGTTCTGCCGTCCCGTGAGCAAAGTTCGCGACACTATCAAATGCCAATTATCGGCGCCTATCAATAGGCGTGGCTTCGCATTCTCGTAACACACGTCACGTGCAGGTATACGTTTCATGTGTTCGCAGCGTAGATAGCTCGCTTTCACGGTCTGACCGGTTATATTCAAACTTTTAACAGTACCCGCGCGTATGTTAAAATACTCTGAGCGTTTTCCCTTGATGTCTATTTCCACGCAACGACTGTCGTTCTCTTGTCGCGTGGCCGTAATCCCGTGGACGCGTAACGCTCGCTTAATTCCCTTTGCGCCCATTTCGTTTGCTATCTCTTCGTCGAGTAGCGTAATAGTGGAGCCCTCGTCCAGTAACGCATGCGTCTCTATTTCCTTACCGTTTGGCCCTCGCAACGTTACTGGGCACACTTTGAGTAACACCGCGCTTATCTCGCTGCCGGCATGGGCAGATGCGGTGGTCGCCGATTCTTCCCTCACGCTCCTGGTCCCACAGTTGGTGGAGGTGCTAGCCGCGTCCGACGTTCGGTCGGCGGTGTGGAGTAGCCTATGGTGCGATCTACGACATTCCTGCTCTCCGCACTTCCTCGCGGTACACTTGAATCGACGATGTTTACTCGCCAGACATTTGAAACATGCTCCAGTTTCCTTGGCCCATTCCCATCTTTGTTGGACCGTCATGTCACCAAGTTTCTTGCAGCTTGGCGTGGCATGTCCCTCGCCACAGCACAAGCACGTCTTCTTAGCCCTCTCTCTCTCGTCCTCGCCAGGTCGCTCGGCGGCGGCGTACGTTGCGGGTACGCGCGCTTTGTTCTTCCTAATGACCGCTTGTGCTCTGGCGGGAGCTTGCTGACGCGTCGCTTCCTTTGACGTCGTAGTCACGGTCGACGAGTACGCGTATCTTACGGCCCGATCAGCTTCCCTCATTAGGTAGCGCGACAGCGTAACGATCTCCGCTTCCACGCGACTACCATGCTCTTGGGCGTAATCACACCAACGCGCGCGCATGTGTGGGCTGAGCTTCTCTACCACGTGTCTGGACAGCATTGGGTTCTGTAGGTACCCCCTATCATCCAGACACGATAGCACGCTGACGATGTTCTGCAGCTTTATCGCGAACGCGTTGAGTTCAGCGGCCGTCGTACCGAGTCGCGGTAATTTTCTTAAATCGTCGAGTGACTTGTCGATTATAATCTCGGGACGTCCGTAACACTGTTCGAGTGTATGCATTATCACGGCGGGGTCAGCAGCGGTGCAAAGTAGCGCGGACACGGTCTCTCTCGCTTCACCTTTCAGGCTGTTGCGTAGGCGCGCTAAGTTCTCTCCTCGTGAGAATCCATACTCTCGTGTCGAGTCTCGCATTGCTGACTTGAACAGCAACCACTCGTGCGGCGCTCCCGTGAAAATTGGCAACTCTATCGCTTGACGCGGCGGCGGTCGATAACGTGTCATCCTATTTAACGCGTCGGCTAGCTTATCGATATCTCGGGATCGAGATCGAGATCTATGTCGCGACCTAGGCGGTGACCGCGACCTAGGTTCGCGGGGCTCCTTATTCTCTACGCGGGGCGGCTCCTCCCTCGGAAAGTACGCGTGTTCTCGCTCCTCATACTGTGGCGTACGCGGCCTCGGAAATTCCTGCCTACCCCGGGTGCGCTCGGCTTCCTCCCCCCGTATGTGAACCGGGGCGGGTGCGCGTATCGCTGACGACGTTTGATCTAGCGGAGTCAGCGATGGTAATTCCTCGTCCCCCGTAGGCTGCGCGCATTGCAGCCAATTATCGATTCGATTATCGGTGTCCGCGACGTCCTGGGCTATATCACTATCTCGATCTGTTTCCTCGCGAATGGTAGCTACATCTATCGCTAATCTCTTCTTAACCAGATCGGCTTCGAGTCGCAATTCCTGGCGGCGTATCGCGGCGAGGCGCTCCTCAGCATGTAATTCTGCTTGCCTAATGCGCATTACAGCACTAGCGGTGGATTGGCGCGATCGTACGGATTGGACGGGCGACCTACTATTTATCCTATCAACGGCGGGCGCGGGCGCTGGGATGGCGGTCGCGGCGGCGGTTGACGTTATAGCATCCATCGTAATGTTCTCGGCTGTCGGCGCGTTCGTAGGCACTGTTGCAGGAACTGGTACAGACGCGGGAATCGTAACGCGGGGGTTAGCGCGTGATAATATTGTCGCGCGGGACGACGGTGACGCGGGGGGTTCTTCAAACACGCGGGCTTGCGTATCTTCGTTCTTCTGGCTTCTTGTAGTCGGCATCCTTCCTCCTCGTTTGGCACCCTAGCTCTATCAATGCCCTAGCGGCCCTATCAGACCTACCGGAGGGCCCTATGAGAGGGATATGCTCCGGCAGGGATGGAAAATGTGCAGGAAATGAAAAGGTGGGGACTACCCTGCAGAGAGCTACACGCGGTACGAGGTGCTCAGCAACCGGTGGGAACGACCGGTTGCCTCGGCAGTGCCTACAGTCCGGCCCTCGCAACGTGCGCAGCCTTACAGGCGCAGTAGTGCTGTTCAACCACGTTTGGTTGGCGACACCGCACAATATGTCGCACCGCCTTGAAACGGCGTTAACTCAGGCACGCATCTTTGACACCGTTAGGTGGCACGTACCTGAGCCGCGGTCCACCCGCTTAAAAGGTTCTTGACGCGACGGCGTAAAGGACCCGTGGATCCCTCTCTGCAGCTCGACACGACGGCTTGACACGATGACTTGACACGACGGCTTGACACGACGCTGGCGGCTCGAAGTTCCCGACGTGGCGACAATCCTAAGCACCTACTGGGTCGGACTTGCTGCGTTCCTGTGTTCCTTTTCTTTCTTCAGAATAGGTATTCTTCGTAACGTGACTTGCTGCGTTCCTTTTCCCACTTGAAGCATTCCTTTTCTTTCTTGAAAGCGTTCCTTTTCTTTCTTGAAAATAGGTTTCTTCGAAACGTAAGTTGCCGCGTTCCTATTCTTACTTGCAGCGTTCCTGTTCGAGCTTGAAGCGTTCCCTTCTTCAATCTTCGACACCCAACTGTATTTCTTCACGTCTCCCCAAAGACGCACAATAAGCCGCTCGATATTCCTTACCAAAGGACCAATATCCGGCTCTCGAAGGACCAAAGTTCCTCTGTTGGGGGCAGAGGATGTAAATAATTACACAACACAATGGTCACGCTTGAAAGGCCTCAGCCAATTTATTTAACACGTATAAAAAATACAGACTTCACATAACACGTGTAAATACTTTCACATAATCGAGTCCTTTACGTACATACGCGTGACGCTAACTCACAAATAGTTCACAGTTACTTTACAATACTTCACTGACTCTAATACGTTAGATAACTTAGGAAATCTGGAAATCTAGGGCCGCTCCAGGAGCGTAGGGTGCCAAGACAAACTGTCGCAGTGACGCTTCGAGTCGAACTGCAGAGAGAGAACGTCGTCCTCAAGGAAAGTGCAGCTTAAGTACTTTTTCAGCCGGTCGCAAGTCGTGGGAGAGAGTCCCTTTCCCTCTAGTCTATTCCCTAATCCTGTTGAGGCCGGCTGACGTTCACCTCCCGACCCCCCGCATACGGCAAGCACACCATTGGTCATCAATAGTGGCGTGATTTTCTCCGTTGCAATCAACCAATAGAAACCCAGATTATTCTTAACGGTTTTTCTGCGCTATTTACTTCTAAGAACCGCATTATGTACTTCTAAGAACTCAGTACATAGCCTTATATACTATCCCAGTAGCTGATTGGACAATAGTCTGGCCTCTGATAGGCTTGCTCTCTATTATGTACAGCGCTTATGTACATACATTACGCGTCTGTGAATGACGTAATGTTGATTATATTTAGTGATTCTAAATTACATGCTCGTGTCCGTAACAATAATAATAATAAATTATTTATTGACATAAAGTTTTACACTCATAAATGAAATTCCCTGGCTCCTGAGCTAGTTAGGAACTGTATTACAGGAGCCATGTATCCAAGATTTATGTAACTCATAATATTATGTAATTTAAAAGAGTGGCCCTGGAGTTTCTTGCACATTCTTCTCCATAGAGATCTACGCTTTGGAACGTGCAATTTAGCTTCACTTTTTTTTGACTGACCGACATTTTGACAATTCAAAAGTCCCTGTAATTGGTCTATTTGAAATAAACATTTCTGATTTCTGATAATTTGTTTATTACTTTGCTTGTTACCCACTCATCGCCTACAAAATAGGGTCTCTGCAAAAGACTTCCACTGTGATTGGCATCCTGAACCAACAAATATATTATACAATTGTTACAGTGTTGGAAGAACTCCCACAAGATGGTCGGATGACCTGGTGAGGGTCGCGGGAATCCAATGGATGCAAGACGTATAGAACCGGTCGTTGTGGCGACACTTGGGGAGGCCTATGTCCAGTAGTAGACGTCTTTCGGCTAAAAAGATGATGATGAGTATTAATAATAATAATCGTTTATTAAAGATAACTAGGATCCATATTGTTAGTAGTATAAAAACATAAAACTAGTGTTAGTAATACAACCTTAATCTACTCGACCCCTGGCTGACCCATGAATTGAGGTAGGTATCCATACTCATGTGAGCACTAATACAACGATTCATGTACAGGCAGTCCACTCTACTGGCTATCATATTAAAACGATGTTACGACTAGCCCGCACTCTGCTCAGCACCCCTAGCCAAGTTGATAATCTGCAGTCGTTAACGCTAGTCGAAAACTAATCAAATGTATGGGAATAACATCATCTCAACGTTAAGTCTCGTGGTCAGAACAAACGAATAGAAAATTTGTAGCCAAGTTCACATCGTTAAAAATGATAGAATGAATTATTATCGTTCCTACAATGTTCAACGCTACATCCTTTGTTATTGTAGAACGAGCGGCCGACTCAGGCGCGTCAACATGGCTACCAACTTATCGTTTTCTACAATTGCTGACACCGAGGCGTTACCGATTGGAGAACGGAATTCGACACGAAACGGTTGTAACTTGGCTAGGAAGTAGGAAGGCTGCATTGACGCGCATCGCCTGCGCAGAATAGCGTAGAAGCAATCGATGCGCGCCTCCGCAAACATACGAGACGCACTACAGTGGCGGGGCAGCCGCAACATCGTTCTAAGCGCATTGTTATATTGTACCCGAAGGGCACTGCCTCGATGTATGAACTTACGAGTTGTAGATCGCGGGTTCAAACCCAGCCAGGCGGATTATTTTGTGTAATTTATTTCATCACCACCGCTCTCAAAACGGTGAAGGAAAACATAATAAGGAAACCGGCTTGTCTTAGAACCAAAAATTCGAAGACAGGTGACATCCACCAACCCGCACTGGGCCCGCGTGGTGACCCATTCCCTCTCTTAGAGAGGAGGCCTGAGTCCCAACAGTGGGAACATTATAAGGCCGACTGTGCTATGCTATGCTAAATTCATCCATAAACAGAAACCCAGTGTTCCAGGAAATCTATCCAGCTGCACTAACTCTAATGTTATCTCTTAATTCCACACTAGTGTAGAAATTTTATCCTACTACTCTATTACGTACAATACAGGTCACTAAGATTATACGCCCCCATCGAAATGGCCCATTAAGGTCAAATCTTTGGCCATAAACTCTAAATTCTATTAGGAAATAGGATTTAGGCCAAATTCGATGCTCGACGAGTATAATTCTGTATGGTAATGGTTAGGGCGTTGCTGTATCGAAAGCTACACGATGCCGATGCCATAGCTTTTAGTTCAGGGAGGCCTTTATTGCATAGCATAGCATAGTCGGCCTTATAGAGTTCCCACTGTTGGGACTCAAGCCTCCTCTCTTTTAGAGGGAATGGGTCGTAATCCACCTCACGGGCCCAATGCGGGTTGGTGGATGTCACATGTCTTCGAATTTTTGATTCTAGGACATGCCGGTTTCCTGACGATGTTTTCCTTCACCGTTTTGAGAGCAGTAGTGATGAAATAAATTACACAAAGTAATGCGCCTGGCTAGGTTTGAACCCGCGACCTACACCTCGTAAGTTGAGGCTGTTACCACTCGGCCACCACTGCTCTATGGTAGTGGTTAGGGCGTTGCTGTATTGAAAGCTACGCGAACGCGATGCATAGTTTTTATTTCAGGTAGGAAGAACTTTTGTTGATGGTCGCACTATTAAAAACTAGTTGCTGCCCGCGTCTTTGTCCACGTAATAGTAGAAAGTTAACTCGAGGGAAAATACTCCCGGGTTAATGAGTATTCAATGTGCTATTTTAGGACATGGCCTACTCGTATACCATGTTTCATTGAAATCCGTTTAACCATTCAAGTGCAAAGAAGTTACAAACATACACACACATACAAACATTCGCCTTCATAATATTAGTGTGATAAAAAAAATGTGGCCACGCCATGACGTGACTCCGTAGAATCTTGATTTAGTGATTTACTAAACAGTAAACCAAATTAGTTTCTTATTTGCAACCAGGAATTAACCAAGAACCAAGATTTTTAGATTTGGAGAATCACGGTTTCCGACATAGCACGAAGAATCGCTAAACTTAAGTGGCAATGGGCAGGGCACATTGCTCGCAGAACGGATGGTCGTTGGGGCCGAAAGTTTCTGGAATGGCGACTACGTATCGGAAGACGTAGCGTTGGAAAGCCTCCTACAAGGTGGCCGACCGACCACAACCTACCGATGACTTGGTAACGGTTGCGGGAGTCCGATGGATGCGAGACGCACAGGACCGTTCATTGTGGCGACACCAGCAGTCTTTCGTCTGAAATGATGATGATGATGATGATGATGAACCAGGAATTTATTAGTAGTAGAATTTAGTAGTTCTGTTAAACTGCGGTATTGTTACAAAGAGTTACAACGGGCCTGGAACGCAAAAGGCAACTGAGGGAACACGGGTGGATTTTAGTCAGTAAAAATCTGACACTCCCTCTCGCTCTATCCAGAGCAGAAGGAGAACTTTATTGATTTTTCTCCTCAAAAAAAGCCAATAACTGACTTTGACAGAACATCAGCACTGCCATACAACGTGGCAATGTCTCCTTTTTTGGGCATGTTAGGATGTTTTTAATATCGTGCGGATTACAGCACGCATGCGGGATTGCCCCGCATGCAGAAAATTTCATAATGCAAAAAAACGCGTCCCACGTGCCATAAATGTCCATTTCATACAAGTATTTATTGTAATATTCCACGCATTACAATAAATACTTGTATGAAATGGACATTTGTGGTGGTTACGCGTGCGGGGCAATCCCGCATGCGTGATCAAAACCGCACGATATTAAAAAAACATTCTTATTAGTCGACAGCGATGCGGAAGAGCATTTCGACACTAGAGGCTGCCATAATCATTAACCTACAACGGGCTAGTACTAAAAAAGCCTCTTCGCACACATGTCAATCACCTGGAAGGTCGTCACCACATATTTGTCATCATCATCATTTCAGCCGAAAGACGTCCACTGTTGGACATAGACCACCACAAAGCGTCGCCACAACAACCGGTCCTGAACAGATGGTCGATGGGGTCGAAAGGTTCTGGAGTGGCGACTACGTACCGGAAGACGCAGCGTTGGAAGGCCTTCCACAAGGTGGACCGGTGACCTGGTGAGACTCACTGGAACTCGATGGATGCGAGACAACGCAAAGGACTACATATTTGTGCTTGTAAATAATAGCATAGCCTTTAATCGCTACGCTTTCGCTACACAACAAGCCTTAGAAAATACATCGATGTAACGTAATCCGCCGGTGCCTATAATCTACCTATGTATTAAATGCAACTACTAAGCTTGATACACACCACTGAATCTTCTCATCTAAACTATAAAGCTTAGATGAGATGATTCAGTGGTGTGTATCTCGTCTGTTTTACACTTACTACCTGGAAAAAATACTGGGCAAGTGCAAGTCGGACTCGCGCCCTGAAGGTTTCGTACAAACTTACTTATGTAAAGGGAGTATTATTCCTGATTGAAGTCCCGAAGTTTTTCATAATAGAAAAAAAAACACAACATCAAATTTCCTGTTTCGCGGTCGCCTCCTTCTGCAAAGCAGTAATGCTAGTAAAGGAGGAGGCCGCACGTGCACGCGCGTGGCAATGGCCCACGCGCTCCAGCCGCCGGGATTCCAATCCCGATTTCCGGCCACCGTAGGCGCAGGCTTGCGGACGGCGAGCAATGGGTAGCTCGCCTTCCGACCGTCCGGTAACCGTCCGGACCGAGCCCAAGTCGTCGACGGCGCGTACTGTTCCACGCGCGCCTCAAGGAGATGGGGCCAAGGGTCTGCTTCTGAAAGGAAGACTCGGCCCTGGTATGAAAGGCAACGAAGAAACAGGAGGGGGTTTTTAGTCAGTAAAAGTCTGACACTATCTCCCGCCCCACCCAAGAGCGAGGGAGGTCATTAAATGATTTTCCCTCCGACCAAAAAAAAAACCACCCAGAGCGGAAGACGTGTTTTTAACTTCTTATTTATTACTCTCCCATTTATTTTTTTGGGATGTCGTAAAATATTTTTTCGCTCTGGGTTATTTCTCATCTTAACTCTTATCTAAGTATTGCTATTTCCATACAAAACCGACTGTAAATTTGCAATTTCAACATACTACAAGACTTTTTTTTTCGTTAACTCTGAAATTTGATTTTTTCACAGCTTCAAGGGACCGCAAACCAGAGCTTATGGTTTTAATTTCAACTGGATACCTCCACGCGTTATCGAGATAAAGGGTCTTGACAGACAGACATACAGACAAACAGACAGACGGACAACAAATTGATTCTATAACGGTTCCGTTTTTTCCTTTTAAGGTAGGTATGGAACCCTTAAAAACACATTATTGGAACCAATTCTCCTACAAAATTACAATCCTTTACAGCAATGGCGGATGGATGAAGATATTTACCGTTCATTAATGACAATTTTACTAGAATTTAACTGTAAACACTATTGTCAGTTCAGTCATAAACTGTAGTTTATTACCCAACGTACGATAGAGGGAGGGTTACAGGAATTTATGTGTGACAAACACAGGTATGGTTTTATGACTAGAGACAATCGTATCGTAGCTTTAATTTAGTGTTGCCTGTTCCACTAAGTAAAAATTCGGGATATAAGATGAAAATATCAGGATTTCGGTATTCAAATCGGGATAGTTGCTATAATTGCCATAAAAAAGAAACAATTAACAGGTTAAGCATGTCAAGGAGGGGGGTAGCATAACCGGGCGGAGAGGCAAGTCGGAGCCCGATTAAGTAAAATAAAAATAAAAAGATTTCCTCCTCAAAAAGACTAAGATTCCTTTTTATCTTTCATAAAGAAGTACGAGACTTATAATAATATGAAAGCTGAAATCTATTAACGGTGTACTTATATGACGACGATGTCGTTTTACCCGTCAAAATTAGCGATCTAACAGACTAAGGAGGTTAGTGAAAAATTGGGACCTTTGGCGTCCCAACCAGGGGTTAATAGGCCGTGCCACCAGACCTCTTAAAATCGAGATTTCCCGCGCAAATCGGAACACCTGGCAACACTAGTTTGATTCCAAGATTGAGCTTGTGACTATAGTATTCTCATAGTGGATGTTATGAATACCCGTAGGATACCTTACTTAAATGGGACCCATTCTTCCCCGTTACTTCCGAATGCATCCAAACCCGATAAGTAAATTAATTGACCATTGTTCGACCTACAGAATGTATATTCAAGAGTTGAGGTTGGAATGGAAAGGGCTATGCTCGGAGTTTCCTTGCGTGATCGCATCAGGAATGAAGATATCCGCAGGAGAACCAAGGTCACCGACATAGCCTGAAGTATTGCCAAACTTAAGTGGCAGTGGGCAAAGCACACTGCTCGCAAGACAAATGGTCTGGAATGGCGACCGCGCACCATATGATGCAGCTTTGGAAGGCCTGCCATGAGGTGGATCGATGACCTGGGCCTCAAGTCTGCTATTATAATAGTGTCAGAATGGTCTACCACTGACTTCGCAATTGTTGATTTTGTCAAGTTTGGTACTATACTAATATAATGGCGTCATTATGACTTTCCGATGATCAACCACTGACACTCCATTGAAAGAAATGGCATAGAATGGTAATCTCGTACATATTGACAAATGAATGTCTGACATATGCGGTAATCTGCTAAAATTTTGACAGTTCCTTTGATCAGTGACCTACCTTTGAGAATGACAATATCGAGCTTATTAAAAATGGTAGGTCAGCCATTTTTAATAAGCTCGATATTGCCATTTTACCACAACTCTATTACGAGACCATTTACCGATCAATGATCGGTCATTATCAATTAGCAGATTACGAACTTTTAGCAAAATAACAACGGGATCGTGTTGGAATGACGAATTTATAAAAATAACAGACTTGGGCCCCTGGAGTCACGACCGCACCCCGGAAGATACATCGTTGGATCATCATCATCGCCTCGAATGAGGTGGATCGATGACCTGGTGATGCGTGATGTTAGACGAGTGAGGAAGAGCCCACTTAACTCAATCATTTTATATTAGAGGTATTTTTCACAGCAATAGACAATTCAGTTTTACAAAAACCAAAAACGATACAGTCATTACATTTTACAAATCTGTTACCACCCCGACATTAACCCGAATTGACGGGTAAAACCTTCTAAAGACCCATTAATAAAATATAGCCCTCTTAAATCAGTTTCCAAAGCAAATGTATTAAATAATTCTGAGCTTTATTAATAGTTCAGGGTATGGGTTGTGAGGCCAATGGGGTTAATAGGCAGCTATTTATTTATATCTGAATAAGTCCGTGGTTAAGGGTTAAATCTACGGAAGTTCTGACCATTTCTTGACGCAGAATAAATTTAGAAATTGGTTATATCAAGCCTTTTTGAAGAACGTTAAAAATACGTCAGATACTAACGTTACGCAAGGATCTTGTACGAGTATACCCACGTTACGAGAACGTTAGATTTCTAATCTATATATATGTTGTCCAGCAGTGGATGTCCTTCGGATGAAATGACGATGATGATGATGAAATATGTCGAGGCCAGATCATAGATTTGATCACTTCATAAAACTGGTCAGATCGTTTAAACGTTAACATTTCATGACAAGTCGATGCCCATGGCTTCGTCCGCGTACATAAAATATAGTCTATGTCACTCAGGAATAAAGCAGCTTTCTATCGGTAAAAAATTTTAGCAATCGGTCCAGTACTTTCAGAGATTACCTCCTACAAACAAAAAAACCATAAAAACAAACTTTACCTCGTTATAATAATAGTGTAGATGTAGGATTTCTATGATAATGCAAATTCTAAAGAAAGTAGGCCAAAAGAGGATTGACATATCATCAAAGTTTAACGTTTAAAACGATCTGGCCAGTTTAACTTAGCCATATAACGAAGTGATCAATTTCTATGATCTGGCCACGGCATATATAAAAGGAGAAACTGACTGACAGACATATCAACGTACAGCCGAAACTATTGGGACTAGAAGTGTGAAATTTTGCACAAGGTTTCCTTTTATGACGGAGGCACGCGCTAAGAGAGGATTTTCGACAGACACACATTTTAGACAGACAGTCAGACAGACAGACGGATGGACAACAAAGTGATCCTATAAGGGTTCCGTTTTTTCCTTTTGAGGTACGGAACCCTAAAAACCACCTATGTTCCTTCAGTTGCCGTTTGAGTTCTAGTGTACCTTTAACTCTAGGTACTAAAAATGTATATCGACTTCAAAAGATCGATGACCAGATATAAATGGTAAAAACAGACAAAAATTAATCGATTTTTGTCCGTAGACACGAACATAAAAAAAAACCAATAACTACACGAAATAGAAGCCTGAAAAGTAATAAATATTCAGTACTCACTCATGGTTCGGCCTGAAATCTTATCAGGTTCTAGATCGTCTAATACGAGAATATAGACATTGACGCAAAATGGTAAAAAAAAATTGGTGAAGTGCTAGTTGGAAAAAGTGCATGAGGTTCCGTAGAAAAAAAAATCTGAACTAAATTTTTAATTGAGGGTGGGTTGTCATCAAGTAACTTCTCTCGTTCAGAGTGAAACCAGAAAGAGTGTCAGATTTTTACAAACTAAAACTTATCCGTGTTCTTTCAGTTACCCTTTACGTTCCAGAGCCATTAAAGTGACTCTTTTGAAGAAAGAAACTTAACTCTTGTGAAGTTCTCTCCCTGCAGCCCTAAACAATATGATTGGGTGGTAACATATCCAGAATTCAGGAGTTCATCTTTGAAAACACTAACTCGACTACAAAATACCTGTCATTGATTGAAATGTATGTTATTGCTGTGAGAAATACATGATTCCCACTCCCTGTAGTATAAACAGAAAGAAAAAGAATGAAAGAAAGAGAGGAAGACGGGAGAGAGGAAGAGAGAAAGAAAAAAAAAATTTTTTTGAAACTCAGAGATAGTGTAGAAACAAGTAGGCATTTAAAAACTTAAGATTACAGAAACCATGAGGGGTAGGGGCCCAGTAGGGTAGAAGCCTACTGGGGCCATGGGTTGTACAAAAGAGAACCCCAGGGCCCTGGAACGAAGGAAAAGAACGAACAGGAGTGGTTTTTAATCAGTATTAGTCTGACACGCCCTCTCGCTCCGCCCAAGGGCGTGAGAAGTAATTGGATGATTTCCCACCTAATAAAGTGCGAATTGGTATTTTTCAGATATGATAACAAAAAAAAAACTTTTACATGAAAAATACTGCCGTCCAAACTTTAATAGTACACAACCAGTGTCCGAACTTAGTTCATTATAAAACCATGGGATAACTAGTGCAGAAAATCTTGAAGTTGTCAACGTTGAACATAACTTTACGTTCAAAACTTTAGAACACGTGTTTATTCAGCCAACTTTCTGGATTCATAGTTAAAAAGTTTCAGAATGCGAGGACTACAACGGGCTGAGGAATGAAAAGTTATGATGTACTGGAGACTGGAGAGCAGTATTCCATGTTTTACTACTTACGTAACAGGAGGGGTAAGCAGATATCAAACTAGTTTCTTTTGCATCTGGTGGGCATGATAATCCATACATACTATTATTACGGCGGTGATCTCTCGCGCCAGGCCTTGGTACAGGCCATGGTCCGGAGCGAGGAGGAGTAGCAGGCGGTCGCCTCCTTCTGCGAAGCAGTAATGCTAGCAAAGGAGGCGGCCGATCGCGTGAGGCAACAGTCCTCACGCCCCTACCGCCGCCGGGATTCTGATCCCGATTTTCGGCCACCGAAGGCGTTGGTTTTCGGACGGTGAGCAATAGGTAGTTCGCCGTCCGACCGGTGGTAACCGTCCGGACCGAGCCCAAGTCGTCGACAGCGTCATCATCACTTCAGCCGAAAGACGTCCACTATTGGGCATAGTCCTCCCCCAAATGTCGCCATAATGACCGGTCCTGCGCGTCTCGCATCCATCGGATTCCCGCGACCATCACTAGCTCATCGGTCCACCTTGAGAGAGCCTACCTACGCTGCGTCTTTCGGTACGTGGTCACCACTTCAGAACCTTCCAGTCCCATCGACCATTTGTTCTGTAAGTAATGTTCCATGCCCACTGCCACTTAAGTTTGCCGATTGTTTGGGCTATATCGGTACCAGGTCATGGGTCCATCTTGTGGGAGGCCTTCCAACAACAAAAGCGCACCTATGTTCCTTCAGTTGCTCTTTGCTTACCAGGACCACGGGTTTCCCTTTCAAAAGTCAACTCTTGGCCCCAGTAGGCTTCGGCCCTGCTAGACCCTACGGTTTTGCTGACATATCTCTTTGAGGTGAACCTGAAAAACTACGCGCCGTCGTCGACTCAGGTTCGGTCCAGACGGTTACCGGACGGCCGGACGGCGAGCTATTCACTTTGCTCGTTTTCCGCAAGCCCACTTCATTGATAGCTGGAAGTCGGCGTCGCCCACTCTCCCTCGCTCCGGACCATGGCCTCAATGGGGCCCGGCAGAAGAAGTCACCGCCGCAGATCGAAGGTTCAAATGTACAATACGTGCATAGAGAAAAATCGATAATTATAGATTTGTATTACCTGTTCGAAGCTGGGATGGGTCGCTAGTTTTTATACAACTTCTTTAAGTAATGACAGGTTTTAAAGAACTTTTATTATACATCATTTTTTTTGTCCGACGTATGTTTTCGTGTCCTATTCACCAGGGTCATGTGTTTGCGAATGGGTATTCCATCTTTTTTTTTAATTCAGTGCTTGACTGCGATCCCACCTGATGGTAAGCAGAGATGCAATCATTGATGGTGAGGCGCACTAGTTTATTAAGAGCCTATTCACTCTAGCCTTGAAGACAGCTAAATTATAGTTGAACGGGAAGACCGCAGCAGGCAAATTGTTCCAGTCCTACAATGTACGCGGTATAAACGACGATCTTGTTTAACTCTTCAATCCCCATAGGTGACAGAAGAGCTAACTAGAGAGTGTATTTGGTAGTGCATGTGTAACCCTGGCGGGTAAATAAACGCGAAGGTGTTTGTCGCATATATTTGACGTAGGTGGTTAAAAACTTGATGAGGCGGGTATTTCCTAACTGATAACCCTGAGAAGAAACACCGAGGTCGTGGGGTCGTGGGGTCGCACGAACTGCTTATAAGCAGTTCGTGCGACCCCTATAAGGGAGAAAAAGAAAAACTAGCCACGGAACCCTAAAAGCTAGTAAATATTCAGGTCAAATAATAAAGAGATGTGTTGATATTCGTCCCATATGTCGAATACCAAGATTTGTTCGAAACGTGCGGGTATTTTAAAGAAATGTAGGTTAAACCTATGATTTATATTCATTTTGATAAATGTCACGTCGCTTTTATAAATAATTCCTCGAATGGAATGGAATGATAACGTTAGACAAAGTAAGTAAATATGTTATGTTTGCAAAGCTCCAGATTTTCCTGCTTACACTGAGTATGAATTCCTTGAACCAATTTTGGGAATGTTGTTACAGTATTCAACACTTGGTAGTTGGAAGTTTTTATTTGTTATATAAATTCTTTTTTTTTTAACAGACCTTTTTTTTCGCGGGTTCAAACCCAGCCAGGCGCATTACTTTGTGTAATTTATTTCATCACCACTGCTCTCAAAACGGTGAAGGAAAACATTGTGAGGAAACCGGCATGTCCTAAAACCAAAAAATTCGAATACATGTGACATCCACCAACCCGCACTCAATCACACACCGTGGATTACGACATTCCCTCTCTTAGAGAAGAGGCCTGAGTCCCAGCAGTGGGAACATTAAAAGGCTGATTATGCTATGCTTATGCTTTATCCATTTGGAATAGAAAATAAATACGGGTTCAAAGAAATACCAGTGGTATTAGTTGAGCGGTATTAAAACGGAATAAACCAATAAATCATTATTTTAATAAATATAATTTAATTTTTTTCAAGTGTGTTGCTCAGAAAGTGACTCTTATTGCACTGCACCTAAGTATATAATGGCACTCGTTACCAAACTGTGACATTTTGATTACCATTACGCACTAGTGCTATAATGTAGTTAAAACCTTTTTGTTCAACCTCTTTGTTCGCAAAACAAATTTTGAATTCGAATAAAATTTCCATTAAGTTATTGCGTTCAACAGTAGATATATAAATTAGTGTCTTACTTATTTCATCCAATTACAAGTTAAAATGGACAAATTTAACTTGTACAAACGATTTATTTAATAAAAAACATTTAGTAAATAAATCGTAGGTACATTCAAATAAAATTTGTTTTTTTTTTGTGGTCTATGGCCGCCATTTTAAGATGCGCGAGGTTTTTGGCGTGATTTTTTTTATTCCAGTGAAGTTCAGTTCCTGTATTAATTAAATAAAATTAAATACTACAAAATCATTAGAAAATGTTACAACCGTATTCTATTATCACTACGAAAAAGACATTATCGTAAAATCTTTTCACGCAAGAAAACATAAACATAAGACTAGACAGTATGATCAAAATACCTTAGCCTTCCTCTAGGGGTAAATAAAAAAAAATGATGTGCTTATGAAAATAGATTTTTACCGCCGTCACAGAAAATTTTACTAGTTTTACTGTTGTTTTCTTCACGAGTGTATTGAAAAACGTCGTATGACACACGTGAGTAATTAATGATTACTGTTCTTGGCTCTCTTAAGACCCTCGCAACGGCTCGGGTCTAAATACCGCCTCAACGGCAATCACTAACATTACACATATATCATAATGTACTATTATACAATCCTCCTTGCGTAGTATTCCTCAATGCTGAGAGTCGTGACCTCCCCGCTTTATCACTTTAACTTATATGATATTCTTCGAATATTAAGGCCTTAACAAGGGCTTCTTTGCATTACAAAAAAATAATAATCACCGTTGTTTATTGTTACCTGTGATGAAAACAGAAAAATAAAACCCTTGGTGTGATAAATTAAAAAAAAAACACGAGGGTGCAATGCATATCGCATTGCATGTTGAACCTAATTGTAGTGCAATAAGAGTCAGTTCTCGAGGGAGTGTATTGAAATATTACATTGATGCGAAGTGATTTTAAGTTAAGCCAAAGAAAAGACGAATGGATTGTAAAGTTGGCGTTTCTGGTTTTATTTGTTTGTTATTTAAGACCGACTTCCGAAATTAAAGTTATTTTGAACGTTTTGGTGATACATAAAAAAGACACGCAAACGAATTAAGAACCTCCTTCTTTTTTAAGTCAGTTAAAAACGACTTGAACAGGGTGATTTTGATTTATAATGAATACAAGTGGGGAACAAACATATGTATGTACAATCTCTCAACATCAGTTGCCCGTCTTAACATAGTTAGACTAAAGCCACTATCATTCATTAGTTAATTGAAGATATATACTATACACATGATGTGGTTACATTTCTAAGTATTTACCCGTAAGAATAAGGCGTGTGTAACGTATTTCTATAATGACGTGAAGAAACTTGGAGATATTTAGGTCACAACTATCTAAGGATGAGCGGTCTGAGTATGAAGAAGAGATATAGCGCTTGTGAGGTGACGGACTGAGATTTAAGCATACAATTTTTCTTTCTGATGTTGTCAGTCATCAAGTAACTTATCCCGCTGTGGATGGAGCGAGAGAGAGGGTCAGACTTTTACTAACTAACACCCACCTATGTGCCTTCAGTTGCCCTTTGCGGTCTATGACCACGGGTTTCCTTCTCAAAAATTCCCCCGCTGCCGAAGCGGGGGAATTTATTGACCTACTGAGCCCCGTCCATTTTGCAAACATGTCTTTGAGGCACGCGTGGATCACAATACTCTGTCAACTCGGGAAAATATGATTCACCTCGTCTGAAATAAATAGAATAGAAAAAACTTTATTAAAAACCCAAAAGTACGCGCACCGAGGGTTCCGTACAACTTACCTACAAAAACAGTTCAATTCCTAAATTGAGTTACGAAGATTTTTTCGAATCGCAAAAAAAAAATTGCTTTTGACGTAACTAAATATTTACAGTTTTCAGATTTTTTCCTATACTTGCGCTATGAGACCTTGCTTCATACCAAATTTCAGGATTCTAGGTCAACGGTAAGTACCCTATGAATTTTGATTTTCTTGAAAGTGTCGAAATATATGTTTTTTGATTCGTCTATTTGCAAACACATGACGACACAAACGGCCGTATCTTTTTTTTCCGTTAACTTACAAGTTTAATTTTTAAACAGCTTCAAGAGACCGCAGACATAAATATATGGTTTTAATTTCAACTCGATACCTCCACGCGTTCCCGAGATAAAGGGTCTTGACAGACAGACAGACGGACAACAGAGTGATCTTATAAGGGTTCCGTTTTTCCTTTTGAAGTACGGAAACCTAAAAATTGTGTGATTATTATTATACTTATTTTAATGCACATAAATGTTTTGATTTGTTTTGAGAAATTATATTGTGTATACTCTACAGCATTATTCATACTTCGAGGCAGAGTAGTTCCTCTACATGTCATATCTTAGATCTTGGAACGTGTCAGTGCTTTCTCGTAGTGGATTTACTAGAACCAAGATATATTAGTTTCTGTTTTTATGGAGTAGATAGATGGGAATGAGGTTGTCTTGACACAAACTATTTTACTTAGAAGTTAAAACTTGATGTAGGTAAACGAGGTAATCTTTGACGGATCTTGATGTGGTGTGGTGGAGTCCTGAGTCCGAATCCTTGATTAGGCAAAAATTATTTTGGGCTTCTCAATAGCTACCCAAAGTTTGGAAGTTGGTAGTGTAACACCACGTTGGAGATGTGGTGCTGGAGACGGATGCTGGGAGTATCTTGGACAGCGTTTCGTACAAATGATTCCATATTAAAATAACTCGGCATCAGGCAGCGTCTTTCATCCACAGTGCAGTCGCGCATTTTGACCTTCTTCGGCCATGTATCTCGTCGTGGTAATGACTCCATAGAGCGTCTCGTAGTGCAGGACAAAGTTGTGGGCACCAGGCCACGTGGTAGATCACTAATGAGATGAACAGCGGCAACTAAGTGCTCGGTTTACGAATGTACGCAGAAAGCTACAGTCCGCGTTGAATTGTCCCTCATCGTGATTCACAGTATCCACTCTGGAGTGGTCGTTGTACACTCTCGCCAGCAAGAGAGTACCGACTGAGAAGAGAAGAAGTGTGACGACCACCTGCTTAAAAAGCACATAAAACCATTGGTCTTGCTTAATCCCTCTCCGGTCGTGTCATATAGTTCTTCTATCGGACTATGAGAGGAACAGAAAGTACAGCTGCGTTTGCGTAAGCATCTTGGATGACAAAGATATATTAAATTCCATATTTGAAGACTACACTTAAAATGGTTATTGTTTTCCAGCACTAATGATTTTAATGGCACTTTTGATACCAACGAATAAACAAGTTTTTTTTTTTTTGACCTGACTTCTAAGACATGGAGGTTTCCTCACGATGTTTTCCTTAAACGTTTTAAGAGCAGTGGTGATGAAAAAAAAATACACAAAGTAATGCGCCTGGCTGGATTTGAACCCACGATGTACAACTCATAAGTCAGGGCCGATACTACTGAGCCACCACTGCTCATATACTTAGTTCTAATAAACTAATTGATAAATAAAATTAATGAAGTCTAATAAGGCATAAGCTACAATATCTAAAAGAAATAAAATTTCTTACCATTTCCATTCTCAAGTCTTCACATTGTAATTGACATAACACCGACGGATCGTCTCCGAAATAAAACAATAAAGAAAGAACCAGGGCATTACGCAAAATACCCTGGCAAAGTACCCGGGTAAAGCCCACAATACAGTGCTGTCAACAGGGATCTGTCACTCCGAGCCGAAAGTAAGGCTTAGTGTACAATGTGGGTAACAGCTAGAAGTCGTCGGAATAAAGTCTATGTGGGCTCTCATTGTGGTTAAAGATTAATGTAGAAAATAATTTTCTAAGTTTATCTTGTTGGCACGAATATTATGGCCTACCGTACACGGACGCATAGCTTCATAGACGCGTATAATTTTTGTATGTAAGCTGTGAGCAGGCGTACACCAAGCGTATAATGACGAATACGCGTCTATGAAGCTACACGTCCGTGAACCGTAGGCCTAACTTAATGATGTTCGTTCTAGACTGTCTAGACTAATTGGATGAAATATTTAAATGATCAGCGGAAGTTGTTCTTCTGAAATCCATTACTCTTACCCATTACTACATATGAGCCAAAAGTAAGACGTAGGTTTTAATATCACACTTGATATCATAAAGGCAAAAGTTTGTCTGCGTGTGTATATTTGTATGTCGACACCCGCATCGAACATGGCAGTATCCGGATTACAGTCCAAACAAAATTCAAACATAGCACTATCACTTTTTGGTTTATTTTAAAAAATGACTGAATTACAAGTTACAACCTTGTTCATTGCGGGTGTCGATGTGTGTAACTTCTTCATGATCAAACGGATGAACGTATTCGCATGAAATTTGGCACAAGGCTAGACCATGTTTTGCAATAGCATATAGGCTAATTTTTATCCCGGTATTATGTTTCCTTAGGACAATTATCTAATTCCGCGTGGACGAAGCCACTGGCAAATGCTAGTTGAAAATAAAAGTGGTGTGAATCAAGTCTTGTTTCAACGGCTGGCTTTTTACTAATAATCTTTGATATGTGCTGTATAGACTTTTAGACTTCGATCCCTGAGTTTGTTACAGTTTTTCTTCGTAAGGTAGTCAGCTCTCAAAACGGTGAAGGAAAACATCGTGAGGAAACCGGCATGTCCTAGAACCAAAAATTCGAAGACATGTGACATTCATCAACCCGCACTGGACCCGCGTGGTCGATTATGGCACATTTCCTCTCCTAGAGAGGAGGCCTGAGTCCCAGTGGACAGTGGGAACATTATAAGGCCGACTATGCTGTGCTATGCTAGTCAGCTAAGAAACCTGGCCTCATCTGGTTAAACTGGCGAAAAAATTGTGTTTTCTAAAACCTATGTGCAAAATAAATATTATTTATCCTTTACTAGAAGATAATCTTTTGTTTTTTTTTCACTTATCTTACAATATCCTTATTCCGATAAGATGAAATTCTCTTAGCAGTGATATTTTGAGCAGACGGTAATGGAGTTAATATCTGAGTACGTCTTGGTGACACGAATAACATAAATTCTATTTTAGCTTAGTCTAGACTAGGTAATACATAGTAATTACGAATATTTAGTTATAAGCATGTTGTCAGACATCTTTTTCTGAATATAAGTCTCATATCAGGGCATTACAATGAAAAGTTGTGGTATTGTCTTGAAGCCTTCATGACATTCACATCACACTAATATTATAAAAAGTTTGTGAGTGTGTGTATGTTTGTAACTTCTTCATGCTCGAAGGGCTGAACGGATTTAAATGAAATTTGTCACACGGGTAGACCATGTCTTGAAATAGCACATAGGATACTTTTCATCCCGGGAGTATGTTACCTTGGGACAATTTTCTACTTCCACGCGAGTGAAGCCACTAACAGCAGTTAGTGGCTTCACTCACTTCAAAAGTCGTTGAGCTCCTTAGTAGTCCTACAAATGCTTGCACTGACTGGACAGGTCCACTCAAATCTGTATGGTTTTTCCTTCAAAAGACCATCTCAGACAAATCTGCATGGTTCTCATGTGATTTGACCATTTCATATTTACTGTATGGACTTTAAAAGAGACTTTGACCCCTGAGTTTGTTTCGGTGTTTCTTCTCAAGGTAGTCAGCCAGGAAACACTGGCCTCATCTAGTTTAAAATGACGAAAAAAAAATTGACGTGTAAAAGTGTTTTTTAAACCTATTTGCAAAATAAATATCATTTATCATTTAGTATGCCAAAAAAAAAATATATTCATCACAATTATCAAATTAAGTAAATAGAAAAATAATTAATGACACTTAACAACTCTTTTTTAAGTAATTCTTCGTGAATTGAACTAGTTCTAAGTTCATTATTACTTTGTATCAACTGGAGCATCAGTTTCGATTTCTTTTTCTTTTTAATTGACTTCCAAAAAAGTTTGAAGTCTTCGCCGCCAGTGAGCCCATGCCCTTATCGTCGCTAAATCTACAGTATCCTCATGAATTAATCTGGCTCCCGTTGAAAAACCAGTTGCCACAATTCTATTCACAAGTAAGTACATTAGATATATAGGCACGATACATTTAATAGTGAAAAGAGTGTAATGTATATTTTGTTTTATATAATTTATTGCATCACCACTGCTCTCAAAGCGGTGAAGGAAAATATAGCGAGGAAACCGGCATGTCCTAGAACCAAAAAATCGAAGACATGTGACATCCACCAACCCGCACTGGGCCCGCGTGGTGGATTACGGCCCATTTCCTCTCCTAGAGAGGAGGCCCGAGTCCCAGCAATGAGAACATTATAAGACCGACTATGCTATGCTATGCTATGTATATTTTGGAGGTCAAAAGGCAGATTCTGTTTGTGTTTTATGAGTTTTTTTTTTATAAAACTTTGCCCCACACTATGAACATCTCTTATTACGAGAATAATCACTCACGTCCTTGTAAAAAAATAAGTGACAAAATAAATTAAGAAATTGTACGTAGATCCGTTCAACCCACATACACAAGACACTGTAGGCCGTAAAAACATTTGTTCCATATGAGAATCGAACCCAGAACACACAGTACAGTAGCCAAACGCTCAACCACTGCGCAAACAGTACTGTCAAAAAATTTTATTGCCAGAACGATGAATTTTGATGATCTGGAAATTATATCTACTGGATCTCTCTCTGTTCCATGAATGTGGGTCATGGGGAGAGCGAGGGAAGTAATTATATGAGGAATGATATAATATAAAAGGGAGTCTTTTTCTTTTTAGGGTTCCGTACCTCAAAAGGAACATACGGAACCCTTATAGGATCTCTTTGTTGTCCGTCCGTCCGACTCTCTGTCTCAGACAGACAGACAGACGGACGGATCTGTCAAGACACTTTATCTCAAGAATGCGTAGAGGTATCGAGTTGAAATTAAAACCATATACTCAAGTCTACGGTCCCTTGAAGCTGTGAAAAAATCAAACGTCTAAGTTAACGAAAAAAAAAAGATACGGCCGTTTATGTCGCAAAAAACGTGCATTTCGACACTCTCAAAAGAATCAAAATTCATAGGGTACTTCCTTTGACCCAGAATCCTGAATTTTGGCATAAAGTAAGATCATATAGTATAGTTATAGGAATAAACTTGAAAACAGAAAATTTGTTGTTACATCACAAAAAAACACTTTTTTGCGATTCGAAAAATCTTCGAAACTCCATTCGGAAATTGAACTATTCTACATATTATTATGTAGGTAAGTTTGTACGGAACCCTCAGTGCGCTAGTCCGACTCGCATTTGCCCAGTTTTGTATTATTATTTTTAATTTTTAAAACACAAAGGGCAGCTGATTTTCAAAAATATTTATTTCACATAGGCCTAAATGGGCATTAAACGTCAGAAGCTTGTGCACGGTTCCAATTAGTCTTTTCCTATAGCTAGTTTCCTATGTCTAACATTCTCTCGCTCCACCCAGAGCACCCAGCTAGAACCCACCTTAAAAAAGACAGTCATGGAAAAGGTAGCGGGCTTGCGGAGGGCGAGCAATGGGTGGCTCGCCGTCCGACTGTCCGGTAACCGTCCGGACCGAGCCCAAGTCGTCGACGGCGCGTACTGTTCCACGCGCGCCTCAGGGAGATGTCAGCAAATCGTAGGGGCCTAGCAGGGTCGAAGCCTACTGGGGCCACGGGTAGTGTGAAAGTGAAACCCTGGGACGAAGGCAAAAAGGAACAGGAGTGGGTTTTTAGTCAATAAAAGTCTGACACTATCTCTCGCTTCGCCCAAGAGCGCGATTTGTCATAAGATGATTTTCCCACCCGATAAAAAAAAAAAACAAAAAAAGAAAAACATGGAAAAGGTAATAAATTATGCTCTCCTTAATTTCAGTTATTCTCCATTAGCTTTTCTACCAATTTATTTCGGCATATACAGAAATCAGAAATCAGAAACGTTTATTTCAAATAGACCAATTACAGGCACTTTTGAATTGTCAAAATGTCGGTCAGTCAAAAAAAAAAATACAAGTGAAGCTAAATTACACGTTCCAAAGCGTAGATCTCTATGGAGAAGAACGTGCAAGAAACTCCATGGACACTCTTTTAAATCATATTATGAGTTACATAAATCTTGGTTACAAATTTTTTGTCGCTTCTAAGTGAGCACAATGTAGATAAGTAATAATAATTAAAATAAAAAATAAAAAAAAACTAATTAAAAAAAATAGAAATTGAATGAATACCATACAACATTAACATACACACACTTCCTGAAAATAGTATGTAAAAAATTGACTATTGAATATTGGTAATAATTTCACATACAATGCGTTCCAAATAAGTATAGAATCGATTGCCATGTTGTGACGCCACGTCATACTGTCAAATCGAAGAATTATTATGGTGATCCAAACAAGAAATTTTTGAAATTTAATTTATTTACGAACAGTGAACGAAAACAGTTTAGTCAGAATCCTGTTCTTCAATTTTACTCATGTCTGAGTTCTTAAATTTTGCCCAATTTCTTGCGATTTGACAGTATGACGTGACGTCACAACATTTTTTTTTTCTGGTGGGGAAAATCGTCTAACGACAAATCGCGCTCTTGGGTGGAGCGAGAGATAGTGTCAAACTTTTACTGACTAAAAACCCACTCCTGTTCCCTCGTTGCCTTCGTCCCAGGGCCTCGGGTTTCGTTTTCACACTACCCATGGCCCCAGTAGGCTTCGACCCTGCTGGGCCCCTACGATTTGCTGACATCTCCCTGAGGCGCGCGTGGAACAATACGCGCCTTCGACGACTTGGGCTCGGTCCGGACGGTTACCGGACGGTCGGACGGCGGGCTACTGATTGCTCGCCGTCCACAAGCCCGCGCCTACGGTGGCCGGAAATCAGGATCAGATATCAAACGCATCCATAGCAACATAGCATAGCACATCTCTGGTGGAAAAGCACCCTAAAAGTAAACCTAATCTACATCTCATTCAATGAGCTCTAACTTAATTTTCTAATTCGGTTGTTTATGGCTGTACATTATTGCAGTTTCATGTTGTATATATACTTACATCTCCAATATCCGACAACTTAGAACATATATTTTATTTTCTTTCATCCGTTCTTTTTTACGAGAATAATCACCACGTACTTGTAAAAATATATGTGAAATAATAAATTAAGAAGTTGTACGAAACATCGGTAAAAGGTACGACGCAAAACAAAAAGTATATTGTTGTGCATAAAAACTAAGTACTTGAGAATATATGCGGTGGAGGCAACTGCCTTGAAAAGTGCAATAAAAATGTCTTGTAACGTTTCTTTGCTGTTTTTCTTCCCAGCTGCGTAAACATACGAGTAAAAATTATGATTAGAAAGTTGTTTGTCTGCGATGTATATGTACCTAGCGTATTCAAAGTCAAAGTTAAAAGTTTTTATTTCACATAGGCCTACATGGGCACTTATAAAACGTCAGTAGCTAGTGCACGATTCCAAATTGGTCGTTTCCTATGGAGCACCGGCAAGAAACTCCATGGTTACTCTTTTTAAAAAATTGTTGTTCTTACAATATTTCCATATTACAGTATAAGTAGATATTATGTAAGGACAGTGTTGACCGGTCAATATTGTACTAAAAAGTACAATAAAAATAATCATAATATAAAGTGAGTCGTAATAGGTATAACTATGGAGATGAATTCCCTGCCTGAGTCTGTGTTTTGTGATGGCTACAACCTGGGCGTATTTATGTCAAGACTCAATAGGTTACTTCTAGGCAAGTGTCGACCATATCATCGCTTACTATCACGTGAGATAGAAATTAATCGTGAGTCTATCAATAATAACTGAAAAGGTTAGCTCTGGTATGCATATGTGCCTGTGGTAGTAATAATATAATAATAAATCTTTATTTGAAACTAGAAATTGGAAAACTAGAAAATGTACGATGATAGCTGCAATAGTTTGAAACTGAGGCGCAGCTATCAACGCCCACCTCCAGAAACCAGGAGTAGTTCCATATCTTATACATTACAATATTTACAATGCGTTCCAAATAAGAATAGGATCGATTGCCAGGTTGTGACGTCACGTCATACTGTCAAATCGAAGAATTATTATGGTGCGCAAAACAAGATTTTTTTTTTAAATTTATTTACGAACTGTGAACAAAAAAAGTTTAATCAGAATCCAGTTCTTTAATTTTGCTCATCTCTGAGTTCTTAAATTTTGCCCAATTTCTTGCGATTTGACAATATGAAGCGACGTCACAACATGGCAATCGATCCTATTCTTATTTATTTTATTTTTTTAATTCATATAAACCAGTGCTTGACTGCGATCCCACCTGATGGTAAGCAGCGATGCAATCATTGATGGTGAGGCGCACTAGTTTATTAAGAGCCTATTCACTCTAGCCTTGAAGACACTACACCTAAATTATAGTTGGACGGGAAGACCGCAGCAGGCAAATTGTTCCAGTCCTTCGATGTACGCGGTATAAACGACGAAGCGAAACGCTTAGTCCGGACCGCATTTGGAACGCATTGTACTTATCCTAATCTAAAGTAGTGTAGTGTGTATGTAGTGAGGCTGTAGAGTGGTGTAAGGGTGTATGTAAGGAGAGTGTATGTAGTATGACTTTGTGAAGTTACATTTCGATAAATTTTTCACTTTCATCATAAGTTTTTGATGTTAGCCAATCGATTAATTTCTTTTTAAAAAAACATTCCTTGTTAGAGGATATATATGTCTAAAACTGTACTGTAGTGCAGATATTGTATATATATTAGGCGTTGGTTGGCAACTTAGCCAATATCATAATAACACCGGGGACGGTTAATTTTTGAGTGGGAACACACAAATTAACCACTTAACCAGAGAGACCACCTAATGCCATTTTTCAGTGACCTCGATTGCGTAAACGTAACACATTAACGTATCTCGTTACTGCTTCGTAGAAGGAGTAGTCCACCACCTTCAAGTGAAGGAGTTAGCTGAAACCGTGAAGGAGTGGGCATCCTCACGCCACATCCACCGTCGCCTCTGGAGTAACCGTCCGGTAACCGTCCGGACCGAGCCCAAGTCGTCGACGGTTCCACGCGCGCCCCAAGGAGATGTCAGCAAACCGCAGGGGCCCAGCAGGTCAAAGCCTACTAGGGTCAAGGGTCTGATTCTGAAAGGAAGACTCGGCCCTGGTAAGAAAGGCAACGAAGGAACAGGAGCGGGTTTTTAGTCAGTAACAGTCTGACACGTCCTCTCGCTCCACCCAAGAGTGGGGGATGTCATTGGATGATTTTCCCACCTACAAAAAAAACTATAGGCCGTCTATTATCACGCGGAACGGCTAGTCAGAAATATAAAGATAGGCACGACTATGTGAATAAATTGCAAACATTTATGCTGTTTTTGTTTTGCTTAGTTTTTTTTACGGTGGGAAAATCATCCAATGACATCCCCCGCTCTTGGGCGGAGCGGGAGATAGTGTCAGACTTTTACTGACTAAAAACCCACTCCTGTTCCTTCGTTGCCTTTCGTACCAGAGTCGAGTCTTCCTTTCAGAAGCAGCCCTTGGCCCCAGTAGGCTTCGACCCTGCTGGGGTGCTGACGGCTGTGCCTACGGTTTGCTGACATCTTGAGGCGCGCGTGGTACAGTACTCGCCGACGCCGACTTGGGCTCGGTCCGGACGGTTACCGGACCGTTGGACGGCGAGCTACCCTTGTTTTGGTTAGCTCCAGCTCGTCTCACAACTTCTCCACCATCCAGGTTATTACAAGGATTAATTAGTATCAAGTCAATCCCTTTTACTGAATTCACACGATCTTCCCAAGGCCAACTATTGCATTTGCCTAGTAATCTTATCTCTCAAAACCGGTTCCTAATCTAAAGCTCAAGAACGTGATCGTACTGACGTTATTTATCTCAGTTTAGACAGATTGATGCATTGTACGAGTGTGTAAGTTAAGTGGTCAACTGCCGTGTTTCGGTAATCAAGTCATTAATTTTAGAAGTTGAGTAGATCAGGTGTGTGCCTATCAAATGTTCATCATCATCATCTTCACCATTACAGACATAGGCCTCCCCCAAGTGTCGCCATAATGACCGGTCCTGTGCGTCTCGCATCCGTCGGATTCCCGCGACCCTCATCAGGTCATCGGTCCACCTTGTGCGAGGCCTTCCAACGCTGCGTCTTCCGGTACGTGGTCGCCATTCCAGAACCTTTCGTCCCCATCGACTATCTGTTCTGCGAGCAATGTGCCCTGCCCACTGCCACTTAAGGTTGGCGATTCTTCGAGCAATGTCTGTATCAGATGCTACCGATTCCGAAAGGTCGGAACTTCCGATTGATTTCGCACTTTCGGTTCCGATAAATTTTAATTGGAACTTATATCGAAGGTACAAGTTTATGCTTGTTGCACGGGAACCTGTCTTCCCCCGTACCTTCTGTCGATTACTCTTTCGCTTGTTTTGTTTCATTTTTGGAATGTTGTGAGTTTGCTCTTCATTTTACTTATCCAAGTTTTTAATAAGTGTGTTTCATTTGATGGTTCTGCTTCCACCTCCTATTTCGGTTCCGATTTTGACAAACGAAATTTTAAAACTTCGGTTCCAAATTCGGTTCCGATATTTAACCGCTTTCTTTACATCACTAGCGATTACTAGCCTATTGACTACGGTCTCCTACTATTTTGTCCTTTTCATACTTCTGGGTTTCTTCATTCTTTCTTCCTTCTATTTCTGTGGAAATCACATGCTTTCGATATCAGTCGGTATCGGTCTCCGTCCTGTGTAGTCTGCTTCTAGCTTGAACCAGCTTATTAAAGAAAAAGTCAAAGTTAAGGCTTAAGGTTTTATAAAGATCGAACCTGTGGAGGTATGCGGAACAGAGTGTAAAGTACCTCCCTTTTCAAAGGAGTATCCTTTGAAAACGGAGGTTCCTCCGACCAGACGGATGTTTTGTCTGATCTGGGCAACTGCCCGAGAGATGATTTCGGACTATTAAATGTGTTGAAATCGCGCGTAGAACTCCAACGTTACAAATACGTCCGTCACACTCGCCACACACGCGACATCGCCACCCGTAGATACTGCAGGAACATTTGAAAGACCCCGTTACCGTGACCCTGGAACGCAAAGGGCAACTAAAGGAACACAGGTAGGTTTTAGTCAGTAAAAGCTAGAAACTTCCTCTTGCTGTACCCAGAGTGGGAGAATTTATTTGATAAATTACGCGATTCAAAAAAAAAAGTCACTCAGAGTATTAGTTTCTGAGCCTTTTAAAATCGCCTACCTTAAAGATGCTCCTCTGAAATATGGCAATAGATATCACATAAAAGGCGTCATACAACACTGGGAAACGGCAAGATGACCACATCATAATAATTTCCAATTCATATTCAAATTATTACAGTCATATGGTAACCCTACACTCAGCTACCGGCTTCCAATGTTCCCATACTAAAATATATACATTAGGCCACCATTACGAAAACTCGTTTGCTTCAATATCAAAACTAGATATTAAATCTATAAACTATTTTATCTAGTATTTGCACAAATGTTAACGCCTACGCTGCTTTCAAAAACTTGTACAATGCAAATTACACCTTAACGTACTCAAAATATGGTTTAAATTGCTGTGATAGAAATTGATATCTAAATTAATACCCCAGGAATGATAAGAACTTTGACATGTGTGGGTATACGAGAAGCTGAAGTAAATAAAGCCTGAATACATAAATATGTGACCTTATTACAAAGGAGTAAAGTTGAGGATTGATTGATGTTTGTGTGCAGGTGAACGGCATATTGAGATACTTATTTAGATACAAATTGATAAGTTGTGGCACAAAATAGATAGAAACAGAAGTCAATCTCATGTATGTACTTCACTTTTCATGCCTGCGCTCGACGGTCGCGCTAGGGTCGGTAGGGTACTTGTTACCGCACCCGAGTGACGCCACTCGGGTGCGGTAACAAGTACCTAATATAAATTGTAAAAATATTACATGGCCACAAAGTCGTGTACGCTTTCTGTCTCGGCGCGGGGCTGGTGGCCACTGAGGTACTTACCTACCTTTTTCCTTCGTTGCCTTTCGTACCAGGGCTGAGTCTTCCTTTCAGAATCTGACCCTTGGCCTCAGTAGGCTTCGACCCTGATGGCCCCTACAGTTGCTGACATCTCCTTGAGGCGCGCGTGAAACAGTACGCGCCATCAACGACTTGGGCTCGGTCCGGACGGTTACCGCACGGTCGGACGGCGACCCACCCATTGCTCGCCGTCCACAAGCCCGCGCCTACGGTGGTCAGAAATCGGGATCAGAATTCCGGCCGCGGTTGGGGCGTGAGGACCGTTGCCTCACGCGATCGGCCGCCTCCTTTGCTAGCATTACTGCTTCGCAGAAGGAGGCGACCGCCTGCCACTCCTCCTCGCTCCGGACCATGGAGGTACTTACCTACCTAACTAACTATTCTGCGTTACGTTAAAACAAATCATCAAAATATAAGTAAATACCTACTTACCTCTCTGAAACAACTGGTAGTTTAAAAAAGTGGGCAAGTGCAAATCGGTCTCACGCACTGACTTACAAACTTACCAATGAAAACAAAAATGAATCGAAAAAAAAAATTGCGATTTAACTACAAATTTAAACTTTCCAGATTTTTTCTTATACTTGTGCTATGAGACCTTGCTTCATACCGAATTTCAAGATTCTAGGTCAACGGGAAGTATCCCTATGAAATTTGATTTCTTTGAGAGTGTCGAAATACACGTTTTTTTCGACATAAACGGCCGTGTCTTTTTTTGATTTTTTCATAGCTTCAAGGAACCGCAAACTTGAGTATATGGTTTTAATTTCAATTTGATAAAGGATCTTGACAGACAGACAGATAGACGGACGGACAACAAAGTGATCCTATAAGGGTTCCGTTTTATCCTTTTGACGTACGAAACCCTAAAAACGATAAGTTACCAATTAATGTTGAATTTAAACAACCGTCCACTGAACTTTTTTTTTGTTGCTCCATTAATGCACAAAAAAGGTCACAGACGCGTGTCTCAAACGGATGGCACTCGCGCTCGCACTGGTCCCAACCGAGCTGAGATATCGTGTCCGTGAGCGGTGTCTATGTGTGCGTTGCTCGAGCGCGCTTTGTATGTAGATTGACTTCTGTACCTATCTATTTTGTGGTTGTGGCTTCTAGAATTGTGGGAGGTCTCTTCTAATCTGATTCCTAAACTACTTTATGAGTCACCAAACCTGCAGCTTCACTCAAGTGAAAATCGAATATAAACCTAATGGTAAGTACTTACAGGATATTTAAGTAAGTTTAAGTATCCTATTCTAGCCGTGTGTAAAATTTCAATGAGATCAAGGTGATGATCAAGGTGGTGTTTGATCAAGGTGTGACAAACATTCAAAGATTCAAGATTCAAAGCATTTTATTTTAAATAAACCATTTACAGGCTTTTGAAATGTCAAGAAGTCAGTCAGTCAGAAAAAAATTATGCTAATTGCACATTCGAAAGCGTAGATCTCTATGGAGAAGAATGTGCTCTTTTCAATCATGTTATGTATTACAAATATCTCGGTTACATGTTTCTTGGCGCTACTATCATGTGAGAACAATGTAAATAAAATAAAAACTAAAAACTGACCGGCCTGTTGGTCTAGTGGTTAGTGGCCCTGACTGCTATGTCGGAGGTCGTGGGTTCGATTCCCACTCAGGACAAATGTTTGTGTGATGAGCACGATCATTTGTTCTGTGTCTGGGTGTAATCTATGTATGTATGTATTTAGAAATATACAAGTATGTTTATCAGTTGTCTAGTACCCATAACACAAGCTCTGCTTAGCTTGGGACTAGACGGCGTTGTGTGATAATTGTGGAATATTATATATTATATATATTAAATACAAATATAAAAATAAAAATAGCAACTGGCATTCACATTCACATTCATAATATTAGAGTAATTCTAAGAAATGGCCCATTCTTACTCCCTGAGAAATATTTCTAAAGTTGTCAGAAATCGTGCCCAAAACCATTTTTTTTTTATACAAAAGATTTTATGATCAAAAGTTTAACACTTTTATTTTGTTAGCCACAAAATAAAAGTGTTAAACTTTTGATCATAGAATCAAAAGAAGTAACAACTTAAAATATTTTGTGATGTAAACCAAATATTGATTAACCTGTGTATACCTGTGTATTGATTAATTTTGTTGCCTTGCATTCCAGGGCCCCGGGTTTTCCTTTCAGGAGCGAACCCATGGCCCCGGTAGGCTTTGACCCTGCTGGGCCCCTATGGTTTGCTGACATTTCCTTGAGGCACGCGTGGAACACTACGCGCCGTCAACAACTTGGGTTCGGTCCGGACGGTTACCGGACAGTCGGATGGTGAGCTACCCATTGCTTGCCGTCCGACTGAAAGTGTAAAACGCCTATTATTAAAATTCCGCTGTCCGTCCGTCGGTCTGTCCGTCTGTCACCAGGCTATATCTCATGAACCATGATAGTTAGACAGTTGAAATTTTCACAGATCACGTATTTCTGTTAGCGCTACAAATAAAAATAAATATTTAAGGGGTGGGGGGGGGGGAGCATAAAACAAACGTGATTTTTTTGCCGTTTTTATAGATAACTAGCTTCTGTCAGCGGCTTCGCCCGCGTGAAAGTAAGTTTTTCCATACAAACTTTGGACCTCCATTTATACCTTTAAAGGGTGAATTTTAGAAAACCCTCTCTTAGTGCTCGCCTGCGTTATAAAAGGAAAGTTTATGCAAAATTTCACGTTCCTAGTCCCAATAGTTTTAGCTGTGCATTGATATGTCAGTCAGTCAGTTTCTCCTTTTATATATAGAGATATGGTACGGAACTCTTCATGCGCGAATCCGACATGCATTATGCCGTTTTTTCTGTAACCTCTGTTACCGTAATTTTAAGAGCTCCAACGACTTGTATCTACTCAATGAAATCAATTCAGTACCAAATGCAAGTAAATGCTAAACATTGTGTACCTCTTACGGTTCCTCTATCATTTAATTGATTACACCTACGTTAAATTGTAAGGACTTACAAAGTGGACGCTTTACGGATGAACGAACAAGTTTTATGTTGTATATATTGAAAACCAGAACGTAGAACTGGAAACCAATTTAGGACTCAATTATATTGGATTTTTTTTTTGTGGAATTTCATTGGTCTCGTGGTCGCAAGCGCGACTGCTAAGCGTGGAGTCTTGGTATCGATTCCAGGATCAAGGAAAAAGTGTTATTGGGTTTTTCCTCTAGTAGGTAATTAATTGCCTCATTGATCTCGTGGTCGCAAGCGCGACTGCTAAGCGTGGAGTTTTGGTATCGATTCCAGGGTTTAGGAAAAAGTGTTATTGGGTTTTTCCTCTAGTAGGTAATTAATTGCCTCATATGGTCTATTGGTCTCGTGGTCGCAAGCGCGACTGCTAAGCGCGGAGTCTTGGTATCGATTCCAGAGTTTAGGAAAGTGTTATTGGGTTTTTCTCTAGTAGGTAATTAATTGACTCATTGGTCTCGTGGTTGCAAGCGCGACTGCTAAGCGTGGAGTCTTGGTATCGATTCCAGGGTTTAGGAAAAAGTGTTATTGGGTTTTTCCTCTAGTAGGTAATTAATTGCCTCATTGGTCTCGTGGTTGCAAGCGCGACTGCTAAGCGTGGAGTCTTGGTATCGATTCCAGGGTTTAGGAAAAAGTGTTATTGGGTTTTTCCTCTAGTAGGTAATTAATTGCCTCATTGGTCTCGTGGTCGCAAGCGCGACTGCTAAGCGCGGAGTCTTGGTATCGATTCCAGAGTTTAGGAAAGTGTTATTGGGTTTTTCTCTAGTAGGTAATTAATTGACTCATTGGTCTCGTGGTTGCAAGCGCGACTGCTAAGCGCGGAGTCTTGGTATCGATTCCAGAGTTTAGGAAAGTGTTATTGGGTTTTTCTCTAGTAGGTAATTAATTGACTCATTGGTCTCGTGGTTGCAAGCGCGACTGCTAAGCGTGGAGTCTTGGTATCGATTCCAGGGTTTAGGAAAAAGTGTTATTGGGTTTTTCCTCTAGTAGGTAATTAATTGCCTCATTGGTCTCGTGGTTGCAAGCGCGACTGCTAAGCGTGGAGTCTTGGTATCGATTCCAGGATCAAGGAAAAAGTGTTATTGGGTTTTTCCTCTAGTAGGTAATTAATTGCCTCATTAGTTTCGTGGTCGCAAGCGTGACTGCTAAGCGTGGAGTCTTGGTCTCGATTCCAGGGTCAAGGAAAAAGTGTTATTGGGTTTTTCCTCTAGTAGGTAATTAATTGCCTCATTGATCTCGTGGTCGCAAGCGCGACTGGTAAGCGTGGAGTCTTGGTATCGATTCCAGGGTCAAGGAAAAAGTGTTATTGGGTTTTTTCTCTAGTAGGTAATTAATTGCCTCATTGGTCTCGTGGTCGCAAGCGCGACTGCTAAGCGTGGAGTCTTGGTATCGATTCCAGGGTTTAGGAAAAAGTGTTATTGGGTTTTTTCTCTAGTAGGTAATTAATTGCCTCATTGATCTCGTGGTCGCAAGCGCGACTGGTAAGCGTGGAGTCTTGGTATCGATTCCAGGGTCAAGGAAAAAGTGTTATTGGGTTTTTTCTCTAGTAGGTAATTAATTGCCTCATTGGTCTCGTGGTCGCAAGCGCGACTGCTAAGCGTGGAGTCTTGGTATCGATTCCAGGGTTTAGGAAAAAGTGTTATTGGGTTTTCCTCTAGTAAGTAATTAATTGCCTCATTAGTCTCGTGGTTGCAAGCGCGACTGCTAAGCGTGAAGTCTTGGTATCGATTCCATGGTCAAGGAAAAAGTGTTATTGGGTTTTTACTCTAGTAGGTAATTAATTGCCTCATTGGTCTCGTGATTGCAAGCGCGACTGCTAAGCGTGGAGTCTTGGTATCGATTCCAGGGTTTAGGAAAAAGTGTTATTGGGTTTTTCCTCTAGTAAGTAATTAATTGCCTCATTAGTTTCGTGGTCGCAAGCGTGACTGCTAAGCGTGGAGTCTTGGTCTCGATTCCAGGGTCAAGGAAAAAGTGTTATTGGGTTTTTCCTCTAGTAGGCTATTAATTGCCTCATTGGTCTCGTGGTTTCAAGCGCGACTGTTAAGCGTGGAGTCTTGGTATAGATTCCAGGCTCAAGGAAAAAGTGTTATTGGGTTTTTCCTCTAGTAGATAATTACTACGTAGCAGCTGTCCCACACTAGGGATTACTTCTATACCGTGGGCGTTTTCACAAACTCACAGTAACGATGAAATAAATTAGTTTATTTGGGAGTGAACCAACGATGTCCAGCCAGAGTACGCGCCTTTAGCGCTGATAGCCACCACTGCTCACCATGTGAAAACACTCAATGAGATTTCTCCCAAAATCGAAAAAAGATTAAGGTTCGTATTTTTAGCACAAAACTTCAAAGCATGATCCCTTAAATAAAACATGAACATACGCATAAATATTTATCAATAAATAAAGATAATAACTCACAATACACTTGAGCAATTTCTTTTGAACCAATGATATATTATGTAGGCTCTATTACAAGAGCCATTTCCATAAAAACTTCATTTCCGAAAAACCTCGCCACTGCATAAAAATAACAACAGTAATCTTAGTACATTAAGCTGTTGATCCCCGCATTAACGCCGGCGTTCACGCGCCATTGTCTTACTATTGTGTCTCTAATTACGCACTCAAAAGGTTAAGAAACATAATATCACACCTCTATTAATAATCAGGATAGGCAGAATACTTTTTGTTCCGCAATAACCCGAAGATTTGTCAAACTTAAGAGGGTCCTTTCCCACTCGCCTATCGTCAACATCGAGCATGGTTTAAAAGCTTGTTACTTCATCTAATGCAATCCAACGCGATGTTTGACGAAAAGGCAACGCGAAAAAAGAGGGATAACGCCTGAAAACTCTGTTGGCATTCGGTAATTCCGTGATTTACTCGAATATTTCACAAATCTTGATTAAATTTGCAAGGCCTATTGTTATACTTTTTTGACTTTTTTAATTTTTGAATAAATTATGAAGAGTCAAAGTTCATGCAAAATAGCAGATTTTCAGAGTTCTTTACTGGATTAGTTTTACACAAATTTAAAAATTGATTTCAATATAAGCCTAGATAATATCCACAAGATACTGTGTTTTCAAAATATCTAATCAAAACTTGTAATAACGTCATAATCGCGTAAGAGCGGTTGTATGAAAAACAGTGAAAATGTATGTCGAGTTGGATGCCCTTAGGTGAAGCGTTTACTTCTGCTCATTCTATTATTATTATAAGCCGGTTCCAAAAGCCTCCCTTCCAATCTTCCACTCTTTGTCCTTAGCCACTTCTGGCCAATCCCTTAGCTGGGAGTCACGCGTCATCTCCTTCTGGGTCGCCGGTTTTTTCTGTTCAAGATCCAGTCAATGGTTGCCTTCGCCCAATTTCGTTGCAACATGTGGCAGATGTGGCCTGCTACAGTTCCAATTAAGTTCGGCGGCTGAGTTGCCTACATCTGCGATTTGTGTTTTGAAATGAAGTATACTGTTCCTTATAAGTATACAGACCCCGAGTGCGGACTTTTGACGTTTCGTTAATACCTTCGAAAAATACATCATGATATTGTCGCACTCTGCGACGGTAGAACTGTGGTATGGATCTTCTACTTGAATGAAACTCTTGGGACGTTATAACATCTTACTTATACTTTTCTTCAGGATTCGATATCAGCTCATCGCGCTACAATGGTTATGTCCGAACTGAAAAAACTAGATATTTCTTTGTTCTACTCAATTTTCAAACCTATTCTAGAACTGCAAAATCCTTAAAAGTATATTTTACAAGCCAGTTCGTTAGCTATAACAAACCTAACTCATACGAGCTCCTTTCGATATCACAATATCAAGTTGTACTTCTGGTTCTCAACTCTTCATTGTCCACATTGTTTCACTAACTTATTATACAATCTCTCTTCTGAAACCAGTTCAGGTATCTCTACCCAAAACTAGACGCTAGACTATTGAAAACCAATTTTTTACCCAAAAGGGAATAGTCTATTAATGTCGGAAGGTAACAGGGTAGGGTTTGTTTATTAAGTGAAGTTTTAGATAGTTTTACTGTATTTATTGTGTTTTACCCTCGGTATCTTAGTTTATGATGCTGAAATTCTGAACAAAAGAGGTTTTCATAAAATTAAAGTTGCAAAATGGGTTATGGAGCATGCTTACACGTACATAATGGATAGATGTGTGCTTTTTTTTTACTGTAGGGCCATTTAAGTATAACGTAAGCACTACAGGGGGATGGGAGGGGTCTTTGCTTTGCTTATTTTTGAAGATATGGGGGATGGGGGGTCTAGATGGTGATTACGTAAAAAAAAAGTATATATTTTTTTTAGTTTTTTAAAAGTCGATGTTCCAGGGTCGCAAGAAAATGAGTAGACACGACACACATCACTGAGCAGCAAACATCCAATGCCATTGAAGATTTAGAGTCATGGATTCGTGTATCAGAACTCTGGCCTGTTAATTTGAATTAATAAGTCAAAATTTTAAATTAAGTATTTTTTTTCCTTTATTTCAAGCCTATTCCTTATTACGTAAACATGGGGGGGGGGGGGTGAGAGCTTGCTTACTTCTGCTGACGAGGGGGAGGGGGGAATTAATATTTGCAAAAAATCTGCTCACGTATTACTTCCACTATTTAGGGTATAACAGAGAATAAAACCCAACATACCTCCGTTGAAAAGGGAGGATTCTCCGACCAGACGGGTGTTTTGGGGCCCAGGGACTGCTTCTGAAAGGAAGACTCGGCCTTGGTACGGAAGGCAGCGAAGGAACAGGAGTGGGTTTTTAGTCAGTAAAATTCTGACACTATCTCTCGCTCCAACCAAGGGCGGGGGATGTCATTAAATGATTTTCCCACAGAAAAAAAAAGTCTGGTTTGGGCAACTGCCCGTTAGATGATTTCGGGCTGTTGTATATGTTCAAATTGCGCGGAAAACTTTAATTGTGCGATGCAGGATTTAGTAGTTTAGTTCTAACTTCAGTGTTGCCATTTTTGTCGCTACACACTTTTGACTTAAAGGTTGTAGCTATCAGGAAACACAGATTCTGAAAGTTACCGTAGAGGCCCAGCAGGACTGAAGCCTACTGGGGCCATGGGTTGACATCCGAAAGGGAAACCATCCTGGAACCCTAGGCAAACTAAAAAAGAACATCATCATCATCATTTCAGCCGAAAGACGTCCACTGCTGGACATAGGCCTCCTCCAAGTGTCGCCACAATGATCGGTCCTCTGCGTCTCGCTTCCATCCCCGGACTCCCGCAACCGTCACCAAGACATCGGTCCACCTTGTAGGAGGCCTTCCAACGCTACGTCTTCCGGTACGTGGTCGCCATTCCAGAACCTTTCGGCCCCAACGGCCATCCGTTCTGCGAGCAATGTGCCCTGCCCATTGCCACTTAAGTTTGGCGATTCTTCGTGCCATGTCGGTGACCTTGGTTCTCCTGCGGATATCCTCATTCATGATTCGATCTCAAGAAAGAACATAGGTGTAGGTTTTAATCAGTAAAAGTCTGAGTCTCGCGTTACGCCCTAAATCGGGAAAAGTTATTTGACGATTTTTTACCCCTCCAAAAAAGGGTTGCTAAATTTCTAGCAGACGCAATTTTAATGAAAACAACTACTTTAAATCGTGGTGGAATTTTTATAACTTCAACACAGGTTACATATTAACTAGACCAGACCAAACATGTCTGAAAAACAGTAAAATAACATTCATACTAGCATAAAAATTATCCTAAAATATTCAAATGTACTCCAACATGTTATAAAATTTTAATGAACCGTCTGTTAATAAAATTTTATGTTTCGCTATCGAAACTGTTATTCCTATTACTGAAAGTATTTACATTACATAAATAAATGTTTAATTTACATACAATGTTAGTTTAACTGCAGACGCGGGCTTGCGGACGGCGAGCAATGGGTAGCTCGCCGTCCGACGACCGTCCGGTAACCGTCCGGACCGAGCCCAAGTTGTCGACGGCGCGTAGTGTTCCACGCGCGCCTCAAGGAGATGTTAGCAACCGTAGGGGCCCTGCAGGGTCGAAGACTTCTGGGGCGCCCTCGCGCTCTGCCCAAGGGGGGAGATCTCATTGGATGATTCACACCTTAAAAAAAAATACAATGTTTGTATTTAGGCTTGGTAATATACACCGCGTCTAAGAGATCAACACAAACGTATACTATGTATCCAGTACATTTATATTCTGAACCCTCCAGTAGTGGAATAAATATTCGGCGGTTTTCTAATTCTGAAGCATTCTGTGTTATTCCAGGACTTGGTCTACTCGAGTGCCAAATCTCATCCGAATCCGTTCAGCCGTTCAAGCATGAACAAACAAACATGCTCTTGCCTTTATAATATTAGTTTGATTCGATAGATCCAGTGTCAGACTTTTACTGACTAAAACTTACCTGAATTTTAAGGGTTCCGTACCTCAAAAGGAAAAAACGGAACCCTTATAGGATCACTTTGTTGTCAGTCTGTCTGTCTGTCTATCAAGACCCTGTATCTCGGGAACGGGAGGAGCCAGGAGGTATCGAGTTGAAATTAAAACCATATAACTAAAGTCTGCGGACCTGTAAAAAACCTTGAAGCTGTGAAAAAATGAAACTTCTGAGTAAAGTTAACGAAAAAAAAGATACGGCCGCTTATGTCGCGAAAAACGTATATTTCGACTCTTTCAAGTGAATCAAAAAATTCTAGGGTACTTCCCGTTGACCTAGAATCCTGAAATTTGGCCTGAAGCAAGGTCTCATAACACAAGTATAGGAAAAAATCTGAAAACTGTAAATTTGTAGTTACGTCACAAAAAAAACTTTCAATTGCGTATATTATGAAGTGTCAAAGTTCATGCAAAATAGCAGATTTTCCGTGGTCCTTACTGGATTCGTTTTACACAAATTTACAAATTGATTTCAATAGAATCCTAGATAATATCCACAAGATACTGCATTTCCAAAATATCTAATGAAAAATGTGTAATAATGTCATAATCGCGTAAGAGCGGTTGTATGAAAAACAGTGAAAATGTATGTGGAATTGCATACCCTTAATCCTTAATAGGCACTTGCCCTGGCTATTAAGGATTAAGGGTATGGAAGTGGCTATTGAGCGACTAGTAGTAGACTAGTAGTTCAGGGAAAGGTTGAGGGTACCAGGCCACGAGGAAGGTCGCCTATGAGGTGGACTGACCAGATTAAAGCGGCAGTAAATGGCTCATCATCACTGTACGAATGCACGAGGAAGGCGGCCATCAGAGAGGAGTGGCGGCGTGTTGTGCAGCTTGCCACCTACACCTGAAGTGATGACCACGACCACAAGAGAAAAGTGTGATATCGACAAGGAAGGAAGGAATCCTTAATAGGCGTTTTTATCTATGTCAACTTCTAGAGTTAACCCAATAAAATAAAATACTAATAAAAATAGATAGCAATAAATATTTATATGAAAATGTAAGACCGGCTCAATTGTAAGTACCAATTATTATTTAAAGGTCCTATTTGACTACCATTTCGACCTTTAGGCATTAAAGATTATGGACTATAAATCTAGGCAATAAATTCTGGGATCGTTGAGACCAAGGAACCGTTGACACAGATTTTTTTATGTTAAAGGTCTATTGACAAATGGGTTCTGAAATGAGAATGGATTCACTATAAAGGGGTGTCCAAACGGTTGCAAACTAGCGTTCCAACCAAGGTGACCTTGGTTTATGTGTTTGGTTTTTGTTGCGGCTACATGGATGTAAACCACGCGCCAACACGTTCGGTGGTTGAGAAAACGAGCCTCCCAATCAAGAGCGTTGAAGATCATGGATTGCAGCATGGCCACCTTGGTTGGGATGTTGGTTTGCAACCGTCTGGTCACCCCTTAAGTAGAATAGGATAATGTAATGTTATGTTTTTTTTAGGTGGGGGAATGTAGAGTTTCGCCCCGACGTTGCATCCCCATGCATAAGCCGTGCATTCATGCGAGGACTGTTGCCTCCAAATCCCATGGTGGCAGGCTACAAGGCTCGCCGCTTCGACCATCCGGATGGCTATGACCCTCTAGGACACGTTCAGTTTGTAAGCGCAGCTCCCACGCTCCATAAAGGGCCATGGACCGCACGATTCCCGCGTAAAGCCTCCGGCAGGAGGTGTCTGGACCTCCTAGATTGAGTAGTAGCCTGATGGTTGTGAGACGAGTATGTCGGATATTCGCATCCATCTGAAGGACGTCCGTAGGGTGCTGCGTAACCTTGACGTGAACAAAGCTAGCGGTCCAGACGGGATACCGGCAATTGTTTTAAGAACGTGTGCGCCTGAACTGTCTCCTGCTGGAAAAATGCCGATTGCATGGAAGCAAGCTAACGAAAATTTTCGTTCAGCAACCAACTGAACTAGACATAGTTGCTCTTACACAAAAATCGCCACAAGCATATCATTACTAAAGATACTTTTTTAAACAAAATGCCTTCTATTATTCATTCCCAAACGGCCATTTTAAAATGTAAATTTAAAATATTTGAATCGCGTTCCCTCAATAAATAAAGGAATATGCCCACTTAATAGAAAACAAAGCGTCCACATTACCCCCTAGGGTGGAGCCATAAATTGTTTAAAGAGAAAAACAAGCATTTTACGGACCTTAAAAACAACTGGACGGTTCTTTTATTTTGTGTTAAAGATGAGAACTTTATTTAGGTAAATAAATTGAATAACACATTCAAATCATTTAATAATAATAATATAATAGTGTAATAAAACAGCTAATTTCAGTATAAGATAATATATTTATTGCCTTTGAATTATAGATGTCAGTCAGAAAAGTGCCGCTAATTGCACATTCCAAAGCGTAGATCTTCATGGAGAAGAATGTGCAAGAAACTTCATGGATGCTCTTATAAATATATCGGTTATATATTTCTTATCGCTACAATAATGCAAGAGACAAATTGTGCGTCTTAACCTCAACGTTTGCCAGTTGAACCAAAAAAAACTGTCAACCGCCATTATGTCCCATCGACAGCTTTAACACAGATAATCACAAATAAGTTTCGGTGTTGTCAACACAATTAGTCGATTGCAATCGTATCGTAATAGTAGTAATAATAGTAATCGAATACAAAATAAATGAAATACTTAATAGATTTTATGGGTTAATGCCTAAAATAAACAATAAATAAATAAACTAGTCTTGGAAATGAAAAACAAAGTAAATAATCTTTATTCGTATCAAAACCTAACCTGACAGTGACATCCTCTAGTTTAGTGTTTTTATTTTATTGGGTCGGAAAATCATCTTATGACAAATCTCGCTCTTGGGCGGAGCGCGAGATAGTGTCAGACTTTTACTGACTAAAAACCCACTCCTGTTCCTTCTTTGCCTTCGTTCCAGGGCCCAGGGTTTCACTTTCACACCACAATTGTGTTTTTTTAGTTTTTCCTAGTTTCTTACCTCGTTGATCTCGTGGTCGCAAGAGCGACTACCGAACGTGGGGAGGCCCTGGGTTCGATTCCCGGGTCGGGCAAAAAGTGTACGTAGGTTTTTCAGGAAGACTTAGGGTGCCTTCAAATTGAAAACAGTTCTCAATTCCCTAATAGGGTTCCGAAGATGTTTGCGAATCGCAAAAAAAAAAGTTTTCAGACGTAACTACAAATTTATAGATTTCAGTTTTTTTTCTATACTTGTGCTATGAGACCTTGCTTCATGCCAAATTTCAAGATTCCAAGTCAACGGGAAGTACCTTATGAATTTTGATTCCCTTGAAAATGTCGAAATACACATTTTTTGCGACATAAGCGGCCGTAACTTTTTTTTCGTTAACTCAGAAGTTTGATTTTTTCACAGCTTCAAGGGACCGCAGACTTGAGTATATGGTTTTAATTTCAACTCGATACCTCCACACGTTGACAGAAAGACAGACAGACGGACAGCAAAGTGATCCTATAAGGGTTCCGTTTTTTCCTTTTGAGGTACCTTAAAAAAAGCGCGACTACTGCGCTACACCCGCGTTGCAGTCGCGCTGCACGCTACTTTGTTATTTACATGAAATAACAAAGTAGCGAGGCGACAGCGCTGCCGTCGCGCGACACTTTGCGCCTAATTTGAAGGCGCCCTTACTCTGCAGCTGCCCGGAGTTTGGGAGTTGGTGGTGTGATACCTCCGTGCTTCGGAATGCATGTACAATGCGTTCCAAATAAGAATAGGAATGACGCCATGTTGTGACGTCACGTCATACTGTCAAATCGCAAGAAATTGGGCAAAATTGAAGAACTCAGAGATGAGCAAAATTGAAGAACTGGATTCTGATTAAACTATTTTCGTTCACAGTTCGTAAATAAATTAAATTTTAAAATTTTCTTGTTTTGCTCACCATAATAATTCTTCGATTTGACAGTATGACGTGACGTCACTACCTGTCAATCGATCCTATTCTTATTTGGAACGCATTGCAAAGCCGTTGGTCCAGCGCCTAATCTCTCTCCAGTCACGTCGGATTGACGTCTCATCGGACTATGAAAGTAAAGGAACAGAGACTGCACCTGCTATGTTTGCACACACACTTAATATCTCCTGCGTACATGGCTAATCTCTGTAGAGATTGGCCACCGTCATCGGAGTACGGTCGGGGAGGATTATTTATTCTAGTTTCTCAATTGAAATATCGAAGTTGAGCAAATTCTAGTATGACAACTTGTCAAACGGCATACCTTCAATTAAGACTTGAATATTTAATAACTTGAAATTGTAACTTGTAAAACCAAGAGAAGCTAGGGCGGCGGGGTTGTTCGAAAGAGTACTGCGGACCTGTAACATAAAGTGCAACTGAAGGAACACAGGTGGATTTTAGCCAATAAAAGTCTGACACTCCCTCTCGCTCAACACAAAGCAGGAGGTGTCATTTGATGATTTCACACAGAAACAATAAAAAAAGCAGCAAAACCGTAGGGGCCTAGCAGGGCCGAAGCCTACTGGGGCCATGGGTTGACTTTCGAAAGGGAAACCCGTGGTTCTGGAGCGCTAAGCAAAGAAGGAACACAGGTGTAGTTTTAGTCAGTAAAAGTCTGACACGAAGAGAGCAGGAGGAGAAATTTGATGATTTCACCAAACATTTGTAAGTGTGTTTGTTCCGACAAACATTTGTAAAGCCTATAGAACTGTCTCACTGGCGCATTGGACCTAGAAATAGTAGACAATTTTATTTACCTGGGCTCCAATATCAGTAACGATGGTTCGTGTAAGAAGGAAGTTCGCAGGAGAATTGGCATGGCTAAGAGTGCCATGTCTCAGCTTGACAAAATCTGGAGGGATCGCAACATCTCCGTAAAGACCAAAACCAAATAGGCACGACCCTGGTCTTCTCGATCTTTTCATATGGCGCCGAGACTTGGAAGCTAAAAGCTGCAGACCGCAAACGCATTGACGCCTTTGAGATGTGGTGCTGGAGAAGTATACCTTGGACAGCATTTCGGACCAACGTATCCATATAGCGAGAACTTAAAATCTGCTCGCGGTTGTCGTCAGTGTCTACACAAGATTCTACAATACTTCGGTCACATTGCAAGGAAAGATGGTGGCAACCTCGAAAGGCTCATCGTGACGGGTAAACTGGATGGGAAAAAACCCCGTGAACGCAGCCCAATATGTTGGTCTGACAAGATCCGCACCGCTCTTGACTCTACGCTATACAATGCCCTTCACACCGCCAGAGACAGAAACAGATGGAGGAATATCTTTCGAATGAAAGTGAAGAGGAGTACGACGCAAGAAGGAGGAGAATTGTTCCGGGTTTAGGTGACTCATAGACGAGTCAAATTTACATGTTAGTGAAAACACCCACGATACAGGAGTAATTTCTAGTTTTAGCAAAATTTAAAAAACAACGTTGTTTGTGCGCCCTAGTGGTTGTGGAGCAAGACTGGTTTTTTTTTTATTATGGACTAGCTTTTGCCCGCGGTTTCGCCGGTGTACGTAAAATATAGCCAATGTCACTCAAGAATATAGTAGCTATTTATTGGTGAAAACAATTTTAGCAATAGAATAGAATAGAAATACTTTTATTCGGGAGAAACGCAACAGTCAGCAAACAACGTCAACAGAGAACGGTTACAAACACAAAGTAAAAAAGAACAAAAGTACAGAGTGCGCCGAGCGTGCCCGCACCGAAAGGGTGACAACCCCAGGATTTCAATCAATCAATCCATCAAAAAAAACAATCGCAATCTGACCAGTACTTTCAGAGATAACCACCTACAAACAAAAAAAATAAAAAAAAACAATTTTTACCTCTTTATTTATAATATTAGTGTAGATAGGCTCGCGTTTGACCACTATCTCACCTGATGGTAAGCGATGGTGTGGCCGACGATGGACCACGCTTACCTAGAAGTAACCCATTCACTCTTCACTTAAATAACCCTAGGTTTTAGCTAACAACAAACACAGTCTCAGGCAGGGAATTCCACTCCTTAGCTGAAAAAAGCACGCACAATAAATGTATTCGCAAAACGCTTTGTACGTATGGGTGGGATGTCCACCATGTACCGATAGTGCAAACCCGTACGTCTAGTAGCCCGAAGATGGAACGGACTTGGCGAACCAGTTTTATAGCTAAAAGCTAATATTCCTGTCAAAATTCTGAGAAACACTCACTTTGAACTTCGAAATGTATCTAACCTTTTTGCACGAGGCTCTAAAAGGAAGAAACGTTTCTTACAAAGGATTTCCGTGAAAACACGCAATCTTTTGATGTCGGCCGACTATACCGCTATCTTAATATTTAATCCTATTTATTTATAACAAGTTATCTGCGTTAATCGCTCGTAATGTTAATGGAAACTTTGCGATAAGAAGTCGTTGAACTTTTAAGGTAATAAATTACGACCAAATGATTGTTATTTTTTTAAGGGAAAAGCGGTTTTTTTACTTCATAGAGTTAGTTCAGTCAGTGCGTTCATAGTTGAGGTTTATTAGAGTTCCGTACCCACAGGGTGAAAACGGGACAACACAAAAAACATGATTTTTTTACCGTTGTTTACTACGTTACGGAACCCTTCGAGCGTGAGTCCGACGGTTTTTTTGTCACATATTACACTTCACGTAATATTATCAAAGCGATGATGTGTATGTATACGTTTGTGACATCCTCAAGCTCGAACGGCTAAACAGATTTGGATGAAATTTGGCGCACGGATAGACCGTGTCTTGGAATAGGATATAGGATATTTTATTATCCCTGGAGTATATTCCCTTGGGATAACTGACTAGTTCACGCGGATGAAGTCGCTGATAGGAGCTTGAATCAAAATAATTTGGATTTTAATAAGGAAAACCATAACATATCAGCGGATAAGTGAAAACTGGCGGGAAGACTTAGATGTATTCGTTAGGAATTGTCAAGAAGAGGCTCAGAGTCGGGAAAAATGACAGGAATGGAGGGAGGTCTTTATCCAGGAGTGAGACAGTACAGGCCAGATATAATAACTCGTAACCAGACAATGAATAAAAACCAAAGTCACGTTTTTCTATCGAGCAACAATTAAATAATAATATTCCACAACTATCACACAACGCCGTCTAGTCCCAAGCTAAGCAGAGCTTGTGTTGGACAACTGATAAACATACTTATATATTTCTAAATACATACATATTATAGATAAATTACACCCAGACACAGAACAAATGATCGTGCTTGTCACAAAAACATTTGTCCTGGGTGGAAATTGAACCCACGAACTCCGGCATAGCAGTCAGGGCCACTAACCACTAGACCAATAGGCCAGTCAAATAGTACAACAGAAAAAAAAAACATTACACAACTATTAAATCAAATATAATTAGTACCCAAACACGCTCACTCCTATAACAACGAATTAAACTTCAATAGTATCAAACATACCTAGTTTACACTAACCGGTTTAAAATTAAACTTTAACAACAGTTAACGACGGTTTACTGGGTAATTTATAACTGTACTACAAAGGGTTAAGATTGATATACGCGTAGTTAATCTCGGTTAACGTGGTCGGCGCGTGCGCAAGTTTTTAAGGTAAATATTTATCATATGCTATAATAGGAGAATTAGGGTATGGGTTGGAATATGGTGTGTTATGGATTTGTTGTAATAGAGAATATACCTGTCATTTTTAACTAACCAAATTAAAATAATTATTAGTTCTAGCAAACAAATATAAAAGATTTTTTAACTAGTTAGCTTCAAAATTGCTTATAAGAAAGAGAAGTCCGATATGGACTGTGACGTCAAAGTCCATCGTACGGCCGTGTATTTGTTAGTTATTCTCATTTACTTTTCTATCAATTTTGATTTTTTTTTCACAGTTAGTATTCGGTTTTTGCATATTAATTGATAAACTGGTTAGATAACATTTTTTTTTTATGCATATTCTTTATTTAGAATTATTTTCGATACAAACGAATTGCAATTAAAATCAGGAAGGAAGAATAAGGTATCTACCCTACGTTTTATCAAGTTATATAAAGGAAAATGTATGGAGCAACTGATTTCATTCGTTTTCCCATAGTAATTCTTTTTTAATGAGGAATTCTTACTCGTATAGATCAAATATTTATCATATCCGTATTTCGATTACATCTCGTATATGAATTATTATTTCATTCTACAGACAATAGTTGTTGTATTGTAATTGTTATTTTCTACTACCGGTCAAAATATATGTAATTTTTTCAAAAGTTAATAAATAGCATATCTTCTTCTTTTCGTGTCGATGTACTCCAACTAAATTTTAAAAACAAAACCAAAGCAAAACCTAAAAAAAAGCTAAACTAAGCTTTTTTTTGCTATAATTATAAAAACTAGGAACAATTTTGAAAATAGATTATTTTTTAGAATGCAATTTTTCTAATTCTCTCGTCATATGAACCTCCCAGAGCCTTCAGAGATCATCCAAGCTGGTCCAGTAAATCTCAATTTTTGTGCTTAACTAACACATATGACCATTTAAAGATTTTTTAAATTGTTATCGACAATAACGTACAAATATAAAAAACTCATTTTGTATAGTTTCGATGTTGAGATGGATTCATGATAGCACAAGTTTAAACCTTAGTGGTTTTTGGTTGCTATTTAACTTATACTATCCTGTATTCTTTTGTATTAATAATAAATAAATATATTTTTTTTTATATAATATAGGTGTGATGACACCGAGCGCGCATTCTTACCTAAGCACACAAAAAAAATGTGCTTCTGATCCACATACTTGTAAATTCAAGACTAGCCTTCCTTGGTGAGATTAAAAAACTGTATCTCACCAGGCTAAGCTCAAAATAATATTAGTTTATCTTGTGATACATTTTTTTTACTGTTATACGCTCGCGCTTGACCGCGTTTATCTCACCTGACAAAAAGCGACAATGTGGTCGACGATGGAACGCGATTGCCTAGAAATAACGTATTCACTCTTACCTGCAAGACCCTTAGGTTGTAGCAATCAGGAAACACAGAATTCGGCAGGGAATTCTACTCCTTAACTGTACGCACAATGAATGAGTTCCCAAAACGTTTTGTGCGTATGGGTGGGAAATTAGAAGAAATTCAAGCTAATAGTATAGCAAAATGACTAAATTTTGACTATTTAAAAGTGCCGAAAATGGCCTCGTTGAAAAGATCTATGAACTTCACTTTTTCAAAGTCACATTGGCATTCCAATTTTGAACCTCGCAACATGGCGCTTTAAAATCGGTGCTCTAAACCTTCGGTCGCCCAAAACCAAAACATTTAATTTATTAAACATTATTCACTTTACACAGAATTTAAACTTTCTATGTCAAGTATTTAGTGTCTCCAGAGTTCTAATTATACACAACAGCTGTCGGACACCGCAGCGAGCTCTGTGGTCTCTCTAGTTGACTTTATGTGGTCGCACGAGTCGCTTTATCGTCCTAGCTTACACTAAATTTATAGTATGAATAACGTAACTTTTTGCTATCTCTGTTGTACAGTATACAAATAAAATTTTCTATTAAAAGTAATAAAAATACTTTCTATTGTCTTTTTCTGTTTTTGTATGTACATAAATAGTAAAATGAATAAAATTGAAATAATTAAAATTTTCAAAAGATGGTCCTTCGAGCCGGATTCCAAGAATTTATCAGAACAAAACTATCTTTTACGGTGTAGAATCCTACCTGTGAAAGCAAATTATAGTTTGAGGGTCGATTTTTCAATCGTAACTTGTATCTGAAAAATAACTATGGTAGTTAAAAAAACTGATATTTAATTAAAATGTTTAAAAATTCAAATATTTTTATTTTACATAGGCCTACATGGACACTTATAAAACGTCAGAAGCAAGGTTCCAAATTGGTCGTTTCCTATGGAGAAGAACTGGCAAGAAACTCCATTGATACTCTTTAAAAAAAAAATGTTCTTACAATACTTCCATATTACAGTATTAGTAGATATTATGTAAGAACAGTGTAGACCAGTCAATATTGTACTCAAAAGTACAATAAAAATAATCATAATAAATAGTGAGTCGTAATAGGAAGCAATCTAAAAACTCGCGGAGTCTACAGTGTTCCCACATTCACTTTTAAAAAAGAGGCTATATAAAAAAAGCAAGTAAAATAAATAATTACAACTATGTAATATAACTGCTATAAAACAAATGAGTCGTTAACAAAATAAATTACTAACGAATTTACGGTGGTTGGGTTCTAATAATATAAAAAATATTGCAAAGGCAAAGTATTAAAACAAAAGTATAGATTACAACAAATGTGTGTGTGTGTGTGTGTGTGTGTGCTTCGCCAAGGTCGCTGATGAGGCTGAGGGTGATGACCAGGTAGGCATGCTGGTGGTCAGGATACCCTTTAAAGCCGTGGGTGCTGGCTTTATGGCTCGCTGCTCGAAAGCTTGAGGGAGTGATGATGACGTCACGAAGTAGTAGCTGCACGAAGGCTGCGCTGACGTTCTTTGTCGGGGTCACCAGTTTGGAGGTATGTGGAACAGAGAGTAAAGCCCCACATACCTCCGTTGAAAAGGGAGGATCCTCCAACCAGACGGGTGTTATGTCTGGTGGGCTATTGCCCGACAGATGATTTCGGGCTGTTCTATATGTTCTAATCGCGCGGAGAACTTTGATTGCGCGATGCAGGATTAGTTCTTATGTGACGCCATAGATGTCGCTACATGTGGATTATTAAAAATTAGCCCTTAATTTAAATTTTATGAGAATCAATAGATATCAGCAAACAACTGGCATCCCTTTTCAAGTGACCAGAGAACAGGGCTTTTTTTGGCCAACGAATCAGCATAGCTTTCTTGGATAACTATTCAGCATAGTTATTTTCCATTGACAACAATGCAATGTGAATGATTTTTTTGATGCCCAATGAATTATTATGTAATATGTTTAATTTAAATATTGTATCTGTACCTATTAATTATACCTAATCAATCATTTTTTTTTAATTGATATAAACTAGTGCTTGACTGCGAACCCACCTGAGGGTAAGTAGTGATACAATCGTTGATAGTGAGTCACACTTTAGCCACACTCTAGCCTTGAAGACACCTAAATTATAAACGTATTGCAAGACCGCAGCAGGAAAATTGTTCCAGTCCCTCGATGTACGCGATATAAACGACGAGGCGTAACGCTTGGTCCGGACCGTAGAGGTTTCAACAACGGAAAGGTGGATCCTCGCCGTTTGTCGGGTTAATTTATTTTATTTATTAATTATTAGTTAAGTTTATGAGTTTATTGTAATTTTGTAAGCCGAATTTAATCCTAAATTCTAATTTAAATTATCACAATTTCGTCCTTTTATACTTCTGTTCTTTTTGTCCAAGACATTTGGTCCTAAAGCTCCACCGCAGCTCAAATGCAATGTAGGTTTATTCTAGTCAAAGTGAACTAGTATGCGGTCATTCAGTAACTTAATCTTAAGAACTAGTCTAGAAACTTAGGTAAAAGCACTTTCCAAGGTAATGCACATTAAGTGGAGTTCAGTTCGGAAAGAGTTTTATTGCTATTTTAGATAGCTTTGCTGCGCTGAGAGGTTATTCAAAGAAAATAGAATGTTTTCTTGTATCAACATGAGGTTAAAGAGAATAACTTTTGTCGGGTTGAAAAGGCTGTATAAAAGATGGAGTTGATTGTGGAACCTAAGTATTAAATAGTATATTCACACACGCACAAAATATTTTGTGAATTCATTCATTGTGCGTACAGCTTAGACAATAATTGAAATTATTAAAATTATTGATGGTTACACTGATGCGTCCGACTTACATGGAGAGTTGTGTCAATTATTTGTTCCTAATAATTACAATCGCTCTAGAAAGCATAAATTATTTAATGTCCCATTTTGTCGCACTGTAGCTCGATCCATCTCCCCTGTACCGCGTATGCTAACGATGCTCAACGCGCTCGTGGAGACTAACCCTGGATACTTGGATTTGTTTGCTGATAAATGGAAGACAATATTATTAGAAAGTTTGCAATTCTGTGAGAAGACAGAGTGAAAGGATTAACGTATTTTAGTATTAATGGCTATTTTGCTTTACTAAATAAATAAATAAATAATATTTACAAAACTCGCATAGAACATGTCCAAGAAAGATTAATGAAGACGCAAAGTTGTAATCACATCCATTTAAAGAGGGGAAGACGATCACACAACGTCGTCTAGTCTCAAGCTAAGCAGAGCTTGTATTATGAGTACTAGATAACTGATAAACATACTTATATATTTCTAAATAAATACATATTATAGATAAATTACACCCAGACACAGAACAAATGATCGTGCTCATCACACAAATTTGTCCTGGGTGGGAATCGAACCCACGACCTCCGGCATAGCAGTCAGGGCTACTAACCACTAGACCAACAGGCCAGTCAAAGCTGTTATATTGTGGTGAGAAAGTAAATAAATAATAATTATTATTATAGCTAAGGAGTGGAATTCTCTACCGGATTCTATGTTTCCTGATAGCAAACACCTAGGGATCTTGCAGTCAAAAGTGAATAGGTTACTTTTTGGGCAAGCGTGATCCATCATTGATCACATTGTCGCTTTCCATCAATTGAGATAGTGGTCAAGCGTAAGTCTATGAAAGTAAAAAAACCGGCCAAGTGCGAGTCAGACTCGCGCAGGAAGGGTTCCGTACCGTCCGTAGCAAAAACCGGCAAAAAAAAAAAAACACGTTTGTTGTATGGGAACCTCACTTAAATATTTATTTTATTCTGTTTTTAGTATTTTTTGTTATAGCATAAATACATCATCAGTGAAATTTTAAATTGTCTAGCTATCACGGTTCAAGAGATGCAGCCTGGTGACAGACGGACAGACAGACAGACGGACGGACGGACAGCGGAGTCTTAGTAATAAGGTCTCGGTCCATCTCTTTGAGATGCGCGTGGAACACTACACGACGACTCGGGCTCGCTCTTAACAGGACGAGTAGAAGACGAGCTACCTATTGCTCGTCGTCACCTTTATGTATATAAAGTATTATTAGTTATAGTATTAGTAATAGTATTATATATAAAGTCTACTTCTACGATTGGAAATTGCATCGACGATATGCAGAGCAACCACAGCGGTAATCGTAAGCAATGAAATAGGGATTTCATTCAATTATGATAGAAACTGTGATTTAGGGTGTAGAGGCAGTAAGGGTACTGGTCTCTAAAAGCTTAGTAGAAAAAAACTCATTATTGTATAATATAATAGCAAGATCAGCATTTTAATGTTCCCACTGCTGGGACTCAGGCCTCCTCTCTAGGAGAGGGAATGGCCCGTAATCCACCACGCGGGCGCAGTGCGGGTTGGTGGATGTCAGATGTCTTCGAATGTTTTGGTTCTAGGATATGCCGGTTTCCTCACGATGTTTTCCTTCACCGTTTTGAGAGCAGTGGTGATGAAATAAATTACGCAAAGTCATACACCTGGCTGGGTTTGAACCCGCGACCAACAACTCGTAAGTCGGGGCAGTTACCACTCGGTCACCACTGCTCATCATTATTGTATGATCTTACTCATCTCTCACTAGTCTAAAATTTAACTAAATAAAGACTAAAATGCCTAATCCACAGCACAAACCAAATCTTCACAAATTCACAATCCACAACAATATATTACCGCTAAAGACGACAAACTGTCTGCAGAGACCACAAAGTGTCACCAAAAGCGACCACAAGGCGCAGCACTATTTAAGGACAATAAAGGGCCCGCAATTTATAATCGGAGCTTGAACAGTCTAGGAGGAAATGCTGTGGTCAGTCTAGCTGACACCCGTTTAGTGATGGGGAGATGTCGGTCGAAATAACTTTGGTATCGATATTTTTATTTAAACATTATAATTTTGTTTTTGATCTATTCTTGTGATGTTAGTTGACAACATCTATTGCTGAACATAGCTACTCCCTTCCCAAACGTCGCCAAATAGATCAACCGTTCCTATGCTTCTCGCATGATGTGTAAATTAATTTTATTACAAGTTCATTAAGAAAGATGAAGACACCACTAGTGTGTTAGAATAGCATGTTTAAAAAACCGGGCAAATGCGAGTCGGACTCGCGCACTGAGGGTTCCGTACAAACTTGAAACGTAAATTGCGGTTTACGATTTATGACGTATTAAAAAAAACTACTTACTAGATCTCGTTCAAACCAATTTTCGGTGGAAGTTTGCATGTTAATGTACATCATATATTTTTTTTAGTTTTATCATTCTCTTATTTTAGAAGTTACAGGGGGGGACACATTTTACCACTTTGGAAATGTCTCTCGCGCAAACTATTCAATTTAGAAAAAAATGATATTAGAAACCTCAATATCATTTTTGAAGACCTATCCATAGATACCCCATACGTATGGGTTTGCTGAAAAAAAAAATGAGTTTCAGTTTTTTCAATTTTTGTGTGAAAATCTTAATGCGGTTTACAGAATACACCTACTTACCAAGTTTCAACAGTATAGTTCTTATAGTTTCGGAAAAAAGTGGCTGTGACATATGGACGGACAGACAGACAGACATGACGAATCCGTAAGGGTTCCGTTTTTTGCCATTTGGCTACAGAACCCTAAAAACCGCAAAAACTTTCATAAAAAACCCAATCTCGAGAGCTTATAAAATGACCTGGCTTTTTAAATTCATGTCAATTAAGCACCTTAAGTATCGTATTTTGTTATCAATTAACGAAAAATAATGTTATATTTAAAATTAGCTCACAACAGTTAGTTAACCCACTTTCACCGTAATTAAAACATCCGATTATACTAAAATCGACACTTTTGTTTACTTAATTGGTTTTGCAGTACAATAAAAGCCCTTGCAACATTAACGCCAATCAACTTTTATACCACCAAAATTCAATTTAAACCCCTTGTTTCAATAAACAAGCGACACTTACAATAAAATCCTTAACATCCACATAATAATAGTAGTGTTCATAAAAATTTATCGATATTTAAAACGTGACCCATAAAATCTCCGCTCGTTTTATATTTCTTTAATTTATCGATACAATTATTTCCCATCTCCATTCCTGTTGCGGTGCGCTCAGTGAAGTTCATGCATCGTAAGTCAAAATCAATGGTATAATAATTACCACTGTGTCTTCATGGTATCCTATTAGTTGGAAGTAATATAGGATGTTCGTAAATAAGATTTGACGGGTGATGAATGAAATTGATGGTGGTTTAGGCGCTTTGGTCGATGGGAGTAGTGTATGGCATATTGATCTTGGCATGTCACCGTAAATCGCTTTATATTATTGCGGGATTGTGGCATACAATACCCGTTTCCTTAGTGTTCACGGGTTTTGACATATGTGTGTGTTGATATTTATGTTTTTGTGTAGCGTATCTTAATGACTGGGTCAAATAAACAATATAGATTCTTTTAAAATCTTATTTATTAAATTAAACTCCATGTACAATAGTGGTACATAGGCGGACTTAATGCAATAAAGCATTATCTACCTTTGGGTGAAAAAAGACAACACAGTGTTAGGTGTGCACAATAAATAAATAATAGATATTTCAAATATAATGAGGTATCAATAAATTTAGGTGCTTATAAAAAAAATAAATAAAAAAAGTCTTGTATCTACACTAATATTATAAAGAGGTAAAGTTAGTTTTTTTTTTGTTTCTTTTTTTGTTTGTTTGTAGGAGGATCTCTGAAAGTTTTGGTCGGATTGCGAAAATTTTTTCACCGATAGAAAGCTGCTTTATTCTTGAGTGACATAGCCTATATTTTATGCACGCGGGCGAAGCCGCGGGCAAAAGCTAGTACTGTATATTTCTACTTGGTTTTAATGTTCTAGTTTTTAATGTTCAAAATTCTTGTTTTATCTCTTTTATGACCAATTATTTACATGCTAAATTTTGTGATACTAAATTGTATAACACTGCTGACACCTAAATGTGTACTGTCGCACACTGTGACGGTTTATTAGAGGGATCAGACTTTTTTTTCAATGAAATGCTTTGGAAGCTTTATACATCTATTATACTTTTCTTTAATATTCAATATTAATATATCGCACTACAATGTTTATGTCCGAACTGAAAAAAACTAGACATTTTTTTGTTCTACTCAATTTTCAAACCTATTCTAGAACAACAAAATCCTTAGCATAGCATAAGCATAGCATAATCAGCCTTTTAATGTTCCCACTGCTGGGACTCAGGCCTCCTCTCTAGGAGAGGGAATGGGCCGTAATCCACCACGCGGGCCCAGTGCGGGTTGGTGAATGTCACATGTCTTCGAATTTTTTGGTTCTAGGACATGCCGGTTTCCTCACGATGTTTTCCTTCACCGTTTTGAGAGCAGTGGTGAAGAAATAAATTACACAAAGTAATGCGCCTGGCTGGGTTTGAACCCGCGACCTACAACTCGTAAGTCGGAGCCGTTACCACTTGGCTACCACTGCTCTCCACTACATTTTTAAGGATTTTGCTCTCACAAAATCCTTAAAAGTATATTTTACATGCCAGTTCGTTAACCTAACGCATGCGATCTCCTTTCGATATCACAGTACCCAGATTTGAAAATAAAAATATTTGATTGATTGATGTTTTCTTCTTTTTCAGAGCTATTCCTACGCACGTTAAACGTGGGCTACGAGATTGATCGACCGAGTAAACGCGGCTCTGGGACGCGATCACGGTTTGGTTTCAGTTAGTAAAAGTCTGACACGCATTCTCGCTCCACCCCGAGGGCGAGAAGTTACTTGATGATTTCTTACCTAAAAAAAACCCGCCAAGTGCGAGTCGGACTCGCGCATGAAGGGTTTCGTACTGTCACGTTTGTTGTATGGGAGCCCCACTAAATATTTTTTTGATTTTGTCTTAAGTATTAATTGTTGTAATAGCGACAAAAGAAATACATCAGCTGTGAAAATTTCAACTGTCTGGCTATCACGTTTCATCAGATACAGCCTGGTGACAAACAGACGGACAGTGGTGTCTTAGTAATAGGCCCGTACCTGTTGGGTATGGAAACCTTAAAAGCTTTAGGCACTTTGGTAGAAATATTTTGGTTTCTACCACCTATATTTGTTACGTGAATAGTTAATGAAAGAAAGAAAGAAGAAAAAAAACATTTATTTCAGACTCGCACAGGACAAACAACAATAAAATAAAAAGTAACTACTTAATCTATAAATATTTAACTTAAAATAAAAGAAAACAATATTAAAAGATAAAAATAAAAAACCTGTGCGAGGCCAAAAAGGCTTCTATCTCAGCATAATGCTGCAATATTTAACAAAAAAGTAAAATAACCTGGTGAATGGCCTGGTGATGCCACGGACACACTCACGAATAAGATAATATATAGGTAATAAAAGAATAAAATAACTTATTCTCGTCAGCAGAAAACAATTTGCAAGGGCGTCAGAGGTCGAGGCTCCCATAATAATTACTGAGTTTAATTAAAATACCGAGTAATAAGTAGAGCAAGTGAACATCACTACTCGACCGTTTTATCATAATTAAGTTATATGAAACAGTTGCTCAGTAGTTCTCTGGTTTAAAATTATAATGAATAGTCGATAAAGAACTCAGTTCAAAGTCAAATTTCAATTAAGTAATTTCTTTATCCTTCAATCAATCTGCCATGCATTTACTTTTTTTTATATTGGGATCGGCTTCCGTAACACATCGGATCAACTCAGGATGGATGAAATGGCAATAGCTCCCTGGAACAATTTCTGAACCACGGATATTCCCCAAGTTGAAGAGTAAAATCTACAAGTCCGTGATAAGGCCTGTCATACTGTATGGATCAGAATGTTGGGCTGTGAAAAAGACGGATGAAAAAAGATTGCGTGTAGCGGAGATGAGAATGTTGAGATGGATGTGTGGTGTGACAAGAATCGATAAAATGAGGAATGAGTATAATAGAGGTAGTTTAAAAGTGGCGCCAGTGACATAAAAGTTGAAAGAAATCGTTTGTCTTGGTATGGCCATGTAAACAAAAAGGATGAAACACATGTTACTAAAAAAGTTATCAACGTAAATGTGAGTGGATGGAGAGAGAGAAGGAGGCCAAAGAAAAGATGGATGGATTGTATGAGAACTGATGTGAAAGAAACGGGAGTTAGTGATAACGTGACAGGTAACAGGACAGAATGGAAGAGAAATATGTGTTGCGCCGACCCCAAATAAACGGAACAAGGGTAGGAAGATGATGGTTGAGATCAGCTTCCAGTTTAACCAGATACTCCTAGCCGCTAATAGCCGACTTGCTAGCTTATCGGTTTTCTACCGTTTGCATTTCGGGGCATATGCATCGGAATTGCACAATTTGATTCCGCCCAGACTGTCCCATCATTGGACCATCACATGTACGGTGTTACGTCATCGGTACATGGTGGACATCCCACCCATACGTACAAACGTTTTGGGAACACATTTATTGTGCTTACAGCTAAGGAGTGGAATTCCCTGCCGGAGTCTGTGTTTCCTGATAGCTACAACCTGGAGGTCTTTGAGTCAAGAGTGAACAGGTAGGCAAGCATGCTCCATCGTCGATCACATCATCGCTTATTATCAGGTTGTCAAAAGCGAGCCTCCTCGACCTCGGTTTCCCAGTTACCGTTAACATCATATCTTTTAACGACACTTGTGTGAGAAACTGACGTCAAAAGCCTATCACCATCATCATCATCATTTCAGCCAAAAGACGTCCACTGTCGGACAAAGGCCTCCCCCAAGTTACGCCTCAACGACTGATCCTGTGCGTTCATCGGATTCCCGCGACCCTCACCAGGACGATGACCATTCAACTTGAGAGAGGCCTTCTAATGTCGCGTCTTCCGGCTTACTGTCTCCAGTACCTGCCGGCCCCGTAGTCCATCGGTTTTGCGATCAAAGTGCCCTGCTCAATTACCAATTAAATTTGTTAATAGCCAGTCACTCATGCCGAAAACTAAGTATAGAATTCATAGTACATCAGCAACATGTCAGTCAGATCAAGACCGGTGCATCTCAGTCATTTACATACAATCAGTAACTGATCACCAACGTGACAGTGCCACGACTGATGTGTGCCTTAAGAGCGGCCAACCAGAGTTATATTTCCATACAACTACTCTTTCGTGATTATGACGTTATTACACATATTTTTCCAAATATTTTGGAAACAGATATCTGGAGCATATTATAAAGGTTTCTATAGAAATTAAAACATAAATGATTTACCTGCCTTAAGAAGAAGATGCAAACCCTAAAGGCTGCGAGTGGACCCTAAGGATCAACTCCACTAATCGCTTTTTTTTGGCAGCCTACATTTAAAAGTACTTTATTTATTTATCATCATTTTAAAATTTTAGAATGTTGTTTTACCAGAACATAAACCAGAAGCATACATAAACTAAAGCCTTTTCCCCTGGGATAGGCAGAAATGCCAACTGCTACGACCCATACATACTCTTTCTATTCATTGACGTTCATACATCTGGATTTGGACGAGTATATAACATGTTTCCTGAAGGTAATTTTCGTTTTTACCTTTAACCGTTTTATGTGAAAGTACAATAAATAATTGCGATGCTTTCGGAATGAATTGCAAGTACAGAATTATTGTACAGTTTTACGAACTTATCGCGGACGAAGTCGTGGGCAACAGCTAGTCAAAACATAAATTTATGTAAAACTAATCCAGTAAAGACCTACGGAAATCTGCTATTTTGCATGAACTTTAGCCCTTCATAAAGTACTCATAAATTTAAAATATTTAAAAAAAAAAAACTAGAAACCTGACACATTTAATCGAAATTCTGAATAAAGATTTCTTTTTCCGAAAAATTTTAATGTTTTTAAAATAACACGTATTTCCTGGAACAAGTTTTGTGAAATATAGCGACTAAAATATGATTGTTTTAACGAATGCCAACGAAGTTTCAAAGATCACTAGGGAACTAATCGCACGAAAAAATCATATCTGATAATGTTGTACCTACATGAATCTATGATAAACGTATATTTTTTTCAAATCTATTAAACCCAGCCGTTTCCGAGGAATAGGTTTCAGAAAGTCACTATTTTATGGCACTGCTCTGGCGCTCGGGCCTTAAACCATGCTCAGTTTGACGATAGACGAGTGGGGAAGGACCCTCTTTAATACCTACTCTAGCAAAGGGCAAACCTTTACGTCAAGTATTTCAAACTTGCCCATACAATTTATAGTAATTTGTAACTGATAGGTGCTTCACCAATGCCTCATTTGGCCCATTTGACCGACTTTGACCGTTTAACTTATTACCTACTTGTTTTATTTATGACCAAGTAATTTTGAAACGATTTGAGGAATGCTGGCGCACCTCATATTTTGTTTTTGTACATTTAAAAGATACCTTATGAGTCCGCGTGTTGGATTACAGCCTGGATCCCTCCGCTAAGTGGAGGCTTGAGTCCCTGCTGTGGTAACATTACAAAGGCAGATTATGCTATGCTATTATATATTAACTTCTTTCACCCCTTAATGATCGTCATTGAATCAAACACTACCTTGTCAAAAATATAGACAGACTTCTTGACGCTCACAACTTTCGACCACTACACCAGAATAGCAGTCAGCATAGTAAACGTCGGGTTCGCGGACGGTGAGCAATAGGTAGCTCGCCGTCCGGCCGTTTGGTAAGGGACCACTCAGTGTTGTGGTCCACGCGCTCCTCAAAGAAATGTCAGCAAGATTGATGGACATGCCTGCCAAGGCTGCGGATTATTCACGAGGGTTATTATGGCCCTCGCAAATGGCCACTTAAGGAACACTGTATCAATAGAAGTCTGACACTCCCTTTCACTCCGCCCAGAGGGAGAGAAGTCATTTTAACATTCGAACCTAACATCGGCCAACCAGAGAGAGATTGTCCACTCTTTAATTGTTGACACATCTACAGTCCGAACTAAGCGTTTCACCTCGTCGCGTCGTTTTTATACCGCGTACATTGATGGCTGCGGTCTTCCCATCCGATTATAATTTAGGTGTCTTCAATGTTAGAGTGAATAGGCTCTTAATAAACTAGTGCGCTTCACCATAAACGATTCACTTCTTACCATCATGTGGAATCGCAGTTAAGGACAAAAATATCGTAAAAATATCGTTTATAAAATATTATATAATAAAAAAATAATTAAATTATTATTTTCACGTATATATACATCTTATATATATACATCATATATATACATCTTAACTATTAAATATTATCTATACATATAATAAAACAGTAAAATTATTTTGCGATGGTATTAATTAGCGCAAAAACTACTGAACCGATCCTGTTCAAATTTTGCATACATAATCCTTATAGGTCAGTGCATCTGTTAGGCTATAAATTATCACGCTATTTGCTATGGGGGGTGAGCAATAATCCAAAACGTCGGTGTTAAACGACATTTGCCGCGACTCCGATCCCCAGCTACAGTTAAAATTTTTGTCATTATTTTATCTTCTTTTTTGTAATAAAATTACTTTTACCATTTTTTCAAAATAAAATTGACATTTCTATTCGATATCTTCTAAATATATTGTAAAAACTAATCAAAACACATAATAAAATCGAATTAGTAAAATATGGCACCACACGCAATTCAGATACTCGCAACGCCATCTAAATAATAATAATAATAATCTAGAATAATAATAATAATAATAATAATATAGAATCTGTGGCTCGGCTGTCAAACTGACTGTCAGCAAATATTTTCTCGCCAAAATTTTTCATTTAATTTTATTCAATAATACACAATAATAATGTACAACCACCGGAAAACCCTCAAGAAAAAATAAAAAAAACCATCACATCACCATCCAACTATATATAATGCCTCCAACAAAAGCAATATACAATGAAATGGCGATGAACTGAATTGGAAGAATGCTGACAAGAAGCCGAGCACAAAAACTACACACACACCCAACATCTTCGGGTTCGTCGCTCAGCTCCGCCTCGCAGCCGCCGGGACCAGCGCCAACCGTGAGTAAAGAGATTCCGGTCGCTGCAGTTGCGTCGAGCTCGAGCGACGAATACTTCTCGCCGCCGACGACACCACCACCTGCGCGTCGACGGGGAAGAGGCCGACCCCCGGCCAGCTTGGGACCTCGAGGCCCGCCGGCCTCTGATAGGGTCCCCCCCCGCTGCCGGTGGAAGTGTGCAGCGCATGCGATGGACATCATCCATTAATGAAAACGTCATGCGCTCATACTTTGGGGCTACAGAGGGGGGAATTAACCTGACTGCGTATCGTAGTCGGATGCTCTCTCTGTTTCAGGTGCTTGAGCCAGCTGTCAATGTTTCGGTCCAACGACTATCGGATCAGGTGCGGGTCATTCAGCGTAATCGTATGTTGGATGACGCCGTACTTGATAGACTGCGCCTGGAATCACAGAGTAGCCGTGTTTCACCTGCTACAACACCGGCCGCGGTGCAACGTCTGCCCACTGCTTCACCGCGACCCGTCCAGGTTGGTGACGCCGATGATGACGCGGCTATATCTGTGAGTACCCAATGTAATGATCGATTGAGGGGCGCTTTGGAGGACGCATTTCGAGAGTACCGTTCCACACCGCCGGGGCTTAGACCTCGTCTACCTCGTTTGCCCATGCACAAGAGAAATAGGGCGCTGGTGTGTGCTCTAGATTCACAGCTATCAAATTGCTTTGATAGCAGCAAAGACCTCACTGATACCCACTCAATCTTGTATTGTGCGGCTGTAGCGGCATGTCGTGTAGCTCATGTTAAATTTCCTAATTGTGACAGAGCTACACGACCAGCTGTGCCAGCTTGGCAGTGCAGGATAGAGCACCGTATCGGTGAGGCTAGAGCACTCATCGGTAAGCTTATCTGCTTCAGGGAGGGCAACACTCGCCCTAGGGTGATGCGCTTTGTGAGGCGGGCATTCTCGGGGACTGATATTAGTCCTCGAGATTATCTGCCCTGCGTCACAGAGCGTATCGACTTCCTGAAGCAGAAAATCTATGCATGGGCAAACCGTATTCGTCGGTACAAGCGGCGAGTGGAGCGGTACACTCGGAATCGTACATTCCAAAGCAACGAAAGGTGGGTTTACAGGGATTGGGAGCGATCGGACCAAGGTGTGACTGATACGCGCCTGCCGGATGATGACGCCATGTGTTCATTTTGGCGCAGCATTTGGTCGGCGCCTGTCAGTCACACCGAGGGTGATTGGATTCGAGAGGTCGAGCGCGCATGCGATCTTTTACCAGAAATGGGGGCAATTATCATCAGCCCCCAAGATGTAGCCCGTGCAGTCCGTCCATTGCCTAACTGGAAATCTCCTGGGCCGGACGGGCTGCACAATTTCTGGGTTAAATGGTTCCAAAGGTCGCACGCTCGCTTGGCATCTCAGTTCCAGTCTGCCTTAGAGTCAGGGTCGCTGCCCCAGTTTCTAACGACAGGAATAACCCACCTGCTCCATAAATCAGGTAGTACTGCGGAACCCAAAAATTATAGACCGATCACGTGTTTGCCGACGGTCTATAAAGTTCTTACATCCATTCTGAGAGCTAAAATCAATAGTCATATTGAGACAAATTCTATCATGTCTGCCTCTCAGAATGGATGTAGGAACGGGTCCCGCGGTACTAAGGAGCTGCTCCTCATCGATATTGCCATTAGCCAACAGGTTCGACGTTCTCGGAAGAATCTGTCGGCATGTTGGATAGATTATAAGAAGGCATATGACTCTGTTCCTCATACATGGCTCATGAGGGTGCTAGAACTGTATAAAGTTGATGCAACTCTGCGCACCTTCCTGATGTCATGTATGGAGCAGTGGAGAACAGTCCTTCACTATCCGGGATGTCGACAGATTCAGGAGAACAACGAACCGATAAGGATTGAGCGTGGCATATTCCAGGGTGATAGTCTGAGTCCACTGTGGTTTTGCCTAGCCTTGAACCCGCTCAGCACACTGCTGGAGGGTTCTGGCTTAGGTTACCGGTTGAAAAGAGGCGGTCAGGTCATATCTCACCTTCTTTACATGGACGATCTGAAACTCTTTGCCCCCAACAACTTGCAGCTGGTGGAGCTACTGAAGGTAACTGAAACCTTTAGTAGTGCCATCAGGATGGAATTTGGTGTGGACAAATGTGCAGTCATACATGTAAAGAGAGGTGAGATTATGGAATCCGTGGGAATTCAACTCTCGGATTCCATACACCTTAGATCCCTCTGCTCAACCGAAACTTACAAGTATTTGGGTATGTCGGAATCGTTAGGCATCAATACTGATGACGTGAAACAATCGTTGAAAGAGCGCTTCTTTGGACGCCTGAATAAAGTACTCAATAGTCTTTTATCAGGCGGAAACAAGGTGCGCGCTTTCAACGGTTGGGTCATGCCGGTATTGATGTATTCTTTCGGCATACTCAAATGGACTCAGACAGAACTTGACGCCCTGGATAGGAGGGTCCGCACACTACTTACCGCAAATCGGATGCATCACCCACGGTCATCGCTGATGAGACTGTATATCCCGCGGAAGTGCGGGGGTCGTGGCTTCTTAAATGCTAAGACCCTGCACAACCGCGAGGTATGCAGCCTCAGGGAATACTTCCTAAAAACCGACGTGGGTATGCACCGAGATGTGGTAGCGGTGGACAAGGGCCTCACTCCGCTCTCCTTGGCTAACGAGAACTGGCGCAAACCTATAGTACTGGATACTAATGACCGCAGGGAAGTATGGCAGAGCAAGGAGCTTCACGGACGCTTTTACCGGGCCTTACATGGGCCCGATGTAGACCTGTTAGCGTCCGTATCTTGGCTGCGTTTCGGTGACCTCTTCGGGGAAACTGAAGGTTTTGTCTTTGCGATTATGGACGAAGTTATGATGACGAACAACTACCGGAAATATATTGTGAAGGACGGTACGGTTGACATCTGTCGGGCATGCCACCGACCCGGGGAATCAATCCGACACATTATTTCTGGGTGTTCTCATCTAGCTAACGGAGACTATTTGCATAGACACAACCTCGTAGCCAGGATTATCCACCAGCAACTTGCTCTTAAATACAATCTTGTGGAATCAGAGGTACCGTACTATAGGTATGTGCCCGACCCAGTTCTCGACAATGGCAATATAACGTTATATTGGGATCGATCTATCATCACTGACAGGACTATTGTTGCCAATAATCCTGATATAGTGGTGATAGATCGACTAGAGCGTCGCACAATGATTGTTGATATAGCGGTCCGTCATGACGAGAACCTCGTGAAAGCTGAGAAAGATAAGCAAACTAAGTATCTTGACTTGGCTCGCGAGGTTGTCGACATGTGGGAAGTGGATAAAGCAATCATTGTGCCGATAGTCGTAACGGCCAATGGCTTAATAGCCAAGAGCTTCGAACAACATCTGAGGAGGCTCTCGTTAGGCAGCTGGATCAAGGGCCTGATCCAGAAAGCAGTACTCCTAGACACGGCGCGTATAGTTAGGAGATTCCTCTCTCAGGAGCCCTGACCGCCGGCAGCTTGGACTCTGTTCCCGATGCCGGTGGGCTACTATTTTTTATATTTTTAAATGTTTTTTTTAATGTGTTTTTTTTTTTAAGGAAATATTTAAAAATATAATAAGTATGTAATATAATAAATAAATGGAATAATAATAATAATAATAATTCGTTTATTTTTCTCACCACAATATCCCAGAAATTACAAAACTAAGACAATGACAATAGACAATATTTGGGTTCATACTGTGGGAGACTGGTGCCTAAGGTAGGCTTTTGGCCTGTATTTCAGGTCACCAGGTCTTCCCCTCTTTTAATGGATGTGATTACAATATTGTATATTCATTAATATCTTTCAGACATGTTATAAACAAGTTTTGTAAATATTGTGCTTTGTTGTTCGTGAGTGTTTTGTGTATGTATGCATGTGTATGTGTTTGTGTGCATGTGTATCTGTGTTTGTTCGTTTGCGTGGTACCACTACTCCGGGATATAAAATATTTCTTCTGTCTCAGTATAATTGAGCTGTTGAAGCCAATTCGTAACTTTCATTTTACAATGTTTTTTTGTTAGATGAAATATGCCTAGGGTGCCGTTTATTTTATTGTAGAGGAAGCTTCCTAAATGACTGAAAAAGCGCCTTGAAAATTTGGTTCGTTGGGAGTGTTGGAGTCGATCCACTGGATTCACTCGCCGTCTACCGACAGTTAATGAGGGGTGATATTCCAATAGGCTATGTTGTTTAAGTATTGTGGCTAACAGAAAAAGTTGACGAACTGTAAGAACCTCAGTGTCTCTATATAACTGGTGTGTCGGGTAGCGGTATGGAAGATTGCGAGATATCTTCAGGATAGCTCTCTGCGCTCTCTCCAGGTCTATCAAATTAGATTTAGGCGCTCCTCCCCAGGAGGTGATGCAGTAGGTCAACAAGGACTGCGCCAGTGCGAGGTACACGGTTTTTTTTAATTTGTCATCTGCCACTCTCCTCAATGTTTTGAAAACATACATCAATTTACGTAACCGAGAGTTAAGATTGTCAATATGATCTTGAAACCTCATATAACTGTCGACAATCACACCAAGGTATGTTACTTTTCCAGTTCTGTTTAGGTTAGTACAATTGCACAGGTTATCGTTAGGATTAGGGCAAGAGTGAGCAACAATTTTGTATCGACTAACGTGTGACTCAGCGTTTGCTTTGAGAGAGAAGGTGATATATTTAGATTTGTCTGCATTTAATGTTAGGATACTACTTCGAAGCCACTTAGTCACAGTGTTAAAACCCGACTGCGCACACATGAATACTTTATCCCATGTATCGTCACTAAAGAGCAAAACGGTATCATCTGCAAAAGTTATAATTTTGCCATTTTGTAAATTGAGGTTACCCAGGTCGTTAATGTAAATGAGGAAGAGCGGAGGGCCAAGGACACTGCCCTGGGGCGTTCCGTACGTTACTGTTCTGTCCTCGCTGATAAAGTCATCCACTTTAACGCTCTGGGTACGCTCACTGAGATAATCCTCAAATAGCGCAAGCTGTTGCCCCCTGACGCCTACATTTTCCATCTTGTGCATTAAGATGGGAACAGAGACCGTGTCAAAAGCTTTTGCTAGATCTACAAAGATACCTATGACCTTTTTTCGGCGATCTAGGTTCTCGACTACGTAACTTGTTAGCTCATGGACGGCATCAGAGGTCGATCTACCCGCTCTGAAACCATATTGTGTCGGGGACAGTATATTTTGTTTTTCTAGAAAGTTGACCAGTCTTGAATTCATGATGCGTTCCAATATTTTTGATAAAGCGGGAAGAACAGCTATGGGCCTATAGTTGTTGACACGATCTCTGTCTCCACTCTTGTGGATTGGGTGTATGATCGCTTTTTTGAAGGTCTTAGGGAATTTACCTGTAGTTAAAGCCAGGTTGCAGACATGTGTGAGTGGTGGTACGAATATGGCTCGATATTTTTTTAGTAAATTGCTAGAGATCCCGTCCCACCCCACAGCGCAGTCGCTACGTAGGGGCATAATTAGTGTTTCCACCTCAGCCTCGTCAGTGGGCAACAGTGTCATAGAGTGAATATTTTTATAAGTGGTTTTGTCCGTAGAATCATCCTCTGTGTTCACTATTTTTTCTGCTAAGTTTCTTCCGATATCAGCGAAAAAGTTATTAATATCATTTACAGAAGTATGTGGAGTTGAAGATAATGTAAGTAGGTGTGAATTTTTCTCTTTCTTTTTGCCTCTATTGGTTATATTATTAATAGCCGTCCATAGTTGTTTAGAATTTTTTCCCGCATTGTGTATTTCTTGTTTATCATACTCTATTTTAGCATTTTTTATCTGTTTATTGCAATAGTTCCTATATCTCGTAAATGATAGTTTCAAAATTTCATTGTTGGGTGTTTTTTTGTGTTGTTTGTGCAAGCTGTCTCTGTGTCGTATGCATCGGAGCAATCCCGGTGTGATCCAATCCTTAATTACCTTTTTCCTATTTGGTACTTTCACTGTTTTTGAATTAGTTTTAATAGCATGTCTAATAAGGTTTACCATTGTATCAGCTGCTAGGTTTGCGTCTTGCATATTGTAAATTTCAGTGAAGTCAATTTGATTTAAGTCCCTATCTAATTTCTCATAATTCGTACGGGTTTTTGTTCTTTTAGCGACTGTTCTTTTAGTTTTTGTTGTGAGGTATAATATAACTGTTTCATGGTCGGTTAGAGAGGAATTGGCTACCAGGACTGAGGCAGGCAGAACAGTTTTTAGCATTACGTGATCTATGCATGCCTTTTGACGAGTAGGTATGGTGTGGGCTGGTAGTAAGCCATAGGCGGCTAGTAGAGTGAGGTAAGAGAGTTTATCTGAGTCTCGGTGGTCGGGGTGAATATTTATATTTACGTCTCCGGCAATTATAATGTTCTCGTATTTTTCTATTATTAGTAGTATATCACCCAAGTTATTCAGGAAGCTAGGGATGTCTCTATAACCAGGAGGCCGGTATAATGCTAGTATAATAATATTCCGATCAAATTTTATCAACAATCCGTTCGCACCTGGAAAAGATGGTTCTTCTACCGTAACATTAAGGTCTTCGCGCACATAAACTACAACACCCTCATTTTGTGTTAGATTGTTTATGGTTTGGAAATGATTGTAGCCTGTCAGGTCTGGAATATTTGGGTCAGTACGTAGCCAACACTCTGTTAAGATTATAACGTCCCAGTCCACCTTTGTTCTAGACAGTATAGTGTATAATCCATCGAAATTTTTCGAGATACTCCTAATGTTTTGATTTAGGACCTTGAGTGAACATTCAGGTATAAAGTCAGTAGGAGTACAGTTATCCAGGTCGCAACAGGATGAGTCAGAGACAGAAACCGCGTCAATGTTGTTGATGTTATCTTGGGCGTTATCGAATAGTGGGCGAAAGTTTGTTAACATATGCAGCTTGTATAATACCGAGCGCCGCAGCGGAAACACTCAGTACTAAAATTTGAACTGATCCATACTAATATTATAAATGCGAAAGTAACTCTGTCTGTCTGTCTGTTACGCTTTCACGCTTATACCGCTGAACCGATTTTGATGAAATTTGGTACAAAGATAGAATAGAGCTTGAGAAAGGACATAGGCTATAAATTATCACGCTATTTGCTATGGGGGGTGAGCAATAATCCAAAATGTCGGTAGTGAACGACATTTTGCAGCGAGTTCGAACCTCAGCTACAGTTAAAAATTTTGTCATTATTTTATCTTATTTTTTTTGTAATAAAATAACTTTTACCATTTTTTCAAAATAAAATTGACGTTTCTATTCGATATCTTCTAAATATTTTGTAAAAACTAATCAAAACAAATATTAAAATTAAAGCGGCGAGTAAAATCACGTACTATTTTGTTACATTATTCTATTTAGCTGCAAATTTAACTTCTGAAAGGAAAATCATCACGCTATCATCGATAAGGAGCCAACCAGTCTATTATAACGTTTATATAAGAACGTCTATTTTAAAACATAATCATCGGTGACCTCAGCACATTGGTTTCGTATCTAGACTTACGTGTAATGTAAAGATGGTTCGAGTCCCATAATATGGCTCTCTTAAAAGAAATTTTTATTTTTATTTTATTTTTTCACCGTAAATAAGATTTTTTTATATATATTTTTGCATGCTTACATTTTTTTTATATCTACACACAATATATCTGTAGAAGTTTTTAGTTGTGTGCGTATCACGCAAAATGTTAATAATATAAAATGTAGATAACTTTTAAACATTAAAATTGTGTGTCACTTAAAATATTCCTTAGGCTTTGTTTCATCGCAATCGGTTGACTATATCGAAAGATATATGTATAAATTTAAAGTTTTCAAGAAGTAAAATGTAACACCACACGCAATTCAGATACTCGCAACGCCATCTAAAGACTCAAAGTAGAAATAATGATGACAATGGCATTTGAAATTCATATTAAATTTGATAGATAGATGGCATTGTGTAATTTATGTAATTTTCTGAGTGGCGGAAGAATGACCATCGCCCACGTTTGCAGACAGTTCTATTTTTTTTTCCCCCGTGGTTGTAAATGATAAATGATATTTATTTTGTAAATAGGTTTAAAAAAACACTTTTACACGTCAATTTTTTTTTTTTCGTCATTTTTAAACTAGATGAGGCCGGTGTTTCCTAGCTGACTACCCTGAGAAGAAACACCGAAACAAACTCAGGGGTCAAAGTCTCTTTTAAAGTCCATACAGTAAATATGTAACAAGTTAATTGACCTATATGTATTGAATTATTGACTTTAAAATAACACGGCCAAATTTTTGGAAGGGGTTACATGGTACCTTGCGTTGGAAGGCCCCCAGGTGGACGTTACCGATGACCTGGTGAGGGTCGCGGGAATCCGATGGATGCCTGTGTCCAAAAGTGGACGTCTTTCAGCTGAAATGATAATGATGACGATGGCACCTTTTTATTCTTTTTTTAAGGGTGGAAATTATCCAGTGACTTCTCCCGCTCTGGTTGGGGCGGGAGGGCTTGTCAATCTTTTACTGACTGAAACCACACCTGTGTCCTTCAGTTGCCCTTTGCGACATCTCTTTGAGGAGCGCGTGGATCACTACGCGCTGTTGACGACTGGGCTTGGTCCGGTCAACTACCAGACGGCCGGACGGCTAGCTACCCATTGCTCGACGTCCGCAAGCCTGCGTCTACCGTGGCTGGTAGTCGGTGTCGGAATCTCGGCTCAGAGTGGAGCGGCCTCCTCCTTCGCTAGCATTACGGCTTTGCAGAAGGAGGCTACTTCCGGCCATTTCTCCTCGCTTTGGACCATAGCCCGAACCAGGGCCCGGCGCGAGAGGCCACTGACGCCGATTGCCTCCACAAGGACACAGCGGTGCTCCGCTCTTGCGGGGCACACCTCCAATGTATGCTTCATTGTGTCCTCCAGGATGATGGCACCTTGCTGCCTAATAATAGCGTGTTTTATTATTTGCAGTCACTGCTTCATATAAAACGAGGTCGAATGTGTTTTTCTGATCACAGTTCGACAACGTATGATGTATCTCAGATTCCTTGCAGCCTTACGTCGACATCTGGACATTGCCTCCTTGCAGTGAGTGGTGACCAACACTGGATTATCGTATTGGCACTGGTATTTCGAACGGTTTCTGTTCCGGATTCGGTTGGAATTACCCTGATATTACCATTTTGCAAATTTCCCGAAGCTCCCGGTGTAGTATGCGGTGGAGGTCTATCCAGCTTGGGTGAACCGCCGTGTCCTCATAGAGGCAATCGGCGTCAGTAATTTCTCGGTTTGGTCATCAATATGCGAGTTCGATTGGACGGGGGATACACGCACTCAAGATTTCGCCGAAAATCATTCAAAAGTTGGAGACTCTTTATAGGGTAGTTCCCACTATTGAAAAAACATTTGTCTGTTAAACGGGGACGTCAGTTAAATACACACCAAAAATCCTAGGTAAATGAACCACCACGCCAAAAAGGATCAAGCTACAACAATCAATGCAAGTATGCTCTCAAAAATTCTTCATAAGTACTGTTGTTGAGGAAGATAGTTGATGATGATGGTAGTTTTTGGATTCACTTAAGGCTTTGCACTATCAGCGCACGTTATCCAGCTTAAGGTCGGTGTCCCGATTATGCTCCTTCGTTTACCTCTACTAAAGCTGTCTAACTGATTAAACTCTTCAGTGAAATATTATTGAGGCGAAATGTTTTACACGAGGTAACTCTTTCAAACAATCTCGCAGCCCCAGCAGACATCGGTCCTAGAGGGCCCTATACATTTGCTGAAAGAGGCTACTGGTTGTCATTTTCTTCACCAATCGCCTCCATGAGGACACGGCGGCGCTCCGACCAAGCGGGAACGACTTTCACCTTATTCTCCGGGCGATCCGCACAATGGTGAGATCCGAGTGTTTCTTCCCGCTGAATTCGATACAGATGCCTTCCAAAATATCCATATCCGATGAGTCCTGCACAAAGAGAGGATACCGTGACGCCTCTGTAGTGACACCTCAAAGACAGGCATTACCGCTGCGATTGTGGCGTGCTCACTGTGGCGAGGGATTAAAATCATACAATATTGTTTTACCAGAACATAAACTAGAAACATACATAAACTAATGCCTTTTCCCTTGGGGTAGGCAGAAATGCCAACTGCTACGACCCATACATACTCTTTCTATTCATTGACGTTCATACATCTGGATCTGGACGTTTACACAACATGTTGCGGACGAAGTCGCGGGCAACAGCTAGTACTCTATATGTGTATACAGGTGGGTATCAAAAATAAAACACCGTATACTGATCTATATCAATCATATATTTTGAGGTTGGTTGCTGGCCCTAACCAAATCACGGTAACGAAACCACATCGACTTTTAATTTGATCCCAACGCCATCTATCGAGCGAAGGGTCAGTTATCATAAAACTTTTGGTTTTGTATTTTAGTGGTCGCAAACATACCGCCCACCAAGGGCATTTAGTGGCAAAATGCCCTTCAACAAATACAATTTGCTTAAATGATTGATAAGGGATTGTCCCTTTTACAACATGCAACTGAGTATAATAAAAATGTAAACATAAAATTTAAAACTAACAAAAATGTAAAATATCCCCAAGTTAAGAACTTGGGGATATTCATCGACAAGAATTTCTCTTGGACTGCCCAACTACAAGAAGTTAGCCGCAAATTATTTGCATCTGCTGGATCGTTGAGAAGACTGCGTAATTTTCTGCCGACTGCCACCAAGATTACGCTTGCGCAATCTCTTCTTCTACCCATCCTTGATTATGCTGATGCCAGCTATCTTGACCTCTCTGAAGTACAACTGGATAAACTTGAGCGACTTCAAAACTTTTGTATAAGGTTCATATTCGGTTTGCGTAAATATGACCATGTTACTGAATTTCGTGTTAAACTCAAGTGGTTGCCAATTCGCCTTCGCCGTAATGCTCATATTCTTTCCCTCTTGTATAATGTGCTCTTTTCCCCTTCTACCCCTCGTTACCTCAAAGAACGGTTCCAATTTCTTTGCGACTCCCACATGAGAGTTCTTAGGTCATCAGATAACTTGAAACTTAAAATGCCAATGCATTCGACTACTTTCCTGGATAAGTCTTTTACTGTCCAGGCCGCTCGTCTATGGAATGCATTGCCTGTGGCAATAAAGCGTGCGCAAACACTGCCTGTATTTAAAAGGCTTGTGAAGGATCATTACTTGTCACTGTGATCATGTCTTTGTTTCATCACTAACTTATTCTCTTGCTTATATATTTATATTTTGTATGTATGTATATGTGTATCTATTTTAGTATTAAGTATGTATTAAGTTTTTGTTTACTTTTATATTTGCACCAAGTGCAACCCCATTTTGTGTCCAGGCAATTTCTATCCATTCTGGGTTGCCTGGAAGAAATCGCCGAGTGCGATAAGGCCGCCAATTGTATGTTTTTTTTGTAATTAAATATCAGATTGTAGATTTGTAATCTTGGTATGCAATAAAGTATATATAAATAAATAAATAAATAAATAATAAATAATACAAAAATAAAACAGTGTATAATTTCAATAGCAACAAAAAACAGTGTGTAAAGTATAAAAACAATGTAAAAGTTTAAAAATGTAAATGTTCATCAATGGTCATGAATCAGCAATGGGTAGAATACATATTTTATTGGTTGGCCTCTTTATTGTACTTGATTTGGTGCGTAATGTGACAACTCGCGTGACCTCATCATCTCCCGGATGTTTTTCAAGAACTTGTCCTAGTGCCCAACGACTAGGAGGCAGATCGTCTTCTTTGATAAGAACGACGTCGCCAATATTTGGTTCAGGAACTTTAGAACTCCATTTAGATTAGCCAAATATTCCTGAGACCATAGTCTCCAAAAGGATTGCAGCATCCGTTGCACGAATTGCCACCTGGTTAGAGAATTTACCGATAAACCTTCGTAGTTATAATCAGGTACGGAGATTAACGGTTCACCTACTAAAAAATGACCCGGAGTCAATGGCATTGGCTCACTTGGATCCTCAGAATTAATAATGCTCATTGGACGTGAGTTTAAGCATGCCTCTATCCTTTCCTTTGAAAAATTCAGAATCTCCGCAGTTTCTGACAACAAATTCGCTAACAGTACTGCCCCGCACAACTCTAACCGTGGTATACCGACTTGCTTTATAGATGCCACTCTAGTCTTTGCGACTAGCAGTGAAACCTTGACCTCATTTGTAGAATCTATGAACTGTGTGCCGCAGAAGCCATGCAGCTCTACATAACTCTCTGTCCTTGTACCAAGCCAACGAGGTATGTGTACTTTGCCAAGTAGAGGTAACTCTTCGCGGTAAGTGTACCATTCTTTTATCACATCACTTATTAATTGTTCGTCCCACCCAATACCAGCTAGCCATAATTTCTGTATGAAGACTTTGGCTAAGACACTGGTAGGTGCCAACCACCCCAATGGGTTGAACAATTTGGTAATGTCTGACACTACAGCTCTTTTTGTTACAGGTTGATTGTTTGAACGCTGAACACACACCGTATACCGGAAGGAATCCTCTTGGCGGTCCCAAGTAAGTCCCAATATTTTCATCGTATCATCTACTTTAATTGTTACTTCTTTATGTTTGTTATTATTTATTGCTCTATTGTTCTCGTTGTCCTCCTCATTGCTTTCTATTGTACTTATTTTATTTATGCTATGATTACCTTCTAATTTCCTTATTTTCTCTAATATTTCTTTACTATTACTGTTCCACTTTTGTAATTGAAATCCGCCTTTGCCTAACAGTTCATTCATTTGTTTATATATTTCAATTCCCTCTGTTACGTACTCACACCCACTCATAAGATTATCCACGTAGAATGAGTTTAAGACTCTTTCAGCTGCCAATGGATGTTTCAGATGCTTGCCACCTTCATCATATACAATTTGATGTAGAGTCCTTACAGCTTAGTATGGCGCTGAGGCTGTTCCAAAGGTAACTAATTCATAGTCTTTGATTTCTTCTTCAGGGTCATCTCGCCACAGAATCCTCTGATACATGGCATGTTCATCTGCGACTCTGATTTGACGGTACATTTTGATAATGTCCGCTACTAGACCAAAAGGATGTCTTCTCCATCTCAAAACTGTGTGCCTCAAATCGGCTTGCAAAGTTGGCCCAACCAGCATTGTGTCGTTTAGAGAGACTCCTATATTATTCGTTTCAGATGCGTTGAACACGACTCGCACTTTAGTAGTCGATCTGTCATCTCTTATAACGGCATGGTGAGGTAGGTAAACTGCAATTTCTTTCTTATTATCTTCTTCTTTTACAGGTCTAAGGTGTCCTAAATGTAAGTATTTATGTATTACTTTTTTGTACTTTTTCTTTAACTCTGCATCTTTCCCTAATCTTCTTTCTAATGATCTTAATCTATTTTCAGCGATGGAGCGTGATCCGCCGGACGTGCAGGGAGGATCTTCAACGCGGAATGGCAACCGGACCTCGTATCTTCCATCTTGTGTTCTCTTGGTGGTACTTGCATATAAATCTTCACATTTTTGTTCTTCAAGCGTTAGCAATTTCTTTGAACTAATGTGTTCTTCGATTTCCCAGAATTGTCTTAGGATTTGGTCTGTAGTGAGATTAATATGCATTACACTGACATTAGGTTCTGTGTAGCGTGAACTAGTGGTTGAACCAAGTACCCCCGACAAGATCCACCCTAAAGTTGTGCTCTGTGCGACTAGACTACTGGATGGACTCTTTATCATGCCTTCTTTCACCACGCAGCCGTAAACATCTACCCCTAACAGGATGTCAATTTTACTAGGTTTGCAAAATAAGGGATCGGCAAGTTTCAGACTCGTAAAATCGATCCAGTCAAAGGAATTTTGATCTATGGTTCGTTCTGGCAGGTAAGAGGTAATTTTACTTATAACATATGCGTTTATATTTAATTTGAACTTTGGATCAACCCTGGATTGGATTTCTATGTTAACCATATACTTTGCTATTGTTGGCTTTTGGCCTAATCCTGATACAATTCCGTGTATGGGAATTTTTTTCAATCTGAGGAACTGCACTGTGGACTCAGTAATGAAGCAAGCTTGTGAACCTTGGTCGACTAAAGCTCTAACCGTTTGATAACCCATCTTAGACTCGATATTTACTAGCGCAGTGGCTAGTAAAACCTGTCCAGGTTTGGGCAAATTTTTAGTGGATAGGCAAGAAACCACTGGAGTGGAACTAGTCGACGGACTAGTTTCAACAGCAGGCGTGCTTGATGAAGCATCCACTTTATTTGCAAGTTCTCCATTCAGATGGAGCAACGAATGATGTCTTTTGTGACAAAGCTTGCATGTACTTGTATTTTTACAATTTGCGACTATGTGATTACCACCTAAGCAGTTGAAACAAATTTTATGTTTTGCCACGAAATCACGACGGTGATCAATTGATTGTTTTGCAAATGATTTGCAAAAGCAAAGTTTGTGACCTTCACTACAATATTCACATTTAATGTTGCTTGAACTCACTACCATAGCTTTTGGATTGTGTGAACTATTGACCTGATTATTCCGCTTTGGTTCTATGAATTCTAGGGCACGAAAACGATTCTCTAAAAAGGTAGCAAATCCCTCAAAGGTGGGCAATTCATCGGAGTCTAAATTGCTAATACTGAATTCCCACTGTTTGCGGGTTTCTGAATCAAGTTTAAAGGCGCTTATATGAATGATCATGACGTCCCAAGTTGTCACATCCACCTTTAAATTTTTCAATGCGTTAAGACAATCATTAGTTGTATCAAGCATCTCCTTTAATGACGATGCAGATTCTACTTGCATACGTTTTTGGCTAAATAGACGTTGTAATATACAGCTAACTAGATATTTCCTATTACTATATCTCTTCTCTAATTTTGCCCAACATTGAATGTAATTTGAGTCAGACACGGGTGTTTGTCTCACTAACTGTTCAGCTTCTCCGCTGAGATGGCTCTTTAAATAATGCATTTTTTGCACATTGTCCAACCCATCATTTTTATGCACTAGTGAAACAAACAGGTCCCGAAATGTTGTCCACTCTGAATATTTGCCACTAAACACCGGAATGGCGATCTTAGGTAACTTTACAAATGTACATGACTTAGGAACACTGCTTGATGAACTAGACTCCTTATCAGTCTTTTTTGCAACGCTATATTTGCTCAGCGTAGATTTTATTAAACATTTATATGTAATGTAAATATCCTCTGTACTATCATACATTTCTACTATTTTAGTATTATCTTTAGTTGTATATAATTCGTGAAGTTTAGTGTAATTGTTTGTAAATAAATTCCAATCTCGTTCTAATAATTCATCTTTAGTTTGTATATAATCAACTGTCAACCTATCCTTCGGACTCTTTTTAAAGTTGGTTAAGCCCCGTTGTATTACATTTTGAAGTTCCTTTAAAACATTGACTAAGCCTTCCATTTTAACAAATTATTAACTAAATAAAAAACTGTAAATAAAAGTGTAAATAATACTGTATAAGTTGATTTAAACACGTATCAATAATAAACTACAATCCTATTCTAAGCGAAGCAAATAAAAAAAACATAAAACAAATAACAATATAAAAACAGCAATGTAAAATCTTCTAAGTGTTGAAGCAATAAAGACAATTTTAAAATCTACCACAAATTTTCTAAGTCCTTGTAAACAAATAAATTACTAGAACATTACGTTTCCTAAAATTTTGCAAGTCCAAAATTTTGCTTAAAATTTTACAAGTGTTTGGCAATTAATATACTGCGGGAGAAAAAACGGGCATAGGTTCCCCGTTCCCTCGTTTTCTTTAAAGCTATTCTAAGTCTAAACATGCACACAATAATCACTTAAAATCTACTAAGTCCTTTCTTCGTTGATCATGAACAAATTTGAAAATTGTCTAAGTTATTTATGTGATGACACTAAGGTTCAAATTGGCGAACTTTGTGAACTTGCACTTTGACAGATTAAAACAGAACTGTACTTACAATTTTTGCACTTCACTCACACACGTTCAATGCTGGTGACTGGTGGCGCCCCCTGGTGGCGAAACCTCGAACTAGTGCGTGACGTCGGTCTTCTACTGTCACGTTGATCTGGATGACGTCTCTATGACGACCCGTTGAACTCCGAGAATGACGTAAACTATCACCTCGTTTGATCTGATGCAAGTGGTGCCCTCTACAACACCACAATGCCGCTGCTACTGATCCCGTCCACAACGCTGGACGAAGCTGTCGTCGCAAGTACCGGGTACTTTGCCGCAGCGATCCACTGCAGTACCACGGGCAAGGCGGAACCGGCCGCGCGAGATAACTCAAAAAACGTTTATTTATCCTGGCTCGATGGACCAATGTATAATACCGAGCGCCGCAGCGGAAACATTCAGTACTAAAATTTGAACTGATACTCTATATGTGTATACGGGTGGGTATCAAAAATAAAACACCGTATACTGATCTATATCAATCATATATTTTGAGGTTGGTTGCTGGCCCTAACCAAATCACGGTAACGAAACCACATCGACTTTTAATTTGATCCCAACGCCATCTATCGAGCGAAGGGTCAGTTATCATAAAACTTTTGGTTTTGTATTTTAGTGGTCGCAAACACAGCTATTGTTAGGCTCTTAGTTATTTTTTCGGAGTTTTTGGTATGACATTTATTTTTAGGCTGGGAGGCGAAGTTGTTAGTATAAAGTAGTACGGCGTAGCGGATTGGAGTAGTTGAGTTTTTGTGTTTTGTTGGTGAGTAAAGAAGTTGCATTGTGTAGTGTAATTTATGACTTTGACAAGATTCATACATATGTATCAGGTAGAAAATAATAATTAATAAATAAAATTTGGAATTCAAATAAAGGTAATAAATTATTATGCATGCAATATAGTTAATAATTATAGTTTTAAAAAGGAAAAACTTTACTAGTCACGTAGTTTTCTTGAGTTTTTCAATATCTTCTTCGCAGCTTATACGTAGGCGGGTCTCATTAGATCTTCGTTTCAGGAACACTTTGCCAAAGGATGTCCAGCAGTGCTCGTAGTTGTAGTCTTTAGCAAACATTCTAGCTAGGTAATGTAGCCGTCTCGCTGATGCAGTGAGGGATTCAGACACAAATATTTGTTTATTCGGCCCATTTATATTGAGACTAGACGTACTCAGGCGTTGATCTATGTTATTTTTATTAAAAAATCTTGTGGCCCTTAAAAACCTCTCGCGCTTTATAACCGAGGTGAATTCTATTAGCACCGGGCCGGGTTCCTTGTTTTTGAGTTTCATCCGAAAAACGTCTCGTAAATCTGAGTCTCCAACTGGGACTTTGATAAGCGTGCCGATTTTCTTTGCGACTTCAATTATGCTTTCCTTAGTTTCAGTATCTGATCCAGGGACATTTCTAAGCTCTACTGTAGATGAGCGAGCATTTATCTCAAACTGCTCGAGCTTTGTTTCAAGAGTTTTAATGTGGGATTTAAAAAAGTTATTTTCCTGTTGCAGTAATTTTTGGTTATTGAGGACTTCATCGTATTTTTCCGAAAGATAGTTTATTGACTCCTTCATTTCTTGATTTTGAGCAGATAGGGATTTAATTATAGATGATTCCAGTGAGGCGAACTTGACATCCTGTTGATTCTTTAACTCTTCCATCCTTGCCATAAGATCAGATAGCGTAATGTCGGCAGCGGGAGGTTGATCATTTCGTTTCACTCGGAGTTTGCGTTTTTTTGCAATGTTTAAGTCAGCACATTCCTGATTTTCGAGCGAATCCGATGCGTAATAAACAGGTGAAGTAAGTAGTTGAGAACTACTTTTCGGTGGTGTGCGTTTGACCGACATGTTTTAGTTATGTGTTGACCACACGGGATCGTATGAAGTACCAGGACAGCAGAGATCCAGTGGAGGTGTAGATGTCTTGCGTCGGGTATGGTCAGGGCGGGACAGCGCTTCGCCTGTTCTCGAGTCACACAGTAGCAGGGCGTAACTTGGGCGGAGACAATGCGCGCACGCAGACCTGGGCGGGGTCAGTGCTCGCACGCAGACCTGGGCGGGGTCTTTACAGCCAATATCCGGGGTCCAAGTACCAGGGTCTCACAAGCGGTAGAGTGAACACAGTGTGGCGCGCGTTATAGACACTTGTATTTTGACACCTCTTCGAATCTTATGCACTCCTAATTTTCGTATTGAATTAAAGTTTACTAATATAATTTTTTATATTTGAAAATAAAAGAAGTACGGAGCCAAAAACACGTTAGCACCTTGCGGCGGTCCGGGGGAAGAGTCTATCTAAAGACTCAAAGTAGAAATAATGATGACAATGACAGTTGAACTTCATATTTGATAGATGGCATTGTGTATTTTACGTAATTTTCTGAATGGCGGAAGAATGACCATCGCCCACGTTTGCAGACAGTTCTATTATTCAAAATCGGAGGAAAATAGTTATGGTTAAACTGGTGTTAGACGGAGGCATTTTTAACAATCCTACTGCTTTTTTTTTCCATGATTGTAACAAGATAATTGACCATGATTATTCAAGGGATACCAACCAAAAAAGGCGATAAAAGTAAACAAGTATTGTATTTAATTATTGATTTTAAAATAATACGGCCAAATTTTCGGAAGGGGTTGCATGGCACCTTGTGTTGGAAGGCCCCCAGGTAGACCGATGACCTGGTGAGGGTCGCGGGAATCCGATGGATGCGAGACACACAGGACCAGTCATTATGGCGACACTTGGGGAGGCCTATGTCCATGATAATGATAATGATGGTACTATTTTTTTTCTTTTTTTAAGACTCATCAAATCATCCAATCAAATCAAAAAAAAAAAAAAAAAACAAATAAAAAAAAAACAAATCAAAATCAAATCAATCAGTCATTGGAATGATCCAATGATTTCTGTGGTTGAAGCTAGAGGGCGTGTCAAACTTTTACTGACTAAAACCACACTTGTGTCCTTCAGTTGCGCTTTGAAACATGTCTTTGAGGAGCGCATGGATCACTACGTGCTGTTGACGACTGGGCTCGGTTCGGTTAATTACCGGACGGCCGGAAGGCTAGCTACCCATTGTTCGATGTCTGCAAGCCTGCGTCTACCGTGGCTGGTCGTCGGGGTCGGAATCTCGGCTCGGCGTGAGGACGTTCGTTCCCTCACGCGTGCGGCCTCCTCCTTCGCTAGCATTGCGGCTTTGCAGAAGGAGGCGACCGCCTACTATTCCTCCTCGCTCTGGACTATAGTCCAAACCCTGCCTCAGCGCGAGAGGTGACTGACGCCTACTATGTCCTCCGGGATGGCACCTTGCGGCCTAATAATGGCGTGATTTATTGTTTGCAGTTTCTGCTCCATATAAAACGGGGTCGAAAGTGGTTTACGTTCCTGATCACTGATGTATCTCAGATTCCTGGCAGCCTTACGTCGACATCTGGACGTTACCTCCTTGCAGTGAGTGGTGACCAACACTGGAACTACCTTCTGAGGGAGGCCAGTCTCAGGGATAACACTAATCGGCTGCGACATTTGTTTACCGTAATTTCATTGTTTTATGGATACACAAGACTGTTGAGGGTGTTTCGAGCGGTTTCTGTTTCGGATTCGGTTGGAAGTATCCTGATATTACCATTTTGTGAATCGCCCGGAGGACCCGGTGTGACATGCGGTGGAGGTCTATCACATTTGGGTGAACCGCCGTGTCCTCATAGAGGCAATCGGTGACAGTGACCTCTCGGTTTGGCCATCAATATGCGAGTTTGATTGGGCGGGGATACACGCGCTCAAGATTTCGCCGAAATTCATTCAACGGGGACGTCAGTTAAATACACACCAAAAAATCCTAGGTAAATGAACTTGAAGTAATTTTTACGCCCAAAATGATCAAGCTGCAACAATCAATGCAAGCATGCTCTCGCAAATTCTTCATAAGCACTGTTGTGGAGGAAGATAGTTGATGATGATGATGGTAGTTTTTGGATTCACTGGCTTATTAGCTTTGCACTATCAGTGCACGTTATTCAGCTGAAGGTCGGTGTCCCGATTATGATCCTTCATTTGCCTCTACCAAAGCTGTCTAACGGCTTAAACTCTTCAGTGAAAAATTATTGAGGCGAAAATTTTACGGGAGGTAACTCTTTCGAACAATCTCGCAGACATCGGCCCTAGAGGGCCCTATCCATTTGCTGACATCTCTTTGAGTCCGGTGTAGAATACAACGCGCCGTCGATTCAGGATTGCTTTAACCAGACGGCCGGACGGCACCTCCGCAATCCCGGTTTACGATGGCTGGTAATCGCCCTGCGGCTTTCAACACCCGGAGCATCACTTGCAGCGACAGTTAAGGAGTCAGAATGTCCTATCCCTCATAGTTTCAGCCACCTTCTTCGATCGTAGTGCTTCACTGAAGGAGGCTACTGGTTGAGATTTTCTCCACTCGCTGTGTCCTCCATGAGGACACAGCGGTGCTGGCGCTCCGACCAAGCGGGACCGACTTCCACCGTATGCTCCATCGTATTCTCCAGGCGATCCGCACAATGGTGATACCCGAGTGTTTCTTCCCGTTGAATTCGATACAGATACCTCCCAAAACACCCACTTCCGGTGAGTCCTGCACAAAGAGAGGATGCCGTGACGCCTCTGTAGACACTCTTCAAAGACAGGCATTACCGCTGCGATTGTGACGTGCTCACTGTGGCGAGGGGTTAAAATCATACAATGTTGTTTCACCAGAACATAAACCAGAAACATACATAAACTAATTTCTTTTCTTTTGGGGTAGGCAGAAATGCCAACTGCTACGACCCTTACATACTCTTTCTATTCATTGACATTCATATATTTGGATCTGGACGAGTACATAACATGTTTCCTGAAGGTAATTTGCGTTTTTACTTTTAACCGTTTTATGTTAAAGTACAATAAATAATTGCGTTACTTTCAAAATGAATTGCAAGCTCAGAATGATTGTACGTTTTTACAAACTTAACGCAGACGAAGTCGCGGGCAACAGCTAGTAACTTAATAAATATATAAACAAACTGAAAATAATATATGTACAAAAGGGTAGAAATAAAACTCATAGGGCATCAAAAAATTCGTCCACATCGATGTCAATGGGAGATGTGCCCAGAACGCTGGCAGCATTGCCAGAACCAAAACGAAATAGCATTATTTTTGTATCATTCACCTTGTGCTAATGTCTACAAACCCATACACAGTTCCTCTCAATATAATACCTATAAATTACGAGTATATAACATAACTACTAGTTATGTGTGCACATAAAATGTCCACAGCAGTTTTATTAGAGCGTGTCCATTGAGGAGCGTTGGAGCGTGCGGAGTCAATTGACTGACCAGACCACCAAGGATATGGCCTTTCGACACATCATAAGGTCATGTAGGTTTTGTAACAGATAATGTGCATTGTACAGTCAACAAAAGAGATAAGCAACCAGGGTCGTTAGATATTATAGTGACATCTAAAGCGCCACATAAGAATTAAACTACGAAATCCTGCCTCGCGCAAAGAGTTCTCCGCGTGATTTGAACATACAAGAACCCGAAGTCATCTATCGAGTAGTTGCCCTAACCAGACATATCACCCGTCAGGTCGGAGGATCCTCCCTTTTCAATAGAAGTATGTGGGATTTTACACCCTGTTCCGCGTAAAAGTTCTTCAGTTAGGTCCATTCATTGGTAGATAACTGATGTTATGGGGGGTGGAGTACCTTAGGCTACTTGTATTTTAGAAAAAAAAACTTCTTTTCATTGTGACCATTGCATTATAAAGTTTTAAAAGTTTTACGCGGACGAAGTCACGAATATCAGCTAGTATTATAATATGCCTAAGTATGGGTTCGAGAATATACCTTTTCTTTTAAATATTATATTTCTTCTTTCTGCCCTGCACGGGTACAATTACAGACTAGCAATTTTTAAGGCTGCGGGATTAATTAAAAAAGTTATTACGGTTTTGAAACGCAAAGAGCAACTGAAAAAACACAGATGGGTTTTACCGTTTTAGTTAGTAAAAGACCAAAGGCATAGCATAGCATAGTCGGCCTTATAATGTTCCAACTGTTGGGACTCAGGCCTCTCTAGGAGAGGGAATGGGCTGTAATCCACCACGCGGGCCCAGTGCGGGTTGGTGGATGTCACGTGTCTTCGAATTTTTGGTTCTAGGACATGCCGGTTTCCTCACGATGTTTTCCTTCACCGTTTTGAGAGCAGTGTTGATGAAATAAATTACACAAAGTAATGCGCCTGGCTGGGTTTGAACCCGCGACCTTACAACTCGTAAGTCGGAGCCGTTATTCTTTGGTCATCCTAAACAAAAACGACTTTACTATGGCGGTTCATAGTTAATTCTCTCATCTCCAGAACCAAAAACGACGAGCAATGCTTGCCGTCCGGCTGTCCGGTAACCTTCTGGATCGAGCCCGAGTCATCAACAGCGCTTAGTGTTACACGCACGCCTCAAAGAATATCAACAAAACAAGTAGGAGCCCCGCAGGGCTTCAGCCTACTGGGGCTATGGATCGGGCACACCATAATTATAGTGTCGCCACTGTATGGACCGCCCGGAGGACACGGTGGAGCACACGGTGGAGGTGTGCCCCGCTTGGGCAGAGCACCACCGTGTCCTCGTGGGGGCGATCGGCGGCAGCAATCTCTCGCGTCGGGCCTTGGTACAGGCCATGGTCCGAAGCGAGGAGGAGTGGGAGGCGGTCGCCTCCTTCTGCGAAGCTGTAATGCTAGCAAAGGTGGAGGCCGCACGCGTGAGAGAAGTCCTCACGGCTCAGCCGCCGAGATTCGGACCCATTCTGACCGTCCCGTAACTCTCCGCACCGAGCCAAAGTCGTCGACGGCGCGTACACGGCTATTCCACGCGCGCATCAAGGCGATGTCGGGAAACCGTATGGGCCCAGCAGGGTTGAAGCCTACTGGAGCCAGGGGTCTGCTTCTGAACGGAAGACTCGGCCCTGGTACGAAAGGCAATGAAGGAACAGTTTGACACTATCTCCCGCTCCGCCCAAGAGTGGGGGATGTAACAGAAAAAAAAAACTGGGGCCATGGATGATCCGAAAGAATACCCTGTAGTCCTAGAACGCAAGCCAACTGAATGAACATAGGAGTAGTTTTAGTCAGTAAAAGACTAATACGCCCTCGCGCTCCGCCGTAGAGCGCGAGAAGTCAATGAATGATTTCCTACCTAAAAAAAACTTTTTAGAAAAAAAAATAACCGACTTCACTAAAAAAGAACACTAAAAGGATCAAAATAACTTTAATTTCGGATGTCGGTGTTTCTCGGTATTGTTTGTTTCTTATTTAACACCGACTTTTTTTTTTTTTTTTTTTTTTTTTTTTTTTTTTTTTTTTTTTTTATTCTTGATAGGTTCGCGCTTGACCGCTAACTCACCTGATGGAAAGCGACGATGCGGTCGACGATGGAACGCGCTTACCTAGAAGTAACCTATTCACTCTTGACTTAAAGATTCCCGGGTTGTAGCCATCAGGAAAAACAGATTCCGGCAAGGAATTCCACTCCTTAGCTGTACGCACTATGAATGTTCCGAAATTAAAGTTATTTTGATCCTTTTAGTGTTCTTTTTTAGTGAAGTCAGTTATTATTTTTTTCTAAAAAGTTTTTATTTCACACTTTTTAGTTGCGATACACTTATAACCAGAGTGCCTATTTCTCATGACAATTCCAATTAACCCAAATACTGCTAGGTTACATTGTTTTATTATAAAGTTCCTGTGTCTACCTTCCTCCTTCCGGCTCCATCATCAGATCAGTTCGATAGTACCTTATAGCCAAAGAGCATCTCACGACAATTCTAATAAGCCCAAACACGGCTAGGATATATTGATTAATTACGGAGTTCCTGTGCCTATCTTCCGGCTCCATCATCAGATCAGTTCGATAGTACTTTATAGCCAAAGAGCATCTCACGACAATTCTAATAAGCCCAAACACGGCTAGGATACATTGATTAATTACGGAGTTCCTGTGCCTACCTTCCGGCTCCATCATCAGATCAGTTCGATAGTACCTTATAGCCAAAGTGCATCTCATGACAATTCTAATAAGTCCAAACACGGCTAGGTTACATTGATTAATTACGGAGTTCCAGTGCCTACCTTCCGGCTCCATCATCATCATCAGATCACTTCGATGATACCATTTTCAACGTAACTATGCAGAATCATTCATTTATTTGTATTGTCATAGTCGCTTAACTATATCTTCATTGTGATATCTATTTGAGTATGAAGTTCCGTTGACCATTTCTGGTCTTCTTCATCAGTTCCACTTCATCAAATGTTACTTTTTGACTGTAAATGCTTAAGTTCTTGATGAAAATACTAAAATTACCATAGGGTTGCCTATAATTTTTGAGGAGTTCCCTCGATTCCTCATAGATTCCATCATCAGAACTGGATTTTGAAAAAAATGGGACCAATCTGGAAGCATATCCTATAAAGGGAAAAAAAAATTTTGCAATTCGGTCCATAAACGACGGAGTTCTGAGGTAACAAACATAAAAAAAAAAAAAAAAATGATGATAAAAAAAAAAAAAAAAAAAATACAACCGAATTGATAACCTCCTCCTTTTTTTGAAGTCGGTTAAAAAACCTTAAAGAAAAACAATTTTCTAATCAGTTTCTTAGTTCATTCTCTCATCTCCTTTACCAACACTATATTCCAGCTCCTCGGCCGCCGCTGCGTCGCCGGTTGAGGTATAGCCCAGAGGATCATCCGGCTTAGCATTATTTACACAAACTGGTCCACACATCATACTGAGAATGAATCTGTGTGTGTTTCTATGTGCTATGCGATTTTGGACTTTACGGTTTTTGTGTTTGCAATATTCTGAGAGCGGGAATGCAGTTTAGAACATTTATATATAAAAGCATGTTTTTAAAAATATTTATTTTTATTTTTAACGGTGACTGACATGTTTCACCCTATTAAATAATGTTCATATCAAGAGGTACATAAAAATAAATGACTATGTACTCCGCCATAATGGATTAAAAATGACGTCACAAGCATTATAATTAATAATATAATAACAATATATTTGTTTGCTAAAAACACGGTCACACAAGATGGTAAAAGAGAACAAATAGAGAACAAATCGGAACAAACATGTTTCGCTAAGTATTAGCATGCAAATATTTGGTATGTAAGTAATGTTACTTATTACATAATATATATATAAAAGCGAAATACTACTCACTGATTAATCTCCGAAACTATAACACCTACAAACTTATAATTTGGCAGGTAGGTCCCTTATAGGGTGCAGACATCCGCTAAGAACGGATTTTACGAAATTCTACCCCTAAGGAGGTAAAACGGGGGTTGGAAGTTTGTATGGAGAAACCAACTTTAGCACGGGCGAAACCGCTGGCAGAAGTTAGTACCAAATATTTGCATGCTAATACTTAGCGAAACACATTTTTTTTTGTATGTACAAAGACATTAAATGTTTTTGTAAGTTACTTACACAAAAAAAAAAAATTGATAATGATAATTGTGTATTGAGAAATTTTCTCAACACACAATTATCGTAATTTTTTTGGTACCTATTAAAGTTCTAAAGGTCTTCTTCTAGACTATAAAAACACAACACTTAGGTAACAACCAAATCGTAACCTAAGTTTTTTTTTAAACTAAATATTAAACACATATTAAAATAATATAATAAAATACTTAAATACAATAAAATAAAATAAAATAAAAATAAAAACGTTTATAACACACAATTAGCATAATAATTACAGTGGTTAAAGAGTCACATTCAGCAAGTACAAATTTCACAGTATATCTGATGTAACCACCAAACTAGGCCGAGGGCCTGTATTATGGTGGTCCATCGTCTAGCCATGAAGTTCAACTAGAGAGTACATAATTAGAGTGCCGCTACATTGGCACTTGTTTTTGTCACCGTAGGCGCGGGCTTGCGGACGGCGAGCAATCGGTAGCTCGCCGTCCGACCGTCCGGTAACCGTCCGGACCGAGCCCAAGTCGTCGAAGGCGCGTATTGTTCCACGCGCGCCTCAGGGAGATGTCAGCAAATCGTAGGGGGCCAGCAGGGTCGAAGCCTACTGGGGCCATGGGTAGTGTGAAAACCAAACCCGAGGCCCTGGGACGAAGGCAACGAGGGAACAGGAGTGGGTTTTTAGTCAGTAAAAGTCTGACACGCCCTCTCGCTCCGCCCTAAATCGAGAAAAGTTATTTGACGATTTTTTACCCCTCCAAAAAAAAGGTTACTAAATTTCTAGCAGACGCAATTTTAATGAAAACAACTACTTTAAATCGTGGTGGAATTTTTATAACTTCAACACAGATTACATATTAACTAGACCAGACCAAAAATGTCTGAAAAAAAGTAAAATAACATTCATACTAGCATAAAATTTTTCCTAAAATATTCAAATGTACTCCAACATGTTTTAAAATTTTAATGAACCGTCTGTTAATAAAATTTTATGTTTCGCTATCGAAACTGTTACTGAAAGTATTTACATTACATAAATGTATGTAAATTAATGTTCAAAGTTTAATTTACATACAATGTTAGTTTATTTAGGCTTAGTAATATAATATACCGTGTCTAAGACATCTTTAAGTCAAGAGTGAATAGGTTACTTCTAGGTAAGCGCACTCCATCGTCGACCGCATCGTCGCTTTCCATCAGGTGAGATAGCGGTCAAGAGCGAACCTATACAGAATAAAAAAAAAAAATACATTGACACAAACGTATAGGTACTATGGATCCAGTACATTTATATTCTGGTGGTGGAATAAATAGTCGGCGGTTTTCTAATTCTTAAGCATTCTATGTGTTATTCCAGGACTTGGTCTACTCGAGTGCCAGACTTTTACCGACTAAAACTTACCTAAATTTTAAGGGTTCCGTACCTCAAAAGGAAAAAACGGAACCCTTATAGGATCACTTTGTTGTCCGTCTGTCTGTCTGTCTGTCTGTCAAGACCCTTTATCTCGGGAACGGGAGGAGCCAGGAGGTATCGAGTTGAAATTAAAACCATATACTAAAGTCTGCGGACCTGTAAAAAACCTTGAAGCTGTGAAAAAATGAAACTTCTAAGTTAACGAAAAAAAAGATACGGCCGTTTATGTCGCGATAAACGTATATTTCGACTCTTTCAAGGAAATCAAAAAATTCTAGGGTACTTCCCGTTGACCTAGAATCCTGAAATTTGGCATGAAGCAAGGTCACATAACACAAGTATAGGAAAAAATCTGAAAACTGTAAATTTGTAGTTACGTCACAAAAAAAACTTTCAATTACGTTATATTTTATTGACTTTTTCAATTTTTACGTATATTATGAAGTGTCAAAGTTCATGCAAAATAGCAGATTTTCCGTGGTCCTTACTGGATTAGTTTTACACAAATTTACAAATTGATTTCAATAGAATCCTAGATAATATCCACAAGATACTGCATTTCCAAAATATTTAATGAAAAATGTGTTATAACGTCATAATCGCGTAAAAGCGGTTGTATGAAAAACAGTGAAAATGTATGTCGAATTGCATGCCCTTAATCCTTAATAGGCGTTTTTATGTATGTCAACTTCTAGAGTTAACCCAATAAAATAAAATACTAATAAAAATAGATAGCAATAAATATTTATATGAAAATGTAAGACCGGCTCAATTGTAAGTACCAATTATTATTTAAAGGTCCTATTTGACTACCATTTCGACCTTTAGGTATCAAAGATTATGGACTATAAATCTAGGCAATAAATTCTGGGATCGTTGAGACCAAGGAACCGTTGACACAGATTTTTTTATGTTAAAGGTCTATTGACAAATGGGTTCTGAAATGAGAATGGATTCACTATAAAGGGGTGACCAAACGGTTGCAAACTAGCGTTCCAACCAAGGTGACCTTGGTTTATGTGTTTGGTTTTTGTTGCGGCTACATGGATGTAAACCACGCGCCAACACGTTCAGTGGTTGGGAAAACGCATTGCACCTCCCAACCAAGGGCGTTGAAGGTCATGTATTACAACTGCTTTCGACATAGATTGAAACTAGCAAGGCCACCTTGGTTGGGACGTTGGTTTGCAACCGTCTGGTCACCCCTTAAGTAGAATAGGATAATGTAATGTTATGTTTTTTTTAGGTGGGGAATGTAGAGTTTCGCCCTGACGTTGCATCTCCATGCATAAGCCGTGCATTCATGCGAGGACTGTTGCCTCCAAATCCCATGGTGGCAGACCGGCTACAAGGCTCGCTGCTTCGACCATCCGGATGGCTATGACCCTCTAGGACACGTTCAGTTTGTAAGCGCAGCTCCCACGCTCCATAAAGGGCCATGGACCGCACGATTCCCGCGAAAAGCCTCCGGCAGGAGGTGTCTGGACCTCCTAGATTGAGTAGTAGCCTGATGGTTGCGAGACGAGTATGTCGGATATTCGCATCCATCTGAAGGACGTCCGTAGGGTGCTGCGTAACCTTGACGTGAACAAGGCTAGCGGTCCAGACGGGATACCGGCAATTGTTTTAAGAACGTGTGCGCCTGAACTGTCTCCGATCCTGACACGCATATTTAGGCTTTCATTTGAGGCTGGAAAAGTGCCGATTGCATGGAAGCAAGCTAACGAAAATTTTCGTTCAGCAACCAACTGAACTAGACATAGTTGCTCTTACACAAAAATCGCCACAAGCATATCATTACTAAAGATACTTTTTTAAACAAAATGCCTTCCATTATTCATTCCCAAACAGCCATTTTAAAATGTAAATTTAAAGTATTTGAATCGCGTTCCCTCAATAAATAAAGGAATATGCCCACTTAATAGAAAACAAAGCGTCCACATTACCCCCTAGGGTGGAGCCATAAATTGTTTAAAGAGAAAAACAAGCATTTTACGGACCTTATAAACAACTGGACGGTTCTTTTATTTTGTGTTAAAGATGAGAACTTTATTTAGGTAAATAAATTGAATAACACATTCAAATTTTTTAATAATAATCATAAATAATATGATTAGATCATATAATAGTGTAATAAAACAGCTCACTTAAGTATATGATAATATATTTATTGCCTTTGAATTATTAAGAAGTCAGTCAGTCAGAAAATAGACGCTAATTGCACATTCCAAAGCGAAGATCTTCATGGAGAAGAATGTGCACGAAACTCCATGGACGCTCTTTTAAATTATGCTAAGTATTAGAAATATCTCAGTTACATATTTCTTATCGCTACAATAATGCAAGAGACAAATTGTGCGTCCGACCTCAACGTTTGCCAGTTAAACAAAAAAAAACTGTCACCCGCCATTATGCTCCATCGACAGCTTTACCAGAGATAATCACAAATACGTTTCGGTGTTGCCAGCACGATTAGTCGGTTGCAATGAATAATCGAATACAAAACAAATTAAATAATAGTTTTTATGGGTTAATGCCTGAAATAAACGATAAATAAATAAATAAAATAGTCTTGGAAATAAAAAACAAAGTAAATAATCTGAATTCGTATCAAAACCTAACAATAGTTAATGAGGGAGATCGATAGTGACATCCTCTAGTTTAGTTTGTGTTTTTTTTAGTTTTTCCTAGTTTCTTACCTCGTTGATCTAGTTGTTGCAAGTGTGACTGCCGAACGTGGGGGGGGGGCTGGGTTCGTTTCCCGGGTCGGGCAAAAAGTGCTCCTAGGTATTTCAGTAGGGTGCCTTCAAATTAAAAACAGTTCAATTCTCGAATAGGGTTACGAAGATTTTTGCGAAATGCAAAAAAAAAGGTTTTTTTTGTGACGTAACTACAATATTATAGTTTTCAGTTTTTTTTCTATACTTGTGCTATGAGACCTTGCTTCATGCCAAATTTCAAGATTCTAAGTCAACGGGAAGTACCCTATGAATTTAGATTCCCTTGAAAATGTCGAAATACACGTTTTTTGCGACATAAGCGGCCGTAACTTTTTTTCGTTAACTCAGAAGTTTGATTTTTTCACAGCTTCAAGGGACCGCAGACTTGAGAGTATATGGTTTTAATTTCAACTCTATACCTCCACACGTTGACAGAAAGACAGAGACGGACAGCAAAGTGATCCTATAAGGGTTCCGTTTTTTTTCCTTTTGAGATACGGAACCCTAAAAAAAGCGCGACTGCTGCGCTACACCCGTGCTGCAGTCGCGCTGCACGCTACTTTGTTATTTACATGAAATAACAAAGAAGCGAGGTGGCAGCGCTGCCGTCGCGCGACACTTTGCGGCTAATTTGAAGGCGCCCTTACTCTGCAGCTGCCCGGAGTTTGGGAGTTGGTGGTGTGATACCTCCGTGCTTTGGAATGCATGTCCAATGCGTTCCAAATAAGAATAGGAATGATGCCATGTTGTGACGTCACGTCATACTGTCAAATCGCAAGAAATTGGGCAAAATTGAAGAACTCAGAGATGAGCAAAATTGAAGAACTGGATTCTGATTAAACTATTTTCGTTCACAGTTCGTAAATAAATTAAATTTTAAAATTTTCTTGTTTTGCTCACCATAATAATTCTTCGATTTGACAGTATGACGTGACTTCACTACCTGTCAATCGATCCTATTCTTATTGGTCCAGCGCCTAATCTCTCTCCAGTCACGTCGGATTGACGTCTCATCGGACTATGAAAGTAAAGGAACAGAGACTGCACCTGCTATGTTTGCACACACACTTAATATCTCCTGCGTACTTAGCTAATCTCTGTAGAGAGAGATTGGCCACCGTGATCGGAATACGGTCGGAAAGGATTATTTATTCTAGTTTCTGAATTGAAATATCGAAATTGAGAAATTTACAAATTCTAGTATGACTAATGGTCAAATGGCATACCTTCAATTAAGGTTTGAATATTTAATAACTTGAAATTGTAACTTGTAAAACCAAGGGAGGCTAGGGCGGCGGGATTGTTCGAAAGAGTTATTTATTATTATTATTATTTATTATATACTTTATTGTACACATCATAATGTGGACAGGATAAATATATACAAAAACAAAGTGTACAAAGGGCGGTCTTATCGCACAGGGCAATCTTTTACAGACAACCTTAGGATAGACTGAATGAAAGGAGATAGATTAGGGCGGCCAGTGTACAAAAAAACATAAATAATAATAACTACACGTAATAATAAAAATACATATGGAGTACCTTCAGTGCCATCAGGATGGAGTTTGGTGTGGACAAATGTGCGGTCATGCATGTAAAACGAGGGGAGGTTGTGGAATCCGTGGGCACTCAACTCACGGATTCTATAAACCTGAGATCCCTCTCTCCAACCGAAACCTATAAGTATTTGGGTATGTCGGAAGCTGTAGGCATCAATATCACTGACATGAAGCAATCATTGAAGGAGCGTTTCTTTGGACGCCAGAAGAAGGTATTCAATAGCCTTCTTTCAGGCGGAAACAAGGTGCGCGCCTTCAACGATTGGGTCATGCCGGTATTGATGTACTCTTTCGGCGTACTCAAATGGACTCAAACGGAACTTGACGCCCTGGATAGGAGGGTCCGCACACTGCTGACTGCATACCGCATGTATCACCCACGATCGTCGATTTTAAATGCTAAGACCCTACACAACCGCGAGGTATGCAGTCTCAGGGAATATTTCCTAGCTACCGACGTGGGTAAGCATCGAGATGTAGTGACAGTGGATAAGGGATTCACTCCGCTTTCCCTGGCTAACAAGAACTGGCGCAAACCGGTAGTGCTTGACACTAACGATCGCAGGGAAGTATGGCAGAGCAAGGAACTTCACGGACGCCTTTCACGGGCCCGATGTAGACCAATTGGCGTCCGTAGCCTGGCTGCGTTTCGGTGACCTCTTTGGGGAAATCGAAGGTTTTTTCTGTGCAATTATGGACGAAGTTATCATGACGAAAAACTACCGGAGATTTATTGTGAAGGACAGCACGTTTGACGTCTGTCGGGCATGTCACCGTCCGGGAGAATCAATTCGTCACATTATCTCTGGTTGTTCTCGTCTAGCTAACGGAGAGTACTTGCATAGACACAACCTTTTATCCAGGATTATCCATCAGCAACTTGCTCTGAAATAATCTCTTGTGGAATCGGAAGTGCCGTGCTACAGGTATGAGCCCGACCCAGTTCTTAATAATAGTCATATCACTTTGTACTGGGATCGGTCCATCATCACTGACAGGACTATTGTAGCCAATAAGCCTGATATAGTGGTGGTGGACCGAAGCGAGAGGCGTGCAATGATTGTTGACATATCCGTTTCGCATGACGAGAACCTCGTGAAAGCCGAGAAAGATAAACAAATCAAGTATATTGACTTGGCTCGCGAGGTTGTCGACATGTGGGATGTGGACTCGGCGATCATTGTACCGATAGTCGTGTCAGCCAATGGCTTAATAGCCAAGAGCCTCGACCAACACCTTAGGAGGCTCGCGTTAGGCGGCTAGATCAAGGGCTTGATTCAGAAAGCGGTACTCTTGGACACGGCTCGTATTAAGTTCCTTTCTCTGGAGCCCTGACCGCCGGTAGCTTGGACCCTGTTCCCGATACCGGTGGGACTTTATTTTTTATATTTTTAAATGTTTTTTTTTTATTTAAAAATATAATTTATATGTATATACGAATGAATAAACGAAAATACATTTAAACAATATCAATAAATATACTAATAAATATCAAATATAAAATTGAGCAAGGAGAATAAAGAAATATACTACTAAGAGTTACTGCGGCCCTGAAACGTAGTGCAACTGAAGGAACACAGGTGAGGTTTAGCCAATAAAAGTCTGACACTCCTTCTCGCTCCTCACAAACCAGGAGGAGTCATTTGATGATTTCACACAGAAACAATAAAAAAGCAGCAAAAACCGTAGGGGTCCAGTAGGGCCGAAGCCTAGAACGGTTACAAACACAAAGTAAAAAAGAACAAAGTACAGAGTGCGCCGAGCGTGCCCGCACCGAAAGGGTGACCACCCCAGCATTTCAATCAATCAATCCATCAAAAACAACAAACGCAATCGGACCAGTACTTTCAGAGATTACATCCTACAAAAAAAAAACAATTTTTACCTCTTTATAATATTAATTTAGATAGGCTTTCGTTTGACCACTATCTCACCTGATGGTAAACGATGATGTGGCCGACGATGGAGAACGCTTGCCTAGAAGTAACCTATTTACTCTTCACTTAAATAACCCTAGGTTAGGTAGCTAAAGCTAACAACAAACACAGACTCAGACAGGGAATTCCACTCCTTAGCTGTACGCACAAGAAATGTATTCGCAAAACGCTTCGTACGTATGGACATGGGTGGGATGTCCACCATGTACCGGTGGCGCAAACCCGTACGTCTAGCCCGAAGATGAAACGGACTTGGCGAACCAGTTTTATAGCTAAAAGCTAATATTCCTGTCAAAATTCTGAGAAACACTCACTTTGAACTTCGAAATGTATCTAACCTTTTTGCACGAGGCTCTAAAAGGAAGAAACGTTTCTTACAAAGGATTTCCGTGAAAACACGCAATCTTTTGATGTCGGCCGACTATACCGCTATCTTAATATTTAATCCTATTTATTTATAACAAGTTATCTACGTTAATCGCTCGTAATGTTAATGGAAACTTTACGATAAGAAGTCGTTGAACTTTTAAGGTAATAAATTACGACCAAATGATTGTTATTTTTTTAAGGGAAAAGCGGTTTTTTACTTCGTAAAGTTATTTCAGTCAATTAGTTCATATTTTATTTTAATGCATTTGAATATTATACTAACGTAGTTTTAAGTTTCAGTTACTAACATAATATGGACATTGGAATTAGTCAGAAATAAAGTTATTTTATTTTATTTTATTTATTTTTAGTAACGGGACCACGCAAAAAACGAGATTTATTTACCGTTGTTTACTACGATACGGACCCCTTCGAGCGCGAGTTCGACGGTTTTTTTGTCACATATCACACTTCACTTAATATTATCAAAGTGGTGGTGTGTGTGTGTATACGTTTGTGACATCCTCAAGCTCGAACGGCAAAACAGTTTTGGATGAAATTTGGCACACGGATAGACGGTGTCTTGGAATAGGATACAGGATATTTTATTATCCCTGGAGTATATTCCCTTGGGATAACTGACTAGTTCACGCGGATGAAGTCGCTGATAGGAGCTTGAATCAAAATAATTTGGATTTTAATAGGTAAAACCATAACTTATATGTATTCCTTAGGAATTAACAAGAAGAGGCTCAGAGTCGGGAAAAATGACAGGAATGGAGGGAGGTCTTTATCCAGGAGTGAGACAGTATAGGCCAGATATAATAACTTGTAACCAGACAATGAATAAAAACCAACGTCACGTTTTTCTATCGAGCAACAATTAAATAATAATATTCCACAACTATCACACTACGCCGTCTAGTCCCAAGCTAAGCAGAGCTTGTGTTATGAGTACTAGACAACTGATAAACATACTTATATATATCTAAATACATACATATAGATAAATTACACCCAGACACAGAACAAATGATCGTGCTTGTCACAAAAACATTTGTCCTGGGTGGGAATCGAACCCACGAACTCCGGCATAGCAGTCAGGGCCACTAACTACTAGACCAACAGGCCAGTCAAATAGTACAACAGAAAAAAAAAAACATTACACAACTATTAAATCAAATATATTAGTACCCAAACACGCTCACTCCGAATTAAACTTCAATAGTATCAAACATACCTAGTTTACACTAACCGGTTTAAAATTAAACTTTAACAACAGTTAACGACGGTTTACTGGGTAATTTATAACTGTACTACAAAGGGTTAAGATTGATATACGCGTAGTTAATCTCGGTTAACGTGGTCGGCGCGTGCGCAAGTTTTTAAGGTAAATATTTATCATATGCTATAATAGGAGAATTAGGGTATGGGTTAGAATATGGTGTGTTATGGATTTGTTGTAATAGAGAATATGCCTGTCATTTATATGTATATGTATGTATTAACTAACCAAATTAAAATAATAATTATTAAGAATTTTTAACTAGTTAGCTTCAAAATTGCTTATAAGAAAGAGAAGTCCAATATGGACCGTGACGTCAAAGTCCATCGTACGGCCGTGTATTTGTTAATTATTCTCATTTACTTTTCTATCAGTTCTGATTTTTTTTTCACAGTTAGTATTCGATTTTTGCATTAATTGATAAACTGGTTAGACAACATTTTTTATATATTATTTAGAGTTATTTTCGATACGGAAGAATTGCAATTAAAATCAGGAAGAAAGAATAAAGTATCCACCCTACGTTTTATCAAGTTATATAAAGGAAAATGTATAGAGCAACTGATTTCATTCGTTTTCCCATAGTAATTCTTTTTTAATGAGGAATTCTTACTCGTATAGATCAAATATTTATTATATCCATTTTTCGATTACATCTCGTATATGAATTATTATTTCATTCTACAGACAATAGTTGTTGTATTGTAATTGTTATTTTTTACTACCGGTCAAAATAGATGTAATTTTGTCAAAAGTTATTATATAGCTATAATTATAAAAACTAGGAACAATTTTGAAAATATATTATTTTTTAGAATGCAATTTTTCTAATTCTCTCATCATATGAACCTCCCGGAAGCTTCAGAGATCATCCAAGCTGGTCCAGTGATTCTCAAGTTTTATGCTTAACTAACACATATGACCATTTAAAGATTTTTTAAATTGTTATCGACAATTACGTACAAATATAAAAAACTCATTTTGTATAGTTTCGATGTTGAGATGGATTCATGATAGCACAAGTTTAAACCTTAGTGGTTTTTGGTTGCTATTTAACTTAGACTATCCTGTATTCTTTTGTATTAATAATAAATAAATATATTTTTTTTATATAATACAGGTGTGATGACACTGAGCGCGCATTCTTACCTACGCACACAAAAACAAAATGTGCATCTGATCTACATACTTGTAAATTCAAGACTAGCCTTCCCTGGTGAGATTAAAAAAATTTATCTCACCAGGCTAAGTTCGGGAAGTTCCTGCACCGGATTCGTGCGGAAGCGACGCCCGGGTGTCGCCACTGTGTGGACCGCCCGGAGGACACGGTGGAGCACACGGTGGAGGTGTGCCCCGCTTGGGCAGAGCAACGCCGTGTCCTCGTGGGGGCGATCGGCGGCGGCGATCTCTCGCGCCGGGCTTTGGTACAGGCCATGGTCCGGAGCGAGGAGGAGTGGCAGGCGGTCGCCTCCTTCTGCGAAGCAGTAATGCTAGCAAAGGAGGCGGCCGATCGCGTGAGGCAACGGTCCTCACGCCCCAACCGCCACCGGGATTCCGATCCCGATTTCCGGCCACCGTAGGCGCGGGCTTGCGGACGGCGAGCAATGGGTAGCCCGCCGTCCGACCGTCCGGTAACCGTCCGGACCGAGCCCAAGTCGTCGACAGCGTCATCATCACTTCAGCCGAAAGACGTCCACTATTGGGCATAGTATATACCATAACCAGGCTAAGCTCAAAATCATATTAGTTTATATTTTGATACTATTTTTATTTACTGTTATAGGCTCGCGTTTGACCACTATCTCACCTGATGGAAAGTGACGATGTGTTTGAAGATGGAGCGCGATTGCATAGAAATAACGTATTCACTCTTGACTGTAAAATCCCTAGGTTGTAGCTATCAGGAAATACAGGCTCCAGCAGGGAATTCCACTCCTTAGCTGTACGCACAATGAATGAGTTCCCAAAACGTTTTGTGGGTATGGTTGGGAAATTAGAAGAAATTCAGGCTTATAGTATAGCAAAATGACTAAATGTTGACTATTTAAAATTGCCGAAAATGGCCTCGTTGAAAAGATCTATGAACTTCACTTTTTCAAAGTCACATTGGCATTTCAATTTTGAACCTCGCAACATGGCGCTTCAAAATCGGTGCTCTAAACCTTCGGTCGCCCAAAACCAAAACATTTAATTTATTAAACATTATTCACTTTACACAGAATTTAAACTTTCTATGTCAAGTATTTAGTGTCTCCAGAGTTCTAATTATACACAACAGCTGTCGGACACCGCAGCGAGCTCTGTGGCCTCTCTAGTTGACTTTATGTGGTCGCACGAGTCGCTTTATCGTCCTAGCTTACACTAAATTTATAGTATGAATAACGTAACTTTTTGCTATCTCTGTTGTACAGTATACAAATAAAATTTTCTATTAAAAGTAATAAAAATACTTTCTATTGTCTTTTTCTGTTTTTGTATGTACATAAATAGTAAAATAAATAAAACTGAAACAATTAAAATTTTCAAAAGATGGTCCTTCGAGCCGGATTCCAAGAATTTATCAGAACAAAACTATCTTTTACGGTGTAGAATCCTACCTGTGAAAGCAAATTATAGTTTGAGGGTCGATTTTTCAATCGTAACTTGTATCTGAAAAATAACTATGGTAGTTAAAAAAACTGATATTTAATTAAAATGTTTAAAAATTCAAATATTTTTATTTTACATAGGCCTACATGGACACTTATAAAACGTCAGAAGCAAGGTTCCAAATTGGTCGTTTCCTATGGAGAAGAACTGGCAAGAAACTCCATTGATACTCTTTAAAAAAAAAAATGTTCTTACAATACTTCCATATTACAGTATTAGTAAATATTATGTAAGAACAGTGTAGACCAGTCAATATTGTACTCAAAAGTACAATAAAAAATAAATAGTTCAGTCAGTCATAATAAATAGTGAGTCGTAATAGGAAGCAATCTAAAAACTCGCGGAGTGTACAGTGTTCTCACATTCACATTATAAAAAAGAGGCTATATAAAAAAAGCAAGTAAAATAAATAATTACAACTATGTAATATAACTGCTATAAAACAAATGAGTCGTTAACAAAATAAATTACTAACGAATTTATGGTGGTTTGGTTCTAATAATATAAAAAATATTGCAAAGGCAAAGTATTAAAAAAAGTACATATTACAACAAATGTGGATTATTAAAAATTAGCCCTTAATTTAAATTTTATGAGAATCAATAGATATCAGCAAAAACTGACAACCCTTTTCAAGTGACCAGAAAACAGGGCTCTTTTTGGCCAACGTCAGCTTAGCTTTCTTGGATAACTATTCAGTATTGTTATTTTCCATTTTTGATCCCTAATGAATTATTATGTAATATGCTTAATTTAAATATCGTATCTGTACCTATTAATTATTATCAATCATTTTTTTTAATTGATATAAACTAGTGCTTGACTGCGATCCCACCTGATGGTAAGTAGTGATACAATCGTTGACAGTGACACTTTAGCCACACTCTAGCCTTGAAGACACCTAAATTAGAAACGTATTGCAAGACCGCAGCAGGCAAATTGTTCCAGTCCCTCGATGTACGCGATATAAACGACGAGGCGAAACGCTTGTTCCGGACCGTAGAGGTTTCAACAACGTAAGGATGGATACTCGCCGTTCGTCGGGTTAATTTATTTTATTTATTAATTATTAGTTAAGTTTATGAGTTTATTGTAATTTTGTAAGCCGAATTTAATCCTAAATTCTAATTTAAATTATCACAATTTCGTCCTTTTATACTTCTGTTCTTTTTGTCCAAGACATTTGGTCCTAAAGCTCCACCGCAGCTCAAATGCAATGTAGGTTTATTCTAGTCAAAGTGAACTAGTATGCGGTCATTCAGTAACTTAATCTTAAGAACTAGTCTAGAAACTTAGGTAAAAGCACTTTCCAAGGTAATGCACATTAAGTGGAGTTCAGTTTGGAAAGAGTTTTATTGCTATTTCAGATAGCTTTGCTGCGCTGAGAGGTTAGTCAAAGAAAATAGAATGTTTTCTTGTATCAATATGAGGTTAAAGAGAATAACTTTTGTCGGATTGAAAAGGCTGTTTAAAAGATGGAGTTGATTGTGGAACCTAAGTATTAAATAGTATATGCACACACGCACAAAATATTTTGTGAATACATTCATTGTGCGTACAGCTTAGACAATAATTGAAGTTATTAAAATTATTAATAGTTACACTGATGCGTCCGAGTTACATGCAGAGTTGTGTCTATTATTTAATGTCCCATTTTGTCGCACTGTAGCTCGATCCACCTCCCCTATACCGCGTATGCTAACGATGCTCAACGCGCTCGTGGAGACCAACCCTGGATTCTTGGATTTGTTTGCTGATAAATGGAAGACAATATTAGTAGAAAGTTTGCGATTCTGTGAGAAGACAGAGTGAAAGGATTAACGTATTTTAGTATTAATGGCTATTTTGCTTTACTAAATAAATAAATAAATAATATTTACAAAACTCGTATAGAACATGTCCAAGAAAGATTAATGAAGACGCAAAGTTGTAATCACATCCATTTAAAGAGGGGAAGACGATCACACAACGTCGTCTAGTCTCAAGCTAAGCAGAGCTTGTGTTATGAGTACTAGATAACTGATAAACATACTTATATATTTCTAAATAAATACATATTATAGATAAATTACACCCAGACACAGAACAAATGATCGTGCTCATCACACAAACATTTGTCCTGGGTGGGAATCGAACCCACGACCTCCGGCATAGCAGTCAGGGCTACTAACCACTAGACCAACAGGCCAGTCAAAGCTGTTATATTGTGGTGAGAAAGTAAATAAATAATAATTATTATTATAGCTAAGGAGTGGAATTCTCTACCGGATTCTATGTTTCCTGATAGCAAACACCTAGGGATCTTGCAGTCAAAAGTGAATAGGTTACTTTTTGGGCAAGCGTGATCCATCATCGATCACATTGTCGCTTTCCATCAGTTGAGATAGTGGTCAAGCGTAAGCCTATGAAAGTAAAAAAAATCGGCCTAGTGCGAGTCAGACTCGCGCAGGAAGGGTTCCGTACCGTCCGTAACAAAAAACGGCAAAAAAGAAAAACACGTTTTTTGTATGGGAGCCTCACTTTAATAAATATTTTATTCTGTTTTTAGTATTTGTTGTTATAGCATAAATACATCATCAGTGAAATTTTAAACTGTCTAGCTATCACGGTTCAAGAGATACAGCCTGGTGACAGACGGACAGACAGACAGACGGACGGACGGACAGCGGAGTCTTAGTAATAAGGTCTCGGTCCATCTCTTTGAGATGCGCGTGGAACACTACACGACGACTCGGGCTCGGTCTTTACAGGACGAGTAGAAGACGAGCTACCTATTGCTCGTCGTCACCTTTATGTGTATAAAGTAATAAATAATTACTACGAACGGAAATTGCACCCACGATATGCAGCGCAGAAGCCAATCGTTCAACCACAGCGGCAATCGTGTCGTAAGCAATGAAATAGAGATTTTATTCGATTATGATGGAAACTTTGATTTAGGGTGTAGAGGCAGTAAGGGTACTGGTCTCTAAAAGCTTAGTAGAAAAAAACTCATTATTGTATAATATAATAGCATGATCAGCATTTTAATGTTCCCACTGCTGGGACTCAGGCCTCCTCTCTAGGAGAGGGAATGGCCCGTAATCCACCACGCGGGCGCAGTGCGGGTTGGTGGATGTCAGATGTCTTCGAATGTTTTGGTTTGTTTGGATTGGGTGTAAATAAGTGGACTGTATCTTATAAGTGCTGGTATATTGCCGTCAGATCAATATTCTCAAAAATACAACGATCCCGGACAAACAGTGATTATAAAATTAGGTTCGAGAGGTGTCGTCCGTCGCGGCGGTGTCCGTGGAAGCGAGTCTCCGCAGTGCGCCGGACAGCCGTGTCGCCGCCCGCGTCTCCGTTCCCCGCTGCCGATGACGTATGAGCACGCCGCCCGCGCGTGCAGACCGCGTCGCCGATGGTTGTTGGGTTCAATTCCCAACATGCTGCCCGGGTTGAAGCGAAGACTTCAAACATCTGGAAGGGGGCAAATATTATGAAAGGCCCTCCTTATGGTTTCCTTCTTCGGTTTATCTCAGCGGCTCTCTTGAGGTTTTATCGCTGCCAGGGTAGACGTTCACAACTTTTCCTTGGGCCCCGAGTACAGGAGGAGCAGCTCTATTGAAGACGTTTAATGTTGCCATCAGAGACCTGTGGATGAGGTATAACATTATGTGATCGTCCAATAAGAGATAAGCGGAAAATCGAGAGGATTTGAGGAGAGAATAGTAGAAGGAAGGGAGTTTAAAATAGCTTGTATTTTAGGTGATGCACGTAGCCATTTCCTCATAAGTGAGAAGCGGTTAAAGTGGGGAATATAAGCAAGCACGAATTTAAACTGTGATCTAAAACTTCGATTGCATATTGTAGGTTCCGACAAATGCAGTACTTTATATTCCGATTATAAATGGTTAAATATGATTTGCTAGGTAGCGCAGTAACGAGTTCGATGTGACAGGGCGCTTGTAGATTTACAGATGAAAGATGACGTGATAAGTGTGCAACTTTTGTCTTTTCTGTTCGCTATCATCACTGACCCCGCATTATCCACACTACACGATGGAATGTATGCATGAACCTTGAAGATGTATTAATGATCTTTTTTAAAAGAATGAAATTAAATCTATTGTTAATTAATCTAGTAATAGAAACTACATCAGAATGACTGTTAATTATTACTACAGAACAAGAAACCAATTCTGGTAGATCCTGTTTCTCAATATGATCGGGCATTCTTGGCCATTCCCGTTCATCTTTCTCTAAGAAAGTGGGACCAGGCCACTGCAAGGATGAACTACTGATGGAATCAGCCTTCAGCCCGCGGGAAACAAGATCCGCCGGATTGTCTTTCGACGGCACGTAGCCCCACGCGTGACCCTCTGTGCTCTCTTGAATTTCGTGAATACGGTTGCGTACGAAATTTTTTGGTCGTAATAGGGGTGTGGTTAACCACCCTAAAACTATAAAAGGTGGTGCAACTCACCATAATCTAGGTTTGTTTACCATAAGAGTAAGAGAGGATAATACCTTTGTACACAACCTTGCAGTTGAATTAGACTAACAGATGAAGGTGGGGTAAAAAATAAATTTATATGAAGTTTATAATTATTATTTATATGAAGACAGCTTAACGAAGACTCCTTGTCATACGACCTAAGCGTTCATGCTCTTGCATGAATCCTACGTGCCTGTTTTTGAAGACAGGATCTCTCAGAAACTTACACTCTAACGACATGAACCGACATTTCGTCTTTTGAAAGGAACCGCCTAAGACTGAAGGATCTTTCTTCAGCGGCATGATTCCGACAAAGCGTCCGTCGTCTTTACGACGAGTGTGTTTCTGAAACCTCTGCTCACAGGTACGCTCCTCAGGGGACCAGGAGTGTTTAGCTGCAATGGTGTCTAATTCAGAGAAACGAGATAAGTCTGGATTGGCACCCTCATTTATAAAATGACAAACGAGGGAAGAAGAGTGTGACTTATGACGAGCAACGTACCCTGACACTAGCCAACCCAGTTTCGTTTCATATAACTTAGGTTGATTTTTACCTAAGTCAATAGAATTATTACATAATATGGACCAAAATATTTCGGCTCCAACTAAGATATCTATAGCTGACGGTATATTAAAAGATGGGTCAGCTAAACTTATTCCCAATGGAATAGAAAGGTTTTCTATGTTAATGAATGAAGATGGCAACGCTCCCGTGATTTGTGGTAAAATATGGCAGTCTACAGTAAATCTACAGTCGTCATTATAATTTGACATAAAGGTGAGGCTGCAAGACTGTGTACAATGAGAAGTATTATTATTTATACCTGTCACGGTGGCGCTCGCACTACGTCTCGACAAACCCAGCTTACCGCAAAGTGACTCAGCTACAAAGTTACCCGTGCTACCGCTGTCGAGCAGCACTCGGGCAGTGTGCAGGGCTCCCTTGCTGTCGACCACTCTCACGATCGCTGTGGAAAGCAAAACATTTGGAGGAGTAGTAATCTGCTGAACATTAGCTGAACCGACAAAATTATTGACGGGTAGAATTGGATCAGGAGAAGGAGTAGCTTCTGCCTCATGCAAATGAAGCAGCGTACTGTGCTTTTTCTTGCAATATTTGCAAGGAACAAGATTGCACTTTGATTCTACGTGCCCAGGTCGAAGGCAATTAAGGCAGACCTTAGTTTCTCTGGCCTTTTGTATACGAGCTTCAACATTCAGGGCTCTAAAAGCTTCACAATTGAATAAATAATGTGTTTGATTGCACATAGGACATGTAAATATATTTTTATTATTATTGAATTTTTTATTTTTATTACTATTTTCATTTGTGATTGAATTAGATTTTGTAGTTGTAATTAGATTTGAATTATGTTGGTTAATTTCTGAATATTGTTCTTTATTGCTGGTTCTTTTATGCTCTTGTAAAGTTTCCAATAAGTCAGCTCTGTTGCTAAGAAAATTTATAAATGAGTCTAAAGAAGGCGGATTATCAAGTGTGTTTCGATGTTCTTCCCATTGCCTTCGTGTGAGACTGTCAAGTTTTTCCGACATGATATGAATTATGAGGGTATCTTGCAAAGTAAATTCGGTATCTTGACCTAACGTTAACAAGGCACGAAGATTTTTATTTGTGACGTCTATGAGGTTACGAATAGAAGAACACGATTCACTATGCATATTTTCAACATTAAATAGTGCCTGAACATGATTATTTACGAGCAACCTTTTGTTGTCGTACCTTTTACATAACAAATTCCAAGCGGATTCATAATTCTGAGCTCTAAAATCTAAGTTATCTATAACTAGCAATGCACTACCTTTTAGAGAAGCACGTAGGTAATGCAACTTATTAATGTTGTCAATGTCCGTCCGTGAATGAATTAGTGAAATGTAAGTGTCTCTAAATTCGAGCCAGTGTTGATAGTGACCTTGAAAAACAGGTAGATTGATTTTAGGTAACCTAACGCAATTGGATTTAAAGCCACCTGCCTGTACATCCGCGTCACCCGTTACTGAACCATCCAGAAGCCTGCTAAACTGGGGACGAGCTCCGAGTAAACTCCGCGCCATCGCCACCAGCTTATAGTACTGGTTCTCGAACTGCTCACGCTCCTCGCTCTCGTCAGCGGGGTCCTCCACCAACATCTCGATGTCACACTGCAATTTGTCGAAATCCACATATAAGCTATCGAACTTATTAAATCTAGTTTCTAAATCTAAAAGTTGTAAGCTACTAAGTTCGCTGCAACTTTGAACCATGTGAAGGTAGTTGCTAAAAATGGTGAGCTTAGATTTCATACAGCTACGTCTTTTTACAAGTTTTTCAACTTTTTCGTCAGACATAGCGATAAAACACAAAGGCAAACTCACAAGTGAACCAATGCAAGACAAAAAAGCAAGTTTATAAAATGCAAATAAATAGTAAGTAGTTAGCTAATGGGTTACGGATGACTCAACGGTGCGAACAAAGAAACATCTGGTGCGCAGGTACTTAACGGTATGTTGTCGAGCGATCAGCTGTTATAGATAAGAAGCGAAGGAGTTACGTAAACAGATGGGTAATATATTGTAGCTTTCTAAATAAGCAGAAAAGATGAATATTACGAAATATAAGGCTATGAAAATGATTTTTGTCATTAAAAGACTTAAATTGAAGTAAATTGAAAGCACTCACTTAAATATTGCTATTTAAACAAGAAGTAAGACAAGGAACAGATAAGGGAAAAATTGAAACGAACTCACAGAACGTTTATACCATCCACACGGTAACGATGATTCTGCCAGTTTGATTTTCTTTGTCCTTGCTTGACGATGACTCAGCTTTCGACGGTTGCAAGGGCCGTCGTCGTACGTAGACTTCTGGATTACTTCTTCCTCTAGGTGAGTGCGGGTGCGATGCGAAGCCAATAAGACAGGAAATTGATGACTCCTGCTGGAACTGTCGCTGCTGAAGACCGCTACGAAGAGCTTCGAGTTTGAAGTTTCTTGAAGTTTCCAAGACCGTTACTATTCGAAATCTTGATAAAACGGCGAGATCCTTGAAGGACCAATGTTTGGTCCGTCGCGCCGGCGTCCGTGGAAGCGAGTCTCCGCAGTGCGCCGGACAGCCGTGTCGCCGCCCGCGTCTCCGTTCCCCGCTGCCGATGACGTATGAGCACGCCGCCCGCGCGTGCAGACCGCGTCGCCGATGGTTGTTGGGTTCAATTCCCAACAGGTTCTAGGATATGCCGGTTTCCTCACGATGTTTTCCTTCACCGTTTTGAGAGAAGTGGTGATGAAATAAATTACGCAAAGTCATACACCTGGCTGGGTTTGAACCCGCGACCAACAACTCGTAAGTCGGGGCAGTTACCACTCGGTCACCACTGCTCATCATTATTGTATGATCTTACTCATCTCTCACTAGTCTAAAATTTAACTAAATAAAGACTAAAATGCCTAATCCACAGCACAAACCAAATCTTCACAAATTCACAATCCACAACAATATATTACCGCTAAAGACGACAAACTGTCTGCAGAGACCACAAAGTGTCACCAAAAGCGACCACAAGGCGCAGCACTATTTAAGGACAATAAAGGGCCCGCAATTTATAATCGGAGCTTGAACAGTCTAGGAGGAAATGCTGTGGTCAGTCTAGCTGACACCCGTTTAGTGATGGGGAGATGTCGGTCGAAATAACTTTGGTATCGATATTTTTATTTAAACATTATAATTTTGTTTTTGATCTATTCTTGTGATGTTAGTTGACAACATCTATTGCTGAACATAGCTACTCCCTTCCCAAACGTCGCCAAATAGATCAACCGTTCCTATGCTTCTCGCATGATGTGTAAATTAATTTTATTACAAGTTCATTAAGAAAGATGAAGACACCACTGTGTTAGAATAGCATGTTTAAAAAACCGGGCAAATGCGAGTCGGACTCGCGCACTGAGGGTTCCGTACAAACTTGAAACGTAAATTGCGGTTTACGATTTATGACGTATTATAAAAAACTACTCACTAGATCTCGTTCAAACCAATTTTCGGTGGAAGTTTGCATGTTAATGTACATCATATATTTTTTTTAGTTTTATCATTCTCTTATTTTAGAAGTTACAGGGGGGGACACATTTTACCACTTTGGAAATGACTCTCGCGCAAACTATTCAATTTAGAAAAAAATGATATTAGAAACCTCAATATCATTTTTGAAGACCTATCCATAGATACCCCATACGTATGGGTTTGCTGAAAAAAAAAATGAGTTTCAGTTTTTTCAATTTTTGTGTGAAAATCTTAATGCGGTTTACAGAATACACCTACTTATCAAGTTTCAACAGTATAGTTCTTATAGTTTCGGAAAAAAGTGGCTGTGACATATGGACGGACAGACAGACAGACATGACGAATCCGTAAGGGTTCCGTTTTTTGCCATTTGGCTACAGAACCCTAAAAACCGCAAAAACCTTCATAAAAAACCCAATCCCGAGAGCTTATAAAATGACCTGGCTTTTTAAATTCATGTCAATTAAGCACCTTAAGTACCGTATTTTGTTATCAATTAACGAAAAATAATGTTATATTTAAAATTAGCTCACAACAGTTAGTTAACCCACTTTCACCGTAATTAAAACATCCAGTTATACTAAAATTGACACTTTTGTTCACTTAATTGGTTTTGCAGTTCAATAAAAGCCCTTGCAACATTAACGCCAATCAACTTTTATACCACCAAAATTCAATTTAAACCCCTTGTTTCAATAAACAAGCGACACTTACAATAAAATCCTTAACATCCACATAATAATAGTAGTGTTCATGAAAATTTATCGATATTTAAAACGTGACCCATAAAATCTCCGGTCGTTTTATATTTCTTTAATTTATCGATACAATTATTTCCCATCTCCATTCCTGTTGCGGTGCGCTCAGTGAAGTTCATGCATCGTAAGTCAAAATCAATGGTATAATAATTACCACTGTGTCTTCATGGTATCCTATTAGTTGGAAGTAATATAGGATGTTCGTAAATAGGATTTGACGGGTGATGAATGAAATTGATGGTGGTTTAGGCGATTTGGTCGATGGGAGTAGTGTATGGCATATTGATCTTGGCATGTCACCGTAAATCGCTTTATATTATTGCGGAATTGTGGCATACAATACCCGTTTCCTTAGTGTTCACGGATTTTGACGTATGTGTGTGTTGTTATTTATGTTTTTGTGTAGCGTGTCTCAATAACTGTGTCAAATAAACAATATAGATTCTTTTAAAATCTTATTTATTTATTTAAACTTCATGTACAATAGCATTATCTAACTTTGGGTAAAAAAAGACAACACAATGTTAGGTGTGCACAATAAATAAATAATAGTTATTTCAAATATAATGAGGCATCAATAAATTTAGGTGCTTATAAAAAATAAAATAAAAAAAGTCTTGAATATTTTTCTACACTAATATTATAAAGAGCCGATGGATACGGAAACCTTAAAAGCCTTAGGCACTTTGGTAGAAATATTTTTGTTTCTACTACCTATATTTGTTACGTGAATAGTTAAATAAAGAAAGAAGAAACAAAGAAAGAAAACATTTATTTAAAACTCACACAGGACAAACAACAATAAAATAAAAAGTAACTACTTAATCTATCAATAAAGACTTAACTTAAAATAAAAAATAAAAGAAAACAATATTATAAAAGATAAAAATAAAAGACCTGTGCGAGGCCAAAAAGGCTTCTATCTCAGCATAATGCTGCGATATTTAACAAAAAAAGTGGTGATGCCATGGACACACTCACGGAACACAGAGACGGATAAGATAATATTTAGATAATAAAAGAATAAAATAACATATTCTCGTCAGCAGAAAACAATTTGCAAGGGCGTCAGAGGTCGAGGCTCACATAATAATTACTGAGTTTAATTAAAATACCGAGTAATAAGTAAAGCAAGTGAACATCACTACTCGACCGTTTTATCATAATTAAGTTATATGAAACCGTTGCTCAGTAGTTCTATGGTTTAAAATTATAATGAATAGTCGATAAAGAACTCAGTCCAAAGTCAAATTTCAATTAAGTAATTTCTTTATCCTTCAATCAATCTGCCATGCTTTTACCAACTATATTGGGATCGGCTTCGGTAACACATCGGATCAACTCAGGATGGATGAAATGGCAATAGCTCCCTGGAACAATTTCTGACCCACGGATATTCCCCAAGTTGAAGAGTAAAATCTACAAGTCCGTGATAAGGCCTGTCATACTGTATGGATCAGAATGTTGGGCTGTGAAAAAGACGGATGAAAAAAGATTGCGTGTAGCGGAGATGAGAATGTTGAGATGGATGTGTGGTGTGACAAGAATCGACAAAATGAGGAATGAGTATAATAGAGGTAGTTTAAAAGTGGCGCCAGTGACATAAAAGTTGAAAGGAAATCGTTTGTTTTAGTATTGCCATGTAAAGAAAAAGGATGAAACGCATGTTACTAAAAGAGTTATGAACGTACATGTGGGTGGATAGAGAGAGAGAAAAGGAGGCCAAAAAAAAAATGGATGGATTGTGTGAGAAATGATGTGAAAGAAACGGGAGTTAGTGCGTCCGACGTTCGTGCGTTGATGACATCATCACTAGTAAGTGATGTCATCGACGATAGCATCGACATCACGGAGCTCGCGTTTGTCCACCTGATCACTATCAGGTGGTCAAACGCGAGCCTATCAATAATAATTAAAAATAAATACAATTACTGTATCTGACCTCGGTTTCCCAGTTACCGGAAAACCTCATATATTTTGACGACACTTGTGTGAGAGACTCACGTCAAAAGCTATCATCATCATCATCATTTCAGCTAAAAGACGTCCACTGCTGGACATAGGCCTCCCCCAAGTTACGCCTCAACGACTGATCCTGTGCGTTCATCGGATTCCCGCGACCCTCACCAGGACGATGACCATTCACCTTGAGAGAGGCCTTCTATTGTTGCGACTTCCGGCTTACCGTCTCCAGAACCTGCCGGCCCAGTAGTCCATCGGTTTTGCGATCAAAGTGCCCTGCCCACTTACCAATTAGATTTGTTAATAGCCAGTCACTCATGGCGCAAACTAAGTATAGAATTCATAGTACATCAGCAACATGTCAGTCAGATCAAGACCGGTGCATCTCAGTCATTTACATACAATCAGTAACTGATCACCAACGTGACAGTGCCACGACTGATGTGTGTCTTAAGAGCGACCAACCAGAGTTACGTTTCCATACAACCACTCTTTCGTGATTATGCCGTTATTACACATATTTTTCCAAATATTTTGGAAACAGATATCTGGAGGATATTATAAAGGTTTCTATTGAAATCTTAACATAAATTTATGAAAACTAATCCAGTAAAGACCTACGGAAATCTGCTATTTTGCATGAACTTTAGCCCTTCATAAAGTACTCATGAATAAATTTAAATATTAAAAAAATATAACTATAGAAACCTGACACATTTAATCGAGATTCTGAATAAAGATTTCTTTTTCCAAAAAAATTAATGTTTTTAAAATAACGTGTCTCCTGGAACAAGTTTTGTGAAATATAGCGACTAAATGATTGATTTAACGAATGCCAACGAAGTTTCAAAGATCACTAGGGAACTAATCGCATGAAAAAATCATATCTGATAATGTTGTACCTACATGAATCTATGATAAACGTATATTTTTTTCAAATCTATTAACCCAGCCGTTACCGAGGAATAATAGGCTTCAGAAAGTCACTGTTTTATGGCACTGCTCTGGCGCTCGGGCCTTAAACCATGCTCAGCCCCCCTAGCCAAGTTGCAAACGATAAACGTGAACGCTTAGTAATCTCCAATAGATTTTCAACTTTATACCTAAGAGCATAAAGTTGAAAATCTATTAAAGACTACTGAGCGTTAGCGACCGGAACGAAAGAAAACACTATGTAATCTTCAATAGATTTTCAACTTTATATCTAATTACATAAAGTTGAAAATCTATTAAAGACTACTGAGAGTTTACGTTTATCGTTTGTGACTTGGCTAGGGGGGCTGGTTTGACGATAGACGAGTGGGGAAGGACCCTCTTTAATACCTACTCCAGCAAAGGGGAAGCCTTTACGTCAAGTATTTCAAACTTGCCCATACAATTTATAGTAATTTGTAACTGATAGGTGCTTCACCAATGCCTCATTTGGCCCATTTGACCGACTTTGACCGTTTAACGTATTACCTACTTGTTTTATTTATGACCAAGTAATTTTGAAACGATTTGAGGAATGCTGGCGCACCTCATATTTTGTTTTTGTACATTTAGAAGATATCTTGTGAGCCCGCGTGTTGGATTACGGCTCGGATTCCCTCCGCTAAGTGGAGGCTTGAGTCCCAGCTGTGGTAACATTATAAAGGCAGATTATCATCATTTCAGCCGAAAGACGTCCACTGTTGGACATAGGCCTCCCCCAAATGTCGCCATAATGACCGGTCCTGTGCGTCTCGCATCCATCGGATTCCCGCGACCCTTACCAGGTCATCGGTCCCTTGTGAGAGGCTCTGGATACATCCTCATACATGGTCTCTACTTCGTCGTCGGGGTGCGTCGAGGTCGGAGCGTAAACCTGTATGACGTTTAGCAAATATCTTGGCGATATTCTGAGTATAAGGTGCAAAGGCAGATTATGCTATGCTATTATACTAACTTCTTTCACCCCTTAGTGATCATCATCGAATCAAACACTACCTTGACAAAAATATAGACAGACTTCTTGACGCTCACAACTTTCGACCACTACACCAGAATAGCAGTCAGCATAGTAAACGTCGGGTTTGCGGACGGTGAGCAATAGGTAGCTCGCCGTCCGGCCGTTTTGTAAGGGACCAAGCCCGGGTCGACCACCCGGTGTTGTGGTCCGTCCACGCGCGCCTCAAAGAAATGTCAGCAAGATTGATGGGCATGCCTGCCAGGGCTGCGGATTATTCACGAGGGTTATCATGGCCCTCGCTAAGGGCCACTTAAGAAACACTGTGTCAATAGAAGTCTGACACTCCCTCTCGCTCCGCCCAGAGCGGGAAAATCATTCCAACATTTCGAATCTAACATCGGACAACCAGAGAGAGAGTGTCCACTCTTTAATTAATTGTTGACACATCTACAGTCCGAACTAAGCGTTTCACCTCGTCGCGTCGTTTATACCGCATACATCGATGGACTGGAACAATTTGCCTGCTGCGGTCCTCCCATCCGATTATAATTTAGGTATCTTATATACTAGAGTGAATAGGCTCTTAATAAAATAGTGCGCTTCACCATAAACGATTCACTTCTTACCATGTTTTTTTTTAGGTGGGAAAATCATTTAATGACATCTCCCACTCTTTGTGTCAGACTTTTACTGACTAAAAACCCACTCCTGTTCCTTCTTTGCCATTGTTCCAGGGCCCCGGGGATCTCTTTCGCATCATCCATGACCCCAGTAGGCTTCGACCCTGCTGGGCCCCTGCGGTTGCTGACATCTCTTTGAGGCGCGCGTGGAACACTACGCGCCGTCGACGGCTTCGGCTCGGTCCGGACGATAACCTGATGGTGGGACGGCATGCTACCCATTGCTCGTCGTCCGCAAGCCCGCGCTTACGGTGGCCGGAAATCGGAATCTGAATCGGAATCCTGGCGGCTGGGGCGCGAAGGCCATTGCCTCGCGCGTGCGGCCTCCTCCTTCGCTAGCATTACTGCTTCGCAGAAGGAGGCGACCTCCTGCCACTCCTTCTCGCTCCAGACCATGGCCTGTACCAAGGCCCGGCGCGAGATCTTACCATCAGGTGGAATCGCAATCAAAGACTATTTTATATCATAAAAAAGTGAAAATGAAGAAGCATTATTTTTGTATCATTCACCTTGTGCTAATGTCTACAAACCCATACATAGATATTACATATTTTATGATACATATTTTTTGGTATTTTTTCTTGATAGGTTCGCGCTTGACCGCTATCTCACCTGATGGAAAGCGAAGATGCGGTCGACGATGGAGCGCGTTTACCTAGAAGTAACCTATTCACTCGTGACTTAAAGATTCCCGGGTTGTAGCCATCAGGAAAAACAGATTCCGGCAAGGAATTCCACTTACACTACTTACAGTTCCTTTTAGTTAACTACACTTACAGTTCCTCTCAATATAATACCTATAAATTACGAGTATTTATCATAACTACTAGTTATGTGTGCACATAATGTCCACAGCAGTTTTATTAGAGCGTGTCCATTGAGGAGCGTTGGAGCGTGCCGAGTCAATTGACTGACCAGACCACCAAGGATATGGCCTTTCGACACATCATAAGGTCATGTAGGTTTTGTAACAGATAATGTGCATTGTACAGTCAACAAAAGAGATAAGCAACCAGGGTCGTTACATATTATAGTGACCTCTAAAGCGCCACATAGGAATTAAACTACGAAATCCTGCATCGCGCAAAGAGTTCTCCGCGCGATTTGAACATACAAGAACCGAACCCGAAGTCATCTATCGAGTAGTTGCCCTAACCAGACATATCACCCGTCTGGTCGGAGGATCCTCCCTTTTCAATGGAAGTATGTGGGATTTTACACCCTGTTCCGCGTAAAAGTTCTTTAGTTTAGGTCCATTCATTGGTAGATAACTGATGATATGGGGAGAGGTTAGGCTACTTGTATTTTAGAAAAAAAACTTCTTTTCATTGTGACCAACTGGCATTGCAAAGTTTTACAAGTTTTACGCTGACGAAGTCACGGATGTCAGCTAGTATATATAAGGTGTAAAAAAATTAACTTTAAGAATTTCGAGGGGACATTGTACTCCTCATTATGAACAACTTTTACTATGGGACCAAACCTGAAATCGCGAAAAAAAAATCAGCTGTTCCCTACGTTTATGTTCGCATAACTCGTCAAAACGTATGGAACAGCTGATTTTTTTTTCGCTATTTCAGGTTTGGTCCCATAGTAAAAGTTGTTCATAATGAGGAGTACAATGTCCCCTCGAAATTCTTAAAGTTAATTTTTTTACACCTTATATATGCCTAAGTATGGGTTCGAGAATATACCTTTTCTTTTAAATATTATATTTCTTCTTTCTGCCCTGCACAGGTACAATTACAGACTAGCAATTTTTAGGGCTGCGGGATTAATTAAAAAAGTTATTACGGTTTTGAAACGCAAAGAGCAACTGAAAAAACACAGATGGGTTTTACCGTTTTAGTTAGTAAAAGACCAAAGGCATAGCATAGCATAGTCGGCCTTATAATGTTCCAACTGTTGGGACTCAGGCCTCTCTAGGAGAGGGAATGGGCTGTAATCCACCACGCGGGCCCAGTGCGGGTTGGTGGATGTCACGTGTCTTCGAATTTTTGGTTCTAGGACATGCCGGTTTCCTCACGATGTTTTCCTTCACCGTTTTGAGAGCAGTGGTGATGAAATAAATTACACAAAGTAATGCGCCTGGCTGGGTTTGAACCCGCGACCTTACAACTCGTAAGTCGGAGCCGTTATTCTTTGGTCATCCTAAACAAAAACGACTTTACTATGGCGGTTCATAGTTAATTCTCTCATTTCCAGAACCAAAAACGACGAGCAATGCTTGCCGTCCGGCTGTCCGGTAACCGTCTGGATCGAGCCCGAGTCATCAACAGCGCTTAGTGTTACACGCACGCCTCAAAGAATATCAACAAAACAAGTAGGAGCCCCGCAGGACTTCAGCCTACTGGGGCTATGGATCGGGCACACCATAATTATAGTGTCGCCACTGTATGGACCGCCCGGAGGACACGGTGGAGGTGTGTCCCGCTTGGGCAGAGCACCACCGTGTCCTCGTGGGGGCGACCGGCGGCAGTAATCTGTCGCGCCGGGCCTTGGTACAGGCCAATGTCCGAAGCGAGGAGGAGTGGGAGGCGGTCGCCTCCTTCTGCGAAGCAGTAATGCTAACAAAGGTGGAGGCCGCATGCGTGAGGGAAGTTCTCACGGCCCAGCCGCCGAGCTTCTGACCCATTCTGACCGTCCGGTAACTGTCCGCACCGAACCCAAGTCGTCGACGGCGCGTACACGGCTATTCCACGCGCGCATCAAGGCGATGTCGGGAAACCGTATGGGCCCAGCAGGGTTGAAGCCTACTGGAGCCACTGGTACGAAAGGCAATGAAGGAACAGTTTGACACTATCTCCCGCTCCGCCCAAGAGTGGGAGATGTAACAGAATAAAAAAATACTGGGGCCATGGATGATCCGAAAGGATACCCCGTAGTCCTAGAACGCAAGCCAACTGAAGGAACATAGGAGTAGTTTTAGTCAGTAAAAGACTAATACGCCCTCGCACTCCGCCTTAGAGCGGGAGAAGTCAATGAATGATTTCCTACCTAAAAAAACCTTAAAGAAAAACAATTTTCTAATCAGTTTCTTAGTTCATTCTCTCATCTCCTTTACCAACACTATATTCCAGCTCCTCGGCCGCCGCTGCGTCGCCGGTTGAGGTATAGCCCAGAGGATCATCCGGCTTAGCATTATTTACACAAACTGGTCAACACATCATACTGAGAATGAATCTGTGTGTGTTTCTATGTGCTATGCGATTTTGGACTTTACGGTTTTTGTGTTTGCAACATTCTGAGAGCGGGAATCCAGTTTAGAACATTTATATATAAAAGCATGTTTTAAAAAAATATTTATTTTGATTTTTAACGGTGACTGACATGTTTCACCCTATTAAATAATGTTCATATCAAGAGGTACATAATAATAAATGACTATGTACTCCGCCATAATGGATTAAAAATGACGTCACATAGCTAATCAAGCATTATAATTAATAATATATTAACAATATATTTGTTTGCTAAAAACACGGTCATACAAGATGGTAAAAGAGAACAAATAGAGAACAAATCGGAACAAACATGTTTCGCTAAGTATTAGCATGCAAATATTTGGTATGTAAGTAATGTTACTTATTACATATTATATATGTAAAAGCGAAATACTACTCACTGATTAATCTCCGAAACTATAACACCTAGAAACTTATAATTTGGCAGGTAGGTCCCTTATAGGGTGCAGACATCCGCTAAGAACGGATTTTACGAAATTCTACCCCTAAGGAGGTAAAACGGGGGTTGGAAGTTTGTATGGAGAAACCAACTTTAGCACGGGCGAAACCGCTGGCAGAAGCTAGTGCCAAATATTTGCATGCTAATACTTAGCGAAACACATTTTTTTTGTATGTACAAATACGTTAAATGTTTTTGTAAATTACTTACACAAAAAAAAATTGATAATGATAATTGTGTATTGAGAAATTTTCTCAACACACAATTATCGTAATTTTTTTGGTACCTATTAAAGTTCTAAAGATCTTCTTCTAGACTATAAAAACACAACACTTAGGTAATAACCAAATCAAAACCTAAGTTTTTTTTTTTAAACTAAATATTAAACACATATTAAAATAATATAATAAAATACTTAAATACAATAAAATTAGATAAAATTAAATTAAAAACGTTTATTTGACACAATTAGCATAATAATTACAGTGGTTAAAGAGTCACATTCAGCAAGTACAAATTTCACAGTACATCTGATGTAACCACCAAACTAGGCCGAGGGCCTGTATTATGGTGGTCCATCGTCTAGCCATGAAGTTCAACTAGAGAGTATATAATTAGAGTGCCGCTACATTGGCACTTGTTTTTGTCTATATTAAAACCAAAAGTATAAGTAAAAAGTAACATGAAACAAAATAAAACAGAAAAGGAGAAAGAAATGGTAATAATAATTGTATATTGTGTAGGTAATACAAAACTCAACATGTTTGCAAAATTTCTACTAACCGGTTAGGGGTAATTGTTTTAAATTAGTTCGCAAGATTTGCCCTAAGCCAACATACATACAAACATCGCAAGTTAAATAGAAATGGTAAAAACAATACATAAGAATAGTCTATCACAGAAACTTTATAATACTTCAAAATGTACTGTTCGTGCACTTAACTTGAAATATCGGCTCACTGCCTAACTCGCCGCACGCGCGTCCGTCCAGCTTCGTGGTTCCAAGCAAAGTGAGTGAGGGAGGGGGAGTATGCCCCGCTCCCCCACCATACTATAGCGTGCGGTGTGTACGCATGAGACGACAGAACTATATAGTATAATCTACATACACTACATCTCTTCCTTATTTTAATGAAAGTTTTAGATATAATAATAACTTTTATTATATTTAGTAACATCTTTATTAGAGCATCATAACAACCTTCTACATTTTAATTGACATCACAAAGGTAATGTACTCTTTAGTTTAAAACTATTTTGATCAATGTCCGTCACTTTTCGCCAAGCGGGTCAGATATGCCCCATTACCTTTTCCATTAACTTTTCAAATATCATAATCAAGTAAAGTTTACGATTCAGCATAACATTAATAGCATCAATAATTTTTCCAATATTCTGGTTTTAACAAACACTTTGTCACAGGAAGAATAACTAACTAATTTAATACTTCCTTCACTTCCCAATTAATCTTTTATTATTAACATTTAACCTCATAACACTTCGCTTGTTCCTGTTCCTAACTTCCTTCGCTTTTCTAATGACAATTTATCAACTATAACTAACATCATGCTTCCTAGTTCTTAATTTTAAGCATAACCTAATCAAAACATCAGACTTTCATATATTTTAGTAATTTATTCTTCGTTAGCAAGTTCTTTGCTTCTAATTTATTACTTCTTAAACTATAATTCTTGTAGTCCTCTTCTTCTCTTTCTGGAACTTCTGTTTCGTCCTCTCTCATAACTTTCCATTCTCCTTCTACCTTTTTTAGGTGTACTATATTTCGTCTCAAACATTGTCCTGTTTCCTCGTTTTCTACCTCAACATCGCCTCCCATTCGTGATTTAACTGTATATTGTGTTGGTTCAAAGTTTGTACTAAGTTTATTTGCTTTATTCATATCTTTGATATATACTTTCTCTCCTGGTTCTAGGTCAATATCTTGTACTTTCCTTCTTCTATCCGCGTACTCTCTCCCTCTTTCCTTCTGTTCTCTGTCCTTGTCTCGTAAGTCCATGTCATCATTCCTATGCTCAACGTCATCGATCATAGGTATTTATCCCTGATTTTCCTCTGGAAGAACAATTCTGCTGGTGTTTTTCCTGTGACTGTATGGGGGGTATTATTGTACATAGTCAGATAATCGACTAACGATTCTCTCCAGTGAATTTTATTTTCAGCCTGGCATATTCGTAGTTGTTTCAGTATACTTCTGTTCTGGCGCTCGACTTCTCCATTTTGTTGCGGCCAGTACGGAACAGTGATATAATTTTATGTCATTTTCCTTACAAAATTAGTTAAATTGTTCGCTAACAAACTGTTTTCCGTTATCTGCCATTAAAGAAACTGGATACCCGAGCCTACTGAAAACTTCCCTCAGGAGTTTTATCATTTCCTTACTGGATATATCTCGACAAATCTTTATTTCTTGATATCTAGAGTAATAATCGACCACTACCAAAAGATAGTCGTTGGATGGTAATGGTCCTAGAAGATCGATTGCAATATCAACCCATGGGTGTGATGGCAATTCTCTTCTTTTTAAAGGGTGTGGTGCATTAGGTACCTACAGACACGAGTGTGCATCCTTTACATGATTTAACCATCCTCTCCACATCTTGGTCGAATCTAGGCCACCACACTTTTGTTCTGAGTCTCGCTTTCATTGCCACGATACCCGGGTGTCCCTCATGCGCCGCTGATAGTACTCTGTTTCGCAATACTTTTGGTATAACGATTTTAGTTCCTCTGAGTAGAATTCCTTCGTAAAAGCAAAGTTCATTTTCAATCAGCTTGTAACATTTTACAGCTGCATCCCACTTGCGCTCATGAACACCTTCTTTAACTTTTTAATTTCTAGGTCTTCATTAGAACAACGTTTAATATCGCTCAATGATACCGCTATGGGTCTAACATGCTCGATTATGTTTTGTACATAATCGACATTTGGGGCACTATTTTCCGGGGTGAGTTTACATAGTCTAGAAAGAGAATCAGCAATGTTGTTTTTCCCCGGGCGATAAATAACCTTATACTGGTATGATTGTAACCGGAGCATCCATCTTTCGATTCTCGCACACGGTTTTGACTTTGGACTAAATATCACTTCCAGAGGCTTGTGATCAGTCAAGTTAGATTTCCAAATTCAATGTAACAGCAACGGAGCGACTGCAATAGGAACTAAGTGTAAACCTTCCGAGCTGAAATGTTTCAAGAAAGGGGGACATTTGTAACTAGTGTTGCAAGGTACAGTATGTGAAAATTCGGGATAAAAGATTAAAATAATCGGGATTTTAAGCAAAAGTAAGTCATCATTTATTGCGCAAAAAAAATAGCCTATAAGTACCTAACATTAGCGACGAAAGACCGAAAATGAGAGTGGCTATTTAACATGAATAAGATCACTGTCTTCCAAACTAGGAAACAATCCTGTACCTTGAAGAACAGTACACTTTCAAATGCATTGATACAGTTTCATAGATTATAATATATAAGTGAACGCAGACAAGTAATAACATGTCCATCCCATACAGCTGCTAATTTTTTAAATCTAGGTTCATAGAATATTGACACAGCAAAAGAATAAAAAACTCTGGTGGGTTGACATGTCACCCATCGATCAGCGTCCCAGTATGAACAGTATTGCAATCAGTCTGATATCAACCATACAATTAGGTATTATGGTATTCGATTCGCGACAGCTGCTAAAATTCTTTTTCTTCCTACCCTTATCCCATATTACTTGGGGTCGGCGCAACACGTTTTTTTCTTCCATTCTGTCCTGTCACCCGTCACACTATCACTAACTCCCTTTTCTTTCATATCACTCCTCACTCAATCCATAAATCTTTTCTTTGGCCTCCATCTCCCTCTCCATCCATCTACATGTATACTCAGAACTTTTTTAGTAACATGCATTTCATCCCTCCTCTTCACATGACCTTAAAAGACAAACGATTGCCTTTCAACTTTTTAGTCACTGGCGCCACTTTCAAGCTTCCTCTATATAAAACGGACTAAGCCTGTTGGGAGCGGGGGCAGAAAAACTAGAGCCAGCTTCCACAAATTTTAGTAATTTTAGCACTCATCTGAAAGACTAAGATTTTTTTCTCAACATTCATACAGAAATAAGAGAGATAAAAGCATAAAAGTTTGATAGACAAAGGCGGCGAAATGTGAAAGCAAAAATACATTAAAACCGTACATAAATGACGACGATGATGTCTTACCTGTCAAAATTTCGGGACCTTTGGCGTCTCGAAGAATTATTAATCGGGACTTGTCAACAGATTCCTGAAAATCGGGACTTCCCGCGCAAATCGAGACACCTGGTAACACTATTTGTATCCCACTAGCCTCGAACCGCGACGAAGTACTTACATTACTAGCTGTAAGCGAACTATGGGGGACAAATGTACCCAATAACGGTACGAACGATGAGGTGAAATGTTACGTCACATAAGTCAGAGTAATGGGAGATCCTTGAGATAGAAATTCTTCTGGAATATAAGTTCAGTTTTGGTCATATTTCTGCTGTCAAACAGAAAGAACGATATTGTGGTAATGCAATAACATTCACAGAAACAGAACTGGCCCCCTAGCCAAGTTACAACCGTCACGTGGTCAGAACAAAGGAATAAGAGGCGTGACCAACTCGAGGCGATCAACGAAAAGAGAATCGAAACGAAACGGTTGTAACTTGGCTAGGTGGTCTGGTTGGTGATTTACCTTACCGTTTTAGTCAGTACAAGCCTGACACCCCCTCTTGATCCACCTGGAGCGGGAAAAGACATTTGATGATTTCCCTCTAAAAGAAGAAAAACCGGCCAAGTGTGAGTAGGACACGCGCACCGCGGGTTCCGCACAAACTTACCTATGTAAATATTCCAATTCCAAGATTTTTCCGAATCAAAAAAAAAATTTTTTGTGACGTAATTACAAATTTACAGTTTTTAGACTTTTATTTGTGCTATGAGACCTTGCTTCATGCCAAATTTCAGGATTCTAGGTCAACGGGAAGTACCCTATGAATTTTGGTTTCCTTGAGTGTGTCAAAATATACGTTTTTTGCGACATAAACGGCTGTATCTTTTTAATTCGTTAACTCAGAAGTTTGATATTTTCACAGCTTCAAGGGTCTGTACGTAGTTTTAATTTCAACTGGATACCTTCACGCGTTTCCGAGATAAAGAGTCTTGACAGACAGACAGACAGACGGACAACAAATGATCCTATAAGGGTACCGTTTTTTCCTTTTGAGGTACGGAACCCTAAAAAATACACTCGAGTGAAGTGGAAGTTTCCATCATAATATTTAAGAATTTGAGTACTATTCATTTACGTGCGAGCAAAGCCAAGCCGAAACAATATGGATATACTAAAGGAAGAAAAATGTTATTATTGTCCGGTCGGTCGGTGTCGGGATGAATCATTTGTTTGTCAGGATTTCGCACAAGATGGACTGAGACATATGTTATCTCATATTTGCTGACCATATTGAGGCATTGGTCTGCTGAGAGGTTTCATTTAATTATATATGTTTTTGTTTTCTTTGGAGTTATCGATAGAGTCTATGATTGCATATGTTACTATTTACTTACTATAAGTAATTTTCTCAATTGGCAACTAACAATTTTTAGCAATTTTTCCCGTAAAGACTGTTAAAGATCGACAAATGAGAACCGGGATCATCACGTGCTTTCTGAAGTTCGAAAGAAACTAGGTACCTATATTAAGATAGCCCATTTACAGTCCAACTTCGATAAGCATTGCTTAACCTTGGGATCGAGGCTCGCGAATGTTATAACGTAACCACGATCTTCTCTTTGAGAAATGAAGACAATCTGATTAGTGGTTCTGAGCTCGATAACGGATAGTTGGAGGGACTGTAAGCATTAAACTGGGTTTGTGAGACTAATATCTACTTATACTGTAATATGGAACAATTGTAAAAACCACAATTTTTTTAAAAGAGTAACCATGGAGTTTCTTGCCGGTTTTTCTCCATAGGAAACGACCAATTTGGAACCGTGCACTAGCTTCTGACGTTTTATAAGTGCCCATGTAGGCCTATGTGAAATAAAAAATTTTGACTTGACTTTGTGTCTAATTCTTACACTGTCTCTACCATAAAACTCAGGAAAATGCTTCCTAATGACATCAAAAAAGCTGAAAATATATTTTCCTTCTAGCGTAAAATTCGGAACTACTACTTGAAGTCCTTTCAACCTTAGTTCAGTCTTCGTCATAATTATTATATTTTAATTTCTCTTAATTATAATAATTTGATATTTATCATAGTAATTATTAGTTTATAATTTTACCATAATTATACCTATTATGTATTTTATTATTATAAAAAAAAAATGATATTCCATTCTATTTGGAATATTTATTATTTATTTATTGTGCACACCTAAAAGTTGACTGGTCAAGAATGCTTTGTTATATTAAGTCCACCAATGTAACCAATAATTATAATATACTACTTCTACCCGAGACTTCGTCCGCGAGATATACATATTCACAGAAGTCAATATAGTATAGCGTTTATTCAGTGAATGGATTTTTCTAATCGAAACAGTAGGTACCTCTTACAAATAATAAAAAAACAAAAGTACAGAAAAAAAATATTGACAGGCTCGCGCTTGACCACAGTTTCACCTGATGGTAAGTGACGATGCGGTCGACAATGGAGCACGATTGTCTAGAAGTAACATATTCACTCTTGACTTAAACACCCTGTCCCTAGGTTGTAGTTATCAGGAAACACAGACTCCGACAGGAAATTCCTCTCCTTTGTTCCTTACATTTCACTTTTCAAGCAGTCGGTTACAGTTAGTAGCTTATTTTTAGTTTAATCACAGATTTTTTGCCACCAATTGCATGCTAGTGAACGCACCCATAACACAGAAGTAATTCTGACTGATAAACGCACCCCATTGCGTCGCGAAATCATGTAAAAAAAAATTTTCTTTACTCTTATATAAATTTTCTAAACGTATATAAGAGTAAAGATTTTTTTTGTTATAATTCATTACTTAATAGTTCATTCATATTGAACGAAGAATTACTATGATTTATTTTGACTAATACTAAGAAATAACATAAGGCATACATAACACGTTGTTCGCTCAAAGACAGCGAACAGTCGGACATACTGATATATTTGATCTTTTTCTCTCGGTTATTAAGATGTAACTAGTTGACTAGAAGTGACTTCGGCTTTAAGTCACCCAAAGAGCAATGGAGCGGGCTAGGTTTGAAATTTCCTTGTATGATCCGATCAGTAATGAAGATATCCGCTGGAGAACCAAGGTTACCGACATAGCCTAGATAATCGCCAAACTTAAGTGGTTGTACATTGTTTGCAGAACAGATGATTGATAAGACCTAAAGGTTCTAGAGCAGCGATCACGTACCGGAAGACGCAGCGTTGGAAGGTCTCCCATAAAGGGATTCAAGGACCTGGTTAGGGTTGCGGAGAACCAATGGATGTGGGACACAAGACTGGTCATTGTGGCGACTCTTGGGGAAACCTAAGTCCAGCTGTTGACGGCTTTCGATTGAAATGATGATGATAACTTCGGCAGGCAGGAGTCAGATGACAGCATCATTCCACTGCCCGACACTTTGGCGTCATAGAACAGGAATGTTATCATAAAGAGACTTATATCAGCAGGCCTTCAATGCAGAGAAATACACTGCTTAAATTAAAACTTATTTTCTCACAGCAAGTATGCTCACTGGCATCTCTCATCAGTAAAATGATGATCCTTTAAATTCAAAATCATTTTATTTCACATAATTATGCCTACATGAACAAACGTAAGTGCACGGTTCCATAGGGAGAGAGTAACCATGGAATATTTTTGCCAGTTCTTCTCCATTAGAAATGTCTTCTGGAGAAGAACTGGCAAAATATTCCATGGTTACTCTTTAGAAAAAAGTATTTTTTTTTCAATATTAATAGGTATGAGAGGACAGTGTAGACTGATAAAGGCATATTACTCACATTCACATTAGAGTCTATAAAAAAATAAAAATAAACCTTTAAATAAATGAGATATTTACAATAATGAACTAACAATGATTGAGCAGTTAGTTGATCATCATCATCATCATCATTTCAGCCGAAAGACGTCCACTGCTGGACATAGGCCTCCCCCAAGCGTCGCCACAGCGAACGGTCCTGTGCGTCTCGCATCCATCGGACGCTACGTCTTCCGGTACGTGGTCGCCATTCCAGAACCTTTTGGCCCCAACGGCCATCTGTTCTACGAGCAATGTGCCCTGCCCATTGCCACTTTAGTTTGGCGATTCTTCGTGCTATGTCGGCAACCTTGGTTCTCCTGCGGATATCCTCATTCCTGATTCGATCACGCAAGGAAACTCCGAGCATAGCCCTCTCCATTGCCCTTTGGGTAACTTTAAGCCGTCTAATGAGGCCCATTGTAAGCGACCACGTTTCGGAGCCATATGTCATCACTGGCAACACGCACTGGTCATAGACTTTCGTCTTGAGACACTGTGGTATATTGGACGAGAAGATACCGCGCAGGCTCCCGAACGCTGCCCAGCCGAGTCGGATTCGACGATTGATCTCTTTATCGAAGTTAGACCTTCCCAACTGGACCGTCTGTCCCAGGTAAACGTAGTCGTCTAAGTTAGTTGATGTAACTTACTAAACACGATAATATTTTTGCACATTAAGATGCCAATGTCAAGAGTGACAGCTTGTCACTGTCACTCGATGGTAGCGGAGCGGCCATCTTGGGACGTGAGATCCGACAGAGCGGTCGCAAGCGCACCACGTTTTCGACGAATCGCTAGCCATCGTCTTAATCAAAATACATTTTAAAGTGATTGAGTGTTAATTAAAGCTTAAGTGATTATTATTACGCAATTTTAGTATTGCATAAAGTAAAATCGTTGAAGTTTCCAAAACAATGCCTTTAATTCAAATTACCCTAATTGGACTACCCACATACTCACGCTGCACGATGAATAATTCTGATGAAGGCCGTCCTGAGCTTTCATACTTTAACCCCGTTTGGAAACTAATTCTCTAAAGTCTTTCTTACTCAACTTCTACATAAGAAACTCAGATGCACATGATCTAGATCCAGCCTTTTCATCGTCTATCATTGAGTGAATTTTAGATTTTTATAAAGCAATTAGCAACATATCACAACGATCTTTTGGATGGATGTCGCACAACCGATGAGCTTTAAGGGGTGACCAGATGGTTGCAACGTCCCAACCATGGTGACCTTGCTAGTTTCAATCCGTGTAGACAGCAGTTGTAATCCATGACCATCAACGCCTTTGGTTGGGAGGTGCATTTTCCCAACCACCTAACGTGTTGGCGCGTGGTTTACATATATGTAGCCGCAACACAAACCAAACACATACGCCAAGGTCACCTTGGTTGGAACGCTAGTTTGCAACCGTCTGGTCACCCCTTTACGTAACTGACTTTACGAATTCATCTTATCATTTTTTCAGCTAGCCGCTTCCAGGACTTCCACAGATCTTAACCCTATGTGTTCGCGGAAGCATGCATCCGGATATACACTCGTTTGTACCGAGGTCATTGTACCCGGGCTTCTTCGAACAGAAATATGTTGCAGGAGTATCAATGTGGAAAGGGCTATGCTTGGTGTTTCCTTGCGTGATCACATCAGGTATGAAGATATCCGTAGGAGAACTAAGGTTATCGACATAGCCTGAAGAATCAGCAAACTTAAGTAGCAGAGGGCAAGGCTTCAGAAAGAAAGGTGCTTGCAGAACAAATGTTCGGTGGGGCCGAAAAGGTCTGCAGTGGCAACCGCGCACTGGAAGACGCAGCATTAGAAGGCGTCCCACAAGGTGGACCGATGACTTGGTGAGGGTCACGTGAAGTCGACGGATGCGAGACGCAAAGGATCGTTCGTTGTGGTGACACTTGGGGGAGGCCTGTGTCCAGTGGACGTCAACGTCTTTCTGGAACCCTCAGTGCGCTAGTCCGACTCGCACTTGCCCAGGCTTTTTTTTTACTTTTATCATTATTAACGATTAGATTATCATAGAAAAATCAGTATTTCGAAAATAATATATCATCAGTTTATGTTTGCCGCTTATTGGGCCCTTTGTGTCTATATTCAAATTATTTCAATTACTAAAACGTGTTGCAAAGTCATCAAAATCAACAGTAAACACAACTACAAACACGTGAACAAAACCACATCCAAAATCTCTGGAATCATAATAAACAAATGTATAAGAATCATTTATTTGTATAGTCATAGTAGGGACTTAAATATCCCTACAGAGTATAAAACAAAGTCGCTTCCCGCTGTCTATCCCAAAGTATGCATAGATCTTTAAAACTACGCAACGGATTTTGATAGTTTTTTTAATAGATAGAGTGATTCAAGAGGAAGGTTTATATGTATATTACATGCATAATATAGTAGAGATACACTGATAATTTTAGAAGTTACTAATGTGTGTGTTTTTTTACGCTTACATTGCAAATGCTGGCTGAACCCTACGAGATAGATCAAAATAATGTACTACAGTACTTATCAATAAATAAATAAAATAAATACATAAAAAAATATATTTCAAATAGATCCAACAAAGAAAAAACTAAAGCGATATACCCACAAAGTTGAAAATTGGAACGCACAGACCCGAACATACATCAGGCCTCATACACCTTCCCATATAATCAAACTTACTACAACCCACCCAAATTCTGCCAAAATAGGACGCAAGAGTTTTCTCATACTACTAATTAGTTCCCAGAAGTTATTAGTTTGAAGTAGAAGTGACTTATTTGACGCCACATGCACAAAATTGATGGTTACAGAAGGTCCAATCGATACAACTATATAAACGTGACCGTTGTCTTACGTACTTTTTTTTATTAAAAAAAAAAGAATGAAAAAAAAAACATCAAAATCTCTTGGGTAGGTTGCACACGCTATATGTAAAAAGGCTTCTAGGTTTTACTCGTTTTTGGAGTCGACATTCGCCATCTTTCAATTACCCCGCTCCTGTTGACTGAAGTGCGATGGTTTTTTTTTTGTGTGCCTCTCGCAGGTCAACCTAGGAGGTTGTCGGCTGCTTAACCGGATTTGCCTGTGGCGGCCTCGATTCGAGAATCAAAGCCTCCAGCCAGGGCTTACTTAGCTAACCTTACAAACTAAGCGACTACACGCTAAGGCCACCCCCTGTGAGGTACGGACCTCGGCTTAGGGCGTCGTTGGGGGAGGACAGCAAGGGACGGGCTGGATCGAACAAAGATATTATTATTATTATCGGAAAATTTTAAAACTACGGCTCAGCGGCGCGGGCTGGCTCGAGCAAGGGACGGGGAGGACGTTGACGGGATTGTCGGCGGCGAGGACGGAATGACGGCGGTCTGTGTTGTCTGCGAACTGTACTGGTTTCCTTACGGCTCTCTTGGAGCAGGGTAATGGGGTCGTCGGGGGTGACGAGGGTATGCCAAGGACAGCGAATCTTGGAAATGCGGGAGGGTTCGTATCGGGCTGCCGATGAGAAGTGCGATGTTGTAGAGCCTTTCTTGATAAATGACCTATCCAACACTAAAATCAGCCAACTTTTTTTGTTACCACAGACAAAATGTGAATTTGTGGACTGCGCACTAACAATTCTTGTTTTAAGTTCGATCGTTTATTGATCGACTATAATAATCGACTACATCAATGCTTATTTGCCAATTGTTTTTTTGTTGTTTTTATTTTTGTACTCTACGTATAATGGTTTATTGTTATTTATGTTTTTGGTTTGTTTATTTAGTGATTTTAAGTCTTACTGGCCGATCAACGTCTCACCGTTGACGACAGCTGGTGCTGAAAATCAGCGCTGTGGCTCTGTCTTACACGAGCCTCAGCATTTTGCCGAGCGTTGGCCGTTTTGCGCGGATGTGACGCATAACCTACCACTTATAAGTCGTTATTGTTATTTATTTTTATTTTTTAAGGTAAGCGCCGTGTTTGACGTAAATAAACTCTTTTCCTCTTATTATAAAACGTGGTCTTAAAAAAGTACCGGGTTTAGTACTAGGTTTAAACCATGACCTTGAATAAACGTTATTATAAAAAGAAGTTTATCGCTAGTCCTAGAACTATCTATGGTACCAAAGTTAGACCATCGTGACCCCTAGTTTAACTATGGTACTAAATTGTTACACGTCAAATTCTTAATTTTGAGGTTAGCTTTCGCAAATTATTATTTTGTGATTTTAACCAAAAATGGATATTGACATGATTGATATAGTTGATTTGGAAGATTTGGAGTTGTGGGACACTTGAGAGTGCCCGGGGATGTAACAGAGTTCGCGTTCGAGTAGAATAAGCTGACGCAGTATATCCTAGAATGAAATTAATGGAAGTAGTGTGGCTTATGTACATAGTTTAGTGCATCAAAAAAACTGTGTGTACGTAATCTATGTCCGTTATCACTAACCTTTTCTTCTGGAGTCCAATTAACACCCCTTTTTTTCTTTGGTTGTTCCATTTTCTTAAAACGATGCACACACGATCTCACTCACCACAAAGTGCCCAAAGAACTGTGCCTTTATTTAGATTATTAATCTTGATGTGAAACCGGACATCTAGTTTACTTTTAAGTTGTAACATAAACATTTCGATAACATTACTCGAATTACGCGCGCTGTCAAGTTCACTTCGTTATACGGTTATCTCGATAGTTGATCCAAACCAGAACAATTAAATTGTGAACATGCATTCAAAAAATTAAAAGTCGGATTATTTAACTACCTTTAAATAGCAAAACTTTATATTTTACCACTACAAATAGCAATTTATTGAATATTTTTTCTTTCAATTACGTAACAACATTTTGTAAAAAGGAACGGCGCATAGAACGCTGAACGAATGATTGAATAGTTTAAATATTTTGTTGCTTATAATCTGTGGATAATGTTTAGACCAGGGACTATCTTTGGTACTAAGTAGTCCTTTGTTGGTCTACGATTTGTAATACGAATGACAGAATTAACGTTAGTACCGTAACAAACCTAGACCTTTTAGTCCTGGTTTAAACCTGGTACTTACGGAAGTTTTATAATAAGACGGTTTTTCTTTCTTTCTTTTCTAAAAGATTTTTACGTTTGGGACTAGTAGTAGCTGAGGTTAGCGCGTTCCACCAAATAAACTATCCAGCTTTATAATATATATTTCACATGGAGTTGACTGCATATCTAACTTCTAAAACCCAATAACTTGTTTTTTTTTTTAAACGTTGCCCTATATTAAGAATAACTCCTGTATTGTGGCTGCGTTCCCAAATATGTTAACTCACATACACGAGACGCCCAGACTCGGAACAATCAAAAATTCAAAGATTCAAAGCATTTTATTTCAAATAAACCATTTACAAGCACTTTTGAAATTTCAAGAAGTCAGACAGGCAGAAAAAATTGATGCTAATTGCACATTCCAAAGTGTAGTTCTCTATGAAGAAGAATGTACAAGAAACTCCATGGACACTCTTTTCAATCATGTTATGTATTACAAATATATCGGTTATATGCTTCTTGTCGCTACCATCATGTGAGAAAAATGTAAATGAAGTAAAAAATAAAAACTAAATATATATATTAAAATAGCAACTGGCAGCGATCAACTCCTATCACGAATCATCTGTAGGCCATAAATAATTATCGTAATTTGCCACAATCGATGCCAGACTTCTGGAGTTCTCCAAACTGCTGGGTTTGGCTCTTTATCTAACCAGACTCAGTAAAATATCAGCATATTTCAAGGACCAAACTCTTGCCAAGACTGGATCTCAGACATTCGAGTTTCTGACCGCCTGTAATAACTGTTAAAGATCTAAATACGAATGAAAGCCAGGACTAATGGCTTGAGTGTCTTTTAAAGTGGCCTAGCCAAGTTATGACAGTTTCGTTACGCATTTCTTTCTAACTTTCGGTAACGCCTCCGATTCCTTTGTTCTGATCACGTGACTTAACATTGAGATGATATTGTCATTCCCATGTTTATTTTTTTTTTTTTTTTTTTTTTTTATTATTGATAGGCTCGCGTTTGACCACCATCTCACCTGATGGTAAGCGATGATGTGGCCGACGATGGAGACTGTAATTCTAAGTAATAAAAAAAAATACAAAAAAAATATATAACCCCTCATCCAAACTTAAATACCTTATAGCCAGAGTGCATTTCATGACAATTCTTATAATCCTAAACACGGTTAGATTACATTAATTTATTACTAGGCATGCCTTTTAAGTTCTGTCGTTTCCATATTTCCCGGCAATTTTGAATTTGGAACTGTTCTATATTCGAATGTGTTTAAATTTTGAATCTCAAAACAGTTGAAAGTATTAGGATTAATGCTATTGTTTAGTCACAGCGTCGATTGGAATCTGCCAGTTTACGTACGAAAATGAATCTTTCTAAGGAAAATAATTGTGTGGACTGTATAGGGGTTTAATCTAATCTTAGCACAGTAGGTTTAAATAGTTTTAAAGTACGTCTACGCGCGGTCGTGATGGACGATGCAATGCCGATGTCCTGCGTGCTTAGACCCCGCGCCGCCGCCGCCGCGTCATCGTAGTGTGTGTGTGAACAAGTTGAAAGTATTAGGATTAATGCTATTGTTTAGTCACAGCGTCGATTGGAATCTGCCAGGTTACGTACGAAAATGAATCTTTCTAAGGAAAATGTTTGTGCAATAATTTTCTACAACTTTAGAAGAGACCTGACACGGCTTCAGTGTTATGAAGAGCTAACATCTGTGTTTAGTGATGAAGCCCCATGTCTGCGGACTGTCGAACGCTGGTATTTAGAATTCCAGCGTGGACATACTAGTGTTAGTGACAAATCTCGCGAAGGACGCCCAAAATCCGCCTTCACTGAAGATAACATCATTGCTGTGAGACAACTAATTCTCGAAGATCGTCATGTGACGTATCGAGCGATAGAGGCTCTATTAGGCATCTCAGAGACAACCATTCAGAAGATCTTGCATGAAGCGCTTGGTGTGAGAAAGCTAGTTTGCCGTTGGATACCGCATCTGCTTTCCGACGATCACAAGGCGGCCCGCGTCAGATGGTGTAAGAAAACTCTGCAAAGGTTCTACGGAGGAGAGTCAAATCACATCTACGACATCATCAGTGGTGACGAATCTCGGATCTATGCTTACGATCCTGATTCCAAACAACAATCTACAATCTGGGTCTTTCAAGACGAGCCAAAGCCGACTAAAGTTGTTCGTTCTCGAAGCACTTCAAAGAAGATGGTGACCACGTTCGTTGGAAAAACCGGCCATGTTGCGACTATTGCACTTGAAGATCGTAGAACGGTTAACGCAGAATGGTATACCACAGTTTGTTTACCACAAGTCATCGCCGAACTTCGAAAATCTAACTCAAAGCGACGGATCGTCCTGCACCACGACAACGCAAGCTCACACAGCGCTCGTCAAACGATTGAGTATTTGAAGCAGGAAAAAGTAGAAATTCTTGAATGAAAAAGTGTATTAAGCTGCGTGGTGAATACTTTGAAAAACAATAAAAAGTACTATAAGGTTCTAGTTGTGTTTTTTTCTTCAAACGACAAAACTTAAAAGGCATGCCTCGTATAGAGTTCCGGTGCCTAACTTCAGGCTTCATCATCAGATCAGTTCGATATATTCCCCCTCTTCTTTCAGTCAGTCATCGACTACACGTATAAGCAAAGCAATTTTACTTGTTACGACGGTTCTGCTGTGATCCTATGAGGAGTTCTGTTCCATAACTTCGAAGTTCATGATCAGATCATAACAATATTTCTATGGGACCAATTCGGAAGCATAACCTTTCAATAAAAAAAAGTGTTCAAAATCGGTCCACAATTGACCGAGAAATCGGTGAACATATATAAAAAAAAAAATACATTCAGCCGAACATAGAACCTCCTCTTTTTTGAAGTCAGTTAAAAATGACAGCTGCGAGCAACGGCTTGAGAGTCTTTTGGCTTAGTCGACCTTCTGTATCGATCTATTTTGTATCTTGTGACAAACAACCCTAGGTATTACAAGTTCATACAGTTATGAATATTACACAGAGTATTTTACAAATGTAATTTAGGTGTTAGGGATATTTTCGGTCTAGGTAGGAATTAAACTGAGCTTTGGGGATTTGAATAATTAAAGGTTAGTTTGTGTCCTAAAATAATGAATGGGATCGCTTTTTTTTTCACCCGACGCCTTATTGTTTTTAAACTGTTTCAGAGCCATTCTAATCTCATACAGATCATCTGGAATGTCTTCGGTGTAGTGTCGAGCGAGCGAGTTTTATGAATCTCAATTTTCTTCATCATCATCATTTCAGCCGAAAGACGTTCACTGTTGGACATAGGTCTCCCCCAAATGTCTCCATAATGGCCGGTCCTGTGCGCCTCGCATCCATCGAATTCCGCGACCCTCACCAGGTCATCAGTCCACCTTGTGGGAAGCCTTCCGGTACGCGGTCGCCACTCCAGAACCTTTCGGCCCCAACGGCCATCTGTTCTGCGTGCAATGTGCCCTGCCTATTGCCACATAAGTTTGGCGATTCTTCGTGCTATGTCGGCAACCTTGGTTCTCCGATCACGCAAGGAAACCCCGAGCATAGCCGTTTCCATTGCCCTTTGGGTGACTTTAAGTTTTCTTATGAGGCCCATTGTAAGCGACCACGTACCACTAAACATAAAGTTTAAATTAATAAATATTACAACTTATGTTTAATTAATCTTTTTCGCTGTTTCTTTCGTTTCTGGTTCATTTCGTTAATGATCAGAAGCCAGACAGTTGAATCATTTCACCGGAATTCGTCAAGCTTCATTGCTGCTGTTCTGGTTATCGCCCCCTCTTGTTTCTGGTAATTGAGGAATGGTGTGGGGGGCTTGTCCTTTCAAAACACTGTAAAGAATTTTAAAAACTTCAACCTAGTCTTTTTTATTCTCCTGACTGACCAACTGAGTTAAAATAATGGTGGAGGTTCTCAATTGGAATTAATGTTTTTTATTGTTTCTAATTCAGATACATCTTCGTCTAATAATATGTAGGTAGGTTCAAATTATTTTTAACTATAGGTATATCGTCGCGTGGTTATAAAATCTTGTAAAGCACATTGTCTACAAGTTTTGGATTGAAAAACTCGATGTTTTTTTGTTAAAAGTAAATGCATTAAAATTGTTACAAATCAAGAACACCACCAATATCTTCGCCACGCCCCGGACGTTAAGAGTCTCGGAGCAAACTCCGGCTACCGTAGGCGCGGGCTCACGGACGCGAGCTACCCCGCCGTCCCCAGTCGTCAACGGGGCGTCCCCCATCGTCTGGTAAGGACCGAGCCCCAGTCGTCAACGGGGCGTAGTTTCTCGCGCGCCACAAAACGTTGTCAGCAAAAGTGTGGCTGATGCCGGCTAGGGCCATGAGGAATAGTCAGTAAAAGTCTGACACGCCCTCTCGTTCCACCCTAGAGTGAGAGAAGTCATTAGATGATTTCCCAACTCCCAAAAAAGCTACCAATCTCTTTCATATTATTAATTTTGTTTTTAGTTTTTTCTTCCTCCAGTAAAATGTTGTGATATGTTTTTCACTGCAGGTATTAAAAAACAAAAAAATAAAACCAAAATTAAAGCATTTCTCTGTTTATCTAAAAAAATCTAAAGTATTAATTGGAAGTCGGTTGTATTTTTTATTTTATAAAATATTTTGCTTTCGTATTTTCCGTAAATACGATTTAAAAAATATCACTCATCTCCAACTCCATGTTACATCACGACGCTTCATTTGATTTGATAATATTGTACTATCCTTTCAAAGGAGCCGTTCCTCCAAACAGTTTGCTCAGTAAAGCAGATTCTGGCAAAACGCCAGATAGAGGAAAATATCATACATCTCCAAGCTTTTTATCCTTAACATCAACAAAGTGGAATGGCTTAATACAGCTTCGGTAAAGGCAACACCCGTTTTGAAGACATCTACACAAAGACGACCGATTTTTTCTCGGTGACCGATTTTATCCTGAATCGGTCGATTTTTGTCGGTTAGATTTTGGCTACGACTAAAAGCAGCCATTTTTAATCTTTTGTATGTATAAGCTGTGTTCGCTTTTATGTTCTATCTATCTTCATTTTTTATCAATAAAAATTGGATCGTAAGTTATGCCTACCCCTATTCAATACGAGACTTCTCATTTAAAACATCATAATCTTCTGCCTCGTCTCTCGTGTTATTTTGGGTCGGCGCAACATGTTTTTTTCTTCCATTCTGTCCTGTCACTCGTCATACTATCACTAATTCCCTTATCTTTCATATAACTCCTCAGACAATCCATCTATCTTTTTTTTCGCCTCTCTCTCCATCTCGGCGTCTCTTTTGAATCCAAACTCTTATTATTGCGTTGAAAAATATTTATTTTTCAACTCACTGGTAAACTCCTTCAAATGTTTGGCCTCAGTAGATGGCTACGTACATTCCAGCATGGGTAGCATTCATTAAGTTCTTCAAAGTGCAGGTGTATGGGCATCTGGAGTACTCTAACGTGTGGCTCGTGTTCTGAAAAATTTCTAAAAGCTAATCTGTCTTGATTACAAGAGTATTTAATGATAGAAGGTGTGGAATTCCCTGCTGGAATCGGTTTCCCAATAAGTTACAAGCTAAGGGTTTTAAGCCAAGAGTAAATAGGTTACTTCTAGGCAATCGTGCTCCATCCATCAGGTGAGATTGTGGTCAAACGTGAACCTACCCATTATAAAAAAATAAAAAGCTAGCTATTACTGAATATTGGAAGTTTTTTTCCACATTGAAGTCGTCGGCCGAAACTAGCAACGACATTTTGATTTTGATACAATTGTTTTATAGACGGACACTAGTCCGATTTTTCTCACCATTTATCGGACCGATTCTAGACGGTCTTCTGCGAAATTCCTAGAACAGCTCGACTGCAATGTATTCACATCCAACACGGTTAGGATTTCAGCGTTCGTTCCTATTCCAGCTTAGAGGAATCCTATCTACCGTAATGCAGCTTTTGAAACCACAGAGGTAAGTTAAAACTATTCGGTCTTCTTGATACTAGCGAAAATACGACTTGAAGGATACAGAAAATAAAAACGTGGGACACAGAAATACAGCAGATTTTTTGGTTATAGGCTAGTAGGTACTTTGCTAGCGACTTTGTAACACCCCTTAAGTGGGTGATCGACGTATACCGGGGTTTTAAAAAACGCTGGTTTTACTCGCGGCTCTGTGCGCGGCGGTGCTGATCGACTAGCGAGTAAAACAGTCGTATCGTAGTCGGATTGAGGTTAAAATATCTTGTTCGGTCTGAAGCTTTGTGTTATCTTGGTATTTATAGCACACCATGAAATTAAGAAAAGAAAATGAAAATGCCCGAAAGTTTAGGTTAAAAGTTTGATTGAGAAAAGGCAAGCATTATTGCGTGCACATTTAATTCGAGAATTGTCAGCAGAACCACTCGATTACAGAAATCATATGAGAATATCTTTTGTTTTTTTTTTCGGTGGGAAAATCATCTTATGACATCCCTCGCTCTTAGGCGGAGCGGGAGATAGTGTCAGACTTTTACTGAAAAACCTACTCCTGTTCCTTAGTTGCCTTTCTTACCAGGGCCGAGTCTTCCTTTCAGAATCAGGCCCTTGGCCCCAGTAGGCTTCGACCCTGCTGGGCCCCTACAGTTGCTGACATCTCCTTGAAAGTGTCTACCTGGGTTGGGTAATCAACGACCGGTTCTGTGAGTCATGCACCCGTCATGTTCCCGCGACCCTCACCAGATCGTCGGTGCACCTTGTGGGAGGCCTTTCAAGGCTGCATCTTCCGGTACGTAATCGTCACTCCAGAACCTTTTGCCGTCATCGAGCATCTGTTCCGCGTGCAATGTCTACTGCAATGCCCAGATGATTGCCATTTAAAATTGACGATTCTTCGAGCTGTGTCGGTAAAGTTAGTTCTCCTGGGTATATCTTCAATCCTGATATGACCCGCGTTATGTAGCCACGAGCTCTCGAAGCAGTGTTGCCAGGTTTAGTTAGTGGAAATTCGGGATGAAAGACGGAAATAATCGGGATTTTGGTATTCAAATCAAAACAGCTGTCATAATTGAAACAAAAAAGAACAACCTGCAAGCCTGCAGGCAGACTAAATGAAGCCGCTCCCTCAATCCACCTCAGAAAGAATAATATTTTTTTCCAATATTCATACGTAAGTAAAAGACTTATAGCAAAAAAGTATGATAGACGATAAAGGTGATATATGTGAAAGCAAAAATATGTTATCAGCGTACTCATATAATAACTTGATAACGATGACATTTTACCCGTCAAAATTAGCGATCTAACAGACAAAGAAGGTTAGTGAAAAAAGACCTCTTTGGCGTCACGATCAAGGGTTATTCGGGACGTGTCACCAGACCCTTGAAAATCGGGACTTCCCGCGCAAATCGGGACACCTGTCCCCCTAGCCAAGTTACAACCGTTTCGTTTTGATTCTTTTCGTTGATAGCCACGTGACCACGTGACTGAGCGTTGAGATGACGTCAGAACAAAGGAATCGGAGGCATGGCCGACTCGAGGCAATCGACGAAAATAAAATCGAAACGAAACGGTTGTAACTTGGCTAGGGGGGCAGGCAACACTATCTCGAAGACAAGAGAGTGAATAATTCTCTGACGCAAATTTATCCCAAACTTCATATTAAACATTTTAATGAGCTCTTACATACAGACAACACTTCCGCCTGAATCCACTTCTACCATATAACTGTTTTGGAACAAAATGCCATATATTACACAAATAAATGTAAAGTTGGTAGTTCAAACTATGTTGACTGAAAGGATTAAATAGTGTGGAGGAAAGTATGGCGAAGCATTATCATTATAACTCTTTTTCGTTAATTTTTTAGACCAAAGTGAGTACCAACTTTCATTAAAAATCTATATATATATATAAGTGAAATACCACTCACTGATTAAGAACGAAATCTCAGAAATTGTAACACCTACAAACTTAAAATTTGGCAGGTAGGTTCCTTATAGGGTGTAGATATTCTCTGAGAACGGATTTTACGAAACTCCACTCTTAAGAGGGTAAAACGGGGGTTGGAAGTTTGTATGTAGAAACCTACTTTTACGCGGGCGAAGCCGCTGGCTGAAGCTAGTTGGTTCATATAATTGAGGCCATTCAAATGAAAAAGGATATTTATTTTGCAATAACTTTGTATTCATCTTCTCAGTCGATTCACTCTTGCCAGATTAGTCGTAGTCATCATTCTGAACCACGATGAGTGATGATCTTGGTAATACAGTGTCAATCGTCGCGGACTGCAGTTTAAAACCGACTTTGTATAATAAAACACTTATACAGATAAAGTTTTTAGTCACTTAAAACTAGATGAGGCTGGTGTGTCATAACTGACTATCCTGAGAAGAAACACCGAAACAAACTCAGAGGTCATCTCTTTTAAAGTCTATCCAGCGAACATGTAATGGTCAAATCATGTGAGAACTGATGAGTCAGAGATAGTCTTTTGAGAAAAGAACCACACAGATTTGAGTGGATCTGTCCAGTCAGTGCAGTCACTATTCGTATAGCTTAACTCAGGACTATTAAGGAGCTCAACGACTAATTGTCTTGACGGACAATACCAAAGAAAAAAAAATTTAGTAGGTTTCTTGTATATTGGATACCGTGATCGCATAAAGAATGAAGTTATCCGCAGAAGAACCAAGATCGCCGACATAGCCCGAAGAATCGCTAAACAAATGTGGCAGTGGGCAGGGCACATTGCTCATAGAACGGATGATCGATGGGGCCGAAAGGTTCTAGAGTGGCGATCGCGCACCGGAAAACGCAGCGTTGGAAGGCCTCCCGCAAGGTTGACCGACGACCTGGTGAGAGTCGCGGGAGTGCGGTGGATGCCAGACGCACAGGATCTGTCGTTGTGGTGACGCTTGGGGAAGGCCTATGTCCAACAGTGGACGTCTTTCGGCTGAAATGATGATGATGATGACATTGGATACCAATTTGTAATTATTTGTGACAATCCTGCATCCATAGCTCTCTGAACATGACCTGACCATTTTAATTTCAGTGGCAGGACCTGTTAGATCACATCTTAAATTATTTTGTTAAAAGACTTGTGTAATTAAAAAAATATAATGGTGAGATTATTATTTTTTTACTACACAAGTCTTTTAACAAAATAATTCTACGTTAAACTATACTCCATTCGCATCAAGATTAGATATGTAAACAAACCTTTTTAACCGACTTCAAAAAAAAGGAGGAGGTTATTAATTCGGTTGTTTTTTTTATGTGTGTTACCTCAGAACTCCGTCGTTTATAGACCGATTTGCAAATTTTTTTTTCCTCTCACAGGATATGCTTTCCGATTGGTCCCATTTTTTTTCAGAATCCAGTTCTGATGACAGGATCCATGGTGATTTTGGTATTTTCATCAAGAACTTAAGCACTTACAGTCAAAAAGTAACATTTGAAAAAGTTATGTAATGTGAAAAAGCAGTGTTTGTGTTAGTTCGAATTGTCTCGAGAAATAGGCACTCTGGTTATAAGTGTATCGCAACAAAAAAGTGTCTTCCGAAGTCGGTTATTTTTTTTTTTTTTTGTAAAAAGTTTTTTATTCACTGTCAGTTAAACCGATTTGGGTTTCTATTGCGTCAGTGGCAAGACTAATGATAGCTGCAGTAAACAGTTTGTATTGTAACTACTCTAAGGAATTGAAGTCAAAATCGGTTGAACGGACAGTGAAAAAGTTTAGTTCAAATGTCTAATTTTATTGCGAATGAAACATCTACGGTCCGGACTAAGCGGTTCGCCTCGTCGTTTATACTACGTACATCGAAGGACTGGAACAATTTGCTTGCTGCGGTCTTCCCATCCGATTATAATTTGGGTGTCTTCAAGGCTAGAGTGAATAGGCTCTTATAAACTAGTGCGTTTAACCAACAACGATTACATCACTGCTTACCATCAGGTGAGATCGCAGTCAAGCACTAATTTATATTTAAAAAAAGAATGGAGTATAGATCTCTAGATAACTTCATACGGAGAGAGAGATTTTCCATTTTTTCTACAAAATACGAAAACGAGCAAAGTTATCGATGAAGCATAGAAATTGGTGCATTCACCCCACATGACGTCAGCTCGATTAGTGTTAGCTCAGGAAAATCTAGGCTCAAGCTAGAAGTTTTACTGCATTAGATTATCCTCCTTTTAGGGTTCCGTACCCAACAGGAGCTCAGCATAAAGCTGTGAACGCCATCTTCTCTGTTTTTTTTTTATTTCGGATATTATCAAAGGACTTCTCGCGCTGTAGGGTGGAGTGAAAGGGCGTGTCAGATTTTAACTGACTAAAACCCACCTGTGTCCTTTAGTTGCCAGGACGGGAACGTCGTGGTGCCTATCAGGTGCCTTACAATGACCTGTTAAAATGTCAGGCGTGCGAACGAGAATGAGGGATGTAGCTATTGTGATAGGTGAGACGCAAATGAAAGGATTTCTTGTTGAATTATACTGAAAGGCGTAGCTCATGTGGCGACCATAGAGGTCACATTATTATTACTAACTTGCAAACTGGCAAGATATACTTTTAAGGTTTATGTTTTAAAAAGTTTAGGATTGATAGATGTTCAAACAATAGATAGGGAGACGTCATACAAAAGTCGAGACGTAATTTTTATACAAAATGTATTAGAAAGTGCTTAATACAATAGAGTATCAGTATAATTCAACAGAAAGCCTTTCATTTGCGTCTCACCTATCACAATTGGTGGAGGCGCCGGGTAGTTCTTCTTCAATTATAGGTTCTGGGGGTACCGATGGATCCTCATCGGGATCTTCATATAGAAATTCAAAACTTTTTAAAACATAAACCTTAAAAGTATATCTTGCCAGTTTGCAGTCACACTCTACACTCACACTCTATATAGCTTCATTCCTTCAGTTTAGCTCATAAAATGGATCGCTTTAAGAGCTTGTGGTAGCACTACAGATCACAGCTGCCTTTGCGTTTCAGGACCACAGTAATTTTTTCAAACGTTCCTCCAACCGTAGCGGGCCCAATAATTGACGCCATCTGACTGTCCGTTCTATTGGCAAAAATAGATGGTAGTATTAATTCTGAATGCAGGGTGGTAAAGGCGTTTGAATTTACTTATTATGTACTTTATTGTACACCATTAAGTACACATACAAAAGGAAACTAAAAACAAATTTTCCATCAATAGCTGCTACCTGCAGCTTCCCACTCATGAGAGTAAAAAATTTACCCATGGGAACATACTCCCAGGACAAAAAGTATTCTGTGTGCTATTCCAGGACATGGTTTACAAGTGCACCAAGCTTCAATGAAATCCGTTCAGCCGTTCAAGCGTAAAGAAGTAACAAACAAACACACATACTTTCACATTTACTAGATTTGAAAGAAATAAAGAAAAATATTTTATTTGGCACACGTACACAGATGCACACAATGTAGAAACAACTTAAGATAAAAAAATAAGAAAATAAAATAACTAACATTGTGTGTCTCGCGCCTGCACCAAATAGGTCCAGTTCAGCGAAAATGGCAGACAACTTCGTGGTAGTTGCCTGACGCTGGTTTTCAACTGAACCTTATTGAGAGTGTACGGTAGAAAAGTTAGATTATTTGTAATAGTTGTTAGTGTTAGGTTATTTACCTTACACACATATATACATGTTTAATAAGTGGTGGATAACAAATAAATAGTTCAGTGTAAAAAATACATAAAACTTTAAGAAATAAAAAATTTGCACCTATGCCAAACCGAGCGGGCTATTAATACTTAATAAAATTATCTTTACATACGGATTAACGGAACACAGATTACACAAGCGTGACTCGCACTTGCCCAGTTTTTTCAACGTACTAAAATTGTTCTGGACGAGTTAATTTACTAAAAGGGAGTACCCGAACATTTTAGCTGGCTAAACGATAATAATGCTGGCTTCGGGAAAAGAATGGAAAATTCGGAGAATATTATGAGCTCCATTCAAGCCGGTTTTACGGTATATAAAGCCGTATGGCCTATATTGTGTGGGGGCTATTTAAACCTACGTATTTCACCCCTCGGGTGTCATTATAAGTGTTTAGAATTTTCACAATATGTGAAGTAATGATAGAACGCTTGATAAAAAAAGTGGTACTCTTCGTTATGGCTTGTATTTGTTGGGAGGTTCATGTCACTCGAGCCCTGACCTTGGATTTGGTTTCTAATACCGGTGAGGTACCTACTTTATAATCTTCTTCTTCTTCTTGGCTTTACCAATCATGTGGCGTCATTTATGTCTATCTCAAACGTCTTAATCATGTAGTCCCAGTACTACCATCTTTTGGACATTGGTCACCCAGGTGGTTTGAGGCCTGCCTCATCACCTCTTTCTTGTAGCGATGGAAAGGCACTTCCTAATCACGTTCCTACCTTATATTCGACCATACAGAATAGTGTGTGTATGTGTGATTTGTAATATACAATAGGTTAGTTGACTTTATTTATTTTTATAATTTACATTAAAAAAAAGGAACTTTATCCAGATTCATTAATAGAATGAATTTTTCATACCCATTCAACGTTCACGTATTATCAGATAATTTATATGAAACTTAAATAATAACTAAACTATAAATACTAAAACCGAACTATGTACATACAAACTATAAAAAACTATGTATTATACTAAACCTAACTATGTACATAAATAATACAAAAACACCTATTACACTCAGGCGTCGAAGTACTCCTCCACATCGCTGTCATCCGGAAATGTGCCCAGAAGGCTGGCAGCATTGCCACGTTGAATGGCAATGCTAATTCTTTGGGCGAAGAACGAGCCAGCCCTCTGGTCACGCAAAGTGTCGATCAGACGGCGCGGCGTGAAATTTCCTTAAAAAGGAGACGCGCACTCGGACCCCATGACCCAAGCGTTTCGACCCCAAACGGCTCAAAACTGTAATTACCAATAAGATTACAGTATTTGCGCCGTTTGAGGGTCTCAGCAGCCGCAGCGGCAGCGCCGGCACAGCCCGCCGAACTAAGAACATGGGATGGCGCAAGGGTGTCGACACAGGTTGCGTCCCACACCAGAGGCCTACCCACCTTCCACGGCACCAACGTCACGTATTATTAATAGAAACGTATAGTTAGAAACCTTTCACCTCTGGTGGAAGGGAAAACTTTCAAGTAACAGAATAAGGATGCACACTCTGAAATATGACGTCATCGCTCATCGCTCTTCGTCGAAGTTAGACCTACATACCAGGACTCTCTATACCAGGTAAACGTAATCATCTACAACTTCGAGTGTATCTTGGATAGGAGCGAGTGCTACATGGTTGTTTATCATGACGTTGGTTTTGTCCATGTTAGTTCCTCTCTTTTGGAAGCTCTATTGAAGTCAACGAGCATTGTTCTGAAGTCCTCCGTAGTTTCTGCCATGACTACTATATCACCCGCAAAACGAAGGTGAGTGATGTCCACGCCATTGAAATGAATTTCTAGCTTCTCCAGTCCAGAATCTTAAAGACATCCTCCATTATAGCTGTGAACAGTTTCGGAGAAATGACGTCTCCCTGTTTCACACCCCGCTGCAGGAGAATAGGTTTTGAGGTCGATCCTGAAGTTGAACTCACATGGTGGCGTTTTCGTACAAAGACTTCAGCACTTCGATGTACCGATAGCAATCTGGCACCGTTGGAGAGACTGCAGTACAGTCCGAATGTCAATCGAATCACAGGCTTTCTCGTAGTCCACAAACGCTAAGCAGAGAGGCAGATTATACTCCTTGGCCTAGGCCCCATTATTATTAGTTATTTACCAACCTCACTAAACAAACTTAGTGAGAGGTATCGCAATTAAAACTGCATCAACCGTAGAGGAAATCTCACCCTTACTTCACACGATCATAACGAACGAACAAAAGTTAGTGTAAGTTGGAATATGCGTTACTTTGCCTGGAGTCGTCGACACACGGTAGAGTTTTGATCGTAATTTAATTGAAGGTTACTATGTAAGTATGTGTTTAGTTTTCAAGGTATATAAGTTTCGAAGACGCGTTAATCCTGGTGAAAAGTTTTGTGTCATACAGATACCGGCACGAATCTTGAGCGCTCGGCAAAAGAGTGGGGATCGCTTTGCGCATCGTACACATTGGCGAGCCAATCACTGTACAAGATTGCACTCCCCGCCCCCGCGTCTCACTTCATACCACTAAAGAGACCCGATATTTCACTTCTGCGCAAGTGGAAGTCAGCAGTCAAGATCCAAGCCGGTATCTGTACCACAGGCTAAATAGAATATGTAAGAATATATAATGTAACATGAGGAACCATCAATTGCAATTACTCTAAATTTAATATCTATAAATTTTTCAATACACTTACTCGAAAACCCACTCTTATCTCTACCACTTTTAGACACGCATTTTTTATTTCTATTTTTCGCACTATTGTGGAAAAATGTGCGCCTTCGCCACAATTTACTACATTTACGACCTGTTCACGTCTTTGGTCTTAGCGGAGAGCGGCGCGGCCAGTGGGGTGGCATCAGTACGCGAGCGCGCGGCACTATGCGTGACGTCTCGTGGCGTGCTTCAAACATTTTCATACTTTTGATCTTACCGCTCGCCGCCCCGCGCTTAGCTACCGCTCACAGCGGCAAGGTCGTGAACGGGCCGTTATCGTATTAGGCTGAGCGTTTAGTGACCCCCAAGAATCTCGCGCCAACCCCAGTTTATTACTTACGAAGACATATTATATTGTAAATCTTCGTAAGTGTATTGAAAAACGTCGTTTGATACACGTGGGAATATGTTACTGACTAACTTTCTCCCCTTGTATCAAAAGTAGGTACTATTGAGTTATTGAATTTTTAATTTCTCGCCATTTGCTCGACGGTGTACTTCAGACGGTTCTAAAGTCTGCCTATTGTTTGAAAGAGCCTTCATGTTCCTGGAACGCAAAGGCAACTGAAGGAACACGGGTGGGTTTAGTCAATAAGTCTGACACTGCCACGTGTCACTTGACAATCGCATGTATATCACAAATAATACGTATTATATTAAATTAGATTGTTTAGAATGAAGATATCCGCAGGAGAACCAAGGTCGCCGACATAGCCCGAAGAATTGCCAAACTAAAGTGGCAGTGGGCAGGGCACATTGATCGTAGAACGGATGGTCGATGGGGCCGAAAGGTTCTAGACTGGCGACCGCGCACCGGAAAACTCAGCGTTGGAAGGAATCCCACAAGGTGGACCGACGACCTGGTGAGAGTCGCGGGAGTGCGGTGGATGCAAGACGCACAGGATCGATCGATCGTTGTGGCGACGCTTGGGGGAGGCCTATGTCCAACAGTGGACGTCTTTCGACTGAAATGATGATGATGATGATGAGATTGTTTAGTCCGATTGCCAAGTCAATCAAGGTCATCGAGAACCCTTAAGTACAAACTGAATAAAATAACCGACTTGATATTACATCAACTCACAACTTTTTATGTTAGAGGAACTGAGTTGCAAATCTTGGTTTTTTTGCAAGTTATGTTTTTGATGGTATCTCATTTCTTTTTGTAGATTCCTTTAAATTGATTATACAGGTACACTGATTCATTCACTGTAAGCGTAATTTTGTAATTTGTAAGTTATTTATTCAAGCCTAGAATTAATAGGCTCTTAATAACTAGTGCGCCTCACCATCAATGATTGCATCGCTGCTTACCATCAGGTGGGATCGCAGTCAAGCACTGGTTTATATGATTAAAAAAAAAAAAACAAAAAATATGCAGTTGGTGTATCTAGAAAACTGTACTGAAATTGCAAAATATTTTAGTTTTTCATTGATTTATATACTAAACACTAATTGAATTCTAAATTTTAAGCTTCTATATCTGCTAGAAGTGCCTTAGAGTTACTTAGCAACAAGATACTCCTTGGATAGACTGATTGTCAGACTTTCTGGCATCTGACTATATGTGTAACTCGACAGGCTTTACGTTCGAAGCAAAAAGTTTACCTTGGACATTACTGACACCCCGTCAGTAATGTCCAACATCATCATTTCAGCCGAAAGACGTCCACTATTGGACATAGGCCTCCCCCAAGCGTCGCCACAACGACCGATCCTGTGCTTCTCGCATCCACCGCACTTCCGCGACCCTCACCAGGTCGTCGGTCCACCTTGTGGGACGCCTTCCAACGCTGCGTTTTCCGGTGCGCGGTCGCCACTCTGGAACCTTTCGGCCCCATCGACCATCCGTTCTACGAGCAATGTCCCACCACCACCACCCACAGTGCCTGCCCACTGCCACTTTAGTTTGGCGATTCTTCGGGCTATGTCGGCGACATTGGTTCTCCTGCGGATATCTTCATTTTTTATGCGATCACGCAAGGAAACTCCGAGCATAGCCCTTTCCATAGCCCTTTGGGTGACTGTAGGCCTTCTGATGAGGCCCATTATGTCCAACATAAACTTTGGTAAAGTACATACGAATTGAAAATTTCACATTGGTACTTGCCCAGTTTTGAAACCGCAACCTCATGCATGAAAAGCGGGTGCCTTAACCACTGAGCCATCACAACAAACCACCATCATAATAAATAAAGATTTTTATTTACTTGTCTAACATCACTCAGTATTCTTATGGAAATACCTTTCCGATTACTACCGACGAATGGAAAGGCACATCGGGTTTTAATTTATTACTTGCACTTCGTGAGTATCGAGTAAAAGTAGTAAAAGCTAGAGAAATTGAATGGTAAGGGTTTGTTCATATAACTACTTTTTTTTTAGGTGGGAAATTCATCTAATGACAAATCCCGATCTGGGGCGGAGCGGGAGATAGTGTCAGACTTTTACTGACCAAAAACCCACTCCTGTTCCTTCGTTGCCTTCGTTCCAGGGCCCCGGGTTTCATTTTCACACTATCCATGGCCCCAGTAGGCTTCGACCCTGCTGGCCCCCTACGGTTGCTGACATCTCCCTGAGGCACGCGTGGAACAGTACGCGCAAACCACGCGTGGGTGTTCATAAACGCACACAAGTCTTCACGAATTGGCAAGAACCAAATGAGAACATAGCTTATGACCAGAGATCGGAATTAGGTAGAGTTATTTAAGTACTTACACCGATTTCACACAGCGAAAGTATAAAGTGGATATGCCTCAAATCCCGAAATTAATTTTAAAGAGCAGATTTTTTTTATGACCCTATCAGAAATATAGCAAAATATTAGGGGAGTATATTAGGGGAAGTTTGAAAGTGGCGCCAGTTACTGAAAAGTTGAAAGAAAGAAAAGAAAGAAAGAAAAACAGTTTATTTGCACAAACATGACACATAACTTAAAAAATAATAATAATAACATACATATATAACAAATTATACAAAATAAATTATGCGACACATTCGTGCAAAACGGAATCGTTTCGAACGAAATCGAAAGGGAATCGTTTGTCTTGGTATGGTCATGTGAAGAGGAGCGATGAAACGCATGTTACCAAAAGAGTTATGAGTTTACATGTGGGGATGGATGGAGAACAGAGGGAGACCAAAGAAAAGATGGATGGATTGTGTGAAGAGTGATATGAAAGAAAAGGAAGTTAGTGATAGTATGACGAGTGACAGGGCAGAATGGAAGAAAAAAACGTGTTGCGCCGACCCCAAATAACACGGGACAAGGGCAGGAAGATGATGATCAGAAATATAGCAGAAAAAAATTCTTCCTGCATTAATGACGAGAAGGAGTAAGTGTATAAATTTGTTAACTTCAACTCAGTTGACGTAGAGAGATCTTTTTCAATGAAAAATACTTATAAAAATTGTATGTTAATTATCTTTATTTTATTTGTCTTATCTATCTCTGAGATTTTTATTATTATTTATTTGTAATATTGTTGGCCACACGGGATTTTGCTTTAAAAATCCCGGGAAGATCCATATTAATATCAACATTTCGATGCAAGTACATGAATAACTCTACCTAATTCCGACCTCTGTTTATGACATGATTAAAATTTGACTGACTGGTTAAATTGAAAGATACCTTTTGTAGGGTCAAGTCCCTCGCAAGAGACGCCTCCGGTACCTGGAGTCGCGGGTCGAATAACGGCCACCGTAGGCGCGTGTTTTGTTTGTGAGAGTGTGTTCCACACGCGCCCCAAAAGGAGATCTTAGCAAAATTGATGGGGCCAGTTAGAGCCGACGCCTGCCAGGGCTACGGATTTTTGTTCAAAAGAGTTACCGAAGCCCTCGCAATAAAGGGCAACTGAAGGAACACTGTGGGTTTGTTAGTAAAAGTCTGACAATCCCTCCCGCAAAACCCAGAGCGGTAATAGTCATTTCATGATTACCCACTTAAAAAAAATGGGACAAACACGTGCCATTGTTCCCAACCGCTGCAATTCCTGTAAGCAAGCATCAACCGAGGCAATTTTTTTTTTTTTTCGTGTGGGAAAATCATCTAATGACATCCCCCGCCCTTGGGCGGAGCGGGAGATAGTGTCAGACTTTTACTGACTAAAAACCCACTCCTGTTCTTTCTTTGCCATTTTTTTTTCTAGGGCCCCGGGGATCTCTTTCGCATTACCCATGGCTCCAGTAGGCTTCGACCCTGCTGGGCCCCTACGGTTGCTGACATCTCCTTGAGGCGCGCGTGGAACACTACGCGCCGTCGACGACTTGGGCTCGGTCCGGACGGTTACCGGACGATCGGACGGTGAGCCAACCATTGCTCACCGTCCGCAAGCCCGCGCCTACGGTGGCCGGAAATCGGGATCGGAATCCCGGCGGCGGTTGGGGCGTGAGGACCGTTGCCTCTCACGCGATCGGCCGCCTCCTTTGCTAGAAGTTGCCTCCTTCTGCGAAGCAGAAGGAGGCAACTGCCTGCCACTCCTCCTCACTCCGGACCATGGCCTGTACCAAGGCCCGGCGCGAGAGATCGCTGCCACCGATCGCCCCCACGAGGACACGGCGGTGCTCTGCCCAAGCGGGGCACACCTCTACCGTGTCCACCATCCGTTTCCGTGTCCGTGACCACCGTGTCCTCCGGGCGGTCCACACAATGTTGGCATCCGGGCGTCTCTTCTGCACGAATCCGGTGCAGGAACCTCCCGAACTTACCATGTCCGGTGAGGACCTGCGTCATGCGGTAGGTAAGGACGCCGTGAGGTCTTTCCAGCCACTCCTCAAAGAGGGGACTTATCGCCATAATTATGGCGTGCCCAGCACTGGGTTGCGACAGTCGTTGTCGCCATTCCACCATTGATCCCGCCGGGAGTCCAAGATATCTGGAGCTGGATTGCATAGCTGAATGAACGGCTTAGCTTCAAACGTACTTTCCGCATGCGACAAATACAACCATCCAATGAAGCGCGTTCAGAAAACGCGCGTACAAAAAACGTTGTGTATACAGATCCTAAGCGAGACGTGGGCGTAGAGCTTTTACTGTCACCTTTAAGACTATGGTTTCCTGCATTTTAATTAGTATCGCTTTGAATATTGAAAGCCGTAGAGTGCACTGGCAATCTTTAGCGTTCGCACTGTGTAAACGTCATATAAATATACATGCACCAGCTGACCCGGCAAACGTTCTTCTGCCTTAAATCTTATCAAAGAAAAATGTGAAAGGAGTAGCTTACAACCTATTTTCAAACCTACCAAACATACAAAAAACATTTCATAAAAATCGGTCAAGCCATTTCCCTGGAATTCGATAACAAATAACTGTGACACGAGATTTGAAGATATGTTATTTCTAGTCAAGGGTTACTGATCTCCATCTGAACGGAGTTTCTCCAGTTTTATCAATACGGAGATACAATCCAGAATATATGAGTATAGAATCTTAAGAGCATTCATCCGTTAAAACTACGCAGAAGCCAAAATCAATGATTTCCGACGGACAATATAACAATAATGTGTTTAATTTCTAGATAAGATATTGACGTCATATTATTGGGAATTTTATAATCTAGTGTATGGTCCAAAAACATTTTCAAATGATCGTATAGTTTTCCCATTAGAACAGTTCTTATCCAAGCCGTTTTTAAAACTAGCGGTCGACGGTCTACGCAGATGCGAGATAGTAGTTAAACCGTGTATGGTAAACTTACAACATTTTACTTAAAAAAAAAATGATAACATTGACTAGTTCATGGCCCCAAAAAAAAATTCGATTGCTTTAAGTTTTCATTCAAGAAAAGTAATCTCAAAACTGTCATTTTTAACCGTTTTTGGAGATATTAAACGTGTTAGTTTAGGATAATTTATGAGGCATTTTTGTTTTTTTTTAGACTTAATTAATTGAACGCATTTACGATCTATGACATGGTACAATAATTTTTTTAATAACTTATTTGTTTACACTACAATTAATTATTTAATATCACTATATAATAGACGCGAAATCGCGTCAGCGCTTTGTACCGGCCGAGGTCTTTCAGATTTTTAGTCTTTCTATTCTACAGTGATACTAAATAATTAATTGTATTGTATTGTAATATTTTCCGTCGGAAATCATTGATTTTGGCTTCTGCGTGGTTTTAACGGATGAATGCTCTTAAGGTGGACCTGGGTAGGGTCTCGGGAGTCCGAGGGATGCGAGACGCACGGGATCGTTCGTTGTGGCGACACTTGGGGGAGGCCTACATGGGCCTCCATCATCTACTGTTGGACATCCAACAGTAGAAGTCTTTCAGCTGAAATGAATGCTGAGTAATAAAAGTGAATCTAAAAATTCAGATACACACGAGTAGAAAATAAAACAGCCGAAAACTAGACTATCTTTTCGACTAGACCTAGTTCTAAAAAATAACGAAGATAGAGAGATACATTTAAAGAGGGCAGCTCTTTAACTAAACTGATATGAATCAAGTGGTTTATTCCACTACATAGCAGGATTAAGAAAAAGTTACAGTCACCAGAAGCACAGAGTAATGGAGAGAACAGAACTGACACTTTTTTAATTATGGATAGGCTTGCGTTTAACCACTATCTCACCTGATTGTAACCGATGATATAGTCGACGATTGAGCACGCTTGCCTAGAAGTAACCTATTCACTCTTGATTTAAAGATTCCTAGGTTATAGAGGTTCGGGATATTGGGATATTAAGGGTATCGTTGTTCGGGATATCAGCAAACAGCTGGTCGACTCTTCGCGTGGGCTGGGCTTTTCTTCGGTCAACGAATCAGTGGTAATCGTGGCAATGCTGCCAGCGTTCTGGGCGCTATTCCCATTGACATCGATGTGGACGAATTTTTTGATGCCCTATGAGTTCTTTTTCTACCCGTTTGTATTATTATTATTTTTAGTTTATTTAAATAAATATTTAATAGTTAAGATGTATTTATAAAAATATTATTAAAATGTCGAGAAAAGAATCTGGGTATAGCTGGAAAAATCAGGAAACACAGATTCCGGCAGGGAATTCCACACTGACACTCACTTGGACTTTTTTTTTGTATGAAACTTGTTACCCCCTTTTCTAAGTTATTTTAATGTAAGAGGGTACCCCCAATTGATGCACCTGTCTGTACGTACGTAGATACTACCGAAATATTTGCCAACATTGCTCCCTTACAGCAAGTTATGGTCTTCGTTCACGAAGAAAAAAAAAACCAACGAATAACAACTTATGATTATCATAAATAAACCGAGTCAACTCTTTTACTTTTTTGAATATACACATCTACGTCCGTTTTAGAACTTTGCTAATTTCTCAAATGGCTGCCAAAAAATTGGGGATCTTAGCAAAGGAGAGACGGTACTTCAAGCCGGAACAGCTGCTCAACCTTTATCGAGCGCAAGTTCGATCGTGTGTAGAGTACTGCAGGCCTAGCCAAGTTACAACCGTTTCGTTTCGATTCTCTTTCGTCGATCGCCTTGAGTCGGCCACGCCTCCTTTTCCTTTGTTCTGACCACGTGACTGAGCGTTGAGATTACGTTAGAACAAAGGAATCGAAGGCGTGGCCGACTCAAGGCAATCGACGAAAGAGAATCGAAACGAAACGGTTGTAACTTGGCTAGGGGCCCGGGCTGCTTTGATATGGGTCTGCCAAATACCAGCTTGATGTACTAGAGTCGATTGAGAAGCGAGCCAAGAAGATCATCGGCAATGATGCACTTTTCAAGTCAAAACTCCAAAGTTTCGAGCATCGACACCGAGTTGCTGGCCTGTCGGTTTTGTATCGCTTACATTTCGGAGAGTGTGCATTGGAATTGCACAATTTAATTCCACTAAGTCCATTGCATCATAGGGCCACTAGACGTAAGGCTTTGCGCCACCGGTACATGGTGGACATCCCACCCATATGTACAACCCCGCGTGGGCAGAGCACCGCCGTGTCCTCGTGAGGGATATCGGCGGCAACGATCTCTCGCGCCGGGCCTTGGTACAGGCCATGGTCTGGAGCGAGGAGGAGTGGCAGGCGGTCACCTCCTTCTGCGAAGCAGTAATGCTAGCAAAGGAGGAGGCCGCACTTGCACGCGCGAGGGCGCGGCCCTCACGCCCCAGCCACTCTCGATCCCGTTTTCTGGCCACCGTAGGCGCGGGCTTGCGGACGGCGAGCAATAGGTAGCTCGCCGTCCGACCGTCGTGTAACCGCCCAGACCGAGCCCAAGTCGTCGACGGCGTGTACTGTTCCTTGCGCGCCTCAAGGAGATGTCAGCAAACCGTATGAGCCCAGCAGAAGGGGCGAAGCCTACTGGGGCCAAGGGTCTGCTTCCGAAAGGAAGACTCGGTCCTGGTATGAAAGGCAAAGAAGGAACCAGAGTGAGTTTTTAGTCAGTAAAATTCTGACACACCCTCTCGCTCCGCCCTAGCGCGAGGGATGTGGGATGATTTTCCCACCTTAAAAAAAAACTCATATGTACAAAGAGTTTTGGGAACACATTTATTGTGCGTACAGCTGAGGAGTAGAATTAACAACCCAGAGGCCTATAAGTCCCATGGGTAGTCCGAAAGGGAACCCCGGGGTCCTGGAACGCAATGCAAAAAAGGAATATAGGTTTTTTTTCGGTAGGAAATCATCCAATGACTTCTCTCGCTCTTGGGCGGAGTGGTAGGGCGTGTCAGACTTTTACTGACTAAAACCCACTCCTATGTTCTTACGCCTTGCGTCTCGCATCCATTGGACTCCCGTGGTGAGAGCACCAAGATACTGCAAAATAATAAAATTAACAATGAAAGAAGAAAGAAAAATATTTTATTTGGCACACATAGATGCACAATTTAAAAATAACATTTAGAAACGTAGGATTAAAAAAGAACTTTGACTCACGGTTGTACCAAATAGGTCCAGTTCAGCAAAAATGCCAGACAACTAGTTGCCTGACGCTGGTTTTCAACTGAACCTTACTGAGAGTGTACGGCAGTTATTTATTTATTTATTAGTGTTAAGTGTAAGGCAAATAAATATAATGCAAAATTAGACACAACAAGATTGTCGGACTGTCATCTATTTTCTATCGTTGCAGTTTTATTTAGGTATAACACGTTCGAAAAGCCGAAAGGTTCTGTCATGGCGACCACGTACCAGAAGACGTAGCGTTGGAAGGCCCCCTACAAGGTGGACCGATAACCTGGTAAGGGTTGCGGGAATTCGATGGATGCGAGGCACACAGGACCGTTCATTGTGGCGACACTTGGGAGAGGCCTATGTCCAACAGTGGACGTCTTTCGGCTGAAATGATGATGATAACACGTTCGAATATTAGCATTAGAAATGTCGTATCTACAATAAATCTCTTGATCTATGCCAGAATTCTTGGCATTATACCAAGTGAAGGTCAAGGACGCATGAAAACTTTATCGCAGAGACTTTGGGTAGTACACAAGTACATTTTAGGAACTTCTGTCTTAATTAGCATCTTCAGAGTTACGTGAGAGTGCTGTTTGTCTGTGTGACTGTCTGAGATTAGATTTAGGAGTCTAGATTTATTCTTGGGAAAGTCTAGGTTTCTGTCTTGTTTGACTAAGTGATACGCAAAATTTTTCCAGTAGTGTTAATTATATTGATAGCCTCGTTTTTTAGGGTTCCGTATCTGAAAGGAGAAAAAAACTGAACCCTTATAGGATCACTTTTTGTCCATCTGTCAAGACCCTTTATCTCGGGAACACGTGGAGGTATCTAGTTGAAATTAAAATCATATACTCAAATCTGCGGTTCCTTGAAGCTGTGAAAAAATCAACCTTCTAAGTTAACGAAAAAAAAAGATACGGTCGTTTATGTCGCAAAAAACGTAATTTCGATAGGTACTTGAGAGTACCTATCGAAATTGGGAATCAAAATTCATAGGGTACAAGACTTGCCGTTGATCAAGAATCCTGAAATTTGGCATAAAACAAGGGCCTTATAGCACAGGTATAGGAATAAATTTGAACTATATTAAATGATAAATGATATTTATTATGCAAATAGGTTTTTTAAAAACACTTTTACACGTCAATATTTTTTGTCAATTTAAACTAGATGAGGCCAGTGTTTCCTAGCTGACTACCCTGAAAAGAAACACCGAAACAAACTCAGGCGTCAAAGTCTCTTTTAAAGTCCATACAGCAAACATGTAATGGTCAAACAAATCATATGAGAACCATGCTGGTTGAAGTCTGAGATGATCTTTTGAAGAAAGAACCACACAGTCCTGTCCAGTCAGTGCAAGCATTTGTCAGTATTCGTGTAACTCAACTCAGAACTACTAAGGAGCTCAACGACTTAGGACATTTGGGTAGGCCGCAAAAAGTACTCAAAACTGCCAGACATCATGTTATAATTAAATTTTATTCGCAAAAAAGATAATACTTTTAGCGATTCGGAAAAATCTTTGAGACTCCGTTCGGAAATTGCATAGGTAAGTTTATACGGAACCCACAGTGCGCGAGTCCGACTCACACTTTCCCTTTTTTTTTGTTGTGTTCATTCATCAAATTGATTCTTCACGCTCTTGGAGGAGCAAGAGGTGGTCCTTCAAGACTTCAATTGCCCTTTGCCATCATTCCAGCCGAAAAACGTCCATTGCTGAACATAGGTCTCCCCCAAGCGTCGCCACAACTCACGACCAGTCCTTTTTTTTCACGTGGGAAAATCATCTAATGACATCCCGCGCTCTTGGGCAGAGCGTGAGGGTGCGTGAAAAAATATCAAATACTGAAAGAGAAATATAAATATCATCGCAAATTTAAAACATACGGTAACATGTCCGACTTTCACTCTTTTTCTCTTTTACGGAATAGGGCGGATAACTTGGAGAAAACTTGTTTTAATACATACATGGATAAAATAGAATCGTCGATCATTGAGAACCCTAAGTCTTTTTGGACATATGTCAAAAGCAAAAGAAACTGTGGTACTTTTCCAAAAGTAATGCATTATGGTGATAAGACCGCGAGTACAGGTGATGAGATCAGCAATTTATATGCATCCTATTTCCATTCAACTTTCCAGGAACCTGATCCTGTGCTCACTACTTCTGGTGTCACTAGCGTTGAAGGCAGTGTGTCATGCATAGGCTCAATTAGTGTGTCTCAATCTCAAGTTTTAAATTTATTAAAGACCTTAGATTTATCCAAATCTGGTGGTCTTGATCTTATACCTCCAGTTTTTATTGTAAATTGTGCCGATAGTCTTGTTGTGCCATTGTGTATTTTATTCAGACGGTCTCTTTCAGAAGGCATAGTTCCAAAAATTTGGAAATCGGCATTCATCACCCCAGTTTTCAAAAAGGGTAATAAGTCAGATATCTCTAATTATCGACCAATATCTAAGATATGTCTGTTCTCTAAAATCCTCGAACGCATTGTATTTAATAACGTATACGCTGCAATGAGATGTAACTTTGGTGATGAACAGCATGGTTTTCTAAGAAAACGGTCTACTACATCTAACTTAATCTTATCCCATGAGTTTATATCCCAAGCTATGGAACAGCGTGCACAAGTTGACGTTATTTATACTGATTACAGTAAATGTTTTGATCGTATTGACCATAGACTGCTCTTAGAGAAGCTATTAAAAGCTGGAATACACGGAGATTTGTATCGTTGGTTCTCCTCTTATATTGATAACAGAACACAGGCTGTGGTGCTTCAGGGATACACATCTCGATGGGGTTTCGTCCCCTCTGGTGTTCCTCAGGGTTCGATTTTAGGATCTTTATTATTTACTCTCTTCATTGCTGACGTGAAACACTGTTTTGAAAATAGTTATATTTTACTTTATGCTGACGATATGAAAGTTCATAAAATTATAATAAACATTTCTGATACACATCTATTGCAGGCCGATTTGAATAGGTTTGAAGAGTACTGCAGACTAAACCGGCTAGAATTAAATGTTTCGAAATGTTTCCACATATCTTTCACACGTCAAAAGTCTATAATTGATTCCACATACAGACTTTATAATAGCGATATAGGTAAAGTTAATAGTATTAGGGATCTTGGTGTAATACAAGATAGTAAACTACTTTACGATCAGCATATTGATAGTATAGTGAATAAGGCGTCAAGAGCACTTGGTTTCAGAATGAGAACCTCAGCCGGTTTCCGATCACTAAAACCGATCAAAATCTTATATTGTTCGTTCGTACGCAGCCACCTTGAATATGCATCACAGGTCTGGAACCCTCAATATGGGATATATAAGTCTCGTATTGAGGGCATCCAGAAAAAAATTCTTAAATTTCTTGATTATAGAGCAAAGCAAGTATCTGTTAACTACATTCACCGATGCAAAAGATACCATTTTCTACCGCTTGACCAGAGACGTGATATTAATGATGTGTGCTACCTGATTAATATCGCAAATGGTCCAATTGACTGTCCTGAACTTGTCTCAAAATTATCACTACGCACTAATCAGATGGGGCTAAGACAGCGGCCACTTCTGCATGTACCTACTGCAAACACTAATTATAGGCGTAATGCATTTTTTCTGAGAGCCAGTCGCAGTTTTAACAGGATTTCATGTGAACCTGGTATTGACCTATTTTGCACCAACGCGAGCACAGTTAGGAAGCTATTAGCAAAGCCATTTTTTGAGCAACTAGCACCTATTTGCACCTGAAATTTATATTATTATTGTTTGTTTATTGTTTGTTTGTTTGTTTTGTTTTAAATTAATTTACTAACAGTTTAAGGTATTGTGGGACCAACTTTAAATATATTTTATTTATTCATTATATATGTGGAAGCTTGTAATTAGCAATTTAGTTATTTACCATTGTCATTATGTTGTTATTAGTCTGTAAGCTTTCCTAAAATGTGAAAAATAAAAAAAAATAAAAATAAAAAAACTAGCATAGGTAGGTAGGATATTATCTGTTATTAAAAACTACGTGCGGAACCCTAAAAACTGCCGTGGTAACAGTCTGTTCATTTATTTTAATTATAAAAGAAAAAACATAGCGTAACTTTCCCATCACAAGAAAAAGAAATTCTTCCATTTTCTTGTAAGACTATTTTGTGCTTAGAAACATGATAAAACCTTGTTCACACTGAAACACATCTACACTAATATTATAAAGACGTAAAGTTTGTTTTTTTTTTGTTTTTATGTTTTTTAGGGTTCCGTACCTAAAAAGGAAATTATAGGACCCTTATAGGATCACTTTGTGGTCCGTCTGTCTGCCTGTCAAGACCCTTTATCTCGAGAAAGCGTTGAGGTATCGAGTTGAAATTAAAACCATATACTCGGGTCTGCGGTCTTTGAAGCTGTGAAAAATCAAATACCTGAGTTAACGAAAAAAAAGATACGGCCGTTTATGTCGCAAAAAACGTATATTTCGACACTATTAAAGGAATCAAAATTCATAGGCTTCTCGTTGACCCAGAAACCTGAAATTTGGCATAAAGCAAGGTCTTATATCACAGGTATAGGAATAAATCTGAAAACAGTAAATCTGTTACCTACATCTCAAAAAAAAACTTGTTTGTAATTGGAAAAAAGCATCTTTGAGACTCCATTCAGTGCACTTACCCGGTTTTTTCCTAATCAAATGTGATCTCGTCTGGACAAAGCTGTATTTAGATAATATTTTACAATTTTTATAAATTCTATGTTCTATTATTATTTCCATATCATCTGGGAAAATTCCTAACATATTCATATATGCACAAATATGTAGGTTCATGCATAAAAATATAATATGCATTTTAATAACACTATTACTACTGTCTCGCAAACAATGCTTATACAGGCTGAATCTTTCAATTCAAGATCTCTCTGTATTTTTCGATCGAAGAGACATCATTTCCATTCAACGTGGCAATACTGTCAGCCTTTTGGAGAACCGCGGGATTGTTCAAAACAGTTACCCCAGCAATTGGAGGAACACTGGTGGGGTTTAGTCAGTGAAAATCAGTCACTCTCTTTTGACAGAGCGGAAGGAGTTTGTTGACTATTTTCAATCTTAAAAAAGCCTTTTTGGGCATTTTTCCGTTAGGCAAAGATGACCCGGATGCTCTATGAGCACTTTTTGGGACAAAGTCTACCAATATTTTCATTATCATTTCAGCCGAAAGACGTCCACTGTTGGACATAAGCCTCAACCAAATGTCGCCATAATGACCGGTCCTGTGCGTCTCGCATCCATCGGATTCCCGCGACCCTCACCAGGTCATCGGTCCACCTTGTGGGAGGCCTTCCAACGCTGCGTCTTTCGATATGTGGTCGCCATTCCAGAACCTTTCGTTCCAACCAATATTTTACTTAATTTAAAAAATGCATTTTAATTGTAATCTTTTTTATTTATTTATTAAATATTCTATGCACACAAAAGTACGGACATAATACCTTAGGCATTTTCTACCAGTTAGCCTTTGGGTGAACCTTTTCTCATTCTATGAACGAACCTTTGTTCAAACGGTAGAAAGGTCTTGAGAGAAGTCGTTTGACGTTCAGACGAGTTTTTTCAGAGGATTCATTTACATGCACAGTTTTTGCATTGCAGTCGAGTAAAGACTGAAAAAATATAAAAAATCTACTTTACTATTTTTGACTTGTAGAAATTCTCATGCATTAACTGGTTGAGTAGTGTAATTAGAGACACAATAGTAAGACAATGGCGCACGAACGCGGGCGTTCGTGCGGGGATCAACAGCTTAAAAATTGTGTACCTAACATTATCTTTGAGAAAGAATTACGTAGTAGTTCCACGGTATAAAAATGCTATAATTATGCCATTAATCTTTCACTATTTGTTAGAAATAATATCTGAACATTTACAAATAATATTATTTTGTTGAAAACATGAAAATGTCCGCTGTAAAAATAAATACAAATGCACTTGATTCAAAATAGCTATGAAAATAAAATAAAATAAAAACTAAATTAAAAACATGAGCCAAATCAATAATAAAAAAGCTTAACAATATTTTAAATAATGGCTATACATTGATTTAATAAATAAGAACGGAAATAAAACAAACAAATCCTTCTTCAAATAGACATTCCCCGTTCTATCCAAAGTCCGGATTACTCAAGGGATGAACAAATTGATCCTTACTAATGAGGGCACAACCAATTCATTTATTCTCTATACACCCTGTATACGAGTAATATCTGTTCTTTATGATATATATTCTCAGAGAAATCTGATATAGGTTATATTTAACGGTAAATATCAGTAATATCAGCGATATCAGTTACTTTTACTTGTGCTGATCACGGGCTGAATATTAATTTTGCTACTCATCTTCGAAGCTTATTATTCGTATGGTTTCGTTCTATGCCTTTCATGATTTCTCTCGTTTATTTATTTCTTGAATATGTACTTTATTATTAGGTGAGTAATCAAGGGTGTGGTAGAGTTTTACTTTAAAGAGTAACCATGTAGTTTCTTGCCGATTCTTCTCCATAGGAAACGACCAATTTGGAACCGTGCACTAGCTTTTGACGTTTTATAAGTGCACATGTAGGCCTATGTGAAATAAAAATATTTTAAATTTTGAAAAACTGACTAAAACCACAACTGTGTTCTTCAGTTGCCCTTTGCGTTCGTTAGAACCTGTGGTCCTAACGGTGATCCTAGTGTGCATCGGCCCTACGGTCGCATTAACTTCTTGATTAGCGTAATTAGAGACACAATAGTAAGACAATGGCGCACGAACGCCGGCGTTCGTGCGGGGATCAACAGCTGTCCAGTCCGCCAATACACTTACTCGAAAATGCGTTCTTATCCCACCGCTTTTAGGTACGCAATTTACTGTTTTTCGCACTAGTACGGAAAAGTGCGCGTGCTCGCCCCCACCACAATTTTGTTACATTTATCGTACTAGATTGGGCGCGCGTAAACTCCACGAGGCGCGCGTTAACCCGCGTTTATTCATTTCTTCGTAAAAATAAATATTTATATAGCTTATGGCTTAGGTAGACTGACTTATACTTCTTCTTGGTAGCAGGGCTAAGGGCCCAGGGTATACCGAAAGGATATTTAAGATAAGCCTAACGTGCTAGTTTAATGGCTAAACTTCTTAGTACTAAGATAGTAGTAGCACTTTACTGGTTATTTAACACATTTTAAAAGTCTCTAAATGAAAGTTGTTAACTTCTAGACTTTACCACAGATATCAGAGTGAAAACCAGTTTATTAAGGAAATTAAATGGCGATGTTTTCATGCCATACATCTACTTACTATGTTTCTTTTAAGTGCTTTCCATATAATTATATAGTCCAGTGCCTTTTTTTTCTGGTGGGAAAATCATCTAATGACATCCCGCGCTCTTGGGCGTAGCGGGAGATAGTGTCAGACTTTTACTGACTAAAAACCCACTCCTGTTCCTTCTTCGCCATTGTTTCAGGGCCCCGGGGATCTCTTTCGCATCACACATGGCGCCAATAGGCTTCGACCCTGCTGGGCCCCTACGATTTGCTCTCTACATCTCCCTGAGGCGCGCGCGGAACAATACGCGCCGTCCACGACTTGGGCTCGGTCCGGACGGTTACCGGACGGATGTAGGATTTCTATGATAAAAAAAGGTCTAAAGAAAGTAGGCCAAAAGAGAATTGAAATATCATCAAACTTTAACGTTTAAAACGATCTGGCCGGTTTTGCTTGGCCATATCATGAAGTGATCAATTTCTTTGATCTGGTCACGATATACAGGGTGTCCGGTGGCAATTTTCACATTTCAAAGGTTGATAATAAAATAAATACAAAAGTTTCCTGAATTATTTTTATTATTATTTACGGTACATTAATGTGAGTTTCATTGTTTAAAAATAACGTTTTCTAAATGTCGGCCTTCTTGACGCAAGCACTCTTCCCATCTCACACGCATATTTTCAAAAACACGTTTGCAGAGATCGCTGGAAATCCTCGAAACTTCGGTCCGGATATTTTCTTTCAGTTGAGCAGTGGTGGTCGGCTGGTTTCGGTAAACGATGCTCTTTAAGTAGCCCCATAAAAAGATCGCGCTGGCCAGGGGATGTCACCGTGCCGAGAGATAATTTTTTCGCCGCAATTAGCGAAAAATTGCTTGTTAAGAATGCCTCGATCACGAAAGCACGCTCCTCTCCTGTCCAACGCGGCATGGCGACTAAAAAACTCACGACGCTGACGAAGCTAACCCCCCACCTCGCGCCCCTCTAGCTATTCGCGTTCTTAAGTAACAAAACTTTCAAATGTGAAAATTGCCACCGGACACCCTGTATATTATAAAGACAAGATTTTTGGTACTTATATCCCTTGCCGATTTCGATTACGGTGACTAGTATCTGTTCGATGCAACTGTAGGTTGCGATTAGAGAATCCAATCCCTCAAAACGCAAAAAATAAATAAGACAATCTATAGGTATTAGACGTATTTATGTAGGTTTATGTTGTACACTGGATCCTACCCTCGAATGTGATCTCTCTCTGTCCCTCAAAGGTTTGCTGGGAGAAAACTCATTGTTGAGTTAAGCTCGCCTTTGTACATAAATTATCAAATCAATGTATTAAGGTTTTTTTTTTTTTTTAGGTGGGAAAATCATCTTATGACAAATCCCGCTCTTGGGCGGAGCGCAAAATAGTGTCAGACTTTTACTGACTAAAAACCCACTCCTGTTCCTTCTTTGCCTTCGTCCCAGGGCCCCGGGTTTCACTTTCACACTACCCGTGGCCCCAGTAGGCTTCGACCCTGTTGGGCCCCTACGATTTGCTGACATCTCCCTGAGGCGCGCGTGGAACAATACGCGCCGTCGACGACTTGGGCTCGGTCCGGACGGTTACCGGACGATCGGACGGCGAGCCACCCATTGCTCGCCGTCCGCAAGCCCTCGCCTACGGTGGCCGGAAATCGGGATCGGAATCCCGGCGGCGGTTGGGGCGTGAGGACCGTTGCCTCAAGCGATCGGCCGCGTCCTTTGCTAGCATTACTGCTTCGCAGAAGGAGGCGACCGCCTGCCACTCCTCCTCGCTCCGGACCATGGCCTGTACCAAGGCCCGGCGCGAGAGTTCGCCGCCGCCGATCGCCCCCACGAGGACACGGCGTTGCTCTGCCTAAGCGGGGCACACCTCCACCGTGTGCTCCACCGTGTCCTCCGGGCGGTCCACACAGTGGCGACACCCGGGCGTCGCTTCCGCAATGTATTAAGGTTAAGTTTTTTTGTGTGTACAATAAAGAATAAAGGACAATTTGAATTTCACGGGCTTGCAGAGCATGCTCTTTAAAATAAAATAAAATATTTGAAATATCCCAATCTCGCGAATTCCACGGTATCTGTGGGATTACTGACTTAATTCCACAGGCTTGCGGGATCACGATTTTGATGCGGGATTGGATTCCCTAGTTGCGATCATGTGCTCTAAAGTGGCCAGTATAGGCTATATTTGCTGTGTTTGGATGTAGAATGGCAAAAGACTGTGAGATCGTTAAGTACAGACTCTAAATATCATTCTGCGGGAACCATAGCCTTAGAATGAAAAGAGTAACTGAAGTAACGGGTGGGAATGGGCAGCAGTCGCCTCCTTTTGCGAAGCAGTAACGCTAGCGAAGGTGGCGGCCGCACGCGTGAGAGAACGGACATTTTCACGCCCTAGCCAGAAAGACCCTGTCCCCGACTACCAGCCACCATAGGCGTGGGATTGCGGATGACGAGGAATGGGTAGCTCGCCGTCCGGCCGTCCAGTAACCATCCGGACCGAGCCCAGGTTTCCCTTTCGGGCCTACTAGAACGCAAAGGGCAACTGAAGGTACAGGGATGGTTTTAGTTAGTAAAAGTCTAACCCTGGACGTCTCAGCCTTATACTAACTAAAACCCGCTCCGACCTAGACTTGGGCTCGCTCCAGACAGTTACTGGACGGTCGGACGGCGAGCCACCCATTACTCGCCGTCCGCAAGCCCGCGCCTACGGTGGCCGGAAATCGGGATCGGAATCCCGGCGGCGGTTAGGGCGTGAGGACCGTTGCCTCACGCGATCGGCCGCCTCTTTTGCTAGCATTACTGCTTCGCAGAAGGAGGCGACCGCCTGCCACTCCTCCTCACTCCGGACCATGGCCTGTACCAATGCCCGGCGCGATAGATCACTGCCGCCGATCGCCCCCACGAGGACACGGCGTTGCTCTGCCCAGGCGGGGCACACCTCTACCGTATGCTCCACCGTGTCCTCCGGACGGTCCACACAATGGCGGCACCCAGGCGTCCGGTAAGGACCTGCGTCATGCGGTAGGTAAGGACGCCATATGGTCTTTCTAGCCATTCCTCAAAGAGGGGACTTACCGCCATTATTGTGGCGTGCCCAAAAATAAGGATTTATTGTACTGAAAGATTTTCCGAAATATCATCACCGGGAGGTTAGTGTTTGCTGTGTAAACAAACCCACACGGAACAACTAGTTATGTAAAATGTATCTCGCTACGATAGCGGAATCGTTTTAACACATATTCGTTTTAATATCAACATTCTAATGAACTCATGGGATTGCAAATGGTTTCCATTTTGTAGTTTACTGCAATTGATTCTAATCGCCGACTTGTAAACGTCGACATTACAATTTATGAGTAGTTAGGAATAGAACATATTCATTCTGGCTAACTTGTATGCATGATGATGATGATGATGAACTGATGATCTTAGACACTGCTAACATTAGACATCACACATTACTGATATACATATTACATTAGGAACTGAGAAAATATTGCAGGTTTTAACCGACTTCATTAAAAAAAGATTATTTTCTTATTTTAATGTGGGAAATCATCTAATGACTTCTCCCACTCCAGGATGGAGCAGGAAGGCGTGTCAGATTTTTACTGACTAAAACTAGTACAAAGACCTACTGTCCACTTCACAAACACTTCTTAATTCTACGCGTCCAGATCATCCCACCATCATAAGGAGATGTCAGCAAACCGTAGGGGCCCAGCAGGGTCGAAGCCATGGGGGGCCATGGGTGATGCGAAAGAGAACCCGGCCCTGGAACGAAAGTAAAAAAGGAACAGGAGTGGGTTTTAATCAGTAAAAGTCTGACACGCCCTCGCGCCCCACCCAAGGGCGGGAGATGTCATTAGATGATTTCCCACCAAAAAAAAAAAAATTATCAGGTACTGTATGCTAGTCCTCAGAAATTGGAAGACAAATTCATTTAAAAATCTGTTTAAAAAAAAAGCAATGTCTTCGACCGTGACAGGACTCGAACCTGCAATCTTCGGATCCGAAGTCCGACGCCTTATCCATTAGGCCACACGGTCCTTGTTGCTTTAAGCGTTAATAAGACTACGTGTTTTTATTGATTCCGCCTCGGTCACAATGACAAATTTCCTCCACTTGTATCAAAATGTACTATTTGTATCACGTATTTAGTTATTTATGTATTAGGTATATAATACTCGTACATAGTTTGCAAAATATTTGTATTCGTTTTGTTTTCAATCTTAAAAAGTATGATCATGTCTCAGGCTTTCGCAAGATACTCAAGTGGCTCCCTATTCGACTTCGCAGGAACTCTCGGATATTATGTCTGCTATTTAACATCCTTCACAACCCTAAAACGCTCTCCTATTTGCGGGAACGCTTTTCCTACTCACATCCTTCTGATGCACCTTGCAGGTCGCATCTTAAGAATCTCCTTAAATCCCCTCCCCACTCAACCGATTTCTACTCCTTTTTTTTTTTTTTTTTTTTGAAAGAAAGAAAGAAGAAAAGAAAGAAAAACTGTTTATTCGCGCGAAATGACGCAATCTTAAAACTAGTTAACAAACATTATCAGTTGAATAGGGAAGATATGCGTCACATCCGCGCAAAACGGCCGAACGCTCAGCATAAAGCTGCGGCCTCACGCATTATGCGATGAGCTCACAGCGCTGTTTTTCAGCGTGGGCCGATGGCGGTGTTGACATAAAGACGCCCGAACGGTGCAGCGTACAACGAGATTTCGACAGAAAAAGGAAATAAAAATAATTACAGAATTACAAATTAAAAGGAAAATTAAATTAAATTAAATTAAAATAATAAATAAATATGTAACGTGACAAGTATATATATAATATAAAGTGGCAACACCACGACGCTTTTTGTTGCCGGGGTGAAAAATCCTCATGGATGTCCTTCACCTGGGGCAGGCGAAGGGGTCCAAACCAAACAAAAAACCACCTCGGTGTTCCCTCCCACACTTGGACCGGGGATCGTGGGAGCTGATACGCCATCCATGATCCCCGGCTAGTGCCGGCCCGCCTACACGGGCCACCTCAAGCCGGGGGGAGTGTGAGGTGTCCTCTCCCCGCGACGTCCAATAGGGGCGCGCGTGGAACACAACGCGCTGCCGCCTCGGTTCTTGCTGGATGGGGGACGGCGGACGACCCCGAGTCCGCCGTCCCTCCGGACCTCTTTATGGGGGCTGGAAGAGGGCGTTGTCTGCCCTCCGCCGACGCCCGGTTAGCCTGCTGCGGCACGGGAGAGTGGCCACGGCCTCCCTCTCCCGCTCCGCAGCCTCCTTCTGCAAAATTACGGCTTCACAGAAGGAGATCACTGCATCCCACGACTCGGCGCCCCCGACCATCGAACGAACGACGGCCGGCAGCGACAGGTCGGGGCCCACTACAGATACAAGGGCACGGCGCTGCTCCTCCCATGCGGCACACTCTGCCAGTGTGTGTTGCGCCGTGTCCTCCCGACAGTCGGTGCAGTGATGGCACCGAGCGTCCGGCTCCCTGTTTATGCGACACAAGTACTTCCCGAAGCAGCCATGCCCCGAGAGCACCTGCGTCGCCCTAAACGACAGGGAGCCGTGTTTCCTCCCGAGCCATTCGTCGAGCACTGGTCGGATCGCATCGACGGTGGCGAGGCCGGCGGTAAGGCGCAGAAGCCTGTCCCGCCATTCCGCCACCATGACCTCGTGGAGCTGAGACCGACGCAGCTCGACCTCGCGCTGCATCGGTTCACCACCCCGCGTCCTCATCTCCTCGCGCCACCGGTACAGTGAGGCGAGGACTCTCGCCTGCAGTTCCCAGGGCGGAGATCCGGCCAGTGCACAACCCGCCTCGTAGGAGATCGTGCGATACCCCCTGATAGCCCTGACGGCCATCGCCCTCTGCGGTCTTCGCAGGATTGCGATGCTGCCGGCCGTCAGGTCAGAAGCCCATACCGGGGCCCCATACAGGGCCATGGATCGCACGATCCCCAAGTATAGTCGCCTACAGGCAGTGCTCGGGCTCCCTAGATTGGGAAGCAGCGTTGCGAGCGCGCCTGCTGCGCCCATCAACTTGGGCTTCAGCCGCCGAAAGTGAGGGCCAAAGTCCCCACCGGCTGTCGAGCACCAATCCTAGGTACTTCATGGTGGACTCGACAGCGATTTGGACCCCCCCGACCACGATGTGTGATCCCGGTGGCGGCGCCCGTCGGGGGCCATGAAAGACCATAGCCTCCGACTTGTTGAGAGCCACCTCCAGTCCCAGGCGTCGTATGCGGCTCACCACCCGTGAAACCGCTGCCGTCGCCAGCAACGCTGCCTCCCTGTACGAGCTCCCCCGGGCCGTGACCAACGTGTCGTCTGCGTAACACGTCAGGTCCACACCCGGTTGGAGCTCGCCCCTCAGCACCCAATCGTAACCGATGTTCCACAAGGGTGGCCCCAGGACCGAGCCCTGTGGAACACCGCACGACATATCACGACGGCCCTCGCCGTCGCGTCCCCTGTAGGTGACACACCTTTCCGACAGATAAGCCCCAATGATGTGGCGGAGGTAGCGGGGCACCCTATGGTACCTTAGCGCCTCCCGGATACAGCTCCAGGGCAGGGCGTTAAAGGCGTTGGAGATGTCCAAGGACACCGCCACCATCACCCCGCCCCGGGAAACCGCTTCCTCCGCCAGGACTCTCACCCGCATTATGGCGTCGATAGTGGAGCGCCCATGCCGAAAACCGAACTGACTGTCGTCCAGATCCGGCCCCTCTCTGTACAAGTGACCGTCGAGGCGGGCAGCAATAATCCGCTCAAAAAGCTTACCCACCTCGTCAAGCAGCACTATGGGCCGGTATGCGGACGGCCAGTCTACTGGGCGCCCCGCCTTCCTGAGCAGGACCAGACGACCTGTCTTCCACTGAGTGGGGAAGTGGCCCTGCTCAAGGCAAGCTGAGTAGAGTCCTCTCAATTGGGGCTCCAGCTCCTTCAAAGCGAGGACGAGCGCGCGGCCGGGAACTCCATCCGGTCCCGGGGCAACGGTTTTGGCCCGGAGCCGCATCACGGCCGCCCTCAACTCTGGTTGTGTCACCTCGGGGACCTCCTCATCCTCCGACTCTGTGTCTGAAGGCAAAGCCATCGGCGGTGGTGTGTGCTCCTCTCTAGCAGGGAAGAGAGCTGCGACCACTACCTCCAGCAACTGAGGCTCGAGGCTCTCAGTGAGTGGGGGCGCCCAGGCACGAAGTTTCCCTCGGACCGTACGATAAGGACGCCCCCATGGATTTGCATCTAAGGTCGCAAGCATCTCCTCCCAGGATCGAGTCTTCGACTCGCCGATGGCCAGCCACAGAGCCTTCTTCGCCGCGCGGTACACCTCATACCGCGCGGCCTCTTCTTCCGGAACCCGACGACGTCTCCTCCGGTATCGGGTGTACCGGCGCCTGACTTCCACGCAGGTCCTGCGCATCTGCGCGATTTCGGCGGTCCACCAGTACAACCGGCGCCTTGTGGGTTGAGTGCGGATACGAGGCATGGACGCGTCGCAAATTTGCGTCATCGCCCCGCGGAACCACTGCGCCTCCTCTTCGACGTCGACGGCTTCGTTCGTCATTGACTCCCGGACCCAGGCCTGGATGATTGCGGCTTCCTCGAGAAGCTCCCTGTCGATCTGTTTAATCGACCAGCGAGGACCGTCCCTTTGCAGGGTCGACGTTCGGCCACCGCCCGTGGTCTGGGTGGAGACGCTGAAACGGATGTACCGATGATCTGACAACGTCTCCACCTCCACGGCGACTCGCCAGTCATGGACACGGCGCGCAACAGCGGGGCTAGCGAACGAGACGTCCACTACAGACCCACCCCGCTGCCGTACGCACGTGTACTCCGAGCCCCGATTCAGAACGGTCAGGCCGGTCGCAACCGCCCACTCCTCCAACACCTCGCCCTTAGGATCGGTGACTGGGGATCCCCACGCCGCAGACTTGGCGTTGAGATCCCCCAGCAACAGCACCGGGTGAGGGTGGGACCGGCCCACGACGGCACCCAGCTCGACAAGGAACCTCTCGAAGTCGGCGAGACTCTTGTTGGGCGAGAAATATGCCCCAATGATGGTGATTCCCCCCGCGAGAGCGGCCACCCAGCCGCGTCCTCGGGAGGGACTGCCAAGAGTCCCGCCAATGATGGCCACCAAACCGTCCAGGTCCCCTGCCCAGTTATCGCGGGGGGGTACAAAATACGGCTCAGCGGCCACAGCCACGTTGATCGACCACTCCGCCATGCTCTGGAGCAAAAGATCCTGAGCTCTGGAGGAGTGGTTGATATTCGCCTGGAGGAAATGGAATTGTGCCATCACTGGCATTCCATTTCTCCGGCATCTCCTCCATCCCTGGGTCGGGAGTCAGCTGCTTGGCTGCCGGGCTGTGGGAGGGGCGCAGGTCCTCCGACAACTCTGTTCTTCCTGCCTTTCTTGGGGGCTTTGCAGGCTTTTCCACCAAGTCTATGCTCCGCAGGCTTCCCGGCAGCTGCACAAAGGCTGCAGTTTGGTGTCGCGGAGCACTGGGCCGACTTATGGCCGGGTTGGCCGCAGCGATAGCAGAGGTCGCCGCGGTCAACGTCTGCAGTGCATTGTACTCGGACATGCCCTTTGTCCAGGCAGCGGTAGCACCGCATGACCCTGGGTGGCAGGAGCCTTACACTCGCTGAGACCCAGCCAACCAGCAACCTTCTGCCATCCGCGACCCTGTTTGCGGCCGCAACCGATGCCCCGAGAGCACCTGCGTCAACCGATTTCTACTCCTACTCCTTCACTGCGCACGCAGTACGGTTATGGAATTTACTACCGCCTGACATTAGGGGCTGCCAAACTCTTACAGTTTTTAAAAGTAGAGTGAAAGAACACTATCTTTCCATTTCGTCATAGTTGCATATTATTTAGTATGTATTTTTGTGATATTTATTTTACTATGTGTACTTATGTATATAATTATAATAGTATATCTTTTTTTTTTTTTGCTATATTATTCTATTGATATCTATTTTATATGTATTTATTTTCCTATTACTGTTACACACGGTGTCTACATATCTATTTTCTTCCAACTCTCCTTTCGCAGGTGTGCTGGAAGAGATTTCGTTAGAAATAAGCACCACCTTTGTACCTATTTTTCTGTTTCCTTCTTCTAATCTTTTATTTATGTGTGTGTACATAAATCGTTAAATAAATACATAGGTAAATGTCTTTTCCAAAAATTTAAAAGACAAAATCATAGCAGTTTCTATAAACAAAAATACCCTATGTGTGATTAGTTAAATAAGAATATTTAGTACAAAAGAAACTTAAATATTAGCTATTTATACTAAACCTAACGCTGTTCATTATATACATAACAAAGTACGCTGACGTCGGAATACTCCACATCGCTGTCATCCGGAAATGTGACTGAAGACTGGCAACATGTGTAATTTTCTCAAAATAGATTAATTCTATTAACAAACTAGCTTTTGCCCGCGTCTTCGACCGCGTAGGTACATAAAATATAGCCTATGTCACACAGGAATAAAGCAGCTATCTATCGGTGAAAAAATTTTAGCAATCGGACCAGCCCCCCTAGCCAAGTCACAAACGATAAACGTAAACTCTCAGTAGTCTTTAATAGATTTTCAACTTTATGTTTTTGGATATAAAGTTGAAAATCTATTGAAGATTACATAGTGTTTTCGTTCGTTCCGGTCGCTAACGCTCAGTAGTCTTTAATAGATTTTCAACTTTATGCTCTTAGGTATAAAGTTGAAAATCTATTGGAGATTACTAAGCGTTCACGTTTATCGTTTGCAACTTGGCTAGGGGGGCAGAGGGCTTAGCCCAGTTGATAATCTACAATCGTTAACGCTAGTAGAAAACTTCCAATGTATGGCAATGACGTCATCTCAACGCTCAGTCTCGTGGTCAGAACAAAGAGGCGTTGCCGACTCGAGGCGATAGACGAAAGAGATTCGCAACGAAACGGCCGTAACTTGGCTAGGCCTGCTGTACTTCCAAAAATTACCTCCTACAGACAAAAAAAGAAACTTTATCTCTCTATAATATTATTGTAGAAGTGTAGATTCATCATCTCATCATCATCATCATCTTCCTGCCCTTGTCCCGTGTTATTTGGGGTCGGCGCAACACGTTTTTTTCTTCCATTCTGCCCTGTCACTCGTCATACTATCACTAACTTCCTTTTCTTTCATATCACTCTTCACACAATCCATCTATTTTTTCTTTGGTCTCCCTCTCCCTCTCCATCCATCCACATAGACACACAGACATACACATACACACACATATTGTAGAAGTGTAGATTACGAAACAATTATAAACAAACTACGTCAAAGTAATTCCACATCAGCGAAAAGGCTAAAAATACACACTACATGCCTACCGATTCAAAGTAATCTCTGTTAACCTTTTTTTCAGATTTGATTCATTGTTAGCCTATTCTGAAAAATGATACGTACAGTTATTTCGGTATTTATTTTACTAATTACTATATGACACCTCACCACCCGAAAATTATTGCTCTGTTCGATTTCTAATTCCTAAAAAACCTAATAAAAATAAGTAGATGTTTCGGCACAATTACAAATTACATATATAGTTTTATTTTTATTTAACCTCCGTGAGTGTGACCGTGGCATCACCGCGGGCCCTAACAGAATACCAGCGCTGCGTTATTTATCATTTTAAATATCGCAGCATAATTATGCTGAGTTAGGCGCCTTTTTGGCGTTGCACAGATTTTAAAGTTATTTTTAATTCTAATGTATCCTAATTCTACTGTATTTTAATTCTAATTTATATGTGAGGTACGTATAAACGTTTTTTCTTTCTTTATTTTTTATGTGTTTTTTGCAGTGTGCCTGCGAAGATACCAATAACGATGTGCTACCAGTGTAGTTCATCGATCCCCATATAATTGCAAAATTAATGCCATGCCCATGTAATTGTTAATCTATATCTTATTTATCTATATGTCGGTGAAGTCAATAGTACGGAAGCTTGAGAACGAATGAACGAGCTAAGTGAAAAGTGACACATGTCACTTTGACAGAATCCGCGCTGACGTTTGCACGAACCGAGTAGATAAAAGGGCCGACCGCAGAGGTCCGTGGCTCATTCCTCTGTCGGCAGCCGTGCGTACAACGTCTAAGTGTCGGGGACTGTCTCACTGCTCGTTGTGTAAAGTGAATACCTAAAGCTTGCCTCATAATAAATCAGTTGTGTGATCTAAAATAGTTTGTTTATTGCTCGTTACCCAGCCATCGCCCACAAGACATAGTCTCTGGACAGAGCTTCAATGATGATCGGCATCCTGTGCCGACATCAGAAGTGGGATTCCGAGCAAATAAACAAGAGCAGCACGAAGGTTACGTAACGCCGGTCACGAAGAAAATAGCAAGAGCCAAGACAAGTAGCGGTCATTATTTGAAATGGAAAATTAGAAAGTGAAGACCTGGAATGAAGCACTGGACCGAATAAGATTCAAAGTTCCGTTAATCAATGTCATTATCAGTTTTGGTCTGATTAGGTTTTTTCTGGAGTTTTTCCCTAATCCTGAGCAACGAATGTTGGACCATGATGACATTGTTTCTCCAGAAAGAAATAGGAACTGACTAAATCACCGTGTACTACCCAGATTGTGACCGGGACAAGACCGACGCAAATGCATGTTCACGATGTACCATTTTCCGATACGTGCTTTGCTGATAATCCGAAGTCACCAGTGATTACAGCAAGAATTACAAACTTTTAGTTACCTGAAGTGTAAAATGCAAAGTGCAGTGCGTGTGTGTGTGCATGCCTGAGATGCAATGTGTCAAGTGCGCTACCAATATTTGACACAAAACGTATGAAGACATCTCAAACGTCACCTGTCAAATGTTTCCACTGTGGAAAAATTGGACGAAGCAGGCTGTGTTTTCATAAGCAAGAAACAGTAGGAAACCGACAGAATAACGTGATATTCAAGCTTCAAGACTCAATCCCATGGTCAGCCACATCGTATGCTGCAAATGTGGAGAACAAGGTCACATCTCCTTCCGGTGTCCTGATGAAAGTGACGCAGCGGTGACGGTGACGCCAAAGCATCACGTAGCGAGCGAGAGGTTGACTGACGGGTGTTGTCGATTCTACACCAGGAACAAGGTCAGGTATTGACATTTCATTTTAATTCTGGTGCTGAGTGTTGTCTCTCTTTCACTTTAAAGTCTGTCATCACTATTTCACGGCAAACGTAAACACAGTATTGTTACATTGAAGAGTCAGTTCAGTGTGTTTAGATCTATTTGCGAAGTGATTTTGGCCGTGAAATATTGTTGCAAGGGTTCAGTTCAAATAGTAAAAATTGCTAAAGTTCACGACGTAAACAATTGTAATTACAACTACCCTCATTAGATCCAGTAGATACCGTTTCGATTTTTTTATGACAGTGATAATTCCTCCATAGATAATTTTGACGATATTGACACTGACGTGTGACGTGTGTCGGTATGCTACAAACGCGTGTTGTAAAAAGTAAACTTATCCGTTAGATTGACTCGTATTTGACTGTATAAAGATGACCATAGCGGTCTAGCGCGGAAAAATTAATAATGCGTGAGCGGGTAGATGATTGTTGCTGGCAAATATTATTCGACCGAGTAATTCGGTGTTTGTTAGCTCTTTTGACTTAAAAACTCGACCGGTCAGATATAATGAGCAAAGATTACTGTGAACTAAATAACAATGTGCCTAACCGAGATACCACTTACCTTAGACAAAATAACTCGTTTAAATAGTGCGCGTTATTTTACAAAATTAGATTGTGTATCAGGCTTTCAGTAGTATGATAGCGGACAGCCGGTACAAATATTTGACCATGCCAATCAGTTTCAAAATGCGATCTGAGTTTTCCAACGGACGATTGTTGTTGTTCTAGGCGAATCGGTACGTCGTAGTTTGAGTTGTCGATATTTTGAATATTTAGGAAACTATTAAGAGGGACGTCGGGAGACTTAATGTAGTTTTACAAACGTTGACTAAAGCCGGATTTTCATAAAATTTGAGAAAAATGGTTGTTTTTGATAATGCAACTCAAGTTACTAGGGTATAAAATTAAGTCAAGTAGTGAAGTTAGGAGGAATAGGACCTAATAGCAGAAAGCAGGTCACGTACATTCGACTCTGCCTCCACCGTTTATCTTAGCTCGGTTAGGGCAGTTTATAGGTCTAGTAGCTTACTTCGGGCGGTTTGTACCTAAGTTTACTCCTGTTATGGGTCCGTTCTAAAGATTTGAAATGTAGTAAAGTTTCTTTTTCTTGGCAACAGCGCCACGAAGACATTGATTAAGAAATAATTTCAATTCTTATGAAAGAGTCGGTTTTAATGATTTAAGCCTCTCAATTATACGTAGTAGAATTGCATACTGATGTCAGTGAAACCATAAGATAAGGCTGGATTCAAAGCAGGAGATGCCCTGTAGTAGTACCATACGTGAGTTATCGCGAAACTATCTCCCATTGCTTGATCATAAAGATAATTTACAGTCGGTTTATAGTCGGTTAGAAGGTAAAGCTAAAAAGAACTCTCTGGTAATTAGTTACGTGCTGAACAAACAAAAACGAGACTACGAAACTTTTAAGGTTCTGATTAAAATAAATGGTAGTTAAAAGAAATTTAGAGTTTCGATACATCTCGAGTTTTGTTGAACCTTCATAATTTACGGTTGACGCAGTGGTTGAGCGATTGACTGCTGCGCTGCGCGTTGCGGGTTCGATTCCCGCAGGGGGCAGACGTTGTTATGGCCTACAGAGAGAGGGATAATAGAACATGAGGTTCCGGTTGAATTAGATGTATAGGAAGTAGGTGGGGAAAGTGATCATGGCACTATTTAATCACTGCTGCTTTAGAATTAAGGAACGATTAGTGAGTTATCCTTGTTTACGTTGGTGCGTAAACGGGATGAGTCGTTGTAGCGACGCAATTAGTGAGTTATCCTCGTTTACGTTGGTGCGTAAACGAGATGAGTCGTTGTAGCGACGCCTGTAGTGAGTTATCCTCGTTTACGTTGGCGCGTAAACGAGATGAGTCGTTGTAGCGACGCCTGTAGTGAGTTATCCTCGTTTACGTTGGTGCGTAAACGAGATGAGTCGTTGTAGCGACGCAATTAGTGGGTTATCCTCGTTTACGTTGGTGCGTAAACGAGATGAGTCGTTGTAGCGACGCCTGTAGTGAGTTATCCTCGTTTACGTTGGTGCGTAAACGAGATGAGTCGTTGTAGCGACGCCTGTAGTGAGTTATCCTCGTTTACGTTGGTGCGTAAACGAGAGGAGTCGTTGGTGCGACGCCTGTAGCGAGTTAACCACGTTTGCGTTGCGTTTCATTATACATAGTCACTCATGATCAGGATGTCTAGTGTGTGTGAGAGTTTACATGTTTGGGAGCGCACTCACGGTGCGAGAGTAGTTCCTGATGTTTGTCAGGAGTGACCGAGCTATATGATACTGCGAGATGTATTTTGTTTCAGATCAACACACAGAGAAGACGACCGTCTTCTGGCTGAGGTGGTGAACTGGTGATGATGAACACAGCGACGGATGTCTTGTTGGGACGTCTCGTCAATGGATATCTTCCAGCTGAGGTGACGATGATCACTAACACACAGGGACGTGTGTTCCGCAGGATGGCCGTGTCGGTGAAGTCAATAGTACGGAAGCTTGAGAACGAATGAACGAGCTAAGTGAAAAGTGACACATGTCACTTTGACAGAATCCGCGCTGACGTTTGCACGAACCGAGTAGATAAAAGGGCCGACCGCAGAGGTCCGTGGCTCATTCCTCTGTCGGCAGCCGTGCGTACAACGTCTAAGTGTCGGGGACTGTCTCACTGCTCGTTGTGTAAAGTGAATACCTAAAGCTTGCCTCATAATAAATCAGTTGTGTGATCTAAAATAGTTTGTTTATTGCTCGTTACCCAGCCATCGCCCACAAGACATAGTCTCTGGACAGAGCTTCAATGATGATCGGCATCCTGTGCCGACATATATAAAAGAAAGTCGTGTTAGTTACACTATTTATAACTCAAGAACGGCTGAACCGATTTGGCTGAAAGTTGGTGGGGAGGTAGCTTAGAACCAGGAGACGGACATAGGATACTTTTTTTTTTTTTAGTAGGGTAGAGTAGGGTAGGGTAGAGTAGGGTAGAGTAGGGTAGAGTAGGGTAGAGTAGGGTAAAGTAGGGTAAAGTAGGGTAGAGTAGGGTAGAGTAAGGTAGAGTAGGATAGAGTTGGGTAGAGTAGGATATAGTAGTCAGTTGACGGGAGCGAAGCCGCGGGCAAAAGCTAGTACTATATATAAAAGCGAAATACCATTCACTGATTAATCACGAAATCTCAGAAACTATAACACCTACAAGCTTATAATTTGGCAAATAGGTTCCTTATAGGGACGGTGTAGACATCCGCTAAGAACGGATTTTACAAAACTCCACCCTTAAGGGGGTAAAACGGGGATTGGAAGTTTGTATGGAGAAACCTACTTTTACGCGAGTGAAACCGGTCGCAGAAGCTAGTTTCCTATAAAAACACAACCTAAGTGCATTTAAGTAAAATTTCAGTGCTTGAATTATATATATATAAGAACTTTATTTCAGACTTAGATCTAAACGATACAGGTCCATATTAATGTTATTACTTAATTTTCTCATTGGGATGTATAATAGTGAGCATTACATATTTCCATATAACCAGTTACATATTGTATTGGATGTCAAATAGTGTTTGTAAAAGCGAATATCAGAAAACCCTGCTGCGTAAAACACAAGGGGCTATTGTCGCCATCAGCATAAGGACCGTGTGGCCTAATGGATAAGGCGTCGGACTTCGGATCCGAAGATTGCAGGTTCGAGTCCTGTCACGGTCGAAACATACTTTTTGATTTAATTTTTTTGGTATTCGTTTCACGGTTTATAACACTAACATAATACTCTAATAATAAGTGAATGATGTAAATAGGTACAGTATATGTTTTAAAATCTTTTCAAAATTGTAATCTAGATAGACTGTAGATACACAATACTAAGTATACCGACTAATTATAAGGTTATGTTGAAAATAACAGATTTTTCGAAAGCTGTGCTTTGGTACCGAGATCTCAGAGAGCGCCGCATTCTCGAAAATCTCAGAAAATCGAATAGGTATCGCAACACCACTTAAAATTTACAATTTAATTAGAACATGCAGTCTTAGCTATTGAGAACGTACGAAGTAATATGAATCGATATTTTAGGCTATCAACAATGCATAAGGCAGCGGTTCCAGCCAAATCCAGCCCATTACCGCCAGAGAATACAGTACGAGCTAATCTATCGATTTAGTTCACGAATAATAAATACCTAGGTCAGGGATGGCGAACCTTTATTAGAGAACGTGCCACTAAATAATATAGCATAGCATAATCAGCCTTTTAATGTTCCCACTGCTGGGACTCAGGCCTCCTCTCTCCAGGAGAGGGAATGGACCGTAATCCACCACGCGGGCCCAGTGCGGATTGGTGAATGTCACATGTCTTCGATTTTTTGGTTCTAGAACATGCCGGTTTCCTCGCGATGTTTTCCTTCACCGTTTTGAGAGCAGTGGTGATGAAATAAATTACACAAAGTATTGCGCCTAGCTGGGTTTGAACCCGCGACCTACAAATCGTAAGTCGGGGCCGTTACCACTCGGCCACCACTGCTCTCTCACTAAATATATGAAAAATAATAATCTTGACTTTGTAACTTAATGGACTAACTTGCAACCCTTAATTTGCAACCCGAAATTCCTATAGCGTAATGTTTACAGTAATTTGTTTAGTTAAATAAATAAAAGAGAAAATTAGTGAGATTACAGCAGTATAGCGCAGCATACTATGTGTACGAAACACAACACTGCGCTCCAAAACACAAATCATTGATGTGGCTCAAAAGGCTGCCAACTTAAATGGGACTGTTCAGGGCATGTCTGCCGCATGTCTAACGAGCTTTGGGCGCGTAAAATGCAGGATTGGTGCCCGGACACAGCGACGAGGGGCCGCGGCAGACCACGAAGGAGATGGTGGCGGGACGACCTGGATGGCTTCCTTAAGAATTGGAATGAGAAAGCGAGGAACTGTGATCGTTGGAAAGAATGGAGGGAGGACTTTGCCCAACAGTGGGACAATACAGGCTAGCTATAATAACAACAGTATAAAATCACTACCATATTGTACAGTCAGGGGTCAAAAATGCAGTTATACGCTACCAATGCTAAAGAGTCCAAAATTGCTTTGTAGGAGACGGTCAATGGTCCACAACTAGTTTATTTAACTTTTTGAGTAGCGTAATTAGAGACACAATAGAAAGACAATGGCTCGTTAACGCCGGCGTTATTGCGGGGATCAACAGCTTAATACTTTAGATTCTATGATACAAATTAAATTTTTCATGAACCATTAAACCTCTTCTATAAAAAAAATTTAGACACTTTAGAATTGACACAGTGCAATTGCACTTTTGATCCCTGACTATACATGTCATCTTACACTGGCGTGCCCAAATAACTTTGCCGCGTGCCATAGGTTCACCATCCCTGGCCTAAGTATTATCCTGTAAAGTCTATATCGGAAAATAGCAGGGTTGGGAAAATGGATAAGCGGTCATTACCCGTAATGTACTATTTCCATTATTTACATAAATATTCCTGCAGTCTTTCTATAATGATTTTCCTTAAAGAGTTTGTACTAGACTATCTTTTACATGCAGCTTGCGGACGGTGGACAAATGGGAACTGTACATAGGTGGGTTTTAGTCAATAAATGTCGTACACTCCCTCTCGCAACCCAGAGGGAGAGGAGGCATTAGAAGATTTGCCACTGAAAATAAAGGTAAAGATAGTATGTTGTTATCCATTCAAAATTGTGAAGCTTGAATAATATAATTGGGTATTTGCCTTTATTTTTTTAGGTGGGGAATCATCCAATGTCTTCTCGCGCTCTTAGGCGGAGCGAAAGGGCGTGTCAGAATTTTACTGACTAAAACCCACTCTTCCTTTTTTGCCTTGTGTTCCAGGGCCCCGGGTTTTCCTTTCAGAAGCGAACCTGTGTTTATTTTTGTATTACACAATATTTTATATTAAAAATCAATAACACTAAAGACTTTTTTTTTAAATACTCAAAACCTATCCCACAAGGCCCCACAAAGTCAACATCCGGGAATCTTTAAGTCAAGAGTGAATAGGTTGCTTCTAGGTATTAAGCGCGCTCCATCGTCGGCCGCATTGTCGCTTTCTGTCAGGTGAGATAGCGTTCAAGCGCGAACCCACCAAGAATTAAAAAAAAGTGCCTCCTACATGGTGGACTGATGACCACGCAAGGGTCGCGGAAATCCGATAGGTACGAGACGCACAAGACAGGTCGTTATGGCAACACTTGAGGGGGTCAATGTCCAGCAGTCAGCTTTAGGCTGAAATGAGTAATCATTTCATTCATCATCATTCATCAGAAAGGTGATGATGACTGTCAAAACTGGTATAAGGCACAGTGGGTGTGGTAGGCCCCGATTTCGCCTGCCACGCCCCTGGACAGGGACATAGCGATTGTTCCACGTACCTATCTCTTTTGTACATACGTAACCTAATGCCAGTGACGTCACATTTCAGTATGCGCATCCTTATTCTATTTTTGACAGTTTCCCATTCCACCAGATTTTTAAAATTTCTAACGAATAAAATATTGGTTTGTTGATAATCCTACAAATTTTGGCTTACTAAGACTAAAAAAAACCTCTTTGTGAAGTGACAGACTTTTGATGGATAAAACCCAGCTGCTCACGCCTCAACCGCCGCCGGGACTCCGATCCCGAATTCCGGCCACCGCAGGCGCGGGCTTGCGGACGGCAAGTAATGGGTGGCTCGTCGTCCGACCGTCCGATAACCGTCCGGACCGAGCCCAAGTCGTCGACGGCGCGTACTGTTCCACGCGCGCCTCAGGGAGATGTCAGCAAATCGTAGGGGCCCAGCAGGGTCGAAGCCTACTGGGGCCACGGGTAGTGTGAAAGCGAAACCCGGGGCCTCGGGATGAAGGCAAAGAAGGAGGAGTGGGTTTTTAGTCAGTAATAGTCTGACACTATCTCCCGCTCCGCCCAAGTGCGAGATTTGTCATAAGATGATTTTCCCACCTAAAAAAAAAACCTGTGTTTTCCTTCAGTTGCCTTTTCCTATCCAATCCTACAAAACTACCAACCAGTCCGGGACAATAGTATTATATCATGTACAAAAACTATCTCGGTACAGAAATGTAAACTCCGAATTCCCCGGCACTCATGTACCCAGTAGCTTAGCGAATTGCTCGGCGCCATTTTCCTATGACCTCACTTCCTTGAGAGCAAAGCGCGAGTGTAATTGCATTGCATCTATGAATAATAATTTCTCAGACATAACATTTATAACTGTGCCTGTGTTTTAGTTATATGCTACTAGTATTTACACGAGACATTTCTGTGTACATTGTACCCACAGTAGTAACTCTATCAATAATGTAATTTAAATGTAAATACACCTAGCTCTTTTTAGGGTTCCGTACCTCATAAGGGAAAAACGGAACCCTTATAGGATCACGTCCGTCTGTCTGTCGGTCTGTCAAGACCCTTTATCTCAGAAACGCGTGAAGGCATCGAGTTGAAATTAAAACCGTAAACTCAATTACTCAAGTCTGCGGTCCCTTGAAGCTGTGAAAAAATCAGACTTCAAAGTTAACGAAAAAATAAGATACGGCCGTTTATGTCGCAAAAAAACGTATATTTCAACACTAGGAACCAAAATGCATAGGGTACTTCCCTTTGACCCAGAATCCTGAAATTTGGCATAAAGCAAGGTCTTATAGTATAGATATAGGAATATATCTGAAAACTGTGAATTAATATTTTTACAATTTGGAAAAATCTTTGTAACTTAATTCGGGAACCGAACTGTTTTCATAGGAAAGTTTGTGCGGAAACCTTAGTGCGCGAAACAGCAACGTTAAAGAAATAGTACATTTTGATACAAGTGGAGAAGGTTTGACATCGCGACCGAGGCGACATTCGCCGGAGCCGTAGGCAAGGGTGTTATGGAGCCGAGGGCTGCAGTGGCAAATTTCCACGGTGTATGTGTCATCACTCCAGAACCTTTTGGCCCTATCGAGCATCTGCTTTGCGAGCAATGTACCCTGCCCTCAGGCTCAGCCACTGAAGTTTGGCGATTCTTCGGGCTATGACAGCAACCTGTATAAGTGCTTACTATGTTTGTTTCTTCAAATTATATCGAAGTAGGTTTTTTTTTCGGTGTGAAAATCATCCAATGACTCTCGCTCTTGGGCGGAGTGCGAGATAGTATCAGACTTTTACTGACTAAAAACCTACTCCGTCACCCACTCACGGTTGATGACATCTCCGGACGGTTATCGGACGGTCGGACGGCGAGTGACCTATTGCTCGCCGTTCGCGAGCCCGCGCCTACGGTGGCCGGAAATCGGGATCGAAATCCCGGCGTCCGGGGCGCGAGGGCCATTGCTTCGCACGTGCACGTGCGGCATGCGCCGCACCGCCTGCCACACCTCCTCGCTCCGGACCATGGCCTGTACCAAGGCCATGTAACTACGGACATTGTCCGTCAGCCACAAAACAATAATTTTATTTAAGTCTTCGACCATTGTTTAGTAAAACATGTATATTTTAGTTAGTTTTGTTAATAAATTGCCCGTGGAATGATATTTCATGGACAATTTATTTTGATAACAAGCATAACTGTTTGTGTCTAACTAAAATAGATATTTTAATATGAGTTTTAAATTTATTTTGGACATTGAACAACATAATCGACGTGTACCTACGTTTCATTTTTGTGCTTGTCGGGGATTTATTTTATTTCCAAAGTTAAATAATGTAAATCTTAATATGAAATTATTATATAATCGTAATAACATTCTCTAAGTTTATTTAGTTTGTAGAGTATCGGAGTTTCCTTGCGTGATCGAATCAGGAATGAGGATATCCGCAAGAGAACCAACGTTACCGACATAGCACGAAGAATCGCCAAACTTAGGCAGACCACATTGCTTGCAGAACGGATGGCCGTTGGGGCCGAAAGGTTCTGGAATGGCGACCACGTACAGGAAGACGTAGCATTGGAAGGCCTCCTACAAGGAGGACCTGGTAACCTGACCTGGTAAGGGTTGCGGGAATCCGATGGATGCGAGACGCACAGGACTGTACATTGTGGCGACACTTGGGGGAGACCTATGTCCAACAGTGGACGTCTTTCGGCTGAAATGATGATGATGATGATGATGAAGTTTATCCAGGACTTTACTGAAACCCCGTGCCTATGAAAGCACGTAAAGCTGTTGGTCCCGGTTGTCATTCGTAGATCTTTGACAGTCGCTACAGGTAGTCTGACGCTGGAAAGTCTGGCCATCAGTCTATCCAAGCAGTATCATGTTGCCCAGTAACTGGGTTTTGGAGGTCTAATAGGTAGTCGCTCCATGTAAAACACGGATATACAGCCTCATCCGGACCCCAAGCTAGTTGGGAAACCACGCGCGAGGGAGCGGCCTTCACGCCCCAGCCGCCGGGATCCCGATCTCGATTTCCGGCCACCGTAGGAGCGGGCTTGCGGACGGCGAGCAATGGGTAGCTCGCCATCCAACCGTCTGGTAACCGTCCGAACCGACCCTAAGTCGTCGACGGCGCGTACTGTTCCACGCGCGCCTCAAGGAGATGTCAGCAAACCGTAGAGGCCCAACAGGGTCGAAGCCTACTGGGGCCAAGGGTCTGCTTCTGAAAGGAAGACTTGGCCTTGATATGAAAGGCAACGAAGAAACAGGACTGGGTTTTTATTCAGTAACATTCTGACACACCCTCCCACTCCGCCCAAGAGCGAGGGATATCAATGGATGATTTTACACCGAAAAAAAAAATCTTGGAAGATTTTAGACGAGTTGGGTATATACGCTTACGTTCCTCTTTGTGATCTTCATTATTCAATTGTTCAGAAAATATTAACCATATTGTTTTATACGTTATTTTTTCTTGGACCTGGAGCGTTATCCACCAGCGTTATCTACGTAGATATACCCATCGTTATCTCAATGGACAGCATCTTAACAAAACAGTTTTAATTATATTCAAGAGGTTACCGTTGAAGCCCTGGAGTTATTTAAAAGTTAATAAAAACACAGCCTGCACCTGTATTTTAAAGATACCTAGTGTACCTACGTTCTATAGTCTAAAATAAAAACAGATCTCAATAGCCAATAAAATGGTTGAAGTTATCATAAATTACTTTAATTAAAAGGTTACTTGCAAGATAGGCAAGAATAATTATGATAGTGAATATTTACTTAAATAGGAGATATCGTGATGTATCTTGGTTTTCTTTTGCGCTTTTTTTTCTTTATTTATTCATTTTATTTTGAACATAGATATAACAAGAAAAATAATACATATAATTACATAATATATACCCTACCTAAAATATGGCGTCAAAAAATTCCTCCGCATCGCTGTCGACTGGAACTGTGCCCAAAAGACTGGCGGCATATTTACTTAAATATAGTTATAACACCTTATCAAGGTGCACATTTTTTTCAAGTTTTTATTATTATGTGGTGAAGTCAATAGTACGGAAACCAGATTGACAACGAGACGAAGCGAGCTGACGTATACACTCTTTGACAGAATCTGGCCTGACGTTAGCAGTGATCAAGACCAAGAGCTTTCTAGATCTTTGGATTTCGTGCGAATAACATCGCCTAGGAACTGTCTCTTGGCTCATTGTGAATTGAATATCTGAAGCCTGCGTCATAATAAATTAGTTGCGTAATCTGGAATAGTTTACGAGTTTGCTCGTTACCCACTCATCACCCTCAAAATAGAGTCGCCCGGCATCCTGCATCGACATGAATGTATGTATGTTTGTATGGGGCAAATCTTTCAAATGGATTTTAAAACCGTTATCCCCAACGAATGGAACTGAAATTTGGCATACCGATGTAACTTGGATGACAATACATTCAGAATTTACCATGGAGCTGGTCTGATGATGGAGTCGTATAGTGGCCATAGGGAACTTCTGAGCGCGACAAGATAACCTCATCGTGTTTGAGCTCTTTGAAATGGTCTTGATGAGTACTAAACCGCGTGATAAAAGGTTCTTCTTCTTGTTTGTCCTTCCCTGCTCCCTTTACCTGGGGTCGAATCTCCTCACAATTCTGAGCCCGGACAATCTGTCATGGGTTCTCATTGGGCCAAAACAAAAACCCATGTTTGAGATTTTGGCGATAAAAACTTGAATGCATAAACTGAAAGCGCTGTCGAAGTCATAGCAAATAGCTTACGCACATAGAAATATTGCGTGTAGGTGCATCTACACACACAAACAAGAACAATCCTCCTTCGTCAGATAGAACAGCTCTACGTGCCAATATAGTGGGCCATGCATTAATTACGTCACTCGAATTTTATGATTTTACTGCTGAGGCCATGGGAAAAAGTATGAAAAGGATACTCGTGGTCCTCTAACACAAAAGGCAAGTGAAGGGATATGGGTATGGTTTTAGTCAGTGAAACTCTGACATGCCCTCTCTACCCTAGAGCGCGAGAAGTCATTAGATGATTTCCCACCATAAATAACCCTTAACATATTATTATGTGACGTAGTTTATGGATGGCCCTGAGCATTCAGTCATTTATTTTTCTTTCTCTCTTGCATATAAAGAAAGAAAGAAAACAATTATTTAAGACTCGCACATGACAAACAACATTATAATCAAAAGTAAAGCTACTTAATCTATAAATACTTAACGGGCCTTGGTACAGGCCATGGTCCGGAGCGAGGAGGAGTGGCAGGCGGTCGCCTCCTTCTGCGAAGCAGTAATGCTAGCAAAGGAGGCGGCAGATCGCGTGAAGCAACGGTCCTCACGCCCCAACCGCCGCCGGGATTCCGATCCCTATTTCCGGCCACCATATGCGAGGGCTTGCGGACGGCGAGCAATGGGTGACTCGCCGTCCGACCGTCCGGTAACCGTCCGGACCGAGCCCAAGTCGTCAACGGCGCGTACTGTTCCACGCGCGCCTCAAGGTCATTTGTCATTAGATGATTTTCCAACCTAAAAAAAAAAATTAAAAAATATAAGAAAACAATATTAAAAGACAAAAATAAAAAACCTGTGCGAGGCCAAAAAGGCTCCTATCTCAGCATATGCTGCGATATTTAACAAAAAATGTAAAACATAAATGTATTTGGAACAAGCTTTTGATAAATTTACTCACTGTTTAATGGGGTAAGGGTTTAGTTCTAAATCTACCCAAATGGCGGTGTTTGCTTACAAGCAACACTCGCACCATTTGGCAATTTTTTTTTCTGAAATCTATATAAATATCTGTCCATCTATATCTAATATATAAAATTCTCGTGTCACGGTGTTCGAACTTGAACTCCTCCGAAACGGCTCGACCGATTCTCATGAAATTTTGTGAGCATATTGAGTAGGTCTGAGAATCGGCCAACATCTATTTTTTTTTATTTTTTATTTATATGGCAGAACAACGTTTGCCGGCTCAGCTAGTACTTATATAAAAATGAATAGTTGTTTGTTAGTCTCGCTAAAACTCGAGAACGGCTGGACCGATTTTAATCATTCTTGTTTTGGTTTGTTCACCAGCATATTGGGAAGGTTTAAAAGGTAAAAAAAATAGGTAGGTAGCTAGCTAAGTAGCGTAGGGTAGGTAGGTAGGAGGGTAGGTATATGAAGGGTGGGTAGGTAGGTTGGGTAGGGTAGTGTAGAATAGGTAGTCAGTCCCATACGTACAAAGCGTTTTGGGAACACATTCATAATGCGTACAGCTAAGGAGTGGAATTCCCTGCCGGGGTCCGTGTTCCCTGATAGCTACAACCTGGGGGTCTTTAAGTCAAGAGTGAATAGGTTACTTCTAGGCAAGCGTGCTCCATCGTCGGCCACATCATCGCTTACCATCAGGTGAGATGGTGGTCAAACGCGAGCGTATCAATAATATATAATATATAAGTTGACGGGAGCGAAGCCGCAGGCAAAAGCTAGTAAAGGGCCTATTACACTACTCGATATTCAGACAGTCTTAGTCGATGTCGCGTAGTGTAATAAGGGTTAGACCGGTCTTACTCGGAACAAAAAATAAGACAGTCTGAATATCGTGAGCTGAATATCGCGTAGTGTAATAGGCCCTTGACGACTTAACGAGTCAGTTTACGAGTGATGATACCACAAAGACAGACATTTTGTTCTAAAATAAGCGTATCATTGTCTTCGAGATTTAAAAAGAAATGTAAAACTGAGAAATAATAATAAAAAAAAATACTTACGAAGTAGAGCATACTGAAAAAAAAATGAATGTCTCAGTAGGCGGCTTTTATAAATAAAAGAGGCATTAAAACACTCATATCATTTCGCCGTTCCCCTAAGGAGCAGGCTGACAGCCACTCTGTCACTTGGAGCCCTAAGTAATTCTTTGAAGACGGTGAAAAAACAAAATATTTAGTTAGAATTCACCTTACTTATAAATGTATTTGTTATTATAAACGGCTATATTAAAGGTCGCACACCGCACAAGTAAGCGAAGACGCAGCGTCGGAAGGCCTCCTACAATGTGGACGGATGACCTGGTGAGAGTCGCGGGAATGCAATGGATGCGAGACGCACGAGACCGTTCCGAACCGTGAAAAATATACTCATGTTCCTGAAACGCTAAAGGTAACTGAAGGAACATAGGTGTGATTTTAGTCAGTAAAAGTCTGACACGCCCTCTCGTTCCACTCTGGAGCGCGAGAAGTCATAATATGACTGCCCAATTCAAAAAAAAAAATTGAACCAATTTACATAGCTATACCAAATATCCGTACAATCGGTCAAAAAATCCATTTGCAAGATTTGCCATATACAAATGTACATCCAAAAATTGCAACATAAATAAACAATAATAATAAAAGAACAAATGTTTTTTCTTTTTTAATTTTTGAAATATTTAAAAATGTAACGAATGTGTATTTATGTGAAATAAATAAATAATAAAAGTAAAGCTTTGAATGCTTCTTATTTCGAATCGAAATAAAAATGGCCACCCGTTCATCGATTTCACCGCTTCAACAACATCCGCACTTCAAAGTTTGGCTTAGTAAAGCGACAAAAAGCGCTCAAGCGCAAACCAACGCGTCCGATTGTTTCGCTCAATGCAGAACCAATGAAACATTCAGCGGTTTCAGCACCTGACTGGTCAGGGCCCACGGTTTGTGGAGTTTAGACGGCGAAGGGAAATGATGCTGGAAATAGAATATTATTTATTTATTTATTTATAAAAACAAGGGTTTTCCTTAAAATTTAGAAAAGGCACACAATTAGATTCCTGGGGTCTGTCTCAGCGTGTCACAACCTGACAGTTGGTCATCGCGCTATAAACTGTCAAGGTTCAATTAACTGAATATAGTTACTCATTCAACTTACGCTATGTTTCTGTTATTAAATGAGCATCTGATGTCTACAGGTATCTGGAGTAAGAAGCTTTACGCCTGCCATAAAAGTTATTTTTGCGTGGCACTTGCAGTAGCTTAGATTTAGTCTGCCGTGTGTTCGCGTCATATTTTAGTGGTATTTGAATATCACTATTATCAAAATGTTCAATGAGGAATAGATAATCAGCTCGCGCTTGAACAGGTAATATTTTGCAGTGTTTAAATAATCCAGTGTAATTGTCTCAGTATTTATTTTTCACATATTTTGGTACGAGTTTCAGTATACGGACAATACGGTAATAGGACTGCTTAAATCCTATAAGTACGGAACGACCTGTTTTGGAGGGTGTTCAAGGGCAATTTTTTTTATATTTTTTTGCGTGACTCCGATCTCAACTGAAGGTAAGCAGTGATGCAATCTTTGATGGTAAAACGCACTAGTTTATTAAAAGCCTAAGCCTTGAAGACACCGAAACTATAATCGCACGGGAAAACCGCAGCAGGCAAATTGTTCCAGTCCTTCGATGTACGCAGTATAAATGACGAGGCTTTCGCCTCGTCATTTATACTGCGCTTTCACAAAAAATAAGTATGAGCTTTATATTAAAAATAGTTATCTTTAAATGTATATAAAAGGAGAAACTGACTGACTGACATATCAACGCACAGTCGAAACTACTGGGACTAGGACCCTGTACCATGACGTTTAAAGTAAGATTGTTTCATTCTTATTTCCAGTGTGGGTAAGAGATGGCGCTAAACAACCTGTATAGCTCTGTCTCTTACCCACACTGAAATAAGAATGAAGCAATCTTACTTTGAACGTCATGGTAACCCCTTAGGAGCGTGAAATTTTGCACTAAGAGAGGCTTTTACAAAATTCACCCCCTAAGGGGATAAAACGGGGGTCCAAACTTTGTGTGGAGAACCCTACTATCATAATGCGGGTGAAGCCGCTGGCAGAATCTTGTATAATATAACAGTCAACTGTAATATTTCAACACCTGCATAAAATAAACCATGTTTGCATTTCAAGGCATTAATAATAATTGCGTTGCAGAGCAGTGGTGGCCGAGTGGTAACGGCTCCGACTTACGAGTTGTAGGTCGCGGGTTCAAACCCAGCCAGGCGCATTACTTTGTGTAATTTATTTCATCACCTCTGCTCTAAAAACGGTGAAGGAAAACATCGTGAGGAAACCGGCATGTCCTAGAACCAAAAATTCGAAGACATGACGTGACATCCACCAACCCGCACTGGGCCCACGTGGTGGATTACGGCCCATTCCCTCTCCTAGAGAGGAGGCCTGAGTCCCAGCAGTGGGAACATCATAAGGCCGACTATGCTATGCTATCCTATGCGTTGCAATTCAGGTGCTTAACAAGCTTCACTGTAACACAATTATATACTTCATTAGATTTTTTTTACATTATACCGAAATCATAATTATAGGTATCTCTGTAAGGTCGTTGATCTCTTTACAACATGACTAAGATACTCGTAATAAGAATTTGAGAACTACAACCCACATTAATTTTACAGTATATAAATTAATTATTCCAAAAACCTAATTATATTTTACGATTCCCCTTTCATAAGGTGTGTGAGCAGGGTACATTGCTCGCAGAACAGATGGTCAATGGGGAAGCGATCAATTTTCCGATTTTTTTTGTTCGAATTTCATTTTATCGAAAACTATTGACCGACGTCTTTTTTGCTATACTTATGCATTATTCGACAAATTTTTAGATCATCGAAGTATCATGTGTCATAAGTATTATTTTACCGAACTATTTTTCGCCGATTTACAAAATAACTTTTTGCTATTGGCCGAAGCCTCTTTTGATTTTTTTTTCATTTGCCAAATGATTTATTTGCCATGTTTTCACGACACCGAAATAACATTTTACGGAATTTTGGTAACCGACGTATAGACGGTTACTTCGTAGGATTTTCAATATTAAGCTGTTGATCCCCGCATTAACGCCGGCGTTCACGCGCCATTGTCTTACTATTGTGTCTCTAATTACGCACTCAAAAGGTGTAATTATTTAATTTTTATATTTTAAATCATTTTAATAAAAACACTTAACTAATTAAAACTATATATACACTAAAGGCAAAAACTACTAGCTAAAATATGGCGTCATAAAATTAAAAGGTTAAATTAAAATAGTGTCTTAAGTGTGTTATATGTCTTACGTCTTAAGTCATTATGTTGTGCTACAAAATTCAGTGACAGAAACGAATCGCTGCAAAACCGACTTCACATAGTCTTGCCTGCCCTACCCCTAGAGTGTAATACAATCCCGCGTAGGCGCGGAGGGGTAGAACAAAAAAAGTGCTTCGCTGGCCAGCCTCAGCCGCTTCATACCATCTACTTGCATGTTGAAAACAGGCATGCAACATGCAGCATGTGATACGCACAGAAGGCTGATCGTTATGGCAACATGACATCCACCCATTGTAGGAGGCCTTCCGACGCTGCGTCTTTCGGTACGTGGTCGCCACTCCAAAACCTTTCGTCCCCATCGGCCACCACTTAAGTTCTTCGGGCTTTTTTTTTATTAAGGTGGGCAATCATCCAAATGACTTCTCGCGCTCTTTGTGTCGGACCTTTACTGACTAAAACCACACCTGTATCCTTCAATTACCCTTTGCGTTCTAGGACTACGGGTTTCCCTTTCAGAAATTCTCCGCGGTCCTAGCTATCGGGCATCGGCCCTGCTGGGCCCCTACGGTTTGCTGACATCTCTTTGTGGAACGCGAGGATCACTACGCGCTGTTGACGACTGGGCTCGGTTCGGTTCACTACCGAACTGCCGGACGGCGAGCTACCCAGTGCTCGTCGTCCGCAAGCCCGCGTCTACCGTGGCTGGTAGTCGAGGTCTTCGTTCTTCGGGCTATGTCGGTAACCTTCGTTCTCCTGAACACACAACCCAAAAACCAATTAAATTAAAACAATATAACTCTAAATCAAAATAAGCATTCACAAACACGCATTGCTAACACAAATCAAATCTACATAATTACGTAATTCAAAACAGTTTATTTACATCAACATGATTATAATTTCCATAATTAGTTATAATATAAATAATTACATTACCTCTGTAACTGGACACATTACGGTTATAAAATAAAACAGACCCATGTCTATATTTAGCTCTGTTATTATTATCGTGTTTACTTTTAATGGTTCAGCTGTTTTTGAGATAATATTTAATGTATCAACGGATGAAATTGACGCTACAATATTTTATACCTTTTTATTTTTACTGCTAAATACAAATATTGGATTTACCTTGGTATCTAAACTAATATCACCACTGCTCTCAAAATGGTACACCATGAGGAAACCGGCATGTCCTAGAACCAAAAATTCGAAGACATATGACATCCAACAATCCGCAATGGGTCCGCGTTGTGGATTTCGACTCTTTCCTGGCCTGAGTCTCAGCAGTGGAAACATTATAAGGCTGATTATGTCATACTATAGATACAGTAGATACTTATTATCTATTTGTAATACACATATGTCATGGCCAGATCTTAGAATTGACACTTCATGATATGGCCAACTAAAACTGGCCAGATCATTAATTTAAACGTTAACATTTGATGATATTATGTCAATCCTCGTTTGGCCATATCATTGATGTAGGATTTCTATGAAAACAAAAAGAAGGTAGGCCAAACGAGGATTGCCATATCATCAAACTTTAACGTTTAAAACGATCTGCCCAGTTTTACTTGGCCATATATTGAAGTGATCAATTTCTAAGATCTGGCCACGACATATACATATATAAGGAGAAACTGACTGACTGACATATCAACGTACAGCTGAAACTACTGGAACTAAGAACATATTTTGCACAAGGTTTCCTTTTATGACGTCGGCGAGCACTAAGAAATGATTTTCCAAAATTCAGTCCCTAACCCCTGATCAAACAGGGTTCTAAAGTTTGTATGGAGTAACCTACTTTCACACGGGGGAAGCCACTGGCGGAAGCTAGTATATTATAAAGCTGAAGAGTTTGTTTATTAAACGCGCTAATCTCATGAACTACTGGTTCAAAATTAAAAAATAAATATTTCAGTGCTGGATAGCCCATTTATTTATGAAAGCTATATGCAACATCACAACCCACGGGAACAAAGCAGTGATCAAAGTTACGGGTGAACCGCGGGGGACAGCTATTAGTAGATTTAAGGACTAAAAATTAACAATTATAAATGAAAGGTATAAAGCAAATTAGCATAGATGAATCTGAATAAAAGAAATTTTTATTGGGCAGAATTAAGATACTTTTTTACCGTTACTTTAATCTTCTAAAAAGTATACGAATATAGGTGGGTCAGTAAAGTCTAACACGCCCTCTCGCCCCGCCCAAGGGCGAGAAAGGTCATTGGATGATTTCCCACCTAAAAAAAACCTATGTAAGAATTATTTCTTCCTTTTCCTTAACAAAATCCCAATTCAAAACACATTTACCCAAAACACTTAACCATCTTGTTTTTGTATTAGAAACATCCTAATTTCAAGTTGTGAAACCGTGACTGGAAACTTATCCGGTGGTTAAGTTATCAAGAGGACTTTAACTTAAGCGTTGAACTTTAGTGAGAAGTTTTACAGGATATGGGTATTAGCGAAGACATACTTGCTTACTTAGAACTCTGAGTATCGCAATGTTGTGTGTGGTTTAAGTCTTAGAATTTTCTTCTTTCAAATGTTTTTTTTTGGAGAGTGCGCGTATACTTGATTCCGCCATCTCCTTTCTACCATCGGACAACCCGACGTATGGTCCACAACGGTCCGGACTACGCTTTTCGCCCCGTCGTTTATACCGCGTACATCGAAGGACAGGAACAATTTGCCTGCTGCGGTCTTCCCATCCGATAGTAATTTAGGTGTCTTTAAGGCTAGAGTGAATAGACTCTTAATGAACTAGTGCGCCTCGCCATCACCATGGAGTTTCTTGCACATTCTTTTCCATAGAAGCATGATTTTTTTGTGACTGATTGACTTCTTGACGTTTCAGAAATGCCTGTAAATGGTTTATCTATATTTATAAAAGGAGAAACTGACTGACTGACATATCATTGCAAAGCCGAAACTACTGGGACTAGGAGCGTAAAATTTTGCACAAGATTTCCTTTTATGATGCAGGCGAGCACTAAGAGAGTATTTTTAAAAATTCACCCCTTAAGGGGTTGAAACGGGGGTCTAAAGTTTGTATAAAAAAACCTACTTTCACGCGGGCGAAGCCGCTGGCAGAAGCTAGTTTGAAATAAAATGCTTTTGTTTGAATGTTCGAATATTAAAACGGTTGTATCATGTAATCAGTCATGGGGACTATATACGGATGAGATGTAGTCTGGAGGGTTAGTAGGTTACTGCTACTGTGGGTCTGCTCTTTCTGAAGAGTAGAGAGCTGTGAACATCTTTAGACATAAATATATCTGCAATTGCAGCAAAAAAACATCTGGAGAGATTCAAACCGTAGACGTACGGTGTTGCGCCATCGGTACATGGTGGACATCCCACCCATACGTACAAAGCGTTTTGGGAACACATTCATAATGCGTACAGCTAAGGAGTGGAATTCCCTGCCGGAGTCTGTGTTTCCTGATAGCTACAACCTAGGGGTCTTTAAGTCAAGAGTGAATAGGTAACTTCTAGGCAAGCGTGCTCCATCGTCGGCCACATCATCGCTTACCATCAGGTGAGATAGTGGTCAAACGCGAGCCTATCAATAATAAATAAAAAAACCCGGCGGGTCCAACTTACAGAGAACTCCGTACTTGCACTCCTGTAAGGTGATTCTTTGAAGCTGAGTAAGTGTCTCATTAATCTGGCATTTTTCTTTACGATTTGATATTTTTATTTGCATATTAGTTTTCCCCGATCACTAAATGTATCAAAGGCACTCATTTGCGCACAGTGGCTTACGACAAAAAATAGATTGATACGAAAACTAGGCCAGATGAATGAGATGTTTTCACGGTTTCAAAGAATCACCCTGTAGTTCCTGTGCTATCTCGACTTTACCTGGAAACTTTCTTCCTTGTTCTCTTTTTTTTAGTTTGGAAATGATCCAGTAACTTTTCTAACTCTGTGTGCGAGAGGGAGTATCAGACTTTTACTGACTAAAACCCACCCCTGTTCCATTCCTTTGTCCTTTGCGATTCAGGGCTGCGGTCTTCGTCTTCTTTTCCTGTCGATGCATTCGAATTATTTTTTAACCAGACCAATATTTAGCAACCAGTACAGCTCTGTTATTAACCTCGTATAAATCCTGAAAAGTGGTTGTGCAGGACGGGCCGCATAGCAGGTGACACATGTCCTGTGGAGCGTTTCGACACTGACGTTTTGTTTAGGGTGGATCGTGGAAGCCATAGGGCCGCGGTGACTCTTTTGAACAATCCTGCAGGTCTTAGAGAAGCATCCTTACCACCTAGACCGAACAGTTGTCGCCAATTTCTTTTGTTTTTAAGCTATTGCATAGCTTCTATCGCGGGCCTTGAGCGCGGGGACCGAATCCAGAAATTCCGTAACGAAAAATATACCTACCTCACGCTCCCCACTCCGACGGGCACGGAGGTGTGGCTTGGAGGCCGACAGAGACCGAACACCTATTTTAGAAAAGTCGTTAACGACCTGTGTGGCGCATTGGTACAGCGTTCTACCTATGTTATCATCGTGCCTCGAGTTCAAATCTCGGTCAAACAACAAAATAGTATTTTTGTATTATAATAGATTATAGTAATGTTCTATGATAACAACTGAACATACTTGTAGCAATTTATGAAGTAAACAAGAAAGAAAAAAAATTGTTTTCTTATCGGTCACCACGCTCAAAAAGTGTAACTTGAATTAACCTTTTGAGTGCGTAATTAGAGACACAATAGTAAGACAATGGCGCGTGAACGCCGGCGTTAATGCGAGGATCAACAGCTTAATATCAAAGAAAAAGAAATACTGCATAAATAAAATAAATAAATAATTATAATTGCATAAGTTGATACAAAATGCTATGCAATAGCTTTACCGCGGCAGTCCCCGAGTGCCACACTTATTATTATTTTTTATTATTATGGATAGGCTCGCATTCGCGTTCGCGAATGAGGATATCCGCAGGAGAACCAAGCAGTGGACGTCTTTCGGCTGAAATGATGATGATGATGAGGCTCGCGTTTGACCACTATCTCACCTGATGGTAAGCGATGATGTGGCCGACGATGGAGCACGCTTGCCTAGAAGTAACCTATTCACTCTTGACTTAAAGACCCCTAGGTTTTAGCTATCAAGAAACACAGACTCCGACAGGGAATCCCACTCTTAAACTGTACGCATGATGAACGTGTTCCCAAAACGCGTTGTACGTTTTGTATTTCCAGAAGAAAAAAAAATACAACACACTATTTACGTAACTAGAAATTCAAGGAAAGCATCCGATGTTTAATTCCGCAAATGTAAGCGATTCCAACGCATGCCATTCATGAGATACAGTGTGGATGCGTTCAAGCGAGAAATAGAGTCGCGGATACAGCGAATATACGAACAGAGTGTACGTGTGATGTGTCTGTTTATTTACACTTGTTTTGCTATTGAATGCTTTAGGGGTCCTCTCTAAATGAAAGTTTCACATGACAGAAGCGAAGGACAGTGTTTTCGCTTTTCTGTTGTTACAAACTTACACAACAACACTTTACTTAACGTACATGAAGACTCTTAAGGGCGAATTTGAAGGCCTCCCACAAGGTGGACCGACGACCTGGTGAGAGTCGCGGGAGTGCGGTGGATGCGAGACGCACAGGATCGGTCGTTGTGGAGACGCTTGGGGGAGGCCTATGTCCAGCAGTGGACGTCTTTCGGCTGAAATGATGATGATGATGATGATGATACAGAAACCTTTATTCATATAAATACTAAGTCGATGTGCACAAAATTACAATGAATTAAAGGTCACACAGGTGAGAAAACCCTGACTCCCAAATTAGGAAATCCTGTGACTGAGGAATCAGTGTTCCTGAAACCTATATTTAGAAGAGTGTGTTACATACTACATATCTTGGCAAAAACAGGTTTAAGAATACAACTAAAGTTACTGTAAAATACTAAACTGGTTTTAAGAATGTTCATGTGTAATTGTATGTGTGTGTACATGAGGTTTTTTTTTTTTTTCGGGTGGGAAAATCATCTAATGACATCCCGCGCTCTTGGGCGGAGCGGGAGATAGTGTCAGACTTTTACTGACTAAAAACCCACTCCTGTTACTTCTTTGCCATTTTTTTTTCGAGGGCCCCGGGGATCACCCTCGCACCACCCATGACCCCAGTAGGCTTCGACCCTGCTGGGCCCCTACGGTTTGCTGACATCTCCTTGACGCGCCGTCGACGACTTGGGCTCGGTCCTGACGGTTACCGGACGATCGGACGGCGAGCCACCCATTGCTCACCGTCGGCAAGCCCACGCCTACGGTGGCCGGAAATCGGGATCGGAATCCCGGCGGCGATTGGGGCGTGAGGACCGTTGCCTCACGCGATCGGCCGCCTCCTTTGCTAGCATTACTGCTTCGCAGAAGGAGGCAACTGCCTGCCACTCCTCCTCGCTCCGGACCATGGCCTGTACCAAGGCCCGGCGCGAGAGATCGCTGCCACCAATCGCCCCCACGAGGACACGGCGGTGCTCTGCCCAAGCGGGGCACACCTCTACCGTATGCTCCACCGTGTCCTCCGGGCGGTCCACACAATGATGGCACCCGGGCGTCTCTTCTGCACGAATCCGGTGCAGGAACCTCCCGAACTTACCATGTCCGGTGAGGACCTGCGTCATGCGGTAGGTAAGGACGCCATGAGGTCTTTCCAGCCACTCCTCAAAGAGGGGACTTATCGCCATAATTATATAATTATGGCCATAATTATGAGGTGAGAGTGGGTGTATGTATGAGGGGTTGTTAGTGTGCGTAAGGATGTGTGTATCATTGGATTTGTATACAATACTAGCTGACCCGGCGAACTTCGTACCGCCTATCCTACTCTACCCTACTCTACCCTACTCTACCCTACTCTACCCTACTCTACCCTACTCTACCCTACTCTACCCTACTCTACCCTACTCTACCCTACTCTACCCTACTCTACCCTACTCTACCCTATTCTACCCTACTCTACCCTAATCTACCCTACTCTACCCTACTCTACCCTACTCTACCCTACTCTACCCTACTCTACCCTACTCTACCCTACTCTACCTTACTCTACCCTACTCTACCCTACTCTACCCTACTCTACCCTACTCTACCCTACTCTACCCTACTCTACCCTACTCTACCCTACTCTACCCTACTCTACCCTACTCTACCCTACTCTACCCTACTCACCCTACTCTACCCTACTCTACCCTACTCTACCCTACTCTACCCTATTCTACCCTACTACAAACCTCACGGAACCCGAGACCTTTCCAACGAATGCAAAACCGTGGAAATCGGTTCGTGCGTTCTGGAGTTATATTATAGTTATAGCGTCAGGAAGGAAAACCCGACTTATTTTTATATAGTAGACTATTAGCATGATTATGAGTTGTGACGTTGGTTTTTTTTTTATATACACCTATTAAAGAATTAATAAAAATGAATTCAATGCGATTTATACGAATTAAAAAAAAAAAGATTTAGACATGCAGACCGCCTTAAGTGTTATCCGTGAAATCCGCCCATCTTTTTGTGTAACGTAACAGGTAAGCCTCTATTTAAATTGCAGATGTTGATGTTTGAGGTGGGATGTCATCAAATAACTACTTCCGCTCTGGGTGGGGTGACAGCAAGTGTTAGACTTTAACTGACAAAAACCTACGTGTGTTCCTTCAATTGCCCTTTGCGTTTCAGAGCCGCGGTTGACTCTTACAAATAATACCGAAAGATTTGATGCAGTGAGTGAAACTATAGAATATAGCTTTTGCCCGCGAGTTCACCCGCGTACATAAAATATAGCCTATATCACTCAGGAGCGGCTTTCTATCGCTTTCAAAAAATTTTAGCAGTCGGACCAGTACTTTCAGAGATTACCACCTACAAACAAAATAACAAACTTTACCTCTTTGTAATATTAGTGTAGTTAAACATACATTGCACAATAACCGTATATTTTCTCCATAAAATTGGAGAAAGTTGCACTAAAAACAAAATATCGTGCAAATGAAAAGCCAAACAATAGACACTTCTGTGGTGGCAATGTAGCAAGTGGATACACACAAGATACCTACTAAATACGATGATAGTAACGTAACTAACACACTAAACCTAAAGGGCCTATTACACTACGCGATATTCAGCACACGATATTCAGACTTATTTTTTGTTCCGAGTAAGACCGGTCTAACCCTTATTACACTACGCGACATCGACTAAGACTGTCTGAATATCGAGTAGTGTAATAGGCCCTTAATTCTTATAACCATAGATCGGAATCTTGGGTGCTATTACTATCAAAAATATGGATACGACCTAAAATCGCACTTGTGAAGTGTTTGATGGTGCTGTTCTAATGATTTTCCGTGTACAGTATTATGTTCTTTCTTTACAAAAAAGTAGCTATAAATGTCATTGACGCAAAATTAGTACTGTTACGGTCTTATAACCCTATAAATGTTTTAGGCCAAATCCATATTATTGATAGTAATAGCACCCAAGACTCCGATCTACGCTTATAACTAAGGCCTTAGTACGAGTTTTTTCAGGTACTCCATTTCGTTAAGATGACATCTACAGGCCAAAGTATCGCCATGTGCTAACTAGATGGCGCTGAACTAAACAATTTTAATACAGGTATTTTGTTTTTAGTGTATGGGAGCATTCTTAAGAGGGCCCTTCTCCACTCGTCTATCGTCAACGTCGAGGATGGTTTAAAGCTTGTTGCTTCATCTAACGAATCCAACGCGATGTTTGATGAAGAGGCAATGCAAAAAAAGAGAGATAACGCCTGAAAACATTGTTGGTATTTGGTAATTCCGTGATTTTTCGAATATTTCACTAAACTTGTTCCAGAAAATACGTGTTTTTTTTTAAACCCTTAAAAGTTTTTGAGAAAAATAGGCGACATTCAGAATCTCGATTAAATGTACAAGGCTTCTATGGATGTACTTTTTTATATTTTTACCCGACTGCAAAAAGGGTTATGTTTTTCGCGCGTATTTTGTATGTATGTATGTATGTATGTTATATTCTTTATTACCACAAACCGCTGAACGGATTTATAAAATTAAGATATCGTTAGATTCGTCTTGATAACCCAAGTGTTCTTAGATAGGGGACGTTAAGAAAAAAAACATCATAACGACTGTGAGACGCCATAATTTAAAGTTAAAAAAATCAGATAAAGTCCCGTCAAAATCGGTCCAGCCGTTTCTAAGACTTCTTCTCTCCCGGGAATTAGGATGTCTCCCCGACCACCGGAATTAAGTCCCGTTCCCGGAGAATATAAAAAGTTGGAACACTAATATAATAAAGGTGAAAGTTTCCGAGTGTGTATATTCTTTACTACGTTCTTCACGCTCGAACGGGTGAATGAATTTCGATGAAACTTGGTACACGGGTAGATCATGTCCTGGAATACTTGTTATCTCGGGAGTATGTTCCCTTGAGATAATATTTAATTATCACGCGGGTGAAGCCACTGGCAGCAACTACTATTAAAAAATCGCTCGTCTTTTCATCGTAACCTTCAATTCCAAGTCCTTCTTGTTTTGTACTATATAAGGCGCCAGATAAACGTGGAATAAAGTACATTGACCTTTTCTTAATATCTCTGCGTAGGTGACCTATAAATAATCATTGAACTGTTTTTCTTTACTAATAATCGTGTATTTTTTTTTTAATCTTGATAGGTTCGCGCTTGACCACTATCTCACCTGATGGAAAGCGACGATGCGGTCGATGATGGAGCGCGCTTACCTAGAAGTAACCTATTCACTCTTTACTTAAATATTCCCGGGTTGTAGCCATCAGGAAACACAGATTCCGGCAAGGCATTCCACTCCTTAGCTGTACGCACAATGAATGTGTTCCCAAAACGTTTTGTGTATAGGTGGGATGTCCACCATGTACCGGTGGCGCATTGCCGTACGCCTGGTGGTCCGATGATGGAACGGGCTAGGCGGAATGATAGATCTCGATTGAAGAACGCCTTAAGTCTTTCTTTCCGTTTTTGAAATTAAGAATGTCAACAAATGTAGGAGGGTCAATGACCGTTATTCCAAGTTTATCCGGCGCCTACCTTACAAGCAATTTGTGAAACACAATCATTATTAAGACGCTGTATTGTTTCACAATACGGCAGTGCAGACAACTCAATTATTGAGAAGCCGTATTGTAAAACGCACTGTTTGCAGCCAGCTCAATTCTGTGTTATTGTTTACTGTATTTTACTTGTAGGAAAATACAAAATACAAGCATTGTAAGAAAATTTGGCTTTGCCATATTTTACCCCACATTAGGAACTTAGGGCCTTTTTTTTTCGGTGGGAAAATCGTCCAATGACATCCCTGGTCTCGGGCGGGTTGGGAGGGCGTGTCAGACTTTTACTGACTAAAAACCCACTCCTGTTCCTTCGTTGCCTTTCTTACCAGGGCCGAGTCTTCCTTTCAGAAGCAAACCCTTAGCCATAGTAGGCTTTGACCCTGCTGGGCCCCTACGGTTTGCTGACATCTCCTTCAAGCGCACGTGGAACAGTACGCGCCGTCGACGACTTGGACTCGGTCCGGACAGTTACCGGACGGTCTGACGGCGAGCTACCCATTGCTCGCCGTCCGCAAGCCCGCGCTTTCGGTGGCCGGAAATCGGGATCGAAATCCCGGCGGCTGGAGCGCGGGGGCCATTACCTCGCGCGTGGACGTGCGGCCTCCTCCTTTGCTAGCATTACTGCTTCGCAGAAGGAGGCGACCGCCTGCCACTCCTCCTCGCTCTGTGTGTACCAAGGCCCGGCGCGAGAGATCGCTGCCGTAGATCGCCCCCACGAGGACACGGCGGTGCTCTGCCCAGGCGGGGCACACCTCTACCGTGTGCTCCACCGTGTCCTCCGGGCGGTCCACACAATGGTGACCCGGGCGTTTCTTCCGCACGAAGGAACCAAGGGCCTGGGGCATTAGGGGCCTTTATCGTGAGTGAGTTAAAAAACATGTAAGCTCACATACACAAGATATCCAGGCCGAGAATAACTATCTGTAAGCTATACAAACAATTGTTCCTCGCGGGAAATGAATCCGTGACACGCAGCTCAGTAGCCAATCGCTCAACCACTGCGCCAACTGGGCTGTCAACAACACAACAACAACAGTAAACAAATTGCTTAGTAGTACTGAATTTATTAACTATTATCATCTTAAAGGTATTTAAACAAACTGAAAATAATAATATGTACAAACGGGTAGAAAAAGAACTCATAGGGCATCAAAAAATTCGTCCACATCGATGTCACGGTAATATAGATAATATTACCGTGTCGATGTCAATGGGAAAAGTGCCCAGAACGCTGGCAGCATTGCCACGCTGGATGGCAATGCTGCTTAGTAGTACTTAATTATCAACAATCAATAATAGGGTTACCTAGATGTGACGTCATAACGTACCTAATAGTGTTAAATCACGGTCGAATTTGGTATGACAGTTTTGGTCCTTTCCATACCAAGGTCGAGCGTGACTCATATAAAAAACTTGCCAAGTGCGGGTTCCGTACCGTTCGTAGCAAAAAAACGGAAAATAAATGAAGTTTGTTGTATGGGAGCCCCAGTTAAATAATTATTTTATTCTGTTTTTAGTATTTTTTGTTACAGCGGCAACAGAAATACATTATCTGTGAAAAATTCAACTGTCTAGTTATCACGGTTCATGAGACACAGCCTGGTGACAGACGACCAGTCAGAAAGTCAGACAAACAGACGGACGGGTAGAGTAGTCACAGTAATAGGGTCCCGTTTTACCCTTTGCGTACGGAACCCCAATTTTCGAAGAAAAATGTGGGGGTAGGGGTAGGAGAGTACAAAATAGTCTGCAACATAGTCACAACCTTTTTAAAATTTCATAAAAATCATTCAAACCGTTTAAGACGAGTTTGATAAAAAAACACTCTGACACGAGAATTTTTATATTTTTTTTAGGTGGGAAATCATCCAATGACATCTACCGCCCTTAGGCGGAGCGAGAGGGCAGACTTTTACTGACTAAAACCCTCTCCTAGTTCCTTCGTTGCCTTGCATTCCAAGGCCGAGTTTTCCTTTCAGAAGTGAACCCATGGCCCCAGTAAGATTTTTATATATTAGATGTACGAGTATGTGAGAACGATGTAGAAAGATATGCACGTTAAAAGCGTTAGAAGCTGAAAAACAACAATTCATTGAACATAATTTTAAAATAGTGAATAACAGTTGAGATATCCCAACTGCCGGCGCCCGTGGTGACTCATGCGCTAGCACCATTCAGCTCAACTATTTTGAAGGTGATCGAATTATTCATCACATGCGTCACCACCAAGACCACCAGCAAGACGATTGAGTAAGCAAGATATTTCCAGTCGCTCCATGAAAAATTTCCGTACCATTATCTGTAAAAACGGCAAAAAAATCACGTTTGTTGAATAGGGGCGGGCCCCCTTAAATATTAATTTATTCTGTTTTTTTAGTCTAGTATTTGTTGTTATAGTGGCAACAGAAATACACATCAACTGTAGCATATAGCATAGCATAATCAGCCTTTTAATGTTCCCACTGCTGGGACTCAGGCCTCCTCTATCTAGGAGAGGGAATGGGCCGTAATCCACCACGCGGGCCCAGTGCGGATTGGTGAATGTCACACGTCTTCGAATTTTTTGGTTCTAGGACATGCCGGTTTCCTCACGATGTTTTCCTTCACCGTTTTGAGAGCAGTGGTGATGAAATAAATTACACAAAGTAATGCGCCTGGCTGGGTTTGAACCCGCGACCTACAACTCGTAAGTCGGGGCCGTTACCGCTTGGCCACCACTGCTCCTGTGACATCAACTGTGAATTTCAAATGCCTAACTATCACGGTTCAAGAGATATAACAGTCTGGTGATAGACCAGCGGGTTTTTAGTAATAGGGACCTATTTTACGCTTTAGGTACGGAACCGTCCGAAAGTGTAACCCGTGGTCCTAGAATATAAAGGGCAAAGAAGGAACAAAGATTTGGTTGTAGTCTGTGCAAGTCTGACACGCCTCCCCGTTCCTCCCTAGTCCAGGAGACGTCATTGAATGATTTACCATTTTAAAACCTGGGTAAATGTCAAAAGGTCTCACAGTGGCTACCGCGCGTAACGGAAGACAGAATGAGATTGCCTCCCACAAGTTGGACCGATGACCTGGTGAGGGTGTCTGGATGGATCCGAGATGCACAGGACCGAATGTTGTGGCATCACTTGGGTAACGATGAAATGAAGATTATGAACCTGGCTAAAACTATAAAAACGTTGTTGACCAAGCTACACCCGGACACACAAACACACAGGGCAGACACACAGTACACAGACAGCACACAGCTGCTGTGCAGTAGACAGTTTTCCTATTACATATACAATTATACATAGATATTATACAGGGTATCTTTGACATAAACGACATTGATCCAGTACATGATTCTGGACCACCCAGTGGTGGAATTTTTCGTCGGATTTTTACAATATTTTTATCTGTACTTTTTAAAATTTATACTGTGTAAAATCGTTATTCAATATTAAAAATTAATTAATTAAAAAGTCATTGGGGTAGTTAAAATCGTTATTCTAATCAATACCGATGACATTTTTAATTTTAAAAGTAATTCATTTATTTTTTTACTAAAAATGTTAGAAAAACGATTTTATTCATTTTAAATTAAAAAATGAAAAGATTAAAAAAAAAATAGGAAAAGCCGACAAAATTTCCACCACTGGGGTGTCCAGAACAGAAGTATGTACTGGATCCATGGTACCTATTCGTTGGTGCGTCGATGTCAAAGACACACTCTGTATACAATTATACATAGATATCTAACTCCCTTACCGCGTCTGTCTGTTCGCGATAAACTCAAAAACTACCGAACGGTTTTCTATACGGTTATTGCCAATAGACAGTGTGATTCATGAAGTAGGTTTCATCATCATCATCATCATCATCATCATTTCAGCGTTGCCACAACGACCGATCCTGTGCGTCTCGCATCCACCGCACTCCCGCGACTCTCACCAGGTCGTCGGTCCAACTTGTGGGAGGACTTTCGACGCTGCGCCTTCCGGTGCGTGGTCGCCACTCTAGAACCTTTCGGCCCCATCGAACATCCGTTCTACGAGCGAAGAAGGTTTAGGTGTATATTATAGTAGAGAAAATCCGATTATTTCGAAGATCCGTAACACCTGTGCGAAACTGGGGTGGATCGCTAGTGGTAGATACTAATAAACTGAATACAATCGCGAAGCTTTGAAACTATAACTAGATAGTTCTGATGCATAAAGCACTAGAGTAGAACTATTTGCTTTTCTCTAGTTTCAAGGAACAACAATTCTAAGAAATCTAGTCTAATTCATCCTACCTATTCTGTAAAATGAGAACAATGAGGAATCGATGTAATAACCGATGTTACTTCGATAGTTATACCGGCTTCTCCTTATAAAATCTTAGAAAGTTATCCCTAGGGAAATAGAAAGAAAGAAAACATTTATTTGAGACTCGCACAGGACAAACAACAATAAAATAAAAAGTAACTACTTAATCTATAAATACTTAACTTAAAATAAAAAAAGTAAAAGAAAGTAATATTAAAAGATAAAAATAAAAGACCTGTGCGAGGCCAAAAAGGCTCCTATCTCAGCATTTGCTGCGATATTTAACAAAAAAGTAAAATAACGCAGCGCTGGTATTCTGATAGGGCCTGGTGATGCCACGGACACACTTACGGAACACAGAGACGGATAAGATAATATATTATTATATAGATAATAAAAGATTCCCAGGATAAAATGTATCACGATACTCCAGGTCATGCTTTACCCGTGTGCCAAACAATCAAGTCTGTTCAGCTGTTTCACCGTGAAAGAGTAACAAACATAAACACACACGTAAAGACAAAATTTCGCCTTTAGGGCCTGCGCATACTTGAGACAAGATTGTCTTAGACAGATTTGTCTACGACGTCGCAGACATATCTGAGACAAGACTGTTTTGTCTACGACACGGTGCACACCATCAAGACAAAACAGTCTAGCGGCGTACGGCCAGTGTTGCCAACTTAGTGGATTTTCCACTAAAAATGGTGGTTTTTTTAACCCCCCATTTATTTACGAGATATTGGTTTTAGTGCCTAGTGGATTTTTCTAGTGCTTTAGTAAAATTCAATTTCTTACTAAAAATGCGATCACTCGGGTGTAAATCAGCACCATAGAATCCATAATTATCAATCTGATACCGACGATGATGGCAAGCAAAATTGATTCGTCCGAAGACGAATTAATACATAGCTATTATTGAATAATTTGTATGTTGATTTACCTACTAATGTCAATTTACCCACAAATGGTATTTTGATCAACTGATTGTTAATTTTTATCACTTATTATGAAAAGAAACTAATAAATTATATGCCTAAATATTTTATTTCGTAGAACACATATTTTTTTAGAGAGAAATTTTGCGATTTTGTGTGTGGGATAATTTTTTGTTACTGGTTTTCTGGTGGTTTTAAAAGTTGACTCCAGTGATCAGTTAGTGTAACTGTTGACAACACTGGACGTACTTCCTCTCTAGTAGTAGACAAAACAGTTTTGTCGCCGACAAGTCTGCGGTGTCGTAGACAAGTCTGCGACGACGTAGACAAGTCTGTCTAAGACAGTCTTGTCTCAAGTGTGCGCAGGCCCTTAAAGTGTTAGTGTGATTAGTTCTACATCATAGACTTAGAAAACTATACTGTGCATTAACGTTACAATTGACTAATCAACGCCTGTCTGTTGTAGAAAGACATTTAAAGCAAATTTGCAGATTTTGCGACCAATACCTGTCTATTGCTTTGGTTACCGAGATAACCGGAAGAGTCGGCAAACTTAAATTGAAATAGGCAGGGCACATTACTCATAGAGCAGATAATCGATGGAGTTGTAAGGTTCTAGAATGGCAACCACTTTTTTTTATATTCTTGATAGATTCGCGCTTGACCGCTATCTCACCTAATCGAAAGCGACGATTAGGTCTGCGATGGAGCACGCTTAACTAGAAGCAACCTATTCACTCTTGATTTAAAGATCCGGGTACCGGGTTGTAGCCATCAGGAAACACAGAGATAGACGAAAGACGGAGCGTTGAAAAGCTTCTCACAAGGTGGACCGATGACCTGAATAGTAATCCACTCTATGCGAGAAGCGCAGGATCGGTCCTATGTCAGAAATTATGATAATGACAGCTTGTAACCAGTTAAGTTAGAATGCTACAAAAACACAACAATGGCCAAGCCTACTGGGGCCAAGGGTCTGATTCTGAAAGGAAGACTCGGTCCTGGTACGAGTACGAAAGGCAACGAAGGAACAGGAGTGGGTTTTTACTCAGTAAAAGTCTGACACAAAAGAGGCAGCAGGGTAGAAGCCTGCTGGGGCCATGGGTGATGTGAAAGAGGTCCACGGGCTCTGCAAAAATGGCAAAAAAGGAATAGGAGTGGGTTTTTAGACAGTAAAAGTCTGACACTATCTCTCGCTCCGCCCAAGAGCGGTGGATGTCATAAGATGATTTTCCCACCGAAAAAAAAAAAACAACTGGCCAAAAGATCGCTCGTACTAGCAGTTTTCACTTGACAGCCAGCGATAGAATGCGCAGCCCAGTTCTTTAAGTCTATGATTAATATCTAATTGCTAGAATACTAGGAAGTCTAGAAACCTTCAACCATAGACAGCCAGTGTCGGAATCTATAACTAACTTCAACGTGGTGACTTGTCTAGGTCGTAAGTTATGCAAGACACGTCTAATTGGAAATTTATTGAATGGTAGACGTTAAAAGAGCCGACCCATTGGCGACAGTTTTTCATTACTTATGGTGAATGCTTTAAGTAGCCCGTGATATTCATATTTTCAAAAGTTTTTTAAATCAGTATCGGTTAGTACACTGCGTTCCAAATAAGAATAGGATCGATTGACAGGTAGTGACGTCACGTCATACTGTCAAATCGAAGAATTATTATGGTGAGCAAAACAAGAAAATTTTAAAATTTAATTTATTTACGAACTGTGAACGAAAATAGTTTAATCAGAATCCAGTTCTTCAATTTTGCTCATCTCTGAGTTCTTCAATTTTGCCCAATTTCTTGCGATTTGACAGTATGACGTGACGTCACAACATGGCGTCATTCCTATTCTTATTTGGAACGCATTGTATGATAATATAGCATAATCAGCCTTTTAATGTTCCCACTGCTGGGACTCAGGCCTCCTCTCTCTAGGAGAGAGAATGGACTGTAATCCACTACGCGAGCCCAGTGCGGGTTGGTGAATGTCACATGTCTTCGAATTTTTAGTTCTAGGACATGCCGGTTTCCTCACGATGTTTTCCTTCACCGTTTTGAGAGCAGTGGTGATGAAATAAATTACACAAAGTAATGCGCCTGCCTGGGTTTGAACCCGCGACCTACAACTCGTAAGTCGGGGCCATTACCACTCGGCCACCACTGCTCTATGTATGTATGATAATATAATTTTGATTATTTTTGATACAAGTGAAGAAACTTTGTCATTGCGACCAAGTCGGAATTTTCATGGAGCCGAGTGAGTGACAGTGACAAATATCCACGTGTATCACTAACGACGTTTTTCAATACACTTACGAAGTAATATATAATCAGGCGTTGACAGGCAACTCGTGGAGATTGTGGCGGGGGTGAGCTCGCGTACTTTTCCGCACTAGTGTGGATAACGGTGTCTAAAAGCGGTAAGGATAAGTGCGGGTTTTTGAGTAAGTGTATTGAAAAAAAAATCTATTAGCGGCAACGACATGTATGTTTTTATAGAATTAAATGCTCATTAACTTAATTACTCTTCAAATCAGAGAAGTTAAACGTCAAGTTTTCACTAAAATGGCGCATTTCTTTTCGCATTTTTTTTCACGGCCCTGACTGCTATGCCGGAGGTCGTGGGTTCGATACCCACCCAAGACAAATGTTTGTGTGATAAGCACGATCATTTGATCTGTCTGGGTGTAATTAATCTATAATATGTATGTATTTTGAAATATATAAGTATGTTTATCAGTTATCTAGTGCTCATAGCACAAGCTCTGCTTAGTTTGGGACTAAATGGCGTTGTGTGAAAGATGTCGAATATTTTTTTATTATTATTTTACCTCTTCTCTAAGTTAGAGAGCGTAATTCGCGTCATCATAACATGTAGATAGGTTGAAATTGAAGAATTGAGATGTTTTTTGTGCTTATTCTTCGTACCATTCTTACGGTGTTACGTTTTTTCCAACTCTCCTGTCGTATGTATGCTAGAAGAAATAGGCATCAGCTTTGTACCAATTTACACCGTACCTCAAAAGGAAAAAACGGAACCGTTATAGGATCACTTTGTTGTCCGTCTGTCTGTCTGTCGGTCAAGCCCCTTTAGCTCGGGAACGCGTAGAGGTATCTAGTTGAAATTAAAACCTTATACTCAAGTCTGCGGTCCCGTGAAGCTGTGCAAAAATCAAACCACTAAATTAACGGAAAAAAAAGATACAGCCATTTATGTCGCAAAAAACGTATATTTCGACACTCAAGGGAATCAAAATTCATAGGGTACTTCCCGTGGACCCAGATTCCTGAAATTTGGCATAAAGCAAGGTTATATAGCACAGGCCTATAGGAATAAATCTCATCATCATCATCATCATTTCAGCCGAAAGACGTCCACTGTTGGCCTCCCCCAAATGTCACCACAATGACCGGTCCTGTGCATCTCGCATCCATCGGATTCCCGCGACCCTCATCAGGTCATCAGTCCACCTTGTGGGACGCCTTCCAACGCTGCGTCTTCCGGTACGTGGTCGCTATTCCAGAACCTTTCGTCCCCATCGACCGAATAAATAAGGAATAAATCTGAAAACAGTAAATTTGTTGTTACGTCACAACAAAAAAGTTTTTTTTATGATTCGGAAAAATCTTTGTGAGTCCATTCGGGAATTGAACTATTTACTTATGGTAAGCTATTAGTACGGAACCCTCAGTGCCCGAGTCCAACTCGCATTTCCCCAATTTTTATCTGTTTACTTTTTCTTGTCTGTTTATTATATGTGTGTAAAATTGTACATTAATTACAGGTATCACTGTTCGATTGATTAACAATATGTATTGGGCTGTGCTGCAGGCTCTCCAACGGTGCCAGATTGACTATCGATACATCGAGGTGCTGAAGTGTTTGTACAAAAACGCCACTATGTCAGTCAGACTTCAGGACCAGACCTCGAAACCTATCCTCCTGCAGCGGGGTGTGAAGCAGGGAGACGTCATTTCTCCGAAACTGTTCACGGCCGCAATGGAGGATGTCTTCAAGGTTCTGGACTGGAGTGGATTAGGCATTTATGTCAATGGCGAGTACATCACTCATCTTCGCTTTGCCTACGACATAGTCACGGTAATATTATCTATACAGTATTGTAACTCGGCCGTATCTTTGAAATAAATGCCTACAGCCGCGCGGTACGTAAAAATGCGATAGGGCTGCCCGCACTATGGCTGTCCGCCTCCAGCATTTTAATTACATTTGCCTACTTTGTGTTTCCATTTAGTTTTGTGATTGTAAATATACTTTTTTTATATAAACAAATAAAATATTTTGTGAATTGAATAGGAAGTGTTCAATATTTGCGACCGAAAAATATTTGCGCCTCGACTGAGACGTAGGTACCTACGAAATGCTTTATTATTAAATTTTAAAGTACAAAAATCCGCATTCTAAAGCTTAATTAAAAATTGTTTTGGGAAACATGGACAAGGTGGAGAAAAAGGAATATCTTTTACTTGGTTATAGCTACCTGCAGCTACTTTACAATTTATATTATGTTTGGTTTTAATTCATTAACGCTCAGGCGGTAGCCGGCGCCCGCAAGCCATTGTCTTACTATTGTGTCTCTAATTACGCACGTCAAAAGGTTAAATGAAGCAATATTTATGTGAATGAAAAACAGCACAATATATCCTACTCGTCATATTAAATATATAAATATGTACTTGAACTTATTTTTATTGAAAATATCGCGCGGCACAGACGCGACTGTCTGTCGAGATCGAGGCGCGTAGGTATAGCTCGCGTTTCATCCGTTTGTATGAAGTTGGAATACTGTATAGATAATATTACCGTGACATAGTAGTCATGATTGTGACTACGGAAGAACTCAGCACAATGCTCAATGACCTCAGTAGAGCTTCCGAAAGAGTGGGTCTTAAAATGAACATGGACAAAACTAAAGTCATGATAAGCAACCATGTAGCACCCACTCCTATCAAGATTAGAGACTCTATACTCGAAGTTGTGGACGATTACGTCTACCTTGGACAGATAGACCAGTTGGGTAGATCTAAATTCGAGAAAGAGGTCAACCGTCGAATCCGACTCGGCTGGGCAGCGTTCGGGAAGCTGCGCGGTATCTTCTCGTCCAATATACCAGTGTCTCAAGACGAAGGTCTATGACCAGTGCGTGTTGCCGTGACGTATGGTTCCGAAACGTGGTCGCTCACAATGGGCCTCATCAGAGGGCTTAAAGTCACCTAATGGGCAATGGAAAGGGCTATTCTCGGAGTTTCCTTATGTGATCGAATCAGAAATGAAGATATCCGCATGAGAACTAAGGTTGCCGACATAGCACGAAGAATTGCCAAACTTAAGTGGCAATGGGCCAGGGCACATTGCTCGCATAACAGATGGCCGTTTGGGCCGAAAGGTTCTGGAGTGGCGACCACGTACCAGAAAACTCAGTGTTGGAAGCCCCCCTACAAGGTGGAACGATGACCTGGTGAAGGTTGCGGGAGTCCGATGGATTCGAGACGCACCGGACTGTTCATTGTGGCGACAATTGTGGGAGGCCTATGTCCAGCAGTGGGTCGTCTATCGGCTGAATGATGATATATATATGTATTTTTTAATGATATAAACTAGTGCTACTGCGATCAGTGCAATGGAGCAGTGGTGGCCGAGTGGTAACGACCCCGACTTACGATTGTAGGTCGCGGGTTCAAACCCAGCCAGGCGCATTACTTTGTGTAATTTATTTCGTCATCACTGCTCTCAAAACGGTGAAGGAAAACATCGTGAGGAAAGCGGTATGTCTTAGAACCAAAAATTCGAAGACATGTGACATCCACCAACCCGCACTGGGCCCGCGTGGTGGATTACGGCCCATTTCCTCTCCTAGAGAGGAGGCCTGAGTCCCAGCAGTGGGAACATTATAAGGCCGACTATGCTATGCTACTGCGATCAATCAACAGTGATGCAATCGATATTGGTGAAGCGCACTAGTTTATTAAGAGCCTATTCACTCTAGCCTTGAAGACACCTAAATTACAATCGGACGGGAAGACCGCAGCAGGCAAATTGTCTTTTAATCTCATTATCTTTAAACAAACTCCTGTTTCAGCGCCGCCTCTACTATATAATTTATTCCAAACCCGTACGTTTTAAAATACCTAAGCCTATTAAAGAGGGTCAACAAAAAATATTAAAACGATATTAGTGCCATGTTATTTCTTTGTAATGGATCAATATCAGAGACAAAAAGTTAATCTACATGAAGATTGATGGCTTTCAATCATTGCTAGGACAAAAAAATGCTACTGTCCATAGAGTAGACGTTTAATGACTGTTCTCTTTCTTTGATACGCGTTTGTGGGATTATAAATAGTACTAATATGAAAGTGTGATAATGATTACTTAGGTAGACTGGCGACTGGCCTGTTGGTCTAGTGGTTAGTGGTCCTGACTGCTATGCCGGAGGTCGTGGGTTCGATTCCCACCCAGGTCAAATGTTTGTGTGATGAGCACGATCATTTGTTCTGTGTCTGGGTGTAATTTATCTATATATGTATGTACGTATTTAGAAATATATAAGTATGTTTAACAGTTGTCTAGTACTCATAACACAAGCTCTGCTTAGCTTGGGACTAGACGGCGTTGTGTGATAGTTTTGGAATATTATTATTTTTATATATTTTATTTATCTCAGGACCCTGAGGTCCTGGACCTTTGGGAGGCGTACGAGGAGCCGAAGCCAACTCGCAGAGGCCCTTTAGATAATTATAATGGAACATGATACCAACCGACGATTATCCCTGTACGCGATATGCTAGTGCACCCAAGGACAACCCCCGGTTATTGAAAAACTGTTGCGACATATGGAGAACAAAGATAATAGGGCTATGGTTTTTGGAGTCTTAAGTGGACTGGTAACATGGAACTATGTCAAGACTATGGCCCCTGCCTGAACAACGTTATTAATATGCATCGAAAAAAGGCAGAGGGTGACTTGCACACTCAATAAATGGGCCCCCAAAAACGGCCGCTAGCACGAAGTGACGTAGCAACAAGAGGGCAACATATCCTGAGGTGCTTGAGGAGTGGAGAGGTATACCACGGCTATCAGGACAATCCCGGAAGTACGGTCAAGATCCCTACCAGCACCTTACTGGATTATACATCCTTCTCCCGAGCACGTTTGCTCTTGCGAATCTCCACTCAAGCCAGCCAATAAAGGCAAGAGAGAGGTGGGAGCTCAGTTCCTCGTCAGTGTTCACTACGGCCGGCCAATAAAGGCAAGCCGGAGATGAAGAACAAGAACTCTCCCGGGAGATCGGGTCCGTGGGGTCGCTAATGCCCAACAGTTCGCCACAAAACTGCACTGCGGATTGTATCTCTCTTAGTCTGGCCCCTCACCCTAGGCATATTACGGCAAAGCAAACTTTACCGATACAGACCTAGAGTATATTGGAGCACGCAAGCCCCACCACGACGTCAACGTAGAGATACGGCGATGGGGATATTATTATTATTATTACTTATTATAAAAAAATTAAAAAAAAATCGTGTGGACCTGAGGTCCTACCACGACCTGTTAACGCGATCCATTTAACGACCTTAACTGAACTGTTAAAGGGATGGAGCTATATAGGTTATTTTTTTTTAGGTGGGAAAATTATCTTATGACAAATCGCACTCTTGGGCGGAGCGGGCGATAGTGTCAGATTTTTACTGACTAAAAACCCACTCCTGTTCCTTCGTTGCCTTTCGTAGGTACCAGGGCCGAGTCTTCCTTTCAGAATCAGACCCTTGGCCCGGTAGGCTTCAACCCTGCTGGGCCCCTACAGTTGCTGACATCTCCTTGAGGCGCGCGTGGAACAGTACGCGCCATCGACGACTTGGGCTCGGTCCGGACGGTTACCGGACGGTCGGACGGCGAACCACCCACAGCTATAATAGGGTGTATTAACTCCATCCCTCTTTCTCGCACGCTTGACATATTAACACCTCATGGTGACGCCCCTGTTTTTTTATACTTAAAATTAAAAACAATTGCATACTTAAGATAGTAATGGATGCCCAGTACTTTTAAATAGGTACAAGAAAACTATTACCAGCCTTTCAACAAAAAAAAACATTCACCAACTTACCTACTGGTCTAAATATAAATATGTCCTCTACAAACAGTTTACCTACAGGATTAAAATTTTGCAAAACACCTGCCGAAGCGCCGACTAAACTAATTCACATTAAATTCAACAACCCACAGCCAACGGAACAAACATTTAAAATTAAAACTCCGTCTGACATAAATAGAGCTGATCAAAAGTCGATAACATTGCACTTAGCTAGTCGATAATTCTGTAGTTATATGTAGTTTAAACTGAAAACTACGTATAGAGCCTTAGCTACAAATTAAAATAATTCATTCAGTTTAAGTTTTCGATTTGCAACTGTGTAGGACAGGTAGAAGGTTATTTCAAAATACGTAGCTACTTATTAGAGGGGCTCATAAGTAACAGCCATAACCCCTATTTTTATCCGACTTCAAATAGGAGGAGGTTCTCAATTGGGCAAGTTTTTTGTGTATGTTCCCCGATTACTCGCACCGATTTCTGAAATTTGTTTTTGTTTTAAAAGGTATACCTACTTCCCAGGTGGTCCCATGCTCACAAGGTCAGGATTTGATGATTTTATTCTGGAGGAATTGTGAGAAATCATTTAATTTTATGCGCACACTTGTTATAGACCTAATGTAATAAACTTATTCTATAGGTACCTTGCTCTAGAACTTTCACACTATTTAGGTCTAACTGAGGGGTATCACAAATAAAAAATGCAAAATATCTTGACATTCCGGAAGTTGGTTTTAAAGCAACGAAGAAACAAAACTAATAAAAACAATTGTAAAATTATTGTTATGAACAATTTTTTAAAGGTTAAGCTACGATTGCTAAAGTTGGTACGTGGACAGCTGATCATCCATTACATATCGAGACTCCTCTGCAACTCAGAAAACACATGAAACCTTTGGTCCCGGCTGTCATTAAAATTTGTAGATCTTTGACATTCGTTATGGTAGTCCGAAGCAAGAAAATGTGACAGCTGTGTTACCAAGGGGTATCGTGTTACCCAGTAACTGGTTTGTGGAGGTCAGTCAGATAGGCTGAACGTTCCATGTAAAATACTAGGTATCCGCTGCATCTGATTAGACTGGAGGCCGTCCCCAATATAGTTAGGAAAAAGCTAAGCAGATTATTCAGAGGATTGCGGAACTGAGTGTAGTCCCGCAAACCTCCGTTGAAAATGGAGGATCCTCCGACCAGAATGGTGTACTGACTGAGAAAAGGGAGGATCCTCCGACCAGAATGGTGTCCTGACTGATTAATAGTTGATTTAGGACTGTTGTTCTAATCACATGAAGAACTCTAATGCCGCGATGCAGGATTTCGTAGTTTAGTTCCTATGTGGCGCCATAGATGTCGCTACAATTCTTCTTCTTTTCGATTCGATGGTAAACTCGTCAAACTGTTTGGGCCCAATAGGTGGCCACATTAATGGCAGCATCGGTAGCACTCATCAAATCCTCCATAGTGCAGGTGTATGGGCACTTGGGGCATTCTAATGTGTGGCTCATGTTTTTAACTCAATGTGAGTGCGGTGCTCCTGGCACCGCACTCACATTGAGTATCTGACGCTACATTGAATAACAATATTTAATAATTTGAACTTTATGTACAGCAATGGTATATAGGTAAACTTAATGCAATACTACCACTCAACATTTTAGTTAAAAAAGACTACACTACCACAGTGTAGTCTTTTTTAAGGTGTACAACAATAAATAAATAATTCACTTAGTTAAATTTAACAATCTGCAACCAAGTAGGTTTATTATTAAATAGTTTAGGTACCCTACTTGATACGTAATAGAAACGTGAGTTTATCGTGTCCCTATTTACTCTGGCGACAAGTTAAATGGACTAGAAGTCGTAAGAATACTGACTGGGTCGTGCGTTCGGAATAACTGGGGTGTTTATTAGCAACAGCTGGGATGCTTAGGGTCGCCCACTAGTTCACTCTCTGGTTATGTTGTTGCTCTGATTTTAAGCACTAGGCTATTGTTATTTAAGTCTTTTCATTGAGTAATTTTTTAATTTTCACCTTGCTTATATTTTTAATTAGAAAATAATTCTAAATATTATTGTTTTATCCTTAAGCTGCTGTGTATGAGGTTTTTAATTCAATTCCGGGGTTCGGCGCAGAGTATTTGGGTTTTTCCTTCTGTAGTTTCTCAATAACAGTCCAGAGTCTAGATTTTATGATCAGTTCGGATGGTTGGACTTGAACCTAATTAACAAACTGAGAATAGTACACACAGCACGAATACAGGCGTGATATTATGCTTTGTTCGACTTCTATTTCAACTATTAAATGGGAGTCGAAAATCATTATTACCCCGGCTACATCCTCAGCTGAACCAAAATGATAATATGAAAATTGGGAGTAAGAACTTCGTATGGATAAGTAACCTATAAATATTTAGCTACGAAAGTTCAGATGATCCCTCGTCCTGCCAAAACCACTGGACCGAATTTGACAAGGTGTCAATCGATTCACCGTCAGGCGTGATATGGGTGCTATTTTTAGTTAGACGCGGAATATAAATGAAGTTTACGTAGCCATTTTGCTGAATAATTATTTCTCAGGTTTATATTTATAACGCAAAACTAAGATATTTGAAAAATGGCATCTCTAAAACCTAGGCCGGGCCAGCAAACTGTTTACTTTTTACAGTTTATTACCACGCAACGCTAATTTAAGGGCTGCCAACAAAAATAAAACAGCTATAAAACTTTTTATTTCCGATATTAAAATCTTTATTAAAATTCATACAGCACTTAACTAAAATTAACAAATTAAACACAAATTCATTCATTAAAAGTATTCACAGCTTGTATTCATCAGGAAACCAACAGTTGGTTACACTCTAATTAAAAATTCGAATTTGGAATATCGATAAACGCCGCTCTATTTTTTTTTGTACGAGCTTACACTACTTCGCCGCGGCGCGCGTCAGTCGAGCCTCCTCGCTCGTGCCGTTTGGATGTGAGAGATCGTCGCGCTCTCTCTCTCCAAAATTACGTCGCTCGTAAAATTGACGATATACAGATGGATTTCAGTGTAATGTTAAACAGTATGAAGTTTTAGCTCACAAATGGGGCATTTTTATGGAGTTTGGTGTGTGATTAAAATGTTTTATTGTGGCGGGATTATGTGAAATAAGATTTATCATATAGTGTGTGGTTTGTGTTTGACTTGTACGAGAATTCTGGGAATTTTGTGTCTGTGCAATATAACAGGTTAGTTTGTTTGATTGCTAGTTTTAAGCTGTAGGGCTAGGCATGCAAACGATTTAAACCCTAATAACCTGTCAAACTCGTCAAACCGACAGTTCTCAAGAATAGCCTATCGGTGGTATTGGCCGATAAGACTCGGGAACCAAGATTGTAGGCGTGTTATTTTGTTTATTTAGGTACTTACATAGGCATATCGGGCATCCCACATTTGTATAATAAAAAGATGTCCTTTCGAAGTTAGTTTCTTGGAAAAATAAATACGGTATTCATTTTTGGAAAATAGATCGATCAACGGTCATAATCAGAATTCGAAATCCAGATGACAGACTTTTTAATATTTTGAAATAAATAAACGACTCGTTTACGAACGAATTGGTATCGGGAGTAACTATTCTAGAATTTTATTTATAAAATATCCCTTCGTTGCATCTAGGACATCTATTTTTAAAGTCTATTCTCCCTACCTAGGTTACACAGGTAGGTATTGTAGTCGGCAGTTCTGCAACCTCTGAACAACTCTAGTATCTCAATCGGTGGTTTATGAAAAAATATACATAGGTACCTAGGTAGCAACCATTTTTCCATTTCCGTGTTATTGATCAAATCAAGCATTTAACCAATTTGATGCCCGCATAAAAATGGCATTTAATCGCTAAATTATTCAAATGTTATTTGTTTTAAACAAATTAATATCATGTTTTCCTCCCGCATAGTCGCATCTATTTTAAATATACGATCATTATCTCTTGTGAATCGACAGATCGATGGCCATTTTTTTATAATTTTTATCATTCTTAAGACACGATCTATAAAACACATACTTAGTAAAAAAAAACTATAAAAATAGGTACCTACCAACTGCGGTTTCAGGAAGAATGTAAGTAGTTCCTATATTATCCTAATTGTATCTCATTAGTAATTTTCTCGTAGAATACGGGCCTTATAAAAATACATCGTTATTTCATATCGAGCCATTTTATGTACCTATTAAAATATAAAAAAGTTACCTATGTATTGAACCTAGATCTCATTTCTCATTGCTGTAAGTAGGTAGGTATATCAGTTTCTTCTCAATACAACTCTTAAAACTTAAATAGACTTGGTAGGTGTACCGGAGTTTGTTTCGGTGTTACTCAGGGTAGTCCACTAGGCCTCACCTAATTTAATTCATTAAACCCAAGGCGAACGATGGCGTTCGCTCTCTCGTTGTCTTTCTATTGTCTCTAATTACGGTATTCGAAAGTTTAAATTGACAAAGAGATTGACGCTTAAAAGAGTTATTTTTGACTATTTGCAAAATAAATTTAATTAATTTATCAATTGAACTCTTAATTGAAATAAGTAATACGGCTATTCCAATCTTTTGATTTGGCTTACTGGTTTGAATTTAAAAGCAGATTTAGGTAGGTATACTTACGTAACTATTGATTAGAAGTTTATTGGGTCTACAAAAGGGGTAGGTAGGTGTTAAAGTCGATGCCCGATAAGAGCTTTCGACATTGTAAGTTGCCTACATAATTAAGCTCTAAAACCGACCATAATTCTTATTAAAATGTGAGAAAATAGTGAGTTTCGATCGATTCCTACGAAATAATGTTTTAGAAGCTAATTCTGATGAAAATTAAAATACCTAACACGTCTGTGTTCCCTGATAGGCGTCCAGTACACGGTCATGCAGGCGTCAATCAAGTCAACCATGAATGATGTTTGAGTGACGGAATTTTATCGCCATTAGGTTTTCGTCATGCAAACGTTAATCATCGCATTAGACGGTAGGTTTTTCGTCAGTCAAAACATTGACTGTGGCAAAACTGACAGCAAAACCTATGGTGTAATGGACACCATAGCTACAACCTAGGAGTTTTTAAGTCAAAGAATGAATAGGTTACTTCTAGGCAAGCGTGCTCCATCGTCGACCAATTATCGCTTACCATCAGGTGATAATACTATGCGTTCCAAATAAGAATAGGAAAGTCAATGACCTCGATCTGTCAAATGTTGATGGAATAGTACAGTTTGCAAAGAAAACTTATTTGCGTAGGTACCTATTAATAATGGGTCTTTTTGCTTTGTAGGAAGTTTTTTTTTTGCTTTTTTGCTATATTACTGAGTCTTAATTAAATCTAGATGAAGTAAAAACTTATTGTTCTATCTAAATTAACAAAATATATTATTTAAGGCACAATTGGTTTAAAAAAGACTTGTTTCTTATTTTCATTGATTAGAACAATTCGCCTACTTTTTCCATTTGCCACTACTTAGACACTTTACACTGACGCAGAAATTAGCAAAATTGAAGAACTGGATTCTGAATAAACATTTTTCCATTCATGATTCGTAAATACTTAAATATTATTAAAAAAAAAAATTGTTTTACTCATCCTACCCAATTTTTCGATTTGACAGTTATGACGTCACAACATGGCGTAAAAATCGATCCTATTCTCATTTGGAACGCATTGTAGTGGTCAAACGCGAGCCTAACCATAATAAAAAACAAAACAGTCTTATTTTTTGGCAGTCGTGTAAAAAACTAGGTATCTAGGTACCCTTAAGATCGAACGATTTACGAATTTAGGAGCCTACTTACTTACAGTTGGTAATTTTAAAAGCATTTGTGCGGTTACGATTTACATTTTTACGTAGGGACCGTCATGATTTTATACAAACGTTTTAAAATGGATCCAAAGTCCATTAAAATACCGATTCACAAATACGAATCCAATACGAGTGAGTGGGCAAGTCCAGGCCCTTTATCAATCTTAAAAATTTGCTACTCATGGACGCCATTTGAATAAAATGAGACCCCAACAGCAACAGTAATGTTTTATCTACATTCATCTCTGTTCACCGCTTTTCCACCCTTGTGTGAACTTTTTAATTTTCCGCTATAAAAAGTTCAGCCACATTGACCGTCGAAATTCCATGTTAAATTGGTTGGCTTCGTTATTTCAGCCGTAAACGTGTGAAACAGACACAAAAGCTCACTTAAGCCTTTTCTATTATGAACGACGTGTTCTGAAGTCTTGTGTCTAGACATTTAATTGAACTGTTTAGGTGTTAGTGGCGAAGACAAGAGACGGCAGACCTAAAGCAAAAACTCATTTTAATCGAACTCCGTTTTCGATTTAAGAGTTTTTGTCTTTGGTTTGCGGTCTCTATGGTTGCTAATTTAATGTTTAGGCTCTCTATTTGAAATCGAATGACGTTTGCTCGAATAAAAAAAAAAGTTGTACACGTTTTCTCGATTGCGTTTGAAATCCAAAACTTATGAGCGCGACAGTTTCACTGCCTCGGTGCATTAAAATTTCGAACGCTCATAAAATAGCAAATATCTAAGTAAACAAATGTTTTAATTTGTGTCTAATATTGTGGTAAAACAATAAGTCAATTAGTGGAAATTATGTAGGTTTCAGGTAGAATAACATTGATAGAGAAAACGGTAAATTGTATCGCAATTAACTATCCAATGCGTTCCAAATAAGAATAGGATCGATTGCCATGTTGTGACGTCACGTCATACTGTCAAATCGAATAATTAATAGGACGAGCAAAACAAGAAAATTTTAAAATTTTATTTATTTACGAACTGTGAACGATAATCAGAATCCAGTTCTTAAATTTTGCTCATCTCTGTGTTCTTCAATTTTGCCCAATTTCTTGCGATTTGACAGTGTGACGTGACGTCACAATATGGCAATAGATCCTATTCTTATTTGGAACGCATTGCACATTCAGTAACTGTTCTCAAAATCGGATATGATTTAAGTTATTGTAATTACTTACTTGAAATCATTATATAAAATTTTCGGAATAGTTACTGACCAAACAATTCGATTAGTACCTACCAAGTCTTTCCGTTTCGAGTAGTAAACCTTTTTTAAAAGACTCGTCCTATCCGGGTTGGTCGCACAAATTCACATAGAAAGAGCCTTTATGCTCTAGACACAACTGAATAGCAGTAGGTATTTGAGGAACAAGGATTTTTAGCTTTTATGTTTTTCGATTCCATCTCATATCGTTACATGTTCAGAACTTAGGGCAGAATTCACCAATAAAACTAATCGCGTTTTAACGTTTGGCTCGCATAATCGCGTTTAGCCGCTGTCACTAGTGTCACTTGTCTGTATTTTTCTTTTGTTGTATTTTTACAAGTGACACTAGACACTAGTGACAGCGGCTAAACGCGATTATGCGAGCCAAACGTTAAAACGCGATTAGTTTATTGGTGGATTCCGCCCTTAATCGGTCTGAAACAACAGATATGTATTTTGCAATAGACATTTCTACATGCCCTTATCAAGAAAAAGGTTGTTTCAGAGAAGTAGGGTTAGGTTTATATAATGTACATAATAACATTCTATGTTTGTTTCTAGACCGTTTTAACACTTTCAAACAAAAATAAATGTGAGGATAACTATCTCATTGTTTGCTGTTTTTACGATTCAAGCACGAGTAGGTACCAGAATTTTTATGATGTTTGTCGTAACCTAGGATAGGGCCTTGCGAAGGTTATCAAAACATTTAGAATATATGTATGGCCTTATGAAATACTTTTTCCTTTACGCAACAACCGGCCGGGTTTATCCCACTTTCAAACGTCCCTTTGTGCCTATTGACCTAGATCTGTTCTTTTTTTGAATTCTTTTCTGTCTTATTTTACTGAAGTACTTATGACTAAAAGCATAAATGACTTAGGTTCTGTAAGTCATTTTTATTTAAATATCGTGTTTAAAATGAAAATTGGACAAAATTCTTTTCAATAATAACCTAATAGGATCCGTTATTATGATGCCATTTTAAAATCTATGTTTAGCAAGCAACATTTTTAAATTAATGGGCACCAACACTAAAGTAAAAAATTTTTCTTCTAAAGTCGCATTTGATTTTGCCCTATTTTTTAACCTATCGTGTGGTAAAAATTAGAGTTAAAATAGGGAAGACCTTTTTTTTTCCTCAAAAACTCACTACATAAAAAAAAACGTTTAATATAACGTACGTACAATATTTATTTGCGATAACTCATTCAGCAGTAATAAGAGACAAACAAATAACAGTGGACAACTGTTTTCGCCACACCCTGTATTCCATCCCAGTCCCATACTTTAGGTAAACACCTTTTCTTCTTCCCTATCTTACCTATATTTTTAACACGATACGACCCCCGGGTGTTGGGAATCGCAGAGCAACCTCCGGCCACCGAAGGCGCAGGCTTGCGGACGACGAGCAAAGGGTAGTTCGCCGAGAGATATTTAAGGGGTGACTAGATGGTAGCAAACCAACGTCCCAACCAAGGTGACCTTGCTATTTTCAATTCGTGTAGACAGCAGTTGTAAACCATGACCTTCAACGCCCTTGGTTGGGAGGCGCGTTTTCTCAACCACCAAACGTGTTGGCGCGTGGTTTACATCCATGTAGCTGCAACACAAACCAAAACACATGAACCAAGGTCACCTTGGTTGGAACGCTAGTTTGCAATCGTCTGGTCACTCAATTTTTTCATCAACGTTAAATCTGTTACTATTCTTTAGATAGATGGTATCACAGGTCTATCAAATTAAAATCTGTGTTCAACGCTATCGCCGCCATCTTGTATTACAATCAATTTAGTTCTAGTATTACTTATCATCATTATTTTAAATTGTTTGCGATTGTATCGCTAAAGATTTCCATAGATCCATTTTACAACCTAAACTGAACCACAGAATAAGAAATAGTACAAGAACTGTTTAATGGATGGACTGAGCTATATAGGGCGTACTGCATATAGCTCCATCCTCTTTCTCGCTCGCACGACCTACATTTTAACACGGCCATGGTAAGCCCCCAGGTGCAACGCGAAGATATTTTTTTTTTTTTAAGTTTTAGTTTTTTTTTGTTTTCATAGAAATAGTTCTTGACTTCCTCTAGATACTAGCGATCCATCCCAGCTTCGAGCAGGTGTTACAAGTTCGAAGCCTACTGGGGCCAAGGGTCTGCTTCTGAAAGGAAGACTCGGCCCTGGTACGAAAGGCAACGAAGGAACAGGAGTGGGTTTTTAGTCGGTAAAAGTCATTAGATGATTTTCCCAACGAAAAAAAAATAGCAGGTGTTAAGTACATATCTTTCAAATTCTCGGCGTTTGTCTACTATAATATATAATATGCAAACCTAAATTTAAAACCTTCCTCATAAATAACGATTAGTGAAAACCGCGTGAAAATCGGTTCAGTAGTTTTTGAGTTTATCACGAATATCCAGGCAGACACACGCGGTGGATGACTTAGTTTCATAATAAATGTAGGATGTAAGGATAGAAAAAAAAAACCACCACACCAACCATGGAGTTTTTTTGTCGGTTCTTCTCCATAGAAAACGGCCAATTGGAACCGTGCACTAGCTTCTGACGTTTTATAAGTCGCCATGTTGGCCTATGTGAAATAAAATCGTTTTGAATCTGCGGAAGCATTCTTGCTACTTTTCGACTGCTTATATGATACTAGAATGAGAGTTACCCGATCAAAACCAGTTCTAAGTTACGGAAACCTTATAAAATCGTGATAACTCCTCTTATAATTAAGAGTGCACCATGTAAAATACACATCATGAAGGCTGCTGCAAAAATACGACAAAATTACATATTTTCGCTAGCGTAGCGTAGGCGGACAGTTCCTGAATCCCGTAGTCCTAGAAAACAAAAGACAACTGAAGGACACAGGTGTGGTTTTAGTCTGACACACGCTCTTGCTCTACCCTAAAGCGGGAGCAATCATTACATACTTTCCCACTTCAAAAAAAGTATAGTCTAATTTTAGTTTAGCGAAATTGAATAAAATTTTGAAAATATTTATGCAGGTACCATTTTTCATTTTCTTTTCTATTCTTAGGCTGGTGCTGGAAGAGATTTCTTTAGAACTAAGCATTATCTCTGTACACTATATTTCGGTTCCTTTCGTCTCGCCTGTTACATAAATAAACTGCGCACATAGGGTTGTCAACTGTTTTTGAAGAAAAATAACGTAACATAACAATTTTTAGCCGGGAAAAATAAAGTATTTTTCAAAATTTTATTTACGTAGGGCATACTGAAAGTTAAAAAGCAGTCAGACCAGTCTTCTTTAGGGACCTCTTCAGGGTTTATGGAACGCATTCACTGCCGATTCAGGGCTACTAAAACGTGTGCCTCTGAGTTTGTCTTTAATTTTTGGAAATAAAAAGAAGTCGTAGGGTGCAAGGTCCGGGCTGGAAGGCGGATGCGTCACCAGTTCCACATCTGAAGCCTTCAAATGGGCTTCTGATACTTTAGCGGATGCGTTATCGTGGTGGAGTTTACATTGCTTCGAGGATACTTTTTGCGAACTTTTTCTAAGACTGGCTAAGCAAGTTGCAAAGTAAGATATGTACGTTAATAACGTACACCCACAAGGCTTCCCACAAGGTGGACCAATGATATGGTGAGGGTCGCGAGAATCCAATGAATGCGAGACGCATAGGACCGATCGTTATGACGAAACTTGGGGGAGGCCTATGTCCAACAGTGGACGTCTTTCGGCTGAAATGATGATGATGATGTTATTTTAAAGTATAGGTAGTTGGCAACTCTATGCGCACATAAACTGTTCGATGAATTAATATTATCAGCTGTCTGGCAAAGTCATGGCATGTTGTGCATCGTTACTGAAAATCTTGTGCGTCACATCTTTCAGTTCAGTGGGTTCCTACATGGCAGCTTGACGCGACCTTAACTTAGGCACCCAATGATGTGTTTTATAGAGTTTTGTGATATTCTCAAGGCTAGGTAGCCCAAAGAGTAAAAACGGGGCCCTATTGCTAAAAATCCACTGTCCGTCTGTCTGCAGCCTAGACAGTTGAAATTTTCACAGATGAAGTAGGTATTTCTGTTGCTGATAAGGTAAATATTTAAGCGGGACGTGATTTTTTTCCGTTTTTTGCTACAGACGGTACGGAACATTTCATGCGCGAGTCCGACTCGTACTTGGCTGTTTTTTTGTTCGACATGTCAAATAGGCACCTATAATAGTACCATTTAGCATCCATTGTTTGGTAGTAAATATTTAAAGACTCGATTCATTCCGTTCTATTGACTCTACAAGGTTAATTAAAAAACTAGCTTTTTACCACAACTTCGCTTGGACTATATCAGGGATACCATTTATTTGCCCGGAATAGACAATAGGCAGGCCGAAAGGGAACTCCGGGGTCCTGGAACGCAAGGCAAAAAAGGAACATATGTGTGGTTTTAGTCATGGATCTTGAGCGCTGACTTTCACTTGCGCAGAAGTAAAATATCGGGTCTCTTTAGTGGTAAGAAGTGAGACGCGGGGGCGGGGAGTGCAATGCTTGTACAGTGAGCGGCTCGCCGATGTAAACGATGCGCAGAGCGATCCCCACTCTTTCGCCGAGCGCTCAAGATTCGTGCCGGTATCTGTACAAGTCTGACACTGTTCCGCCCTAGAGCGCGAGCAGTCATAGGATGATTTCTCACTTAAAAAAAAAACAGGACAATCGGCACTAGTGTTAAGTACCTTCTATCTCCTTACAAACAATTTTACGTATTTTTTGCGGTGTTCTGTCATAGTCAAAAGTCGAATCGTAAAAAGGAAAAGTGTCAAATCCACGGATAAATTAAAGTAGTTTATGGTTTAGATTGATAGGCTACCTGACATTGACCGAAAAGTTCGAATGTTATAAGAATAATGTGTTTTTTTATATTCAGTTTTCCGTGAACATTTTCCAATGTTCAAAGGAAACTTCCTGTGACTTCAAAAACATACTTTTTTTTAGGGTACCGTACCTAAAGGTTAAAACGGGAACCTATGACTAAGACTCCGCTCTCGGCCCGTCTGTCTGACTGTACATCACCGGGCTGTATCTCATGAACCGTGGTAGTTAGACAGTTGAATTTTTCTCAGTTGATGTATTATCTGTTGCCGCTGTAACAACAAATACTGAAAACCAGAATAAAATAAATATTTAAAGAGACTTCCATACGACAAACGTGATTTTTTTACCATTCTTTGTTACGGACGCTACAGAACCCTTCGTGCGCGAGTGCGACTCGCACTTAGCCGGTTTTTTTAAAATCATCCAAATCCATCCAGTTATTATTGAGTTGTGCGTTTAGCCATTCATTTTTAGGGTTCCGTACCTCAAAAGGAAAAAACGGAACCCTTACTCACGATCACTTTGTTGTCCGTCCGTCCGTCCGTCTGTCTGTCTGTCTGTCTGTCAAGACCCTTTATCTCGGGAACGCGTGGAGGTATCGAGTTGAAACTAAAACTATATAATCAGGTCTGTGGTCCCTTGAAGCTGTGAAAAAATCAAAATACTGAGTAAACGACAAAAAAGATACGGCCGTTGTTGTTGCAAAAAACGTGTATTTCGACACTCTCAAGGGATTCAAAATTCATAGATTACCTCCCGTTGACCTAGAGTCCTGAAATTTGGCATGAAGCGAGGTCTCCTAGCACAAGTATAAAAAGTAAATTTGTAGTTACGTCACATTTTTTTTTTTTTGTGATTCGGGAAAATCTTCCCAACTCAATTCGAGAATTGAACTGTTTTCATAGTTAACTTTGTACGGAACCCTTAGTGCGCGAGTCCAACTCGCACTTGCTCGGTACAAAACCTATTTTATAGATTAAAATAGTTTCGATACTATGATCGTGAGATCAAATTCCTTCTTGAAGCTTATATTTGTTACCTACCTTGTGTTCAGTACAGAGCATAAATATTAAGGACGCTAACTAGATTAATAAGGTAGTTGAGAATATCTGATAAATAATATTATTTGACTAGTTGTAATTAGCATAGCAACACTGTAAAAGTCTATATATTTATTGTAATTTGTCTATGGAAGAGCGATACACTTCTTACCATTGTAACAGACGTGCGTCTCAGTTCAATAAACTTTTTATTTAATATTTTCTGAACTACTTAAGTTGTTTCATTCAACACCTTGCCTAAATTATATTATCTATCGAGAGAGACTGGATCCTGCGACACAGGGTATCCTAGAGCAGTGGTCCGTAAGCGTGTGCTGCGGCTCACTGGTCTACCGTGGTAAATAGTTGGTGTGCCTCGGAAAAACACTGTTTTCTCATAAAGTTTATAGAGTCGGAAACATGTCTACCTATAACTATAAAACAGGTTCGAAATTCATTCTCTGCGGGCATTTCTATTTGCTACTCACCAATTACCAAGCAGGAAGAACTGTTGGAAATGAAAACGGAAAGCACATTAAAGTTTTCAGAAACTCATTTTTCATTTTGTTGATTAGTATGTAAAAAATTATTTTTCATTTACGGTGTGTCATCATCATCATCATTTGAGCTGAAAGACATCCACTGTTGGACATAGGCATTCCCAAGCGTCGCGTCGCCACAACGACCGATCCTGTGCGTCTCGCATCCACAACATTCCCGCGACTCTCATCAGGTCGTCGCTCCACCTTGTGGGAGGTCTTCCTACGCTGAGTTTTCCGGTGCGCGGTCGCCACTCTAGAACCTATTGGCCCCATCGACCATCCGTTCTACGAGCCATGTGCCCTGCCCACTGCCACTTTAGTTTGGCGATTCTTCGGGCTATGTCGGCGACCTTGGTGGACCTTGCTGATGCTGTGTACATCCAAAATTTTTCGATTTCCCAGTCCCCGTCTACCTTGAACACAAAAAGAATGTGAAAACAAAACCAACTAAACAAAACAAACTAAACTATTATATTAACAGGTTCGATAGAAAACTCTATACTTACACAATGTTTTCTGCAACTAAAACATAACATATTTATTCTTAAAATAAAAGTAATCACTAGCCAGCACTAAAAATAAATTGAAAGGGAAATGGATTTTGTTCTTGATGGGAATGCAACCTGTTTTCCACTCACATAAATAAAAGATGGCGTCTCATTCACTGGCAGTAAGATTTCTGATCTTATTGCTTACAAACGTAGTTATTAAATGACTGTTTTTGCAAGGTGGAGGCCTATTTTTGTCTGTGCTCGTTAAACGGCCCCTTCCATAAAATATCAACAGTTTCAGCGGTAGTTAAATCAATATGCCTAGCCTTTTTCTAGCTTTATTATGGTCGGCTTCAAATCTAAATACCTGTAATATATTATTGACGTGTTTGGCTGTTCTATAGTATTAATCCTTGTTCATTATTTCACCTTGATGTCTGTTTCAGTCATCAATATAATTATATAAAAATCAATGCCACTTTTCGTTGTAATTTTATAACTCAAGAACGGGCTCACCTATCCAAACCAATGTTTAGGCTTTGTTCGGACTATTTAGTAGATGGTTTATGTGAAATTTGCACAAAATCGGTCGAGCAGTTCTTCATTTATCACATTTTTTGTAACAAATGAATTCAATAAATGGCGGTAGGGTACAGTAGGGTAGAGTAGAGTAGGGTAGGGCAGGGTAGAGTTGGGTAGGGTAGTCAGTTGACGGGAGCGAAGCCGCGGGCAAAAGCTAGTATTTTTATAGATATTTGTCATGTCATGTGTGTTTGCATTGATTTTCATGTTTCATAAAACTATGTTATTTTCCAAGATGGTCTATGCTAGACTAAGATTGTGTAACTTCTAACATAGTAAACGTACATCCTGACTACTGAATAGATTTCAGCTATTTTCGTAGTAGGTAATTTTAGGCAAAGAAGTAACAGGAGTGGGTTTAGTCAGTAAAAGTCTGACACGCCCTCTCGCCCCGCCCAAGGGCGGGAGAGGTCATTAGATGATTTCCCACCTAAAAAATAAAGTAGGTAATTTTTTTATCGTTAAATAATTCTTGATTATTTTAGGATTCAAAAACTTCCCTATCTTGATAAATCTTGACAGCGTCACTAGAGTGGTTGTTTGTGTGTATGCACATAGACAACAATATCGATGCGCCACCAGTATAGTGCGTCGATTCCCATATATTTTTTACCTACATAACTAATTACTAGTTCAAAAGGGCCTATTACACTACGCGAATATTCAGCACACGATATTGAGACTTTTTTTTTGAGAGTCTTATTTTTTGTTCCGAGTAAGACCGGTCTAACCCTTATTACACTACGCGACATCGACTAAGACTATCTGAATATCGAGTAGTGTGATAGGCCCTATAGTAACACGTTTTCTAAAACGCCAATTTCATAGGACGTTGTATAATAAATATTTTAGCAAATAAAACACGATTAATATGTCTAATATATACAGCCAAGTACAAGTAACTTCAGACAAACACACACAAGAGCAGTGAAGCAAATTCATTGTATTTAGTTGGCAACACTCAGAGGGTAACTGTTCCGGACCAATGGGCGTTGCTTACTAGTTGAAACACCTCAAACTGTGTAACTGAATATGAGAGCGGTTTGAGTTCATCAATGTTATTCTGACGATTGGCATTAACAAACTTAACTAAGGTAGGTTCGGCGAGCAATGGGTGGCTCGCCGTCCGGTCGGTCCGGTCGTTGGTTACCGTCCGGTAACCGTCCGGACCGAGCCCAAGTCGTCGACGGCGCGTGCTGTTCCACGCGCGCCTCAAGGAGATGTCAGCAACTGTAGGGGCCTAGCAGGGTCGAAGCCTACTGGGGCCAAGGGTCTGATTCTGAAAGGAAGACTCGGCCTTGTACGAAAGGCAATGAAGGAACAGGAGTGGGTTTTTAGTCAGTAAAAGTCTGACACTATCTCCCGCCCCGCCCAAGGGCGGGGGATGTCATAAGATGATTTTCCCACCGGAAAAAAAAAAAAAAACCTAAGGTAGGTTATATTGTTTATTTACTATAATAATAATATTCCACAACTATCACGCAACGCCATCTAGTCCCAAACTAAGCAGAGGTTGTGCTATGAGTACTAGATAACTGATAAACGTACTTATATATTTCTAAATACATAAATCATATAGATAAATTATACCCAGACACAGAACAAATGTTTGGACTCATCACACAAACATTTGTTTTGGATGGGAATCGAACCCACAGCCTCCGGCTTAGCAGTCAGGATCACTAACCACTAGACCAACAGGCCAGTCTATACACAACACAACATAATGAAATTAGCATACTCAGCGCCCTTATAATAATAGGACCTCCTTCTTTTTGAAGTCGGTTAAACAGGTGTTAGGATTCAAAAGTAGAATTGTATTTAATTTTGTTTTATGCATTTTAGTTTACATCAACTCGATAGATGGCGTTGTACATTTTTGACCGTCCGCTGAATGGCGGTGTTAAGATTTTCCGCGGTTTCATGACCTCCCATGTATATTGTAAATAAAATTACTCGTTCTGAGCTCGGCGTTTGATTCACATCGTAAATGCCTTGAAGGCTCCTCAGAGTTTTAGGGAAATTGTACAACAGGCTTAATCCAAACCTAATGTAAATCATCCCGTCATTTTACTTCTACCGTTTCTTACCATACCTCTACACACCATATAATATCCATCCATTGGCATCCATCCATCCATATAATATCTCTTCACACCATCGATCCAACTTTTCTTACAAACAAATTACAGCCAAACAAAACTGATTTTTAGGGTTCCGTACCTCAAAAGGAAAAAAACGCAACCCTTATAGGATCACATCGTTGTCCGTCCGTCTGTCTGTCTGTTAAGACCCTTTATCTCGGGAACGCGTGGACGTATCGAGTTGAAATTAAAAAAAAACTATATACTAAGGGTCCCTTGTGGTCCCTTGAAGCTGTGAAAAAAATCAAAATTCTTAGTTAATGAAAAAAAGATACATACGGCCGTTGATGTGGAAATTCTAGAGTAAGTACTTCCCGTTGACCCAGAATCCTGAAATTTTGCTTAAAATAAGGTTTTAAGTATAACATAAGTATACGAATAAATCTGAAAACTGAAAATTTGGTGTTCAGTACGTCACAAAAAAAAATGTCTAATTTTTAATAAATCGATTTTGAAAAAACTTCGGGACTCCAATCAGGAATTGAACTCTTTACATAAGTTGGTACGGAACCCTCAGGGCGCGGGTCCGACTCGCACTTGCCCAGTTTTTTAGTAACTAGCATCGATGTCCCATCCCACGCCAAAAACAATCGTTCTATATAACATAGTACGATTATAATTACAGGTTTGACGACGTGAATAAATGTGAAATTTCAGTATTAATGACCGAAAATAATAATGTCAAATGTAGTCTAACTTAGTGAGATTTAATAGGCACTATTGTAATTATAGGCTCTGAAACTAACTAGTGCCGTGCTTATAAAAATTAGAATAACCTGTATTATTACATTGTTTCTAGGGTTCCGTACCTCAAAAGGAAAAAACGGAACCCTGATAGGATCACTTTGTTGTCCGTCTGCATGTCTGTCAAGATCCTTTATCTCGGGAACGCGTGGAGGTATCGCGTTGAAATTGAAACTATTTACTCAAGTCTGCGGTCCCTTGAAGCTGTGAAATAATCAAACTACTGAGTTAACGAAAAACAAAAAGATACGATCGTTTATGTCGCAAAAAACGCATATAGTTTCGACACTCTCGAGGGAATCAAAATTCATAGGGTACTTCCCGTTGACCTAGAATTCTGAAATTTGGCATGACGCAAGGTCTTATAGCACAAGTGTAGAAAAAAATCTAAAAACTGCAAATTTGTAGTAGGTCACAAAAAAAACATTATTTACGATTACAGAAAAATCTTCGTAACTATTCGGAAATTGAATTGTTTTCATAGTAAATTCATAGGTAAGTTTGTTCGGAACCCTCAGTGCGCCAGATTCGCACTTTCCCGGTTTTTTTTAACATTGTCCCTACCTCAAAACTGCTGTACTGTTCACATTTGATCTTGTATCAACAGCAGTATCGAATAAAGATTGTTCGATAGGGTAACTGAAAGAACACAGGTACTAGTCAGTAGAAGTCTGACACTCTCGCTCCACCTTGAGTGGTAGAAGTCAATTGATGATATTAGGGAATACAATCCCGCATCAAAATCACGATCTCGCAAGCCCGTGGGATCGAAGTCAGCGATATTTTTAATATTATATTTTATTTTAAGGAGAGTGTTCAAAAGAAGCCCGTAAAATTCAAATTTTCTTAAGTTTTTTTGCACTGTACAGGTCACAGTGCCACTCTGACCTGCAAAATGCAAAAAACTAAAGACATTTTGAATTTCACTGAGGTATGAGGTAGGTATAATTATTTAGAAACGAAAAAATAATGTATTTAACGTTTCATCTTTCCGATTTAGGAGGATAGATAACTTTAACTGACATTGATTACATTCCTTTCCACTTCCGATTTAGGACACGCATAATATAAAATAAAAATTCAAAATTTATTTATGTAGCTGTAAGATAAAAAATTGAAAACATAATTATTTTCCATAGCTACAAATTCTACAGAATGGTCACGAGTTCCATGGAAAGTTGATAAATCACTTGTTATTGACCTAATAGTTAAACCCAGCAAGGACCGTCGTTCTGATTACCTAATAGTTAGACCCATCTAACTATTAGGTAATTAGAACGACCTAATAGTTAGATGGGTCTAACTATTAGGTAATCAGAACGACGATTCCATTTTTCTCAGATAAACATTCAATCCCGCAATCGTGCGGTATCCCGCACAAGTAATCCCGCATTTCTGATCCCGATTCAAAAAAGATGCGGGATCCCGCATTTGCGGGTTCACGCGCTTGCGTGATTGGATTCCCTAGATGATATCCATCATCATTTCCCTAACCTTTCCTCAAATAGCTTGGGGTTGGCGTCCAGTCTAACCAGATGGGGCTGAATAATTAAGCCTGGAGCTGGAGCTGGGTATCTGACCTCCACAGCCCAGTTACCGGGTAACACGAGACTCCTTGGATAGACAGATGGTCAGACTTTTCGTCTGACTACCTGTTACGACTGTAAAGATCCAGGACCAATCGCTTTACGTGCTTACTGAGGCGCGGAGTGTCAGTAATGTCCTAAACAAAATATTAAATTATAAAAATTTACTCTGATATCCCTTAAAAAAAAACCCGTTCGACACAGCCATTAATTCAAAATTTAAAATAAGTGGTCCCCACCAAAATCAAAGCCAACCCCAGCTTTATTTACCGAGATCAACACAAAATCACGCCAGTCAATAGTTGGCAGTACGCCTAATCTCAATCAGCCCACCACTTCTGTCGAATTCCATTCATTAGTTCAGGCCACTGAAGTGACTAAATGTTTAGCGCTAACTGAGCACATCCATGCATAAAATCATGCTTTTGTATCTAACGTAAAGCCTTACATTAGTGACACAAAGCTAAACATATTAGCTTTGATACTGAAAACTAGAGATTTAACAGATACATTGGAACATTTGGGATCGAAATCGAAAGCGGGGTTTTTAATTTGGTTTATTGAAATCCGAATTGGAACAGGGGCCCAAGTCTGCTATTTTTATAAATTCGTCATTCCAACACGACCATTGTCATTTTGTTAACAGTCCGTAATCTGCTAATTCATAATGATCGATCATTGATCGGTCAATGGTCTCGTAAAAGAGTTGTGGTAGAATGACAATATCGAGCTTATTAAAAGCAAAGACTGCACAATGACGTTCTAATGGTAGGTCACTGATCAAAGGAACTTTTTAGCTGATTACCGCTTACGTCAGACATTCATTTGTCAATGTGTACGAGATTACCATTCTATGCCACTTTTTCAAAGGGAGTGTCAGTGGTTGATCATTGGAAAGTCATAATGGCGCCATTATGTTAGTAGGTTACCAAACTTGTCAAAATCAACAATTATGAAATCAATGATAGACCATTCTGACACTATTGTAATAGCAGACTTGAGGCCCAGGAATCGGAACCTATATCAGAACCAGAATTGGAACCGGTATCAATAGCAGAGGCGTCAAATGAATCGCTAAATATTCATCATTATCATTTCAGCAGAAAGACGTCCACTGTTGGACATAGGCCTCCAGCTCCCCCAAGAGTCGCTATAACGACCGGTCTTGTGCGTCTCGCATCCATTGGATTCCCGCGGCCCTCTTCAGGTCATCGGTCCACCTTGTAGGAGGCCTTCTAACGCTGCGTCTTCCGGTACGTGGTCGCCAGTCCAGAATCTTTCGGCCCCATCGACCATCAGTTCTGCTTATAATGTGCCCTGCCACTTAAGTTTAGCGATTCTTCGGGATATATCGGTAACCATGGTTGTAAGTTGGTAACGCTACCAAAACAAATCAATAAGGATTCAAAAACACGACTGAAAACATGCAAAATAACAAGTGAAAGAGTAATTGACAGAATGCACCCGGGGAGGGTGGTTTCCCAAACGACAAGTATAAAAACTTTGTTTATTTAAACTATCTGCGAGTTGTATCTCACGATCAATAATAGGTAGGTTATTATTGATCGTGAGATACAACTCGCAAACGATCAGACAGACGGGCGTCGTTTAGGCGTAGACTGTTCAATTCGCTAAATGTCCAGTTCCCAGATTGTCCAGTTCGCAAAATATCCAGTTTGCAGTTTGTCCAGTTCGCAGAATGTCCAGTTCGCAAAACGTCCAAATCGCAGAATGTCCAGTATTCATCATAACGTTGTCAACACTAATTGGTGGGGGATTTAAGTATTATCAATAAGCAGCGCCGGACAGCAGAGTGTAGTAATAGTAGGTTCCGTTGGTTAATTTTCAGTTACGGAACCCGAAATATAAAGCCAGGTTAAAATTCTTTCGACACAATCTCTTAAGCAGATCGAAGAGGTCCCTAGGGTGAGCTCAATAAATTTAACAGCATTATGAATTGACCCAGCCGATAACATCTCCGACAGGAAAATGTCGTGTAGAGGGAAAGCGGACGAAAAATGAGTAGAAATGCGTTTTAGTTTAATATTCTTTTTCATTTTATTTCTGTAATTAATCACACTATGTACCTATTAGTGTGAATCGTTTGAGTTTAAAACCTTAAAAATACGCCTTATTTAGTTTTCAGCAGAAATGTTACAGAGGTTGGGAGCTCCTGATTGATTTGGCACCTCGGATTCCGATTTCGGTTACGATCAATTTTAATCGAAAGTTTTTGTCGACTTCCGTAACATCTTATTCTTGATAGGTTTGCGCTTGACCGCTATCTCACCTGATGGAAAGCGACGATGCGATCGACGATGGAGCGCGCTTACCTAGAAGTAACCTATTCCCTCTTGACTTAAAGATGCCCGCCCGGGTTGTAGCCATCAGGAAACACAGATTCCTGCAAGGAATTCCACTCCTTAGCTGTACGCACAATGAATGTGTTCCCAAAACGTTTCGTGCGTATAGGTGGGATGTCCACCATTCTTTCTAATAAGAAAGTGCGAATCTATTGCTCAATTTACCTTTAGGCACGATTGATACGATTCATCTTTTCAACTTCATAAAATTTAACTTTATTGTACACCATGATAAGTTACAATATGTGGATAACAGAGTTCATGTACATGGGCGAGCTTAACTCACAGTCGAGTTTTCTTCCAGCAAACCATTGAGTGATAGGGAGAGATCACAATAGAAGGGAAGATCCAGTGCACAGTTTTAACATTACAAATAATATAAATAAAATCTATCTATATAAATAAAAGAAAGTCGTGTTAGTTACACTATTTATAACTCAAGAACGGCTGAACCGATTTGGCTGAAAGTTGGTGGGGAGGTAGCTTAGAACCAGGAGAAACACATAGGATACTTTTTTTTTGAGTAGTGTAGAGTAGGGTAGAGTGGGGTTGAGTAGGATAGAGTTGGGTAGAGTAGGATATAGTAGTCAGTTGACGGGAGCGAAGCCGCGGGCAAAAGCTAGTATACCTACATATAAGAGCGAAATACCACTCACTGATTAATCACGAAATCTCAGAAACAATAACACCTACAAACTTAAAATTTGGCAGGTAGGTTCCTTATAGGGTGTAGACATCCGCTAAGAACGCATTTTACAAAACTCCACCCTTAAGGGTAAAACGCGGGCGAAGCCGCTGGCAGAAGCTAGTAATGCATAAACATACCTATACCTACATAAATACCAAGTAGTTATAATAATTTATCAAAGTGTCAAGTTCTTAACTTAAAATTCTTAAATCAGAAACCGGCCATTAATTCCCTTCCCAATTTGAAAATGAAATTCGACCGATGATAGTTTAATTAAGGGCCTATTACACTACTCGATATTCAGACAGTCTTAGTCGATGTCGCGTTGTGTAATAAGGGTTAAACCGGTCTTACTCGGAACAAAAAATAAGACTGCTAAGTGCTGAATATCGCGTAGTGTAATAGGCCCTTTAACAAAATAGTGGTTAAATCTGCATGCCTGAATTCTTGACAGCGAGATCTTAAACCAAATTATCTTGCGGTTACCAGTCAATTTGCTAACCATGCACCTAGAATGTAATTAATGTCATTGGGACTCGGAACCGTGATATATATACCTTGTCAAGTGGGCATAATTGGCTCTCCTACTTCATTATAACCGAAACGCGTCCACTGCTGGACATATGAGTATGCCTCTCCCGAATGTCGCTACAACGATTGGTCCTGTGCGGCTTGCACCCTAAGAACTCACGCGACACTAAACTCATTGGTGTACCTCTATTGCTTAATTTTAAAGCCTGGTACAGACTGCTGATTTCCAGAAAGAGGTCAACCGTCGAATCCGACTCGGCTGGGCAGCGTTCGGGAAGCTGCGCGGTATCTTTTCGTTAAATATACCAAAGTGTCTCAAGACAAAAGTCTATGACCAGGGCGTGTTGTCAGTGATGACATGCTTCCGAAACGTGGTCGCTCACAATGGGCCTCATCAGAAGGCTCAAGGTCACCCAAAGGGCAATGGAAAGGGCTATGCTCGGAGTTTCCTTGCGTGATCGAATCAGAAATGAAGATATCCGCAGGAGGACCAAAGTTGCTGACATAGCACGAAAAATCTCCAAACTTAAGTGGCAATGGGCAGGGCACTTTGCTCGCAGAACAGATGGCCGTTGGGGCCGAAAGGTTCTGCAGTGGCGACTGCGTACCGGAAGACGCAGTGTTGGAAGGTGGACCGATGACCTGGTGAAGGTTGCGGGAATCCGACGGATGCGAGACGCACAGGACCGGTCATTGTGGCGACATTTGGGGGAGGCCTATGTCCAGCAGTGGACGTCTATCGGCTGAAATGATGATGATGATGATGACAGACTGCTGTAACGTAACTTGCAATGTAACAGAATTCGGATTCAGAACCGTGCACACTACGCGCGCGAACAGAGCATTTCAACTATGTGAATAGGTTTGGTTCGGATTGCTCCTTTTATGACAGCTTGCATGTTACGTTAATACAACAGTCTGTTATAATGTCAATCTGGATATTTTTTTTCTTTCTTTCTAGTAGTATGTACGCTATAGTTAGAGACATAAACAGGCAGAATAAGGTGGATTTTCAGGCAATAATTTAACTAAGTTCAATAAAATGGTATGTCCGATTCACCACCCTAGGTTTTTTTTTTTTTTTTTTTTGTGTATCTATTCTACCGCAGACATGATGGTCCGCGCCATTTTTTGCAGTGTTCTTTGTTTATGAAAGTTTAACAATGGCATTTTGTCGTGCCCTCATCTTAACATTTACTTAACAACTAAGCTTAAAAACTACGCGAGTCCACCTCAGACTCATATAAATACTTTTTTTTTTTTTAGTTTTTTTTTTTGTTTTTTTTTTGTTTTTTTTTTGTTGTCTTTTTTTTTGTTTAAATTAGTTAAGTTGGTAACTTATTTATACAAATTACTTTTACTTATATTACAATAAAAACTTAGACACATCAATATATCAAATCTATAGACATATCACACCGTCAATCCAACACCTTCGCGAAACGAAACTCAACGCCATTTGTTTGCTGAGCGCTAACTTTACAGGTTTTTTCACAAACAGTTTCCCTGAAGAATCCCGCCCAGCGACGGTATTGGATTAAAGGTGCGATATGCAAGGTATTACACATACACCACCCTAGGTTGACTGGTAGTGAATGCCTACGACATTAAGTCCGCCTTTGTACTTTTGTGTAATTTAACTAAGTTCAATAAAATGGTATGTCCGATTCACCACCCTAGGTTGACTGGTAGTGAATGCCTACGGCATTAAGTCCGCCTTTGTACTTTTGTGTTGCATGAAGTTAATAAGTTAAATAAATTAATTAGTTAAATAAATTAATTAAATGTCCGCGCACTGGAAGCGTTGAAAGGCCTCCCACAAAGTGGACCGATGACTTAGTGAGGGTCGCGGGAATCTGATGGATGCGTAACGCACAGGACCGGTCGTTTTGGCGACACTTGGGGGAGGCCTATGTCCAACAGTGATCGTCTTTCGACTGAAATGATGATGTTCATAACCGATTTTAGCGAATACCATTTCCTTGATTTAATAATGCTCCCATAAACTAAAAACCAAATAAAACTTAAAGCATTGAGTTCAGCGCCATCTAGCGAGATCATGGCTACACTCGGTCCGATAACTTTCAACTAAATGGTTTTATCTTTTGTTGTATTTCTTCAGTAGTTATTTAAATATTAAGTAGGTAGGTGGTAAGTTTCTTTAATTGACCTTGTCAATCATCATTTACTACTGAAACGTTTCGGTGCTTTGTTCAGCAATTAACTAAATATTAGTTAAATTGGTGGACTAGCGTCCTCAGTATTGTAAATTATTTTGTGGAAGGCGGGTCAGCGCACACCAAGATCAGAGCATTTTCTGAGACTACGGAAAAATGAATCTTATGACTATACCATAGATTGCAAATTGAAATACACAACACGCATTTTGCAAACTCGAGCATCATGTTTGAACGTGTAGGTATTTCACTTTGCAATGTGTGGTAAACTCATAATATTATTTTTTCCGTAGTCTTAGAAAATGCTCTGCTCTTGATGAGCGCTGACGCTAATGGTGTGTTTAACCTTATACCTACATAATCACACTCAAAGTTAAAAATAAAATTATCAAAATAGTGTTGCCTATCTAAATTCATTCTGACTTTATCAGTGCCTTTGTCTTTTGCTAAAGGGTTTCATGTTACCCAGTAACTGGTTTGTGGAGTTCAGATTGGCAGTAATTTCTGGAAAAATACTGGTATTTTTCAGCTGATTGATTTGAAGAGAAGATTATTTTTTGTTTGACTTGCCGGTGTTTTTTTTGTTCCAATCCACGTGAAAATAACTGACTATTAGGTTTGTAATCATAATAAATTATTCATAAAATTATTTTCAATAGAAAATGTACATTTCATCTTAAAACAATTTACGTCTGAACGCCGCCGACCCTTTTTATGAATTCCACTGGACTTGATGTAGTAATAAGAGTTCGTTTCGTTCGTTCTTTTAGTTCACTCGTCCGCGTTTCTGGTTCATTCTCTCTTTGAACGAAGTTTGAAATTTTGAATTTGAAATTGCACATTCGAGAGTTGTTTGTTTTTAGGAGAGCGGGTATTTTAGATCTGTAGGTTATTTGTACGTTATTTTTAGGTACCGGGTAAAATGGTATTGAAATAATAGAACAGAATAGAATATAATAGGATTTATTCGATGCAGGCAATGCAATAGGCAACAACACAAAAAAATAAAAAGTTCAGATTTACTATGAAGTTGCGCTGAGCATGCCCGAACCGAAAGAGTCGCCAACTCAGCAATTGCTGGGCGTCAGACATCCATAGCTGATTTTCAGCTGGTTAATGTAATGGTAATTAATATGATTTTCAGCTGGTAATGATTTGAAAAGAAATTCCCATAAATTCCATATCTTCTCTCATATCGTTAAGTTCTAATTTTGAAATTAGAAGTAATGCCCTCTTAACTGACATTATTCACAGACATTTGTAATATAATTAGAAAGTTAGTTAACACTCCTGCCTTGACAAATATGCCTTATGCTTATGCCTGCCTTAACAAAATAATGCTATATAGTGAGTCAGTGGCTTCGCCCCCGAGAAAACTGAAAATTATCCCAAGGAAACACAAAAATTAATGTCTATGTCAACAAACTCAAAATAATAGGTAAGTAAAAGACTAAATATAGGTAGCTAACTGTAGCTAAAGATTTCCTCCAATCAGTATTTATGTCAGGCAATCTCACAATAGGGTATTTTATTCTATATGAGAAAAATCTAAAAATATATTATTACGATAGCTTAGGCAAAAAGCAGTCGGTAAGTGTTAATTTTAGTTCAAAAATATAAATTTATAAATTCAATTCAAAACTTTCAGTTTTTTTATCTGTTCTTTATCACTATAAAATAGCCTGTGTGAACTAAAGTGACAGCTGTCAACTGTCAACTGATCGGCCGGCCATACTGAGTGAATATCAGCGCATTTGTTTACACAGCCAACTGACGTCACGACTACAGAGTAAATATGGCGTCCATTACGTTCTGCATTTTCGTAAAATTACGCGCGAAATTTGAAAATGTAAATTTTAAATGCATTTTTAGGAAAGAATAAAAATTTCGTGCTATTTTTAGTGGTTTATTAGCACTATAGAATCTAATTGAGACACTTTTCAAAAATGAGTGTAATACCGGGCTATTAAAAAAGGATATTCGTGGTCCTAGAATGCAAAAGGCAACTGAAGGAACATACATCATCATCATCATCACCATTTCAGCCGAAAGACGTCCACTGTTGTACATAGGCCTTCCCCAAATGTCGACATAATGACCAGTTCTGTGCGTCTCGCATCCATCGGATACCCGCGACCCTCATCAGGTCATCGGTCTATCTTGTGGGAGACCTTCCAATGCTGCGTCTTTCGGTACGTGGTCGCCATTCCAGAACCTTTCGTCCCCATCGACCATCTGTTCTGCGAGCAATGTGCCCTGCCCACTGCCACTTACGTTTGGCGATTCTTCGGAATATGTCTGTAACCTTGGTTCTCCTGCGGATATCTTCATTTCTGACGCGATCACGCAAGGAAATTCCGAGCATAGCCCTTAGCCGAAGGAATATACGTGTAGTTTTAATTAGTAAAAGTCTGACAGGGCCTCGTGCTCCACCCTAGAACCCTAGTCATTAGAAGACTCCTCCCACCTCAAGAAAAAAAATGTCAACGAACTCAAAATAATAGGTAAGTAAAGGATTTGATTTATCTACGTATCTACCTGTATAATATTATATTATATAGACAAAGACTTCCTCCAAACAATATTTTGTTAGGCATTACCACAATTTCCGTAGACCGTTGTTCCTACGTGGAACGTGACTTAATTGGAAGATGATCCTTTGTTTTACTAACGTTTCTTATAATAATTTCACGAAAATATTATGTTAATGTAGGAATTTTACTGAAATATTGTTATTAAATGTTAATAACCTGGTAAAAGGTGGCAGGCAGGCCACCCTAGCCAAGTTACGATCGTTTCGTTTGCGACGAACGCCTCGAGTAGGCCACGCCTCCGATTCCTTTGTTCTGACGTCACCTCAACGCTCAGTCACGTGGTCAGAATAAAGGAATCAGAGGCGTGGCCTACTCGAGGCGTTCGATGTAAACGAAACGATTGTAACTTGGCTAGGGGGGCTAGTATTGATAGAAGGTTAAGTTTATTATTTAAGCATTTAAAAGTAGCCATTTTGTTTATCAGCGATACTAGCTTCTGCCTGTGGCATCATCCGCTTGAAAGAAGAGTTTAAAAAAATCCCAAGAGAACATAACACCGTGATAAAGTTCTATTCCAGGATGTGGTCTATCCATAGGCCAAATTTCATCCTAATCCGTTCAGTGGTTTGAGCGTGAAGCAGTAACAAACATACACATATACAACTTATAACTACAGATAAAATATATACTAACTTTTGCCTTTATAATATTAGTCTGATTATTTTAGACAGTCTAGCTAAGACTTAGATAGATAGATAGATAAGAACTTCTGTCTTCTGTCTGACTGTGTCTCAGACACTATCGAACAAACGTGTACCATAATAATATTATATAGGTATCCAGTATCTGCATGACTCTGGATTCCCAGGGGTAGAATTTTTCGTTTTTTAGGGTTCCGTTTTTTCCTTTTGAGGTACGGAATCTTATACGATCACTTTGTTGTCCGTCTGTCTGTCAAAACCCTTTATCTCGGTGTGGAGGTATCGAGTTGAAATTAAAAACATATACCTACTTTGGTCTGCGGTCCCTTGAAGCTGTGAAAGATACGGCTGTTTATGTCGCAAAAAAACGTATATTTCGACACTCTCAAAGGAATCAAATTCATAGGGTACTTCCCGTTGACCTAGAATCCTGAAATTCGACATAATTTGGCAAAAGTAGATATAGGAAAAAATCTGAAAACTGCAAATTGGTAGTTAGTAACAAAAAAAAATTTCTTGCGATTCGGAAAAACATTCGTAACTCAATTCGGAAACTGAAGTGTTTTCATAAGTAAACCCGGAACCCATAGTGCGCGAGTCCGTCTCGCACTTGCCCGGTTTTTTTTTTTTAAATTCTATTTTTGTTTTTCATTAAAAACACATTGTTAATAAAACTAGCCTATGTACCACTACTGTACATGAAGTTTAAATAAATAAATTAATTAATTACTTTTGTAATTGTAAAATTCAATTAAAATTTGAAAGGTTGACTGGTAGAAAATGCTTTAAGGCATTAAGTCCGGCTCTGTACTTTTGTGTGCATAAAGAATTAATAAATAAATAAAATAAATAATTAAATATGAATGGAATAGGTACGGTATACATTCTGATTTGCAAGTAGGTAAATGAAAGAGCGCCGCTACCCGTTATTGGCATCACTTTAAAGATAATGCTTCATTATTGATTAATTGGCATCTGCTTGTGTGGCCATCCGGTCATTCATATCTATATTATATGTCAATTCAGGATGCCGATCGACTTATTATGTGAGTGATGAGAGGGTAACGAGCAGTAAACAAACTATTCCGGGGGTTACCATGACGTTTAAAATAAGATTGTTTTATTCTTATTCCATTGTGGGTAAGAGATGGCGCTAGACAACCTGTGTAGCTCTGTCTCTTACCCACACAGAAATATGAATGAAACAATCTTACTTTGAACATCATGGTACAGGGGCAGATCACGCAACTGATTTAATATGACGTAGGCTTTAGATATTCAATTCACAACGAGCCGAGAGAAGTTCCTAGGCAATGTTGTTCGCACGCAGTCCGGAGATCAAGAGAGTTCTTGGGGTGTTGGATCATTTATTTTACAGCTGAGCTCACTGCGAGCGTCATGCCAGAATCTGTCAAAGCGTGTATACGTCACATGACGTTTCGTTTTGTTGTCAAAATGGCTTCCGTACTATTGACTTCACCGACATATAATACAAATAAATTAAATTGAAGTAGGTAAATATCTATTTGTAAATTTATTTAACAAAAAATAACATATTTGATACCTATAACAAAAACGCAATTTTTAAGATTTTGTCTACCTGTCCGAAACAGCTGGACCAATTTTGGCGGGACTTTCATTATTGTATAGTAGATGTTATAAGGAGTAACAGTAGGGGCAACATTTATTTTAGAAAAAAAAACTTCTAGAAATTGTGACCATTTGGCATTCTCGTGTTTTACGAATGAACCGTTTGCGGCACTAGCTAGTCGACTAATATAATAAAGAAGAAAGATTTTTTTTTGTTTGCCTACACTAATTATAATATTAGTGTATTCAAACAAAAATAGAAATTAAAAAAAAGAGAAGAAAAAAAAGTAAAGGTAAAGTTTGTTTTTTTATTTTTATGTTTTGTTTTGTTTGTAGCAGGTAATCTCTGAAAGTACTGGTCCGGTTGCGAAATTTTTTTCACCGATAGAAAGCTGCTTTATTCCTGAGTGAAAAAAATGTAGTCCGCCGGAGTCGGGAGCAGGGTCCAAGCTACCGTTAAGCTAAGTTATTATTATTATTATCATCATCATCGTTTCAGCCGAAAGACGTCCACTGCTTGGCATAGGCCTTCCCCATTTATTATTATTATATATTCTCTACTATCAAGCAGGCCATGCCGCTAGCAGAAGCTAGTAACTCATCATCATCTTCCTGCCCTTGTCCCATCTTATTTGGGGTCGGCACAACATGTTTTTTTTCTTCCATTCTATCCTGTCAACCGTCATGCTATCACTAACTTCCTTTTCTTTCATATCACTGTTCACATAATCCATCCATCTTTTCTTTGGCCTCCCTCTCCCTCTCCACCCATCCACATGTATACTCATAACTCTTTTAGTAACATGCGTTTCATCTCTCCTCTTTACATGACCATACCAAGACAAACGATTCCCTTTCAACTTATCAGTCACTGGCGCCACTTTCAAACTTCCTCTAATATACTCATTTCTCACTTTATCCATTCTCGTCACACCACACATCCATCTCAACATTCTCATCTCCGCTACATGCAATCTTTTTTCATCCGTCTTTTTCACAGCCCAACATTCTGATCCATACAGTATGACAGGTCTTATCACGGACTTGTAGATTTTACCCTTCAACTTGGGGGGCATCCGTGGGTCACAAAAAGCTAGTAAGTCATCAACTAAATTTAAGCTACCCAGTAACTTCTTTAAGAACATTTACTCACCTTTAAAATTTTTAGAATCAGTTAACGGAAACAAAAAATTCAACCCCCAAATAAAAGGGAACAATAAAAACCTCTAAAATTGTAACAATCAAAAGTCCACAATTTTATTCCCATTAACATTGGCCCCCGGTTATGGAATCCTACAAATCAACCCTCTTATCCTAAAAAGTCAACCCCTTTAAAACAAAAGGTGTCGACAAGACCCCGGGTTCCACAAAAACGTTCAACCCGGAGGCTATTTTTCATCCCACCACTTTTTTGGCCACTGTGCAGGTTAGCTGCAGAAGTACTGGTAGTGACGTCATTAATTGGTTGCTGTAAGTGGTTGCTAGCTGAAAAGAAATGTAGGTACTTCTTCTGCAGCTTAACTTCTTAAATCTAACTTGATATTTTTTTGTTAAGGCTAATTTTGTACAGTATTTCTTGAGACAGCCATTATTCGCAGTGGTAAGGGATTTTTTTTCGGTTTTAAATCATCAAATAACTTCATCATAACTTTTCTCACTCTGGGTAGAGCGCGAGGTAGTGTCAGAATTTTACTGACTAAAACCCACCCGTGATCCTTCACTTGCCCTTTGTTTTTGGGACTCAGGCCTCCTCTCTCTAGGAGAGGGAATGGTCCGTAATCCACCACGCGGGCCCAGTGCAGGTTGGTGAATGTCACATGTCTTCCAATTGTTTGATTGATCGATGTTTTCCTTCACTGTTTTGAGAGCAGTGATGATGAAATAAATTACCTGGCTGGGTTTGAACCCGCGACCCACAACTCGTAAATCGGGGCCGTTACCACTCGGCCACCACGGCTCTCGTAAAAAAATAACTTGGTAAAATCTCAACATAACAATGTACCTACATGATGTCAATGTGTGTGCATGTGCAACATGTACATCTATAACGCCACATAGAAACTAAACTACATAATCCTGTGTCGAAATCAACTATCGGGTAGTTGCCTGGACCAGACACAACGCCCGTCTGGTCGGAAGACGAAGTTTGCAGGACTTTACACTATTTCGAATACCATTCAAAAATATACCAAAACAACTGTGGAGCTATACTAACTAAACAAACATGATCAGTCCTCAGTCCCTGACTCCGTAACCGCTCTTGACTCGAATCACATGCACGAACTACCAACAGCTTCACTAATATTTGTTCTGTTGTATCAGCTCGACGTAACAGTGTACCTTGTAGATCGGCACTCCCTTTGAAATTTAGGTCGGCCAGTCTTTGTCAAGTTTCCCGGGCCTTTGATTTGGTTCACTAAACTGCTTGGTGGATAAAAACTGAGGTGATCAGTGTACTGGGTTTTATGGTACATAATTAGATAACTGACAATTTTGTTAATTATTCTCGATGGCTCGAAATGTGGACGAATGATGACCAAAGCACTAGTGGGTGTTTTTTTTTTTTAATTAGGCGCACTTTTGAACCCTCTGTGCCCACAAACTTACCAGTTCAATTCCCAAATGGAGTATTGCAGTTTTTTCTGAATCGCTATTAAGTTTTTTTTTGTGACGTAACAAAAAAAAAACTTTTCCGATTTTTCCTATACTTGTGCTATAAAAGACCTTGCTTTATGCCAAATTTCAAGATGCCCCTAGTAGGGAAGTACCCTATGAATTTTGATTCCCTTGAGTGTGAAACATACATTTCTGATAAACGGCCGTATCTTGATTTTTCCACAGCTTCAAAGGACCGCAGAACTAAGTAAATGGTTTTAATTTCAACTCGATACCTCCACGCGTTTTCGAGATACAGGGTCTTGACAGACAGACAGACGGACAAAAAAGTGATCCTATAAGGGTTCCGTTTTTTCCTTTTGAGGTACGGAACCCTAAAAACGGTGCAAAAATAAAAATGAAAGATTGTAACTTTAATCTTTATTTGAATCTTTTATGTTAATGAAAACTAACGCTATTTAATTTCAACAGTTAAAAGGCGATGGATTCGTCAATTTGCTTTTATTTACGACATCCCGATGTCGTACATGTTCTAGCAAGTTTACCCTGACCACCTTTTGAATAGCCTTTTTTATTTTTGGTGATAGGGCTCACGTTTGACCAGAATATGACGTGGTGGACGGTAGTCTTGCCTAGAACTAATCTTTTCATTCTTGAAGACTAAGGGTTGAGCTACATTCCCACACCGAATGGCAAATTTCCTTGCTTCCTTTTCCTTCCTTTTCTGTAACTTAGCGAGAAAGAGAGAATGTCGCCGACCGCCTCATCGAATCCACTGCGTGCGATCGCACTTTCACTCTCTTTCTTGGTCTAGTAAATCTAAGTTACAGAAAAGGATTCAGGGATTCAGTATGGTTCTAAGTGACAGAAAAGGGTAGAAACATAGAAAAGTGCTCAACCCTGAGCCTTCGTTTTAAAGTTGCCACATCATTCAAAAGATAGTATTTCAAGGACAGGAGTAACTTTAACTTCTGCAACAATCCTCCATTACGGACGTCTGTTCCTAAATGATAAAAACTCGGGGTTTGTTGTTCAAGACGAATATTATCCGCAGATTGACTTTATAGCCTCCGTTTTTGGGACATGTGATAAGACTAGAGGAAATTACTCAGAACAAGTAATAGTCTGTTTTTGCCACCCGTATAATGAAAGTGACCTAACTCAAAAATTGCAATTTGTGAGAAATGAGCAAGAAAACCGTAAAAATATTTTGTGTTAAGAGTAACGCCTTGTAAAGAGGAGGAATGAAACGCATGTTACTAAAAGAGTATGAGTATACATGTGGATGGATGGAGAGGGAGGCCAAAGAAAAGATGGATGGATTGTGTGAAAAGTGTGATAAAAACCAAGAAAAAAAACAACAAAAAAAAGTGTTGCTCTACCCCCAAATATCACGGGACAAGAGCAGGAAGATGGCTGTAATGATGATTAGTAAACGCCTAGTATATACTTCGCGTGACCCAAGAGCTGGCTTTTACCTCGCCTAGAGATTAAGCATTGCCATACAACGTGGCAATTCCGCCAGTCTCTGGGGCACACTTCTAGTCGACAGAGCTGCGGAGGAATTTTTTGACGCCATATTTTTGTTCGGATTTTTTTGCCTCAAGTGAATGTATAATATAGTTTTATGAGTAAGTTTAAATGCAGATATATGTTTTTTTTCCTTGCTCATAATTCTGGTCCTTTTGCAGTACGGGTTTTTGAGTATGATTTTAAAAGTCAATTAATCGCAAAATTTGAATTAATAGCAATTTTGATTTGTGTTGTGTCACTTTAATTCTCTACGTGCGTTTTGTTCAACGGAGATCGTCTGTTGCTATAGTTTTGTAGGACTTTTCGTTTTTTTTTTTCGAAAATATATTCTACTTCATAAAGATCTGTAATTAATTCATTTACAGACAACGATCACTCCAAATTGTTGAAACACGAAATTTTCCGAACAATTTAGTGCTTATAACGGAAATTATCAAAGAAGGAATTTCGAAAATTTATCCCATAATGGGGTGGAAAATAAAAGTGTTTTACAGAAGTCTGAGTAGACTTTTATTTTACTTCTGCAAATGAGTAAAAGTAAAATGCATCCAATATTTTAAAGCCGTGTGTGTCTTCGTATGTTTTTTCTTCACACTCGAACGGCTGAACAGATTTCGATTTTTGATACATGGGTAGATCAAGTTCTGTAATAGCACAAACCATAGTTTTTATCCCGAGAGTATGTTCCCTGGGGATAATTTTCTACTATCACTTTCAATTTTACGCGGACGAATCCGCTGGCAGCTGCTAGTGTAGAATAAAACACAAATACAAGTGAGAACATGTCACAGTTAGTTCATTATAAAATGAAAGCTGGAATTTTATGCTTTTACAAAATAACCACAACATTGGATCTTGGGGTCCGAGTGCTCACAAGTTGTATAAAGATCTGTCAAAACGTCTAGTTGACACTTCGCGTGACCCAAGGGATTTTACCTCGGACAGAGGATAAGCATTGCCATACAGCGTGGCAATGCTGCCAGTCTTTTGGGCACATTACCAGTCGACAGCGATGTGGAAGAGTTTTTTGACGCCATATTTTAGTTTGATTTTAGTTGGTTGTATAAGCGTAGGGTTTTTTTTTTTTTTTTTTTTAATTGTAATTATAGTTAGTTAAGTATTTTTTAAATGTAAATATATGATTGATTGTTTCATTCCAAAAATAAATTATTATCACATGCAGAATTGTGATTTTTTTTTAAAAGATAAAATAACTAACTTTATATTACGACCTTAACTGAATCCAAATTCCTCAAAAGTTTCGTGAAGGAAATATTTTTTAATAATGTCCGCCTTTAAGACAAAAGAGTTCTTCTTTGACCCAGTTAAGGAAATACGTTAAAAATAATAACTTTTTGTTAAACAGACCCTGAGGACGAAAGAATGTGTCAATTTTGATTTCAGAAAATATAACTTTGAACTTAGTTATTAAGGCCCTCATTATGCTTTGGGGACAACGTAATTCAGTTTGAGGACTCTTAAAATCAGTTTGGGGGACTCGTAAAGTGACTCTTTTGTTTACATTTTTTGAGGGAAAATGTAACCACCTAAGAAGGGATAAGCAGAATTTAGATGGAACAATCTTCGCTGGGCAGTGAAAACCTCGTAAAGTCCTTTTTTTTTTTTCAATAAAAATATTCATGTTTTGGTTGGAAAAATTCGCACTTTTTGTAAAAGAACGCCATGAATTGCATAAAAATTTGTACAAGTCAAAAGACACAAGCAATCTCTAGCATATTTTTTTTTCAGGATACTGAACAGTTGTTTCTTTTTTCTGTACAATTTTGTGAAAATTTAACCGTTACTAAGATCGGCGGCGGCGTATATATTTAATGTCTTTGGCGGCGGCGATCTCTCGCGCCGGACCTCGGTACAGGCCATGGTCCGGAGCGAGGAGGAGTGGCAGGCGGTCGCCTCCTTCTGCGAAACAGTAATGCTAGCAAAGGAGGTGGCCGATCGCGTGAGGCAACGGTCCTCACCCCCAACCGCCGCGCCGCCGGGATTTCGATCCCGATTTCCGGCCACCGAAGGCGCGGGCTTGCCGACAGCGAGCAATGGGTGGCTCGCCGTCCGGACCGAGCCCTAGTTGTCGACGGCGCGTACTGTAAGGAGATGTCAGCAAATCGTAGGGGCCCAGCAGGGTCGAAGCCTACTGGGGTCATGGGTAGTGTGAAAGTGAAAGTTGTGTATAGATCAAGGAGTTTTTCCGGATCCGATGAAATATAGTAAAGTGATACCACTTTTTAAATCCGGGGACAGTAAAGACACCAATAATTATAGGCCGGTGTCCGTGTTGCCGGTGTCCGTGTTGCCGGTTTTTAGCAAGATATTTGAAAAGGTGATGTTAAATGAAATGCTTAATTATTTTAACACAAATAACATCTTACACGATAAACAGTATGGTTTCACCAAAGGACGTTGTACAACTGACGCTGGTGTCTCCTTACTAAAACACATTTTTAATGCGTGGGAAGAGGCACAGGATGCTATAGGCATCTTCTGTGACCTGTCTAAGGCGTTGATTGTGTGGTTCATGAAACTTAAGCATTACGGACTAGGCAAAACCTCAAAAAGAGTTCGAGTTCCAAACTCAAAAAAAAAAAAAAAAACGGAGCTCGGGGTTTAATGACGTTCGAACGCCGGCGTTCGAACGTCATTGTCTTTCTATTGTGTCTCTAATTACGCTACTCAATAGGTAACTGTGTCCTTGACCACAGTCACTTCTGACTAATGGACTCGAAGGAAAACAATAAATTCCTAAGAAATCTCTTTTACACGCAATGACGATAGAAAATATAATATTAAAAGATCACCGAGTAATTCAGTTGTCTGACTTTATGCGCACTCCATTTTCATTTGTGGTATACAGAAAGTAGAGGGCAAAAGAATTACAATGTCAGGAAATTAATTTCGGCAGCATTAGCACTTTGGTTCACTTACAAGCTTAATGGTTTTGTTTTCCTCAACGCCATGCAATAATGTTTGCTGTCCGGAAATGGCTGGACTGTAAGCCATATTGTTATTAAGGGAGATTGTGTTGTGGGATTGTTTGCCAGGAATGAGGGATTGTACAAGACACTATGGCCCTGGAACGGAAAGAAAGAACACGGGCGGGTACCCTATGTGCTATACCAGGATATGGTCTACACAAGTGTCAAATGTCATCTATATCAAATTAGCCGTTTGAGCTTGAATTAGTACCTAACACACAGACAAATACCTACACGCATACATACATACAAGCTTGCCGGCTGACCGTCCGGTAACCGTCCAAACGGAGCCCAAGTTATAGACGGCACGTAGTGTTCCACGCGCGCCTCAAGGAGATGTCAGCAAAACCGTAGGGGCCCAGCAGAGTCGAAGCCTACTGGGGCCATGGGTGATGCTAAAGAGAACCCCGGGGCCCTGGAACGAAGGCAAAGAAAGAACAGGAGTGGGTTTTAGTCAGTAAAAGTCGGACACCCCTCCCACTACGCCCAAGGGCGGGAGATGTCATTAGATGATTCTCAAATAAATAAAAAAATACATACTTACACATTTTCGCCTTTTTAGTAGCAATACTACGTAGAGATACCACCTAGGACGTGCCATAGATGTGAATATATTGCACTGTCATACGGAGACAATGCTCTTAAGACTTATGTCGCTGTAATTGCACTGCTATCCTCAGCAACTGGAACGCAGCAATTTCGCTTAGTGGAAGATAGTGAACCACAGTATTTCCCACCTCTTGTGGAGGTCAGTTGGTATTTATTAACAGCAATGTCTCCACAGTTTCACAAAAGGTGAAACTGTGGGGACATTGCTGTCAAAACAATCCACATAGGTTGACCCATGTGGATTGTTTAATTTCTTTTTTTTTTCAGTAATTTTAACGCATAAGTCTTTTATTTTTTCGGTGGTCGTTTGGGAAAATCATCCAATGACATCCCCCGCTCTTGGGCGGGGCGAGAGATAGTGTCAGACTTTTACTGACTAAACTCCGCTCCTGTTCCTTCATTGCCCTGTCATACAAGGCCCGAGTCTTCCTTTCAGAAGCAGACTCTTGGCCCCAGTAGGCTTCGACCCTGCTGGGCCCCTACGGCTTGCTGACATCAACGCATACGTCTGGTAGTTACAGTACTATATGCGGCCTACCCAAATGTCCGTTCTTTGGTATTGATCGTCAAGTCATTGAGCTCCATAGTAGTCCTGACTTGAGCTACATGAATACTGACTAATGTTTGCACTGACTGGACATGTTCACTCAAATCTGCATGGTTCTTTCTTTAAAAGAACAGTTTAGAAACTAATCTGCATGGTTTTTTATATGATTTGACCATTAAATGTTTGCTATATATGGACTTAAAAAGAGTCTGGAGAGAACTTTTATCGTAATATACAATTATACCTACTAAAAGCTTTATTGAAGTTGGCGATATTTACTCTTATACATACACATCTAACACTAAACATCTATTTATGATTTATCACTTTTTATACAGTAATATATGCATAATTATATACTTATATATTTATTTATTTAATTCCCTTATAAAAAACTGATTTTCATCCGTAATTACACTCTAAGGTTCAGTTGAAAACCAGCGTCAGGCAACTGCTACGTAGTTGTCTGGCATTATGCTGAACTGGACCTATTTGGCGTAGCCGTGAGACATGTTGTTATCGTTAATTTTATTACTACTTAGTTTTATTTTTTTTTATGTTTAATTTTAGTTTTTAAATCAATTATTTGTTGATTAATGAATCATGGTGTACCAAATAAACATATTTTCTTTCTTTCTTTCTTTCTTTGACCGCTGAGCTTATTACGGTGTTTCTTCTCAGGATAGTCAGTTAGGAAACACCGGCCTCATTTATGTAGTTTAATCTGACGTGTTAGTGTTTTTTAAAGCCATGTTGCAAAATGAATATTTGAGCTTTGAGTATCTTGTTCCGAGAGGAAAACCACGTCGCTCATCATCCTCTCTTCTCCTTCGTTTTCCTCCTCACTCTTCATGTCGCTACAGAGGATCTTTTACCGTTCCTGCTGTGCGCCTCTGGAATTCTCTTCCACACGCATTGAGGTCTAGTCCTTCGTTGGAAATTTTCAGGGGAAGAATTAGGGAACATTTCCTGTCAACATGTTATTATTGTATGTTTATAGGTTTATATTTATTGTATATATTATATTTTTGTATGGTGTGCTGTACACATATCTGTTTAGTTTATTTTTAGTTTTAAGTTAGATTTAATTGTGCATTTAAAGTTATCCTCAAGTGCAAAAACTCTTTCTGATTTGTATGGTTTGCTGTAAGAAAACCCAATTGTGGGTTAAGCTTGCCTATGGGTCAAAAGTGCTGTTCCACCTTCATCATCACCATCATCATTTCAGCCGATAGACGTCCACTGTTGGACATAGGCCTCCCCCAAATGTCGCCACAATGAACGGTCCTGTGCGTATCGCATCCATCGAATTCCCGCAACCTTCACCAGGTCATGGGTCCACCAATTCCACCTTACCAATGCTAAAACGAAATACTTACTAATTTCTTTGTAGAAGAGGGTCAATGGTTTATGACTGATTTAATTGGTAGCATAGAATCTAAAGTATTGAATAAACTGGTTGTGGACTATCTACAACAAAGAAATTTTAGACACTTTAGCATTGGTACAGGCCATGGTCCGGAGCGAGGAGGAGTGGCAGGCGGTCGCCTCCTTCTGCGAAGCAGTAATGCTAGCAAAGGAGGCGGCCGATCGCGTGAGGCAACGGTCCTCATGCCCCAATCGCCGCCGGGATTCCAATCCCGATTTCCGGCCACCGTAGGCGCGGGCTTGCGGACGGCGAGCAATGGGTAGCCCGCCGTCCGACCGTCCGGTAACCGTCCGGACCGAGCCCAAGTCGTCGACGGCGCGTATTGTTCCACGCGCGCCTCAGGGAGATGTCAGCAAATCGTAGGGGCCCAGCAGGGTCGAAGCCTACTGGGGCCATGGGTAGTGTGAAAACGAAACCCGGGGCCCTGGGACGAAGGCAACGAAGGAACAGGAGTGGGTTTTTAGTCAATAAAAGTCTGACACTATCTCCTGCTCCACCCAAGAGCGTGATTTGTCATTAGATGATTTCCCCACAAAAAGACACTTTAGCATTAGTAGAGTGCAACTGCACTTTTGTACCCAAACTGAATATCAACTGTCGTATTTTATTGTCTAATATAATTACGTGTACAATAAAGAATAAAGAATATCATTTATCATATCCGTTGTCCACCACACGAACCCAGTGCAGATTGGTAGAAATTGAACACTTTTACCTGTGAAATCGTCAAATGACTTCTCACGAACCACCCAGAGCGCGAGAGGTTGTCGATTTTTACTGACTTAATGGGTTCTGTGTTCCTTCAGTTGCCTTTTTTGGTTCAGGGCCATGGTAACTCTTTCGAACAATACCAAAGTCACATGTCTTCTAATTTTTGCTACTGATAAGATAACTTTATTTTGAACATACGATATACCAGTTTTGCTACTTGGACGTTATTGTTTTCTAGAAACAATTTCCTTTACAGATAGCGGCACGAATCTTGAGCGCTCGGCGAAAGAGCGGGGATCGCTTTGCGCATCGTACAACATCGGCGAGCCAATCACTATACAAGGATTGCACTCCCCGCCCCCGCATCTCCTTTCATACCACTAGAGAGACCCGATATTTCACTTCTGCGTGCTTCTGCGCAAGTAGAACTGTAGAAGTCAGCGCTCAAGATCCGTGCCGGTATCTGTACCGTTTTGTCGGTAGTTATGAATCAAAATACTGTTCGTCTCATCTAAATAATTTCAATTAAATGGATTGATTAAAATATAATTGTATGTATAGATTACTTTATTGTATTGTATTATTGTTAATGTTATTAATTGAATCGTATTATATTTATTAATTTATTGTATTGTTAATCGAACTGAGTTATCTGAACTGAATGTTATTTGTTTTTGTAATTACTTTTTCTACTTTATCGCTTTGGGTTTCAGTCATGATAACTGTAAGTATATATTGTCTGTCATAAATAAATATCTTCAAATAGTAACCGTCCCTAATATAAGTTCTTACTTATCAATCCATTTCAAACTTAGTCCGATAAAAAATATCGGAATGCGAAAGTAAACGACGGTCGTCGAAAGATTTGCATTTCAGTGCGTCAGTCTGACTTGACAGTTTTTATTGACGGGCTTTGATAGAGATAAGTGCGGAAAGAATTGCTTGGTTTATTTTAGGAAATTTAAGCTTTTATAATTCTGATAATAACGGGAGAACCCATTTGACAAATTTTGTGATAAAGGCAAGATTGAATCGTTTGTCATGCTTAATTGCTTACTTACTTGTCATGGCGTTATGGAAGTCAAAAGGTAGGTCTAAAACTGACTGGGACAATTTAATATGGAAAGCGGGAACTGTGTGATATGGCGCAGCTTAGGAAAAGTCCATGTCCAGATATGGGCTACACTAAGCTGAGTACGGCCCCGACTTACGAGTAGTAGGTCGCGGGTTCAAACACAGCCAGGCGCATTACTTTGTGTAATTTATTTCATCACCACTGCTCTCAAAACGGTGAAGGAAAACATCGTGAGGAAACCGGCATGTCCTAGAACCAAAAATTCGAAGACATGTGACATCCACCAACCCGCATTGGGCCCGCGTGGTGGATTACGGCCCATTCCCTCTCCTAGAGAGGAGGCCTGAGTCCCAACAGTGGGAACATTATAAGACCGACTATGCAAGCTGAGTACATTAATTAAATTAAAGTGAATGACCAGTGAAATAAAAATAAATTTACCCTGGAGCCTTCACTGTAAGTTGGTGGCTTATCCTAAACTGCAGTTAAGTCAAATCACTGTGAAAACAATTTTCTCATAACAACTGTCGCTACCCATAAAAGCTAATTAATTAACATTCGCAAGCAGAACTGAATTAACATCAACAGTTTAATGCTTAGTGCTGCAAGTTAAAACTCAAGTGCATGGTAAGTTTTACAAGCGCAGCGCAGGTTCATGCAAACGAGACTATCAAGTGTGCGAGATAGGATCTCATAAGCTAGCTCAGTGATTCTCAAACTGTTCGCCGAAGACCCTTTGGGGGGTCGCAAGCGAACACTGGCCGATGTCTAATCTAGAAAGACATCCTTTTTGATTTTAAAATAGACTTTGTGTTTATTTAATATATTTTTAATGCATTCCTCGTAATATCATAGGGAGGACAAATGAAAAAACAAGTGGACAGCGTTCTTATCGCACAGGGCAGAGATTGCCCTTCTAATTTGAGTACGTATTGATAAATTATGTATATTATATAATTATGTATATTGTATAATTATGTATTATAGTATTGCATTTATAGTATATAAGTACATATATATTTGTTTAAAATATAATGTGTTATAAACAATATGTAATGCTTAATATTGCACCTACCACAATTTATCTCTGCGTCAGCCAAAGGTTGACGGGTAGAAAATACCATAAGGCATTAAGTCCGCCTCTGTACTTTTGTGTGCATAAAGAATTAATAAATAAAGTTTATATCAGGTGGATCGCGGTGCAGTCAACTTTGGGAACCACTGGTTCACTAATTAAAATACGCGTCACGGCTGCTTTCGCAAAGATGTAGGCAGGTGTAGTGATGTTCAGATGGGGTTTTATGACGACGATGATCGTGCTGTGTAGATCTACGAGAAAAGACGTAATGAGTATGGATATTTAACTATAGCTAATACAAGCAAAAATGTCTCATCTCAAAGCTACCAGCGGCAGTTGACCTCGTGGTCAGCTTATCAGCTATTGTTAATAGTTGATATTAACCCTTAACCACCCGCGTCGGATTGTGATTCGTCAGGGTCGTGTGTTTGTGATTGAGTACTCCATCTCGTTTATTTCTTCCATAGGTGATACAAGAGCTGACGAGATGGAGTAATTTGGTCGTGGATGTGCGACACTGGCGGAATAAACGGGAGAGAGTTTGTCGAATATATATCCGATGTAGGCGGTTAAAGGGTTAATACTTTACATTTTATTGATATTCGATTGCGAAATCACGCTACCTTATCTAATTAGACCCTTTATTAGTACAGTCTATGTATACCTACAGAGAATACATTCTGTAGGTAACTAATATAATACTCTCTGTAGAATTATCTATGTAGACTACTCTCTGTAGAATACTCTCTGTAGAATAATCTCTGTAAAATACTCTCTGTAAATACTCTATGTAGAATACTCTGTAGAATTATCTATATAGAAGTATAATAATATATAAATTATCTATATACTCTCCGTAGAATACTAACTGTAGAATACTCTCTGTAAAATACTCTCTGTAGAATTATCTATGTAGAATACTCTCTGTAGAATACTTTCTGTAGAATACTCTCTGTAGAATACTCTCTGTAGAATACTCTCTGTAGAATTATCTTTGTAGAATACTCTCTGTAGAATACTTTCTGTAGAATACTCTCTGTAGAATACTCTCTGTAAAATACTATCTGTAGAATACTCTCTGTAGAATACTCTCTGTAAAATACTCTCTGTAGAATACTCTCTGTAGAATACTCTCTGTAGAATTATCTTTGTAGAATACTCTCTGTAGAATACTTTCTGTAGAATACTCTCTGTAGAATACTCTCTGTAAAATACTATCTGTAGAATACTCTCTGTAGAATACTCTCTGTAAAATACTCTCTGTAGAATACTCTCTGTAGAATACTCTCTGTAGAATACTCTCTGTAGAATTATCTTTGTAGAATACTCTCTGTAGAATACTTTCTGTAGAATACTCTCTGTAGAATACTCTCTGTAAAATACTATCTGTAGAATACTCTCTGTAGAATACTCTCTGTAAAATACTCTCTGTAGAATACTCTCTGTAGAATACTCTCTGTAGAATTATCTATGTAGAATACTCTCTGTAGAATACTCTCTGTAAAATACTCTGTAGAATAGAAATGTAGAATTATCTATGTAGAATACTCTCTGTAGAATACTCTCTGTAAAATACTCTCTGTAGAATATTCTCTGTAGAATTATCTATGTAGAATACTCTCTGTAGAATACTTTCTGTAGAATATTCTCTGTAGAATTATCTATGTAGAATACTCTCTGTAGAATACTTTCTGTAGAATTCTCTCAGTACATTTTAGAATGCAGAATCACTGTATAGGATAGTCCACGGCATTAAGAGAAATTAGTAAGAGGGCGCGTACTGGAAGACACAGCATTGGTAGGCATCACACAAGGTGGACCGGTGACCTGGTGAGGGTCGCGAAAATCCTATGGATGCGAGACGCACAGATCGGTCTTTGTGGCGACATTTGGGGGAGGCATGATGTGGCACTACCTTTTTTTTGTAGGTGAGAAAATCATCCAATGACATCCCCCGCTTTTGGGATGAGCGCGAGGGCGTGTCAGACTTTTGCTGACTAAAAATCCACCCTGTTCCTTCTTTGCCTTCGTCCCAGGGCCGAGTTTTCTTTTCAGGAACAAACCCTTGGCTCCAGTAGGCTTCGACCCTGCTGGGCCCCTACGGTTTACTGACATCTCTTTGAGGCGCGCGTGGAACAGTACGCGCCGTCGACGACTTGAGCTCGGTCCAGACGGTTACCGGACGGTCGGACGGCGAGCTACCCATTGCTCGCCGTCCGCAAGCCCGCGCCTACGGTGCCTTCTCTTTTGCTAGAATTACTGCTTCGCAGAAGGAGGCCGCCTGCCGCTCCTCGCTTTGGACCATGACCTGTACCAAAGCCCGGCGCGAGAGATCTTTGCCGCCGATCTCGCCCACGAGGACACGGCGGTGCTCTGCCCAGGCGGGGCACACCTCTACCGTGTGCTCCACCGTGTCCTCCGGGCGGTCCACACATGTGGCACTACCTAGACCTTCTAAGATAGACGCCAAAATACTGATGACTTCATACAAAAATCCGGCATGTCAGGAGCCAGGCCCGCTCCTGAAAAATAACCCTAAATCCGCCAATGATGTTAAGCTTCCCGAAACCCTGACTCCACTCCAGGTTTACCTTATAATGAAGTCATACTACACTACTTTTCTTTCTGTCTCTGAAATTCCTTGTTCAATCGCATACCTACGAGTATCATGTCAGTGCCCCTAATTGGTTGTAATTAGTTTTTAGACGGCCAATTAAAATAGCTGAGATTACATTTGTCAGCAGAAACTAATTGACTAATTAAACAACGTACTAAATTAAAGATTACTTCTACATTTTATTCCTGTCTTTCTTAATTACGGAAGACGGTGAAGACTTATTCCATACTCATTGTCCACCACTCCACCAGCTTCATACGGGTGTTAAAAAGCTTTGAAATTTTCGATTTTATTTACTATAATATGCATGATAGATAATATTGATAATACATGCATATTATAGTAGATAAAAATTGATACCTAAACCTTGCTCATGAATTACTGTGTCTAATGGTGAAAACGCATGAAAGTCCGTTCAGTAATTTTCGAGTTCATGGCGAATATAAAGACGGACGTGGTTGAGGGTCTCTGTTTTATAATTTGTAGTATAAGGATACTAAAAACCAAACCTCATTATAACACTGGTCCCAACAGAGGTGACCTTCCTTTTTTCAAACCATCTAGCCTGCAGATGTAATCCAAAGATCCGACAAACTGACAATCAACACAATGGCTGGATGCTGGAAGTTCCTGTGTTGGATTCGGTGGGAAGAAACGCTCAGGTGTCAGCACTGTGTGGATCCTCAGAAAGCCGGTATAGCTTACGATGGAAGCCTGCCCCCCTTAGGAGCACCGCCGTGTCCTTGTTGAGGCGATCACCATAGGGCCGCGCTTGCTTAATAATGGTAGCCCACCGTCCGAAGAGCCAAGCTGCACCTCTAAGAGATGTCAGCAAGATTGACTTATATGCTTGTGGTTACAAAGTTACACCGCACTTCTTTAAGTAACAAACCAATATAACTAAAGACAAAACTTAAACACACTTGCAAGAAGAGCAGAAATTGGCAAGTAGAATTCTGGCCAATAATACAATCACCACTTTGCCTTTTTTAATTGGTGATAGTTGTCAAATTTCACTTTTTTTTTTGTTTGTTAATGTTTTTGGCTTGGATACTAAGTCCTTTAAGCTTAGGATGAAAAAAGATTGCACGTAGCAGAGATGAAAATGTTAAGATGTATATGTGGTGTGACGAGAATGGATAAAGTGGGAAATGAGTATATTAGGGGAAGTTGGAAAGTGGCGCCAGTGACTGAAAAGTTGAAAGGGAATCGTTTGTCTTGGTATGGTCATGCTAAAAGAGTTATGAGTTTACATGTGGATGAATGGAGAGGGAGAGTGAGGCCAAAGAAAAGATGGATGGATTGTGTGAGAAGTGATATGAAAGAAAAGGGAGTTAGGTAGTGATAGCGTGACGAGTGACAGGATAGAATGGAAGAAATAAACGTGTTGCGCCGACCCCAAATAAAACGGGACAAGGGCAGGAAGATGATGATGTGATGATGATAACTAAGTCCTTTCAGCTATGTCTTCGTATGAATAGTTAATTGGTTTATCATTAGAATATGGATGTACACATTCTAATGCTTTTATAGTATTTGGCAGCAAATGTATCAAGTCAACGTTCTTGGCAAACTTCGCCGAGGTAGTCAAGTGCTTTAATCTAATTAGGTAAGTAACATGAAGGCTTTGACTTTTTCTTCTGACGGGTTGTCATGAGAAAACTTTTGGATAATTGTAATCCTCCTTCTAACAATAAATGAGGGATTACTTCTCTCAACATTTTCATAAATGTTTTACTGTTTGAAAACGGACGTTTCAAAGTTGTTATTAACGTTTTGAAAGTAACTATAGCTTTGGCGTTTTAGTATGACAATAGCGGCCATTGACCCACATTTGAAAGAAAGATTAAGAGCCGTCCTGCCCCCCTAGCCAAGTCACAAACGATAAACGTAAACTCTCAGTAGTCTTTAATAGATTTTCAACTTTATGTAATTGGATATAAAGTTGAAAATCTATTGAAGATTACATAGTGTTTTCGTTCGTTCCGGTCGCTAACGCTCAGTAGTCTTTAATAGATTTTCAACTTTATGCTTTTAGGTATAAAGTTGAAAATCTATTGGAGATTACTAAGCGTTCACGTTTATCGTTTGCAACTTGGCTAGGGGGGGCTGAATCGAAATCTATCGTGATCCTCAACATTTTTTGTTACTCATAAAAATGTTACATAGTTAATTCTTCAAAAAGATTAGGGAAAGGGTAAGTAATCGCCGATCCACTCTAAAACGAAGCAACTTTAACAATAAATAGGGGATTATTTATTCAGAAGCAGTAATTTCCTGTTTTTACTTTATGAAAGCAGGGATGTTGTGGAGCTCCGTAACCGAGAATATCGGATATCCGAATTTAAAAAAATATCCGTAACCGCAACCGATATGAAAGTTTCGGATAAAGAACGGGTTACGACAGCTTCGGTTTTTTTTTGCCCGGCCACACAAATGATAATCTAGTCTAGAAATAAAAGTTTAATCTTGCTTTGAGTATTTTACTTTTATAATTTAAAATTCCAATATCCGTAACCGAAATTATCCGAAATTAGCAGATAATCAGAAATAATATCATATCCGTAACCAGAATTATATTATTTCTATATTCGTATCCGAGGAATTGGGCTGGACATGACTACCGCATGCCGATCGAACGATGTGCTGGTAAAACACAAATTCGGTACCCTGAATCGCACGACGGGGTCGTGGCGGCAAGAAGGTGACAGCGGGACGACTTGTGTGTGTCTTTCATACGAATCGGTAAGAGGTGGATCAGAGCTGAGAGCAATGGAAGGAATGGAGGGAGGCCTTTTCCCAGCAGTGGGAAATTATGAGCTACATATAATAATAAATAGACAATAATAATTCGTATCTGTATCCGGTGACAGGCGGTCGCCTCCTTCTGCGAAGCAGTAATGCTAGCAAAGGAGGCGGTCGATCGCGTGAGGCAACGGTCCTCACGCCCCAACCGCCGCTGGGATTCCGATCCCGATGTCCGGCCACCATAGGCGCGGGCTTGCGGACGGCGAACAATGGGTAGCTCGCCGTCCGACCGTCCGGTAACCGTCCGGACCGAGCCCAAGCTCAAGGAGTTTGTAGCAAACCGACCTAGCAGGGTCGAAGCCTACTGGGGCCAAGGGTCTGATTCTGAAAGGAAGACTCGGCCCTGGTACGAAAGGCAACGAAGGAACAGGAGTTGGTTTTTAGTCAGTAAAAGTCTGACACTAACTCTCGCTCCGCCCAAGAGCGAGATTTGTCATTAGATGATTTTCTCACCAAAAAAAAAATCCGTATCCGAAATTTCATATCCATAACATCCCTGTTTGAAAGTGGCAAAAGATTAGCGGGTCACGATTGTTAAAATACCTTGGCCATTGTAAAAACATACGTACGTCGTGCTTGTCAGTCAGACTGACAGTCAGGATTGTCATTCAGTCTGTCCTTTGTCGGAAGTTGTGGACGAATTTGACAGTTCTAGGTTATGTTTCGACTGGGCTTGTTCTAATTGGGTACCTACGTTAGTGATTGATATAAATGGTTGACTGTTTTTGTATATTTTAATGCTCAGTTTCTATATTTAGGAGCTTTGGAAGATTTTTGTATTTGATATGTGGTGCTGATGATATAATAAGAGGCACAAGGGAATTTTTAAAATCGTTTCTGAGTGACAGTGGCGGGTCCAATACAATGAAACTTAAAGAGTCGATGATAATCGATCGTACGATGTTTCTGTTGGATTGTTGAACAAAGATTTCAAAGCAGGAGTGAATAGGTATCTTTTGTGATTGTTCCATCATCATCATTTGCCGTCAAAAGACGTCCACTGTTAGACATAGACCTCCCCCAAGTGTCGCCACGACGATCGATCCTGTGCGTCTGCCATCCATCGAATTTTTCGTGTCTACCAGGTCATCGGTTCACTGGCATTTGTTCGCCATCGGCCGTATATTCTGCGAGCAATGTGCCGGGGCAGCCACTTAACTTTGGCGATTCTTCGGGCTGGTCTCTAGCGATAATATCCATCATTTCTGATGCGATCACGCAAAGAGACTTCAAGCCCCTTTTTGCCGTTTGGGTGACTGCAAACTTTCGGGATTGCTTGTTCCATCGCTTTTCATGAGGCAAGACCGTCTCATAACAAGATAAAAATATCAAAGAGAATAAGTTTCCACTCCCACTCCACGCCTCAAGGAGATTTCAGCAACTGTAGGGGCCCAGCAGGGTCGAAGCCTACTGAGGCCTGGTCTGATTTTGAAAAGAAGACTCGGCCCTGGTACGAAATGCAACGAAGGAACAGGAGTGGGTTTTTAGTCAATGAAGGTCTGACACTATCTCTCGCTCCGCCCAAGAGCGGGGGATGTCATAAGATGATTTTCCCACCGCAAAAAAAAAACCCACTCCACTAAAATATTCTACTTGAACATTCCTGACAGTCCAAACAAAATCACAGATAATAACTGTGATTTACGAACCCTTGTAAATAAAAAAAAAACATTTGCGTGTCTATAACGTTTAAAATAAGGGGCCCTAATTTGTAGAGAATTAAGTAGAAGCTCATTATATCGGTCGTTTGCTACCGGTGTAACGATGAGCGTAATATCGGATATAACGGCAGTTTTGTGAAATGCTTATTTTCGGCTGTATCTACCCTCAGTTTCAGAATATTTTTATAACGAGCCGAATGTTTTTTTTAGTGGTGGGAGATCATCATGGCTTCTCTCGCCCTAGGGTGGAGTGGACTGGAGCGAGAGGAGGCGTGTTAGTCTATTATTTACTAGCTTTTGCCCGCGGCTTCGCCCGCGTACAGTCAGGGATCAAAAGTGCAGTTGCACTCTACCAATGCTAAAGTGTCTAAAATTTCTGTTGTAGAAGTTCAATAGTCCACAACTAGTTTATTCTATACTTTAGATTCTATGCTACCAATTAAATTAGTCGTGAACCATTGACCCTCTTCTACAAAGAAATTTTAGACATTTTAGCATTGGTAAGGTGGAACTGCACTTTTAACCCCTGACTGTACATAAAATATAGCCTGTGTTTCCTGATAGCTACAACTTAGGTGACTGAGTGAATAGGTTACTTCTAGGCAAGCGTGCTCCATCGTGCAGGTCAAAAGCGAGCCTATCATTAATAAAAAAAAAATGACACTCAAGAATAAAGCAGCTTTCTATCGGTGAAACATTTTAGCAATCGGACCAGTACATCCAGAGATTACCTCCAACAAACAAAAAAACAAACTTTACCTTTTTATAATATTAGTGTAAATTTATTGAAACTTTAAGCACATAACACTGTACAAAGGCTTGATGCCTTAGGCATTTTCTACCAGTCGACCTTACAGACCTTATTTTACTGACAACCCACTTATGTTTTTTCATTTGCCCTTAGCGTTCTAGGCCTCGGTCACTCATTCAAACGTCCCCGCAGCCCTCGCAGGCATCAGCCCTGCTAGACCTTTGCTGACATCTCTTTGAGGCGCGAGTGGAACAGTACTCGGTTCTTACTGGACGGTCGGGTGGTGAGTTAAACGAGCGGACTGCATTAGACCGACGCACACGTGGACCACGCCTGATTTGTACGTAGAACGACGTCGCGTGGCGTGGATCTAATGTAGCTCTACAAGTCTAGTTGCCATATAAAATGTATGGAGACAGACGCGCCCAGATCGGCGTACGTGGCACTCGTGTGCGCAGTGTAATTTGTTTTTATTTCATTAAATAGGAGCAACTAACAGTCACATTATAACATCTTACAACGAATTATAACAAAGACAAGTTTTGGCAATAATGCAACCCACAACGTTGCCCACGGGTAGACAAAATGTATAAAAACTATTATATTTGCTAGGGGTGTTAGTAAAAGTACATGCAGTTAGTACTAATAATATTATAGGGACAGTAAAAAAAGAATTGAGATTAGAGAGAAATTCTCAAGGGCAATACACAAGGACATTATTTGAACAAAGAGCTGCAGATGAGTCTTTTAAATTTACTCATGGTACAGTGTGGTTCTACCTTTATTAATTCATTGGTGTGTTAAAATAATCATGTTAAGTAATTGACTGGGGGCAATTGTTCGAAGGTCTTCGGAGCTTTTTAAATTGAGTCGGCAAAACTTCACAGATAGCCCTGTTGGTTGTGTGATTATAAACTTTATTACTGAGCATGTGGTACTAGGTACGATTTCCGGGTCGGGTAGTCTTGTGGGGTTGTGGGTTATTCCTTAGAGAATATCTTAGTAACAATGTTAATAATCAATAATCAAGACTCTTTGGTTTGGTTTTGGCAATATGTAACCCTATTACAATAGACTTAAACAAATAGTTTCTACGTTGGAACTCATAATATGAAAAACGTTTTTTTTTTTTATTAGTTTTCATGGTTTTAAGTACTGCGATATTACAGAAAATACAAAACACAAAGAAACCAATAAATATCTAATTTCGAAAAAAGAATGACCTACCTTTAATATAAAGTTTATTTGAACTTATAATTCCTAGTCAATCCAAAGATATAACACTTCAAAACAATCCGTTTTAAAAAAAACCTACCTATTATATATGGAGTAATGTACTAATACATTTCCAGTAGATACTCAACCAGTTTGGACATCTTTACGTAAAAAAAATACCGTTTTTTTTTGTTTCCCTGAAAAGCCAGGGATTTTTCCCTTACTAAAACCATACCGGTGATCACCATCCGGTACCGCATGGTGTCGGAACTAAAGAATATCACCGTCACCCATTATTTCTCGTGGGTGTCGTTAGAGGCGACTAAGAGACACACCAGACAGGACATGCCAACCTGCCTGCCAAGCATGGCGACCTCTTTTGGGAGAGGCCTATGTCCAGCGGTGGACATCTTTCGGCTGAAATGTTTTTTTTTAGGTGGGGAAATCATATGACATACCCTTTTACTGACTAAAAACCCACTCCTGTGCGTTCTTTGCCTTGGTCTTAGGGCCCCGGGTTTCACTTTCACACTACCCATGGTCGGCTGGAATGATGATAATTGTGATGAATGATTACCATCTGCACATGGAATAGGTCCCTTGACCTCTTTTAAGTCCACCCCAGAAACCCATCTGTACAATGCCTGTTAGGGCACGTCCTCGGGGAACCTGAAAAGGGCTGTCCCCTGAGCCTCACTGTGTCTACATTAGTGATGTCTAATATGTACCTTCAAATACGTAATGTTAGTATCTGTACGAATTCTATCTACCAAGGTAATAAAAGATTGTAGACGTTTCCAAATATTTAGACTACATTTATAGTGAGTAGGTCGTTATATTAAGGGTAGATTTATTGATTGTCTGCCAGTTTGAGTACCTTATGCGGCCTGCCCAAATGTCATTACAGGTTTTAGACAGTAAAAGTGAATGAAAATTAATGTTCGAATTAATTTTCATTCATTTTTTTTTTAATTCGGAACTTGAAGTCCTCTCAACTTTAGTTTGGTCTTCTTCAGAATTATTATTAAGTTCTCTTAATGATTTGAAATTTTTCATAGTATTTATTAGTTTATAATTTTAGAATATATATGTATTTTATTATTTTAACCTTTTGAGTAGCGTAATTAGAGACACAATAGAAAGACAATGGCGCGTGAACGCCGGCGCGGCGTTCGTGCGGGGATCAACAGCACTTATTACTTATTTTTTATTTTATTTTTTTCTGTTTGAAGTATCTGTTATTTGTTTATTGTGCAAGCCTACCACAGTGTTGACTTTTTTAACCCAAAGGTTGACTGGTAGAGAATGCCTTGTTGCATTAAGTCCGCCTGTGTACCACTACTGTACATGAAGTTTAAATAAATAAATAAACAATCCCCTTTCGCTCCACCCAGAGCGAGAGAAGTTATTTAAGGATTTCAGCTTTCACACCTCAAAAAAAGATTTGATGGAATTTACAAGTATAAGTACACTTTAATCTATCGGATTGTTCAAGAGGTCCTTGGTTTTAACCGACTTCAAAAAGGAGGAGGTTATATGTTCGTCTGAATGTATGTGTTTTTTTATGTATGTTCATTTATTTCTCCGTCAATTGTGGACCGATTCTGAATTTTTTTTTTTGATTGATTGGTTATGCTTCCGAGTTGGTCCCATAGAAATATTGTTATGATTTGATCATGATTCTGGCTATAAGGTATTTAAGTTTGGCTAAGGGGTACTTTTTAGTGGTGGTACCATAACTAAAAAGTCTAAAATAAAAAAAACTTTTGACAAAAAAAATACAATCGACTTAAATGTAAAAAAAAACAACACTGAAAAGTGCAAAATAACTTTCGGAAGTCGGTGTTAAACAACGAAGTGATAAAACTATTATAGAAACACCGACTTCCGAAATTAAAGTTAGTTTGCACTTTTCAGTAAGTATTTTTTTTTACATTGAAGTCGGTTGTATTTTTTTTTGTGAAAAGTTTTTTATGTTTTAAGGAACTGTCGTGACTTCCACAACCCCCACGTTATCAAGCTTGTTTTAGGGGTATTGGTCCGTAGCAACCTTGAGTCTAGTGCGTGCGTATCCGTTTGAGAAGCAGTATGTATTAGCTTTGGAGAAAGTACAAAAAGCATTCCTCAGGTACCTTTACAAGCACTCGTACGGGTTTTATCCCTATTTGTATCCCACTAAATTCTTGTTGGGTTGCTTAAATTTCAACTCCCTAGAAGTAAGACGGTCGCGCGATCAGATGACTGTAGTATTTAAAATTCTTAGGGGGATTATTGATGATCTTGATCTACATAATGAAATATGCAATCTGTTCGTCCCAGACCATTACTGTCGTGGCAGAAAACATCGTTTACTGGCTGTTCCAACTGCCCGTGCTATTGCACATTCCAAGTCGCCTATTCCTTGGACAATAGCCGCCATTAACGCTCTCCTGAACTTAAACACAGGTCTTAATGTGTTTGCGGATGAATGGAATATGATAATGTTAGAATGTTTGAATTTTTGTGAGAAGGATGCATGACTGAGTTAAAAAATTAGGTATAAGTTTAAATAGTGTAACTGGCTTCGGCCGTTCTATTTAAAAAATAATATAAATAAAAATGATTCTATTGTTCTTCATTTCTGATTTTCCCAACGAAAAAAAAAAAAAAACCGAGCCCATGAAAAATAAAAAGTTTTAAATGTTCCTACATCAATTTATGGGTCCAAGAGATTTATTTTGTCCAAAGTACAGTCAGTAAAAACCATTTCTTGTCTGTCTTAAACAGTCTATTAGCCTTGGGAAAAAGAAACAATTACGAGAGGACTGTCTCTCGTCTTGTTCTGAATTCATGCAACCAAAAAATTTGCTTAGGAACTGTCCTAAGCAAGTTTTTGGTCGCATGAAGTCCAAAGTTCAAGAGAGCTCTTAGGTTCTTGATCACTTCTTTTATAGCTGGATTCACTGTTAACGCTATGCCAGACTCTGTCAAAGTGTACGTCATACAACGCTGCGTCTCGTTATCAAACTTGCTTCCGTACTATTGACTTCACTGACACAGTGTTCCGTACTATTGACTTCGCCGACATACAAATGTCAACCGAGACCAAGATATTTGATGATTTCAAAACGTGAAAAAAAAATGGCTTTTACAAAGTTTTTGAAGTCGAGCAACTCGTTCAGTTTAGTCCACTCCTACCCTTTCCGGGAAAGCCATGATGTTATTATTACCTATGCAACCGGTCATGTTAGAAATTGGGCTTTCGGATGAAAGGCCGATAAATAAACTTTCGCTTGAACGGTATGGCCGGCTATTTTTAACCGACTAACAAAGGGAAGGGCACCGTATTTAGAGTTTATTGTGTTAGTAATGTCTGTTTTTACTGGGATGAAAGAACTTGACTAGGTAATTTTGATGATGGTTCATCGCATTTTGTAATTTTCTGTTAATAAGAACTTTTGGTGTTTTGTGTTTTGTCTTTCTCAATATTTTTGCTGATAGATGGTAGACGGTTCATTGATTTCTTCTATTAAAATACATAATACTAAGCAGAGAGAACGACCATATAGAACTACAAGGGTTTTTTGATGCATCTAAGTCCCGTGCCCGGTGCTGCTAGTTCACGTAGCCAAGAAAATGCATGCGTGTCTGCCGTGTCCTCGTGGGGGTGATCGGACGACCTCTCGCGCCGGGCCTTGGTACAGGCCGTGGTCCGGAGCGAGGAGTGGCAGAGCGGTCGTCTCCTGCGAAGCAGTAATGCTAGCAAAGGAGGCGGCCGCACGCGCGAGGGAACGGCCCTCACGCCCCAGCCGCCGAGATCCTGATCCCGATTTCCGGCCACCGTAGGCGCGGGCTTGCGGACGGCGAACAATGGGTAGCTCGCCGTCCAACCGTCCTGCCATGGGTTGTACGAAACAGAACCCCGGGGCGCTGGAACGTAGGCAAAGAAGGAACAGGAGTAGGTTTTAGTCAGTAAAAGTCTAACACGCTCCCGCCCCGCCCAAGGGCGGGAGATGTCATTATATGATTTTCCACCAAAAAAAAATAAAAAAAAGCTCTATGGTGTATACCCCACCTTGGTACTGTTGGTCACGCAGTCAAGCATACATTTTTTTGACGTACCGTAACGACTTGCTTACGTCGCCATGGCGTCCCAGAGGGGCACTGCCGCAACCCAGCATATATATATTTAGCACCGGCCGTCTACGTTAGGACAGTAGATTAGAGAGTAGATATTAGAGAGTAGATATTAGAGAGTAGAACACTTTTAAATCAAGCATTGCCCCTGTAGCAATCGATCAATCAACATGTACAATGTCCCAAAAAGTTATAAAGAGCCTTTGAGGCATTTTTACTAGAATCAAAGAAAATATGATAAAAAATCAAAGAAAACATCGAGCTCAGAACGAGTAATTTTAATTACCAATATTAGGAGTGAGGCATATTTATAGTAACAGGTAGAAGTAACAGATATTTACAAATAACAAATAACAATTGCTCCTACCAACTTATTTTATCTGTTAATTTAATAACAGACCCTCAAACACTGTTACCGCGGCTGTTACTGTTATTCACATACATACATACAGACTCTTAGTTGTTACTACATGGTACTACGTACAGCTGTTACTTCGTTACATACTCATTCTCTCTTTTCCTCATTATAGAATGACCTTTGCTAAAAAGAGACACACCTATTATTTATTTCGTAACAGGTATGTTTACTTCTCCCTCTTACTAAAGCGTTAAACTACGCTAAAACGAGAAGCAGCTAGTATTTAATAACCCTAAAATATAGTTGGTGGTCTTACAAGAACAAATAGTAACGAAATAGTGACTCCTAAATTTAGTTGGATTACCTGTTACATGGCCTGTTACTAACCAGTGACCATTATAAAAAAACTTATAATGTATTTTATTTTCTTTGTGGCAATTTGTGATACAATTTTAAAAAATGGGTCCGTAATAATTATTTAAAAATTGTGTTAAGCCTGCCAACGCAAAAACAACACGAAAGCAATAAATAATTAAATTTAAATAGCTCAAAATAAGTGAATTGTAATTGTATAATCGTATCTATTTTTTTGGTTAAACAGAATGAATCAAAAAACTTTCAAGAAATTCACGATTTTTTGACCAACCAGTATGTAAATCAATTCTAATGAGAGTAATTTGCCTTTGTTGGTATTTGTTGACAGATATAGTATTATTTATTTAATTACATTTTTTTAAGTTTACCAAGCAACCAAAAACAATTACATTGATCGTGTCTGGACGCCCTTATTATCTATGGTTTGACTTTTGATGGGATTGGTTGAAAAATATTTTATGTATTTACAACTTTACTGTTGTAATCTTAAAGATCATATTAAACTGAAAGTTATTAGGCTGATTTGTTTGTTGACATTTTTAAAATTTTGAATTTTTTTCTTCTTGTTCTAAAACGAAAGCAAAGTGGTGAATTGTAATTTTAAAATTTTTGGAAAGATTTATCTGTTTCTCAGTGTTTGTTTACGGCGTCCTAGTGTTCATTTGGTTTATAAATAAGTTTAGTTGTTTTATTTTAGGTTACTCGTTTTATAGTTTTGGTAGGTACTTAGTGTACCTACGTTGTAAAAAATAAGTTTATTTTGATTCTGTCTAATCTTTTACATTATGTTGGGGTTGAAGTCTCAAAAATCTGATTTTGGACTTAATTAAAGTCGGAAATCAGATTTTCGGAGAAAATAAAAAAGAAGATATTCAATTGAGATTTAAATACGTATACGTACAAAAATAACAGGTGGTTATCAAAAAGAAGATATTCAATTGAGATTTAAATACGTATACGTACAAAAATAACAGGTGGTTATCAAAAAGAAGATATTCAATTGAGATTTAAATACGTATACGTACAAAAATAACAGGTGGTTATCAAAAAGAAGATATTCAATTGAGATTTAACTCATTGCATGCCCGGTGCGCGGATCCACGCGAGACAATCGCTTTTTAATTGTGTTCATGAATTAATTACTAATTACGGCATACGAAAGGTTAAATACGCATACGTACAAAAATAACAGGCTGTTATTTAATAACAGATATTTGGATCTGTTATTTATAAGTAACACTAACAGTGATAACAGATATCATATTTAACCTGTTACAACCCATCTCTAACCAATATACCAATATACAAGGGAGGTCATGAAACCGCGGAAAATCTTAACATCGCGATTCAGCGGGCGGTCAAAAATGTACAACGCCATCTATCGCTCTGGTGTGAACTAAATAAAACAAAAAAATGTCAATTCGATTTTTGAATCTTGAATTGTTTGTATTTTATCGAGTTTTCTATTGATGTTACATATCTACTCCTTACGCCTCGTGTACCTATGTCTTGAAAACATCAGACCATTCTTTTTATTATTATTATTTATCGTTTATTTCAGGCATTAATTAACCCATAGTAAGTAATATTATAGAATTAAATAAAATTAAAATTAAAATTGTCAGAACATAATAAATAAATAAAATTAAATACATTACATTAAATAAATTATTGAAACATTGATAAAATTATTGATAAATTATTGAATTACATTAATAAATAAATTAATAAAATTATTGTAAATTATTATCATTACCATAATTAGCATCAATAAATCAATAAAATTAACAACGCCTAAGCAGGTACACACCATGAAACACTTCAGATACTATCCCATTCTTACACCGGGACAGTCGAGTCAGGAAAGATGCTTTGAGTCTTCTCAAGAGCCCGTGAAAATCAATAACAGTATCAGTAATCAGTACTTTTTAAGGTCTTATGTATTTATAGAAATAAATATTGCCCAAATATGGATTCCTTTAACAAGACACCATTTTCTCTTTTGACACGATAAATATGTGTTTTGCAAAGCCGGGCTTTTTGTGTCAACGTGAACGTTGCCGTTAAACAGAAAATTTCGACAAAAAATTAAGTCCCTCGATTTGCATAATTTAGCGAAGGCATGCAGATGTTACCGTAATTATGGAACCTTAAAAAAGAGGAGTAAATAATTTGATTAGCAGATGTGAAAAAAAGAAAATATGAGAAAAAAATGCTGCACAGAAAACAAAAAAAAAAAAAACAAAAAACAATAAAGTAGTAGTCTATCAATAAAGTTTATTCTTTTCTAAAAACTACGTATTGGCCACGGGGAATTTCTGAAAAGGAAAGCTGTGGTCCTAAAACGCAAAGGGCAATTAAAGGACACAGGTGTGGTTTTAGTCACTAAGATTATGACACGCCCTCCCGCTCCACTCTAGAGCGAGAGAAGTCAGTGGATGATTTCCCACTTCAAAAAAAAGTCATCATCATTATCTCAGCCGAAAGACGTCCACTGTTGGTCATAGACCTCCCCCATATGTCGCCATAATGACCGGTCCTGTGTGTCTCGCATCCATCGGATTCCCGCGACCCTCACCAAGTCATCGGTCCAACTTGTGGGAGGCCTTCCAACGCTGCGTCTTCCGGTACGTGGTCGCCATTCCAGAACCTTTCGTCCCCATCGACCATCTGTTCTACGAGCAATGTGCCCTGCCCACTGCCACTTAAGTTTGGCGATTCTTCGGGTTATGTCTGTAACCTTGGTTCTCCTGCGGATATCTTCATTTCTGACGCGATCACGCGAGGAAACTCCGAGCATAGCCCTTTCCATTGCCCTTTGAAAAAAAAAAGTACCAATTAAGTTTTTTTTTGCAAAAAAATCTTAATAACATAAAATTCTTCACACATTTCAAGCAACACAGTATTCCAATGTTTGCTCCCAAGACATACTAACAGGTTTGTTATCAAAACATCTGCCCGCGTTTCCTGTTCTTATCTCAACATCCTTACCATAACCTGTCAAGCGAATCTGTTTCTTAATCCCCAAGCTTAACCACATTAATCGCTTGACTGTGTAAACCTGTGTTTATGTTAGGCGCGTTCGCGGGTAAACATTTTGATTCGCTTTCTTAAATGGAGGGAGATTTTAATTCTAATTGTGTGCATCATAAAGTTATAATTTTATTGTTAGTTTGTTTATCTTACTGTCTTGCACATGAACTTCAAAATCTTAATCCGTTATAGGCAAGTGCATAAATAATTTTCGTTTTATTTCCATTTATTTTGATATTTATATTTATTTTGACATTTACTTAATTGATTTAACATTATTGTAATACTTGTAATGCTGATAATTTTTGCTTTTCCTTTTTAAATGTAAGTGTGAATTTCATGTGATTTTTTAAATGTATTTTATTTTATTGAAATTTATTTATTCGTTTTGCAGTGCCCTTACAGGATGCATGTTTGAAACTTTTAATTTTTATTCCAACCACTGTACAATATGTTTGCAATAAACTGATTTGATTTGATTTGATTTAAAGATCGGTGTTTGCTTTAGTTTGTAACCGACATCAAAAGAAGGAGGTTCTCGTAGAACAAAGCTTCCAGGATTGCTGCAATTGCATGTCTGTGTGATTGTTAACACCATTTCATAACATAACACTATGCCGGTATGCTCCGAAGGGTTTTGAAAATTTGTAAAGTTCACCCTAACACACCCGTTTATTGTTATTAATTTTTTGAGCTGGGAAATTGTCAAATAAATTCTCCCGTTCTAGGTGGAATGAGAGAGAGTGTCAGACTTATACCACCTAAAACCCACAGCCACATACTTTATTTTCGTCTTGTGTACGCATGCTGAATCTAATAAATCAATATACAATCAGCTCAGTTTTCGGCAACTCACATTTAGCGGCGAAAATTACGCTTACATAACTCCTTTCCCTCATCGTTTTTTCTCTAAACCACAAAAGGAAAAGTATTCTATATTTACGAGTAAGTCAATTATGCGTAGGATTTGAAAATTGAACCGTGTGGGATGTTATATTTTTTTTCTTTTTATGCCGTGAGGTTGGTAGCGAATTAATTTGGCCAATTTAACGGTATGATTGCCAGGGTTTGGTGGAGCGACCTTATTATTTGTGACCTTTTTGTTACGTTTTTTATTCTAACACTTATTTATGTTGTGGGTTACCAGTTTGTGATGAGCTTCTTGAGTTGGAACGAATGTTTTGGAGATTTTAATGTATTAAGAATCTGTTGGGCCTTCAGACAAGGTCGGTTGATGACATGGTGAGGGTCGCTGGAGCCCGCTGGATGCGGTAAGCGTAGATTCGGTCGATGAAACGATGTTTGGTGTCCAGCTATGGACGTCTTTCAACTGAATTTTGTGTTGATTTTAGTGAACCATATATTGTCGTAGTGGGGCCTGACTTCTCCCATCAGGCTCTTTCGAAAATTGTGATAGCACACTACTTAATATTATAAAGGCGAAAGTTTATGTGTCTGTATGTTGGTTAGTTCTTCTTCACACTCGAACAGTGGAACGGATTTAAAATAAAATTTGGCATACGCGTAGACGATGTCTTGGTATAGCATAATGGATATTTTTTTATCCCAAAGGTATGTTCCCTTGGGACCATTTTCTACTTTCACGCAGACAAAACCGTTGGCAGCAGTTATTATGTACCTAATAAATTTTTATCTACACTAATATTATAGTTTATTTTTTTGTTTGTAGGAGGTAATCTCTGAAAATACTGGTCCGATTGCCTACATTTTTTCACCGATAGAAAGCTGCTTTATTCCTGAGTGACATAGGCTATATTTTATATGTATGCGGGCGAAACCGCGAGTAAAAACTAGTAATTTATAAATCATGCTTGTACTCACCGAAACCGATGTAACAGTAAGCAATAGAGCTCTCCCCCGAACTAACTGCCATTTGCCATCAACCGGGCAGAATTACTATTTTTGAAGTGAAAACTTCTATAACGGCGTTGAACACTTTTTTTGTAATGGGTAAAACATGTTAAACTCGCGTCAGGGTCACGTGACCGTCAGGGTTACGTGACCTGATCGAAAATTCGTAAGACGGATGTCGTGCAAAATTGTGTGCAAAATTGTGTGCAAAAAATTTTGTAATGGGTAAAAAATGTTAAACTCGCGTCAGGACACGTGACCTGATCGAAAATTCGTAAGACGGATGTCGTGCAAAATTGTGTGCAAAAAAAAAGCAATTCGTGCAAAATTATTCCATAACCATTCCAAAATATCCAAAACGCACAACGTTAATACTTAAGTTTTCACTTCTGCCGGCACTCCCAGAGTGCAACCCGTCATTTTTTTTTTATTTCAATCAATCAATCAATTTTATTTGCATAAAACATGGTGTACAAAGATGTTTTGTCAGAAATCATTAGAGCATACATGTTTTGCTTATATCACAGCATGCAAATACATATTACACATAAATACATAATATACATAGTTTACATTACAAAATTACTATATGTCGAATAATTATTATATACATAAAAAAAAATATATGTAGAAAAAAATTTATTATAGGTACTTATATCAAAAAAATTATTACATATCAAAAAAAAATTTACATATAAAAAAATTATTACATATCCAAAAATTATTACATGTCAAAATTATTGTGTTTTTACGCGTTAAATTATCAAATAACTACTATCCTAGGGGGGCGAGAGGGACTGTAAAATTTTTCTGGCTAAAACCCACCTTCAGTTGTCAGTCCTGACTCCTGGCTACTACAGATGTTTTTATAATAGTTTTTTTTTTAATCAATGAGTTAATACGACTGTTGCCATTCAACCACATTTTTCTCTGAATGACTTTATATTCATCCAAAATAACTTTGCATTGTATTGTATGTCCCACATTTTTGTCATCCACTCCATTCATCGAACCGAATCAAAATAGTTACTATGTCATCAATAGCCATGCAATAATGGGCCAAAGTCAACCATTGTGTGGATGGGCTCACAATGATGATGAATGGACTTTAATGAAAAAACTGTAAGGTGGGATTGGTCTACCTGTTCAATAACATTTGTGGTCGGAATAATTGAATTCCTAAAGGTGGCAGTTAGTTTAAAATTGTATAGTTGTTACCTGCACGCTATTTATATTTGTACGATATTGGGACTTGGACGGTAGGCCGAATAACTAGCGAAAAAAATAAACTTACCGTTTTTAGCCTCATTTTGTGGAATGCTGCAATTATTAATCAGTCTTAGGCGTCAAGTATGTTTGAGTTTAAAATAATATATTCATTCATTTCATTACCTATACTCATAAACTTAATGAGGAAATATATCATGTATAATTTTGTTTCTAATAAAATTTACTTAAAAACTACTAAGTAGACAGATTTTAAAAATTCTTTCACCAGTTGTTACTTTATCATTGGGTGACAAAAGTTATAAAGGTATTTTTTACTTTCGCGCGGGCGAAGTCGCTGGCAGAAGCTAGTAGGAAATACAGTTTTTAGGGTACCGTACCTCAAAAGGAAAAAACGGAACCCTTATAGCCTTTGCCTTTGCCTTTACCCTTTGTTGTTCGTCTGTCTGTTTGTCAAGACCCTTTACTTATCTCGGGAACGCGTAGAGGTATCGAGTTGAAATTAAAACCATATGCTCAGGTCTATGGTCCCTTGAAGCTGTGAAAAAATCAAACTTCTGAGTTAACGAAAAAAAAAGATACGGCCGTTTATGTTGCAAAAACCGTATAATAATATTTCAACACTCTCAAGAGAATCAAAATTCATAGGGACTTCCCGTTGACGTCGAATCCTGAAATTTGGCATGAAGCAAGGTCTCATAGCACAAGTATAGGAAAATCTAAAAACTGTAAATTTGTAGTTCCGTCAAAAAAAAAAAAAAATTGTGATTCGGAAAAATCTTCGTAACTCAATTCAGGAATTGAACTGTTTTCATTGGTAAGTTTGTACGGAAACCTCAGTGCGCGAGTCCGACTCGCACTTGCCCGGTTTTTTTATGTTGATAGGCTCGCGCTTGACCACTATCGCACCTGATGGAAAGCGACGATGTGGTTGACGATGGAGCGAAAAGTTTAACAGAGCAAGCGTCAAACAGAGCTGAAATTAAAAGAGCCCAGCAAAAATATATTGAAACAGATTAAACCTTCAAAGAAATCTATTTTTAGTACAATCCTCTAATCTTAACTTTACCCGTTCCGATTCATCATCATCATCATCATCATCGTTTCAGCCGAAAGACGTCCACTGTTGGACATAGGCCTCCCCCAAGTGTCGCCTCAATGCCCCAACCTGTGCGTCTCACATCCATCGCATCGGATTCTCGCGACCCTGACTAGGTCATCGGTCCACCTTGTGTGAGGCCTGGTACGTGGTCACCATTCCCGCCCGCTCCGCTTATGTCTATACAAACATCCTTAGTAATCCTAGTTCAAACTACGGGAGCTAAGACGTCAAACAGCCGTGGAACATTAAACCAGTTCACTTTAAACTTTACTACTATGACATTAAAGTTTACATTCGCTTTTACGACTTCTATCTGTGTTACAATAAAATTGATACTTCATTCGCGACATTATAGGAAAGGTGCAGTAGGGGAAGTCTTGGATTTTGCGAAAAACTTACCATCTTGCCCTACGGTGGAGCACACCGTGGAGGTGTGCCCCGCTTGGGCAGAGCAACGCCGTGTCCTCGTGGGGGTGATCGGCGGCGGCGATCTCTCGCGCCGGGCCTTGGTACAGGCCATGGTCCGGAGCGAGGAGTAGTGGCAGGTGGTCGCCTCCTTCTGCAAAGCAGTAATGCTAGCAAAGGAGGCCGGCCGATCGCGTGAGGCAACGGTCCTCACGCCCCAACCGCCGCCGGGATTCCGATCCCAATTTCCTGCCACCGTAGGCACGGGCTTGCGGACGGCGAGTAATGGCTGGCTCGCCGTCCGGTAACCGTCCGGACCGAGCCCAAGTCGTCGACGGCGCGTAGTGTTCCACGCGCGCCTCAAAGAGATGTCAACAAAACCGTAGGGGCCCAGTTAGGCAGATGCCCACTAGGGCCACTGGAATTTCTGAAAGAAATACCGTGGTCTTAGAACAAAAAGGGCTACTGAAGGACACAGGTTGGTTTTACTCAGGAAAAGTCTGACACGCCTTCTCGCTCCACCCTAGAGCGAGAGTAGAAGTCATTACCGACAACAGTAAATTGATCATTTTACTTAAATTAAAAAAAAAATCCGGGCAAGTGCGAGTCGGACTCGCGCACTGAGGGTTACGTACAAACTTAACTATGAAAACAGGTCAATTCCCGAATTGAGTTAGGAAGATTTTTCCGAAACGCAAAAAGTTTTTTTTTTTGTAACGTAACTACAAATTTACAGTTTTCGGATTTTTTTATACTTGTGCTAAAGACCTTGCTTCAACGGGAAGTACCCTATGAATTTTGATTCCCTTGAGAGTGTCGAAATACATGTTTTTTGCGACATAAACGGAATTATCTTTTTTTGTCGTTAACGTTAAGTTTGATTTTTTTCACAGCTTCTAGGGACCGCAGACAGACCTGACTATAAATAAGGTTTTAATTTCAACTCGATACCTCTACGCGTTCCTGAGATAAAGGTTCTTGACAGACAGACAGACAGACGGACGGAAAACAAAGTGATCCTATAAGGGTTCCCGTTTTCCTTTTGAGGTACGGAACCCCAAAAAGGAAGAGCTTACATTATCAGACCCTGTAAAAAAATACATTGTACAAAGTGTATTGAAACTTTTTATTACTCCTAAAAACTAAGTTTTTACTTGAACTTCTGTAAAATATCTGTTTTATTGCACTAATGTCAATAAAGTTTAATATGTTTCATTCCTCAAGTACAAGTGTTGGGCTTTATCAATAGGTCTATCGATATTTACTGTCGATAACAGAATCGCACAGATTCCGTGCGAATATTTTATTTGCTGTAGTGGCAATGCGTTTCAATTTTTATTTATATTTTTTTTTTTTGATAGCACTGGTGAATTCAGGTTATCAAATGCGAGTTGAAATATTTTACTTATTTGTTTAATTGATTTGGAAACACTTTTTGTATTTAAAGGTTGGGGTATTAATAAAACTCCTTGATTGCAAATATTTTTGACTTTTGTTTTATTTTTTATTTAAGTACTTTTTTTAAATGGGGTATCATCTAATGACTTCTCGCGCTCTAGGGTGATGCGAGAGGGCGTGATTTTTACTGACCAAAATTCAGCAAAAGGATGTTGCTCTTTGTGTTCTAAGACAACAGGTTTCCTGTTCAAAAATTCCCGGTGACCCTAGCGGGGATCTACCCTGTTGGGTCCCTATGGTTTTGATGACATCTCTTTGAGGTGCGCGTAGAAAATGGTTACTCGGGCCCGGTTCTTACCGGACAAGCGGGCGGCGAGCTAACTATCGCTCGTCGTCCGCAATCCCGTGAGTACGGATGTCATCATGATTATTTGCTTGTTTTTGTAGTTTGATTATTGCACAGACAAGCGTTCATGAAAATGTTATCGTTTTACTCTGCGAAGTTCACTTGGAACTTCACTCAAATGACCGTAGATACCTACACGATTCGAAGGCGACACACATTTTTTAAGGCTATTGCCTAACGATTGTGAAAACTGATGTTTTCACAATTGAAAACGATTGTGTAAACATCAAAATGTATGAGATTGACAGATGCTGTCAAAATATCAATTTAAACCATAATGGAGTTTTGCCAGTGCGTGTTGCCAGTGATGACATATGGATCTGAAACATTAACAATGCAGACAACAATAGGTCTCATTAGAAGGCTTAATGAAGGCTGTAAGCTGTTGATCCCCGCATTAACGCCGGCGTTCACGCGCCATTGTCTTACTATTGTGTCTCTAATTACGCACTCAAAAGGTTAAGTCACTCAAAGTCTATGTTCGGATTTTCCTAACGTTATCAAATCAGGAATGAAGATCACAAACCATCTCTTGCGGATAGAGATGGTTCTATGCCGGCGACGAAGTTGCAGTGGGCTGGGCACATTCACAGAAACACACATAAAGGTTGCACACACACAGAAAGGTTGTGGAGTGGCGACCGCGTACCGGAAGATGCAGCGTTGGAAGGCCTCCCATAAGGTGGACCGATGACCTGGTGAGAGGCGCGGGAATCCAGTGAATGCGAGACGCACAGGACCGGTCGTTTTGGCGATAGCCTATGTCCAATAGTGGACGCCTTCCGACTAAAATGATGATGATTAGGTATGATAAAATGTCACTAAGGCGAGTTGACAGCGCATCAAAGAGATGTCTGATGTCTGTCTGTGTTGATGATTTGTTAGTTCTAAATTTGCACCTTGTTCCGCCACATAAAATGTTTTTCTTTCTTTTCTTTCTATGTCAGCATTATTGACGCCTGGGGTCTGCTAGGGCCCATGCCTGTCTGGGTAGGGCCCATGCCTGCCTGGGCCGCGGGATTAAATGGAAGATTCACCGTGGCCTTGGAACACAAAGGACAACTGAATGAAGTTGGGTTTTAGTCAGTAAAAGTCTGCGAGAAGTTCTTTGATATCCCATAAGTACCAAAAAAAAACATTAGAAATTGAACTAAAACTAGTTGAATGGAGTGATCATGATTACATACAAAACAACTGAGCGTCCGTTTGTCACCACAGGGACCAGCAGAATATCAGCGTCAGGTATATGTTTACCTGACTGACACACGCTGAGCTGGTATCCCATTTGGTGCAACATTGGGATACACAACGCACTATAACATTTATCTGTGTTCCTTTTTCTAAGTACTCTCCTCATAAGTGTCACTTTATATAATTATCTCGTATTTTTAACGTTTCCTTTATTTTAGTTTTGCGTGTATTATTATGTTGTTCAACACAGTTTTTTTTTTAGGTGCGAAAATCATCTTATGACAAATCGCGCTTTTCGGCGGAGCGGGAGATAGTGTCAGACTTTTACTGACTAAAAACCCACTCCTGTTCCTTGTTTGCCTTCGTCCCAAGGCCTCGGGTTTCACTTTCACACTACCCGTGGCCCCAGGGTCAACACAATGTAAAAAATTTGTCATTTGCTTTTTTTATACTATCGTTTGTTTCGGTGTAAGTGCTTGGTTCTGTATAATTTAATTGTGCTTTCGTTTGCGTTTTGTGTTGCAACGAATAAATTGTTTATCTATCTACATATATATCGGAAATCGTTAACCCCAATCAACCTTATTGCCCTTTTTCCCACACTTCAATACTAAGGAATAGTAATCATCATATAAAATTCATAGCTTTATTGCTAACTCGCATCTAAATTTCTAGATTCTAGAACCAATCAAGTTTAATCCAAGTAAGGGTTGGTTTACACGAAGCCAGTGCGTTTGGCTTCTTTGGGAGCAGTGGTGGCCGAGTGGTAACCCGACTTACGAGTTGTACGTCGCGGGTTTAAACCCAGCCAGGCGCATTAGATACTTCGTGTAATTTATTTTTCATCACCACTGCTCTCAAAACGGTGAAGGAAAACATCGTGAAGAAACCGGCATGTCCTAGAACCAAAAATTCGAAGACATGTGACATTCACCAGCCCGCACTGGGCCCGCGTGGTGGATTACGGCCCATTCCCTCTCCTAGAGAGAGGAGGCCTGAGTCCCAACAGTGGGAACATTATAAGGCCGACTATGCGATGCTATGCAGTGCGTATGGACTGTTTTTTTTTTATGGATAGGCTCGCGTTTGACCACTATCTCATCTGATGGTAAGCGATGATGTGGCCGACGATGGAGCACGCTTGCCTAGAAGTAACCTATCCAGTTTTTCCGCTAATTAATTATACCTACGCAGGTAGTTATTTAGGCTAGCTAAAAGAATGCAGAAATTACTGGCCTTGTCTACACAATACGAGCAAGCCCAGCGCTGACAAAACGTCTGTAAAGCCACTGGTACAGGACATCCCACCCATAAGTACAAAGCTTTTTGGGAACTCATTTAATGTGCGTACAGCTAAGGAGTGAAATTCCCTACAGGAGTCTGTAGCTTTCTATCAGGTGAGATAGTGTTCAAGCGTGAGCTTGTCAATAATTAAAAAAAAAAACAGCACTGAGTTCGTGTAAACCTGTCCTTATTTCAACAGGTTTACGTCACGATAAGGTGGATGTGTTTGACTAGTGTATCTAAGTTCTAAGTTTTTACGTAGTTTACATAACATTTACATGGGACATAGTGGTTAGGGGTTTGGCATAGATCCAATTTGGTCTTGAGTCATCTTGTGATGTTTGACACTGAGATAAATATTGTTACAGCTTCTACTACAAGAGATATTTTCTGGGGCTTTACCTTGATGTGTTAAAATGTCAAGTGAAAGAGGGATGGGGCTATACTTCCAATATAGCTCCATCCCTTAAACAGTTCAGTTTAGGTCGTAAAATGGATCGCGTTATGAGCTCGGCTTCTGATCTCACAACTCGGGTGTTGCCACTTCACGAGTGAATTGTATTAAAAAAAAATGTTAAGCCCTTTCCCGTACACAGAAGTTTGGAATCACAAAGCCTATAAACTAATTTTGATTCAATTTTTAAATTACGAACGAAAATTTTATTAAGTACCAGTAAGTAGGTTACCTACCTAACTTTTTATTTTGTTTTCTGTAACAAATTATTTTCTCATACAATAATTCTTAAGCCACTTAGAAATTAAAAAAAATATATTCTTGCTTTTTATAAATATTTTGGTTTCCATAGCCAAAGGGTAAAAACGGCACCCTGTTACTAATACTACTGTCCGTCTGTCTGTTTGTCATCAGGATGTATCTAATAACCCGTGATAGCTAGACAGTTGCAATTTTCACAGATGATCTGTTTTTGTTACCGCTATAACAGCAAAATTACTAAAAACAGAATAAACTAAATATTTAAGTGGAGCTCCCGTATAACAAACGTGATTTTTTTTGCCGTTTTTTGCTAGTTATTAATAACGGCGACACGACAGGTAGACGCTTAATAATGGTACGAAACCCTTCGTGCACGAGTCCGACTCGTACTTGGCAGTTTTTAGGGTTCCGTAGGTACTTCAAAATGAAAAACGGATCCCTTATAGGATCACTTTGTTGTCCGTCCGTCTGTCTGTCTGTCTGTCTGTCAAGACCCTTTATCTCAGAAACGCGTGGAGGCCTCGAGTTGAAATTAAAACCGTATACTGAAGTCTGCGGTCCCTTGAGGCTGTGAAAAAATCAAACTTCTAAGTTAACGGAAAAAAGATACGGCCGTTTATGTCGCAAAAAACGTACATTTCAACACTCTAAAAGGAATCAAAATTCATAGGGTACTTCCCGTTGACCCAGAATCCTGAATTTTGGCATAAAGCAAGGTCTTACAGTATAAATCTGAAAACTGTAAATTTGTAGTAACATCACAAGAAATAACTTTTTTTACAATTCGGAAAAATCTTCGTAACTCAATTCGGGAATCGAAATGTTTTCATAGGTAAGTTTGTGCAGAACCCTCAATGCGCGAGTCCGACTCGCACTTGCCCAGTTTTTTTTATTTAGCCTACACTTTTCTACTTCGGGCCAAAGGCGTATCCAAACTTCTTCCCGGTATTCTTTTCTGGAGCCTCCTCAAACCAGCCGTTGCTGTAAGCATCTAATTCATCTCGCCACCTCTTCCCAGGTCGACCTCGGTGACGTCACTGACTTTCAGGTATCCACTTTGTGGAGACTTGCCCAGTGGACAGGTACGCGGCTGACGTGGCTTCTGCTTACCACTATTTCTTTTTTCAGGTGGGAAACCATCGAACGTGTATTTTATGGTAGTAAGGTATAGTTTCCCTGTACACAAACTACCCCCCTCAAGTTAAAATGCCATGTTATTATTCCCACCTTCCGTGCAAACTGCATTCGACTCCAAACAACACTAATTATAAAGAAAACGTGTATTAGTTTGTGTATCCCGTTCTCAGAAATTGCTGTGTTTGAAATGTTATTCTACGTTGACAGTCACGCGACTTTCACGTGTTGTTTTATAGCCATTTATTTTGATTAATTAGTTTCTTGGTGTCAAGTGAGAGAGATTGTTTTGTAACTAACAGGTAGCGATGCCAATTAGAAAAGTGTTGTTTTTCAGCTGTCATCTTGTGTTATTTAGAGAGAGAGAGAGCAGTGGTGTCTTAGTGGTAATAGCCCTGACTTACGAGTTGTAGGTCACGGATTCAAACCCAGTCAGGCGCTTTAGTTCATCACTACTGCTACGTCACCGATATGTCCTAGAAATGCAAAATGTGGAGACGTGTGACTTTCACTAACCCGCAGTTGACTAGTGTGGTGGATTGCGGCTCTTTCCCACTCCTACAGAGAAAACCTGAGTCCCAGCTGCGGGAACATTCACGGTGGAGCATACGGTGGAGGTGTGTCCAGCTTGGGCGGAACACCGCCGTGTCCTCGTGGAGGCAATTGGCGGCAGCGACCTTTCGCGTCGGGCCCTTGTTCGGGCTATGGTCCGGAGCGAGGAGGAATGGCAGGCGGTCGCCTCCTTCTGCGAAGCAGTAATGCTAGCGAAGGAGGAGGCTGCACGCGTGAGGGAACGAACGTCCTCACGCCTTAGCCGCCGTAATTCCGACCCCGACTACCAGCCACGGTAGACGCGGGCTTGCGGACGTCGAGCAATAGGTAGCTCGCCGTCCGGCTGTTCGGTAATTAACCGGACCGAGCCCAGTCGTCAACAGCAGGTAGAGATCCACGCGCTCCTCAAACCGTAGGGGCCCAGCTGGGCCGATACCCGCTAGCTAGGACCGCGGAGAATTTCTGAAAAGCAAACCCGTAGTCCTAGAACGCCAAGGGTAATTGAAGGACACAGGTGTGGTTTTAGTCAGTAAAAGTCCGACAGGGCTCATTTGGTTGTCAAGTCATTTATTTGGATAATTTCCCACCTTCTGTGGGAACATTATATGGATGATTATGTTATATACCTATGTTTATATGTTATTTGTAGAGATTTGAGGAGAAGGTAGTAAAGAGATCTCTTAATTATAGGTTTTAGGAAAACCCACGGCTTTAAAAAAATTAGCTTTGAAAACACAAAATTATTTATTTCACATAGTCCTACATGGGAACTCATAAAACGTCAGAAGCCAACGCATGGTTCCAATTGGTCGTTTCCTATGAAGAAGAACCAGCAAGAAATTTCATCTCTTAAAAAAAAATAGTTTTTACAATATTTCCATTTTACAATATTAATAGATATGAGAGGAAAATGTACACCGGTCAGTTTTGTACCCAAAAGCACAATAAAAATTTTGATCCATGAATCCGCGGGGTCTACAGTCATCATCATCTTCCTGACCTTGTCCCGTGTTATTTGGGGTCGGCGCGACACGTTTTTTTCTTCCATTCTGCCCTGTCACTCGTCATACTATCACTAACTTCCTTTTCTTCCATATCACTCTTCACACAATCCATCCATCTTTTCTTTGGTCTCCCTCTCCCTCTCTATCCATCCACATGTAAACTCATAACTCTTTTAGTAACATGCGTTTCATATCTCCTCTTCACATGACCATACCAAGACAAACGATTCCCTTTCAACTTTTCAGTCACTGGCGCCACTTCGCCACCGCGGGGTCTACAGTGTTCTCACATTAACATTATAAAAAAAAGAAGCTATACAAAAATAAAAATAAACCTATCAATAAATGACAGTTTTAACTAGCTTATCTTTATTTCCTCCTGTGAAGTTACTTCGTTTCGTATTTATGAGGTTTTTACTCTAAGGTGACACATTGTTGTTTCAACCTACATTGACCACCCGAGCTTTTTTGTCGCTACTAAAACTCAACAATTTTATCCTATCTGGAAATTAAATCTGAGACTTCAACACGCGACTGCGCATTCGATTTTGTAGATATCTCGGACAGATGAAAGTATTTTGACACACTTATAATTAAGTAATATGAGAAGCTAACTTTTGTAAACTATTGTTTAATAAATTAAACAAAAAAAAAATAGAGCGTGGGTTTACGTGGGGGAGCATTGGTGACAAAATGGTTCCGATATTTCTTTTGTATGGTAATGTTACATAAAATCTTTATAGTAGACAACACTCACGCTTTTTTACCTTATTTAGAAGTATCGGAAATCACTAGATATTACGAAACTTTTCTTACCGCTAATCGATAGTTTATTTATTTATTTCCATTATACACCCAAATTAGAAAATTAAGTTAGAATCATAAATCAAGTATTGAAATTTTACTTAAATGCACATAAACTCCATTTGTTTAGGTAGTTAACTAAACGTAAACAATCTTGATATGTCTTTTTATTAAAGAAAAATCGTATAAAAGAGATTATTTAAATTTAGTTGATTACCAAACATCGGTATAGGTAAATAAAACATTGTAAACATTGGTAGATAAAATTTTTAGACAACTTTTAGATAAAAGACATGTCAAGATTTTTTACATTTACTTGATTACCTAAGCAGATAGAGTTTGGGTAGTGTTTTTAGGGTTCCGTAGCCAAATGGCAAAAAACGGAACCCTTATAGATTCGTCATGTGTCTGTCTGTCCGTCCGTATGTCACAGCCACTTTTTTCCGAACTACTACTACTATAAGAGCTATACTGTTGAAACTTGGTAAGTAGATATATTCTGTGAACCGCATTAAGATTTTCACAAAAAATAGAAAAAAAAAACAATAAATTTTGGGGGTTCCCCATACTTAGAACTGATACTCAAATTTTATTTATTTATTTAAACTTCATGTACAGTAATGGTACATAGGCGGACTTAATGCAACAAGGCATTCTCTACCAGTCAACCTTTGGGTTAAAAAGACAATACTGTGGTAGGTTTGCACAATAAACAAATAACAGATACTTCAAACAGAAAAAATAAAATAAAAAATTTATAGTAATAAAATACATATATATGTTAAAATTATAAACTAATAAATACTATGAAAAATATCAAATCGTTAAGACAACTTAATAAAAATTCTGACGAAGACCAAACTAAAGTTGAGAGGACTTCAAGTAGTAGTTCCGAATTTTACGCTTGAAGGAAAATTTACTTTCAGCTTTTTTGATGTCAAGGGGAAGCACATTCCAGAGTTTTATGGTGGAAACAGCGTATGAATTGGACATAAAGCCAGTACGGTGAGAGGGAATATGAAGGAGCATGTTTTTGGATGCACGAAGGTTAAGATTATGAGAACTGCCCAACACTTTAAAATATTGTTTTAAGTAATCAGGAGCACAAGGATCGTTCATTATGGTGAAGAGCATGCAGAGGGATCTGAGGGATCTCCTGTGACGGATAGGCAGCCATTTAAGCTGAGAACGGAAGGAAGAAATGTGATCATATTATGTATGATATTTACGAAGGCCAAATATGAAGCGAATGCAGTTGTTGAGAAGTCGATCCAATTTGTTTAGAAGTTCCTGGGAAAGATCAGAGTAACAAACATCAGCATAATCAATTATAGGTAACATAAGTGACTGGGCCAAAGTAGTTTTAGTTATTGACGGGAGGAAATTTTTGAATCTATAGAGAGACCGCAGCGTGAATTTTTTTTTTTCATCTAACCCTAACGTGTGGGGTATCTATGGATAGGTCTTCAAAAATGATATTGAGGTTTCTAATATTATTTTTTTATATACTGAATAGTTTGCGCGAGAGACACTTCCAAAGTGGTAAAATGTGTGTGTCCCCCCCGTAACTTCTAAAATAAGAGAATGATAAAACTAAAAAAAAAATATGATGTACATTACCTTATAAACTTCCACCAAAAATTGGTTTGCACGAGATCTAGTAAGTAGTTTTTTTTTAATACGTCATAAATCGTAAACCGCAATTTTTACCTTTTAAGTTTGTACGGAACCCTCAATGCGAGAGTTCGACTCGAACTTGCCCAGTTTTTTTAAGAAACTAGTTATCCATTTATAGGCAAATAGTATGTGGTATTGGTATCCGCACATACACGCAAACACGCTAGTGACGCAATCAAGATTTATCTAAAGAGGTAATTTTAACCTAAAATAATTTTACTTAGTATAAAAAAATTACCTATTTTAAAAATTGCTGTAATCGATTCATTAGGTAGGTAGCCGATTCGTACCGCGTACATCGAAGGACTGGAACAATTTGCCTGCTGCGATTCACTTAGCTGGCCTGACGGCTAAGTTTTACCAGTCTCTGTGGCGATAACTATGACGCCACATAAGAACTAAAATTCTAAATCCATCGCATTATTACAGTTTTCCGCGCGATTAGAAAATATACAACAGTCCCCCGGAGGACACGGTGGAGCACACGGTAGAGGTGTGCCCGTCTTTTTGTAGAATTATTATTTAGGTGTCTTCAAGGTTAGAGTGAATAGGTTTTTAGTAAATTAGTGCGCTTCACCATCAACGATGCAGCATCACTGCTTACCATCAGATGGGATCGCAGTCAAGCACTAGTTAACACATAAAACATACTACTTTCAGGATTTGCGTTTATTATGTTACTATGTTGTATATCCCATTCCAGATCCAACTTTATTGGGAAAAATCTAGGCAGATTAGTACACGAGCTTTGACTCATGCTGACATGGATCACGTCTGCTGGCGTACGAGATGCTGTACTAATCCCTAAATCGTGTCTTCCTGTGAAGGTTTACTTGGCACATATTGCGAATGACGTCATTTGCCAATACGCTATGGAAGTTGCTCTACTTAAGACACTCGTTTGCCAGTACGCTATGAAAGATGCTCTATGTCACGTACATCCATACCCATACACGTGCCCATACGCACAAAACGTTTTGAAAACACATTTATTGTGCGTACAGCCAAGGAGTGGAATTCTTTGCCGGAGTCTGTGTTTCCTGATAGCTACAACTTACGGGTCTGTAAGTCAAGAGTGAATAGGCTACTTCTAGGCAAGCGTGCTCCATCGTCGACCACATCATCGCTTACCATCAGGCGAGATGGTGGTCAAACGCGAGCCTATCATTAATAAAAAAAAAAACGTACAGTGTTTTAAAGCTGAATTGTGCTTTTAACTGACACCGCTCGAAGAATCGCCAAACTTAAGTGGCAGTGGGCAGGGCACATTGCTCGCAGAACAGATGGTCGATGAAGCTGAGAAGTTCTGTGGCCTCCCAAAAGATGGACTGATGACTTAGTGAGGGTCACAGGAGTCCCATAGATGCGAGACGCGCTGGATCGTTCATTTTGGCGATACTTGGGGGAGGCCTATGTCCAGCTGTGAACATCTTTCGGCTGAAATGATGAGTAGTTTTGTGTTGCACGTTTAGGGGTAGTTTTTTTTTATGTGGGAAAATCGTCTAATGACAAATCGTGCTCTAGGGCGGAGCGGGAGATAGTGTCCGACTTTTACTGACTAAAAACCCACTCCTGTTCCTTCGTTGCCTTTCGTACCAGGGCCGAGTCTTCCTTTCAGAATCAGACCCTTGGCTCCGGTACCAAGGCCCGGCGCGAGAAATCGCCGCCGACGTTTAGGGGTAGTGCGAAATATTGTTTTTTTGAACTGGTCGTGTCCACGGCCTTCAACGTCATGTTTTATTTTATTAAAATAATAAGCACTCTTTGTGTGTACCATGTTTCTTCTGTAAAGTGACTGTAGTCTTTTATAAGAAAAAATATCCTTAAACCCAAAGCTGCTTCATAAATATGACTTTTTTGGCAGCCATTGATATTTGCCAGATTTTCTTTATTTTGCAAATTAAATTAAAATGTTTTCCCATCTGTGATCGTTTGCGTTGTGTTTACCCTAAAAGGTAGCGGTAGCGATGTCAATTAGAAAAGTGTTGTTTTTCAGCTGTCATCTTATGTTATTTAGAGAGAGAGAGCAGTGGTGTCTTAGTGGTAATAGCCCTGACTTACGAGTTGTAGGTCACGGATTCAAACCCAGTCAGGCGCTTTAGTTTGTGTAATTTAGTTCTTCACTACTGCTACGTGAAGTAACCGATATGTTCTAGAAATGCAAAAAGTGGAGACGTGTGACTTTCACCAACCCGCAGTTGACTAGTGTGGTGGATTGCGGCTCTTTCCTACTCCTACAGAGAAAGCCTGAGTCCCAGCTGTGGGAACATTATATGAATGATTATGTTATATACCTATGTTTATATGTTATTTGTAGAGATTTGAGGAGAAGGTAGTAAAGAGATCTCTTTCTTATAGGTTTTAGGAAAACCGACGGCTTTAAAAAAAATTAGCTTTCAAAACTCAAAATTATTTATTTCACATAGTCCTGCTTGGGAACTCATAGAATGTCAGAAGCTAGCGCACGGTTCCAATTGGTCGTTTCCTATGGAGAAGAACCAGCAAGAAATTTCATCTCTTAAAAAAAAATCGTTTTTACAATATTTCCATTTTACAATATTAATAGATATGAGAGGACGATGTACACCGGTTAGTTTTGTACCCAAAAGCACAATAAAAATTTTGATCCATGAATCCGCGGGGTCTACAGTCATCATCATCTTCCTGACCTTGTCCCGTGTTATTTGGGGTCGGCGCAACACGTTTTTTTCTTCCATTCTGCCCTGTCACTCGTCATATTATCACTAACTTCCTTTTCTTTCATATCACTCTTCACACAATCCATCCATCTTTTCTTTGGTCTCCCTCTCCCTCTCTATCCATCCACATGTAAACTCATAACTCTTTTAGTAACATGCGTTTCATATCTCCTCTTCACATGACCATACCAAGACAAACGATTCCCTTTCAACTTTTCAGTCACTGGCGCCACTTCGCCACCGCGGGGTCTACAGTGTTCTCACATTAACATTATAAAAAAAAGAAGCTATACAAAAATAAAAATAAACCTATCAATAAATGACAGTTTTAACTAGCTTATCTTTATTTCCTCCTGTGAAGTTACTTCGTTTCGTATTTATGAGGTTTTTACTCTAAGGTGACACATTGTTGTTTCAACCTACATTGACCACCCGAGCTTTTTTGTCGCTACTAAAACTCAACAATTTTATCCTATCTGGAAATTAAATCTGAGACTTCAACACGCGACTGCGCATTCGATTTTGTAGATATCTCGGACAGATGAAAGTATTTTGACACACTTATAATTAAGTAATATGAGAAGCTAACTTTTGTAAACTATTGTTTAATAAATTAAACAAAAAAAAAATAGAGCGTGGGTTTACGTGGGGGAGCATTGGTGACAAAATGGTTCCGATATTTCTTTTGTATGGTAATGTTACATAAAATCTTTATAGTAGACAACATTCACGCTTTTTTACCTTATTTAGAAGTATCGGAAATCACTAGATATTACGAAACTTTTCTTACCGCTAATCGATAGTTTATTTATTTATTTCCATTATACACCCAAATTAGAAAATTAAGTTAGAATCATAAATCAAGTATTGAAATTTTACTTAAATGCACATAAACTCCATTTGTTTAGGTAGTTAACTAAACGTAAACAATCTTGATATGTCTTTTTATTAAAGAAAAATCGTATAAAAGAGATTATTTAAATTTAGTTGATTACCAAACATCGGTATAGGTAAATAAAACATTGTAAACATTGGTAGATAAAATTTTTAGACAACTTTTAGATAAAAGACATGTCAAGATTTTTTACATTTACTTGATTACCTAAGCAGATAGAGTTTGGGTAGTGTTTTTAGGGTTCCGTAGCCAAATGGCAAAAAACGGAACCCTTATAGATTCGTCATGTGTCTGTCTGTCCGTCCGTATGTCACAGCCACTTTTTTCCGAACTACTACTACTATAAGAGCTATACTGTTGAAACTTGGTAAGTAGATATATTCTGTGAACCGCATTAAGATTTTCACAAAAAATAGAAAAAAAAAACAATAAATTTTGGGGGTTCCCCATACTTAGAACTGATACTCAAATTTTATTTATTTATTTAAACTTCATGTACAGTAATGGTACATAGGCGGACTTAATGCAACAAGGCATTCTCTACCAGTCAACCTTTGGGTTAAAAAGACAATACTGTGGTAGGTTTGCACAATAAACAAATAACAGATACTTCAAACAGAAAAAATAAAATAAAAAATTTATAGTAATAAAATACATATATATGTTAAAATTATAAACTAATAAATACTATGAAAAATATCAAATCGTTAAGACAACTTAATAAAAATTCTGACGAAGACCAAACTAAAGTTGAGAGGACTTCAAGTAGTAGTTCCGAATTTTACGCTTGAAGGAAAATTAACTTTCAGCTTTTTTGATGTCAAGGGGAAGCACATTCCAGAGTTTTATGGTGGAAACAGCGTATGAATTGGACATAAAGCCAGTACGGTGAGAGGGAATATGAAGGAGCATGTTTTTGGATGCACGAAGGTTAAGATTATGAGAACTGCCCAACACTTTAAAATATTGTTTTAAGTAATCAGGAGCACAAGGATCGTTCATTATGGTGAAGAGCATGCAGAGGGATCTGAGGGATCTCCTGTGACGGATAGGCAGCCATTTAAGCTGAGAACGGAAGGAAGAAATGTGATCATATTATGTATGATATTTACGAAGGCCAAATATGAAGCGAATGCAGTTGTTGAGAAGTCGATCCAATTTGTTTAGAAGTTCCTGGGAAAGATCAGAGTAACAAACATCAGCATAATCAATTATAGGTAACATAAGTGACTGGGCCAAAGTAGTTTTAGTTATTGACGGGAGGAAATTTTTGAATCTATAGAGAGACCGCAGCGTGAATTTTTTTTTTTCATCTAACCCTAACGTGTGGGGTATCTATGGATAGGTCTTCAAAAATGATATTGAGGTTTCTAATATTATTTTTTTATATACTGAATAGTTTGCGCGAGAGACACTTCCAAAGTGGTAAAATGTGTGTGTCCCCCCCGTAACTTCTAAAATAAGAGAATGATAAAACTAAAAAAAAAATATGATGTACATTACCTTATAAACTTCCACCAAAAATTGGTTTGCACGAGATCTAGTAAGTAGTTTTTTTTTAATACGTCATAAATCGTAAACCGCAATTTTTACCTTTTAAGTTTGTACGGAACCCTCAATGCGAGAGTTCGACTCGAACTTGCCCAGTTTTTTTAAGAAACTAGTTATCCATTTATAGGCAAATAGTATGTGGTATTGGTATCCGCACATACACGCAAACACGCTAGTGACGCAATCAAGATTTATCTAAAGAGGTAATTTTAACCTAAAATAATTTTACTTAGTATAAAAAAATTACCTATTTTAAAAATTGCTGTAATCGATTCATTAGGTAGGTAGCCGATTCGTACCGCGTACATCGAAGGACTGGAACAATTTGCCTGCTGCGATTCACTTAGCTGGCCTGACGGCTAAGTTTTACCAGTCTCTGTGGCGATAACTATGACGCCACATAAGAACTAAAATTCTAAATCCATCGCATTATTACAGTTTTCCGCGCGATTAGAACATATACAACAGTCCCCCGGAGGACACGGTGGAGCACACGGTAGAGGTGTGCCCGTCTTTTTGTAGAATTATTATTTAGGTGTCTTCAAGGTTAGAGTGAATAGGTTTTTAGTAAATTAGTGCGCTTCACCATCAACGATGCAGCATCACTGCTTACCATCAGATGGGATCGCAGTCAAGCACTAGTTAACACATAAAACATACTACTTTCAGGATTTGCGTTTATTATGTTACTATGTTGTATATCCCATTCCAGATCCAACTTTATTGGGAAAAATCTAGGCAGATTAGTACACGAGCTTTGACTCATGCTGACATGGATCACGTCTGCTGGCGTACGAGATGCTGTACTAATCCCTAAATCGTGTCTTCCTGTGAAGGTTTACTTGGCACATATTGCGAATGACGTCATTTGCCAATACGCTATGGAAGTTGCTCTACTTAAGACACTCGTTTGCCAGTACGCTATGAAAGATGCTCTATGTCACGTACATCCATACCCATACACGTGCCCATACGCACAAAACGTTTTGAAAACACATTTATTGTGCGTACAGCCAAGGAGTGGAATTCTTTGCCGGAGTCTGTGTTTCCTGATAGCTACAACTTACGGGTCTGTAAGTCAAGAGTGAATAGGCTACTTCTAGGCAAGCGTGCTCCATCGTCGACCACATCATCGCTTACCATCAGGCGAGATGGTGGTCAAACGCGAGCCTATCATTAATAAAAAAAAAAACGTACAGTGTTTTAAAGCTGAATTGTGCTTTTAACTGACACCGCTCGAAGAATCGCCAAACTTAAGTGGCAGTGGGCAGGGCACATTGCTCGCAGAACAGATGGTCGATGAAGCTGAGAAGTTCTGTGGCCTCCCAAAAGATGGACTGATGACTTAGTGAGGGTCACAGGAGTCCCATAGATGCGAGACGCGCTGGATCGTTCATTTTGGCGATACTTGGGGGAGGCCTATGTCCAGCTGTGAACATCTTTCGGCTGAAATGATGAGTAGTTTTGTGTTGCACGTTTAGGGGTAGTTTTTTTTTATGTGGGAAAATCGTCTAATGACAAATCGTGCTCTAGGGCGGAGCGGGAGATAGTGTCCGACTTTTACTGACTAAAAACCCACTCCTGTTCCTTCGTTGCCTTTCGTACCAGGGCCGAGTCTTCCTTTCAGAATCAGACCCTTGGCTCCGGTACCAAGGCCCGGCGCGAGAAATCGCCGCCGACGTTTAGGGGTAGTGCGAAATATTGTTTTTTTGAACTGGTCGTGTCCACGGCCTTCAACGTCATGTTTTATTTTATTAAAATAATAAGCACTCTTTGTGTGTACCATGTTTCTTCTGTAAAGTGACTGTAGTCTTTTATAAGAAAAAATATCCTTAAACCCAAAGCTGCTTCATAAATATGACTTTTTTGGCAGCCATTGATATTTGCCAGATTTTCTTTATTTTGCAAATTAAATTAAAATGTTTTCCCATCTGTGATCGTTTGGTTATTTGCATGAATATTAAAACTGTCGAAACTTATCTTTATTACTCGAAACTTGAGAAATCTAAATAATTTGACTGCCTAAAGAAATATGGCGTCTAAAAACTTGGCCGAGTTTAATAATCAGATAAAGTGGGCTGCGAAAATTCTAGATAGGGAATAATCAGAAAGTCTGGAAGTTTAGCCTAGTCTTCCTTGAGATCTTATACTGAGAGAATCGTATAATAAATTTCAGCACAGAAATCTTTCATTATTATCGTATTGTACCATCTGAGGGTATTCTTCGCAGGATTTCCACAACCGTCTAAATGACGGCTTGGGATCTAGACAAATTGACGTCCAAAATGTTTGCAATTAACTTTTTTTTTTGATGTGGGAATTCATTTAATTACTTCTCGCACTCTAGGGCACGAGAGCGTATCAGACTTTCAAAGATTAAAACCCATCTATGTTCATTCAGTTCACATTACTGTATGTCTCTACTGACCCTTTTTTTCCAGCAAATGACTTCTCTCGCTTTGGGTGGAGCGAGACGGCGTGTCACACTTTTACTGACTAAAATCTACAAGTGTCCTTTTAGTTCTTTATCTTTGCGTTCCAGGGCCACGGTAACCCTTTCGAAGATTCCCGCAGCCCCAGCAGGCATCGTAGGGGCCTATTAGGGTCGAACCCTACTGGGGCCATGGGTTCGCTTCTGAAAGGGAAACCTGGCCCTGGCTTGAAAGGCATCGAAGGAACTAGGAGTGGGTTTTACTCAACAAAAGTCTGCCACGCCCTCTCGCCCCGTCCAAGGGCGGGAGATGTCATTGGACGATTTCCCACCTAAGAAAAAGCCCTAATACAGTTTTTTTTTTAATCTTTATGACTAGATACTCGTAACGTTTAGCTACAATGTAACTTTGTCTTGGACCTCTAGCACAAAATAGATAGGTAGTCAATGATATTATATGATATGATATGATAGTAAGAAAATTAGGTACTAATATCATTGGGTACAGTAGTCAATCTCATGAATGTACTTCACTTTTCACACCTACGCTCGGCGATCGCGCTAGGGTCAGCGCGTGGCGCCGAACTGTCCGAGTGCGACCGGGTGCGGTGATAAATACCTACCTAATCTGCATTGTGAAAATATAACATGGTCAAAAAATCATCGTCTCTTTCAAGGCACGGGGCCTGTTTTGTGTTATGTTAAAACAAACCATCAAAATACAAGCAAATATCTACTTACCTCTCTGAAAAAACTGGTACTTACCTAGCCTAAAAAACGTCAATTCACTGTTTAATGTTGAATTTAAACAAACGTCCACTGAACAGTTTTTTTAGTTCACAAAACAAGGTTTTTTTTGTTGGTCCATTTTTCCACAAAAGGATAGCACTCGAGCTCGCATTGAGCTGAATTGAATCGAGATGTCGTGTCCGGGAGCGGTGTCTATGTGCGTTGCTCGAGCGCGCTTTGTATGTAGATTGACTTCTGTACCTATCTATTTTGTGCCTCTAGTCTTGGTATTTCGTCACAGATTTATTAATTTATGTAATCTATACGTTCATATAATAAAGCTAAATTAAAAAGCGCTTTATAAAATCTTTTTCTGTTCTATAGCTCATTTATCGAGAAAGGCGGCTATATAACATCATGCTACGACCCATGGGAGCAGAGCAGTAACCAAAGATGGGGGCGATAGCTAGTCGAAGAATACATAGGAAAAAAAAATAAGTGTGGCACTCGGGGACTGCCGCGGTAAAGCTATTGCATAGCATTTTGTATCAACTTATGCAATTATAATTATTTATTTATTTTATTTATCCAGTATTTCTTTTTCTTTGATATTAATTCAAGTTACACTTTTTGAGCGTGGTGACCGATAAGAAAACAAATTTTTTTCTTTCTTGTTTACTTCATAAATTGCTACAAGTATGTTCAGTTGTTATCATAGAACATTACTATAATCTATTATAATACAAAAAGACTATTTTGTTTGACCGAGATTTGAACTCGAGGCACGATGATAACATAGGTAGAACGCTGTACCAATGGGCGCATTCGCACACAGGTCGTTAACGACTTTTCTAAAATAGGTGTTCGGTCTCTGTCGGCCTTCAACCACACCTCCGTGCCCGTCGGAGTGGGGAGCGTGAGGTATATTTTTCGTTACGAAATTTCTGGATTTGGTCCCCGCGCTCAAGGCCCGCGATAGAAGCTATGCAATAGCTTAAAACTTTTTATATAGAAATACTTGTTAAATTATGACTAATTTACTTTAGTAAATAATGATCTAACTTAAGAAATCTTGTTTTGGGGGCTGTCATGTCTTTGCGAGTTTTGATTTATCAGCCTAATTTGATGAAGGGAATTCTCTTGATGAAGGAAGGGCAGGCTTGGCTGATGCTACGACACTTGGCAGAGATCAATCTCTAACAGTGGACGTCCTTCGACTGAAATAATAATAATATCTAATTTTTCACACAACGCCATCTAGTCCCAAACTAAACAGAGTTTGTGGTATGACTATCTACTAGATAACTGATAAACATACTATATTTCTAAATACATACATATCTATTATTCTATTATATATATATAAAAGAAAGTCGTGTTAGTTACACTATTTATAACTCAAGAACGGCTGAACCGATTTGGCTGAAAGTTGGTGGGGAGGTAGCTTAGAACCAGGAGAAACACATAGGATACTTTTTATTATTATTATTTTTTGAGTAGGGTAGAGTAGGGTAGAGTAAGGTAGAGTAGGATAGGCGGTACGAAGTTCGCCGGGTCAGCTTGTTATAGATAAATTACACCCAGACAGAATAAATGATCGTGCTCATCACACAAGCATTTGTCTTGGGTGGGAATCGAACCCACGACCACCGGTATAGCAGTTAGGGCCATTAACCACTAAACCAACAGGGCAGTCAAAAATGATATCATTATCAGATTCATTTTGATTTTGAAGTATTCTATCAGATCCAGCACAATAAAATTCAGTCGAAACCATTTTGATCCATTCCTTTTATTTTGCTAATAAACTTTACTATCCAACATTATTCATCAGAGAGAGTGGTCCACAAAGTGTCTCCCAAACAAATTGTGGAAGAATTTGTCAAGTAAATTGTTGTTATATAGTGAGGTACCGTAAAAAAGAAGAGCCGTCTAGAAATAAGTGATGATTGTTGTAGTCCGTGAAATGGCCCAGCTTTTAGGCTTAGTTGGGAAAGTATTCTGGCTATGAAAAACTAATATAATGTACTCTACTAACCAGAGGCGTAGGGTAGACTAATTTAGACGTGGGCGATGGCGCATTAGCGAGGCTTTTTTCTTTTTTAAATTCGAAAACCAGACAACGATTGGCGCAACCGTGTTCGACCACATCGTCGCCTACCATCAGGTGAATTAACCTCGTTCTTATAGGGCCCTCGAGTCGCTTATACGAAGAAACTTTGGGTGTGAGACCGTGGGAAAGGGGCCGCTTTGCCCACGCCTTGCTACCCGCCCTGGCTTTGCACGAGTTTTTTTAAAGTGGGAGATCATGTTTTTCTCGTTCTAGGGTGGGGTGAGAGGGCGTGTCAGACTTTTACTGACTAAAACCACACCTAACTTCCTTCAGTCTTTAGCGTTCGAGGACCATGAGTATCCTTTTCATACTTTTCCCCATGGCCCTAGCAGGCATCGGGCTTTGCACAGAAGAAATTTAATGTTCTTAATTTTTTCTCATTTATTTTCTCTTAATTTCTCCACGCGCGCCTCAAGATGTCAGCAAAACTGTAGGGGCCCAGCAGGGTCGAAGCCTACTGGGGCCGTGGGTGATGCGAACGAGAATCCCGGGGCCCTGGAACAAAGGCAAAGAAAAAACAGCCCCCCTAGCCAAGTTACGATCGTTTCGTTTGCCTCGAACGCCTCGAGTAGACCACGCCTCCGATTCCTTTGTTCTAACGTCATCTCAACGCTCAGTCATGTCAGAACATAGGAATCGGAGGCGTGGCCTACTCGAGGCGTTCGACGCAAACGAAACGATCGTAACTTGGCTAGGGAGGCAGTAGTGGGTACTAGTCAGTAAAAGTCTGACACGCCCTCTTGCCTCGCCCAGGGGCGCGAGATGTCAGATGTTTTTCCACTTAAAAAAAAAAAGTACTTAGTAAATAAACGGATTAAGATGAAACTAGGTCGTAATTTGTTATTAAACAGTATCATTAACTCCTGCACGTTTAACCGGCTAAACGGATTTGGATTAAACTTGGTGCCAGAATAGAATATATCCTGGATTAACACATGGACTATAATTAACAACGGGGAGATATACCCATTCCAAGACGACAACGCTCCGCTGAGGGAAGTAAGTCTACTATGTACCCTAAACACTCTGCTAAAGGAGACAATTTTTTTTGGGCCCACTATTAAACGGTTAACTCAGCTTGGACCATTCAATAATCTAAAAATAATAATAATTAGGTACCTACCTACAGTAATTTCGAGTCAATTCAAAGCCCGCCTTTACTACAAACAAATCGTTCAATATTAATGTTCAATGTCCAATAGAACATAATAAATATTGATAAAAAACTTTTGAACAAGTCCATTAATAATTCTGTTTGAGCCCTTTTGTTTGTTTCGATGCAATTACGAGTTTTGGATTCTACCAATAAGTCTGTTTTGAATAACTTGTGACTAGGATTTATTGGAGCTGACTTTAGAAGGGCATTATAAAGATAAATCAGGCTTTAAATGTAGACTAGATGACCTAACATAGGTTAAGTTCGGTTATTTTGAATGACTTGTGACTGAAAATTATCAGAGCTGGCTTTAAAAGCACATTAAAAAGATAAGTCAGGTTAAAAAAATTATAATCATCATCATCATTTCAGCCGAAAGACGCCCACTGTTGGACATAGGCCTCCCCCAAGTGTCGACACACGTCCACCGTATACTCCACCGTGTCCTCCGGGCGGTTCACACGATGGTATGATGTTCGAGGCGGAGTTTAATCTGGAGGACCGACCTGCCTTGGAATATAGTTTACAAAAATAAAAAATAAAAATTGCCCAATAACTCCGCTATTATTCCTTATATGAATAACACTTTTATGCTCTAATGTCATTTGATAAATGACGATATTATTACCAAATAATAATTATTGTCCATTAGTCGTCCCCAATAACATTTGATTACAAATCCATATTAAGATCGTATTGACTAATTGCAATTTATGTTTAGGTACTAAATAGTAAATAAACTAGTCAAACTTCAAACCTTCACGTTTAATTAAGATATGGAATTGATAGATTGCAATTTGTGATCATAACAATGTTGGTAGGTTAAACAAACTAGAACGCAAATGTAACTCGTCGGTGTAGTAATTGCAAACACAAAATACCTTAGTTCGGTATATCAGTAGGTAGGTTATTTATAGTGGTATTCAGGGGGAAATCACAGGTGTGATTGCTCTCAGTAAATACTCTAAACGTCCATCGATTGATTTCAGTGAAGATGGCATCCACCGCCGGAGACTCCTCGAGGGTCGATATTCGCAAAGCGATTTCCAGCCCATGTAGGCGTGCGAGGAGGAGTGGCAGGCTGTCGCCTCCTTCTGCGAAGCAGTAATGCTAGCAAAGGAGGCGGCCGCACGCGTAAGGGAACGGCCCTCATGCCCCAGCCGCCGGGATCCCGATCCTGATTTCCAGCTAACTTAGGCGCGCGTTTGCGGACGGCGAGCAATGGGTAGCTCGCCGTCCAATTCTCCAAAAGTCCCTGTCCCTATTGAAGATACAACGGTACTTAACATGGTAGGTACTGTCTCATTGAGGCGGATTGGTTTTGGTTGTGTAGGTTTACAAACATTTTTTTTTGTGTGTACCTAAGCCGCAAAGAAACAAAGCAATTTTAACAAAAAATGAAATGTAATAAAGCGGAAAGTACATTACATCGACGCACACGTGGACCACGCCCGTTTTAAACGTCGAGTCGCGTCATGTGACGTCGCGTGGCGTGGATCCAATGTAGCTCTATAAGTCTAGTTGCCATATAAAATGTATGCAGACCGACGCTCCCAGATCGGCGTACGTGGCCCACGTGTGCGCAATGTAGTTCTACCTTAAAACTAATGTTGATTAGATTCTAATCCTCAAATCGATACTAAGACCATCACTATTTTATCGACCGTGCCAAACAACACTATCGTTACCCCAGAAGAGATGTGTAGGTAATAGAATTTTTACGGTCACATCACTTACAAAAGTTTTACAACTAGTTGCGACAAAGCCATGCAATTGTAGGATAGTCATAAAAAATGAATGTTTGTGATTGAATCATATTGTAAAAAAAGAACATCGTTGACCGAAATTGCGTATCTAAATTTGTCTTGGTTTAAGTGGTAAAATTGTTTACGAGAAACTGTTCAGTATTATTACTAGTGTTTTTTTAATGATTTATACTAGTGCTTGACTGCGATCCCACCTGATGGTAAGTAGTGATGCAATCGTTGATGGTGAAGCGGACTAGTTTATTAAGAGCTTATTCACTCTAGCCTTGAAGACGCCTAAATTATAATTGGACGGGAAGACCGCAGCAGGTGGATTACGAGAGACGAAGTCTCGTATTTAGCGTTAAACTAGTTTTCACGGTCGAAAGGGCAACAGAATTTCAACTTTAGTCAGAGTTTCGGCTGAAATCTAAAACGAAACTTCCTACAATGTCATGTTTTGTAAGTAAAAAAATATATTCAATCTTTGGGATGGAGCTCCATCCCTTTAACAGTTCAGTTTAGGTCCAAAAATGGTTCGCGTTAAGAGTTCTTGGTATGGCCTCTGGTTATACTAATAAAACAACGCTCAGCTACCTCAAAAATAATTAAACCAATAATTAATAATGTTTGATCCTAGAAGTGATATTTTTTTTTTTTTCGGTGGGAATATCATCTTATGACATCCCCCGAACTTACCATGTCCGGTGTGGACCTGCGTCATGCGGAAGGTAAGGACGCCGTGTTGCCTTTTCAGCCACTCCTCAAAGAGGGGACTTACCGCCATAATTATGGCGTGCCCAATCCTAGAAGTGATGCTGCATTAAACCCCAAGCGAACGCCGGCGTTCGCTCGCTCATTGTATTTCTATTATTTCTCTAATTACGGTACTCAAAAGGTAGAGCTTAAAAGGTAAAGATTATAATTTAAGTGTCTTCAAGGCTTGAGTGAATAGGCCCTAATAAACTAGAGCGCTTCACCATCAACGACTGCTTCACTGCTGGATCGCAGTCAAGCACTAGTTAATATTAAATTTAAAAAAAAAGTTGTTTTTGTAAACATAGGTTACGAGAACGTTACGATGGGGTTGACATACTATATGAGATAAAAGTCCCTAAGAATAAAGATTAAAAAAAAAGTTTCTGCCTTGTACCATTTTCCTTGGGTTCGGCACAACAAGTTTCCTTCTTTCTTTCTGCTCTGTCAACAGTTATACTCTGTTTCCCTTCATTCTTTCTTCGGTTTTCCTCTTCGGCTACTGTTAAAGATACATACAAGGTAATTTTCATAAAACATCGCTCAGCTAAGCTTAAGAAAAATGGAGGCAAAAAGGAAATTGAAATCTTGGCTTAATAAACTGGATTATACTGACACTGAGAATCTCCTTAAATAACATATTTAATAAATCCCTTTTTAAAAGTTTAATTCCCCCAGATAATAGCCTAATTTAATTAATTTTCATCTGTCATATTATTTTACATAAACACACTCACAACAGTACACCTACTACCACTCACTCTCTCATACACAGCAAATAGACACACTCTTACACGTCGTGAATGTGGCACATTCGCACTTTTAATTTTAGTTCGTAATTGTTATGGATTCCCTGTATACAGGCATACCTAGATGGGGAATCCAGTGATTCAGAAACTTTTTATTACAGACGGTTAGTGTAATGATCCTAGTGAGGTGATGGAGCATCCCCTAGTGTCCGTAATACAGGTTAACTCCTAGCACGGGACTGGGTCTTGCTTCGTTATCCACTGTAGTCTTTTATCCGTCACTCTTGGTGTAGTATTAAGTTAATTTGTACTTTGGTTTTATTACAATAAAGATTTATTATTATTATTATTAGCTACCTGAAAAATAATGAAACCAATTTCTCAGTACCATAAACTTATAAATAATAATTGTACATTCAATACTTTAGCATAAAATTCTCAGTTCTCGAGCCCCGCGGCTAAAATCTACATAAAGCCTATTTTGAATACTTCCGAATTCCAAGAGGAATGGATAATGTCATAGTAAATATTTAATATTAGCCGTTACGGAGGATAGCTGGTTGACACTTATTTTGTTTGGCTCTTTTTTTACGAAACATACAGTTTCATTATATTTTAAATACCCGTTGAATGTTTACGGTTTCAACAAAGTCTTTTTAGGGTTCCGAACCCAAAGAATAAAAACGGGACCCTGTTACTAAGACTCCACTGTCCCTGTCTGCGATCAGGCTGTACCTCAAAAACCGTGATAGCTAGACAATTGACAATTGAAATTTTCACAGATGATGTATTTCTGTTGCCTCTAAAACAAAAAAAAAAGGTTATAATATAGATATCATCACCATCATCATCATTTCAGCCGAAAGATGTCCACTGTTGGACATAAGCCAAGTGTCGCCACAATGAACGGTCCTGTGCGTCTCGCCTCCATCGGATTCCCGCAACCCTTACCAGGTCATCGGTCCACCTTGTAGTAATAATAATAACCTTAACCAAGAAACATGTAACCTTGTAATATAGATATAGTGTTTAATAATGGTATGGAACTCGCTCTTGGCCGGTTTTTTACTTTGTAAGCCTATGAACTTATTCGAAGCTTTTTATAAGTTGTTTGTGCCACATTTAAAAGCGAATTTGACAGTAACATCGTAATTTCTTCTTTCATACTGTCTTAGCGTTCAACGCAGCTCTTTCTTTTTTTCCTATTTTTTTTTAATACAACTTATCCATATATTCTTTCTTCAAAGATTCAAAGCATTTTATTTCAAATAAACCAAAGCGTAGAATGTGCAAGAAACTCCATGAACACTCTTTTCAATCATGTTATGTTTTACAAATATCTCGGTTACATGTTTCTTGTCGCTACTATCATGTGAGAACAATGTAAATAAAGTAAATAATAAAAACTAAATATAGATATTAAAATAGCAACTGGCAGCTAAGAGTTGGCTAGTCTCAACTGACAGCGCCCGTTTACGGACATGACACGAATATTAGCACCACTCAGCTCAACCATTTTGAATGGAACCGAATGATCCAACACACGCGCCACCATCAGTGAGACATTTGAGTGAGCATGACAAACTTTTAGTTGCCATGCTCATTTATGTCAAACAAGTCCAATAGTAACCTAAAAACCATAAATAGCTCTATGGTACTCATATTCTCAAAAATTTGAAAAAAAAAATGATTCTACATTATACAATACTAGAATATTATATTCGAATTTTAAAAAAAAAAACTTCAGCAGCTTATCGCTCAACCACTGTGCTAACATTACCGTGCCGTTTATAACCTTCTTTGATAAGCCAATCCTCTCTGAGATATTCCCTGCTTAATTTGAAGTCAGACTTAAAATGTAGAAGCGTAAAATACTATGCAACATTGCACATGTCCCGCACGTTACGTCATTAGTCCGCGTCACGACTACTGAGCGGGTACGCCCGACCAATTTGTCACTCCTTATGCTCTGACACAATTTACCTACCCGCCTGTAGCACGAACGGAATTCACATCTACCCACAGATCTGATCTGAGTTTTGTACTAAATTGTATTGTTGCGAGATAGATTGGCAGTCTAGAAGTTGAATGTGGTCTTTGAGTATACGGTTGCTATCTTTAGAGGAATGGATAAAAACTTAATTAGTGTACCTAGCGGCGTAGGTGATGCAAATAAAACTGCCAAAACTCCAAAGGGGTGACTAGACGGTTGCAAAATAACGTCCCAACCAAGGTGACCTTGCTAGTTTCAATCCGTGTAGACAGCATTTGTAATACATGACCTTCAACGCCCTTGGTTGGGAGGCGCGTTTTCCCAACCACCGAACGAGTTGGCGCGTGGTTTACATCCCTGTAGAAGCAACACAAACCAAACACATAAACCAAGGGCACTTTGGTTGGAACGCTAGTTTGCAACCGTCTGGTTACCCCTTAAACTTTAAGCGTCTATCTTATTGTCAAGTTTAGAATCATCACGAAAAAGCTACTTTTTCAAAAAAATAAAACATAAAAATTGCAACTAAAACTGTGGTGTCTGATAATATATCTGATTAAACTTTTAGATCTTAGAACCTAGACCTAGATAAATTAATCTACAGGGTGTGGCGTAAATGCGTAATCAGTGGAAACTTAAGACTCTTTGCTCATTCAAAAGCATTACGCAATATCCTACATCCCGTACTTATCTGATAAGACAATCGTGCTAAAGATAAATTGATCCTTCCGTCTAAATCTCCACTTAATTTTCCGTGTAAATAACAGCAAAACCTTCGAACCTATTGTGACGTATCTGACAACTCTCTGACGTACCTAAATGCCTTCATTTTAATACAATAAATGGTTTTGTATAACCGGTTAGTCACTCAGTACAGATCATCTTTTGCCGCCCTTGTCCCGTGTTATTTGGGGTAGTGCAAAGGTAAAAGTTATCAAACTTATTACAGTAAGTAATAAGTTATAAAAACTTATTTTCGACCAAAGTGGCGGCTGAGCGAATTTACTTGCTATATATTTGGGTATATAATATTTTTTTTTTATTGTTGATAGACTCGCGCTTGACCACCATTTACTAAGCGATGATGTAGTCGACGATGGAGTGCGCTTGCCTAGAAGGTTACTTCACTTTTGAGTACTTGACTTGAAAAAAATACTGGCCCTTCTATATCCTATAATCAGCCTTATCCTATTCAAACTTAAAACTTTCCTCTCGACACTTTTTATTTAATTTCTGCATTATTTCAAAATTAATTTAATTTAAAACAACACGAAAAAATCAACACCGAAGGGTAAAACTCGAAAAACAAACAATTCCGGCGAGTAGCATACAAAAATAACAATGTTTTTTCGTGTAAAACAAAAACAATTCTTAATTTGATTTTAGCCGCATAAACATAGGTTGTTGTTTTATGAAAAACATGATTATGTTATTGCGTTTATGTATAATTAAATTAGAATGAGGCATTTTAACGCGGCATATTTGTGTGTATTTATAGATCAATTTGAATTGCCCTACGCGCGTTGTCGCTTTCTCGCGACACGACAGTCCGTGAAAGCCGTTATTTATTGCAAAAAAGTACAACCGTAAAAAAAAAACACTAAAAAGTACAAAATAACTTTAATTTCAGAAGTCGAAGTTTCTGTAATAGTTTGGTCTCTTTATTATTTAACACCAAAATTAAAGTTATTTTGCAGATCAGATTATAACAATATTTCTATGGGACCAATTCGCAAGTAGGTATAACCATTCAATCAAAAAACATAATTTTCAAAATCAGTTTCAAAATACCTTACGCTCTGAGTAAAACCCCACCTAAGTACGTCTCAGCCGCAGCCCTGGTAGATATGCATCGTTCGTAGGTACCATAACTAACCATTTTCTTTTTTAAAGGTGGTTACTCTCCTCAAAAACGAGGCCTAGAGCTAGGGAGAGTGTAAAGCTAGAACTACACTACGCACACGTGTGCCACACACGCCAATCTGGGCGCGTCGGTTTCCATACATTTTATATGTAAACTAGACTTATAGAGCTACACTTGATCCACACCACGCGACGCCACGCGACGTCGTTCTACGTACAAATCAGGCGTGTTACACGTGTGCGTCTGTCTAATGTAGTTCTAGCTTCAGACTTACTGGCTACAATGAAAGTGCAGGAATGAAAGAATCTATTTTCATTTCTCAATTAATTTTATTGCTAATCAATTGCAATATAAGTTAAAAAACTGCGATGACAGCAACAAGTCGCCATTGAGAACTAATTACAGTAACTTTTTAATGTTTCTTTTGTTTTCAAGACGTAGTGAACGATAAAAGAATCTTTCTTAGTTTTCTTCAACGACCTGTTGCTAGGAAACTTAACAATGTCTTTCTTCATACGTAGGTTCTTATTGAGAGTGTTTTGTGAGGAAGATGGTATCGGCGATAGCATATCTATGATATATAAATACCAAATGATTTGTTTTGGTATTTGTAATGAATGTACTTTTGACATTTACAATGAATTATTTTTGACATTTATAATAAATTTATTTTGACGTTTATAACGAATTTATTTTGACATTTATAATGAGTTTAGTTCTGATAATTGAAGAATGTATTTTGACATCTAATGAATTTATGATATTTACTATTTTTTATTTAAGTTATGTAACACATGTGATATAGCAATAAAGAATTGAATTGAATCTTTTCTTGAAACTTCTAGAAAATGCTTTAATGCCTAGTAGGTACAATATTGATTTCAGCCGAAAGCCGTCTGGGCTTGCAGACGATGAGTAATGGGTAGCTCGCCATCCGCTCGTCCTATAAGGATGTCCTATGAGCCCAAGTCGTCAACGGTGCGTATTGATCTACGCGCGCCTCAAAGAGATACTCTCAGCAAATCGTAGGGGCCCAGCAGGGCCGATGCCTGCTAGGGCCATGAGGAAACTTACGAAAGGGGTACTTTTGGTCCTAGAACGCAAAAGGCAACTGAAGAAACATAGGTGTGGTTTTAGTCAGTAAAAGTCTGACAAGTAATTAGATGATTTCCCACCTTATTAAATCGAGAGACATCCCATGCTGGATATATGTATAGGTCTCTCTCAAGTGTCGCCACAACGACCGGCCCTGTGCGTCTTGCATCCATCGTATTCCCGCGACTCTCACCAGGTCATCAGTCCACCTTGGGGGAGGCGCAACGCACACCACTGCGTCTTCCGGTACACAGTCGCCAATCCAGAATCTTACGGTCCTATCAACCATCTGTTCTGCTAGCAATGTGCCCAGACCCATGCGACTTATGTGTGGCGAATTTTCGGGCTATGTCTGTAACTGTCTGTAACTTTGGTTTTCCTACGGATATGTTTATTCCGGCCCCCCTAGCCAAGTTACAACCGTTTCGTTTCGATTCTCTTTTCGTCGATCGCCTCGAGTAGGCCACGCCTCCTATTCCTTTGTTCTGATCACGTGACTGAGCGTTGAGATGACGTCAGAACAAAGGAATCGGAGGCGTGGCCTACTCGAGGCGATCAACGAAAAGAGAATCGAAACGAAACGGTTGTAACTTGGCTAGGGGGGCTGATTCGATCACGCTACGAAACTTCAAACATAGCCCCTTTCTACTCAATTCCTCATTACGGTTTCGAAAAGAAAACCTTGCCGTTTCCTTCCTGATTATATTATTCTGTATTCTTGTACTTTGTATATTGCCAGTCGTTCTGAACGCTTTTATGCACTCTCGGTCTTGCAAGGATGATTATCCGATAAAGAGTTTCATTCAAATGCATTTTAAAACATTATTTAAAGTTGTAGAATATAAATGCTAGTTTTATATATTTGAGTGTTTGGTTTGGTTGCAGAAGGTAATTAGGTGTGCTTTTAGGTAAACGAAAAGAAATTATATTTCACCAGATTTGTTCTCATATTGCTTATTTTAATACTAGCCTCAAATCTTTGTTGCAATCCATAATGCTATGTGCATCAGGTGGTACCTAAAAGTTGATATTTGTTTAGGTAAACATAATCTATGTTTGAAATATACTTTAAAAGATATAATTACAGTAAAACGATGAAGTAAATAATCAAACTCTAAACGAAATAAAACTAATGAAATAAAGCGTCATAAAACTCCACATCGCTCTCGACTGGTAATGCGCCCAAAAGACTGCCAGCATTGCCACGCGCGTTGTATGGCAATGCTTATCCTCTGTCCAAGATAGAAGCCAGCCATTGTGTCACGCGAAGTTTTAACAAGACGTTTCGACCGAAAATAAAAAAAAATACAATGTTAGACACCGTCAGGCACAACAATATTTTTGGAGAGAAAAAAGTTTACCTACAAATCAAAAAGCACGCTAAAGTATATTAGACTCCAAGCGGCTTCGCTCACGTGTACCTAAGTAAATAATTAATTATCCTTTTGTATACTTCCGGTATGAAAAGTATCTTACGTGCTATTCCAGTACATGGTCTACCCTTGTGCCAAATTTCATCCAAATCCCTTCAGCAGTTTCAACTTGAAGGAGTAACAAACGCTCAGACACTTCCGCCTCTATAAAATTATGTGGTCAACAAATATGTACTATTATGTAGGTTCTGTGATTTCGATTGCAATAAATAATACCTTGTTCATGTGTTTTTTAAAACGGATAACGTTGCATTTTGGTGAGTGTGCGCAGGAATTGCATGACTTGATTCCACCATCTCATTTCTACCATCGGACAAGCCGACGAACGGCCAGTATCCACCCTTACGTTGTTGAAACCCCTACGGTCCGGACCAAGCGTTTCGCCTCGTCTTTTATACCGCGTACATCATCGAGGGACTGGAATAATTTGCCTGCTGCGGTTTTCCCGTCCGACTATAATTTGGGTCTCTTCAAGACTAGAGTGAATAGGCTCTCAATAAATTAGTGCGCCTCACCATTAACGATTGCATTACTACTTACCATCAGGTGGGATCGAAGTCAAGCACTAGTTTATATCAAATAAAAAAAGAAAACGAGTTCATTTACAAAAAAGGCAAGAGAAAACAAACTATACATTCCTCCCCCCACTTCGTCACACAAACCAAGCACTACTCGCTGCCGTAAGTTTTTTCAGCTACATATACAACCATTATCCGGCCATTTTCGTCCCCCATAAGCCATGGGCCCACTCACCATTACTTGGGGCAGCGCCATAAAAAAAGGGACAAGTTACCTGGACAGTAAGTATGACTCGTGAGATCTTAAATGGACCATGAGAAGGGGATTATACTAACTCTTTTGAAGGTTAAGCAGCTGGTTTTTTTATAGCAGTGGTCTGACGTTGTTTTTTTGTGACTGTTGGAAGTGTTTGAATTGAAGTAGTTTAAGTAGACATGGTTTTAATTACTATAGTAATTAGTAGATATTTAGATTGGTTCCCGTGACCTATCTTTAAGAAAATTTGATTTTTTTTATTCGCATAAAAAGCAGCCTAAGGGGAGTGAGACACCTCTTCCTTGTCACGGCTGGTCACATTTTGTGAGTCTTTCCACAGTGTGACGTGACATATTTTGTAGTTTTACATCTAATTAAAATGATAAAATTCAAAAGAATTCAAATTCAAATCAGTTTATTGCAAACATGTTGTACAGTAGTTGGAATAAAAGTTAAAGTTTCAAACATGCACCCTGTAACTGCACTGCAAAACAAATAAACAAGAAATTATTAAATTAACATAATAGTTCCGAAATCAACATCTTATCATGCGTTTTAAAAAGTTAACAATACTTTCAACAAAATCACAGAACGAATTGAAAATATTTTTCTTGTAGTTCATTAATAGTTAAAATTTCATGCTTTAATACTTACTTATATGATTAGTTTTGATCCATTTAGTCTCCTTCCATCCATTCTCAAACTTCGCAGACTACGCCACAGTTTGATAGTAAAGGGTGGGGCCCTTTACTATCAGACTGTGGCGTACTCTGATAAAAGTGCCGTTGCGAGAAAGAGCGGTTGGACCGAGCTTCGGCTGCGAGTGCTGCCGCGACCTGCACCCGCAGCCGATCGCAGACCAGTAGTGCTGAGGCCGCAATTCGATGCGCACGTAGTTACGTCACTCCAACCTGTTTAGACAAGTCCGAAATAATCGCTAATCGGAGCCGATAGCGCTTATATTGGATTGAATCGTAGATTTGCGACTGGCAGCACGTGCAGCCAGACTCGGAATCACTCCCGGCTGCGGATGCAGGCAACTGCTGCGTGTCATGCGGGTGCTACCTGCATTCGCAGCGTGCATCCGAGGTTCGAATGGCACCTCTACAATATGTGTGACAAATCAATTTCGTGCTCGCGCCACGAGTCTAAAATATGAGACAAATAAATAGGTTAAAACAATTGTCATGTTTTGTCCCATAGGTACGCAGTTAACGATATACAAGTAAGGGTTGGATTTTCGGAACTCTGTATTTTTGGGTCGTGGCGTATAGTGAGCATTTTTTTTTTTAAATCAGTGAAAAGGTAAAGGGTTAAACTCCTTTGGCAATATAAGGGTTATGATGGGAACTCTAAATACACCATTTTGTTCACTCAAGACACTTTTCTTGGAACAGCTCATTTTGCTATTCACAAATACCTATTTAAACAAATAAACAATTATGATTTGTGTATTATACGGAAACTTGTTACGTCAAAATACGCCTTTATAAAAATATTAAACCATCACACCATCTCATAAAGGAAGGAAAACTGACATTAATTTATAATACCTAAGCCTCTCCAAAAGGGGGTCCAATATTTACCAATGATGTTGACAGTCAAATATTGACCGATGAGCAAAGAACGAATTCACAAATGAATGATAGATTGAATGAGTTCCTTAATTTATTTATCGTTCGAATGAATTCGAGAAAATTTTGTAAAGAATGAAAAATAAAATGTTCCGTTGTTTTAAATGTTGTTTTTTTTCTGTTTCAGGTAATATTTTATTAATAAAAGACTTCGTGTTGGACTGAACTATGGGAATGAATTTCACTCATGTCATCTCCATTCACGTGATGATGAGCCAATTATCAAGAATGAGGCTGGGTTCAAGGTATTTAATCTTTTCGTGATCATTACATCTGCATACGACTGAATTTGTCAATCCTGGTTACCAGAGAACGTCCGCTTTTGTCAGTAAGCGATACTGAAGAATTTCTTCTATAGCAGTTAGATAGAAAAGCATGCAAGTGTCTTCCGTGAAAAAATGGCTGATATCAATTCATCTGCTAAACATCGTTAGCAGGCAGATTCTTCGGAACCAATCATCAATACAACTATCTTAGTTCACCCCATTGAATCATCATCATCATCATCATTTCAGCCGATAGACGTCCACTGTTGCACATAGGCCTCCCCCAAATGTCGCCACAATGAACGGTCCTGTGCGTCTCGCATCCATCGGATTGCCGCAACCTTCACCAGGTCATCGGTCCACCTTGTAGGGGGCCTTTCAACACTGCGTCTTCCGGTACGCGGTCGCCACTCCACAACCTTTCGGCCCCAACGGCCATCTGTTCTGCGAGCAATGTGCCCTGCCCATTGCCACTTAAGTTTGGCGATGCTTCGTGCTATGTCGGCAACCTTGGTTCTGCTGCGGATATCTTCATTTCTGATTCGATCACGCAAGGAAACTCCGGGCATAGCCCTTTCCATTGCCCTTTGGGTGACTTAGAGCCTTCTGATGAGCAGTGGTGGCCGAGTGGTAATGGCCCCGACTTACGAGTAGTAGGTTGCGGGTTCAAACCCAGCCAGGCGCATTACTTTGTGTAATTTATTTCATCACCACTTCTCTCAAAACGGTGAAGGAAAACATCGTGAGGAAACCGGCATGTCCTAGAGCCAAAAATTCGAAGACATGTGACATCCACCAACCCGCACTGGGCCCGCGTGGTGGATTACGGCCCATTCCCTCTCCTAGAGAGGAGGCCTGAGTCCCAACAGTGGGAACATTATAAGGCCGACTATGAGCCTTCTGATGAGGCCCATTGTGAGCGACCACGACACCCCACCCCATCACGACCACCCCATTGAATGACTTTTTGGAATAGCTATTCAATAGAGTTCGACGAATTGACAGAATTGTATTTTATTTATTTTATTTTTATTTTATTGTAATCGGAAAACAAACAGTATAACAACTAAAAAAACAACAAATTATGCAACTATAAACCAATGACATGTTTTCGCATATAAATAGCTATGAAGAGCATGCTTGAAAGAGAGAAAAAAAAAAGATAAATTACAATGATGGTATGCACTTTAACAATACAACACAATATAATATAACGTGTACAGTGCTAAATAAAACAGCTATCGAACCAATGTTTGGTAAGAATTCGATTGAATACACGCGGCTTAGTAGTGAATAAGATTGATTATTGATTATTTTAATGACTATAATTCCAATAAATATGTGTTAAAATTTCCAGTCATATTTTAATCAAGACGCTAACCTGCAAAATGCAAGAAACTTAAAAAAAGTTTTAAATTTGCGTGCTAGTCTGGAATATCCATTTCAAGAAGACTACAGGAGCTAATGACTAGGTTTTTAATACGCAAAAGTATATATATGATCCACTGCAGTAAACAAAATTAGAAAAAAATATATGTTATTCTTCAGGATAGATGCTTAATAGATAGTGTTTTCAAAACATAATACAGCTAAATTAGTACAATAAAGAAAAATCACGAAGATGCCTCTCTTCGTGATTTTTCTATATTGTACTAATTAGCCCTGGTTTGATGACAAAAGTTTAACAAGGAGTTATGTTAAGTCAGCGCTAAGGCTTCGTTCCGGCCACTTTCCATCAGCAAAGTTTGCATCCTTAATGCGGAAGGCTGCAACACCTAATTGTGAGGTATGCAATAAAATTGAAGATGTACAACATTTGCTGATGGAGTGTCCTAGGAACAAAGATGAAAGGGAATCTCTGGCTCGGGAGTTCAAACTTAATATGTGGGTTGTTGGACTTATCCAAAATATATTGGCATACCCTAAGTCAGAAAGGACTAAACGCATAATTTGTTAACTCAGAAGTTAAGGCAGTAAATCCTTTTTTTTTTTTCTATAGTATAAGAGTATGTTTATGATTATGTGTGTAAATAGACTATAAGGTACAATGGGGTTGACGTATCCGTGTGGATAAAAACCCCTTAACAATAAAGAATAAAAAAAAATGCCTCTAATAATTACTTTTATCGATCAAAAACCGGACTAATGTAGTCAGGGTTCAAAAGAGCAGTTGCACTTTACCAATGCAAAAAAATCAATTCTCGAGCAGTTGCCCAGATCAGACAAAAACATTCGTTTGGTCGAAAAAGTTTAGGAGACTTTACACCCTGTTCCACATACCTCTAAACTGGTGACCCCGACGTGAATGTGTCTTTGCGAATCTCTTTCTTTTGTATGCAGTCCGAGACTGACGGCGCTTTATATACATACGGTCTTATAATAGTCGTCTAAAGGCTATAATAATAATAATAAATCATTTATTTCCAGGCACTTGGCCCATAGATACACGTCTTACAGATAAACATATTAAAGTAAATACAATTTATTGTTAGTAAATAAGACTTCGGACTATGTTAGTAACACTTCACATTGCACTATATTCACTCTGTGGCACCTGTCCGCGGAAGTGACGGAACACCACGCCCTACGACCAAAAGTCTTCCTTCAACATGAGGGGCAGAAAAGTGTTCGGGTCTCGCACCACGATCGCCTTAAATTCACGTTACGGTGCGACTCCAGCAATTCGACCCTCAGTGCGAACTTCGTCTTATGGCTTATAATAAAGCACTATAGTTAGAGACTGGCTACGCTCGGGCCCGTGGCTGTCATTTGTTCAAGAACGGCGGCTACTTAAATTCTCGCTGCGTCCTATAACTTAGCCTCTTGTAACAATAAACGGGAAATTGATTGCCACCATGATGGCTTCGACCTTTCATTCATATAAAATGATATTGACTTACAATGTTTGCTTACCCACTGCGAAGGTATGTGTATTTTTCTATAGATGTAACGGTATATTTGATCTTTTAAGGATGTATTTTTATTGAAAACTAGTGACCTGCCTCAGCTTTGTACAGGTGTTAGAAATCTTTAAAATTCTCAACATTTTTCCATTATTATGTACATTTATTATACACCAAAAACTTCTTCATAAATTGCTCTGTCTATTGGTGAAAAGTAGTTTCTGAGTTTATCGCGGATAGACAGACAGACAGACAGACGCGGTGGGGGACTTTTTTTAAGGATAAGCTTTTGCAAAGGTGCTCCTTTAGGGAAGTACTGAACCCGTTCCTCTGGTCAGTCTTTATTTTGATACCTTACCTGACTGAGAAAAGGAAAAAAAAAGGAAACGTGTATTTGGCGACAAAATCCGCCATTTTAATTTTTTATAATTTTTATCCTCTTGAACGTTCGCGAACATTCCACGAAATGCCCTACGCGTCGAGGATTTTTCGATTATTCTTTTTTTTTGGTTTGACCTTGAGAAAAACGCAAATTTCGTGGTTATATTGATAATTATATGCAATAAATTATACCTTCCCGGAAAGCCCATTAGTTTTCCTATCGAACTGTGTAAGATTATAAATAAATGAAACTGACCTGACTTCGTAGCGACGAGATAAATTGGCATTTTGAAAATTTTCTTACACATAACCTTTAACTTTCTCACATTACACCAAAACCACACACATATTCTCGAAAAAAACACTTGAATACGATAGTCCATACATTTGCGCAAAAACAATGTTACTCATATCACATCAAATTACAATAATTACACGACACAATAACTATTTCCGCAACTCAACAAGAAGAGCGGCGCGCAGCGCGCGGCGGCACGCGAAATGTAAACAAACACTGTCTGTACTATCTATAGGTAATGTTCACGACTGTGGCGCCATTTTTACCGGTTTATTTTCTTTCAACAACGATTATGATAACAATATGCAATTTTATCACTTTGTAGTAACTTCATTATGTTTATAGGTAAATAAACTAACAACTTATGTAGATTTCAAAGCATTTCGAGATAAATTTTGCACTAAAACAAGTCGAAACACGACGGCCATGACGGAAAAAAATACGCATCTTCACAAGTTTCGTCACTTTTTCACTGGCATATTTATTACTTTTCCAAAAACAAACACTTGCAACGTAATCTACACTTATTTCTCAGTAATTCTATATAAATCTTATAAGATTACTCATCGTTTTCTAATTGGAAACATGATTTTCGTCCCGACGCAACCACGCAACAATTGCTCCCAAAAAGTGACAGCTAGCTGAATGACGGATCACTTTATTTTTTTCAATCTTCTTCATTCTATGTATCGATATTGCCAATGGAAAATATTTTAATAGAAAGCGAATGAACTATTCTGTTCAATCAAATAAAAAACGGGTTGCAACTTGAAAATATACGTCACAGAAAAAATATCCAATCGGTGCAAGTCACTCTCGTACACCTGGGTGTACCAATGGCGCGATGGGCACTCAAATCTCTCGTACACCCGGTTGTTCGAGAAACGCGCGAGAGGTTATGTATACCTAATGCACTCTCACAACTAAAACGACTAACTATACCTCACAAGCTGAAATACAACAAGGTGTTTAAGGTCTAGGGCGTTGCAAAGAAACATATACCCCACACTCGAAAAACATTACCCTCCCTTCTGGCTCAGTCGGATAAAAAAGGGGTAATCTGAGTCCCGATTATCGCGCATTGAAGAGTACATGGATGCCATCATATGATATCTATTCGTGTAGGATGTAATTGACATTCTCGTGTATGTGAAGATGTCGCCTTTTGAAGTGGGTTCAATAAATAGGCGTTTGATTTAGAAGGTCGCTATAATTAATTTATATCGGAGGGTTAGGATTGTACATTGTGCAAAATGGACGACTTTTTTGTGGTTTTATTTTGGACCCTAATAGAATGGTATTAAGAGATACAATAGGTAGGGATGTTGCCATGAATCGCAAATATATAAAAAGTTGTTATATCGTAGAAGGGAATGCTAGAATGCTGAAAATGGTATTTTATAAGAGTCCTTATCTTGTCTATGAGAACTTGCACATAATCATAGCAATACAGGTCGAGCTTTGAGGATACGCAACTTTTGCAGAGGTCAGTCCCTGGATGGGTGAACATTCTTTAATAATAATAATAAATCATTTATTAACAGGCATCTTGGCCCATAGATACATACCTTACAGACTAACATATATAGGGTGACTGGTAATTAGTGACCGATACTGAAACACATGATTGTACTCATGATTACAAAAAACTTTCCCAAAGAAACTTTTTTTATGTTCTCATTAGTTTTATCACAATAATAAAACAGCTGTTTAAATATGCGCGCGCGCCTGCGACCGGCGACCGCTCAGCTGTTAGCCGCGTGACGCCGTCGTACCTACAATAGTGATAGAACACCCGCGCAGCTTGCAAAACCATAGGTGTACGTACCTAATCAGTGAATGTATCTACAAACTAGTGAGTATATAAAAAAAGTTTATTTGGGAAAGTTGTTTGTAATCATGAGTACAATCACGTGTTTAAGTATCGGTCACTAATTACCAGTCACCCTATATAGAGTAAATATAATTTATCGTTAGTAAATAAGACTTAGGACTATGTTAGTAACATTAACTTCACATTGAACGCAGGTTCAAACCCAGCCAGGCGCATTACTTTGTGTAATTTATTTCATCACCACTGCTCTCAAAACGGTGAAGGAAAACATCGTGAGGAAACCGGCATATCCTAGAACCAAAAATTCGAAGACATGTAGGTAACATTCACCAACTCGCACTGGGCCCGCGTGATGGATTACGGCCCATTCCCTCTCCTAGAGAGAGGAAGCCTGAGTCCTAACAGTGGGAACTTTATAAGGATGATTATGCTATGCTATTGTATATTTTAATCAGTTTTAATATTTGAATTGATATAATTTTGTTTTAAAATAATACTAGCAACCCGCCCCAGCTTCTCACGGGTGTTACACATCTTTGAAATTCTCATCTTTTGTCTACTATAATATGCATGTTGTGCATTTCATTCTCCATCATGAATCACCCAGTATAATGGTGAAAACCTTATGAAAATCCGTTCAATAGTTTTTTTTGTTTATCGCGAACATACAGACAGACAGGCGCGGTTGGAAAACTTGTTTTATGATATGTAAGAGTGACTATTGATTTTCTACACGTGTTGGCTTAAACTATTAGTGTAATTTTAATCACACTAATATTAATAAAGGCGAACGTAGGGGAGTTTGTGTGTATGTATGGTTGTTACTTCTTTACTTTCGAACGGCTGTACGTTTATCCCGGGAGTATGTTCCACTTTCACGCGGGCGAAGCCGCTGGTAACAGCTAGTAAGTAAATAAATAATATCTGCCCCCCTAGCCAAGTTGCAAACGATAAACGTGAACGCTTAGTAATCTCCAATAGATTTTCAACTTTATATCCAATAACATAAAGTTGAGAATCTATTAAAGACTACTGAGAGTTTACGTTTATCGTTTGTGACTTGGCTAGGGGGGCAGTACTTATACTATAGATAGTCGCTCTTTGTAAATTTTTAGGGTACCGTACCTTAAAAGTAAAAAACGGAACCATTATAAGATCACTTTGTTGTCCGTCTGTCTGTCTGTCTTTCAAGACTCTTTATCTTGGGAACGCGTGGAGGTATCGAGTTGAAATTAAAACCATATCCTCAGGTGTGCGGTCCCTTGAAGCTGTGAAAAAAAAAGATACGGCCGTTTATGTCGCATTTCGACACTCTTAAGGGAATCAAAATTCATAGGGTACTTCCCGTTGACCCGGAATCCTAAAATTTGGCATAAAGCAAAGTCTAATAGCAAAAGTAGAAGAATAAGTCTGTAAACAGTAAATTAGTTGTTACGTCACAAAAAAAAACTTTTGCGATTCGGAAAACTCTTCGAGACTCCATTCGGGAATTGGACTATTTACATAGGTAAGTTTGTACGGAAACCTCAGGGCGCGAGCCCAACTCGTGCTTGCCCAGTTTTTTTTGTTTATATTCAGCTGCATACGGCTAAACTGGAAGCCGACCTTCACATAGGAATTGTGAAAAGACGAAGGATATTGATTTCATCAATACATAAATATCTTTTCCTGAACCATAGACTATCTACCCATCAGGGAGCGATTCACGTCAATTTTTATGAAGATTTACCTGCCCCTGTCTTGTCTATGAGAAAATGCCGTGATCAGACGCCATTTTGGTGTCGCATGCCATAAGTTCGTTTGCCCAACATGACTGATTGCATTAATAAGAACCTGCAAATATGGACTTTAAATTGATTTATTAGAAAATGTCGTGGTTGGAATTCTTTTAAAGTTGTCGTTGTAAGTTGACTGTATCGTCAAGTCGATGGCGCATATTTTTGCACGCGCTCCTCAAAGAGATGTCAGCAAAACCATAGGGGCCCAGCAGGGCTAAAGCCTACTAGAGCTATGGGTGGACTTCTGAAAAGGTTACCCATGGTTCTAGAAGGCAAAGGGCAACTGAAGGAGAAAAGGTGTGATTTTAGTTAGTAAAAGTCAGACACGTCCTCCCATTCGGAGCACGAGTAGTCATTTGATGATTTCCCACCTATAAGAAAACAGTACAAGTGTGACTTGACGTGACTATTTATGGTTTTTGGGTTATTATTGGACTGGTTTGACATAAATGAGCATGGCAGTTGAGAGTTTGTCATGCTCACTCAAATGTCTCACTGATGGTGCCGCGTGTGTTGGATCATTCGGTTCCCTTCAAAATGGTTCAGCTTAGTGGTGCTAATGTTTGCGTCATGTCCGTGAACGGGTGCTGTCAGTTGAGACTGGTCATCTCTTAGCTGCCAGTTGCTATTTTAATATCTATATTTAGTTTTTATTTTATTTACATTGTTCTCACATGATAGTAGCAACAAGAAACATGTAACCGAGATATTTGTAATATATAACATGATTGAAAAGAGTGTCCATGGAGTTTCTTGCACATTCTCCATAGAGATCTACGCTTTGGAATGTGCAATTAGCATCAATTTTTTCTGACTGACTGACTTGACATTTCAAAAGTGCCTGTAAATGGTTTATTTGAATCTTTGTCCTCTCGCTCCACCCAGAGCGAGAGAAATCATAAAGAAATATTGTTGTTATAAAAGTAAATCTGTTGTCCTTCAAAATTCTTCACAACCTTTCCTCTAAATCTTTTGAAAAAAAAAAAAGAAGATGAATGTAAAATTTTCCGATAATTGGAAATTAGACCGGAATAAACTGTGTAACGACTGCTAACTATTAGGTTAAGTCGTGTGTTTTAATTGGTTACTAAGGAGAGGAAAATAGAACCGAATGCCACATTTTTACGAGTCGTTCGAAGCTAGATGAAGGTTACCGAGAATCGAGTGAATGGCGCGCGATTGAAGAAGCTTTTGTGTACAATAGTGGAATTTGGTGTACGAGTCATCGAGGTAGGTAGCGGGCTTACTGTCCTGATATCATCTTCCTTCTTAAGTCCCATACAAAAATGCACCGTCGCAAGCAGTCGCGCCCCGCGCCCGTTTTGTTCTTCATCGACACGACTACATGCACACCGTTAAAGTTGAACTACATGACACTGCGCAGGTAATAATCCGGTTTCCACTACAGGGACCGCCGCACACGGTACACGCGCATTAATCACGCGACGGGTGCCCGCGCGTGCGCCCGCTTAACGCAGCGTTCGCCCTTAGATATTTCTTTCTCATGCCTAATAAACGGTTTTTTTTGGAGGTGGGAAATATTATCTCATCACTTATCCCACCCTAGGGTGGAGCAAGAGGGCGTGTCAGATTTTTACTGACTAAAACCACAGCTTTTGCCCTTAGCGTTCTAGGACCAAAGGTTTCCTTTTCAAAAAAACCCAAAGAAATGTCAGCATGACGATTTACAGGGCGCGGTAAGATCAACGCCTGATAGAGCTTTTTTTTCGGTGGGAAAATCATCCAATGACATCCCGCGCTCTTGGGTGGAGCTGGAGATAAGTAGTGTCAGACTTTTACTGACTAAAAACCCACTCCTGTTCCTTTGTTGCCTTTCGTACCAGGGCCGAGTCTTCCTTTCAGAAGCAGACCCTTGGCCCCAGTAGGCTTCGACCTTGCTGGGCCCCTACGGTTTGCTGACATCTTGAGACGCGCGTGGAACAGTACGCGCCGTCGACGACTTGGGCTCGGTCCGGACGGTTAAACAAACGGAAACACTGATTCCGGCAAGGAATTCCACTCCTTAGCTGTACGCACAATGAATGTGTTCCCAAAATGTTTTGTGCGTATAGGTGGGATGTCCACCATTTCAAATAGACAATATTTTATTGTTTTCATTTATAGGCGCGTCATGTCCGGGAACGGGTGCTGTCAGTTGAGACTGATCATCTCTTAGCTGCCAGTTGATATTTTAATAGCAATATATTTAGTTTTTATTTTTACTTTATTTCGTTGTTCTCACATGATAGCGACATGAAACATGTAACAGAGATATTTGTAATTACATAACACGATTGAAAAGAGTGACCATGGAGTTTCTTGCACATTCTTCTCCATAGAGATCTACGCTTTGGAATGTGCAATTCGCATTATTTTTTTCTGACTGACTTCTTGACATTTCAAAAGTGCCTGTAAATGGTTTATTTGAAATAAAATGCTTTGAATCTTAGGTATAACCTGAAAATAATAATCAAAACAAGTTTAACAACCCTAACCTCGTACTGGTGCGTCCATTCATTTTATATTAACTTCTGTTACCAAGAAAATACATGACCATTCATCACATAATGCATTTCAAGATGAAATGCACCCGATAATTCCTATTCCATTATGTTTTCTAAGTGAAATAAATTAAATATACCACGTCTAAGACTGCTTTTACACTGGAGATTACTAAGCGAGCTAAGCGGTGAGTTACGCTACGGAACTATTTTTTATTTCTATCAAATCTAAGTGGTTCAGCGAAGCGAGTAAGATGTGCTTTAAAAATACATCTTGCATGAGGTATGAAGTATGGGTGTGAGGGACCACTTGCGTATTAGCTGTGTGAGAAACGACTCGCGCTTTAGTTTACAATGCACGCTTAAACTAGAAATACCTAACTCAATGAAATTATTTTTTATTTCCCTTTATTTATTAAGTAAGCGCGCAACATTAGTAGCTTTTGGGCTGATTTCTTTTTTAAGTCTTTAATTATTTTTTAAATAGGTCTGAGAGCTAGCCCTTTTTTAACGTCACAGTTTACATATAGGGACGGTCCTCCAAAAGGCCCTCCCGTCATCACTTTAAATTGTTTTAGCTTTGAAATGATACTTATCATCCTAAAACATCTTGAATTTTTACAGTCGTTGTCACCATTGGAGTGTCATATTGCTGAGATTCCAACACAAGCTTAGCTTTGAAAATCAAACAATCCTATTATTTGAAATCACACACATCCCTCGCTACTCCGCTCAGCTCATCTCTGATGTAAACGCACCATATCCGTTATACAAGTAAAGCAGTATTTTGTTTTATCGAATGCGGCGTTTGCGTGCATACTACTCATTTGGACCTTTACTACGAAACGGGGATGGTGTTATGCAATTTGAGATGGTATCAAGTATTTTTTTTGGGTTAGGTAGGTTTGATTTACTTAAAAAAGCAGGATTTATTCTATTTAGTCAAATAATTAGGTTCCTTATTTGATCTTTATTGTACACAAAACTACAAAAACCATTTTAATATGGACTTACAGCAAACATGCGATGTAAAACGAAGACAACGCATAAAAAAACTTAGTTACATTATACACACACATAATACTTATTCATTATAAATCAAAACCTTTATTTACATATTTAGAACTTTGTATTCTTTGGGCTTTAAAATTACCTGACTCCCAGTTATAGATAGTGTAATTATCAGTTCCGTTTGCCAACGAATACACAATTTTACCTCTACGATATTACTTAAGCAATGTCTCCATTAATTTAAGAACACTTTTTTCTTTGTAGTTTATTTTCGGTAAGGCTTTTTGTTCTTCAGGTAATCGATTTACTGCAAAAGCAAAATAATTTTGCGTAGTCCACTGGTATCGGTAGCAGGGTTCAAGCTACCGGTAGTTAGGGCTCTAAAAGTGGGAACCTCGTCATAGTACGAGCCATATCGAAGAACTGCCTTCTGTATCAGGCCCTTGATTCAACCGCGCAACGACAACTTCGACAGGTTAAGGCTTTTAGTAATCTGGCCGTTGGCAGTAACTACAATCGACACAATGACAGCCGAGTCCACATTCCACACGTAGAAAACCTCGTGTGTTAAGTCAAGACATTTGATTAGCTTTTTTTTCTCAGCTTCCACGGGGTTCTCGTCATGTAGGATGGTGACATCAACTATTAAGGTAGAACTACACTGCTCACTCGTGTGCCACACACGCCGATCTGGGCGCGTCGGTCTCCATACATTTTATATGGAAACTAGACTTGTAGAGCTACACTTGATACACGCCACGCGACGTCGTTCTACGTACAAATCAGGCGTGTTACACGTGTGCGTCGGTCTAATGTAGTTCTAGCTTTATTGTGCTGTGGGCTATAATCGGTCTATCACCACTGTAACCGACTTATTCGTAACAATAGTCCTGTCAGTGATAGACTGATCCCAATACAATTATTCTAGGTTAGCACCTAAATAAGCTGACAACTTAATACCGATCGCGTATCATGAAAATTATTAACCGACTTCTATTAATATCAAGTTTTTTTTTATCCAATTCTGACCCAATAAAAACAGTAATCAATACAATCACAAATGTAGCGTAAAATAATAAAGACTTCCTCTTTATTAAGCCAAATAACGATATCAGACATAAAGAAAATAAAAAATACACAGCATTATGTTTTCTTTTCCTCGTCCTTAGTTTGTTCAAAGAGCAATATACCTATTACTTACCGAAATGACGGTAGTTATTTCCTCAAGGAACGGGGCCGTTTGCCAAAGATATTTCACTTGTATTTCAGGCATTCAATTGCTTACATAAGCACATCTTTTAAACAATAAGCTTATAAATAATAAACAAAAGTTGCTAATATAGCTGTTCTTGAGCAATTCAATTAAGAGAAACTGTTTGATGTAACTTTGTTATTTTTGAAGTTGAAGAAATAAAATAGAGTTGTTTATTTTCTGAATAGTTGGTAGTTTATTTTAAACTTGTTTGTCTTTTGTTTGGTTATTTCTTATCTTTGTTGCGTCTGTTTTTATTCAATTGTCTTCTGTTTTTGTTTTGTATAAATATTACATGATTTTGTTATAGTCAAATGAGGATCAATCACATAATAGCAAATTCGATTTTTACTAAGTACGTCGTCTATGTGTAATAATTTACTGAGCATTTAATTTTTTAAATTATTAAAATCCGTTAAGAAATGGTGGATTTATTAAAGTTTTTCTGAACGGCTACTTGGAAACGTGCGCTCTCGCTGGACTGTTTACGATGACGTCATCTGTCATGACGTTTTTATTTTTTAGCAAAGGGGAAGCCCTTCGCTAAAAAATAAAAGCAATAAAAAATCCGCAAAAAATATACCCATGATATCTCTCATATTTTAAATTTTCAACACTACCGAAAGTTAATTTATTCCTAACTGAAACTCCACCGTATGATATCAGTAACAATAAATTACATTCATGTCTCACTTTAATATTAAATTGCAAAGTTTCGGTTAATTTAATAGGTACCTGTTTCATTCTAACATGAAGTTAGAATCTTGTCGCTTGCGTGCGACCAAAGGTACCGTCTAATCAATGAATATATTAAATGTTTACTAATTCTATTAATAAATTACATTTGTATATTAAATATGTGTTTAAAAATGTTCTATTGAAATAAACATTAACGAGAAAATGGAATTGGTTCTCATGTAAATCGAAATTCTTTGTAAGTTAATCGATATATTTGACCTACAAAGTTTGTTAAATTATTGACCAAATAAGTATAACGAAATTAATTACTTCCTATTTATGGTGAAAACGATTATGAGTGTCACTATAAAAATCGATAAATATTTGGTAGGTACGTAGATAAGTTGATCTGATACAGAAATTCCGTGATTGAATATTTAAATGTTTGTTGTGATAGACCTAATTTTTATACAGTTAGACCTAGTTATGTGGACCATGGATCTGCGAAAAAAAACCTTGCTACTGATAGTTACAATAACTTCCCGAGACACTGAAATACATATGTCACTGTAAATATTAACCTAAATATCTGAGATAATCATCATTCATCATCATCATTTCCGCCGAAACACGTTCACTGTTGGACATAGGCCTCCACAGTGAACGGTCCTGTGCGTCTTGTATCCATCGGATTCCTGTGACCCTCACCAAGTCATCGGTCCACCTTGTGATACGCGGATCTCTGAGATAAAATATTTTTATATACGTTGAACGATATATAAAATACACCGCAGCTCATTAAGCACATAAATTGAGACAGGTAATAACGTCAGGTTACACTTTGTTGCAAACATTCCGATTTCTTCGCTTCGGGAAACTGTAATTGAAAACCTCTATGAGTGATAATTAACCCTAAGACTTGAGCTCTCAATTATCCAGGTTTCACTGTATTATCCTTTTATACGCTGGAAACAGTCTGTGAGGTTTCAACATAGTAACATCGACCACATCGTCACTTACCAGTAGGCTAGATAGTACAATAAAAAGTACTTATAAAACGCTGCATCAGTAGCTGCTAAACCTTTTTCTTATACCTTATTTTGTGTCCCACTGAGAGGAGAGGCGTTTCACTCTCCTTTCTCCTTCCGATCCTATCCGTCTAGGGCTATCTCTGGCCAAGTTTACCCCGCGAACATGGCAGATTGTCACACCACCTTCGCCGCGGTTGACCTCCCTTAGCCGTCCAGTGAGTGACAATCCTCGCCCATCTCTCTGTGGGCTGATGCACGCGTTATGCTCGTGAACGGGTGCCGTCAGTTGAGACGGGTCATCTCTTAGCTGCTAGTGGCTTATTTTTAATTACCTTTTTTCATAACCTATCTACATTGTGCTCACATAATAGAAGCAACAAGAAATATGTAACCAAATTTATATGTAACTCATAATTTATGATTTAAAAGAGTGTCCATGGAGTTTCTTGCACGTTCTTCTCCATAGAGATCTACGCTTTGGAACGTGCAATTTAGCTTCACTTTTTTTGATTATTCAAAAGTGCCAGTAAATGGTTTATTTGAAATAAATGCATTTGATTTAATTTGATTTGGTGCTTTCGTGCGACAACGTGGCCAGCCTACTCCCCACTCCCACTTCGACTTGGTTATTTTTTTTTTAATTGTTATAAACTAGTGCTTGACTGCGATCCCACCTTATGGTAAGTAGCGATGCAATCGTTGATGGTGAGGCGCATATTTTTTCCCCAATATCTGCTACTTGAGTTATGGAGCACAGCGTGTTATTTCTAACGCAATCTATTCATTTAACGCTGTAAATCTTATTCTATATAAGTGCTAAGAATTTTGACAAATCACAAAATCATAAACAACCATTATGTTGAACACTTAAATCCCGCACAACGCATTAAGCATTATTAAATACAATAATATGTTAATTTCCAAGGATTCCTAGACCATAGGCTATCCGTTTAGGTGTCCTAGTATTCATACTTATTACCTAAGTACCCAGGTTAGCTAGGCAGGTGGCTAGATAACTCAGTCTTTAATTAATCAACAAGAGCTAGAAACACTGTTATCTGAGCATAAAACAGGTATAAATTATTGTTTAGTTGCGATGTAGAGGTAGTGTATTAATAGAATTTAGTGTTTCATTATTAGCATAAACAATAAATAGAATTGTGCTTTGGTCAACATCTGGGTTAGGTCCTAGCCTTAACACGGCTCCGACTTACGAGTTGTAGGTCGCGGGTTCAAACCCAGCCAGGCGCATTACTTTATGTAATTTATTTCATCACCACTGCTCTCAAAACGGTGAAGGAAACATCGTGAGGAAACCGGCATAACCTAGAACCAAAAATTCGAAGACATGTGACATTCACCAACCCGTACTGGACCCGCGTGTTGGATTACGGCCCATTCCCTCTCCTAGAGAGAGGAGGCCTGAGTCCCAGCAGTGGGAAAATTGAAAGGCTGATTATGCTTAACACATTTCCGGTATTTTGACTCTAGAACTTGAAAGGGCAACTGAACACAGGTGGGTTTTTTATTTGGGGTCGGCGCAACACGATTTTTTCTTCCATTCTGTCCTGTCACCCGTCACGCTATCACTAACTCCTTTTTCTTTCATATCACTTCTCACATAATCCATCAATCTTTTCTTTGGTCTTCCTCTCCATCCATCCACACGTATACTCATAAAAATAAACAAGTATTTATATTAATAAGCATCGCATGCGAATAAGGAAAACGCTGTGTGGAAACTAGAAATTCTAAAATCTATATTTTGTAAGTGTGAATATCCAAAACGAATTTTGCAAAGAGTATGCGATGAACAAAAACTCTTTCCAACACTTGTTATTAAATTTATTTATATTATTTGTTTTATTTACTCTTTGGGCGCAAAAAAGAGTAACATGCTAGAGAAAGAACAAAAAACTGGGCAAGTGCGAGTCGGACTCGCGCCCTGAGGGTTCCGTACAAAGTTACCATGTCATCATCATCTTCCTGCCCTTGTCCCGTGTTATTTGGGGTCGGCGCAACATGTTTTTTTCTTCCAATCTGCCCTGTCACTCGTCATACTATCACTAACTTCCTTTTCTTTCATATCACTCTTCACACAATCCATCCATCTTTTCTTTGGTCTCCCTCTCCCTCTCCATCCATCCACATGTAAACTCATAACTCTTTTAGTAACATGCGTTTCATCCGTCCTCTTCACATGACCATACCAAGACAAACGATTCCCTTTCAACTTTTCAGTCACTGGCGCCACTTTCAAACTTCCCCTAATATACTCATTTCTCACTTTATCCATTCTCGTCACACCACACATCCATCTTAACATTCTCATCTCCGCTACGTGCAATCTTTTTTCATCCGTCCTTTTCACAGCCCAACATTCTGATCCATACAGTATGACAGGCCTTATCACGGACTTGTAGATTTTACCCTTCAACTTGAGGGGCATCCGTGGGTCACAAGTTGTTCCCGTGACCTGTCGCCAATTCATCCATCCTGCGTTGATCCGATGTGTTACGTCCCGGTCTACCTCACCATCCCCTTGGACGAGTGACCCGAGATACCGAAAGTCGGAGCAGATCGGTATGGGTGTTCCAGCGAGAGATAAAGGCACTGGATTGGAGAGACCGCCGAAATCGCAGAACAAGTATTCCGTTTTGGTTCTACTCAATTTCAGGCCAACACTCTCCAGTCTGTGCCACCACACCTCCAATCTGTTCTGGACCTCTAGGCCACTCTCGGCAACCAACACAATGTCATCGGCAAACAGCATACACCAGGGAGCCTCTTCCTGAATGTCCGACGTCAGAGCATCCATTATCATCAGGAAGAGGTAAGGGCTGAGAGCCGACCCTTGATGTAAGCCGACAGCCACATTGAAGCTGCCAGTGGTGCCCACTGTAGACCGGACTTGGGTACTGCATCGACTGTACATCGCTCGGATCAACTGCACATACTTCCCAGGCACACCTTTCTCCTTAAGGGCCCACCACAGAACCTCACGAGGTACCCGGTCGTATGCCTTTTCGAGGTCAATGAATACCATGTACAAGTTTTTATGCGCACCTCTGTATTTCTCGCACAGCTGGCGTACAGCAAAAATGGCATCCGCTGTACCCCGACCCGGCATAAAACCGAATTGGTTCTGTGAAATTTCACTCTCTTCTCTCAGTCGCCTTTCAATAACTTTCTCCCAGGCTTTCATAGTATGTGACATTAGCTTTATTCCTCTATAATTGTTGCACTCAAGCACATCACCTTTGTTTTTAAAAATCGGCACCAAAGAGCTATTGCACCACTCATCTGGTATGGCTTCTTCCAGCAACAACTTATTGAAGAACAAAGCTAACCACGTCCATCCATCCACTCGCAATAACTTCCACACTTCAACTGGTATTCCATCTGGACCAATGGCTTTACCATTCTTCATTCCATTTACTGCTATTCTGACTTCATCCATACTAACCATTCTCACTAATCCCACATTCACTGGTTTATTCTCTAACACCCCACTCCAATTATTTTCTTCATTCATCAATTTTTCAAAATATTCCTTCCACCTCTTTCTGATTTTTTCATCATCCGATAGAACCATTCCAGTTTCATCTCTTATACATTTTACATGACAAACATCCCTCGCCTTTCTCTCTCTTATTCTAGTAAGCCGGTATAGCTCTTTTTGGCCTGCAGGACTGTCCAGTGCGTCATATAGTTTGTCCTGGGCTTTTGATTTTGCTATTGCCACGGCTTTCTTGGCTTTCTTCTTTAAAACGTCATACTCACTCTTTTTTTCAACTTTTAAACTAGCGTTTCCAGGCTCTACACGCTGCCATTCCTTAAATTTTCTCTTTTTTTCTTTCAATACACTCTGAACTTCTGTCGACCACCACCATGTATCCCTATCTATTATGCCCTTTCCTCTCATCTCTCCCAAAATATCTTTCGCTGCATGCCTGATACACTCAGCCATCTCATTCCAGCTTTCATTTATACTTCGATCATTCATATCTCCCATCTCTATCATTCTGTCCACCACTCGCTCCCTGAACTTCTTCGCACAGTCATTCCTCTCTAACATATGCCATTTTATTTTAGGGGGAGGACGCTCTTTGTATTTGGTAGACAGTATTTTAACCACTGATGTCATAACCAGGAGTCTGTGTTGTGAGACTAGGTCTTCTCCTGGCAGTACTTTGCAATCTTTGACGTGCTTTAAGTGGTTGCGCCGAACTAGAAAGTAGTCGATTTGGGTCTTATGATTACCACTTTTGTACGTGATCATGTGTTCGTCTCTTTTTTGGAACCACGTATTGGCTACTGCTAGGTCAAATGCAGTAGCGGATTGCAGCAGGGTCTCTCCTTCACTGTTCGGACTACCGAAACCCCATCCCCCATGTACTCTTTCATAAACACCTTTCATTCTTCCCACATGTCCATTAAAATCACCTCCAACTATCAATTCTTCATGAACAGGGATGTTCATTAAAGCTGTATCAAAATTCTCCCAAAACTTCTCTTTTACCGTTTCATCACATCCTACTTGTGGTGCATACACACTAACTATATTCAACATCACATTCTCTAACATAACTTTCACAACTATAAATCTATCACTAATCCTTTGTACTTCCATCACACTTTCTTTCAATTTACTGTCTAACACTATTCCTACACCATTTCTTTTTCCATCACTTCCACAGTAGTAGAACTTGTATCCCTCACCAATTTCTCTCGCTTTTGTTCCTCTCCATTTAGTTTCCTGCAAGCATGCTATATTTATCCGTCTTCTTTTCAATACATCCGCTAACTCTCTGGCCCTTCCAGTCATAGTCCCAACATTCCAACTTGCATACCTCAATCTCGTTTCCCGAGCTAGCTTCTTACGTTGCACCCGCCCGAGGTGGTGCAACAACCCTTGTCCATTTCCCACAGGAGCCGGGTGCTGCCCCTGCGCGTCGCCTGTGGGGTACGCCCTAACCCTATCGCGCATTCTATTAAAACCAAACATGTTGCAAATGGGATTTGGCTAGTTTTTTTTAAAGTCGGCCGCCAGCCTGACACCAACCCTCCTTGGGAATGCTTTTGTTGGTAGTTTACCCGCCACCACGGGGTGACCTAAGGTGCTGTAGTATGCACAGAATCTAAATATCCCTTAGTCGCCTCTTACGACACCCACGGGAAGATATGGGATGGTGCTATTCTTTACGTCCGACACCATACAGTACCATGTAAACAGTTCAATTCCCGAATGGAGTTTTGAAGATTTTTTCCGAATCGCAATTTTGACAACGGGAAGTACCTACCCTATGAATTTTGATTTTCTCGAGAGTGTTGAAGTTGAAATACACGTTTTTTGAGACATAAACGTCCGTATCTTCTTTTTTCGTTAACTTAGAAATTTGATTTTTTCACAGCTTCAAGAGACCGCAGACTTGAGTATATGGTTTTAATTTCAACTCGATACCTCTACGCGTTCCCGAGATAAAGGGTCTTTACAGACAGACAGACAACAAAGTGATCCTAAGGGTTCCGTTTTTTCCTTTTGAGGTACGGAACCCTAAAAACAAGAAATTCTTAAAACTATAATCACAAACTAATCCACTCCAATGTTCACGTCTTAGCAAAAGAATGTGGTTAGAGTTTAACAGACTACAGCGCCTTCTATAATATAGCCTTTTTTTTCCCGGGTTGGAAAATCATCCAATGACATCCCGCGCTCCTGGGCGGAGCGCGAGATAGTGTCAGACTTTTACTGACTACAAACTCACTCCTGTTCCTTCTTTGCCATTTTTCCAGGGCCCCGGGGATCTCTTTCGCATCACCCATGGCCCCAGTAGGCTTCGACCCTGCTGGGCCCCTACGGTTGCTGACATCTCCTTGAGGCGCGTGTAGATCACTACGCGCCGTCAACGACTTGAGCCCGGTCCGGACGGCGAGCCACCCATTGCTCGCCGTCCGCGCCCACGCCTACGGTGGCTGGAAATCGGGATCGGAATCCCGGCGGCGGTTGGGGCGTGAGGACCTTTGCCTCACACGATCGGCCGCCTCCTTTGCTAGCATTATAATATAATATAGCCTTATGAATTACAAAATAATTTATTTCCATCGAACCAATTACGTATAGTTTTGACTTGATGTTAACACATTGTGGGAAACGCCATAACACAACCTAAAATTCAAATTCATAACCACTAACCAAACACGTATCGCACACAGATCAGCTTCCATTTCATGCTTACTGCCGACTACCAACCTGCCTCCATGAGGTTATCAGATTAATTATCTATTCGATCCGATACACGCCTCTATTTCCGCAATCCTTGCAGTAATGCGGGCACCTCTATGATTTGCATCACATTTTGTAGTTGCAACCTCATTTTCAACCTGATTTTGAGCAGAGGTTCATCAAAAATATCTAATGTCAGATCCCTATTTCCTGATACACGAGAGTGTGTTCATAGTTTCATAGATTATGATGAAAATTGAAATGCACTGTACGGGCGAAATATCTTGGCCGCTCCGGACTTCGAACAATTTTTCAAGTCAAGTCAAGTCAAAGGTTTTTATTTCACATAGGCCTACATGGGCACTTGTAAAACGTCAGAAGCTAGTGCACGGTTCCAAATTGGTCGTTTCCTATGGAGAAGAACCGGCAAGAAACTCCATGGTAACTCTTTAAAAAAAATTGTTGTTCTTACAATACTTCCATATTACAGTATAAGTAGATATTATGTAAGGACAGTATAGACCGGTCAATATTGTTACTAAAAAGTACAATAAAAATAATCATAATAAAAATTGAGTCGTAATAGGAAGTAACCTAAGAATTCGCGGAGTCTACAGTGTTCTCACATTCACATTATAAAAAAAGAGGCTATGTAAAAAAAAGCAAGAAAAATAAATAATTACAATTATCAATAAATGACATGTTAACAAATAAATTATTAACGAATTTATGGTAGGTGGACTCTAATTTGCAAGAGCAATGTTTAGAAGAAGAAAAAAAGTATATATTACAACAAATGTGGAGCAGTTAATAGATACGAGTACATTTACACAATATTATCAGTTACCCGGGGGCCACATGTGCAGAAGCAGTCATTGCCAAACAAGCGTGTCTTCGACATAGTCTTTAACCTTGTAATACGCGTTTTTAGTTAGGACACGCTTAATATGGGTTTTGAACTTGAAATTGCCTGCGCAGTAAAGGTAGAAGAACTACATTGGGCGCACGTGGGCCACGTATGCCGCCGATCTGGGCGCGTCGGTCCCCATATATTTTATATGGCAAGACTTGTAGAGCTACAATAGATCCACGCCACGCGACGCGCTGCTACGTACAAATAAGGCGTGGTCCACGTGTGCGTCGGTCTAGTGTAGTTCTCGTTTTAGATTTTGTGACGGGATTTTTCGATTGAAGTTCAGTAACTGTTTTGATCAATCGCTAATTGATTCCTAGTGGATATCGTGATGTTAAATTGGTGTAGTTTTGTATCTCAAGTATCTTCATAACTGAAAAATGTATGAAATCAATTATTGAAACAGGCGCGAACTTGGTAAAATTAAGCTGAGAATTTTATTATTGCATTGACCACCACAACGAAGCTTGCCGAGAAGGCAGACTTCTTTATTGTCAAATACTGTCGAAAAATGAGAATGTGTTACATCTGCATTTTAATTGGAAACAAAGTGATTATATTATGTATCAAGATCCCAATTATTTTTAAACTAGCTGAATGTATAAACCGTACGAAACCAAAAAATTAACTAAATAAATTAAAAAACACTAAGACACCTCAGACAAACACGTCTTAACAATACGACAATCCTTTTTTATAGTCGTGAAGAACGAGATTTAGCTATTGAATCCTAGTTTTGTTAATATTATCTAGTACCAAAGGGTATAACGACATGACGTCATTTGTTATGGTGATGCGTCGACAGAATCGTGTGAGAAAGCTGAGGGAGCCAGGAAACATAGAGCAGTATCGCTTTCACAGCTTCGATGGCTGCACTTCTTATTACGAAACTGTTGGTTTGCCTATACATTTTTTTTTATTGTTGATAGGTACGCTCTTGACCACTATCTCACCAGCCCCCCTAGCCAAGTTACAATCGTATCGTTCGTTCGAACGCCTCGAGTAAGCCATGCCTCCGATTCCTTTGTTCTGACGTCATCTCAACGCTCTGGTCAGAACAAAGGAATCGGAGGCGTGGCCTACTCGAGGCGTTCGGCGCAAACGATACGATTGTAACTTGACTAGGGGGGCTGATGGAAAGCGGCGCGCGATGGAGCGCGCTTATCTAGAAATTCGTTATTTCTTATAGGTTGTTGGGCTGGCCCTAGGCCAGAGCACTTCGACCCTTCTGGATCTTTTGTGCTTTCTTATAGGTACTTACAACACAAGTGTGAACTGTGAAAGAAACATTATTTAACTGAAATTCAATTGCATAGTTATTTAAAATTAACCTACTAAATCAAGATGATGTCGGTCATATCGTTCAGCTACTCCTGTCTTCGTCCTATATATTTTGCTTCAGACTTATTATCCGTCGTTGGCTTTTGGAATTGGTTGAATTGTACCTAAATCTGATTTCACAAACTTCGGATTCAATATTTCTCCTAACCCAGTTATAATGTAAAGCTTTTAGTTTTTCATGCAATAAATCTCAATGTGTATGCTATCGCCACAGAAAACTTTTAAGTAATCTTCTTAAAATAAATGTTGAAACGGTTTCACACCTGTGGGATAGAGACGATTCGTAATCTATTAGTCGAGTAACTTTTAAAAGTTCCAATTACTGTTTATACACCACTAATTTTTAATTAGTACAAATACTTAAAGGGATTATTAGAAAAGATCTTGTTAGTGTAAAGTTTCAATAAATAATATTCATAAACAGCTAAGTTATGAACGTTTGTTTATATCCCAAAATGTCACTTAATTTATGGAAATATTGTATAGGCTTATTGATTATGAATGAATGAATGGCGAAAAAACTTTTTAGAAAAAAAAAATAACCGACTTCACTAAAAAAAACACTAAAAGGATCAAAATAACTTTAATTTCGGAAGTCGGTGTTTCTCAGTATTGTTTGTTTCTTATTTAACACCGACTTCCGAAATTAAGATAAGATAAGATAAGATAAGTCGCTTAACTATATCTTCATTGTGATATCTATTTGAGTATGAAGTTCCGTTGACCATTTCTGGTCTTCTTCATCAGTTCCACTTCATCAAATGTTACTTTTTGACTGTAAATGCTTAAGTTCTTGATGAAAGTACTAAAATTACCATAGGGTTGCCTATAATTTTTGAGGAGTTCCCTCGATTCCTCATGGATTCCATCATCAGAACTGGATTTTGAAAAAAATGGGACCAATCTGGAAGCATATCCTATAAAACGAAAAAAAAATTTTGCAAATCGGTCCATAAACGACGGAGTTCTGAGGTAACACACATAAAAAAAAAAAAAAAAAAAAAAATGATAAAAAAAAAAAAAAAAATACAACCGAATTGATAACCTCCTCCTTTTTTTTGAAGTCGGTTAAATAAAACTGGAAAAACACTGCGCGTAGTATTTTCTAGTAGCAATTGTTATGAATGATTGATTCAATTATGAATTTACCAATACAAAAGTTTTCATGGACAATTTTGAGATTTTGTTTTTTTTTTACATTTGACTACACATATATAGTAACGGGTACGGATTTAGTCCCAATTTTTGTACTAATTAAAAAATAGGGGAGTACATAGTGTTTTTTTTTTGAGGTGGGATCTAATCTGCTCTTGTGAGAAGTCAGCGTGTCAGACTTTTACTAACTAAAATCACACCTGTGTCCTCCAGGACCTGAACGGCTCGGTGACTCTAATTTCGTCGGCCGCCGCCAGTACCTCGACCCTCGAGGCTGTCACGAGGGGACGGGGTTGCGTGGCAGCACGGTTCGGGGACATTGCAGTGGTAGGCGTCTACCTGTCCCCGACCAGATCTCTCGGCGATCTTCACATCTCCCTAATGGAGCTGAAAGCCGTCGTCGCTTGGTTTGGTTCCCGCCCCGTGGTCGTGTGACAAGTGGGACTTCAATGACAAGAACTTGACTTGGGGTTCAACTGTTGTCGAACAACGACTAACACTTACCCTTTTTGCCTAAGCTATCTTAATAATATATTTTTAGATTTTTTCTCATAGAGAGTAAAATATGTACAAATTAGTTACAATGAGCGAAAAAGCACGCACACACACAGATACGCTTCACGTACAGAGAGTGCAAGTGCGCTCGCGACCGGCATTTGTTTGAGATGGCCGCGCATACACGTGTATGTGTGTGCGTGCGCCTGTTATTGCATTCTGTAGAGTCGACTTGTGTGTTTCTATTTTATTCAAGTTTGTAAAAACAGATAAACAAACAAACTGGCTATGCATAGCCACTTGTATTTGTAATTTCGGACCCGTTACAAGGTTATTTGATTCAAGATTATTTCATTTGCAAAACATGGGAATGCTGATAAACCTGCATTCAATTTTAATTGCAGAAAACTTGCTAAAAGCTTGTTGCAAACCTTGTTACAAGTAGAGCCTTGGCCTTTTTGTATTTGTCAAGAAATATTCAATTTTTTTATTTTATTATTATTGATTGGCTCGCGTTTGACCACTATCTCACCTGATGGTAAGCGATGATGTGGCTGACGATGGAGCACGCTTGCGTAGAAGTAACCTATTCACTTTTGACTTAAAGACCCCTAGGTTGTAGCTATCAGGAAACACACCCACACAGACTCCGTATTATGAATGTGTTCCCAAAACGCTTTGTACGTATGGGTGGAATGTCCACCATGTACCGATGGCGCAACGCCGTACGTCTAGTGGTCCGATGATGGAACGGACTTGGTGGAATTAAATTGTGCAATTCCAACGCACACTCCTCGAAATGTAATCGATAGAAAACCGACAGGCTAACTCGGCGTCGATGCTCAAGGCTTTGGAGTTTTGACTCGACAAGTGCATCATCACCGATGATCCTCTTGGCTCGCTTTTCAATCGACTCCAGGGCATCGAGCTGGTATTTGGCAGACCCATCCCAAAGATGAGAGCAGTATTCCATACACGATCGAACTTGCGCTTGATAAAGGTTAAGTTAAGTAGGTAAGTTTAAAAGAGTTTGGAAGACATCTCAACGATTTTATCTGAAATCATGAAGGTTCCCAAAAAAAAAAAAAACGGGCAAATGCGAGTCGGACTCGCACACGAAGCTTAAAGATTTATTTTATTCTGTTTTTTAGTATTTGTTGTTATAGTGGCAATAGACATACATCATCTGTAAAAATTTCAACTGTCTAACTATCACGGTTCATGAGATACAGCCTGGTGACAGACGGACAGACAGATAAACAGACGGACGGACAGCGGGGTCTTAGTAATAGGGTCCCGTTTAAACCCTTGGGTACGGAACCCTAATAATGGCAAAAAATGCTGCATTTGAAAATAAAACTGGTTTTATAATTTTGAAGTTTGTGACAATCCAGGTTTTTACTACTATACTTGCATATACCAATTTTCAAATTGACAGCGCGGATATTCATGATCATGATTCTTGCATTGAATGAACTGTACAAACTTAACCTTACAACTGACCGCGATAATATTATCCAATTCTGATTACTGAATAAGATACATAAATCAAAAAGTCAATAGACGGCACTAAAAATCTGTTTCACCTAAAACAATTACTTTCATTCTTTTTCCCGTCTTCTCGTGCTCTAGAGCGGAGCGAGAGGGCGGAAGGCCCCACTCCTATTGTTCCTTCGTTGCCTTGCGTTCCAGGGCCCTGGGTTTTCCTTTCAGAAGCTAACCCATGGCCCCAGTAGGCTTCGACCCTGCTGGGCCCCTACGATTTTGCTGACATCTTGAGACCCGCGTGGGACACTACGTGCCTCCGATGATTCTTTTTCCCGTGGCGTCTTTGATGACAAACCATGAAAGATTGCTGACAGTCCAATCCAATCTCCAATCCAACTGACTGGCCGGTTGGTCGAGTGGTTAGTGGCCCTGACTGCTATGCCAGAGGTCGTGGGTCCGATCCCCACCTAGGACAAATGTTTATGTGATGAGCACGATCTTTTGTTCTGTGTCTGGGTGTAACTTATATATAATATGTATGTATTTAAAAATATATAGGTAAGTATGTTTACCACTTATCTAGTACTCATAACACAATCTCTGCTTACCTTGGGGCTAGAGGGCGTTGTGTGATAGTTGTGGAATATTATTATTAATCAATCGGCCTACCTTTTTCCCAACAACGAAATCTAAACAATTTATTTATGGCAGCATATATAACTATTATATACTTATAAATAACTTACATATTTTACAAAGTGAAAAAAGAAATGTATGTAAAAAAAAAATATGGATCATCAAAAATTCATCCACATCATTGTCAATGGGAAAAGTGGCCAGAATGCTGGTGCTGCCAGAGTTCAGGGGCCCAAGTCTGCTATTTTTATAAATTCGTCTTTCCAACACGATCCCATTGTCATTTTGCTGAAAGTCGGTAATCTGCTAATTCATAATGATCGATCATTGATCGGTCAATGGTCTTTTTATTAAAGTTGTGGTAGAATGACAATATCGAGCTTAGTAAAAGCAATATCTGCACAATGACGTTCTAATGGTAGGCCACTGATCAAAGGAACTGTCAAAATTTACCGCATACGTCAGATATTCATTTGTCATTATGTACGAGAATACCTTTCCATGTCACTTCTTTCAATGGAGTGTCAGCGGTTGACCATTGGAAAGTCATAATGACGCCATTATATTAGTAGATTACCAAACTTGTCAAAATCAACAATTATGAAATCAATGATATAGACCATTCTGACACTATTGTAATAGCAGACTTGAGGCCCTGGACAGTTTTCCACGTTGAAGAGCAATCATTGATTTGTTGAGTAAAGAAAACGTCAGCTTGTATCTGCTTACTTCTTAAAGTCAATATGTTTTGGTCAAACAAGACCAGGACCTGTACCATGACGTTTAAAGTAAGGTTGTTCCATTCTTATTTCCAGTAAGAGATGGCGCTAGACAACCTTGTATAGCTCTGTCTCTTACCCACACTGAAATAAGAATGAAACAAACTTACTTTGAACGTCATGGTAACCCCCCATATCGCAATCAAACTAATATCGCTATTGAGAAACTTCCAGACCAGGGACGCGAAACATTTTCGCAGAATGATTTTATTCAAACCGAATTGAATATGTATCCCTCCATCTTCTGCATTACTTTCATATTTGAATTTCTTTGCACAATTTTTATGCTTAGCACGCGTAAAAAACGGCTGGTTTTCATCATAAATGCGGCGAGTTTTATGAGCTTCTAATATATTTTTTCTTCTAATCATTTGCATTAAAGTTGATTTCTTGGAAAATATGCTTACGTTTATAACGAGAAAACTATGTTTACTAAGAAACTAAATAAAGGTACATAAATGTGTACAGGCGACTCTCGTTAATTCGAAACTCGAAGGTTTTTATAAAATATTACGAATTACCGAGAGTTTGCAAAAACCAAATGGTTCGAAATTCATCATCATCTTCCTGCCCTTGTCACGTGTTATTTGGGGTCGGCACAACACGTTTTGTTCTTCCATTCTGCCCTGTCACTCGTCATGCTATCACTAACTTCCTTTTCTTTCATATCAGTCTTCACACAATCCATCCATCTTTTCTTTGGTCTCCCTCTCCGTCTCCATCCATCCACATGTAAACTCATAACTCTTTTAGTAACATGCGTTTCATCCCTCCTCTTCACATGACCATACCAAGACAAACGAATCCCTTTCAACTTTTCAGTCACTGGCGCTACTTTCAAACTTCCCCTAATATACTCATTGCGAACATTCATAACCAAATGGTTTGTAATAGTCGAGAGAAAAAATATGAAAGCTGGAATTATTGTGTAAAAATCAATAATTATTTATTAACTACTAATCTACACTAATTAATGTTTTTTTGTTTGTTGGAGGTAATCTCTGAAAGTACTGGTCTGATTGCTAAAATTTTTTCACCAATAGAAAGCTGCTTTATTCCTGAGTGACATAGGCTATTTTTTATAGGCCTCCCTTAAGTGTCGCCACAATGAACGGTCCTGTGCGTCTCGCATCCATCGGACTCCCGCAACCGTTACCAAGTCATCGGTTCACCTTGTAGAAGGCCTTCCAACGCTACGTCTTCCGGTATGTGGTAGCCATTCCAGAACCTTTCGGCCCCAACGGCCATCCGTTCTGCGAGCAATGTTCCCTGCCCATTGCCACTTAAGTTTGGCGATTCTTCGTGCTATGTCGGTGACCTTGGTTCTCTTGCGGATATCCTCATTCCTGAATCGATCACATACATACATACATAATGTGAACTAATTATGAGTCTTCCGTTAGTCTGTAATGTTAGTTTGCATCAAGTTTACCTCTAAACAATCTGTTAACTTTGAATTGATGAGTGCTAGATGACTATTAGTTCGAATTAACGCGTCGTTTTGTTACGTAGGATGACTTTTTTGTTCGAAATAACGAGTGTTCGAGGGTCGGCGCAACATTTTTCTTCCATTCTGTCCTGTCACCCGTCACGCTATCACTAACTCCCTTTTCTTTCATATCACTTCTCACACAATCCATCCATCTTTTCTTTGCCCTCATGTATACTAATAACTCTTACTAACATGCTTCACTTGATTTCTCCTTTTCACATGGCCATATCATGACAAACCATTCCCTTATAACATTTCAGTGCTCGTAAAGGTATAGATTTGTTTCGAAATATTAAGAAACTATTGTGATAATTTCGAATTATAGAGAGGGTCGAATTGTCGCTGGTTTGAATTAACGAGAGGCAACTGTATAAACTTAGATCTTCTCAGTAAAACCATTATAAAACTAAGTCTTCTTTACTAAGAAATAATAGACAGAGCTTTTCTCAGAAAGAATTTAATTGCGAATTCTTTTAATAAACAATACTAAACTAATAAAATACTTGAATGGACAAATAAGATGCTTAACTTAATTGAAACAGTAGAATTAGCTACGCATAAGTTTAAAAATAGAACAATGCTATTCGAAACACTAAAAGCTATCTCTCCATCTCTTTTCCGCCTCACAATTTAGAACGAGATGGCAGAACGTTTATTCAAATTGTTAGAAAAAGAAATTCGCGCCATCAAGTAGGTACTTAACCATTCCATACCCCGACTTCCAGTAATGTCCAACTTTTCTCTCATTCCTGACTTATAATTTGCGCTAGAAAATTACCACAGGCTACACTTGAAGTTTTCTTTTGAAAGTTTAACTGAAGAAACGGTAAAACTAAAGAAAGTTTGGATTAAATCTCGTTCAGTTTCTCTTTGGTCAGAAAGAAACATTGGAACTGTTTGAATGTTGGTGCTTTTTGGTTCAGTACACAGTGACCGTTGGAAAAAGTTTCGGTCCATTCTAGAATTGTTGATTGCTAAAGAGTTTTCCTGTGGGAAGGAGGTAACGTAACTAGGTATGTTTCTACGTTTATTTAAGTGGTTTCAGTAGATTCAGTACAATTTTCTTTTTTGACTTTAATAGGGAATATGTATGTATTTTTTTAAACATTTTTATTCGATAATTCACATCGTTACGTTGTAAAAGTAAAATAATATAATCTACTAAGTCAAAAGTATTTAAAAAATATATATTTAAAAACCGCCAACTGACACGGGCAGTTTAAACGCCCGCCATTTTGGCGCGCTTGGTGTGACGTCAAAGTCGGTGATAAAACGTTTGCTGTCTTAGACTTTGACGTTGGTAGGTTGGAGTTTGGTAGCTTACGGACACCATGGCGGCGCAACTGGTCTCGCCGCCATGGTGTCCCGGTGAAATATAGCCCTTAGAGTTCTCCGCGCGATTAGAACACAAAACAGTCTGAAATCAACCCGGACCTGACATATCAACCGTCTGGTTGGTACTGGTTCTTTTAGCACTTACAAAAATGTCGGAGTCACATTTGACTTGTGACGGTGTCGGTTTCATTAGATAGTCCCAACAGAATTTTCCATCGTTACCTTAAATCCGTAACACAATCCTCTTTATTAACTTCTAACCAGTTCAAAGACTCACACAATATAGTAACTTGACTGGCCTGTTGGTCTAGTGGTCTAATGGCCCTGACTGCTATGCCGGAGGTCGTGGGTTCGATTCCCACCCAGGACAAATGTTTGTGTGATGAGCACGATCATTTGTTCTGTGTCTGGGTGTAATTTATCTATATATGTATGTATTTAGAAGTATATAAGTATGTTTATCAGTTGTCTAGTACCCATAACACAAGCTCTGCTTAGCTTGGGGCTAGGCGGCGTTGTGTGATAGTTGTGGAATATTATTATTATTGCATTTATTTATATTTAAATACATATTTTATACATTTTTAAATATTTCCTTAAAAAAAACATTTAAAAATATAAAAAATAGTAGCCCACCGGCCCCGATGCCGGTGTCACAGGCATCGGGTCAAAGCTACTGGTGGTCAGGGCTCCTGAGAGAGGAACCTCCGGACAATACGCGCCGTGTCTAAGAGTACTGCTTTCTGGATTAAGCCCTTGATCCAACTGCCTAACGAGAGCCTCCTCAGATGTTGGTCGAGGCTCTTTGATATTTATTATTATTATTAGTAAGGGATCAATATCTCGTGATACCACGAGCTCCTAACACGATCAATTTTATGGCGTAAACTGAACTGTTAAGAGATGGAGCTATATAGGGTGTATAGCTCCATCCCCCTTTCTCGCTCGCATGGCTGGCTGAACTTTTACCATGTCATTGGTGAAATCCCAGATCATTCAACAACACCCGTTGAGCCGAAGCTTAATTAAACAAATTAAACTATCACAAAGACTGACTGAAAGGGTATTGAAAGGGAATTGTTTAAGAGCAACAACAACGGTATTATTTGTAAGCCCCCCTTTGTAAAGGTTTACTGGGAAAAAAACTGCAGTCGAATTGAATTTATATAGGTATTGATGCTTTTGTGGTACTTTTATTTGATTCTGAATGATTTTGCTGCTGGTATTTTGTTTTTCATTTTTTTTATTGACTAACTCTTGAAATAAAATATATCACTCAGGAATAAAGCAGCTTTCTATGGGTGAAAAAATTTTAGCAATCGAACCAGCCCCCCTAGTCAAGTTACAACCGTTTCGTTTCGATTCTCTTTTCGTTGATCGCCTCGAGTCGGCGACGCCTCCTATTCCTTTGTTCTGATCACGTGACTGAGCGTTGAGATGACGTCAGAACAAAGGAATCGGAAGCGTGGCCTACTCGAGGCGATCGACGAAAAGAGAATCGAAACGAAACGGTTGTAACTTGGCTAGGGGGGCTGTACTTTCAGAGATTACCTTCTACAAACAAAAAATCAAACCTTGCGTAGTGTAGATTGGCTCACGCTTGGATGCTATCTCACCTGATAGAGCACGTTAGCCTAGAAGTAACCGATCAACTCTTGACTTAAAGACCCTTAGGTTCTTGCTGTCATGTCAGGGAATTCAACTCCTTAGCTGTACGCACAATTAATTTGGTCGCAAAACAGTCGAGCAATGTGGTAAGGAAGCGGCGGTTGCGTTGGAAGGCCTCCCACAAGGTGCACCGAAGACCTGGTGAGGGTCGCGGGAATCCGATGGATGCAAGACGCACAGGACCGGTCACTATGGTGACATTTGGGGGAGGCCTATGTCCAACAGTGGACGTCTTTCGGCTGAAATGATGATAATGATGATGAATGTGGTAAGGACCAAATCCGGGTCAAAGGCACGTTATGTTCTACGCTCGCCTCATTGAGATATCAGCAAAATTGACAGGATCAGTTAAGAGACGATGCCTGCCAAGACTGTGGAATGTTCGAAAGAGTGACCGTGGCCCTCGCTAAGGGCAACTGAAGGAACACTAGGTTTTCGTCCCTCCTGTTCGACCTTAGAGCGTAAAAAGCCATTTTATGATTTATCAGGTAAAAAAAGGATGAATTTATAACATGCTTAAGAATTCGGGCTCAATTTTGATGGAAACTATAACACTCTACTACATGTGGCTGGCAAAATCTGGATAAGAGAACTATCTTTACAACCCCCCTAGCCAAGTTACAACCGTCTGACCACGTGACTGAGCGTTGAGATGACGTCAGAATAAAGGAATCGGAGGCGTGGCCTACTCGAGGCGATCAACGAAAAGAGAATTGAAACGAAACGGTTGTAACTTGGCTAGGGGGGCAGTTACGCCTACTACTTAAAGGTGTGACGTTATCTTAAGATTTGCTCTTGAACAGCTTATCACACGAGAAAGTAGAAGGTTAACGCACAAAGAAAATACCCAATACACTCCACACAGAAACAGTATCAGAATATCCGTATAATATAGCACCTAAACCCAGAAACCAATTCATATAGACTAAGTTAATGTGCCTGCGATTTATAGCGTGGTTTCAATAAGTCTCTCCTTATAAAAAGGTAATAAAACCTTCAGGGTTTATCTCCGTATTGGTAGCTGAAGATTCGGTTATCTGAAGATATTCAGTTAGTGAGATGGTTTGCAAATGGGTGTATTTATTTAGTTTCATTTTTGGGAAAGCATATTGATGTTTTTGGGGTGAAGATGAATAAAAATAAATCTTAATGGGCTTTATAATATTTTCTTTATGTATCTTAATAATAATAGAAATACGGGTCGATCTTCTAGGTTAAGCAACACTTGCCAAGGTCCTCTGCGGATGGGTGACCATCTTAATATGACGTGATTCCTCCGTGCCTTGGAAAGCACGTTGAGCCGTGCGTTGGTCCGCGTTATTATTTGCAAATCTTTGTCAGTCGGACATTCCGAAGTCCGACTGTCTTCCGGTACGCAGTCACCACTCTAGAACCTTTCGGCCTCATTGACCATCTATTCTGCGAGCAATGTGACCTGCCATCTGGCAAGGCATATGGCCACTTAATTGTGATTGTGATGATCATTTATCATTTATCAATAACTCTCTCCATTACCCTTTAGATGACTTTAAGCCTTCCAATATATTGAAGTCATTAAAAGCATAATCAGCCTTATAATGATCCAACTGCTGGAACTCAGGTTTCCTTTGTAGGAGAGGGAATAAGACGTCACTCTCCAAGTGGACCTTTTTTGTTTTTACCTAATAAAATACCTAAGAAATCAGATAAAAAAAATGTAATATATAAAAAACTCGTGTTAAGTACTGTGTAAAGTTTGTTACCTAACGCATACAAAACGGATTGCCCGAGTTTTACGACTTTTTTTTTGTGTATATCGGTGCCCTCACTATATTTTATTTTTTTATCAACGTTCAGCTAATAATCTTATATTGTTTGAAAAGTGATACTTAAATAGTTTTATTTCATGTGAAAATTCTTATGGTTGTGTGATTATGCGTATATTTGTTAAAATATTCAGACTGTGTGAAATATTTCTGAAAATCGAGTCCCGGAACCTTAGCCTGTTGTGCAAGAGCTTTAAGGCCTACGCAGACCGGGACGGCATGGCAAAGGATTTTGCCGCCAGTCAGCGCACACTAGCCACTTAGATACTGCGGCATTCCAGCGCCTTGCCATGGCATGCCACGTCATGTCGAAGTTTGCCACGGCAGCTTCTACTGCCCGATACATATTTCAGTCATAAGTAGCGTTTGATAGAGTGTTGGCGGGCGCTGGCGTCCTTCGGCATGCCGTCGCCTACAGCAGCGCGGCATGGCATCCTGCCGCGGGAGCCCGTGACGCGTCTTTCAATACCGTGCGATGATATCCCTTTCGATGCCACGGGATCATTTTAAAGCATAGGAATTTATGTCGTATTTCTATTTCGATACGGTTGAATGTCCATTGGTAAAAATTTAAATCCTTTGCCATGCCGTCCCGGTCTGCGTAGGCCTTTAATTTTTTTCAAACCGTGTCAACAGAGGGTTTAACCCTCTGCAGTATTTTGCAGAGGCCTCCTAAATGAACATCTTAAAGCTTTTTTTTTAAGCTGGTAATATTTTGACAATTTCAGTTGAGTAACTTAAACTACTAAGACTGCTTCAAGTGGCTTGTTTCGAAGATTTTTGTTGTTTTTTGCGGTCGGAATTTTTGGCATAGTCAACTTTTTCAGTGACTAATATTCATGAAGTCAAAAATCCGCCATTTTAAAAAAAATATAATTTTGACCCATTGTTACTGTCCCTACTAAAACGAATATAACAACACTTCATTTGCTGAAATGGAACAAACCGTCTCGGCTCTCGGGCGTGCCACAGAAATACATATATATACCTACACTCGAAAAACATTACCCTCCTGGCACAGTCGGGTAAACAGACCACTTGCCTACTTATCATAAGCTCAAGTCATCCCTCCACTTTTACTGACCTCTTTAATTCAATACAGCTCACCAATAAACCCGATAATAAACATCAGAATCCATAAAACTAATTAAACCCACAATCTCTTTAAAGAAACTGTTGGTGTTTTAATAAACACTAATAACCACCAACACTCAATAAAAACAATTAGGACTTACCGTACATTTCTACTTATTAATACACGATGGAAAGTCACCTTCTAGACCGATTTTCAACCTTAACTAGCAGTGTTAAGGTTCAAAATTGAATTGCTTTGTGAAGCAAATTAAAATGTTCGCACTTGTATTAAGAACTCCCATTGTTCTCTAGTGCTAACTTTAATAACTGAGTAACTGAAGTAAATTGCACTTTCATTTTGTTACTAAAATGCCTTGTAGTTGAATATTGTTTTGTTTTTAATGCTCATCCGGGAATACAGGGGCTCGAAGTCTCTCAGCACTACGGAATTAACAATATACAATATAATATAAACAATATAATATATTCCACAACTATCACACAACGCCGTCTAGTCCCAAGCTAAGCAGAGCTTGTGTTATGGGTACTAAACAACTGATAAACATACTTATATATTTCTAAATACATACATCTATAGATAAATTACACCCAGACACAGAACAAATGATCGTGCTCATCACACAAACATTTGTCCCGGCATAGCAGTCAGGGTCACTAACCACTGGACCAACAGGCCAGTCTGAAAATTGTTTGAATGAGCTACAGTGGTCCTAGAACACGAAAGGGGTAACTGAAGGAACACGGGTCAGTAGACGATAAAAGTCTGACACTCCCTCTCGCCACTCAAAGCATTGATGATTTCCCACTAAAAAACTTTTATTGTCTACTGACCTGTGTCTTCTTTTTATGTGGGAAATCAGCCAATGACATCTCCCGAGGAGAGGGAGGGCTTGTCAAACTTTTACTGACTACAACCCACTCCTGTTCCTTCTTTGCCTTCGTTCCAGGGCCCCGGGGTTCATTCAGTCTTGGATTGCATTAAAAACATTTTTTTTTGTTAGGGTACTTCTTTGTTTTCCTAGTTTTTAAAAGTTCGTTTGATTTACGTGTTTTTATTTTAACAGTCTAGACATGGGCAATGAGCCGGAATTAAACCCGAGTACCTATTAATGGGGAAGCCTGCCAACGCTGCGACGAAGGTGGACCGGACCGATGACCAGACCAGGGTCACGGAAGTCCGATAAATGCGAGACGCACAGGGACCGGTCCTTGTGGCAACACTTCAGGGAGGTCTTTGTCCAACTGTGGACAGCTTTCGGCTGAAATAAGGAATGATGATGATGACCCATCAATACCAACCCTTACTCATCTCCAGTAGTAGCTTGGACGGTTTTCTTTTAGCACATAAGATAACATTCACCTGTGCAAAGGTACAATCAATCGCCACTTCAAGAGAAAAAAAGAAAATAATTAATAGCCCAGTAAATAAATGACCAACCCAAGAAGCTCCATACAAAAAGCCGTTAAACTAAATTAACTTGGTCCAAAAGCGACGGAAAAAGATTAATTGTGTACGAACGGCTCCTTAAGAAATCAATAAGTATTTTTCTCCCCAAGTTGGCGAAGTGGGGAAGTTCCTACAGAATATTCAGCGTACTTAAGTAAATGAACTGTCGGTACGGGGCCTGCATTATTACCCGACTGTTGTTTCCAACTTCGTTTAGAATAAATTCAATTACGCAAAGTTCTTTGCTAAGGTCTTAAGGATGCAGGGATAGGTATTTCGAAAGCCTGTTAGACTTCTCAATCTTGTTAAACCTTGAAATAAATCACAGACCTTCGAACAACTGAGTCGGCATTATCAGAATGTTCCATACAAACCAAATGTGTTCTTTATATCTGCCGAAAGACGTCCTTTGTTGGACATAAACCTCCCTGACGGTCCTTCCAGTCCTGTGCGTCTCGCATCCACCGGATTCCCGCTACCCCCACCAGGTCATCAGTCCACCTTATGGGAGACCTTTGAACGCTGCGTCTTTCGATACGTGGTCACTACTTCAGAACCTTTCGGCCCCATCGACCACCTGTACTGCGAGCAATGTGGCTTGCCCATTGCCACTACATATGTTTGGCGATTCTTTATCGTTTACTTAGAAGAAAAGACAGCCCATTATCTACATTCTGACTATAATATAGACAGCAGAAATTGGTGGTCTTCGCGGAAACGAATATTGTTAGTAATGGCGTCTTTAGTCGCTGCCCAGGCGCGGAGATTCCCTGTTCTGTGTTCCTTGACTTTGAGCCGAACTTTTGGCAATGTCTTACCGTCGCCCGTTGTTACATACAGTTTGAATCTTTCAAGAGACTGCAGATTTGAAAGAATCACCGAGGCTCTGGAACGCCAAGGGCACCTGAAACGTGTGAGTTTTAGTCAGTAAATATTTTACACTGCCTCTCGCTCCACGCAGAGCGATTTGATGATGTCTCAGACTAGAAAAAGGCTCCAACAGACAGAACCATCAATAGACTCGGCTATATATCATCATCATCTTTCTGCCCTTGTCCCGTTTTTTTTTGTAGTTGGCACAACGTTTTTTTCTTCCGTTCTGTCCTGACACCCGTCATGCTATCACTGACTCCCTTTTCTTTCATATCACTTCTCACACAATCCATCTATCTTTTCTTTGGCCTCCCTGTCCCTCTCCATCGACACGGTTTTACAAAAATGCTAATATTCGGCTGTTTATAAATTCAATCAATTCTTTTCCCGATTAATTATAAGTTCTCTAGACAAAGTGATATTTATTAAGTGGTAACAATTGTCATAAGTCTATAAAGTTTGGGAATAACTCCGGGATATTTCAGTAGCAAAATAAAATACTGTAAGTTTCCATCAAGGCGTACGGAAATGCGCAACCGGTATATGATGGACATCCCACCCATACCCATAAAACGGTTTGGGAACACTTTCATTGTGCGTACACCTAAGGAGTGGAGTCCCCTGCCGGAGTCTGTGTTTCCTGATAGGTACAAACTGAGGAATTTTGAGTAAGAGTGAATAGGTTACTTCTAGGCAAGCGTGGTCCATCCTCATCAGGTAAAATAGTGGTTAAGCGCGAGCCTGTCAACAATAATAAAAAAACGAGCAAGACAATCATCTTCCATGATGAAAACTTAGTATCAGGTAATCTGTCTTAACACATGAACAAATGGAATGTGAAATAGGACCCACAACTATTAATGTTGCAGGAATTCAAACCACAAACCTTATAATTACGAATGCATCGATCATTTCCGTATAAAGCCATACTTACACATTCACATAACCATTGGTTCCGTGTGGCAATCAGTATGAACAAGGCATTAATGACAATTTCTTCGAAATAAAAATTTCAGTTTTCAGAATTTTCACCTACTGCATTTTATGAGCTCTCAACTAGCATAGCGTAGCATAATATATATTAAATTGCACCTGCCATTTTATGTTTCTGCACCACCCTAAGGTCGACTGGTAAAAAATGCCTGACTCAGGCATTTTTTACCAGTCGACCTTAGGGTGGTCTGAGGCATTAAGTCCGCCTTTGAACAGTGTTATTTACTAGTGCATAAAGTTTTAATAAATAAGTAAATAATAGCATAATCAGCCTTTTAATGTACCCACTGCTGGGACTCAGGCCTCATCTCTAGGAGAGGGAATGGGCCGTAATCCATGGGCAGTGCGGGTTGGTGAATGTCACATGTCTTCGAATTTTTGGTTCTAGGACATGGCAGCTTCCTTACGATGTTTTCCTTCAACATATTACACAAAGTAATACGCCTGGCTGGCTTTAAACCCACGACCTACAACTAGTAAGTCGGGGTCGTTACTACTGGTCCACAACTGCTCTGAAATGCAGTAGGTGCTCTCAACTGTGAACACTAAAATGTTACGTTTTGTTTTGATAGAAAATTTTGCCGTGAAAATTCCTTGTTTATGTTCGAGCATTGTTTCGCTTTTCATCGTCTAAAAGTTTCTGTTCATAGCCCAATTCTTTTCCTCACTTTTATTTTGTTTAATCATTCCATCTTTTGTGTTTGTTTATGTATCAAACGTGATTATGTCACATTTTTGTTTGTTTTCTTTAATTCTTTGTTGTACACGAAAATAAGTTATAAAATAATTTGATAACAGAGTTCATGAACTTAGTCTCAAAGCATGTTTTAGTTTTCATAGCATAGTCGGCCTTATAATGTTCCCATGTTAGTTTTCATGGCTAAGTATAATAACCAGAACTATCCATCAAGGACCTTGCCAGGTGATTGCCATTGGGATTCTGGAGTTGCAGTGGTTGAGAATGATAAAAAAATGCTTTTGAACCGATCAAATCAATTAAGGTCTTCAAATAAATGATGGAAAAACCAATTCTCCAGAATCTTCACATAAAGATAAAGATAAAGATAATTATATTTGTCAAAACATGGGTATACATGCAGTTTTAGCATGCAGGATGTTACAAAATTAATGTTTTGTCCGTACATGTTTCACCCTTCAGGCGTACAAATTTATAAGGTTTAATCATTTATCAAAAATTACGAATAAAAAAATAAAATATATGCATTAATTAATAAAAAAAGAATATAAAATGTCAGAATAAAACTTAAAAAAAAAAAATGTCAAATAGTCATTAAAACGCATTAACAAATGAATCAAACAATGTCAGATAAAAAAAAATATATACGTCTTAAATTTTAAATTGTTATTAATATGCATTAAAAAATTAATAAAAAAGGCAGATAAAATAAAAATTCAAATAGTCAATAAAATACAATAATAAATTAATAAAAAAAAGGCAGATTAAAATAAAAAATTATATGGTAATTGATATGCATTATAGAACAGAAAAAAATGTCAGATAGTGTCATTCAAAACGTCACTTATACTGTAATAACACTTGTCTGTTAGTAAATCTCGAAACTTCTTACACACACACTTCTCATATAGTCCATGCGTCTTGAACAATTCATCAATGTTTTACGATCCTAATTCACCCCAACGCCTAACACTTTCCTATGTCCAAGTTAATCGAAGTCTTGATTGACATGTGCAGAAGCAAGAGATTTGATTACATTGTCATCCACCATTGCAGATCACGTGAGTAAACTGTTCACAAATGCTTTAGAGCCTTACCAGACAAGCGTAGGCGATCAGCGATTTTGCGACTTCAAGAGCTGCATTGTGTTTAGCTACTTGTTTGCTGCTTTACGTTTTAGCGTCTCGATGCATTTCACGAACAATGTAATGAAACCATACAGAAAAACAACATACTAACGTTATTTTTTTCTCAACGATTACTTACGAAGCTCCTCTAGCTATAAAATTTTTTGGACCATTTGTAAGCGGTTAAGCACGTTAAGCTGTTGGTCTATAGCAGTCGTATATGCGGTCCCCAGCAGGGTCCAAACCTACTGGGGCCAAGGGTTTGCTTCTGAAAGGAAAACTCGGCCCTGGTATGAAAGGCAACGAAGGAACAGGAGTGAGTTTTTAGCCAGTAAAAGTCTGACACGTCCTCCCGCTGCGCCCAAGAGCAGGGATGATTTTCCCAACTACAAAAAAAAAGTCATAGAACCACAAGACGTGCGGCGTTGCGCTACCGGTACATGGTAGACATCCCACCCATACGTACGAATCGTTTTAGAAACACATTTATTGTGCGTACAGTAAAGAGTGGCATTTCTTGCCGGAGTCTATTTCCTGATAGCTACAACCTAGGGGTCTTTGAGTCAAGAGTGAATAATTTACTTGTAGGTAAGCGTGCTCCCTCGTCGACCACATCATTGCTTTCCATCAGGTGAGAACCTCAAAAAAACCTAAATAACCGGGCCAGTGCGAGTCGGACTCGCGCACTGGGGGTTCCGTACAAACTTACCTATGAAAACAGTTCAATTTCCGAATTGAGTTACGAAGATTCCGAATAGCAAAAAAAGTTGTTTTTTTTTTGTGACGCAACTGCAAATTTATAATTTTCAGATTTATTCCTATACTTTCTTGTGCTATGAGACCTTGCTTCATGCCAAATTTCAGGATACTAGGTCAACGAGAAGTACCCTATGGATTTTGATTCCCTTGAAAGTGTCGAAACACGCTTTTTGTGATATAAACGGCCGTATCGTTTTTTTTTTTCGTTAACGCAAAGGTTGGATTTTTTCACAGCTTCAAGGGACCGCAGAACTGAGTATACAGTTTTAATTTCAACTCGATACCTCCATGCATTCCCGAGATAAAGGGTCTTGACAGACAGAAGGACAACAAAGTGATCCTATAAGGGTTCCGTTCTTTCCTTTTGAGGTACGGAACCCTAAAAAACACCGTGGTGAAGTTCAGGGCCGACGCCCGCTAGGGCTAGGGCTATACGGGGAATTTCTGAAAAGGAACAGTGGTACTAGAACGCAAAGGGCAACAAACAGTTAAAGGCTGATATGTCCTCACGCTCCACCGTAGGGCGAGAGAAGTCATTATATGATTTCCCACCTCAAAAAAAATCCTTGGAGAAGTTATTAGCAAGTCATTAACTTGTACAAGAAAACAGGTAAGAAAGTAAGAATCTAATTACTTTTTGTTTCACCAAGTTTTGTGTTCGCACCGAAATTACCATGTAAAAGTACCTAACAAAAAAAAAGTACCGAATTGCGTGACCCCTGAGGCTACCTACATGTTTTCATTTAATTATCGCGATATTTAAAAATCTTAAAAAAAAAAAAAAAAAAAAATTTAATAAAGTAATTACACCATGTTTACTTGTTCCCGGGAATACAAAGCTGGAGAACGGAAACTTTTCCCGTGGCCGATACCGCGTTGTCCCCTCCCTAGTCCCTATCACACGGGATAAAATTACATGCTATTGATGAAACTTTTTCAATTTATTTGACGTCAAGCACTTAAGTTTTAATTACTTCTTCCTCTTGTTAAATGTCCAAGAATGGCGAAAAAAAAACTGCTGACGTGAAGATCCCCGAAAGGGGACATTGTATTCAAATTAATCGTCCTGAAGTGAATTAATTGAATTCAACGGGGTTCTAATTCAAAGAATTGTCAAGCCGTCTTTTAATAATTTAGAAGGTACATTTAAGACATTTTTGAAGACCAGCGAACTGTCCTTTTCATTAAATTAATGGGTTTAATTTTTAATTAAAGTTCTGTCTGTAGCAAGTGAATTAGATAGGATTTCTTGGAAAGTGGAATCCGAACGATTTGAGTGAGGCAACTGTAAGAGAGGCACAAGCTTTTGTGAAAGGACTTGTAAGAGCAATTTCTAGTGATTGAGCAATTAGCTGATATGTTTCAGAACGAGTTTTGTTTCAACTCTTGAAGAGGACGAGAGTAGTTTTAGAGTACTCAAAGGAAGTATTAATCACTGTTTCAAAGAATTCAATTAAAAAGTTAATTGTTAACAAGTTCTACCAGAACAGGAGACGAGTGTCGGGAGTTACAAGGTGATTCCCGGTCACCGTAGATACGGAATTGGGACTAGCGGTCGAGGAGAAATAGGCAGCTCGGCTCGCAGGGCGTCCAGTGAGGACCAAGCCCGAATCGACAGCGTGTAGTGTTCCACGCTCGCCTCAAACAGATATCAGAAAAACTAGAGGGGCAGGGCCGCGGGAATGCTCAAAAGAGTTACCATGGCCCTACAACGCAAAGGGCAAACGAAGAAACATAAATTCAGTGAAATTCTGTCACGCCCTCTCGCTTCATAGTTTCTTCATAAATCAGCCAAATCATACATGTAGTTTGCACTTGCCCAGCTCATAACTAATCTCCATAATAAAACAAAAACAAGACACCAGTGTTCCACACTCTATTCTTCAACCGTCCAACGGTCATAAGATTTTAAATTCTACCCTCACAAGCAAATCGCATGCAAATGTATGCGCCCCCAATGAATGGCGGTAGGAAACAGGGCTCATTCTACATATGCATGCGATTTCCTGATTTATATCTGACACAATCTACAAAGGCTTTCTGCTAAAAGGAAGACTTTTTAGGGTTAAATCGATGGGGTGTGGTTGTACATGGTGGTTTTGCGGAAACGATATTCATGTTCCCGAACGGGTGCGATGAGATTTCAGCCCCCAAACGGGTACGACTTGTCCAGGGATGTGTCGCATCACTATTTCGTCGTTGTAAATGTTATTTCTGTTTGCGTATTTTACAAATATGGAATGAGAGCCGAGTGATATTCTGAAAGAGGTGCCTCTTGTCTCTCGTACTAGTTTAAATTATGATTGACGTACTTTTTTTTGAGGTGGAAAATCATAGAATGACTTTTCTCGCTCTAGAGTGGGCAAAAGGGCTTGTCAAACTTTCATTGACTAAAACCTAAAAATTGTGACAATTGTTTTGCCAGACTTTGACTGGCCATTAGCTTAATTTGATAAAACTTAGTAAATTATTTCGTCGAAATTCCATCATAGTGATGTGCTGTGTGTAGACGCTTAATAATTTCATCAACAATTTCCTTGCCCATATTCTTTCAATGCTTATTTTCTGATTGTTTTACGTAGACGTCTACAACGTCACGTTTCACCCCACTCTGGTACTAAGGAATCAATTGAGTGTCTTATTATCGCTAAATTGTCATAATCGCAGACATATCCTTGGTCTTATTCATACTCTTCCTTTTCCCGCTCTCAAACCTTCAAGCTAGAACTACATTAGACCGACGCACACGTGTAACACGTCTGATTTGTACATAGAACGACGTCGCGTGGCGTGAATCAAGTGTAGCTCTACAAGTCTAGTTTCCATATAAAATGTATGGAGACCGATGCGCCCAGATCGGCGTGTGTGGCACACGTGTGCGCAGTGTAGCTCTAGCTTTATGCTGCTTCTTTTCACACATCGTCCATACGTTCTTTTTATCCACTCTACATCCACCTTTACAAAATAATAGTTGTGATACGAGCAAGTAGGCAACAAAATTACTCCAAATTCCTTTCCTTTATCGGGTACCCATAATTACTTCTAACACCACGTATCTACAATGTATGGGGGCCATAACAATTTTATGAGACGTCATAATTGAACCACCGCACCGGTATAAGTTGTAAACCACGACATCCTTTTTATGGGGTTTTATGGGCTCTCATTAGGGTTTACCACAAAAAACATGGTCTTATTTATGGGAACACCCAAATACTCCGAAATATTTTATTCCGAATTTCGATGTTCCGATTTTCAAAAGTCCGAAATTCATAATACTTAAGAATTATAAGGTCTATTATTAAAAATCACGAAATTTATTATTCCGAAAGTCGTAAATGCGATTTGTTAGTTTTCCGATTTTCATACGTTCGAAGAATCAAATGCACGAAGGGTTCTCGGTCCGAAAAACGATATTCCGATTTTCAATACTTCGAAATAAACTAAAAGTCAACATTTTGTGCTACAAAATTTAGTGACAGAAACGAATCGCTGCAAAACCGACTTCACGCAGTCTTGTCTGCCCTACCCCGAGAGTGTAATTTAAACCCGCGTAGGCGTGGAGGGGTAGGGTGGCCCGCGTGCTGAGGAGCAGGTGGTTTGAAGGCCCGCCGCCGCGGCTGAGGCTGGCCGGCTTAGCCGGCCAGCAAGCCGAAGCTGCGGTGGTGAGCGTTAAAACCATCTGTGACGATAAGCTCGCGTGGGGCCGCCCAAACCCCGCAGCGCCGGAGCCGTGACAGAAACAATGCTTGTTGCATGTTGCATGCCTGCTTGCATGCTGCATGCCTGCTTGCATGCTGCATGCTTGCTTTCATGCTGCATGCCTGCTTGCATATTGCATGCCTGCTTGTTTGTCGCATGCTTGCTTGCATGCTGCATGTTTGCTTGCACGCTGCATGCCTGCTTGCATGCTGCAAATCCCCTGTATTATTGATGAATCACTTAGGTTCGGTTAGGTTAGAACTTATGTTAGAAATTTATAGGATATATATACACAAGGATAATAACTGTAAACAATCTATGCAATTATGAGTAGGAAAACGCATCTGTCATTAGTTTTTTAATACTACCCCTCATACTATACATAATATTACACTTCTCTCTGACGAGCAAATAAATGTTTATTTGTCTTGCTATACAGTTTTACAAGGCGTTTTTATTTCGGAATTGTATTAATCGGTATTTTAATAATCGGAATTCGTATTTTTGATGTTTCGAATTATCATTAAGTCGGACTTTTTGTTATTCGAGCTATTGAAACTCGGTATTTTGAGAATAGTAATTATAAACGTTAGGAATATTGAAATTTAGGAATTATAAAAATAGGAGTACTGATAAGTCGGAGTTATTATATTCGGAATTTTGAACCATTCGGAATTATGAAAATCGGTATTTTGAAATTCGTATTTGTGACTGTCGGAATAAAGTTTTTCGTATTTATGTAGTGTACCCCTTATTTATGATAGTTATGGTTTTACGTTATTTTTTTTTTTACAGTTAGTATAGATTTATTTAAATCTTGCGACCAACTTCGGCGGATGGTGCGGGTGACAGCTGTCGGATTTTCACTCGTCTTTATGATGCATATTTTCGTCCTGATGTTGTCCGACCCATGTTATGTAGAAAAGATCTTAAGGGGATGCAACTCGACATACATTTTCACTGTTTTTCATACAACCTTACACGTATTACATACACTCAGTGACGGATTAACCCTTAATCAAATTAAGCAATTGCCTAGGGCATCACGTCTGGGGGGGCACCAGAAGAAACAAAAAAAAAACCGTCCTTAGGGCATCACGACTCACTCTCATGTCACCAAAAACCACACCAAAAAAAGTTTCTAGGACTAATTTGAAAAATCCGCGGGTTTTCAGTTGACAAAGAGTCCGACTTAGAGTCATAATCCTGCTCCCGCTTGCCCACTCGCTACCGCTAGTGCATTCGGCAATTCAAATGAACCGGAATTGCGATTAGCCAATCACAAACCACCCCTACCCCGCGGCCCCTCCGCAAATCTGTGTCAATCAAATGTTTTGTTTTTTGAGTAATTGTGCCGGCCGGCTTCTATGCATACGTAATAATAGGGGTTAAAGTATGAAATTGCCGTTTTATTGTAATAGGTACTTCGAATTGACCTTCATGGTTTGAGATTTTTGAGTGAAACTTTTTTCACATAGTCGGTTATTTTTTTTCACTAAAAAAACACTAAAAGAATCAAAATAACTTTAATTTCGGAAGTCGGTGTTTCTCGGTATTTTTTGTTTCTTATTTAACACCGACTTCTGAATTTTTTTTATTTTTTCTGTTTTTTATTTCACACTTTTTAGTTGCGATACACTTATAACCGGAGTGCCTATTCTCATGACGATTCCAATTATCCCAAACACTGCTAGGTTACATTGTTTTATTATGAAGTTCCTGTGTCTACCTTCTACCTTCCGGCTCCATCATCAGATCAGTTCGATAGTACCTTATAGCCAAAGTGACATTCACAGAGTGAGTTCATGACAATTCTAATAAGCCCAAACACGGCTAGGATACATTTGATTAATTACGGAGTTCCAGTGCCTACCTTCCAGCTCCATCATCATCATCAGTTCACTTCGAGTATCATTTTCAACATAACTATACAGAACCATTTATTTATTTGTATTGTCATAGTCGCTTAATTATCTTCATTGTGATATCTATGTGAGTATGAAGTTCCGTTGGCCATTTCTGGTCTTCTTCATCAGTTCCACTTCATCAAATGTTACTTTTTGTCTGCTTAAGTCCTCGATGAAAATACCAAAATAACTATATGGTTGCCTATAATATTTGAGGAGTTCCCTCGATTCCTCATGGATTCATCAGGAAAACTGGATTTTGAAAACTGGACCAATCTGGAAGCATATCCTCTAAGGAGAAAAAAAATTGCCAATCGATCCATAAACGACGGAGTTCTGAGGTAACAAACATGAAAAAAATACAACCGAATTGATAACCTTCTCCTTTAATGGTAGTCGGTTAAAAAATGTGCAACATTCGATTAAGTATCGACTTTCAGTTGTTTTTTATTCAGCTTAGATAATAAAGATGAATAAGTACTTCGAAAATTCGAGTGATTTTTGAATACCGAATGAGTTCCGACGCGGAACTAACGCGGCAGAAACAGTTCGCAATATCAATGTTGCGTTTGGAGAGGGGATAGCTAATGAACGCACCGTGCGATTTTGGTTTAAACGCTTTCGTGATGGAAACTTTGATTTGAAGAACGAACCACGTGGAAGACCGCCCACACAGGTGAATAACAATGAATTGAAAGAGATGGTGGAAGCCGATCCGAGCCAAACTACCCAGGAATAAGCGCCATGGTATAACGTTACCTTACCAACAATAAAAAAATGTGAAAAATGGGTGCCTCATGATTTGACTTATCTGCAGAAAGAAACGCGTGTTGAAACTTACGTTGCCTTGTTAAATCGATACAGAAATGAAGGAATATTGGATCGAATTGTGACATGTGATGAAAAGTGGATCCTTTACAATAACCGTAAGCGAAAAATGCAATGGCTGACCCCAGGTCAAACGCCGCAACAGTGTCTTAAGAACACTGTTGCGCAAAGTTTACCAATAAAAAGGTAATGGTAACTGTTTGGTGGTCTCAGCATGGTGTTATTCACTATAGCTTTCTCCGATCGGGTTAAGCAATAACGGCAGATGTCTACTGTGTCGAACTCCGAACAATTATAGCTAAACTAGCAGTGAAACAGCCCCGACTCATGAATCGATCATCACCATTATTGCTTCATGATAACGCGAGACCTCATACAGCACGAGAAACCGTTTTAACTCTACAGGAACTGCAATTAGAAACCATTCGTCACCCTCCGTCTTTGCCAGACCTTGCTCCAACAGACTACCATATTTTTTCCCGTGATTTGGACAAGTTTATACGTGATAAAAAGTTTTCTTCTCAAAAAATGAATTTCAATTTTTCAGTACAAATCGGCAATTTCATACTTTAAACCCCTAATAAATAAATTATGCTTTGGTTTTTATTGTTGTCGCACCTTGTCCACTTCTAAGGTACGTTACATCTCGTCACTTTATTTTACAAAAAACTAATGTTTTTAGGCGTTAAAGGCTTAAAGACCAATTCTAGTTGACATACGGATAGGGGGGCCCACAGGCGTAGATTGCTTAGGGCATCAAGTAGTCTTAATCCGTCACTGCATACACTTACTTCCATACAGCTCTTAAGCGATTATGACGTTATTACACATTTTTCATTAGATATTTTGGAAACAGTATCTTAAGGATATTATCTAGGGTTCTATTGAAATCTATTTATAAATTTGTGTAACACTAATCCAGTAAAGACCTCTGAAAATCATGAATGAACTTTGACACTTCATAATGTACTCAAAAATTTAAAAAGATAAAATAGTATAATAGTACAAGCCTTGCAAATTTAATCAAGATTATCACGATGCGCGGGACGAATAGCGCGGCACGCGAATATTAATGACATCATTCGACGAGCCCTTGTCACCGTCGGCGTTCCGGCTGTTTTGGAACCTCATGGCCTGGCACGCGACGATGGTAAGAGACCGGACGGTATGTCTTTATTTCCATGGAAGATGGGTAGGCCTTTAGTATGGGACGCTACCTGTGTCGACACTCTTGCGCCATCCCATCTTCCTAGCTCGTCGCGCTGTGCTGGTGCTGCCGCTGCGGCTGCGGAGAACCTCAAGCGGCGGAAATATAACAACCTCGTCGGTAGTTATATTTTTGAGCCGTTTGGGGTTGAGACTCTTGGGCCGTGGGGTCCGAGTGCTCATGCCCTTTTTAAAGAATTATCTAAACGGCTAGTTGACACTTCGCGTGACCAAAGGGCTGGCTTTTACCTCGGTCAGAGATTAAGCATTGCCATACAACGTGGCAATGCTGCCAGTCTTTTGGGCACACTTCCAGTCGACAGCGATGCGGAGGAATTTTTTGACTCCATATTTTAGATAGGAGTTATTGTGTATATATTATGTAATTTTAATTAGTTAAGTGTTTTTATTTTTCATGTATTATACCATATTAAATTTCTAACTTTAAAAAAAAAAAAAATCAAGATTCTGAATGACGACTATTTTTCAAAAACTTTTAAGGGTTTCAAAAATAGCACGCATTGCCTGGTACAAGTTTTGTAAAATATTCGAGTAATCACGGAATTACCGAATGCTAACAGAGTTTTCAAGCGTTATCTCTCTTTTTTCGCGTTGCCTCTTCGTCAAACATCGCGTTGGATTGCGTTAGATGAAGTAACAAGCTTTGAAACCATGCTCGATGTTGACGATAGGCGAGTGGAAAAGGACCCTCTTAAGGGTGTGCATCATGCCAGTTATATATACGTTGGTATATAAACACACGTCTACAATCTGAGATGTTAGGATGAATGCCAAGAAAAATCTCACAACGTAAAGAAATAATTTAAATAACAATACTTCAGGGAAGGCACAGAAATACAAAATATTTTTGTAATCACCCCCAGTTTGTTCGAATTACTTTAGAAGTACTCTCATACATTTTAATGCGAGTTCATTACGACTTGTATACGGCTCTAAGGTAAGCAGGGTGTGTGCTGTTGTTTTTATTGGAGTCATTAAGTATCTAATGTTTGTGGGGATGTGAGTTGCAGTGATTATAATTTTACACCATCTTAGGATTGTAAATCTACGTTATACTACCTGGTTAAGTAATATTCTACGAAGAGTTATGCCACAGTATACAGCATGCATTTATAATTTTTTATACAATTAGTTTTTGCCCGCGGCTTCGCTCCCGTCTAACTGACTACTATATCCTACTCTACCCAACTCTATCCTACTCTACCCAACTCTATCCTACTCTACCCTACTCTACCCTACTCTACTCTACCCTACTCTACCGTACTAAAAAAAAAAGAAAAAGTATCCTATGTCCGTCTCCTGGTTCTAAGCTACCTCCCCACCAACTTTCAGCCAAATCGGTTCAGCCGTTCTTAAGTTATAAATAGTGTAACTAACACGACTTTCTTTTATATAATATAGATATACGATTGTTGCATGCTTCGTTGAGATAGGTCACATAGTAATTCTATTACTATAGGTAATAAGGGGTCATGCATGAATTAAGCCATACGAATTTCATGATTTTTACCCCCCCCCCCTTTTGTTGAGACAAGGACAAGGGGGGGAGTTGCTGGTCAAATCAGTGAGACTATCTTCCTAATGCGAACTTCTCATGCAAAAATTGTAATAGAATACGTACCATATCATCAGATTATTGCTGTCTGTTGCTGAAACACTCTTCCATACTACATAGAATTAACTGTGGAAGTTCCACAACAAAAAAAAGCTGAAGAGTTTGTTTCTACACGCTAATTTCATGAATTACTGCTTTAAACTGATTTTTTTTCAAGGGTCAGATAGCCCTTTTCATCCAGCTCTGGGTGGAGTGGGAGGTCGTGTCAGTCTTTTAATGACTAAAAATCACACCTGTGTTCCTTCTTTGCCTTGCGTTCCAGGACCCCTGGTTTATCTTGCGGAAGTTAAGATATATTATATCACGCTACGACGTATAGGATAGGAGCAGTAACCAAAGACACGGGTGAAACCGCGGAGGACAGCAGGTATAGTTAGAGAACCTTAACTTTAAAACCCAGGCGTGTCTTTTTTCCGCTAAACGGAGTCAATTCCACCCGGCTCCATCTTTCCGACGTGTGCGAGCCGATAACCTTGAGCTTCTTGGGGTTACGTTGTCGTCTACTCTCAATTTCGGCTCATACAGCGAGGCAAAGGCTCAACTCGCACGCACACTAATATACAGAAACACAGTCACAGACGCACACACAGACAAACACACCCACAGACACACCGTCGCACACACAAGCACAAACCTTCCACACACACGTGCGCACATTGCGTGCACGCTCACATAGTTTTAGTTACATACAATAATGTAATCAAGTTATGGGAGAGCGGCCTCTCCTGGCACAGGTGTTTTCACACTTAAAAGGAGAGGCCAACCTCAATATTGTTGAACCAACCTTGTTAAGTATCGAATAAAACGTTTTTCATTTTTTTTTTTCAACTGGCTGCCAAAAAATTGGGGATTTTAGCAAAGGTGAGACGGTACTTCACGCCGGATCAGCTGCTCAACCTTTATCAAGCGCAAGTTCGATCGTGTAGGGAGTACTGTTCTCATCTATAAGACGGGTCTGCCATATACAAGCTTGATGCGCTGGAGTCGATTGAGAGGCGAGCCAAGAGAATAATCGGCAATGATGCACTTGTTGAGTCGAAACTCCAAAGCCTTGGGCATCGCCGCCGAGTTGCTAGCCTGTCGATTTTCTATCATTTATATTTCGGGGAGTGTGCACTGGAATTGCAGAATCTGCCCGATACCAGCTTGATGCACTTGAGGCAATTGAGAGGCGAGCCAAGAGGATCATTGGCAATGATGCACTCGTTGAGTCGAGGCTTCAAAGTCTTGAGCATCGACGCAGAGTTGCTAGCCTGTCGGTTTTCTACCGGTTGCATTTCGGGGAGTGTGCGTCGGAATTGCATAACCTAATTCCGCCTAGCCCGTTCCATCATCGGACCACCAGGCGTACGGCAATGCGCCACCGGTACATGGTGGACATCCCACCTATACGCACAAAACGTTTTGCGAACACATTCATAGTGCGTACAGCTAAGGAGTGGAATTCCTTGCCGGAATCTGTTTTTCCTGATGGCTACAACCCGGGAATCTTTAAGTCAAGAGTGAATAGGTTACTTCTAGGTAAGCGCGTTCCATCGTCGACCGCATCGTCGCTTTCCATCAGGTGAGTTAGCGGTCAAGCGCGAACCTATCAAGAATAAAAAAAAAAAAAAAAAATCTAATTTTGCCAAGTCCGTTCCATCATCGGACCACTAGACGTACGGCGTTGCGTCACCGGTACATGGTACATCTCACACATACGCACAAAGCGTTTTGGGAACACATTTATTGTGTGTACAACCGAGGAATGGAATTTCCTAACGCGGCGTCTGTGTTTCCTGATAGCTAGAACTTAGGGGTATTTAAATCGAGAATGAACTTAAGTTAACTTTTATATATTAAAATTGTGTGTAACTTGATATATTAATTACGCTTTGTTTCATCGCAATCGATTGACTATAAACTACATTCATTGACTGTTAGGAAGAATCGCCAACGCGTACCAGAAGACGCGGCTATGTAAGGTTCCTACAAGGTGGATCGATGACCGCGTGATTGTGGCGGGAATCCGGTAAATGCGAGACGTACAGGACCTGTCGTTATGGCGACACTTGGGGATGCCTATGTCCAACTGTAGACGTCTATCGGCTGAAATGATGATGATGATGATGATAATTGTGTCTTTGCGCATCTCCTTCGATCTCGTACGAGAGCTCTTAACCTGTAATACACTAATTGTCACACAACAACGCCTCAAACATCAGTTTTCAAACAACTGTACTTAATATTTAATAGACACAACAACTTCCGACCATAGTTCACCATTTCCTTTCTAAGTGGGTATCACTTGACTTAAAAACTCTTACCAATTAACTTGAGGTGCCTAATAGCTGTAATTTGGGGCGAATTGAAGTGTTTTCAAGAATTTAGGGTAATTTTGTGTTGTTTAGTTAATATGTTTGGATAGTCTGTAATTGTTTTGCAAGATACAGGTGTTAAGTACGTTTTGTTGGTTTAGAAAGGATGCAATCCTGAGATTCCTAAAAATAATTGATAGTATCAGTATCACAAGATTTTTCTAAAAAACATTTATGTTTTTGGAGGATTTGGATTTTAGTTCCTATGTGACGTCATAGATGTTGGCCCCAGTAGACTTCGACCCTGCTGAGCCCCTACGATTTGCTGACATCTCCTTGAGGCGCGCATGGTACAGTACGCGCCGTCGACGACTTGGGCTCTGACGGTTACCGGACGGTCGGACGGCGAACTACCCATTGCTCGCCGTCCGCAAGCCCGCGCCTACGGTGGCCGGAAATAACAGATGTTTGTTTCAGGTCTAGGTGTCTTATGTATGTCTAGTTTACATGTTTGTAAACCCATCCACGATACAGAATTAATTCATGTGAGGCAACGTTTTTTTTTTAATGGTTAATAGACATTTTAATATTTTTTTCGTCTCGTCACCATTTTCTAGTATTCTAAGCTGACAAGAAGTGGCGCAACTAACTCCTCAAATGTCTAAATCTAACTGCTTCCTTCTCTGCCATCTCACAAACCCAGAACCGCTTGAACACAAACAATAACACCAAAGAATGACTTTCATTTATAAAAGTGCGTAAGACGGTACCCCGTAATGGGGACGTCATAACTAATGGCTGCCATAGCTTGAACCCCTTGGCAATATTTTTGGCTCGCTTGACATTTACAACGCCTGTATTATAAGCCGTATTAAGCTGGTTCTGCGCAGGAAGTATGTTTTTAGGATAAAAAATGTATCTATGAATTTTGTTCAAGTGGTATTATTGTATTGTATGTGTGTGCTGGAATGGCGACCGCGTACCGGAAGAGGCAGCGTTGGAAGGCCGCGGGAATCCGATAGACGCGAGACGCATAGGACCGGTCATTATGGCGACATTTGGGGGAGGCCTATGTCCAACAGTGGACGTCTTTCGGCTGAAATGATGATGTCGGCTGTGGTCGCCAAGTGTTAACGACCCCGACTTACGAGTTGTAGGTCGCGGGTTCAAACCCAGCCAGGCGCATTACTTTGTGTAATTTATTTCATCACCACAGCTCTCAAAACGGTGAAGAAAAACATCGTGAGGAAACCGGCATGTCCTAGAACCAAAAATTCGAAGACATGTGACATCCACCAACCCGCACTGGGCCCGCGTGGTGGATTACGGCCCATTCCCTCTCCTAGAGAGGAGGCCTGAGTCCCAACAGTGGGAACATTATAAGGCCGACTATGCTATGCTATGCTATGTCGGGCTGGTGTCCGCAACTCCACATCTTAAGCGCGTATTTTGCGTGCGGGTGGGACCAACGTGTCATTCGATCCACCCACGATGTGTTGAAGGACTCAGCAATCACTGTTGTAATCTAGCCCTTGCAAATAGACCAGGTGGAAGCTTGAGTAATATTATAGTTAACTAACATGGATTTTGACTGTTCTGTTGGTCTAGTGGTTAGTGGCCTTGACTGCTATGCCGCAGGTCCTAGGTTCGATTCCCACCCAGGACAAATGTTTGTGTGATGAGCACGATCATTTGTTCTGTGTCTGGATGTAATTTATCTATAATATGTATGTATTGAGAGCAGTGGTGGCCGAGTGGTAACGGCCCCGACTTACGAGTTGTAGGTCGCGGGTTCAAACCCAGCCAGGCGCATTACTTTGTGTAATTTATTTCATCACCACTGCTCTCAAAACGGTGAAGGAAAACACCGTGAGGAAACCGGCATGTCCTAGAACCAAAAATTCGAAGACATGTGACATCCACCAACCCGCACTGGGCCCGCGTGGTGGATTACGGCCCATTCCCTCTCCTAGAGAGGAGGCCTGAGTCCTAACAGTGGGAACATTATAAGGCCGACTATGCTATGCTATGCTATATGTATGTATTCAGAAATATATAAGTATGTTTATCAGTTGTCTAATACTCATAGCACAAACCCTGCTTAGTGTGAGACTAGATGGCGTTGTGAAATAGTTGAAGAATATTGTAGAATATTAACTATCAGTTTCAGAATATCTATGACCGCAGTCGGGTAAGAATGCTAAGGTTAACTTGCTCATCTTCATCTTTCTGATCTATGTAAATTTATTGGTTATCGTCGGTACAGGCGTGTCTTCTTTCATATAGTAAAACATTTTTTTTTTTAAGTTGGTAAATCATCGAATGACATCTTAGTCGTGCACTCTTCACAGAGTACCGCTCTGTGAAGAGTGCACGTGGTCATGTCTCGGTCGAGTCCTGCGCCACCGCCTCTCTCGCGATACAATGCCATGCAGCTTTGTGTTTGGCGGCTTGGGAGTTTTCATTAACGCTGCAGTATGTCACCGATTTGATGATTTCCGTCCACCGTGTTGGAGAGCGTTCACGTAATATTTTGCCCTCGACTTCTTCCATACATTGACATATTTTAGCCCACCATCAGTCAGTACCATTATCTTACCATCTAGGTACCTCCATTACCATCTCTATGGTCTTAACTTATTACTTTTAAAGCTAATAATTCATTTCCTCTTGAACAGTTTACGACCCATGGATGCCCCTCAAGTTAAGGGGGAACGCCAAGGTAGCCCGCGAAATTTAAATTTACTTTCTTCATTTTGCAGGTAAATGTCAGCTCTTATGTTTACTAAAATATCATTTGCGACCGTAACAAATATGGCTTTACTGAGTTAAATCATTAAAATCATCTAAGTATCCCTATCTCAGTTTAGCTGTTTTAAGGGTGTGCATCTCGACATACATTTTCACTGTTTTTCATACAACTGCTCTTACGCGATTATGACGTTATTATACATTTTTCATTAGATATTTTGGAAACACAGTATCTTGTGGGTATTATCTAGGCTTCTATTGAAATCAATTCATAAATTTGTATAAAACTAATCCAGTAAAGACCTCCGAAAATCTGCTATTTTGCATGAACTTTGACACTTAATAATTTACTCAAAAATTAAAAAAGTCAAAAAAGTATAACACTAGAAGCCTTGCAAATTTATTCAAAATTCTGAATGACGACAATTTTTTTCAAAATATTTTGAGGGTTTAAAAAAAAGCGTATTTCCTAGAACAAGTTTACGGAATTACCGAATACTAACAGAGTTTTCAGGCGTTATCTCTCTTTTTTCGCGTTGCCTTTTCGTCAAACATCGCGTTGGTTTGCGACAGATAAAGTAACAAGCTTTTAAACCATGCTCGATGTTGACGATAGGCGAGTGAAAAAGGACTCTCTGATTATGATTCTGTAAATAATTACGCCTTACGGTCGCAATTCATATTTTAATTACATTATTTTATTATTTTAATCATTTTACACGTGCAGTCTGTGGTTTAGGTATACGCAAAGGGCATACAACGCCCTGTGTGTGCAGTATAACAAAGCGTTCAGGATACTAGTGGGGCTGCCGTGGTTTTGTAGCGCGTTGGCGATGTTTGCTGAGGCGAGGATTGATGGCTTTTATGCCTTAATCCGAAAGCGGTCTGCCTCGATCCTGAAGCGAGTGCACGCCAGCTCCCACAGCATCCTGAGCGTGTTGTGTGGTAGGTGGGATTAGCCAATGCTGTGTCACTGAATCGGCCTTTATACATATACTGCGTGGATAGTGTGAGGTTCGATTTTAGGCATTAAATTATAATTATTATATTTTTAAAGACACTAACATTAGTTTTAAGAGCATTCATCCGTTAAAACCACGCAGAAGCCAAAATCAATAATTTCCGACGGAAAATATAACAATAATGTGCACTACAATACAATTAATTATTTAGTATCACTGTAGAATAGAAAGACTAAAAATCTGAAAGACCTCGGCCGGTACAAAGCGCTGACGCGATTTCGCGTCTATTATATAGTGATATTAAATAATTAATTGTAGTGTAAACAAATAAGTTATTAAAAAAATTATTGTACCATGTCATAGATCGTAAATGCGTTCAATTATTAAGTCTAAAAAAAAAACAAAAATGCCTCATATATTATCCTAAACTAACACGTTTAATATCTCCAAACCGGCTAAAAATGACAGTTTTGAGATTATTTTTCTTGAATGAAAACTTACAGCAATCGTGTTTTTTTTTGCGCCATGTACTAGTCAATGTTATCATTTTTTTTTAAGTAAAATTTAAGTTTACCATACACGGTTTAACTACTATCTCGCATCTGCGTAGACCGTCGACCGCTAGTTTTAAAAACGGCTTGGATAAGAACTGTTCTAATGGGAAAACAATACGATCATTTGAAAATGTTTTTGGAACATACACTAGATTATGAAATTCCCAATAATATGACGTCAATATCTTATCTAGAAATTAAACACATTATTGTTATATTGTCCGTCGGAAATCATTGATTTTGGCTTCTGCGTAGTTTTAACGGATGAATGCTCTTAAGTTTTTATTAAATATGGATTCTTTGTGGTCTGAAATAATAATGTTATTATTATTAATCAATATACTACTTGACACTGGCCTGCAAAATGCAATTCGAATTTCGGGGGTTACTCTGGAACATTCACTTTAAAGGCGAACATCAATGATAAAAAAACAACTAATAGAAATAGATTCCAAATCACATTCAAGGGCAGGCAGATGAATTAATGTCTTATTTCTATCTTTCACAGGTCAGTATCCCATCCATTATATCTGCAAACAAGACCGCCTTCTTAAACACGAAGACCAAGTTAGTACCACACATAATACCACCTTATGTAGGTTTTTTAAGGTAGGAAATCATCTGATGACTTCTCCCTGGCTGACTAGGGTGAAGCGAAAGGGCGTGTCAGACTTTAACTGACTAAAACCACACTTATGTTCTATTAGCCAACTTAGCGTTTTAAAAAATATGTTAACAAAATATTAGTCGTTCGGAATATTCCCTTTGCACGCGAGTCTTAGCGGTTTTTTTTTTAAGTTAGTATCAAAGTCGATACTGAAAGTTAGTTTTCAAAGAGCCTTGACCTTCCTTGTTAATTACTGTTGTATCTAATTTCGCGGTTGGCGGAACTTAATGAACCGCTCTTTTTTATTTTCACGTCGTCAATTCAAAAAGGCTCTTTTTGAGCCGCATTTTAGTACTGAATACTGAATGTCTATAGTAATGTGAAGTAAGCTATTTTTATACCAATTTAAAAAAAAACTTACTTCATATTATTTCATTAATGGTCAAGCCTGTTACTAAATAGGCTTGACTACTATCTCGCCTGATGATAATCGATGATGTGGTCGACGATGGAGCACGCTTGTCTCGAAGTAACATGGTAGTAGGTAGTGTAGATTCTAAATAAAATCCTTAAACACCTACCTACCAGCCACCTACCTAGCCAGTCCGCCAGCTAATGATTAATGATATTTATTTTGCAAATATTTTTTTTAATAAAAACACTTTTACACGTCAAAATTTTTGGTCAATTTAAACTAGATGATGCCAGAGTTTCCTAGCTGACCATCCTGAGAAGAAACATCGAAACAAATTCAAAATAACTAATAGGAAAAATAACCCATGCGATCTCCTTCGATACCATAATACCTTACAAAAAGGGGATGACGCTTTCCATACCTACGTCTAGTATTAAAGTATAAGTACCCATGGAAGGAGGACCTGATTTTTATTTCCTTTTTTATCCAAATCTTTTTGTACACTGCACCGTACCTGTGTCTTTATGTCGACACCGCCACCGGACCACGCTGAAAACCAGCGCTATGAGCACATCGAATTATGCGTGAGGCCGCAGCTTTATGCTGAGCGTTCGGCCATTTTGCGCGGATGTGACGCATATCTTCCCTATCTATTGATTATGTTTGTTAGCTAGTTTTAAGATTGCATCATTTCGCGTAAATAAACTGTTTTTCTTTCTTTCTTTCGATTCAGAAAGGTCAGGTAGGTACGCAGCGACTGCGTTTCACTCACAATCGGCGTGCGTGACGATTTATGGACGGAATCGTGCAAAAGGTTTGTCTTAGGGTCGTAATGGATAGTTTCTTATAATCATGGGAATAAAAACCGTTGAGTTTTTATACCTATCTATTTTTTTTAATGATATAAACTAGTGCTTGTCTGCGATCCCACCTGATTGTAAGCAGTGATGCAGTCGTTGATGGTGACGCTCTCTGGTTTATTAAGAGCCTTTTTCAGAGTGACTAGGCTCTTAATTTTCATTCATTGTCATGATACTTTTTTTGTTTTTGATCCTCAAATACGTTCTCGCACTCTGGGGTGAAACAGGAGGAAATGTCAGAATTTTACTGAAGTGTTCGTTTAGTTGTCATTAGCGTTCCAGCGTTCGGTGACTCTTTCAAACAATTCCGCAGTCTTCTCAGGTTCAATATCTTCCTAACGATTAAAATAATTTTTTTACAAGTCAAATAAGTAAAGGGGTGACCAGACAGTTGCTAACTAGCGTTCCAAACAAGGTCACCTTGGTTTATGTGTTTGGTTTGTGTTGCAGCTACATGGATGTAAACCACGCGCCAACACGTTCGATGGTTGGGAAAACCCGCCTCCCGACCAAGGGCGTTGAAGGTCCTGGTTTACAACTGCTGTCTACCCGGATTGAAACTACCAAGGTCACCTTGGTTGGGAAGTTGGTTTGCAACCATCTGGTCACCCCTTAACCATTTATATAGATAGTTAAATAAGTCTTCAGTTTGAAAATTATCCACTAAGTTGCGGTCTCAAACGCTCCACTATGGTTAGGGTTAAGTACTATCATCTTTCAATGGTGTACATAATCAAGTGCACTGGCGTTGCTATCAAATGGCTAGGTGGAGCGGTCTGTAGTGTTCGGTGGGAGCCAAGACCAGTTAAGCAAATCTCTTTTTGAACTAGCTGAAAAAAACTCCCATTAAAATCTAAATAAAAATTGGTTGCAACACTACTTTAATTTAGAGCCCCAGATTTCTTTTTGCCCTAAATCCGTTCGCCGCTGATAAAGTGACTGGAAGTCCACATTTCTGTCAAGATAACCTATCTGAAACGAAAAATAATGAAACATACATAAACATACCTAGAAGCTAATGACATCCTAAGTGACCGACAATACGGATTTCGCCGAAATCGGTCAACTGGTGATCTTCTAGCGTATGCCATCCACATCTGGAGTGAGGCCATTGAGAAACACGGGGAAGCGCTTGCCGTCTCCCTCGATATCTCGAAGGCTTTCGATAGGGTCTGGCACGAAAGCCTTATAAGTAAGCTTCCTTCTTTTGGATTACCTGCTGGTTTGTGTGCTTGGATTGCAGACTTCCTGAGTGACCGGTCCATCCGGGTGGTCATCGATGGTTGCTCGTCCGGTCAAATGGCCATTAATGCCGGGGTCCCTCAGGGGTCAGTGCTCTCGGCAACATTGTTCTTGCTGCACATAAATGATCTGCTTAAGCCCGGTACCTTTGGGTATGCAGACGACAGCACTGTTGCTGAGAGTTACATATCCAGCGCGCAAGCTAGTGGGTCACAGATCCAGTCTCTCCGAGAGGCTATGGTCGAGCGCTTGAACTTGTCCTTGGAGGCAGTCTCTGAATGGGGCGATGCCAATTTGGTCAAGTTCAATGCTGCTAAAACCCAGGCGTATCTATTTTCCGCTAAAAGGAGCCAATTCAGCCCTGCTCCTACTTTCCGGGGCGTTACCGTGCCAATAACCGACCATCTTGATCTCCTTGGTGTTACGCTGACGTCAACACTCAACTTTGGGCCATACATCGAAGCAAAGGCTCAACTGGCAGCAAAAAAGCTGGGAATCCTCGCGAAGGTAAGACAGTACTTCACGCCGGAACAGCTGCTCAAACTTTATCAAGCGCAAGTTCCATCGTGTATGGAGTACTGCTCTCATCTTTGGGACGGATCTGCCCGATACCAGCTTGATGCACTTGAGGCAATTGAGAGGCGAGCCAGGAGGATCATTGGCAATGACGCACTCGTTGAGTCGAGGCTTCAAAGTCTTGAGCATCGACGCCGAGTTGCTAGCCTGTCGGTTTTCTACCGGTTGCATTTCGGGGAGTGTGCGTCGGAATTGCATAACCTAATTCCGCCTAGCCCGTTCCATCATCGGACCACCAGGCGTACGGCAATGCGCCACCGGTACATGGTGGACATCCCACCTATACGCACGAAACGTTTTGGGAACACATTCATAGTGCGTACAGCTAAGGAGTGGAATTCCTTGCCGGAATCTGTTTTTCCTGATGGCTATAACCCGGGAATCTTTAAGTCAAGAGTGAATAGGTTACTTCTAGGTAAGCGCGCTCCATCGTCGACCGCATCTTCGCTTTCCTTCAGGTGAGATAGCGGTCAAGCGCGAACCTATCAAGAAAAAAAAAAAAAAAAAAAAAAACAAACTGACGCTTACAATAAATAATTGGCGTAAATCTCTTGTAAGTCATAACAAACTAAACAAAAATAATTTAACCGTTTAATATCCTAGCGTAATCCGCATTTTTGCAGCCCCGTAATGGGGTTGCTGGCATGCCTTAATAAGCTTCGCCACCTCCATGGCTTAAACATGATGTAGGATGGAAACAGAAGGCCCATTTGCTTGTGAGAATGGTAGGCCTCAATACGCTAGTGAGCAGTGGTGGCCTAGTGGTAACGGCCCCGACTTACGAATTGTAGGTCGCGGGTTCAAATCCAGCCAGGCGCATTACTTTGTGTAATTTATTTAATCACCACTGCTCTCAAAACGGTGAAGGAAAATATCGTGAGGAAACCGGCATGTGACATTCACCAACCCGCACTGGGCCCGCGTAGTGGATTACGGCCCATTCCCTCTCCTAGAGAGGAGGCCTGAGTCCCAGCAATGGGAACATTAAAAAGTCTGATTATGCTTATGCAATACGCTAGCTCTACGACGTAAATTTGTGAATGTACGTAAATGATGATACCGCGTTTGCTCGCTGTTCACTGTTCGGACCAGTTCGTCGCGTACTCTTGACGGCTCGATATGCCTACGGCCCAGGCGCTCAATCTGATGTATGGTCTGAATGCTCTGGAATCGAACAACATGGTTCTTATGTAACAACTAGCTTCTGCCAGCGGCTCCGCCCGCGTCAAGTTAGGTTTCTCCATACAAACTTTGAACCCCCGTTTCATCATCTTAGAAGGTGAATTTTGGAAAAATCTTCTCTTTGTGCTCGCCTACGTCATGAAAGGAAACCTTGTGCAAAATTTCATGTTCCTAGACCCAATAGTTTTGACTGTGCGCTGATATGTCAGTCAGTCAGTCAGTCAGTCAGTTTCTCCTTTTATATATACATGTCGGTGAAGTCAATAGTACGGAAGCTTGAGAAAGAATGAACGAGTTAAGTGAAAAGTGACACATGTCACTTTGACAGAATCCGCGCTGACGTTTACACGAACCGAGCAGATAGAAGTGCCGATCGCAGATGTCCGGGGCTCTTTCCTCTGTCGGCAGCCGTGCAAACAACGTCTCGGGGACTGTCTGACGGCTCGTTGTGTGAAGTGAATACCTAAAGCTTGCATCATAATAAATCAGTTGTGTGATCTGGAATAGTTTGTTTATTTGCTCGGAATCCCAGCCAACGCCCACAAAACAGAGTCCCTGGCTGTCCAGGGCTCAGGGAAGCTCTGTAGCTTCAATGATGATTGGCATCCTACGCTGACATACATATACGTATGTATGTATGTACAAAGGCATGTTCAATGTTTGCATTATTTTTTATTGCTTTGTAGGTTGTTGGCGTGCAAACTTAAGCGTCAGTAAAGAACCAGCATTAGTTAGCTTCAAATAGGTCAGGTTTTGTTTTCTCTTTCTTTATTAGTAGAGGTACCAGCAAAGCCTGATCTGGTTTGAATTCTCCGTTATATCAGGCGACCAAATTTCACTGTTCACAAAACCATACTCCAAGCTGCTACAGAGAAAAACACACCTTGCCTGACCTGGAGGAGATTTCTTCCGGGCGAAGCCACCAGTTGAAGCTAGTCTTACTATAAAAAACCAAGGTTTTGCTGAAAGTCAGCCTTCTGCCCAAGTTCAACACACAATGGCATAACAGCCTACAAGGCACGAAGCTCCGGGCCGTAATTGGCGTAATAATATTCCAGTTACGTGGAGATCTGGGCAATAAATTCTCATAGAATCATCTTGGATACTACCCATTAATGTCTGGGTAGTACTTTGTGCTCTTTTGACTGCAATACGAGTTCTACTTGAATTGAATAACTTAGTGAACTAGAAGACTGAAAGTTACTCACAGGGCAATGAAAAGGGCTATGCTTGAAGTTTCCTTGCGTGATCGAATCAGGAATGAAGATGACCTCAAGAAAACCAAAGGTGGCGACTAAGTTCGAACAATCGCCAAACAGGCAGGGTACGTTGCTCACTGAACGTAGACATGGTTGATGGGGCCGAAAGGTTACCGCGTACCGGAAGATGCAGCGTTGGTAGGTCTCTCATAAGATGGACCGATGACCTGGTTGAGGGTCGCAGTAATCCGATGGATGCGAGACGCACAGGACCGGTCGTTGTGGCGACACTTAGGGGATGTCTATGTCCAGCAATGGTTGTCTTTCGGCTGAAATGATGATGAGTGACCTAGTGCCTTTAAGGAACTTCCAATTATCTTATTACTACCTAACGACCCGCTCCGACTTAGCACGGATGGATGTTATTAACATAAATTTTCTTAGTTTATTGCTCTTATTAATAATGACAACCGCAGTAAAATCCGTTGCGTGGTTTAGGGGAAATCAGCGGATAAACAGACAGACGCAGAAAGCGACTATATTTTATACTGTTTGTTGAAATATTTTAAAATGGGCAACGCACAAAACATTTTGGGAACACAGTCATTGTGTGTACAGTGAAATTCCCTGCCGGAGTCTTTTCTTTTTAGGTGGGAATATCATCTAATGACATCCCCCGCTCTTGGGCTGTTGCTGCCATCTCCTTGAGGCGCATGTGGAACACTACGCGCCGTCGACGGCTTGGGCTCAGTCCAGACGGTTACCGGATGGTCAGACGGCGAGCTAACCATTGCTCGCCATCCACAAGCTCGCGCCTACGGTGTCCCTGCCGGAGTCTGTGTTTCCTATTAGCTACAACCAATCTAAGTGAATTCTTCTTTTCGATTCGATGGTAAACTCGTTAAACTGTTTGGTCCCAGTAGGTGGCTACTTTAATAGCAGCATCGGTGGCACTCTTCTGATCCTCCAAAGTGCAGATGTATGGACTATTGGGGCATTCTAATGTGTGGCTCATCTAAGTGAATAGGTTACTTCTAGGCAAGCGTGCTCTGGTCAAGCGCGGGCCTATCAATAGTAATAACAATAAAAAAAGTCACATGGTTTTCAGACAATCCTTAAAATTTTCACATTTCCTACGAACAAACATTTTATTTCTTTATGCCGATCTGTTCACAATTGCGCGACAGTTTATAATCACGCGAGATTTATTACAAACTAACTGCGTTCGGACGTATCCGGTAACGTACAAAACCAAGAATATCCCGTCTATAACCTCCTAAAGAAGATTACCACTTCGCCGGAAAATCAAGTCCACACAATTTTCATTATTCGACGAACATCCAGATAAGACACTTCCAGCGGTTCGCTTTGTGAGTACTAGATAATGTTAATGATAGTTTTCAGTATTGAAAGATAAAGGCTTTTCCATTCTACAAGTTCTCTTAGACTTCATCCAGACATCTGATAAGATGGTTCTTAAAATCAACAAATTGAATTTTCAGACACAAAATTATTTACTAAAACCGGGCACAGACACCACGTCTGAGTCACATGTTTGCACGTAGCAATGAAGTCACATTAAAATTATAAAGGCAAAAGTTTGTGAATGTGTGTAGGTATGTTTGTTACATCTTCACGCTCGAACGGCTGAACGGATTTCGATGAAACTTGTAACACAAGTAGACCATGTCCTGGAGTAGACAATTTTCTGATCTGACTCAAATCTGGTCCGACCGATATTTAGCCACCTGAACTACTCTGTCTTTGGCCTCGTATCAGTCGTGGAAGGTGCAGGTGTGTATGCTGGGCAGATAGTGACGCATATCCTGTGAAGTGGCTCCAGACTGGCACTGTATATGCTATGGGTAAAGGATTGGGTTCCTTGATGAAGTCAAGGAACCCAATCTAATTATCTACTTTCAGGCGGGCTCAGCCGCTCGCACACTTAAACAATTGGGCATGCCATAATTATGACGGTAAAACCCCTCTTTGAGGAGTGGCTGAAAAGTCAACACGGCGTCCTTACCTTCCGTATGACGCAGGGCCTCACCGGACATGGTGAGTTCGGGAGGTTCCTGCACCGGATTCGTGCGGAAGAAACGCCCGGGTGTCACCACTGTGTGGACCGCCTGGAGGACACGGTAGAGCATATAGTAGAGGTGTGCCCCGCCTGGGCAGAGCACTGCCGTGTCCTCTTCGGGGGCGATCAGCGGCAGCGATCTCTCGCTCCGGGCCTTGGTGCAGGCCATGGTCCGAAGCGAGGAGGAGTGGCAGGCGGTCGCTAAATGGTCGCAAAAGGGATGTCACTGGATGATTTTATTTATTTATTTAATCTTCATGCAACAAAAGGTACAAAGGCGGACATAATGCCTTGCCTTAGGCGTTCTCTACCAGTTAACCTAGGGTAGTGGAGAGACAATATGGCAGGTGCATAAAAAAAGAAAATATTTTTTTATTTATTTTCCCAACGAAAAAAAATAATTAAACAATCAGTAAGCACACTGCACTCGATATAATGTCATCAGGCATCCAGATAGAACCTACAGTTCGCACAGAGGCTGTATGTTGAATTCACCAGCAACGGTCACACGGTTTCGTCTAAAATAATCTGCCTTTGACGTTGTTACAGCTAGGATTGGCTTTGTTTAGCCGTCTCTCCGAGAGAGGCAATGGGCTACACGTATAATCCACCTCGCAGGTCCAATGTGGGCTGGTCACACGTCTTAAAATTTTCGGTTGGAAATGGAGTAAATGATAGTGTGACAGACATTTGTTGGACTGTTCGAAAGAGTTAACGTGGCCCTGAAACGGAAATGGTAACTGAAGGAATATCGGTGGGTTTTTGTAATTAGATTGTGGTTAAAACATAACATTAATAATAAAATTGTATTCAGAATCAGAATGTCTGTATTGTGGGCATAGGTTATATACAGATGTTAATACTTAATAATAAATGTAGTAAAGGAAAAAAATATATTTATAGTCATAGTGGGTACTTCAATATTAACTAAAAATACTATTGTACTAAAGCTAACTGTACAGTCAGGGGTCAAAAGTGCAGTTCCACCTTACCAATGCTCCGGGCCTTGGTACAGGCCATGGTCCGGAGCGAGGAGGAGTGGCAGGCGGTCACCTCCTTCTGCGAAGCAGTAATGCTAGCAAAGGAGGCGGCCGATCGCGTGAGGCAAAGGTCCTCACGCCCCAACCGCCGCCGGGATTCCGATCCCGATTTCCGGCCACCGTAGGCGCGGGCTTGCGGACGGCGAGCAATGGGTGGCTCGCCGTCCGATCGTCCGGTGACTGTCCGGACCGAGCCCAGGTCGTCGACGGCGCGTAGTGTTCCACGCGCGCCTCAGGGAGATGTCAGCAACCGTAGGGGCCCAGCAGGGTCAAGGCCTACTGGTGCCATGGGTGATGCGAAAGTGACCCCAGGGGCCCTTGAAAAAAATGGCAAAGAAGGAACAGGAGTGGGTTTTTAGTCAGTAAAAGTCTGACACTATCTCGCGCTCCGCCCAAGAGCGGGGGATGTCATTAGATGATTTTCCCACCCGAAAAAAAAAAAAAAAAAAAACCTTACCAATGCTGCAATGCAATATGTCTAAAATTTCTTTGTAGAAGAGGGTCAATGGTTCATGACCGATTTAATTGGTAGCATAGAATCTAAAGTATTGAATAAACTAGTTGTGGAATATTGAACTTCTACAACAAAGAAATTTTAGACACTTTAGTATTGGTAGAGATAATACAAATACACAAAATACACTTAGGCGTCGATGTACTCCTCCACATTGTTGTCATCCGGAAATGTGTCTAGGAGGCTGGCAGCATAATTAACTATAGTTCCATTATGTCCTGCCAGTTAGGCATACAATAATAAATTACAGATTATATATTAATATACATTCATTCAAATATTTAAAATAAAAACTTTTTACAAAAAAATAACACTGAACAGTGCAAAATAACTTTAATTTCGGAAGTCGGTGTTTCTATAATAGTTTTGTCTCTTCGTTATTTAACACCGACTTCCGAATCAGTTATTTTGCACTGTTCAGTGTTTTTTTTACTTTGAAGTCGGTTGTATTTTTTTTTTTGTAAAAAGTTTTTATTTTACACTTTTTAGTTATGGTACCACCACTAAAAAGTACCTCTCAGCCAAACTTAAATACCTTACAGCCAGAAGCCTAAAAATACATTCAGCCGAACATGGAACCTCCTCTTTTTTGAAGTCGGTTAATTAATGGAGTCAAAAGAATTATAAATGTAATAAAAATACACAATTATTCAATTATAGAAGAAATCCTAGATCGTGTAGTAAGTATTATCGATTAAGTAATTACGTAATTTATATTTATATAGTGGAAGTTCCTTAGTGCTCAAAATACCAATAGTTCATCATCATCATTTCAGCAGAAAGACGTCCACTGTTGGACATAGGCCTACCCCAAGCGTCGCCCCAACGGCCGGTCCTGTGCGTCTCGCATCCATCGGATTCCAGCGACCCTGACCAGGTCATCGGTCCACCTTGTGCGAGGCCATCCAACGCTGCGTCTTCCGGTACGCGGTCGGCACTCCAAAACCTTTCGGCCCCAAAAATGTGCCCTGCCCATTGCCACTTAAGTATGGCGATTCATCATGCTATGTCGGCAACCTTGGTTCACGGCAGCAATGGAGGATGTCTTCAAGGTTCTGGTTTGCGTCTCCCCTCATCATCTTCCTGCCCTTGTCCCATCTTATTTGGGGTCGGCGCAACACGTTTTTTTCTTCCATTCTATCCTGTCAACCGTCATGCTATCACTAACTTCCTTTTCTTTCATATCACTGTTCACAGTTTCACACAATCCATCCATCTTTTCTTTGGCCTCCCTCTCCCTCTCCACCCATCCACATGTATACTCATAACTCTTTTAGTAACATGCGTTTCATCTCTCCTCTTTACATAACCATACCAAGTCATTTGCGTCTCCCTTATCACAGTATTTTATTGTAATTTTTCTGTTCAGTTTTTCAGTTGTATTTGATTTTATCGAGTCAAATTTTATTCTTACCGTAATGTAGACCTGCCTGATCTAGGTTAATTAAAACCTGTGTTTCAGGGCAACAGTATTATGTTTCCTGATATTTACCTGTTCACAGAATATAGCTGGAAAAGTTTAAATATGGAAAAGAGGTCAACTGAACGTTATATAAAAAACATAATAAAATATTAAAATTATGTGAAATGAATGTTATTAAATACTGTTTGAGGGGCGGAGAAGCAATGAAACGCTTCCCTGTTCAATTTATTAGTTTATATTGTTAGAACCGTGTTTAAAAAAAACTTTTTATGGTTTAAGCATAACTAATAACCATCAATACCTCACCATGATGTCCTTACCTATAATGGTAATAAATTTACATGATGACGCCTGTCTCTTTGATAGCGGACTTAACTCATTACGAACGATAAATTAATTTCTCCTCACTTCTATACAATAACTATGCGCCAATCTGCGCTCATTAACTAACGTTGTTATGTTCAAACCCCACTGTGGCAAAACCCATTTAAAAGCCACAGCATAGCGCCCTATTGTCATAATTGACATCTAACACAATCTGCTTTTTCTGCCTATCAAGCTTTTCCTCTCGCTCCGTCCAAGAGCGGAGGATGTCATTGGATGATTTTGTAACAGAAAAAAAATCCCTTATGGGAATAGAACGGGTCCAAAGTTTGTATAGAGAAACCTGATGCGGGCAAAGCTGCTGGCAGAATATATAGTATGAAATATAACATTAGAATCATCATACTACAATGCGTTCCAAATAAGAATAGGATCGATTGATAGGTAGTGACGTCACGTCATACTGTCAAATCGAAGAATTATTATGGTGAGCAAAACAAGAAAATTTTAAAATTTAATTTATTAACGAACTGTGAACAAAAATAGTTTAATCAGAATCCAGTTCTTCAATTTTGCTCATCTCCGAGTTCTTAAATTTTGCCCAATTTCTTGCGATTTGACAGTATGACGTGACGTCACAACATGGCGTCATTCCTATTCTTATTTGGAACGCATTGTACCTGTTATTATGCCAAATATTACACACGCTACGATTCACGACGCATGCCTCGAAATATCTGTACGCGGCTTAATATTTCAAAGTAAGGCCATCGTTTATGTAAATACGTCAAAGTGGAACTCAGTCAAAGGAGGACTGGGCCTGAGATCAAACTATCAAAGGCCATTTACGAGGCCGTGACTCAGAAAAGCCTTTAGGAAGTTTGGAAGTTACGTTCATACTTGTCATTCATCTGTGTATGTGCAATGGTCTAAGGAAGTTAGTTTGTTTAGGACTTATAATAGCTGTTGGAACTGTTACGCTATGTAACTTCTGCTGCTCTGTGTGAAGCGAGGGAGTGTCAGACTTTTACTGACTAAAACCTTCATGTGTTCCTTTAATTGCGCTTTGCGTTCAAGAGCCGCGGTAACGTATGTAGGTAATTAATGTAATGTTGATTTTGGAGGCCGTTCTTGAAACGTTGAACGCATGGGAGAGGTTAAATTCTTTCCAAATCTTTTTATTTAATCTTAATTTTTTCCGGCTTCTTCACTGCCTGCACAAGAACTGTATATAGTTTTTCCAGCAACTTCACTGCCTGCACAAGAACTGTATATAGTTTTTCCAGCAACTTCACTGCCTGCACAAGAACTGTATATCGTTTTTTCAGCTTCGCTGCCTGCACAAGAAATGTGTATTATTTATCTAGCAACTTCACTGCCTGCACAAGAAATGTGTATTATTTATCTAGCAACTTCACGGTCTGCACAAGAACTTTGTATTGTTTTGATCTTCTTTTCGTATCTATAAACTCAAATCAAAATTTGTCTGACCTTGTAAGGAGGTAGGGCTCTGTGTTCAAGACAGTGATAAAAATCTCCTTTTTTTAGCCCGTGACATACAATTTTTATCACTGTCTAGCGTTCAGATTAGTTCTTCCAGGGATAATCGCTTAAATTAATCATATCTAGCTAATAATATTAGCGACTTGTGTGGCCATGAACTCATTCGTTAGTGTCATATGAATAATTAATGTTGTTTGTTTCATTTTCTATGTAGCTTATTTTCTGTAATGTAAATATGAGGACACAAGACTCCATAGACTCTATCCTCGATTAAATATAAGAATCTATGGAGTGGAATTCCCTGCCGGAGTCTGTGTTTCGTGATAGCTACAACCTGGAAGTCTTTAAGTCAAGAGTGTATAGGTTATGAGTGTATAGGGATGTGTTCGACGATCGCTTACCATCAGATGAGATAGTGGCCAAGCGCGAGCCTATCCATAACAAAAAATAATTATAAAAAATAAAAATAAATATTCGGTTTGTACTATTGACTGGTCTACAGTATCTACCTTTAATAGTAGGTAAACCTATATATTATAATTTTGATAGGTATTAAGGATTGCATTATATAAAAAAAAAAACTTTTATTTTTAAAAGAGTAACAGTGAAGACATCGTGAGAAAACCGGGCATGTCTTAGAACCAAAAAATTGAAGAGATGTGACATCCACTAACCCGCACTGGACCCGCGTGGTGAATGACGGCCCGTTCCTTCTCTTAGAGAGGAGGCCTGAGTCCCAGCAGTGGGAACATATAAGGCTGACTATGCTTATGCTTTATGCTTAACCGTGAAAAGTCTTGCCGGTTCTTCTTCATAGAAAGCGATCAATTGTAACCGCACACAAGCTTCTGACGTTTTATAAAGTCCTATCTATGCGCTTTTTAAAGAATTAAACAAATACTTAGTTGACACTTCGCGTGACCCAATGACTGGCTTTTACCTCGGTCAGAGATTAAGCATTGCCATACAACGTGGCAATTCCGCCAGCCTTTTGGGCACACTTCCAGTCGACAGCGATGCGGAGGAATTTTTTGACGCCATATTTTAGGTAGGAGTTATTGTGTAGCATAATCAGCCTTTTTATATGTTTCCACTGCTGGGATTCAGGCCTCCTTTCTAGGAGAGGGAATGAGCCGTAATCCACGCGAAAACCACGCGGGCCCAGTGCGGGTTGGTGAATGTCACATGTCTTCGAATGTTTGGTTCTAGGACATGCCGGTTTCCTCACGATGATTTCCTTCACCGTTTTGAGAGCAGTGCTGATGAAATAAATTGTTAATTGTTATTGTGTATATGTAATTTTATTTAGTTAAGTGTTTTTATTTTTCTTTTTCTATCTATGTTCAAAATAAATTATGTCACAGTACAATCGACCTATCTGTGTCTATGTTAAATAAAATAAAAATTGATTTGAATTGAGTTAATGCCGACAAAACATCGTATTTTCCACCTTAACGTAAAGTTTGTCCCAGTCTAGCGCTGTTTTTAGGTCATAGGTAATCTGTCATGTTTTCTTATCCACTTTGGAAGTCCCCAAACTATCATTTTTCTACCACAAAGCCTTAATCCAGGCCAGGTCCTATACACATGACAAATGGCCGACCATTACAGTAAAATACGATTTAACTGCAAAACATACATCATAAATGTAACAAAACTACTATTTTAGAGATCTATAGTTTGCTCCCGAAACTATAGATTAAAGTGACATTTTCCGGGTTATAAATAACTAATTTCATTTGCACATAGGAGTTTCGGCTTTGTGATTTATGAGTACCAGATTATAATGTGTTTATTTGGTTGTTCTAGCGCTTGTGTTTTTGGATTTCATTAAAGATGTTTGTGATTGCATTATGTTTTTTTTTTGTTTTTTAGGTGGGTAATCATTCAATGATTTCTCGCGCTCTTGGGCGGTGCGCGAGGGTTCCATTTTTCCCTTGCGTTCTAGGGCCCCGGGTTTTCCTTTCAGAAGCTAACCCATGGTTCCAGAAGGCTTTCGACCCTGTTGGGTCCCTACGATTTTGCTGACATCTCCTTGAGGCGCGCGTGGAACTCTACGCGCTGTTGACGACTCGGGCTTGGTCCGGACGGTTACCGGCCCGGCGCGAGAAGTGATTGCATTATATTAGAATTTAATTGTTTTTAGATGGGATTCTTAATTGATCTGTCTTTTGTTGCGTATGTGACAGATGTTATTTTGAGGTTGGACTGTCATCTTTTTTATCCCATCTAGTGATCTAGATGACGTTAGTTTTGGTATGTTTACAATCCATTTATTTTTGTCAAATATTGGTTTTATATTTAAAGCGGTGCATTAAGTAACTCCTACAACTTCTCGTTTCAACACTACGACAAATTTCTGAAAAGGAAACCCGTAGTCCTAGAATGCAAAGGGCAACTGAAGGACACAGGTGTGGTTTTAGTCAGTCAAAGTCTGACACACCCTGACGCTCCACTCAGACCGGGAGAAAACCTTAGATTTTTTTTTTATTCTTGACCACTAACTCACCTGATAGAAAGCGACGATGCGGTCGACGATGAAGCGCGCTTACCTAGAAGTAGGTAACCTATTCACTTTTTGCTTAAAGGTTCCCGGGTTGTAGCCATCAGGAAACACTTACACACACACACACACACATCATCGCTTACCATCAGGTGAGATGGTGGTCAAACGCGAGCCTATTATTAAAAAAAAAAAACTTACACTTTTGTAAGAATTGTTTTGGTTGTTTTTTTAACACCGTACCGTTTTGAATAAATAGTTTACTGTTTCTGCCGCGGTGACGCGCTAAATCCGCTAAATCCCCACTCCATTGCTTTCTTGTGTCGCACGAAATTGACTCTAGGAGTCAGTCAGTTGTCAACCGTGTAATGAGCAAGCAACCGTGTAACTTATGTTTTGTTACTTATGTTTATTTATGACTCCTAAAACGAGGAAAATTTAGGGAAGTACTGTAAGAAAACAGACATCACATTAATTAAAGGCGTATGTTAGTGAGTGCGTCTATGTTTGCTACTTCTTGACGCACAAACGGCTGAATGGATTTCGATATCACTTGGTAGCCGAGTAGAATATGTCCTGACAACTACGTATGCTTGCAATTTAATGCTGTTTTATCTATATAAACCTTGGCGCATGGCTAATTTTGTTCACCTGAGATCGTAAGTGCAGCTAAGTGATAAATGATAAATGATATTTATTTTGTAAATAGGTTTAAAAAAACACTTTTACACGTCAATTTTTTTTTCGTCATTTTTAAACTAGATGAGGCCGGAGTTTCCTAGCTGACTACCCTGAGAAGAAACACCGAAACAAACTCAGGGGTCAAGTAAGTAAGTGCTTGAAACGTAGGACCTGTCGCGTTAACTTTATGTGCTTACTGACTTAATTGCAAATTAAACACTGACCAGCTTTCATTAACACTTCCGAGAACAGTTTCCCATTTAATCCACAACTTATATTTCACAAAGCTAATAATATTCCACAACTATCACACAACGCCGTCTAGTCCCAAGCTAAGCAGAACTTGTGTTATGAGTACTAGACAACTGATAAACATACTTATATATTTCTAAATACATACATATTGTAGATAAATTACACCCAGCCACAGAACAAATGATTGGGCTCATCACACAAACATTTGTCCTGGGTGGAAATCGAACCCACGACCTCTAGCATAAGAGTCAAGGCCACTAACCACTAGACCAACAGGCCAGTCAATAATTCTGCTGTAGCGACATCTATGTCACTACATAATATGAACATTATACGTCGCGGTATCAGATTTCTCCACGCGATTAGATCATGTACAACAGTCCCAAATCGACTATCGGGCAATTGCCAGGACCAGGACATCCGTTTGGTCGGAAGATCCATCCTTTTCAACGTAGGTTTTCGGGACTTCACACCCCGTTATACTGTTACAAAATCAACTCTTCCTATGTTCTAACAATTTTATTTTCGTGTTAATAGTTACTAGATTCATCATCTTTCTGTCCTCGTCCCGTGTTATTAAGGGCCCTCGCCCATGGCAACTTTTGGAAGAGATACTGTCGCGCGTTCGCAACGATACAGTCGCGATGCTGTAGCGCATTAGTAGCGTGTTGGCATCTTTTCTATAGCGCTTGCAAATGCGACTAACGCGCGTTAGTAACGATGCTGTCGCGCGCTTACGCAACGCGCGACAGCATCGCTACAAAAAGTCACCGTTGGCGAGGGCCCATGTCAACCGTCACGCTATCACTGATCCTTTTCTTTCATATCACTCCTCACACAATCCTTCCGTCTTTCCTTTGTTTTGACCCTCCTCTCCCTCTCATCCACATGTATACTCACAACTCTTTTAGAAACAAACGTTTAATCCTTTTTCTTCATAAAACCATACCAAGGCAAACGATTCCCTTTCAAATTTACTGGTAGGTACTAGATACAATTTATAAGACCATTTCAGACAAATCTGCATGGTTTTCATGTGATTTGACCATTACATATTTACTGTATGGACTTTAAAAGAGACTTTGACCCCTGAGTTTGTTTCGTTGTTTCTTCTCAGGGTAGTCAGCTAGGAAACACCGGCCTCATCTAGTTTAAAAATGACGAAAAAAAAAATTGACGTGTAAAAGTGTTTTTAAACCTATTTACAAAATAAATATCATTTATCATTTATCATAATTACATAACCGAATTAAGCTATTACCGTCTTCCAAAGCACAGCTATAAGTTAGACACTTAGATAGGTCAAGCTACTTGTAGGTCATAATCGCTTGAGGCTTAATAAAAATGACTCCAATAAAATATTCCTTGGAGCAAGACCATTTAAACATGGAACACCTCACATTAAAATTCCAAGATGGCCGCTCTAATTCCAAGGCCTTGTTTCCTGTTGCTAGCTGCAAATTGCCGGCACAAACCATCTATTTCACTAATTGTTCCCTACAAACAGTGTATGAAATCACAGAGAAACATCCGAGCTGCTAACAAGATGTTCCAAGGAAACTGAAGACGAGCCGTAGGGGTGACAAACATTTTGGAGGAGTTGAGAATTAGACATAGTTGGTTTTACCTCTAACGTCAAACTTGAAGTTTACTAGAACATAGATCAAGTATTCCTTCAATTTATTTGAAGTTTATATAACTGTTTACTTACTGTACAGGTGCTGTGGGTGTTTTTGGACTCGAAATTATTTATTTTGTGTTAAACGATTATTGTATTTATTTAAATATTTATGTGGGTAAAAAAAAATGTTTGGCTATTTTTGTACAACATTTTATACTTAACAAATCACATTAAAATAAATCTTTTCTGATAAATAATAAAAATTGGTTGTTACATGAAGAAATTAGCATTTCAAATAATGGCATGATAAAGGCCCCCACCGCACCGTGGTGGAACTACTCTCTCTCTCTTTTGTACTCACGTAACCTAATGGTAGTGACGTCATATTTCAGTGTGTGCATCCTTATTCTGTTACTTGACATTTTCCCTACCACCAGGTTTGAAAGTTTTCTAACTTATTAATACCGAACGAATTTGAAAAATTCTTTTCTATTGGCGATTTTTAATGTGTTTACAAATGAATATTAATAATATTAATATTAATGGATTTTGAATAATGCTCTTGCCATTTTACAAGCTTATAATAAGTATATCATTTTACATTGCTTCGTATTCATTTACCCATCATCATCACCGTCATCATTTCAGCCAAAAGACGTCCACTGTTGGACATAGGCCTCCCTCCCCCAAGTGTCGCCCTAACAAACGGTCCTGTACCCGGTCACAAATAATTTCAAATTACTTTACTAATACCTGTAAAAAAGTTAGTTTGAAACGTACTAATAGGTGTATGTATTTTTAAAATACGATATCTTATTATCGATTTATCGTAAAATTAATATTCTAAAATAGATCGACCTTTTACTTGCTAGTTTTGAGACAATTAGTTCAATTGTAGCCCCTAAGCTAACATGAACAATATGGTTGAACTAAGCTAAAACTTTTAAGTGGGATACTAGGTAAGTGAAGGACATTATTCTTACAAGTTTAAATTGACTGTAATATTACGTTGCTCTTAAGAACTGACTTATAAGTAATATGTCACTGAACAATAGTAGAACTAGGTAGGTATGTTGTATTTCTGTCATTATCATCATCATTTCAGCCGATAGACGTCCACTGCTGGACATAGGCCTCCCCCAAATGTCTCCACAACGAACGGTCCTGTGCGTGTTGCATCCATCGGATTCCCGCAACCTTCACCAGGTCATCGGTCCACCTTGTAGGGGGCCTTCCAACACTACGTCTTCCGGTACGCGGTCGCCACTCCAGAACCTTTCGGCCCCAACGGCCATCTGTTCTGCGAGCAATGTGCCCTGCCCATTGCCACTTAAGTTTGGCGATTCTTCGTGCTATGTCGGTAACCTTGGTTCTCCTGCGGATATCTTCATTTCTGATTCGATCACGCAAGGAAACTCCGAGCATAGCCCTTTCCCCTTAGCCCTTTGCCCTTTGGGTGACTTTGAAACTTTTGTTTTTCTATAATAATAGGAAATTTTAAGTTAGATCTCATACACACGAGTGGCATGTGGTAACTGTGCGGACGCGTCGACGGCTGCTGTCGACCTGTGTCCACGGCTACAGTTACCTCTGCTGTTTTTATTTAAAAAAAAAACGTTACCTCACACCAGGAATTACTGCGGTGTACTTAGTGCGTTTTCACGCAGCGCAGCAGGCAATTTCTCAACCACTGCGCAAATAATGTCACAATAACCACTCCATTTCTAGACGTATCATGCGTCACACAGTCCGTCCATCATTTATTTGGCCATCTCCTACTTTTCTTGCCTTGCAGATGTAAATATCACGCATGAAGGTTATTAATATAAAAGAAAGAAAGAAAGAAAAAAAAACCGTTTATTTACGCGAAATGACGCAATCTTAAAACTAGCCAACAAACAAAATCAATAGATGGGGAAGATATGCGTCACATCCGCGCAAAACGGCTGAACGCTCAGCATAAAGCTGCGGCCTCACGCATAATGCGATGAGCTCACAGCGCTGGTTTACTCCCAAACGCATATGCACGCGTATGCACTCCTAAACGTAATTTCTATCGATTGAACTGAGTTTAAACCAACTTTTCTAACTAAAGTTAGCTGCTGCCAGCCAATGGCCCTTTGAAAATTATCCCAAGGAAACATATTCCCTGGATAATATTATCCTTTGTTCTAATCCAGGACATGGTCACCCGTAGCCAAATAAAACACACACACATAAATACTGGCAATTTGAGTACCTATTTTATGCGGCCTACCCAAATGCCCTTTCCTTGGTATTATTCGTTAAGTCGTTGAGCTCCTTAGTAGTCCTGAGTTGAGCTTTACGAATACTTATAAATACTTGCACGAACTGGACAGATCCACTCAAATCTGTGTGATTCTTTCCTCAAAAGACTATCTCAGATACAAATATGCATGGTTCTCATATGATTTGACCATTACTCATGTTTAAAAGGGACTTTGACCCCTGAGTTTCTTTCGGTGATTCTCCTCAGGGTAGTCAGCTAGGAAACACCGGCCTCATCTAGTTTAAATTGATGAAAAAATTTACGTGTAATAGTGTTTTTTTAAACCTATTTGCAAAATAAATATCATTTAGCATTATCATTTGTAATATATCCGAACTTTCGGCTTTGTAAAATTATTGAGATTTTGATGTGACACCTTCCAAAGGTTTGTTATCCCTGCACAAACACACCATAAGGTAGCCATATTTATGCGTCGTGTTTATGGAAATAGTGAACAGAACAAATTCAATAGTAATTGCTACGAGAAGTAGCCTTTGATATCGGAAGACAGAGAAGAGAAAAAGTATCGAATAACCAATAAATTTAAGAAGCCTGAAATGGCGGGGCAAATTGGAAGTACGGCGTTGGATTTCAAGATTCTGTAAAGGATACTTCACTGCCTGCACAAGGAATGTATATTATTTTTTCAACAGCTTTACTGCTTGCACAAGAACTGTATATAGTTTTTCCAGCAGATTTACTGCCGGCATAAGAACTGTACATAGTTTTTACAGCAGCTTCATTGTCTGCACAAGAACTGTATATTCTTTTTCCAGCAGCTTTGCTGCCTGCACAAGAAATGTGTATTATTTATCTAGCAACTTCGCGGCCTGCACAAGAACTTTGTATTGTTTTGATCTTCTTTTCGTATCTATAAACTCAAATCAAAATTTTTCTGGGCTTGTAGGGAGGTAGGGCTCTGTGTTCAAGACGGTTATAAAAATCTCATTTTTTTCAGCCCGTAACATACAATTTTTATCACTGTCTAGCATTCAGATTAGTTCTTCCAGGGATAATCGTTTAAATTAATCATATCTGGCTAATTATATTAGCGACTTGTGTGGCCATGACACTCATTCGTTAGTGTCATATGAATAATAATTAATGTTGTTTGTTTCATTTTCTATGTAGCTTATTTTCTGTAATGTAAATATGAGGACACAAGACTCCATAGACTCTATCCTCGATTAAATATAAGAATCTATGGAGTGGAATTCCCTGCCGGAGTCTGTGTTTCATGATAGCTACAACCTGGAAGTCTTTATGTCAAGAGTCTATAGATTACGAGTGTATAGGGATGTGGTCGACGATCGCTTACCATCAGATGAGATAGTGGCCAAGCGCGAGCCTATCCGTAACAAAAAATAATTATAGGGTAGGTACTTTTGACTGGTCTACAATATCTACCTTTAATAATAAACCTGCAATATTATACTTTTGATAGGTATTGTGGATTGCATTATAAAAAAAAACTTTTATTTTTAAAAGAGTAACCGTGGAGACATCGTGAGGAAACCGGGCATGTCTCAGAACCAAAAATTTGAAGAGGTGTGACATCAACCAACCCGCCCGTTCCCTCTCTTGGAGTCCTTTCCAAGTCTCTTGGCCTGAATCCCAGCAGTGGGAACATTATAAGGCTGGCTATGCTTATCCTTTCTGCTTAATCGTGAAGAGTCTTGCCGGTTCTTCTTCATAGAAAACGACCAATTGTAACCGCACACTAGCTTCTGAAGTTTTATAAATACGTATCTATCAATGTCTATGTAAAATAAAATAAAAATTGATTTGAATTAAGTTAATGGCGACAAAACATCTTATTTTCCACCTTAACGTAAAGTTTGTCCCAGTCTAGCGCTGTTTTTAGGTCATCAGGTAATCTGTCATGTTTTCTTATCCACTTTGGAAGTCCCCAAACTATCATTTTTCTACCACAAAGCCTTAATCCTGGCCAGGTCCTATACACATGACAAATGGCCGACCATTACAGTAAAGTACGATTTAATTCATTAACACTCAGGCGGTAGCCGGCGCCCGCAAGCCATTGTCTTACTATTGTGTCTCTAATTACGCACGTCAAAAGGTTAACTGCAAAACATACATCATAAATGTAACAAAACTACTATTTTAGAGTTCTATAGTTTGCTCCCGAAACTATAGATTATAGTGACATTTTCCGGGTTATAAATAACTAATTTCATTTGCACATAGGAGTTTCGGCTTTGTGATTTATGAGTACCAGATTATAATGTGTTTATTTGGTTGTTCTTGCGCTATTTTTGGATTTCATTAAAGATGTTTGTGATTGCATTATGTTTTATTTTTGTGTTTTTGGTGGGTAATTATCCAATGATTTCTCGCGCTCTTGGGCGGGGCGCGAGGGTTCCATTTTTGCCTTGCGTTCTAGGGCCCCGAGTTTTCCTTTCAGAAGCTAACACATGGTTCCAGAAGGCTTCGACCCTGTTGGGTCCCTACGGTTTTGCTGACATCTCCTTGAGGCGCGCGTGGAACTCTACGCGCCGTTGACGACTCGGGCTTGGTCTGGACGGTTACCGGCCCAGCGCGAAAAGTGATTACATTATGTTGGAGTCTAATTGTTTTTAGATGGGATTCTTAAGGGGTGACCAGACGGTTGCAAACTAGCGTTCCAACCAAGGCGACCTTGGCTTATGTGTTTGGTTTGTTTTGCGGCTACATGGATGTAAACCACGCGCCGAAGACGCGATTCCCAACCAAGGGCGTTGAAGGTCATGGATTACCACTGATGTCTATACGGATTGAAACTAGCAAGGTCAACTTGGTTGGGACGTTAGTTTGCAACCGTTTAGTCACCCTTTTAATTGATCTGTCGTTTGTTGCCGTGTGACAGATGTTATTTTGAGGTTAGACAGTCATCTTTTTGACCCCATCTAGTGATCTAGATGGCGTTAATTTTGGTATGTTTACAATCCATTTATTTTTGTCAAATATTGATTTTATATTTAAAGTGGTGCATTAACTCCTACAACTTCTCTTTTCAACACTAGGACCGAGAGAAAATTCTGAAAAGGAAACCCCTAGTCCTAGAATACAAAGGGCAACTGAAGGACACAGGTGTGGTTTTGGTCAGTAAAAGTCTAACACACCCTCTCGCTCCACCCAGAATGGGAGAACTCATTGGATGATTTCACTCCTCTTCAGATACTTACTTATACTTTTGTAAGAATTTTTTTTTGGTTATTTTTAACATGTACTGATTTAAAAATAGTTTACTGATGAATAAATAGTTTACTGTTTCTGCCGAGGTGGCGCGCTAAATCCGCTAAGTCCCCACTCCATTGCTTTCTTGTGTGGCACGCACGTGGCTCTAGGATCAGTCAGTTGTCAACCGTGTAACAAACAAGTCACCTATACCTATTTCACAACAGCTATCACACAACGCCGTCTAGTCCCAAGCTAAGCAGAGCTTGAGTTATGAGTACTAGACAACTGATAAACATACTTATATATTTCTAAATACATACATATTGTAGATAAATTACACCCAGACACAGAACAAATGATTGGGCTCATCACACAAACATTTGTCCTGGGTGGAAATCGAACCCACGCCCTCCAGCATAGGAGTCAAGGCCACTAACCACTAGACCAACAGGCCAGTCAATAATTCTGCTGTAGCGACATCTATGTCACTACATAATATGAACATTTTACGTCGCGGTATCAGATTTCTCCACGCGATTAGATCATGTACAACTCTCCCAAATCGACTATCGGGCAATTGCCAGGACCAGATACAACATCCGTCTGGTCGGAAGATCCATCCTTTTCAACGTAGGTTTTCGGGACTGCACACCCCATTATACTGTTACAAAATCAACTCTTCCTATGTTCTAACAATTTTATTTTCGTGTTAATAGTTACTAGATTCATCATCTTTCTGTCCTCGTCCCGTGTTATTAAGGGCCCTCGCCCATGGCAACTTTTGGAAGAGATGCTGTCGCGCGTTCGCAACGATACAGTCGCGATGCTGTAGCGCATTAGTAGCGCGTTGGCATCTTTTCTATAGCGCTTGCAAATGCGACTAACGCGCGTTAGTAACGATGCTGTCGAGCGCTTACGCAACGTGCGACAGCATCGCTACAAAAAGTCGCCGTTGGCGAGGGCCCATGTCAACCGTCACGCTATCACTGACCCTTTTCTTTCATATGACTCCTCACACAATCCTTCCGTCTTTTCTTTGTTTTGACCCTCCTCTCCCTCCCCATCCACATGTATACTCACAACTCTTTTAAGAACATGCGTCCCATTTCTTCATAAGACCATACCAAGACAAACGATTCCCTTTCAAATTTACTAGTAGGTACTAGATACAATTTATAATTACGTAACCGAATTTAAGCTATTACCGTCTTCCAAAGCACAGCTATAAGTTAAGACACTTAGATAGGTCAAGCTACTCGTAGCTCGTACTCGTAGTTCGTAATTGAAGGATACAGGTGTGGTTTTAGTCAGTAAAAGTCTGACACGCCCTCTCGCTCCACCCAGAGCGCGAGAAGTCATTTTGATGATTCCCCCACCTTAAAAAAAAAAAGCTCATAATCGCTTGAGGCTTAATAAAAATGACTCCAATAAAATATTCCTCCGAGCAAGACAATTTAAACATGGAACACCTCACATTAAAATTCCAAGATGGCCGCTCTAATTCTAAGGCCTTGTTTCCTGTTGGTAGCTGCAAATTGCTGGCACAAACCATCTATTTCACTGATTGTTCCCTACAAACAGTGTATGAAATCACAGAGAAACATCCGAGCTGCTAACAAGATGTTCCAAGGAAACTGAAGACGAGCGGTAGGGGTGACAAACATTTTGGTGGAGTTGAGAATTAGACATAGTTGGTTTTACCTCTGACGTCAAACTTGAAGTTTACTAGAACATAGATCAAGTATTCCTTCAATTTATTTGAAGTTTATATAACTGTTTACTTACTGTACAGGTGCTGTGGGTGTTTTTGGACTCGAAATTATTTATTTTGTGTTAAACGATTATTGTATTTATTTAAATATTTATATAGGTAAAAAAAAAAAAATGTTTGGCTATTTTTGTACAACATTTTATACTTAACAAATCACATTAAAATAAATCTTTTCTGATAAATCATAAAAATTGGTTATTACATGAAGCAATTAGCATTTCAAATAATGGCATGACAAAGCCAAGTGGTGGAACTTATATCTCTCTCTTTTGTACTCACGTAACCTAATGGTAGTGACGGCACATTTCAGTGTGCGCATCGTTATTCTGTTACTTGACATTTTTCTCTACCACCAGGTTTGAAAGTTTTCTAACTTATTAATACCGAACGAATTTGAAAAATTCTTTCTATTTGCGATTTTTAATGTGTTTACAACCCAATTTGTAAATAATTAAATAAGGCACGTTATGATTTGAAACCGTTGAAATCTTGAAGAATGCTCTTGCCATTTTACAAGCTTATACTATATCATTTTACGTGGCTTCGTGTTCATGTACCCATCGTCATCATTTCAGCCGAAAGACGTCCAATGTTGGACATAGGCCTCCCCCAAGTTTCGCCTTAACAAACGGCCCGTCACAAATAATTTCAAATTACTTTACTAATACCTGTAAAAAAGTTAGTTTTAAACGTACTAATAGGTGTACGAGTATGTATTTATAAAATACATACACCTATTAGTACGTTTGCGTGATCGAATCAGGAATGAGGATATCCGTAGGAGAAGCAAGGTTGCCGACATAGCACGAAGAATCGCCAAACTAAAGTGGCAATGGGCAGGGCACATTGCTCGCAGAACAGATGGCCGTTGGGGCCGAAAGGTTCTGGAATGGCGACCACGTACCGGAAGACGTAGCGTTGGAAGGCCTCCTACAAGGTGGACCGATGACTTGGTAACGGTTGCGGGAGTCCGATGGATGCGAGACGCACGGGACCGTTCGTTGTGGCGACGCTTGGGGGAGGCCTATGTCCAGCAGTGGACGTCTTTCGGCTGAAATGATGATGATGATGATGATGATTTTTAAAATACGATATCTTATTATCGATTTATCGTAAAATTAATAGTCCAAAATAGATCGACCTTTTACTTGCTAGTTTTGAGACAATTAGTTGAAAGGTCAATTGTAGCCCCTAAGCTAACATGAACAATATGGTTGAACTAAGCTAAAACTTTTAAGTGGGATACTAGGTAAGTGAAGGACATTATTCTTACAAGTTTAAATTGACTGTAATATTACGTTGCTCTTAAGAACTGACTTATAAGTAATATGTCACTGAACAATAGTAGAACTAGGTAGGTATGTTGTTTTTCTGTAAAGATAGGCAATTTTAGGTTAGAGATGTCATGCTCACTCAAATGTCTCGCTGATGGTGGCACGTGTTATTGAGTCATTCAGTTCCCTTCAAAATGGTTGAGCTGAGTGGGGCTGATGCACGCGTCATGCCCGTGAACGGGTGCCGTCAGTTGAGACTGGTCATTTCTCAGCTGCCAATGGCTTAATTCTATTTCTATATTTTAATTAGTTTTATTTTTTATTACTTATCTACATTGTGCTCACATAATAGAAGCAACAAAATATATGTACCTAACCAAGATTATATGTAACTCACAATATAGGTAATTTAAAAGAGTCTCCGTGGAGTTTCTTGCACGATCTCCATAGAAATCTACGCTTTGGAACGTGCAATTTAGCTTCACTTTTTTTTGACCTGACCTGCATGCTGTAAATCGTTTATTTGAAATAAATGCTTTTGATTTTGACTTTGACTTTGAGCTCATACACACGAGTGGCATGTGGTAACTGTGCGGACGCGTCGACATTTGCCGTTGACGCGTGTTACAGCTACAGTTACCTCTGCCGTTTTTATTTTCAACAAAACTTTACCTCACACCAGGAATTACTGCGGTGTCGTGAGTGCGTTTACAGACACTTAAACTCACATGCACATCAAATCCAAACCCGAAACCATTTTATCTGTAGGCCTTACGAATATTAGTTTTTTTCTATACGGGAGTTGAACCCGCGACACGCAGCATAGCGTAGCATAGCATAATCAGCCTTGTAATGTTCCCACAGCTGGGACTCAGGCCTCCTCTCTAGGAGAGGGAATGAGCCGTAATCCACCACGCGGGTCCAGTGCGGGTTGGTGGATGTCACATGTCTTCGAATTTTTGGTTCTAGTACATGCCGGTTTCCTCACGATGTTTTCCTTCACCGTTTTGAGAGCAGTGGTGCTGAAATAAATTACACAAAGTAATGCGCCTGGCTGGGTTTGAACCCGCGACCTACAACTCGTAAGTCGGGGCCGCCACCACTGCTCCCTCGACACGCAGCGCAACTGGCAATTTCTCAACCACTGCGCAAATAATGTCACAATAACCACTCCATTTCTAGACATATGCGTCACACAGTCCGCTCATCATTTATTTGGCCATCCCCTACTTTTCTTGCCATTCAGATGTAAATATCACTTATGAAGGTTAAAAAAAAACCGTTTATTTACGCGAAATGACGCAATCTTAAAACTAGCCAACAAACAAAATCAATAGATGGGGAAGATATGCGTCACATCCGCGCAAAACGGCCGAACGCTCAGCATAAAGCTGCGGCCTCACGCATAATGCGATGAGCTCACAGCGCTGGTTTACTCCCAAACGCATATACACGCGTATGCACTTTTAAACGTAGTTTCTATCGTTTGAACTGAGTTTAAACAAACTTTTCTAACTCAAGCTAGCTACTGCCAGCCAATGGCCCTTTGAAAATTATCCCAAGGAAACATATTCCCTGGATAATATTATCCTTTGTTCTAATCCAGGACATGGTCACCCGTAGCCAAATAAAACACACACACATAAATACTGACAATTTCAGTACCCATTTTATGCGGCTTACCCAAATGCCCTTTCCTTGGTATTATTCGTCAAATCGTTGAGCTCCTTGGTAGTCCTGAGTTGAGCTATACGAATACTTATAAATACTTGCACGAACTGGACAGATCCACTCAAATCTGTCTGATTCTTTCCTCAAAAGACTATCTCAGATACAAATATGCATGGTTCTCATATGATTTGACCATTACATGTTTAAAAGGGACTTTGACCCCCTGAGTTTCTTTCGGTGATTCTCCTCAGGGTAGTCAGCTAGGAAACACCGGCCTCATCTAGTTTAAATTGACGAAAAAATTTACGTGTAAAAGTGTTTTTTTAAACCTATTTGCAAAATAAATATCATTTAGCATTAACATTTGTAATATATCCGAACTTTCGGCTTTATTAAATTACTGAGATTTTGATGTGACAACCTTCCAAAGGTTTGTTATCCCTGCACAAACACACCATAAGGTAGCCATATTTATGCGGCGTGTTTATGGAAATAGTGAACAGAACAAATTCAATAGTAATTGCTACGAGAAGTAGCCTTTGATATCGGAAGACAGAGAAGAGAAAAAGTATCGAATAACCAATAAATTTAAGAAGCCTGAAATGGCGGGGCAAATTGGAAGTACGGCGTTGGATTTCAAGATTCTGTAAAGGATAGCAGTTTTAGTTGGTTTTTTATGTGAGAGGAATATAGCTATATTGTGTATGGTAATAAGTTTAACTCTAAAGGACCTTAGGAGATCAGTGATGGCCGAGTGGTAACGGCCCCGATTTACGAGTTGTTGGTCGCGGGTTCAAACCCAGCCAGGCGCATTATTTGTGTAATTTATTTCATCATCACTGCTCTCAAAACGGTGAAGGAAAACATTGTGAGGAAACCGGCATTGCCTAGAACCAAAAATTCGAAGACATGTGACATTCACCAACCCGCTCTGGGCCCGCGTGGTGGATTACGGCCCATTCCCTCTCCTAGAGAGGAGGCCTGAGTCCCAGCAGTGGTAACATTAAAAGGCTGATTAAGCTATATGCTATGCTAAAGGACCTTTAGAAGAAGCTCGTGGCTTTTTTTTTAAGGTGAGAAATTATCTTATGACTTCTCCTGCTCCACCCTAGAGCATGTCACATTTACTGACTAAAACCACACCTTTATTCCTTCAGCTTCGACCCTACTGGACCCGTACGGTTTTGCTGACAAATCTTTCCGGCACGCGTGGAACACTACACGCCGACGACGACTCGAGTTCGGTCCAGACGGTTACCGGACAGCGAGCTACATTCTCTACGCATTGTTCGTCGTCCGCAAGCTCACGCCTACGGTGGCAGGTTGTCGGGTTGTGGTCTCGGCAGCTGAGGCGTGAGGATGTACGTTCCCTTACGCGTGCGGCCGTCTCCTACGCTAGCATTACTGCTTCGTAGAAGGAGGCGACCGTCGCCTATTCCCCATCGCTGAACCAGGACCCGGTGCGAAAGGTTGACGCCGCTGATCGCACACGCACATGGCGGTGGTCCGCCTGATTCTATATAGATAGGATCTTATAAGTAATCGTGTCTTAATGTAACTGTACAACCAATTACAGGCAAACAAAATAAAAATGGCTCCTTCAAATTAAAATTATTTAAACTTAGATGTAATACTGTTTTTAATTATTATTCTCACACTTGTACTTAAATTCTAGATACTAAATAACAAATACAGTAATAATAAACATAATTCCAAATACTAATTCTAATTACGTTTGACAAACACCGATAATGAATCTGCGTTAACGTCAACCAGGTCGCTGCGTTCGCACATGACTGTGGCCTGTGGGGTATAGACGAACTACCTTCTGTCAGCGGTTTCACCCGCGTAAAAATAGGTTTCTCCATACAAATTTTGGACACCCATTTCATCGTCTTAGGGGTGGAGTTTCGTAAAATCCGTTCTTAGCGGATGTCTACACCCTATAAGGAACCTGACTGCCAAATTTTAAGTTTGTAGGTGTTATAGTTTCTAAGATTTCGTGATTTATCAGTGAGTGGTATTTCGCTTTTATATATAGAAGATTACTGGATGACGAAAATTTCTGCGTTCTGTTCTTATCCAGAGGTTCTCAAATAGGGGTCTGAAAATGCGGCGAAATGGTTCCAGTAAAGGATGGTACGGCAGTGTTTGCTTCGCGATCGGCTTGGCGGGGGCACTGCCGTGTCTCCCGATTAGCACCAAACACTGTACGGCGATATTACTAGGACTATTAAAAGCCAGAGAAGTCGTAACAGGACGCTCGTCTGTTCAAAGTTAAGCAACGCCTACCGTTGTCGGTTTCTGGATGGGTGACCAGCCATACTACAGAGATTCCCCCTTGACTTCGAAACCACATTAAGGCCACGGACGCGTACATCACGTTACAATCTGAGGTTTTATAAGTGCCCATGTATGCATATGTGAAATAAAAACATTTGAATTTTGAACTTACGGAGTCGGACCAGAGTAACCAAAAATGCGGGTGAAACCACGGAAACAGGTAGTTCACAATTAAATTGATTATTATTCATGAAGGTTTTATTAAACCATGTCGTGATGCTTAATTAGGTAACGTAGCTAAATCATGTTCGATCCTAATAAAGTACCGATATAAAATATTTTATTTAATAGTTTACCGTGTCTGTTTAACATTAAAATTTGGTTTTACGACTTAGCAAGACACATAAATTGTCTAAATTAGGCAATAATTACTAAAGCTTTATTTAATAATTGTGTTAACAACTTTTATGTATTTATGTCAAACTAGCAGTACCCCGCGGTTTTACGCGGGTCTTTGGTTACTGCTCCAATCCTGCGCTTTTTTTTTTTTTTCGGTGGGAAAATCATCTTATGACATCCCCCGCCCTTGGGCGGGGCGGGAGATAGTGTCAGACTTTTACTGACTAAAAACCCACTCCTGTTCCTAATGTTAGCATTCCTCAATGAATTGGCTATCATCATCATTTCAGCCGAAAGACGTTCACTGCTGGACATAGGCCTCCCCCAAGCGTCCCCACAACGACCGATCCTGTGCGTCTCGCATCCACCGCACTCCCGCGACTCTCACCAGGTCGTCAGTTCACCTTGTGGGAGGCCTTCCGACGCTGCGCCTTCCGGTGCGCGGTCGCCACTCTAGAACCTTTCGGCCCCATCGACCATCCGTTCTACGAGCAATGTGCCCTGCCCACTGCCACTTCATTTGGCGATTCTCCGGGCTATGTCGGCGACCTTGGTTCTCCTGTGGATATCTTCGAATTGACTATCCAACACTAAATTAGCTCGCCGTCCGACCGTCTGGACCGAGTCCAAGTCGTCGACGGCGCGTACTGTTCCACGCGCGCCTCTAGGAGATGTCAGCAACCGTAGAGGCTCAGCAGGGTCGAAGCCTACTTGAGCCAAGGGTCTGATTCTGAAAGGAAGACTCGGCCCCGGTACGAAAGGCAACGAAGGAACAGGAGTGGGTTTTTAGTCAGTACAAGTCTGACACTATCTCCCGCTCCGTCCAAGGCTGGGGGATGTCATTGGATAGTTTTCCCACCGAAAAAAAAAAACTAAATTAATTTTTCAATTCGAACCAGTACTTCTCTGAGATTAGCGCGTTCAAACAACTCCCACTTAAGCCTCTGGTCTCTCAGATCAAATGACGAAACTCTTAATTAATAATTAATTTCTCTGTCATTTATTGATGTATTTGAAACTTCCTTACTGTCTATATATAATGTATGTATATATATATGATTAAATTAAATGAATGTAGTATATAGTCAACCGATTGCGATGAAACAAAGCCTAAGTAATATATCAAGTTACACACAATTTTAGTATATAAAAGTTAACTTGAGTTCATTTTCGACTTAAAGACCCCTTGCAAGTAGCTGTCAGGAATCAAAGACTAGCAAGGAATTCCACTCCTTAACTGTACGCATATTCAATGTGTACAAAAAACGCTTTGTACGTATGGGTGGGATGTCCTCCATGAACTGGTGGCGCAACGCCGTACGTCTATTGGCCCGATGATGGAACGGACTTGGTGGATTTATTGGTGTTGATCTATTTTTAGGGTTCCGTACCTCAAAAGGAAAAAACGGAACCCTTATAGAACCACTTTGTTGTCCGTCTGTTTGTCTGTCTGTCTGTCAAGACTCTTTATCTCGGGAACGCGTGTGTAGGTATCGAGTTGAAATTAAAACCATGTACTCAGGTCAGCGGACTTTTGAAGCTGTAAAAAATCAAACTTGTAAGTTAACGAGAAAAAAAGATACTTCGGTTTATGTGGCAAAAAACGTACATTTCGACAGTTTCGAGGAAATCAAAATTCATAGGGTACTTCCCGTTGACCCAACATCCTGAAATTTGGCATAAAGCAAGGTCTTATAGCACAAGTATAGGAGTAAATCTGAAAACTGTGCATTTGTTGTTACGTAACGTATAGCCGAACCCTCAGGGCGCGAGTCCATCTCGCACTTGCTTAGTTTTTCCTTTCATTTCGTTAAATTATGATACTAACAACAACATGAAACTTTTCCATTAAACCGCTACAAAGTCACAACTCTTAATTAAACATAAAAGTAAATAAAATATCGTATCTTCTCGCGTTAATTGACTCCTAATTGAGAGTGCAGCATTAATTACTACCAACACGTAAGATCAAAGGAAATTGATTTAATTACGTTGAGCACTAAATGCAGTCTAGACATAGCATTAAAAGTTTGAACGTACTTTATGTGAACTTGGGTAGGCAGAAATGAAAGTGTTTTATTGACGTGTAAGTGTTTTTTTTAAACCTATTTACAAAATAAATATCATTTATCATTATCATTCATTTTAGTTGCTTTTTAAGATGGAAAAGTTTAGGATTTTTTTCTTTTGTTTGTGCTACGAGACCGATGACCGCTAACCGATAACCGATGACCGGAATCGGATGGATGCGAGACGCACAGGACCGTTCATTGTGGTGACACTTGGGGGAGGCCTATGACCAGCAGTGGACGTCTTTCGGCTGAAATGATGATGATGATGACGAGACCTTGCTTCTTGCCTTTCAGGATTCTATGTCAATACGGAGTACCCTACAGGTTTCGATTTTCTTGCGAGTGTCTAAATATGCGCCTTAATTAACTGAGCAGAAACGGCCATATCAGATTACGATGGCTTAGAAGTTTAATTTTTCCTCTGTTTCAATGGGTCCTCCTCCATGCGTCATTATCCTCAATGCTGAGGGTTGTAACTTCCCTGCTTCAACACTTTTCTTTTATAATATTCCTCCATCTGTTTCTGTCTCTGGCGGTGTGTAGTGCATTGTATACCGTAGAGTTAAGAGCAGTGCGGATCTGATCGGACCAACGTGTTGGACTGCATCCACGAGGCCTTTTTCTATTGTTTCAAGGGGTAGCAGAATTGAATATTTGATATTAATTTCAGATTAATACCTCCACGCCTTCCTGAGAAATAAGTCCTTGATAGACATACAAACGGACAACACTGTGATTCTATAAGAGTTCAGCTTTTGATGGTGGCTGAGTTCTAACGGCTCCGACTTACGAGTTGTAGTTCGCGGGTCCAAACCTAGCCAGGCGCATTACTTTGGGTAATTTATTTCATCACCATCCGCCAACCCGGACTGGGCCCGCATTGTGGATTACAGCCCATTCCTTCTCCTAAAGAGGAGGCCTGAGTATCAGCAGTACATTATAAGGTTGATTATGTTTAATCTGCTCTGACATACGGAACACTAAAAATAACTTATCCAGAACCATACTGACACGTCTTATTTTATAACAGATGCAGCACCTCTGTTATTCTCTTAATTGACTCTTACAAAGTTGTTATTACGGGCTAGCTCACTGCTAGTTAAATGATACAATGTTTTTACTCACATTCCAGAGTAAACGGTGGCAGTTCATAGCAGGAATTTTGTATTAAAATGTTTTAAGTGTCTTTTTACTGGTCATACGACGTCTCGGTTGGTGGAGAGTAATATTCAGTCTGCATTTCCTTGCGTAATCGCATGAGGAATGAAGATACTCCAGGAGAACCAAGGTCGCCGATAAAGCCTGAAGAATCGCCAAACTTAAGTGGCAGTGGGCAGGGCACATTGCTCGTTGAATTGGTCGTTGGGGCGGAAAGGTTCTGGAATGGCGACTGCGTACTGGAAGACGCAGCGTTGAAAGGTGGACCGATGACCTATTGAGAGTCGTGGAATGCGATGCATGCCAGACGCACATGACCGTTTGTTGTGGCGACATTTGGGAGAGGCTTTTGTCCAGCAGTGGACGTCTTTCAGCTGAAATGATGATGATGAATATTCAGTCAAGATTTGCGCCCGTTTCGTGGCTTAAAACTCGCTGTATTATATTTCTCTGCTTGTCTCTTAGGAAAACTGGTGTAATGATTCTGATCTTCTTCATCAAAATATACGCCACGCTTTGCAGTGTTGGCAGTCGTAAAATAAACGTCTGGAATTTGATCTATTCTCATATAAATGTTTACATAACTAAATAAATCCAGTTCCAGACGAGACTGTTTAACTAAAATAGATAAATGTTCAAATCGTGAGATCTTTCTGATGTACCTAACATGTGAATTATTACATGCAATCTCGACAAGTAATGATTAAATACCTTTTCATTTTCATGAATATTTGAACTTGTTTTATGTAAATGTAATAATATTCTGTGATGTTAGGTATAATTAGCTGGTTACATGTAGTCGTAGACAGATTAAAGATGAGACATATCGTTATCATGCTTAATTTTGGACGGTGCGTCTTGTCTGTTTTTTTTTTATCGTTTGGAAGTCACGAAATAACTTCACGAACTCTCTCGAGTAAGAAATAGTGTCAGATTTTTACAGGCTAAAACCAAACCTGTGTCCTTCAGTCGTGCTTTCTATGAGGTATAATTAGCTGGTTACATGTAGTCGTAGACAGATTAAAGATGAGACATATCGTTATCATGCTTAATTTTGGACGGTGCGTCTTGTCTGTCTTCTTCTCTGTTACATTAGAAAGTCTTCAAAACATATGCCATGCTTAATTGTGAATGGTGCTTGTTTTCTGTCTTTTTAGGGGTCCGTACCTCAAAAGGAAAAATTGGAACCCTTATAGGATCACTTTGTTTTCCGTCTGTCTGTTTGTCAAGGCCCTTTATCCCTGGAACGAGTGAAAGTATTCGAATTGAAAGTATGGAATTGAATGAGTGTTGAAATTGAATTGAATTAAAACCATGTACTCAAGTCTGCGGTCCCTTGATGTTTTGTAAAAATCAAACTTCTAAGTTAACGATTAAAAAAGTTACGGTCGTTTATACCGCGAAAAACGTATATTTCGATACTCTCAAGGGATCTAAATTCATAGGGTACTTCTCGTTGTCTCAGAATCCGGAAATTTTGCATAAAGCAAGGTCACAGGTATAGGAATCAATCTGAAAACAGTAAATTTGTTGTTACCTACGTCACAAAAAAAAAACTTTTTTTGCAATTCGGAAAAATCTTCGAGACTCCATTCGGAAATTGTAGTTTGTACGGAACTCTCAGTGCGCGAGTCCGACTCGCACTTGCCCAGTTTTTTATCGTTACGAAGTCATGAACTAACTAAAGTCATGAAATAACTTCACCCGCTCTGAGTCGAGTAAGAAGTAGTGTCAGATTTTTACAGGCTAAAACCACACCTGTGTCCTTCAGTTGTGCGTTCTATGACCAAGGTTTCCTTTCAAATTTCACATGGCCCTAGCGGGCATCGGCCTTTTTGGGTCCTTATGGTTTTTCTGACATCTTTTTGAGAATCTCGTGGTACACAACGATTCGGTTTCAATCTTTACCGGTCGGACGGCAAGGTACCCGTATTCGCCGGTGTAAAAGGAGGAGTCATTGTATGATTTTCCACCTAAAAAAAAAACGCAAGTGAATCTACTAGCTACTAAATAATATATGATATAGCGAAATCTATGGCGTCACATAAGAACTAATCCTGCATCGCGGAATTAAAGTTCTCCGCGCGATTATACATATAGAACAGGTCGAAATCATCTATCGAGCAGTAGCCCACCAGACATAACACCCGTCTGGTCGGAGGATCCTCCCTTTTCAACGTAGGTTTGCGGGACTTTACACTCTGTGCCGCCTACCTCGACACGGGTGACCCTCGACAATGAACGTCAGTGCTACAATGCTTTTATTTACTCAAAAAAAAAAAAGTACTTAATTTCTTTTCAAACTAGTCATGTTTGCAGAATAACGCACTATCGTCATTAAAATCTGAGCAATTTTTCACTCTACTAACGAGAGGTTAAGATGAACTATAATAAAGGCTTTCTAAGAACTTGTTTGCTCTGCCGCTATGATTCTCCCGCCAACTTGATTCTTAAGTAATTGGGCGAAGAACCACGGAAACTTTGGACTTGAGCGCAGTTACATTATGTCTGCAGTTTTTGTTATATACTAGTTTCCGCCTTTGCCAGCTTTGTACGGCTAAAAGTTGGAAATTATCTCTAGGGAAGAAACTCCCGGGATAAATATAGTATCCTCTGACTTTTTTCAACTACAATCTATACATATAAAAGAAGGAACTAACTGACATATAATTGATGGATGACAGATGGTCGATGGGTACGAAAGGTTCTGGAATGGCGTCCACGTACCCGAAGACGCAGCGTTGGAAGGCCTCCCACAAGGTAGACCGATGACCTGGTGAGGGTCGCGGGAATCCGATGGATGCGAGATGCACAGGACCGGTCATTGTGGCGACATTTGGGGGAGGCCTATGTCCAACAGTAGACATTTCGGCTGAAATGATGATGATGATGAACTGACATATCAACGCATAGTCGAAACTACTGGAACTAAGAGTCTGAAAATCTTGCGCAAGGTTTTCTTTTATGACATAGGCGAGCACTAATAGAGGTTTACCAAAATTCACCCCCTAACGAAATTAAATGGGGTTCCAAAGTTTGTATACAGTAACCTACTATCACGCGAGTGAAGTGGCTTATAAAATGAGTGCTGAACTAATTTTACAAGTTTTTTAAACCATATAACAATTTTATTATACAAAAACAAACAAGTTTTTCTCACACTCTCTTCTGTAGCTTTCACTTTGTCATTATTATTTTGGCATTCGATTCTGGTCAGGAATGATAAAATGTGTCAAGGAGTTTGCTAAACTGATGCAAAACAAATATCTTCACTTGTCACTTTGAAAACAAGACTAAACACGTCACATCAATTACTATTAGTGCGAGTCTAAAATAATTGTAGCGCGACTAACAAATCTTGATACTTACTTTTTTTTTTGAGGTGGGAAATCATCACTTCTCGCTCTTAATGGGGCGAGAGGGAGTGTCAGACTTTACTGATTAAAATCCATCTGTATTCCACACGCTAGTGTCCCACACACGTGAGTCAAGGAGATGTCAGCGAAACCGTAAGGACCCACCAGGGCAGATGCCTACTAGGGCCATAGGTCGACTTCTGAAATGGTTACCCATGTTCCTGGGAAGCAAATGGCAACTGAAAGAACATATGAGGTTTTAGTCAGTAAAATTCAGATTCCGCTCCGTCCTAGATAGAGTTAGAGCGAGAAAAGTCATTAAATGGATTCACACCTTTTTTTTGTTGATAGGGTCGCGTTTGATATGGTCGATGATGGAGTGCGCTTGCCTAGAAGTAACCTATTCACTCTTGACTTTAAGATCCCCAGGTTGTAGTCTTAAAAAACAAAGCTCTCAGTGTATAACTCTCCGAACAATCCCAAAACCCTGAAAATCTTGATACTTGAACTTCGACATTGAAAGACTCGAGACTAGACTAACGATTAATCACATCTTTGTTTGTTTTCAACGACTCGGTATTTATTAAAATTGTTGTTGATTAATGAACCCCTTTGACATCTTTGGCCTTAAAGGCTTATCTTTTAATCTTTCACTGATGGAATTACGAAATTCTTGGAAGATTTGTTTTTTATTTTACGACTTGCTTTACATTTATGTGATGACTAGCTGTGGTCAGTAGCTTCGCCCGTGTGAAGCTTAAGCTTGAAATTTCAAAAGTTACACTTAATTAGGTATGTTTTTTATTTTGTGTTTCTAGTTATCTTCATCATCATTATTTCAGCCGAAAGACGTCCACAACTGAACATAGGCCTCCCCCAAGTGTCGCCACAATGAACGGTCCTGTGCGTCTCGGTTCTGGAATGGCGACCACGTACCTACCGGAAGATGTAGCGTTGGAAGGCCTCCTACAAGGTGGACCGATGACTTGGTAACGGTTGCGGGAGTCCGATGGATGCGAGACGCACAGGACCGTTTCTAGTTAGGTGGACTAGAAATAATTGAAAACTTTTTATTTTGTTCACATTAACATTTTTTTTACTACTTGGGATCATAACTGTCAAGAAAAAATCAGCTGTCTCATTTTTTTTGTGAATGTAATAATAATATTCCAACCACTATCACACAACGCCGTCTAGTCCCAAGCTAAGCAGAGCTTGTGTTATGAGCACTAGACAGATCAGTTGATGAACATACTTATATACTTCTAAATACATACATATTTAAGATAAATTACAGAACAAACGATCGTGTTCGTCACACAAACATTTGTCCTGGGTGGGAATCGAACCCACGACCTCCGACATAGCAGTCAGGGCCACTTACAAAAAATCAGTTGTATATTTATGAAAGCACTATCTGCTTCAGCGGCTTCGCTTGATAATAGAAAATTGTTCTGCTGATAATAGAAAATTGCCCCAAAGAAACTTATTCTGGAGACAAAAAGTATCCTACGTGCTATTCTAGCACATGGTCACCCCATGGAGTTAACGTTGTCATTGTCAGAAACGAAATGTCTCCTGAAATGTGCCTGTAATTTCACTAGAACTCAAACACTACTATGTATAAAGAAAACAGCAATACAGGTTTTTCAAAAAAATATGGCGGGTAAACATCTTTTTAAAAATAAAAATTCAAAAGGGCGATTACGTTCCCGATTTGAATTGTCATTATTACAATATCGAATGCATAGATTTGAATTTAGAATTACGAATGTGAACATTTTTATTTTCAAATCATCAGGAAATTACTCTTTAATTTAAAAAGTTAATAATTTTCTTGTTTTATTCGTTCACAGTAAAAACACGCATAACACAGGCAGGTAAAACATATTTTTAATAATAATAAAAAAAACAGGAAGCGATCTATTAATTTTGCTTTATCCCAATTTTCCTCGTATGTTTAATAAAACATATTTTTCCGAATGCCACGCGTGTTTGCGTTAGAAAATTAAAATAAACGATATTTTTTCGTTAATTTTTTGTTAAAGAGGCTACATTTAAATATTTACTGTTCATGTTTTATTCAATGCATATTTTATACGAAACATATTTTGACATGTTTAGTGTTTCATTTTCATTTTGTTTTATTCTAACCGAAATGAAAAATGTTTGTTTCTATAATTCAAGGGTTTGTGACCTAGTTACGAGTAAAAATTTCGAATGTGAGCTCTGCTACAGATGCAAACTTGAACCAGGCTAAATTATAAATAACAGTAAGATTATTTTCTTTTTTTATAGAATTTTCAAATGTAAACAGGCGGGATCTCAGTAAAATGGAGTTTAAAAAAAAGTAATCACCATACATTTAAGTCCGGAGTTCTAGAGGTTACCCCTATACCCTCTTATTTGTTTGATTACTGTGATTAGCGACCGGCCCGAAGGCTACTTTCCACACTTGTGCAGCTTCCTCGAATTATCACTTCGGTGTTTTTATTGTACGTTTGTATTGTCTGCATGGACGGAGATATATGTTTTTATAGTCCTTTATTGAGAGAGCAGTCGGGACCCTGAGTTTGTATATTTTGGGTTCAAACCCAGCCAGTCGCATTACTTTGTATAATTTATTACATCACCACTGTTATTAAAAGGGTAAAGGAAAACTTCGTGTGGAAACCGGCATTTCCTTGAACCTCGAAGACATGTGACATCCACCAACCCAAACTGAATTTACGGCCCATTCTCGCTCTTAGGTAGATAATGTTTCCACTGCTGAAAGTGAGACCTCTGCTCTAAAAGAGGGAATGGGCCTTAATCCTCCACGTAGTCCTATTCCAACTTGGTGGATGTCTCATATCTTCGAAGTTTTGTCTCTGAGACATGAGGATATCATCGCGATGTTTTCTTTCACCGTTTTGAGAGCAGTAGTATGGAAATAAATTACACCAGACGAAGCGCCTGCCTGGGTTTGAACCCATAACATAAATACAACTCGTAAGTCGGGACCGTTACCATTGGGCCGGCACTAATCATAAGCATAACTCAGGCTTAATTTTTTTATTATTATTATTTATAGGCTCGCGTTTGACCACTATCTCACCTGATGGTAAGCGATGATGTGGCCGACGATGGAGCACGCTTGCCTAGAAGTAACCTATTCACTCTTGACTTAAAGACCCCTAGGTTGTAGCTATCAGGAAACACAGACTCCGGCAGGGAATTCCACTCCTTAGCTGTACGCATTATGAATGTGTTCCCAAAACGCTTTGTACGTATGGGTGGGATGTCCACCATGTACCGATGGCGCAACGTCGTACGTCTCGTGTTCGGAACGGAATTAAATTGTGCAATTCCAACGCTCATTCCCCGAAGTGTAATCGATAGAAAACCGACAGGCCAGCAACTCGGCGTCGATGCTTAAGGCTTTGGAGTTTCATCTCAGCTCATCTCAAAGAGATACCCACGCTAACCATACAAAGGGCATAATTAAGAAAAAAATGTTTTTCAATTCTCGCAGGTAAAGATTAATCTCTCCAAATTGTGGCAGGCATATTTTAAATCGCAGTAAGATAATTAAACAAAAATAAAACATAACCTCAAGTTATTCCGCGGACGCAACAAACCCAGCAATCATAAAATCAGCCCGTCTGTCTGCGTGTCTGATTGGCGTCGCTGACTACCACTTATTTACTGATCGACGGTTTTTGGTATGCAATCATCTCCACCTTTTTGAATAGTTATAACTTGTAATTAGGTGCTTGACAAGCGGCATCGCCTCTGTTATATTGCCCGGCTCTAGACTAAAAGAGTGGCCTCAAGAGCTACTAAAGGATGTCCACTGTTGGACATAAGCCTCCTCCAAGTGTCACCACAACGAACGTTACCGTGCGTCTCGAATCCATTGGATTCCCGCGACCTTCTTCAGGTCATCGGTCCACCTTGTGGACCCCAAGTGTGGGAAAAGGCAAGGATGTCGAGGAAATTTTGGAAAGTGTAAGTTTGACCGTTTGATGTCATTTTGTCAAATTTTAAATTACCGGAAATAAACTAAAAGTGAATCAATTCGTAAGACTTTAATTTCCTGTCACAATAAATTCATTTTATAGCAATTTCGTAGTCCTAGGTAGGTAGTACTTGAATCTTGAGCTAACGTCAAAGGACAGCCTATTAATATAAATTACCATCCTAAAATTACTCTCAAACATAATAATAATTCAAATCTTCATAAACCCAAGCGTAGACAGCCAAATTCTCATCCCTAATTCAAATCTCAAGTTAATTAGGCGTAAAACCTAATCAATTCCTAATTGCTGTCATTCGATAAGTAGGGACAGAAGATCAGCTCCATATAACGAGCGAAAATGCGTGCACTGCTACTGGTATTTGTTTGAGATTTCTGTATGTACATATATCCGTGTGCGTGCGCTTGTTTTTCCTCGTATGAATCCGACCGTAAGGGCTATATTTCACTGGGACACCACACTGAGACACTATAAAAATGGACCTTAAGTGCACACGTCCGAGCTGGTCGCGCCGCCATGGTATCCCGGTGTAATATAGCCCTAAGGGGCTGCTCACTTGCTGCAGGAACGTTTAAAAGAGTTACCGTGGCCCTACAACGCAAATGGCACATAAAGGAACATATGTGGGTTTTGTCAGTTTGAAACTCCCTCGTGATCCTCTTGTTGGTGAAGTTATTTAAGGGGATGCAATTCGACATCCATTTTTACTGTTTTTCATACAACCGCTCTTACGCAATTATGACGTTATCACACATTTTACATTAGATATTTTGGAAACAGTATCTTCTAGCCTTCTATTGAAATCAATTTATTAATTTGTGTAAAACTAATCCAGTAAAGACCTCTGAAAATCTGCTGTTTTGCATGAACTTTACACTAATTGCAACTTTGCATTTCATAATTTACTCAAAAATTAAAAAAGTCAAAAAAGTTTAACAATAGAAGAACTTTCAAGGGTTTAAAAAATACACGTATTTCCTGAAACAAGTTTTTTAAAATATTTGAGTAAATCACGGAATTACCGAATGCTAACAGAGTTTTCAGGCGTTATCTCTCTTTTTCGCGTTGCCTTTTCGTCAAACATCGCGTCGGATTGCGTTAGATGAAGTAACAAGCTTTTAAACCATGCTCGATGTTGACGATAGGCGAGTGAAAAAAGGACCCTCTTAATGATTTTCTACATAAATGCTAACCCAACCGTGTTTCTTCAATTACCCTATGTGTTTCATGACCGCGGTAACTCTCAAAACTCGAACACTCGTAATAACAAGGGACGGGGCAATTGCACTTGAAGCTTCACTTGCCGTGGTCTGACCCTGGATGTATAGCATACCAAACATGGATGGATAGACCATCTTCTGGTTAAAAACCTGAAGGTCTGACAATTTGTTTGACCCAAGGACATCGAATTGTCGAGGTTAGGTTAGCAGTTGCTACATGTGAAATTGTGAAGTCAGTGCAGTTAGGTCCGCGCCCCATCCGCCGGGATTCCGATCCCGATTTCCGGCCACCGTAGGCGCGGGCTTGCGGACGGCAAGCAATGGGTAGCTAGCCGTCCGACCGTCCAGTAATCGTCCGGACCGAGCCCAAGTCGTCGACGGCGCGTCCACGCGCGCCTCAAGGAGATGTCAGCAACCGTAGGGGCCCAGCAGGGTCGAAGCCTTCTGGGGCCAAGGGTCTGATTCTGGAAGGAAGACTCGGCCCTAGTATGAAAGGTAATGAAGGAACAGTAGTGGGTTTTTAGTCAGTAAAAGTCTGACACTATCTCCCGCTCCGCCCAAGAGCGGGGAATGTCATTGGTTGATTTTCAGTTAGGTCGATTTCTTCTGTGGTGGCAATTAGGTGGACTGATTACCGTTAGGGTTTCGTTAGCCAGATGGATGTGAGATCCACAGCACTGGTCGTTCTGGCGACGCTTTGGGGAGGCCTAAAGTTGCCTGTCCAAAAGCTGAAGTCTTTCGGCTGAAAGAATGATGATGAGGTCGACTAGATGCCGATCCCACCCTAGTTTGAAAAAGGCTTAGTAGACGTTTGGATCCGACCTTCTGTACTCATCTAACCAGCGTTACCATACCACTATGTTACGTCAATCCGAATTTATATAACAATTATAATAATTTAATTTAGGAAATGGCAGACATGTTCTGCAACTGGTAGTACTTGGTAATTAATTCAATTTGTCATAGTTCAGTATGCTTCAGATGAACTGACGTGCATTATCTGTCGCTGCGTTTCCTTGTCTTGTCTTGTCAATTGTCATCTTGTTGCCGTTTGGGAGTTGTTCGATTAATTTGAATAGCGTTTGAGAGAGATTTAGTTTGAATTAAGTAATTTGTAATCGCCAAACTTAAGTGGCAATGGGCAGGGCACATTGCTCGCGGAACGGATGGCCGTTGGGGCCGAAAGGTTCTGGAGTGGCGACCGCGTACCGGAAGACGCAGTGTTGGAAGGCCCCCTGCAAGGTGGACCGATGACCTGGTGAAGGTTGCGGGAATCCGATGGATGCGAGACGCACAGGACCGTTCGTTGTGGCGACATTTGGGGGAGGCCTATGTCCAGCAGGGGACGTCTGTCGGCTGAAATGATGATGATAATGACGAAGTAATTTGTGAAATGACTTTATGAGTCTTCGACTTCGAGTTCTTACTAACTGACTACTTTGCATTTAGCATTCTCTCTTTTAGAGCACTGAATATTTTTAAACTATAAACGAAGAAATCTGAATAAAGCTGTAAAGATAATGATTTGTCGTTTCAAGTGATGGTAAACATGAAATAGAAACTGTTAAATACATAAATCGTTTTATATTCCCCATCCGATGTAGAAACTGGTTACCAGATGGGTACTTCTCGTTTTCTTATGTTTCGACATGATGCACAGAAAACAAGATAGACAAAAAAAAATAGCCGATATTTAAATAAAAACACGAAAAAGGGAAAGAAAGGAAAGAAAAGAAAGGGGAAGGTTTATTAAAGTGAAATTGATATTTACTGAATGCCATTTGCACTCAGTAAGTAATTGATCTATTGATAAAAATAACAAGAAAGCTAGCGACGTACCGTGTAGATCACATCTAAGATCTCTCCTCAAAAATCTAATTATTACTGTTACTCTTTCTCTGTCCATGCAGTAAGGTTGTGGAACTCTCTTCTGCTTAGCATTCGTGATTTGAAAACTATTTCACTTTTTAAGACCCAAGTAAAAGTGCACTGCCTTTCCTCTCTTGTGTGATAATCATATATAATGTATTTATTAGTTTAATTTAAGATTTCACAAACTCTTATTTCTGCACACTATTGTCTACATCTCTTCTAATCTCTTCTTTCGCAGGTCTGCTGGAAGAAATTTCTTTTTGAAATAAACAGTACCTTTGTACAAATTTTTATAATAAGATATCTTCTTCTATATATTTGTGTGTACATAAATTATAAAATAAACAAGAATTGTTTAATTCTTATAATATTTGAAAAGTTCACTCAATTAGTCATGGTTTATTCTCAGAATTTGATTTAGATAAAAATAATCTCAGTAGTGTATTTAACTAAAAAAAAGAATTTCCCGGTTCATAACAGAAGGAGTTCTGAAAAAAAAATACTGCAGCTAAAAATACAGCTACAGCTGAAAAATACTATTTATTACCGTATTGAGAACCTCCTCATTTCAACAACGAAGAAACAAAACCGATGACAAAGCCGACTTCTGAAATTTTCTTCCGTTAATACAATCAACTTACTGTAATTGGAAGCTCATCAATTGAACATCAGGAATTCCGAAACTGTCAGGAATTTCGAAACTGAGGCGGACAGCTCCCGGAAACGATGTGATTAATTAAATTTCACATGACGTCACATCTGTGACGTAGGCAATTGGGTTTAAATATGTTTAACGCGTTCGCGATGTTATGTTCTAATGATGTTAAGAGTTTCATGTTAGGAGAAATTTATTGAGTTTATGTGAAGATTGGGTTCCTGTTTTGTTGTTAATTAATACGTTTATTAAATCTAACTTCCTTATTTACGGTTAATTGAATTTGATTATACGCTCGTGGGTGTCTAATTGGAACGTATCTTGTTATTGTTTCTTTATTTATTTCTGTATGAGGTACTCGAACGACTTATTCACTAATAATATATTACAAAAAATTTACTTATGTTAATATATAGATAGATAGATAGATATATTCTTTATTGTACACCAAAAATACAAATTACATTAGGATATATTTGGTTTTTTTTTTGTGAGGTGGGAAATCATCAATTAGATTATTCTTCTGCTGCTTGCTTCTACTGCTCTAGGGCAGTGCGAGAGGGCGTGTCAGACTTTTACTGACTTATACCACCTATATGTTCCGTATTTGCTTTTTGAGTTTCAGGAACCATGGGTTTCCCTTTCGGAAGTCAAGCCATGGCCCCGTTTGGCTTCGGCCCTACTGGGCCCCCACGGTTTTGCTGACATCTCTTTGTGGCGCGTGTGGATCACGACTGTCGGCACGGTCCGGACGGGCGGACGTGGAGCTACCCATTGCTTGTCATCTGCAATCTCATGCCTACAGTGGCTGGAAGTCGGGGTCGGGGTCCTGGTGGCAGGGGCAGGGGATATACGTTCCCTCACGCGTGCGAGCGTCTCCTTCGCTAGCATTACTGCTTCGCTGAAGGAGCAGACCGCTTCTCATTCCTCCTCGCTCTATACCATGGCCTGAAGTAGGGCTCGGCGTGAAAGGTCGCCGCCGTCGATTGAAAGAAAGAAAGAAAGAAAAATATTTATTTGCCCTCACGAGGACACGGCGGTGCTCCCATCGTGTCTTCCAGGCGATCCACACAATGGTGACACCGGGGCGTTTCCTCCGCTTGAATCAGGTTCAGGAACCTCCCGAATTTGCCATGTTCGGTATTGATATGCGAAAGGTGAGGACGCCGTGACGTCTCTCCAGCCACTCCTCAAAGAGGGACTTACCGCCATGATTATGGCGTGCCCAGCACTGCCACACACAGCTTAAATATACTTAAATAAAAAAATACATACAATTTATATTATATTTGCAACATATTATTTATTGTACATAGTTCTGTTCGCATAAATGCAATCACCAATACAATCACGAGACGTAAAAAAACATTGCTGTAACTATCTGTACCTATAGATTAACACAACCATCAAGAAGTTGTGATTTAAACCGTCTGTCGTTAACACTACGGCTCAATATCGAAATCACTTATCTCTACCAATTCTGCCCAATAATTGCTTGTAAAAACCTTGTAGGTATTCCTTGTCACAAGATTCAAAATCGCAAATCACTTCGCAACCAATAATTGTGCAGTCAGTTACAACAAGCATTTTATTATTTTATTCTGAGAATTTAATTTAGCTCGCGGGCGTATTTCACTTACCTGACACTTCCATAATCTGTTGTGATCATACAGTAGTCAAAAAGTCAGTAGTCAGTTTTTTTTTTGGTGGGAAAGTCATCTAATGACATATCCTGCTCTTGGGCGGAGCGAGAGATAGTGTCAGACTTTTACTGACTAAAAACCCACTCCTGTTCCTTCGTTGCCTTCGTCCCAGGGCCCCGGGTTTCGTTTTCACACCACCCATGGCCCCAGTAGGCTTCGACCCTGCTGGGCCCCTGGGACGATTTGCTGACATCTCCCTGAGGCGCGCGTGGAACAATACGCGCCGTCGACGACTTGGGCTCGGTCCGGGCGGTTACCGGACGGTCGGACGGCTGGCTACCCATTGCTCGCCGTCCGCAAGCCCGCGCCTACGATCGATCGGCCGCCTCCTTAGTAGTCATTTGGTGTTTTTATTGGTTGCTGCACTCTATGTCGCGGGACCGATTACTGTAACGTATGGAACAAATATTTGTATGGCCTGCAGATAGGTGTACTGGATCCAGGTCTCTAGCGTATGTGACTTTATATGTTTGTGAACACACCCACGTTACAGGAGTAATTCCTGGTGTGGGGCATTGTTTTTTTTAAACAAAACAAAAGTCTTTTTAGGGTTCCGTAGCCAAATGGCATAAAACGGAACCCTTATAGATTCGTCATGTGTCTGTCTGTCCGTCCGTATGTCACAACCACTTTTTTTCCGAAACTATAAGAGCTATACTGTTGAAACTTGGTAAGTAGATGTATTCTGTGAACCGCATTAAGATTTTCACAAAAAATAGAAAAAAAAACAATAAATTTTGGGGGTTCCCCATACTTAGAACAAAACACATTTTTTTTTTCATCAAACCCATACGTGTTGGGTATCTATGGATATGTCTTCAAAAATGATGTTGAGGTTTCTAATATCATTTTTTTATATACTGGATAGTTTGCGCGAGAGACACTTCCAAAGTGGTAAAATGTGTGTCCCCCCCCATAACTTCCAAAATAAGAGAATGATAAAACTAAAAAAAAAATATGATGTACATTACCTTATAAACTTCCACCGAAAATTGGTTTGAACGAGATCTAGTAAGTAGTTTTTTTTTTTATATATCGTAAACCGCAATTTGCCTTTCAAGTTTGTACGGAACCCTCAGTGCGCGAGTCCGACTCGCACATGCCCAGTTTTTTTTTATTTCAAAGTAAAGAGCTTTATGGCATTTCGACCCTGATTTTTGTAAGAAATTACCAACTTTGGCGTTTATTCAGACAAACTGCTGGCTGGGCTGGGTGGATAACAGTTATTAGTGTAGGACATAGACTCTCTCTTACGACTAAGCGGGTAAAGAGTCAAGTGTGTGATTTTCATAAAAGTAAATGAGGATTATTATTATTTATTAAACTAAAGTGTCTGGGAAGCTACTTACGGCAAGTAAGTACACATGCCTGCGGTAATGTCTGGGTTCCGATAGAATTGTTCATTGAATGATGTTGATGACGCGTAACAATATCGGTTGTAGTACCTTATGTTTTAGCGGTTTAAAGAATGAAAAAAAAAAAATTATTTGTGACTCGCATTGGCCTAGGAAATCCAATCCCGCAAGCGCGGGTTCCCGCACCTTTTTTGCGGGATTACTCACGCGGGTTACAGACATAGCCCAAAGAATCGCCAAACTTAAGTGGCAGTGGGCAGGGCACATTGCTCGCAGAACAGATGGTCGATGGGGACGAAAGGTTCTGGAATGGCGACCACGTACCGGAAGACGCAGCGTTGGAAGACCTCCCACAAGGTGGACCGCTGACCTGGTGAGGGTTGCGGGAATCCGATGGATGCGAGACGCACAGGACCTGTCATTGGTCTATGTCTAACAGTGGACGTTTTTCGGCTGAAATGATGATGATGATGATGTCTCATGCGGGATCTCTGAGAATTTATTTCTAAGATAAATGGGTTTAGACGACGCACCGTTCTTATTACCTATTTATTAAACCCAACAGAGCCTCATTAACAAGTAATTTAACAACTTTCCATGGAACTCGTGACTTTTCTGTAAAATTTGCAGGTACTTATGGAAAATAATTTTGTTTTTAATTTTTGTCTTACAGCTAATACATTCTGAATTTCTATTTGGTGTTCTTAAATCGGAAGTAGAAAGGAACGTAGTCAATGTCAGTTTAAAGTACTCTATCTTCCTAAATCTGAAAACTGAAACGTTGAATATTTTATTGTTCCTGATTTTCAAGTAGCTCTACGAAATTCAAATTGTCTTAGGTTTTTTGCATTTTGCAGTTTTAGAGTGGCAATTTTTGGAGCTACCTTTGAGCATTCACCTTAAAATAAAATATCTCAATCCCGCGGGATTCCTAACTTCAATCCAGCAGGCTTGCTTAGACATATGATAAATGATAAATGATATTTATTTTGTAAATAGGTTTAAAAAACACTTTTACACGTCAATTTTTTTTTCGTCATTTTTAAACTAGATGAGGCCGGTGTTTCCTAGCTGACTACCCTGAGAAGAAACACCGAAACAAACTCAGGGGTCAAAGTCTCTTTTAAAGTCCATACAGTAAATATGTAATGGTCAAATCACATGAGAACCATGCAGATTTGTCTGAAATGGTCTTTTGAAGAAAGAACCATACAGATTTGAGTGGACCTGTCCAGTCAGTGCAAGCATTTGTCAGTATTCGTAAAGCTCAACTCAGGACTACTAAGGAGCTCAACGACTTGACGAACAATACCAAGGAAAGGACATTTGGGTAGGCCGCAGAAAATACTCAAATTGCCAGACATACATTAAAATTACTGAAAAGGAAAAAAAAAAAAACAATCAACATAGTCCTCACGTTCACAATAATAAAAGGAAAAATATAGTTTACAAAATGTAATACTTTAGCAAAGTAAACATTTTTGTCAAAAATTAATAGAAAAAAAAGTCAAATTGCAAAATAAAAATAATCTACAATATCGAATTGTAATAAATAATAAAAAACACAATTAAAAATAAAAACAAAAGAAAAAATAATAATAATAAGACAACAGTTGCAGTGCGTACTGGAGCAGGTCAATCCCAAGCCTTTTGGTCCTCAACATAGTCCTTTATAGTGTAAAAAGCCTTTTGGATATATATAATAGTTAATTTTATAAGTGTATACTAATAAAATTATGTCTAAGCAGGTATCTACACACAGCGAAATACTTCAGACACTATCTGATTATTTCACAGGATCAGTCGAGTCAGGAGGTTTTTTTAAAAAGCTGTTTATGTTACAAAGTTCCTAAAACCAACCCAAAAACAAAGAATCTACCATCCTTCACTAAAATACCTTAACATTTTCTCTGACGCCATCTTTCTTTTTTACAGGTACGTCCAATAAGTGCGCTGAGTGGATCTTGTCTCCGGGATCCGGATAAAGGCCGTGTGTGTTAACCCTTCCGATTTAGCCGGGAACCCTCCGTTACTGCTACGATTGTTTGCGAGGTAGGATCGGATTAGGGTTCTCTGTGCTGTCATGCGAGATTTTAGTAATTTTTGCGATAAATGTGAGTAATTTTTTTTCTTTATTATTGGTAGGCTCGCGCCTCACCATAATCTCATCTGATAGTAAGCGTTGTGGAGCACGCTTACCTCAAAATAACATATACTCTTTAAAAAATCTATAAAAAAAGTCTTTAAAAATTCTCTTCCGATTTAGCCGGGAATCCTCCGTTACTGCTACGTTTGTTAGCGAGGTAGTATCGGATTAGGGTTCTCTGTGCCGTGATGCGAGATTTTGGTAATTTATGCGATGTAAATGTAAGTTTTTATATACAGTATTACTTAAACCTTTTTGTTTTTAGGCGGGAAAGCTTCAAATAACGCTCTGGGTGGTGCGAGAGTATCAGACTTTTACTGACTAAAACCCACCCCTTTTCCTTCAGAACTATTTATTTTGTGTAACTGGGTAGACATAACTATAAATCATCGAAGGACTGGAACAATTTGCCTGCTGCGGTCTTCCCGTCCAACTATATAATTGACTGACCGACATTTTGACAATTCAAAATTGCCTTTAATTGGTCTATTTGAAATAAACGTTTCTGATTTCTGATCTGATATAATTTAGGTGTCTTCAAGGCTAGAGTGAAAAGACTCTTAATAAACTAGTGCGCCTTACCATTAATGATTGCATTGCTTGCCATCAGGTGGGATCGCAGTCAAGCACTGGTTTATATCAATTTTTAAAAAAAAAAACAAGTGAATCATATCATTACAAATCATGTACGAAGATCCAGAAAAAAAAATCTGCTGTTATCTACAATTTTTTAAGTTATTTGGATATGTACTAGCTTTTTCCTGCGACTTCACCCACGAACATGAAATATAGCGTATCTCACTCAAGATTAAAGCAGCTTTCTATCGGTGAAAAAATTTTCGCAATCGGACCAGTACTTTCAGAGATTACCTCCTACAAACAAAAAAACAAACTTTACCTCTCATAATAATATATTAGTATCCATATACATACATACATACATATTCAGCCTTTTAATGTTCCCACTGCTGGGACTCAGGCCTGCTCTCTCTAGGAGAGGGGATGGGCCGTAATCCACCACGCGGGCCCAGTGCGGGTTGGTGGATGTCACATGTCTTCGAATTTTTGGTTCTAGGACATGCCGGTTTCCTCACGATGTTTTCCTTCACCGTTTTGTGAGCAATGGTGATGAAATATTAGTATAAATGAAGATAATAATTTAGCCGTTGATGCAAAGAAAAGGATATCAGTTCTTTATTATACTTAGTATATTTATGAATATGTTTTACCTACTCACAACCCAATAAACGCTCCGTGACTTGCTTCTCAGCAGTTGTCAAAAGTTTTGTGTAATGTAGGGAATTTCACGAATTTATCCCAAGTTTACGCTTGACGTTTCTCTCCGATCTCGCGTGTCAAAGTATTTACGTTTAGAATTTCTGCTGCTAGCTCCTACTTATCTAATATTGGATGCAGAAACGACATACCTTCCTATTCGATTCCGTGCTAAGGTTCAATTTATCTAATTGTGTCTACAAGAACTGAACCTCAGTTTAAAAAAAAATGTTAGGGATAAAACGCATGTTACTAAAAGAGTTATGAATATATGAATCAGTGTGACAGTCAGTGACTGTCAGTGACTGTCAGGGAGTCAGTGTGACAGTCAGTGACTGGCATGTTGGTCTAGTGGTTAGTGGCCCTGACTGCTATGCCGGAGGTCGTGGATTCGATTCCCACCCAGGAAAAATGTTTGTGTGGTGAGCACAATTATTTGTTCTGTGTCTGGGTGTAATTTATCTATAATACGTATGTATTTAGAAATATTTAAGTATGTTTATCAGTTGTCTAGTACTCATAAAACAAGCTCTGCTTAGCTTGGGACTAGACGGCGTTGAGTGATAGTTGTGTGAATATTATATTATATTAATGATAGTGATGTGTGACAGTTGACAGGACAAACGCGAGCCTATCAATTGTAAAAAAAAATGTATGCCGATACTTACGGCTAATCATGATTGGATTCAAACGTTGTATGCTCTTGTACTATATGTTTACAATTTATACATCCCTATTTTTTAATTAGTACAAAAAAATGGGGCCTTATCCGTACCCGTTACTGATCACATTTGTGTAGTCAAAAGTAAAACAAACGAAATCCCAAAATTCATCATCATCTTCCTGCCCTTGTCCCGTTTTATTTGGGGTCGGCGCAACACGTTTTTTTCTTCCATTCTGTCCTGTCACTCGTCAAGCTATCACTAACTCCCCTTTCTTTCCATCTTTTCTTTGGCCTCCCTCTCCCTCTCCATCCATCCACATGTAAATTCAGAACTCTTTTAGCAACATGCGCTTCATCCCTCATCGAAATCTCAAAATTGTCCAAGAAAATTTGTCATAATTGGTAAATTCATAATTGAATCAATCATTCATAACAATTGCTACTAGAAAATACTACGCGCAGTGTTTTTCCATTTTTATCGCCATTTATTCATAATCAATAGCCTGTACAATATTTCCATAAATTGAGTGACATTTTGGGATATAATAAACGCTTATAACTTTGCTGTTTATGAATTGAGACTTTACTTAAATAATAACAAGACCTTTTTAAATAAACCCTTTAAGTATTTGTACTAATTAAAATTTGGTGGTGTATAAATAAACAAAATCTTATCTAACATCAAAATCAAATAAATTTAAACATTCAGATGTCAAGTGTCAAGCATTTGGCATTGGCACAAAATACTGCGACATCTCAAAAGGCCACAACTTGATTTTACTGTCAACGATAAGTAGATGAGTTTATTGGCAAGTCTACTGGCTTTCCAATTAATCATAGTGACTAGACTAAGATGAAAGTAGAAAAATGACATATTTTAAAACATATAATATGTATCTGGGACGTACTATCATTATTATAGAAAAGTATTGAGGGCATCCAGAAAAAAATTCTTAAGTTTCTTGATTATGGAGCAAAACAAGTATCTGTTAACTACACTCACCGATGCAAAAGATACCATTTTCTACCGCTTGACCAGAGACGTGATATTAATGATGTGTGCTACCTGATTAATATCGCAAATGGTTCAATTGACTGTCCTTCAAAATTATCACTACGCACTAATCAGATGGGGCTAAGACAGCGGCCACTTCTGCATGTACCTAATGTAAACACTAATTATAGGCGTAATGCATTTTTTCTGAGAGCCAGTCGCAGTTTTAACAGGATTTCATATGAACCCGGCATTTACTTATTTTGCACCAACGCGGGCACAGTTCGGAAGCTCTTAGCAAAGCCATTTTTTGAGCAACTAGCACCTATTTGCACCTGAAATTTATATTATTATTGTTTGTTTAAATTAATTTATTATTTATTATTATTATTATTATTTATTATATTCTTTATTGTACACCACATAAACAAAATAAGGACAAACAAAATTAATAAATAAGTGCATGTTGTGTTGTGTAATAAGTGTGTGTTGTTGTGTGTATGTGTGTTGTGTGTGTGTTAGTGTGTGTGTATTTACTAACAGCTTGAGGTATTGTGGGACCAACTTTAAATATTTTTTTGTCATTATATATGTGGAAGCTTGTAATTAGCAATTTAGTTTTTTACTATTGTCATTATGTTGTTATTAGTCTGTAAGCTTTTCTAAAATGTGAAAAATAAATAAAATTAATGAATCAGAACAAAAATAAGTGATCGAAAGCGTATTTCGTCTAAAATAATGAATAAGAATAAGATGAAAATATTGTAATTTAATGTAAAGCCCTTGAATAATAGAGAATTGAGAAACTTTTTTTAAATTATTGATAGGCTCTCGTGCTTGAACTTCGATAATAATGTAGTGCATCCATCGGATTACCGCGAGTCTCCTATCGACCATCTATGAGCTCAACTAGCAATGTGCCCACGGCCTCTTAAGTTTGGCAATTGTTCGAGCTATGTCGGTAATCTCGGATACCCTGTAGATGTCTTCATTTCGGATTTGAACGTACGAAGAAGCTCCAAACATAACCTTATCCACTGCCTTTTGGGTGTCTCTATTATATACATGACAATAATTATCCTTAAAAATAGGCATGTAATTTTTGATTCTACATAAAACAACTTTTACAATTTTAATTGCTCAAAAGCAGATAAAAGATCTAGCCACTCATATCGCAAATGAATTGTATCAAGTCAACATTTGACGTATGAATCAGACGTCATTATTGACAACTGAGGCTCAAACATAGGAACTTTGGACTGGATCACCTTTTGTAAGACCCATACTCAGCTAAAAAGCAATGCAACCAACCTTCTGCTTCACCCAATTTACCCTTACAATAAGCATATCAAAACCGGTATATTTTTATCCCTATGTCAGCAAAGATTACCGATATGTAAGCGCCGGAAAATGTAAAAACGCCATCTTCCGCATAGATAGAGAATTTTCTTTTGAAAAAATGTGGATACAAAATATTCTATGAGAGGCGAAACCTTGAAGAACTATTGAAAAAGGGTTAGGAATAGGGCTGGTTCACAATGTATAAGATTTCGTGGATATTTGTGGTGGTGTCGTGGTGGTGGTATATTTTTATGTTTGAATTATATTCTGCATCATATAGCCATTCATTAAATACTTTTTTTTGACTAACTTCTGGCAGTAGCTTCGCCTGCGGGTAAGTAAAAAGTATGTAGCCTCCGATACTCAGTGATAAACTAGTTTTCTACCGGTAAAAGAAGTTTTAAAATCGGTCCGGTAATTTTTGAATTTATTCATAAAATACAAATCTTTTCTCTTTATAATATGAACTACTATCTCACCTGATAGTGATGGTAAACGATGATGTGGTCGACCATAGACCATTCTCCGGTCCCAAATACGGGCGCCGGCTAGTTTGGGGACCACCGTATACTACATAACTGAAGCCCACATTACATTTTACATTTTTAAATATTTCTTTAAAAACAAATATGATAAAAATATAAAAAATAGTTGTCTGCCGGTGTCGGGAACAGGGTCCAAGCTACCGGTGGTTAGGGCTCCAGAGACAGGAACCTCCTCCGCAATGCGAGCCGTATCGAGGAGTACTGCCTTCTGTATCAGGCCCTTGATCCAACCGCGCAACGACAGCTTCGACAGATGGTCGTCGAAGCTTTTGGCTATAAGGCCATTAGCGGTCACGACAATCGGCACAATGATTGCCGAGTCCACATTCCATATGTCGACAACCTCGTGTGCTATTATTATTATTATGGATCAAGTTTACCTAGAAACTGTTTGTAGCTATTAGGAAACAGACTCCGGCTGGGAAAAACACTCCTTAGCTGTACGCACATTGAATTTGTTCGCAAAACTTTTTGTGCGTGTCAGGTTGTTGTTCATGATACATCTGTGAACTGTTTCTAGTCCTCGATGTCGATTTTCTGATACATTTGCACTTTATTTTTCATAGACACGCGTCTATTTACTGATAAACTTAAATATTATAAATGGATGGATAATAATAAATCTTCAAAGCTCCTTGTGAAATAGTTCATTCGAAAATATTCTCACTACAGTCGATTTTGTTTAATGGGTTTGAAGTAATAGACTACTCGGCATTTTATCATTTTATCTTTCCGCTCCACAAAATATCAGATATCTCTATATTTATTGCCCGTTTTTATACCTAATAAAATGAATTTAAAAACTAAGTACGGATTGTTTTTTTTTTTCGATATTACGATAATATTCCACAACTATCACACAACACCATCTAGTCCCAAACTAAGCAAAGCTTGTGCTATGAGTACTAGACAAATGATAAACATACTTATATATTTCTAAATACATACATAATAGATAAATTACAACCAGGCACAGAACAAATGATCGTACTCATCACATAAACATTTGTCTTGGGTGGGAATCGGACCCACGACCTCCGGCATAGCAGTCAGTAGAACCTCTAACCACTAGACCAACAGGCCAGTCAATATTGCAATAAAAATACGGATTTTTTGCGTAGGCCTTGTAAATCGGACCGTTTTAGGCATTTTGTTGCAAAAATAAAGAATTATTGAAAAAAAATTAGAAACCGTGTTTTGCCTTAACTTAAATACCCCATTGTCAAATAGACATACAGATTTCACCAACAGGTCACGTAAAAGAATCTACAGATACAAAAACCCCTAAATCTTTCAGAACACGAAATCCAATCCTTTGTGTCTACACCCTAACCTGGAAAACTTGGGATTCCAACCCCGACTTTTCCAAATCGCAAATGATATATTTTCGCGAGTCCAGCGCGAGTTATAATTCCCAAAACGCTCGTATCCTAACACTTTGGTCGTATAATATTCTTTATGAGCACCTATGACAGATTCGTGGGCCGATTTATAAGCGATAGCGAATATTGAAATATGAAAATTTTCCTGCTGAAGTGAATTTGCTGAAAGAATTCCAATTTTAATTTTATGTAATCTGAAAGTTATTCATTAATTCCTTATTTTGCATTAAAATAAGTTTTCTGTAACAAGAAGGAAAAAAAAAAGAAAAGAATAAAAATAAATGAATATTTTGAATGATGGATGATGTGATGAATGAATAACATGGTATATGATATATAAACGGTGTCATTAGAGTTCATATACTTGGTCAAACTTAAGTTAATTTACAAAGTGTCACTAGAACGGTGGTTGCTCTGTATACGCAATTGGCTCCGTGTCTTGCTTTCGATTCTTGCTTGGAACAAATATTTGTATGACTCAATAAAAAATTAAATGATAAATGCCAAATGTTTATATTTGATCGTGATTCCAAGGCTTGGTGTCTTGTGTGAACATTGTGAAGCATTCTCGAAACAGGAGTCATTCCTAATCTGTTAAAAACAGTTTTTAAACCACAAATCTTTTTTGTAACAGTACTTTCAAAAATCACCATCTACTTAGTAGCTCGCCGTCCGACCGTCCGCTAACCGTCCGGACCGAGCCCAAGTCGTCGACGGCGCGTACTGTTCCACGCGCGCCTCAGGGAGATGTCAGCAAACCGTAGGGGCCGAGCAGGGACGAAGCCTACTGGGGCCAAGGGTCTGATTCTGAAAGAAAAACTCGGCCCTGGTACGAAATGCAACGAAGGAACAGGAGTGAAACTATCACCCGCTCCGCCCAAGAAAAAAAAACAACTTAAAATATTTTCTCTTTATTAAATTATTTAATTTAAGAACATACTAATCAAATATTAATCAAATCAAGCTCCTTCTAGAATAATACTTAAAACCTTACCCGAAAAGTGACATTTTATGGATTCCGTACCCTCATGCCTCCGTTGTCCTTCCGTCCGTATCACATAAACCGTAAAAACTAGAGGATTGAAATTTTCACAGAATGTGCATTTCTATTGCCGTTACAGCAACATATAATAAAATAAAATAAAATTAAAAATTAAAAGGGGTTCCCATTCTAGAAACGTTATTTTGTCGGCCTTTTTTTCTCGATTTTAATATTCCTTTCGTGTGCGAGTCGGACTCGCCCTTGACCAGTTTTTTTAGTACACAGTTACGTAACATATAATAAGCATAATCAGCCTTTTAATGTTCCCACTGTTGGGACGCAGACCTTCTCTCTAGGATAGAAATCAGGCCGTAAGCAGCCACGCGGGTCCATTGCGGGTTGGTGGATGTCTCATATATCTTCGAATTTTTTGTTCTAGGACATGCTGATTTCCTCACGATGTTTTTTTTCACCGTTTTGAGAGCAGTGGTGATGAAATAAATTACAAAAAGTATTGCGTCTGGCTGGGTTTGAACCCACGACCTACAACTCGTAAGTCGGGGCCGTTACCACTTGGCTACCACTGCTACCTACTACAGTTACGCAGGCCTATATAAAAAAAAATGAACTAAATTGGAACAATGCATAATATAATAAGCATTTTGAATACAACAGCTCAATTTAATGGTTAACGAGCGAAACAGACGTCGTTGCTTGAAACATAACTAAAGAAAATGGAGTTTTAATATTATATCTCATTAAAGTACTTGAATTACCAACAGTAACGAGATTCTGATGGTTACTTAGTTTTATTTTTATAATATTGTTATACTGATCTGGTAATAAAAGAAAAAAAATGGTAGCTTATTTAAAAGTTTGTTTGTTCTGGCTTTGATTATGATTTGGTAAAAAAGTAACTAAGAATTTTCATTCATCAGTTTTAGTGCGAGACGCATAGGACCATTCGTACCAGGACTATTGTAGCCAATAAACCAGGACTATTGTAGTCAATAAGCCAGGACTCTTGTAGCCAATAAGCCTGATATAGTGGTGGACCGAAGCGAGAGGCGTGCATCGTTCGGAGATTCCTCTCTCAGGAGCCCTGACCGCCGGCAGCTTGGACTCTATTCCCGATGCCGGTGGGCTACTATTTTTTATATTTTTAAATGTTTTTTTTTTATGATTTGGTTTAAAAAATATTTAAAAATGTAATTTGTAGGTATTTGAAATTAATAAAGGAGGATAATATACAATAATATTAGGGTATTTTATTTATTTAGGGGGGCCTTTGAACAGCTATGGGCAAGTATAAGCTAAATAAATTAAAAAATGTATATAGGGTGACTGGCAATTTGTGTACCTACGATACTTAAACACGTGATTGTGCTCATGATAACAAACAATTTTTATTATGGGAGCAAAGCCAAAATCGCGAAAAAAATATCAAATGTTCAGTACATTAGGCAAACATAAATGTACTGAACAACTGTTTTTTTTTTTCGCGATTTCAGGTTTGTTCCCATAGTAAAAGTTGTTGGTTATCATGAGCACAATCAAGTGTTTAAGTATCGTACACTAATTACCAGTCACCCTATATGCTACCTCTTAAAACTTAACCCACAACATTTCTTAAGAACCCATCATGTACAACAACATTTTCAAATTGAATTTCTTGCTTATAATCTTATTCCCTAACCAGAAATGAAATACATGAATTGATTCTGCAACGGAACATATTCCCCTCAGATTTTGCCAAATCTTTGTAGGTACGGCTATGGATGAGAAATATATCGAGAGAGATCGCATTGAAAATAGTTCTGAACTAACCTGCGGACTGGCTAGACTAATACTTTTTATAGACTATGCAAATATAGAATAGGTTTTTGAATTTGATGAAACGCAATGGATTGTAATTTTTTTACGGTTCCGTACCTCAAAAGGAAAAAACGGAACCCTTATAGATCACTTTGTTGTCCGTCCGTCTGTCTGTCTGTCAAGACCCTTTATCTCAGGTACGCGTAGAGTTATCGAGTTGAAATTATTTTTTTTTGCAATATAAACGGCCGTACCTTTTTTTTTCGTTATCTTACAAGTTTGATTTTTTCACAGCTGCAAAGGACCGCAGATCTGAGTATATCGTTTTAATTTCAAATCGATACCTCCACGCGTTCCCGAGATAAAGGCCTAAAGGGTCTTGATAGACAGACAGACAGCAAAGTAATCCTATAAGGGTTCCGTTTTTTCCTTTTGGGGTACGGAACCCTAAAAATATGCCGTTATCTAGTGCTTGACTGTGATCCCATCTGATTTCAAATACATACGATACTTTTTTCCGGAAGAAGGTTCCCTTGGAATAATTCTCTAGCTAGTGTTAATAAATGCCACTTCAAGGCTGATCTTGAAATGATTACCAACTTACTTTAACTACGCATGATTCGTTCAGCTTCAGGTCACCGCTAAACGAAAAAGATAACCAAAAAAGAAAACCGAAAAAAAAAACAAAAAAAAAGGAAAAAATAAAGAAAAACGAAAAAGATACCTCAAGAAAACTTTACTTTCTATAAAAAGAGATGTGTCCTAAAACGGCTATATATTGGCACTATCTTCCCAAATTGTTTCCCAGAAAACATTATTACGTACATCGTTTTGTACTCAGTTGTAAAAGCGTCTCATTTCAACAATTTTACTTTCAAACCTTAGACCTTGGCCAGGGTAAGGAGCTTGCGCGCGTGCTAAACCAGGCGTGAAGTATCAAGTTGGCGTAAAGGTTGAAAACCAGACCAAGGCAACATACTCCCGGGATATAAAGTATCCTGTGTGCTATTCTAGAAGATGATTTACCCATGTACCAAGTTTCATCGAAATCAGTTCAGCCGATCGAGCGAGAAGAAGTAACAAAAATTTCATCATTTCAGGCGAAAGACTTCCACTGTTGGACATAGGCCTTCCTCAAATGTCGCCACAATGAACGGTCCTGTGCGACTCGCATCCATCGGATTCCCGTAACCCTTACCAGGTCATCGGTCCACCTTGTAGCAGGCCTTCCAACGCTACGTCTTCCGGTACGTGGTCGCCATTCCAGAACTTTTCGGCCCCAACGGCTATCCGTTCTGCGAGCAATGTGCCCTGCCCATTGCCACTTAAGTTTAGCGATTCTTCGTGCTATGTCGGTAACCTTGGTTAGAAAGAAAAAGAAAGAAAAACATTTTATTTGGCAGAACAAGGCGCAAATTTAGAACTAAACAAATTATAAGTACATTATGTGAAAGAAATATGCGCCACATCCGCGCAAAACGGCCGGACGCTCAGCATAATGCCGTGACCATACGCAAAATGCGATGAGTCTACGGCGCTGGTTTTCAGCGTGGGCCGGTAACGGTATCGACATAAAGAGGTTCTCCTGCGGATATCCTCATTCCTGATTCGATCACGCAAGGAAACTCCAAACATAGCCCTTTCCATTGCCCTTTGGGTGACTTTAAGTCTTCTGATGAGGCCCATTGTAAGCGACCACGTTTTTTGAGCCATATGTCATCACTACAAACATTTACAAATCGTCTTAGTGTGACCAGCGTCTGTCAACGACTTCACTTGCATATATGCAGAAAACCATAGCAAGGAAACATATTCCTGTGATAAACATTATCCCATACCACAGAGGCAATTCCAAGACACAGTTGGGTTCTAGTCAGTAAAAATCTGACACTCTTGCGGGAGAAGATATTTCATGGTTCTCCACTTCGAAACAAAATACACTAACTGAAACTAGAATTACACTGCGCACACGTGTGCTACACACGCCGATGTAGGCGCGTCGGTCTCCTTACATATTATATAGAAACTAGACTTGTAGAGCTACACTTGATCAACGCCACGCGACGTCATTCTACGTACAAATCAGGCGTGTTACACGTATGCGTTGGTCTAATGTAGTTCTAGCTTAAAAGTACCTAATCGCGCCCGCCACCGCCTCCGCTTACGCCCTATTCACCGCGTATTCACTCTGAACACACCCTTATACGGTTTCCCTGAATTTTTCCCCAACAATCCCATATATGTATATACAAGGCATAAAATCTTTTTACATGTCAACAACCCCTGTTTATACGTCGGATTCTATAGATGGAAAGTAAATGGGATTCCCATCAATCATTTACGTTTAAATGAATTCGCTTCAATAGAACATTTCTGCTTGTGAATATTTTAACTTGTTGTTTTTTTACCCTTTTTTTTTCTTGAATTCTGGATGCCTGAGTAGCTTATGTTTTGCGTTGGGTTTATTAAAATGGATCTGAATAATTTAAATTTCTGACTGTTGCGGTTGTGGAACGTGCGAGTCTGTGATGGTCCTACTTTTTAACCGTCTTCCAAAAAAGTGTCAGTTTCTCAATCTGGGTGGTATTCATGTGAATCTGGTGGTCATTGTCTGCAAGCCCGGAATATCTATTCCGGGCTTGCAGACAATGACCAATGAGTAGCTTGCCGTCCGGTAATGATCAAGTCCGAGTCGACGCGTGCCTCAGTGTTGCCAGCAAAACTAAAGGGACCTAGTGGGGCCGATGCCCACTAGGGCTGCGGCACTGTTTAAAAGTGTTACTGTGGCTATAAACCGAAATAGGGCAAATGAAGGAATATAGGCCTTGAGTGAAAGAGGTCAATTGACGTTTTCCACCTCAAAAAGGTACCTTACCAGAGATTTTTTTTTTATTTGACATAAACTAGTGCTTGCTCTTGCTCACTATTTAGTTTTAGCTGTGGGATAACAGAACTAAAAGGAGAAAAATAAAAAAAAATAAGTCGGTACAACCGACTGAAAAAAAATGCAATTTATTTTTATGACCACGCTTCGCACGAACTTTTTTATGCTGTGAGCAGCCAACGTAGGATCAGTTTTTGTAGCGACTCTTGTAGGAGATCTTAGCCCAGTAGTGCACGTCAATCTTCTACAATATGATAATGATGACAATGCCAGTAGGATCATATTTAAAAAGTGATATTTTCCACCAGAGTTTCCAAGAAAAATGACTTCACATCACCATTTAAAAGTAGCGAGAAAGTCGACTGAAACCTGCATTTTATTACTGAATTCTTAGCTCACGTATGCAGACGGCTTTCAGACAAAGCTGCAAGAGAATTTATGATTTTAATTTGGTGCCTTTCTATCTGTGGTTCGTGTTTTATGACTGTGTGCAAGCAGAAATCTCGATTTAATACTAGTGTAGAGTGATTCTCAAATATTTCGATTCTGAATCAAGAATATCTAAGTACCTACAACACAGATTATCCTTTTGACACGCACGCACGCCACGGACATGACAGATTTAAGGTAGAACTACATTGCGCACACGTGGGCCACGTATGCCGATCTGCGGGGCTATTGCGTAACTCTGTTGACAGTTCAAGTGATGATCACTTGTTAACAATGTGCATCATTGAACTGTCAAACAGCTAGTTTCGTATTGCCTATCTTCAGTGACCAACTGCAGTGACGTCATTAGCCACTGGTGCCTTTGATAGCCACCGTAACACGTTTTGACAGATGTTATTGTATCGATACTTTTAAAATTGCGATTGTGTAAGCTTTTGAAGCTGTATAATAAAATTTTAGAGTGGTCACAATAGGCACCGTAATTTTTTACAATTCACCACATTTCCACCGTAGTTTGTTGGTCACTTGTGTAATACGTAATACCAATTTTATGAAATTGTCAGTTGACAACTACGTTTGGTGTGCAACGAATGCTAGTTGTCAACTGTTATTGAAAAAGTTAGCTAATAGCCCCCCTGGGCGCGCCATACATTTTATATGGCAACTAGACTTGCGGAGCTACATTAGATCCACGCCTTGCGACGCCACGCAACACGCCGCCGCTACGTACAAATCAGGCGTGGCCCACTTGTGCGTCGGTCTAGTGTAGTTTTCGCAGAAATGCAACTTGCCTTTGTGTCTCTGCGCTTGTAACCGACTAGCTTCTGCCAGCGGCTTTGTCCGCGTGTAAGTAGGAAACATATAAGCCTACGAGTATGTTACTCAGTGATAAAACAGCTTTCGACTCGAGAAAAAAAAATCGATAAAATTTGTCTATTAGTTTTTGAGTTTATTCATCACAAATTTGTCCTCTTCGTAATCTGATATATAAAAATCTTGTGTCAAAGTGTTTCTCATCATTTTTTCCGAAACGGCTTAAGAGTTGTACGGCGCAGGTTCAAACCCAGGCAGTCACTTCACCTTGCGCAATTTGTTTCAAAACGGTGAAAGAAAACATCGTGAGGAGACCAGCATGTCCTAGATCCAAAAATTCGAAGATATAATATGTGACATTAACCAACTTGGATTGATCCCGCGTGGTGTGTGTGCCCATTCTCTTAGAGAAGAGGACCGATTCCCAGAAGTGGGAATATTATAAGACGAATTATGCTTGTGCCATCTCATAATGACTTGGTGGTCCAAGCCCCCACAACGTCAAACATAGTAATGTCGATTGTCGTCTTTATGAGGACCCTAACATATTATGAGTTATTAACAGCTATCACGTTATCACTTCACATCAAAATGCTAAGTTATGTGTGGTCATACGCTTAAGTTAAGTTTGTGGGACTCGGTTTAAAGTACCTACGTGTGTGAGATGACTTGATAATATTTAATTTTGTGTTCCGTAGAAAGTGCAACCTCAGTTTCAAACATCATTGCTTACCATCAGGTGAGATAGTGGTCAAATGCGAGCTTATCAATAATAATAAAAAAAATGTGGGTGTTACCTACACCCAATTTTTTTTTATCATCATTTCAGGCGATCGTGAACTGAATGTATTGCTGCAACGCTACTGCTGAGCATGAGGGCTTTTTTCCGTGGGAAATCATCAAATGACTACTCCGCTCTGTGTGGGCGAGAGGGAGTCAGTTTTTTTCTTAACTAACTAAAACCCACCTGTGTTCCTTCAGTTCCCCTCTTCGCTCCAGTGACTTTGGTAACTCTCATACAATCCCGCACAATGCACTTCTTGATACTTTTTTTTTTTTAAAGTGGGAAGGCATCAAATAATACTGTTTTCTTTCTGGGCATAGCGTGATGTATCAGACTTTTACTAAGTAAAGGAACGCGGGTGGGTTAGTCAGTTAAAGTCTGTCACTCCCTTTCCCTATCCCCAGAGCGGGAAAATTTATTTGTCGACAACCCACCTCAAAGAAATACTAACTTCGCGAAAACAGTTACTAATATTTAGAAATTACCTTTTAAAAGTGTAGTGGAATCTCTAGCAGCTATTTCTCCGTTGGATTATGCAAACAGCTTCGTTTTTTGAACCGACCTAATTTAAATAATAATTGGTTCGAGTTTGAAACACAGTCTTAACATTATTTATTAATTTAAACTTCATGTACAGTAGCGGTACATAGGCGGACTTAATGCAACAAGGCATTCAAGACATTATTTGTGCTTTAATAGTAAATTGTTTGCAAATTTCACGTGAATCATCATGAACTCTTCAAAGTAAGTCCATCATTCGCAAGCGAGTCCTCAGTTCTGTCAGCCTGTTCCTCCCAGTGATGGATGTTCGGAAGTCGTCAGAGGAAAGCTTCCCCTTCCGCGTAATTCGTCGTGTTTCCGGGACGGTCCCGTCAAGAGGGACGGACTGGAGTACTGTGGAGTTAGTGATGTTGGTAGATGAGGGATTGTCTGTCTGGTATAAACGTGATATGATGGAAATGTAAAGCAGTTTCAGATTATAATAAAAACAAAACAGAACTAAAAATAACGTCATCTTAGTTTTAATTTAATTCATTAAACCCCAAGCGAAGAAGCCGGCGTTCGTTCCCTAATTATTTTTTTTTAACTATCACACAACGCCGTCTAGTTTCAAGTTAGGCAGAGCTTGTGTTATGAGTACTAGACAACTGATAAACATAATTATATATATTTCTAAATACATACATATTATAGATAAATTACACCCAAACACAGAACAAATGATCGTTGCTCATCACACAAACATTTGTCCTGGGTCGGAATCGAACCCACGATCTCCGGCATAGCAGTCAAGGCCACTAACCACTAGACCAACAGGCCAGTCATTAAAAATCACGTCATAGTCTCATTAAGCGCACGTTGCTAAAAGAGTTATGAATTTACATGTGGATGGATGGAGAGGGAGAGGGAGGCCAAAGAAAACATGGATGGATTGTGTGAGAAGTGATATGAAAGAAAAAACTTTTTAGAAAAAAAAAATAACCGACTTCACTAAAAAAAACACTAAAAGGATCAAAATAACTTTAATTTCGGATGTCGGTGTTTCTCGGTATTGTTTGTTTCTTATTTAACACCGACTTCCGAAATTAAAGTTATTTTGATCCTTTTAGTGTTTTTTTTAGTGAAGTCGGTTATTTTTTTTTTCTAAAAAGTTTTTATTTCACACTTTTTAGCTGCGATACACTTATAAACAGAGTGCCTATTTCTAATGACAATTCCAATTAACCCAAATACTGCTAGGTTACATTGTTTTATTATAAAGTTGCTGTGCCTACCTTCCTCCTTCCGGCTCCATCATCAGATCAGTTCGATAGTACCTTATAGCCAAAGAGCATCTCACGACAATTCTAATAAGCCCAAACACGGCTAGGATACATTGATTAATTACGGAGTTCCTGTGCCTACCTTCCGGCTCCATCATCAGATCAGTTCGATAGTACCTTATAGCCAAAGTGCATCTCATGACAATTCTAATGAGTCCAAACACGGCTAGGTTACATTGATTAATTACGGAGTTCCAGTGCCTACCTTCCGGCTCCATCATCATCATCAGATCACTTCGATGATACCATTTTCAACGTAACTATTCAGAATCATTCATTTATTTGTATTGTCATAGTCGCTTAACTATATCTTCAATGTGATATCTATTTGAGTATGAAGTTCCGTTGACCATTTCTGGTCTTCTTCATCAGTTCCACTTCATCAAATGTTACTTTTTGACTGTAAATGCTTAAGTTCTTGATGAAAATACTAAAATTACCATAGGGTTGCCTATAATTTTTGAGGAGTTCCCTCGATTCCTCATGGATTCCATCATCAGAACTGGATTTTGAAAAAAATGGGACCAATCTGGAAGCATATCCTATAAAGGGAAAAAAAAATTTTGCAAATCGGTCCATAAACGACGGAGTTCTGAGGTAACACACAAAAAAAAAAAAAAAAAAAATGATGATAAAAAAAAAAAAAAAAAAATACAACCGAATTGATAACCTCCTCCTTTTTTTTGAAGTCGGTTAAAAAGGGAGTTAGTGATAGCGTGACGAGTGACAGGACACAATGGAAGAAAAAAACCTGTTGTGCCGACCCCAAATAAAACGGGACAAGGGCAGGAAGATGATGATGAGTCTCATTAAGTTTTTGTTACTATTTTGGTGTACAATAAGTTTTATTCTATTCTATTTTATTGTCTTTCTATCGATTCGAAAGGTTTAAACTGCCTTCTGCTTGCGGCTTCGGGTTGCCTCTATCTGGCAGATCTTGAATCCGTTTACTTGGCATAATCTTCTTTTATTGAATATTTTTAAGCATAAAAATTATTTAACATAACTTGGGTTTGGCCGAATTTACAATGGCAGAATTTTAAGATGACAGAATTTTATTTGGCATAATTACCTTTTCTATAGTTAAAATTCTGCATAATTTCATTAAGTATATATGTAGTAATATCGTTTAGAGTAATAACTATTTGGTATGGGTCATGGGTACATATTTAAATACCCACTGGTAAAATGTTAATGTTCAAAACATGAAAAACGTGTATATCGAATGACCATATAACCGAAAATTTAAATGGCCGAATGGTGAGATAACCTACGTACAATGTATCTAAAATCTAATGGTCTACAAAAATGACATCGAATGTCCTAAATATCGATAATTATTTATTGTATCCAAGTCATGTAATGGTGCATACATAGTCCGTGAGCGTGTGTAGCGAGCTCGGAAATTTAGGGCTCCCTGACACGGGCAGGTTAGGTCAGAAGGCTAAGGCGGGAGCGGAGCGGAGCTCCCGCCTTAGCCTTCGTGGTTATTTTGGTTTTATAACCCTGAAATATAAATTTTACTTTAAATCCGCAGGGGACCTTCGTCGACCATACCCAAGCTTTTTTGAAACAGTTCTTGCGATGACGGGGCTAAAGTATGTGAGCAAAGTGAGCGAACGAAGCTCCCGTTCCATAGTTCGACATGAACAAGAGTCTAAGTTTTTATGTTAAGAACCCTGAATAACTAACCTGACAGGTAAGCCTTGTTTACCCATTAATATAATATTCCACAATTATCACACAACGCCGTCTAGTCCCAAGCTAAGCAGAGCTTGTGTTATGGGTACTAGACAACTGATAAACATACTTATATATTTTTAAATACATACATATATAGATAAATTACACCCAGACACAGACAAATGATCTTGCTCATCACACAAACATTTATCCTGGGTGGGAATCGAACCGACGACCATTGGCATAGCAGTCAGGGCCACTAACCATTAGACCAACAGGCCAGTCAATCTAGTCAGTCAAGTCAGGTCAGTCATTGATTATAATTTATGCTGTTTTCCGTCTTAGAACACTTTTCTCTATTTCCCCAACTTCAGAATTTTACCCTGTAGACCTACCTCAAGACTCAATGTATACCCATCAGTCTTGGTACCTACTTTAATCTAGGTTCCAGGTACCCAGGAACAAGGTAGCCCACGTTATTCAAATTCTCTTACGTTTCATGCATTTTGCAGGTCACTGTTAGATTCCACATAATTATATTCATTAAAATATACATTTAACGGTTTGAGCAGACATATGGAAAATTTCCACCCTTACGTTATTAACAACTCTACGGCCTGGACTAAACGTTTCTTTCAATGCCGTGCGATGATATCCCTTTCGACGCCACGGGATCATTTTAAAGCATAGGAATTTATGTCGTATTTCTATTTTGATATGGTTAAATGTCCATTAGTAAAAATTTAAATCCTTTGCCATGCCGTCCCGGTCTGTGTAGGCCTAACATCGAAAGACTGAAATAATGTAGGTGTCTTCAAGGCTAGAGTGAATAGACTCTTAATAGACTAGTGCAATTCACAATTAACTGTCCTTAATCTAAAGGGCCTATTACACTACTCGATATAAAGTCAGTCTTAGTCTATAGAATAGAATAGAATAAACTTTATTGCACACCAAAATAGTAACAAAACATTTACACTATCTTAAGTCTACAGCAAAACAGCGATATCTACCAGACAACCTTACGATGGACTGTAAGAACTTGAAATAGAAATAGGGGGCAGTCTATATATATCTATTTATGTCATAGTTCTGTTTCATTCCTTTACACGACATTGGCGTAAGTTGCTCTTTTTCTTGTGTGACGCTACATAGACTAAGAATAATAACGCCTAGTGTAATAAACCCTTAAGCCCGACTTTCACATTAACTAACAGTCAAATTTACATAGCATATTAAATTTACCCAACTAGATATTCTGACAACAATTCCATTTGTTCTATTCTATTGTATGAAATATAAACAAGACACAAAATAAACAATGTATGTAATAGAAAAAGGGGTTTTTGATGAAAAGGTCTGGCCACTTAACCGTTGTGTTACCGTGTAGAGAAATGTAGAAGGTTCATTTGAAATAAAAAATGTGCTAGAAGATCACATGCATCGGTATGCTATCCTAGTGGTATAGGGTTATTTTTTGAGTTGGGAAAATCATTCAATGACTTCTCTCGGGTGGAGCGAGAGGACGTAGGGCTTCAGTTGCCCTTTGCGTTCCAAGACCAAGGTATCTCCTTCAAAAAAATACCCCGTCGCCCCCGTTGCGGTTTTGTTGACATCTTTTTGAGGCGTACGTGGAATACGTGTCGTCGACGACTCGAGTTCGGTCTTAATCAGATGGCCGGACGGCGAGCTACCTATTGCTCGTCGTCCGCAAGCTTTCGCCTATGATGACTCCCGAGGATGTCTGTTCCCTCACAGTTTTACATATACATTTTTATTTGGGAAATCATCTACCACACATCACACATCTCCCGCCCTTGGGCGGGGCGAGAAGGCATGTCAGACTTTTACTGATTAAAACCCACTCCAGTACCTTCTTTGCCTTGTTTGTGTTCTCTTTCACATCACCCATGCCCCCGGCTTCGACCCTGCTGCCCACGGTTGCTGACATTTCCTTGAGGCGCGCGTGGAACACTACGTGCCGTCGACGACTTGGGCTCGTTGCTCGCCGTCCGCAAGCCCGCGCCTACGGTGGTCGGAAATCGGGATTGGGATCCCGGCGGCTGGTGCGTGAGGGCCGTTGCCTCTCGCGTGCGGCCGCCTCCTTCTCTAGTGATATATAAATTGTTCCAAAGGATTACCGTGGCCCTGGAACACAGAAGGCTACTGAAGGAACCCAGTTAAAAACAAGGTCTACTGAAAGTTTACCTTCTCTCCCAACTATACCTTTAAGTATTTACGTAGGTAGACAAAGATATATTTTATTCATTACTTAATATTTCACTTATTTTTATGTAGGGATAAGTCTAAAGGAAAATACGGGTATGTCAGTTGGCAGAAAGAGTTTTATTATAGTTCTCGAGCTTATTTACTTATTATATTACCTACGTACATATTAGATGTGGCTTGTACGAGGAAAGGAAAAGGGACTTTATGTGCGAACAGATAGGATTTACATTTGATTAAAAGTGAAGACGCTTAGAATTAAGGGCCAGGGGTACCTATTATTGAATTAATTGAATTCATTCATGCGATTTAATAATAATAATAATAAACTTTATTATCAGACCAGAGATCCATATTTTCAGTTACATTAAATTTATAATTACTAAAACAAAACAAAAAGACATACAATACAATGCAATGTGTACCGCCATCCAGTGAGACACCATTAGGCCATCCACCCTGCCGGCTACAGTAGCCACGAGGTTACCGTGCTATTAGCAAACAGCTGTTATAGTTTTTTGTACACATTTAATTTTATTTCATCATCATCATTCCAGCCGAAAGACGTCCACTGTTGGACATAAACCTCCCACAAGTATCGTCATAATGACTGGTCCGGTGCGTCTCGCATTCATCGGATTCCCTAGACCCTCACCAAGTCTTCGGTCCACCTTGTGGGTGGCCTTCCAATGTTGCGTCTTCTGGGATGTGGTCGCCACTCTAGAACCTTTCGTCTCCATCCTGAGGGCAATGTGGCCCACTGCCTTTTAAGTTTGGCAATTTCGGTAACCTTGGTTCTCCTGGGGATAGCTACATTTCTGAGGTGGGAAATCATCCAATGTCTTCTCCCACTCTAGGACGGTGCGCAAGGGCGTGTCAGACTTTTACTGACTAAAACTCACTCCTATGTTCCTTCCTCTCAAATGAGCATTTGAATGACATTTATACTAAAATAGCTTATGGATTAACATTGGCTATATACATACATATTTATTTTTTATTATATTCTTTATTGTATTCTTTTAGTGTACACCACATAAACAAAAATACAGGACAAACATAATTAAAAATAAGTGTACAATGGGCGGTCTTATCGCAGGGCAATTTCTTACAGACAACCTTTGGATGGACTGAAAGAAATGAGATAGATTTACAACGCTGAGAAGTACTAGGTACTATAATTTCACGTGGGCGAGGCCGCGGGCTGCAGCTATTTACTGATAAAGGACCAATTAGCAACTAATCTGTTGATATGAGACGTAATTAAAATATAACAACTTTAACCAAGTTCGCCTAGGTATTGTTACAGGCCTGCAAAAACAACCCCACAACTTACTTTCTATTAGTTGACTTATAAGAAACCAAAAAACACTCTTTTCCAAAAATAAAGCAATCTATTTTAGTGTCGAAGCAAATTACATTCAATTTTTTGTCTGAACGGTCCACCATTCTTTGCACAAAAAATTGTGACAAATAACACAGAACTTGAAAATGGACGACTCAACGAAAATAAGTTTTTCCTAAGAAAATAGACCTCTTGTTTGGAAGTGAGAGATAGATCAAATATTTACTGTTATTCCAATAGTTTTCTGTCTGGATTTTCTCGATAAAACTAGGTTGTAATTTTAAGTTGTTGTGACTAGAGATAAAATTTGTAAAATTTTAACAGAGGAGAACTGATATGTAAGTAAGTATGCATTTTTTTTCCATAACTTAGGCTACAGCCTTTTAAGTAATTTATTTAGTCTTTGTTTTTGAAATAAGTTCTTGATTTTAAATTAACTGTGTGATCTAGCAAGAGATTATACATTCTTTTTGGCATTTTTTTTTCCTTCGATCCGGCTCGAAGGACCAAAAAGAATGTATGATCTCTTGCTAGATCACACACTACTTTTAGATGATGTGGACGGTATAGAATAAAAGAAGGTAAAATAATTTAAACTACTGTATTGTTCCAAAGGTTTTGGTAAAATGAGCTAATGAACTGGTGTGTGTGAAATGAGTGACACGTGGCCCTTGTTGGCCGTGATGAGATCGCCCGGCTTGATGGCTCGACGCGAACTGAACTTTATTGTAAAATGAATGTGAGGCGTAAATGCTGACTTGCAGTATGTGCGGTTGTACGGTACATGAACCATGAAGTCGATTTTTTTTGGAAATGTGAAGTCGTCCTGCTCTTGGTGGAGCAAGAGGGTGTGTCAGATTTTAACTGACTAAAACGGACATGTGTTCCTTCAGTTGCCCATTGTTTTCCACTGTTACTCTTTTAAACATTTCCGCGGCCCTTTACGCAATTCGGAAAAATCGTAATCCCATTTCAAGAATTTAACTGTTTTCATAGGTAAGTTTGTACGTAACCCTCAGTGCGCGAGTTCAGCTCGCACTTGCCCAGTTTTTTTTTAATTGATATAAACTAGTGCTTGACTGCGATCCCACGTGATGGTAAGCAGTAATGCAATCGTTGATGGTGACGCGCACTAGTTTATTAAGAGCCTATTCACTCTAGCCTTGAAGACAGCTACATTATAATCGGACGGGAAGATCGCAGTAGGCAAATTGTTCCAGTCCTTCGATATACCTACGATGCTGTACGCGGCTGATAGAAGCAGACCTGTTTAAGTGTAACCAAAATCGTCTAGCGAATAGAGCTGAATAAGTGTAGATACCTTACGGAAATTTTTACTCCACCAGAAACATACACAATTTCACGCTATATTTACCGTGTAAAAGATACCCATTACACGTCAAATAACGCGTTAAAACGAGTCTGAATACTTACGTTAGGAGAAAATGTAAGCATTCGATTTTCTTCCAAAATAACGTATTGAAGCTTGAGTCGTATGAAAAGAGTATCGAGTCTCTTTCCCCGTTATGTCGGTATGTTCTTACGTTTAACAAATTTTTAAGACTTGTTTTATTAATATTGTTAATTTGAGATGTGTTAGTTAAAATCTAGTACATTATCCTTAAGAAGAATCTCGTGGTTGTCGTACTAGTGTCTTCTTAAGATTCTGCAATACTTCAATCGCATTGCAAGTTTGGAGCTCGTGGATATACGGAAAATGGTTTCTATTCGTAATTACTTGTAATAAACACATATAAAGTAAAAATAATAGACAGAGCTCACGCTAGCTCGAATAGTAGGAGCTGTCTCTTTTTGCAATATGGCGGCAGACTAGTCTGGCGCCGGAAACATTTAGTGTTGCCACCCAAAATATTATAAACGACATAATAATAATACGCCATACAAGGAAAGACAGTGGTAACCCCGAAAGGCTCATCGTGACCGGTGAAGTAGAAACTAAACTACGAAATCCTGTACCGCGCCATTAGAGTTCTCCGCGCGGTTGGAACATATACAACAGCCCGAAATCATCTCTCGGGCAGTTGCCCAGATCAGACCAAACAATCGTCTGGTCGGAAGATCCTCCCTTTTTAACGGAGGTTTGTGGCTAAATGGGTAAAGGCCACATCATCGCTTACTATCAGGTGAGATAGTGGTCAAACCAGAGCCTATCCATAATAAAAATGGTTTCGTGGGCTTAGCTCAATACTTTGTTCCGACCAGACCCGCACAGCTCTTGACTCTACGGTATACAATACCCTTCACATCGCCAGAGACAGAAACAGGTGAACGAATATCATACAAGTAAAAGTGATGAAACTGGATGGATGAGGCAGATCACGACTCATAAATAAATAAATACACTACAGCCCCCCTAGCCAAGTTACAATCGTTTCGTTCGCGCCGAACGCCTCGAGTAGGCCACGCCTCCGATTCCTTTGTTCTGACCACGTGACTGAGCATTGAGATGACGTTAGAACAAAGGAATCGGAGGCGTGGCCTACTCGAGGCGTTCGGCGCGAATGATACGATTGTAACTTGGCTAGGGGGGCATAACACGTTTCTTCTAATACCAAATTATTACCTTAAAGCCAGGTCACACACAATAAAAATAAAATACAAAGAAAATTGTTCAGAGAAAATTGTCTTCCCACAATGACAATACGGACCCTATTTACTCTTATCCGATCCAAAAGGCACTTCAGAACCCGCAAAACCATGAGATAACACTTCTTTGCCACTAAAAGTGTCGCAACACTGATCCAGCACTTTATTAAGTGCACAAGCAACTCAGAACGCACTTTGGGACGAGATGAATTATTCCACCGACGTTTGGGACGAATTCACGGATTTATGAACGTACGTGCTTTTTCGTGTGTGGAGATAGTTGAAATAGAACATATTAATCGGTTTGAGAAAAAATCTTAGATCAACGGAAATTTAAGATGTGTTAGCTCTTTTTTTTAGGAATTGATCCAGTGACTTCTCACACTCTAGGGTGGAGCGCGAGGGCATGTCAGACTTTTACTGACTAAAACCCAATCCTATGTTCCTTCTTTGCCTTCGTTCCAGGATTACGGGGTTCTCTTTCGCACAACCCATTACCTCGGTAAGTTATGATTTGTTAGCTAAGTCACTGTCTTTATTTTTCAGGAAGTTTATTAAAAAACCTCTGATGCAGAGGTGCAGTGGTTGGCGACTGAGTGCTGTGTGTCGCGGATTCGATTCCCGCTCGAAACTAGTCCGACATGAAATAAAAAATGGACTGAAAACTTAGTTTTTTTTTATGTAATAAACTAGTGCTTGACTGCGATCGCAGATGATGGTAAGCAGTGATGCAATCGTTGATGCTGAGGCGCACTAGTTTATTAAGAGCCTGTTCACTCTAGCTTTGAATACACCTAAATTTTAATCGGACAGAAAGACCGCAGCAGGCAAATTGTTCCAATCTGTCGATGTGTTGTATGGTCTACATTCATCATTTCAGCCGAAAGACGTCCACTGTTGGACATAGACCTCCTCCAAATGTCGCCACAATGACCGGTCCTGTGCGTCTCGCATCCAACGGATTCCCGCGACCCTCACCAGGTCATCGGTCCACCTTGTGGGAGGCCTTCCAATGCTGCGTCTTCCGGTACGTGGTCGCCATTCCAGAACCTTTCGTCCCCATCGACCATCTGTTTTGCGAGCAATGTGCTCTGCCCACTGCCATTTAAGTTTGACGATGCTTTTGGCTATATCTGTAACCTTGGTTCTCCTGCAGATATCTTCATTTCTGACGCGATCACGCAAGGAAACTCCGAGCATAACCCTTTCCATTGCCCTTTGAGTGACTTTAAGCCTTCTTTCTGATGAGGCTCATTGTAAGAAGGCTCTGTTGTATAGGCTTGGTCTACACTACTAGTAAGTAATTCTGGGTCTGGGTGTCTTGCGTATATGCGTCTTTAGACGTTTGTGAACGCTTCGACGAAACAGAAGTAATTTCTAGTGTGGGGAAAAGGACGAAGGACTATACACGATTTCTTTAAGACAATAAAACCATTGTTCACAGCTTAACTTTTAATATGGCAGCTTTCGTAAACCTTCTTTGGCGTTATAGTTATTATTTATGAATTAATGTATCATTTCTATTCTAAATTAAAATACTAAATTACTAATTAAAACTATATAATGTAAGTACACTAAAGGCACATACTCTTTTCTGAAAATAGCGTCGAAAAATTCCTCCGCATTGTCAGCTCGAAGTGTGCCCAAAAGACTGGCGGCATAGTCGCGTTGTATGTCAATGCTTAATCTCTGACCGAGGTATAATAACAGTTTAACATAAATCACAAAAAAAAAATCTACAATGGGTTACTAGAATTAAAGCTTAATTTCTGCAAACCCTATGTAATTAATTTTCAGTATCTTACAGATTATAACATATAATGAGTAGTAGACAAAAATAATTACAAAAAAAAAACTTTTATAGGTCGATTTAATTTGTTAAGTACAATTAAGTTACTTTATAATTAAAATAAAATCCTTTTTATTTTTAAAGAACTTAAATAATATACCTAATCAATCAATAAATCAACGATGTGATTTTTTGTAATAAAACTAATTAACTGGAAGGGTACCTACATAGATGAAGACCTATGTCTAGTAGGAACGTCTTTTCATTTTATTTAAGATTATTTTCATTCTAGAAGTCAACATTCCAAAACGTAGACCTCCACGGAGAAGAATATGCAAGAAACTCCATAGACACTCTTTTAAATCGTGTTATATGTTAAGAATATCTCGGTTAGGTACCCACATTCACCAATTTTGAAACAAATAATGCTTCTACAATTTATATTATACAATAATGTTTTTAAAATTACAAAAAAAATATTATTAACTCCATTCAAAATAGCCAAAAAATAAAATAAAAACATGTCGAAAATAACAAAAATGATGGGGCAAAACCATCTCCTTTAATATATTATCATATAAAAAAAAACAAGTAGCCAAAGTGGTTGTAGCAGGATTGGCGTTTAGCCAAGCATTTTTATCAAAAAAATAATCTTCTAATTTACAATATGCTTGACTACGTAGTGTGCGTTTTAAGCATATTTCAAAGAAAATTTTGGACTATTTTTAGGCTTAATCCAGAAAATTCTCGCTCATCGTCTTATAGTCAATAGTTAAAAGGTTCAATTGTGAAAATTATGTTACCCTATAATTACTTAATGTTACCTCAGATCCACTAAATTGAGCTGTCTGTCTTGTCTCCCTAGCCTTTTCTCAACCAGCTTAGGGTCGGTTTCCAGTCTTGCCGGATTCGGCTGAATACCTCATTTAACATGGAGCGACTGGCTAATTGACTATCAGACCTCTCCAGAAACCCAACCCAGTATCGACAAGTTCGGGAGGTTCCTGCATCGGATTCAGGCGGAAGCAACGCCCGAGTGTCATCACTGTGCGGACCACCCAGAGGACACGGTGGAGCATACGGTGGAGGTGTGCCCCGCTTGGGCCGAGCACCGCCGTGTCCTCGTGGAGGCAATTGGCGGCAGCGACCTTTCGCGTCCGGCCCTGGTTCAGGCTATGGTCCGGAGCGAGGAGGAATGGCAGGCGGTCGCCTCCTTCTGCGAAGCAGTAATGCTGGCGAAGGAGGAGGCTGCACGCGTGAGGGAACGAAGGTCCTCACGCCCTAGCCGCCGTAATTCCGACCCCGACTACCGGCCACGGTAGACGCGGGCTTGCGGACGTCGAGCACTGGGTAGCTCGCCGTCCGGCTGTTCGGTAATTAACCGGACCGAGCCCAGTCGTCGACAGCGTGTAGTGATCCTCGCGCTCCTCAAAGAGATGTCAGCAAACCGTAGAGGCCCAGCAGGGCCAATACCCGGTAGCTAGCTAGGACCGCGGAGAATTTCTGAAAGGGAAACCCGTAGTCCTAGAACGCAAGGGTAATTGAAGGATACAGGTGTGGTTTTAGTCAGTAAAAGTCTGACACGCCCTCCCGCTCCGCCCAGAGCGCGAGAAGTCATTTTGATGATTTCCCACCTAAAAAAGAAAAAAAACCCAGTATCGAGCTCTCTGTATTAAAGACGTCTTAAGTTTTATGTTGATCCACTTAAGAAACCTGTAAAAGGAAGGCTTTAACTAAATCCAAGTAAAATATAGACTGATAGGCTTGATATTAATACATGTGTTAAATGAATAGAAGATAAACATACCCTCTACAGCTATCTATTGCAATATCAGTAGGGATCCCTTGATCCATCGTGATTAAATGATGTCCTTAATCCTCGTTTATATAAACAGGTTTCAATTAAATCCAAAAAAAAAACAAAATTATTATTCTTCAGTGACACAACAAGTAGAAACATTAATTAAATTCTATTGAAACCTGGTTATAAAAACGAGGATTATGGACAACATTTAATAACGATGGATCAGGCGATAACCAGTGATATTGCCATTGATAGCAGTTCTCTCGAGTTTACAGTTTAATACATATATTTACATCAAACTAAACGAAATCTATATTATACATTGAGATAGATAAAAGGGCAAATTGTTTACTGGTTAAACACAAACCGTATGAAACCTATAACAAATAGAGAGGGCTCAATTGGATGGATCTAAAAAATATGATCATTAAAATTAAGTTATTGATGAAAAACAAAACTTTAATAATTGAGTCAAACAGCCTGACTATTGACGTACAGATGCAGGGAATGTACTGGATCGAGCCTTTGCATTTATTGAACGATTTTGAAATTTAAAAAAAAAAGCAAAATACGTTAACGATATTAACATATCGTAATTAAACAGTTCCTTATCCACTACCAAGTAGGTTGACGGTTTCAAAAATATCTATTTTATTCGCTAACATGCGCTGTGAAATCAATAAAAAAAATGAAAACCAGCCCCGTAGACTCATCGCATTTTGCGTGTGGTCACGTCATTATGCTGAGCGTTCGGCCGTTTTGCGCGGGGGTGTTGCATATTTTTCACATAATATACCTACTTATAATTTGTTAGTTCTAAATCTGCGCCTTGTTCCGCCAAATAAAATGTTTTTAGAAACATGTAACCGAGATATTTGTAATACATAACATGATTGAAAAGAGTGTCCATGGAGTTTCTTGCACATTCTTCTTCATAGAGATCTACGCTTTGGAATGTGCAATTAGCATCATTTTTTTTTCTGACTCCTTGACTTCTTGACATTTCAAAAGTGCCTGTAAATGGTTTATTTGAAATAAAATGCTTTGAATATTTGAATCTTAAAAATACTGAAGTAGAAAAACTTTGAAAAATGAAATGAATACCACGTCTTCAGTTCATCATCTCCTTAGCTTTTTTCCCAACCAGCTTGGGGTCTGCTTCCAGTCTAACCTGAAAGCAGAATACCCGTCTTTTACATGGAGCGACGGCCCATCAGACTACCACAACCCAGTTACTGGGCAACATGATACTCCTTGGATAAACTGATGGTCAGACTTTGCCTGCAACGACTGTCAAAGATCTACGAATGACCATGGACCGAGAGGTCGTATCCTCTTTTAAAGCAATAATGCGAGAGAAAGAGGTGGCAGAAAGCATAAGCGTGTGTAGCTCGCCGTCCGGTAAGCACAATCCCTGGGACGACGATTCGTTTTGTTCCACGTGCGCCTTAAAGTGCGCTTCGCTGGGGCCGATGCCTTCCAGGCCGAGGCTACAAAAGAGTTATCACGGCCCTGCCCCCCTAGTCCAGTTACAACCGTTTCGTTTCTCTTTTCAAAAGGGGGCTGGAATGCAAAGAGCAACTGAAAGAACACGGGAGAACGAAAACAAATGTTTGTGAAAAAAAGAGAGGGTAGCTTTTAGGCTCAGCTGTGAAACGTAAACCTTCTTTGGTGCCATAATTACAATGTTATTTCTATTCTAAATCTTAAACATAACGGCATTATAGGTATTTTAATATAAAACAAAAAGTAACATAAAATACGTGCTATTTATGATACATTGTTTAAATAATACAACTTATTATTTATATTAAACCCAACTATGTACATATTATATACAAAATCAAAATACACTCAGATTTCGGAGTATTCCACTGCTATGCTCTGTCATACAAAAACGTGTTCAAAACTGACAGCATCCCCATGCTAATTCTTTTGGCAAATAACAAGCTAGTTCTCTGGTCATACAATTACGGTTACTGTAACTAAATATTAAGGTCTGCAAACTCCACATATTGCGTACCTAAAATCAGTTTCTGGCAGTATTCAGTAATTGGTAGTAGACAAGTTTTTTAATTAAAACTATATTAAATACCGAAATTTCCTAAAAAAAACTTAGTCTTAAGTCATTCCGTTCAAACGAATGCAAAGCCAGCAGCACAAACAGTAATTTGAAAGATCACAATACAAATAAATTCGTTAAAATATACTCGTAAATATAAACCAAAACGAAAATTTTCTATAAATCAGCTAGTTTAAAAAAAAAAAACTATTGCTTGACTGCGATCCCACCTTATGGTAAGCAGTGATGCAATCATTGATGGTGAGGTGCAATAGATTATTATGAGCCTATTCACTCCAGCCTTGAAGACACCCAAATTATAATCGGATGGGAAGCTCGCAGCAGGCAAACTGATCCAGTCCTTCGATGTACGCGATATAAACGACAAAGCGAAACGCTTAGTTCGGACCGTAGAGGTTTCAACAATGTAAGGGTGGATACTCGCCGTACATTGGGTTTTCCGATGGTAGAAATGAGATGGCGGAATCAAGTCATGCAGTTCCCGCGCACACTCTCCAAAATGCAACCTGTAAAACACCGAAAGGCTGGCTACCCTACGCCTGTGCTCAAGGCTTTGAATATTGGACTTGAGTTTGGTTGGATTCTGCTGCTTCCATAGGTTTGTTGGCAAAAGTTAACGTGACATGCAGCAGATTCTCATCTTGATGCTTCGCGTCTACCAGCACATTTACAGGAAGGCTCGTCTCCCTCGTTCAGACAACACACACACCATTGTTTAGATGAACGGCGCCGCTTTGTCGCACCTTTTTCCCGAAAAACCGGGTTTACACCTGAAATCACAAAAAATATATTAATATAAACCGGCCAAGCACGAGTCGGACTCGCGCACCAAGGGTCCCGTACAAACTTGCCTATGTAAATTGTTTTGTTTCAGAGTAAAGTCTCGTAAAATTTTTTCGAATTGTAAAAAAGTAATTTCCTTGTGACGTAACTTCAAATTTACAAGGGGTAGCAGACTTGAGTATTTGATGCTAATTTCACCTGCATATCTGCACGATTTCATGAGAAAATAGGTCTTGACAGACAGACAGACAGACGACAAAGTGATCCTATAAGTGTTCCATTTTTGCCGGCTTAGGTCGGAACTCTAAAAAATAATTAATTAACAAGGATAACAATCGAAGAAGTATATGTTTACCTGCAATAAGGCATTGCATCAGAAAAAGTACATGTGCCTTGTATGCAATAGTTCATACAGTTAATTAATTCACATCTATTACCTACAAAAATATCTTTGCATTTACAGACTGGATTATTATTTTTATCTAAGGAACAGACTCCATTGTTAAAACAAAAATTGCTGCATTTTTTGGTGTCGCACCTCTTTCCATTATAACCATTATTACAGCTGAAATAACGGAAATATAAAAAATAATAAATAATTAACAGGGATAACAATCAAAGATAAAATAATTAAAAGGGATAACAATCAAAGAAAAGATAATTAACAAAGATAACAATAAAAAAAGATAATTAACAAGGATAACAATTATAGAAAAAAATAATTAACTAGGATAACAACGAATGTTTTACCTGCATTCAGGTAGTTGCTTTTTATTTAAGTCACATTTGCCATTGACACAATAATGATAACAACCCCAAATCTCGCATCTATCACCTGTATAGTGACCTTTGCATTTACAGACGGGTTCATTGTTCTTATTTAAGGAACAGACTCCTTCGTTCAGACAATAATTATTACATTTTTTGATGTTGCATCTTTTTCCATAATAACCTGCATTACAGCTGAAATAAAGAAAAAATTAAAAGAAAGAAATAGCAAGGATAACAATCCGAGGAGTTTGAACCTATTTTACCTGCATTTAGGAACTCCCTTGTCATCGGAAGTACAGTTGCCAAAAATACAATAGTTCTTACAAACTGTAACATCGCACCGATCACCAATGTAACCAGGCTTGCATTTGCAATGAGGCTTTCCAATAACTTTCTCACCATGAACACAAAATGGCTTCTCACAGTTTAAACTTAAACTCGACAGTGGTTTACAATTCTCAATGCCTCGAATTCGATCTTTAACCTTGTAATTGACAGCTACACCAACGTAGATATGATTAGCATTCACCTCGAAAGGCCGAACGTTTCCTGGAAATTCTAGCTTTCCAAGTTTCCAAACTGTAATATTTAGGTCATAGCGCATATTAGTGTAAAGGAGAACTTTGTTTGAAACAGTCAAAACACTTGATGGTGGATTGGGAACTGTATATTTACGGTAGTAGTATACACGTAAAACATTTAAAACAGTTCTATTTGTTCCATCTAATTCCGAACTCCAAAGTCGGTTTACTGAAGTATTACCAGGCTGAATCCAGTATAGCTTCTGCGTTTGTAAGTCAATAGTCAAGCTGTTTGGCTCAATTGTTAAAGTTTCGTTAATTATCAATAAATCATTTTTCATGATAAATTCTCTCTCGGTTCCATCAAATTTAGCTCTCTCTATTATACTTGTATTCGTCGTAATGTTTGTCTTCATCCAGTAAAGAAACCTGTATAAAGAAAAGCCCTTTTATTTATCTCAAAGTATGTTATGGATTCTGTTTAGCTAGATATGAATATATTAAACTGTAAACATACCCTGCACAGCTATCAATTGCCATATCAGTGGGGATCCCCTGAGTCATCGTGATTAAATGATATCCATAATTCTTGTTTTTATAACCAGGTTTTAATGAAATCCAACGAATGCTTCTACTTGTTGTGTCACTGAAGAACAGTAATTCTGTGGCGGGATCGAAGGCGATAGCACGAATGTTTCCGCCGTTTCTCTTGATGAAACATTTGCTTTCGATGGAGGATATGTCATAACCACATATAGTGTCGTTGTTCTCGTTCTGTTTGTCGATATACAGCAGCATGTTGTGAACCTCATCGTAAGTTAAAGCTGTTATATTATGGTTTTCAAAACTCAAATTTAAGGTGTATAATCTAGTTCCATTAGCATCAAAAAATATTATTTTATTTGCATAACTTACGGCGACCTCTGAAATAGTAAAGAAATTGTTTACTAGGACAGACCCAAAGTTAACGACATAGCCCTAAGAATGGCCAAATTTAAGTGGTAGTGGGCAATGCACATTAACCGTAGAACAGATGGTCGATGGGGCCGAAAGGTTTTGGGGTTGCGACAGCGTACTGGTAGACACAGCGTTTGGTAGGCGTCTCATAAGGTGGACCGATAACCTGGTGAGGGTCGCAGGATTCCGATGGATGCGAGACGCACAGGACCAGTCGTTGTGTGACCGTCTTTCGGCTGAAATGATCAGGTCTATCCTCTGCCTTCGTCTATTCGCCGATCGGGACTACATTAGAATCACTCACACGTTCTGTTCATCCTTGTAAATCTAGTCATAGGGGCGCTCTTATATCATGGAGTATCTTCCGGATCCCTGACTCCTACTAGAGGTTTCAACATCATCAACCAAATCCTAACGTCGTCTTCTGCTGGAGGTCTCTTTTCTTTATACCAACCCCCACGTTTTTTTTTTTGTTTCCGAGGTGGAAAATCCTCATGGATGTCCTTCGCCTCGGGCAGGCAAAGGGGTCTGTCAGACTCTTACTGACTAAAAACCACGCCGGTGTTCCCTCCCACACTTGGACCGGGGATCGTGGGAGCTGATACGCCATCCATGATCCCCGGCCCCCACACCCCCACGTTCCTGTGCCAACCTCATCCAGACTAACCCGCGATGGTGAAGACAGTTTTCGTAAACCTCCTGTACATTTCAGTAACCGTAGACCAGTTAATATTTTATAGTCTAGCATTGAAAGTTGGTTATTTTGCGACGCCCTACGCAATTGCGGTTGCGAAGCGATCCGATGCGGTTCACGCGAATTCATCGCGATGCGGCAGCCTTGTCGTCTGCCGCCATTTATTCAACAACAAGTCACCGCACCGCAAGAGTTTGCGTGAAAATATCAAACCAACTGATCGTGCCCGCTTTGTTTCACTCGTCGCTGTACCGCACCCACGTGTGCATGGTCACGTTGGCCACCGCAATAGAGTATGAATAATTTTTCTATTCGGGCCGTATCGTTTCGCGTTCACGTTAATTGCCTATGTAGGCGACTACCGCGCAACGCGTTGTCCTACGAAGGACAACGCGTTAGCGATGCTGCACCAACACCTAAGTTTGCGTGGCCTTGTCAGTTGACATGTCAATACTAGCTCTTGCCAGCGGCTTCGCCCGCGTTTCATCCCTGAAATTTACCTCAATTTTGGAAAATTCTCTGTTAGTCTTTGCAGACGACAAAATCGCTCATTCATACGGGGTAATTGTAAACAAAAAATTATTAGTTTATGCGGGGTGGTAATGACAATTTATTGTGCAGTTTTACAAGTTTTACGCAGACGAAGTCGCGGACAAATGCTAGTGTGGAATAAAAACGATGAAAGAATAAGTAAAACTTACCCCAGGAATGCACCAACGCTACGTACAGAAATAACCCCAGCAGAAACTGAGCTCTGTACATTTTATGCTCCAACAAATCGACTGGGTTCAACACAAGGTCGTTCTTTCCTTGTCTTAAAAATATTAGTGTTAGGCACAGGGAAAATAACAGACACGTCTTGATAAGAACCTGAAATTAACCACCAAAGACTTATATGTACACATAATTTGATCCAAATCGGTTGAGCCGTTTAGAAGGTGAAGGTGACAAACACACGTACTGAAGAATTATTATATATAAAGAAGAGAAATATACCTTGAAATTTTTGGAAGCCAAAGTAAGACAAGTAATAAGTTCAGCCCATTCAGTCCTTCGTTCGTCTTTCCTGATTTATTTCGTAGTGGGAACCAGGACAGTTGAATCATCCAAAATTCTACGCGTTTCACTGAGTCGCTGCGTTTCTGATGGTCGGTACTGTTGATTCCCCTCTCAGGGGATGCAGTGGCCGGATCCGAGATTATTCCCAAGATTTACCACGGCTCTGGAAAGTAAAGAGCAACTGAATTAACACAGATTATAGTCAGTAAAAGCCTGAAAATCCCTCTCGCACCATCCAGGCAGGAGAAGTTATTTTATGATTTCCTATCTCAAAAGTGCAGTGGTGGACAAGAATAGAGAGGCGTGCAGGTTCAAAAAATTTCACAACCCAGGTATTCTGCAACCTGTCCTTTGTAAAGTATATATATATTTATAAATAGGTTAGGCTAGTAATAGGCAAAACATATATCTATACTAATATTAGAACGCACAGGAAGTACTGGTACAAATCGAAAAACTCTTTTAGGCCACGGACATGAAGTCAGCGGGCAGCGGAACGCCAGCCGCGGCGGAGCGGGGGCGGAGCGTTCAAAAGCATAGATTTATATGGAACTGGCTACGAAAGCAGCGAGCGTTGCGCGCCAGTCAAGCGGTGCCCGCGCGTCCACATTGACGTAGTGTTGTGCTGTGCATTTTATTTACTACTTTTAATCGACTGCTGATTCAAAATGCAAGCAGACGTGATGAAGCAATATTTTCGACTTTTTATGATAGAATACCGATTTGGAACAGTCAATATATAAATCATAAAATAGGAGGGTCATTAACTAGGAATGGGAAGAAATAAAGAACGAACTGAATATTGTATGTAAATATAAAAAGGTTTTATTTTGTCAATATAGTAATTACATTAATATAAACTTATATTATTAAAGAGGAAAGATTTATACTTTTGTTTGTATTGAATAAACTTATCACACACTATATATTTTAATATAAAACAAAAAGTAATCTAAAATACGTGCTATTTATGATACATTTCTTTAAATAATACAACTAAACTTATTATTTTTGCTAAACTCAATTATGTACATAATTATATACATAATTATATACATAATCAAAATACTCTCAGATGTCGGTGTATTCCTGTACTTAGCTGTCATACAAAAACGTGTCCCGTAGACTGGCAGCATCGTCATGATAATTCCTTAGGCTAAGAACTAGCCAGTTCTCTGGTCATACAATTACGGTTATTGTTACTAAATATTAAGGTCTGCAGACTCGACATACTAAGTAACAGTTTCTAGCAGTATTCAGTAATTAGTACTAGACAAATAGTGTTACTTTTAATTTTAAGAAAATGCTAATTTTTTTTTAAATTAAAACTAAAATACTGATTTTTGTACTTAAAAAAAAACTAGTCTTATGTCAGAAGCACACAAAAAATAATTTGAAAGGTCACAACACAAATAAGTTCGGTAAAATTCATCAACCAAAACGAAAATATTCGGCTTTTGCCAATTTGGCAATTTAGAAGTCAGAAAAAAGAAACAGTTTATTTACGCGAAACGAAGCAATCTTAAAACTAGCTAACAAACATAATCAATAGATAGGGAAGATATGCGTCACATCCGCGCAAAACGGCCGAACGCTCAGCATAAAGCTTCGGTCTCACGCATAATGCGATAAGCTCACAGCGCTGATTTTCAGCGTGGGCCGGTGGCGGTGTCGACATAAAGACGCCGGCCGGAACGGTGTACTGTACAATACAGATGAATAATAAAATTAAAAAAAACAAGGTGACAAATACATTTATATAAAGTGACAGCAACACCACGACGCGCCCTTAGCACAATTTGGGTAACTTGTTTTTATCAGTTAGAGTTTGGTTTGATTCTGGTGCATCCATGAGTTTGTTGGCAAAAGTGAGTGTGACATGCAGCAGATTCTCATCTTGATGCTTTGCGTCTACCAGCACATTTACAGGAAGGCTCGTCTCCCTCGTTCAGACAAAACATACCGTTGTTTAGATGAACGGCGCCGCTTTGTCGCACCTTTCTCCCGTAAAACCGGGATTACACCTGAAATCACGAAAATATCTTAATAAAAAATATCTTAATAAACCAGCCAATCACGAGTCGGACTCGCGCACCGAGGGTTCCGTACAAACTTGCCTATGTAAATATTTGAGTTTCAGAGTAGTCTCTAAAGTTTTTCCAAATCGTAAAAAAAGTAATTTCCTTGTGACGTAACTTCAAATTTACAGTTTTCAGACTTTTTCCTTTACTTGTGCTGTGAGACCTTGCTTCATGTCTTTCAGGATTCCAAATCAACGGGAAGTACCCTATAGGTTTTGATTTCCAAGCGAGTGTCAAAATAAGTGTATAAAAGGAGCATAAACAGCCTTATCTTTAGATTGCGTTGACTTAAAAGTTTGGTTTTTCCACTACCTTCACGCGATCTTGAGAAAAAAGGTCTTGCCAGACGGACAGACAGACAGACGACAAAACGATCCTATATGGGTTCCGTTTTTGCCGGCTTAGGTCGCAACTCTAAATAAGAATTAATTAACAAGGATAACAATCCAAGAAGTATAACATGTTTACCAGCATATAAGAGCTCCCGTATTATTAGTATATTTGTAATTACATGTGCCTTGGATGCAATACTTCTTACAGCTTACACTTTCACATCTATCACCTATAAAAGTATCTTTGCATTTACAGACTGGATTATTTTTTTTATCCAAGGTACAGACTCCATTGTTCAAACAATAATTGCTACATTTTTTGGTGTTGCACCTCCTTCCGTTATAATCTTTATAACAGCTGAAATAACGAAAACATGAAAAAAAAAAATAAACAAGGTTAACAATCCAAGAAAAAAGAAAAGATAATTAACAAAACATTATTACTTAAAAACGATAACAGCCAAAGATAAATAACGAGGATAAAACCAAAGAATTTTTTTTTTTAACTTGGATAACAATTAATGTATTACCTGCACTGAGGTGATCCCTCTTTGTCCAAACTACATTTGCCATTGACACAATAATTATGACAAAATGAAAACTGGCATCTGCTACCTGAAGTGCCATTTTTGCAATTACAGACGGGTTCATTTTTCTTATCTAAGGAACAGAATCCATTGTTCAGACAATAATTATCACATTTTTTGATGTCGCATCTTTTTCCATAATAAGCTGCATTACAGCTGAAATAAAGAAAAAATGAAAAGGAAGAAATAACAAGGATAACAATCCGAGGAGTTTGAAACTATTTTACCTGCATTTAGGAACTCCCTTGTCATCGAAAGTACAGTTGCCAAAAATACAATAGTTCTGACAAACTGTAACATCGCACCGATCACCAATGTAACCAGGCTTGCATTTGCAATGAGGCTTTCCAATAATTTTCTCTCCATGAATACAAAAGTCACAGTTTAAATCCAAACTCGACAGTGGTTTACAACTCTTGATGCCTCGAATTCGATCTTTAACCTTGTACTTAGCAGCTACACCGGCGTAGATATTTCTAGCATTCACCTCGAAAGGCCGAACGTTTCCTGGAAATTCTAGCTTTCCAAGTTTCCAAACTGTAATATTTAGGTCATAGCGCATATTAGTGTAAAGGAGAACTTCGTTTGAAACAGTCAATACACTTGATGGTGGATTGGGAACTGTATATTTACGGTAGTAGTATACACGTAAAACATTTAAAATAATTCTATTTGTTCCATCTAATTCCGATTTCCAAAGTCGGTTTACTGAAGTATTACCAGGCTGAATCCAGTATAGCTTCTGCGTTTGTAAGTCAATAGTCAAGCTGCTTGGCTCAATTGTTAAAGTTTCGTTAATTCTCATTAAATAATTTTCCATGATAAATTTTCTCTTAGATCCATCAAATTTAGCTCTCTCTACTATACTTGTATTTGTCGTAATGTTTGTCTTCATCCAGTAAAGAAACCTATAGAAAGAAAACCCTTTTATCTATCTCAAAGTATGTATGAGTTTTGAGTATACATGTAGATGGTTGGAGAGAGAGAGGAAGACCAATGAAAAGATAAATGGATTGTGTAAGTGATATGAAAGAAACAAGGCGGCCAGTTCCTCAGGTATAAGGACGTTCAGAAAAGACATATCAAGAAATGCAATATAGACTCCTCTCGCTGGGAGGAGGCGGCAAAAGATAGACTTGGTTGGAGACGTTTAATTAAACAAAACGTCTATACCTTTGAAGACCAACGTAAGAGAGATCTCGACTTCAGGCGAGATACCGTCAAGAATAAACCGCCCTCCAACATCCAATACCTATATAACAATGGTGTTTTAACGTGCACGCACGTTTAGAGCAAGATAGGCTTTATTAGTCACATCAGAGCACATGATCGCAACCCGTAGTTGCATTAATCAGAATCCAGTCACCGTAGCCGAAATCGTCTAGGGAGTATATATATGAAAGAAAAGAGAGTTAGTGATAGTGTGATGGGTGATAGGACAGAATGGAAGAAAAAAAAACGTGTTGCGCCGACCCCAAGTAATATGGGATAAGAGCAGGAAGAAGAAGAAGAAAGTACCTATGTTATGGATTCTATTTAGCTAGATGTATTAGAACATATTAAACTGTAAACATACCCTGCACAGCTATCAATTGCCATATCAGTGGGGATCCCCTGATTCATCGTGATTAAATGTTGTCCATAATCATTGTTTTCATAACCAGGTTTTAATGAAATCCAATTAATGCTTTTATTTGTTGTGTCACTGAAGAACAGTAATTCTGTGGCGGGATCGAAAGCGATAGCACGAATGTTTCTGCCGTTTCTCTTGATGAAACATTTGTTTTCCATGGAAGATATGTTAAGACCACATATAGTGTCGTTGTTCTCGTTCTGTTTGTCGATATACAGCAGCATGTTGTGAACCTCATCGTAAGTTAAAGCGGTTAGATTGTAGTTTTCAAAACTCAATTCTAAGGTGTATAATCTAGTTGCATTAGCATCAAAAAATATTATTTTATTTGCATAACTTACGGCGACCTCTGAAATAGTAAAGAAATTGTTTGCTTGGACAGACACAAAGTTCACGACATAGCCCGAAGAATCGCCAAACGTAAATGGCAGTGGACAAGGCATATCAGCAGCGAGCCACGCTAGACCAGTCGTTGTAACAACACTTGGGGAAGGCCTATAACAGTGGACGTCCTTCGGCTGAAATGATGAGGTTAATTGCTCTTCCTCCAATCTTTGTTTTAATGATGGTTTCAATATATATATTTTTTTTTTTACTTATTGCTTTTACAATATTTTTTTAATTATTTAGACTTCAACTACCTTCGTTAGTAATTTGTTTTGTTAACATCTCATTTATTGATATTTGTAATTATTCATATTTGTATAATGTGAACGTGAGAACACTGTAGAGTCCACGAATTCTTAGACTACTTCCTATTACGACTCACTTTTTTTTTAATATGATTATTTTTATTGTGCTTTTGGGTACAATATTGACTGGACTGTTCTTACATAATATCTATTATTACTGTAATATGAAAATATTGTATTGAAACACTTTTTTTAACAGAGTAACCATGGAGTTTCTTGCCGGTTCTTCTCCATAGGAAACGACCAATTTGGAACCGTGCTTCTGACGTTTTATAAGTGCCCATGTCGGCCTATGTGAAATAAAAATATTTTTGATTGATTTTGATTGATTTGAGGTCTATACCTTCGACTATACGCAGATCGGGAAGACGTTCGAATCACTCGCGTGTTCTTTTCAACCTTGTAAACCTAGTCCTAGGTTATATCAAGGAGTATCTTCTGGATCCCTGACTCCTACTTGTGGTATCGTCATCATCCACCAAAGCCCGACGTCGTCTTCTGCTGGATGTCTTTTCTTTATACCAACCGCCACGTTCCTGTGCCAACCTCATCCAGTTTAACCCGCGATGGTGACGACAGTTTCATGGTCTAGTATTGAACGTTAGTTCTTAAGCGACGTCCTACGCAATTGCGGTTTCGAAGCGATCCGATGCGGTCCACACGAATTCAACGCGAAACGGCGGCTTTGTCCTACGTGCGCGAATTCGTCGCTACCGCCATTAATGTAAAACAAGTTTCCACACCGCAAAAGTTTACGCGAAAATATCAAACCAACTGATCGCGTCCGTTTCGCTCATCACTTCACCGCACGCTCGTGCGGTTGGTTATGTAGGCTACCGCAACGGAGTATGAATAGTTTGTTTAAATCTGGCCGCATCGCTTCGCGTTCGCGTTGAATCGCCTACGTGGGACAACGCGTTAGCGATGCTGCACCAACACCTTACTTTGCGTGGCCTTGTCGGTAGATATGTCAATACTAGCTCCTGCCAGCGGCTTCGGCGGCGTGTAAGTAGGTTTTTCATCCCATTTCATCCCCAAAATTCACCTTAATTTTGGAACATTCTCTCTTAGTCTGCGGACGCCAAAACCGCTCATTTATACGAGAAGGGTAGCTTGAGCGAATGAATGGTAAGCACAAAATTATTAATTTATGCATTGTGGTAGTGACATTTGTGCAGTTTTACGCGGACGAAGTCGCGGGCGAATGCTAGTGTGAAACAAAACCAAGTGCGAGTCGGACTACAAAATTAGACACTGTTATTATAACCTTTTTTTTAGCGTAACTTTGTTTTTGGGAAAGTTTCAACTGCTTTTCAACAGACAGACATCTGGACAGGGAGCCGGTATCGTTTTTACCCCTTGGGTACGGAACCCTAAAAACGATGAAAGAATAAATAAAACTTACCCCAGGAATGCACCAACGGTACGTACAGAAACAACCCCAGCAGACACTGAGCTCTGTACATTTTATTCTCCAACAATTCGAAGTTGTTCAACACAGGGTATTTCTCTCCTTGTCTTAAAAAAATACTGTTAGGCAGACTGAAAATAAGAGACGTCTTGATAAGAACTCTAATTAACCACAGCAAAATTCCCAACCACCTCTTTTTTAATGTGGGAAAACATCCAATGAAATCTCTGGCTCTAGGGCGGAGCGAGAGGGCGTGTCAGACTTTTACCGACTAAAACCACACTTACGTTCCTTCTTTACCTTGCGTTCTAGGACCCAGGGTTTCCCTCTCGGAAGTCAACTCATGGCCCCAGTAGGCTTTTTTTTTTTCGGGTGGGAAAATCATCTAATGACATCCCCCGCTCTTGGGCGGAGCGAGAGATAGTGTCAGACTTTTACTGACTAAAAACCCACTCCTGTTCCTTCTTTGCCATTTTTTTTTCCAGGGTCCCGGGAATCTCTTTCGCATCACCCATGGCCCCAATAGGCTTCGACCCTGCTGGGCCCCTACGGTTGCTGACATCTCCTTGAGGCGTGCGTGGAACACTACGCGCCGTCGACGACTTGGGCTCGGTCCGGACGGTTACCGGACGATCGGACGGCGAGCCACCCATTGCTCGCCGTCCGCAAGCCCGCGCCTACGGTGGCCGGAAATCGGGATCGGAATCCCGGCGGCGGTTGGGGCGTGAGGACCGTTGCCTCACGCGATCGGCCGCCTCCTTTGCTAGCATTACTGCTTTGCCAGTAGGCTTAAGCCCTGTTGGGGCCTGAAGCCTACTGGGGCCACTACGGTTTTCCAGACATCTCTTTGAGGCGCGCGTGAAACACTACGCGCACTTAAAATTCAACTTTTAAGGGGCTGAAAAAGGGAGTGATTCGTTTGTATGCAAAATTGTATTCCTTGGGCTTATAATTCCTATATTCTTAAAACTTTTCATAAATACTAACACCTAAGTAAATAAAAAAAAGTTTTCATTATTTGTTTTTCAAAACGACACCTATGATATAATTTTGGGGCTGTTAAGGTTGTATGGTAGAATCTTATTCCTTAGGTTAATAAACTTGAAACTTGACACCAATTCTAATCAAAATGAATAATGAAGACTGTCATTATCCATCATCATCATCATCTTAGCGCCGTCACACCGTATCAAACCGTAGTCACACGTTATTAAAGTGTTTCGGTTGGTACCTATTACGTGTGACTGCGGCTTTTCTTTTTGTTCTGTTCGAAGTATGAAAATCTTGTTTCATACTTTTTCAGCGTCGTTTTTTTTTGTCGTAGTCGGGTTTTAGTTTTTTTACTTTATTTTTATTTATTCTTAGTATGTGTTTTTTCCTGTTTCATATTATATATTTATCACTAAATATCTATTATTTATTATTTACTACACACCTATTTATACCTACATATAAAATATACGTATATTTATTTACCTCGCATCAAACAAACTGATTAGCATCCGTAGACTCATAGTAAGGTTCAGTTGAAAACCAGCGTCAGGCAACTGCTATATAGTGCCATGCCATCTCATTCTGGGCCTTCTTGCGCCGGGCCTTGGTACAGGCCATGGTCCGGAGTGAGGAGGAGTGGCAGGCGGTTGCCTCCTTCTGCGAAGCAGTAATGCTAGCAAAGGAGGCGGCTGATCGCGTGAGGCAACGGTCCTCACGCCCCAACCGCCGCCGGGATTCCGATCCCGATTTCCGGCCACCTTAGGCGCGGGCTTGCGGACGGCGAGCAATGGGTGGCTCGTCGTCCGATCGTCCGGTAACTGTCCGGACCGAGCCCAAGTCGTCGACGGCGCGTAGTGTCCGACGCGCGCCTCAGGGAGATGTCAGCAACCGTAGGGGCCCAGCAGGGTCGAGGCCTACTGGGGCCATGGGTGATGCGAAAGTGATCCCCGGGGCCCTGGAAAAATGGCAAAGAAGGAACAGGAGTGGGTTTTTAGTCAGTAAAAGTCTGACACTATCTCTCGCTCCGCCCAAGAGCGGGGGATGTCATTAGACGATTTTCTCACCCGAAAAAAAAAAAAAAAAAAAAAGCCGAAAGACGTCCACTGCTGGACATAAGCTTCCCCCAAGCGTCGCCAATATGACCGCTCCTGTCGCTCGCATCCATCGGATTCCCGCGACCCTTACCAGGTCATCGGTCCAATTTGTGGGAGGCCTTTCAACGCCGCGTCTTCCGGTACATAGTCGCCATTCCAGAACCTTTTGTCCACATCGATCATCTGTTCTGCGAGCAATGTGCCCTGCCCACTGCCTCTGAAGTTAGGCGACTTAGGCTCGGTCCGGATGGTTACCGGACGGTCGGACGGCGAGCTACCCATTGCTCGCCGTCCGCAAGCCCGCACCTACGATGGCCGGAAATCGGGATCGGGATCCCGGCGGCTGGGGCGCGAGGGCCGTACCCTCACGCGTGCACGTGTGTCCTCCTCCTTTGCTAGCATTACTGCTTCGCAGAAGAAGGCGACCGCTTGCCACTCCTCCTCGTTTCGGACCATGGCCTGTATCAAGGCCCGGCGCAAGAAGGCCCAGAATGAGATGGCATGGCACTATATAGCAGTTGCCTGACGCTGGTTTTCAACTGAACCTTACTATGAGTCTACGGATGCTAATCAGTTTGTTTGATGCGAGGTAAATAAATATACGTATATTTTATATGTAGGTATAAATAGGTGTGTAGTAAATAATAAATAATAGATATTTAGTGATAAATATATAATATGAAACAGGAAAAAACACATACTAAGAATAAATAAAAATAAAATAAAAAAACTAAAACCCGACTACGACAAAAAAAAACGACGCTGAAAAAGTATGAAACAAGATTTTCATACTTCGAACAGAACAAAAAGAAAAGCCGCAGTCACACGTAATAGGTACCAACCGAAACACTTTAATAACGTGTGACTACGGTTTTTCTTTTTGTTCTGTTCGAAGTATGAAAATCTTGTTTCATACTTTTTCAGCGTCGTTTGTTTTTTGTCGTAGTCGGGTTTTAGTTTTTTTACTTTATTTTTATTTAAACAATTTTGGTGTTAAACTTAACACATGACCTTTTGTCCGCTAGAGGGCGTCACTTTAAATTTGAGCAATATTTTCGAAATGTACAAATGTAGCCTTTTCAAATGATACCAAACACGGCGTATTTATCTCCATTTTTATTTTTTAACACATACTTTTTGTCCGCTAGAGGGCGCCATGTCGAGTTTTGACAGACACGTCACGTAGCCTATGTTCAGCGGACAATTAAGACGGTTCTAACGATACCTCATATGTCGAGTTCCGATAAGTAGATTAGGAGCTATGAACAGATGAACAAACTCACATACATACATACATAGCCTGTCAAAATCATAACCCTCCGTAGTCGGGTAAAAAGTCATCATCAAAACTATACGTAAGTTCGATCGTACACCTTCTGTTATTTCCATACTAACACTTTTGCTACTGATTGTACTTCTTCTCATTTTGATATTAACGTGGGACGAGTTGAAATCGTCCCAAATGGGCCTTACGGGTAAGTATTTAAGACGAGTTGAATAATTATGCGGGTTCTCGCGTCCTTCACCAGATCATCGACCTTCCTTGTGATAAGCCTGCGTTCTCTAGTACGCAGTTGACTTCCCAGAACCTTTCGGCCCGTTCGACCATCAGTTTTGCGAGCAATGTGCTCTGTCCACTGATCATAGACCTTATGTTAGTACTTTGTGCCCTGTAAACTTTTAAACCGATGTTTTTTTTTTTTAACAGAACACGTACGGAACTATGCCACATCATTATGCCATCATTAATTTAGTGAAAATACACGCTAATTAGTAGGTTTGAGTCCAATTGTGGTTTCATCAATGTTTTATCTGTCATTTGCGGAACGATTGTTTTAAACAGCGCAAATAGAATTAAATTTAATGCGCTTTGACTACTGATTTCGGACGTACGGATAGATGTAAATCGTAATTATGTTAATCTTTCGACAATTAGGTAATTAAAACAAGCTAAGGGCTAACGCTGCGTTAAGCTGTAGACAGCGCGGGCGTCCGCGCGTGCACCGATGACCGAGAATTATCGATTGCGACGGACCCCATTGCGGAAACTGTATTATTACCTGCGTAGTGTCGCTAGTTCAACTTAAACGGTGTGCATGTAGTCGTGTCGATGGAGAACATTAATGTGTTATTACGTTGCAAAGCGGGCGTGCGGCGCCAGCGTAACGCAGCGTTCGGCCTAATGGGATAAAGTCGACTGTGTTTTTTTAGTTAACTTATCTATTATATCCTACTTCTGGGCAAAGCGCTCACATTCCTTCCATCATTCGCGACCCCGCGCTACCTCCTTTTATTTCACACTGAATATTCTTGAAAAATTACTATCGTTTTAGTAGCAAAAGCTAGCTTTTTTTAAGAAAATAAAATTAAGGACCAGATTGCAGCACCACCTACCGGGTTGAGCTGTATTTTCAAACCTATTTAAATTTATGCTATACACATAATTTCATACAAATCGGTTGAACCGTTTAGAAGGAGTTACATAGGTGACAAACACATGTCATGTACTTACGAACGATTATTATGTATAAAGAAGACAAATATGCTGATCAAAATCAGACTCACCTTGCAGTTTTCGGGAGCCAAAGTATTAAACTCAGTTTTTCTTTTCTCTTTCCTGATTTATTTCGTAGCAGGAACCAGGACAGTTGAATCGTTTATCTGAAACTTTACGAGCTTCACTGAATCGGTGCGTTTCTGGTGGACAGTTCTGTTGGTTCTCCTGCAGTGGCCGGATCCGGGATTATTCGCAAGATTTACCACGGATCTGAAAAGCAAAAAGCAACTGAATTAACAGTGGTGTCCGAGTGGTAATGGCCCCGATTTACGAGTTGTAGGTCGCGGGTTCAAACCCAGGCAGGCGCATTACTTTGTGTAATTTATTTCATCACCATTGCTCTCAAAACGGTGAAGGACAACATCGTGAGGAAACCGGCATGTCCTAGAACCAAAAATTCGAAGACGTGACATTCACCAACCCGCACTGGGCCCGCGTGGTGGATTACGGCCCATCCCCTCTTCTAGTCTTGAGTCCCAGCAGTGGGAACATTAAAAGGCTGATTATGCTTACTGAATTAACACAGATTTTAGTTATTAAAAGTCTGACAAATCCCAATTTTTGTGGTGCGAGACAATAATATTGAGTAAAATTCATACTGAATACCTATTCTTGAAAAATATACTTTTCGACAAAGGTCGACCATTTATTGCAAAACGTTTATTTTTCAAACTAAGCTTTTGACATAAAAATATGAGAAAACAGATTGCGTCACTGTTTTCTGTGTTCGAAACTTTTAGATTTACGAGTACTATCAAAATATACGGGACAGACCAGAATAATATTAATATTTGTTGCATTCGTTTCGCTGAATCCTGGCTTTTGTCGTTTAAAATTTATGTTTCATGGTTTTCACAGGTGTGTTATTTTTATTTAGGCACACATACGAACCTAAATAAATGAAATGGCTTTTTTATTTTAGTTAAAGATAAAGAATTGGTGTCGGTCTTGTAATGTTCCCACTGCTGGGACTCAGGTCTCCTCTCTGGGAGAGGAAATGGGCCCGTAAACCTACCACGCGGGCCCAGTGTGGATTGGTGGATGAATCGAATATCTTCGATTTTTTTGTTCTAGGACATGCCGGTTTCCTCAAAATGTTTTCCTTCACCGTTTTGAAAGGAAATTTAAAATTATTTATTTAACACAGGCTTACGTGGGCACTTAAACTAAATCGAAAGCTAGCGCACGGTTTCTATTGGTCGTTTCCTATGGAGAAGAACCAGCAAGACACTGGTACTCTTTTAAAAAAATGATTGATTCTACAATGTATCCATATTATAATATTAATAGATATGGGTGGTGGACCGATATCCTGGTGAGGATCGCGGGAGTCCGATGTATAAAAACGGTCATTGTGGCGACACTTGGGGGAGCCTTTCGTCCTAAGGTGGACGTCTTTTGGCTAAAATGATAATGATGACGGACGGCGCGACACTCGACAGTCAAAAGTCAGAAAATTCTGCTTCAAAGACCATTCTTGCCAGTGGGTTTCGTGTCACCAAGTTACATCGTTGTGGAAGTCAAATAGGCAGTCGTTCCATCTAAAATAATGGTAGACAGCTGCATGCACATGCGGTTAGACTGGATGCCGATCCGAACATATTTTGGGAAACGCTAGGCAGATGAAAGGATTTTCCTTTGTCATATTTCAGAATTCCTTTCAGGGTTACCCGGTTATAAAGCTCATATTAGGTTGAATCCAACGTCATTTTTAAAAATTGCTATCTCAGTTACTACCCTATTGAAGTGCAGTCAGTGAGCCACAAAATAATGGTTTTACACAATACCACAATCGTTCACTCCAACATACGCTTCGGACAACAAAATATCCTGCTTCCGTCAATTTAATGTCCCGACGTGTTCCGAATCATAAACAGCTGGTACAGCATTTATTTGATTTCCAGACCAAAGAATAAATCTATGTAGCTACAAACGTTTGACATTTCAATTTCGACTTTATTGTCTTTAGGCAAGGTTAATATTTGATCGGTGGTGCTTTTTATTGACAGTCGATATTTCTCATTTATTTTCATTATATTGTTCTTTTCATTTTGTGCATAGCGCCATTGGAAGCGCTTGTTTCCACGTCTGTGCACCACGGAACGTACAATTATTTTTTTTGCTGTTGTAATTCCGTATTGCTTTTGTCTTTGACTGTACTTGTTAGTTTCAATATTGTTTTCATTCTTTTCAGCAGTATTTTTGTAGATTTGATTCTCTCTTAAAAAAAAAAGAAACTGGGCCAAAGAACCATAAAATTAGTCCCTTGAAGTAGTGAGACTGCGACCCCGTCTCACTACTTCAAAAATCAAAAATGAGATAGCGATGGCGGGACGAAGGAGTTGAGGGAAACTTTTGGCCTGGAATATGACAGACGCCTTAAAAAAAAAGTGACTCTAGTGAGCGATGATTTGAAAATTGGCTCGCAAATAAATGGAAGCTGCCCTTACGATACCAGTAAGAAAAGTTTTGCCCATAACATTTGTATTGAATGACCTTTCACTGCTTTGCTGGTTGTACAGCTAAATAATCAAAGAATTCGGTATGCTAAGGACTGTGACGCATCACGCGTGGTGGAGGGGGCAGTGTCTCCATTTTTTTTATTTAATTTTTGTCTCATTTTGTACGGTAGCCTTTGGGCAATGTAGGGTTGCGGACGGCGAGCAAGGGTAGCATGCCGTCCGGTCGTCCGGTTACCGTCCGGACCGAGCTCAAGTCGTCAACGGCGCGTAGTGTTCCAAGCATGCCTCAAGGAGATCAGCAAATCTAAGGGGCCCAGCAGGGTCGCAGCTTAATGGGGCCATGGGTTTTATTTATTTATTTATTTAATCTTCATGCAACACAAAGTACAAAAGCGGACTTAATGCCTTAGGCATTCTCTACCAGTCAACCTAGAGTGGTGAAGAGACAACATGGTAGGTGCATAAAAGGTTAAGTGAAAGTGAAGCCCGGGGCCCTGGAACAACGGCAAAGAAGGACCAGGAGTGGGTTTTAGTCAGTAAAAGTCTGACACGCCCTCGCACTTTGCCCAAGAGCGAGAGATGATTTTCCACCATAAAAAAACCCTTTGGGCAATACTGACCTAATGTTTTTTTATGGAATAAACGCCATTTTACACTCGTTTTCCTCTAACGTTAAACAGCCTAATTACTGAAACAATGGCGCCTACCTATTTACCTCATCAGCATTCCCTTTGCAATTCCCCCAGTTTCTTCCCCTTCCTTATTTAATAAGTCGGCCATTTTTTTCAGTCTCCTTAATTTAGGTAACACGAAAGTTATTTTGGGATTAGCTGTATATTTTCTATTTAGAGAGTTTAAGTACAAAATACAAATTAAAGAAGCTATTGAAGGGAATTTTTCTAATATTATAAAGTAGCTGCCCTCCCCCCCCCCTCGATAAATAGGTTATCCAATACTAAAAGAAATGTTCAATTCGAACCAGTAATTGCTGAGATTGGCGTGTTCAAACAAACAATTAAATTCCTCAGCTTTATTCTTTATAGTAGGGTAGATGTGAATTATATTATTTATGCCTCAGTTGCTACATGGTTCTGGATGAAACTTGGCACTTGGTTAGACCAGGATCTGTCGTGGGAATTTTAGTCCCGATATTAGATTATGTGGGACGATTTTGCTTGTGGGCAAAATCGCTGGCTAATGCTATATATACACGTAATACGCGAAGGTTAGAATTAAGGGCCTATTACACTAATCGATAATCAGACAGTCTTAGTCGATGTCGCGTAGACCAAGGGAAGGGAAGGGTTAGACCGGTCTTACTCGGAACAAAAAATAAGACAGTCTGAATATCGTGCGCTGAATATCGCGTAGTGTAAAAGGCCCTTTAAAACTAAGTTGTCGATCGCATACAGGGTAAAGATATCTTCTAACCTTCACACCATTTTTGCTCACTTAATGTCGTTTTCCGGCAGTAAAGTCGGATATTATATATCTCCTGTTTAGCCCTAAATACCCTGGCTTCTTTTGAGTTGTCAAAAAAGTTCAAAAAGCTTCTCCCGATTTTTACTGACTAAAATCTACCCGTGTTTCTTTAGTTGCCGTTTGCATTCTAGGATCGCAGTGAATTTTTTAAATCATTCCAACACCTGTAAGTATTATAAGACTACTGTGGTCATCGTTATGCCATGTTTATTCAACAACTTATACGTGTCGGCCTGTCCACTCAAATATTGAAACGCAAAAATATTACCACCTCTAAGTCCTATCACCTACCATAACGTAACATATGTATAGGGACAAGACATCGAATAGAAAATATCGATACTGTTCTCAGAAGTAGTATCGAAAAAAAAAAATCGTACTCGTAAAGGAAAGTATCGAATACTTTTCTTACTGGAGACTATCGAAATATTCTGCTGCGAGTGTTCAGGACTAAAGTTACAGAAGAGTTATGATAAAAATTAATAGATTAATAAATTATTAAAAATAATAGGGATTGAGTATCCCTCTTGAAAATATTATCAGACCTCAATGGCACTCGGTAAACGTTGGACAAAATTTGGACCGACTCGAGTGTTCAAGACTAAAGTTACAGTTATTAAAAATCGTATTTCATTGATTTTTCAATTATTTAAACAAATATAAGGAATCATGTATCTCATTTTGAATTTTTATCAGAGTCCTATTACATTCTAAGTAGATGATGGACCAAATTTCATCTGATTCAAGTATTTAGAATCAAAGTTAAAATATTCGATTTAAAATTCCAGGTCAAAATTGTCAATGTAAAGTTTTATTAAACTGTATTGTGTGTAATCTTTCTTCTCATATTCGTAAATTGATCAATTTTAGATTACTTTTACTTTATAAATATTTTGTTGCCTAGGGCGCTTTTCTCAAGATCCGTCCCTAGCGGCTGCTAGCTGCTATCTGTTAGTTTCAATTTCGTTTCTTGGCGTGGTATAAAAATATAAAATGTAAACATGGTTAGGAACAGCTGTGTTACGGCGACGAGGCAAGGCAATTACTAGTCTAGACTCAATATTCTCTCTCTCTTTTTCTTGTCTAAGATACTATAAAAAAAAAACTCTACAAAAAGTTGTGCATTTTTTCTCAATTCAATCAGTCTATTTCCCTTTCCCCGTTTCGCTTGATTTCCATGACAGGGGAATGCCATTTTAAATTTATTTCTCTTTTGAATACCAATGTTGAGATGTTCAGTCCAAATAACGAAGAATTGTTTTTGAACTTGGCTTTGTTTTTTTTTGCTCGCACAGAAGTCGGTAGGTGTGATTGCCACATGAACTTTAGGGTCTTGTCCGGCACTCTCCCTGGCCAACTCACGCATACACTATAGCAAATGTGATGGTCGCTGATTTCCCAACTCCATCTCACTGATAGTTTTTGCTTTCTCGATTCTGACTCATCGAACACCTCCTGAAGCCTTTCCTTCAGCGTCTGGTACTTCCGAGTTTCCGGTGGGGCGAGCAACAAGTCGCTCACCTGCTCTATAGCGCCTTGCTCAGTATGGTAACAAGTCGCGTTTGGTCTACCCAGAACTCGGGGATTCGTGAAGTGACTGTTATGCTGGCCAGCTCCTTTTGGCTGGTGTCGTCGGACCTGTCACCTTTCACATCCTGCGCACGTGGTGTAGCTTTGTTGCGGATTAATTTCCGTTCCAGTCTAATCTCACCAATAAAAACAACACTAATGTTCACAGGGGTCACCAAAGTAGATTAAGTTCGACTTTACTTCAACTAGATACTTGAATTTATCTAATGTGTTCTATTGCTTGTGTTGGGGCGAAGACTAATAATTGAAACGACCATTTGCGACTGCAGTTTATTTGCGACTGAATTATATTCTCTATGCATCACGGGCGCAGCCGTGCGTCATAATAATATCGCTGATTACACATTTACATTGTGTCCCTACAGTTTTTTTAGAGTTCCGTACCTTAAAAGGGAAAAACGGAACCCTTACTTAGGATTACTTTGTTGTCCGTCTGTCTGTCAAGATTCTTTATCACGGAAGATTGTACTGAACCTTCAGTGCGTGAGTCCGACTCGCTCTTGCCCAGTTTTATTTTGGTGAGTTTTTTTTCAAAGTCTTTCGCCACGCGTCATGAAAATCTAATAAGGATTCTCGGAGAGGTATTCCTTATAGCACACCCAAACGAAGCACACCCAGACGAAGCACACCTAAAGTATTCCACTTAGCACACCCGTTTAGGTGGGCTTCAAATAAAAATTTAAAATAATTAATTTCCTATTCCACGAAGCACACCTACGAATATCACTCGCATAGTGCGGGGACTAAGAAATAAAAATGTCGATAGAAGAAAATATTTATTATTTAAAAGACTAACTTAAATATCTACCATCTTTCAGTTTCATTATAATAATGTGACACAATACTTGTATTTTTCATAATCATCATCATCATCATATTTTTTTTTTTTCTTGAACAGGGCCTTGTCGCCCTTCTTAAAGAAGAGTACCACCACACCTCCGCTCATGCCTGTGGTGCTTTTCCCTCGAATATGACGGAATCAAACAGCTTCTGAAGGGCCTTAAGGATCAGTTTCCCACCTGCCTTCAGGAGTTCGGCTATAATTCCGTCATCACCCGGTGCCTTGTTGTTATTAAGCTGCTTCAGAGCCATCCTAATCTCGTATAGGCTGACGTCCGGGATATCTTCGGTATAGTGTCGGGTCAACCTAGCTCTTGGGTCGTTTGCTAGATTCGTAGTGGGTTTTGTGGTTAACGTGTACAACTAATAATAAAAAGCCTCGATCTCTCCCAGAAGCTCCGATTTGGCGGATATGACTCTGCCATCTTCGGTCTTCAGTTTCGTGAGCTGGCTCTGCCCAATAGACAGATCTCTTGCAAACACCTTAGAGCCCTTATTTCGCTCAATCGCGTCGTTAATTTTTCCAGTATTAAAGTGACGGGGATCACGCGTCTCAAGGACTTAGAGATCAGTTTATTGAGCTGCCGATATGTGCACGCATCGTCTGAAGACTGCAAAATCATCGGCTTTCCTTCATAAGCTGGAGAGTTCGATCTGTGAGCCTTTTGCTATTATTTGTAAGAGTCTTAAAGAATTTAGACCCGACCGTATGGACAGTTTCCACGAACCCATCGTTGTATTCGTCCACAGAGCTTCCTAGGCATTCGAAACGATTTTCAAGTTCGAGCTGAAAGCTCTCAGAGTTTTGGATCTGGATCTGTGCAGGACAGAACGTAGACTTCATCAGTCGAGATCTTTCAAGCTTGACATTAATATTCAATGTGCCTCTTACCATGCGGTGATCACTTCCGGTTTTTACCGCGTTGATCACAGAGACATCATTGAATATTTGCTTCTTCGTCGTCATGATGAAGTCAATCTCATTTTTTGTAACACCATCAGGGCTTTGCCAGGTCCACTTTCTCTATGCTCACGCTTTCTGAAGAAGGAGTTCATCATGTATAGGCCCTCCTTCTCCATAAAGCTGGTCAGTAGTTGTCCCCGGTGGTTCCTACGTCCAAAACGAAATTGCCCCACTCGCAGCTCGTCACCGTCTCGTTTGCCCAGTTTCGCATTAAAGTCCCCCATGACCACGGTGAAGTGAGTCTTATAACCATGCATGGTTCTGGATACATCCTCATACATGGTTTCTACTTTATCATCAGGGTGTGTCGAGGTCGGAGCGTAAACTTGTATGACCTTCAGCCAATATCTTGATGATATTCTGAGTATAAGGTACGCCACACTGGTCGACACGCTCTCGATCTTCACCACATTTTTCACAAGGGACTTGTGGATGATACACCCAACACCACCTTGGGACTGCTGGTCCCACTCCCGAAAATAGAGCAGGTTACCAGATTTTCATAATGTTCATATATAAATCCCATAGATAAGACGTATACATGATGCGCTAATAGTCAACGCGTGCGTCCGCCACTGAATTCCCGAGCCAACCCGAATTTAGCCGAGCGTTTCCGGATTTTGTTTACATGCTTAGTTCTCATTACACTATCGCGACGTCACGGGCTGAGTGACGCGTTTTATTAAGAGCACAAAAAAGGAAAATAATAAAAAAATAGTTAAAAAATAATATTTTTTTTGGAAAGATAATTATGAAACAATCTGTAATTTTAAATAGTAAGATTACAAAGATGACAAATATTGTGTCACATTATTATAATGAAACTGAATGATGTTAGAAATTTAAGTTAGTCTTTTAAATAATAAATATTTTCTTCTATCGACATTTTTATTTCTTAGTCCCCGCACTATGTGAGTGATATTCGTAGGTGTGCTTCGTGGAATAGGAAATTAATTATTTTAATTTTTTATTTGAAGCCCACCTACGGGTGTGCTAAGTGGAATACTTTAGGTGTGCTTCGTCTGGGTGTGCTTCGTTTGGGTGTGCTTCACGGAATACCTCTTCTCGGAATTGTGGATTAGTTATTTTCGCCAAGTGGTCTTTTGTTCCTTTGTTTGGATAAATTAAATAAACGCCATTAGTGTTGTCAAAAAAAAAAAAAAACAATGAATGAGTCGGTATCTACAGATTTTTCTCAGAATTGAGGATTCGTTATTTTCACCACGTCTACCTTAGAACCGTCATACATGGAGACTTTAACGGTTTCTTGTAAATACTATCAGCCGATGAAGCCGATAGATTGTCGAGCGGTGACCACGTGCCGGAAAACGCAGCGTTGGAAGTCCTCCCACGAGGTGGACCGATGACTTGGTGAGGGTCGCAAGAATCCGATAGATGTGAGACTTACAGGACCGGTCGTTGCGACGATACTTGGGGGAGGTCTATGTCTAATAGTGAACGTCTTTTAGCTATAATAATAAGAATGATGATGCTGATGAAAGTAATAACGAACATAAATGATAGTTCATTATCTACTCGTATCCAAGAAATTATAAATTAAACATAAACTGGCGACCAATCGCTGCACGTTTTTACAATCTATCCGATCTTCTGTGAGTCTATCATAACGTTTAATTGTGAAAAGTATTTCCAAGGAATATCATCCTAAAGTTAACAGTTTCAATGATCTCGTACTTTGTAGCCCATGTTCAGGAGTAGGTTGATTTTGACGGAATTAGTAAATATATTTCGCAGTATAATTATTATTAGAGAATTGTAAATTGCATCGTCTGACATCCATGCGGGAAAGTTTGAAAGAGTTACTGAAGAGCAACTGAAGGACAAAGGTGGGTTTTAGTCAGTGAAAGTTCGACACGCTCTTTAGTTTCTCTAGAGCAAAAGGAAAAAGTAATTATTTGTGAAAAAAAAATCAATTGAAATCTTCCATACGAATATTTCATACCCTATGTTAACCTCAATATGGAATTAGAATAATCGATGCCTGGAACGCAACCATTGAAGGAACACAGATCGGGTTTAGTCAGCAAAGTCTGACACTCACTCCACCCATAAAAGGAGAGGAGGAGTTATTTAATGATTTCTCGCCTCTAAAAAGGTTGTTAATATTATAAATGCAAAATTTACATAATTATGTGTGTGAGTGTGGGTTTGTGTATGTTTATGTGTGTGTGTGTGTGTGTTTGTGTGTGTGTGTGTTGTGTGTGTGTGAATGTTTAATACTTCTTTCCGCTCAAAAGACTATATTGTCCTGGAATAAGACGTGGATACGTTGTATACCGGGATTAAAGCTAGAACTACACTGCGCACACGTGTGCCACACACGCCGATCTGGGCGCGTCGGTCTCTATACATTTTATATGGAAACTAGACTTGTAGAGCAACACTTGATCCACGCCACGCGACGTCGTTCCACGTACGAATCAGGTGTGTTACACGTGTGCGTCGGTCTAATGTAGTGCTAGTTTAAGTTCCCTAAGGGAGTCTGTGTTTCTTGATAGCTCAACCTGGGGGTCTTTAAGTCAAGAGTTAATAGGTTGCTCCAAGCAAGCATCCTTCATTGTCACTTTCCGTTAGGTGAGATAGTGGTCAAGCACGTGCCTATCAATAATAATAATAATAATAAATGTTCCCTTCGCATAAATTTCTACTTTGACAGAAGCAGGCAGAAAATAGTATCTAATAAAACACCATCTGAAAATTGATTTAACATTTTTCATTTCCAGTTTAGAATTTCTATACATCAAGTTGGTACGCATTGATGGTTCGAAAACTTTTTCACTAGGTACAGTTATTGCAGTTTTTGAACGGTTTTCGAAAGTCGTGTTATTCGATGCCTTCGCTGAATAAATTCAATACGGTCGACCCTACTACTTTGACGTTACGCTGCAAAAGTAGGGACATGAAAAAAGTATCGATACTCCTTTGGTATCGAGTACTTTTCCTTTCGGTACCGATATTTTTGTACTCAATACTTGGTATCCGATACTTTTACTCAACAAGAACTTTTTAACTGGTATCGTATCCAATAAAACTTAGATGTAACCTAGGTTAAAATACTGTTTTACCTAATAAAGCTAAACTGACGTCACGACGTAATGTGTTATGTGCGCATTATGACATATAAGACTCGATATTTTTACAAGTACGATTTTTTTTTTTCGAAACCACTTATGAGTTCAATATTTTTACTTTCAAATTGATACCATGTCCCTAATATTTGTGTGCATAGTAGGGCTTACGAAAAGTACTCGATACATTGAAGCATTAGTATAATATTAATTTGTATCGATACTTTCTATTCGATATCGTGTCCCTATGCAAATTTCATGTTATGGTGGGTGATATGACTTAGTGGTGGTAATATTTTTGTGTTTCAATATTTGAGAGGAAAGACCAACACGTACCCGTTTTTGAATAAACTTAGCGTGATGCTGAATTATGAAGACTTAAGTAGAGGTGTATTTTGCGGGGACTTTTTCTGATTAAAAATTCTATGTTACTTTATTTGTCATTTGCGTTCTAAGGCTATGGTAACTTTTCCAACGTTCTCGTTGCCCTAATAGTCATCGGGCCTACTGGCCTAAACCGAAAGTTTTGCTTACATCTCTTTGAAGCGCTTGTAATACAATACGCGCCGTCGATTCGGGCTGGCGTCCATACCAGACGGCCGGACGACGAGTTACCCATTGCTCGTCGTCTGCAAGAAGGCAGAAGTGAAGGATAAATAAAGGAACATGAGTGGGTTTTATTCAGTAAAACAACTACTTCTGCTGTTGTTTTTTTTGTGATATGTATTAAGATATTGCAAAGCACTCAGGCAACAAAAACATGGAACTATAAAACTACCGTTGGTTGTCATCATCATCATCATTTCAGCCGATAGACGTCGACTGCTGGACATAGGCCTCCCCCAAATGTCGCCACAACGAACGATCCTGTGCGTCTCGCATCCATCGAATTCCCGCAACCTTCACCAGGTCATCGGTCCACCTTGTAGGGGGCCTTCCAACACTGCGTCTTCCGGTACGCGGTCGCCACTCCAGAACCTTTCGGCCCCAACGGCCATCCGTTCAGCGAGCAATGTGCCCTGCCCATTGCCACTTTAGTTTGGCGATTCTTCGTTCTATGTCGGCAACCTTGGTTCTCCTGCGGATGTCTCCATTTCTGATTCGATCACGCCAGGGAACTCCGAGCATAGCCCTTTCCATTGCCCTTTGGGTGACTTTGAGCCTTCTGATGAGGCCCATTGTGAGCGTCCACGTTTCGGAACCATATGTCATCACTGGCAACACGCACTGGTCATAGACTTTCGTCTTGAGACACTGTGGTATATTGGATGAGAAGATACCGCGCAGCTTCCCGAACGCTGCCCAGCCGAGTACTCATACCTAGTTGGTTGTACTCATACCTAAATTGTTCTATAATAACTTAAAGTTATCTTAAGTAGTTCTAGTAACCATGTACTTCCGAAACCAGTGAAGCAACTCCAACAAAATCTACTAGAGTAAATAACTTTAAGCCCTACAAAAAGACACACCCATACTTAAGACCAAAAACGCTATCTGCAAAAGTCTAGACCAAACACAGTAAAATATTCTCATCCACTTAAGTTTTTCTGTGTAACTTGGCAGCCATAAAAACACTAAGTCTACTGTTTACATTATGTCCAAGCACTATTTTCGACCTCAACGCTAGGCCTTAGAATTCAGACGAGTCGTTTTCGGGCAGACTGACCTCATTTGAAATGTCAAGCCGTTTAAAATAAAGGTGTACGCTTGCTCAGGGTGATACTTGGCATAGAGTAAAGTAAATAGAAGGTCCAACTGGTACAATGCCTGAAGTACACTTTCAAAGTGGTCCTTTGAGGTTCAGTTAATAACAAAAAGTGTTTTTAGATCGCGACTGACAAAAGACAAACAAAAGAATACTACGATATGAACAATAGACAAACATAATAAATAAATTGAAACACTCACGAAAACTAAAAACGAAATAGCGAGATCACACGAAAAGTGGTCCTACCAAATAATAAAGTGGACAGACCCCAAAGGTTGAGGGTACCAGGCCACGAGAAGGATCGCCTGTGAGGTGGACTGACCAGATTAAAGCGACAGTAAATGGCTCATCATTACTGCACGAATGCACGAGGAAGGCGGTCATCAGAGAGGAGTGGCGGCGGGCGTGTTGTGCAGCTTGCCACCAACACCTGAAGTGATGACCACGACCACTCTGTCATTAGTGATATCGACAAAGAAGGAAGGATGGAATCCTATCTCAATAAAAAAAAGTAATGAATCACAGCAGTGGAATATTGCCTAAAGAGCTTATATTTTTCGTTTTTGTCCTTCTGTACATATAAACTTTTGGTCCTAAGGTCTTTTCACCACTTAAATGATCAGTTAGACGTGTTTTCGCAAAGTAAAAGATTAAAAATTAATTTAAATTCTAATAAAGTATTTTTTTTTAAGAATTTTACTATATTATTGATTGTAAATCCACTATTTAAGTAGTACTTACATGGGTGAAACATTATATGTAAGATAATACAAAAAACCACCACCTGCCAGCCTACCTATCAAATTCACAACTGAAGAACCACTTTTGCTACAATGTCTCAACTTGCTGAAATCCAATCAGCCCAGAAGGACCTGGAGCATTGTTTTCTCAAGAAGATGGGTGAACTTGAGGCACAGATCCAGAGTGCTGGCCCTGCAAAGGACACAGTTGCCAAGGTTGCTGAGGAATTTCGAACATTCAGGGAGCTTATGTTCAGTATGCTTGGACTACTTCGGAAGCAGATCGCGGAGTGCTCTAGAATGGTTGATGGAATGGAGACACGCACTCGTCGGAAAGCACTTCTTTTCACTGGGTTTGCTGAGGCGGACAGGGAGGATTGCAGAGCAATTGTTTTGGACGTACTGCACAAGAAACTGGCTCTTCTAGACATAACTTCATCCTCCATCAAGGCATGCCACAGACTGGGGGCATCAAGCAAGGATTCTACACGTAGCAGACCTATATTGGTGAGGTTCTCCAATGTAGATTGTAAGTCTGCTGTTTGGAAGGCAAAATCGGCATTGAAGGGCTCCACGGTCACTGTTAAAGAATTCCTGACCAGGACCAGGCAGATCGTTTTCAGCAGAGCTCGACTGTATTTTGGGATGACATCATGCTGGACTCAGGATGGGGTTATAGTGGTGCGGTCCCCCGATGGAGCACGGCTGAAGTTTTCATCCTTGGAGGAACTCGACATCTTGGTGGCAAAGTACCCCAAGAAGGCAGGGGAATCAGCCGCGCAAACTGGAAGTAAGCCAGGTATTGGAGTGCGAAGGAATTAGTTGCGTTTCTTAGTTGCAATCTTGAAATGTTGCTTGAACTATACTTTTGGCATATTCTCAATGTCTCTATTTATGTTTGTGGCTCGTCATACTTCAACTTATTATTAAGTGTTTGTTATTGTTAAATACCCGCTTCATATTTCCTTCTTTAATATTTAAATATTTTGATGGTATTCTATCAAGAACTGGTTTGTCTTTGTTTGTTTTGAAATTTTAGCAAATGTCATTGTCACCTGTCAATGTCAAAAATGTTAGTGCGACGTTTCATTTCATTGTACGTAATGTGCGTTTCGTTTTTGCTAACGTAACTTTTTAATCATATTTTGTTTTGTTTCTCGAGTATCAAATATTGTTCCGTAATTGCTTGCTATAATATTTGTTTTTTGGCTGTAATGTTGTGTCCTTTAATTTGGTATGTGTTCTACTGGTGTTACTGGCGGGTGGTGCACAGATAGTGGTGTTGCACCAAAAGACTAAGTTTAAGTTTTAATTTAATTAATATAGGTATTTGCTAGTATTTATATATTTTATGATATCTGATAATGATTCGTTTCACTCCGCTATTGATTCTGTAAACTCTTCCGCTGATGTAAGTTTTAATTCTTTGCCCGGCACCCTTGGTGATTATGTGCGTCAGAGTTTTAATCAGCAGGGAAAACACTTGTTTAATGTGTGCCACATAAACGCCCAGAGTGTGCCAAGTCACTATAGTGATCTGCTCGACACCTTTTCGGATGCCGATGTCCACGCCGTTCTGATTTCTGAGAGTTGGCTTAAACCTCATCTGCTATCTACTTCCTACTCACTTCCCGGTTTCATTTTAATCCGTAACGATAGAACTGGAAAGGGAGGTGGCGGTGTCGCCATCTATCTCCGTAGTGACTTCCCTTTCAAACTCGTTGCCTCTTCTCCCGCAACTTACAGTGCCTCCGCTGAATACCTTTTTCTGGAGATCTATGTCAAAGGAGTCAAGACCCTACTCGGTGTTGTCTACTGTCCACCCACGGTGGACTACTTTTCCAACCTTGAACTGGCTCTAGAGTCTGTCGGGTCAGAGTATGTACATTGCGTCATCATGGGTGATTTCAACACCGACCTTAATCTCCCAACTCCTCGTTCCCGTAAACTCCTTCACATAATTGAGTCCGTAAGTCTTGAAGTTCTACCACTGCAGCCCACTCATCTTAATGCTTCTGGTGATGACACGTGGCTCGATTTGATCCTAACGTCCAATCCCTCCCTTGTTTCCTCTCATGGTCAGTATCCTGCCCCTGGCTTTTCCCATCATGACCTAATTTTCCTTTCGTATGTCCTAAAACCACCTAAACCTCTCCCTAGAATTCTGCACAAGCGTTGTTTTGCCCGTATGGACGTTGAAAGGCTGCGTGAGGATGCGTCGGAACTGGACTGGGGACGCCTAGGAGCAGCAATAACCGTAGACGATAAACTGCGCATATTTAATGAAACAGTCTTAGCTCTTTATGACAAACATGCGCCTGTAAAGAGGGTTAAACTTAGGCGTCCTCCTGCTCCTTGGATGACGACAGGAGTTCGTATTGCCATGAAGTGTCGGGATAGGGCATTTAGAAAATATAGAAGGGATCGCTCCGAACATAATAAGAACCTCTTCAAAACTGCAAGAAATCGGTGTAATCAGGTGATACGAAACGCCAAACGCCGCCACATTCTTGATAACATTTCATCTTCTTCTCCTGCTGATACCTGGAAATTCTTAGGAACTCTTGGTATCGGTAGGGCACGTCATGTGGATTTCCCTAAAACCATTGGCCTGGATGATATCAACCGTCACTTCACAACCACTTCTCATTTGGATACACAAATGTTATCACAGACGGTGGATTTCATTTCTGGCCTACCTGTTTCAATCATAGAACCGTTTTGCTTTTCTCCAGCCACCTTGGATGAAATCAAAAAGATTATCCTGTCTATAAAATCCAAGGCTGTGGGCCATGACGACATTAGTCGTTATATGGTCACCCTGATCCTCGACTATCTTCTCCCACCGATTACTCACATAATAAATTTTTCTCTTGATTCTGGACAATTCCCATCCCTGTGGCGCATAGCCTATGTCCGGCCACTTCCTAAAATCTCGAATCCCTCCCTGCCTAATCATTTTCGTCCAATCTCCATTCTTCCTTTCCTGTCTAAAGTGCTCGAGGCCTGCGTGCACAAGCAGTTTACGGGGTTTGTTCACCGACACAACCTCATAAGCTCCTTCCAGTCTGGATTTAGACCTGGGCACAGTACAACCTCCGCTCTTCTTAAAGTGACTGGCGACGTTAGAGAGGCAATGGAAGATACCAAGGTTTCTGTATTGGTACTGATTGATTTCTCCAATGCCTTTAACGCTGTCAGTCACGATATACTCCTATCGATCCTTTCCCATCTTATGGTTTCTCCCGAGGCGCTGGATTGGTTCTCATCCTATCTTCGGGGACGCCGGCAGTCAGTTCGCGTTGATGAGACCTCGTCGAGTTGGCGTGATCTGGATGCTGGAGTTCCACAAGGCGGTATTCTTTCTCCACTGTTATTTTCCATCTTCATAAATTTTATTACTCACTGTCTTCGGTGTTCGTATCATCTTTATGCCGATGATCTTCAGTTGTATACGTCTGCGCGGGTGGAAGGTTTGTCAGATGCTATAGAGGATATAAACCGGGATCTGGATGCTATCAGTAGCTGGTCTGATAGGTTTGGGGTGTCTGTAAACCCCTCAAAATGTCAGGCCATTGTTATTGGTAGCTCACGCATGATGGGTAGAGTAACGGTTAGCTCTCTACCTCCTATTGTTTTCAATGGTGCCGTCATTCCTATCAGCCCTAGTGTAAAGGATCTCGGTTTGCAACTGGACTCGACGCTTGGCTGGCAAAGTCAAGTTTCTAGTGTTTGTCAAAAAGTCAACGGGACTTTGCGGTGTCTGTATCGTCTGAGAAACTTTTTACCTGCAAAGACGAAGACAATGCTTGTGCAGACTTTGATTTTCCCTATCATAGACTATGGTGACGTGTGTTACTTTGACCTGAACTCGGTCTTGCTGGATAAGCTCGATAGACTCCTGAACAACTGCATCCGCTTTATATTTAATCTGAGGAAGTATGATCATGTGTCGAACTTCAGGTCTGACCTCAAATGGTTGCCAATTCGCCAGAGAAGAACTTTGCGCGCTTTGACTACACTTTTCTCTCTACTCAACTCTCCCACGCCTCCATCCTATCTCATTACTCACTTTCAATACCTATGTTCTTCACACGCAAGGAATCTGCGTTCTTCTAACAATCTCCTACTGCTCTGTCCTTCTCATACTTCTGATTTTCTCCATTCTTCCTTCTATATACAGTCCATCCTTCTGTGGAATGCGCTTCCTCTCGATATCAGGACGGCCGAAAGTCGATATGCATTTAAGCGGAAGTTGCGGAATCATTTGCTCCACCAATAGCAGAATCGTCTCAAAACTTCTTTCGTTAATTTATATTAATATATATGTATATATATATATATATATATATATTATATTAAATATCTATGTATGTGTATTTTAATTACATGTATACCTTTTTATTTTACTCTTGTTTTTCGCATATAATTTTCTTTTTATGCACCTACCATATTGTCTCTTCACCACCCTAGGTTGACTGGTAGAGAATGCCTCAGGCATTAAGTCCGCCTTTGTACATTAATGTTGCATGAAGATTAAATAAAAAAAATAAAAAAAAAAAAATAAATGCCGACATATACCCATGTATAAAAGCGTACGTTTATAGCTAGTGTCAGGGGCGCCGTTTTTTAGAAAACCTCATGGGTGCTTATGCTCATTTCATGGATCGAAAAAGTGGCGAACTGTGAGAAGTGTGTGGCGAAATGTGGCACACTGATCGACCGACAAATAAATAAATGTCCTTCTTACATACTGCGTACGTAATTACTAATTATGTTTGATAAAAATATAAAATGAAACCATTATTTATTATAAAGAAATATTATAGTTTATACGTAACTTAAGAGGCGATTACTGATCTGTTTCTTGATGTCTATTCTCAGCTTGGCACCCACTGTTTTTTTTTTTTATTTATTTTTTTATTCTTGATAGGTTCGCGCTTGACCGCTATCTCACCTGATGGAAAACGACGATGCGGTCGACGATGGAGCGCGCTTACCTAGAAGTAACCTATTCACTCTTGACTTAAAGATTCCCGGGTTGTAGCCATCAGGAAACACTGATTATTATTTCTCATGCACCCGCTCGAGCCCCCGAGCACCCACGGAGTCGGCGCCCCTGGTTAGTGTCCCTTTTACCTAAATGCTTACTCGGCATGGTTAGGTAGAACTCATTAATCAAATTCTTTAGGTCTGAAAATTTTAGGTATTAGGAAAATTGCTTAGCCTTTTTTCAGTAAAAGGGTAATTTTTCCGTTCTTTTTTATTACAAAATTATGTTATACAAAGACTGGTTAATGTGGTTTCGCTTTGAATTATGATTTTCATGTTAAGTTTGAATTAGTGTTTAAGGTGCTAGGTAACGTTATGAGAAATTTCCATACGTTGACGGAATTTTGGAGCTCGCGCCCAGTAAAAATGACTTGATGATGTGATTGTGAATGATCACCACAAGAGGTCTCTATTTAGGATAAATCTAAGATAACCAAAGCATTTTTACAGCAAATGGCAATTTGGAAAGTGAAAATCGAAGCAGAAAAATTTAATCGGGGTCAATTTTTGCCTAAAACAAAAAGTGTACGAAACTACAGTAGGTACAAAGAACCGTAATAGATACATTCCGATCTACAACATAATTATCGCACCATTTCGTATTTGCAACTCCAACTGTTGAGTAGAATAAAGGACCAGAATATCGCAAAGAAAGAAAGAAAGAAGATACAAAAAACTAGAAATTTATAGAGATGGGAAAATAAAATTAAAAATCGTACGAGACCAAAAAGGCGCCTAACTCAGCATATGCTGCGATATTTAAAACGATAAATAACGCAGCGCTGATATTCTGTTAGGGTCCCGCTGTGATGCCACGAAAACACTCACGGAGTTTAAAATACACTATCCAAATAGAGGGTTTAATATAGGGTAGTTTTTTTGTTTCGTGTGGGAAAATCATCTAATGACATCCCCCGCTCTTTGGCGGAGCGGGAGATAGTGTCAGACTTTTACTGACTAAAAACCTACTCCTGTTCCTTCTTTGCCATTTCTTTTTCCAGGGCCCCGGGGATCTCTTTCACATCACCCATAGCCCCAGTAAGCTTCGACCCTGCTGGGCCCCTACGGTTGCTGACATCTCCTTGAGGCGCGCGTGGAACACTACGCGCCGTCGACGACTTGGGCTCGGTCCGGACGATTACCGGACGATCGGACGGCGAGCCACCCATTGCTCACCGTCCGCAAGCCCGCGCCTACGGTGGCCGGAAATCGGGATCGGAATCCCGGCGGTGGTTGAGGCGTGAGGACCGTTGCCTCACGCGGTCGGCCGCTGGAATATAGGGTAGCTACCTAGCGCCTTAAGGACAAAGCTTTTACATAGAAATGATTGGAAAATTTCGTTTGCAGGTTGCCTACAGTGGTGATTCGATTTGGAAGTTCAAGACAGTAAAACAATATACTTCGGAAAGCTTGATTGGTGTTTTATAACAAGGCCAGACTTCTATTGTTTGTTTGGGACACTTCCATTTCGACGAATAGATACTTCTGAAGAGTGTTTCACTAACACTAAGAAAAACTAAAAAGAAAAAATACAGGGCTGAGTGAGCCCTGTATATTTTCTTTTTGGTTTTTCTTACCTTGTCTATTTTTTTTCCATTAATTGACAAAGTCAGCCTGCTTTTGATCACGCTTTACGAAAAGGGGTTGTTCCCAGAGGTCCACGAAAAAAAAAAAAACTTGTTTTAAATGTTCCTACGTCAATTCCCAACGGGTCCACGAGATTTGTCCAAAGTAAAGTCAGTATAAACCATTTCTTGTCTGTCTTAATCAGTTTGTAAGCCTTGGGAAAAAGAAATAGTTACTAACTACGATTATTTTGTTTAACTGTGATAATTCTGAAACTGTGATTTTTTTATAATGCAGTCTATTTTAGTGTAAGATTATTTTTTTTTTTTTTTGAATGTAAGAACTTATAGAAAAAGGGAGGTAGTCTGCGGTGTACTGCAAATTAATAACGTAAATATCAGATTAATATTATATACTACTATACATAGATGTAATATAGCTATTATATATAAAAGACTTAGACAAGATTATTATATTATTTATGAACATATAAATAATATAATAATAATATATTTCTCCATAATAATATTGTACAAATTTGAGCAATAAATTGAAGGTGACTTACAAATGCATAAGAAATAAAAATGTGCAACTGCGCCTGAGCTAGGCCGAGCCTGTATTTCAGGACGCAGTTCTCTTACCAGAAAAGAAGTTATCAATGTAACAGCATTTGCGTGTAACGTCTATATAAGTTAACACATAACAAAATATTAATTTGCAATCGAAATTGTGTGTACACAACACACAATTTCGATTGCAAATTGCATGTGCTTCGTGTGTTTGTGGTGTAATTTTATCTCAACGTTTTAAGAAGGTCTTCAGTAGTTTGGTAATCACATGTGAGTAGAAAGTCTAATAGTTTGGCTTTGCATCCTTGTTTGTTTAGTGTGTAGATATTAAGAGTTGTGTTGAGTTTGTTGTAGAGGAAAGGACCATTGAAACAGAAAAACCTATGTGTAAATGAATGTTTAAATTGACGGGACCGGGGTACTACAGCATTACGACGCCGTTTAAGTAAATTATTCCTATCCAAGGGGGTAAGAGAGTGTTGTTTGAGAATCACAGATAATATGTAAAGTTGACGAACAGTGGGTAAGCTCCAAGACTTGTACAGAAGATGTGTAGGGTAATCAATGGGTCGGAAGGAGCTAACCTTTAAAATTGCTCGTTGTGCAACTTCAAGAGAAGTAGAGTGGTTTTGGAAGCTCCACCCCAACTGGTAAAATTAAAATTGTTTAGTGTAATTGTTATAAAACTTATTTTTTAATGGTTACTATGACCATTCACCTCTTCGGAGACATCCATGTATGTTAAGCGTTTCATAAGTACTGCGTATGTGAAATAAAAATATTCACTGTTTTTAATTTTACAAAAATAATAAACATTTATCCCTTATCAATGCTTTTACTGCTGACTGTACCAACCATTCTCATGAAAGAAAATATTTAATATTTTAAAATGACGTAAATTCATTGGAAACTAATGTTCGAACTTTCATTTTTCGAGAACAATAGACTCATGGACCTTTGGGAACAACCCACGAAAAGCAATAGAAAGATTCACGTTTTTTATTATTATTTTTTTATTTCTTTAACAAGTTATTTTTTGTACATTATTTCCTCGCCAAACTTAAAAGCTTTATCTTTACGCCAAGGCGTGTATCATTTAACCTGGTATGCACATTTTTTTGGTAAGGTAAGATGACTACAGGAGATAATCGCGAGTTTTATAATGCCCAAAAGTATATAACAATCGTTGGTAACCCCTTTTTTAGTCTTTCGAACTATGAGAAATTTTTGGAAGTGAAGAATAATTGCGCCTATAGTATACAGCTAGGTAGTTTCACCAAAGTTAGTCAGTACCTTGTAGTAAAAAACACCTTCACACCAAAAGATGGATCGTGGATGTATGACATTCGATGAGTGGTAGCTTTGCAGATTTGTAGGAAGAATTGTCGACCTACTGACCCATCATCACCATTTAAGCCAAAAGATGTCCACTGTTGGACATAGGCCTCCTTTAAGCATCGCCACAATGACCGGTCATGTACGTCTCGCATCCATCGGAATCCAGCGCCCCTCACCAGGTCTTCGGTCCACCTTGTGGGAGGCCTTCCAACGCTGCGTCTTGCGTGCAATGTGCCCTGCCCATTGCCACTTAAATTTGGCGATTCTTCGTGCTATTTCGGCAACCTTGATTCTGCTGCGGATATCTTCATTTCTGATTCGATCACGCAAGGAAACTCCGAGCAAAGCCCTTTCTATTGCCCTTTGGGTGACTTTAAGTCTTCTTACCTACTGACCCACTGATAGGTAAATGTGATCACTCTGATCTCTCTCTCTGACAATGGCCATTAAAATTTATCTTTCCTTCGCGTTGAACCACCTTTTCTCGTCCGCGTTGAAAGCTAAAATTTTTCCAACCACTAGGTATAGTACGTCTTTTTGAAGCAAAATAAATACAAACTCCATTCGCGAAGCCATATTTAATCACGTTATTGTTTAAACTTTTTGATTAAATAGCTTCAGGACCTCAGCCATTTAATTGAATATTAAAAGCTTTAAATTTTTTGGTTTTTTTTTCTGTAGGTACTTGGTCTGATGAACGGGGTTTTATCTTTGTAGCAAAATGTTTTACGGTTCTTTTATTAATTTTTGTGAATGTTTTTCTCATGTGTTATTCGGAGGTCTTTGTTCTGTATTATTGGTGTGATGGTGTGAATTTTTGCTTTTGGGAAGTTCTTTTTTTTTTTTGTTTGTTGAATATATAAGCAATGTGCTTCATTTAGTACATTTCATTTTTATGATAGAAAGCAGAGGTGAATCGACTTGATTGCCAGCAATGCCAGATAGTTCCAATAAATTTATTTTATTATTAAATTATTTTTTTAATTCGTTAGTCGTTATGAGGTTCAGAAACCAGAAAATATCCAGTTACTGGTTCGTAGAGCAGCATGCAGCAGCAGATTGATTGACAAGACAAATTGAAGATTTAAATGATATCACATTTCATTTTTTCATTTTTTTTTCACATTAGGCCGACTGGTAGAAAATGCCAATAGCATTAAGTCCGCCTTTGAAGTGTTTATTACAAGTGCAGTAAATAGATAAATAAATTTTATAGTTCTGGCCGCCTGGTTGCCCTAAAAAACACAATAAAGATAAACCTGTAACCATCATACGGTTTTCCCATACCATTATAATTTAGGTGTCTTCAAGGCTATAGTGAAAAGGCTCTTAATAAACTAGTGCGATTCACTATCGTCGACCGCATTTTCACTTTCCATCAGGTGGGATCGCAGTCAAGCGCTAGTTTAGGTATATCATTAAAAAAATCATCATGGTTCTGAATTTGTCCCATATTACTTGGGGTGGGCGCAACATGTTATTTTCTTCCATTCTATGCAGTCAGCAGTCACACTATCACTGACTCCCTTTTCTTTCATATTATTATCACTCCTTACACAATCTATCCATTTTTTTTTTGGCCTCCCTCTCCATCCATCCACATGTATATTCATAACTCTTTCAGTATTATGCGTTTCGTCCCTCCTCTTCACATGACCATACCCATATAAGCGATTCCCTTTCAACTTTTCTGTCTCTGGCACCACTTATAAACTACCTCTAATGTGTTCATTTCTCAGTTTATCCATTCTCGTCACTCCATACATACTCGTATATCTCAACATTCTCATCTCCGCTACATGCATTCTTTTTTCATCCGTCTTTTTTACAGTCTTAACATTCTGATCCATAAATATGCCTCTGACCAAAGCATTTAATTTCAAATGCAAATTTAAATCATATCTTTCTAAAATCCTACCAAAAAATTCAGGCTAAAATCCTACCTAGGCTAACCGTAAACAAGCCTTTAACTAGATCACAATTTATTCAGTATCTCGTAGTATAATCTTACAGTAAACGGTAGAACCTTCGTCGCGTCTAATCCAGGAGATTAGGGCATATTTTAAACAGTTCTTATCTCTAGAAACTTGCCAATCCTTGCTACAGTTTATGGGTGTGCATGAAAAGCGTTAGATTTAACTATGAATGGGAACTTGGTAAGTAAGAGTGAATAGCTAGGTTACTTCTTGGCAAGCGCGCTCCCATCAGGTGAGATAGTGGTCAAGTGTCAGCCTATCAATGATAAAACAATGCTTTAAGAGACGATAGATAGACTTAAAGTAAGAAAGAATTACTCTTTGCATTCCGAGGCTCTAGTGACTGCGGACGGCGAGCAATGGGTAGCTTTCCGTCCGACCGTCCGGTAACCGTCCGGGCCGAGCCCAAGTCGTCGACGGCAAGTAGCGTTTCACGCGCGCCTCAAGAAGATGTCAGCAAAACCGCAGGGGTCGAGCAGGGTCGAAGCCTACTGGGGCCATGGGTGATGCGAAAGAGAACCTCGGGGCCCTGGAACGAAGGCTAAGAAGGAACAGGAGTGGGTTTTAGACAGTAAAAGTCTGACACGCCCTCCCGACCCGCCCAAGTACTGGAGATGTCATTGGATGATTTTCAACCATAAAAAAAGGCTGCAATGACTCTTTCGAACAATCCTGTATCTTTGGCAAGCATCGGCTCTTGCAGACCACGCTAATCATGCATTTTAGGTGGAAAATCATCATATAACTTCTCCCGCTCAGGATGAAGCGATAGGAAGTATCAGAATTTACTGACGAAACTTGTTTTTCTTCAGTTGTCCTTTGCGTTTCGGTTCCGCGGTGATTCTCGAACAAACCCACAGCCGTATCAACATCATCATCATCCTTTCAGCAGACGGACGTCCACTGTTGGACATAAGGCCTCCCCCAAGTGTCGCCACAACGAACGGTCCTGCATGTCTCGCATCCACCGAAATCCCGCGACTCTCACCAGGCATCGGTCCAACTTGTAGGAGGCATCCTTAAACTGAAATTAATTTGAAAGCACTTCGCTCATCACTGGATGTTAATAACCCTCAGGTCTAACTGAAGTACCTATAAAACTAAATTCTCTTCATTATTTTGAACATAGCATTTCAACATACATTTCAAATACCATTTAGGTTTCGGCCATATACCCTTATACTGCTGGTACAGTTACGCGTTACATTTTATGATATGAGTACCTACAACATAGCCGGCGGACGAGTGTTCTCGAATTGGTAAGTACCCTACGTTTAAACACGCTGTTGTGAACGCTTCGGGTTTAGGGCATTTAAACGTAAATGGTTTGACGTTAATCGATTTGAATGGGGCACAAATGGGTAGGCTTTATAAAAGCTACTGGAAACTGGCGTGAAACGACGACACATCACAGATCGATTCTGTTTTTAATACATAGGAATTGGCATTGTTTGCGGAAATGCGTGTTGATTTGAGCCATCGGATCGGCGGCGGCGATCTCTCGCGCCGGGCCTTGGTACAGGCCATGGTCCGGAGAAAGGAGGAGTGGCAGGCGGTCGCCTCAAAGGAGGCGGCCGATCGCATGAGGCAACGGTCCTCACGCCCCAACTGCCGCCGGGATTCCGATCCCGATTTCCGGCCACCGTAGGCCCGGGCTTTCGGACGGCGAGCTATGGGTAGCTCGCCGTCCGACCGTCCTGTAACCGTCCGGACCGAGCCCAAGTCGTCGACGGCGCGTACTGTTCCACGAGCGCCTCAAGGAAATGTCAGCAACTGTAGGGGCCCAGCAGGGTCGAAGCCTACTGGGGCCAAGTGTCTGATTCTGAAAGGAAGACTCGGCCCTGGTACGAAAGGCAACGAACGAACAGGATTGGGTTTTTAGTCAGTAAAAGTCTGACACTATCTCCCCGCTCATAAGATGATTTTCCCAGCGAAAAAAAAAGCCCACTGGTTTCGGGAACGGGATCCAAGCTACCGGTCAGGACTCAAACTGAGGAACGTCAAAAAAACGCCCGCACGCGTGAGGGATTGGACATCCTCACGCCCCAGTCACCGAGACCCCGACCACCGACCACCGTGAGTAGCTCGCTGTCCGGCCGTCCTGTAACCGTCCGTATTGAGCCCGAGTCGTCGACGGCGTGTAATGTTCTTCGCGCCTTAAAGAAATGACAGCGAAACCGTAGGGGCCAAGCAGTCGAAGCCTACTAGGGCCATGGATGATTTCCGAAAAGGTTAACGTGGTCCTAGAACAGCGTGGAGCGAGAGAAAGAAAGAAAGAAAAAGAGTTTATTTACGTCAAACATGGCGCGTACCTTAAAAAATAAAAACAAATAACAATAACGACCTATATTATAAGTGGTAGGATATGCGTCACGTCCGCGCAAAACGGCCAGCGCTCAGCAAAATGCTGGGGCTCGTGTAAGACAGAGCGAGAAGAGAGAGTGTCAGCCTTTAACTGACTAAAACCCACCGCGTTCCTTAAGTTGCCCTCTGAGTTCCATGACCGCAGTAACTCTTTAGAACAACCCAGCGACCCTGGCATCACTTTCCACTTAAAGGTTTTCGCAAACAACCCAAGAACTGTGAACTCAATCCCTTATCGATTAAGCATACATGTAGCCACCCTAACACTTTCGAACAAGTCATGATTATGTACGAGAATCTATAGAGTTTTTCGGGAAAGGTTCTTGTTGCTTCAAAATGCCCTTTGATCGTTAAAGCAAAGACTTTAAGAAAAGAAAGGTATTTATGCGTCTGAATGAGATGAAAAGGAGAGATTTTGCACCGTTTTCTTCGGCAGTGACTGTTACTAACAATTGTTATGGAGTAGATAATGGGTCCTGGCCTTAATGGCTTAGTGGTGGAGTGTTTGGCTTTAGGAATGAGGGTTGCCAGTTTGAATTTTGCTGTTTGGTAAAGTAGGTTTATTGTATGATTTTAAAATTAATGCTTTTGGGCCTTTAGTTTTGTGTTAGAACCTTAATTTTGAGCTTTGTGACAAATAGTGAACACCAATGACATGCATAGGTACTCGTATATATAAATAACTAACGACATATTTAGTTCCTGAAAATAGTTTTGTAATCCCAACCAACAATTTTAGAACTTACCTTTGCAGTTAAGTCCCGACTAAACCTCAGTTAATGATTATTTAACTTACGAAGAAACTTACGTGCGGGCTTAAACGATTCACGCCTTTATGTGAAGGTGAAGTGAAAAACTAGTTATGAAGTTACATAAAAGAAAATTATAAATGCTCGTAGTGTTTACAAGCTTTAGGTACAATTTTCAATTTACATAATATAAAATAAGGTCATCCACCATGTTTGTTCTCGCGACTAACTCAAAAACTGCTAAACGAATTATCTTGCGGCTTTCACCAATAGACAGAGGAATTCATAAGCAAGATAAATGCATAATCACTACATAGTATAAAAAAGTCGCTGCCCGCTGTCTGTCCCTATGTATGCTTAGATCTTTAAAACTACGCAACGGATTTTAATACGGTTTTTTTTATAGATAAAGTGGCCCAAGAGGAAGGTTTATATGTAAAATACATGCTTAATATAGTAGAGAAACTATAAGTATAGGTTTCTAATGTGATGTCGTAAATAAACACATTTTTTTTGCGCTTACATTGCAAACGCTGGCTGAACCCTAAAAGATAAATGTACTACAGTATTGTACAGTTTAAAAAGGTTAAACAAAAGTCCGCGATGGTTTATGTCTATCTCTTAGGGATAACCCACAATAACCATTTTTTATCCTTTACTTGTTACGAGATATAATGGCTTATTTACGAAGCGATTTTAAGCAATACAGCATTAATCCAATTATGTAAGTACCTTAAATACATTGTGCATTTCATATAGATCAATATGGCCCTTTACGGCGTGTAATTTATTTATATATATATATTTATATTACAGATTTAAAATGCAGGGACATAGCGGTAGCGGTGGTATCAGCATTGCACATGTGCGAAGCCGGGGCGGGTCACTAGTACATGCATATTATACTAGAGAAAAACTGAGAATTTCAAACATGTCTAATTCTGGTCAGTGTTCTACGCGTTCTTCAAAGAATTGTCAGCAAATCGTAAGGGCCCAGCAGGGCCGATGCTCGCTAGGGCTGTGGGGATTTTTTAAAAAGGAATCCCGAGGTCCTAGAACGCAAAGGGCAACTGAAGGACATATGTGTGGCTATAGTCAGTAAAAGTCTGACACTAAAGAGCGGGAGTTGTACATGGTAGACATCCCACCCGCACGTACGAAGCGTTTATGAACACATTTACTGTGCTTACACTTCTCGAGAGTGAATAGGTTACGTCTAGGCAAGCGTGCTCCATCGTTGTCCATCAGGTGAAAAAAGATGTTATTGGATGATATCCCACCTTAAAGAAAACTCCTTATATCATTAACTTATTAATGGCCACAACCTTGAACAGCTCATCGTAACTGGCATGGTTGATGGCAAAGGACCAAGAGGCCGCCGCCCAAAAATATGGGCAGATCAGGTCCTCTCCACACTGGACACAATTGCACGTCGCCCTTCATGACGCTAAGAACCGTCACAGATGGCGAGATACCCTCAATAAGAAGCGAATACAACGGGAACTTCATGACCATCAGTAATGAGGACTACAACTCGAGGAGGAGGATATCATTAACTAAGTAAAATCAAATACCTACCTACATACCTAGATTTCTTCCTCAAGTCGCTTTCACGAAATTCCTTGTAAATATTCAATTTATTAAAACATTCTAGCCGAAATTATACCTATCAGATCTTTTCTTTCTTTATCCATTTTATTTCTACATACTAAAGTAAGTTTGTATCAAATATTTATCGAATGTAATGGGAATTTCTCCGTGTATTTGTGTAATCTAATCATAGCGAAAAAAATAAAAATAAGGACACTTTTCACCACTTAAACGTTTAATTTTTTCCGTTAATTTTCAAAATTTACGCCAGTATTAGCGCCGCACCCACTATTTTTGGCATCCTTATTCGGCCAATCATCATCATCATCATTTCAGCCGAAAGAAGTCCACTGTTGGACATAGGGCTCCCCAAGTGTCGCCACAATGAACGGTCATGTGCGTCTCGCATCCATCGGATTCCCGCAACCCTTACCCGGTCATCGGTCCCCCTTGTAGGAGGCTTTACAACACTGCGTCTTCCGGTACGCGGTCTCCACTCCAGAACCTTCAGTCCCAACGGCCATCTGTTTTGCGAGCTATGTGCCCTGCCCATTGCCACTTAAGTTTGGCGATTCTTCCGGCTATGTCCGCAAACTTGGTTCTCTTGCGGATATCTTCATTCCTGTTTCGATCACGCAAGGAAACTTGGAGCATAGTCATTTCCATTGACCTTTGGGTCAAAAGGTTTTTCATTTTTTTCGCTACAAAATCTATTAATTTTCAAGACTTAAATATTTATGATATGTAGTCGGCTTCGTATTACCTTGGCTAGACTACATTGCTACTTGACTACAAGCTCCTTTTGTTCTAATATTATCTTTGATTAGGTAGAACCGTTTGTATGTTTAAATAGTGGTGAGGCCATTGTCATTATGTCAACACTGGCAACACAAAATGGGAAATATAAATTGAATAGACGATATGAACACGATTGCTTTTTATTTGTTGGTGTTTCCAGTAGTTTGTTTAGGTAAGTACCTACATAATATACTTCTAGTATCTTACTAGTTTGTAATACTTGTAAAGACTAGCGACCCGCCCCGGCTTCGCACGGGTGCAATGCTTGTATTATACATAAAAACCTTCCTCTTGAATCACTGTATCTATTAAAAAAAATCGCATCAAAATTCGTTGCGAAGTTTTAAAGATACATAGGGACAGACAGCGGGAAGCGACTTTGTTTTATACTATGTAGTGATAGTGATAAGTAAAAAATAACAAAGATCCATAAGCTTCAAATTCCCTTGACACTTGCCTGCCCGCATAGCATTAAAACCATCGCTTTGTCCAATAAACTGCTAAGTATATTAATATAGGTTATTCGTGACACGAGTCCTTCGGGAAAACCTGACATTTAATTAATTTCAAATATTTCACGCAACACAACAAAACAACTAATTTCGTTGTTTACTATCAAAGAAACAAAAGACAACTCTATTTTGTCCCTAGGTATCGGTCATTCTAATTTGAACCTTAGGGCCGTCGATGTACAAGTTAAAATGTAATATTGTTGCCTAGTTGCTCTAGTAATCAGAACTAGATTTTGTCCTTATTTCCCAGGAGGTCAGCGTTTCTAGTGTTGGAGGAACAACGAATGCTTTGGAACACTGAATTTGAATATGAAAAGTTTTTTTTTTCTAGAACCTTTTTATTTTGAGATTGTAGGTACAGTCTTGCGCATCCCATTTTACTTCACACACATTTTTTTTGGTCTTCAACATTGAAAAGAATTATATGTTGATTAAACAAAGAACCCATTGCATCCTTCATATTTCTCTCATCATTTCAGCTGAAAGACGTCCACTGCTGGACATAGGCCTCCCCCAAATGTCTCCACAATGAACGGTCCTGTGCGTCTCGCATCCATCGGACTCCCGCAATCGTTACCAAGTCATCGGTTCACCATATTTCTCTCAACGATATTAAAATGAGAAATATCTAAATCCTTTTACCAAACACTAAACCTTATTACATGTTTTAAACTAATTTTACTTCATAATATTAATACACAGAGACTCAGTAACAAATTGAAATGCCGCATTCAATTAAATCTGTTTATTAATGAAGAGTCATACATAGAGGCGACCTCTGGCGGAATTAAAAATTAAATTAAGATAAATGTAATTATGGGACAGAGGCGGACGTTTGTGCAGTTATTAATGTTGTCTGTAAACGTTGATTCCCCATTGTTCTTTTACCTCTTTATCTATATATATAAAAGGGGAAACTGACTGACTGACATATCAACGCACAGCCGAAACTACTGGGACTAGGAGCGTGAAATTTTGCACAAGGCTTCCTTTTATGACGTAGGTGTGCGCTAAAAAGGATTTTCCAAAATTCACTCCCTAAAGGGATGAAACGGGGGTCCAAAGTTTGTATGGAGAAACCTACATTAACGCGAGTAAAACCGCGGGCAGAAGCTAGTAATCTAATAATATTAATATTTTACAGAGTAAAGTTTGTCTTTTTGTTTGTAGATGGTAATCTCTGAAAGTACTGGTCCGATTGCTAAATTTTTTTCACCGATAGAAAGCTGTTTTACTCCTGAGTGACATAGGCTATATTTTATGTACGCAGGCGAAGCCGCGGGCAAAAGCTAGTATTATATAGATTCCATCCATGGTACTCCATTTGGTGTAGAATATTCTGCTAAATATTGATATACACCTCCAGAGATCGGTTAGATTTAATCCACCTATCTCTACTCCTTCTTCCTCTTCTAATTACAGGCGAAACTCCTGCATGGTGCGAGCGTGTAAGGACTTTAATGTTCTTTGTAAAGAGTTCTCTTTTGACCCGTTTACTATTAAAACCTATTCGGCACGCACTCAGCTGAATGCGGACTTTTTCAAAAGTGCATAGTGCTAATTTTACTTAAGGGATGTTTAATTATGTTCTTTTTTTATCGTGCTTATTAGTGATCGTTAGTTTTCTATTACTTTACCTGTTTCTACCCGTGAGAAACTGTAAATGGCTCAATGTCTCTTATACTATTGTTATTCTTTTGTTATAGCTGTTGGTTCTCCCATGACTTAATAAATAAATATACTCACTGCAGGAAATAAACCCGTTCAGCCGTTTGAGTTTGGAGAAGTAACAAACACACATACTTATACACTCACTTACTTTCGCCTTTATAATATTATTGTGACCTTAATTTAACCTTTGCCTAATTTTAATGATCGAGTAATATTCTCATTCATCTGAAATTATGTCTCAAGTATTTTTTAACCTCAAGTCAGTACTTGAGGTTAAAAAATACCTCTCGTCAGTACGATAGGTCGCTTTTCAGTCAAAGCAAGATTAAAATTGAAAATTACAATTTTATATTTTCAGATTGGCAAGAAAATTCCCAGGTTATTTTAAGCTCATACATATTTATAAATGATCACTTAAGCATCAAAATTTAATGTGGTAGTCCGTCTGCTATTTAATTTAATTCTATTTATTAAAAAGTATGCGTCTGGACCAATTTTATTGTATTTATATACCCGAGGGCTAAGCCAAGTTGATAATCTACAATCGTTAACGCTAGTCGAAAACTTCAAATGTATGGGAATGACATCGTCTCAACGCTAAGTCAGGTGGTCAGAACAAAGGAATCTTAGGCATTGCTGACTGGAAGCTATCGACGAAAGAGATTCGAAACGAAACGGTCGTAACTTGTCTAGGCCTGCAGTTATAGTATTTACTCTGTGGACCACATAATATCACTTGTAGTATTTACTTTACGGACCACATGTATCACTTGTCGTATTAACTATGTGGATCACATATATCCCTTGTCGTAATTACTCTGTGGACCTCATATACCACTTGTAGTATCCACTCTGTGAACCACAAATACCACTTGTAGTATTCGGTCTTTGGGCCACATACGTATCACTAACTCATTTAAACCTAGTTTCTAGGGCGATAATGATTGCATACATTAATCAGAAAAATGGTTAAGTGCGCCTTATCTATTGTAATTGGTAAACAATTTTTCATTGTACAGTCGCATGACTTAAAAATACCAACAAAGTCGCAAGCATACCCAGTATCTTACATAAATCAAACGTTGTATAGGGGTAAACAAACGCTTCAATACCTTCCCTTCATTCGCAAAGTATTTGACGTCTCTAAAATGTCAAATGCAATCTTTTCTAATGTCAGACGAAATACTTGAATCACAATCGAAGATTTCTGATAAGGTTTTCGCTTCATCACCGATGTCAGCCAAAAAAAGACCTTAGGACTTCATTGATGTCTTTTTCTTGAATTCTTTGACTCGTCGTTTCTTTTCTTATGAAGGAAAAATGCAGTGTCACCAGATGGTAAGGCAAAATGATTTTCTATTTAGCTTCCAACGACATAATTTAAGATTGTGAATTCTTTATAATATCAAAGCTATATTCCTTTATACTTTCGGAATAAGTTCTCTAAACAATGATTAAATCCGGGTCAAAATCCATTGCGAAGTTTCGAAGAACTCCGCGGTCAATCAAATATGAAAATCGGCTTTGTTTTTAAACTATTTTATTATTAAAAAGTGGGCTGAGTTGTTAGGAAATGGCAGAGGGAAGCGTTTGCCCAGAAGTGGGACAAAGTAGGCTAGTTAGATTAGATTATTTAAAAAATTTAGGTATTCGGCTCGAAGGACAATTTACAAATTTCCTGGTTATGAGTATTTCGAGCATAGCTAAGTGTATGGAGAAAAAGCAGCATAATTGGGATTTTTTTTATGTGGGAAATCATCTAATGAAAAATCCCGCTCTTGGGCGGAGCGCGAGATAGTGTCAGAATTTTACTGACTAAAAACCCACTCCTGTTCCTTCTTTGCCTTTGTCCCAGGGCCCCGGGTTTCACTTTCACACTACCCTTGGCCCCAATAGGCCCCGACCCTGCTAGGCCCCCACGATTCGCTGACATCTCCCTGAGGCGCGCGTGGAACAGTACGCACCGTCGACGACCTGTGCTCGGTCCGGACGGTTACCGGACGGTCGGACGGCGAGCCACTCATTGCTCGCCGTCCGCAAACCCGCGCCTACGGTGGCCGGAAATCGGGATCGGAATTCCGGCGGCGGTTAATAGTGCAGCTAATTAAGATATATGAATATTACGGATACTATAAACCTATTTATACAAAAAGATTTAAAAAAAAATCAATTCGAATAAAGTAGGTATTCCAAATAACCTGCACTCCAAATCTGAACACAATGTCGGACGTTTTTCGATTAATTGAAATTTTAAGAGGGCTCGTCCTTTTCAATTTGTTAAATTGTCTTTTATATTATAGTCTATCACTTTTCATAAATATAAAACAAGTCTAAAAAAAAAATAGTATTTCAAATGTGCTGCATTTCCTTTACTTTAAACTCTTTGATAGCTTTATACCTCTTCCACGAACTACAACAATCTACTAAAGTTTATCGATCCTAGCTTCAAGGAGTAAATGTTTATTATGTATTCTTCCGACTTCAAGATCCCATCCGATTGATCTCCTGTACAGAACAAGTTCTTAACTCTATTTCCCTGTCTTATTTTTCTTTAAATTAAATTGCAAACAAGTATCAAGCTTGCCCTCGATGCCATAAAACTGTTTCTACAGAAGAACCATTTCATGCAAACACTCAAAATTGGTTTGATTTTGAAATTGGACTGCTGACTACGGTTACATGCCTGATAGTCTGCGGTAACGTTTGAGAGAGAGATTGTGGCCCTAGAACGTAAAGGGCAGATATATGACACAGGTGGCTTTAAGTCAGTAAAAGTCTGACACGCCCTCTTGTTCTACTTTTTTAACTCGCATTTGTATTTCATCAAATCCTTTCAAGCCCTATATTAAAGGAAAGCAAAAACCGTCATCCACCGCCATCTTTAGACGTCCACTATATTAAGAGTGATATTCCTTTTTTCGAGTTATTCACATTACGGTGTTTCATTTGATACCCATATTGTAAAAGTGCATTAAAAATAACTAATCCGCCATTTTGTGTTCCGCCATATTGGAATTATAATGACGTCACATAGCTAACCACGCATTGTCATCCAAACTAAACGTGTATTCAAAATTTCAGCTCAATGGTTTGAAGATGTCTGCTTCAAAATGGAGTTACAATATTCCACCCGAACAAACATAGTTACATTCATACATAGCAAGTTCAATAAAGGTTGTATAAATTAAAATATTTATATATAAACTGAAAATATATAGTATGCCAAAAAACAGACATGAGAATTTCTGGCATTGACATGCGACATTTTCATGCGAAATTTGATGACTAGGTGTCAACCTAGTCATCTAATTTGCATTTCCCAGTTTCCAGAAAACTCACAGTATGAAAGAAAATTTGATATCTACGGTGAAGAGAATATAAATCAGTATGACAAACTGGAAAAGAACAATGATCCTTCTGGCTATTTTTGGTCTTTGTGCCTCAGGTTTGTATAACTTTAAATTATAACACAGTTCTTTGAAGAAGTTATTATTATAATTACGGCGTATCGTTTCCCTCGCCTGTTTTTTTTTGCCTTTTTTATTTTGTCATTTGCTTGGGTCTTGTCTTGTTTTTAAAGAAATTAAATACGTAGGTAGAATTAATAGAAGCTAATTAAATATACTTATGGATAAAGTTTGAAGTTCTTTTTTTGGTAAAACGAGAATATTTTTTTATAAGATAATAACTCCGAAGGAAATTAGACGTGAATATAGCTTTAGTACCGTAGGAAGAAGCTTTGGAGGGCCACTTGCATGGTGGACTGATGATCTGGTGCAAGCTGCGGATGGAACCCGCTGGATGCGAGACACATACTCGTAGGACAGGTCGATGTGGTGACGGTTAGGTGAGGCCTTTGTCTAGCTGTGGTCGTTTCTTAGCTGACATGATGATTACCTTAGTAACTGCTGTCTTAGTTACAAGTCTTTAAGATGGAGTGAGAGGACGTGTCAGATTTTTAGCAAGACCGGCTCAGTAGGACCGACGCCCGCTAGGGCCAAAGGGATTTTCGAAAGAATTACCGTGACCCTGGAACGCAAAGCGCAAGTTAAAGACACAGATGAAAGTCAGTAACATTCTAACCCTCTTGCTTCATCCTAGTGCGGGAGAATTAATTTGGTGATACCCACGTCAAAAATATAATGCTAAGTATAGTCGACTACCACATCACCGATAATGCCCTATAACTAGCCTAGCTAACTAGTATAGTACGGACTATTAAAAGAGTAAGAGGCGAGCTTTTCAGGGCTGCGGAATTGTTAAAGAGTTACCATGGCCAGGAACGATAAGGACAAGTCTGAAATTCCCTCTCGCTGCATTTAGAGATGGAGAAGTTTTTTCTTTTCAATGACATAAAGTAGTGCTTCACTGCGATCCCATATGATAGTAAGCAGTGATGCAATCGTTGATGGTAAAGAAATCAGAAATCAGAAATCAGAAACGTTTATTTCAAATAGACCAATTACAGGCACTTTTGAATTGTCAAAATGTCAGTCAGTCAAAAAAAAAACAAGTGAAGCTAAATTGCACGTTCCAAAGCGTAGATCTCTATGGAGAAGAACGTGCAAGAAACTCCATGGACACTCTTTTAAATCATGTTATGAGTTACATAAATCTTGGTTACATATTTCTTGTCGCTTCTAATATGTGAGCACAATGTAGTTATGTAATAATAATTAAAATAAAAAAATATACTTAAAAAAGACTAATTAAAAAAAAATAGAAATTGAATTAAGTCGCTGGCAGCTAAGAGATGACCAGTCTCAACTGACGGCACCCGTTCACGAGCATGACGCGTGCATCAGCCCCACTCAGCTCAACCATTTTTAAGGGAACCGAATGACCCAATAACACGTGCCACCATCAGCGAGACATTTGAGTGAGCATGACAAACTCTCAACTGCCATGCTCGTAATGTCAAACAAGTTGTAACCTAATAAAAATGCTCCATGGTACTTCACATTCACAAAACTTGAAAAACAAAGTGCTTCTACATTATACAATGCTACTGTTTCCAAATACAAATGGGAATAAATTATCATAAGCTCTATTGAAATAAACAAATAAAATAAAAATAAACATTTCGAAAACAACAATACAAAAAGGGGAATAGTATCTCTTCTAATATTTATAGACATAAAAAAAAAAAAACTAATTTGAAGGTAAAAGTGGCTGTGGCTGCGGAGCAGGACCGGCATTTAGCCAAGCGTTTTTATCAAGGATATAATCTTCCAGTTTATAATACGCTTGTCTACATAGCGTGCGTTTAATGCAACCTTTAAATTTGGACTCATTTAGTTGTAGAATCTCAACTGGTATTTTATTATAAAATTTTACACAGTACCCCATGAAAGAACTATGTACTTTAGCCAATCTGAATCGAGGTTGATCTAATTTGTTCCTATTCCTAGTATTAAAATTGTGCCTGTCACTTATCTTAGTAAAAATATGAATATTTTTCCGAACATACATAATGTTTTCATAAATGTATTGACAAGGGACCGTCAGGATGTTTATTTCCATAGATAGTTCCCTAAGAGAATCGCGTCTGCGAAGATTATATATGGCTCTGATAGCTCTTTTCTGCAGAATAAAAATAGACTCTATATCTGCAGCCCGTCCCCATAGCAAAATACCGTAAGACATGATACTATGAAAGTAACTAAAATAAACTAGTCGCGCAGTATCCACATCAGTAAATTGACGGATTTTTCTGACAGCATATGCTGCTGAACTAAGCCGACCTGCCAGAGATGTTAAATGAGGACCCCATTGTAGCCTCGAGTCAAGCGTGATCCCTAGGAAAACCGTATTCTCGACGAATTCGAGTTTCTCCTTGTTCAATACTATGTCGGAGTAATTACTTTTAACATTCGGTAACGCAAATCTTATGCACTTATTTTTTTTTCCATTTAATACTAAATTATTAACAGTAAACCAGTTTTGGACTTGCTGTAAAGCATTGTTTACGTCATCAAGATTTGTGGAACGTCTATTGATCTTAAAAATTAACGACGTATCGTCAGCAAACAATACAATATGTGGTTGTTTTTTTAATAGATGCGGTAGATCATTTATATATACTAAAAAGAGGAAAGGACCTAATATTGAGCCTTGTGGTACACCCATTTTGACTTTCAAACCCGGAGAATTGACACCGTTTATCTGAACTTGCTGTTGCCTGTCAATTAAATAAGATTTTACCAAGCTGAGTGCAAGTTTACCTAGTCCATAATGTTCTAGCTTTAAAAGCAAGGTTTCGTGATTAGCACAATCAAAAGCCTTTGAGAGGTCACAAAAAATTCCTATCGCATCTTGGGCTTCTTCCCACGCTGCAAATATATGTTTTAATAAAGTGACACCAGCGTCAGTCGTACAACGTCCTTTGGTGAAACCATACTGCTGATCATGAAAGATTTTATTGCTGTTAAAATGGTAAAGCATTTGATTAAGCATAACTTTTTCAAACACCTTACTGAAAACCGGCAATACTGATACAGGTCTGTAATTATTAGTGTCATTATGGTCACCGGATTTAAAAAGTGGTTTACTGTACTTCATTATATCTGGAAAGACTCCTTGGTCCACACACAAATTAAATATTAAAGCTAAGTACGGTGCTATGGTCTCAATTATAGATGTGCATACTTTAACAGACATTCCCCATAGCATAGCATAGTCGGCCTTATAATGTTCCCACTGCTGGGACTCAGGCCTCCTCTCTAGGAGAGGGAATGGGCCGTAATCCACCACGCGGGCCCAGTGCGGGTTGGTGGATGTCACATGTCTTCGAATTTTTGGTTCTAGGACATGCCGGTTTCCTCACGATGTTTTCCTTCACCGTTTTAAGAGCAGTGGTGTTGAAATAAACTACACAAAGTAATGCGCCTGGCTGGGTTTGAACCCACGACCTACAACTCGTAAGTCGGGGCCGTTACCACTCGGCTACCACTGCTCAACCTGCTACCACCGCTGCTTCCCCATAGGTCTTCGGTTAATTTGACTTTTATTTGCCGGAAAGCCTTGAAAAAAGCCGGAAAGCGCACTACTTTATTAAGAGCCTATTCACTCTAGCCTTGACCTACTCCTAAATTGTAATCGAGTGGGATGACCGCAGCAGGCAAATTTTTCCAGTCTTTCAATGCACACGGTATGAACGCGAAACGAAACGCTTAGTCCGGACCGTAGAGGTGTCAACAACGCAAGGGTGGGCAGTCACTGTACGTCGGGTTGTCCGATGGTAGAAAGGTTATTTGAAGATTTCTTACCAAAAAAGAGAGACTAGGTTAAACTTTTTATTTCGTTGCTATGACATGAGGTACCCTACATATAGGGTGACTGGTAATTAGTGACCGATACTTAAACACGTGATTGTGCTCATGATTACAAACAACTTTCCCAAAGAAAATTTTTTTATATACCCACTAGTTTGTTGGTACATTCACTGGTTAGGTACATACACCTATGGGTTTGCAAGCTGCGCGGGTGTTCTATCACTATTGTAGGTACGGCAACGTCACGTGGCAAAAAGCTCAGCGTTCGCCGGTCGCAGGCGCGCGCGGGTATTTTAACAGCTGTTTTATTATTGTGATAAAACTATTGAGAATATAAAAAAAGTTTCTTTGGTAAAGTTGTTTGTAATCATGAGTACAATCATGTGTTTAAGTATCGGTCACTAATTACCAGTCACTCTATATCGTGTCAGAACTCTTTATCAATTTATGTAGATATCCGTGATTTGAATACAGCTATGCATACAAACTTATGTATGCAATTTTATCAGTGCAGAAACATAACTGAACCTGTTCAAAATATTTTGCATGCTGTCCTTACGAAAGATGTCTTCGGAATTCTTTGATAACTTGGTTCAACCGAACGTGAATTTATTTTATGTAAAACGTTGTTGAGTAAGTTTTATGAATAAGGTATTTTGTTCTAGAATGTAGTAGTTCGAGGCTAAAATAATATACTTAAGGCAAACGGGTCTATCTTCTAAGTTAAGCTCCTGTGGATGACCATCTTAAGAGCGTCCTTCCGAAGGTACATTTTCATACAGCCGCGCCATTGATTATGACTTTATTACACATCATTCAAATTAAATTTGTGTAAGACTAATCCAGCAAAGACCTCGGAGTTTTGCGTGAACTTTGGCCCTTCATAATGTACTCACAAATTAAAAAATAAAATATAACTATAGATACCTTGCAAATTTAATCGAAATACTAAGTGATGAATAATTTTCCAAAAAATTTAAGGTTTCAAAAAATCACGTATTTTCTGCAACAAGTTTTGTGAAATATTCACGCCACGCGACGCGACGCTATGTACAAATCAGACGTGGCCCACGTGTGCGTCGGTCTAATGTGATTCCCGATTTATCCTAGGAACGCGTTCTCTTGAAATAATTACTCTCACGCGGTCAAAGCTACTGGCAGAACTAGATTCCAGAAAATAATATCCTGCATTTCCATTACTTTGATGTACAACTACCGTCCACAAATACAAACTTTTCGGAATACATACATTAAAATAATACATTCCTCGAAAAAGACAACCGAATTGGAAAATTCCACCCGACAATATTAATTTTCACGCCAAATTTCAGCAACGTATTTCAGATAAGTGTAATTAAACTAAAAGTATTAAAATAAAGGTTTTCGTGATATTGATAATATTCGTTTACTATGAAAAGGAATAATGAAATGCGCGCTATTTTTCCAATGACTGATATGAAAATGAAAAATATGGAACTAAAGTTAAAACATCGTATTATGACTATAAGAGCTATGTTTAATATTCCACCTTACATGAGCAATAAGTATGTGAACCTTGACTACAATCTACGAACAGTGAAAGAAGAAATTGAGTCAAACAGCAAGAAATATCAAAACAGATTGGACCAACATATAAATGAGTTTGCTGCGGAATTGCAGGGAGTGGGCAGTCTATGATTCTCTCGCCTTAAGAAAAATAGCATATCTGATCTAACGCAAAGATTCACAGACAAAAGATGAAAATTGCACCACTGGGTGCACCTCTCAGCTAAAAGATATATTTCATGATGAAAATCTAACAACATCTTAGAGTATTGTTTAAAATAAAACAGATTGCTAAGAGGCAGAATAGAAAAAAGAATTACTTTAGCCTTTGCAAGAAGAAAGAAAGAATAGTTTTAAAGAAGTTGCTCGACGCACTGAGATCGCCTGGAGGAACTTTCGGTCAATTATAAGGAAAATTATGGACATGTGCATATTGAGCATTCTCCGTACACTTACATATGGAGCACAAACCTGGTTTTTGACACCTCAGCAGAGGTTCAGGAACGCAATACCCTGGGTGTTCGACTTCCCGACCGCATAAGGAACACAATACTGCGCGCCAAAGCTAAGATAAAAAATGTTACCCGAAAACCTGCTTCTTTAAAGTGGGATTGGGTCTGACATGTCTGCTGCATATCAGATGAGCTGTGGGCTAAAAGAGCCACTTGTTGGGCCCCATTAAACACAAGGTGACATCGCGAGAGACTAAGGTGAAGTCGGAACGATGAGCTTGACAATTACCGGAGAGACGGGCTCTCAATGGCTGAGGACAGATGTGTGTGGGAAAAAAAGGAGAGGGAGGCCTTCACCCAGCAGTTAAACATAATAGACTACTTAGTAAGTGGCGCCAGTAGCATAGCATAGCATAGTCGAAATTATAATGTTCCCGCTGTTGTTGCCTCTTCTCTAGGAGAGGGAATGGGCCGTAATCCACCACGCGGGCCCAATGCGGGTTGGTGGATGTAACATGTCTTCGAATTTTTGGTTCTAGAACATGCCGTTTTCCTCACGATGTTTTCCTTCACCGTTTTGAGAGCAGTGGTGATGAAATAAATTAACCAAAGTAATGCGCCTGGCTGGGTTTGAACCCGCGACCTACATACAACACGTAAGTCGGGGCCGTTACCACTCGGCCACCACTGCTCATTTAGTGGCGCCAGTGATTGGTCCAGATTTATTGGTCACTCTAAAAATGTTTGATATTTAAATCTGTGCACGCAAAATGGGTCTGGCGTGGTTTCCTGTACGAAAGGGAAGGATCATTTTTATCCTATTGGCACTCTTGGGAGCAATAAAAGAGTTTTCTTAAGATACCCCTTTCAAAGAATTTTCTTGTAAGTAAGTAGGTATCAGGTATAAATGCTCTGTTATCACATTTTAAAAATAGTACATTTTTATACAAGTGGAGAAAGTATTTCACTCCAGCACTCGGCTCCATAACACCCTCGCCTATAGTTCGGGCGAATTCCGCCTCGGTCGCAGTGACAAATTTCCACGTGTATCAAACAAGGTTTTTCAATAGATACACTTACGAAGATTTCAATAAATAAAGGGGGGTTGACTTGCGACTCGTGGGGGTCACTTAGAGCCCACCCTGATACGATAAATGTAATAAATTGTGGCGGGGGGGTATTGAAAAATCATTACTCTTCTTCTAAGGCATTTAGGTAAAACTAGCTGTGAAGTTATGTTAACATAAACCTTTTGACCACATGAAAAAGCAAAAAAACAATGTCCTACACGCCACAGTCACGACTACATGACAAACTTTAAACGCTAATAAATCTTATAAGAAAGTATTGTTTTTCTTATTCGTATTGTAAAAGGATGAAATCGACAAGTTGTGCGTTGGTGCCGAGAGCACTCTTTTGCATAATTATGGTTCATATCAAAAGGGTAAAAACGGGACCCTATCTCATATAACGTTATAGGCTAAACAGTTGAAACTAGGTTTATCCAAATTTATTTTTTTATTTTTTTCTTTATTATTTTGTTGCTCTAATTTATTAATCTTAGTTTTAGATATTGTTTCTCAGTAAGTGAATTATGAATGCAATTCTTATTAAGTTGTTCTTAAACCTTAATTTTCACAGATGATGTATTTCTGTTGCCACTATAACAAAAATTACAAAAAAAAAACAGAATAAAACAAAGTATGTAGGTGATTTTTTTTGGCGTTTTTTGCTCGAAATCAATAATACTAATAATATAGTGTCTAATTTTGTATACATAATGTGTGGAATATTATTAATGGTACGGAACGCTTCGTGCGTGAATCCGACTCGCACTTGGCCGGTTTTTAAAAAGGTTAAAAAGTTATAAAAAGTTTTTTTTTCAGCAGCGGTATCTCTTCGTTATAGATATTGTTCTTCGTACCTAAATGTAATATCTGTCGAACGATTTTTATGACAATGCGATGTAGCATCGTTGTCGTATCGTCACGACGACGGTCCAGCCTTTGAGGCCTTAACGCATTACAAAATTTCACGTTTTCGGTATTTTAAAATACTTAAGAGGAGAGGCATTAAGATACACCTCTTACAGTTTTCAATTTTTTAATATGTCTAAAAATACACCGCACTCTTTCGAATTAAGGATAGGTTTGCAAATATGTCGCAGTGAAACTGTTGGCACATCTTTAGGTTCTTCATTATTATTATTTTTTGTGTAATTCAGTGCGGTGTATTTTTAGAAATTTTGAAAACTAAGTGCCTTTTTGGGGTTTCTTAGGGACTCTCCTCTTAATATTTTAATTAACACATCACTTACCTACTATGAATAAACTTGATCGTCCAACACCGTCCGAATTAACGAAGTTGACTATTTGTAATAACACATTTTATTTTTATTTTTTCAGGTAAACAAACGTTGAGCAGTTGTCCGCATCCAGGTACTAGCAGGTATTTAGATTCTTCAACTTTTATTCCTAAACCGACCCGTTTGCTATTTCAGAACACAATAATAATAAAAAAATTGCAGAACTTTAATTAAAATAAACAATTTACATCTAAACCGAATCGTTTCATTTCAAACGTTCCAAATTCGAAATTTGAACTCGCAAAACAATTGAAATTGAATGAGAAAAAAAAGAATATTCGTTGCGTACAAAATCTGCTTTCCGATTTGAAATCGATTTTTTATTGTTCGAAACAATAATCAAATCGAATTTCTACTCGTGTTTTCGATTGGAAATATGTAATTATGATTGTCTAAAGGTACACGTGCTTCGAATGTGTGGGAAAACGGTTTTTCGTAATCAGAAGGGGTCGTCAAGAGTGGTAGCATTTGTGGCTGATATGAGGTTTGAACATAGTTATAAGCGGTAGCGTAAATATGAAATAAGTTTTCAATATAATATACCACAACTATCACACAACGCCGTCTAGTCCCAAGCTAAGCAGAGCTTGTGTTATGAGTACTAGACAACTGTTAAACATACTTATATATTTCTAAATACATACTTATATAGATAAATTACACCCAGAAACAGGACAAATGATCATGCTCATCACACAAACATTTATCCTGGGTGGGAATCGAACCCACGACCTCCGGCATAGCAGTCAGGGCCAATAACCACTAGACCAACAGGCCAGACAACGGTAAACATTTTTTCATACTGAGCTTTTATCGCGCGGTTTAGTACATAATACTGAATATTTTACTGCATTCCGTTATGTACTATGGATGGTATAAGAAATTGTCGAAGATCAATGTGGTCCCTGTCGGACACAGCAAAATTAGGAGAGAGGTAGACGGCTTTTTCCGCGTGGGAAAATCATCTAATGACATCCCCCGCTCTTGGCCGGAGCAGGAGGGCGTGACACTTTTACTGACTAAAACCCACTCCTGTTCCTTCTTTGCCATTGTTCCAGGGCCCCGGGGATCTCTTTCGCATAAGCCCCTACGGTTGCTGACATCTCCTTGAGGCGCGCGTGGAGCACTACGCACCGTCGACGACTTGGGCTCGGTCCGGTCGGTTACCAGACGGTCGGACGGCGAGCTACCCATTGCTCGCCGTCCGACGCCGTGTTGCCTTTCCAGCTACTCCTCAAAGAGGGGGCTTACCGAATATAATAGATGTGAGGTCGTCATAGGTGTGTAGATCTAAGAGATGTGTTTAATTAGGTGTTATGTAGGTACTCGTAACAATAACAACACAACTCATCAAGACTTAAAGGAAGCCAATCCCAAATAAGTTGGGAAAACACTAAACCAATGACTATTAACTCAATTTTAGCACTAGCTGATCCAAGAACAATCAAATAACCAGGTCAAACCTTGTTAATTTATCCTGCTGTGAAACACAACCTATCGACAACCTTTCAAACTTGTGGTTTGCTTCACAAACAGCTTCGATTGTTGACCTGTGGTCAAAGTGATTGGTTAGTTTAGAAAACTTAGATTTCTGATATAATAGACATACAATCAAATAGGGCAAGTAATCCCGAAAGCATCGAAAAGTATCCAATATATTTGTCATAATTATTACTAACGATATATTAAAAAAAAAAATTGTTGGATAGGTCAGAAACAAAAAAATAATAAAAAAAAACTTAAAAAAAAATTACTTAGTGCTGCTTATTTTTTTTTCGGATTTAAACTCTAGTCTTTTATGTATGTGTGATGTTTTTTTTTTTTAAATCAATATCAAAAGGATACGTTACCGATACTGATTGTTTCGATATCAATAGGCAAACAAGATAAATAATAATGAGCCTTGGACATCGCCGCCGAGTTGCTGGCCTGTCGGTTTTCTATCGTTTACATTTCGGGGAGTGTGCACTGGAATTGCACAATCTAATTCCGCCAAGTCCGTTCCATCATCGGACCACTAGACGTACGGCGTTGCGCCACCGGTACATGGTGGACATCCCACCCATACGTACAAAGCGTTTTGAGAACACATTTATTATGCGTACAGCCAAGGAGTCGAATTCCTTGCCGGAGTCTGTGTTTCCTGATAGCTACAACTTAGGGGTCTTTAAGTCAAGAGTGAATAGGCTACTTCTAGGCAAGCGTGCTCCATCGTCGACCACTACATCGCTTACCATCAGGTGAGATGGTGGTCAAACGCGAGCCTATCATTAATAAAAAAAATAAAAAATAATAATAATAATTGCCCTTTGCTATAAGGCCGCCCATTGTACACGTATTTTTAGTTAATGCGGTGTACAATAAAGAATATAATAAATAATAATAATAAAGTATTTTTAAGAAATCCCTCAAAACTAAATTGAATGATTCCTCCGCTTATAACCATACCCGTGCTGCTTACGCCGTGTCCTCGTGGGCCCGGCGATTGGCGGCGGGGATCTCTCGCGCCGGGCCTTGGTACAGGCCAGGGCCCGGAGCGAAGAGGAGTGGCAGGCGGTCGCCTCCTTCTGCGAAGCAGTAATGCTAGCAAAGGGGGCGGCCGATCGCGTGAGGCAACGGTCCTCACGCCCCACCCGCCGCCGGGATTCCGATCCCGATTTCCGGCCACCGTAGGCGCGGGCTTTCGGACGGCGAACAATGGGTAGCTCACCGTCCGGTAACCGTCCGGACCGAGCCCAAGTCGTCGACGGCGCATACTGTTTCACGCGCGCCTCAGGGTGATGTCAGCAAACCGTAGGGCCCCAGCAGGAAGCCTACTGGGGCCAACGGTCTGATTCTGAAAGGAAGACTCGGCCCTGGTACGAAAGGCAACGAAGGAACAGGAGTTGGTGTTTAGTCAGCAAAAGTCTGACACTATCTCCCGCACCGCCCAAGAGCGAGATTTGTAATTAGATGATTTTCCCACCTAAAAAAAAAACCCGTGCTGCTTGTAATCGTGTATATCGAAGTCGTATTTTCTGGCATCTGACTGTCTGGAACGACTGTCAAAGATCTACAAGTGACAACCGGTCCCAACGGCTTTACCGTGTGATTTCCAAGGCATGGGTATCAGTAATGTCCTAGATAAAATTTTATTTATTTATTCTTTATGCACAAAGGAGAACAAAGGCGGACTAAGGCATTTTCTACCAGTCAACCTTTGGGTGATGCAGAGACAAATTGTGGTAGGTGCAATATTACCATTACATATTATATAATTCTTTATGGAAACACATACCTATAAACTACAAATACACTATAGATAACATATACCTACTTATATTTACTCAAACTACAACGAAAAGAAAAAGAATAAATAAAAAGAAGAGCATACGAATCTATAGAAATAATTGGTGCAAACAAATAATAAGGAAACAAATTAGTGCTGTGACGAAACCACTGCCAACTTCTTACGAATTTACTTACTCACGAACCTTCACTTTGAAGGTCAAACGGTTGGTTACCATCCTGATTTTCTGGGGGAGTGCATTCCAAAGTGAAATAGCTTGGCTTAATAAAATTCGACTTGACAAATAACCTAAATAGATAAAACTTAATCGTTATGCGAAAGCTAGCCTATCCTAAACACATTTAGTACATTATGAATAATTTATTGTAATACTAACAATATGAAAGTAACTATTGACTCACAATAACCCAATTACCGTATTTGTCATTTATAATTAGCAGCTGAAACATTAATTGTTCCAGTGCGCAATAGAGTGAAGCCATAACATACCGAACTGTATATATGTTACCGGCCAAACTAGATTTTAGGATAAACTAGTTTCGCCTAGGCCAAGCCAGTTCTCCCTACACGCATTTCTGGTTTGTTATAAAAAAAAATAACCACGAAGGTTAAGGTGGGAGCTCCGCTTCGCTCCGCACCCGCCTTAGCCTTCTAACCTAACTTGTCCGTGTCAGGGTGCCCTAAAATTCCGATCTCGCGTCGCTGGCTCTTAGACTAAAACTGGCTTGGGAGTGTGTTACATAATTCAGAAAAACTAGTTTATCCTAAAATCTAGTGTCGCCGGTAACATATACAACATTAGTTTTAGTATATGCGAATCTCGAAACACGTGTCTAGTATTTTCATGTAAAGAATCTATGTACAAAATTTCATAACTGTATCATGAAAAATCACAAAGTTATAAGCTTGTTACGTTACTTCGTTGTCCGTACAAATATATGGTCACCGGGCCATCCGGGTGACTACGGGGTTGTTTTGCTTCCGCTGTGCGCTGGCGCCTAATACCCGCTGTGACCTGTGTTGTACTTAGTGTCGGTGGTATCCAACTTGTGACCTTTTTAGGGTTCCGTACCTCAAAAGGAAAAACGGAACCCTTATAGGATCACTTTGTTGTCCGTCCGTCTGCCTGTCTGTCTGTCAAGACACTTTATCTCGGGAACGCGTGAAGGTATCGAGTTGAAATTAAAACCATATACTCAAGTCTGCGGTCCCTTGCACCTGTGAAAAAAATCAAACTTCTAAGTTAATGAGAAAAAAATATACGCCCGTTTATGTGTAAAAAGATACGTGCGTTTTTGCTCGATTTTTAGAGCCAAACCAACAGCATAACCTACTTATCATTTATGTGGGGTAAATAAGCTTCTGCCTTTAGCATTAGCGTGATGGTTTGCTGTAAGAGATGGGTATCAGTTTAATCGTTGATCAAAGCACCTTTTTATAGTGTCCGCTGGTGAAAACTATGGTTTATTAGCACGGAATGACTAAGGGATGTATCCGGTGACTTGGTGGTTGGTATGCGTGACTTCATTTCTTATCTGTGGCGTTACCAACACCGAAGGCTGAAATACCGAGATCCCTTTGTAAAATGGACGACATGGAATTGCTACATAAGATTAGGACCTTGAAATGGAAATAGGGTTACGATGAATATGACTAAACAAATCAGACGAGAATCGTAACCAACAACAATGTTCATTGACGCGGAGCGGAGCAACATAGTGTGTTTGGCCACTCCGTCCACCTTCCCATGGCCCGACCAACTAACAAATGTTATACGAGCCGAATCGTGGGGCGGCTGTGGACATAGCTTCCTTGGCCATCTTATTTTAGTGTCCTTAGGCGCTTCTTGATCCCTTACAAGTTAACCTCATGTGACCCTGTTTTGCATTCTCCCTAATGGGCTTGCGGAAACCAACACACTACAAAAATGTTGAACTTCGTCGCCATTTCGCCGGTTTGACCTTAATGGTATCGGTATCAATGGGTTTCCTCTCGCTCCATTCTGTTCCGGGCGGCATGTCACGCGTGCGCGAACTCCCGCAGCCTCTCGAAGTTCGCCGGTGGGCTCACAAGATCGCCGTAGTAGACCGGTTGTGTTTGGCCAGACTGGAAGCGCGGGTGCGCGTATCTCAAACTAATTCGAGCCATGGTATGGCAACCGCTTCTCAGTCTCAGTCTGGCCAAGCAAATCGCGTACGTTCCCGCAACCACGCCGCTCCCCGCACCGCGCTTCCAGTCTGGCCGAACACAGACGATCGAGGGAGTAATGCAGAGCAGAGCTGCGGAATGTGTCTGTCCATTGTTGCTGAGCGAGGTAGTGCGTAGAGTAGTGGCGGACTAAGCGGATCCAGGCCGAGTTCATCAGTTCAATTCAGTTATACGCGAAACTAGTTCGCAAATCCCTGTACTCTGAAGCGGAGCGGAGGTTTTATGCAATATTATTGGTCTCCGTTCCAGTAGACAGTCCACCTTCTTTTTGAGCCGGGAAATTATCCAATGAATCCTCAAGTTTTAGTGTAAAGCTGAAGGGCGTGTCAGACTTTTACTAAAACCACACCTGTCCATCAGTTGCCCTTTGCGTTCTAGGACTACGGGTTTCCTTTTCAGAAATTACGGACTAGTTTAAAACAAGGAAAATGTAAACGACCATTTAGTTGCCAGTTTCATCATGACAATGTGGTCTCAAGTCCCAAAAGAGATTAATGGATCTATACCATTGTAATATTTAATACCTAGGTAGCAGGTTGCGGCTATTAAAATATTCAGCGGAAAATTAATTCAGGAGCCAGGAAAGAGTGCTTTGTTTTTATTATACCCAAAAATTATTCCTTTGAGTATGAATATAAAGCTGGACTGATGAATTTTAAAAGATCCCTAGACGAAGCTTCCCTTTCCATGCGCGTAATAATTTGTAGAGAAAAGGAAAATGATTTAAATATCATAGTCATCATTTCGGCTGAAATTCGTTCACTGCTGAACATAGGTCTGCTTACAATCGACTGGTACCACTCACATCTAGCGTAGTTCGGTGTCAGTCATCAGGTCTTCGGTTTTCCTCTTGACTGGCTTGTCGGTAAGTCCCCTCTTTGGCGGTAAGTCCCCTCTTTGAGGCGTGATTGGAAAGACCTCACGGCGTCCTCACCTTCCGCATGACGCAGGTTCTCTCCGAACACGGTAAGTTCGGGAAGTTCCTGCACCGGATTCGTGCGGAAGAGACGCCCGGGTGTCGCCACTGTGTGGACCGCCCGGAGGACACGGTGGAGCACACGGTGGAGGTGTGCCTGCTTTGGCAGAGCAACGCTGTGTCCTCGTGGGGGCCATCGGCGGCGGTATCTCTCGCGCCGGGCTTTGGTACAGGCCATGGCCCGGAGCGAGGAGGAGTGGCAGGCGGTCGCCTCCTTTTGCGAAGCAGTAATGCTAGCGAAGGAGACGGCCGATCGCGTGAGGCAACGGTACTCACGCCCCAACCGCCGCCGGGATTCCGATCCCGATTTCCGGCCACCGTAGGCGCGGGCTTGCAGATGGCGAGTAATGGGTAGCCCGCCGTCCGGACCGAGCCCAAGTCGTCGACGGCGCGTATTGTTTCACGCGCGCCTCAGGGAGATGTCAGCAAATCGTAGGGGCCCAGCAGGGTCGAAGCCTACTGGGGCCACGGGTAGTGTGAAAGTGAAACCCGGGGCCCTGGGACGAAGGCAAAGAAGGAACAGGAGTAGATTTTTAGTCAGTAAAAGTCTGACACTATCTCCCGCTCCGCCCAAAAGCGGGATTGGTCATTAGATGATTATCCCACCTAAAAAAAAAATTGGCGTTGGCTGTTGGTCTAGTGGTTAGTGGTAATGACTGCTATATAGGAGGTCGTGGGTTCGATTCCCACCAAAGATAAATGTTTGTGTGATGAGCACGATCATTTGTTCTGTGTTTGGGTGTAATTTATCTATAATATGTATGATTGTATTTAGAAATATATGAGTATGTTTATCAGTTGTCTAATACTCATAGCACAAGCTTTGCTTAGTTTGGGACTAGAAGGCGTTGTGGAATATTATTATTCACTTGATTCTGCCAGCGGCTTCGCCCGCGCGAAAGTTAGTTTCTCCATACAAATTTCCAACCCCCGTTTTACCCCCTTAGGGGTGAAGATTCGTAAAATTCGTTGTTAGCGGATGTCTACACCCTATAAGGAACCAACCTGCCAAATTTCAAGTTTGTAGGTGTTATAGTTTCGGAGATTTCGTGATTAATCAGTGAGTGGTAATTCGCTTTTATATATAGGTATAGATTACTATTACCTCGTGGAAGGCTTTGCGAATTCAATTACTATTACAATCAATGTTCGATTACGCATGTTTTTTATTATAGAGAGTATGCGTACTTATACAATCACTGTCATAAAATATAAACGTCATCTGGTACGTAAAAATCCAATCAAAAACTATTATGAAATCGCTTATCGCTTCGCTCAACCATTCACTACGTGTGCACGTCTATTGCTATGGAGGCGAACGTGACATAGGCGGTAACGTTACCTGAATGACGTCACATTTTTCCCGATTATTGAAATTTTGTTGCCTACACTCCTATAAAATGTTTTGTAATACCCTTTAATGTTGCCATAAACTTTTGTATAAGGGTCGTAAACTCTATTTTTTTATTAGTTTTTTTAGGTTGAACGTGATATTTATCTTGCCGATAAGTATTTTGTCTGTCTGAGCTTGGATGCTATCTACGTTATAACTAAAATGGTGGCTATAAATGTGCCTTTTTAATGTGCCAAATGTATTAAATAAAAAATGTGTGTGTGAATATAAGTTAGAGGGTCGATGATGTTCCAAAAAAAAAAAAAAAGAAAAAGTTAAGGAATTTGGGCGCCAGGTACATTAAGCAAAATGGACTTCTAATCTGCCGGCGGGGGGCAATGTAGAAATAAAAATAAAACGATGAATTTAACTTCTATCTTATATTTTCCGGCCCGCAGTTTATAACTATTTGAGTCTAAAACACAACTATTGGAACCACTATCCAACAAACCAGAAAAAGTATGGAACTTTTTTTCAGTTTTTTCAATTTATTAGTTATTTTAGTAACTTTTTTTTAGGCTCGCGTTTGACCTCTATCTCACGTGATGGTAAGTGATGATGTGGCCAACGATGGAGTACGCTTGCCTAGAAGTAACCTATTTACTCTTGACTTAAAGACCCCTAGATTGTAGCTATCAGGAAACACAGTTTCCGGCAAGGAATTAGACTCCTTAACAGTACATATATACGACCTAGATGCCTACCGCAAAGACTGGTTCGAGGTGACCCAAGAAAAGAATACCTGGAAGAAGTTGGGGGAGGCCTTTGCCCAGCAGTGGGACAGTATAGGCTATTAAAAAAAAAAACAGTACATAAAATAAACGTGTTCCCAAAACGTTCTGTACGTATAGGTTCCAGGTCCACCATACGATGTCTTATCTTATCATGCGAGTGAAACCGTTAGCAACTGCTAGTATATTTAATAACGACAACAGAAAAAGAACAATGCCAAACTAATTTCTCGGCAAACTGCTGAAACTAATTAAAAGTTATATGAAATGGAATTAAGCATTTCTATATCAGAATGTATTAATCTAGATAAGATTCCATTTATTTTCTAATTTTCCCGCGAATGGTGGAAACTTTGACAACAAGTCGGAGGTGTTTATTTTTATCGTGTTTCGAAACTGGATATAAATAGTATAATTAAAGTTATTCATATTTTTTCCTTGTTTCTTAAAATCATGAATTCAACAAGCACTTCGTTCATTTACTTTATAATTAGTTAGAAACTGGGAGTTTATGTTTGGTTTCACATGTAAAATTTGAATATCCCCCTATTATTTTTTTATCATAGCATATTATATAATCCACCAGGCGGGCCCAGTGCGGTTGGTGAATGTCACATGTCTTCGAATTTTTTTGTTCTTGGTTATTTAGGTATAAATGAAGCGCGAACTCACAACATGCCAAATACGAAAAAAATACAACTCAAAGAGTAATCGATAGAAAGTAGGTTCCCCCGCGCGACTAGTATAATCTTGTTTGTATTTCTGATTTATCGATTCCAATCCGATTAAAATTTTTCAGAACCGAAATCGGAATTGAAGGTGCAAAATCAATCGGAAGTTCCGAAATTTCGAAATCGGAATCGAACCTCCGTAACATTCCTGATAGGGATACAGAAAGATGTTCATAATAACGTAATATTTCGATCATTACATAGAGTAGTTTTAAATGTTGTAAACAACAATTTTCAATGTTAATGTAAAGGGCTTACATATGCGATTTTACCTTTGAGTTTGGTTGATATGGTACAATTTATAAATGAATAGCGAATAGGGAAAAGCCACTCTTTTAAAAGAAAAATAGTAAAATTGGGATCTTCTACGTAATAATGGGTTTGTTGTAGGTGAGAACTTTAATCAATAGCAAAGTGGCTTTTAAAGATTATCGCGGTGTTTTACATAAGCGATTTAACGCAATCGCGAAGCGAAGCGGCACGAGTTTTTCTCTACTCGACTCAATCAATTTGACAATTATAAATTTTATTGAGTGACAGGACAGAATGGAAGAAAAAAACATGTTGTGCCGACCCCAAATAAAACGGGACAAGGGCAGGAAGATGATGATTGAGATTTATTTTTTTGGTCTCTAGTCTCAACAGATATTTCCTTACACCTAGGGTGGAGCAAAAGAGAGTGTCAGATTTTTATTGACTAAAACCAACCTGTATTCCTTCAGTTGTGTTTTGCGTTACAATGCCTCGGTGACGCTTTCGCAGTATTAACAGTAATCAAGGGTTTCTGTCCTTAAACAAGGCGACTAAAACGATGAAAGTTGAGAATTTTTCCATCATATGGACGTAAAAATTGATTTAAAACTCTACAATCTTCTGCTTTGCACCACACTTCCAGCACAGGAGGTCGTTACCATACTCCCTAAGCTCACTAGTTACTCGTTGAAGTGGAATCTAGCTACTCTGCCAAGCTAGGTATATAGAAATAACACTAGCACATATGTATTTAGGCTTTTTCATAATCCTTGTGTTCTCACAGCCTGTATGATATATCTCGTTTTGACAGCTGGATCTGTCGCTATGAATTGTGTAATATCTGTTGTGGAAATACGTCGACTAATGTTCGTTGAATTAATTATTTAAAGTTTTGTTGTTGGTACATATGTGGTATAACGGAAGTGGTTAAATCGGAACTGAATTTGAAAACGGAATTTTAAAATTCGGTTTATCGGAACCGGAACCGGAATTGGAACCGGAATCCGTGCGATCAGTTAACTCTGTTTGTGATTATAATTGTTTTTTGTTGTCACACCCACAAGTAGCGTTGCCAGGCGTCCGGATAAAGCCGGACACGGTCAGGCTTTTTAGTTGCATGTCGGGCTGAATCAGGCGGAGTCCGGCCTGTCCAAAAGCCGGACAGGCATTTTAAATTTTTTGAACATTTTGTTTAGAATTGTCATTTGAGTTCTAGCGTACCTTTTATCGCTAGCACAAGTAGAGCGGACATGCAATTAGTTTAGTAATTATAATATCAACAAATGTTATTGTTTTTTTCATTAGAATTTAAAAACATTTTATGAATTTTGTTGTTATGAAAAACATTTTTTTTAAGTCTAACATTAGTTAGACTTTAAAAAAAATGTCGGCCTTTTTGACCAAATGTCCGGCTAAATAGGAAAGTCTGTCCGGCTTATCGGTTTCAAGACCTGGCAACCCTACCCACAAGTAATCAGCAAAATTATAAGTGAACCAAATAATTTGTATAAATGTCATTGTATATTGTCATTTCATCCTAATTTTATGTTATTATCAGTGTTCAAAATCAATATTTTAAAAAATAAACTTTGAAAGGCGAATTTTTAGCCTTAGAAAGTGTTTAGATGTATGTGTCAATGTATCTTAGGGTAAGTACATTCTTTTGTTAACTTTTATGTTTAACAAAGATATTTGAAAATGAAAATGGAACCGGAATCAGAACCGAAATCGGAACAGGAATCGGAATCGGAGGCAGAGACGTCAAATGACAAACAGTACAGGCTTAGCAGGGCCGATGTCTGCTAGGTCTATGGGATCGGATCTGTAAAGGATATAAGGTCCTGGAGCACAAAAGGCAACTGAATGAACATAGCTGTGGTTTTAGACAGTAAAAGTCTGACATTCAGTCCTTTCACCCTAGAGCGGGTGAAGTAAAAAATGATTCCCACTTCAAAAAAAAACCTCCGATATAACTTCTGATTAAAAATCGCAACCGAAATCGGAATCGGAGGTGCAAAATCAATATGAAGTTCCGGCCTTTCGGAATTGGAATCGAATCTCCGTAACGTCTCTGATACTGAATTTAATAGGTGGTTGTAAAGTGCATAGCATAGCATAGCACAGCATAGCATAGCCGGCCTTATAATGTTCCCACTGTTGGGACTCAGGCCTCTTTTCTAGGAGCGGGAATGGGCCGTAATCCACCACGCGGGCCCAGTGCGGGTTGGTGGATGTCACATGTCTTCGAATTTTTTTGTTCTAGGACATGCCGGTTTCCTCACGATGTAAAGTAAAATGATCACATTTTAATCTAAAGGATCTAGTGGATATTGTTATGTAAAGCTGATGTAGTCTTGTATCTCAGGTGAGCAGTGTGTGAACAATATGTGTAATTATTGAAACAGACACGATCTCCGTAAAATGGAACAGAGTATTTGTCTGTAGTGCACTACCTCAGCGGAGCTTGCCGAGAAAGCTGACTCGATACATTTGCTAATACTGCACTAAATTGTGCCGAATCCGCATTCTAATGGTTTTCCACTGTAAAAGCGATTCCAAAGCGATTGTAATCTGCAAAAGCTAAATACTTTATGAACGTACAAACCGTTCGAAGCCGAAAGAAATAGAAAAAAAACTGGTGAATTATAAATATTTATTTGATTTATTCCATTCCATATTTATTTGATAATACCAACAACTAATACCACCTGTACGAGCCAATAATGCTCATACAGCAAAATACGTTTTGCTTATTAAACTTAATAATTTAATTCAGTCGTAACTATACCTCCGTCACGCGGTAATGTGTTTGCAATAAATAAGTGCGGCTCTATACATAACTTTATTGTACTTACCAATAAACATTTTAACGTGTTACTAAGTGGTTTGGTGTTACTTTATTTACAACCTACAACAACTACTGGAGAATCGTCAACGGCGAAATACTCCAACATCTTTTTGGTCCTTCGAGCCGGATTGGGTCATTTGGTCCTGATTGGTCCTTTTGATCCTTCGAGAAACAAACAAAGGTGAGTCGAATCATTATTTGAATCATCGAACTCTCAAACCAGCGGAGATTACGTCTACTGCTACAAACCAGCGGAGATTACGTCTACTGCTACAAACCAGCGGAGATTACGTCTACCGCTACAAAACCACGAAACAAGGAATAATCAGCGGGGATAACGTCCACTGCGATTGGAACTACACAACATCTATAACCAACAAGTAACAATGTCGAAAGAAGACTACCTCGAATTTGTAGAACTTATAACTAAGCAACAAAGTAGCTACGAGAATATCAAGGCTCTGCAAACTAATTACAAAAAGGATTCTGCGAAGAGAAAGTCCATAGATTACCTTAACAAACGCATCGAAGCTTTACAATCCCTTTGGGATGAATTTCGGACAAATCATGAGGTCTTGAAGAAGTATGAGTCAGCTCAAAGCGACCATGACTACTTTGAGAAGAAAATTTTCGAAATAACAAGAAGCATGTTCAACGAAACAATGCAGTCAATGAATCAGCTACGAGACAACTTAAGGAATGAACCAGGATTTTCGGGTGTCTCAAAACCGAAAAGCCCACAACCACAAGAAACACCGCAATTTGATACAACTGGAGTTCACCAACAATTCGGAGACGAGACTAACCACCATCACTTGTCAATGTTGTTACGTAATCAAATATGTAATTTCAACGCCTTGAAGCGAGCGGTCTCCAAAACTAATCTGGATGATATGAAAGAGAAGTGGCAACTTCAAGATCAACTAAACATACTAAGTTCTAAGTGGGAATCCATCGACAAAATACATTGGGAACTAAGCTACTTACTGCAAGGAAACGACAAGGATTACGAAGCAAAATATGACCATTGGGAGCAAGTCTACGACAACCTAAAGGCAGATTTAAATAGAAAAATCTTTGAAACATCTCATTACGAAAAAACAACACCGCGTATGGAACTGCCGGAGTTCAATGGAGCTTTCAGCAATTGGATCTCTTTCAGAGATTTATTCATTGAGATGATTCATAACAATCCAACGCTAAACAATACGCAGAAGATGAAGTTTCTAAAATCTAAATTGAAAGGTGAAGCGGAGAAGTTAATCAAACACCTACCAGTGAGTGCTGATAACTACGACTCATGCCTGAATATAATTCAGCATCGCTACGACAATAAGCGACTACTTTTCGTCTCATACGTGGACACGCTTCTCAATCAACCATCTATCGACAAACCGAACTCTACTAACTTGAAAAAGCTGTACGATACAACCAAAGAGTGTCTAAATGGCATGGAGAATATCGACATCAACGTTCCTGTATGGGGGCCACTGATCGTGCACTTACTTTCTTCCAAACTGGATGACGTCACTTACGGTGACTACATCAAAAGCATGAAACATTCAAGAGAGCTTCCTGACTTAGATGAGTTTATGGAGTTCCTGGAATTACAATTTATGACGCTGGAAACATCGCGAAACAAGAAGAGCGGTGTGAAACAAAATAATTCAACGAATAACCAACATAAAAATTATAATAACAACAAGTCAACAAACTTTAAAGACTCAGAAAAGTGGACAAAAACCTACCATGCATCGCTGCGGAAATGTCCACTCTGCAAAAACGATCATGCACTAAGGCAATGTTCAACATTCCTGAACATGGATATCGCAACGCGAAACCAAACAACAAGTAAACTGAACCTATGCAAAAATTGTTTATTCAGTCACGGGGAAAACAAATGCAACTCAACGAAAAGATGCCGTACGTGTAATTTTAAACACCATTCCCTTCTGCATGACGATAATCTGAAAGGGCAACAATCAAAGCCAACCACCTCAACGGCGGCTGAGCGAACATCAAATCACATCAACGGTGAACAAGAGATCCTCTTAACGACTCTTCAACTCAAGGTCAAGAACAAAGAAGGAGATTACGTCATCCTTCGGGCGTTGCTGGATCAAGGTTCTCAAGTAACCTTGATCACTGAAAATGCTGCTCAACGATTGAACTTACCCCGAAACAAAATGCACGCTGCTATCACTGGCGTGGGCACGATAATGGGCTCGAGTAAAGGGATGATTAAATTAGAATGTAAATCTATCCACTCTGAGTATACATTCCAAACGGAAGCATTAGTGATGAGTAAACTTATCAACAATCTGCCGAACTCTACAATCAACACAACGAACTGGACACACCTGCACAATATCAAATTGGCCGATCCAGACTTTAACATCTCAGGGCCCATCGATTTACTTCTAGGAGCAGATATTTACTCTGAGGTCATCTTAGAAGGAGTACTCAAACACAACAATAACTCACCAGTAGCGCAACAGACCAAATTAGGCTGGATACTGTGCGGTGCCACAAAGCAATTTAACTGTCTAGTTAGTCTAACGGAGCTAGATAAGATAACAACTTTCTGGGAGACAGAAGACATTCCTTCAGAACCTGAAACATCAACCAAAGACGAATTCTGTGAACAATATTATATGGAAACAACAGAGCGATTAAGCAACGGGAGATATGTAGTGAAGATGCCGATGAACTCCAATTATGAAAAAAACCTTGGAAAATCGAAGCCTCAAGCCATAGCACAATTTCTTCACCTAGAAAAGAAAATGGCAAAACAAGAACACTTTGCCAAACTATACAAACAATTCATCCGAGACTACACCGAATTAGGGCACATGAAGCCAGTGACAGAATCCGAGAGTCGAGTACAAGTCTACCTTCCACACCACGGCGTGGTAAGGGCTAGCTCTACTACGACTAAACTACGAGCTGTTTTCAATGCATCCATGAAGACAGACTCTGGCTACAGCCTAAACGATCTAATGGAAAAAGGGCCAAACCTTCAAAAGGACATTTTATCCCTGATCATAAAATGGCGGAGCTATAAATATGTTCTAACGGCGGACATCGAAAAAATGTACCGTCAAATCCTTATTCATCAAGATCAACAACATTTACAAAGAATAATCTGGAGAGAGTCTTCAAGGGAACCCCTTAGAGAGATGCAGCTGTGTACTCTTACGTACGGTACCAAAGTCGCACCATTCATTGCGATGCGCACTCTCCAACAACTGGCTAAAGATGAAGGCGACGCTTTCCCGTTAGCCCAACAGGCGCTGCAAAACGAATTTTATATGGATGACGCCATAACCGGACACCATACCATAGAAACAACAAAGTTATTGCAAAAAGAGCTTAGCGAACTACTAAAGAAAGGAGGTTTTGTTTTACGGAAATGGTCCACAAACGAACCATCTATTCTTAAAGAACTACATGGAGAAGAAAAAAGTCACAAAAACGATTTTAACTTCAAGCAGCAAGAGTTCAGCAAAACACTCGGACTCACATGGAATAACGCAAGCGACACATTCCATTTTACTTGCGAAGCACCTGCCAATAACAAAAATGCACCATACACTAAACGCAGGCTTTTGTCAGAGATAAGCAAGATCTACGATCCGCTTGGGTGGTTGGCTCCAATGACCATACAAGCAAAACTACTGTTTCAAAAATTATGGAGTGACAAATGTCAAAACATTGGCTGGGACGAAAATGTACCCGATACCATCGAAAAGGAATGGCTGAAAATTATTTCCGATTTACCAAACATAAACAACATCAGTTTACCAAGATGGATAAAAAACGAAAACAAAACGATAGAATTGCAAGCCTTCTGTGACGCAAGCGAGAAAGCCTACGCATGCGTTATCTACAGCCGAACTACGTCACCTGCAGGCCAATATGTAACTACTCTACTCGCTGCAAAGACTAAGGTGGCACCACTCAAAAAGAAGACTACTATACCAAGATTGGAATTATGCGCCGCAGTTTTGCTAGCGAAACTCCTAGAAAGGATAACTAAGATCCTTGCAGATTACGATCTAAGGATACGCTGTTGGACCGACTCTAAAATAGTCTTAGCATGGCTTCAAGGAAGTCAAACCAAATACGAAAAATACATTACAAACAGAACGAAACAAATAACAAACATCGTACCTGCAATAAACTGGGGTTACGTAAAAACGAACGAAAACCCTGCCGACGGTGCGACAAGAGGGCTTCTACCGTCCAAGTTAAAGGACTTTTCCCTGTGGTGGGAGGGTCCTAAATGGCTTCAGGAACCAGAAAAACAAGACATAAACTTAAAAGAAACTTATACTACAACTGAGGGTTTTCTAACAAACTGTTACACGACTAATAGTACGGAACCCATGCCAATTAAAAATGAATTAATCCATTCATTACTTGAGCGACATAGCAACATAGATCGTATTACAAGAATACTCGCTTGGATCATACGTTTCGTCGATGCATTGCAAAACAAAAGGAGGTCAAATGAGTGTAATGAACTGAACTTGAATGAAATAAATAACGCTTTACAAGTAATTATCAAGTCAGTGCAAGGAAATTATTTTGAAAAGGAAATAAAATCTCTCAACGTTGGTGGAAAACTTCCTAACAAAAGCACCATTTTGAAACTCAACCCATTTTTGGACTCCGCTGGTGTTCTACGCGTGGGTGGACGTCTAAATCACTCAAACTTGCCAGTAGAAACTAAACATCCCATCCTCATCCCGGGAGAGGGAAGACTCACTCAACTATTAATTGAAAAGGCACACCAACGGACACTACACGGTGGAGCAAGATTAACGCTAGCTTACACTAGAAACAAATACTGGATCATCAGTGGCAATCGGACTGTCAAGAAGAGACTGCGGCAATGCATCCGATGCCGTCGATACGCAACAACCCAAACTGGACAGCTGATGGGCAATCTTCCTAAACAAAGGATCACACCGTCGAGACCGTTTTCACATACTGGCGTGGACTTTACAGGTCATGTGGATGTGAAGATAAACAAAGGCCGCGGAATAAAAACCTGCAAAGGCTATATAGCCATATTTATATGTATGTGGACGAAAGCCGTACATACCGAACTTGTTTCTGACCTATCAACGCAAACTTTCATCGCAGCACTGAAAAGGATGTGTGCCAGAAGAGGAACCCCAAAACACATGTATTCCGATAACGGAACCAACTTTGTAGGAGCAGCAAAGGTATTACATGAGGAGTTCCAACTATACAAAACAATGTTATCTTCAGAGTTCTTCAAAGAGATCAACGACCTTGAAATTGAGTGGCATTTCAATGCTCCATCCTGGCCATCGGCAGGAGGATTATGGGAAGCTGCTGTACGTTCAATGAAAACACACCTGAAACGGGTAATCGGACAACAGAAGCTAACCTACGAACAATTTGCAACGCTTCTTACACAAATCGAAGCGTGCATGAACAGTAGACCACTGAGTCCGTTATCTGAAGATGTGGAAGATCTGGACTATCTCACTCCTAGTCACCTTCTCACGGGAAGTCCGACGCTCACACTACCACTCAATGAACCTGAAGAAATGAAATCTATAGACATCAGAAACAACTGGAAACTCATAGAGCTTATGCGCCGACACTATTGGGATCGCTGGTCAAAAGAATACATTCACTTACTACAAAATCGAAACAAATGGCAACGAACCAAAGAAAATATACAGAAGGGGCAATTAGTTCTCGTCAAGGAAAATAATCTACCTCCGTGTAGGTGGGCTATGGGCCGCGTCGTGGAACTGCACCCAGGCAGCGATAACTTAGTTCGTGTAGTAACGCTCAAGACACAAAATGGAGTACTGAAAAGACCTATAATCAAACTAACCCCGCTACCTATAAACGAGGCATGTGAGGGTACGGATTCACAGAAAGAGAATCCTGAAACTAAGCACTGCAAGAAAAATAAAGCGGTCAGTAGAACTCAGAGAGGGGTTAACAGCTTGCTCATGGTGTTACTAGTAGTGTTTACAACGCTATCGTGTGGACAAACAACACCCCTGCAACATTTTAAAATAACACCGTTAGCTGAAAATCAACCAATTTATTTCGATCCTGCTGGAAATATTCAACTTATACACGATGAATGGAAACTTCTAGTATACTACAATTTGACAACATTCTGGCAAAGTACAACAAAGGTCGAGAAATTTGTGAATCGTCTAGCCCAACTCTGCGACACGATGCCCAACGAGCCATGTCACTCTGTGACACAACAACTCAAGTACGAACTGAACCAGTTGAACGAATATAACGTATTGTTACGTACTCAACATCAACAACGGAGACGTCGCGGCTACGTCAACGGCGTAGGAAACATTGCACGAGCCCTGTTTGGTGTCCTTGATAGCGATTTTGCCGAGAAATACTCTCAGGACATTCAAAAAATCAAAACAAACGAACAATATTTACTAGAGTTAATAAGAAATCAAACATTAATCATCGAAGCAGAAAACAACATCATAAAGAAAAATGAAGACTTTGTGAAAACGCAACTAGAAGTTATTCAACAATTCATGAACGAAACAAAAAACAATATGGCATTGATAGAAAACAGATTTCAAGTCATGAAAACAATGAATGACGTCAACGCTGGAGCGCTAACTGCCAGTTTACTACTAACAGTCTTGAGAAGAAACCAACAAATGCTACTAAACGCATTGACAGATATCTACAGAGGAAATCTGGATATGGAACTATTCACACCAGCGCAACTATCTGAACAACTCAACTTCATCGCTGGAATTATATCGAAAAGATTAACGCTACCTATTATAAACAGAAATGGAGCAAATATTAAAGATATTTACAAGATCATTTACGTCAAAGCAAGGCTCACGGAACGATACCTACTGTTCGAACTACATATCCCGTTACTGAGCGATGACGAATATACATTATACCACAACGTACCTATACCTATACAACAAACGGCTAACCAATGTCAGGTGATAGCGATAACAACAAAGTACATCGGAGTGAACTTCGTAAAAAATACCTATATACAGATGGAAGAGGCTGATCTTCAACAATGTACAACGATGGGGGCAGATAACTACATATGCCACGCCTACACAACTATTAGCAACTTGCATGGAGCCACAGCATCCTGCGAAGCAAAAATGCTTAGTCAAAATGTAAACAATGTCACATGCGATTGGGTACCACAACAATGCTCTGACCAATGGATAAAACTACAGAGACCAAACATATGGCTGTATAACTGTATCAATGAGTGTGCGCCACGAATGGTGTGCGAGAATCGTATTACTACGCTGACGATTGCTAAGTCTGGACTCATGGCCCTAGGTCAGGATTGTGTACTACAACATAAAGACGCTACAATATACTCGCATAACGTTTTTAGTAGCTATACGAATATTGGAATAACTTTGGAGGTACCAACTATTGATCCTCCAAATGACATCTGGAAAACTCTAAAGAATACAAAGATTGTGCTACCGAAACTAAACTTGTCTGATGAACACCGACTGCTGGACAACCAGATAACCGCACAAAAGGGACGAGAAAACTTGCCCAGCGATTTGAGTATCCACGATATCGGAAACTATACTATAAGTTCTTTGTTGGTGGGAGGAATCGTCGTTGCTATTATAGTATGGCTAATAAGAAGATATCTTCCTGCATGCACCAAAAATCGACAGACACTTTCAACAAAATCTCGAAAGAAGTTAGAAAACATAGAACTGAACGAAATGGCAACCAACTACGAAACAGAAGATAGTCATTCGAAGAACCCAATGGGAACTAGATTCGAGCTATAATAATCTTTAATTTGAAACTTTGTTTTTACTTATTATTTTACTGTTTTATACCATTTACTTTTACTTTATTTAACTTGTAACAACTTTAGTGATCTAAGTATGTATACATCTTTCCCTCGGGAGCATGTACGAGCCAATAATGCTCATACAGCAAAATACGTTTTGCTTATTAAACTTAATAATTTAATTCAGTCGTAACTATACCTCCGTCACGCGGTAATGTGTTTGCAATAAATAAGTGCGGCTCTATACATAACTTTATTGTACTTACCAATAAACATTTTAACGTGTTACTAAGTGGTTTGGTGTTACTTTATTTACAACCTACAACAACTACTGGAGAATCGTCAACGGCGAAATACTCCAACACCACCGGTATTTGTTTGGACTCACATGAACTGACTGTACCAAATTGTTGGTATTCGTTAGAAATGACAAATAAATATGATTTCAAAAAAATACAGGTGGTATTTATTAGTTTTTGGTATTAGAACGGAATATATGATTTATTTAATTGTAGAAAAACCAACAACTATAACAAATGGATAACAATAGTATATGAGACATTCAGCCTCACGGGTATAAACAGGAAAATAGTAAAAAACTTAAGAACCGGGTGTGTGCAGAATAGGATTTAGTGGTAAATGGGTCAAAATATGAGAACTCTTAATTATTTTGACGATTCAACGTTTCTTAATTTTCAGCAACGTAAAAGGGGCAAATGATATAGGATTACAAACTACTTTAATTTTTTAGTTTTTTATCATTTAGGTAGTAAGCCATTTTGACCATCTGTAGCAAGCTTGGGTGAAGCCCTTTATAGGATTCTGTACCCGGCCGTGAACTAAGCCTCGTCTGTCCGTCCGTCTATCCGTCCGTCAGTGGGTTGTATCTCATAAACCGTAAGAGGTAGAAAGTTGAAATTTTTAATTTGAAATTTATGTTTTTTTAGTTTTTGCCACATATATACCACTACAACAAATAATAGCACTAGCACTAGCTTTTGACGTTTTATAAGTACCCTGTCGTACCGTAGGCCTAAGTGAAACAAAAACTTTTGACTTTGACTTTGAATACAATTAAAATGCAGTTAAAACTTATGGGGGTTTTCATACAAGAGACAAGTCTTCTTCTTTTTTTGCTCAAATTTAATACATAGTGCAGAACCCTTCCTTTGCGAGTCCGACTCTCTTGGCCAGTTTTTATAAAATCGACTTAAAAACAAATCACAAACAAACAATGATTCTTCGTCCACTTTTAATCAGAACCTCCGTTAAACCTCTCCATCACTATAATCTTCCATTCGTATGCGATTAGCAGATCGTTTCCCTTTTATTTTACTAGCGTTGTGAGCTAAATGAGGCGAGAGCTGGACAAAGGGGCGATCAGGGAGTTCAGTGAGTCTGCGAATGTGGCTGTTACTATCTAGGTGATGGGGAGACCTCGTTACAGCTGGATTGAGGGTATTTAACTGATCTGTTTTGGAGAGTGGGTGGGGTAGGTAGGTACGTAGTGTTTTTGTAGGGTATGTTACACATTTCGTGGTAACAGAATTACTGCGTTACACAGTTTCAGTCTTCAAAATTCTACAAAAAAAAAACAAAAAAGATTTAAATATAATTAATATCTCGACGGGTCCCAAGAACAAAATGTTATGAAAAATATGACGAAATGTATTTTTTTACGTATTCGTATTGTACATACTAAAAACTATATAACTCTATTTTTTTTTTTGTTTAATGTCCTTTTACTTATTGTAATAACCAATCGAACACTATCTTAATACATACACAGAACTTCGAAAAATCTAAATTCAAATATTTTTATTTCACTTAAGCACTTATAAAACGTCAGAAGCTAGTGCACGGTTCCAAATTGGTCGTTTCCTCTTTTAACCATAATGTGCTCATATAATAAAAATATAAATAAAAAACTTTTTACAAAAAAATACAACCGACTTCAGAGTAAAAAAAAAACACTGAAAAGTGCAAAATAACTTTAATTTCGGAAGTCGGTGTTTCTATAATAGTTTTATATCTTCGTTATTTAACACCAACTTCCGAAATTAAAGTTATTTTGCACTTTTCAGTGTTTTTTTTTTACTTTGAAGTCGGTTGTATTTTTTTGTAAAAAGTTTTTTATTTTACACTTTTTAGTTATGGTACCACCACTAAAAAGTACCCCTGAGCCAAACTTAAATACCTTATAGCCAGAGTGCATCTCATGACAATTCAAATAATCCCAAACCCGGTTAGATTACATTAATTTATTACAGAGTGCCGGTGCCTAACTTCAGGCTTCATCCTCAGATCAGTTCGATATATTCCCCGTCTACTTTCAGTCAGTCATCGACTACACGTATAAACAAAGCAATTTTACTTTTTACGACGGTTCTGCTGTGATCCTATGAGGAGTTCTGTTCCAAATCTTCGAAGTTCATGATCAGATCGTAACAATATTTCTAATCGACCAACTCGGAAGCATAACATTTCAACCAAAAAAAAAATTTTCAAAATCGGTCCACAATTGACCGAGAAATCGGTGAACATACATTAAAAAAAAAATAAACAACATACATTCAACCGAACATATAACCTCCTCCTTTTTGAAGTCGGTTAAAAAGTAGACTTGCACATTTAATCGAAATTCTGAATGACGACAATTTTTCTGAAAAACTTTTACTCTAACTGGGCGGTCGTAAATAAGATGTAAAAGTGCTAACAATAATCTAATTCAAAACAAAAAAAAAACAATTAGCAGATTACATAGCATAAGTTATGGTTACAAGATAACATGGGCCTCAAGTTTAACCAGTCATATAATTTATCAGGCGGCTGTGCCATAGTAAAGAGACATGTGGTCTAGTCGAAGATATGCTGCTGTAAATAAGCTACAGCGCGCGACTAAATCTTTGCAATTTTCCAAAACAATTTTTTTTTGCTGTTAAATCATCTAATGATTTCTCATGCTCTATGGTGGAACGACAGGGCATGTCAGACTTTTACTGACTAAAACTACACCTGTTCCTTCAGTAGCCACGTTGCTTCAGCTGAACACGGGTTTCTCTTTCAGGAGTAAACCCATGGTCCCAGTAGGCTGGGCCCTCACGGTTTTGCTGACATCTCGTTGAAGTGCACGTGGAACTCGGGCTTGGTTCGGACGGTTACCGGACGGCCGGACGGCGAGCTACCCATTGCTCGTCGTCCGTAAGCCCACGTTCCAACACACGGTGTAGAATTCTTATGATTAAGCTAGCCTGTAGCACAACCAACATTCTTATTTCATAGATTCTCTGTTCTACTTTCTTGTAGTATTTATTACATTAGATATTTTAGTTTTCTCTAAGAAAGAACTCACATTTGAAATCTCAATAATTTTTCCAAATGCAAGTTCAGACCATTAATCCATTTGCCTGCCTGCCAGGGTTGAGGAATTATACGAAAGAGTTACCGAGACTCTGAATCACAAAGAGCAACTGATGGGACACTGGCTATCCCAAATCTATAGCTTTAACTGTACAACATACTCAATAAAGACCATACCCATATCTACACAAGTTAGGATTAAATCTGATCTTACAGTTACGTACCATAGATGGTGAGATAGGCAGTACATTGGACGTGGTTTAAGTTTGAACTAAAGTTAGGGAACTGTAGTGATATTAGATGTTCAACTTGATTCCGGTTAAGTGCCTGGTTACTTGGATGTTCATTTTGGAGGGATTTTGATGATTAGGGGGTATTGGAAGTCATTGGTGGAAGGTGGAATGTTTATTGATATTCCTAAGTTTGGCGATAGATAAATGAGTAAAGTAAATTGACCCTTCTACATTTATTTATATACTAGCTGACCCGGCGAACTTCGTACCGCCCAATAGTAAGGTTAACGCCATCTACTTTTTTTTTCGGTGGCATAATCATCTTATGACATCCCCCGCTCTTGGGCCGAGCGGGAGATAGTGTCAGACTTTTACTGACTAAAAACCACTCCTGTTCTTTCGTTGCCTTTCGTACCAGGGACGAGTCTTCCTTTCAGAATCAGACCCTTGGCCCCAGTAGGCTTCGACCCTGCTGGGCCCCTAGAGTTGCTGACATCTTGAGGCGCGTGTGAAACAGTACGCGCCGTCGACGACTTGGGCTCGGTCCGGACGGTTACCGGACGGTCGGACGGCGAGCTAGCTCAAATGTTACTATTCTGTTAATGACTTCTTGAATGATAAAGATTTATAATTTTACTAATTTTTTTTGACTTCTTAAATGATAACAATTTACTTTAACTTCTAGGTAAACTTATTGATTAGTAACTGACTATTTATTTGACAATTGACATATACGAATTTTGATAACAAAGTAGTACTAAGTCGATTATATTGAATGTATTGTAATTTCCAAAAACAATGATTTTGCATGCCGTAAGGCAGAATGTAGCGAAAACACCCCACTCTGTACCATCTTAAAATTGTACCTACATTGCTGGCAAATAAATAATTCTGATTCTGATTCTGAACTACTTTTTCGTTAGGAAAGAAAAAAGAACTTCTCCTGCCAAAAGTGCAGAATGTCGTTTATTTACTTTATTCTTCCTGAAAAGGATCAGTATTATAAAGGCGAAAGTTTCTATATACCCACATTTCTATGTTCGTTACTCCTTCACGCTGGAACGACTTAACGGAGGTTTTTTTTTTTTTCGCCTGGGAAAATCATCTAATGACATCCCAGGCTCTTGGGCGGAGCGGGAGATAGTGTCAGACTTTTACTGACTAAAAACCCACTCCTGTTCCTTCTTTGCCATTTTTCCAGGGCCCCGGGGATCTCTTTCGCATCACCCATGGCTCCAGTAGGCTTCGACCCTGCTGTACCTTTAAAGTTGCTGACATCTTGAGGCGCGTGTGAAACAGTACGCGCCGTCGACGACTTGGGCTCGGTCCGGACGGTTACCGGACGATCGGACGGCGAGCCACCCATTGCTCACCGTCCGCAAGCCCGCGCTTACGGTGGCCAGAAATCGGGATCGGAAGCCCGGGAATATGTTCCCTTGGGATAATTTTCCACTTTAACGCGAGCGAAGCCGCTGTAAAAAGCTAGTATAACTATTTATCCAAGTTTTTCCAAACTGATTAATATGTTATTTTACCCTCTTCCACTTAAAACTTTCACCACGCACGAAAAAGCTGGTACTTTCATAAATCCGTGAGTTCCTCCCAAACGTCTGTGGAATAATTCATCTCGTTCCGCACAAGTGCGTTCTGAGTTGCTTGTAATGCACTTAATAAAGTGCTGGATCAGTGTTGTGACACTTTTAGTGGCAAAGAAATGTTATCTCACGGTTTTGCGGGTTCCGAAGTGCCTTTTGGATCGGATAAGAGTTGAGGGTTTCTATTGTCATTGTGTGGAGACATTTTTCGCTGGACGGTTCTCAAGTGTATTTGGATTGTACTTTTATTATGTCTGAAAGGGTTTTACGGTCATAATTTGTGGTATTAAAAGAAACGTGTCCTTAAGTGGTATCTAGATCTGATCCTTAAGTGCTCTAGCACTGAGCCCTGTGACCAAGTGGTCGTGGGCTCGAAGCCAAACTGGCCCGTTACTCTATCTGGGTCAGCGTAGAGTAGGCCTGTGTCCCAGTTGTGGGAAAATTTTAAGTTTATTAATTAACTGTCCACTGTTGGACGCAGGCTTCCGCTAAGCATCGCTATAACGACGGGTCCTATGCGTCTCGCATTCATCGGATTCCCTCGACCCTCACCAGGTCATTGGTCTACCTTGTGATAGGCCATCTTACGCTGAGGATTCCGGACGTCTTTCGACTGAAATGATGATGGTAATGAATTATCTGTAAGCTGGTGGACGCACACTTGAGCAGTGGTGGCCGAGTGGCAACGGCCCCGACTTACGAGTTGTAGGTCGCGGGTTCAAACCCAGCCAGGCGCATTACTTTGTGTAATTTATTTCATCACCACTGTTCTCAAAACGGTGAAGGAAAACATCGTGAGGAATCCGGCATGTCCTAGAACCAAGAATTAGATGACATGTGACATTCACCAATCCGCACTGGGCTCCCGTGGTGGATTACGGCCCATTCCCTTTCCTAGAAAGAGGAGGCCTGAGTCCCAGCAGTGGGAACATTAAAAGGATGATTATGCTATTATGCTATGGTGGACACATAATTAGGATCCTCTGACTCGTCTCACAAAGGCTGCATCAGTAACAAGAGGTTAAGAGCATACTTACTTTTTTAGGTGGGAAGTCATCAAACTAATTTCTCCTGCTCTGGGCAGAGCGAGGGGGAGTGTCAGTCTTTTACTAACTGAAACCCACCTGCGCGACGGTGACTTTTTTGAACCAACCTGCAGACCTAGCAGGGTCTATGGACATGGTTTGTGGTTTTTTTTTTTTAATTGGTATATACCAGTGCTTGACTGCGATCCCACGTGATAACAAGCAGTGATGCAATCATTGATGGTGAGGTGCACCAGTTTATTAAGAGCCTATTCACTCTAGCCATGAAGACACCCAAATTATGGTTAGACGGGAAGACCGCACCAGGCAAATTGCTCCAGTCGTTCAATGTACGTGGTATAAATGACGAAGCGAATCGCTTAGTCCGGACTGTTGAAGTTCCAACAACGTAAGGGTGGATACTCGCCATTCGTCGGGTTGTCCGATGGTAGAAAGGAAATGGCGGAATCAAGTCATGCAATTCCCGCGCACACACTCCAAAATGCAACCTGTAAAATACCGAAAGGCTGGCTACCCTGCGCCTGTCCTCCAGGTTTATTTAATATGTAGGTAGTATCTAGCAATTTTAGAATAAACTACTTTAGGGCTACAGAGGGAGGAAACAACTTGACCGCGTACCGTGTTCGGATGGTCTCTTTGTTTCAGGTGCAAACATCTCGGCAACTCAGCTGGCTCGAGAGCCAGCCGTCAACGTTTCGACCCAACGACTGTCGGATCAGGTGCGGGTCATCCAGTGTATTTATATATTGGATGACATAGTATATCTACATGCCCATCTCTGAATTAAAATTCAATTATCTAAAGTGCAACTATCTTCTCTAATTTGTTACGAGCTATGCTGGTACTACTCAAGCCATATTGAAAAGATTTTCCAGTCTACAAAGTTTGTAACCGAACTTCCCTTCATATAATTTGTGGAACTCCCTTCCAATGCATCCTCTATGACCGCAATCAAACTTGTAAACCAATCGACTTGCAAACTAAATATCCCTCATCATTTCGCAAACATATTCGCCCCTAAGGAACAGACCACTGTGATGATATGAAATATAATTCAGCACTGAAATCCGTCTTTAAATGCGTCTAAGGGTCTGTGCGCACCACGTTTTTTAAACGATCTGTTGACGCGCGTTTTTGAAACGTGCGTCGACGGCGCGCTTTTATCCTATTAAAGGTCTACAGGCTGCGTCTAACGCGCATCAAAGGCGCGTGTAAAAAACGTGGTGTGCACTGGCCCTTAAGCTACGTTCAAGGTGAGGAGAAAAGCCGGTGCTGACTGATGCGGAAGCGTAAACACTATAAAACCGTTGCCGCCATGTGTCCGTAGTGTGTCCAATTATTATTAAAATCCTTGCAGTGTGGTGGTGGCTTGTTTTAAATAAATGCGACAGAAGCAGTGACTTCGCGCGCACGTAGGTTTAAGCCGCCGCATCGCGTTAAACGGATGGGATCGCATTCGCTTCCGCCCCCACTCTCGCTACCACTTATCACCGCTTATGAACTCTGGACAGTAACTTCAACTGCGTCAAAGCAGAACGAATAATTTTGTCCACATAGCTCGCGAAAGCCAATTTAACTTAAAACTTTATGTTGGCATAACTTTCCCGCTTTTCCGTGGAGTGTCTAGCAGTAGTTTATATGACAAACGTGCTGGTGACGTGTGAGATGGATTTAGTTTAGTATTCTGTGCGACGGATTTTAATGACGGTTTGTGTGTGAGATTGGATGAGAGGATAATTTTTAAAAATACTTGCTCAGCAGTAATGTCATATAGACTTTTTTTAGGTGTGAAATCATCCAATGATAATTCTCGCTCTTTTTTTTAAGGTGTGAAATCATCTCATGACTTCTCTCGCTCTGGGCGGAACGGGAGGGCGTGTCAGACTTTTACAGACTAAAACCACACCTGTGTTCTTACGACGCGAGAGGTCGCTGCCGCCGATTGCCTCCACGACGGTGCTCCGCCTAAGCGGGGCACAACTCCACCGTATGTTCCACTGTGTCCTCCGAGTGGTCCACACAATGATGACACCCGGGCGTTTCTTCCGCCTGAATCCTATGCAGGAACCTCTCGAACTTGCCATGTCCGGTGAGGACCTGCGTCATGCGGAAGGTGAGGACGACGTGTTGCCGCTCCAGCCACTCCTCAAAGAGGGGACTTACTGCCATAATTGAAGCGTGCTCAATAACTCTCGCTCTAGGATGGGCGAGAGGGCGTATCAGAAGTTTACTGACTAAAACCTACTCCTTTGTTCCTTCTTTGCCTTGCATCCCAGGACCCCGGGGCTACCTTATGGAAGACCGGCCTCAGTAGGCTTCAGCCCTGCTGGGCCCCTTCGGTTTTGCTGACATCTCTTTAAGGCGCACGTGAAACACTACGTGCCATCCTATCTCTTATTCCAGGACATTATTTACCCGTGTGCTAAATTTCAACCAAATCCGTTCAATTCGGTGAGCGTAGCGTAAAGGAGTAACAAAAACACAAACACACACGTTCATAAATATGTTGGTACCTGTATACAAAAATTCGTCCATAATACAACAGACTGTGTGTGTTAATGAAAACTACGCTATTTTTCTTGATAATTGAAAAATCGTGAATAAGCCTTAAATGAAAACTGCGCTATTTTTCTTGATCATTGAAAAATCGTGAATAATCTTTAAATGAAAACTACGCTATTTTTCTTGATCATTGAAAAATCACGAATAATTCTGAAATGAAAACTACGCTATTTTTCTTGATCATTGAAAAATCGTGAATAATCTTTAAATGAAAACTACGCTATCTTTCTTGATAATTGCAAAATCATAAATAAGGCTTAAATGAAAACTATGCTATTTTTCTTGATCATTGAAACTAGGTCGTCTGCATTGATAGCCTTTTTTTTATTGAATCGTTGATAGGTTTGCGCTTGTTCACTATCCCACCTGATGGAAAGCGATACACCTATTTAAAAAAAAAATCGGTTGTAGTACCTACACTATTATGCTAGTACGTTTCGAAAAACGCTTCAAAAATGATTAAAAAATGGAGCACCATTACTAGAAAGTATTCCAATAGCTTTAGTGGCCGCGTCTCTATCTAGAAAACCAGGCTGAAATAAATAAACTTCGCAAAACTTTCTCGTCTCCATTTCCATAGTTATGATTTAGACTGGATAGCTGCTGGTATATTTCAAAGTTACGCCTAACAGTGGAGTTACGGATGAGCAGGCTACTGAAATTTATTGGAGATTTTTCTCCATTCAATTTAAATCTTTCCTGATGGTAAGCGATTATGTGGTCGGCGATAGAGCACGCTTGCCTAGAAGTTACCTATTCACACTTGACTTAAAGAGTGAATAGGTTACTACCCCCTAGGTTGTAGCTGTCAGGCACTAACTCCGTCTGGAAATTCCATTCCCAGCTGCAAGTACAGTGAATGTGACCCCAAAGCGATTTGTTTTTAATTTATTTTGGAATATTTAAGTTTAAGCTAGTGATTGTGGGCGTGAATACCTATATAGGGTAACTGGTAATTAGTGACCGATACTTAAACACGTGATTATACTCATGATTACAAACAACTTTTCTAAAAAAACTTTTTTTATATACTCACTAGTTTGCAGGTACATTCACTGATTAGGTACGTACACCTATGGGTTTGCAAGCTGCGCGGGTAGTTCTATCACTATTGTAGGTACGACGGCGTCACGCGGCTAACAGCTGAGCGGTCGCCGGTCGAAGGCGCGCGCGCGTATTTAAACAGCTGTTTTATTATTGTGCTAAAACTAATTAGAATATAAAAAAAGTTTCGGTGGGAAAGTTGTTTGTAATCATGAGTACAATCATGTATTTAAGTATCGGTCACTAATTACCTGTCACCCTATATATACAAGATATTAAGTAATCTTAGCTTATTAACAGGTCGCTATCAACAACTTTTGAGCACTTTATCAAGTATTCAAATAATCTTTGACCAAATTAACTCGTTGAGTAGTGTAATTAGAGACACAATAGTAAGACAATGGCGCCCGAGAGCCGGCGTTCGTGCGGGGATCAACAGCTTAAAACGAATTCAGAATGTAACTAGAAACAAATTCTATTACCTAAAATAAACCTAAAAAGCAACTACCCTAATTTCTACAACAGTCCTCATTAACTGTTTTAATTGGTAGTCAATACTCAATACGAAGTAAGGACAATAAGCTTGTTAACAATTAAACACTATTTACCTTCATCAGACACTGGGGTATACTTCGGCTTGCTTCAGTAGTCATTACGGAACAGGGATGTTATGGATATAATATCGGTTCTAGTATTATACTGATATAATATCAGATCCGGTAGCGGGTATCAAACCGGTGTGATATCCGGTAACGTATCTGAAACTGGTTTCAGATACAGTCACGAATATGAAATTATTTCGGATTATACATTATTTTCGGATAGTTTACATAACGGATTTTAGATTTTTAAGGAATTTTCATCATCATCATTTCATCTAAAAGACGTCTACTGTTTGACATAGGCACTGCTACCCGAGTGTTGCCACAACGACTATGGTTGAAAGCGGGTTGCGATCGAAGTGTGAGAATACTGAGAATGATTTTGTCCATTTTCTGTTCTCACCTCTTACGACATCGTTACACAAAGATAACTACAAATACGATATTATTTGACTTTATTTCTATGATCAATTATTTTGGTAGGTACTCGTAGTTACCTACAGTCTTATTGCATCTGCTCTCTCTCTCTCTCTCTCTCTCTCTCTCTCTCTCTCTCTCTCTCTCGTGTCAAATAGCCGTCCCATCGCACTATGAGAGTAAAGGAATAGAGAGTGGACCTCTGTTTGCTCACGCACTTGTGCTTTATAAATATGTCCTGCACTCGGCTTATCTCTATTGAGATTGGCCACCGTGATCGAAATTCGCTCGAGAGGATTACCATATTGTAGCAACTACAATTAGACATATAAGTACTTAATTACATTAACTTATGTAGGGATTTGGATTAAAGTTACGAATAGATTTTAATATCGGTTATCCGATAGTTTCTGATACCCCAAAACATCCCTGCCCTGTTACGAAATACTCCCTCTTACTTCGGTATTCATTAGCTTATATTCCTGGTTGCTTCGATGTTCCGTTCTTAAATATTAGTACTATTATGGAATTGTTAGTTAGGTTAATGTTACGTGCTAGGTAAGCCTGCTCGATTTAATATTTCGGTATAGGTGTCTCTAGGGAGGTTCTTGGTAGTGCCTTGAATCATTTTGGGTCGAATTTAATTCTGGACCTTCGAAACTAACAATTACATTACAAAAGAATTATTTTTGTTTACGATGTGGTGGCCGCAAACCAAGACGGAGATGGCGGGACGACTTGGATGTCTTCGTTAGGAATTAGCAAGAAGTGGCTCAGAGCCACGAACAATGGAAGGAATGAAGGTAGGCCTTTGCCCAGCTGTGGGACAGTATAAGCTAGATATAGTAAATTTTTTGTTTGTATGTATGTTGAACGGATAAAGTGAGAAATTAGTATATTAGAGAAAGTTTGAAAGTGGCGCCAGTGACTGAAGAGTTGAAGGGGAATCGTTTGTCTTGGTATGGTCATGTAAAGACGAGGGATGAAACGCATGTTACTAAAAGAGTTACGTGTATACATGGAGATGAATGGAGAGGGAGGCCAAATAAATGATGGATGGTTTGTGTGAAGAGTGATATGAAAGAAAAGGAAGTTAGTGATAGCATGACATGAAAAACGTGTTGCGCCGACTCCAAATAAGACGGGACAAGGGCAGGAAGGTGATGATGATGTGTGTTTGTCTCTGAAACTGCTGATCCGATTACAAAATTTCTTGTACTAAAGAAAATTAATGGCTAGATCCGGAACAATGGTGATACAGTAGGCCCAGAAAGAAACGGTGAAGGAAAACATCGTGAGGAACCCGGCATGAGCTGAAACCAAAAATTCGAAGACAGAGAGGGAGTCGGAGAAGAGTGACATCCATAAACCGGCCCTGGGTTCGCGTAGTGGATTACTTCCATATACTCCTCCCACAGAGAGGAGGCCTGAGTCCTAGTAGTGAGAACATTATAAGGCCGATTCAGATCAAGTCAAAACATTTATTTCAAAAAAACCATTTATAGGCACTTTTGAATTACCAAGAAGTCAGTCAGTCGGAAAAATCATGCTAATTGCAAATTCCAAAGCGTGGATCTCTATGGAGAAGAATGTGCCAGAAACTCGCAAAGAGATGACCAGTCTCAACTGACAGCGCCCGTTCAAAGACATCACGAATCAGCACTACTCAGCTCAACCATTTTGAAGTGAATCGAATGATCCAATAGACGCGCCACCATCAGTGAGGCATTTGAGTGAGCATGACAAACTCTCAACTGCCATGCTTTTTATGTCAAACAAGTCCAGTAGTAACCTAAAACCATAAATTGCTCCATGGTACTCACATTTACAAACTTGGAAAAAAAATGCTTCTACATTAAACAATAGTATATTAATATGTTTTTAAAATAGATTTTAGATTAAAAAGAATATAGGTATAGAGATTCTAAAGATTATGCATAAAGCTAATAGTAAACATAAAAATGGAAGAAAAATAATATTAAATGCAACAAAGTCAAACCTACTTACGTCCATTACGTAAAACTTGAGCAAAAACTAATTATTCCACGTAAAATAAGATCATGGTATGAAAGTTTTCTTAATTTACATTACTTTGTCGCTGAAACTACGGCTAGGCAACTAGTTTATGTTGGGATCTTTTTAATGAGAAACACCTGGTTTTAATTGTAAATGTCTTTTATAGCAAGAAGAGTGTAAACTTCATCTTTGACGATGTATATAATTTAACATTAGTAAGTCAAGAAATCACACCATAGTGCGCCTCACCATCAATGATTGCATCACTGCTTACCATCAGGTGGGATCGCAGTCAAGCACTGGTTTATATCAATATAAACAATAAAATAAAATATTATATAGGTGAAAGTTTGTGAGATGGTGTGTGCATGTGTGTGTGTCTGTGTTTGTTTGTTTGTTACTTCCCCACGCTCAAACGGCTGAATGCTGAATGAATTCTTCTTCTATACCCATAGGTGACAGAATAAGATACTTTTTTGAGTTTTTTAATTTTTGAGTAAATTATGAAATGACAAAGTTCATGCAAAATAGCAGATTTTCAGAGGTCTTTACTGGATTAGTTTTACACAAATTCATAAATTGATTTCAATAGAAGCCTAGACAAAATCACAAGATACTGTGTTTCCAAAATATCAAATGAAAAATGTGTAATAACGTCACAATCGCGTAAGAGTGGTTGTATGAAAAACAGTAAAAATGTATGTCGAGTTGCATCCCCTTAGGAAGTCTTTAGCTCCCTCTACAAAATTACTTCCTCCACTATCCTTTTAATATCCTCTACTTTATTTCCTCCACAGATCTAAACAGTAATTATAATAAAACCAAACTGTCATAAGTCCATAGCTCTAATCCTGCAAGTTCAGGCTTTAGTGTAATGAGATTGTCTGGGTTTGCACTGCGACATAGTCGGGAGCTATAACTAACAAGTTTCTTGCAAAGTCGGCTGTGTTAATTGAAAAGTATTAAGGTTTTACGTTAAGTTTTTAATGTTCTTTATAATAAAAAAAGTAACGGGATTGGCATGTTAAGAGGGTCCTTTTTCACTCGCCTTTCATCAACATCGAGCATGGTTTAAAAGCTTGTTACTTCATCTAACACAATCCAACGCGATGTTAAACGAAAAGGCAACTCGAAAAAAGAGTGTACGCCTGAAAACTCTTAGCATTGTCACGCGATGGATGCCCGCTTAACGCAGTTTCGGCCCTTAGTGGCTCTGACCGCTATGCCGGTGGTCGTGGGTTCGATTCCCACCCAGGACAAATGTTTGTGTAATGAGCACGATCATTTGTTCTTTGTCTGGGTGTAATTTATCTATAATAAGTATGTATTTTGAAATATATAGGTATGTGTATCAGTTGTCTAGTACTCATAACACAAGCAATGCTTAGCTTGGGACTAGACGGCGTTGTGTGATAGTTGTCGAATATATTATATATTATATCACACGATACTCCTTGGCAAGACTCGTGTCAGATTTCCTGGCTTCTGGCTCTCCGTAGCGTCTCTCAAAGATCTACAAATGGCAGCAGGGACCAACGGGTTATTGTGGTTTCCAAGGCACAGTCACACACAAGTCTCGACCTTATTGAATGGTCACCCATGATTGGACCGACGTCAGCAAGCATCGTTTATCCTCGACAATCAACCCCTGGGGCTGTTTTTACTTTGCCGAACTGCTGAAATCTATTTACTCAAAACAAAACCGCGAAAACTTTTTTCCTTATCCTTATCTTCTCGTCGAACAAAAACATAGTATCATTTAATAAGACAAGGCATGTCGAACTTAGACGTGGAAGCGATCCATCATCATTGATGACGTCATTTGTCTAACTGACCCTCCGCTGTGGCACGCCACGGGAATGCATAAGATATTGTACACAAGTTAAAGGATGAAGCGGGTTGAGAAAAAAATTGAAAAGTTATATTATAGGCCACATACCGGAAGATGCAGCGTTGGAAGGCCGACCGGAAGATGGACCGATGACCTGGTGAGGGTCGCGGGAATCTGATGGATGCGAGACGCACAGGACCGGTCGTTATGGCGACACTTGGGGAGCCTATGTGTAATAGGGGACGTCTTTCGGCTGAAATGATGATGATGATTATGATACGGTATTTTGTTATGTCAAAAATTTTGAATTGCTGCTGACACAAGTGTTTCCTTCTTTGTACAGAACACCATGTTTTAGCGACTTTCTATTTTTTTTTTTGAGGTTGGAAATCATCCAATGACTTCTCTCGCTCTAAGGTAGAGCGAGAGGGCCTGTCAGACTTTTATTGACTAAAACCAACCTGTATCCTTCGGTTGCACTTTACGAGGGCCACGGTAGGCTTATTTTTATTATGGCAACTTTCAATAATAAAAATATGCTTGTCAGTGAGAATCACCGTTTACTCAAAGAATCTTCCAGCCAACAAGACAAGCTGACAATTTATGGCTATGATTTGTCTGAAAACTATGTAGCTGAATGCATCAGTAAGATAGCGAGTACCATCAGTTCTAGGTCACATACAATTTCGTTTCTACCTTCATTAAAATGCATCCATTCGGTAGATATGTAGGTACTAAATTTCAAGCTTTAGGAACAGTTTGTTTTCAGTCTTGTGTCATTATTTATGCCACTATGATAGTCGTGCCGGAACTGGCAGCTTAAATAACTTATATATAGGTATAATATAACTTACATACAATATCTACACTAATATTATAAAGAGGTAAAGTTTTTTTTTATATTTTTGTTTTTTTTTTTTGTAATCTGAAAGTATTGCTCTGATTGCTAAAATTTTTTCACCGATAGAAAGCTGCTTTATTCCTGAGTGACATAGGCTATATTTTATGTACGCGGGCGAAGTTGCAGGCAAAAGCTAGTAAGTTATATAGTCACAGTCAAAACTATTGGTTAGCCAAAACCCTTTTCACAGCAAGAATTGGCTAAATACCTTGTTTTAACAAGTTAAAACTACTTTAAAATTGTAACGCTTTACTCAAAACACTGTTAGGTGGGTTGCATCATTGCTTACCATCAGGTGGGATCGCTGTCGAGTATCTACTAGTTTATAACATCAAAAAAAATATATATTTAAAAATATATATTTTTTAGTTATTCTAGCTATTTAATGACATTTCCTTCAAAAATAAACAGATATACTATTATGTAATATTAAACAGCTGTTTTTCCAAAAACTTGAAACCAACCTACTCGCTGGAAGTTTTTCACTTGCACCACACATAGAGGTCACGTACCCGATATTTACGGCAGAGGATAGATAGAGTACGGCCTGTCCTTTATTTTCATAAGTAAATCACAGCACTGCCACACGATTCCATGCTCTGCCATTACGTTGAGGAAATCGCTCAGAATAACCAGTATTTCTCCGTATTTTCATACATTTTCCTCGTATTGTTTTACGCGCGTAAGTAAATGTTCAGGAAGTAGTTTTTGTAGAATACACTAAATTATAAAGACAGACAGACTGGAGAGTGTTGGCCTGAAATTGAGAGAACCAAAACGGAATACTTGTTCTGCGATTTTGGCGGTGCCTTTAGCTCTCGCTGAAACGCCCATACCGATCTGCTCCGACTTTCGGTACCTCAGGTCGCTTGTCCAAGGGGACGGTGAGGTAGACCGGGACGTAGCACATCAGATCAACGCAGGATGGATGAAATGGCGACAGGTCACGGAAACAACTTGTGACCCACGGATGCCCCTCAAGTTGAAGGGTAAAGTCTACAAGTCCGTGATAAGGCCTGTCATACTGTATGGATCAGAATGTTAGGCTGTGAAAAAGACGGATGAAAAAAGATTGCACGTAGCGGAGATGAGAATGTTAAGATGGATGTGTGGTGTGGCGAGAATGGATAAAGTGAGAAATGAGTATATTAGGCATCGAGATATAAGTACTAACGTACTAGAGAAGCTACGTCAAATAACTGAATTGTCCTATTTTCGTAATTTGAATCTTTAGTTCGCTGCAGCGCTAAAATAATAACAATTCGTCTAAACCGTAACTAATTTACCACAGCGCTAGATTTGCTGCGGAAGTGTTCTCGGCAAAAAGGTCTTAAGCGCCATGTAAATCACGACACTTACGCGTTTTCTTCGACAAAGTGCGGCGCGATCGCCGCAGTTGAACGAGACAAAGTAGGAATTTACGGTGTCTTCTCTAGTACGTTAGTACTTATATCTCGATGATATTAGGGGAAGTTTGAAAGTGGCGCCAGTGACTGAAAAGTTGAAGGGGAATCGTTTGTCTTGGTATGGTCATGTGAAGAAGAGGTATGAAACGCATGTTACTAAAAGAGTTATGAGTTTACATGTGGATGGATGGAGAGGGAGAGGGAGACCAAAGAAAAGATGGATGGATTGTGTGAGAAGTGATATGAAAGAAAAGGGAAATAGTGATAGCGTGACGAGTGGCAGGACAGAAAGGAAGAAAAAAAAATGTGCTTTCTCTTTTTAAATAGGCCATATTTTATTTTATTTTAATCTTATTTATTTGGGAAAAACAAACAAATGTACACTATTTAATGCAATATAATATGGTGTGACGTATGGGTAAATGTACAATTTACGACGTTTCCACAGATTACTTGTGAACATTATTGACTAGGTAGGTAAGTACAATTACACTTAAATACTATAGTACTTTAGGTACTAAGTCACATTCTATATTGTTATAACCGCGCACAAACTATCAATATTTTCTTGAAATTGCTTTGAGACAAAACAGAAGATATCCAGGTGACACATTTTTGCAAGTCGACGGAGAGGAGCCCGCCCACCAGCATGTGTTCGGTTAGTAGTCGTTGCAAAAAGCGGGTAAGCGCGCACCTCCCGTCTTATTACAGTTCTAGGCACAACATAAGAAATACCACTAATTAGCTCCGTACAACTGTACTTTACCTTATTATGAACCAATCCCGCAAAAGATACTTGACACAACTCCCAAGTCTACAAGCACCCCTACACACTACCATTTTTTTGAGGTGGAAAATTATCAAATAACTTTCCCGTTCTGGGTTGAGCGAGAGAGCGTGTCACATTTTACTGACTATATATAATCCGCCCGTGTTTCTTTAGTTGCCTTTTGCGTTCCCGGGTCACGTTACCCGTCCGAACATCCGGCAACTTGACAGACAGACAATTTTTTTTTAAGTGGGAATCCATCAAATGACTTCTCCTGCTCTGGGTGGAGTGAGAAGGCGTGTCAGATTTTTACTGACTTAAACCCACGAGTGACAATCCTCGCCTATCTGTTCGGGTGCATCACAGCACACACGGTTACAAACACAAATTAAGAAGAATAAAAGTACCTACAGAATGCGCTGAGCGTGCTCGCACCAAAAGGTTAACTACCCAAGGGTAGAGCGCAGAGGGAGATCGACGTCGACAAGATCAACCGAAGCGAGGGTTATGTGATGATCTGATCATGTTCACGGGACAAACATGGCCAGATATCGGCCTAGACAGAGAGGTTTGGCAGGAGAAAGTGAAAGCCTTTGCCCAGCTTTTGAACACAAAATAGACTAATAAAAAACCTTCGTCTATCCTCACATTCAAACGGTAATTTTCTACAACGACCTTCTAATTTCCTCTCATAATTACAAGAAAACGTAAAGTTAGTAAAGATAAGCTCTTTTGCTGGTAAATAAAGGTGTTGTTACTTTGAACGAACTAAATCCTGTCACGTAGGAAATTTGGAATTATAATGGTTTTGTGTTTGTAGCATACTTATCTACTTATTATTTTTGGGTTATTTAAGTTTCGTAGGCTGGATATTTGGTTTCATTATGATCCGTGTTTGCAATATTTTGAAGTAATTTTAACTTAAGAATATCGAGATGAAGACTGTAGAGTAGTAATAAGTATGTAAAGCCATTTATATTTTTATCCTTGTTAAACAAAACATTTTGAACGCCTGGAAAGTGTTTTGCCCGGATAAGGTGTTGCCTGAACATCCATCTTCTTAAAGGCAGTAGGATGATGCAGCGATTCTCCGCGTTTATAGAGGAGTATGACGCAATATTATAAGTTTTATAGAGGAGTATGACGCAATATTATAAGTTTTATAGAGGAGTATGACGCAATATTATAAGTTTTATAGAGGAGTATGACGCAATATTATAAGTTTTATAGTGGAGTATGACGCAATATTATAAGTTTTATAGTGGAGTATGACGCAGTATTATAAGTATTATAGAGGAGTATGACGCAATATTATAAGTTTTATAGAGAGTATGACGCAATATTATAAGCTTTTTTTTTACTAGCTTCTGCCAGCAGTTTCGCATGCATGAATGTAGATAATTATCTCAAATGAAACATACACCCGGGATAGAAAATGCTTGTTAAGTCATGTTACCCGTATGCCAAACTTCATATAAATTCGTTCAGCAGTTTTTTCAATGCATCTTTTTATACAAACAAGGAACGAACACGACGACTTTTCAAAGATTTCAGGTTTTCGTACCTTATTTTCCTTTGGACGCAAAACATTATGTGGTTTTGTTAAAATTTGAAGGAAATATTTTAATTAAAAAACACCGTCAAGAAAAACGATACCTTTAACTGTCTGATACGATTTGAAGGATAGTAAAATTGTCTAAGTTCTAATGTCTATGGACGCATAGCTTCATAGACGCGTATTCGTCTTTATACGACACGACGGCACCATGACGTTGCCGCTTCGTCTACAAAATTCCATAGTTTTGTATGTAATCTTAACGAAGGTATACCTTCGTTAAGATTACCAAGCGTATAATGCGCGTCTATAAAGCTATGCGTCCGTTGACAATAGGTTTCTCTTTTATTCTGAGTTACAAAAAAAAATGCGTAACTGTCTTATCTAAAACAATGAATAAAATCGCGAACTTAAAAAAAGAACAATTCAAATTCATACTTTTTAACCTTTAAAAAGTCACTTATTTAACGTTCAAACTTACAATAATAATCGTAAGTAGGCACTACAGAAATAAGTAAAAATACACGATTACTCTTCAACGAAATAGCGAACTAAAAATAACATTTTTCAAGCGTTCTCATTCAGTATTTGCCGAACAAAGGCTTGACCTAACTCCGCTGGCGATGAAACGTCTATACTCTATGGAAATACAGGGTGACCAAAAAGTTTTTATGATTTTTTATGAACTTGTGGCTAAATTAAAACAGCCGCATGTGTGAATCTTTAAAGTAAAGTATCGCTTGCCGATGTCAGACTGTGGATGGGTGACCATCCATTATACACCTATTGAGACTCAACCCTGTCTTAAAAGCTAGTTAAGAGGGTCCTCTTTCACTCGCCTATCGTCAACATCGAGCATGGTTTATAATTAACCCTACACTGCATGATTTTTTTTTTTTTTTAGAAAAAAATCTTACGAGATCATATTTGTAGTCTAGAACACGGGAAGTAAAGGTAAAATGAAAAATAAACAATTAGTAATAGAGATTTTTATTTTTTTTATTTAGTTCCATATGTGGCACAATATGCAATGACCTACCTAAAACTAATCTAACTAGAGGTGAAACAGACGGAAGCAGTTTTTGTCCTTGTTTAAACAAAGTTCGACTCTGCATTTTTCACACACAACAAACGACTTTCCTTTGCAGCCTGGATTCTTGCATCGCTGGCGCTTGTGTCCCCATATAGGAAAGTGCTCGACTCCATCACACCTGACGTCACGGGTAGGAAGAATCGCTACATTGGCTCTCATTCTTTTTGTCTCTATCAGATCATTACTTGTAGAAGACGGCCGGCCTTTTTTCTTATTCATTGATGAACCACACATACAGAGGCTCTTTGCCACTTCAAACTTGAAGTCTTTCAACTTCAGCGGCGTAGCTCTTTGTCGCATCTCCCCAACTCTTCTGTATAGCAACCAACTGTTTATGGTGGCTATGTCGAGGAAATGGTAAAACAATCTCAAATACCACTTCTTTGTCCTCATCTTTATTTTGTACTTTCCCAGGAATGAGTCGAGCAAGTCGACTCCACCCATATGCTGATTGTAGTTGCGTACAATTTGAGGGCAGTCGATATCTATATATTTCTTTTGTTTTTTACAAAACCTCCTTACTTTTTGAGTAGGCTCTTTTCCAACAAAAGATGAAGACAACACCACTGGTTTATTGTCATACCACATTACTGTGACGATATCTGTGCCATTTACATTGCCTACCCATTCCTCTGAATATCCTCTTTCCTTCTTGCTCCTTTTTAGATCTTTCAATGATGGTATTTGTATAGATTTGCCTAGTCGTCCTTTGTTCACGGTTCCCATAGAATATATTCCTTCATTGGCAAGATGCGTAATCAATTCAGGGCATGTGTAGTAGTTATCAAAGAATAACTTGTAATTTTTATCCCTGGGAATAGACCTTGCAAGCCGGATAACAATGTTGGCACTTGCGCCTAAATCGGGCTCATTAGGAAGCCTCAGGTCTGGGTTATTTTCCATCCCAGAGTATATTTCGAAGTCGTACGCAAATCCTCGATCATCACACAGCACCAACAGTTTATACCCCCATTTATGAGGCTTATTAGGTAGATATTGGCGCAACATGTTAGAGGCCTTAGTAGCGCACATCTGCTCATCCACTGACAATGCTTCTCGTTTGGGTATAGCTTGACATTTTTTTTTGAGGGTTTCTAGTAGAGGTCTGATTTTATGGAGACGATCGTGTCCTGCAGTACCTGCTGGTGGCTGAATGGTATTGTCATTGAAGTGTAGATATTGCCGAATTTTTTCAAACTGGTTTACTGACATGGTATTTCTTATCAATGGCAAACCTAATTCAGATTCCCAGTACATTCGAGTATGCGGCAGTGGGGCAATGCCCATTAGCAGACAAATACCTATATACTTTTTCAGCTCTGTAACGCTTGTAGAAAAAGGCTTTGATGGGTTTTTTTGTACACTAAACTTATGCATTTCTTCTACGATATGGCTTAGAATATCATTATCAAAGAAGTACAAGAAATATTGCAATGGAGTTTCAAGTTCAGTAATCGGTGGCTCTAGATCGGTTTGCCCACAAAACTCGCGGTTTGTTGGATGGAAAGCTTTTTTTTTCCAGATGATATTTCGCTTTTTTCTGGCGACGGATGCAGCAGGTGCAGGAGCAGCATCTTTTTGTGCAGTAGACGCGGAAGATACAACTGTTGAAGATTGACGTGTTCGTGAAGCAGTTGATCTAGATGTACTTGGAACAGCAGGAATTGAACCACTAGGATTGGATATATGCTGCTGCATATCACCAACATAGGACCCTGATAATGGTGCAGCGGATTCATACCTGTTCGGTGAAACAAATTGCTCGTCATCCGTATCGCTAAACGTTTCACAAAGTTGATTGACGGTAGATCGAATTACGGCAATGTCATCGTCACTTTCAGCGCCTGACGAGTCTTGTTCATCTTCACTGCCTAATGGTATTGTCAAATAATTTTGGATTTGAGCGCTAGATAAGGTTTTCTTCACCATTATCTAAAAAAAAAAACAACATTACACTATTAGTAAACATACCTAAAATTGGACCATCACTGCATGAAGTGACACATCGGGTACATACAGTAATTGTGAAAATTTTGTATCAAAACACGACCAAATCAAAAAAATATACTTACATTTGTTTAGTTCACAGATATTTCGACATAAAAACAATTTGTCCACTGTCCTGTCCTTAGACAACTATTATTTATTATATTTTCAAATTGAATACGCACGGCGCGCGGCTAAAGTTCAAAATTTTCAATTGAATGACTGACTGAGCGAGATAGAGCTGCCATCTAATTTCAACAAATACACTAAATGGGTGCCATTGATTGTTGTCACTTTCATTATGTAATCATAGATGTCGCTACTTGGTTCAAATCAGAAAGAAAATCAATTATATTGGTTGTCCCACTTATGGGACTGAATGCAGTGTAGGGTTAAGCTGGTTACTTCATCGAACGCAATCCAACGCAATGTTTGAGGTAAAGGAAATGCAAAAAAAGAGAGATAACGCCTGAAAACTATAAGCATTCGATAATTTTGTGATTTACTCGAATATTTTACAAAACTTGTTCCAGGAACGGAAAAAGTGTATTTTTTTTAAACCCTTAAAAGTTTTTTTTTAAAATGGTCATCATTCAGAATCTTGATTAAATTTGTACTATTGTTGTACTTTTTTGACTTTTTTAAAATTTTTGAGTAAATTATGATGTGTTCATGCAAAGTTCATGCAAAATAGCAGATTTTCAGAGGTCTTTACTGGATTAGTTTTACACAAATATATGAATTGATATCAATAGGAGCCTAGATAATATCTAGAAGATATTGGGTTTCCAAAATATCTAATGAAAAATGTGCAATACCGTCATAATTGCGTAAAAGCGCTTGTATGAAAAACAGTGAAAATGTATGTCGAGTTGCATCCCCTTAAGCTCGTTATACCGTTGTTCCCGGCTGTCATTTGAAAGTTTTTGAAAGTCATTTCGGATTGCCAAAAGCCAAGACAACAACATCTGCCAAATCTTTACCTGTTTATTGTTTGAAATTGCGACAGCTTTTTTGTCTTTAAAATAGATAAGTACTTACTCAAAATTTTACCTCAAATCGAAATGGTGATAAAAGTTTGTATAGATCTGAGTTGGTCACCCTGTATTTATATTTTTATATCTTCACCTATTTGTATAAGGCTTTCGTTGAAGCTTGAGATTATTTTGAAGGGAGGTTTTCATGTCAACGGGTAGTAGTGGCTGAGGAGAAATTAAGAATAGGTTGTTTTTTTGTTTGGAAAATAGACGTCTTTAAACGTAGTATATTTGTGAATAAGAGTGATAGTGTGAGCTTGCGGACAACGTGCAAAGGACAATGGGCTCGTCCGGCCGTCCGGCAACCGTCTAGAATTTTGTTTTATAATATGTAAGAAAAGATAAAAACAAGGTACCCTGTTACCTACAAGGTGCAATAGTCCTTATACTGCGTTATCATGTACAAGTTAGGTAAATGAATTTAAGTTCCATACCTTATTTGGCAACATTGACTTTTTAACCTACTGCGAAAAAAAAATCATAAGTTTGTTCGTTACCTCGAATTTTTTAAGTGATGTAGGTATGTGTTTTCGAAAGATACCACGGGAATTTTCAAAAGATACTACAGGCATTTTTCTTGGAACACAAAGAACAACTGAAAGACACAGGCGGCTTTTAGCCCGTAAAAGTCTGACACGCCCTCTCGCTCCACCCTAGAGCGAGAGAAGTCTGGATGATTTCCCACTTCTTAAAAACATTAAAAAAGGTATGTAGGTACGTCAGCAAAGTTTTCGTTAAGGCCCCTCGCCCACGGCGACTTGTAAGCGCGCGACAGCATCGCTACTAACGCGCGTTAGTCGCAATTTGCAACCTCTGTAGAAAAGATGCCAACGCACTATTAACGCGCTACAGCATCGCGACTGTATCGATGCGAACGCGTGACAGCATTGTTACAAAAAGTCGCCGTGGACGAGGGCCCTTAAACCTTAATCTCTTTTTGACCTTGTTGTTATGTGAGCGTATTTTGGCCACCAGGCGTACGGCAATGCGCCACCGGTACATGGTGGACATCCCACCTATACGCACAAAACGTTTTGGGAACACATTCATAGTGCGTACAGCTAAGGAGTGGAATTCCTTGCCGGAATCTGTTTTTCCTGATGGCTACAACCCGGGAATCTTTAAGTCAAGAGTGAATAGGTTACTTCTAGGTAAGCGCGCTCCATCGTCGACCGCATCGTCGCTTTCCATCAGGTGAGTTAGCGGTCAAGCGCGAACCTATCAAGAATAAAAAAAAAAAAGGTTACATTTCCTTTATTTTACAATATTTCGAAAGTCCAAGATTTGCTAATAAGCTATGTTAAAAGTTTATTATAATTCGTAACAGTCTGTTTTATGATGTGCATATTATATAGTGCGATATTGTGCCTTCGCATAAGTGGCTTAGCTTTCTCTTCATTCGCGGTGTGGTCTTATCCGGGACCACCTTCCGAGTATATAGATCTTCATTTCTGCAAGTTTCACTCTACTTCAGAAGTTTCATTTTATATTTATTGATAGGCTCATTGATGTGGGGTGTGAGTAATATGAAACAAAAGGGAGTTAGTGATGGGTGACAGGACGGAATGGAAGAAATAACACTGGACAAGGATTTTTTTTTTTCGGTGGGAAAATCGTCTTATGACATCCTCCGCTCTTGGCCGGAGCGCGAGATAGTGTCAGACTTTTACTGACTAAAAACCCACTCCTGTTCCTTCGTTGCCTTTCGTACCAGGGCCGAGTCTTCCTTTCAGAATCAGACCCTTGGCCCCAGTAGGCTTCGACCATGCTGGGCCCCTACAGTTGCTGACATCTCCTTGAGGCATACGTGGAACAGTACGCGCCGTCGACGACTTGGGCTCGGTCCGGACGGTTACCGGACGGTCGGACGGCGAGTTACCCATTGCTCACACTGGACAAGGGTAGGAAGATGATGAAATTTATAGTAAATGTTTGACCAATATCTCACCCGATGGTAAGCGATGATGTGGTCGAGAATGGAGCACGTTTGCCTAGAAGTAACTTTTCTACTTGACTTACAAGACTCCATGGTTATGGCTATCAGGGAACACAGCATCCGGCAGAGAATAAGTCTCCTTAGCTGTACGTAAAGGTGGACGCTAGAGGAGTCGAGCACGGGCCGAGCTGCTCTACTCATGGTGTCAAGTGTGGACTTACGGCTCGTTCACGACCTTGCCGCTCTGAGCGGCAGCTAAGACCGAAAAAATCAAAAGTATGAAAATGTTTGAAGCACGTCACGAGTCGCCGCTCATAACGAACAAGCGCGCGGTTTGCTCAGAGCGAATCGCTACAGCGGCGAGCGGTGAGGTGAGCGGCGGGAACAAAAGTACCAGCGACTAAGTGCGACGCCACGAAACAGAGCGGCGCGAACAGCGGTGTAGAGGTGACGTGCTCAGTGGCGAAGCAAAAAACAAAAAAAAAATAGAAATGTTTTAAATATACTTCTATGTCCCGCAGAATATAATCAAAAGTTTTCACACTCATTATTGTGTACTCATAAAACTTATCTGGATATTTTCTGTAATCTTCGTATAGGTGACGAAATTCGCCATTCAAGCACCGATCTTTATTCAGTACGTGCACTCCTTCTCTCATATTAAGAATATCTTGTTTTAAAAATATATTGCTTTCTCAACAGAGAAGGGATAATTTTGATAATGCCATTATTTTGAGCACGTTCTGACTACCTAAATACGTCTACAGCGGCCGCCGCCGCTCGGGTTCGTGGCGAGCAATTCGCACCGCTTGCCACCGCCGCGCCGCCCGCTGCGCCGCTCGCCGCTAAGACCGAAGTCGTGAACAGGCCGTTTCAGCGAGCCTCCAACGATCACTATCCTCTTACGTGGTGCGAAACTCTTTGTGTTCACACAGTCGAGCAGGAAACAAAAGTTCGAAGCGCGCTCGTTCGAGGCTTGTAAGTCGGTCCACACTACACGAATTTGTGCTCGTCTCGTGCTTCACTCGTGCTTGGCTCCTTTAGCGAAGACCTACCTTAAGATGAAAGTGTTCGCAAAACGTTCAGTGCGTATGGGTGGAATGTTCACTATGTACCGGTGCCGCTAGCTAGGACCGCGGGGAATTTCTGAAAAGGAAACCCGTGGTCCTGGAACGCAAAGGGCAACTGAAGGACGCAGGTGTGGTTTTAGTCGGTAAAAGTCTGATACGCCCTCTCGCTCCGCCCAGAGCGGACGTTATTGGATGATTTCCACCCTTAAAAAAAATCCGTCGTATGTCTTGTGGTCAATTAAATGGTGCAAAATAATAATAATAAAAAAGTTGCAGAATATTATAGTAATCTAAGAATCCGAGCAGTCTACAGTGATAACCACAGTAAAACAATACTAATTTCCTCTACAAAAATTCTTACCTGCGTGAGCTCAAACCAATATGGCCGCCTCATCGATCCTACCCTACCGGAATGAAATTGAACGCACAATGCGACCAGATAGCCTATTGACATGCAGACGCCGATTGGCCAATTGTGAGTCTGACAGAGGACTGACTCAGGCGGTGAATTGGGATCCGATTGGGGTTCAGGGTATTTTTTTTTCAAGGTAAGAAACAGGCGGTAGGTTTCTTTTGAGTTTTTCTGATAAAAAGTACCTGTTACGAGTATGTTACTTTTAAAAGAAGTACTTTCTATAAACAACTGGTTTATGCCAGCGGCTTAATCCGCATGGCTGTAGAAAATGTTGTAAACAAATGGCTAAGATAGTATCATTCAGACACTCGTTAATTGTGGCTGACTTAGTAATTTTGAAGGCGGATTTTTAGAGACGAATAATGCTAAGAAAAAGAAGTCTGTTTAAGCACCTCCATTTTAATATAAACAAAAACGATTTATATTAAAGTTTCATTTTGTACAAATTAACTCTGCAACATATCAGTTAAAACACAACTGAAATGAATTAACAATTTCTTTTTCAAATTTCAGGTATGGGCCGCCCTGAATTAATAACAAAGTCGAATTAAAGAAATGTAAGTAATTTATTAAATAAAGACTTCGCTTTATAAGGTCCTTTAAAATGGAAAGGTCAAGCGGGCACTGTGAGGACCAATTAGCAGTAATCGTTGCTTAGGATCAAATCATTTGGTTATTTGGCGAAGGGATGTGAATAATTAAATTGTTTTAATGAAAAAAGGTCGTGTTTTTCCTGTTTGTTCAAGAGGGGTAAGTAATATATGGTATATTTACAGAGTCTTTAATATAAGCATAATCAGCCTTTTAATGTTCCCACTGCTGGGACTCAGACCTCTCTAGGAGAGAGAATGGGTCGTAATCCACCACGCGGGCCCAGTGCGGGTTGGTGAATCACATGTCTTCGAATTTTTAGTTCTAGCCTAGAACCAACATCGTGAGGAAGCAGGCATGTCCTAGAACTTCTAGGACATGCCTGTTTCCTCACGATGTTTTCCTTCACCGTTTTGAGAGCAGTGGTGATGAAATAAATTACACAAAGTAATGCGCCTGGCTGGGTTGAAACCTGCGACCTACAATTCGTAAGTCGGGGCCACTCGGCCACCACTGCTCCTGATCTTTAATATAATAACAACATAATCTGTAATTTTCTTTGATATAAAGATCAGTTCTAAGTTATTTGTAATATTTATGTGTTTAGAAATATATAAGTATTTTTATCAGTTGTCTAGTATTCATAGCACAAGCTCTGCTTAGTTTGGGACTAGATGACGTTGTGTGATAGTTGTGGAATATAAAAAGTTAATAATAATATAGTAAAAGATTGATATAATTGTAAATAAAAAATAAAAATATAGGCATAACATAAATTGAATATAAAATCGTTAGATATACCTACAATCTACCTATTTAGTGTAATATTTAAAAAATAATAGATACTTAAAGTGTGAATTTTTACGAGCTCTGGTTTCTAATGTAAGCTAAAATATAAAAACTTTTTGTTAAACTATGTTACTAAAGTTGTCACAGCCGTCCTTGTAGCGATTGCTTGGGGACGTCTATAACCAGCAGTAAGCGTCTGTGGGCTGAAATGTAGGCGTGGGCAAAGTGTGTCATCATTTGCATCTAAATCACTGAAAAGTTCAGAAACAGTGATTATGTATCATTTGGAACATTTGGAATACTCAAAAGGTACAAACGGAACATTTGGAACATCGGCTCAAAAGATACAAACGGAACATTTCAAACATCGGCTCACAAGATACAAACGGATCATTAGGAACAACGGCTCAAAAGATACAAACACAGACCACGACTGTTATGAATCGTGATCAGTTACGTTGCGCCATATACACCAACAGTTTTATTTAATTGAATTTTGATTTGAGAATAATTTAAAGCAGATGTTTTAGTTCAGTTCATTAAAATTTACTCTATTTACGTTTTAATTTGAATTTTAAAAAGACTGCAGGTCACTTAAAGTGAAGAGTGTTTCAGTGTTCCAATTGTTCCAAATGATGCATTTAAAACATTACTGCTGTTCCAATCTTTCGGAACACTAAAATGTTTCGGAACAGTGAGTCGGTACAGTAAACAGTTACACACGCCTACTGAAAAGTTGATAATGATGACGAAGTAGATAGGTTACTTCTGAAACTCCACAACCTTGTTCTAAAATAGATATTTTGATTAAAGTAAACTTCAAAACAAGGAAGCCAAGATATCGATGATGAATATCGAGTATCATAGAAAATATCAGGATACCAAATACTGTTGAAATCTAAACCGTTCCAATTTTTTTACGAAAAATAATATTCTTTTCCTGAACAAAATATTCTTTTCCATTTTTCACCCTTCGAAGCTTCGCACAGATTAATTACGTAAAAATGAAAACAGTCATAAATAAACGTTTTCATTCAATAGAAAGAGAATAAATCTCGAATCAAAATCGCTTTGGTTACCAATGCACTTTGTGTTTTACGGACTTCGACATAAATCAGAATTTCCTTTGTTCCATTGTTAAGGTGACCGATATTTCGAGATTGAGTCCACGGTTTAAAAAATAAAGTGTTACTAGAAGTGCCTCTTGAATAAAAATAGTATTGATTTTGACGTTTTTTTTTAGTAGCAACCGCACACCTGAAGACGCAGCGTTGGAAGACTTCCCACAACCGTGGACCGATGACCTGGTAAGAGTCATGGGAATGCGATGGATGCGAGACACACAGTACCACTCGTTGTGGCGACACTTGGGGGAAGCTTATGTCTAGCAGTGGATGTCCTTCGCCTGAAAAAATTATGATGATTGATTTTGATGAAAATTACGGTGAAGTGACCAATTGTGAGTCGGACTCGCGCACGAAGGGTTCCGTACCATTATCTATAAAAACGGTAAAAAAATCATGTCATTCCATTCAACAGCCCTTATTTATTTTATTCTGATTTTTAGTATTTGTTGTTATAACGGCAACAGAAATACATCATCTGTGAAAATTTCAACTGTGACTATCACGGTTCATGAGATACAGCCTGGTGACAGACGGACAGACATAAAGACAGATAGACGGACAGACAGACAGACATAAAGACAGATAGACGGACAGACAGACAGACATAAAGACAGACAGACGGACGGACATCGGAGTCTTAGTAATAGGGTCCCGTTTTATCCGTTGGGTACGGAACTCTAATTGATTCAAGAAAAAAGTCAAGTAGGTACTTTTATTTTTCTTAAAATTCAAGTAGGTTTTCTGTGGTACTAAATTATGCATGACAGGACAGCAGACGAATTACTTATAAAAAGTACCTACTGTGTATTTTCTTAAAAATAAAAGTAGAGCAGTTGAAGGGTGGGCCTTAAAAAATGGATATAGTTTATCTTTTATTTTCGTAATATTTAAGACTTGATAAATGTGAGATATTTCAGAAAAGCTAGAACGTATTTATCCAATAGAATTCCTGTTTATTTTGAGCGTGACGACCGGAGTACCTAAGTATTCACCCCCGACTCCGACTCTAAGATTCCTGCTTAGTTGAATATTTGTTAATCAAACAATTAATCATTCACTATCAGCTAAACGAATTAGGATGAAATATGGAACACGGGGAGACCATTGCTTTAATTAGTACTTATACTCCATCTGTTTAGATAGTTAACTAAACGTAAACAATCTTGATATGTCTTTTTATTTAAAAAAATCGTATAAAAGACAAACAAAGTTTATTTAAATTTAATTAATTATCAAGCATCGGTATAGGTATTAACAAATTGTAAACATTTTTAGATAAAATTTTTAGACAACTTTTAGATAAAAGACATGTCAAGATTGTTTACATTTAGTTAATTACCTAAACAGAAGGAGTATAGTACCTTGCCCTGTTCAAATGTTTCCGTGGAATAATTTTCGATTTTTACGCGTGCCAAATTTGATGTAGCGACGACTTTTAACCATTTTTATTTGCAAAATTAAATAATCTTTGCTAAATATGGAAAACTTTTAAAAATATCTTCTTCAACAAAGAAGTTTTATAACTTCAAGTTGCTTATAAAAAAGAGAAGTCCGGCGTGATGAACTTTGATTGCAAAGACTACGTAGTTCATCACGCCCATACGCATGCCGTACAAACGGTGTTTGACGAGGAACTGATATATTTATTTAAAATAATTATATTTCGTTTGCTTTTTCTACCAATTTTTATATTGTTTTCGCTGTTAATATTCTATTTTTGTATATTTTTTCATGCATGTTCCGTGTTGCCGTCTATACCTAATCTATTTGTGTATACAGTGCTATTGCCGCATAAAGTATAATTACGTTACGTCACACAAATTTTACAGTCATACGGCTCAACGGTTTTTTTTTTATAAAATTTGGCACACGTGTATACCTTGTCTTTCGCATCGTGGGTTTATTTTAACCCGGGAAAATGTTTTTTTATAGAAACTAGCAAGTATGTCTGTACACGGTGTAGTTCACAATATATTTTTTTCTTTTTTTTTTACTTAAAATATCATCGGAGTTGATTAGAATAATGATTTTATACTCTTAAAATTAAAAAAAAAATGTAAAGATTTTTTTTTTAATTAGGAAAAAACCGACGTAAAATTCCACCAATGGGGGGTCCAGAATCATGAATCATTCAATAAATTTATGAATAAACACTTTCTAGTTAACCTAGTTTTATAAATGCCGTGAAACTCTGTAATTGGTTTAAGTGATAATGGTCATCATTTCGCTATCACTGTGCAGCGTGTGTAGACTTCATTTTTATTTGCTAGTATCTTTCACGCAGCTGCATTGGGCTGTTCATTGATAGTGGGGTGGGCCTTCTTAACTCATGTAACTTTGTAAATAAACTGTTGAGTTTCCAAAAATAAATAAATAAATAAACCAACAAAGTTTTTTGGCAAAGCTTGACGCTGGTTTTCGAAGTGAAGACGGCGACTAATCGACGACACTGCTGTAATGCGGTCATTGCCGCATCCAGTCAGCTTAACCATCTGCAAAGAGTTAGGAAGTACTTGGTCACACCTGCCATCTTACCTATATTGATCTGCGGAACAGATGACACGGTCAGTTTTAGTAGCTGAAGTTTTTGTTGTTTTTTTTATTGCGACTTTATTGCTGTAACTTGAGTTTCCTGAAGGGATCGCAAATCGCAAGTTGGTCATAAATGAAGGGTCGGAGATAAACATTGAGTGGTTTATCTTTTATCTTTTGCTTTTCTTGACGGATATTTTTAGAAAATATCTAGACCGGCTTAACACTTCGGACCACAAGACGTACATGGTGGACATCCGACCCATATATACAAAGCGTTTTGGAAACACATTCATTGCGCGTACAGCTAAGGAGTGGATTTCCCTGCCGGAATCTGTGTTTCCTGATAGCTATAACCTAGAGGTCGTTAAGTCAAGAGTGAATAGGTTACTTCTAGGCAAGCGTGCTCCATCGTCGGCAACATCATCGCTTACCATCAGGTTAGAATCAGATAGTGGTCAAACGCGAGCCTATCCAATTTTTTTTTTAGCCTATACTGTCCCACTACTGGGCAAAGGCCTCCCCAAGGCTCTATCTATAATAATAATAAAAAAACTTTGGCTTGGCTGGTTGTGTGGGATAGCTAGCTTCTACCTGCGGCTTCCCTCGCTATGAAAATAAAATTGATTCCAAAGGATGCCCTATTCCAGGACATGACTTGTGTGCCTAGGGCCATGGGAAAACTTCTGAAAAGGTAAACTGTGTACATAGAACGCAAAGGACAACTGAAGGAATATAGGTGTGGTTTTTTTATTCAGTAAAAGTGTGACACGCCCTCTCGCTCCGCCTTAGAACAGGAAAAGTCATTAGATGATTACCCACCCCAAAAAAAAAACCTGTAGGTATGCCAAGTTTTATCCCTTAAGGTTACACTAGTCAATACTTTTTCCATACAAATTTTGGGGGTATTACTCCACAGTTTGACTTTGTACATCCAAAATAAAATATAATGGTTTTATCTTATTATTAATTTTGTCTGTACGGAAACAGAAGGTCAGACAGAAGGGAATTCACGGCAGCAATGGAGGATGTCTTCAAGGTTTTGGAATGCAGAGGGCTAGGCATTAATGTCAATGGCGAGTACATCACTCACCTTCGGTTTGCCGACGACATAGTAGTCATGGCTGAGACTACGGAGGAGCTCAGTACAATGCTTGGTGACCTCAGTAGACCTTCCGAAAGAGTGGCACTTAAAATGAACATGGACAAAACCAAAGTCATGGTAAACAGCCATGTAGCCCCACTCCTATCAAGGTTACACTCGAAGTTGTAGACGACTACGTTTACCTGGGACAGACGGTCCAGTTGGGAAGGTCTAACTTCGAGAAAGAGATCAATCGTCGAATCCGACTCGGCTGGGCAGCGTTCGGGAAGCTGCGCGGTGTCTTCTCGTCCAATATACCACAGTGTCTCAAGACGAAAGTCTATGACCAGTGCGTGTTGCCAGTGATGACATATGGCTCCGAAACGTGGTCGCTTACAATGGGCCTCATTAGAAGGCTTAAAGTCACCCAAAGGGCAATGGAGAGGGCTATGCTCGGAGTTTCCTTGCGTGATCGAATCAGGAATGAGGATATCCACAGGAGAACCAAGGTTGCCGACATAGCACGAAGAATCGCCAAACTAAAGTGGTAATGGGCAGGGCACATTGCTCGCAGAACAGATGGCCGTTGGGGCCGAAAGGTTCTGGAATGGCGACCACGTACCGGAAGACGTAGCGTTGGAAGGCCTCCTACAAGGTGGACCGATGACTTGGTAACGGTTGCGGGGGTCCGATGGATGCGAGACGCACAGAACCGTTCGCTGTGGCGACGCTTGGGGGAGGCCTATGTCCAGCAGTGGACGTCTTTCGGCTGAAATGATGAAATTATGATGGAAACAGAAAACCAAAAAAAATGCCATTAAAAAGTTAATGAGCCAACAAAGTTTCTGTTTTTTGATGATTTTAACGCTACTTTAGGTGTAAAAAAATAACAAAAATCATAATATAAAATCTTCAAAACGAAGTCGGTACCGACAAAACTTTATTACCGAAAAGTTCTATACAATTTATTTGTAATTAATTTATGTAGTGGTTTTTTCATAAAACTCGATTTTCCACAGCACTACTCTCAGATTTTACGCACCGTCTAATGTTGTTTCAGTTCGAAACGGTGTTTGTTTGCGTGAAAACAATAAGTTGTGCATATAGACTAGCGTCTAACCGCTCATACTTGATATTATCGCTGTCAGACACAATGTCAGATGAGACATAGCAGATTTTGGCCAAACTCATCAGCGAGTTCGAGCCCGCGACTAGTTCAGCCTTAAGACGTGCAGAGGTGGGCAACGGGTTTGTCAAAAAAGTACCTTGGCCCTGAAATGCAATCATGTGTTGATGGAATGTGACCGGAACACACAGGAAAGACAAAGTCTATTCGGTGTGGGATCTGAGGTCGGAGCATGTCATAGCATCTTAGCTTACCCGTCTTCGGAGGAGGCTAAGCTGTTGTATCGATTGCTACCGATGAGTGAGCTCTACTAATTATACTTTACTATTATGTTGTTTTTGTAGTTAGAGCTTAGTGTGTAACTATTATAACAGGAGTAGAGTAAAAAAAAAACCGGGCAAGTGCGAGTCGGACTCGCGCACTGAGGGTTCCGTACAAACTTACCTATGAAAACCGTTCCCGAATTAAGTTACGAAGATTTTTCCGAATCGCAAAAAGTTTTTTTTTTGTGACGTAACTTACAGTTTTCAGATTTTCCCTTCTACTTCCTTGCTTTATGCCAAATTTCAGGATTCTAGGTCATCGGGAAGTACCATATGAATTTTGATTCCCTTGACAGTGTCGAAATATACGTTTTTTGCGACATAAACGGCCGTATCTTTTTTTTCGTTATCTCAGAGGTTTGATTTTTTCACAGTTTTAAGGGACCGCAAACTTGAGTATATGGTTTTAATTTCAACTCGATACCTCCACGCGTTCCTGAGATAAAGGGTCTTGACAGACAGACGGACAACATAGTGATCCTATAAGGGTTCCGTTTTTTCCTTTTGAGGTACGGAACCCTAAAAACATACAACCGGACATACATTCAGACGTGTATCATGGTAAGCCAGGATATTTCCTCATCATCAAAAACCGCTACCACAAAAATATATACCAGTATTTTCTGACCAGTTTCTTGGCATAATTTTCGTAAATTAGGCTCATAAAGTGACCACTTTATTAAAACCATCAGTTGATCCCTAGATTTACTACGTTTCATTTTGTTAGACTTCCCTTATATGACTGCTATTCATCTGTGAAGCAACTATTTCTTGAGCTACTTCTTGGATTAGATGAATGGATATAAAATGGTCTTCATGAATTACTACGGAAATTACGTCCAGTCTATTTACTTTTCCCGTTTTCATAGAGCTACCCAATTTTTCTCGCAATATCACAATTACATATAGTCTACAAGCTTCTGACAGCGGCTTCGCCCGCGAATTAGCTTGGAACCCTCAATACAAACCCCCTCCAGGTTCATCCCCTTGGGGTTTTTTTTTTTTTTTTTCGGTGGGAAAATCATCTTATGACATCCCCCGCTCTTGGGCGAGGCGGGAGATAGTGTCAGACTTTTACTGACTAAAAACCCACTCCTGTTCCTTCGTTGCCTTCGTCCCAGGGCCCCGGGTTTCGTTTTCACACTACCCATGGCCCCAGTAGGCTTCGACCCTGCTGGGCCCCTACGATTTGCTGACATCTCCCTGAGGCGCGCGTGGAACAATACGCGCCGTCGACGACTTGGGCTCGGTCCGGACGGTTACCGGACGGTCGGACGGCGAGCCACCCATTGCTCGCCGTCCGCAAGCCCGCGCCTACGGTGGCCGGAAATCGGGATCGGAATCCCGGCGGCGGTTGGGGCGTGAGGACCGTTGCCTCATGCGATCGGCCGCCTCCTTTGCTAGCATTACTGCTTCGCAGAAGGAGGCGACCGCCTGCCACTCCTCCTCGCTCCGGACCATGGCCTGGACCAAAGCCCGGCGCGAGAGATCGCCGCCGCCGATCGGCCCCACGAGGACACGGCGTTGCTCTGCCCAAGCGGGGCACACCTCCACCGTGTGCTCCACCGTGTCCTCCGGGCGGTCCACACAGTGGCGACACCCGGGCGTCGCTTCCGCACGAATCCGGTGCAGGAACTTCCCGAACTTACCGTGTTCGGTGAGAACCTGCGTCATGCGAAAGGTGAGGACGCCGTGAGGTCTTTCCAACCACGCCTCAAAGAGGGGACTTACCGCCATAATTGTGGCGTGCCCAATCCCCTTGGGGGGTGAATTTTGGAAAATTCTCTCTTAGTGCTCACCTACGTCATAAAAGGAAGCTTTGTGCAAGATTTCACGTCAGACAGTCAGTTTTTCCTTTTATACATATAGATGATAAATTTCCAGTTATTTCATGGACTACTTACATAACTGTACTAGCTTCAGCCAGCGGCTTCAACCGCGTAAAAGTAGATTTCTCTATACAAAACTTTGGACCACAGTTTCATCTTCTTCTGGTGTCAAAAAAAATATATTCTTATTATTTATACAATATTATTTTTCGAGAGTGATTTGGTTACTTCTAGGCAAGCGTGCTCCATCGTCGGCCACATCATTGCTTATCATCAGGTGAGATAGTGGGCAAACGTGAGCCTATACATAATAAAAAAAAAGTATTCCAACCAATAAACTAAAATTGCCTTATTCAACAAAAAACTGGGCAAGTGCGAGTCGGACTCGCGCACTGAGGGTTCCGTACAAACTTATATAAATAGTTCAATTCCCGAATGGAGTCTCGAAGATTTTTCCGAATCGCAAAAGTTTTTTTTTTGTTACGTAACAACAAATATTCTGTTTTCAGATTTATACTATAAGACCTTGCTTTATGCCAAATTTCAGGATTCTGGGTAAACGGGAAGTACCCTATGAATTTTGATTCCCTTGAGAGTGTCGAATTTATACGTTTTTTCCGATCCGATCCTATTAGGGTTCCGTTTTTTTTCTTTTTGAGGTACGGAACTCTAAAAATCCATTGAACCGTCTAGTTTTCCAAGAACGCTTTGTTTGCTTTGTATCCCTACCCACTACTGGAAGTGCTCACCCCGTGAACGAGAATGAGGTTGAAGATAAATAGTGATGTAGCGAGCTAGACGATACAGGGCTGCCAGTATCAAGTTTGCTTGCAGAAGTGGAGCAATTTATTAAGTGGCTTTGAAACGTTGTTCAATCTTGCATATGAGCAGATGGTAGATTTATTTATTTATATGTATAATTCAGTAAAAACACTTGACTAATTAAAACTATATATGGTGACTGGTAATTAGTGACCGATACTTACACACGTGATTGTACTCATGATTACAAACAACTTTCTCAAAGAAACATTTTTTTATATACTTACTAGTTTTTAGGTACATTCAATGATTAGGTACGTACACCTATGGGTTTGCAAGCTGCGCGGGTGTTCTATCATTATTGTAGGTAGGAATGTGTCACGTGGCTAACAGCTGAGCGGTCGCCGGTCGCAGGCGCGCACGCGTATTTAAAACAGCTGTTTTATTATTGTGATAAAACTAATGAGAATATAAAATAGTTTATTTGGGAAAGTTGTTTGTAATCATGAGTACAATCATGTGTTTAAGTATCGGTCCCTAATTACCAGTCACCCTATATATACACTAAAGGCAAAAACTACTAGCTAAAATATGGCGTCATAAAACTCCTCCGCATCGCAGTCGACTAGAAGTGTGCCCAAAAGGCTGGCGGCATTGCCACGTTGTATGGCAATGCTTAATCTCTGACCGAGGTTAAAGCCAGCCCTTGGGTCACGCGAAGTGTCAACTAAGCGTTAGGATAATTCTATGAAAAGCGTATGAGCACCCGGACCCTACGGCCCAAGAGTTTCACCCCAAACGGCTCAAAAATATAACTGCCGACGAGGTTGTTATATTTCCGCTGCTTGAGGTTCTCCGCAGTCGCAGCACAGCACGAAGAGCTAGGAAGATGGGATGGCGCAAGAGGTAGTGTCCCACACTAAAGGCCTACCCAACGATGGTAGATTGATTAGTTCTTCACAATACTAGACAAAGTATTAAAAAAAACCTTTATCTTATTTAAGACTAACATCTGCTAGTTCTATCGCCCGCGTGATAGAAGAAAATTCTCCCAAGGGAACATTCTCCCGGTATAAAAAATATCCCTATATGCTGTTTCAGGTTATGGTTTAACCTTGTGCAAAGTTTCATCGAAATCCGTTCAGCCGTTTGTGCGTAAAGAAGAGAACAAACAATCACAAACTTTCGCTTTTATAATATTAGTGTGATAGTGATCTAACATAATTTGTTATTTACAGTATCTATTAAATCAGTATATTGTGAACATTTTGTACTGAGGTTGGAATAAAAATGAAAAGTTTCAAACGTCCACCCTATAAGGCACTGCAAAACAAAAACAAATAATGTACTGAAACATAAACCTACTGAAATAAAATAATACCTTATCTTTTTTTTATTATTATTATAGATAGATTCGCGTTTGACCACTATCTCACCTGATGGTAAGCGATGATGTGGCCGACGATGGAGCTCGCTTGCTTAGAAGTAACCTATTCACTCTTGACTTAAAGACTCTTAGGTTGTAGATATCAAGAAACACAGACTCCGGCAGGGAATTCCACTCCTTAGCTGTACGCATAATGAATGTGTTCCCAAAATGCTTTGTACGTATGGGTGGGATTTCCACCATGTACCGATGGCGCAACGCCGTACGTCTAGTGGTCCGATCACAGAAATATAATCTATGGGTCCGATGATGGAACGGACTTGGTAGAATTATATTGTGCAATTCCAACGCACACTCCCCGAAATGTAATCGATAGAAAACCGACAGGCCAGCAACTTGGCGTCGAAACAAACGCCACAAATAAATCTAGTGGAATAAATACTATCTTTCCCTATATGTTCCTCCCTCGTGCCACCCCTGAACATACCCCATATTTCAGGTAGCTACAAGTGGCGATGTCACAGCGATCGCACTGCATGCGTCTTGTCAACTTGCATCGCTGTTCATGCGTTACTGTGGCTGGGGTATAGATTGTGAATGTGCTTATGTGAAGATAGTTTACTAGATGTGTAGTGCACCTATTGTAAATTATGCACTGTACACTTTATTGATGAGCTTAGCCACTTGTTGTTACTAAAAAAGTTCTGAGTGTACATGTAAATGGATGGAGAGGGAGAGGAAGGCCAAAGAAAAGATTGATAGATTGTGTGAGGAGTGATATGAAAGAAAAGGGAGTTAGTGATAGCGTGACGGATGACAGGACAGAATGGAAGAAAAAAATGTGTTGCGCCTACCCCAAGTAATATGGGATAAGGGCAGGAAAAAGAAGAAGAAGCGACTTGAGACAAAGAGATGTCAGCAAACCGTAGGGCTGCTAGGGCCATGGGATTGGTTTCTGAAAATGATTACTCATGGTCTTGGAACGCAAAAAGTAACTGAAAGAACATAGGTGTGGTTTTGGTTAGTAAAAGTCTGACACGCCTTTCCGCTTCAATCCTAGAGCGGGAGAAGTAATAAGATGATTTCCCACTTCAAAAACAAAAAACCCCTTATCTAACTGTATGTACTAGCTGTTACCCGCGACTTCATTCGCGTAGAGTTTGGTATTATTACTCTCATTTTATTGAGGCATTCGTATTAAATAAATATTTTTTAGTTAGTTATTAGCTATTCTACCGGTTGCATTTCGGGGAGTGTGCGTCGGAATTGCATAACCTAATTCCGCCTAGCCCGTTCCATCTTCGGACCACCAAGCGTACGGCAATGCGCCACCGGTACATGGTGGACAAACCTATACGCACAAAACGTTTTGGGAACACATTCATTGTGTGTACAGCTAAGGAGTGGAATTCCTTGCCGGAATCTGTGTTTCCTGATGGCTACAACCTGGGAATCTTTATGTCAAGAGTGAATAGGTTACTTCTTATAGGTAAGCGTGCTCCGTCGTCGACCGCATCGTCGCTTTCCATCAGGTGAGATAGCGGTCAAGCGCGAACCTATCAAGAATAAAAAAAAATATTCTAATGAAAGTCTCGTCTTAGTTCAACTGTTTCGAAGACGTATCCCGTAGTTTAAAATAAGGTGATTTTTGTACGTTTTTGGAATTTTCAGTTCAGTATCGAAGGGTAAGCTAAAATAAAAATATATTTGCGGTAATGACAGGTATATGTTTACACAATCATACTCATTAAAACCATTAACATGTCTCTGACTTGGAGAATAGCTAAAAGATGTAATTTTAACAAAAACTTGATATTTTACCTTGTCTGTCTCGTCGTAACTCGTGTCTAATTACGTGTAGATTAATATGTATGTACTTAGATACTTGGGGTGCAACCAGATCGTGGGCAATCGACGACGACATAGTGATATATATGGAAAGGTTTGATGAATGAGGTGATATATTTTAAAGCGAATGAAATATGAAGACATCTGCAGGAGAACCAACGTTACTAACATGGCATAGCATAGTCGGCCTTATAATGTTCCCACTGTTGGGACTCAGGCCTCCTCTAGGAGAGGGAATGGGCCGTAATCCACCACGCGGGCCCAGTGCGGGTTGGTGAATGTCACATGTCTTCGAATTTTTGGTTCTAGGACATGCCGGTTTCCTCACGATGTTTTCCTTCACCGTTTTGAGAGCAGTGGTGATGAAATAAATTACACAAAGTAATGTGCCTGGCTGGGTTTGAACCTGCGACCTACAACTCATAAGTCGGGGCCGTTACCACTCGGCCACCACTGCTCTACGTTTCTCACGTTACTAACATAGCCTGAAGTATCGCCAAACTTAAGTGGCAGTGGGCAGGGCACACTGCTTGCAGAAAAAATGATCGATGGGTACGAAAGGTTCTAGAGTTTCGGCCACGTACTGGGAGATGCAGCGTTGAAAGGCTTCCCACAAGGTGGACCAATAACCTGGTGAGGGTTACTAGAATCTGATGGATGCGAGACGCACAGGACAACTCGTGATGTCTACGCTTGGGGTAGCCCTATGTTCAACAATAGACGTCTTGCGGCTGAAATAATGATGATGATTTTGAAGCGACGAGTCGTCTTCGGTCTATAATCGTGTGAGCGTTTATCATTGCAATTTACACCTTATCTCAATGGCATAGATGTCTCCTGACACACATTTGTCACTTGCAAGGATATTACATTACGCACAAATAACTAGTTAGGTACAGTATGTAGCAAGGAGACATGCTTGTAATATCCTGGTGTTCAATTAGGGTTATAGTGGAATGCACACGAGCTCCCGTTGTGTGGTGAGCCAATCAAAACAGAGAATGTGGCTTTCAAAATGTATGGCTGCATAGGATATGTGCAACCATTATTTCATTTTAGTGCTTAATAGCAGTGACAAAATATTGAAACTTTTTTTAATCAAGAAGAGAATTTCAATAAAATCACACTTAATATTACGAGTATAAGGCGGTATATAATCATTCTCATCATTATCATCATTTCAGCCGAAAGACGTCCACTGCTGGACATGGGCCTCTTCCAAGCGTCTCCACAACGACCGATCCTGTGCGTCTCGCATCCACCGCACTCCCGCAACTCTCACCAGGTCGTCAGTCCACCTTGTGGGAGGCCTTCCGTAATCAAATAATCATTCTAATATAATTTAATTATTATTTATTAGCATAACAGCATAATCAGCCTTTTAATGTTCCCACTGCTGGGCCTCAGGCCTCCTCTCTCTCTAGGAGAAGGAATGGGCCGTAATCCACCACGCGGGCGGATTGGTGAATGTCACATGTCTTCGAATTTTTGGTTCTACGACATGCCGGTTTCCTCACGATATTTTCCTTCACCGTTTTGAGAGCAGTGGTGATAAAATAAATTACAAAGTAATGCACCTGGCTGGGTTTGAAACCGCGCCCTACAACTCGTAAGTCGGGGCGTTACCACTTGGCCACCACTGCTCTAATTAAAAATTATTTATCGGTAATTGGAAATGTCGTTGGAAATAATTAATTGAAAGAAAGAAAGAAAATTAATTTATTTTGTCACAACGCAACGCACACAAACAATAGTTATCAGTATAAAACTTATGTTAATTAATAGTAATTGGTTAATTGTATTTATTGGTAGTTGGAAAAACTTGGTATTTAAATGTCAGACGAATTGGCGAACTGTACTATTTAATAGTAAATCTTTGCAAATAATTAATGGGCAAATTTTATTTATAGATAATTGCTTAAACTTGAACCGAAGGTATTTAAATTAGTGAAATCTGCTTATTGAAGATTATAATAATAATCTAATAATAATCTTTCTTTATTTACTGACGTTTATACAATTTTATTGAAGTCCCTGGCTCCTGTGCTAGGTGATTAACCTGTGTTACAGAAGCCAGTGCCCTCTCCCGGGAGAAATACAGTTAGTTCTTCTGCAATATATAGGTATGAATACATGAAAAATAGTAAAAAAAAAAGAAAGATAACAATGATTTAAATTCAAACTGAGATAAAAACAAAAACAAAAAGTTGTCAGTAAGCCTGTAACGGTGAGTGAGTGAGTGAGAGTATGAGGTGAGTTAGTGTGTGTGTGGGGTAAGTGTGTGTGTGTGGTAAGTAAGTGTGTGTGGTGAGTGAATGTGTATGGTGAGTGAGTGTGTGCAAAGAGTTCACAAACATGTATGTAGGTACAGGAAGAATTTAATTAGGTTTGTAAGAAGGACAATATAAAGGTAGGATAGGATAGTCACCGAAGCACTTCTAGAATCTGCTCCGAGTCATCGTAACTGAGTGACATAAGCCATGGCTTCAGGCTCTGTTTGACTTTATGGACAGTAAGTTTATATAAGAAATCAGAAATCAGAAACGTTTATTTCAAATAGACCAATTACAGGCACTTTTGAATTGTCAAAATGTCAGTCAGTCAAAAAAAAAAAAAAACAAGTGAAGCTAAATTGTTGTTGTATATTGCCAGCTTCTTATTTATTTTGTTATAAATTAACGAGCTCTGCGCACAATAGTGGCGCCGCGCTAGTGTAGAACGACACTGAACAGACTCACAGACAGGGAAACCTACTCGCCGACTGGTAAGATTCCTATCCAGTGGTATCGTGGAATGACGTCGCAACACAGAGCGGAGGATATACAGTTTTCTTACCGTGAGTACTTGGGCATCGGAGTACAACTGAGCTGTGGGACTGGGATAGTCTCTTCTACGGAAGAGAATGACTTTGAGAACAGCTCGCTGAGCTCGTTCTACTCTAAGCATCACGGTTTTGAAAGTTCCACCCCATACTGGTATGCAGTAAGTGATAATAGACTCGCACAAGGAACGATACACCAGTGAAGCCGTCTCCCCATCAACCGAGTGTCTCAAATCTTTAAATAAATACATTAGCTTTCGAAGCCGGGAGCATAATATATCTGTATGAATACGCCAATCTAGCTTGTTATCGATATAGACACCCAAATATTTAATATTTGAGACCATCGTCAAGTAATTGCATTTGCAAGGCATTGCATCATGGCAAATATGCGCTCTTAATTTGTTTGAGTCTGGTGGAGGTGTGGGAGAATTTGGTGGAAGATACTGAATCACTTTCGTCTTTGATATATTAAGCGTCAGAAGGTTAGTGGAAAGCCAGGCCATAACAGTACGAAAAGTTAGTTCAGTTCTATGCTTCGCTTTGTCCCAGGTCTTATCGTATAACAAAAGTGCCGTATCGTCCGCATAAGTAAAAATGTCACACTGGGTAAGGGGTAGTTGACAAAGGTCATTAATATATATTTGAAATAGCGTGGGTCCCAAGATACTTCCTTGCGGTATGCCGAAGCCAATAAACTCTTCGTCACTGATTACGGAATCAATCTTAACACATTGGCTACGCCCGCTCAGGTAATCTTTGTAAATATTTAGGGCCACACCACGTACTCCCATATGCTCCATTTTGGTTAAGAGTCTTGAAATGGAAACAGTATCAAAAGCCTTCGTCAAGTCTAAAAAGACACCATAGCACTTAAGGCGATTGTCCAATCTTTCGACCAATGCATTTGTGAAATCAGAGACAGCGTCCTCTGTGGACACTCCTGAGCGAAAACCGTACTGGTTGTTTGTGATCAGCTTATTTTTAAACAGAAACTTTGTTAGACTAGTGTTGAGAATTCGTTCGAGTATTTTGGATAAAGAGGTAAGTACTGAGATTGGCCGATAGTTGGACACATCGTCTCTAGGTCCACTCTTGTACTCTTGTTGACTACTGCGCGTTTAAAAGCTTTAGGAAAAATTCCAGAGGTGATGGAGCAGTTACATATATGGGCTATGAAAGGAGCCAAAATACTGCTAGATTGTTTTATAATGAGGGCAGGTATATTCTCCCATCCCACCGCACAATCACTACGTAACCTATAAATTATACTTATAACAAGTGATTCATCAACTAATGGAATAGCCAGAGAGTTGCTCGGGGACGGAGAAGAAGAAGTAAAAGTCGCATGGTCGATGGAGTCAAATTTTGAAGCAAGGTCACTTCCAATATTGACGAAGTATTTATTGACATTATTAATTGATTTGATAGGGTCACTAGAAGATTGTAACAGAGCATTAGGATGGTTTGGCTGTTGGTTACTATGTGTGATTGATTTGATTACTTTCCACGTTGCTTTCGGATTGTTATTAGCTTTTAGTAATTCTGCTTTCTCATAGGCACGTTTTAATTTTTTAAGTAAAGAATTACAAAAGTTGCGGTAACAAGGTATTCATTTATTATTATAAATGAATACCTTGTATTATCATCATCATTCCAGCTGAAAAACCAGCTGTATGTTGGATATAGGCCTTCCCATTGTTCGCTAGAATGACCATCGGATTTCCCCGACCCTCACCAGGTCATCGGTCTACCTCCCACAAGGTAGACCGATGACCTGGTGAGGGTCTTAACCTGGAAGGCCTTATAACGCTGCGTTTTCTAGTACACGGTCGCCACTCCAGAACCCTTCGGCACCATCGACCATCTATTCTGTGAGCAATGTGCCCTGCCCACTGCCACTTTAGTTTGGCGATTCTTTGGGCTATGTCGGCGACCTTGGTTCTCCTGCGGATATCTTCATTCATTATGCGATCACGCAAGGAACAAGATAATGTCAAAGTTCAGTTGCCTTTTGTGTTCTAAAGTCACGGTAATTTTTTAAAACAATTCCACAGCCCAGGACTATAATAGCCTGGCAGTCACTTTACGTAAAGTACTAGTGTGAGTAGCGACCGCGCACCGAAAAACGCAGCGTTGGAAGGCCTCCCACAAGGTGGACCGACGACCTGGTGAGGGTCGCGGGAGTGCGGTGGATGCGAGACGTACAGGATTGGTCGTTGTGGAGACGCTTGGGGGAGGCCTAAGTCCAACAGTGGACGTCTTTCGGCTGAAATAATGACGATGATCTCGTGCCACCGCGAGCTCCCGTAATTTGTTAATCTTTCACTCCCAAAAGGATGTTATAATATGCCATTTTTGATCTTCCAGTTTAACCAGATCCTTCTGAATGCTAGTATTTTCCATAGAGCGATTGATACTAAAAGAAAGAAAGGAAAAGAAAGAAGAAAAAATATACACATAAATACTGCTGAGCTCCATCATCACCATCATCACTTCAGCTGAAAGACGTCCACTGTTGGACATAAGCCTCCCCCAAGTGTCGCCACAACGACCTGTGCGTTTTGCGTCTATCGGATAACCGCGTCCCTCACCAGGTCATCGGCCCTCCTAACCACATATCTTCAACTGCAAATTTCCACCAACAAAACAATATTCTATATCCGACCGAACACACGACTGAAAAAAGTTGCACTTTTTCCCCGCCAGCCCCGCTGATTGGCTGAAAAAAAAAATTGAAAATAATTAAGGCCATCGCACTGGGAAGCTTCCCGCAAATAAATAGAATTTCCGTAACGAACCGAATAATAAAAATGCGAGGAGTGTTGGAAGGAATGGCCGGTCGTATCTTGTCGCCGCCGTCACTTCGAGAACCTGACACAAATAAACTGACCACTTTGTCACTGTTTTTAAGAGGGTAGATTGAAATTCAGGCCTTTGTGTTACGAATCTGTGTGTTCTATTGAGTTTTTTTTTTTTTTAGGTGGGAAATCATCCAATGACATCTCCCGCCTTGGGCGGGGCGGAGAGCGTGTCAGACTTTTACTGACTAAAACCCACTTGTTTGTTCCTTCTTTGCTTTGGGTTTCAGGGCCCCGGGGTTCATTTTCACTTAAGGCTCCGTGCACAGAATTATCTCATTTTGAACCTTTTTGATCATGGTTTGTGAGAAAAGTAAGAAGAATTTAAACCTTATTTTTGAGGATTATGAAAGTCAAGTTCTTATTCTCTCAGTTGGCTTGACTATTTTTTTAAAATAATGTGTGTATTAATGGCAATTACCCATATTCAAAACCCTTTTCTCGCAAAAGTATCGATCGAGTGAAGTTTGGCTACGTTTTACACAAACTACAAATGATTTATAACATTAAAAAAAATATTAGTAACATCATTATATGGTCTACTCTCAGATGGGTTGAAAACATTATTGACTTCAATAGGAAATATAGCAGAAAAAAAATGTTGAAAAAACATAATTCTTGGAAAACATCTGTACAAATAAGTATTTTTTTCTATACCTTAGAAACACTTTTAAGAAAATTTAAAAATTACACAATAATCTTAAGTTAATCTGTTAATAGAATCTAAAATTTATTTTATAAATAAACAATACCTTCATTTCGTTTTTTACAAACAAATTGAACTATATTATCGACCGCGCAAACACGATCGCGTCAGTAACGATCGGGCACTCCCAGCGAGAGCACGTACTACTTTATTCCGTAGCCGCTCGCGAAATTTACTCGAATATATTCCCAAATTTGTACGCCGACTATCACGTTGTGATCCAGTAAGTATTATTTTTGATTTTATGTACTTTGTTTATTAAGATTGTTTAAATTTCTTTCGACTTCAATAGTACTTAGAGGTAACTGTTGTATGTTTGTATGTAAAGGTTATCTGCGGAATTACTCTACTACTATGATTAAATTACAATTCTTTCACTAATGCCATCTACAATGGTTAATGGCAGCTATATTACCATCCACAGAAAGTTGATATTTTTAACCGACTTAAAAAAAGGAGGAGGTTATCAATTCAGTTGTATGTTTTTAATCATTTTTTTATGTTTGTTACCTCAGAACTCCGTCGTTAATGGACCGATTTTTTTGCAGATAATGAGTCGAAAGAAAAGGACGCATTATAAAGGCGTCACTAAAAGGAAAAAAAAAAACAAAATGTGGGGCTGATACGTGCAAGACAAGTTCTTAAAGAACGCAAGTCCAATGCACTGGCTACGGTTTCGTTTCCAGAACATGTAAGATTTCTTCGATCAGCAGTAGAAGTGAAATAGTACATTTTGATACAGTGGAGAAAGTTTGTCATTGCGACCGAGGACGAATTCATACGAGCCGTAGGCGAGTGTTTTATATGGATCTGAGTGCTGCTGATTGATACATTTTTACGTGATTGCTTAGCGCTCAGCCTGATACAATAAATGTAATAAAATATGGTGGCAACGAGCACGCGTACTTTTTCGCACTAGTGCGAAAAACAGTAAATAGTGTGCCTAAAAGCGGTAGGAATAAGAGCGGGTTTTCGAGTAAGTGTATTGAAATAGCATTTACCAGTACATACTAATTGACAATGTTGCTATTTTTTAGGAAATAGATGCTAATGAAAATTCTGAAACGACTATGGACACTAATAAAGTTGACAATATGTGTCAACTTGAACTATTCATGGTAATTATAACCATTGTGTTACGTACAGGGTGTAAATAAATAAACGCAAGACCTACTTTTAGAAATTCATAACTTGTTTTAGTTGTACTATATATGGTGATCTAATTGTTTCAGTTTATATTGAAAGTCTCATATTTTTTCTCTAAACTTAACTCGAAAAGTGAAATTTTGTAAGTTCTTGGTCCGAGAGACCACACAGGATGTTTTGCGTTTATTATGTTATATCGTATAAAAATAAATAATGTACTTATAATATACCAACATTTACAGGGTTATTTGTAATACACTAACAACCTTGCAGGACTGTATTACTGACATCATAAATAACAATTTTTGTTCTATGACTTTTTACAAAACATAATTCATTTACCAAAAATAACCCTTCAAGATTTCGTTGCTCTTTCTAACACACTTCAACTTTGTATTTTGCTATACCTACGTCTGTATGACGCGACGCAAGCGCATCAAGCACCCCCGCTGCCCGATCCCCGCTCCCCTCCGCTATTGTACTATCGCTTGCTTCGCATATACTTCGTAATGTTTAGAATGTTCAATTAAAATATTTTTATTTTTGTATGAAAATCTGATGAACTAAAATATGATAAATTTTCAAGATAAGATATAAGAAAATCCGTAGTCACACGTTATTAAAGTGTTTCGGTTGGTACCTACAACGTGTGACTACGGATTTTCTTTTTGTTCTGTTCTTGTTTCTCCATTTACCTTGTTTATTCCAGCATCCTTACAATCTTGTTTCATAATTTTTCAGCGTCGTTTTTTTTGTCGTTGTCGGGTTTTAGTTTTTAACTGTTTTTTATTTAAACAATTTTGGTGTTAAATTTAACACATGACTTTTGGTCCGCTAGAGGGCGTCGCTTTAAATTTGAGCAATATTTTGGAAATGTACAAGTGAAGCCCTTTCAAATGCTACCAAACACGGCGTAATTATCACCATTTTTATTTTTAACACATTACTTTTTGTCCGCTAGAGGGCGACATATCAAGTTTTGTGACACGTCACGTAGCCTATGTTCAGCGGACAATTAAGACGGTTCTAACAATACCTCATATGTCGAGTTCCGATAAGTAGATTAGGAGCTATGAGGGAACAGATGAACATACTCACATACATACATAGCCTGTCAAAATCATTACCCTCCTTTGGCTTTGCCGTAGTCGGGTAAAAAAAAAACTAATTTGAAGGTAAAAGTGGCTGTGGCTGCGGAGCAGGACCGGCATTTAGCCAAGCGTTTTCATCAAGGATATAATCTTCCAGTTTATAATACGCTTGTCTACATAGTGTGCGTTTAATGCAACCTTTAAATTTGGACTCATTTAGTTGTAGAATCTTAACTGGTATTTTATTATAAAATTTTACACAGTACCCCATGAAAGAACTATGTACTTTAGCCAATCTGAACCGAGGTTGATCTAATTTGTTCCTATTCCTAGTATTAAAATTGTGCCTGTCACTTATCTTAGTAAAAAGATGAATATTTTTCCGAACATACATAATGTTTTCATAAATGTATTGACAAGAACTAAAAAATGAAAGTAACTAAAATAAACTAGTCGCGCAGTATCCACATCAGTAAATTGACGGATTTTTCTGACAGCATATGCTGCTGAACTAAGCCGACTTGCCAGAGATGTTAAATGAGGACCCCATTGTAGCCTCGAGTCAAGCGTGATCCCTAGGAAAACCGTATTCTCGACAAATTCGAGTTTCTCCTTGTTCAATACTTGATATCTCGAAGGCTTTCGATAGGGTCTGGCATGAAAGCCTTATTGCTAAGCTTCCTTCCTTCGGTCTACCCACTGGTCTGTGTGATTGGATCGCAGACTTCTTGAGGGATCGATCCATCCGAGTGGTCGTTGATGGCTGCTCGTCCGGTCAAATGGATATTAATGCCGGGGTCCCTCAGGGGTCGGTACTCTCGGCAACACTGTTTTTGCTGCACATAAATGACTTACTTAAACCCGGTATCTTTGGGTATGCAGACGACAGCACTGTTGCAGAGAGATATGTGGCTGACGCACGCGCTAGTGGGTCACAGATCCAGTCGTCCCGAGAGGCTATGGTTGAACGCTTGAACTCGTCCTTGAAGGCGGTCTCCGATTGGGGCGATGCCAATCTGGTCAATTCAAAGCAAGTAAAACCAAGCGTGTCTTTTTTCCGCTAAACGGAGTCAATTCCACCCGGCTCCATATTTCCGAGGTGTGACCGTGCCAATAACCGACCATCTTGATCTTCTTGGCGTTACGCTGACGTCAACTCTCAACTTTGGGCCATACATCGAAGCAAAGGCTCAACTGGCAGCAAAAAAGCTGGGAATCCTCGCGAAGGTCAGACGGTACTTCACGCCGGAACAGCTGCTAAAACTTTATCAAGCGCAAGTTCGATCGTGTATGGAGTACTGCTCTCATCTTTGGGACGGGTCTGCCAAATACCAGCTTGATGCGCTAGAGTCGATTGAGAGGCGAGCCAAGAGGATCATTGGCAATGATGCACTTGTTGAGTCGAAGCTCCAAAGCCTTGGACATCGCCGCCGAGTTGCTGGCCTGTCGGTTTTCTATCGTTTACATTTCGGGGAGTGTGCACTGGAATTGCACAATCTAATTCCGCCAAGTCCGTTCCATCATCGGACCACTAGACGTACGGTGTTGCGCCACCGGTACATGGTGGACATCCCACCCATACGCACAAAACGTTTTGAGAACACATTTATTATGCATACAGCCAAGGAGTGGAATTCCTTGCCGGAGTCTGTGTTTCCTGATAGCTACAACTTAGGGGTCTTTAAGTCAAGAGTGAATAGGCTACTTCTAGGCAACCGTGCTCCATCGTCGACCACATCATCGCTTGCCATCAGGTGAGATGATGGTCAAACGCGAGCCTATCATTAATAAAAAAAAAGAAGCTTTTATGGCTTTGGAAAGAGGTAGTGTGAGTCCATCAGGTATACCATCAATATCAGTAACAGCTGATGCTGCTTGCATACTTATTCTTCGGCCTATTTCCATCTTTTTGTTATCTCGTCGTGACATTTCGCGTACGTATTTTGTTTAATTATTGGTAAATCTATGGAAGTCAACAAACAAAATATTTCTGATTTCTGAACAATTCCTTTTAAATACGGGTAAATTCCAATAAAACTCAGTAATCGTCAATACGGCTTTCGCCGAAATCGTTCAACTGGGGATCTTCTAGCGTATGCCATTCAAATCTGGAGAGAGGCTATCGAGAAGTATGGAGAAGCACTTGCAGTCTTCCTTGATATCTCGAAGGCCTTCGACAAGGTCTGGAACAAAACCCTTATTGCTAAACTTCTTTCCTTCGGTCTACCCACTACTGGAGTCTGTCTGATTGGATAGCAGACTTCTTGAGGGGGTCGATCCATACGAGTGGTTATTGATGGCTGCTCGTCCGGTCAAATGGATATTAAAGCCGGGGTCCCTCAGGGGTCGGTACTCTCGGCAACACTGTTCTTGCTGCACATAAATGACCTACTTAAACCCGGTACCTTTGGGCATGCAGACCACAACACTGTTGCCAAGAGATACGTGTCTGACACACAGATCCAGTCTTTCCGAGAGACTATGGTTGAACGCTTGAACGCGTGCACTAGCTTCTGACGTTTTATAAGTGCCCATGTAGGCCTATGTGAAATAAAAAACTTTTGACTTTGACTTTGACTTTGAACTGGTCCTAAGGCAGTATCTGATTGGGACGATGCCGATCTGGTCAAGTTCAATGCTGCTAAAACCCAGGCGTGTCTTTTTCTGCTAAACGGAGACAATTTCGCACGGCTCCATATTTCCGGGGTGTAACCGTGCCGATAACCGACCATCTTGAGCTTCTTGGGGTAACGTTGTCGTCTACCCTCAATTTTGGCTCTTATATCAAGGCAAAAGCTCAGCAGGCTGCCAAAAAATTGAAGATCTTAGCTGAGGTGATTCGGTACTTTACACCGGAACAGACAGCTGCTCCAACTTTATCAAGCACAAGTTCGATCGTGTATAGAGCTGTACTGATCTCATCTTTTAAATATTCAAAAAAAATATATATCTGTTTTTAAAAATACGGTGATGTTCTTATTTATTTTGTTTGCTTTCCTTTTTATTCCGATATTTTTGGTTCAATTCGAATACTTGACATTGATGAATATATTTTTTTACACCACCTGCTCGATAATGCCCTTTTATACGTCATACAACCATCACTTAAAACAAGTCATTATGTCCCTAGGGAGATAATGCAGTATGGGCGATCCCTAGGGAATAATGAGATTTGAATTTGGAACGTGAAAAACCGTCAGCATTGTGTGAATTAAAATGTAGTGCATCAAACAAGTTTATTCAAATTTCAAACTGGCCACTAACAAAAAAAAAAACAGAATAAAAAAACTTTCTAAAAAAAGTAATGAACAAGCGGGAGCGATAGAGAAAATTTAAATTATAGAATCTTTGAGTAGTGAATTTTGTTTGTTTCAAATCTCAAAACATTTTGAGTGATAGTTAAGATTAACTCGTAAATAATACTTACATGTATTTCTCTATTATATGATTTGTTTTACTAAATTGTCTTTTAATTATCTCACAGATGGTGTAAAAAGTAGAGTACCCAACACAGGGATAAAGCTGTCTTTGTCTTGGGCGGCTTGAATTCCTCACTTCACTCAGGTTTCTTTATTAACCCCCTCGCAGTGCTCGGGAGTTAATTATATAAATCCCTCACTGACGTTCGGGATTAAAATTAGCAACCTTCGTTTTGTTCGGAATTCAACATGCCGCCCGCGACTTAAAGACACTGCTTTATTCCCTAGTCACATAATCTACTTTATGCAATAACGCAATGAAGTTTGTGAAATGTATTATTTTTATTGTATTTGCTGCGAATTTTTTGGTATATATGTAGGTCTTTTTATTTCCTTTTTTTACGTAGTTTTTAACGATGACCTCAACTTGGTATTGTTTTGTCAATTAATTAATTTCTGAGTTGAGCTATACGTTTACTGACAAATGCTTGCACTGACTGAACAGGTCCACTCTAACACGGTAATATTATCTATACAGTATTCCAACTTCATACAAACGGACGAAACGCGAGCTATACCTACGCGCCTCGATCTCGAGGTGCGCTCGGGATGCAGACAGTCGCGTCTGTGCCGCGCGATATTTTCAATAAAAATAAGTTCAAGTACATATTTATATATATAATATGACGAGTAGGATATATTGTGCTGTTTTTCATTCACATAAATATTGCTTCATTTAAAACCAAACATATAAATTGTAAAGTAGCTGCAGGTATCTATAACCAAGTAAAAGATATTCCTTTTTCTCCACCTTGTCCATGTTTCCCAAAACAATTTTTAATTAAGCTTTAGAATGCGGATTTTTGTACTTTAATTCATTAACGCTCAGGCGGTAGCCGGCGCCCGCAAGCCATTGTCTTACTATTGTGTCTCTAATTACGCACGTCAAAATTTTTCGGTCGCAAATATTGAACACTTCCTATTCAATTCACAAAGTATTTTATTTGTTTATATAAAAAAAGTATATTTACAATCACAAAACTAAATGGAAACACAAAATAGGCAAATGTAATTAAAATGCTGGAGGCGGGCAGCCCTATCGCATGTTTACGTACCGCGCGGCTGTAGGCATTTATTTCAAAGATACGGCCGAGTTACAATACTGTATAGATAATATTACCGTGACTCGAACATCTCAGACACTAGTATACACTGTCCGCATACACCTTTACCGAGATTACATATCTGAATTTTAAAAGAGATATCTCGTAAACTTAATTTTTTTTTGACACATGGAAAGTGTTTTTTTACAACTATTTTACTTAAATAAATATCATTGTATCATCGTTTTGTATTTATCATTTAGTTAATTGTCTAAATGTATCAACATCCATCTAACACAAAATTGAATAATTTTGGTGTGAATTGTGACAAATATAAAATATATACACGTTCCAGATTTTTATTTACAAACCATACTTACTTTATAATTTTGTAACTCAGAAAAATATCTTATAGAGGATCAAAATTGTTTGAGCGGTCACCAAGCTCGATTTTTACGCGTGTGTGCGTGTAGCTGCATGCACGATGCACACAAACATAACATTGCAGCGAATTTGCCTAAACTCTAGCGAGTGAATTTTATGCACGGCCTCTTAACCAATGGCCCCAGTAGGCTTCGACCCTGCTGGGCCCCTACGATTTGCTGACATCTCCTTGAGGCGCGCGTGAAACACTACGCGCTGTCGACGACTTGGGCTCGGTCCGGACGGTTACCGGACGACAATTCTTCTTTTTCTTTATTGTACACCATAACAGCTTATAATAAAAGTGGATAACAGAGTTCATGTACATAGGCTTAACTCAAAGTTAAGTTTTCTTCCAGCAAACCATTGAGTGATGAAGAGACCACAATAGAGGGTAGGATCCAGTGTACAATTTTAAAATTACAGACAATACGAATAAAATAATACATAAATATACATAATATACATAAATACAAACACACTTATGTTACATATATATGTATTATGTCATTGTGAAAGGAAATGTTTACCTCTTGAATACATCCAAAGAACGGCTGTCACGTAAGAAGTGAGGGAGAGTTCCAGAGACGCACTGCGGTGACAACGGCGGCCCCGACTTACGAATTGTAGGTCGCGGGTTCAAACCCAGCCAGGCGCATTACTTTGTATAATTTATTTCATCACCACTGCTCTCAAAACGGTGAAGGAAAACATCGTGAGGAAACCGGCATGTCCTCGAACCAAAAATTCGAAGACATGTTACATTCACCAACCCGCACTGGGCCCGCGTAGTGGATTACGGCCCATTCCCTCTCCTAGAGAGGAGGCCTGAGTCCCAGCAGTGGGAACATTAAAAAAAAAGGCTTAGTAAGCTATGCTATGCTATACTGCGGTGACTGAGAAGGAGCCATCATAACGGCTGGAAGTGTGAAAGGGGAAGGAAGGAAAAAGTATTCTTAACTGTCTGAATGCCGGGAGCGTAGATCCACGCGAGACACAATGTTTTTTAATTGTGTCTCTAATAGCCGGCATACGAAAGGTTGTATTGTTCGGTAATTGTGATAGTTCCCTTGGTACGATTCGGGGGTATTCCCGAGATAAAAAGTATCCTATATTCTATTCGAGGACATGGTCTACCCGTGTGCAAAATTCCATCCAAATTCGTTCAGCCTTTCGACCGTGAAGAAGTAGCATCACACCCACACACACTCATAGCGAGAGAACGGCCCTCACGCCCCAGCCACCGTAGGCGCTGGCTTGCGGACGGCGAGCATTGGGTAGCTCGCCGTCCGTTAACCGTCCGGACCGAGCCCAAGTTGTCGACGGCGCGTAGTGTTCCACGCGCGCCTCAAAGAGATGTCAGCAAAACCGTAGGGCACAGCAAGGTCGAAGCCTACTGGGGCCATGGGTGATGCGAAAGAGAACCCCAGGCCCCGGAACGAAGGCAAAGAAGGAACAGGAGTGGGATTTTGTCAGTAAAAGTCTGACACTGTCTCACGCTCCGCCCAAGAGCGGGGGATGTTATTGGATGATTTTCCAACCGAAAAAAAAAACATAAACTTTCGCCTTTATTAGTGTGTTTCTATTTTTTTGTGCCAAACTCGAAAAGTAGAACCATTCACAGTCAACAGAAAGTATCCTCTAAGTTTTATTTTCTCTTGCGAGTGTCAAAATAAGCGGCATAAACAGCCGTGTCTTATGAATGCGTTCAACTTATGTTTCTTCTTTACAACTTACTGCCGCGTTCCTGACACAAAGGGTCTTGACAGACAGGCAGACAGACATACAGACAGACGTACACCGAAGTGATCCTATAACGAATAGCGGTTCCATTTTTAGAACCCTCATAAAAAAAGGATACATATTGTTTTACACTTACTATTATGCCTATTGACTGGCCTGTTGGTATAGTTGTCAGTGGCCATGACTGCTATGCCGGAGGTCGTGGGTTCAATTCCCACACAAGAGAAATGTTTGTACGATAAACACGATCATTTGTTCTGTGTCTGAGTGTAATTTATCTATAATATGTATGTATTACACCACGTACCGAAAGACGTAGCGTTGAAAGGCCTCCTACAAGGTGGACCGATGACTTGGTAACGGTAGCGGGAGTCCGATGGATGCGAGACGCACAGGACCGTTCATTGTGGCGACACTTGGGGGAGGCCTATGTCCAGCAGTGGACGTCTGTCGGCTGAAATGATGATGATGATTTAGAAATATATAAGTTGTCTAGTACTCATACCACACGCTCTGCTTAGTTTGGGATTAGATGGCGTTGTATGCAAGTTGTGGAATATTATTGTAATAATAATTTAACTTGAATACATCAATACCAGAGTTCGTAACACAGCTCCTATTAATCCACTCCTGGTGTCAAATAAACCCATAGACAGCTAACAAGCTTCTAGAATTATAGCTTAGCTATATAAATCACACGAGATCGATACTGAATACGACGTACTAAGACAATAGAGTAACCAACCGGCACATAACGAGCTTTATCAGGAAAAACATGATATCGGACAGTTTACGCATTCAGGAGGAATCTTTTATTTTTAGGGTTCCGTACCTCAAAAGGAAAAAACGGAACCCTTATAAGATCACTTTGTTGTCCGTCCGTCTGTCTGTCTGTCTGTCAAGACCCTTTATCTCGGGAACGCGTGGAGGTATCGAGTTGAAATTAAAACCATGTACTCAAGTCTGCAGTGCCTTGAAGCTGTGAAAAAATTAAATTTATGAGTTAACGAGAAAAAAAAATACGGCCGTTTATGTCGCAAAAAACGTGTATTTCGACACTCTCAAGGTATTTTTCTTTTTTAAATCTAACCAGGCCCATTACTTTGTGTAATTTATTTAATCAGCACTGCTCTCAAAACTGTAAAGGAAAACATTGTTGGTATGTCCTAGAACTGAAAATTCGGAGACATATGACATTCACCAACCCGCACTGGGTCCGCGTGTTGGATTACGGCCCGTTCCCTCTCCTAGAGAGGAGGCCTGAGTCCCAGCAGTGTTATCATTGTATAGCTGATTACGCTATGCTACTCGTATATGCTAATTATGATACCGACCCAGCCGTCGAACCTAGGACCCTGCGCTGAACTCTAGTTCATTTCAATTTCCTATAATTAATTTTGTCTATGCCAATTTCATGCATGGGTCGTAGTATGCTTACATTTAATGAGTATTTATTCTTAAATGTAACATGTTTCAATTTCCTACTGTCATTATTGCCTTTAAATTGTCAATTTCATGGACTGATGCATCAAAATAGATTCCGCAATTGGCGATAGTTTAAGTTACCTACATCCGGCGGATCCTAGGCAGATGGGCTTAATAGGTACCATTTTGCTGACTGACTTCGTTCAACCGTCACTCTATATGAAAAAAAACTACATCATCGCTTACCATCAGACGAGTTTTTGGTCAGACGCGAGACTATAGAAAAAAACCGGGCAAGTGCGAGTCGGACTCGCGCACTGAGGGTTCAGTACAAACTTACCTATGAAAACAGTTCCATTCCCGAATTATGTTACGAAGATTTTTTCCGAATTGCAAAAAAGTGTTTTTTTTTGTGACGTAACTACAAATTTACAGTTTTAAGATTTTTTCCTATACTTGTGCTATGAGACCTTGCTACATGCCAAATTTCAGGATTCTAGGTCAACGGGAAGTACCCTAAGAATTTTGATTTCCTAGAGAGTGTCGAAATAAACGTTTTTTGCGACTTAAACGGTCGTATCTTTTTTTTTCGAAATCTCAGAAGTTTGATTTTTTCACAGCTTCAAGGGACCGCAAACCTGAGTATATGGTTTTAATTTCAACTCGATACCTCCACGCGTTCCCGAGATAAAGGGTCTTGACAGACAGTCATACAGACGGACGGACAACAAAGTGATCTTATAAGGGTTCCGTTTTTTCCTTTTGAGGTACGGAACCCTAAAAACACAAAGCAAAATGTCAACTGAGACACAGGCTACTGCCAAGTGCTGCGGGATTGATTGCAAGAGTCACCAGCCCTGGAATCCAAGTTCTTCTTCTTTTCGAATAGATGGTAAACTCGTTAGACGGTTTGAGCCCAGTAGGTGACTACGCAAACTGCAGCATCAATGGCACTCATTAAATCCTCAAAGGTGCATGTGTTTGCGCACTTGGGGCACTCCTTGGTCTGGCTCATATTCTGAACAAGGGGAACAACACTCACATTGAGTAGGTATCCGACGGGTCCAAAAAAACCCATTTCGCCAATTTGTATTTGTAGCGGCCTACCTTTCCATATAGACCACTGCAATACTTGTGGTTTCAAGAAGTCGAATGGTGGTAGGTGATGTTCTTCCCAAAGCTTGATTCTGTCTTCAGGAGGTGGGTCAAGGATGGCCTGTATGCTACGGAGCAAGCTCTTCCGGCTCTTAAGCCTACTTGGGGCTGTTTTGTAGCAGTATAACAGAATGTTTGTACAAATAAACTTAAAACATAAGGAAAAAAGTGGCAACTGGTTCCATTAAAATGGAGCGGAGCGAAGTGGAGTTAATAATAATAAATAATAATATTCCACAACTATCACACAGCGCTGCCTAGTCCCAAGCTAAGCAGAGCTTGTGTTATGGGTACTAGACAACTGATAAACATACTTATATATTTCTAAATACATACATAATAATATATAGATAAATTACACCCAGACACAGAACAAATGCTCGTGCTCATCACACAACCATTTGTTCTGGGTGGGAATCGAACCCACGACCTCCGGCATAGCAGTTAACACTAGACCAACAGGCCAACCATTAACCACTAGACCAACAGGCCTGTCAGTTGAGTTGGCAGTGTCAGTAGTTAAACTACCCTTGGCTTCGTACTTTCCGCTGTACCTGACTCCGTTCTGTCCAACTCGAGGCCGCGTGTTCATTTGTTTACTTTGAAAGTCCACTTAGATCGACGCCGCTCCACTTACACTGTTTCCACTGAAGCAGAGTGGAGTTTTCTAGCATTGTGATTGGCCAATTCACGGTCCGCTCCGCTCCACTCAGCCTAGCTTCGCTTCAGTGGGTAGAAACGCACCATAATACTGTCTTTATGTGGCAAATACAATGTACGTAACTAAACTTGACAGCATAATACAACAGCTTAGTTTAACCGTAGTTTAAACTAAACCATCTCGGACATAAAAATGTAAACGAAGCAAGTTAAGTGTTTCCTTGCATGTAGATAATTGTACAGTTATGTTTAACTATGCTGAACATTTCCACGGCGAATCAACAAACTGTTACTATATTTTGTAAACATTAGCTAACAAGGCTTCATTGTTTTGTTTCGCTTTCAAACGTAAATGCCTATTATGAGCTGTGTTTTCATGAGTTTTTGGCTAGTTTTGTGGCTAAGGGACAATGGGTGATATTGTTGCTTAACTTGTCAATAGCTAGGCAAGCAATTGTACTTGGTTTAGGTTGCTTTTTGTTATTGAATAGCTGCCGCCTGCTGCTCCGCCCCCATGACATTAGTACTTCCCATCTTAAAGCGGCGATTTACGCACGGAGAGTGTGTACGCTCATATATTGTTAACACCTCGACGGTCTGGGCTAAGCGTTTCGCTTCATCGTTTATACCGCGTTCATCGATGGAACAATTTTGCTTGCTGCAATCTTCCCGTCCGATTATAATTTAGGTGTCTTCAAGGCTAGAGTGAATAGACTATTAATAAACTAGTGCGCTTCACCATCAACGATTGCATTACTGCTAACCATCAAGCGGGATTGCAGTCAACCACTGGTTTATAACATTAAAAAAAAAAACATGCTTGATCCACTTCTAAGTATCTAAAACTAGCTTTCAATACGTTGAAGGATAACATCGTGAGGAACTCGGCATGTTCTAGAACTAAAACTTCGAAGACATGATTGTGTCTTCCACAAACCCGCACTGGGCCCGCTCAGTGGAATATGGCCTATTCCCTCTCCTAGAGAAGACGCTCGAGTCCTAGCAGAGGGAACAACGCAGTAGGCAAATAGTTCCAATCCTTCGATGTACTCGGTATAAACGACGAGGCGAAACGCTTAGTCCGGATCGTAGAGGTGTTAACAACGTAAGGGTGGACATGCACTCGCCGTACGTCGAGTTGTCCGATGGTAAAATGGATGGATAGATGGTGATGGCGGAATCAAGTCATGTAATTCCCGCGCACACTCTCCAAAATGCATCCTGTAAAATACCGAAAGGCTGACTACCCTACGCTTTTGATTCCAGGAATTTATAATTGTTTATCAAAATCTACGTTGAAGAGATTTCAGTTATTGATGATAAGCTTTCAACAAACAGACAACAGGATTAAAGAACCAAAGCACCTTTCATCTGGTTTCCCATTTGACTTTCCTTTCTGTATTATTAATCCACGATACCTCCTTTGCAATCCAAAGTAACAGACAAAGACTGACGACTACCTTCGCGTAACGAACGCTTCTGTCCACCCTTGGCGACAGGGTTGTCACATTTAGATAAATAAATCGGCTTCCAATCCAACCGCATTATTTACATCCGCAATACTAGGATCCATACCTCAAATGCATAAAGTCGTAACACATTTTTTGAGTAAACTTGTATTACAATAATAACCGGTCAAGTGTGAGTCGGACATATATTATAATATCTTTAGATGTTATAGAGTCTGTAAGAGAGTTCTTCAAGGAAAGTAGCACTATTATACAATATTTCTAGCTGACTCGGCGAACGTTGTTTTGCCATATAAATTTTCAAAGAAAAAAAAATGGACCTAGTCGGAACGAGTTCTAACGGTTCCGTACCTTCCGTAGCAAAAAAACGGTAAATAAAATCACGTTTATTGTATGGGAGCCCCCTTAAATATTTGTTTTATTGTGTTTTTTAGTATTTGTTGTTATAGCAGCAACAGAAATACATCATCTGTGAAAATTTTAACTGGCTAACTGTCACGGTTCTTGAGATACAGCCTGGTGACAGACGGACAGACATACAGACAGATGGACGGACAGCGGAGTCTTAGTGATAGGGTCCCGTTTTACCCTTTGGGTGCGGCGCCCTAAAAATTTAAAATGAATATTATAATTTCTTATTACATCTAGCGTCTGGTGTTGTGATCTTAAACTAATTATTAATTACATAATGAAAATGCATCCGTTAAAGGGATTTTCACAAATTAGTTACATAATTAAGAATTACAAAAATGCTTCTACTGAAAAATACACTTTTTGTCTTACCACCTTATGCGTGGGAGGTGTCAAGATATTTCACATAGACCGACTGCCTTTCTGACCTCTAAAATAAAAAAAACTAACGTTTTGAGAAACTCCTCTTTTTTTAAGCCGGTTATAATGAAGCTTCGTTAGTTTCATGTCATCAAAAGAAAGAGACTTACATGCACATACTTACGATCTTTTTCGGGAAATAAAAATTTGATATTAGGTATGTATGTATGTAGCTTAAAAAAATCCACTACAACACAGAAATCAACAAAAATTCTAACACTCACTTCGCAGCGAATCAAATCTCAACACCTAGAAATACCTAACATGCCTCTCCCCTGTAATTGTACCGGCGCCAACGTGACAGCCCTACGAATCAGGGGTGGCACTGAATCTTTTAACACGACCGCGGACTTTGATTTGAATTTCAAATAGGACTGTGACCATTAATCGTCAGGACACAGGGCGGTCAATCGCTGGCTAAGAGTTGGCAAGCACTGTCGATTGCGAGGCGTAGGCTGTATCGGTAACGTTGGTTAAATATTTTAATATTAATTGTGAACTTGAATTAAAATTTATCACAAAATTGGAGGACCGAAATCGTACTATGAGCAGGCCTGGCGCACTTCATACTGTAGGCATAAATCTGTACCTACGCTGCGCGACCCCTTTCTCGTTGTTAGTTCAGTTGAATGTCACACGTGTGTTCGACCTGCCGCTTGACGCGCGCTAACAATATACAAAATAATACAAATAATAATTATGATTGCACTTACGTTTTACAGACGTTAATTCCATGTGTTCAGGGGAGAAGACATGAATAGATAAATTAAAAAAAATAAAACAAAAATTATAAGAATTGGAGGGTGTGGTTTGCAATATAACTCACGCCCCATCGTCCGAAAAAAGGACCAGGTGTGTGCATATACGTATTCGAGATTCTATAAAACGCCCCTATTATCTTCGTATTTTGTAGGTCACAGTTTTCAATTTTGAGTAGCATAAACAACCCCTTATAATGTTCCCACTGTTGGGACTTAAGTCTTCCCTCTAGAAAAGGGAAGGGTTTTGCGTAGACCTCCGGAAAAACGAAAATTTAATTGCTAAACAGACCATAACCACAAAATAAATAGCTATAGAAGTCAATCTCAGGTATGTACTTCACTTTTCATACCTACGCTTGGCGATCGCGCTAGGGTTAGCGTGTGGCGCCGAACTGTCCGAATGCGACCGGGCGTGGTGATAAATGCCTACCTGATCTGAATTGTAAAAATATTACATAGCAACAAAATCATCTTCTCTTTCTCGGCGCGGCATGTTCTGTGTAACGTTAAAACCAAAGAAACAAAATACAAGCAAATATCTACTTACCTCTCTGAAACAACTGGTAGCCTAAAAAACGTCAATTCACTGTTTAATGTTGAATTTCAACAACCGTCCACTGAACAGTTAGAATAAGGTTTTTTTTTGTTGGTCCATTTTTCCACAAAAAGTTCACAGACGCGTGTCTCAAGCGGATAGCACTTGAGCTCGCATTGAGCTGTATTGAGCCGAGATATCGTGTCCGTGAACGGTGTTTATGTGTGCGTTGCTCGAGCGCGCTTTGTATGTAGATTGACTTCTGTACCTATCTATTTTTTGCCGTAACCTTTAAAAAAGAAAAATAGCGACCAATTGTACCGAAAAGTTATATGTCTATGTGTGTACAGCATCAGTTTGTGGCTTTATTCTTATGTGTATGTGCTTGTAAGAACTAGCGACTGCTTTATTTACTTTAAAGAGCTCAAGTATAGTTTCACCTTTCGCGAACCTCTCAAAACTCTTAAAGGTCGACTACTCGTCCCCAACCAGACTACACGCCAAGTTACTTTCAGTTTTGACACAGGGGACATTTTAAATATAAACTCGATATGTGAACCTTAGTTTAGTTTTTTGGAAGGACGTCTAAAATGCTTTTAATATTGCCAGCATTAAAGGACAACAGAAAGTATTCAACAAAAGAATACTTTTACGGTTGGCTAGTTTTTATCACAGATAATAAAATTTATGCTATGCTAAAATGTTTAGGATTTGTCGTGACTGACCCAAATGATGTGTAAACGTCATATTACAACTTGGCGCGCTGGATTAAAAAACGTCAGAGTAATGTAATGCGAATACCTAACGTTCAGCCGGATTGTGCCACCACACGCTAAATTTTATTATCAGTATAGGGCGAATATATATTTTTTTTTATTCTTGATAGGTTCGCGCTTGACCGCTAACTCACCTGATGGAAAGCGACGATGCGGTCGACGATGGAGCGCGCTTACCTAGATGTAACCTATTCACTCTAAATTATAAAAAAACCGATCCAAAAAAGCTTGGGTAGGTTCGACAGAGGCTATTTCTGTCTGCGGGGTTTAACGGTGTTTAAGGGGTTAACGGTGATTTTATTCACTTGGTTTGCTCGCTCACTCTAGCCACCGTAATCCCCTTCTAACCTAACCTGTCCATATCAAAGCGGCGTATTGACGATGCGCCCGTTTGTATTTAAGTTCAACGTTACTAACTCTAGCCGCTTTGACGAATGCGAAGCGATCATGCGGTGCGTACAATGCGGCGTACTTTCTTTCAGCCAAATTGAAATCTGCCGGCGCGCCAACTTGTAATACGGTGTGTTATACAAAACGGTTACGACATATACATTTAACTAAGTTATAAAGGAGTAGAAGACATTGTACACGCTGGCTGTGCTGGGCATAAGGTTTTAGGAGATAGACAAAAACTAAATCATCCTGATCCTAATATTTGATCATCCACAAAGAAAAACTCATTTCTTATTACTCAATCATACCTTGACTACTGTTTTGGTAGATCAGCTATTCATTTTTATTTACACAGATAGATAAATGTACACTACTTGTATAAAAAGAATTCTTGGGCAACAAAAAATTCATCCACATCGCTGTCAATGGCAATACCTATTACCCAGAACGCTGGAAGCATTGTCACATCGAATAGCAAAGCAACGCTGATTCATAGGCCAAAGAAAAACGTAAATAAAACCTAAAAATCCCACAGACTGAACGTCAGTGCGCGCCTTTCCTTACGCATAATGAGAAGTTGACACTAGTAAACTACTGCTACCAATTAGGACAACAAATAGAGTGCAAGGATAAAACCTAGCTTTCAAAATGGCATCGTTATGCTCTTAATTAAAGCTGGTAAAAAGACGACGCCACAGTATAGATATATGGAACAGTACGGAAACTACCTACAAATTTTCGAAACGGCTCACTCACACAGGCGCATCGACGAGACTCCTAAGCGGCATTCGCTACTGACAGGACCGCGAGAAACGCTTAGGAGTCTCTTCGATGCGTATGTTTGTGTGAGTGTGCCGTTTCGAATATTTGTAGGTAGTTTCCGTACTGTTCCATATATTATCTATACTGTGACGACGCTGAGCAGATTAATTGGCGTTTGTATTTCATTAAGTTTTTTTTTCTTTTCTTTTTGTTTGGAGACAACATCTTTTGAGTCTTATAAACAGCTATCTAGGTCAGAATGCAGATTGTTGAGCTGTAAAAAAGATAGATGAAAAACGATTGCATGTAGAAGAGATGAGAATGTTGAGATGGATGTGTGGAGTGACGAGAGTGGATAAAATGAGGAATGAGCACATAAGAGGAAGTTTGAAAGTGGCTCCAGTAACTGGAAAGTGGAAAAGGAATCGTTTGTCTTGGTATGGTCATGTGAAGAAGAGGGATGAAACGCATGTTACTATAACAGTTATAAATATACATGTGAATGGATGGCCAAGGAAAAGATGATTTGTGTGTGGAGTTTTAAGAAAGAAAAGGGAATCAGTTATAGCATATCTTGCCTCAGACACACACTTCACTGTATGTTTTTATTTTTATTTCTTTGTTTATGTATTACTAACACTAATTTTAAGATATTTTACTAACAAAGTGGGCAATGGCTTAATAGCCAAGAGCCTCGACCAACACCTTAGAAGGCTCGCGTTAGGCGACTGGATCAAGGGCTTGATCAAGAAAGGGTACCTACTCCTGTACACGGCTCGTATTGTTAGGAGGTTCCTTTCTCAGCTGGAGCCTTGACCGCCGGTAGCTTGGACCCTGTTCCCGATACCGGTGGGGTACTATTTTTTATATTTTTAAATGTTTTTTTTTTGTATGATTTTGTTTAAAAAAAAAATTAAAAAAGTAATTTATATGTGTTTACAATGAATAAAGGAAATAATAGCGTAATTGCTGACAGGATAGAATGGGAAAAATTAGTATTGCCATGTTACTTTAGGTCGGCTCAATTAACATGGGTTTCCCATCAGCAAAAACTACGAACTATCATCCCCTACTGCCCTCTTAGAGGTGAGTTTTCTATTATTTGTCTTTAGTGTTCACTTTCATTACAGTGTTCGGAGTTAAGGACGTGTCACACCTAGTGTCATACTATTACTGACTAAAAGTCACCGTGTTTCTTCAGTTGCCATTTGCATTGCGGGTCACGTCAACAAAACGCACTGTCGAACCGGGGTTGGTTCTTATCGAACGGCAAATTACCCACTGCTCGCCGTCCGAAAGATCGAATTTTTAGTGGTAACTGCCCCGACATACAATTTGTAGGTAATTTATTTAATCACCACTGCTCTCAAAACGGTGAAGAAAAATATTGTGAAGAAACCGGCATGTCCTAGAACCAAAAATCCGCATTTGGCCTGCGTGACGGATTATGGCCTATTCCAAAGATTCAGAGATTCAAAGCGTTTTAATTCAAATAAACCATTTACAGGCACTTTCGAAATGTCAAGAAGCCAGTCAGTCAGAAAAAAAAAATGATGCTAATTGCACATTCCAAAGCGTAGATCTCTATGGAGAAGAATGTGCAAGAAATTCCATGGACACTCTTTTCAATCATTGTATGTATTACAAATATCTCAGTTACATGTTTCTTGTCGCTACTATCATGTGAGAATAATGTAAATAAAGTAAAAATGAAAACTAAATGTAGATATTAAAATAGCAGCTGGCAGCTAAGAGATGACCACTTTCAACTGACAGCACCCGTTCACAGACAAGACGCAAATATTAGAACTACTCAGCTCAACCATTTTGAAGGGAACCGAATGATCCAACACACGCGCCATCAGTCAGACATTTGAGTGAGCATGACAAACTCTCAATTGCCATGCTCATTAATTCCCTCTACTTGAGAGGAGTCCTGAGTCCTAAAACATTACAAGGCCGATTATGCTTTGTTTCTACTAGAGTTTGATAATTACTCAATTCCAAATAACAAAAAAGGTGGGTTAAACCCTAACATTGATCATTTCTATTTAATCCAATCATCACTAATCCTTTCATATATCTTACTAAAGAGGATTAGTTTACCAACGTAAATGGACATTATTCAACATTTTGGTCGGCCCAATTACGGTATAAATAATGTGTGATAACAGCCAGTGATGTGGTTAGCACTGTGGGATTGGATCCTGTGGTTTTCATACAATGGCTAACTCAGTAACTAGTTTATTCTGTGATTTAGGTCGGTTTTATCTAAACTAATGCTATGAAGAAGTTCCTTCAAGCACAAAATTTGGGATACTACTTGAAAGTCCTCTCAAAGTTAAGAAAGGGAAGTTAGTGACAGCATGACGGTTGACAGGATAGAATGGAAGAAAAGAACGTGTTGCGCCGACCCCAAATAAGACGGGACAATTAGGGTAGGAAGATGATGATGATGATGATGACTTGAAAGTCCTCTCAAACTTAATTTGATCTTCGTCATAATTGTTATATTATATTTTGAGTTCTTTTAATTATTATGTTTGAAAATACTAGCTCTTGCCAGCAAAGCAAAAGTTGTCTCAAGGAAACATACTCTCGAAATAAAAAAAAAAAGATTTTTCCGAATCTCAAAAAGTTTTTTTTTTTTGGCGACGTAACAACAAATTTTCTGTTTTCAGATTTATTCCTATACCTGTGCTATAAGAGCTTGCTGTATGTTATATTTCAGGATTCTGGGTCTACAGGAAGTACTCTATGAATTTTGATTCCCTTGAGAGTGTCGAAACATACGTTTTAAACGACATAACTGCCCGAATATTTTTTTTTTTCGTTAACTTAGAAGTCTGATTTTTTCACAGCTTCAAGGGACCATAGACTTGAGTATATGGTTTTATTTTAACGCGATATCTTGACGCGTTCACAAGATAAAGGGTCTTGACAGACAGACATACTGACTGTAGGGGTCTCTTTCTCGTCCGTTTCGGGATAATAAATTAAACGATTTCCACTGATAATATAGTCTATTTCTTTCACACACGATTATACAATACCGCGACCTGGCAGGGACTGCGGGGCCGTGCGAGTCGTATCTTTGTTCTCATATTGCATGTTGCTGACCTAAGCACCGGCCCCACAATCCTCCCCTTGTTGAAAAAAAAAAATGTAAATGACAATATAATATTAGTATAATTAATTAATTAATTACCAAGTTGTTACATTGGGCGCACAAGGCACACAGGAATTTGCTTAGTTGCGAGATGGTTGCGCTATGCCGTCTCGTCTACTACGAATGTGTGACATAGACATCGTCATGTTACAATTTATAAGAATACAACAAATAATAAACTTATCCTGTTACTGTATGTATTACAATTTATTCAACACTACTAAATTACTTTATTAACTACGTTATAAGGAGAAAAAAAAAATGCGTTTATAATGTGTAACCATACCCTTTTACCATAAATGCTAAAATCTCCTATAAACCTGCTCGTACTATCCACTTAACAGGGGTTTTGATAACATGTCTGCACAGCTGGCTGCATGGGATTTTGTGAGGTAGCTTGGGCTGCATGTCCCTCGGTCCACCATGATGTCATTACTTTCTTGGCGTGCTTTTTAAGACGATTGCAACAATGTTTACCGCACACATACAAACGGAGTAATGTAATAAGAACGATTGCCAATATTTAAAAAATGCTGTAATGTTCCAATTTCTTTTCTATCTCGTTAATTTTGTTTTCGTTTCCTCCCTGTTGTGTGATTATAATTTTTTCTTCCTCTTTTGACTGGTTGTAACCCATGATTGTCTATTGGGATTATCTAGGAATATAAGGTGTCTTGAATTATATCAAAAGCAATATAATGTTGCTTGTTACACTGCCAGATTACAATTAATACTTAAAATTAAATATTTTTTCTACTGGTTTGCTAAATATTTAATAATTATGTTTATTTGCACATTTATATAAGTTTTCAATAAGTGGGTCACATGAATCGCACGGGTGGCTTAACGTGCCGTCCGCTGCGTGTGGTTCTAGTTACAAGCTTATTATTATTTTCTACTTCTAACTTACTGTCTAAACATGATTTATCATCGAGGTTTTCTTCCTCATTTAATATATAGGCCGGTTTGAGCCTATCTATAGACACCTGTATGATTCTATTGGGTAGCCTTACTTTGTAAACCTTATCATATCTGTTTAGTACGCGGTATGGGCCATCGTACGTGGGACACAAAGATTTTTTTAGGGTATCGTTTCGAATAAATACATGCGTACACGACTTTAAACTATTACTAACAAAAATTTTTCGCGAGTCGCTATCCGCTCGCGACTGAGGCCTTACCTTACCTATAGTGTGTCGCAATTCTCTTAACAACACATGTTCGTCCGAAATCCTTTTATTTTTTACATGAAAAAAATCTCCTGGAAGCCTAATTGTTTCTCCATATACCATTTCCGCTGCGCTTATGCCTGTATCTGTCCTACTTGCTGCTCGCAATCCTAACAAAACCATCGGTAACTCTTCTGCCCAGTCCCTATCAGCCGACAGTCGTGCGGTCAGCGCATTTTTTAAAGAACGGTGCCATCTTTCAATTAAACCGTTACTTTGAGGGTGGTACGGGGTGGTTCGCACCCTTTGTACCCCCACTAGTTTCATTAAGGCATTAAAGAGGTCGCTTTCAAACTGCCGTCCCTGATCCGTTGTGATTCTACTTGGGCAGCCAAATCTGCAAATCCACTGCTCAAAGATGACCCTAGATACCGTATCCGCTGATATGTCTGAGACTGGTATGGCCTCAGGCCAACGCGTAAAACGGTCTATAACTGTAATGCAATAGCGATGTCCCTGCTTCGATGTAGGCATGGGGCCCACAATGTCTGTATGAATGTGCTCAAATCTGGAGCACGGTGGAAACTTGGATAAGCCTGAAACTGTGTGTCTATTTACTTTTGACTTTTGACATGAAATGCAAGTCCTAGTCCAATTATTAATATCCCTGTTCATTTCTGGCCAAAAAAATCTTTTTGTAATCATCTTCCGGGTGGTACGAGCACCAGGGTGGCTTATGTTGTGTACGCTGTTAAAGGCTAATTTTCGAAATGTAGAAGTTAAATAAGGTCGTGCGACGCCCGTCGACATTTCGCAGTACACTTGGTTATTAGAACCTGGTACATTAACATATTTGAGCGCTAAATTACTATTTGCTTTGATGGTAATTGGCGCTTCGGCTTCCTGCGCTTGCGCTAATTCGATAATAAGGCGTCCGCCACTGCGTTATCTGAGCCGCTTATGTGTTGTATATCGCTAGTGAATTCGCTGACATATAACAATTGCCTGGCTCTTCTGGGAATTTCTTTATCCGTTCCTATTTTGGTGAAAGCAAAAATGAGTGGTTTATGGTCCGTAAAAATAGTAACCTGACGCCCTTCAATTAAACTTCTGAAATGTATCATAGCCTATGATCATAGCTAGATAAATTGCTGTTAATTCTTTGTCGTACGTACTATACTTTCGTTGCGAATCAGATAATTTCTTTGAAAAGTAGCCTATAGGTAACCAGTTTCCTTTGATTTTTTGTTGTAATACCGCCCCAACGCATGTGTCCGATGCGTCTGTCATTAGACCTAATGGTGCCTCTGCACTTGGGTGCGACAGTGTAACGGCGCTTTTCAGGCTTACCTTGCACTGCTCGAATGCCTCTACATTTTTTTCATCCCACACGATTTGCGTCTGATCCTTTTTCCTAGTGTTATGTAAAAACTTGTTTAGTTCCGCCTGGTGTATAACTGCATTGGGTAAATGCGACCTGTAAAAGTTAATCATTCCCATAAAACGCCTAAGTTGTTCAACTGTTACTGGTCTGGGGTACTCAGTTATTGCTATTATCTTATCAACTGTTGGTTTGATACCTTTTTCCGAGACGTTGTACCCTAAAAATTCGACCTCTGTCTTTCCGAAAACGCATTTGTTTAAATTAATAGTAATACCGAACTCATGTAACCTTTTGAAGAGCGCTCTTAAGTGTAATTTATGAATATTGACATTTTTAGAAGTTAGCAAAATATCGTCTATATAACAAAAAATTGTTGACTCAGCGTCTTCGTCCGACACCCCCATTTGTTCTATACCTTTTAAAACTTGTTGGTCCATGAATCTTTGGAACGTTTGCGCGGCGTTTCTTAATCCAAAACTCATACGGGGAAATTCATAAAGGCCAAACGTAGTAGTACTCGGGGCTGGCTGTGGCGACCTGACATGGCGGTACACGTACCAACATGGCGGGCCGTCACGGACCGCCAGGCACTTCTTCTCATGCAACCGAGCGGGTGGGCAGGTTGCGGATAGCCCAGCTCCGGCTTGGGGACCGCTTCCTGACTGCTTGAGGTTGATCCCCTTCCGGAGTGCCTCGGGTGAGGCTCCGGACAAGAGAAGTTCCCCGAAGCCAAATCCCAGGCTAGGGGTAACCCGATACCCCCTATTTTCCCGTCTTCCTATACCCCAAACTCACTCCCTCCTTTCATCCCGCCATCCTATCGATCCAGAGGACGGGCAACCTCGGTTCCAAAAAAGCCCACCAAATCTTCAAAAATGAAAAAGCAGGTAGATAAAAAAACTACCCAGGTGGGTCCCGGCCAAGCCGGGGAATCCCATGCCGACTCGTCGGTCAGCCCCCATCGTATTCTGGGAGGGGGCACCTCTCTGCTTTTTGAGGTCGCGCCTTCAGCGCGACCGGCTGCTGCCTCAGCGCCACTATCCTGCACAGACCAGGCTGCTGTCTCGACAGCGCCCTTAACCCGCACAGACCAGGCTGCAGTTTCGACAGCGCCCCTACCCCGCACAGACCAGGCTGCTATCTCTACAGCGCCAGAGCCGACTCCACCGGACGCTATTTTTGCGCCTACTGACCCTGACATGACTGGTGCGCAAGCACCGATCAGACCGACACTGAGCTTACCGTCCACGAGTGCCTGGCAACAGAGCATCGTTAGGAACAGCGTAACGCATAACCCTGACAACGACACGGACAAAGCCCAACTGACCAGCCTCGGTGACGAACTGCGTGCATTAGCACGACAGCGCGCGAAGACCGAGGCTAGACTGAGAGACGCTGACCCAGAACTAGGTTCGGGAAAAGTTGATGGCTCAGGTGGGTTCACCCCAATCCCAGCGGACGAAGTACGCTTGCTTTCCTCTAAGCGCGAAAAAATCCGTATTAGGGAGAGGGAGTTGAGCAACCGCATGCGCAAGATCCGCGCAGGCCTCGGCCAGCGCGATGTGCAGGTGGCTAGCTCAGCAGGAATACGCGACCAGCCCGAATTACGCGAAGGGTTCGCCCAGCGCGGAAAAAGGCCGGACGCGGAAACTGCCGGAGTACGCGACCAGCCCGCAGTACGTGAAGGGGAAACCCAACACGGAAAAAGGCCGGACGCGGAAACACGCGAGCGGGGGCAAGTACGCGACGGGGTCACCCGACGCGAAAAGCCTTCGCTGGCAGCGGAATCCGCCGAAACCACTGACCAGACCCAGGACCGAACTGACAGACAGCACATGAAGAAGAGGGGGAAACGGGCTGGGACTAATCGCCAGTTTCGGATCCCAGCAGGGCGCACTACGCCGGGTACCTCTAAGCCACAACCTGGGCCAAGCGGCTCAGGGGCGGCGAAGAGAGATCGCCCGGACGACTCGGCCTCACCGAGCGCACTGCAGGGGGATCCGAAACGGGTGAGGACCCAGACCGCTCAAGGGGAGCAGAGAACATACGCGCGGGCCACGAAGGATATTCCGGCGCGGTTGGCCGTAGCGATCTGCTTCCCTCCCCCCTCGAGAGACCTGACGAGTGACGAGGCGACTTACGTCAAATCGGAACTAGAAAAACTCCTGATCATGTCAGACCCCACGAAACCACTCCCGGCCTTCCGAGGTTACCCTCGGGTGACGGACGGCACCGTGCAGATGTGGTGTGAGGACGACAATGCCCTGACTTGGTTGACACTGAACACACCGTTGCTGAAACTCCCTAACACCGACCAGACACTGACAGTCATGAGACAGTCCGACGTGCCGACCCGTGTCCGAGCGGCGCTCTTTGTTCCCAGGTTCAATGGGGACATTGCGCTGCTCCAGAGCCTTCTGATCCGTCAGAATGCTTGGTACGACATTGGGAGGTGGTCGCTATACAGGGCAACCAAAGTCGGTGGGGATAACTTTGGGACATATCTGACCCTGGGTATACCCACCGATGAAGTTGACAAGGTCTTGGGTCGGGAGCGACGTATATCGTACCTTCTGGGTTCGATATACGTTCGCTTCTACCCCCAGACCCATCCCAAAACTGAAGACAGCACTGAACTGACCAAGACGGAGACAAATGACACCGACAAGGACATGGACACGCTCGAGGAAGAAATGGCCCGAGCAGCCATGGCTGACGCCGATGCCGATAAGGCACCTGCATCCCCCGGATGGACGGCGCAGCTGTTGGCGTCCTCACCCACTGATGACTGGCGAAGGATGGAGGAGGGAGAAACACTTTCCGATGGCTCCACCTCTTCCTAACTCCATTCCGACGCCGTCGTCGACCACACCAAACCCAATCCCGATCATCCAGACCAACCTTCAGCACAGTCAAACTGCCACAGCTACTTTACGCAGGGTGCTGGAGACCAATCCCCGAACCATAGCAATGATCCAAGAGCCGTGGGTCAGAAATGACAAGATATGCGGACTTGGAAACATTGGAGGTAAACTGATATCAAATACATATAATATAGATAAACCTCGAACTTGCATTTACATACCCCAAGATATACCGATCACACCACTAACCCAATTCTGTTCCAGAGACCTGACAGCAATCAGGCTCCAGATTGGTAATGATACCCCGAATCTAGTACTAGCCTCGTCCTACATGCCTGGCGACGACGAAAGCTGCCCACCAAAAGAACTGACTGATCTGGTTCAACACTGCGAAAACGCCAACCTGGACCTGATCATCTGCACCGACTCAAACGCGCATCACCCACTATGGGGTAGTGAAGTATCAAACACCAGGGGTGAGTCACTATCCACATACTTATTCTCCACTAACCTTAACATCGTGAACCGAGGCACGGAACCCACTTGGGTCACGGTCCGCGGACAAACGATCATAGACCTGACTTTAGCTACAGAAAACGCGACAAACTTAATCTCTAACTGGCGCGTATCAAATGAACCCTCTTGCTCTGACCACAGAAGAATATGTTTCTCTCTGGCAGCCATTACAAAAAACCCAGAACCACGGCGCAATCCTCGCCGTACAAATGTACCTGAATATAAACACCACTTAACTTCCCTACTAGCCAGGGAACAAAGACCCGTAAATCAAATAACTGACTCCGTAGAATTGGATAACACCGTGACAAAACTCACAGACAGCATAATCAAAGCATACCACACAAACTGTCAACTAAGCTCCCCACACATCAAGGGAAAAGGAAACCCCTGGTGGAACGCAGAGCTTGGCAAACTCAGAAATGCATTACGCAAACAATTTAACAGAGCCAAAAACTCAAGACTTCCAGAGGACTGGGAACAATACAAAGAAACTCAATACAGATATAAGAAAGCAGTTAGGACCGCCAGGAACTCCGCCTGGCGCAATTTCTGCGAAAGCATTGAATCCAACACTGAAGCAGCACGGGTCAGGAAAATCCTGTCAATTGACCAGGAACGTACCCTTGGTGCGCTGAAAAAACCAGACAACAGCTACACACTAACAGACCATGAGACCAGTAAGGTCCTACTGGAAACGCATTTCCCGGACTGCAACCTACTTGAGGACAGGACGTGGTCGAGCGCACCGGAACAGACCCCAACGGATCTTGACTGGTCCAGAGCACATAACATAGTGACAGAAGACCGAATTAAATGGGCCATCAGGACCTTCCAACCGTACAAGTCACCAGGACTAGACGGTGTCTTTCCGGCGCTACTGCAGTGGGGAGAACACTCCTTAGTGCAGTGGCTGCTGGTGATATACCGTGCCTGCATAGCACACAGATATGTACCACACACATGGCGTGAGGTGAAAGTTATTTTCATCCCGAAACCCGGCAAAACTGACTATACACAACCCAAGGCGTACAGGCCCATAAGCTTGACATCCTTCCTACTGAAAACCCTGGAAAGGCTTTGCGACAGATATATCCGGGACGGACCTCTCTTGGAGAGACCGCTCCACAAGCAGCAACATGCCTACTCAACAGGTAAATCAACAGAATCTGCACTACATAGCGTGATCTCAAAGATTGAATGCGCTATAAATCACAAAGGCTCTTCGTTAGCAGTCTTCATAGACATCGAAGGAGCTTTCGATAAGACTATGTTCCGAAGCATCAGCACAGCACTCGAAAGTCACGGTGTTGACCCGACCTTGAGTGGCTGGATCACAAATATGCTCAGACTTAGAGCAGTACAAGCAAATATAAATAACACTACAAGGGCCATGGTGTCGAAGGGTTGTCCCCAAGGGGGTGTCCTCTCGCCTTTACTATGGAACTTAGTTGCAGATGATTTAGTTAAAAGACTTAACACCAAAGGTTACTTCGCCGTAGGATATGCCGACGATATAACCATTATAATAAATGGCACTCACGAAAATACACTATGCAACCTTATGCGACAGGCCTTGAAAATAGTAGAGGACTGGTGTAAGGAACACCAACTGACTGTGAACCCCACTAAAACTGAATTAGTACTTTTCACCAAAAAAAGGAAATTGGCAGCACTACAGCTACCACGTTTCTTTGGAACTACCCTTAGCCTGTCAACTGAAGTCAAGTACCTGGGCGTCTACCTGGACAAACAGCTGAATTGGGCAAAACATACTGAGTACATCACCAAAAAAGCCAGTATATCTATGTGGCAGTGTAAGCGCATGTTAGGCCGCAGCTGGGGCATAGCCCCAAGGATCACTCACTGGCTATACACCTCTGTTATTAGACCAATAATCACATATGGCTCCCTAGTTTGGTGGCCCAGGACCGAACTGAGCACAGCACAAAAAGATCTTGAAAAACTGCAACGACTCGCTTGCGTAGCGATCACTAGCAGCATGAGAACCACACCCACGGCTGCCCTGCAAGCGATGCTGGGACTGCCCCCACTGCATCTAATAGTGCAGGAGGAGGCGGCCTCAGCGGCCTTCAGGCTCAGCGCATCGGGCACCCTGAGTAAAGATTCCAGAATCAAACACATACGCATAATGGAAGACGCCATCAAACGACAGCCTATGATGGCAGCACCTACCGACAAAGCTCCAAAGACGTATCATTTCCAAAAGAATTTCAATATTCAACTAACAGAAGAAGAGCACGACTACTCAGGCCCAGCTGAACTGAGAGTCTACACGGATGGATCAAAGACAGATGCTGGCACGGGAGTTGGAGTCTTCTCCAACGACCTCAATATCAGAATATCCAGAACGCTGGGAGAATTCAACACCGTCTACCAGGCGGAATGTGTTGGTATAATCCTAGCGGCCCACGCCATAGAAACTAGGAATGTAACGGACACACACATTCGGATACTCTCCGATAGTGCTTCAGTCATACAATCCCTAGGCAAAAACTCTACCACCTCGAAAATTATACAAGAATGCCACTCAGCACTGGAAAGTGTCACAGTGCCGAAACGCAACACGGTGACACTACAGTGGATTAAAGGACATAGCGGCTCACTGGGCAACGACGCGGCGGACGAACTGGCCAGGAGAGGATCTGGAGCGATGGCCTTCGGGCCCGAACCAATTGTGCCGGTCCCCTTTGGTCAGCTGCGTAGTTGGCTACGTGAACACACGCATATACAAGCAGAACGCTGGTGGTCCTTGACACCGGGATGCAGGCAGGCCAAGGAGGCCCTACCACATCTCAATAAAGCCCTCACCAAAAAACTCATAAGACTGGACAGAGGCGGCCTGCGCCTGGTGACGGGGACCATCACCGGACACTGCACACTGAATAAACACCTTCACACGATAGGCATCACAGACAGTCCCTTGTGCAGAGCATGTTTGGAGGGGGAGGAGACAATTGCACATGTGCTCCTGGACTGCACAGGTGTCACTGAAATACGCACACGAACCTTAGGATCCCCGAACTCCCTTATTGATGCCCTGAAAAACCTAAGAGGCCTTATCTATTTTTGGAGAGAGGTGGGCTGGTTGGAATAAGCCCACCTTAGGTTGTGGCCGCTATGGCCCACGTACAATGGTCCACACAGGACTAAGTGCGGAAACCGTACATGAATAGATAGATAGATAGAACGTAGTAGTAATGGCAGTTTTCTCAACATCCTCGGGTGCCACAGCAATATTATGATAAGCTCTATTTAAATCTAGCCGTGTATATACGCGTTTACTTGGCAACATATACGTAAATTCTTGCAATCTAGGTATGGGATATCGGTCCGGTTTCGTTATCGCGTTAAGGGCCCTGTAGTCCCCGCAGGGGCGTATGTGACCGTCCTTTTTTGGGACTACATGCAAGGGGCTAGCCCACTCACCTTGCCCTGGCCTACAGATCCCCAGCTCTTGCATGGTACGAAACTCGTCTCTAACTTTCTTATATCGATCCGGCGGCAGTGGTCGCGGGCGCGCATATACCGGCGGACCGGAAGTGACTATATAATGGTAGACTGAATGCGACGGAATGTCCCTATAAGCGATAGGCTTTGTAATGCCTGAGAATTCTTCTAACAGGTCGCTATACGGATTGTTATTTAATATGCTCTTAATAGAAGGTTCGTCGCACTGTACGATAGAACCATCCGTGCGCAAATTTGTAACGCTATCTATAAGTCTCTTATAATATAAATCTATAACTAATTTATGATATTCAATAAAGTCGGCGCCCAAAATGGCCTGCTTGACCTTACACACAATAAAAATCCACTTGAACGCTCTTCGTAATCCTAAATTTAATTCTAAAGTCTTAACTCCGTATGTCCGTATTACGGTGTTATTTGCCGCATATAATTTGTACTCACTCACTGAACGCTCATACTTATGATAACTTACAGGTAGGACCGAAACGTTGGCTCCTGTGTCCACTAGGAAGCGAGTTCTAGACGTCCTGTCCATTACACAGAGACGGTGGTTAGGGCCCAACTCCCTGCAGTCCCCCACCGTATAAATCAGATCATAAATCAGATCGCTTACTTGTTGTAGTGCTTCACGATTTAATTTCGCAACGACCATATTGTATTTCGCGGCGTCGCCTTGCTTTTGGGGGTCCATCACCGCGTCGAACTGGGCAAACCATAGCCTCGGCAGATCAGTCCAAAACTCTGGTATTTTTGAGGGTACGCTGATGCTGGCCAAGTCACCACTGGGCGGCATGTTTGAGCTTGGCGGTAGAATAGGTTTTTGACCTTGCTGATTTGTGTTAGCCATTGCAGTATTACGCGCGTAAAAAAATATCAGCACTTATCCCACTAAGTGCTGAACTCGGTAGTCAGCTCATATCTATATTGAATTCGCACACTGCACTATTTCTCACGATTAAATTTGTCCGCGTAAATATCAGAAGGAGTAATTCAACGTCGGGGTCACCAATGTAGGGGTCTCTTTCTCGTCCGTTTCGGGATAATAAATTAAACGATTTCCACTGATAATATAGTCTATTTCTTTCACACACGATAATACAATACCGCGACCTGGCAGGGACTGCGGGGCCGTGCGAGTCGTATCTTTGTTCTCATATTGCATGTTGCTGACCTAAGCACCGGCCCCACACTGACAACAAAGTTATCCTATAAGGGTTCCTTTTTTTCCTTTGGAGGTACGGAACCCAAAAAAAAATACCGTATTTGCTGATTGGTAAAGCTGCTTATTTTCTCAGAAAATTTCAGGGTCAAGGAGGTCAAGGAAAAATTAGTACTAGGCATGGTCTATGGTCCTGTAGTGGCATCTCTACTGCCACGTAAGGACTTAAAACTTGACGTCACACAGATCCTACATCGCGGTATCAAACCTCTCCAAAAAACATAATATACAGCGGTCTGAAAACAGGCACAGCATACTCTAGTCGGAGGATCCTCCCTTTTCAATGAAGGTTACGAGACTTTCTACCTTGTTCTGCTTGGTTCTATAGATCTACCATCATTCACTGTTATATTTTTTACTGTTTCATAGCTACAATCTGCAAATCAGACCTGGAGCTCTACCACATATTATCATCATCTTCCTGCCCTTGTCCCATCTTATTTGGGGTCGGCACAACATGTTTTTTTCTTCCATTCTATTCTGTCAACCGTCATGCTATCACTAGCTTCCTTGAGCTCTACCACATATGACACCTTAAAATGATGACACTGGTGTAAAAAAGGAACAGTCTCTTTTTCACAGGAATTATAGTAATTTTAAGATGAGATTGTAGCACCAGATGTTCTAAGGCCACGGAGAATTTCTGAAAGGGATACTGTGGTCCTTGAAAGCAAAGGGCAACTGAAGGACAGGTGGGTTTTAGTCGGTAAAAGTCTGACACACCTTCTCGCTCCAAATCAGAGCGAGAGAAGTAATTAGATGATTTCCCACTTCAAAAAAAAAGCGCTCCTGCCCCCCTAGCCAAGTTACGACCGTTTCGTTTCGATTATCTTGCGGTCGAACGCCTCGAGTAGGCCACGCCTCCGATTCCTTTGTTCTGACCACGTGACTGAGCGTTGAGATGACGTCAGAACAAAGGAATCTGACGCAAAAGAAACGAAACGGTCGTAATTTGGCTAGGGGAGCTGATGTCACTCAAATCCATCAGCACGTAAGCAGAGTTCCGTCCGTCTGTAAGCGTCTTTGGAGGATGAGGAACCTTCCACCTTATTCCTCATACCTCTACACTATAAATGTAAATTCAAATTTAATGTACTGTGTCCCTTTCTTTATCAATCTAGGTCACGGCTCACAGCTAGTTCCGAACCAAAACTTTCCTCCACTAATATAATATTAATACCATTCGTAGCTGATTGCAATCACCAGCCGCCATCCGTCAGTTGATCTAAATCTTGTAATTGAGTTTAAATTTATGAGACCGCCAAGTTTCAAGCTGAACTATAAGTTAGAGGCTTGTTTACCCGATGAGCATTTGTTGATAGAATCATCTCCCTAGCATTCTCAACTAGCTTGGGTTCAGATTTCAGTCTAACCAGATGCGGTTAACCAGATGAGCATTGATTGCTAGAAGTACTCGATTATTTGAGGAAGAAAAGACAGAAGATAGAGGTAGCTATTTTTTCAGACGGTGAGCAATAAGCAGCTCACGGTCAGATGAGTTCCACGCGCACCTCAAAAAGATATCAGCATAAGTCACTGGGCCTGCCAAGGCGATCGATGCTTCCCAGGGTTGCATGAAGGTTCAAAAGAAATACCTTGACCCTGGAACGAGGAATAACTGAAGGAACCCAGAGCGAGTGAAGTCATTTGATGATTTCTCACGTAAAACAAAAGGAGGCTTATACATGTGAGAACGATGCAAAAAGACGTGAACGTAAAAAACTTCGGGAGTAATAGTCGCCTATCGACTTTGGCCTAGTGTCCATGTACGCTTAGCGTACGCCTGCTCAAAGTGTACAAACAAAACTGTGAAACTCTCGTCGTGCTCGCGTCGCTGCGGGCAGGCTTCGTGACGGCTACCGTACCGTATGTCATACGTCGCCGTCGGGGCGTGCAACGAGCAAAAAAGGGCGCTTTTATTTTTAGTAAATATGGCGGGAACGTCTTCGCCGTTCGACGGCATTGTCACAAATGATTGAAAACGTACGCGTGTAATACGCCTTGTGGACAGGGATCAGTACGCTGTACTGCTCTAGCTGCCTGGAGTATTTTGAAGCTTCTATGAAGCTATGGGTTCGTAGACAGGGCCTTAAACTCGCGAGTACAGCGTGAAAATTCTCGCTTCTCGTCGGGCGAGAAACTGTTCTAATGTAAAACTGCCTTCAAGTAGAACTTTACAGATTTGTTAGGTTAGTTTAATGAGATTATCTGCTTCTGAGAGAAGTATTTAGGCTAATATTTTGACTGGAAAGTTTTGTTTTGTCTTGATATTAAGACTTAGTTACTGTGAAAACCGCAAAATTCAATTAATATTCTGAAACATTTAGAATTCATTGTTTACGAAAGTAACCCTTACTTTGTAAGTATAGGTATACCTATTTTTGTCTCTAAGCAACATTACTGTTTTTTTTTTTCGGTGGGAAAATCGTCTAATGACAAATCTCGCTCTTGGGCGGAGCGAGAGATAGTGTCAGACTTTTACTGACTAAAAACCCACTCCTGTTCCTTCGTTGCCTTCGTCCCAGGGCCCCGGGTTTCGTTTTCACACTACCCATGGCCCCAGTAGGCTTCGACCCTGCTGGGCCCCTACGATTTGCTGACATCTCCCTGAGGCGCGCGTGGAACAATACGCGCCGTCGACGACTTGGCTCGGTCCGGACGGTTACCGGACGGTCCGACGGCGAGCCACCCATTGCTCGCCGTCCGCAAGCCCGCGCCTACGGTGGCCGGAAATCGCAACATTACTGTTGGATTCTGAATGATTGGTAAAGGTATCACCGTCTCACTATGATACCTTTTTTTTTCGAGGGTAAACCTTCAAAAGGCCCCCGTACTTAGGTGATAAGTCCGGGGAGTGTGGAATTTTGACCTCATTAAAACCTTACTGGTGATCACCATCAGCGCATAGAACAGCCCCGTTACCTCCCCCGGAACCCCCTCTGTGCAACGCCTGTTACAGAAGATCTCTGAAGAGACTATACAACGATCTCCCCTGAGCCTCACTGTGCACGGCAGCACGTGATCACTGTGCCACCGTCTTCCCTGGAATCACTCGATGGGCGAGTAGAGTTCCTCCTACTCTGAGCTACCGTGGTTCCAAAATCCCGCATTGGATGATGTAAGCGGGGATCTCACAAAGACAAACGATTCCCTTTCAACTTTTCAGTCACTGGCGCCACTTTCAAACTTTCTCTAGTATACTCATTTCTCACTTTCTCACTTAGTCCAATCTCGTCACACAACACAGCCATCTCAACATTCTATAGCTTTTTACATTATAATCAAAAAGTTACTAATAAGTTTTCGTTTCCAATTTTTTTATAAATACTAGCTGAGCCGGCAAACGTTGTTCTGCCATATAAATAAAAAATAAAAAAAAATAGATGTTGGCCGATTCTCAGACCTACTCAATATGCTCACAAAATTTCATGAGAATCGGTCGAGCCGTTTCGGAGGAGTTCAAGTTCGAACACCGTGACACGAGAATTTTATATATTAGAAGATAGGTAAGTAACTTGCTAGTACTATAGAAATTAAATGTTTTTTCGTCCACTGTATTTCTTTTTTTAAAGATATAAACTAGTGCTTGACTGCGATCCCACCTGATGGTAAGCAGCGATGGAATCGATGATGGTGAATCGTACTAGTTTATCAAGTACAACACTCTTAATTAAAGTAATGGTGTTGTCGTTATTAGATAAATTAAATTATAGATATTTATTATGCAAATAGTTTTTAAAAACACTTTTACACGTCTATTTTTTTGTCAATTTAAACTAGATGAACGGTGTTTCCTAGCTGACTACCCTGAGAAGAAAGACCGAATCGAACTCAGGGGTCAAAGTCTCTTTTAAAGTCCATACAGCAAACATGTAAGTAATGGTCAAATCGTATGAGAACCATGCAGGTTGGAGACTGAGATCGTCTTTTGAAGAAAGAACCACACAGTTCTGAGCGGACCTGTCCAGTCATTGCAAGCAATTGTCAGATATATGTATAAATATTGATATTGATACTACACTGTTCTTTGACTTTCGAACTAAATATTTTATTTATTTGTTTATTAATCTTCGTGCAACATAAAGTACAAAGGCGGACTTAATGCCTTAGGCATTCTCTACCAGTCAACCTAGGGTGGTGAAGAATAAAATAAAAAGAAAATTTTATACAAAAAACAAGAGTAACAAAAGTATAAATACAATACAATGAAATATAGTATACATATATCATATAATGTTGAAAACTAGACTTTAGTAATATGTCTACACTAGAAATTCCCAAAACTAGCATCCTACGTTACTCCTTTTAAAATAGACAACACTTTAACGGCACAACTTTAACAATGCGTTTACGAGCTAAAAACCTTAACTCAGAGACGCCATAATATCATAAAATTTCAAACGGAATTTTCCAGACTTACATTTTTAAATTTCAGCGCATGAATTTGAAAGCGTGTTAAAACCTCAAGTGTTGTTAGGACGCCTGGTTACCCGCACCGAGCTTTGGATTTTACTGCGAAACATTTTCGCATATTTCTTCTCTGTGACTGCGAAAAAATGTGGAATACCGATGGGATGCTATACGATGTTTAGCTATTTCGAGGAATGCCGAAATATTTCGAGCAATATTTTCGCGTCATTTTGAGGAGGATTTTAAAAAAGATGTGGTAAGTTTTTCACTCCGAAATTATCAAATGACTCGTCCCGCTCTAGGTGGAGCGAGAGGAAGTATCAGACTTTCACTGACTAAAACGTGTTTCTTTCTTCAGTTGCCCTTAGTGTTCCAGGGCGACGGTAACTTTTTAGAACAATTCTGCTGCCCTACTTTCATGCTTAGTTTAGTATTATAGCTTTGGCATGTATTTTAGAATGAGTTAGTCAACTTTTAGCACCAGGTATGCAAGAGTTGAGTACCTCTTTTACTTTTAGCTGTAATACTACAGCTAAAAGTAAAAGAGGTACTCGACTTTTACTATTCTGGTGTTTTTATTCACTTGCTTGTTACAAATTTATTTATTTACTTAATTTAAACAGAACGGCCGAAGCCAATTACACCATTTAAACACAGACAATACAAAAAAGACAAAACAATAAAATATCGCATATGTCGCGCAGGACTTTTAGAGGTGAGTGGTACCTATTTAATAAATTTTATACACAGTCATACATTCATTTCAAAGAATTTCATACATTCTGACAGTTGGGCACGCCACAATTATGGCCATAAGTCCCCTCTTTGAGGCGTGGCTGGAAAGACCTCACGGCGTCCTCACCTTCCGCATGACGCAGGTTCTCACTGCACACGTTAAGTTCGGGAAGTTCCTGCACCGGATTCGTGCGGAAGCGACGCCCGGGTGTCGCCACTGTGTGGACCGCCCGGAGGACACGGTGGAGCATATGGTGGAGGTATGCCCCGCTTGGGCAGAGCAACGCCGTGTCCTCGTGGGGGTGATCGGCGGCGGCGATCTCTCGCGCCGAGCCGTGGTACAGGCCATGGTCCGGAGCGAGGAGGAGTGGCAGGCGGTAGCCTCCTTCTGCGAAGTAGTAATGCTAGCAAAGGAGGCGTCCGATCACGTGAGGCAACAGTCCTCCCGAGTACCGGCCACCGTAGGCGCGGGCTTGCGGACAGCGAGCAATGGGTAGCTCGCCTTCCGACCGTCCGGTAACCGTCCGGATCGAGCCCAAGGTTTTGCAGTTTTGTTTTTCCGGATGACAGCTATGTGGAGGAGTACTTCGACGCCTGAGCGTATTTTGTGTTATATTATATGTACATAGTTAGGTTTAATACTATAATAGTATTTATAGTTAATATTTAAGCTGTTGATCCCCGCACGAACGCCGGCGTTCGTGCGCCATTGTTTTACTATTGTGTCTCTAATTACGCACTCAAAAGGTTAAGTTCCCACTATGACTATACAAATAAAGAATGTGTGACATTTGCAAAATAAATATCATTTATAATTTATAGTACCGTCCCGTCGAAAGAAAAAAGTTTGTTCCCACTTATCTTGTTCACAATTTAAAACAAGTAAATCAGAGTTTATTTTCGTCCTGAAACCACACCCACCCTCGACTGAAAAATAGCTCCAAACTTAGTTGCGAACATCAGAAAATAATTCACAACTTTCTTATATTTGTAAGGAGTGTTAAGTCTTGAGTTCCACAGAGAATGGTTTGGCTATAAAAATAAAGTACCTACTCCGGAATGTACGAAGGCGTTACCCGGTTATATCGTAGACGAGAAATAACTGCTTTGTTATATATGTGAAGTTTTAAGGTGTATGAAATTACAGTTTGAATATTTACGGCCACCAAGAGTACGGCAATGCGCCACCGGTACATGGTGGACATCCCACCTATACCTACGCACGAAACGTTTTGGGAACACATTTATTGTGCGTACAGCTAAGGAGTGGAATTCCTTGCCGGAATCTGTGTTTCCTGGTGGCTACAACCTGGGAATCTTCAAGTCGACAGTGAATAGGTTATTTCTAGGTAAGCGCGCTCCATCGTCGACTGCATCGTCGCTTTCCATCAGGTGAGATAGTGGTCAAGCATGAACCTATCACCCGTGAATAATAATAATATAATAATAATAATTGTGTTGTATCTATGATTCATTTGTATATCTTTTTTTATAATAACCTATCTTTTTCTTTCTTTTTCGCACCTATCACTATTCTTCTCTGCATCACCCAAAGGTTGACTGGTAGAAAATGCCTAAGGCATTAAGTCCGCCTCTGTACCTTTATGTGCATGAAGTATTAAATAAATAAATAAATAAATATTAAGAATAAAAAATAAATAAAAAATTTAGTGGTTATGAGAGAATGTTAAAATACGTATTGTAACATAGCATAGCCTTGCATCATCATCAATGGCATTTCTGCCGAAAGATATCCTCTGCTGGATAGAGATATAACTAGATCATAAGGGGATGCAACTCGACATACATTTTCACTGTATTTCATACGAGTACAACCGTTCTTACGCGATTATATTTTGGAAACAGAGTATCTTGTGGATATTATCTAGGCTTCTATTGAAATCTATTTATAAAGTTGTGTAAAACTAATCCAGTAAAGACCTCTGAAAATCTGCTATTTTGCATGAACTTTGACAGTTCATAATTTACTCAAAAATTAAAAAGTCAAAAAATATAACAATAGAAGCCTTGCAAATTTAATTAAGATTCTGAATAACGACAATTTTTTTCAAAAAGTTATAAGGGTTTATGTATGAACATGTATTACCTGGAACAAGTTTTGTAAAATATTCGAGTAAATCACGGAATTAACGAATGCTAACAGAGTTTTCAGGCGTTATCTCTCTTTTTTCGCGTTGCCTTTTCGTCAAACATCGCGTTGGATTGCGTTAGATGAAGTTATGCGTTAGATGAAGTTTCTACACAATTAGCAGAATCATCTCAAAACTCCTTTACTGTGTATATATATAATTGTATGTATGTATGTATAGGTATATATTTTATTAATTATGTTGTATGTTTAGTTTTATATATAATTTTGTAATACTTGTTGTCTAAATAATATTTTCTTTTTTTTATGCACCTGCCATAATGTCTTTCAACTACCCTAAGTTGACTGGTAGAGAATGCCTAAGGCATTAAGTCCGCCTTTGTACCTTTTGTTGCATGAAGATTAAATAAATAAATGTTCCCACTGCTGGGACTCAGGACTCCTCTCTAGGAGAGGGAATGGGCCGTAATCCATCACGCGGATTGGTGGATGTCACATGTCTTCGAATTTTTGGTTCTAGGACATGCCGGTTTCCTCACGATATTTTCCTTCGCCGTTTTGAGAGCAGTGGTGATGAAATATATTACACAAAGTAATGCGCCTGGCTGGGTTTCAAATCAATAAAAAAAAATAAGTGTTAAAAATTTTGGGTAAAAGTCGACCAAGACCTAATTAATGAAAAGTTTGTCACGCTGATGTTTTAAACAGTCTTTTTTAAAACAAAGAAAGTATTCAAGTTTCTGTAGCTCGCGATCAATCTACATAATTCATCGAAATACACTTTCGCAGCGAAAAATATTCAAAAGTTTTCCTTTGCGAGTCGCGCCTTAATTACAAGTGACTTTATTACAAGTTCATTAACTAATTTAACTATTGACCACAGAACTTTTGTGATGTTTCATTTTATGTTTTTTTTTTTTTTTTTTAGCTACAATTTTAACCAAAAAAAGACAGGTTGTTAAATCAAAAGATGGGAGGATGATTGGCCGAAAGGATGGAGAAGGATAGCTTGTGACAGATGTCAATGGTAGCTAAAAATTTTATTTTGACCTAAAGTTAGATTAAGATTTTTTTTCTCAAAAACTTAGTATTTTGTCATGATAACAAATTTACGGTTTTCAGACTATTTCCTTGACTTGTAATATGAGACCGATCTTGAGAGTTAAACAGACGGACAACAAAGTGATTTTATAAGGGTTCCGTTTTTACCGACTAAGGTACTAAATAGAATAGAATAAACTTTATTGTACACCATAAAAGTAACACAACTTAAACATAAACTTAAATCTATGCGTACAATGGCGGTCTTATCGCTGACAGCGATATCTACCAGACAACCTTAGGATGGATCGTAAGAACTTAAAATAATACAGAAAAAAAAAATCCTAATAAGAACCGACCGAATACGTAATAACACGCTGCGCTTGAAAACGGGCATAATAGATGTGGGCAAAAAGGACGCCAGGCTTCAATAAAAAACTTAAGAAAGAAAAACTTACTTACTTGGGTTCTTACTTTTTTTTTACTTGTGTAATGGGACGTGTGTCAGCTGCATGCAAACTGACAACTGCTGGGCAAGCGTCGCGTTACCTAACTATATTTTTCCAACAAAATTTTCAAATTTCCTTAAAATGATATTTCTCACCAATAACATGACCGATCGGTATAAATATTCTAGCCCGCGAAATCTGGCTCGACGAAAATTTCTCAATAAGTAATACTGATAGCGAATATATTACTTGCTACATTTCGTAGCAACGTCTACGGGCTACGGTGCTACGGTGCTACGCTTCACGCTACGGTGAGCTACGAGATATCAGGAAAACCGAAATATATTACTATTCCTTGTTCTTTTTTTTTTTCGGAAGAAAATTGTATTTAGTATTAAAGCGAGTTTTCTTAGAAGTTCACGCTTTAATCACGGAGTAACTTGAGCGTAACATTATGGCCGAGATTTTTATTATTCGGGACGTAGATAAAAATGTGGTTTTATTATTCTCCGTTTGTTTCTATGAGATTTTTGCGCTGCAATGTGTGTTGTGCACTAGATTCTTTTAAAAAGTACAATTTTTAAAAGAATCGCGTGTGTATTGTAGAGCTCTCAGCAATATTTAGAAAATGAGGTAGCCATTTTTATATGTTTTGTTGGTCTTTCTATAATTAAAAGCTTATGATGTTTCTACATTAGTGTATTTAAATTCCTTTAAATACACGGGTTTGTACAGCGATATGGTTGTGGAATGGTAGATGGTGATTCCTTTGTTGTATAAGAAGCGAGAAAATAATAATAGTTTTGTTTCTATTGTGGTGTACAATAAGGTTTGTTCTATTCTATTCTATTCTATTCTATAAGGTTTATTTATCTCTTCTCAGAAGGAATTATGCAATTATTAGCTTCTTGCCAGCGGCTTGAAAGTAGAAATTTTTCCTAAGAAAACATACTCCCTGGATAAAAAAGTATCCTATGTGCTAGGAAATAGTTTCCAGATGTAAATACTACATTTCATCCAAACTAAGCTATTTAGCCGTTGGAGCGTTTAAGAATTACAGATCCACACATACATAAGAATTACACATACACATAGACACAATTTTTTGTTTTTATAATATTAGTGTGTGTTTGTGTGTGTGTGTGTGTGTGTGCGTGTTGCGCCGACCCCAAATAACACGGGACAAGGGCAGGAAGATGATGATGAATATTAGTGTGAAAATAATCCTTTATTAAATTAGTTTTTGACCATTATCTCAACTATGGTAAGCGATGATGTGGGCGACGCTGGAGGACGCTTGCCCAGAAGTAACCTATACTACCCACACCTCACTACCTCACTGTAATAATACAGTTTTTTTTTAGATGGGAAATCATCTAATGGCTTTAGGGCAGAGCGTGATGATGCGTGCGATGATGTGGGCGACGCTAGAGCACGTTTGCCTCAAAGTAACCTATTCATTCTTACCTAAGGGTCGCCACACACGGTTCATCGGCCATAACCATTAAACGATGTCACCAGCATATTTCTTTTAGGTTTCATACATTTTGTTTGGATTCGCCGCACACGGTGGACGCTGGTGACCGCCACACGCTACAAGTCACCGCTGCTTGCTTCTTGTGGCCCGCACTGGCCACTAAACATCGATACTGAACGACGTCACACGTCACTCGCGCATTTAAACCTTTTCCGTCAGAGTCCATTATGATACTGCGCGTATAGGTTAAAAAAAAACTGGGCAAGTGCGAGTCGGACTCGCGCACTGAGGGTTCCGTACAAACTTAAAAGGTAAATTGCGGTTTACGATTTATGACGTATTAAAAAAAAAACTACTTACTAGATCTCGTTCAAACCAATTTTCGGTGGAAGTTTATAAGGTATTGTACATCATATATTTTTTTTAGTTTTATCATTCTCTTATTTTAGAAGTTACGGGACACACACACACACATTTTACCACTTTGGAAGTGTCTCTCGCGCAAACTATTCAGTATATAAAAAAATGATATTAGAAACCTCATATCATTTTTGAAGACCTATCCACAAATACCCCACACGTATGGGTATGATGAAAAAAAAAAATTTGAGTTTCAATTGTAAGTATGGGGAACCCCCAAAAATTGTTTTTTTTTCTTCTATTTTTTGTGAAAATCTTAATGCGGTTCACAGAATACATCTACCTTACCAAGTTTCAACAGTATAGCTCTTATAGTTTCGGAAAAAAGTGGCTGTGACATACGGACGGACAGACAGACACATGACGAATCTATAAGGGTTCCGTTTTTTGCCATTTGGCTACGGAACCCTAAAAACCAGCAATTACCAGCCACAAGTGGCTGTCGCGCGCTTCAGCTGCTTTTGTGGCTGCTTCTAGCTTCTCGTGGCGACGTTTGTGGTTGTGGCATGTGGCCCTTATGCGGCGACACTCAGAGACAGACACAATTATCATTATGGTTACTCACTGAATCGAGGTTTTGTCCCATTATCAAATTATATTATTTTACACAAAAAAAGACATTCGAAAAAAAAAAACGCCATATTTGAACCCACCACCTGTACATTAAATACCACCTCGACCTATGATATTAACCTCGAAACGTTAATCCGAACCATTGTAATCCCTTATCAATAACCGTGTAACCCCATCGATAACAGTCCGTAACCCTCAGAACTTGAGTAATCAATACACCCTCATAATTTCATGGTGTTGGATAACAGACCACCATTAAAACTATTTTAATCGCTTTTGAACTATCGTGGTTAGATATTGATACCGGGTGTGTGTTTTTCAAATTATTGTGATACTTAAAAACCAGGTAAGTGCGAGCCGGACTCGTGCACTGAGGGTTCCGTATAAACTTACCTATGTAAATAGTTCAATTTTTCCGAATCGCAAAAATAGTATTTTTTTTGTGACGTAACAACAAATTTACTGTTTTCAGATTTATTCCTATACCTGTGCTATAAGACCTTGGTTTATGCCAAATTTCAGGATTCTGGGTCAACGCGAAGTATCAATTTTGGTTCCCTTGAGAGTGTTCAAATATACGTTTTTTGCGACATAAACAACCGTATCTTTTTCGTTCGTTAACTTAAAAGTTTGATTTTTTTACAGCTTCAAAGAACTGCAAACGTGCGTATATGGTTTTTATTTCAACTCGATACCCTCACGCGATCGCGAGATAAAGGGTCTTGACAAACAGACAGACAGATGGACAACAAAGTGATATAAGGGTTCCGTTTTTTCTTTTTGCGGTACGGAACCCTAAAAATCATACTAATATTATAAAGGCGAATGTTTGTGTGTGTGTTTGATACTTCTTTACGCTCGAACGGTTGAACTTATTTCGATTAAACGTGGTGGCAATGTTCTGGAATAGCACATATAATAATACTTTCTATCTCGATAGTATGTCCTCTTAGGACAATTTCTATTATCACATAGACGAAGTCGCTAAGTGCAGCTTGTATTTATTAAAACAGAAAACAGAAAAAAAAACATTTTATATTATTTTCAATTCTGGAGGGATGAAGGCATGTTGCTAAAAGAGTTATGAATTTACATGTGGATGGATGGAGAGGGAGAGGGAGGCCAAAGAAAATATGGATGGATTGTGTGAGAAGTGATATGAAAGAAAAGGGAGTTAGTGGTAGCTTGACGAGTGACAGGGCAGAATGGAAGAAAAAAACGTGTTGCGCCGACCCCAAATAAAACGGGACAAGGGCAGGAAGATGATGATATTATTTTCAATTCTGTATTTCACAATTTTTAAAACAATATTTTTTTCTGTGCTAAAAGCAATTAAATGTGTGAAAAGTACTTTTCCTGGAATACAAATCTCCTATTTATAACAACAATAAAAAAATGTTCAAAACATTTTTTTATTGTTGTTATACCTATTTCGATCTACAAAATGATTGTTAACATTTTGATCCACCCTGTATACATACAGTCTGAATAAAATACTACCCTCAATTGAACTAAAAGTATTTAAAGCAGTTTAGGGTAAAATGTATGTTCTAATTTCAGTAGAAAGTTCAATTTTATGATCAAGGTGAATTACAACGATTACTAATTAGTTGAAAAGAGATATTTTACGAAGTTTTGGGTGAAACTGTTGGCTCTTACAGTGTCGTTCATGATAAAGGTCGCTTATATTTATTTGATCGGCAATTTAAGTTAATAGCTTGGTGGGCTTGTGGTTTTTGCGGTTATGAATAAATTCAAGTACTTACCGTAGCAGCTGCTGCGGCTATTTATATTTTTGTGAAAAGTTTAACTTATTGAGAAATTACGTTTTACAGTTTTACAGTCAGAGGTTTGAGAGGGTACCTATTTAGGACAATCACCAAAAAAAAACATATACAGTAAAATCTGGATACCTGGCAGCTTAAGGAACTTCGGATTTTTTATCACGTATCTATAGATGCTATTCATTTAATGACAAAATAAATAAAAAATGCCAAGTTAAAACTAAAAGTACATCAGACCGACGCACACGTGTAACACGCCTGATTAGTACGTAGAACGACGTCGCGTGGCGTGGATCAAGTGTAGCTCTACAAGTCTAGTTGCCATATAAAATGTATGAAGACCGACGCGTCCAGATTGGCGTGTGTGGCACACTGTGTAGTGTAGTTCTACCTTTAAAGTGACCTTGTGGCATTTACAGACTATCCCGCGAAGAAATTCCAATGTTTTCAAAAAACGTGACGCAACCTGTTCGTAGTAATGTTTTAAATGCTACATTATTAATCGCTTACAGAGGCTATTGAGATAATAAGTCCAACAATTCGCATAGAAAAAGTTAAAAAATATATCTCAATTTGTTGATATTTATTCATCCCAGTAGCAGAGGTATTTCAATGCAAAAGTGTCGAAACCTCATTATAATTACCAGCAGCGGAACTTTCTTACATATCCATATCCCACTTAGCCACGGATCACCAGACGTACGGCGATCCGCCATCGGTATATGGTGAACATCCCACCCATACGTTTAAAACATTTTGCCAAAAATACAGCTGAAAAATGGAATTCTCTGCTGGTTTTTGTGTTTCCTGATAGCTATAATCTTGGGATCTTTAAGTAAAGAATAGGAGAAGAGGTTTCTTCTAGGCAAACGTCGATCCAAAGGAGAACCAAGGATACAGACATAGCCCGAAGAATTGCCAAACTTAAGTGGCAGTGGGCAGAGCACATTGCTCGCAGAACAGATGGTCGATGGGGACAAAAGGTTCTGGAATGGCGACCACGTATCGGAAGACGCAGCGTTGAAGGCCTCCTACAAGGTAGACCGATGACCTGGTGTGGGTCGCGAGAATCCGATGGATGCGAGACGCACAGGGCCGGTCATTATGGCGACATTTGGGGGAGGCCTATGTCCAACAGTGGACGTCTTTCGGCTGAAATGATGATGATGATGAAGCGTCGATCACATCGTTGCTTTCCAAGTTCTTGGCATTGAAGTCCCCGCAAACGACCACGGGGAGGGAACCAAACCCAGCGACGACGGCATTCAGCTCCATAAGGGAGATGTGGAGATCGGCGAGAGTTCTGCTCGGGGACAGGTAGACGCCTACCACTGCAATGTCCCCGAACCGTGCTGCCACGCAACCCCGTCCTCTCTTGACAGCCTCGGGGGACGGAGTACCGGCGGCGGCTGACGAAATTAAGGTCACCGAGCCGTTCAGGTCCTGAACCCAGTCTCCCCTGGGCAGGACATAGTACGGCTCGGAGACCACGGCGATGTTGATCGACCACTGCGCCATGCTCTGGAGCAACAGATCCTGAGCGGGGGCGCAGTGGTTGATGTTCGCCTGGAGGAGACGTAATGTAGCCATTAATGACAATCCATTATGGTCTCCTCCCGAGCCCCATGTGAGGACCCTGCTGCGGGGGTCGCAGCGGCGACAGCGGCGGCAGCCAAAGACGAGGCTGCGGCGGTGAGGACATCGGGGTGGATGGGCCTCCGGACTTTGCCCTTGGCTTTGGCGGGGGGGTCGCAGGACCTGCTCCCAGCCCGGTGGTCGGCCGGCTTGCCTGCCGCCGCACATGAGTAGCAGTGCGGCGTTGCACGGCATTCAACCGCCTTGTGACCGGGCTGACCGCACTGGAAGCAGCGGTCATAAGGTAAGGTAAGGATGTCATAAGATGATTTTCCCACCGGAAAAAAAAAAAAAAATCGTTGCTTTCCAACAGGTAAGATAATTGTCAAGCACGAGCCTATAAACAGAAAAACAATATAAAGATTCAAAGATTCAAAGCATTTTATTTCAAATAAACCATTTACAGGCACTTTTGAAATGTCATGAAGTCAGTCAGTCAGAAAAAAAAAAATGATGCTAATTGCACATTCCAAAGCGTAGATCTCTATGGAGAAGAATGTGCAAGAAACTCCATGGACACTCTTTTCAATCATGTTTTGTAATTACAAATATCTCTGTTACATGTTTCTTGTCGCTATCATGTGAGAACAATGTAAATAAAGTAAAAATACAAACTAAATATAGATATTAAAATAGCAACTGGCAGCTAAGAGATGACCAGTCTCAACTGACAGCGCCCGTTCACGAACATGACGCCAATATTAGCACCACTCAGCTCAACCATTTTGAAGGGAACCGAATGATCCAACACATGCGCCACCATCAGTGAGACATTTGAGTGAGCATGATAAACTCTCAACTGCCATGCTCATTTATGTCAAACAAGTCCAATAGTAACATAAAAAACCATAAAATAGCTCCAGGGTACTCACATTTACAAACTTAAAAAAAAAATGCTTCTACATTATACAATACTTATAATATTTAAAAATTCCAAAAAAAAAAAACATTTAAAAATAATAACAATAATTTCCAAACTAATCAATTTGTTCACCCCGATGGTAGTGGAGCTGGACCAGCATTGAGCCAAGCATTTTTATCTTGAATATAATCCTCCAACTTATAATATGCTTGCCTGCATAGTGTGCGTTTAATACAAGATTTAAATTTTGTTTCAATGAGTTCTAATATTTGTGGAGGTATTTTATTATAACATTTCAAACAGTATAATAATAATAATAATAAATTTATTGTTCTCTCTTCACAAAGGTTTCCTTAACTAAGTAATCTATTATACATATACAAGTATGAAACCCTACCCTATGAAAGAAGAGGCCACTTTAGCCAGTCTGAAACCTGGTTGAACTAATTGGTCCCTATTTCTTGTAACATAATTATGTCTATCGCCTCTTTTGCTAAAAAGATGAAGATTTTTTCTAACGTACATGATGTTTTCATAAATATATTGACAAGGCACCGTCATGATATTAATATCCTTAAACAGTTCCCTTAGAGAATCGCACCGGCGAAGATTGTAAATAGCTCGTAAATTGGCGGATTTTTCTAACAGCATATGCAGCTGAGCTAAGCCGTCCTGCAAGAGATGTTAAATGAGGACCCCATTGTAGCCTTGAGTCAAGCGTTATCCCCAGGAAAACAGTTTTGTCGACAAATTCTAGTTTTTCATCGTTTAGTATTACGTCACAATCACTACTTTTGACATTCGGTAAGGAAAATCTTATGCATTTAGTTTTTTCCCTTTTTAAAACTAGATTATTAGCAGTGAACCAGTTTTGGACCTGTAATAGTGCGTTATTTTCGTCGTCAAGATTATTAGTCTTTCTATTTATCTTAAAAAATCAAAGAAGTGTCGTCGGCAAACAACACCATATTAAGTTTATTTTGCAACAAATAGGGTAAATCATTAATATAAACTAAAAATAAAAAAGGACCTAAAATTGAACCTTGGGGTACCCCCATTTTCACATTTAATCCCGACGAATTGACACCGTTTATTTGAACTTGTTGCTGTCTGTCAATCAAATAAGATTTTAATAAGCTTAAAGCTGTTTTGCCTAGTCCGTAATGCTCAAGTTTCAGGAGTAATGTTTCATGAACCACACAATCAAACGCCTTAGACAGGTCACAGAAGATACCTATAGCATCCTGTGCCTCTTCGCACGCATTAAAAATGTGTTTTAGTAAGGACACACCAGCGTCAGTTGTACAACGTTCTTTGGTGAAACCATACTGTTTATCGTGTAAGATGTTATTTGTGTTAAAATGATTAAGCATTTGATTTAACATCACCTTTTCAAATATCTTGCTAAAAACCGGCAACACGGACACCGGCCTATAATTATTAGTGTCTTTACTGTCCCCAGATTTAAAAAGTGGTATCACTTTACTATATTTCATCAGATCCGGAAAAACTCCTTGATCTATACACAAATTAAATATTATAGCTAAGTACGGCGCTATAGTCTCAATAATTGAGGTACAAACTTTGATAGACATACCCCACAAATCTTCTGTCAATTTAACCTTAATTTGTTTAAAAGCTTTTATTACAGTTATAGGGTTTATATGCTTAAAGTTAAATTCAGTCGAACAGGCTGCAACGTTCGCCTGTAAAAAACTAAAAGCATGCGATGGCGACGAATTTAGGGCTTCAGTAGTTTTAATTGGTATATTGGCAAAGAAATTTACAAATTCTTCTGCAACTAGTTTGTTATCGCTAATAAGACCATGATGTGTCTCCAATGTGTAATCATTGTTATGTATTTTGTTCCTGTTGTTCATTATTTATAATTTTCAAACCGTTTTTATTTTATTATCTGCCGATTTAACTTTGTTGCTAATGTACAAGGCCTTAGCTGCCTTACAAGTGTTTTTAAACATTTTTGAATATGTAGCAACATACTTATTAAAAGTTTCAGTGTTAATAACAGGCTTAAGGCCATACAGCTCAAAAAGTCTTTCCCTACTTATTCTGATTCCTTTAGTTGCCCAGTCACTAAATCTAAACTTAGGGCAGATACTTTTAGTTTTTTTTTCAAAAGTCTTATTGAACTCAGTGTATATATTTAATTGTACTAAATATTATGTTCGTATTTTATAGATATTCGACTAGGTAAGGTACTAAGGTACCTAACATCTTCACCTACACAACTCACGACCACAACCTTGTCAAACAAATAATCTTCAGTTTCAAACTCAAATAAAAGGCTTCTGACGTCACACCTCTTGTAACAGAAGGCAATCACTTGAGGGACACGTGGCGTCACGTCACGCGTCAGAGATTGATGACGTCATTTGTATCGGCTCCTAATACGTGCGTAGGTGACTTTTTACCTGAAAGTGGTAAGCCTATACTTACCTACTTTTATACAGATAAGTGAGACCAAGGCATATACTTACGTCCGTCGATATTTTCCTGCATAGAGAAAAGATGAAAGAAGTTGCGTTAAGTGGATACGTGCGTGCCTTTTACGGGACTGTCTTTACCAATTCAAATGTTCAAAAAGTACTAAAGCTAGAGCTACATTAGACCGACGCACACGTGTAACACGCTTGATTTGTACGTAGAACGACGTCGCGTGGCGTGGATCAAGTGTAGCTCTACAAGTCTAATGTCCATTTTTTAATTGAACTAACTTGTATTTTGATTGCATCTCTTACGGAGAGACAGAATATTTCCTTTTAGTTTGTAAATAAAACATGCTTTGCTTTTAGTTAATTAAATTTAGGTGGTTTAATATAGTGAATTTGATCATTGTTAATTTATTATTTCTTAGGTTCTTAGTACTTTTTAGGCTGACATACGGGTCTAACCTAGTTCAGGCAAAAATGCAATGTATGCGTTGTAATTGTTTTTATGTACCTTAATTTAAATGTGCCACTTTTATTAAATACACGATATTCTATTCTATACTATTCTAATTGAAAAAAAATGGGGAAAGTTATTTGACGATATCCTAATTTAAAAAAGGATCTTAGTTACATTTTCTTAGTCATTAAGTCCTTTTTGATCGTTTCAAGCTTATTTCTGATTAAGACACTACGAAATATTTCCTAATCTTTTCCTGGGTTTTTCCTTCACTACATAAAGTTCAAATAAAACCGCTGACGTTTTCACGCATCAAAGACAAGGTCTAAAGGAGGCATCGCATTGTGGCTGATGACATCATTTGTCGCTATCCACTGGCCCTAATGTAGTTTGAGTTATTGCCCACCCAAACGAAATGGCGGAATATATTGACTTCAAAGAAAGAAAGAAATAAATAAAGGTTTATGTGTGTGTTATGGTGGAGAGAAATATCTGTTTCTTTGGACGAAATTGATTGAAGGCTGAGTTTAGTACAGGCATTGATTAGAGAAGGAGGTGGAGATTCCGACAAATTGAGGGTGTTATGTTCGTTTTCAGCAACCAATAGGCATATTTTAGCTCGTGCCTTGGCATCTCGTTTTTTCTCAGCTTCAGTTTCTGCTGTGAATGTTTCTCCAACACAATCCCATAAATTTTGATCGATCAGAAACATTTGAATTGCAAATGACCATGTTTCATAGTTGGATTGGCCCATCAATTTTTGTATGGTGACCGTTTCACTCTTCTGCATCTTGATAAGAAACAAATTCTGCTCACTCCCTACAAATTTAGCGTCAACCAAGTTATGGACTGTGTCCTGATGAAAATAAAACAAAAGGGAGTTACAGAGATATATGCGCAGATTTTATATAAAGTAAAATCATTAAAACTAAAAGGACATTTTCTTCATTCTCTTTGGGTTTTTGAAGTTATGACGGTGACAAACTTTTTTAGCGTGTTCGCTCATGTGACCTGACCCATAAGAATATTTTGTCTAGGAAAAATCCAACGACACATACCTCAGTAATCCTTCAGTTAACTTTTTTGCGAGGGTTGCTATCTGCCTTCATCAATTTGCTAGTCTTTGCTCATCGACCGCAAACCCGCGCTTATGGTTGCCGGGAATTGTCCCACGAATCCCGACGCTGGGGCGTCTCCTAGGGCGTGATAATATCGGTTTCCTCACGCTTACGACCTTCTCCATCGCTCGCAATACTGCTTCGTAGAAGGAGGTGTTCACTTAAGGGAAGGAAGATGATGATGATTATTATAGACTTGTATTATTATTTATACTTCTTTATAATACTTGAAAACATTAAGTTAGAACTACACTGCGCACACGTGTGCCACACACGCCGTTCTGGACGCGTCGGTCTCCATACATTTTATTTGGAAACTAGACTTGTAGAGCTACACTTGATCCACGCCACACGACGTCGTTCTACGTACAAATCAGGCGTGTTACACGTGTGCGTCGGTCTAATGTAGTTCTAGCTTAAACTTATCTGAATATTCTTCGAGTAGGTGTACACGAACCTTGATGGCAGTTATTTCGTTTATGAAATCTTGTTAGTGTTGTCGATACTGTCAAACATGATCCTCATTAGTGTTTGACTGTTTATATTGGTACCTTCAAAACGTGTTTATGCGGCTAAATTACCTTCATATATTTTCAGGAAAATGTTTTTGGAGAAAGCTTTTTACCGTGCTACAAAATGAAAGTGGAAACCAAAGATAGTGAGCCGCCTTTCCTTTATTTTTGTTTTGGTTTTAGTAACTCTTGATAACGCAACGGCTTTGTTTTTACCTACTGCTTAAAAACTATTTTGCTACACTAGTGTCTACCAGCGGCTTTGCCCGCGTGATCATCATCATCATTTTCCTGCCCTTGTCCCTTGTGATAAGAGCAAATTATCATAAGTTAGTATAATTGACGGGATCAGCTCGGGTCGACAAGCTAGGAAGATGAGATGGCGCTAGAGTATCGACATGAGTAACGTCCTATACTAAAGGCCTACTCCATGTAAGTCATCATCATCATCTAAGCCTTCCTCAAGCGTCGCCACAACGACCGATCCTGTGCGTTTCGCATCCACCGTATTCCCGCGACTCTCACTAGGTCGTCAGTCCACCTTGTGGGAGGCCTTCCAACGCTGCGTTTTCCGGTGCGCGGTCGCCACTCTAGAACCTTTCGGTACCATCGACCATCCGTTCTACGAGCAATGTGCCCTGCCCACTGCCACTTTAGTTTGGCGATTCTTCGAGCTGTGTCGGTGACCTTGGTTCTCATACGGATATCTCCATCTAAGTGAATGATTTAAAATAAATTAGCTATGGTTTATCACCGCTGTTTTTATCAAGCATGTTGGTTGATTTCGAGAGTACCCAGATACAGCTTAGTATTGGTATACCTATACCAGTATTTTAAATAGATCAACTGCCTATTAGACCTCCAAAACACAGTAATTCTGTTAGAAAACTACCAGTAACTAAACAGCTATAGTAACAAGAAACAATTGAAAACCTTCCCTAACTTCATACATACACAAAAATTCATTAACAACTTTGCAAAAAAACTCGAAAACGCGCACTGAAAAATTCAAATGGGCCTGCTAGTTATTCAAGGAGGAGGCACGGTTACTTTAGTATTCCCCGCGTCTTTTGAAGTCGATTTCAATAATAAATTATATTGAATACAAAGGTCGAAAGTTAGGGGGGACAAGTATTAACAGCACAAAGAACTTGGGGCGAGAGGAAACTGGTTTTTTGGAGCAAAATTATAAAATACCTGCTCCAGTTTTTTTTTAAACCGTATGCCCCTGGAGTTTAGTTAGACAAAGAGTAGTTTTATCAGTGATACCGAAGATCATAGTCTTTTTTTTTAAAAGTTGGACATCATCCAGTGACTCTCTAGGGTGGAACTAAATTGTTGGATATAAAAAAATACTACTATCAAAAACCTGACCCTAAAAATTGACCTACCGCGCCCTACAAATCGCAAGTCGGGGCCGTTACCACTCGGCCACCACTGCTCTTAACTGTGCTGAAGAAATTCCCACACCTATTGTACATACTGACGAAACACACCACAATCCTTTTGAAACAGTTGGGTAATGATCTTAAAGTACATAATTATTACTAAGCTATTTAATATTAAAATCCATCAATATTTACCATTGATGTTTACAGTTAAAATTAAATCAATTAAGGGTAATATATAATGCAAGCGAGTTCGGAAGTCAGCATGTGATGGCTCATTTGGCATGGTCATCCAATTTACATGAAATCGGCGCCGGCACTCTTTGACGTTTTCATAATTAGTTGTTATTTCACGAAACGCTGAAACGAGTGTTTATTTTGTATGATGAGTTTATGTGTTGACCAATTTAATCATGCTCTAAGAAGACTACCCTAACTCCGAGTACCAGTCACCGTAGGCGTGGGCTTGCGGACGACGAGCAATGGATAGTTCACCGTCCGGCCTCGTCCGGACCGAGCTCGAGATGTCAGCAAAACCATAGCCTACGGGGGAACCCATGGGTTAATTTTCAAAAGTTAAACCCGGGGTCGTGAAACGCAAGTCAGAGAAGGAACATAGGAATGGGTTTTAGTCAATAAAATTCTGACACGTACTCCTGCTCCGCCCTAGAGCGAGAGAAGTCATTGTATGATTTTCACCTAAAAAACAGGAACTGCTATTATAATATGATCCATTGCAGTTAACAGAATCAGAAAAATGTATGTTATTCTTCAGCCCTGCGTTTAAATTTGAGGTTGGAGTTAACTCTAATGACGTCATCAGAGTAGACTACTCCACACTCATAATTTTGAACGCAAACGTAGAGTTCAACTGTCTATGTCAAGCAAGTGTCATTGATAGCCGCTTACACCAACCTACTGCTCGGAGTTCAAAGTTAGTTGGGTTAACTCTAGGGTAGCTACTCGAGTTGTAAAAGAACGACCCTGGGTTGCAACTAGAAGCATTTTTTAACGGTTAGAGTAATGACTCTACCCTACTCTGGTTATTTTTGAACGCGGCCCAGGTTACATGCTAGACAGATAGTGTGTTTAAAACATAATACAGCTAATTTAGTACGATAGCAAAAAATCATGAAGATGCCTCTAAAATTTGCGGGTTTCTTTTCTCTAGCAGGCATCAGCTCTGCAGGGCCCTTACGGTTTGCTGACCACTCTGCGCGGTCAGCGAGCTACATATTGCCCGTCATCATCATTTCAGTCGTAAAACGCCTACTGCTGGACATATGACTCCCCCAAGTGTCACCACAATGAACGGTCCTGTGCGTCTCGCATCCATCGGATTCCCGCAACCCTTACCAGGTTATCGGTCCACCTTATAGGAGGCCTTCCAACGCTACGTCTTCCGGTACGTGGTCGCCATTCCAGAACCTTTCGGCCCCAACGGCCAACCGTTCTGCGAGCAATGTGCCCTGCCCATGGTTTGGTTCTCCTACGGATATCCTCATTCCTGATTGCTCGTCAGGCATTTTTAAAGCTCTCACAAGCCGCTTCCACTGTGGGTGGAGATAGATGGAGTGGCAGACTTTTACTCAGTAAAACCCACCTGTGTTTCTTAAGTTAGCCTTTGGGTTCCAAGGCAGCGTTAACTTTTTTGTATAGGTAATCCTACCATCCTGACAGGATTACTAGATTAATTTGACTTGATTCTTTGGCTAATTATAAACTCATTACAATAATGTAGCTTAGATGACTGGCCTGTTGGTCTTGTGGTTAGTGGTCCTGACTGCTATACCGGAGGTCGTGGGTTCGATTCCCACCCAGGGAAAATGTTTGTGTGATGAGCACGATCATTTATTCTGTGTCTGGGTGTAATTTATCTGTAATATATAATTTATATGTATTTAGAAATATATAAGTATGTTTATCAGTTGTCTGGTACTCATAACACAAGCTGTGCTTAGCTTAGGACTAGACGGCGTTTGTGATTGTTGTGGAATATTATTATTATTATGGGATTACTCGACGATTTGATCACGGTCGACTTAAATCCTTATCCGATGTATTGTAAATGGTATAATTGAATTTAAATCAAACAGGTACTGACACCGTGCTTTGTCCGGGCCAAATAAGGGTTTATATTTTTTCACTGGGAAAATCATCCAATGACATCCTCCCTTGGGCGGAGCGAGAGGGTGTGTCAGACTTTTACTGACTAAAAACTCACTCCTTTTCCTTCGTTGCCTCTCATACCAAGGCCAAGTCTTCCTTTCAGAAGCAGACCCTTGGCCCCAGTAGGCTTCGACACTGCTGAGCCTACGGTTGCTGACATCACCTTGAGGCGAGCGTGGAACACTACGCGCCGTCGGGCCAAATAAGGGTGGGTTCCCATTAACACGGAGCGTGTTTTTTTTTGTCTATGTTCACACGGTTTGTGGTAATTCGTTTCTTATACAAATTACAGTATATTTGTTAACCAAATACGGATGTGACACATTCCAATGTTTTCGCAATAATTTGGCAACAACTGTATTGAGTAGTAAACCTTCTCGCCAAACTTTGCTCTATAGATTTCAAATGTTATTTTCATTAGAATAATGATTTTATACATTTTAAAATAAACAATGTAAGTACAGATTTTTATTAACAGACAAACGCTGACGAAAAATCATGTACTAGATCTATGGTAGACATTAATGCATCGATATCTGAGACACGGTGTTTATTATTCCTCACACAATCCATTCATATTTTCTTCCCTCTCCATCCGTCAAGATTCTCATCGATCACTCTTTTAGAAACCCCTTCACAACATCCCTCCTCATTCCCGTATCAAGACAAACGATTTCCTTTCAACTTTTCTGTCCCTAGCCTCACTTACAAACTTCCTTATAGGTTTTATTTATATCTATTTCATGCACATTCATCTTAACATATTGCTGAAATATAAACTCCGTGCTTTTTTAGGTAAAAATTCATCCAAAGACTTTTCCTGCTTCAGGGCTGAGCGCGGTGGCGTGTCAGACTTTTACTGACTAAACCCCACTCTTATGCTCCTTCTTTCCCTTGCGTTCCAGGACCTCAGGTTTTCTTTTCAGAAGCGAACCCATGGCCCCAGCAGGGGCCTAGCAGGGTCGAAGCCTACCGGGGCCAAGGGTCTGATTCTGAAAGGAAGACTCGGCCCTGGTACGAAAGGCAACGAAGGAACAGGAGTGGGTTTTTAGTCAGTAAAAGTCTGACACTATCTCCCGCCCCGCCCAAGGGCGGGGGATGTCATAAGATGATTTTCCCAACGAAAAAAAAAAAAAAAAAAAGTAGGCTTCGGCTCTGCTGAGCCCCTTCAATTTTGCTGACGTCGTCTTGAGGCGCGCGTGGAACACTACGCGCCGTCGTCACTCGGGCTTGGTGTATAAGAACAAAACCGTATTTGTAGTATCATGCACAGCATGAAAAATACATGACATTATGCTATTATCCCTTGGCCCCGGAGCTTGACCCGGATCCGACCAAATTATCAAGTCATGAAAGTTTTGACTTTTTGTTTCAATGTTGCTAAGAGCGCCCTACCCGTGATACTTCCCAGGCAACCGTTCCTACGTTATTACACATATTTCTCTTGATTTTTTAGGAACACAGATATCTTGTGGTTATTATATAAATTTGTAGCATACCATAAAAGCATAATCAGCCTTTTAATGTTCTCATTGCTGGGACTCAGGCCTCCTCTCTCTAGGAGAGGGAATGGACTGTAATCCACCACGCAGGCCCAGTGCGGGTTTGAATGTCACAGTCATGTCTTCGAATGTTTGGTTCAAGGACATGCCGGTTTCCTCACGATGTTTTTCTTTACCGTTTTGAGAGCAGTGGTGATGAAATAAATTACACCACTGCTCTAGTCGGGGCGGGGTGTATAAATTTGTATTAAAATCTAAATATTATTTGAGTAAAACAAATCCAGTAAAGACCTTTGAAAATCAAAAATCTAAAAACATGTACAGTACGTCAGCATTAAGCTGACGTACTGTACATGTTTTAGATTTACACACATTTTTAGCAGTACACATTTTTAGCAGAAGAAAATCGAAGGCAGCTGGATCGTTTAAAGAGTTACCGTAGCCCTGAAACGCAAAAAACAACTGAAGAAACACAGGTGAGTTTTAGTCAGTTAAGTCTTGCTCCGCCTGGAATTTTCAAGAAAATAAACAAAATACAAAACAACTTATTTACTTAACATCTTCTTGTAACTACTTCGAGCTTAATTTAATTTCGTTTCGAACTTCTCAACCACATTTTTTTCTATATATAAAATGTAATTAGGTGGAAAAGGTTTTTAACTACAAAATTTAGTTAGACATGACATGTAAAGAAGGTTTTTTGAAAGAAAATCCTTAGGGATAATTAAGTAAATATTGTAGTACCTTTGAAGTTCTTTTTTAGTTCAATTTCTTCGGGTATCTACTTACGATTTTGGTATTTACTTTTAAGACAATTTTCAGGTGTAACAACGGGTAAATATTTGAATGTCGAACATTAAAATACCTACGGGTAAAATGTGAACGTTCAGAACATCGAAAATTTAAATATCAATTTTATCGTAATATCGAAAATTGTTAAACCTAAGCTTAAGGTGTCTAACATTGCAATACGGAGTGATATAAATATCTCATGATTAAAAATATCGATAGTCATTATACCTTAGTTCAAAATGTCAACATTTAATACAACTAGGTTTATTATATTTACGTTAAAAATACCTAAAGTGCGTTTTTTAATCCCAGATAATGATTTGACAAGTCCAAATGTCAAACTCCAGAAATATGTTGCCTGCTTTTTGATACAAGTGATGTCTCCAAATTCGATTTTTTTATACCGGTTCTTTTAATAATACAACCTCTAAGGCAAGTAGGCCCAAAATACGATAGTGTTTGTTAATAGCAAAGTCTAATATGAATTTAAGATTGAAATAATTAGAAATATTCAAAAATATTACCAGATTTTTTTACAATCGGACTTTTACTTATACTGAGAACTCACAAAACCGTTTTTACCCGCATCCGCTGCGGTTGCGGGCCCGCAGCTTCTGTAGAATGCTAGAGATATATGTATCCCGCTCCCCGCTGCACCGGCGGGCAACTAGTAGAATGGTGTGGGCCACGGTCACCCGCAGACTCGGCAGGTTGCGCCCGCATTCTCTGCGGTCGGTTAACACCCGTAGTGGCCTTCAGGGGGTAGAAAAATCCGATGCGAAATCCAAAAATCGATTGATGCACCCAGAACTTTATAGGCCTTCTTTTTTTAATTTTTCTGTGAAGTAAGTATAACGCAACAGCTCGTTTCTGGTGTATGTCCACGGTGGTCTGGAGCTCAATTGATAATGAACCGCCCGTCTTGCGATTGTCATCTGCCAAGTTTTCAAGCGATAACCCCAACTGCGACGGCTGTATAACCACACAAAACTCTGGTCTCGTGAGTTTAGAAATAAACTAGCTCCACCGTGGCGGGCGCGGTTGAAAACCGGTTGAAAATCATGAATTCTTAGCTACTTTCTTTTACCAGGGAGCTCCAGTCACAACACAATTTTATATCCGGTTTACAAGAGCGGAACGAGACAGTCTCAGTTTATGCTTTAGAATTAAAAAAGTTATCATCATTGGTCGTCAATATTTTTTCAAGATGGGAATTCATCCAATGACTTCTCCCGGTATGGGCGGGGCAGGAGGGCGTGTCAGACTTTTACTGCCTAAAACCAGATCGGCTCTACTGAGCTCCTCCGGTTTGCTGACATCTCTTTGAAGAGCGAGTGGATCACTAAGCGCTGTCGACGAATGGGGCTCAGTCCCGGCAATTACCGGACTGCTGGACGGCAAGCTACCCATTGCTCGACGTTGGTATTGACATTGTGGTAGTCGGGATTGGGGTCTCGGCGACTGGAGCGAAAAGATGTTCGTTCCCTCACTCGTGCAGCCTCCTCCTTCGCTAGCATTACTGTTTCGCAGAAGGAGGCGACCCCCTTCCATTCCTCCTCGCTCTGGACCTTGGCCTGTACTAGAACCTGACCATGTCCGGTGAGGAATTGCTTCATGCGGAAGATGAGGACACCGTGACGCCTCTCCAGCCACTCCTCAAAGAGGGGACTGACCATGATTATGGCGTGCCCATTGGTCGTCAAGCTGTGAATTCACATGACTGCATTACAAGAAACGGACACTTGATTCGTTTATCGCTACAATTTTATAAGAGATCCATGCGAAAATAGTACAAAAAGAGGACTTATGATTGTTTAATTTTAACTATTATTAGTTTTCAAACCGAAGTCCTATCATTACCTATTATTAAAGTTGTAATAAAATGTCAGCAAAAATATCACTGAGTAATTCTATATTTTTGTCTGGGTTTGGTGATAACAAATCGAGACGAAAAAATAAAATGACGCAGCTTTTGCTAGTCTAATTCTTAGGCTTAAATTATATTTTAGTTTATGAGTTAGACATTTGCATCTTTCAAATTACCTTCAGAAAATACAAAAACTTACCATAATTAGTTGCATTTTATAATGAAACTAATTTTACGAATATTTTCGGTTTTTTTGTTCAATATCGGTTGCGGTACCTCACTATTTATGAAATGGAAAAAACATGCAACATTCGAATTGTCAAATCATTATCTCTAATTAAAAAACAGACTTTAATTAGTAATAGCTTTTAAGTGAAAATTAACAATCATAGTTTGGTTCTCATACCTTTTTGCTAGCATATCTAGTGCCTTACTGTAGTTTTCCTCCGTTATGAGAAGTGAGGTAATAAGCTCAGCCGCTTTTCCTGACAGGGCGGACTTCAGGTATTGGAGTTTGTTCACTGTTGGAATGTCTGACTCTGCACTGTCAACAGACGCGTAGAATATGTTCTTGAATGCTGGCCACTCACGTATATCACCACCGAATTTTGGAAGCTCCAGTAATGGCAGCTTGACACGAGGCTTCCTTGCTGTACAACCATGTAACGAGGTAGAATTTAAATGAGATTGCTCCATTACTTGTTGCGATCCTCCTGTTAATGACGCAATTTGTGCTTTAGTAGAATAATATTTTGTTTCGGTTGTCTCCCGATCTTGTTCGTTGGCTTGTTGCCGGTCGGGCGAGTCCATCATCTCAATATTGATTTGGATTTCCTCGTATCGATCCATCAGTTTGGTTAATTCTTCTGATCTGACCTGTAGGTCGCGTTCAGTGGACTTTGCAGGATCGTAGTTCTGCACGTAAAGTGCGTTTTTTAATCCCAGACATTCCCAGATAATGATTTGACAAGTGCAAATGTCAAACTCCAGAAATATGTTGCCTGCTTTTTGATAAAAGTGATGTCTCCAAATTCGATTTTTTATACCGGTTCTTATAATAATACAACCTCTAAGAAAAGTAGGCCCAAGATACGATAGTGTTTGTTTATAGTAAAGTCTAATATGAATTGAAGATTGAAATAATTAGAAATATTCAAAAATATTACCATATTTTTTTACACTCGGACTTTTACTTATACTAAGAACTCACAAAACCGTTTTTACCCGCGTCCGCTACGGTTGCGGGCCCGCAGCTTCTGTAGAATGCTAGAGATATATGTATCCCGCTCCCCGCTGCACTGACGGGCAACTAGTAGAATCGTGCGGGCCACGGTCACCCGCAGCCTCGGAAGGTTGCACCCGCACTCTCTGCGGTCGTTTAACACCCGCAGTGGCCCTCAGGGAGTAGAAAAATCCGATGCGAAATCCAAAATCGATTGATGCACCCGGAACTTTATAGACCTTCTTTTTTTAATTCTTATGTGAAGTAACAATAATAATGATAATGCAACAGCTCGTTTCTGGTGTATGTCCACGGCGGTCTGGAGCTCAGCTGATAATTAACCGCCCGTCTTGCGATTGTCATCTGCCAAGTTTTCAAGCGATAACCCCAACTGCGACGGCTGTGTAACCACACAAAACTCCGGTCTCGTGAGTTTAGAAATAAACCAGCTCCACCGTTTTCTCGTGTTTCCTCCACCGTGGCAGGCGCGGTTGAAAACCAGTTGAAAATCATGAGTTCTTAGCTACTTTTTTTTACCAGGGAGCTCCAGTATATGGGCCTCCCAACACAATTTTATATCTTGTTTACAAGAGCGGAACGAGACAGTCTCAGTTTATGCTTTAGAATTATAAAAAGTTATCATCATTGGTCTTCAAGATGTTTTCAAGATGGGAATTCATCCAATGACTTCTCCCGGTCTGGGCGGAGCAGGAGGGCGTGTCAGACTTTTACTGCCTAAAACCAGATCGGCCTTACTGGGCCCCTACGGTTTGCTTACATCTCTTTGAAGAGCGCGTGGATCACTAAGCGCTGCCGACGACTGGGGCTCAGTCCCGGCGATTACCGGACTGCCGGACGGCAAGCTACCCATTGCTTGACGTCGGTATTGACATTGTGGTAGTCGGGATTGGGGTCTCGGCGACTGGAGCGAAAAGATTTATTTATTTATTTAAAGATGTTCGTTCCCTCACTCGTGCAACCTCGTTCTTCGCTAGCATTACTGTTTCGCAGAAGGAGGTGACCCCCTACCATTCCTCCTCGCTCCAGACCATGGCCTGTACCTACCAGGACCCAGCGCGAGAGGTCCCTGCCAACTATTGCCTTCACGAGGACACGGCGGTGCTTCGCCCAAGTGGGACACACCTCCACCGTATGCTCCACCTTGTCCTCCGGGCGGTCCACACAGTGGTGACCTCCTGAATCTGATGTAGGAACTTCCCGAACTGACCATGACCAGTGAGAACATGCTTCATGTGGAAGATGAGGACGTCGTGACGCCTCTCCATCTCCAGCCACTCCTCAAAGAGGGGACTGACCGTCATGATTATGGCGTGCCCATTGGTCGTCAAGCTGCGAATTCACATGACTGCATTGAAAAAAACCGACACTCGATTCGTTTATCGCTACAATTTTATAAGAGATCCATGCGAAAATAGTACAAAAAGAGGACGTAGAATTGTTTAATTTTAACTATAATTAGTTTTCAAACCGAAGTTGTAGATAATAAAATGTCAGCAAAAATATCACTTAGAGTAATTCTATATTTTTGTCTAGGTTTGAAAAATAACGCAGCTTTTGCTAGTCTTTCAATTCTTAGGTTTAAATTATATTTTATTTTATGAGTTAGACATTTGCATCTATCAAATTACCTTCAGAAAATACAAAAACTGACCCTAATTAGTTGCATTTTGAAACGAAACTATTTTTACGAATATTTTCGGTTTTTTTGTTCAATACCGGTTGCGGTACCTCACTATTTATGAAATGGAAAAAACATGCAACATTCGAATTGTCAAATCATTATCTTTAATCAAAAACAGATTTTAATCGTTAGAATATCGAACAATTTTTTTCGAATATTTTGAGAAGTAGCACTCGCCGGCACAATTCTAACCTAACCGAAATAGGTTAGGTTAGAACTGTAGCACTCGCCGGGTCAGGGCCGAGTCTTCCTTTCAGAACCAAACCCTTGACCTCAGTAGGTTTTGACCCTGCTGGGCTCCTACGGTTGCTGACATCTCCTTGAGGCGCGCATGGAACACTACGCGCCGTTGACGACGTGGGCTCGGTCCGGACGGCTACCGGACGGTTGGACGGCAAGCTACCCATTGCTCGCCGTCCGCAAGCCCGCGCCTACGGAGGCCGGAAATCGGGATCGAGATCACGGCGGCAATTGCTCGCAGAACAGATGGTCGATGGGGATGAAAGGTTCTGGAGTGCGACCACGTACCGGAAGACGCTTCGCTGAAAGGGCTCCCACAAGGTGGGCCGATGACCTGGTGAGGGTCGCTGGAATCAGATGAATGCGGGACGCCCAGGACCGGTTGTTATGGCGACACTTGGGGTGGCCTATATCCAACAGTAGAAGTCTCTTAGCTGAAAATAATGATGATACAACAAACAAACAAAACACAAACAAATTGATGGCGTAGGTTGCGTAGGTCAGGAATCATTTTGATTTTTGTTTATTATTATGTAATAATCTTGCCGATGTGATCCAAAGAGTATGATGTGATCCATCGACCGGCCATTTTTTATGTTTTATATTGTTACCACAGATTCATAAAGAATTAAGAATGCGCATTGTCAGTTCTAGTTTATCGCTTATCGATCTACTATAACAATCGACTACTTTGTGTATAAATGTATTTTATGTTTGTTTTTATTATTTTATTGTAAAATGGTTTATTATTATGTTATCTTTAGTTTGTTTATTGTTTTTAGTTCATAAGATGTTGCTAGCCGTTCAACGACTCGTCGACGACGGCTGGCGCTGAAAATCAGCGCTGTGGCTCTGTCCAGCACATGAGCCCCAGCATTTTGCTGAGCGCTGGCCGTTTTGCATGAATGTGTCGCATAATTTTCCTTTTTTTTTTTGTATAGTTTGTTATATATGTATGTTATTATTATTATTTTTTAAGTTATGTGTCATGTTTGTGCAAATAAACTGTTTTTCTTTCTTTTCTTTTTCTTTTCTTTCTATAAGAAAAGTATTTTTTTTTATTTGTGCGAATGGATGGCATATCAACCAAGTTACACCCATTTTAACAAGTGCGAGTTGGACTCGCACCTTGAGGGATCCGTACAAACTTACCTATGTAAACAGTTCAATTCCCGAATGGAGTTTTGAAGGTTTTTCCGAATCGCATTTTTTTTTTGTTGTGACGTAATAACAAATTTACAGTTTTCAGATTTATCCCTATACCTGTGTTATAAGAACTTCCTTTATGCAAAATTTCAGGATTCTGGGTCAACGGGAAGTACCCTATGAACTTTGTTTTTCTCGAGAGTGTCGAAATATACGTTTTTTGAGACATAAACGGCCGTATCTTTTTTTCGTTAATTTAGAAATTTAATTTTTTCACAGCTTCAAGAGACCGCAGACTTGAGTATATGGTTTTAATTTCAACTCGATACCTCTACGCGTTCCCGAGATAAAGGGTCTTGACAGACAGACAGACGGGCGGACTTACAACAAAGTGATCCTATAAGGGTTCCGTTTTTTCCTTTTGAGGTACGGAACCCTAAGAAGTCAACAAAAAGACACAAGTCGCGATCGCAACTTGTTGACGAAAAGAAATATAACTTGTACTTAGGTACTAGATGGCAACCCTAGGGTTGCCATCTTAGTTTGGGAGAAATAGAGAGACAGAGATCTCATGTAAAAGGGAGAAATTAAGAGTACACTCTTAGAAAACAAACTACCCTTATTCGTTTTACTTTTTGCGAAGAAAACTAGCAATAATTGGTTAATTGCTGAACAGTTTCAATGAAGTTGGCCATGGTTATGAAAATGAAATTTATGACTGAGAAGACAAATTATTTCAGTTTACTAAAATTATAGGATTTCATTTAGTTTAATTCCAAATCAAAGTCAAAATAAGTAGAGTATATTAACGTACTCTATCACTTTCATAGATTACTAAAAGAGACACAAGTGGGGTAGTCAACCGTACACTAATATTAAAAGAGACACAAGTGGGGTAGTCAACCGTACACTAATATTAAAAGAGACACAAGTGGGGTAGTCAACCGTACACTAATATTAAAAGAGACACAAGTGGGGTAGTCAACTGTACACTAATATTAAAAGAGACACAAGTGGGGTAGTCAACCGTACACTAATATTAAGATACTAGCTTCTGCCAGCGGCTTGGCCTGCTTGAATGTAGGTTACTCCATACAAACTTTGGACCCCCGTTTCATCCCCTTAGGGGGTGAATTTTGGAAAATCTTCTCTTAGTGCTCAACTACATCATAAAAGGCAACTGTGCAAAATTTCACGATTCTAGTCCCAGTAGTTTTGGCTGTGCGTTGATATGTCAGTCAGTCAGATTCTCCTTTTATATATATAGATTAGAGTACCTACAGTTGACAACCCTACTAGTACCAGCAACATAAACATCGTAACTTTAATTTAATTGAGAACTTTCACAATGGCGTCAGTCCTGAAACAGCGAAACAAAATTCTGTTGTTTCTTACATTTTATCAAGTAATAACACAGGTAAGAATGCCCACGCAAGCGTGCTAACATTTGCGTGGGCATTATAAAGAACTCCAATCACAAAACATCACTGATACCTTAACAACACAGAAAAGTACTACTTACATATAAATTGAATACCGATACGTTACTTTTCCACTTCTTAATATTTATTATCTGTTCTACAAAGGAAAATAAAGTCCATGTTAACAGCATTAAGGTATAAAATGGAATAAGAATGAAAAGCAATTGACAGTCGACACAAATAACGATTGATCTTTGTTAACAAGCTTGTGTATCTTCAATCTTTTGCTTGCTTAAAGGTGTGAGCACAAAGATCATTTGTATTTAACGCTATACACGAATTTATTGAATTATAAGGATGTGACAAAGGATAGGAGCCGGTGGCTCTAAGAAAGCGTATTTTTTTCATTCGACTTCCCTTTTAATAAGACTTGATTTTTTCAATTGGAAGCCAATTCGCAAGGTTTGATTTCCTGATCGAAATTTTCTTTGAAACCTTTTCTTTGTCACTCATGAGATCAATATCTGGTAGTATCACGGTATGGCATGTATCTATCTGTCTAGCCTATACATATTGAGTTTATTAAATCTTTTTCAGTACACTTACTCGAAAACCTGCTCTTATCCCACCGCTTTTAGGCACTCAATAGACTGTTTTCCGCATTAGTGCAGAAAAGTGCGCGTGTTCTCCCCCGCCACAATGTTATTACATTTATCGTATCAGGCTGGGCGCGCGTCGACCTCTACGAGTCGCCGGTCAACCCCCGTTTATTCATTTCTTCGTAAGTGTATTGAAAAAAGTCGTTTGATACACGTGGAGATTTGTTCCCACTCGCCTACGGCTCGTGCGAATTCCGCCTCGGTCGCAATGACAAACTTTCTGCACTTGTATCAAAATGTACTATTTCAATTTGAATATTAATCTGCCCAGCTTTTTCCCAATCATATTGTGATCGGTTTTTGGAAGCTTCGTGCTCATCGTTATTCCCTTCAAACCTAAACTAACCGTATCGGAATGACCTAAAATCCCGAGCTCGCTTCGCTTGCTCTTGGACCAAATTTTCTAATTAATTATGGGTGTACTTAAAGATTATTGATTAGACTTCTAAAGCCATAGATGTCAAATTATAGTGAAAGACAATAGGTAGTAAACATTGTAAATAATGCTCATACGATTTGATTATTTAAATAGTTGTTATTACATTGCCCTCTTATATTGTGTATTTTTCATACTGCGCGGGCATTTTTTTATAACGTCCTAATAATCACTTGCTCCATAACATATTATGTCATTGCAAGATTTAACCCGAACAAACATACAAAAATGCATACAAATATTATAAGAAAGAAAAGAAAGAAAGAAAAACAATTTATTTACGTCAAATATGGCGCACACCTTAAAATAAGCTAATAACAAAACGACATATATATATGGTAGGTATGGTGGTGGTGGTGGTGGGTGGTTGGTAGGTTGGTATGGTAGGTGTATTATAGCAAGTTACTAAAAAGATTGTAATAAAAGTGGATTCAATAGGCAGTTACCTCCTTCGTAAAGGAATTGATAAGCAAGAGGCGCATGTTATCAGTGAATATAATAAACTGTAATAACAAAACTCCGATGTCAAAGTATCACAAGCTGTAAATTCAACGGAGCTACATATTACATACCCCAGGTGTCAATTCTTCACGATTGACACAAGAATCCTCCGCTCTTCGCTAGCGTGACCTACTTCAACGTTGTGAAGATCTCACCAAGGAGTGAGTACAGAAAATCCAGTTTGAAAAGAAAAAAACTTTTTTGATATTTACTCTACACCATTAAATCATAAAGTTTTTTTTTTCAATTTTATTAGGATCGGTTTTCGGAGGCTTCGTTGACTGACTTTGCTCGCTCTTTCCAGCCCCCGTTATTCCCTTCTAATCTAACCTGTCAGTGTCAGAGCGCCATAAAATTCCTAAGCTACGGCTACGGCTATTCAGTCAGTTCTACGGTAATCCGGTCGATCTTAACAAACCTACCACTTGTACGTAACATATTTACTTTTAGGTTAAGAGAAATGCTCCAAGATAGCCCGCGAAATTCAAATTTTCTTAAGTTTTTTATATATAAGAGGAACCTCTGTGTCTGAACTAGATACGAGGTGCATTCAATAAGTACCTAGCCTCATCGCCAGAGGGCGCTGTAGTTTCAAAAGAGTTTTACCACAGTGTAGCACATTCTTTTTTAATTCTTTTTTCAAATTTTCATTCCAATCCCTTCATTTGTTTTAATTTGACAACTTATGGAAGCGAACGTGTCGATCGGTTTTACAAAAATGGAAAAAGAGCAATATCGTTCGGTGATTCGATTCCTATTTTTGGAAGGGAGAACGCGCATCGAAATCAAAGAATCAAAGAGCGCTTGGATGCTGTGTACGGTGACTCTTCTCCATCGATGGCCACCGTCAAGAATTGGTTCAACGAGTTTGCACGTGGCCGTACGTCGGTTTTTGATGAACCACGTCCAGGTGCACCGAAAACAGCTGCTACGGAGGAAAACATTAAAAAAATCCATGATTTCGTATTGGCAGATCGCCGATTGAAGGTTCGGGAGCTAGCTGAGACTGTAGGCATTTCAGAAGGAACAGTGCATCATATTCTTCACGAGGAACTCGGCATGAAAAAGCTGTCGGCGCGATGGGTGCCGCGTTTAGTCACACCAGAAAACAAGCGCAACCGTGAGACCACATCGGAGACGTGTTTGGCGCTGTTTAAGCGGAATCCAGCGGAGTTTTTGCGTCGTTTTGTGACCGTCGATGAAACCTGGATCCACTGGTACACACCAGAGACCAAGGAGCAATCAAAACAATGGATTCAGACCGGGGAACGTGCTCCAAAGAAGGCGAAAACTGTAAAATCGGCCGGAAAAGTTATGGCCACCGTTTTTTGGGATTCACAAGGTGTGATCTACATCGATTACCTCGAGAAGGGTAAAACAATTACAGGGCTTTACTATGCCGATTTATTGGGCCGATTCGACGCCGAATTAAAGAAAAAACGACCCCATCTGGCGAAGAAAAAAGTGCTGTTTCACCACGACAACGCACTGGTTCACACGTCTGCCGCTGCCATGGCCAAATTGGTCGAATTACGCTACGAATTGCTGCCCCATCCACCATATTCTCCAGATTTGGCCCCTTGTGACTTCTTTCTGTTTCCTAATCTGAAAAAATCACTCGCCGGGAATAGATATGGATCGAATGAGGAGGTCATCGCCGCCACGGAGGCCTATTTTGCAGAGTTTGACAAAAATTATTTTTCCGACGGGTTAAAAAAGTTGGAGCATCGCTGGGCTAAGTGTATCGAACTAAAAGGAGACTATGTTGAAAAATAAATTGCCACTTTTCCAAAATTTTCGTTTACTTTTTGTAGGCTAAGTATTTATTGAATGACCCTCGTAATAAAATCCGTATTTCAGACACCAGAGCTCTTCCCTAGATCTATGCACCACTTAAATTTAGGTAATAATAAAAATAGACTACAACTTAAGATTATAGGTACCAATTTAAGATAATTAAAAAAAAAAAAACATTTAAAAATTAAAACAATGTTAATTGTTTTTGAGGATCGCGTGGAACACTACGTGCCGTCGACGATTCGGGCTCGGTCCGGACGGTTACCGGACTGCCGGACAGCGAGCTACCCATTGCTCTTCGACCGCAAGCCCACGCCTACCGTGGCTGGTAGTTCAGGTCGCGGCGTCTGGGGCATGAAGATGTCCGTTACCCCACGCGTGCGACCGTCTCCTTCGCTAACATTACTGCTTCATCGGCTAATAACGGAAGGAATGATTGCACTTCTGCACTTTGTTTGCCTTTTTTACACTTATGGAGCGTTTCTTTTATACTTTATCCAAGGTTTATTTTGAACTGGGCAAGCCTGAACGAGGTGGAAGTAAATGAAACTATTGAAGTATCTTTTTATTGTTTCATTTGCGTGCCGAGGTGTGAAAGTACACAGTTTCTTTCTTATTTTTAATTAGGTTTTCACTCTGTTAGGTTGTTGGAGTAAAGATCACCTGCAGGCCTAGCCAAGTTATGACCCTTTATCTCAGAAACGCCTGGAGATATCGAGTTGAAATTAAAACCATATGCCCAGGTCTGCGGTCTTTTGAAGCTGTGTTTGATACGGCCGTTTCTGTCGAAAAAAAACAAGTAGAGAATCAAAATTCATAGGGTACTTCTCGTTGACCTAGAATCCTAAAATTTGGCATGAAGCAAGGTTTAATAGCATAAATATAGGAAAAAATCTGAAAACTGTAAATTTATAGATAAATCACATAATTTTTTTCTTACGATTGCGAAAAATCTTCGTAACTCAATTCGGGAATCTAACTGTTTTCATAGGTAAGTTTGTACGGAACACTCGATGCGCGAGGCCGACTCGCACTTGTCCAGTTTTTTATTATTATTATAAACTACTGCTTGACTGTGATCCCACCTGATGGTAAGCAGTGATGCAATCGTTGATGGTGAGGCGCACTAGTTTATTAAGAACCTATTCACTCTAGCCTTGAAGACACCCAAATAATAATCGTGATTGATTTCCGTGTCGTCATTGTGGTATATTGCTTATGCTTCTAAGAAAATCCCTTTGGTCATCTTTTAAGATAAATGACACTCATTATTTCTTGTGGATATTATAAAAGTACTGCGAAGTCGAGCTCCAGTATCTTCTTACATATTTATAACATAATATCCTTAGACGTTATGGAGTCTGTAAGAGAGTTCTTCTAGGAAAGTAGCACTATTATACAATATTGCTAGTTGACTCGACAAACGTTGATTTGCTGTAAAAAAAAATCAAAGAAATAAATGGGGACTGGGGATAGGAGGGTCAAAAGTAGCCTACGACCTATTCTCAGATCTGGTCAAATATTAGAAGTGTGCCCCGCCTGGGTAGAGGTGTGCCCCGCCCGGGCAGAGCATCGCCGTGTCCTCGTGGGAGCGCCCGTCAGCAGTGATCTCTCGCGCCGGGCCTTGGTACAGGCCATGGTCCGTAGAGAGTAAAGCATCGTTCATTGCTCGAGTTATTTTAAAAAGGATCATCAAAGCAGAGACGTAGTGTGAACTAATTTAGACGAGGGCGTAGGAGCATCGGCGAGGCCTTTTTTTTTCATAAATTGTAAAACGAGATAGCGTCTGTCATAACCCAATGTTCGACCATATCGTCGCTTACCATCTGGTAAAAAAAAAGAGAAAAAAGAGCTTTCACTTGCTCGAGCCCCTTTGGGTGCGAGACCGAGGGTGAGGGGCCGCTTAGCCTACGTCTAGCTACGCAACTGCATCAAAGTATTAGGTTTTAATACGTAATCCGATTATTTACTCTGTTTTTGTGACCAAGAATATTGTTTAATTTATTTTGTATTCGATTATTCATTGCAATCGATTAATTTTGCTGGCAACACCGAAACTTATTTGTGTTTATTTGTAGTAAAGCTGTCGATGTAGCATAATGGCGAGTGATAGTTGAGGTAGGACGCACAATTTGTCTCTTGCAATATTGTAGTGACAACAACTATGTAACCAATATATTTGTAAGACAATAACGTGACTTACGAGTTGTAGGTTGCGGGTTCAAACCCAGCCAGGCGCATTACTTTGTGTTATTTATTTCATCACCACTGCTCTCAAAACGGTGAAGGAAAACATCGTGAAGGAACCGGCATGTCCTGGAACCAAAAATTCGAAGACATGTGACATCCACCAGCCCGCACTGGGTCCGCGTGGTGGATTACGGCCCATACCCTCTCCTAGAGAGGAGGCCTGAGTCCCAACAGTGAGAACATTTTAAGGCCGACTATGCTATGCTATGCTAACAAGATCTTATTTATTTTTATTTATTTATTGAGTACTGCCACATTACAATACATTTAACATTAAAAACAAAAATAATCGATTTCATCATTGTGGTCTGATGTATGTAACAATAACGGCGTACATAACATTTGCAATTGTTTGTGATAAAAATTAACAAATATTGTACATAAATTTAGAATTATAATTTAACAGTCAATACAATTTAGAATACAAAACAAAAAATACAGAAAACAATTAAAACCTTATACAATTATTATATATATTATTTTTTAAATAAATATTAAAAAAAGAATTATTAAGAAATGTGAATTTAATTTACATAATTTAGTTAATAATTAAGGTAAATGTTTAAATGGAAAATCAAGAGTGTATACTTTTGATTTTGTACTTAAACACACGCAGGTTATCGTGAAACACGTCAAGATCGGGCATTATCGCAGTAAGCGAGTGGTATTCATCAACGATTCTACGGAGTGGAGCCTGTCGACCCAAATTAGACTTTACAGGTAGAGTGTTAAAAAGATTTTTGAGTTTTCCTCGAGGATAGGTGCGGGGAACCTTCAAAGACAAATTGTGAAGAAAATAGGAACATTGATTTTGACCGTTCAAGATTTTGTGAAAGAAGCACATATCCAACAACCGTCTCCGTTCTCGAAGAGTACACATATTGAATTTTCCCAAATTTTCTCTCTGTAGGGATTGGTAAAGCAAGATTTTGGTGCGCTGACTTTTAAAACCGCTTGCATTTCGTTTCAAAAATCCGAGCATTTGAGCTGCTTTAGTGACAGACTTGTTGACATGCGAGGTAAATTTAAGTTTACTGTCAATTATTACACCAAGATCTCGTATTTCATTGACTTCTGCCAGTCGTGTACCATTAAGTTTGTACTCCGTAGCAAGTGGCTTCTTTTTCCTAGTGAACTTAATATGATAGCATTTACTTGGGTTGAGAGCCATATTGTTGTAGTGACACCAATTTAGAATCTCGTCTAGGTCACACTGCAATTCAGAAGAATCAACATCTGAATTTATTGCCTTATATATTTTTAGATCATCGGCAAATAGAGACACCTTACAGTGTTTTATTTTGTCCACCACGTCATTGATAAAGATCAGGAAAAGAAGGGGTCCCAAATGTGATCCCTGTGGAACACCGGAGTTTGCAAAATAGGTGGTCGAGTTGAATCCGTTAACTACCACTGACTGGGGTCTTTGTTTTAAATAGGACTCGAACCATTTCAAAAGCACGCCACCCACACCAAACCTATACAGTTTTCCAAGAAGAATTAAATGGTTAACTCGATCAAAAGCACTGCTAAAGTCGGTATAGATGGCGTCGATTTGCCTGCCCGAGTCAACCTCATTAGATACATCAGAAATGTAAGGAACCAAGTTAGTGAGGATTGAGCGACCACGTCTAAAACCGTGTTGAAAGTCGGAGATATTACTGTCTACAAGTCGCGAAATCACAGGATAAACAATGGATTCAAATAGTTTGGAGAAGCAAGATAGAATGGAAATCGGTCTATAATTTTGAACGTCAGAATGGTCTCCTTTCTTGAAAACTGGTACAATGCGTGCTTTTTTCCACTCTGACGGAAAAGTGCCTTCTGTTAATGATCGGTTAAATATTAGAGCCAGTGGCAGAGAAATAGCAGATCCACATCTTCTTATAAATATTGGAGGGATTGCATCTGGGCCAGCACCTTTAGCTGAGTCGATTTTATTAATTGCTTTAAGCACTTCAGACTCTTTGATATTTAAAGAACACAACATTTGTAGTGGAGCCACGTAACACTGGGTATTAAGAGTGGACATTTCCGGAGGTGCTGTGTTAGGAAAATAGATTGAAGAAAAATGTTCAGCAAAAAGATCAACTATTTCAGGGCCTGTCCCTACAACCCGATCCCCCAAGTTCATACTTGCAGGCATCGACGAGTCTCCACCTCGCTTATGCTTTATAAAGCCCCAGAAAACTTTAGGGTTCTTTGGGATATTTGCTTCTATTTTATTTTTATACTCAGAGAAACATTTATCGTACATGGTATGACATCTTAAGCGGAGAAGATGGTACTCCATTTCGTCCCTGGGATTTCTAAATTTTTTAAACCTTTTCCGGATTTTCTCCTTTTCCGACATCAATTTTATAAGTGAACCACTGAACCAAGGAGGAAACTTTGATTTTTTGTTAGTCTGTTTAGGCACAAATTCGTTAACGAGACCAGAAAGTATTCCGTAAAACTTCAGCAGCATTGTGTCAACGTTTTCACAGCTCAATAACTGTTCCTGCCAATCAACGCCCTTCAGACCTTTAACTACAGATGGGTAATCAGCACTATAGAAATTATACTTAGGCCTACATTTCGGCCTCAAATAAACAACCCTGCTGTAAGGTAAACTCAGCAACAGATTAGGATGAGGCTTGTAACATTTACTTAGCGCGCTCACAGGGTTTATAACATGTGCATCATGGCAGCTAGTAATAGCCAAGTCCAAATACCTATTGTCGCTGTTGGCAATTCCATTGACTTGAAAGAGATTGTTAATAGAAATAAAATCAATAAGTGAATGCCCTAGGGGAGAAAGATGATTTGAGGGTACCATATAATGGCAGTCCTTTTTAGGGTTCCAATTAATAAAACCCAAATTAAAATCACCCAGAATCACGAGATCATCACCTTGGTTGATAATTTTGTCAGTGCTGTCTAAGAAAGACTTAAGAGTTTCGGTTTTAACAGGCGGAGGTAGATATACAACACATATAGCAAGTTTTCTAGTACTTGAGCCAATATTAATTTGTAAAGTGACCCACCCACAAGTCCTCCACATTTGTTTCCCAACCCTTGACACGAACAGACGGTATGTCCTTTGATACGGCCAAAAGCACCCCGCCACCATCCTTTTTAGAACTATTGCTAGTTTCTCGGTCCCTGCGATAAACCACGTATCTATCATCTATAAATTCATGATTGGAAATATTGGATTTAAGCCAGGTTTCGGTGAAAGCTATAACCTTATAATTCGAAGTCAAAATATTTTTTGAAAGCTCATTTGTCTTGGTTCTAAGCCCTTGCACATTCTGATAGTATATGTCAAGCATTGTGATTTTAAAGACACCAAATCATTGCCAAAGTAAAATTACAGAATTTACAGTAAAAGCTTAAGACTATCGATATTTTTAATCACAATAGCTTGATCTTCCACTGTTTTTCGAACAAAAATTCGTCCATTGCGAATCCAGACGAATCTGTAAGACATTTCCCGAGCTTTTATGCGAGTTGCGGCGTGAAGAGACTTAAGTGCTGGAGTCAGATGTTCCGAAACATAGACAGGGCTTACAGGTCCTCCTATTCCGAGATGATGTGTGCTGAGTTTCTTATCGGGATCTTTGTGATTGAATTTGGTAACTGCAGCCAAGATGCCATCACGAGAACGAGGGCTACGCAGCTTAACAATCACTGGACGAGGTCGTGGGTTATCGTTGCTAATTTTTGCGACTCTGACAGCATGCTGAATATCTTCTCTAGTTAGTGGATTTTCAATGATATTAGATAGTTGAATGACGGTGGTGATCAAATTCTCAGATCGACTTTCCGGGATACCATTTATCTCTATATTTGACTCGCGCATATGTAGTTCAACTATGTTGAGCCTGGCAGTGAGGTCTCTAACAGTGGATTTAAGATTTTCGTTATCACATTTCAGCTCGGCAATAATCGCAGTTTCACTTTCAAATTTAGACTTCATCTCTTCAAACTTAGTGTTTATGAATTCCAAAGAATTCCCAAACCCATCTATTTTGTCGTGAATGTTTTTAAACTCGGTGGCTACAAGTCGTTTAATTGTTGAGTTTAGAGCGGAAGAAATTTCTTGTTGCAGAATTTCACGCAGTTTGTTTTCAGTAACAAAGTTTGTGGGTTCCATAGTAGGCTGTGGTGACTGCGGCTGCGATTTTGGTGGTGATTGTGGTTGCGTTTTCGGCGGTGACTTCTGTGATGATTTCCACGGTGGTCTATGCGACGGTTTTTGTGGTAATTTCTGCAATGGTTTCAGCGGCGGCTTCTGTGATGGTTTCAGCGGCGATTTTGTAGGCCTTCTGCGAATAGTGACGTTAGAATTTCCATGTGCGTCTTCTTCCTGACTCCTACCTTCCGAGCATGAAGTCGAACGTACAGGAGTGTTAATGTTACCCGTCTTAGGCTCCTTACTGCAGCATTCAGGGCACTTCCATGTGGCTTTGTGGTTATTAGTGTCCATTAGCTCATAACTCTTAGAGGATACATTTGCACAAACAAGGTCGTATTTTTCCTCGCAACTAAAGCATCTAAGATGAGGATCGCTGCCCAAAATGCCACGACACCCGGCACATTCACCAATCGATGACATTGCAGTATGGTTGTTAAAAACAATGTCCAAAAAAGAAAATAAAGAAAAAAAAATTTAATATAGATGCAAAAAGTGAACTTGTCGTCAGTAGGATTCGAACTCCAGACCCGACGTTCAGTGATGCCTCTGCGGCCCCTTATCGAGTTCGGCTATTCACACCTTACCCCGATTAATGAAATAGAGTTACAGTAATAACAAAAATATGGATTTAAGACAATGTATGGGTGGATATATTAAGAAAAATTATTTGCTCTATCACTTTCGAGTTATTTTTGATAGTTCCACTTTTTATTTTATTTTTGATAGTCACTTTACACACTTAGTTGTCATGGAGTTTAACGATTTAACAACAGTTTATCGACACTTCACAGTTCTGAGCTTGATATTGCACTGTTTGTTTAGTGAAAGTTTAAGATTATAATTGACTGTCCTCTTTTAATTTGTACTTGATCAATTATGTAGATAACATTTACATGAACACTTATTCTTTCAAAGTTCACTTTGACGCAACTTTGCAAGTGAATTTCGCGATCAATTATTATTTATTAATTTTTAAACACAGAGCCGATGTTTACGTACTGGCAGCGCCATCTACTCAAAAACAGTGTTCGAAGATCTAAAACAGTGTGCATGGAGTTTCTTGCACGTTCTTCTCTATGGAGAAAAAAAAGCTCTTTCGAGATCTGCGCTTTGAAATCTGCAATTAGCATCACGTTTCTGACTGACTGACTTCTTGATAATTCTAAGTATTGAGTTATAAATATATTATTTTATACTGAAGTGAGCGGTTTTATTACAGAAGCAACTGGTAATTCAGCAATGAATGACTTAATACCAATTACTGTTATTGTACCTTTCATGAATTGTACGTAAGATCATATCTTACTCATCCATAAAAGATACTAATTTCCTCAATCTCTTCATTGGCTTCAAATAACCTTTTAGTAGAATTTCCTTAACACCTAACCAACAGAAGATTAAGTTTTTTCCCCAAAGAAAATTACTTGTACCGCCAAATTGAATGAATATTTTAAAAGTTAATATAAATCTTTTAAGGGTGGTTTCAAGAGGGCTATAAAGTGAAGCAAGGCTCTTAAAGGGTTATAAAAAAAGATGGATGGATAACTCGGGAATAGTTTTATTTGCATTTTTTTCGAGTTCATTTTTAGATGGAATTTGGTTGGGGAAATCAAAGGCAGCTGTGAAATGTTCAGTTTTTTCCTAGGTTTGTTTTTAATCAAGTTTTTCTATAGCAGGACTTCTAAGGTCCGGAGTTCCGGACAAAGCGCTTTGCCCCTTCGAAGTATTGGAACAATTTGCCTGCAGTGATCTTCCCGTCCGATTATAATTTAGGTGTCTTAGGCTTAGGCTAGAGTGAGAAGGCTCTTAATAAATAGTGCGATTCACTATCAACGATTGCATCACTACTTACCATCAGGTGGGATCGCAGTCAAGCACTAGTTTATATCTATACTTATATATTATAAAGAGGTAAAGTTCGTTTTTATGTTTGTAGGAGGTAATCTCTGGAAGTACTGGTCCGATTGCTAAAATTTTTTCAGCAATAGAAAGCTTGGGCACGCCACAATTATGTATAAAACATGTATATAGAGAAAAGTTGCGATTTTCAACGATTTCTACGGCCACCGTAGGCGCGGGCTTGCGAATGGCGAGCAATGGGTAGCTCGCCGTCCGACCGTCCGGTAACCGTCCGGACCGAGCCCAAGTCGTCGACGGCGCGTCGGTACTGTTCCACGCGCGCCTCAAGATGTCAGCAATCGTAGGAGCACAGCAGGGTCGAAGCCTACTGGGGCCAAGGGTCTGATTCTGAAAGGAAGACTCGGCCCTGGTACGAAAGGCAACTAAGGAACAGGAGTGGGTTTTTAGTCAGTAAAAGTCTGACACTATCTCCTGCACCGCTCAAGAGCGGGGGATGTCGTAAGATAATTTCCCACCGGAAAAAAAACTCCATCTGAAGTTTTGACCGACCGCCAGTTACTAATAAATTTTCTAACAAGGAAATTGATAAATCAACACTGAACCCCGTACCATTCGATGGTAATATAACGACGCAACTTCCAGTACTTCGGACCGATCGCTCGAACAAATTCTAATATTAATGACGTTTATACGATGATGGATGACGTCACCATTACGCGTTATCGTGATAACAAATGTTCCGAAATGCTGAGCGATTCGTATCTCGTTAAATGTGGTTTATGTTCGATTTAGACGTATTTAGGAAGACCTACTCGAGTACTTATTTTGAGACTTGATTTATTGAAGTTCTAAGTTTTATCGCTTCGAATTTTGGTGCGGGTGAGAAACCGTGAGTTTGTGTTGGTACTATGGTTTTTCGACTCGATTTTTACATTCGATATTGTGTGAAAACACAAGAACATTGAAATATTATGTAACTAATTGGTAGGTTGATACAGGATTTACACTTGTGTAGCAGGTTAGTTCACAAAGATGTAAAACTCACATTATGACAATCAAACACAAAATAACTATTTATTTATATATACTTTATTGTTTACAGATAGCGGCACGAATCTTGAGCGCTCGGCGAAAGAGCGGGAATCGCTTTGCGCATCGTACAACATCGGCGAGCCAATCACTGTACAAGGATTGCACTCCCCGCCCCTGCATCTCCTTTCATACCACTAAAGAGACCCGATATTTCACTTCTGCGTGCTTCTGCGCAAGTAGAACTGTAGAAGTCAGCGCTCAAGATCCGTGCCGGTATCTGTACCAAGATATTACATGTTACAATAGGCTTTATCGCATTTCCCGATCTATTCCCGGCAACCTGGAATAGATAGAGATAGCCTGAACATATTATGGGGTTGCACTTGGTGCACTTCAAAACCAAGCTAAACAATTGGTGGAAAAACAAAGTACATACTTATCACTAACATAAATACATAAATACTAAATATTATATAGGCAAGAAACAAGTGACGACTACAAAGTACAGTAACTCTGTCAGCCATATAAATATTTGTTCTGATAGGGAATCAAATTCGTGACATGCAGCGCCAATTACTCAAACACTGCTCCAATCGTGCCATCAACGGTAGCAGACCAAAGCATACATATGTTACAAGTTCTTGAACTCAAGCAATTTCTAGTTTAACTTCTCCCCAGCAAAATATGTAAATACGAGAACTACTTAGATGACAGAAAGCAGGTACGTGTCGAGGGAAATCATCACAAATGTGGGTAGTTTGAACTCCGCATGACATATTAGTTGGCGAGTCAAAATTTTGCCCTGTAAATATTTATATATTTTTTGGGTGATTTCGTATTTGGAATTTTAATTAAAATAGTGGACGAGTTAGTCCAAATTTGTAGCAGATCTGCTACAAAGTTGGAACTAACTCGTCCCAATTATCAAAATAGCCATAAGAATGATCCGTAATAAAAGCTTAGACCTTATAAAAGGTTTATATCTGTCTTGGCAAAGATTGTGTAACTTATAAAGGCACCTTATAAGACGTATTGTGCTAAAAGACACTTGTAAGTGTATTTGTTCTTACAAAAGCATTATCAAGATTAATGTAAGATGAAAAAAACAATTAATGAAACCATCATACAACTACTATAAGGGCAAATAATCTTACAAGGTGCGCCCAATACCATACTTACAGACGTTTAGAAGTGTGTTATAAGAGACATTTTGCTAGTTGGGGAGATATAATAATAATAAATCATTTAATTCAGACTCGTCTTGAGACTACATACATAAGTGTAACCTACGAGTAACCTAACCTAACAAGTGCGAGTTTACAAACACATATTATTAACAAATTGAATGATCTCACAAAAAGTAAGTGCCAGATCCAGGTGGACTTCTCGATGATGGGGCAAATCACTATACGATTGCGTGCAGCTGCATCCAATGAGCCAGCATCGGGGAGTCCCACCGGTTCGCCAGCGCGCGCAGGATTGTGTCGGGACTGTCGCGCGTACGGCGCATGATAGGAGCGCACCGTTTGCGCATGATGGCCGTGAAGCCATCTGTGTAAGCCGCCGCGAACTGCGATATAGTTGCGTAGATTTAAATGAATCTAATGGCAATGGGCAGGGCACATTGCTCGCAGAACGGATGGCCGTTGGGGCCGAAAGGTTCTGAAATAGCGACCACGTACCGGAAGACGTAACGTTGGAAGGCCTCCTACAAGGTGGACCGATGACTTGGTAACGGTTGTGGTCCGTCCGATGGATGCGAGACGCACAGGACCGTTCATTGTGGCGACACTTGGGGGAGGCCTATGTCCAGTAGTGGACGTCTTTCGGCTGAAATAATGATGAAATGAATGAACTTTTTTATTTTTGTTTTAATATTATAAAGAGGTAAAGTTTGTTTTTTTCGTTTGTAGGAGGTAATCTCTGAAAGTACTGGTCCGATTGCTAAAATTGTTTTACCAATAGAAAGCTGCTTTATTCCTGAGTGACATAGGCTATATTTTATGTATGCGGGCGAAGCCGCGGACAAAATCTAGTAATTAATAAACTCAAAAACTATTGGACCGATTTTAAAAATTCTTTCAGGATTAGAATGCTACTTTATTACTGAGTGACAAAGGCTTTATTATATAATTTGCTGTACATTTTCTACATTCACGCAGGCGAAGCAGGTAGCTGAAGCTAGTAGTTCGTAGTAATAATAATAATAATAATAAAATAATAATAATATTCCATAACTATCACACAACGCCATCTAGTCCCAAGCTAAGCAGAGCTTGTGTTATGGGTGCTAGACAACTGAATAACAGACTTTTGTTTGTTTACAGGTATGTGAATTTAATTGGCGGGATTTGAAATGAGTATTACCGTAAGTTCTTTTTTCACACAATAATCATAGAATAGAAAAGGGGGCTCGTATTTTTTAAAATAAACGGTACGTACAATGAGAGCTGTGGTGGCCGAGTGGTAACGGCCCCGACTTAAGAGTTGTAGGTTGCGGGTTCAAACCCAGCCAGGCACATTACTTTGGGTAATTTACTTCATCACCACTGCTCTCAAAACGGTGAAGGAAAACTTAGAAAGAAAGAAGAAAGAAAAACTGTTTATTCGCGCGAAATGACGCAATCTTAAAACTAGCAGACAAACATTGTAAATTGATAGGGAAGATATGCGTCACATCCGCGCAAAACGGCCTAACGCTCAGTTACGTTATTATTATTTACGTTATTCAATGTCACGTTATTATTATTATTTTTTTATTTAGTTTAATTTTCTTTTCTTTTTAATTTATAATTCATATGTATTTCCTTTTTCTATCCAAATCTTGTTGTACACTGCACCGTTCGGGCATCTTTATGTCGACACCGCCACCGGCCCACGCTGAAAACCAGCGCTGTGAGCTTATCGCATAATGCGTGAGGCCACAGCTTTATGCTGAGCGTTAGGCCGTTTTGCGCGGATGTGACGCATATCTTCCCTATCAATTTACAATGTTTGTTTGCTAGTTTTAAGATTGCGTCATTTCGCGCGAATAAACAGTTTTTCTTTCTTTCTTTCTTTCTTCCGTTGGAACAGGGGCCTGTCGCAGGTTCGATCACCGCACGGGACACATATTTGCATGGCCTAATAGATAGTTGTTCCAGGTCTGAACGTCTTGTACGATACAGGAATCCCCCTGGCCTGGTCTTGGCCTTGTGTGTGGCAACGTTTTCCTTTTAGAAATTGACAACTGACAAGATATGTACGTCTGCAAAACCCGTTGGGACTAACAGGTACGATGTTATGTTACGATTATGAGGCAGTCAAAAATCTGCAAAACAACGCAAATATATTTGTACGCGAATCTCAAGTTCTTTGTCTTCAAACCATTACCTTCGCTCCAATGTCTCCCTGGAGCCCTGACTCCAACGTATAATATCGTTATGTAATGGATTCCATATCTCATTCAGAGTGCGGCTGCTATCTTGATTGTTTGGGAGGAATCTGTTTTCTTTGAGGGAGGTTTTGGTGAATTTTGTTTTAGATGGAAAATCATTAAATAACTTGGTCTATAGGATGGGTGAACGGGCGCTGTCAGTTGAGACTGGTCATCTCTTAGCTTTTAACATATACAACCTAGTTTTAATATATGCGAAACCCACACGTGTCTAGTATTTTTTATGTAAAAATTCTATGTACAAAGTTTCATAAATAACTGTATCATGAAAAATCGCCAAGTTGGAAGCTTGTTATGTTTTCTGGTTGTCCGCACAAATACTTGGTTACGGACCATCTGGGCGACCGAGGGGTTGTTTTGCTCCCGCATCCAGCTGTGCGCTGGCGCCTAATGCCCGCTATGATCTGCCGTGACTTAGTGTCGGGGACTTCCTTTTATGATGTAGTCAAGAACTAGGAGAAGATTTTCCAAAAGTCGCCCCCCTAAGGGGAAAAAACGGGGGTCCAAAGTTTGTATGGACAAACCTATTTTCAGGCGGGCGAATCCGCTGCCAGAAGCTAATGACCAACAATAATAATGTTTACAACATTACCTCCCAAGATTTTAATCATGCAGAAGAAACCCATGGCTAGCACAGTTCCACTGGTGCCAAAGAGAACCACTGCCAAATAGATAAATATCTACAGTGCATATTTAATGGGATGTTTTCGCCAAAGAAATACAGACTAAGACGCCTCATTTTGGCCGAAGTGAGGTGATTATCACTGCAGTTATTCTCTTTTAAGTTACTTTATTTTGTATAAAAAAAAGAAGAAGAAAATGTTTCTCCCCCACAAAAAATACTCCAGTATCGTGATTGCATTCACAAACATGTAAACACACAAGGCACCGAAAACCGGAATAATATCTGTAGGCCATACAAATATATTTACTGATCATCATCATCATCATCATCATCTTCCTGCCCTTGTCCCGTGTTATTTGGGGTCGGCGCAACACGTTTTTTTCTTCCATTCTGCCCTGTCACTCGTCATACCATCACTAACGTCCTTTTCTTTCATATCACTCTTCACACAATCCATCCAGCTTTTCTTTGGTCTCATATTTACTGATCGATTGTCGGTAAAAAAAAACGGTCAATTGCGAATCGGACTCCGTACAGAGGGTTCCGTACAAACTACTCATGTAAATAGTTCGATTCCCGAATTTTGTAAAGTAACTAAAAAGACCTTGCTTTTTGCCATATTTCAGGATTCTTGGTCAACGGGAAGTACCCTGTAGGTTTTGTTTTTACAAGCGATTGTCAAAATATGCGCATAAACGGAGCAAGGGGCTTTATCTTTAGATTACGTTGACATCGAAGTTTAAATTTTTCAGTGCTCCAAGAGGTAGCAGATCTGAGTATTTAATATTAATTTCAGCTTGATACCTCCTCGCATTCCTGAAAAAAGAGTCTGGACTGACGGACAGATGGATAACAAAGTGATCCTATAAGGTTTCTATTTTTGCCGACTGAGGTTATAGAACCCTAAAAAAGTAGAACGTTTCAGGATATCTTACTGAGACCATCTGTCTGTTAAGCGTCATAATTAACTCAACATCCCTGATTGTTCCTTTCATTCTCATACGCAACTCATTTGTTTAAAACTGGTTACCAAAAGTACCACAAAATTCCAAACAAAGGAATAAAACTCCGTAATGGAATAAACATTTCCCTTCTGTCTAAAACTTTTACTTCGAACTCATTCCCAAAGAAAAAGGACGGCGTTAATGAGTACATTAGCAATGGCGGCATCATTAAAAAACTTCAAGAATCACTGGCCAAAAGTTTCCACACAATTTCTATTGAGTCTCAAACTTTCGAGACCAAATTTAACGGTTCACACACTTGAAATTAGTCTTTAGAGTAAGGGTAATGCCTTTTTCAGATGGGGACACATTTCTGTTCTCACATTGTTGCCGAGTTACTGCACATTATTAAAAGTTTACCGACTTGGTACTTGCATCTTGCTACTTTTACTTTGTATCGGTGCTTGCGTAAAGTAAGACTAATTGAAAGGTTGTGAGTGGGAAGATAATGGGGGTAATAATGCTATGAACTTGTTCTTAACAGAAGTTTAAGTTTAATGTTTTCGTTTGGAGTTTAATTGAACCCGTCTTCAAATGGATAAAGACAGTTTTGTGTTTTGAACGTGTTTATATTCACAGCTTATCTCTCTGCTTTTGTAAGTTATTACTGAAACATAAGATAGCATTCTCAATATGCAAAATTACTGTTTTAAACTAGTGTTTGTGTTGTACTTGCCAATTGTATGAACAGGTAAAACTTACCGCATCATAAAACGACATGGAGAGCTATTCTGCAGGTAAGCAAAAAATGAGTAATTTGCTCTGCTAAATCCGATATTGCTGTAAAACTAAACGTTTAGTTTTACCCAGAGATAGGCCAAAACCATAACGGATTAAGCATCAAACTGTCTTATAGACATGAAAGATTATTCTATCTGCTGAGATCTCATTTTTAGTTTCATTCGTTTGCTGTAAGTCTACTTTTATGCTTTACTCTATATAAACAGTTTTTGCATCTATGAAATATCTTACAAATATTCTTCATTTCAGAAGAAAATATAGTCCTACGAGTCTTCATATTAACTCATAAATCTTTCATAAATAATAACGACACTAACTCCACATGCAACTAAGTTTTTCTCTCACTACAATGAACATCTAACCCAACATATATAACCGTCAGAACTCGCCATATATTCGATGCGTCACGCCCGATACGATCCATTACTCATACATAGGCGACATATGTGTCGCCGTCTGAGCAAACCCTTACAAATGGCCAACATTATTCGAGTGTTAGATAAGTACTTTGTTTTTGTAACAATGGTAAGGGCGAGCATCCACTGCGAGGAATGGTTTGACGTATAAGATTTTTTTATTTGTTAGCTAGGTCTTCGTGTGTAGCGTTGCCTGAAGTGTTTTTCCAGCATCATCTAGAAAACTTAATTCAAAATTCAAAAAAATATTGAAATATTTTTATTTCACATGATTTTTTATTTTTATTTTTTCTACATGGGCACTTATAAAACGTCAGAAGCTAAGGCACTGTTGTTGTTAATGTTAGATATCTCTCTTCTTAAACTCGAAAAAAGTTTTATCACCTAAATGATTTGACTCAAATTTTGTCCGATCAACATGTTGTCACCTGGATCGCTCTGTCGTTGACCCCGTTTAGATAGTTTAAGGTGAAGGTGGTTTTGCATACTTAGAAGGAAAGTAAGTGATCCAGCCCCCATTAGTAGGGCTCCAGTACCGACGAGTAGTAGAACCGACAGAAATAATCAGACCAAATGGGGGCATTTGGTCTGATTATTTCTGTCGGTTCAGCGATTTCCAGTTTGGCCACTGCAATTTGTGGCCAGGTGGAAAATGTTTTACCGGAGAGATGAAATTTGGAGGATTGGGATACCTGTTGCTCCTCATTTCACGTCTCTGGTCCAAAGCGCTGCTGTCATAAGAGGTCGTATATCTTAGGAAACATTTACGACTCTTCAAGCGCGCTGGTAGGAGTTACCCGTATAGGGGGTTAGGGGTAAGAGTTGTCTCGTTCCTCTTTCAATTCGGCTGCCTGTGTCATCTAGATGCTGAATGCGGTCGCAGTGGACGGCCCCGCCTCCATTTTTATTCAAAGCGATGCTATATACACAAGCGTAGCTTAGCCGTGGGCATCTGTGGATAACCGCCTTTAGTCAGAGCGCAAATGAAACAGTATGACAAAAGTCGTAAAACAATGCTAGGTATACTGTTAATATATTCATGTTTTTGTTTTGTATTTCTTTAGCATGTGTGTATGTGTTATATGTGGCAGTTTGTGCGAACTAAAACCTTTTTGCTTTGATAATACTATTTTCGTATTTGCAAATTTTTTTAGGTTTCTGTTTAGTATGGCAAAAGAGTTATGAGTTCGAGATGGATGAAGAGGGAGTTCAAAAAAAAGAAAGGTGGATTATGTGAGGAATGGTATGAAAGAAAAGGGAGTCAGTGATAGCGTGATGGTCCGTAGCAAAAACATTAAAAAAAAATGACGTTTGTTGTATGAAAGCCCCTTAAATATTTATTGTATTCTGTTTTTTTTACTATTTGTTGTTATAGCGGCAACAGAGATACATAAACTGTGAAAATTTCAACTGTCTAAATATCACGATACATGAGATACAGACTGGTTACAGACGAGACGGACGGACAGTTGAGTCTTAATAATAGGGTCCCGTTTTACCCTATGGATATGGAACCTTAAAAACGTGTCGCACCGACTTCAAGTAAAATAGGACAAGGACAGGAAGATGATGATAATTTAGTATGCCCATGTAGAATTTAGTTTGCCCATGTAGAATTTAGTATGCCCATGTTTAATTTAGTTTGCCCATGTAGAATTTAGTATGCCCATGTTTAATTTAGTTTGCCCATGTAGAATTTAGTATGCCCATGTTGAATTTAGTTTGCCTATGTAGAATATAGTATGCCAATGTAGAATTTAGTTTGCCCATGTAGAATTTAGTATGCCCATGTTTAATTTAGTTTGCCCATGTAGAATTTAGTATGCCCATGTTTAATTTAGTATGCCCATGTAGAATTTAGTATGCCCATGTTTAATTTAATTTGCCCATGTAGAATTTAGTATGCCCATGTAGAATTTAGTATGCCAATGTAGAATTTAGTTTGCCCATGTAGAATTTAGTATGCCCATGTTTAATTTAGTTTGGCCATGTAGAATTTAGTATGCCCATGTTTAATTTAGTATGCCCATGTAGAATTTAGTATGCCCATGTTTAATTTAATTTGCCCATGTAGAATTTAGTATGCCCATGTAGAATTTAGTATGCCCATGTAGAATTTTGTTTGCCCATGTGGAATTTAGTATGCCCATGTAGAATTTAGTATACCCATGTAGCATTTTGTGGTTATTATTAATTACGAATAACGGAAGCCTTTGCCCTGCAGTAAGACACAACGGGCTCATAATAATTAATTACGGCCTGCAGGTTTCTTTATTTACCTTGCATAATTATAAAACCTAGGAAAATATTAAACCTTTAATGTGAAAGGAGGTAATCACGTGGATCTATTAGCGAGCTACCCTGAGGGCATGACTCACCAAGATATTATCTTTATTAAATACATTATTGGAAATTTATGCACAGTACACGGTTTACGTTGCGAAGTGAAAACAATAGCGATATATATAATAGCATAAGCGTAATCAGACTTTATAATGTTTCCACTGTCGGGACACAGGCCTCCACTCTAGAAGATGGGCCGTAATCCACCACGTGGGCCCAGTGCGGAGTGGTACGTGGTAGATGTCACATGTGTTCGAATTTTTGATTCTAGGATATTTCCTTACGATGTTTTCCTACACCGTTCCGAGAGCAATGGTGATGAAATAAATTACACAAAGTAATTCGCCTGACTGGGTTCGAACCCCTCATTATTCTAAGCCGTTACCACTGGACCACCACTGCTCCTAGCTTTAAACAGTTCAATTTAAATCTACATCATATTAAAACAGCATTGTTGTTTTTAAGATTCCGTACCTCAAAAGGAAAAAACGGAACCCTTAAAGGATCACTTTGTGGTCCGTCGGTCTGTCTGTCTGTCAAAAAAACAAAATCTTTTTTTTTTGGAATTCGGAAAAATATTCGTAACATGTTTTTATAGGTAAGTTTGTACGGAACCCTCACTGCGCGAGTCCGACTCGCACTTGCCCGGTTTTTTTTTAATCAATATTCCTAGCGTTCGAAAGACCGCTCCGACCCGAGCCGACCTGACCGACCCGACCCGAGCCGTTCTGGTGAAGGTTGCAGGAATCCAATGGACTGAGGATCGGTCGTTACGGTGACACTTGGGTGAGGCCTATGTCCAACGGTGGACGTCTTTCGGCTGAAATGATGATGATGATGATGGATATTCTTAGCCAGGATAATTTTCTAACAAAACACAAGCTATAATCTTACATTATTTGATTGTTTTGCTAATTAAGGTCTTCTTTTACATAACATGGTTAGGATGACAACAGGACGAAAATATGCATCTTTAAGATGATTGAAAAGGATAGGTAGCTACATTGTATGAATCCGACAGCTATCACCCGCACCATCCTATTGCAATTGTAGTATAAGATACAATTCTGGGAAGCAATGACATTATATGTATATAGGGTTACTAGTCACCCTATATACATATAATGTCATTGCTTAGCATATTAGTGTACGATACTTAAACACGTGATTGTGCTAATGATAACCAACAACTTTTACTATGGGAACAAACCTGAAATCGCGAAAAAAAAACAGCTGTTCAGTACCTACATTTATGTTTGCCTAATGTACTGAACAGCTGATATTTTTTTCGCGATTTCGGCTTTGCTCCAATAATAAAAATTGTTTGTTATCATGGGCACAACCACGTGTTTAAGTATCGTACACTAATTGCCAGTCACCCTATATATATGTCAATAAGCAAACAGTTTTAGTTTTCATCAAAATTGAGCCTTTTTTTTTAAGTGTGAAAATCATCTAATGACTTCTCGCGCTCTGGGCGGAGCGAGAGGGCGTGTCAGACTTTTACTGACTAAAACCACACCTGTGTCCTTCAGTTGCCGTTTGCGTTCTAGGACTACGGGTTTCCTTTTCAGAAATTCTCCGCGGTCCTAGCTAGCGGGCATCGGCCCTGCTAGGCCCCTACAGTTTGCTGACATCTCCTTGAGGAGCGCGTGGATCACTACGCGCTGTTGACGACTGGGCTCGGTCTGGTCAATTACCGGACGGCCAGACGGCAAGCTACCCATTGCTCGATGTCCGCAAGCCCGCGTATACCGTGGCCGGTAGTCGGGGTCAGAATCTCGGCGGCTGGGGCGTGAGGGCATTCGTTCCCTCACGCGTGCGGCCTCCTCCTTCGCTAGCATTACTGCTTCGCATAAGGAGGTCACCGCCTGCCATGCCTATAGCAATTGTAGTGTAGAATACAATTCTGGGAAGCAATGACATTATATGTACATATATGTCAATTAGCAAACAGTTTTAATTTTCATCAAAATTGAGCCTGACACTCTTTTGAACGTTTTCCGCCATTCCCCATAATTTATGATTTTGCCATCCATGCACACGTGAAAAATTCACCCAGTACCCCTCGAACGTCTATCTCGTTATCCCCAAACGTATCAAGTGTCAAGGGATTTTGAACCTACTGCTTATAAACCTACGGTATTCGTTTGTAATTTCGTGCGTTTTCTCTTATGGACCTATATTGTATAATGCGATGTTAGATCAGTTTTTTGACCCAATTCTGTCTTAGTTTCCAATTGTAAACCACTCTCAAGGAAGGTAACTCACACACATGCTTTTCTTTTTTAATGTTTTACAGAGTTTTTGCACGATTTCTGAGTAAAATCTTCCAGATAAAAATCAATCTGAATTCTCATAAATTTCAATGCCCAATCTTGGCCCACAGAAGTTCGTACAGCCAAATACAAAGCTATCAATTATAGTGTGCCACGCATTATGGCAGGGATGGTGAACCTATGGCACGCGTGCCAGTAGTGGCACGCGAGGCGGCGACGTAATAATTCGGGCACGCCAATGTAAGATACTGTAACGACATATTATATAAAGCTACATAGGAATTAAAATATTAAGTCGAGCAGTGGTGGCCGAGTGGTAACGGCCCTGACTTACAAGTTGTAGGTCGCGGGTGTAAAACCAGCCAGGCGCATTATTGATTTGTTTAATTTATTTTATCATCACTGCTCTCAAAACGGTGAAGGAAAACATCGTGAGGAAACCGGCATGTCCTACAACCAAAAATTCGAAGACATGTGACATCCACCAACCCGCACTGGGCCCGCTTGGTGGATTACGGCCCATTGTCTCTCCTAGAGAGGAGGCCTGAGTCCCAACAGTGGGAACATTATAAGGCCAAGTGTACTATGTATAGTTTAGTTAATATTTTTTTTATGTAAAAGAATGTTTACAAATTTGCGAAAAAATAGTTTTAATTGAATAAACAGACTGTTACAATCAATTGCAGCAGGAATGTTGGTTTTTAAATTAAAGGTTCAGGTTATTTATTTATTGTTTTCATCTCGTTTAAAAAGCCTCGTAACATAATATACATTACGGATATTAGAGTTATCTGTAGTGATGTAGTCCTGGGACGCAAAGGGCATAGGTGTAGTTTTAGATAGTAAAATTTTGTCACACCCTCGCGCATCGCTCTAGAGCGAGAGAAGTCATTAGATGATTTCCCACCTTAAAAAAAATATCTACAACAAAATTTAACTATGAATTTAATTCATTATTAGATGACTTTATTAGTTTGATTTTAATTTGTTAAAAAATATATTACTGTCAAATAAAGAAATACTTTAGACTATAACAATACTTCTGTATGTTGTTCTAATAACACTTCGGAGTGTTGTCTTATGTGTTTTCTGTCTTGTTGTCTTCTGTTTATGTATTATTTGTAATATTATAAAATTGTATACTGGATCCTACCCTCTATTGTGATGCCATGGGTAGTGTGAAAACGAAACCCGGAGCCCTGGGACGAAGGCAACGAAGGAACAGGAGTGGGTTTTTAGTCAGTAAAAGTCTGACACTATCTCCTGCTCCACCCAAGAGCGCGATATGTCATTAGGTGATTTTCCCACCTAAAAAAAAAACCCTCTATTGTGATCTCTTCAACATTCAATGGTTTACTGAAAAAAACTCAACTTTGAGTTAAGCTCGCTTAGACATTGATGGTGTACAATCAGTGGCGCCTTTCTTTTCTTTCTTTCTTTTCTTTCTACTTAATTACTCATTTTGTTTGATAAGAATATAAAATGAAACCATTATATAAAAATGAAATTAGTTTTTATTATCAAGAAATATTATAATTTATACGTAATCTAAAAGGCGATTACTGATCTGTTTCTTGATGTCTACTCTCAGGGGTGCTCGGCACCCACTGTTTATTTCTCATGGGTGCTCGAGCCCTTGAGCACCCACGGAGTCGGCGCCCCTGTGTATAATAAATAATTAAAGAATTCGGTATAAGAAGCATTTAATAAGCAACTACTTTGGTCTTCTATTCAGTAAATCTCCAAGTCAAGATTCTTTAGCAGCCCGTCTCGTCCGCTTTATTACATTATTTTATGTTTGAGATCACGATCGCCAATAAAGGTTCACAACCTCTGCACTAGGGCAAAGGTCACTGGCCATTCAATTTGGCTTTTAATGAAATGAATTCAGTCCACGTTTCAGTTTCACATTCGTTTATTATGTCCAATGCAGCTGCTCGGCGAAATAAGTGACTGTTCATTAAACTGCTGATTATATTATTTTCAAGTCATCAGTTCTGGCTTTTACGTACATAGTCAATGTTATTTTGTCTGTTTGCTTTTTTCTATTAAATTAATATTAAGCCAGAGACACACTAGGGTAAAAAAAATGTCCTGCGACACGTGTCGCCAGTGACGTCGGGTTAAGTAGTGCGACGTTGCCGGACTTCGCTTTACATGTCTGGCAACATTACGCGAAACGTGTCGCCAACAACGTCTAGTGAAGTGGCACGACTTTGCCTGACATCGCTACTCAAGCTACTCGCTACTCGATATGTCAAGCGAAATCGCCTCGCTTCGCTTGACATGTCGCCTACCCATTTGGAAATTTGTCCCCCAGTGTATCTCTGGCTTTATTGAAGCCCGCGCTTGACCATTATTTCACCTATCAGTAAGCGATGATGTCATGATGTGGTCGACCCATAGCCAAAACATAACATATTAAATTCACCGCAATTCAGTACCTGTTAAGAAATGACTTATGGCTGCCCGATAGACTATGACAGTGATGGAAGAGAGAGTGCGCATGTGTTTACACATACACTTGTGCTCTATACTATCTCCTTTGTCGACGGCTTATTGGCTAGCCTTCGCATAGTGTTCCACGCGTGCCTCAAAGAGATGTCCCAGCAGGGCCGAAGCCTACTGGGGCTATGAGTTGACGTCCGATAGGTGTGGTTTTTAGTCAGCGAAAGTCAGCCACACTGTATGGCACAGCCTATCTTGTGTTCCAGGTTCCCTTCCTATAGCCATTTTAAAACTTTTTTTTTTCAATTGTTATAAACTAGTGCTTGACTGCGATCCCACCTGATGGTAAGTAGTGATGCAATCGTTGATGGTGAGGCGCACTAGTTTATTAAGAACCTATTCACTCTAGCCTTAAAGACACCTAAATTATAATCGGACGGGAAGGCCGCTGCAGGCAAGTGGTTCCAGTCCCTCTGATGGTAGAAATGAGATGGTGGAATCAAGTCGTGCAATTCCCGCGCACACTCTCCAAAATGCATCCTGTAAAACACCGAAAGGCTGTCTACCCTACGCCTGTGTTCAAGGCTTTGTAGATTGAACTTAACCAGATCTGGATCACCAATTAGCCTCTTCGCACGCTTTTCCACTGAGTCCAAAGCTGCTAGGTGGCATTTTGCAGCACCAGCCCATATGTGGATGCAGTACTCCACACACTCGTCACACAACTATAGCCGTACTAAGTAACTTAACCCATCCCAGGTAACAACATAGTTTCCCTGTCTCATAACGGAAACAAATATGTGAGCCTTATATAATATTCACATTTTATGATCCCGCAAACTGCTCTCCGTGCATAAATCCAGTCAACCATGCTCTTGTGTGCACATGAGAAGAATTTCTATGCAATATTCCTATAAATTTTATAGGTAGACAAAAGTTATTGGAAAGGAATTAAGCTAGAGTTAAATTTTTAGACTTTAGAAATCAGTTTAATGTTTAAGAGAGCCCTTCTCGAGCTGTCTGTTGTCAACGTGAACATGATTTAAAAGCTTGTTGTTTCATTCAACGCAATGTTTGTTAAAGAGGCAACGCGAAAAAAGAGAGATAACGCGTTTTTTTTTTTGAAACCTTAAAAGTTTTTGGATAAAAAATTTGTTGGTTCAGAACCTCGGATTAGTGCAAAGGATGATTTAAAAAAAATCATCTATGATTACATTATGAAGAGCCAAAGTTCACGCAAAATAGTAAATTTTCAGACAATAGACGTCTGAAAATTTCCTATGTTCTTTTTTTAAAGTGAATGTTTAATTAATGTTTCCTGAGGAGGATCGCTAGTTAATCAATAAAATGACCTGTCATCAAAGGATGCGTTATAATCCAGAGCGCAGCAGTCTTAAGTGGAACCATGCACCGCCACTCCTCATAAAACTATTAGGTCAACACATCTCAATGTGATTACAGCGCAGCAGTCTTAAGTGGAACCATGCACCGCCACTCCCCATAAAAGTATGAGGTCAACACATCTCAATGTGATCCAACAAAAAGCTGCCTGAAAAGGTTTATAGTAGATACACTGCCTGGCATTCTACCAAATAGACGTTGATAGAAGAGATATGTTTGTATCGTCTGCCAAATGTTTTTATGGAAACTATTAGACCCGCCATTTGCCATAGGAGTACTTTGACGAACTTTCGTTTATACTCGATGCTAATTAATTGAATGGAAGTTTTCTTGGTTTGGTTAATGGTCAGTAAGACGATTTGTTTTGTCATTGATTTCTGGAGAGGATTTATAGTTCTTTTTTAGGGTTCCGTACCTCAAAAGGAAAAACGGAACCCTTATAGGATCACTTTGTTGTCCGTCCGTCTGTCTGTCTGTTTGTCAAGACCCTTTATCTCAGAAACGCGTGGAGGCATCGAGTAGAAATTAAAACCGTATACTCAAGTCTACTCAAGTTTGAGTGGTAAGCGACTGGCGAGTCGTTGTTGTATAGTTGAATCACTGCTTACCATCAGGTGGGATCGCAGTCAAGCACTGGTTTATATAAATTTAAAAAAAAATATATATTTAAGGACCACTGCTCTCTAAAACGGTGAAGGAAAGCATCGTGAGGAAACTGGAAAAAAATCGAAAACTTATGTCATCAACCAACTCGCATGAGAGTAATGACTAGCACGCCGTCCGCTTGTCCTATAAAGACCGAGCCCGAGTCATCGTAAGCGCGTAGTGTTACACGAGTGCCTCAAAGATATGTCAGCAAACCGTAGGGGGCCCAGCAGAGCCGATGCCTGCTAGGGCCATGAGGAAAAGTATGAAGGAGATACTCGAGTCGTGATCCTAAAACGCAAAAAGCAACTGAAGGACCATAGATGTGGTTTTAGTCGGTCAAAGTCTGACATGCGTTCTCGCCCCAAAATCATCTTATGACATCCCCCACTCTTGGGTGGGGCGGGAGATAGTGTCAGACTTTTACTGACTAAAAACCCACTCCTGTTCCTTCGTTGCCTTTCGTACCACGGCCGAGTCTTCCTTTCAGAATCAGACCCTTGGCCCCAGTAGGCTTCGACCCTGCTGGGCCCTTAAGGTTTGCTGACATCTCTTTGAAGACCATAGGTGTGGTTTTAGTAAGTCAACGTCTGACATGCGTTCTCGCTCCACCCTAAAGCGAGAGAAGACATTAGATGACTTCCCGCCTTAAAAAAAAATGGAGCTCAATAAGATTAAGTCCCATTTCTTCTCCTAGAGAGGAGATCTGCGTCCCAGCAGTATGAACATTATTTGGCTGATTATGCATACATATTGTAGGTAACGTCTTCATAAAGCTTGACGACACTATTATAAACTTCTTCAACATCATCTCATCTTTCGCAAGAGGTTATCGATACCCATTTTCCAACCGATATCGTCTTGACTACCCTCCATCGAACCTTTATCCTCCATGGCTGACCACACAGCAATAACCGCTCCTATATTCATAAAACCATGGTCTGGCTAAGCCGAAACACTTTTGAAGTCTTTGGACCAACGCCAAGAGGTCAGCATAAAATAGTTTTTACCGTATAATTCTGTTCTGTCCACTATATTTGGAGCTTCCTAAAAGTTAGTTCGCCGTACTTCAGAATTGGATTGTCCAAAATTCTACTTTGGCTTACACTGGGCCTGAATTCAAGTAAGTTTATGTACAGCTGTTTTGATGTTGCTGTAAAAGTTTGAATTTAATGTTCGTAATTTTATTTTTTTATGTTTTTGAGGTTCCGTACCTCAAAAAGAAAAAACCGGAACTCATCTAGGATCACTTTTTGTCCGTCTGTCTGTCAATCTGTCTGTCTGTCTGTCAAGACCCTTTATCTCGAGAACGCGTGGAGGTATCGAGTTGAAATTAAAACCATATACTCAGGTCTGCGGTCCCTTGAAGCTGTGAAAAATCACTTTTCTAAAGTAACGAAAAAAAAGGATACGGCCGTATAAGTCGCAAAAAAAGTATTTTTCGACACAAAGAAAAAAAATTCATAGGGTACTTCTCGTTGACACAGAATTCTGCGATTTGACATGAAGCAAGGTCTTATAGCACAAGTATAGGAAAAAATCATAAAACTATAAATTTGTTGTTATGTAATAACAAAAAAATAAAGAAAAATTGCGACTCGAAAAAATCATCGAGACTTCATTTAGGAAAACTGTTTACATAGGTAAGTTTGTACGGAACCCTGAGGGCGCGAGTCCAACTCGCACTTGCCCAGCTTTTTAATAGTATTTGACTGCCTTTTAAAAAGTTGAAGCTTACCCTTGGCTCTTACACAATAAAGCGTATCTTTCTTTTGGCATAGATGAACTGTAATGTCTTAGTTTTTGCCAACTATTCAGTCTAGCGCAGCGCAGTTTTCCAATCCTCGCCAGCAATTTTAATTTTACCAGTTGATGCCTTACGAGTTCAGTTACACGAAAACTGACAATTGTTTGCACTAACTGGACAGGTCCACTCAAAGTGGTGAACGGAAAGTGTAAGGAAAGAACCGTCTTTCCTCAAAAGATGCACCACACACTAATCTGCATGGATATCATGTCCTGGATAGGTTTCCTTTTATGCAGCACTAAGAGAGGGTTTTTCAAAATTCACCCTCTAAGGGGATGAAACTGGGGTTCAAAGTTTGTATGGAGAAACTTACTTAGACGCGGGCGAAGCCGCTGGCAGAAACTAGTATATCTATATATATAAAAGAAAGTCGTGTTAGTTACACTATTTATAACTCAAGAACGGCTGAACCGATTTGGCTGAAAGTTGGTGGGGAGGTAGCTTAGAACCAGGAGACGGACATAGGATACTTTTTTTTATTTTATTTTTTGAGTAGGGTAGTGTAGGGTAGAGTAGGGTAGAGTAGGATAGAGTTGGGTAGAGTAGGGTAGAGTAAGGTAGAGTAGGGTAGAGTAGGATAGAGTTGGGTAGAGTAGGGTAGAGTAAGGTAGAGTAGGATAGATATGATATAGTAGTCAGTGTCCAGGATAGGTTTAAACGGTGAGAAAAAATGGAAAAAGTCACAAAAAAAATCCGTAGGCATACATCGCCATCTCTAATTAAAATGTCATTAAAAATTAATTAAGCTGTTCTGGTAATGCCAGTAGATGGCGTTATCCTTACTGTTAGGCGGTACGAAGTTCGCTGGGTCAGCTAGTTATATATAAAGATTATTGCCGATTTGCAGAATTGTATTTGCGTCATTCATCAATTTTTTCTAGTTGACAATAATATCGAGGAAAGCCTGAAATAACTTACCGGTGTTTAAGGGTAAGTTATTTTAGGGTTTTTTTTTAAATTATTTTTTTTGTCCAAGTTTTTCACGAATATCTTCACATTCATACTTGTTCAGTAACCATTTTATACTTAAATGTATAAATCTATCTTTTGTAACTCCAGTTTCGAACTTCCTAAAATTATTCCAGCCGTTAAACCCTGTCATACACAGGCATATCATCGCGCTGTTCTCTTATAGTGTAAGCAGGATTCTAGGTTATATCAGTAATGAAAATGGCTTGAAGCGATAAATTAAGTCTAGATTAATTAGTACCTACTTTGAGCTCAAAGGATGTGTGATTAGGTGGTTGATATGCTTGTTAGGGTACCTAGTGCTTTAGTGTTTAGGAGTGTGCTAACAATCTAGGTATAAACGTGTTTGTTTTTAAGACTGGATTTTGCGGTTTGCGGGCGACGAGCAGTGGGTAAAGGGGTGACCAGACGGTTGCAAACCAACGTCCCAACCAAGGTGACCTTGCTAGTTTCAATCCGTGTAGACAGCAGTTCTTCACTTCAACGCCCTCCAACCGATTGTTAGCCACAACACAAACCAAACACATAAGCCAAGGTGACCTTGGTTGGAACGCTAGTTTGCAACCATCAGGTCCACCCTTTAGTCCACCCTACTCGCCGTCTGCCCGAGTTGTCGACGGTGCTTAGTCTTCCACGTGCGTCTCGAAGAGATGTCAGTAAAATAGCAGGGTTACTAGGGTTACGGGAAATTTCTGAAAAGAAAACCTATGGTCCTAGATCGCAAAGGGTAACTGATGGACACAGGTGTGGTTTTAGTTAGTAAAAGTCTTCAACGCCCACCTGCTCCATGCCAGAGCGAAAGAAGTCATTGGATGATTATTGTCCGCCTTAAAAAAACTTGTGTGAAAAATTTCATCCAATAAGATGTAACATACATACACAGAGACAAACTTTCTCCATCATAATATTAGTGTGATTATTTTTGCGCCATTAACAGAAAGAATATCTACTAATTTATTAGTAACTAGCTTTTGCCCGCGGTTTCGCCCGTGTAGATAAAATATAGCCTATGTCACTCAAGAATAAAGCAGCTTTCTATCGGTGAAAAAAATTTTGCAATCGGACTAGTACTTTCTAAGATTACTTCCTACAAACAAAAAAAAACAAACTTTACCTCTTTTTAATATAGCATAATAATACTATAATCAGCCTTTTAATGTTCCCACTGCTGGGACTCAGACCTCCTCTCTCTAGGAGAGGGAATTGGCCGTAATCTACCACGCGAGCCCAGTGCGGGTTGGTGAATGTCACATGTGTTCGAATTTTTGGTTCTAGAACATGGTTTCCTTACGATGTTTTCCTTCCCCGTTTTGAGATCAGTGGTGATGAAATAAATTACACAAAGTAATGCACCTGTCTGGCTTTGAACCCGCGATCTACAATTCGTAAGTCGGGGCCGTTACCACTCGGCCATCACTGCTCTCTTTATATTATTAGTGTTGATTTAAAATATTTCATCATCACTTAAACCAAATAAAAAACGTTTCGCTTCCGTCGTAACTCAAACACCCCACAAAACAGTTTAAAGACCTTTCTACCCTCAATCCAGAGCATTATCTTTCCTTCGCAAATATAAAGAAAGAATCCTTAAAGCACTTACGAAAAAGGATCACAGACATCTTCAAGTCTGATCGTAGCAAAATGGAATCCGTCAATGTCAGCTTATCGAGACCGAACGTTCGTTTCATCGATCATCGCGGTCTTAGGCATCAAATGGCCTATTGCGACCACACCACATTGCAAGGTAACGTCTTGCGGTGTATAACTTGATTGTGAGCGATGGGTATGGCCAATGTTGGTTGGTTGGAGATTGGCAAATGTTTGGTTGATAGTGGACTACCGTTAGTATTATCGTACCTGTGTCATTTTTTGTGAAAATTTTATGTTTATGAAGGAGGAAGGAGTATTAAATACTCCTTAAAACATACACTATTGCCATACTGCCATAGTTAGAGTTTGGCCATCGAAAGATGTCACCGAATTATTTATCAAACTTTGTGTATGGCAGCATTTAAAAAATTAAGAATTGTCAAAATTGTGTTCTTGACGTTTCGTACATAACTTATTTTATGTTTACATACGTGCGTCTTATTTTACTCTTTTTGCTTAAAATAATGCAGGAGCCAAGGTGAACAGGCTCCTTTTCGCAGTGAACGGACACGTTGGTGTTTTGGTGACGTTGAATATCGCGGCTGAATAAATAGCACATGTTTAATTGTTGCATAAACATGCATCGTAGATGTATCGCATACTTATTATTTTCATGAATAATCAAAAGTATCAACTCCGTTTAAGCGGCGTACAGCTAGGGTGAACAGCATCAATTTTTTTTAGAATACGGCCTCCTTTTCGTTGTGCCATCTTTCGTTGGCCGGAGTCTATGTTTTATCAATGATCCCAGATACTTAAGTCATGGGCAGTCTTTCTGGGATCCTAGTAAGGTGAACCACTTTTATTTTCGATTTAGATCCATCAACTCCAACACCAGCTTGTCGAGACCAAACGTTCGTCCCATCGATCATCGCGGTCTTGGGAATCAAACGCCTATTGTGACGTCTTATGGTCTTTAAAATGATAGTGAGCGATGGGTACGGCCAATGTTAGTTGGAGCTTGGGGCTGGTTTGGTGGACTAGCATTAGTATAAATGTACTCATTTAATTTTTTGAAGTTTATTTCTTTTTTCCTTGCGAAAATTTTATGTTTCAAGATGTGTTTAAGCTACTGCCATACTGCCACAGTTATGTTTTATCGATGATAATAATAATAATAATAATTTATTTTCTCACTACAATATACAGTTATTATCAAACATTTTAATAAGTATACAAAAACAAATCAGTTAATACAATATATTGTAGGAGACTGGTGCTTAAGCTAGGCTCTAGGCCTGTGTTTCAGGACACCAGGTTCCCACCCCTTAACTTTTACATAACCCAGATTGTGTACTAACGCGCTGACAATGTAGTAAAATATGAAGACAATAATATGTTTTATTTAAAGTAAAAAGGTAGTGTTAGTATATTATATGCATAGTGTATATATGAGTGTGTGTGAATGTGTGCATGTGTGTGTATGTGCGTTTGTGTGGTTCTAGTTCTAGTTACCTAAGAATGATTAGACTATAGGTATTAATTAGTTAGCATTTGCTCGGTATAATCATAGTTTAGCTTTAATAGCCATTCAGTTAGCAGTTTTTTGCATTCATTTTTTTTTTGAGATTATAGATGTTTGATCCCAGGTACTTATGTCTTATGCTATCCTATCAGGGTTTTTTTTAGGTGGGAAAATCATCTAATGACAAATCCCGCTCTTGGGCGGAGCGGAAGATAGTGTCAGATTTTTACTGACTAAAAACCCACTTCTATCCTATCAGGAGTCCTAATAAGGTGCACAACTTTTATTCTGGGACTCAAACCAGTGAAAATCTAAGCTTAACTACCACTATTAAGTTATGACTGCTTAAGTTTTGACGGTATGGTCGACACTGTGGTTGAGCGGTGGGCTGCTGCGTTGCATTTCACGGATTCGATCCCGATGATTGTTCCGGGTCTGGGAGTCTTGTATATGCGAGTTTACATGTTTGTGAATCATCATATCATATCATATTCAGCCTTTTTTTAATATTCCCTCTGCTAGGACTCAGGCCTCTAGGAGAGGGAATGGGCCGTAATCCACCACGCGGGCCCAGGGCGGGTTGGTGGATGTCACATGTCTTCGATTTTGTTTTTGGTTCAAGGGCATGCCTGTTTCCTCACGATGTTTTCCTTCACCGTTTTGAGAGCAGTGGTGATGAAATAAAATACACAAAGTAATGCGCCTGGCTGGGTTTGAACCCGCAACCTACAACTCGTAAGTCGGGGCCATTACCACTCGGCCACCACTGCTCTACGGCCCCGAATTACCAGAACCAAACCCACGCCTACCAAGAAAAAGTTAACATGGCCAAAAACGATAAAGCAAGTTAAATAGATAGTCAATTTGGTTTAAATAGGAGGAATTTGCAATTAATTTGGTCCTGTACGTGCATTCTTCATTCAGTGTGTAACCACAAAAAGATTTAAGCATGCCGCTTTATTATAAATATCTGTTTACCAGTAAAACCGCCATTCTGGCAGACTCCGTGAAAATTCCTGCCATACTTTTTTTAGCGTTCAGCGTTATTTTAATTTATAGTAAAATTATTAAAACGCGCTGGTGTGCAAACAATTTTCATGTTGAGATATTAAATTATAACAGGGTTTAACTTGTGTTTCCTTACCTTTACATATTTAATATAAAAATTCAATGTTTAACCTTTCGACTACCATAATTAAAGACACAGTACAAAGACAATAAGACAGCGTACCGGTGTTCGCTTGGGGTTTAATGAATAAAAGTGTTAATAACATAACATAGATTTTATTTTAAAAATATGTAACTACTGCCAGCGGCTTTGGCCGCATTATAGTAGCAAATTGTCCCAAGGACACATATTCTCGGGATGAAAAGTGTCCTATGTGCTATTCCAAGACATGGCATAGGCGCTGGCATGCCGGACGGCGAGTAATAAATAGCTCGCCGTCCAATAAGAACCTAGCCCGGGTCGAAGACGGCGCGTTGTGTTCCACCCGCGCTTTATAGACCTGTCAACGTAATTGACGGGGGCTGCCCGGGCCGAAGACTGCCAAAAAAAAGGACAAATATAACACTATATTTATCACATAAACTCAAAGCGTTACCAATTAATTAAAACTTACCATTTAAATCACTTCCATCAAAAGTTTCAGCTCATTACATAAAGTATAGCCCTCTAAACTCTCGAATAAGACAATTTGATACACCAATTATTTTTGAAAGGGATCTAAAAGACCCATCACCCTCCCCACACGCTAACTTTGAAGGGTTAAAACTGTTTGAAACTCCCGAAATTTGAGCAAAAACTTTGGAGATGTCATTTACATACTTTTTGAGAAATGTTTTAAGCATTTCTGGGTTACTTTTGTCATTATTCTGGCAATCTTTACCTTTTAGTAAGTTTGGCTCTTTTCATTGGGGAACGGTTTTTAATAGAGTGTTTGGAATGTTCTTTTGTTTGTTAATTTATTATGCTTTTATTTGATATATGGAATTAACTAAAAAATTAAGTAAAAAAAATTGAAACTTGGGATTTACGAGTATACTCATGCATTTGTGATGAAATATTTATTACAAAATGACGGTGAGCAATGGATAGCTCGCCGTCCGGTAAGGTCCAACAAGCCCGAGTCGACGCCGATGGCACGTTGTGTTGTTTAAACATCATCATCATCTTCCTGCCCTTGTCCCGTGTTATTTGGGGTCGGCGCAACACGTTTTTTTCTTCCATTCTGCCCTGTCACTCGTCATACTATCACTAACTTCCTTTTCTTTCATATCACTCTTCACACAATCCATCCATCTTTTCTTTGGTCTCCCTCTCCCTCTCCATCCATCCACATGTAAACTCATAACTCTTTTAGTAACATGCGTTTCATCTCTCCTCTTCACATGACCATACCAAGACAAACGATTCCCTTTCAACTTTTCAGTCACTGGCGCCACTTTCAAACTTCCCCTAATATACTTATTTCTCACTTTATCCATTCTCGTCACACCACACATCCATCTTAACATTCTCATCTCCGCTACGTGCAATCTTTTTTCATCCGTCTTTTTCACAGCCCGACATTCTGATCCATACAGTATGACAGGCCTTATCACGGACTTGTAGATTTTACCCTTCAACTTGAGGGGCATCCGTGGGTCACAAGTTGTTCCCGTGACCTGTCGCCATGTGTTGTTTAAACAGATATCAGCAAAATGATCAGAACCCAGCAGTAAGGCCGATGACTGCTAGGGCTACACGAAAGAGTCACCATGTCTTATGGGCAACTGAAAGAACAAGGATCGGTTTTAAGTCAGCAAATATCTCACAAGCCCTCTCGCTCCACCCTTAGTAGGAGATGTTGTTTGATGATCTCCCACCCCAAAAAAAAAATGGTTATTATTAACCGACTTCCAAAAACAGAGGTTCTCATTAGAATGATCGAGGTTTAATTAGAAAGATAAGTACGTTTATAAGAAACATTATCAAGAAAACCCAATACCTACGTATTTAGTTAACAACACGGTAAAAATCTTTGATGTTGCCAGAAATAAATTTAATTGGCATAATCTGATTCTCTAAACTCGGGGCCTTGTTTTATTCGAAGCCACAATTTTGCCACAGGTACGAAACAGGCTCGTGTGATGTGACTAAATGTGTTATGGGATGAGCAGAGGTGTCAGTGACAGCTACTAGCGGTGAGTGGTAAGCTTAGGTAGATAGATATAACTAAGCTTGGAGACATCTGCGAGATGTCGCCGTCACATCCTCAGAATCTACTGGCCTGATACACTGTCCAACGTAGAGCTCTTGGAAACATGCCACTAGAGCCCGATCGAATGCCAAATCAAGTGTCGCAAGTAGAGATAGATTGGCCACACGCTTTCCAAGGGATTCCGACCACATACCCAAGCAAGGGTTGGACTGGAATCTTCAAGGAAAAAGAAAACGATGCCGTCACAGTCAGATCTGGCGTCGCACCGTGTTAGCAGAAGCAGCGAGCAACGGAATGACACGGAGCGAGACCCGTTCGTAATGGAGGATTACTGTGGACACCCTTTGCCCCATCTAGGGGACATAGGACATTAAGTCAAGTAAGTCATATAACTAAGCTTGTGTTGGCAGTTATTGAGCTGGTTTTTTAAAACCTAGGTATATAGTCCGTGTTTTGTGCGCGGTACGTGTTGTACCATCATCATAATCATTTCAGCCGAAAGACATCCTGTCTTTCGATTACTGCTGGATGTAGGCCTCTTCCAAGCGTCCTCATAATACGGGTTATATCGAGGGGTACAGAACCCTTCTCAGGTTCCTGTCTTTGAAGCCGTACTAGCCAGTAGCTTGTTTATAAAATAAATGGAAATAAAATAATGACCCTTAAAAAAAGGGCAGTTCAGGGTTCAAACCCAGTCTGGCCGTTCTAAAAACGGTGAAGGAAAATATCGTGATGAAAACGGCTTGTTCTAGAACCAAAAATTCGAAGACATGCGTCATCTACCAACCCATACTGAGCCCGCGTGGTGGATTACGGCCCATTTCCTCTCTTAGAGTGGAGGCCCAGCAGTGGGAACATTATATGGCTGATTATGCTACGCTATGCCATAGAAAAAAGAATGTGCAAATTATTATAAGAATCAAACGTTTTTTTTCGATAAAATTTCAGAATTTAGGTGTCTTCAAAGCTAGAGTGAATAGGCTCAAAATAAACTAGTGCAATTCACCATTAACGATTGCATCACGGCTTACCATCAGGTGGGATCACAGTAAAGCACTAGTTTATATCATTTAAAAAAACAAAAATAAAATTCTACGAAAGAAACAGCATGCAAACATACTAACTACGAACTTTGAATACGATAGTTTTAGATTTTTATTTTTTGTTGTATACCCATTCGCAATTTTAAATAACTGACATACCATGAAATGGAAATTCAATATGCATGGAATCCTAAAAATTTCGCAATTTTTCTAGCCGAATATTGATGGATCCAATAGTAAATATTTTTCTTTTAATGACAGATTGATAGAATTTATTATTGTTGTTATTTCAATTTTGAATATACTTTATAGCAAGTGCCTTTTGTTTTATTCATTACGAAAAATTATTTGAAAAGGAAAAATACTATTTATTAATATGGATGGAACTAAACGTGAAAGGTACACTTTGAAAGTAGGCTTCTCCACACAAACTCTGGACCCCCGTTTCATCCCCTTAGGGGGGAATTTTGGAAAATCCTCTCTTAGTGCTCGCTTATGACATAAAATAAATCCTTGTGCAATATTTTATGCTCTTTGTCCTAGTAGTTTCGGCTATATCAGTCAGTCAGGTTTCTCTTTTTATATAATACTAACGGCTTCGCACGGGCGCATGCTGATACCACCGCAACCGCTATATTCTGCATATTAAATCTTTAATATCTTCGAAAATATGAATGTAAATTACATGCTATAAAGGGCCATATTGGTCTATATTAAATGCACAATGTATGTAAGGTACTTAATTGGATAAGGATTAATGCTGTATTGCTTAAAATCGCTTCGTAAATAAACCATTATTTCTCGTAAAATAAAGGATAAAAAATGGTTATTGTGGGTTATCCCTTAGAGATAGACATATACCATTGCGGATTTTTTTGTAGACTCTTTTTAAGGTGTCAATACTGTAGTACATTATTTAGATCTATCTCATAGGATTCAGTCAGCGTTTGCAATGTAAGCGCAAAAAAATGTGTTTATTTACATCACATTAGAAACCTTTAAAATTACCAGTGTTTATCTACTGTATTAAGGATATATTCTACATATAAACCTTTCTTTTGAATCACTGTATCTATTAAAAAAAACCGCATCAAAATCCGTTGCGTAGTTTTAAAGATCTAAGCATACATAGGGACAGACAGCGGGAAGCGACATTGTTATAATTATACTATGTAGTGATGACTAGGCTCTGCCAGCAGGATATTAGGTTTCTCCATATAAACTTTGGAACTCCGTTTCACCCCCTTAAAAGTTCAATTTCCAATATCCCTTCTCAGTGTTGACATACTGTCTTTCCTGATAGCTACAACTTAGGGGTCTTTAAGTCAAGAGTGAATAGGCTACTTCTAGGTAAGCGTGCTCCATCGTCGACCACATCATCGCTTACCATCAGGTGAGATGGTGGTCAAACGTGAGCGTGATTAATAAAAAAATTAAAAAAATACGTCACAAAAGGAAATCTTGTGCAAAATTTCACGTTCCTTGGCTTAGTAGTTTCGGCCTTGCGTTGATATGTCAGTCAGTCAGTTTCTCCTTATATATAGATAGATAAAAAAAAAACTGTAACTAACAGTAAATAAAATCTTAGAAGACTTATCTCTGTTTAGACAAACCGATTAAGATATATAAGGTCAGGTAAGCGACAGACTGGCAAATTGCCACAAAATGCCACAAAATGCATACTCCTGCAACTTTTTAAATTGAAACATAGTGTCTTTTTTGTCCAGTAAGTGTAACATAACATTAATATACTGTTATTTATTTATTTATTAATACTTTATGCATTAGTAATAAACACTGTACAAAGGTGGACTTAATGTCTTAGGCATTTTCTACCAGTCGAACTTAGGGTGGTGCATAAACATAACATGGTAGGTGCAGCTTAATGGTAAAGAAATAGAAAAGAATTACAATAATAAATGTAAACTTAGATACATACCTATATACAAATTAATTTAGTACATTTAATTATGTTAAACGAATCCAACAAATCAAATTATATTGTAGGTGGCTTTTGTTACTTGAAGGGACTATAAAGGAATAAGCACTTAAAAGTTTTTAGAGATCCCCAGCGTAGTGAATCGTAGTGAAACATTGAGTGCTGTGTAGTCCCCTGGGGGACTGGTTAAGAGGTTCTTCGTGAAACGAGTGAACTGCAGTAACATTGATTTTGCTAGAAAGCCTCCCAAGGCGACTTGGTGAGGGTCGCGGGAATACGGCGGATGCGAAACGCACAGGGCCGGTCGTTGAGGCGACAATTCGGGAAGGCCTATGTCCAATTGTGGACGTCTTTCGGCTGAAATGATGATGATGAATGATTTTACTATGAGGAAAATGTTTCACTAGTAAGTCAAGGGGGAATAGAGTGTGGAAATGTTCAGTTATGTGATGAGAAAAGGCTATGCAGATTAATTTGTCTTGTGTAAGTCTAAGTTAATTATAATATAATAATATTCACACAACTATCACACAACGCCGTCTAGTCCCAAACTAAGCAGAGCTTGTGTTATGAGTACTAGACAACTGATAAACATACTTAAATATTTCTAAATACATACATATTATAGATAAATTACACCCAGACACAGAACAAATGATTGTGCTCATCACACAAACATTTGTCCTTGGTGGGAATCGAACCCACGACGACGAAAAAGGTCCGCAAGAGTACCATTGTTCATTTACTTCCATTGCGGATTGTTGAGGAAATAAGGAAAAATATTTGTCAATTAATCAGTTAATCAATAAATATACAAATAACCCCCCCCAGGGCTCAATTCTTGGCCCATTTTTGTTTCTTATTTATATAAACGATTTACCTTACCTCATAGACGATAACCATAACATAGTGTTGTTTGCAGACGACACTTCACTTTTGTTTAAACTTAAACGTCAGCAGCCGGTTACTGACGATATAAATATAACACTTTCAAAAATAGTACACTGGTTTGATGTAAATAACCTTCTACTTAATGAAAAAAAAACTAAATGTATAAAGTTTACCATGCCTCATGTTAGGCAAGTAGAAACTAGTGTGCTAATAAAAGGTAAAGAGTTGAGTCCTGAAGATAATACAGTGTTCTTGGGCATAACTCTAGATGCTAAGCTTCAGTGGGGCCCACATATAGACAAATTATCAAAAAAACTTAGCTCTGCAGCATACGCTGTTAGACAAATTCGAAATTTAACTGATGTAGAGACTGCCCGTTTAGTTTACTTTAGCTATTTCCATAGTGTCATGTCGTACGGTATTCTACTGTGGGGAAATGCCGCCGAAATACAGTCAATTTTTGTTTTGCAAAAAAGGGCTATTCGTTCGATTTATAAATTAAGTCCCAGATACTCCCTCAGAGATAAATTTAAAGAAATTAATATAATGACTGTACCTTCACAGTATATTTACGAGAATATTTTGTATGTACATAAAAATATAAACATGTTTAAAAAATACAGTGATGTTCATAATTTTAATACTAGGAACAAACACAAATTTGTGGTTCCTACAACCAGGCTGAAAAAAATAGGGGGCTCATTTAGATGCCAATGCATACACTTCTATAATAAACTTCCTAGTCATATTCAACAACTAAGCCTTAATAAATTCAAATTATTTGTAAAGCGAAAACTTTGCCAAAAGGCCTTTTACACTATAAAGGACTATGTTGAGGACCAAAAGGCTTGGGATTGACCTGCTCCAGTACGCACTGCAACTGTTGTCTTATTATTATTTTTTTTCTTTTTTGTTTTTAATTTCAATTTTGCTTTTTATTATTATTATTTATTACAATTTGATATTGTAGATTATTTTTATTTTGCAATTAGACTTTTTTTTTTTTCTCTTTCTCTATTAATTTTTGACATCAATGTTTACTTAGTATTGTAAACAATATTTTTCTTTTTATTATTGTGAACGTGAGGACTATGTTGATTGCTTTTTTTTCCTTTCAGTAATTTTAACGTATGTCTGGCAATTTGAGTATTTTCTGCGGCCTACCCAAATGTCCTTTCCTTGGTATTGTTCGTCAAGTAGTTGAGCTCCTTAGTAGTCCTGAGTTGAGCTTTACGAATACTGACAAATGCTTGCACTGACTGGACAGGTCCACTCAAATCTGTAAGGTTCTTTCTTCAAAAGACCATTTCAGACAAATCTGCATGGTTCTCATGTGATTTGACCATTACATATTTACTGTATGGACTTTAAAAGAGACTTTGACCCCTGAGTTTGTTTCGGTGTTTCTTCTCAGGGTAGTCAGCTAGGAAACACCGGGCTCATCTAGTTTAAAAATGACGAAAAAAAAAATTGACGTGTAAAAGTGTTTTTTTAAACCTATTTACAAAATAAATATCATTTATCATTTATCATTTATCAATAAAGAATTCTAATTGCAACGAAATTCCTTAGTTTGTGACTGTGATTGCATTGCATAGAATTCATATTAAAATTCGCTACAAATATAATTAATGTGATTATTTTTTTCGGTTTCAGGTAAGCATGAAAAAATTCAAGGTAATGCTTCAACAATTTTGTAAGTAGCGAGTTCTTTCACTACCTATATAAGATCTGAATCATCATCTTCTTGCCCTGGTCGTATGATGTTGTTTTTTTTCATTCTATCCTGTCATCCGTCACGCTATCACTGACTCCCTTTTTTGATATCAATCCTCACACAACCCAACCTTATTTTCTTTCACCTCCCTCTCTCTTTCCATCCATCCACATGTATACTCGTAACTCTTTTAGTCCTCTTCCTATCACCATACCAAGACAAACGGTTCCCTTCAACTTTTCATTCACTGGCCCCATTTTCAAACTACTTAATCCATTTTCGTCACACCACACATCTATCTTAACATCCTCAACTCCGATACTTTTTTCATCCGTCTTTATACAGAATGATGAAGAATGATGGACCATTCTGATCCACACCTACAGTATCACGGACTTGTAGATTTGAACTGTACCCTTGAACTGAAGGGGTATCCGTGGGTCACAAGTTGTTCCAATGAACTGCCACCATTTCATCCATCCTGCGTCGATCCGATGCATTAGGTCTCAGTCTAAAAATACTAGATTTGAATATGAATTGAAAATCTGTTATACCAAAAAAAATACGAATACAATTTTTTTCCCAGTTATCAAATATTTTGAAAACTTCACACCTCTCTAAGCCAATGCCGTGAAAATACTATAAAATAGTCGTTTTTTCTATCGCGGCCTCGAATCGAATTGGATGTCAGTATTTCGGCTGCATGTGCAATATCTATGCCGAATGATTTGTGCTGACAAATTGCATTTTGTCAGCGGTACGAGGAATAGCGATGGATTACGAAAATAGCATTTCGGTAAGCTTGGTTTTACCAATATTTTATGAGATTTTCCAATCCAATTGGATGAAATACTAGGAATCTTTAAAAAAGCAATGGGACACAATATTCTTTCAATACACTACACTTTCAAAAAACGCTGTTATCCCTACCGCTTTAAAAGGGTTCTTTTTCACTCGCCTATCATGCATAGCATGGTTTAAAAGCTTGTTACTTCATCTAACGCAATCCAACGCGATGTTTGACGAAAAGGCAACGCGAAAAAAGAGAGATAACGCCTGAAAAGTCTGTTAGCATTCGGTAATTCCGTGATTTACTCGAATATTTTACAAAATTTGTTCTAGGAAATACGTGCTTTTTTGAAACCCTTAAAAGTTTTTGAAAAATATTGTCGTCATTCAGAATCTTGATTAAATTTGCAAGGCTTCTATTGTTTTACTTTTTTGACTTTTTTAATTTTTGACTAAATTATGAAATGTCAAAATTCATGCAAAATACCAAATTTTCAGAGGTCTTTACTGGATTATTTTGACACAAACTCATAAATTGATTCCAATAGAAGCCTAGATAATATCAACAAGATACTGTGTTTCCAAAATATCTAAGAAAATTGTTTAATAACGTCATAATCGCGTATGAAAAATAGAGAAATTGTATGTCGAATTGCATCCCCTGTTTTCCGAGGCACGGGAGGAATCTCAATACTTATGTTAAGATGATCCCATCCACAAAGTGACCTCAGCATGTGAGTTAACGTGTTTTTGAACGCACCATTGCAGTTATTCCTATTATTTTTTTTTTAAGGTGGAAAATCATCCAGTGATTTCCCCTGTTCTAGAGTGGAGCGAGAGGGCGTGTCAAACTTTTACTGACTAAAGCTCACCTATGTTCCTTCATTTGCTCTTTGCGTCCGAGGGCCATGGTCACTCTTTTAAACTTTTACACAGCCCTAGCGACACCCGACTGAAGTTCACGGAGGACACGGTGGAGGTGTGCCCCGCTTGGGCGGATCATCGCTGAGTCCTCGTGGGGGCGATCGGCAGCAGCCTCTTACGCCGCGCTCTGGTACTGGCAATTGTCCCGAGCGAAGAGGCAGGCGGTCGCCTCCTTCTGCGAAGCAGTAATGCTAGCGAAGGCGGCGGCCACACGCGCGAGGGAACGGTTTGCTGACATCTCTTTGAAGCATGCGTAGAATGCCGCCGACGACTCAGGCTCAATCCTCACGCCCGCAAGCTCGATTTTACTTTGGCCGGGTATCGCCCAGTTATTACTAGCGTGGGCCTATATTAAAAAACTGTGCAAGTGCGAGTCGGACTCGCGCCCTGAGGGTTCGGTACAAACTTACCTATGTAAACAGTTCAATTACTGAATGGAGTTTCGAAGATTTTTCCGAATCGCAATTTTTTTATGTGACGTAACAACAAATTTACTGTTTTCAGATTTATTCATATATTTGTCATATTAGACCTTGCTTTATGCCAAATTTCAGGATTCTAGATCAACGGGAACTACCCTATGAATTTTAATTTCCTTGAGAGTGTTGAAATATACGTTTTTGCGATATAAACGACCGTATCTTTTTTTTTAGTTAACCTAGAAGTTTGATTTTTTTCACAGCATCAAGGGACCGCAGACTTGACTATATGGTTTTAATTTCAACTCGATACCTCTACGCGTTCCCGAGATAAAGGATCTTGACAGACAGACAGACGGACGGACAACAAAGTGATCCTATAAGGGTTCCGTTTTTTCCTTTTAAGGTACGGAACCCTAAAAAAATACGAAGATATAAGTGTTAAATATAAAAAGAAGAGCACATATACCTTTCTAGCAAACCTCTTTGTATTCTATCCATGCCTTGACAATAAGTCATCTTTTAGAATTGGGTGCAGACAAAGAACACACTCAAATTTCTTGAGGTTCTGCCAAGACTGAAGTGTTGGCTAGCGGTCGGTACCTACCTAGGTAAATAATCGATCCAGGGAAATGGTAGAGGCTTTTAGTGTAGTCTGTGAAACAGAGCTGTTTTATATTCATTAGCTACCTTTTACATGGATCCTATTAATCATGAAATATCTTTATATGTGTAATTTCTCTGTACGTGTGTTTGTCACCTAATTCCTCCTAAAAGGCTTGACCGATTGATATGAAATTTCATGTGTTTATTTGTGTGGATGCCTGGTTGGTTTGAAAATAAAATTGGACCCGGTAGGTGGAGCTGCAATCGGGTATCATTTTGTTATAATGAAAAGCCAGCTTCCGAGTAAGACAACGCCTGCCGGATCGCTAGTCTTTATATTGTTACGCCGTAAAACTTGAACACGTCATATCTTCGATGAAATCAAGAGTAGGATCAAATAATCAAAACGCATTGCTGTACGAATCTTCTAGAATGGAAGTACGTATCCAGGCCTGGCAAGTTCTAGAAAAGTCCGACATAAAGTACCTACCACTATTATTATTAAATAAGGTATAGTAAGTAGGTAGGTACGTAGGTAGATAAGGGAATTCGTACCTTCCGCCATTAACAATAGAGTCGAAATTCGCGCGAAAGGGAGAGTTCGTAACAATATATATATAATTCTACTGTACCTACTTGTGTTTGTCACCTATCTCCTTCTAAACTGTTTGAACGATTTGATTGAAACTTTGTGTGTATATTTCAGAGGGTCACTGGAATGTTTGAAAATAAAATTAGACCCGGTAGGTAACGCTGCAATATGGATATAATTTATTTCTAACAAAAAGCCAGCTTTCGGAAAGGACTTCTTTTGCAGGTACATACGTATCCATTGCCCTTTGGGTGACTTTGAACCTTCTGATAAGGCCCATTAAGAAAGAGGTCAATCGTCGAATCCGAATCTACTGGGCAGCGTTCGGGAAGCTGCGCGGTATTTTCTCGTCCAACACACCGCAGTGTCTTAAGACGAAAGTCTGTGACCAGTGTGAGTTGCGTGATGACATATGGCTCTGAAATGTGGTCCATTTACCTACTCAGAAATTGTAGGACGAAGTTCTTAACAGGCGAGGAGGGGTGCCAATATATACTTGTTGGCATCAAATGGGCACAAATCTTGGCTCGGGATGTCAATTAAAAATTTCCGAAACGAAAATCGTAGGGTAGGCAAACTTTAACATGACTCAGGAAGCGAATCCAAAACAGCAGTTCCAGTTGTCAATCAATCTGTAGTCTTTATACACCAGTAGGTACACACAATTTTAATAAGTATTTAATTTAATTACGTATGAACACCACTAATTTTTAATTAGTTCAAACACTTAAAGGGCTTGTTAGAAAAGATCTTGTTATTATTTAAGTAAAGTCTCAATAAATAGTATTCATAAACAGCAAAGTTATTAGCGTTTATATCCCAAAATGTCACTCAATTTATGGAAATATTGTACAGGCTATTGATTATTATGAATGAATAAATGACGATCAAAATGGATTTTCTAGTAGCCTTTGTTATGAATGATTGATTCTATTATGAATTTACCAATTATGACCAATTTTCGTGGACAATTTTGGATTTCGTTTTTTTTTACTTTTGACTACAAAATATGATCACTGACGGGTACGGACAGAACCACATTTTTTTGGACTAATTAAAAAATAAGAGTTGTATATGTTTTTTACCCTAGTCCGTGCGTCACTGCGGGGTGCCAACTGAAAACCAGCGCCGGGTTTCTTGACGCCCAGTAACGGCTGAGGTGGTCACCCTTTCGGTGCGGGCACGCTCGGAGCATTCTGTACTTTTGTTCTTTTTTACTTAGTGTTTGTAACTGTTGTGCTGTTTATGTCCCTAATAAAAGTATTTCTATTCTATTCTTCTTCTTTTCTTTATTTTTTTTGTTATTATGCAGAGTTTGTATATATATATGTTTGTATCGCCATCACGCTTAAACAGCCGTACGGATTTAGATAAAACTTTGATACAGGTAGAACATATCCTAGATTAACGACTTTATAATTCCTCGGGATAATTTTGGACTTTCACACGGGCAAAACCGCTATAAGAACTTAGTATGAGCATACATACAAAACCTATTAATAAAACACCAAAACAGCCAATTACTTTTTAAACTATAAATTCCATTGTTCTTCAGAATGTTATTACAGCCATCAAACATTAAAAAGCGCGCGAACCGCCACTATCTCAAACCTTTAGACATTCAGCGTTGCAGCGCTGAACCGAATTTTTCCATCACAGAACATAAATCACGCTGGAGCGGCTGAATGGTGAAAAACCAATATTTCGTTCGGAATATATGGTTTTTCTGGCACGATAGTGAATTCCTGATAGAACTCTTTGAATGTTTTTCATGTAACACATAATGTAGCTATGGTTATGTACCTTACCTTTAAGATTTATGTCAGAAATCATAAAAAGGGGTTTCTGGAATATGTTTGTTTCTGTCATACTATGTGTGGGAGCTTCTACAATCTGAACTGGTGTTTGTCTGTGAAGGAAAGAGGACCGTAAATCTGTGCTGATTAAGTAGATATAGTTTATAGAAGTAGTTTTTCTTGTAATTGGCTTAGACCTAGTGGCGATCCGCCCGGAGGACACGGTGGAGCATACGGTAGAGGTGTGCCCCGCTTGGGCAAAGTGCCGCCGTGTCCTCGTGGGGGCGATCGGTGGCGGCGATCTCTCGCGCCGGGCCTTGGTACAGGCCATGTTCCGGAGCAAAGGAGGAGGCCGCACGTGCACGCGCGAGGGAGCGGCCTTCACGCCCCGGCCGCCGGGATCCCGATCCCGATTTCCGGCCACCGTAGGCGCGGGCTTGCGGATGGCAAGTAATGGGTAGCTCGCCGTTCGACCGACCGGTAACCGTCCGGACCGAGCCCAAGTCGTCGACGGCGCGTACTGTTTCACGCGCGCCTCAAGGAGATGTCAGCTAACCGTAGGGGCCCAGCAGGGTCGACGCCTTCTGGGGCCAAGGGTCTGCTTCCGAGAGGAAGACTTGGACCTGGTATGAAAACGAAGGAACAGGAGCTGTGGGTAAAGTGGGTTTTTAGTCAGTAAAAGTTAAACACACCATCCCGCTCCGCCCAAGTGCGGGGGATGTCATTGGATGATTTTCCACCCGAAAAAAAAACCTAGTGGCGATCTGTATACCTATAACAGACAGCAGCTCCTCACATGAACTCGACTCAAAAATGTTCTAGCAAGTTACTTGAATTTATATACTCGTATGTTTAATCATAAGGTTTTGTTTTGTGTGGGGAATTAAACGAAGATTATTATATGTGTATTATTATATTAAAGTAATATATTCTGCAGGACTGAAAACGGTGAAGGAAAACATCGAGAGGATGACCAGTTCTAGAATCAAAAAAGCCGGTTAAGTGTGTCTCGTATACGGACCCGAACCTTAACATCGTAGTTTAATTTGATTTTTAAAGTAACGAATTTTAATGAAATTTCGGGTTTTTTTTAAGGTGAGAAATCATCCAATGACATCTCCCGCCCTTGGGTGGGGCGGGAGGGCGTGTCAGCCTTATACTGACTAAAACCCACTCGTTTGTTCCTTGTTTGCCTTGCGTTCCAGGGCCCTGGGGTTCATTTTCACTTAACCCATGGCTCCAGTAGGCCTCGACCCTACTGGGCCCCTACGATTTGCTGACATCTCCTTGAGGCGCGCGTGGAACACTAAGTGCCGTCGACGGCTTGGGCTCGGTCCGGACGGTTACCGGACGGTCGAACGGCGTGTTAACCATTGCTCACCGTCCGCAAGCCTGCGCCTACGGTGGCTGGAAATCGGGATCGGGATCCCGGCGGCTAGGGCGTGAGGGCCGTTCCCTCGCACGTGCGATCAGCTCCTTTGCTAACATTACTGCTTCGCAGAAGGAGGCAACTGCCTGCCAATTCTTATTTGCATTGGTATACGGTTAGAGCATATCTTGGAGTAGGACATAGGGTACTTTTTATTCCTGGAGTATAATGCTTACCATCAGGTGGGATCGCAGTCAAGCACTAGTTTATATCATTTTTTAAAAAAGTATGTTCCCTTGAATAAATTTAGACTATCACGCGGGTGAAACCATGGGCAGAACCTAGTTGTAAAATATCCCAAAGGCTTTTTTATTCTGTCCACCATCATAATAAGACGGACACAAAAGTAATTTAATTGATCTTTATTTACACAAAGAAGGACCCTTTCTATCCATGATGGCGTCCAAATTTTTGCATTATGTGAAGGGTCAATTCGACCCAACGTAATTTGAGGTACTCTCAGGGGTCAACCAACGTCTAATAAGGTTTTTTGTCAATATAGCTTCAGGGTATAGAAAAATAATAGGGAAGGACTCTTGAATGAGATTGCCAATGGGCATTCTTTTATTGTGAACTAGCTTTCCTTCACTGGCTTCGTCTGCTTGAATGTAGAATATTATCCCAAAGTAGGGTTGTCATCTTTAAAATCTGTCAACCAGGACAAAAAGCGAAAAATCCCGGATTTTTGAGCTCAGAACCCAGACATATTATTATAGTCATTTTTATTCTAAACGTGCTCAGTATAATAGAAAATAGATCAAATTGTCAACTCAACTTTTTATTTATTTACAAACAAACAACAAAATACCGTAAAACGGGATGAATAAAACTGACGGGGGGAATAGAGAAAAATCTTAGGATAATTACTAACGTTTTTTTTATGGCAAACTCGGTATCCCCAATAAAAAACCTGCAATTTTAATAATTTGTTGGTGTAATTTTTCTTAGTCTGGCAACTTTTTATTTGTGGCAACATCGCTAAAAACGTCAAAACTTAATGTCAAAGTTGACAACAAAACAAGTCGTTATGTACGAGTGAGTTTGAACCTCCGTATTATATCATCTTTCACAATATTTTTTGTTACATAGGAAATCATCAAATGGCTCCTGTGGAGCAAGAGGAATGACAGAATTTTTATAATCGGACAAAAAATTAGACTCCACCGGACGCTCCCCGGATGGCAATCCGGAACATATTCCCGGGATTAAAATTATCCTAAATGCCATTTCAGGACGTGGTCTACCTGTATGCACTTAGCCAGTGACATGTTTAGAAAGTATTAGTAGGTGCGGGCTTGCGAACGACGAGCACTGGGTGGGTCACCGTTCGCTCGACCTACAGGGACCGAGCCCGAGTCCTCGACGGCGCGTAGTGTTCCACGCGCGCATCAAAGAGGATGTGAGCAAACCGCCGGCCGATGCCTGCTAGGGCCATGAGGAAAAGTACGAAAAGGATACTCGTGGTCTTAGAATGAAAAAGGCAACTAAAGGAACATAGGTGTGATTTTAGACAGTAAATGTTTACAACACCCTCTCGGTTTACTCTACAGTGGGAGACATCAATAGGTGTTTTCCCACCTTAAAAAAAAGGTAGGCACTTGCACTAGAATGCAGATGTAACTCATTGTAGTATTTAACAGCAAATGTGTCAAGTCAGGCTTCTCGGCAAGTTTCGCTGTGTTTGTCAATTCTACGTCCAATAAAATTCTCAGCTCCATTTTACTGAAATCGCGCCAGTTTGAATGATTCAACATATTTTCCAGTTATGCCAGTCTGTACTTGAATTATAAATTTACATCAATTTTACGTCACAGTAATGTCGAAGCCATTTTTCGTTTTTCAATCCAGCGCGCCGCGCGCCAACTTGTCATAGTGTTATACGATATGGCTTGAACATCGACAAGGAATCAATTTGCAAATAATTAAAATAACAACGATTTTTTTTTTGCTCAAAACCGTTAGTGTTATAGAATAAGTACCTACGGGTACCTTTATACGTGGATCGTTCAGCAATGTGTACTTGAGCCTATTAAAAAAATAATATGTTGCATCTAAGCTACATTAAAGCTGCTAGAGCTCTGCTCTCAATTCTAGAATTAATACCAACTGCTGCAATGCCTGAACAAACCCTAAATCAGATTACGTAGGAACGAGAATACCAGCATGCTTCTGCAGTGTTCCGCTTTGGAAATTGCAATATAGTTAGTACAAAGTACTTTGTATAATGAACTTTTCAGTCTAACAACTATATTCTAATGCCTTCCAAATTCCTAAATTCCATCCGCTATTTTAGTTTTAGTTCATACGAACCATAATCCCCATTCAAACATTTATTCAAACTGAACATTCGAATGTGGAATTCCGTCGCTCGGCGTAATATGTCAGCTAATGGGCGACGGACGCCGACAGCGGTGTCGGCGAAACGCAGACTATGACGTGTCGAACAAACGTGCTAATCCTGCTGCATTGTCAGCGAATGGCGGATTGTTTGCCTGTGTTTGAAATCCTTTAGTTTGTTTGATTCATTAAAACTGGTTGCTTTATGAAGACTTGAAATGTTTGTAGCCCGTGTGTTATGATTCTGTTTGTAAATTCAGAGGAAATGTAGCGAGAAAATATGCTAGCATATGTACGTAATATCCACTGAATAAAAATACCCATTCAAAGTGCCATTTGAACGTGTGAATTGCGCGTCGGCAAAATGTGTCGGTTAATGGCCCTCGGACGCCGACACCGTTGTCGGCGTATTCTGAATGCCGACACGAGGAACAAACTCCCCAATCCGGGTGCATTGTCAGCGAATGTCGAAATGTTTGCAGTATGTTTTGAGATTTTTCTGAATTTTTCATCATTCATCCTAGCTTGGAATTTGGCAGTTGTTTTTTTTTTTTTAATAAATGTTTTGTTTTATTGTTTAATTTACTGGATGTTGAGAGTTTGAAACTTGTCCATCATTTTAGTTATTTTATATTGTAGTTGCAGGTATGCAACAAATTCCAGCTTAGCAGGGTCGTTGCCTACTAGGGCCATGATTGAATTTTGAAAACGTTACCCGTGGTCCTAGAACGCAAAGGACAACTGAAGGAACGTAGGTGTGATTTTAGTCAGTAAAAGTCTGACACGCCCTCTTGCTCTGCCCTCCGCTTTGTGGGAGAAGTCATTAAGTGATTTCCCGCCGAAAAAAAAGGGAACGTAGTAAGTGATGGTGTGTGTGTTTGGGCTGTGAGACAACTGAAAGAACACAAAAATTCTGACGCTCTCTCTCACTCTAGTCTAGTCTATGGATACGGAACCCTAAAAACGAAAAAATACATATTGTTTTTATTTTTCATGTATAAAAAAAATTGTAAATAATTTTATTACGCATCAAAATCTAACAAAATCATACATTATAAATATTAAATAACAGCAAATTAATGCATTAGCATTTTTTTTCTCCATAATTTCTTACATCTGCACTATATAATTATATTAACAACATTAAATAGCAACAAAAGCACAATATGTTTGCATACATTATATACTCCTAATGTGCTTTAATTTAAATTCTCGCTTGCCGCGAATAAATCAGCCTCGGCTAGTGTTGGCAGGCGTCTCGAATTCCGGGATCCTGAAAACCCGGGTCCCGGGATGTCTTTAAGGAAATGCTACGTGGGTAACAGCGGTTCCGCGTTTTCTATTTTGTAGAATGTTACCTGCCAATGAGGGTTGTGTGTTCAATTTTAAAGGTAGTAGTATATCTTAAGAGCAGAGTGTGCTTGAACGAAATACGGTGAAGTTTTGACATCAAAATAAAATATGGTCAGCATTGAAATGTTGAGGAATTATATCTACTCTTTGAGTAATAAATCTAGTTTTCTTCTATCTTGTTTTAAACTTTAACATAAACATCAGCAAACAGCTGCTCGATTCTTCGTTTGGCCACAGGGCTGGGCTTTTTTTGGTCTTCGAATCAGCATTGCTATCCAAAGTGGCAATACTGCCGGCATTCTGGGCACTTTTCTCATTGCCATCGATGAGGATCAATTGTTTTGATGCCCAATGAGTTCCTTTTTCTAATCGTTTGTACATATTATTATTTTTAGTTTGTATACCTATTAAGCTATAATATTTATTAGTTTAGATCAATAATAATTGTATCATATCAATCTACCTTAGGTGTTTTGAATGTACTGTGTACTGTCTTGGTTTTATTTTTGTGTTATATCACTCTTTATTCTTCCGTGTATGCTGGTTAATATTACTTGTAATTTGCGACTATGTGAGACTTAAGCCAATTGTTGTCCATTCCTACCTAAAAATGCTGTACACAAAAGCTGTTAGTTTGAAAACATTTGAATGGAAGTATTGCAAATAAAACGTTTATTAAATCTGTGTTCCGAAATTTGAGAACTTTTATTTTAGCCACACACATCTGTATGTGTAAGTTACCACAACATCTGTAGAGATGTCCACGTAGCGAAAAATGGTTAGCCATTTATGTGCTAAAATCCAAAGTAAAATTAATCAAACAAAATATTCTTCCATGCCAGCCAGAAACCGGATTTCAAAACATACAAAGTTATTCCAGCGAGATTTATATTCCTAGCCCGATGTTTGTAGGTAAATATGACAGAACAACGAAAATCCCGGGGTTTTACCACATTTCCCGTATTTTCCGTCCCAATGAATTGCATAACCACACTAGCTTCGTAAGAGAAATATAACCCACATACAGGGTGTAAAAATACAGGCGGGCTGCTTTTGTTAAATGACCTGAGTGACAAATAAACAAATATGGGATTAACGGGTGACTGCTAGCGGATGCGGCTTGCCGCTTTTTTCGGGGTCTGTACGAGGTGTGGAGTTTTTATTGCTGTAATTCAATTTATTTTGGAGGATCTTTTGTTTGTTTTACTTGAAAAATTGTGTAACAAGGATTTATTTTGTTTGTCTGTAAATGAACAATGAGCTTGATTAATACTAAATAATTGTTGAGTTTGGGCCCTTTATCTGTAATTAGCTTCAGCCAGCGGCTTCGCCCTCGTACCTAATAGTAGGTTTCTCCATATAAACTTTGGACCCCCATTTCATTCACGCAGGGGATGAATTTTGGAAAATCGCCTCTTAAGAGGGTCCTTTCCCACTCGCCTATCGTCAACATCGAGCATGGTTTAAAAGCTTGTTACTTCATATAACGCAATCCAACGCGATGTTTGATGTAGAGACAATGCAAAAAAAGAGAGATAACGCCTGAAAACTTTGTGGGCACTGTTGATTTACTCGAATATTTCACAAAACTTGTTCCAGGAAATACGTGTTTTTTTTTAAACCCTTAAAAGTTTTTCAGAAAAAATTGTTTTCATTCAGAATCTCGATTAAATTTGCAAGGCTTCTATTGATGTACTTTTTTATATTTATATATGAGTACATTATGGAGGGCCAAAGTTCACGTAAAATAGCTGATTTTCAGAGGTCTTTACTAGATTAGTTTTACAGAAATTTATGTTATGATTTCTATAGAAGCCTAGATAATACCCACAAGATAGCTGTGTATCCAAAATATCTGGAGAAAGATGTGTAATAACATCATAATCACGTAAGAGCGATTGTATGAAAATGTACGTCGAAAAGGACGCTCTTAATGCTCGCTTAGGTCATAAAAGGAAGCTTTGTGCAAAATTTCACGTTCCTAGTCCCAGTAGTTTCGGCTGTGCGTTGATATATCAGTCAGTCAGTCAGTTTCTCCTTTTATATATATGGGTAACTTCTAACCACAGAAATGCAATAAAAACAAGTTTTCGAGTTTTTTTTTTGTTTTTGCTTCACTATTATCCAGTGTCAAGTTGAGTTTTCACAGTCACTGAGTTACTTTGAGTTTCATTGCAATGCAGGACGGTGCAACCCCTATTAATGTTTTGTAGTCATCATTATCATCATTTCAGCCGAAAGACGTCCACTGCTGGACATAGGCCTCCCCCAAGTGTCGCCACAAAGAACGGTCCTGTGCGTCTCGCATCCATCGGACTCCCGCAACCGTTACCAAGTCATCGGTCCACCTTGTAGGAGGCCTTCCAACGCTGCGTCTTCCGGTACGTGGTCGCCATTTCAGAAGCTTTCGGCCCCAACGGCCATCCGTTCTGCGAGCAATGTGTCCATTGCCACTTTATGTTTTGCATTATTTGGCCAAAAATGTATCGAATCGAGCCTTCTCGGCAAGCTTCGTTAAGAACTACAAGAGTGTAATGTTTTTTAATCCCCATAAATATAGGTTATCGTAATCGCTTTCCGCAAAATGGTGAGAAAATATTTTTTCAAGTAATTGCTAACACCCGGTACTTTGTAAAATGTTTAAGGCCCTAGCACCCGAGCAGTGCCATAAAACAATAACTTTCTTTCTGAAGGCTACTCCTCAGTAACGACTAAGTCAATATGTTTGAAAAAAAAAAATGTTTATTATTTATAGATCTATGTACAACATTATCAACGTATGATTTTTTTGTATGACTAAAAGGTACTTATGCAAAAAATAAATAAATAATGAAATGATGTTTATTTGCTTGTTTTCCCTCCTCCTTTCAAATCGGTTTGATCTTTAGAAATATGTTTACATAAAATGCTGATTAAGTGTTCTTCAGAACGTACATGGGCCTCATCAGAAGGCTTAAAGTCACTCAAAGGGCAAAGGGGAAAGGGTTATGCTCGGAGTTTTCTTGCGTGATCGCGTCAGAAATGAAGATATCCACAGAAGAACCTAGGTTACAGACATAGCCCGAAAAATCGCCAAACTTAAGTGGTAGTGGGCAGGGCACATTGCTCGCAGAACAGATGATCGATGGGGACGAAAGGTTCTGGGATGGCGACCACGTACCGGAAGAAGCAGCTGCAGCGTTGGAAGGCCTCCCACTAGGTGGACCAATGACCTGGTGAGGGTCGCAGGAATCCGATGGATGCGAGACGCACAGGACCGGTCATTATGGCGACCTTTGGGGGAGGCCTATGTCCAACAGTGGACGTGTTTCGGCTGAAATGATGATGATGATGATGAGAACGAACATAGCATATTATGTATAAATCAATCAATATTTTGCAAAGAAAATTGTTTCAAAGGTCAGCGGGGCTCTATGCGGGCGCGGGTGGCAGTACGAATATTGTGTGCATTTAACTCCGGCCTGATGTTCAAGGGACTATGTGCCTTAAAAGGCCATATTTGGCTGTTACCCAAACGGCACGGTGTTAACTACCGATTGGAAGGCCGTTATGTTACTCGTGTTGAACTAATTGTACTCTGTGATAGATTTACTGGCAGAGGAACTTTTTTGGAAGTTATTTAACGGGACCGGAGATCGCTCAAGGTCACTCGAATGAAAAAGGGACGGACGATGTCCAGTTGGGGCACCGTGTTTTTTTTTGTAGTGTTTAATCAGCCCATTACCCTAGGGTGAATAAAGTTAGTGACGTGGGCTTGCAAATGAGGAGCAATGGGTAGCTCGCCGTCCGCCCGTCCGGTTATTACCGAGCCGGTCATTTAGACGGCGGGTAGTGTTCAACGCACGCCTCAAAGAGATGTCAGCAAAACCGTAGGGGCCCAGCAGGGCCGATGCCCGCTAAGGCCACGAAGAATTTCTGAAAAGGTAATCTGTGGTCCCAGAACGCAAAGGGCAACTAAAGGACACAGGTGTGATTAAGGTCATTGAATGATTTCTCACCTCGAAAAAAAAAAGATTACATTCTGCTGTTTTTATATTTAGATGTTGTTTAACCGAACATAACCGGTCATCCATTCAACCTCGTCCCAGCTTTCATAACGAACATCAAAGGCAATCAGTATTATAATTTATTACAATCAATCTACCTACAAAGCTTCGGCTGCGAATATAAATATCCATCTACCCTTCCCTCGCCTGAAAATTCCTGAAAATCATAAATTAAACGAACATCTGTAGTCTCGTTTGCCTTTTAACGAACACTTTTAAAGGCCTGTTTTTACCTAATTATGCGGAACCCGAGACCTACGTGATTACGGTCTACTCTTCACGGTGTAATCAGGGACCCCAAAAGGTTCTAAAAGCCTGTTTTAATTCGGAAAGGTGAAAGGGTTTTTGGAGCTTCCATTTACAAAGAAAAGTACTTTTTAAAGTGAATTTTTTCAGAATAAGAAAGTTCCGCTTGATTTTGTTACGTTAAAAGAATAATTTTCCGTCATTATTGTTATGAAAAAAAATATTGTGGGTAATTTTAGATCTTTTGTTTCAATTTTTTAAATTTACTTTTGTGACTGCTTCTTTGAAATTTCTTTGTCCTTAAACATCACTTTTGAATTCGTACGGTGGTTCGTGATTCCGTGACGATTTATTTTTAAAAATTAATGAGTTCGCTTTTAAATCGTGTGCGTCTCTCACTGTATTGTTATAAAAATATCTATTGAAATCAAAACACAAACATGTTAATTTAAAAATAATTATCCCAATTATAAACACAGGGTGTAAGTGTACGTTAGGATACGTTTACTAACACCCACTCTCACCACATGTCCATACACACACCGTAGGGGCCCAGCATGGTCGAAGACCGTAGGGGCCCAGCAGGGTCGAAGCCTACTGGGGCCTGGTATGAAAGGCAACGAAGGAACAGGAGTGGGTTTTTAGTCGTTAAAGTCTGACACACCCTCTCGCTCCGCCCAAGGTCGGGGGTTGTCATTGGATGACGTTCCAACCGAAAAAAAAATTGTCCACACACAATTAGCACACTCATACAATTTTGTTTAACAAATGCATTTATTCCCGGTTTAATCTGTTTACAGAATTTTTTGTTGTAGTTACTTTCAAACCTGTTTTTTTTTTCCCAGATTTTATGTATGATACTTTTTAGTGACAGCCGGACACTGACTCCTAAGCCACAGGATCTCCTAGTTAGAGAGTCAGTGTTTACTCTATCTTTGTGACCTTTAATGCACTGAAATTTTATGCATACCTACTCATTAAGCCATGGTACAGGTTTCTATTTAAATAAAGATTTTTTATTATTTTTATTGTCTCGAGTCATGGTGGTTAACATTAGAAGCGGGGAATATCAATGCCAATTTTAGCCATTTTATTTTAGTAATATGGAGAGATATAGATAGATAAATGTATAACGGAGCATCGGGCGTATGAATGGTTAAATAGTGCTTTTATTTTAAATTTTTTTGTAGTTTAATTGATTTATTTATATGTTTAGTATATTTTATTTTATTCTTTTATTATCTATATATTATCTTATTTGTCTCTGTGTTCCGTGAGTGTGTCCGTGGCATCACCAGGCCCTATCAGAATACCAGCGCTGCGTTATTTTTACTTTTTAGTTAAATATCGCAGCCTATGCTGAGATAGGAGCCTTTTTGGCCTCGCATAGGTCTTTTATTTTTATCTTTTAATATTGTTTTCTAATATTTTTAAGTTAAGTATTTATAAGTAGATTAAGTGGTTACTTTTTATTTTATTGTTGTTTGTCCTGTGCGAGTCTCAAATAAATGTTTTCTTTCTTTAGATATACAAATTACACTGGTAACTGATAATACAATATATTTATTATTTATTACACATATTTTGGTGTACTTTGCGATTCTACGCTTAATAAAACCATACTCCATCTGTTTAGGTAATTAACTAAATGTAAACGATCTTGACATGTCTTTTATCTAAAAGTTGTCTTAAAAATTTTATCTAATAAAAAACTTTTTACAAAAAAAAAAATACAACCGACTTCAAAGTAAAAAAAAAAAACATTGAAAAGTGCAAAATAACTTTAATTTCGGAAGTCGGTGTTTCTATAATAGTTTTGTCTCTTCGTTATTTAACAACGACTTCCGAAATTAAAGTTATTTTGCACTTTTCAGTGTTTTTTTTTTACTTTGAAGTCGGTTGTATTTTTTTTTTGAAAAAGTTTTTTAATTTACACTTTTTAGTTATGTTACCACCACTAAAAAGTACCCCTCACCCAAACTTAAATACCTTATAGCCAGAGTGCATCTCATGACAATTCTAATAATCCCAAACACGGTTAGATTACATTAATTTATTACAGAGTTCCGGTGCCTAACTTCAGGCTTCATCATCAGATCAGTTCGATATATTCCCCCTCTACTTTCAGTCAGTCATCGACTACACGTATAAACAAAGCAATTTTGCTTGTTACGACGGTTCTGCTGTGATCCTATGAGGAGTTCTGTTCCCTATCTTCGAAGTTCATGATCAGATCATAACAATATTTCTATGGGACGAACTCGGAAGCATAACCATACAATCAAAAAAAAAAATTTTCATAGTCGGTCCACCATTGACCGAGAAATCGATGAACATACATAAAAAAAAAAAAACATACATTCAACCAAACATATAACCTCCTCCTTTTTGAAGTCGGTTAAAAATGTTTACAATTTGTTATTTACCTATACCGATGTTTGGTAAATAAATAAATTTAAATAATCTTTGTTTGTCTTTTATACGATTTTTTTTTAAATAAAAAGACATAAGTATCAAGATTGTTTACGTTTAGTTAACTACAACAAATGGAGCATTGAGCAGAAAGAACAGAAATGGGTCAAATTTAGGATTTGTAGTGTAAAACATCTGTTTTCTATATAATTTTTGTGAGAAATAATCTTTATTATGTTTCCTGACCACAAATTAACCCCTTTCCATAACATATTTCTGTATACATTTTGTTGTATCGGGAGTAGTAGGGCGCACAGTCCAGTTCTCTTTTGATTGATTACTTGCGGTTTTTGCGTTGTTCGGAATAATACCGACTTCCATTGTTCGGGAGTGCAAACGATCAAGCCTTATTGTCAGTTTTTATTGTAAATATTGCTTTAAAGAAATCTGGGCTTTCAACCTTTTGCATGTTAATGGTTTACATTTGGCAACAATATGTTGCTTTATTATAAAATCGAAGTACGTAATTTTTTTCTATATGCCCCTAATTTAAACGTGAATAATTATTAATACTAGCTTTTGCCCGCAGCTTCGCCCCCGTACATAAAATATTGCCTATGTCACTCAGAAATAAAGCAGCTTTCTATTGGTGAAAAAATTGAAAAATAGGGCCAGTACTTTCAGAGATTACCTCCTACAAAAAAAAACTTCTTTTTTTGCGCGCGTCCCTAAATAAAAGTAGCCTAGCAAACTTATTCTTTACAATGTCAGCACAAATAGACAGACCGACCGACAGACAAAAAAATTAAAATCTGCAGTTATTTTATACTTTCGAGCAATATTATGATAATGTCAAAAGTTATTTATAAAATGACAATATTTATTATTAATACAATGTCAATAATTTTGGTTTACTGTTCCTTTTTTTTTCTTTTATATATTTATTGCTTTTTTTTTGTTCCGTTTCTTTCTTTTCTTTTTTGGTTATTTTCTTTCTTTTTTTTTTCTTGTTCTGTTATTTTCTGTCTGTGATTTGCAAACTAACACATATTTAATGTTAAATTCATGTCTTACAACAAATAAACTAACGTAAGTACGTACTAACACTTATGTATAATGTATATAATCAGTTGTTCGAACACTAAACACAATATGTCAGTCAAACTGTGTACAACTACTTGTACTATTACTTATTCTGTGGTACAACTCTCGAAACAGTTGACAATATAATTCTATGTGTAGATACATAAGTAACTAGTGAATAAAACATGTTCGTAACTATAAAGCTGTCTTGGAACAAACTATCTTTCCGTGAAAACAATTATAGTGAGCTTACTACTTATCAGTTCCCTACCAACTTACCCAATTCAATACAATTCAAGTAATTCTTTAGTTTAATTCCCGAATAGTCTTAAGTTTATAATTGCAAAAAAAAAGTAATTCTTTTGAAATGTAACTACAAAGGGGAATAAAACTTTTCCAATACATTGCTGGCATGTAATTTTTTTTTTATTCGCCAAAAGTGAAACTTAGGCCATATCTTATAGGACTGTAAGATAAATTAATTGCAAAAAGAATTATGTCTACCAACCGTAACCAAAAGAAGTTAGAGACTATTAGAGCAATGCTTCTATACGTTAATTTCTACTTAATACCTCAAGGTACAGCTGTTCAGACGCAGCGTTGGAAGTCCTCCCACAAGGTGGATCGATGACCTGGTGAAAGTCGTGGGAATCGGATGGATGCGAGACGCAGTAGGACCACTTCTTAGCTCCTCAGGGATGTGCCCTAACAGGCTTTGTACCGAGAGGGTTCCGGGATGGTCTTTTAAGAGGTCACCAACCAACAACCAACAGTGGACGTCTTTCGGCTGTAATGATAATGATAATGATGACAGCTGTTCTTGAGAAAAAGGGTCTTGACAGACAGAGACGACAAAGTGATCATATAAGGGTTCTGTTTTTGCTGACTAAGTACTTTCTCGTTGGAATTTATTCATCGGCTTTGTAATTGACAAAATGTAGTTGCAAGTAGGCATCATACAACTTTGACAATATCTTTAAACGGGCGTGTCGTTATGTAATCATTAAAAGTACAACCCGGAAGTGACCAATTAACCGAAATTAAAAATACCATTACTTAACTAAACTATACTGTTTTTAAAAGTAATTGCTAGTGTCCCGCCCCGGCTTGGTATGGGTATCAATTACAAGTATCTACACAAACCTTCTTTATTTATAATTGTTTCTATTAGTAAAAACCGCATCAAAATCAGACACGTGGTTAAAGAGAACATAGAGGAAAAAAGAACGCGGAATGCGACTTTGTTTTGTACTCTGTAGAGATTTTATACAAACCACTGTTTACTTATTATTCATTAGAGTAATTAATTAAATAAAAAATTATATGGGCTTTTACGGTTTACTATTTCTATGGCAATTAGGGACTGCACGAAGAATATTTTGATTTCTATATAAGCATTATAAAGTCGGCCATTCCCTGCGCAGACGTAAATATTTTTCTTTTTAATCGACTTCAAAAAGGAGGAAGTTCTATATTCGGCTAAATGTATGTTTTTTTTTTATGTATGTTCACCGATTTCTCGGTCAATTGTGGATCGATTTTGAAAATTGTTTTATTGATTGAAAGTTTATGCTTCCAAGTTGGTCCCATAGAAATATTGTTATGATCTGATCATGAACTTCGAAGATATGGAACAAAAAAAATACAACCGACTTCAATGTAAATAACTTTAATTTCGGAAGTCGGTTATAACTTTTCAGTGTTTTTTTTACATTGAAGTCGGTTGTGTTTTTTTTGTAAAAAGTTTTTTTTTTATGTCCAGTTGCTTCCACTTGACATATATACCTACTTGTTGCCGAACAAAAAGTATTCGGTGTTAGTAACTGGAAACTACAAGTCGTAAGTTGAAGACACAAGCATCATTAACAAATTTCTTGTAGTGTGCTGCGCAAACAGACGATTTGCAATCGGTGTTCGTATCCTGTGTGTGACAGACACGTGAATCTGACGAAAAACAAGCAACGATTGAAGAGAAGTAGCGACCGGTTACTGTGTCCGATCGATTCCCGAATCGAGGCTCACAGATTATTCCGAAGCACAAAAAAATATTTTGTGAGAGAGAAAATGCTAAAAAATGTATGAACACCGTCCCCACTCTTGTAGCACTTTAAAACCTAGCCCAGATTATCTTTTATTTTATGACAGTGAAACTGAAATGTCTATACGAAAAAACATAAATCGAGATGAAAAACTGGAATCAGCCTAAGCCAGTTTTTGCCGATTAAGGTACGTAGCCCTTAAAACATATTTATTTATTTTATTTATTTATTTTATTTAAAACATATGACTATTTGAACATAAATCAGATGTTTCTTAAATAACTACAAATATCTTCAAACAGAACTGACAAAAAAGCTTGACCATCTGCAAAAAAGCTTGACTGTCTGCCGCTAACATTACTAACAGGATATGGAAATAATGAGTTAATTTCGTGAGCTATTGCCCAAGTATCGCTCATTTCTGAACGGCTAATATTGCCCGCAATTTCCTAAGGTCATTTCAGGCTATTTTGTTCAGCTGAGATTTGTAGATGAAAAGAAAATGTGGTCATTAGTCTAGCCTTATTTGTAAGCCTTCGGGATAATGATTACTCGGGTATACGAAGGGTAGAAGTTACACAAATTAGCAACAGAAGGTCAATTTTATACAATGAATAAAAACGCATGCACACATAGACACGCTTCACGAGCAGCGAGTGTGCGTGTACTTGCAACGGGCATTTGTTTGAGGTTGCCGCACGTATACTCCGAGCCCGAGTTGTCAATGACGTGAAGTGTTTCACGCGCTCCTCAAAGAGATGTCAGCAAAACCGTAGGGGCCCAGCAGGGTCAAAGCCTACTAAGGCCATGGATTCGCTTCTGAAAGGAAAACCCGGGATACTGGAATGCAAGGCAAAGAAGGAACATAAGAGTGGGTTTTAGTCAGTAAAAGTTTGACACGCCCTTTCGTTCCGCCTTAGAGCGGATGAAGTCATAAGGTGATTTCTAGCCTAAATAAAAAAAAAACGTACACGTATACTAGTGGTGGCCCAGTGGAAAAAGTCTCGACTTACGAGTTGTGTTTCAACGGTTCAAATCCAGGCAGACGCTTTACTTTGCGTAATTTATTTCATCACCACTGCTCACTAAACGGTGAAGGAAAACATCGTGAGGAAACCGGCATGTCTTAGAACAAATCGAAGACGTGACGTCCACCAAACCGCACTGGGCCCGCGTGTTTAATTACGGTCCGTACCGTCTCCTAGAGAGTAGGCCTGAGTCCTATCCGTGGGAACATTATATGTCTGAATAATAATAATATATAACGTCACCGGAAAGCCAATACTACTTAACCGCCATTTTGACCAAAATGAGTTATATATATCGTTGGATTGGATTTTTTTTGCTGCGTCGATTAGTCGGGATTTCGTAATAATCTGAGCATTTTTTTGGCGCTTAAGCACTGCAAAAGTATGGTATTTATCATAATTTTGATATTTTAATAAATACTTACGTAATGCAAGTTATGATTATATTTTAGTCGTTGTCAGTTTAGTATTTTTTTATACTGACATCAGCCACTTTAACTTTATTCAGCAACTCAAAATATTGTAGTTTGAGTCATTGATGTCGCTTTAGTATTTTTTTGCCGACCGTAAATATGAGTTGATATGTAGCTAAGTAAATTTGCTTTACGTAAGAATTGATGAGCATGGCGCGTTAGTATATTTTGTCTTCGCAGTTTTCTGAGAGGGAACGGTTTTAGTAACTTTGCTTTTCATACCTAAGTATTTGAGTGTCTATTTAGAATGTTTTACATTCAATGAAATCGAATAATTATTATATTAAGCATGGATTATTTTACTCGACAAAATATTAATAGTTTGTTTAGCATTTATATGTGTGAAACACGTACAAAAAATATTCAGTTAAGTCTTTTGAAATAAAATTTTGTTTTGATTACGATTCGTTGAGTACTTATTATTTATATTTCGCGCGCGAGTTGTAGGTGGTTCAGTCGATGAGTCGACCTTGCTTTTGCTTGTAGTCGGATCCCCGCAGCGACAAAAGAGTGACGCGTGTATGAAGTTCCCGCAGCAAACAGTTAACAAGTTAGGGGGCTGAGTCACCCGCGTCCGTAGAAGAATACCCATAGCTAGGCCCTACACGTGGTCCCCGGGTGGTGCTAATCACGTGACATTAACTGGTGGTAGGTTTCGACCGACGGCTTGTGACCACCCACTGGGCATCGTACCGGAACACGGCTAGGCCGTTTGGCGGTACGACTTTGCCTAGTAGCCAATTTAGAGGAATTGGGTCGAAGTGGCGGTTCTAATGTATGCAGACCAGCCGGACCCGCGCTGGTATTGACGTATCGGGAGACTAGTCGCGGAGGGTAGCGGGATCCGAGGCACGGTGCACCGCTGGCCGACCGCAGTTAGTTGGGGGCCCAAGTAATGTGCTAGCCACATAAAGGCTGCCCCGCCAACTGATGAAAAATCCCGGAATGCACCATCGTGCTGGTTGGGGACCAGATGAGAGGGCCCGATGGTCATTTCCGGGGTGGCTTGGGCGTCCCCGCAGTCTCCAGACTAGTACCCCAATGATGCTGTCCTGCCAGTGCGTGACTGAAGGTTAGCAGCATGGGACTCCATTTCACTTCCTTCTCCTCTCCTACCTCACTCGTAATATGCCAGGGTTGAAAAAGAGAAAAGTAAAACAGCGGCTGCACTCCCTCTCACTTAAAGTGCACCTTAGCAATATTAGAGGTCTGCACTCCAATCTCGCAGCAGTACATCATCACCTGGAGACTGAAAAACCTTCCTTCTTTATTCTTTCGGAGACGCAGATAAGAAGTCCGTCAGACGTGTCGTACCTGTCTTACCCAGGGTTTACACTGGAGCACAATTTTAAATCACACGCTGGTGTGTGTTTATGCCAGGGACGACATCTGCTATCGGCGTCTCCGCAACCTTGAAGATTCCAGGTTCTCAACGCTTTGGGCTCTGGTGGACACAGGCATGGATAAAATTATCAGTGTTTGTGTCTACCGTTCGCACAGTGGTGATCAAGAGACGACCAGGCTCACACAGTACCTTAGTGAGGCGGCGGATGCGGCTCAGCAGAGGTACCCTTCCGCACAACTAGTGTTACTGGGGGATTTTAATGCCCACCATCAGGAGTGGCTTTTCCCATACCAGTGCACTGATCATGCTGGTCGAGAGACGCGAAAGCTTGCGCTAGCGTTAAATCTCACCCAGCTAGTCCAGGGAGCTACGAGGGTGCCGGATGTTGTTCGCACACGGCCAACTGCTTGGACCTTCTGCTGACAACAGATCCAGACCACTATTCAGTGTCGATATCATCACCGTTAGGTAGTTCCGACCACTGTCTGGTGAAATCTATATCAGTCTACTCTCCGCCCGATCCCTGCCCTAGAGGCACCAGGCGGGTTTGGCGATATAGATCAGCAGATTGGGATGGCATGCGATCTTTCTTCGCATGTTATCCTTGGCAGCCTACTTGCTTTTCTTCGGATGATCCATCGTCGTGCGCAGATGCTGTGACAGATGTGTTGCGGCGGGGAATGGAGTACTATATTCCATTCTCTGACGTAACAATGTCTGGCCAGGCTCGCCTTTGGTTTGATGCGGAGTGTGATCGTGCTAACGCACTTAAGCACACCGCATTCCTGGCATGGGCCGACGCTCGTATGCACAAGGCGAGTGACGTGAGTCAGAAGAAGAGAGCCTTCAACAGAGCTGCCAAGTCTTGCAAGAAGGTGATGCGAAGGTCTCGGTTCGACCACATTAGCCGCTTCGGGAACAAACTTGCTTCATACCCTGATGGTAGTAAGGCGTTTTGGTCCATGGCTAAGTCGGTTGAATTGAACTTCTGCTGTCCCTCACTACCGCCACTGCTAAAACCCGACGGGTCGCTGGCCCATACCGCTGGGGAGACAGCAAACTTGTTTACCTCACTCTTCGCGGAATCTTCGCGTCTAGATCCTGGTGACACGCGGCCCCCTGTTTATCCTGATGGTTGCGAAACGAGTATGTCGGATATTCGCATCCATCAGAAGGACGTCCGTAGGGTGCTGCGTAACCTTGACGTGAACAAGGCTAGCGGTCCAGACGAGATACCAGCAATGGTTCTGAGAACGTGTGCGCCTGAACTGTCTCCGATCCTGACACGCCTATTTAAGCTTTCATTTGAGGCTGGAAAAGTGCCGATTGCATGGAAGCAAGCTAACGTACAGCCCGTGCCCAAAAATGTAGTCGGGCTGATCCAGCTAATTACAGGCCAATCTCAGTAACGTCCATTCTCTGTAAGACTATGGAACGTGTACTCAACACTAAGCTCCTGGCATATCTAGAAGCTAATGACATCCTAAGTGACCGACAATACGGCTTTCGCCGAAATCGGTCAACTGGTGATCTTCTAGCGTATGCCATCCATATCTGGAGTGAGACCATCGAGAAACATGGGGAAGCGCTTGCCGTCTCCCTCGATATCTCGAAGGCTTTTGATAGGGTCTGGCACGAAAGCCTTATTAGTAAGCTTCCTTCTTTCGGTTTACCTGCTGGTTTGTGTGCTTGGATTGCAGACTTCCTGAGTGACCGGTCCATCCGAGTGGTCATCGATGGCTGCTCGTCCGGTCAAATGGCCATTAATGCCGGGGTCCTCAGGGGTCAGTGCTCTCGGCAACATTCTTCTTGCTGCACATAAATGATCTGCTTAAGCCCGGTACCTTTGGGTATGCAGACGACAGCACTGTTGCTGAGAATTACATATCCAGCAAGCAAGCTAGTGGGTCACAGATCCAGTCTCTCCGAGAGGCTATGGTCGAGCGCTTGGACTTGTCCTTGGAGGCAGTCTCTGAATGGGGTGATGCTAATTTGGTCAAGTTCAATGCTGCTAAAACTCAGGCGTGTCTATTTTCCGCTAAAAGGAGCCAATTCAGCCCTGCTCCAACTTTCCGGGGCGTAACCGTGCCGATAACAGCCCATCTTGATCTTCTTGGTGTCACGCTGACGTCAACTCTCAACTTTGGGCTATACATCGAAGCAAAGGCTCAACTGGCAGCAAAAAAGCTGGGAATCCTCGCGAAGGTCAGACAGTACTTCACGCTGGAACAGCTGCTAAAACTTTATCAAGCGCAAGTTCGATCGTGTATGGAGTACTGCTCTCATCTTTGGGATGGATCTGCCCGATACCAGCTTGATGCACTTGAGGCAATTGAGAGGCGAGCCAGGAGGATCATTGGCAATGATGCACTCGTTGAATCGAGGCTTCAAAGTCTTGAGTATCGACGCGATATATGATACACAGGTATTCAAAATCTACTAGACCTAATCAATTTGATCTCTTCGAAAATTGCGCCAAACTGTTACCCAATACATAATATTGTATTTAGATTAATAATAAAACTGTGTTGCGTTTATTAATCGTAGTGTGTTGCGTGACTTTTGCTATAAGCAATTAAGTTTTAAGACTGACAAGAAAACTGTCAACAATTTTTTAAAATTTTTCATTTAAAGTGATTACTAAGCAAGCTGTATTTATTTATATTTTCCTTTTTCAACCAATACAGTAAAAAGATGCAGTCGAATTCAAATTAGTAATTACAATAGTATTCTCATTTATTTTATTCGCCGCTAGTACCATTGTTAGCACTTACTTATTGTTGTCTATGTCCGATAAGAATAATATATTTAAATTTAAATGATATATCTTTTACATAAGTCTTTTTGGCATAACAATGGTAGCAAATTTTAATGCTATACACCGTTTTTCTGTACGGTCCAAAGATATTATTATAACGTTTAAGTACTTTTATGCTGAGACTACATCAACCCGTAATGCGTGTTAGTACTTTTTCCTTTCATACATTTCAAAGGACTTGACTTGTCAGTACTTTTCGACAACCACATTTAAAAATTATTATGAAGATAAGTACTTTCTCCTTAAGAAGAGTACAGAGCATATGTACTTAAGTGACAGCTATCTCCTGAATTACATTAAATATGCAGAATATCTCGATTCCAGTACGTAGATAATAGTGTCACAATTATTTTTTGCCTTTACTGTATTTCGATTACTAAACTAGAAAAAAAGTTAGACATGGTTTTGTAAAAAAAAAAACTTAAAATGTCTCTATTGTAAAATGGCCTTTTGGCGTTTAAGTAGTATTGGCTTTCCGGTGACGATAATATAATATTCACACAACTATCACACAACGCCGTCTAGTCCTAAGCTAAGCAGAGCTTGTGTTTTGAGTACTAGACAACTGATAAACATACTTATATATTTCTAAATACATACATAATATAGATAAATTACACCCAGACACAGAACAAATGATTGTGCTCATCACACAAACATTTGTCCTGGGTGGGAATCGAACCCACGGCCTCTGGCATAGCAGTCAGGGCCACTAACCACTAGACCAACAGGCCAGTCAGAATAAGTTAAGACTACTGTCCACGGACGCGTAGTTTCATAGACGCGTATTTGTCATTATACGCTTGTTTTTTTTTTTTTTTTTATTAATGATACGCTCGCGTTTGACCACCATCTCACCTGATGGTAAGCGATGATGTGGTCGACGATGGAGCACGCTTGCCTAGAAGTAGCCTATTCACTCTTGACTTAAAGACCCCTAAGTTGTAGCTATCTGGAAAGACAGACTCCGGCAAGGAATTCCACTCCTTGGCTGTACGCATAATAAATGTGTTCTTAAAACGTTTTGTGCGTATCGGTGGGATGACTACCATGTACCGGTGGCGCAACGCCGTACGTCTAGTGGTCCGATGATAGAACGGACTTGGCGGAATTAGATTGTGCAATTCCAGTGCACACTCCCCGAAATGTAAACAATAGAAAACCGACAGGCTAACAACTCGGCGGGCGGCGATGCCCAAGGCTTTGGAGCTTCGACTCAACAAGTGCATCATTGCCGATGATCCTCTTGGCTCGCCTCTCAATCGACTCTAGCCCATCATTGGTGTAGCGCAACCTCATGCCGTCGTGTCATTGCCGCTTCGTCGACAGAAATTCATTGTTTTGTATTTAAGCATCACGCAGGCGTACACCAAGCGTATTATTTTTTTTTTTTTTAAATTGATATAAACCAGTGCTTGACTGCGATCCCACCTGATGGTAAGCAGTGATGCAATCATTGATGGTGAGGCGCACTAGTTTATTAAGAAAACAGTATATTGACGAATACGCGTCTATGAAGCTACGCGTCCGTGGACTAGGCTTAATGCACTTACACATTAATGTTTGCGTGTGCCGGCTTTCGCTCGAGTCGACCTTCTGCACCTATATTTATAGTGGAACTAGTCTCGTTTTAGTCTGGGGGTAGGGTACAACGTACATGACCTAGTAGTTCACTTAAATACTAAGGTTAGGGCACGTTAGGTCTTGTAAAAGGGTCTTGAGAATCTAATTAGTTCGTAGTTATCTGAGAAATTACAAGGCTTCTCTTAGCACGAAATTGAACATACAGAAACGTAGGTAATTTGTATATATGTTCTATTTTGTGCTAAGTGAAGTTTTTCTTCAATTCGATTCAAAATATATTTTTGAACACACTTATTCGAAATCTGGGTCTGGCTCTTCGCACTAGTGCGGAAAAATGCTCCGGCAAGCATTTAAGTCTATTCAATTTATGATATGATACAATTCTGAGTATCTATGTTTATGTTTTTTTTTAAGTAAATGAACAACGTCATTTGACACACGTGGGCATTTATCATTGCAGTCTCTCAGCTCCATAATGACCTCGCCTTCGGCTCGGGCGTTTATTCCACCTCGGCTTCAATGACAACGTTTCTAATATTGTCAACTTTTACCTACTATTTTCACATAGGCCTACGTGGGCACTTATAAAAGGTTAGAAGCTGGTTTCCTATGGAGAAGAACCGGCAAGAAACACCACGATGGAACGGGCTTGGCACAGCTATCATTAAGCCATTCACCAAAAGAAACTAATATATAAATTATTTTATTTTTTTGACCTTTCAATTCGTTCAGCAGAAGACGCCTGACTCCTGAGTAATTTTCAGACAAACGCCATTCCGTCTCCTTCATTTATTTAAGTCAGCTGAAAATAATATCAGTCACCCAAAACCTTCAAAGCTTTAAGGCGTATGGTCCCTTGAAAATCTGGCCGGAGTTAAATGCACACATACTTGTACTGGGCAATGGGCAGGGCACATTGCTCGCAGAACGGATGGCCGTTGGGGCCGAAAGGTTCTGGAATGGCGACCACGTACCGGAAGACGTAGCGTTGGAAGGCCTCCTACAAGGTGGACCGATGACTTGGTAACGGTTGCGGGAGTCCGATGGATGCGAGACGCACAGGACCGTTCATTGTGGCGACACTTGGGGGAGGCCTATGTCCAGCAGTGGACGTCTTTTGGCTGAAATGAAATGATGATGATGATGATACTCGTACTGCCGCTTGCGCCCGCATAGAGCCTCGCTGGCTATTAAAACTATTTTATTTGCGAAATACTGATTGATTTACATATGCTATGTACATTCTGAAGAACACATAACCAGCTATTTTTTTGTGTAAACATATTTCTAAAGATCAATACCGTTGGAAAGAAGTAGGGAAAACAAGCGAAATAATCATATGTTGATAATGTTGTACATGAATTTATCATCATCATCGTTTCAGCCGAAAGACGTGCACTGTTGGACATAGGCCTCCCCCAAATGTCGCCATAATGACCGGCCCTGTGCGTCTCGCATCCATCGGATTCCCGCGACCTTAACCAGTCCATCGGTCCACCTTGTGGGAGGCCTTCCAACGCTGCGTCTTCCGGTACGTGGTCGCCATTCCAGAACCTTTCGTCCCCATCAACCATTTGTTCTGCGAGCAATGTGCTCTGCCCACTGCCACTTAAGTTTGGCGATTCTTCGGGCTATGTCTGTAACCTAGGTTCTCCTGCGGATATCTTCATTTCTGATTCGATCACGCAAGAAAACTCCGAGCATAGCCCTTTCCATTGCCCTTTGAGTGACTTTAAGCCTTCTGATGAGACCCATTGTAAGCGACCACGTTTCGGAGCCATATGTCACCACTGGCAACACGCACTGGTCATAGACTTTCGTCTTGAGACACTGGTATATTGGACGAGAAGACACCGCGCAGCTTCCCGAACGCTTCCCAGCCGAGTCGGATTCGACGATTGACCTCTTTCTCGAAGTTAGACCTACCCAACTGGACCGTCTGTCCCAGGTAAACGTAGTCGTCTACAACTTCGAGTGTAGAGTCTCCGATCTTGATTAAGTCCCACTCTTTCGGAAGCTTTACTGAGGTCACCGAGCATTGTACTGAGCTCCTCCGTAGTCTCAGCCATGACTACTATGAATGAATGAATTTATAATAAACATATATTTTATTCAAATCTATTGACCTAGCCGGTACCTAGGAATAGGCTTCAGAAAGTCACTGTTTTACGCACTGCTCGGGAGCTAGGGCCTTAATACTATACATACATCACAAAGCTAAAATATTTCCATATATGTAGTACATCTCATTTTAATATACGAGTGTGCTGGAATTCAGCGTATTCCCCGAAATTAGAGTCTACACCATGTTTTTATACCACAAAGAGAATATCTCATCTGTAATCTAAACCCGGGTTTGCTTGCACAGTTTTAATTTAATTAAAAATAGTGTAAAATATCTACTGTTTTAAAATGAAGTTTTTTTAAACACCTGTACTGCAGTGTGTTTATTATTAATGCCTTGAAATGCGGACACGGTTTATTTTACGCAGGTGCTGAAAAGTTACAGCTAAAAGACTGTTTTTATTATGAAGCTAATTTTTTTTGTGAAAAAAGCATTTTTCTCCATGCATTTTAGTTGAGAGGAGAGTCGATTTTTTTTCGAAAATTTTAAACGTTATGCATCTATTTTATTATCTTTTGTCTTTTCTATTTTTAAAACATTGAACCTGTGTGCCAAATAAACGTGTTTTCTTTCTTTCTTTCTTTCTTCCTCCACACTAGAAATTACTTTTGTATCACAAGACACATAGAACCGGAACACCTATCTGTAGGCCATACATATATTTGGTCCGAGCAGGGAGCGAACGATTATATAGGGAACGAACCTACGACCCGCAGCGCAGCAGCCAATCGCTCAACCACTGCGCCAACCGTGCCATCTCAATTTTATAAAATAAAGTCCCTACCGCATTTATATGTCTGTTCGTTAAACTCAAAAACTACTGAACGGATTTTAATGCCGTTTTCACCAATTGACAGAGTGATTCATAAAGAAGGTTTAACTGTACAAGAAATGCATATAATCGTAAAGAGAAGCTGAGAATTTCAATGAATTCTAACACCCGTGCTCAAGCGGGTTGCTGTACGCAAACTCTACGTCGAATCGCTTAAACTAAGTACTAAAGATTCTAAAAGTCTTAGGGCGAAAACTGCGTTAAGTAGGCTTGACGTCGCGCGTGTGTCGTGTGCGACGGTCCCCTTCGCGGAAACTGGATAATTACCTGCGCAGTGTCGCTAGTTCAACTTTAACGGTGTGCATGTAGTCGTGTTGATAGAGAACTTAATATTTATTTCGTGTCGCCCGCGCGGGTCCCCGCAACGGAGCACTTTTGTATGAGACCGCGCGCGCGCCCGCTTAACGCAGATTCGGCCCTTAATCCTGATACAAAAACTAAAATAAATAAAGCAAAACTTACATTCAATGGCTTTCCAAAGTTACTAAAGGTTTTTCTAAAACGAAATTACAATTTTCACGGAAAAGGTCTCTCCAAAAAAATATCCTAAAACCGGCTAATGAGAACAAACTGACAACACGTAAAGTCAAATTAGGAATCGTCCCAAAGACAAGGATTATACTTTATCCCACGTTATCCGGTCCAATTAGCCCAGCTGTGGGATGAACATAACATCGTGCCTCCCATAATTTTACCTTGGAATTATTTTATAAGATTTGCTTGTGATTTCGTGAGCCTGAGAGATTTTGAGGGCATGAACGTGTCGGGTTTTGGCTGAATTCGCTCGATGTAGGTCATCTTAGTAATAACCAAAGAATGAACTTTGTTGGTCCCTACAAATATTGAATCTTGTATATTTTGTTACTAGCTTTTGAATTCGGCTTTGCTTGCGTTAATTTAGATTTTGAGAATCGTTTCAGGTTGTTGGACGATAAAGGAAGTATCATTTAAAAAACTTGTAGCACCATCTAGTATTCTAAAGCAATTATGACCGACAAAATTTGTTGTTCTTTGCTTTACTAACAATACTTTCTTTCCGGATGAAAGGATACTCTTTTACTTTGAACCGCACCAAATGAAGCGCACCAAAAGTGGTAATTCCTCGTTACGCACCAAATGGTCTAGGTGTGCATAGAGATGGGTATTAACTAACGGAAAATATCGGAAAATTATAATATTTTTAATTTGATTTTATTAGCTCACTATGATGGTGCGTTTCGAGGACAACTTTTGGTGCACTTCATTTGGTGCATTTCAAAGTCGTTGCGCTTCAAAGAGGTATTCTTTTCTCTGCTTATGCATCGTCATGTAAAACGTTAGAGTTTCGTCCAAAAAGTTATTATTTTTCATCTGCTCTGCAACCGTTACTAAGCACTTAATTGCCCGAATATGAATGGTTATTGTTATTTGTGACGTCACTTTAACGATTGTTAATTGGTTTAACCCGTACTTCGCTTAACCAGAGATTTAATTTCTGATGAGGCATTGGTTGCCGCTAACGTTAGTGCAACTCATTCTTTGTCCAGCGTGATATAATATCCGGAAAGCAGACAAGAAAAAAGTAACTGAAATTGAAGAAATTCAATAAAAACCAATTTATTTATCTGCTATACTATTTTGCTGATCTCACCATACTCGACAAACAAGTCACCTCAGCGTTTTCCCTCCAAATATTTTCAAGGATTTTTCTCACTTATTTTCGTTCGCTTATCGAGAATATCTGTCGAACTGTCATGGCTGTCATTTTCCCGCATCAGCCAATCGGCGACCGGGAGCGGGCGAAATTGGGTAACAACGGAGCAGAAGGAAGTTAGGAAGGTTTACTTATATTTTCGACAGAGATAAGCTTAGTAAATCTACTTTGCTGACAGGTTTAGCACTAATCTTTAGGCCAATCTAATTTTGAATAAAGATTTATGACTGTGTTCTAGAATTTGGGACGGAATCGTAAAATGTTATCGTAACATCATTGCGCATTTATTTCCCTAAGGGATGTGTACTACAATCAGATGATTGTTAAGGGTAACAGTTTAACCTTGAGTTAGTAGTATTGAGTCTCGACCCGAGGTGGTGGTGCGTAGAGTACCGTGCGCGCTTCTCTTAGATGTAAGTATAGGTATTGGAGTCAATTTCTAATACGGGACGAGGCCTGCGAGCAGCGGCCATCACTAGTCTGGCGCAACAGAAGACACACCGCTCCCGCAGACCTCGCAATTCTTCGAGCAATGTACCAACATTAAAGACAACATTGAGAACAATGAAGATATATATCTGAGATAGATATCTTCATTTCTGATGCGATCATGCAAGGAAACTCCGAGCATTACCCTTTCCATTACCTTTTGTGACTAAAACTTCCGATGAAGTCCATACTTAATTCTCGACAAAATATAATTAAATTATCACAAAATCACAGCCACTCACATTCTACGCACTAACACTAAGATAAAACTTTATTTCAACCCCATTGATCCCTTTCCTCAGGCTTCAAATAAGAAACAAGGCTCCTATAAAGATAATCTTAATTAGATAAAATAGGACCATATAATAACGGCCTCTATGTGATTAGAATTCTCCTCCTCCTCCTCGAGTCGTATTCCTCATTACTGAGGGTCGTGAAGTTCCCGCTGGATTAGCTTCTTGCTGATGGTATTTCGCCATCTGTGACGGTTCTTAGCGTCATGAAGTGCGACGTGCAGTTGGGCGTCCAGTATGGAGCGGACCTGATCTGCCCATCTCTTTGGGCTGCGGCCTTTTGGTCGTTTGCCATCAACCATGCCAGTTACAATGAGCTGTTCAAGAGTGTGGCTATTTTTCCTGGCAATGTGGCCAAAGAACTCCAGTACTCTGCGCATGTAGGTAATCGACAGTCTGATCTTGATGTTCAGTTCACGTAAGATAGAGAGGTTTGTACGGAAAGCAGTCCAGGGAATTCGAAGATTAGATTATTAGATTAGAATTCTAACGTACACTTAAGAAGGCCCTTCCCAACCTGTCTGTCGTCAATCTGAGCATGGTTTAAAAGCTTGTTGGTTCATCCAACGCGATGTTCGATAAAGAGGCAACGTGAAAAAAGAGAGAATAATTGAACACTCTGTCGGTACATTAAGTTATTCACTTGAATATTTCACAAAACTTGTTCCAGGAAATACTTACGTGTTTTTTGTTTTAAGTTCTTGGAAAAAAAATTCGTCATTTAGTCACACCATTGCAAAGGTTTTGTGGGGCTTAGTTTATATTTTAATTACCATTTTGGAATAATATAAATAAATAATTCAGTCTCGATTAAATGTTCATTGTTTCTTTAATGAGTACATTATATGAAGGGCCAGAGTTCACACAAAATAGCAGATTTTCAGAGGTCTTTACTGAATTAGTTTTACATAAACGGAGGGTCCTATTTATTACGTAAACGGGTGCCGTCAGTTGAGACTGGTCATCTCTTAGCTGCCAGTGGCTTAATTCAGTTTTTTTTAATTATTATTACTTATCTACATTGTGCTCACATATTAGAAGCGACAAGCAATATGTAACCAAGTTTTATATAACTCATAATATGATTTAAAAGAGTGCCCATAGAGTTTCTTGCACGTTCTTCTCCATAGAGATCTGCGCTTTGGAACGTGTAATTTAGTTTCACTTTTTTTTTTGACGGACCGCCTGTAATTGGTCTTTTTGAAATAAACGTTTCTGATTTCTGATAAAATGATTTGATTTCAAAAGAAACCCATATAATATTCACAAGATATTTGTGCTTCTATAATATCTAAAGAAATACGTTACATAATAAAGTCATAATAAATAAAGGTTGTCATAATATTAAAGGTTGTCTGTAAAAAATCGCTTTTAGTGATAAGACCGCCCATTGTGACACCCTATTAATTTTAAGTTCCTAATGTAATTTGTATTTTTGGTGTACAATAAAGAATATATCTATCTATCTATCTATCTAATGAAAATGTACCCCGGGTTGGACGTTCTTAAGATGTGGGAGACTGGGAACAAATGGATAGACATAGAAGGTCGGATCTATTTTAAGTCAACCTAGGCACGACTTACGTAAAAATCGTGTCTTCACGAAAAAGATGTTTCGCGGAAACTCGGACTATTACGTGATTTTACTGATTTTTGCGACACTAACCTAATATGTTCGAGAAAGCCGGCCGAGAGTATAGTTATTCTGATACGGTACAAGAATACTACTACTGTACCTACACTACGTTATTTATGATTTTAAATATCGTAGCCGGGCTCTGATTCTTCAGGCCATGGTTTGGAGCAAGGGGAATGGGTGGCGGTCACAAAGCAGTAATGCTAGCGAAGGAGACGCCCGCGTGAGGGAACGGGTATCCTCATGCACCAGCCACCGTACGTGTGGGCTTGCGAACGACGAGCAATGGATAGCTTGCTGTCCGGTCGTCCGGTAACCATCCGGACCGAGCTCAAGTCTTTGACGGCCCGTAGTGTTCCACGCGCGCCCCAAAGAGATGTCAGCAAAACCGGGGGGGCTCAGCAGGGGTGAAATCTACTGGGGCCATAGGTCGACTTCTGAAAGGAAAAGCCTTGGTCCTAGAAAGCAAAGGGCAACTGAAAGAACACAGATTTTAGTCAGTAAAAGCCTGACACGCTCTCTCACTCCGTCCTAGAGCAGAAGTCATTAGATGATTACCCATCTTAAAAATAAATACGAATCTTGTCAATTGGGAGTCAATACAGGGAGTATTGACAAAATTAAAAAAATCCTGATTCAGATTCTTAAGTTTGTATCAAATCAATTTTGTTTTTTTTTTATTCGATATAAACTAGTGCTTGACTGCGACCCCACCTGATGGTAAGCAGTGATGCAATCGTTGACGGTGAGGCACACTAGTTTATTAAGAGCCTATTGACTCTAGCCTTGAAGACACCCAAATTAATGAATTATTTTAATTTGATAAAAATTTGTTCAATTTTCAAACTGGAATTTTAGTACACTAATCCTAAACTTAACACTGTAATTATTGTCTTATATTTTTATACTTTCCAAAACAAAAGTGCAATTCTTTAACCAGAAAATGAATATAAAACAACAGGAAAAAAATCCACAACATCGAAAAATTGTTGTTATACAAAATTAAAGGTAATTTTTTACGTCATATTTGGCCACCCTAAACAAAGTGAGTGGGCTCAATCTCTGTTTTTCTTTTACCCGAATCGGTTAACCAGCAGATATCCAATACTGGTAGTAAACACTACCTACCTACCCATCAGATAATCCCGTCGACAAGACTGCCTAGCTGATAGGATGAAAAATTCCATTATCTCCGAAATCCAATTAATTCTCCCTCTGGTCTCAGACACGGATTAATTGAAAACTTTTTCATTGAATGATCAATTATTTTTTATCACTGAACCTTTCATTCTTTATCACATCTGAAAAGTTGTTGAAGAAAAATGTTTTCTTGTATCAAAATGCCTTAAAAGGCTAATTTAAGTTTTATAACCTACCGAGAGCAGCGATGACCCAGTATTAGCGGTTCCGACTTACGAGTTGTAGGTCGCGGGTTCAAACCCAGCCAGGCGCATTACTTTGTGTAATTTATTTCATCACCACTGTTCTCAAAACGGTGAAGGAAAACATCGTGACGAAACCGGTATGTCCTATAACTAAAACATTCTAAGGCATGTGACATCCACCAATCCGCACTGGGCCCCCGTGGTGGATTATGGCCCATTCCCTCCTAGAGAGGAGGTCTGAGTCTTTCTATATTTAGTTATTAGATGATATTCCTCCTCAAAAAAAACTTGTGTCGATGCAACACATTTTTTTCTTTCATTCTGTCCTGTCACACGTCACGCTATCACTCCCTTTTCTTTTATATCACCCCTCACACAATCTATCCATCTTTTTCTTGGCCTCCCTCTCACTCTCCATCCATCCACATGTATACTCACAAAGGCAGAACTACTTTGGGCACACGTGGGCCACGTACGCCGATCCGGGCGCGTCGGACTCCATACAGTTTATATGGCAACTAGACTTGTAGAGCTACATTAGATCCACGCCACGCGACGCGACTCTACGTACAAACCAGGCGTGGCCCACGTGTGCGTTTGTCTAATGTAGTTTGTCTTAACTCTTTTAGTAACAAGCGTTTCATCCCTCCTCTTCACATGACCATACCAATACAAACAATTCTGTACCACTCAATCGTTTCTATTTAATGAGGTTTTTGAGTAAAACAGTGGTTGAACGCACATCCTTAATTTAAAGATCAAAAGGCAGTAGTTTGTCGAATGTTCATGTAGACTTCAAAATCAGATTAGTTTATGATCCCGACTATTAGATAAGTTAAGCAGAAGTTTAAATTACCATTATGTACCAAACGTCAATTTTCTAGTATCGCCAAGGGTTCTCGTATTGGCCAGTAACTGGTTTGTAGAGGTCGGGTAAGGAGTCGCTCCATCTGTACATATCTATATATATAAAAGCAAAATACCGAAAGCGAAGCCGCTGGCAGAAGCTAATTTCTAATATATAAAAATCTCGTGTTGACATTTATACACAAGTCATAAAAATCGGTCGAGCCGTTTCGGAAGAGTTCGATAAGAAAGACAGTGACACGAGACTTTTATTAACCGACTTCAAAAAGGAGGTTCTATGTTCGGCTGAATGTATTTTTTTTTATGTATGTTCACCGATTTCTCGGTCAATTGTGGACCGATATTGAATTTTTTATTTTTTATTGAAAGGTTATGCTTCCGAATTGGTCCCATAGAAATATTGTTATGATCTGATCATGAACTTCGAAGTTATGGAACAGAACTCCTCATAGGATCACAGCAGTATCGTCGTAACAAGTAAAATTCCTTTGTTTATACGTGTAGTCGATGACTGACTGAAAGAAGAGGGGGAATATATCGAACTGATCTGATGATGAAGCCTGAAGTTAGGCACCGGAACTCTGTAATAAATTAATGTAATCTAACAGTGTTTGGGATTATTAGAATTGTCATGAAATGCACTCTGGCTATAAGGTATTTTTAATTTAGGTTTGGATGAGGGGTACTTTTTAGTGGTGGTACCATAACGAAAAAGTGTAAAATAAAAAAAAAAATACAACCGACTTCAATGTAAAAAATAAACACTGAAAAGTGCAAAAAAATAGGGAATATCATCTAATGTCATCCCCCGCTCTTGGGTGGAGCGTGAGATACTGTCAGACTTACTTACTAAACACCCACTTCTACTAACAGTCCTACCAGGGCCGAGTCAGCTTCGACCTTGCTGGGCCCGTACGGTTTGCTGACATCTCCTTGAAGCGCGCGTGGAACAGTACGCGCCGTTGACGACTTGGGCACGGTCCGGACGGTTACCGGACGGTCGGACGGCAAAAATCTGAGACTCGAACTGCCCTGCGCACCCTGCACACAGTCATGAGACCATTACGCTACGGCCCTCAGGATACCGTTGCCGCTGGCACGAACCCGAATTCGAAAATGTATAGGTCGTGAAATGGATCGCGTCAAAGAGTTCGTGGTAGAGTTTCTGAAAAGGCTCGTTTTGTTGTAAATATCGCTACTTTAACTTCTGAATTATTTTGTCAGTGACAGCTAACATTTCCCGGGCTACATCAAAAGACCTCTTGGGCCCAAGCTAACACTCGTTCGTAACTATTTTGGGTAACATCTGTGACACGTCAAATATTTAAACTTCATTGCGGTCCGGGATTATATTAAATAGCATTTCCTTTTGGGATTTGTTGTAGTGTTGTGGTTTTCGGGATAGATAAGGCCTGGTTTTGTAATGTTTGCCATATTTATGGGCTAGTGAGCAGAAGCGTGTCCGGTTTTCCAAGTCCAGATTTCAATTACTGGATCGAAAAACTGTTATATTGAATTTTCTTTCAAATCGGAAAAAACCTTTAAAAACAGACATTCCGAAAACTCGTTTATTGGGAACTAGCTTCTGATTATGCTCTAATAGTACAGGTGTTTGAATTTGGTAAATAAAAGAAAATAATTGTTTTTAACTCAGATTAACCGCTGTCAATCGTAGGACCGCTGTCAATCGGATAGGCGGCTTAAGATTTATATAAATAATATAGTACTTTTTTGGGGTTCCGTACCTCAAAAGGAAAAAATGGAACCCTTATGTGATCACTTTGTTGGTCGTCTGTCTGTCTGTCAAGACCTTTTATCTCGAGCCCCTCTAGCTAAGTCACAACCGTTTCGTTTCGATTCTCTTTTCGTTGATCGCCTCGAGTCGGCCACGCCTTCGATTCCTTTATTCTGACGTCATCTTAAAGCTCAGTCACGTGGTCAGAACAAGGGAATCGGAACGAAACAGTTGTAACTTGGCTAGGGGAGGAGAACACGTGAAGATATCAAGTTGAAATTAAAACCATATACTCGGATCTGCAGTACCATGAAGCTGTGAAAAAATCAAACTTCTAAGTTAACGAAAATAAAAGAACCGTATATTTTGACACTCAAAAATTCATAGGGACCGTTCCCTTTGACCTAGAATCCTGAAATTTGGTATGAAGTAAGGTCTCATAGCACTGAAAACTAAATTTGTAGTTACGTCACAAAAAATAAGTTTTTTTTTGGAAAATATTCGGAACTCAATTCGGGAATTGAACTGTTTTCATAGGTAAGTTTTTACGGAACCCTCAAGGCGCGAGTCCGACTCGCATTTGCCCGGTTGTTATCTGTTGATAGGCTCGCGCTTGACCACTATCTCACCTGATGGGAAAAATGTTGTGGTCGTCGATGGAGCACGTTTGCCTAGAAGTTACCTTTAAACTCTTGAATTAAAGACCCCTAGGTTGTAGCTATCAGGAAACACACGACTCCGGTAATGAATTCCAGTTTTCTAGGAATAAATCCGATATTAATTGCACAATAGTTATGGGTCCACCTTGTGGGAGGCCTTCCAACGCTGCGTCATCCGGTGCGCGATCGCCACTCCAGAACCTTTCGGCCTCATCGACCATCTACGAGTTCTACGAGCAATGTGCTCTGCCAACTGCCACTTAAGTTTGGTTATTTTGGGGGTGGCCTCCAGCATTGGATGTCTTTCGGCTGTTTATGATACTGTTATGATAACTTTTGATTACTATCTGACCTGTACAATATTAAGTATCAGGTTTAGAAAGACTTCCTCAAGAAAACACGCTAAACGTTCCATCTAAAAAATTTCACAGCGACAATTTATACTGAACAAATATTTTCAACTCTAACAAACCAAAATCTGGAAGAATTTAAAAGAAATAACTTGCCTTAAAATCTTGTAGACGAAACCAGGGTATAGGGGTAGGTATAAATTCAGTCTAGTTCCTAGGATTTCTTCGAAAATGTAGGTAAGCTTTTAGGAAAGTCCTCGGTGGATTCTACGAAGAAACTTACCGGTGTCGGGTGACCAAGCATGAAGTGTACAAGATGGATAAAGTGGAAACATGGTTTGAGGTTTTTTTTTCTTAGATTATGCTGATCCCATTTCAAAATTTCAAAGGCTTGAGGCTGTGCAATGTACCTTGCCTACCGCCACTTAAGTTTGGCGATTCTTCGGGTTATGTTGGTTTTTTTTTGTAGGTGGAAAAATCATCAAATGACATCCCCGCTCTTGGGCGGAGCGCGAGGGAGTGTCAGACTTTTACTTACTAAAAACCCACTCCGGTTCCTACGTTGCCTTTCGTACCAGGGCCGAGTCTTCCTTTCAGAAGCAGACCCTTGGCCCCAGTAGGCTTCGATCCTGCTGGGCCCCCTACGGTTTGCTGACATCTCCTTAAGGCGCGCGTGGAACAGTACGCACCGTCGACGACTTAGGCTCGGTCCTGACGGTTACCGGACGGACCGGCTACCCATTGCTCGCCGTCCGCAAGCCCGCGCCTATGATGGCCGGAAATTGGGATCTGGATCCCGGCAGCGCGTGCACGTGCGGCCTGCTTCGCAGAAGGAGGCGACCACCTGCAACTCTTCGTCGCTTCGTACCATGGCCTGTACGAAGGCCCGGTCGGTTTATGGTACCCTTGGTTCTCCTGCAAACCTTTTTCTCACCTTTTTCTATTTTTCTGCAAGGCTTACAGAAGTTCAGAAACTCTACCAGTCTGTTCAGGAATGCCTTAGCAATACGCACAATGCCTTTTGTAGCGAGTATCCTAAACTTTACTATTGATATCCCTTAGCATTGGACTTTTGACACGAGTCAAAGACTAGACGAGGTAGACGTTTACTAATATCTAATGTATTTAGAAGGTACTAGACTTCTAACTATCTGCCTTACGTATTGTTTGAAGAAAATGTCGAGCGTCTGACCCAAATAACTGGAAATATGATGGTATTTTCGAACAATTGTTTGAAGGTTACCTCGTTTATATTATTACTAGTTTATATCTGAGGCTCTATCACGAGATTTTAATGTGATCCAGGAGCTACACAGGCTGTATATCCATCCCTCTTTGTCGCTCACGTGCCTGATATTTGAACACGTCATGGTAAATGTTATTACATCCACGGGAATTATCGATAAGGATACTGTGATCATGGAATGCAAGGGGCAACTCTGAAAGACAGATGGGTTTTAGTCAGTCCTCTCGCCCCCATCCTAGAGCGGTAGCGGTCGTTGAAAGATTTGCAACCTCAAAGAAAAAGGTATAATTTCATCCGTACCTACAGTACGGCCAAGACTTCTTGACGGCTTTTGAATTTCGAACAGAGTATGAACAATAGTTTGGAACGCCACCTTCATATTGGCCAACATATTTTTTCCCCTTTTTTTTTTGTCAACGCTAACCAACAGGTTAGATGGTGGTCAAACGCGAGCCTATCAATAATAATAAAATAAAACTGGGCAAGTGCGAGTCGGACTGCGCACTGAGAGTTCCGTACAAACTTACCTAGTTCAATTCCCGAATGAATGGAGTTTCGAAGATTTTTCCGAATCGCAAAAAAAGTATTTTTTTATGATGTAACAACAAATTTACAGTTTTTAGATTTATTCCTATATCGGTGCTATAAGACCTTGCTTTATGCCAAATTTCAGGATTCTGGGTCAACGGGAAGTATGAATTTTGATTCCCTTGCGAGTTTCGAAATATACGTTTTTTTTTCGACTTAACGGTCGTATCATCTTTTTTCGTTAAGTTTGTTTTTTTCACATCTTCAAGGGACCGTAGACTCAGGTCTACGGTCCCTACCACTATTCACCATATACTCAGGTATATAGTTTTAATTTCAACTCAATAACTCCACGCGTTCCCAAGATAAAGGGTCTTGATAGATAGACAGACAGACAGACGGATGGACAACAAAGTGATCCTATAAGGGTTCTTTTTTCTTCCTTTTGGGGTACGGAACTTGAAAAAAATGTAAAAAGAAAATCTATAAACTCTCGAAGGCATGCTCGCACTAGTTTCCCCTACCTAAATGGCAGACATGCAGTTTCATTTGTTGTCTACAGTTACGAACTCTTGAGCATTCGCGATGGAAATAACATTCTTCGGATTTATTTATGTCAACACTTTTCTTAGGAATACGTTAGATTTATTTGATCATGTATGTGTGTATGTGCTGTTAGTCGCGGCTGCCATTTGTAGATCTTTAGGGCGGATTACTTTAGGGCAAAGTCACCCAAAAGGCAATGGAAAGCGCTATGCTCAGAATTTCCTTGCATGATCACATCAGAAATGAAGATATCCGCAGGAGAACCAAGGTTATCTAGCCCGAAGAATCGCCAAAGTTCGTTGTGTCGACATTTGGGAGAGGTCTATGTCTGGCAGTGGACGTCTTTTGGCTGAAATAATATAATAATATAATGTAATATTCCACAACTTTCACACAACGCCATCCAGTCCCAAGCTAAGCAGAGCTTGTGTTATGAGTACTAGACAACTGGTAAACATACTTATATATTTCTAAATACATACATATTATAGATAAATTACACCCAGACACAGAACAAATGATCGTGCTTATCACACAAACATTTGTCCTGGGTGGGAATCGAACCCACGACCTCCGGCATAGCAGTCAGGGCCACTATGAGGATGAAGATAGGGTCGTAGGAAGATTCATACCGAAAGGGTAGCGACGCATTGAGCACTTTCAGAGTGAAATAATTAAAATCGCTTGTGTCTGAGTCAAATTTAGGTTTTCAATAATTCTTCATGAGAATAATTCATTTTAGTTAAATTAAAATAGGTTACCTACTACTGCCACTTTTAGCTTTGAGTTACTTTATCTCAGAGAGACATAAGCATAAGCATATATATATTTGCTACGCGAAGCCGTTGACAAAACCTAGCACAACGTACGTCTCTAATTTGTTGGTTCCGTTACAACTCGTAACTATTAAGCAGCAAACACTTGGGAATTTCAAAGTAAATCGCATTCCTTAGTTGTCCAGCGACATCGTTGTTATTGTATTCGTAGACAGTTTAAAGTACTGTTTAATGTAATAAATCTGTTTTAATAGTGCGATAATGTTGTTAAGACAATATTGTTTGAAATGTTTTAAACTTAAAGTGAGCTAAGTTAGTGGTAACTTAAGTTAATGGAACCGTTTCTTTATCTTAAGTGGAAGTGGTACAAGATACAAGAGATTTATTTGGATAAAACTGTACAGAGTCATTAAAACTAGGTGTTCACTGCATAATTCAGTACAAATGGGACATTATTGCGGACAATCGGACGTCAGTGGTAATATTTGCCAAATTATGTAAAACATATCTTAACTCCTCGAGCGCCGATTGTACATACGTCTGTACAACTTGAATGACCTTGAAAAACTCTTAATTGTCGTTTTGTACGACATCTTTTTAGCCGAAAATTTTGATAAGATAAGATAAGATAAGATAAGATATTTATTTTGCAAATATGGGTACAAAACGGTGACATAAAAATATAATAAGAATCAGCCATATTTAACCAGAAGGCATGCAAAAGTAAAAACTACTTGGTTTAAACTATTTGGTTTCTATATTTTTGTTTTTCCTAGAAAAATCCAGAGAAAGTTTTTTTTTTTTGGTGATTTACGTAAAAACGCGCAATGACGTAATAATAATACCCCCTGGACGCCCGAGGGTTAACAATACTATTTCTGCGGACATATTTGCAAGAGTTACCGTTGCCCTAGATTGCAAACGGAAAATGAAGAACATAGGTGGGTCGTCCGATAACCGACCGGAACGACCCCAAGTTGTCGATGGCGCGTAGTGTTCCACGCGCGCCTCGAGGAGATGTCAGCAAAACCGTAGGGGCCAGCAGGGTCGAAGCCTACTGGGGCCATGAGTGATGCGAAAGAGAACCCCGGGGCCATGGAACGAAGGCAAAGAAGGAACAGGAGTGGGTTTTAGTCAGTAAAAGTTTAACTCGCCCTCACGCCCCACCCAAGGACGGAAGATGTCATTAGATGATATCCCACCTAAAAAAAAGGTAAAAGTCTGAAGGTAGAACTACACTGCGTACACGTGTGCCACGTACGCCGATCTGGGCGCGTCGGTCTCCATACATTTTATATGGCAACTAGACTTGTAGAGCTACACCACGCAGACGCTAGATCCACGCCATGCAGACGTCATTCACGTACAAAGCAGGCGTCGTCCACGTGTGCGTCGGTCTAATGTAGTTCCTCTTGCTTCACTCTAGAACGGGAAAAGTCACTTGATGATTTATCACGTCAAAAAAAAAGACTAAGAATACTGTATTATTTGTTGTGGATATTATCTAGGCTTCTATTAAAATCAATGTATAAATTTGTGTAAAACTAATCCAGTAAAGACCTCTTTTTTTTTAGGTGTGAAAATCATCTAATGACAAATCCCGCTCTTGGGCGGAGCGAGAGATAGTGTCAGACTTTTACTGACTAAAAACCCACTCCTGTTCCTTCGTTGCCATCGTTCCAGGGCCCCGGGTTTCGTTTTCACACTACCCATGGCCCCAGTAGGCTTCGACCCTGCTGGGCCCCTACGATTTGCTGACATCTCCCTGAGGCGCGCGTGGAACAATACGCGCCGTCGACGAATTGGGCTCGGTCCGGACGATTACCGGACGGTCGGACGGCGAGCCACCCATTGCTCGCCGTCCGCAAGCCCGCGCCTACGGTGGCCGGAAATCGGGATCGGAATCCCGGCGGCGGTAAGGGCGTGAGGACCGTTGCCTCACGCGATCGGCCGCCTCCTTTGCTAGCATTACTGCTTCGCAGAAGGAGGCGACCGCCTGCCACTCTTCCTCGCTCCGGACCATGGCCTGTACGAAGGCCCGGCGCCAGAGATCGCCGCCGCCGATCGCCCCCACAAGGACACGGCGTTGCTCTGCCCAAGCGGGGAGTAAAGACCTCTGAAAATATGCTATTTTGCATGAACTTTGACACTTCATAATTTACTCAAAAAGTCAAAAAAGTATAACAATAGAAGCCTTGCAAATTTAATCAAGATTCTAAATGATGATCATTTTTTTCACATATTTTTAAGGGTTAAAAAAAACACGTATTTCCTGGAACAAGTTTTGTGAAATATTCGAGTAAATCACGGAATTACCGAAGGCGTTATCTCTCTTTTTTTGCATTGCCTCTTCATCAAACATCACGTTGGATTGCGTTAGATGAAGCAAAAAGCTTTTAAACCATGCTCAATAATAGGCGAGTGGAAAAAGACCCTCTTAAAACAAAATCGCTTCATATTTCCAGTCGACAAAGATGCGGAGGAATTTATTGAGAATCCTAAGACAAACTCCTGACTGAATATTTTATAGTATCGCGTTATTTCAAGATACCTAAGAGTTTTCGTTTTTTTTTTAAATACCGCGTTATTTAAAGATATTTAGTTTGAAGTTTTTATTTCAAGTCTATTTATTTACATATACTTACGGACCTTCGAAACTTAGTAGGTACCACACTTTTATAATAGCAATTGGTCTTTAATATTATTGAAGTCAGTCAGTCTAATTTCTGTATAAGTAGATCTAATTTCGAGAAAGAGGTCAACCGTCGAATCCGACTCGGCTGGGCAGCGTTCGGGAAGCTGCGTGGTATCTTCTCGTCCAATATACCACAGTGTCTCAAGACGAAAGTCTATGACCAGTGCGTGTTGCCAGTGAGGACATAAATATGGTTCCGAAAAGTGGTCGCTCACAATGGGCCTCATCAGAAGGCTTAAAGTCACCCAAAGGGCAATGGAAAGTGCTATGCTCGGAGTTTCCTTGCGTGATCGAATCATAAATGAAGATATCTGCAGGAGAACCAAGGTTGCCGACATAGCACGAAGAATCGCCAAACTTAAGTGGCAATGGGCAAGGCACATTGCTCGCAGAACAGTTGGCCATTGGGGCTGAAAGGTTCTGGAGTGGCGACCACGTACCGGAAGACGCAGTGTTGGAAGGCCCCTTACAAGGTGGACCGATGACCTGGTGAAGGTTGCGGGAATCAGATTGATGCGAGATGCACAGGCCGTTCATTGTGGCGACATTTGGGGAGGCCTATGTCCAGAAGTGGACGTCTATCGGCTGAAATGATGATGATGATGATTATTGAAGTTAGATTTTTGGAATAATAAATCGTTTTATAGCGAATTTCATCACCTTACTTGGAAGCTATAGTTTATTACGTAGGTAATATCTACTTTGCATGCAAAAGATGGTCGATGGGGCCGAAAGTTCTGGAGTGGCGACCACGTACCGGAAGACGCAGCGTTGGAAGGGCTCACATAAGGTGGACCGATGACCTGGTGAGAGTCAAGGGAATGTGATGGATGCGTGACGCACAGGACCGTGTCCAGTCCTCCAGTGGCGGCCGGGGCGTGAGTATATCCGTTCTCTCACGGTTAGCATAGCATAGCATAGTCGGCCTTATAATGTTCCCACTGTTGGGACTCAGGCCTCCTCTCTGAAGAGGGAATGGGCCGTAATCCACCACGCGGGCCCAATGCGGGTTGGTGGATGTCACATGTCTTCGAATTTTTGGTTCTAGGACATGCCGGTTTCCTCACGATGTTTTCCTTCACCGTTTCTCTCACGGTTGCGGCTTCTCAATAGCAGCACTGTAACCATGTGTGGTTAATTCATATTCAAGCTATTTTTCCCAATGATGGTGTAAACGACTGCAGACAACAGCTCCTTAAACATTTCCTGAAAAAACATTTACAAATTTCCAATACAAAGCCGTGGGGAATACACACTTAACGAAACATCTTGGCCGACTTACCCTATAAGAAATCTAACGCATCCTTCCAAAACTCCTGAAACCACCATTGACATAGTTCCAAGGTAGTTACGCAACACCGTCGTTCGAATGTAACTGTTAGTACCAAAAACGTATCGTTACTCGTAAGCAGTGCCGTAAATAACTTTTTATACGCCCGGTGCCGGTTTTTGAAATTGCGCCCCTCAAAAAAGTCCTAGTTGGGTTAATCCGCCTGACGCAGGTCCTCGCCGGACATGAGTGTTTCGGGAACTACCTGTTTCGGATCTGGCCAGAAGAAACGCTCGGGTGTCAGCATTGTGCAGATCGCCCGGAGCTCACGGTGAAGCTTATAGTGGAAGTTAGCTCCGCTTGTGTAGAGCCCCGTCGTATCCGATGGCGATCGTCAGCGGCGAACTGAGCGTCCAGCCTTGTGTACTGTGACGCCTATGAAGGTCACAACTATTATTAACTTGCAAAACTGGCATGTTAGACTTTTAAGGTTTACGTTATAAAAAGTTTAGTTTGATTGATGTTCAATGATTAAGATAGGAGACGTCAAGAAATGTCGGAATATATTTATATAGAAAATGTTATAATGAAAGTGCTCTAATCAATAATAGTTAAATAATAATCCTAATAAACCTTTTATTGCAAGCCCAGCGTGACAGTACCAAGGCCAGATGCGGCCATGGTACGGAGCGAGAGGCAATGCAAAACAGTAACTTCCTTCAGATGAAATGAATGATACAAAAGTTGATTTTGGTTTGATAATTTCTCCGCCCCATCAGGGTCTGCGCCCTGTGCCTGGGCACCTCTGGCGCTGCCCCAGTTACGGCACTGCTCGTAAAGGCTTACGTATCGCAAATAGTAAGTACAATGTACGGCTCGTAATTCGTAAGTGCGTATATAGGAACAGGGTTGTGTCGTTTTATGTGTAACAGTTCTTATCTGTACGTTTAGATGTGTAGTGGGGACAGATAAAATGGGTCACTGCTGTTTAAAATAGGAGGAACTTGTGTTTGGAAATAATTAAAATGTCTAAACAGAAGTTAGATGAGTTGCCGTTGATAAAAAACACGAAGTTTTTGACACAGTCTTTTTTTTAATGTTATGAACTAAAGCTTGCCTGAGTGTGATGCAATCGTTGATGGTGAATCACATTAGTTTATTAAGAGCCTATTCACTCTAGCCTTGAAGACACCTAAATTATAATCGGACGAGAAGAAAGCTGCAGGCAAATAGTTCCAATCCTTCGATGTATGTGGTATAAACGACGAGGCGCTGCGCTTTGTCCGGACTGTAGAGGTGTTAACAACGCAAGGGTGGATACTCACCATAAGTCGGGTAGTCCAATGGTAGAAAGGTGATGGCGGAATCAAGTCATGTACCTAATTCCTGCGCACTCTCCGAAATGCATTCTGTAAAATATCGAAAGGCTGGCTACACAACGCCTGTGCTCTTAGCTTTGTAGATTGGTGTTAACCAAATCTGGATCACCAATTAGCCTCTTTGCACGCCTTTCCACTGAGTCTGTGTTAAACACTCCGTATTCTGCACTACACGAGTGAGTGACATTGCGAAGCTGATTTCTATTATAAAATCTTCTATGTGCCACTTAATCCGCCGTTTACTTGACTTCCTAAGGGCCAATTTATGCCGAAATGGCAGCGGCCGGTAGCGACGCGGCATGCACTTTCACAGTGAAATAACTTTAAACTTTATTTACATAGTTAAAAGACCAGTATCGCTTTAAAAGATCAAAATGGGCGCTCGGTCGCCCGCGGCAACACGAAGACGCTCGCGACCGGGCAAGCGGCTACGTGCGTCTTGTCAGCAGTCTTACCCGCGGCGACGCGTGGCCACTTGCGGCACCTTTTTCTTTTCACTCCTTTGTTTGTTTCTTTCTTCTTCTTCAGAAATGAGCTATAATAGCCAATTCCATCATTTTGACTTCAAACGCACGAGTTTCCTTGACGAATGTAAAAAGAATTAACTAGTCAAGAGGAAACTAAGCACGTGCTGTTGGGAGGCCGTGTGCAGATGTTAACAGCCGTGCTGCTCGCAGCTCGCTCTGCCGAACTTATCGCGTCGCTGTTGGCCACTACCAATTCGGTGTGATCCCGGTGTGTATCAACCCTTAGATATGTACCAAAATTTGTCTAACGCAGCAGTTCCTTTTTCTTATCTTTATGTCAAATTTGGCTTATACATAGATTTTGCTGTCAACCTAGACTCTAGTGAATATTAAAAACCTTTAACTTTTTTTAATCATTGATAGGCGTGCTTAAATCTCTATCTAACCTGATGGTAAGGGATGATGTGGTAGGTGACGAAGCACGCTTATCTTGAAGTAACCTTTCCAACACAGACTCTTTTTTAGCTGTACGCACAATGCAACAACACAACACAACTTGTACCAACTTAGCCTGCACTCCGCGACACAACACAAGATAGTATATAAACGTAACGTTCACAGTTTCCCCATTTTTTGCTCCGACGTGCAAAGTTTAGCAAATGGCCGACTAAGTTTGGCCTACTTTAGTTTTTGTTACTTTTAATGACCTGCACGACGAATCGAGAAGGAAAAATCCGTCAAGGAATAGATTTGTGAGGAAATACGTATTGTTTTGTGTATGTATACGGAGCACGCTTATCTTGAAGTTACCTTTTCACTCTTCCTGCGTATAGACGCACAAAACGTTTTGGGAACACATTTATTATGCGTACAGCTAAGGAGTGGAATTCCTTGCCGGAATCTGTGTTTCCTGATGACTACAACCCGGGAATCTTTAAGTCAAGATTCCGATACTAGTGAGCCTCACTATCAACGATTGCATCACTGTTTACCAATAGGTGAGATCGCAGTCAAGCACTGGTTTATATCTATTAAAAGAAAACCTAAGAGAACCAGTTTTTTTTATATTAAATTAATTGGTTAAAACCACTGGTTTTAACCAATTAATTACTACTATTAGAAAACTAGTACACTACTAAATACTATTAGAAATTGTAATCGTAGGTATGTGGTAGAATTATAATCGGTTCACACCACTTCTGATAAGAATGATAATTAATGAACACGTGGTTTTCCATGTCCCCTTTCAATGTCTTCACAACCGTGCACATTATGCACTATTACTGTTACATGTACGAAAGTTGTCTGTCTAATGTTTTTCTTATTTATTCAATTAAGCCATCAAACAGCTTATTTAGATTAAATTTTTATACTCTTATTTTTTTGGCCAAAATTAAAATATATAGATAATGAATGTGACTATGTCTAATTGCTTGTAATTGTACATAGGAATGAGTCTCTCGATTTTCATCAAACCTGGAATTAAATTTGGGTGTTGGACGGTAATTTTGATTGATCGTTTTAGTGTCTCATGTCCAATTTTGATTCTTATTTTTCGTCAAATTCTGAAGGTGTAGAAAATATATTTTAAGAGCGGTCAACTCGAGGTACATTTTCATACAACCGCTCTTACGTGATTATGATGTTATTACACATCTTTCTCTAGATATTTTTGATACACAGCTACAAGATGTAGATATTATCTAGGCTTCTATAGAAATCAAAACATAAATTTGTGAAAAACTAATCTAGTAAAGACCTCTGAAAATCTGCTATTTTACGTATAATGTACTCAAATATTAAAAATATAAAAAAATACATCCATAGAAGCCTTGCATATTTAATCGAGATTCTGAATGACGACAATTTTTCTAAAAAACTTTTAAGGATTTAAAAAAAAACACATATTTCCTGGAACAAGTTTTGAGAAATATACGAGTAAATCACGGAATTACCGAATGCCAACAGAGTTTTCAGCCCCCCTAGCCAAGTTACGAGTTTCGTTTCGATTCTCTTGCGTAGAACGCCTCGAGTAGGCAACGTCTCCGATTCCTTTGTCCTGACCACGTGACTGAGCGTTGAGCTGACGTCACGGTCGACGTCGACGAAACGGTCGTAACTTGGCTAGGGAGGCTGGTGTTATCTCTCTTTTTTCGCATTGCCTCTTCATCAAACATCGCGTTGGATTGCGTTAGATGAAGCAACAAGCTTTTATACCATGCTCGGCGTTGACGATAGGCGAGGGGTAAAGGGCCTTCGTTAGTTTTTCTGAAAGCATGGCTGGAGCAGTGGCTGAGCGATTGACCGCTGCGCTGCATGTCGTTCAATTCCCGCACAGAACAAATTTTTGTATAGCCTACAGATAGTTGGTCCAGGTCTGGGTGTCTTGTGTCTGTGTGTTTACAAGTTTGTGAACACACTCACGATCAAAGAGTTGTGTGGCAACTATTTTTTTAAATTGAAAATTCATCCACTGCTATGAAGTAAGATTTGGGGGAGTCTTTTGAAGAAATTCGTCATTTATGCGAAGAGAAAAAGAAGAGTGACCCATAGTCTCCAGTCAACAAGTCTAATGGGAAACTGGAAAATAAAATACTATAACTTTGAACAAAACACAATATTACAAAGGCTTTGTAAGTGTGTGTGTATGTTTGTTACTTGTTCAAGCTCAAACGGCTAAACGGATTTCGATGAAACTTGGTACACGAGTAGACCATGTCCCGAAATAGCATTTATGTTACTTTTTGTCCCAGGAGTATTTATATTTATTTACTTATTTATTTTATGTACACACAAACACTGAAAAATGACAAAAGCAGATAGAAGAGCACAAACTCCCCTCCCCTCCCCCCTTCCTCCCCCCTCCCTACCCCCAACCTCCCCCTCCTTTTCCTTTTTTTCTTTTTTCCTTTTTTTTGTGTGAGTGTTTCCTTGGGACAATTTACTGCTTTCTGCCAGCAACAGCTAGTAACATTGAATATACATCAATGGCTAGTAAATAGATATTTATAACTAGCTTCTGCCCGCGGCTTCGCCCGCGTGATAGAAAGTTTCTCCATACAAACTTTGAACCCCCGTTTTATCCACTTAGGGGGTGAATTTTAAAAAATCCTCTCGCTCGCCGCTCGCCTACGTCATAAAGGGAAACCTTGTCCAAAATTTCATGCTCCTACTCCCAGTAGTTTCGGCTGTGCTTTGATATGTCAGTCAGTTTTTCCTTTTATATATATATATAGATAAACATAGTCCATTACAATATCCTCCAAATGTTAGCTCCTTAAAATCCTTTGAAATACAACAACTTTATGTGACAACAATTTGCAATAAACCTGCTTAAGATACAGAATTTCCAACTACAAAATCAGAATGAATTTTCAACTAGAAACTCAAATCTAGCTCAGTTGCAACTTTACATTTCAAGAACCAAGTAAATTATGTTAATATCTTTATTCTTCGCTGCACTATATTTGCTATATCTCTGCTTGTGACACTTTAAATGGTTTCTCAAGTATATAAACTACTTGCCAACAGAAACCAGTCAATTGGTCTAGCATAATATTTTATGTTCTGTATTGATTCTGCCAAGTGTTCATACGTTTTGTAACAAAATTCATTGTTTATTGTGTTATTTGAAAGCCATTTTGACCAGCCAATTTTGACAAGCCAGCCAAGACTGGCTTGTTGGTCTAGTGGTTAGTGGCCCTGACTGCTATGCCGGAGGTCGTGGGTTCGATTCCCACCCAGGACAACTGTTTGTGTGATGAACACAATCATTTGTTCTGTGTCTGGGTGTAATTTATCTATAATATGTATGTATTTAGAAGTATATAGGTATGTACGATGTATGTGTGTGTATATCAGTTGTTTAGTACTCATAACACAAGCTCTGCTTAGCTTGGGACTAGACGGCGTTGTGATAGTTGTGGAATATTATTATTATTATATTATTATTATTATTATTATTTTTGGTTTCTAAGGTAAAGCATGGCCGATCGATGGAATAAAATAATATTTATCAATACTCTTATTTAAAAACCCGCTCTTATTTCTACTGCTTTTAGGTACGCAATAAACTGTTCATCGCACCAGTGCGGAAAAGTGCGTGAGCTCGCCGCCACCCCAATTTATCGTATCCGGCTGGTAAACGACCCCTGCGAGTCGCGCGTCATCCCCCGTTTATTTATTTTTTCAAAGTGTTTTGAAAAACATTGTTTGATACACTTTTAAATTTATCACTGTAGCACTCGGCTCCATAACACCCTCGCCTGCGGCTCGGGCAAATTCCACCTCGGTGGTTCTGTGCGTTTCGCATCTATCGGATTCCCGCAACCCTCACCAGGTCGTCGGTCCACCTAGTGGGAGGCCTTCCAAAACTGCCTCTTCTGTTATGTGGTCGCCACTGTAGAACCTTTCGACCGCATCGACCATCTATTCTACAAGCCAACCCTGCCCACTGCCAATTAAGTTTGGCGATTCCTTGGGCTACATTTATAACCTTGCTTCTCCTGATTAATGTCTGATCCGGTCACACAAGAAAACTCATTTGGCATTGCCACGGTTTAAATACCGGAATCGTTTTTCCAGAACTCGCTGTGCTATTTTCTTCACGCTTTTCAGGTGATTTAAAAAAAATAAAAGCGAAATCACATCCATTATTGGCTCGCTTTACCCAGTGGTCCTTCCTTTGCCGAACTTAACCATTTCAAAACGTTTTATTCTCATCCGATACTTCGAGTATTTTGATCCTCCCGGGATTTAATCGGCCATCCAAAAATCTTTATCCATTACTTACAGCAATACTCCTCATGGGATTTTCATGATAGGAACTTACCCTAGGGTGGAAAGTAAAAACACAGATTCAATAAAATTGCTTTAACCACAACGATTTTATCTCTGCGCGAAAATATACGCATCAACATTGCGTGTTTGCACGCAACGGCTTTTTTGTCCGGAGTTATAAATTTTATTGTAAGACAACTCACTATCGTAAAACTAAAGTACTTTTAAGTTTATGTTTCCATGAATTTTTTTACGGAGTTTTCAGCTGTAAATAGAACGGATCCTAAAAATAATGTTATTAGTTCATATTGAATCATTTGTTTAATGCATGTTTTAATAACGGTTGCGGAAGTCCGATGGATGCGAGACGCATAGGACCGTACATTGTGGCGACACTTAGGGGAGGCCTATGTCCAGCAGTGGACGTCTTTCGGCTGAAATGATGCTGATGATGAGGAAAATATATTCAGCCTCTAGCGTGCTTTAGGTTACTCAAATGAAATCCTTCATGAAGTTATCACAATGAAAGCTACTCGTATTTATTGAGTCTGTGGATAATCTTATTACAAGTACCTTGTCATTTTCTCGTGTCAGATTTTTACTGAACAACGTAGCCATAGCAGGTACCACCTCAGGAGATGTCAGCAAAACTGTAGGGGTTCTACTGGAGCCATGGGTTGTGCGAAAGAGAACCCCGGGGCCTTGGAACGAAGGTAGAGAAGGATCATAGGAGTGGGTTTTATTCAGTAAAAGTCTGACACGACATTGGCAAAATCCTGACGCATCAACGCCCAACTTAAACCTTTGCGCTTAGAACGCTGAAATTTGCACAGAGGATTTTATTTTATTTACAGAGAATAAGACATTAATTTCCTAAAATTCACCCCCCTTTTTAAGGTGAAAAATGAGAAATCATCTAATGACTTCTCTCGTTCTGGGGTGGCAGAGCGAGAGGGCGTGTCAGACTTTTACCTTTCAACCAGTAAAAGTCTGACGCCTTCCGCCACACCTAAGTTCGTTCAGTCACCTTTTGCGTTCCAGGATCACGAATATCCCTTTCATACTTTCCCCCAATTTTTTTCTAAGGTGGGAAAATCTTATGACAAAAATCCCGCCCTTGGGCGGAGCGGGAGATAGTGTCAGACTTACTGACTAAAAACTCACTCCTGTTCCTTCTTTGCCTTCGTCCCAGGGCCCCGGGTTTCACTTTCACTCTACCACTACCCCTACGATTTGCTGACATTTCCCTGAGGCGCGCGTGGAACAGTACGCGTTACCGGACGGTCGGACGGCGAGCAATGGGTGGCTCGCCGTCCGCAAGCCCGCGGTTTGCTGACATCTCTTTGAGGTGCGCGTAAAACACTACATACAAATGTGATATCGATATAAAAATACGTGACGTTCATAAGCGTCAACGGAAGGTGGCAATCAACTGCAGGTCCTATCCTGCTATTGTCCCGAATGTTTCCAAACCAATCCATAGAATGAGTCAGCGACTTTACGAGTAGGTAGTCTATGAGTTGACGTTAAGATGTAGTGCGAACTACGAATTGTCGCATTATTATGACGACAGCTTGCTCTCAATGCGATTGAAATTAAACTTGGTTTAACTGGTCATGTTTTTGTGTCATTTATGCCAATTTATATCAATATTTTGACATCAGTACTAATATTGGCGTTTATATAAATCGATTAGGTATAATAGTTATTATTATCATTGACGTGACTCAGAAGACCGCCCAGCTTAAGTGTCATCATCATCATCATTTCAGCCGATAGACGTCCACTGCTGGACATAGGCCTCCCCCAAATGTCGCCATAATGAAAGGTCCTGTGCGTCTCGCATCCATCGGATTTCTGCAACCTTAACCAGGTCATCGGTACACCTTGTAACACTGCTGCATTCTTCGTGCTTGGTTCTCTTGCGGATATCTTCATTTCTGATTCGATCACGCAAGGAAACTCCTAAAAAATAAAAAATATTAAATCCAATGCATTTGTTTGTGTCCACTCTTTCAAATATTATGGATTATGCCTTTATATTAAAAGTTATATTGACTGAGTTGATACGCTTTAATCTTTTACTTCTAGGGTTGCTACCTGTAGTTGATACATTATACATTATATATACATAACAGAACGGCTGTTTTTGTTAATTGTGCTATGTATAGCATAGCATATTCAGCCTTTTAATGTTCCCACTGCTGGGACTCAAGCCTCCTCTCTAGGAGAGGGAATGAGCCGTAATCCACCACGCACTATGTGCTATACATTATAGAAAAATAAAGAAATGAAAAGTACCAATATTTTTATCGCTAATTAAAATTTTATATATCTTTTTAACTTAAATTCAAAATACACTTTGGTAGCAAAACGTAGTTAGGAGGAGCCAAAATTTTCGAACTCACGCTTACCCTAGCATCCCAAATTCTCATCTTTCTCAAATTTATCTGCATTTTCAACCACTTAAATCCTTATTTTCTAAAGGAAACCTTCGTTTGACCTTTCATACAGAAATAGAAATAAAAATGCTATCTCGCCGCCTATCAGTTCCGTGATGGCTAGATCGCATTTTTGAGCTAGCTTCGCTCGCTCCTACATTTATATTTTGTTTCAAGATTTCCAGGGCTGCGAAACCAATTATCCCCCGCGACAAACTTAATCTGCAATCGGTCTAAATTAATTGTTAATTTTGTGTCACAAAAATATAGTTTGTAAAGCCGATTGCAAAGAGAGCAGAAAGTGATCAAAAATAAAAACATCGAAAAATAAAAATCTACATTAAAATTAATATGTTAACTTTAATTATTCATTCTTCAAAAAGTACCTAGTAATTTTTTTTGGAATGTTTTAAATAAAACTTTCAAAATAACGTGGCAACCCTAGTTACTCCTCGACTGTTATTACACGAGGCGACCTTCTTACTAACTAAATATAATTGAGTAGACATCTAATTAAATCTAAGTGATAAGTTATTAACTATTAATGAATCTCAAGGCTCTAGAGATTCTACTCAGAATTATAATGGATACTATTTTGTTCTCTTAGTTGATTGGACTGTAAATTAAAAATATATATACTAGCTACTGCGCCGCGGCTTCGCCCGCGTGGTAGTAGAAAATTGTCCGAATGGAACACACTTCCATGATAAAAAAACTGGGCAAGTGCGAGTCGGACTCGCGCAATAAAGGTTCCGTACAAACTTACCTACATATTTGAATAGTTCAATTCCCGAATGAAGTCTCGAAGATTTTTTGAATCGCAAATATTTTTTTTTGGTGAGATAAAAAATTTTCTGTTTTCAGATTTATTCCTATATCTATACTATAAGACCTTGCTTTATGCAAAATTTCTGGATTTTGGATGAACCGGGAAGTACCCTGTGAATTTTGATTCCTTTGAGTGTCGAAATGTACGTTTTTTGTGCGACATATGTTTTTTTTTCGGCGTATGTTTTTTTTTCGTTAACTCAGAAGTTTGATTTTTTCAGTTTCAAAGGACCGCAAACTTAATTATTTGGTTTTAATTTCAACTCGATACCTCCACGCGTTCTCGAGATAAAGGGTCTTGACAGACAGACAGACAGACAGACAGACAGATGGACGGACAACAAAGTGATCCTATAAAGGTTCCGTTTTTTCCTTTTGAGATACGGAACCCTAAAAAAGTATCCTATGTGCTATTACAGGACATTGGTGTTCAGTTTCTACCGAAACCCGTTCAGTCGCTCGAGCGTAAAGAAGTAAAAAACGTTGGAACACTAACTTTCGACTTTATGTCTGAAGTGGAATGTATTTTTTTTTCCATATAGACTCTTTCTAAGGAGCGGCATGTTGCCAACGGCAGAGGTAACTGCAGTCTCGAGTTCTCGACCCGTGTCGACGGCATCTGTTGATGCGTCGACGGCATCTGTTGATGCGTCGACGGCGGCTGTCGACATTCAACAAATGAACATCAGCGGCGGCCGTCGTGTGTGTCAAATATTAATAGGTCCGCGGCTGCTGCCCCGTGTTGACGGCAACAGATATTACAGCCCTAGCCAAGTTACAACCGTTTCGTTTCGACTCTCTTTTCGTTGATCGCCTCGAGTCGGCCACGCCTCCTAATCCTTTGTTCTGACCACGTGATTGAGCGTTTAGATGACGTCAGAATAAAGGAATTGGAGGCGTGGTCTACTCGAGGCGATCGATGAAAAGAGAATCGAAACGAATCGGTTGTAACTTGGCTCCTTGAGGGGGCTGGTATGAGCTCTTAGTCTACTAGGCCAGCGACCTTTCACTGGCCTTCAACAGACCGATTTTCACAAACTCAAAGACTACAGCTCACATAAAAAAAAATCCTTTTCAAAAAACCTTAATTGCGATATTCAGTCTTATAATCAGAGGCTGACTGTACTAATGACGTGGCTCTGTGGCTCGTGGTTTCTCGCGCAGTCGAGCACCCTTGTCGTGCATGCGTGGCTCGAAAGTAAATGTTGGACTTGTGTGGGTAAAGATGTTGGGTTTTTTTGATGTAGTGTTGTGCGGGGGATTGACAAAGGCGTCTATTTAGGTCATTATGAGTGGAATGATACCTACATGGTAAAAAAAAACTGGCTAAATGCGAGTCGAACTCGCACACGAATACTCGTACAATACAATATTAAAATCGAGCAAAAAAACGCAAACAAATGAACGTTTCTTGTATCGGAATCCCCTTTAATTTTTAACTTTATTTTTATTTGCCGTTGTATTGACAATAGAAATACACATTCTTTGAAAATTTAAACTTTCTACCACTTTCGGTTTATGAGATACAGCCTTCTAACAAACGGACAGACGGATGGACGGACAGCGGAGGCTTAGTAATAGGGTCACGTTGTCACCCTTCAGGGCACGGAACCCTAAAAATGTGCTTTTATGGTGAATACTCCAGGGAAGGCCGCGAAATTAAAATTGTCTAAAGTTTTCCTTGCAATTAGCAATTCATTATCAAATAGTATGGTAACAAAAACTATATTTGCGGTAATGAAATGTATGTATTTACACATTTATACTTAAACCGTCACCATACCTCTCTTACTTGGAGATGAGGTAAAACGTCTAGTTCTATAGTAAACCTAACTATGTGCATACATATTATACTAATACACAAAATACGCTCAGCCCTGCGTTCAAAAATAACCAGAGTAGGGTAGAGTCGCTACTCCAACCGTTCAAAAATGCTTCGAGTTGCAGCCCAGGATCGTTCTTTTATAACTCGAGTAGCTACCCTAGAGTTAACCCAAATAACTCTAACTCCGAGCAGGGTAGGTTGGTGTAAGCGGCTATCAATGACACTTGCTTGACATTGTCAGTTGAACTCTACTTTCGCGTTCAAAAATGCGAGACTAGAGTCTCTACTCTGGTGACGTCATTAGAGTTAACTCTGAGCTCATATTTGAACGCAGGGCAGGCGTTGAAGTACCTACTCCTCATTCTCTCTCTTCTGGGCACATGTCCGGATGACATCGCTGTCATCCGGACATGTGCCCTACTCGCAGCATTACTAGCTACTGACTAGCAGCATTGGTATAGTTACATTGCCATTACAGTTTTTTATTAATATGGCACATTCTAACTCAACAAAAAATTCCAGAGGTAAAATTTTTCGTTGAGGTTTTTTTCATTAAAAAAGAAATCTTTACTTTTTATTTTAAACTTAATGGTAAAAACCAATAGCATTTTAATCCGACACGGGAATTAAGGTAGAACTACTGCGCACACGTGTGCCACGTACGCCGATCTCCATACATTTTATATGGCAACTAAACTTTTAAAGCTACATTAGATCCGCGCCATGCGACATCTTTCTACGTACAAATCAGCCCCCCTAGCCAAGTTACAATCGTTTCGTTTGCGTCGAACGCCTCGAGTAGGCCACGCCTCCGATTCCTTCGTTCTGACGTCATCTCAACGCTCAGTCACGTGGTCAGAACAAAGCAATCAGAGGCGTGGCCTACTCGAGGCGTTCGACGCAAACGAAACGATCGTAACTTGGCTAGGGGTGCAGGCGTGGTCTACGTGTGCGCCGTGTCGGTTTAATGTAGTTCTAGCTTTAAATCTAGGTCCCCACACGAAGAAGTCACGCTTGCGACCACAAGACCCATTACAAAACATAAAAGCCATAAAAGTTCCAGCCTGAAAATGGCCAAAATTGAGCTCTAAACATACGAAACACAAATAGAAAGTTTCCTTCAGAATTTATCTCTGGTTGTAAAGTAAGCCGTTTTATGTTCGTTCCTTAGTATGTAATGAATCGCCCTCGTAAAATTAGGAACAGACTGGGTTTCAGATTAGTATTAAACTCTTGTATATTGGTTCACTTGACTTCTTTGGGTATGAAGTTTTATCTGGATTAACTGAATTCAAAGGATTAATAGATCCTTTCATTCATATTTTTATTCATTTAAATATATACTTCTAATTTTTACATAGGTTTGTACATTTAAAAATACTAACTATAATTACAATAAAATAAAAATAAAATAATAAAAACCCTACACTAATTACAACTAAAATCAAACTAAAATATGGCGTCGAAAAACTCTTCCACATCGCTGTCGACTGGTAATGTGCCCAAAAGACTGGCGGCATTGTCACGCTGTATTGCAATGCTTATCCTCTGTCCGCGGTAAAAGCCAGCCCTTGGGTCACGGAAAGTGTCAACTAGACGTTTTGACAGATCTTTATACAACTTGTGAGCTCTCGGACCCCACGAACCGAGAGTTTTAACCCCAAACGGTTCGGAAATATAACTTCCAACAAGGTTATTATATTTTCGCCGCTTGAGGTTCTCCGCAGCTGCAGCAGCAGCACCACTATATATACTGTATAAATTACATTTTTCGATAAAAAAAAAAATATATATATAAAAAAAAAAAACAGTAACCATCCGGTGTAGGGAACAGGGTCCAAGCTACCGGCGGTCAGGGCTCCAGAGAACGGAACGGCCCACGTAGTGCTTACGGCCCATTCCCTCGAGGCCTGAGTCCCAGCTGTGGGAAAATATGCTATGCTACTTGTTTGGTAGCAGTGCACCGCAGCCTACCTATTTTTTACTTTAATGTCTTATAGTCCATCCAAAAGTTGTCTGGTAGTAATCGTTGTCAGTGATAAGACCGCCATTGTACCCGTAGGTTTTAGTTTTTGTAAAATTATGTTGCTATTTTATTGTAAAATAAAGTTGCTATTCTGGTTTTGCTCGCGGATGCCGAAAACTGTAGGTTTTTTGGTTTGATATAGGAAGATAGACGTTCGAGGCGCTAAAATACTAACAGAAAGTCGCGAAGATGCGTCAACCGTTTCTCTCTCAGAATCTGTTCTGCAATAGTATATTTTGATACAAGTGCAGAAAGTTTGTCATTGTGACCGAGGCGGAATTCGCTCGAGCCGTAGGCGAGTGTGTTATGGAGCCGAGGGCTGCAGTGACAAATTTTCATGTGTACCAAACGAATTTTTTCAATACACTTACGAAATGAATAAACGGGGGTTGACCTGTGACTCGTGAGGGTCGACGCGCGCCCAGCCTGATAAGATAAATGTAATAAAATTGTGGCGGGGAGAGCACGCGTACTTTTCTGCACTAGTGCTGAAAACAGTTTATTGCGTGCCTAAAAGCGGTGGGATAAGAGCGGGTTTTCGAGTAAGTGTATTGAAAATAATATACTTCTAAAACTAAAAAAAATGGTTGACCCATATACCAATACACAGGCTGGGGCTGTGAGTATGTTTAAAAGAGTTACCGGCCTTAGAACGTAAAGGGTAACTGTAGGACACAGGTGGGTTTTAGTTAGTTAAAGTCTGAGACGTCCTCTCGTTCCACCATAGACCGGAATAAGTATTTTTTTTAAATATATATATAAACTAGTGCTTGACTGTGGTCCTACCCGATGGTAAGCAGTAATTTAATCGTTGATGGTGAAGCGCGCTAGATTATTGAAAGCCTATTCACTCTAACCTTGTAGACATAACACAAAATTCTTACACACTTTCTCGCTTCACTCTAGTGCGTGAGAAGTTATTGCATAAGTTTTCACCACAAAAAAAAAAACGCTACACCATAAAAATATATGTAAAAACACCATAAAATGACATGTTTCTCAATAAACAAAGACACCTGGTACTAAATTACCGACGTTTGTGACTAAATGGCTTCACACATGGTACCTATAGCGTTATGTGACCTCACGTCATGAAATTCAGGAATCTTTTGTTTTATACGAGACCTTTTTTATGGGACCCGTTTGGCGGGTCTACGCCTTTTTGCAACGTAATTCGTTTGTCACGCATCTTTAGTGAGGTGCCTGGAACTATCGATAAAATATTATATGGAATCTGTGTTGATTTTGTGTGGGTGTGCCATGGGTATTCTATTTACTTATTTATTTTAAAATTTATGTACACACATAAATAGAAAAGAAGATACATTGTTATAGAAATTGTACAAAGGTACTTACTGTTTATTTCTAAAAGAAATTTCTTCCAGCAGACCTGCGAAAGGAGAGAAAGGAAGAAATGTAGACAATAGTGTGTAGAAGTAATAAAAGAAGAGTATGTGAAATCTTAAATTAAAGTAATAAATACTTATATACCTATGTATACCTTATACTAAAAATAAATACATAATAATATATATATACATATAATCACACTAGAGAGGAAAGATAGTGCTCTTTTACTTTAGATTTGAAGAGTGGATGTTAAAGTTGAGAGTAATTAAGTTATTTCTAAACAGCGTGCCTCTACGTGGCCTTCATGATCGCTTAGGCAAGACAGTTATCGATTTTATTATCATCATCTTCCTGCCCTTGTCACACTTTATTAGGGGTCGGCACAACACGTTTTTTTCTTCCTTTCTGTCCTATCACCAGTCCCACTATCACTAACTCTCTTTTCTTTTATATAGTGATTCAAAAGAACACAGAGTTAGCTGGATCCATCTTTTCTATAATATATTAATAATAATAATATTCCACAATGCCGTCTAGTCCCAAGCTAAGCAGAGCTTGTGTTATGGGTACTAGACAACTGATAAACATACTTATATATTTCTGAATACATACATAGATAGATAGATAAATTACACCCAGACACAGAACAAATGATCATGCTCATCACACATTTGTCCTGGGTCGGAATCGAACCCACGGCCTCCGGCGTAGCAGTCAGGGCCACTAACCACAAGATCAACAGACGTCTTCTTTGGCACACCTCTCTCCCTCTATCCATATATACATACTCATAACTCTTCCATATCAGGATGAACGATTCCCTTTTAACTTTTCAGCCACTGGCGCTACTTTCAAACTAATAGTAGACCATGGGTATTACCATATCTCTTATCAGATTATTAATTGAAAAAGGTTCTATATTCATTTCCTAAAAGGACAGTGCGCTCTGTATTAAAATATCGTTACACCAATTTGTGTATATACCTACTGTTTGAATTTCGTTCACTTCTTAATATCTAAATATGTATTATGTTCGAACACGCATGCAGGACCGGTCGTTTAGGCAACGCTTGGGGAAGGCCTATGTCCAACAGTGGACGACTTTCGGCTGAAATTATGATGATGCATGCATTCCAAAATATCGTGAAAATTAAGTGATTTTTTCCGCAATCCAATTATTTTGTTGAAATATTTATTTTAGATTTCTTCTTCGACTTTGTAAAACAACAATAATTGCCAAATTCAATGAAGAATTACCGACTTTGAGGTTGGCACGCTTATGATATTAATATAACGTTACCAAAGCTACACGGGATTTTTTTTTTATATCCTCATTACTTTTACGAAAATTATATGTACGAGTATATCATATTTATTCGTCCTCGTGCAAATCATAATTAAGAAAGTATGATGAATAAATGATATTTATTTTTCAAATAGGTCTTTAAAAAACACTTGACACGTCAATTTTTCGTCAATTTAAAATATATGAAGCTGGTGTTTCCTAGCTGACTACTCAGAGAAGTAACACCGAAACAAACTCAGGGCTCAACGATAGATCGCCGTTCGACCGTCCGGACCGAACCCACGTCGTCGATGGCGCGTACTGTTCCACGCGCGCCTCAAGGAGATGTCAGCAAACCGTAGGGGCCAAGAAGGGTCGAAGCCTACTACTGGGGCCAAGGTATTGTTTCTGAAAGGAAATCTCGGCCCTGGTACGAAAGGCAAAGAAGGAACAAGAGTCGGTTTTTAGTCAGTAAAAGTCTGACACGCCCTCTGATAAAAAAAATCTGGCTTACTGCCTAGGTGTATACTAATTCTACACTACATATAAAAAAAAACTGGGCAAGTACAAGTCGTACTCGCTCACTGATGATTCCGTACAAAGTTATGTATTTTTGTAAATAGTTCAATTCCCGAATCGAGTCTCGGAAGATTTTTCCGAATCGCAAAAACAGTATTTTATTTGTGACGTAACTACAAGTTTACAGTTTTCAGACTTATTCCTATTTTTGTGCTACAAGGCTTTGCTTCTTTTTAAATTTCAGGTTTCTAGGTCAACGGAAAGTGCCCAGTTCAGTTCAGTTTCAAAATAACGCATATTTTAACACTCGCTGGGAAATCGAAACGGAGCGTAAATGGTCTTATTTTTACATTGCATTGACTTATAAGTTTGATTTTTTCAATGTTGCTTATGGTAACAGACCTGAGTATTTGACATAAATTACAGCTTCATACTTACATGCGTTCCTGAGAAAAATAATCTTGAAAGACGGAGAGACGGACAACAAAACGATCCTATAAGCGTTCCATTTTTGCCGACTTAGGTGCGGAATACTAAAAACGATTTATTTTGAAGAACACAATTTTGTTAAATCATAGTTTTACACAAAGAAAACTTATTTCGAAATTTCGATAAAAACTTGTAAAATATAATGATGTAGTTCCAAGTATTCTTAATAGTCTTTTGTATACAAAACTCATTATATTTAGAAAGCTCAATAATTTATTCGCGACATTGAAAAATGTTTACGCATTGAGCTTCAGCGAAACTCCATTCGAATTTTCCAGTCAAACATTTATCGGAATAATATTTCATTTAGTTTTTCAACTTCTCGAAAACAAATGTCGAAAGTTTTAGTTGAAAAATATCGATAGTCGATAAGTCACGTCACTAGCTGAAGTTTACGCAAGGGTATCTTCTATAGACGAACATTTACATACAAATGTCGGGTAGTACTGCGAATGACATAACATTATAGTTTAGGAGACGGCGCTTTGGGATATGCGTCGTCTCTTCCGGGTTTCTTTTTTTAAATGTTTTATCTCGAATTAACAATTTGCGTTATTTTTGTTTCAGGTACTTGATGCAGATATACACACATCCCAATAAATATTTAGTATGTTTTACTTTCTTTATTAATATACGAAAAATTCGCAAGGTGCGAAAACAATACTGCTACTCATACTTATGGAAAAATTATGTTCAGTGCCAAACTTTGCCCATACACATAAGGATCTAAGATCAAAGTATGCCATAAAGCCGGGTTCACACTGCTGTAATGCAACATGCAAGGTAACTAAGGAACATTTCATAAGTGCGGACGCAGCGCACGCACGAACCGAGCATGTACCTACTCACGTAGTTGAAATGCTCTGTTCGCGCGCGTAGTGTGCACGGTTCGAGCGCGCAATGCGTCCACGCTATGGGAATTCTGTAACATTGCAGGATACATTGCGACAATGTGGACGGCAAATTCTTTCATTGCATGTTACATTGCAGGTTACGTTACAGCAGTCTGTACCCGGCTTAACAAAATCACCCTTATCCACCGGATTAGTGTTTTACTATTATTACCTTCAATAAAATCCAACACATAAGCTGCATTCCAATATTGTCAAAACAAATAATTCTGTCAACTTGCGAATATCAGTTCCCTGTCTCCTAGCCTAATAAGAAAACAAGCGGAAAATGGGGGACTATTAACTTATCGTTTTATGTTTGTTATGATCGATACAATATGAGTTTTGTTTTGTATAAATAAGGTTCAATTTCTGTTGTTATGTGTTTGACAATGGCTGTCACAAACATTGGATAACAACGGCCGAACCATTTATTGATGACAGCTTTGTAGAATTATGTCAAATTATTTGGAGAATGTAATGGCGTTTGTTAAAGTAGGTACTTGCTTATTGATAAACCGTTTGTTGAAAATCAGTGTCTACACGATTACCCCGGTTAGCTTTTGTTTTTATGTCCCCATATTTACTGTACAAACGGGTTTTGATACGTTTATCGGATAATTGGATGATATTTCGAGGATTTTTTCTGAATTGACAGTGCGTTAACACTCAATGGTTACTGAATCTGGTGATTTCATAGAAAACACAGCCACTTTTTTATTTCCATTTAGGTATTAATTATAAATACAAGTACGTCAGTTATATTTAACTGACTGTTGACTACACTCCATTCACAATAAGGTTAGACATTTAAACAAACCTTTTTACTGACGTTTCAACCGATTTTGACTTTTATTACGTAGACATAAGGATGGCATTACAACCAAAAAAGCCCGGGCAAGTGCGATTCGGACTCGCGCAATGAGGGTTCCGTATAAACTTACCTATGAAAACAGTTACGAAGATTTTTCTGAATAACAAAAAAGTTTTTTTTTTGTGACGCAACAACAAATTTACAGTTGTCAGATTTTTCCTATACTTGTTCTACGAGACCTTGCTTCTTACCAAACTTCAGGATTCTAGGTCAACGGGAAGTACCCTATGAATTTTGTTTCCCTTGAGAGTGTCGAAATACACGTTTTTTGCGACATAAACTGCCGTAACTTTTTTTCAGAAGTTTGATTTTTTCACAGCTTCAAGGGATTGCAGATCTGAGTATATGGTTTTAATTTCAACTTGATACCTTCACGCGTTCCCAAGATAAAGGGTCTTGACAGACAGACAGACGGACGGACCACAAAGTGATCCAATAAGGGTTTCGTTTTTTTTCTTTTTGAGGTACGGCACCCTAAAAAGTGGTTACAACACCAACTACGAGTATTTCCTGCAGCCGCCACTTGTAATGCCAACGCAATAAAAGTCAAAATTGGTTGAACGGACAGCAAAACAAAAAATGTTTATATGTCTAATCTTATTGAGAATGGAGTACTTATAGAAATTGTTAAAATCACAAAATAACCGTCCCAGTGGTCACGGTAGTGGTCCCAAGAAGTTGTAAGGGCCACTGCCACTTGAATATACCCTATATTCAAGTTTACAGCTTCAAAAGACTTGTGCTAACGTTGCAGCACTGGAAAAACTGCGTATTTTTCTCTTTTTCGATTTTTTTTTACTCTATAGAAGTTATAAACTATACAAGTTATGCACGGTTGTTTAGGGAAGTAACGGTGTCAGAGGTACACCCCTATTTTTTAATTAGTTCAAAAGAAAATTGGGCTCTATCCGTACCCGTTACTGATCGTATTTATAAATTTGTAAAATTGTCCATGAAAATTTGTCATAATTGGTAAGTTCATAATTGAATGAATTATTCATAACAATTGCTACTAGAAAATACTACGTGCAGTGTTTTTCCATTGTTTTTCATTCTAAATCAATAGCCTGTATAATATTTCCATAAATTGAGTGACATTTTGGGATATAATTCGGCGTTTCTCGCCTGGGTTGACGCTCGTGACCGCAAAGCTCCGGATCTGAGCTCAAAGAAGAGAGCTTTCAACCATGCTGCCAAGTCCTACAAAAAGGCACTAAAGAAGGCTCGGTTCGACCGCATTACTCATATTGGCACAAAGCTCTCTGCACAGCCGTCCGGTAGCAGAGCGTTCTGGTCCCTTGCCAAATCGGTCGAAGCGAACTTCTGTAGGCCCACATTGCCTCCGCTGGTTAAGCCTGATGGAACACTGGCTCACTCGGCGAGAGAGAAAGCAGGTCTCTTTGCATCTCTCTTCGCCCATAATTCTCGTCTTGATACTAGCAGTGCTACTCCACCGACTCTACCTCACTGCAACACCTCGATGCCTGAGGTTCGCATAAGAAATAAAGAAGTATTGAGAGCACTGTGTCGCCTAGACGTGAATAAAGCTAGTGGACCAGATGGTGTACCAGCAATAGTTCTCAAGGCATGTGCGCCCGAGTTGTCTCCTGTATTGACGCGCTTGTACCGCCTCTCATTTAGGACTGGTATAGTGCCCAAGTCCTGGAAGCTTGCCAACGTGCAACCCGTGCCCAAAAAGGGCAGTCGTGCCGATCCTGCTAACTATCGGCCGATTTCAATAACCTCCATACTTTGCAAGATTATGGAGCGTGTATTGAACTCGCGCCTCTTGGCATACCTGGAAGGTAACGATCTCCTCAGTGACCGACAGTACGGGTTTCGCCACAATCGGTCTACTGGGGACCTACTAGTGTATACCACTCACATGTGGGGCGAGGCCCTCGAGAAGAATGGAGAAGCGATTGCTGTCTCCTTAGACGTCTCGAAGGCCTTCGACAGGGTATGGCATGCCAGCCTTCTGAGTAAGCTTCCAGCGTACGGTATTTCCCCTGGTCTGATTAACTGGGTAAAAGACTTCCTGAGTGAACGGTCTCTCCGAGTTGTTGTCGATGGATGCTCATCAGAGCCCATGACCACTAATGCCGGAGTTCCTCAGGGGTCAGTTCTCTCTGCAACTCTTTTCCTGCTGCATATTAACGATCTGCTGATACCCGGTATCTATGGGTATGCAGATGATAGCACAGTTGTAGAGAGATACCTTCCAGGTGCTCGGGCTAGTAAGGAACTAATCCGGTCCGAACGAGAGGCTATGGTAGAGCGCACGAATGTCTCACTTCAGGCAGTCTCCAAGTGGGGCGAAACCAATCTAGTAGAATTCAACGCCGCCAAAACACAAGCGTGTCTGTTCACCGCCAAAAGGAGCCCGTTCACCTTGGCTCCTGCTTTTCGGAATGTATCCCTGGAGTGCACCGACCGCCTTCAGCTCTTGGGAGTTGAAATTTCCTCAGACCTCAATTTTGGGCGGTTCATTGAGTCCAAAGCCAAGGTAGCTGCTAGAAAACTAGGCGTTCTTGCAAAGGTCCGACGGTACTTCACACCGGGACAGCTTCTAATGTTATACAAAGCACAGGTCCGATCGTGTGTGGAGTACTGCAGTCACATATGGGCTGGTGCTGCAAAATGCCATCTAGCAGCTCTGGACTCAGTGGAAAGGCGTGCGAAGAGGCTAATTGGGGATCCAGATTTGGTTAAGTCCAATCTACAAAGCCTCGAGCACAGGCGCAGGGTAGCCAGCCTATCGGTATTTTACAGGTTGCATTTTGGAGAGTGTGCGCGGGAATTGCATGACTTGATTCCGCCATCTCCTTTCTACCATCGGACAACCCGACGTACGGCGAGTATCCACCCTTACGTTGTTGAAACTTCAACGGTCCGGACTAAGCGTTTCGCTTCGTCGTTTATACCGCGTACATCGAAGGACTGGAACAATTTGCCTGCTACGATCTTCCCGTCCAACTATAATTTAGGTGTCTTCAAGGCTAGAGTGAATAGGCTCTTGATAAACTAGTGCGCCTCACCATCAATGATTGCATCACTGCTTACCATCAGGTGGGATCGCAGTCAAGCGCTGGTTTATATCAATTAAAAAAAAAAAAAATATATATAAACAAATGTTAATAACTCTGCTGTTTAAGAATATTATTTATTGAGACTTTCCTTAAATAATAACAAGACCTTTTCTAATAAGCCCTTTAATTATTTATACTAATTAAAAACTAGTGGTGTATATATACGTACGGTATAAAAGATTACTAACCACTGAACTGGTTTTGAATTTTTTTTTACTAATATATAGCTGCTTTATCCATGAGTGCTTACAGGCTATAAATTTTCTACATTCGCTCGGGCGAAGTTGCTAACAGAAGCTAGTTTTATATAAAAATAAAATCAATTGACTGGTCTGTTGGTCTAGTGGTTAGAGACCCTCACCCTTATGCCGGAGGTCGTGGGTTCGATACCCACCCAAGACAAATGTTTGTGTGATAAGCACGATCATTTGTTCTGTGTCTGGGTGTAATTTATCTATATAATATATTTGTATTTAGATATATATAAGTATATTTATCAGTGTTCTAGTATTCATAGTACAAGCTCTACTTAGTTTGAGTCTAGGTAGCGTTGTATAATAGATGCGATTGACTGGTGGAAAATGCCTAAGTTAGGCATTAAGTCCGCCTCTGTACTTTTGTGTGCATAAAGCATTTAATAAATAAATGAAAGAAGAAAGAAAGAAAAACAATTTATTTGTGCGAAATGATGCAATCTTAAAATTAGTTTACAATCATAATTTCTATGAAAATGGGGAAAAATATGCGTCAAATCTGTGCTAAACGGCCGAACACTCAGCATAAAAGCCTCATGCATAATGCGACGAAACCACAGCTCTGATTTTCAGCGCGGGTCGATGACATTAAATAAATAAATGTATTATAATATTTAAAAAAAACAATAAGATACTGCGCATAAAAGTACCTAATCCCTCCCTAGCTCTCTGCCTACCCGATCACTGCAATGACGTCAGATATAAAACGTGTATAGACGATACGAGCAATCTGCACGCTACTGAAGCAGACACTGATGACAGTCACCAGTGCGTACGTAATGTTCCTTTAGGGAACCTGGCAGTGCTGGTTCCAATTAGGAGGATTGGAGATGAATTTGTGAAAGCTTTGTACGGACTGGTACAAGATTTAGTGTAAAACTTTATTACTGTTGTCGGGAATATGCATGCAATATTTTTTTATTTGTCAAATTAAATAATTTTTAGTAAATAAATTTCAAAAAAAAAGTATTCATCAACAATTAAGTTATAAAGCTTCAAAGCTGCTAATAAGAAAGAGAAATCGGATATAGTCTATGACATCAAAGTTCATCACGCCCGTACGGCCACCAAAGAAAACGGCGTCTTGGCGAGAGAGACGCCATTCTCTATGGTGACCTTTTGTTATATTGACTAGTCTATTTCTATTTGACTGGCCTGTCGGTCTAGTGGTTAGTGGTCTTGACTGCTATGCCGGAGGTCGTGGGTTCGATTCCCACCCAGGACAAATGTTTGTGTGATGAGCACGATCATTTGTTGTGTGTCTGGGTGTAATTTATCTATAATATGTATGTATTTAGAAATATATAAGTATGTTTATCAGTTGTCTAGTACTCATAACACAAGCTCTGCTTAGCTTGGGACTAGACGGCATTGTGTGATAGTTGTGGAATATTATATTATTATATTTCGTTTGTTTTTCTACCAATTTCGATATTTTTTTCACAGTAAACTAAACTCTCTGTACTCTTTAGCTATGACACAGAATAAGTAATAGTACAAGTACTATGATCAATGATTGTATTTTTTTTTTAGTATGTAGATTGTTGGCTTGCTTGATTGCCGCTATAGTGCATTCTGCAAGCATAGCAAGCAATTGATTAATAAATAAATAAATTCTACAACCTGCCCATATAATATTTTTTTATCCCAGACTTATGTTCCCTTGGGACAATTTTTTATATATCCACGCGGGCGAAGCCGTTGAGGAGCTAGATTTGTAATAATCACTATCCTTTTTTTTAAGCAAAACTTTTCAGTACAATTGAATAGCCCCCTTAAATTAAAACTCTATTGTCGCAAATGTCAATTTATTTTGTTGGTAATATATGAAAATACAGATGAAATACTGTTTATTGTGCCCTATTTATTACGAACTAATCTGGAGTAATGATTTCTTATCGCTTCTGATAAGGTTACTAGAAAATGGTGTAAGATTTAAATGCCTTTGTCATATCATAACCCACTGCAACTCATGATCATCACTTCTCTCCCTCAAAATTAAACTTCCAGAGGAAAATGCCAACCACATATTATGAAAGTAAGGAAGGCCATGTCTATCAAACGTTATAATGAAAGTCAGTTTGACTCGGCATGTATACGAGGCCATGATGAATGGCGCGCTTTACATATGTGAGGGGGGGAGGCTGTGGTAAGGATAGAATCAGACAGTCCGACTCGCACTTGCCCGGTTTTTTTATAAAACAATATTGATAGGTATGAGAGGACAGTGTAGACTGGTCAACATTGTACCCAAAAGCAGAATAAAAATAGGCGGAGTCCGCAGTGTCCTCACATTCACATTATAAAAAGAGGCTATACAAAAATTAAAATTAAATTCTTAATAAATGAGATGTTTACAATAATTATAATAAATTACTAATGAAGTTAAGGCGACTGTAGCCCAAAATAAAATTAAAAGTATTGCAAAACCAATGTCACAAAAAAATTAATAATATATTTATGTACCTATATAGGTACCTACTTACTTACATGTTACTTGTACAAGACTCGCACACTGAGGGTTCCGTACAAATTTACCTATGTAAATACTCGTAGTTCAACTCACGAAGATTTTTCCGAATGGAAAAAAAGTTTTTTTTGTGACGTAAGTAACATCAAATTTACAGTTTTCAGAATTTTTCCTATACTTGTGCTATGAGACCTTGCTACATGTCAATTTTCAGGATTCTAGGTCAACGGAAAGTACCCTATGAATTTTGATTGCCTTGAGAGTGTCGAAATACACGTTTTACCCACCCCCTGTTTTTACTTTATTTCTATAGCAGAATAAGTATTTTATATCTTTTTATCGTTCGCGCACATTTTATCTATACGACATTGTCTCCACACAGACCCAGCGTTGTCTTAAGCGCTAATCAGTTCCAGACATAGTCAATATAAGAGTATATAGGGATATAGTAGGCAGCCATCTGTCTTTTACTGTCCTAAATAAGTTTTATTACATAACTATTTCCATCTTAGTACGACCCTACTGGATGTGAGGTGGCGAAGTACGTCGGATCTCGTCTAGACTTTTTGTATAGTTTTTTAGGCTGTGAAACTTTAATTTTTAAACTATTGTATACTTCTTCTATACGTGTGTTTTTCAATTAACTCCGATTTTGAAAAACTTTGTGTGTATAATTAGTGAGTTCCGGGATGGTTTAAAAATACGGTAGGACCCGGTAGGTTTTTTTTCCGGTGGGAAATTCATCCAATGACATCCCTCGCTCTTGGGCGGAGTGGGAGATAGTGTCAGACTTTTACTGACTAAAAACCCACTCCTGTTCCTTCGTTGCCTTTCATACCAGGGCCGAGTCTTCCTTTCAGAATCAGACCCTTGGCCCCAGTAGGCTTCGACCCTGCTGGGCCCCTACGGTTGCTGACATCTCCTTGAGGCGCGCGTGGAACAGTACGCACCGTCGACGACTTGGGCTCGGTCCGGACGGTTACCGAACGGTCGGAGGGCGAGCTACCCATTGCTCGGACCCGGTAGGTGGCGCTGCAATCTCATTATTTTTCTGGTGGAATGTCAGATTTCGAGCAAGACAACGTCCGCCCTATAAAACTTCTCCTAATATATTCAATTCTTAGTGTATCTATTCTCGTCATATATTACCGTTCAACGTGACCTGGCAATGCTGCTAGTGTTCTGGGCACTGTTCTCGTTGACAGCGACGTGGATGTTTTTTTTTATGCCCAGTGAATTCTTATTATATGCGTTGGTACATACTACTCTTTTCAGTTCTTATATGTCACCGACAAGTTGCAGACTCCTTATGATTGTAATAAATCTTTATTAGATTATAATTACTCGATATATTGTTAAAAAAAATGTTTTATACACGAGTTTTATAAACTCTAGGAGAGGGAATGAGCCATAATCCACCACGCGGGTCCAGTGCGGGTTGGTGAATGTCACATGTCTTCGAATTTTTGGTTCTAGGACATATCTACCAGTTTCCTCATGATGTTTTCCTTCACCGTTTTGAGAGCAGTGGTGATGAAATAAGTTACACGAAGTAATGCGCCTGGTTGGGTTTGAACCCGCGACCTACATTTCGTAAGTCAGGGCCGTTACTACTCGGCCACCACTACTCTATAAACGATAAATAACATCCAAATTCATTAGTTTTCTACTTCACTGTCTTATTCAGATTTTTTTTTTAAATTTCTCGCGATATTTTACAATATTACGATTTTACAGCATTTAGCAATTTTCCGGTGACCTGCGGAGGGCTTGCTCAGTAGACGTTTTTTTGGAAACGAAAAATAAAAATCGGCCTCTCCGTATAAACTGTCCAATTAAGATTATATTTTTTTTGTTTTTTTATTCTTGATAGGTTCGCGCTTGACCGCTATCTCACCTGATGGAAAGCGACACTGCGGTCGACGATGGAGCACGCTTACCTAGAAGTAACCTATTCACTCTTGACTTAAAGATTCCCGGGTTGTAGCCATCAGGAAACACAGATTCCGGCAAGGCATTCCACTCCTTAGCTGTACGAGAATAATTTTGTATGGAGAGGCGGTTTTTTTTTTTCGTTTAGCCCTTAAGCTTGCGTAGACCTGTCCGTTACACCCTGTATAATATCTATTGGTTGTTTATTAGTTTAGTTGCTTGTAAGTATATAGTAAATTTAGTTAAGTATTTGTCAGTATGTGAAATCAATTCTCGTTACAAAACACTTTCATCCGTTACATGCAATTCTTCTTCTTCTTGAAAAGGTCTCAAATTAGATACATACATTATTTCAAACAAAACTACAAACAAAGTCGCATTACATTCAATTACAAGCTCCTTGAAGACTACAAACTTGTATGTTAGCATAAATTAAGTGTTGTAACATGTGCAATGCGCATTTGAGAGTCAAACACTAGCTTTGTGGAGCACTGGCACTGATACTGCTCTGAACCAAAACAAATAATAATAATATTCCACAACTATCACACAACGCCGTCTAGTCCCAAGCTAAGCAGAGCTTGTGTTATGGGTACTAGACAACTGATAAACATACTTATATATTTCTAAATACATACATATATAGATAAATTACACCCAGACACAGAACAAATGATCGTGCTCATCACACAAACATTTGTCCTAGGTGGGAATCGAACCCACGACCTCCGGCATAGCAGTCAGGGCCACTAACCACTAGACCAACAGGCCAGTCAAATCGCAGGGGGACCTTTGTTTTTTTTTTTTATTGTTCAATACATTTATTTTTTACCTTTACATTTACATCTTCGTGAGTTGTGCGAAAGTGAACCCCGGGGCCCTGGAACAAAGGCAAGGAAGGAACAGGAGTTGCTAAAAACCCACTAGTAAAAGTCTGACACTATCTCCCGCTCCGCCCAAGAGCGAGGGATGACATAAAATGATTTTCCCACCGAAAAAAAGGGGGACCTCCTGGAATTAATTGGATGTACAATATAGTTAAATCAAGTGAAACTAACATAAACTTTTGCTAAAAGAAAGAAGCAAGTCATTGAAATATGACGGACAGACAGCGTTTCATAGCATAGCATAGTCGGCCTTATAATGTTCCCACTGTTGGGACTCAGGCCTCCTCTCTCTAGGAGAGGGAATGGGCCGTAATCCACCACGCGGGCCCTGTGCGGGTTGGTGGATGTCACATGTATTCGAATTTTTGGTTCTAGGACAGCGTTTCACCTCGTCGTTTATACTGCGTATATCGGAGGACTAGTACAATTTGCCTGTAGCGGTATTCTCGTCCGATTATAATTTAGACGTCATCAAGGCCAGAGACAATCACCATAAACAATTGCATTACTGCTTACCATCAGGTGGAATCGTATTCAAGGACTAGTTTGTATTCTACACTAATATTATAAAGAGGTAAAGGTAATCTCTGGAAGTACTGGTCCGATTGCTAAAATTTTTTCACCGATAGAAAGCTGCTTTATTCCTGAGTGACATAGGCTATATTGTATGTATACGCGGGCGGAGCCGTGGGCAAAAGCTAGTATTAAATAATAAGACAAACGTCCTGGGCTGCTGGATTGTTCGAAAGAGTTATTGTGGACCTGGAACGAAAAGGGCAACTGAAAGAACACAGGTGGGTTTAAGTCAGTAAAAGTCTGACATTCCCTTTCGCCCCACCCAGAGCGGGAGAAGTTATTTGATGTTTTAAAATAACAAATATGCTTTTGAACGAAATTACTACCACCAAGTTCTAAGTAACGCATGGAGTTTAGTTTTAATGTTCAGCTGTTCGGTGGCTTTCATTTCCATTGCTAAGGCATTTAACCTGTTTGTATCTCCGATATAAGTTCCGATTAAAATTAATCGGAATTGTCGTCAATTACACTTTAGTGACGAATATCTGAACCTAAATACCTGTATTTTATTAGCCTAGGTACGTTATGATTGTGATCTAACGACCGCAGTATTTACGTAAACTGAGTCTTCACTAAACACACACGTGTGCGTCAGTCTAATGTAGTTGTAGCTTGAATAACTGTTACTGAATTATCATCGCAATGATATCGGGGGGGGGGGGGCGTCACCCCGAAAGTGGCCTCCAACCTCCCCTTACAGCCACCCCGAGCCTCGCATCTGAGAACTACTCTGATTTGGTATCATTTCTGAATCTAATCGCGGTAAAAACTATACACTCACACACGTCGACAACATTGGTATGCAATAGAATATACACACATGCACTGGTAATTATGAAGTTCGCTCACCGATTTACTGCCAGCTCCGACCCTCAGGTCCAAGTGCCGCCGGCGCGCGCGCTCTCTCCAGCACCGCGCGCTATCCCCTCCTTTCACATCACGCTATATTTTTACTAATTATATTTATTATCTGTAGACTACCTGTACAGGCTATGTTATGATTTCGCATTCGCGACAGGAATCGAAGACGCAAAATCAATCGGAAATTCCGGACTTTTGGAATCGGAATCGAAGGCGCAAAATCAATCGAAAATTCCGAACTTTCGGTATCGGAATCGAACCTCCGTAACATCTACGTCGTCATCTCAGTTTTGGGAAATCATTTATTGTACTTACAGCTAAGGAGTGGAATTCCCTGCTGGGGTCTGTGTTTCCTGATAGCTACAGCCTAGGGGAATTTAAGTCAAGAGTGAATAGGTTACTTTTAGGCAAGCGTGCTCCGTCGTAGACCACATTATCGCTTACCGTTAGGTAAGATAGAGGTCAAACGTGAGCCTATCAACAATAAAAAACTGGGCAAGTGCGAGTCGGACTCGCGCCCTGAGGGTTCCGTACAAACTTACCTATGAAAACAGTTCAATTCCCGAATGGAGTTTTGAACATTTTTCCGAATCGCAATTTATTGTTTTTGGTGTGACGTAACAACAAATTTACAGTTTTCAGATTCATTCCTACACCTGTGCTATAAGAACTTGCTTCATGCAAAATTTCAGGATTCTGAGTCAACGGGAAGTACCCTATGAATTTTGATTTCCACGAGAGTGTCGAAATATTATGTTTTTTAGACAAAAACGGATGTATCTTTTTTTTTCGTTAATTTAGAAATTTGATTTTTTCACAGCTTCAAGAGACCGCAGACTTGAGTATATGGTTTTAATTTCAACTCGATAAGTACCTCTACGCGTTTCCGAGATCTTGACAGACTGACGGACGGACAACAAAATGATCCTATAAGGGTTCCGTTTTTTCCTTTTGAGGTACTGAACCCTAAAAACCCGGGCCTTATAGAATTAATTCTGAATACAACTCCGAATGTAATCCAGCAACGTCCTTGATTCAACGATTTGTTTAACTGTAGGTAAATAAATTACTACCCATTTTCTTCACCATTGTGTCTTTTATAATTGACAGCGATTGACATTAATAAATCAAGGCCGCAAATGTTTCAGGGTACGGATAACTTCCTACTATCTAAATGAATATAAATTGAAAATCAGACAGACAGACAAAACAGAGGTTAATAAATAAACATCTGTGAGATTTTTTATTTAAGAAGACCACAGAACCTAAAGCGCTTCATTTTCCTAGTCCCAGTAGATTCGGCCATGCCTTGAGTTATGATGACAGTTAGTCAATCAGTTTCTCCTTTTATATATAGATAAACGTAGATTTACATCATCATCATTTACATCGTGAGGAAACCGGCATGTCCTAGAACCAAAAATTCGAAGACATGTGACATTCACCAATCCGCACTGGGCCCGCGTGGTGGATTACGGCCCATTCCCTCTCCTAGAGAGAGGAGGCCTGAGTCCCAGCAGTGGGAACATTAAAAGGCTGATTATGCTATGCTATGCTAAACGTAGAATTCCCAACTCAAAAATAAAGAATGAAAATGATGACGATGCTGCAATTTCATTCGATAATTAATCAATTCCATCATACCAAAATCATCAAAACCCACATTCGTACCTACACACACGAATCTAAACCATCACATATCTTACACACATTAGTAACATAGCATGACATTCAATTTAACTCTGCTATATGCAGCGGCTGCAAACAGCGGAGTTAGCATAAAATAGTGCTGTACGGGCGATTAAGCGCACTACAGCGCAATTGCTGTTCTGAATACATATGCTGTTTTCTCTGTGTGCACATAAAAGTAATGTATTGAGGTGATTAAGTGAATGAAGAATCGCCAAACTTAAGTGGCAGTGGGTAGGGCACAATGGGGCCGAAAGGTTCTAAAGTGGCGACCGCGCACCGGAATACGCAGCGTTGGAAGACCTCCCACAAGGTGGTCTGTCGACCAGGGCCCTGGGCCTCAAGTCTGCTATTACAATAGTGTCAGAATGGTCTATCATTGATTTCATAATTGTTGATTTTGATAAGTTTGGTAATCTACTAATATAATGGCTTCATTATAACTTTCCAATGGTCAACCACTGACACTCCATTGAAAAAAGTGGTAATCTCGTACCTTTCTCGTACATACTGACAAATGAATATCTGACGTATGCGGTAATCTGCTAAAATTTTGACAGTTCCTTTGATCAGTTACCTACCATTAGAACCTCATTGTGTAGTCATTGCTTTTAATAAGCTCGATATTGTCATTCTAACACAACTCTATTACGAGACCATTGACCGATTAATTATCGATCATTATGAATTAGCAGATTATGAACTTTTAGTAAAATAACAATGGGATCGTGTTGGAATGACGAATTTATAAAAATAGCAGAATTGAGCCCCTGATGAGAGTCGCGGGAATGCGGTGGATGCGACACGCACAGGATCGGTCGTTGTGGCGACGCTTGGGGAAGGCCTATATCCAACAGTGGACGTCTTTCAGCTAAAATGGCGACGATGAAGTGACTTAGTGAAGAAGTTACTAGTCCCGCCCGCTATGGCCACCAGCCTAGCCTTTTTGACAGCGCAGTTGTCGCAGTGGTTAGGTTCCCGCACGGAACAAATTTTTTTATGGCCAACTGATAGTGGTTCTGGGTCTGGGTGTCTTGTGTATGTCAGTTTACATGCTTGTGAATGCACCCACGATACAGGAGAGTAATGAGGATCAATCACATAATAGCAAATCCGATTTTTACTAAGTACATCGTATGTGTAATAATTTACTGAGCATTTAATTTTTTAAATTATTAAAATCCTTCAAGAAATGGTGGATTTATTAAAGTTTTTCTGAACGGTTACTCGGTTAACGCGCGCTCTCGCTGGACTGTTTACGATGACGTCATATTGTCTTTTGTATTTTTGTTTTTCTGTTGCTAGCTTTTTATTATTACTAAAAAAATGTGATTATTTACTATGTTCGATGCATCGGTTCGATGCTCTAAATTAAGTTTTATTTTATATTATTATAGTTTTTCTGTAATTTGAAGTCCATCGCTTTACCCACAAGGTTGTGTAATGTTAGACCTCCTTCCGAAGAACCACTAACTCCCAAAATACAAGCTTGACTTAGTTTGGGAGTTAGTAGATCTTTTACTGTGTGCTACTGTACAACCAACCAGCGAATTGTATGTTTACATGTTGTATACTTATTAAGATTGTACTTTTGGAGCGAAATAAAAATTATTATGTCATGATCCGGGCAACAAACTGCTTAATCGTATTCATTCGCCGGTGGAGACCAATCATGACACAGCGAGTCGCTTTATTCTCGGGCGCGTTTCTTGAACTAATACACTAAAATTTCTGTATCTTCGTCATTTTTGGTCCGATTTAAATAATTTCTTCGCAGTATTTACTAAATTTTTTTGGACGCTATAAGTCTGCATACTCCACAAAAATCATGACTGATTCTCATTCCTAGAGCGGAGCAAAGTTACTTAAAAAACATGTTTTCAGTTCAAAACACTGGTATTCATCTAGCATAGCATAGCCGGCCTTATAATGTTCCCACTGTTGGGACTCAGGCCTCCTCTCTAGGAGAGGGAAAGGGCCGTAATCCACCACGCGGGCCCAGTGCGTGTTGGTGGATGTCACATGTCTTCGAATTTTTGGTTCTAGGACATGCCGGTTTCCTCACGATGTTTTCCTTCACCGTTTTGAGAGCAGTGGTGATGAAATAAATTACACAAAGTAATGCGCCTGGCTGGGTTTGAACCCGCAACCTACAACTCGCAAGTCGGGGCCGTTACCACTCGGCCACCACTGCTCTAGGTATTCATCTGAACACCAATATTTCCTTGCCCTGAGGCTAGGTGAAGCCATGAGCTCCGTATGATGGCTGGTAGCAGCTGGTTAGCAGCTGAGGATTGACTTCAGACGTATGTGATGCTGATGGTTAGACTGGATACTGACTTCAGTAGGTATACTTAGAAATATGTACTACGTTTTGCTACAAGTGAAGAAAGTGTCTCATTGTGACCGAGGCGGAATTATGTCATGGACTCGAGTGCTGCAGTGACTTTTCACTTGTATCAAACGACGTTTTTCAATAAAGTTACGAAGAAATAAGTAAAGGGGGATTGACGCACGACTTCTGGGGGTCGCTTAGCACCCAGCCTGTTACGATAAATACAATCAATTGTAGCGGGGGTGAGCTCGCGCACTTTTCCACACTAATGCGGAAAACAATAATTTGCGTGCCTAAAAGCGGTAGAGATAAGAGCGGGTTCTCGGGTAAGTGTATTGAAAAGGACTTGGCAGACGATCATTTATTTTATGGCGTTTATCTCAAGTATGAGAAGACGTGATACTGAGCCAGCTGTGTTAATACAGTTGAGCTCTTCAAACACTAGAATCTGGCATTGTAAATTAAATCCTACGTCAAGCGTTGCCAGCTCTCCCTACATTACAGCGTCGACACTGCATATTTATGTGAACCACGCCACGCGGCGCTGTATATCTTGTAAGTTCAAAAGCCAAGACAATCGCAAATGTAAGTGACTTTGTGCAACTGGAAATACACGGGGCAAAATTTTGTGCGACGACGTAGCGTCATCTTCATTATCTTATTAGCTTTTTTTCCAAATAGCTTGGGGTCGGCATCCTACTTAAGTTAAGCTTAGCGCCGGCGTTAATGCGGGGATCAACTCCCCGCATTAACGCCGGCGTTCACGCGCCATTGTCTTACTATTGTGTCTCTAATTACGCACTCAAAAGGTTAACTTACTACTTACGGCATATTAAAGTGGTGTATCGCTGCACTGCGCTTGGCGTAGGCTTGAGTAGCTTCAAAACTGGTTTTTGTAGTGCGTATGGAATGACGCACGATTAGTTTTACTTATTTTTTTTTTTGTTTAAGTTTTATTTATTTTGTACACTGAACAACTGTCTATTTATTTATTGTTTTAATTATTTACCTCTTATTAAAACATATATGTGTGTAATTCTATGTGTGCCAAATTAAATATTTTTCTTTCTTTCAACTTGACGACGTGGTGTCATCATCATCATCATCTCGGTTTTGTGTATTATCGTAATTATCATTTATTTATTTATCATCTTGTTTATGATTTTTACCTAGAATTGATAAAAAAAAATCTAATTTTACGGTTTCAAAACACAGGTTTGAATTGCTTTAACTATCATCAAGTAAAATGACAAGTTATAACGAACCGATCAGTATTTTTTTTTGCCATGACGTACCTTATGCATCAATTCATTTGACTGGATTTATATAGACGTGTTTGTTTTGTTTTTCATTCTTTGTGCGTACAGCTAAGGAGTGGAATTCCTTGCCGGAATCTATGTTTCCTGATGGCTGCAACCCGGGAATCTTTAAGTCAAGAGTGAATAGGTTACTTCTAGGTAAGCGCGCTCCATCGTCGACCGCATCGTCGCTTTTCATCAGGTGAGATAGTGGTCAAGCGCGAACCTATCAAGAATAAATAAAAAAAGTTTACTGTATTTCTTTCCAATTACAGTTTTATTCAGAAAACGCCGCGAACCCGCACAAAATTCACCCCCGTATATTCCTAAATATGTACGAAGTAAATGCGCGATGCGCTACTAGACTAGCAGCAAATGAATATCAACTAGCAGATGTAGGAGACGTTTTAATGTATTATCTACGTGATATATTATATTATATATTCACTTTAGTTTATTGTATTTTGTGACACTTCTATCTTCATATGAGGAATTGTCTAGGTTTGCTTGTATTAGGTAAGTTTAAGCTTGAGAAGGGATTTGTTGGAAACTGTTGTAAGATTTTGGGTAGGTGTATCTATATATACTCGTATAAAAATATATATAAAACTGGGCAAGTACGAGTCGGACTCGCGCCCTGAGGGTTCCGTATAAACTGACCTATGTAAAAGGTTCAATTGCCGAATGGAGTCTCGAAGATTTTTCCGAATCGCAATTTTTTTTTTTTTGTGACTTAACAACAAATTTACATTTTTCAGATTTATTCCTATGCCTGTGTTATAAAACCTTGCTTTATGCAAAATTTCAGGATTCTGGGTCAACGAGAAGTGAAGATGAATTTTGATTCCCTTGAGAGTATCGAAATACACGTTTTTTGCAACATAAACGGCCGTATCTTTTTTCCGTTAACTTAGAAGTTTGATTTTTTCACAGCATCAAGGGACCACAGACCTGAGTATATGGTTTTAATTTCAACTCAATAACTTCACGCATTCCCGAGATCAAGGGTCTTGACAGACAGACAGACAGACAGACAGACAGACGGACGGACAACAAAGTGATCCTGTAAGAGTTCCGTTTTTTTTTCTTTTGAGATACGGAACCCTAAAAATGAATTTATAATACTGAATCGGATTGGTCCGGTGTTTTCGTGTCCTATTCGCCGGGGTCGTGTGTTTCAGACTGTGTACTCCACCTCCAACTCTTCAATCCCCTTACGTGACAGAAGAGCTGACGAGATAGAGTATTTGGTCGTGGATGGAATAAACGCGAAAGTTTTAGCCGGATATATTCGACGTATAAGGTTAAAAAGATTGTGTTTATATTCATTAGATTTATAATAAGCACGTGCTTCGCTACATGTGGAAGCTATTATTTTAAATACTCCCCAACACAGTAGACCCTCACATCTGACAAGTATTCAAAACGACTCGCAACAACGTTTCACAACGCTTTTTAGTCTAAGAGCTCACCAAGAGATTGCTTTAATGATTATTACCATATCATGTTCAAGTCAACGTTTAATGGCGAGAATTTCGACTTTATATGTAGGGAGTAGGGATGTTATGAATATCCGTAACCGTAACCGAATCCCGATATCCGAGAAAAAAAACTCTTAAGTACGTGTTACCGTCGACGACGGCTGGCGCTGAAAATCAGCGCTGTGGCTCTGTCTTGGTTTGCTGAGCAATGTGACGCATATCTTCCTAATAAAAGTTTCTTAAAAATAAGTGGTATGGGCCCTGTTTGACGCAAATAAACTCTTTTTCTTTTCTTTCATTCTTTCTCTTCTTTCTAACCGAAACCGATGTAAAAGTTTCGGATAACGGAAAATGCCCAATTTGGAACCGTGGACTATCTGACGTTTTATAACTGCCCATGTGGCCTATGTGAAATATTTTTTTTTAAATTTTGAACGAACCTACAATTCACTGCGGTGGATCACTGTCCTCGAACTTGATGCGAAACCCTTTGTGTTCGTCAAAAACGGATAATAGGCAGAGCACAGTTGAGCTGGAACCAAACGCTCGAAGCGCGCTCATTCGAGGCACTCACACTTAATTCTAATATCCGTAACTGAAACTATCTAAAACTGGCAGATAATCGGAAATAATTTCATATCCGTAATAAAATGGAAGAATAATGTTGCACAGATCCTAAATAAAACGGATCAAACTCAGGAAGATGATGTTGATGATGAACCGTATCTGAAACCGATATAATATTATTCCTATATCCGTATCAGTATCCAAAATTTGATATCCTAGACATCCCTGGTAGGGAGTAGGCAGGAGTGTACTTCTAATGACACATAATGTGGGGTGGTGAATGTATTTTGTAGATATTGGAGATTACGAGTGCTACTTGGTAAACACATTTGAGTTTTGAGGTGTGCTTGTGGTTAGACACGTGGTTTACAAGATTAAGGCCTGATTAGAGACGACCGAAGATTCGGTTTCAGTTTATTTACGAGTATTTTGTGCGGGAATCGAAACCGGGGGTCGTGGGGCTCTTTGGACCGGGACCGCGGGACCCGAATTCCACCAACCTTTTTTTTTTGGGTAATATTTTGAGACCACAAGAAAAAAGGAATTTATGTACAGTTACCAAAAAAACTGTATTTATTTTATTTGTGGTCCCCAAATGCTACTAAAAAAATATGTTTTTGTAGGTAGAAGTTGGGACCACGCCGCGGTCCCAGAACTTTTTGACCGACCCGGGTGAAACCAGAACCTCACGCTCAGCAGTCGTGCTAGCGACCATGAGACCGACGAAGCAAAATTTAAATGTTACAGTTTAGAGCTTGACTGAGATCCCACCTGATGGTAAGCAGTGATGCAATCATTGATCGTGATTCGCACTAGTTTATTAAGAGCCTATTCACTCAGGCCTTGAAGATACCTATCCGTTTTACGTATAACAACAAAATAAATTCAACCATTCGGTTAACGATATAGGTCATCAAATATTCCTACAGCCCAGACTAGGAATTTATCGAGCAGAAACTCGATAACACCGAAGTCAGCACTATAAATTGTAAGCTCCACTCTAAACTTCATTCAATTAGTTTAGAAACCCAATATTTCAGTGCAGATGGAAAACAATTAAATTGAATGGTAGTTAGAGCTGTAGATTGATTCATTAATCAATTAATTTTATGAGTTCGACCTTTTGACCTGAATCTTACCAGGCTGATAGCGGAACTGAACTATTTTGCCGGTATATTTTTTATCTCTTTCAACGCCACGGTCTGATATATATGACAAATCAATTTTGTGCCCACGCCACCACAGTATGAAGAAACGTATGTTACTAAAAGAGTTCTGCTGAGTATACATGTAGATGGATGGAGAGAAAGAGGGAGGCCAAAGAAAAGATGGATGGATTGTGTGAGGAGTGATATGGAAGAAAAGGGAATTAGTCATAGTGAGACGGGTGACAGGACAGAGTGAAAGAAAAAAACGTGTTGCGCCGACCCCAAGTAATATGGGATAAGGGCAGGAAGTAGAAAAAGCCGCCACAGTATGACGTATGAGACATTTTTCTTTGTCCACCTGTTCTGTTCCACTCCTGGGCAGAGACCTCCTTCCACTCCTTCCATCTTTTGCAGGGCCGTGTGCTTCCTCTTGCCAGTTTGGCGAAATTTGTCTAGTTCGTCCCGCCATGAGACAAAAAATAAATGGGTTAAAACAAATTTATATTTTTGTGTCAACATACACAATTAACAATATACTTACTCGTGAGTGTTGGTTTTTGAGCCCTTTTTATAAAATTCCGTGGCGTTGAAAGGACCTAGTGACCCTAAGTAATTTTGAAAGTCGCGGGCCAGAATTAAGCGGGTATATATGGGTAGAAGATTTTTATAAAACCATCAAATTGTCCTGTGAAATAGTGACCTAAATAAAGCACACATAGATAGGTGACCTCTAACCGCTGGCATTGCATTGGTCCGACGATTGTTTTCGCGTCCTATTCGCCAGGTTCGTGTGTTTGCGACTGGGTACTCTATCTCGTTTAACTCCCTAATCCCCATAGGTGACAGAAGAGCTGATGAGATGGAGTATTTGGTCGTGGATGTGCGACTCAGATGATTAAACGCGAGAGTGTTTGTGTGTGTGAGGTTAAAAGGATATATTATAAATTTAATTCCGAATATCTCATTAACTTTAGTGTCAAGTCCATAAACAGCAGCAGCCACTGGATATTACAAAAAGTTGCATAACTATCCATACAGAGAAATAACTCAAAAATTTGGTAGTTGCAGATTGAACCGTAAGGCGTATGCTTTATGATTCACTTTCCATTAAATCGTAAGCTCGAGTCCATTTTCATCATTATTTTACGTAGACAGTTACTTAAACTGACAGTAATAGTACCAATCTATCTTTCCAATCATCTTACAAGGGGATCCTTATTGAGAGTAATAGTGGCCCAGGTAACGGTCCCGACTTATTTTTTATTAATTTATCTTTTTAACACCAACAATTATTTTAACAGGTATTAGACTTAAGGCCCTTCGCCCACGGTGACTTTTTGTAGCGATGCTGTAGCGCGTTCGCATCGATACAGTCGCGATGCTGTAGCGCGTTAGTAGCGCGTGCCATGGCATCTTTTCTATAGCGCTTGCAAATGCGACTAACGCGCGTTAATTGCGATGCTATCGCGCGCTTATGAAACGCGCGACAGCATCGCTACAAAAAGTCGCCGTGGGCGAGGGGCTTAACGTAACAAAAGTAGTCGTAAAATAATCGCACTCTGAGACACTACTCACAAAATTATCACATACTAACTAGTGCTGGCAACATATTCGATGATCAGTCTCAATCAACGTATTGGAGAACCGATGCAAGTTATACAGAGGACAAATCACTTAGGGCTGCTGTCCACGGACGCATAGCTTCATAGACGCGTATTTGTCATTATACGCTTGGTGTACGCCTGCGTGAAGCTTACATATAAAACTATGAAACTCTGTCGAAGAAGAGGTAGCGTCGTGCCGTCGTGTTGCGTCTAAGAAGCTACGCGTCTGTGGATAGTAGGTCATAGTGTCACCCTCTGGAATTCCACCAATGAGCACGAAAGAATACCCAATCGCAGAGAAACTCTATTAAGGACTTCAACTGCCCGAGTCACGGCTGCGAACTTTAACAGATTTGTGCGGGCTACCGGGACTTTAAACAGCCTTTCCCTCGGTCCTGACCGCAGCCTACTGTTTGGAACGAGCAATCTCAACGATTCTAATATTGGTGAGTCTTACGACACGGGTTCAAACCCAGGCAAGAGCTTTATTTTGTGTAATTTATTACATCACCATCGCTCTCAAATCGGTGAAGAAAAACATTGTATAGAAACTGGCATGAAATCCTAGAATCAAGTTTTTTTTAATAATATAAACTAGTGCTTGACTGCGATCCCACCTGATGGTAAGCAGTGATCGTTGATGATGTGGCGCACAACTTTATTAGAAGCCTATTCACTCTAGCCTTGAAGACACCTAAATTATAATCGGATGGGAAGACCGCAGCAGGCAAATTATACCAGTCTTTCAATTTACGCGGAATAAACGATGAGGCGAAACGCTTAGTCCGGACCGTAGAGGTATCAACAATTAAGGGTGGATACTCGCCGTACGTCGGGTTGTCCGATGGTAAAAATAATCGAAGACATTAGACACTCACCAATACGCATCGCACCTGAATGGTGGATTACAACCCATTCCCTCACATAGAGAGGAGGTCGGAGTCCCAGCAGTGGAAACATTACTATTATCCTAAATCAATCCAAATGCCAAAGCCATTACGATACGCCAACTCAGCACACACCATTTAAGATACACGAGGCACTACAAGCCGATGGACTGGCCACACTATTTGATGGCCTTAATCGCCATTTGAACAATATTACGAGGCTATAAGACCCCCATTCATGGCCTAGAACTAACCCATAAACTTGAGCATGAATTTAAATGTACTTAAGTACCCTCCCGTTTGAACTTCAAGGCTGACAGAGGGGTAGTTAAGAAGTTCTGTTCTCTACCATTTGTAGATTATAATGACCTCTATGAACTTGTCCGTAGTACTAGTACTACGACATAAATCATAGATGTTAAAAACAAAGTTCCTAATTGAGTTTGTATGTCTGTATGTTTGCTGAGTGAGGTTTAGTTCGATTTTCTAACTAAGGGTGAAAACACACTGGATTTTGAGCGTTGTCTTGCATAACACACTCATCTTAAGAGGGTCCTTCCCAACTCGGCTATCGTCAACGTCGAGCATGGTTTAACCGCTTGTTGCTTTATATCCAATGCGATGTTTGATGAAGAGGCAACGCGAAAAAAGAGAGATAACGCCTGAAAGCTCTGTTGGTATTCGGTAATTCCGTGATATACTCGAATATTTCACAAAACTTGTTCCAGGAAATACGTGTTTTTTTTTTTTAAACCCTTAAAAGTTTTTGAGAAAAATGGTCGTCATTCAGAATCTCGATTAAATGTGGAAGGCTTCTATAGATGTACTTTTTAATATTTTTAATATATGAGTACATTATGGAGGGCCAATGTTCACGTAATATAGCAAATTTTCAGAGGTCTTATATAATAAATTCCATATATTTAACTAAGTTATTATATTTATGCCAATCGACACAAACTTTGACCAAATATCACAGTGACTTAGGGGGTTACCATGGCGTTCAAAGTAAGATAGTTTCATTCTTATTTCAGTGTGGGTAAGAGACAGAGCAAAACAGGTTGTCTAGCGCGATCTCTTACTCACAATAGAATAAGAATAAAACAATCTTACTTTAAACGTCATGGTAACCCACTTAGTTGCGACATTGTATCCCAACACAAAAGTGTCTCAGTCCAAACGAAGCCTAAACTCGACCACGACCCAAACGAGTTTGAAACTGTTCTCATAAATAAAAACTCTAATAGAGATATATCTTTTTATTATGAAGACATTTCAATTTATTGTATGTAGGCGTAGATAGTTCCACCTACGGTTGGAGGGATAAAATTGGCTTATCTGTCCAATAAAGAGGTGCGTATGTTCGGTAGAATCTCGGTAATAGATGCACCGAAAAGTATTGGGTTGATATTTTTGAATATAAAGTGTATTTGTTGTTCCTTTGTAAGGTAATCCTTGGAGTAAATTCGGATCGTGTTACTTATTTATTCTATTTGACATCCACGTCTAGATAAAACGTGGTCTTCGGCTAAAGATACAGTGAAGAGGTATAAGCGATTACTGCACGATTGTAATGAGCGACAAGTACGGTTTGCAAAGAAAACTTATTTGCGTATCAATAACTGTTTTTTTTTTTTACTTTTTTGAACCGAGTCTTAGTTAAATCTACATTTATGTGTGTTAAAATGTTATTGTTTAATCTAAATTAGCTAAATATTATTTATTATTTATTTATTATATTCTTTATTGTACACCACATAAACAAAAATAAGGACAAACATAATTAAAAATAAGTGAATGAAAAAATGAGAGAATGAATAAATAAATAAAATAAGTGAGTGAGTGGTGTAATATATTACTCATGTCATAAATAGTTAAAAAAAAACTGATTTCATTCTTATTTTCAATGTTGGAAACAATTCGCCTTTATCTTCCATTCACCACTACTCGCAAACCTCACACAGTGATGCAGAGATGAGCGAAATTTAAGAACTAGATTTTGATTAAACCTTTTTCGTTCAAGATTCGCAAATAAATTTAAAAAATATCTTATTTTGTGTGAAGACTGATATGAAAGAAAAGGCAGTTAGTAATAGCATGACGGTTGACAGGATAGAATGGAAGAAAAAAACGTGTTGCGCCCACCCCAAATAAGACGGGACAAGATCAGGAAGATGATGATCTTATTTTGCTCACCCTACCTCACTGATTCGATTTAACAGCTATGAGCAGTACAGTGTATCCTGATAGCTACAACTTAGGGGTCTTTAAGTCAAGTGTGAATAGGTTACTTCTAGGCAAGCGTGCTCCATAATCGACCACATTATCGCTTACCATCAGGGGCCCAAGTCTGCTATTTTTAATAAATTCGTCATTCCAACACGATTCCATTGTTATTTTGCTAAAAGTTCGTGATCTGCTAATTCATAATGATCAAACATTGATCGGTCAATGGTGTCGTACTAGAGTTGTGGTAGAATGACAATATCGAGCTTATTACAATGCAATGACTGCACAATGACGTTGTAATGATAGGTCACTGATCAAAGGAACTGTCAAAATTTTAGCAGATTACCGCATACGTCAGATATTCATTTGTCAATATGTACAAGATTACCATTCCATGCCACTTCTTTCAATGGAGTGTCAGTGGTTGACCATTGGAAAGTCATAATGACGCCATTATATTAGTAGATTATCAAACTGGTCAAAATCAAGAATTATTAAATCAATGATAGACCATTTTGACACTATTGTAATAGCAGACTTCAGGCCCTGGTGAGAGAAATGCGAGTCTATCCTTAATAATAAAAAAAAACAAATGCCGTTACATCATGGCTCTAAATTGGTCCTATTCTTTTTTCAAACGAATAGTACAAACGCATAAATACAAATGCTTCCAATATAAACGATGACACAGTATGCCTAGAGCATTAGTCGTCATCATGTAAATTGTAGCGGATTTTCATTGAAACGATAATTACTGCGGTGAAATCAACAATGCGGACGTATTAGGAAATTATGAGAACATTAATTTAACGATATTGGTAATTTAACTAAAAGGTGTAAGTACATATTTATGGGTGGTTACTGTGTGGGGTAATGCAAAGTTTGATGAAATGCATTCGTGGATATTGCGAGCTATAAGATGTATGGGATAACTAGCTTCTGACCGCGGCTTCGCTCACGTAAACGTAGGTTTCTCCATACTAACTTTGGACCCCCACTTCATCCCCTTAGGGAGTGAATTTTGGAAAATCCTTTCTTAGTGCTCGCCTACGTCATAAAAGGAAACGTTGTGCAAAATTTCACGCTCCTAGTTCCAGTAGTTTCGGCTGTGCGTTGATGTCAGTCAGTCAGTTTATCCTTTTATATATATAGATAACATAACACAATCAGCCTTATTGGCAGCACGGTTGACGGAGTGGGTTAAGCGATTGGCTGCTGCGCCACGTGTCACGAGATCGATTCTCGTACAGAACCATTAGGTATTTTTTTTATTTTTTATTCTACAACTATCACACAACGCCTTCTAGCCCCAAGCTAAGCAGAGCTTGTGTTATGAGTACTAGACAACTGATAAACATACTTATATATTTCTGAATACATACATATTATAGATAAATTACACCCAGACACAGAACAAATGATCGTGCTCATCACACAAACATTTGCCGTGGGTGGGAATCGAACCCACGACCTCCGGAATAGCAGTCAGGGCTACTAACTACTAGACCAACAGGCCAGTCTAACTAGTCTATTTGTATGGCCTACAGATCGTTTTTCCTGGTCTAGGTGTCTTGTGTAAGTGAGTATGCATGTTTGTGACGTGGGTACGTTTGCAATACAGGAGTAATTCCTAGTGTAGGACTACGTTTTGAAAAAAGCTGGGACTCAAACCTCCTTTCTAAGAGAGGGCATGGGCTGTAATCCACCGTGAATGTCACACGTCCTCGAAATGATGGCATGCCAGTTTCCTTACGATATTATGTTCCTTCACCGTTTCTTTTGTATACAGTCTGGGAGTAACCGCGCTCTGGGACCTAGGGGGTATTATTATCATGTAATTGTGCGTTTTTACGTAAAATCAACAAAAAAAAATAAAAAAAATACTTTTTCTAAATTTTTCTAGGAAAAAACGAAGATATAGAGACCGAAATTTTCGTACACCCGTGTGTACAAAACGACAATTAAGCGTTTTTCAAGGTCACTCAAGTTGTACAGACGCATGTACAATGGGCCTCTAGAGGTTAAGCAGGATTGCGAAGGTAGAAGTTTCTAAATACCTACATTCCTAAAATTTATTATAATGACTCACATACATTTTAGAGCACTTTTAAGTGCCTTAGTCATTTAGGTCACATAGACATAACATTTTATTACAAAACAACAAAATTGATTTAATAGTATCTACATTTGTGACTTTTATAATCCAGTCTATAAATTGATTTTAATACCTCCTTTGTACATGGGTGGTATAATCTTTTTATGGGAAGTCTTCTATAGAATACTGTGGCGGCGATGGAACCATAAATAAGAGGTTGTTATTTATGATAACTTAATTTAAAGTTGGAGTGAGATGTCGTGGAGTTGAGTGGGAGATTAACAGAGATGTTTATGTCTGTAGGTAAGGTTTTTTTAATGGCATGGGTAGGATGACAGCGGGACGAAAATATATGCATCGTTAAGAGGGTCCTTTTTCACTCGCCTATCGTCAACATCGAGCATGGTTTAAAAGCTTGTTACTTCATCTAACGCAATCCAACGCGGTGTTTGACGAAAAGGCAATGCGAAAAAAGAGAGATACTTAACGCCTGAAAACTCTGTTAGCATGCGGTAATTCCGTGATTTACTCGAATATTTTACAAAATTTGATGTTGTTGTTGAGTTGTGCTATTGTTTTTGACTAAATTTGCTTGGCTTCTATTGTTATACTTATTTGACTTTTTTTAAATTTTTGAGTAAATTATGAAGTGTTCATGCAAAATAGCAGATTTTCAGAGGTCTTTTCTCGATTAGTTTTATATAATGAAGCCTCGATAATATCCACAAGATACTGTGTTTCCAAAATATGTAATGAAAAAATTTGTATTAACGTCATAATCGCGTAAGAGCAGTTGTATGGAAAAACAGTGAAAATGTATGTCGAGTTGCATCTCCTTAAGATGAGAGAAAAGGATAGGTTACACGTCACCAGCACCATCTTATGGCAATTGTAGTTATCCTTCAAACAAAAACATGTGTTTTTTTTTTTCGCTTTTTGTCTTTTTGACTGACTGGAAAGACTGTCTGTATTTTAAGCAGGAATTATCACACTTATAAAGGTAAAAGTTTGTATATCTGTGTGTGTATGTTTTTTAGTCCTTCAAGCTCAAACGGCTGGACAGATTTGGATTAAATTTAGCAAACGGGTAAATCAAGTCCTGGGATAGCAATTAATATAATATAATATTCCACAACTATCACACAATGCCGTCTAGCCCCAAGCTAAGCAGAGCTTGTGTTATGGGTCCTAGACAACTGATAAACATACTTATATATTTCTAAATACAATAGGTACATATTATACATAAATTACACCCAGACACAGAACAAATGATCGTGCTTATCACACAAACATTTAACCTGGGTGGGAATCGAAACCACGACCTCCGGCATAGCAGTCAGGGCCACTAACCACTAGACCGAGAGGCTAGTCAAACACACACACACACACACACATTGAACTTTTTTTTTTGATATTGAATACATTTAATCTCTTTTGTAGTGCGAGCCAAGATACTTGCAAAAGCTAATGATGAAAAATAAAAAGTAAATTATCAATTAAAAAATAAACACCAATAAACATTTTAATCTTATCCGAAGTGCGTAATTTCAACACTCTTTTTTACAAATCATTACAAAAAGCCTAAACTATAAACATATACGTAGGTACGTAAATAGCCTAACCCCTTTGTAAAACTTATTTCAAAAAGTTCGTTCAAAAACTATTAATTTAAATTGTCACATTTGCCTGAAGCCGCAAAACTATTTAATTTCAAATTAATACGAAAAGTACTTCACCGAAATTGTAATCAAAATTTCAAAACGAAGCATTTAAGTAAATATTACCAAACAAGCAATTTCTAAAGGGAAACAAAATGAACTACTATTTTCTAAATGAACGCATTCCATTAAGCTGATAGTTGTGTTCTGTTCAACATTAATTACATTTTACATTTGGGGAGCTTTATAACGCCATAGTAGGGAAGGTCAACCCGACGTCACTCTCTCTCGCTCAATCTCAGAGTGGAAGAAGTTATTTGTTGATATCCTACTTCCTAAAAAAAATTGTTTGTGTACTAAAACTAGACAACTAATAAACATATTTATATATCTCTAAATACACACATATTAGATGATCGTGCTCATCACGAAATGAACCCACGAGCTCTGGCATAGTAGTCAGGGCCACTAACCACTAGTTCAACAGGCAAGTCACACCTATCAGGACGGTATTTTCTTTACCCTAGAGTTACTTCAAATTAACGACTAAATTTTCAGCAGAATTCCTGGATTTCACACTCGTTTCTGGCTTAAACAACTCAACACCTAAAATTTAATACTAACACACTCAAATAATTTTGTATGATTTGTGTTTCAGTAAGTATACATTGGTTTTGATAATATGTAGCTTAGTAAACATCCAACTGCGATTTTGCAGACAATGTTTATATGCATGGAGGAGGCCGTAGCTAAAATAATTGTAGCCATATAGGTCGATCTTCAAGGTGAAACTCTATGGCCAGTACGTGTTACCACTGATGACATAAGACAGATCGATTGATGGCTCTCATCATCATCATCATTATTTCAGTCGACAGACTTCCACTGTTGGACATAGGCCTTCCCCAAATGTCGCCATAACGACTGGTCCTGTGCGTCTCACATCTATCGGATTCTAGTTGTGGGAGGCCTACCGAAACATGACTTCTTCCACAGTCGCATTCCGAGAACCTCTCGGCCCCATCGACCACATGTAGGCTCCTTCCTACCTTTCAGTAGGTCTGTCCAGTTAGGTAGGTCTAATTCCAATAAAGAGGTCAATCGTCGAATCCGACTTGGCTTCGTTTAGGAAGCTGCGTGGTATTTCCTTGTCAGACATACCACAATGTCACAAAACGTGTTGCCAGTGATGACATATGGCTCTGAAACGTGGTCGCTTACAATGAGCCCCCAACCGCACCCAAAATGTATAATGGAAAGAGCTATGCTTGGAGTTTTTTTGCGTGATCGCGTCAGGAACGAAAATATCCGCAGAAAAACCAAGGTTGCCGACATAGCCCAAATAATCTACAGCGACCGCATACTGGAAGGAGCAGCATCAGTAAGCCTTCCATAGCCCGAAGAATCGTCAAACTTAACCCAACGACCGTCTGTTTTGCGAGCAATGTGCCCTGCCTACTTTTTATTTTTATTTTTTTTTATTTTATTTTCTTATAGGTGGGAAAATCATCTTATGACAAATCCCGCTCTTGGGCGGAGCGGGAGATAGTGTCAGACTTTTACTGACTAAAAACCCACTCCTGTTCCTTCGTTGCCTTCGTCCCAGGGCCACGGTTTCGTTTTCACACTACCCATGGCACCAGTAGGCTTCGACCCTGCTGGGCCCCTACGATTTGCTGACATCTCCCTGAGGCGCGCGCGGAACAATACGCGCCGTCGACGACTTGGGCTCGGTCCGGATGGTTACCGGACGGTCGGACGGCGGGCCACTCATTGCCCGCCGTCCGCAAGCCCGCGCCTACGGTGGCCGGAAATCGGGATCGGAATCCCGGCGGCGGTTGGGGCGTGAGGACCGTTGCCGTTGCCTCACGCGATCGGCCGCCTCTTTTGCTAGCATTACTGCTTCGCAGAAGGAGGCGACCGCCTGCCACTCCTCCTCGCTCCGGACCATGGCCTGTACCAAGGCTCGGCGCGAGAGATCGCCGCCGCCGATCGCCCCCACGAGGACACGGCGTTGCTCTGCCCAAGCGGGGCACACTTCCACCGTGTGCTCCACCGTGTCCTCCGGGCGGTCCACACAGTGGCGACACCCGGGCGTCGCTTCCGCACGAATCCGGTGCAGGAACTTGCCACTTAAGTCTAACGATTCTTCGGGCTATGTTGGTAACCTTGGTTCTCCTGCGGATACCTTCATTCCTGATGCGATCTCGCAAGGAAACTCCGTCCATAGCCTTTACACTGCTCTTTGGGTGACTTTTAAAGTTTTTCATTATGCACTGTAATTCACCAAATATAGAAAGAAAGAAAAAGAAGAAAGAAAAATATTTTATTTGGCACACGTACACAGATACACACAATGTAGAAACAACATGTAAATAGGTCCAGTTCACCAAAAATACCAGACAGCTTCGTGGTAGTTGCCTGACGCTGGTTTTCAACTGAACCTTATTGAGAGTGTACGGTGGAAAAGTTAGATTATTTATTTAGTTGTTAGTGTTAGGTTATTTACCTTACACACATATATACATGTTTAATAAGTGGTAAATAACAAATAAATAAATAGATAGTTGTTCAGTGTACAAAATACATAATAACAGTAATATTCGGGCACTCGCTGGTTTCATTTACCACCAACACCACACCTTACATAGCCTTATTAAATTTACCAATAATATTTCACCATCCAAAGGCCATAAAATATTGCAATCATATTTTGAGTCCTGAAACCGCGATGGTCCAGCCCACCCTTATACCCACAATTCAAAATGGCCGCGGTCGAGCCCCGCGACGCGTGAAAAACCAATTAAAATAAAATAACTTTCCTTTATAATTTGTTTGAATTTAACTGGTAATAATTCAAAAGAACGGAGTATTTAGTTTATTCTGGCTTGTGTTTTAGCATTAGGAATTATTGGGTTGGTTGGGTACTTTTGGGTTAAAGGTCGGGGAATAAATTTAACTTATGTTCCAGTTGGTTAGTTTGTAAGTTAACGACCTAACGTAGTATCCAGTTGGGGCTTGTCGCTAAAACTTTGACTAGAGAGACAGAGAGACCCACGAACTAATTCGTAGGGTACTAAATGGAAAAAGTTATTGCGTTTCACTCGCGTTTTTGGTTACTGTTCCGCTCGTATTGGTCGTAGCGTGATTATATATAGCTTATAGTGTTCACCGATAAATGGGCTATGCAACAATAAATATTTTATCCTATTTGAACCAGTAGTTCCTGAGATAAGCGCGTTCAAACATATAAACTCTTCAGATTGATAAAATTAGTACTTATAGCTTATGCATATCAGCCTTATAATGTTCTGCTAGGCTTCTTTCTAGGAGAGTCAATGGACCGTAATCCACCATGAGGGTCCAGTACGAGTTGGTGAATATCACATGTCTCTGAACTTTTAGTTCTAGGTCATTTTGGTTTCCTTACGATGTATTCCGTTACCGTTTTGAGAGCAGTGGTGATGCAATAAATTACCGAGCCGAGCATGACTGCACCAAAAGGGTAACCACCTCAGTATTTGCTGGGTGTCAGACACCCAGCGCTGGCTGGTTGGTGGTGGAAGCTGGTAGGCAACCTAGATGGTGGTCTGGGTTGGTCACGACTTGAATGAAGTCAATGACACGGCTATCCAGGTGGGTACAAATTGAAACGAAAGAAGAAGTTTTTACTTTTGATTGAAATAACTGAGCAGAGCCCTATTCTACGTGAATTTCTGTTTAACAAAGAAGGCACGAAATAGTTCCCTAAACTTTTTCTGTAGGTAGACCAGATACGTGAAGCGAATACCGCCTAATTTTTACAAAGAAACACTACCTAGTATTTAGGTACAAGTCTTCCGAGATAATCTGTTGTTGAGCCCTAATAAAAGGTATATTAGTCGAACAAATCAGATGATTTGACTGCTTTATTAGTCTTGTAGTCACATGAATACCTATACTTATAAAAGTATTTACATATACTTTTTAAGACATTACTGACACCCCAGGCCTCGGAGAGTATCTACATATACTTTTTAAGACATAACTGGCACGCCGGGCTTCGGAAAGTATCTACATATACTTTTCAAGACATTACTGGCACCCCGGGCCTCGGAAAATATCTACATATACTTTTTAAGACATTACTGGCACCCCGGACCTCGGAAAGTATCTACATATACTTTTTGAGACATCACTGGCACCCCGGGCCTCAGAAAGTATCTACATATACTATTTGAGACATTACTGGCACCCCGAGCCTCAGAAAGTATCTACATATACTTTTTGAGACATTACTGGCACCCCAGGCCTCGGAAAGTATCTACATATACTTTTTAAGACATTACTGACACCCCAGGCCTCGGAAAGTATCTACATATACTTTTTAAGACATTACTGACACCCCGGGCTTCGGAAAGCACGTAAACCCGTTGGCATCGGTTGCTATTGCTTTGTCAGTCCTTATAGATAATCAGATGTGAGAAAGTCTGACCATCAGTCTATCCAAGGGGTATCGTGTTGATCAGTAACTGGGTGGTAGAGGTCTGATAGGCAGTCGCTCCATGTAAAACCTGGGTATTCAGCCGCATCTGCTAGGTGAGAAAAGTATAGGGAGATGATAATGACGTGTAAAATCATCAAATGACTCCTCTCACTCTGGTTGAAGTGGGATGGAGTGTCAGACTTGTGAGCTTTCAGTTGTCCTTTGCGAGGACCACGGTAACTCCTCTCATCCACCAACCCTGGTTATATAGCATAAGATTTATAATACTTTTGAAATAAGGGTATACATAAATTACTGATTATCTCTCTGGGGAGGTAAACATACCGCATGTATTTCCTGGAGAATACAGGCGTTAAATTTACGCCACATCACAAGAAAATAATCAAAATAAAATGTCCACATATCTTCAGACGTAACACACACCTTTAAACCCTGCTTGCCCCAAACAAACAACAATTCAACGACCTCATAAACTGGCGAAACACCGAAATCTCCTAAAAAAGCAACTTTAATACCGTCCACAAAAGTATAAAGGCGCCATCTTTATAACCTAAAACGTAAACGGGGCCCCTAAATCAGCTCGTTCGCATATAATATAATCAAAAAGGTCTCGCTCTCGTGAATTTTCACCACAAAAAAAAAAATATGAATCCCATTCAGCATAAGAATTAACAGAATTCCGAACATAATTCCCGGTGACAAAAGGCAGGGAAACGCAGAAGTACCATTGGAAATGACGGTAATACAAAAATCAATCATAAAGACTACCACTGGGAATTCAGAAGTATCATTGGAAATGACATCATTACGAAGATCAATCATTAAGTGTCGCAAAGACAGACGTGACGCGAAAATGCGACGAAAATGTTTTTACGGCTAAATTATCCGTCGCTCGGCATCTGTCTGCTCGTCTTAACGTCTGCATTAAATACAATTATGAATTTGATAAATCTTTGACAAAACGGTGAAGGAAAACGTGAGGGAACCGGCATGTCCTAGAACCGAAAATTCGAAGACATATGACAGTCACCAACCCGCACTGGGCCCGCGTGGTGGATTACGGCCCATTCCCTCTCCTAGAGAGAGCAGGCCTGAGTCCCAGCAGTGGGAACATTAAAAGGCTGATTATGCTTATGCTATGCTAAATCTTGGACAGAGAGCCTTTGTTATTGGAACATGAATATCATCACCATTTCAGCCAAACGACGTCCTCTGTTGGATATAGGCCTCCCCCAAGTGTCGCCACAACGAACGGTCCTGTGCGCCTCGCATCCACCGCATTCCCGCGACTCTCACCAGATCATCGGTCCACATTGTGGAAGGCCTTCCAACGCTGTGTTTTTCGGTGCGCGGTAGTCGATGGGGCCGAAAGGTTCACCTTTCGGCCCCATCGACTTTCCGTTCTGCGATCAATGTGCCCTGCCCACTGCCACTTAAGTTTGGCGATTCTTCGGGCTATGTCGGCGACCTGGGTTCTCCTGCGGATATCTTCATTCCTGGTTCGATCACATGAATATGGAAAACATTTTTCTCAAAAAGCAATAAATCTGTGCTGAAATAGATTCTTTAGTAGCTTTTTGAGACAATAATTTTAGATTTTAGAAAACATCTTTCTTAAACTAAACAAACTGTTAAAAATGTAAAAACTCCAATACAACTTCCATCTCGATCAAATTGACTATCAATTATCAATTGATTAATTATCAATTGACTATCAATTTGATCGAGATGAAAGCTGAATTGGAATTTCTAAAAAATCTTTCAATACTCTTCTAAGTTGAAAGTCAAGTTCAAAGTAAACCTACTGCACTTATCTATGTAGTAGCCCGGATTGTCTGTGGTATCAGAATAGCATAAACGTGGATTATGCACGTCAAATTTTCAACCAAGAGTTATGAAGCTAAATAACTTAATGTTTTGTTGTATTAGGTACATTGAGTAACTTTGAGAAATACGCAGTTTTTTTTTCGTTATAGCCAAAGCTAGGACACATTTTTTTTTCTAGTTGGGTAAAAATCCTTTAACCTCTCCAACTCTTGGTGGAGTAAGGGGGCGTATCAATCTCTTACTGCCTAAAACCCGTCCGTATTGGTCGTAACCCTTTTTTTTGGGTGGGAAATGATCTAATGACATCTCCCGCCCTTGGGCGGAACACGAGAACTTTTACTGACTAAAACACACTCCTTTTCCTTCTTTGCCTTCGTTGCAGGGGTTCTCTTTCGCCCTCATCCATGGCCCCAGTAGGCTTCAACCCTGCTGGGCCCCTACGGTTTTGCTAACATCACCTTGAGGCGCGCGTGGTACGCTACGCGCCGTCGACGATTTCTCGACCGATGGCTCGGTCCGGACGGTTACCGGACCGAGCCCAAACCAAACCCAACCGTATTTGCCGTAGCCTTTTGCGGTATTGCGGTAGAAGTATTTATAGATTAGTTACTTTTTAGGGTTCCGTACCTTAAAAGGAAAAAACGGAACCCTTATAGGATCACTTTGTTGTCCGTCTGTCTTTGTTATCTGTCTGTTAAGACCCTTTATCTCAGAAACGCGTGAGGCATCAAGTTGAAATTAAAACCGTATACTCAAGTCTGCGGTCCCTTGAAGCTGTGAAAAAATCAAACTTCTAAGTGAACGGAAAAAAAAGATACGGTCGTTTATGTCGCAAAAAAGTATACATTTCAACACTCTCAAAAGAATCAAAATTCATAGGGTACTTCCCGTTGACCCAGAATCCTGAAATTTGGCATAAAGCAAGTTCTTATAGTATAGATATAGGAATAAATCTGGAAACTGTAGTTATGTCACAAAAAACACTTTTTTTTAATTCGGTAAAATCTTCGTAACTCAGTTCGGGAATCGAACTGTTTTTCATAGGTAAGTTTGTGCGGAACCCTCAGTGCGCGAGTCCGACTCGCACTTGCCCTGTTTTTTTTTTGTTTTATTGTTGTTTATCCTGTGTGAGTCACTCATGTTTTTCTTGATTTTTTTTTTCTTACACACATTTCTTTTTTGTTTTTTTCAATGCCCAAAACAAGCAAAGTTGTGTTAGTTAATAGGTACTACTTGTCACAAAAAAATGTCTTTGAGTAGTATCAAAGACATTTTTTGTGACTAGTAGGTAAATACGAATACGCTAGTCATTATTTTTTTTCAAGGTTTTAATACGTAGGTATACCAAAATGATACCAGATATTAGTCGCCTACCTAGGCTTTAGAGCCCGTGTCGACGGCGCGTGTAGTTCCACGCGCGCCTCAAAGAGATGTCAGCTAAATTGATGGGACCAGTTAGGGCCGACGCCTGCCAGGGCTGTGGATTGTTCAAAGGAGTTAAGTACTGTAGCCCTCGGAAAAAAGAGCAAGTGAAGGAAAGTCTGAAACACTGAAGTCATTTTATGGAAAAGTTCTCATTTTCATTCTGATTTAATATCTACAAGACATTTTTAATTAATTTAGTGACATTATTATTATTATGCTACGTTATTATTAATTTCATCATCGTCATTTCAGCCGAAAGACGTCCACTGTTGGACATAGGTCTCCCCCAAGCGTCGCCATAACGACCGGTCTTGAGGTGGACCCATGACTGGTCGGGTCGCGGGAATCCGATAGATGCGAGACTGTCATGGTGAAATTACCAAATAATGTACCATTTTAAATTATTCTTATTTTAACATTTAATCACTAATGGTATCTTGACATTATTACATAATATATGACATTCTAAACTTGAATTCTTCTAGTGACTTTATTATTAGCTTCATTTATTCTGTTTCATTGTTATAATAATAAAGCTTGTGATTTGCATGTCTTTTAAGGTGTAATGTAGTTGGACTGTGCTGTAATTTTTTTTTACAACTTTATGTGATTTACCCATTAGCAAATAAATGACTATAATTTATGATTTAATCCATTAAACCTCAAGCGTACGGCCGGCGTTCGCTCTCTCATTGTCTTTCTATTGTGTCTCTAACAAAAAAAAAAAATAAAGGTTAAAGGTTGCATGTAAAAAATCGCTTTTAGCGATAAGACCGCCCGTTGTGGCACCCTATTAATTTTAAGTTCCTAATATAATTTTTATTTTTGGTGTACAATAAAGAATATATCTATCTATCTAATTACGGTAAAGGTTAAAAAAGATTCCTTCAAACCGCAGCTTCAGCATTATACGAGGCCTGTTGCAGAAACGATTATTCATCATGCGGAAAAACATTCAAAAGGCATTTAAAAGAATTACTGCCACACATCAAACCTTTGTCTCATTTTTATTCTAGTGGAATCATTAAATAAATTACACACTCAGCTTGTTCCGTAACGCCACATTCTACATAAATAAAAAAAACCATCAAAGTTATCCTACCGCACATAATCTGTTTCGCGGCATGTCAGCAACATCAAAACGGCGTAAACGCGGGATTATGCACGTCCGCCATTTTGGTCGCTGTTCTAAATTTAAAAATCTTCATTCTTTATTCAAAAATGTTTCCTTTGTCAGTTAATTGGGCGTGACTGCGCTAAATCGGTCCGTCTTAGCCATTTAGCCAATAATTTTGAGCCGATTTCGCTAATAGAATGTCGTTTTAATCTTTTTAGTGACGTATTTAACACGTAGGAATCCTTTGAAGGTTTTACGCCGCTTTTCATTGGAATTGAATATTAAAACTAGTTTTATTTTTTGGGTTTTCGAACTGATTTTTAATGAAGTTACCATCTGTTCAACTTGTTTTATGGTAATCTCACCCAAGTCCTATTATTTTCAACTTAGTTAAACATGTCTGTGTGTTTATTTATTCAGAAAGTCGAACATTAACAAATTGCAGCTAAACAAATATTATAATGAAGTATTTTTTGTGCGTGTAGGAGGCAATCACTGGAAATGTAATGTATATCTTTTCTTAATATATAAAAATCTCGTGTCACAGTGTTTGTTTTAGAACTCCTCCGAAACGGCTTGACCATTATTTTTTTTGTGTATGTTTAGTTGGTCTGAGAATAGTTCGTGAAGTATTTTTCACCTTCATATATCGTAGGGGCCCAGCAGGGTCGAAGCCTACTGGGGCCATGGCTAGTGTGAAAACGAAACCCGGGGCCCTGGGACGAAGGCAACGAAGGAACAGGAGTGGGTTTTTAGTCAGTAAAAGTCTGACACTATCTCTCGCTCCGCCCAAGAGCGCGATTTGTTACTAGATGATTTTCTCACCTAAAAAAAAACCCCCCATTTTTTGACAGAACAACGTTTGCCAGGTCAGCTTCTCGTACATCGGCTAGTTGACAGAATTGTTTTGGTGCGCTAGTTTAAGCATGAGGCGTCTAGTGGCTGTAAGGTCGTTGTTCGAAACAAATATGACAGAAAACGCTTCAAAATCACAAAAACCTAGGATTTTTTGTCCAATAAGCAGATGGCACGTCTTATTATCTCAGTTCAACGCTCATTTCATCTTCAAAGTAATCGATCATAGGTAGCAAAGTCTTATCAATACTGGTTTTTCGCCTATCCAGGCGTTTCCACCCGTCTAAGCACATTGATGCTGAAATAATAGATCCAATGTGACAAATATGTTACATCTATCTTCGTTAGCACCTCTCATTATTTTTTAGACCTTTGTTTAGTCACACTAATGTTATGGAGGAGAACGTTTGTAATAGAAAAAAGAAGGAGGAGGATCCGACCAGACTGGTATTTGGTCTAGTCTGGGTAACTGCCAGGTAGTTGATTTCGGACTGTTGTATAGGTATGTTCTAATCGCGCGGAGAATTTAAATACTGAGTCCTCCCCCAAGCGTCCCCACAACGACTGTTCCTGTGTGTCTCGCATACATCGGATTCCCGCGACCCTCACCAGGTCATCGATCCACCTTGCGGGAGGTCTTCCAACGCTGTGTCTTCCGGTACGTAGTCGCCACTCCAGGACCTTTCGGCCCCATCGACCATCTGTTCTGCGAGAAATAAGCCCTGCTCACAGCCACGTTAAGTCATCTTTCGTCACAGTGCTGTCACGGATATCTAGATGTATGTACGTGTGGAATAGATAGATAGATAGATATTTTCCCTATTGTACAACAAACATAAAAATTACATTAGGAACTTTTAGTGGTGGTACCATAACTAAAAAGTGTTTACAACCGACTTCAATGTAAAAAAAAACACTGAAAAGTGCAAAATAACTTTAATTTCGGAAGTCGGTGGTAAATAACGAAGAGACAAAACTATTATAGAAACACCGACTTCGGAAATTAAAGTGATTTTGCACTTTTTAGTGTTTTATTTACATTGAAGTCGGTTGTATTTTTTTTGTAATTTTTTTTTATTACAGACTACCTTTAAATGGAATAGAATATGAGTCTTTATTTCCCGGGAGGAGAGGATCTTCGTTAGGCAAGGCTCGGATACCGGTTAAATTTTCAAACCGTTATTATGTACTTGGCAAAAAAACCTTTACATTAGGTTTCGTTCGCATAAACCGTTTTTTTTTAACCGGTTTTTGGAAGAGTATTTACATAAAGGTTTTTTCGGATTAAACGGTTTAGAGCAATAAAAACCGGTTAATACGGGCGTACGATAAACAAACGTCCCGCGCTGTTCACAGTTTTTATTCAATGTGATCGTTCTTACTGAAATGTTACCAATACAAATAAATTAAGGAAAATAAGAGCGAAGTTTTATTTTAAATTCAGGAATCTACTACTAATCTGCACAAATAATTACAATTTTTCTCAAGGTTAATTTGATATTTTTACCTGATGAGTGGTGCAATTAGCTCTTTGGTGCCGATTTTTAAAAACAAAGGTGCAATGACGATGATGATGTTGTTGATGATGGTGGTGGTGGTGGTGGTGCTTGAGTACAATAATTATAGAAGAATAAAGCTAATGTCACATACTATGAAAGCCTGGGAGAAAATTGTTGGGCAATTGAGAGAAGAGAGTGAAATTTTACAGAACCAATTCGGTTTTATGCCGGGTCGGGGTACAGCGGATGCCATTTTTGCTATACGCCAGCTATGCGAAAAATACGGAGGTGCGCATAAAAACTTGCACATGGTATTCGTTGACCTCGAAAAGGCATACGACCGGGTACCTCGTGAGGTTCTGTGGTGGGCCCTTAAGGAGAAAGGTGTGCCTGGGAAGTAACTATGTGCAGTTGATCCGAGCGATGTACAGTCGATGCAGTACCCACGTGCGGTCTGCAGTGGGCACCACTAGCAGCTTCAATGTGGCTGTCGGCTTACATCGAGGGTCGGCTCTCAGCCCTTACCTCTTCCTGATGATAATGGACGCTCTGAAGTCGGACATTCAGGAAGAGGCTCCCTGGTGTATGCTGTTTGTCGATAACATTGTGTTGGTTGCCGAGAGTGGCCTAGAGGTCAAGAACAGATTGGAGGTGTGATGGCACAGACTGGAGAGTGTTGGCCTGAAATATTGAGTAGAACCAAAATGGAATACTTGTTCTGCGATTTCGGCGGTCTCTCCAATCCACTGGCTTTAGCTCTTGCTAGAACGCCCATACCGATCTGCTCAGACTTTCGATACCTCAGGTCGCTCGTCTAAGGGGATGGTGAGGTAGACCGGGACGTAACACATCGGATCAACGCAGGATGGATGAAATGGCGACAGGTCACGGGAACAACATGTGACCTACGGATGCCCCTCAAATTGAAGGGTAAAATCTACAAGTCCGTGATAAGGCCTGTCATACTGTATGGATCAGAATGTTGGGCTGTGAAAAAGACGGATGAAAAAAGATTGCACGTAGCAGAGATGAGAATGTTGGATGGATGTGTGGTGTGACGAGAATGGATAAAGTGAGAAATGAGTATATAAGAGGAAGTTTGAAAGTGGCGGCAGTGACTAAAAAATTTAAAGGGAATCGTTTGTCTTGGTATAGTCATGTGAAGAGGAGGGATGAAACGCATGTTACTAAAAGAGTTATGAGTTTACATGTGGATGGATGGAGAAGAAGACCAAAGAAAAGATGGATGGATTGTGTGAGAAGTGATATGAAAGAAAAGGGAGTTAGTGATAGCGTGACGAGTGACAGGACAGAATGGAAGAAAAAAAAACGTGTTGCGTTGACCCCGAATAAAACGGGACAAGGGCAAGAAGATGATGATGATGACAAATATTTGGAAAAAGAATAATTTAATGCTTTTCAATATATCAGTTTCAGTTTCCAGTTTATCAGTAATCAGTCTTCTAGTTTACATATTAAGTACAATTAGGTGGCTTAATTAAAAGTAATAGTAAAACTATACGTTAGTCTAGCTCAATAGTTTAATCGTTGAACAAGTGAGACATTTTTCCCAGTTGGTCCACTTGGTACAATTCCTTTTAACGTTTGAACTTCTGAGACAAAAAAGTTGAACTGTCCCAGGTAAACGTAGTCGTCCACAACTTCGAGTGTAGAGTCTCCGATTTTGATAGGAGTGGGTGCTACATGGATGTTTACCATGACTTTGGTTTTGTCCATGTTCATTTTAAGTCCCACTCTTTCGGAAGCTCTACTGAGGTCACCGAGCATTGTACTGAGCTCCTCCGTAGTCTCAGCCATGACTACTATGTCGTCGGCAAATCGATGGTGAGTGATGTGCTAGCCATTGACATTTATGCCTAGCCCTCTCCACTCCAGAACCCTGAAGACATCCTCCATTGCGGCCGTGAACAGTTTCGAAGAAATTACGTCTCCTTGCCTCACACCCCGCTGCAAGAGGATAGGTTTCGAGGTCTGGTCCTGAAGTCGGACTGACATGGTGGCGTTTTTGTATAAACACTTCAGCACTTCGATGTACCGATAGTCAATCTGGCACCGTTGAAGAGACTGCAGTACAGCCCAAGTCTCGATCGAATCAAAGGCTTTCTCGTAGTCCACAAACGCTAAGCAGAGAGGTTGATTATACTCCTCAGTCTTCTGTATAACCTGCCGCAGCGTATGTATGTGGTCCACGGTGCTGAAGCCTTTTCGAAATCCGGCTTGTTCGGGAGGCTGGAAGTCGTCGAACCTGCGCGCGAGACGGTTCGTGATGACTCTGGAAAACAACTTTTAGACATGGCTCAGAAGTGAGATGGGCCTGTAATTCTTAAGCAGGGTATTGTCACCCTTCTTAAAGAAGAGTACCACCACACCTCTGCTCCATGCCTGTGGCGTTTTTCCCTCGAGTATGACGGAATCGAACAACTTTTGAAGTGCCTTTAGGACCGGTTTTCTACCCGCCTTCAGGAGCTCGGCCGTAATTCCGTCCTCACCCGACGCCTTGTTGTTCTTCAACTGCTTCAGAGCCACCCTAATCTCGTACAGGCTGACGTCCGGGATATCTTCGGTATAGTGTCGAGTCAATCTAGCTCTTGAGTCGTTTGCTAGATTTGCAGTGGGTTCGGAGATTGACGTGTACAACTGTCCATAAAAAGCCTCGATCTCTCCCAGAAGCTTCGATTTGGCGGATATGACTCTGCCATCGTCGGTCTTCAGTTTCGTGAGCTGGCTCTGCCCAACAGACAGATCTCGTGCAAATACTTTAGAGCCCTTATTCCGCTCAATCGCATCCTTAATCCTCTCGGTATTAAATCGGCGAAGGTCGCGTTTCAGAGACTTTGAGATCCGTTTATTGAGCTGCCGATATGTGCACGCATCATCTGAAGACTGCAAAGTCATCTCACGCCTCTTCTTCATAAGCTCGAGAGTTTGATCTGACAGCTTCTTGTTCTTTTTGTACAGTGAGCCTTGAAAAATTTAGACCCGACCGTATGGACAGTTCCCACAAACCCATCGTTATTTATATTCGTCCACGGAGCTTCCTAGGCACTCGAAACGATTGTGGAGTTCGAGCTGAAAGCTCTCGGAGTTTTGGATCTGGATCTGTGCTGGACGGAGCGTAGACTTCACCAGTCGAGACCTTTCAAGCTTAATATTGATATTCAATGTGCCTCTTACCATGCGGTGATCACTTCCAGTTTTCACCGCATTGATCACGGAGACATCATTGAATATTTGCTTTTTCGTCGACAGAATGAAGTCAATCTCATTTCTAGTTGCACCGTCGGGACTTTGCCAGGTCCACCTCCTATGCTCACGTTTTTTGAAGAAGGAATTCATCATGTAGAGGCCTTCCTTCTCCATAAAACTAGCCAGTAGGTGTCCCCGGTGACCCCACTCTCAGCTCGTCACCATCTCGTTTGCCCAGTTTCGCGTTGAAGTCCCCCATGACCACGGTGAAGTGGGTCTTAAAACCATGCATGGCTCTGAATACATCCTCATACATGGTCTCTACTTCGTCGTCGGGGTGCGTCGAGGTCGGGGCGTAAACCTGTATGACCTTCAGCTAATGTCTTGGCGATATTCTGAGTATAAGGTACGCCACCCTGGTCGACACACTCGATCTTCACCGATCAATATCGTAAATTCGTAAGTACGTCTACATACCACGCCGCTATACGCGGCATCCTTACAAGTAGTCACAAGTTGCAACGCGTTACCCGACATGCCGTTCGTCGAATAAACCGGTTAATTTAGGTTAAAATAAAGTTCTTAAAACGTTTACGTTCTTATGAAAAGTTCGGAGGAAAACCGAAATAAACCGGTATTAACCGGTATTTTTTAAACCGGTTCCGAGCCTTGTCGTTAGGTTCCTTGGGGGTTTTACCAGAAGTATGTTCCTTTCGGACGAAGTTTAACCCAAGCGAACATATACCCGGTATAAAAAGTATTGTATATCTAATCCAAGACATAGTTTAACAATCTCAATCCGTTGAAATAAACAGATAGAATTACGTATACATTTATTGTATGGATTGATGATTTACTAGCTCTTGTCTTTGATCTAAAACTGAATGCTATACCTATGTGCTTCAAAGAGATATCAGCAAAACTGTAGGGGCTTAGCAGGGTCGAAGCTTACTGGGGCTATGGGTTCGCTTCTGAAAAGAAAACCCGGGGCCCTGAAACATGGGTCATGGGAGTAGGATTTAGTCAGTAAAAGTCTGACACGACCACCCGCTCCGCCCTGCAGCAGAAGTCATTAGAAAAAAAAACCTTCTGAAGATTGCCTTTTTAAATATGCAGCACTTAAAGCACCTGAATGAATCTTCCGCAACTTTTTTTACCGTTGTAAAACTTTCCATAACCACAAATTAAAAATGAAAAAACAATCATGCCCTACGGCGCCTCTATAATTCAAGGCACTCAAAGAAAATTAATTGAAACTATGTATAATTAATGAAAAATGTAAAAGTTATGCGTTGGCCCATGATTATTAATTCAGAGTGTTTTGTAATTAGACAAACAAAGTAGGCGGACGGGGACACTAATGATTGTTTGAACCGTGGTCCAAGTTTTGATGACCGATGGCAAAGTAAACGTAAGTCCTACAATCTGGGCTTTTTTTAGGTGGGCAATCATCGAATTACTTCTCCCGCTCTAGGGCAGGACGAGAGGGCTAAAATCCACTCCTATGTTCCTTCTTTGCCTTGTGTTCCAGGGCCCCGGGTTTTCCTTTCAGAAGCGAACCCATGGCCCCAGTAGACATCGACCTTGCTGGGCCCCTATGGTTTTGCTGACATCTCTTTGAAGCGCGCGTGCAACACTACGCGCCGTCTACGACTTGGGCTCGGTCCGGGTGGTTACCGGACGGCCAGACGGCAACCTACCAATTTCTCACCGTCCGCAAGCCCACGCCTACAATCTGGGTTGCGGGATCGGCAACTGATGGTACAGGTTGGTTTTAGCCTCCCTAGCGCGAGAGAACTAATGTTGCAGTTGCACGCAGTTGCCTTTGCGTTTCAGGACTACGGTATCCTTTACAAAAATTCGTGGCTCCTATCCTGTCATTTGATTCATTACAAGTGTTAAGATAGAACTACACTGCGCACACGTGTGCCACGTACGCCGATCTGCCCCCCTAGCCAAGTTACAACCGTTTCGTTTCGATTCTCTTTTCTTCGATCGCCTCGAGTAGGCCACGCCTCCTATTCCTTTATTCTGACGTCATCTTAACGCTCAGTCACGTGGTCAGAACAAAGGAATAGGAGGCGTGGCCGACTCAAGGCGATCAATGAAAAGAGAATCGAAACGAAACGGTTGTAACTTGGCTAGGGGGGCTGGGCGCGTCGCTATCTATAAATTTTATATGGCAACTACACTTGTGGAGCTACATTAGATCCACGCCACGCGACGTCGTTCCACGTACACAAATCAGGCGTGGTACACGTGTGCGTCGGTCTAATGTAGTTCTGTCGTTAACTCTATCGCTTTTCTCTTAAACCGTCTGGTGATAAAATGCGGCGATAAAATCAGACCTGTGTTCATTAAGACTACATTAATAAATAACGTACTCACAAATTCTTGGTGAATACTGCATAGTATATAAATGACTTGTCAGTAAAAACACTTAACTAATTAAAACTATATATACACTAAAGGCAAAAACTACTAGCTAAAATATGGCGTCATAAAATTCCTCCGCATCGCTGTCGACTGGAAGTGTGCCCAAAAGGCTGGCGGCATTGCCACGTTGTATGGCAATGCTCAATCTCTGACCGAGGTAAAAGCCAGCCCTTGGGTCACGCGAAGTGTCAACTAAGCGTTTGGATAATTCTTTGAAAAGCTTATGAGCACTCGGACCCCACGGCCCAAGAGTTTCAACCCCAAACGGCTCAAAAATATAACTACCGACGAGGTTGTTATATTTCCGCCGCTTGAGGTTCTCCGCAGCCGCAGCGGCGGCACCAGCACAGCACGAAGAGCTAGGAAGATGCGATGGCGCAAGAGTGTCGACACAGGTAGCGTCCCACACTAAAGGCCTACCCATCTTCCACGGAAATAAGGACATACCGTCCGGTCTCTTACCATCGTCGCGTGCCAGGCCATGAGGTTCCAAAACAGCCGGAACGCCGACGGTGACAAGGGCTCGTCGGATGATGTCGTTAATATTCGCGTGCCGTGCTATCCGTCCCGCGCTTCGACTGCATGACAGGCCGTGGTGACCAAGGCTGTTGACAACTTCGCCACAGTGGCAGCGATGAGGGGAACAGCAAGGAGCGCCTATGCGTAGGGCAACAGCTAGGCGGAAAGTAGTATCGTCGAATAAGGTGCCAATATTCGACGACGGCAGTGCGTGAAGCCAAAGACCTGACTCCCAATTTCCCACAGCCAGGAGGCGCGCACGCTCCGCAGTAGTAGCAGATGTTAGGATGAGGTTTTTCTGGACTACTTTGCAGAGCGGTTCATCCCACCGTCTCTGGGAGGTTGGGTTGTCAGGCGGATTTGTATTCGGGCAAGCGATTCTCCAGGCATGCATAGCCTCGGTGAAGCACGGCACTTCAAAAGGAATCAGTGTGGAAGTTAGAATGTTCCTGATTAATTTATCAGTGCTGTGAACCGAAGATATGAATGCCGGTAAACTAATACTGGTAATTTTGCGGACGCCGAGGCCTCCCATACGGATGGGAAGAGTAACTTGATCCCAAGCTCGATCGTCCAAGGTCATATTTAAAATTAAAGTAAGTGTATGTCGGATAATTTGGTCCATTTTTTCCAAAAGGTGAAGGTGCTTCCATAAGTGGGAAGCACGAAGGAAATATATTAATTTAGGACCGAAACAACAATAACGAATTAGGGTAATGGCCGAATGCATGTTAATTTGGAGAAGTTGCATAGTTCATTCATATTAGTAATTTATACATAACTACGTAGATTGGTAAACCACAGATTTAGCGTCACGAAATTCTTTTGGAGAAGGGAGGGAGGCCAAAGATGGAGGGATCTTGTGAGGAGTGATATGAAAGTAAAGGGAGTCAGTGACAGCGCCATCTCCAAGTAACTTGGAACAAGGGCAGGAAGATGATGAAATTCTTTTGAGCTTTCTAAATGTGTAGTGTATTTCGCATGGTTTTTTGTCACTAGTACCAATAACCAGTTCCATGATGGAACTACTGATATTTTTAGGGTTCCGTACCTCAAAAGGAAAAAAACGGAACCCTTATAGGATCACTTTGTTGTCGGTCCGTCTGTCAGTCTGTCAAGACCCTTTATCTCGTGAACGAGTGGAGGTATCAAGTTGAAATTAATTAAACCATATGCTCAGGTCTGCGGTCCGTTAAAGCTGATAAAAAATCAAAACTTTGAGTTTACGTAAAAAAAAGATACGGCTATTTATGTCGCAAAAAAAGTATGTTTCGACACTCAGGGAAATCAAAATTCATAGGGCAGTTTCCGTTGACCTAGAATCCTGAAGCACAAGTATAGAAAAAAATCTGAAAACTATAAATTTGTAGTTACGTCACAAAAAAAAAAAAACTTTTTTTGCGATTCGGAAAAATCTTTGTAACTCAATTCCGGAGTTAAACTGTTTCCATAGGTACGAACCCTAAAGTTTGTACGGAACCCTCAGTGCGCGAGTCCGACTCGCACTTGCCTGGTGTTTTTTAATCACTAGTTCCATTTTAAAAGAATCTGGAAATAATGAAACTAATGTTGAATTTTGTTATCACTAGTTCCACTTTATAATTTTAGCCGGGCGATCACGATAGACCAGACCTTCATGACCTCAGACCTTCTGGTATCTCACGACCTGTAACCAATGTCAAAGATCTATTAATGACAACCGGGACAAACGGCTTTTTTTTCGGGTGGGAAAATCATCTAATGACATCCCTCGCTCTTGGGCGGAGCGCGAGATTGTGTCAGACTTTTACTGACTAAAAACCCACTCCTGTTCCTTCTTTGCCATTTTTTTTCCTGGGCCCCGGGGATCTCTTTCGCATCACCCATGGCCCCAGCAGGCTTCGACCCTGCTGGGCCCCTACGGTTACTGACATCTCCTTGAGGCGCGCATGGAACACTACGCGCCGTCGACGACTTGGGCTCGGTCCGGACGGTTACCGGACAGTCGGACGGCGAGCCACCCATTGCTCACCGTCCGCAAGCCCGCGCCTACGGTGGCCGGAAATCGGGATCGGAATCCCGGCGGCGGTTGGGGCGTGAGGACCGTTGCCTCACGCGATCGGCCGCCTCCTTTGCTAGCATTACTGCTTCGCAGAAGGAGTTAAAACAACAACAATACAATACCATTCTGTACACTAAAAGCGCTAAAAACCTTGGCGTGCATATGGACACTAACCTTTCCTGGGAGGTTCATGTTGCTGATGTCAGTAGGAGGGTCTTTTACTCTTTTCAGTCTCTTAAACGTCTCCAAAAATTCCTACCATTTCACACTAAGGTTAATCTTGCACAATCTCTTCTTCTACCGCTCATAGACTATGCGGATGTCTGTTTTCTAGATGCTACGGAGGTACTTCTAAACAAACTTGAACGACTGCAGAATTTGTGCATCCGCTTTATCTTTGGCCTCCGTAAATACGATCACGTGTCGGAGTTCCGGACCAGATTAAGGTGGCTGCCATTCGGCGTCGGCGAGATACACATATTCTATCTCTTCTCTATACAATCCTTCACAATCCTAATGCTCCTCAATACCTTCGTGAACGCTTTGAGTACCTCGTCCCTAGGGGTAAACTCTGTCGCACCACCTCTTCTCTTCTCCTTCGTACTCCACGTCATACTTCTAGCCGCTATGATGGCTCCTTTTCTGTAACTGCAGTACGTCTCTGGAACTCTCTGCCACACTCTCTTCGCGATAGCCCTTCTCTAGATGTCTTCAAAAGGAAACTTAAAGAGCACTTCCTTTCATTATTGACATAATAATAATATATATAGTATGTATTAGTATGTATAATATAATTATATATTTGACTTATGTATAATATACTTAATTATATATTAGACTTAGTACGAGTATGTAGATTTATATTGTGCACTGGATCCTACCCTCGAATATGTTCTCTCTCTATAATTCAAAGGTTAGCTGGGAGTAAACTCATTGCTGAGTTAAGCTCGCCTTTGTACATGAACTGTCTGTATGTCAATATATTATGTTATGTTTTTGTGTACAATAAAGAATTAAGATTTAAGAATACAATATTACATTATTTAATTGTTAATTGTTGTTTATATTATTTAATTGGCTTGACGTGCTTTCCAAAAAACGGGTATCAATAATGTCCTAGATAAACTTAGATATGAATTGAAAAAATAACTTTAGTGCTTGCCCGGTTTCGAACCCGCCACCTATTGCAGGAGGTGGGTGTTTTAACCAGTGTGTCATCACAACACCTCTCTGTAACACCGCTATGCCAATTTTAATGATTAAAGCATAGATTAGCACTTATTTTATGGTTGTTATTAAAACCAGTCACGTTCATTTCTAAGAAAATAACTGTAATATGGGACATTAACCTCCTTTTTCTGTAATATGCTATGAATAGTCACAATGAGCCTTTAGTCTTATTATTGGTGTGTATTCGTTGCAATATTACAACAGGGTCGTGAGAAATTGGTTGGTAACTATTGAATGAGAAAGAAAATAATAGTACATTTTGATACAAGTGGAGAAAGTTTGTCATTGTGACCGAGGCGAAATTCGCACGAGCCGTAGGCGAGGGCGTTATTGAGCCGAGGGCTGCAGTGACTAATTTCCACGTGTATCAAACATCTTTTTTCAATAAACTTACGAAGATATAAATAAGCGCGATTGACGCGTGTCTCGGTGGGGTTGACGTACGATTCGTGGGACGATAAATGTAATTAAATTGTACACTTTTCTATTCTAGTGCGTAAAACAGTAAATTGCGTGCCTAAAAGCGGGAGAGATAATAGCCGGTTTCCGAGTTAGTATATTGAAAATAATTTATTTGCAATTTAAATGACGCAATTATAAGACTAGCTTACTATAATCATCTACGGAAAATATGAGTCACATCCGCGCAAAACGGACGAAAGCTCAGCATAATACCGTGACCACATGCATAATGCGATCAGTCCAGCCCCCCTAGCCAAGTTACAACCGTTTCGTGTCGAATTCGGTTCTCCAATCGGTAACGTCTCGGTGTCAGCAATTGTATAAAACGATAAGTTGGTAGCGATGTTGACGCGCCTGAGTCGGCCACTCGTTCTACAATAACAAAGGATGTAGCGTTGAACATTGTAGAAACGATAACAATTTATTCTATCATTTTGAACGATGTGAACTTGGCTACGAATTTTCTATTCGTTTGTTCTGACCAATTTACTTAACGTTGAGATGATGTCATTCCCATACATTTGATTAGTTTTCGACTAGCGTTAATGATTGCAGATTATCAACTTGGCTAGGGGTGCAGCCCCCCTAGCCAAGTTACAACCGTTTCGTTTCGATTCTCTTTTCGTTGATCGTCTCGAGTCGGCCACGCCTCCTATTCCTTTGTTCTGACCACGTGACTGAGCGTTGAGATGACGTCAGAATAAAGGAATCGGAGGCATGGCCTACTCGAGGCGATCAACGAAAAGATAATCGAAACGAAACGGTTGTAACTTGGCTAGGGGGGCTGAGATCTAGTTTTCAGCGTGGGCAAAATAATGTCAGCCAATAGCAATAACAATTCTCCCGTAACCTACATAAAAAATATACCTTATATCAAAACACCAACATTTGTCATTCCCTTCGTAACACACAATGCTTTGACGCAACATTGTCCAACATTGGTCCCAACTGTCCACTTTCCTTATATCACAAACATTCTCACACAAAAGCCTTCAAAACTCGAAAACTGTTCAGAGATCTTCATTACTCGCAACTTCATTCCTTTTAGACTTATTTATCAATGTTCGAATGACAATGGACCCTATTCCGGTGACATATTCGCTCTCAAAGTCCACAATGGCTTGGCCCATTTTTGCGCACGGCTCGTCGATTTTGGATGTGTCGTCGTGAGGACAAAGTTGGTATGTTTGTGATTGCGATATTTTGATGTTTGGTGGAATATGAATATTTTTGCTTGACATTCCATTGGATATTGCGATGACAATAATCAGTTCGCTTTGTAAGAGAAAAACGCTTTGAATTCCTTTTTTTATTGAGTTGGTGAGCATGATCTAATGGAATTTGTTTTATCACTTTGGTTGTTTTTATTATTATTTTGGGTTGAGAAATCAGAGTGGAACGACAGTGTCAGACTTTTACAGAGTAAAACTCACCTGTGTTTCTTCAGTTGCCCTTTGCGCTCCCCGGTCGCGGACTCTTTCGAACAATCGCCCAGCATTACTTTTGTGTTGCTAGCTGTAAAAATAAACAAAGCACCAATTACTTTCAAAATACTGGAACGAAAAAAAAAATTAGTGAGATTAGCTACTTATCTAGTTTTTTTTTAATTTACTCGCAAAGTTTTGGACTTTCACCTTTTCCTTTATTTAACCTCTACCTCATAACCTTTCGAATACCGTTATTAGATGTCTCTAATTACAAACAATAATTAGCACAATAGAAAGACAATGAGAGAGCGAACGCTCGCTCGCGTTCGCGTTCGCTCTCTAATTACGGTATTCGAAAGGTTAAGAGGTAGAGGTACGAAAAAATAATCATTTAGTGGGTTTTACAAGAAGGATTAGATCGAAATCACTAAAATATTTCATTTGTGAAGTCATTCGTAGATCTTTGATAGTCGTTACAGGTACTCAGATGCCAGGAAGTCTGACCGTCACTCTATCCAAGGAGTATCGTGTTTTTTTTTTCACTGGGTTAAATCATCCAGTGACATCCCCCGCTCATGGGCGGAGCGAGAGGGTGTGTCGGACTTTTACTTTCTAAAAACCCACTCCTGTTCCTTCGTTGCCTTTCATACAAGGGCCGAGTCTTCCTTTCAGAAGCAGACCCTTGACCCCAGTAGGCTTCGACCCTGCTGGGCCCCTACGGTTTGCTGACATCTTATTGAGGCGCGCGTGGAACAGTACGCGCCGTCGACGACTTGGGCTTGGTCCAGACGGTTACCGGACGGTCGGATTGCGAGCTAAGCGAGTATCGTGTTGGCCGGTAATTTGGTTGTGGAGGAGGTTTGATGGGCAATCGCTCCATGTAAATAAAACACGGGTATTCAGCCACATCTGGTTAGACTAGACGACGACCCCAAGTTAGTTGAGAAAAGGCGAAAGGAGATGATTTCTTTTGTTAAGTTAAATTAATTTTTCAAGAAATTTTTATGCCTTTATATTACGACCTTTTTTATCCTAAGAATTTAGAGCTTATTTCAAAGAAACTCAATTCGACGCTAAACCACCCATTTTCCAAATACCAAAACAAAATTCCAACCAGTCTTTAATGAGGCCCAAAAAAACCAATCTCTTTTTATCCCCTTCCCAAATTCAGCTTATTAAACCAGCCTGGCATCGAACCTAACACAGATGCTTACTACATGCAAATGAGCTGTCCTAGTTAGAAATCTAATATCATTATAATATCATTTGTATTTCAACCACGTAGGTTCTTGGTCAAACGGGGATGTAGTGTAAGGGCACAAAATAGATAGGTACAGAAGTCAATCTACATACAAAGCGCGTTCGAGCAACGCACACATAGACACTGCTCACGGACACGACATCTCGGCTCAATTCAGCTCAATGCGACCTCGAGTGCTATCCTTAACTTTTTTGTGGAAAAATAGATCAACAAAAAAAAAACCTTCTTCTAACTGTTCAGTGAACGGTTGTTTAATTTCAACATTAAACAGTGAATTGACGCTTTTTAGGCTACCAGTTTTTTCAGAGAGGTAAGTAGATATTTGTTTGTATTTCGATGGATTGTTTTAATTTAACACATTACAGGCCCCGCGCCGAGAAAGAGAAGATGATTTTGTGGCCATGTAATATTTTTACAATTCAGATTAGGTAGGCATTTATCACCGCGCCCGGTCGCACTCAGACAGTTCGGTGCCACGCGCTGACCCTAGCACGATCACCGAGCGTAGATATGAAAAGTGAAGTACATATATGAGATTGACTTCTGTACCTATCTATTTTGTGGCACCCTTGTGCAGACGAGCTACAGAAAAGCAACTATAATGTGGCTGAGAACTACTTTGTTTGAAACATGTTCCCCATTTACATGTACATCGGATCTATTTTGACAATTTAGCGGTAATAAGACACTCCATGATGTTATTGACGGGTCACGAATGCGGAATCATTTGGAGGTGATGGTTAGTTTTTGAACTTAGTTGGACGTTAAGAGGCAGTTTTGGGGCAATCCGTCGAGTGGTTCAGATGTTCCAAAAGTGAAAGCTGGTTCACTCGACTTACACAACTTAACAGAGTCTGTACCTAATTATAACTTCTTTGAAAAAAAAGTGATTATAATCGTTATTTTACTTGTAACTCACCATGAAGTCTCTATCAGAAAACCTTACCTATGACGGCTCCATGGGTAGTGTGAAAACGAAACCCGGGGCCCTGGGACGAAGGCAACGAAGGAACAGGAGTGGGTTTTTAGTCAGTAAAAGTCTGACACTATCTCCCGCTCCGCCCAAGAGCGAGATTTGTCATTAGATGATTTTCCCACCTTAAAAAAAAACCTATGATGGCTGTGCCGCTAATTTATCGCTGTTGCCCTAATGTATTTTATTTATTTACTTGAGTTTAAATGTACAACGTTACAGGTCAGAAACCTAAAGTGCTATACAGTGCGATTAAAAATAAAAATAATAATTAAAATTATATGTGAATATGGCGGCTCGAATGCAAAATACACAAGATTTATTTGCCAGGCAACTTAATGCAATACTATTCACATTATTTTCCTGTGACATTTCTGCTGCTGTGATGTGGTTGTTCACAATCTAGAGGCACTTGCACAATCAAGAGCCACAGTGACAACAACTTTTCGTTTATGGAGCGAATACCCGTTTGTCTCACGTTTCTGGTAAGACCTTAGAACCATGATAGAGGAACGAACAGTTGCAGAGTAGTTAGTATTTATAGTTTTTTTTTTTTTAAAGAATAGAATTGTTGCTGTCGCTGACCACTAGAGGCGAGTGGCCCGCGTGCTCAACTCTTGAGTTTTGGTAATATTCGCGTTTCTGGTTTCTCTAACGATCTGTTAGTAAAGGGGGGGTTAGTATTCCGCTCAATTTATGTAATGTTAGTGTTATCGTTTTTGGTGTATTGGTTCCCAGTGGTAGCGTTATTGTTATAGGCAGTTTTAATTAAGGAGTATGTTTTGATGTTACTGGAATGCGTTTCTAGGGAATGGTGATTGTGGGAGTTACTTTGTATGAGTGTAATGGTATTGTTGGGATGATGATGAGATCTTACGTAAGGGTTTTATTGTCGGGTGTATTTACTTTTTCGTAATCGATATTAACTACCTACGTACTTGGTACTTGGCCACAACCTTGAACAGTCGCACTTCATGACGCTAAGAACCATCACAGACGGCGAGATACCATCATTAAGAAGCTAATACAGTGAAAATTTCACGACCCTCAGTAATGAGGAATACGACTCGAGGGGGAGGAGGAGGACTTGGTACTTGCATTATCTTTTTTTATTAATTGTTATAAACTAGTGCTTGACTGCGATCCCACCTGATTGATGGTAAGTAGGTAGTGATGCAATCATTGATGGTGAGGCGCACTAATTTATTGATAGCCTATTCACTCTAGCCTTAAAGACACCTAAATTACAAATAAATTAACTTAATAAATAGTTTGTATGTACATAGTTTGGTTTTAGTATAAATGGTTCAGTTAATAATTAAGTTTTATATAAGAGTTTTTTCAATTTGCAAAATATTATATGAATCCATTTTAAACTTAATAAATTATCTTTTAATAGTATGTAGGTTTTTGGGGTACAAAATTATCACATGACTTCTCCCGCTCTAGTTGGAGTGACAAGGAGTGTCAGAATTTTACTGACTAAAACTTGTCTATGTAAACCTTTTGTATTTGAGGGCCGCGGTAACTCTTTGAAAGTTTTTTTTTTCATCTAGAATGACATTTCTGTGCTCGTTTTTTTTTTTGTGAAATTATACCACTTTCATTTTATTACATGTAGTTTTAAATCGTAAATAGACCTAATCAAATAGTATCAAGATGTAAAATTGTTTGTTTGTAGGAGGCATCTTTGAAAATACTAATTCTAATAGTGGGTATAATTACTAATACACCGCAGGCTTCCTTTACCGCCTGGTAACTGGTACCGCCGCCCTTTTAGTTTACCCATAGATTTAAATTGCCGTCTTTGTACCCATAGATTTAAATTTGTAAAAAAAGTTATGTTGCTATTTTGATGTTTGTAGTGACATCTATGACGCTTAATAGGAACTAAAATTCAAAATTTTGCATATGGTATTAGAGTTCTCCGCGCGATTAGAACTTTCGGGTTTTTGTATATAACAACCCGAAAGCAAGTATCGGGTAGTTGCCTGGACCAGACATAATATCCGCGGCGGTTAGAGGATCCTCTCTTCCTTCTCAGTGGAGGTATGTATGTGGTACTTTACACCCTGTCTCACATACCTCCAAGGATTCAATAAAATGAATTCTATTCGATTCTATTCTCCTTATTGCAAAAGATAATCGTTACTATCAACAAAAAAACAAACAAACATCTATACTCCAAAGCCACTGCAAATAAAATCGATTACGTAATCGAGTCCAATCGAGTTGAATCGAGTCGGGTGTTGTTACTGGCGCCATAGTCGACGACTGTACTCGGGTTAAGAATGTGACATTCGATGCTGATATCGATTAAGATTAATGAATGGTGGAAGGAAATGGAGGTTTTGGTTTTTATATGCGTTTGCTAAGAGTTCGGATTTCATGCAATTATGGTAACTCAGTTGTTGCGAGTGAAGTTTTGTATTGTTTTCATGTTCTTGGTCATTATTTCTACATGTATTATGTATGATGCTAACACACAATCACTTTTATTACAGGTAATAATAGTCCTCTCGACGAATTTTTGACCAATCAACGTAGAATAAGCATAGTCCATTCGCAGTAAGATCAGACATTTATTTTATTATTAATATTTATTTTTATATCTAGCCTATACTGCCCCACTGCTGGGCTAAGGCCTCCCTTCATTCCTTCCTTTGTTCACGGCTTTGAGCCACTTCTTGCCAGTGTGTATTCTCCCCATCCTGACCTATGGTGTACAGACTTGGTCTTTGACTAACATCCAAAGGTCCAAACTAAAGGTTTGCCAACGTGCTATGGAGTGTAGCATACTAGGTGTTAAAATAACGGATCGCGTTCGTAATGTGACGTTTATTTATTTATTTAATACTTCATGCACATAAAGGTACAGAGGCGGACTTAATGCCTTAGGCATTTTCTACCAGTCAACCTTTGGGAGATGCAGAGAAGAATAGTGGTAGGTGCGACAAAAGAAAGAAAAAAAAGAGGTTAATATTAAAAAAGATATACAAATGAATCATATATACAACACAATATAGGTAAATATAATATATACATAATTTAATGAACTAAGTAATAAAAATAATATATACTCAAAAACAAAAAAAAAATCAAAACATGGTCCCAATCGACAAACAGAGAAATATCAACGTTGTGATGATACTACTGCCAACTTCTTACGAATATGCTCGCGAACCTCAATCTTGAATCTTAATCGGCTTGTAACCATCCTGACCTCTTGGGGGAGCGCATTCCACAGAGAAATAGCCTGAACAAAGAAAGAACAGTGAAGTAAGGCGGTGCGATGAGTAGGACATAGTAGAAGACGGTTGTGAGATGAGCGTAGATTTTTATTGTGGTTGGCGCAAATGTATTGAAAGTGAGGGGGCTAAATAACTAGGGGAATTGGGAGAATTGAGAAATGAAAACAACATGTGAAAACATGTGTGAAAACAACACACAACATGACGTGGCTTAGAAGGCTGCCCAGCTTAAGTGGGACTGGGCTGACATGTCTGCCGCATGCCGATCGAGCGATGGGTCAGTAAAATACAAAGAAAAATAATTATACACTATAATAGAAACTCAATCATTACCTTTAGAAGCTCAATATAGATTCAACTTTGCTGGATCTGTATTTAGCAGTACAAAGACTACAGTGGGAATTACATTAGGCCGATGCACACATGGGGCACGCCTAATTTGTACGTAGAGTCTAGTTGCCATATAAAATGTATGGAGACCGACTGACGCGCCTAGATCGGCCTACGTGGCTCACGTGTGCCCAATGTAAGTTACCTTTAATCAGAAAGAACAGATAAATATGTATTAAGGCCAGGTTCTACTCATTTTGAAATTTTTTAAACCTCTGGAAATCCACAAGCATAAAAGAGAACACTACGAAAAATTATTTTATTAAAATTTACTATATGACCAACCGCCGGGCAAAAATCAAAACAAGATATAAATTAGTTGGCTCAATAATAAAAAAATCGTGAATCTGACCCTAAATTACGCTTTCAAACGTGTATGTCTACAAGATTAGGTCACGGAAATATTTAAAAGTTACAAAAAATATTAGAGCTTATTTTTAAAAGGGCCTCGTAAAAACAGAAATCTTGAATAGTTATTGTTTTTTTTTTTTTTTATAAAAGTAAAACTGTTGTTACGGAGCCGCGAAATCGACATAGACCCGGGCGGAGTTCATACAAAATACTCAGGGACTACAACCGGCTCTTAAGGCCTATCATTTAGAACAAATGACTCAAGAGTACGAAACATTCAAATTCCAATGTCGATCGATCGGAATTAAAATCAAGAGTAAGCCCCCCGATTTCGATTCCACTTAGTTCCCCAAAATAGACACGCAATTTAAAACCAATGTGGCGCTAGCATCGAACTCAAGAGTACGAAACATTCAAATTCCAATGTCGATCGATCGGAATTAAAATCAAGAGTAAGCCCCCCGATTTCGATTTCACTTAGTTCTCCAAAATAGACACGCAATTTAAAACCAATGTGGCGCTAGCATCGAACTCAAGAGTACGAAACATTCAAATTCCAATGTCGATCGATCGGAATTAAAATCGAGAGTAAGCCCCCAGTACTATATAATCATTCGTGCAGTAATTTGAGTATAATCGATATATTCTCTTGTTTTCGTAACTGACACGAGATGGCTGAACAATGTACACTCTTGTTATTGTAACTGGATTCGATACTAAGCTGTTTAATTAACACTGAATTAATCCTTTAAGACATAATTTATTTTGGCTTTATAGGTCGAAACTTGTATAAGAGTAGGTGCTTTTATATCTTAGTATTGACCGCAAATTAGGACTCTCACTGGAACTTTAAATGTTAATCGTACGAGTAGCTCTTATATTTATCGTATGAGAGTTTGAGACCCTTTCTCGGTGATTATCACGTCGTCCTTCAGGGGATACCAGCATCCCAAAAGTTCCCCCTAGGGAACCACCGAGCATTTGAAGGACGTTTGTTGTCGGGTCCATAAACAAAGGCGCTCATCACATGAACTGAAAATAAAATAGATATAGTAGGTATGTACCTACATCAATACAATCTTCTTAGTGTATCGATGGCAAAACTAGTTAAATTCCTTGCCTGGCCCAGTATTCGGCCACGGCAATGCCGTCCGCTGATGCTGTCATTAGGTCCCTACGTGAACAAATAACAGGGCACATGATGCAGTATGGGAAGTGGGACATAGTCTTCGAAATTCAATACACAATGTCTATCAATAAGTTAGTCTATTTACAGTAACCATCCTTCAAAACACAATACCACCTTTCACAATAATACAAACACCATTACAATGACCCACTTAACATTCACCTACAAAAGCCCTAGTTAATTAAACACAATTATTTACCTTCACGTCAGCCCGGACACAACCAATCGGTCGTTGTCAAAGCCCGGGTAAATTTATAATCAGCCAATAAGCATCCCACAGACCAGTAAAACGACTCTGTGGCTAATGCTAGAGAGAGCATCGTTAATAATTTCCATACTAGCAAAACTTTTAAAGTTACTCATGTTTACATACGGAAATTTTCGGCTCGAGAAATAGGAAAAAAAAATAAAAAAAATCGTTTAAGTTACTCATGTTTATTCATGGACATTATCGAGTCGTAAAAGCAGAGGAAATTACTATTTAAAAAAATCTATTTGGTCCGTCACTTAAATTACTAAACAACATGGGACACTCACAATGCGTTGAAATTTTACGAATTTAGAAGTGACGTCTCCTAAACTTTGATACGTTATTATTTTTGCCATTTTTTATTGATTTGTTTAAGCAAAAAAAAATGTGTGCAATTATTTTTTTATAATCTAACCAAGAAGATCGTCACTCACTAGACCGCCTGAGGGAGAACGTCGCTGCCAAGGACGACCACGGTGAAAGTGATGTGACGATCAAACCAAGTTCGCGGGGCCAAGATTTCCCAACTTGGAGACGTTTGAAAAGAGAAGAAGAAAGAGAAGTGGGAGGCCTTTGCTCAGCTGTGGGACATAATATTTTCTAAAATAAAATAACTGTGGGCCTATATTGAATTTATTTTATTTTATCAAAGAATTGCCAAACTTAACTGGCAGTGGGCCGGGGCCCAGGGGTACATTGCTCGCAGAACTGATGGTCGATGGGCCCGAAAGAATGATGATGATGATGATGATTATTTTATCTAAGAAACGTATCTAATTTGAAAATAACAGCTCTATCTGCTGCCTTGCTCTGTAAAGCATCCAATACGATGTCATTAACGGGTACCCGATCGGTCGGACTGACGGCTTAATTTGCTCAGCTTATTAAAGCATCAATCTGACGTTTTTATGTGAAATCGGTTAATTGTACAGTGCTACCGACTGGTATGGGAAATATGGTGTATTTTTGTTAAAAACACTTGTTCCATGTTTACTGTTGGACAGATGAACTTTGAGGTAGTACTTTCAAGAGAGCAAAGCCGCAGGCAGGTTGCGGGAATCCGATGGATCGTTCGTTGTGGCGACATTTGGGGGAGGCCTATGTCCAGCAGTGGACGTCTATCGGCTGAAATGATGATGATAAAAGCCGCAGGCAGAAGCTATTTAAAAATAAATGTGTATAAATTTTTAGGGTTCCGTACCCAAAAGGGTAAAAACGGATCCCTATTACGACTTCACTGTCCGTCTGTCAGGCTGTACCTATCTCATGGACCGTGATAGCTAGATAGTTGAAATTTTCACAGATGATATATTACAGTTGCCGCTATATAAAAAAAAATACTAAAAACAGAATGAAATAAATATTTTAGTGGGTCTCCCATACAACAAACGTGATTTTTTTGTCGTTTCCGTATGCTCAATATCAATAACGGCAACAGGTAGGCGCTTGAAATATTTACAGAATATTTAGTTGTATATATAAAGCAATAAATAATAAAGGTACGGAACCTTTCGTGGGCGAGTTTGACTCGCACTTGACTGGTTTTTTTTACTGAATTTTCCAAAAAGTTATTGTTAGCAACCGTTTATAAAAAAATACTGTGTTTTACCCAAAAAAAGGTTGCCAACCGTACACAATACAACGAAAAAAAAAGACAATCGAAACGCGAACAGATCTGCAGATTCGATATCGATCACTGAGGTCGCCTTTCGGCAAGTCTGAAGGACCATCTTTCAAGATGTTTATTTCGGTAGATGGCCAGATATAGATCATTGTGAGGACTTGGAGAGAGTTCGGACGTGTTTATTTTTGGATTTTGGAAACGGTATATACATAATATATTGAAACTAGTTTGACCATGTGAAAGTCGAAAAATTAAGAACATACTCCCGGAATGAAACGTATGCCCTATTCCTAGATACGGCCTACCCGTGTCTTTGAGCGTGAAAAAGTAACAAACATTATAAATGTTATCGCTTCGCAGACGGACATGCAATTCTACAGATAAATGTAATTATTTTGCTGTCAATGGAAATACGTTTTAATAATAGTTAATTTATTTGTTAAAAACATTTAAATTTAAATACGTTATTTATTTAAGTAGGCAATACTAACGTCGCGCTGCTATTGGTCCATTGCAAACTGTCGGAGCAATGGTGGGGCGATACAAGCGTGTGCGTGATTGTAAACAAACTGTGATCGACGGAGAGTTCAGTTGGTTTGGTTGCCGAGTGCAGTGCGTGCAGTATTGCCTCAGTTATAAGTTCTTATACCTGCGTTTAAGATCTATAGCTACTATGTATAATGGTGTGATTTAGTGTGGAGGTTAAAATACTACACTGTGATTTGTGTAAAGTATTTAAATATTATAGTAATTGTGTACCATTGTTCGTTATTTTGATTAAATATAATTTGGCGGTTATTCAGTGTGTTTGTAAAATTCCTTATACAAATTTGGATCTATAAATAGTGTGAAAAGCTGCTCAACTTAAATGGGACTGGGCAGGACATGTCCGCCGCGTGCCCGACAAACTGTAGGCCAAAGTAGCACAATGTTGGTACCCTGAAACAGTGTGATGGGGTCGCGGCAGACCACGAAGGGGATGGCGCGACAAATTGGCCAGATCCCGCCAGAACTGGCAAGAGGAAGCGCGGGCCCGCGAAAAATGGAAGAAGTGGAGGGAGACCTTAGCCCAGGAGTGGGTTAGAACAAGCTAACTAAAAGAAAAAAGTGTGTTTGTATGTGTGTGTGTGTGTGTTTGTTACTCCATCAAGCTAGATTTTGATGTTACTGGGATCACGGGTAGACCATGTTTTGGAATAACATAATATACGACACTTTTTATCCCGGGAATATGGTCCAGCTATTGGTCAATAAAATTGGATAATCAACTTTTACCGTCTACTAAAAAGATCGTAAGTATGTTTGGGAATTTGTTAGTACTATCACATTGTACTTTAAAAGAATGTCAATAGACTTTGACTAGCCTCTTGGTCTAGTGGTTAGTGGCCCTGACTGCTATGCCGGAGGTCGTGAGTTCGATTCTCACCCAAGACAAAGTTTATGTGATGAGCACGATCATGTGTTCTGTGTCGAGGTGTAATTTATTGACACATTATAAAGAGGTAAAGTTTGTTTTCGTTTTTTTGTTTGTCGGAGATAATTTTTGAAAGTACTAATCCGATTGCGAAAATTTTTTCACCGATAGAAAGCTGCTTTATTCCTGAGTGACATAGGCTATATTCTATGTACGTGGGCGAAGCTGCGGGCAAAAGCTAGTATAGTAGTATAGTAGCTAATATGTATGTATTTAGAAATATACCTTCAAGGATGTTTATCAGTTGTCTAGTACTCATTGCACAAGCTCTGCTAGCTTAGTTTAGCACTAGATTGCTTTGTATGAAAGATGTTGAATATTACAATTAACCTTTCGTATGCCGTAATTAGAGACACAATTAAAAAGCGATTGTGTCTCGCGTGGATCCGCGCACCGGGCATTCAATCACATCTCAAAGGTTGAATCGGTTTAAATGAAACCATAGGTATGGCATGATCGTAATCTGAATATGGACTTAAAAGGACCCTTTCTGTACCTGTTGTAGATTCCCTTTTAATAGTAAAAAGGGAAGTATTCACAGGTAGTGTTCATAACAATCAAAAAGTTTTTAGATTACTTAGGGCGGAATTCACCAATAAAACTAATCGCGTTTTAACGTTTGGCTCGCATAATCGCGTTTAGCCGCTGTCACTAGTGTCACTTGTCTGTATTTTTCTTTTGTTGTATTTTTACAAGTGACACTAGTGATAGCGGCTAAACGCGATTATGCGACCCAAACGTTAAAACGCGATTAGTTTTATTGGTGAATTCCGCCCTTACACATTTAAACAAACCTTGTTTTACTGTCCGTTCAATCGATTTTGACTTTTATTGCTTTGGTGGCATGATAAATGGCGGCTGCAATAAATATATTAGTTGGTGGCATGATAAATTGCAACTGCTAATATATTAGTTGGTATTGTGGCTACTTTTTTTTTGCTTTTATTGTCATCCATAAGTCTACGAAATAGAAGTCAAAACTGGTTGAACGGACAGTAAAAAAAGGTTTGTTTAAATGTCTAATCATAAAGCGAATGGAGTATAACTTATTTTCTCTGGTTACAGTAAAAGCTCTAGGATAGTCCGCAGAATTCAAATTTTCTCATTCTTTTTTGCACTTTGCAAGATATGATTTACGGGCGTAACATAACATAATCGGCCTTGTAATAATATAATACGCTACCACTGCTGGGACTTAGGCCGCCTCTCTAGCGAGTTGACAGATGTCACATGTCTCCGAATTTTTGGTTCAAAGACATGCAGAATTCCACACGATGTTTTCTTTCACCCTTTTTGTGAGTAGTGGTAATGAAATAAATTACACAAAGTAATGCGCCTGGTTGGGTTTGATCCCGTGATCAACAACTTGGGATTCGGGGCAGTTGCCGCTAGGCCACCACAGCTCAAAATTAAAAAAAAAACAAAATAATTTATTTCACATAGGCCTACATGGACACTTATAAAACGTCAGAAGCTAGTGCACGGTTCCAAATTGGTCGTTTCCTATGAAGAAGAACCGGCAACAAACTCCATGGTTGTCTTTTAAAAAAAGTGGTTGATGTTACATTATTTCCATATTACAGTATTAATCAATGTACCAGTCAATGTTGTACCCAAAAGCATAATAAAAATAATCATAATATGAAAAAACCGGGAAAGTGTCGCGCACTGAGGGTTCCGTACAAACTTAAATATGAAAACAGTTCAATTCCCGAATTGAGTTATGAAGATTTTTCCGAATCGCAAAAAAGTTTTTTTTTGTGACGTAACTTTAAATTTGCAGTTTTCAGATTTTTTTCTATAAGACCTTGCTTCATGCCAAATTTCAGGATTTCAGGATTTTGACCCTATGAATTTTGATTCTTTTGAGAGTGTCGAAATAGATCCTTTTTTGTGATATAAAAGGAAGTATCTTTTTATTTCGTTAAATCAGAAGTTTGATTTTTTCACAGCTTCAAGGGACCGTAGACCTGAGTATATGGTTTCAACTTTCTCAGCTCTGTTTGGAGCGAGAGAGAGTCTCAGAATTATTCTGACTAAAACATACCCGTGTTTAGCGTTGCCAGGCGTCCGGATAAAGCCGGACAGGGTCAGGCTTTTTAGTTGCGTGACCGGCCAAATTAAGCGGAATCTGGCTTTTTTTTTAGATTTGTCATTTTTTCTACTTTATCTTGTATCGCTAGCGTAAGTAAGGCGGACTAGCAATTAATGCAGCCAATTTCATTGTTGTTTCATTATAATTAAAAATATATATGTATATACCTAATATCGTCAATAATAAAAAAATGGAGTTTAACTTTAAAAAAAAAAAATCGGCCATTTTACTCAAATGTCGGCTAAATTGGCTGGTCTGTCCGGCTTTTCGGTTTCAAGATCCTACCCGTGTTCCTTCAATTGCCCTTTGCGTTCCAGGGCCGCGGTAACTCTTTCGAACTAGAGTTTTTAAGTACTTAACGTTATTTTATACTATTGTGTACATCATATTTAAACTTAATTAGTGTCGCCGCACATGCGCCACATGCCACAGCCACAAACGCTACCACGAGAAGTTAGAAGCGGCCACAAGCCACTTGTGACCGGTGGCTGCTACTTTTTTTTTAACCCATACGCGCAGTATCATAATGGACTTTAACGAAGAAGGGTTAAATGCAGCACTAGTGGCGTTTAGTGTGGCCAGTACGGGCCACAAGAAGCGAGCAGCGGCGATTTGTAGCGTGTGGCGGCTACCGGTGTTATCCGTGTGCGGCGAATCTATATGAAATGTATGACAACTATAGGAAATATGCCGGTGGCGACGTTTTGTGGTTGTTGCCGGTGGCCTGTGTGCGGCGACCCTTAATTTTCACTTAATAATTAAACGGAATTATAATTAAAACAATGCCTTAATATATTTTTTCTTTTGTTACAGAAACCAAATGGATCCTCAATAGTGACAATCTCATCTGTGTGTATAAGTGCTAGTGATGTGCCACCCAAAAGTGCTTCATATCGATAGAAACAGCTAGTGTTATCCATGATGTCGTTTTCGAGGTCGCACGTGATCTCTGGTGTGCTGTTCACGATACTTCTGCAGTACTGCGTCGAGAGTCAGCAGGAGAATCTCATTGAGGAAGCATGTAAGTAGATAGTTGATAGATTTTTTTAAATAATTATTTCTAGAATTGACAGAAACCCTGAGTTTGTTTCGGTGTTTCTTCTCTGGGTGATCAGCTAGGAAACACAAAAAAAAAAAATTGACGGATAAAAGTGTTTTTTTAAACCTATTTGCAAAATTTAAATCATTTATCATTTGCCGCATTTTTTTTTGCTGTGGGAAATTGTCAAATGCATTATTTCGCTCTAGGATGGAGCGAGAGAGCATGTCAAAATTTTACTAAATAAAACCTACCTGTGCCAGAGAGGTACTTAGGTACCCTTTGCGTTTTAGGACATCGGGACATGTCTTTCAAAAATTCCCGCGGCCCCACTGGGCATCGGCCCCACACACACAAACACACCAGCAAAACCGTGGTTTTTAGTTTATACAAAAATCTGACACTCCCTTTCGTACCATCCAGAGCGGGAGAAGATATTCGATGATTTCCCACAAGAAAGTGTGCAGGGAATCGACTAGTATTATAGGAGTATTAATGTATTAGTGTATATTTATTAAAAATAATGTATTAGTATTAAATTTTTGAGAGGTGTTGGTAAATCAAAAACAAAAAAAAATGTATAGTTAGAGGAATAACCTAGGCTGAATAAAAAACGAAAATAATAAACTACAGGATTCAATTATTATGAAGACTTAACACTGTAGATTCATAATAAAAATCTGTATTTATATTTGATGAAGGATAATACCTTTTGTAGTAAGATGTTCATTAAGTATCCAAGGATCAAAGCGGGGATTTTAAGACAATATTGTTTGGATTATGTATTTAAGATTTAGACCATTCGTAAAATTTTATTTAGATAAAAGCGAAATACCACTCGCTGACTAATCACGAAATCTCAGAAACTATAACACCTACAAACTTAAAATTTGGCAGGTAGGCTCCTTATAGGGTGTAGACATCCGCTAAGAACGGATTTTACGAAACTCTACCCCTAAGAAGGTACAAGGGGGGTTGGAAATCGTGCTGTGTGCCTGTTTGTGTCAAATAAATAAAATTTCCGACTTTTTTCTTTCTTTTCAACAAACAATAATCAGATTTATCAATATGTATCTTCTATCTCCACCTCCACTCCAAATTTTGTTGACAAGTAAACCTCAATTCTGTTTCAAAACACAGCCAGCCTGCAAATAAGGCTGAGTCTACACAACCCTGAATCAAGGCACTCGTAGGGTTGTCACAGTCAATATTTGCGAACGATTGTTATCTGTAATAGGACGGGATTTAAATCTAACAGTGTTGGACGTGATCTGGGGGTTGGCCAACCCTGTCCATTGTGTCTTGGTTTGAGATTTAACCTTTAGTTTGAGATGAGGATGAATAATTTCTATTTGTTTAGTAAATAATTGTCTGTTTTGGAGAACATTTTGTGTTGAGATTTTACCTCTACATTTATCTATTAAAACTTTATGTTGAAGGGTAAAATCTACAAATCCGTGATAAGACCTGTCATACTGTATGGATCAGAATGTTGGGCTGTGAAAAAGACTGATGAAAAAAGATTGTATGTAGCGGAGATGAGAATGTTGAAATGGATGTGTGGTGTGACGAGAATGGATAAAGTGAGAAATGAGTATATTAGAGGAAGTTTGAAAGTGGCGCCAGTAACTGAAAAGTTGAAAGGGAATCAATCCTTTGTCTTGGTATGGTCATGTAAAGAGGAGGGATGAAACGCATGATACTTTTTTTTTTAAATTCTTGATAGGTTAGCGCTTGACCGCTATCACACCTGATGGAAAGCGACGATGCGGTCGACGTGGAGCGCATCATCATTTTCTCATGTCAAAAAAATCTTTGTAAAATTTATCCTGGAGAATGTCCCAGAGCAATTTATACTACAGACAAACTTACACAATCCAATATTTTTATTACCCGAAAATATTAATAAATATAATAAAGATTTACGACCTATAAAAACAAGAAGCGACACGTCATGTTCAATTAAATTCACTAAACCTATCCCACAAATTACCTATAGACCCTCATTACACCATAAAATAAATAATTAAGCCAACACACAACTAAAACTCATCCTTATCACTAACTTGTTACGGTTGACAATGGCTGAGCAATAATTACCATCACCTTCCAACCAAAATTCAACCTTAATTCCATGGTATAAAGTTAGTTTTTGTGAAATGTTCATCACCCGCATCAGGCCTTCCTAATTGCGTATCTAAACGAATTTTGACATAATCATATTACTGCCCAATTTGGTGTTGATATTTGTACTGTCGACAAAATGTAATTAAAATTGGGGATCTTCCAGTTTTCTTTGCTTTGGATGTCTCCAATAAATCTTTGGGAATTTATTTCATTATGGCAGTTATGTTGAAGTGCGGAATTTGCTATCTATCATTCATGAGTACTGCTGGTACAGGAAAATTTCTTAACAAAATATCAAAAGGCCAATTTTCATTTTCAAACTGACCGACTGATAAATCTAGGCACAGCCGAAATTACCGGGACCAGAAGCGTCAAATTTTGTACAAGGTTTCTTTTTATGATGTAGGCGAGCTCTAAGAGAAGATTTTCGAAAATTCACCCCCTAAGGGAATGAAACGGGGGTCAAAAGTTTGTATAGAGAAACCTACTTCCGACGAGCGAAGTCACTGACAGAACCTATATAAGCTAGCTTTATAAACCACTACCACATACCCACCATATATTTGTTTTTTTGTTTGTATAAGGTAATCTCTGAAAGTACTGGTCCGATTGCGAAATTTTTTTTCACCGATAGAAAGCGGCTTTATTTCTGAGTGACATAGGTCTATGTATGTATATGTACCTATGCTGGCGAAGCCGCGAACAAAAGCTAGTTTGAATTAAATGCGTACAGCTAAGGAGTGGAATTCCCTGCCGGAATCTCTGTTTCTTGATGGCTACAACCCGGGAATCTTTAAGTCAAGAGTGAATAGGTTACTTCTAGGTAAGTGCGCTCCATCTTCGACCGCATCGTCGCTTTTCATCAGGTGATATAGCGGTCAAGCGCGAACCTATAAAGAATAAAATAAAAAAAATAAAAAAATACTTTAAATCTTTGAAATTAACCATTTTAAGTGAGCCTATAAAATTTGAACAGTTGCCTCGATTTCTCCAGGATCCCGTCATCAGATCCTGATCTATGAATGGTGACCATGGGACCACCTGGTCTTGTAAACAAAAACAAATTTCCAAAGCGGTTCAGGTGTCCGCTGCGTTTACGCTTAATAAACGCCTAATGCGCAGCTCTGTATTGTATTTCGGCCTGGTATTCGCAACTCCATGACTAAAGCCGTTTTTCCGTACGGGCGGGATAAATGTGTCATTCGATCTACCCCAGCTCCTCAAGGAAGGGCAGGAGCACCTTGGTGTTACTGACCATTTCACGGAAGGGACCTGGGTTTCCGAAGTACTTTATTCTGTATCCAGCGACTACTGGGCAGCTTAGAAGCAGATGAGCTGCTGTCTCGGCCTCCTCCATACAGGTTCTGCAGAGTGGCCTATCTGTAACTCCTGATGATTGAGAGGTGCTTAATAAAGATCTTGTGGCCGGTTGTAACGGCCGTCACTTTGCGCAACTGAGGTCTAGTCGGTCGTAGAACCGGTTTTGTGAAGTGGCCATCAATGGAGGGAAGTGCCTCCTTGTCCGGCCTACATTCACTGATGTGGTCTGTAAAATTTACAGGCACATTTATATATTTATTAAAACTTTATGCACTAATAATAAATACTGTACAAAGGCGGACTTGATGCGCATGATGTTATCCAACTTGTTTTTGATGTTGCCAACACGTCGGCGTGATTTTTTAATTGTATTTTCTTACCCTTACCCAACAACTATTAATAGAAAATTTAATCAAAATTTATTTCAGAATTCATCAAATAAATCTTAAGTTCTCATTAATAATTTCTTCGAATCCATTTTCTTCTTCGATTCCCGGTACCTAACCATTATTTACAAGGTACTGAAGAACTTCGCAAACAATATTTTACTCTTAATACATCATTTGTATTTATTCAAACAAATTCTTCTTGATCTTCTCAGAAATATGTTGAAAGTTTTAAACAAAAAAAAAGATGCCAAAGTCTAACGACTTCGAGGATTTACTGCTTGCGATTTTTTTTGGATTTCAGCAGTAGTCTATAAATTTTTGAATTGGCCATTTCAATAATAGATCGACTTTTGCTAGCTAGGAACTGGATTAATGCATTGAAAACTGTTTTCTAAAAGCCATTTGGAACACTTGATTTTTAGTGCTTGAAAATTTTGTGTGCAGTTTTGTTTTGGATAGGAATTATCCGTTGTTTATTTACGTTTACTTCGGAAAATGTCACATTTTTTTTTTAATTGTTACAACCTAGTGCTCGACTGCGATCCCACCTGATGGTAGGTAGTGATGCAATCATTGACGGTAAGGCGCACTAGTTTATTAAGAGCCTATTAGGTACTGTCGCACTCTCTATGCGACAGTACCAGGATCTTCAATTTTAGTCTTCTAGCAATGAAACACTTATTTCATTGAATATTTGTATTGCTTCACGATAATGACTTCACTTTACAATGGTCGCGTCCGAACTGCAAAAACTAGACATTATTTTGTTTTATTCAATTTTTAAACCTATTCTAGAACAACAAAATCCTTAGAAATATATTTTACATGCCAGTTCGCTAACTTACCTCATGCGATCTCCTTTCGATATCACAGTACATACTCTAGAAGGCTAGAGTACTTATGTACCTAATAGGCTCTTAATAAACTAGTAGTAGTAGTAGTAGTAGTAGTGTGTTTAGGTGTCTTCAAGGGAAGACACCATGTCATGTCATGTCATGCAATTCCCGCGCACACTCTCCAAAATGCATCCTTTAAAACACCGAAAGGCTGGCCACCCTACGCCTGTGCTCAAGGCTTTCATCACACATCACATCATCATCCACTTTGCCCACACACTTGACCACTAGGTATCTCCTATACCTAGCGTTTATTGGCCACCATGATCGAAAATCCTTCGAGCTGATTATTATTCATCAACTTCATCACTGCTGGGCATAGGCCTAACCCAATTGTCGCCATAACGAGTGTTCCTGTGCGTCTCGCATCCATCGGATTCCCGCGACCCTCACTAGGTCATCAGTCCACCTTGTGGGAGGCTTTTCAACGCTGCGTTTTCCGGTACGTGGTCACCACTAAAGAAACTTTCGTCCTCATCGATCATCTGTTCTGCGAGCATGTATATAAGGCACCTATCTATCCAATATTGCCATACTAATGGCTTTAGTTAATCGTGCCCACAAATTCATTCTATTTTCTCATATCGAGCATATATTTGCCTTAGCGTTCTATAATCTAAATAAATAGTGGCGGCCCCGATTTCGCTACAGATTTAATACGCTTTTGGTAACCAGAGAGGTTCTATCCAGATTTTGTTTAGAAACGAACCCGTCCGTGGAATAAATATTACTTACAGAATCCTATTGAAATATTTGATCTTGAATATAAAGAAGAACCTAATTTGAATCGGGTTTCAGTATGGATTAAAGGTTTTTAGCTGATAGCAGTAAGATTGCTGTATGATTAAGCCTGGCCTGTTGATCTACTTAGTGGTTAGTGGCCTTTTTTTTTTAAGTGTGGAAATCATCTAATGACTTCTCACGCTCTGGGTGGAGCGCGAGGGCGTGTCAGACTTTTACTGACTAAAACCACACCTGTGTCGTTCAGTTGCTCTTTGCGTTCTAGGACTACGGGTTTGCTTTTCAGAAATTCTCCGCGGTTCTAGCTAGCGGGCATCGGCCCTGCTGGGCTCCTACGGTTTGCTGACATCTTCTTGAAGAGCGCGTGGATTACTACGCGCTGTTGACGACTGGGCTCGGTCTGATCAATTACCGGACGGTCGGACGGCAAGCTACCCATTGCTCGACGTCCCCAAGCCCGCGTCTACCGTGGCTGGTAGTCGGGGTCAGAATCTCGGCGGCTGGGGCTGGTAGTTGTCAGTGACCCTAACTGCTATACCGTGTCGTAGGTGGGAATCGAACCCACGATCCTCTATCGTGGGTTCGATTCCCACCCACGACAAATGTTTGTGTGATGAGCATGATCATTTGTTCTGTGTCTGGGTGTAATTTATCTCTAATGTGTATGTATTGTATTTAGAACTAGCTGTTGCCCGCGACTTCGTCTGCGTTAAGTTTGTAAAAACGTACAATCATTCTGAGCTTGCAATTCATTCTGAAAGCAACGCAATTAATTATTGTACTTTAACATAAAACGGTTAAAAGTAAAAACGCAAATTACCTTCAGGAAACATGTCATGTACTCGTCCAGATCCAAATGTATGAATGTCAATGAATAGAAAGAGTATGTAAGGGTCGTAGCAGTTGGCATTTCTGCCTACCCCAAAAGAAAAGAAATTAGTTTATGTATGTTTCTGGTTTATGTTCTGGTGAAACAACATTGTATGATTTTAACCCCTCGCCACAGTGAGCACGTCACAATCGCAGCGGTAATGCCTGTCTTTGAAGAGTGTCTACAGAGGCGTCACGGCATCCTCTCTTTGTGCAGGACTCACCGGATGTGGGTGTTTTGGGAGGTATCTGTATCGAATTCAACGGGAAGAAACACTCGGGTATCACCATTGTGCGGATCGCCTGGAGAATACGATGGAGCATACGGTGGAAGTCGGTCCCGCTTGGTCAGAGCGCCAGCACCGCTGTGTCCTCATGGAGGCGATTGGTGGAGAAAATGTCAACCAGTAGCCTCCTTCAGTGAAGCACTACGATCGAAGAAGGTGGCTGAAACTATGAGAGATAGGACATTCTGACTCCTTAACTGTCGCTGCAAGTGATGCTCCGGGTGTTGAAAGCCGCAGGGCGATTACCACCCATCGCACACCGGGATTGCGGTGGTGCCGTCCGGCCGTCTGGTCAAAGCAATCCTGAATCGACGGCGCGTTGTATTCTACACCGGACTCAAAGAGATGTCAGCAAATGGATAGGGCCCTCTAGGGCCGATGTCTGCGAGATTGTTCGAAAGAGTTACCTCCCGTAAAATTTTCGCCTCAATAATTTTTCACTGAAGAGTTTAAGCCGTTAGACAGCTTTGGTAGAGGTAAATGAAGGAGCATAATCGGGACACCGACCCTCAGCTGAATAAAGTGCACTGATAGTGCAAAGCCAAAAAGCCAGTGAATTGAAAAACTACCATCATCATCATCAACTATCTTCCTCCACAACAGTACTTATGAAGAATTTGCGAGAGCATGCTTGCATTGATTGTTGCAGCTTGATCATTTTGGGCATAAAAATTACTTGTTCATTTACCTAGGATTTTTTGGTGTGTATTTAACTGACGTCCCGGTTGAATGAATTTCGGCGAAATCTTGAGCGCTTGTATCCCCGCCCAAAACTCGCATATTGATGGCCAAACCGAGAGGTCACTGTCACCGATTGCCTCTATGAGGACACGGCGGTTCACCCAAATGTGATAGACCTCCACCGCATGTTACACCGGGTCCTCCGGGCGATTCGCAAAATGGTAATATCAGGATACTTCCAACCGAATCCGGAACAGAAACCGCTCGAAACACCCTCAACAGTCCTGAGTTTGTGTATCCATAAAACAATGAAATTACGGTAAACAAATGTAGCAGCCGATTAGTGTTATCCCTGAGACTGGCCTCCCTCAGAGGGTTATTCCAGTGTTGGTCACCACTCACTGCAAGGAGGTAACGTCCAGATGTCGACGTAAGGCTGCCAGGAATCTGAGATACATCAGTGATCAGGAACGTAAACCACTTTCGACCCCGTTTTATATGGAGCAGAAACTGCAAACAATAAATCACGCCATTATTAGGCCGCAAGGTGCCATCCCGGAGAACATAGTGGAGCATACAGAGGTGTGTCCCGCAAGGGCGGATCACCGCCGTGTCCTCGTGGAGTCAATCGGCGTCAGTCACCTCTCGCGCCGGGGCCTGATTTGGGCTATAGTCCAGAGCGAGGAGGAATGGTAGGCGGTCGCCTCCTTCTGCAAAGCCGCAATGCTAGCGAAGGAGGAGGCCGCACGCGTGAGGGAACGAACGTCCTCACGCCGAGCCGAGATTCCGACCCCGACGACCAGCCACGGTAGACGCAGGCTTGCAGACATCGAACAATGGGTAGATAGCCGTCCGGCCGTCCGGTAATTAACCGAACCGAGCCCAGTCGTTAACAGCACGTAGTGATCCACGCGCTCCTCAAAGAGATGTTTCAAAGTGCAACTGAAGGGCACAAGTGTGGTTTTAGTCAGTAAAAGTTTGACACGCCCTCTCGCTCCAACCAGAGAAGTCATTGGATGATTTCCACTCTTAAAAAAAGAAAAAAAAAGTACCATCATTATCATTATCATTATCATGGACATAGGCCTCCCCAAGTGTCACCATAATGACTGGTCCTGTGTGTCTCGCATCCATCGGATTCCCGCGACCCTCACCAGGTCATCGGTCTACCTGGGGGCCTTCCAACACAAGGTGCCATGCAACCCCTTACGAAAACTTGGCCGTGTTATTTTAAAATCAATAATTAAATACATATACTTGTTTACTTTTATCGCCTTTTTGGTTGGTATCCCTTGAATAATCATGGTCAATTATCTTGTTACAATCATGGAAAAAAAAAGCAGTAGGATTGTTAAAAATGCCTCCGTCTAACACCAGTTTAACCATAACTATTTTCCTCCAATTTTGAACAATAGAACTGTCTGCAAACGTGGGCAATGGTCACTTCTTCCGCCATTCAGAAAATTACGTAAAATACACAATGCCATCTATCAAATATGAAGTTCAACTGTCATTGTCATCATTATTTCTACTTTGAGTCTTTAGATGGCGTTGCGAGTATCTAAATTGCGTGTGGTGCCATATTTTACTAATTCGATTTTATTATGTGTTTTGATTAGTTTTTACAATATATTTAGAAGATATCGAATAGAAATGTCAATTTTATTTTGAAAAAATGGTAAAAGTTATTTTATTACAAAAAGAAGATAAAATAATGACAAAAATTTTAACTGTAGCTGGGAATCGAACTCGCGGCAAATGTCGTTCAACACGGACGTTTTGGATTATTGCTCACCCCCCATAGCAAATAGCGTGATAATTTATAGCCTTACAGATGCACTGACCTATAAGGATTATGTATGCAAAATTTGAACAGGATCGGTTCAGTAGTTTTTGCGCCAATTAATACCATCGCAAAATAATTTTACTGTTTTAATACATGTATAGAATATATAAGTATGTTTATCAGTTGCCTAGTACTCATAACACAAGCTCTGCATAGTTTGGGACTAGATGACGTTGTGTGAAAGTTTTGGAATATTATTATAGGTAGGTAGTGAGCAGTTGTGGCCGAGTTGTAACGGTACCGACTTACGAGTTTTCGGTCGCGGGTTTAAACCTAGCCAGACGCATTACTTTGTGTAATTTATTTCATCATCACTGCTCTCAAAACGGTGAAGTTCCCAAAAATTCGAAGACATGTAACATCCGCCAACCCGCACTGGGCCCGCGTGGTGGATTACGGCCCATTCCCTCTCCTAGAGAGGAGGCCTGAGTCCCAGCAGTGGGAACATTATAAGGCTGCATGCTATGCTATGCGATAGGTAGGTATAGCGTTATCAGGCAGTAATGTTCCCACTTATGACTGATGGAAATCTTTTAAAGTCTCTGTTTTTCTCTACTATGTACTTACGCATCAAAACCTTCCTCATGAATCACTCTGTCTATTGATGAAAACCGTGTAAAAATCCGTTCGAAGAAGTTTTTAAGTTTATCGCGAACAGACAGACAGACAGACTGACGCAGTAGGGGATCGGCAACGGCGATCTCTCGTGCCAGCCTTTGGTACAGGCCATGGTCCGGAGCGAGGAGGAGTGGCAGGTAGTTGCCTCCTTCTGCGAAGCAGTAAGGCTAGCAAAGGAGGCGGCCGCACGCGCGAGTAAACGGCCCTTACGCCCCAGCCGCCGGGATCCCGATCCCGATTTCCAGCCACCGTAGGCGCTAGCTTGCGGACGGCGAGCTACCCATTGCTCGCCTCGACGGTCCGGTAACCGTCCGGACCGAGCGCAAGTTGTCGACGGTACGTAGTGTTCCACGCGCGCCTCAAGAAGATGTCAGCAAAACCGTAGGAGCCAAGCAAGGTCGAAGCCTACTGGGGGGCCATGGATGATGCGAAAGAGAATCCCGGAGCCCTAGAACGAAGGTAAAGAAGGAACAGGAGTGGGTTTTAGTCAGTAAAAGTCTGATACGCTCTCTCGCCCCTTCCAAGAGCGGGAGATGTCATTAGATGATTTCTCACGTAAAAATAAAAAAACTAACTTGGGTCTACTCCGAGTCTAACCGGATGCGGCTGAACACCTGTGTTTTACATGGAGTGTCTGCCTATCAGACCTTTAAACCCAGTTACTGGGCAACACGATGATACTCCATGGATAGACTGATGATTTGACTTTTTGGCGTCAGACTACCTGTAAAGACTGTCAAAGATCTGTGAATGACGACCGAGACCAACAGCTTTACGTGCTCTCCGACGATAAATCTAGATACTATATAAAAGCGAAATACCACTCACTGATCAATCACGAAATCTCAGAAACTACAACACCTACAAACTTAAAGTTTGGCAGGTAGGTTCCTTATAGGGTGTAGACATCTGCTAAGAACGGATTTTACGAAACTCCACCCTTAAGGGGGTCCACGGGTAGTGTGAAAGTGAAACCCGGGGCCCTGGGACGAAGGCAAAGAAGGAACAGGAGTGGGTTTTTAGTCAGTAAAAGTCTGACACTATCTCCCGCTCCGCCCAAGAGCGAGATTTGTCATAAGATGATTTTCCCACCCAATAAAAAAAAAAAATTAAAACGGGGGTTGGAAGTTTGTATGGAGAAATCGACTTTTAACCGCCGGCGCCGGCGCGACTTTTAGCCGCTGGCTGAAGCTAGTTAGGATATGTATGGATAAATAAGGTCAACGTTATAATATCGATGCTTCTATTGTACGTACACGACATATCCCAATTTCAAACATTTTCTTGTCTTCCAAAATCTTCATAAAACATAGCCGTGTATTCAGCCACACCAATTTTAAATTACACCACTAGCAAAGCGCCACGTCACTGGTGCTCTCGGCAATTTCCGCCTCTCCGAACTCAGCCGAAATTGAATGATTAAATTACAGTGACCGCACGGCACGGACCGAAATGTCCGGGCTTAAGGAAAAGGAGACATAGACGTAAATATATTTGTTTTTCTTATAATTTTCTTTGCAATTACAAGAGGGACGACCCTGAGTCTACAAATAATGGGTAATTTTAAATGGAATATTTGCAGAGTTGCCATTTTAAGCTCGGGTTTTTTTTTATCTTCTTTTTATACTTTTATCGGTGTTGGTGGTACCTATCCGGACATCCTCAATGGTAGTTGTAGCTGTTCCTTTAACATTAGTTCTGGTAACACATTGATCGTGCGAATAGCTAAGAATTGGAATTCCCTGCCCTAGTCTGTGTTTTCTGACAGCTTCTACCTAGGGGTCTTGAAGTCAATACTGAATAAGTTCCTTCTAGGCAAGCGTGCTCCATCGTCAATCACATCGTTGCTTACTATCAGGTAAATTAGTGTCCAAGTGCGAACTTATCAGTAGAGTGAATAGGCCCGTGATATGTCTATCAACGCACAGCCAAAGTTACCGTCCGATTATAATTTAGGTGTCTTCAAGGCTAGAGTGAATAAGCTCTTACTAAACTATTACCAACAACGATTAAATCACTGCTTACCATCAGGTGAGATCGCAGTCAAGCACTAGCTTAAATCAATAAAAAAAAAAACTAAACCTCTTCTTGAACGATCTTAAAAAAAATCGCATAACACTAAATTGCGCTCGAAAACAAACTTATCCTGTTTTGAGAGATAGAAATCATCAAAGAATTTTGAGGAGGGCGTGACAGACTTTTACTGAAACCCACATGAGTTTCTTCAGTTACCTTTTACTGGGACGCACATAATATATACCACACCTCACCAAACCTCTTTGTATGCCGTCCTGTGAGGATTGTAGGTTTCCAGCTCTATCAGCTTATATTTTCATATGACTGCCATTACGCTATACGTCCTAGATAATTTTCCAGCTCTATCAGCTTATATTTTCATATGCCTGCCATTACGCTGTACGTCCTAGAAAATTTTCCAGCTCTATCAGCTTATATTTTCATATGCCTGCCATTACGCTGTACGTCCTAGATAATTTTCCAGCTCTATCAGCTTATATTTTCATATGCCTGCCATTACGCTGCACTTCCTAAATAATTTTCGCCTCCAAATTACCTAATGTTCAATCTCCAACAATAACTCTGTTTCGTCACGAATCATAAACCTTCAAGTGCTAAGATAAAAGATCCTTCAGCAAAACTGCGTCTATTTTCGCTAAGTCATTACTCAAATATTAATCAGAGAATTTTCTATAGACGGAGCACTAATCCTCTCATCCTCTATTCCGAAGATAATGTTGATCCCTTATGACGAACAGTCTTCTAATTATGTACAAATATTACATCAGAGAGCTGTTGATCCTCTCGTATTAATATCTTGGAGATATTGTAGGCGAACGCTGCGAAAAAATAGCGTGGATAAGTTTCAGGGGATTTTTATTGTGGTGGGATATCATCTAATGACTTTTCGCGCTCTAAGGTGGAGGGAGAGTGCATCTCAGACTTTTACTGACTAAACCACACCTATGTTCGGGATCTCGCTCCAAACCATGGCCTCGCCGCCGATCGCCTCCACGAGGAAACGGCGGTGCGTGTGCCGTGTTCTCCGGCCGGTCTGATCCCCAGCGCAATAATGATACCCAGCCGTTTCTTCTGCCTGAATCTGGGACAGAAGTTTCAGGAGATAAAATCTCGTTGCTAGGCTACACTACAGACACGTTTTAATGTAGGAAATATGTTATTTAAATCCTCTTTATTTTTCATGGGGTGGGCGCAACATGTTTTTTCTTCCATTCTATTCTGTCAGCCGTTACGTTTCGCGACTTCTTTCTTTTATATCACTCCTCGGACAATCTTTTCTTTGACCTCACTCTCCCTCTCCATCGATTCACGTGTATACTCATAACCCATTTAATAGCATACGTTTCAATGGACAACCACAGACTAAGCTGTAAGATCAGACTGTATTTTGTATAGGCAACCACAGACTATCTAGCCATCAGTCAACTGTATTTATTGTCTAGTGTCTATAGTGCAGCACAGTTATGCCCGCTTTGCACATGGCCCGACAGATTGCTATATTTTATTGTGCGTCTATTTGGACAGAATAAACATGTTTTCTTTCTTTCATCCCTCCTCTTCACATGGTTACACCAAAACAAACGAATCTCATTAAACTTTTTAGTAACTGGCGTCTTTTCTTTAGCCTCCCTCTCCATCAATTTACGTGATACTTGTTACTCATTTAGTAACATACGTTTCATCCCTCCTCTTACTCGTATGACCATACCAAAACAAACGACTCTCATCTTCGTTACCTTTGTCCCGTTTAATTCATTAACGCTCAGGCGGTAGCCGGCGCCCGCAAGCCATTGTCTTACTATTGTGTCTCTAATTACGCACGTCAAAAGGTTAAACAATGTAAGAAAATAATGACCACCTGCTTTTTGATGTCCAGCTAACCACAAAATTACTACACCATGCTTAACATGGTCACCAATGAAATTTCCACAAACATTGGCCAGTTCGCGTACAAGTGTTCGGATATTCATCAATGTTACGCGCCACGAATTTTATATGGCGTGTCCAATATTGGCCATGCGGATGCCATTTTGAATTTGTAGGGGTCGTCATGTTAGTGTTTTATATAGTTTTGGGCCCTTTGCTGTTACGGTGTTACATGAAAAAAGTGAATCATGTTTTGTCACGACCAGGATAGGTGATAAATTCGTTTTTTATTTAGTGAAAAAAATTGTCAGTCCGAAATGTTATTAGTATGGCTGCATCGTGACTCAGTGCACCAGGCTTAGTTAGTCACAGATCTTGTGGTACCCGGGTGCCACTAATGTGTGGACCGCCCGGAGGACATGGTGGAGAATACGGTGGAGGTGTACCCCGCTTGGGCGGAGCACCGCCGTGCCCTCGTTTGGGCGATCGGCGGCGGCGACCTGTCGCGCTGGGCCCTAGTACAGGCCATGGTCCGAAGCGGGGAGGAATGGCAGGCGGACGCCTCCTTCTGCGAAGCAGTAATGCTAGTGAAGGAGGCGGCCGCACACGTAAGGGAACGGACATCCTCACGCTCCAGCCTCGATCCCGATTTACAGCCACCGTAGGCGTGGGCTAACGGACGACGAGCAATGGGTTGCTCGCCGTCCAACCGTCCAGTAACCATCTGGACCGAGTCCGAGTCATCGACGGCGCGTAATATTCCACGCACGCCTCATGGAGATGTCAGCAAAACCGTAGGTAGGGACCAACAGGGAATCAGGGCAGGCGAATCCTACTGGGGCCATAGGTAGTCTGAAAGGGAACTCCGGGGACCTGGAACGAAAGGCAAAGAAGAAACATAGGTGTGGTTTTGGTCAGTAACAGTCTGACACGCCCTTTCGCACCGTCCTAGAGCGAAAGAAGTCATTGGATGATTTCCCACCTTAAAAATAAAATACCTTTCCAATATGCCATAAAATCATAGGCTCCGTTGATTACTAATTAACTAAACAGGTAAAACATTGTTATTCAATAGAAACGACCGAACTGCATTATAATAACATTGTTTAGTTAGTAAAGTGTACATTGCTGGTTTAGTGCAAATATTCGAAATATTGAGTTAAATAAACAAGCATTGTGATGACGCGTGTAAGTAGCATCACCTGAACGGGTGGAGTTTTAAGACTACCAATATGGCGGTGAAATCATGGTTATATTACACAAAATTAAATCCCTGTTGACGATTCCCTGATGCACCAAAACCGGCGACGTTCATAGCAACTTATAGCCCACGTACCTTGCTAATCCAGTGACCCCACTTGTCGTCAGTAAAGCGCTTCGCTCACGGATGCGTGGTCGGTGTGTGTGGCTGCTGGCCGGCGAGCTAAATCTTCATTCATCCACCGGTGGGCTGGTCAGAACTCGTGAAACCAACACTGCACTATAAGGTCTCAATGTCTCACAGTAGCAGATACACTTATTACAGGAGAATTCTCAGGTTTTCAACAGATATGGGATTTTGATCGCGGAGCGGTTTTTATTCGACGCAATGTCGATTTGCGTAGCGGACACAACTCTTTTGTTAGCGGGTTAGACGCCATCTAGCGGTCTTTAGCGAGCGTCTCAAGAAAGCATTCGATACGTCACCAGTGGGCGTTGCGGTCGTAGGTATTGGTGCATGGAATCCTCAACAGAGACTCAATTAACCTACTTTTTATAAACTAAATAATATTCTTATTAAATTGCGGAGAATGCGGGAGAGGTAACTAATTTATATTATTTATTCTCTAAAAATACATATACCTTAAAGAAAAGGCATTGACGCTTCACCACATTGCTTATGTGCAGTTGTTCAAAAGTATTTGTTATTAATTTGTGTTCGTTATTTCATATTATGATAATAGAGTCGGAAGTTATAATTAGGTATAGTAGGTGATAAATGCTGCCATGTCTATACATATAAAAAAATTGAGCTCGTCATCATCATTATCATCATTTCAGCCGAAAGACGTCCACTGTTGGACATAGACCTTCCCCAAATGCCGCCACAATGAACGGTCCTGTGCGTCTCACATCCATCGGATTCCCGCATCCATTACCAGGTCATCGGTCCACCTTGTAGCCCAACGGCCATCTGTGCCCTGCCCATTGCCGCTTAAGTTTGGATTCTTCGCACTATGTCGGTAACCTTGATTCTTCAGCGGCTATCTTTAATCCTGAAAAATTTAAGTGTCTGCTAGTAACATCAACATAACATTTTTTACTAAATGCATATAATATTATGTGATATCCATAAGTAACAAAAATGGAATTTTTAATCAAATTTTTTCGTCGTTCTGTCAGTTTGTCAATTTGTTCCAGCTAATCTCCGAAATGGTTGGACCGATTTTCGATGACTCGTAAAACAGGTTACAATATCAAGGTTTTTTTTTTGAGCTATTTCTTTATTTTTTTCAAATAAAAGCAAAAGCTTACAAAATAAATAAAAATAAAACCATTACTAACCATGTTCTTCAGTAAACCCGCCAATAAAACACACCAGCGTCCCTTTTCCAGGCTCATATATTAATGGTTTTATGATGTTTCAGTCATTAATGACTTCCCGTTCATTTGCCAGTAGAATAGCGCAATTGGTTTCAAACTAGTTAAGGTACAACCACGAAACAAATAGTTACAGAAGTCAATTTGATGTATGTACTTCACTTTTCATACCTTCGCTCGGCGGTGGTCGCCCTAAGGTTGCCGTTCTGTCGCGCAACTCGGGCGCGCTCGGGCGCAGTGGCGCCGGTGATTGCGGCTGCGCGGGCGGCCGGTTTGCTGGGACATACAGAAGTCAATTTGATGTATGTACTTCACTTTTCATACCTTCGCTTGGCGGTGGTCGCCCTAAGGTTGGTTCTGTCGCGCGACTCGGGCGCGCTTGGGCGCGAACGGTGACGACGCCGGTGATTGCAGCTGCGCGGGCGGCGGGTTCGCTGGGACGCTTTTCTACCTACCTAATTATTCTGTGTTACGTTAAAACGAACCATCGAAATACAAACAAATACCTACTTACCTCTTTAAAACAACTATAAGCTTAAAAAGCGACCATTCAACAGTTTTTTTTTTGTTGCTCCATTTTTGCAGAAAAAAGTTCAGACGCGTGTTTCAAGCGGATGGCACTCGCGCTCCAACTGATCCGAACCAGTCCGAGATATCGTGTCCGTGAACGGTGTCTATGTGTGCGTTGCTCGAGCGCGCTTTGTATGTAGATTGACTTCTGTACCTATCTCTCTTTTGTGGTATAACGGTGGTTTGACCCTGTTGGCTGTAATTGATTCTTCGTAAAGGCATTAGTGTAGAATCATTTAATTGTTTTTTAACAAATGAAGATTGAATTAATGGATTGTAAATTCTTTCTTGACTAGTTAGTCCGTGTCTGTAAGCGAGCAGACAAGGGCGTCATAAATAGTAAAAGGTAGAGATTGTCACAGAATATGTGTTTCTATTGCTGCCACAACAACAAATAAAATTTAAAGGGGGTTCCCATAAAAGAAACGTTTTTGTATCAGCATTTTCTGCTCGACTTTAATATTGTAGTACGGAACCCTTCGTGTGCGAGTCCGACTCGCACTTGTCAGTTTTTAATCAAGCTTACAAACAGGGTGATTTATTTTTGTTTCAATCGAAGTTTCGAAACTACATATTATAAAATGACAAGAAAATCACGGAAATCAAGTATTAGCATTTTTTTTTTAAATACCTTACTAAAACATCTTTATAAATATAATTCTTCTGGCCTTGGTCTGGAGGTCTGTTGGTCTTGTGGTCAGTGGCCCTGACTGCTATGCCGGAGGTCGTGGGTTCGATTCCCACCCAGGACAAATGTTTGTGTTATGAGCATGATTATTTGTTCTGTGTCTGGGTGTATCTATAATATGTACCTATGTATTTAGAAATATATAAGTATGTTTATCAGTTGTCTAGTACTCGTACCACAAGCTCTGCTTAGTTTGGGACTAGTCGGCGTTGTGTGAAAGTGGTGAAATATTATTATTATTATATCCTTTATTTATTGTATATACATTTATATTACATTTTTAAATATTTTTAAACCATATCACAAAAAAATTATTATATATCAAATATCCCACCGGTATCGGGAACAGGGTATTATTATTATTCTGTACCTGTGTTTATCATCCAACTCCTCCTAAACGGCTTGACCGATTTAGATTAAATTTTGTGTGTACATTTGAGTGGGTCCCTGGATGGTTTGAAAATAAAATTGAAGCCGGTAGGTGACGCTGCAATCGAGTTCTCAATTTTTTTTCTGGCGACAAGCCAGTTTTCTGGACTGCTAGTATTGTATAATTCCAAATGAAGAAATATTTTATTAAAATTCGTAATAGCTGCTCTATTTAAGTTTAGTAATTGGACCTAAAATATAATTCTAGTTACTGAGTTTGTATTTGCATGATGTTACAGTCAAGGTCAATGAATAATAACTAACCATATTGGCGAAGCGTCCTCTGGCGGCGTTCCAAGGGATTAGTCTTATTAACAACTAATTTACGACCGTCACAGCTCTTAATCCGATTACATAAGGCTCATTTCCCTTCAACTTTTTAAGAGTGGAAAATATTGCTATCAAATTCGAGAAATTGTAAACACGAATGAAAATGGGGATTTATTTGTATTTACAAAAACTTTTGATCTTAAATATTGCTTTACTTAATATCAATATTTTTTATTTGCATTATGTAGGCAACTTATAATGAGACAGGCGTAGGGTAGCTAGCCTTTCGATATTTTGTAGGATACATTTTGGAGTGTGCGCGGGAATTACATGACTTGATTTCGCCATCGCCTTTCTACCATCGGACAACCCGACGCACGGCGAGTGGTCCGGACTAAGCGTTTCGCCTCGTCATTTATGCCGCGTACATCGAAGGATTGGAACAATTTGCCTGCTGCGGTCATCCCGTCCGATTATAATTTAGTTGTCTTCAAGGCTAGAGTGAATAGGCTCATAAACTAGTGCGCCACACCATCAACGATTACATCACTGCTTACCATCAAGTGGGATTGCAGTCAAGCGCTAGTTTATATTAATAAAAAAAATTCAACACTGGCTTTCTACTAGGTTGATTTTGATATGGTAATTTATCCTAATTGTAACACATTCTAAAAACGGTTTTCTGCGTGAAATTTGGCCTCTCATAATTTACTAAAGTACTCATAAATTAAACAAATAAAGAAAACGTGATTATAGAAAACTTGCAAATTTAATTGAGATTCAAATTTTTTTTCCAAAAACTTTTAATGTTTTCAAATAAATTTATTATTTCCTAGAACTCGAACATTTCACAAAACTTTTGTGAAATATTCGAGTGAGTGACTGAATTACCGAATGCTAACAGAGCGTTCAAATGTTATTTTTCTCTTTTTAACCGACTTCAAAAAAAAAAGGAGGAGGTTATCAATTCAGTTGTATTTTTTTTATCATTATTTTTTTATTTTTTATGATTGTTACCTCAGAACTCCGACGTTCATTGACCGATTTGCAAAAATTTTTTTTGTTAAATAAGGAACAAATAATACCAAGAAACACCGTTATCCGAAATTAAGTTATTTTGATCCTTTTAGTGTTTTATTTTTAGTGAAGTCGGTTATTTTTATTTTTTGTAAAAAGTTTTTATTTCACGTTACCACATTATCCAACAAGCTTTTAAAACCACGCTCAAGTTGACGATAGACAGGTTGGGAAGGGCCCTCTTAAGAGTGTTATTAACGAAGTACTGAATCTCATAAAAGCAAAGGGCAATATCGTCTGAAAGGAATATCGGTCACGCAGAGACTTGACCTAAAAGATTGCGATTTATGTAAACCGAGGGTGCATTCAATGTTTGTTTTTCTAATTTATGTTTAGTACGCGACAAGTAGTAAATGCGGTTAGGAAACTAAGGAAAATGGTGCGGCAATAGTACTGTAGGGACTGTGGCGGAATCTGGTGTGTATGAAGATAAACACCAATTTTTTTTTTATGTGGATTATCTTTAAATTGCAGGAACTGCTGAAGAGCGTGTCAGACTTTTACTGACTAAAACACACCTCTGTTCCTTCAGATGCTCCTTGCGTTTCAGGGCTGCGGTAGGTAACTCCTTTGAATCTTCGAATTCTCTAAATGGATTTTAGTCAGTAAAACTCGGGCACGCCCTCTTGCAACCAAAAGTACTCTAGTTGATAGCAATACGCTTGCCCTTATTACATACGACTTAAAAATTACTAGCAAAAATGTTTGTTTGCTATATGTATACCTACCTACATACCTATGTGTGTTGTGGCGACGCTTGGGGGAGGCCTATGTCCAACAGTGGACGTCTTTCGGCTGAAATGATGATGATGATGATGTATAGGTTTAACCTAGGTTTTGACCTATCGGACATTATAGTTAATTTTTTTGTGATAAATTTCAGTTGTATTTCTAATTTTTTTTTTCAAATGCTGCTTTTGTACATATCTAGAAAGAAGAAAAAAAGAAAAATAAATATTTGGCGGAACAAGGCGCAAATTTAGGACTAACAAATTATAAGTAGGTATACTTTGTGAAAAATATGCGCCACATCTGCGCAAAAAATATCCTTCAAAATAGTGTTTGTTAATATCAAAATCACTCTAGTATTTCTACAAACATCACTGGCTGGCAATACGTAAAATCGTTTCTGGTCTAACCGAAATAAAATCGCGAAAATCTTTAAAACTCCAATGAAAATACCCGTCGACTTTATTTCAATTGCTAAGCAAAGATAAAAAGAGCTCTTCCGGGCTTTGTATCAATAAATTAATAGCATTCATTGGCTCTGAATTCCCTCTATAACGGATAAAGCTATCGAAAGGTTCGAAAAAAGAATTGAGAGTTCGACATCGAATTTCGACAAAACAGGGCTCTCTCGAACCGGTGAAAAAACATGATTTTACAGAAACGTCGAATCAATTTGCTACTCAATTTCTATAATTCCGTTCTTTCGACTGAATTGGGGAGTTTCGAAATTTAATTTGGGCACACCCTGTGTGTGGGTTGAGTTTGAGCAGTATTTTTGTTCTGTGAATATTTTTTGTGAAATAACGGAGTATTTTAATCCGATGCTGGCCTTTAAGACTCATTTTAAATACCTTTTGAAACTTTGCAGACATAATATACGAGTGAGTATAGCTTTCTAGTGAATTTAAATTTACGAAAACCAATTAGAAGTAACTACAGCTGATTTCTTTCTTGTATCGAATGTACACACAGTGTCACGAATGGAGAGAGATGAAGAAATCTCGCAAAAGCCACAACCAACCTATCAGACAATCCATGACCACGACCACTCCACCAGGAGTGTCTGACTAAGAAGACAGCTGACTCAAAGGATCATACAAAGACTGTCGCTGGTAGGCAGGTACTATAAGATCTATTCAAAATATGACTGGGTTAAGTGATCCTGAAGGTCCATTCCAGTGGGTCCAGTTACCAAAGACAGTTACTTTAATTTTAAGTTTAGTTTTTTATTGGTTTATATTATTGAGCCTGTTGGTCAAGTGGTTAGTGGCCCTAACTGCTAAGCCGGAGGTCGTGGGTTCGATTCCCACCCAGGACAAATGTTTGTGTGATGAGCACGATCATTTGTTCTGTGTCTGGGTGTAATTTATCTTTATCATGTATGTAGTTAGAAATATATAAAAATGTTTATCAGTTGTCTAGTACTCGTAACACAAGCTCTGCTTAGCTTGGGACTAGACGGCGTTGTGTGATAGTTGTGGAATATTATTATATTTTATTATTACTATATTATAATTATCATCATTATCATGTCAACTGAAAGACGTTTACTGTTGGATATAGGCCTCTCCCAAATGTCGCCACAACGAATTGTCTCGCATCTATCGGATTCTCGCGTCTCTCACCAGGTCATCGGTCCACCTTGTGGGAGGTTTGCCAACGCTGCGTCTACATGCGTGTGCGGTGTATTTCATTTTCGGTATTGGAATAATTCCCGAAAAGTACCAATAATATTGAATCACCATATTTTGTCCATTAAAACAGCTATTGTGAAAGAAATATAACGTAAATAAAGAAACGATAAAAATATTAAAGGCTACAATTTTAATTTTCGTTACATTACTGGGGTAAGAGCGCCAATTTAATGAATTATTTATTTCAACCCAAATTTTTATTTTGTATTTTGTACCCGAAAGGTAATTAACGGGACCCTATTACTTTGCCTCCGCTGTCTTTCCGTCCGTGTGTCTGTCATGGGTTTCTTTTTTATTCTTGATAGGTTCGCGCTTGATCGCTATCTCACCTGATGGAAAGCGACGATGCGGTCGACGATGGAGCACGCTTACCTAGAAGTAACCTATTCACTCTTGACATAAAGATTCCCGAGTTGTAGCCATCAGTAAACACAGACTCCGGCAAGGAATTCCACTCCTTAGCTGTACGCACAATGAATGTGTTCCCAAAACGTTTCGTGCGTATGGGCGGGATGTCCACCATGTACCGGTGGCGCATTGCCGTACGCCTGGTGGTCCGATGATGGAACGGGCGCGGGCGGAATTAGGTTATGTAACTTATGAAATGTATTAAGTGCCTAGGTACCCATATTGGCTTTTCCAATGTGTATTTCTATTGACACTATGACAACAAATATTTAAAAACTAAGTACCTATTCCCCGCGGCTTCACCCGCGAAGCGCAAGTCGTAGCGTTATGTTATACAGCCTACTATAATAGCATATATTATTACTCAATATGAGCTAGTATAGTATAGCCGGCCTTATAATGTTCCCACTGTTGGGACTCAGGCCTCCTCTCTAGGAGAGAGAATGGGCCGTAATCCACCACGCAGGCCCAGTGCGGGTTTGTGGATGTCACATGTCTTCGATTTTTTGGTTCTAGGACATGCCGGTTTCCTCACGATGTTTTCCTTCAACGTTTTGAGAGCAGTGGTGATGAAATAAATTAGGTACACAAAGTAATGCGCATGGCTGGGTTTGAACCCGCGAGCTACAACTCGTAAGTCGGGGCCGTTACCACTCGGCCACCACTGCTCTCTCTGTCAATATGAGATAGATAGATAGATATTATTCTTTATTGTACACCAAAAATACAAATTACATTAGTAATTTAAAATTAATAGGGTGTCACAATGGGCGGTCTTAGCGCTAAAAGCGATTTTTTACAGACAACCTTTGGCTGGATTTGACAGAGAAGGAGAAAAAAGATACGCAGGTAGTTCGTGGTGTACTATTTATATATATACAATACATAAACTAATAAATTTCATATAATACAAACAATATATATATTTAAATATATAATTATGAAAGCAAAAAGAAATGATGTACGTAATGACGACATTCAAGAGGAAAGGTAGTGATCCTTAACCATATTTTTAAAAATCGTGAGTGTTTGAGCTTGCCTGACACGGGCAAAGCATTCCACAGCCGCACTGCTTGAACTGTAAACGACTTGTCATAAAAATTGGTGGAATGGCTTGGCATCTCTAGCCCCAAGTTTTCCGATGACCTAAGATATCTAGTATGTGTGTCATGAAGGAACTTGAAACGTTCTTTATGATATGAGCTACCTAACATTTAAATAATTTTTCAATTCGAACCAATAGTAAAGGAGTCACGATATATTATACTTGTAGGGTGAATTTTTCAAGTAGGCGTGTTTACCAAAAATACTTCCGGGATAAAAATAATTTTATGCTTTTAGTTTTTTGTTTTATTTTAAGTTTTTTTTTGTAGTTGGTATTTTGTGCTAAATCAGATATGGTTTACTGAAGAAGTAACAAACATACAAACAATAGCACACATACATATGTATGTTCTTGTTGAAAGTTTTTTTTTAATTGTATAAACGAGTGCTTGACTGCGATCCCACCTGATGGTAAGTAGTGATGCAATCGTTGAAAGTGAGGCGTACTAGTTTATTAAGAGCCTATTCACTCTAGCCTTGAAGACACCTAAATTATAATCGGACGGGAAGACCGCAGCAGGCAAGATTGTTCTTTTGCCTTGATAATAATAGTATTATAATTAAAACACTCAACAAATCAGTCTAAACTAAGTTCTGACCGAAATCCTGCAATTTCTTAATCACACTTCATTAAGAACAAATGACCTAACAAGAAACATCCAGAAAATATCCCTTCTTAGACAGAAAAGGCGCGCGTAAAGTATTTTTATATAACTTGAACTTTGAGGGAACTCTGATTAAACTTTTATAGTTTCTCTTTAGTTGAGCCAAGTTTTAATTGAATTCACAATTTCCACTTAACTTGAACTTTTTGTGTGGTTTAGAATAAAATAGTAAATGTGACTAGTTAGGTATTTGATAATAATTTCCGCGTTGTGGGAGGCCTTCCAACGCTGCATCTTCCAGTACGTGGTCGCCAGAACCTTTCATCACCATTGACCATCTGTTCTGCGAGCAATGAGCCCAGACCTATGTCGGTAACCTTATTTCTCCTGCGGATATATTCATTTCTGAGGGCTTAGCCAAGTTGATAATCTACAATCGTTAACGCTAGTAAAAAACTTCAAATGTATGGGAATCGTCATCTCAACGCTCAGTCACATGGTCAGAACAAAGGAATCGGTGGCGGGGCCGACTCGAGGCGATCGACGAAAGAGAATCGAAACGAAACGGTCATAACTTGGCTAGGCCTGCTTATGTGATCACGCAAGGAAACTCTAGCCCTATTGCCATTGCCCTAAATATGGCGACACTTGAGGAGGCTTATGTCCAACAGTGGACGTCTTTCGGCGAAAATGATGATGATGAACATTCAGTCTGTGCCTGTGAGATTTAATAAGATAGGTATCTTAATTTCTTAAGACGTCTTAACTTGTTCAATCAGTTGGTGGTAAGAAAAAACTTATTAGTCTCCAATTTTCATTAAAAGAACCTCCTTCAGTTTTCACAAAAAAAATCTCCAGATTTTACAAAAACAACGCCACTATTTTTTTTACAGTTTTCATAAAAAAGTCCTCCAGTTGTCATAAAAAAGTCCCCCAGTTGTCATACGCCGACCCCAAATAACACGGGACAAGGGCAGGAAGATGATGATGATGATGAGTTGTCATAAAAAAGTCCTCCAGTTGTCATAAAAAAAATCCTCCAGTTTTCATAATAAAATACAAAATGTTTTTTATTAATCACCTAATTTTGAAGCTTATTATATTGTATTTGGTGGCAATGTAGGCAAAATGGACATAACCCTAAAATTGTTTTAGTTCAGAAAATTCCAGGTTGCTAAAACAATGAACCACAGGTTGTACCAAAATAAAGATTTGGAAAATCACCCTTATCTTTTCATGGACAGAGTTCGGTGAACCCTAAAATTCTTGAATTACGCCTGAAGCAAGATCCACCTTTATAACTTAAGGTTAATCTTTTTGATAAACTGTTCATTTCAAGGATTGTCATGAAAGTACAATAAAATAGTTTATTTGTGAAGTTAAAATAATAATTTTACACCTACCTTAGTGTATTATTTTTAGTACAAAGGTTGACTGGTTAATGCCTTTATGCATTAAGTACACATAAGAATGTATGTTAAGGGATGGTGGCCTAGTGATAACAACAGCTCATAGTAAGAGATGTACTTCGTTGGTCCAATCCAAGCTCAGAGGGGTTACCATGAGATTATTTCATTCTTATTTCCAGTGTGGGTAAGAGATGGCGCTAGACAACCTATATAGCTCTGTCTCTTACCCACACTGAAATAAGAATGAAATAATCTTACTTTAAACGTCATGGTACAGGTCCAGGCAGGCACTTTGTGTTATTTTATCATCACCGCTTCTCTCAAAATGGTGAAGGAAAACATCGTGAGAAAACCGGAATATCCAAGAAAACAAAAAAAAATTGTTGACATCTTTAATACTTCTGTCGCCCATTTGAAAATTATTATTTGCTTTTAATATACTCGTAGCATAATTGTCTGCCGCCATGTTACTCGTACGTAAGTTATGTTACAAAAACAAAGCAGTCTTTACTGATGGACAACCTGATTACGATATGTTCACTCATGTATTTTTTTTCGAATATTTATTTATTTATTTACAAGCACTTGTACAACGTTACAGACCATGTCATGTATGACCATATCATGAAATAATCGTGCGTTTAGATGTTCATATAGTTAAACGCAAAGTGATCATTGACTTGACTTGTCCATATCATGATATGGCCAGCGGGCAAGGTTCTATAGCAAGAATCAATAAATCAAATCATTTATTTGCATAATGCAGGTAGACAGATGTTACAAATAAATATAGAAAACGCTGCATCATTACCTAATAAGGGGTGCAAATATTGTACAAAAAAGAACAAACACAACAACAACAACAGTGTATTGTTGTATTGTTGTGTATTGTACATATTACGTTTAATGTAGTTATGTAATTATTAAAATTACTTTTCAAAAGTACAAAAAAGAATTAAATGTAAAATTAAATTAATTCAGAATACTACAAATGCGAGCCATAAAATTTGTCATAAACTTAATAGTCAAATAAATTAAATGAAAAATTAATTACGACCATTTCATAAAATCGTTTAACACATCATGGAATGTTCAATTGTAAGATCTGGCCACGAAATATAATATACATATACCACTACTGTGCGTTATGTTAGTGAGAGCAGTGGTGGCCGAGTGGTAACGGTCCCGACTTATGAGTTGTAGGTCGCGGGTTCAAACCCAGCCAGGCGCATTACTTTGTGTAATTTATTTTCATCACCACTGCTCTCAAAACGGTGAAGGAAAACATCGTGAGGAAACGATGTCCTTGAACCAAAAATTCGAAGACATGTGACATCCACGAATTCGCACTGGGCCCGCGTGGTAGATTACGGCCCATTCCCTCTTCTAGAAAGGAGGCCTGAGTCCCAGCAGTGGAAACATTTAAAAAAAAGGCTGATTATGCTATTATGCTATGCTATGTGCGTTATGTTTAAAATTACTTAAAAGTTTGAAAAATAAAAAACACCAATAACGTAAAAAAAAGGTAAGTAAATCGACGGAACTATTAAAAATTCAGCTCGCCAAAGAAAACTTTTCTATAATTACGAACGTCGGCCGGTAATTGGTGCATTAACCCCGTTGTCTGACGTACGTCGGAGCTACTACGGTTTTGCACTTAAATTCTTATTTCTGTCCGTAATCATCCTGTAGATATACTCAGAAGATTCGTACTATGATGCAATGGAAGTACAACTTTATTTTTAAAAAAGAACAGAAGGTTTACGTCGTAATCACGTCACGAGGCACGGTGATGCGCAGAATGAACCAAAAAAATATAATAATAAAGAAACTCGTTGCGACATGTTTGTGTACCCCCCCCCCCCCGCGCCTCTTCCGATGTGTCCAGTCGTTCACGCGCCCCCCACCCCCGCGCTCCTCGCTGTATTCTTCCTTAAGATTTCTGTTACAAATTTTGCGGAAGCAGAAGCGGAAACGGAAGTGAAAAAGCTTGCGGAACTTCTGCAGAAGCGGAAGCGGAAGCAGAGTTCTGTTCCAACACTATTCCCTAGGAATGATTTTCTACTATCACGCTGGTGAAGCCGCTAACAGCAGCTAGTTATAGATAACTAGCTTTTGCCCGCGGCTTCGCCCGCGTACCTACATAAAATATGTCACTCAGGAATAAAGCTTTCTAAAAGAAACTTTACCTCTTTATAATAGTCGTGTAGATTTTCAAGTAAGTGAATTTAAAAAAATGTTCCCGATGCCAGCTGTCAATTTATATCGGCGGAATTGAATCTGCTATCCTTTATAAGGGGTAATGTAAAAGTTATTTTAAACTGTGGTGTTTTTATTGGATATTTTCCAGAAAAAGTTCGTAGATTGTTCAGAAAAGTTTTCGTATTGAAAACAGTTTTTAATTCGTGCAGTGATGTGTGATATGTTCAGTTTATGTTGTCGATGTTTTATTTTAATAATTTTGCTTGAAACTGAAAAAACAATTTGCACATTTCGTTCATTTTTTTTTTCATTAATAATAATTTTAGGCTAAATAGTTTTTTTTATATTTTTATAACTTAATATTTAAAAAGGTAAATGATATGTTTGTATAGGACTTAAATGAAATAATAATTATTATTATTTATTTCAGATTCATCATTCATTCATTTTTTGATTCATTGTTACAATTTATTTTTTCTTTCTTTTTTTAATTTTAATTTTTAATTTCTCTTTTTCTTAACTTTGAAAATCGACACGTGTGGTGATGATTACTTTGCCACGAGCTCCACGTAGCGCGACTACGTTTCCTTTCGGCTTCGGCATCCCATAAGGGCAAACACACACCGACCGGAAAGTCGTATATCTGATTTATTACCCACTAACTGAACGCGTAAAAGTGGCGTAATATCTTACGCGAATGTGGGCAAGACACAATAAATCAGCCGGAGAATTATTAAAATGTGTTTTATATGGATTTCCGTGGTATGAGAATGGGTGAAACACGTGATGGGGTTCTGTATATAAGGTCAAATGGGTTACATCTTGCCGAAGACAGCGGATGGGTATAAAATTAGGGTTCTGTAGAAAATACAAATACCATGCCACGCTGGGTACCTCCACAGTGACTTTTGGGTGGGGGGGGTCTATGCACTGCAGTGGAAGTAGGTCACCTTTCAGGGCCTCAAGTCTGCCATAACAATAGTGTCAGAATAGTCAATCATTGATTTCATAATTGTTGATTTTGACAAGTTTGGTTATCTACTAATATACTGGCATCATTATGATTTTCCAATGGTCAACCACTGACGTTCCATTGAAAGAAATGGTAATCTCGTACATACTGACAAATTAATATCTGACGTATGCGGTAATCTGCTAAAATTTTGACAGTTCCTTTGATCTTGTGACCTACCATTAGAACGTCATTGTGCAGTCATTGCTTTTAATAAGCTCGATATTGTCATTCTACCACAATTCTGGTACGAGACCATTGACCGTACAATGATCGATCATTATGAATTTGCAGATTACGAACTTTTAGCAAAATGACAATGGGATCGTGTTGAAATGACGAATTTATAAAAATATTGTTGTTGTTGTTGTTGTTGTTGTTGTTGTTTGTTGTATTGTTTTGTTTTTATTGTTTTTTTTTTATATTTGCGCCTTGTTCCGCCAAATAAAATGTTTTTCTTTCTTTTTTTTTCTTTCTTACTTTTAGCAGATTTGGGCCCCAGCTAAAATGATGATGACAGGTTCCTTTTAGAATAAACAAGTCGTCCCACGCGATTTCACCCGCATCTTATCTTTTTTTTTTCTCTGATAGAAAGCTGCTTTATTCCTGAATGACAGGCTATTTTATGTACGCGGGCAAAACCAGCGGGCAAAAGCTAGTTCTGAATAAATGGGCTATCTAACGCTAAAATTATTTTATAATTTGAACTAGTAAATTCTAAGATAAGCTCGTTCAAACAAACAAACGCTCCAGTTTTATAATATAAGCATAAATTCATGTTAAACAACTGCGTCTTGAGCTAAGTCGTAAAAATATAATGCTTTCTGAGGCACGGAGGAATCTCGGTATATTAGGTTGGTCACCCATCCAAAGTTTGACCTCGATAACCGTTGCTTAACCTTGGAGATTGAATCATGCAGGTGTTACTATTTCATTCACGATATTTTTTCACATTAGCATCTTTTCTACATGCACATGCTTTCAAACAAAAATAATAATCTTACACAAAGTCACAAAATTTTCTCCTATAAAATAAAGAGAAAAGATAAAGAAATTCTATACTACAAACTACCGCAAACAAAACGAAGCGTATCTTTTTTTATCTTTTATGCTAGAAAAGTATTGGAAAAGCCGAAATATCTTATAACTTACGTGACATGACTCAAACGGGATGCTTCTTTATGTATCAAAGGATTCAAAATCGTTTTCTTTTCATATAGTCTTTTATAGAAAAGAAATGGTATGCATGTTTAGTGTAGTGGTTCTGTATTTATCATTATTGTTTTATTCGTAATTTGCTTTAAGACTTTATTTATTTTTACCTACGGAAGCTTGAGAACGAATGAACGAGCGAAGTGAGCGGAGCGGAAGATAGTGTCAGACTTTTACTGATTAAAAACCCACTACTGATCCTTTTTTGCCTTCGTCCCAATAGGCTTCGACCCTGCTGGGGCCACAGTTGCTGACATCTTGAGGCGCGCGTGGAACAGTACGCGCCGTCGACGACTTGGGCTCGGTCCGGACGGTTACCGTCGGCAAGCCCGCGCCTGCGGTGACTGGGAATCGGGTTCGGAATCCCGGCTGTGGAATTGTTCGAAAGAGTCCTTGGAAGCAAAGGCAACTGAAGGAACACGGTTGGGTTTAGTCAGTTGAAGTCTGAGACTCCCACTCGCTCCACCCAGAGCGGGAGAAGTTGTTTATTGATAGCCCTGCTAAAAGAAATCGTTCAGGATGTGGTTGAGCTGTATGGGGTAAGACAAAGTGATTATCAGTACTTATAAACTGCAGTGTTGTTCAATAATTGCAACTCTTCTATCGTAGTCAATTGCTGGGCATCGGCTTCTTCCAATCTGGGTCTGAGCGACAGGTCTTCCACCTACCGCTTCCAGTCGGCCTTAAGCTCTTCTTAAGCTGCGCCCGCGACGGACAGCCATCGCGTGACGTCACGCGTGTGTCGTGTGCTCGGGTCCCCGTCACGAAAACCGTATTATTACCTGCGTAGTGTCACTAGTTCAACTAGTTCAACTAGTTTAACGGTGTGCATGTAGTCGTGTCGATGGAGAACTTTAATTTAATGTATTATTATGTAGCAAAACGGGCGCGGGGCACGGCTCCCCTCGACGTGAAACCGCGCGGCGAGACGCTACGGAGCTCCTTTGTATGGGACCGCGCGGGCGACCACGTAACGCAGTTTAGGCCCTAAAGGTCATCGGTCTACCTAGCTGCCTAATCGATACGCCTAATCTCCTTGGACTTAGTTGTGATTTCCAGTTTTATTACAGAACCCTAAAACTAACGTTTCTCATATATTTTTTCTGTGTCACTGCTAATTCTAGCGTTATGAATACTTGCGAGAATCTACCTAAATCTTATTTGAGTGTGTTTGCCCTTGTACTTACATGTTACGCATTTACTTCTTAAAAGGATTTATTCGTATTTTGTTGTGGTTGTCATCAGGATTAATCATATATATGTGTACTGAAACATGAAGACCCTTTTTATATTAGTCTGTGATTGTAAAAGGGGTATTGTGTTTGTAGGGTTCTGTTCTTCAAAAAGTAAAAAAATAGGGGTTCTACACGGTCACTTTGTTGTCCTTCTGTCTTTTAAAACCTTTTTTCTCAAGACGGCGTGGAGTAAAGGTAATAAACATACAAACACACATATAAACCTTTGCTTTTATAATATTAGTGTGTAGTTAAGTGATTATTTAACTCAAGTAACAATAGAACTTTATATTAATAAAGTTTATTTGGACATAATTCCAAGTTAATCCAAAAAGATAACACTACAAAGCAACCCATTTTAAAAAACGACAATTTCATAGTTAAAGACCTATTATCAAGTTGAAATTTATATCAATTATGTGGGTTTACGGTCCTTTGAAGTTGTAAAGAAATCAAATTTGTAAGTCATCGCAATCAAAACATATGGCCGTTTCTGTCGCATATTTTGACACTCGAAAGAGAATCACAAGCTATAGGGAAGTACGTCCCAGTGACTAGACTTTGAGTACCCGAATACGCAGCGGAAGGCTCATATAAAATGGACCGATGACCTGGTGAGGGTCGCGGGAATCCGATGATGCGAGACGGACAGGACAGGACGTTGTGGCGCTTAGTGAGTTGGGCACTTGGGGGAGGCTTAAGTCCAGAAGTGGACGTCTTTTTTTGCTGAAATGGTGATAATCCAAACGTTAAACTGGAGCACAATAACTTTTCCTTGCGTCGGAAAAGCTCCTTTTCGAACAGTTATACTAAAGATCAGCCCCCTAGCCAAGTTACAACCGTTTCTTTTCGATTCTATTTCGTCGATCGCCTCGAGACGGCCACGCCTCCGATTCCTTTGTTCTGTCGTCGTCCTCGTCATCTCAACGCTCAGTCATGTGGTCAGAACAAAGAAATGGGAGGCGTGGCCGACTCGAGGCGATCGACGAAAGAGAATCGAAACGAAACGGTCGTAACTTGGCTAGAGGGGCAGAATATCCACTTATATTGTTACTTGAGTTAAATAATCACATACCTACATACTAATATTATAAAGGCGAAGGTTTATATTTGTGTTTGTATGTTTGTTACTCCATCACGCCCAAACGGCTGAGGATTTGTATGAAAGGGACACGCATATACTAGGTATGTCCTGATATAGGACATAGTATACATTTTATTCCAGGCGGTTGTTTTCCACTTTCACACGGGCAAAACCGCAGACATAAGCTATAGTAGCACCACTATAAATCTAAACTATTTTCAATACAAAATCTGACACGTACCGTGTATCCGTTTCTCCCACTCCTCCCCTAAACTGACCCTTTGTGAAGGATAGGGTGAAGGCGGGACTTTACAAGCATGTCGGGTAGTCTTAGGCAAATAGTTAGCCTAACTTTAGGGGCTATCGAAAGTTCTCGGCTTAGAACTTAAGAGTGATCGTGTGCTATTTATTACAGTGCGGAAATCTATACAAATAGAGATAATTGAAGTGTCTGTTTGTAACGTCAAAATAATAGCTTTTTACACAACGCTGGCCCCAGTAGGCTTCGACCCTGCTGGACCCCTATGGTTTTGCTGACATCTTGAGGCACGCCTGGAACTATATAACACACAATACACAATGCAACACAATATACAATGTTTTAATTTCGGCTCTTACATCGAGGCAAAAGCTCAACAGGCTGCCAAAAAATTGGGGATCTCAGCCAAGGTGAGACGGTACTTCACGCCGGAACAGCTGCTCAACCTTTATTAAGTGCAAGTTCGTTCGTGTATGGAATACTGCTCTCATCTTTGGGATGGGTCTGCCAAATATCAGCTTGATGCCCTGGAGTCGATTGAAAAGCGAGCCAAGAGGATCATCGGTGATGATGCACTTGTCGAGTCAAGTTGCTGGCCTGTCGGTTTTCTATCGATTATATTTCGGGGAGTGTGCGTTGGAATTGCACAATTTAATTCCACCAAGTCCGTTCCATCATCGGGCCACTAGACGTACGGCGTTGCGTCATCGGTACATGGTGTACATCCCATCCATACGTACAAAGCGTTTTGGGAACATATTCATAACGCGTACAGCTAAGAAGTGGAATTTCCTGCCGGAGTCTGTGTTTCCTGATAGCTACAACCTAGGGGTCTTTAAGTCAAGAGTGAATAGGTTACCTCTATCGTCGGCCACATCATCGCTTACCATCAGGTGAGAAAGTGGTCAAACGCGAGCCTATAAATAATAAAAAAAAATGTTTACACGGTACTTAAGCCTCAGATACTTTAGGGGACAAATTGTCCCCCAACATGACGAGCAACACTCAATCTACGTGACGCTATAACGTTGCCTAGCGTCCCGCAATTTGTCCCCCAACGTACTGCAACGCATTCACATGAAACCAAATTTACCAAAGTTCCAATGTATTCTACTGTATTTTAATTTTACTGTATGTGTGAGGTACCTACGAATAAACGTTTTTTTCTTTCTTTCTTTTATGAAACGGAACATGATGTTGGACAATTTGACAGTATTGCATGTCACGTTGGGGGACATTTTGTCTTCTAATGTATCTAATAAGGCTTTAATGATATCCAAATATTTCTTTTTTTTTTATGTGTGGGCCGATGACTTGGTGAGGGTTACGGGAATCCGATGGATGCAAGACTCACAGGATCGGTCGTTGTGTCGACACTTGGGGGAGGCCTATGTTCAATAGTGGACGTTTTTCGAACAGATGATGAAGGGAATTCTGTTATTAGCCATAGATTAATTTAAGAGCTATATTTCACCAGGAAACCTTGCCGGCGCGACCAGTCGCCGCTACTAAAAAAATGTATACGGAACACGGACACCAGGTGAGTAACTCTCTATACAGTTAGAGAGTTACTCACCTGGTGTCCGTCTGGTTGCGCAACCAATTTGGCGGTGCGACCAACTCGGACGCGTGCACTTAAGGTCCATTTTGATACTGTCTCAGTGTGGAGTAGCGACTCTGGTGTCTAGTTTGGTAGCTTACGGATACCATGGCGGCGCAACTGGTCGCGCCGCCATGGTGTCCCGATGAAATATAGCCCATACTCTGCAACATAATTTGTGTTTCACTGTTGGTTACATCGTTTTTTTTTTATTGACGGTTTGGGTTTACTTTTTTAATCTATTGAAGATAGGGTAAGGGAGATAGTTTTGAAGAAGGAAATCGGAGCGTTTTTCACTTAAGAGCGTCCTTTTCGAGGTGCATTTTCATACAACCACTCTTACGTGATTATGATGTTATTACACATCTTTCTCTAGATATTTTGGATACACACTAAATAAAATAAAGTGATATTATATGATCATGATATAAAGCAGATAGATTTGTCTGCGTTCAGCATGTTCATCTAAAAAATATCGAATCTTTACTGGTTATTTAGACACATCCAAACGTCTCTATAACGTAATATCTTCTGACATAGTTTTCTTCACGTTTCCCGTTTCATTTTAGTAATGGATTTTGAGTGAGTAGGTGATCGAATTCAAAGGATAAAGCCTAGGGATATTATTTTACTTATGTATAAGTAAGAAAGGCACGTGACAAGTTGACAAATGTTAGCTAAGTTCAAAGGTAAAAATGTGAACTAGGTATTGCTTTTTCATCTGAATTTATAGGTAAGGAGACAGGTTTTTTTTTGAGGTGGAAAATCGTTCAACGACTTCTCCCGGTCTAGGGCGGTGCGGGAGATAGTGTCAGACTTTTACTGACTAAAAACCCACTCCTGTTCCTTCTTTGCCTTCGTCCGAGGGCCCTGAGTTTCATATTCACACTACCCGTGGCCCTAGTAGGCTTCGACCCTGCTGGGCCCCTACGATTTGCTGAAATCTCCCTGAGGCGCGCATGGAACAATACGCGCCGTCGACGACTTGGGCTCGGTTCGGACGGCTACCGGACGGTCAACGGAAATCGGGATCGGAATCCCGGCGGCGGTTGCGGCGTGAGGACCGTTGCCTCAAGCGATCGGCCGCCTCCTTTGCAGCATTACTGCTTCGCAGAAGGAGGCGACCACCTGCCACTCCTCGCTCCGGACCATGACCTGTATCAAGGCCCACCTTTGTCCCTCTTTGTGTTTCAGGACTACGGTATCTCTTTCAGTAATCCCCGGTGGCTTTAGCGGGTGTCGGCTCTACTGGGCCCCTACGGCTTTGCTGACCTCTTTTTGAGGCATACGTGGAACACTACGCGCCCTCGATTCGGGCTTTGTCCTAACTGGAAGCTTTACGGAACCTTGGAGATCAATCCAGTTTATTATTTTAGGCACGAGTTGGCATCGAGGTGAGTAAACGCTTGTAGGGTACTAAGTAAATTCCCTTAGGGTTATTGGATCAAGTAAAATCTTAAGTGATTTTTTTTGAGGTCTTTGCACTACATTTTTTAGATCTTCTATCAAGGTTTTAGGTTAACCAATTCATATTATTTTCGGTGAGAAAATCATCCAATGACATCCCTCGCTCTTGGGCGGAGCGCGAGGGTGTGTCAGATTTTTATTGACTAAAAACCCACTCCTGTTCCTTCGTTGCCTTCATACCAGGGCCGTGTCTTCCTTTCAGAAACAGACCCTTGGCAGTTTTTCAGAAAAATTGTCGTCATTCAGAATCTCGATAAAATGTGCAAGGCTTATAAGAATGTAATTTTTTATATTTTTAATATATGATTACATTAAGGAGGGCCAAAGTGCTCGTAAAATAGCAGATTTTCAGAGGTCTTTACCAGATTAGTTTTACACAAATATATATTTTGATTTCTATAGAAGCCTTGGTAATATCCACAAGATAGCTGTGTATCCAAAATATCTGGAGAAAGATGTGTAATAAGATCATAATCACGTAAGAGCGGTTGTATGGAAATGTACCTCGAGTTGGCCGCTCTTAAATAAATTAAATAAAAATAAGTCCATGTGCCTCCTGCAGAGTGGTTTTAGTGATCCCCAAAGCCCGGGCACCTTTTGAAGGTTTGACCCTGAAAACAAAAAAACAGATAATATTATTGAACGTATTGAACTAATAAATCAACAAGAGAACTTACCTAACTACTTTAAATCTCTGTACGTCCGTATGTCAACGGTAGGTATAAATTCAGAAACTAATTAACATTCGGCCTTCTTGATTAGTGAAACGACAGAATTCATGTTTATATTAACGAACCTCTGCTTTCCCGGTGGACCTACGACGTAACTTAGTTTGGTTGTATTAGATTCAATCAATTTGCTCAGCCTTTTCCAGACTATTTTGGGGTCGCCTCTCAGTCGGACTTAATAATAATAATTTTATTTTTAAGACTACATGGTGCCGCACTAGCAATCATACACCAGTTATTTACTTTTTTACTATTTTGGGGTTACTTCTCAATCGGACTTAATACCAGTCATTTACTTTTTTTACTATTTTGGGGTCGCCTCTCAGTCGGACTTAATACCAGTCATTCACTTTTTTTTACTATTTTGGGGTTGCCTCTCAGTCGGACTTAATACCAGTCATTTACTTTTTTATTATTTTGGGGTCGCCTCTCAGTCGGATTTAATACCAGTCATTTACTTTTTTTATAACCTATTGACAGTTTTGCACTTGACCAGTATCTCACCTGATGGAAAGTGATGTGGTCGACGATGAAGCACGCTTGCTTAGAAGTAATCTATTCATTCTTGACTTAAAGACTTCTAGGTTATTAGGAAACACAGACTCCAGCAGGGAATTCTACCCCTTTGCTGTACGCACAATGAAAAAAAAAACTTTCCACTGATGTCCACCGTGTACCGGATGCACGGCGATGCGCTACAATTTTTTTTTAATGAATTTTTGTTCTTTCCAATGATGGAACGGACAAAAATTTCGCCACACTCTTCGAAATGCAACTGATAGAAAACCGACAGGTTAGCAAAAACTAGGCGTCTATGCTCATGCGCTCTTTCGCTCCCGCCTTAACTTACCAACTTTACCTGTCTGTCTCGAAGTGCTCTATAAAGCCGAGTTCGCTTCGCTAGCTCATGTACGAAGTATATTTAGCTGGCGTTGTAAAAAAGACGAATTAGTTTATTAGTATCATCTCATTTTCCCTTGGCTTAGTTATAACGTGAGAAGTTTGATCACGTGGCTAATGAAGAAATGTGTGGCTTGACTCATAATTTCTCCTCATAAAATACTGAACTATATTTTCATTTTACTAACTGCTGCCAGCGGGTTCGCCCGCTTGAAAACAGAAAACTGTCCAAATGGAACATATACTCCCGGGATAAAAAAGTATTCTATAAGCTATTCCAGGACTTGGTCTACCCTTGTGCCAAATATCCAAATCCCTTCAACATTCCAATAACAACAACAACACAACAACAACAAACAACATTCAACAACAACAACATTAACATTAACAACAACAACAACAAAACAACTACAACAACATTTCAACTGTCCTGTGACGAATTAGTTTATTAGAAACTTATCTCATTTTCCCGCTGCTTAGTTATAACTTGAGAAGTTTGATCACGTGGCTAATAAAGAAATGTGTGGCTTGACCCATAATTCTCCTCATAAAATACTGAACTATAATTTCATAATACTAGCTGTTGCCAGCGGGTTCGCCTGCTTGAAAACAGAAAACTGTCCAAATGGAACATAACATACTACCGGGATAAAAAAGTATTCGATAAGCTATTCCAGGACTTGGTCTACCCGTGTGCCAAACATCCAAACTTTCCAACAACAATAACTACAACAACAACACAACATCAACATCATCAACAACAACAAAACAACAACAACATTTCAACTGTCCTATTTTTATTGTCTGTATAAAATTGTGTGTACAATAAAGAATTAAGAATTCTTAGCGTGAAGGTGTAACATACACACGTGCACTCACAAATTTCCACCTATATAATAATTAGTGTAAAGTGTGGTGGCCTGAACTGTTTCGAGAAAAGGATGGTACGGTCGCGCTTTAATGCTCGCCTTGGCGGGGCTCTGCCGTGCCCCCTAATTACAATTATACGAAATTATAATTAAGTTACAATTATACGACGATGAATTTTCTTCGGCAGCACATTTCGTCAAATTAATTATCGTAGCGACTGTTTTACAAAGAAATGTGATAATTATGATCCCTTAATTATGTTCGTATTTACTTACCATCAATAGGAAGGACACGATTCTTCAGATGAAACGCAAGTAATTTAATAACTCTGTTTATTTGTGTTAAGTTGAAAGACTCGATGTTATAAGGACAACATCAAAACAATAGCTATTTAAATTTATATTCATCGTCATCATAATTTCAGCCGAAAGACGTTCACTACTGGACATGGTAGGACTCCAATAAATGTCTCCACGAGCGGTCCTATGTGTCTCGCATTTATTGGATGTCTGCAACCCTCACCAGGTTATCGGCCCATAAATAATAATGTGGGAGGCCTTCCAACTCTGTGTCTTCTGATACGCAGTCAGCAGCCATCCTAGAATCTTTCGGCCCCATCGACCATCTGTTCTGCGAGCATCCTCTGTCCCTCTCCCTCTCCCCCTATCCATTCATCCACATGTCATATTATGATTATTACCATTAACGAACTTAACTTCAAAAGTTTGTCAGACACTCCAAACTTATTAGGATATAATTGTGCCTACTAATGTCGGCAGATTTAGCGTGAAGAAATACTATCCAGAAAAAAGAAAATTCGTTGTCCAAAAGTTAGCTAGCCAACTACTCTCTACTCGCCGTCTGAAATGGACCAGGCTCGTATCAACGGCGTGTCGTGATCCACGCGTGCCTCAGAGAGATGTCCACAAAACTGACGAGGCCCACCAGGGCTGATGGCTGCCAGGGCTGCGTAATTGTTCTGAAGAGTTACCGTGGCCCTGGAATGCAAAAGGCAATTGAAGGAATACAGGTGGGTTTTAGTCAGTAAAGATATGACATCCTCTTGCGCTCCACCCAGAGTGTGAGAAGTTATCTAATAATTTTCCACTGAGAAGATACAACTAACATGACCCCTTGTTGGGTATTCATCAAAAATAACCATTTTAAAAGACAATATGATATGGCCAACTAAAACTGACCAGATAATTCAAACGTTAACATTTGGTGATAATATATTATGGCAATCGTCATTTGGTCATATCATCGATGTAGGATTTCTATGGCAATAAAAGGTCTAAAGAAAGTAGGCCAAACGAGGATTGAAATATCATCAAACTTTAACGTTTAAAACGATCTGACCTGTTTTACTTGACCATATCATGAGATGATCAATTTCTAAGATCTCGACACTAATACGACACTAATACGACTATAATATATTATATAAAAGGAGAAACTGACTGCTATAGGAACGCACAGCCGAAACTACTGAGTCTTGGAACGTGATATTTTACACAAGGGCTTCTTTTTATGAAGTGAACACTAAGAAGGAATTTTTGAAGATTTAACTGTTGAGGGGGTGAAAATAGGGAAATTCGTTAGTATACAAAATTTTGTTCCTTAGGTCCATATACTCGAAATGCTCGCGAACGAAGAAGCTGGTAAAGTGTCATGTCTGTAATAAAATCGAGGTATAATAATTAAACATTCCTTTTGAATTCAGCATTAAACACGACCAAACCGTCTAACCATTACAAAAGGAGATCAAAATATTTGATTCCGAGCTAAAAACCTCAAATGGCCGTATAATATTCGGTGACCATAATACATACAGTCCACAATTTGGATCCAAACTTAATCCCTTTAGCCCGGGTTTGGTCCACTACTCGTTTTGAATTCCGCCAATCCAACGTTTTGGTCTTATTCGGGGTCCTATTTCGATAACCGTGCGTTAGTTGATTTATTCGAAATTATTGCGTGTGATTTTAGTTTTTGTTTTCAATATATATTCCCTAGGTCGATCAAACCACCTCATTTAAAGTTTTGAGTTGCATACGGTTAGGCTGGAGGCCGATCGCTTTTTTTTTAATAAATATTGAATATATTAAATAACTCCTCCAGCCCCGGTTGGAGCTTTTTGATACGAGGATTCGTAATATAATTACTCCCGCCCATGGTGGAGCGCGAGGGAATGACAGACTTTTACTGATTAAAACGCACATATGTTTCTTCAGTTGCCCTTTGCGTTTAGACTTTAGAGATATGTAACAGGGTGTAAAGTCCCGCCAACCTCCTTTGAAAAGGAAGGATCCTCCGACCAGACGGGTGTTATGTCTAATTCGGGCAACTGCTTGATAGTTGATTTCAGGCGATTGTATAGTATGTTCTAATCGTGCGGAGAACTCAAAATACCGCGACGTAAAATTTTAATTTTTTTTTCGCCGCTGTGAATTAAACTGCGGGCTGGAACGCTAAGGCTAGGCTAGTGAAGTTTAGGGGACGATCTGGAGCACAGGCGTAGGGTAGCCAGCCTTTCGGTATTTTACAGGATGCATTTTGGAGAGTGTGCGCAGGAATTACGACTACATTCCGCCATCACCTTTCTACCATTGGACAAGCCGACATACAGCGAGGGTCCACCTTTACATTGATAATACCTCTATGGTCCGGACTTAGCGTTTCGCCTCGTCTTTTATACCGCGTACTTCGAAGGATTAGAACAGTTTGCTTGCTGCGGTTTTCCAATCCGATTATAATTTAGGTGTCTTCAAGTCTAGAGTAAATAGGCACTACTTACCATCAGGTGGGTCGCAATCAGGCATAGGGTTATGTCATCCGAAAAAAAAAGAACTATGTTCGATATTTTGAGACAGACATGACTTACTTAGTTGTTTTATCTCTTTCATCTAAATAAAATATCAAAGAAAACTGACATTACTTGCAGCAGCATAATTGTTTGCTAAAAATTTAAGTGAAAACCAAACTGTTCATGTATTCGTTATCGTTTTGTTATAATTATCGATGGTATTGCTAACACAGTAGGTATCAGTACCAAAACTAATTAAGTCACTAATACGGTCATTCGATAGGGTAATTAGTAGGCACAATTATATCCTAATTAGTTTAGTGTGTCTAACAAACTTTTGAAGGTATATTACATATGGTAATTGTAATAATCAGCATAAATAATACAATTCCCACTGCTGGGATTAAGCATATTCTCTGTGGAGTGGAGAATTCGATGGCACGGCTAGCGCAGTGGTTGAGCGATTGCCTGCTGCGGTGCGGGTCGCGGGTTCGATTCCCGCATGCAACAAATATTTATATGACCTTTTTTTAAGGTTCTAAATCATCCAATGACTTCTCCCGCTCTGGGAAGAGTGGGAGGGCGTGTCAGACTTTTACTGACTAAAACCCCACCGGTGTTTCCTTTTCAGAAATTCCCCGCGGTCCTAGATAGTGGGCATCGGCCCTGCTGGGCCCCTACGGTTTGCTGACATCTCTTTGAGGAGCGTGGATTACTACGCGCTGTTAACGACTGGGCTTGGTCCGATTGGACCTTTTTAAAATAGTTTTGGGAAAAAATATAACAAGGTGTAAAAATTATTGGAATCGATTCAATTACTGATTCTGATCAAATTATATTCAGGTTTCGCATAAACTAAAAATAACGTTGTATTAATGAACATAGAACCCGACACTGACCTTATCGTCACGTGAAATAATGTCAGTCGTGCGAGCGAGAATGAGGGATGGACTTATACACCCGTACACCCCATATAGCTCCGTCTCTTTAACAGTTCAGTATAGGTCGTTAAATGGATCACATCAAGAGTTCGTGGTAGGGCTCCGTAAAATACAAAATACTGAATTTCGCGAAAAACCCCAGCACTTTTACCATAAGAGCATTCATCCGTTAAAACCACGCAGAAGCCAAAATCAATGATTTCCGACGGACAATATAACAATAATGTGTTTGATTTCGAGATAAGATATTTACGTCATATTATTGGGAATTTCATAATCTAGTGTATGGTTTAAAAACATTTTCAAATGGTCGTATAGTTTTCCCATTAGAACAGTTCTTATCCAAGCCGTTTTTAAAACTAGCGGTCAACGGTCTACGCAGATGCGAGATAGTAGTTAAACCGTGTATGATAAACTTACGAAACTTAAAAAAAAATGATAACATTGACTAGAGCATGGATTAAAAAAAAACACGATTGCTGTAAGTTTTCATTCAAGAAAAGTAATCTCAAAACTGTCATTTTTAGCCATAGTTTAGGATAAAATATGAGGCATTTTTGTTTTTTTTTTAGACTTATTAATTGAACACATTTACGATATAAGACATTGTACAATTTTTTTTTTAATAACTTTTTTGTTTACACTACAATTAATTATTTAGTATCACTATATATTAGACGCGGATTCGCGTCAGCACCAACGCGTTCGTCGAAAATCATTGATTTTGGCTTCCGCGTGGTTTTAACGGATAAATGCTCTTTACAAACGCAAATGCACACTTTGCTCAAACAATTACAAACCGAATGAAAAAAAAAAAACCAAAGACACTTATCCCAACCTTTTCCTCATTACTGAAAATTCTCAGAATAGACCCCCTTGAAAGGGACGTTTGACCCTTTCGAGTCAATATTAGCGTTGCTATGTAAGGGTTAAACCTTGTTTTGTCCAAGCCTTTGATAACAAGGTACCTTGAAGGTATTCTGATGGAAGGTTGATTATGTCTGGTCGTTTGATAAGGGGATATCGGCCTTATCAGTCGGACTGTTTAGGAAGGGCTGTAGGTAATTGGCTGTCTGACTGTTGACCTTAGCTTACTGTGTGGGTTTTTAAAACGACGGTTTTTTTTTGTTAGAAGGTGAATGAGTAAGGAGGTCGGGAAAATGTATGGGCCAGTTTCTTAGAATATGTGGGTTTAAAACCTGGTTTCTGTACTTTCTAAGATAATTGTTATTCAATAGTGTCTTAGCCGCTTAGGAGCCATTCTTTGCTTTGCTTATTTTTGATGATATGGGGAATCTTCCTAATTTTTTTAAGAGAACAATGTCGATGTCCAAAATCACACGAAAGTGAGCAGATGCACATCACAGCAGCAACATCCTGCCATGGTAAAACTACACTGCGCACACGTGTGCCACACACGCCGATCTGGGCGCGTCGGTCTCCATAGGTACATTTTATATGGAAACTAGACTTGTAGAGCTACACTTGATCCACGCCACGCGACGTCGTTCTACGTACAAATCAGGCGTGTTACATGTGTGCGTCGGTCTAATGTAGTCCTAGCTTAAGATTCATGGATTCGTATGTCATTGACTAAGAACTGTTTTAAATAAAGGTTTTTTGTTCTCTGCTCATAAATTACTTATTACCGAAACTAGAACACATTATAAAAATGTATGTATCAATGTTTACGTAAGCATGGAGAGAGAGCTTTTCTTTTCTTTTGCTGACAAGGAATTTTGCTGACAAGGAAGAGGGGGTTAATATTTGCAAAAAAATTGCTTACGTAATACTTGAGCCTCTTATTGCACAGTCTAAAGCATAGACCTCTATGGAGAAGAACGTGAAAGAAACTCCATGGACAATCTTTTAAATCATTTTATGTATTACCAAGACTATAGTTTCCTACGTATTTTTGTCACTTCTATCAAATGTGAACAAAACAAATAAATTAATTAAAATAAACAATTCAAAATATAGAAATTGAAATCGAAAAATAAAGAAGAATCAAATGAATATAAAAATATAAAGAACTTGCTTTTGTCCGCGTAAATATAGCATCACTCAGAATTAAAGCAGCTTTCTATCGGTGAACAAATTTTAGCAATCAGACCAGGACTTGCAGAGATTACCTCCTAAAAACAAAAAAAAAAAACATAAAAACAAACTTTACCTCTATATAATATTAGTGTAGGTAATGATTAAAAACAATGCCAGTCCGTTAGAGACGGCTACATAGAATATTTAAAATTTGTAACTAAATCTAAATCGAAAATTGAGATTTCATGTATTGTGTTAAAATTATACGCATGATGGCTGTTGATAATTCCGTGCATTAGACAGGCTTTTGATAATTTTAACGATTCTTTTATATCATTTTTCGGGGCGTAAGTCTAAGGCTTCTTAAATAAATCTGTGACCTTTAATTGAACCTTAATCTCGTACATCTTGATATCTCTTTCACTCTTCTCTACCCATCCTTTTCTGGAAACCTTACTAAAAGTGATATTCCAAACCAAATTAAACAGAAATGAAACCATAAAACTGCAAGTGTAAATTAATTCGGAGAATTTCCACCGCTTTCGTATGGAATTCAAATATCACCGTACTTTATAAGTAAAACAAACATCCAGTTAAAAAAAAAGCATTCCCTAAAATCAACTGTGAAAATGGCGGCTAAACTGTAAAAAAAATATGGGGAGTATTTTTTTCCCTGGGTGGGAACTGGGAGGTTAATAAGGATTGGATGAATTGAGGTAAATTCGATGTTTTAAGCTAGAACTACACTGCGCACACGTGTCGTGTGCCACAAGCCGATCTGGGCGCGTCGGTTTCCATACATTTTATATGGAAACTAGACTTATAGAGCTACACTTGATCCACACCACGCGACGTCGTTCTACGTACAAATCAGGCGTGTTACACGTGTGCGTCGGTCTAATGTAGTTCTAGCTTTATGTCTTGCCTGTGGCTTCACTCGCGTTAAATGTGGGTTAGCATAGAATAAGCATATAAGCAGCCTTATAAAGTTCTCACAGCTAGGACTCGGACCTCCTTTCTAGTACAGGGAATGCGCCGTAATCCACCACGCGGGCCCAGTACGGGTTGGTGAATGTCACACATGTCTTCAAATTTTTGGTTCTAGGACATGCAGGTTTCCTCACGATGTTTTCCTTTTCGCGGGTTAAAAACCCAGCCAAAAGGCTGGGTTTTTAACCCGCAACCTACAACTCGTAAGTTGGGGCCGTTAAAACTCGGCCACCACTGCTCTCACTCCCGGGATAAAAAGTGTGCTTTGTATCATGTACTATTCCTGGACATGGCCTACCCGTGTGCCAATTTTCATCCCAATCCGTTCACCTAATTGAGTGTGAAGGCGTAACACACCGTAAAAAAAGAAAAAAAAACCGCTCAAGTGCGAGTCGGACTCGCGCACCGAGGGTTCCGTACATATTTACCTATGTGACTAGCTCAATTCCCGAATCGAATCTCGAAGATTTAGGTGACTTCAAGGCTAGATTGATAAGCTATTTACAAACTACAGGTGGGATCGTAGTCAAACAATTCTATATTATTAGCTGTCTAACCACTTTTTATGATCGTTGGCTCCACTTAGTTTGAGTGGTCCCACGTTATTCGGTTTGGGACTCTCTGCTAAACTTCTAAGGGAATCATAAATTAGATTAACCGAGGAGGTACTATGGTAAAACGACATGGGCTGACAAATTCTCACACAGGGATCCTCCCAACTCGCTAATATTGTCCCTTAAGTCGCCATTTTGTTGTTCACGACATTTCGCAGTACCTTCACCCATTCTATGCACGTGGGAATCATATTACTTTACTACCCTACATAAATCTTACAACGGACTTCAAGATTGACAAACTTAACATAACTGACGCTCACAACTTTATTGTTTCAGCGATAAAGTTGAAAGTTTATTGCGGAAACTGCAGTAGAAGTTTGCATTTTACAATGCTACTACATCCTTGTTTCTGGTACATTTTATTGCGGTATTTACAATGCAAATACTCTATAGAGATGCTTGTCAGATGTTGTCTTTTTAAGGGTTTTTTTTGGGTAGCTTATCGTGGGAAATCGAGTACCTATAAATTTTATCTTTGTTTTTGGAGTTATGCTTCCGTTTGTGGCCGGTTTCTGCTTTCGGTATCTTTTTTTTACCTTCTTTTTTAGTGTTTTTAGGGTTCCGTACCTCAAAAGGAAAAAACGGAACACTTATAGGATCACTTTGCTGTCCGTCCGTCTGTCAGACTCTTTATCTCGGGAACATGTAGAGTTGAAATGAATACCTTACTTACTCAAGTCTGCGGACTCTTGAAGCTGTAAAAAAATCAAACTTGTAAGTTAACGAGAAAAAAAGATACTTGGGTTTATGTGGCAAAAAACGTACATTTCGACACTCGAGGAAATCAAAATTCATAGGGTACTTCCCGTTGACCTAGAATCCTGAAATTTGGCATGAAGTAAGGTCTCATAGCATAAGTATAGGAAAAAATCTAAAAATTGAAAATTTGTAGTTACGTCACAAAAAAATTTGAGAACCCTTAGTACGTGAGTCTACTCGCACTAGCCCGGTTTTTTTAATTATTGATAGGCTCACGTTAGACCACTGCCTATCTCACCACCAAGTGAGGTAGTTGTCTCATCAAGGAGACCGCATCATTGTTTAGCACTCGGCATGCTATGATGCGACCAACGATGAAGCATGCTTACCTATGAGTAACCTATTGACTTTAGACTTCAAAACCCTCAAATTATAGCTATCAGGAAACACAGCCTCCGGCAGGGAATTCCACCAATGGATCCTAAAAATACTGTACTTTGTTAATTCCTTGCCACATACCGCTGCCTAGCCAATCATGATCAGTTCCTCATTCTTACATCGGTCAATGATCTAACGACACGTCAAACCTAATGGACATTCTGATCTTTCAACTTGCCCCTTCTCACATTCGTCTTTGAGTAATGCCGACGAATTTAAATGCAAACTAATATAAACTTTATGCGTTTCGGTACATGATTGATTTTTGTTTAATTACTTGTCATTTGTTGACGACAATTGATAGTTCTGTAGTTGTAATTAACGGTACATACATAGCATGAACAGCCTTATAATGTTCCCACTGCTGGGACTCAGGCTCATATTCCTTAATTTTTTTCTGTATCGATTCAACAAGGCAACACAAATTTCAACACACGTTTCTTTCTGCAGATCAGTCAAATCATGAGGCACCCATTTTTCATATTTTTTTATTTTATTGATTTGACGCAAATGAGTCAATATTGTTGGTAAGGTAACGTTAAACTATGCCGCATATTCCTGGGTAGTTTGACTCGGATCGGCTTCCACCATCTCTTTCAATTCATTGTTATTCACCTGTGTACGTGGTTCGTTCTTCAAATCAAAATTTACATCACGAAAGAGTTTAAACCAAAATCGCACGGTGCGTTCATTAGCAGTCCCCTCTCCAAACGCAACATTGATATTGCGAGCTGTTTCTGCCGCGTTAGCTCCGTGTCGGAACTCGTATTAAAAAATCACTCGAATTTTCGAATTATCCATCTTTTTTGTCTAAGCTGAACAAAAAAAACAACTGAAAGTTGATAATCGAATTTTTAAAAGAAGAACTTCATAGGTACCATGTGAAAAAAGTCACTCAATAATCTCAAACCAATCTAAAAAAAAGGTTCTATGTCAATTCGAAATACCTATTACAATAAAACGGAAATGTCATACTTTAACCCCTATTATTTACTATAGATACTTATACCTGATATTTATACTAGATATTTATACCAGATATTTTCTACCAGGCATTAATTATACTAGGTTTTTACATACTAGCCTTTCGCGCTACATATTCTGTCGCTGTTTCCATAGTCTATCACAGGAACACCGGAACTGTCAGCTTTGGACTCAGTGGAAAGGCGTGCGAAGAGGCTAATTGGTGATCCAGATCTGGTTACCACTAATCTAAAAATCCTATAGCGCAGGCGAAGTGTAGCCAGCCTTTCGGTATTTTACAGGGTGCATTTTGGAGAGTGTGCGCAGGAAATACATGACTTGATTCTGCCATCACCTTTCTGCCATTGGAAAACCCGGCGTTGTTAACACCTCTGCGGTCCGGACAAAGCGGTTTTTCCTCGTCGTTTATACCGCGTACTTACATCGAAGGATTGGAACAATTTGCCTGCAGCGGTCTACCTGTCCGATTGTAATTTAGAGGTGTCTTCTAGGGAAGAGTGAATAGGCTCGTAATAAACTAGTGCGATGCACTATCAACGATTGCATAACTGCTTACCATCAGGCGAGAGACGCGGGCTTGCGGACGTCGAGCACTGGGTAGCTCGTCGTCCGGCTGTTCGGTAATTAACCGGACCGAGCCCAGTCGTGAACAGCGCGTAGTGATCCTCGCGCTCCTCAAAGAGATGTCAGCAAACCGTAGGGGCCCAGCAGGGCCGATGCCCGCTAGCTAGGACCACGGAGAATTTCTGAAAGGGAAACCCGTAGTCCTAGAACGCAAAGGATAGTTGAAGGATACAGGTGTGGTTTTAGTCAGTAAAAGTCTGACACGCCCTCTCGCTCCACCCAGAGCGCGAGAAGTCATTTGGATGATTTCCCACCTTAAAAAAAAAAAAAATCAGGCGAGATCGCAATCAAGCACTAGTTTATATCATATAAAAAAAACTGTGCAGTTTTAGACATAAAATGGCTACTATATGACACATTCGGCGATAGAGAGTGTAGCTCTGTGTATGTATAAGTGAAAGAATTTTCGGATTCTGATCGGAATAGTGAGTGTACACATCTGCTTTCGTTTCGCCTTCAGGGAATACTAGTTTGATGTTATGTGTCTTAGTCCTATATTTTACTCAACAACTGTTTTATATTCCCACTCCGTGCGTCGCATAGGACGAAGGGTAGGGTTTCAATCAGTGTTCCCAATTCTGATGTATCCGGAAAAACTAAATGCGTCTGCCTTTCATCTCGGTTCTCGTAAGAAAAAAGCTTTTATCAAACTGTCTGTGTGTATGTACGCTTCCTTGATTTGTCTAAACAATTTTCGATGTGTCTATTACAGAAGAAATTCCTGTTATTCCTTGCGTAATATCCTTGGAGTTAATTGGGAGATACGGAAGTTTTGATGGCGTACGATTTTTAGAATAAAGGCGATAGCTGAGAGTAGTTTGTATGGAATTTAGCATAGCATAGTCGGCCTCATAATGTTCCCACTGTTGGGACTCAGGCCTCCTCTCTAGGAGAGGGAATGCGCCATAATCCACCACGCGGGCCCAGTGCGGGTTGGTGAATGTCACATGTTAGTGTTCAAATTTTTGGTTCTAGGACATGCCGGTTTCCTCACGATGTTTTCCTTCACCGTTTTGAGAGCAGTGGTGATGAAATAAATTACACAAAGTAATGCGCCTGGCTGGTTTTGAACCCGCGACCTACAACTAGTAAGTCGGGGGGCCGTTACCACTCGGCCACCACTGCTCGTATGGAATTTACTTGTGAGATATTTTTAATCTAGATATATGTATATCATTTAGGGGCGTTGTGATGCATAGCAGGCAAAAACCTTTATTTTTCCATTTTTAAACGGAACGGGACGGGGTTCCGCACCTCAAAAGGAAAAACTGAACCCTTATAGGATTACTTTTTTGTCCGTCCGTCTGTCTGTCAAGACCCTTTATCTCGGAAACGCGTGGAGGTATCGAGTTGAAATTAAAACCATACACTAAAATCTGCGGTCCCTTGAAGCTGTGAAAAAATCAAACTTCTAAGTTAACGAAAAAAAAAAGATACGGCCGTTCATGTCGCAAAAAACGTGCATTTCAACACTCTCAAAGGAATCAAAATTCATAGGGTACTTCCCGTTGACCCAACATCCTGAAAGGTATAAAGCAAGGTCATCTATACTAATACTAATAATATTATAAAGCTGCAGAGTTTGTTTGTTTGTTTGTTTGTTTGTTTGAACGCGCTAATCTCTGGAACTACTGGTCCGATTTGAATGATTCTTTCAGTGTTGGGTAGACCATTTATCGAGGAAGGCTATAGGCCATGTTTTTTTTTTCAAAATTAGGGATCCGTAACAAAATTGCTATTTTGTAACACAAGGTGTAAAATCGAAAACCTATTTTTGCGTGCGCTGCAAAAACTATTGACAATAGAACAAAATAATGTACTACGGGTTTGTAGATCCCATTAAGACCTACAAAAAAGTCCGCGGGAGCATATATCTAGCTATCATGGTTTAATCACAATAACCGATTTTGTGTTCAAAATAATTATTAAATCGTCTGACGAAAAAAAAAACTACGTTAAATATGTATCGTAATATTATTTTTTATCGAAATTAAGCATTATGTTATCAAGAGTATTTATGTAGAAGTAAAATACTTTTTGTTTCATCTCAATCGGATATTTCGTTTAAAAGTTATCACGTGTGTAAGATGTTAAGAGTTGGTACCTATTAATGAGTTATGGGCCATAGAGTTTTTTATCAACATAAAACCCTGTAATAATCTTTTTCGAAATATATTTGTTGATGAGATCAAGAAGATGCAGTCCATTATCCACAGGAATTTCTTAATTCTTTAAACCCGAGTGGCCTCCCCCCACATTCTCTCAAGTTAAAAATTGGTGCCCCAATTATTTTACTTAGAAATCTTAAGCCACCAAATTTATGTAACGGGACTCGACTTCAGGTTAAATTTCTTAATTTCAATAACGTGATCGTTGCAACAGTTTTGACTGGTCCAGCGGTTGGTCAAACAGTACTTATACCTCGGATCCCAATGATTCCAAATGATTTGCCTTTTCATTTTAAAAGAGTCCAATTCCCAATTAAATTATCTTTTGCCGTAACGATAAATAAATCACAGGGGCAAACATTTAAATATGTAAGATTAGATTTACGGCAAGACTGTTTTTCGCACGGCCAACTATATGTCGAGTTGTCAAGATCAGGTTGCGGAAACAATCAATATATTCTTCTGCCACGAGAAAATAAAACGAAAAATATAATTTACTCAGAAGTACTTTAAAATAATATTTTAACCCGGTTTAAAGTTGGACGGACACTCCCGCCTATAGTCGTCATTCTTATGTGTCTGGCTGAATGTCGAACATAGATAGATAGATAGACAGCTATTGCCTGCGACTTATACAATTTAACTTAATCTATATTTTTCTTAATATTATAAAGCTGAAAAGTTTGGTTGTTTGTTATGAATGCGGTAATCTCGGGAAATACTGATCTGATATGAAAACTGTTTAAATATTCAATAGTCCATTTATTGAAGGAGGCTATATTTATCTCGGTATTTCCACGGAAACGAGAAAAACGCGGGTGAAACCGCTGGGCACAGCTAGTATATTATAAATATAGGAATAAATCTGAAAACAGACAATTTGTTGTTACGTCGACTCCATTCGGGAATTGAACCATTCACATACTCGTATGTAGGTAAGTTTGTACGGAACCCTCAGTGCGTGAGTCCGACTCACACTTGCCCAGTTTTTTTTTTGGAAGTAGGAGTATATTACTTTTTTTTTTGCTTAGTCAGTAACAATAACTGGCCTGCCGTTCTTTTGTCTTTCGTTACAATAGGTACTTAATTATTTGACATTGTAATGTCGTTTAATAACGTTGTATTTAGATTGAAATGAAACTTTTTTCTAGAAGTAATTAAGATAACGTTTGTTCACGATTTTGTTATGATGAGATGGGAAATTATTAAATAACTTTTCTCGCACTGGTTGGAGCGAGAGGGCGCGTCAGATTTTTACTGACACCCACTTGTGTTCCTTCAGTTGCCCTTTTGCGTTCCAAGGCCACGATAACTCTATCGAAAATTCCCGCAGTTCTAGCATTCTTCGCGACTGCAGGCTTTTGCCAAAGTAATCTAATAATTGGCTTTTTGACTAGTTCAGTGTTTACAAGCTTACTGAGGAAATGCCTCAAGTGCCATTACACCTGCACTTTGGAGGACTTATCAAAAACCACCAATGTTGCAATGAATGAAGCCAGCTACTGAGCCAAAACCATTATAGAAGTTTATAGAAAAGAAAAAAAAATAAAGAAAAAAGTTAATTAACGTCAAACATGGCGCATTCCCTCTCCTGGAGTGAGGAGGCCTGAGTCCCAGCAGTGGGAACATTAAAAGGCTCATTATGCTAAACATGGCGCATACCTTAATTAAAAAAACAAATAACAACAACGACTTATATTATAAGTGGTAAGATATGATATGCGGCACATCCGCGCAAAACCGCCAGCGCTCAGCAAAATGCTGGGGCTCGTGTAAGACGTTTATTATAATACTAATTGTACCCCGCGATTTCACCCACGTCTCTGGTTACTATTCCGGTCTGGTTGTAGCTTGATGTTACGTAGGTAGCCTTCCTCGATAAATGGGCTATTGAACACTAAAATATATTTTTTCAATTCGAACCATTTACTTCCTAATTTATTTATTTTTTTGACCAGAACGACAAAATGCCAATTACACTGATTACATTAGATATAAATAATGTGAAAAAAGAACATTAAAGAAAAAATAACACAGATATATGTGTAACTAAGGACGGAATTCACCAATAAAACTAAACGTGTTTTAACGCTTGGCTCGCATAACCGCGTTTAGCCGCTGTCACTAGTGTCACTTGTCTGTATTTTTCTTTTGTTGTAATTTTACAAGTGACACTGGTGACAGCGGCTAAACGCGATTATGCGAGCCAAACTTTAAAATGCGATTAGTTTTATTGGTGAATTCCACCCTAAATCTCTCACTCAGTCTTCTCGCAAATCACCAGACATTCAGTCAGCATTTCCTTCCATTCATCAGCGATCAGATCTGGTCCAAAACTGGATTCAAGGACAGCGTTGAGTGCGATTAATATTCGCGGAATATGAGACATATGTCACGCAACCATACGGCGAAGTGACGCCACAAATAATTTATGCCGTCGTCGTGTTCGGCAATAGTTATCGGGAACAAAAATTTTACACAGCTCCCCATGCAAACAACCTGTTGGTCTAGTGGTTAGTGGTCCTGACGGCTATGCCGCAGGTCGTGGGTTCGATTCCCACCCAAGACAAATGTTTGTGTGATGAGCACGATCATTTATTCAGTGTCTGGGTGAAATTTATCTATAATATGTATGTACCTAATTAGAAATATGTATGTATGTTTATCAGTTGTCTAGTAATCATAGCACAAGCTCTGCTTAGTTTGGGACTAGATGACGATGTGTGATAGTTGTGGAATAGTACTAGACGGTTTGATGATTCCGTGTGTGATGTTGTAGGCAGTTACAAAATGGACAGCAGTCTTAAGATTGTTACTAACTAAAAACCCACTCCTGTTCCTTCGTTGCCCTTCGTTCCAGGGCTGAGTCTCCCTTTCAGAATCACACCCTTGGCCCCAGTAGGCTTCGACCCTGCTGGGCCCCTACGGTTGCTGATATTTCCTTGAGGCGCGCTTGGAACAATACGCGCCGTCGACGACTTGGGCTCGGTCCGGCCGGTTACCGGCCGGTCGGACGGCGAGCTACCCATTGCTTGCCGTCCGCAAGCCCGCACCTACGTTGGCCGGAATCCCGGCGGCTGGGGCGCGGGGGCCATTGCCTTGCACGTGTACGTGCGGCCTCCTCCTTGCTAGTCTTAACATTGATGCGATCAAACTAAATCTTCAGCTTTATAACATACGTGTGGGTCGTAGATTCTATATATACAGAAGATGAAGCTTATTATGTTACTTAAATCTTAGTATGTTTAATACTATACCCTGTGTATTCGTCTGATTGTTTAACCAAAACCCCATACCGAGATACCCTTTTCATTGAATGGGACTGTCGCAGTAAAAGCTCACGATATAATATACGGTTACACAACAAGCTGCCATTCAATCTGGCCCATATATGGGACGGACCGAAAATGGTACAAAATATATCGGGTTTCTAACAGGGCTGACAGTTAGGGAATGGGTTGGTCAATGTTTTGGTATGTTTGTCTAAAGATTTGGTAAATTATTTATTTATTTATTAAAACTTTATGCACTAGGCATTTTCTACCAGTCGACCTTAGGTGTGGTGCAGAAACAAAACATGGTAGGTGCAGCTTAATTGTAAAGAAATAGAAAAGAAATACAATAATAAATATATACTTGAAGAATGTGTTCATGTGCCTTCACCTTAAAAGTAAACCGACTGGACGCCATCCTGATGTTCAGCGGGAGCGCATTTCAAAGAGAGATCGCCTGGACAAATAAGGAGGACTGGATAAACCCAGAGCTGTGTGTGGGCCATCGTAGAAGACTATTTTTGGTAGATCGGAGATTTTTATTATGACCAAAGCAAAGAAATTGGATTTGAGAAGTCAAATAAGAAGGAGAAGAAAGTTTATCCAGAAAATAAAACAAGGTAGTCAAGGCTCTTAGCGCTCTACGCTGTCTGATGGGTAACCATTTTAAAAGTGAACGAAGTGAAATTATCTGTTTTTTAGTGAAAATTTGAATGTTTTTTGTAAAAAAAACTTAGCTTCTGCCAGCGGCCTTGTGCTTGTCCTAAAGGAACATACTCCCCGGATAAAAAGTAGCGTTTGTGCTAATCCAGAACATGGGCTACCCTTGTGCCAAATTTCATCCAAATCCATTCAGCCGTTCGAGCGTGAAGAAATAACAAACAGAGACCCACACACTCACAAACTTTCGCCTTTATATTTTTTAATTTTTTAAGTTGATAAATCTAATGACTTCTCCCGCTCTAGAATGGAGCGAGGGGACGTGTCAGACTTTTACTGACTAAAACTACACTTATGTTCCTTCAGTTGCCCTTTGCGTTCTAGGGGTTTCCTTTTTAGAAGTCGACCCATGGCCCCAGAAGACTTCGGCTGTGCTGGGTTCCTACGGTTTAGTTTGGTGTTTATTTTCACGCATAAAGAGTCATTGCGATAAAGGAAATAGAAAAAAATAAAGACTAACACAGAACAGATGATCGATGGGGACGAAAGGTCCTGGAGTGGCGACCACGTACCGAAAGACACAGCGTTGGAAGGCTTCCCACATGGTGGACGGATGACCTGGTGAGGGTCGCGGGTATCCGATGGATGCGAGACGCACAGGACCGGTGGTTATGGCGACATTTGGGGAAGACCTACGTCCCACAGTGGACGTCTTTCGGCTGAAATGATGATGATGAAAGACTAACATAGTGTCACAATATTATTATAAAGTTAAAGTCTACGTACGTGTGTGTGTTTGTTACTCATTTACGCTCAAACGGTTGAATTTAAGAAATTAAGGAAACGCTGACGAAAAATTCCACCAATAAGAGATCCAGAATTACATTAATCTGGATCCACCAGAGGTGGAATTTATTACATGGTTCCGGTACATACTGGACCATCCGGACAGAATCGTTGACGACAAGAAGTGTTCCACTCGCGCCTCAAAGAGATGCCAACTAAAACGTAGGGATCCAGCAGGGCCGAAGCCTACCGGGGCCATGGATTCTCTTCTGAAAGGGACAACGGGGTCCAGGAACGTAAGGCAAAAAACGAACATAGGAGTGGGTTTTAGTCAGTAAAAGTCTGACACGCCCTCCCTCCCTCCCTCCATCCAATGACTTTTCCCGCTAAAAAAGGCTATCGACCTACATTCCTTCCGAGAATATTTTGATTAACATAACCCACTGAGCAACTATCCATAGGATAAGGTAATGAAAGAAAACCGTAAAATGTTTGTAAACCGTAAAATCCTGCTCAGAAATGTAAATATGTCCATTTGCTAGAACATTCTAGTTGTTAGGGTATAGTTGTCATAATCTTTATAGTGTCCCATCTCTATGAAGTTGTATCGTTTAATGTCCATGCCTAGTAAGGCAGAATAATGTTGTCGTAATTATAATTTTTGTGGTGGTGTGTAATTTTTAGGGTTCCGTATCTCGGTTGAAAGAAAGAATGAATCTCTCCGTCAATCGACGGATTGACCGAGAGACGGCAAAGAAAATGATTGTCAAGAGCCTTTTTCTCAGGAACGCGTGGAGGTATTAAGCTCAAATTATCATCAAAAACTTAATAAGTCTTTTACCCCTTTGAGCAGTGACATAATCAGACTTCTAAGTCAACGCAATCTTAATTGACCAAGATCCCAGAGCTGTCAGACATAACTTATTTTCACATGGATGAAACCTTAGGTTCTCAGTAGCGTCTCATGTGCTTTGAATACCTGTCTGCTTGTGGAGCTCCTCCTTGGAGCCCCTGGGCAGGTATCAGGTGAGAAAGGGAACTAAAAATAAGAGTATCTTAACTTAAATTTTTATGGCTAATTTTTATAGATGTTTTGTAGAATATTATTCTAAAGTAGTATCATAAGTGTCAGACACTTTTTAGAATAATATTCTACATAACCTATATAAAAAACAGCCTTTTGATAAGGATATGAAAATTAATGGTTTTTTGATCTAATACTTTGCACAGATCATAAATAGCACAAACTAAAACAATATCCAAATCATTTCAATAACTTCTGTGATTTCTTTTACGTCACAATCAGAAACATAAGATTGCGAAATCTAAATCTGTCACCCCTAACATTACACACGTGTCAAAACCAGATGACAATTGACATGAAGTAGTGTTGTTTGAATTAACGGGATCACGTCACTAGTGATGGGCACTGATTGGATTTTCTATCGATACATTTCGTAATCGATGACGTCCGGCCAACGTAACTTGTCAACAACTGTCGATAATGTGTTCCGGCTTAAAATGATTGTAAATATTTCTGTTCTACTGGTTTTTAGATGGGAAGCGGTTTGAAATGGAGTTTGATAGATGTTAATGTAATTCTGATATTTCGAGTTACATATTTATTGTTGAGCAGTGGTGGCCGAGTGGTAACGGCCCCGATTTACGAATTGTAGGTCGCGGGTTCAATCTCAGCCAGGCGCATTTTTTTTTATAGCCCATGTATGTCCCACTGCTGATGAAAGGCCTCCCTCTCCCTTTTCCACACAAGTCTGTCCTTGGCCATAGCGGGTCAGTCCCTCTGGTATTTATCCAGCTCATCTCACCACCTTCGCCAAAGGAGATCTCCCGCTATGCCTGAAACGGAAAATTATGGAGATGTGCATTCTCCCTATACTTACGTACGGAGCACAAACCTGGTCTTTGACGCTTCAGCAGAGGTCCAGGCTCGAGGTTTGTCAGCGAGCCATGGAGCGCAGTATCTTGGGTGTTCGAATTTCCGACCGCGTAGGAAACAAAATGCTGCGCGCCAAAACTAAGATATAAGATGTTACCCGAAAAGCTGCCACTCTGAAGTGGGATTGGGCCGGACATGTCTGCCGCATGTCGGATGAGCGGTGGGCTAAAAGAGCCACTTATTGGGTCCCAGTAAACGCAAGGCAACACCGCGGCAGACCAAGGCAGGCGCATTACTTTGTGTAATTAATTTCATCACCACTGCTCTCAAAACGGTGAAGGAAAACATCGTGATGAAACCGGCATGTCCTACAACCAAAAAATTCGAAGACATGTGACATTCACCAACCCGCACTGGGCCGAGTGGTGAATTACGGCCCATTCCCTCTCCTAGAAAGAGGAGGCCTGAGTCTAATCAGTGGGAACATTAAAAGGCTGAATACGCTATGCTATAATAACCACTTGTGTTGTAATTTGTTAGCAAAATGCCCGTCTATAAATATTAATGATATGTTTTTTTTTTAAGAATAATAATTTATTTATTTTAATCTGCATAATTTTTGGCAATGTTAACATCACCTTCTTTTAAAGAAAGCATCTTTTAACACCAATTTATTAAAATGCTTTCAGGAACAATCTAGCCGTTTCTTTTGTCTCATGCCTGACCTGTTTGAGCCCGCTTGTCTACTGCGTTTTATTTTGCATGTAAACAGACGGACAGCAAATGTTTCTTAGTTTCTCCATTTATATTTCAAGTCATTTTGCATTTTCTTTGTACCTAGTTTTTTTTCGACTTTTAGGAAAATTTAAAAATAGAATGAAGCGGAAAGAAAGAAATTAAAACAGAAATGCAAACAAAGCTGCCAGGTTAGCGCTAAATTTAATTTAATTTAATTTATTTATTTTATAATTTATGCAAAGAAGATACATTCTTATAAAAATGTACAAAGGTACTGCTTATTTCTAAAAGAAATTTCTTCCAGCAGAGAGATAGGAAGAGGGTTGGAAGGTCTTAAAACTAGTGTCTTATCATATTTAGATACGTTTGTATCTGGGGGAAGGTAGTGCCCCCTCCAAGTTGAGTACTACTTAATCACTAATGTAAATAGATACTAAGAATAATTAAATAATAATTGTGTTTAGGTAAATAATTAGTCTCCCTGAAAATACGATAAACAATGTTATTTCTATGAAATTTGTGTTTTTTTCATATTACGCTATATAATGCTACCATTTTATAGATTTATATACAATAACCAGGTTCTGGAATGGCGACCACGTACCGGAAGACGCAACGTTGGAAGGCCTCCCACAAGGTGGATCGATGACTTGGTGAGGGTCGCGGGAATCCGATAGATGCGAGACGCACAGGACTGGTCATTGTGGCGACATTTGGGGGAGGCCTATGTCCAACAGTGGACGTCTTTCGGCTGAAATGATGATGATGATGATGCTACCATTTTTATTTCTATTGTATTCATTCACTAATATTAAACAAACATTTGTCATAAACCAACACAAGACCAAACTACACTATGATCCTTTCCACAATTCTCATTTATCGTAACCTAACGCAGCTCTCATTTACACAGAAAACAGCCAATATCCAGCAACAACATCGCAAACTAAGTCACCTAACCCGCAGCTAATTAATCCTATCGACCATCGATAAATCGATAGTGCACGTCACTATAATCCGTCACCCGTTGCCCGCACACGGATATCGGATTACAAATGCGGACCGACGAACAACACTAGATACTTAATCGTGCATCCCTCTTGCTCTTTCAAGTCCCAGTATAAGAGTGAAAGAGATGGCGAAAAGTAAGGATATCTCGAAAACTACCAAGTGTGAGAGTCAGGGAATGCTTTCGGGAGTTAAAAGTTGGATGTGATGTGAATTGGGGTCAATGACTTAGTTAATAAGGATATTTTTGGTGTTGTTCAGATGTGTTTAATTTGCTTTGTGACGGGGAGAAAGTGATTTGGGTCAACTGATTGCGAAGTAATTGTGAAGCTACACTGAACACGATTAAAATGTCGCGGCTCAATGACTTTCTTGCTGATACTTAGAATTGCGTTATTGTTCAAATGCAATTTAGTAAATTGATGACTTTTATACAGCTGTTGCCCGCGACTTCGTCCGCGTCAAGTTCGTAAAAATGCAGAAACGTAACCAATGTACTTGTGATTCATGCCGAAAGCATCTAATTCATTTGTTTTTTACTTTCACACAAAACGGTTAAAGGTCAAAATGGAAATTACCTCCAGTTTATACAGCATGATCCGATTTCATGCAGGGTTAGGTTAATCATATTTTTAAGTAGGTAAATACATACTTTTATGCGTTTAATATATTATTATCTTTTATGGTTCATTTAAAAAACTTTTACAAAACAAATACAACCGGCTTCAATATAAAAACACACATAACTGCATAATCGCATTCAGAAGTCGGTGTTTCAAATTTTTTTTTTTTTGAGGTTATCTAAAATGGACTTCCTAAAATCAATGTCCTATTCCAGTCAATCGTCAACCCATGTGCTAAACATTCAAAATGGTTTAGACCTTTGAGGGTGACAAAGTAGAGGCTATTTTTTCCGACGGAACGGGATTGCAGACTCTGGGATACGTCTTCAAAACGGATGAACAAAATTTGATGGGACGTTCATTGTGATATAGGTAGGTAATTTTGTAATGAGTACCTTAGCTACTTTTTATTCTCCTGCGTGAACGGGACTTAATTCTCGACTTTCTCCGAAACGGATATTTTTTTACACGATTGCTTCAAAAAAGGAGAGTAATAATCTTCTTAACTCCATGCAAACAAAGTCGCGGGTAACAGCCACTTAACAATATAATAAAAGTATCTTCGGAAGTTAATCAAAAAGGCTTCGTCCATTCCTTGAGCTGTCGACACAGTTGTAATTAATTGACAAGAATTGGACCGATTGGTCCCCAACTCAATGGGAAATCGATCCCAAGGGCTGTATTATTGGAAGAGACTACTTTTTGTTTCCTTGCTATGGTTTCGTTAATTTGTTGATTGGTGTCGTGATGACTCAGTGGTTAAGACAGAATCACCTTACAGGAGCGCTCATTATGGCGACACTTGGGGAGGCCTATGTCCAACAGTCGTGAGGATGTCTTTCGGCTGAAATGATGATGATGACGATGAAACAATCCTCAAAATACGATGCAGGCAGCAGCTAGCTATCAAATAAGCCCTTCTGCTCTAGGCGGAGAAAAGGAGTGTCAGATTTTTATCGACTAAAAATAATAGTAATAATATAATTCGACTGGCCTGTTGGTCTAGTGGTTAGTGGCCCTGATTGCTATACCGAAGGTCGTGGGTTCAATTCCCACCCAGGACAAATGTATGTGCAATGAGCGCGATCATTTGTTCTGTGTCTGGGTGTAATTTATCTATGATATGTATGTATTTAGAAATATTTAAGTGTGTTTATCAGTTGTCTAGTACTCAGAACACAAGCTCTGCTTAGCTTGGGACTAGACGGCGTTGTGTGATAGTTCACACAACTATCTATCTATCTATATATACTATATTATTATTATATTACCTACCAGCATCCGACTTCTTGAAACCCCAAGAACATCTCCCGCCTGGACGCGATTTGCAGTAGTCTATATGGAAAGCACTAAATTGGCTGCGCACCCAGGTAGGCCGCTGCAAATACAATTTGGCGAAATGGGGTTTTATAGACCCGTCATCGGGTACTCAATATGCCCCTGCCCCTGTAGAATGCCCCCAGTGCCCATACACCTGCACTTGAGAGGATTTGAAGGGTGCCACCGATGATGCTGCTGTTAACGTAGCCACCTTCTGAGCCCAAACTGTTAAATGAGTTAATCATCGAATCGAAAAGAAGAAAAAATGGTTAAAGCATCTACCTCTCATTCATGAAGCTGCGGGTTTGAAGGCGGTCAAGCACCAATGTGAATTTTTCAATTCATAATGTACTTTTATAAGTTCATCTAGGACGTTACTGATGACACCCCATGTCTTGGAAAGCACGCAAAGCAACGGGTTCCGGTTGTCAGTCAGACGCTTCAAAGCCTGACCATCAGCCTATCCGAAGAGTATCCTGTTGCCAAGTAATTGGATTGTGGAGGTCTGATAGGCAGTCGCTCCATGTAAAACACGGATATTCAGCCGCATCTGGTTAGACTGGAAGCTGAGCCCAAGCTAGTTGGGAAAAGGTTAGGGAGATGATGGGATTGGTTTAATACATTTGTTTTAGTAGATAGAAAATTAAAGGTAGCCATACACGCTAGGGTGTACCTGACAGGTTTGCCTGCACACTGTCAGGTAAGCTTGTGTCTCCACGTTGTCGTCGTGGTGGGGCTTGTACGTTTCAATGACCTTGTGGGCTTTGCCGGTAGAGTCAATCATGCCGGATGGCCTCAAGGGAGAGACTAGACTAAGAGGGACACGGGGCGGAGTATAACATCGGGTATCCGCGAGGGGTGCTCCGTCTGAGAACATCAGCAGTTGTTGCTGTTCTCAGACGTGAACAGAATAATTCTTCGTGGCTTTGGAGAGTAACGGGGCTCCTTCTACGTGTCGATTGTTGGTGATCACCGAGGTCGGGCGCCTTTCGAAGGTTTTCCCTCGAAAAAATAAAAGGTAAGCTTGTGTTGAAACCTGCCCAGTTGTGCAACATACCCGCTCCGGTTTACCTGTCAAACTCAACTGTATAGGCAAACCTGTCAGGTATACCCTAGCGTTTATGGCTACCTTAAGGCCTACTACTGTCCACGAACGCGTATCTTCATAGACGCGTATTCGTCATTATACGCTTGGTGTATGCCTGCTCAACCGTTGCCGCTTCACCAACCGAGTTTCAGTTTTGTATGTAGGTAAGCTGTTAGCCGGCACACCAATCGTATAATGATACGCGTCTATGTAGCTACGCGTCCGCGGACAGTGGACCTAAGCCAACATAGTATTAGTCGCAAACTGCTACACTCACGAGACGCCACTCCTAAACAATTGAATTCAATCCAGACTGTGCTGTCTATTAGCGGCCATTGTTGATCAGTCCCAAGTAATGACTTAGAGTACTTAGGTACTGACGCAAGTCATTTAGTATGCATACATGTATATGCCACGATACATGGCATAAATTCTAACCAAACAGAATTTAATTTATTTATTCATTAAAATTGTATGCACTAGTAATAAACACTGTACAAAAGCGGACTTAATGCCTTAGGTATTTTCTACCAAATCTAATCTAATAAAGACTAGCTTTTGCACGCGGCTTCACCCGCGTAGGTACATAAAATATAGCCTATGTCACTCAGGAATAAAGCAGCTTTCTATTGGTGAAAAATAAAATAGCAATCAGACCAGTACTTAACACCAAACAAAAAAAAAACTTGACCTCTTTATAATTTTAGTGTTTTTTTTTTTTTTCGGGTGCGAAAATCATCTAATGACATCCCCCGCTCTTGGGCGGAGCGCGAGATAGTGTCAGACTTTTACTGACTAAAAACCCACTCCTGTTCCTTCTTTGCCATTTTTTTCCAGGGCTCCGGGGGTCAATTTCGTATCACCCATGGCCCCAGTAGGCCTCGACCCTGCTGGGCCCCTACGGTTGCTGACATCTCCCTGAGGCGCGCGTGGAACACTACGCGCCGTTGACGACCTGGGCTCGGTCCGGACAGTCACCGGACGATCGGACGGCGAGCCACCCATTGCTCGCCGTCCGCAAGCCCGCGCCTACGGTATCCGGAAATCGGGATCGGAATCCCGGCGGCGGTTGGGGCGTGAGGACCTTTGCCTCACGCGATCGGCCGCCTCCTTTGCTAGCATTACTGCTTCGCAGAAGGAGGCGACCGCCTGCCACTCCTCCTCGCTCCGGACCATGGCCTGTACCAAGGCCCGGCGCGAGAGATCGCTGCCGCCGATCGCCCCCACGAGGACACGGCGGTGCTCTGCCCAAGCGGGGCACACCCCTACTGTATGCTCCACCGTGTCCTCCGGGCGGTCCACACAATGGTGACACCCGGGCGTCTCTTATAATTTTAGTGTGGATTTTCAATATTTTTTTTTTAAACTACCTTCAAAAGACGGTTATAATGAAAACATACTCGCGATCAAAGACATGGGCAAAACGGGCAAAGTCCTAGTTTTATTCCAAAGTATTACTTGATTATTTTAGCATAGAAAAATACATATTTTATGAATAGCTGAAATCGGTTCTGAATATGCTACTTTCAGGATAGGCGTTGTTATGTTTTATGTTGTAGGTACCTGTATATGTATGTTGAATAGTAGATCATCATCTTCCTGCCCTTGTCCCGTTTTATTTGGGGTCGGCGCAACACGTTTTTTTCTTCCATTCTGTCCTGTCACTCGTCACGCTATCACTAACTCCCTTTTTATAGTAGATAAGTTAATTATTTTAATAGTGTATATATTCCGAACTAGATTTTGCCCGCGGCTTTGCCCGCATATATAAAATATCGCCTACCTCACTCAGGAACAGAGAATAAACCAGCTTTCTATCGGTGAAAAAATTTTAGCAATCGGACCAGTACTTCCAGAGATTAACTCCTACAATCAAAAAAACATAAAAACAAAAGAAAACGAACTGTACCTCTTTATAATATTAGTGTAGATGTACAAAAAAAAAATATAGATGGTAGAATATGTGAATACAACTTTGCCAGCGTTGAATTATTGGACCTTTTTTCGCGGCCTTTTTTCCGTGCCCTAGCTCAAACGAACCGTGCTTTTTTCGGGCGAAAAATAGCACACGATATCTACACAGCTTATTCAAATTGTTGTGTATCTTGATTGTAAAACTAAATCTCTAGACGTTTTGGGCGGGGCGGGAGATAGTGTCAGACTTTTACTGACTAAAAACCCACTCCTGTTCCTTCGTTGCCTTTCGTACCAGGGCCGAGTCTTCCTTTCAGAATCAGACCCTTGGCCCCAGTAGGCTTCGACCCTGCTAGGCCCGCTACAGTTGCTGACATCTCCTTGAGGCGCGCGTGGAACAGCACGCGCCGTCGACGACTTGGGCTTGGTCCGGACGGTTACCGGACGGTCGGACGGCGAGCCACCCATTGCTTTGCATTGCATCCCATGGTGGCTGGCCAGCAAGGAGGCTCGCCGCTTCGCGGGAAACCGTGCGGTATCCCCGCACCATCCGTATGGCCATGACCCTCTGGCACGCGTTCAGCTGGGCCGCCAGTCGCTTTCGCAGTGACGGCGCCCACACCGGCGCCCCATAAAGGGCCATGGACTGGACGATGCCTGCGTAGAGCCTCCGGCAGGAGGCGTCTGGACCCCCGAGGTTGGGCAGGAGCCGCTTGAGGGCAGCCCCAGTCCGATTCAGTTTGGGAGCCAGACGTCGGAAGTGCTCCTCGAAATTCCACCGGCTGAAATCTCTAGACGTGATGACCCAATTACGATAATACTTTAGTCTACCTCTACGGTCCGGACTAAGCGTTTCACCTCTTAGTTTATACCACGTACATCGAAGGATTGCAAAAAATTTCCTGCAGCGGTCTTCCCATCCGATAATAATGCAGGTTTGCATCACTGCTTACGATTAGGTGGAATAGCAGCCAAAAACTAGTTCATATCATGTCCGGTCACATCATGAAGTGATCAAATCTAAGATCTGGCTTCGACATAAACAGGCTTTCTTTCTCTCAGAAAACCAGCCCCCCTAGCCAAGTTACAACCGTTTTGTTTCGATTCTCTTTTTGTTGATCGCCTCAAATCGGCTATGCCTCCGATTCCTTTGTTCTGTCGTCATCAAAACGCTCAGTCACGTGGGCAGAACAAAGGAATAGGAGGCGTGGCCGACTCGAGGCGATCAACGAAAAGAGATCGAAACGAAACGGTTGTAACTTGGCTAGGGGGGCTGCGTCACGCAAGTACTTTGTAGTTATCATTGCATTATGCATTGAACACAATGTTAGTGTTTTAAATTTAAGTTGCTGTTTGTTTGTTCCTACATTGTATTTATCTGTGTACCAATAAACATGTTTTCTGTATGTAACAAATGATGCAGAAATATTAATTTTATGTTTCTTTATTTTCAGGTAAGTTTCCATTGAAAAACATCATTAAAATTGTTTACAGATGGAACGCTTGTCGGTGAAGTTAGAGATAAGTATAGTAACTTTTAATTCTTAAATAAAAATACAATTTCGTAGCCTACTCACACAAGTGATGTTGCAGGATAAAGCTAGTTAGGGTTCCGTACCTCAAAAGGAAAAAACGGAACCCTTATAGGATCACTTTGTTGTCCGTCCGTCTGTCTGCCTGTTTATCTGTCTGTCAAGACCCTTTATCTCGAGAACGCGTGGAGGTATCGAGTTGAAATTAAAACCATATAGTCAGGTCTGTGGTCCCTTGAAGCTGTGAAAAAACAAAATCAAACTCCTAAGTTAATGAGAAAAAAAGATACGGCCGTTTATGTCGCAAAAAACGTGTATTTAGACACTCTCAAGGGAATCAAAATTCATAGGGTAGGCTTCCCGTTGACCTAAAATCCTGAAATTTGGCATGAAGCAAGGTCTCTTATCACAAGTATAGGAAAAAATCTGAAAACTGTAAATTTGTAGTTACGTCACAAATTGTTTTTTGCGATTCGAAAAAATTCTTCGTAACTCAATTCGGGAATTGAACTGTTTTCATAGGTAAGTTTATACGGAACCCTCAGTGCGCGAGTCCGACTCGCACTTGCCCAGTTTTTTTATTATGTATTATATAATGTTTCTAATACTAGGTTAATGAACGAACAGCACATTCTTTAATAAAATATATGACGCAGCATTCAGCCACACATAGCAACGTAGAAGCTAAGCTCCCCAGTCTCAAAACAATTACCTACTTAGAATCTAGACTAATATTTGTTCCCCTACCTGTGACCTGAATTCGCTGAACTGAAGCCATCTAGGAACTAAGTCACTGCGACGTTCCAACCGTCAAAATTGGATTTTTTTTCATGGAGTTATTCTGTGTGGATTCAGGCAAAAAAGATTGCTAAGGGGATTATTCTCTTTTTTAAGGTGTGAAATCATCCAATGACATCTCCTGCCCTTTCTTGTCAGACTTTTAATGACTAAAACCCACTCCTGTTCCAGGGCCCCGGGGTTCTCTTTCGCATCACACATGGCCCCAGTAGGTTTCGACCCTGCTGGTCCCCTACTGTTGCTGACATCTCCTTGAGGCACTCGTGGAACACTACGCGCCGTCGACGACGAGTTTGTGTGCATTTAACTTCGCCCAGATGTTCAAGTGACTATACGCTTTAAGTTCGGCGATTCTTCGGGCTATGCCGGCAACGTTGGATTTTAAACTAGGTTTTAAATACTAATTACGTCTGACAAACACCGATATTGAGTCTGCGTGGCCGTCAACCAGGGGTGTTACGTTGCATGACGTTTAAAGTAAGATTGTTTTATTCCTATTCCATTGTGGGTAAGAGATGGCGCTAGACAACCTGTATAGCTCTGTCTCTTACCCACACAAAAATAAGAATGAAACAATCTTACTTTGGACGTCATGGTACAAGGGCAGGTCGCTGCGTTCGTTATTATAACGTACCTAACAGTTCTTAATAACGAAAGTATTACAAAACGGATCCAGTGGTCCGTAAACTAAATAAAACGGAAACTTTCTTCAGTTGTTCATTCGGTAGAAATAACAGATAAATGAAAATTTGACGTTCAACAAAGGTTCCGTACTTTTTGCTGATTCGATAAATTGTTACAGTCCCTGTTTTCATTTCAATAAGTAAGGATAGTAGCTTTTTTTTTTGTTTTAAGAATTTATTTCTTCAAAAAGAAAATATTCTTTTTTCTCTTTTCCGTTAATCAAAAATTTTCTTCAATAATTTTGTTTGCTGAAGATATTTTTAGGGTTCCGTACCCAAACGGTGAAACGGGACCCTATTATTAAGACTCCGCTGTCCGTCTATCACCAGGCTGTATCTCAAGAACCGTGACAGTTAGACAGTTGAGATTTTCTTAGATGATGTATTTTTGTTGCCGCTATAACGGGAAATACTAAAAACAGAATAAAATAAAATATTTAAGTTGGGCTCCCATACAAAAAACATGTTTTTTTTTTTGCCGTTTTTTTGCTACGCACGCTACGGAACCCATCGTGCGTAAGTCCCACTCGCACTTAACCGATTTTGTTTAGAATTTTTCGCATTGTACAAGTAGGTATTCAAGCAATGTCGGGTTAAAATAATCCAGCGTAGACACGATGCTGCGAATTGAGGAAATTACTAGGGAAGAGGAAAAACAATATCGATAATAATGCAGGCCTTTTTTACATTTTCTTTTTGGCACAACACTTATTATTGCTGTTGGTTGTTTAGCTGGTTAGAAAAAATGCTTATATTTTTCTTTGAAAAACCTTCGAAATGGAGCAAGCAAATGTGGGGCGCAATTTAAAATACTTACTACAATATCACGTAGACAGTATTTAAACGTTTTTCTCAGATTTCATCCAAAATTCGCCTTAGCAAAAAATATAATAACAAAACAAGTGGAGAAAAATGTTCTGAAGGAATAAGATTAAGTGAATTCCGCGAATTTCCTGCGTAAAAAGTACGAAGACCTACTTCCAAGGTCACGTTTAACCGTTTTCGGACAAAATGGCAGACTGACATCTAAACCAAAGAATAACACAGAGGGTCGACTCCATAAAACGAGTGAAAACAGGCAAACGCACACATATAAACGCGCATACGGCAACCTCAAACAAATGCCGGGTGCGAGTGCACTTCCACTTTTTTTTTTAGGGTTCCGTACCTCAAAAGGAAAAAACGGAACCTTTATAGGATCACTTTGTTGTCCGTCCGTCTGTCTGTCTGTCTGTCTGTCTGTCTGTCTGTCTGTCTGTCGGTCTGTCTGTCTGTCTGTCTGTCAAGATCCTTTATCTCGGGAACACGTGAAGGTATCGAGTTGAAGTTAAAACCATATACTCAAGTCTGCGGTCCCTTGAAGCTGTGAAAAAAATCAAACTTCTAAGTTAATGAGAAAAAAAGATACGGCCGTTTATGTCACAAAAAAACGTGTATTTCGACACTCTCAAAGGAATCAAAATTTATAGGGTACTTCCCATTGACCTAGAATCTTGAAATTAGGCATGAAGCAAGGTCTCATGGCACAAGTATAGGAAAAATCTGAAAACAGTAAATTTGTAGTAAGGTCACAAAAAAAAAATTGCGATTCAGATAAATCTTTGTAACTCCATTCGGGAATTGAACTGTTTTCATCGGTAAGTTTGTACGGAACTCTCAGTGTGCGAGTCCGACTCGCACTTGCCCGGTTTTTTTAGGTATTTTAGCTTCACTCGGCTTGTGCACATAGCCAGTCTCAAGTTTAAAAAGAAGGTATCAAGTTTTCAGTCACTTTTATTTACTTTGAGTACCATTAGAACGTGGATGTAACAAATGTATATTCCACAACTAGGTATCACACAGCGCTGCCTAGTCCCAAGCTAAGCAGAGCTTGTGTTATGGGTACTAGACAACTGATAAACATACTTATATAATTATTTCTAAATACATACATATATAGATAAATTACACCCAGACACAGAACAAATGTTCGTGCTCATCACACAACCATTTGTCCTGGGTGGGAATCGAACCCACAACCTCCGGCATAGCAGTCAGGGCCATTAACCACTAGACCAACAGGCCAGTCAAAAAAGTATCGGGTCAGCCTTCTCGGTAAGCTTCGATGTGGTAGTCAATATTACAATAATTCTCAGCTCCATTTTACCGAAATCGCGCCTGTTTTAATGTTTCCACATATTGTCCATCTGCGTAGACACTTGAGATTCAAAACTACACCAATTTTACATCACAATATCCATAATTAAAACAGACACTGAACTACACTCGAAAAAAATCCGCCAAAAATCCCACTTGCACTTGATGTATATGAAGCGTGTCTATGTGCGCGTGCGTTTAGCACAGTGAAAGATATGGAGCCAACCTTCTGCAGTCTTTACTGTTTATTGTAGAGCAAAAATTAAAAAAATCTTGATACTTTTTGCCAATGTGATAAATTCAGACTGTTTTGATAAATAGAATAACATGTACGGCAACCTCAAACAAATGCCGGTCGCGAGTGCACTTGCACTTTATGTATGTACCTATGTAAATTGTTTCTATATATGCGTGCGTTTAGTTCAGTGAAAGGCATGGAGTCGACCTTCTGCAGTCTTTACTATTTATTGTACAACAAAAATAAATAATAATCTTGATACTTTTTGCCATTGTAATAAATTCAGACTGTTTATATAAATAGAATAACTTTCCCTTATTATTCAAATAATTGGGAGTATGTTTGCGAAAGTTTTTCTGTAATATTGGATGGAAAGTATTTTGTATATTTCATGTAACTTAAGTAAGTACTCTTTTCTATAAATATTACATTTGTTACACGTGAATTTTGAATGTTGTCGTAATGGAATAATACTTTGATCAAGGAAATGCTCTTTTTGAAGTGACAGGCACTTTGATATTGCTTTCCAGGAACTTGAATTTGGGATAAAGGTAGATAACGGTATATTATTAAATAAAATCTATTTTCGTTGGGCTTTGTTGTTTTGATCTACTACGCAACGATAGGCATGGTTTTCACTACCAGAATTTATTCGAGAAAGTTTATTTATATTCATTACTAGCTTTTGGCCGCAGCTTCGCCCGCGTACATAAAATATAGCCTATGTCACTCAGCAATATAACCTATAATAGCCTTTTTGACCTTGCACAGATCATACATTTTTTTTTTTATAAGTACTTAATTCTACTATAATTATGTTAATTCCAATGTATTCTACTGTTTTTTTTATATTAATTTTACTGTATGCGTGAGGTACGAATAAACGTTTTTTTCTTTCTTTCAATAAAGCAGCTTTCTATCGGTGAATAAATTTTAGCAATCGGGCCAGTACTTTCAGACAGGGGCGCCGACTCCGTGGGTGCTCGGGGCTCGAACACCCATGAGAAATAAACAGTGGGTGCCGAGCACCCCTGAGAATAGACATCAAGAAACAGATCAGTAATCGCCTTTTAGGGATGGGCGTTTTTTCATTACCCGACGACCCGTTTAGCGCAGTGGTTTATAGCGCTGGTTGAGTCGCAAGGTTCGATTCCCGCACCAACACAAATGTTTGTTGATAAAACAGATATTTGTGTTGGGTTAGTACCTTCATTATGCAGTATGTAAGTATTTATTTTTTGGTCGATCACTGTGCATTTCTCTTCTTTCACTTCGCGACTTTTTCGAGTCATCAAATGAGCATGAGCACCCATGAGGTTTTCTAAAAGCCGGTGCACCTGCTTTCAGAGATTACCTCCTACAACCAAAAAAACAAACTACCTCTTTATAATATTAGTGTAGATAATCATAGGTCGGAATTAGGTAGAGTTAAATATGTACTTACACCGATTTCATACAGCGAAAGAATAAAGTGGAAATACCTCAAATCCCGAGATCAATTTTAAAGAGCAGATTTTTTTATGACACTATCAGAAATATAGCAGAAAAAATTTCTTTCTGCGTTAGCGACCAGGAGGAGGAAGTATACTAAAAATAAATTGTATGTTAATTATCTTTGTTTTATTTTTCTTATCTATCTCTGAAGTTTTTATTATTATTATTTATTTGTAACACCCACACAAAACATACAGACATACATACTCAATAATAAACTTTCGCTTACAAAATGTTAGCGTGATATCACTCAGTAACAGAACGCAACTTGCATTCTATTTGCGGAAGAATTTTTAAATTCGGTATTGAGTTTATTCCTTACAATCAAAAGTACAAAACTTTCATCCATCCGTCTTCCTTTTAGAATTCCGTACCCAAGGGGTAAAAACAGGACCCAACTGCTATCACTCCACTGTTCGTCTGTCTGTCACCAGGCTGTATCTCATGAACCGTAATAACTTGACAGTTAAAAACAGAATAAAAAAAATTGTGTAATTTTTTTTTATAGATATTAGATACGCTACGTGCGCTAGTCCGACTCGCACTTGACCGCTTTTTTTTTATTAATCTACAACCAAGGGTAAGGCCCTTGGCTGTAGACTAATAAAAAAAAAGCGGTGCAGCCATGATTTGTTAAAACGTCAAGCGTGCGTGCGAAAAAAGGGGGATGGAGGAGCTCCATCCCTTTAACAGTTCAGTTTTGGTCGTCAACTGGATCTCGTTAAGAGCTCGTGGTGTGGCTTTAAATCTGCTGTTGTAATTGACAACTGACTAATTTCTGAACGGCGAAAACTGGGGAACCAGTTACTACTCGCCAACTAAAAAAACAAAATGGCCGCCTTAAAGGGGCGATGGAGTGTCCTATTTATGGGACAGACCACACAAAGCAAAGCTTGGTAGAATTACTAATTCCAGTCATTTCAAGTTTTCATTAATGTTTGACAAGTACGTGGAATTCATGTAATGACTTTGTTGTTCAGGGAATTAGATATTCCGCGAACATTAAAGTATTATATATATAAATATTTTAGCAGAAACAAATGGGTTATTAAGTTTCAAACTTTTACTGACTAAAACCTTCCTGCATCCTGCAAAATAATAAAAAAAAAGTGTTTCTTCAGTTGCCCTCGGCCCTGAATAGCCCCGTCAATCGATCTATTTGAGGCGCATGGAATACAACGCGACGTCGACCCGGGTTTGGTCCTTATCGCACGGCCCTACCCAATGCTCGCCGTCCGCGAGCACGCGCCTATGATAAGAGGACCAGGTCTTAGGTTCGATTCCCGAGACGGGCTAAGTTTTATTACTTTTTTTCTCATTTCTCAATAGCATGCTAGAAGTATGTATTTGTGCCATATAAGGTGTACATACAAGTTACTTAAACATGACTGATAAAATATGGTTGTGGATACTTAAAATGGGTACATTCCCACTCTCGAGAATATGTAATCCTCCCCACCAAAATTCAGTCACGGTAGCTAATCTTAACGGAGACTAGCCGAGTACGCAGAAAATACAGATATATAGTGCACAAGCGTATGCTCAACATAGGTGCACAGTGCACACTATGCTAGGTGCGTATGCTCAACTTAGGTGAGATGCGGTTGAGTTCCCAGAGGGAACTCAACTGCATCTCACCTAAGTTCAATGTCAAATCCGGCTCGAAGGACCATAGAAAGACGCGGAATACACTTCGTGATAGTAGATTATATAATATTAATTTTTAGAAATTGAAAAGTGGTAGTAATAATAATGATATTCATTTATTTGTCAGGAAATTATTCCGATATCAAGACACTACAAATCACAATTTATACAATTACACAATTATATACATTACATTAAAATTCAATTCAATTTTTTTAGGTCAAAGTAATATTTTATGAGAATTAAATTAAATTATTCCAATTAAATCCATAGAATAAAAAATAAAAAATAAAGTGCATTAAAAAAACAGTGGTGTACGGTAAAATAAAACAATAATCTATATATATAAAAGGAAAAACTGACTGACTGACATATCAACGCACAGCCGAAACTACCGGGACTAGGAACTTGAAATTTTGCACTAAGTTTCATCTTATTACGTACAGGCGAGCACTAATACAAGCAAAATACCACTCACTGATTAATTATGAAATCTCAGAAAATATAACAACTACAAACTTAAAATTTGGCAGGTAGGTTCCTTATAGGGTGTAGACATCCGCGAAGAACGGATTTTCCGAAATTCACCACCTAAGGGGATGAGACGGGGTTCCAAAGTTTGTATGGAGAAATCGACTTTCACGCGGGCGACGCCACTGGCAGAAGCTAGTAATAATATGACTGGCCTGTTGGTCTAGTGGTTAGTGGCCCTGACTGCTACGCCGGAGGTCGTGGGTTCGATTCCCACCCAGGACAAATGTTTGTGTGATGAGCACGATCATTTGTTCTGTGTCTGGGTGTAATTTATCTATAATATGTATGTATTTAGAAATATATAAGTATGTTTATCAGTTGTCTAGTACTCATAACACAAGCTCTGCTTAGCTTGAGACTAGACGGCGTTGTGTGATGGTTGTGGAATATTATTATATTCGTTTATTCATAATTATAACAAAAAATAAAAAAACATTTAAAAATATAAAAAACAGTGTCCCACCGGTATCGGGAACAGGGTCCAAGCTACCGGCGGTCAGGGCTCCAGAGAAAGGAACCTCCTGACAATACGAGCCGTGTCCAGGAGTACCGCTTTCTGGATCAAGCCCTTGATCCAGCCGCCTAACGCGAGCCTCCTAAGGTGTTGGTCGAGGCTCTTGGCTATTAAGCCATTGGCTGACACGACTATCGGTACAATGATCGCCGACTCTACATCCCACATGTCGACAACCTCGCGAGCCAAATCAATATACTTGATTTGTTTGTCTTTCTCGGCTTTCACGAGGTTCTCGTCATGCGGAACGGATATGTCAACAATCATTGTGCGCCTCTCTCTTCGGTCCACCACCACTATATCAGGCTTATTGGCTACAATAGTCCTGTCAGTGATGATGGACCGGTCCCAGTACAGCGTGATATCGCCATTATCGAGAACTGGGTCGGGCACATACCTGTAGTATGGCACCTCCGATTCAACAAGAGAGTAATTATTTTCTTTATTCGTTCAATATACATATTAATTAAATTTTTAAATATTTTTTTAACAAAATCATATAAAAAAAAAACATTTAAAAATATAAAAAAATATTATTATTAATATTATGTACCTCATGTGCAGTGAAGTGTTGAGCGAGCTGATCGGTGTGCACCCATGGCGATCGCCTCTCTCGCGACCTCTGCGTCCGGCGTGTAGTGTTGTCGTCGAACGTTATTGATGTCCAAACACTCTCTGTTCCTTTACTCTAATAGTCCAATGGGATGGCAATCCGGCACGACCGGGGAGAGATCAGGGACAGCAACAACAGCTATACATGCTTTCCGCGACACGGATGTATCACACCATCAACTTCCAAATTCCTGCTGTTTTTTTTTGAGGTGGGAAGTCATTAAAAACTTCTCGCGCTCTGGGGTGGATCGAGAGGACGTGTCAGACTTTTACTGACAAAAAACCCACTTGTGACCTTCAGTTGCCCTTTGCGTTCCAAGGTCACGGTAACTCTGGCTGCTACTGAATAGTCTTGTTGAAACAACTCAATATCATTGTTTAACAAAAGGACAACATTTTCAATTTTGTTTAAGTAGTCTGTGCCAAAAATGAAAAAGGTCCAGCAGCTATTTTATTTATTAAAAATCTCCATACCCAAGTGTGCTCACGTCAAACATAAATCGTAAAGGGGTCTACCCACTATATCGTACAATAACATGAACGTACTAAGGACGTGTTGGGCAAAAAAGTATTATTTGTTATAATTTAATAATAATATAATTAACTTAAAAGACTATGCCCATTAGGGCTTTCTGTCACCGACCGTCACCGTAGCTCCGTGCATAGTTGGCGTTAGCTAATGTCACTAATTTTAAATTTAAAAGTACTCTAATACAATACACATCTAAATAAAATTAAAATTCAGAGTCTACGACTTATGTATTTTTTTAAATTTGTGTTTGAATGAAAAATTTGGGTCTTATTTTCATAAAACAATAAAAAGTCGATGAAAAAAAATCCACAGGGCATGAGAAGTATTGGGTCTGAAATGATAGCAGATGACCCCTTCCGTCGACCATTACAATTTGGCACACGATGCACCAAACACCCTGTATATACATTATTTTGTAATACATAAAGCAAATAATCACAGAAAGCTCTGTATTCTGTAGACTGTCCTTCACTTCTGTTATTGTTTCGTTTAGACGTGGAAATTGTAGTGGGTTGGTTACAAGTATGTGCCTCTAGTTTTAAGAATTTCTTGTATTTCTTCTAGCATGTAACTGTTTGTTTAATGGAAGGAAAAAACGTGTTGCGCCGACCCCAAATAACACGGGACAAGGGCAGGAAGATGATGAGATGATGATGTAACTGTTTTTTATCCTCAATAAAAAAAATATATATCTTCGTACGAAAATTCCTATCATGGCCATGCTATGATCATTGTATGGTAGGACGTAATGGACAGGCTCCTTTATGCGGCCCGCCCTCGTAAAAGTAAATAAACCATATTTCAAACAATACCCATTTGTATACAAAACAATCATTTTGCATGAGTTGCCTTTTCTGTTTATCTTTCTACATATAAAAATGTTCGCCCATCCAGCTTTATTCGCTTATAAAATAAGAATATTTCGTGAAATCCGTGAATTAATATTGTTGAATGTATTTAGGGAAGTGCGTAGGTATGATTTTATGAGTTATTACGTAGCAAATAAACCTTTATACAGACTTTGATATGGCTACGTAAGAGCATGAATATTATTTTTATTATTTAATTTACTGCTTTTCGCACTAGTGTGGAAAAGTGCGCGTGCCCACCCCGCCACAATTTTATTACTTTTATCGTATCAGGCTGGACGCGCTTCGACCCCCCACGAGTCGCGCGTCGACCTCCATTTATTTATGTCTTCGTACGTGTATTGAAAAACGTCGTTTGATACACGTGGGTCACTGCAGCACTCGGCTTCATAACACCCTCGTCTATAGCTCATTTACCCGAGCTCGGTCGCAACGACAAACTTTCTCCACTTGTATCAAAATGTTCTATTTCATATTCTTCTTCCAAGTGTATAAATACTTCTTTCAAGTCACCGTTCTAGAATGGCCGAAGTATTTTACTTGGAGCTATTATAATCTATTGGACCACCACAACGCAGTTACTGGGTATCCCAAAACCTTTTATAAGCCCAAAAAATTAACAAGGTAGGCTTTTATCACGTTTCAAATAAAAGAAAACAAAATTCGTTAAATTTATTTCCGACAAAATATTTTAATGAATCAATTAATTGACTCTATGATATTATTTTCTCGGCGCTTTCCAATTCGAAATACAAATTGAACTCTGTATCCTCGCCTGGGGTTTACAATGTAATAATATAAATTATTTCTTATTGGTCAGCCAGAGGAATGGGTGGAAAACATCCGTCGGACAGTGGGCTTTAACTTGAATTCTGATTGGAAATGATTATTAAATGAATGAAAATTATTTCAATCCCTTTAATTTTTTTTTTGTGGGAAATCATCAAATAACTTCACCCGCTTTGGGTGGAGCGGAAAGGAGTGTTAGACTGTTACTGACTAAAAAATAACAATAATAATAAACATTTCTGATTTTCTCATATTTTGTTAATAAAAACTAATGTTAGCAGGTATTAACAACACAATTAAGGTAAAACTATATTGGGCACACTTGGGCCACGTAAGCCGATCTGCAAGGTTTTTGCAAGATACGTAATCAGCCTGCGGCGCATTTTATATGGAAACTAGACTTGTAGAGCTACACTTGATCCCCGACACGCGACGGCACGCGACGTCATTCTACGTACAATTCAGCCCCCCTAGCCAAGTTACAACCGTTTCGTTTCGATTCTCTTTTCGTTGATCGCCTCGAGTCGGCCACGCCTCCTATTCCCTTGTTCTAACCACGTGACTGAGCGTTGAGATGACGTCAGAATAAAGGAATCGGAGGCGTGGCCTATTCGAGGTGATCAACGAAAAGAGAATCGAAACAAAACGGTTGTAAGTTCGCTAGGGGGGCAGGCGTGTTACACGTGTGCGTTGGCCTAATGTAGTTCCCGCTTTACACAACTAGACTACAACATAAAGCCACACACATCTTTGCAGCATGGGGAGTCCCACCTATCTGCAAAAACATTCCGTTTAGTATTGATGCTGCCACGAACGCGAGTGAGTAGGGAGGAGCATCTCTTCCTGATTATGGCGGCATAGCCATATCAACTTGCGCCTCAGCAAATATCCTTGACGCACTGCAACACCACAGCAGCTCCAACAGTACCCTGATTGCATTGTTTTATTGGACACGCAAACCCCTCCCCCGTGTTTTATCCGTTGCCCTTTGCGTTCCAAAGCAGTGATAGAATGAAAAATAAAACATGTTGCTCCGACCTCCAGTAACATGGGACGAGGGCAGGAAGACGATGGTAACGAGACAGATACTTTTAATGTGGCCTTTCGATGAAAAATATTTTCTTTATTAGTCTAGGTATATTGTGTCCCATAGCTGGGCAAAGGCCTCTTCCCTTCTCCTTCCAAACCTCTCTGTCTTGGGCGATCTTTGACATAAATAAAAATGTTTTGTGAACCCCTTATGAGCTGAGGCCAACCCGAATTTGGCAGCTTTACTACAAAACTTAAAACACGTTGGTTTATCGGTGGTTTGGTCGGCCTCTAATGAGTTCTTGAAAGGATGTTGCCTACCGATTTCGCTTATGACAAAAACTTTCAAAAACAAGAGCATGTGCTCTTGACAGTTTTTCAATCGAAGTAAACCTGTTATGTAATAGGTTAACTTCGATTGAATGAATTATGAACAACCAATCATTGACGTTTACGCACGCGATAACGACCTGTCACATTCATTTTCGTTCCAAAAACAAAATAATACACGTGATCAAATTGACCTACTTACTTACATCTGTGTTTGAGTCAGTGGAAAAAAAAATACGACAGAAATAGCCCATAATATAATAACACTTATTATAAGTCTGAGTTAAGAAAAAATCTTTTGTAAGACTTTATTTTGCTTCTTACAAATAATGAGTTTTCTAGTCGTTATTAAATGAAGTCATGAAATTGAAGTTGTTATCAGATTTCTGTAGAATTTTGTTGTTTCGTGTGGAATTGAGTTCAGTAGGTAAAACTTTACATATTGTTAAATAAATAGAAGAGATATTTTTTATCGGTGTGTCTACAGATTTTTTTGTCTCTAGTTGTTTAAAGAAATATTTGTGTATTACAAAAGTCTTTGACGTGCTTCAAGTATACAATAGAATAAACTTTATTATATAACGAGACTGTTACACAAACTTAAATCTGTAGGTACAATGGCGGTAATTGTGTTACAGTCGATACAGTTGATTCATCATCATCATTTCAGTCAAAAGAGGTTCTGCGACTCTTCTAACCTAAATGCCCTCAGGATGCCGTTGGCGCTGGCTTGAACCTTGCACACCAAGGATGTGCACCACTTACGCATAGTCGTATAAAAGCAGTCAACTTGCAAATCTGCGGACATCCACGATGCGATGACTAAAACCCACCTGCCAGAGCCGAGATAATTCTCAACAAAAAATATTATTATTATTTATTTAGTACAGCAAAATATCCTTTCACTCGGTCTTCTCATAGAATCGCAAACTTTCAAATAATATTGTCTTCCATTCATCAGCAAACAAATCCAATCCAGGGTCGTTCTCGACGAGTGCGTTGAGCATCGTTAGTATACGCGGTATAGGGGAGGTGGATCGAGCTACAGTGCGACAAAATTGGACCTTAAATAATTTATGCTTTATAGAGCGATTGTAATTATTCGGAACAAATAATTGACACAACTCTCCATGTAAGTCGAACGCATCAGTGTAACCAAAAAGGCCTCTGTATTTGTGATAAAAAAGCACAGTAAAATACCTTCCGTTCCTAGCTAATTCTGTCATATGTAACTTTTTATTCTAAAACACCGACATTTCCTCGCTAAGTGGCTACCACTCCTAATCCTGTGAAGTACACTTTGGGATAAAGTGGCTCTCTCCAGTTCCCATCCGTCTTTAAAGCCACAATTCAAAATTCAATTTCTTTCAGGTTTTCTTACGATCTTGAAACAAGGTAAAAAAATTAAAAAAATAAGATTTTTTGAGGAAATGAGATGTAATTATGTAAGTAATTAAATGAAAATGTATATTCGTATATTTTGGAAGTCGAAAAGTGAGAGCAGTGGTAGCTCATTGATAATGGCCTCGGCTTAAGAATGGTACGTCGGTGGCTCAAACTCAGGTAGGCGCTTTACATTGTCTTATTTATTTCATCAGCACTATTTAAACAGTATAGATGTCGTTGCAAGATCTTAGAATTTATCACTTCATGATATGGCCAACCAAAACTGGCCAGATCGTTTAAACGTTAACATTTGATGATATGTCAATCCTCGTTTGATCATATCATTGATGTAGGATTTCTATGATAGTAAAAGGTATAAAGAAAGTAGGCCAAACGAGGATTCTTCTTCTTTTCGATTCGATGGTAAACTCGTCAAACTGTTTGGGCCCAATAGGTGGCTACATTAATAGCAGCATCGGTAGCACTCATCAAATCCTCCAAAGTGCAGGTGTATGGGCACTTGGGGCATTCTAATATGTGACTCATGTTTTGAACAGGAGCACCGCACTCACATTGAATATCCGAGGGGTCTATAAAACCCCATTTTGCCAAGTTGTGTTTGCAGCGGCCTACCTGGGTTCGCAACCGATTTAGTGCTTTCCATACAGGCCATTGCAAATCGCGCCCAGGCGGGAGATGCTACTGGGGTTTCAAGAAGTCGGATGGTGGTAGGTGATGCTCTTCCCAAAGCTTTATTCTTTCTTTAGGAGGCGGGTCATCGATGGCCTGTGTGCTACGCAAACGAGGATTGAAATATCATCAAACTTTGATGTATAAAACGATTTGGCCAGTTTTAATTGGCCATATCATAAAGTGATCAGTTTCTAAGATCTGATCACGACGTAGACATAAACAAACATACAAACTTTCGCCTCTATAGTAATAGTGTGAAGTGTGATGACACACTTCTTACCGACCATTTCATGGCGAGTGTTTTTCCATGTAAGCAGCTCTGTGATCTAAATTGTAAAAAATGTTCGCGACCCCTAATATATCTCTATCACGTTGACTTTCAAGAATGCTTAAGGGAGTAATCTTATTTGAGGGTTGAGAATACTAAACCTGAGTGCACCTACTGAGGTTAAACATTTGTGTCGGCTTAGGATATCGATGAGAGTAGAATAGTCCTTTCCCTCTGCGGTTGGAACTTTTATCCGTTCGGCTCGCGCGAATGCCAGCCCAGATTCTGTCAAAGTGGTGCTACGTCACCGCTTTACATTCGTTCTCAAGCGTCCGTACTATCACAGTATAGATATATGGAACAGTACGGAAACTACCTACAAATATTCGAAACGCAAACTCACACAAACATACGCATCGACGAGACTCCTAAGCGTTTCTCGCGGTCCTGTCAGTAGCGAATGCCGCTTAGGAGTCTCGTCGATGCGTATAGATGCGTGGTACTATTGACTTCACCGGCATATAATATATAATTATAGGTGCATTTTGAATGCAATTTTTTAATGTTCAACGGTTCAGCTTACATTTTTATTCTCCAATTTTTTTTTTATTTCACATTTTAGGGAAGCTTACAGACGGCAGACTAGTAACAACATAATGACAATGATAAATAACTAAATTGCTAATTACAAGCTTCCACATGTATAATGACAATAATTTTCAAAGTTGGTCCCACAATACCTTAACTGTTAGTAACTTTAAACAATCAATAATAATATATATTTCAAGTGCAAATAGGTGCTAGTTGTTAAAAAAAAAAGCTTTGCTAAGAGTTTCCTAACCGTGCTCGCGTTGGTGCAAAATGATCCTTTAAGTAAGGATTCTGTTTTTGCTGACTGATACGGAATCCTAAAAAAATGTGTAGTTATTAATGTGTCTGTCTACCACTTATGGCGTTAATGGTATAATGTTATATTAATCAGATTTAATAATAATAATATTCCACAATACACCTCTCCACTCCTCAAGCACCTCAGAATATGTTGCCCTCTTGTTGCTACGTCACTTCGTGCTAGCGGCCGTTTTTGGGGGCCCATTTATTGAGTGTGCAAGTCACCCCCTTCCTTTTTTTGATGGATATTAATAACGTTGTTCAGGCAGGGGCCATAGTCTTAACATAGTTCCATGTCACCAGTCCACTTAAGACTCCAAAAACCATAGCCCTATTATCTTTGTTCTCCATATGTCGCAATAGTTTTTCAATAACCGGGGGTTGTCCTTGGGTGCACTAGCATAGCGCGTACAGGGATAATCGTCGGTTGGTATCATGTTCCATTATCTAAAGGGCCTCTGCGAGTTGGCTTCGGCTCCTCGTACGCCTTCCAAAGGTCCAGGACCTCAGGGTCCTGAGATAAATATTGATATTCCACAACTTTCACACAACACCATCTAGTCCCAAACTAGCAGAGCTTGTGCTATGAGTACTAGACAACTGATAAACATACTTATATATTTCTAAATACATATATATTATAGATGAATTACACCCAGACAAAACAAATGATCGTGCTCATCACACAAACATTCGTTTTGGGTGGGAATCGAACTCACGACCTCTGGCATAGGTGTCAGGGCCACCACTCAAAGTCAAAGTCAAAAAGTTTTTATTTGACATAGGCCTACATGGGAAATTATAAAACGTCAGAAGCTAGTGCACGGTTCCAAATTGGTCGTTTCCTATGGAGAAGAACCGGCAAGAAACTCCATGGTTACTTCTTTTAAAAAAGTGGTTGCTTACAATATTTTCATATTACAGTATTAATAGACACACTAGAACACAAGAACTTATAGGTCCATTCGAGCGTACATTTTAGGGCCTATTACACTACGCGATATTCAGCACACGATATTCAGACTGTCTTATTTTTTGTTCCGAGTAAGACCGGTCTAACCCTTATTACACTACGCGACATCGACTAAGACTATCTGAATATCGAGTAGTGTAATAGGCCCTTTTGTTTGTTTATGCTGTTTGCATCACGATCAGTAGGTATGATTCAACCCTTCGCAAAAGGTGAATGCACGATGATTCAAAACTGGGTTACGCTGTTACGCAAAGGTAACGCATCACGTACCTTGCAGTTCTTGGTACGTGATGTTTTATTATTTCTTTAAAATAAATAATTTTCGATGGAATTTTTAACAGCTTCCCGTAACCTGAATGAATATAATGCATAATGTTTTTTTTATTGGAAATTATAAAGTGTTACGTTGCTCAGTGGTGGCCCAGTAGTGACGGCTCCGACCGACTAACGAGTTGTAGGTTAAAGGTTCAAACCCAGCTAGGCGCATTCTGCTTCTTCCTACCCTTATCCCATATTACTTGGGGTCGGCGCAACACGTTTTTTTCTTCTATTTGTCCTGTCACCCGTCAAACTAATCACTAACTCCCTTTTCTTTCATATCAATCCATCTTTTCCTTGGTCTCTCTCTCCCTCTCCATCCATCTACATGTATACTCAGAACTCTTTTAGTAATATGCGCTACATCCCTCCTCTTCACATGACCAAAAACAAGACAACAGCTCTAGCGAGGGGGCGTCTCCGACTTTTACAGACTAAAACCCCACTAGTTTCGTTCAGTTGCCCTTTGCGTTCTAGGACAGCGGGATTCCTTTTCCGAAATTCCTCGGGGCCCTAGCGTTAATCGGCCCTGCTGGGCCCCTACGATTTAGCCGACATCTCTTTGAGGCGTGCTGGGAACACTACGCTCAATCAAACCATTTATTAACTTTAAATCCTTCTGCTATAATATTCTATTTAACTCCAAAAGTTTCAATACGGTAGCTTTGTCAAAACCTATCAAAAAGTACCTTCGAAAAGCGAGTTTCTATAACAAGCTAGTAGTTTAATATCTCTGGCGAACATCAGCACGTTCAGTCACTGGATGTCGACGCTAATTAAAGACTTCGGCACAAAGCCGATGTGCAGATAATTACAGCTGATGTTTTAATTAGAACTGAACTGAATTTGGTCCAGATTTCAATGAATTTGGGAATTTGAGCGACTTCAAGCTAGTGCCTGATTATGTGATGGCACAGTATAGACAATGGTAGAGCAATTGGCTGCTGAAGTTTACATGGAGTTACTGCCTATCAGGGCCGCAAGTCTGCTATTACAATAGTGTCAGAATGGTTTATCATTGACTTCATAATTGTTGATTTTGACAAGTTTGGTAGTCTACTAATAATGGCGTCATTATGACTTTCCAATTGTCAATCACTGACACTCCATTGAAAGAAATGACATAGAATGGTAATCTCGTAAATAATGATAAATGAATGTCTGACGTATGTGAATGTTCTACCTTTAGAACTTCGTTCTGCAGTCATTGCTTTTAATTTGTTACGAGACAGCTCGATGTTGTCATTCTACCACAACTCTATTACGAGACCATTGACCGACCAATGATCGATCATTATGAATTAGCAGATATGAACTTTTAGCAAAATGACAATGGGATCGTGTTGGAATGACGAATTTATAAAAATAGCAGACTTGGGCCCCAGGTCGTCTCCACAGCCCAGTTACTGGGAAACACGATAGTCCTTGGATCACTTGGATAGACTGATGGTCAGACTTTCTGGCGTCTGTTACGACCCAACGGCATTACGTGCTTTTCGAGGGATGGAGTGTCAGTAATATCCTAGACAAACTTAGAAAAGTACCTATAAATGAATAGAAATATTCACCTCAGGAGTTACCCGGTTTCAAACGCGCGCCTCTGGGTGATGTCAGCAAATCGTAGGGGCCCAGCAGGGTCGAAGCCTACTGGGGCCATGGGTAGTGTGAAAACGAAACCCCCCCCGGGTTTCGTTCCCTGGGACGAAGGCAACGAAGGAACAAGAGTGGGTTTTTAGTCAGTAAAAGTCTAACACTATCTCCCGCTCCGCCGAAGGACGGGATTTGTCATTAGATGATTTCCCCACGTTAAAAAAAAAACCCGGTTTCAAACGCGTAGCCATATTAAACGCAAGTATTTTCAAAAATAATCATCACTCGTAAAGTCTCATATAGAACACAAAACATAATACCTCATAATAAATAAATCCATGCAGATATTAAAACACAATTCCCATGAATTCTCTACCGAATTGCATTCGTACCACACAAAGGCTGTAACCCCAAGCCATAAAAAGCATGGTATATAAATCAACACCTACACGAGTGACGGTAGGTATAAAAACCTTATTGTTCTATGACCCAACGTTTTTTTTTTTAAAGATAACCTTACATTAGGTAAGGTACACATTATTGGACCGCCCGCAGTGGCTGTGCCTTTGTGGTGATGGTCACGCTATACGTAAAGACAGAAGGTCCAATCTACATTGCTTTTGACAATATAACGAAAGAAATAAAGAAAGAAAAAAAGAAGGAAGAAAAGGAAAATAAATACAGAAAAGCGCACAAGACAAATAATAGAATAAAATAAAAATGTTGCCTGATGGCACAAAAAAAAACAAAGACCTGTGCGTGGCTGAAAAGGCTTCTATCTCAGCACATGCGATATTAAAAAAAATCTTTACTCGCATCATAGATTGAACGTCGTTGGGGGGGGGGGACACCTTTTACCACTTTGGAAGTGTCTCTCGCCCAAACTATTCGGTTTAAAAAAAATGATATTAGGAACCTCAATATCATTTTTGAAGACCTATCCATAGATATGGGTTTGATGAAAAAAAAATTTTTTTTCTATTTTTGTATGAAAATCTTAATGCGGTTCACAGTATACATCTATTTACCAAGTTTCAACAGTATAGTTCTTATAGTTTTAGAAAAAAATGGCTGTGACATACGGACGGACAGACAGACAGACATGACGAATCCATAAGGGTTCCGTTTTTTGCCATTTGGCTACGTAACCCTAAAAAGTTCGCATGTATAGACTTGCCGGAAATCGTTGTAGAATTTATTGTTTGCTTTTAATTTAGCATTTTTATTGCTACATACGACTACAAAAGTTTTATGTGAAAATGCGACAAATAGCGTGCTGAGTATTGTGCGATTTTAATCGCAGCAAATGGACAGAATATGTTTAAATTATTTAACACAAGTGACCCTTTCTGACTTGAAATCAAGACTTCTCCCGATCTAGGGTGGAGCGAAAGGACACACCTGTTTTCTTTCACCCAGTTGCCCTTTGCGGGTTTCCTTTTCCGAAATTTCTCCGTGTCTTTAGCGGGCATTGGCCCCAACGGTTTTGCTGAAGGGGCGCGTGGAACTCTACGTGCTGTCGATGACTCGGACTCAGTCCTTATCGGACGGGGGGACAGCGAGCTACCTATTGCTCATCGTCCGCGAGCCCACGCTTACGGTGGCCGGGGATTGCTCTGCAACTCCCGACGACACTGTCTTGGCGGCTGGAATCCGCTTAGGGTGGTTTTAAAATGGTGCGGTTTTTATCACGCATGCGGGGTTGCCCCGCACGCGTACCCCCGTAAATGTCCTTATCATACAAGTATTTATTGTAATGCGTGGAATACGCACGCGGGACGCGCATTTGTCGTCCATTGTACTCAACCACAATTTTGCATCGCATGCGTGATGAGCAGTGGTGGCCGAGTGGTAACGGCCCCGACTTACGAGTTGTAGGTCGCGGGTTCAAACCCAGCCAGGGGCATTACTTTGTGTAATTTATTTCATCACCACTGCTCTCAAAACGGCGAAGTAAAACATCGTGAGGAAACCTGCATGTCCTAGAACCAAATCCAAAAAATCGAAGACATGACGTGACATTCACCAACCCGCAATGGGCCCGCGTGTTGGATTACGGCCCATTCCCTCTCCTAGAGAGGAGGCCTGAGTCCCAGCAGTGGGAACATTAAAAGGCTGATTATGCTATTATGCTTATGTTTATGCGTGATGAAATCCTCACGATATTGAAAACACCCTTTTGATGTTCTGACGACCAATTACAAATAGACGAATAGAAAAAAAAAAAAGATCGATTCTACACATTGATCCTTCTGTCCATGTTTTTATTACGATTAAACAAACTACAATAGGGAACACGGGGTAAATGCTTACATCTGTTCTGTTTTTGTGAACATTATAAATTGGGTTACAAAGAAGTTAGCTGTGGATTAAAATGGAGTGTGGTTCCGTACTTGTTTATTTTCGTCCCTTTTAATGAATTAACTACAGATTTTTGACCCCTTGAAAACTATTGGGTTAGATGGACACAGGACACGTGTATAGAAAGACAAATATTGTGTTAAGGATTTTATTATCGGGTTGCGGGATTGTGGAAAGTATAGGGTAACTGAAGGAACGCAGGTTACATTAGACTGATGCACACGTGGTCCATGCCTGATTTCTACGTAGAGCCGCATCGCGTGGCGTCGCGTGGCGTGGCGTCGCGTGGCGTGGATCTAATGTAGCTCTACAAGTCTAATTGCCATATACAATGTATGGAGACCGACACGCCCACATCGGTGTATGTGGCCCACGAGTCCCCTATGTAGATCTTGCTTTACTCTCGCTCCACCCAGTGCGGGAGGTTTTAATGATTTGCCAACTCAAAAAAAAAATGGTGCGTGGTAAACTGAGTGGAATTACCTGTCAGAGTCTGTGTTTCCTAATAGCTACAATCTAGGGGTATTTAAGTCAAGAGTGAATAGGTTACTTCTAGATAACCGTGCTTCATTGTCGATCACATCATCGCGACGCCTTAGGGTTTTTTTTTTGCATTTTGCAGGTTGAAGTTCTGTTCAGGAAATAGTCATTCAAATGGGTAAGAAGAACCCAATTTTTTATGAAAATGTTTGACGAACTTAGACGGCTGTATTGATAATTTTAATTATTATAATTCCGTTAATAAACATGTATTACGGCCGCCAATAAATGTACGTATAATGTACGTGTAATGTGTATGTGTGTGTGTGTATGTTACTTGAAATAAATAAATTATTATTATTATTATTATTATTAATAAATAATAAATGATATTTATTTTGCAAATTAGGTTTTAAAAACACTTTTACAATTTTTTTCTTAAATGTATACTAGATGAAGCAAGTGTTTCCTAGCTGACTACACTGAGAAGAAACACCGAAACAAACTCAGGAAAATATATATTTATAATAGAAATCATATTTTAATCTACATAGAACTTGACACTGGTCAACCAAATGAAAAAAAAAAAACTTAAGAAAATTGGAATTTTGCGGGCTACCTTGGATCATCTTAAGGTCAAGTTAGATAGTTGTCAAGCGCGAACCAAACCTTTTCTAAACAAAAATATAAAATATTTTTCTGAACAGCGCTTACACAATCTAACAATGTTTGGTCCCGTGGGCAAGTCTGGTCTTTCACAAATATAATTTTGTAAAAGATAGATCACGTATCTACAATCGATTAATTTGACTCGAGTTGATTGATTCGACTCTTTGATTGATAATGCTGATTAATTGTTAGGGTTTTGTGAATAAAATTATCACTGATGGAATTTTGATTTTTGTTGGGTTCATTTACTTGAAGCCTATAGCTGTGGACGTCTTTCGGTTGTTAGATACCTATTTACTGTGTATATTGTCTTTAGTTTGTGTATTTGCAATGAATTGATAAAATTACAACAAGTTTCGACTACACAGAAAGCTAGTTCTCGTTTAATAATAGATAAAAATGTATAGAATAGAATAGACATACTATTATTCGGGAGAGACACAGCACAACTAGTGATTGGTGCCTACTTTAGCGTAAGAGTCAGTTGAGACCGAGACGCGACGCGATGCAACGCTGCGCGAAGAGCGACTCATATAACTTTATTTAGGTACTACACGAAAAGATACACACTTCAGATCGAGATGCCTCACGGCGCAGCGCTGCGTGGTGCAACGTATTCTGAATTCTCACAATGAAATGAGTGTCATTTCGTGTAGTAAATAAAATTATATTTTGAGTCGCACTTCGCGCAGTGTCGTGTCGCGTCGCGTCTCGGTGTGAACTGACCCTATGGCTCAGCTGTTCAATCATATCTAAATTACAACTTGGTAGGTTACTAATTGATTTTTTGTTTATTTAATTTTTTCAAGAAATTTACGTTATAAGACTAATAAAATAAATACATAAAATACGGAATAATCTAAATACAAACCTGGAGTTAGGATAAGTGATTCTTTAATCGGTAAAGGGTATGTTCGGGTCAAAAATGATGAGGACGTTGGGTGGTGAAGTATTTTTTTTTTTGTTTATTATTATTGCAGTAAAGCTTATTCTATTCTATTCTATTCTATTGCAATAGCGCTTCAGTGTCTTCATAGGGTTATGATCGTTATATTACTCTTTATATTTCTTATTTAACACGTAAGTCTCTTTGTTTATCTCATTATATAACTGAGCTGAACGAACTTAAAGTTATTATTATCTGTCAAAATGTTTGTTTGTATGTCTGGCCATCCGATAAAATACCATTCATTTGCAACTATTCGAATCTCAATCTCTGTCTCAAGATTGTAATCTAGTTACATTAAAAACTGCATTACCAGTGTTTATTTAAGCCCTCGAAACATCGAACTTAAACACCCCATTTTTCATATAAGCCCTATTAATCTTAAACGCCATAAAGAGACTTATAACACGGTTTACAAATAGTACACCATTACGCACATGACTCAGTACTCCCGTAAAGGTAGAAAAAATAATTATGGAACACAATGTTGAACTAAATATGGTATAAAGGTGATAAATGGAGCCCACTGGGCATTGAGATAAATAAAGGCAGTGTGACGTCATAATTTTAAATGGGTCCCTGTTCATTTGTATTATTTATGGCAGTGTAAAATGATCAATGTGCAAGCGATTGAGATATTTTATCGTTGCTTTATTTTTGTACCGTGTTAATTGCTGCGGCTGTTGTTTTTTTTTTTGTATTGTTTTGGTGTTATTATGGTAGCTTGTGGAGTTGCTGGTTTCAAGATACCGTATAATAAAGTTTTATGTTTTTCATAATCTTATTACTGTAAAATTGATTGTTTTTTCTAACAGTGAGCAGCTAAATAACGAATATACCATTATGTTATGATCATCATCATCATCATTTCAGCCGAAAGACGCCCGCTGTTGGACATCCACCTTCCCCAACTATCACTACAAAGTCTGGTCCTGTGGCTCACGCATACATCGGATTTCCGCGACTATCACCAGGTCATCGGTCCATATTATCATTATTTAACTATGTAAATAATATGTCATAAACATAACCATAAAAAAAATGAAAATAAAATATTGAACACTCCTACGTTAAAGTACCTACTTGCCGTCACTGTCATTCCACAAGTGTCAAAGCTAATATAAGCGGGATTTCACACTGTAATAAAAGTGGAAATATAAATCGGCAATGAGATAAGATAGATAAAAAATCAACTAAAATATCTTTATAAAAATTGTACTTATCTACACTAGTAGATAAGCGAATACTTGTAGCGACATCTATAATCATCATCATCATTTCAGCCGAAGGACGTCCACTGTTGGACATAGCCCTCCCCCAAGTGTCGCTACAAAGAACGGCCCTGTGCGTCTCGCAGTTACCGCATTCCCGCGACTCTCACCAGGTCATCGGTCCACCTTGTGGGAGGCCTTCCAACGCTGCATTTTCCGGTGTACGGTCGCCGCTCTAGAACCTTTCGGTCCCATCGACCATCCGTTTTACGAGCAATGTGCCCTGCCCACTGCGACTTAAGTTTGGCGTTTCCTCGGGCTATGTCGGCAACCTTGGTTCTCCTGCGGATATCTTCATTCCTGATTCGATCACGCAAGGAAACTCCGAGCATAGCCCTTTTCATTGTTCTTTGTGTGACTGTAAGCCTTCTGATGAGGTCCATTGTGACCACGTTTCATTGCCACATGCCATCACTGGCAATACGCACTGGTCATAGACTTTCGTCTTGAGACACTGTAGTATGTCATCTAAATACCACGTAGAAACTAAAATTCCAAATCTTGTCTAGAACATAAATTAGAGTATAAATACTCTGGTTGGAAGATTTCATCTGATGGCAAGCAACGATGTGGTCGGGAGTCGAGAATGGAGCACGCTTGTCCAGAACTACCCTTTTCACTCTTGACTTAAAAGGTTATAGCTATCAAGAAACCAAAAAAAAGGGTACATAAAATATTGCCGTTATACAAAACTCCCGCCAATTGCAATTCGAAATCAACAACAACCAATTCGCCTGCTGCAGTGTTCCCGTCCGTTTATAATTTAGGTGTCTTCAAGGCTAGAGTGAATAGGCTCCTAATAAACTAGTGCGCCTCACCATTAACGATTGCATACTTCTTACCATACGGCGGGATCGCAGTCAAGCACTAGTTTATATTCATCATCTTCCTGCCCTTGTCCCGTGTTATTTGGGGTCGGCGCAACACGTGTCACTAGTTATTAAAAAAAAAACTTCTGCCATTCTCAATTCGAAATCAACAAGGAAACTTCAATACTTTTTCCTAGAATAATTTCTCTTGCTGTCAACCGCTTCATTAAAGTACAAGATTCATTAATACTTGCAATAAACCCACAGCAGTCTCAAGGGAAATCTCTTAGCCGGATCGCCGACGATTAATCTCTGGTAAGAAGATTCTTCCGATATGATTCCTGCTATGTTTCGAGAATTTGTTGAGATTATTGGCTAATAAAATATAAAGAGCAGTGGTGGCCGAGTGATAGCGGCCCCGACTTACGAGTTGTAGGTCGCGGGTTCAAACCCAGCCAGGCGCATTACTTTGTGTAATTATTTCTTCACCACTGCTCTCAAAACGGTGAAGGAAAACATCGTGAGGAAACCGGCATGTCCTAGAGCCAAAAATTCGTTTTCAAGATCTTCCACAGTGCAGATGCAGGGACACTTTGGCCACTATAATAAGTGGGTCATTGTCTGGTCAGGAGCATCGCTCTCGTACTGGGTGTCGGAGGGGTCTATAATGCCCCATATTGCCAGTTTGTGTTTGAATGTTAGGTAATATACAGTAGGATGATTAATTTCATTTATCCCATCTTCTTATCATCATCTCTTTATTGTACACATCTTTTACAGATGATAAAAAATAGGACAGCTGATGTATACTGGCAAACTTAACCCACAATTGGGTTTTCTTCCAGCAAAGTTTAGGTATCATAATTTATAAAGAAATTTTATACATGAGGATCTTCCTCTTCTTCTTCCTGTTATTTTCACTCTTGCCAGAGTGATCGTGTTTATCATGAAAGTAACTATCTAGAAGCTGAAGATTAAACGAGTACGACCAGCGGGCAAAAAAGTAGTTGGAAGTCGTGCAACGTACCCTGCCAGCTTCCGAACAGCCTATCTTTCTAGCATTTATCAGTTTATGTCTGGGTTGGCTTCCATTCAAACCAGATGCAGATGAATAGTTACCAGTATTTATCTGCATAAAATTAGCAAAGGATACGTAGTCCAAACCAACAATATCGAATAATTTATGCGACATGCAAATTTGTGTCAGCTTTTACACGGACAACTAAACTTAATAGCCTTCAGATCAGTTAACAGTCCAAATAATTACGATTAATTGGTAGAATATTGCACAGCTTATCTGGCCAAATGATACCTCCTCGATCCATCTCAAACTCAGTACCAGTTTGGAGTATTTTCACAGGACATGCGTCGTCCTCTTTGATGCCCGCCCTGCACAATCACTTTCACCTTCCAGGCGCCATCTGCAAGAACTCACACACACACTGCACACCATCCACTACATTCCGGTTACAACACATTACACTCTCGGGTTTCTATCTTTCTGTTACTACTTTCAAAGATCTACGTAAATGTCAGCCGGGATCAGCACATAACCGTCCTCAGCAAGCAATGCTTAACTTTGCAGGTCGGCCATTTGTTTTTTTGAGTTTAGAAATCATGAAATGACTTCTCCTGCTTTATGATGGAGCTAGACTTGTGTGTCAGACTTTTGCTGACTAAAACTCACCTGTGTCCTTCAGTTACCCTTTGTAGCCAAAAGCCACGGTATCTTTTTTAAAAATTGAAGGACTGGATCAATTTGCCTGCTGCAGTCTTCCCGTCCGATTATAATTTGGGTGTCTTCAAGGCTAGAGTCAATAGGCTCTTAATAAACTAGTGCGCCTCACCATCAACGATTGCATCACTGCTTACCATCAGATGGGATCACAGTCAAGCACATTTATATCAATAAAAAAAAAATCTTGCGACTCGGTCATTGACCCTACCTCCGGATTTGCTGACATCTCTTTTCGGCCCGTGAAATTTGCGTGGGTCTTTATATCCTTTTTTATGTGGAAAATCATCATATAACTTCTCTCGGAGCGAAAATTTTTACTTTGCATTCCAGTGTTATGGTGACTATGCTGAACAATCCCGGAGCAAGCTCTACTCTGCTTTCTCGCTCATCTCCTAATTCGCTTGAAGAGGCTCCTTACCTTTGAGTATTGATTCCAATCGAAGTTCATTAAACAGGGAACATGATACCAATGAATGGGGCTTGATTACTACCAAACTCTCTGAGTGAATTGATGAAGAACCTTCAGGTTTATTCAAATATAAAGGTAGACGAATGGTGCTTGATTTTCGTAGTTTAAGTTTCTGTTTGGAGACGTATCGAGGCCAACGCACAGGCCGTGATAATTTTATTATTTAAGAGCTCCCAACCCAACATACATTTTCATACAACCGCTCTTACGTGATTATGATGTTATTACACATCTTTCTCTTGATATTTTTTTTTTGTACAGACATCTTTTGGGTATTATCTAGGTTTCCATTGAAATCAAATTATGAAGTGTACAACTAATCCAGTAACAACCTCAGAAGATCTGCTATTTTGCGTGAACTTTGGCCCTTTATAATGTGGTAATAAATTAAAAAAATTAAGAAAATATAACTGTAGAAACCTTGCACAATCAATCTAGATTCTGAATTATGTTTTTTTTCCCAAAAAATTTTAAGGTTTTGAAAAAAACACGTATTTTCTGAAACAAGTTTTGTGAAATATTCGAGTGAGTGGAAGAATTACCGAATGCCAACACAGCGTTCGGCGTTCTCTTTTTTCACGATGCCTTTTTAAGATTGCGTTGGATTGCTTTGGATGAAGCAACAAGCTTTTAAACTATGCTCAGATTGTCGATAGCCGGCTCAGGAAAAGCACTCTTAAGGAAAATCATATGATTTTTTAGATAGATATTGAATAATGGCATTCTTTACGACGTTAAAGTTATTGATCACATCACACTAAAACACCTAAAACCTAAATGCGAAAGTTAATATATGTACATGTACGAGTATGTGTAGAATTGTGTGCATGTTTGTTTGTTAAGATAAATATAGCAATAACGCCTTTACAGCGAATGCTTAAGCTGCTCAGCCCCCCTAACCAAGTTACTACCGTTTCGTTTCGATTCTCTTTTCGTTGATCGCCTCGAGTCGGCCACGCCTCCTATTCCTTTGTTCTGACCACTGACACAATTTGGCTAGGGGGGCTGGTGGTGTAGTGCGACTGGCATGTTCGTTGAGAACAGAGTTACTGATTTTCATGAGCTCTTAAGAAGACTCAAGGCATCTTTCCTGACTCGACTGTCCCGGTGTAAGAATAGGATAGTATCTGAAGTGTTCCATGGTATGTATCTGCTTAGACGTTGTTAATTTTATTGAGTTATTGATGCTATTCAATGGTAATAATAATTTACAATAATTTTATCAATGTTTCAATATTTTATGTAATGTATTTAATTTAATTTATTTATTATGCTATAACAATTTAATTTAATTCTATAATGTTACTATGGGTTAATTAATGTCTGAAATAAACGACAAATAATAATAATTATCCTTTAGATGTTTGGTACCAGAATAACTGATATCCTGAATTTCCACAGGCTGTAATTTATAATAGGAGGGGAAGTTTAATACTTCCCCTCCTTCCAAGCAGGTGAAATCTCTGTCAGAAGCTTGTTGCAGTTTCAGAAGATAGCGGTTTGATGCACTTGAGTCGAGTAAACAACGAGCCAAGAAGATCAGCGCCAATGATGCACTCGTCGATTCCAAACATCAAAATCATGAATATCGATGACTAGTTGCTAGTGTGTCGATTTTCATTCGGTTATCTTGGTGGGAGTGTACATAGCAATTCATAATTCAATTTCGTCAAGCCAGTTTCATCATCAGACCACAAGACGTACGGTGATGCGCTATCGGTACATAGTGAACGTCCCACCCATACACGCAAAGCGTTGTGGAGACACTTTCATAGCCTATACAGCTAAAGAGTGGAATACCCTGCCGGAGTTTATCTGTCCTGATAGCTATAACAGTGTTTAAGTCGAGAGTGAATAGGTTACTTCTAGGCAAGCGTGATCCATTGTTGAAGGGTGAGATAGCTGACAAACGCGAGCCCATCAATAATAAATTTAAAAAAGTGCGGTCAGAATAGTGACTACAGCTATTTTTTTTTCTAAAATAAAGAAAATTTTGCTCAAAAAAAACAGGCAGTTATAAATATCAAGGCGAATTTTTCTTTTTGCTCAATTTTTTGGAGCAGTTAAACCCGTCTTATAATTAAACAAAATTACATCAAACAATTTTCTCCCGGAACGTACAAATATGGATAGGAAATTTTCAATTTATTACAATGTACGATGAAATTAGATTTTTCCGTGTTTCTTGAACAAACCTTGGAGTTTTCTTTTTGAGTTGAGAGTCTTGATTAAATTGTAAGGTTCAATTAATCAAGGAATACCGTAGTGTTGTATTTGGTTTTATTTTTTCTTTTGCTCTGCTAATGACGTGTTTTGGTAGATTATCAAATATTTAAAAAGTGGTATGTAACAAGGTTTTGTGTGTTGTTTACTCGTATATAACTTTAGAAGATTAATGAAATATTACTCATATTTATTTTTCCTTCCAAAATACCCGAAGCAAATAATAATCAAGCTCCTAAAAAGAAGATGGGAAATCCTGTGCCCAGCAGTTAACAAGTTGAAATGTGTATTAAAAAAACCGACGAACGACCAAATGTCCGTCAACATGACGCGCAACGCTCAATCCACGTGACGTTGCAACATTGCCTATGTCCTGCAACTTGCCCCCCATCATTTTACTAGGCATTAACGTGACATCATCGGATGATACACAATTTTGCGCGTCATTTTGGGGGACATTTCGGCCCCCAAATGAACCTGAGGCTTTATTCTTATTATTAATTTCTATTACTATGCCTATTCCACGACCTAGAATAAATGTCATTATTTCTACGAACGTCACCTCAGAAGTTTTCCTTTATTTCCCAGAAACAGAAACTAAATGAAATAAACGTTCTTTGATGTACAATTTTACTTATCCTTGCTTATTTAATCTAAGCATCACAGTACAATATATCCGGGGCAGTAGGAAGTTCTACGAAAATTAACCGTCACCACGCTTCTTTTGTTTTTGCCGACAAAGAAACCCGAGTTAAATTAATTTTGGTATGTTCACGCCCTTTATTTTTGTGTGGGGTAAATAGAAATGTGAGGAAGGGTAGTGGCGAGAGGGTACTGCCTCTTAATTAGTGTGGAAGACGTTGTCAAGCAAGGGGTTTATTGTTCATGAATATTTAATTATAAAAGAAAATGTTTTGTTCAAGGTTAAAGATTGTTTTCATTATTGGTATTACAACAAGGGCAATGGAGTGTACTATGCTTAGAAATTCCTTACTTGAAATGGAGAAATTTGCAGCAGAACCAAGTTTACCGATATAGCCCGAACAATCGCCAAACAGGCAGATGGCAGAGAACAGGGCACGTTGCTCACGGGATTGATGGTCGATGGGGCCGAAAGGTTCTGGAGTGGTAAGCACGTACGTACATACTTATGTTTGTAACATAACATAAACAGCCTTATAATGTCTCCACTGCTGAGACGCAGTCTTCCTCTCTACGAGAGGAGTATGTATCTAGGATTAATACTAAAATCTCAATAGCCCAGTTATCGTTAAACTGAATATTCTAGTGACGATATCACGTACCATGTAAAACTTGAAGATTCAAACTTTTGTTCTATTCCGTACGAAGAAAGGTGTGGTCCCAGTGGTAGCGGAGAAGCGGCTAAAGCTTTTAGGCCAGAAATTTTATTAGCATCGAGGGAAATAATGGTCAAGCCACTACAGTACTTTCTGTGTTTAATTTTACCGTGGCATGAATAAACTGCTAGCGATTATTTATAAAAGAAATTCCTTATCCCAGCGGTTTCACCGGCATGAGGGTCGAAAATTATCTTACTGGAACGTAGTACATGGTATATCTTTTTTTTTGAGGTGGGAAATCATCGAATACCTCTTCCCGCTCCAGATAGAGCGAGAGAGAGTGTCTTTTACTAGTTAAAACATACTTGTGTTCGTTCAGTCGCTCTTGGCGTTCCAGGGCCACGGTTAAATCTTTCGAATAACCTCGCTGTTCTGGTAGGAATCAGCGCTAGCGGGTTCCGTCAGGAATCATGGTAACTGTGTTCCAAATTGTATACAAACCTATACCGGTCTAGCAGTATAGCCCACATGTGGTCCTGTCTTAACCGTTAACATTTTGCTGTAGTTTTAGCTTCAGTATCGGTTCAGGATTTTCTGAATGGATTCAGCTAATGACCATCATCACATCATCAGCCAAAAGACGTCCACTGCAGGACACAGGCTTCCCCCTATTGTCGCTACAAAGACCGGTCCTTTGCATCTCACATCCATTGTATTCCCGCGGGCCTGACGTGGTCATCGGTCCATTTTGTGGGAGGCCTTCCAAGGTTGCATCTTCCCGTACCCGATTACCACTTCAGAACATTTCGGCCCCATCGACTGTACTTAAGTTTGGCGCTTCTTCGGGTTATGTCGATAACCTTGGTTCTCCTGCGGATATCTTCATTCCTGATTGGATCACGCAAGGAAACTCCGTGCATAGCTTTCATTATTGCCCTATGGGTGTTGTTCGAGCGCCGTCGGCTACATTCGTCACTCGTCGGGCTGCATTGCGGACGACGTCGCGCGCGCGAAACATGAGGGGCATTGCGGGGCCGCAGGCCCTCCACACTTCACTAGCGAGAATGACCAACGACACACGCGCGCGTTGTAAATTCCTCACATTTCCTTGGATGTACGATTGTCAGTTTTACAGTCCACTGCTTTTTATTTAAGTCCAAGTCTAGACCCTAACAGGTGTCTTTTAAACGTGGTCACTGACAATGGGCCTTGTGATGAGGCCCATTATTATCGCTGGTAACACGCACTAGAAAAGGCAGAAGAGGAACAGATAGTCGTTTAGTCGTAAATATAAATTACGTATGAAAAGAAATAAATAATACGTTCCAATTCTTAAAGAAGCGGGAAACAAAACAAGTCACAAATAAACGATAAAATCAACAAAAATACTACAATTCACCGATACTATAAAAATTGTTTCGACAATATTGTGCGCCGTATAAAATCGGGGACGCCATCTTACGAACAACCTTCAGGCGCCTCGAATATAAAATTTTATTAAAATAATAGCATGAACAATAATAGTAAAAGTTTCTATGGTTATGTTTATTTGTGTTCATAGTGTGAGGAGTAAAGAAGGTTCAGAGGTAACGATGGGTAATGGTAGAGAGGATAACAGAGGATAAAAAAATTGCCTAGCTTTACCTCGACTCGGCTTCCAGTCTAACCAGATGCTCCTGGATATCAGTATTTCACATGGTTTTCTCTAGTTTCTGCTAGGCTGCGGAAACTAGAGCTGCAGCTGCACTCTAGAGCGGGAAAAGTCATTTGGCGATTTCCCACCTAAAAAATAAAACTTGATGCGACTGCTTAGCATAGGATAAGCAATAGGGGCCGTAATCCACCATGCGGGTCTAGTGCGGATTGGTGGATATCACAAGTTCGAATTTACGATTTTAGCACATGCGTGTTTCCTCACGATGTTTTCCTTCACCGTTTTGAGAGCTGTGGTGATGAAATGGTCTTCGTAACTCAATTCGGGATCGGTAGGTTTCTGCACCGAATTCGTGCGGAAGAAACGCCCGGGTGTCACCATTGCGTGGACCGCCCGGAGGACACGGTGGAGGTGTGTCCCGCTTGGGAAGAGCAACGCCGTGTCCTCGTGGGGGCGATCGGCGGCGGTGATCTTTCGCGCCGGGCCTTGGTACAGGCCATGGTCCGGAGCGAGGAGGAGTGGCAGGCGGTCGCCTCCTTCTGCGAAGCAGTAATGCTAGCAAAGGAGGCGGCCGATCGCGTAAGGCAACGGTCCTCACGCCCCAATCGCCGCCGGGATTCCGATCCCGATTTCCGGCCACCATAGGTAGCCCAAGTCGTCGACGGCGCGTACTGTTTCACGCGCGCCTCAAGGAGATGTCAGCAACTGTAGGGGCCCAGCAGGGTCGAAGCCTACTGGGGCCAAGTGTCTGATTCTGAAAGGAAGACTCGATCCTGGTACGAAAGGCAACGAAGGAACAGGAGTGGGTTTTTAGTCAGTAAAAGTCTGACACTATCTCGCGCTCCGGCAAGAGCGGGGGATGTCATAGGATGATTTTCCCACCGGAAAAAAAAATAGCATATCATTTCATAGATAAAAGGTGAAAAGACATTTAATAACTTCTCTCGCTCTGTTTGCCGCAAAAAGGAGTGTTTGACGGAATAAATACCACCTGTGTTCCTTCAGTTGTCCTTTGCGTTCCATAGTCGCGGTTACTCTTTGGACAGTCCTGCGAGTTTGATACTTACTGTGAGCCTTCTGTTAAAACTATTGAATCTGTGGCATAATTTTATACTTCTCTCCAACTTCATACTCGTGTATTACTAGTAGGTAGGTAAGTACGTAACATATAAAATCATAGCTTTTATGTTACATAACATCTGTGTTGTAAAATTTAAAGCGGTGTCGTTCAGATTTTCTTCATACTTACGTTACACTGAACATCAAAATGGCATGAAAGAACACCATTTGCTAAAGTTGTTTTTTAGGAATGAAAGTTAGTCAATAGAACGATTGATGCAAGACGCTAAATATTTGCCTTCTCTTCATATAATTTTATAAGTTCGTTTTGACGTTTCTGTTTAAATGACTTGCCGTATAAAAAAATCTGCTTATGGGGATGCAACTCGACATACATTTACACTCAACCGCTCTTACGCGATTATAATGACGTCGTAATAATAATCATCGTTACACATATTTCATTAGATATTTTGGAAACACAGTATCTTGTGGATATTATCTAGGCTTCTATTGAAATCAATTTATAAATTAGTGTAAAACTAATCCAGTAAAGACCTCTGAAAATCTGCTATTTTGCATGAACTTTGACACTTCATAATTTACTCAAAAATTAAAAAAGTCAAAAAAGTATAACAAAAGAAGACTAGCAAATTTAATCAAGATTCTGAATGACAACAATTTTTGTCAAATCAGGGTTTAAAAAAAATACACATATTTCCTGGAACAAGTTTTGTGAAATATTCGAGTAAATAACGGAATTACCGAATGCCAACAGAGTTTTCAGGCGTTATCTCTTTTTTTACATTGCCTCTTCATCAAACATCGCGCTGGATTGCGTTAGATGAAGCAACAAGCTTTCAAACCATGCTCGATGTTGACGATAGGCGAATGGAAAAGGACCCTTTTAAAGATTTACCCAAACGCCTAGTTGACATTTCACATAACTGACTTGACTTGTTGAGCTTTTATCTCGGCCGAGAGCTCACGCGATGAGCAATTTGCCGCTGCACGCATACTCGGTTAGATAGTATTCTTCTGGATAATTCCTATCACGGTCATCTGTTAATTGATTGTAGGTACTCAAACTTATAATACCAAGGCAGGTGAAGAACGGTGGGCCAGTTCGTTAGTTTTTTTTTTTTTTTTTAGTTGGGAAAATCTTCTAATGACAAATCGCGCTCTTGGGCGTCAGATTTTTTACTGACTAAAACGCACTCCTATTCCTTCTTTGCCTTCGTCCCAGGGCCGAGTTTTCCTTTCAGAAACAAACCCTTAGCCCCATTAGGTTTCGACCCTGCTGTGGCCCTACGGTTTGCTGACATCTGCTTGAGGCGCGCGTGGAACAGTACGCGCCGTCGACGACTTGGGTTCTGTCCGGACGGTTACCGGACGGTCAGACGGCGAGCTACCCATTGTTCGCCGTCCGCAAGCCCGCGCCTACGGTGGCCGGAAATCAGGATCGGAATCCGGTGATTGGGGCGTGAGAACCGTTGCCTCACGCGTTGGGCCGCCTCCTTTGCTAGCATTACTGCTTCGCAGAAGGAGGGAAGGAGGCGGGCCAGTCCGTTATTACGTTTTAACGTTAGTTTTCTGAGAGCAGCAAAATGCTCATAGAGGTGTGATCATTTGCAATGCTACCGCTATTTTAAGCACACTTCCAGTCGACAGAGACGTGGAAGAATTTTTTGACGCTATATTTTTAGGTATTATTTTTTCCCCTCTTTTTTATAGGCACTCGTGTATGTGAAGGATACCCAATTTATGCAGTTGTCGGCACAAAGGCCTTGTGCCCTATATCATAGCGTACAAAGGCACCTCACCTCAAAACAACGGAACTACTCGCGCCCGTATCCCAGTTTCCTCTTCTCATTAAGCATGCAGCTAACATGGGTAATTGAGTGCCTACTTTGTTATTCTATAGTGTTTCAGAATGTTCCTGTATATAATACTATAAGCGCTATATATAGTATTTAAAATGCAGGAATTAAAGGCGTGAGAGCATATAAAAGGGTGCTTTTTCACCAGAGATGTGCTATGTTACGTTGCTATGGATGCCTTTGTTATCCACCAATCACATTCATTGCTGCACATAGCTTAGCACCTGTGGAAACGGATCAATAATCAATAATCATTTATTATTTGTTTAACATAGGTAGTTAATACAGATCTTAAATAAGGTTCATAGGTCACTATGTTATGCCTAGAGGCGTACAAATATGATTGCATGCATAGAGAAAAAAAATACATTAATCATGCGACAGGTAAACTTGAATTATTGGAGATATGTCAAAATTATTGTAATGATGATAAAATAAAATATAAAAAAATAAATGTCACATTATGGAGTAATGTCAATGCGTAAATAAAAATCAAAAATTATAAATGTCACAATATAGAGAAATGTCAATGCGTAAATCAAAAATTATAAATATCACAATATAGAGAACAACTAAGATATGTTTTTTATATGGAAGGATGCGTGTTATGGATGCGTGCTATGAATGGTCGCGAGTGGTGTAGCTATGTGCCGCTTCCCTACTATTGATACATCACATAGCTTGAACTGCGCATCTTCCTCGCGCAGCTACTTTGCGGCGGCGCACCTTCATAGCACATCTTACTCGCACCTAGCGTTGCCAGGCGTCCGGATAAAGCCGGACAGGGTCAGGCTTTTTAGTTGCGGGTCCGGCCAAATTAAGCAGAGTCCGGCCTGTCCGGCTATTTAAATTGGACAACTGTTTTTTTTAGATGTGTCATGTTTTCTACTTTATCTTGTATCGCTAGCGTAAGCGGAGCGGACAAGCAATTATAGCAGCCAATTTTATTGTTGTTTCATTGTTTTATATTTTATGGTCAATAATAAAAAAGTCAAGATTGACTTTAAAAAAAAATGTCGGCCATTTTACTCAAATGTCCGGTTAAATTGGCTGGTCTGTCCGGCTTTTTGGTTTGAAGACCTGGCAACCCTACTCGCACCGATACATAGCTTAGCGTCAGTGGAAACGGTCACATATTTTCACAGCTTAGCTATTACATCCTCGCAGCAGCATAGCTGTAAAGCAGTTCTCGGGTGGAAAAGCAGCCAAAATATGATACGGGACAAGCTGCCATGGGTCATTAAGTTCACTACGAAACAGAAAAGTGCAAAACCTTACAGAACTATAACGACAGAATAGAACAAAAATAGTAGTAGGACACTACAAATGTCTCCTTTTTTTCGCTCTGGGTGACTTTTGCTGATTAAAACACATATGAGTTCCTTCAGTTGCCCTTCGCGTTCCAATGCCGCAGTAACTCTTTTGAGCAATCCCGCGGCCCTTCAACTTGTCAATTTTGCTGACATTTCTTTGTGGCGCGTTTAGAGTACTACAATGCGCTGTCGACTCAGGCCCAGTTTTGATCAGACTGCGTTGTTCCATTTCTCGCCGTCCGCGTGGAGGCTTGATCCTCCACTCCTCTTTCAGCCTTTATACCAATTTATTTTCGGTTTCATGTATTATACCTTTCGTTGTCACCTGAATAGTCGCCTCCGTCCTAGCAACATTATCTTTTACTGTAGCTACAATCCATCATTTCGTTGATCTAGTAGTTAAAGGTTTATAAGCGATATGTTCCTCATCTTAATTGCAAACTATATTTTGCCCTCCACCTCCATCTCTACCTACCTCGTTCCCCATTCTCCCACAACTCCACGTACGCCACAATCCATTACCAAAACTTGAAAGTTTCGATATCCTCGAATGCTGGTATATACCAATAATTTCAACTGTAATAATATCCATTTCAAAACTGCTTATCGAGAATCGCAAACTCCGATTTCGAACTAACATGTTATTCGAACTAGTTTCGCATTAAATTGAAGAGTTATCGCTGTGCTAAAGTGTTGTGCGAACGACATTACATTTCACGCCATTTGTATTAAGTGCGACTATCATTGCAAATGCATGCAGATCTGCACGATTTAGTCCAGTGAGTGTATTTCTGGGTCTGTCTATGCTATTGGCAATGATGATCATCAGGCTGTACGCCTCGGAGATGGCTGGATTAATCTACGCTTCCAATTTGACCAAGTCCAATATGTGTTTGGATTAAGTCTGTCATTTAGCCAGATTGGAAGGTCTTCTTCCAAAAGGAAATCATTGACACGTCATATATTCAACGCTTCATAATAGGAAATACGCATGCGATTATTCTCTTGAGCCCAAGTCGTCGACGGCGCTTATTGTTCCACGCACGCCTCAAGGAGATATCAGTAAATCGCAGGGGCCCAGCAGGGTCGAAGCCAGCTGGGGCCATGCCGGGTTAAGTGAAAATGAACCCCAGGGCCTTGGAAAGCAAGGCAAAGAAGAAACAAACAAGTGAATTTAGTCAGTAAAAGTTTGACATGCCCTTTCGCTCCGCCCAAGATCGAGAGAAATCAGTGGATGATTTCCTACCTTAAAAAATAACCAGTAAGACTTGCGACCACTGGATCATGAGAACAAAAATGTACGGTAAGAATAAACATTTGTATGGCTTAGGTGTTCCGTGTCCGGTGTTATATGTTTTTGTTTTTTTTTTTTATTAATGATAGGCTCGCGTTTGACCACCATCTCATTTACATGTTTATGAACGCACCTATGATACAGGAGTTATTTCTAGTGTTTGAGTAACGTTTTTAGGGTTCCGTAGCCAAATGGCAAAAAACGGAACCCTATGGAATCGTCATGTCTGTCTATCTGTCCGTCCGTATGTCACAGCCACTTTTTTCCGAAACTATAAGAGCTATACTGTTGAAACTTCGTAAGTAGATGTATTTTGTGAACCGAATTAAGATTTTCACGCAAAAATAGCGAAAAAAAAACAATAAACTTTGTGGGTTCCCCATACTTAGGACTGAAAATCATTTTTTTTTTCATCAAACCCATACGTGTGGGGTATCTATGAATAGGTCTTCAAAAATGATATTGAGGTTTCTAATATCATTTTTTTCTAAACTGAATAGTTTGTGCGAGAGACACTTCCAAAGTGGTAAAATGTGTGTCGTCGTCCCCCTGTAACTTCTAAAATAAGAAAATTATAAAACTAAAAAAAAATATATGTAAACTTCCACCGAAAATTGGTTTGAACGAGATTTAGTAAGTAGTTTTTTTTTTTAATACGTCGTAAATCGTAAACCGCAATTTATCTTTCAAGTTTGTACGGAACCCGCAGTGCGCGAGTCCGACTCGTACTTGCCCAGTTTTTTTAAAGTAAAACTTACATATGCAAGGTTAGAAAAATACATGAAATCCAAATTCCCATCGGCGAGTGTCAACCTTACACTTTTGAACAGATTAAATATCGATAAAAGGAATATTGTAATAATGAATTTTATGAGAATTTATTACTCTTAGCTTAATAGTTTGACTCGGATTAGTTAGGGTTGGTTCAATATTGATTTATATAGCGGAAGGGTCGTTGAAGGTCAGGGGCGGATGGCTTTATTATAATATTCTATTCTGAGAATCAGATTTTCAACGGATTCGTGGATTTGGGATTAGAATAGAATGCGTGGACCCGTCGACGTATTATTGCGGTCTGTTGATTTGCGGTTGGGCTGTTTCCCTTAAAAAAAAAAATGTATTTCAGTGGCAAATAAAAAACAAAAATTTGCGTCTCCTAATGGTAAAAGTTGACTATAGTGTATTTGTGTGTGTATGACATCTATTTTAATTGATGTCACTATAGATCAAAATCAGAAAAAAAAAAATTGTTTTTAATACATATTCGGAATCAGATTTTTTTTTCTGATTCCGAATAATATTTAACTCAATTTGGCAAAAAAAAAAAAGTTAGTTGTGCCCTTTTTAATAACGACAGAAGAACGTCTGCCGTGACCGCTAGTCTTTATAAATAAAAGCAGAAACTGACTGACTTGTCAGTCACTTGACTGACAAGAGTTGTTGTGATATGTCTATTAACGCACAGCCAAAACTACCGTCCGATTATAATTTAGGTGTCTTCAAGGTTAGAGTGAATAGGCTCTTAATAAACTAGTGCGCCTCACAATCAACAATTGTATCATTGCTTACCATTAGACGGGATCGCAATCAAGCACTAGTAAGTTTTTTTTTTACCTAAGTGAGCACTAAACCCGTGTTGCCAGTGATGACATATTGCACTAAAACATGGTCGCTTACAATGGGCCTCATCAGAAGGCCTACAGTCACCCAAAGGGCAATGGAAAGGGCTATGCTCGGAGTTTCCTTCGTGATCTTGTGTGTGAATGAAGAGATCCGCAGGAGAACCAAGGTCGCCGACATAGCCCGAAGAATCGCCAAACTAAAGTGGCAGTAGGCAGGGCGCATTGCTCGTAGAACGGATGGTCGATGGGGCCGAAAGGTTCAAGAGTGGTGACCGCTCGGACCGACGGCGACGACCTGGTGAGAGTCGCGGGAATGCGGTGGATGTGAGACACACAGGATCGGTCGTTGTGGCATCTTTCGGCTGAAATGATGATGAATGATGTGCTCATCATTCATCATCATTTCAGCCGAAAGCGAGGATTTTTCCTAAGCGAGGATTTTTCCAAAAATTCACACCTGAAAGGGACAAAACGGGGTTACAAAGTTTGTAAAAATAAACCTACTTTTACGCGAGCGGAGTCGCTTGCAGAGGCTAGTATTCTAAATTTCTAAATATATCATTCCAAGCCCTACATTAGTGACAACACTATTAAATACCAATATTGCCGAGTAGTGCGGTTGACTATAAGTGAACCGGCTGCCTGCCAAATTACGGCGGAACACATTAGCCGGGGTCAAAAGGGTCACCTTAGTGTCTGAGGTTGGGACGGTTGTAATGTGTAGACTATATGTCGATATATCGCACCTTGACAATTATAGAGACCTAATCCTAAATAGACTACGGAAGAGCTCAGCACAATGCTCAATGACCTCAGTAGAGCTGCTCGGAGTTTTCTTGCGTGATCAAATCAGAAATGAAGAGGAGGAGAACCAAGGTTGCCGACATAGCACGAAGAATCGCCAAACTTAAGTGGCAATGGGCAGGGCACATTGCTCGCAGAACAGATGGCCGTTGGGGCCGAAAGGTTCTGGAGTGGCGACCGCGTACCGGAAGACGCAGTGTTGGAAGGCCCCCTACAAGGTGGACCGATGACCTGGTGAGGGTCGCGGGAATCCGATGGATGCGAGACGCACAGGACCGTTCATTGTGGCGACATTTGGGGGAAGCCTATGTCCAGCAGTGGACGTCTATCGGCTGAAATGATGATGATGATGATGAATCCTAAATTGTAATATTTCAACTTCCAAGTCATAGACGAGCGTCCTTTTCGAGGTACATTTTCATACAACCGCTCTTACGTGATTATGATGTTATTTATTACACATCTTTCTCTAGATATTTTGGATACACAGCTATCTTGTGGATATTATCTAAGCTTCTATAGAAATCAAAACATAAATTTGTGTAAAACTAATCTCTGAAAATCTGCTATTTTACGTGAAGTAGGTACTCATATATTAAAAATATAAAAAAGTACATCAATAGAAGCCTTGCACATTTAATCGAGATTCTGAATGACAACAATTTTTCTAAAAAACTTTTAAGGGTTAAAAAAAAAAACCTTTTTCCAGGAACAAGTTTTGTAAAATATTCGAGTAAATCATGGAATTACCGAATGCCAACAGAGTTTTCAGGCTTTATCTCTCTTTTTTTTTTGCATTGCCTCTTCAACAAACATCACGTTGGATTGCATTAGATAAGGCAACAAGCTTTTAAACCATGCTCGATGTTGACGATAGGCGAGTGGAAAAGGACCCTCTTAAGGGTCTATTACTAAACTGTAATTAAAATGTACCTATAAATAATTAGAACTACCTTTTTAAGAGCAGTGTACTCAGTGGTATTGGCCCAGACTGGCGAGTTGTAGGTCGCGAGTTCAAACCCAACCAGGCGCATTACTTTGTGTAATTTACTTCATCACCACTACTCCCAAAACGGTGAAGGAAAACATCGTTATGAAACTGAAATGTCCTAGAACCAAAAATTCAAGTCGTGATAACTGCCAACCCGCACTGGGCCCGCGTTGTGGATTACAAGTAGAACCCATTCCCTGTCCTAGAGAGGAGGTCTGAGTCCCAGCATTGGGAACAGTATGAGGCTGATTAGGCTGTTAGCCTTTTCTATAGCTTTTGATATGTCACAGCATAAAAAGAAATTGATCGAACATAAGATGATTAAGTTATAGCTATATTTTTGAGTAGGTGTTGATATTGTTATTTTCAAAATAAATAAATCTATGTAAAAAATAGACCAACGATCTTACAATAGAATCATCTCCTAACCTAATTTACATTCCCAAACGGGAATTATAATAAAACCATAATTTGTAAGACGTATTGTTATAAATCTAGCATGATTTGAGGGTAACTACGGATAGATATAAATCTTTGTTTGATTGATGACGGACATTCCACGTCCCTTGTTTGGATAAACTAGTTTGTAACCTATGTAGAGAATAGGACTGAGCATTACCATCACAAGATGTGGAAAGAGACAAAGCGACTTTGCAGCCATTATCTGCCTCTTTTCTGAAGGTCGTAGTGACAATGATAGCCTTATTACTTACTTTAAAAAGTAGCCCTATGTCAATTAAGCTGGCCTCTCTTAGCCTGTGTTGAATTGTAGACCAATCAAAATTTTTGAAAATGTCAACTTACTTCCTCGCTCGATCGCTTTGTTTTACTCACACTTTTCAGACCGTATTCACTTGCCAGAAAGAGAACGCTTAGTCTAGTTCCCTATGTCTATGTTTCTAACCGGCTTGTTTGTAATAGCAGTAGAAGGATAGTTTGTGTATTTTTGAATGATTTTTTATTCGTTACAGAAAAAAAAATGGTGGTTCTATTTCATTGTCTCGGAAAAAGGAAATGGAAAGAGGTTTTTGAGAGAAATATCGGATATTTTTTTTTTAGAATAAAATTTTACATCTTTGTTGTGTGCCTTGAATTGAATGGTTTTTTTTAACCGACTTCAAAAAGGAGGAGGTTATATGTTCGGTTGAATGTATGTTTTTTTCTTTTTTCCACAATTCACCGATTTCTCGGTCAATTGTGGAACGATTTTGAAAATTTTTTTTTTGGTTGAAAGGTTATGGTTCCGAGTTGGTCCTATAGAAATATTGTTATGATCTGATCATGAACTTCGAAGATATGGAGCAGAACTCCTCATAGGATCACAGCAGAACCGTCGCAACAAGTAAAATTGCTTTGTTTATACGTGTAGTTGATGACTGACTAAAAGTAGAGGGGGAATATATTGAACTGATCTGATGATGAAGCCTGAAGTTAGGCACCGGAACTCTGTAATAAATTTATGTAATCTAACCGTGTTTGGGATTATTAGAATTGCCATGAGATGCACTCTGGCTATAAGGTATTTAAGTTTGGCTGAGGGGTACTTTTTAGTGGTGGTACCAAAACTAAAAAGTGTGAAATAAAAAACTTTTTACAAAAAAAAAATACAACCGACTTCAAAGTAAAAAAAAACACTGAAAAGTGCAAAATAACTTGAATTTCGGAAGTCGGTGTTAAATAACGAAGAGACAAAACTATTATAGAAACACCGACTTCCGAAATTAAAGTTATTTTGCACTTTTCAGTGTTTTTTTTTTTACTTTGAAGTCGGTTGTATTTTTTTTTGTAAAAAGTTTTTTATTAATGATCTGGTTGGTAAGTTGTTAGTTTTAGTTCATTAAACCCCGAGAGAACGCCGGCGTTCGAACGTCACGTCATTGTCTTTCTATTGTGTCTCTAATTACGCTACTCAATAGAATACTAATTTAATTTTAGATACAGAATATAATGGCGGCCTAGTAGTTACGGCTCCGACTTGCGAGTTGTAGATTTTGGTTTCAAATCTAGTGTCATATTCGCATTAGCTCTTGAAATAAAAATAAAAAACCCCGGCTTTAATTTTTGCACTTCATCACCAATACTCTCAAAACGGTGTAAGAAAATATCGTGAGGAAACCAGTGACATGTCCTGGAAACAATAATTTGAAGACATGACTGTGACAACCATTAACCCGCACTAGGCCCGCGTGGTGGATTGCGGCCCTAGAGTGGAGAACTAAGTATTAAGTTATAACTATGCTATATTTTGAAAACAATATCAACACTTACCCAAAAGGTAAGTGTTGATATTGTTTTCAAAATAAATAAATTGGTATTAAAATAGACTAAAAATCTTATAAAAGTTTTTGAGGTGCGTGTAGGTTGATTGGTGTTTCGAGTTGCGGAATCATTTTCTCCACCAATAGCAGAATCATCTCAAAACTTCTTTCCTTACTTTATATTAATATATATTATATTAAATATATATATACGTGTATTTTAACTATATGTATACTTTTTTTTAATCTTGTTTTTTTATATAAATTTTTCTTTTTATGCACCTACCATATTGTCTCTTCACCACCCTAGGTTGACTGGTAGAGAATGCCTAAAGCATTAATTCCGCCTTTGTACTTTATGTTGCATGAAGATTAATAAAATAAATAAATAGATTGTGGCCCTAGAGACGAGGCCTGAGTCCCAGTTGTGGGAACGTTAGGTTGAATATGCTTATGCTAATAACACATGTTATCCTTAATGAGATTTGATGTAGAAGGTTTGAAAAGTCTTGTGACCATTACTTCCCTGCTGAGACCTTTTTTCGTAGACGTCGTAAAAATAACAACAAAATCACAATCTTTTCTAATTAATCAAGTAATAAAATTATTATACGATACATTTTTAGTTATGTTAGAGTTTATTTTAATGAAGTATTAGAGGTAGGAAGATAAACTTTCATGATATAGACATAAGTGTTTTTGATTGTTTTGGAAAGTTCGTGATTACTTTAATTAACAAATCGGTGTGTGAGAAGTATACTAAAATTATAATACCTCGTTAGTGTTGTAAATGGGATTTTTCTTTTGTTTTACGTAATATATGAATTCTTATAATCTTGTATTTATGTGAAGCCATGTAATGTTAATTAGGCAGCACGGTTGGCGCATTGGTTGAGTGTGTTGTGTGTCACGGGTTCGATTCCTACCTGCCTACTAACAGATAATTTTTCCTGGGCCTCAAGTCTGCTTTTACAATAGTGTCAGAATGGTCTATCATTGGCTAGCAAGTTTAGTAATCTACTAATAATATAATGGCGTTATTAAAACTTTCCAATGGTCAACCACTGACACTCTATTGAAAGAAATGGCATAGAATGGTAATCTCGTACATATTGACAATTTAATGTCTGACGTTTGCGGTAATCTGCTAAAATTTTGACAGTTGCTTTTATCAGTGATCTACCATTAGAACGTCATTGTGCAGTCTTTGCTCTTAATAAGCTCGATATTATCATTCTACCATAACTCTGTTACGAGTCCATTGATCGATCAATTTATCGATCATTATGAATTAGCATAGTATGAATTTTTAGCAAAGTGACAAGGGGATCGTGTTGGAATGACAAATTTAGCAGATTTGGGCCCCAGGTCTAATGTTTGTGAATTTTACATGCTTGTGAATGCACTCACGATAGAGTATGGGCAATGTTTTTCTTAAGGAAGAAATATTAATGGTATGTGTATTATTGTGTGTGTGAAAAAAAAAATTTCCTTGCCTGAATCTTGAACTGAAAACCTAGTGTTAGTATCTTTTTCTCACTATGAATTTACTTTATAATACTATTAAAAGAAAAAACATACAGGTTATACGATTAACCCGTGGGTGGCCTAAGTAGACAAACCAGTTCAATTATTACTATCTTTGTATTCTAGATAATCTCAGAAACTCGATGTAAAATCTTTATAGACCTTATTTGCACACGCTTAAGTCTAGTGTTTTGCTAGTTAGCATACTGATTAGAGAAATTACTTAATCAATTTTAATAAACTAACAACATAGTTTGGAGTTGATGAGAAAATTGTGAGATAGACTTTTCACACCGTATAAAGGTGAGTGGAGAAGAGTGAGGCCATGGGCAATCATATTACCTTCAATTATTTATTTATAGAAAGGGATAGACAGTTCAAGATTAACTGATAATTCGTCGTATTAACGCAACAGGCCCAACAAATAATTGGGTCATGGTCCCATCGTGGTCCCGGTAAAAAAAATAAAAGATATTTTTTTTTTATTAGTTTTTTGGGGAATATATTAGGGGAAGTTTGAAAGTGGCGCCAGTGACTGAAAAGATGAAAGGGAATCGTTTGTCTTGGTATGGTCATGTGAAGAGGAGGGATGAAACGCATGTTACTAAAAGAGTTATGAGTTTACATGTGGATGGATGGAGAGGGAGAGGGAGACCAAAGAAAAGATCGATGGATTGTGTGAAGAGTGATATGAAAGAAAAGGAAGTTAGTGATAGCATGACGAGTGACAGGGCAGAATGGAAGAAAAAAACGTGTTGCGCCGACCCCAAATAACACGGGACAAGGGCAGGAAGATGATGATGACGATGATGATGATGAGTTTTTTGGGACCACTTTTAAAATAAATACAGTTTTTTTGGTAACTGTACTTTTTTTATTTTTTTTATAGGTTCGCGTGTTCCATACAAACTTTACTGCCTTTTTCATTGTGGTCCCAAAAATCTACTCAAAAAATATTATTGTTCATAGTACTTGTAGTTGTTGTAGTAGTGTGTTGTTGTTAATAGTATTGGTGTCTTTGTGCTCTTATATCTGCTTTTGTTCTTTTCACTATTAAGTATTTCTGTGTACATAAATAAATAAATATATTGTTTTAATAGGTGGAAGTTGGGACCGTGGTCCCGGTCCAAAGAGCCCAATACGAAAGAAAAGTTGAAGTACAATTAAAAATAAAATTTAAAAAACATAGAATTAGGGTTCTATTATAAAAATTGGTCAAGTGCAAGTCGGACTTACTCACGAAGGGTTCCGTACACCAATTAAAATCGAGCCAAAAACGGCGATACAATTACGTTTCTCTTGTGTGCGAATCTCCCTTTAATTTTTATAGTTCTGTCGCCACAACGAATGGTCAGAGAAATAAATATTCTGTGATTTCAACTGTAAGAGGTAGAGCTCTTACGGTTTATTACATACAGCCTACTGACAGACAGACGGACAGACAGACAGATGGACAGACTGCGGAGGCTTAGGTAATGGGGTCCCGTTAGCACTCTTGGATTACGAAACCCTAAAAAACTTTAATATAGCCAAAATAATATGAGAGTAAATTAGCACTAGCACTATACCTACTCCATTCGAAATAAGATAAATTTAAACAAACCTGTTTTACTTTCCGTTCACCCAATTTTGACATTTATTGCGTTGGTGGCATGATACATGGCGGGTGCAGTAAATAATTGGTATTATTAATAATAATAATAATAACACTAATAATAGTATTGTAACCACTTTTTGTGCTTCTAATGCCATCCATATGCCTACGTAATAGAAGTCAAAATCGATTGATCAGACAGAAAAACGGTTTGTTAAAATCTCTAATCTCATTGCGAATGGAGTATAGGTTCTAAGATTGGTCTCGTAAATGTAATAACTAATAACTAGTCTGTCTCTCTAGGTCCAATCAAAAACCAGTCCAATTTCTTTTTTATTAAAGCCTTCAAAGGCCCATTTTAATTACAAGAGGGTCTTTAATTCTTTTAATTTGATCATGGTTTTCTTAATTACCTTAGTTTTCGGTAAAAAATCGTATTTGCCTCTACCTTAATTGGAGGGCCGAGAGGTAGATTAAATATGATTTTTTTTTAATACTCTTGCGTAATTACAGTGCTGTATTACAATACCGATGAAATTACGATTTCGAGGAAAAAAATAATTTTATTTCGCTTGGAATAAGTAAGTAATAATATGGTAGAGCGTTGATCATCTGGGGCCATGGGTGATGCGAAAAAGAACCCCCGGGGCCCTGAAACGAGGGCAAAGAAGGACCAGGAGTAGGTTTTTGTCGGTAAAAATCTGACACGCCCTCCCGCCCCTCCCAAGGGCAGGAGATGTCATTGGATGATATTCCACCTTAAAAAAAAGAGTATTGATCATTCATTTATTATTTATTAATTTTGAAGGCACGGTTAGCGCAGTGGTTGAGCGATGGACTGCTGCGCTGCTTGTCGTGGGTTCGTCCCGCACGTAACAAATATTTTTATGTCCTACAGATAGCTATTTCTGGTCTGGGTGTCTTGTGTTGTGAGTTTACAGATTTTTGAACTGCGAATGTCATACTAGACTCTGTCAAAGCTAGCGTTGCCAGGCGTCCGGATAAAGCCGGACACGGTCAGGCGTTTAGGTTGTGTGTCCGGCCAAATTGGCGGAGTCCGGCCTTTTTTGATTTGTCATTGTGTTCTGCCTTACCTTGTATCGCTAGCGGAGCGTACTAGTAATTATATCAGACGAGATATTATCGTCAATAAAAAAAGGCGTTCTTTACTTCAAAAAATAAATTGTCGGTCTTTTTATCCGAAAGTCCAGCTAAACTGGCTAGTCTGTCCGGCTTTTCAGTTTTAAGACCTGGCAACCCCAAAGCTTGTATACGTCATACAGCGCTTGTCAAGCTGGGTTCCTTACTATTGACTTCGCTGACATAATTATAAAAAAAACCACCATCACCAACCCACCACCACCAGCTTTTTTAAAGCAAAGTTTCTTTGAAGTAATATTAAATTGCATTGTCGTCAAACGAGCTCCATAATTAAAAATTTTCGCGCGTTTTGAAAAAAACGGGAATATTTTGTGTCCCGGAGGTTTATCCCCTCGCACGCGGGGGGGGGGGTATTATTATTACGTAACTGCGCGTTTTTAAGTAAAACCACACAAAAAAAAAACGTACAAACGTGTGTACAGTACAACAAATGTGCGTTTTTCAAGATCATTCAAGTGGTATAGACGTGTGTACAATCGGCGCTCGAGGGACAACGGTATAGGTAACCGAGAAAAGGGACGTATGGACACATTATTTATAACCTAAATATGATTTAAGCAGCTTAGTTCAAGATTTACATTTGATTTGGCTCTTGTTAGTTAGGCACTAAGGCACGTGTTTCGATGTGTGATTCGTGACAATACCCTAAACTAGTTTAATATAGTTGTGACAGGTTGACGTGATCGGCCAATGGTTAAGAAATTTTACTCACGACCTTTGGCTCATTTATTGAGGATTAAGTCTAAGGCTAAACGGACCAATATGACCCTATTTAAAAAAAAAAAAACAAAATCTGTACTTACTGCGTGATTTTGTCCACGCGAGCTAAACTAGTATTATGTTATCTTGGTATTATGTCAAGACATTTTTTTGGTGGTGTGATATCATCACATTACTTTTCCCGGTCTGGTTGGAGCGAGAGAGAGTGTCAGACTAGAATGAATAGGCTCTTAATAAACTAGTGCGCTTCACCATCAACGACTGCATCACTGCTTACCATCAGGTGGGATCGCAGTCAAGCATTAAATTTATGTCATTAAAAAAAAGAGACTTAACTGACTAAAACCACCTGTGTTGTTGTGTATGTGTGTGTGTGTGTGAGGGCCAAGGTGTCTCTTTCGAAAAATCTTCCACTATTTCTGAATAGACTCTAAAATACTCATAACAACGATACTAAAAGACTTAACTAACGATCTGCAGCAAAACTTAACACTTGTTTACAGCCCCGTTTGACATAATTATAGAGAGTTCACCCTCTATGGCATTCTGCCAAGCTGAGACAAATTGTAAACACATCCAGTTTCTGGTTGTTGGGCTCTGTTTCCTTGTAAGATTTAACGATTTTCCTGCTTTATAAGCCGGTATCACATGGATACAATGATAAATGGAGCGGATTTTTTTATCTGACTTAAGGGCCCAATCACATCGAATCGTAAAAATCTGCGAGCTCGCGCGACGCATCGGACGAACATGCGAATTGATTCGCATTGCATTGTGTGGTCACCTGAACCGATGCTTTGCTGCACGAAATCGCATCGCAGCAAATAGCATCGCAGTTTTGTGTGGAAGCTCTATTTTCTTCTTTCATCGAGAATATGTCACGAGTCTTGCCAAGGGGTATCTGGCCAGTGCGTGATTGTTTGAAAGAGTTACCGCGGCCATGGAACGGAAAGGGCAACTGAAGATCACGGGTAGGTTTTTGTCAATAAAAATCTGATACTCTCTCTCGCTATATTGTCTAAGCGAAACTAAATTAGCCTAGCTCTTAGCACACAACGGTAAAAAGAAAAGTATAATATAATAATAATATTCATACAACTATCACACAACGCCGTCCAGTCTCAAGCTAAGCAGAGCTTGTGTTATGAGTACTAGACAACTGATAAACATTCTTAAATAATTCTAAATACATACATATTATAGATAAATTACACCAGGACACAAAACAAATGATTGTGCTCATCACACAAACATTTGTCCTGGATGGGAATCGAACCCACGACCTCCGGCATAGCAGTCAGGGCCACTAACCACTAAACCATCAGACCAGTCAGTATGCAAGGTATGAATAATCTGCTCCTATAGAACAAGTCATATTAATGCTGTGGCTACATTGTCATGCGAATATCCGTGTAGCGTTCTTGCGATAAAAATATCCGAATACGATATTTTCATCGCGGAAACGCTACACGAATACGCGTGACGTATACGCGATGTTTTTGTCTACATTCGTGGTCAATTGCATTTCTATGCCGCTGTGTAAATGTCGGCAAGCATTCGTATTCACCGAAATACTTCGCGATACGGCGAATTACTCGACCACATTTGTCGTAATGTCGCGATTATCGCCGAATCCCGATAATATAGCTACAGCATAACAGTATCAAAACTGTTTTTAGCAACGAAATAAGTTCCTGCTGCATATCAACGATTTGCTGATGCCCGGTATCTATGGGTGTGCAGATGATAGCACAGTTGTAGAGAGATACTTGCCAAGCGCTCGGACTAGTAAGGAGCTAATCCGGTCCGAGAGAGAGGCTATGGTAGAGTGTACGCATGTCAAAACACAAGCGTGTCTGTTCACCGCTAAAAAGGAGTTCTTTCACCTTGGCTCTTGCTTTTTAGATTGTATCCCTGGAGTACAACGACCGCCTTCAGCTCTTGGGAGTTGAAATTTCCTCAGACCTTAACTTTGAGCGGTTCATTGAGTCCAAAGCCTAGGTAGCTGCTAAGAAACTCGGCGTTCTTGCAAAGGTCCGGCGGTACTTCACACCGTGACAGCTTTTAATGTTATACAAAGCACAGGTCCGTTCGTGTGTGGAGTACTGCAGCCACATATGGGCTGCTGTAAAATGCCTCCTAGCAGCTTTGGACTCGGTGGAAAGGCGTGCAAAGAGGCTAATTGGTGATCCAGATCTGGTTAAGTCCAATCTACAAAGCCTTGAGCACAAGCGTTGAGTAGCCAGCCTTTTGGTGTTTTACAGGATGCATTTTGGAGAGTGTGCGCGGGAATTGCATGACTTGATTCTACCACCGGACAACCCGACGAACGGCGAGTATCCACCCTTACGTTGTTGAAACCTCTACGGTCTGGACCAGGCGTTTCTCCTCGTCGTTTATACCGTGTACATCGAGGGACTGGAACAACTTGCCTGCTGCGGTCTTCCCGTCCGATTATAATTTAGGTGTCTTCAAGGCTAGAGCGAATAGGCTCTTAATTAACTAGTGCGCCTCACCATCAACGATTGCATCACTACTTACCATCAGGTGGGATCGCAGTCAAGCACTAGTTTAAAACAATTTAAAAAAAAAGTCCATACATATTTTCGTTTTCATACAAGGAATCCACGTGTAAAGAAAATGTTCTGTGTTATAATTTTCTATGTGTGTACTTAAAGATATCGTTTGTAACGAGGAGTACGTTTTAATGAGTAGAAAATGTGTTCTTGGTACCGAGTTAATTATATTTTTAATTTATACTGCTTTGCACGCGTGTGTCAGCTTGAGTCACAAGCGAAAGCGATTTTGTTGGAGCAAGTTATTGTTCTGGATTATCTATCCATATTAAATAAATGGAGAAACTGACTTTTTGACATATTAACTCACAACCAAAACTACTGGGGGCTACTTAACTACTTTATGATGTGGGCGAGTACTAAGAGACGATTTTTCCATAACTCACCCCTTACGGGGACAAAGCGGGTGTCTAATGTTTGTATGCAGAAACCTCACGCGGGCGAAGCCGCTGGCAGAAGCTAGTGTTAGTATTAGTAAGTAATTAGTAAACCGTTCTGAAATGGCTGCGATTGCAGAAAATAAAAATGCAAATACTTTTTTTACTATTGATAGGCTCGCGCTTGACCGCTATCCCATTTGCTAGTAAACTGTGACGTGACGGACGTTGAATTATACTTGTCTAGACATAACCTATTCACTCTTGACTTAAAGAAGAACAGCCCACCCATACGCATGAAACATTTTGGTAACACATTCATTGAGCGAACAGCTAAGGAGTGGAATTCGCTACCGGAGTCTGTGTTTCCTGATAACTACAACCTAGGAATCTTTAAGTCAACAGTGAATAGGTTACTTTTAGGCAAGCGTGCTGTATCGTCGACCACATCTTCGTTTTCCATTAGGTGAGATAATTGTCAAGTCTATTGGTCGAGCCTATTTAACTCTTTAACCGCCTGCGTCGGATTATTTTGACGAGTGTTTTCGCGTCCTATTCGCCAGAGTCGTGTGTTTGCGACTGGGTAATGCATCTCGTTTAGTTCTTCAATCCCCACAGAAGAGCTGACGGGATGGAGTATTTGGTCGTGGATGTGCGACTATGGTGGAATAAACGCGAGAGTTATTAGTCGGATGTATCCGACGTTTAACTCTCTCGCTACCTCTCATCCCTTGTCCCACTCTAAACATTATTGAATTTACCTACATTTACAGAGGCTCTTAACATTTAAGTAGAGTATAACGCAACGCAATTTACTTCAACCAATTATTGAGTTAATTTAGCAAAGAAAGTGCCTTCGGCTTTTAAAGGGTGGAAAGACTCAGGTGTAGGGAAAATCGTAATGAAAGTATCGATAAACGTTTAATGAAATAAAATTATCGATAGGATCGAGTACTTATTTAAAATTCATTGAAAAAATGTACCTAATGAACAACGCGAATGCTGAGTGGGATTCTGGATTTATTTCTCAGGTCGTACGAATTTTTTGCTATAAAACTTAGTAGTTGATTCTCAGGTCGTGCACATTTTTTTATGAAACGTATCGGTAGCTATCTGGAGTTCGGGTTACTAGTAAACTTTTATCGAGTATCGATAAAAAATGTGGAAGCTCAATCGATTACATGATGTTAAAATTTTAGCTTGGAAAGTGTCCATTGCCATCACACTAATACATATTATAAATGCAAAAGTTTGTATGGATGTGTTTGTATGTTTGTTACTTCTTCACACTTAAACGTCTGAACGAATTTGGATGAAATTTGGCATACGGGTAGATGGTAGTACTTATATTCTTTTTGGCAGAAGCTATTAAATATATTAATCAGTTTATTATCAAAGTACCTAACTTTTTCTTTTTTTTTGTAGGTGGGAAAATTACCAAATGGCATTTGGGCGAAGTGGGAGATAGTGTCAGACTTTTACTGACAAAAAACCCACTCCTGTTCCTTCGTTGCCCTTCGTACCAGGGCCGAGTCTTCCTTTCAGAATCAGACCCTTGGCCCCAGTAGGCTTCGACCCTGCTGGGCCCGTACGGTTTGCTAACATCTCCCTGCGGCGCGCGTGGAGGATTACCAATTCTTGACATCGCACTAATATTGTAAAACCTACCTTCCTATTTCAATCACACTTCTCTTACACTTACCCCAGATTACTTCAGGTCAGGACATCATGCCTTTTTCTTCCGCACTTCTCTGTAGTAGTCATCAGCAGTCACCCTCTTTTACTTTAGTGGGAGATCATCAAATGACTCTTCCCGCTTTGGGTAGAGTGAGACGGAGTGTCAGACTTTTACTGACTTAAACCCACTTGTGTTCCTTCAGTTTCCCTTTGCGTTTCAGGGCTACAGTAACTCTTTCGAACATACCTGCAGCATATCATCGTACTTACACAGTCCACCCATCGTCTCTTTGATCTTCACCTCTTCCTGAAGACACTGTAGTATTGGTTATGTTGCTTGCCACAAGCGCTAGTCATCAGCCAAAAAACATCCACTGTTGGACCTAGTCCTCCCCCAAGTGTTGACATAATGATCGGTCCTGTGCGTCTCGCATCCATCGGGTTCCCCCGACCTTCACCATGTCATCGGTCCACTTTGTGGGCGGCGTTCCAACGCTGCGTATTTCGGTTAAAGCGCTAGTGACATAAAATTTATATTAAAAGCGAAATATCACTCACTGATTAATCACGAAATCTCAGAAACTATAACACCTACAAACTTAAAATTTGGCAGGTAGGTTCCTTATAGGGTGTAGACATCCGCTAAGAACGGATTTTATGAAACTCCACCCTTAAGGGGGTAAAACGGGGGTTGGAAGTTTGTATGGAGAAACCTACTTTTACGCGGGCGAAGCCGCTAACAGAAGCTAGTATTCCAATAAGCAGTACAATACACACGCAAAATCTTTAATGCTTTCTTTCTTAAATATCGATATATTTTCGGACGACCCATTTCTCACCCTTAATTGGGTAGGTACTTTGTAAATAGATAAATAAATTCTGTGTTTAGTTTTTAAAGTAGGGCGAGTTTTCCAATTTTCGGTTCAGAATGTTTTATTATTATTGTATTAGGTAGGTCTATTTTTTATCCTATTTTATTGTTCGGTAATTGCTTTCCAAGTTTTATTTTGGTTTTGTTCGTTTTTCTACCGTTGTAATTAACTGTAAATATTGGTATTTTAAATTGAAAGGAACCTTTCAACGAAATATATAGCGTGGTGAAAATAACTTTATTTTTCTCAAAGTTGTATTTCAAAAATTAATTAATAACTGTTTCTACCTCGTTAGTTCTGTCACGAAAAGTGTTATGTGGGTTTTCCAACTGCAATTTGTTAATATAACAGCTCAGAGTTTAGATTTGTGACCGACAGGATGGACAGCTCGATAATGTAGCTGGATGACAACTCATCGTGCGTCATTTAAATATACGCGTATTAAATATTTTTGTCGTTTTATTTTTTGTATGTTTAATTTGTTTGTGTATGTGTAATTTGTTTCTGTGTGTGTAAGTGGTTTCTGTATGTGCAATGTTTTATGGACTCTGATTGTCCGAAATAAAAATTTATTATTATTATATCATTTATTTATTTTGTATACATACTTACTCATAACATTTATAAATATTTCTTAAAAAAAAAAACATAAAAAAAGACATTTAAAAATATAAAAAGTAGTAGCCCACCGGCATCGGGTACAGCCCCGGTAGCCAAGTCACAAACGATAAACGTAAACTCTCAGTAGTCTTTAATAGATTTTCAACTTTATGTTATTGGATATAAAGTTGAAAATCTATTGAAGATTACATAGTGTTTTCGTTCGTTCCGCTCAGTAGTCTAGTAGTCTTTAATAGATTTTCAACTTTATGCTCTTAGGTATAAAGTTGAAAATCTATTGGAGATTACTAAGCGTTCACGTTTATCGTTTGCAACTAGGCTAGGGGGGCAGGGTCCAAGCTACCGACAGTCAGGGCTCCTGAGAGAGGAATCTCCTAACGATGTGCGCCGTGTCCAGGAGTACTGCTTTCTGGATCAGGCCTGTGATCCAGCTGCCTAACGAGAGCCTCCTTATTACATTATTATTAATATACTTGTCTCTTATAACAATAATTTCCAGACGAAGAGCAACGGTTACCTCGCCGTCCGGCCGTTCGGTAAAGACCGAGCCCGAGTCCTTGACGGTGCAGTGTGTTCCTCGTGCGCCTCAAAGAAGTGTCAGACAAACCGTAAGAGCCTAGGCAGCTGAAGGGGGAACACCCAAATACTCCGAAATATTTTATTCCGAATTTCGATATTCCGATTTTCAAAAGTCCGAATTTCATAATACCTAAAAATTATAATGTCTATTACTAAAAATCACGAAATTTATTTTACCGAAAGTCGTAAATGCGATTTGTTAGTTTTCCGATTTTCATACGTTCGAAGAATCAAGTGCTCGAAGGGTTCTCGGTTCGAAAAACGATATTCCGATTTTCAATACTTCGAATAAACTAAAAATCAACATGTTGTGCTACAAAATTTAGTGTCAGAAACGAATCGCTGCAAAACCGACTTCACGCAGTCTTGTTTGCCCTACCCCTAGAGTGTAATTTAAACCCGCGTAGGCGCGGAGGGGTAGGGCGGCCCGCGAGCTGAGGAGCAGGTGGTTTGAAGGCCCGCTGCCGTGGCTGAGGCTGGCCGGCGAAGCCGGCCAGCAAACCGAAGCTGCGGTGGTGAGCGTTAAAAGCATCTGCGACGATAAGCTCGCGTGTCGCCGCCCAAACCCCGCAGCGCCGGAGCCGTGACAGAAACAATGCTTGCTGCATTTTGCATGCCTGCTTGCATGCTGCATGCCTGCTTTCATGCTGCATGCCTGCTTGCATGTTACAAGCTTGCTTGCCTGCTTGCATGTTGCATGCTTGCTTGCATGTTGCATGCCTGCTTGCATGTCGCATGCTTGCTTGCATGCTGCATGTCTGCTTGCACGCTGCATGCCTGCTTGCATGCTGCAATAAATCCCCTGCATGCTGGAAAACGCATCTGTTATTAGTTTTTTAATTCTACCCCCTCATACTACGACCTCTGACGAGCATTTATGTGTTTGTTTGTCTTGCTATACAGTTTTATGAGGCGTTTTTATTTCGGAATTTTATTAATCGGTATTTTAATAATCCGAATTCGTATTTTTGATGTTTCAAATTATCATTAAGTCGGACTTTTCGTTATTCGATCTATTGAATCTCGGTATTTTGAGAATAGTAATTATAAAAGTTAGGAAAATTGAAATTTAGGAATTATAAAAATAGGAGTAATGATAAGTCGGAGTTGTTATATTCGGAAATTTGAACCATTCGGAATTATGAAAATCGGTATTTTGAAATTCGTATTTGTGACTGACGGAATAAAGTTTTTCGTATTTATGTAGTGTACCCAGCTGAAGGACATATATTGGTTTTAGTCAGTAAAAATCCGATATGCCTCTCGCCACACTCCAGAGCGAAAAAAGTCATTTGATGATTTCCCACCTAAAAATAATAAAAACATTATGAATTATTTTTGTATCGTGCGTGCGTTCACAGGCATGAAAACATACTTACATACGGGAATCGAACCCGTGACACGCCGCTTAGAATCCAATCACTCAACCTTTGGGCTAACCGTGCCGCAAAATACGGTGCCTCTGACATTTCCAACCTCAATTAACACAACGATCATAAAACCTAATAGACTTCTACCACTATTTTAATGAAAGCAGTTTTAGATTCGAACTCTCAGCCAATCTATTAAGAAAAAGTAAAAAAGAAAACTTTTTAATTACCACTACGTTTTTTATTGGCTTTTTCTTGAAGGTTTTACTGAATAGAAAGATCCGTTATGAAGCAATTACGTTTGTTTGATGGGTAATATAGAATTGTTTATTTATGGCTTTTTTCAGGTGCTTTTTTCAGTTATGGAACACTAAAATAGTGTTCCATAACTCAAAAAGAAAAAACGGAACCCTTATATACAGACAGACGGACAACAAAGTGATTTTGTTGTCCGTCTGTCTGTCAAGACTTTTATCTCGGAAACGCGTAAAGGTATCGAATTGAAATTAAAACCGTATACACAAGGCTGCGGTCCCTTGAAGCTGTGAAAAAATCAAACTTCTAAGTTAACGGATAAAAAAGATTCGGCTGTTTATGTCGCAAAAAACCTATATTTCGACACTCAAGAAAATCAAAATGCACTTCCCGTTGACCCAGAATCCGGATATTTAACATAAAGCAAGGTCTTAAAGCACAGGCATAGGCATAGTCGGCCTTATAATGTTCCCAATGTTGGGACTCAGGCCTCCTCTCTAGGAGAGGGAATGGGCCGTAATCCACCACGCGGGCCCAGTGCGGGTTGGTGGATGTCACATGTCTTCGAATTTTTGGTTCTAGGACATGCCGGTTTCCTCATGATGTTTTCCTTCACCGTTTTTAGAGCAGTGGTGATGAAATAAATTACACAAAGTAATGCGCCTGGCTGGGTTTGAACTCGCGACCTACAACTCGTAAGTCGGGGCCGTTACCACTCGGCCACCACTAGCTATTAAAGCACAGATATATGGATAAATCAGAAAACAGTAAATTTATTGTTATGTCACTAAAAAACACATTTTTATCGATTAGGAAAATCTTCGAGTGATTCGGGAATTAAATTTACATAGGTAAGATTGTACGGAACCCTCACTGCGCGAGTCTGACTCGCACTTGCCCAGTTGTTTTTTTAAGGTATTAGTTACATTTGTGCAGATTCTCGAACTAGACGAGGATGTACATCTGGTATTTTTGTTTTTGATTGTAAAATCACTAAATTACTTTGTATGTTGGTGTTGTGTCATGCTGTGTTTGTTTGTTGTGGGTTGTTCTTTAATTCTTTATTGTACACTAAAACAACTTATAAAATAAGTAGATAACAACGTTCATGTACATAGGTGAGCTTAACTCAAAGTTGAGTTTTCTTCCAGCAAATCATTGAGTGATAGAGAGAGATCACAATAGAGGGTAGGATCCAGTGTACAATTTTAAAATTACAAATAATACGAATAAAATAATACATAAATATACCTACATACTTAAATACAAACATACTTATATATTATAAACATATAATATATATATATACTATGTCATCGTGAAAGGAAATGCTCTTTAATTTTTCTCTTGAAGACATCCAGAGAAGGGCTGTCACGTAGGGAGTGTGGGAGAGAGTTCCACAGGCGCACCGCAGTGACAGAGAAGGAGCCATCATAACGGCTAGAAGTGTGAAAGGGGGTACGAAGAAGAAGAGAATTGGCAGTGCGACAGGGTTGTTCTTACTTCTTCACACTCAAACAGTTGAACAGATTCGAATGAATGTCCTGGAATATCACATTGGATAGTTTCATTCCAGGAGTGTGATCCTTTAAGATCGCTAGCAGAAAGTAGTGATAAAATAAATGTAACCTTTATAAATATAATAAGCCTCTAACTCTGCAAATTGAAGGCAATTCTTGGCTCAGGTCACATATCGCAAAATTACTGGGTTACTATAAATAGTCTGGATTCGTGTGTGGGCTTTTATTTGACCACTGAGAATACAACAAAGCATTTTATTATTAAACGTAAGGGTCAACATACACTGAGGGGCGATGCTGTGCGCTTTTTTTTAATGCTAATAATATAGCGCTGAAGAGTTTCTATGTTTGAACGCATTAATCTCAGGAAATACTGGTTCAAAACAATGATTGATGGAACACATGGTTGGTTTTTAGTCAGTCAAAGTCTAACACTCCATCTTACTCCACCCAGAGCGGGAAAAGTTTGATGATTTCTTACCTCAAAAAAGGGTATTTCAAGTATAACATTTCTTGAGGTTCAATAAGATGATAAAGTCCATCACAAACTGGACTTAAATTCTACGAAAGCACCGAGGCAGCGCGTAGTACCTAAATTCTATAGTGTATCTTTAAAATCATTATCACTGTTGGTAACTTAAATAAAGAAAATAAAATTGTCTGAAGCATCGCGTCGCATCGCGTCGTGGTGTGTTCTGACCTTAAGTTCGAGGCAGGTTTCAAGCGCAAATAAATGTCGCACACTACAATGATATCAACTGGGTGTGGCAGATGTGAATAGAACGACAAGAATGTATTAAATAGCCACGACTTTGTCGAGTTAGGACGTTTTTTTTTCTGTGGAAAAATCATCTTATGACTTCCTCCGCTCTTGGGGGGAGCGGGAGATAGTGTCAGACTTTTACTGAATAAAAACCCACTCCTGTTCCTTCGTTGCCTTTAGTACCAGAGCCGAGTATTCCTTTCAGAATCAGACCCTTGTAGCAGTAGGCTTCGACCCTGCTGGGCCCCTACAGTTGCTGACGTGTCCTTGAGGCACGCGTGGAACAGTACGCGCCGTCGACGACTTGGGCTCGGTCCGGACGGTTACCGGACGGTCCGCAAGCCCGCGCCTACGGTGGCCGGAAATGTCGAGTTAGGACTACGTGATTGAAAGAGTTACCACGGTCTTGGAACTCGAAGGGCAACTCATCATCTTCCTGCACCTGTCCCGTTTTATTTGGGGTCGGCACAACACGTTTTTCTTACATTCTATCATGTTACCCGTCACGCTATCACTTACTCCCTATTCTTTCATATCACTTCTCACTAGAGGTCGGAATTAGGTAGAGTTATTCATGTACTTGCATCAAAATGTTTATATTAATATGGATCTTCCCGGGATTTCTAATGAAAATGCCCGTGTGGCCAACAATATTACAAATAAATAATAATAAAAACCTCAGAGATAGATAATAAGTACAAATAAAACAAAGATAATTAACATTCAATTTTTATTAGTATTTTTCGCGTGGTTCGCGGCGTGGATCTAGTGTAGCTCTACAATTCTTGTTTCCATATAAAATGTATGGAGACGGACGTGCCCAGATCAGCGTACGTGGACCATGTGCAATGCATGTGTGTGTGCATGTGTGTGTGCATGTGTGTGTGCATGTGCGTGTGCATGTGCGCAATATAGTTCTACCTTTACGGCTCGTTCACGACCTTGCCGCTCTGAGCGGTAGCGAAGAGCGGTGCGGCGAGCGTAAAAATCAAAAATATGAAAATGTTTGAAGCACGCCACGAGTCGCCGCTCATAGCGAAAAAGCGCGCGCTTTTCTCAGAGCGAATCGCTACAGCGGCGAGCGGTGAGGTGAGCGGCGGGAACAAAAGTACCAGCGACTAAGTGGGACGCCACGAAACAGAGCGGCGCGAACAGCGGTGTAGGGGTGACGTGCTCACTCCTACACCGTGGCGAAGCAAAAAAACCCAAAATGTAGAAATATTTTAAATATACTTCTATGTGCTGCAGAATATAATCAAAAGTTTTGGATATTTTCTGTAATCTTCGTATAGGTGACGAAATTCGCCATTTAAACACCTGCCATTATTTTGAGCACGTTCTGACTACCTAAATACGTTCACCGCGGCCGCCGCCGCCCGCTCGGTTTCGTGGCGTGCAATTCGCCCCGCTTGCCGCCGCCGCACCGCTCGCCGCTAAGACCGAAGTCGTGAACAGGCCGTTAGTCTCTCTCGCTCCGCTCTAGAGCGGAAGAAGTCATTGGATGATTTACCACCTTAAAAAAAAACCGTAACTCAATATCAAACAAGCCACACCTGTATATTCCCTCCAAAACACTTGTTTTTTTCTAGTACAACTTATTTTTTGTTAACCTGCCAGCGCAAGTACCTTTATTTTATTTGTCCTTATAACAATCTTATTCACTTTAACGCTTCATGTTTTTCTTTATAGCGGCACACAACCATAAAGCTTGGTTAAAAGGCCTCCTACGGTATAAGGCTCGCTACAAACTTACGACTTACGATTATGCGTGGGGATTGTCTTACGTAATTTAAGTTTAGTAGGTCGTCTCGTGAAGCGGGCTTATGTTTCAGTACCTAACATTATTTTACGTAGTACATATCGTTCTTTATTATTTTAATTTATTTTGTCTGGTTATTTTCTTTTGCATGTAAAGTTGTTTATTATGATTACTACGTTTTGTTTATGGGTGTATTTAAATTTACCAGAAATGTAATAGCGTTTACGTTGTATTTATTATTAACGTCATAAGTTTTGTAAAATACAAGAAGACTGTGCTTGTACAAGTGGATGGGGTCCAGTAGGGCCGATGTCTACTAGGGATGAATGTTCGAAAGAGTTACCATTTCCTTAGAACTCCTGAAAGAACATTTATGGGTTTTTAGGAGACCGTGTCTACTCAGTAAGACAGTGGAAAAGGGAGGGCCTGTGCTAATCCTACTTCTCGTTGAAGCAATACACTGAGGGTGGACAGATATTGTGATTCCAGGTCGCACCCACGCCTGCAACCAGGAGAAAGAACCTAGTATTGTGGCTGATTCGGCTAATGTGTGGAGACTGTAACCCGTCCATTTAATATCACAGGGCTTGAGATACGGAGGAGTACATTCCTGCACCTCACTACAGTAGACAACACCTCTTCCTAGCGTTGCTACACTGACCAGTCCTGTGTTTTTCGACCCATCAACCAAGCTCTATCGACCATCCGTTCTAAGAAATGAACCGTCATGATGACTTGCAAAGTTGTAACAAAAAAGCAATCGAATTTAGAACCTCTTAAGTATATCTAGAAATGCCAACTATTAAAGAAAAGATAGACCAGTCCTGTAAAACCTACAACCAAAGACTAAAAACGCTACAAATATCTGAATGAGATGATCATTACATTTTGTATTATATGATTTAATTTAGATAATATAGTATATTTTAAATTTTGTAACTTATTTGTATACACTGTGTCTCCATCTCTCATCCAAATCTCCTTTCGCAGGTCTGCTGAAAGAAATTCCATTTGAAATAAGCAGTACCTTTGTGCTCTTTTATCTGCTTTTATTCTTTTTATTTTTAAGCTTTTGTGTGTACATAAACAAATAAATATATAATTAGATGTACTAAATTTCAAAAATCAATTATGATGTCAGACAAATTTAATTAGCTAAATGACTGATTGTAAATGGACAAAATATAATACAAAGAAAAAAAGAAAAGCTAATTGAGGTCCTCCACCGTTTTGTAGGGCTGTTAAAATGTGTTATAACAATTCAAATTGTTTAGAGTGTCCCACCAATGTCCAAAAACACTGAATATCGTAGACTACATTCCATCATTTTTTTTTTTTAATTAAAACGGATGAGATACCGGTTTGGTGCATTAAATTCTAAGAACTGTAACAAAACAATTAATAAAAATAAACAATTAAACTACTGAGAATAACTATGTTGATTCTAAAACAGAGTAGTCAAGTTTACAATAAAACATACTGCCTATTTAAAATTAAAATATTTTACTGCCACAGAACAGAGAAACTCTTACGCGGCAGTTGTTAGATGTGGTATTGTTGAAACCTTCTATCAAATCAAACGTATCATCGAATTTCATCGTTTATTCATACAAATTGACGGCCTGTGACAATTTTTTTAAATTATTTTTATCATAAAATCTCTATCCAAAATCACAAACAGAAAGAATTTTCAAACCCGTTAAAAATAAAGGAAATTAGAAACCTTTCAAAAAGGGAAAAGAAACTGTCAAATAACAGAAACAGGATGCACAAACTACAATATGACGTCACCACTATTAGGTTATGCGCGTAAAAATGAGTTTCACTGTCACCTTTCCTCTAACAAATATTTGAAATAGTATTTGTTGCTTCATTTTAAAACAAATTTTGATGCGGCTTTTAGAAAGTTGTGTAGTACAAAAAAATAATATACACAGGCAAGTACCTACCTTATTCTGTCTTTGTCTATGACAGTCGAAGCTTTTTGCTCAGCGCAATTATTAGCCAGTAAAATTGACTATTGAATATGATTGATTTTGTGCAAAACCCTTTTTTCTAAATAAAAGTACCCTAAGTTAAATGACCGTGGTCCTAGAAAGCAAAGAGCAACTGAAGTACTCATTTCATGATAACCACCTTAAAAAACCCTGAGTTACCTTCTTAAAACAGCACTATCTGCTAGCAGAAAACCACGTCGAAATCGGTGCCACTGTTTCGGAGGTTAGACAGAATAAACAAACATAAAAAAAAAATGTAAATACCGTGGAAACATTCATAATGTATTTTTAAAAAGATGTTGTTTTGACAATACAATCAGACACTTCAACTTAATACAATTATATGGCGTATCTAGTCATTGTCAGCGCGTCGTTCCGTACTCTATGGTCTCCACTAAATTTACAACCACTAAAATGGTTAACGACACACGACAGTCGTAAGTTTGTGGGTAGCCTAAAGTGGCTTATGCAAATAGAACGTTTTTTTATTGAAAATTAAGGGGATAAAATAGGCACCATTGACTCATTAGGCCAGATTCAAAATTTTATCGATTCTTGAACAGCCTTTAGGGAAATGAGATGTCAAAGCTTCCTGGTTCAAATCGAAATGCTTTTGTTTTTTTCATTCAATGCCCGAATGAATAAAACATTGTATTTAAATGTTGGATTTATTGAGAGTGAAAGTCATAGCGTAAGAAGCTTCGAGGTTTTTTATTTCTGACTAGCTTTTGCCAATGACTTTGCCCGCGTGGAATTAGCACTTACGTCCATTATAAATTATAGTCTATAATTATGTTATTCTGATAAATAAGCTATTTTTTTTTGCGGTTGAAAATATCCTTATAACTTCTCGCGCACTAGGGTGGGTGTCAGATTTTTAGAAAGAAAGAAAGAAAGAAAGAAAAACTGTTTATTCGCGCGAAATGACGCAATCTTAAAACTAGCAAACAAACATTGTTAATTGATAGGGAAGATATGCGTCACATCCGCGCAAAACGCACACACAAACGCAAACGCAACCAACGCAAACGGCAAACGCGCAAACGGGGTTTTACTGACTAAAACCACACCTATGTTCCTTCAGTTGCCTTTTGTGTTTCAGGACCATGAGTCTATCCTTTTTAGAACCAATCCCATGGCTTTAGCAGGCATCGGCCCTGCTGGGCCCTACGTTTTGCTGACATCTCTTTGAGGCGCGTGTGGAGCACTATGCGTCGTCGACGATTGACGTCGGGCTCCGTTCTTAGGACGAGCGGTCGGCGAGATTGCTCGCCGTCCACAAGCTCGCGCCCAGGGATATACGAGTATAAGCCTTTCATCCAAACACGTTTAACCGTATGAACGTGAAGAAGTAATAAACCCAGACATTCACACATACACATACAAACTGTCGCCTTTATAATATTAGTGTGTTAGTGTGTGACTATTTTAGCGATGCGTTAGTAAAACTAAAAAAAAAACATTAAGTTTTTTCGTAATGTGCACTTTTACACAGTACATTTATTTGACGGTTGCCTAAAGTTTGTGGAAGCAACATAATTCGACACCCTCATCGAACAAGGCAGTATCTCAGATTACAGTCCAAACAAAATTCATATATAGCACCATCACTTTTTGGTTTATTTTAAAAATATACTGGATTAATGTTACAACCTTGTTCGTTGCGGGAGTCGTATGTAGAGTTTTTCTTCTTAGCGTATCGTTCGCAAAACTATTTAAATGTCTTGCCTGGCCCAGTATTCGGCCACGGCAGTGCCGTCCCCTGATGCTGTCATTAGATCCCTACGTGAACAGGTAACAGGGCACGTGATGCAGGATCGAAGGTGGGACATGGTCTGCGGAGAGACGCCGCACAAACACTGAAGATCGGAACCGTCCGAGAAGCCCCATCTGTGGAGATTGTCTTTGCTGCGCCCAACTTGGGTGCAGTGTCTGTTTAGAGTTTATATGTAGAGTTATTAATACCTTCCCTAAAATCCCGGAATCATAAACATGACGATTAAAAGTCGAGAGTACTCGTATGTTACTAACTACTAGTAACTTTAGGTAAATATACACTACCTCCGACCTCCGCCGAGTCGTAGATTTTTTATTAAGAATTAATGTTACCAGAAATCAATTAGCTATAACTATAACATTTCTTTTTTGGAGTTTCCTTGCGTGATCGCATCAGGAATAAAGATATCCGCAGGAGAACCAAGGTCGCCGACATAGCCCGAAGAATCGCCAAACTTAAGTGGCAGTGGGCAGGGCACATTGCTCGTAGAACGGATGGTCGATGGGGCCGTGGGGAGTCGTGGGAATGCGGTGGATGCGAGCCACACAGGACCGGTCGTTGGGGCGACACTTGGGGGAGGCCTATGTTCAACAGTGGACGTTTTTCGGCTGAAATGATGATGATGATGATGATACCATTTCTTTTACATTCACTACCAAATACCATTCCACACTGGGCCCGCGTGGTGGATTACGGCCCATTCCCTCTACTTGAGCAGAGGCCTGAGTCCCAGTTGTGGGAACATTATAAGGCTAATAATATGTATACTTGTTTGTTTATGTGAAAAAAAAAACATGTTTTCTTTCTTTATTCTTTCTATACAAGCCTAAGCTCTTCCTGAAGCCATTTAATATTGTTTTTTTACCAAGCACCATTAACGCTACAAAGCTGCAAAACTGCAATACTAAAACACACAAAGTGCTTACTACCAACTGAACAGATAACCTATTAAAACTAAGCTGTGGAATCTACCACTCGTATTTGCCATCAGTTCTAACAAATATCAATTTTGTACCACGTTCTTGTATCGAACTGTTTCGATATCAAACTACTATGCATGATACAGAGTATGGAATCGCCACGCTCTCCAAATGATAATGTTGACTATGTTGACTATGTTTACTATGTTGACTATGTTGACTATGTTGACTATGTTGACTATGTTGACTATGTTGACTATGTTGACTATGTTGACTATGTTGACTATGTTGACTATGTTGACTATGTTAAAAATGCTGACAATGTCGACTTTGTTGATTGTGTTGAATATGTAGAGCCTGCAGAAAAGCATTCTTTTTTATTTGAGCGTGAGATATTTATGAAATGATTGAAATCTATATAATGGAATGTTTTTACACTACCGCATCTAGTGGCGGTCGCTGAGGATGATCTGGTCGATATCGAACCATCGGCATCGTATCGTATCGTATCGTAACATTTTAATTCACGCCCCGTGTTTGAAGTAGCGATGGGTTTGATACAATGAGAAATTATGAACAAAAGTTTTACTTGGAAAAATCATTGTTACTTTTTTAAAGTTATTGTTTCACTCGGACCCTAATTAAAGGCTGTGAGGAGAGGTACCCTTTTCGTCTGATTGACCCACAAAGAAGTAAACGCTTTGCCATATAAGTATGTTTGTCAGCCTTCATACTGACAGTGATCCGTCTGCCTAATTTTCGGTTAATCTTTCCATCTAAACACATAGTAGGTATGTTTTTTTGGTTAAATAATAATAATGAGTTTATTCAAATAGTTTTACAGTTTTGCAACAGTTTTGTAGGCTATATTATTGTAAGACAAAAGAATGAGATATCTGTTGCCGAACTAGACAAAAGCCTGTAATTTCGGCTATCAGCGCCAATCCCCTCAAATCATCATCATCATCATCATTTCAGCCGAAAGACGTCCACTGTTGGACATAGGCCTCCCCCAAGCGTCTCCACAACGACCGATCCTGTGCGTCTCGCATCCACCGCATTCCCGCGACTCTCACCAGGTCGTCGGTCCACCTTGTGGGAGGCCTTCCAGCGCTGCGTTTTCCGGTGCGCGGTCGCCACTCTAGAACCTTTCGGCCCCATCGAGCTCTAGTTCTACGAGCAATGTGCCCTCCCCATTGCCACTTTAGTTTAGCGATTCTTTGAGCTATGTCGGTGACCTTGGTTCTCCTGCGGATATCCCTCTAATAATAAAAGTTATTAAAAAAACACACAAAATTAATAAAACAAAAAATAAGTACCTACGTAAGTAAGGTTTATAAGTATATCTAACTGCTGCCAAAATTGTCCCAAGCTGAACGGATTTGGATAAAATTTGGCACACTGGTAAACTGTCTCCTGAAATAGCATAAAGCGTACTTTTTATCCCGGCAGTATCTCTCAGTGTGGTATAGATACCCGTGTTCAAAATCAGTTCAGTCGTTCGAGTGTAAAGAAGAAACACACATTCACACACACACACTCACAAACTTTTGCCTTTATAATAACTTCAAATTTAGTGTTATGTCTGTCAGCCTGGCAACAGCCCCCGTTTCACTTTCCAACTATATCTTTCTTTATAAAACTCAATGCATTGTTTTTTAAGTCCCTCTCAAATCTCTCATTTTTTAAAATAACGACTGTCGTCTCGGCATCTCCTTTCTACATATATCGTAGACTATGACCATACTATATCGATTTCATTATTAGACGGTATACAATTACGACTAGGATTTTCATTACGATATGTTTATGTTATTACCAATACGATATTTTAAATTTCTAATCATAATAAATTATTTAAAATGGACCTTCTGGAAAATCGTTTTTTATGTTCACGCATTTGCATTTTGCATGCACAGCCGCCAATGTACCTAATCCTATCGGGCGTTCTATGATATCGAATGAAAAATGGCGCAGTTATAGGCCCATATTAGAAGCCAGGGGCTAAATTTAGATCCTGTTTTATTGCCTAGGTTGATAGGTTATCGGGGTGTTTAATGTGTAATGAGGTGTTTAGATGTAACTTGTTGAATGGCTTGGCTATTATGAATATAATAGTAAATCTATTTTAAGATGTTTTGTAAAATAGGCTGAGATTTGAGATAAGTTCACTTCATTCAATTCATCTATAGGCATAATTTCCTTTGGATGAATTGAAATAATACGATAAAACTGTGAGCCATGTAAGACTGTAAGAGTTTTACCAACCACCGCACAGTGTTCCATGTACAAACAATGTGGTGAAGCTTCTGCGCGTGGTGGTAGGCTCATTGGTGGACTGGGAATGCTATAGCTGGCTGACGCTTGGGCACTTTACACCAAGTGTACACATTACATTATTTTGTATATTTTATTAATACCCTCACATATTCTTAAACAATGTAATTACACCACGATGCAGACCACAGCTTGTTCGGAAGTGCAAACTTCACGTCTACTGCATAGTTTGACGCAAGTTTAGTTTCCACAGACTTCAGAGTGACTAGACATACCATTGCTAATAAAAATATCTTCCCAACACATATCCATTAAAACAATTGTATAATAAATTGCAAAGTTGGCAGGACTTAGGTACGAGTATTATTATGCATAAGGCTGTGTGTGCCCAAACACAGGTTGACTCCCTGTTCCTTAATTCTCATAGTCTGATGGAATGGCGATCCTATACGACCGAGGAGAGATGACCAACGTCTTTACGTGCTTTCTAAAGCACGGGAGTCACCACCACCAACTTCTAAACTCATCATCATCATTTCAGCCGAAAAATTTCTACTGTTGGACACAGGCCTCCCCCAAGTGTCGCTACAATGAACGGTCTTGTGCGTCTCGCATCCAGCGGATTCCCGCAACCCTTACCAGGCCTTCCAACGCTGCGGTACGCGGTCGCCACTGCAGAAACTTTCGGACCCAACGGCCATCTGCTCTGCAAGCAATTTGCCCTGGCCATTGCCACTTAAGTTTGGCGAAACTTCGAGTTATGTCGGTAACCTTGGTTTATTGCGACTATAGAAGTCATAAGTCCTTCAAGTCGTAGTTCCTTGTGATAGGCCTTGCAACGCTGCGTCTTCCAGTACGCGGTCGCCACTCCAAAAACTTTCGGCCTCATTGACCATCTGTTCTGCGAGCAATGTGCCGTGCTCACTGCTACTTATGTTTGACGATTCTTCGGGCTGTGACGGGTCCAAACTGCTGACTCGAAAAACACACATACACACGCCGGGGCTCGCTCAGCGACTGTTGACGATTAGTTTGCATGGTAAGTTTTAACGATATTGCCCTGACCTAGTGGTCGCTGAGGCATTTCGGTACTCTGTGGTAGGTATGATGAAATATTTGAGAAGTTTCATTCATGTAACTGAGATGCTGTAGCGAATATGTAATGAGGGAAGGAAGGATGTGGCAAAAGTTGTTTTTATTTATTTATGTACACACAAAAATTAAAAGAACAAAAGCAGATAGAAGAGCACAAAGGTACTGCTTATTTCAAATGAAATTTCTTCCAGCAGACCTGCGACAGGAGAGTTGGATGAGAGATGTAGACACAGTGTATACAAATAAGTTAGAAAATTAAAAATATATACTATTTGTTTTTTTACTATATTTTATTTGTTTTTGTTTTAGGAGACGGATTTTTTTTTAATACCTAACATTGTCGTAAGATTTAATCAAATTGGAGATAAACAATATCAAAGCCTTAAAAGTTATTGGAAGACGCAGCATTGAAAGGTCTCCCAAATAGTGAACTGATTATGTATGAGATTACCATTCTATGAAATTTCTTTCAATGGAGTGTCAGCGGTTGACCATTGGAAAGTCATAATGACGCCATTATATTAGTAGATTACCAAAATTGTCAAAATCAACAATTATGAAGACAATGATAGACCATTCTGACACTATAAATAGCAGACTTGAGACCCTGGTGAGGGTCATCATATAATCCGATGGATGTGAGACGCACAGGACCGGTCGTCGACGCTTGGGGGAACCTTATGCCCAACAGTGGGCGTGTTTCGGCTGAAATGATAATGCAAAATTATTAAAAGGGCGGCTGGAATGTACAAAAGAGATACCGTGGCCCAGGACCGCAAAAGGCAACACTGAAGGATCATGGGTTAGTTTTATAGTCAGGAAATGTCTTCCTTCTCCATCCAAAAAAAAAAAAAATACTAAAAATTAACTCCGTCGAAAGATTAAAAATATAAGTATTCTAATAAGTATAGTCTTTCAAGCTTTTGTATCATATAAATTGTGTAATGACGTAATATATTATAAGTTGGTAGTAAATGTTTTAAAGGAAAAGTTTATTTAATTCTTTATAATGCATTTAATTAAAACCTTTTCTTTTTAAGTTTTTATTTTATTTTAATTTTTCTTTAAGAATGCAGACTAAAAATAGAGAAAAGATACTAGTTTTTGAGAAAATGGAGTCAACTGTGCGGGTAAACTAATTGGGCATTATTCCTTAGCATTCTGCCAAGAAAGCCACTCCGCGTGAAATTAGTTTGTTGTAAATGCGATTGTAAACAAGTCTTTTAGTTTAAGTATATAGTGAGAGCTGTGCTGGCCCAGTGGTAACGGACCCGACTTACGAGTTGAAGGTCGCTGGTTCGAACCCAACCAGGCGCATTAATTTGTGTATGAAACTGGCATGTCCTAAAACCAAAAATTTGAAGACGGGTATCCACCAATCCGCACTAGGCCCGCGTGGTGGATTACGGCCCATTCCTTCGCCTAGAGAGGAGATCTGAGTCCCAGCAGTGACAACATTAAAAGGCTGATTATGATGATTATTATGATATAGTGTTTTTCAACTGTCCTTTACGTTCTAAGGCCTCGGTCACTATTTCACACGTTCTCGCAGCCTTAGCAGGCATCTTGCGGACGGCGAGCAATGGGTAGCTCGCCGTCCGACCGTCCGGTAAAAGTCCGGACCGAGCCCCAAGTCGTCGACAGCGCGTACTGTTTCACGCGCGCCTCAAAGAGATGTCAGCAAATCGTAGAGGCCCAGCAGGGTCGAAGTCTACTGGGGCCATGGGTTAAGTGAAAATGAACCCTGGGGCCCTGGAACGCAAGGGAAAGTCCTTTCTCAATCGTATCTCCAGATATAATGTCCTCGCACACTACACAACAACACAGTTATGTTGAAGGCGCAAAAACTAGGCACAAAGAGGTAAGAACAGCAATAAGTATAGTTTTGCAAGCACAGTGGTAAAGCTAGAACTACATAAGACCGACGCACACGTGTAACACGCCTGATTTGTACGTAGAACGACGTCGCGTGGCGTGGATCAAGTGTAGCTCTACAAGTCTAGTTTCCATATAAAATGTATGGAGACCGACGCGCCCAGATCGGCGTGTGTGGCACACGTGTGCGCAGTGTAGTTCTAGCATAAATCACTCTTTTGTGCGCTCGTGAAACACTACGCGCTGACGACTCGAGCCTGGTCCTTACCGGACTGGCGGACGGTGGGCTACCCATTGCTCCTCGTCCGCGAACTCGCGCGTGAGGTGGCGTCGGAAACTCTTTCAAATTATTATTTATTTCCGTGATGGCTTTAGCCTACTCGTATGTTGAAATAACAGATGACCTCTTGACACCCACAGAAACAGCAACAGGAAATAAAATACAATACCTACACATAATCAAACGTCCGTACAGCAATTCAATATTCTCATACAATGAACAAACGAACGTCAAAATATCATAAAAATATCTTAAACAAACCAACCGCAGCATTTCTAGGCGTTTATTTATAAAATCTTACAAAAATAAAGATACAATCTTCAACAAAGTGCCATAAAAGTCACACGCTGAGACAAAATGACTAACAAACGTACATAAATATAATGTAATGTTTATATAAGTACGGTCAATCGTTTTTGAATTTAATTTTGAAATGACTCGGAAGTTACACGGGATTATTATAAGGTGTACACTGCAGGAGGGTTCAGACTGGCAAGCTTTGTCGGCAATCAAATTTGAGGTCTACTTTTCTTAAAATGGGAAATCATTCAATGACTTCTCGCGCCCTTGGGTGAAGCAAGAGGGTTTGACAGACTTTTACTAACTAAAACCACACCTCTGTTCCTTTTTTACCTTGCGTTCCAAGAGTTTTTTCCCGGGTGTCCCTCGGGCTCGGTCCGGACGGTTACCGGACGGCCGGACGGCGAGCAGCCCATTGCTCGTCGTCCTACATCCATCCACATATATTTTAGTAACATGTGTTTCATCCCTCCTCTTCACATAAACATACCATACTTCAAATAGTAGCCAAAAACCCTTTCTTTAAAGTACCTACTCTCAAGTAAAACTCAATTAAAACTGAAAGGCTAGGTTATTAATGAATCTAGATTAGAAATTACAATTAAAGCCTACCATTATAATACATGACCCATATCAAGCACATATGATAAAAATAATTAAGATAGATTAAGATTTCTTATATTTAATGTTGAAGCTCAAATCTCTAAGTCTAGACAGATTTGAATCGGCTCCAAGAAAGGATTGAGCTGGCTTTGTGACTTATATGCTTAACAGGGTTGCCAAGTTACACGTAATTAAAATTTTTAAATGAATTCACCAAGTTATTTCCAACTATGTTCAGTATTTTACATGGAGTGACTATCCGATCTTATAATGATTTCAGCCGAAAGACGTCCACTGTTGGACACAGGCCACCTCCAGGCGTCGCTACAAAGACCGTTCTTGTGTCTCTCGCATCCATTCGATTTCCGCGACCCTCACCAGGTTATAGGTCCACCTTGTTGGAACCACGAACGCTACCGGAGTCAAGGCTAGACGGGGTGCCATTAACTACGGGCCATTTCTTGGTTATCCTTTTCATAAAGTGGGGGGGGGGGGGGGGAGTTATTGCCATTATCGCCACACTTAGCAAGTGGATTGGTTGCAATGCACAGAAAATGCTGCTGTCCATTCTCTGGTATGTCCCTTATTCGCCTCTTACGATACTTGCGAAAAGAGATGGGATGGTGGTATTCCGTACGTCCGATTACGTTAAAAGAAAGAAAGAAAGAAAGAAAAAACATTTATTTGTACCTCACACATACAGTAAAATTTTTTTTTAAAAACCTAAGAGTAGAATACTAGAATTAAATACCTACATATAAAAAGAAAACAAAAAATAACCGTATGATCTGTGCAAGGTCAAAAAGGCGCCTAACTCAGCATATGCTGCGATATTTAAAACGATAAATATCGCAGCGCTGGTATTCTGTTAGGGCCCGCGATGATGCCACGGTCACACTCACGGAGGTTAAATAAAACGATATAAGTATCGAAACAAAACAATAAACACAAACATTGATAAAACAAACAGGAAAAAATAACAAATACATAAGTAACATTGGTAAAAAAGCGTGAATTTATGGTAAAAATGTGTCATGTGTTAGAAAAATATTTATAAAATTAAAATGCAATAAATAATGAACCATAGACAGACGCCTGACGCCGCGCTCCAAAATCATTTGTCAAAACTATAGACAAACGGATGAACGCGGACGCACGGTTCACGGAGAGTGTAATCTATGGATATTAATATTCTGTGGCACGATCTATCGACTGACAGAAGAAAAAGTAGGTCGATCTTCATCAAACAAATTAAAACAAGTTGAGTAAATATTGGTACATAAATACGTCTCAAACAAAAGCGATTCGGGTGTTCCAGAAATGTTATTGTGTATGACTGTGAAGTGTAATGTGTGCTATATTGGACGCAAGAAAAAAGATGCCAAACCAGCCGAGCGACAATGTCACCACTGCAAACCGTGCAGAACTCTGGCTAAATTATCTGGTGGTTTCCCTTTGGTTACGTAATAAATGCTGTTTGTATTTGTAACTAAAAGCACCAACCGTCTTTAAAGCACGAATAGGTGGTGGCAAGTTATTCCACCCCTTACTAGCAGCGTGTGTGTGCAACGTTACATACGGTACCTGCATCTGACCTCCACAAACCAGAAATTGGGTAAGACCATACTCCTTGGTAAGACTGCTGACAGATATCTTAGCTTCTAATTATCCTAACAATAGTTAAAGGTGGTCAATTAAAGATTTCTAAATCGATTTCACCTACATTTATATTATAAAGAGGTAAAGTGTGTTTTTATGTTTTTTTGATAGCAGGAGGTAATCTTTGAAGGTACTGGTCTGATTGTTAAAATTTTCTCACCAATCGAAAGCTGCTTTATTCCCGAGTAACAGGCTATATGCCCGGGCAAAAGCTAGTTTTTTATATTCATGTTTCTTATTCAGAAGAATGATTAGGCGTTAAGTTCTTCAAAATCCCTTAGGTATTTGCTTTTGTATAACATAACTTCTTACCATAAAAGAGATTTTTTAAATTTCAGAGGTTTTCTAATTTTGTCACAGTTACTCGACAACCCTATTTTCTTATAACTTCGTTATTAATATTGAAAGCCTAAGTTAATCCTTGCATTAAAAAATAAGAAGTAAATAGTTAATATCACACAATGTTCATTATCATCATCATTTCTGTCGAAAGACGTCCACTACGGGACACAGGCCTCTACCAAGTGTCGCCTTACCGAACGACCCTGTGCGTCTCGCATCCATCGCATTCCCGCGAATCTCACCAGGTCACACAATGTTCCCGCACACTTATTTTTGTGTTCGTTAGCTCAAAGCTCTCGGTATCATAGAAAATAGGTTATGCACACAGATACAATATGAACAGATTACACACGCATGCAAATCAAATACGCCTTCGTTAAATAGAGTCTCCATGCAAGGCCCTGAGGTCTTGATTTCGAACTCGGAACTGAGCCAAATTCGCGGTAACCTGACTGTTTAGATAGTTGTTAGTACAAAGTAACGTCACTGGGGCCATGTGTTGACTTCCGAAAGAGAAACCCGTGGTCCTGAAACGTAAAGGCAAAGAAGGAACATAGTTTTGGATCTAGTCAGTAAAAATCTGACACGCTTTCCTGCTCTCCCTGGAGCGGGAAAAGTCATTGATAATTTCCCACATTTTTAGAGAGCAGTGGTGGCCGAGTGGTAATTGCCCCGACTTACTAACTTCAAACCCTGCCCGGCACATTACTTTGTGTAATTTATTTCATCACCACTGCTCTCAAAAACGGTGAAGGAAAACATCTTGAGGAGACCCCGGCATGTCTTAGAACTAAAAATTCGAAAACATGTGACATTTACCAAGCCGCACTGCACCCGCGTGATTACGGCTCATTCCCTCTCTTAGAGAGGAGGCCTGAGTACCAGCAGTGGGAACATTAAAAAAGGCTGATTATGCTACTATGCTATGCTAATTTCCCACCTAAAAAAAAGGTGCCTGGAAGAGATCGCGGAATGCGATAAGGCCGCCAATTGTATGTTTTTAAATATAAGGCTCAAATGTATCATTTATTATCTTGGTGTACAATAAAGTATATATAATTAATTAAATAAGCGTCAGACATCTCAAGTTATATAGGACTTTATACTGTAGTGACATACCTGTCGCTACACCTACCCTGTACCTACACCCTGTACCTGTACCTGTAGTGTGTAGTGTTGTCTTTTTTTAACCCAAAGGTTGACTGGTAGAGAATGCCTTGTTGCATTAAGTCCGCCTATGTACCACTACTGTACATGAAGTTTAAATAAATAAATACCTATATCACGCCACATAGGAACTGAACTGCAATCCAAAAATTTATAAAACAATCCAATCAGGTTTTGTGTAGTCGACTCTACAAAGCTTGGAGCATAGGCGTAGGGTAGCCCGCCTTCCGGTATTTTACAGGATGCATTTTGGAGAGTGGGCGGGAATTACATGACTTGATTCCGCCATCACCTTTCTACCTATCGGACAACCCGACGTACGGCGAGTACCCACCCTTACATTGTTAATACCTCTATTGTCCGCACTAAGCGTTTCGCCTCATCCTTTAAACCGCATACATCAAAGGATTGGAACTAGGGGTGTTACGGATATTCGCATCCGCATCCGCAAATGCGGAATATTCGCATCAATTCTGACATCTGTATCTTTATCCGCTTCTGCATCAAATTAATGCGGATCTTTAACGGATGCGGATTTATAACTGCGACAGGTAATGACATGTAAAGAAAGTGGGCGGGGCCAGCAGAGTGGCGCGTGTTTTTGTTACCTATATGCTATTATCGTTCGCTTACTGACACTGACGCGTAGGAGGCATTGGTGATAAGATTCTACAGGTTTCGATTTACTTATCGACGTGATTTTCACTGTGAATTCTTCATTGTTTGTTTACTCTGTTTATCCAACTATTTTTCAATATTTGAAAATACATATTAAGTGCAATAGTAAATAAAAATGTCGCCACCAATAAAAAACAGTATCTGGACTTATTTTAGATTGGACAAAAACGATCCGCAGAAGTCCGAGTGTAAAATTTGTAATAAAAGTTACTCGCATATTTTAAGTTCCTGTTGTAATTTTATTTTTGGTGTACAATAAAGAATTTGACTATCTCGCAAAAGGGAGTACATTCCTTAATATGGTTCATGGAGCGCTTGTTTCAGAAATAATGACTTAAATACTGAAAAAACAACAAAAATGTACAAAAAAGGCGAAACACGCAAACAACTCTCTGTTTGGGCAATAATTGCTTTGACTTACTATAATATTATTTATCTCGTAAATGTCACTGAATAAAAAATACATATCTTTTACTATACAAATGCATTTAAAAATAGTATGAAACAGTTTTTTTTTTTATATGTTATGTTTGAAAAATGCCTCTTATCAACCCTCCTACTTTCCTCAAACAATTTTCTATTACAAATGTCAAACGCAGAGTTCAATTTCGATTGAGCAAAGTCGTTTTGTAATTACTTGATTCGCTGTTTATCATAAGTACTTAAAATTGGAATATTTTTAATAATAATCCTGATATCCGCATCCGCGTATGTCGAAATTTAGGTAGCCGCAACAACCCTAATTGGAACAAATTGCCACCTACGGTCTTCCCGTCATATAATTTAGGTGTCTTCATAGCTAGAGTTAATAGGCTCTTACTAAACTAGTGCGCCTCACCATCAACTATTGCATCACTGCTTACCATCAGGTGGGATCGCAGTCAAGCACTAGTTTATGTGATTTAAAAATAAAACTTTAAAATCCTGGAACGCGGAATCAAAGTTCTCTGCGTGATAGAACATATTATTATATAACCGGGCAGTTGCCGGACCAGACATAACACCGGTCTGGTCGGATGATCATCACTTTTCAACGGAGGTATGTGGTTTCCTGTTCCGTATACCTCTAAAATACTAGTGTACTACTACCAACAAAATCAAGTAAGCGAACCACCCAGTGTTGATTTTTCAGCGTCAACTGCAAATATGTTTCTTATTATAAATAATCCCGTCGACCGAATTTTGGTCACGCAAGAGATATTATAGTGTACAAGTGTATGCTTAAACATAATATATGCATACAGTGTGCTCATCATACTCTCATAGTGCAATGGAGCGGTCATCCGACACGACCGAGGAGCAATCAGGCGCAAGACCAAACGCTATTATGTGGTCCTTCATTACATGAGTTACATCATTTTGAATTTCAGAAACTATCTTATTGTCATATCCTTTATCAACGTCGTCGATTGCTTATATAGATTATACTGATGAGTTGTGTGATTTTGCTATGGACTCATTATAAACATTATCATCATAATCATTTCAGCCGAAAGACTACCACTGTTGGACATCATCGTAGGTGCAGGCTTGCGAACGGCGAGCAATGGGTGGCTCGCCGTCCGACCGTCCGGTAACCGTCCGGACCGAGCCCAAGTCGTCGACGGCGCGTGCTGTTCCACGCGCGCCTCAAGGAGATGTCAGCAACTGTAGGGGCCTAGCAGGGTCGAAGCCTACTGGGGCCAAGGGTCTGATTCTGAAAGGAAGACTCGGCCCTGGCTTCGTTTGCCTTTCGTGGCAACAAAGGAACAGGAGTGGGTTTTTAATCAGTAAAAGTCTGACACTATCTCCCGCCCCGCCCAAGGGCGGGGGATGTCATAAGATGATTTTCCCACCGAAAAAAAAAACCACTGTTGGACATAAGCCTCCCCCAAGTGTCGCCATAACGACCAGGCAGTCCTGTCCGCCTCTCATCCATCGGATTGTTAAGTTAGAACTACATTAGACCGACGCACACGTGTAACACCCCTGATTTGTACGTAGAACGACGTCGCGTGGCGTGGGTCAAGCGTAGCTCTACAAGTCTAGTTTCCATATAAAATGTATGGAGACCGACGCGCCCAGATCGGCGTGTGTGGCACACGTATGCGCAGTGTAGTTCTAGCATTATTCGAAACCTATATAGTAACCATACGATATGTGTTTCCAAAATATTCTAGAAATAAAATGTGTAATAACATCATAATCACGTAAGCGCGGTTGTATGGAAGGTCATCACGGGTTGGGCGCAATTTTTTTTTTAAATTGTTATAAATTAGTTGACTTGACCACGTGACTGTGATCCCACCTGATGGTAAGTATTGATGCAATCGTTGATGATGAGGCGCACTAGTTTATTAAGAGCCTATTCACTCTAGCCTTGAAGACACCTAAACAACAACAATGATTTTAGTCACAAACCAAAGACCCATATATTTAACTACAATACTGCTATTCCTATTTAAATCCCTACATTAAAACTGGTCAACAACGTGAACTAAACCAAAATGGCGGACGATACAGGGAACATTCACACATATCTAAACGTTGCCACCCACAAATTGTGACCCGAATTCATCCGGGAGAATGGGTAAATATGGCACTATTAACAAAGTCTCTTCATTTCGATGCAGGCAGTTGGGGAATGTTGATATGGATTGCAGAAGGTTCAATCCATAATTGAAACTAAGATTTTTTTGATTTTTAGGGTTCCGTACCTCAAAAAGAAAAAAACGGAACCCTTATAGGCTCACTTTGTTGTCCCTGTCTGTCTCTTTGTCATGACCCTTTATCTCGGGAACGCGTGGAGATGTCGAGTTGAAATTAAAACCATGTATTCAAGTCTGTGGTTTCTTGAAGCTGTGATAAAATCAAACTTCTAAGTTAACCGAAAAAAAGATACGTCTGTTTATGTCAGCGGACTGTATCTCATAAACCGTAAGGCCAACGCTGCGTTGCGCGGGCGCCCACTCGGTCGCCCATCGCGTGACGTCGCGCGTGTGTCGTGTGCGGCGGTCCCCGTAGTGGAAACCGGATTGTTATCTGCGCAGTGTCGCTAGTTCAACTTTAACGGTGTGCATATAGTCGTATCGATGGAGAACTTTAATGTATTATTACGTAGCCAAAAGGGCGCGGGGCGCTGCTGCCCGCGACGGGTGCCCGCGTGGCGAGCTGTGACGGAGCACTTTTGTATGGTACCGCGCGGGCACCCGCTTAACGCAGATTCGGCCCTAAGAGGTAGAAAGTTTAAATTATAAAATTAAAATAAACTTAAAAAATAAAGGGTTTCCTATACCAATAATAAAATCAAACTTTATGTTGTCGACTTTGTTTCCTCGACTTTAAAATTGTAGTACGGAACCCTTCGTGTTCGAGTCTGACTCTCATTTGGCCAGTTTTTTTCATTAAATATGTTTTCGATCATCGAGACGAAAAACTCTCTCCATCTAAATAGGCATTTATGATGTTTTTTTTTTGTTTTTTCATCATCTTATGACAAATCCCGCTCTTGGGCTGGAGATAGTGTCAGACTTTTACTGACTAAAAACCCCTGTTCCTTCTTTGCCTTCGTCCCAGGGCCCCGGGTTTCACTTTCACACTACCCGTGGCCCCAGTAGGCTTCGACCCTGCTGGGCTCCTACGATTTACTGACATCTCCCTGAGGCACGCGTGGAACAGTACGCGCCGTCGACGACTTGGGCTCGGTCCGGACGGTTACCGGACCGGACGCTCGGACGGCGAGCAACCCATTGCTCGCCGTCCGCAAGCCCGCGCCTACGGTGGCCGGAAATCGGGATCAGAATCCCGGCGGCGGTTGGGGCGTGAGGACCGTAAAATTATGTGAAATCTTGGGGGACTCTATGTAGTTGTACTTCTTTTCGTAACTGTTTTGTGGCAGTTGTATTAACTTTTGCACTTTATGCTCCCCTAGCGGGTTAGTTATTAAGGTCCGGAATACATTATTGGTGATTTCATTAGAAACTGAATTTTAATTCGGTTACTGTTTGAACTGTCCCTATAGTTTTTGTGCTGTTCATTAAAGTTTTAGAATGGGTTTTGGTTTGGTTTATTTGAAAGGATTTTTTTTTTCATTTTGGGCATAATTTTGGAAGTACCGGAAAATAGACGTGTTTTCTTTATTTTTTTATCGTTGTTATGTAGACTTCTTAATTCATTTATATACTTACTAAAAAGACGATAATTATTTTAACGTAAAAACCCTTTAATTGTACCCAAAATTAAAATCAGATAATCTTCCATTAGGAGCAGTGGTGGCCGAGTGGTAACGACCCCGACTTACGATTGTAGGTCGCGGGTTCAAACCCAGCCAGGCGCATTAAAACGGTGAAGGAAAACATCGTGAGGAAACCGGCATGTCTTAGAACCAAAAATTCGAAGACATGTGACATCCACCAACCCGCAATGGGCCCGCGTGGTAGATTACGGCCCATTCCCTCTCCTAGAGAGGCGGCCTGAGTCCCAGCAGTGGGAACATTATAAGGCCGACTATGCTCTGCTATGCTAATCTTCTATTAAAAATGTCAATAAAACTTCATTTTTAACACTTACTGTAACAGTGTAAAAAAAAAAAGTGTGGCACTCGGGGACTGCCGCGGTAAAGCTATTGCATAGCATTTTGTATCAACTTATGCAATTATAATTATTTATTTATTTTATTTATGCAGTATTTCTTTTTCTTTGATATTAATTCAAGTTACTTTTTGAGCGTGGTGACCGATAAGAAAACAAATTTTTTTCTTTCTTGTTTACTTCATAAATTGCTACAAGTATGTTCAGTTGTTATCATAGAACATTACTATAATCTATTATAATACAAAAAGACTATTTTGTTTGACCGAGATTTGAACTCGAGGCACGATGATAACATAGGTAGAACGCTGTACCAATGCGCCACACAGGTCGTTAACGACTTTTCTAAAATAGGTGTTCGGTCTCTGTCGGCCTTCAAACCACACCTCCGTGCTCGTCGGAGTGGGGAGCGTGAGGTATATTTTTCGTTACGGAATTTCTGGATTCGGTCCCCGCGCTCAAGGCCCGCGATAGAAGCTATGCAATAGCTTAAAAACAAATCTGTGATATTGCTAGCATAAAAGATTCTATTATCATTAGATTACTTTAACTAAAATATACTAAAGAGAGCAATTTTAAAACTGAAACAGCGTAAGAAATTGCTCCACAGGTATAGTTTCATGGTCAAGAGACCAGTCAAGTGCGAGTCGGGCTCGCGTAACGTTAGTTCCATACGAGTTTACCTTGTAAATAGTTCCAATCCAGAATCAAGTCTCGAAGATTTATCCAAATTCCAAAAAAAGTTATTATTTTGTGACGTTACTGCTTTAAAAGTTTGACAACCAAACTTTTTCGTTTACTTGTGCTATTGCTTGCTTTTTACCATATTTCAGGATTCCAGGTCGATGGAAAATACCCTTTTTTAATTTGTTTTAGGTGGGTAATCATCTAATGACGTCTCCTGCCCTTTCGTGTCAGACTTTTACTGATACTTGACTTTTACCCTATAGGTTTTGATTTCCTTGCGAGTTGTCAAAATAAACGGAACATAAACTGTCTTATCTTTAGAATACGTTGACTTAGAAGTTTGATTTTTTTCTTCTACAAGGGGTGGCAAACCTGAGTAGTTGATATTAATTTGAGACAAAAAAAAAATAACCTACTAAATAATGCCTGACGTACCTATACTATAAATACATTCATCTGTGAAAATGTCTAGCTAATCACAGTGCATGAGAGCAGTGGTGGCCGAGTGGTAACGGCGCCGACCTACGAGTTGTAGGTCGCGGGTTCAAACCCAGCCAGGCGCATTACTTTGTGTAATTTATTTCATCATCACCAAAACGGTGAAGGTAAACATCGTGAGGAAACCGGCATGTCCTAGAACCAAAAATTCGAAGACATGTGACATCCACCAACCCGCACTGGGCCCGCGTGGTAGATTACGGCCCATTGCCTCTCCTAGAGAGAGGAGGCCTGAGTCCCAACAGTGGGGAACATTATAAGGTCGACTATACTATACTATATCACAGTGCATGAGATATAGCCTAGTGACAGACAGACGGTCAGTGAAGTCTTATTTACCCTTTTGGCACGGAACCCTGAAAATAAATATTTTACCTACAAAATAATACCTGATATTTCCAACTACGTAAATAAACCGAATTTAAATAAAATACACAGAGTTCAGTTTTCGTAACGTTACCATTTCAAATATTTTCAGCATTCAGATTTCTCGAACAAATCTCGAATAACATTCAAAATATGAGGTTCCCAAGTAATTATTTTGGTCTAACTTTCAGGTCTGAATTTATTTAGTCTTTAGTCGGAAACATGTGTTTCAAACAAAATCGTTAAGCTTCAACTTAAATGGAACATGGTTTAATTTAGATTACAATGTTTTGAGGGTAGGATTTAGGTATGCAGAGTCGTGTTGCGAAACTAGGTTTTGGGTTCAAAGCTCGGAATTTAATACAGTGAATGCTTTTCGCCATATCGGTTTTCTAGGGTTCGGTAACTCAAAAAGAAAAAACGGAACCCTTATAGGATCACATTGTTGTCCGTCTGTCTGCCTGTCGACTTGCACTTGCCCATTTTTTTTAATAAGTTAGGTATTTATGTATTTTTTTTCCAAATTATTTGTTTAGTTATTTGTATTTGTTTATTTGTTTCTTTATTTACAAGCACTTGTACAATGTTACAGAGCATGTCCAGGCGTTGTACAATGCCCAATGACTTCTCCAATTCTTGGACGGGCGGGAGTATCACACTCTTACTGACTAAAACCCACTCCTATGTTCCCTCTTTGCTTTGCATTCCAGGTTTCTCTTTTGGAAGCTAACCCATGGTCTTAGTAGGCTTCGGCCCTGCTGGTTATTTGATGATTTTCTACCTGAAAAAAAGGTTTAGGTTTAAAATACACAGCAGCATGAAGTAGGTGCCTTTTTGGCCTCACACAGATTCTTGATCAATTGTTTTTTTTATTTTTTATTATCATTACTAATTATCATTTTACTTAATAAGTTTGTCTGTTAGGTACAAATAAACATTTTTCTTTAAAATCGACGATTAACGAATGACTACGCTAAGCTGATGTTTTTTCGCCACAATATTTAAAAATACTTATCATGTAATTTTCTTCTTTTCCAGGTAAGTTTACCAGCAGAATATCAACCGAAGGCGCAAAGGTTTATTTGAAAACATAATATATTAGAGCTATTTATTACCTTTCTACCCTTTGTAATAATAGGTTTCTATCTAAATAGGTAATAATAAATGGTCGTGAAAAGTCGCGAGATTTATATTGAACGTGTTTGTGTTTGTTAAATATAAAACAAGTGGGGTCTTGGCAATGAGAGCGGCATTAATTTAAAACCATTTTTAGGGTTCCGTACCTCAAATGGAAAAACGGAACCCTTATAGGATCACTTTGTTCTCCGTCCGTCTGTCTGTCTGTCTGCCTGTCAAGACCCTTTATCTCGGGATCGCGTAGAGGTATCGAGTTGAAATTAAAATCATATACTCAAATCTGCGGTCCTTTGAAGCTGTGAAAAGATTAAATTTCTGAGTTGACGAAAAAAAATATACGGCCGTTTATGTCGCAAAAACGTGTATTTAAACACTTTCAAGGAATCACAATTCATAGGGTTCTTCCCGTTGACCTAGAATTCTGAAATTTGGTATGAAGCAACGTCTCAAAGTATAAAAGTATTGGATAAAATCTGAAAACTGTCAATTTGTTGTTACGTCACAAAAAAAATACATTTTTGTGATTCGGAAAAATCTTTGTTTTCGATTCGGGAAGTGACTGTTATCATAGGTAAGTTTGTACGGAACCCTCAGTGCGCGAGTCCGAATGTTTCCCTAGCAGCCAGACGGTTTTGATGGTTCTAAGACTCAGCCAGACTAATGGTGAAAGCGCGTGGAATATTCACCCGTGGGTGAGAGTGAGAGAGTGAGTTATGTCTTCCGTGCACTTTATACACACTCATCGACCACTGTATGACACGACAGTATGTTAATAAAACATTAACCTTTAATTAATTGATAAATACTTTCTAAAAATGTTATTAAAGTAAATTGTTTGTAGCGACATCTATTATGCCAAGGAACTAAAATTCAAAATCCCTCTCCATAATATTCCTAAAGAATCACTATAACTTATTATAATTTAGCCTTAAGACCCCAAAAAACTCAGCTTTGTCGGAAGCTTATTGGCTCATCGTCAAAACTAATAAAATTAAAGATTTCTTCAACTAAGTTGCAAAATCTATTTCGTTATAGTAATAACACAAAGGAATCACCATTAATTACTATAAGTTAGTCTTAAGCCCCCAAAAAACTCAGTTTAAATCGGAGTTGTATGCTCATAGTCTAGTTAAAAGTGGCCAATTGACCTACATAACAGTGTCTGCAGCGAAAATAGTTTTTAGTCACTGTAAATTACTATAATTTAGCCTTAAGCCTCCAAAATACTACAGAGCAGTGGTGGCCGAGTGGTAACGGCCCCGACTTACGAGTTGTAGGTCGCGAGTTAAAACCCAGCCAGGCGCATAACTTTCTGTAAGTAATTTATTTCATCACCACTGCTCTTAAAACGGTAAAGAAAAACATCGTGAGGAAACCGGCATGGCCTAGAACCAAAAATTCGAAGACATGACATTCACCAACCCGCACTGGGCCCGCGAGGTGGATTATGGCCCATTCCCTCTCATAGAGAGAGGAGGCCTGAGTCCCAGCAGTGGGAACATTAAAAGGCTGATTATGCTTATGCTCCAAAATACTCAGCTTAAATGGGAGCTCATCGTCAAAAAGAAAAGTAAATTAAAGGTTTATTCAACCAAATTGCAAAATCTATTTCTATTGAGCAATAATAAAGGAGCCACCATTAATTACTATAAATTTAGTCTTTAGACCCCAAAAAACTCAGCTTAATTCGGAGTTGTTGGCTCATCGTCACTGTTAACTAGATTAAAAGTGGTCAATTGACCTACTTAACAGTGACTGCAACAAAAATAGTTTTTAAACCTAAAAAATATGGGAAAATACTTAGGCATCTTGCCAAGTGTACTACTAATCGGCACTTGGCTCCGTTTTCACAGTTTAAATCACGTCTAAGTAAGAGTAATAAAGTGAAAATACATTGTTCAGGAACAATGTTTTCCCGTTTGTTCACTAAAACTAAACTTTTTCTTGGCATGTGTGTCTGTTTTGAAACCTCGCATTTCGCAAAGTATATCGCGAATTCGCGAAAATAAATTCAACGGAGCTTAAAATAACCATTTTTTTTAATTTTTACATTTGACGTCACACTTTTTTTAATTGATATAAACTAGTGCTTGACTGCGATCCCACCTTTTTTTTTTTTTTTTTTAGTTCATATAAACCAGTGCTTGACTGCGATCCCACCTGATGGTAAGAAGCGATGCAATCGTTGATGGTGAGGCGCACTAGTATATTTAGAGCCTTTTCACTGTAGCCGTGAAGATACCTAAATTATAATCGGACGAGAAGACCTCACCAGGCAAATTTTTCCAGTCCTTCGATGTATGCGATATAAACACACCTTTAGATAAACACGAAATTTTTTATGTCAAAAAATGAATAATGAGAAATGACTTTTTCCCCATACAATTCGATATCAATAAGTCATCCTGTCAATATGTGTACCTACACCTTCTTGAACAGTTATTTTGCAAAGAAAAACGCCGACTAATATTTGCACGGGTTAGAGAGATGGGGACATCGCTGGGAGGAGTAAGTAAAACTGTCCTGTATCTTTGTTTGATAGGAAACTTTATTACCCCCAAACTCTGAAGACTACCCTCTTTTTATTTTTAGTTCTTACGGTCATCCTAAGGTTGTCTGGTAGATATCGCTCTCAGCGATAAGACCGCCATTGTAACCATAGATTTATGGTGTTTCCAGACATGGCGAATGCACCGCTCGCGAGCCGCTTGCGAACGGCACGCGTGCATTTCGTGCGCGGCTCGTTGGACGTTGTAAAAATACTTAAAAATTACTTCTGTTTGGACCTTTTATATTACCTTTCTTCTTGGCATAATATCACATACATATATATACATACTTATTACTATATATAACGTTAATTACTACATTTTGCGGTTTGGCAATCTCGAAGATTCACAGTTTTCTTTGACTTGGAAACGTCGTCATGGTTGTATATATATTGTTATATTAAAAGTTGCTATCTCAAGAAAGTTTGATAGAAGTTTATTATGAAGAGGAGCCAATTAGAAATTGTACATTTTGTGTTTAAATGAGAATTAAGTGATAACAATTCTGAATTCTCTTGCTTTTGTCCCGATTTATTTGAGGGAGCAACATGTCTTTTTGTTTCACGCTTCTTTGTAAGATGTCTTCTTAGTGGTTACCCTTTTCTAACATAATCAGCTTTCATATATAAAAGGCACTACTCACTAATTCATCAACGCCCAGTCCAAATCCTTTTTTTGTTTCGGTGGGAAATTCATCCAATGACATCCCCCGCTCTTGGGCGGCGCGAGAGGGGGTCTCAGACTTTTACAGACCAAAAACCCACTCCTGTTCCTTCGTTGCCTTTCATACCAGGGCCGAGTTTCCCTTTCAGAACCGAACCCATACTTAACCCAACCCCAGTAGGCTTCGACCCTGCTGGGGCCCTACGGTTTGCTGACATCTCCTTGAGGCGCGCGTGGAACAGTACGCGTCGTCGACGACTTGGGCTTGGTCCGGGCGGTTACCGGACAGTCGGACGGCAAGCTGGCCATTGCTCGTCATCCGTAAGCCCGCGCCTAAGGTGGAAGTACAAACCCTTGTACCTAGAATGCTGATGTTTTGCACAGAGGTTCCTATTATGATTTATACAACATTATTTTTAGTTTATGTGAAACCTGAATATAGTTTGTTCAGAATCAGTAACTGAATCGATTCCAATAATTTTTACACCATGTTATATTTTATCCCAAAAATATTTAAAAAAGGTCACAAGTTGGACACCCGACACTAAGTACAAAACAGATCACGGCAGGTCAGAGCAGGCATTAAACGCCAGCGCACAGCTGGGTGCGAGAGCAAAACAAATCCTCAGTCGCCCGGGTGGCTCGGTGACCATGTATTTATGTCGCCAACCAAGTACCCGTTATAACTTTGTGATTTTTTTTACATAAAAATACTAGACAGGTGTTTCAGGTTTCGCATATACTAAAAATAAGGTTATGTAGGATAAGAAAGGATTTTCCAAAATTTACGTCCATAAGGGAATAATAATAATAATAATAATTTTATTTTCAGGCATCAGAGGCCCATAGACAAAATACATACAATAATCTTAAACAATAATAAACTAATACATATAATAAAAACAAAACTAATGGAATGAAACGGGGTCCAGAGTTTGTATGGAGAAATCGACCTTCACACGGGCGAAGTCGCTGGCTAAATCTATGTCAAAATATTCGATGTGGACACAAAACTTGGAAGTAATTTAACAATATTATATTAGAACAGATTTTCTCAAGCAAATATTTTCGAGAAGTCTTTGTAAACTATAATGGACTCGTCCGAATCATATAAAATATTCTTCATTTAATTATCACTTTTGTCTAGCTTTGAAATTAATTTTATGCTTCGTGATGTCCTACATACAGGTTGTTTTATTTTTGTAGCAGCAATTTTACAGTCTCGCATCCATTGGATTCCCACAACCCTTACCGTCAACGTCTTCCAGTACGTGGTGGCCATTCCAGAACAAATTTTGATTTTATTATGCTAAATGATTGTCATTTATTTTATATAGTAGGTACTCTTGCCTCGTTTGACGTAGGCTTAGCTAAGACACTGTTGCAAATACCGATTTGAAACATGTTTAGAGTGTTTTAGAGAGATTTCTCCTGAGGCGTTGCCCTGTAAAAGTATTGTGGGTATTTTAGGACATGGCCTACTCGTAAGCCGTAGTAAGTTAGTAGTAATTCATCCCAACCTGTTCAGACGTTTTAGCATAAAGGAGTAACAATCATACATTATAAAGTTTCGCTTTTATAATATTAGCGTTACAAATGAGTACATTTGGTAAGAATAGACACGACGGATTCTATTAGGTTTTATATCTATAGACTTTCAAATACAGTGTTAGTTTCTTTAGTCAATTTTTTTCCAACAAAAATAAAATATGAGAGATTTTTATTAGAATTTTAAATCTTATAAACCACAGCCTGTATTTCATCAAACGCTGGCTGTCGACCCTATTAACAAAGCTCTAACTTTGTCTTCAACAAAAGTTTTAATTTAATTATATTAATGTTCAATTTCATCTCCCTTCACTGTTTGAGAAGTCCAAGAGGCGCGGTCTAATAAGAAATCTTACATTTATTAATAAATTTGATTTTAAACGCGATTTCTTTTGTATTTAAATTACAACAGCCTGTATATTGTGACTGGAGTTTTTTTAATATTATAGATAAAGGCACATCACACAAACAATTGCATTGTACTTATGTAAAATCAAACAGTAGTATAGTTTTTGAAACATAATTTAACTGAGCGTTTCCCGACTCCAGTCGCGAGAGGGAGCTGACTATTTATTATAATAATCATAATAATAATGTATTATAATTGTTGACATATCCGTTCCGCATGACGAGAACCTCGTGAGAGCCGAGAAAGACAAACAAATCAAGTATAATGATTTGGCTTGCGAGGTTGTCGACATGTGGGATGTAGACTCGGCGATCATTGTACCGATTCGATAGTCGTGTCAGCCAATGGCTTAATAGTCAAGAGCCTCGACCAACACCTTAGGCGGCTGAATCAAGGGCTTGATTCAGAAAGCGGTACTCCTGGACACGGCTCGTATTGTTAGGAGGTGCCTTTCTCTGGAGCCCTGACCGCCGGTAGCTTGGACCCTGTTCCCGATACCGGTTGGATACTATTTTTTATATTTTTAAATGTTTTTTTTGTGATTAGGTTTAAAAAATATTTAAAAATGTAATTTATATCTATTTACAATTAATAAAGGAGATAATAATGTATGTATTATAATAATTAATCTATTAGCACACAATACCGTGCCAACGTCTTTATGTCGATACCGTTACCGGCCCACGCTGAAAACCAGCGCCGTAGACTCGTCGAATTTAGCGTGTGGTTACGGCATTATGCTGAGCGTTTGGCCGTTTTGCGCGGATGTGGCGCATATTTTTCACTTAATATACTTATAATTTGTTAGTTCTAAATTTGCGCCTTGTTCCGCCAAATAAAATGTTTTTTTCTTTCTATTACAGAATGGTTTATTTTTTATTTTTTTTATTCTTGATAGGTTCGCGCTTGACCGCTAACTCACCTGATGGAAAGCGACGATGCGGTCGACGATGGAACGCGCTTACCTAGAAGTAACCTATTCACTCTTGACTTAAAGATTCCCGGTTTGCTGGGTCATTCTGTAATACATCGTCAAACAAAACGACTAAATAAAATCACATTAATATTAAAAGTTTTTGAGTGATGGAGTGTGCGTGTGTGTATGTTTGTTACTTTTTCACACTCGAACGGTTGAACCGATTTTGATGAATTTTGGTACATGAGTAGAGTCCATATCCTGGAATAGCACATAGGATACGTTTTATGGGTAAATGTTACCTTGGATTAATTTTCTGGTTTCGTGCTGTTGAAGCCGCTGATAGCACGTATAAGTATTTTATAAAAAAAAAACATATTTTTCAATCGATTCACTTACTCGAAAACCCTATCTTATCCCACCGCTTTTAGGCATGCAAAGAATTGTTTTCCGCACTAGTGCAGAAAAGTGCGTGTACTCACCCCCGCCACAATTTTATTGTAATAAAATTGTTCATCGTATCAGGCTGGGCGCGCGTCGACCTCCACGAGGCGCGGGTTGACACATGTGCAAATTTGTCACTGCCGCCCTCGGCTCCATACCACACTCGCCTACGGCTCGTGCGAATACCGCCTCGGTCGCAATGACAAACTTTCTGCACTTGCATCAAAATGTACTATTTTTTAATTTTATTGATGTAAATATATAAATATAATATATATAATTTCTATATGATCGACGGCGTCAGGAAACTGTGCGACTCAATTATATTCCTACATCATCAAAATTACAACACATCATAAACCTACAAAACACCATAAAACAATACTGAACAAAATCACCGTTCAACCCATAAACCCATGTCTTGAAACCCCATGATCGTATCCCATAAAATCAGAAGACCTTATCGGCCGCCATCTTGTAGTACAGTCGTACTCAACCTTTTTTCTTCTTGGGCCACATATTGTTTTTACTATTATCATGATGGGCCGCATAAACCTTTAGTGAAATAAAACTCTACCTCTATTTTTTTTTTAAATGATATTAACTAGTGCTTGAATGCGATCCCACCCGATGGTACGCAGTGATGCAATCGTTGCATCACTGCGTACCATCGAATCGCACTTGTTTATTAAGATTTTCTACATGGATTTATTTTACAAATGGACTATGTAATATAGGTAATCTCTGAAAGCCCTGGTCCGATTGCTAAAATTTTTTCACCGATCGAAAGCTGCTTTATTCTTGAGTGATATATATTTGTTGAATAGCTATATTTTATGTGAGCGGACGAAGCCGCGAGCAAAAGCTAGTCTTCTATAAAATTGCTACATGCTATGGGCATAGTTCTATTTTTGGTTTTGTTAGCAGTACCATCATTGATCCATACGTCGCCAAAGAGTGAACTAGTAACGGCTAGTAACGGACTTCCGTACAGTAAAACTGCTTCTGAAACACGGAATAAATACAATATTATGCCACCAATATTGTGGTAGGCTGCTGGGCCATTCAGAAATGCATAGTGGGCCACATGCGGCCCGCGGGCCGAAGGTTGAGTATAGCTGTTGTAGTAGAAGCCAATAGAAACGCTTGGTTTGGCCTCTTACCATGATAGTCCTGTTCGCGTAGTTTATGGTGGTATTATAACATAAAACGGTATGGTTTGGACTTAATAGGGGTTTCTATCGGTAGTCGAATGGTCTTGTGGAATATGTAAAGTGGTCGTTCAAGGGTTTTTTTTTTTCATTTTGGTAGGGATAATTTTGAAGCGTTGTGGTTTTAAATAGATAGAGTTGCCAATAAAAATAAAACGTTTACAAAATGTTGGACTGTTTCTGGTTCTTTGTCACTTAAATCCGTCTTTCAAAATTAAAGTGCTTTTTAGTGTTTTTTTATATGGAAGTAGACAATAGATTTTTGTTTTACAATTTTTAGTTGTGGTAATCTACACCTAAACCCAGCTAGTACACAAGTTCTATAGATGTTATCATCATTTAAGCCGCAAGATAGATGATTTTCCCACCTAAAAAAACCCACTGTTGGACATAATGCTGTGGTGACCCTGGAGGGCCAGCATCCAGGTTCATAACTACAGAATATTATTGGTCTAATGGTTAGTGGCTTTGACTGCTATGCCTCTGGTCGTGGGTTCGATTCCCATCCAGGACTAATGTTTGTGTGATGAGCACGATCATTTGTTCTGTGTCTGGGTGTAATTTATGTCAAATAATATTCATGTATTTAAAAATATATAAGCATGTTTATCTGTTATCTAGTTTACATAGCACAAGCTCAGCTTTGTTTGAGACTAGATGGCGTTGTGTGAAAGTTGTGGAAAATTATTATATAAAATATGAAAAAGAAAACATTATAATCCAAGTTAAACACGAACAAAACCCTTCAAAATCGATCCCAATAGTGACCCTATAACAAGACCATTAAATAAGACAGGAATTTACAACCACGCCTCTCCCAACCCTTATTTATTCAAATTACTACCTGTAATCGAGTCCTTAAAGGAATTCGATTCGATTTTGAAATATTACAGTGATACGATCGAATCGATATTATTTTGTCACTTTATTGTGATAATAGAGTTGTTTGGGCTTAGAATTGTGATGTATCGATGGTTTTTATTGCTTTAAGCTCCTGGAGATGAGTTTGTTTAATTTTATAGCTACATGATCGTCTTCCATTCGTCCGCGAACACATCACGGTCAGGGTACGTGTCCAAAAGAGTGTTGTGCGCAAAAAAAGTGCGAGGGACAGGAAACTGGGCTCGCCCAACAGTGTGACTCGCAGGCACAGCGAACAAGCTATGTCTCCTGATGCGGCTATATTTAACTGGGGCACAAAGTTGAGACAGCTCGGCATGCAGCTCTGGAGTATCAGTCTATGGTGTTACACAGTTAATACTCGGTCTACACATGGCCCGACAGTAAAACCGGTTTTTGTTATTCTAATATTTTGGTCTGTCTGTCTGTTTGATCCAGCTGATAATGTAATCTTTATTAATTTTTTTTTAATTGTTTGTTAATCTTTTGTAATTTATTGTGTATCTAGAATAAACATGTTTTCTTTCTTTCTTTCTTCTTTCTTTATATATTAGTGAACGCACCCCTGGAGTAATTCCTAGTGTGAGACAATTTTAAATTTAAAAAAAAAAACAGTCGACATATTCAAAATCAATACAGCAATATTAGAGATCGGGTTGAAACTCAAAATCAAAGTAACATACACAAATAAATCTCATTTCAGTTTGTTTGCCCAATTTAATCTGCAGTAGGTACTGAGAGCAAAGGTGGCCATGATGCAATGAAAACTAGCGGACTAGTTCCAAAATACATGAAAGCTTTTGACAATTGTATTTTGTATGTTGAGAGTTTCACTGTACTTTATTTAGGTATAAATTAATTTAAAATCTCTTTCTGCCCAAGGTAGAGCGAGAGGGTGTGTCTTTACTGACTGATACCCACCCGAAGGGGTTATCGCGGCCCTGGGTAGCAAAGAGTAACTGAAGGAACATAGGTATGGTTTTAGTCAGTAAAAGTCTGACACACTCTCCTACTCCTCCCTAGAGTGGGAGAAGTCAAGATGATTTCCTACTTTAAAAATTAACCTTATAATCATTTACCTCGCATTTACCCCATACTCAATTGCAACGGGCAAGCGATGAGAACCGATTTTTTTATTTATTTTTTGCATACCAACATAAATTTGTTGGTATGATAATGGGTACTTTACTACCTATACCCCAAATACCCACATGGTGACTATGTGAAAGATGTGTGATCATTTGAACATCTTCTCGGGAAAGAGGGAATAACTGTTTTTATCGTGTACCAGCTGATGTCCCGGGACTTCGTCTGCGAGACTTGTAAAACAGAACAATGCCTTTAAGAAGAAAGAAAACACGTTTTTTTCATAGTCACTCACAATGAAGAAACAAGTGTGTAGAAATCTAAAAAAAAAAACAATAATAAATACAAGTTTTTTTTGCATGGTCAAACAGACAGTCAGACAAAAAAAAAATGAAATTGCGATTTTGTTATCGGTACACTAAATGTTATTTTGATATACAAATAAGCATAACCATAATCAGCCTTTTAATGTTCCCACTGCTGGGACTCAGGCCTCCTCTCTAGGAGAGGGAATGGGCCGTAATCCAGCACGCGGGCTCAGTGCGGGTTGGTGAATGTCACATGTCTTCGATATACAAATACAAACTTTAATTTTATTTTTTATATTTTTTTAGATTTCTATTTTCCACAAGCCGCTAAAAGAGATTTCTTTGTTTCGCCCTTATATTTTTTCACTCTAAAAAATAAATTAAGCTCGTCCTTTTTGCTCAGTATTTCGCAGTCTGTACCCAGAATTGATTGATTGAATGAATCAATCATGTCCTAGAAATATTTGTTAATATTGTCACCCTTAATGCTATTGATCTAGGTGCTGTTTGTTTATTTGTCATGTGAAATTGATTTATTGGTTTGTTGTTTGTGTTAAATTATGGCGGTTTTCGGTACTTCGGTGTAAGGTTTATAGTACTTATAGTACACCGGCAAGAAACTCCATACAAGTTACTCTTTTGGAATACTATGATTGGTTTTTACTGAGTTTCCGTATTTAATATTATTATAAAGAAAATACATTTGGATTTTTGTTTGTAATGAATAAACTCAAAAACTATTGGACCAGTTAAAAAAAAATCTTTTCCATACTTAATATTATTATAAAGAAAATACATTTGGATTTTTGTTTGTAATGAATAAACTCAAAAACTATTGGACCAGTTTAAAAAAAATCTTTTCCATATTTAATATTATTATAAAGAAAATACATTTGGATTTTCAATTTGTAATGAATAAACTCAAAAACTATTGGACCAGTTTAAAAAAAATCTTTTCCATATTTAATATTATTATAAAGAAAATACATTTGGATTTTCAATTTGTAATGAATAAACTCAAAAACTATTGGACCAGTTTAAAAAAAATCTTTTCCATATTTAATATTATTATAAAGAAAATACATTTGGATTTTCAATTTGTAATGAATAAACTCAAAAACTATTGGACCAGTTTAAAAAAAATCTTTTCCATATTTAATATTATTATAAAGAAAATACATTTGGATTTTCAATTTGTAATGAATAAACTCAAAAACTATTGGACCAGTTTAAAAAAAATCTTTTCCATATTTAATATTATTATAAAGAAAATACATTTGGATTTTCAATTTGTAATGAATAAACTCAAAAACTATTGGACCAGTTTAAAAAAAATCTTTTCCATATTTAATATTATTATAAAGAAAATACATTTGGATTTTTGTTTGTAATGAATAAACTCAAAAACTATTGGACCAGTTTAAAAAAAATCTTTTCCATATTTAATATTATTATAAAGAAAATACATTTGGATTTTCAATTTGTAATGAATAAACTCAAAAACTATTGGACCAGTTTAAAAAAAATCTTTTCCATATTTAATATTATTATAAAGAAAATACATTTGGATTTTCAATTTGTAATGAATAAACTCAAAAACTATTGGACCAGTTTAAAAAAAATCTTTTCCATATTTAATATTATTATAAAGAAAATACATTTGGATTTTCAATTTGTAATGAATAAACTCAAAAACTATTGGACCAGTTTAAAAAAAATCTTTTCCATATTTAATATTATTATAAAGAAAATACATTTGGGTTTTTTGTTTGTAATGAATAAACTCAAAAACTATTGGACCAGTTTAAAAAAATTCTTTCACCACTAAAACACTATTTTATCATTGAGTGACATAGGCTAAATAATTTATACTTTCACGCTGGCAGAAGTTAGTTATTAATATGTATAAAACATCATCGACCTGGTGAGGGTCGCGGGAATCCGATGGATGCGAGACGCACAGGACTGGTCGATGTGGTGACACTTTTTTTTTTAAGTGTTGAAATCATCAACAGTGGACGTCGGCTGAAAGGATGATGATGATGATGATAAAGGTGATGATGATCATCATCGACCATGAAATTGTTTATTATCAGGTGTCATCATCATCTCCCTAACCTTTTGCCAAATAGCTTTTTTTATGTGGGAAATCATCCAATGGCATCTCTCGCCCTTGGGTGGAGCGCGGGTGCGTGTCAAACTTTTGCTGACTAAAACGCACTCCTAGGTTCTTTCGTTGCCTTGCATTCCATGGCCCCAATAGATTTCGACCCTACTGGGCCCCTACGGTTTTACTGACATCTCATTGAGGCGCGCGTGGAACACTACGCGCCATCGACGACTTCGGCTCGGTTCGGACGGCGAGCTATCCATTGGTCGCCGCCCGCAAGCCCGCACCTACGGTTTGCCAACTGGCTTGGGCTCGGCTTCCAGTCTATCCGGATGCGGCTGAAGCTACCTGCATGGAGCCATAGCTAGCTACATGGAGTAACTACTGGGCAACACTATACTCCTTGCATAGACTGACTATCAGGTGTGATAGTAGTTAAACGACTTTTACTGATTAAAACCCATCCGACTTCATTCAGTTGCCTTTGCGTTCTAGTGCAGTGAAGACTCAAGAATACTGCGGCAGTTTCTATCTTCGCATGCTCGAAAAACCTTACAAAAATACACTGATTCATAACAGGCACAACACAACACATGACTTAAACGCACTTGGGGTCTTTTATACCCCATGAAGCACACATAACTTTTTTCAGAAAATCTTCTCTAATCCCTTCGCGTTATAAACCCCATGTAATAAATCCTTATTTTACCCGCGGTTAATTCTGACAATAACTGGGCAATACCCGAAATGACTGAACACAAACGTTGTAAATTGTTGTTTATTAAATGTGCGACGGCTTTGTGTGCAGTCGCTGACAAAAGTATTGAATTTTTTATTGAATATATATTTATTATACCTGTTCTATGAATTTTAATAGTATTTTGGTTACAATATAAATGAAGAATATAAATATAAACAGTTATTACAGTATTTGTTTAAATGTTGCTGGGTGTTAGGTTGGTAGGTATGTGATAATCAGAGGTCGGAATTAGGTAGAGTTAAACATGTACTTACACCGATTTCATACAGCGAAAGAATAAAGTTTATATGCCTCAAATCCCGAGATTAATTTTAAAGAGCAGTATTTTTTTATGACACTGTCAGAAATATAGCAGAAAAATTTCTTCCTGTATTAATGACGAAGAGAAAGAAGTGTATAAATTTATTAACCTTACATCAGTTGACGTAGAGAGATCTTTTTCAATGAAAAATACTGATAATTATCTTTGTTTTATTTGTCTTATCTGTCTCTGAGGTTTTTAATAATATTTATTTGTAATATTGTTGGCCACACGGGATTTTTCATTAGAAATCCCGGGAAGATCCATATTAATATCAACATTGCGATGAAAGAAAGAAAGAAAAGAAACCCCTGGTCGATCATCCTGATCCTAGCGTAAAAATGTTAGTCGTGACTTATTAACATACCTATAATATTTGTAAAATTTTAGCTTCTGCCAGCGGCTTTTCGCCACCAAGTTTCATCGAAACCTTTTCAGCTGTTTGAGCGCGAAAAGAGTTTTAGAGTGAATTTTATCGTTGTCATTTTAATTTTTCAGTAAAATACTCAAGGCTCGCAAATGGAGGAAATGCCATCGTTAGGATTTTTGCAAAGTAAATTCTTAATAAATTCAAATAGCATTTTTGATTTTTTTTCCCATTTTGTTGAATATTTCATTCCCATGAAGCAATTTTAATTATGAAAAAAAGTTAAAGCGTAAAATTATTTATGTTTTTGGTTCAACAACGCTGCACCCGACTGTTCATTCTCGTGTGTGGCCGTTAAATGAGCGATAGGCCCGTAAACACCGCTGATGGATCTCACTGCAATTGTCGTGACGTAACGCGACAATAAAAACGCACGTTTAGTAGCGTTGCGACTCAATAATAAAAAGCAGTTTGGTAACTCCGAAGTTAGGAATGATTGAGTTATTTACAATGTTATATGGGGGTATTTTATTCGTTCGTTGTTTATGATGGGGTATTTTGTACCCCACACCTGTAACTTTATATAGCTCCGGTTGTTAATGGGAACCCCGGATTAGCGATGGTTGACTTCATAAAATGTACCTTCTGTTGTGTTTAACAGATGTTAGAAACGGAAATAAACCATTTTTGTTTTATGTTGTCGAGATTTATTTATGTTGTTGTACGCTGACAGCCCCAAATTTTTACCTTTCTTGTTGTCTGGTAGAAATTGCCCTGTGCAATAAGACCGCCTATTGTATACTTATTTTTTATAAATGTCTGTCCTGTAATAAGGTGTGCAATAAAAAAATTCTTTAAACATCACTGTCCTTTTTAACCGACTTCAAAAAAAGGAGGAGGTTATCAATTCGGTTGTATTTTTTTTTATCATTTTTTTTTTTTATGTTTATTACCTCAGAACTCCGTCGTTTATGGACCGATTTGCAAATTTTTTTTTTCCCTTTATAGGATATGCTTCCAGATTGGTCCCATTTTTTTCAAAATCCAGTTCTGATGATGGAATCCATGAGGAATCGAGGGAACTCCTCAAAAATTATAGGCAACCCTATGGTAATTTTAGTATTTTCATCAAGAACTTAAGCATTTACAGTCAAAAAGTAACATTTGATGAAGTGGAACTGATGAAGAAGACCAGAAATGGTCAACGGAACTTCATACTCAAATAGATATCACAATGAAGATAAAGTTAAGCGACTATGACAATACAAATAAATGAATGATTCTGAATAGTTACGTTGAAAATGGTATCATTGAAGTGATCTGATGATGATGATGGAGCCGGAAGGTAGGCACTGGAACTCCGTAATTAATCAATGTAACCTAGCCGTGTTGTTGATGATGCACTTTGGCTATAAGGTACTATCGAACTGATCTGATGATGGAGCCGGAAGGAGGAAGGTAGACACAGGAACTTTATAATAAAACAATGTAACCTAGCAGTATTTGGGTTAATTGGAATTGTCATGAGAAATAGGCACTCTGTTTATATTAAGTGTATCGAAACTAAAAAGTGTGAAATAAAAACTTTTTAGAAAAAAAAATAATAACCGACTTCACTAAAAAAAAAAACACTAAAAGGATCAAAATAACTTTAATTTCGGAAGTCGGTGTTAAATAAGAAACAAACAATACCGAGAAACACCGACTTCCGAAATTAAAGTTATTTTGATCCTTTTAGTGTTTTTTTTTTTAGTGAAGTCGGTTATTTTTTTTTTCTAAAAAGTTTTTATCGAAGTCGGTTTTTCTCGGTATTGTTTGTTTCTTATTTAACACCGATTTCCGAAATTAAAGTTATTTTGATCCTTTTAGTGTTTTTTTTTTTAGTGAAGTCGGTTATTAATATTTAAAATAAGTTCACCTAGTCCAAGGAAACAAAAAAGGTGTTCAATACATTTTTGTTCGCACATCTTGATCTAATGGTAAGGTTGATATTTTTGTTGATTGTTTAGACTCTTTTTTGCAAATAAAATTATCGCGTGTTTGATTAATAATTACCTAACACTTGTTTTTTTTTAACCGTAATAAAAATAATAAGTAGGTATATTAAAAAAAATGTTTTCAGTAATTTTTTTTTTTTTTTTTTTTTCTCTTTATTTTTTAGGGACTTTAATCTCAAAGAGCATGTCAGCCCCATCATAACCTAACCTAAGTTTACAATAACAACTTAACTTAATAATCAACACAATTGATTAAATATTTTATTAACAAGGTTTAACTACCGACACATTGCCATGTCATATGTGATCTTAGCAGCATCACTTCTAGGATCGGCCAGAATTTCAAAGAAGAATCCTATATCAATTTTATTGATCTTTCGCAATTTTGCCAGTAGCTCCCTACCCGTTTGGTTCTTGACACATTCCACCAAAAGATGCTGGACATCATCAATAACTCCACACACGTCACAATTTGGGGAATCAATTTTTTTCATCATATGACCAAATCTTTTGGTGGGATAGTGTCCAGAACGAAGCCTTAAAGCCGCTACTATGAGTGTTCTGCTCATTTTGGTGTCTACAAACCAAGGAGTGCGAGGAGGCTGATGTTGTATGATCTTGTACCAAATCCCTTTGACTTTACTTGTATCCTCAAAGTATTGGTCCCACTTTTCGAAACATGATCTTTTAAATTTCGGCAGTAATTCTGTGTAGTCAGGCGATATGGTTATTGCTTTGCCTTCTGTAATAGCTAATTTTGCTAATCTGTCAGCCTCCTCGTTTCCAGCCAGTCCTATATGCGATGGAACCCATTGCAACTTCACATTTATTAGCCGTAAATTAGAATCATATATGGATTTTAAAATTTTGTAGGCTATCGATGTGCCTCTGAACCCAGATGCACATCGAGCCACGTGTTGAAGAGCACTTTTGCTATCAGTTATTATCACGATATTTTGCTCACTGTCACTGCATAGGCTTAGGGCTTCTGAAATAGCAATGAGCTCCAGCGACATTATGGACACATGAGAATTAGTTTTGAAACAATGGGATGCCTGAGTAACTGGATCAAATATAGCGACTCCCCGACCATCCTTGCTCTTAGAGCCATCCGTATAAAGTCGTCGCCAATCACTGTAATTCTTATGTAGTTCTTCAATAACATAATATTTAAGGGAAACTAGATCTTCGTTCTTTTTTGGACCATTAATGCACTCTAAATTATCCACAACAACCTTATCTATTTGTATATGGGTTACCCAAGTGTTAAGAGTGAACATTTCGAGTGGATTGGAAGAGTGAATTATATATGCACTACATTCACTATAAGTCAGAATCAGCGACGACTTTTTTTTAATTCTCCAGTAACCAGTGTGGTTGAGAGCACATAATTTATCTAACAATGTGACAGTTACGTTATCAGACCAAGACATAGATTTAATGCAATACTTATAAGCTAGGTATAGTCTTCTAATATTAAGTGGAGAGATACACAATTCACTCTCCATTACATATATTGGTGTACTTCTAATAAATCCACCTATAATTCTTAATGCCCGATTCTGAAATTTATCGAGTTTGGATAAATGAACTTTAGCTGCACTGTCATATAAAAAGCTACCAAAGTCTATTCGGCTTCTTATCAATGATATGAATAATGTTCTCAGATGTTTAGGATGAATGCCCCAACCTGGACCAGCCAGTACTTTTAATAAATTTAAAAATCTTGTGGCTTTTTCAATTACTTCATTAATATGCTTACTCCATAACAATGCTCTGTCAAGCCATATCCCTAAATATTTAACACAATTTACAGATGGTAAAAGTTTATCATTGTTTTCTAAGCTAATTTCATGTTTTTTCCTTCCTCTACTAAAAACGCAGACATTTGATTTAGTTTCTGATATTTTTAATCCTAAATTATCTAGTAAAATTGAGATCGCATTGAGAGCTCTTTGCAGATTTTCTTGACAGACGTTAATATCCTTATCACTAAAATAGATCACAAAGTCATCGGCATATTGGGAGACAATAACATCTTGAACTGAGTTGCAAATTTTATAAGTTGCTATATTAAACAATAGAGGCGATATCGGGTCACCTTGAGCTAGACCCTTACTAGTCCATCTAGCACTCATTATGTCTACCTTATTATATTTCTTAACTAAGAGACATCTCGCACTTAGGAATGACCACAAGTACTTACAAATGTTTTTACCAACCTCTAATTCATCTAGTGTAATAACTACTCTATCAATTAGAATGTTATTGTATGCATTTTCTATATCTACAAAGCAAGCTACAGTGGGGATTTTATTTGTGAAACCTAACTGGATGAAAGTGATAAGCCTTGTTAGGCTATCTAAACATGATTGGCCCCTTCTAAAGCCTGTAGTATATGGAGATAAACTTTTGTGCTTCTCAATAAACCATTCCAACCGTCTAGTAATCATAGTATGAAACAATTTACAAAGACATGACATGAGGGATATTGGTCTTACTTTGGTTTCACCAGTATTACTGGCTAATTTAGGTATAGGTATGACTACAATAGTGCGCCACTGACTCGGAACAACGCCTGAAATATAGATATCATTATATAAATCCAGTAGGTACTGCTTACCGACACAAGGAAGGTTGTAAACCATGGAATATGTGACCCCGTCACTACCCGGAGCCGTGTCTTTTTTCTTACAGCAATGTTTAAGCTCCGAAATAGTAAATGGTGAGTCTAACAATTCGTTTCTAGATCGTATAACTGGTGGTGAGTTTAGAACAAAATTCGGAGCAAGGGAACAGTGCATCTCATTCAACTTTTCTTCAGGAATAGAAACAGTAGATTTTTTATAGCCTTTAAACCATCGCATTTTTTGCCACATGTCGGAAACTGATGTGGTTTCATTGATACCATTACAAAATTTTCTCCAGTTTTCTGACTTAGCTTTCTGTATCAATAGTCTGGCTTTCTCTATTTTGTCCTCTAAAATCTTTAGGTTTATTGGAGTTGGATTTTTTCTAAACGTACTCATCGCCAACCTTCTTTCAGCAACGGCTTTAGATAGTGACGGCGTCCAATACTCTTTCGGTTTGAATTTTCCTATTGGATCTTGACATGTGCGAAGGTTAGGTATATTACTATCACACGCTAAATTAATTTTTTTTAATATATTATCGTATCTGTCCTGGATGGATACATAACTATTTAAATTGCGCAGTGAGTCATCGAGATAATTGTGATACCCTACCCAGTTGGCCTTCTTAAAGTTGCGTTTTTCGGTAAAATACGTGGAATTATTACAAAATGCTGAAATTTTAATAACGAGATGATCACTACCTAAGTTTTCATTATTAACCTGCCATTTTAGATCTAAAGCTATGTCCGTTGATGAAAAAGTTATGTCCGGAGCTGATTTAACCACCAAGTTATTCACCATTGTTATTCTTGTTGGGTCCCCATTGTTCAATGCTACAAATCCATTTTCCAATGACGAGTCCAGTAGCTGTAGTCCCCTCTGGTCTGTCTTATAAGACCAATTCGAGTGGTGGGCATTAAAATCCCCAGCAATAATAGTCTTTCTTGAAGTGAGTGAAAAGAGATTGTCCCAGTCAGAGGCATTCACGGCGACGGATGATGGGCAGTAAATAGAAATAATTGTTTCTAGATCTTTACAGTTAATTAATTTGACTCGTACAACTTCTATACCCGAATTAGAGACATGAGTGGGGCAAAGTTGGGTTTGGATTGATTTATGTGTAATTATGGCAACACCTCCATACGAGTCATCTCGATCGTGTCTATAGATATTATATCCAGTTGAATTGAGAGGTGTTTCGTCATCCAGCCAGGTCTCACTTATAATAGCGATGTGTATATTTTCTAAGTTTAATAACGATTCAAAGGTTACCAGTTTTGGCTTTAAACTACGTGAATTCCACTGCATTAAGTTAATCTGCAAATTTTTACGTCTACTATCCATCAAAAAAAGCTACAATTTTTTTAAAAACACGCCAGTCATTAAACATATTTGCTATAAACAACTTACATTCTTCCATTAAGATTTCACACAATAAATCCATTTTATCTTCAAATTTACCTGTAGACATAATTACTTGCTTCAGCTTTAACCATAATCTTCTAAACTCAAAGCCTTTCCTTCTCTCGTTACTCTTTTCTTCCTCCATGGGTTTTTCAGTTGTATTCTGATTACTGTTGATACTCGTAAGATCTACTTCATCTATCTGTTTATTAGAAATACTTCCTTTGCTTGTCTTTTTATGTTTTTTCTTCTTACTGGTTTGTTGAATTGGAAATGAAACTGTTTTGGTGTTTACTTCTTGTTCCTTCTCTGAGAATATATCGTCTGAAGATTCTTCTCGATGAATAAGTGCCACTGTATTTACTGGCTCGGCACGTTTGTTGTTTGTGCTCGCATAGATTCCTGAATTGGTGCTTGTATTGGAGATTTTTACATTTTTTGCTAGGTACATCTGTAAAGCCTTGCGATAAGTAACACTTTCCTCTGTCATTAAATTTCGAATTTGTTTTTCTTTTATAAACATGGGACATTTCTTATCTATGGCCATATGGGGACCTTTGCAGTTAGGGCACTTATATATTTCTATTTCACAATTTTCATGGTTTAATCCACATTTAGGGCATATTATTTTATTTAATGGGCAGAACTTTTTAATATGACCAAACTTCCAGCAAGCAGAGCATTGAGTAACAGGAAATACATAATTTTCTACTGCAAGCCTGCACCCATACGCGTAAACATGAGTGGGGATGATCTGTGCCTTAAAACCTACGCGAACGGTTTCACTATCCTCCCACTTACCCTCAGAAGTAGCGCGTTTAAGTCTTCTTACAGACATTATTTCACATGGACTTTTGAGGGTATCTTGAATATCTTTGTCACTGTATTCTAATTCTATGCCCCTAATCACACCGTAACATATATTCACTTCGTCAACAAATTGACATCTCGCATCTAATTCCATTATTTTTTTGTTTGTTACTAATTTTTCTGCTTGTTCTCTTTTATCAAACTTAATCAACACTTTATATGGGCTGCGGTATTTTATATTTGTTATATTTTGTATATTCAAATCCCTCAATAATTTCGCCATACCCATTTGTTTTGGCAAAACCTTTAAAGATGTTATACAAACTTCACATTTACCCATCTCGGTTATTGAATCTCTTCTTAATAATCTTTTTGGCTTGCTTCTTATAACCGTTGTAAATCCTTCCTCACAATTCTCACTTTCTTCACCGTCTTCTCTCGGTCTTTTCTCCGCTTTTCCTTTCGTCACACTGTCACTAACCTCTGCTCGTAAATTCGTCATTTCAACCTCAGCTACGTCCTCCATGTTTAACACTCTGACATCAATATTATAATTCTCCTCCTCTTCAAAAATATCACTTATATTCATTTCTACATCTAGTGGGTAGAAGAAAAATTAACTCCGATAAAATTTGACGTGCGCTACTGACAACACCGCGCGCGACTCGTTTTCAGTAATTTGAAAAAACAATAAACGAGGCAAGTTTCTGTACATAATTTACTTCTGTGCAAAGATGGAGCGGGTCTGGCGAGTGCCTCCGTCATTATCAATTTAAATAAAATATATATTATTTATAGAATATTTTTATTTTTTTATTATTATTATTTTTTATTTTAAAATATTTTTATTGTATTTGTTTATTATTAGATTTTTTTATTATTTTCAAGTAGCTACCGTCTTATTATACTTACATATTTACTCTACTCTCAACAGTAAGAACTTCCTTATCAGTCGGTTGCCATGGAAACCTTTGAAATTATCAAGTTCAGTTAGCGAGCTCGATCGAGCATGGCTTTAATTAGTGTTCAGACTTTCTGATATATTGACATTTAGTTTCGAGAGTACTCTAACTTCGGGGCCCCACTTTTTGCGAAATATTTTAAGGGTAATAAGTCAAGGCGTATTTTTAGTCGATAAAAATAAATGTTGCAAAAGTGAAATACTTTTTTTTATCTGTTTTTTTTTTAGACACATTGTAGGTATTGACAGGGTTTTTTGCCAGGATTTCTTCGAGTGAAGATAAGTTGCTATTTTATTTATTCACTAATTAATTCCTTGTGGATATTTTGATGTTAAATTATTGTAGTTTTTTATGGCAAGTGACTACAAACTAGATATGTGGAATAATGGAAACAGGCATGATGTCGGTAAAATGGAGTTGAGAATTTTATTGTATTGTCGACTACCTCAGTGAAGCTTACTAAGAAGGCTGACTTAATCCATTTGCTGCTAAATACCTACTAAAAAACATTAGAATGTGTTATCGAGCTCATCGCATTATGCGTGAGGCCGCAGCTTTATGCTGAGTTCGGCCGTTTTGCGTGGATGTGACGCATATCTTCCCTATCTATTGATTGTTTGTTAGCTAGTTTTAAGATTGTGTCATTTCGCGTAAATAAACTTTTTTTCTTTCTTTCTTTCTTTTTCTATTACATCCGTATTCTACTGATAAAGAAAGTTACCGTATTCACACGAAGATATGGCTTAAAGAAATTGGTATCCAAGCAAAAACATTAAAAAAAATATTGACAGCTGTCATTTGTAGATCTTTGACAATCGTTACAGATAGTCTAAAAGCCAGGAAATCTGACACCAGTCTTGTCAAGAGATATTATTTTAGGTTCCTTGTCGGGTTGGCTCATTCCCTCTCTTAGAGAGGAGGCTTGAGTCCTAGCAGAGGGAAAATTGTGACGCTGATTATGCTATGCTTAACTTCAGGGTAAAAAGTTTCCTATGTGATATTCCAGGATTTGGTCTACCTGTCTAATTTCCAACCACTCGAGCTCAGGGCATGTTGGTAAATGTCACACGTTTTCGAATTTTTGGTTCAAGGATATGCCGTTTTCCACACGATGATCACCTTCACCGTTTCGAGAGCATTGGTGATGAAATAAATTACTCAAAATAAATCACCTGCCTGGGTTTGAACCCGCACCCCCAGAACCGTTACCACCGGGCCATCACTACTCTTCATATGCACTTAAGGCGAGGTTGCACTAATTTTAAACTATTTTGAACCTCTGGAAATCCACAAATATAACCATGAAAAACTATTTTATTAAAATTTACCATTTATCCAACCGCTGGGTAAAAATTAAAACATGATATAAATTAGTTGGCTCGATAAAAAAAAAAACATCTAACTTACGATTTCAAACGTCAATCTACGAGATTACGTCACTGAAATATTTGAAAGTTATTTAAAATAATAAAACTTTTCTTTTAAAAGGGTCTGGCAAAACTAAAAATCTTAGATAGTTACTATGTATTCTTTTTATAAAAATAAAATCGCTGTTACGGGGCCGCAAAGTCGACGTAGACCCGGGCGGAGTTCATACAAAATGCTCAATGACTAAGTACAACCGGCTCTTAATACTGCATTAAAACACACTAACAAATCATTTACCTACACGTAATTAAAATAACTACATAATAATGATCAAATAAAACCTATCAATTAACGACAAAACACATTTATAATTAAATGGAAAATTTTATTTGTATACAATTGGATCATATTGTTTATCGTCAACAAATTATTTGGAACGTTTATTTGTTAAGCAAAAACAGTAAACAGTATTATTATCAGCAATCGTTTCATGTTTGATGCCCAATTATCTATTCAACCGATTTGGTTACTATTGTTTAAATATTGGACTAACTGATTAAAATATAAATTATCTACTAGCTTTTGCCCGTGGTTTTGCCCGCGTACATGAAAATAATAACCTCATGTGGAATCCGGCGGCATGTCCTAGAAGCAAAAAATAAATAAAGAAAAACATTTGTGACTCGCCCTGGACAAACAACAATAAAATAAAAAATAAACTAATCTAAAAATTACTTAAAATAAAAAAAAAACAACATTAAAAGCAAATTTATAATAAAATTCCGAAATCTATTAGAGAGTTGGATTTGACCGGGTTTAAGAAAAAATTTAAAGAATTTTTGTGTAATAAATGTTACCTACTATAATTTAAATGACTACTTAAATGACTCTTTGACATATTAATTTAATTATTATTTATATGATTTTATTTGACTGATATTTTTAATTTCAATTATATTAACTATCACAATTTAATGTAACCTTTTTAATATTTGTACGCCCATGTGGTAGAACGTGCCGAGACTAAATGTTTAAACCTAAGACCATGTAATTTACATACCTACCATGTTCTAACAAATAAATGATTAAAAAGAAAAAAAAGACCTGTGCGAGGCCAAAAAGGCTCCTATCTCTGCATATGCTGCGATATACCTGCCAAATTTTATATTTTTGTTTCGCTTTTATAAATATGTCGTAGTCAGATCTTAGAAATTGATCACTTCATGATATGGCCAAGTAAAACTGGCCAGATCGTTTTAAACGTTAAAGTACGATGATATATCAATCTTCGTTTGGCCTACTTTCTTTAGAACTTTTATTACCATTGAAATCCTACATCAATGATTAGAAAGTCGGTTTCTCCATACAAACTTTGGACCCCCGTTTGAAGAAACTGGGGTCCAAATTTACCCCCTAAGGGGATGCCATTAGGGCGTAAATTTCGGAAAATCTATTTTTACCGGATGTCTACACCCTATAAGGAACCTACCTACCAAATTTTAAGTTTGTAGGTGTTATAGTTTCTGAGATTTCGTGATTAATCAGTGAGTGGTATTTCGTTTGATTGGATGGTAAGTTCCTACTCCTGGCTCGCTGACTACTCGGTTTCGGCTTTAGAGCTGCGTGTCACGGATTTATTTCCCTCGCAGACCAAATACGTATTTGTATTGCCTACTCATAGTAAAGTTGTTCAGGAGAGTTTACGTGGTTCTGAACGCACCCACGACACAGGAGTAGTGTGGGGCAAAATAAAAAAAAAAAAATTGAATCCTATTGCCTACTCAAATTTTCATTTCGCACTTCCTACTATTAAAAATCAGTTCCCTGGAAATTGAAGCAACTATATAGGGTTAAGTTAGTCAACTAATTAACGGTACCAAAAGTTACTGAAATGAATTACTTAACTTCGTTATTGGGTTATGTGAAGTTAATGGTACCTACGAGAGTTTAACTCGGTGGTCACGTATTAATTACATTATGATCGCAGTTTAAAGGCAGGGGCGACAAGATAATGCGACTGGCTGGTTTTCATGCAAATTGATCTTTTTTTTTAAGTTTAGAAATCATCTAATGACCTCTCGTGCTCTGGGCGGTGCGAGAGGGCGTGACAGACTTTTACTGACTAAAACCACACCTGTCTCCTTCAGTTGTCCTTTGCGTTCTAGGACTACGGGTTTCCTTTTCAGAAATTCTCTGTGGTCCCCTACGGTTTGCTGACATCTCCTTAAGGAGCGCGTAGATCAATACGCGCTGTTGACGACTGGGCTCGGTCCGATCAATTACCGGACGGCCGGACGGCAAGCTACCCATAGCTCGACGTCCGCAAGCCCGCGTCTACCGTGGCTGGTAGTCGGGGTCAGAATCTCGGCGGCTGGGGCGTGAGGACATTCGTTACCTCACGCGTGCGGCCTCCTCCTTCGCTAACATTGCTGCTTCGCAGAAGGAGGCCATCGCCTGCCATTCCTCCTCGCTTCGGACCATAGCCCGAACCAGGGCCCGACGCGAGAGGTCGCTGCCATGCCAATTGATCTAAACTTGCTGTTTGCGTGGTTTAAGCGAAAGATTGCAAACTATTTTAAATTTTGATTGTCACTATACTCCAATCCAAATTAGATTAGACATTTCAACGAACCTTTTTCACTGTCCGTTCAAACGATTTTGAATTTTATTGCGTTGCTGGCATGACTTATGGCAACTGCAGTATATAGTTCGTATTGTAACCACTTTTTGGCTTTTAATGCCATCCTTATGCTTACGGAATATAAGTCAAAATCGATCGAACAGAGAGTAAAAATGATTTGTTTAAATGTCTAATCCTTATTCGAATGGAGTATGAGGAGGTGAAGGTTGGAACGGAGTTTAAAGTACCTCCCTTGAAAAGGGAGGATCCTCCAACCAGACGGATGTTTTGCCTGATCTGGGCAACTGCCCGATAGATGATTTTAGGCTATTGTATATGTTCAAATTGCGAGGAGAACTCTAATTGCGCGATACAGGATTTCGTAGTTTAGTTCATTTGAGGCGCCATAGATGTCGCTACAGTGGAAAATGGCGTGCTGTATGGAAAAAATGATTAGAATGACTGCCCCCCTAGCCAAGTTACAACCGTTTCGTGTCGAATTCCGTTCTCCAATCGGTAACGCCTCGGTGTCAGCAATTGTAGAAAACGATAAGTTGGTAGCCATGTTGACGCGCCCAAGTCGGCCGCTCGTTCTACAATGTCATTCTACAATAACAAAGGATGTAGCGTTGAACATTGTAGAAACGATAACAATTCATTCTATCATTTTAAACGATGTGAACTTGGCTACGAATTTTCTATTCGTTTGTCTGACTACGTCACTTTGATTAGTTTTCGATTAACGTTAACGATTGCAGATTATTAACTTGGCTAGGGGTGCTGGTCCCTTAAAAGAAAGGTTTGCACATTACCTGGATAGTCCTCAGCGCAGTTCAGCATACACGATGGTACAGTTTTCGGGCACAAACACCAAATTTCACCCAATTTGAATTCTGATCGCGGACGCAATACTATCACGTCAGTGATTTCAACGCCATTCAAAAATCGCGTGGTTCTCATCGAAATGTCATTCCATATTCGATTACGCTTCTCGCTCTATCCCTTTCGCTCACACAAGAGCCATGGGCATGTGAAGGAAAGAGATGGAAATTAACAATTTAGTAAAAGAACACAAGTACAAGAACTTCAGTTGATATCTTTACAAGCAGTTTAGCATCCATAAACATTGTTATGTCTAAAAGCATTGTTTTGTAATTGCATTACATTATTATCTTCTTTAATTTCTTCCTACCAAACTTTGTATATCTCAATTACTTCTTTTTCACTGTAACAATACTTTCATACTATATGTGGAGGCTTGTAAATGGCTCATCGTGATCTACTTTGTTGTCTTATATTTTGTATTGTTAGCTGTAAGCCACCCAAATAAAATAAAATAAAATAAAATAAAACAAAACAAAACAAAACAAAACAAAACAAAACAAAACAAAACAAAACAAAACAAAACAAAACAAAACAAAACAAAACAAAACAAAACAAAACAAAACAAAACAAAACAAAACAAAACAAAACAAAACAAAACAAAACAAAACAAAACAAAACAAAACAAAACAAAACAAAACAAAACAAAACAAAACAAAACAAAACAAAACAAAACAAAACAAAACAAAACAAAACAAAACAAAACAAAACAAAACAAAACAAAACAAAACAAAACAAAACAAAACAAAACAAAACAAAACAAAACAAAACAAAACAAAACAAAACAAAACAAAACAAAACAAAACAAAACAAAACAAAACAAAACAAAACAAAACAAAACAAAACAAAACAAAACAAAACAAAACAAAACAAAACAAAACAAAACAAAACAAAACAAAACAAAACAAAACAAAACAAAACAAAACAAAACAAAACAAAACAAAACAAAACAAAACAAAACAAAACAAAACAAAACAAAACAAAACAAAACAAAACAAAACAAAACAAAACAAAACAAAACAAAACAAAACAAAACAAAACAAAACAAAACAAAACAAAACAAAACAAAACAAAACAAAACAAAACAAAACAAAACAAAACAAAACAAAACAAAACAAAACAAAACAAAACAAAACAAAACAAAACAAAACAAAACAAAACAAAACAAAACAAAACAAAACAAAACAAAACAAAACAAAACAAAACAAAACTGTTGTGTATGTGCGCTTACTAGATCTATGTGTGCGTGGCTGCGCCCGCGCGATGTGTCCTACACGAGAATAAAGCAGTGTGTCAATAGCCCTGACGTGTTTCACTTGTCTCCCGTATAAAATACTTAACAGTGGCGACGAGTTTACCCACACTTTAATTTAGAAAATGAATAGTTTTGGGATTTTGTCCACATTCGATCACAACGTGCAAGAATGGAAGTCATACAAAGGCCGAATTACGCAATGGTTCATTGCAAACGACATCGTCCCGAAAAATGATGCAGCTGGAACCAAGAGACGGGCGATCCTGCTCAGCGCACTTAGCGACGGTACTTATAAGCTGGCAGCGGATCTGGCCCTGCCAAAGGACATCCAAGAAGTACCGTATGACGACATAGTGCAGTTGTTAGATGAGCATTTCCTACCAAAGATATGCGGGTTCAGCGAGCGTTACAATTTTTACGCGGCTGTGCAGCAGCCGGGCGAGACGTACACGCAATGGGCGTCAAGGCTAAGAGGACTTACAGCACATTGTAGGTTTAGTAACGTTGAGGAAGCGTTACGAGACCGATTCGTCATGGGGATGGTAGCGGGCCAAGAACGGGAGAAGCTGTTCGCGCAGGACATCGACAAGCTGACCCTGGCCAAGGCGGTGGAGCTGGCGGAGAGCGTGCGGTGCGCACGCGCTGGGGCCGCCACTACTACGGCTATCTTTGGGCAGCAGTCGCCGGTGTTCAAGATCGCCGAACAAGTAAACAGTGCTAAAACCGTTCGTGCCGGTAAAATAAAGTGTACAGTGTGCGGCCGTAACAATCATGAGTCATCCCAATGTCGGTTTGCAAGCTATAAATGCAATAAGTGCAACACCAAGGGTCACCTGCGCAAAGTTTGTAATAAGGTCAATTACGTGTCGACAGGTGATGTGAGCGGGGACGACGACGACGGTAAGTCATTGTTTAACATACGCTCAGTCCGTGGGGAACCTATGACAGAATCAGTTTCAATTTACGGGAAGAATATACAATTTCAAATAGATAGTGGATCAGCGGTGACAGTTATATCCGAAGGTACTTATAAAAACATGTTCAGTAATATTCCGTTGCTAGATTCAAATAAAAGTTTTTTTAGCTACACCGGCAATATTATGAATTGTGTAGGGTACGTAAATTTGCCAGTGACGTACATGCGACACACTCACACATTGGATGTGTACATTATTCGTAATGGCGGACCACCATTATTAGGCAGAGATTTTATATCAAAATTTAAACTCAAGCTGACGCCGTGTCATTTTTTGAAGGGTCAGAGTATGGTGGATCAATTGCAATTGTGTTTCCCAGAAGTATTTTCTGATAAGCTTGGTACATTTAATAAATATCGTGTTAAATTAAAATTAAAGGACAATGTGAAACCGATATTCTGTAAAGCGCGTCCAATTGCGTTCGCGTTACGTGATAAGGTCGACAAAGAGATAACACGTTTAGTGGATCTAGGTGTCTTGAAACCGGTTTCGCACTCTGAGTACGCGTCACCTATTGTTCCCGTGCTTAAGCACAACGGTTCGGTTAGATTATGTGCCGACTATTCGGTTACTATTAATAAACAACTGATGATAGAACAATATCCTTTACCCACGGTACACGAACTATTTTCAAGACTGTACGGGGGTCAACAGTTTTCAAAAATTGACTTGTCCATGGCCTATAATCAATTTTTGTTAGACGAAGAGTCCCAACCGGTTACATGTATCAATACACATCGAGGTCTATTTAATTATACTAGACTAGTTTTCGGGCTGTCTAGCGCCCCGTCTATATTCCAACGCGCTATGGAAACAATGCTTTCGGGACTAGACGGTGTCCTATGTCTGCTTGACGACATTTTAGTCACTGACCGAACCCCAGAAGGGCATTTGAAGAAGTTGAACGTAGTTCTGCAAAGGCTTCAGGATGCGGGGTTAACAGTGCAGAAAGAAAAATGCGAATTTTTTAAAAATGAAATTAAATATTTAGGTTATATAATAAGCAAAGATGGATTACAGAAAGATCCTTCAAAAGTGAAAGCTATTGCCGATGCGCCCGTTCCTTCCGATGTTAATACATTGCAATCATTTTTAGGACTTGTAAATTACTATAGGAATTTCGTGCCTCGAGCGTCCTGTATCCTGAGTCCTTTGTATGACCTATTAAAAAAGGGGGTTAAGTGGAACTGGTCTACGTTACATCAAAATGCGTTTGATGAAATTAAGAAATGTTTGACGTCTGATCAGGTCCTAACACACTTTAATCCAAATGCCAAGATAGTGTTAACTGTTGATGCGTCCCCGTGTGGCTTAGGAGGTATTTTGTCCCAAATAGATAAGGACGGGTTAGAGCGCCCGGTAGCATTCGCTTCCCGCACGTTGAACTCGGCTGAGAAAAATTACTCACAAATACAGAAGGAGGCGACTGCAATAATATTTGGAATACGTCGGTTCCATCAGTACTTATATGGCAGATCAGATCCTTTCATATTACGCACGGATCACAAGCCTTTAATATCTATTTTCGGCCCACACAAAGGTATACCGGAGGTGTCCGCTAATAGATTGCAGAGATATGCGATGTTTCTAGGGGCATACAATTATTTAATTGAGTATGTTCGCAGTGCCGATAACAACGCGGATTACCTTTCTCGTGCGAGTTTACAGTGTGAGTCAGGGCGCGCTCGCGCCGAGAGCGAGGGAGACAACATCGGCGTACACGCCGCCGCTGCCGCCGCTCCCATTGATCGCGCTTCATACGTCAACTTTGTTGTCGAAGGCGACATGCCGTTGACCTTGAAGGAGTTACGCAATGCTACTAACGAGGATACGGTATTACAGTTAGTTGTAAAATATGTTCAAAACGGTTGGCCTAACAAAATAGTGGACTCACAGTTGAAACCATATCATTTATGTAAGACACAATTATCCTATGAAGACGGTTGTTTAATGAGGGGCCATAAGGTGGTACTTCCCGAATCTTTGCGCTCGAAAATTTTATCAGAGTTACATAGCTCGCATTTAGGCATTGTAAAAACGAAATCAGAGGCTAGGTCACGGGTTTGGTTCCCAGGCATTGATGCGGCGCTAGAAAAAATTATATACTCGTGTGGAATATGCAAACAGCTACGGCCCTCGCCGCCCCGGGCGCCGTTAGCACCTTGGGAGTTTCCCCATACACCATTCCATAGGTTACACATAGATTTTCTTGGGCCGCTGAATAATCAAATGTTTTTGGTAGTGGTAGATGCTCACACCAAGTGGTTAGAGGTATACGACGTGAGCACTTCTACCACCACGGCGACCGTTATTGAAAAACTTTACGATTTTATGTCAAAATACGGATTACCTCACACAATTGTCAGCGATAACGGTACTGCGTTTACATCCGCTGAATTTACAAAATTTTGTTTATTAAATGGGATTACTCATCTTACATCACCCCCCTACAACCCTGCTAGTAATGGATAAGCAGAAAGTTTCGTAAAAATAGTAAAAAAGGGTATAAAATCAAGCGTTTTAGGATCTCGCAATAGGAACGAGTGTAGACTAAAAATGTTGAAATATCTGTTTGACTATAGAAATTCAGTGCATTCTGTCACGGGGGTCTCACCGGCTGAGTTGGTGTTTGGGCGAAAGCTCAGAACTCGTCTGGATTTACTTCACCCAAATTTAACGCCGACCCCACTCACATCACTAATTAACGATGTTAAACAAAAGCAGTGCTCGCAAATTAAGTGCTATGGTGGCAATAACAAACAAGTGTATAAGCCGGGTGATGAGGTTATGTTTAAAAAAAATATGAACAATTGTAAATATATGTGGTGCAAAGGTACCGTTATTAAAAGACTCGGTAAAGTGTTGTATTTGATCAAAGACCATGTCACTTCTTCTGACGTCAAAAAACATAAAAATCAAATAGTATTGTGTAAAGGAACGTCTCGATCAGTGGATTTAGACGATTTATTGTTGGACAGCGAACCCAGCCGTTCTGAGTCGGCTGACAGTGGGGAGGGAGAAAGGAATGAGGTGGAATTGTCATCCTCACCCTCTTCTCAGAATTCGAGGTGTTCCAGCAAATTGTTGCGGGACATACCCAGGGTTGATTATAAGCAGTTCTTTAAGAATTAATTTGTAATATTCTATTTGTATTAAATAGGGGGAGGGACTGTTGTGTATGTGCGCTTACTAGATCTATGTGTGCGTGGCTGCGCCCGCGCGATGTGTCCTACACGAGAATAAAGCAGTGTGTCAATAGCCCTGACGTGTTTCACTTGTCTCCCGTATAAAATACTTAACAAAACAAAACAAAACAAAACAAAACAAAACAAAACAAAACAAAACAAAACAAAACAAAACAAAACAAAACAAAACAAAACAAAACAAAACAAAACAAAACAAAACAAAACAAAACAAAACAAAACAAAACAAAACAAAACAAAACAAAACAAAACAAAACAAAACAAAACAAAACAAAACAAAACAAAACAAAACAAAACAAAACAAAACAAAACAAAACAAAACAAAACAAAACAAAACAAAACAAAACAAAACAAAACAAAACAAAACAAAACAAAACAAAACAAAACAAAACAAAACAAAACAAAACAAAACAAAACAAAACAAAACAAAACAAAACAAAACAAAACAAAACAAAACAAAACAAAACAAAACAAAACAAAACAAAACAAAACAAAACAAAACAAAACAAAACAAAACAAAACAAAACAAAACAAAACAAAACAAAACAAAACAAAACAAAACAAAACAGAAAATGCAAGCAACAGCCAAAAAAAATGAATTCATCGCGATTTAGAATCGACATAGCCACTTGCTTTACAAATTGTCACATTGTCCCATCACGACTTTCTGCGGGAGCCTTTAGTATTTTTTCTTCGCTGTTACCTATAATCAGGGGGTATCGGGCTTGCGGACAGCGAGCAATGGGTTGCTCGCCGTCCGAACGTCCGGTAACCGTCCAGACCGAGCTCAAGTCGTCGACGGCGCGTACAGTTCAACGCGCGCCTCAAGGAGATGTCAGCAAACAGTAGAGGCCCAGCAGGGTCGAAGCGTACTGGGGCCAAGGGTCTGCTTCTGAAAAGAAGACTCGGCCCTGGTATGAAAGGCAACGAAGGAACAAGAGTGGGTTTTTAGTCTTAGCTGAGACTGGTCATCTCTTAGCTGCCATTGGCTTAATTTAATTTATATTTTTTAATTCGTTTTTTTTTTTAATTATTATTATTTTAACTACATTGTGCTCACATAATAGAAGCGACAAGAAATATGTAACCAAGATTTATGTAACTTATAATATGATTTAAAAGCGTGACCATGGAGTTTCTTGCACGTTCTTCTCCATAGAGATCTACGCTTTGGAACGTGCAATTTAGCTTCACTTGTTTTTTTTGACTGACCGACATTTTGACAATTCAAAAGTGCCTTAAATTGGTCTATTTGAAATAAACGTTTCTGATTTTGATTCTGAGTCACTAAAAGTCTGACACACCCTCTCGCTCCGCCCAAGAGCGGGGGATGTTAAAAAAAATCAAAATATACAATACAACGAAACCAGAAATTGGTCTTCCCTTAAATACCAGGAACATTATCCTTGTACCTTTAATTCATTTGCATTTATTTCAAGACTAGCTGTTGCCCGCGACTTCGTCTGCGTTAATTTCGTAAAACTGTACAATCATTCTGTGCTTGCAATTCATTCTGAAAGCATCGTTATTATTTATTGTACTTTCACATAAAACGGTTAAAGGTAAAAACGCAAATTACCTTCAGGATACATGTTATGTACTCGTCCAGATCCAGATGTATGAACGTCAATGAATAGAAAGAGTATGTAAGGGTCTTAGCAGTTGGCATTTCTGCCTACCCCAAGGGAAAAGGCACTACTTTATGTATGTTTCTGGTTTATGTTTTAAACTACATTGTCACAGTGAGCACGTCACAATCGCGGTGCGGATCGCCCGGAGAATACGATGGAGCTTACGGTGGAAGTCAGTCCCGCTTGGTAGGAGCGCCGGCGCCGCCGTGTCCTCATGAAGGTAATTAGTGGAAAAAATGCCAACCGGTAGCCTCCTTCAGTGAAGCACTACGATCGAAGAAGGTGGCTGAAACTATGAGGGATGATGAGGGAAGTGATGCTCCAGGTGTTGAAAGCCGCAGGGCGATTGCGGTGGAGCCGTCCGGTCATCTGGTCAAAGCAATCCTGAATCGACGGCGCGCAGTAATCTACGCGCGACTCATAGAGATGTCAGCAAATGGATAGGGGCCTCTAGGGCTCTGCTAAGGCTGCGAGATTGTTCGAAAGAGTTACCTCCTGTAAAATTTTCGCCTCAATAATGTTTCACTGAAGAGTTTAAGCCGTCAGACAGCTTTGTTAGAGGTAAACGAAGGTGCATAATCGGGACACCGACCTTCAGCTGGATAACGTGCACTGATAGTGAAAAGTCAAAAAGCCAGTGAATCCAAAATACCATCATCATCAACTATCTTCCTCCACAACAGTACTTATGAAGAATTTGCGAGAGCATGCTTGAATTGATTGTTGCAGCTTGATCATTTGGGGCGTAAAAATTACTTGTTCATTTACCTAGGCTTTTTTGGTGTGTAGGTATTTGACTGACGTCCTCGTATATCAGACAAATGTTATTCCATAGTGGGAACTACACTATGAAGAGTCTCCAACTTATGAATGAATTTCGGTGAAATCTTGAACGCGTGTACCCCGTCCAATCGAACTCGCATATTGATGGCCAAACCGAGAGGTCACTGACGCCGATTGCTTCTATGAAGACACGGCGGTTCACCCAAGCAGGATAGACCTCCACCGCATGCTACAACGGGTCCTCCGGGCGATTCGCAAAATGGTAATATCAGGGTACTTCCAACCGAATCCGAAACAGAAACCGCGTGAAACACCCTCAACAGTCCTGAGCTTGTGTATCCATAAAACAATGAAATTCCGGTAAACAAATGTAGCAGCCGATTAGTGTTATCCCTGAGACTGGCCTCCCAGAGGGTTGTTCCAGTGTTGGTCACCACTCACTGCAAGGAGGTAACGTACGGATGTCAACGTAAGGCTGCAAGGAATCTGAGATACATCATACGTTGTCGAACTGTGATTAGGAACGCAAACCTTTCGACCCCGTTTTATATAACAAAACACGCCATTATTAGGCCGCAAGGTGCCATCATCCCGGAGGACACAGTGGAGCACACAGAGGTGTGCCCCGCAAGGCAATCGAAATGGCAATCCCGAATAGCAGGCGGTTGCCTCCTTCTGCAAAGGCGTAATGCTAGCGAAGGAGGAGGCCGCACGCGTGAGGGAACGAACTTCCTCACGCCGAGCCGAGATTCCGACCCCGACGACCAGCCACGGTAGACGCGGACTTGCGGACATCCAGCAATGGGTCGTCCACAGCTGTCCGGCCATCCGGTAATTGACCGGACCGAGCCCAGTCGTCAACAGCGCGTAGTGATGTCGCAAAGGGCAACTGAAGGACACAGGTGTGGTTTTAGTCAGTAAAAGTTTGACCAACCAGAGTGGGAAAAGTGGATGACTTCCACCCTTAAAAAAAGAAAAATAAAGGTGCCATCATTATCATTATCATTTCAGCCGAAAGACGTCCACTGTTAGACATAGGCCTCCCCAAGTGTCACCATAATTACCGGTCCTGTGCGTCTCACATCCATCGGATTCTCGCGACCCTCACCAGGTCATCGGTCCACCTGGGGGCCTTCCAACGCAAGGTGCCATATTGCTACCCCTTCCGAAAATTTACCGTGTTATTTTAAAGTCAATAATTAAATACATATAAGTATTTACTTTTATCGCCTTTGGTTGGTATCCCTTGAATAATCACGGTCAATTAGCTTGTTACAACAACGGGAAAAAAAGCAGTAGGATTAAAAATGCCTCCGTCTAACTCCAGTTTAACCATAACGGTTTTCGTCCAATTTTAAACAATAAAACTGTCTGCAAAATTGGGCGATGGTCATTCTTCCGCCACTCAGAAAATTACGTAAAATACACAATGCCATCTATCAAATATGAAGTTCAACTATCATTGTCATCATTATTGCTACTTTCAATCTTTAGATGGCGTTGCGAGTATCTGAAACAACATTTTAGTACGTGATTTTACTCGCCGCTTTGATTTTATTATGTGTTTTGATTAGTTTTTACAAAATATTTAGAAGATATCGAATAGAAATGTCAATTTTATTTTGAAAAAATGGTAAAAGTTATTTTATTACAAAAAAGAAGATAAAATAATGACAAATTTTGTAACTGTAGCTGAGGATCGAACTCGTGGCAAATGTCGTTCAACATCGACATTTTGGACTATTGCTCACCCCCCATAGCAAATAGCGTGATAATTTATAGCCTATAAGTTGCCCTGACCTATAAGGATTATGTATGCAAAATTTGAACAGGATCGGTTCAGTAGTTTTTGCGCCAACTAATACCATCGCAAAATAATTTTACTGTTTTATTATATGTATAGATAATCTTCTAAGATATAACTGTGCTATCAGAAACAGTGGCCTTTCATAAATAATAACAACAAAATGGCGAAAACCAACAAGTTATCACGAATAAATTGTTATAGCAATTTAAGTGGGACAAGGGGCGAAATTTTCAAAAACAAATTAGTCATTTTAATTAATTTTCTTTGAGAATAGAGGGGACAGTTTGGAGATAAATGTTAATTTTTGAGATAGGACGGGTTTTTGGGAATATTTTGGCTGTGTAAGTTGACTTTTGGAGAGCTTCTCGGTTTTGGACAAAGTAAAATAAATAATAAGAACTTTATTTCAGACCTTTTAGATCTAAAAGATACAGATCCAAATTAATGTTAGTAAGTACTTAGGAACTATGTTAGTAAATACACACAGGAAATAAGAATTACAAATTACAAACAACAATAATTTTGACACGTGGAGCGCAATCCAGTGAAACGGATCGCCTAGTCGGTCCGCTATTACTTTAAGGACAAAAAAAGACAAAAAAAGTAAATACATTGGTCTGTGTGCTAAAAAGGTGATTATTCAAGATGCAAACCATTTATGTATTTCAAATAAACCATTTACAGGCATGTTTTGTATTGTCAAGAAGTCAGTCAGTCAGAAAAATGATGCTAATTGCACATTCTAAAGCGTAGATCTATGGAGAAGAACGTGCAAGAAACTCCATGGACACTCTTTTCAATCATGTTATTTAATACAATTATATATCTCATGTTATGTTTTGAACATAAAGGAAATCACTCTAATATTATAAAGACGAAAGTCTGTGAGTGTGTGTACATATCGTCACCGGAAAGCCAATACTACTTAAACGCCAAAAGGCCATTTTACAATAGAGACATTTTAAGTTTTTTTTTTTACAAAACCATGTCTAACTTTTTTTCTAATTAAGTAATCGAAATACAGTAAAGGCAAAAAATAATTGTGACACTATTATCTACGTACTGGAATCGAGATATTCTGCATATTTAATGTAATTCAGGAGATAGCTGTCACTTAAGTACATATGCTCTGTACTCTTCTTAAGGAGAAAGTACTTATCTTTGCAATATTTTTTAAGTGCGGTTGTCGAAAAGTACTGACAAGTCAAGTCCTTTGAAATGTATGAAAGGAAAAAGTACTAACACGCATTACGGGTTGATGTAGTCTCAGGATAAAAGTACTTAAACGTTATAATAATGTCTTAGGACCGTACAGAAAAACGGTGTCATAGCATTAAAAGTTGATACCATTGTTATGCCAAAAAGACTTATGTAAGAGATATATGATTTAAATTTAAATATATTATTCTTATCGGACATAGACAACAATAAGTAAGTGCTAACAATGGTACTAGCGGCGAATAAAATAAATGAGAATACTATTGTAATTCCTAATTTGAATTCGACTGCATCTTTTTACTATATTGGTTAAAAAAGGAAAATATAAATCACTTCAAATGAATTTTTTTTTTAATTGTTGACAGTTTTCTTGTCAGTCTTAAAACTTAATTGCTTATAGCAAAAGTCACGCAACACACTACGAATAATAAACGCAACACAGTTTTATTATTAATCTAAATACAATATTATGTATTGGGTAACAGTTTGGCGCAATTTTCGAAGAGATCAAATTGATTAGGTCTAGTAGATTTTGAATACCTGTGTATCATATATCGCGTCGATGCTCAAGACTTTGAAGCCTCGACTCAACGAGTGCATCATTGCCAATGATCCTCCTGGCTTGCCTCTCAATTGCCTCAAGTGCATCAAGCTGGTATCGGGCAGATCCATCCCAAAGATGAGAGCAGACTCCATACACGATCGAACTTGCGCTTGATAAAGTTTTAGCAGCTGTTCCGGCGTGAAGTACTGTCTGACCTTCGCGAGGATTCCCAGCTTTTTTGCTGCCAGTTGAGCCTTTGCTTCGATGTATGGCCCAAAGTTGAGAGTTGACGTCAGCGTGACACCAAGAAGATCAAGATGGTCGGTTATCGGCACGGTTACGCCCCGGAAAGTTGGAGCAGGGCTGAATTGGCTCCTTTTAGCGGAAAATAGACACGCCTGGGTTTCAGCAGCATTGAACTTGACCAAATTAGCATCGCCCCATTCAGAGACTGCCTCCAAGGACAAGTCCAAGCGCTCGACCATAGCCTCTCGGAGAGACTGGATCTGTGACCCACTAGCTTGCGCGCTGGATATGTAACTCTCAATAACAGTGCTGTCGTCTGCATACCCAAAGGTACCGGGCTTAAGCAGATCATTTATGTGCAGCAAGAACAATGTTGCCGAGAGCACTGACCCCTGAGGGACCCAGGCATTAATGGCCAGTTGACCGGACGAGCAGCCATCGATGACCACTCGGATGGACCGGTCACTTAGGAAGTCTGCAATCCAAGCACACAAACCAGCAGGTAAACTGAAAGAAGGAAGCTTACTAATAAGGCTTTCGTGCCCAGACCCTATCGAAAGCCTTCGAGATATCGAGGGAGACGGCAAGCGCTTCCCCGTGTTTCTCGATGGCCTCACTCCAGATGTGGATGGCATACGATAGAAGATCACCAGTTGACCGATTTCGGCGAAAGCCGTATTGTCGGTCACTTAGGATGTCATTAGCTTCTATGTATGCCAGGAGCTTAGTGTTCAGTACACGTTCCATAGTCTTACAGAGAATGGACGCTACTGATATTGGCCTGTAATTAGCTGGGTCAGCCCGACTACCCTTTTTGGGCACGGGCTGTACGTTAGCTTGCTTCCATGCAATCGGCACTTTTCCAGCCTCAAATGAAAGCCTAAATAGGCGTGTCAGGGTCGGAGACAGTTCAGGCGCACCCGTTCTCAGAACAATTGCCGGTATCCCGTCTGGACCGCTAGCCTTGTTCACGTCAAGGTTACGCAGCACCCTACGGACGTCCTTCTGATGGATGCGAATATTCGACATACTCTTTTCGCAACCATCAGGATTAACAGGGGGCCGCGTGTCACTAGGATCTAGACGCGAAGATTCCGCGAAGAGTGAGGCAAACAAGTTTGCCTTCTCCTCAGCGGTATGGGCCAGCGACCCGTCGGGTTTCAGCAGTGGCGGTCGTGAGGGACGGCAGAAGTTCAATTCAACCGACTTAGCCAGGGACTAAAACGCCTTACTACCAGCAGGGTATGAAGCAAGTTTGTTCCCGATGCGGCTAATGTGGTCGAACCGAGACCTCCGCATCACCTTCTTGCAAGACTTGGCAGCTCTGTTGAAGGCTCTCTTCTTCTGACTCACGTCACTCGCCTTGTGCATACGAGCGTCGGCCCATGCCTGGTATGCGGTGTGCTTAAGTGCGTTAGCACGATCACACTCCGCACCACACCAAGGGCGAGCCTGGTCAGACATTGTTACGTCAGAGAATGGAATATAGTACTCCATCCCCCGCCGCAACACATCTGTCACAGCATCTGCGCACGACGATGGATCATCCGAAGAAAAGCAAGTAGGCTGCCAAGGATAACATGCGAAGAAAGATCGCATGCCATCCCAATCTGCTGACCTATATCGCAAAACCCGCCTGGTGCCTCTAGGGCAGGGATCGGGCGGAGAGTAGACTGATATAGATTTCACCAGACAGTGGTCGGAACTACCTAACGGTGATGATATCGACACTGAATAGCGGTCTGGATCTGTTGTCAGCAGAAGGTCCAAGCAGTTGGCCGTGTGCGAATCAACATCCGGTACCCTCGTAGCTCCCTGGACCAGCTGGGTGAGATTTAACGCTAGCGCAAGCTTTCGCGTCTCTCGACCAGCATGGTCTGTGCACTGGTATGGGAAAAGCCACTCCTGATGGTGGGCATTAAAATCCCCCAGTAACACCAGTTGTGCAGAAAGGTACCTCTGCTGAGCCGCATCCGCCGCCTCACTAAGGTACTGTGTGAGCCTGATCGTCTCCTGATCACCACTGTGCGAATGGTAGACACAAGCATAGATAATTTTATCCATGCCTGTGTCCACCAGAGCCCAAAGCGTTGAGAACCTGGAATCTTCAAGGTTGCGGAGACGCCGATAGCAGATGTCGTCCCTGGCGTACAAACACACACCAGCGTGTGATTTAAAATTTTGCTCCAGTGTAAACCCTGGGTAAGACAGGTACGACACGTCTGACGGACTTCTTATCTGCGTCTTCGAAAGAAAAAAGAGGGAAGGTTTTTCAGTCTCCAGGTGATGATGGACTGCTGCGATATTGGAGTGCAGACCTCTAATATTGCTGAGGTGCACTTTAAGTGAGAGGGAGTGCAGCCGCTGTTTTACTTTTCTCTTTTTCAAACCTGTCATATTACGAGTGAGGTAGGAGAGGAGAAGGAAGTGAAATGGAGTCCCATGCTGCTAACCTTCAGTCACGCACTGGCAGGACAGCATCATTGGGGTACTAGTCTGGAGACTGCGGGGACGCCCGAGCCCCCCCGGAAATGACCATCGGGCCCTCTCATTTGGTCGCCAACCAGCACGATGGTGCATTCCGGGATTTTTCGTCAGTTGGCGGGGCAGCTTTTCATGTGTGGCTAGCACATTACTTGGGCCCCCTACTAACTGCGGTCGGCCAGCGGTGCACCGTGCCTCGGATCCCGCTACCCTCCGCGACTAGTCTCCTGATACGTCAATACCAGCGCGAGTCCGGCTGGTCTGCATACATTAGAACCGTAACTTCGACCCAACTCCTCTAAATTGGCTACACTGGGCATCGTACCGGAACACGGCTAGGCCGTTTGGTGGTACGTCTTTGCCCAGTGGGTGGTCACAAGCCGTCGGTCGAAACCTACCACCAGTTAATATCACCTGATTAGCACCACCCGGGAACCACGTGTAGGGCCTAGCTATGGGTATTCTCCTACGGACGCGGGTGACTCAGCCCCCTAACTTGTTAACTGTTTGCTGCGGGAACTTCATACACGCGTCACTCTTTTGTCGCTGCGGGGATCCGACTACAAGCAAAAGCAAGGTCGACTCATCGACTGAACCACCTACAACTCGTGCGCGATATATAAATTATAAGTACTCAACGAATCGTAATCAAAACAAAATTTTATTTCAAAAGACTTAACTGAATATTTTTTGTACGTGTTTCACACATTTAAATGCTAAACAAACTATTAATATTTTGTCGAGTAAAATAGTCCATGCTTAATATAATAATTATTGGATTTCATTGAATGTAAAACATTCTAAATAGACACTCAAATACTTAGGTATGAAAAGCAAAGTTACTAAAACCGTTCCCTCTCAGAAAACTGCGAAGACAAAATATACTAACGCGCCATGCTCGTCAATTCTTACGTAAAGCAAATTTACTTAGCTACATATCAACTCATATTTACGGTCGGCAAAAAAATACTAAAGCGACATCAATGACTCAAACTACAATATTTTGAGTTGCTGAACAAAGTTAAAGTGGCTGATGTCAGTATAGAAAAATACTAAACTGACAACGACTAAAATATGATCATAAGTTGCATTACGTAAGTATTTATTAAAACATCAAAATTATGATAAATACCATACTTTTGCAGTGCTTAAGCGCCAAAAAAATGCTCAGATTATTACGAAACCCCGACTAATCGACGCAGCAAAAAAAATCCAATCCAACGATATATATAACTCATTTTGGTCAAAATGGCGCTTAAGTAGTATTGGCTTTCCGGTGACGATATGTTTGTTACTTCTTTACGCTTGAACAGCTGAACAAATTTCAATAAAATTTAGCACACGGGTAGACCATATCCTGGAATAGTACATAGGACTTTTTATCCCGGGAGTAGGTAAGTTCCTTTCGCAAACTATAATAAATAATGGCATAATATTGAAATTCTCTTTAAAATATTTTCGATCCCGAATTTGAATCGTTATATTAAAAGTAGTATATCAAAAGGCATAATAATCCTAAAACCGCGTTTACAGGCGACTATTTTGTTAATCATAAATCACTTATTTGTTTGTTAAACATAGTTAATAACATAAAACGGTCTCATAAACGGTCAGTGTTTTAAAACCATTTATCGTCCTGATACTTTTCCGTGTTTTTTGCTATTCGCTTTAGTTCAACTTTTTATAGATGACCTTTCAAAAGATCTTAATAGACTTTAGTTAAGCTAGATGAATGAAAATGATCATCAGCATTCAGTTAAAAACCTAGCCTTTCAACTATCGGCCCGAATATTCAGTCATTTAATATAACAGCTAGGCAATTTAAAAAATGTTCTGGCAAGTCGCAAAATCAGTATTGGATTGTGTTCAGCCGGTATTGAGCTGACTACGGTCATTTGAAATATCATTATAAATGATTGAATATTGTTTTCTGTTTGCAAGGATTAAAAGGAACCTAACATGAAGGAGATACCGGGAGATTTATTTGCTCTGTTCACTCTCACTAGCCCCCGTCATCTCCTTGTCTGCCTTCCCTTGGATGCCTCAAGTCTTATTTCGTCAATATGGTCACTCTATTCATGATCTCAAACCTACTTGAAAAATTCACCCTGTATAGCAAAATATACTTCGTTTTGACCGGGTGTCCGACGACAACATCTCATTTATTGATAGTTGTAATTATTCATATTTTTCTTGCTTTTTTATAATAAAGCCTCTTTTTTATAATGTGAATGTGAGAATACTGTAGACTCCACGAATTCTTAGATTACTTCCTATTACGACACACTTTTTTTGTAATATTTATTGTGCTACAATATTGACTGGTCTACACTGTTCTTAGTTCTTACATAATATCTATTAATACTGTGATATGGAAATATTGTGACATCAACCACTTTTTTTAAAAGAGTAACCGTGGAGTTTCTTGCGCGGGCTTGCGGACGGCGAGCAATGGGTAGCCCGCCGTCCGACCGTCCGGTAACCGTCCGGACCGAGCCCAAGTCGTCGACGGCGCGTATCGTTCCACGCGCGCCTCAGGGAGTTGTCAGCAAATCGTAGGGGCCCAGCAGGGTTGAAGCCTACTGGGGCCATGGGTAGTGTGAAAACGAAACCCGGGGCCCTGGGACGAAGGCAACGAAGGAACAGGAGTGGGTTTTTAGTCAGTAAAAGTCTGACACTCAAGAGCGGGATTTGTCATTAGATGATTTTCCCACCTAAAAAAAAAAAAACCGTGGAGTTTCTTGCCGGTTCTTATCCATAAGAAACGACTAATTTGGAACCGTGCACTAGCTTCTGACGTTTTATAAGTGCCCATGTAGGCCTATGTGAAATAAAAATATTTGAATTTTGAATTTTGAACATTCGATTTTTTTTCTTGGTTGCAGAAACGTTCATAAAAATATCTGTAAGTGTGGCAGTAAATGTCAATTTGTAACGAAGCGTATTTACTGCTTCACCAAACGATGTCCATTCTCAGAATACATCCCTCTACAATGTTGGCTATTTTTGTTAAGAAAGCAAATTATGGAATATTTTGAAAATCACATGTGGTTTTTATTTTACACTAAAACAAGCGGCAGCTAAGGATACCTACATATGGCGACATAAATATTTATTTCTAGTAAGTACCTGCAACTTGACGCAAGTTGTAAGTCAATATGTGTAATGCGAGGTCAATTTATACCAGAAATATATAGCTGGGTATGCCGTGAGCGGAGTTCTTTTCCAGAAAAAACCGGTTAAAACATATATCTACCCGTTTTATTATAGTCATTTATTCATTATATTATTATCATATGTATAATAAAACTTTAGGTTTTTTTTAGGTCGGAAATCATCCAATGATTTCTCTCGCTCTTGGGCGGAGCGAGAGGGCATGTCAAACTTTTACTGACTATATCCTATGTTCCTTCTTTGCCTTGCGTTGGCTTCCTCATTGCCCCAGTAGGCTTCGACCCTAAACGCCGTCGACGACTTAGGCTCGATCCATAGGGTTACCATACGGCCGGACGGTGAGCTACCCATTGCTCGCCGTCCGTAAACCCGCGCCTACGGTGGCTGGAAATCTGGGTCGAGATAACTTGTCCTGCTCTGGGTGGAGCGAGAAGCAGTGCCAGATTTTTTTTACTGACTAAAACCCACCTGTGTTCCTTCAGTTACCCTTTGCGGTCCAGAACCGCGGTAACTCTTTCGAAAAATCTCGCGGTTCTCACACCTTAAAACCCATTACTCCTCTTCCACAAAGTTGGTAAAGTGCATGAGGGACGTAGCTATTACGTGTATGTATAATTACAGAGAAATGTCACGATCAATCAGCGTAAATTGGCTGATCAGACCAAGAGCGAGGGGTAGGGTTGGCAGAAAAATTGTAAAAATATTGCGACATTTAATTAAAAATTTAAACAAAATCTCCCTTTCGACCAGAGCTTTGCTTTCGAGCCATATTCCTCAGGAACTACAGGTTTAGCCGAGGAAATAAATTGCCTATGGCACTTAATGAAAGTATATCTTCTTAGAAGAGAAAATATATTTTTTGTAATCGAATCGGATTACTGTTAATCGTTAGATATATTTCTGAGGATTGTAGGGTTCAGAGTGAGAAAGCATGGGAAACAGCCACCTCTTTCTGCGAAGCAGTAATGCGAATGAAGGAGGGGCCGGAAAACGTGAGGAAGAAGCAATCCTCATGCACCAGTCGCCGCAGGAGACGTTGGGAGAGATCTTAGCCATTGGGAGTCGCAAGACGATTCCCGTGGGCTTGCGGACGGCGAGCTATGCGTTGCTTACACCGGCCGTCAGCGCGTTTTGTTGCATAAACACCTCAAAGAGATGACAGCATAATTGATTTGGCCTGCTGGGGGGGACCCCCAAGAGCAACTGAAGAAACACGGATGGTTTTTAGTCAGAAGAAGTCTGAGACTCGCTCCACACAAATTAGGAGATTTCTAAACCATAAATAAAGAAAGCGTTGCCCTATGGGCCTTGAAGATAAAACACTTTTAAAGTTATTCTACTTTATATTCTAACTTTTTGTGCAAACCGTACAACCAATTGGCGTCACACGAAACGGCTGTAGCCGGTACAGCTAGCAGAACAATTGAAGCGTTATGCTCGTTCAAATAATCAGTCAGGTGGCACTCTGCCAAATGATTGCCAGTTTACCACCTATGGCACTCTGTCAGTGGCAATACGAGGTACGGCATCATGTGTTGATGTGTCGTGTTTGCGGGTTGAAATCACCGTTTGATGTCGGCAAGCGGGTTAGTGGATGTGTGGTTTCTATTGACCGTTTGAGGGTTAAATTTTGGTAGCGTTTAGTGACTTATAGACAGCTGGAATTATTTGATTTTGGGTTGCCTGTGAACCGGAGGAAAATGAGCAATTGAATTATTGGATGTCTACAATGTTGTTGTATAAATCTCTTGGCGCCTTTAGTAGGTTCGATTTAAATTCAATTATTTTATCGTAGCTGTTTCGCTAATGGTCAAGCGTCTCTCGGGAGTTACTACTATGTGGATCACCCGAAGGACACAGAACATACGGTTAATGTTTGCCCGAAATTAACAGAGCACTCCCGTATCCTCGTGGAGGCGATCGCCTAAGGCTACCCTCTCACGTCCGACCCTGGTCCAGGCTATGGTACTAAACGATATTTTTTTTGGATGCTTAAACAAAACTATGATTATTTGGATTTATCAGGTTCGAAGCATAGAAGGACTTAACTGTTTCGTATTATCAAAAAAAAAAAACATAAATTGCATAGTTATTACTCGTAGATACGAGTATATTAATTTCATATAATTTTTTAACTAAAAAAATACATTGCATCAAAATCTTGCACAATCTATTTAAAAAATAAAAACAATAATAAATAATAATTCATCAAAATAAATGTGTAAGATGGTGACCATGGTATTTCCGTAATATTGGAGACATTCCTGCTACTGTCATTATAGCACACGTGTATGAAGAATGCGAACCATAGTTCAAGATTAGGGTCCCCCCGGTATTTCATTAATACCCTCAATAATAGCCATTTGGGGGTAGTTTTATTTGTTTCTGTTTTCCCCGAAACGTCATGATGATATACGAGGTCTGTTATTGGACATTATCACTAGTCATTTGTGAGGGGTTTGATAAATCAGCTGTACTTTGCTTCCCATTTACAGAAACATAATAGAACTATGTCTGTAGTTTTTATCCAATGTGACACATATTTTATAATATTATGTTGTTATTTATAAACTTACTATACTTTTTTACTTTGTGTTTGTAACCTTTGTGCTGAGTCTGCCCCGAATAATAGTATTTCTATTCTATGAATGTTTATAGATATAAGGCTATGATGACAAACGTATTAAACGGAAATGGCAAAAAGTTATTTAACACAATTGCACATAAACTGATATGAGTTTAAACTACAACAAAGTTGCGAACATTCTCGGTTCTGTTACTGTGTCGAAGTAACTAAATAATATTTTAGTTAGACATAGTATAATACTGATTTGTTGAAAAGTCATGTCAACAGATACTTTAACTTACTAAGTTTTACTTTAAAACGGTAGTTTTATAACATTGTTACTTTACCTGAAAATTAATAATTATGGTGTTTATTTACTGTCATCATCATCGTCATCTGCGTCGTCTTTCACCAACTATGAGGAGTGGAATTTCCATCAGAAATCGGTGATTCCTGACAGCTACAACCTCTTTAAGTTAAGAGTGATTAGGTTATCCCAAAGCTGGTAAGATATTGATGAAACACGAGTCTATCAATAATAAAAAGAAATCGTTTTCGGCTTTCAGTTTAACCGGATTTTATCATGCTGGTAGTGTTCATATTTGGAATATCTACACGCTGTTCATATGTAAATTGTTAGGCCAACAAAAAACCTACAATAAAAAAAATATTACGAAAGCTATCACAAAATGAAACAAAAAATACTACCAGTAGTGGCTAATATTTGTTTCTAGCAAAATACAAGATAATCCTGCAAAACGTTATTTCACTATCAACTAATTAATTACCATTGTCATAATAATTATAATAACGTCCCAATAATGTGACGTCAGTAATACGGTGACTACGCGTCCGGATTATGGTGGACTTTAATATTAGTGTCCATGCTGATAATTTATTACTTGGTATTAAATTGACATGTTGGATAAATTTATTCGGACGACCGAATAATTTATTGGCTATAATTGAATTTTGGGTAGTTTGTCACAGACTATTTTGTGGGGATTTTAATTTTAAGCACTAGTGGATTATAGCTTTATTGACATTTCGTTAAGTAAGGTCTTATAAAGACATATATTATTTATGATACATAATATCGAATGAATATTTATGTGTCTCATAATTCATGAAATATTAAACATATTTCTGTTTTAAAATTTTAAAGGCTGGAATAGAACTAAGTCGGTATTTTTTTTTTAGAAATTCGACTCTATGAACTCTTTGTTCGTACGCTACAAGCGATGTGATTCTTTGACTTTAAATGACATTATCTCTAGGTAATGTCATTTAGGTCAGGCTCAATGACATTACTTCTAGGTGATGTCATTGAGAGCGAATGCTACCTGTATTCTTATAATTAGTTTAAAAATAAATAATAAAAATGTCCCTTTTTTCCACTTCTTACAAATTTTTGAATAATTTAATTAGGTGTGAAAACCATTACAAAATATAAAAAAAAATCTTAATATAAAATAATCTTATTATGTAAGCTCGTTCCTTCGTTTTTAGGGTTCCGTACCCGAAGGATAAAACGGGACCCTATTACTAAGACTCCGCTGTCCGTCCGACTTGTCTGTCCGTCTGTCACCAAGCTGTATCTCATGAACCATGATAACTAGACAGTTGAAATTTTCACAGACGATGTATTTCTGTTGCCGCTACAACACAGAATAAAACAAAATTAAATATTTAAGTAGGGCTCCCATACAACAAACGTGATTTTTTTGCCGTTTTTTGCTACGCACGGTACGGAACCCTTCGTGCGCGAGTCCCTCTCGAACTTGGGCGATTTTTTCTTATATTAGGGTTTATCATCGCTATTCATAGCGGGAGGCGTCCCCTCAATCGCTCCACACTTTTTTATCACTATCACTATCTTAAAACTAGTACCTTAATATAAATAATCATTTGCGCCAACCACAATAGAAATCTTCGCTCATCTCATATCCGCCTTCTCTATTGTACCACTCATCGTACTGACTTTCTTCACTATTCCTTCTTTATTCAAGCTATTTCTCTGTGGAATGCGCTCCCCCAGGAAATCAGGATGGCAACATATTATTATAGTTATAGATATTAGTATATCTATTCTATGGTCTATAAGTAAATCAGCCCCCCTAGTCAAGTTACGATCGTTTCGTTTGCGTCGAACGCCACGAGTAGGCCACGCCTCCAATTCCTTTGTTCTGACCACGTGACTGAGCGTTGAGATGACGTCAGAACAAAGGAATCGGAGGCGTGGCCTACTCGAGGCGTTCGATGCGAACGAAACGATCGTAACTTGGCTAGGGGTACTGTTCCCGTATTCGCTTTTTTCTCTCTCTTTTATTGCACCTACCACTACTTTTCTCTGCACCACCCAAAGGTTGACTGGTAGAAAATGCCTAAGGCATTAAGTCCGCCTCTGTACTTTTGTGTGAATAAAGCATTAAATAAATAAATAAAGAAAAACTTAATTACAATTTTAAATAAAATAGCCTTGATAATACTCCACGGGTCCAAGTATTCATTGATCTGGAAGTGTTCATGTCCCAACAGCAATAATTCTTCGTGACGGGAAAGCAATAAGTCTAGAGTAATTTGTTTTGTGGTCATCGTGTGATGTTTCGCAAATAAAATAATGTGATATGAGGATTAATTTCTACCTGATAGAGGGGTATGTCGGTTTGTGTTAAGATCTGGCCTATTGGTCTAGTGGTTAGTGGCCCTCACTGCTGTGCCGGAGGTCGTGGGTTCGATTCCCACCTAGGACAAATGTTTGTGTAATGAGCACGATCATTTGTTCTGTGTCTGGGTGTAATTTATCTATAATTTGTATGTATTTAGAAATATATATGTATGTTTATCAGTTGTCTAGTACTCATACCACAAGCTCTGCTTAGCTTGGGACTAGACGGCGTTGTGTGATAGTTGTGGAATATGATTATTATTATTATCTATGCGAGGTGTCTAATTTTACGACACTACTTTAATTTTGTTGTATTATTTTTACTTTGGTTTTCCATCTAGGGATCTATAAGTTAAGGAGATGATGATGTCATCGCGGATTCACAACGGCACAAGGTTCGAAATTTAAAATGTTTTTTTTTTTTTTAGAAAGAAGACGAATTAAACAGAGTTTATTTGTCAAACATTTTAATTGTTGATAGGCTCACGCTTGACCGCTATCTCACCTGATGGAAACCGACGATGTGATTGACGCTGGAGTACGTTTGCCTAGGGATAACCTATTCACTCTTGACATAAAGACCTCCAGGTTGTAGGTATCTGGAAAAACAGTCTCCGACAGGGAATTCCACTTCTTAGCTATACGCACAATGAATGTGTTCCCAAAAAGTTTGAATGCGCATGGCTGGAATGTCCACCATGGGCCGGTGGCGCATCGGAATACGTCTGGTGGTCCGATGTGCAACGGGCTTGACAGAATTAAATTATGCAATTTCGACGCACACTCTCCGAAATGCAACCGGTAGAAAACTGACAGGCTAGCAAGATCGCTGTTTTTCTTCAGTTGTTCATCCCTGCTCCTATTATCTGGGGTCGAGTCTCCTCACATTTCTGCGCCAGGACAGTCTGTTTTGGGTTGTCGATTTTGGCAAGTAAGCTTTCCTGAGGTCTCTCTTGTCAACTAGGATAAAGGCGGGTAAACTCTCCATTTCGTTTGTTCGGGTTTTAGGGCAAATTTAATTTCCGGTAACTCTTTCGAACAGTCCCAAGAATATCAACTTTTTGGTCTCCTGGGTATCGAAATCTATCTAGCTTTTTCAGCTCTCAATTACTCTTTTTTTGCGTTTGTTTTGGATTTAATACCATCCAAAGCCATTCTTTACGAACCGACCCTTCTTTCTCCACATGTCCTCCTCCTCATTTTTGCGACAATGTTTAACTGCCAGTTACCCCATCTGTGTTTTACGGCCCCAATAATTTACACCATGACACGAATCCATGTATCTTGGCTGGGAGACATTGGTATTCCGCCCTCGAGCTTCCAAGGACAACATTTTTAAAGGACGTCTACGTGAGCTGGGTTAAGAGCGTTATAAGCGTATTTTTTTTTATTAAATTTCTACTTAGAACTTGTTTTATGTTGGTCTTTGATGAGGTATTGATCGTGTTTTTGCTGTCTGAGTTAAGTGATGGAAAATATTTGGTTTTGACAGCCTCGTGGGATTATTAATATCGAAAATAAGCGTCAAAAAGTAACATTTTTCTAGAGTGCTAATGTCTCTATAGATATAGCATTTTACCTACATATTTATTTTTTCAATTTTATGTAATTTAATGCATCGTCATAGATATACAAAATAAGTTTTAGTATATGCGAAACCCGAAACACGTGTCTAGTATTTTCATGTAAAGAATTTATGTACAAAATTTCATAACTGTATCATGAAAAATCACAAAGTTATAAGCTTGTTATGTTACCTGGTTGTCCGCAAAAATACATGGTCACCGGGCCATCCGGGCGACTGAGGGTTGTTTTACTTCCGCACCCAGCTGCGTGCTGGCGCCTAATGCCCACTATGACCTGTTATGACCTGTGCTGTACTTAATGTCGGTGGTATACAACTTGTGACCTTTTTAAAATATTTTTGGGAAAAAATATAAAATGTTGTAAAAATGATTGGAATCGATTCAGTTACTGATTCTGAACACACTATATTCAGATTTCGCATATAAATTAATAATTTTGTGTATGAGACTGAAATATTAACTAAACTAAGTATTTATAACTAAACCTAACTACGTACATTTAATTCAAAAATACACTCAGGCGTCAAAGTACGCCTCCACATCGCTGTCATCCAGAAATGTGACCAGAAACCCGGCAGCTTTGCCACGTTGAATGGCAATGGTAATTGTTTGGGCGAAGAATATAATTGACTAGGTTCTGCCAGCGGATTCGCCCACGGGATAATAGGTTTTTTCATACAAACTTTGGCCCCCCTTTCATTCCCTATTAATTTTCAAAATTAATAATATTATAGGTATAATATAATATTCACACAACGCCGTCCAGTCCCAAGCTAAGCAGAGCTTGTGTTATGACTATGAGTACTAGACAACTGATAAACATACTTAAATATTTCTAAAAACATACATATTATAGATAAATTACACCCAGACAGAGAACAAATGATTGTGCTCATCACACAAACATTTGTCTTGGATGGGAATCGAACCCAGAATTATCTCTTTAATAATCTACTTACCCAGTTCTGAAGACGTGGTGCACTTTTAAATGTAATATCCCAAATCCCAAACTTGCGTTGCTAAACGCATACAACTTTTTTTGGGTATTTATCAAATAATTATTCCAGCTCTGGGAATGAATGAGGGACTGTCCCCATGATCCTTCAGTTACCCGTTGCGTTCTAGGACCGCGGTAACTCTTTCGAACAATTCTCCAGCCAGTCCATGGCTGTAAAAATTTAATTGAAGTTTTTTTTTGAAGTGGTAAATCTTCCAATGACTTCTCCAGCTCTAAGGTGGAGTGAGAGAGAGTGTCAGATTTTTACTGACTAAAACCACCTTTTACTCACACACACTCACACTTCACACCAAGTACAGATCATACATACTTACTCTATCCATTTGATGGCAAACTTAAGTTTTTTAGTAATTAATTTCACTGTCGTAGGCAGTCTCTCTGTATTTCTAAATAACTGTGATAATAGGATCTTGGGCTGGCGAACTTTAATACAGGTTACTATGTAACCTAGCTAGGACGCCTGGACACCCTTCTTCTACATTTAAATTGGTCATTTATCTATTGTAAACTGTTTAGACTGTACCTCATTTTGTGAAAATAAATAAATTATTATTATAAAAAAAAACTGGGCAAGTGCGAGTTATATTTTTTTTAGTTTTATCATTCTCTTATTTTAGAAGTTACGGGGACGGACGGACACATTTTACCACTTTGGAAGTGTCTCTCGCGCAAACTATTCAGTATATAAAAAAATGATATTAGAAACCTCAATATCATTTTTGAAGACCTATCCATATGGGTTTGATGAAAAAAAAAAATTTTTGAGTTTCAGTTCTAAGTATGAGAAGAAGAAAATTTATTGTTTTTTTTTTCTATTTTTTTGTGAAAATCTTAATGCGGTTCAAAGAATACATCTACTTACCAAGTTTCAACAGTATAGCTCTTATAGTTTCGGAAAAAAAGTGGCTGTGACATACGGACGGACAGACAGACACATGACGAATCTATAAGGGTTCCGTTTTTTGCCATTTGGCTACGGAACCCTAAAAAACCACACCTGTGTTCGTCAGTTGCTTTTTGCGTTCTAGGAAGACAGGTTTCCTTTTCAGAAATTCCCCGCAGGCATCAGCCCAGCTGGTCTTCTACGGGTTTGCTGATAACTCTTTAAGTTGCGGGTGAAACACTGCGCGCTGTCGACTATTCGGGTTCGACCTTACCTTACGGGCGGACAGCGAGCTGTCTATTGCTCGTCATTTGGAAGCCCGTGCCTGCAGTGACCGGGGATTGCCCTTTGACTACCGACACGCCTAGAAAATTAAATCGGAGTACTCTTGAAGTATACATACATAATTACTTACTCAACTGAATCTTGGCAAAGCCATTAAACTTTTAACGAGAAACAATTACACTCGTTTAAATCATTTCAAAGCTGGTATTCTCACTAATAGCAAAAGATCTACTAAATTCATTTATTCGGTTCAGTGCTTTCGGAGAGTAAAGCTCAAAGCTGGGTCGGTCGGGCATGAACGGCAGCTTCAAATTAAAATAATGCCTGAATGAATGTAATGGGTGGATAGGAAGATTTTGTTATTGCTACAATTTTTATCTCCATTTAGATTATCTTTGTGAAACATTTCCGATTGGATATTTTTTTGATCTTTCTGGCTGTGGGACTGTGTTAGGTACATATTTGGACTTATCTGCACCAGGTCCGTCTGAACTTCCCCAGCCGCCGGGATCTCGACAACAATTTTTACTATGGGAACAAACCTGAAATCGCGAAAAAAAATCAGCTGTTCAGTACATTTATGTTTGCCTAATGTACTGAACAGCTGATATTTTTTTCGCGATTTCGGCTTTGCTCCCATAATAAAAATTGTTTGTTATCATGAGCACAATCACGTGTTTAAGTATCGTACACTAATTGCCAGTCACCCTATATATTTCTAAATATATACATAATATAGATACCGAAAATATATTCTTTTGGGATAAATTTCTAGTTTCAGCTGCTGGTAGATGTTTGTATGTCGTAAAAATAAAACAAAGTATGTCTCTACTTGTATCGGGTCCAAGGTACGGATCAGAGCTCTAAAGAGAGGATACTCCTCTAAATACCAGCTGTATCCAGGAGTACCGCTTTCTAAATGGAGCCTCTGATCCAGTCTCCTAACGAAATCCTCTTTAGACTTAAGGCTACCACTGATTTCACGCCATTCGGTTAAACGCATAGATTATAAAATCATCGTCATCATCATCATTTCAGCCGAAAGACGTCCACTGTTGGACATAGGCCTCCTGTTGGCATAAAATATTGAGCGTTTTATTTACAGGGTATGTATCCAAGAACGTAAATAAGAAGTTCTTCATAAAGTAGTATGTAAATATCGAAAATAAGCAAACCTTTCTATTATTCCCTATATATACCTACCTATATGCGAGGGTTGAAAAGTTAAGGCATTGGTTGACACAAAGGTCGACACGATGATAACTGAGTCCACATCCCACATGTCGACAAGCCCAGTTTCGCGTGCTAAGTCAATATACTTGATTCGCATAATATGTTATAATTATTATGATCCTGTTGTGTCCCGCTGCAGGGCAAAGGCCTCTCTAATATGTTATGTTATAAAAAAGTATTAGGTGTCAACCTTTTAAAAAAGTGTACAATAGATTCAGAAATTAATTTGTCACTGACCAATTTTTCCCTATCACAAAATTGATACCCTTATTCATCTCAAATTCAAAACAAAATACCGTCCTGATTTTCTCTTCTATAGAATTCACCCCTTAACACACAAACCACGGGTACATGCCTAAATTAGGAACAAAAGGGATGAAATCTCACCCTCTTCGTGCATTAAAATTTAATTATTCTCTATTTGCGACGAAACTGTATGTGTCTACGCGATGTATAATAAGATGGGCTAGAGTTATGGGGTGATAAAAAATCTTGATGTCTTATGATGCAGTAGTCTGGTCTTTTGAATATTAATATTTCCTGTGGAAGTTTCCTGTCTAGATCTTAGTTTTCCCCAGGGTGCAGTAAATATGATTTAAATCGTCAAGAGGCACATCACGTAATAAATGCAATGCATTAAAATATCACCTACATTAAAAATAAAACCGATTGCGTTAAAAACTTACTTTAAATAAAAACAGATAAGGAGAATATAAGTTCAGTCCAGAAGTACTTAGCAGTAGAAAGCAATTTTATTACTGCAACATTGAAATAAATTCATAATCGGTACACAATGCTAATGGCACATTCCAAAGCGTAGATCTCTATGGAGAAAAATGTACAGCCAAGAGGTGTCATGTTACCCAATTACTGGGTTGTGGAGATCAGATATAGGCAGTCGCTCCATGTAAAATACTGATACCCAGATGTATCAGGTTTTTTTTTAGGTGGGTAAATCATCTTATGACAAATCTTGCTCTTGGGCGGAGCGGGAGATAGTGTCAGACTTTTACTGACTAAAAACCCACGATGCGGCGATGAAGACACAGTTTTAAATGACTTACATTTCCTTAAAATTCAACTCCACTCAATAGGACTTGATCTGAACCTTTCAAAATGTGAACTTTTCTTATCCGACTGCACCGACAGACAACTGACTCTTTCCAAATTTAACGCAATAGCCCCAGATATAAAAATTATTGAAAAAAGCTCTCTTCGTCTCCTTGGGTCTCCTATTTTCGAGGATTCCTTTCCCAATTTTGTTGAGGAAAAAATTCAAAATTTTAATGAGGTTTCGGAAAGATTGCTCAAAATTAACATGCATTCGGCCATCACCTTAATTCGTTTTTGCTGTTTCGGCCCTAAAATAACATATTTCCTCCGTGCTTCTCATTTGTGGAAACATAGTCATCTTTTGGAAAAAATGGACCAAATTATCCGACATACTCTTTCATCAATTTTAAATGTGGCCATGGACGATCGAGCTTGGGCTCAAGCTACCCTTCCAATCCGTATGGGAGGCCTCGGCGTCCGTAAAATTACCAGCATCAGTTTACCAGTTTTTATATCCTCGGTTCACGGCACTGAAAAATTAATCAGGAATATCCTATCTTCCTCACTGGTTGATTTTGATGTGCCGTGCTTTACCGAGGCTATAGACGCTTGGAGACTCGCTTGCCCGAATTCCAAACAGCCCGACAACCTTTCTTCCCAAAGACGGTGGGATGAGCCGCTATGCAAAGTAGTTCAAGAGAATCTGTTGGCAACATCTGTAACTACTGCAGAGCGTGCGCGCCTGCTAGCTGTGGGAGAGTGGGAGTCGGGTCTCTGGCTTCATGCATTGCCGTCGTCGAACATAGGCACCTTGTTCGACGATACTACCTTCCGCCTCGCTGCTTCCCTACGTCTTGGCGCTCCTTGTTGCTCTCCTCATCGCTGCCACTGTGGCGAAGTTGTCAACAGCCTCGGACACCGCGGTCTGTCATGCAGCCGAAGTGCGGGTCGCATAGCGCGACACGCGAATATCAACGACATCATCCGACGTGCTCTTGTCACCGTCGGCGTTCCAGCCGTATTTTAACCTCATGGCCTGGCACGCGACGATGGCAAAAGACCGGACGGCATGTCTTTATTTCCATGGAAGATGGGTAGGCCTTTAGTGTGGGACGCTACTTGTATCGATACTCTTGCGCCATCTCATCTTCCTAGCTCGTCGTGCTGTGCCGGTGCTGCCGCAGCGGCTGCAGAGAACCTCAAGCGGCGGAAATATAATAACCTTGTTGGTAGTTATATTTTCGAGCCGTTTGGGGTTGAAACTCTCGGATCGTGGGGTCCGAGTGCTCACAAATTATTTAAAGAACTTTCAAAACGCCTTGTTGACACTTCGCATGACCCAAGGGCTGGCTTTTACTTCGGACAAAGGATAAGCATTGCCATCCAGCGTGGCAATGCCGCCAGTCTTTTGGGTACATGACCAGTCGACAGCGATGTGGAGGAGTTTTTCGACGCCGTACTTTAGATTGCTTTTTTTTTAGTACTTTATGGCTTTTATTGTTATTTTGTAAGTTAGTAATTACATTATTATTAGATTTAAATGTACTTTGTTTTACGTAATAATAAAACCCCGGGGCGCCCAAAGGGTTAAGTAAGGGTGCGAACTTTAACAGATTTGTGCGGGCTACCGGGACTTAAAACAGCGGGATATATGATCTTTCATACCAGAAGAAGCTCCGTTAAACTTTGCTATAGGACTATCATGTAGACTGATGAACTTTGGAGTTAAGGAACTGGCACGAACTAACTACTGCATATGCACAAGTTAGTTCGTTCATTCTAGGATTACTAGGTACTAGGAGATTATAAAGTTTCGGAGCGTCGGTATTAATACTTACGTGTTATGTTCGGTGAAATTTCCGACGATTTTACGCTTTTCAGGGTTCCGTACCTTAAAAGGAAAAAGCGGATCCCTTATAGGATCACTTTGTTGTCCGTCTGTCTGTCTGTTTGTCTGTCTGTCAAGACCCTTTATCTCGAGAACGCGTGGAGGTATCAAGTTGAAATTAAAACCATATAGGTACTCAGGTCTGCGGTCCCCGGAAGCTGTGGAAAAATCAAACTTCTTAGTTTATTAGATTGAACGTACAACATAATAAAATATAAAGCTCTTATTTTAATGACCACTAAAATTTTCTACTAACTCATAAATGGGAAATTCTACACACAAGTTCTTTGAACCATGAGAATCAACAAATAAACAAGTGGCAAATAGCAATCGAAATAGCAATAAATAATAATTGCTATCGAAATCATTATTGCTATCTACAATCTTTATTGGTACCTATAAACACTGTGGATCACAGAGCATCGCAACACCCGACAGGTTTGTTATAACTTTTCATACACAAACCAAAGCATGCTTTTTAATTCGGTGGGAAATCATCAAATAACCCCTCCCTCTCTAGGTGGATCGAGAGGGAATGTCAGATTTTTACCACCCACCTGTGTTTCTTTAGCTGTCAACAACCCCGCAATACTCCTCTATTAGGCACGCTACGAACGAAAGAAAGAAAGAAAAACATTTTATTTGCCGGAAAAGGCGCAAACTTATAACTAAACATATTGCAAACATTTTGCAAGACAAAAATATAAATTAATCAGAAATAACATATATGCGCCACATCCGAGCAAAACAGCCGTACGCTCAGCATAATGCCACAACGCAAAAATGCGACGAGTCCACAGCGCTGGTTTTCAGCGTGGGCCGGTGGCGCCATCAACCAACCGACGTCGGCAACGGTATTGTGTACATAAAAATACATTTGAGTAAAATAAAATATAAATACAATTTTAGGACAAAGTCATAAATGGAAACAACATTAAATAAATAAATAGTGAGGAAATACAATTATCTATGTTCTACACACGTATAAAGTGGCAACATTACGCCACTAAGTTTCCTTTTTGAGGTTTGGCTGAAGACAGCGGACATGCCCAGTTCGGGAGCTTCTTGATTCGGATTCAGGCGGAAAATACGCCCGTGTCACCATTGTGCGTACCGCCCGCTGGTCACGGTAGAGCATACGGCGGAGGTGTGCCCCACTTTGCAGAGCACCCCCGTGTCATCGTAGAGGTGATAGTCGGTGGCCCACTCTGGCACCCGGCCCTGGTTCAGGCCATGGTCTGGAGCGAGAGGAAACGAGAAGCGGTTGCCTCTTTCAAAGAGTAGGTAGCAAAGGAGCACTTCTCTATTTTTGACTCTTTTCTTTTAGGGAGTTGAATTTCGCAATATCTTTTTTAATTCTATCAGGTGTTCCAATTGCATCATACAGGGTGTCTGAGAAAAAATTGAGCTCTGACCTAAACGTTGATATATCAGTGAGAGCTTTTTTTTTTAATTATAGATGGCGTTAGTAGTCGTTGCCGACACGACAATTCTTTGCTCTATGGCATGGATTGATCGCAATTACTTCGGCGCCGGGACTGTCTCGGGTCCTGTTAAAATCGTTGTCACACTAGTCCAGCTAAATTTATTGTTATTGGCTTGATAGACAAACACAGACTCTTTGTTTATTTGTTTATATAGTTATCTTTTGTTTTTATGTTTGTCATGTGTTATTATGTTTTTAGGGTTCCGTACCTCAAAAGGAAAATATGGAACCCTTACAGGATCACTTTGTTGTCCGTCCGTCTGTCTGTCTGTCAAGACCCTTTATCTCAGGAACGCGTGGAGGTATCGAGTTGATATTAAAACCATACTCAGCGGTCACGACTCCAGCTCGGTCCGGACGGTTACCGGAAGGCCGGACGGCGAGCTACCCATTTCTCGCCGTCCGCGCCTACGGTGGCTGGAAATCGACTTGCAAAATGCAAAAAAAAACTAAGATTAACTAAAATTTTAATTTCTACTCTGAGACTACTTTGGAGCATCACTCTTAAATTGTTATTGTTTGGAAAAAATTGTAGGTGTAGACGGGAAACGATTGATGAAGTGTGTGCTCGAAGGAGGGGGGGGGGGGAGTACAGAAATGATGACTAATAGGGATGTATGGAAGATGAAGATATATTGCGACGGATCCTAAAAAATGAGACGGGACGGGCGAGAATAATGATGTTTGAAATAAGGGTTTTCATATTTTTCCTTGTGATTACCACTTAATCGAAAACCGTTTAGCTTGGAGGAAGAACTGTCTGCAAAGTGGCTCTGCAGCGAATCAGTTTGCTACCAACAAATAATAATTATTTTGCAGAATTGATCAACGTTGAGGCCCTTTTATTAATAACTAGCAGACCCGGCGAACTTCGTACCGCCTAATTGTCAAGGTGTGATATTGTACTTCTTGAACACTTTAAATTCAAATATCTTTCGATATAGGCAACCGATTGCGACGACAAAAAGCCTAAGTAATGCATCAAGTTACACACAATTTTAATGTATAAAAGTTATTTACATCGATTTTGTACATTTTACGTGATGCGCGCACAACTAAAAACTTCTGCAGATTTATTATATGTAGGCTGTCTTGGGCAGTTCGATCAAGGGTTTGATCCAGAAAGCAGTACTCCTAGACACGGCGCGTATTGTTCGGAGATTCCTCTCTCATGAGTCTTGACCACCGGTAGCTGAGACCGTACTCACGACACAAGTGGACTACTATTTTTAATATTTTTTTGGTAAGTTCTTTTAAGAAATATTAAAATGTCATTAATATGTTGAAAAAGATGAATGAACATTTATTTTTATTTAGCATAATTAGTAATAATAGTTTATGAGTTCAAATTGTTACTAACCGTTATGGATCATTGTTATCTGAATAAAGAAATTATTATTCGTTTATTCATTCATTTAAACATATAAATTATATTTTTAAATATTTCAATTAAAAAACTTTAAAAAAAATATTGTGTTCCACCGATATCTTGAACAGGGTCGAAGCTACAACAAGGTCAGGGTTCCAGAGAAAGGAACCTCCTAACAATACGAGCCGTGTCCAGGAGTACCGCCCTCTGGATCAAGCCGCCTAACGCGAGCCTCCTAAGGTGTTAGTCGAGGCTCTTGCTTGGCTATTAAGCCATTGGCTGACACGACTATCGGTACAATGATCGCCGAGTCGATAAATTATTATTATTATTATTATTATAATTATACTGTCCCACAGCTGAGCAAAAGTCTCCCCCAACTTCTTCCAGGTATTCTTCTATCGAGCCACCTCGAACCAGTCCTTGCGGTAGGCATCTAGGTCGTCTCGCCACCTCTTCCCAGGTCGACCTCGGCGGCGTCGTCCATCTTCAGTTACCCCACTTAAACAAAAAAAAAAAAACAATAATAATAATTTATTTGTACATTTATCACACACAACAACAGTAGAGGATGACATGACCTGGGGCCTTACTATGACATGTTAAAATGTCAAGGGTGCGAGCGAGAAAGAGTGATGGAGTTATACTACACCCTATACAGGGTGGCCCAAAAGTCGTGGATCAAACGCAACTACGGGTTAGATGGGGTCATCAGCTGCAAAAAGTTGTTCTACGGGAGGTCCTTAAGGTCAACCCCTGCAGAGTTATAATTTATTTTGTGTTTTTATGGGAAATATGACTTTTTTTAACTAATTGTTATTAAAATTCGAAAAAATCTACATCCTGTATCTTTTTTATAATTTTTACTAGATTGGTACTGATGAGTTCTTGCGTTAGACATGCAATTTATGGTTGTTTATTGGGTGTGTTGAAGATAATATTAAGTTTTACGATTTATTTTTTTCTCAAATCATAACTTTTTATTTACTTCGGACCCCACTGTGAAAAAAAAATACTCTACCGAAAAGTGACCCTGTATTACAAGTTTTGGCGCATTTAATAGGGATTCTGAAAAGGTATTACACATGGCCATGAGTGGCTCTAATATCTTTCTAGGACGAAAAAACAAAACAACGATTGTGAAATAATTGTTTTATTAAGCAAAACATTTTACAATAAATGCTCAAAATTCCTGCCTCTGACCATAATACATAATCTGCACCGCCTAATAAAATTCCTACGTAACCTACGGAATGCACCTCTGTTGTTAGTAACTTGTACCCTAGCAAATTCGAGCTTTTGTCGTAGTTCTTGTTCGCTATTGTTCTCTCCTTGGTAAACTATTTCTTTAAAATAGCCCCAAAGAAAAAAATCTAATGGATTTAAATCGGGCGACCGGGGTGGGAACCATAAAACTCGGTATTAGATTTTTTTCTTTGGGGCTATTTTAAAGAAATAGTTTACCAAGGAGAGAACAATAGCGAACAAGAACTACGACAAAAGCTCGAATTTGCTAGGGTACAAGTTACTAACAACAGAGGTGCATTCCGTAGGTTACGTAGGAATTTTATTAGGCGGTGCAGATTATGTATTATGGTCAGAGGCAGGAATTTTGAGCATTTATTGTAAAATGTTTTGCTTAAAACAATTATTTCACAATCGTTGTTTTGTTTTTTCGTCCTAGAAAGATATTAGAGCCACTCATGGCCATGTGTAATACCTTTTCAGAATCCCTATTAAATGCGCCAAAACTTGTAATACAGGGTCACTTTTCGGTAGAGTATTTTTTTTTCACAGTGGGGTCCGAAGTAAATAAAAAGTTATGATTTGAGAAAAAAATAAATCGTAAAACTTAATATTATCTTCAACACACCCAATAAACAACCATAAATTGCATGTCTAACGCAAGGACTCATCAGTACCAATCTAGTAAAAATTATAAAAAAGATACAGGATGTAGATTTTTTCGAATTTTAATAACAATTAGTTAAAAAAAGTCATATTTCCCATAAAAACACAAAATAAATTATAACTCTGCAGGGGTTGACCTTAAGGACCTCCCGTAGAACAACTTTTTGCAGCTGATGACCCCATCTAACCCGTAGTTGCTTTTGATCCACGACTTTTGGGCCACCCTGTATATCTCTATCTCTATAACAGTTCAGTTTAGGTCGTTCAAAGGATCGCGTTAAAAACTAGTGGTAGGGCCTTTGATCAACATTGAGGCACTTTTAATAATAATAATAGTTTATTTGTACACACACACACACACACACACACACACACAGTTACTGTATAGGATGACATGAACAGATAATATTAGCTGTACAAACACTGATCAATGAAAATAAAATGAACATTTGACTCATAAACTAAGTAAAATTTGACTGACCTGTTGGTCTAGTGGTTGCCCTGACTGCTATGCCGAAGGACGTGGGCTCGATTCCCACCCAAGACCTGATTGTGTGATGAGCACAATTATTTGTTCTGTGGCTGGGTGTAATTTATCTAAAATTATACAAAACACACATTTATACAAAACACACTCTAGTTTTCACACACTGCCATAAACACGATTTTCATTTTTCATTTTTCTTTTTATTGGTTTTATAAAAAAAATGTGTAACTTATACCTAATTAGCACAACGAATTAATTGTTAATTAATCGAGGAAGAGATCTTCGGATTACTTTCTGGGAAGCCCCGGCAACTTAATTGTATAGATTTTTAAGATAATAAACACATTTTTGTTTTTAATTATGTATGTATGTATTTCGAAATATATAAGTATGTTTATCAGTTGTCTAGTACTTATACCACAAGCTCCACAATTTTCACTCAACGCCATCTGGTCCCAAACTAAGAAGAGCTTGAGCTATGAGTACTACACACAAACACTACTGTGTTCAAATATTTGTCTTGGGTGGGAATCGAACCCACGATCTCCGGCATAACAGTCAGGGCCACTAACCACTAGACCAACAGGCTAGTCTATGTATACTATTAATGTATTACATTGACACAACTTGATCCAGAATAAACGTTATTTCTTATGACTGTTTTCCAATTTAAACAATTTAAAATCCTCAAATAAACGTAAAGGGCCTATTACACTACGCGCTTATTTTTTGTTCCGAGTAAGACCGGTCTAACCCTTATTACACTACGCGACATCGACTAAGACTGTCTGAATATCGAATAGCGTAAATAGGCCCTTAATTTTACAACTGCAGAAATGCGAAAAAATATTATTATTTGTACGATGCATCGGCCGTTCGAACTTTGAATGTATGAAAAAACAAAATGTTTGTGATAGCGCCCTTAACAGAGAGCCGGAAGGAGTGTTCGCAAAAAAAAACTGAACTGAAACGTGATGAAATTAAAAATGTTCTTCTTTTCCTAGTATTTATAAAAAGAAATGAAAGCAATCGATTAGTGTTTCTGATTTTTCAAAATATCATTCTTCCAGTCTAGGCGGATGCAGCTGCGTATTTCCATTCTATACAAAGCCATAGAAAACTGTTCGCGTATATTTTGTATTGCTATTTTAAATCAGCAATTACTATGTGTATATACACGAATTCTGGCGTACTGGTCTTGTCTAGTTTGTAACGTGTACGCGGGCGTCCTGATTTCAAACTATGCTACAGTTAACATCATTTACGCCTGACAAACGCTGAGATAAAGTAAAAAAAAACACTTATTCATATAATAGAATGATGTTTAAACATCATTAATGTGGAATTATAAATAATAATGATTTTTAACTTCAAAATATGGCATTTAAGTACGGTTGAGACAAAATACTCAATCCAGAAACCCGCTCTAAGTAGGTACCTATATTGAAAAACGTCGGACACACGTAGGCCCTTGTAATTGTCATGCCTTTGGATTGGATGAGAACGTAATGAATTTAAAATTTGAATTAAGAATCCCGTCGAAAAGATCTTATGCCGTTCAGAGAAAATCAACTATCAATACCAGCTTTTTTGCCTTCAGTACAAATCGATCCGCTCAATCCATCTAGCGATCAGTTGTACTACAAGTCGTTAAAAGTAACAAGATATCCAATTACCGACTAGTTTATTGTTTGAGTAATAGCTGCTGTCTGTACTTTATACAGGGTGATGCGATTGATGTGACCATGATTATAGTCATCGAAAATGGGACAGTATTTGATTTATTTTTATAACATTTGTTGATTTTACCAGCTGGATGCAGCAGGCTGATAACCAGTATTTTACATGAATTGACAACGAGATACCCCTTGGCCAGGTTTTCATTTTTTGAGGGGAGAAATTGTCCAATGCTTTTCCCTCTCCAGGCTGGAGCAAGAGGGTCATCATCATCATTACCATCATTTCAGCCGAAAGACATCTACTGTTGGACATAGGCCTCCCCCAAGTGTCGCCACAATGAACGGTCCTGTGCGTCTCGCATCCATCGGATTCCTTTACCAAAACATCGGTCCACCTTGTAGGAGGCCTTCCAACGCTGCGTCTTCCGGTACGTGGTAGCCACTCTAGAACCTTTCGGCCCCAACGGCCATCTGTTCTGCGAGCAACGTCCTGCCCATTGCTACTTAAGTTTCGCGATTCTTCGTGCTATGTCAGCAACCGACGAGCGAGAGGGTGAGTCGGACTTTTACTGACTAAAACCACAACTGTGACCTTCTGTTGCCCTTTGTGTTGTTGAACTACGGGTTTCCTTTTCAGAAATTTTCTGTGCTGGGCCCCCCTAAGGTTTACTGACATCTCTGAGGCGCGCGTGCGTGGGATACTTCGCGCCGTCGACGACCCAGGACTCGCTGTCTGGCCTTCTCCGTAACCGTTAAGATGTTAAGACCAAGGTCACGGAGGAATCTCGGTATGCAATGAATGTTTACCCATGCACGTACTGACCTCGGCATGCGTTGCTTTACCTCTAAGTCAGGCCCGGCTGATATTATTTAGCATCAGGTCGACCGACTACCGTCAAGGTCGACACACTTTGATATCAATTTACCGTCAAAAATCTCTTTTACCCACAAAGGTAAAACTTTATTAGGCCGCATAGCTTCTCCAATAACGATATTAGGTTTCAAAAGATTAGGTACAGCCTCCTATTTCCGACGCTGTACCAATACCGATATCGGGAATTTCGTTACAATATGATCTTATTCAGAGATTCCTTAGTGGTACAGAATTGGGATAGAATAAATTGATTCTTATTTCTTGAATTGATTTTTGATTCCGGAATGTGTTTGTGCTATGCGAGTAGCGACCGTGTACCGGAAGACGCAGCGTTGGTAGGCCGCCCACAAGGTGGACCGATGACCTGGTGAGGGTTGAGGGGATCCGATGAATGCGAGATGCACAGGATCATTGTGGCGACACTTGGGGCAGGTCTATGTCCAGCAGAGGACGTCTTTCGGTTGAAATGATGATGATGATGATGATGAATCTGCTTGGCAAGGGAAAGGTTATGCCTCAATGTGATGTCTGCTAGGGGTGCGGGATTGTTTGAAGGTGTTACCGTGCCACTGAAACGCAAATGGCAACTGAAGGAACACAAACGAGTTTTAATCAGTAAAAATCTGACACTCCCTCATGCTCTATCCAGAGCGAGAAAAGCCGAATGATGATATTCCATCTAAAAAAAAAATGGGGAAACTCATTTTGGAGAGGAAAATTTATTCTCAGTTATTTTTGATGGTGTCCGATTTTTTCTTATTACTGGATGCTAAATGGTACAAATACCTACATAATTATCATTTATTTGTCGTATTATTATTGAATAAATTGTAAAGTTTGTTTAATCTTCTTCTTTCGTCTCGCTCTAACACAAATTATTTAGCCACCTGGACAGCTCTGTCGTCTCGCTCTGACACAAATTATTTAGCCACCTGGACAGCTCTGTCGTCTCGCTTTGACACAAATTATTTAGCCACCTGGACAGCTCTGTCGTCTCGCTCTGAAAAATATCATTTAGCCACCTGGACAGCTCTATCATCTCGCTCTGACACAAATTATTTAGCCACCTGGACAGCTCTGTCGTCTCGCTCTGACAAAAATTATTTAGCCACCTGGACAGCTCTGTCGTCTCGCACTGACAAAAATTATTTAGCCACCTGGACAGCTCTGTCGTCTCGCTCTGACAAAAATTATTTAGCCACCTAGACAGCACTGTCGTCTCGCTCTGACAAAAATTATTTAGCCACCTGGACAGTTGACCTCGAATGAGCCGTGGCAGGTGCAGGCAGTAAATAAGAAATTGGAAAAAACAGCCTTTTTTAAAGCTATTAGATTATTAACCGCGACATTTCGCGATAGAGATATTTTACGACTAGTACATATGTTACGAAAGAGACGTTTGGCGTCTAAGCCAGTACGACAAACGTAATTCAACATCATCACTATATGAGGGTCTTACGACAACAAAATGATTAAAAACCCTGCTGTTTGTTTAATTGCACGCAGTACTGAATTGATTGGCTTCCGCGCCATGAGTCCAATTTCGCACAAACAAATATTTGTAACCCTCACAAATAGTTGTTCTGTGTCTGTCTGTTTGTGCATGAGAGATTCGTTCTTGTAACTGTACTATGGGAGAAATTCACCGAATACGCCTTTATGCCCTGAAGGGATAAGCGAGACATACAGAACTGTGTAGGACATCTCTAGAGCCTTTAGATAGAATCTCATAATGATTTAATTAACTTAAGATCCTATGAATATGTTCCCCCTTTTTACAAGCTTTTGTTTAGTTTCATCTGTCACGATGTTCTGTAATCATATCTTGTAAATTAAATTTGATCCAGTTCCCGGTTACCTACCGATTGACCTGAAATTTTGCATGCATGTGTAAATCAGATGACAATGCAAAATATTATGACTTGGAGCTGATCTGATGATGGAACCGAAAGGTGGCCATAGGAACTCAGATAACCCTGTCGTGTCTTGATGACTATTAATTATATAGGTATATATCGCGCTATAAAAGCTTGCTAGGAAAAAAATGGTTTTCATTGAAATGTTGTTTTAGGCTGACGTTAGAGGGTGTGTCAGACTTTTACTGACTAAAACCCACCTGTGTTCCTTTAGTAGCCCTTTGTGTTCCAGGGTCACAGTAACTTTTTCGCCCTTGTTTGGTTCATATACTAAGGAAAAAGTTAAGAGGGCCATTCTCCACTTGCCTATCGTAAACGTTGAGCATGGTTTAAAAGTTTGTTACTTCTTCCAACGCAATCCAACGCGATGTTTGATAAAGACGCAACACGAAAAAAAAAGAGATAACGCCTGAAAACTCTGTTAGCATTCGGTAATTCCATGATTTACTCGAATATTTCACAAAACTTGTGTTTTTTTAAAACCCTTAAAAGTTTTTGAGAAAAATTGTCGTCATTCAGAATCTCGATTAAATGTACAAGGTTTATATAGATGTCCTTTTTTATATTTTTAATATATGGAGTCCCAAAGTTCACGTAAAATAGCAGATTTTCAGAGGTCTTTACTGGTTTAGTTTTACACAAGTTTATGTTTTGGTTTCTATAGAAGCCTAGATAATACCCACAAGATATCTGTGTATCCAAAATATCTGGAGAAAGATGTGTAATAACATCATAATCACGTAAGAGCGGTTTTATGAAAATATACCTTGGGTTGGCCGCTCTTAAGTACTCATATTGTCTGTTCAATCATCGCTGTCAAAAAATATATTAAATATTCCATTGCCTTTCACTACCAAGTGTCTACGGTATCAGTATAAAACAGTAAATGAACAACAGCGAACGTTATCCAGCTTATGCTCAAAGGAATACAATAGCTTGAACCACGGAGTAAAAAGTAATGGAATGCCAACTTAAGAACTTTTGTCTGCTGATGTTAGTAAAAGAAAAGTTAATATTGTATGGTATTGTTAGAGTTGCATCATACTAGTCTTGTCAAGGAGTAGAGTGTTACCCAGTAAACTGGGTTATCTAGTAACAGATAGAAAATCGCTTCAATGCAACTGCATCTAATAATAATGATGAATGATAATATTAAGATTGAACTATGGTTAGCGTCCCCAATGTTTTTCCACTCTTCTTCTCCCACATACCGCCGGATCCCGAAGGCTTGATTATGCGTTGTTTTTAGGTGAAATTCAGTTTTCTTTCCTCATTACCCCGTTCCGTATCATATAATAATCATAACCACTTTAAAAAATATAGGCGTAATCAAAGCACTGTGTATAATGAAAAAGCTTGCTAAAAATCATTTTGTATATCTCATATGTGTGCTAATTACAATCCGGAACAAATTAGGAAACTCTGCACAGATTACCTCAAGATGCCTCACGATTTTCCGCTATCATATGCCAATATAACCGTAATCTTTAAAGTCCCTCTTCGGGGAAAGGACGCTGTGGTTCCGGCAGTGGGAACGTTCTAGTCTAATGTGCTTTGAGAAGCCGGAGTTACGTTATAGGTTCATTATACGAGTATTATGATTATTCCATTCCTTAATACTCCATGTTCTCCCGTAGCTACGACCTAAATTATCTTCGAAGCATGTTTCTCCCGGCTTCAAAGTTTTTAGAGCGTTTTAAATGGATCTAACATGGCGTGATGTAAGACCTGTTTTACGTTATGACGTGAAATGAAGATGTTTATGCGCTAAATAATTTTACAGGAACGAAGATCAGCTGTTTATGGCGTACTAGACAGGTACCTAACGTCTTGAATTTTCAATATTTATTCTTGAGTAACAATTTTTGGTTGTTGTTTAGGTTGGAGTGGTGGGGTGGCAGAGAACAGACTTGTTTTTTTTTTTTACTGTTTCTAGGCTCGCACTTGACCATTATTTCACCTGATGGAAAGTGACAATATAGTCGACAATGAAGCACGCTTGCCTAGAATTACTAATTCTTGACTACAAGGGAAATAAAGACTCCGGTAGGGAGTTCCACTCCTTAGCTGTAAGCACAATGAATGTAATCCCAAAACGATTTGTGCGTATGGGTGGGATGTCCACCACGTACATACCGGTTGCACAACTGGCACATCGCCGTACGTCTGATGGTCCGATGATGAAACGAACGTAGCGGAATTAGGTTATGTAATTCCGACGCACACTCCGTGAAATCCAACCGGTAGAAAACCAACAGGCTAGCAACTCGGCGTCGATGCTCAAGACTCTGAACCTTCGATTCATGATCTCCAGATATGGTGATACTTCAATACTAATGGTGCATTGTAGACAGTTAGCCATAGTAGCAGGATCTAAGACTAATTTAATATTTTTTTTTCTGGGAATCGTCATCCTTCAAGTACCTCGACGCTTTTCTGTTTACTACACGATCCTGGCTTTCACTGTTGCAGTTGTTTTTTTGCTTGCTTGTCTACAGAGCAAGACACGTCTTTCATTACGTAGATAGTTGTTCATGTGAGAAAAAAAAAGAAACCGAGAAACCGTGGCTATTTTGGGGTTGTTTTATATCTATTAATTAAATCATAGATACCAAATATGATTCCGTATTTAAAAAGTCCTTATCACGTACTATTTTTGAGATTTTTGACCTTGAATATTATTTTGTACCCTTTTTTGTACAATTTTCGAGAAACTTTAATAAAAATGCAGCTGAAAATCTAGACTTGAAGCAATTTTTCTACTATCAAATTCAAACTAAGGAACCATCAAATATTACGAAAAACTTATGATCATATCTGTTGCAATAAATAAAAGAATTGTAGACTAATGTAAAGTTTACAAACCTTAACGTCTACAATTCTTTTTTCATTGTAAACATAACATATATTCCTACCAAGCGGATATTAAAGGTAAATATTAAGTTTATTTTCAGACTTTACATATGTCCATAGTTTTGTTAGTATTTGTACGAGCCAATAATGCTCATACAGCAAAATATGTTTTGCTTATTAAACTTAATAATTAAATTCAGGGTGTATTAATAACAATAGTTCTTAAATTATTTGGTTAATCTTGTTAGTTTTTACTATTTATTTATCTTATTTATGACGGTCGCCTCCCAGTGTCTCTGCAAGGGACAGTCCGGTCTGGTAGTACTCATCTTCAAAATGCTGTAAACCTCTCAAACTAATAAAAACTTCGTGTCACAGTGTTTATTATCGAACTCCTACAAAACGGCTAGACCAATTTGCATGTTTTTTTTTTTGTGTATTTTACCCTTTTACCCTCACCCCCCATTTTTTTCTTCGATAAATAATTTATATGGCAGAACAGCGTTTGCAGAGTCACATAGTAAAAATATAATAAGCAGGTACCCATATAAGTTTACACGAGTCGATACGTTACCGATCTCGAAGTCATGTTGACTCGCTATTTTTACCCGAAGCGGTGACCTCATGGCACTTCTTTATAAATAGGTTAGGTATCCGAACTGGGTCACAGGTGAATCTCGCTGATATTATATCTGATGTCATACAATATTGTCAGATTACGAAACAATATGACGAGGCAAGATTATTGATTTGTTTGTTGAGGATGTTTGTTTCCTGCTAGCTACAACTTACGAGAGGTCTTTAAGTCAAGAGTGAATAGGTTACTTCTAGACAAGCGTGCTCCATCGTCGACCACATTGTCGCTTATCATCGGAACTCGGAGTAAGCTTTTCTTAGGAGTGAACTTGACACCTACGTATGTGCCAACATAGTGTGTTTAACAATTCTTTAAGGGCTATATTTCACCGGGACACCATGGCGGCAAGACCAGTCACCTCGCTACCAACAAAATGTATACAGCTCTATAGAGAGTTACTCACCTGGTATCCGCTTGGTTGCGCAACCAATTTGGCGGCGCGACCAGCTCGGACGCTTGCACTTAAGGTCCATTTTGATACTGTCTCAGTGTGATGTAGCGACTATGGTGTCTAGTTTGGTAGCTTACGGACACCATGGCGGCGCGACTAGTTGCGTCGTGGTGTTCCGGTGAAATACAGCCCTAAATCAACCGTAAACAATCACGACTGAAACACTGCCGATTGAAGGCGGTGAGATAGTTGTAGAGCCTATTAATCATTAAAATAAAAAAAGTAGGATTTTATATATGGAAGCTTTATTAAGACAAAGAAATAATATTTGCGAAAATTGGACATTCCTTTTTATTGATCGAATTCAAATTATTAGCTCAGTATCCACCCAATTCGGACTGTTCAGGTCACTAACTAACTATACCTAGTGCACTTAAAATCACGGCCTCGCTCGAGTCTGTGGCTTTGTCCTTAAGGCCACGGACGCGACGCTCCATAGACCATATTTACTATACTCTTTGCCATAGACTCTTGATTGTCATTATACTGTTGTACATACGCATGTGGAGCAGTGGTGGCCGAGTGGTAACGGAACCGACTTACGACTTGTAGGTTGCGGGTTCAAACCCAGCCAGGCGCATTACTTTGTGTAATTTATTTCATCATCACTGCTCTCAAAACGGTGAAGGAAAACATCGTGAGGAAACCGGCATATCCTACAACCAAGGAGGAGGCCTGAATCCCAACAGTGGGAACATTATAAGGCCGGCTATGCTATGCTATGCTATACATACGCATACTCACTGCTTACAACGTCGTGAGTGTCATAGTTTTATATGTAAGTTGTGTGCAGGCGTACACCAAGCGTATAATGACGAATACGAGTCTATGAAGCTACGCGTCATGAACAGTAGGCCTAATATGTTGTTGTATGTTGTGGCACAGTTTGGGCCTATGTCCAGTAGGGAACTTCGAAAGGCAGAATTCCACTCCTTAGCTGTGCACAATGAACGTATCTCCAAAACGTTTTGTGCGTATGGATAAAATGGCCACCATGTACCGGTGGCGCATCGCCGTACGTCTGTTAGTCCAATGATGGAATGGGCTTGGTGAAATTAAGTTACGAAACTCCGACGCACATTCCCCGAAATGCAATCGGTAGAAAACCGACAGGCTCGCAACTTGGCGTAGACTTTGGAGCTTCGACTCGACGAGTGCATCATTACCAATGATCTTCTTGGCTTGTTTCTCAATTGACTGTAGTGCTTCAAGTTGGTATCTGGCAGATTTGTCCTAAAGATGAGACCAGTACTTATGGAGTACGTACTTGTTAATACGTATGAATCAACTAAAAATGTGGAGTTCAGCACCAGCTAGCGCCAACATAACTACGTTAGAGCTTTTTTTTTAATTAATGATTGGCTCGCGTTTGACCACCATCTCACCTGATGGTAAGTTTTTTTTTTTTTTTTATAGGTGGGAAAATCATCTTATGACAAATCTCGCTCTTGGGTGGAGCGGGAGATAGTGTCAGACTTTTACTGACTAAAAACCCACTCCTTAAGTGATGATTTAATCTAAAGTACTAGTTAATTATGGACGTAGGAAAAAAGGCTGCCAGGCTAAAATGGGATTGGGCGGGTCACATCAGCCGCATGCACTCTGACCGGTGGGCAAGAGTCTCCACAAAGTGGGTACCTGAAGATGGACGACGTCGACCTAGGAAGAGGTGGCGAGAGTCTCCACAAAGTGGGTACCTGAAGATGGACGACGTCGACCTAGGAAGAGGTGGCGATACGACCTAGATGCCTACCGCAAGGACTGGTTCGAGGTGGCTCAAGAAAAGAATACCAGGAAGAAGTTGAGGGAGGCCTTTGCCCAGCAGTGGGACAGTATAGGCTATTAAAAAAAAAACTAGTTAGAAAGAAAGAAAACACGTTTATTTGGTACACAGGTACACTCTTATTTTTAATTATGTTTGTCCTTATTTTTGTTTATGTGGTTTACAATAAAGAATATAATAAATAATAATAAATAATAATAATAATGAGATAACAATTATAATGTAGAAACTTAAAAATACATCAACATTGTGTGTCTCACGGCTGCAATTGTAATGTAAAAAAAAATAAACAGCAACCAAAGACAATCTCACTAACACGAAAACCGTATTAGTTAAAAACCCCCACAAAAACCGTACAAGGATCATCCCTAGAGGCGCGAAGCGGTGAAAAAATCCCTTCTCAGTCCTCAAAGTAGCATTTTATCGTTCCCACAGGATCCCTCATGGACGCCATTGTCGTAAATAAACGAAACCAACCATTACTTAAAAGAAAATATTTAGTTAAATGTTTTAACGGTATTTCTTCATTAGTTTTACGGTGTTTTGTTGGGCATAAGTCATGGAATTACGGAGTTTACGGTTAAAGTTTTCGGTTTCTGTCTATGACTGTTGTGGAGTTGGAACCCGTGTTTATAATTTTATTGTTGGGATGATAGATGCTTCCGCTAATCCTTTTGGCTTTGTTTTGTTTTAGCTGCAGATAAACAATAGGATTCTTTAATATGGAGTAAATTGGAAGCTGCAGGATAGTTTGAAAGCGTTATCATTACCCAGAAATGCAAAAGGCATATGAAGGAATATAGCATCTGCAATATAAAAGTGAAATACCACTCGCAGATTAATCACAAAATCTCAGAAACTGTAACACCTATAAACTTAAAATTTGGCAGGTAAGTTCCTTACAGGGTGTAGACATCCGCTAAGAACGGATTTTACGAAACTCCACCCCTAAGGGGGTGAAACGGGGGTTGGAAGTTTGTATGGAAAAACCTACTTTTACGCGGGCGAAGCCGCTGTCAGAAACTAGTAGCATATATAACATAGTCGGCCTTATAATGTTCCCACTGCTGGGACTCAGGCCGCCTCTCTAGGAGAGGGAATGGGCCGTAATCCACCACGCGGGCCCCGTGCGGGTTGGTTGATGCCACATGTTTTCGAATTTTGTGTTCTAGGACGTGCTTTCACGATATGTTCCACCGTTTTTGAAATTAAGAATTTCAATAAATGTAGGAGGGTCAATGACCATCATCATCTTTCTGCCCTTGTTATTTGGGGTCGGCGCAACGTTTTTTTCTAAAAAACATTTGAATTTTGGATTTTTTTAAACTCACTCTCCATCTACATCTACATCTACTCATGACTGTTTTAGTAACATTCGTTTCATCCCTCCTCTTCACATGAACATGCCAAGACAAACGATTCCCCTTCAACTTTCAGTCACTGGCGCCATTTTTAAACTTCCTCTAATATACTCATTTCTCACTTTATCCATTCTCATTCACATGTAAGTGTCTGGCACAGGAGAAGTATCATATTTTATAGGAATAAGCTGACATCTCAACATTGAGGCGTCAATGGTCAATGACCATTATTACAAATTTATATAGCGTCTACTTTAGGCCCCATAACCTAAATATCACTAAACACCTTAAACCAAATGACTCACAAAGTACTAACATTTGTTTTAAATATCAACTAAAGCCAGTTTCATGGCGAGATTAACTTAGAAGACGGTTAGAATAACAGGGATTAAGGGGATCCGTGTTCATTATCAGATAGTGTTATGTTAGTGATTTGAGCTTGATACCCGTAATCTTAGATTTGGGGTAGTGTTTTAACATGCTTTCAGTGGTAATACTCAAATGTGAATCCGGCTCTTAAAAAAAAGGTTGTAATCACAGCCACCCTAAAATTAGCCAAGTGTAAGTCAGAGTATAAACTCGGTTATCTACACTAATATTAGGAAAGAGAAAAGTTTATTGTTAGGGTTCCGTAACTCAAAAGGAAAAAACGGGACCCTTATAGGATCACTTACTCGCGTGGAGGTATTGAGTTGAAATTAAAACCATATACTCAAGTTTGCGGTCTCTTGAAGCTGTGAAAAAATAAAATTTCTAAATTAGATCAGATTTATTCCTATACCTGTGTCATAAGACCATGCTTTATGCAAAATTTCAGGATTCTGGGTCAACGGGAAGTACCCTATGAATTTTGATTTCCTCGAGAGTGTTGAAATACACGTTTTTTGAGACATAAACGGCCGTATCTTTTTTTTCGTTAACTTTGAAGTTTGATTTATTCATAGCTTCAATAGACCGCAGACCTCAGTATATGGTTTTAATTTCAATACGATGCCTCCACGCGTTCCCGAGATAAAAGGTCTTGACAAACAGACAGAGAGACAGACGGACAACAGAGTGATCCTATAAGGGTTCCGTTTTTTCTTTTGAGGTACGGAACCCTAAAAAAGGATTATACTTGCTCTATCCATAGTGTTAGTATTTTATTTTGATAGTCTTGTGTTTAAACATTATCTCGCCTAATGGGTACGTAAGCGATGTGTTGTTAGACGAAAGAGGACGAGTTAACATATGCACTCGTAACTTGAACGTAACATTATTGAAAGACTTAATTTCTAAACAATGATGGTGGAACCACAAAATAGAGGACCATTGCTCTTGTAAGCAGTCAAGAGTATTAACATCATTAGAGAATAGTATAAACTTTGTTCTACATCAAAATGATAACACAATCTATCATCAATCCTGTCAACCGTCATGCTATCACTAACTTCCTTTTCTTTCATATCACTGTTCACACAATCCATCCATCTTTTCTTTGGCCTCCCTCTCCCTCTCCACCCATCCACATGTATACTCATAACTCTTTTAGTAACATGCGTTTCATCTCTCCTCTTTACATGACCATACCAAGACAAACGATTCCCTTTCAACTTTTCAGTCACTGGCGCTACTTAAAAACTTCCTCTAATATACTCATTTCTCACTTTATCCATTCTCGTCACACCACACATCCATCTCAACATTCTCATCTCCGCTACATGCAGTCTTTTTTCATCCGTCTTTTTCATAGCTCAACATTCTGATCCATACAGTATGACAGGTCTTATCACGGACTTGTAGATTTTACCCTTCAACTTGGGGGGCATCCGTGGGTCACAAATTGTTCCAGTGACCTGTCGCCATTTCATCCATCCTGAATTGATCCGATTTGATACGTCTCGGTCTACCTCGCCATCTCCTTGGATAAGCGACCCGAGGTACCGAAAGTCGGAGCAGATTGGTATGGGCGTTCCAGCGAGAGCTAAGGGCATAGGACCGGAGAGACCACCGAAATCACAGAACAAGTACTCGGTTTTCGTTCTGCTCAATTTTAAGCCAACACTCTCCAGTCTGTGCTACCACACCTCCAATTTGCTCTGGACATCTAGGCCACTCTCGGCAACAATTTTATAGGTACCTACACAAACTTAAATTTATGAGTACAATGGAGGTCTTATCGCTGACAGCGATATCTACCAGACAACCTTTAGATGGAACGTAATAACTTTAAATAATAAAAGGCTGAAAAAAGAAATCCTTACAAATATTTATATATATTATCTATATGTCACACAATTTTAAAGAAGGAAGAAAAAAAAGAAAAGAGTAATGATGGGACGGTGGCATTATTTATCAGGTCAGGAAATGATGAAGCCAAGCGAAGTGACTCATTATTTCTCTGTATGATCAAGCCATATTGAGTTAAATAACCGTCAAAAACTCATATCACTGTATTCAATATCTCCGCCACCACTGAACACATTTAACAGTCCACCATTACGGCAGAATCACCCATAATTTTCCCATAACGTCACCATATCTTCAAACGACTCCTCTTATTGATCATAAGAAGATATTTGCATACGAGTCTTGTTCAAACAACCATTAAGAAATCTTAGCAAACTTGGGACACAGAATAGATAACACACAGAAGGTTAGCTTCTGACGTCAAGCTAAAACAGAAACTCGCACACATACGCGTAAGTGCTTCGATTTTTTTTTTATTATTATGTAAACTGGTGCTTAACTGCGATCTCACTTGATGGTAAACAGTGATACAATCGTTGATGGTGAATCGCACTTGTTTATTAAGAGCTTATTCACTATAGCCTTGAAGACACCTATATTATAATTTGACTGGAAGACCGCTGCAGGCAAATTGTTCCAACCCTCGAAGGATTGGAACAATTTGCACGCGTACGCGGTGTACGCGGTATAAATGACGAAACGAAATGCTTAGTCCGATCTCAAACAAATGCAGCTAGTGCACTTACACTCCCTGTACGTAAAGCGTCTCTGTGTGCGTGTGTCGTCACTATTATGCTACTTCTGCATCTATCTGTTTTATTCTTTGACGTTTTAATGAAATTCCTTCAAATTCTGTATTCCCCAGAATTCAGCCGTTTTCCTCCGCTCCTTAACGTCTTTTAATAGATTATTAGGATTGTTTACCGACTTCCGCGAAATGAGGACGGTTCGCTACTTACGACTACCTATTTGTGTGTGTATGTGTGTGTATGGTTGGGTAAACGAAGGAGAGAGGAGACAAGTGATGAGGTTGGATGAAGGAAATTAACTATATAAGTATGTGGGTAGGTATGTAGGTATTGTGGATACGTCATTAGATTCCTGTTATGGGTCTAATTTTGAGAAATGACGGTCGTAGATTTGTTCTCACTCAGCTCAGTTTATGCGAAAACAATTATCATTAAACCGGCCAAGTGCGAGTCGGACTTGCGGACGAAGGGTTCTGTATCGTCTGTAGCAAAAAAGGGCAAAAAAAAACATGTTTGTTGTATGGGAGCCCCCTTAAATATTTATTTTATTCTGTTTTTTAGTATTAACATCTGTACAACTGTCTAACTATCACGGTTCATTAGATACAGCCTTCATCTGTTAAGACGGACGGACAGCGGAGTCTTAGTAATAGGGTCCCGTTTTACTCTTTGGGTGTGGAACCCTAAAAATAACAATGCAAAGGCTAAGGCCGCGTCCGTATAAAAGTCCGAAACATCTAATCATCTAAAGACTTCTCGCGCTCTGGGCTGAGCGGGAGGCCGATCAGACTTTTACTGACTAAAACCACACCTGTATCCTTCAGTTGCCCTTTGCGTTCTAAGACTACGGGTTTCGTTTTCTGAAATTCCCCGCGGTCCTAGCTAGCGGGCATCGGCCCTGCTGTGCCCCTACGGTTTGCTGACATCTCCTTGAGGAGCGCGTGGATCACTACGCGCTGTTAACCACTGGGCTCGGTCTGGTCTATTACCGGACGGCCGGACGTCAAGCTACCCATTGCTCGACGTCCGCAAGCCCGCGTCTACCGTGGCTGGTAGTCGGGCTCAGAATCTCGACGACTGGGGCGTGAGCACATTCGTTTCCCTCACGCGAATATCGCGGGCTTGGCCTAGACGAAACTAGTTGATCCTAATATCGAGTTTGGTCGGTAACATATATAGTAATTACATAATTACTAACTTTCAGTATGTAACGCTTCTCTATGTGAATGGAGAAATAGCGTTGTGTTTATATGTACTAGTTAATTAGTAAACAAATAACTTAATTTTGCTCCACAATTATAGTAATTTGTGACGCCTTCGTGGGTAATTTAATTAAGATTCCGTGAAATTTGGGATTGCTACTTGATTGCGAGCGAGTGTTGTATGGTCCAAGTTAAAAGCTATAGCGGTGAGATAATAATTAGACATAATATCTAAAAATTTTTTTGCCAACGTATAGCGTTGGTTACCATATTTTCGCACTAATATTTTAAAGGCGAAAATTTGTGAGGGTGAACTTGACGAAATAGGTTTTTATAGACCCAACGGCTACCCATAATGATTGTGCTCAGTAAATGAGCGATTCATTGGAATGCCTAAGTGCCCATACACCTGCATTTAAGGAGTTTAAAGTAGACTCAAAAAGGCAGAAATGAAGAAATGGAAATGTGGTTGGGTGGAGAAGAAGAGGGAGGCCAAAGAAAAGATGGATGGATTGTGTGAACTGTGATATTAAAGAAAATGAAGTTAGTGATAGCATGACGGTTGACAGGATAGAATGGAAGAAAAAGACGTGTTGCGCCGACCCCAAATAAGACGGGACAAGGGCAGGATGATGATGAAAGTAGACTCGAAAAGAAGAAAACATAACTAGTCTACTAACTGCTACCAGCAACTTTGCCCGAGTAATGGTAACACTCCTGGGATAAAAAGTGTCCTATGTGCTATTCAAGAACATGGTCTACCCGTTTGTCAAGTTTCCTCGAATTCAGTTCAGCCGTTCGAGTGTGAAGAAGTAACAAACATACAAACACTCACAAACTTTCGGCTTTATAATAATATTAGTGTGATTACTGAGCTATCGTGAAATAATTATTCCAATCGCTGAGTAAAATAGATAAAATTCAGCGGCATTTTGCCGACGGGAGATGAAATTGCTAAAGTTTTAAGACAGCGTTATTTTAAATTGAGTAATATTTGGCTTCTCTGCCAGATTTTCGCTTAGATATAGATTTTATTCTTACAGGTGCATATTCTTATCGTAGACTAAGATTTAACCAGAATAGGATGAGATGACATAATGATAAAAATGGGCACAAACATAAATGTCACGTCACATCTGTTTGTAACTAACTACGTTTTAGCCTTTCATAATAATAGGTTCGATGTTATTACACTAATATTATAAAGGCTAAACTAGTAAAAAAGTAGTATTGGTGAAGACATTTTCAAAATCAGTCAAGTAGTTTTTGAGTTTTCATTACAGTCAAAAATACAATCGTACCAAAATACAATCGATTCAAAATACAATCGTACCAAAATACAAATCTTTTCTCTTTATTATGTTTACTAGTGGTTCCGACAGACTGACTTGCCCGAAAGATAACTATACATCAAGAGAAAAAATGTGAACCTTCCGGTATCGCTGCAATTTGGCCACACACCAGGGACCCACTCAAATATACCCACAAAATTTCATCCAAATCTTTCAAGCCGTTTAGGAGGACTTAGATGACAAACACACGTACTGAAGTTTTTTTACTGTACCTAATTATAGTTAGTTAGGTATTTTTTAAAAGTAAATTATTCGTATAAATAAATACATGTTGCCGTACATAGAATAATTATGTACAAGTATGAAGATATATACATATAATATATAATGTCGTGGCCAGATCATAGAAATTGATCACTTAACGATATGGCCAACTAAAACTGGCCAGATAATTTTAAACGTTAAAATTTGATGATATGTCAATCCTCATTTGAAGATAGATATATTCTTTATTGTACACCAAAAATACAAATTATATTAGAAACTTAAAATTAATAGGGTGTCACAATGGGCGGTCTTATCGCTAAAAGCGATTTTTTACAGACAACCTCTGGATGAAAGGTAGTGATCCTTAACCATATTTTTAAAAATTGTGAGTGTTTGAGCTTGCCTACATTTGCATTTGTACTACATTCTAGACTTTTTATTATCATAGAAATGCTACATCAATGATAAGGCCAAACGAGGATCGACATATCATCAAATGCTAACATTTATACGATCTGGCCAGTTTTAGTTGGCCATATCAGGTAGTGATCAATTTGTATGATCTGGCTACGACATACCCATACCACCAGTTTGTAACTGTTTGTTTACTACCATCAGTTTACAACTTAGACCACACACCATGTCCTGTTGATTTGATTTACCCCGACCCTTAGTAAGTCGTGTTGTAACCCTGGGTGGGTACACTTTGAATATTTCTTTTTTATCTACAATATTAAACCATCTAAAGGTTTTTACTCGTATCCTGTAATATTTGATGTGGACTTTTGTATGTTTGAGTACGGATAACATCCCAATTTTTCCCGGAAATAATTTTTCGAATGGGTATCGCAAATATTTTGAGGTTTGCTTTAGAAAGTGATTGAATTTTTATTACAGATTCAGGTATTTGTGTACGAATCTTCCCGGTTTACTTTATTTTATGTACTAATGAAATACTGTACAAAGGTAGACTTAATGCCTTAGGCATTTTCTGCTTTTTTTTTGTAGGTGGTAAAATCATCGAATAACATCCCCCGCTCTCTGGCGGAGCATGAGATAGTGTCAGACTTTTACTGACTAAAAACCCACTCCCGTTCCTTCCTTGCCTTTCATACAAGGTCCAAGTCTTCCTTTCAGAAGCAGACCCTTGGCCCCAGTAGACTTCGACCCTGCTGGGCCCCTACGCTGACATCTCCTTGAGGCGCGCGTGGAACACTACGCGCCTTCGACGACTCGACCTCGATCCGGACGGTTATCGGACGGCCGGACAGCGAGCTACCCATTGCTCGCCGTCCGCAATCCCACGCCCACGGTGGCTGGAAATCAGGGTCGGGATCCCGGCGGCTGGGGCGTGAGGGCCGTTCCCTCGTGCGTGCGGCCGCCTCCTTTGCTAGCATTACTGTTTCGCAGAAGGAGGAGACCGTGGAGTAGAATGCCGTGTCAGACTCTTTTACAGACTAAAACCACACCTACCTTCGGTTCTGTTCCTTCAGTTGCCTTTTGCTCTATAGAACCACGAATATCCGTTTCAAACTTTATCCCATGGCCCTAGCAAGCATTGACCCTGCGGGGTCCCTATGGTTTGCTGATATCTCTATGAGGCGCGCGTGGAACACTACGTGCCGTCAATGACTTGGGTTCGATTGATGTTCAGAGGGTAATTTTAGTTCTATAATATATTATATTATTATTAGGTTTTAACTACTACATTGCGGGAACATTGAACCAATGATTCAATTAACTTCTAAGTGCTCATCCTTTTGAGTGCGTAATTAGAGACACAATAGTAAGACAATGGCGCGTGAACGCCGGCGTTAATGCGGGGATCAACAGCTTAACGGTTCACACACGTGACAGTCAGTTGTGGTGTGGAGCAATGGTTTTTTTTCCTTCTTAATACAATCTGTCCTAGGACATTTATCAATAGGTTTATGGTGTTACTAGTGATCCTGCACGGTATGGAGCCACTGCTCCACCCGTTCTTAACTGCAGCTAAAGAAAGAAAAAGAAAAGAAGAAAATACGTTTATTTGGCACACAGGTACACACAATGAGATAACAATTATAAAGAAACTTAAATACTTAAACTTAAAAATACATCAACATTGTGTCTCACGGCTGCGCCAAATAGGTCCAGTTCAGCACAATGCCAGGCCACTACGTAGCAATTGCCTGACGCTGGTTTTCAACTAAACCTTGATATGAGTCTACGGATGTTAACAGTTGGAGAGTTGGAGTTGAGTAGCTCATTCAAGGTGGATTATTCCTTAAGTAGGTCTTGGGATGCCCTTCTTTTAAGTCATGAGAAAGTCACTGGATTAGACATAAGCTCCATTGCCAGTTGATTAGGATGTGTTTTGAATCTGGTGGTGTATGGAGCATTGATAAGAAAAAAAAAATTATGTCCATAAAATAATGTTGTCACATTTATCTCCTAATTATCAAGTCACGGTGGTCTTTTCAATACCTTTACCCTTAATCTAATAACAATCATAGGTCGGCAGGTGGGGTGGTCCTTCGTTAGGAACTTGTCAAACCAGTTTGAACTAGATTTGTATTGAAAGTTGGATCAAAGTGTTGTTAATGATATAAAAACTGGATCGAAAATCAATGGAGCAGGAAATGATGTTATTTGGTTAGAGTTACGATTGTTTATATTTGTATTTTGGGCTGGTATCCGCAATTCCAAGTAAAGCGCGTATTTTGCATACGTTACTATTATTTATAATATCTCTTTTTTGTTCCGTACCTCAAAATGAAAAAAAGGAACCTTTATAGGATCACTTTGTGGTTCGTCCGTCTGTCTGTCTGTCTGTTGTAGTTACGTTACAAAAAAAAAAACATTTTTTGCGATTCGGAAAAATCTTCGTAACTCATTTCGAGAATTGAACTGTTTTCATAGGTAAGTTTGTACGGAACCCTCAGTGCGCGAGTCCGACTCGAACTTGCCCGGTTTTTTTTTCTATAGCGTCTCCCTCTGGGTGGAGCGAGTGGGCGTGTCACTAGCTTCTCTTGTTTTGCCTAGGAGATGGTACCCAGTTACTGGTACAGATAGGCAGCTATCTGACCTCCACAACCCAGGCACGATATAGCACCAGGTACATATTCCATAACTAGATCCCTTTTTATTGTTTTTGTTTTTGTGAAAATGTTGTGCTTTGAATTAATTTAAATAGAACTAGACTGTTACTAAAATAAACGCAAATGTATGGCAGATAGTATAAACATATCTATATAAAAAGGAGAAACTGACTGACATATCAACGCACAGCCGAAACTACTGAGACAAGAAACATGAAATTTTGCACAAGATTTCCTTATATATAGGGTGACTGGTAATTAGTGTACGATACTTAAACACGTGATTGTGCTCATGATAACCAACAACTTTTACTATGGGAACAAACCTGAAATCGCGAAAAAAAACAGCTGTTCAGTACATTTATGTTTGCCTAATGTACTGAACAGCTGATATTTTTTTTCGCGATTTCGGCTTTGCTCCCATAATAAAAATTGTTTGTTATCATGAGCACAATCACGTGTTTAAGTATCGTACACTAATTACCAGTCACCCTATATATGATGTAAGCGAGCACTAAAAAAGGATTTATCCCCCTATGGGGATAAAACGGGTGTCCAAAGTTTGTATGGAGAAACCTACTTAAACACGGGCGAAACCGCTGGCTGAAGCTGGTTACAAATCATCATCATCATCATCATCATCATCATTTCAGCCGAAAGACGTCCACTGCTGGACATAGGCCTCCCCCAAGTGTCGCCAAAATGAACAGTCCTGTGCGTCTCCCATCCATCGGACTCCCGCAACCGTTACCAAATCATCAGTCCACTTTGTAGGAGGTTACAAATACTTAAATGATATTTAGTATATGCGAAACCTGAATATAGTTTGTTTAGAATCAGTAACTGTATGGATTTCAATAGTTTTTACACCATGTTATATTTTTTTTCCAAAAATATTTGAAAAGGTCACAAGTTGGACACCGCCGACACTAAGTACAACACAGGTCACGGCAGGTCATAGCGGGCATTAGGCGCCAGCAAACAGCTGGGTGCAAGTGCAAAACTACCCCTCAGTCGCCTGGATGGCCCGGTGACTGTATTTAATGTATTTTTGCTGACATAAAAAACTTATAACTTTGTGATACAGTTATGAAATACATAGATTCTTTACATAAAAATAATACACACGTGTTTCGGGTTTAGCATAAAATATACTAAAACTATAATGTTGTATAACTTTTTTTTTTGTTATTTTACTATATTACAAAAATAAAATGGTAAACCAGATTTGGTTACTTTACATAAAACACTATTATGACACTTGTCAAATTTAATGACACTGACACACGTTTTCAGTATGTCATAGTTATACATGTATCTTGAGAACTATCAGTGTCGGTTACGATCTAACCAGTCAGAGTTACTCATGTCATCTTAATTAGCTATTAATTCAGTCATTAGCAAGTACAGTTATGCAACTATATTAGTACTAATGCTTTGTTAAATTGTTAATAGAAGATTGATAATAATATGTCTGACATTTTTATTTTTTATTTTTTTCGGGTGGGAAAATCATCTAATGACATCCCCCGCTCTTGGGCGGAGCGTGAGATAGTGTCAGACTTTTACTGACTAAAAACCCACTCCTGTTCCTTCTTTGCCATTTTTTTCCAGGGCCCGGGGGTCACTTTCGCATCACCCATGGCCCCAGTAGGCTTCGACCCTGCTGGGCCCCTACGGTTGCTGACATCTCCTTGAGGCGCGCGTGGAACACTACGCGCCGTCGACGACTTGGGCTCGGTCCGGACGGTTACCGGACGATCGGACGGCGAGCCACCCATTGCTCACCGTCCGCAAGCCCGCGCCTACGGTGGCCGGAAATCGGGATCGGAATCCCGGCGGCGGTTGGAGCGTGAGGACCGTTGCCTCACGCGATCGGCCGCCTCCTTTGCTAGCATTACTGCTTCGCAGAAGGAGGCAACTGCCTGCCACTCCTCCTCGCTCCGGACCATGGCCTGTACCAAGGCCCGGCGCGAGAGATCGCTGCCACCAATCGCCCTCACGAGGACACGGTGGTGCTCTGCCCAAGCGGGGCACACCTCTACCATATGCTCCACCGTGTCCTCCGGGCGGATATGTCTGACATTGAATTATGTCTTTCTTTTATGTCCTAAGTCATCTTTTTTAGGGTAAAAACGGGACGGGGTAGTCTAGTGACAGACATTCTGACATTAAACTGTATATCATGAACCGTAATAGCTAGACAGTTGAAACTTTCACAGATAATGTATTTCTGTTGCCGCTCTAACAACAAATACTAAAAACACAATAAAATAAATGTTTTGGTGGGGTTCCCATACAACAAACGTGATTTTTTCGCCGTTTTCATTAAGGACGCCGGACGGTACGGCTACGGAACCTTTCGTGCGTGAGTTTTTTTATTTGTTATCATTATTGAAAGGTTTTTCCCGTGGTAATAGTAACTGGATGTAAGTCCACTTCACTCCAATCCAATCTACTGATTGAAAATGTGTTTCATAAAAGGACTAAGAGTATTTATAGGCATTTGACTTGGACATAGTCCTTATTTATATATCTGGTCAAAAACAGAGAGAAAAATTGAATCACAGTCAGTATTATCACAGCCATCTCGAGTTAACAACGATATAGCTATAAAAAGCCTATTCACAATATCACAATAAAAATGTCAGCTGATGAAAATGGAACAGTTTAATTTAAACTGCTGTCAAATAAATAACTTCCCGGAATATCACAACAACTGTGAAATAAGGACACAAACATTCCTGTTTAAGGAAAAATTTAACTTAATAAACCCATTGAGATATCTGGGATACAATCAAGACATATTTCTAACAAAATCCCAGAAAAAAAACACAGAACAACAAATGCGCGGGAACGCACAAAACGCCTTTGACGTGTGGCGGCCATGTTCGTTTTTTTTTCTTTTTTTTTGACCGGCAGGCGTCAATGGCACCTCATTATTATTCCACAAAATAATCGAATAATGGATCGATTTTACGTAGTCGATTATCTCAGTTTCGAGGAACGATCGCTAGATTATACGAGAACTGAACGGCCCCTTTGTCGAGAAGGAATCTGGACCAGAGATTGAGAACACCTGGCGTGGGTCGTTTGTAGTTATTAGTGGTGGGCTAAGGGTGGGTTATCGATATTTTTATCGATGTAATTGGCTTGAGTTATCGCCGGAGATTTTTCTTTGGTTTGTTTGTGGGATTTTAAGTCTATAACATTAGTGAAATATTTTGGGAATATTTTGGTATTAGCTTGTCAAGTCCAAGACGGTTATTAAAATCATAATAGATAACAGTTTCGGTTCTGGAATTCCGAAACTATCCAATTATAATTTGAAAGCTTTCGTGTTCTCGTTAAAAGTTAGTGAATGCTAAATTAATAGTTACCTACTAAAACCTAAGTAAGTAGATAAGTCTGAAATTTAATTCATGTGTTAATAACGAAGTTTCGTTATTAAATAATGCTTACCTACACCTTTAATTAATAACACCTTACATTGTACAATAACCGCCAACGCCTATAAAATTACAAAATATTCCTTCAAAGTCGAAACAATATCATAATTTTGGGTTATATTATTTACGCCTACATTTTCTTTAAAAACCCCCGATGTAAGGCACAAAATAATAAAAAATACGGATAAGTTTTAAAAGCAAGCCTTGATGACTTGCATTTTACACACGCTCAATGAAGTTGCAAGAATTAACTTAATAAGAATCAAAATGAGTAATATTAATTCTGGTGACACAGCAACGATGTCATCTTTAATTACAGAAATAGGTGTAACTTATACTCTTTAATTCATGATAGCTAACTTGACGCATACAAAACAACAGCCTGTGATCTATCATTCATCGCAATTAAAATAAATAAAATTCTATCGATATCGACCCCCTAATTCTAATTAACGCCCCCAACCCTACACAATAGACCGAAAGATCGTAAAATTGAACTACAAAGGCATTCCTTCCACGATGCTTAACTCCGAATAGGCACATATGCACAAAATATCGTTGAAAACACAGACTTTGTCCGTATGGAAGGGGCTCGAACAATGCCCCTTAGTTTGGCACACAATACATTTGATGAATGTCATGAGCCCGTTCATATCCGTTTTTGGGGGGGATTTGATCCGGGTAGGGGGATTTGGGGCCGTAGATTCGTATGTCTTTGTTTTATGGTGTTTTGTGACTGAATAGGGTGTAGGAAGTTGTGTACGGGAAGTTGTTGTGGGTCATGATTATATTCAGTGGAAATCTTATGCAATGTTCGTTTTATTCTGCCATTTAAACTGTAGATTCATAAGAGACCCTCTTACACAAAGAGACATTTGTGATGATATTCTTGGCCAGATATGACTATGGGATTAACATGCGCTGCTGAGTTGCCACGTTGTTAATTCCTTAAATTTTAAGTTTTAAACAATCGTTATCGCCGTTGAAATGTCACTTTGTTGAGACATTATTTTTAAGATCATAAAATGACGCTTTCTTAAAGTAAAATACTATTATACCATAATTTGTTAATAAGTGTCTTTAGCAACAAAATATGACTTTTGAATGCACACAGGCATAGTGATAATTTCTCGATTTTTCCCTGTTATCAAAGAGTCTACACTGCATCCATGTTACAGGATAATGCTAAATTTCATTGCTAAGTCGCTTGATGCATCCAAATTGCGTAATTAAATCAGATATGAACATTAGTCAGCCACTTGTAGCACTTCAAAACGCAATACCCCACTTAAAATTGGCACAATTGTAAATTATTGCTCATCTGCAAAAGTTCTATATTTAAATGTGCCAAAATAACAACACTTGATATGTTTGTGTACCGAAAATATAAGAGGTTTTGTAAGAAACAGCTCGTTCGGGTAAAACATACACAGTACGATTTCAGTATATTAGTTCATTGCAAATATGTTTTAAGCTGTTGATCCCCGCATTAACGCGTTCACGCGCCATTGTCTTACTATTGTGTCTCTAATTACGCACTCAAAAGGTTAAAAGGGTTGGAATAAAAATTAAAAGTTTTAATAAAATATGCATCTGTAATCTGTACTGCAAAACAAGTATGCCACAATAAAATAATTTTACGTTACATTTTACATAGAAAACAAAAAATCTAATAATATTATAAGTATTAAAAATTTGGAAAATTATGTCAAATCAAACATAATATCAAAATAAAAATAATTAATTGAAACAAATTAAATACGTTTGGTTTTACGTTGTGTTGTTCAATTGGATACCAGCAAAAACAGGTCCACAATGGATTTTCAATTTTTATTCAACATTATTTTATTGGAACATTCCCTAGTGTTACTGACAATTTTATAAAACTGTCACAGCAAAATAAATCAATTCGAATACGGTTCCACACGTGGATTTTATTTAGCAGGTTCAATTGCAAATTCTCGTAAAATGCAAACCCTTGTTTACATTGTTACCAACATAAAAAACTACGCTCAGCAGCAACACAATACCACGCTCCATAACTCATCCATTCATTTTATTTCATAAAAAAAAAACTTTATCCATCAACTTGGGTGTTTCGAAAAAAATAAGTTAAAAATATGAAGTTTTTGCCTTCCAACCATTATTGTGGAACCGTTGAAAATTACGTTCAAGTTACCCCCCATTGTTGACGCCGTGAACATATTGTTAGCTCTTCTGAGCATGTTATTTTTACGGTTTTCTAAATTTAGAAGTTGTTTTTAGTGAGAGTGACATGGCCAAAGGTATATTTTTAAGGAATTTATGAATGTATTTAACGTATTTCAATGGCTTAAACCAAATCATTATGTCGTAACAACCTCTATGTCCTAAATTATATTCTAATAGGGTTGCCACACGATCAGATTTGGTCATCATCATCATTTCAGCCTCCCCAAGTGTCGCCATAATAACCGGTCTTGTGCGTTTCGTATTCATCGGATTCCTGCGACCCTCATCAGGTCATCGGTCCACCTTGTGGGCCTTCTAACGCCGCGTCTTCTGGGACGTGGACTCCACTCCAGAACCTTTCGTCCCCGTCGACCATGTGTTCTGCGAACAATGTGCCCTACCCACTGCCACTTAAGTTTGGCGATTCGGGCTATGTTGGTAACCTTGGATCTCCTGCGGATATCTTCATTTTTGATGTGATCACGCAAGGAAACTCCGAGCATAGCCCTTTTCCTTTGAGTTACTTTAAGTCTTCTGATGTAAGCGACCACGTTTCGGAGCCATATGTCGTCACTGGCAAAACGCTCAAACTTGGTACGACGGACCAAATTCGTCGTACCAAGTTCGAACATTTTGCCAGTGACGACATATGGTTCTTATAACATGTTACGATCATTCATCATTATAACCATTAAATTTACTTCGGTATACCCCGAGCAGAATCGCTGTGATAGTTAATCACTATAGAATAAATAGACAGAATTGTACTCCAATAAAAATGACTATTAGAATCTTTTGAAAAATACGTCGGGTGTCAAAATAAATACTCCAAAACATTATTCCCAATGTGCTGATCTGTCAATATAAAATTATTATAATGACAAATTAATGAAAATATATTAGTCCTATTCTTCTCTCTATTCAAAATAATTAATCTCACCCTACAATTTAATCGTATACAATCTAGCTGCGGGTTGCCAAGGGAAGTAATAAATAAGAACCAGTAACAAGCGAACAGATTTAAATTAAAACTAAAATAAAATAAAACTTATTGTTATCAAGAAGAAGATCGAATACATCACAATGATCAAGATTAACATGTTTAGGTTATGCTACGTGAAAGGTTGTGACGTCATGTCGATGACTTAATTAATATATTTTTTGTTAAGCAGACGTTGACTTTCCTTGACTTTAACCGGTGTAGTGTTGAACATAAATCTGTTACATATATTATTCCATATATTTATTATTAAAATTTTTAAATTAGACTGAGAATCGGCAGTTTTTGAACGTCAAAATTTAAAAGGCCATCTGCATTTTATTAAAGCGTCATGTAACAGTACCCATTTTTTATGGTTTTGCAGAACAATTTAATAGCAAATTCAGAATAATTCGTTATCATAATATATAATACACACAATTTAGCTGGGTCCTTACCGGACGGTCGGACGACAAGCTACCCATTGCTCGTCGTCCGCAAGCCTATCAAGGCGATCTGCGGTGGCCGGAGATCACCTTGCGACTCCCGACGCGCAAGGCGTCTTCTGTGGCGGTGGGTGGGGCGGAAAAAGGTCCATTCCCTCACATTTACAGCAATCTCCTTCGCTAGCATTACTGCTTTGCGGAAGGAGGTGACCGCTGTCCATTCTTTTCCGCTCCGAACCATGGTCTGAATTAGGGCCGGGTGCGACAGATCGCTGCCACCGATGGAAAATCACCCTTATGGCCGTAAATGTCCATCAAGAAACGTTTACGATTGATTGTGATGACTGTTAGTTTGCAAAAATATGTACCATCTTTCAGGATCCATATCCGCGTAATCGTAAGATACCTATAAATTAATTAACATCTCACGGTACAAGCATAAATCAAGTAATTAGTTACCTACTACGTTAATTGATACTCTGTTGCTATGGTAATTATTTAACACCTGTTAAATTCTACGGAGCGTTGTGCGAACAATTAGTGGTAAACCACTGTAATGGTTATTAGACATTATACTACCTAACTTGTTAATGTTGTGCAGTGGCGTGCCTAGGGTTTCAAAATAAGGCAAGCCCAATAAAATTTTAACCGATTTCAAAAAAAGAAAGTTCAGTTTTCGACTGAGTATGTAGGTACCTACGTATGTATCATCGCAATTTTCTCATAAACTACTGATTAGGTACAATAAATTAAAAGCCCAAAAAACAGTCATGAATTTCATTTTTATAATTATATCTGAGAATCAAGCACAGTTGTTTTCTATGACTAACATCGGGGGTTTCGTCAATAATAATTGAAACAAATTTTGTTTGCCTAACTTCGTAATCGATGCAAGTTTGCATCACATCGGCTACGGAATGAATAATATCGTTTTGAATTTTGTTAGATAAATAACTCGGCCCCGGTTTGTCACTTTCCTGATGCTGCTTATGCTTTTCTAAAACGACATCGTATTTTGAAATTAACGAGACCAGTTCTAAAAAATTGCCTTTATTTTTGAATATTTAATTTCGTTATTTTAAAAAGTCGCTAGTTTTTATTGTTGCTAAATCTTAAAAAAAGTCTCCAAACTCGTTAAAAATCTCCAAGATCTCACAACGTCGCTAAAACGGCAACACTGCAGAGTTGGCAAGGTGACAAGGTCACGCATACGCGAGCAACCGGAGCAACTTCATACGAATGCCCGGCTTAAATCTTCCATACTGATCGATTTGTAGACGCATAAGGTCCTAACTCGTTATACGGCACATCGCTATAAGTGCGAAAGTGACAGAGATAGTATTTGAAAGCCCGGTAAAAGCCGGTACGTGTAAGCGAGATAGATATAGCTCTCGCGTAGATGCTGCTAATGCGAAACTCTGCGCGCGCTGTGTAGTAGTGTGGCATAGGTAGATACTTTGTGTTATTTTGATTAGAATTAAAGCGCGCGAACTTTTAAATAGTTCGGGTTTGATATTGATTCTCTATCGAGCATTTTAGTAAGGCATGCCTGGCTTTTCTGCTTGTATGAAGGTACCGCCACTGATGTTGTGTTAATTAGTGTTAATATTTTATTTTTTACGTGGGAAATCATCAAATGACTTCTACCACTCCCGAGTGGAGCGAGAGAGAGTGTCAAATGTTTACTGAATAAAACCCACTAGTGGTCCCTCAAGTTACCTTAGAATGTCAGGACCACTGTTATGCTTTTAGCGATAAGACCGCCTATTGTGACACCCTATTAATTTTAAGTTCCTAATGTAATTTGTATTTTTGGTGTACAATAAAGAATATATCTATCTATCTAGGTAACCACACACGTAGCGATTTACTTGCGCAAGTTAAGACTTGCACTAGTATACAGTAACGTGTGTTGGAAGATACTTGTGCTTTCTGACTTGTACAAGTTTAAAAAAAGTTCAAATTTTCGATTCCCAACTTGTGCAAACTTGCGTTGTGGCAGTGTCGTCCAAGTATCAATTGATTTCAGATAGTTATGCCAGTCCTTAGGTGCTAATTTCAATTAATTAAATAAATTGATGTGCGAACAGCTTTATTCACACATAAATTTAAAGAGAGCATTCTCTTTTTCTTAACCAGTCTTAACTCCATATTGTCCAGTTTCGTTTGGGCCTTTTTTAAACTTTTTGTCGCATAAATAAAGCCAACTAATGGCAAAGTATCATCCATCGCAAAAAACAACACACTTGGTCGCTCACTTTGTCGACCTCAAGACTGCTCCAGTACACAAGCGTACTGGAGCAGTCTGAGGTCACTTCCAAATAACGTGTATTTGTGCAAGTCTACACATGCGCAAGTAAATCGCTACGTTTGTGACTACCATTCTCTTTGGGACAATTCTTTAGTACGAGTAATACGGGCCTTATGTTATGTTCTAACTTTCTAAGCAAGTATCTCCTTAAATTCACGGGATAAATTAGAATCCATTTTATGGATAACGCCTCAAGAAAACATTTATTATAACAAAATAAAAATTAACTAGGTAATTAAAAACTGTAAATTAGTTTTTCTCTTTGATAAAACTTCAAATAACGGACTCAAAAATTAAAACTAGCAACAAAAAAAAATACTAGCTTTCCTTTGCAAACACTACAAAAAATATATCCATCACGTTGGCCCACATTCCAAAACAAAAAAAAAAAAATCTTCACTCAAAAAATATAACTTTAAAATCCTTTTCCGCGCGGCGTAACCTTAATATGTTTCCTTTATTGATATTCAATCTATGAGAAGGTAGGCTGGTAGGCTGCAATCAAACATTTTATTTTTTGGTTTACTTTTTTCCACCCGTTGCCATCCGACCAGCAAATTGGTTTCCGTGGTAAGAATCCGTAATTGTTCACACATTAACATATGGCATTGTGATCAAAAGATATATTTTATTTATGTTCAGTTCGTATTACATTTAAATAGGCGTCCGATGCAATTAAATATGTGCTGCCTAATTTGCATACAAGATTATTGTGCTTGGTTAAAATGAGCTTTAAAAACCTTCTGTTGACATTGTAGTATTTATATATCAAATTGTAGGTATATTTTTACTGAATCGTGTTGCCCAGTAACTGGGTTATTGGGGTCTGATAGGCAGTCGCTCCATCTCATCATCATCATCATCATTTCAGCCGAAAGACGTCCACTGTTGGACATAGGCCTCCCGCAAATGTCGCCACAATGACCGGTCCTGTGCGTCTCGCATCCATCGGATTCCCGCGACCCTCACCAGGTCATCGGTCCACCTTGTGGGAGGCCTTCCAACGCTGCGTCTTCCGGTACGTGGTCGCCATTCCAGAAACTTTCGTCCCCATCGACCATCTGTTCTGCGAGCAATGAGGCCTGCCCACTGCCACTTAAGTTTGGCGATTCTTCGAGCTATGTCTGTAACCTTGGTTCTCCTGCGGATATCTTCATTTCTGACGCGATCACATAAAACCGCTCCATGTAAAACGTGGGTATTCAGCCGCATCCAGTTAAAATGGAAGCCATTGGAACCAAACTAGTTAGGAAAAGGCTAGGGACATCTCCTTCTCAGCCATTTTCCAACTAGTATAAACGTCATCATGTATAATATTTTCACTGAAAATAGTAATATTTTTATTCAAGTAAAGTACACCCTTTGCCATTTTAATATAAAAATATTATGATGATCTAAAATATTTAAAACACTTAACTTCAATCAATAAAATGAAAACACTAAACTAAATTAATAAAAAAAAAATCGGCATCACACTGACTGTTTTTAAGAGCTGTCTCTTCTGGAAAATATTATCTCTGTGATTTATGTAAGTAATTGCAAACCTTTGCCGCTGACTTTGCCCGCGTAAAATTCAGATATTATCCCAAGGAAGCAACCTAGGTCTGTGAAATAGTCACCGTGTTGAATGAACACAGGTGGGTTTTAGTCAGTAAAAGTCTGACAATCCCTCTCGCTCCACCCAGAGCGGGAAGAGTTGTTTAATGATTTTCCACCTTTAAGGATAACTGGCTGGACCCTTACCATGTCTTGTTAAAATGTCAAGCGTGCGAGTAAGTAAGAAGGATGGAGCTTGTACAGGTACACCCTATAACAGCTCCATCCTTTTAACAATTCAGTTTAGGTCGTAAAATGGATCGCGTTAGAGCCCGTGGTAGGAGCGGAGCGGAGCGCATTCCAAAGAGAGCTCGCCGATACAAAGAAGGAGGAGTGGATAAATCCCAAGCGGTGTGAGGGACATGGTAGAAAACAATACCCCCTCACACCACTCTGCACAATACTCTGCGATCAAAGCAATTAGACCGTTTCTACGCAATTCGTTGACATGCGTAACTGAGTAACACACGAACCGTTTTTACGATTATTGCTGGATCGTGTATTCGTGGTCAACAATCGTGGGATCGTTCGTTTTGGACAATCGATTTACAACAGCAATTTATTATAGGAACAAAATGGTAGCTATGAAAATTCAATCCTGTAGACGTAATCCAATTGGTAACCAAAATATTTAGTGTTGGAATTTTATTAGTATATCCACTGGCTTCAGTCAGCGACTTCGCCCGTGTGAAAAAAAAATGTAGACTCACTCAGTCACACCATTGTCTACTGACAATTTTTTTTTTAATCGCACTCTCGTAAAATTGCGCTTTAGTCAATTGTGAAGCGATCCAAGAGGATCATTGGTAATGATGCATTCGAAACGAAGCTTTGAAGTCTTGAGCATCGACGCCGAGTTCTTAGCCTGTCGGTTTTCTACCGCTTCTTCTTCTTCTTTTCGATTCGATGGTAAACTCGTCAAACTGTTTGGGCCCATTAGGAGACTACATTAATAGCAGCATCGGTGGCACTCACTAAATCCTTTAAAGGGCAGGTGTATGGGCACTTGGGGCATTCTAATGTGTGGCTTACGTTTTGAACAAGAGCACCGCACTCACATTGAGTATCCGACGGGCCTATAAAACCCCATTTTGCCAAGTTGAGTTTGCAGCGGCCTACCTAGGTGCGCAACCGATTCTACCGGTTGCATTTCTGGGAGTGTACATCATCGGACTACCAGACGTACGGCGATGCGCCACTAGTACATGGTGGACATCACACACACACGCTTCGTTTTGGGAACACATTCATTGTGCGTACAGCTAAGGAGTGGAATTCCCTGCCGGAATCTATAATATTTCCGAATAGCTGTGACTTGGGGATCTTTGAGTCAAGAATGAATAGGTTACTTCTAGGAAACTCTTGGTTCAGTGGTTCACTTATAAAATTGATGTCGGAAAAGGAGAAAATCCGGAAAAGGTTTAAAAAATTTAGAAATCCCAGGGACGAAATGGAGTACCATCTTCTCCGCTCAAGATGTCATACCATGTACGATAAATGTTTCTCTGAGTATAAAAATAAAATAGAAGCAAATATCCCAAAGAACCCTAAAGTTTTCTGGGGCTTTATAAAGCATAAGCGAGGTGGAGACTCGTCGATGCCTGCAAGTATGAACTTGGGGGATCGGGTTGTGGGGACAGGCCCTGAAATAGTTGATCTTTTTGCTGAACATTTTTCTTCAATCTATTTTCCTAACACAGCACCTCCGGAAATGTCCACTCTTAATACCCAGTGTCACGTGGCTCCACTACAAATGTTGTGTTCTTTAAATATCAAAGAGTCTGAAGTGCTTAAAGCAATTAATAAAATCGACTCAGCTAAAGGTGCTGGCCCAGATGCAATCCCTCCAATATTTATAAGAAGATGTGGATCTGCTATTTCTCTGCCACTGGCTCTAATATTTAACCGATCATTAACAGAAGGCACTTTTCCGTCAGAGTGGAAAAAAGCACGCATTGTACCAGTTTTCAAGAAAGGAGACCATTCTGACGTTCAAAATTATAGACCGATTTCCATTCTATCTTGCTTCTCCAAACTATTTGAATCCATTGTTTATCCTGTGATTTCGCGACTTGTAGACAGTAATATCTCCGACTTTCAACACGGTTTTAGACGTGGTCGCTCAATCCTCACTAACTTGGTTCCTTACATTTCTGATATATCTAATGAGGTTGACTCGGGCAGGCAAATCGACGCCATCTATACCGACTTTAGCAGTGCTTTTGATCGAGTTAACCATTTAATTCTTCTTGGAAAACTGTATAGGTTTGGTGTGGGTGGCGTGCTTTTGAAATGGTTCGAGTCCTATTTAAAACAAAGACCCCAGTCAGTGGTAGTTAACGGATTCAACTCGACCACCTATTTTGCAAACTCCGGTGTTCCACAGGGATCACATTTGGGACCCCTTCTTTTCCTGATCTTTATCAATGACGTGGTGGACAAAATAAAACACTGTAAGGTGTCTCTATTTGCCGATGATCTAAAAATATATAAGGCAATAAATTCAGATGTTGATTCTTCTGAATTGCAGTGTGACCTAGACGAGATTCTAAATTGGTGTCACTACAACAATATGACTCTCAACCCAAGTAAATGCTATCATATTAAGTTCACTAGGAAAAAGAAGCCACTTGCTACGGAGTACAAACTTAATGGTACACGACTGGCAGAAGTCAATGAAATACGAGATCTTGGTGTAATAATTGACAGTAAACTTAAATTTACCTCGCATGTCAACAAGTCTGTCACTAAAGCAGCTCAAATGCTCGGATTTTTGAAACGAAATGCAAGCGGTTTTAAAAGTCAGCGCACCAAAATCTTGCTTTACCAAACTTTGGTGCGCAGTCATCTGGAATTTGCCAGTGTTGTATGGAGTCCGTATTATGCAGTAAACTCGCAGCGCATTGAGAGTATTCAAAGGGCATTCACTAGGCATCTAGCCTTTAACTCCAGTGGCTTTTCACACAGGAATCCCTACAGAGAGCGCTTGGGAAAATTCAATATGTGTACTCTTCGAGAACGGAGACGGTTGTTGGATATGTGCTTCTTTCACAAAATCTTGAACGGTCAAAATCAATGTTCCTATTTTCTTCACAATTTGTCTTTGAAGGTTCCCCGCACCTATCCTCGAGGAAAACTCAAAAATCTTTTTAACACTCTACCTGTAAAGTCTAATTTGGGTCGACAGGCTCCACTCCGTAGAATCGTTGATGAATACCACTCGCTTACTGCGATAATGCCCGATCTTGACGTGTTTCACGATAACCTGCGTGTGTTTAAGTACAAAATCAAAAGTATACACTCTTGATTTTCTATTTAAACATTTACCTTAATTATTAACTAAATTATGTAAATTAAATTCACATTTCTTAATAATTCTTTTTTTAATATTTATTTTAAAAAATATATATAATAATTGTATAAGGTTTTAATTGTTTTCTGTATTTTTTGTTTTGTATTCTAAATTGTATTGACTGTTAAATTATAATTCTAAATTTATGTACAATATTTGTTAATTTTTATCACAAACAATTGCAAATGTTATGTACGCCGTTATTGTTACATACATCAGACCACAATGATGAAATCGATTCTTTTTGTTTTTAATGTTAAATGTATTGTAATGTGGCAGTACTCAATAAATAAATAAATAAATAAATAAATAAAATAAATAGGAAAACGTTCTGTATCGTCTACCAAATAATAATAATAATAAATAATAAAACTTTATTTGTGCACACATGTACAATTATTTGTATAGTTTATCCTACCCGATGACTTGGTGACGGTTGCGGGAGTCCGATGGATGCGAGACCCACAGGACCGTTCATTGTGGCGACACTTGGGGGAGGCCTATGTCCAGCAGTGGACGTCTTTCGGCTGAAATGATGATGATGATGATGATATAGTTTATACTGGCATTTAAATATTAATAAAATAGGTATTTTATTCTACTGATTATAAGTACCTACACGGGTACACACTTGTTTTCCATCAGGTGAGACAGTGGTCAAGCATAAGACAAAAACAGTAAAAAAAAATTTTAAAATGTCCACAATTGACCGAGAAATCGGTGAACATACATAAAAAAATACATTCAGCCGAACATAGAACCTCCTTCTTTTCGAAGTCGTTTAAAAAATCGATCCAGTCGTTTTTGAGTAAAATTCATTACAAAAATAGAAATAAATCTTTCCTGTTTATAATATTAGTACCTATAGAAGGGTAAATACAAATCGCAGATTTTTTAATGTTCCCATTGTTGATAATCAAACGACTCGCACTGAAAAAAAATACGTTATAATACGGGGATACTTTTTCACTGAAAAATGTAGAGAAAAATGCTCAAATATATGACTTTGGTCTTCTCTGAATTATGGGGCTTAATTAAACTAAAAGTACCGTACAAAGTAACCATATCAATTTAACCTTTTAAACAGTTAAAAAACTTCGTTAAAACCAATTCGATTTAATTTCACGACGGTAGCTTTAATAGGAAATGACGTCACATGCAATCTGCTACATTGCCATAGTTTTGGCAGAATGCCAGATGGGCCGCTTTAATAAAAGTTGCCATGTACCGTCTAGTGAATAAATATGCCAGGCTTTTTTTAACGTGGCAACATTTTTTTGTAGCGGGCTTGACAAGTTTTTTGTTCAGTGCTTCTTTTGGTGACGGTGCCAAATTCTGTCTAGCTAAGGAAATACTATTTTAATTTGTGACTTATAAAGAAATAACAATACCTATCTAAGTGATGACGTATGGCTCTGAAACGTGGTCGCTTACAATGGGCCTTATCAGAAGACTTAAAGTCACACAAAGGGCAATGGAAAGGGCTATTCTCGGAGTTCCCTTGCGTGATCGCGTCAGAAACGAAAATATCCGCAGTAGAACCACGGTTACAGACATAGCCCCAAGAATTGCCATACTTAAGTGGCAGTGGGCCGGCTCCGAAACGTGGTCGCTTATAATGGGCCTCATCAGAAGACTTAAAGTCACACAAAGGGCAATGGAAAGGGCTATGTGCGGAGTTTCCTTGCTTGATCGCGTCAGAAATGAAAATATCCACAGGAGAACCACGGTTACAGACATAGCCCGAAGAATTGCCAAACTTAAGTGGCAGTGGGCAGGGCACATTGCTCGCAGAACAGATGGACGATGGGGACGAAAGGTTCTGGATGGGCGACCACGTACCCGAATACGCAGCGTTGGAAGGCCTCCCACAAGGTGACCTGGTGAGGGTCGCGGGAATCCGATGGATGCGAGACGCACAGGACCGGTCATTATGGCGACATTTGGGGGAGGCCTATGTCCAACAGTGGACGTCTTTCGGCTGAAATGATGATGATGGAATACCTACCTAAGTTTTATTTTTATTTTAAGCTAGTGATGTGATGGATATCCGTATTCGTAAAAGCATATATCTGAGGTAGAAGAAAGATCCGTATCCGTTACTTTTGGCGCATCTTGTACGGATCTTTTACATTATTAGATTTAAAATTTTTTTTTCAGTATTTCGATGAAATTCTACATATAGTATTTGGTACCTCTTATATTGAAAACATTTACTAAACTTCTTTCAAGATATCTTGCGTTAGTTAAACTCTCATAATCAAATATAGACTTTATTTATGCTGCCCAGTGTGACACTAAAACAATTCTTACCTATAAACAAAATAGAAGTCACGGCACATCACTACTTCAAACTCGTAATCCTTTGTCTTTACAAAGTGAGTTCTGGATTTCGACGCAATATTTTTTTTTTTTTTTATAGTAGATCAGTTTATACCTGTAGGGTGAATACCGGAAAGCTTTTGCGAAAGCTTCGCTGTCCATCCGGCTGTCTTTCACATGGCTATATTTTTTAACTGTTTTTTTAGGGTTCCGTAGCCAATTGGCAATAAACGGAACCCTTATGGATTCGTCATATCTGTCTGTCCGTATGTCACAGCCACTTTTTTCCGAAACTATAAGAACTATACTGTTGAAACTTGGTAAGTACCGCATTAAGATTTTCACACAAAAATAGAAAAAAAAAACAATAAATTTTAGGGGTTCCCCATACTTAGAAAAAACTTATAATATTTTTTTTCATCAAACCCATACGTGTGGGATATCTATGGATAGGTCTTCAAAAATGATATTGAGGTTTCTAATATAATTTTTTTCTAAACTGAATAGTTTGCGCGAGAGACACTTCCAAATTGGTAAACGTGCAATTTAGCTTCACTTATATACTTCACTTAGCTTCACGTATTTTTTTTGACTGACCGACATTTTGACAATTCAAAAGTGCCTGTAATTGGTCTATTTGAAATAAACGTTTCTGATAAAATGTGGGTCCCCCCCCCCCGTTACTTCTAAAATAAGAGAAAGATAAAACTAAAAAAAAAACATATGATGTACATTACCATGCAAACTTCCACCGAAAATTGGTTTGAACGAGATCTAGTAAGTAGTTTTTTTTTAATACGTCATAAATCGTAAACCACAATTTACCTTTCAAGTTTGTACGGAACCCTCAGTGCGCGAGTCCGACTCGCACTTGCCCAGTTTTTAGCTAGTAAATTCTCGAATAACTTCTCCCGCTATTGGTGGAGTGAGATGATTCAGTCTTGCTGAAAAAACCCGCCTGTGTTAGTACAGTTACCCTTTACATTCCAAAGCCACAGTAACTCTAAATACATAATTTATACCCGAGGAATGTCACATTGCATAGTTTTCTACCATATTAAAGCTTGTTATCCATAAATCCAATATCCAATCAATTGAACTGTATAATTTCAAATACATATAATTCCACTTATATTAATAAGATAAGCATGCATTAATCCGATACGGGAGGCTGCGTAAAGATGAGCCAGAGTGATTAGCATGCAAATTGATGTTCATCCCGGTTTTGTTCAGAGACACTGAGTAGATAGCAGCAGAAGGTCGGATATATACGAGAGGGAATTTGCGTACACACAGACATGCTTCATACGTACACCGAGTGCAAGTGCACTAGCAACTGATATTTGCTAGCTGTTTTTAAATTAAAAAAAAAAAACCTCCTACTCTATGGGAGATCGCAGTGTCTCAAGGCGAAAGTGACCAGTGCGAGTTGCCAGTGATGACATATGGTTCCGAAACGTGGTCGCTCACAATGGGCCTCATCAGAAGGCTTAAAGTCACCCAAAGGGCAATGGAAAGGGCTATGCTCGGAGTTTCCTTGCGTAAGCCGCAGGAGAACCAAGGTTGCCGACATAGCACGAATAATCGCATAAGTGGCAATGGGCAGGGCACATCGCTCGCAGAACAGATGGCCGTTGGGGCCGAAAGGTTCTGGAGTGGTGACCACCTACCGGAAGACGCAGTGTTGGAAGGCCCTCTACAAGTTGGACTAATGACCTGGTGAATGTTGCGGGAATCCGATGCGACATTTGGGGGAGGCCTATGTCCAGCAGTGGACGTCTATCGGCTGAAATGATAATGATGGGAGAGCGAGAGGGCGTGTCAGACTTTTACTGACTAAAACCACAACTGTGTCCTTCAGTTGCTCTACGTTCTACGTCCACAGGTTTCCTTTTCAGAAATTCCCCTGGCCCTAGCGCGAACCAGCCCTTCTGGGCCCCTGAAGTTTTGCTGACCTCTTTTAGAGGCGCGCGTGAAACACTGCTCGCCGTCGACGGCACTAGCTCAATTATTACCGGACGGCCGGTCCCTCTCGCTCCAGATCATGGCCGGAACCAGGACTCTCATTTATATCTAGTGTCTATGCACCTGATCTCTCTTCAATTATATCGGATTGTGTGTGTGTGTGTGTTTGCGCGAACCTTTGTGCTAAGATTAGTCGCAATGCCCGGAATTCGGTAATAAGATCCTCTTATGTACCGCTTATCCAGTTGTATGGAACCAATCTAACAGTAGTCCAAATAAAACACATTCATTGTGCGTACAGCTAAGGAGTGGAATTCCTTGCCGGAATCTGTGTTTCCTGATGGCTACAACCCGGGAATCTTTAAGTCAAGAGTGAATAGGTTACTTCTAGGTAAGCATGCTCCATCGTCGACCACATCGTCGCTTTCCATCAGGTGAGATAGCGGTCAAGCGCGAACCTATCAAGAATAAAAAATAAGATAAAAAAATAGCAGGTATCTATTCAGCTGCATCCACTTGAACTAGTAGCTGATCTCCGACCTTCTGAACCATTATTTCATAGTTAGATGAACTTACATATATTCCTTTGAGATGAGCGACCACTACACGGGTGAAAAGAAGCTGTAGAGAAATAGTATATATTATTATCATAGTATCACAAATACCATAGGGCACAGCCAGCCTTAGTAATATCGAAATACTCTAAAGGTTCCAAAGCAAAACAATGAGAGCTATGTTTAATATTCCACCTTACATAAGCAATAAGTACCTATGTGAACCTAGACCATAATCTACGAACAGTCATCATCATCTCATCATCTTCCTGCCCTTGTCCCGTGTTATTTGGGGTCGGCGCAACACGTTTTTTCCTTCCATTCTGCCCTGTCACTCGTCATGCTATCAGTAACTTCACTACTTTTCATATCACTCTTCACACAATCCATCCATCTTTTCTTTGGTCTCCCTCTCCCTCTCCCTTTCCATCCATCCACATGTAAACTCATAACTCTTTTAGTAACATGCGAACAGTGAAAGTAGAAATTGAGTCAAACAGCAAGAAATATCAAAACAACGCTGCTATTCTCTAAGAAAACAGCGCTGGCCGCAGCGACAAAATCTAAATTGGTACATTGGATTGTTCCTAAATCAATGTACCTATTTGGATTTCGTCGCTGCGGCCAGCGCTGCGCACAAGGCTGTTTTTTTAGAGAATGGCACTGCAGATTGGACCAACATATAAATGAGATTGCTGCGGGACTGCAGGGAGTGGGCAGTCTAAGATTCTCTCGCGAAAAATAGCATATCAGATCTAGCGCAAAGATTCACAGACAAAAGATGAAAATTGCACTACTGGGTGCACCTCTCAGCTAAAAGACATATTTCATGATCAAATATGACAACATCTTAGATTATTATATTGTTTAAAATAAAACAGATTGCTAAGAAGCAGTATAGAAAAAAACAAGTATCACAAATGAACAATAAAATAATTGCCTTCGCGTATAAAACGAGATGTTGAATAGGTATACATTTCTCGCTTCTTGGATCTTGCTAACTGTAAACAAGGAAAATTGAGAGAAGAAAAAACACAAAGCGCGCATACACTCAATAAGCAATCGATAACATCAGTGGCGTAACTAGATGAACAACGGGCCTGGGGCAAAAAAATAACTGGGGCCCCTTTTTGTTACGTGGCAAGTCGTCAAATAACTTCTTTTGCTCTAGGGGGACCGAGAGGGTTTCAGACTTTTACTAACTAAAATGAGTTGTCATAATTAGTGTTGCAAACTTTAGATTTTCGTGCTAATAACAGACGATACCATCAGTGCTACATCTAGTAAAAATCAAATTCGTGCATCCATGTTATGTTTGACTAACTTATGATTGAGTATGTTATCTGTTTAGATTTACCCACATTTTGTCTTATTTTTTATTTTTTTCCTGGCTATCTTGTTTTGTTATTTTACATACGTACTTATATCTGTGCGCTCTAATTATTAATCTTAGTTTTAAATATTGTTTCTCAGTAAGTGAATTATGTATGCACTTCTTTATGAGAAATAAAGTTGTTCTTAAACCAAAAAGATTTTGAAAGTGGGAGAATTTTTGGCTTGTTTAATAAGGTAGGTTAATCAGGTTTGGGGCCCCCGAGCTTGGGGGCCCCGGGGCACTACCCTGCACTGACTCTTCGGTGGCTACATTAGTGGATACCACTATAATTTCTTGCGTGACATTCGTTATCTTTAGAATTTAGTTTTTTTTTTTCATTGGTGACTGATCTGAGTACCTATTTGATATTAATTTCAATTTAATACCTAACTCTACGCTTTCCTGAGAAAAAGGGTCTTGATAGACGGACAACAAAGTGATCCTATAAGGGTTCCATTTTGGTCGACTGATATACTGAACCCTAAAAAAGGGGTTAGCAATGCTTTTGACTTTCCCAACAAAATAAATGTCGTAAACGTAACTTCGAACTTCTCCAAGTGACAAACATCCGTCTTTATGGCATTGAAAGGAAATTAATCGTTATATTTTATTGTAGGTTCATAATTATGATTACCTAACATCACATTTGCCGAATATCATACGCAAATCCAGGAAGCTATCACGGAGTTGAATCCGTAATGAAACAAGCAACTTAATCCGATTAATCATGCACGTAATCGAATCGTCAGTGTGTAGAAGCCCTTACTTGGTACAAATAAACCCCACTAATTATTATTTGATTACTCATATTTGTACTCGTTAATTGGTAATAACTGTATTACGTGCCTTCATTTTGTTACTTATTTTTTGGTGTGGGAAATCATCTTACGACTGAATATCACGCTCTAGGGTGGAGCAAGAGGGCATGTCAGACTTTTACTGACTAAAACCTAAGTGTGTCCTTCAGTTGCCCAGTTGCATTCTAATACAAAAATTCTCGTAGCCCTAACGGGCATCGGCTGCCCTTGGTTATGCTGACATCTCTTTGAGTCACGCGTGGAACACTACGCGCCATTAACATCTCGGATTCGATGGCGAGTTACCCATTGCTCGTCGTCCGTAAGCCCGCGCCTACGGTAGCTGGGAATACCGGGAACGCGAAGAGCAGCTGAAGGACGTAGTCATTAAATTTCTGGCACGCCCTCCCGCTATCGGAAGAAGTCAATGACGATTACCCAGCTCTAAAAAAAAACCTAGCGGAGGATGGGTCAACAGTAAAGCTAGAACTACATTAGACCGACGCACACGTGTAACACGCCTGCCCCCCTAGCCAAGTTACAATCGTTTCGTTCGCGCCGAACGCCTCGAGTAGGCCACGCCTCCGATTCCTTTGTTCTGATCACGTGACCGAGCGTTGAGATGACGTCAGAACAAGGGAATTGGAGGCGTGGCCTGCTCGAGGCGATCGGCGCGAACGATACGATTGTAACTTGGCTAGGGGTGCTGATTTGTACGTAGAACGACGTCGTGTGGCGTAGATCAAGTGTAGCTCTACAAGTCTAGTTTCCTTAGAAAATGTATGGAGACCGACGCACCCAGATCGGCGTGTGTGGCACACGTGTGCACAGTGTAGTTCTAGCTTTAATGTTTTTCGTTTTCAAAAAAATATATTTAAATCGAAAACGATAAAGCTTTTAATAAAAATATACCTACAAGTTACTAGCTGAAATTCGCTTGAATTGTGAATTTTTGAGATGGATGAATAAATTGTGAATGTGAATACTATATGTGATGAAAAATGAAAATGAGAATGTGTTGTGAAAAGCGTTCATTTGTAATTGTTTTTTTTTACAATTATATACTTTTATCCCTCGATGTTTATTGCCAGTTTTAGACCGAATCATAATTTTTTTTTCAATTAATTTATTTTTCATGACTTATTTAGTCATGATTGATTTAACTACGTGCTCTCTCACAAAGGGCCTCATCAGAAGGCTTAGATTCACCCAAAGGGCAATAAAACGGGCTAAGCTTAGAGCAGTTATATTCAAAGTGTGCTCTGCGGAACCCTAGGGCTCCGCAAAGCCTCTTTTTGGGCTCCATGTGAATACTGGTTATAATGAGGAAGAAAGTATAAAGACCAGGATTTTTTAGACTTTTTTCCTCATTATTTCTATTGTTGTTTAATTGTTTAAAAAATAGAAAGCAGTGTCATACCTCACGTTAAATTTTACGATCTATAAGAAATAATCGATACTATCAGTAAGTAAATATTGCGCATAAACTTTTTTTTTCATTTAAGGGCTCCGTAAAATATTTTGCCTTCCAATAGGGTTCCGTTAGAGAAAATGTTTGAGAACCGCTGGCTTAAGGTTTCCCTGCGTGATCGTATCAGGAATAAAGGTATCCGCTGAGGAACCAAGGTTACCGACGTAGCCCGAAGAATAGCTAAAGTGCGAGTCGGACTCGCGCACTAAAGGTTCCGCACAAACTTACCTCTGAAAACAGTACGATTCCCGAATTGAGTTACGAAGATTTTTCCGAATGGTAAAAAAAGTTTTTTTTGTTACGTAACTACAAATTTACGGTTTTCAGATTTATTCCTATATCTATACTATACGACCTTGCTTTATGCCAAATTTCAGGATTCTGAGTCAACGGGAAGTGCCCTATGAATTTTGATTCCTTTGAGAGTGTTGAAATGTACGTTTTTTTGCGACATAAACGGCCGTATCTTTTTTTCGTTAATTTAAAAATAAAAATTATACAGCTTCAAGGCAGACTTGAGTATACGGTTTTAATTTCAACTCGATGCCTCCATGCGTTTCGGAGATAAAGGGTCTTGACAAACAGACAGAAGGACGGACAACAAAGTGATGCTTAATAAAGATTCCGTTTTTTTCCTTTGGGAAACTGTCACAATGAATGTGTTCCCAAACTTTTTGGGGGGTACACTACATAAATACGAAAAACTTTATTCCGACAGTCACAAATACGAATTTCAAAATACCGATTTTCATAATTCCGAATGGTTCAAAATTCCGAATATAACAACTCCGACTTACTCCTATTTTTATAATTCCTAAATTTCAATTTTCCTAACTTTTATAATTACTATTCTCAAAATACCGAGTTTCAATAGATCGAATAACGAAAAGTCCGACTTAATGATAATTCGAAACATCAAAAATACGAATTCCGATTATTAAAATACCGATTAATAAAATTCCGAAATACAAACGCCTCATAAAACCGTATAACAAGACAAATAAACACATAAATGCTCGTCAGAGGTCGTAGTATGAGGGGGTAGAATTAAAAAACTAATGACAGATGCGTTTTCCAGCATGCAGGGGATTTATTGCAGCATGCAAGCAGGCATGCAGCGTACAAGCAGACATGCAGCATGCAACATGCAAGCAGGCATGCAACATGCAAGCAAGCATGCAACATGAAAGCAGGCATGCAGCATGAAATCGCCTGCATGCAGCATGCAAGCAGGCATGCAAAATGCAGCAAGCATTGTTTCTGTCACGGCTCCGGTGCTGCGGGGTTTGGGCGGCCCCACGCGAGCTTATTGTCGCAGATGGTTTTAACGCTCACCACCGCAGCTTCGGCTTGCTGGCCGGCAAATTGCCGGCCAGCCTCAGCCGCGGCGGCGGGCCTTCAAACCACCTGCTCCTCAGTTCGCGGGCCGCCCTACCCCTCCGCGCCTACGCGGTTTTAAATAACACTCTAGGGGTAGGGCAAACAAGACTGCGTGAAGACGGTTTTGCAGCGATTCGTTTCTGCCACTAGATTTTGTAGCACAACATGTTGACTTTTAGTTTATTCGAAGTATTGAAAATCGGAATATCGTTTTTCGGACCGAGAACCCTTCGAGCATTTGTTTCTTCGAACGTATGAAAATCGGAAAACTAACAAATCGCATTTACGACTTTCGGTAAAATAAATTTCGTGATTTTTAATAATAGACATTATAATTTTTAGGTATTATGAAATTCGGACTTTTGAAAATCGGAACATCGAAATTCGGAATAAAATATTTCGGAGTATTTGGGTGTTCCCCTTTTTGGGAACACACTTGTACTTGTACTTGTGTTATGAGACCTTGCTTCATGCCAAATTTCAGGATTCTAGGTCAACGGGAAGTACCCTATGAATTTTGATTCCCTTGAGAGTGTCGAAATACACGTTTTTTGCGACATAAACGGCCGTATCCTTTTTTTTTTTGTTAATTCAGAAGTTTGATTTTTTCACAGCTTAAAGGGACCGCAGACTTGAGTATATGGTTTTAATTTCAACTCGATATCTCCACGCGTTCCTGAGATAAAGTGTCTTGACAGACAGACAGACAGACAGATAGATGGACGGACAACAAAGTGATCCTATAAGGGTTTCGTTTTTTCCTTTTAGTTACGGAACCCTAAAAATAAAAATTCCAGGTAACCTACACATAATTAACACATTTTCAATCTTCCTCTACCAATACATTATCCCATGATAGTCGCTACGGGCCACAAAAAAAAAGAAGCAAAAATGCATACGCACTTTATTACCGCGTCGTTGGTTAAGTATAATACGAAGTTCGAACTTCCAATTGTGCCCGAAAGCAATCATTAAAATAATGCCTCGTGCTCACTGCTGTATCATTTTACCCCAATAATTCTTCACGGATCGCAATTTTATCGTGATAAAATAACAGTCGAATAACACTGTGATTATTGCACATCCATCTGTAATACAGCTTGGGGGAAATTCGATAAAATTATAATCCATACTAATATGATAAATGTAAAAGTAACTCTGTCTGTCTGTCTGTTTACTACAGAACCGATTTTGATGAAATTTGGTACGGAGTAAACTTGAACCCCAAGGAAGGACAGAGGGCACGCCACAATTATGGCGGTAAGTCCCTCTTTGAGGCGTGTTTGGAAAGACCTCACGGCGTCCTCACCTTCCGCATGACGCAGGTTCTCACCGAACACGGTAAGTTCGGGAAGTTCCTGCACCGGATTCGTGCGGAAGCGACGCCCAGGTGTCGCCACTGTGTGGACCGACCGAAACACACGGTGGAGGTGTGCCCCGCTTGGGTAAAGCAACGCCGTGTCCTCGTGGCGGCGATCTCTCGCGCCGGGCCTTGGTACAGGCCATGGTCCGGAGCGAGGAGTGGCAGGCGGTCGCCTCCTTCTGCGAAGCAGTAATGCTAGCAAAGGAGGCGGCCGATCGCGTGAGGCAACGGTCCTCACGCCCGAACCGCCGCCGGGATTCCGATCCCGATTTCCGGCCACCGTAGGCGCGGGCGTCCGGTAACCGGTAACCGTCCGGACTGAGCCAGAAACCTGGGGTCCTAGGACGAAGGCAAAGAAGGAACAGGAGTGGGTTTTTAGTCAGTAAAAGTCTGACACTATTTTCGCTCCGCCCAAGAGCGAGATTTGACATAAGATGATTTTCCCACCTAACAAAAAAAGGAAGGACAGAGGTTACTTATTATCTCGCTTCTATTTCGACTCCGCGTCTGCTAAAACCGACATTCACGCTGGCGAAACCGCTGGCTTAACTAGTATTACTAATTATTTTTATAGCGTTATGATCTGAAATCGATAAAAAATTACGTGTTAAATGATTGGTAGGTTTCTTCGCAACTTGTAATTCGGTAGTTAAGTTAAATAAGTTATTATTGACAGAAGGTTCGTCCATCTTGAATGCAAGTGGCCATCTTGCGGGAGGCTTCCGCCATTTTGTTCCAAATTGGGCTGTCATGCGCTACTGTAATCTCGCGGTATCTCTTTGTATCGTTATCGGTGTTTATTTTACCCCATACTTATCGCCGTCCGTCGAATCAAAACGTCTTGGTCATTATTTATTGAGAACAGCAGGCTGGAAGATAATGATGAGCGTAAAAAATGTGGTATAAATATGTGTCTTTTTTTTCTCCAAAGGGAACTTTTGATCTTTATTTAAGTATTTTACCGTCATCGATTGATATAATCTTTAAATATATAGTTGTGACATGTAGCATATTAAACGCTCATCCTATAATAATAATAATAATAATTGTATATTAACTTAGCTCGCGATGTTGTCGACGTGTGGGATGTGGACTCAGCGATCATTGTACCGATAGTCGTGTCCGCCAATGGCTTAATAGCCAAGAGCCTCGACTAACACCTTAGGAGGCTCGCGTAAGACGGCTGGATCAAGGGCTTGATTCAGAAAGTGGTACTCCTGGACACGGCTCGTATAATTAGGAGGTTCCTTTCTCTGGAGCCCTGACCTAGTAGTAGTAGTAGCGTGGACCCTGTTCTCGATACCGGTGGGATACTGTTTTTTATATTTTTAAATGTCTTTTTTATTTTTATTGAAATATTTAAAAATATAATTTATATGATATGTTAGTGAAAAAATGGAATAATAATAATTTATTTCAAGTATAAAGTGAGTGCCATTATGATTTACATTAAATTCAATCGAGATAAAATTTAATTCAAACTGTAATGTAAGACCTACCTGATCTAGGTTAATGAAAACCTGTAATTAATAAGTTTATAAGTGAATTAAAGGAAATAATAATAATTTATTTCAAGTATAAAAAAAGTAAGTGCCATTATGAGTTACACCAATTACAATCGAGACAAAATTTAATTCAAACTGTAATGTAAGACCTACCTGATCTAGGTTAATGAAAACCTGTGTTTCAGGCCATCTATTCACATCAAACATTTAAAAAAGAAAACAACAATAAAATTAGGAGCTAAATTAAAATGAAGACTTAATTTAGCTTTTAATTTTATTTTTTGATTCCAATGACTTAAAAAGTAACTATTAGAGTAAAATTATTCTAAAACTAGATTAAGTACAATAATATATTATGTTTAAACTAGCTCCTGCCATCAGTAGGTTTCACCATACAAACTTTGGACCCCCGTTTCATCCCCTTAGGGGGTAAATTTTGGAAAATCCTCTCTTAATGCTCGTTTACGTCATAAAAGGAAGCTTTTTGCAAAATTTCACGCTCCCAGACCCAGTAGTTTCTTCTGAGCGTTGATATGTCAGTCAGTCAGTTTCTCCTTTTATATATAGATAAATTAACGAACAATATTAATGCAGATAAAGTGGAGACAATTAACTAGGTAAAGAAAGAGGCTTATATTAGAGAAGGTAGATAGAAACTTTATTTTGAAATTTCTAGAAATTTTTCCGTGTCTGCATAACTGTGTTTTGCCAAATATTCCTGAACTAGTATAGTAGATTACACCTGAAAGAAGTACTCAAGAAGTATTTATGTTCAGAATAGGCTGCTGAATCGATTTCAGCTATTTTTAAAATCGATATTTTTTTATCTTAGCTATCAAGAAATATTTAGCATAACATAGTCGGCCTTATAATGGGAGAGAGAAGGAGCCGTAACCCACCACGCGTGCCCAGTGTGTGTTGGTGGATGTCACATGTCTTCGAATTTTTGGTTCTAGGACAAGCGGTTTCCTCACGATGTTTTCCTTAACCGTTTTGAGAGCAGTGGTGATGAAATAAATTACACAAAGTAATGCGTCTAGTTGGGTTTGAACCAGCAACCTACAACTCATAAGTCGGGGCCGTTACCACTCGGCTACCACTGCTCTTAAGAATTATTTGAATGTAAAAATTACCTAATTAAAATTAAAAAACTAAGTAAAAATTATTATTTTGATAAATTCTTAACAAATCTTGATTATGTCAATAGTAGTTTGTGTGTGTGTGCATACGCTAACAATGTAGCGTGTCTATGCCCATAGTATTTGCCAATAATTGCGATCCCACCTGACGGTAAGCAGTGATTCAATCGTAGATGGTAAATCGCACTAGTTTATAAATATCTTAGAACCTATTCACAATGTCTTAACCACTCTTTTTTTTGTTCCAGCATCAATTGAGTCCCTACACGCGCCGACAGGGGGCGGTGTGGAGCTGCCCTGTGACGTCACTCCGGCGTTACCTGACGATCGCATGGGTCTGGTCATCTGGTACAAGCAGGGCCATGAGTCGCCTATTTATACGTAAGTATTACTTTTATAAATCCACAATCATCAACAGAAACAATGCGGTTGTAAATATCGCTAACGATTTATTTCAATTATTAGAAACCCGGTAAAAGTTGTTCTGCCATATAAATTATCAAAGAAAAAAATGGGGGGTGTGGGAAGGAGGGTAGAAAATAGCTAACAAACTATTCTTAGGCCTACCAAATATACAAGATAAAAATCAGTTCAACCATTACGGAGGAGATAGATGACAAACACTGTGACACACAGATTTTTAAATATTGGATAATCTATGCAAATAAAAATATATAGCTGTTCGTCGTAGTCTCGCTAAAACTAAAAAACGGCTGGACCGATTTGGCTAATTTTGGTCTTGAAATATTCGAGATAGTCTAGGGAAGGTTCATACGGTGAGAAAAAATGGAAAAAAAATCACGTAAAAAGAAATCCGAGTACATCGCCATCTCTAACTATTTTTAATTTTTTTTTAATTTGATAAAAACCAGTGCTTGACTACGATCCCACTTGATGGTAAGCAGTGATGCAATCATTGATGGTGAGGCGCACTAGTTTATTAAGAGCCTATTCACTCTAGCCTTGAAGGCACAATTGTAGTTGGACGGGAAGACCGCAGCAGGCAAATTGTTCCAGTCCTTCGATGTACGCGGTCTAAACGACGAAGCGAAACGCTTAGTCCGGACCGTTGAAGTTTCAACAACGTAAGGGTGGATACTCGCCGTACGTCGGGTTGTCCGATGGTAGAAAGGAGATCGCGGAAACAAGTCATGCAATTACCGCGTGTGTCATTATAAAATGAATTATGCTGTTCTGGTAATGCCAGTAGATGGCGTTATCCTTACTATCAGGCAGTACGAAGTTCACCGAGTCAGTTAGTATTTGAATAAAAAATTCATTGGAATTGTTTTGCAATAACAAACTCTGTTTTGTACAAGATAAAGTTCTTTTGTTATTACATTTATAGTGTCACATTTGAGAAGAGAAAGCGATACAAGACGAACCTTTGAAACTCGTCAAATATTTCATTCTTGTCGATGTATCTATAAGTGTTTCTTACCTTTCCATTGTGTAACAAAAGCCACAACATCTAAATCATTCAAAGCTTTTAACCGCCATATTGCATCGTCATTAAAACAATAAATAAATTACTAATCATTTCAAGAGTACTTAAAACTGACAGGCAAGTATCCCGGCTCCACTTGTCATGATTGAAATCAATATGGCTTGTTTAAGCGATACAGGTGACGGCGGTACTTGTGCCGTTGATAAAGTGTTTTGTTTGATGAACTTAAGGCGAGGTTGCACTAATTTTGAACTCTGGAAACACCTTGATAAATAATTTTATAAAAATTGACCATGAAAAACCGCTGGGTAAAAATCAAAACATGATTAAGTTTTCGGATAACACACCAACAGATCAATCATTTAACGCCATCGAATTTGCGGGGTACATATAGAAACGTCATTCCATATTCGAATACGCGGCTTTATTTAGCCTAATCCTTCTCACTCACACAAAGGCGATTATCATGTATAAGAAAGGGATGGGAATAGGAACTGCTACAACCAGCCAAAAAATTGATCTATCGTACATAGAAACAGCGTAACCAGTTATGTTTCATTCATATCCATTATTATTTATCCATCGGTTTCCATGGAAACTTCAGCTATATCTTGACGACCCTGGTTACTTATCTTATTTGTTAACTGTACATAAAAACACTTCACAATACAGATGATTCATCCTGACTCCACGTCTAGACTACTAGACAAGATTATTTATATACATTTTTTTTGCACCATAGTCTACTTACCTCCGCTAAGTAAACAGGCCTTGATATTTCAACTTAGACACAGAATTAATTAATCCTATGACGTTACCTATAAGGCTATGGCTCAATAAACATCAAAATTAGACGCTTTCCTTGCCATCATATAACAAACATGTGTCATTATACAGGAAAATGCAGAAGGCTTATCAGTATTTTGTTAAGCGATATACAGTCGAATCTAGTTAATTCGAAATTCAAGGCACTCTTAAAATATTACGAATTATTCGAGTGTTCGAAATATTAAATGGTTCGAAAGGAGAGTAACAGTAACTGAAACTTAACTTCATGTGGAAGTGTCTGTCAAACTAATCATTATAAAAACAAAGGCTCGAGTACGATGATACAAGTTTGAACTTTTCTCAAAATCTTTCTCTCTGTTTCTCTCTCCAACTTTGAATCGTCGAGTGTTTGACGCCGATGAGTTCGAATTAACGCGTCGTTTTGTCACGTAGCGATGATTTTTTCGTTCGAATTACCAAGTACATAAAAATGTATTGATTTAGTTCGAAATATAAAGAGATTTTTTAGGGAATTCTAACTTTGAATTATAGAGAGGTTCGAATTATCGCAGGTTTGAATTAACGAGAGTCGACTGTATTATGAGGCTAAGAGGCGTCTTATTATCATTATCTTCTTCCACTTTTAGTAAATATCCAAATTAACAGTAAGCTTAGGAGTGGAATTCCCTGAAGAGACTCCGGTCTGTACTTCCTAAAAGCTACAACCTTGGGCCCTTTAAGCACAGACCTTTTTTTTTTTATTCTGGAAAGGTTCGCGCTTGACCGCTATCTCACCTGATGGAAAGCGACGATGCGGTCGACGATGGAGCGCGCTTACCTAGAAGTAACCTATTCACTCTTGACTTAAAGATTCCCGGGTTGTAGCCATCAGGAAACACAGATTCCGGCAAGGAATTTCACTCCTTAGCTGTACGCACAATGAATGTGTTCCCAAAAAGTTTCGTGCGTATGGGCGGGATGTCCACCATGTACCGGTGGCGCATTGCCGTACGCCTGGTGGTCCGATGATGGAACGGGCTAGGCGGAATTAGGTTATGCAATTCCGACGCACACTCTCCGAAATGCAACCGGTAGAAAACCGACAGGTTAGCAACTCGGCGTCGATGCTCAAGACTTTGAAGCCTCGACTCAACGAGTGCCTAAAGTCAAGAGTGAATAAGTTACGTCTAGAGTGAAATAATCACTGTAATAAATGCTTAGAAGCGGCTGTCAAACGTCAAAGGTAAAAGTTTACCTGTCAAAATAATTAAAGATGGCGTCGTTCCGAGACAAAATAAATGACATTATGACGTAGCAAAGTTTGGCCGAGTTTCATCGTAATTCACTCGTTTCCTTTGACTTGTTGTATTTTGTTAAGTATGAGGTTGGTACCTAACATAACTCTTTATAGGCTGACTTTTCCATTGTCAAATATTTTTTTTAAGTGATGAAAAAATATGGCTGTCACTATCACACTTCATATTGAACACACTAATAATGTAAAGGTTCGATTAACAAATTATAAAGGCAAAAATTTGTGTTCATGTGTGTAGGTATGTATGTGTGTGTGTTTGTTTGTTTGTTACTCCTTCACTCTTAAACGTCTGAACTGATTTGGATGAGACTTCACAGTAATATATCACATCCAGAAGTTTGTATTGTATTTTAATTACGCTTAGAAGCTGAAGTGATCTGTTTTTTTTTTTAAATATTCTAAGCAATTTTTATTTAAATTTTACAAGTACATATTAAAAATAACGCTTTAAAACCCTTATGAAATAACTAAAATTGATCTAAAGTATGGCGTCGAAAAACTCATGCGCATCGCTTTTGACTGGTAATGTGCCCAAAAGACTGGCGGCAATACCACGTTGCTGTATCGCAATGCTTATTGACAGTGAACAGTTTTTTTTTTTTAGGTGGGAAAATCATCTAATGACAAATCTCGCTCTTGGGCGGAGCGAGAGATAGTGTCAGACGTTTACTGACTAAAAACCCACTCCTGTTCCTTCTTTGCCTTCGTTCTAGGGCCCCAGGTTTCTCTTTTACACTGCCCGTGGCCCCCAGTAAGCTTCGACCCTGCTGGGCCCCAATGATTCGCTGACATCTCCCTGAGGCGCGCGTGGAACAATACGCGCCGTCGACGACTTGAGCTCGGTCCGGACGATTACCGGACGGCCGGACGGCGAGCTACCCATTGCTCACCGTCTGCAAGCCCGCGCCTACGGTGGCTGGAAATTTGGACCGGAATCCCGGAGGCGGTTGGGGCGTGAGGACCGTTGCCGCACGCGATCGGTCGCCTCCTTTGCTAGCATTACTGCTTCGCAGAAGGAGGCGACCGCCTGCCACTCCTCGCTCCGGACCATGGCCCGGCGCGAGAGATCGCCGCCGCCGATCGCCCCCACGAGGACACGGCGTTGCTCTGCCCAAGCGGGGCACACACTGAACTGTTGTGTTATGTTCCTAACATAATCATGTCCTGGCCAGACTCCTTAAATCGAAAGACGCGGCGCATACGCTACATACGGATGCTTTAGAGCTGTATTTCTGAATCTTATTTGCCTTTGACCCTCAAGTAACTAGGGTTGTTAATATGTGACGGCAAGATGAATACCAATTACTAGTGACAGCCCTGATACTGATTGGTAGCTCCGTATTACGTGGATAGAGTTACGAAGAACAGATTATATGTATTAGTTTATATTGAGATGCTCTATGAAGCGTTGGTAGACGTATTTTGTGTATAATATCTATGATCCAGACATAAATTTTGTGCTGTATTGAATTTGTGCTGACTTACGTATGAACTACATAAATTTTAACGTAACAATAGTTATTTGTTTATGTAAAAATATGTCAATATATTACATCTTTTTTTATTTAATTATCATATTTTGTGATTTGTCTCGCATTCATCAGATTGGGAAGGAAGATTAGGAAGCCAATCCGATGGATGCGAGACGCACAGGACCAGGCCTATGTCCAACAGTGGACGCCTTTCAGCTGAAATGATGATGATAATGATGATAGTTGTTTGTACAAAGACTAACAAGGCAGTACATGCTAGTCTCGCAAGTCCTATTTTACGTAGAAAATCTTCAAATGAGTCCTCTTACCCTGGTGTGGAGTGGGAGGGAGTGTCACTGATTAAAACCCGCCTTTGTTCCATCGGTAGTCCTTTGAGAGGGCTATGGTAATTCTTTCGGACAATCCCGAAGCCCTGGTAGACATCGGACCTGATAGGTCCCGTTAGTTACCCATTGCTTGCCCGTCTGCAAGTCCGCCAGGAATTGCCCTGCGACTCCCGAGGGCCATGAGGCTTGTCTCCGCCTTGCGCTTGATCTTGAGTTCGATTTCCGAGTCGGGAAAATTGTTATTGAATATTCCATCTGTTTTACAGCAGCAACCCGGAGTCTGTACTTGAGTCAGGTTGTTGGAAAAAGTGTAGGAGTCTCCAGAATAGAGTTTAAAGTCCTGAATTGAAAAGGGAGGATCCTCGGGTATATTGTCTGGTTCGGGTAATTGCTCGATTGTTGTTTTCGGAAGGTTGTATTTTTTTTAGGGTTCCGTACCCAAATGGTGAAACGGGACCCTATTACTAAGACTCCGCTGTCCGTACGTCTGTCTGTCTGTCCGTCTGTTACCATGCTGTACCTCATGAACCGTGATAGCTAGACAGTTGAAATTTGACATGACAGAAGATGACACACACAGATGATGTATTTCTGTTGTCGCTATAACAACAAATAAACGTGATTTTTTGTCGTTTTTTTGCTACGAACGGTACGACACGGAGAACTCTGAAACCGCCTATCCTAAGTCATACCTTTGTCTGTCAGTCATTGAACTATTTTCAATTATAAAAGGTTATTAGTCCGTCGGCACCTTTGATAAATAACCGCAGGAGCTGACCGCAAACCGTTGTATAACTAAATACACTAAGATTATACATTGTACACCCATTCCTCCGAGTCACCCGCTCACGTGATCCGCTTATGATACCCCATTTAATACTGTTATTGGAATAGACACTGATATCGATAGGTACTTTAGTAACAGGTTTCGATATCATCTGTTATTATTTTTTGGGATATTATTGATATTTGTGTCACACCTGATTTATTATTCGAGGTTTTTGGATATGGAGTTCGATAACCAACCAATCTTTGCTTTTTTATCTTCTGTCATTTGGATCTGATGTCATCTTCTTCTCGAGACAATGGTTTATTCTTTCCCCTCAGAGTATTTATTTTTATTATTATCATATCTAGCCTATACTGTCCCACAGCTGGGCAAAGACCTCCCTCCATTATTGGTCTGCCGCGACCCCGTCGTGCGATTTCAGGGCACCAACTTTGTGTTTTATTGGCCCAACGCTCGATCGGCATACGGCAGACATGTTCAGCCCAGTTCCACTTAAGCTGGGTTCCCACTTAAGCTTTATATATTTATTATATAATTATGTCGCATCAAGGGTGACCGAGATGCGGAACATCGGGTCTTCATCATGATCCGACATAGTTCTTGGTAGATGTGGGCACTGAATGGGTACTCGAACGAAAGATAATTTGAATCAGAATAATTTTATTTTGATAACGGTTTTACAAAGGAAACAAACACGTGCGTTGGTACTAAGCGTATGCCGAGGCTCGCCGAGGCTCGCCGAGGTAGAATGCCGCACATCTCGGGCTTCCCTCCAGTCCTCGCTGCATCCCCTCTACCGACGATCGCGTCCAAGCGGTAGGGTGCCGCTTGCGTTTCCGGTGACGATATTATTAGTTTACGAAACTAATTGTTAGATGGCGCTGTCCGTCGCACCGTTGCGCCATCAATCCACGACATATACTTTATAGTAGATTTTTATAAGAAACATAACAAAAAGAAAAACTTATATCTAAAACACATAAATGGGCGGACTAAGGTATTCCGTCCGTCGCTTCCGCGGACAAATACCACAGGACAGCACCAAGACGATATAGTGCGAAGTGAAGTGTTACTAACATAGTTTTAAATCACAATTACTAACAAAATAATTTGATATAGTTATGTATGTTAGCCAATAAGGTATTTATGATATGGGTACTGTTTACTTGAAATAAAATGATTATATTATTATTATTATTAAAAAAAAGTATTTCGGCTCAGTAGGCTGCCACGTTTATAGCAGTGTCAGTTGCGTTAGTGGCAGGCGGTCGCCTCCTTCTGCGAAGCAGTAATGCTAGCAAAGGAGGCGGCCGATCGCGTGAGGCAACGGTCCTCACGCCCTTACCGCCGCCGGGATTCCGATCCCGATTTCCGGCCACCGCCGGCGCGGGCTTGCGGACGGCGAGCAATGGGTGGCTCGCCGTCCGACCGTCCGGTAACCGTTCGGACCGAGCCCAAGTCGTCGACGGCGCGTATTGTTCCACGCGCGCCTCAGGGAGATGTCAGCAAATCGTAGGGGCCCAGCTGGGTCGAAGCCTACTGGGGCCATGGGTAGTGTGAAAACAAAACCCGGGGCCCTGGGACGAAGGCGACGAAGGTACAGGAGTGGGTTTTTATATAGTCACTAAAAGTCTGACACTATCTCTCGCTCCGCCCAAGAGCGGGATTTGTCATTAGATGATTTTCCCACCTAAAAAAAAGCGTCAGTTGCGTTTTTAGGTCTTCCAAAGTGCCAGTGTAAGTGCAAGTGTAGAGACACTTTGGGTACTTCTAATAAGTGGGCCATCGTCTGGTTAGGAGTACCGCACTCGTGTAATTGTCAAAAGGGTCTATAACGCCCATTATGCCAGGTTGTGTTAGTCGGGTTGTAGGAAGTCATTAAATATTTTGCCGTGCTCTGAATGGAGCGAGAGAGAGTCTTAGATTTTTTACTGATTAAAATCCACCCCTGTTTCTCTTTTGATGAATCCATGAACCGAATGGTACTTTGTAACATCAACTTTGTATTTGTTATTACATTTACTTCACTTACTACTTGTATATAACTAGCTTCGGCCAGCGGCTTCGCGCGCGTAAAAATAGGTTTCTCCATACAAATTTTAGACACCCATTTCATCCTTTTAGGGTGGGCAGTTCCGTAAAATCCGTTCTTAGCGGATGTCTACACCCTATAAGGAACCTACCTGCCAAATTTTAAGAACCTATCTGCCAAAGTTTAAGTAGGTGTTATAGTTTCTGAGATTTCGTGATTAATCAGTGAGTGATATTTCGCTTTTATGTGTATAAGATTATCTACCTAATTAAACACATCTAATAATCTACAAAACCATATTGAATTTCTTGAATTGCTACTTTACCCCTTCCTCTTACCCAATTTTTCAGTGCCCGACATGGGGTCCATATTGATCTTTGGCTATTTACTATACTATCTATGTATGTGCATATGGAATGCAATAAAGTATTTAGTATTGAGTACTTCATGAGAAAAATACTTACATTCGGAAATACTCTTTACCTTAGGTATATACTTGTTTGAACGCCTAAATATATTATCGATACTTTTAATTCGATACCATATCCCAACATTACGGTACGTAATCTAATACTGTTAATACTCTCATAACATGAATCGTGCATCAAAAACGCCGCAAAGTAACATGCTTACTGAAGCATTAGTTCGTTTTAAGATGGCGCGCGTTTTCATTGTGACACGGTGCGGCATTTTGAATAATTTTGTTACCAATAAATAAGGCTCGGCGCAAACGGGTCATCGACCACAGCCACCGGTGGTTATCGCGCGCTACTGCCACATTTGTAACAGTGTCAGAAGCGAGCGACATCCACCGGTTTTCGGAAGCCGCCACATTATATAACCCGCTCCCTGCTGCGCATTCTTACAATGGACGATATGAATGTATCAACATCCATTGAGGCGTCGTGTCCCATGGTGACGCGGGCGATACGTAGAACGTCTAGCGGTTAACTGCGCGGGGGTTGGAGCTGTGCAACAGTAGTGGGTGTCGGCATTTCGTGTGACGACCCGTAGCGAACACAAGTGGCGAGTCGCGGACACTACTTCAGCGAGTGGACGCCACCGGCTACACGTGTGCGGCACGTCTATACAAAATATATGAAAAAGTGTATCGCTGGCCACCAGTGGCAGTGGTCGGTGGCCCGTTTGCGCTGAGCCTAAACTTTGTCAAATTTAAATATGTATTGCTTAATGGATGCCAAACACGATCTCGGCTACCGACAAGTTTGCAGCGCGTTTGAAGCGGTGTCCGGTAAACTTTCCGTTAACCGTGTTTTGTTGTGTGTTGTATGAGCGGTCAAGTATGCATGACGCTAGTCGTCTAACTTGACGGTAAACTGGATCGTGTGTGGCTGCCATTACACTACATTGTCGCGTGATCGAACCAGAAATGAAGATATCCGCAGGAGAACTAAGTTTGCCTAGCCTGAAGAATCACCAAATTTAAGTGTCAGTGGCACATTGCTCGCAGAGCTGATGGTCGATGCATCCGAAAGGTTCTGGAGTAGCGACCGCGTACCGGAAGACGCAGCGTTGCTAGGTTTCCCGATGTGGACCGATGACCAGGCGAGGGTCGCGGTAATCCGATGGATGCAAGACGCACGACCGGTCGTTGTTGCGACACTTGAGGGAAACTTAAGTCCAGCAGTGGACATCTTTCGGCTGAAATGATGATGATGATGAAAAGATATTTTATAGCAAACTTAACATTATACGTAAAAGATAATATTGTTTGATGTACTAAAACCTACACCTATAGACTATAGCCTACATCTGCGCCCGCGCGTTCCATTCGTTTGTCTTGCTATAGATAAATGTTAACGGAGCATCGGGCGTATGAATGGTTAAAATTTACACTTTTTTTTGGTTTTATTTTACACTTTTTTGTAGTTTAATAGATTTGTTTATATGTTTAGTAAATTTTATTTTATTCTTTTATTATCTATCTATATATTATCTTATCCGTCTGTGTGTTTCGTGAGTGTGTCCGTGGCATCACCGGGCCCTATCAGAATACCAGCGCTGCATTATTTTACTTTTTTTGTTAAATATCGCAGCATATGCTGAGATAGAAGCCTTTTTGGCCTCGCACTCTTTCATTTTTATCGTTTAATATTGTTTTCTTTTATTTTAAGCTAAGTATTTATAGATAAAGTAGTTACTTTTTATTTTATTGTTATTTGTCCTGTGTGAGTCTCAAATAAATGTTTTCTTTCTTTCTTTCTAAAATATCGTATCGTAAGTGACAGTGGATATAGTTCTCAGCTGTTTGAAAGACAATGTTAGTTTTAATAGCTGGATCTTTGAGAACTTCATCGAGACTTACTTTGCTATTATAACATGTTTATACTAAAGCTTTTATTTCTTAAGAGATGAGCAGTTTTGAGCTGAAGTTACACGGTCATAAGTTTATGGTTATCATTGAACATGTTATTTTCATAAATTATAATTTCTAATCTATGTATAAAAAAATGAATTCCTGTTTCCTTTGGTCACGTCATCACGCATGAACGGCTGGACCTATTTTACGTCAAAAGGGGTGAATAGAAACAAAACTTCAAAGGGTATTTTCACGATATTTGAATATTTTTGCATTAGTTAAATAACTAGGTATATCAATTTATTAATAAATTGTTATTCTAAAAAGTCGATGCTTTATTAGAAGCCGATAATATTGTATCAAAGTGAAAAATCAAACCAAAGTTTTGTTTCTATTCACCCCTGCGTTTCTATTCACCCCGTTTTACGGTAATTCGTTTTTTTGTGTTTGTTATTTATTGTCATGAGAAGATTTTTATGAAAGAAAAAAGTAATTTCAGAGGAGTATGAAGACTATTTAATCTTCACGCGTTTGATACCTAGTTCGAGTTTTTGACAGTTCATAACTAGGACAACGTCTGTCGGGGTCAGTTAGCTTATTATGAAATGAGAATGCTATGTATTTTAATTTATTAAAATTTTAAACTATTATTTATTGTATATTGGGATATTAGTGTATATAGGTATCTAATGATTTTAAATTAGGTATGTTGTAATGTTTTTAATTTATTGATTTTTGTATTTGTTTAATCTTTTTAATATGGGTTTTTACCTGAAATAAATGAATTTTATTTTTTTATTTATGTCCACTAGGTAATGTTACCTGGCATCACTTATCTATATGAAGATAAACATACTGACTGATTAATCAATGCACAGCCGAAACTTCTGTGGCTAGGAATGTGAAATGTTGCACAAGGCTTCCTTTTATGACGTAGGTGAGCACTAAGAAAGAACTTCAACCTTATAAGGGGAATTCCCCTAAACGAAACGAAATTTTGTTTGTATGCAAAATCCCATTCTGTGTGTTGTATATTAACTTATTTTTTTATGGTTTTATTTTTTTTTACGTGGGTTATGTCATCAAATAAAATCTCCTGCTTTGGCTGGAGCGAAAAGGAGAGTTAGATTTTACAAACTAAATCCCTTCATTGATTCTTCAGTTGCACTTTGCGATGGTCATGCTAACTCTTTCGAACAACCCCGCCACTTGGCAGACATCGGTTTAAATGTAAGGTAGAAACCAAACATTTTTTGTATGACTTTCCTACATATCCGTCTTTAGATGGCTTTCCGATGTTTTCCCTCATAATTTGCTATTACACTGAATTTTTTAAACATTTATCAAAATCGAAAATAGAAGAATTTTTCAAATTTGTTCAAAACTATGAAATTTATAGAAACCTTTAAAATGTGGTGGAAGGATAAACTGTCAAATTACAGAAAAAGAATGTACACACTAAAATGTGACGTCACCGCTTATGTTACTCGCGTACGCTCTTCCTCATACCAATATTAATACTCAAAAAAAAAGAAGTATTCTATGTCCGTCTCCTGGTTCTAAGCTACCTCCCCACCAACTTTCAGCCAAATCGGTTCAGCCGTTCTTGAGTTATAAATAGTGTAACTAACACGACTTTCTTTTATATATATAGATTTGTGGTTTAGTATAAAATATTATACAAAAATAAACATTAAAAAAAAAACCAATTACCTGCATAATTACACTAGAAAGCAAGCTAAACCGCACATAATACTCACCGGCTACAATAGCCATAGACGAGATCCTCTCTAGCAGACAGTCTCGTATTGATTCTCGGATCTGGCATAGACTAAGACGTCTAGATAAGACTAGGATTAATTCTTGACCCTCCCTGTGTGTATCTACAAAATCCTCCTTGGATTACACTGAAATATCACACTGAAGATAGCCGTAAGCTTTCCAGAAAGATAGCGTGCATGAACATAGACTCTACGAGTAGTTTCGACTGTAGGGTTTTTTTTTAGGTGGGAAAATTATCTAATGACAAATCCCGCTCTTGGGCGGAGCGCGAGATAGTGTCAGATTTTTACTGACTAAAATCCCACTCCTGTTCCTTCGTTGCCTTCGTCCCAGGGCCCCAGTAGGCTTCGACCCTGCTGGGCCCCATTTGCTGACATCTCCCTGAAGCGCGCGTGGATCAATACGCGCCGTCGACGACTTGTGTTCGGTCCGGACGGTCGGACGGCGAGCCGCCCATTGCTCGCCAACCGCAAGCCCGCACCTACGGTGACCGGAACTCGCCCTGCGACTCCCGAAGACCCTGACTGTACCTACATGACGTAGTTTTACGAAGATGCGAGTAACATTGAAGCCACAAGGCAGTTCAAAGAACTACGGGTACAATATCTGAAACTTAGACAGTTATTTTACTTCCTGCAAGCTCCGTGGAACGACTCGGTACGCATCATAAACAGGAGTTGGAAACCACATAAAAACGAATTGAAAATTCAGGGAATACGATCAAAAGTTGGTACATTAAAACAAAACAAAAGAAAAGAGAGTTTTTTGTTAGTTTGTTCGCCGTACGTTGCCAAGAAATTTTGGCGAAATATAGGTTAGTATCACGCTGTGTGTCGAAATGTGGCGGGTAGAGCCGTCTTTCTTATATAGGTGAAAAATCAACACATAAGCACAGTATAGATATGGAACAGTACGGAAACTACGTACAAATGTTCGAAACGGCACACTCACACAAACATACGCATCGACGAGACTCCTAAGCGTTTTTCGCGGTGCTGTCAGTAGCAAGAAACGCTTAGGAGTGCCGTTGTGCCGTTTCGAACATTTGTACGTAGTTTCCGTACTGTTCCATATCTATACTGTGACATAAGTTTTCTCGCTTTGAGTGGAGCGAGAGGGATTTTCAGACTTTTACTGACTAAAACCCACCCTGTTCCTCTAAACGCCCTTTGCGTTCCAGGGTCGTGGTAACTCTTTCGAATAATCCCGTAGCCTTGGCAGGCGTCGACCTGGGCTTAATCTTTAACGGACGGCGAGCTACCCATTACTCGCCGTCCGCGGGTAGAGCTGTCTGTAGGTGAAGTCGAGTTATTTCCGAGTCATATTGAGTGAATTTTGTATGGCTGAAAATCACGGCCCATTACGGTTTCATTATCGCCTCCTTTGCTTTTGTCAGTCTATCAATACATAGCATAACATATAATCGGCCTTATAATGTTCCCACTGTTGGGACTCAGGCCTCCACGCGGGCCCAGTGCGAGTTGGTAGATGTCACATGTCTTCGATTTTTTGGTTCTAGGACATGCCGGTTTTCTCACGATGTTTTCCTTCACCGTTTTAAGAGCAGTGGTGATGAAATAAATTACACAAAGTAATGCACCTGGCTGGGTTTGAACCCGCAACCTACAACTCGAAAGTCGGGGCCGTTACCACTCGGCGACCACTGCTCTATCAATACAATTTAGCCTATCTCTTTAAAATGCAATTGTTCAGTTTCGAGCCCTAATCTAATGACAAATTAAAATCAATCACTAACAGGAGCCCAAATACTTATAAAAAAGCAACATTTTTAAACACTTACCATTCTCACGAAAAAAACTGATAAACAAAACTCAAGTAGCGCCGCGACACAAACTAGTGTACATTAATCCTTATAATCTGTCAATTTGAATCCCGTGTCTATGGTGTCAACCGTTTCCTGCCGCTGTCATAGAGATGTTTTTGTTTTTTTTTCGTCAATCGAAGGCTTAGTCGTGATCAAGTGATTTGGGTTTGAGTGACGTCGGCGTTTTAGGGTTAACGAACGTGGGGATAATTGGTTGAATAGTGGTTGGTATGTGGTGTAATGTGGGACATGGATTTAAATGGGATCGTCCCGTTTTGAGTGGTGTAATGGGTTATTGAATCTGTTTTTTTTTTCAGTGAGAAAATCATCTAATGACATCCCCCGCTCTTGGGTGGAGCGAGAGGTAGTGTCAGACTTTTACTGACTAAAACCCAGTCATCCTGTTCCTTCTTTGCCTTCGTTCCAGGGCCCCCGGTTTCACTTTCACACTACCCGTGTCGTTATTGAATCTGTTGAAGAAAATGCAAGAAAACATAATTATGTATTACTAGCTTTTGCCAGCAGCTTCGCACGCGTGAAAATAGAAAATATAGGCCTATATTTCTCAGAGATAAAGTAGCTTTCTACTGGTGAAAGAATTTTCAAAATCGGCTCAGTAGTTTTTGAATTAAATCGTAACATACAAACAAACAAAAAATCAAATCTTTCCTCTTCGTACTTTATTGTATAGATAACTAATTATCTAAATCTATACCTACATCTTTTACTTAAGAACAGCGGTGGCCAAGTAGTAACGGCCCCGACTTACGAGTTGAAGGTCGCGGGTTCAAACCCAGCCAGGCGCGTTACTTTGTGTAATTTATTTCATCACCACTGCTCTCAAAACGGTGAAGGAAAACATCGTGAGGAAACCGGCATGTCCTAGAACCAAAAATTCGAAGACATGTGACATTCACCAATCCGCACTGGGCTCGCGCGGTGGATTACGGTTCATTCCCTCTCCTAGAGAGACGAGGCATGAGTCCCAGCGGTAGGAACATTAAAAGGCTGATTATGCTATTATGCTATACCTACTTCTATCCAACAGATTCCCGCGACCCTCACCAGTGAACGGTCCACCTTATGGGAGACGCACAGGACCGGTCGTTATGTCGACACTTGGGGAAGGCCTGTGTCCAACAGTGGACGTCTTTCGGCTGAAACGATGATGTTGATACTTCTGTATTAATCACATTATTACTATAAAGCTGAAAGTTTGTGTGTATGTTTGTAACGTCTTCACGGTCAAACGGCTGAACGGATTTGGATGAAATTTGGCACACGGGTAGATCATGTCTTTGAATAAACCATAGATTTTATCTCGGGAGTATGTTCCCCTGGGACAATTATCAACTTTTATTTTTTTATTGATATAAACCAGTGCTTGACTGTGATCCCACCTGATGGTAAGCAGAGATGCAATCATTTATGGTGAGTCCGTTGAAGTTTCAACAACGTAAGGGTGTATACTCGCCGTACGTCGGTGTTTTCGTTATAAATTTTACATAAATAGTGTTTCTAACAATATAAGCTAATAATTAACTACACAGAAGCTATTCCTTACATCTCCGCTCTGACAGTTTACAATACCTAATGATTTTAAAATAACTTGTCAAAATATGCTGCTCACAAGTTCACAACTACAAAAATCAAACACCGTTGAAAGACACTATTTCCTGTAAAATCCTTTAAAAGCAACTGCCAAGCTAGACGATATTAATTGCATTTACGCTGTTACTGAAAAGTTTGAGTGAAAATAGTTTCAGAAAGAATTTTGTGCAGGAAAAACACTCAGGGAACTGAGTGAAACTTTACGTTCAATTTTAAGTATCTAATTTATAAGATGTGTAGGTTTATTTGTATGTCTATGAAAGTTTTCGATGTTGAAGTGTATCTGTGTTTTTATAACTAGCATGAGAACACATTTGCAAGAAGTTGGTAGAATCATCACACTCTTGATTTGTTGGATTCGTTTTTAGGGTTCCGTATCTCAAAAGGAAAAAACGGAACCCTTTGTCCCCTTTTCGTACATGTGAGTAAAGGAGATAACGGACAATTAAGATTTAATATTTTTAAGTTGACATATCATTGTTAACTTATCACTTGTCAATTTTATTTGTTTTTAGGGTTCCGTATCTCAAAAGGAAAAAACGGAACCCTTATGGGATCACTTTGTTGTCCGTACGTCTGTCTGTCAAGACCCTTTATCTCGGGAACGCGGGGAGGTATCGAGTTGAAATTAAAACCGTTATACTCACACTCAGATACTCAAGTCCGTGGTCCCTTGAACCTGTGAAAAAATCAAACTTGTAAGTAAGTTAAAGAAATAAAAAGATACGGCCGTTTATGTCGCAAAAAACGTATATTTCGGCATTCTCAAGGGAATCAAAATTCATAGGGTACTTCCCGTTGTCCTAGAATCCTGGAATTTGGCATGAAACCAGGTCTCATAGCATAAGTATAGAAATAAATCTGAAAATTGTAAATTTGTAGTTACGTCACATAAAAAAAACTTTTTTGCGATTCTTAAAAATTTTTGAGACTCGTTTCGGACATTGAACTGTTTTTATAGGTAAGTTTGTACGAAACCCTCGGTGCACGAGTCCGACTCGCACTTGCCTGGTTTTTTTCACATCATTCTTTATATGTATGTATGTATCTAAGCACATATAGTGGTAGTAGTGTGGTAGTATATTTATTATTGTCTTATTTCCTTTATTTTTGTCTTCTATTAAGCTGCACCTGCCATGTTATGTTTTTGCACCACCCTAGGTCGGCTGGTAGAAAATGCCTAAGGCATTAAGACCGCCTTTGTACAATGTTTCATTAGTTCATAAAGTTTTAAATAAATTAATGATTAGATGTCTAGCCTATAATATTAGTCATAAACCTAGCTATCACTTCAAAAAAGAATTTTATAATCTGACTGGTAGTTTCTGATAAACGCGTTTAAACAAGCAAAAAAAATCTTACTTTTTATTATTGAGTATAAATGAGAAAACCAAAAATAATTCAAAGGAAACGCGACTAGATTAGCAATCATTTAGAAAAAATGATATTTTTTAAATCAAATTTTATGTAAATAAAAAACAATCATAAATTTAAATTTTAATCTAAAAATACCAATGCCAGATATTATGGAACATAAACTACAAACAATATTACATTTAAAATAAATATAAAAAAAACTATTAATTTATTTAATGAACTGTTGAAATTTATTAAACCACACTTTAGGAACTACAATACTTTTAATAATATATTCAACTTTTTCTTGGATATTTTATTGATATTTTTAAGTAGTCCGACTGCTCAAAATCATAGCTCGATAAAAACATCTCTAGCTTACATCACAAGAAGGTATGAACTCAGTTTCATATTTTTAAATGTAGCCAAAGATCTTTTTCGCTCGCCGAAATTAGTGAATTCTTTTTTGGTGGATTTTTAACAATGCTTGTAGTGCTCATTAAAATGCTCAGAGTACCTACGTAAATGAGTAAAATTTTGTGAAATTTGTTAAGAGAGGGAAGGAAAGAATATCTGTAAAAATGATTTGTTTAAATTTAAAGGCATCAACATCTTACTGTGATGTTGTTTGGCAATGTTTTAAAATGTACTGTTTGAAAGTATTATTACACTAATGTTATACAAAGAACTTTGTTGTCTTTTTTTCAAGTTTCTAGAAATCTAGACATAAAAACAGGCAATGGTTATTTTTGTTGCTTTGTTGTTTCCTGGGGACGTTTTAAATATACCTACTAACTCGTTTATGGTCCAATAGGCTGCCAAATGCCATTTAGCAGCTTTGAACTTAGTGGAGAGGCGTGCGAAGAGATCTGGTTAAGACCAATCTACAAAGCCTGAAGCACAGACGTAGAGTAGCCTTTCGGTATTCTATAGGATTCATTTTGGAGTGTGTTCAGGAATTACATGACTTGATTCTTTCATCACCTTTCTATCATCGGACAACCCGACGTTCGGCGAGTGTCCACCCTTACATTGTTGACACACACACAGTCTGGATTAAGTGTTTCGCCTCACCGTTTATACCCGTACATTGAAAGATTGAAACAATTTGCCTGTTGTGGTCTTCCCGTCCGATTATAATTTAGGTTTGAAGGCACCTAAATTATAATCGGACGTGAAGACCACAGCAGGCAAATTGTCCAGTCCTTCGATGTACGCGGTATAAACGACGAAGCATTACGCTTCGTCCGGACCGTTGAAGTTTCTACAACGTATTGGTGGATACTCACCGTATGTCGGGTAGTTCGATGGTAGAAAGGAGATGGCGGAATCAAGTCATGCAATTTTTTATTTGCTAAATCTAATTTTTAGCTCTAGGTAAACGAATAAATGAAAAAAAAAAATAATATCTTCATCGGCTAGAGTGATTAAACTCTTAATAAACTAGTGCGCTTTACCATCAACAATTGCATCACTGCATCAGGTGGGATCGCAGTCAAGTATTGTTTTATATCATTAAAAAAGATCCGTTGTGTCTGTTCACGCACCAAGAGAAAATATAGTTTGGAAAAGAGTCGTTACATGCTAAGCTATTACTTTTTTGAGTTTTTTTGTATCAATTCATGCGTTATTTCAAATTCAGTTCAAGACAAGTCATGGCATAACGTCTCCTAAAGCTACTCATCCACTAACATTATCATAATTATTTTACGGTCATCTGCATTTTTATAACATAGAACTAACCAATGACGAGTCGGCGTGTTTGTCCTGACACTATGCTGATAACCGAAACGATCAACCGAATCGTTATTAAACTGTTTTATTAGTCGTTATTCAACGCGTTATTTTTAATGTTATGGAGTAGCGCTACAAGTTTCGGTTATTTAAATTTTTGTTAGTTACTTATGGAATCATTATGACCTGAGATAGGAAATCATGTTTGTTTCTTGTTTATAAAATTAAGAGATTGGAAAGTATTCTTTTAAATGCAAGTTTATAAATGTGTTTTTTTTTTAAGTTGATTTGAACTGCGGCGGAAGAATTAAAAGCTCTTTTGTATTTTGCGATTAACATATTTTTTTTTTTTATAATGGGAGATCCTTCAATAACTTTCCTCGCACTACGGACAGCGAGCCATGGGTAACTCGCCTTCCGGTTGTCCGGTACGGAGCGACACGTTGTGTTCCATGCGCGCCTCAAAGAGATGCCAGTAAAATTGTAGGGGCCAGTTAGGCCCGACGCCTACCGCAGCCCTCACAAAAAAGGGCAACAGAAGGGCACTCGGTCCCACTCCACCCAGAGCGGGAGAAGTTATTTGATTTTACAAGTAAATATAAAAAAAGAGCGAGTGGGAATGTCAGACTTTTAAGGTAGAACACATTGGGCACACGTGGGCCGCGTACGCCGATCTGGGCGTCTCGGTCTCTATATTAGATCCACGTCACGCGACGCGGCACGACACAACTACGTACAAATCAGACGTGGCCCACGCGTGCGTTGGTCTGTTGAGAGCCCCCGAACATGTAAAGGCGGTCCGTGTTGTTGTGTTTGTGAATTCTTGAATGGGAAAAATGCGAGAGATTTGCCAGTAATACGTAAAATAACAATGCGCGTACTGAAAAGTGGTATTTCTATTATGAAGTACATGTATAAAAGTTATTATTACATAATTATTTCTAATTTACCTTTGATTCAAGTGTTACTCTTTGTGTAAATTTCAAATCTGTATAAACCCTTAGCAGACCACACAAATACTCGAAAGCCCCTTTATTGAGCCTATATTCTTTGATGAAATTATTTTCACTAATATAAATGCCTTTCGTATAGTCGCTTGGAAATTTCCTTTGACGCGTCGTTCGTCTTCATATGCCGCCGTACCTAACATATTTTACGTTAAATAAGTTTTACTGGACATATTTATGCACAAATAAATAAAATATTGTTTTACACGACACGTTTTACGACATTTTCACCCTTCAATATGCTAGTACTAGTAAGTTACTTTACTACTGTAGTAACGGTTTGCTTCGATAGCACCTGTCAAATTTGTTACTCATGGTACCGATTTTCTATGGGAAACTACTAAAAACTTTAGTCGCTAGTGAGTTTATGGCGGTAAGTCCCCTCTTTGAGGCGTGGTTGGAAAGACCTCACGGCGTCCTCACCTTCCGCATGACGCAGGTTCTCACCGAACACGGAAAGTTCGGGAAGTTCCTGCACCGGATTCGTGCGGAAGCGACGCCCGGGTGTCGCCACTGTGTGGACCGCCCGGAGGACACGGTGGAGCACACGGTGGAGCACACGGTGGAGGTGTGCCCCGCTTGGGAAGAGCAACGCCGTGTCCTCGTGGGGGCGATCGGCGGCGGCGATCTCTCGCGCCGGGCCTTGGTACAGGCCATGGTCCGTAGCGAGGAGGAGTGGCAGGCGGTCGCTTCCTTCTGCGCAGCAGTAATGCTAGCAAAGGAGGCGGCCGATCGCGTGATGCAACGGCAACGGTCCTCACGCCCCAACCGCCGCCGGGATTCCGATCCCGATTTCCGGCCACCGTAGGCGCGGGCTTGCGGACGGCGGGCAATGGGTGGCCCGCCGTCCGACCGTCCGGTAACCATCCGGACCTAGCCCAAGTCGTCGACGGCGCGTATTGTTCCGCGCGCGCCTCAGGGAGATGTCCGTAGGGGCCCAGCAGGGTCGAAGGTCTACTGGGGCCATGTGTAGTGTGAAAACGAAACCCGGGGCCCTGGGACGAAGGCAACGAAGGAACAGGAGTGGGTTTTTAGTCAGTAAAAGTCTGACACTATCTCTCGCTCCGCCCAAGAGCGCGATTTGTCATAAGATGATTTTCCCACCTATAAAAAAAAAAAGTCGCTAGTGAGTTCATATTCGATAGGTTTTGTACTTGATAACTCATACTACCGATTTTGGTTCTGCAAGTGACCGCTAGAGGCGCTGCAAAATTTGCCATTCAAAATATTTACGGCGTCGATATCGAGTAGCGACGAATACTATTCCTTTAAGCTCATGGTAGAGGTACAGAAGTGGGTTTTTAGTCAGTAAAATTCTGACACGAAAAGAGCGGGGGATGTCAGTAGATGATTTTCCCAGTAACAAAATAAAACCTGTTATATGTAAATAAAACATACCCGTGTTCTTTCAGTTGCTTTTTAGATTCTGCGGTGACTCTCTCCAATAAACCTGCAGTTCTAAAATGTAATAACGTTTGTAAGTGATCTTATACGGGTTTATTAAAACTTAGATTGCTCTGTGAGTGTTTGAAATCTGTTCAAACTGGTGCATTATGAGTTTTCATATTAGTTCTTAAGATTTTGCGCCTTCGTCTTTCTATTGTGAAGAGTTCGAAAACTTAGGCAATGTCTTTTAGCTGACTAGACTTTCCCCCCGTAGCCAGTCACAGAAACCGTGCTTTTTTGGGTCAAAAGCCGATAAGTAGATGAAGAAAGGAAATCAACGTGCGGTTTCAATCGAATCTTTAGATATTACTCCTCTCCTATTGGTAGTAGCGTAGAATGGTTACGGTACCTCGAAAGGAAAAAACGGAACTCTTATAGGATCACTTTGTTGTCCGTCCGTCTGTCTGTCAACCTGTCTATCTGTTTGTCGGTCAAGACCCTTTATCTCGGGAACGCGTGGAGGTATCGAGTTGAAATGAAAACCATATACTCAGGTCTGCAGTCCCTTGAAGTTGTGAAAAAATCAAACTTATGAGTTAACGAAAAAAAAAGATACGGCCGTTACACTTAATAATATTAATAAGGCACAAGTTTTTGAATGTGTGTGTATGTTTGTTACTTCTTTACGCTCTAACGGCTGAACGAATTTTGATGAAACTTGGTACACGGATAGACCATGGCCTGCTATAGCGCAAAGGTTACTTGTTATCCCGGGAGTATGTTCCCTTAGGACAATTTTCTACTTTAACGCGGGCAAAGCCGCTGGCAACAGTTAGTTTATCCATAATGTTTTGACATCTGTCAATGTCATAGAATAAAATAGAATAAACTTTATTGTACACTAAACCTAAATTATAGTTGGACGGGAAGACCGCAGCACGCAAATTGTTCCAGTCTTTCGATATACGCTGTGTAAACGACGAAGCGAAAGGCTAAGTCCGGACCGTTGAAGTTTCAACAACGTAAGGGTTGATACTCGCCGTACGTCGGGTTGGTCGATGGTAGAAAGGAGTTGGCGGAATCAAGTCATGCAATTCCCGCGCACACTCTCCAAAATGAACTTCTACAACAAATAAATTTTAGACACTTTAGCATTGGTAGAGTTCAACTGCACTTTTGATCCTTGACTGTACATAAACTTAAATCTGTGGGTACAATAGCGGTCTTATTGCTTACTACGATATCTACCAACCTTAGGATGGATCGTAAACACTTAACATAATGTAGGGTTACTGCTAACAAATTATTCAACCACTATAGATAAGCATATATGTATAATAATTATATAACTACCTATCACCATCATCTTCCTGCCCTTGCAATACGTTTTTTTCTTCCATTCTGCCCTGTCACTCGTCATGCTATCACTAACTTCCTTCTCTCCCTTCCTCTCCCTCTTCATCCATCCACATGTATGCTCATAACTCTTTTAGTAACATGCGTTTCATCCCTCCTCTTTACATGATCATACCAAGACTAACGATTCCCCTTGAAATTTTATACCTCTCTGTATAAAACACAATACATAACTTTGAAATAATCGTGAATGTTAAAACGGCACTACTGTCAACCATTATTGATAAATCGTTTTTGTCCTCAGACTGGATACTCGAGAAGGCGTGACGTCACATTGGGCGGATTCCACATTAGGAGTCAGAGCTACCTTTAGAAGTGACACCAGACCTGCAGTGCTGGTCCTCACAAAGTTAAGGTAAGCAAAAGCCATATTTTTTTCTACGTAAAAATCTAAATTGAAAGAGAAAATTAAAAAAAAAAGGAATGCGCTATCATTTGTTCGAAAATGAAATATAGTACCTACAATTTGATACAAGTGAAGAAACGGCGAGCCACCCATTGCTCGCCGTCCGCAAGCCCGCGCCTACCGGTGGCCGGACATCGGGATCGGGATCCCTGCGGCTAGGGCGTGAGGGCCGCTCCCACGCGCGTGCACGTGTGCCCTCTTCCTTTGCTAGCATTAATGCTTCGCAGAAGGAGGCGACCGCTTGCCACTCCTCCTCCCTTCGGACCATGGCCTGTACAAAGGCCCGGCGCGAGAGATCGTTTCCGCCGATCTCCCCCACGAGAACACGGCGGTGCCCTGCCCACGCGGGGCACACCTCTACCGTATGCTCCACCGTGTCCTCCGGGCGGTCCACACAGTGGTGACACCCGGGCGAAAAGCGGTAGAGATACAAGCGAGTTTTCGAGTACCTAAGTGTATTTAAAACAGTTTTCCAGAAACTTTCGCCTTTCATAATGGACATTCCAAAATAGTTTCTCATCATTTTAAAATATTTAAAACCTCATCTAAACTAAAACAATGATCCCTCCATTACTAAACCTAGATTACACGAACTATAAAGTACAAAGATAAACTAAAACCCAGTTGAACATAACTCTGCTCGTATGTTTCGAGCTTTATAGCCCAAAACATGGTATTAATTAAGGCTAGAACACAACGGCGCAATATGGCCGCCCGACTAATGACCTGTTAGCCTAGAAAGTGTAGACTAGTGTTTAATGTTTAACTATAATATTACCACTTACGAGATAAGCTTAGTTTTAGGTCCATGAAAAATGTTTTAACTTTAGAACATACTAATTTCTGCCCACGGCTGTACCCGCATGAAAATAAGTTTCTCCATACAAACTTTGGACCAAAGTTGTTATGAAGGTTCCTTACTATGATGTGTTTCTTCGTTGCCTTTCATACCAGGGCCGAGTCTTCCTTTCAGAATCAGACCCTTGGCCCCAGTAGGCTTCAACCGTGCTGGACCCCTACGGTTGCTGACATCTCCTTGAGGCGCGCATGGGACACTACGCGCCGTCGACGACTTGGGCTCGGTACGGACGGTTACCGGACGGTCGGACGGCGAGCTACCCAATGCTAGCCGTCCGAGAAAAATGTCAGGTGTGCGAGCGAGAAAGATGGATGGAGCTATACACCCTATATAGATGCATCTCTTTAACAGTTCAGTTTAGATCCTCAAATGGATCGCGTTAAGAGGTCGTGGTAGCGCCTCAGCCCGGCTAGCCAAGTTACAACCGTTTCGTTTAGATTCTCTTTTCATCGATCGACTTGAGTCGGCCACGCCTCCGATCCCTTTGTTCTGACGTCATCTCAACGCACAGTTACGTGGTCAGAACAACGGAACAACGGAACGGAACGGTCCGCCGGTGTCGGGAACAGGGTCCAAGCTACTGGTGGTTAAAGCTCCAGATGGCTCTTATTTATATCATTATTACCAATATAAAACCGTTTCAGTTAAAAAAAAAAACTTTTTTTTAGTTCTAGTTGTACCACTTATCGGCTATTTGATATTAGACGATAATGAAGAAACACTTCCTCCATATTTAACCCGTTACCCGATATCAAATCAATTAATCCACGTTTCAAGCACCGTAGATCTTTGTAATACAAAATATCAAATTCCGATTCGATTAGTAGAACCCATGGAGGGCTCAAATATACGAGATTTTGATTAAACACCATAATACTTCCAACTTGTTTACGATGAAGCGAGTATGTGGTTAATTTCACCGTGATTGATTCGAGGAAATCATTGATTAGTGGGTATTATATTTTGACAGGAAGTTTCTCGTATTTATGATGTGTTTACTACAGTTTCACTAAGTCGGTTGTGGACCCAGGTAGGTTTCTGGAAACAGAACTTAGCGAATTAGGGTTCTATAGACCCGTCGGATACCCAGTGTCAATACGATGCCGAAGAGGTCAACCGTCGAATTCGACTCGGCTGGGCAGCGTTCGGGAAGCTGCGCGGTATCTTCTCGTTCAATATACCACAGTGTCTCAAGACGAAAGTCTATGACCAGTGCGTGTTGCCAGTGATGACATATGGTTCCGAAACGTGGTCGCTCACAATGGGCCTCATCAGCAGGCTCAAAGTCACCCAAAGGGCTATGCTCGGAGTTTCCTTGCGTGATCGAATCAGAAATAAAGATATCCGCAGGAGAATCAAGGTTGCCGACATAGCACGAAGAATCGCCAAACTTAAGTGGCAATGGGCAGGGCACATTGCTCGCAGAACAGATGGCCGTTGGGGCCGAAAGGTTCAGAAGACGCAGTGTTGGAAAGCCCCCTACAAGGTGGACCGATGACCTGGTGAAGGTTGCGGGAATCCGATGGATGCGAGACGCACGGGACCGTTCATTGTGGTGACATTTGGGTGATGCCTATGTCCAGCAGTGGACGTCTATCGGCTGAAATGATGATGATGATGATGATACGATGCCCCTGTTCAGCACATGAGCCACACGTTGGAGGTATATTTCGTTGGCATAATTTTTTACTGTTACGCGGGCAAGATATTCGCAGGAGAACCAAGTTAACCGACATAACCCAAAGAATGATGGTCGATAGGGCCGAAGGGTTCTGGAATGGCGACCACGTACCCGAAGGCGCAGCGTTGGATGGTCTTCCACAAGGTGATCCGATGATCTGGTGAGGGTCACGGAAATCTGATGGATGCGAGACGCATAAGACCGGTCGTTATGGCGACACTTGGGGGAGGTTGCAAAGCAACTGGTAGGAATAAAACATTTCTAAAGAAGTGAAATTATTTTCTGGAGACCATCTTTGGAAATACTGATCCAATTAAAAAATCTTTCTCTGATATAAATTCTTCTGAGTATCACAGGCTACTTCCTGAAAAATGCATGTTTTCTGCTTCGGATCTCGGAAAGAAGGAAATCTTTTACGAGTATAAAAAACTTTTTTTTCTTAAAAAAAACCACTGAAAAGTGCAAAATAACTTTAATTTCGGAAGCTGGTGTTAAATAATAAAGTCACGAAACTTTTATATAAACAACGACTTTCGAATTAAAGTTGTTTTGCACTTTTCAGTGGATTTTTTTACATTAAAGTCATTGTATTTTTTTCTTGTGAAGTTTTTTTTTACACTTACCATCACTAAAAAGTACCCCTCAGCCAAACTTAAATACCTTATAGCCAGAGTGCATCTCATGAAAGTTCTAATTGATTCTAATAGTCCCAAACACGGTTAGATTACATTAATTTATTACAGAATTCCGGTGCCTAACTTCAGGCTTCATCATCAGATCAGTTCGATATATTCCCCCTCTTCTTTCAGTCAGTCATTGACTACACGTAAAAACAAAGCAATTTTACTTATTACGACAGTACTGCTGTGTTCCTATGAGGAGTTCTGTTCCAATCTTCGAAGTTCCTGATCAGATCATAACAATATTGCTATGGTGGTCCCACTTGGAAGCATAACCTTTCAATAAAAAAAAAATAATTCAAAATCGGTTCACAATTGACTGAGAAATCGGTGATCATAATAAAAAAATAAAAAAAAAAAAACATTCGTCCTTCTTTTTGAAGTCGGTTAAAAAGGAAATACTGACTGACTAACATATCAACGCACAGCCAAAACAACTGAGACTAAGGCGTGAAATTTTGCACAAGGTTTCTTTTCTATGACGTAAGCGAGCACTAAGAGAGGATTTTCCAAAATTCGCACCCTAAAGGGATGAAACGGTGGTCCAAAGTTTGTATTGAAAAATCTATTTTCCCGCAGTTGAAGCCGCTGGCAAGAGCTACCTTATAAAATAAGTTTTTAACAGTCTTGTACCATCCAACACATCCTGGGTGGTCAGCATTTCACCACCTCGCTTTTCCAATACATTTTCCAACAGCATAAACCATACCTATACTTCTAATACGAAAGAAGCCAATTTGTTCTCACTAAAGACAAATGCATCGCCTAATATCGTTGATTACGTTAGCGTTCTCCTCTGGAGCTAAACAGGGGAGATATATTAGCAACGGGGGCTAAAGCAGGTGCGATATATTAGCCACTCGGTGAGGTGGCTACAGTAAAATGTATTGGCCTGTAGGTAGGGAAGCAACAGCCATTTTTTGTAGTAGTAGCCTCTTGCAAATGCGGTTAAACTGTACAACATGTGATATTTATTTCGTAAGATGGCTGGTTATCTGTTACATCTTAAATATATAAAACTCAAAGGTGACTGACTGACATAGTGATCTATCAACGCACAGCCCAAACCACTGGAGGGATCGGGCTGAAATTTGGCATGCAGGTAGATGTTATGACGTAGGCATCCGCTAAGAAAGGATTTTGATAAATTCTACCCCCAAGGGAATAAAATAGGGGATGAAAGTTTTCATACAAACTTTCAATTTAACCTTTTGAGTGCGTAATTAGAGACACAATAGAAAGACAATGGCGCGTGAACGCCGGCGTTAATACGGGGATCAACAGCTTAAAACCGATCGGGCTGAGACTTTCCATGCATATAGCTACTCGTACTATGACGTAGGCATCCCCTAAGAAAGGATTTTGATAAATTTTACCCTCAAGGGGATAAAATAGGATGAAAGTTTGTGCCGCAAAAAATATACCTAATTAATAATAATACTTAACGCGAGCGAAGCCGCGGCCAAAAGCTAGTTTATATTATAAATACGAAAGTTTGTGTGTATATTTGTTACTTCTTCACACTGAAACGGCTTAACGTATTTCAATGAAACTTGGTACACGGCTACACTATGTCCTGAAATAGCCATAAATTTCAGGAATAAAGATATCCGCAGGAGAACCAAGGTCGCCGACTTAGCCCGAAGAATCGCCAAACTTAAGTGGCAGTGGGCAGGGCACGTTGCTCGTAGATCGATGGAGTCGAAGGGGCGAAAGGTTCTGGAGTGGCGACCACCCACTGGAAAACGCAGCGTTGGAAGGCCTCCCACAAGGTGGACCGACGACCTGGTGAGAGTCGCGGGAATGCGGTGGATGCGAGACGCACAGAATCGGTCTTTGTGGCGATGCTTGGGGGAGGCCTATGTCCAACAGTGGACGTCTTGATGATGATGATGATGATGAGTCATAAATTTGAATTGAAAAAAAAACGTTAAACAAGAAATCAACGACGGGAACTCAACATCTGAGGCGCGTTTTCATGAATGTTAGAGATCGAATTGAACAGTGCCAAAGCCGTGAAGTACGACATTTGGATAATGTTATTTTCAAAAAGTAACAAATATCTTCAGTTTCTTATTTTGTAATTATTATTATTTTTATTATTTAGTATTTAACGCGTATATATAAACATTTGTAAATTTTTCATATATCTGCAAAAGGTAGTTTTTATTTGAGACACCCAGTATGTCATTGTGCTAAAAAAAATTATAAAGGGCCACGAAATTTTTTTAAAGAGTTAACGTGGTCCTTGAAATCAAAAGGCAACTGAAGGACACAGGTGGGTTTTAGTCATTAAAAGTCTGGCACGACTTTTCACTCCACTCTAGAGCGAGAGAAGTCATTTGATGATCTTCCTTTAGTCAGTAAAAGTCTGACACTATCTCCCGATCCGCCCAAGAGCGGGTTTTGTCATTAGATGATTTTCCCACCTAAAAAAAAACCTTAAAAAAAGGCATAATTACAATACAAAACTGTATCCTGTTTATTTAAAACCTCCGTGTCCAATATATATTTTTACGCCGTGAAACTTGAACACGCCATATTTTCGATTAAATCAAGAGTAGCATCAAATAATTAAAACGCATTGCTGTGCGAAACTTCTAGAATGGAAATACGTACCCAGGCCAAGCAAGTTCTAGAAAAGTCCACCGTACAGTACGTACCACAGGTGGTTGATAAGGGAATTTGTTCTTTCCGCTTTTAACAATAGAGTCGAAATTCGCGTGAAAGGGGAGTATGACATGTTTGTAATAAAAATAATTTATTGCCCCGCGATGCGACTGTATTGTTCTAGAATGGCCTTGAAACGTCTGTTTCTAGAATTTTTCTGACTCTGCGTATAAATACGTGCCCCCGACCGGAAGTGAGTCAGTTTGCGACTGCAAAACAAGAGCGATACCTAAGTGTGTGAAGTGATACCTAACGACCTAAGCGATACTAAAACGGATATTTAGTGTTCATTGTGATTTGGTTATTCGTTGATTGGACAAATTCGTTATAGTTTGTGGTGAATAAAGTTCTCTGCTAGTAAACCGGCATTAATTACTCACGTTCGTAACAATATACATATATATATATATGTATATACACCTGTGTGTGTACATTGTGTACCTAAGAAATTTAACTTGTTTTGCGTCATACACTCCCAATGTGAGAAAAAACCTAAGATATATGTTATAAAACTTTGACATGCTACTTTATTTTTTTACACCAATAACATAAAAATATACATACCAGCAATTGCCACATATTTTTATAGTTTATCGTTACTTTTGCGTATCGATATAAAATGTAATGTTGCTCAGAGCAATATTCTCTCGATTTCATAAATATTGCCCGACATCCAGATTAGTTTTACCAATTTATCGCGTCAAAATGGTTTAGAAAATTTATAGTATCGGTATGAGATATCGATATTGATTCGATGACAGCGTTGCTGTCGATGTAATCGGTCTCGGGTTTTATAGTTTATCGGTTTTTATCAACACTATTTTTGTAAAAAGATCTGTTTTGTTTTTAGTTCGGGTATTTTTAAACGATTTGTTGTTTATAGCTCGTTTCCTGTTTCTCAGTTATTGTTATGGATTTAGCTTGCCCTCATTCAGCTTTGCCTTTATCAAAGTTTGGTTTTGATAGTTTATCACAGAAAATTGTTTGATCCATTTGATAGATGTTATTTTCTTCGTTCGTAATAAAAGTGTAACGTATTTCGTTGACTCTAACTCGTAAATAAAAAAAAACAGTAAAATTTTATTATGCAATTAAAAGCTTTTGAACAATAGTGTATATTTTACTAATCATTTTAAGTGAACATCCTTTGTTGGAAGTTCTTAATTAATTAATTAATAAATGTTATCTATACAAATAAATAAAATTGAAATGTCTGTTTGTAATATTAAAATAACATTAAATTTTGCTATACTAAAAGTATATTTGATATACATATATATGAGTATAACAAATACGTAATTGTTTAAACATTTTTCTCTGTCTGTCTGTTTGTTCCCGTTAATCTCCGAAATAGCTGAACCGATTTTGGCAGTACTTTCACTGGTAGATAGCTGATGTGACAAGGAGTATCTTAGGCTACTTCTATTTTAGAAAAATGAAGAAGAAATTCTTTTATTTCTTGAAAGTGTGACCAATTGGTATTGTGCTGTTTTATGATTTCGACGCGAATGAAGTCATCGGTACAAACTAACTTACAATATAATAGGTGCATTATTTTTCGAGGGGACTAGCAATTCTAGTTAGCACAGAATTTTTTATTTTATTTTTATACGTAAAACGTTGCCTTTCACTCGGAATAACTTCTGTATCGTGGGTACGTTCATGAATATATACACTCACATATACAAGGCACCCAGCCCTGGAACATTATCTGTAGGCCATAAAATATTTGTCCCGTGTGGGAATCGAACCCGCGACACGTAGTGCAGCAGCCAATCGTTCAACCACTGCGCCAACCGCGTCGTTCATATGTATATCTACATTATATAAAAACTAGCTTCTGCCCACGGCTTCGCTCGCATGAAAGTGGGTTTCTCCATACAAACTTTGAAGCCCCGTTTCATCCCCTTAAGGGGTGAATTTTGTAAAATCCTCTCTTAGTGCTCGCCTACGTCATTAAAGGAAGCCTTGTGCAAAACTTCACGCTTCTAGACCTTATAGTTTCGGCTGTGCGTTGATATGTCAGTCAGTCAGTTTCTTCTTTTATATATATAGATGAATAGCTGTTCGTTAGTCTCGCTTAAACTCGAGAATAGCTGGACCGATTTGGCTAATTTTGATCTTGAAATATTCGTGATACTCCAGGGAAGGTTTAAACGGTGAGAAAATATGGTAAAGTTAAAAAAAAAACCGAATATAACGCCATCTCTAATTAAAATCTCATTATAAAATGAATTATGCTGTTCTGGTAATGCCAGTAGATGGCGTTATCCTTACTATTAGGTGGTACGAAGTTCACCGGGTCAGCTACTATGTATATAAATTCATTTTTGTTGTTGCGTTGTTCGTTAGTCTCGCTAAAACTCGAGAACGACTGAACCGATTTGACGAAATTTGGTCTTGAAATATTCGTGTTGGTCCAGGGAAGGTTTAAACGGTGAGAAAATATGAAAAAATTCACGAAAAAGACGCCATCTTTAATTTGAATTTCACTTTAAAATAAATTAAGCTGGTTCTGGTAATGCCAGTAGATGGCGTTATCCTTTGAAAGTCTAGCTAAAAGGTCACAACATTAATTGACTATTAGGCAGGGCGGTACGAAGTTCGCCGGGTCAGCTAGTAGATATATATAAGAATGATCCAGATACATTCAATTTAATGCACTCGTCGAGTTGAGCCTTCAAAGTCTTTAGCATCGACGTCGAGTTGCTAGCCTGTCGGTTTTCTACCGGTTGCATTTCGGGGAGTGTACGTTGGAACTGCTTATAGCCTAATTCCGCCTAGCCCGTTCCATCATCGGACCACCAGGCGTACGGCGATGGTGGACATCCCACCTGTACGCACATAACGTTTTGGTAACACATTCATTGTGCGTACAGCTAAGGAGCGGAATTCCTTGCCGGAGTCTATGTTTCCTGATGGCTACAACCCGGGAATCTTTAAGTCAAGAGTGAATATGTTACTTCTAGGTAAGTGCGCTCCAATATCGACCGCATCGTGGCTTTCCATCAGGCGACATAGTGGTCAAGCGCGAACGTATCAACAATAATAATAAAAAAACTTAAACGGTCTATTTTACTATTAAGTTGAATATAATAATCAACATGTGTCTAAATGGGTTTCTGATCGCATTTAAGTTACTAGTTTCCAAGCTTAATCAATGATTCAGTACAGGCTTCTGGTGTCTATCAAAACAGCCTCCGCCCACGTATGACCGACCCTAAAATACATCTGGCTCATCTAAAGATATCAGAGGGGTTCATTAAATGGGCCTGGGATATCTGTTATATATACTCGTACATAGGTATGTGTATTTTGTCTTGTGATTAGGAAATACAATATAATAATAATAGCATAAGCATAGACTGGACTCAGGCCTCCTCTCTAGGAGAAGGAATGAGTCGTAGTCCATCACGCGGGCCCAGTGCGGGTTGGTGAATGTCACATGTCTTCGAAATTTTGGTTCTAGGACATGCCGGTTTCCTCACGATGTTTTCCTTCACCCTTTTGAGAACAGTGGTGATGAAATAAATTACACAAAGTAATGCGCTTGACTGGGTTTGAACCCACGACCTACAACTCGTAAGTCGCGGCCGTTACCACGCGGCCACCACTGCTCCATATGTACATAAATTACTTAAATATTAAAACTAACTAACTAGCTTCGGTCAGCGGCTTCGCCTGCATATAAGTAGGTTTCATACAAACTTTGGACCCCTGTTTCATCCCCTTTGGGGGTGAATTTTGGAAAATTCTCTCTTATTGCTCGCCCACGTTATAAAAGGAAGCTTTGTGCAAAACTTCACATTCCTAGTCGTGGTAGTTTCGGCTGTGCGTTTATGTCAGTCAGTCAGTTTCTCCTTTTATTTAAATAGATGAATCTTGATTACGAACCTACCACAGTGTTGTCTTTTTTAACCCAAAGGTTGACTGGTAGAGAATGCGTTGTTGCATCAAGTCCGCCTATGTACCACTACTGTACATGAAGTTTAAATAAATAAATAAATTACGTCCCTAGAGAGGAACACTCTATAGTGTACCTATGCTCTATATATTATGTAGGTATGTCTGTACATACCTACATAATGTATGTATTTATTTATTTAATCTTCATGCAACAAAAGGTACAAAGGCGGACTTAATGCCTTAGGCATTCTCTACCAGTCAACCTAGGGTAGTGGAGAGACAATATGGCAGGTGCATAAAAAAAAAGAAAATATTATTTATTATGTATACCAGTGGCAAGTATTTTCAGAAGGGAAGCCGAAGTATAAAAAAAATGCCTCACCAAATAATTGCATGTTTGTTTCTTCAAAATTTAGTTTTGAAAACGAAATTTCGTCATAAAACAAATAGGTAATATATTAATCAGCAGTCTACATATATGAATTAATGGTATTACTATAAGACGTCTGCGGTTCAACACACAACATTGGAAGATAACTCTGAGTTAACTTTGAAATAAGCTCGCTTATGTACATGAACCCTGTTATCCACATATGTTGTAACTTTTCATGGTTTACATAAAGAATTAAGGAATTAAGGAACATTTAAGTACAATTTTGCACGTGCTAAAACGAGACGGGACGTGTAGGCGGTAATATGATATGAGTTATGACATAAGAATGTAAGATATATATGCACATTATGGGATATTGTTGTATTGGAGATGCAGAGGAGAATATGCTACACTTGCTGTGCGACTGTGTAGCACTAGGCTCCAAAAGACTAGAGTATCTGGGTCAACCATTTCCAAGACCAGAGGACTACAGGCTCAGCCCCATCAAGGCCATACTGGGACTCATGAAGAAGGTGCAAGGAGGGCTAGGGGTTAAGTAGACAGGAGGCGAATAGCACAAAAGATGCAGAAGGACTGAAGTGCTCTGGCCTAGGGCCAGCCCCACAATAAGATAAGATAAGATGAGATATTGTTGTATGAAGATGTAACTCGGTATTTTCCGGCTCTCGATTTTTGTCTTTGGATTTTTGGATTCAAAAAATGGTTCCATCACCACGAAAAAAGGAGGTGGTTCTCAATAGAACCTCCTCCTTTTTGAAGTCGGTTAATAAAACTAATGAAACCTCTTCCTTTCAGGCCTGAAGACAGTGGCCAGTACAGATGTCGAGTGGACTTCATCAAGTCTCCCACCAAGAATACGAGGCTAAATCTCACTGTGCTCAGTAAGTATTAAAGTAATCTAAGTAAACCTAAGTAGGTCTTTTGTAAAGATTAAATTAGATTTAGAAAGACAAGCGAACTAGATTTTTTTCCAGGGTTTTAGATACGTTCTTTTAAGTTCATTATCAGTATATCATACCCTATTGAATGGCTATAAACTGAGAGGGTTGTATTGATGAATTTATTTTATTATTTATTTATTAAAACTTTATACACTAAGTAAACACTGTACATAGGCGGACTGAATGCTTTAGGCATTTTCTACCAGTCGACCTTAGGGTGGTGCAGAAACATAATATAGTAGGTGCTACTTAAAGGCAAACAAACAAATAGAAAATTAAAACAAAAATAAATACATAATTATATAAATACATACAAATAACCAGTGGTGGCCGAGTGGTAACGGTTCCGACTTACGAGTTCAAATTCAGCCAGGCGCATTACTTTGTGTAATTTATTTCATCACCACTGCTCTCATAACGGTGAAGGAAAACATCGTGAGGAAACCGGCATGTCCTAGAACCAAAAATTCGAAGACATGCGACATTCACCAACCCGTACTGGGCCCGCGTGGTGGATTACGGCCCATTCCCTCTCTCCTAGAGAGGAGGCCTGAGTCTCAGCAGTGGGAACATTGAAAAGGCTGATTATGCTTATGCTTATACAAATAACCAAAATTATCATGTGAAACGAATCTATCAACTCAACGCTGTAATGATTCTACCAATTTGTGAACGAATGTGTTCACGTGCCATTACATTAAAGCAGAACAGGCTGGATGCAATCCTGATGTTCAAGGGGATCGCCTGGACAAAGAAAGCAGACCGGATAAACCCAGAGCGATGTGAGGGATTTTAATTATTGTAATTCCGTAATTATTATTTTTTTAAATTATATTTTTTATGTATAATCAATAAAGAAGATGAAGTTGGTAAAATCATCACAGCATATCAAAGTATGTATTTATTGATTGTGCTTATTTCTTTTCTGTTAGTATATTTATTAAGTTGGATTAGTGCTATGTTATGTTTCTGCACCACACGGTCGGCTGGTAGACAATGCCTAAGGCATTAATTCCGACTTTCCGCAGTGTTATTTACTAGTGCATAAAGTTTTAACAATTATAAATCAAGTGGGATAGTGGTCAAGCGCAAACCTATTACTACCAAATCTGTCCTGTGAATTAATCGATTAAATAAAAGTAATATAATTACTATAATATTACACTTATTTAGACTGGCCTGTTGGTCTAGTTCTTAGTGGACCTGACTACTATGCCGGAGGTCGTGGGTTCGATTCCCACCCAGGACAAATGTTTGTGTGATGAGCATGATCATTTGTTCTGTGTCTGGTGTAATTTATCTATAATATGTATGCATTTAGAAATATATAAGTATGTTTATCAGTTGTCTAGTACCTATAACACAAGCTCTGCTTAGCTTGGGGCTAGACGCCGTTGTGTGATAGTTGTGGAATATTATTATTATTATATTATCTCTTTATTTCATTCACATTCATATTAGTTACTTTTTTAAATATTTCAAAAATAAAAAATAAAACATTTAAAAATATAAAAAATATTATCCCACCGGTATCGGGAACAGGGTCCAAGCTACCGGCGGTCAGGGCTCCAGAGAAAGGAACCTCCTAACAATGCGAGCCGTGTCCAGGAGTACCGCTTTCTGAATCAAGCCCTTGATCCAGTCGCCTAACGCGAGCCTCCTAAGGTGTTGGTCGAGGCTCTTGGCTATTAAGCCATTGCCCGACACGACTATCGGTACAATGATCGCCGAGTTCACATCCCACATGTCGACAACCTCGCGAGCCAAGTCAATATACTTGATTTGTTTATCTTTCTCGGCTTTCACGAGGTTCTCGTCATGCGGAACGGATATGTCAACAATCATTGCACGCCTCTCGCTTCGGTCCACCACCACTATATCAGGCTTATTGGCTACAATAGTCCTGTCAGTGATGATGGACCGATCCCAGTACAAAGTGATATGACCATTATCAAGAACTGGATCGGGCTCGTACCTATAGTACGGCACTTCCGATTCCACAAGAGAGTATTTCAGAGCAAGTTGCTGATGGATAATTATTATTATTATTACTTATTTAATTGTTAAATCACCTCTATTCGATCACAGTCCTCATTGCATTCTTGTTTCTAGTACCCCCGGAGCGACTGATAATCCTGAACCATGAGAGTAACGAGATCCGAGGTGGTGTCCTGGGTCCTTATGATGAAGGAACTGAAGTCAACCTGACGTGCATCGCTGTGGGAGGTAAGACTACTAGATTATCCCTAGAATTCTATCATTTCTACAAAATTATGTCCAGGTTCAAAAGCATGATAGGGAAACTAGCTTCTGTGTCCGATTTCGTCTGTGTGAAAATAGAACGGATGGTCGATGGGGCCGAAAGGTTCTAGAGTGGTGACCGCGCACGCGAAAAACGCAGCGTTGGAAGGCCTCCCACAAGGTGGACCAACGACCTGGTGAGAGTCGCGGGAATGCGGTGGATGCGAGACGCACAGGCTCGGTCGTTGTGGAGACGCTTGGGGGCGGCCTATGTCCAACAGTGGACGTCTTTCGGCTGAAATTATGATGATGATGAATCACAAGGGACCATATTATCGGGGTAAAAATTATAAAGTATCTTACTATATTCTATTCCATAACATAGTAAAGAAAAAAAAGAAAGAAAGGAAGAAAAAAGAAAAATAAAGAAAGAAAGAAAAAGCAAGAAAGAAGGAAAAAAATATTTGTCGGAAAAGACGCAATCTTAAGACTAACTTATAGATTATAAACATTCTTTATGAAAATTATGCGCCATGTCCGCGCAAAACGCATGGTCGATAAAGCAAATGAATGGTCTATCCATGTGCTAAATTTAATTTAAATTCGTCTAGCAGTTTGCTCGCAAAACAGATGGTCGATAAGGCTGAAAGGTCTGTGGTGGCCAAGTGCTGGAGTTGCGGGAATCCGATGGATGCGAGACGCAAGGACCGTTCATTGTGGCGACACATGGGGGAGACCTATGTCCAACAACGGACGTCTTTCGGCTGAAATGATGATGATTTATTCCAGGAGAATGTTCTCTTGGAATTATTTTCTAGTCACACACAGGCGAAGCTGGTAGTATCTTGTCAAACAATACAGTAGAATGTAAGACAAGCACTCATACATAAAAAAAACCCTAATTATTTCTGTAAGATCACTATTACACCATTTTCCACAAGCTCAGTTCACTCCCTTTTCTTGAACATTTTTTACCTCAATTTCTCTCCCTCTTAAATAACGCATTACACGCTTAACATGTCAGGGGTGTGTTTTGAACAACAGTTTATTCTAAGGCACTGGTTCTCAACATGCGTGGAAACGTGCCCCACGCTTCACTTTAGGGGCGTACTATGACACTAAATTTTTGTACCAATGTAACGGGTAGATAAAAGCCAGAAAACACTTGTGTTACTAATCTTGCCAAGGGGTTACATAGTTCCAGCTGGATTTAGGAGGTCAGATAGTCATCTGTTCTTTTACAGCCTAGCTTGATAACTAAACGATGCAGTTTAAATGGCCTGAATAATATTTATATTTGATTGATGCGTCTAATAAAATATTTGATGAACTGCCTGGCTATTGCTTGACAATTCATTAATATAGAGTGATCATACATAGGGTGACCGTGTGAAGATTTTTAGGGCACACTAAAACGAACAAGTTAGGCTCAAAAGGGATGACGGGGGCTAGAGTAAATGAGCCAAGCCAGAAAACGGACTTCTCATCATGTTAGGTTCCATTCAGTAAAAGTCTGATACTCTCTATCGCTCCACGCAGAGGGGGAGAGGTCGTTTGATGATTTCTCACCGAAAAAAAGTGGGAAATAGTGATTTAAGAAAAAAGTATATAGGGGGTGCGCGTATAGCAAACGTTTGGGAGCCACTGTGACTGTAAGGCAATGGGAACATGCAACGTGTGTTAGACAACCCTATAGGGTGACGCTGACATACGGAGTGTGCCATTTAGGTGGGCATTAACTATTTATGTTTGACAGTAATGCGGGTATGGGTTCGTTATAGAAGTTTATGATGTTGTACGTAAGGTAGTTTTCGTTGTCAATATTTTAGTTAGACAGTTTTGTTTTACCAGCTTCGAAGTGTCGTGATAGCCTTGCGGTTAAGGCACCCGCCTCTCCTGCATGAGATTGCGAGTTCGAAACCGTGCAAGTACCCATGTGAATTTCTCAATTCATATGTACTTTTCTAAGTAAATGAACACAATCGAGGATGCTTTACAGTCATCATCGACCTGATGATAAAATATTGAGAGGGACCTCAAGAAAATCCAGTTGCCAAAATCAATAACCCAAGATACAGCCACTTGGTGCAGGAAAGTGAGGCGACCCTACCCCAAAGAATAGGACTAGGGAAGGAAGGAAGAAGAAGATGTACTTTTTTTAGTTTTATCTAGGATATTACTACCACAAGGGTGTATACGGGGTCCCAATCAACACCTATAGGGACCCAAGCCAACCTCACCTGCACGTGGTGCACTCTACTGACAAACAAACGAGGCTATGGCGACCCGCCAACACGCATTGGACCAGCGTGGCGGGTTATGGTCCAAACCCCTCCCCAAATGCATAATGCAACAAGAAACAGGCCCTAAGTGCCCGGCGACTCCAGCGGTTGTGCTAGCGTGGACGGGCGTGGGCGCAACCCTGGGGTCTGGGGTGTTAAGAATCTCCGGGCGAGATCGATCAACCATCGACGTCTGGTTGCAAAGCCCCCTACAAGGTCGACCGATGACCTGGTTAAGGTTACGAATCCAATGGATGCGAGACGCACAGGATCGTTCATAGTGGCTACAATTGGGGAGGCCTATGTCCAGCAGAAGACGTCTATCGGCTGAAATGATTACTAACACCCCGTGCCTCGAAAAAATCTATGACAGTCGTTACAAGTCTATCCAAGGAGTAGTGTTGCCCAGTAACTGGGTTATGGAAAGGCCTGAAAGGCAGTCGCTCCATGTAAAATGAAATATGTTGTTGAAACCTCTACGGTCCGGACCAAGTTTCGCCACGTACATCGAGGGACTGGAACAACTTGCTTGCTGCGGTCTTCTCGTCCGATTATAATTTAGGTGTCTTCAAGACTAGAGTGAATAGGCTCTTAATAAACTAGTGTGCCTCACCATCGACGATTGCATCACTGCTTACCATCAGGTGGGATCGCAGTCTAGCACTAGCCGACCGCTAGTTGGGAAAAGGCTACGGAGATGATGTGTTTTATTTTTCTAGCTTGTAAAATACGTCCGCGCTAAGGCGTGAAATTGCGGACACCAACCGTTCTTCAGCTACTTCATTATTTTACTTGCTCGTATTTTTAATTTTCTGGTAGTATGATCTTTATTCCTCTTTATCCCATTACTATATTTGGCCAACAGCTTCGCCTGCGTGAAAATAGAAAATTTTCCCAAGGCAATGTCCATACTGTGTCCCATTCACGGACATGGTCTTACCCGTGTGCCGAATATTATCAAAATTCGTTCAGTTGTTTGAGAGGGACGTAGTAACAAATATAACACACAAGCAATACAAACTATTGCCTTTTTTAATATATACCATTCCAAAAAGCTCAAACACGATAGGGTCATCTGAGATCCTATGGCCACCTTCCGTTTCTATCATCAGATCAGCTCCATGTCATACCTAATAATTTTGCATTATCATCTGATCTACCCATGCATGCAAAATTTCGGCCCAATCGGTAACCGGGAAGTGGATCAAATTTAATTTGCAAGATTTGATAACAGACATCGGGACAGATGAAACTAAAGAAAAGAAAACCCGAGGTCCTTCCCTTTATTTTCTAAAAATAAACCATATCACATTTCTTTTTTCATTTTCTCCGCCTTCCAAATCAGGCGTGCCAACAGAAACATGTTGACTTAAGCTCCGTCCCAGACATTTGCTAAGTACTTGACTGTCACTTGTTTACAAGTAAAAATAACATTCGGATAAAAAAAGGTTGTAGTAAGACTCTTCCTTTTTCTTTGGCAGTATATTTGTTGACTTACTAAGAACCCAAGGGTATGCTTCCGTCAAAACCGATTTGAAGTGTGATCTTGAGTAGTATTTTCTTTATCTATTGCTATCTGCTGCTAATGGCTTCGTCCGCATGGTCATAGAAAGTTATCCCAAGAATAAAAAGTTTTCAATGTCGGCACATCATTCCAGGACATGGTCTGCCTGAGTCTACCATTGGGTCATTCAGTTTCCTTCAAAATGGTTGAGCTGAGTGGGGCTGATGCACGTGTCATGCTCGTGAACGGGCGCTGTCAGTTGAGACTTGTCATCTCTTAGCTGCCAGTGGCTTAATTCAATTTCTGTTTTTTAATTAGTTTTTTTTTTCCTTTACTTATCTACATTGTGCTCACATTATAGAAGCAACAAGAAATATGTAAACAAGATTTATGTAACTCAAAATATGATTTAAAAGAGTGTCCATGGAGTTTCTTGCACGTTCTTCTCCATAGAGATCTACGCTTTGGATCGTGCAATTTAGCTTCACTTTTTTTTGACTGACCGACATTTTGACAGTTCAAAACTTGTGCCTGTAATTGGTCTATTTGAAATAAACGTTTCTGATTCTGATCCCGTGAGCCAAGTTTTTTGATATCCGTTCGAGCGTGAACAAGTAACAAACATACAAACACACATACTTTCGCCTATCTAATATTAATGTCGTGATATTTTTTAGTATATCTGGAGTCTGCTAATTACAATTTAGCAGGGATATCCCTTTATATATGTCCGCACGATTGGCTCAGTTGTTGAGCAATTGGCTGCTGAGCTGAGCGTTGCAAATTTGATTCTTGTATAGAACAAAATTTTTTTCGGCTTATAAATAGCGGAGAACCTTGTAGCCAAGTTCTAACAGTAATTTGAATCCGATCATTATGGTTAAGCTACACTTACCAAGGTCGTACAGTAGATGGGAGCCCGTCTTCTTATCAAGAATCCTCCGTGCCTCGGAAAACACGTTAAGCCGTTTTTCCCGGCTGTCATTTGTAGATCTTTGACAGTCGTTACGAATAGCAGAAGCTAGTCTTGCCAAGGTATCGTGTACCCAATTGCTGAGATGTGGAGGTCATTTAGGGAGTCGCCCCATGTAAAATATTGGTATCCAGCTGCATCTGGTAAGGATGGTAGCCGACCCAACATAGTTGGAAAAAAACTGTGAAAGTCAGATCGATAGTGGTTCTAGGTGTCTTGTGTATGTAAGTTTACATGTTTATGGACGCATCCATAACACAGGAATAATAATGAATGTGGAACAATTTTTTTTTGTAAACTTTACCCCACACTAATGGCCCTTGCCCGCGGAGACTTTTTGTAGCGATGCTGTCTCGCGTTCGCGTCGATACAGTCGCGATGCTGTAGCGCGTTGGCATCTTTTCTATAGCGCTTGCAAATGCGACTAACGCGCGTTAGTAGCGATGCTGTCGCACACGATACACGCGCGACGTCACGCGACGGGTGCCCGCCGGACTCCCGCTTAATGCAGCGTTGGCACTAAAGGACCGAAATAAATAATAATAATAATAATCATCATCATCATTTCAGCTGAAAGACGTCGACTGTTGGACACAGGCCATAGGATAATAATATTCCACAACTAACACACAACGACATCTAGTCACAAACTAAGCAGAGCTTGTGCTATGAGTACTAGACAACTGATTAGCATACTTATATATTTCTAAATACCTATGTATTATAGATTATACACTACACCCAGACACAGAAAAAAAGATCGTGCTCATCAAAATCAAAAATCAAAAATCAAATCAAAATACATTTATTTCTTCAGCTAAATAACATAAACAGAATTGAGATTGGAGCCTCCCTTTAAGCAGAGTAATGCTTGTATTGGGAGACTCCGCTCCTTCACAATCAACTTTCAATATTTATATATTTATATCAAACAATATATGTGTGTGTGTATGTGTGTGTGTGTGTGAGTGTGAGTATAATGTTTGTGTAATTGTGTATATGTGTCAATGTGTGAGCAGGTTTATGTGTGTGTAAAATGAGTGTGCCTACATGTGATGTGAGGTGAGTGCGAGCCACCACTATCCCAACAATACTTAAACGATTGCACTCAATTGCAAGTAAAAGCAACCGTGCATCATGATACAAGTGTCAACAGTGCTTCTGTTTCATCATAGTTTAAAAGTTTTATTTAAAGAATTTTACAATTAATTAAAGAATTTTTGCATTTATAGTATTGTTTTGTATATATGTTTATTTCCTTATTTATCTTATTATATAAATGGGCTGAACGTTTTTGTAATTGAATCCTAGCAAATCGAGTACGTGATTGGGGAATTTGTGCAATATTGTCCTTTCGTCTTTTTGTTAATTTGGAAGAGTCGAACGGTAAAGTTTTGTGCATTCTCAAGATAGTCTGTATTATATATAATTTTCTTACAGACAGCAGATCACTGATCTGAAATAGTTCGTCAGTGTGGAATCTCAATTTCTTAAAATACATAATTTTTATTAGAGCGCGTTATGCCCGTTCAACATCTATGAATTTTGATTTACTAGCCCCTCCCCAAACAGGGATGCAGTACGTCAAAACTGACTGTACTAGACTAATATATATTTCATTCAGAAGGTTTCTTTTTGAATTGTGGCGAGTATGGAAAGATTTTGGGACAACATGACGCAAAGAGTTAAATAACCAGCTAAGCTTTCTGACTCTGTTTGTAACTTGTTCGAGATGTTAGTACCAAGATAGCCTTTGGTCAACAACCACTCCTAAGTATTTCGTATGAGTTACTTTATCTATTGTTGGACATTTGCAAATTAGATTATTTATACAGTCACATTGATGAATTTTTAATGCAAAGTGTTCGTCTGGCTGAGTACGGTTATTTATACTAAAACATATAAAGTTGGTTTTTGAGGTGTTCAATGTGAGTAAATTACATTTTAACCATTTGGCTATTATAGCCATACCCAACTCAGCATAGTCTTTGACCTCTTTCCAGGATTTCCCAGAAAATACAACAGCTGTATCATCAGCGTAAGTGAAAATTTTAGCATTTTTGATGGTCAAGTTGCAGAGGTCATTAATATAGGTCAAAAATAATGTTGGACCTAGTACGCTTCCTTGAGGCACGCCGAATGATACTTGTGCGTCTTCACTAATATAGTCACCAACTCTTACTCTCTGTTTTCTGTTTGAAAGATAGTTACGGAGGAGTTCTAGTGGGATACCTCTTATGCCGAATTCCTGTTCTAATTTGTTCACTAGGATCGGAACAGAGACGGTGTCAAATGCTTTTTTCAGATCTAGGAACATTGTAATACATTTATTTCCATTGTCAATACTGTCAACTACTAGAGTTGTAAGAGCAGTTACTGCATCCTCAGGAGATAAACCTTGCCGAGATCCATACTGAGAGTGTGATAGTAGGTCAAATTTGTTTAAATATTTAAGTAGTCTATTATTTATAAGCTTCTCTATTATTTTTGAAATGATGGGTAAAACGGATATGGGTCTCATCACACAAACATATGTCTTGGGTTGGAATCGAACCAAATCGAGCATGGCAATCAGGGCCACTAACCACTACACCCACAGCCCAGTTGAATAGCGACTAGCTTATGGAGTCATAAGTTACAAATATTTTTTACACGTCATGTCGTACAAACTTTCTTACTCGTAGGTCCGCCCCTACAGAATCTGGAACCGACATAAGACTGCAGCAACCTGTATCAGCTGTCACCAGAGGGTGTCCCATTTTCACGAAAAATGTCCGATTCACGCACACGATTTAGTTGTGGTGCAGAGTATAGACGGCAGCGTGTAGCTTAATATAATATCTAGAGAAAGGGCATTGTACCCGTCGAATTCACAAAACAAAAAAAGTGACACAGCGGCAGTGGGTTATGTATAACCCACTGCCGCTGTGTCACTTTTTTGTTTTCTTTTAACAAAAGATTTTTTGGTTTTCTTACCCCTGCTTGTAAGCAGGGATAAGAAAGACAATGTACGATTTAAATAATGGAATAGATGTGAAATGGTAAGCGGGAGAGTTGAACGTTTCAAGTTCGCACAATGTGCTTTCTGTGATAAAAACAATTGAAAAGGAATTCCTTCACTGTCGTTTGGCTTATCTATATGTTGCAAATAATTCAGATTACACGATTAAAATCTTGTAACTAGATTTTGGTTCGGAAATTTTCACTCTATTTAAAAACCTGCGGAACGCCCAAGTTCATTAAGGACACGAAGTAATTGAAGACGTTAACGTTTCTATTCAACGCAATCCTTATATAAAACCTCGTAAGTTCCGACTGGTACAAAAGCATGATATTTTTAGATTTTCTTTCCAAAACTGCGAACTATGATAACTTGACGTATAGTGATAGTGAGAGGTTTTTGTGGGTATAAGCATCCAAAAAAATATTTACGTTTTTTTTTTGCATTTTTTTAATGAATTCCGTACTAATATTTTTTTTTTTCTTTAAAACTGTGAATATCAAACTTGATTTTTTTTCTCTCTGAACTTACGTCTTGCTATGATGTCCTGCTGAGAAAACTTCAAGTTTGTTGACTAACATCATACATAATAGATATGGTTGAAATGGAAGTGAACATGAAGGTTGATAGACATGTATATATACAAGAATAAAATATGCTCTGATGACTTTTTTAAGGTAGGAAATCATCCAATGACATCTCTCGCCCTTCGTGTCAGACTTACTGACTAAAACCCACTCCTGTTCCTTCTTTGCCCTCGTTCCAGGGTCCGGGGTTCTCTTTCGCATCACCCATGGCCCCAGTAGGCTTAAGTTCGACCCTGTTGGGCCCCTACGGTTGCTGACATCTCCTTGAGCGCCGTCCACGACTTTTGTTCGTTCCGGACGATGCTCTGATGACTTAAAATCAACTTTAAAAGGCTAAATTAATTATGACGATGCCTCCTAAAAAAAAAATAAGTACCCGCTTTCGCTCCCACCGTGTACCACACTCCGCACCCTTGCTTGACATGGGTACAGAGGGGTACACAACCTCCATTGTTTTACACGATTTTTTATTCACTCGAGCCATTCACGGCTTACAATATAAAGTATACAATTATATGTCTAGCCTTTTGTACCCGACCAGTAATTATGTGGGCACAAAATGGCCGGTTTTTTGAGAACTTTTTTGGCCGTGAATAGGTTTTTGTTAGCTTAGAAAGAGGCAAGGAAATTGAGTTTTTTTTTAAAACAGTGTTGGGGAAAGTTGTTTGGTACCTGTTCGTGGAAAATTATTTTTGCTGTATTTCGGGGGCGTTTAGTTAAAAGGTTGAGAGTTTGTTAACTTACTTTTTATTAAACGTCTACTTGTTTTTTAGGAAAAGTATGTCTGAGAATGTTTAAGAAAATGTCAGAAACATTCCTTTGTTCGTAAAGAAAGGTTAAAGGAATAGGCTACAGGTATGAGATGCCTAAGGAGTTTAAGTTTCGCATTGGGAAATTAAAAAATTAGGCCTTTGGGAAAGATAGTTGTAATTAATTGTGTACTTTCCTGTGTGGATCACAATAATGTTTTATAATAAACAACAAATAACACAAAATAGAAATCTGTTTTCTGACAAAATCTTCGAAATTGGTTATTGAATTTTTTTTGGGTGGGAAATAATTCAATTACTTCTCTCGCTCTAAGGTGGGGCAGGAGGGCGTGTCAGACTTTTACTGACTAAAACCCACTCCTATGTTCCTTCTTCGCCTTCGTTCCACCTTAGAGCGACCTTCCTTCGACCCCGAGGTTCTCTTTCGCACAATCCATGGCGTCAGTAGGCTTCGACCCTGCTGTGACCCCTTTTTTATGGTAGAAAATCATATAATGCATGCCCTCTAACTCCTGTTCCTTCTTTGCCTTTGTTCCAGGGCCCCCGGGATCACTTTCAGTTAACCCATGGCCCCAGTACGCTTCGACCCTGCTAGGCCCCTACGGTTTGCTGTCATCTCCTTGAGACGCACGTGGAACAATATATACTAATTGATAAAGCATCAATTAGTATTTCAGATATTGGTTTTAGAAAGAGTGGAGGTGTGGTGAGAACATGTCGCTATCTCATAACATCTCTTTTGTAGATAGGTAACCCTGTCGCTGTGACGTCACTTTTCAGTATGTGCATCCATATTCTGTTAGTTGACAGTTTAGCTTCCTTCCACCAGAATTGAAAGGTTTCTACCTTCCTTAATATTGAACGGATTTTAAAAATTGGTTCTATAATTGCGATTTTGGATCAGTTACTTTTTGATACAAATAACAAAAACAAAGAGAATCAATTGCTCAATTTGAATGAAATGAACGTTTAAAATAAAACAAATTACTATTGGGGTCTTACCTTGGACTTGAATAAAAAGCAGTGGAATGTAAAACTAACAAATGTACGATTTCTCTACAAGGCGCGCAGGTGTCGTTGTTGGTTGTTCTCGCTAGTGAAGTGTAGTAGGCCGACAAGTGACGAAGGTAGCCGACGACGCCCGAATAATTACAAAAAAATAAAAAATAACAACCGACTTTTTTCTTCTAAAAAGTTTGTTTTGTATGTAGAATGTCTCAGTAGCAGCCCGAAGTCTTTGTAGATTTGTGGCCGGTTAAAGGCATTTACCACACCAGGTTCATCGTTAGACCGTCGTCGACTGCATTTTTCTGTCTAGCAACACTGCTGAACTGAACGTTTTTGGAGCAGCCATGAGGACACAATGTTATTGTTTTTAATTACTTTTTATTTTATTTGTGTGATCCTGGTGACTGTCGCCAAATAAATATTTTTTCTTTCAACACATTTTCATCTCGGAAATCCTCCACCATTTTTAAATTTACCCTAATGCCTCACCGTCTTTCCAGGTCGTCCAACCGCCAGGGTATCCTGGTGGAAGTCACACGCACTCCTCGCCAACTCCGAAGCGAGAGCCACCGTCTCCTTCAGGCTGCAGAGGTCTGACTACGGCACTGACGTCACTTGTCAGGTAAGTTGGAGCATTATTGGCCCCTTAAAGAGACCAGGGGCCTTATTATGGCATGTTAAAATGCCGTGCGAGCGATAAAGAGGGATGGAGTATACCCTATACAACATTAGTGTTAGTATCTATATGCGAAACCCGAAACACGTGTCTAGTATTTTTATGTTAAAGAATCTATGTTCAAAATATCATAACTATAATTATCATGAAAAATCACAAAGTTATAAGCTTGTTATGTAACCTAATTGTCCGCACAAATACATGGTCACCGGGTCATCCGAGCGACTGAGGGGTTGTTTTGCTCCCGCACCCAGCTGTGCGCTGGCGCCTAACGCCCGCTATGACCTGCCGTGACTTTATATTGTTACTAACAGTGGTGTCCAACTTGTGACCTTTTTAAAAAATATTAGAATCGATTCAGTTACTGATTCTGAACAAACTATATTCAGGTTTCGCATAATCTAAAAATAATGTCGTATAGTTCCATTCCTTTAACAGTTCAGGTCATAAAACGGACCGCTTTAAGAGGTCGTGGTCTCTAATTCCGTTTGCGGGTCAAACTTGACCAGAGATCGCGCAAGACAGAGATTTGAAAGGAGAAAGGAGAGGTTTTTGCACAGCTGTAGGATATAAAGTAGGATAGAAAAAAAGTGAAGGACTGTCTTTCAGTGAAATGATGATGATGATTGCATTTATGAATCCTCATCATTGTGTATTGTGTGTTTAGTTAACAATAAAGACCTTTGGAGAACTTAAAAAATGCCACTGACGCTGCTATAAACGTGGCAGCCTACTGGGCCCGAAAACTTTGAGAGGAAAAACATCTTTTGGAGAAGAAAACGTCAACAATAAATCTTCTGTACTTATAAAGTAGTAGTAGATATCCGCAGGAGAACCAAGGTCGCCGACATTGCTCGAAGAATCGCCAAACTAAAGTGGCAGTAGGCAGGGCACATTGCTCGTAGAACAGATGGTCGATGGGGCCGAAAGGTTCAAGAGTGACGACCGCGCACCGGAAAACGCAGCGTCGGAAGGCCTCCCACAAGGCGAACCGACGACCTGGTGAGAGTCGCGGGAATGCGGTGGATGCGAGACGCACAGGATCGGTCGTTGTGGCGACGCTTGGGGGAGGCCTATGTCCAACAGTGGACGTCTTTCGGCTGAAATGATGATGATGATGACTTATAAAGTTGAAGAGTTTGTTTATTTGTTTGAGCGCGCTAATCTCAGAAACTACAGGTCGAACAGAAAAAATCTTTTAGTTTTAGATAGCCTATTTATTGAGGAAGGCTTATAGGTGATATTACATTACGCTACCATCAATAGGAGTGGAATAGTAACAAAAGACGCGGTTGAAGTCGCGGGCGACATTTGTCTTTTTACAAAAAAAAAATGTTCTGTTTAATAAGATCTTTTATTAAAATTAGATCTTTTTTGTTCAGCTAATAAAACCTGACAACTTGTCAGACTTTTATTAATTTAATCGTAGATTTGCTCCTTAATTATCTTTTTTTCTGGCAGAAGTAATTAAAACGAAAAGTAATTTTAGCCTAAGGTCTTTGCGTATCAGTAAATACTGCTGAACTGTGTATTAAACTCCTATATTTTGTTCACAGGCTGTCACAGATCCATTGATAGCTCCTGTCTCAGAAAACATATCCATTGATGTTAATCGTAAGTACTTTTATTAGATTCTTACATAATATTTATTTATTTGGATAAGACCAAAGTCTTAATAAAGAACCATGTAACACCCACTCCTATCAAAATCGGCGACACATCTACACTCCAAATTGTAGACTGTTACGTTTACCTGGGTTTATTTTGGTAGGTTTAACTTCGAGAAAGAACCGTTTTTGAGAGCACTGCTGTTTCCTCACAATGTTTTCCTTCACCATTAATAAAAAAAAAAAATACTTAAAATGCCTGCCTAGGTTTGAACCCGCCACGTACGACTAGAAGATAGGGCTGGTACCACTAGGCTACCACTACTCCTATCCACAGATAGTAAACAAATAAAATTAAAACTTAAATTCGACTTTTAAGAGCATTCATCCGTTAAAACCACGCAGAAGCCAAAATCAATGATTTCCGACAGAAAATATAACAATAATGTGCACTACAATACAATTAATTATTTAGTATCACTGTAGAATAGAAAGACTAAAAATCTGAAAGACCTCGGCCGGTACAAAGCGCTGACGCGATTTCGCGTCTATTATATAGTGATATTAAATAATTAATTGTAGTGTAAACAAATAAGTTATTAAAAAAATTATTGTACCATGTCATAGATCGTAAATGCGTTCAATTAATAAGTCTAAAAAAAAAACAAAAATGCCTCATATATTATCCTAAACTAACACGTTTAATATCTCCAAAAACGGCTAAAAATGACAGTTTTGAGATTACTTTTCTTGAATGAAAACTTACAGCAATCGTGTTTTTTTTTTGGGCCATGTACTAGTCAATGTTATCATTTTTTTTTTAAGTAAAATTTTGTAAGTTTACCATACTCGGTTTAACTACTATCTCGCATCTGCGTAGACCGTCGACCGCTAGTTTTAAAAACGGCTTGGATAAGAACTGTTCTAATGGGAAAACTATACGATCATTTGAAACTGTTTTTGGAACATACACTAGATTATGAAATTCCCAATAATATGACGTCAATATCTTATCTAGAAATTAAACACATTATTGTTATATTGTCCGTCGGAAATCATTGATTTTGGCTTCTGCGTAGTTTTAACGGATGAATGCTTTTAAATTACTTAAAGCTGCAACATTAGTGCTAAGCACATCACTATTCTAAGTTGAATCTCACGTCAAAGTCTTAAGACACGTTGATTCAACGTATGGTAACTTAACTCTAACTTAAGTAGATGAGCGCTTATTAGACGTTAATTAAACTTAACTCAACTTAGGTACTTAGCTCGTAGCTGTTTCTTATTATTTGAATATTGTTACAGTTTTATTAAGCATTTTTAAGTTAGTTTTAAGTTCGTATTCGTATGATTTCTAGCATAGCATAGTCGGCCTTATAATGTCCCCACTGTTGGGACTCAGGTCTCCTCTCTAGGAGAGGGAATGGCCGTAATCCACCACGCGGGCCCAGTGCGGATTGGTGAATGTTACATGTCTTCGATTTTTTAGTTCTAGGACATGCTGGTTTCCTCACGACGTTTTCCTTCACCGTTTTGAGAGCAGTGGTGATGAAATAAATTACATAAAGTAATGCGCCTGGCTGGGTTTGAACCCGCGACCTACAACTCGTAAGTCGGGGCCGTTACCACTCGGCCACCACTGCTCTCCTCGATAACAATTATACCTCTTTATTATTAGTTTGAATTTCAGCTCTACCTTTAATAATAATATTCCACAACTATCACACAACGGCGTCTAGTCCCAAGCTAAGCAGAGCTTGTGTTATAAGTACTAGACAACTGATAAACATACTTATATATTTCTAAATACATACATTATATAGATAAATTACACCCAGACACAGATCAAAAAGATCATGCTCATCACACAAACATTTTTCCCGGGTGGGTATCGAACCCACGACCTCTGGCATAGCAGTCAGAGCCACTAACCAACAGGCCAGTCAAGTCAGTCTTTGTGGTGTTCACTTCCCATCCTTTTCAAATAATCAAATGGACCGCCTACTTGTTAATTCATAATCTTTCTCTTTGCTCCATAAGGCAACCTCCTTGATCCAAATGCATTATTTCTTTTTCTCTTACAAATTCAGTTCTCATATCATGATGTAACATTACCTTGCATCCTCCCTGATTGACGTATCATTACCGATACAGATTATCCATATTTGTCCATGACTTGCACGTATTTACCCATTGCTATCCCTTTCATACTCTAACACAAAATCTTCCCTCTCTTTCTGACAAGATGGAATTATGATGTCGATATTTATACGCATGTTATTGTATTGATTTGTACGTATGAGCACAAAAGTGGTTTCTCGGATTAGTTGTGAGTTTAGATTAATATTGATGTTTGTAGTTTGTTTGTGTAAAGGTGAAAGTTAAAACGGTGTTTTAGGACGATTCTGAGTCAGAGATTGAGGATTGTTTGAGAAGATACGGTTTAAGTTTGAAGGTCTTACAAATATGTTTTCATATTGATACCGATTAAGGGCAAGTTACTACCAATACATTTTTATTAAAAATGACACTAGTCAGTTTTATTGCTCTGGAAATAAGAATAGTGTTAGATTAATCATATACACCCGATTAAAAAACGTACCTGTTTTCATCAAAACTGAGTGAAAAGAAAAAATGTATATGGTATTAAAAATAATCTCTTAAAAAGACTACTGAAGAACACTAGTAAAAAATAATAATTAACAAGTAGGTGTTATTTCTAATTCATTTTTTACATCTACTAATACAAAGTAAAATTTTGAATCATCTGAAACAATCGAAATCGGAAGAAGAAGTAGTTTTTAGTATTTCACATGCATACAGATAAAAATCTCGTTATTCTCACAGAACTCCCTTTCATTTACAGTTGCAATACATTGCCAAACATTATATTATTATGTCAAAATATCCAGTCTTTTATATGTATGTGTGTCAAAATCCCACAAAATTTCCGGACACGAAAAACTATTTTTTTTTTAAGACTTGTGTAATCGATAGTATTGACCAAGCCTGTAAACTGGAACATCAAAAAATCAAGGAATTCTTTTTGAAACCGTTATTTTTGAGGCTTTAATGAGGTAGGAGGAAAGACAAACGCGCGTTAGAAATTTTTGCGCCGAGAGCTGCCAAATCACATACTCGAAATTCCAATTCTCTTTATATACATAAACAAAAAAACTCAAATATTCAACACCAAATCACACAGCAAAAATCCAATCAGAATCCCTTCTGGAAACCTTTTAAAACGCCATATTGCCGCCAAAATCGTGACCTGTCGTAAATCACGGAAATCCCCGAAAACAGCCGAACGATATAATCGTGCCATACATAACTCGCAGATGATAATCTAAAGGAGTCTAATTGACAGCATGATATACTTTTGTTAGCGATTGTACCGACACGGATGGGAGTTGTATGGATGCGGTTTTTGTGTTGTTTTATTTTTTTGAGTTACGGGGCTTTTTCGTTCGTGTGAAATTGCTGGTGAATATTTTTCTGTATTTGTTCTGTCTGACAAAAATGTTTTTGGTAACATTTAACTTTGTTTTTGTTATACTTTTTTACTAATGTTTTTGGCTTAGATACTAGGTCTTTTAAGCCATATTTTGAATAGTTAATTTGTTTACCATTAGAATATTGTTGTACACATTATATTTTTGCAGCATTTGGCAGCAAATATGTCAAGTCAACTTTCTCGGCAAACTACGCTGAGGTAATCAACACTATAATAAAATATTGTCCAGTTGGACTGACAGTTGAAATACAAAACTACAGCAGACAATATCCACTAGAAATCAATTAGCGAATAATTAAAACAGCCACTGTACTCGAAGAAATCCCGCCAAAAACTCTTTTTTAATACTGACTGTAAAAACAATTTGGCCAAATGGGGCTTCCTCCACCATCTCTAACACATTGCCAGTGTGGAGCCGCTGCACAGGACATGCGTCATTTGCTATGCTGTCCATCCTGCACAACCACCTGCAGTTTTCAGGATCTATATGAGGCCAATAACAGAGCCGTAGAGGTTGCCAAATACTGGTCAGATAAAATTTTGTTAGAGTACATCGACACGAAAAGAAGAAGAAGAAGAATACTGATTGTGTTTTTTATAGCTTTTTTCCCTGTAAAATGCTTACGGTTTCACAGTACCTATTCTTACAGAGAAATAGTAATGAGTTCATCGTGTGACAAATTTCTAACTGAATGTCAACAATGACCTGACAATTAATGATTATGTTTTTTTTTTATATTTAATTTAAAAGATACAGACAATAGGCGACCAAACAAGTCACTTCAGTGGTTTTTGTGAAATTAAGGTGACTGGCAATTAGTGTAGGGACGATACTTAAACACTTGATTGTGCTCATGATAACAAACAATTTTTATTATGGGAGCAAAGCCGAAATCGCGAAAAAAATATCAGCTGTTCAGTACATTAGGCAAACGTAAATGTACTGAACAGCTGATTTTTTTTCGCGATTTCAGGTTTGTTCCCATAGTAAAAGTTGTTAGTTATCATGAGCACAATCACGTGTTTAAGTATCATACACTAATTAACACTCACCCTATATATTTTTTTAACATTGCCTAACACTAGGATACTCCTATATCGTGAGTGTGTTCACAAACATGTAAGCTCACATACACACAGACACCCAGACCCGGAACAATAAACTTTTGTTTTTAAACTAATCTTTTTTTAGGGTTCCGTTCCAAAAGGAAAATACGGAGCCCTTGTACCTAGGATCACTTTGTTGTCCGTCTGTCTATTTGTCTGTCTGTCAAGACCCATCATCTTAGGAACGCGTAAAGGTATCAAGTTAAAACCAGCTCAGGTCTGCGGTCCCTTGAAGCTGTGAAAAATTCAAACTTCTAAGTTAACAAAAAAAAAAAGATACGGCCGTTTATTTTGCAAAAAACGTGTATTTCGACACAATTGGAATTAAAATTCATAGGGTGCGTTCCGTTGACCTAGAATCCTGTAATTTGGCATGAAGCAAGGTCTCATAGCACAAGTATAGGAAAAAATCTGAAAACTGTAAATTTGTAGTTTACATCACAAAAAAAAAAACTTTTTTTGCGATTCGGAAAAATCTTTGTCACTCAATTTTTTTTATTTTTATTTATGTTCAAAATCGCAGTAGGTATACATTTTTTTTTTTTATACTTTACACCACAAAAGCTTTTACTGGCTTATATATGGCTAGTGAGTTTGGATAAATTAAATTACAAATAGGTTAGGTAGTAAGTGAACTTATAAATTTTACATTTTAATTATTTACAATTCGGGAATTTAAGTGTTTTCATAGGTAAGTTTGTACGGAACCCTCAGTGCGCGAGTCTCGCACTTGCCCCGTTTGTTGTTTTTTTTTAAATCTTCATTATGTAATCCTATGAATACGTTTCTTTTCTTAATTGCCAATTACAATTCCTTATAAAGAAATTAATAAATAACACATAATTAGTTAAGAACATTGACTAATTATCCTGTTTTCATAGTTAATGTAAGTAATTAGTGATTGAGTAGATAGTTGTTGTGTTGAATATTTGCACCCGGTCTTTATCAATGTCAGTGTGTGATAATTATCGCAATTTGTTTAATTTTTTTTTTAATATATTTTATGGCAATGCAAACACAACTTTCTTATTAAAGAAGCTTCTGCATTTCTGATTTTAAAATGCCGCATGCAACTACTGAGAAACCCTCTCGCTCCACCCTAAAGCAGAAGTAGTAATTAGATGATTGCAAAATAATAAAAAAACTATTTAGTAGCAATGTTGTCTTGTTTCGCTCAAATTAATCAAAGAAGCTGGAGCTGATTGGTACACGGGTTTTTTGAAAAGAAATCCGTCTTTGTCCATAAGAGCTCCGGAAGCCACAAGTGCAGGACGCGCATCTTCTCTTAACCGGCACAATGTTAATGAATTTTTTAACAAGCTCGGAGATGTCATATTGAAACATAACTTGCTACCATCTAGAATATGGGACTTGGGCGAAACAGGAGTCACCACTGTATTAAAACCAAAGAAAATAGTAGCTGCAAAGGGCGTTAAACAAGTGGGTGCCATAGTGTCTGCGGAGCGAGGAACTTTATTTACCGTCGAATTAGCAGCGAATGCAGTTGGAATTACTATACCACATAAGTTTGTTTTTCCTCGCCTTAAGTATAAAGACCTATTCATTCGTGACGGTCCCCCAGAAAGTATTGGAGCTGGAAATAGCTCGGGATGGATGACGGCTAAAGAATTCCTCATCTTTATGGACCATTTTATAAAATACACCAAGCCCACTCCACAGATTTTGTATTTTTATAAATTAAACTCATAAATATTCAGTTACATGTGCCTTATTTACTTTATTCATACCTTTTTAACTAATATTACATTATTATTGATTGGAGTTGACAGCGGAACAACTTACCTCAACTAAGGAACAACCAGCCCCTCCGTGGGGCGAGTTGTTCCTTATCGACTTGTTATAGAAAAAATATTCTGGTCCAAAATATATTATTATTTCAATGGATTTGATTATAGAATTTGAAACTAGGATAAATTCTGCATCTATTTATATAGGAATCATGGATTATAAATCTTTCTATTACATTCCTATTGCTTCCTACTCCAAAATTGGAACTTCGAACCCCGGCCTCCCTACTTTATAATATTAGTATGAAAATATTTATTAATGTGATAATGTGCCAGCCATCTTTATTCTTCAGTAATAAATTAGCAGAAAAAAACTAGCGAGCAGTAGCGAGTCGCGGGTTCAAACCCAGCCAGGCACATTACTTGATGTAATTTATTTCATCACCACTGCTCCCAAAACGTTGAAGAAAAACATCGTGAGGAAATCGGCATGTCCTAGAACAAAAAATTCGAAGACATGTGACATCCAGCTTCGTCCTACAGAGGAGGCCTTAGTCCCAGCAGTGGGGACATTATAAGGTTGATAAGGCTGAGCTATGCTTATGCTAATAAATTAGCTGACTCTTGAAACATCCGCTCTCAAAGGGTTATATTAGAAAGCTATACCTAGAAAGAAAGAAAAAAAAAAGAAACAGTTTATTCGCGCGAAATGACGCAATCTTAAAACTAGCTAACAAACATAATCAATAGATAGGGAAGATATGCGTCACATCCGCGCAAAACAGCCGAACGCTCAGCATAAAGCTGCGGCCTCACGCATAATGCGATAAGCTCACAGCGCTGGTTTTCAGCGTGGGCCGGTGGTACCTGCCTACAACTTTAAAACCAACAAAATATCGTAAGTCAAAGGAAAACGAATGAATTATGGTGCAACTAGGTCAAACTTTGATAATTCGTGACTCCGCTTGTTGTCTTGTTTCTTCCTAGAAGGTCGCCTGCCCGTCTTTAATTATTTTGACAGATCGACTTTGAGATGCTAATCGGTCTACCTTTGACGTTTGACAGCCGTTGTGAAGTAAATTAACAATGTTTAAAGTTAGTTGTGATAACTTTAAGGTGTATAGTCCCTTGTACATCTGGCTGGAGTTACACACATACTCGTACTGGTCGCCTGCGCCCGCTTAGAGCCTTTAAAACCATTTTTTCTTTGCGATATATCGATTGATTTACATATGCTATACACATGTACTCGTCCATTCTGAAGATCACTTAACCAGCAATTTTTTTGTCTAAACATATTTCTAAAGATTAAAAGCCGTTTGAAAGGAGTAGGGAAAACAAGGGAAAAAATATCATGTCGTTAATATTTTTTTTTTGGCAAAAGTATTACTCATACCCGACTTATGAGTTGTAGGTCGCAGGTTCAAACCCAGTCAGGCGCATTACTTTGTGTAATTTATTTTCATCACTGGTGCTCTCAAAACGGTGAAGGAAAACATCGTGAGGAAACCGGCTTGTCCTAGAATAAAAATTCGAAGACATGTGACATACACCAATCCGCACTGGGCCCGCGTGGTGGATTACGGCCCATTTCCTCTCCCAGAGAGGAGGCCTGCTTCCCAGCAGTGGGAACATTATAAAGCTGATTAAGCTTTATATGCTATTATTCATACGAAAAAAATCATATGTTGTTTATGAGTATATTTTTTTCAAATTATTATATTAACCCAGCCGTTACCGAGCATTACCGAAGAGGCTTTAGGGCGGGATTCACCAATAAAACTAATCGCGTTTTAACGTTTGGCTCGCATAATCGCGTTTAGCCGCTGTCACTAGTGTCACTTGTCTGTATTTTTCTTTTGTTGTATTTTTACAAGTGACACTAGTGACAGCGGCTAAACGCGATTATGCGAGCCAAACGTTAAAACGCGATTAGTTTTATTGATGAATTCCGCCCTTAGAAATCACTGTTTTATGGCACTGCTCGGGATCTAGGGCCTTAAGTGATGGTTCAAAGCAAGAGAAATACTGTTGTTGATGATAAATTAGAGAACCGTTGATCAAAGAGGGGAAAATGGCGGACTTGTTGATAAAAACTTTCGCTTGATCAAAGTGAGTATTGTTTATTTTCTTTTACAAGTTAAACTGGCAATTTTGGATGTATTATTCTTGTGTTACTTTAGTCTGTTTTTGTTTATTTTGGTGTGCTGAAATAAATGGCGTTTGTTTCTTAATTGATAAATTTGCAATTCAATAATGTTTTATTATACATTACAATTGCTACATCAAAATTATAGCGTAGCATACCTAATAGCATAGTCGGCCTTATAATGTTCCCACTGTTGGGATTCAGGCCTCCTCTCTAGGAGAGGGTATGGACCGTAATCCACCACGCGGGCCAAGTGCGGGTTGGTGGATGTCATATGTCTTCGAATTTTTGGTTCTAGGACATGCCGGTTTCCTCTCCTTGTTTCCTTTACCGTTTTAAGACCAGTGGTGATAAAATAAATTACACAAAGTAATGCGCCTGGCTGGGTTTGAACCCGCAACCTACAACTCGTAAGTCGGGGCCTTTATCACTCGGCCACCACTGCTCAGATCAAAATTGCCTGACGAAAATTAATCCTTAATTAGGTATTCTATTAAAAAATAAAACAGAAAATTGAATAGGTAGTAGGTACATATATAATTTTTTTTGAGGTTTGAAATCACGGATTGACTTATCACGCTCTGGATGGAGTGCGAGGGAGTGACAGACTTTTACTGTGTAGTGCTAGTGACATCAATGGCGCCTCATAGAACTAAAAACTACGAAATCCTGCATCGCGCAATTAGAGCTATCCGCGCGATTACTCAATACTCAATACTTTATTGCATTCCATATTATGTACATAGATGGTATAAAATATTGTCAAGATCAATATGGACCCTGTCAGGCACAGCAAAGTTAGGAGAGAGGATGAAGGCTAAGTAACAATTCATGGAATTAATTATTATTATAGGTAGATCTAATAGATGTATAATTGTATATTATTGTGTGGTAAATTATGTTAGATATTTTAATTTATTTTTTATTATTGTTATTTGAACATATTCATTTGATTTGAACATATACAACAGCCCGAAATCATCTATCGGGCAAATGCTCGGATCAGACATAACATCCTCCCTTTTCAACGGTGGTTTGCGTGACCTTTACTCTCTGTTCCGCTAACCTCTAAAACTATCTAAACCCCACAGTGTTCCTTCAGGTGACCTTTGATTTCTAGGGCCGTGGTAACACCTACGAATAATCCACTGCCCTGGCAGGCTTAAACAATATCACCTTAAATAATATCTCCTTAGGTACTGAACTGCGGGCCGGAAAATAAAAGACAGAAGTCAAATTCATCGTTTTATTTTTATTTCTACATTTGGCTGGCCCCGTCAATCTTGGTGACATGTCTTTGAAGTACGCGTGGAACAAGACGCTGTCGACCCGGGCTTATTCTTTGCCGGACGGCCGAAGAGCAAGCTGCCCATTTTTCGCCGTCCGCAAATCAGCGCCTACGGTGGCCGGAAATTGCCCTACTGACTAAAACCCAACTGACCTGAAGGACAAAATCACAGGTGTGGTATTAGTCAGTAAAAGTCTGACACACCAATGACTCCCGCGCTCCACCCTAGAGCGGAAGAAATCATTAGATGATTAGCCACCCTCAAAAGAAAAACGACTATCTAATATACGTTATTTATTTTTTATACCAACCACCATTTTAACTGCCTTTAAAAACCCCAGCTGTGAATACGAGACCACTTTTAAATATGTATACAGCAAGAGATTATAATCAGCTTCCTCAAATACTTATTCACAACTTCACATAAAAACTAAAAACAATAAAAAAACAATGGTTTGTTCACTTAATAAAAACACCTTAGAAAATTGAATTTTATCGTATCTCGGTACTTAAACACAATAAACTCAAAAATTCGCACTCACTTGAAAATATTCTCACACTATAACTTTGATTTTTTGCATCTGTCTTTATTTATGAGCTTGTATTGGATTTTAAACCCTATCTTTAAAGTTGTAAAGTCCACATTCTTAATGAATATCGCTTTTTTTTTCTGCATATCATAATTAACTACAAACAAAATTCAACTTTAAGGTTGAAAAGCAAAGTTCATTTTGTCTTGTGTCAAATAACAGTTTATATTAATTTTATGTTTACGTCGGTGGGATCCGTAGTTTTAATAAATAGTTATTGATTTTATTTACTGCATGCAAAATCGTTTAATCCTTCACAGGCGTTGCGAAATTGATGGATTTATATTGAATACGCCTTTTGTATGGAATTTAAATCATATTTTTTGTTCTTGTTTTTTTTTTTAAAGCCATGTCAGACAGTAGGTAAATTCGTTATTAACCTTTCGAATCCGTAATTAGATTAGTACTTAATAGAAAGTCGCTTGGGGTTTAATGAATTAAGAGGGCCCTTCCCGAAGCCGTCTACCCTCAACGTGAGTAAAGAAAGAAAAGAAAGAAAAAGAGTTTATTTACGACAAACATGGCACATAAATTAAAAAATATAACAATAAGAAATCTATCTAATAGAGGTAATCTATTCAATAGTATGGTTTAAAAGATTGTTGTTTTGACCAACGCAATATTTGATAAAGAGTTAACGCGAAAAAAAGAGATAGCGTTCAGGCGTTATCTCTTTTCTTAGTGACAGAATTACCGAATGCCAACAGAGCGTTCAGACGCTCTGTTGGCATTCGGTAATTCTATCACTCACATTAACACGACATTAAACATTCAAACAGTTTTTCTAAACAGAAAACGTTGTCCCATACAGATATCGGCACGGATCTTGAGCGCTGACTTCTACAGTTCTACTTGCGCAGAAGCACGCAGAAGTGAAATATCGGGTCACTTTAGTGGTATGAATAGAGATGCGGGGCGAGGAGTGCAATCTTACTCTACAGTGATTGGGTTGATTGGTTCTTTAATCTACAGTGATTGGCTCGCCGATATTGTACGATGCGCAAAGCGATCCCCGCTCTTTCGCCAGCGCTCAATATTCGTGCCGCTATCTATACTAGGAATTGCTCCTATAACGTGGTTGCGTTCACAAACATTGTAATCTCATATACACAAGACACCTAGACCCGGAACTACAACAATCGGAAGGCCATACCAATATTTGTTACGTGAACGAACCGAACTCGCGACATGCAGCGCACCAGCCGACCTCTCAATCACTGCGCCTACCGTGCTGTTCGTTTACAAGTACAGTTTTAGAGCATAATACTATGTATAGGCTTCCATATAGATGGCCGTTGTAATGAGCCATATTCAATTATGAATTGCGCTCCTGACCTGACGATGGCCCAAATTAGAGTGCCCAAAGTAACTAAAGCAACTAATAATATTCACACAACTATCATACAACGCCATCTAGTCCCAAGCTAAGCAGAGCTTGTGTTATGAATACTAGACAACTGATAAACATACTTAAATATTTCTAAATACATACATATTATAGATAAATTACACCCAGACACAGAACAAATGATTGTGCTCATCACACAAACATTTGTCCTGGGTAGGAATCGAACCCACGAGGCCACGACCTCCGGCATAGCAGTCAGGGCCACTAACCACTAGACCAACAGACCAGTCAAAAGTGTCCCAACATCAGCACTTAAGATAACTTAATAACTTCACTGATGCCGCTATAAATGTGGCAACCTACTGGCCTCAAAAACTTTGAGGGACGAAGAAACCATCGATTCGAGAAGAAGAATTATAATGAATTAATTGATTTATGATGGCTTTTTGCTGTTTACGGCAATTCACCTTTCAACTGTCAAGTGAACACCAGTGGTTCACTTTAGAAAAGGCCTCTGCGTTTTATTGAACTTAGTTCATTCCCTCACAATTTTAATATGTTTTTTTTGGAAACATTCCGAACAGTCGAAAGGTTCATAACAAAAAAAAAAACGATAATTTTGAGGAAATAATTAATCGTAAGTCTTACCTCCGCAAAAAAAAAAGAAAACAGTTAACCCTCACTTACAGATCAAGTGAAAAAATATAAACATTGCTTTTCGGTACCCACGTTGCAAAAAGGTTTTATAAGACAACCTTGCGGTACCCTAAAAAGGGTTAGACCAACAAAAACCTCGGCTTAATTGTCTTAAGTGGTCTAAATAAAAAAAGGGATCGGATTCTTTTGAATTGTAGTTAAGTTAGCCCTTTGTTTTCCCACAAGTGGGCTATTGTTGCAGCCCATAATGAATTTAAAAAACCGTCGACCCTAAAAAGTTGGGCTTAAATTATTTTTTTATTAATTAAATGCTTACGTAAATAATATTTATGTTTGTTTGCTAGTAAAAAAAAACAGAATTTATGATGAGAATTTATCATGGATGGATTGATAAAAAAAAAACAACACCGCTGCATGAGGTAGATAGGTATAGTCGACCGCACGTTGGTGGTATGTAGTATTTTTTTCTTACTGATGTAGGTTGAAGCCTAGAACTTTCAATAGAGACCAACTTAGTTATTTATAATGGTCGTGAAGTCTATTGTAAGTGCTTTAGGAATATTCAAACTGCTTACCTACTCCCTTTCTATAGAAACCATGGTAAGTTCAATATCAGGAACTGGTTAAAATAATTTATTTATTTAGATATGTAAATAGAAATTAATGGTTAAATGCAAAACGCATCACTACTTACCATCAGGTGGGATCGCGGTCAAGCACTAGTTGATAACATAAAAAAAAGAATGCTGTTTGTCGAGTCAACTAGTTTAACATATTACCACTACATTGCCTACTTATTATTTTTATAATGGGGACCAATTCATAGTCAAAATGAATTCCTGGTTTCCTCAATAATTGGACCATATGGCCACCACCTCGTCGGTCCACCCCTATTCTTAATTTCATTATCAACTAGATAGATTGATATTTAATATGCATACCGTAAGTAAATTCAATTCCGTCGTTCGACAGATAGGAAGAATGTTAATTTTAATTGAATAATTGAAAAATGCCATTAAAATCCAATTTTGTTGTCACGAAATGATCTCACCATATTTGGGGCGTTATTAATCAATGGTTTCCGAGGTGAGAAGTGATGGCATTTTTAATGATGATGACTTGTCTTAAAAGGCTTGATTACAGATTGAAATGGTTGTATAAGTTTTGTTGTTCAGTTATGAGATTCTGGCATTATTTCACTTTCCGTTTTTAGCGAAAGTGAAATAATAACAGTAGTCATTTTTTTTTATTAGGGTTCCGTAGCCAAATGGCAAAAAAACGGAATCCTTATAGATTCGTCATGTCTGTCTGTCTGTCTGTCCGTCAGTATTTCACAGCCACTTTTTTCCGAAACTATAAGAACTATACTGTTGAAACTTGGTAAGTAGATGTATTCTGAGAAAAAAAAAGCAATAAATTTTGGGGGTTCCCCATACTTAGAACTGAAACTCAAAATTTTTTTTTCTTAAAACCCATACATTTGGATAGGTCTTCAAAAATTATATTGAGGTTTCTAATAACATTTTTTTCTAAACTGAATAGTTTGCGCGAGAGACACTTCCAAAGTGGTGAAATAATTAATGATGCGTACATGTATTTTAACTGAGTTGTAAACTTTTTTTTTAAATTTACATCTCAGAGTTCTGATCTAATTTCACCCAGAATAGCTAAAATAGTCAAGACTTTATTTTAGGCAATTTTTTAGCTTTTAATCTACGTGAACACGAGCTAAAAACGTACAATGCCTTCCAAAAATAGTACTCTGTGGTTCCAAATAAGAATAGGATTGATTTTACGCCATGTTGTGACGTCATAGTTGTCAAATCGAAAAATTGGGTAGGGTGAGCAAAACAATAAATGTTTTAAATAATATTTATTTACAAATCATGAGCGAAAAAAGTTTAATCAGAATCCAGTTCTTCAATTTTGCTAATCTCTGCGTCACTGTGTGAAGTGTCTGAGTAGTGGCAAATGGAAATAGAAGGCGAATTGCTCCTAACAATGAAAATAAGAAAAAATAAGTTTTTTTTTTACTCATTATGACTTAAATAACTTCAACTAGATTTAACTAAGACACACTTCAGTAAAGCAAAAAAACAAAACGGTTTTAATACGCAAATAAGTTTTCTTTGCAAACCGTACTTTTCAATCAAAATTTGACAGATTGAGGTTGGTTTGAGGCTTTCCTATTCTTATTTGGAACGCATATTACAAAAAAAAAAAACTGTCCGCTGATGTATTTTAAAAACGTTATAAGTGTGTAGTTTTTAATTTTAAGGTTTTTAAGGTCAAAAATTCGAAAAATGATAGGTGATAGGAACTTTTTAAATACGGAATCATATTTTGGATGCATTAATTAATATAAAAACCCCAAAGGCCACTCTATCACATTTTGCCTGTAGACCAGTGTTATTTATTATGTTATGTAGCGTTCTGAGACTTTTTAGAAAAAAAAAAAAGTTTAACCACACTAGGAATTACTCTTGAATCATGGGTGCGTTCAAATACTGGGGCCAAGGGTCTGATTCTGAAATGAAAATTCAGCCCTGGTACGAAAGGCAACGAAGGAACAGGAGTGGGTTTTTAGTCAGTAAAAGTCTGACACTATCTCCCGCTACTCACAAGAGCGGGGGATGTCATAAGATGATTTTCGCACCGAAAACAAAAGACATATAGTACGTACTCTCGGTTTGATTGGATGGTCACTCATCCACGGGCCAACGTTGGCAAACATTGCTTAACCTCGAAGATATACACTCCTCAATGTTAACCTCTCGAATGTCTTATGTTACACAGTAATAGGTATATTTTTTAAATTTAAATATTGATGAGACCTAATCTTATTCCTCTTGTCCACAGTACGACCTCTCTGGGTGCGACTTCAAGGTGGCAAGCGCCCTCTGGTGGCGGGTCAGAGCACTGAGCTGGTCTGTCAAGCAGTTGGGGCCAGGCCCAAGCCCACGATCTCCTGGTGGAAGGGAGGTACCAGGCTGAAGACTGTTAGAGAGACGGTGAGTAGAATATTATTGTAACATATTTCAGAATTTTCAAGATCCTGGTGTCCCGGACATTTGGAAGGCAGATACCCCTTAAACGAATTTTATGAAGTGAGATACCTTTTTCTTGGTTTGGGAAACTATAAAACTCCAGCTCAGCGAGTGTCAGACTTTTACAGACTAAAACCCACTTGTGTTCCTTCAGTTGCCGTTTGCGTTCTAGGGCCACAGTAACTCCTTCGAAATATCTCGAAACCCTGCTACTTACTTACCTAAATTCCTCTTCTTCTTGGTCCTTTAACTCTTGCCAGAGTGGTCGTGGTTATCACGAAGGTAGCTCTCCGGAAGCTGTCAAGGTACGCCGCACGACTTCTAGTTACTTTTGTTGGCAGTCATCAGGGCGCACTCGTTCAATGGACCGCCAACAGCCGCTTTGATCTGGTCAGTTCATCGCATTGGTGATCTGGCCGGCCACGTCCTCCACTTTTCCTTGTATAACAAGGAGTTCAATGGAGTCACTTCCACGTCGATAATTAAGGCCAAAGTATTTAAAAATACGACTGCGCACTAGCGTAGAAAAGTGTTCCTTGACGCCCAGTTCCTCAATAATTAGAATTCAAGAAATCTCATCACAGTATTTGTAGTTACCTTCTGGTCACGGTTAAGTCTTACTGGAAAAACGTTTCGTCATAGTATTATGGATTTAGTGGCAGAACTATAGGATGGCAAGGCTGGTAAAGGATACAGGCGCCCAGTCCGACAGGGCCCCTGGTCTGACAGGGCCCGGTCCGAGAGGCCGCGAGCTCAGAAGAAGTAACTCAACCTATTTTACAAAATTTATTTAAATTAAATCACAACAACACAATGATACATTTTCTTGGACCCCGTCCAATGAATTTCCCACGAGCCTCAGATGATATAGTTACGTCACTATTTGGATTCTAAGTAAACCTACCAAAACCATGACCTATCCCCTACCGTTCTTAGTAACCAGTACCCAGACCATTAGCATTGATAAGCTTATCGCAACATTAGTCCAACGAACTTCACCAAGCGAGACTGTTTGCATTGCATCGCATTACACGCCAGATGGCCAGTGGAAACGATAAATACGAACTAGGGCTGTAACAGAAATTGGGTTAGTTTCGGCCGAAACCAGGACTTAGGACGAAACTTTGGTCTTGTGATATTTATGGACGAAGTTGAAACTTTTTGACGAATAACCTTTATAAGATTAGCATGGGTTGCTAAATCCCAGTTTCTGATCAGAAAATTGTCACAAAATTTATGAGACAATTTGTTTTAAACTTAACACTTGGAATTACTCCTTTATCGTGGGTACGTTCATGAAAACTTAGACTTACATACACAAGACACCGAGACCCGGAACAACTATCTGTAGGCCCTACAAATATTTGTTCCGTACGGGAATCGAACGCGTGACACGTAGCGCATTAGACAATCGATTAACCGCTGCGCTAACGTTCCGTCAATTAGTCGAAATCACGATAAGTTCTGCTGAGATTTGATTGGTTGAGTAAATTTTCAACTGCCAATTGTAATCTCTAGGCTTGCGTTAATTTAAGACGCATCGATTATTTATATTTAGAAACCGGGTATAAGTCAAGTAAAACGTTCAATTAATATCTATAGTAGATAGAGCTTAATTTAATTAATGTAATTCCTTTAAGTCTACGAAAAATTTAAAGAGACTGACTGATTAATAATTAAAATATGAACTTAACTCATGACTTAGCATGGGTTAATGCTTTTTGATGATCATCAAAAAGCAAACCTTTGTAAATTCTACAAATAATTTTCATTAGCCTTTTTTTAAATAAATTCAATTAGAATGCAAGCTCGCCTCTAATTAGGTCTTTCACTGGATAAAATAAAAGCCGAAAGCCGAAACTTAATTTACAATTTGGTGCAGCACTACAAAAACAGACTCCAGACAAAAATGTTTCGTTCACAGTATGCTGTTCCGATTTCTTTATTTTCCCCACGCTTTGTTTTCTTTCTTTTGAAACTAAAACAACTAAAGTATCTTAAGTAAAGAAAGTAGCTTAATTAAAGTGGTTTCACAAGAACAATAGACTTCAGTTCCGAATTAAGAGATCGGCTTAATCTTATCTGAGAGTTTTGTATTGTAAATCTGTACTAATATTGAAGAGCTGAAGAATTTGTTTCTTTGTTTGAAATCGCTAATCTTAGGAACGACTGGTTCGAATTGAAAAAATATTTTAGTGTTTTATAGGATATTTATAAAGAAATAATAATAATATATATATATTTAATTTGATATAAACTAGTGCTTGACTGCGATCCCACATGATGGTAAGCAGTGATGCAATCGTTGATGGTGAGGCGCACTAGTTTATTAAGAGCCTATTCACTCATTATTTGTTAAAAACACGGTATACAACATGGTAAAAGAGAACAAATAGGAACGAATAGGTTTCGCATTTTTTTTTTAGGTGTGAAAATCCTATAATGACAAATCCCGCTCTTGGGCGGAGCAGGAGATAGTGTCAGACTTTTACTGACTAAAAACCCACTCCTGTTCCTTCTTTGCCTTCGTCCCAGGGCCTCGGGTTTCACTTTCACACTACCCGTGGATAGGTTTCGCATGCAAATTTTTGGTATGTAGAATACATATTATTAACATACAGAGATATTTGTCAACACACAACTAACGATTTTTTTTTGGTATTAACTTCTTGATTAGCGTAATTAGAGACACAATAGTAAGACAATGGCGCACGAACGCCGGCGTTCTAACTTCTAAAGGTCTTAGACTATAAAAACATAACACTTAATAACCAAATTAAAACCAAGTTTTTTCGAGGTTGTGGGCATCAACGTCACGCTACAACTAATAGGGCTGCTGCAGTTTTCAGCCGCATCCGATTAGACTGGAAGCCGACCCTAACGGCCTGGTCGCGACTTCGGTCTTAGAGGCGAGCGGTGCGGCGAGCGGGGCGGCATCTGTAAATGGGCGCAGGGGGCTGTGAGCGGCGTCTCGTGGCGTATTTCAAACATTTTCATACTTTTTTCGTACCGCTCGCCGCCCCGCGCTTAGCCACCGCTCACAGCGGCAAGGTCTTGAACGGACCGTAAACTAGTTGGGAAAAGGCTAGGCAGATGATAATGATAGATTTGTTCTTATGAATTACGAAGATATTTAACAAGCACCATATTTAGAGGTTTTAACAGGCACCTACAATCAAACGGTTTCGTTTGTAATATATTAAATACTAAGATAAGAAATAATAATTACCTACATAATAAAAAATATAATCATTAGTCGTGTGAAACCAGTAGCGCCATCTTTTATTCGAAACTAGAACTACAAGCACACAAAACTGATTTATACCCCAGTCCCTAATAGATGTCGCCACAATCGCGATGCCCTCAAGTCAACGAACCTAATTCTGTAGCATTACGACGATCAAGATTGACATGGACAGCACAATGGCGGACTGTCATTAACTAGGAGTTGTATATTGAAACCTTAAGGACGGAATCGAGAATCAGTAATGGTTCGAATCGATTCGATTGATTGAATAGTAGGGTTGACCTGTCTATTTTTATCGAGTTTTATATCAAGGCAGTCACTCAGTAGGTACTTATCAGTTTTTTTTCTTTATGGCAATGTATATTGCCTAGACTGTTACACGTACATGTTTTCTTACGTGATAAGTTTTTAACAATAATGTCTTTCGTATGACATTAATACATTACATACACATTCTATTGTTTTAGTAGTATTTGACAAAAATAGTCTATACATTTGGCAAACTTTGCTGAGGTAGTCACCACTATTATAAAAAATCACAGCTGCATTTTACCGAGATCGCGCCTGTTTCAATGATTCCACATATTGTCCAGTTGAGTAGACACTTAAGGTACAAAACTACACCAATTTTGCATCACAACGTCCACTAAGAATTAATTTGCTAATAATATAATTAAAACCGGCTATTGGGTAAAAAAAAAAGCACGAGCCCATCAAAAACATTTTTTTATAAGTTTTGAAAACGGGTGTAGTCTGTAGACGTGTGGCCAATTTTTTTTCCATATTGATTTTATAAAATATTAAATAAAAAATCAAGGTTTCTGTAGATATATTATATATTTTTTTTTTGAGAACATTATGAAGTCCACGCAAAATAGCCGATTTTCAGAGGTATTTACTGGATTAGTTTTACAAAAATTTAAGGTTTGATTTCAATAGAAACTGAAGAAGACCGAGAAAGAAAAGATGTGTAATAACGTCATAATCATGTAAGAGCGGTTGTATGAAAAATAATGTAAATATATCTCGAGTTGGACGCTCTTAAATTAGTGTATGAACTAATTATGTTGCATCTTTTTCAAATACGATAAGTATTACATTTAATTGGATTTCCGAAAAGTTCTAAAACCCTGCCGAGAATCGGTAATGAGCTGATTTAAATCAATAGATTGAAAGGTCTGTTGACGATTTATTTTCTGTTTCATTGCAACATTTGCTGGGAATAAGCATCACGTTTGCATATCTTGATAAGGGATTTATGAGTTTGTATTTTTAAAAGATCTTTTTCTAAAGTAAAGATTGTTGCTCCGGTTGAAGATCAGGATGGCATTCAGTCGGGTCTCCTTACCATCACGAGTCAAAATGTCCGGCATACGATCGAGAAAAAGGGATGGAGCTATATACCCTATGACTGGCCTGTTGGTCTAGTGGTTAGTGGCCCTGACTGCTATACCGGAGGTCGTGGGTTCGATTCCCACCCAGGACAAATGTTTGTGTGATGAGCACGATCATTTGTTCTGTGTCTGGGTGTAATTTATCTATAATTATGTATGTATTTAGAAATAGAAATATATAAGTATGTTTATCAGTTGTCTAGAACTCATAACACAAGCTCTGCTTAGCTCGGGACTAGACGGCGTTGTGTGATAGTTGTGTTGTTATGTTATATACACCCTATATAGCTCCATCCCTTTAACAGTTCAGTTTACGTCTTCAGATGGATCAGAGCTCATGGTAGGCCTCTGGAACGCAAAGGGTAACTGAAAGAACACAGATGTGTGTTAGTTAGTGAAGGTCTCTCCCTCTCGCTGCATCACTACGTGTCCCAGTAGAATTAAACCTTAACTCTTTGCCACCAGACCTCACCGGATGGCAACATCACCAGCAGCATCCTGACCTTCGTGCCAACTATAGAGGATGCTGGAAGAGTGCTCTCCTGCAGGGCGGTACAGCCAAGTCTGCCGCATTCTACCCATGAGGATGGATGGAAGATGGAGATACAACGTAAGTCACTATTTCTCTTTCGTTTATTCATTTATATATGCATATACGTAAAACACTGCTTCGTTGGTCTTGTGGCAGCAAACGCGACTGCTGAGCGTGGGATCCTGGGTTCGATTCCCAGGTCGGGAAGTTTGGAAGTTGGTATATAGGGTGACTGGTAATTAGTGACCGATACTTAAACACGTGATTGTGCTCATGATTACAAACAACTTTCCCAAAGAAACTTTTTATATACTCACTAGTTTGTAGGTACAATCACTGATTAGGTACGTACACCTATGGGTTTGCAAGCTGCGCGGGTGTTCTATCACTATTGTAGGTTCGACGGCGTCACGCGCCTAACAGCTGAGCGGTCCCCGATCACAGCCGCGCGCACGTATTTAAACAGCTGTTTTATTATTGTGATAAAACTAATGAGAATATAAGAAAAGTTTCTTTGCGAAAGTAGTTTGTAATCATGAGTACAATCATGTGTTTAAGTATCGGTCACTAATTACCAGTCACCCTATATATCGGACTATGAGAGTGAAGGAACAGAGGGTGCACTTGTGTTTGCGCACGAACTTGTGCAATATAATATGTAATAATAGAATGATGAAATTGTCACATTTGAGCATAAATCAATTAGGTATATAATAAACTTTTTTTTCCAATCCTCACAGATTTACCCGTGGCCAAACTGGAGTTGGGTGCGAATCTAGACGCCAGCAAAGTAGTGGAGGGCTCAGACGTGTACCTCGATTGCAGAGTGCGAGCAAATCCGTGGCACAATCATGTATATTTCACACATAATGTAAGTACCTAATATTAACGATTATATTACCTTGTTTTTTGTTTATAATTATATTTCTTCTCCTTTATTGTCAACAGCAACAAATATATATATGCAATTTTTTTTTGTTTCTAATTCAAATACTTTTTAGCTCTGGTAAACAAATATGAAAAAAATAAAGTATTTATTTATACACTCCTATTTTATAATTAGTACAAAAAAAAAATGGGGCTCTATCCGTATCCATTACTGATCATATTTTTGTAGTCAAAAGTAAAAATAAACGAAATCCCAAAAATGTCCACGAAAATTTGTCATCTCTAAACTCGTATATAAAAGAAAGTCGTGTTAGTTACACTATTTATAACTCAAGAACGGCTGAACCGATTTGGCTGAAAGTTGGTGGGGAGGTAGCTTAGAACCAGGAAACGGACATAGGATACTTTTTTTTTTTTTGACTAGGTTAGAGTAGGGTAGAGTAGGGTAGAGTAGGGTAGAGTAGGGTAGAGTAGGGTAGAGTAGGGTAGAGTAGGTTAGAGTAGGGTAGAGTAGGGTAGAGTAGGGTAGAGTAGGGTAGAGTAGGGTAGAGTAGGATAGAGTTGGGTAGAGTAGGATATAGTAGTCAGTTGACGGGAGCGAAGCCGCGGGCAAAAGTTAGTAATTGATAAATTCATGATAGAATCAATCATTCATAACAATTGCTACTAGAAAATACTACGCGCAGTGTTAATCCATTTTGATCGTCATTTATTCATTCATAATCAATATAGCCTATACAATATTTCCATAAATTGAGTGACATTTTGGGATATAAACAAACGCTTATAACTTTGCTGTTTATGAATATTATTTATTGAGACTTTACTAAAATAATAACACGACCTTTTCTAATAAGCCTTTTAAGTATTTGTACTGATTAAAAATTAGTGGTGTATATACTTTATTGTAAACCATGATATTAAATGATACAATTTGATCCTTTAATTAAAAAAAAATATATAATAAAATGTCTTCATCAATAATGAAGTTATAAAGCTTCAATTCTGCTAATAGGATAGAGAAGTCCGACTCTGGAATTTGAATGATCCACCGACCCGCTTTGGGCCCACGTGGTGGATTACGGCCCATTCCCTTTCCTAGAGAGGAGGCCTAAGTCCCAGCAGTGGAAATTTTATAAGGCTGATTATGCTATATACCTAAGTGCATTTTAGTAAAATTTTAATGCTTGAATTATGATTCTAACTTAATTTTCTAATTGGGCTATATAAGGGTGTGTCATTATCCAGTTACATGTTGTTTAAATACTCCATTATTCTTTTTCAAACAGGGTGTAGTAGTAAAACCAGGTCCAGGAGTTCTCCTAGCCAACCAAAGCCTGGTCCTGCAGCGGGTGTCAAGGAAGGCAGCTGGCGCTTATGTATGCTCAGCAAGGAACACCCTTGGAGAAGGGTCCTCTGAGAACCTGATACTGGATGTCAAGTGTAAGTAGAAAAAATAGACAGACTTAATTTTCAAAATGGCGTACGTGTGGTTGGAGTTTTCTGGACAAATAGATTATCGGGGTTCTGGAGTGATGACCACATACTAGAGGAAGCAGCGTTGGAAGACCTCCCACAATGTGGACCGATGACCTGGAGAGGGTCACGGAAATCCGGATGCAGGACGTTTAAGACCTGTGGTCGATAAGGCGCTGCTTGGGGGAGCCCTATATGCAACAGTGGACGTCTTTCGGCTGAAATGATGATAAGATTATCAGAATAAAAAGAGGTGCAGTTATTTAAAAACTTGATAGTGGCGCCTTCTTTCCTAGCGCTTGAGATTAATTATTATTAAAAATCAAAAGTACTGGGCTTGTGTAGCCCAGCTTGACTCCTTGACGTGCACACTGCAATCAACATTCTAGTATTATCTACGTCGCTTCGCTTTCGAGCAGCGCAAGAGTCCCCTCTCGCTCCCTAGATCCTGGCCTATAAAACCATCACGGGCCATCCATCTCTATTGGGCCTACCTTACGCACAAGCTTCACCATAGTTTTGCCTGCACAGTCCAATTTGTACACGGAACACCGTGCGTGTGGTTGGTAAAACTTGTACAGTTTTACACTGTGTATAAAAGTTACATTAGTTACTTTTACCAATAAATATGTTAATCTGTTTCTCTTACAACTCGTCCATCTATTTTTGGGTTCAGTACCTCAAAAGGAAAAAACAGAACCTTTATAGGATCACTTTGTTGTCCGTCCGTCTGTCTGTCTGTCTGTCTGTCTGTCAAGACCCTTTATCTCGGGAACGCGTGGAGGTATCGAGTTGACATTAAAACCATAGTCTCAAATTTGCGGTCCCTTGAAGCTGTGTGAAAATCAAACAACTGAGTTCACGGAAAAAAAAGATACGGCCGTTTATGTCGCAAAAACGTGTATTTCGACACTTTCAAGGGAATCAAAATTCATAGGGTTACTTTCCGTTGACCTAGAATCCTGAAATTTGGCATGAAGCAAGATCTCATAACACAAGTATAGGAAAACATCTGAAAACTGTAAATTTTTAGTTACGACACAAAAAAAAAAACTTTTTTTGCGATTCGGAAAAATCTTCGTAACTCAAATTCGGGAATTGAACTGTTTTCATAGGCAAGTTTGTACGGAACTCTCAGTGCGCGAGTCCGACTCGCACTTGTCCAGTTTTTTAACCATGCACCGTAAATTTATGTGTCCTGTTGTTTTTCTGTACAGTTGTGCCAACCTGCAAGTCATCAGCTCCTATAGTGGTGAGGGCGGCAAGAGGAGAGGTCATAGACATTGACTGCGATCTTGATGCCAATCCTAAGGTAAGATGTGTGATGTGTGTGTGCATGTGTGTGATGATGTGTGTGGTATCTTCTAAACTATGGAGTCAGAGTACTAAACACTATTTAAAGGTTTATCCGAAAGCCTAGTTAACACTTCGCGTGACCCAAAGACTGGCTTTAAACGTGAGAGTGTTTGTCGGATATTTATGTATTTATTTATTTCATACTTCATCCACATAAAGGTACGGAGGCGGACTTAATGTCTTAGGTATTTTCTACCAGTCAACCATTGGGTGATGCAGAGAATAATAGTGGTAGGTGTAATAAAAGAGAGAAAGAAAAATAGGTTAACCTTTTGAGTGCGTAATTAGAGACACAATAGTAAGACAATGGCGCGTGAACGCCGGCGTTAATGCCCATCAACAGCTTAATATAAAAAAGATATACAAATGAATCACAGATACAATACAATATAGTTAAATATAATATATACATAATTTATTGAACTAAATATATAGGGTGACTGGTAATTAGTGACCGATACTTAAACACGTGATTGTACTCATGATTACAAACAACTTTCCCAAAGAAACTAGATTACGCGTGCCGAACACTCACTTCAATCGACTCAGGTACTTATAGTGTAATCCATACACCTTGAACATTACACTATGTTGAACGAAACGCGTAAGCGCCACGAAATTCATGGCGCTTAAGACATTTCGGTCGCGAAAAAAGTATCTATAACTTTTCAGTAGATATTTTAACAAATAGTTTCCATGATCGTGCTTGTCTATCACTAGAATATAAGTCGGTGGCTCTAGCTAACTAATTGAGAATTTAATAAATGCTTTATAAAACAGTGTTTGAACCACGCTTAGCAGATATTTCGTTGTCGAGACAAAGTTGTCTCATCACAAGACACTTCCAAAGCGACCTCGCAACCGTCTAAAATCCTTTACTCGCTCCAATAACTTCTAATAACCCAAAGAACGTCCCAACATCATTAAAATACTTATTTCCTCTCATAATTTTTCCTTTAAGACCTTTTCATGAAATTCCAACCAAAAATACTTTATCAAGAACTGGTCTCAGAAAATTATTTCCGAAGATTATATATTACTAGCTTTTCCTAGCGGCTTCGCTTGCGTGAAAGTATATTTCTCCATACAAACTTTGGACCCCTGTTTCATCCCCCCTTAGGGGGTGGATTTTGGAAAATCCTATCTTAGTCATCATAACAACATGACTTGATTCCACCATCTCATTTCTACCATCGGACAATCCGACGTATGGCAGGTATCCACCCTTACGTTGTTTAAACTTCTACGGTCCGGACCAAGCGTTTCGCCTCGCTTTTATACCGTATCGTACATCGTAAGACTGGAACCATTTGCCTGCTGCGGTCTTCCCGTCCGATTATAATTTAAGTGTCTTCAAGATTAAAGTGAACAGGCTCTTAATAAACTAGTGCGCCTCACCATCAACGATTACATCACTGCTTACCATCAGGTGGGATCTCAGTCAAGCAAGAAACCTTGTTCATTTCAACGGTTGTGCGTTGATATGTCAGTCAGTTTCTCCTTTTATGTATGTAGATATGCCTCAAAAGATATTATAAAAGGGAAGTTCGATTCAAGGTCACATCGAAGTCTTTATTTGAGGGTACAATGGCTTTATATGAAAGTTAAGACGTGAACTCGTGACCTTGAGAGTTGATTCTTGATAGAATTTTCGTGGTTGGTGTCACAGAGTAGAAAGTTGCAGTAAGTCAACTTTTTTCATCTTTCCTTATTCCCACTCGTATATCAGGTTACTGGTTCGAAACTACCAATTATATAATTCCCGTCCGATTATAATTTAGGCGTCTTCAAGGCTAGAGTGAATAGGCTCTTAATAAAATAGTGCGCCTCACCACAGGCCTCACCATCAACGATCGCGTCACTACTTACAATCAGGTAGGATCGCGGTCATGCACTAGTTATTAACAATAAAAAAAGGAAAAACGGAACCCTTATAGGATCACTTTGTTGTCTGTCTGTCTGTCTGTCAAGACCCTTTATCTTGAGAACGCGTGGAGGTATTGAAATTAAAACCATATATTCAGGTCTGCGGTCCCTTGAAGCTGCTAAAAAGCCAAACTTCTAAGTTAACGAAAAAAAAAAGATACGGCCGATTATGTCGCAAAACAACGTATATTTCGACACTCTCAAATGAATCAAAATTCATTCGTTCATTCCCGTTGACCTGGAATCCTGAAATTTCGCATAAAGCAAATTCTTGTAGCACATATACAGGAATAAATCTGAAAACAGTATTTTTTTTGTTACGTCACAAAAAAAAAACTTTTTTGCAATCCGGAAAAATCTCAGGAATTGAACTATTTACATAGGTAAGTTGGTACGGAACCCTCAGTGCGCGATTCCGACTCGCACTTGCCCAGTTTTTTTAAAACGTGTAATTTTAAATCGCGTGTGATCTATTGGCATTCTGCAGTAGATCATGTTCTTTATGCATAACATAGTCAGCTTTATAATGTTCCCCCTGTTGGTACTCAGGCCTTCTCTCTAGGAGAGGGAATGGGACGTAATCCACCACGCGGGCCCATAGCGGGTTGGGGGATGTCACATATGTTCGAATTTTTGGTTCTAAGACATGCCGGCTTCCTCGCGATGTTTTACTTTACCGTTTTGAGAGCAGTGGTGATGAAATAAACTACACAAAGTAATGCGCCTGGCTGGGTTTGAACCAGCAACCTACACCTCGTAAGTCGGTGCCGTTACCACTCGGCCACCACTGCTCTCTCGTAGATCATGTTCTTTATTCCAGTAATATTAATGTAAGAATTCCTATATACATATTACATAGACACAGTAACATTACATAACCCATAGTTACATTACATATTTTATTAGTATTGTAATGTAACTATGAGTATTTCAAGCCTAAAATAAATGAAATAAATAAATATATTAGCAATTTACTACTAGGCTAAAATTCGCGAGAGTCCTAGAAACGCAAAGGACAACCGAAAGAACGCGAGTGGGTTTTAGTCAGTACAAGTCTGACACTCTCTTTCACTCCACCTGTGCTCAACCCAGAGCGAGACGAGTTGTTTGATGATTATCTAACTCAAAAAAGAAATCGGAAAGCCTGACTTTTTTTTAAGGTGGGAAATCATCTAATGACTTTTTCGCCCTAGGGCTGAGCGAGAGGGCGTATCAAGCTTTTACTGGCTAAAACACACCTGTGTTCCTTCAGAGAAGAAAGAATTAAAAGTTGATGACTCGGGCTCGGTTAAACGGTTACCGGACGTCCAGACGTCGATCTACCCATCGCTCTTCGTCCGCAAGCTCACGCCTACGGTAGCTGGTAGTCGGGGTCGGGGTCCCGGCAGCTGACGCGTCAAGAAGGCCTATACATCTTACAGCTGAAATTATTAACAGTATAAGAAATAATGATTTAAGTACTGAACATTTTTACTCTGCGCCCGTATTATCCAAGCGTCACTAATGGTTACCTAAATCTTCAATTAATGGGTTAGTCAGCGTTTTATTAAATTTAAGAATCATCTTTTGTAAAAAATGGCACGTCCGTGGCAATAAAGTCAAGTTAGCTTAGGAAGTATTGTTCGGGCGTTGTCGAAAATCTTCGTCAGGCGTCGGGCGCGAGAAAGGCCGCGGGCCCATCACACTTCACTAGGTAGAACAACCGACGACACACCTTATTATTTCTGATCTTTTTAGGGTTCCGTACTTCAAAAGGTAAAAACGGAACCCTTATTGGATCGCTTTGTTGTTCGTCCGTATGTCTGTCTGTCAAGACTCTTTATATCGGACACGCGTGGAGGTATCGAGTTGAAATTAAACCATAATTATACTCAAATCTGCGGTCCGTTGAAGCTTTGAAAATATTTAACTTTTCAGTAAACGAAAAAAAAGATACGGTCGTTTATGTCGCAAAAAACGTATATTTCGACACTCAAAATTCATAGAATGCTTCCCGTTGACCTGAAATTTGGTATAAAGCAAGGTCTTATAGCATAGATATAGGAATAAATCTAAAAACAGTAAATTTGTTAATTCGTCACAAAAAATAAAATTTTGATTTGAAAAATCTTCGAGACTACGTTCGGAAATTGAACTATTTACATAATTTTGTACGGAACCCTCAGTGCGCGAGTCCAACTCGCACTTGCCCAGTTTTTTTTTATTATTTCTTGTGTAACTATTACAGCTTTAATTTTAATTCATTATTTTTCGACGTCTTAGTTCATTGCAGTTCCATTAATCTCTTGTATCGTCATGATTTATCATTAAATGTTTTATTTAGTTGTTGTAATTGTCTTTTAGTGTTGCAGCACTTGAATAAGTATTAAATGATGTACTTGTCTGGTTAAAATAAATGAATAAACGAGACCAAATAACTAAAGTAAAATTCTCCACCAAATTTCTAGCGACTCAAAATCTGGACCATAAAATATAGGTTTCCTACTTAACTATAACTTAACTCTAGCTCTAAACCAACCTACTAGGCCTAATAGTAAAACTTGTATTGATAACTTTGCACATAATCTAAAAAAAGGATGGAAAGCGGAAATTATTGACCTCATGTTATCGGATCACACATCACAAATACTTAAAATACCTGTTAATAAAACGTGTCGCCTAAAATTTTGGAAAACGGTAAAAAAATGTTACACCAAAGAGAATCTTGATAAATTTAAATCATGTATACAAAACATAACTTTCCAAGAAGTTTACGAAAGTGATGATGTTGATGTAGCCTATAAGACCTTTCTTGATACTTTTTTGTTGTTTTACAATCTCTGTTTTCCAGAGAAAATAATAACGATAAAAACAAAGAAACAGGTTAAATGGATCTCTCATGGCATTAAAACATGTAGTAAAAGACAGAGACAGCTATTGTGGGATTACAGACTACACCCAACAAAAAAAGCTAAAAGAGAATTGAAAAAATATACTACACGGTACAAAAAAATCGTTAGACTAACCCAGAAGGCACAAAATAATTACTTTATAAACAACTCACAAAATAAATCTCAAGCCACATGGCAAATAATCAATCGTTCTAAAACTAACTTACCAAAAGAACAGATACTGACAATAAAAACAGAGAATTTGACTTACACAAACCCGACAGACATAGCAAATGCATTTAATGACTACTTTATAGACGACATTGAGAATAATATAACAAATGTTTATGCAGCCTGTTCTAAAATCTGATATTATTTTAGCCACAAAGACGCTTAAAAATACTAGTACTGTAGGTATTGACGGTATATCAACAAAAGTAATCAAACATGTAATTGAGCTTATAGCACCTGTCTTAGCGCATATTATCAATATAGGTATTACCGAGGGCGTCTATCCCGCTGATTTGAAAAAAGTTATAATAAAACCCCTCCATAAAAAGGAAGACAAGAAGAATATAAAAAATTACCGGCCAATAGCTAAAATTCCTGTCTTTTCCAAAATTTTTGAAAAAGTTATTTACAACTCTCTATACCAATATCTTTCTAAATACGATATTTTATGCAAAGAACAAAACGGTTTCCGTAAAAATAGAACAATTAATATGGCTATTTTCGATTTTTTAAATAAAGTTATGTCTGCTGTTGATAGAAAGACTCCCATCTGCGCTATTTACACAGACATGACTAAAGCTTTTGATTATGTTGATCACAAAATCCTTTTAGATAAATTGCATTGCTATGGCATCAGAGGCAACATTTTAAAATTACTGGAATCATATCTAAGTAATAGATTGCAATGTACTGAAATTACAAGAGTATGCGCAAAAACCAAAACAGAACGAACTTATGTGTCAAAGTTCAGAAATGTAGAATATGGAGTGCCTCAGGGTAGCGTGCTTGGGCCACCTTTATTTCTCATTTACATAAATGATTTGCCAAAAGTGACACAACAAGAAATGATTTTGTTTGCAGATGATAGCACCGCCATAGTAGAATGTAAAGACTTAAATACTTATCAATTTGACATTAATAATACTCTTACTGACATAATTAATTGGCTTAATATGAATAATTTAATAATTAACCTTAAGAAAACCAAAGTAATGCATTTCCACCAAAGAATTGAAGCCCCAGAAACTTTTGTTAATTATAATGGAACTGAAATAGAAGAAGTAAAAGTAGGTGTATTTTTAGGTATCCATATTGATAATAAACTTAATTGGAGACCTCATATAGAACAGCTTTGTAAAAGAATAAATAAATCTGCATATGCACTTTTTCAATTGGCTAGAAAAGTAAATATAGATGCGTTACTTCTTGCCTATCATGGTCTAGTTGCCTCACTTCTAAGATACGGAATTATTTTTTGGGGTAATTCCCCGGATAAGGCTTTCCTATTCAAGGCACAAAAAAGGTGCATTAGAGCCATGTGTGGCCTAAAAACAGACGACAGCTGTGTACCGTATTTTAAATCATTAAATATACTTACGCTACCAGCACTATACATATTAGAAATTAGTACTTTCGTCAAAACGAATCCTAATCTTTTTGAAAAAATTACAATGGTACGAAATGTTCCAATTCGTAGTCAGTACAAAAATTCTTTAAGTAATTATAAATGTAAAACTGCATTAGTAAAAAAGAGTGTCTTGGGTATGGCACCGCGCATTTATAATAAAATTCCAGACTCCATAAAAGAATTGAATTTTACACAATTTAAGAAAAAAATGAAATTGTTCCTAATTGATAAATGTTACTATACTATTGACGAATTTCTAAATGATGAATTAATATAGAATTACATTTTGTGAATACTAAACAATTTAGAAATTTTAATTATGGTAACAATTTAATTATTTGGCCATTTTAATTGATTTTACATTATAATTATTTGGACATTTTTAATCATTTTGACACTTTATTATTTTAATATTTTAATTGTATTGACATTTTTATTTGTATTGACATTTAATTGTATCGACATTTTAGTTGTTTTTGACATTTTAATTGTATTGACATTTTTATTTGTATTGACATTTTAATCGTATTGACATTCAATTGATTTGCAAACTATTTAAATTAATAATTAGAATAATATGTAATTGTTGAATTTATTTTTCTATTGTAATACCATAAATTATCCATGTTTTTTATTTTTATTTTTGTAAATTATAATTCATAATTCTTAGCGACAATTGCACCCCATATTTGTACGCCTTCAGGCATAACATAGCGCTCTGTTAATCAAATATAAGACCTGTAATTCTTTACCTATGTTAACAAATAAATTATTATTATTATTTTTTTTTATATTTTATTTATCTCAGGACCCTGAGGTCCTGGACCTTTGGGAGGCGTACGAGGAGCCGAAGCCAACTCGCAGAGGCCCTTTAGATAATTATAAAGGAACATGATATCAACCGACGATTATCCCTGTACGCGCTATGCTAGTGCACCCAAGGACAACCCCCGGTTATTGAAAAACTGTTGCGACATATGGAGAACAAAGATAATAGGGCTATGGTTTTTGGAGTCTTAAGTGGACTGGTAACATGGAACTATGTCAAGACTATGGCCCCTGCCTGAACAACGTTATTAATATGCATCGAAAAAAGGCAGGGGGTGACTTGCACACTCAATAAATGGGCCCCCAAAAACGGCCGCTAGCACGAAGTGACGTAGCAACAAGAGGGCAACATATCCTGAGGTGCTTGAGGAGTGGAGAGGTATACCACGGCTATCAGGACAATCCCGGAAGTACGGTCAAGATCCCTACCAGCACCTTACTGGATTATACATCCTTCTCCCGAGCACGTTTGCTCTTGCGAATCTCCACTCAAGCCAGCCAATAAAGGCAAGAGAGAGGTGGGAGCTCAGTTCCTCGTCAGTGTTCACTACGGCCGGCCAATAAAGGCAAGCCGGAGATGAAGAACAAGAATTCTCCCGGGAGATCGGGTCCGTGGGGTCGCTAATGCCCAACAGTTCGCCACAAAACTGCACTGCGGATTGTATCTCTCTTAGTCTGGCCCCTCACCCTAGGCATATTACGGCAAAGCAAACTTTACCGATACAGACCTAGGGTATATTGGAGCACGCAAGCCCCACCACGACGTCAACGTAGAGATACGGCGATGGGGTTATTATTATTATTATTATTATTATTATTATTATTATAAAATAATAAATATTACGCCAATCGATTGTAAACTTTAGCGACAACTGTTTTAAAGTTGAATTTTCCCACAAAGCTTTATTTTGACCGACACACAGGTAATGTAAGCAGACTTCATCAAATTTTATCAATATTGACACTTTGTTTTATATTGTTATTTTCAATTTTGCGTGCAAAAATATAGTCGTTTTGTTAGTTAAAATACAGTAACAGTAAAACTATTCGGAACTCATGCATATTTATTGAAAATACTGTAACTTATGGCTGGATGGTCGGAGCTTTATTTTGGTACTGATAGTATTTTGTTTTTTTTATTGACATTATTATTTCGATTCGATTGTTGAGTGATTCATTCACATAAATCGTTACGGTTATCAGGCTGAAAATGTCAGACAGATTATAAATAATATCTACAAAAATCGGGCTATTTATTTATATATATAAAAGGAGAAACTGACTGACTGACATATCAACGCACAGCCGAAACTACTGAGACTAGGAGCATGAAATTTTGCACAAGGTTTCCTTTTACTACGTAGGCGAGCACTAAGAGAGGATTTTCTAAAATTCACTCCCAAGGGGATGAAACGGGGGTCCAAAATTTGTATGGAGAAATCTATTTAAACGCGGGCGAAGCCGCTGGCAGAAGCTAGTTATATATAATTATTTTTATTTTATTTCTTTGGTTTGTTTCATCATCATCATCATCATTTCAGCCGAAAGACGTCCACTGTTGGACATAGGCCTCCCCAAGTGTCGCCACAATTACCGGTCCTGTGCGTCTCGCATTCATCAGATTCCCGCGACCCTCACCAGGTCATCGGCCCACCTTGTAAGAGGCCTTCCAACGCTACGTCTTCCGGTACGTGGTCGCCATTCCAGAACCTTTCAGCCCCAACGGCCATCCGTTCTGCGAGCAATGTGCCCTGCGCACAGCCACTTAAGTTTGGCGATTTTTCGTGCTACGTCGGCAACCTTGGTTCTCTGCGGATATCTTCATTCCTGATTCGATCACGCTAGGAAACTCCGAGCATAGCCCTTTCCATTGCCCTTGCATTGGTTTGTTTATTTAGTGGTTTTTAGTACATACAATGTAATCTCTGCTAGCCGTTCAGCGTCTACCCGTCGACGACGGCTGGCACTGAAAATCAGCGCTGTGGTTCTGTCTAATACACGAGCTCCAGCATTTTGCTGAACGCTGGCCGTTTTGCGTGGATGTGTCGCATAACTCACAATATTATATAGAGTTGTTAATGTTTTATTTTTTAAGGTATGAGCCATGTTTGTCGTCAATAAACTCTTTTTCTTTCTTTTCTTTCTTTCTATAGCTATTTAACAAGTAGGTATCGGTGGGCCATCACATACCCGATAGGGTTGCGGAATTATTCGAAAAAAGTAACCATGTCCACGTAAGCCGGGTGGATCAAGAGGATCAGAAGAGCAAGAGGGATCTTGCTCCACCTAAAACTGATTAAAACCCACCTGTATTCCTTCAGTTGCCCTTCGCGTTCCAGGGCTGCAGAAACTCTTCTGAAAAATCTAGCCACATAGAGCATAAATATCCTGGATTGGGATATTGTTTTTTTTTTAATGCTCAGTTCTATTTTGTAGAGATCGTACCTATTTCAATGTTTCCGCATGTTATCCAGTAGTCACTTGAGATACAAAACTACACCAATTTAACACCACAATGTCTACTAGTAATCAATTTGCGAATAATTAAAACAGCCACTGAACTTTTTCTAGAAAAAATCCCGCCAAAACCAAGACCTTTCCTTTGTTGGAGGTTCTTAATAAATAAATAAATAGATAAAATAAACAAAAATTGTTTTCCCGAAGCCTACTGGGGCCAAGGGTCTGATTCTGAAAGGAAGACTCGGCCCTGGTATGAAAGGCAACGAAGGAACAGGAGTGAGTTTTTAGTCAGTAAAAGTCTGATACTATCTCTCGCTCTGCCCAAGAGCGGGGGATGTCACTGGATGATTTTCCCACCTAAAAAAAAAGTAGTACTTACTACTGCTTTGACTGGACTGTTGGTCTAGTGATTAGTGGCCCTGACTGTTATGCTGGAGGTCGTGGGATCGATTCCCACCCAAGACAAATGTTTGTGTGATGAGCACGATCATTTGTTCTGTGTCTGGGTGTAATTTATCTGTATTTACTCGTATTTAGAAATTTAACTTATATATTTTTAAATACATACATATTATAGATAATTATGTTTATCAGTTATCTAGTACTCATAGCTCAAGCGCTGCTTAGTTTGGGACTAGATGGCGTTGTGTGATAATTGTGGAATATTATTATTAATTACGTGAGAAATGAGTATATTAGGGGAAGTTTGAAAGTGGCGCCAGTGACTGAAAAGTTGAAAAGGAATCGTTTGTCTTGGTATGGTCCTGTGAAGAGGAGGGATGAAACGCATGTTACTAAAAGAGTTTACACGTGGATGGATGGAGAGGGAGAGGGAGACCAAAGAAAAGATGGATGGATTGTGTGAAGAGTGATATGAAAGAAAAGGAAGTTAATGATAGCATGACGAGTGACAGGGCAGAATGGAAGAAAAAAACGTGTTGCGCCGACCCCAAATAACACGGGACAAGGGCAGGAAGATGATGTTCTCGTCGGTTAATTACCGACATTCACGCAAGCAAAACCGCTTGCAAATCTAGTTTCCAAATAAAACTCGTCCATATCGGAAGCAGATCATAATAACGTGGTATCCCAAAGAGAGTAACCTCATGAATAAGATAATACTCCATCAGTGAGCTATATTACCTGCATACCCGTATATTTCACCCCAGATTTTGTTTTGTTTACTTTTTCCTCTGACGGTTCAGGAGAAAATATGGCTGGTATAATGAACTATATTTTTTCGCGTACCGAGATTTTTATAGCCTATCTCGATGGATGTAGAAGAAACTGAAAAAAGAAAAAACTGAAATTTAAGATTCGAACCGTAATTCTGTGGAAATTCTAAGTAGCGAAAAACTGAAAAAAAAACCGGGCAAGTGCGAGTCGGACCCGTTTACCGAGGGTTCCTTACAAATTTATAGGTAAATATTTTATAGTTCAGGAATAAAAAACGGTTCAATTCCCGAATTAAGAATCGCAAAAATTTTTTTTGTGACATCTGCAAATTTTCAGTTTTCAGATTTTTTCCTATACTTGTGCTATGAGACCCTACCCTGCTTCATGCCAAACTTTAGGATTCTAGGTCAACAGAAAGTACCATATGAATTTTAATTCCCTTGAGAGTGTCAAAATACACGTTTTTTGCGACATAAACAGCCGTATTTTTTTTTTCATTAACTCAGGAGTTTGATATTTTCACAGCATCAAGGGTCTGCAGACCTGAGTATCGCTTTAATTCAACTCGATACCTCTACGCGTTCCCGAGATAAAGGGTCTTGACAGACCGACAGACAGACGGACAACAAAGTGATCCTATAAGGGATTTTTTCGGATTTTTTCCTTTTGAGGTACCCTAAAAAAACCTGAAAAAAGAAGAAATGAAATTTTAAATTCGAACCATAAATCTGTGAAAATCCTAATCCGGGTTTTTGAAGAAATAAAACCAGCGTCAAGCAACGGTTACGTAGGCGCCTGACATTATGCTGAACTGGGCCTATTTAACGCAGCCGTGAGACACACAATGTTGTTATTTTGTTTATTTTGGTTTCTACATAAGTTTCCAATCAAGAATATATTGCTTATCGAAGACACAAGGACTTGTTTCTTCATTGTGTTTAACTGTGTTCTAAATAAATGTATTATCTTTTTTTCTTTCTTTTTCTTAAGTTGCCTCTAGTTTTTGCTTTAGCTGTAAGGCTTCCACAGCATAGCATAGCATAGCATAATCAGCCATTTAATGTTCTCACCGCTGGAACTTAAGCCTCCTTTTCTAGGAGAGGGGATAGGCCGTAATCCACCACGCGAGCCCAGTGTGGGTTGGTGACATGTCACATGTCTTCGATTTTTTGGTTCTAGGACATGCCGGTTTCCTCACGATGTTTTCTTTCACCGTTATGAGAGCAGTGGTGATGAAATAAATGACAAAAGTATGCACCTGGCTGGGTGTGAACCCGCGACCTACAACTCATAAGTCGGGGCCATTAGCACTCTGCCACCACTGCTCTAGGCTTCCAAAGACAATGCCATTAAGATGCAACAACGCGTCTTCAAAGAAATTAAAGAAAAGAAAGAAAAAAGTGTATTTCATTGTTTTTTAAATTGTTATACTTATTTATGTATTACTTTTATACTGTATAAAAACAAGGGGAAGGAGGTGGGCTTAATGCCTTATACATTTTCCGCCCTTTGGGTGATATAGGGAAAGCGCCGTTCACCGCCGCCGTTCGCCTCCACGAGGATAAGGCGGTGCTCCGTCCAAGCAGGCACACCTCCACTGTATGCTCCACCGTGTCCTCCAGGCGGTTCTCACAATTTTGACTAACTCTCTTGTTATCTCTTTGAGGATCAGACTTCATAAATGTCCGTATTGGAAGCATTACATCTTGTCCTTAATTGTCTTAATGTCAATAAAACTTGCTCTCAAAAACTCATTACGATAGAAAAACAAACATTTAAAAAATATAAACGACATTTCCGCCATTTTAAACGAGATGCGTCTGCTCTCATTGCGTCAAATGAATTCAGTAATACGTATTTATCAACATGCATCAATTATGTAAAAGGGTACAGTTGGCAGTGAAAGACGATTTACACTTCAGCTTTGTAATTCATAGAATGCTATCATAATCTTTTTTATGATTTATTTATTGACTAAATGTAATAGGGGTTAAAGTATGAAATTACCGTTTTATTTTTGAATTGCCTTGGAATTATAAGTTCAAATAAACTTTATATTAAAGGTACGTTTTTCTTTTTTTTAAATTAGGTATTTATTGGTTTCTTTGTGTTTTGTATTTTCTGTAATATCGCAGTACGGCAAGTATGCCGTTGACCTAGAATCCTGAAATTTAGCATGAAGCAAGGTCTCATAGCATAAGTATAGGAAAAAATCTGAAAACTGTAAATTTGTTGTTACGTCACAAAAAAACGCACTTGTTCTATAATAGAGACGGCTATTAATGATGTGTTGAATTGTTCCGCAAAGGGCAACAGAAGGAACACAGGTGGGTTTTAGTCAGTAAAAGTCTGACACTCCCTTTCGCCCCACCCTGACCAGGAGAAACAATTTGATGACTTCCCACCGAAAGTAGTATGTAAAAGTGATAATTAGACTGGCCTGTTGGTCTAGTGGTTAGTAGCCCTGACTGTTATGTCGGAGGTCGTGTGTTCGGTTCCCACCAAAGACAAATATTTGTATGATGAGCACGATCTTCTGTGTCTGGGTGTAATTTATCTATATATTTATAAATATATAAGTAAGTATGTTTGTCAGTTGTCTAGTACTCATAACACAAGTTCTGCTTAGTTTGGGACTAGGTGGCGTTGTGTGAAAGTTGTGGAATATTATTATTAATATTCTTTTTAATTTGAACCAACTTTTGTGACTTGCTGATAATTCGGACACAATTTATTCGGAAACAGTGTCCGAATCGACACATTTTATTTTCAATATTTTTTTATTGATGATTCACACACCACCAAATTTATTGAAGCTGATTTATGTAAGTATAGTCAGATATAAAAAAGTTTTAAAATACAATGTAAATAAATTTATTATCCGAATTTGCCGCCTAAAATCCATCCTAAAATATTTTTGGTAACGCTTTTTTCTCTCATATATTCTATTTTTAAACTTTTTATTTGACTGTACTCTATTTAGTACAGTGTGTGTGAGTCCGAACAGTCTGTGAAAAAATATTGAAATAAAAATGTGCCGATTCGGATACTGTGTCTAAATATTTTGTTTTCGAATCGTCAGCGACTCACTTTTGTGACTGACCGTACCAAGTTAATTCCAAATTGGTATAATCAAAATGGCGTCTCCCTGCAAAGGATTGTAATCACTGAAACCGAAATGTATTTCCGACCGAAATGGGCCAATGGTTCGCTTTGGTAACCAATTAATTTTTAGGTGTTGAATCAATGTGTACTCAAATAACCCATTGTGAATTAATAATGGGATTAATGAATGACGATTTGGATTTCCGTGTTATAAAAGATGAATTTGAGGTGAAAGCATCACAAAAAGTTATCTTTGTCGATTTCGTACATAAAAGAAAAGAAAGAAAAAGAGTTTATTTACGATAAACATGGCACATAACTTAAAACAAACTGGGCAAGTGCGAGTTGGAATCGCGCACTGAGGGTTCAGTACAAACTTACCTACATACGAGTATGTGAATAGTTCAATTCCCGAATCGAGTCTCGAAGGTTTTTTTTTGTGACGTAACAACAAATTTTCAGTTTTTAGATTTATTCCTATACTTGTGCTATAAGACCATGCTTTATGCCAAATTTCAGGGTTCTAGGTCTACGGGAAGTACCTTATGGATTTTGATTCCTTTGAGAGTGTCGAAATATACGTTTTTTGTGACATAAACGGCCGTTATTTTTTTTTCCTTACCTTAGAAGTTTGATTTTTTCACAGACAGAGAGACAGACAGATAACAAAGTGATCATATAAGGGTTCCGTTTTTTCCTTTTGAGGTACGGAACCCTAAAAATATAACATTATAACAAATCTATACAGTAGACTAGTAGAGTGAGTTATGCGACACATCCGTGCAAAACGACCAGCGCTCAGCAAAATACTGCAGCAAAATACATTTTACGTGATGCGCGCACAACTAAAAACTTCTACAGATTTATTATATGTATAGATTTAGCTTATAGCCCACTGGGGCCTTAAGTATTAAAATATCAGTCGTGCGAGCGAGAGAGATGGAGCTATACAACCTATATAGCTCCATCCCTTTTTTCAGTTTAGAACTTCAAATAGACCGAATAATAAAAGGTCCGTTTTGACATTTGATGTTTTTATTATTTACGTTATGTAACCGTCTATATTACATTATGTAACCATATTGTGTAATTACATTAAAACACATTATGTAATTAATTATTATTTTATTGTTTCTTTCAGTTTTTATTTTTTATTATTGATAGGCTCGCGTTTGACCACTATCTCACCTGATGGTAAGCGATGATGTGGCCGATATGTGTTTCAGTTTCGTTCCAAGTTACATTCTAGGGTCTTTATAAAATGTCAAAACGGGATTTTTATTTTTTAACGAGTTTAAGGACTTAAGTTGCAGGTGGCCTGAATTTCACTAGCAATTTATAAATATCATTTACACAAACAATAAAATAAACTTATTTACGAACCGGTTACCCGGAAAACCGTTTAATTTGGAAACCTGAAAAAAAAAACGGTTTTAAATTTTGGCCGGTTTTGCATTCCCTACTGAGGGTATTGTACGTTGTTAACTTGCTACAAACGCGTTGAAAACGTTGCGAATTTGTCACGCGTCCGCGATTTCTTCGCTGTGCAGCCGCGGCGTGTTCGCGACGCATTCGCTGCGCGCCCGCCCCGCCCCGCAGTCGATCGCAAACCGCTAATGTAATAAAACCCTAAGAGCTCGTGGTTGGGTTACGATCAAAAGCGTACTTCAAATTCTTCCTGGTATTTTCACGAGCCACCTCGAACCATCCCTTGCAGTAGGCGACCAGCCCCCCTAGCCAAGTTGCAAACGATAAACGTGAACGATTAGATTCGCTCCAATAGATTTTCAACTTTTTACCTAAGAGCATAAAGTTGAAAATCTATTAAAGACTACTGAGCGTTAGCGACCGGAACGAACGAAAACACTATGTAATCTTCAATAGATTTTCAACTTTATATCCAATAACATAAAGTTGAAAATCTATTAAAGACTACTGAGAGTTTACGTTTATCGTTTGTGACTTGGCTAGGGGGGCAGTTCATCTCGCCAGCTCTTCTCAGGTCGGCCGCGACGTGCGATGGCGTCGTCGATCCTCAGGCATTCTTACTTTGTGGAGACTAGCCTAGTGGTCAATCTACAAGTGACTTTCGTGACCAGCCCAATTCCATTTTAATAATAATTATAAGAAACCTTTATTTCAGACCACTTAGATCCATTATATAGCCTTTAAAATTAAAAATCCAAAAAAACAAAAAGTACATGAACAAGTCCTGATTACACAAAAAAAACAACTAATTACTTTAAAACAAAAACAATAAATTAGTTAAAAAATAAAAAATAAATATTAATCAAATGTCAAAAAGTTGAAAAAAAAAAATTAAAAATTGAAAGAATTGAAAAATAAAATAAAAAAGGTAGTCAAGTTTCTAAAAAAATAAATTAATTAATTCTTAAAAGCGTACAATAAATTTTGTCTCTATTAAATTAAATTGTAAGAATAAATTAAGCAAACAATTAAAAAAAAAAAGAAAAAATACAAGACAACAAACACTTAAGCCGCTATTTCCAGCCATTGTGTACATGTTCTGGTAGCGCACACTCTATCAGCAAGTTCTTTCATTTTAGACTGGTTGACTGTTTTTCAAATGTCTATGATCCTCGTTTTTAACCGCAGTGTGGTGATCTCTTTATACCTTATTTTGTCAGCTCTATTGACACACAGAATTCTGCGTTCCATAGCTCTAACAAACCCCAAAGCAAAACTTTTGGGATTCGGTGAGCGATCACGTCTGAGCACTGTAAGTTGGTTAGACTTTTTTGACATTCAATTTTAAATTTTATTTCTTTGTCCACAGGAGCCAATGTCGTACCACTGGTGGTTCAACAGCTCAGCTCATAGTAAGCATGAGCTCACTACTTCATCGATGACCACTGTACCTAATTTACCAGGTAAGTCACTCTGTTACACTTTCCATCATTAATTCGTACATAACAACCAAATAATCTTTTTTTATTAAATTAAAACTATTTTTATATGTATTGCACACTTTACTAGATCATAAAACGGTGTTATTTTTCTCTTCTTACATTATACAGGGTGTCTTTGCCATCGACGCACATACGAATACCATAATATAATAATAATTACATGATTCTGGACCCCCCAGAGGTGGAAATTTTTCGTCGGATCTTTCCTAATTAAAAAAAAAAAGTTTTTTATTTAAACTGAATAAAATCGTTATTTTAACATTTTTAGTAAAAAAAATAATGAATTACTATTAAAATAAAAAATGTTATCGGGGTTGATTAGAATAACCATTTTATCTACCCCGATGACTTTTTTATTAATTAATTTTTGTTTTTTTAATAAAAATATCATCGGGGTTGGTTGGGATAGAATAAAGACTACACAGTTTAAATTTAAAAAAAAATCTTACAGATTTTTGTAAAAATTTAGGAAAAAGTCGACGAAAAATTCCACTTCTGGGGGTACATAATCATATACTGGATCCGTGCTGTTCGTTTGTGCGTCGTTTTTAAAGACACCGTGTGCATGCATAAACCTGTTGTGTGTAAGAAGTGTTTTGATTGAGTTGCCACGTTGCTAGCTTATTGTCGGTTTTCTACCTATTGCATTTCGGGGAGTGTGCATCAGAATTGCACAATCTAATTCCGCCAAGCCCGTTCCATCATCAGACCACTAGGCGTCCGGTAATTCGCCACCTGTAGGTACATGGAGAACTACTCACCTATACTCACAAAATGTTTTGGGAACACATTCATTGTGCGTACAGCTAAGGAGTGGAATTTCCTGCCGGAGTCTCTGTTTCCTGATAGCTACAACCTAGGGATCTTTAAGTCAAGAGTGAATAGGTTATTTCTAGGCAAGCGCACTCCATCTTCGACCACATCGTCGCTTTCCTTCAGGTGAGATCACTATCTCACCAAGACCACAGTCAAGCGCGAGCCTACAAAAAAAAAGGATTGCCTCAAGTGAGGATTGAATTCAAATTAATTTATTTCATATAACAATAGACTCAGTTTTCGATACATTCACAAACAGTTTTCCAATTGAAATAAAATTAATGTCAGATAAATTATATCACAAACAAATTAAAATTTCATAAAATTGAAATTATTAACATTAAATTGCTTTAGATTCAAATTACAGTATCGGTCAGTCATTAATTCATAAATTGGATAAAATAAATTAAACACTGGTATGAAGGCTAGTTTACAGTTACTAATGAATTGAAATCAATTTAAGCAGCAAAATGAAAACATTGCAGAGTTAAATTTTATGCTCAGTGAAAAAACAAGAGCACTTCTTCGTTCCCTTTTTAAAATACCGAACATATGTTTTCAACACACTCGAAAACCTGTACCTATCTCTACCGCTTTCAGTCGCGCAATTTGCTGTTTTTCGCACTAGTGCAGAAAAGTGCGCCAGCTCACCTCGCCACAATTTATTACATTTATCGCATCAGGCTGGGCGCCGCGCAGCCCCCTCTAGTCACTGGTCAAACCTCGTTTGTTTATTTCCTCGTAAGTGTATTGAAAACGTCATTTGATACACGTGGAAATTTGTCACTGCAGCCCTCGGCTGAACACCTTCTCCTGTGCTTGGGCGAATTCTGCCTCGGTCGCAATGACTAAGTCTCTGCACTTGTATCAAAATGATAAATCTATGATATTTCATTCAGGTACATACATTTACATGGTGAATACTTCTTCAGACTACGGCTGGGTGCAGTGTTCAGGAACCAACTCCGTGGGTCGACAGACAAAGCCGTGTCTCTTCCATATACTACCAGCTGGTAAGTTAGTTTAAAATTGTTATAATACATTAATTTACCCCATTTTTCCAAAACCACCTTAATCTTTTGACATTAAATAACATCGAAAAGACATTGCAATTTTGAATTTAAATGTTTCTAGGGTTCCGTACCTCAAAAGGAAAAAACGGAACCCTTATAGGATCACTTTGTTGTCCATCTGTCTGTCTGTCAAGACCCTTTATCTTGAGAACGCGTGGAGATATCGAGTTGAAATAAAAACCATGTACTGAAGTCTGTGGTCCCTTGAAGCTGTGAAAAAATTAAACATCTGAGTTAATGGAAAAAAAAGATACGGCCGTTTATGTCGCAAAAAATATGTATTTCGACACTCTCAAGGGAATCAAATTCATAGGTACTTCCCGTTGACCTAGAATCCTTAAATTTAGCATGAAACTAAGTCTCATAACACAAGTGTAGGAAAAAATCTGAAAACTCTAAATTTCTGGTTACGTCACAAAAAAAAAAACTTTTTTGCTATTCGGAAAAATCTTCGTAACTCAATTCGTGAAATGAACTGTTTTCATAAGTAAGTTTGTACGGAACCCTCAGTGCGCGAGTCCGACTCGCACTTGCCCAGTTTTATATATATCGTCTAAATAATCTTAACATCACAGCACTTTAGCCGACGGTAGTGGTCACCGTCGGCTAAAGTACCGTTATGACATTTGGCGGGCTTTCGTTTTTAGATGCTAAAAATTCTATATCGATCTCTTTAAGCTGTATTTTTCTAATATTAATAATTAAATCAATAAAATCGCCGTTAAGTTCCCATGATTTATGCGGAATTCTACGCAATTTTTTGTGCGTAACTCAAAATATGATTTTGTCAGATAACGGCATTATAGCTTGAGGACGGCGGACTAAAAGGGTGGTCTATTTTCAAAGATCTAGACGAAAGGAAGACCCAATAAAACGTCAAAATCTAAAGTCAGCGCCGTACAAATCAAAGACTTTAGATCGTTAAGCGCTAGATGGACTGTACTACGACAAATTTCCGCAGCTTATTCCTATAAAATATGACGCTTTTCCTGTGCCAGACACTTCTAGTACCTTCATGCGGAGTGTAAATTATTGAGTCGGATGTCGACATAAAGCGCTATGGCACAAGACGTAAGGGGTTTGATGTTTATAAGACGCTTAATGCCTTGAACTTTGCTTGCTCACCAACTTTAAAAGCTCAAATCCTGTTTGACCTGCTCAAGAGACAAAATTCTTCTTCTGAGACAAATGGAGGTCCTTCAAAGTGACTTGGAATATGAACGGACCTTGCAAATTAAAAAAAACCGGGTAAGTGCGAGTCGGACTCGCGCACTGAGGGTTCCGATATACATACCTATGAAAACAATTCTATTCCCGAATTGAGTTACGAAGGTTTTTCCGAATCGCAAAAAAAAGTTTTTTTTTTGTGACGTAACTACCAATTTACAGTTTTCAGTTTTTTTCCTATACTTGTGCTATAAGACCTTGCTTCATGCCAAATTTTTGGATTCTAGGTCAACGGGAAGTAAGTACCCTATGAATTTTGATTCCCTTGAGAGTGTCGAAATGTACGTTTTTTTGCTACATAAACGGCTGAATCTTTTTTTCGTTAACTCAGAAGTTTGATTTTTTCACAGCTTCAAGGGTCCGCAGACCTGAGTATATGGTTTTAATTTCAACTCTATACCTCTACGCGGTCTCGAGATAAAGGGTCTTGACAGACCGACAGACGGACAACAAAGTGATCCTATAAGGGTTCGATTTTTTTCTTTTGAGGTACGGAACCCTAAAAATTACTCAATTTTTCCTTAATTTCTTCAGCGGTTTAGGTTGTGCTTTTTAACAGACAGATGAGTGAGAATATCAGCAATTTTCTAAAGGAAAAATATATTATTCAAAAAACTATTTGTCGTCTAAAAATGAAAGCTATGGACCCAAGCAATTGAGGCAATAATAAGATTACATTCAATAAAGTAGAATGACCGATTTTAGTACCATTTCCTTGAGTTAAGAGCGGCCAACTCGAGGTACATTTTCATACAACCGCTCTTACGTGATTATGATGTTATTACACATCTTTCTCCAGATATTTTGGGTACACAGATATCTTGTGGATATTATCTAGGCTTCTATAGAAATCAAAATATAAATTTGTGTAAAACTATTTACGTGAAGGGCCAAAGCCCTCCATAATGTACTCATATATTAAAAATTTAAAAAAGTACAAATATATACAAAGATAATGATAATTTTTCTCAAAAACTATTAAGGGCTTTTTTTAAAAAAAAAAGTATTTTCTGGAACAAGTTTGGTGAAATATTCTAGTAAATCACGGAATTACCGAATGCCAACAGAGTTTTCAGGCGTTATCACTCTTTTTTCGCTTTGCCTCTTCATCAAACATCGCGTTGGATTGCGTTAGATGACGCAACAAGCTTTTAAACCATTGTCGACGTTGACGATAGGCGAGTGGGGAAGGGCACTCTTAATAATGCTCTCATACACTCAAAACAAAATAAATTAAAAATGTCGAGTAGAGCGCTATCTAGCAAGAAAATGGCCACGCTAGGGCCCTAGTTTTCACTTTAAGCCTTAGACATAGATTAAAATGTCCCCTAACCTGACGCACAACACTGTACTTCCCTTTGACCTAGAATCCTGAAATTTGGCATGAAGCAAGGTCTCATAGCACAAGTAAAAAATCTGAAAACGGTAAATTTGCAGTTACGTCACAAAAAAAAATCTTTTATTGCGATTCGAAAAAATCTTTGTAACTCAATTCGGGAATTGAACTGTTTTCATAGGTAAGTTTGTACGGAGCCCTCAGTGCGCGAGTCCGACTCGCACTTGCCCAGTTTTTTTTAATGATTTATTTTTTTCAAATGCTATTTTCTCTTCCATACAGACAAGCCTTCCACTCCCAAAGCGTGTGAGATCACCAACGTGACTTACGACTCTTTGACGCTGAACTGCACACCTGGACATGATGGAGGGATCCACCAATCCTTCTTGTTGGAGGTAAGTGACACACTCTTTACTATAGAACATCACTGACATACACATATATAGCATAGCCCAAAGAATCGCCAAACCTAAGTGGCAGTGGGCAGGGCACATTGCTCGCAGAACAGATGGTCGATGAGGCCGAAAGGTTCTGGAATGGCTACCTACCACGTACCGGAAGACGCAGCGTTGGAAAGCTTCCCACAAAGTGGACCTTGTGAGAGTCGCGGGAATCCGGTAGATGCTAGACGCACAGGACCGTTCGTTGTGGCGACACTTGGGGCAGGCCTATGACCAACAGCGAACGTCTTTTAGCTGAAATGATGATGATGATGATAAGAGGAAGAGGTCAGGTAAGTAAGGTCCATGTAAAATATTGATATATTTGGTCTCTTTTTCTTCTTATTCATTTTTCATCCAATGACATCTTTCTTCGGTGGAGCATGAGGGTCCGAGTTTTCCTTTTAGAAGCAAACCCTTGGCCCCAGTAGACTTCCTGCTGGGCCCCTACGGTTTGCTGTCATCTCCTTGAGGCGCGCGTGGAACAGTACGCGCCGTCGATGACTTGGGCTCGATCCGGACTGTTACCTGACGGTCAGCAAGCCCGCGCCTGCGGTGTCCCGGGATCCCGGTGGCTGGGGCGTTAGGGTCGCTCCCTCGTACGTGCACGTGTGGCTTCCTCTTTTGCTAGCATTACTGCTTCGCAGAAGGAGGCGACTGCCTGCCACTCCTCCTCGCTTCGAACCATGGCCTGTACCAAGGCCAGGCGCGTTGTGATTCTTCTAGGCTGATGATGACATTAGTTCTAAGGTACACTAAAACAGCCTCCAGAGGTGGTGATCACACTAATTTTATAAAGGCGGAAGTTTGTGAGTGTGTGTGAATGTCTGTTACTCTTTCACGCTGAAACTGCTAAAGGAATTTTAATGGCGGGCGGGAAGGCCATGGCCTGAATACCACATAGGGTACTTTTTATTCCAGAAGTATCCTCCCTTGGGATAATTTTCAACTTCCACGCGGTTGTAGCTGCTAGCAGAAGCTAGCAATATTAAAAAGGCGAAAGATATATATTCACTGCTGGGCTAAAGCTTCCCTCTCCCTTTTTCACATAAACCTGTTTTCTGCTAGTGCAGGCGAATTCTTTCGGTAGGAGTTAGCATCGACTTCTTCTGGTGTCTGGCTTTTCTATCTCAACTTTGTTTGGTGTTTGCTTATTTTGCCTTCATTTCTTTTTATGTTTGCCTTTTCTGCCTCGATTTCTTCTGTGTTTGCTTTTTCTACCTCAACTTCTTCTAGTGTTTGCATTTTCTACCTCAATTTCTTCTGTTATTTGCTTTTTTTGCCTCGATTTCTTATGATGTTTGCATTTTCTACCTCGATTTCTTATAGTGTTTGCCTAATCTGCTTCGTTTTTTTTTTTTAGGTTTGCCCTTTTTTTCTTCCGATATTTGCCCATTGTCCCTCAATTTCTTCTGTTATTTGCCTTTTGTTCTTCGATTTCTTATAGTGTTTGCATTTTCTACCTCAATTTCTTTCGGTGTTTTACCTTTTCTATCTCAACTTCTTCTGGTGTTTGCCTATTGTGCCTCTATTTTTTTTTTTTGGTGCTTGCCTTTTTTTGCCTCAATTTCTTCTGGCCTTTGCCTTATCTGCCTCAAGTTCTTCTCATGTCTTTAAGGGAAGGGTTCGATCTTTTTTCTCCTATTTCTCATAGCTTACAGGACTAAATTCAGGTCTAATAAAGTTTTCAGCTTTACAGTGCAAGTTGACGTCCTAACTATAAATCTAGCTATATGAATATTTAGTTTGACTTGCCGCAAGTTTTCAACTAGAACTATCCACAAGCCAACTTGCGCAATGTAACTTGCAAATGGTCATTTCATTTTAGTTTGCCTATACATATTTATTATTACTGAGTAAATAATAACCATGTTTGCAATCCTAGCTAAATTACAAGTTACAACAAATTTTGTTAGGATATTAGTATAATTATTAAGTTTGCAGATTAACGCTATGGGCTGCAAATATACGTGTTAGTTTGCAAATAGATTGTAATCATTGTTATAATTTACAATTACTGATGTAAGCCTAAACAACCCTGTATTTGACATGGACGCTCAAACGAATACCATAGATCCAGTACATGATTCTGGACTGGACATCCCAGTGGTGGAATATTTCGTCAGTTTATTCCTATTTTTTTATTATTTACATTTTTTAAATTTAAACTGTATAAAATCGTTATTTTAACATTTTTAGTAAAAAAATGAATGAATTACTTTTAAAATTGAAAATTTCATCGGGGTTGATGAGAATTACGATTTTACACAGTTTAAATTTTAAAAAATACAGATTTTTTTTTTTAAATTAGGAAAAACCGACGAAGAATTCCACCATCGCATTTCTGGGCATCCAGAATCATGTACTGGATCGGTGGTATTCGTTTGTGCGTTGATTTCAAAGACACCGTGTATGTACGTAAGTACTTTGGGTCTATATAGGTAGATACTCTTCTAGATAAAGTCAGGCACGCTACCATGATTCTTTTTTCGTCATAAATTATTAAATGACATCTTGCGCTGAGTTGGAGTGAGAGGGAGAGTCAGCCATTTTCAGTGGGTCCCTTCAATGTTGCTGACAGCTCTTTGATGTCCTTACCGAACGGCGAGCAACCCATTGCTCACTGTCCATGAACCCGCGCCTAATATTGTTTAGGCGAAAGTTTGTATTTCTGTTTGCACATTTGTTACTCCTGCACGCTCAAAAGGCTAAACGAATTTGGATGATATTTAGCTATTTTAATTTATTATAGTTTAATTTATTTTATTCTGGGTACCTATATTTTCTTTTGGGACCATTTTCTACTGTCATCGTCGAGCGATGATGTGATAGCTTATCGTCAGGTGAAATAGTGGTCAAGCGCGAGCCTTTCTATACTAATATTATAAAGCTGAAATGTTCGTTCGTTGAATCAAAACATATTTTAGTTTTAGATTCATTATTATTCGTTCATTTATAGAGGAAGGCGAGTGAAAAATAAAAATAAAATGTAATGGACAAACGACTTCTTCACAACAACGCTATTATTGTTAAAACACAATACATCGCAAGTGACTTTGCAGTTGTCATTTGTCAACAAGAAAAGTCAAAAGTCGTCACCTTTAGTTTTTAAATTCTCTCCAAACTTCTGATAAACTCTTGAAACCTTTCAACGAATCCATTCTTTTTCTATTGAAATATTTGAGCTTCCATCGATCGGCTCTAGTATTTACCGACACAAAAGTAACTTTTAGCTTTCTTTTTTTAGAAAATGGTTTTCATTTGGATGTCGCTTCTTCAATTGTATCGAAGAATCAGTGAACTTAAATATCTACACATGTTTTTCAATGTCTTAAAATAAATTTATTTTATGCGACACCATTTAACAAAAAATACAGATGTCTGTTCTTTAAGCTGTTGATCCCCCGCATTAACGCCGGCGTTCACGCGCCATTGTCTTACTATTGTGTCTCTAATTACGCACTCAAAAGGTTAAAAGAATGTAGACTTATGTCTATCAATAACCTTTTTGTTAAAGAGTTGACGAAATTATTATTTTTAGTCTAAATGTTTTTTTTTTAGCTTAACTAACAATACTACCTACGAGTATATATATGTCTTAGTTATATGGTATAACAGGCAGTATTACATATATAAGGTGTAAAAAAATTAACTTTAAGAATTTCGAGGGGACATTGTACTCCTCATTATGAACAACTTTTACTATGGGACCAAACCTGAAATCGCGAAAAAAAAATCAGCTGTTCCCTACGTTTATGTTCGCATAACTCGTCAAAACGTATGGAGCAGCTGATTTTTTTTTCGCTATTTCAGGTTTGGTCCCATAGTAAAAGTTGTTCATAATGAGGAGTACAATGTCCCCTCGAAATTCTTAAAGTTAATTTTTTTACACCTTATATACGTGATGCGGCTACCTCACGTTCAGAAAGATTTCAATTCGGCTGAAATAAAGTACCTACGCCGCATTGTACGCGGACTTCACGTTCGTCGTGGAGCTCACATACAAACGGACGTATCGTCGATACGTCGCTTTGAAAGTTTTAGTTCCAATAATAGCCGGAAGTAGCGGTACATAACAACTTAAATGGCGACACAATCGATAGCGGTGACATTAGGGAGTTCTTCAACTACCTATAATACAATAACACCAATCTATAGATACTAATTTAATAAATCAGAAGACATTTATTTTTTCTTTAAATGCGATAACGACACAACAACTCATCTCTGGAACTACCAGTCGGTTTCGAAAAGATCTTTGCCTAATATATAGGGTGACTGGTAATTAGTGTACGATACTTAAACACGTGATTGTGCTCATGATAACCAACAACTTTTACTATGGGAACAAACCTAAAATCGCGAAAAAAAATCAGCTGTTCAGTACATTTATGTTTGCCTAATATACTGAACAGCTGATATTTTTTTCGCGATTTCGGCTTTGCTCCCATAATAAAAATTGTTTGTTATCACGAGCACAATCACGTATTTAAGTATCGTACACTAATTACCAGTCACCCTATATAGCGTTAAATTTCCGACGACATATTTTTTTTTATTTTTTTATTTGAACTTCATGTAACAGTAGTGGTACACAGGCGGACTTAATGCAACAAAGCATTCTCTACCAGTCAACCATTGGGTTAAAAAAGACTACACTGTGGTAGGTGTGTACATTAAATAAAAATAGAATGAAGTCATTGAATAATACAGTACAAACAGTAAGGGTTTTTTGTTTTAGTTTGCCTAAGTTACTTAAGCATTTTAATAGTATGTAAATATTCAGTAGCAACTATTAAACTTATATATCGTGATGTGTCAATTCCTTAAAACCCTGTTAAAACTTTAAAAGAAGTCTAAAACTTCAGCTCTTTAGCCTTTTCAACAGGTCGTCATATCACAAAAAAAAATGGTTACAACATAAATAAAAAGAAACACAAAATGAATCATCATTTGACAATAAAAGACATAGTATTTCTTTTGTAAGGAGCTTCATATATTGCGTTAAAGATATCAATGGGTATCAATATGTCTTGTTAACGTCACTTAGTTGGAAATAAATAAATTGTGAACGACATTAAATTCTTTGTTAACAGACAATGTATTGCTTTTGTCTGGGGAATAAAATAACAATGTGAGACGTTTTGTTAGGCTTTATTTATGAAACAACTACGACAGCCAGCGGATTCACTCGCGTCATCATCATCATCATTATTTCAGCCGAAAGACATCCACTGTTGGACATAGGCCTCCCCAAAGCGTCGCCACAGGGACCGGTTATGTGCGTCTCTCATCCATCGGAGTCATCGATCCACGTTGCGGGAGGCCTTCCAACGCTGCGTCTTCTGGTACGCGGTCTCCACTCCAGAACCTTTCGTCCCCATCGACCATCTGTTCTGCAAGCAATGTGCCCTGCACATTGCCACTTAAGTTTGGCGATTCTTTGAGCTATGTCGGTAACCTTGGTTCTCCTGCGGATGTCTCATTCGCGTGGAAGTTGAAAATTGTCTCAAGGGAATACATTTCCGGGATATAAAATATCCTATGCGCTATTCTAGGACATGGCCCACCTGTGTACAAAGTTTCATCGAAATCTCGGACTTCGGACAACCCACCGTACGGCGAGTATCCACCCTTACATTGTTTGGGCACGCCACAATTATGGCGGTAAGTCCCCTCTTTGAGGCGTGGTTGGAAAGACCTCACGGCGTCCTCACCTTCCGCATGACGCAGGTTCTCACCGAACACGGTAAGTTCGGGAAGTTCCTGCACCGGATTCGTGCGGAAGCGACGCCCGGGTGTCGCCACTGTGTAGACCGCCCGGAGGACACGGTGGAGCACACGGTGGAGGTGTGCCCCGCTTGGGCAGAGCAACGCCGTGTCCTCGTGGGGGCAATCGGCGGCGGCGATCTTTCGCGCCGGGCCTTGGTACAGGCCATGGTCCGAAGCGAGGAGCAGTGGCAGGCGGTCGCCTCCTTCAGTGAAGCAGTAATGCTAGCAAAGGAGGCGGCCGATCGCGTGAGGCAACGGCAACGGTCCTCACGTCCCAACCGCCGGCGCCGCCAGGATTCCGATCCCGATTTCCGGCCACCGTAGGCGTGGGCATGTGGACGGCGAGCAATGAGTAGCCCGCCGTCCGACCGTCCGGTAACCGTCCGGACCAAGCCCAAGTCGTCGACGGCGCGTAGTTTTCCACGCGCGCCTCATGGAGATGTCAGCTAAACTCTCAAAATAAAAAGAAATATCTCTTATACTTACTGCCTCGTTAGAATCATGATCGCAAGCACAACTGCTGGTCCTGGGTGGTCGGGTAAAAAATTCTGTTGGGTTTTTCCATTAAGAATTACTTTTTTTTTATTATTATTGATATGCTTACGTTTGACCACCATCTCACCTGTTGTTAAGCGATGATGTGGTCGATATTGGAGCGCGATTGCCTAAGAGTAACCTGTTTCCTCTTGGCTTAAAGACCTTCAAGTTGTAGTTATCACAAAACCCAGAGTCTGTTAGGACAGCACGCCTCAGCTGTACCTGGTTAACTGTAACACATTTTGAAATAGACTAGCCAAAATTTGTTTATCTGTCTAAACTGGCCGATTAGCAATTACTTTTCTTCATTAAAGCTAGAACTACACTGCGCACACGTGTGCCACACACGCCGATCTGGGCGCGTCTGTCTCCATACATTTTATATGGAAACTAGACTGGTAGAGCTACACTTGACACCCTATTAATTTAAAGTTCCTAATGTAATTTGTATTTTTGGTGTACAATAAAGAATATATTTATCTATCTTGATCCAGTAGTTCTAGCATTATTCTCGGTGGTTCAACATTATGCTCCTTTTATCCACACAGATCTTCGATATGGCAACAGGCCTCCTTCTCCGCAACGTAAGCAGTGATGACCCTGAGTTTGAAGTAGCAGGCCTTTCAGCAAGCAACGCCTTGGCGGTGTCAGTTAGAGCCTTCAATAGAAAAGGCTACAGCGAGGCTTTGACATTAACCTCAAGTTTGCTGAAGTATCCGCAACGGCATACAGGTATGGATACATGTGTTGAATAGTTTTCAATAATAGTAATTAATAAATATATTTTTATTTTTTTCGTTATTTATTGGAATGGTAATGAGTTATAAGTTTACATGTGGATGGATGGAAAGGGAGAGGGTGGATGGATGGAGAAGGAGAGGGAGACCAAAGAAAAGATGGATGGATTGTGTGAAGAGTGATATGAAAGAAAAGGAAGTTAGTGACAGCATGACGAGTGACAGGGCAGAATGGAAGAAAAAAACGTGTTGCGTCGACCCCAAATAACATGGGACAAGGGCTGGAAGATGATTATGATGATGATTGGAATGGTAATGATCAAATTGGTGCAATGGTCCTTTTTTCCGAACAGTGTTAAAGTTGTCAAAAAATAAAAGACACGATTTGACATTTGTATTATAGCTACTACTACACCGGACACCTAATTAATATTTTATTGTTTCTTTCAGTTTCGTTCCAAGTTACATTCTAGGGTTTTTCTCAAAGGTCAAAACGGGTTGTTTTATTTTTTTAACGAGTTTAGCGCCGTTTTTAACCAACTTCGAAAAGGAGGAGGTTCAAAATTAGTTTGTCGAAAAAATTGGGGTCAAATTCTCAGGTCATTGTTTTTTTTTTGTTAATGAAAGAATTCAAAATAAATCTTGAAGATACATTTGGAAAATGTTGACTCACCATGGTTTTAATGTCATGGGTCTACCACACGCACAAGTTTACCAAAGTTTTGTCTGCGCAAGCCGGTTTGTACACGTTAAAACTGTATGAGTTTTACCAACCACACGCACGGGGTTCCGTGTACAAAGCTCCCTTCGCAGGAAACTGAGGTGAAGCTTGTGCGTGTGGTAGACGCATTACATTTTACCTATACATAATTATTGGACCTTTAATAAATGCGTGGGAATGACCAAATAAGAAAACTTTGATGCAGACTCATATTAAGTTTGTTCTACACATTGATTCGTACTCAAGGACCCATAAAGTTCATTTTTCTTTTAAAAGCTTTCGATTAACGATTAATAATCCTAAAATTAATTTATGATTACCTATATTGATAAATATTGATTGATAAAAATCGCAAGGATTATTTTAAGATAAAAAAAAAAAACAATTTAAAAAATCGCTGAAATCGATTCCGTAGCTGATTTTGATCATACTGCATTCAGAATGTGTGATATAAATACACCACTAATTTTTAATACTTAAAAAGCTTATTAGAAAAGGTCTTGTTATTATTTAAGTCAAGTCTCAATAAATAATATTCACAAACAGCAAAGTTATTAGCGTTTGTATAAGTATATCCCAAAATATCATTCAACTTATGGAAATATTGTATAGGTTATGAATGAATGAATGGCGATCAAAATGGAAAAACTCTGCGCGTAGTATTTTCTACTAGCAATTGCTATGAATGATTGATTCAATTATGAGTTTACCAATTATGACAAATTTTCGTGGACAATTTTGGGATTTCGTTTTTTTTTTACTTTTGACTACACAAATATGATCAGTAACGGGTACGGATAGAGCCTCAATTTTTTTGTACTAATTAAAAAATAGGGGTGTATTACATGTTTTTTATTTATCTAAATGTTAATACTCTAAATATATACTAAAGTACATACAAATTTAATTAATTGAGAGCAGTGGTGGCCAAGCGGTAACGGCCCCGACTTACGAGTTGTAGGTCGCGGGTTCAAACTCAGCCAGGCGCATTACTTTGTGTAATTTATTTCGTCACCACTGCTCTCAAAAACGGTGAAGGAAAACATCGTGAGGAAACCGGCATGTCCTAGAACCAAAAAATTCGAAGACATGAAATATTCACCAACCCGCACTGGACTTGCGTGAGGTGGGTTACGGCCCATTTCCTCTCCTGGAGAGGAAACCTGAGTCCCAGCAGTGGGAACATTAAAAAGGCTGATTATGCTATGGTTATGCTATACAAATATAAAGTCGTATCTTAACCACAAAAATGAGCCTTATTTCATAAAATAAAAGCGATTTTTGTACTCCAAGTGACCATTTAATAATTTTTATAAGACATGGAGGATAAAATCCACAGTTCTTCCCACAGCACAAGTTCCCGTGAAGGTGGAGCTGACAACAGTCCTGATCATAGTCCTGGGAGCAGTAGGAGTGATCGCCGCCATGACAGCCGTGTCAGCTGTCATCTTCTGCTGCAAGTACTGCAACAAGAGGGAGAGTGAGTATGGGTGTTGCTTAATGACGGTTTTCTGATATTTATTTAGTAAAACTTTATGCAGTAATGAAACAGTGTATAATGGCGGACTTAATCGCGTAGCTTCTTAGACGAGTATTCGTCATTATACACTTGGTGTACACCTGCCCCCCTAGCCTATCGATCGCGCCGAATGCCTCGAGTGGGCCACGCCTCCGATTCCTTTGTTCTGATGTCATCTCAACGCTTAGTCACGTGGTCAGAAAAAAGGAATCGGAGGCGTGGCCTACTCGAGGCGTTCGGCGCGAACGATAGGGTAGGGGGGCTGCTCACTGCTCGCACGAAGTGACAACGACGCGACGGCACGACGTTGCCGCTCCGTCGACAGTTTCATATTTTTGTATGTCAGCTGTGAAAATATGGTAGATACAATGCTATACAACATTAATTTAGTATATGCGAATCCTGAAACACGTGTCTAGTATATTTATGTAAATAATCTATGTACAAAATTTCATAACTGTATCATGAAAAATCACAAAGTTATTAGCTTGTTATGTTATTTGGTTGTCCACACAAATACATGGTCACCGGGTCATCTTGGCGACTGAGGAGTTAGGAGTAGTTTTGCTCCCGCACCCGACTGTGCGCTGGCGCCTAATGCCCCCTATGACCTGCCGTGATCTGTGTTGTACTTAGTGTCGGTGGTGTCCAACTGTGACCTTTTTAAATATTTTTAGGAAAAAATATAACATGGTGTAAAAATTATTGGAATCGATTCAGTTACTGATTCTGAACAAACTATATTCAGGTTTCGCATATACTAAAAATTATGTTTTTAATAAGTACAGGTGATTTCGGATATTAGTTAAATTAACGTAAATGCCAAGTTAAATTTTATGTTTTCACGCTGGCAACCCTCTGGTAGAGAAGCCAGTATCCAATAAATTCAACCGAATGATTAATCGTTATTAAATATTAAATTCATAACGTAAATTCCAAGAAAATCTGAATTCCTACCTTTTACTTTACGTTTATTTGGACATCGAATTTAATAAATGTCTTCAGTAAAGATTTCGAATAATTAAAATTTTTAGAGGATTTAACTTTTTTTTTTATTCGTAGGAAAACACGAAAAGGATAAAAGGCAACAGGATGAAACATCGAATATACCGCTAACTGGCACCAAAGAATCGGAAAGCGTTGATAGTTTAGGTAAGTATTTAAATTCTCTTACCTTAGATTCTAGACAAACGGACGGCGAGCAGTAGGAAGGTCACCGTCCGGTAAGCACCGAGCTTGGCTCGTCCATGCGCGCCTCAAAGAGATGTCAGGCTGCGAGATCGTTCGTAAGAGTTTCCGTGACCATAGAACGCAAAGGGCAACTGAAGGAACACGGGTTCTTTTACTCCCTTTCGGTCCGCACAAAGTGGGATCAGTTATTTGATTGATTCACCAATCCAACTCAGAAAAACCGGGCAAGTATGAGTCGGACTCGCGCACTAAGGGTTCCGTACAAACTTACATATGAAAACAGTTAATTTCCGAATCAAGTCTCAAAGATTTTTACGAATCGCAAAAAAGTTTTTTTTGTGACGTAACTACAAATTTACAGTATCCAGATATTTTCCTGTACTTATGCTATGAGACCTTGCTTCATGCCAAATTTCAGGATTCTAGGACAACGGGAAGTACCCTATGAATTTTGATACCCTTGAGAGTGTCTAAATATACGTTTTTTGCAACATAAACGGCAGACCTGAATAAATGGTTTTAATTTCAACTCGATACCTCCACGCGTTCCTGATATCTCAGGAGTCTTGACAGACAGACAGACGGACGGACAACAAAGTGATCCTATAAGGGTTCCGTTTTTTCCTTTTGAGGTACGGAACCCTAAAAATAAATAAATAAATAAACATAATTTCTACTATGTTATAGAAAATAATCGCACAGCACTTTGTTTTGCATTGGGTACCTACAGAAACAAATACGACAGAATTTTCAAAGATACTAAAGCACGATAATTCTAAGCTAAAAGCTACATGTCTTCTTAGACAATCAACATACAAAACAACACACAGATTCCTCTGAATACTAACAAGATCACCAGACGGCTTATCTTTGTGAGCATTATATCTCATGGCTCAGTAACAAGCTTGCAGAAAATACGGCACATGATGTATATGAGATAAAGATGAGTATACATAAACATATAGGTACATATGTCATCAGATTATTGTAATCTCTGAAAAATTTCCAAAATTAAAAAAAAAAATTTTCGTCAGAAGCTAGGATCCAAATAGGTCGTTTCCTATGGAGAAGAACCGGCAAGAAACTCCATGATTACTCTTTTAAAAGAAGTGGTTGATGTTACAATAATTCCATATTACAGTATTAATAGATATTATGTAAGAACAGTGTAGACCAGTCAATATTGTACCCAAAAGCACAATAAAAATAATCGTATTAAAAAAAGTGATTCGTCGTAATAGGAAGTAATCTAAGAGTTCGTGGAGTCTACAGTGTTCTCACATTCACATTATAAAAAAGGCTAAGTATATAAAAAAAAAAACAAAAAAAAAATAATTACAACTATCAATTAATGATTCCGTTTTGCCTCGTCGTTTATACCGACTACATCGAAAGAGTCGAACTATGGATCAGAATGTTGGGCTGTGAAAAAGACTGATGAAAAAAGATTGCATGTAGCGGAGATGAGAATGTTGAGATGGATGTGTGGTGTGACGAGAATGGATAAAGTGAGAATTGAGTATATTAGGGGAAGTTTGAAAGTGACTGAAAAGTTGAAGGGGAATCGTTTGTCTTAGTATGGTAAAGAGGAGGGATGAAACGCATGTTACTAAAAGAGTTATAAGCATACATGTGGATGGATGTAGAGGGAGAGGGAGGCCAAAGAAAAGATGACTGTAGGGATTGTGTGAAGAGTGATATGAAAGAAAAGTAAGTTAGTGATAGTTTGACGAGTGACAGGGCAGAATGGAAGAAAAAAACGTATTGCGCCGACCCCAAATAAAACGGGACAAGGGCAGGAAGATGATGATGGTACATGGGTGGATCTCCAGAAAATATTATTTTTGAGTAAATTTTGTGGATTCTTGTAAACCTGCGTGCATCGCTCTTAATTTTTAATAGTATTAATAGGCATGTTCAGATTACAAGTTTCTTATCAGATTTATCCCAGATAAACAAGAATTTAAGGAGATATTCATATATTGTTTTTAACCATTGTTGAGGATAATGATGTAATTTGAGAAAAATGATTTTCAAGCTTAGGAAAATGACGATATGTTGAGGATAATGATAATGCTCATGAATTTAGTTTTGTACTTCTGTAAACGACGAAGATAAATGAAAATAAAAATAATTAAGTATCTAAGTGATATTTTTATTTGGTTTAAAGTATCACAAATCAAATAATATAAACGAACGTCAATATAAGTCCAACAAAAACCAACTTCTAAGACTTCTAAAAAGATGATTGCATTCAGATAGATTATGTAAATTAAAAGTATCAAAATCAACAGTCGAATATCAAAATATTAAAAGTTGTTCGCCGTAGGATCGTAAAAACCGTTAGTTCATAACCAGACTATAACAAACTATAAACTCACGGTTTTCACAGTCATGCGGTGACTGAGTTTACAAGTCTAACAAAAATAAATTAAACATTGATTAATTTTTCATTTTCACAATACTAATACTTATTAACAATTTTAAATTTTTAACAGCCTCATTTATGGTTATAAAAATTTCCTAACACTGTGTCAGGGATCATACAGGAGAGACTAAACATGGTTGAAAGGTGGTGTAAACTAAACCATTTATCCATCAACCCAAGCAAAACGGTGCATCCCGTTTACCAGAAGGAGGGACCTAACAGCAATGGGTACCATAAAGCTCTACGACACCGTACTAGAGTTGTCCACAGAAGTAAAATACCTTGGAGTAATCCTAGACAGCAAACTCGCTTGGAAAAGCCATGTCGAAGCGACAGCAAACAAGGCTCTAAGAGTATTTGGCGAGTATCTGCCTATGAGAAAACATGGGGCCTTAGACCCCAGGTTATCAAATGGATCTACACCATGATGGAACCGCTAATCATATACGGGAGCATCGTATGGTGGACCAGAACCAAGCTGGCAACTTGCAGACAGGCCCTACGCAAAGTACAACGGACTGCCTGCATGGCCATTACAGGAGTATTTAGGGCCACGCCAACTGCGGCGATGGAAACGCTGCTCAATCTCACCCCTTTACACATTGAAGTCGAACTAGAGGCGAGAAGGGCCATTCATAGGCTCAAAAGTATGGGGCACTGGACAAACTCCGGATGTAAAACAAACCATACAAACACAAGACCAAACAGGGAACTTGACTGGATGATGGACATGGGATGTGACAAAATACATCATCATCATCATAATTTCAGCCGAAAGACGTCCACTGCTGGACATAGGCCTCCCACAAGCGTCTCCACAACGACCGATCCTGTGCGTCTCGCATCCACCGCACTCCCGCGATTCTCACCAGTTCGTCGGTCCACCTTGTGGGAGGCCTTCCGACGCTGCGCCTTCCGGTGCGCGGTCGCCACTCTTTCGGCCCCACCGACCATCCTTTCTACGAGCAATGTGCCCTGCCCACTGCCACTTTAGTTTGGCGATTCTTCGGGCTATGTCGGCGACCTTGGTTCTCCTGCGGATATCTTCATTCTTTATGCGATCACGCAAGGAAACTCCGAGCATAGCCCTTTCCATTGCCCTTTGGGTGACTGTAAAATGAGGCCCATTGTAAGCGACCATGTTTCAGTGCCATATGTCATCACTGGCAACACGCACTAGTCATAGATTTTCGTCTTGAGATACTGTGGTATGTTGGACGAGAAGATACCGCGCAGCTTCCCGAACGCTGCCCAGCCGAGTCGGATTCGACGATTGACCTCTTTCTCAAAGTTAGACCTACCCAACTGGATTTTCTGTCCTAGGTAAACGGAATCGTCTACAACTTCGAGTGCAGAGTCTCCGATCTTGATCGGAGTGGGTGCTACATGGTTATTTACCATGACTTTGGTTTTGTCCATGTTCATTTTAAGACCCACTCTTTCGGAAGCTCTACTAAGGTCACCGAGCATTGTACTGAGCTCCTCCGTTGTCTCAGCCATGACTACTATATCGTCGGCAAACCTGGTGAGTGATGTACTCGCCATTAACATTAATGCCTAGTCCACTTCAGTCCAGAACTTTGAAGACATCCTCCATTGCAGCCGTAAACAGTTTCGGAGAAATGACGTCTCCCTGCCTCACACCCCGCTGCAGAAGGATAGGTTTCGAGGTCCGATCCTAAAGTCGAACTGACATTGTGGCGTTCTCGTACAAACACTTCAGCACCTCGATGTACCGATAGTCAATCTGGGACCGTTGGAGAGATTGCAGTACAGCCCGAAGAATCAAAAGCTTTCTCGTAGTCTACGAACGCTAAGCATAGAGGCAGGTTATACTCCTCGGTCTTCTGTATAACCTGCCGGAGCGTATGTATGTGATCTACGGTGCTGAAACCTTTTCGGAATCCGGCTTGTTCGGGAGGCTGGAAGTCGTCAAATCTGCGCGCGAGACGGTTCGTGATGACTCTGGAAAACAGCTTGTAGACATGGCTCAGAAGTGAGATGGGCCTGTAATTCTTAAGCAGGGCATTGTCGCCCTTCTTAAAGAAAAGTACCACCACACCTCTGCTCCATGCCTGTGGCGTCTTTCCCTCAAGTATGACGGAATCGAACAACCTCTGAAGGGCCTTTAGGACCGGTTTTCCACCCGCCTTCAGGAGTTCGGCTGTAATTCCGTCGTCACCCGACGCCTTGTTGTTTTTAAGCTGCTTCAGAGCCATCATAATCTCGCGGCGGATATGACTCTGCCACCGTCAGTCTTCAGTTTCGTGAGCTGGCTCTGCCCTATAGACAGATCTCTTGCAAAAACCTTGGAGCCCTTATTCCGCTCGATCGCGTCTTTGATCCATTCGGTATTAAAGAGGCGAAGATCGCGTTTTAAGGACTTGGAGATCCGTCTATTGAGCTATCGGTAGATGCACGCATCGTCTGAAGACTTCAGAATCATCTCACGCCTCTCTTTCAAGAGTTTGAAAGTTTGACCCGAGAGCCTTTTCTTCTTTGTACGACGAGTCTTAAAAAACTTAGACCCGACCGTATGGACAGTTTCCACGAACCCATCGTTGTATTCGTCCACTGAGCCACCTAGGCACTCGAAACGATTGTGAAGTTCGAGCTGAAAGCTCTCGGAGTTTTGAATCTGGATCTGTGCTGGACGGAGCGTAGACTTCATCAGTCGAGATCTTTCAAGCTTGATATTGATATTCAATATGCCTCTTACTATTCGGTGATCACTTCCAGTTTTCACTGCGTTGATCACGGAGACATCATTGAATATTTACTTCTTCGTCGACATAATGAAGTCAATCTCATTTCTGGTCGCACCATCAGGGCTTCGCCAGGTTCACTTCCTACGCTCACGTTTTTTGAAGAAGGAGTTCATCATATAGAGGCCCTCCTTCTCCATAAAACTAGCCAGTAGGTGTCCCCGGCGGTTCCAATGTCCAATTCTAAATTGCCCCACTCGCAGCTCATCACCGTCTCGTTTGCCCAGTTTCGCGTTAAAGTCCCCCATGACCACGGTGAAGTGAGTCTTAGAACCATGCATGGCTCTTGATATATCCTCATACATGGATTCTACTTCGTCGTCGGGATGAGGTCGGGGCGTAAACCTGTGTGACCTTCAGCGAATAACTTGATGATATTCTGAATATAAGGTACGCCACCCTGGTCGACACACTCTCGATCTTCACCACATTGTTCACAAGGGACTTGTGGACGATAAACCCCGACACCACCCTGGGACTGCTGGTCTCCCTCCCGGAAATAGAGCAGGTTACCGGATTTGAGAATTATCGTGTCCTCCCCCTGTCTTCGGACTTCAGATAATCCCACAATACTAAATCGTAACCTGCTCAATTCTTCGTCGTCGGACCGGAGTGTACGCGTGTTATATGTTGCCAGGTCCAGTCGTCGTTTTCTAAAGGGGTAGCCGGAGATTCTTCGCACCCCTTGCCTCGCCGTAACCTTGACCGCTACCGGAGTCAAAGCCGGGTAGACGGCCTGCCGGGCACTCGGGGCCATTTTTTGGTTGTGCTTGTCATTTTGGGGTTGCCATAATCGCCACGCTTGGCATGCGGGTTGGCGATCGCAGTGTGGTTGTTGCAATTCACAGAGAATGCTGCTGCCCATTCTCTGGTATATGATATGACAAAATACATACCATTCACAATCTCAAAAAGGAGTTTAAGATCTACATTCCGAGTGGGGAGGAATGGAAGGGTGGGATAAAACCCCACAAAGGGAACAATCAGGTATGGTACACGGATGGCTCTAAAATATATAGGGGTTATTATATATAATTACACAAACCAAAAGAGAAAAGACCTTAAAATTTATTTAAGGTCTTTTCTCTTTTGGTTTGTGTAATGCATATATTACGAACTCCCATCATTATCCTCAACATGTGTCATTATAATTTCACATAATATCATTCTTCTCAACGTGCGTCATTATCCTGGCAGTACAAATTCAGGACAATGACGTTGAGAAAAATGATGAATCGGAAAAAATCTTGTACAAACATGTTTTGCGCATGTAGTATTTCAAAAAACGTTTTATATTTGCGTATGTACACAAAACCTTCATACGTTTTTGCTAAATGAATAGTGTAACAATAGAATTTGACGGGTAAACAAATGAAAATGTAAATGACGTTTGCAATAAAACTTTTTGGAGAATGAATTTCAAAGCCTTACCTACAAAAAACGAGCGTGTTTAGCTACACCAAAGCACGTCGTCCGACTGTGGTGCGGGGAGGTCTGTTTGCCCAGCCACTAATTTCCCTCCCTCCCGTCTCTTACTCGACATAATATTGAAATCAAACATAGCGCAGGACAATGACGCACATTTTTTGAACATGAGTTTTTTATTTATTAACTTAGCGGGCATTGGTAATTTTATCAAGGATATGAAGATTTATTATGGATAATTACAGCACTCAACAGCAAATAGCTCCATGAAGTCACAATTTTTTATATCATCAAAATATAGACCGCGTGTGCCGAGGCGACACGTGAAAAAGTGGCAATTTTATTGGGTTTTTTTAAATATTTTTTTTATTATTAATTTTTTACAATCGTGGTTTAGAGCAACATTTTCGTTGATTCTTTTACTATTAAAAGTAACACTTTTTTTTAAAATACGTACACGCGTTCTCAAGAAATTTTCGAGGACATGAATTTGGAGCCTCTCAAATATTCACCCACATATGATGATCGAAGGAGTCGAACACTTTACTAGCTGCGGTCTTCCCATCCGATTATAATTTGGGTGTCTTATGTAAAAATTAGGTGTTAGTAAATAGGCTCCTAACAAACTTGTGCGCCTCACCATCAACGATTGCATCACTGCTTACCATCAGGTCGGATTGCAATCAAGCACTAGTTTATATTTCGCGTTGTTTAAACTGCGTACATCGAAATGTACGCGGTATAACCGACGAGGCGGAACGCTTAGTCGGGACCGTAGAGGTTTCAACAACGTAAGGGTGGTTACTCGCCGTACGTCGGGTTGTACTTAAGTGCATATACCTAAGTAACATTTCAGTCCTTAGGGGAAAGTGGTCACCATTGGTACACTTTTTACATTTTTATTTTTTACTCTATGATTAATTCATTAACGCTCAGGCGGTAGCCGGCGCCCGCAAGCCATTGTCTTACTATTGTGTCTCTAATTACGCACGTCAAAAGGTTAATTGCCAAAATTATCTAGTGAATGTACCTCTGCTTAACAAATCGTAATTAGTTACAAAAAAAGTCTGAAACTATAATAATATCAAATGGTTAAAGAGTTATAGCCATTTTTCTACGATAAGATATTTGTACGAACGGTACCCACGTGTTAATTAAAAGTCCTAATAAATTAGTTAACTTTTTTTAAATGGCAAAGAATATCTATTTAGCATAAAACTAACTTAACAACTTTATTGATTATAGATAGTCTTTGAGAGCAGTGGTGGCCGAGTGGTAACGGCCCCGACTTACGAGTTGTAGGTTGCGGGTTCAAACCCAGCCAGGCGCATTACTTTGTGTAATTTATTTCATCACCGCTGCTCTCAAAACGGTGAAGGAAAACATCGTGAGGAAACCGGCATGTCGATCCGGCAATCGACATGTGACATTCACCAACCCGCACTGGGCCCGCGTGGTGGATTACGGCCCATTCCCTCTCCTAGAGAGAGGAGGCCTGAGTCCCAGTAGTGGGAACATTATAAGGCCGACTAAGCTAAGCTATGCTGTATGAATCTACCCCATGATGTACGAAAGTACCCCACCTGCTGTACGAAAATATCCCACGTACGAAGGGTGACCACTTTCCCCTATATTATGATAGTAACTTAATTTTCTAATTGGGGTGCGTATAAGGGTGCGCATTATTCCCGTTACATATTGTATATCAGGTGGTCGTGTACCCAAGATAGGTTAAGACCTCCCTGTACTCTCATACTACACCATAAGCCTGTCTGACCGTACCTTAAACCCATTTGAGAGCAAACGGGCAAAAGCCAGACAAATGAATTACTAACCCTGGCCAGACACTGATACTGTTCTGAATATTTAATTGATACAACCCTAAGATTGTGTGTAATTTGAATATTGTCCTAGTATTTTGGTCCGGTGTAGAAAGCTTAAGGTTTTGTCCCTTTGTTTTGAGTGAAATTAGAAGTGAAATTTAGGATTCAGTGACTGGAAAATGTCCTTTTAGACTCACCTTAGAAGAAATACTATTTTACCTTCACAATGGTATTTTAAAGGCTAGTTACTTTGCACTGTCTCCAATATCTCGCACTTTGGCTGCTTTAAGTGATCTCTTGGATTCTAATCCAACAAACGATCTGTTTCCGGATGAATGGAAGATGATTTTATTGGCATGTCAGAAGTAGGTACTGTAAGCGAGATTGATGTACATTTTGTATACGATTTTGATTATTTTTTTTGGTGACAGTTGTAATTCATTAAAATAAATATATAAATTCACGCTCGGACAAATTTTATATTAGGCACGCAACACGGCGTAATCCTCACCGGACCTGCGTCATGCGGAAGGTGAGGAGGCAAAGACCAATAGCGCTAGCGAAGGAGGAGGCCGCACGCCTAAGGGGACCAACGTCCTTCAATTCAATATTTTGGAAACGCCTCGGTGATCTTACAGACATTGTAATCATTGGGAATTCGTTTGAATTGAGTAAAGAAGATTTTGCATGCATATAAGTATAGGTTCAAGAAACGTTTTGAAAAAACAGTGGTTCTTTTACAAAGCACTTTTAATCAATCAATTATAATTAAATGTTTTATGCTCTTTATAAAGAATTTCATCACTATCACCATCGTAGCTAATAAATAACATTTTTCATTTGTTTTTCCACTTTTTACTCTAGCTCACAATTATGTACACAACAACAACACAACAAACACGACTTATGTATAAACAAACCAACATGTAACACTTAACAGTCACAGTAATAAGGGTAATGAATAAATTATTAATTAAAAATCAGTCTAAATGAGCCTTTTCTGTCACAAGCCTAGACCTTTTACTCAAAAAAACAAAAAATACAAAACAAAAAATGGTCGAAGCAGTCAAAGGCGCATCAGAAAGGAGCATTCAAAATATACGATTGATCTCGAATGGGATTCAGATATCGGGAAGCGAAATAAATTTTCACGAAATACTACACATTTTCGAAAACCTTTGTCAGGAAGAGAACAATAGCATTTATACTGGACGAAAAAAAAAAATATTGAATATATTTATATATTGAATATATTTATTTAATTTATTGAATATATTTTTTATTGAAAAAATTTTATTGGAGTTGTTAAAAGTACACCCTATACCGGGATTCCGATCCCGATTTCCGGCCACCGTAGGCGCGGACTTGCGGACGGCGAGCAATGGGTAGCTCGCTGTCCGACCGTCCGGTAACCGTCCGGACCGAGCCCAAGACGTCGACGGCGCGTACTGTTCTACGCGCCTCAGGGAGATGTCAGCAATCGTAGAGGCCCAGCAGGGTCGAAGCCTACTGGGGCCACGGGTAGTGTGAAAATGAAACCCGGGGCCCTGGGACGAAGGCAAAGAAGGAACAGGAGTGGGTTTTTAGTCAGTAAAAGTCTGACACTATCTCCCGCTCCGCCCAAGAGCGGGATTTGTCATTAGATGATTTTCCCACCAAAAAAAAACCCTATAATATAGCCCAATTAAAAAAATAAATTACAATCTTATGATTGTGCACTGAAATTTTACTTTAAATGCACGTAGGTAGTTTTTTTTTTAAGAAATTAGTTTTCCTAATTGTAGGCAAATATCGGCATCAATGCACATTGGTAGCGCATAGGTATAGGTATGTATGCAAGCACAAACCAACACGCTAGTGATGCAATCAAGACTTATCAAGAATTTATCGAAGTAGGTCCAAAAAAATATCTAAAAAAAAGAAAGAAGATAGCAGAAATAAAATAGGTATGTAGAAATAGCATAGATAGATGGATGGTGGCATTGGTGGTATAGATTTTAATTTTATTTAATTTTTTTGTTTTACTCAGCATCTGAAAAGTTGAAGGGGAATCGTTTGTCTTGGTATGGTCATGTGAAGAGGAGGGATGAAACGCATGTTACTAAAAGAGTTATGAGTTTACATGTGGATAAAGCGTGAATTTATTTTAATGTGTGTCATGTAAATTTTAATGTTAAAATGTATCTAAATGTTTTTATTTCACATAGGCCTACATGGCCACTTATAAAACGTCAGAAGCTAGTGCACGGTTCCAATTGGCCGTTTCCTATGGTGAAGAACCGGCAAGAAACTCCATGGTTACTCTTTTAAAAAAATTATTGATTTTACAATATGGTTATCCCTAAAATATTCTTGATTATTTTAGAATAAAAAATACCTATTTAAAAATTTACTGAAATCGATTTAGTAGTCGATTTCGGACACGCTTTTAGAATATTATGTCTTTATTGTGTTACATGTTATATACTGAATTTAATTTTAGATATATTATACTGAATCAATTGCTATCCAGCGTGGCAATGCTGCCAGCGTTCTGGGCACTTTTCCCATTGACATCGATGAGGACGAATTGTTTGATGCCCTATGAATTCTTTTTCTACCCGTTTGTACATATTATTATTTTCAGTTTTTTTTTGTATTTTGTTTTTTAATACCTATTAAGTTATAATATTTATTAGGTAAGATGTATAAATATATTAATAAAGGCACTATTGTCATTAATGTGAAGTGGTGGAAAGAGAGGAACAGGGCTTCATTGAAATCGATTAAAAATGAGCTTCTGATCTATGTAAACTTAGAGTTAGAATATTTCGAGTCATACAATTTTTTTAAAAACAATGCATAATAATACTGAATATGAAATAAATGAGTATTTGGAAAAACTCAACAGACAATAATTGAATCATTTTCTATAGAAGAGCTGTAACAATTCTAATTTTACAACCCAAAAAAAATCTTGTTATTACCGCTCTTAAACAATAAAACATCAAAAACACTTGTTCAAACAAAAATTCACATAAAAACCAGAGGATAAAGTACTAAAAAAATATTAATAACTCCTTTTTACAGACAAAAATCCAGACATTATACCACTCGACGGAAAAATAAGCGACAGCTGCTCAAATAAATCTTCCACGACTGACTACAGTTCCATACGACCGCTTATTTCGAAGACCACGGACAAATACGACATATCGACCAACTGTGACAGGTTTTACGACCACAATATCGATCCCTGCAGCCAATACATCCAAGTTCGACCAATGGAATACCGAAGACCATTCGCCCCAACACTACAAATGCCAAACCTTGGCCCAAGTATACAGAGTTTGGGGCCAATGAGCAGCTTGCATATGCCGAATGTTGGACCCAATGATTGTCATAGACAGCCTTATGATAAGGTGTATGAAGATTGGTTGAAGTATAAGAATGCTTTGCCGTTGAATACTAGTGGTTTGGTAAGTGTTAAAATTCTTTTAACCATAGATGACATAGTCCTGACGCTTGAGTCCCAGAAGTGGGGGATTATTGTCGTTTTACTGTTATGAATCGTGCAGTGGTAGAGCGATTGGCTGCTGCCCTGCGTGCAGCGGGTTCGATTCCCGTATGGAACAAATATTTGAACAGTCTACAGATAGGTGTTCCCAGTTTGAGTTTCTTTGTATGTGAATTTACATGTTTAACGATATAGAAGTAATTCCTAAAGTGGGGCAAAGTTTTTAAGGGGATGCAACTCGACATACATTTTCACGGTTTTTCATTCAACCGCTCTTAAGCGATTATGACGTTATTAAACATTTTTCATTAGATATTTTGGAAACACAGTATCTTGTGGATATTATCTAGGCTTCTATTGAAATAAATTTATAAATTTGTGTAAAACTAATCCAGAAAAGACCTCTGAAAATCTGCTATTTTGCATGAACACTTCACAATTTACTCAAAAATTTAAAAGTAAAAAAGTATAACAATTGCCTTAAGAGAAGAAGCCTTGTAATTTTAATCAAGATTCTGAATGACGACAATTTTTTTCAAAAACTTTTAAGGGTTTAAAAAAAAACAAGTTTTGTAAAATATTCGAGTAAATCACGGAATTACCGAATGCCATCGCGTTGGATTGCGTTAGATGAAGTAACAAGCTTTTAAAATATGCTCGATGTTGACGATAGGCGAGTGAAAAAAGACCAAAAAGAACAAAAAACAAAAGATGGTTTGTACGGCGCTTTAATATGTAAATCTCAACTGTCATGAATTGACAGTTAAGAGTGTCTTTAACACGCCAATTGACCTAAAGTCTCAATCTGTTAATCTATTAATTTCCTCACTCTACCTACATTCTTTTTTCACCCTCTTTAAGCTTTTTATTATACAAACAAATCTTCTTCGATAATTGTTTTTTTCTAGTAGTTAAGATCGCATCAAAATCCATTGTGCGGTTTAAGAGGAGTCGGGCATATAAACAGACGGACGCGAAAATTTAGTTTGTTTTATATTATGTAGAAACTATATACAAAAAACTCATCAATCTAACGCTATATTTTTATTTCAGCTACCAGCAGAACAGCTGCTCCCACCAGAGTTGTACGCAACCCCCCCACCACCATCTCTCTACAGCAATCCCAACAGAAACCCACTAAACCTCACTCAGATGCCAGAGTTAGAGCCCAGATACCACCTAGAGCCCAGGTCTCTAGCGATGGACTCGAGAAGTTGCTCCAACTCGCCACCAGTGCGATTCAATCCGGAGAATAACAGTGTGTATTACAGTAAAAGTGTGCTGGATAGAACTACTAACACTTTACCACATTTGAAGCCAACACGGATAAATGGTAAGCATTATTGCAAATTCTTTTTCCAGTTCTCAAAGTCAAAACAATTACAGGCATTTTTGAATAGTGTGCATTCCTAAAAAAAAAATGTTTTATTTTTCAATACTCGAAAACCCTACCGCTTTTAGACACGCAATTTATGGTTTTCTGCACTAGTGCAGAAAAATGTACGAGCTCATCCGCACCACAATTTCATTGTTTTTATCGTATCAGGCTCGTCGTCAAGCAGCCCCCACTAGTCGCCAGGTAGCCCCCGTTTATTTGTTTCTTCGTAAGAGTATTAAAAAACGACGTTTGATACGTGGAGATTTGTCACTGCAGCACTCGGCTCCATAACACTCGCCTGCGGCTCGGGCGAATTTCCCTTCTGTCGCAATAACAAACTTTCTCCACTTGTATTAAAATGTTCGTTGTGTTGTATGTGCCTCGAATCGGCCACTCCTCCTATTCCTTTGTTCAGACCACGTGACTGAGCGTCGAGATGTAGTCACAATAAAGGAATCGGAGGCGTGGCCTATTCGAAGCGATCGACGAAAAGAGAATCGAAACGAAACGGTTGTAACTTGGCTAGGGGGCTATACAGGATTCTCTCAAGGTACCGTTCAGCCAAGTGTTGAAAGATCGCTATAAAAGATTTAATGAAGTATGTATTCTTGAATAAGGTCAAGCGAGGTGGAAAAGACTCGAGGATTAGTCTTGTTTTGGCTCGGAGTAGACAGGGCCTAGCATAAATTATGCTGTCGACGGAAAACTTAATCAAAGTCGGACTTAATAAGGCAGAAGGAAGGCAAATATTCACTTGGAAAAATAGTAATACCCGGTTTTTCGGGGTATTCTTAACGTCGTAGTTTATCTCTTTGCACATAGCATTTCTGAACACATTTTTTTCTATTTCTTGTACACTAAATAATTCTCAGTATCTTTCTGTCTTTGTGTCTTTTTATTTTATATCTATTTTCGCAAAATCATTTTTTTTTTTCAAATTCTCATATTCTCAAAACGCCATATCGGAAGACGTCACATTAGCAAAATGCCATTTTCACAAAATGCCATTTTCACAATTTTCGCATAATGTTCAAAAAATTTCACTCCGGACAATTTTTTTTTAATTCGAACGTTAGTATTTTTTTAAGCACTGGCTAAAATTTTAATAACTACTTGATTACAAGTATAGCATGCGGAAAAATATAAAAGATACTTTGATTGAATCATGTGTGATATATCATTGAAATACATTTGCATCTAAGTTTTATTAATACTTTAACCTTTTGAGTACCGTAAATTTCGTAATACCGTAAATGAATTAGAAATCTTTGATTTGTGGCGATCACAGATACAACAATCAAAGATATATCCAAAAAGAAAGATAAATATACACCTTAACGATTCAAAACAAAAAACGGAGCGAGATATACATTATAAGAACGACATTTTTATGTGGTTCTTATATCGCTATAAAAGTTCAGATGTGTACAAAATTTTTTAAAAACATATTTACGATTTCAAATGGATATTTTCTGACATTGAAGACGAATTGCCTACATTTGAATCACTGAAACAAACATTATACAGGTCACGTAAAAAGTTTTTAAATACAGATAGACACGACTTTTTGTTAATGTGTCGTTTTGAGAATGCGTAATTTTGATAGTGTGGCATTTTGAGAAAAGGCATTTTGCGAATGTGTCATTTTGCTAATGTGGCATTTTGCTAGTGAGGCATATTGAGAAAAGACATTTTGCGAATGTGGCATTTTGCGTCAATATGTCATTTTGCGAATGTCGCATTTTGCGCCTAATCCCACGCTATAACTTAAGAACGGCTGGACCAATTTTACTAATTCTTTTTTTTTTGTTCACCAGTATATAGGGAAGGTTGTAATTAGGGTAGGGTACCTACCATATCCTAACACTACTCTACACTACTTAGCCTAACTACTTACCTCAGTAGGTAGTAGGGTAAGAAGTGTAGAGTAGGCTAGAGTACGGTGGACTCGGGTGGAGTAGGGTGGAGCAGGGTAGAGTAGAATAGAGTAGTCAGTTGACGGTAGCGAAGCCGCGGGTAAAAGCTAGTTATATGTATACATAATTATGTCTGTGGCCTCTTTTACTGAAAAAAAATAAGATTCTTTTAAATGTAAAAGAGGTTTCCATAGTCATAACGACGAGGTACCGTCATTATATTACCTAATATCCTTAAACAGTTTCCTAAGATAATCGTGCCGATGGAGATTATACATTATAGTCGTATAAATAACTTCAGAAACGTACACAAATGATGCTTTATTATAAAATATAAAAGGTACTTATAATTGGAGTAGGTAACCATTTTGTTCAGCACTCAAAATGGTTTTTGTTCTACATAATTGCTCTGCGGTTCGTATTAATTATATTCAGTAAACAGAACTGTTCTATGTTCAAACATCTGATGAAATCACATAATTATATTCAGGCTCATGAAAAGATAAATGTTTTCTCATTGGGTAGATTTGTAGGTATATAAAATAATGGCTATGGAGGAAAAGTCTGGTCGACAAGGAATATAATACATCATTTGGTAACCATTTGTGTCATCAACCTTCGTTGTTGGAGTATAATTTGAAGCCTTGGTAACATATCTATTGTCGGTGTCTATAGATTACCATCATTTCAACCGAAAAACAGATAATTGGTCACTTGGAAGAGAACCCAAGCGTCACGATATCGATCAGTTCTGTGGTCCTCGCATCTGCAAACCTCCGTGCCTCACCTGGTCATGGGTCCTGTCTGTCAGAGACCTTTCAACGCTGCGTTTTCCGGTACGCGTTCGCCACTCCAGAATCTTTCGGGCCCCATTGTCCGATGTGGGGATCTGCTTGGGCACGCCACTCAAAGCCACTCCTGGCTAAATTCTATATAATAGATGGCGAAAAATTATCATATTTAGTAGCTTTTTTTTACTGTCTGTTATTTGTGATAATTATGTCGTCTGCTTCTCTGCTACTGCTGATTTAAAATGTTTTTTTTTTCTTTTTCAGGAAGCTCTCCAACCCAAATGCCGAGTGAACCAAAATGTGTGACAAAAGCCACCGACACTTCCTTAGAACATGCTAAAGTTACTAAAGAGTGTGACTGAGACAAAAAATATTAGAAAGGGACAAAATACCTTTAGTGTTACAAACAGACAAAACCCTTTTAGTGTTAGCCAAAGTGACACAAACAGTGAACTAGGTAAAAGTCCTCAAGTGGACATTGAAAGGCCAGTGGCTTAGAAAATGGCCTCAATTTGTGTGGTTTTAAAAGTGTTAAGTGTACATTTAATGTGATAAAATTCGGTGAATATCGGTTTGAAACTTTTGGACCCGTCCGTTGTGATTCTTTTACTGTTTATTTTTTAATGGAAAGTTTGATTTTTGTTTCTTCAATTGATTTATTTCTGCATTAACTATCTTATTATATTTAACACAATCAATTTATTTCTTAATTGATATGATGTTGATCAATTATTATTTTGATAAAATAATGTGAAAGTTTTGACATAATTATTGCTTTATTTTCATTTTTCTTTATATTCATTCTAGAACAATAAATGTCAATTTGATAGAACGAAAAACCTAGATTATAAAATAGTTTTGCATCTTCCTTAAGATGTATAAGACTGAATTTGTGTAGAAAATACACACATTTAGATAAAAATAATTATTTGGTTACATTATTGTATTGTAATTAATTATTAAGATGATAACATTTTAAATAACGCGCAAAATATTTTTTAATTTGATTAACAAAATGTGTATTATTTGCTAAATCACAGATTTGTATTTTTTTTTTCTTAAATAAAAATATAATTGTTTAAAGGAGACTAGCTAAAACAAATATTCTTAAGAACGTTGTGAATGTAAATAATGTAAATATTATAAGTATGTTATACGAAAAGTTGCCATACTAGTTAAATAGTAAATAATGTGTATCTAAAATAATAATTATTGTCACAAAATCGAGCTTTTATTTTACGAATAATTATTATTTAATTTTGTGTTTGTAAAGGAAAAGATAATGAATAAGAAAAGATGTTTTTCCCGAAAGATATACGAAAAGAAGGATAATATTATCGACGCTTGAAAAGTGAAAATGTTAGAAATCGTATTGACTGTTAATGTCCTCGGATTGTTGTTTTAAAATATTTCGGAATATTGAAAGCTTACTCGTGGAGGGAAAAGCGATGTTGTTTAAATGTAAATTATATAAAATATTATAAATATGAATACTTAATGTGATAACAGTTGCGTGAATGAATGATTATCTCAGTTCACGATAAGAAATAATTCTATTTAAACTTTAATTATTATTGAAAGCGTTCCAATTTGGCCTAAACTGTATAATTCATCAATATTATCAACAAAACCTAAAAAAGTATAATTTCTTTAAAAAAAACATTGTCTAGTAAAATTATAATTAGTTAAAAAGAAGATACGTAGTTAATTGCTAATAGAATAAAAATAGTTTTTCTGAATCGCCAATCATTTAGCTTTTGTTAAAAAAAAGATAAAACCTTTTTATATTAAACAAGATAAAAGTTTGCGTAATATAAAAAGAATTTATTCTTTTGTATTAAATGTTCGTGAACTGAGTACTGAGATTAATATTTGATTTTATAAATTAAAATAGTTTTTACATATTGTTTATTTAAGTAATTTGTGTTTGAACCAGACCAAAATTTATTGCAGGTTAGATTTATATTAGCGTATTATTTTGACTGTAAAAATTAGTACCATGACTTAGATTTTTAGATATTGAAGGTACAGTCGTTATTTAAATTATTTTAGTTACCATGGCTGATTGAGTTTTTTAAGATAAAAAATACATAAAGATATTTTGAAATTGAAGCGAATGTTAATTTGAATATTTTTACTTATACCTTGTAGAATTTTAATTAAAAAAATAAAATAAAAATTGTATCTTTATCTTTCTATAAAATTATGAATCTTTTTGTACACGACTGTACCTTTTGCTTTGAGCATTTAATAATTATTTTCAGTAATATTTACTAGTATTTTGTAAAAACAATTTCAAGTGATTTTTTTTAGTTTTTTTGTGATGTAAAATTCATTTTGGATATAATAAATGTGAATTTATATTAAGTGTTTTTGTTTTTGATTTCTTGAATTTTGAGTTTATTGCCAAGCGTCAATAACTTATAATACCTTTACCTACCTTTGAAGAGTGAACAAGCATCTTCTGGGCTCTTTTGATTCATCGTAAACTCATCCATGGCTTTCTATCAAGATCAAGAGCTGGTTTAAGACTAAAAAATCGGGCAAGTGCGAGTTGGAGTCGCGCACTGAGGGTTCCGTACAAACTTACCTATGAAAACAGTTCAGTTTCCGAATTGAGTCACGAAGATTTGTATTAAAATTGACATTGATATTCCGCGCTTCTAAAGTTAAATTTAATCTCATAGCCGACTTTGAACATAGATTGGGCGCTGCGCAAAAAAAAAACGGAACCAATCCATTTCAAACACAGTACTAGTGTGGAGCCCTTTCACAGGTCATCTGTTTTGCTGCTCGTCCTGCACAACCAGTTGTACCCTCCAGGATGTATATGAGGCCAATGAGAGAGCTAGGTATACAGGTTACTGAATAGGTACTTAAAATAAAAATTTCATGATTCAGACAAAGTCCATAGTTCGTTAGTATACACAAAAATTACAAACTAGTGTTAGTACTTTTAAATACCAGAGTAAACACATTTTTGTTATTTATTGTACGCCTCTGTGGCATATAGGCGTATTCAATGCTCCAGCATGGGGCTGCCCCACCTGTCCGCTATAGTTTTTTTTTTTTTTTTTTTTAATTGATATAAACTAGTGCTTGACTGCGATTCCACCTGATGGTAAGTGGTAATGCAATCGTTGATGGTGAGGCGCACTAATTTATTGAGAGCCTATTCACTCTAGCCTTGAAGAGACCCAAATTATAATCGGACGGGAAAATCGCAGCAGGCAAATTATTCCAGTCCCTCGATGTACGCGGTATAAACGACGAGGCAAAACGCTTGGTCCGGACCGTAGAGGTTTCAACAACGTAAGGGTGGATACTCGCCGTTCGTCGGCTTGTCCGATGGTAGAAATGAGATGGTGGAATCAAGTCATGCAATTCCTGCGCACACTCTCCAAAATGAATTCTGTAAAACACCGAAAGGCTGGCTACCCTACGCCTGTGCTCAAGACTTTGTAGATTGGAATTAACCAGATCTGGATCACCAATTAGCCTCTTTGCACGCCTTTCCACCGAGTCCAAAGCTGCCAGGTGGCATTTTGCAGCACCAGCCCATATGTGGCTGCAGTACTCCACACACGAACGGACCTGTGCTTTGTATAACATTAAAAGCTGCCCTGGTGTGAAGTACCGCCGGACCTTTGCAAGTACGCCGAGTTTCCTAGCAGCTACCTTGGCTTTGGACTCAATGAACCGCCCAAAGTTAAGGTCTGAAGAAATTTCAACTCCCAAGAGCTGAAGGCGGTCGGTGTACTCCAGGGATACATTCTGAAAAACAGGAGCCAAGGTGAACGGGCTCCTTTTAGCGGTGAATAGACACGCTTGTGTTTTGGCGGCGTTGAATCCCACCAGATTGGCTTCACCCCACTTGGAGACTGCCTGAAGTGAGACATTCGCACGCTCTACCATAGCCTCTCTTTCGGACCGGATTAGCTCCTTACTAGCTCGAGCACCTGGCAGGTATCTCTCTACAACTGTGCTATCATCTGCATACCCATAGATACCGGGCATCAGCAGATCGTTGATATGCAGCAGGAAGAGAGTTGCAGAGAGAACAGACCCCTGAGGAACTCCGGCATTAGTCGTCATGGGCTCTGATAAGCATCCATCGATAACAACTCGGAGAGAACGTTCACTCAGGAAGTCTTTTACCCAGTTAATCAGACCAGGGGAAACGCCGTACGCTGAAAGCTTACTCAATAGACTAGCGTGCCATACCCTGTCGAAGGCCTTCGAGACGTCTAAGGAAACAGCAATCGCTTCCCCATTCTTCTCGAGGGTCTCGCCCCATAAGTGGGTGGCATAAACTAGAAGGTCCCCAGTAGATCGATTGTGGCGAAACCCGTACTGTCGATCACTGAGGAGATCGTTACCTTCCAGGTATGCCAAGAGGCGCGAGTTCAATACACGTTCCATAGTTTTCAGGATGCTATTGGGGTTGATGCGTACTCTGCGCATGATGGAGGCGCATCGCTTGCGCATCTTGCCATGAAAGCCAGCAATTCCTGCCTCTGTGAATATTCCGAATAGCGCAACCCCATTAATACCCTGAACACAAAAAAATGCAGCCCCCCTAGCCAAGTTACAACCGTTGCGTTTCGACGATGCTCTTTTCGTTGACCGCCTCGAGTCGGCCACGCCTCTTATTCCTTTGTTCTGGTCAAGTGACTGAGCGTTGAGATGACGTCAGAATAAAGGAATCGGAGGCGTGGCCTACTCGAGGCGATCGACGAAAAGAGAATCGAAACGAAACGGTTGTAACTAGGCTAGGAGGGCTGGTCAGATAAATTTTGAGTTTATCGACACGACCAGTGCGTGTTACTAGTGATAAATTATGGCTCTGAAATATGGTCGCTTACAATGGGTCTCATCAAAAGGCTTAAAGTCACCCATAGGGAATGAAGATATCCTCAGGAGAACCAAAGTTGCAGACATAACCCGAAGAATCGCCAAACTTAAGAGGCAGTGGGCAAGGCACATTGTTCGCAGAACAGATAATCAATGGGGCCGAGAGCTTCTGGAGTAGCGACCAGAAGAGGCAGCGTTGGAAGACTTCACAAGGTTCGACAAGGTGGACCGATGACCTGATAAGAGTCGCGGGAAACCGATGGATGTGACATGCACTGGACCTTTTGTTGTGGCGACATTTGGGAGAGGCCTATGTCCAACAGTGGACGTATTTCAGCTGAAATGATGATGATGATCGACACAATAAATAACTTTTTACAAAAAAAATACAACTGACTTCAATATAAAAAAAAAACACTGAAAAGTGCAAAATAACATTAATTTCGGAAGTCGGTGTTTCTATAATAGTTTTGTCTCTTCTTTATTTAACACACGACAGTTTGTCAATAAAAAAAAATCAAAATCGGTCCACAATTGACCGAGAAATCGGTGAACATACATAAAAAAAATACATTTAGCCGAACATAGAACCTCCTCCTTTTTGAAGTCGGTTAAAAAGAAGATTGATTTTGCCCTTAAGTGAAGCATGTAATATCGCCATAACAAAGCTACTGGACCACGTTATCCCATAGAATCTACAAACACCATTATTTGTAGTCCCCATACACGACATGGGAACTTCACTATGCAAACATTTTGACAGCGGGTCGGCTGGAATCAATATTTGTAAATAACCTTACACCGCTTCGCCGTTGACAGAAATAGGAAAGAGTGTGTAAATATTCTTTCATCTGAATAAATATTATAAAGTAGTAATTTTATTTCCTGATAGATAGCTACCACCTGGGGACTTGCGGACGTCGAGCAATGGGTAGCTCGCCGTGCGACCGTCCGGGAATCGAGCCAAAGTCGTCGACAGCGCGTAGTAATCCACGAGCTCCTAAAAGAGACGCCAGCAAACCTTAGAGACCGATGCCGGCTAGGACTGCAGGAATTTTATGAAACGGAAACCCGTGAAAGCCTTAGAACGCAAAGGGAAACTAATGGACACAGGTGTGGATTTAGTCAGTAAAAGTCTGTCACGCCCTCTCGCTCCAACCAGAGTAGGAGAAGTCATAGGATGATCTTAAAAATAACCACCTGAGGGTATTTAAAAGGACTACAGCATCTAAACCGCGGTCACTCTCGGAGTGCATACAAAAAAAAAGAGATGCGTAAAGACACAATGCTTGCCAATATGAAAGATTAGCTTCTGACAGCGGCTTCGCCCACGTGTAATTTGGTTCATCATCATCATCATCATTTCAGCCGAAAGACGTCCACTGCTGAACATAGGCGTCCCCCAAGTGCCGCCACAATGAACGTTCCTGTGCGTCTCGCATCCATCGGACTCCCGCAACCGTTACCAAGTCATCGGAAATTTGGTTACTCCATACAAACTTTGGACCCCCGTTTTACCCCCTTAGGAGCGGAGTTTCGTAAAATCCGTTCTTAGTGGATGTCTACACCCTATGAGGAACCTACCTGGCGAATTTTAAGTTTCGTGATTAATCAGTGAGTAGTATTTCGATTTTATATATATAGATTTTAGCGATTTACTAAAAATGTAGAGATTTTTTTTTATAAAATTAAGACATTGTAACGGTGAAATGTTGTTTTGTAGAATAATCTGTTAAACAACCAGAATTATTGCATGTATATTGGTCCGGTTTTTAATCAACAAAAGTAACTTATAGAGGCATCTTCATGATTTTGTTTTCTATCGTACTAAATTAACTGTATCATATTTTGAACACACTATCTATTTAGCATTTATCTTGAAGAATAACATATATTTTTCTGATTCTGTTTAGTGCAGTGGATCATATTCTTTTGCGCATTATAAAACTCGCGATTAGCTTATGTAGCTTTCGACTATTAAGTGAACACCAGCGGTTCACTTTAAAAAAGGCCTCTGCATTCAATTGAACAGGTTGCATTTTGGAGAGTGTGCGCGGGAACTGCATGACTTGATTCCGCCATCTCATTTCTACCACCTTTAAGTTATTGAAACCTCTACGGTCCGCACTAAGCGTCGTTTATACCGCGTAAATCGAAGGACTGGAACAATTTGCCTGCTGCGGTCTTCCCATCCGATTATAATTAGGGTGTCATTAAGGCTAGAGTGAATAGGCTCTTAATAAACTAGTGCGATTCACTATCAACGATTGCATCACTGCTTACCATCAGGTGGGATCGCAGTCAAGCACAAGTTTATATCAAATAAAAAAATAATACTGATATTATTTGGTTTGTATGTACATATGTGTTTGTTTGTAACTCCTTAACGCTCAAACAGCTTAACGGATTTAGATATAGCATAGCATAATCAGCCTTTATAATGTTCCTACTGCTGGGACTCAGGCCTCTTCTCTAGAAGGGGGAGGGGTCGTAATCCACCACGCGGGCCCAGTGCGGAGTGATAGAAGTCACATCAGTTTGAATTTTTAGGTTCTATAGTACAGTGAACAGTGGAGAGCAGTGGTGATGAAATAAATTACACAAAGATAGATTTAGCAAACCGTAGGGGCCCAGCACAAACCGTAGGGGCCCAGCAGGGTCGAAGCCTACTGGGGCCCAGCGCAAACTGTAGGGGCCCAGCAGGGTCGAAGCCTACTGGGACCAAGGGTCTGATTCTAAAAGGAAGATTCGGCCCTGATACGAAAGGCAACGAACGGACAGGAGTGGGTTTTTAGTTAGTAAAAGTCTGACACTATCTCTCGCTCCGCCCAAGAGCGAGATTTGTCATTAGATGATTTTCCCACCTAAAAAAAAGATAGATTTAGGGTGTTTTTAATATCGTGCGGATTTCATCACGCATTCGGGATTGCTCCGCACGCGTATCCCCCGCAAATGTCCTTTTCATACAAGTATTTATTGTAATGCGTGGAATACGCACACGGGATGCGGGGCGTGATATCGTTCAGCAGCCCCGTATGCAGAGCAATTCCGCAAGCGTGATGAAATCCGCACGATATTAAAAACGCCCTTAGATGTATTGCGTAGTTATTTGGTGATAAGCTTTTCCTTGCGAATTCACTCTCGAAGTCCGTAGGGATCGGGAAAGTTTCAAGGATTAAAGTGCCAGTGCCCATGACACTCAACCACTTGTATCATATTATTTCAGTTAACTCTACAGTGCAGTTAACTAACTCAATCACTATACAAAGAACGTAAGGACTAAAGGCCCGGCCACATTACCACACGAAGCTGTTACCGTGAAATGGCGTCGCGCCTGACTACGGCACGTTAGCGTGTCATGCAGATATATGTTGCCATGCCGTGTTGCATGGAGCGATGCTGAACCGTGTTTAATGGAATGGTATTGTGAAATTTTTGACAACGCAGCGCATAAACCAAGGGAATTCCAATTCTTTAAAAAGGCCACCGTGGTCCTGGAACGCAAAAGACACAGCTAAGTTTTAGTCATTAAAAATCTGACACGCTCTCTCGCTCCACGATAGAACGGGAGGAGTCATTGGATGATTTTACATCTCGAAAAAAAGGCGCATGTACAACAGAATTTTAACCACATAATTATGTACTTTATTGGTATCACATTCCATTAAAAGTGACTAAAGGGCCCCTGCGAGTTGGTTTCGGCTCATCGTACGCCTTCCAAAGGTCCTGGATCTCAGGGTTCCGAGATGTACTGATACTATATTGCACACTGTGTACGATTTTATTATTTCTTTCCTTGGGGACCGTCACTGTACTCAATAACACAGGTTATATTTTAACCTAGCTAGGTATATAGTAAAAATATACCCACCAATTTATCAGTATTTGTACATTGTAAACGATTCTGTAATTGTTATCAAGTCCTACAATGTTTTTGATGACCTTCCACCTTCCGGCTTCATCATCAGATCAGTTCGATAATACCTTAAAGCCAAAGTGCATCTCATGACAATTCTAATAAGCCCAAAAACTGCTAGGATACATTGATTAATTAATAATTACAGAGTTCCTGTGCCTACCTTCCGGCTCGTAACTATTCAAAACCATTCATTTATTTGTATTGTCATAGTCGGTTAACTATCTTCATTGTGATATCTATGTGAGTATGAATTTCCGTTGACCATTTCTGGTCTTCTTCATCAGTTTCACTTCATCAAATGTTGCTTTTTGACTGTAAATGCTTAAGTTCTCGAAGAAAATACCAAATCACCATATGGTTGCCTATAATATTTGAGGAGTTCCCTCGATTCCTCATAGATCCCATCATCAGAAATGGATTTTGAAAAAAATTGAACCAATCTGGAAGCATATCCTTTTAGGAGAAAAATAATAATTGCAAATCGGTTCATAAACGACGGAGTTCTGAGGTAACAAACATAAAAAAAATCATTAAAAAAAATACAACCGAATTGATAACCTCCTCCTTTTTTTGAAGTCGGTTAAAAACAACACGGTGTCGTGGTATAACAGGGCACGACTATTATATTTGCACGATGCCGTCACGTGACGCAGACAGAGGCCACGTTGTTTCATATTACCGATGCCACGTCTTGATGATGTGGCCAGGCTCTTAGTCCTCGAGTGACCATCTTATAAAAAGTTTTCTTCCGTTCTCTAAAGGGAAAGAATACATCAAGAGCTTATTGTTGGAGGCCGGAGTCTGTGTTTCCTGATAGCTACGACCTAGCGATCTTTAATAAGCATTAGAACCCTTGGACCACTAGCGATATTTGATGTTTAGAAAATACCAAAATATACTACCCTTTTTGCTACTATTTGGTACCTAACTTCCAATATTTAGTAGGGGAGACCGAGGTAGGTTGACACAATTTTTATATTACCAGCTATATCTCGGCTGAATAAAGTCTTACGTATGGAAAAATTATAGTTTTAGATATCTAGTTTTATATTGTACTAGCGACCCGCCCCGGCTTCGCACGGGTGCAATGCTGATACCACCGCAACCGCTATGTCCCTGCATTTTAAATCTGTAATATCTTCGAAAATATTCATTTAAATTACATACTGTAAGGGGCCATATTGATCTATATTAAATGCAAAATAAAGAAAAAAAAAAATTAAATTTATGTATTTAAAGTACTTAATTGGATAAGGATTAATGCTGTATTGCTTAAAATCGCTTCGTAAATGAGCCATTATTTCTCGTAAAAAGTAAGGATAAAAAATTTACATTTTGGATTAACCCTAAGAGATAGATATACTATCGCGGACTTTTTTGTAGATATTTTTAAGGTGTACAATACTGTAGTACATTATTTTGATCTATCTTGTAGGGCTCAGCCAACGTTTGCAATGTAAGCGCAAAAAAATATGTTTATTACGACATCACATTAGAAACTTCTAAAATTACCAGTGATTCTCTACTATATTATACATGTTTCATACATATAAACCTTTTTCTTGAATCACTCTATCAATTATAGAAAACTGCATCAAAATCCGTTGCGTAGTTTTAAAGATCTAAGCATACATAGGGACAGACAGCGGGTAGCGACTTTTTTATACTATGTAGTGATTTTATTTACTACAATTAGTAAGTACATTCAGTCAGAAAAGTATCGGGATTGGATGATTTGTTTATGGTTACAAATTCAAATTTTTGTTTTTTTTTTGATGATGGTAGATTGGCACAACTGTTTTCCATTTTGGTGCGGAGTTTCAGTTGCATCTGTTATTTATATTAAATACAGTGCTTTTTTTGTTATATATATCTAGTGTGCATTGCGAATTTCATAATGGACAAAAACATCGAACAAAGAGTTTGTCTTAAATTTTGCATCGCCAATGGAATTGCGTGTTCGGAGTCACTGAAAATGTTACAGAAGGCTTACGGTGAATCGACTTTATCAAAACCACGTGCTTATGAGTGGTAAAAAGCGTTCAAAAGCGGTCGAGATGTGATGGAAGATTTTTCTCGCTCTGGTAGGCCATCAACGTTTTCAACTGAAGTTAACATCGTCATCACATCAAAAGTGAAGGAAATAGTGACTGAAAATCCTCATTCAATACAATTCTGTATCTCACGAGTCGATCCGCACCATTTTAACTAATCATTTGGGTATGAAACGTCGCTTTCCATCAGATGAGATAGCGGTCAAGCGCGAACCTAAAAAAAAAAAATGAAACATGTCACCGTTCGGCTAGTCCCAAAAGACCTGAATTTTCTCCAAAAACTCAATCGCATGAGAGTCGCTGAGGACATGCTAGAACGAGTCAATTCCGACCCAACATTTATGAAACGCATTGTTACTGGTGACGAGACGTGGGTTGACGAGTTTGACATGCGAACTACATGTCAACAAGCTTCGGAGTGGTGCATTCCAACTGATCCGAAACCGAAAAAACCACGCCAAAGTCGATCAAAAGTCAAAGTCATGTTAACTGTTTTCTTTGATTATCGCGGTGTTGTGCACTCGGAATTCTTGCCGGAAGGTCAAACGGTAAATAAATAATATTATTTGAGCGTTATGCGGCATCTATGAGAGCAAATTCGACGAAAAAGGCCAGATTTGTGGAAAGAAAATTCTATGATTTTGCACCACGATAATGCGCCTTCGCACAAGGCTATCACTGTGAACGAATTTTTGACCAAACACTCAACAAATACCATCGAGCAACCACCATATTCACCAGATATGGTTCCAGCCGAATTCTTTCTTTTTCCTAAACTCAAATTACCACTTCGTGGCACCCGTTTTCAATCGGTAGAAGACATAAAGGAGAATTCGCGGCGAGAACTGAACTTTAAAAAACATTTTGTGTATTGTTGATCTTTTCCCGGTACTTTCTTGACAGAGTAGTATAATTAAATTATTAAACTCCTTCCGTGAAATATTAATGTTTCAACCCGCCTAGTACCGAGGTAAGTTGACACAACGTTCAAGGTGAGTTGAAACATTTTCGAATTAATATTTAAAATATAATGAAAAGCTGAATAAAAGAGAAAAATATACTATTTAATAAAATTATAAAAAATAATCAAATTACTCTTCAGAAATTAATTAAAAAAATGAGAGACGTATCTAATCATCAGTCTTATTTTTATTAAGAACAATAATGTTTATGGCACAAACTAACATTTGACATAATTAGAACATTTAAAATAAAAAAAAATATGTTTTTTAGATACTTCACTACAGTTAAAATATAAAACTAATTTAATCAGATCATCAGAGAATCGGAATCTGTGTTTCCTGGATACAACCCGGGAATCTTTAAGTCAAAAGTGAATAGGCTACTTCTAGGTAAGCGCGCTCCATCGTCGACCGCATCGTCGCTTTCCATCAGGTGAGATAGCGGTCAAGCGCGAACCTATCAAGACTAATTTCTCCCTACTACGACTAATTTCTCCTCCAATCATAACAAGAGTTGGTTATAGGAAGATTTCTGCAATCTTCGTATCGCGCTGCCATGGCTGCCGTGTGGCTAGCCCTTAATCCGCGAGTGACCATCTTATAAAGCGGTTTTCTTCGGTCCTCTAAAGGGAAAGAAAACAATATATCAGGAGCTTATCTACCCAATTCAGCTGGAAGTCGACCGAGGAAACGTGACACTATTGTACTTTGCGGAAAAGTATACAGTGAAGGAAGTTTTAGGCTTTTTTTAGGCAGGAAATCATCAGTACTTTAATGCGATCTGTGCTGCATACAATTAAATAAGTAAATTAAAGTAAAAATAATTGCAAAATTCTCAAAACGGATTTGAATGTATTATAAAAATACAAGAGCGGCTATCAGGAAAAATGTCTTAGAACAACTGTCATCCTATGCCTCAGTGACGCCATCTAGCTTTGAATAGCCGTCACGCGAATTATATTTGTCAAAATTTATATAAATTGAACTATCGGTCGGTAGGTGGCCAGGGGCTTTACCATGATATGTTGAAATGTCAGTCGTACGAACGAAAAACAGTGATGGAGCACTCTATATAGCTCTATCCCTTTAGCAGTTCGGTTTACGTCGTAAAATGGATCACGTTAAGAGCTCGTGGTAGAACCTCATTATGTGCTAGGTAAGGTTAAACTTTTCAGCAATAGATGGCGTTATCACAAAATCAGCAAATGTTCTGAAACCATTTATAAAAAATATTGAATTCTAATGAATTACTGCGTGAATACCAAAAATATTTACGAAAAAAAACCGCAGTTAGGTCCAGTCATTTTACCATAACAAGATTTGCAATAGCGTAATGCGCAGCTCGGCATATTTTCTCAGAAAATGATTTTCTTTTAGTGCATAGAGCGGATACAAACACGACTTGACGTGTAGGCAGGGCTGGGCAAAATACATGCTATGCTTTAATTGAAATACAAAATACAAAATATAGTACAGCAAGTAATTAAAATACAAAATATCTTTAAATAAGGTATTTGAAATATAAAATACAAAATACAGTATTTTAGCTATTTTTAATTGAAATACAAAATACAAATTACATATTACAAAATAAGTAATCTAGACCAGCATGGGCTGCAAAGTAGAGGAAAACAAGATTAATTAATCAGTAAAACCAGAGTTTCCTTTCATGAACAGTAGATTTTTAAATGTACTGTCAGACAAACAGCCTCTTGTTGGAGAGTGAATAAAACCTTGAAGGTTAAATGTATTTTAATGTTAAAATGTATTTTGAAGCCTCAAGTATTTGAAATACTAATTACAAAATACTTCGCCGTCAGGTATTTGAAATATGAATTACAAATTACATTTTAAGGAAGTAATTGAAATACAAATACCAAATACGTATTTGTATTTCAATTACGTATTTTAATTACAAGTAATTCAAATACTGCCCAACCCTGCGTGTAGGGGTGTCATACTAGACTGAGCGACTTATGACCACTAGGTAATAAGTATCTGATTACGATTTTGTTCGCTATGTCCTGTCTATTGGTAGTATATATTTAATGTCTTTGATTAAGATAAAAAGAAATAGTAATAAATAAATAAGATTTTTTTTTTATGTACAGTCTCGCGTTAGACCACTATCTCACCACCCTAGTCAAGTTGCATCCGTTTCGTTTCGATTCTATTTTCGTTGATCGCCTCGAGTCGCCACGCCTCCTATTCCTTTGTTCTGACCACGAGACTGAGCGTTGAGATGACGTCAGAATAAAGGAATCGGAGGCGTGGCCTACTCGAGGCGATTAACGAAAATAGAATCGAAACGAAACGGTTGTAACTTGGCTAGGGGGCTGATGTTAAACGATGATGTGGCCAACGATAGAGCACGCTTGCCTAAAAGTAACTTGACTTAAAGACCCCTAGGTCGTAGCCATCAGGAAACACAGACTGCAACTGACGAACATCAGACAGAAAATTGGAGAGAAATGGCGTCTTCTGCGAGACCGTGATGGTCCGTCGAAGAAGGCGCCAAAAAGAAGGAGGCGTCAGAGGGCCAACCACCGCGACGCCTAAAACGCTGAAACCCCGCTTGCAACATTTAAGGTAGGCGGGACTCCGAGGTCACGGACTCTCAGAGCCCACACTCCCTGGCCTTTCCCCTAAAAGACCAGAAGGTTTCCCCCCGAAAACAACAAAAAAAAGTAAGGGTCGCCATGTAAGGTGCGGTGTTGATGGTAAATGAAACCAGCTAATGCCAAAGTAATACTGAATTATTTCAAATAAAATAGTGCATATAAATGGTTACAAAGGTGCATAGATTATAATAATATGGATCTTAAAGTAGGTACTTAATTTCTTAATACAACCCCCACACACACAATTTACCTAGGTACCCTATACCTAGGTAAATTGTTGTCTGTGTTTACTTAAAAACAATGTGTACAAACACATTGTTTTTAAGCAAACACAGACAACTCATGTCTACAGAGTACTCCATGTCTAGTCACAATAGCGTGACTAGACATGGAGTGCTCATGGCAAGTTTGGTTTAGACATGCTGTTAGCTATCTGTCAATAATTGTACGCTATAACCTAATCTAATTAATCCTGAGAGATCCACAGTAGACGTGTGCCGCAGACATCTAATACCAATGATATACCCCGGCACTGTCGAATTAGAAATTTTTTTCACACTCCTCATTAACGCACTGTCTACCGTAATAACTCTTACTTGATTCGCGCAGCAAAAGCATTTAACAATTTAGTCAAAAAAACATACCTTAGTTGATTTCTTCACCAGCAGCTTTGTATCCATAATCATTATTATGTCTAAAAGCAATGTTTTGTAATTGCATTACATTATTGTGTCTTATATTATCATCCTACCAAACTCTGTATATCTCAATTACTTCTTTATATGTAACTTTCAACAAACCAAACAAACCACCAACACCGGCAAACCCTGCTGGGCCCCTACGGTTTTGCTGACATCTGCTTGAGACGCGCGTGGAACATTGCGCCGTCGATGACTTGGGCTTGGTCCGGACGGTTACCGGACGGTCGGACGGCGAGCTACTCATTGCTCGCCGTCCGCAAGCCTTCGCCTACGGTGGCTGGAAATCGGGATCAGGATCCCGGTGGCTGGGGCATGAGGGCCGTTGCCTCGCGCGTTCGCCCAGGCGGCCCTTTTTGTTTTAGCAAAGGAGGCCCTTTACTAGCATTACTGCTTCGCAGAAGGAGGCGAACGCCTGCCACTCCTCCTTGCTTCGGACCATGGCCTGTACCAAGGCCCGGCGTGAAAGATCGGTGCCGCCGATCGCCCCCACTAGGACACGGCGGTGCTCTGCCCAAGGGGGGCTCACCTCTACCGTATGCTCCACCGTGTCCTCCAGGGAGTCCACACAGTGGTGACACCTGGGCGTTACTTCCGCACGAATCCGGTGCAGGAACCTCCCGAACTGACCATGTCCGGTGAGAACTTGTGTCATGCGGAAGGTAAGGACACCGTGACGTCTCTCCAGCCAGTCCTCGAGGACAGGCCATAGTGTCCGAGGCTGTATACTTATAGTAATTTTAAAACTCAATCATCGCTGCAAAGATATCAATTGACTACCAAAAATAACGACCATAAATTTGGGATACCCAACTTAAGTACCTAATTTAAGACCGATTCACACTGCATCAAAATCATAACACATAAAAAATAGCGAAAAACTGTTCGAAAATCGATGCGATATTTTTATCGCTTCCATTGGCGAAATTGTTATGCGTTTATTCTCAAAATATCTCAATTTATTTCACATTTTAAAATAATGTTCTACCTGTCAACGATCAAAAATAATGGCGCGATATATTTTTTGATTGGTATTATTATTTTTATGATATAAACGGTAACAATTTTATGCCTGAAGTGTCGATTGCACGTTCGAAAGCGTAGAAAATATTGGGAAATTTCTGAGGTAGGGCCTCAGAAATTTCCCCCCTGTAGCTCTTAACGCGATTCAGTTTACGACCTTAACTGAACTGTTAAAGGGATGGAGTTATATCTGGTATATAGCTCCATCTCTAGGTTCTTTCTCGCTCGCACACCTGTCATTTTAGCGTCATGGTAATTATAGTTATTATAGTTATTTTAAAAGAATGAGAAATTATTTCTTTTAATTCTATATCAATTATTATATTTCTGTTTTATTGGATTGGATATCTTTATTATTTATAATATTTGTTATTTTTTTTTTAATTTCTTCTATTGTTATTTATTATAGAAAAGTATATATAAGATCTGAACTAAATTTAATACGATTTATATTATTTTAGTTTTATTATTTGTTTTTTCGACCCCTGATAGCTACAATCTAGCTAGGTCTCTGTAGGTCAAGAGTAAATAGGTGAAATACATCATCTGTGAAAATTTCAACTGTCTATCAAAACAAAATCTTGAGATACAGCCTGGTGACAGACAGATGGACAGCAGAGTGATAGCAATAGGGTCCTGCTCCCCAAGACAAGTTACAACCGTTTCTTTTCGATTCTCTTTTCGTTGATCGCCTCAAGTCGGCCACGCCTCCTATTCCTTTGTTCTGACCACGTGACTGAGCGTTGAGATGACGTCAGATTAAAGGAATCGGAGGCCTGGCCTACTCGAGGCGATCGACGAAAAGAGAATCGAAATGGTTGTAACTTGGATAGTGGGGCTGTTTTTTTACTGAACTCTAAGAAACTCTATGTACATCCATCTATGAACTAGCCTAAGAGTAGCCTAGCCCTAGCAAACATATTAAAGTCTTTATTTCTTCACATCATTTAGAAACATCCACGTTACTGCCCAAAATATTTAACACTTTGGTCAGAAACAATTTTGATACTCATTTAGGCCCATTTTACAGTCATTCGCGGATATTACGGGCCCATTTGGATTAATTTTCGGGGTGTTCAAGATAATGAGGTGACTTTAGTGTAACAAGATTTTATGTAGCGTATAAGTACTTATGTTTTGACGGCATGGTTGGCGCATAGTGCGCAGTGTGTCAGCGGGTTCGATTCCCGCACGAAACAATTATTTGTATGGTCTTCAGGCCCTGTACCATGACGTTTAAAGTAAGATTGTTTCATTCTTATTTCCAGTGTGGCTAAAAGATGGCGCTAGACAACCTGTATAGCTCTGTCTCTTACCCACACTGGAATAAGAATGAAACAATCTTACTTTGAACGTCATGATAACCCCGCAGATAGGTTTTTTTTTATTTTTTTATTTATGATAGGCTCGCGTTTGACCACTAGGTGTTAAAGGTTTGGGTGTCTTATGTACATATGTGAGTTTACGTGTTTATGAAAACACCTAGTATACAGGAGTTTTATTCCCAGTGCTGGGCAACGTTTAAAAAAGTAGTTAAAACTAACTTCTGGCTTCGCCCGTGAACATAAGATCCTAAGGGAACATATTTCCGGGATATAAAGTATCCTATGTACTATTCCAAGACAGGGTCTACCCATGTCCCACATTTCATCCGAATCCGTACAGTAGTTAGAGCGTGAAGGAGTAACAAATACACACACACATTCATACTTTCATTCGGCAACCGTTCTCCGAAGACCGATTCGTTATTGGACTGTTCGTCGACAGGACGATTCATTTATTTCCGTTTCCCAAGCAGAATCTTTCCTTCGGAGAACGGTTGCCGAATCGTTTGATTTCCAAAGTTATGTGTATTTTTTTGCTAGATTACCTAATTCGAGAAGTTCATGAGCTTTTGAGATTAATTTCAATCTATTATGCCGAATCATCATCATCATCATCATCATTTCAGCCGAAAGACGTCCACTGTTGGACATAGGCCTCCCCCAAACGTCGCCACAACGACCAGTCCTCGGATTCCCGCGACCCTCACAAGGTCATCGGTCCACCTTGTGGGAGGACTTCCAACGCTGCGTCTTCCGATACGTGGTCGCCACTCCAGAACCTTTCGTCTCCATCGGCCATCTGTTCTGCGTGCAATGTTCTGCCCATAGCCACTTAAGTTTGGCGATTCATCGAGTTATGTCGGTAACCTTGGTTCTCCTGTGGATGTCTTCATTTCTGATGTGATTATGCAAGGAAACTCCGAGCACAGCCATTTCCATTGCCCTTTGGGTCACCAGGTAGAAAGGACCATGCCAGATTTTGCTCCAGCCATTTACAGAAAATGTAGATTGATGAAAATAATTGTGACGAATATGAGGACCTTTTTATATTAACTAAGTTGTTTTTCTTTAGAATTTGTCGATTACAAATCAATGATAAGTGGAATTCACTCTATTAAATTCCTTTTTGCCATTTCCTGTTTTCTGATGGCCATCTGCGTTACTTATTACGCAACACTAAAAAAAAAATAGTTTTGCTCCTGTCCTGACTTATTGGAGTCAAAATCATTGCAAATTCGTTCTGAACCGTATGTAGGAACGCACTCAATTACCAAACACCCTGTATAGTCTGAACAAGCTGCAACCCATTTCTCTACGCAACCACCAGCCACAAAGCGCAAAGACACGTGTAAATGACCACTTGGCAGCGTCGGAAGTAATGTGGTCAGAGTACTGGCCGACTAATGGTGACATACGTACCTACCACTGTGTCGTGGTAAGACCAGGGCCGTAATTAGGGCGGTGCCGGCGGTGCCCAGGCTTAAGCATAAGCATAATCAGCCTTTTAATGTAAATGTAAATAAAAAAAAATTATATATATTTTGACATTTTGTAATATTTTTAATTGATTTAATTTTGACAACTGTAGTATTGACATTGTTCTTTTTTTTATTTTTTGCATGATTTTTATAGTGTTCTATTTTTTTTTTTCTTTTGACAATTATCATTTGCGGACATTGTTTTTAGGAGATTTTGTATTTACAATTAATTTAATTTTGATACTAGGTATACATAGTTTGACATTACCATCGCTATTTTGTATGCCTTTCGGCGGAACATTGGATGGACCAAACATATATATATAAGATCATTGTACCCTTTGTTCACAAAATTAATAAATGAATTGAATTGAATTTAATGTTCCCACTGCTGGAACTCAGGCCTCCTCTCTAGACGACGGAATGGGTCATAATCCATCACGCGGGCTCAGTGTGGGTTGGTGAATATCACATGTCTTCGAATTTTTTGGTTCTAGACATGCTGGTTTCCTCACGATGTTTTCCTTCACCGTTTTGAGAGCAGTGGTGATGAAGTAAATTACACAAAGTAATGCGCCTGGCTGGGTTTGAACTCGCGATCTACAACTCGTAAGTCGGGGCCGTTACCACTCGGCCACCACTGCTCTACACAGCCCAGGCACAGGGCGCAGACACTGATGGGGCACAGAAATGATCAAATCAAGACCTAGTTTTGTATCATTCATTTCAACAGAAGAAGGTTACTGTTTCCCATTCCTAGATGCTGATACTCAGGTGACCACCGTTGAACACCTTCACGAGGATGCGAGGCACTGCCCAAGAGGAGCAGTTTCAGAAACTAGCACCGGGCGTATAAATACTATAAATAACTAATTACGGCACTGGGTAAGATTGTAGTTTGTGTGACATGTTGTCAGTGGCGGCCTTGGGAAATGGCAAGCATGGCAACCGCTCGGGGCCTCATTTTTTTAAGGGCCTCACGCAACAAATCGATTAGAAAAAAATATGCTAATATTAAAGTTAACTTTTTATTTTATTCTGCCTTTACATTTCATAGTAAAGTTTATATTTGTGTGTAATTCTTCTGTACGTTTGTTTGACACCCAACTCTTCTTAAACGGCTTGACCTATCTCGATAAAACTTTGTGTGTGTGTATTTCAGTGGGTCCGTGAATGGTTTGAAAATACAAATGGAACCGGTACGTGGCGCCCCCATCGGGTTCTCAATTTTTTTTTCTGTCGATTAGCTTTCGGACCAGACAAGTAATAAAAAAAAAAATAAAAAAAAAAATTCAGACAAAACTGTCCATAAAATTGTAAGTAACAACAAATTAACTTATAACTAATGTTAGTAATATTCGAGTATTAAATTTAGAGACACTATCTACCCCTGCACAGTAGGCTCACCGGTCTCGCAACACATGGAGTTCAGTGAACCTACTGAGCAGAACAGTGTCGGTTCTCTCGCCAATCATCCTCAAAATGCTGTTCGGGCTCCCCCGTACTCGTCGCACCACTGATGCCACTTTTGGTAATGACAACTGCCGGTACCGCTAGTATTAATATAAACTATAGTGGCAGTTATTACTTTATTGTTTACGGGCGCTGTCAGTTGAGACAGGTCATCTCTTAGCTTCTGCCAGTTGCTATTTTAATATCTATATTTAGTTTTTTTTTACTGTATTGACATTGTTCTCACATGATAGCGACAAGAAACATGTAGGTAACCGAGATATTTGTAATTACAAAACATGATTGAAAAGAGTGTCCATGGAGTTTCTTGCTCATTCTTCTCCAAAGAGATCTACGCTTTGGAATGTGCAATTAGCATAATTTTTTTCTGACTGACTGACTTCTTGACATTTCAAAAGTGCCTGTAAATAGTTTATTTGAAATAAATGCTTTTGAATCTTTGAATCATTGCAATTTTTTTTTTTAATAATATGTATATACTTTTGTACCCTTGTCTTCTAATTAATATTTGTATGGAATTGACGAAGCCCCTTTGCTATATTATTGGAAAGCTGTACATGTAATTTTCAAATCCATGTGAATATATTTAATAGTAGATTATATGACTAGGGGTTAAAGCAGTCTCTTAAAGTCGTGGATGGCGTGTTGAATTCCGAAGGAAATGAAGGTTGCTAAATTTTAATCGCGAACGTAGTGACGGACCTAAATAATTTAGTCCCGAGCAACGCGAGGGAATTACCTAGAGGCTACAAAATAGCTGCCGCACAGTTCGGTCTTCGAGGCTAAGCAATGGTTTCTGAGGTCGGTTCGTGGATGGGTGACCATCTATTAGATGCCAAAACTCATCCGTGGCTCGGAAAAAAAGCATTTAACTGCATTAGAAAAAGATTCCTCCCCTCAAGACTATTAAACTTTATACCTCTAAATGCACAACATTAAGCCAGACACAAAAACATTAGTTTCCCTCTCAACGAAAGTAATGCTACGACAAAGATCCTGGGTAGGATGGAGGGTAGATAAGATTATCAGGGACTATTTATAAAACTGAGGTAGGTAGGGAAGATTACAAGCATTGTTGCTGGTGGATAATGACGAAATTGAGGGTACTGTGAAGAATCGGAGTAAATAGCCTGATATGCGATTTTGAACCTTGTGTCCTAAAAAGATTTACCACGTAATATATAGGTACAGAAGTCAATCTCATGTATGTACTTCACTTTTCATACCTACGCTCGGTGATCGCGCTAGGGTTAGCGCGTGGCGCCGAACTGTCCGAGTGCGACCGGGTGCGGTTATAAATGTCTACCTAATCTGAATTGTAAAAATATTACATGGCCACAAAACCATCTTCTCTTTCTGTGTTACGTTAAAACAAACCATCAAAATACAAGCAAATATCTACTTACCTCTCTGAAACAACTGGTAGCCTAAAAAACGTCAATTCACTGTTTAATGTTGAATTTAAACAACCGTCCACTAAACAGAATAAGATTTTTTTTGTTGGTCCATTTTTCCACAAAAAAGTTCACAGACGCGTGTCTCAAACGGATAGCACTCGAGCTCGCAATGAGCTGAATTGAGCCGAGATATCGTGTCCGTGAGCGGTGTCTATGCGTGCGTTGCTCGAGCGCGCTTTGTATGTAGATTGACTTCTGTACCTATCTATTTTGTGGTTTATATCCTCAGGTTAAACAGTATCCCATGTGCTATTCCAGACATGGACATCCTGTGTGCGGAAGAAGTTATACGAGGGAAATCATCAAATAACTCCTCGCACTCTGGGTGTAGTGGGAGGCAGTGTCAGACTTGACTAAAACCCACGGTGTTCCTTCAGTTACCCTTTATTGCGAGGGCTGCTATAATTCCTTCGAATAATCAATCAATCAATTTTGCTGACATTTTATTGAGGCGCGCGTGGAACGCTACGCGCCGTCGAAGTTTCAGGTCATCCACGTAAAGGAGGCGAGATATTACCTGACCACCTCTTTTCAACCGATAGTCTAGACCTGAATTCTCCAGCAGTGTGCTTAGAGGATTCAAGGCTAGGCAAAACCAAAGTGGACTCAAACTGTCACCGTCGACCAGGACTTGGTACCTGCCGTACGGCCGGACGGCAAGCTGCCCATGGCTCGCCGTCTGCAAATCTGCGCCCGTGACTTGCTGCAAACCAGCCGTTTGAGCGTGAATCATGTGTTACATGCATACATGTATACAAGCTATCACTTTTATAATATTAATGCGATAAAAAAGAAAACATGTTTATTCTGCCTGAATAGACGCACAAATCAATACAAAAATACAAAAACCAAGTTCCCTGACAGGCCATGTGTGTATCGGGCATAACTATGTTGCACCATAGACAACACAGTTGTCTAGGTTATAAGTTGTATTTTGACATCCGAAAAAAAATTATATATTTAAATGAACAAAAAAATAAAATAAACTTCATTACACAGTCTCCAATTGTACAAGGCTAAAAGAATATCCTTTTGTTACCACTCTGAAAACAACCAAAATACCCCTTTCAGATCTTACGGAAGCCTCAATTGCAGGAAACAATACGATTACTATCTTTTTATTCATTTCAAACGGTTCCCATCCACTTAGTGCTGGTAATGTTACCAAAAAGGTTTTCAGTATAGTGATGCAAACCATACATCGATGTCTCAGAAATATCGATATTTTAATAGTAGATATCGATGTTGAACATCAATGTTTCATCTTCATAATTTCAGGGGAAAGACGTCCACTGTTGGACAGGCCTCCCTCAAGTGTCGTCATAATGAACGGTCCTGTGTGTCTCGCATCCATCGGATTCCCACGACCCTCACCAGGCCTTGTGGGAGGCCATCCAAACCTGCGTCTTCTTGTACGCGGTCGCCACTCCAGAACCTTTCGGCCCCAACAGCCGTCTGTTCTGCGAGCAATGTGCCCTGCCCACTGTCACTTAAGTTTGGCGTTTCTTTGGGCTATGTTGGTAACCTTGGTTCTCCTGCGGATATATTCATCAACAGGCTTAAAGTCACTCAAAGGGCATTAATGTTTACCTGCCAATAAATCATCGAAGTATCCAGTTTTTCGGTAAAAGATGTTTTGTGATTGATGTTTTTGGAAAAACGGTGATTTGTTTGAAATTATTTTAATATTAATAATTTAAAAGTTCATGTTATATATTAGTCTGTAACACATAGACTAGTAAACAGAATTTTTGTAACTGAAAGAGAGAAAATAAATTTTAATTATAATTGGGGTTAAAGCATGAAACTGTCGTTTTATTGTAATAGGTACTTCGAATTGACATAGAACCTTCATGGTTTGAGATTTTTGAGTGAAACTTTTTTCACATGGTACCTATGAAGTTCTTCTTTTAAAAAAGATGCAACATTCGATTATCGACTTTCAGTTGTTTTTTTTTTCAGCTTAGACAAGAAAGATGGATGCTAGAAAATTCAAGTGATAAAAAGTATTCTTCCCAAGAGGCAGTACAAAATACTTTCACACAGTTTGTTGAATCTAGATCACCAGAGTTCTATCGCAAAGGCATAAATGACCTTCCTATTAAATGGCAGCAATGTATAGATAATAATGGTAATTATTTTGATTAAGTAAATATGTTAAATTAAATAAAAACATATTACAAAAAAAATAATAACCGACTTCACTAAAAATAAAACACTAAAAGGATCAAAATAACTTTAATTTCGGAAGTCGGTGTGTCTCGGTATTGTTTGTTTCTTATTTAACACCGACTTCCGAAATCAAAGTTATTTTGATCCTTTGAGTGTTTTTTTTAGTGAAGTCGGTTATTTATTTTTTTGTAAAAAGTTTTTATTTCACACTTTTTAGTTTGCGATACACTTATAAACAGAGCGCCTATTTCTCATGACAATTCCAATTAACCCAAATACTGCTAGGTTACATTGTTTTATTATAAAGTTCCTGTGTCTACCTTCCTCCTTCCGGCTCCATCATTAGATCAGTTCGATAGTACCTTATAGCCAAAGAGCATCTCACGACAATTCTAATAAGCCCAAACACGGCTAGGATTCATTGATTACTTTTTTTAATTTTTTTTTTATTAATGATAGGTTCGCGTTTGACCACCATCTCACCTGATGGTAAGCGATGATGCGGTCAACGATGGAGCACGCTTGCCTAGAAGTAGCCTATTCACTCTTGACTTAAAGACCCCTAAGTTGTAGCTATCAGGAAACAAAATTACGGAGTTCCTGTGCCTACCTTCCGGCTCCATCATCAGATCAGTTCGATAGTACCTTACAGCCAAAGTGCATCTCATGACAATTCTAATAAGTCCAAACACGACTAGGGTATCTATTTGAGTATGAAGTTCCGTTGACCATTTCTGGTCTTCTTCATCAGTTCCACTTCATGAAATATTACTTTTTGACTGTAAATGCTTAAGTTCTTGATGAAAATACCAAAATTACCATAGGGTTGCCTATAATTTTTGAAGAGTTCCCTCGATTCCTCATAGATTCCATCATCAGAACTAAATTTTGAAAAAAATAGGACCAATCTGGAAGCATATCCTATAAAGGGAAAAAAAAATTTGCAAATCGGTCCATAAACGTCGGAGTTCTGCGGTAACAAACATAAAAAAAAATGATGATAAAAAAAACAACCAAATTGATAACCTCCTCCTTTTTTTGAAGTCGGTTAAAAAAAAACGAATTTAATTTTTCAGTACAAATCGGCAATTTCATACTTTAACCCCTAATATTTCATAATGTAACTTTCATCGCACAATGTATAGACAAAGGAATACTCGATACTTTATGGAAAATGTTAATACTGTCAAATATTATTTGCTTTTAGAAAAATCAGCGATGTTTTGATACATCGATTTTCTTATTAACAAGTTCGGCCCAGCGCCGCTCTCGTAAGGTGCACACATTATGACACCATATTTTCTCCAAATAGACATAGGTTAATAAAGGTTCCGCTCTACAAGCAACTATAGATATTTGATATTTGCAAGTGTTTCGGCGAAAAAGTTTAACTAATAGAATTTAATATGGCTGCTTGGCGTTATGAGATAATGACATATTTATATTGACGTCATAGGACGTTACTGGTCCAAACGTGTCAATTATGTTTTTATCTGACGTATCGATGTACCGATACATCGATGTTTTTCATTACGATGTTTGCATCCCTATTTCAGTATGCATTCTCTTTGTTGTTTTCTGGTAAGAAGATCACAGCACGGTAGAAGCGTAACACACAATCAACGGTAATGTCATCCATGGTTTTTGTTTAGATTTTTTGGAGTGAAATTCAGTGGCTGTTTTAATTACTAACCGATTTCAAAAAGGACAAATAAATTTATTTTTATGTATGTTCCCCGGTCACTCGTCGTACAGGCCTGGACCGATTTAAAAACTGATTTTGTTATATATTACTAGTATCTCAGTTATATTGTTGACTGTTGTAGTTTGACTGGCCTGTTGGTCTAGTGGTTAGTGGCCCTGACTGCTATGCCGGAGGTCGTGGGTTCGATTCCCACCCAGGACAAATGTTTGTGTGATGAGCACGGTCATTTGTTCTGTGTCTGGGTGTAATTTATCTATATATGTATGTATTTAGAAATATATAAGTACTTTTATCAGTTGTCTAGTACCCATAACACAAGCTCTGCTTAGCTTGGGACTAGACGGCGTTGTGTGATAGTTGTGGAATATTATATTATATATATTTATTATATATTTTTTTGTCGCTTCTAATTTGTAAGAGGGTGAAGGTGTACTGAGGGTGGTGAAGTTTCTGTTGGATCAGTCTCTTACTGATGATATCTCGTCATTTGTGTCAGTCTTGATACCATCTACAAAAACTATGTAAATAAACATAGTAAAAAAAGTCACAAAAATCTAAATGTACATTTTAATATTATCTTATTATTGATAGACTCGCACTTAGCCACTATCTCATTTGGTGGTAAGCGATGATATGGTCGACGATAAATTAAAATAAGCCACTGGCAGTTAAGAGATGACCTGCTCAACTGACAGCGCCCGTTCATGGACATGATGCGTAGGTATATCAGCACCACTCAGCTCAACAATTTTGAAGGGAACCGAATGATCCAACACACGCGCCACCAGTGAGACATTAGAGTGTGCATGACAAACTCTCAACTACCGTACCTACTCATTTATGTCAAACAAGTCAAGTAGTAACCTTTAAGTTTCGGAATTCCTATAACGACTGTAATTATGTTGGTATGTCGTATCCTAGATAACCACAGGTGAAAAACCTTCACCGAGTGAGCTTTTCGCGATAAATCTAGAACGCGTAGAGCTACCCATAGTTTTTCAGCAATAACGCTTTTCCCAACCTATGAATCAAAGCCTTAAAGACATGTTAGCGAGATTAGCCCGTAAGGGTGCGTTAGGGCTGTAGCGACATCTATGGCGTCGCATAAGAACTAAAAAAGTCCGTGCGATTTGAAAATATAGAACAGACTGAAATCATCTATCGGGCAGTTGTCCACACCAGACATAACGTCCGTCTGGTCGGAGGATCAGTATCTTTTCAACGGAGGTTTGCGGAACTTTACACTCTGTTCCGCATACCTCCATACTGGTGACTCTCGACAATGAACGTCAGCGCAGCCTTCGTGCAGCTACTACTTGGTGACGTCATCATCAATTCCTTAAACTTTTGAGCAGCGAGCCATACAGCCGGCACCCACGGCTATAAAGGGTATCCTGACTACCAGCATGCCTACCTGGTCATACCTGATCATCACCCTTAGCCTCATCAGCGACCTTGGCTAAGTGCACCGCACCTTCGGCCAGTCACATGAAGAGCCATGAAGAACCTGTCCTGGTCGACACCAGTAGTCAAGCCCTTACGTCGCACAGCACCGCTCCGATGCCTGCCAAGGCTGCATAATGGTCTTGAATGTTTGTTGTTGATCTGGTTTCCGCACTTAGTCCTCGGCGGACCATTGTGCGTAGGCCATGGCGGCCTTCATTCCAACCAGCCCACCTCTCTCCAGAAGCAGATGAGGTCTTTCAGCTTACTCAGGACGTCTAGGAGTGAATGATTCGAAAGTGTTATCGTGGCCCTAGTATCGGGCAACTGAAGTAACACAGATGGTAATCAGTAGAAGTTTGACATGCCTCCTATGCTCTACGCTCCACCCTAGAGCGAGAGAATCCATAGGATGATTTACCACAAAAAGGTGGGTCAATAAATGTCCGATTCTCTCTTTGCGTCACTCAGAGCGGGAAAAATTATTTGATGATTTTACACGTGAAAATAAAAAATAAATCAAAGCCATAACCACCAGTTCAGCAGTTACACTTGCTACCAAAAATCCAGCAACACAAATAAACAGAACTCGATCAATAAAATCTCTATTGCGAAAGAAACAAGAAACAAAATAAAAATAAAGAGGGATTACGATACTTAACCCTCTGACAGCGAAATGCGTCAAGATGACAAAAAGTAGTGCAAACTTATACCATCACAAGTCTGTAAAGCCCTCAGGCGCAGATAAGGCCCCCTTCGGGCCCCTTCCACCGGGCCCCTGTGGGTCTCCGGGCCCCTTAGACGCTGTAAAACTTCCGCGACACAGCACAGCTCACTTTCAAGCCTTGTTCGCTTTTTATTCCATTTTACTTTTTCTTAGTTTTTTATTTTTTTAAATGCTGCTTTAATAGTGAGGAAATATGATGTTATTTTATTTGGAAAGGCGTAAAAATTATATTTATTTATTTATTTAAACTTAATGTACAGTAGTGGTACATATGCGTACTTAATGCAACAAGGCATTCTCTACCAGTCAACCTTTCGGTTAAAAAGACAATACTGTGGTAGGCTTGCACAATAAATAAATAACATATACTTCAAACAGAAAAAATAAAATAAAAAATAAGTTATTTATAATAATAATATACCTACATATAATAAGCTAAAATTATAAACTAATAAATACTATGAAAAATATCAAATCGTTAAGAGAACTTAATAAATAATTCTGACGAAGACCAAACTAAAGTTGAGAGGACTTCAAGTAGTAGTTCCGAATTTTACGCTTGAAGGAAAATTTACTTTCAGCTTTTTTGATGTCAAGGGGAAGCACATTCCAGAGTTTTATGGTGGAAACAGCGTATGAATTGGACATAAAGCCAGTACGGTGAGAGGGAATATAAAGGAGCATGTTTTTGGATGCACGAAGGTTAAGATTATGAGAACTGCCCAACACTTGAAAATATTGTTTTAAGTAATCAGGAGCACAAGGATCGTTCATTATGGTGAAGAGCATGCAGAGGGATCTGAGGGATCTCCTGTGACGGATAGGCAGCCATTTAAACTGAGAACGGTAGGAAGAAATGTGATCATATTTACGAAGGTCAAATATGAAGCGAATGCAGTTGCTGAGAAGTCGATTCAATTTGTTTAGAAGTTCCTGGGATTTCCTGATTTTTTGTAGTTTTTTTTTTTACTTCTTGTCCAAGGACCGATTTTCGGTTTTATTTCAAAAGAATAACAGGATTCAAATATTCAAAGTCTTTTATTTCAAATAAACCATTTACAGGCACTTTTGAAATGTCAAGAAGTCAGTCAGTCAGAAAAAAAATGATGCTAATTGCACATTCCAAAGCGTATAGTAGATCTCTATGGAGAAGAATGTGCAAGAAACTCCATGGACACTCTTTACAATCATGTTTTGTAATTACAAATATTTCTGTTACATGTTTCTTGTCGCTATCATGTGAGAACAATGTAAATAAAGTAAAAATAAAAACTAAATATAGGTATTAAAATAGCAACTGGCAGCTAAGATATGACCAGTCTCAACTGACAGCGCCCGTTCACGGACATGACGCAAATATTAGCACCACTCAGCTCAACCATTTTGAAGGGAACCGAATGATCCAACACACGCGCCATCATCAGTCATTTGAGTGAGCATGACAAACTCTCAACTGCCATGCTCATTTATGTCAGGGTCCCGTTTTGCCCTTCGGGTACGGAACCCTAAAAATTTAAAGCTCAAATTGTACATTTCTCAAGCATGAAATGCGTGAAGGCAGTCACTTAATAAAGCATTTCAAGCACTACAGCAAAGTTACAAAGTTCAAGATAATAAATAGGTTAGGTGTAGAGTGCACAGAGAGCCACTGCGCGCACATTTTTCATTTAGAGAATATAAAATTACTTAAACGTAAGTTTTTGGAGTCTCACACCGTTTTGTAACAAACAGAGAGCATCATAAAAATGGTAGTGAAACTTCTGAGGACCGGGAGGAAGTGTCAGACTTTTACTTACTAAAACCCACCGGTGTTCCTTCAGCTGTCTTTTGTGTTCCAGGGCGGTAAATCTTTCGAGCAATTCCATCGAATCGCATTGGCTCTTGATCTTGAGCAGTGGTGGCCGAGTGGTAACGGCCCCGACTTACGAGTTGTAGGTCGCGAGTTGAAACCCAGCCAGGTGTATTTACTTTGTGTAATTTATTTCAGCACCACTGCTCTCAAAACTGTGAAGGAAAACATCGTGAGGAAACCGGTATGTCCTAGAACCAAAAATTCGAAGACACGTGACATCCACCAACCCGAACTGAGCCCGCGTGGTTAATTCCGGCCCATTCCCTCTCCTAGAGAGGAGACCTGAGTCCAACAGTAGGAAAATTATAAGGCCGACTATGCTATGCTATGCTATGCATCGGCACTAGCAGGCCTCGTCAGCTATCCTGACAGCTCTTGGAGAACGGCAAACACGACGCTTCGTCGACCCAGGCCTGGCCCTTATCAGGCAAGCTCGCGCCTTTTATGGCTGAGAATCACCCTGCGTCTACCGACGCCCGAGGTGTCTTCTACGGCGGAGTCATTATTGACAGCTGTCAAATCGGTCTAGTTGTCTGACAAATCTACGATGTTTACAACCATTAGAACGATGTGACAGCAATGGTTAGCTCTACAGAAATTGGTGATCCAGCTTTGGGTAACACCAATCTACAAAGCCGTAGGAATACACAGGCGTAGGGTAGCTAGCGTTTCGGTATTTTACAGGATGCATTTTAGAGAGTGTGTGGGAATTATATGACTTAATTCCGCCATCACCTTTCTACCATTGGGCAACTCGACATACGGCGAGTGTCCACCCTTACATTGTTAACACCTATACAGTCCGGACTAAGCATTTCTCCTCGTCGTTTATACCGCGTACATGTAAGAGAAGTGATTGAGAAGGACTCGAACAATATGCCTGCACTTGCAGCGGTTTTCCCGTCCGATTATAATTTAGGTGTCTTCAAGACTAGAGTGAATAGGCTCTTAATAAAATCCTGCATCACCATTAATTATTGCATTCACTGCTTACCATCAGGTGGGCTCGCAGTTAAGCATAATAAAAAAAATGAAAAACTGAGATAATCCTGTTCTTAATAAAATACTTGTATTATTCTTTCCACTACTGTTACAATACGGTGTAATGTGAGGATATGCGACATTCATGGAATATATGACGTGTGCTGCGAGATATATTAACGGATACGCGCGGCAAGTGCCATTTATGCGACATAAGAAAATACAGAGCCGGGATGACACTGTCAGGGTTTTCACTGAGAAGTTTTTAAATTTAATTTAATTTATTTATCTCAGGACCCTGGAGTTATAGACCTTTGGAAGGCATACGAGGGACCGAATCCAACTCGCAGAGGCCCTTTAAACCATTTTCATGGAATATGGTACCAACGGACGGTTATCCCTGTACGCACTATGCTAGTGTACCCAAGGACAACCCTTGGTTGGTGAGAAACTATTGCGACATTTGGAAAACAAACATGGGCTATGGTTTTGGGAGGCCTAAGTGGACTGGTTGCCATGACTATGTTAAGACTATGGCCACTTTCTGAACAATGTTGTTAATATACATCGATAAAAAGGCAGGGGGTGACCCTCACGACGGGGGATGCGGTGGCCCAGGGCAGGTGTGTCGTGGCGGTGTCTCTGGACATCGCCAACGCCTTCAACTCCCTGCCTTGGAGTAGCATTGGGAGGGCACTCCGGTATCACCGGACGCCCGACTACCTCTGTCGTGTGGTCGAGGCGTACCTGTCGGACAGGTACATCATCTATCCTGGTCACCAGGGAGAGTGGGAACGCCGAGAGAAGTCGTGCGGTGTTCCGCAGGGATCGGTACTAGGGCCGCCCTTGTGGAACATCGGATACGACAACGTGCTGCGCGGCGACCTCCCTGACGGGGTCAGCGTGGTCTGCTACGCAGACGACACGCTGGTCCTGGCGCGGGGAGAGTCGTACCAGGCGGCGGTCGAACTAGCGACACACGGGGTTGCGACAGTCGTGGGCAGGATCCAGGAGTTGGGACTCGAGGTGGCATTGCACAAGTCTGAGGCCATGTGCTTTCACGGTCCTCGAAACGCGCCACCACCGGGTTCCCAACTAACGGTAGGAGGAGTCCACATCGGCGTCGGGTCGACGATGAAGTACCTGGGACTCGTTCTCGACAGCCGATGGGATTTCGAGGAGCACTTCCGACGTCTGGCTCCCAAACTAAATCGGACTGGGGCTGCCCTCGGGCGGCTCCTGCCCAACCTGGGGGGTCCAGACGCCTCCTGCCGGAGGCTCTACGCAGGAATCGTCCGGTCTATGGCCCTTTATGGCGCACCGGTGTGGGCGCCGGCGCTGCGGAAGCAGCCGGCGGCCCGGCTGAACGCATGCCAGAGGGTCATGGCCATACGGATGGTGCGAGGATACCGGACGATTTCACGCGAAGCGGCGAGCCTCCTTGCTGGACAGCCACCATGGGATCTGGTAGCAACAGGCCTTGCTCACATGCACGATCTGCGCATGGAGATGCAACGTCGGGGCGAAACTCCGCTGCCGCGACAAGTCGCGGCATGGCGGACAGAGCTCCGGCGGGTTCTTATGGAGAAATGGCGACAACGACTGTCGCGACACAGTGCTGGGCACGCCACAATTATGGCGGTAAGTCCCCTCTTTGAGGCGTGGTTGGAAAGACCTCACGGCGTCCTCACCTTCCGCATGACGCAGGTTCTCACCGAACACGGTAAGTTCGGGAAGTTCCCGCACCGGATTCGTGCGGAAGCGACGCCCGGGTGTCGCCACTGTGTGGACCGCCCGGAGGACACGGTGGAGCACACGGTGGAGGTGTGCCCCGCTTGGGCAGAGCAACGCCGTGTCCTCGTGGGGGCGATCGGCGGCGGCGATGTCTCGCGCCGGGCCTTGGTACAGGCCATGGTCCGGAGCGAGGAGGAGTGGCAGGCGGTCGCCTCCTTCTGCGAAGCAGTAATGCTAGCAAAGGAGGCGGCCGATCGCGTGAGGCAACGGTCCTCACGCCCCAACCGCCGCCGGGATTCCGATCCTGATTTCCGGCCACCGTAGGCGAGGGCTTGCGGACGGGGAGCAATGGGTGGCTCGCCGTCCGATCGTCCGGTAACCGTCCGGACCGAGCCCAAGTCGTCGACGACGCGTTTTGTTCCACGCTCGCCTCAGGGAGATGTCAGCAAATCGTAGGGGCCCAACAGGGTCGAAGCCTACTGGGGCCACGGGTAGTGTGAAAGTGAAACCCGGGGCCCTGGGACGAAGGCAAAGAAGGAACAGGAGTGGGTTTTTAGTCAGTAAAAGTCTGACACTATTTTCCGCTCCGCCCAAGAACGGGATTTGTCATAAGATGATTTTCCCACCTAAAAAAAATAAAAAATAGGGGGTGACTTGGTCACATAATAAATGGGCCCCCAAAAACGGTCGCTAGCACAAAGTGACGTAGCAACAAAAAAGCCCCTCAAGATATGTATATCTTGAGGGACTTGAAGAGTGGAGAGGATCATCAGGATAATCCCGAAAGTACGGTAAAGATCTCTACCAGCACCTAACTAGATCATTCTTCTCCCGCGCATGTTTGCTCTTGCGAATCTTCACTCAAACCAGCCAATAAAGGCAAGAGAGAGGTGGGAGCTCTGTTGTTCGTCAGTGTTCACTACGGTTAGCCAATAAAAACCAGAACTAAAACCAGAGACAAGAATTCTCCCGGGAAATTGGGTCCGTGGGGTCGCTAATGCCCAGCAGTTCACCACAAAACTGTGGATTGTATCTCTCTTAGTCTGGCCTCTCAACCTAGGCATGTTACGGCAAAGCAAACCTACTACCTATAAAATATCGAGACAGACATAGGGTTTATTGGAGCGCGCAAGCCGCACCACGACGTCAACGTTCTCTACGTTGACGTCGTGGTGGCAATGAATAAGGCTTAAAATGAAGATAGCTTCGTTACGGTGCAAAGGAGGAAGTGCCGAAAGCAACCCAACCGGAATCTCTGCGGCAAAGCACCAGTTACGCCAGGTGCGAGTGTGCGTGCCGCTCAGCCGCACACATCGGTGTACATCTCCCGCCTGCATTACACCACAAAGCTGGAGGACATCGTCGAATATGTGCGCCAAAAGTTCACACTGAGTACACACTGAGGGTGCAGTTGCTGGAGTCGCACCGGAATTTCAGTTTTAAGGCATTTGTGGTGCGAGTACTGAATTGTTTTTTGCACCTTGCTATGGAAGAAGACTTTTGGCCACAGGGCGTGGTGTTCCGTTGCTTCCGCGGATAAATACAACAAGACAGCATCAAGATAAAATAGTGCGAAGTGAAGTGTTACTAACATAGTTTTAAATCATGTTTACTAACAAAATCATGTAATATAAATAATTATGTATGTTAGTCTATAAGGTATTTATGATATGGGTGGGTACATGTTGCCTGAAATAAATTGATTATTATTATTATTTATTATACCTACAAATATTATACTAAGACGTTATATTATTATTATGCGATGCATCAGTCGTTCGAATTTCGAATATATGAAATAACGAATTTTTGTGATAGCGCTTTGAAAGTGGACAATTTTTTTTTAATTCTTGATAGTTTCACGCTTGACCACTATCTAAATAACGATTTACTTGATTTAAAAATAGAAAACATCCGCTCAATAATTTAGTCTTTTAACATTCATATTTACTAGTACTTCTTGAACCATCAAAATTATATTCAACCTGAAAATACGAAGGGAAAGTTTTTCCACCCCCCCGCATAGTATGAATAGTTTCACCCCCAAAAATAGTACAACCCTACCTGCAGTCAGAATTACCGTCCATGACACCGTGAAACTAAAGTTAAAATAACAAAAAGTGAGTTTGAAATTTAATTTTAACAGTCCCGTCATACAAAATGTTTCGCTGAAAAGATCTCGTTGAAAATTGCATTTCAACTAAATATGTAACGTAAACGTCTGTACAATGTAAGGTAGTAATATAAAACAATAGTTTTATATTGCTATTTGAACAGTTTTATTCGAATTTTGAGTTTTATTCGAATTTTGAGTTTTATTGGAAGTACAACTCGTTCTGTGGATTTTTAACTTCTATGAATATGTTAGAAAATTTTTAGGATGGCTCACAAGCGCGAGTGATTTTCGATAATATTATAAAAAATTAATTGTCTACGTAGGAATGAATCTTACAATAAAACACGGATAAGCCTCTTTATTTCCTACACTCCCTAGAGAATCAACTCAGAAATATGTAAAACAAAAATCACGAATTCAAGTTCGTGTAACTCGACAAAATGTAGGGGTTAGCTAATTTTTAGAGATTTTAGATTGAGGTTCGCTAGCATATTCCTAAGAAGTTGGCAGTAGTATCATCACAACGTTAATGTTTCTCTGTTTGTCGATTTGGACCAATTTTTTTTTTTTTTTGAATATATATATTTAGTTCAGTAAATTGTGAATATACACTTCTGGACACATCTATTGGCCCACCTTGTATTTTCAGTTTCGTTTGGTCCTAGCTAAAATTTTATGTTAGGTCGAGCAAAAAGTTTTTACGCAGTTTTGAACCTGGCACATTCACAATTTCATTCAATAGTCTTTTTTTGAATTTCGAACACAGAATTTAAAGAAACAAAAGACAATTTGGAGCCTGTTTGTTGATATCAAACAATCGAATACTAAGAAAACTTGGTTTTATTGGTTTACTTGGATTTAATTCTTGAAAAAGTGATCGATATCTTTGGTTTTGCAACAAACATTACTTATTCTTAACATTAAGGTGAGGTTCTATCAATAATCTATGGATACTTCACCTGAAGTCGCCGCCCAAGCTGTGGCACTTATTCAGGCCGGACACAGCCAAAGAAACGTGAGTGCTCAACTTAATTTAAGTCGATCTGCGGTCCGAAATGTTTATCGGAGGTACCTAGAGACTGGCGGCTTTGTTCGTCGCCAAGGAAGGCCACGATCTCGGGTCACAACTGAAAGGCAGGATCGAATCATCGTGACGACCAGCTTGAGAAATCGTCACCTTACCTCCATTGAGATACAAAACCAACTTCGCGACTTCTACGGAGTATCTGTGAGCGCTCGAACTGTTCGGAGAAGGTTAAAAGAACGCGATATGGTACCACACAAGCCAGCTAATGGGCCCAAACTAACGCGAGCCCACCGAACAGCGCGCCTTCATTTCGCACGCAGTCATTTAAATTGGACACAGCAAGATTGGAGCCGTGTACTCTTTTCTGATGAGTCTAAAATTGTGTTACATGGCAATGATGGAAGGAAGAAGGTCTACCGACGTAAGGGAGAGCGTTTCGCACAATGCTGCTTTGAAGAGAGGGTTGCTTATGGCGGTGGCTCATGGACTGTCTGGGGCGGTATATCCGCGAGCGGCAAAACTCAACTTCAGGTTGTTACAGGACCACGGCTGCCAACATTAAATGCTGAAAGGTACATTCGTGAGTGCTTAGGACCTCACGTGATACCATACGCGGACTATGTGGGCCCAAATTTCCTTTTTATGCATGACAATGCAAGAGCCCATGCGGCCGGCATCGTCAGGGAATATCTTCGGGATGTGAACATCACAGTTATGGACTGGCCAGCCAGAAGCCCTGACATGAACCCCATTGAGCACATGTGGGACGAGCTAAAAAGACGTGTTAGGGCTCGTCAGCCAGTTGCCCAGATGATGCAGGAGTTGAAAACAGCCATAGAAGAGGAATGGGAGATGATCCCTCAAAATTTCATAGAGCGGTTGATAAACTCTATGCCTAATCGTATGAGAGCTGTGGTAGATGCCCATGGAGGCAACACGCGTTATTAAATTAAACCTTTATTTGATAAAACATGTTTTTTATTCAAAAATCAATTGCCTTTAACAAGGCGCATATCCGACTTGTTAGGCGTAGCTCCATGTCGTATGGTATTTTGAATTCAAATTTAAAACAATACGATCGAAAAAGATGGTAAAATGTATCAGGTTTAAAACTGCATCAACAGTTTTTGTTCAATCTAGCAATCATATTTCGGTAGGGGCCATCGAAACCTAAACTCTAAGGTGGGCCAATAGATGTGTCCAGAAGTGTATTATATTTACCTATATTGTATTATATCTGTGATTCATTTGTAGGTATATCTTTTTTATATTAACCTTTTTTCTCTCTCTCTTTTATTGCACCTACCACTATTCTTCTCTGCATCACCCAAAGGTTGACTGGTAGAAAATGCCTAAGGCATTAAGTCCGCCTCTGTACCTTTACGTGCATGAAGTATGAATTTTTTTTTTTTTTTTCGTTATTATTGTTCATATTCGTTAACGGCTTGGAAAAATGGCCAACGTCTTGGTTCATATTCGTTCACCTTCTGAAAAATGAGTAATTCATTGAAGTTAACTTTTTTAACATTTTAAAATATTCTATTAGTTTTTTGGTTACCGATATGTTATAAAATTTAAAATAAAAATGGTCACAGTGGTTACCAGCTCAATTTAAATCTAAACCTTAAGTGCATCCCAGCTTCAACAGTCGAGATCTATCAAATCCCAGGATATTAGCCGAGTTCCATTTCCTCAAGGCATGTCGCTACCACATCTAACAGAAATCTTGATGATGTTTACTAAGACGTGGCCTGTCTTATTTAATTTAACTACTCGTAGAAAAGATTTCTAGTTGACGTTATATATTACTTGGTTAGTTGAAGTAGTTTCTTTAAATGTCGAAACAGTCTGACAAAACATGGAGTTAAGTTTAATTACCAATGAAAATCATCATCATAAATCATCACATCTCAGAAAGAAGCACCCTAGCTTTGTGGATGAATGGAGAGGGAGAGGGAGGCCAAAGAAAAGATGATGGGTTGTGTGAAGAGTGATATGAAAGAAAAGGAAGTTAGTGATAGCATGACGAGTGACAGGGCAGAATGGCAAAAAAACGTATTGCGCCGATCCCAAATAACACGGGACAAGGGCAGGAAGATGATGATGATGATGAAGCTCCCTAGCTTTTACAAGAATATATAAATACTCAGTATCTTTTTAAGGTGGGTCTACGCTAGAAAAGCCGAGCATAAGCGGAGCACGAGTAAAGCACAAATTCATATAGCGTCGCTCGTGCTCGGCTTCTCAATAGTCGGTCCACACAACACGAATTTGTGCTCGGTTCCTGCTCGACTCGTGCTCGAGCTGTGCTGAAGCCCAGCTCAGCTTCCTGTGGTGTAGGAATTAAGAACGTTTACGAATCTGGATTTATACGGTGTTAAAAAACAATTCCAGTGATTACTCATCATCATCGTCATTTCAGCCAAAAGACGTGCATAGCTGGACCTAGGTCTCCCCCAAGTGTCGCCACAACGACCGGTCCTGTCCGTCTCGCATCCATTGGATTCCCGTGACCCTCACTAGGTCATCGGTCCACCTTGTGGGAGGCCTTCCATACGTCTTCCGTTATGCGGTCGCCACTTCAGAACCTTTTGGCTCAATTGACCATCTGTTTTAACAGTATTTGTTCTATATAATAGACATACACGCTCTCAATCTTCTTCTTTTCGTTTCGATGTACTCAAACTATTTTTTTTTTTTACCTATATTTGGCAACCTGTACAGTAGGGTGTTTCATGATTTTATTTTTTTTTGATTTTCGACTTTGCTCGAATTCTTGATACCACTAATGCTCAGTGTTCCTATACCAAAATCACCATAATCGGTCAATATTAAAGGGGTGACCAGACGATTGCAAACCAACGTCCCAACCAAGGTAACCTTGCTAGTTTCAATTCGTGTCGACAGCAGTTGTAATCCATGACCTTCAACGCCCTTGGTTAGGAGGTGCTTTTTCCCAACCACCGAACATGGTGGTTTACATCCATGTATGCTTCAACACAAACCAAACACATAAACCAAGGTCACCTTGGTTGGAACGCTAGTTTGCAACCGTTTGGTCACCTCTTAAGAGGTTGCACAACGCCATTAAAGTTTTCTTATACAGCTAGTACGTCATCAGTGTAGGTTAAATTTTTAATCAAAGACATTAAATACATACTACCAATAGACAGGACATAGCGAACAAAATCGTGCTCCGATACTTATTACCTAGTGGTCATAAATCACTCAGTCTAGTATGACGCCCCTACACGTCAAGTCGTGTTTGTATCTGCTCTATGCATTAAAAGAAAATCATTTTCTGAGAAAATATGCCGAACTGCGCATTACGCTATTGCAAATCTTGTTATGATAAAATGACTGGACCTAACTTCGGTTTATTTTCGTAAATATTTTTGGTATTTACGAAGTAATTAATTAAAATTCAATAATTTTGAGAAATAGTTCTAGAACATTTGCTGGTTTTGTGATAACGCCATCTATTGCTGAAAAGCTTAACCTTACCTTTATCACACACTGGGGCTCTACCACGAGCTCATAATGTGATCCATTTTACGACCTAAACCGAACTGTTAAAGGGATGGAGCAATATAGGGTGTATAGCTCCATCACTCTTTTTCTCTCGTACGACTGACATTTTAACATTATCATGGTAAGGCCCCTGGCCACCTACCGAGCGATAGTTAAATAATTATAAATTTTGACAAATTTAATTCGCGTGTTTGCTATTCAAAGCCAGATGGCGTCACTGAGACATAGGATGACAGTTTTTCTTAAGAAATTTGTTCTGATAGCCGCTCTATTGTATCTCTTTAAATCTCTTTGTTTTTAATATTATTATTTTTTACAGTGGAGGGTAGCAAGTGTTACTATTACTAGTGTGTTGTTGTGTCTAGTAAAACTTACTTCCCTCCTCTGTAAAAAATATTAATATTAAAAATTTATTCTTCACTGATGACGTACGTATTGGCGTTGTGCAACCTCTAAATATTAACCGATTATGGTGATTTTTTGTATTTGAACACTGTGCATGAGTGGTATCAAGAATTTGAGCAAAGTCAAAGGAAAATTAAAAAAAAAAACATGAAACACCCTACTGTAAAACTCTGTTATTGGACTGCTGACCCAGGTTGGCCGCTGTAAAAACAATTTGACCAAATGAGGTTACCTCTAACACAGTGCCAGTGTAGAGTCGCTGCACGGATATGCGTCACCTGCTGTGCTGCCCATCTTGCACAACTTCCTGCACTTTTCAGGACATATACACTCTCAATAAAAGTGTTTATTTTGAAACAAAACTTTTTGTCCATGACCAAGGGGCGCCGGCTTTCAGAAAACCTAATGGGTGCTCATGCTCATTTGATGATTGATGACTCGAAAAAGTGGCGAAGTGTGAGAAGAGAAATGCACAGTGATCGACCGACAAATAAATAAATGTGCTACTTACATACTGTGGAACAACAAAGGTACCACAAACATCCAGACCCAACACAAATTTCGGTTTCATCAATAAACATTTGTGTTGGTGCGGGAATCAAACCCGCGACCCTTGCGTCTCAACCGGCGCTATAAACCACTGCGCTAAATGGGTCGTCGGGTAATGAACTAACGCCCATCCCTAAAAGGCGATTACTGATCGGTTTCTTGATGTCTATCTTTCTCAGGGGTGCTCGGCACCCACTATTTATTTCTCATGGAAGGGGGCGCCGACTCCCGTGGGTGCTCTGGGGCTCGAGCACCCACGGAGACGGCGCCCCTGTCTATGACAGATAAATACGACCGTTTCGTTTCTGCATGCCCATTGCCTAAGCAATCTAAAACTGCACACTGTTTTTCTACGTGCTGTATTTCTTTTCGCTCTTGGGACTACAAAAAAAGACAAAAATGCAAACATAAAATAAAACTCGTCTTTCCAATAACAGAAACAGCAGTTTGCATGAAACCAAATACGAGAACAATACAAACAGTATTGGTAGTCTAACTCAAAAAATATCGTTTTATTTTTCTGATCTGATATGTACTAAAAAATAAGCATCAACATACTTGCTAACGTGTTTCAAGCTTCCTGGTATCAACTCATTTGAATTTCAACCCTAAATTTCGAATAGTAGGGGTGAAACTCGCAGGGTGAAACTTTCTCATGCATAATGCACTCGCTACATTACATTTTATTATGGATTGAAAACTTGGCATTTGTTTCCATATGCTAACAACCATTTGTTTGAACGTGTTTTGTGCAAAAGTTAGTGTTTTGTCGCATATAAATGTTATTTATTTAGGCTAAATAACGGATGAAGAATGGGAGTTTGGAATTTACGGTATTTTCGTCGGGTTGGGGAAACGTAAGCCGCTTTAATTATTCTTATGGTCCACAGTGTAGAAATGAATAGCATAGCAGCAGTAGTTGTAGTTAATGCAGTACATAGTATGCGAAGATTACGAAAGAACTGAGTGATTCCAGCTCATGTTAAATGGTAACACCACCTCAGAGAGATATGATTTATTATGTGTTTTATTTTAACAAAAAGTCTATATCTGCTAATTACATTAGTTTAAAGAATATTATATTAATATACACAAAATTCACACATTTAACAACATCCACAGAACATACATATTTATCTTACAGAACTCCAGACAATCTGACACGATTGTCTTCCATTCGTCCGCGAACACATCACAGTCAGGGTGCGTGTTCAAAAGAGTGTTGAGCGCAGAGAGAGTGTGAGGGTCTGGTAACCTTCCAGACCAAGCCCGAGTCGTCGACAGGGCGTACTGTTCCACGAGCGCCTCAAGGAGATGACAGCAAACCGTAGGGGCCTAGCAGGGTCGAAGCCTACTGGGGTCATGGGTTAAGTGACAGTGATCCCCGGGGCTCAGGAACAAAGGCAAAGAAGGAACAGGAGTGGGTTTTAGTCAGTAAAAATCTGACATGAAAGAGCGGGAACTTTTCGCGCTCTTGGGCGGGGTGAGAGGGCGTGCGTGAGGATCGAAGCCTACTGGGGCCATGGGTTGTGCGAAAGAGAACTCCTGGGCCCTGGGACGAAGGCAAAGAATGAATATAGGAGAGGGTTTCAGTCAGCAAAAGTCTGATGATTTCCCACCTAAAAAAACCTTGACCACATCATCAATTACCATCAGGTACCAGGTAAGTAACCTTTTGCGAGAAACAGTCCTCCTGATGATATCATCGATTCGTCGGGTAAAATAGAAGAAAAAAACGTGTTGCACTGACCCCAAGTAAATTAGGAGAAGGGCAGTAAGGTGATGATGAAACGCGCTAATCTCTGAAACTACTAGTCAGATGGACCACCAATCTTTCTGTATAAGATGGCCAAATTCATGATAACCAGTACAATCTATATAATAATTATGACATCACGTTACCTATGGAAGCAGAGCAGTAATTAAAGACCTGGATGAAACTACGGGGGACAGCAAGTGCTTTAAAATGAGCACTAAGTATTTTATTATTCATCATCATCTTCCTGCCCTTGTCCCGTGTTATTTGTTTAAGTATTTTATTATTATTTATGTATTTTATAGTGAACGGGTGCCGTCAGTTGAGACTGGTCATCTCTTAGCTGCCAGTGGTTAAATTCAATTTCTATTTTTTATTACTTTTTATTTAAATTATTATCACTTATCTACATTGTGCTCACATATTAGAAGCGACAAGAAATATGTAACCAAGATTTATGTAACTCATAATATGATTTAAAAGAGTGGAGGAATGGAGTTTCTTGTACGTTCTCCATAGAGATTTACGCTTTGGAACGTGCAATTTGGCTTCACTTTTTTTTTTTGACTGACCGACATTTTGACAATTCAAAAGTGCCTGTAATTGGTCTATTTGAAATAAACGTTTCTGATTTCTGATTATTTTATAAAAATTCCAAAACAGCAAACTAAAGAGCTCCACCGACATGCGACGCAAACAAAACAAATGAAAATTTATTTTCCAGTTCCTATTTCGTTCCAGTATTTATTTCGCGAAAGCAACCAAAGCTTTTAGAGTTTCCACAGTTTTGACACCGTGACCCGCCTGAGTGCGTTGATGGTTTCCCTGGGGTACTGCACGCTAGATGAAACAAAATGGGAGCGGTAAGGTCCTGGATATTAACCAGGACCAAGCATTGCATATTAAAGGTATGTAATATGAATAGTATATCAATTTTTTATTTTTTTTATTTATTATTGATAGGCTCACGTTTGACCACTATCTCACCTGATGGTAAACGATGATGTGGCCGACAATGGAGAATGCTTGCCTAGAATTAACCTATTCACTCTTGGCTTAAAGACCCCTAGGTTGTAGCTATCAGGAAACAGACTCCGGCAGGGAATTCCACTCCTTAGTTTCACGCATTATGAATGTGTTCCCAAAACGCTTTGTACGTATGGGTGGGATGCATGGGAATACACATGTATGTCGTTTTGAGAACCAATCACTAACCTAGCAGGTCTTGGCCATGCATGGCCCCTACGGTTTACTCATGACATCTCAAAACCAACAAACCAAAACACCTCAAAAGGTGCGCGTGGAACACTACATGCCTTCGACGACTCGGGCTCGGACCTTATAGGACGAGCGGACGGCGAGTTTCTCTTTGGTCGTCGTCTTGTGATTCCCGTGGCGTCTCCTCTCACAGCGGTTTGGGCGTGAGGATGTACGTTCCCTCACTCTTGCGCCGCCTCCTTCGTCATTACTGCTTCCCAGAAGGATGCGACTGTATCCCGTTCCCTATCGGAAATAACCGGGGCATGAAGTCCAAATGTATCCAGGGCTGTAATATTGTTCAAACGAGTTATAACGAGACCTTGGAACGCAAAGGGAAACTAAAGGAACACAGGTAGGTTTTAGTCATTAAAATTCGGGCCCTTCCCTTCGTTCGATTCAGAGCGGGAGAGTAGTTATTTTATGATTTTCCACCTCAAACATAACCCCTTTATTTTGATGTCTTAATGTAAAATTTTGATTTCAAGCTGCAATTAGTCTAGTTTAGGGGGGTGCAATTCATTGCAGCGCCTTTATTAGACACTAGCTTCTGCCAGCGGCTTCGCCCGTGTAAAAGTAGGTTTCTCCATACAAACTTCCAACCCCCGTTTTATCCCCTTGGGGGTGGAGTTTCGTAAAATCTTAGCGGATGTCTACACCCTTTAAGGAACCTACCTGTCAAATTTGAAGTTTGTAGATGTTATTGTTTCTGAGATCTCGTAATTAATCAGTGAGTGGTATTTCGCTTTTATATATACACCACTAGTTTTTAATTAGTACAAATACTTAAAGGGCTTATTGGAAAAGGTCTTGTTATTATTTAAGTAAAGTCTTAATAAATAATATTCATAAACAGCAAAGTTATTAGCGTTTGTTTATATCCCAAAATGTCACTCACGTCAATTTATGGAAATATTGTACAGGCTATTGATTATGAATGAAAAACAATGGAAAAATACTATTTTCTAGTAGCAATTGTTATGAATAAAATTATGAATTTACCAATTATGACAAATTATCGTGGACAATTTTGAAATTTCGTTTTTTTTACTTTTGACTACATAAATATGATTAGTAACGGGTACAGATAGAGCCCAATTATTTTTTGTACTAATTAAAAAATAGGGGTGTATATAGATTTAGAGGCAAGAGATGATTTTTTCACATAAATATAATAATATTGAAACATGTATAATTTTAAGCATAATCAATACTAATTGAAGAATATCTAAGTAAAATACTAAAACAGAGATTCGACGATCAAAAAAAAAAATTTTTTTTGGAATTGTGTTTTTACAGGTTGCATTTTGGAGAGTGTGCGCGGAAATTGCATGACTTGATTCTGCCATTTCCTATCTTCCATCGGACAACCCGACGTACGGCGAGTATCCACTCTTACGTTGTTGAAACTTCAACGGTCCGGACTAAGCGGTTCGCTTCGTCGTTTATACCGCGTACATCGAAGGACTGGAACAATTTGCCTGCTGCGGTCTTCCCGTCCAACTATAATTTAGGTTGCTTCAAGGCTAGAGTGAATAGGCTCTTAATAAACTAGTGCGCCTCACTATCAATGATTGCATCACTGCTTACCATTAGGTGGAATCGCAGTCAAGCACTGGTTTATATCAATTAATTATAATTTTTTTTAAATTGTATAAACCAAATATTTTTTAAAGGCTAATTTAGTACATAGAAAATAAGTTTAAGTTGGAACTCCTGTCCGTGCAGTCACGTTGTTTTTTTGTCGTATTATATGCCTTCCATTATGCGGACCAACTGGAGGACACAGAGGAGCATACGGTAACATAAAGAGATGTCAGAAAAACCGTAGGTGGCCCAGCAGGGCCGAAGCCTACTGGGCCCATGGGTTGACTTTCAAAAGGGAAACCAGTGGCCCTGGAACGCAAAGGGCAAAGAAGAAACACAGGTGTGGTTTAGTCAGTAAAAGCCTGGAACAATTTGCAATCTGACTGGAACAATTTGCCTGTTGCGATCTTCCCATCCGATTATAATTTGGATGTATTCAAGGTTAGAGTGAATAGGCTCTTAATGTGCGCCTCACCATCAACGATTGCATCACTGCTTACCATCAGGTGGGATCGCAGTCAAGCACTAGTTTATATCAAATAAAAAAAAGTCTTACACGCCCTCCCACTGCGCTCTAGAGAGGGAGGAGGCATTAGATGATTTCCCAGTTTAAAAAAAAAACCTGTTATGCTAAATTCACTCGCTAAATATAATCCATTATTATATATTCAATCCTGAGCTATTTTTGCTCTATCCTATCAAACATATCAATGAAAAATCATTTCCATAGGCTCAAGGTACAATGGAGGAAAATCCCTCACGGAAAAAGAAAGTTTAAATTACTTATGCTTACAGAAGCAGGAATAGCATTGATCGATCGACTTCTGGCTACCGATCTGATAAACCAAATACCTACTTGTCTTCGAGGGGTGAAATTAGATTCCAATAAAAACTGTATTGAGGTCGGCGTCGGCGCGAAATGGGATGAAAAATGGCCGCCGCATTAACTGAGTCAATCGTACGTCAGTTCCTAGGTTTTAAGATGGTATAAAGTTATTTTTTTCTTCGGAATGGGCTGGCGAGAGTTTTAGTAGAGTCAGAAAAATGTCAGGTGATTTAAAATTGGATTATTTGACAGCAAAAATCGAAAGTAAATTGAGGTCTTCATCTTCAAAAAAGCTTGTACAAATAAAAGCTGGGCAACTGCGAGTCGGACTCGTGCACTGGGGGTTCCGTACAAACTTACCTATGAAAACAGTTCAATTCCCGAATTAACGAAGATTTTTCCGAATCACAAAAAAAGTTTTTTTTTGAAATTTTTTTCAGGCGCGGAGCTGGGTCGTTACCGGATGGCTGGACGGCGAGCTACGACTCCGGCCGACCGGAGTGTCTCTTATCGCGGTGGCTGGGGCGTGAGGATAGCCGTTCCCTCACGCAAGCGGCCGTTTCCTTTGCTAGTATTAATGCTTCGCAGAAAGAAGCGCCAGCATCCCATTCCCTCTCGCTCTGGAACATGGCCTGAGAAGTCACCGCCGACAATCGCCTCCACGAGGACATGATTTCTCCTGCCTGAATCCTGTACAAGAACCTCCCTAACTTACTATGTCCGGATCTGCGTCAAGCGCCTCTGCAGCCTCACTTAAAAAAGAAGAATTATTATCATGATTGTGGCGTGCCCAGCGTTAGGTTGCGACAGTCGCTATCTCCGTGTTTCCATGAAATTCCGCCAGAACTCGGTCCGCCGTGCCTGCCGTGATTTGTCGTGGTAGCGGAGTTTCACCCCGGAGTTGCATCTCTATGCACAAAACGTGCATGCGTGCAAGGACTATTACCTCGTCAAACAGAAAGTTGAATATACTTCAAAAAAAAGTCGCAGCCAAACTTAAACCACGGCATAAAAATAAAATCTTATTCACAAATTTTTATACAAGTGGAGAAAATTTGTCAATGCGACCGAGGCGGAATTCACTCGAGCCGTAGGTGAGGGTGTCATGGAGCCGCTTGCTGTAGCAACAAATTTCCACGTGTATCAAACGACGTTTTTCAATACACTTACAAAGATATAAATAAAGGGTTTTTTTTGGGTAGGAAATCATCTAATGACATCTTTCGCCCTTGGGCGGAGCGAGAGGGCGTGTCAGACTTTTACTGACTAAAACCTATTCCTGTTCCTTTTTGACGCGTGACTCGCGCAGTTTTCCACACTAGTGTGAAGAAAATTCTTTTCACGAGCTATGTTTCAATCAATACCACACGGTCTTTGTCAAGTCTTTACTTTAGAAAATAAAACTTTTAACTAGGTACGTTTCCTTTCTTTGAGGGTTGTAAAACTTGACGATAGATCTTTTTAGGTCAAGTTTCACTTTGTGCTGAAGTTTGGTCATTTTCAACACTTTGGAGACCCGAATTTTTTAAATTGTTAACACGTTGCCATCTTAATTTGTCCTTCAGTTTTGGTGGGATTAAGTTTCTATAAAACTACACTAGCTTTTGCCGGTGACTTTGCTCGCATATAAACTGACAACCTCTTTTTGAACCCCTTAAGGGTTGCCTGCTGCGGTCTTCCCGTCCAACTATAATTTAGGTGTCTTCAAGGCTAGAGTGAATAGGCTCTTAATAAACTAATGCGCCTCACCATCAATGATTGCATCTCTGCTTACCATCAGGTGGGATCGCAGTCAAGCACTGGTTTAATTCAATTAATAAAAACTTCAAAAAATCCGTTCTTTCTCCTTGCCTACGTCTTATAAAAATACATTTGTGAAAAAATCAGCTTTCTAACTTATATGGATATTTTTCATAGATACACAATTAATCCACTTCATCTTTAGTCTTAGACAAAAAGGAAAGAAAAGATAAAAAACATTATTTTTCTTCTTATCTTTTCTTTCTTTTTTTTTAAAGAAAAAGAAGAAAAAAGACCAAAAGAAAATTTTAATATTTTATTAAATCCAAAAAAAATATCCTCTAACCGAAACCGAAATAAAACTTTCAGATTGATTCTTGATGATTGGTTTTTATTTGTTTTGCCCGGCCAAACTAATATAATCTAAACTAGAAATAAAATGTCAAATCTTGCTCATTATATTTTATTCTTATACTTAATTCTAATATCCGTTACCGAAAGTATCTGAAACTAGTGGATAATCCGTAATAATTTCATATCTGTAACTGTATCAGAAACCTATATCATATTATTTCTGTACGATTATTTCGGATATATCCGCAATTTCAAATCCACAACATCCCTGCCCTATATCCCACACACAAGCCAAAGTCGATACACTGCGGTGCACACTAATGTATACAGCTGAATTATTCCGCGTGATCGCGCCTCTACGGGGCTTGTATCAGATAATTGCACTGACGTGTAAGGCCGGGATAGTGGCTAAATACTAGTACACTGTCGGTAGTATTTGTTCATGCTTCTCGTGATTTACGGTTTAGGAGAGCTGGTGAGAATTAGGACGGATTTCCGATAACCTAGTGAGGGTCGCTGGGTTACGATGGATGCGAGACGCACAGGGCCGGTGGTTAAGGTGACGCATCGGGAAGATATGTCCAGCAATGGAGTCTTTTGGTTGGACTGATGATGAGGATTGATGTAGATATTGTGATAAGGGAGACGCAAAAATTAAAGCTCTGGTTCAATTATACTGTTATTATATTGTATACTAGCTGTTGCCCGCGACTTCGTCTGCGTTAAGTTGTAAAACTGTACAATCATTCTGTGCTTGCAATTCATTCTGAAAGCATCGTAATTATTTATTGTAGTTTTACATAAAACGGTTAAAGGTAAAAACGCAAATTACCTTCAGGATACATGTTATGTACTCGTCCATATCCAGATGTATGAACGTCAATGAATAGAAAGAGTATGTAAGGGTCGTCGCACTTGGCATTTCTGCCTACCCCAAGGGAAAAGGCACTAGTTTATGTATGTTTCTGGTTTATGTTCTGGTAAAACAACATTGTCACAGTGAGCACGTCACAACCGCAGCGATAATGCCTGTCTTTGAGGAGTGGCTACAGAGGCGTCACGGCATCCTCCCTTTGTGCTCACCGGATGTGGGTGTTTCGGGAGGTATCTGTATCGAATTCAACGAAAAGAAACACTCGAGTCTCACCATTGTGCGGATCGTCCGGAGAATACAATGGAGCTTGTCCTGAAGCTAAAAAGCAAGCTTGTGCTTGTTGTGAAGTAAGTCCCGCTTGGTAGGAGCGCCGGCGCCGCCGTGTCCTCATGGAGGCGATGGGTGGAAAAAATGTCAACCAGTAGCCTCCTTCAGTGAAGCACTACGATCGAAGAAGGTGGCTGAAACTATGAAGGAAAGGACATCCCAACTTCTCAGTTGTAGCGCTCCAAGTGATGCTCCAGGTGTTGAAAGCCGCAGGGCGATTGCGGTGGAGCCGTCCGGCCATCTGGTCAAAGCAATCCTGAATCGACGGCGCGTAGTATTCTACGCGCGACTCATAGAGATGTCAGCAAATGGATAGGGCCCTCTAGGGCCAATGTCTGCTAGGGCTGCGAGATTGTTCGAAAGAGTTATCTCCCGTAAAATTTTCGCCTCAATAATGTTTCACTGAAGAGTTTAAACCGTCAGACAGCTTTGGTAGAGGTAAACGAAGGAGCATAATCGGGACACCGACCTTCAGCTGGATAACGTGCACTGATAGTGCAAAGCCAAAAAGCCAGTGAATCCAAAAACTACCATCATCCTCAACTATCTTCCTCTACAACGGCGCATTGAAGAATTTGCGAGAGCATGCTTGCATTGATTGTTGCAGCTTGATCATTTTGGGCGTAAAAATTACTTGTTCATTTACCTAGGATTTTTTGGTGTGTATTTGACTGACGTCCTCGTATATCAGACAAATGTTATTCCATAGTGAGAACTACCCTATGAAGAGTTTCCAACTTTTAAATAAATTTCGGCGAAATCTTGAACGCGTGTATCCCCGTTCAATCGAACTCGAATATTGATGGCCAAACCAAGAGGTCACTGACGCCGATTGCCTCTATAAAGACACGGCGGTTCACCTAAGCGAGATAGACTTCCACCGCATGCTACACCGGGTCCTCCGGGCGATTCGCAAAATGGTAATATCAGGGTACTTCCAACCGAATCCGGAACAGAAACCGCGTGAAACACCCTCAACAGTCCTGAGCTTGTGTATCCATAAAACAATAAAATTCCGGTAAACAAATGTAGCAGCCGATTAGTGTTATCCTTGAGACTGGCCTCCCTCAGAGGGTTGTTCCAGTGTTGGTCACCACTCACTGCAAGGAGGTAACGTACGGATGTCGACGTAAGGCTGCAAGGAATCTGAGATACATCATACGTTGTCGAACTGTGATCAGGAACGCAAACCACTTTCGACCCCGTTTTATATGAAGCAGTGACTGTTAATAATAAAACACGCCATTATTAGGCCGCAAGGTGCCATCATCCCGGAGGACATAGTGGAGCATACAGAGGTGTACCTCGCAAGGGCGGGGCACCGGCTTGTCCTCCTGGAGGCAATCGGCGTCAATCACATCTCGCGCCGGGCCTTGGTTCGGGCTATGGTCCAGAGCAAGGAGGAATGGCAGGCGGTCGCCTCCTTCTGCAAAGCCGTAATGCTAGCGAAGGAGGAGGCTGCACGCGTGAGGAAACGAACGTCCTCACGCCGAGCCAAGATTCCGACCCCGACGATCAGCCACGCTACCGTGGCGCGTCTACACGCAGGCTTGCGGACATCCAGCAATGGGAAAGCTAGCCATCCGGCCGTCCGGTAATTGACCGGACCGAGCCCAGTCATCAACAGCGCGTAGTGATAGGACACAGGTGTGGTTTTAGTCAGTAAAAGTTTGACACGTCTTGCCGCTCCAACCAGAGTGGGAGAAGTCAATGGATGACTTCCACCCTTAAAAAAAGAAAAAAAAAAGGTGCCATCATTATCATTTCAACCGAAAGACGTCCACTGTTGGACATAGGCCTCCCCAAGTGTCGCCATAATTACCAGTCCTGTGCGCCTCGCATCCATCGCATTCCCGTGACCCTCACCAGGTCATCGGCCCAACTGGGGGCCTTCCAACGCAAGGTGCCATGCTACTCCTTCCGAAAATTTGGCCGTGTTATTTTAAAGTCAATAATTAAATACATATAAGTATTTACTTTTATCGCCTTTGGTTGGTATCCCTTGAATAGTCACGGTCAATTAGCTTGTTACAACCACGGGGAAAAAAAAACAGTAGGATTAAAAATGCCTCCGTCTAACTCCAGTTTAACCGTAACGGTTTTCGTTCAATTTTAAACAATAGAACTGTCTGCAAACTTGGGCGATGATCATTCTTCGTGCTCGGCCACAGTGGAAGCGCGGGTGCGGGGCGGGCGCGGCGCGGCAATCTCAAACACAAGAACTTCCTTTGAGTGTCCACAGTGGGCACGCGGGCGCGGGAAGCGGCGCGGACTGTGACACGCGGAACGCGCGCGGGTTTCTCACGCCATAGTGAGTTCATACAAGTGGCCATAGTGAGTGCGCGGGCGGCAAGCGGCAAACTAGTTCGAGCCATGCTAAAAGTAATATTTATCGATGTATCGATATTTATAAAAATATTAATATCGGCCTGGATTTATCGAGGAAAAGATATTATATCGGTCAAACTTTCCGAGATTTTCGGTCTTAAAATAAGAATTCATTTAGTTCAGTCTAGGTCAATAATAGGTAATACATAGTAATTTCTATACAAAATTCACATTATTTTAATATATGAGAATCTGTATAAAACTTCTTCTTCCTGCCCATTTCCTATATTACTTGGGATCGGCGCAACACCTAATATTATTAAAACTAACTAAGTAACAATATACTAATATTTTGAAGACCAATTAGTTTTTTCAGGCATTATATTGAAAGTAAAACATAACAGTACAATATAGACAATACAGTTTTTTTTTCCGTTCGTTCCTATCTTTTACGGCTTTAAATTCATTTAAATATTCTGCTGATAAATAAATTTTGAAAAAAAAAATCGTTTTTGATACGATTTTCGACATTGAATATATTGTATCGATATTTCTATGTATCGGATCAAAATATATAGACTGAAAATTTTGATATATCGAAGCAAAAATGTCGATATTTTTTCAACAAGCCTACTTCGGACAGGCACTATCACCCGCGCCGCTGCCCGCACCGCGCTGCCAGTGTGGCTACACAAATCGCGCGCGTTGTCGCACCCGCGCCGCTACCCACACCGCGCTGCCACTGTGGCCGAGCACTTCCGCCACTCAGAAAATTACGTAAAATACACAATGACATCTATCCCATATGAAGTTCAACTATCATTGTCATCAAAACTCCAAAGCCTTGAGCATCGACGCCGAGTTGCTGGCCTGTCGGTTTTCTATCGATTACACTTCGGGGAGTGTGCGTTGGAATTGCACAATTTAATTCCACCAAGTCCGTTCCATCATCGGACCACTAGACGTACGGCGTTGCGCCATCGGTACATGGTGGACATCCCACCCATACGTACAAAGCGTTTTGGGAACACACACAAACCTAGGGGTCTTTAAGTCAAGAGTGAATAGGTTACTTCTAGGCAAGCGTGCTCCATCGTCGGCCACATCATCGCTTACCATCAGGTGAGATGGTGGTCAAACGCGAGCCTATCAATAATAAAAAAAAAAAAAAAAATATTTCTACTTTCAGTCTTTAGATGGCGTTGCGAGTATCTGAATTGCGTGTGGTGCCATATTTACAACATTATAGTACGTGATTTTACTCGCCGCTTTGATTTTATTATGTGTTTTGATTAGTTTTTACAAAATATTTAGAAGATATCGAATATAAATGTCAATTTTATTTTGAAAAAATGGTAAAAGTTATTTTATTACAAAAAAGATGATAAAATAATGACAAAATTTTTAACTGTAGCTGGGGATCGAACTCGTGGCAAATGTCGTTCAATATCGACATTTTGGATTATTGCTCACCCCCCATAGCAAATAGCGTGATAATTTATAGCCTATAAGTTGCCCTGACCTATAAGGATTATGTATGCAAAATTTGAACAGGATCGGTTCAGTAGTTTTTGCGCCAATTAATACCATCACAAAATAATTTTACTGTTTTATTATATGTATATAGATGAAGCACTTTCTAACACATTTTATCTTCATTTTATATATAAAATTACGTCTAGTTTTTTATTGACATCCCCCTAACTCTATTGTTTTTTTCATCTATCAATCCTAAACTTTTTAAAACATAAACCTTAAAAGTATATCTTGCCAGTTCGCAAGTTAGTAGCATTAATGTGACTTCCATGGTCGCCACAATATAGTGAATCCAAGCAATTACTTCGTCTTCAGGTACTTGGCAGATAGTTTATTTTATTATTTTAATAGGTTCTCACTTATGTTATGAGTATACGTATGTGGATGGGTGGAGAGGGAGGTCAAAGAAAAGATGGATGGATTGTGTGAACAGTGATATGAAACAAAAGGAAGTTAGTGATAGCATGTCAGTTGACAGGATAGAATGGAAGAAAAAACCCCAAATAAGACGGGACAAGGGCAGGAATATGATGATTATAGGCTCGCACTTGATCACTATCTGATCTGATGGTAAGCGATAATGTGGTCGAAGACTAAAGACGATTGCTTAGAAGTAATCTATTCACTCTTGACTTATGGACCCTAGGTTACAGCTCAGGAAACAGACTCTGGCAGTGAATTCTGCTCCCAAGCTGTACGCACATTTAATCGGTTCCAAAATGTTTTGTGTGTATAGGTGGGAGGTCCACCATTTACCGGTAGTGCATCGTTGTACCGACAGACATACGGTACCGTCAGATCGGTGGTCCGATAATGGAACGGGCTTGGCGAAATTGGTGATGGATGATGACAGAATTGGAATTTTATTTTATTTTATTGATAAGGAATTACAAACAGCAACATTATGCGATATTAAAAACATAATTACATAGATATCTTATCGGAGAATTTGAAACTTTTAATGCCCTCGCATTCTACTAGGTTCAGTGACAAATCGTTCACGGTCCAAGCGGTACGATTGTGGAACGCGTTGCCGGTGCCAATTAGGCAAGCCCAGTCACTAGCTTCTTTCAAAAATCTAGTCAAAGATCATTTCCTTTCACTCTAATTGCTGTCCTGCCTCTACCTAAATTCAGTTCTTCCGTCACTAACCCACCTTATTGTACTTTTCTTTTTCCATCTCTTTGTATGAAATTGTGTAACTCATAATATATATATATATATATATATATATAAATAATATTTATAATTATGTTTATATATTGTCTTTTATATAATTAGTATATCATTTTAATATAATATTTACGTTATTAATTTGCAGTACACCGCAGACTACCCCCCTTTTTCTATTTCAAGTTCTTCCATTCCATCCTAAGGTTGTCTGGTAGATATCGCTCTCAGCGATAAGACCGCCTTTGTACCCGTAGATTTAAGTTAGTGTAAAAGTTTTGTTACTAATTTGGTGTACAATAAAGTTTATTCTATTCTATTCTATCTTAAATAATAATGTAGCCCACAGCGCTGTTCATCGATTACCATTTATGACTTAATTTAAAATTGCTAGGCAGCATGCGTCACAGTAACATCTCTATGTTATAAATATTAAAAAAACAGAAAAAGTAAAGAGTTACACAAATAAAATAAAAAAAATAAACTCAATTATAAGACTAAAAATATTAATGCTAAAAAAGTGCTCAAGTGTCCCGTTCAATGTGGAATGGATTGTTCATTTCATTATATCCTTTAGAAATGAGAGTCAGCACCAGGAATCTTTCCACGACATGAAAAGAGAAAGAGGATGGAAAGAAGGATGATGAATAGATGAAGATAGAAGAAGGATGAAGAAAGATGAGATATAGCTCTATCCCTCTAAAAGTTCAGTTTAGGTGCGTTAGGAGGTTCTGGACAGATTAAAATATTGTTATTGTTGTTGTTTTGTTTGTTGTTGTTGTTTGTTTGTTGTTGTTGTTTGTTTGTTGTTGTTGTTTGTTGTTGTGGTTATATCAAGCCCATGGATAATATTTTGAAGAATTTGTGGTTCTGTCAGCGGTGGCGAGGAAATCCTTCGACGGTCGTATAGTTAATGAGACAACGCTGGTGTTTAGGGCTGTGGCACATTTGAAGATCGGCAGAGCTATGTTGAAGATATAACTGCACACTTGAAAGGTAAAAAGTTAAGTTCTATATCTAAAATTGTAAAGAAGAAAGATTGGTAGACATTTTTATATTTTTGTTTGTAATGAGTAAACTCAAAAATAAATAATAATTATTAATTTATTTAATCAGACATCAATATTGGTCCATTCATTACAAGAGAATTGTTAGTATGATCTTAAAAACAGTATGTTAGTAACTAATAACTAAAAGCGACTTAGTCTTTTGGGTAAGGTTCCACATCAGAGGGCTGTCAAACTCACATGCTATCATTTTTAGTATGCTGTTGTTGTTTAGTAATCTGCTTAGTAGTGATGCACCACGTGGCATCAAAGCCATCTGTGCGCGATTCAGCGAACATGCTGGAAGCACTACAAGAGCGTGGCAGACGCAACAACACCCTGTAGGCATTGTAAAATTACTGAACCGATTTAAAAAAAATCTTTCACCACTTGCTTGAATGCTAGTGACTTAAGCATATAAAATAATGTATTTTCTACTTTCACGGGTGCGCTGGCAGAAGCTAGTGATTGCATAAAAATCTTAATAATATTAAGTAAGAAGCAAGTTGTTGACAAATCGAGCGTCTAAATCTAGTACAGTGAACATTGGAGTAGTATCATCATCATCATCATTTCAGCCGAAAGACGTTTACTGTTGGACATACCCCCCCCTCCCCAAGTGTCGCCAAAACGAACGGTCCTGTGCGTCTCGCATCCATCGGGTTTCCGCGACCCTCACCAAGCCATCGGTCCAACTTGTGGGAAGCCTTCCAGCGCTATGACTTTGGTCCCAACGACCATCTGTTTTGCAAACAATGTACCCTGTACCCTGCCATTTATACTTAAGTTTGGCGATTCTTCGAGCTATGTCGATAACCTTGATTGTTCTGCGGATATCTCCATTCCTTATGCTATCACATAAGGAAACTCCGAGCATAGCAATTTACTTTGCCCTTTGGGTGACTATAAGCCTTCTGATGAGGCCCATTGTGAGCTACCACGTTTCAGAGCCTTATTTCACCACTGGCAACCCACAGTAGCTAGTGGGTGGAGTAGTAGCTTTACATCTTATAGCATAGCTTATCCTGCATCTCGATCCTAAACTAAGTAAATCGGTACCGTCCTCAATGTAGATTTTAGACCAGGAGCCTTGACCCATGACCATGGAGTATGAATACCAAATTATGAACGACTACTTGGTAGTAATTTGCAAAAAAGAGGTACTATTAAGTAATGCTAAAATATTCAAGTTTTCTTATATTTCATACAAAAATAGTTACAAGTACTGCGATATTACAGAAAATAATTTTGAAATAAGAATAACGTACCTTTAATACACAGTTTATTTGAACTTATAATTCCAAGTCAATCCAAAGATATAACACTTCAAAGCAACCCGTTTTAAAAAAACGGCAATTTCATACTTTAACCCCTAATATAAACTAAAAATAAAAAAGGACCTAAAATTGAACCTTGGGGATACCCCAAGGTTCACATTTAATCCCGACGAATTGACACCGTTTATCTGAACTAGGTACTATTAAGTACTGTGAAAATATTCAAGTAACAGTAAAAGTAACGATTAGATACCCGCACGGAACAAATATTTGTATGGACATAGATAGGGGTTCTGGGTCTGGGTATCTTATGTATGTGTGTTTCCATGTTCGTGAAGGCACCCACGATATAGAAGAAGCCAGCCTAGTAGTACCTAGTGTGGGGTAAAGTCTTTTTCAATACCTACACTTACTCGAAAACCCGCTCTTATCCCACCGCTTTTAGGCACGCAATAGACTGTTTTCCGCACTAGTGCAGAAAAGTGCGCGTGCTCTCCCCAGCAACAATTTTATTACATTTACCGCATCAGGCTGGGCGCGCGTCGACCCCCACGAGTCGCCGATCAACCCCCGTTTATTAATTTCTTAAGTGTATTGAAAAAAATCGTTTGATACACGTGCAAATTTGTCACTGCAGCCCTCGGTTCCATAACACACTCGCCTACGGCTCCTGCGAATTCCACCTCGGTCGCAATGACAAACTTTCTGCACTTGCATCAAAATGTACTATTTCTTTTTAAGTTTGATTGAGGAACGATAAGTGAATTTGTTATTTAATCTGATTTACCTGGTAAGGGTCGCGGGTAGTTGCATGTTGCATAGGACTGGTCGTTGTGGTGACAATTGAGGAAGGTCTACGTCCAGCCGTAGACGTCTTTCGGCTGAAAAGATTATGATGATGAGCCCCTAGGTGTACAGAAGAAAAGCTTACAAGCATTTTCGTAGTACTAATGACAAATACGAGTATATTTAACGTCTTCATCAATCGAATTTAGACTCATAATTCTAGTTACTTTATAGCACCACTTGATTCAGTCTTGATGACAACAAGACACCCTCGTTTGATGTCAATAAAAAACAAGCTAGAACAGTCAATTTTATGATTCGAGGTGAAATTGAATTGAAAGATTAAAAAATTAAATACCACTTGTATAAGACAGTGATTAGACCTGCTGTCCTGTATGGATCCGAATGCTGGGCAACAAACAAGCAGCTCCTAAATAAACTGCACACAACTGAAATGCGCATGCTTTGCTGGTCAGCGGGAGCCACACTACTAGATAAAATCCGTAATGAGGCAGTTTTAAAGTTGCTCCAATATCTGATAAAGTCAAAGAGAAGCGTTTAAGGTGGTATGGCCACGTACAAAGACGCCCGGATGATCATACGGTGAAGCTTGCCCTTGAACTGCCTACGACGAAGAGCACGCGTGGAAGACCACCCTCCACTTGGTTGACGATGGTCCAAAGAGACCTTAGAGAAGCTCATCTCGAAACCGACATGGCACACAATCGTGCACAATGGAAAACGAGGACAAGGAGAGTCGACCTCAAATAAATGGGATAAGGTCTAGCCAGACGAAGAGTGAAGTTAATTGAAGAATATGACTCGAAATATGGAAGTCAATCTAACAAAGTACTTATTACGCTCTCTAATCCCTACAACATTAAAATTTAATAAGCACATCTCTGTCGTAGGAGTTATAGACATACTGCAGAGATTGCATGGAGGATTCTAAGCTGGCTACTGGTCGCTGAGTACAGGGCAAAGTCTTTCGGAAACCCGGATACCGTCCGCGAAAAGGTCAGTAAGATCAGGGCGCAGCTGGGCTTCCTTTAGGAGGTAGGGAGGATCGAATGACATAGCCCTACCAGTCAGAAACACACGCTCTTCAGATGTGAAGTTATAGACCCCAGCTCGACTATAATACAGTACCCATACGCGATGCTTTGGTACAGGCAATGGTCCGGAGCAAGAAGGAATGGCAAGCTGTCGCCTCCTTCTGCTAAGCAGTAATGCTAGCGAAAGAGGCGGCGTGAGGGGACGGACGTCCTCACGCCCCAGCCGCTGTGACCATAACGCCAATTTCCAAACGTTGTCTCATTCATACTCATCTCCTCCTACTGTGCTGCACACCACGTCCGGCAGTAATCCGGACCTCCGGTCCTGTCCGGTTTTCGAAATTGAAGAGTAAGCTTTTTTAATCGACTTGTTGAGAATTATCTATCTATCTATCTTAGCATTAAGGAACTGTCAAACGCTCAAAGGTTAAACAATCGTAGTTGTACCTATTTTTTTTGTACAATTTTCTTAGTTTTTTCTATACATAAGAACCTTCTCCTGACAATAACAATCACAACAAAAAAATAATTAGCGAAATTGGTCCAGCCGTTCATGCGTGATGACGTGACTAAGAGAAATAGGGATTAATTTTTAAATACATACATATTTATACGCTCTGGACACTTTCCATCGGCAAAATTAAGATATCTTATGGGAAAAATTCACAGAAAAAATTCGGTTGACAGGATAGAATTGAAGAAAAACACATGTTGCGCCGACCCCAAATAAGATGGGACAAGGGCAGGAAGATGATGATGATGATGGGAAAAATTACGTCACCCAATTGTGCAATATGCAATAAAATTGAAGATATTCTCCACTTGCTGGTGGATTGTGTAAGAAACAAAGACGAAAGAAAATCATTAATTAAAGAGTTTAAACTGCATTTCCTAGATGTTGGATTAGTACAAACTATTTTGGCAAGTCCTAAATCGTTGTTGGCAAAAAGACTTTAAAGTAGTTTAGCAAAGATAACTGATTGATGATTCTCTCTCACTCAAAGTATTTATTTAGTTTGTGTAACTAGAACTAAGAGGTTACGATGGGGTTGGCGTATCCATGTGGATAAAAACCACGAATTCAATAAAATGAAAAAAAAAATTATACAATTGTACATATAATAGTAAAGATCATAATCAGCCTTTTAATGTTTCCACTGCTGGGTCTCAGGCCTCCTCTCTCTAGGAGAGGGAATAAAGATCATTATGGGACAAAAATGAGAAGATACCGGTTGAATGGGAACAGAGATAATGGAAGAAGAGCATGTCATACTAGTCATAACATGAGAGTTACAATAATAGGTCCTTTAAGAGTGAAGATTCTTCGAACAGAGGGAAATAGTAGATTATGTGACTAGGGGATAAAGCAGTGTCTTTAAGTCGCGGGTGGCGGATGTTGAATTCCGAACGAAACGAAGGTTGCTAATTTTAATCCCGAACGATAGTGAGGGATTTATATAATTAACTCCCGAGCATTGCGAGGGAGTTAATAAAGAAACCTGAGTGAAGTGAGGAATTCAAGCCGCCCAAGACAAAGACAGCTTTATCCCCGTGTTGGATACTCTACTTTTTACACCATCTGTGAGATAATTAAAACACAATTTAGTAAAAGAAATCATATAATACAGAAATATAAGTATTATTTACGAGTTAATCTTAACTATCACTCAAAAGTTTTGAGATTTGAAACAAACAAAATTCACTACTCAAAGATTCTATAGTTTAAATTTTCTATAACGCTTCCCGCTTGTTCATTACTTTTTTTTAGAAACTTTTTTTTTATTCTGTTTTTTTTTTTGTTAGTGGCCAGTTTGAAATTTGAATAAACTTGTTTTTTTTTTTTTTTTTTTTATGGCGTTGCACTGTTCGTGCTTATTGCCACTGACAATATTTTATGATAACAAAACGTAAGAATCGATTACTCGCGAAATGATTAAATGTTACAAGGATTTGGAAAAGGAAAGGAGATTAGTTGTTACTGGAATAATTAATTAAAATAATAAATTACAAATAACATTATATATGGAATAATATTAAAATAGAAAATTAACGCAACCAGCTGATCCAACAAGAAGCCCAATTGGTGCGTCTCTAAATTAACCTAAAAACTAAACTACATAATAAATAATGGTACAAATATGTATCAAGCGTTTTCATTTTTACATTAATTAAATAGCTATATCATTATTTACAAGGAAAAGTGCTATGATTTTGTAAATATTAAAATTAAAATTAAATAAGATACATGAGATAGAAGTGGGAAGAGGTACTCGGAGGGAAACAAGGCTCTGGAAAAGTAAGGAGTGGTCATAACGGGGGCAAGCAAAAATAAGGTGGTTCAGATCTCCCACCTCAGCACCACATTCACACACAGGGCTCTGCACAATGCCGAGTCTGGCAAGGTGAGCAGGAGTGCACACATGACCCAATCTCATACGTATGATTATCGTTGAAATCTTTTTGCTTAGTTTAAACTTGCTAAACCAAGGTTTAACAGGAATAGATGGCTGAATAAAACGATAAAATTTCCCTTTCAGAGATTACTCCGACCAAAGCTGACCCCAGGATTCCTGTAGATAAACTTTGGGCAGAGCAGCCAGATCTTGAGAGCAATTTTTGTAAGGAAAAACATCTCCACACAAAACGGCATCATTAGCTAATTGGTCTGCTTTCTCATTACCTAAAATGCCACAATGAGAGGGAATCCACGCAAAATGCACCAAGTACCCCTTATGAGAGCACTTGTTGAGGAGTTCACGTGTTTCAAATATAATAAAAGGATTTTGACTATAGAAAGGAAATCTGGCCAAGGATTGTAAGGCACTCTTTGCATCAGTTAAAATAAGTGTTTTCCGCAAGCCCATAACAAGTATATATTCGACAGCTTTGAATAGACCGTAACATTCTCCCGTAAATACAGATGATTCGGGCGGGAGCTTTATTTTTTGTACAATATTATATTGGGAGTGGTATACACCTACTCCCACACATGAGTCTCTTCCGTGCTTCGAAGCATCTGTAAACAGGAGCTGATAACCCTTCCAGTCTTTATCCATAGTGAATTTGAAGCTATCGTTAGGACATACATCATCTCGGTAAATGTTGAGGTTATACTGAATATTTGGTGACATAACTAATGAACTGAAATTACAATGAAATATAGGAAGAAATTGAGATTGGTGGCAAGGCGCTTCAATTAAATTGTATTTTCTAAAGCTTTTAACTAAACACGGAGTCACTTTGTGTCTCCAGTAAGTGGACGAGGTTACTTCTTTAGAGAGAGTAGAAAGTTTATATAGCAAAGGATGGTGTGTGAATTGCAAACAACGAGCCATGTATCTATCAGCCAAAAATTGACGTCGCAAATGAAGTGGAGGTTCTCCACATTCCACCTGAAGACAATTAATAGGACTGCTTTTCATTGCACCTGAAACTACTCTAAGTGCCTTGGATTGAACACTGTCCAGTTTCTTAAGGCCAGCAACATTAGCATGTTCCAGCAAAAAGGTACCATAGTCCAATACACTTCTAATTAATGTGTTGTAAAGTAATTTTAATGAAAATGGATGTGCTCCCCACCAGACACCAGAAAGACATCTAATAATGTTGATATTTCGTTCACATTTAGCAGCTATATAATCACAGTGTGGTAAACCAGTAAGACGAGTATCTAAAATTAGGCCTAAAAATTTTACTTGCTTTTTAACTATTATAGGAAAATTATTATACTTCACTGTAACTACAGGAGGCTTACGCATTCTAGTAAATAAGACAATGTTGCTTTTATCAATCGACAGGTGTAGGCCGTTGGCGTCCAACCAAGTCTTCAGTAAACATAAAGAAGAAGTTAAGGAAGAACAAATATTTGAAACAGAATTACCTGATACATAGAGAAGTAAATCATCTGCATATTGAAGGACTTGTACGGACCCATTTAGAGAAGATTCTAAATCATAAGTGTAAATATTATAGAGAAGTGGACTAAGTACAGAACCCTGAGGGAGACCTTTCCATACTAAACGGGTAAATTTATGCCCTTCAACATCTAGATTTAAAGATCTCTCTGAAAGCATGTTAATTATGAAATTAGACAGCATTGTTGGAATTTGTAATGATTTCAATTTTTGTTCCAGGACTGATACAAGAACATTATCGTAGGCTGAGCTAATATCCAAAAAGGCAGCAATTACAGAGTTATTGGAAGAAAAGGCTAGGCGAATATCAGTTATGAATACACTAAGGTTGTCAATAGTACTTTTGCCTTTTCTAAAACCAAACTGTGATTTACCAAGCAAGTTTTTGCTTTCCAAGAACCACTCCAAACGATTTTTAATAAGGTGTTCGACAATCTTAGCTAAAACCGTCGAAAGTGCAATTGGTCGATACGAAGTAGCATTAGAAGCAGGTTTATTCGGTTTTAGAACAGGAATAATTATTTGAGACTTCCAACTTGATGGGATGTTGCCAGATATTAAGGCTGCATTGATAAGATTTAAATATATTAAAAGAACAGAGTCGGAAAGATTAGCTAAAAATGAATATGGTATACCATCTTCACCAGGAGCTGAATCCTTAACATGTGAAAGGACTCCTTTCAACTCACTTAGTGTGAAGAGAGAATTCAAGTCAGAATCAGAAATAGGAACATAAGGAGAATGCATCAAAGATCTCTGTTCAGGGACTGAAGAAGGAGCTAAATGATCCATGAACTCATTGGCTAACTCTAATGGCAGTTTTGAGGCTGTTGTGTCACTGAATGCTGACCTGAATCGTTTAATATTTCGCCATACTATGGAAACATTAACTGCTGGAGAGATAGATTCGCAAAATTTTTGCCAACCTTCGAATTTCTTTTTCTTAAGGAGTGTACGGGTTGCACGAGCAGCTTCTAGGTATAGCTCATAATTGAGCTGAGTCATATTATGACAGTAGTCTTTTTGTGCCTTTTTTTCTTTTTTTAACAGCCTGAGTGCAATCAGCATCCCACCATGGTGGTGAGGGAATTTTGCCTGTAGTGCCATTTTTTATAGGGAAAGTATTATCTGCTACCTCTATTAAAATCCTTGTAAATTGATCAGCCAATAACTGAGGATCATGTTGTAAGGAATCAGATAAAGTAAGAACTCTCTCTTCTACACCATTTTTATATTTATCCCAGTCTGCATTTTGAAGTCTGTACTTTAATCGTGGTGTGGGACTGCAAACCTCTGGCTTTTTATGTGGAAAAGAAATTATTAATGGGAAATGATCACTGCCATAAGATAACGGTAGAGGAGACCAGGATAATGCTGATGCTAGCTCAGGTGTACATATCGAGAGATCAGGAGCACTTATTCCTTCAACTGGATCTGTTAGGCGTGTTGGGAGACATGTGTTTAAAATACACAAATTATTAGAGTCTAAGATTTCTAATAGTTTCTCTCCATAGTAATTGGTATTAGAACTTCCCCAAGATTGGTGTTGGGTATTAAAATCGCCCATTACCAAAAATGGTTTAGGTAAGACTGATAAAAGATTATTAATTTCAGAAAGGATATTCACAGTAGGACGAGAATAATATATACATACTAAACAGATTTTATTTACAATGGCAGCAACGGCAGATATATCGTCACTGAGACGGGGAAGAGGGAAAGATTGAAAGGACAAGTTATTTTTTACAAGTATGGCGACGCCGCCATACCCATCGCTTCTGTCTGTTCTTAGACATGCATAGCCAGGAATTCTAAATGAGAACCCTAGTTTAAGCCATGTCTCACAGAGAGCGACTGCAAAGGGATCGTATTTATTCAATATATAACACAAATCAGATTTTTTATTCACTATGCTGCGACTGTTCCACTGAACAATCTTGGATAGACTTGGATCCATTATGATTAAGTTTAGATAAATTAGACAGCGTATCAATTACAGTGGCAACGATGGACGGTTCAATAATATTATTTTTAGATAAAGTATTGATTAACATAATAATTATATTTAAAATTTGACTTTCATTATTTGTTTTATTTTGCAATGCAACACCATTACCTGTCATCGAAACTTCATTATTAATAAGTTTTTGGTGAGCTGCCCGGTCATACCCCTTAGTTGTTTTTGGGGGATCCCGAGGTTTTGAGAAAACAGTTTTTTTGTGTGATGTGTTAGGTGAATGGGGTGAAGAGCGTAAAATAGGTTTATTATTGGCAAGTGAAGGAGCTGAAGTTACCACGTCTGCATATAGTTTTGACACTGGAGGATGTAGCTGCGATGCTTCGGCATACGATACGCAACTATGGGCCATATAGTGCTTGATTGCTTTCTGTCTCTCAAACTCTGGACACTTTTTATTGATGGCGTAATGAATGCCACCGCAATGACAGCATTTACCTTCTTCGTCTTGAATGCTACAAGTGTCAGCAGAATGTTTCTCCCCACACTTGAAGCACAGAGGGTTCGACCTACATTGTACCTTCGTATGACCGAAACGACAACAATTGAAGCATTGTATAGTTGGGAATGTATACAATTCTACTGGCATAGAATTGTAACAACAAAACACACGTTTCGGTAAAATTTGCCCGTCAAAGGTCAACACGACTGTTTGAGATGGTTTCCAAACAGGGGTCGGTTCGTGAACTTTATAATTAAGACGCCTAACTTTAATAACTTTCCCGCATCCAGTAGGGACAGAAATATTTTCAATAATTTCGTCGGGAGACCATTCGGTAGGGACGCCTTTAATAATTCCCATACGGCACACGTTAAAAGATGGAACAAATGCCTTCAATTTCTCCTTGGCCAAACAAGGGTCATTTAAAAAAGAGTTTGCATCTTGGTATTGTGAGAAGCTTAAAGAAATTCTATTGCGACCAATACGTTTTATTGAGCCATTAATAATGTTGTTGAACCTTCGTTTTTTTAAAAAGTGCCCTAAAGTGATTGGGTGTAATGTTTGACCTGAATTCGTTGTCATGTCAAATATTTTTTGGATGTGAACCACATATGGAGATAAGTCTGAGGATTCGTACAAAGCCCTAGCAACCTGTGGCGCCTTCTGGGGGAGATCCGAATTTGAAGATATACCAGTCTGGGGGCCATCCACAGGACGTGGAGTGGTTTCCAGATGATTTGTAGCAGCTGTTGTTCGTAATGACTGGTTGTTTGCAGTTTTAGTAATTACCGAGTCATTTTCACAATGGCAGGTTGTATCTATGTTGGTATCTGCTGTAGATTTACCATGTCTCCTTCTTTTGTTGCAATGTTTGCACATTTTGCGTGGAGCCCTAGTCCTTTTTCGCTCTGATCTTGTTATGGACGAGTCTGTGTCCATACTGGACTCATTGATTATAACATAACACCCTACCGAGGGGACTGTGCCCCCCGGATCGGGTGGTTCTTTGTCCATTGGACAAAGAAAAGAAAGTAAAAAAAAACTTACCCTAAATACGAAGACTAATATACACAAATAATAAAATAACTATTCTAAGCAATATCTACACAAATTTACACAACTAATCTCGATTTTAAATTATTTTTTACAAAACCGCCAGAAAAATCACGCCCGCCAAATTCGACGATTCCCGCGCTTTTCCAATAAACTTGTTTGATGCACTACATTTTAATTCACATAATGCCGACGGTTTTTCACGTTCTAAATTCAAATCTCATTATTCCCTAGGGATCGCCCATACTGCATTATCTCCCTAGGGACATAATGACTTGCTTTAAGTGATGGTTGTATGACGTATAAAAGGGCATTATCGAGCAGGTGGTGTAAAAAAGAAGTTATTTCTTGAAGAGTCAACATTTGTTTCATTCCTTACTAGCGTAATTGTCAAAATGTCGGTCAGTCAAAAAAAAACAAGTGAAGCTAAATTGCACGTTCCAAAGCGTATACCTATAATATATGGAGAAGAACGTGCAAGAAACTCCATGGACACTCTTTTAAATCCTATTATGAGTTACATAAATCTTGGTTACATATTTCTTGTCGCTTCTAATATTGGTTAGTATACTCAACTTCTTTATTATTTCTCTCAAAAAGTAATTTGATTCAAAATCGCCAATAGAAATAATCTTTCAAATCTTGTTTAATATTAAGTAAGTTTTAAACTGTTTCAAATTTGGTGGAAGGGGAACTTACTTAGGGGGTCAAGTAACTGAATAAAGATTTATTTTGGCCAAGTAAAACTGGCCAGATCGTTTTAAACATTAAAGTTTGATGATATTTCAGTCTTCGTTTAGCCCTCTTTCTTTTAGACCTTTTAGCATAGCATAACATAGTCGGCCTTATAATGATCCCACTGTTGGGACTCAGGCCTCCTCTCTAGGAGAGGGAATGGGCCGTAATCCACCACGCGGGCCCAGTGCGGGTTTTTGAATGTCACATGTCTTCGAATTTTTGGTTCTAGGACATGCCGGTTTCCTCACGACGTTTTCCTTCACCGTTTTGAGAGCAGTGGTGATGAAATAAATTATACAAAATAATGCGCCTGGCTGGGTTTGAACCCGCAACATACAACTCGTAAGTCAGGGCCGTTACCACTCGGCCACCACTGCTCTTTTTTCTTTAGACTTTTTATTATCATTGAAATCCTACATCATTGATATGGCCAAACGAGGATTAACATATCATCAAATATTAACGTTTAAATGATCTGGTCAGTTTTAGTTGGCCATTTCATGAAGTGATATTTTTTTAAGATCTGGCCACAATATATATACTGTTACAGTTAGCATTCAATTGGTTTACCATGATCTCTCGTAACTCAGTAAGCACTTAAAGCCGTTGGTTCTGCACCTGGTGTTTCCTTAGAGGCGTTGGTTTTCCGTCCCGACGGACTATGAGAGTAAAGGAACGGAGAGTGCACCTGTATTTCAGCACAAACTTGTGCACTATATTGTGTGTCTCCTGTGTATTTGGCAAACCTTCCTTTGGATTTAATACCGTTACCGAAATTCGGTGGGGTATCCTTTGTAACCGACTTCAAAAAGAAGGAGGTTCTATGTTCGGCTGAATGTATTTTTTTTATGTATGTTCACCGATTTCTCGGTCAACCGTGGACCTATTCCGAGTTGATCCCATAGAAACATTTTTAAGATTTGATGAGGAATATATGGAACGGAACTCTTCATAGGATCATAGCAGAACTGTCGTAACAAGTAAAATGGCGTGGTTTATACGTGTAGTCGATGACTGACTAAAAAAAGGGGGGAGGGGATATATCGAACTGATCTGATGATGAAACTGGAAGGTAGACACCGAAACTCTGTAATAAATCAATGTAACCTAACCGTGTTTGGGATTATTTATTACTATTGTCATGAGATGCACTCTGGCTATAAGGTACCATTGAGCTAATCTGATGATGATTAGCTGAGGGGTACTTTTTAGTTGTGCTACCACAACTAAAAAGTGTAAAATAAAATACTTTTTACAAAAAAAATACAACTGACTTCATTGTAAAAAAAACACTAAAAAAGTACAAAATAAATTTAATTTCGGAAGTCGGTGTGAAATAACGAAGAGACAAAAATATTATAGAAACACCGAATTCCGAAATTAAAGTTATTTTGTACTTTTTTAGTGTTTTTTTTTTACATTGAAGTCGGTTGTATTTTTTTTTAAATTGAAAACGTACATAAACACACACATTTCTGGAAAGGAAACCTGTGGTCTTAGAACGTAAAGGGCATGGATCAGCAAAATTACTCTTAGAACGCAAAGGACAATAATGACAGGAGGAACATAGACGGGTTTTAGTCAATAAAAGTCTGACATGTCCTTTCGCCCCACCCTATAGCGCGAGAAGTCAGATAATTTCCCACCTACCAAAAAAAAACCTACAAACAAACTTTTATGTTTATATTTATTAGTAGTGTGATAGCAAAACAGAAAAATATATTTCACAAGCTAACTTGGCAAATGTTATTCTGCCCCATTATTGAAGAACAACACTTTTCTATCGATTACATTTCGGGTAGAGTGCGTTGGAATTGCACAATTTAATTCCACCAAGTCCGTTCCATCATCGGACCACTAGACGTACGGCGTTGCGCCATCGGTACATGATGGACATCCCACCCATACGTACAAAGCGTTTTGGGAACACATTCATTATGCGTACAGCTGAGGAGTGGAATTCCCTGCGAATTTGGAGTCTGTGTTTCCTGACAGCTACAACCTAGGGGTCTTTAAGTCAAGAGTGAATAGGTTATTTCTAGGCAATCGTGCTCCATCGTCGACCACATCATCGCTTACCATCAGGTGAGATAGAGGTCAAACGCGAGCCTATCAATAATAATAAAAAAAAATCGAACGTAAGTAAAGTAATAAATCGAAACAAAAATACTAAAATCACGATTAAAAATTGGGGGCACAAAACAGTGACGTCAGACTTTTACAGACTAAAACCCACCTGTGTTCCTTCGGTTGCCATTTGTGTTTCAGGACCTATTCCAAAAATTCCCGCGATTCCAAAAATAGCGGGCCAAAAATATGGCCATATAATAATGGTGGCGCCTTACACCAATTGATTTGGGGAAAATTATAAAAATTTCAAAATGAAAATTGATTAAAAATTTTGCGTAAATGTATGTGACCTTGCAAATGCGACACAAATTGGACGACGAAATTATGACGGGCAAAGGAAAGTTGGACAGGAAACATGCTACACTAACCTGGTCACCATCAGTCGGCCAAAGGCTCGATCTCCTTGTTAGGTCTATGGTTTTGCTGACATCTCTTTGAAGCACTCGTCGACGACTCGGTCTCAGTCCTTGCGGTAGCTAATCTGTATATATAAAAGGTAAAGTCCTGACTCGCTCACTCACTCACTTACTGATTCAACAACGCCCAGCCTGAACTCTTGGACCTAGAACGCTGAAATTCTGCACAGAGGTTTATTTTATGATGTATTTATTTATTTATTCAACCATGCCAATTACATTGATTACATTAGTTACGAATAATGTAAAATACATTAAAGAAAATATAACACATAATATAACTAAACCTCTCACTCAGTCTTCTCGCAAATCACCAGACATTCAGTCAGTATCTCCTTCCATTCATCATCGAATAGATCTAGTCTAGGACTGGATTCAAGGAGAGCGTTGAGTGCGATTAAGATTCGCGGAATAGGTGACATACGTCGTGCAACCGTACGGCAACGTGGCATCGGCGGCGGCGATCTCTCGCGCCAGGCCTTGGAACCGGCCATGGTCCGGAGCGAGGAAGAGTGGCAGGCGGTCGCCTCCTCCTGGGAAGGAGTAATGCTAGCAAAGGAGGCGGCCGATCGCGTGAGGCAACGGTCCTCACGCCCTTACCGCCGCCGGGATTCGGATCCCGATTTCCGGCCACCGTAGGCGCGGGCTTGCGGACGGCGAGCACTGGGTGGCTCGCCGTCCGACCGTCCGGTAACCGTCCAGACCGAGCCCAAGTCGTCGACGGCGCGTATTGTTCCACGCGCGCCTCATGGAGATGTCAGCAAATCGTAGGGGCCCAGCAGGGTCGAAGCCTACTGGGACCATGGGTAGTGTGAAAACGAAAGCCGGGGCCCTGGGACGAAGGCAACGAAGGAACAGGAGTGGGTTTTTAGTCAGTAAAAGTCTGACACTATCTCTCGCTCGGCCCAAGAGCGGGATTTGTCATTAGATGATTTTCTCACATAAAAAAAAAAGTTTATATAGAGAAACCTACTTTCACGCAGACAAAACCGCTAGCAAAAGCATAGTTTATAAATAAAATGGCCGTTAAAACTGAAGTTTAAAACAAATGAAAATTGTTTCCCGGTATTTCCGCAGCTAGCTTCCGCTTTTCGCACCTGTCAGGGATAGCTGTTATTGCCACAGTCCCACGGGATAGTTCGTTATCTCTCTACCATAATATCCTAGCTGGAACATTGCACAATACATTCGCACACCGGAATGATGATTATCTCCCACGCTGAGCTGTGAATTGTATTTATTTTGTTATGGGTCATCCTGTATTATGTGATTACTAGGTGCTGCCAGAGGCTTAAAGTAGTAAATAGTATATAGTAGAAAAATATCCCAAGAAAACATACTGCCGAGATAAAAAGTATCCTACGTGCTATTCCAGGACATGGTCTACCCGTGTGCCAAGTTTCATCAAAATCCATTCAGTAGTTTTTGCGTGAAAGAGTAACAAACATCCATACATAACTATTAGTAGGATTCCACGGCGGCGAGAGTATAGTAATGTAAAAAAAACCATTAAATAATAATAATAAAAACCTTTATTTCAGACCACTTAGATCCAATATACCTACAGCCCTTAAAATGAAAATAAAAAAAAACACAAAAAAAGTACATGAACAAGTCCTGGATACACAAAAAAAAACATCTAATTATTTTAAAACAATAACAATAAATTTAAAAAATATATATTTAAAAAACAAGTATTTTACTTACAAAAATAATTATATTTAATATTATTAACTCTTCCTAAACGGCTTGACCGACTTGGATAAAACATTGTGTAAGTATATATTTGAGTAGGTCCCTAGAAGGTTTGAAAATGCCAGCTTTCGGGCAGGACAACAGATTTATTTTATTTTAATACCAATAATTAATACCTTGCATTTGTTTGGACACATATTTAAAATTGTTTTTGATTAGGTTTGAAATACACAAATACAAATACAAAAAGTTTATTTGTGCACACAGGTATTATGATGTTGCCGACGGCGAGCAATGGGTAGCTTGCCGTCCGACTGTCCGGTAACCGTCCGGACCGAGTCCAAGTCGTCGACGGCGCGTAGTGTTCCACGCGCGCCTCAAGGAGATGTCAGCATCAGCAATCGTAGCAGGGTCGAAGCCTACTGGGGCCATGGATTAAGTGAAAATGAACCCCGGGGCCCTGGAACGCAAGGCATAGAAGGAACAAAAGAGTGGGTTTTAGTCAGTAAAAGTCTGACACGCCCTCCCACACCGCCCAAGGGCGCGAGATGTCATTGGATGATTTCCCACCTAAAAAAAAAGGTATTATGATGTTTCAAAATATTAATAAGTGTCTCTATGTTCTGCCACAATAAGTGGCATACAAATATTAATAAAATAGGTAGTTATAATTACATTTAATATTAGGTATACTTAGCCTAATGAACAATATTCAGTAAGTAAACAAATTACTAATGAATACCTACCTACTATAATAAGTACTAATTAAACATTTTACTAATCTAGGAAATTTGGTACCTATTTCTTCATAATTATGAATATAAATTATTTGCCAATATTGTATGATACAACACGTGTTAAATGTTGTTCATTTGTATATCTTTTTTATATTAACCTTTTTTTCCCTCTCTCTTTTATTGCACCTGCCAGTATTCTTCTCTGCATCTCCCAAAGGTTGACTGGTAGAAAATGCCTAAGGCATTAAGTCCGCCTCTGTACCTTTATGTGCATGAAGTATGAGGCGGAATATGAAGAAACAAAATTGTATTTTAAGACCTGTACCTACCACCATATTTCAAGCAAATAAATTATATTTTTGTTTATTATTATTTTTATTATTATTATTTTTATACATTTATTTATCTCAGCACCCTAAGGTCCTGGACCTTTGGAAGGCGTACGAGGAGCCGAAACCAACTCGCAGAGGCCCTTTTAGACGCTTTTAATGGAAAGTGGTACGAACCGGCGGTGATTATCCTTGTACGCACTATGCTAGTGCATCCAAGGACAACCCCCGGTTTGTGGGAAACTATTGCGACATATGGATATTATTATTATTATGAAATATCTATTATAAATGTATTTGTAAGATAAAATTGCACGTTATTGTAAAGCTTAGGTATTATCTATCCTATCTACATGTCTCGACATATATTATTTTATTTATTTGTAATAACTAGTAATGTTGTTCTACAGATCGTAAGTACCTACACGAGTATACAGGGTATGCTTACCTATTCATTTAACCCTTAGATTATAATAGTACCTCTAGATGTAGCCATGAGACTGTAGGGAAGTGCGGAAGTGAGAAGCATACATACGAAATAAGTAAGAAAATTGAGACAAAACATAACATGCTCTGTCTCATTCGACGTGCCGGTTTTTTGCTTGGCAAACTTTAAAAAGTTAGCCAAACAAAGGCCTGTCATTGTCACTGAGAGGTCGACTCGAGTAAATTTTTATGTTTTTAGAATAATTTCGGCAATTTTAGTGTATGTATGAGAAATAGACTCCAATAGCTAAGTTTTTAGTGTATTACAGTGGTGATATTTAAGGATTTTTTTACGTAATAACCTCATTGAAGTTGTATAGTGCTGTCTCATGTGCGGCCACGAGGTGGCTACATCTATAGGTATTTAATCTAAGATTTAACCGGGTGACTGAGCTGAATGTACCAAATTCAAGTTAACAAATACGAACGTATTCGTTCAGAATGGAAAATAAATATGATTTCAAAAATATATAAGTGGTATTCGTTTTTAGCATCGATATACATATATGTACTACTGCCGAACACACGCTTCAATCGACTCAGGTGTAGTGCAATCCATAGACCATGAACATTACACTATGTTGAACGAAACGCGTAAGTGCCACGAAATTCATGGCGCTTAAGACATTTTGGTCGCGAAAAAAGTATCCTATAAAAGCTATCTTAGCGCTGTATGGTTTTAATAGTTCTGTTAAACGGCATAATGCCAATGTAGCGCCGCAGCGAACTTTTGTTTTAACTTTTCAGTATTTTGACAAATAGTTTCCATGATCGTGCTTGTCTATCACTGTTTTTGGTATTAGAACTGAATAAATCCGACAACATCTGCCGGGACCGCTAGCAGTGTATATTTTACCTATCTATGAATATAGATACAGTTTTAGTACATACTCGTTGCTGAATAACAGTGTATGTAGTTACGAAAGTTTCTATTCAATCCATTAGCGAAGTGCTATGCACCTTTGCGTATAACATACCTCCCCTATAGATAACCCCCCCCTCCCCTCGCTGTTAACATTGTGTATAAGTACTGTTTGTTGTTTTGTTAGTAGTACTCGAGACTAGGTAAGTCAATGCAAAAAAAAAAACAAAACATTTTTAATAGCAAGTTTTAATAAAGTCGCTGATGATTCGGACCCAGTTTAATTTTTTTTTTTTTTTACTGGCTATTTGGATATCATCAAATTATTGAAACTGTTTATTACAATCGAATAGAAAAGTTTTAAAATATAATATGGGAAAAAAAAATCCACCAAGTTCGTGTCGGACTCGCGTAAGCTACGCGTCCGTGAGCAGTAGGCCTACTGAACTGCCCCCCTAGCCAAGTTACAATCGTATCGTTCGCGCCGAACGCCTCGAGTAGGCCACGCCTCCGATTCCTTTGTTCTGACGTCTTATCAACGCTCAGTCACGTGGTCAGAACAAAAGAATCGGAGGCGTGGCCTACTCGAGGCGTTCGGCGCGAGCGATACGATTGTAACATGGCTAGGGGGGCTGAACGTGCTTTCGCTCGATGTACGCCTCCCTCGACGTATGCACGACGTTATTTATTTAAACTTCATGTACAGTGGTGGTACATAGGCGGACTTAATGCCACAAGGCAATCTCTACCAGTCAACCATTGGGTTAAAAAAGACAACATTGTGGTTTTTTTTTTTTTTTTTTTTTTTTTTTTTTTTTTTTTTTTTTTTCGGTGGGAAAATCATCTTATGACATCCCCCGCCCTTGGGCGGGGCGGGAGATAGTGTCAGACTTTTACTGACTAAAAACCCACTCCTGTTCCTTCATTGCCTTTCGTACCAGGGCCGAGTCTTCCTTTCAGAATCAGACCCTTGGCCCCAGTAGGCTTCGACCCTGCTAGGCCCCTACAGTTGCTGACATCTCCTTGAGGCGCGCGTGGAACAGCACGCGCCGTCGACGACCTGGGCTCGGTCCGGACGGTTACCGGACGGTCGGAAGGCGAGCCACCCATTGCTCGCCGTCCGCAAGCCCGCGCCTACGATGGCCGGAAATCGGGATCGGAATCCCGGCGGCGATTGGGGCGTGAGGACCGTTGCCTCACGCGATCGGCCGCCTCCTTTGCTAGCAAAACAAAACAAAAGTTTAAGAAATCTATCTTGACTTACCAATCCCAAGCATGTAAATCCATTTGAATTAATTTTTAATTTTTTAATTTTTAATTTTTGATTTGATTTAATTTTTATTTTATTTTATTTTAATTTTTTTTATTTTTGTATTCTTTTTTTATAATTTAATTTTATTTAATTCAATTTGACATTCATGTATTTCTATAATGTTAATTCTAATTATTACTATTAATCTCCTTGACATCGCAATGCTAATTAACAAATCTTGTGTTTTAAAAATCAAATGTTTTGTGTTAATGTTGTGATTGTCTCTAAGTGTTGCAGCACTTGAATATAGTTTTATAATTGATCGTGTAAATTCCCAGTGCATGTAATGTTGACGATCCTAATAATAAATAAATAAATAAATAAAGCATTACTGCTTCGCAGAAGGAGGCGACCGCCTGCCACTCCTCCTCGCTCCGGACCATGGCCTGTACCAAGGCCCGGCGCGAGAGATCGCCGCCACCGATAGCCCCCACGAGGACACGGCGTTGCTCTGCCCAAGCGGGACACACCTCCACCGTGTGCTCCACCGTGTCCTCCGGGTGGTCCACACAATGGTGACACCCGGGCGTTTCTTCCGCACGAATCCGGTGCAGGAACCTCCCGAACTTACCATGTCCGGTGAGGACCTGCGTCATGCGGAAGGTAAGGACGCCGTGTTGCCTTTCCAGCCACTCCTCAAAGAGGGGACTTACCGCCATAATTATGGCGTGCCCAGCACTGGGTTGCGATAGTCGCTGTCGCCATTCCACCATGAGACCCCGCCGGAGCTCTGTCCGCCATGCCGCGACTTGTCGTGGCAGCGGAGTTTCGCCCCGACGTTGCATCTCCACGCGCAGATCGTGCATGCGTGCAAGGCCTGTTGCCACCAGGTCCCATGGTGGCTGGCCAGCAAGGAGGCTCGCCGCTTCGCCGGAAACCGTGCGGTATCCCCTCACCATCCGTATGGCCATGACCCTCTGGCACGCGTTCAGCTGGGCCGCCGGTCGCTTTCGCAGTGACGGCGCCCACACCGGCGCCCCATAAAGGGCCATGGACTGTACTATGCCAGCGTAGAGCCTCCGGCAGGAGGAGTTTGGACCCCCAAGGTTGGGCAGGAGCCGCTTGAGGACAGCCCCATTCCGATTCAGTTTGGGAGCCAGACGTCGGAAGTGCTCCTCGAAATTCCACCGGCTGTCGAGGACGAGTCCCAGGTACTTCATCGTCGACCCGACGCCGATGTGAACTCCTCCTACCGTTAATTGGGAGCGCCGAGGCGGCGCGCTCCGAGGGCCGTGAAAACACATGGCCTCGGACTTTTGCAGTGCCACCTCGAGTCCCAACTGCTGGATCCTATCAACGACTATCGCAACCCCGCGTGTCGCTAATTCGACCGCCGCCTGGTACGACTCTCCCTGCGCCAGGACCAGCGTGTCGTCTGCGTAACAGACCACGCTGACCCCGTCAGGGAGGTCGCCGCGCAGCACGTAGTCGTAGCCGATGTTCCACAAGGGCGGTCCTAGTACCGATCCCTGCGGAACACCGCACGACATCTCTCGCCGTTTCCACTCTCCCTGGTGACCAGGGTAGATGATGTACCTGTCCGACAGGTAGGCCTCGATCATACGACAGAGGTAGTCGGGCACCCGGTGATACCGGAGTGCCCTCCTAATGCTACTCCAGGGCAGGGAATTGAAGGCGTTGGCGATGTCCAATGACACCGCCACGACACACCTGCCCTGGGACACCGCATCCCCCGTCGTGGGAGCTCGCACGCGCATGATGGCGTCCACCGTAGAGCGCCTCCTGCGAAAGCCGAACTGGCCGTCCGCCAGATCTGGCCCCACCCGTGTTAGGTGCGCGACGAGGCGGTCTGCAATTACTCTTTCAAAGAGCTTGCCCACCTCGTCGAGCAGCACAATGGGCCGGTACGCGGACGGAGAGTCCGCAGGGCGCCCTGGCTTCGCGATAAGGACCAGTTTCCCCGTCTTCCAGCGAAGTGGGAACTGGCCCCTCTCCATGCATGCGCTGAAGAGCCCTCTTAATCGAGACCCGAGAGCCTCCATGGCCAGGACCCAGGCTTTACCAGGCAAGCCGTCGGGTCCTGGGGCGGTATTCTTGGCACTCAGCCTTCGTACCGCCACACTCATCTCTACCTCGGTCACCTCTGGAGCATTGCCGTCGTCGTCGCCATCGTGATCCGCGTTAGACACCGCTGGTGGCGGAGCCATGAGCGGGGGGGAGTGTTCCCCTCGCGCAGGGAACAGATTGCTCACCACACCCTCCACAATCTGGGGCCGGAGACTCTGCGTGAGTGGGGGAGCCCAGGGGCGGAGTTTTTCCCGCACCACCTTGTAGGGGCGTCCCCACGGGTCTCCGTTCAGAGTCCCCAGCCACACGTTGCGGGCCTCCAACTTGGCCGGCTTTATTTCCGCTCGGAGGGTGCGCTTTGCTTCTCTGTATCCCTCATACAGCTCCGCCTTTCTGGCCTCCGCATCCGGTGGGCGGATGCGGCGACTGCAGTGTCTGGCGTACCGGCGCCGCGCAGCATTGCACGCATTGCGCAGTGCCGCAATCTCTGGCGACCACCAGTACACCTGGCGCCGGGCACGTCCTGGCCGGACTCGGGGCATTGCCGCGTCGCAGATTTGCGACATGGCCTCCCGGAACCACTCTGCCTCGACGTCGATGTCAACAGGCCTGTCCGGTGCTTGCACCCAGGCCTGTACCATCGCGGCTTCCAGGAGGAGCTCCCGGTCCAGCTGCTTCAGCGCCCAACGCGGACCACACGGGGTCTGTTGGACCGGCGCGATCGAGGTCTGGGTGGAGACGTCAAACCGAATGTACTGGTGGTCTGAGTACGTCTCCACCCCCTCCATGACGCGCCAGTCGACGACACGTGGTGACAGAGCAGGGCTGGCGAACGATATGTCCACCACTGACTCGCCCTGCATCCGCACACACGTGGGGACAGAACCCTGGTTTAGGACGACCAGGCCTGTCTCCAGAGCCCAGTCTTCCACCATCCGACCCCGCTGGTTCGTGAACCGGGAACCCCAAGCCAAGTTCTTGGCATTGAAGTCCCCGCAAACGACCACGGGGAGGGAACCAAATCCAGCGACGACGGCATTCAGCTCCATAAGGGAGATGTGAAGATCGGCGAGAGTTCTGTTCGGGGACAGGTAGACGCCTACCACTGCAATGTCCCCGAACCGTGCTGCCACGCAACCCCGCCCCCTCGTGACGGCCTCGAGGGACGGAGTACCGGCGGCGGCCGACGAAATTAAGGTCACCGAGCCGTTCAGATCCTGAACCCAGTCTCCCCTGGGCAGGACATAGTACGGCTCGGAGACCACGGCGATGTTGATCGACCACTGCGCCATGCTCTGGAGCAACAGATCCTGAGCGGGGGCGCAGTGGTTGATGTTCGCCTGGAGGAGACGTAATGGAGCCGTATTTAACAGTCCATTACAGTCTCCTCCCGAGCCCCGCGTGAGGGCACTGCCGCAGGGGTTGCAGCGGCGACAGCGGCGGCAGCCAAAGACGAGGCTGCGGCGGTGAGGACATCAGGGTGGATAGGCCTCCGGACCTTTCCCTTGACCTTGGCAGGAGGATCGCAGGACCTGCTCCCAGCCCGGTGTTCAGCCGGCTTGCCTGCCGCCGCACATGCGTAGCAGTGCGGCGTTGCACGGCATTCAACCGCCTTGTGACCGGGCTGACCGCACTGGAAGCAGCGGTCACTGCGGTCCACCTCCGCGGCGCAATAGGCACCCACGTGGTGTCCCACGTGGCAGCGATAGCACCGTAGAGGTCTGGGCTCCAACAGTTTCACCTGCGCGGAGACCCAGCCTACCAGGAGCCGTCGGCCCTCCCCGGTGATGGTCTTGGCCGTCGACACGGGGCAGCTAACCGTCACGGCTCGCATGCCCGTGCTGTCAGCGCGGATGGAGCCCGCCCGAACCTGTTCGGCGGTGCATCCTCCCGCCCTGACGATGGCGGCCACCACCTCGTCCACCTTGACAGAGTCGTCCAAGCCCATGACGCGCATATCAATGCACTTGGTGGGCCTGGACACTCGGGCCTCTTCCGCGTCCAAGGACGCCCTGATCCTTGCGGCCAGGGCATCTGCGGCAGGGCCACTGGCCGCACCAGGGACCTCCAGCATTCGGGCCCCAGTTACGGTGCGCCTCATGCGGAAGCCCCCAGAGGCTCCGAGCTCGCCAAGGTGGGGCAACACCGCCTGCCTTGCCTTTTCCATGACGGCGTCATACGTCACGCCCTTCTTTTCCGCATCTGGCTGTAGTGTGATTACCACAGCCTCGGATTTCAGGGCGCGAAGTCTGGCCGCCATGGCCCGCTTCTTGCGCTGCTGTCGCCGTGTCCGCTTTTTGGCCGCCCTAGACGCCTTGCCTGCCTTCCTTTTGGCACCGACAACCGTCCAATCGGTGTCGGCCGAGGATTCTGCAGGCGGGGCGGGGGGTGGCAGGGGCGGCCCAGTCGCCGTCACGGCAGGAGCCCTCGCCGCCTTACCCTTTGTGGGTGGAGCAGGCCCTCCCTGCCGCTCCTGCTGTTTGGCCGCCGGGGCCGGCCTCACAGGCTCCGACGCCATGGCCTTTCGCCCGGCCTGCTCCGACGGGCCCGCCTTGGGCGCAGCAGCCGTAGTCGCGGCGGCGGCGGCATATGATGGCGCCTTCCGCTGGCCGGAGGCCGCGAGCGGGGGACGCAGCACGATGCCCTCCAGCACGGACAGCTGCTGCTGCATCCGCTGCTGGAACTGCTCCTGTTGCTGCTGCTGTTGCTGCCGGAGGGCAGCCAGCTCCTGCCGCACCAGCGTCAGCAGCTGGCCTTCTGACTCGGGCTGGGGCTGGGGCTGGTTTTGTCCCTGCTCCTGCATGCTTACCCCTTTTGGTGCCTCCTCCTGGTGGTCGACTTTTCGGGCATCCAAGAGCTCAGCCCGGATCTTCGCAACCCTTTTTTCGAAGTAGGCGTCCATGGCCTCCAAGATAGAGGTCGCGAACTGAGCGATGCCCCTTTTCTTGGAGCCCTTCTCTCTCTTCCTTGACATGGCTGTCAAGACGTCGACCACCAGTACCCCGAGCAACCTGCGTGACTCCTCGGCGGAGTCTTCCCCGGCGTCTGGCTTGCTGCCAGGCGGCCCCGAGGGGTCAGACCTAACACCAGTCGCTACGGGATGGCGCCCCTCCGCGGAGAGCCTCTCGGCTCTCTCAGCAGCCTCCTGGGAGGTAAGCCCTCTCCCTCTTCCTCTCACTCGGCTCGCACCCCGACTGCTAGTAGGGATCTTGCGGGCCGACGCAAACTCTCCTTCGGAGGACGATCCGTCCCCCGCTTTGGAGCGCTTCCGGAAGAAGCTTGTATTCCTTCCAGGGTCTCCCGCTACCTCCTCCACCTCCGAGCTCTCCGAGCTCCTTTTGGATGCCGCGTCGGACTCCGACCGCGCATCACTCTCCTTCTCCTCATCGTTGGTTTTAAAAAATTTGCTCATTTTTGTTCCCACGAGTATGTATCAAGTTTTACCGGCTCAAATTTGTGGTTCGCACTAGAGACTAATTAAGCTACCCATTAGTCAAGCTAACAACCTCCCTCACGGTGCGCCGCCGCTTGGAGGTTTGGGGTGATTTTTTATAGAGGTTGTCTTCCTCGCGGCCCGGGCGGTTAAGCCAAGACCCTCGACCCCCATCAAAAGTCAGAAACATGACCTTGGACAATCTCTGGGGCTACGAGACTAACGGTGGCAGAAGGAGGAGCAAGTCTTCCTCCTGCCTGCCCGGTGGCAGGGTAAGTGCACACCGAGCCCGCTCTTACTTCGCCACTGTGCTCTCTGCTATAGCAGAGGGACACGCGTTGAAGTGTTCCTTCGGACAGAATATTCGCAGGCGGACATCGAGACCCCTTAGGCAAAGTACCCAAGGGGAGTCGTTAGCCGCCTCCCAGGGTGCACCGTCCCGCAGACTGGCCTTCGCTCCGGACATATCCGCAAGGGAACTACAGCCTGCGGGCACTCGAGGAGGTTTTCTGTCGTAGCACCCCAACATTGTGGTAGGTGTGCACAATAAATAAATAACAAATATTTGAAATAGAATGTAGTATCGTTAAATTGACGTTGCCGCTGTGAGCAGCCCCCTAGCCAAGTTACAACCGTTTCGTTTCGATTCTCTTTTCGTCGATCGCCTCGAGTAGGCCACGCCTCCGATACCTTTATTCTGACGTCATCTCAACGCTTAGTCACGTGGTCAGAACAAAGGAATATGAAGCGTGGCCGACTTGAGGCGATCAACGAAAAGAGAATCGAAACTAAACGGTTGTAACTTGGCTAGGGGGCAGGCGTGGTGTGCCAAGTGTATAATGACAAATACGCGTCCAATAAGATACGCGTCCGTAGACAGTAGGCCTATGTGGGCTCATACAGGCTGTGCACTCACACACACAGTGATATGATGTGAGATACGTCACAACACATGATTCTGTTTTTTTTTTAAGAGGTTTATTTAGATCATCATCATCATCATCATTTCAGCCAATAGACGTCCACTGCTGGACATAAGCCTCCCCCAAATGTCGCTACAATGAACGGTCCTGTGCGTCTCGCATCCTTCGGATTCCCGCAACCTTCACCAGGTCATCGGTCCACCTTGTAGGGGGCCTTCCAACACTGCGTCTTCCGGTACGCGGTCGCCACTTCAGAACCTTTCTGCCCCAACGGCCATCTGTTCTGCGAGCAATGTGCCCTGCCCATTGCCACTTAAGTTTGGCGATTCTTCGTGCTATGTCGGCAACCTTGGTTCTCCTGCGGATATCTTCATTTCTGATTCGATCACGCAAGGAAACTCCGAGCATAGCCCTTTCCATTGCCCTTTGGGTGACTTTGAGCCTTCTGATGAGGCCCATTGTGAGCGACCACGTTTCGGAACCATATGTCATCACTGGCAACACGCACTGGTCATAGACTTTCGTCTTGAGACACTGTGGTATATTGGACGACTTATTTAGATAGTTATACTGAATAAAATTTAAAAAAAAAGGAAAATAACAAGTATTTATTTGTTGATCGCATTTTTATGTGAATTTATTTATTTCATCACCACTGCTCTCAAAACGGTGAAGGAAAACATCGTGAGGAAACCGGCATGTCCTAGAACCAAAAATTCGAAGACACGTGACAAGCACCAACCCGTACTGGGCCCTCGTGGTGGATTACGGCCCATTCCCTCTCCTAGAGAGGAGGCCTTAGTCCCAGCAGCGCGAACATTAAAAGGCTGATTATGCTTATGCTTAAGGGATATTCCTGCCAAAACAGACGTAATCATTACTCAAAATTAACCACAAACGTCGCAACCTAAATACGAAATGACAAGAGAACCTGCAGGCATAACATACTCTAAATATTACTCCAAAATGTGTTCATAAGGTATCCAATTCTGAGTACATCAAAACCACCCCAGGGTGATTTGAAACTATGGTAACATGGTCCGGTAATTAGGGGATTCCCGGGGGTAGTTTTATAAAGTACGCCAGTAGATTAAATGTATCGTTCGCTGGTTGGTGTGATGCAGGTATTATTTCAGCTTTATTTGTGGAGTTGTAAGTGTGTTTTGCGGTTTGCAGATGTATGATATTATGTAGACAATTTGGTGTTAATTTAGAATCTAAGTTCTTCAGAGGAGAATAGTTGCTTTATCTCACAAAGCTTTGGTTTGTGTGTAGATTCACGTGCAGATTTTTTGTGTTTTTTTTTTTTTTTGAGTTGGACAGCAACCAATGACTTCTCGCGCTGGAGCGGGAGAGCTTGTCAGACTACTGACTAAAACCACACTGTGTCCTTCAGTTATTTATTTATTCAACAATTGCTTGCTATATTTACAGTATGCACCAAAGCGTATAGCAAGCCAACAAACCAACAATTTACGAACTAAAAAATTTGATACAAACATTTTTATCATTTCTTATTAAAAAAAAAAAAGATAAATGTTTGTTTTTCGCAATTAGTTTTGTTTTTGCGGTCCAGGAACGCGGGTTCTCCCTCGGGAAAACAAAAAAAATATATGCATCGCCTTGTTTTGTTAAAGAATACCAAAAATGTATTAATGCATGTGGCTGCAAACAGGGGGTCTAACGGCTGAACGGATTTAGATGAAACTTGGTACACGAGTAGAAGAGAAGGAGACCATATCCTGTCCAGGATACGTCTTTGGAGCCAAGAGGATCATCGGTAGTGATGCACTCGTCGAATCAAAACTCAAAAGTCTTGAACATCGATGCTAAGTTATTAGCCTGTCGGTTTTCTATCGTTTACATTTCGGGAAGTGTGCATCGGAATTGCACGATTTAATTCCATCAAGCCCGTTCTATCATCGGACCATTCGACGTACGCGCCATCGGTACCTACAAGATAGAAATCCCACCCATACGTATAAAATGTTTTGTTAACACATTTAAGGAGTGGAATTCCCTGCCAGAATCTGCGTTTCCTGATAGCCACAACCTAGGGGTCTTTAAGTATAGAATCTAGAGTGAATAGACTACTTCTAGGCAAGCGTGCTCTGTCATCGACTACATCATCGCTTACCATTAGGTGATCAAACGCGAGCCTATCAATAATAAAAAAAAAGACAGGATATTTTGACGAATAAAGGTATCTATGTCATGGCCAGATCTTTTGAAAATTGGCCACTTCATGAAGTGACTAGCCATTTCATGAAATGGTGCTATTTCAGCTAAACGCATGATTAATATAATATAATAATAATAATAATTCACAACTATCACACAACGCCGTCTAGTCCCAAGCTAAGCAGAGCTTGTGTTATGAGTACTAGACAACTGATAAACATACATAAATATTTCTAAATACATACATATTATAGATAAATTACACCCAGACAGAACAAATGATCGTGCTCATCGCACAAACATTTGTCCTGGGTGGGAATCGAACCCACGGCCTCCGGCATAGCAGTCAGGGTCACTAACTACTAGACCAACAGGCCAGTCAAATTTTTCTTTGATTATTTCATGATGTGGTCAAACATGGCTGATCATATCGTAAAATAGTTACTTTGTCCACCGGTAGAGTACACTGTTCCTCAAAGTAGTTTTAATTATTATTATTAATTTTCATTTTTTATTATGTTGTACACTTCAATCTCGTACTAATAAATTTACACACTTCATTACACATACACACCGCACACGCACACACACCATCACATACACTTACATAATAACGTTTAGTTATGTTTTGTTTTTTATTCTTTTTTTTTCTCTTTTAAAACTTTACTCAAATGAACATGTTCCACTCATATGTTAAACAAATATGTTTGTAATAGATGAATAAGAACGAGGGCCCTGGTACTCTTAACACAAGTTGAATCTTAATTTGGGTACCGGAGTTCATCAAATTAGCACTTCAAATATATAAAAAAGTTATCTGTCTGTGTATATGATGTGTGTATCAATAGCAATAAAATATTATTATTATACTTCTACTACGAAATAACTAATAACCACGAAGAAGATGGCGAGTCAAGCGAGTGAACACAGATCACTCGCTTGACTCGCTCATTAGACACCGCCATCCCCTTCTAACCTAACCTAGGTAAACTCGTCAAACTGTTTGGCCACCTGCTGGGCAGTAGGTGGCAACGTTACCGGCAATATCGATGGCACTCATTAAATCCTTCAAAGTGCAGGAGTATGGGAACTTGGGGCACTCTAGCGTGGTGCCCACAGTTCCTTAAAATTTGTAAAAAAAAGTCCATTAATATTTCGTGTACAATAAGTATTTTTAGTGAAGGATACAAGTTTTGATGCACTTCAAAATATTTAATTGCAATTGACTTTTTATTTGAATGCAAAGTTTTTAATTTAAATTTTAAGATTAAAATTGTTATAACAAGATTAATACAGTTCCTACTTTCTTTAAAGTCCGGTCAATTTAGACATCCAAGGTTACAATAATTCAATGTATATAATAATTCAAACATGTTTATATTTTTATGTGCATACAAAATATTCTCGTAAATATATCTTCAAAACGGTTTCTCTTACGAAAAAAAGTATTGAGACATTTTTGTAGATCATTATCTGATCTACAATTTTTGTCTGAGCTAATTTTATAAAAAAACTTATGTTTTGCTGAAAATCGCGAAAAACTCGTTTTTGTTTTTGACCCCGAGTATTTTTTTCCAGGTGTCGGATCGATGAGGACTTTTTAAGTGTCATTTATGATGGTGTTTTGAACAATCCTACCAATTTTCAGCTGGGTGCGACTTATCGCTGGGTGCGCCTTACCCTATTTTTTGGTCTAATTGGACTGGACTATTAGACCTTTTATTATCATAGAAAACCTACATTAATGACATGGCCAAACTTGGATTGACATAATAGTATCACCAAAAGTTAATGTTTCAACGATCTGGCCAGTTTTAGTTGGCCATATTATAAAGTGATCTGACTACGAGATTTATACTATACACATAGACTGGATTTTCGAGACTTAGGATACTTTTTTTCCCAGGAGCATGTTCGTAGAGATAATTTTTAAATTCCAGGCAGGTAAAGTCGGTAGCAGAAGTAAGTTCATAATATATGATCAGACTCTTTAGCATTATTTCTCTACACAAATGTTTTCATATTTATTGGCCTACAGGGGGTGCTTCCGGCATTTTCGCCGCAACGGGACGTGACCGCCGATAGCCAATTCGGAACTGCACGGAACGAAACCGGAACAAAACCGGAACGGGTCGTAACCGTCGGGGTTTACCGGAAATGTTATCGTTTGCGGTTTTTGATTTTAGAACTATTTCTGTGGTTACTGTAGATTAATTCACAGTTTAAGGCCGTGCGCGCACTGCCTTGCGTTTATCTAACGCATAATCTGTGAAGTATGGAGTCTCATAGAAGTGCGCGCACTGCCGTGAAATAAACGCATGCGGTAGAATCACCGTTGGCCTCTCGCTGCAAATTTGCGGTGAATCTACCGCAAATATTTTTGTATCGTATAGAGATCTAGGAAGCGCCGCGCACTGCCGCGAAACTAACGCACGTTTTAACCGACTTCAAAAAAAAGGAGGAGGTTATCAATTCGGTTGTATTTTTTATCATCATTTTTTTATGTTTGTTACCTCAGAACTCCGTCGTTTCTGGACCGATTTGCAATATTTTTTTTCCCTTATGAGATATGCTTCCAGATTAGTCCTAATTTTTTAAAAATCCAGTTCTGATGATGGAATCCATGAGGAATCAAGGGAACTCCTCAAATATTATGCATTTACAGTCAAAAAGTAACATTTGATGAAGTGGAACTGATGAAGAAGACCAGAAATGGTCAACGGAACTTCATACTCACATAGATATCACAATGAAGATAGTTAAGCGACTATGAAAATATAAATAAATGAATAGTTCTGAATAGTTACGTTGAAAATCGTATCATCGAAGTGATCTGATGATGATGATGGAGCCGAAAGGTGGAAGGTAGACACAGGAACTTCATAATAAAACAATGTAACCTAGCAGTGTTTGGGTTAATTAGAATTGTCATGTGAAATAGGCACTCTGTTTATAAGTGTATCGCAGCTAAAAAGTGTTAAATAAAAACTTTTACGAAAATAAAATAACCGTCTTCATTAATTAAATTAAAGTTATTTTGAATTAATTATTAAAAAATATTAATTTAAATTGAAGTTATTTTGATCCTTTTAGTGTTTTTTTTTTTAGTGAAGTCGGTTATTTTTTTTTAAGTTTTTGTCATTCGAACTCCGGCTGTGGTGCTCACATGTCATGGTTATGTTCCACTTCATCAAATGTTACTTTTTGACTGTAAATGCTTAAGTTCTCGATGAAAATACCAAAATCACTATAAGGTGGCCTATAATTTTTGAGGAGTAGGTACCCTCGATTCCTCATGGATCCCATCATCAGAACTGGATTTTTCCTATAAAGGCAAAAAAAATTTAGCAAATCGGTCCATAAACGACGGAGTTCTGAGGTAACAAACATAAAAAAAAATGATGATAAAAAATACAACCGAATTGATAACCTCCTCCTTTTTTTTGAAGTCGGTTAAAACGTGCGTTAGTTTCGCGGCAGTGCGCGGCCCTGTGAATGCGTTTATTCTACCGCACGGTAGAATAAACGCACCGCATTCCACCGCAAGGCAGTGCGCGCACGGCCTAATGCCGGATGGAGGGTTGTCCGGTTTTGATCATATGGTAGATGGTGGTTTTTTGACTTTATAATGTGATGGCTACAAAATAAAGCTGACTAAATTATAACATTACCATGGGCACGCCATAATTATGGTGGTAAGTCCCCTCTTTGAGGAGTGGCTGGAAAGACCTCACGCCGTCCTCACCTTCCGCATGACGAAGGTTCTCACCGAACATGGTCAGTTCGGGAAGTTCCTGCACCGGATTCCAATGTTGACCGCCCGGAGGACACGGTGGATAGTTGGGAAAATCTTCCAATGACATCTTGCGCTCTTGGGCGGAGCGAAAGGTTGTGTCAGACTTTTACTGACTAAAAACCCACTCCTGTTCCTTCTTTGCCTTCGTCCCAGAGCTCCGGGTTTCACTTCCGCACTACCGTGGCCCCAGTAGGCTTCGACCCTGCTGGGCCCCTACGATTTGTTGATATCTCCCTAAGGCGCGCGTGGAAAAATACGCGCCGTCGACGACTTGGGCTCGGTCCGGACGGTTACCGAACGGTCGGACGGCGGGCTACCCATTGCTCGCCGTCCGCAAGCCCGCGCCTACGGTGGCCGGAAATCGGGATCGGAATCCCGGCGGCGGTTGGGGCGTGAGGACCGTTGCCTCACGCGATCGGCCGCCTCCTTTGCTAGCATTACTGCTTCGCAGAAAGAGGCGACCGCCTGCCACTCCTCCTCGCTTCGGACCATGACCTCTACCAAGACCCGGCGCGAGAGATCGTTGCCGTCGATCGCCCCCACGAGGACACGGCAGTGCTCTGCCCAAGCGGGGCACACCTCTACCGTATGCACCGCCGTGTGTAAGTAGGTTTCTCTATACAAACTTTGAACCCCCCCGTTTCATTCCTATAGTGGGTGAATTTTGGAAAATCCTTTCTTAGCGCTCGTCTACGTCATAAAAGGAAACTTTGTGCAAAACACGTACTTATACTCCATCTGTTTAGGTAATTAACTAAATGTAAACAATCTTGACATGTCTTTTATCTAAAAGTTGTCTAAAAATTTTATCTAAAAATGTTTACAATTTGTTATTTATCTATACCATCATCATCATCATCCTGTCCTTGTCCCGTGTTATTTGGGGTCAGCGCAACACTTTTTTTTTGTTTTTTCGTTTTTTTCTTCGTTTTTTTCGTTTTTTATTTATCTATACCGATGGTCATGTGATGAGGAGAGATGAAACGCATGTTACTAAAAGAGTTATGAGTTTACATGTGGATGGATGGAGAGGGAGAGGGAGACCAAAGAAAAGATGGATGGATTGTGTGAAGAGTGATTTGAAAGAAAAGGAAGTTAGTGATAGTATGACGAGTGACAGGGCAGAATGGAAGAAAAAAACGTGTTGCGCCGACCCCAAATAACACGGGACAAGGGCTGGAAGATGATGATTTATCTATACCGATATTTGGTAATTAACTAAATTTAAATATTCTTTGTATGTCTTTTATACAATTTTTTTTAAATAAAAAGACATATTAAGATTGTTTACGTTTAGTTAACTACCTAAACAAATTAAGTATAGTCCCAGTAGTTTCGGCTGTGCGTTGATATCTCAATCAGTCAGTTTATCCTTTTATATATGTCGTGGGTAGATCATAGAAATTAATCACTTCATGAAACTGGCCATATCGTTTTAAACGTTAAAGTTTGATGATATTTCAATCCTCGTTTGGCCTACTTTCTCTAGCTCATTTATTATCATAGAAGTCCTACATCAATGATATGGCCAAACGAGGATTGACATATCATCAAATGTTAACGTTTAAACGATCTGGCCAGTTTTGGTTGGCCACATCATGAAGTGATCAGTTCTAAGATCAGGCCACGACATTATATAGATTAACACAGTCTATCTGTCCTCGATAATCTCAAAAACTACCGAACGGATTTTCATGCGGTATTTACTAACAGACAGAGTGATTCATGAGAAAAGTTTAGGTGCATATTATAGTAGAAAGAAACCAAGTTTTTAATTTTTTTTTTTTCAGATTTCTAACACCCAGGCGAAGCTGAGGTGGGTCGCTAATCAACAATAAAAAAACCGGCCAATTGCGAGTCAACAACAAAAAAAATCACGAAATACATCATCTGTGAAAATTTCAACTCTCTATCACGGTTCATGAGATACAACCTGGTGACAGACGGACAGAAAGACAGACGGACTAACAGCGGAGTCTTAGTTATAGGGTCCAGTTTTACCCTTTCGATTACGGAACCCTAAAAAGAAGCCACAAATGCACTTACCTCAAAACCTGCATATATGACAACACGACATAAATATTCATCTAAAAAAAACACAAAATACCTTTTCCATCAACCATTTACAAAGACCTGTCACAAGTGAAACTTTTGCCCCTTTGTCGCCTTATTTGTACCGTGAACGGGGGTTGTGGTAGGCCATGTAAAATTGGTGTTATTATAATGTATAATGTGACAATCAATTTATCAATGTCAGAGGTGAAGAGACGTTGATAATGGGAATTATGATAAATGTATGTTTGCGAGCCGCGAGAGTAAATCTGTATAGGTGGATATGGGTTGAGTATATTTTTCGGCACTGAAGTATAATTTTGAAAGGTGTGGATTTAAACAAATCTTAAATAAAAATAGTACTTATATTTTGATACAAGTGGAGAAAATTTGTCACTGCGACCGCTATGAAAGGGGATTGCTCAGCCTCTATGGTGTCCTAGGCCAAAAATGGACATCAAAAATTGCTCAAATAATTAACTGTTTTAAAATCTTAATAGTATTAGATACCTAAAAAACATGTAAAAATTGACGCCAATATTTTAGAAATATTTAAACAAAAGGAACGTTTTGAGGTTATTTTCCTATATGATAATGTCTCCGACTATGAGATAGCTTAAAAACTTATCTTTTTTCAACGCTTGACTATCATATGAGGGATGTTCCTAATATATTTTTATCCAGTTGCAGTTAGTGTCTTCCTTCAGACACATTGCAATTTTTTTATATTATTATTTTAAGGAGCACACTTTTGTAACAAAAACATACCCTCGTGTATAAAAAATGTACACTCATTCAATACATTGGAAAACCTACCACTAGCCCAATGTAATATTGACTATCAAACGTTTTGTGGGTTGACGTGCGACTCGTGGGGGTCGCTAGCGCCCACGATAAATACAATAAATTGTGGCGGGGGCGAGCTCGCGCACTTTTCTGGACTAGTGTGGAAAACTAAAAATTGCACGCAATTTATTGTTTAATAAGAGCAGGTATTCGAACAAGTGTATTGACAATATTACTACCGCTAGGAAGACCATTCCAAAGAGCTCAAATACGATTATTTTTTTTGAGGTGTGAATCATCAAATGACTTCTCTTGCTCTTAGACTCATACTTTTACTGACTAAAACCCACCTGTGCTCTTTAGTTGCCTTTTGCATTCTGTGGCCGCGGTCACTTTTTCAAACGTTCCCGCAACCCTAGTACAACCTGAGTATATTTAAGTCAAGAGTGAATAGGTTACTTCTAGGCAAGCGTGCTCCATCGTCGACCATATCGTCGCTTTCCCTCAGTGAGATAGTGGTTAAGCGCGAGCCTATCATCAATAAAAAAATGCGGGTTATTTTTACGTTAACACGATATCAACATTTAACTTCTGTCCTTTTGTTTCATAATCTGAGCTTTTGTCACCAAAAGACCAAACATAAATATACTCCGGAAATATTATCTGGGGCTCCCATATAACAAACATGACTTTTTTTTTTCGTTTTTAGGGTTTTGTACCTATAACAGAAAAAAGAAACGCACACACACACATTATACATTATAACCACAACCCCCGTTCACGGTACAAATAAGGCGACAAAGGGGCAAAAGTTTCACTTGTGAAAGATCTTTGTAAATGGTTGATGGAAAAGGTATTTTGTGTTTTTATAGATGAATATTTATGTTGTGTTGTTATATATGCAGGTTTTGAGGTAAGTGCATTTGTGGTTTCTTTTTATTAGAGTTAGGTCACTGACTAACGATACACTGGAATTGGGAAAACAAAAATTGGTCCTTCACAAGTCGGTGCCGGATTCATGTAAACGTGACTTAAAATTGGAGGCGTAATTCCCGAAGTATCAGCTGTATCAGTGATATGGGGCCCCCAGGGTACAGGGGCTAATTCATAACACCACAACCTCAAATTCTCTAATTGACAAAATATTTTTTACACCACCTGCTCGATAATGCCTTTTTATACGTCATACAACCATCACTTAAAGCAAGTCATTATGTCCCTAGGGAGATAATGCAGTATGGGCGATCCCTAGGGAATAATGAGATTTGAATTTGGAACGTGAAAAACCGTCAGCATTATGTGAATTAAAGTGTAGTGCATCTTAAACAAGTTTATTCAAATTTCAAACTGGCACTAACAAAAAAAAAAAAAACAGAATAAAAAAATTTTCTAAAAAAAAGTAATGAACAAGCGGGACCGTTATAGAAAATTTAAACTATAGAATCTTTGAGTAGTGAATTTTGTTTGTTTCTAATCTCAAAACATTTTGAGTGATAGTTATGATTAACTCGTAAATAATACTTATATTTCTCTATTATATGATTTGTTTTAGTAAATTGTATTTTAATTATCTCACAGATGGTGTCAAAAGTAGAGTATCCAACACGGGGATAAAGCTGTCTTTGTCTTGGGCGGCTTGAATTCCTCACTTCACTCAGGTTTCTTTATTAACTCCCTCGCAGTGCTCGGGAGTTAATTATATAAATCCCTCACTAACGTTCGGGATTAAAATTAGCAACCTTCGTTTCGTTCGGAATTCAACATGCCGCCCGCGACTTAAAGACACTGCTTTATCCCCTAGTCACATAATCTACTATTATAGCTCGCTCCGCTCGTTCTAGTATTCTCTATATATCTGTCCTAGTCCACATGCTCAATCAAGATTTGTCCTATCCCGGTCAGAGTTATTCCATTTTTTAGCTTAGCCTCACATGATGACAAAACCACTTCTTCGATCTTTCGATTCGAATGTCTAATTTTATTTCGAATGGAGTACAGACACGCCACTACTGGAAATATTGTAAAGAGATATTCTTATAGAACGAAAAAAATAAAAAATAGTTTATTTGGTACACACACACACAATAAAGATTGTGAACTCTGTTATCTATACTTATAATTAATCTGTAGAAGTGAAAATTCTGTACATTGAAAATATCAAAAAAAAATGGTAGGGCAGGTGTTACTAGACCGATACCGAACCCAAAAATGTGATTAAAAAAATTTTTGTCTGTCTGTCTGTCTGTTTGTTCAGGCATCACGCAAAAACTACCGGTTCGATTACGATGAAACTTGGTATAATTATTCTTAAATATCCTGGGCACCACACTGGGTACTTTTTATCCCGGGAAAGTATATACAATAAAAAACAAACTTAATTTTGCGGTTCGATCCCTAGACCCGATTACTGTACCAACCGCAAATAATAAGTTTGTCGTAGGTTACGTCACCCGCAGTGGAGTTCACTAAGAGGCGCTGCACACGGCTAAGATACTATAATATTTTATCTTAAGATACAATATCGCTCGCCATACAATTCAATGGACTCTCACACACGACGAAGATAATAAATAGATAGTATTTCATATTTTCGTATCTTAAGATGAATTTGTATGGCGAGCGATATTGTATTAAGATAAAATATTATAGTATCTTAGCCGTGTGTAGCGCCCCTAAGTTATGCTGTAAATGTAGTATTGAAGGTTGAATTTGGCTTGCACCGTTCGCACCACACGCGTGTTAGTTAGTTCTAACTATTCGGTACCTACCTACCTACGTCATGATAGATAGCTATCAGAAGCGTGGTTTGTAGAAGTAAAGGTAAATGACTACAAGCATATTATAAAAAAGTAGAAGTGTCGTTTCCAAGAAAATGAAAAAATAAACATTTTTTTTTGTGTGAACTTTCCATCTGCAAGACTGCCAGGACATTTAGGTACTTACGAGTACTATTTATAATAAATCTGTAGAAGTTTAGTTTATTGTAGATAACTTTTATACATTAAAATTGTGTGTAACTTGATATATTACTTAGGCTTTGTTTCATCGCAATCGGTTGACTATATTGAAAGATACCTATAGGTACTACATTCATTGACTGTTAGGCGGTACAAAGTTCGCCGGGTCAGCTAGTTTAAAAAAAATAAGTGTGGCACTCGGGGACTGCCGCGGTAAAGCTATTGCATAGCATTTTGTATCAACTTATGCAATTATAATTATTTATTTATTTTATTTATGCAGTATTACTTTTTCTTTGATATTAATTCAAGTTACACTTTTTGAGCGTGGTGACCGATAAGAAAACAAATTTTTTTTCTTTCTTGTTTACTTCATAAATTGCTACAAGTATGTTCAGTTGTTATCATAGAACATTACTATAATCTATTATAATACAAAAAGACTATTTTGTTTGACCGAGATTTGAACTCGAGGCACGATGATAACATAGGTAGAACGCTGTACCAATGCGCCACACAGGTCGTTAACGACTTTTCTAAAATAGGTGTTCGGTCTCTGTCGGCCTTCAAGCCACACCTCCTTGCTCGTCGGAGTGGGGAGCGTGAGGTTTTTTTCGTTACGGAATTTCTGGATTCGGTCCCCGCGCTCAAGGCCCTCGATAGAAGCTATGCAATAGCTTAATAAATAAAATAATCTATTTTCATCTAATATTATTTATTAAGAAAAGAGGGTTAATTATAAGAAAATTGAACAGAGGGAACTCAAATAAATTCCTTCATAATGATCTCTCGTGCTACCACCAATCATCAGGTAAGGTTATAGGAGCTGAAGTCGTGGTGGTGGAAGTGGAAGTGGAAGTGGTAGGAAGAACAGTTTCACATCTTGATCCCTCGTAACCATAAACACATTCGCATGAAGGCTCTTCCTTCTCGTTCAGGTAACACATACCATAGTTCAAACAGTGATTGACACACACGGCGACCTCGCACCTTTCCCCTGAGTAACCGGTATCACATCTGAAATAACGAAAATAGAAACAAGATATTATTTTGATTCATCATTCATCATTTCAGCCGAAAGACGTCCACTGTTGGACATAGGCCTCCCCCAAGCGTCACCATAACGACCGTTCCTGTGCATCTCGCATCCATTGGTTTCCCGCGACCCTCACCAGCTCATCGGTCCACCTTGTGGAAGGCATTCTAATACTGCGTCTTCTGGCACGTGGTCACCACTTCAGAACCTTTCGTCCCCATCGACCATCTGTTCTGCGTGCAATGTGCCCTGCCCATTGCCACTTAAGTTAGACGATTCTACGAACTATGTCGGTAACCTTAGTTCTCCTGCGGATATCTTCATTTACATGTATAAAACAAATAATAATATCATTTATTTGCGTAAAATGTGGTAGGTACAAAAGGTGTTATATAAAAGAGACTAAGTGCAAAGACACATTCCGCCATTTCGTGATGGCATGCAAATATTTAGTCGATAGTGTTTTAGTAACATAAAGTAACTCACAACTATCTAGAGTTCTACGGTTAATAAAACAGGAATATAAACAAATCTTTACCCAAATTATTTAAACTAAATAATATTAGACACACATTAACCAAATTACCAGAGATGGTAAATGAAATACTTAAAAATAAAACACATTAATAAAGACTACAAAACATTCCTAAAGTGGTAGGATTGACAAGTTTTTTTATTTAGAAATTCGCCTACTGAGTAAAAACTATGCGATATCAACCATTTTTTTAAAACTACACAGAATTTTTTGTAAGGTAATTTAGTCATCCAGCTAGGTAACGAGTTAAAAATAAGTGGTGCCATATATACGCAACTGCGTCTGTACATTTCTATTCTAGGCACAGGGATCTTTAGTAAGTACTGAGTAACTTTTCTCTTGTTAAAATTATTTTTTGCTTCAAATAGAGAGAAATTTGTTTTAACAAATTTTGCAATTTCGTAAATATAAATACATGGAGCGGTAAGAAGTTTGTGTAATTTAAATACTGGTCTGCATGATTCGGTCCAGTCCATGTTAAAAATAGCGCGAATACATTTTTTTTGTGCTATCAGTATTCTGGACATCTCAGAGGAATTCCCCCAAACAATGATACCATATCGAATAATGGAACATATGTAGGCGTGATACACCATCATAGCAGTCGGTTTAGATGTTTCTTCTTTAACTTTTTTTAAGGCAAAAACAAATCTGTTAATTTTCATGCATATTTCGTCAATGTGGTCTTTCCAGGTTAAGTGTTCATCCAGTGTTATTCCAAGAAATTTTGTTTTACGTACTTGTTCAACTAATTGGTTCTTGTGAGATATTTTAAGTGGAATGTTTTTACCTTTTTGCGTTTTGAAATTTAATATTTTAGTTTTTTCTACATTTAGTTTTAAATCGTTGTTTTCTAACCATGATATAATTTTGTGTAAGGTGTTATTTATATCTGACTCGTAAGTTTCAATGTCTTTACAATTTAGGATTACCGTCGTGTCATCAGCAAAAAGAACACAATCTTGCTCGAGTGCTTGAGGAAGATCATTAACATATACAAGAAATAATGGTGGCCCTAAGATGCTTCCTTGGGGTACTCCGAAGTAATTATGTCGAGATTGTGAATCAAAATTGATGATACTGTTAATTTTGTCATCGAATTTAGTGATTCTTGTGATTTGACTTCTATTGGATAAATAAGATTCGAACCATTGTAAGGCTGGACCTCGTATTCCGATTTTATTCAATTTATCGATGAGAGTTGAATGGTGAACAAAATCGAAAGCTTTGCTTAAATCTAAGAACAGAGCTGATGTTATAACTCTAGCGTTAATGTTATTCAAAATAGATTTGACAAGGTTAAAAGCTGCTAGCGAAGTCGATCTATTCTTCCTAAACCCATATTGCTCCTTAGCTAGAATATTATATCGATCAAAGAAAGAGAGAATTCTTTTATACATAACTCTTTCAAAAACCTTCGATAGAATCGGTATCAGAGCAACCGGGCGGTAATTATTTTTATCTGTTTTTGACCCTTTTTTATGAAGTGGTTTTATCACAGAAACCTTGAGTTTTGTTGGGAAGCAAAGTCTATCTTTTTTTTGTATATATGTCTTAAAGAGATGTCAGTAAATCCCCCCTTTGCCTAGTATACCCGATGCCTGCTAGGGCTGTGGGAACGTTTGAAATAGAACGCTAAGAGCAAATAAAGGAAGCTCTATTTTGCTCCTCCCAAGAAGTATGACATGTTTTACCTGCATTGAGGAAGTCCAGCATCATTGACACTACAGTGTCCGTTGTTAGAACAGTAACTATTACACGCGTCACAAGATGGCCCATCACAGTTTTTTCGTCCGAAACTGGTCAGTGCTTCACAGTCTTCAATGTCCTGAATTTGTTCATTAAATTTATAGTTAGCTACAACACCGATTGAAACATTTTTAGCTACCAACTTAAATAAAATTGGTGCTCCTGTCCATTCAGTTTTTCCTAATTTTTGAACACTGCTTTTCCCATCGTAGTACCAATCAACGGCGTAGATATTGGTTTTCGAAAAAGCCAATGTATTTGATGATGAATAATGAGTATCAGGATCCATGAATCCAAATCTTAAAGCAGATGTGTTTCTTCCAACCAAATCTGCACAGCGAATACTGTGCATGAAAGTCGACCAAGGCTCAACCCAATATATCTTTTGTATCTGCTGGTCAATGATCAGGGCATGTGGTTCCAGTTTGTTAGTTGTATTAATTGATAATGATGTACTATCACCACTGCTCTCAAAACGGTGAAGGAAAACATCGTGAGGAAACCGGCATGTCCTAGAACCAAAAATTCGAAGACATGTGACATCCACCAACCCGCACTGGGCCCGCGTGGTGGATTACGGCCCATCCCCTCTCCTAGAGAGAGGAGGCCTGAGTCTCAGCAGTGGGAACATTAAAAGGCTGAATATGTATGTATGTATGTATGATGTACTATTAGTTATAACTTCTCTCTCTGTTCCATTCACTCTCATTCTCTCTATTACTGGCCTCGGTAGGTTTGTGTTGATCCAGTAAATATACCTGTAACAAGAAAACCTCTATTGACAATGCTGAAGATAATGACAAAATTTGCGGAGTTACATTAACTTTAATAATATACGTACCCTCTACAGATGTCCACTACAATATCAGTAGGGATTCCACTATCCATCTTTATTAAAAGATTTTCATGAATATCAGATTCAAAAGTTAATGAAATCAAATTGATACTTCTTTCATTTGTGTCACTGAAGTACAGTGATTTTGTGGCGGGGTCAAAGAAGATACTATGGATGTTTCTGCCATTTCTCTTGGTGAAACATTGATTTAATTTAGAAGTTATGCCATAACCACATATAGCGTCGTTGTTGCGTTGTTTGTCGACATACAGAATCATGTTGTGAACCTCGTCATACGCTAACGCTCCAAGGTTATGAGAATCAAATCGTACAGTGTCTGTTTTAGTGTCGTTAGTGTAAAAATCTATTCGATTTCCAACAGATATGGCCACGTCTGAAACAATAAAAAAATGTTTACTGGACAAGGTATTTGTTAAGTAAGTCGACAGGTTTTAGGCGCCTCTGGGCACACCACAATCACGGTGGAGGAGAGGGATCCAGCCATGTCCGTTGACGAGTGATTGGAGCAGCAGACCGGACATGGCCAGTTCAGAAGGTTCCTGATTTGGATTCGCAGCAGGTGGAGCATACTTTACTTAACTTTGCTCTATGTCAGTCAATTTTGACATACGTTTTTTTAATTTATTTATTTAGAAGAATAACGGGCAAGTTTGCAATGAGTGCGGTGATACTGTGAACTCCGCTTAAGCGTCTGTCAAGAGGTTCGGGTTCATTTTTTGCCAACTGAGATACGGAACCCTTAAAAGATAAATGACAATGTTAGCGCAAAAGTGGAATAACCCATATTATTCTGATCTATCTACAAAAACAATATTTAAAACGAAACTGGCGTAGATCTTGTTTCTATTCAATCGTCAATAAAAATGGCGTTGCAAAATTCCTTTTTGCGTTTATTTTTTTTACCTCTGGTATTATTACCAGAGGTAAAAGCAGCCTAAGCATACTATTTTGCATACTGCTTAACTCAAATTTAGGCCACTTTTGCGCTGACAGCCTCAAAAAATGTTGATATGAGGAACATAACTCACCCCAAGAATGCGTACACCCTACGTACAGCACTATTAACCACAGCACACTCTGAGTTGTATACATTGTATACTTTAAAAATTCCAAGTTATTTCAACACTGAAGCGTCCACTTCTGGTGGAGCTTTGAATTTGAATGCTTGCACTGACTTCTTGCCTTATATACTATAGTACTTAAAAGCATACTAAAGATAACAGCTTGATAAGAGCTCTAGTTATATTATCATAATAGTAACTACAGGGAATTCCACTTATGCTAATTACAGATGTTTTCATGACCTAAGGTCATGATGAAACTTTTTATCGTCTGTATAATTTTTTTTTTTTAATTTAGGTTATAATTCAACAATATATGTTATTTATGTACACACAAATACTCTAAATCTTAAATAAAAGAATATTCTCCCATCTGACCTGCGAAAGGATTTGGGTGAGAAATGTAGACACGGTGTGTATACTATTTATTTATTTATTGATTTATCCTCACATCGGAACGCCTTGCAGCAATTACACCAATGGATCACAATTAGTCCAGAATCTGCTACTTTCCAACATCGTGTGCGCAGTGGAATGGTAATCATCAAAGGAGCGGCGCGGCGGAGGGTCACGTTGCTCGCATACGCAGCATCAGGCCATCGCTCCTCCAGGATTCCACATGTATCGAATCCCATATCGAACACATTTTGAAATGTCAAAACTCTTTCGATGAGTTTTTACAAAGAAAATAGATTTAAATTGAAAAATGCGGAAAATTTTGATATGTCATCTTTACGGTTACATACATACATACATACATACATATTCAGCCTTTTAATGTTCCCACTGCTGGGACTCAGGCCTCCTCTCTCTAGGAGAGGGAATGGGCCGTAATCCCCGCGGGCCCAGTGCGGGTAGGTGGATGTCACATGTCTTCGAATTTTTGGTTCTAGGACATGCCGGTTTCCTCACGATGTTTTCCTTCACCGTTTTGAGAGCAGTGGTGATGAAATAAATTACACAAAGTAATGCGCCTGGCTGGGTTTGAACCTGCGACCAACAATTCGTAAGTCAGGGCCGTTACCACTCGGCCACCACTGCTCACACCACTGCTCTGCTCTTTACCGTTGACCATAAAAAATATAGATAATTATGGTAACTTAAAATAGTCTAATTATAAGAATGGACTAATATTAAGTTATTAAAGTTAACAAAATTATACCTATATACCATACTTAAATTATAAAAAATAACGTCATTCTTTTTTTTAATGATATAAACCAAGGGCTTACTGCGATCCGACCTAATGGTAGGCAGTGATGTAAACGTTGATGGTGAATCACGCTAGTTTATTAAGCGCCTTTTCACTCTAGCCATGAAGCCACCAGCTCCAAACATAAACGATCACAGTGCGAGAACTCCAGAATGCAGTTTCGGTTTCGGTCGTAGTTTCGGCAGGTTTGCCGCCGACCAATCCTACTGGTACCATGGGTGATGCGAAAGAGAACCCCGGGGCCCTGGAACGAGGGCAAAGAAAGAACAAGTGGGTTTTAGTCAGTAAAAGTCTGACACGCAAGGGCAGGAGACGTCATTGGATGATTTCCCACCTTAAATAAATTAGTAGAAATCGAATGCCTAATAAGAAAGGGTTGATAAAAAATGATACCTACGGGTGTCATGTCACATGATAACTCGTCTTCGGGAAAACCAATTCGTTTATAATAGTATCTTAACGACGTATTTTTTAATCAACTGTGTGAGTTTAATATGAATGTTTTTTTTTGTTTGTTTTTACTAACTAAGATATGAAAGCGAAAAATGAATAAATATGATGTAAGTTTGTTATCTTTTATCTCTTGTTATTCCATAAAGTTCATTGTTGATGCAAGATATTTTAAAATTCTTTCTTATTTGTTTATTAGTTAATTAGCCTATTATGTCCCATTGCTGGCCGAAGACCTCTCTCCCCATTTTCTACACACGTCTGTCTTCAGCCATTGTGTGCCAGTCCCTCCGGTAGTTGTCAAGCTCATCTCTCCTTCACGCCTTCGCCTTGGTCTGCCGCGATGTCGCCATGCGTTTAATAGGACCCAATAAGTGACTCTTTTAGCTCACAGCTCGTCTAACCAATCACACTTTAGAGTAGCAGCTTTTCGGGAAACGTCTTTTACCTTAGTTTTGCGCAGTATTGTATTCCTTACGCGGTCGGAAATTCGAACCCCCAGGATACTATTGCTCCATAGTTTGCTGACAAACCTCGAGCCTGGAACTCTGATGAAGTGTCAAAGATCAGGTTTGTGCTCCATACGAGTACGTAAGTGTAGGGAGAGTGCACATGTCCATAATTATAAAAATTATTATTATTATTTTGGAGGTAGGCGGAACAGAGAGTAAAGTCTCGCAAGCCTTCGTTGAAAAGGGAGGATCATCCGACCAGACGAATGTTATGTCTAGTGGGCAACTGCCCGGTAGATGATTTCGGGCTATCGTATATACTTATATCGCGCGGATAACTTTACTTGCGCGATGCAGGATTTCGTATTTCTTCGTAGTTCTTATGTGGCGCCATAGATGTCGCTACATTATAATAAAGCTAAAAATGATTTAATTAAGTAAATAAAAAAATGCATGCGAAGCTGTCATTCCATTTCTTGACTATTCTGTGGTCCATTACCAGGTAGGCGGTGGAACGAGTCTTTCAAATAAATTGAAGCGCCATTTTCAATGTAAAATATGTTTGTCCTAGTTTGTACTGTCTGCAAGTAATCATAAGTTTCAGTTAATGTTTAATTTAGACTTACTAAAAGCAGGTGTTGAATTATTCGCAGTAACTTTGTGAGTGTTTTGAAACTGTAATTTATTAGAGAGAAGTTAAAATTAGGACAATTTAGTACCTAGGAATGGTTGTAATTAAATTATAATTTACTTTTCCGTGTGCCTCGATATCCAGCGGTCGCAAGTGTAGCTACTTATTGTGAAAGAATTAGGTTTGAACCCTTTTTTACCCGACTGCAAGAAGGGTTATGTTTTTCGCGCGTATCTTATATGTATGTATGTATGTATGTAATATTCTTTATTATTTGGAGGTGGCAAATCATCAAATAATTCCTCCGGATCTGGGTGGAGCGAGAGGCCTACTGAGCACCTTGCATCGCAGTTTTGTGTTTGAACCCTAAACTTTTAGGGTTCAGCTCCTCTAGCTTAAGATTCTAAAGGCTAGAGGAGCCGAGCACGAGCCGAGCTCAAATTCATATAATGTCGCTTGTGCTCGGCTCCCCTAGAGTCGGTTCACACTACACGAATTTGAGCTCGGCTCATGCTCCGCTCATGCTCGGCTCCTCTAGCGTAAACCCGCCTTAAGGGAATGCAATTCGACATACATTTTCACTGTTTTTCATACAACCGCTCTTACGCGACACATTTTTCATTAGATATTTTGGAAACACAGTATCTTGTGGATATTATCTAGACTTCTATTGAAATCAATTTATAAATTTGTGTAAAACTAATCATATTTTACTCAAAAATTAAAAAAGTATAACAATAGAAGCCTTGCAAATTTAATCAAGATTCTGAAGGACGAAATTTTTTTTCAAACACTTTTAAGGGTTTAAAAAAAAACACGTATTTCCTGGAACAAGTTTTGTGAAATATTCGAGTAAATCACGGAATTACCGAATGCCAACAGAGTTTTTATAGCGTTATCTCTCTTTTTTTGCATTGCCTCTTCATCAAACGTCGCGTTGGATTGCGTTAGATGAAGCAACAAGCTTTGAAACCATGCTCGATGTTGACGATAGGCGAGTGGAAAAGGAGCCTCTAGCTGCGTCACATAGATAACAACCGATACCAGCCCTACCAACATAAACAAACTACAGGCAACAATACACCTCGTAGGGTTGCGACGCTAATTCCCTTAAAATACGCGTTACCAACTTTCAGCAACCAACTTTGTACCGCAACGACGAAGTTTATGACGATAAAATGTTACTGGAAATGTTTTGACCTGACCTCTGGCTGGTTAATGTCTTTTTCTTGTACAGTAGAGTGTTTTAAAGGTTTTTGAAAGTGCCATCTAGCAGAGGATGAAAGGTATGAGTTTGGAAAAGGGTTGGTTTGTGAACTAAAATTTTTAGTTTTTGAAAAAAAAACCCGCCTTGTGCGAGTCGGACTCGCGTACCGAATGTTCCGTACAAACTTACCTATGAAAACGGTTCAATTACCCAATTGAGATACGAAGATTTTTCTGAAACGCAAAAAAAGTTTTTTTTTTGTGACTTAACAACAAAACAGTCTTCAGATTTGTTCCTATACTTTTGCTATGAGACCTTGCTTGATGCCAAATTTCAGGATTCTAGGTCAACGGGAAGCTGCGCGGTATCTTCTCGTCCAATATACCACAGTGTCTCAAGACGAAAGTCTATGACCAGTGCGTGTTGCCAGTGATGACATATGGCTCCGAAACGTGGTCGCTTACCATTGTACGTCATTGGCCTCATCAGAATTAAAGTCACCCAAAGGGCAATGGAGAGGGCTATGCTCGGAGTTACCTTGCGTGATCGAATCAGGAATGAGGATATCCGCAGGAGAACCAAGGTTGCCGACATAGCACGAAGAATCGCCAAACTAAAGTGGCAATGGGCAGGGCACATTGCTCGCAGAACAGATGGCCGTTAGGGCCGAAAGGTTCTGGAATGGCGACCACGTACCGGAAGACGTAGCGTTGAAAGGCCTCCTACAAGGTGGACTGATGACTTGGTAACGGTTGCGGGAGTCCGATGGATGCGAGACGCACAGGACCGTTCGTTGTGGCGACGCTTGGGGGAGGCCTATGTCCAGCAGTGGACGTCTTTCGGCTGAAATGATGATGATGATGAGGTCAACGGGAAGTACCCTATGAATTTTTATTCCCTTGAGAGGGTCGAAATATAGGTTTTTTGCGACATAAATGGCTGTATCTTTGTTTTCGTTAAGTCAGAAGTATGATTTTTTCACAGTTTTAGGGGACCGCACGCCTAAGTATAATTATGGTTTTAATTTCAACTTGATACCTCCACGCGTTTCCGAGATAAAGGGTCTTGACAGACAGACAGACGGACAACAAAGTGATCCTATAAGGGTTCCGTTTCTTTTTCTTTTGAGGTACAGAACCTTAAAAATACTGGAATGAACCTTTTATATTACCTTTCTTCTTGGCGTAATAACATATATACATTCATATATACTTATTGCTATACATAACGTCGTACAGACAAACAGACAGTCAGACGGACAACAAAGTGATCCTATAAGGGTTCCGTTTTTTCCTTTTGAGGTACGGAACCCAAAAAACGGCAAAAATAAGTCATGTTTTGTTATATGGGAGCCCCAGATAATATTACCGGAGTATAATTATTATCTGTAAAAACGTAAAAATAACTCGCACTTTTTTTTATTGATGATTTATTTTTTTTCGGTTGGATAATCATCCAATGACATCCCCCGCTCTTGGGCTGAGCAAGAGATAGTGTCAGACTTTTACTGACTAAAAACCTACTCCTGTTCCTTCTTTGCCTTCGTTCCAGGACCCCGGGGCTCTCTTTCTTATCACCCATGGCCCCAGTAGGCTTCGACCCTGCTGGGCCCCTACGGTTTTGCTGACATCTCCTTGAGGCGTGCGTGGAACACTACGCGCCGTCGACAACTTGGGCTCGGTCCGGACGGTTACCGGACGGTTAGACGGCGAGCTACCCATTGCTGGCCGTCCGCAAGCCAGCGCCTATGGTGGCTGGAAATCGGGATCAGGATCCCGGCGGCTAGGGCGTGAGGCAACCTCCTTTCGCAGAAGGACCGCCTGCCACTCCTCCTCGCTCCGGTTCACGGCCTGTACAAAAGCCCGGCGCGAGTTTTATTGATGATAGGGTCGCGGTTAACCACTATCTCATTGATGGAAAGCAACGATGTGGTCGACGATGGCGCACGCTTGCCTAAAAGTAACCTATTCACTCTTGACTTAAAGATTCCCAGCTTGTACTAGGGTTGCGAGAACGTTTGAAAAAGTGACCGTGGCCACAGAATGCAAAAGGCAACTAAAGAGCACAGGTGGGTTTAAAAAAAACATAAACATAAAACATAAAAATATTTATTTTGGAACATAAAACAATTGACAATAATCACATAGATAACGATGGCAGCTGCAAAAGTTAAAAACTGTGTCGCAACTGTCAACGCCCATCTTAATGTTAAGAAAACAATGTCCCAGGCGTAAAGTCTGTTTTTTAATTAGAGATAATGATTTGACAATTCGAATGTTGCATGTTTTTTCCATTTCATAAATAGTGAGGTACCGCAACCGATATTGAACAAAAAAACCGAAAATATTCGTAAAAATAGTTTAATTTTAAAATGCAACTAATTATGGTAAGTTTTTGTATTTTCTGAAGGTAATTTGAAAGATGCAAATGTCTAACTCATAAAATAAAATATAATTTAAGCCTAAGAATTAAAGACTAGCAAAAGCTGCGTCATTTTATTTTTTCGTCTCGATTTGTTATCACCAAACCCAGATAAAAATATAGAATTACTCAGTGATATTTTTGCTGACATTTTATTACAACTTTAATAATAGGTAATGATAGGACTTCGGTTTGAAAACTAATAATAGTTAAAATTAAACAATCATAAGTCCTCTTTTTGTACTATTTTCGCATGGATCTCTTATAAAATTGTAGCGATAAACGAATCAAGTGTCCGTTTCTTGTAATGCAGTCATGTGAATTCACAGCTTGACGACCAATGGGCAAGCCATAATCATGACGGTCAGTCCTCTCTTTGAGGAGTGGCTGGAGAGGCGTCACGGTGTCCTCATCTTCCGCATGAAGCAAGTCCTCACCGGACATGGTCAGGTTCTAGTACAGGCCAAGGTCCAGAGCGAGGAGGAATGGAAGGGGGTCGCCTCCTTCTGCGAAACAGTAATGCTAGCGAAGGAGGAGGCTGCACGAGTGAGGGAACGAACATCTTTTCGCTCCAGTCGCCGAGACCCCAATCCCGACTACCACAATGTCAATATCAACGTCGAGCAATGGGTAGCTTGCCGTCCAGCAGTCCGGTAATTGGCGGGACTGAGCCCCATTCGTCGACAGCGCTTAGTGATCCACTCGCTCTTCAAAGAGATGTCAGCAAACCGGAGGAGCTCAGTAGAGCCGATCTGGTTTTAGGCAGTAAAAGTCTGACACGCCCTCCTGCCCCGCCCATACCGGGAGAAGTCATTGGATGAATTCCCATCTTGAAAAAATATTGACGACCAATGATGATAACTTTTTTAATTCTAAAGCATAAACTGAGACTGTCTCGTTCCGCTCTTGTAAACCGGATATAAAATTGTGTTGTGACTCCAGCTCCCTGGTAAAAGAAAGTAGCTAAGAATTCATGATTTTCAACCGGTTTTCAACCGCGCCCGCCACGGTGGAGCTAGTTTATTTCTAAACTCACGAGACCGGAGTTTTGTGTGGTTATACAGCCGTCGCAGTTGGGGTTATCGCTTGAAAACTTGGCAGATGACAATCGCAAGACGGGCGGTTCATTATAAATTGAGCTCCAGACCACCGTGGACATACACCAGAAACGAGCTGTTGCGTTATACTTACTTCACAGAAAAATTAAAAAAAGAAGGCCTATAAAGTTCTGGGTGCATCAATCGATTTTTGGATTTCGCATCGGATTTTTCTACCCCCTGAAGGCCACTACGGGTGTTAACCGACCGCAGAGAGTGCGGGCGCAACCTGCCGAGTCTGCGGGTGACCGTGGCCCACACCATTCTACTAGTTGCCCGCCGGTGCAGCGGGGAGCGGGATACATATATCTTTAGCATTCTACAGAAGCTGCGGGCCCGCAACCGCAGCGGATGCGGGTAAAAACGGTTTTGTGAGTTCTCAGTATAAGTAAAAGTCCGAGTGTAAAAAAATATGGTAATATTTTTGAATATTTCTAATTATTTCAATCTTCAATTCATATTAGACTTTGCTATTAACAAACACTATCGTATTTTGGACCTACTTTCCTTAGAGGTTGTATTATTAAAAGAACCGGTATAAAAAAATCGAATTTGGAGACATCACTTGTATCAAAAAGCAGGCAACATATTTCTGGAGTTTGACATTTGGACTTGTCAAATCATTATCTGGGATTAAAAAACGCACTTTAACAATAAGCGTGTAGTATGTAGTGTGTAATATGTAGTGTGTAATATGTAGTGTGTAGTGTGTGTATATATGTTGTATGTGTGTATGTATTAATACATTCTAAGGTTCCACAATTTTCTCAGTATCACTGTACGAAAGTGTTTTTAACCAATCAGTCAAATTCTTTTTAAGGTCATTTCGTTTTAGGTGGTAAATATTGACGAGTTTGTTTATTTTTTTGTACATCTTTGAGCTGATGAATGTGAAATGCCTTTTCGCTACTGCTACTCTACAGGGTACTATTTTGCAGACTCTGTCTGAGAGGCGTTTGGCAGTACTAAAATTTGGATCATAAGTTTCAAGGTTATGTTTACTCAGCACAGTTTGCAGAATGAATATTTGCCTAACCGTAAGCACGTTACACTCCGAGTAAAGGTCTGAGGTTGGGTAGCGGATAGGTTTCCTACAGAGAACCTTTAGTACAGCCCTCTGTGCCCTTTCTAATCTAAGCATGGCGGTTTTGTGGGCTCCTCCCCACGAGATCACGCAATGTCCTAAAATTGATTGAGCGAGTGCAAGGTAAACTGTCATGAGGCATTTGAAGTCAGCGACCGCCCTAAGCTTTTTAAAGACGTAGATTAATCTACGAACGCGAGTCACTAAAGAGTTGATCTGCTTTTTCCATTTTAGGTGGTTATCAATGATTACTCCGAGATATTTAATATTATCAGTCCGATCGATATGTATCTGTATGGATATACAGTTGCAGTTGTCGGAGTTGGACGGGGTGCAGATGTGTGCTCTGATTTTGAGGGAGTTTGGGGGTTACTTTGAACGCCTGGTGTGAAGGTTATACACTTTGTCTTGCTAATGTTGAGGGTCAAGAGGTTTGTGTTTAGCCAATTCATGACCACGCTTAGAACATGCTCGGCTTTACTGAACGTGTCGGACCAGCCATTTCCGTGAACGATAAGATCTTTATCATCGGCGTAAGCTATTATTTTAGAGTTAGGCAGGGCTATTTGACACAGTTCATTCATATAAATTATGAGGTTTCAGTCAGTAAAGGTCTGATATGCCCTCTCGTACCACCCTAGAGCGAAAGAAGTCATTTGATGATTCACACTTCATACCTCAAAGAAAAAATCGTGTTTGAGCTCTATGGAGTGGTCTTGCTAGCGGTAATAATATTTTCAATACGCTTACTCGAAAAAGCGCTCTTATACCTAGCGCTTTTAGGCACGCAATGAGGATCAGTCATGATTTTTATCGAGTTGCAGACTTATAGCGTCAAAAAAAAACAGTAAATACTGTGAAGGAATTATTTAAATCGGACCAAAAATGACCATTCGCCCGAGAATGAAGCGACTCGCTGTGACGTCATCAGTCACGATCGGTCTCCATCGCATCGGCGAATGAATACGATCAAGCCGTTCGTCGCGCGGATCATGACAGATGACGTCATCGTAAACAGTCCAGCGACAGCGCGCGTTTCCAAACTGTAGCCGTTCATAAAAACATTAATAAATCCACCATTTTCTTGACGGATTATAATAGTTTAAAAAATTATATGCTCAGTAAATTATTACACATACGATGTACTTAGTAAAAATCGGATTTGCTATTATGTGATTGATAAGGATCCGTACTCGAAAGGGTAAAACTGGACCCTATTACTAAGACTCCGCTGTTAGTCCGTCTGTCTGTCTGACCGTCTGTCACTAGGCTGTATCTCATGAACCGTGATAGAGAGTTGAAATTTTCACAGTTGATGTATTTCGTAATTTTTTTTTGTTGTATTTTGCTACGGACGGTGCGGAACCCTCCGTGCGCGAGTCCGACTTGCACTTGGCCGGTTTTTTATTGTTGATTAGCGACCCACCTCATGAGAAATAAACATTGAGTGTCGAGCACCCATGAGAAATAAACATTGGGTGTCGAGCACCCATGAGAAATAAACATTGGTTGTCGAGCACCCATGAGAAATAAACATTGGGTGTCGAGCACCCATAAGAAATAAACATTGGGTGTCGAGCACCCATGAGAAATAAACATTGGGTGTCGAGCACCCCTGAGAATAGACATCAAGAAACAGATCAGTAATCGCCTTTTAGGTTACGTATAAATTATAATATTTCTTGATAATAAAAACTAGTTTAATTTTTATATAGGGTGACTGGCAATTAGTGTACGATACTTGAACACGTGATTATGCTCATGATAACAAACAATTTTTATTATGGGAGCAAAGCCGAAATCGCGAAAAAAATATCAGCTGTTCAGTACATTAGGCAAACATAAATGTACTGAACAGCTGATTTCTTTTCGCGATTTCAGCTTTGTTCCCATAGTAAAAGTTGTTGGTTCTCATAAGCACAATCACGTGTTTAAGTATCGTACACTAATTACCAGTCACCCTATATAAGTAGATAATGGTTTCATTTTATATTTTTATCAAACATTATCAGTAATTAAGTACGCAGTATGTAAGGAGGACATTTATTTATTTGTCGGTAGATCAGAGTGCATTTTTCTTCTCACACTTCGCCACTTTTTCGAGTCATCAAATGAGCATGAGTACCCATGAGGTTTTCTAAAAGCCGGCGCCCCTGTGGCCAACCAAAACTGGCCAGATCGTTCAACCCTCTTTTCTTGATTCTGAATAAATAATTTTAGATGAAAATAGATTATGTTATTATTTTATTTAAAATAACAATCTTTATTGTGTGTGTGTGTACCAAATAAACTATTTTTTTTAATTTTTTCGTTCTTTAAGAATATCTCTTTACAATATTTCCAGTAGTGGCGTGTCTGTACTCCATTCGAAATAAGACATTTGAACAAACTTTTTTACTGTCCGTTCAACCGATATTGACTTTTATTGCGTTGGTGGTAAGACAAATGACGGCTGCAGTAAATTGTTGGTATTGTAACCACTTTTTTGCTTTTAATGCCATCCTTATACCTACGGAGTAGAAATCAAAATCGGTTAAACGGATAGTAACAAAGTTTTTTTTAATGCCTAATCTTATTTATCAATTTTTATGTCAAAAGATTTCGAAAGATCGAAGAAGTGGCTTTGTCATCACGTAAGGTCAAGCTAGAAAATGGAATAACTCTGACCGGGATAGGACAAATCGTGATTGAGCATGTGGACTAGCACAGATATATAGAGAATACTAGAACGAGCGGAGCGAGCTATAAAATATTTTGTCAATTACAGAATTTGAGGTTGTGGTGTTATGAATTCTTGCACACGTCGGGGCCCCTGTAGCAAGGAGGCCCCATATCACTGATACAGTTGATACGGCGGGAATTACGCCTCCAATTTTAAGTCACGTTTAGTCATGAATCCGGCTCCAACTTGTGAAGGACCAATTTTTGTTTTCCCAAATTCCAGTGTATCGTTAGTCAGTGACCTAACTCTAGTATCAAGTGTTTTCAAAAGGTTATCGAACCTACTGAAGAACCTCTACCAACCAAAGGAAAAGAAACAATACGAATACCCAGCCAGCCACACAAAAATGTCTTTCAAACATACCAAACATATCTACCCAAACCACAGAACATGAAACATTCGGCAAATAAAACCTTGCGTTAAATATCACCCTTACACGGGTAAGGCCATGGTTATAAAGTATGAGCAGTTGAGCTGTCGAATTCAGCGAATTTATTTATTATTATATTATAACCATCAGAATGAAAATAATATGTTTTAAATGGACTCAATAAATTATAAACCAAAACAAATAATTAAGAAATATATTTTTTTTAATTCAGTTTTTTTTATATTTTTTTTTTTGTTTTGGTGTACAATAAAGTTTTTTCTATTCTATTCTATCAAAGTATTCTATGTAGTAAGTGGCTATTGCATAATCTATATATATATAAATGAATAGCTATTCGTTAGTCTCGCTAAAACTCAAAAACGGCTGGACCGATTTGGCAAATTTTGGTCTTGAAATATTCGAGATAGTTCAGGGAGAGTTAGTCGTTACGGGTGCCAGAAAGTATGCCCAAGGAGTACCGTAGTTTTTTTTTTCGGCGGGGCGATCGGCCGCCTCCTTCGCTAGCATTACTGCTTCGCAGAAGGAAGCGACCGCCTGCCATTCCTCCTCGCTCCGGACCATGGCCTGTACCAAGGCCTGGCGCGAGAGATCACCGCCGCCTCCACGAGGACACGGCATTGCTCTGCCCAAGCGGGGCACACCTCCACCGTATGCTCCACCGTGTCCTCCGGGCGGTCCACACAGTGACGACAACCGGGCGTCGCTGCCGCACGAATCCGGTGCAGGAACTTCCCGAACTTACCGTGTCCAGTGAGGACCTGCGTCAGGCGGAAGGTAATGACACCGTGTTGCCTTTCCAGCCACTTCTCAAAGAGGGGACTTACCGCCATAATTACGGCGTGCCCAGCACTGGGTTGCGATAGTCGCTGTCGCCATTCCGCCATGAGATCCTGCCGGAATTCTTTGCGCCATACCGTGACTTGTCGCGGCAAACTGGGTTGTGTAGGTCTGGTAGGCAGCCACATCCGGTTAGACTGAAAGCCGACCTCAGACTAGTTGGGAAAAGGCTAAAGAGAAGAAAAAGTTAAAGAAAAATGCACGCTTGCTCGCACTTTGTAACCGAACCTTAAGTTACAAAACATTTTATTGGAATACCAACGGCTGATACAGGAATCCATGTTATTTGATACTCGTACTTTTCACGAAGCGACGCGAACTGGATACTGCGTATTTATGGTATATACCAGTCTTTTCTCAAGCTGGGTACAGACTGCTGTAATGTACCGTGCAAGGTAACATTCAAGGAGCATTTCATAAGTGAGGACGCAGCGCGCGCACGAACCAAGCAGGTACCTACTGGCATAGTTGAAATTAGTGATGCAACGGAAGTGTCTTAACGGAAGCGGAAACGGAAACAGATGTCAAAAGTAAATCTTTGCGGATGCGGAAGCGGAAACGGAAATGTTAATACTATGAAGAAAAAGCCCAATTTTATTTTTTTAAAACGATAGAATGTTTACGTCGTAATCACATCACAAGGCGCGATGATGCGCAGAATGAACCAAATAAATATTATAATAAAAAAAACCCGTTGCGAAACGTTTGTTTGCCCCCCCCCGTACCTCTTCCGAGGTGTCCAGATTTCCACGCGCCCCCCGCCCTTGCGCCCCTCGCTGTATTCTTCCGTTTAGGGTTCTATTATAAATTTTGCGGAAGCAGAAGCGGAAACAGAAGTGAAAAAGCTTGCGGAACTTCTGCAGAAGCGGAAGCGGAAGCTGAGTTCTGTTGCAACACTAGTTAAAATCCTCCGTTCGCGCGCGTAGTGTGCACGGTTCGCGCGCGCAAGGCGTCCACACTTTAGGAATTCCGTTACATTGCATGATACATTGCGATAATGTGGACGGCAAATTCTTTCATTGCGTGTTACATCGCATGTTTCTTTACAGCTGTTTGTACCCGGCTTTAGATCTGCTTCAAGTTTAAAACGAAGTTTGTTGGAGAAATGGAGTCTGGATGGATTGAGTTTCGATAGCACGTGTTCAATGAATTGAGGATATTTATTTGATTATTTTTACCCGACTGCTCCAGAAAGGAGGTTATGTTTTTCAAGTGTATGTATAAAAAAACTGGGCAAGTGCGAGTCGGACTCGCGCACTGAGGGTTCCGTACAAACTTGAAAGGTAAATTGCGGTTTACGATTTATTTTATGACATATTAAAAAAAAAACTACTTATTAGATCTCGTTCAAACCAATTTTCCGTGGAAGTTTGCATGGTAATGTACATCATATATTTTTTTTTAGTTTAATCATTCTCTTATTTTAGAAGTTACAGGGGGGAAGACACATTTTACCACTTTGGAAGTGTCTCTCGCGCAAACTATTCACTTTAGAAAAAATTATATTAGAAACCTCAATATAATTTTTGAAGACCTATCCATAGATACCCTACACGTATAGGTTTGATGAAAAAAAAATTGAGTTTCAGTTCTAAGTATGGGGAACCCTCCAAATTTATTGTTTTTTTTTCTATTTTTGTGTGAAAATCTTAATGCGGTTTACAGAATACATCTACTTACCAAGTTTTAACATATAGTTCTTATAGTTTCGGAAAAAAGTGGCTGTGACATACGGACGGACAGACAGACAGACAATATGACGAATCCATAAGGGTTCCGTTTTTTGCCATTTGGCTACGGAACCCTAAAAATAATAAAATATTGTTTACTGACTCTTTTAATAAACAGAAATAATTAATGAAAAATATAAGGTTTATGAAAATTTCCCCTCTTTGAAGACTGGCTGGAAAGACAACACGGCGTTCTCACCTTCCGAATGATACAGGTTCTCACCGGAAATGGTAAGTTCGGGAGGTACCTGCACCCGATTCCTGCGGAAGAAACGCCTGGGTGTCACCATTGTGTGGACCGCCCAGAGGACAGCATACGGTAGAAGTGTGCCGGCGCCCCGCTTGGGCAGAGAACTGCCGTGTCCCCCTGGGGGCGATCGGTGGCAACGATCTCTCGCGCTGGGCTTTGGTAGAAGCTAGGAGGAGGAATGGCAGGCGATTGCCTCCTTTTGCGCAGCAGTAATGCTAGCAAAGGAGGCGACCGCACGCGCGAGGGAACGGTCCTCACGCCCCAGCCGCCGGGATCCCGATTCCGATTTCCAGCCACCACAGGCGCGGGTTTGCGGATGGCGAGCAATATGTTGCACGCCATCCGACCGTCCAGTAACCGTCCGGACCGAGCCCAAATCGTCGACGGCGCTTATTGTTCCACGCGCGCCTCAAGGAGATGTCAGCAAAATCGTAGGGTTCCAGCAGGGTCGAAACCTAGCCTAGGAAAACCCGGGGCCCTGTAATGCAAGACAACGAAGGAACAAAAGAGTGGGTTTTAGTCAGCAAAAGTCTGACATCCGCTCCACCCAAGGGCGGGAGAAGTTAATGCCCACCTAAAAAAAAGGTTCATGAAAATTTAATTAGGTATTGTACCTTCATTGGTTTGATGAAAATCGTTGATTGTTACTTGTGTGAATTGCTTTGCTCGCGTATAAAATTATCCCAAGAGGACATATTCCCACAATAAAAAGTATATGCTATTCCAGGTCTGTCAGTCTACCAGACATAGTGTGACAAGTTTCATTGAAATCTGAGCAGTCTCTCGAGCGTGAAGAAGTGATAAACATACACACACATTCACTAATTTTTACCTTTAAAAAATTGGACCCGATTTCCGGCCACCGTAGGCTTGCGGACGGCGAGCAATGAGTGGCTCGCCGTCCGACCGTCCGGTAACCGTCCAGACCGAGCCCAAGTCGTCGACGGCGCGTACTGTTCCACGCCCGCCTCAGGAAGATGTCAGCAAATCGTAGGGGCCCAGCAAGGTCGAAGCTTACTGGTGTCACAGGTAGTGTGAAAGTGAAACCTTGGGCCCTGGGACGAAGGCAAAGAAGGAACAGGAGTGGGTTTTTAGTCAGTAAAAGTCTGACACTATCTCTCGCTCCGCCCAAGAGTGGGATTTGTCATAAGATGATTTTCCCACCCAATAATAAAAAAAAACCTTTATAAAATTAGTACTCACGTATTCACGATACCCTCGCCAAGACAGACTTCACACGTACAAATATTCTTACCTAATATGTTACTTGCGGTCCCAACCGGGAAGTAGGAAAATGCAAAATATTAAAGTCTTCAGCGCAAATGAAAGACTTACCCCAGGGAGATTGCAATCATATTATTCCCTTTTATCAGACCACGTAGAACCCACATAACTTTTGTTCCAAAAACGTTTTTAATAATAAACGTGCTGTGCGAATGTAACCGAGTGTTAATATGGTCCCTATCTTCGAACAAAGGAGTCCAAATTTTAAATTAAGGGGCGGATCCCCTATTCGTTTATAGTCTGAGAGCTAGCTGCAATAAGTTTTTAAACAAGGGTTTTTTTTAATAAATACAAATATTTAGATATAATGAACTCCTCCTCCTCCAAGTACACATACTTAAAAAAACATAGCTATCATTATAGCATATAGCATAGCATAATCAGCCTTTTTTTAATGTTCCCACTGCTGGGACTCAGGCCTCCTCTCTAGGAGAGGGAATGGGCCGTAATCCACCACGCGGGCCCAGTGCGGGTTGGTGGATGTCACATGTCTTCGAATTTTAGTTCTAGGACATGCCGGTTTCCTCACGATGTTTTCTTTCACCGTTTTGAGAGCAGTGGTGATGAAATAAATTACACAAAGTAATGCGCCTGGCTGGGTTTGAACCCGCGACCTTACAACTCGTAAGTCGGGGTCGTTACCACTCGGCCACCACTGCACTGCACTAACTATCATTATATACACTAAATAAAAATGAAAAACCGACAAGTTCGAGTCGGACTCGCGCACGAAGTGTTCCGTACCATTTGTAACAAAAACGGCAACAAAAAAAACATTTTTTTGGGGCTGGGCAAAATACATGCTTTGCTTTATTGAAATACAAATTACAAAATACAGTATCGCAAGTAATTAAAATACAAAATATCTTTATGTAAGATATTTGAAATATAAAATACAAAACACAGTATTTTTACTTCCAACTTTAAATATATTTTTTTTGTCATTATATATGTGGAAGTTTGTAATTAGCAATTTAGTTATTTACCATTGTCATTATGTTGTTATTAGTCTGTAAGCTTTCCTAAAATGTGAAAAATAAAAATAAAATAAAAATAAATAAATAAATTTTAGCTATTTTTAATTGAAATACAAAATACAAATTACATATTACAAAATAAGTAATCTAGACCAGTATGGGCTGAAAAGTAGAGGAAAACAAGATTAATTAATCAGTAAAACCAGAGTTTCCTTTCATGAACACTAGATTTTTAAATGTACTGTCAGATAAACAGCCTCTTGTTGGAGAGTGAATAAAACCTGCTAAAGAAAACAAACTCACACTCACGATTGCTAAATGAAGGTTAAATGTATTTTAATGTTAAAATGTATTTTGAAGCCTCAAGTATTTGAAATACTAATTACAAAATACTTCGCCATCAGGTATTTGAAATACGAATTACAAATTACATTTTAAGGAAGTAATTGAAATACAAATACCAAATACGTATTTGTATTTCAATTACGTATTTTAATTACAAGTAATTCAAATACTGCCCAACCCCGTGGGAACCCCACTTAAATATTTGTTTTATTCTGTTTTTAGTATGTGTTATTATAGCGGCAATCGAAATACATCATCTGTGAAAATTTCAACCGTCTAGCTATCACGGTTCATGAGACAGACGGACAGACAGACAGACAGACAGACGGACGGACAGCGGAGTCTTAGTAATAGGGTCCCGTTTTACCTTTTGGGTACAGCAAGTAACCTAAAAACCCTAAAGAACTAAAAAGTAATCTAAAGTATGGCGTCGAAAAACTCCTCCGCATCGCTGTCGTACTGCTGCAGCTGGTAATGTACCCAATGCAAATATTAGTTAATTTTCGCTCTTGACCGTAACTTCGCCTCTTAGTAAGCGATTGTTGAAACTACGATGGAGCGAGCGTGTCTAGAAGATGGCTTTCCACTCTTGCTTTGGTTGATCAGGTCAGGGTTGAGGGGTCAGAGGTAGTAGGGAACACAGATCCTAGCAGAAACTTCCACTTTTTGGTTGAGCACTCAATAAATTTGGAGGATAAGCACTTATTATCACTAGCCGGTACATCAACCAAGTGCCGGATGATTCTCTGTTGCACATTGGTAGTATATTTGGATCATCAATTTGTTTGACTTATTATTGCTTAATTGTACTCTGATTAGAAAATTATATTCTGTGTATAATGGACGTTTGTTTAAGGACCATAACGAAGCCTATTTTAAACAATCGCCTGGCCTATTGATCTAGTGGTTAGTGGCATTGACTGCTATGCTGGAGGTCGTGGGTTGGATTTCAACTAGGACAAATGTTTGTGTGATAAGCACGATCATTTGTTCTGTGTTTAGTTGTAATTTATCTATAACTATGATATGTATTTAGAAATATTTAAGTATTTTTATTAGTTGTCTAATACTCATAGCACAAACTCTGCTTAGTTTGGGACTAGATGGCGTTGTGTGATAGTTGATAGCGATTTACAATATTTAATTAAAGAGAAATTAAATGAAAATCTGACGAGTGACACAAGGTAATAAAGTGGAAGTTTTTTATACAGAACCAAGAGTCTAAAGATTCAGCATTTACCTAAAATACTTAATGTAAATGTATTAAAGTAAAAATATGCAAAACAGGATGAATTTTTTCAGCGAAATTCAAGTAAATTTCCCTCGGTTGCTGCATACAAAATAATATTCAACGTTCTTTATTTCTAAATAGACTGCATATTTTTATCTCCTGCTATAAATCTGTCCTTATCTTCTCGCATCAGTACCCGACTCCCTGACTATATTTCGTTTTCAGTAATAATGCGGTTTCTTTTATCTTTTCCTTATTATCTTTGCCCCTGTTTATTTCGAAAATTAGAAAATGCGAAACTCTGTAATGAAGTTAGAGAAAATTTTTTCAGGAAGTGTTTTCAGTTCATAATTTTCATGTTTTGTAGTTATTTTTGGTTAACACTGATATAAAACTGTCAAGGTTACTTAGTAGTATAATTGGATAAGGCATCGTATTTTTATATTATGTTGGGAAAAGAAAATATTGGAAAGGGTGTGACTCAGGCGTACTATGCAATTTGTAAGATCAAAAAAAAATGTGAAAAGACCAGTCAAAAAAATTCAATTATGACTGGAAACTCGATGAACTAGCGACCAATCATAACACAATTATTTCGATTTTCTATGATACTATCGAACTGTTAACTTAACAGGCGCTTCTTAAGGAAAAGTTAAAAGGAAACCATTGAAACTCCTTTTAAAAGTGTACTTACATAATGTGCATCTTCAATATGATAAACAACTCTGCCTCTTTTCTAAGAACCGTTTATGTATTTTTCAAAGTTATTTTCAGTTGAATTTCTTTGTATTTCTCAAGAACATGGGGTCCTCGACCTTTGGAAAGGATACGAGGAGGAAAAGCTAACTTCACAGGCCTCTTAGACACTTTTCATGGAACATGATAATAACCGACGATTATCCCTGTACGCGCTATGCCTCTAAAGACAGCCCCTGGTTGGTGGGAAACTATTGCGATTGTAACATATACGACTATAACGTGTATAACTATTACGATTGCATTACTACTTACCATCAGTCTGCTATTTTTATAAATTCGTCATTCCAACACGATTCCATTGTCATTTTGCTAAAAGTTCGTAATCTGTTAATTCATAATGGCCAATCATTGATCGATCGGTGGTCTCGTATTAGAATTGTGGTACGAGCTGTCTTGTAACGAATTAAAAGCAAAGACTGCACAGTGACGTTCTAATGGGAGGTCACTGATCAAAGGAACTGTCAAAACTTTAGCAGATTACCGCATTCGTCAGACATTCATTTGTCATTATATACGGGATTACCATTCTGTGCCATTTCTTTCAATGGAGTGTCAGCGGTTGACCATTGGAAAGTCATAATGACGCCATTATATTAGTATATTACCAAACTTGCCAAAATCAACAATTATGAAGTCAATGATAGACCATTCTGGCACTATTGTAATAGCAGATTTGAGGCCCTGGTAGGAACGCAGTCAAGCACTAGTTTATATCAATTAAAAAAATAAAATATAGAGAACAAAGATGGGCTAACGTTTTAGGAGGCTTAAGCAGACTGGTTACCAAAAACTGTTTTAATACTGTGGCCCCTGCCTGAACAATTGTGCACATTTGAATTATTATTAAATTTTGTTATTTCAGTAAATATTTAATGTTCTAATATACACTAACTCACCTAAGAGTGGAATATAGCTGTTCAAAAAAAAAATCATTTATTAACATCAGTTATATTTTGTATATCTTCGTATGTTCCACAATAAAGACGAATTGAATTGAAAGATTACAAGCACCCCTAGCCAAGTTGATAATCTGCAATCGTTAACGCTAGTCGAAAACTAATCATATGTATGGGAATGACATCATCTCAACGTTAAGTCTCGTGATCAGAACAAACGAATAGAAAATTCGTAGCCAAGTTCACATCGTTCAAAATGATAGAATGAATTGTTATCGTTTCTACAATGTTCAACGCTGCATTCTTTGTTATTGTAGAACGACATTGTAGACCGAGCGGCCGACTCAAGCGCGTCAACATGGCTATCTACTTATCGTTTTCTACAATTAGTGACACCGAGGCGTTACCGATTGGAGAACGGAATTCGACACGAAACGGTTGTAACTTGGCTAGGGGGAAAGGTGACTTTGCGCCGCCCTCTTTCTAGCTGTAATCTTCCACTTAAACTGTGTCCACCATCCATCATTTCTTCACTCTTCCCCTAAAATTATTTATTGATTTCACAACTTCAAAAATCAATACAAATCAATCTCTAAAACTGACAAACATTTCACAATACACACCAAATTAAATCGAATGTAAACTCTTTTAAAATACATCGCCTGGACTCGAACCCACGTCAATCAATCAATACTGATTCCCATTAACGTCACATCTGGTTATAATGATCTGGAACGCACTTGATATCAATTATAATAAAGTTAATGGACGTTTTGTCTGTCTGTATACTAATACTAACTTTTACTAGTATCTTTGTTACATAAAAATAAAAAATGTATTGAATAAGAAATAGCTAACTCGATTTAGATGTGATATTGTGTGTATATTTAAGTGGATCTCTAGATGATTTGAAAATATAATTGGACTCGGTTGGTAGTGCTGCAGTCGGGTTTGTAGCGACATCTATGACGTCACATAAGAACTATTCCTGCATCGCGCAATTAAAGTTCTCCACGCGATTAGAATATATAGAACAGCCCGAAATCATCTATCGGGCAGTTGCCCACCAGACATAACACCCGTCTGGTCGGAGGGTCCTCCTTTTTCAACGGAGGTTTGCGGGACTTTACACTCTGTTCCGCCTACCTCCAAACTGGTGACCCTCGACAATGAACGTCAGCGCAGCCTTCGTGCAGCCTCGCGTCATCATCACTTCCTCAAGCTTTCGAGCAGTGAGTCATACAGCCAGCACCCACGGCTTTAAAGGGTATCCTGACCACCAGCATGCCTACCAAGTCATACCTGGTCATCACCCTAGGCCTTATCAGCGACCTTGGCGAAGCACACTGCACCTACGGCCAGTCACATGAAGAGCCACGAAGAACCTCTCCTGGTCGACGCCAGCAGTCGAGCCTCTACGTCGCACAGCACCGCTCCGACTCACTGGAGCCAGCAGCACTACTCCGACTCACTGGAGCCTGCAGCATCATCCCGACTCACTGGGACATCATCACCCCGACTCACTATATAATATTCCACAACTATCACACAACGCTCACTGGAGCTATCCACAACTATCACTGGAGCATCACCGCAGACAGTTCCGACTCACCGAGAACTATGCGGCAAATGGTTCCGACCCACTGGAACCAACCTACCACTGGCCTGGCACGCATCAAGAAGCATCAAGAACCATCGATCTCTGATCTACGGAGGGGAGTGATGTAGCGACATCTATGACGTCACATAAGAATTATTCCTACATCACGCAATTAAAGTTCTCCGCGCGATTAGAACATAAATAGAACAGCCCGAAATCATCTATCGGGGGCAATTGCCCGTCTGTTCGGAGGATCCTCCCTTTTCAACGGAGGTTTGCGGGACTTTACTCTCTGTCCGCATACCTCCAAAGGTTCTCAATTTTTTTTTATGATAATATGCCGGGGACAACAAAGTGATCCTATAAGGGTTCCGTTTTTTACCTTTGAGGTACGAAACCCTAAAAACGTGTTGCACTGACCCCAAATAAAACGGGACAAGGGCAGGAAGATGGTGAAGATGATATGTATGAAATGATATGAAAGAAAAGGGAGTTAGTAACAAAGACAAGGTCAGGAAGATGTTGTTCTAGGGCCATAGTTTCTGCAGCCCCTGTTTATCATGCACCTGCAAGATTTCAAACCATTTTATCTGACCAAATCTTTCTTCTTTGACTGGCTAAGCAAACAATAATCCAAGTGAAGTCAGATGTAAACATTGTACGGTAAACAGTATTACTACGAACAATCTCATCACGAGTTCAATTATTCGTTTTTTCGAGTTTTATTATTGTGACTGGCCTGTTAGTCTAGTGGTTAGTGGCCCTGACTGCTATGCCGGAGGCCGTGGGTTCGATTCCCACCCAGGACAAATGTTTGTGTGATGAGCACCATCATTTTGTTCTGTGTCTGGGTGTAATTTATCTGTAATATGTATATATTTAAAAATATATATAAATATGTTTATCAGTTGTCTAGAACTCATAACACAAGCTCTGCTTAGTTTGGAACTAGACGGCGTTGTGTGATAGTTGTGGAATATTATTATTACTATGGACCCTTTCGGACCTGACTCAGGACCCTGAGGTCCTGGAAGGCGTACGAAGGGGCCAACTCGCAGAGGCCCTTTAGATATTTTTAATGGTACGTGATACCAACCGACGATTATCCTTGTACGCGCTATGCTAGTGCACTCAAGGACAACCAAAGATAATAGGGCTATGGTTTTTGGAGTCTTATGTGGACTGGTAACCTGGAAATATTATTATTAATTAAACAGACTTATCGTCACATTTTTGAAACAAATAGATAATCAGTTTCAGTAATTTTGTTAACGATTTTCATTGTAATCAGATATATCGATGGCACTGTTGGCGCAGTGGTTGATAGATTGGCTGCTGCATTGCGTGCCACTGGTTTGAAATGTTTTTATGGCGTACATATTGTTGATTGTGGTGACGCGTGTAAATAGCAATCACCTGAATGGGGATGGTGTTTTAAGACTACCAATATGGCGGTGAAATTATGGTTGTATTACACAAAATTAAATCCCTGTTGACGATTCCCCGCGAACCTGAATCTAGCGACATCTATAGCAATTCAGAGCCCACGTACCTTGCTAATCCAGTGACCCACTCGTCGTCAGGAAAGCGCTTCATCCACGGACGCGTGGTCTGTCTGTGTGCTGCCGGCCGGCGAGCTAAATCTTCCTTCATCTACCGGTGGGCTGGTCAGAACTCGTGAAACCAACACTGCACTTTATGGTCTTAATGTCTCACAGTAGCAGATACACTTATTCCACGAGAATTCTCAGGTTTTCAACAGATATGGGATTTTTACAGCGGAGCGGTTTTTATTCGACGCAATGTCGATTTGCGTAGCGGACACAACTTACTTTTTAGCGGGTTAGACGCCATCTAGCGGTCTTTAGCGAGCGTCTCAAGAAAGCATTCGATACGTCACCAGTGGGCGTTGCGGTCGTAGATATTGGTGAAGGAAATCGTCAACAGAGACTCAATTAACTTAGAGAATGCGGGAGAGGTAACTAATTTATATTATTTATTCTCTAAAAATACATATACCTTAAGAAAAGGCATTGACGCTTCACCATGCTCCCCCCCTTGGAAGGACGCAAGTGCTTTCAAAGGGAAAGGTTAAGATTGTAAAGATTTACTAACCTAGATCATGATCGGAAAGTCTAAGCTTTATGACTAAATGCGGAAAATAAAAATCATTTAGAATACTAATCCTAAAAATGCGAAAAATAAAAATCATTTAGAATACTAATCCTAAACCTTAAAAAACTACGAGTATCGTTAAAATGAAATTTTATTGCGTTGGAATAGGATATAGTTTTGTGACAGAGCGTTTAAAATGACCGAACCTTGTCCTCACCATTGCAACGCGAGCGACATTGTCAGTCCCTTTATAAGGATGCGGTTTTAATGGTTTTACATTGGCTTCCCACATAACGCCAAAATGTGGGGAGCGAGGTGGAATCAATTTCCACTTAATGCGGCGAGTTGATAACTCATTTAAAAGAGACGAATTGAGGTTTGACCTCATTAAGAAATTATAAAGTTCATCGAATTGAGCTTTACCACCAACGAAATTGGTAGCGTTATCCGAATAAAGACAGGATACTGGCCCTCGACACGAGATAAAACGTTTAAACGCGGCTAAAAAGGCGTCGGTAGTAAGTTCAGACACTAACTCTACATGGACAGCCTTGGTTACCAAGCACACAAACAAGCATATATAAGCCTTCTGAGCGTGTTGACCTCTGCGACGAGAGAGAGTTATGCGTATGGGACCAGCATAATCCACTCCAGTATGGACAAAAGCCTTTGATTCCGATACACGGTATTCAAGAAGGGCCGCCATCATTGGAGTGGGGTGCGTCGGATTAACTCTAAAGCATGTGTTGCATTGTCGCAACTTGGACCTAATGACAGTCCTGGCATCTAGTATCCAAAATCGCTGTCGTAAAATAGACATAAGTAGCCCTGGCCCAGTGTGACAGTTCATCACATGGTAATGACGAATTATCAAATCCACAACAGGATCATGTTTGGGAAGTAAAAAAGGATGCTTAGCATCAAAGGGAAGGCAGGACTTTGAAAGTCTTCCCCCAATGCGTAATATACCCTCTTCATCCAAAAAGACAGATAAACTGCCAAGTTTCTTTGGCAACAATTTACCACATATGATGAGCTCAATGTCATCTGCGAAATGAACAGATTGCACAGCACGGATCATAACTCGTTCCGCCGCTGACAATCCCTGCGGCAACCGGGGTTCACAACGAACCTTCGGTCTAGCGAATTTAAGTATATAATAATGCGGACTGTCCGAGGCCAGCTGTCGCACAGTGCGCATAGCTATGTAAGGACTCGACTTCAGTCCAAAAGGTGAGCGGTTAAAAGCGAATGTCAACACAGGATCATTCACACTGAATCGACACAAAATGCGTAGGTACTTACGCTGCTCAACAGGTACGCAAATTCGTAAGTACATCTGCTTAATATCAGAATTGATAGCGATAGAAAATAATCTAAAGTTGATTAAAAGAAGAAACAAATCTGTTTGTAAATTCGGACCAATATGGAGTACATCATTTAAAGATAAACCGGTATGAATCCTGGCACTCGCATCGAATACAACGCGCGGCATCGGCTTGTCTGGCCGAACGACAGCGTGATGAGGGATGTAGTATCCGTCATCCGAAATGGCGGATTCGTCGACTGGACTTAAGTATCCATTATCTATGTACTCTTGGATCACTGCGTTATAATTTTCCCGCAACGTCGGCGATTGGCGGAGTTTTCTCTCCAGCGCAACCAGTCGACGGTACGCGGCGGCACGGGAGTTACCCAACTCGCTGGGATCCTTACTAAAGGGTAACGCGATAGTATAACGTCCCGCATCGTCACGTGACACGGTCGCGGAAAAAATATTCTCACATTCGGTTTCCTCAGGAGATAAAAAACGTTTATTTTCAACTTCTTCCAATTCCCAGAACTTTTGTAATGAATCATTAAGGGCTAATGCTGTGAAAGAAGAGCTAGGTAAATTTAAATTATCTTTACTAGGCGGAAAATCACCCATAAGGACATACCCGAATGTGGTCAATAATGCGGGTGGCGCATTTGAACCTAAGTCTACCCTATTCCCCAAATAAATATACGGAAACAGTTGAGCGCCTAACACTATGTCAATATCTCCTGGAATATTCCAGCTTAAATCAGCGAGCGGAAGCGAGTGGAAGTCCACATGACAATCCCACTTAATATGGTGCGAAGGTAGCTGATCCGTAATACATTCAACTACTAACGCGTAAATAGTATATTTTTGATGCGGGTATACGCGAGACTCGATATCTAGATTCACATAACCTATTATCGGCCGCGACACAGAACCAACTCCTTTGACAAAAGAATTATTCAAAGGAATTATTACTAAGTTGAGTTTTCTACAACAATCTGTAGTTATTAAATTATTTTGCGAACCATTGTCAATTAAGCACCTAACTATTGTTTTATGGCCCGAACTATTATTGTTAGCGCGCGCATAAACCTGAGCGGTCGACAACAAGACTGCCGACTTAGCCCTCGTATCTGCAGCCAATAATACGGCCGTGTTATGGGTCGGACATGTTTGAGCAACGTCACCCGAACCACAAGACGCCGCGTGGGGCGGGGGGAACGCGGGGGGCGCAGTGGCCAGCGGCACAGCCAGGCTGGACGCGACGGCCACATTGCAATTCGTCGGTTTAACATCAGCTACATGCGACTGTTTATTATTTTTCTCAAAATGTAATAAAGTATGATGGCGTTTTTTACATACGTTACAGACTGAGGTCGACTTGCAATTACTCAAACCGTGCGAAGTGCTCAGACAATTTGCGCAACCATGTACGGATTTAATAAACTCAAACCTAGTTCTAGGAGTCAACGCGGATTGAAACTCAGCGCACTTATACAAATGAACATGAGCGTTATCTTTACAATACGCGCAGACGAAGCGGGGCGGAGCGGGAGGAGCCGTAGAATTAGGCGATACATTCACAACAAACGCTTTCGTTTGCGTGCGAGGCTCGCGAGATGCGGGACTATGAGGTTTATTATAATTATTTTTCGCGTTCGAATGAGATAAATTCAAGCGTTCTAATATCTTAGTCTGATCTTGAACAAAGCTAATTAACAATTTAGTTGTAGGTATTTCAACATCGCGAACGGAAAGTTCAAACGATTGACCAGTCTGTGAATCTATTTTTCTCATAGCGCAATGCAAGAGAATAAAATCCGCAAGATCCGGAATACCAAGTTGTTTCAAGGCAGAAATACTTGCACTAAATGTTTCAATGAAAGAATCGAGACTATTTGCGTTACACAAACAACTTTTTAAATCTAATATATTATTTAAATAGTGTATACCTAATGTACGCTTATCCTGGTATTTATTAACTAAGCTGTCCCATAGAAAATGATAGGTATCAGCCGTAGGCACAATACCGGCTGTAATCTTTAACGCGTTATGTGTAAGTCTACCTACTAAATACTGCACACGCTGCGAGTCAGTCAGCTGATCATTGTCATGAATATTCGACTTGAACGACTCATAGAAAACAGGCCAATTCTCAGGTTTCCCGTCGAAAGATGGCAATGCAATCGGAGGCAGCTTTATTTTTAGTGGTTCAAAAGGCGTTTTCGAATTACTACATTGAGATAACTGAGATTGACTACTGTCGATTTTATTCCTAATACGCTTAATGCGAATGAACAAATCTTCAAAGGATTCTAAACAAGCATAGTCGGGACTCGAACCAGGTTTCAAATTAATGTTTATGTGGTTAATTTGATCGACATAAGATTCAAATTTGTCACGAATGTCGTCAATAGTTTCCGATTCAGTCATAAAACCTTCACTATTTCTCGTATCGAACGACGAAATATTTTTCGATAATTCATATAATCGATTAAGGCGTTTGAATAACAATCCTTTCTTCTCATGAAGGATAGTCAGTAAATCTTCCGGCTTTAATTGTTTCTCAGTCATTTTGTTAAGTTAATACCAAGAGCAATATCTAAAAATATGCGCGGGTAAACTTATCAGGCGGTTAGCAATCGTAAAGTATCCTCCCGCTCTATGGCGGTATCTGAATAAAAATCACTAATACACACAAAGCCGAAATGATGTGAAACTACCTCCTATTATATGTTAACAAAGTGAAATACGTAACTCATTAAATTCTATGAAACAATATTGACAGATTTACCAAAACCTACGTAGAATCTATTGTGAATTATGTTTATGATAAAGCGGAGAGCGGTTTATAGGCAAGAATAATTTACCAAAGGTTTACGTAAATATCTATAACCTATATCTACCTATTATGATTTTCACCAAATATTACGTAAAAATCTAACTAGGGAGCGGTTACCTGGTTATCTATCCAGGCTCGAAAGGACCAAAATATTATGGTGACGCGTGTAAATAGCAATCACCTGAATAGGGATGGTGTTTTAAGACTACCAATATGGCGGTGAAATTATGGTTGTATTACACAAAATTAAATCCCTGTTGACGATTCCCCGCGAACCTGAATCTAGCGACATCTATAGCAATTCAGAGCCCACGTACCTTGCTAATCCAGTGACCCACTCGTCGTCAGGAAAGCGCTTCATCCACGGACGCGTGGTCTGTCTGTGTGCTGCCGGCCGGCGAGCTAAATCTTCCTTCATCCACCGGTGGGCTGGTCAGAACTCGTGAAACCAACACTGCACTTTATGGTCTTAATGTCTCACAGTAGCAGATACCTCGATACTTATATTCCACGAGAATTCTCAGGTTTTCAACAGATATGGGATTTTTACAGCGGAGCGGTTTTTATTCGACGCAATGTCGATTTGCGTAGCGGACACAACTTACTTTTTAGCGGGTTAGACGCCATCTAGCGGTCTTTAGCGAGCGTCTCAAGAAAGCATTCGATACGTCACCAGTGGGCGTTGCGGTCGTAGATATTGGTGAAGGAAATCGTCAACAGAGACTCAATTAACTTAGAGAATGCGGGAGAGGTAACTAATTTATATTATTTATTCTCTAAAAATACATATACCTTAAGAAAAGGCATTGACGCTTCACCAGATTGAATGAATGAATATTTATTTGTAAGAATATTATGTAGCGAATAGTAGATAGCTAACAATCATGGAGTTTATATATGGGGATCTAAAAAAAAGAAAGAAAACATGTTTATTTTGCCCAAATAGACGCACAATAAAATACAGCGATCTGTCGGGCCATGTGTGAACCGGGCATAACTGTGCTGCACCATAGACACTAGACAGAACACCTCAAGGAAATGTCAGCAACTGTAAGGGCACAGCAGGGTCGAAGCCTACTGAGGCCAAGGGTCTGATTCTGAAAGGAAGACTCGGCCCTGGTACGAAATGCAACGAAGGAACAGGAGTGGGTTTTTAGTCAATAAAAGTCTGACACTATCTCACGCTCCGCCCAAGAGTGGGGGATGTCATAAGATGATTTTCCCACTGAAAAAAAAAAGACAACACAGTTGTTTAAGTAATCTATGGGGTTAATCTATTGGTTAATCTGGTGATCTATGGGGTTTCACTATAGGCACGCTCTGACTACTCTTTACTCTCTGCTCAACTCTCCCACCCCTCCTTCTTATCTTATATCACACTTTAAATATCTATGTTCTTCTCACGCTATGAATCTGCGTTCTTCTAACAATCTTCTACTGCTTTGTCCTTCTCATACTTCTGTGGAATGCGCTTCCTCTCGAGATCAGGACGGCCACCAGCCTACGAGTATATGCATTTAAGCGGATGTTGCGAAATTACTTTCTGCACAAATAGTGAAGTCGTCTCAATAACCCCTTTCTTTTACTTTATATAAATATATTATATTAAATTATATATGTATGTTTATTTTGAACTATTATTTTCCTAATATTCTTTTGTATTTTTATGCACCTGCCACATTTTCTCTTCACCACCCTAGGTTGACTGGTAGAGAATGCCTACGGCATTAAGTCCGCCTTTGTACTTTTGTGTTGCATGAATTTTTAATAAATAAATAAATAAATATAGGTATTCGATATATTAGCCGTGCCGTTTATATTTTACATCTTGGAGCATGCACTTTGTTGTTCTGGGTCCAGACCCGGAACGAATACCCAGGTGTCTTGAGTACGTGAGATGACATGTTTGTGACCGCACCCACGATACATGACTCATTCTTAGTGTAGGGCATTTTGTGACTGGCCTGTTGGTCTAGTGGTTAGTGGCCCTGACTGCTACGCCGGAGGTCGTGGGTTCGATTCCCACCCAGGACAAATGTTTGTGTGATGAGCACGATCATTTGTTCATGCGATCGATCTTTCTTCGCATGTTATCCTTGGCAGCCTACTTGCTTTTCTTCGGATGATCCATCGTCGTGCGCAGATGCTGTGACAGATGTTTTGCGGCGGGGGATGGAGTATTACATTCCATTCTCTGACGTAACAATGTCTGGCCATGCTCGCCCTTGGTTTGGTGCGGAGTGTGATCGCGGTAACGCGCTTAAGCACACGGCATACCAGGCATGGGCCGACGCTCGTATGCATAAGGCGAGTGACGTGAGTCAGAAGAAGAGAGCCTTCAACAGAGCTGCCAAGTCTTGCAAGAAGGTGGTGCGGAGGTCTCGGTTCGACCACATTAGTCGCATCTGGAACAAACTCGCATCATACCCTGCTGGTAGTAAGGCGTTTTGGTCCCTGGCTAAGTCGGTTGAATCGAACTTCTGCCGTCCCTCACTACCGCCACTGCTGAAACCCGACGGGTCGCTGGCCCATACCGCTGAGGAGAAAGCAAATTTGTTTGCCTCTCTCTTCGCGGAATCTTCGCGTCTAGATTCTGGTGACGCGCGGCCCCCTGTTAATCCTGATGGTTGCGAGACGAGTATGTCGGATATTCGCATCCATCAGAAGGACGTCCGTAGGGTGCTGCGTAACCTTGACGTGAACAAGGCTAGCGGTCCAGACGGGATACCGGCAATTGTTCTAAGAACGTGTGCGCCTGAACTGTCTCCGATCCTGACACGCCTATTTCGGCTTTCATTTGAGGCTGGAAAAGTGCCGATTGCATGGAAGCAAGCTAACGTACAGCCCGTGCCCAAAAAGGGTAGTCGGGCTGACCCAGCTAACTACAGGCCAATCTCAGTAACGTCCATTCTCTGTAAGACAATGGAACGTGTACTCAACAGTAAGCTCCTGGCATACCTAGAAGCTAATGACATCCTAAGTGACTGACAATACGGCTTTCGCCGAAATCGGTCAACTGGTGATCTTCTAGCGTATGCCATCCACATCTGGAGTGAGGCCATCGAGAAACACGGGGAAGCTCTTGCCGTCTCCCTCGATATCTCGAAGGCTTTCGATAGGGTCTGGCACGAAAGCCTTATTAGTAAGCTTCCTTCTTTCGGATTACCTGCTGGTTTGTGTGCTTGGATTGCAGATTTCCTGAGTGACCGGTCCATCCGAGTGGTCATCGATGGTTGCTCGTCCGGTCAAATGGCCATTAATGCCGGGGTCCCTCAGGGGTCAGTGCTCTCGGCAACATTGTTCTTGCTGCACATAAATGATCTGCTTAAGCCCGGTACCTTTGGGTATGCAGACGACAGCACTGTTGCTGAGAGTTACATATCCAGCGCGCAGGCTAGTGGGTCACAGATCCAGTCTCTCCGAGAGGCTATGGTCGAGCGCTTGAACTTGTCCTTGGAGGCAGTCTCTGAATGGGGCGATGCCAATTTGGTCAAGTTCAATGCTGCTAAAACCCAGGCGTGTCTATTTTCCGCTAAAAGGAGCCAATTCAGCCCTGCTCCAACTTTCCGGGGCGTAACCGTGCCAATAACCGACCATCTTGATCTCCTTGGTGTTACGCTGACGTCAACACTCAACTTTGGGCCATACATCGAAGCAAAGGCTCAACTGGCAGGAAAAAAGCTGGGAATCCTCGCGAAGGTCAGACAGTAGTACTTCACGCCGGAACAGCTGCTCAAACTTTATCAAGCGCAAGTTCGATCGTGTATGGAGTACTGCTCTCATCTTTGGGACGGATCTGCCCGATACCAGCTAGATGCACTTGAGGCAATTGAGAGGCGAGCCAAGAGGATCATTGGCAATGATGCACTCGTTGAGTCGAGGCTTCAAAGTCTTGAGCATCGACGCAGAGTTGCTAGCCTGTCGGTTTTCTACCGGTTGCATTTCGGGGAGTGTGCGTCGGAATTGCATAACCTAATTCCGCCTAGCCCGTTCCATCATCGGACCACCAGGCGTACGGCAATGCGCCACCGGTACATGGTGGACATCCCACCTATACGCACAAAACGTTTTGCGAACACATTCATAGTGCGTACAGCTAAGGAGTGGAATTCCTTGCCGGAATCTGTTTTTCCTGATGGCTACAACCCGGGAATCTTTAAGTCAAGAGTGAATAGGTTACTTCTAGGTAAGCGCGTTCCATCGTCGACCGCATCGTCGCTTTCCATCAGGTGAGTTAGCGGTCAAGCGCGAACCTATCAAGAATAAAAAAAAAAAAAAAAAAAAAGCTACCAATTGCTCATCGTCTGCCGTGGCTGGTAGTCGGAGTTTGAGGATGTCCGTTCCCTCACGCGTGCAGTCGTCTTTTTCGCTGGCATTAGTGCTTCCCATTCCCTCTCGATCGGACTATGGTCTGAAACAGGGGCCGCCGCAACCGATCGTCTCCACGTAGACACGACAGTGCTCCCCCTAAGCGGAGAAACGTGTACCATGGATCAAATACATAATTCTAGACCCTTCAGTGGTTTTTTTTTTTTTTTCGGTGGAAAAATCATCTTATGACATCCCCCGCCCTTGGGCGGGACGGGAGATAGTGTCAGACTTTTACTGACTAAAAACCCACTCCTGTTCCTTCGTTGCCTTTCGTACCAGGGCCGAGTCTTCCTTTCAGAATCAGACCCTTGGCCCCAGTAGGCTTCGACCCTGCTAGGCCCCTACAGTTGCTGACATCTCCTTGAGGCGCGCGTGGAACAGCACGCGCCGTCGACGACTTGGGCTCGGTCCGGACGGTTACCGGACGGTCGGACGGCGAGCCATCCATTGCTCGCCGTCCGCAAGCCTGCGCCTACGATGGCCGGAAATCGGGATCGGAATCCCGGCGGCGATTGGGGCGTGAGGACCGTTGCCTCACGCGATCGGCCGCCTCCTTTGCTAGCATTACTGCTTCGCAGAAGGAGGCGACCGCCTGCCACTCCTCCTCGCTCCGGACCATGGCCTGTACCAAGGCCCGGCGCGAGAGATCGCCGCAGCCGATCGCCCCCACGAGGGCACGGCGTTGCTCTGCCCAAGCGGGACACACCTCCACCATGTGCTCCACCGTGTCCTCCGGGTGGTCCCGGAGTGGTGGAATCCGGTGCAGGAACCTCCCGAATTTACCATGTCCGGTGAGGACCTGCGTCATGCGGAAGGTAAGGACGCCGTGTTGCCTTTCCAGCCACTCCTCAAAGAGGGGACTTGCCGCCATAATTATGGCGTGCCCAAGACCCTTCAGTGGTAGATTTTTTTTTTTTGGAAGGGTGGAGGCGAAGGCGGAAATACAGGACTGCAGGAATTACACGACTTGATTCCGCCATTACCTTTCTACCATCGAATGACTTGACGTACGACGAGTACATTATTGACACCTCTACGGTCCGGACTAAGCGTTTCACCACGTCATTTATATCGCGTACAGCGAAGGACTGGAACAATTTGCCTGTTGAGTCTTCCCTCCCGATTTAGGTGTCTTCAAGGTTAGAGTGAATAGGCTCTTAATAAACTAGTGCGCTCTATCAACGACTGCATCCAGTCCAGTCCAAATTATTCCGCAGACTAAGAACAGCTTATTTCGAAACTCGCTCGAATAAACGCCAATAGTAAGGGCTGTCAAGATATACAATCTCAATGTTTTTATGTATAAGCTTTTAGCCTCTTAAGATTACAAATAAACAGTTGTATAGTAATCGTAATTAACTCAAACAGTGACTCACATGCAAACGCTTGTTCATCTTAATGTAAAGTACAATGTAAAGTACAAGTTATATTAATAAGACGTGTACTCGATAAGACAAGTGTTTCCTGTGGTTTTGTTTATAATCAAACTTCAGAAAAATCGTCTTTCACGCACACGCTGAAGACAAGCGCTGTAGAGTCGTCGCATTATTATCTTATATTTAAAAAAGAAAGTCGTGTTAGTTACACTATTTATAACTCAAGAACAGCTGAACCGATTTGGCTGAAAGTTGGTGGGGAGGTAGCTTAGAACCAGGAGACGGACATAGGATACTTTTTTTTTTTGAGTAGGGTAGAGTAGGGTAGAGTAGGGTAGGGTACAGTAGAGTAGGGTAGGGTACAGTAGAGTAGGGTAGAGTAGGGTAGAGTAGGGTAGAGTAGGGTAGAGTAGGGTAGAGTAGGGTAGAGTAGGATAGAGTTGGGTAGAGTAGGATATAGTAGTCAGTTGACGGGAGCGAAGCCGCGGCCAAAAGCTAGTAATAATAATAATATTCCACAACTTTCACACAACACAACGCCATCTAGTCTCAAACTAAGCAGAGCTGGCGCTATGAGTACCTACTAGACAACTGATAAACATACTTATATATATTTCTAAAACATACATAATAATGTAGAGGACAGTGTGCATGAAAGAGCCAGGTTTTGAAAGAGCCAATGTGGTTTTTTTATCACTTGCCGATAGATAAATTACACCCAGACACATCAAATGATTATGCTCATCACACAAACATTTGTCTTGAGTGGTAATCGAACCCACTTACGGTACGGTACTTGACTAACAGGCCAACCACAGGCCAACCGATTATTCTACATATGGCCACGACCACAGATATCACGACATTATGCTGAGCGATCGTCCATTTTCGCAGTTGTGACGACATTTCCCGCAAGTATTTTTTTTCTTTTCTTCTTTCTTTAATGCACTTCAACGTATTTCATCTTCCGTTGACGGGCGAGCATTGTGAGGGGCTACAAAAATCTAAATCGTTCAAATAGTGCTGATTCTCATTACATTTTCTCACTTTTACTCCGATTTATTCTGGATATGCGTAACACATTTTGTCTTTTAAAATGAGGAGCAGCCATTATTTTAATATTGGTTTCTATCTAAAATTACTTAAAATACAACAAAAGATAGAAATAGGTTCTGACCGTCATCAGGAAGATTCTGATCTTACTGCTCGTTCTTTTTTCTTTTGTTTCCTTTTTTTAGGGATCCGTACCTCAAAAAGAAAAAACGAAACCCGTATAGGATCACTTTGTTGTCCGTCCGTCTGTCCGTCTGTCTGTCTGTCAAGACCTTTTATCCCGGGAACGTGTGGATGTATCGAGTTTGAATTAAAACTATATACTCAAGTTGGCAGTCCCTTGAAGCTGTGAAAAAATCAAACTTCTAAGTTAACGAAAAAAAAAGATACGGAGGTTTATTTCGCAAAAAAACGTATATTTCGACACCCTCAAGGGAATCAAAATTCATAGGGTAAGGTCTTATAGCACGGGTAGAGGAGTAAATCTGAAAACGGTAAATTTGTTGTTACGTCACCAAAAAAGAAATAAAAAAGGTCAATCAAAATAGGTAACAACCGAAACACTTTAATAACGTGTGACTACGGCTTTTCTTTTTACCTTGTTTATTTCAGCATCCTGGAAATCTTGTTTCATACTTTTAGTTTCGTCGTTTTTTTTTGTCGTAGTCGGGTTTTAGTTTTTTTACTTTTTTTTATTTAAATTATTTTGGTGTTAAATCACTGTGCTTCTATACCATTTGCAAAAGCTAAATTTAAAATTTCTAATTAATAATGGTAAATTAATTTTTGTCCACCAGAGGGCGCCACATTGAATTTTGATGATATATTTTGATAAGTACCAGTGAAGCCCTTTCAAATGATATCAAACACGGTGTGTTTATCTTAACATTTTTTTTTAACACATGACTTCTTGTCCGCTAGAGGGCGCCATATCAAGTTTTGTGACACGTCACGTAACCTATGTTCAGCGGACAATTAAGACGGTTCTAACGATACCTCATACGTCGAGTTCCGATACGTAGATTAGGAGCTATGTGGGAACAGATGAACAAACTCACATACATACATAGCCTGTTAAAATCATAACCCTCCTTAATCGGGTAATAGTCGGGTAAAAAGAAACTCTTTTTAGGATTCGGAAAAATGTTCGAGATTCCGTTCGGGAATTGAACTATCCACATAGGTAACTTTGTACGGAACCCTCTGGTTTTTAGTTTGTGTGTACCTACCTAGCTGCAGTGCGAAATTTTGAAGAAGCCTTAGTGGAATTTTAGGACCATAAGAAATTTTACTTAACACTTTCAGCTGAGCATCTGGGTATTATATAGGCACTATTTTCTCATCACTACATAGTATAAAACAAAGTCGCTTTCGCTGTCTGCCGGATTTTAATGCGATTTTTTTTAATAGATAGAATGATTCAACAGAAAGGTTTGTATGTATAATACATGCATAGGTAATAAAGTAGAGAATCAGTGATAATTTTAGAGGTTTGTAATGTGATGTCGTATATAAACACATTTTTTTGTACTTACATTGCAAACGCTGGCTGAACCCTACGAGATAGATTAAAATAATGTACTACAGTATTGTACACCTTACAGAGGTCTACAAAAAACTCTGCGATAGTATGTCTACCTCTTATGGATAACCCACAATAGTCCTTTTTTATCCTTTTCTTTTTACGAGAAATAATGGCTCATTTACAAAGCGATTTTAAGCAATATAGCATTAATCCTTATCCAATTAAGTACCTACCTTAAATACATTTTGCATTGAATAAGATCAATATGGCCCTTTACTGCATGTAATTATGAATATTTTCGAAGATATTACAGATTAAAAATGCAGGGACATAGCGGTTGCGGTGATATTAGCATTGCACCCGTGCCGGGGCGGGTCGCTAGTACAAAATAAATGACGATTATTAAAGTATAGTATACAACATACATACATAGTTTTAGTATAGACAAAACCCGAAACACGTGTCTAGTATTTTCATGTAAAGAATCTATGTACAAAATTTCATAACTGTATAATGAAAATTCACAAAGTTATAAGCTTGTTATGTTACCTGGTTATCCGCACAAATACATGCTCACTGGGTCATCCGGGAGACAGGGGTGGTTTTGCTCCTGCACCCAGATCTGCACTGGCGCCCGCTATCACCTGCCGTGACCATGCTGTACTTAGTGTCGGTGTTGTCCAACTTGTGACCTTTTTCAAATATTTTTGGGAAAAAATTTAACATGGTGTAAAAATTATAGGTACTTAGGGTTGGCTTCCAGTCTACCCGGATGCGGCTGAATACCCGTGTTTTACATGTAGCGACTGCCTTTCACACCTCCATGACCCAGTTACTGGACAAAACGATACTCCTTGAATAAACTGATGTTCAGACGTACTAGCATCTGAATACCAGCCCCTCTAGCCAAGTTACAACCGTTTCGTTTCGATTCGGAGCGTAAACCTGTATGACCTTCAGCGAATATCTTGATGATATTCTGAGTATAAGGTACGCCACCCTGGTCGACACGCTCTCGATCTTCACCACATTGTTCACAAGGGACCTGTGGACGATAAACCCGACACCACCTTGGCACTGCTGGTCCCCCTCCCGAAAATAGAGCAGGTTACCAGATTTTAGGATTATCGTGTCCTCCCCCTGTCTTCGGACTTCGGATAATCCCACAATACTCCATCGTAACCTGCTCAACTCCTCCTCAAGCTCCGCAATCTTCTCATCGGACCGGAGTGTACGCGTGTTGTACGTCGCCAGGTCCAGTCGTCGACGGTTGATCGATCCCGCCCGGAGATTCTTAGCACCCCAGACCCCAGGGCTGCGCCCACGCCCGTCCAAGCTAGCACAGCCGCTGGAGTCACCGGGCACTTGGGGCCTGTTTCTTGTTGCATTATGCATTTGAGGGGGTTTGGACCATAACCCGCCACGCTGGTCCAGTGCGTGTTGGCGGGTCGCCATAGCCTCGTTCGTTTATCAGCAGGGTGCACCACGTGCAGGTGAGGTTGGCTTGGGTCCCGATAGGTGTTGATTGGGACCCCGTATACACCCCGAGGGGGGGGGCTGTAATGACTTTCAAAGAACTGCGAATGACAACCGGGACCAACGGCTTTACGTGCTTTCCAAAACACGTGTTGTCAGCAATTTCTTAGATAAATTAAGAAAAGAACATATATATGAATTGAAAAATTCACATTGGTACTTGCTCGGTTTCGTTCAACACTGGGCCATGAAGGCGGCCTCCTTCTGCGAAGCAGTAATGCTAGCAAAGGAGGAGGTCGCACGCGTGAGGGAACGTATGTCCTCACGCCCCAGCCGCCGAGATTCTGACCTCGACTACCAGCCATGGTAGGCGCGGGCTTGCGGACGTCGAGCAATGGGTAGCTTGCCGTCCGGCCGTCCGGTAATTGACGGGACCGAGCCCAATCGTCAACAGCGCGTAGTGATCCACGCGCTCCTCAAAGAATTGTCAGCAAACCGTAGGGGCCCAGCAGGGCCGATGCCCGCTAGCTAGGACCGCGGGGAATTACTGAAAAGGAAACCCGTAGTCCTAGAACGTAAAGGGCAACTGAAGGGCACAGGTGTGGTTTTGGTCAGTAAAAGTCTGACAAGCCCTCTCGCTCCGCCCAGAGCGGGAGAAGTCTTGAGATGATTTCTCAACTTAAAAAAAATGACGATACACATAATATATGATTACTCATATGTATTTGCTTCTCATAAAATAATTGTAAGAGTATTTAGACCAATATATTACTCTTATTTAACGCGCGTCTGTTCACGTTCTTATTGCACGTGTTATTTCGTGGACAATGGTGTAGGTTATACTTTTTTACTTTTCTGATAAAACTACTGTATATTCATTCTGTATTGTATAACTGTTTTTATACCAAATAAATAAATAAAAAACAAAATAAAATATACTTGCCTTAACCTTAACCCGGTACACACATTTCCACACAAACATATTTCAAAAAAAAAAAAATACGAACGAACCTACAGTTATTAAATGGATAAACAAAAAAAGGTCGAACGTGTCTGAAACCCAAAGTGTAATATTGTCAATATTGCCACAGAACCCTGCAACGCTGCAACACCCACTAGAACGTGATCTAAGGACATTCACACACTGAAGGTGAAATTGCTTTTAGCTGTATCAAACACTAGCTCCTGCCTCTGTATTCGCCTGCGTGAAAGTAGAAAATCACCTCAAGAAACCATCCTCCCGGTACCAAAATATATGCTTTATGATATTCCAGGACATGGGCTACTTGTTATGTATGCCAAATTTCATTAAAATCCGTACAGCCGTTTGAGTGTGAGAAGTAACAAAGATATACTTACAAACTATCACCTTTATATAATATAATACCAAATTATGTCAACGACCATACCAATTTATTCTTTTATAAAAAATATCTGTTGAACAATGTTTTTAATTTCCATCGATAAAAAGGAAGGGGGTGACTTGCACACACAACAAATGAGCTCCCCAAATAAGGTCGCTAGCATGAAGTGACGTAGCACCAAGAGGGCTAAATATCCTGATGGGCTTGAGGAGTGGAGAGGTATACCATGGCCATCAGGACAATCCCGAAAGTACGGTCCAGATCCCTACCAGCACTTAACTGGATTATTATACATCCTTCTCGTGAACACGTTTGCTCTTGCGAATCTCCACTCAAGCCAGTCGATAAAGGCAAGAGAGAGGTGGGAGCTCTGTTCCTCGTCAGTGTTCACTAAGGTTGTCTGGTAGATATCGCTGTCGGCGATAAGACCGCCTTTGTTCCCATAGATTTAAGTTAAGTGTAAAAGTTTTGTTACTATTTTGGTGTACAATAAAGTTTATTCTATTCTATTCTATTCTATTCTATCTGAGCATTGAAAAATCGGACTCAAACTAGCTAATGAAGCTTTTTGGCACCGATTCTCAAGAATTGTTTATATAAATTCGCTTTTTGATCTTTTTGCAATTAAAGGGGAATGAAACTTGCCATATCTACATAGCTAGCATGATTATTTTTTTCTTTTCGCAAATAATGAAACTTAGGCCATATCTTAAAGGACTATATGAGAAATCAAAAGCAAAAAGAATTATGTCTACCAACCGTAACCGAACAAAGTTAGAGACTATTTAGCAGATCGCATTGCTTTTTATCAGGCGTTATTTTCATTAAATAAAAATACTCCGTGTTTGATATTTTAAGTTTCTCATTATTTCATCACACAGTTTCTCTAATGAGTTATTTTGCGTCACTCGCTTCAGCATATAACGCCGAGTGCGGTAGAAGGCGTTTAGTGTTATAAAGAACTCGAGTCCTCAAGTCGTCTTAATTATAATATAAGAAAAACAAGTAACGCCTGACAAAAAAGTACTAGCAATGCTTCTATAGGTATCTATGTTCGGTTACGGTTTAAAGACTTGGTTCTTTTTGCTATTGCTGCCTCTATTGTCCTCTAACTTATAACCTAGGTTTCATTTCTGGCGAAAAGAAAAAAGGAAATCATGCCAATATTTTGCATTGGTTTTACCAAGGCAAATTTTGATCAGTATAGCCTAAAAAAGGAGCGAGAGGGCGTGTCAAACTTTTACCGACTAAAACACCACCACCTATGTTCTTCAATTGTACGAGCTGTCAATGACTTGGGCTCGGTCCGGACGGTTACCGGACGCCTGGACGGCCAGCTACCCATTATTCGTCTTCCCAAATCTCGCGCCTACCGTGGCTGGTTGTCAGGATCGGGGTCACGAAGGCTGGGGCGTGAGGATTTCCGTTCCCTCACGTGAACGGCCGTCCTTCGCGAGCATTACTGCTTCGCAGAAGGAGGCGACTGCCTGCCGTACCCTCTCGCTCCGGACCATGGCCTGAACCAAGGCCCAGCGTGCCGCCGCCGCCGAAAAGAGTCACCTTTACGAACCTGTTTTGGCTTATTTCAAACTCACGTCAATTGTCAATTCTGCAACACTCACGGAACTGGATTACCTTTTTTTGATGTGGGAAATTATTCAATATCTTTTTCCGTTCTACGGTGGAGTGGGAGGACGTGCCAGACTCTTACTGACTAAAATCCACCTGTGTTCCTTCAGTTGCCTTTTTCGTTCCAGGGCAAATTCCCGCAGCCCTAGTGCGGAATTACCCTAACGTAGAAGGGCAAAGGAAAATGTTTGAACAATCACAGCAGGACCTCGTGACCTCGAATCCTTTACAATTAGGCTCTTTCGGCCTTTCTGTTCTTTTTCTTATGCTCTTAGTAATAAGGTTGAAAAGCAGTTGACTGAGAACTTTCGTGACCTGCGGGGCTATTGCGTAACTCTGTTGACAGTTCTAGTGATGATCACTTGTTAACAATGTGCATCATTGAACTGTCAAACAGCTAGTTTCGTATTGCCTATCTTCAGTGACCAACTGCAGTGACGTCATTAGCCACTGGTGCCTTTGATAGCCACCGTCAAACGTTTTGACAGATGTTATTGTATCGATACTTTTAAAATTGCGATTGTGTAAGCTTTTGAAGCTGTATAATAGTCGATAAAATTTTAGAGTGGTCACAATAGGCACCGTAATTTTTTTTATAATTCACCACATTTCCACCGTAGTTTGTTAGTCACTTGTGTGCTACGTAATACCAATTTTATGAAATTGTCAGTTGACAACTAAGTTTAGTGTGCAACGAATGCTAGTTGTTAGTAGTCAACTGTTATTGAAAAAGTTAGCCAATAGCACCCCGGTACGTAAAGCTTCTTACGCAGGCTACTAACGCTTAGAGAAGAGACGCACATATCTGTCAACTAACTCCTACCAACGCCAAAGACTTTACCTGAAAGCAGAAAATGATCCCAAGGAAACATACTTTGCTTCTATATTCCCGCGGGCGAAGCCGCTCCACAGCTAGTAATAATATTTCCGTCAGTTAGATAGATAAACAAAAAGTATTATTCGTTGCAACACTAAACATACACCAAAGCACAACTACATTATACAGAACTGGGCAGTTACACAAAAACAAACAATAAAAATAGACAATGAAAATGACCACAAATAACAAAAAAAATACAAATAATAATAATTTTCATGTAGTTTTGGCCAACATAACAATAAAAACAGAAATAAAATAAAGAAAACATTAAAATTAGAAACAAAGAAACACAAGAGATAAGAGTCATAGTGCGGAGTGCATCTCAAAGTTGCACTAAATGGGAGCCTAATTCAGCATGCGTCTGTGGAGAGGATCGGCGGCAACGACCTCTCGCGGGCCCTGGTTCAGGCCATGGTCTGAAGCGAGGAATAGCCCTCACGCCCCAGTCGCAGGGATCCCGACCTCGATTTCCAGCCATCGTAAGCGTGGGCTTAGGGTCGGCAAGCAATGGGTAGCTCGACGTCCGGCTGTCCGGTAACTACCGTCCGGACCGAACTAGAGACGTCGACGGCGCATAGTGTTCCACGCGCGCCTCAAGGAGATGTCAGCAAAACCGTAGGGACCCAGCAGGGTCGAAGCCTACTGCGGCCATGGATTCGCTTCTGAAAGGAAAACCCGGGACCCTGGAATGCAAGGCAACGAAGGAACAGAGTGGGTCAGTAAAAGCCTGACACGCCCTCTCGCTCCGCTCTAACAGCGTCAGGCAAATATACCTGACGCTGATATTCTGTTGGATCCCTGGCGGTGATATACGGACGCTTAGCTGGTTTAGTTAGTATATCGTATATCGGTGATTAAAAAAACCGGGCATAAACGGCCGTATCTTTTTTTTTCGTTAACTCAGAAACTTGATTTTTTTACCGGTTCAAGGAACCAAAGACTTGAGTATATGGTTTTAATTTCAACTGGGTACCTCCACACGTTCCCGAGATAAAGGGTCTTGACAGACAGACAGACAGACGGACGGACAAAAAAGTGATCCTATAAGGGTTCCGTTTTTTCCTTTTGAGGTACGGAACCCTAAAAATGCTAGACTATAAAAAAGTGCTGGTCTTTTCGGAGAACACAGACCGATATATTTTTCTATAGTATCTACATAAAACCGACTAGTGAAAATGCCCATTTAAAAAATGAAATAGAATGTCGGTACCAAGAAAAAGCTAAAGCGTGCACATCGTACCAAAAAAAAAGTAAAATTGAACACCTCACACGCTTTGAGCATGTTCTAAAACGAAAAAAAAAAACGACTAAGGAGGGATCATTATGCACAAAAAGAGCCCAATACTGGCCATGGGCTACAAGCGCTAGGGATTGTAAACATTTTGGTCATCAAATTAGAAAATAATGCATACCTATTAGTGTCACCACGAATTTAATTTAGCTGATGCAACTAACACCAGTCTAGCCACCGTAGGCACGGACTTGTGGACGGCGAGCAATGGGTAGCTCGCCGTCCGACCGTCCGGTAACCGTCCGGACCGAGCCCAAGTCGTCGAAGGCGAATAATGTTCCACACGCACCTCAAGGAGATAACAGCAACCGTAGGGGCCCAGCAGGGTCGAAGCCTACTGGGGCCAAGAGTCTGATTCTGAAAGGAAGACTCGGCCGTGGTATGAAAGGCAACGAAGGAACAGGAGTGGGTTTTTAGTCAGTAAAAGTCTGACACTATTTCTTGCTCCGCCCAAGAGCGGGGGATGTCATTGGATGATTTTCCCACCGGAAAAAAAAGAAAAAAAGTGTTAGCTTTTTTTTAGGGGGAAATCATTAAACAATTTCTCCCGCTCTGAGTGGACCCCTCAAGGTGGACCGATGAGCTGATGAGGGCCGCGGGAATCCGATGGATACGAGACGCACAAGACCAATCGTTACGGCAACACTTGGGGGAGGCCTATGTCCAACAATGGACGTCTTTCGGCTGAAATGATTATGATGATGTTGCTCAGAGTACGTGATGTTAGACTATTACTAATTACTACTGAAACCTCTCGCTCCAACCAGAGCGGGAGAGGCTTGCTAAAAAAAGAGCATCGAGCGTTTGAATTCTCTGGCGATAACATTGAAAAATATTATATTTTTATGATATCTACAGAAGAAAAATGGCTTTTTTTAAGGTGGGAAATAATCCAATGACTTCTTTCGCTCTATGATAGAGCGCGAGCGTGACAGACTTTAAATCCATATCTGCGTCCTTCAGTTACCCTTTGCGTTCTAGGACACTTAGGTTTCCTTTTTAGAAATTCCTCTTGGCCTTAGCGGGCATCGGCCCTCCACGGAGAAGAAAAATGGCTGCTGTCAAAATTCATTTAGTCATTTTGTTTCTCAAATGGTTGATGATCCCTACCTAGTATAACGAGTGGCTGCAATGTATAATTTAAATCAATAAAACTTGCAAGTCGGCTACTTAAGGGAAGAGCTGCAAATTAATGTTTAATAATGTTCCTCTTAAATAGGGCGACCATGATTTAGAACATTATTTCTGGGACAAGGGACAGGATCCATACTAACATTTATTAATACGAAAGTAAATTTTTTCGTATTTTTGTTACCTCTTCATGTTTAAACGGATTTGGAACGATAAAACTTCGAACACCATATTGAACTGAATTAAAACATTTTACCCTAGATTACCGACCGACGATCTGTCATATCTTTGATGTTTACACGGGTGGAGTCGGCTGCAGATGCTAGATTAGAAAAAAGAAAAAAATAGAAAATATGTCTTGTAGCCATTCGCCTTTTTGATCCTAGAATCAAACGTTCGAATCTATCAATTCGCACTGGGCCCGCGTGGTGGATTATTGCCCGTTCCCTTTTCTAGAGAAGAAGCCTGAGTCTCAGCATCGGGAGCATTATAAAGCTAGCATAATCAGCTTTCAGCCATTTGTGGTTGTAAGTAATAACTATAATAAATTACACATTGAACACAAGCCACAAACCAAGCCATTCAAATCTGCATATTATTAAACCTCGATTCATATTCTCCTATTCAAAAGATATTCAATAAAGCACTAGGAGCACAATGCCCAAATAGCCATATGTCTTTAAAACGTACGGTGTCAACAGTGGCTTTTAGTAGACTAGCTAGTAAGCCTAATGGCCGAGCTTCAGACACAATTTATTAGTCAAGTATTAATGATTTGTTTCTATTTAGGTTTTTAGATGAGTAATCTTATATTACATTACAGTAATTCGCCCTTCGAGATTATACTGGATTTACTTGTACGGATATGTGCTGCCATCTTAAGTAAATCTAGTGTAATCTCTCGGGCGAATCACATCGTTTAATAGTCATCGAACATCACTTACAGGTAAGTTCGTTTGACTTTCTATTTACACACACATTTTACCACACACATACATACCTATTCAGTTACACTCCATTTTCCCCACACACAAATGTAAGTGTAATGTGTTTTTCTTATTTATGAACACACATGGAAATTATAAAACAAAAACTTCACATATTATTAAACTTATTAAAAGTCCCTCACCGCGTCTGTCTGTCTGTATGAACAAAACCGTACATTGTTTAAAAAAATCCAAATTTTGGTCACCCCACAATAATAATGATCGCATACCGTACCCATAAAAGGATTGATGGCGCTTTAAACATTGAAAAATTAACAGCATGTTACCAACCAACGCTGCCCGATTTCACAGGAATTGACCGGCAGATACCGTCAGACCAAAAAAAAATGTTCAGAAGGTCGGCTCCGTACGAACACGCGCAAACAGGTGTACGCACGCTTAGGCCTAATATCTACGGACGTGTAGCTTCATAGATTCTTCAAAATACGCCAAGCAGGTTGAGCATCACAGCGTACTGAACCCTGTCCACGAGGCGTATTACACGCGTACGTTTTCATTCATTTGTGACTATGCCGTCGGACGATGAACACGTTCTCGCCATTTTTTAACCGACTCCCAAAAAAAGGAGGAGGTTACCAATTCGGTTGTATTTTTTCTCGTCTGTCTCTCCGGGCAAACATTGCATCTGCTACCCTTTTTATTTATTATTAATAAAATGGATACTTTTTTTTTTAAATAAACTGTGGTTTTATAGGTCAGATCGGATCTTCATTCAATCTGTTTTAAGACACATCATGCAAAGGCGAAAACCGACGAGCTATAAATTTTCTCAAGATCAGTTTCTTTATTTTAAAAGTTATTTAGTTTCGGTCTAATCAAAAGTAACAATGATATGAGAACCGAGCTCAAAAATTCGGGTACTCCACCTAGGATGAGTTACATTTTCCATCGAAAGAAAACGGGGTTGCCAGTTCTAAAATATATTTCGGTGAAGTCAATTGTACGGAAGCTTGAGAACGAATGGACAAGCTAAGTGAAAAGTGACACGTCATGTCACTTTGACAGAATCCGTACAAACTATTACCTATATAAATAGTTCAATTCTGAAATGGCGTCTCGGAAGATTTTTCCGAATCGCAAAAAAAAATGGTGACGTAACAACAAATTTACAGTTTTCAGATTTATTCCTATTCTTGTACTATAAGACCTTGCTTTACGCCAAATTTCAGGATTCTGGGTCAACGGGAAGTACCCTATGAATTTTGATTTCCTCGAGTGTCGAAATGTACATTTTTTGCCACATAAACCGAAGTATCTCTTTTTCTCGTTAACTTAGAAGTTTGATTTTTTACAGCTTCAAGAGTCTGTAGACTTGAGTATATGTTTTAATTTCAACTCGATACCTACACGTGTTCCCGAGATAAAGGGTCTTGACAGGCAGACAGACAGACAGACGGACGGACAACAAAGTGATCCTATAAGGGTTCCGTTTTTTCCTTTTAGGTACGGAACCCTAAAAAAACAATAATAAATAAATAAAGAGGAAATACAATATATTATGTATAAAGTGTCCACATTACGTCACGTCTATGCCAAGGAAGCGGTATGTGTGCGTGCGTTTTTGGGTGATACATGGAGTTGACCTTCTGTACTATTCTGTGGTCTGTCAGACAAAGTATGTAAAATGCACGATCTTTATTTAACACTTAGTATTTATATCCCTTCATTGGGCACTAAATACTGTATTCTACATAGTGCTCAATATTGATGGTCTTAGCCGTTAACAATTTGAGGCTGGAATATTACGTTATACGGGGTGTTTAAAGGGAACTGGAATTTTGCTCGATAAATGCATACAGGATGCTTGATAAATGCAATAAGCAGGTTGTAAAGGTGGGTTTACGCAAGAGGAGCCGAGTACGAGCGGAGCACGAGCCGAGTTCAAATTCGTGCAGTGTGGACCGACTGTGGGAGATAGAGGAGCCGGGCACGTGCGATACGACTCACACGACGAATCACATCGTTTAAAAGACACACATTACATTATGAGGTGTACAGTAAAGTATGTAATAAATAAAAACATAAGTGTCATGAGGCCGAGTGGTTACGGAACTCGCCTTTCATGCGTGCGGTTGCAGGTTCGAAATCAGGCAAATAACGAATGAATTTTGCAGTTCGTATATATTTTTTTAAGACTGACGAAAAAAGAATGTATGTAGCGGAGATGAGAATGTTGAGATGGATGTGTGGTGTGACGAGAATGATAAAGTGAGAAATGAGTATATTAGAGGAAGTTTGAAAGTGGCGCCAGTGACTGAAAAGTTGAAAGGGAATCGTTTGTTTTGGTATGGTCATGTGAAGAGGAGGGATGAAACGACTAAAAGAGTTATGAGTATACATATGGATGGATGAAGAGGGAGAGGGAGGCCAAAGAAAAGATGGATGGATTTTTTGAAGAGTGATATGAAAGAAAAGGAAGTTAGAGATAACTTGACGAGTGACAGGGCAGTATGGAAGAAAAAAACGTATTGCGCTGACCCCAAATAAAACGGGACAAGGGCAGGAAGAAGATGATGATGATGATGATGATGATGTACTTTTCTAAGTTTATCTAGGACATTACTGACACCCCGTGCCTCGGAAAGCACGTAAAGCTGTTGGTTCCGGTTGTCATTCGCAAATCTTTGACATTCGTTACAGGACGCCAAAAAGTCTAACCATCAGTCTATCCAAGGAGTATAATCATCATCATCATCATCATTTCAGCCAAAAGACGTCCACTGTTGGACACAGGCCTCCCCCAAATGTCGCCACAATGACCGGTCCTGTACGTCTCGCATCCATCGGATTCCCGCGACCCTCACCAGGTCATCGGTCCACCTTGTGGGAGGCCTTCCAACGCTGCGTCTTCCGGTACGTGGTCGCCATTCCAGAACCTTTCGTCCCCATCGACCACCTGTTCTGCGAGCAATGTGCCCTGCCCACTGCCACTTAAGTTTGGCGATTCTTCGGGCTATGTCTGTAACCTTGGTTCTCCTGCGGATATCTAGGAGTGTAATGTTGCCCAGTAACTGGCTTGTGGAGGTCTGATAGGCTCTCGCTCCAATGTACCTAAAACACGGGTATTCAGCCGCATCCGGTTAGAGCTTATACACACAAGCGGCTGTTGCCAACGGCAGAGGTAACTGCAGTCGTCGACTTATAGTGACACTCGAAACACACGACGGCTGCCGCTGATCTTCAAATTTGGAATGTCGATGGCTGCCATCGACGCGACCGCCGACGTGTCGACGGCTGCTGCCACCCCGTTCCGTCGGCTGCAGTTACCTCTGCCGTTGGCAACATGCCGCGGTGTGAATGAGCTCTTAGACTGAAAGCCAACCCCAAGCTAGTTCAGAAAAGGAACATTATGATCAGATATTTTTTGAGTCTATTTGTCCGTGTGTAATAGATCTGTATCTGTTAAACTCCCTCCAACATAAAATTTAAATTATTAGGTAATTTTTAATAACCCTGAACTACAATTTTGCAATGAAACGTCAAAAAAACCGGGCATGTGCGAGTCGGACTCGCACACTGAGGGTTCCGTACAGACTTACCTATGTAAATAGTTCAATTCCCGAATTGAGTTACGTAGATTTATGCGAATCGCAAAAAAGTTTTTTTTTTGTGACGTACCTAACTATAAATTTATAGTTTTCCTATACTTGTGTTATGAGATCTTGCTTTATGCCAAATTTCAGGATCCTAGGTCAACGGAAAGTACCCAATGAATTTTGAATCCCTTGAGAGTGTCGAAATGTACGTTTTTTACCATATAAAAGGCCATATCTTTTTTTCCCGTTAACTCAGAAGTTTGATTTTTTCACAGCTTTAAGAGACCGTAGACTTGAGTATATGGTTTTAATTTAAACTCGATACCTCCACTTGTTCCCGAGATAAAGGGTCTTGACAGACAGACAGACAGACAGACAGACAGACAGACAGACAGACAGACAGACAGACAGACAGACTGACGGACAACAAAGTGATCCTATAAGGGTTCCGATTTTTTCCTTTTAAGGTACGGAGCCCTAAAAAGAGATAAGTAACCAGAGTCGGTCAACTATATCTAAAAGAACCATCACTACAAAACCTGGTTTCAAATAAAAAAATCACATCCAAATCGGTTCACTCGTTTAAGAGTTACGGTGCCACAAACCTACCACTTCTTGTATCCAACTCATTAAATAAAATACCCACTCAGAACTAATCTTAAAACCCCCATAGCAGTACAATTATAGCAATAATTGCGATTCTAATCCCAGTGCAGTAATATGCAATATAGTTGTTGCGACCGCTAGCACTGCCATATTGCTTCCAACTCGCTTCTAGTATTGGAGCCAGTAACTTATATTGGAGTGCTCGAGGGAATGTAAGCGGTCTGAGTTGCAAACTGCAAGCGAAACTTTGGAATACATTGGCCATGGGCATTTGAGTTGACAAAAGACTTAGGAATCACACTAATAGGAACATTTTCTGTAAATATGATCTATAAATATGTATGTATAGATTTTTATTTATCGTATATAGTATGTTTATAGATATGTTGTGTGCTGTCAGTACATATATTTATTATCCAACTAGGCCAAAAAGAAGGTTATGTTTTTATTTTTGATAGGTTCGAGCTTGACCGCTCGCTATCTCACCTGATGGAAAGCAACGATGCGGTCGACGATGGAGCGCGCTTACCTAGATGTAACCTATTCACTCTTGACTTAAAGATTCACGTGTTGTAGCCATCAGGATACACAGATTCCGGCAAGGAATTCCACTCTTTAGCTGTATGCACAATGAATGTGTTCCCTGCACGTTTTGTGCGTACAGGTGGGATGTCCACCATGTACCGGTGGCGCATCGCCGTACGCCTGGTGATCCGATGATGGAACGGGCTAGGCGGAATTAGATTACCTACCAAACGACTTGTTGCATTTTAGTTTGAGAGGCGATAGATTCATCTTAGTTGTAAGAGTGACGTTGGATGAATTTCCAAAAACCCCTTCATAGTACTCGCCTGCGTCTTAGAAGGAAGCTTTGTGCCTTTCATATTTCTAGTCCCAGTAGTTTTGACTGTGCGTTGATATGTCAGTCAGTCAGTTTTCCTTCTATATATGTATGTACTAGATGAGCAGTGGTGGCCGAGTGAAACCCAGCTAGGCGCATTACTTTGTGTAATCTATTTCATCACCACTGCTCTCAAAACGGTGATGGAAAACATCGAGGAAACTGGCGTGTCCTAGAACCAAAAATTCGAAGACGTGACATTCACCAACGCGCACTGGGCCCGCGTGGTGGATTAAGGCCCATTCCCTCTCCTAGAGAGGAGGCCTGAGTCCCTGCAGTGGGAACATTAAAAGGATGAATATGCTATGAATATGTACTATAAATACTCGTATGTGCTCTGTACTTAAATTATGCTCGTGCTTTTTCAAGGCAATTCTCTTACAACTTGAACGGATCTAATTATGTAGCTATACTAACAATGTCGTCCATGGATTTACATTCATTGTAATAGTCACAAAGATTTCTGTCACTTAACAAGTGCGAGTTGGACTCGCGCTCTGAGGGTTCCGTACAAACTTGCCTATGAAAACAGTTCAATTCCCGAATTTAGTTACGAAGATTTTTCCGAATCGCAAAAATACAAATTACAAATTTGTGACGTAACTACAAATTCACAGTTTTCAGATTTTTTCCTATACTTATTATTATTCCTTATGCAAAGCAGTAATGCTAGCAAAGGAGGCGTACAAACTTACCTATGAAAACAGTTCAATTCCAGATTTTTTCCTATATTTGTGCTATGAGAACTTGCTTCATGCCAAATTTCAGGATTGTAGGTCAACGGGAAGTACCCTATGAATTTTGATTTTCTTGGGAGTGTCGAAATATACGTTTTTTGCGACATAATCGGCCGTATCTTTATTTTTCGTGAACTTAGAAATTTTATTTTTTCACAGCTTCAGGGGATCGCAGACTTGAGTATATAGTTTTAATTTTAACTCGATACCTCTACGCGTTCCTGAGATAAAGGGTCTTGACAGACCGACAGACAGACAGACAGACAGACGGACGGACAACAAAGGATCCTAAAAGGGTTCCGTTTTTTCCTTTTGAGGTACGGAACCCTAAAAAACTAACTAAGTTCTACATAGAAAAGCTGCGCCCAAAAGTTCTTAGGTAACTTTTGTTTGTTTCCCGAGGGAAATTTTCAAAAGCGCCACTACTTTAAGGAGTGTCAGATTTCTACCTCACTCCGTTCAGCCGTTCGAGAGTGAAAAAGTAACAAACATACACAATCACAAATTTTCGCCTTTATAAGTAATATTAGTTTGATAGTATGATATCTACCCCTATATAGGGTGACTGGCAATTAGTGTACGATACTTAAACCAGTGATTGTGCTCATGATAACAAACAATTTTTATTATGGGAGCAAAGCCGAAATCGCGAAAAAAATATCAGCTGTTCAGTACATTAGGCAAACATAAATGTACTGAACAGCTGTTTTTTTTTCTCGATTTCAGGTTTGTTCCCATAGTAAAAGTTGTTGGTTATCATGAGCACAATCGCGTGTTTAAGTATCGTACACTAATTACCAGTCACCTTAAAGAAAGAAAGAAAGAAAGAAAAAACTTTTATTCGTACCTCACACATACAGTAGAATTACAAAAAAAGTATAAAAAGAATAACATAAAATCTGTGCAAGGCCAAAAAGGCGCCTAACTCAGCATATGCTGCGATATTTAAAACGATTTTAAACGATAAATAACGCAGCGCTGGTATTCTGCTAGGGCCCACGGTGATGCCACGGTCACACTCACGGAGGTTAAATAAACTATTTAGGTAGGTATCGAAACAAAATAACAAACACAAACATTGATGAAACAAATATTGAAAAAATAATAAATACATAAAATAAAAGGTAAAAAGCGTGAAATTATGTTAATACGTGTAATGTGTTAGAGAAATTTATAAAAATGTAATAAATAATGAACCACAGACAGACACCTGATGCCGCGCTCCAAAATCATTTGTCAGAACCATAGACAAACGGGCGGACGCGAGCGCACGGTTCACGGATATAAGAGAGTGTATAATCTATGGATATTTGTGTTCTGTGGCACGATATATTGACTGTCAGAAGAAAAATTAGGTGGGTCTATATTATACAAATAAACAAAAGTTGAATACGTCTAAAAACAAGTGATTCGGGAGTATCTGAAATGTTATATATACTACAGATAGCCATATACCTTAGATATACTACTGTAATAAACTCATCTGCTAACAGTGCTAACCCTTTCTCGGCAATTTATGTGATATTTTGAAACTACTGAATATCCATGAAAGAACTATTTTGGTACTTGTATCATAAATGCACACAGAAAGAATAACATGGATAAGCTGTTTTTCCGGAAAATAATTCCGGTATTTCCGGATTCAATTAAATATTGTTAATGTTGGTAGTGATATTATTACTACTCAATTCAAAATTTAAAGGAAGGTATAATTGGGTTTAGTCAAATCGTGACTGTGTACCGTTAAAAAAATTATGAAGAATATAATATTGCTCGTTTTAATACAATTCCTATCTAAGTTCCGGTTTTTTTTAATAATCAACCAATTCCGAAGGAATGTCCTTAGTAATATATACGTTTCGGATCAATGACCCCAATTCAATTTAAAGGCAGGACTACAAGTACTTGCTTTCGTAACTTAAGCGTAAGCTAATGGATATGTTTATTCTCGCCATCCTGACCTATGGTCTTAATGATTTGATATTTTTCTTAGTATTTAATAGTGTATAATTTTAGCATATAAATAACATTTTATTATTATAAATAACTTATTTTTTATTTTATTTTCTGTTTAAAGTATCTGTTATTTGTTTATTGTGCAAACCTGCCACAGTGTTGTCTTTTTTAACCCAAAGGTTGACTGGTAGAGAATGCCTTGTTGCATTAAGTCCGCCTATGTACCACTACTGTACAGTCACCCATTAAAAGTGCTTAGATACCTTAACGCCTATTTTCCCTTGCACGTTAGAGTTCAAGTTTTCGAAAATTAAACTAGATGGCGTTGGTTTCTTCACAGCTAAGTGGCGAGCAAAGGCAATCTCACAAAGTATAAACTTGACTTTTAGTTTAACAAATAATAGACACATGCGTCATCATTGTCGTCAACAACTGATTGTAGTTCATAATTTCATCGTTCAAATTGGAGTCATGTTGACCTAGCGGTTTAGCATGTGCAGATAGATGCGTAAATCAATGAGCCATGAGTTCAAATCTCACGTAGTGCTCGCACTTTTTGTAAGTTTTTTTGTAAATCTTTTTGTAAGTAACAAAAGAAGTTGGAAGGAATATTAAATCAAAGCTGTGGATATTTATTTGTAATATAATATTCAAGTGGGTAGTTACTCAGCAAAATGAAAAAAATGCAGGTAAACAGTTGACAAAAGGCACTATTAAAAAATAATATGTTTATTTCTTACAATTTCTTAATCAAATTTAACAATCACCGTTTATTAATCACCGAATAAGATTATAATATTATATATAATTTCTTATTGAGGCCATAGCGTAAGTATTCGTTTCCAAAATTGGAAAGAGGTTTGAAGCTTATGTAACCTTAACAAAAACAAACAAAATACCAGATAATTTTATCACAAAGGTCAAAAGGATTAAAAATGTAGGCTAAAAACTATAAAATTGCACAACAACACATCAAGTGTTCATAACTTTTTTAAGTTGTTTTAAATACGGATATTAAGTTAAACACACATAACAAGGTCTCCAGTTAATACAGAAAATAAGTATATTTATAGCATAGTGGTTCGTCGACCGACGTCCGTTTTCTTCGTACTCCCTTATCATGGTTTGATGCTGCAACATGTTTATTAGTTTTAGTCTGCCAGCTCTTTGATGGTGTTTCAAAGAACCCTCTTCTTCAAATCATCATATCCATAGAACAACTGTTTTTCTCTGCAACAATAAAACAGAAATATATAATATCCAATAATGATTATTATATAGGAGTTTTTTTGTTTAAAAGCGTTAAAAAAAACTACTTACGCTTACACCGGTCTCTCTGGTTACTTCTGACAAGTTTTTGCCTTGATTATACATAGCAATTATTTGAGTTCTTTTTACTAAATCTATATAACAATGCATATTTACTCATTTTCGTAAAATAAGTAGACAATACACCTGGTTAAAAATAAAATTGAACGAAAGGCGCTGGAACGATACAATCGAAATTAACTTAGCGAACAACCAATTGATCTTAGTCATAACTCTTTGGTCTAAGTATTATTTATACTACCTACTAGTTATTTTTTATAAGTAAATCCATATTCAACCTAGTTCTCAAGTTTGAAAACTAACACATAGATAATCAAATATTTATAAATTGATACTTATTCAATTTTAATATCTTCATCTCTTTAATTCATTAACGCTCAGGCGGTAGCCGGCGCCCGCAAGCCATTGTCTTACTATTGTGTCTCTAATTACGCACGTCAAAAGGTTAAAAGAAATTATAAATTATTTCAATGTTTGAAGAAACAAAAAGAAAGTACAAAAATAAGCATTAATTAAGCATTAATCATTTGAAGCACAGCGGCGCCATCTATTAACAGTATAATGTAATGTTGTCGATAGCAACATTTCAATCAGGTTTTACGCTAGATGGCGTCATTTCTCGCTTCACACGATTTTATTTCTGTACTTCCTATGCACTTTTGCAGCAGACTTTACATGAAGTTTAAATAAATAAATAAATATGGTGCACGGACTTGGTCTGACTAGCAGTAGCGTCAGTGTGACTAGCATCCAATAACCTAAAAAGTAAACCTTTTTGAATTTTTGGTTAAATGGAAATGAAAACCAACGTGCTATGGAGCTCGGGTATACTGCGCAGGTCAAAGATTCAAAGATTCAAAGATTCAAAAGCATTTATTTCAAATAAACCATTTACAGGCACTTTTGAAATGTCAAGAAGTCAGTCAGTCAGAAAAAAAAAATGATGCTAATTGCACATTCCAAAGCGTAGATCTCTATGGAGAAGAATGTGCAAGAAACTCCATGGACACTCTTTTCAATCATGTTTTGCAATTACAAATATTTCTGTTACATGTTTCTTGTCGCTATCATGTGAGAACAATGTCAATAATGTAAAAATAAAAACTAAATATAGATATTAAAATAGCAACTGGCAGCTAAGAGATGACCAGTCTCAACTGACAGCGCCCGTTCACGGACCTGACGCGAATATTAGCACCACTCAGCTCAACCATTTTGAAGGGAACCGAATGATCCAACACACGCGCCACCATCAGTGAGACATTTGAGTGAGCATGACAAACTCTCAACTGCCATGCTCATTTATGTCAAACAAATCCAATAGTAACCCAAAAACCATAAAATAGCTCCATGGTACTCACATTTACAAAGTTTGAAAAAAATGCTTCTACATTATACAATACTAAATACAATGATAATTAACTACAATAATTTTAACAAATTCAAAAAAAAAAAAAAACATTAAAGAATAGTAATAATAGTTTCAAAACTAATCAATTTGTACCCCCGGTGGTAGTGGAGCTGGACCAGCATTGAGCCAAGCATTTTTATCTTGAATATAATCCTCCAACTTATAATATGCTTGCCTGCATAGTGTGCGTTTAATACAAGATTTAAATTTCGTTTCATTGAGTTCTAATATTTGTGGAGGTATTTTATTATAACATTTCAAACAGTACCCCATGAAAGAAGAGGCCACTTTAGCCAGTCTGAAACCTGGTTGAACTAATTGGTCCCTATTTCTTGTAACATAATTATGTCTATCGCCTCTTTTGCTAAAAAGATGAAGATTTTTTCTAACGTACATGATGTTTTCATAGATATATTGACAAGGCACCGTCATGATGTTAATATCCTTAAACAGTTCCCTTAGAGAATCGCACCGGCGGAGACTGTAAATAGCTCTGATAGCTCTTTTCTGTAGAATAAAAATTGAGTCGATGTCTGCAGCCCGTCCCCATAGTAAGATACCGTATGACATGATACTATGAAAATAACTAAAATAGACTAGTCTAGCGGTATCAACATCCGTAAATTGGCGGATTTTTCTAACAGCATATGCTGCTGAGCTAAGCCGTCCTGCAAGAGATGTTAAATGAGGACCCCATTGTAGCCTTGAGTCAAGCGTTATCCCCAGGAAAACAGTTTTGTCGACAAATTCTAGTTTTTCATCGTTTAGTATTACGTCACAATCACTACTTTTAACATTCGGTAAGGAGAATCTTATGCATTTAGTTTTTTTCCCGTTTAAAACTAGATTATTAGCAGTGAACCAGTTTTGGACCTGCAGTAGTGCGTTATTTTCGTCGTCAAGATTATTAGTCCTTCTATTTATCTTAAAAATCAAAGAAGTGTCGTCGGCAAACAACACCATATTAAGTTTATTTTGCAACAAATAGGGTAAATCATTAATATAAACTAAAAATAAAAAAGGACCTAAAATTGAACCTTGGGGTACCCCCATTTTCACATTTAATCCCGACGAATTGACACCGTTTATTTGAACTTTTTGCTGTCTGTCAATCAAATAAGATTTTAATAAGCTTAAAGCTGTTTTGCCTAGTCCGTAATGCTCAAGTTTCAGGAGTAATGTTTCATGAACCACACAATCAAACGCCTTAGACAGGTCACAGAAGATGCCTATAGCATCCTGTGCCTCTTCCCACGCATTAAAAATGTGTTTTAGTAAGGAGACACCAGCGTCAGTTGTACAACGTCCTTTGGTGAAACCATACTGTTTATCGTGTAAGATGTTATTTGTGTTAAAATGATTAAGCATTTGATTTAACATCACCTTTTCAAATATCTTGCTAAAAACCGGCAACACGGACACCGGCCTATAATTATTAGTGTCTTTACTGTCCCCAGATTTAAAAAGTGGTATCACTTTACTATATTTCATCAGATCCGGAAAAACTCCTTGATCTATACACAAATTAAATATTATAGCTAAGTACGGCGCTATAGTCTCAATAATTGAGGTACAAACTTTGATAGACATACCCCACAAATCTTCTGTCAATTTAACCTTGATTTGTTTAAAAGCTTTTATTACAGTTATAGGGTTTATATGCTTAAAGTTAAATTCAGTCGAACAGGCTGCAACGTTCGCCTGTAATAAACTAAAAGCATGCGATGGCGACGAATTTAGGGCTTCAGTAGTTTTAATTGGTATACTGGCAAAGAAATTTACAAATTCTTCTGCAACTAATTTGTTATCGCTAATAAGACCATGATGTGTCTCCAATGTGTAATCATTGTTATGTATTTTGTTCCTGTTGGTTTCATTATTTATAATTTTTTAAACCGTTTTTATTTTGTTATCTGCCGTTTTAACTTTGTTGCTAATGTAGAAGGCCTTAGCTGCCTTACAAGTGTTTTTAAACATTTTTGAATATGTAGCAACATACTTATTAAAAGTTTCAGTGTTAATAATAGGCTTAAGGCCATACAGCTCAAAAAGTCTTTCCCTACTTATTCTGATTCCTTTAGTTGCCCAGTCACTAAACCTAAACTTAGGGCAGATACTTTTAGTTTTTTTCTCAAAAGTCTTATTGAACTCAGTTTGGACTATTGAAAAAAAATCGTTATACAAAAAATTACCATTCTTCACTTCAAGATTCCAATCACCTAACTTGCTAATTAAAGTGCTGTTAAATTTATTTAGTTTACCGGATGTTATTGGTCTGGACTGAATCTGCACTTGTTGTATGGGTAAGTTGGATTCAAAAGTTACCATTAGGCCGCTATGATCAGAGGGCAGATAATTTACAATGGCCTTTTCTAAATAGTTGCAGCAACAAAAAACATTATCGATACATGTAGCAGTAGTTGTCGTAGTTCGAGTAGGTTCTATAAACACATTAAATAAATTAAATGATTTGAAGAGATTTAATAATCTACTGCTATCTGAATTATTTTCTAAAATATTAACATTAAAGTCTCCACAGATTATTACTAATTTGTTACCAGTTGCAAGTTTTGCCATAACATCTTCCATGACAGACTCAAAAATAGAGTAGTTTTGATAATTAGGGGGCCTGTAAACGCACACTATGATATGCCTATCCAGCTCAACACAAGACAGTTCAATGCTATGTTCAACGGACAATGCAACTATATCTTTACGAGTTTTAAATTTAATACTATTCCTAATTAGGATCAGTGAACCCCCACGTAACATTGTTTTTCGGTTAAAAGAACTGCCCACATTATAATTCTCAAAATTGATTAGCATTTCAAAATCCTTTAACCAATGCTCAGTAAAACAAATGATGTCAAACATAGTTTTTTCTAAAAATAATTCTATTTCCAATTGTTTTGAAGAAAAACCCTGAATGTTTTGAAGAAACAAATTAAACGATTTTTGCTTAGCCCCTTTAGCTTGAATGCTAGAAGATACTTGACCTAAATTGCCAACAGTACCAACTATTGTCTTATTAGCTCGTTTAAAGTATTGGAGTCAGCAAACATAACATTAGTACTATTACTAACGGTGGAATCAATGATTGAGGACTTCGACATACTAACTATGTCTGAGTGAATATTATAAGCTAATAGCTTTGCTATTTGACGTCTAAATATAATAGGTAGGTACACAGTATACCTAGTCGAGAAAAGTTTATCAACAAAATTGTTGATGTCAAAAAATAAAAACTTATCACTATGGTGACTAACTAAAAAATGCATATGCATATTTAGCATGTGAATGTACTTATTTTGCCTATATGACAAATGCTCAAAGTATGGAAAAGCACACAAGATAATCTTCTTACAATTTATCTTCAATAGTTCTGTGACACTATTTGTGATATCATCTTTATTCACATTTAAGCTATTACCCACAAATACAGTTATAATAGCATTGGGACCATATACTTGTTCATTAACTAATGACATTATGTGATGGTATGAAGCTTGAGGCCTACAATGGTTTTGAGAAGAAAAAGGGAGGTTGTTACTAATTAATTGCCCTAGACCTCTTCCTATACTGTCTGAAAAGATAATTGATTGATAATCCCCGCTGTTGTGGGAGGAACAACTACAATTTACTGGATCTACCCCTTGAGTTAATTCTTGCTGAATGTGGGGTACCTGGCTGGTAATACAGTCCTGAGCTCTGATGGCCTGGGATGTGTCCTCTGTTACCACAAGTTGGAGGCCAGCCAGGTTAGACTGAGATTCTCTCTGACAGGTACATTTGTTGTTACTACGAGTAAGTAAGTCTACTTTGTCTACCAACTCGTTTGTAGCAAGGATATGTTCCTTTATTTGGTTCTTTGAACATACATATTTGTTATAAATTGACTTTAGCGACTCATGGAGGTGTTAAACTAAGAGCAAACAAGCGCACTAGCGGCATTTTGCCAACGGCAGAGGTATCTGCAGCCGTCGACCTATAGTATCACTTGACACAGACGATGGCTGCCGCTGATCATTAAGTGTGTATGAGCTCTTACGGATCATGTTCGAAACACTATACTGTGCTCCAAAACACAGATCATTGACGTAGCTCAGAAGGCTGCCTAGCTTAAGTGGGACTGGACTGGACATGTCTGCCGTATTACCAGTCGAGCGATGAACCGGTAAAACAAATTGGTGTTCTGAAATCGCCCGATGAAGTCGCGGCAGACCTAGGAGACGGTAACTTGGATATCTTCCTTAGAAATTGGTTCAGAGCCGGGAACAATGGAAGGAATGGAGAGAGACCAGCATAGGCAAGCACAGCATAGCGTAGCATACTCGGCCTTATAATGTTCCCACTGTTGGGACTCAGGCTTCCTCTCTAGGAGAGGGAATGGGCCGTAATCCACCACGCGGGCCCAGTGCGGGTTGATGGATGTCACATGTCTCGAATTTTTGGTTCTAGGACATGCCGGTTTCCTCACGATGTTTTCCTTCACCGTTTTGAGGGCAGTGGTGATGAAATAAATTACACAAAGCATAGGCAAGATATAGTAATAATAATTTAGGATATAATATGGAACTAGTAACCCCGCTAACTCGCTATTCTTATAGGTCACCCCGAACCACAATACCAGCAAATATTGCTCGGAATATGGCAATAAGCCCAGTAATGTAGCCACTACTGGCCGGTATTAGCCTAATCAGTGATGCAGTGTAGCCCGAATGGGATCAATTTATTCCTGTGAGCTTTGTAGCTGGAAATTGAACAATATTAGAATGATGACCGCCATTTCTGGGATACAATCCGCCTGATGAAAGCGATTTTCAAAGTTTGGTTAAGTTATAAATTCTTGAGTGATGATAATCTGCATGGTACCTACTCATATGACTCTGACCATTACATGTTTGCTGTACCGACTTCAAAAGAGACTTTGACCCCTGAGTTTGTTTCGGTGTTTCTTCTTAGGGTAGTCAAATAGGAAACACCGGCCTTATCTAGTTTAAACTGACGAAAAAAATGACGTGCAAAAGTGTTTTTAAAAACCTATTTGCCAAGTAAATATCATTTATCATAATCATTTATGGACTTACTGTCCAATCGTTATTTCGCACTTTGTTAAAAATAAACGTTTGTTCATCACAAGTTTATATACCGTAAGCTAGGTATGTGACGTGGGCTTACGGACGTCGAGTATTGGGTAGCTCACCGTCCGGTAACCGTCTGGATCGAGCACGAGTCGTCCACTTCGCGTAGTGTTCCACGCGCGCCTCAAAGAGATGTCAGCAAAACCCTAGGGGCCCAATGCCGAAACCTACTGTCCATGGGTCGACTTCTGAAGTGTTTACCCGTGATCCTAGAACGCAAAGGCAACTGAAGGATAGGTGTGGTTTTAGTCAGAAGTCATTAGATGATTTCCCACCTTAAAAAAAATAGGAATCGGTAGAGTAAGTATATTTGTTTGTTTTTTTTTTTTATAATAGATATTATTTACCTAGTTTTCGTGGAAGTAAATAACATAGAGTTGATATTAACTCTTCTAAAATCCCGGAATCATAAACATGACGATTAAATCCCGCAAAAAATGTACAGGCTTGACCGATAGGTGTGTCTTCACTTTCTCATTTTTACCACACTTATGTTCCTTCAGTTGCCCTTTGTATCTTAGGAACTCGGATCCCCTTTACAGGCTTCGGCCTTGCTGGCCTCCAACGGGTTTGATATGTATCTTCAAGGCGCGCGTGAAACACTATGCGCCGTCGACGAATGGAACCACGGGCGTGCAGAGTGGGGACTCTGCCCGCCCATCAAGTGATTCCAAGGAAGACGGTGGCACAGTGATCACGTGCTGCCGTGCACAAAGAGGCTCAGGGGAGACCGTTGTACAGTCTCCTCAGGGATGTGCCCTAACAGGCGTTGCACAGAGGGTGTTCCGGAATGGTATTTTAGAAGGAAAGAGCAGTGGTGGCCGAGTGGTAATGGCCCCGACTTACGGAGTTGAAGGTCGCGGGTTCAAACCCAGCCAGGCGCATTACTTTGTGTAATTTATTTCATCACCACTGCTCTCAAAACGGTGAAGGAAAACATCGTGAGGAAACCGGCATGTCCTAGAACCAAAAATTCGAAGACATGTGACATCCACCAACCCGCACTGGACCCGCGTGGTGGATTACGGCCCATTCCCTCTCCTGGAGAGGAGGCCTGAGTCCCAACAGTGGGAACATTATAAGGCCGACTATGCTATGCTATGCATATTTTAGGAGGTAACGGCGCCCCTTCTATATGTGCTGATGGTGATCACCGGGGCGGTTTTAGTGAGGTAAAAATCCCACACTCCCCGGACTTATCCCCAAAGGCACCTTTCGAAGGTATCCCCCCGAAAACAAAAAAAAAAGTCTCAGTCCGGACGGTTACCGGACTGTCGGACGGTTACCAGACGACGAGCTACTCGTTCTTGTATGTGATTGTGACCTTCACTGACATCACTGATGCTGTAGTGGTCTATACTGGTTTTGGTGTTATCGATGATTGATCTCTTTTGTGTTTGCGATCTGCTCACAATCCAGTGGTATAAGGCGTTGTGGATATTATATAAAAAGGAAACAATCATTTTTTTTAAAGATAGTCTTTAATTTCGGAAGTTAGTGTTAAATATCGAAGAGACAAAACTATTATAGAAACACCGACTTCCGAAATTAAAGTTATTAGTTTCAGGATAACACGATATAATTTTTCTTTAAAGTAAAACAAGTCTTTTTTATCATACCATCTTTAAATTCTTCGGTACTTGTGTTTATCACCTAACTTCTCCTAAACGGCTTGACCGATTTGGATGAAATTTTGTGTATAATTGTGAGTAGGCTCCTGCATGGCTTGAAAATAAATTGGACCCGGGAGGGGGCGTTGCAATCGGGTTCTGAAATTTCTATTCTGACGAGAAGCGACAGGCCAACTTTCGGGTGAGACAATGTCTAGCGGGGGTATAGGTACCTACCATAAAATCTTAAATCCTAATGAAACAGTAATAAAATTAAATGGTTCAGTCTTTATTATTATTATTATGTTATCATCATCAGCCTTTTTTAATGTTCCCACAGCTGGGACTCAGGCTTCCTCTCTCTAGGAGAGGGAATGGGCCGTAATCCACCACGTGGGCCCAGTGCGGGACGGTGAATGTCACATGTCTTCAAATTTTTGGTTCTAGGACATGCCGGTTTCCTCACAATGTTTTCCTTCACCGTTTTTATTATGTTATATTAATCATTAATTAGAGTATTAATTGTAACTATAGTTAGCTGTAACTACTTTTGCAATTTGCAATTGCTGTTACACTGCTAGTCCGGTCGCTTGCACTATACAAGGTAAGGGGAAGGAACGGAAACGAAAAATGTAAAAAATGTCCAATTTGAAAAGCCAGACTGGCCCCACACCGTCTAATTTGGCCGGACACGCAACCAAAAAGCCTGACTGTGTCCGGCTTTATCCGGACGTCTGGCAACTCTAGGTAGAGGTACACCTCAAAATCACCATTCATAACGAACTTACCAAAAAGCAGATAAAACTCACAATTAATCCCTTTTTCCTTACAAAGAGTTCTAAAGAAAGAATGGGGGGTATTTTTATAATAATTTCGACGTAAGACAAATTACTGGCCACAGAGAAAAATTACAACACTCGTTAAATCGATGGTTCCATTAATTTCTGACACCCCATTTCCCCGCCCTAACTAAGAACGTTATTTAGGCCGGGAGACAGGGAATCATTTTTATTTTTTATGTCTTAATATTGCTGTTATACTATCTTGCTCTCAAGGACTTACTGGGGCCATGGGTTGTGCGAAAGTTAACCCCGGGGCCCTGGAACGAAGGCAAAGAAGGAACAGGACTGGGTTTTAATCAGTCTGACACGCCCTCTCGCACCGCTCAAGAGCGAGAGAAGTCATTGGAAGAATATCCACCTAAAAATGAAATAGGAGAGGGGCGGATATGGGGATCTTTCAATTAAATAGGTATATTATTACTTCTAGCCTATGCTGCCCCACTGCTGGGCAAAAACCTCCTTCCATTGTTCATGGTTTTGAGCCTCTTCTCGCCAATTCCTAAGGAAGACGTCATCTAAGTCGACTCGCCATCCCATTCTTGGTATGCCGCGACCCCGTCGTGCGATTTCAGGGAATCAACTTTGTGTTTTACCGACCCACCACTCAATCGGCATGCGGCAGACATGTCCAGCCCAGTCACACTTAAGCTGGGAAGCCTTCTAAGTCACGTCAACGATCTGTATTTTGGTATATATATATTTTTATAGTCGAGTTTATGACTAAAATAAAAACTTTATAAAAAATAAAGAAAGAAAGAAAATTAATTTCCTTTATAAGGTTAAGTAAGGCTTACCAAGGTCGGTGTGTGGATGGGTAGTCATTTTAACATAACATTCCATCATGCTTCCGTTAGTCGCGGCTGGCATTTGTAAACTTTTAACAGTCGTTACGAAGAAACTCCTTGGACACTCTTTTAAATCATAATTATAATTTCTTGTCTCTATATTATGCATCGACTTATATTCTAGCGATAGACAAGCACGTTCATGGAAACTATTTGTCAAAATACTGAAAAGTTAAAACAAAAGTTCGCTGCAGCGCTTTATTGCCATTATGTCGTCTAATAAAACTATTAAAACATACAGCGCTTAGATGGCTTTTATTGGATACTTTTTCGCGACAAAAACGTCTTAAGCGCCATGAATTTCGTAGCACTTACGCGTTTCGTTCAACATAGTGTAATGACATGTTATCCATATAGATTTTTATACCGCAGAAGCGACACAGCTTTTTGCCTACAATACTTTATTACAATAACACTCTATTTCAAAATTTAACAATAGTCCTCGGTGTAAATTCAGAAAACAACGTTCTACTACTTCAATAAATAAGTGAATTCAAAATCGTGTAAAATATTAAAACCATTTATTGTCATTAACCACTCTGAAGAATAAGTATCCTGAGTGAATGAAGATCAGGACTGCGCTGCTAATATTTAGTAACAAAATAAACAAAAACGATAAAAAACAAACTAAAACACAGTTAAAATAGTTTTATGTACACATCTTTTCTTTGAAAATAAACTAAATTCGTCTTATTATCTCGACTATTTCAGCTATCCTGAGTGAATCAAGATCAAGACTCTAAGATGGTAATATTTAGAAACAAATAACAAAATAAACAACAACGGTAAAAAAGGAATTAAAACAGTTAAAATAGTTTTATGTACATATCTTTTCTTTGAAAATAAACTAAATTCATCTAATTATCTTGACTACATATGTCAGCTATCCTGAGTGAATCAAGATTAGGACTTATTACAAGGAATAGCCGATTTCTTTAAAAAACGTTTTCCAGCTTTAGTTATATAAATATCATCAGCTTCAAAGTGTGCAGAGCAGATACACGAATATTTTGTAGGAAGCCACGTGTTTTCGCTTCTATCCTCTTGATCAATTTTGATCCATTCTTCCCTTTTCGGATGACCAGAGTGAACAAACCTGAAATATAATTATAGTGTATGAAGGACAAAATCTCAATAACAGTAATACAATTTCACACATAAGACTACAAATTCAACTGAATCTAATTTATATTTGAATAGGTACTAATCTGCACGTATTATCTAGGTTGGTTAGGTTAGTGTGGAACTTAGGTGCTAACGAATGACAGAATGCTTAACGACAAAACTTACCGATGAAAACAGATACCCGATGATTTGCTGACATTTCTTGCTGAGTTTTTACAGTATCGAAAAACGCACGTCGTCATAATTTCTGAAATTGACGGAATTCATTGATATTATTTATACAAAAAAAGAAAAACATTAAATAAAATATTTAAAAAAAACAAACGGAATAAAACACCATGCAAAGTCTGTGTTCAGTAAACCAGTTGTAGGTAAAAATCGGGTTTTTATGGGAGGGAACATCTGCATGTTTTAGTCTATGATTATAAAATGGAAAGGCTTTAAAATCAAATAATATATTTTCTAACATACTATTAGGATATTAGAAGCTATGAAATTGTTCGAACAACCAGTAATTTTACTTACATGAGTACAGAATTATTATTAACGTCCAGATTACCTTTGATTTTAATTTATTAGCGCCGCTCTCACACTGCATGAACGTCAAAATTACACTAATGTCATCAAAATCAAGGTGCATAGAAGACACTGCACCTGAGTCGGTCAAAGTGAGTGTACGGCACGCGTAATCTAGTGCGTAGTACATATATATCGATGATATTATGTGAGCACAATGTGAATAGAATAATGAGAAAAAAATTGTAATAATAAAATAGAAATTGAAATAAGACCTTGGTAGTTAAGAAATCCAACAGTGAACTCAATTTCTACGAATAACACGAGTGTAACGTTTGTGAACTAAGATACTAATATGGAACAAGGTCTCAAACGAAACCACATCTGTTACTTGTAACCTACAGTGCGACTTAATTAATAACTGTGTGACCTACTAAATCAGTTTACCATATCATAATTTTATGCCTGGCTTGTCTGAGAAAATACAAATGAGAAAATCAAATTCTCTCCATTAGTGTGTAAATTAAGTTTGACAGGCCTGTTCGTTTAGTTGTCAGTGGCCCTGACTGTTATGCCGGTGGTCATGGGTTCAATTCCCACCCAGGACAAATTTATCTATAATATGTATGTATATAGAAATATATAAGTACGTTTATCAGTTGTCTAGTACTCATAGCACAAGCTCTGCTTAGTTTGGGACTAGATGGCGTTGTGTGAAAGTTGCGGAATATATAGTTTGTGAGTGTGTGTGTATGTTTGTTACTCATAAGTCAATAAAATTGTGTGATAGCGCCCTTAAGAGTGCCCTTCCAGATCAGTCTATTGCCAATGTAATTATGGTTTACAAGCTGGTTGTTTCATCCAACGCAATGTTTGGTAAAGAAACAACACAAAAAAAATAAGGAAAACTCCTCACTGCTTTTTTTGGTGGGAAATCGTTTAATGACTTCTCCCGCTCTCTGACACTCTTCAGAAATCGATTCATGGCCCTAGTTGGCTTCGGCCCTGCTGGACCCCTACGATTTTGCTGACGTCTCTCGTTTGGCAATCGGTAATTCCGTCACTCACTCGAATATTTAACAAAACTTGTTCCAAAAAATACATGTTTTTTTAAAAGCATTAAAAGCTTTTTCAAGTAATTTTCGTCATTTAGAATCTCCATTAAATGTGCAAGGCTTTTTAAATATATTTTTTATCTTTTTAATTTATGAGTACATTCTTTCTTTCTTCTCGTGTCGACCTGACTCAAATTTTGTCGAACCAATATTTAACCACCAGGACAGCTCAGTACATTATGAAGGGCCAAAGTTCACGTAAAATAGCAAATTTTCAGAGGTCTTTACTAGATTATTTTTACACCAAATGTTTTGATTTCAATAGAAAACTAGATAATATTCACGTAAGAGCGGTTGTATCGAAATGTATATCGGGTGGGCGCTCTTAATTTTTAATTACTTAACAAAAACAACGAATTCCCTTTGTCTTATATTTTATCAGCTTACTTAAACTAAATCCGAGGATTAACAAATTTATTGTTAATCTCAGTTAACACAGATTCTGTATCTACTAAATCTCGGAAAGGGGAACATCTTGTTAAAACATATTTCGTGTATACATATTGTGTTTATGTTTGACTTTGATTTGAGTAACTAGTTTTACTAACTTACGCTTACTTATATAATATGTTGACACAATATACATCCTATTTTGCTGTGCAAAGATTGATAAGTTAACGATTTATATTAGGGCTGATTTTTCAATCACCAGATATTTTTTTTACTAATTTGTCAAACCACCATATTCGGGCTTGCGGACGGCGAGCAATGCGTGGCTCGCCGTCCGATCGTCCGGTAACCGTCCGGAACGAACACAAGTCGTCGACGGCGCGTACTGTTCCACGCGTGCCTCAAGGAGATGTCAGCAACTGTAGGGGCCCAGCAGGGTCGAAGCCTACTGGGGCCATGGGTAGTGTGAAATCGAAACCCGGGGCCCTGGGACGAAGGCAACGAAGGAAAAGGAGTGGGTTTTTAGTCAGTAAAAGTCGCGGGAGATAGTGTCCGCTCCGCCCTAGAGCGAGATTTGTCATTAGATGATTTTCCAAAAAAAAAAAAACACCATATTTATTCTTGAGATAACAGTTATGAAAAATCAAGGCCTAAGGTAAATTAATCTATAATTATCTTTAATATTATTATAATTTGTTTATGATTTGTGTAATGTGCTTTTTTAAATTTTATAATACTTTTTTATTCAATTTTAGTATCTTAATTGTAATTATATATTAATAGTACACTTTTTAATTAGTTTAATTTTATACACACATTAAATCAAAATCGTTTGAAATAATGTCAAGTTATTTATTTTCAGTATGAACCCCTCAAAAATGTCATATCTAATAAGTTTTCCTGTAGTCAGAAATTATTCCTTTATTTTTTCAAAGAAAAAAATATCTTAACAATTAATTTATCATGTGCAGCTCCTTGCCTACAAAAAAGCCTGGGTACATATAATAAATGATAATCATTCATAACATCTCACCCACAAATGTATACGATACATATTAAAATAATCTTGCTTTTTCTATTTATTATATAAATTGAAGAAAAATCTGTCTGGCTTTATAAATTAGAAAATGTGCTTATCTCAGAAAAGAAAAATATTTTGCTCAAAAACATGATGAGTTATGAGTAGTTACAATAGCAGTGGTGGAGTTGTGGTGGCCTAATGGTAACGGCCCCGACCTACGAGCTGTAGGTTGCGGGTTCAAAGCCAGCCAGGCGCATCATCATCATCATTTCAGCCGAAAGACGTCCACTGCTGGACATAGGCCTCCCCCAAGCGTCGCCACAGCGAACGGTCCTGTGCGTCTCGCATCCATCGGACTCCCGCAACCGTTACCAAGTCATCGGTCCACCTTGTAGGAGGCCTTCCAACGCTACGTCTTCCGATACGTGGTCGCCATTCCAGAACCTTTCGGCCCCAACGGCCATCTGTTCTGCGAGCAATGTGCCCTGCCCATTGCCACTTTAGTTTGGCGATTCTTCGTGCTATGTCGGCAACCTTGGTTCTCCTGCGGATATCCTCATTCCTGATTCGATCACGCAAGGAAACTCCGAGCATAGCCCTCTCCATTGCCCTTTGGGTGACTTTAAGCCTTCTAATGAGGCCCATTGTAAGCCAGGCGCATTACTTTGTGTAATTTATTTCGTCATCACTGCTCCCAAGACGGTGAAGGAAAACATCGTGAGAAAACTGTTCTAGAACAAAAAATTCGAACACCACTATGATGTGACATCCACCAATCCGCACTGGGCCCGCATGGTGGACTACGGCCGGTTTCCCCTCCTAGAGAGGAGGCCTTAGTCCCGTCCCGGCCCTGAGGCCACATTATAAGGTTGATTATGATTCCTTCTATGATTTCCCACAGTTTTTATTTTTTATTTTTATACATCGAGATATAAGTACTAACGTACTAGAGAAGACACCGTAAATTCCTACTTTGTCTCGTTCAACTGCGGCGATCGCGCCGCACTTTGTCGAAGAAAACGCGTAAGTGCCGTGATTTACATGGCGCTTAAGACCTTTTTGCCGAGAATAAATACACTTCCGCAGCAAATCTAGCGCTGTGGTAAATTAGTTACGGTTTAGACGAATTGTTATTATTTTAGCGCTGCAGCGAACTAAAGATTCAAATTACGAAAATAGGACAATTCAGTTATTTGACGTAGCTTCTCTAGTACGTTAGTACTTATATCTCGATGTTTTTATAAAACCCTTTACAACATGTAACTGCAATAATGCACACACATAGGTACACCCCAATTTGACTGGCCTGTTGGTCTAGTGGTTAGTAGCCCTGACTGCTATGCCGGAGGTCGTGGGTTCGATTCCCACCCAGGACAAATGTTTGTGTGATGAGCGCGATCATTTGTTCTGTGTCTGGGTGTAATTTATCTGTAATATGTATGGTATCTATTTAAAAATATAAAGTATGTTCATCAGTTGTCTAGTACTTATAACACAAGCTCTGCTTAGCTTGGGACTAGACGATGTTGTGTGATAGTTGTGGAATAATAAAAAAAATAATTGAAAATTAAGTTACAATAGTAATTTAAGCACTGAATTTACTTAGGTAGTGTTTTTTTTAAGAAATTGGTTATTCTAATTGTAGGAAAATAATAATCGACTTATTATATTGGTAGCGCATCGATATTGGTGGTCCACGCACGCACACACAAACATAATTAAGATTTATCAAGAATTTATCAGATAATGTATTTTTTGTAATCCTAAAGTAATTCTTGATTATTGAGATAAAAAATTACCTATTTTAAGGCTGTTTTTAATATCGTGCGGATGCCGTCACGCATGCAGAAAATTTCAAAATGCAAAAAAACGCGCCCCGCGTGCGTATTCCACGCATTACAATAAATACTTGTATGAAATGGACATTTGTGGGGGTTGCGCGTGCGGGGCAATCCCGCATGCGTGATCAAAACTGCACAATATAAAAAACACCCTTAAAACAACTGAAATCGATTCGTTAGCCGATTCACAGGTTCAGGTTCGACTTTCAGGATGTGCTTTTATTATGTTACAGAGTACAGCCAACTTAAGTGGCAGTGGGCAGGACACATTGCTCGCAGAACAGATGGTCGATGGGGACGAAAGGTTCTGGAATGGCGACCACCACGTACCGGAAGACGCAGCGTTGGAAGGCCTCCCACAAGGTGGACCGATGACCTGGTGAGGGTCACGGGAATCCGATGGATGCGTGACGCACAGGACTGGTCATTATGGCGACATTTGGGGGCCTATGTCCAACAGTGGACGTCTTTCGGCTGAAATGATGATGATGATGACAGAGTACAGGCCTCCCTCTTCTCCTCAAATTTGTGATCAGATCGTTACACCACCTTCGTCGCGGTTGGGCACGCTACTATAATCATGGTGGTAAGTCCCCTCTTTGAGGACTGGCTGGAAATATGTCACGGCGTCCTCACCTTCCGCATGACGCAGGTCCTCCCTGGGAAATTTGGGAGGCTCCCGTACCTGATTCATGTGGAAGAAACGCCCGGGTGTCATCATTGAGTGCCCCGCTTGGGCGGAGCACCGCCATGTTCTGTTGGGGGCGATCGGCGGTAGCGACCTTTCGCGCCGGGCCTTGGTACAGGCCATATTCCGGAGCAAGGTGGAATGGCAGGTAGTGGCCTCTTTCTGCGAATTCAGTAAAAGTCTGACAATCCCTCTCGCTCCATCCAAAGCGGGAGAAGTAATTTGATGATTCCTCACGTTAAAAAAGGCATCTTGGTTAAAATACCTCTTGGCACCTTTTATTGATATTTACTATATACCTACACAATAAAGCGTGAGGGAACGAAGGTCCTCATGCCCCAGACGCCGAGATTCCGACCCCGACTACCAGCCACGGTAGACGCGGGCTTGCGGACGTAGACCGGCCGGCCGTCCGGTAGTAAACCGGACCAAACCCAGTCGTCAACAGCGCGTTGTGATCCACGCGCTCCTCAAAGAGATGTCAGCAAACCATAAGGTTCCAGCAGGGCCGATGCCCGCTACCTTGGACCGCGGGGAATTTCTGAAAAGGAAACCCGTAGTCCTAGAACGCAAAGGGCAACTAAAGGACACAGGTGTGGTTTTAGTCAGTAAAAGTCTGACACGCCCTCTCGCCCCACCCAGAGCGAGAGGAGTCATTGGATGATTTCCACCCTTAAAAAATCGTCACAAATCCACTGAAGCATTTTATGACATTATTTCCCGGGCCTTTTCAATATCACCCGACATACAATATGGCGGCCAAATAAATAAAAACAGTAAATAGTTTCACTCTCGACCGAGCTGCGATAGTGGCCGATATAACTTGTAATATATTTTGATTTACCGAGCCACCGATAACACCAGAAGTTTTTTCTGTGATACTGGTTCAAGATGGAGGTGAAAAGCGATTTGTGATTTTAACACGTTTAATGACGCTTTATTTTTTAAGTTTTTCGGTTTGGGTTGTGGGCGACACCGTATGGTCGACGTACAATAGTGCCACTAATATAGTGCCAGAGACTGTGTAGTCAACAATTATATAGTTTGTTGGGGCCACAGGGTCACAGTCAGAGGCAATTTTAAGCATCTCTTTTTATATGAAGATATGTATTCGTCTGATAATCTGATCGTTCGTGGCTGGCAGGATCGCCAGGTTCGGCTTTTCCGATAACAACCGACCGTGTTCGACAATTTGAGTCTCACCTTTTCAGGGCCATCATAACCATGGTTAGTGCCCAAAACTTCCAGACAACCACCTACCATCCCGCTGCAAACGGTATGGTTGAGCGACTTCACAGACAGCTAAAGAAAGCCATCATGTGCCACTCGACGACATATTGGCCAGAGGTACTGCCGCTGGTACTTCTAGGAATCAGAAGTGCTTACCGCTAGATATATAGTCAATATCTTGTCATTGTGCTACGAACGGTGACGTATAAAATTTCGCATTTCGCTTATAAATTGCTCCAAAAGATCCTGTTATAATGGTGCACACCATTACTCTTTTTGATAGATTTTAGGGCTTTTATTATGTATTTTACCATAAGCTGACAAATTTTCGATATTTGAGTATTTTTTATCATTAGATGTGACGTCGTTATGGTTAGATTTGCTTCCGGACAAATGTTATAGTAATAAATTATAGGTTAACGGAACTTACACACAAGCAAATTCTGTAATATTTTCATGTATTGTTGGTTGAGTGATTGACTTTTTTCTGTACGGGTTGCCAATTCGATTTCCTTTCAATAAAAAGCGACTTGAATGTTGCTATTAATATGGTCTTCATAAAAAAGATATTATAGTTGTGATAAATTAATATCTACTGAAAAAGAGTTCTAGACGGGATTTTTTCGTGTAAAGTTCACTGGCTGTTTTAATTATTAGCAAATTGTATCCTAGTAGATATTATGATGTTATAAAAATAAAATAAAATAATAAAGCCTTTTATTCCATGCAACAATGCAAATCAAATAAATAATTCATCATGCAATTTTAATAATATTCAAATCAATAACAATAAATTTCTAAAATCTAGTTTGATTTTACAATTTTCATATCATTATTATTATATAGGTATATTTAATTATTGTATTGGGGGAGGCCTATGTCCAACAGTGGACGTCTTTCGGCTGAAATGATGATGATGAATTATTTTATTTACAAATGTGATATGATTAAATATTTCATTTTTATTATTTATTTATTATTTTAGTAATTTTAATAATATTTTTATTTATTTATGTAATAATAAGTATTTATATGAATTCGTGCTAATATGATTAAGTTATAAATGGTATTATGTCCTAGTTAGCATGGACCCCTCTCAGGTTAAAGCCTCCCCAAGGCTTTCCATTTATTTCTGTTTTTTTGCTGTTTGTAGCCAGTTTATTCCTGCGGTTTTCTTTATGTCGTCCTCCCATCTCGTGTAAGGTCTCCCCACTCGGCGTTTGCCTGGCGGGCCCTTCCATTTAGTGACGCTTATGGTCCACCCGCTATCATCTTGTCGGGCTACATGACCGGCCCATCGGAATTTTAGTAATTGGGCTTAGGTCAGCGCATCGTGTATTTTTTTTTATATTCAACATGCTACGTTCCATACCTTTCTGGCACGAACTAATTTCGTTTTTAATTTTTCTTGTAAATTTCCATTTCCACAGCCGTAAGTTAGAGAAGGCAGAATGCAAAAGTCCATTGTTTTCTTTTTTAGTTTTATTGGCATGTTACTTTTGAATACTTCATTTCAACTCCAATACTTGTTCCACGCGCTTTTAATTCTACGTTCTACCTCTATATCATTATTGTTGGTTTCGAAGCTTATTTGCTTACCAAGATAGATGTACTCTGGCACTCTGGCTTTATGGTATTTAAACTTGGCTGAGGGGTACTTTTTAGTGGTGGCACTATAACTAAAAAGTGTAAAATAAAAACTTAAAAAAAGCACAACCGACTTCAATGTAAAAAAAAACCACAAATATCCGCTATGTTCTATGAAACTCGAATAACTCACACAAACCAAGATCACACAACTCGATGAAACATTAGATCAGCATCTATCTCATATTTTTGGTTCTAAAATCTAAACAATATCATAGCAGTCAGTTTAACACGCAGCACACGTACTGTAATGGGCTGTTGAGATACAAGCCTGGTTGAGAGGAATTCTAATGTCCCTTTATCGTTTACACTAGCCTCGCTTCTCTCACTTTGTGGAACGAGGCCTTAGAATTTTAAAAACATTTGCTTCTGTAGTTTTTTTCAAGGTCGAGGTAGGTTTCAGGAAATGCTTATGGCTAAAAAGCTATATAGCTGCAGCAAAGTTCCTGCAACTCCTAGCCGAACACTCCAGTGACCCATCACACCACTAGAGTGGAGGCTTCCTCACGCCCCAGCCGCCGGGATCCCGACTCCAATTTTCAGCCACCGTAGGGCAATGCCCGCCCGGGTCGTTGACGGCGCGAGTGTGCCACGTGCGCCTCAAGGAGATGCCAGCCAAACCGTACAACACCATGTCGAGTAACAGTACGCGCCGTCGACGACTTGACCTCGGTCCGGACGGTTGCCGGACGATCGGACGGCAAGCTACCCATTGGCAGGCTCTTGGCCTAGTTTAGGAGGCAGCAGTTCGCGTTTTCTTTGTGCCTCAATGTACATTTGTTTGTAACTGAGTACTAAATTATTTAAAATGTTAATATACAAATAAACGAATTATTATTATTTTTTATATTTTATTTATCTCAGGACCCTGAGGTCCTGGACCTTTGGGAGGCGTACGAGGAGCCGAAGCCAACTCGCAGAGGCCCTTTAGATAATTATAAAGGAACATGATATCAACCGACGATTATCCCTGTACGCGCTATGCTAGTGCACCCAAGGACAACCCCCGGTTATTGAAAAACTGTTGCGACATATGGAGAACAAAGATAATAGGGCTATGGTTTTTGGAGTCTTAAGTGGACTGGTAACATGGAACTATGTCAAGACTATGGCCCCTGCCTGAACAACGTTATTAATATGCATCGAAAAAAGGCAGGGGGTGACTTGCACACTCAATAAATGGGCCCCCAAAAACGGCCGCTAGCACGAAGTGACGTAGCAACAAGAGGGCAACATATCCTGAGGTGCTTGAGGAGTGGAGAGGTATACCACGGCTATCAGGACAATCCCGGAAGTACGGTCAAGATCCCTACCAGCACCTTACTGGATTATACATCCTTCTCCCGAGCACGTTTGCTCTTGCGAATCTCCACTCAAGCCAGCCAATAAAGGCAAGAGAGAGGTGGGAGCTCAGTTCCTCGTCAGTGTTCACTACGGCCGGCCAATAAAGGCAAGCCGGAGATGAAGAACAAGAATTCTCCCGGGAGATCGGGTCCGTGGGGTCGCTAATGCCCAACAGTTCGCCACAAAACTGCACTGCGGATTGTATCTCTCTTAGTCTGGCCCCTCACCCTAGGCATATTACGGCAAAGCAAACTTTACCGATACAGACCTAGGGTATATTGGAGCACGCAAGCCCCACCACGACGTCAACGTAGAGATACGGCGATGGGGTTATTATTATTATTATTTCGTTTATTCGTATAGATACATATAAATTATATTTTTAAATATTTAAATAAAAAAAAACATTTAAAAATATTAAAAATAGTGTCCCACCGGTATCGGGAACAGGGTCCAAGCTACCGGCGGTCAGGGCTCCAGAGAAAGGAACCTCCTAACAATATGAGCCGTGTCCAAGAGTACCACTTTCTGAATCAAGCCCTTGATCCAGCTGCCTAACGTACTTGGTACAGGCCATGGTCCGAAGTGAGGCGAAGGCGGCAACGATCTCCCCCGCGAGGACACGGCGGTGCTCTGCCCAAGCGGGGCACACCTCTACCGTGTGCTTCACCGTGTCCTCCAGGCTGTCCACACAGTGGTGGCACCCAGAAGTTACTTCCACACGAATCCGGTGCAGGAACTCCCTCGCGAGGATACGGCGGTGCTCTGCCCAAGTGGGGCACACTTCTACCGTGTGCTTCACCGTGTCGTCCAGGCTGTCCACACATTGGTGGCACCCAGAAGTTACTTCCGCACGAATCCGGTGCAGGAACTTCACGAACTGACCATGTTCGGTGAGAACTGCGTCATGCGGAAGGTCAGGACTCCGTGAGGTCTATCCAGCCACTCCTCAAAGAGGGGACTTATCGCCATAATTATGGCGTGCCCAGCACTGGGTTGCGATAGTTGCTGTCGTCATTCTACCATGAGATCCCGCTGGAACTCTGTACGCCATGCCGCGACTTATCGCGTCAGCGGAGTTTCGCCCCGGCGTTGCATCTCCACACGCAAATCGTGCATGCGTGCAAGGACTCGTGCCCTAAGATCCCATGGTGGCTCGCCAGCAAGGAGAAATTAATCTTGCAAGCGCAATTTTATAGTTTTTTTTTTATTCTTAATAGGTTCGCGCTTGACCGCTATCTCACCTGATGGAAAGCGACGATGCGGTCGACGGTGGAGCGCGCTTACCTAGAAGTAACCTATTCACTCTTGACTTAAAGATTCCCGGGTTGTAGCCATCAGGAAAAACAGATTCCGGCAAGGAATTCCACTCCTTAGCTGTACGCAATATGAATGTGTTCCCAAAACGTTTCGTGCGTATAGGTGGGATGTCCGCCATGTACCGGTGGCGCATTGCCGTACGCCTGGTGGTTCGATGATAGTTGTATAACTTTTTGATTTCTTAAGATATTTCAATTATTCTTTTATATATATATTTTTTGTTTACTTACATTTTAATGAATAAAACTAATTCACAAAACTGTGAGGAGTGTGGCCCAGTAGAAGATGTTATACATCTGTTGACGGAATGTGTCAGATTTCAATCTGCAAGAGAAGAATTGTATAAAGAGCTAGGTACAAACATGTACGATGTTGGAATTATTCATCATATTTTGTCGACACCTAACTCAGAGGCTGATCATAGCTTAATTAAGTTTGCGCTGTTACGTTTTACTATATAAGGTAAAATAGGTAAGGTATTTACTATATAAGGTCCGATGGGACTGGCATGTGCATTGGTTTATAAGTCCCTAATAAAAAATAAAGATTAAAAAAATTATTAAAAAAAGCCAATAAACAAACTCGATATGATCGACCTATTTAGCAAATACTTTAGAGAAGTTCGCGACAAAATAATGTAAAGTTATTTCTTTAACTACTTTTATTTCTTAGGAGGCTCCTTTTTCACTCGCATATCGTCAACATCGACCATAGTTTCAAAGCTTGTTACTTCATCTAACGCAATCCAACGCGATATTTGACGAAGAGGCAACGCGAAAAAAGAGAGATAACGCCTGAAAACTCTGTTAGCATTCGGTAATTCCGTGATTTACTTGAATATTTTACAAAACTTGTTCCAGGAAATACGTGTTTTTTTTAAACTCAAAATTTTTTGAAAAAAAAAATTTTGTTTTTCAGAATCTTGATTAAATTTGCAAGGCAATTGTTATATTTTTTTACTTTTTTAATTTTTGAGTATATTATGAAGTGTCAAAGTTCATGCAAAATAGCAGATTTTCAGAGGTCTTTACTGGATTAGTTTTACACAAATTTACTACTTTTTTTTTAGATACTGTGTTTCCAAAATATCTAATGAAAAATGTGTAATAACGTCATAATCGCATAACAGCAGTTGTATGAAAAACAGTAAAAATGTATGTTGAAAATTGCATGCCCTTAAAACATAACAGCGCTCGTAAGAATTATGTTATGTTGTTTTTTACCTCCTTTACAGTAATGCGAAAAAAGGACAGATCCGACCCATATTTCTTAGACACCCTAACCTCTCATGTCACCACATTTTTATTTATTTCAGCACTTAGAGTCGCAGCCCACGTTCCACGATGGCTATCGTCGCATGGAATAGTAAATAGTGTAGCATAATGTAGCTTCCCACTGCCTGATGTTTGTGGAGCGTGGGGCTTAATGTTTTTATTTTTAACTTTTTATATAAAAGGTAACATCCCGACTTCACTAGTCATTAACGCCCAGCCCAAACACTTGGACCTAGAACGCTGAAACACACTCACACAGCACACACACACATACAGCACACACACACACACACAGAGCACAGCGGTTCCCTTTATGAGGTATACAAAAAATAAGAAAGATTTTTTTTGTTTTGTTTCAAGGTTAAGGACACAGGTGTGGTTTTAGTCAGTAAAAGTCTGACACACCTTCTCGTTCCATCCTAGATCAGGAGAAGTCATTAGATGATTCCCACCTTAAAAAAACAGGGCAAGTGCGAGTCAGACTCGCGCCCTGAGGGTTCCGTACAAACTTACCTACGAGTATGTAAACAGTTCAATTCCCGAATGGAGTCTTGAAGATTTTTCCGAATCGCAAGATTTATTCCTATACCTGTGGTATTTATAAGACCTTGCTTTATGAAAACTTTCAGGATTCTGGGTCAACGGGAAGTACCCTATAAATTTTGATTTCCTCGAGAGTGTCGAAATATAGGTTTTTTGAGATTTAAAAGGCCGTATCTTTTTTTTGCGCAGTCTCATAATGGACTCTGACAACGAAGGTTTAAATGCGCGAGTGGCGTGTGACGGCGTTTTGTATCGGCGCTTAGTGGCCAGGGCCACAAGAAGCGAGCAGCGGCGATTTGTAGTGTGGCGGCCACCGACGTCAACCGTGTGCGACGAATATAAAATGTATGAGAACTATAGGAAATATGCCGGTGGCATCGTTTTGTGGTTGTGGCCAGTGGCTTGTGTGCGGCGACACTGAGCTGCAAAACCTAACAGCCAAACCTTCTTACTTAAAAAGATAAATATCACATTTGTAACAACCCCACAAAATACTTTACGAACCGCTGCAACAGCCATCATAACAACGCCAATCTTCCACAGTTCTCATTACATACAATAAATCCAGTGTATTCCAGACCAGTACATGTGACTGATTAATAGCTTCCTACCTAGATTGTGGCCCACATAATTATGGGCGATCGATCACGGGGCGGAAATGGCCCGGCTATGGTCCGGCTATCGGCCAGCAAATCGAGCAAGTCTGGCACTGTATAGATTCGAATCGAAAGTAATTAAAATTTGGTGCGAACTAGCTCCCGGGCTAGTAGTTTAGATTAGCTTTTATTCACTATTTATTTTATTTAGATACTTGTACTTAAAATTATGTTAATAACAAATACATTACACTATAAATAAAATCGTCAATATAATCTATAAATCACACTAAAGGGCCTATTACACTACGCGTTATTCAGCACACGATATTAAGACTGTCTTATTTTTTTTGTTCCGAATAAGATAGTCTGACCCTTATTACACTACGCGATATGTCGAATCATCGGCTAATACTGTCTGAATATCGAGTGGTGAAATAGGCCCTTAAGAACATAAAATTACTGATAAATTACAATTATTTTGGAAATAGGTTTTCAAAAACACTTTTTACAAGGCAATTTTTTCGTCAATTAAACTAGATTCAATGAAGCCAGTAACCTGAGAAGAAACACCGAAATAAACTCAGAGATACCTCAATAAATAAGTAAATAAAATAAATGAATAATTGAATATTGAAATAAAATAAATTACAAAAAAGTCTACATTAAATCAAATAAGAAACTTAGTCTTATGCGTATTAAATGCATTCAAATAAATAATCAAAATCAATAAAATTATTTAAAAATAATTATAATCTGTAAAAGGATTTTATTAAACAGCGTGTGAACTGTTTAGACAGGAACTGAACATTAAGCGCCTGAATTAATTTAGAGAGACGTTTCACTTATGGAGCAAGTAAAGTCAGTTGAAAGTAGGCGTTAAGTAGAACAAAAGGGAATTTGAAAATATACTTCGAAAATATAACCAGAACGGTTGTTCATAACTTTTTATTTTAATTGGGAAATTATCTAATGACTTCTACATACCTAGGGTGTCGCGAGAGGGGCGTGTCAGACTTTTACTGACAAAAACCACATCTATGTTCCTCCAGTTGCCTTTTGTTTTCTAGGACCACAAATTTCCTTTTCAGAAGTTTTTCATGGCCCTAGCAGGCATCAACCCCACTACCCCTGAGGTTTTGCGGACATCAATTTAAAGCGCGCATGCACCACACGTCCTTTTAGGGTGAGCGTTTACCCATTACTCGTCATTCACAAACTCGAGTCTACGGTGGCCGGAGACAGTACTGCGATTCTTGACTCTCAGGACGTTCCGCCTGAATTTGGGAGAGGAACCTCCCGAATCTACCATGTCCCCGGTTAGGACCTGTGTCTTATGGAAGGTGAGCATGCCTGGAGAGGCACCTCTCCAGTCACTCCACAAAGAGAAGACTTACCGCCGTCGTCGTGGCGTGTCCAATGTTCTTTACTTGATGGTACTATTAAAGACTACAAATGATGTGTTTGAAGTATAATATGAATTCGTCCGAAAACTTGAGAAATTGTGCCTCAAAAGCTGAATATTTTATTTTGCAACATTCTAGCTTTTTGTGGAACTGATCTGCAATAGTGTTTCTCTCTATGCGAGAATATGTTGGTATTGGATTAGAATTTCTTATCCATACGCCCAAAATACTTTGAGATTACATTCATTGTGCATACAGCTAAGAAGTGGAATTCTTTTTAGGGTTCCGTACCTCAATAGGAAAAAACGGAACCCTTATAGAATCACTTTGTTGTCCGTCCGTCTGTCTATCAAGACCCTTTATCTCAGGAACGCGTGGAGGTATCGAGTTAAAATTAAAACTTTATATTCAAGTCTGCGGTCCCTTAAACCTGTGAAAAAATTAGACTTTTAAGTTAACGAAAAAAAGATACGGCCGTTTATGTCGCAAAAAACGTATATTTTGACACTCAAAGGAATCAAAATTCATAGGGTACTTCCCGTTGACCTAGAATCCGGTACTTCCCGTTGACCTAGAATCCTGAAATTTGGCATGAAGGAAGGTCTCATAGCATAAGAATAGGAAAAATCTGAAAACTGTTTTGTAGTTACGTCACAAAAAAAAAACTTTTTTGCGATTCGGAAAAATCTTCGTAACTCAATTCGGGAATTGAACTGTATTCATAGGTAAGTTTGTACGGAACCCTCAGTGCGCGAGTCCGACTCGCACTTGCCCAGTTTTTTTTTATTACATAAACTGGTCCTTGACTGCGATCCCACCTGATGGTAAGCTGCATGTGATGTGATGCAATTGTTGATGATGAAGCGCACTAGTTTATTAAGAGCCTATTCACACTAGCCTTGAAAACATCAAAATTATAATCAGACGGGAACACTTATAAATTCCATGTTGGAATTTGTGTTTCCTGACAGCTACAATTTGGCGGTCTTTAATTCAAGAGTGAATAGGTTACTTCTAGGCTAGCGTGCTTCATCGTCGGCCACATCATCTGGTAATCATCAGGTGAGATAGTAGTCAAGCGTGAACCGGTCAATAATAAAAAAACCGACCAAGTGCGAGTCGGACTCGCGCACGAAGGGTGCCGTACCGTCCGTAGCAAAAAACGCCCAAAAAAAATCACGTATGTTGTGTGGGAGCTCCAATCAAATATTTATTTTATTTTGTTTTTATTATTTTTTGTTATAGTGGCAACAGAAACACATCATCAGTGAAAAATTTCATGAAATGATGATGACAGACGGACAGACAGACAGACAGACGGACGGACAGCGAAGTCTTAGTATCCCATTATAGGGTCCCATTTTTTTCGTTGGGGTACGGAACCCTAAAAAGGACCGAGAAATTCCAGTTACTAAAGCCATTCTCAGATTCTAAAAAATCTGTTATTCAGAAGCAAGTGCATGTAAAAACATTTCTTTCGAACAAGGTTCGCTAGTTTTCAGAAGCTGTTTGCCATCACGTGTTTCTGAGCGGGTCGAGCACCGCCATTTTTTATTTTTCACGATTTGCGAGGGAAAAGCTGCACTGTGCACGTTTTCGTTTCATTTAAGTTACAAGCGGCAGCGATTGTTGGGTTTAATTAAACATTCAACGGCAATAAACGTGGCCTAAACCCAAACCTAAATTCTAACTTGTGATCATAATTACTTCTATAACTTGCTTAAGTTAATAATTTTATATTAGGTCAGTTTTTAAATTGATTAGCGTTGGAATTTAGCCATAGCTGATTTCGCAATTCTCGAGAAAGAAAGAAAATTGCGATTGCTTATGAAAACGGAAACACCTTAAAAATAAATTTAAAAAATAGTATGCAGAATAATGCCAAAAGGGCTTCAGCTCAGCATATTGCCGGATGGCATCACAAGCTGATCGTGCTCATCAAATAAACATTTGTCCTGGGTGGGAATCGAACCCTCGACCTCCGGTATGGCAGTCAGGGCCACTGATCACCAGACCAACAGGCCTATCAATTGTTCCAATTCTTCGAAGCACGCGGAACACAGATATCGCTTTCTGCTCTTCACTTGAGCTGGGGATCACGAGTCACGCTCGGGGCACAAACGCAAGCTGTAAGGCATACTAAATGCAGTTTTTGGCGCAATCCAGCTGAACCTGCACCGTCTCTATTACAAATTGGTCTCACCGAGATTTGGACTACGATTTAAGAGGAAAGATTTCGTTACTTACCGATCTTAGTGTTTACGTTCTTTGTCCTAACAGGCAAGGCACATTGCTCGCAGAACAGATGGTCGATAGGGACGAAAGGTCCTGGAGTGGCCACGTACCGAAAGACGCAACGTTGGAAGGCCTCCAACAAGGTGGATCGATGAACTGGTGATGGTCGCGGGAATCCAATGGATGTGAGACGCACAGGACTGGTCGTTATGGCGACACTTGGGAAAGGCTTATGTCCAATGGCTTATGATGAGGATAATTGTCCTAACAAGGAACTCTTATAGTTTCGCCTTGTCCATCTGTCTGTCGATCCTTTCGCGGCTTAACTTAGAGACTGTTAGTACTAGAAAATTGTAATTTTGCACAAATATCTAGATATATTTCATTTTGCATGCATATGATACAAATTTCAGCTCAATGCTGAAATTTTGCTTGCATATGTAAATCACATGACAATGCAAAATTATTATGACATGGAGCTGATCTGATGATGGAACTAGAAGTGGCCGTAGGAACTCATATAACCCTATCATGTTGTAGTTTTTCGGAATGGTCTTGATGAGTATTAATTGTTTGTATATATATCTATACATACGATTAATACTCATCTAGACCTATTTTATAGCGCGGTATATACGAGTACATACCGCGCTTGCTAAGAAAAACTGATTTTCAATGAAAACTTGTTTTGAATAAAAATACCTTGTCTAATTTATTTATTTTATTAATTCTTTATGCACACAAAAGTACAGAGGCGGACTTAATGCCTTAAGCTGTTGATCCCCGCATTAACGCCGGCGTTCACGCGCCATTGTCTTACTATTGTGTCTCTAATTACGCACTCAAAAGGTTAAGGGATTTTCTACCACTCAACCTTTGGGTGATGCAGAGACAAATTGTGGCAGGTGCAATATTAAGTATTACATATTGTATAAAACACATTATATTTTATACAAATATATACATAAATACTATAAATGCAATATACATAATATATATATAGGGTGACTGGCAATTAGTGTCCGATACTTAAACACGTAATTGTGCTCATGATAAGAAACAATTTTTATATATCCTATACCTGAAACCGCGAAAAAAAAAACAGTTGTTCAGTACATTTATGTTTGCCTAATGTACTGAACAGCTGATATTTTTTTCGCGATTTTGGCTTTGCTCCCATAATAAAAATTGTTTGTTATCATGAGCCCAATCACGTGTTTAAGTATCGTACACTAATTACCAGTCACCCTATATATAACCCATCAAACTAGAAAGAAGGGAAAAAAAGAAAAAAATAAAGAGAATACACGAATCTAGTGAAAACACCCACTCATTCATTCACATCTTCTCCTCGATTGCTGCCACCATTATTTATTTCAAACCTCAACATTGTATAATAACATCATTCGTCCATATTTGTTCTTAATTATAAACTCAAACCTCGGCTCAGTGTTATATAATAATTACTAGCTTCTGCCTGCGGCTTCGCACGCGTGAAGGTCGGTTTCTACATACAAACTTTGGACTCTGAGATTTTGTGATTAATCAGTAAGTGGTATTTCGCTTTTATATATACAGATTATTCCTTAGTTATCGTTGGGCTGCCCTCGTCGTGGTCGCCTACAATGGGCCTCATCAGAAGACTTAAAGTCACCCACAGGGCAATGGAAAGGGCTATGCTCGGAGTTTCCTTGCGTGATCGAATCAGGAATGAGGATATCCGCAGGAGAACCAAGGTCACCGACATAGCACGAAGAATCGCCAAACTTAAGTGGCAATGGGCAGGGCACATTGCTCGCAGAACGGATGGCCGTTGGGGCCGAAAGGTTCTGGAATGGTGACCACGTACCGGAAGACGCAGCGTTCAGTTTGACGATTCTTCGTGCTATGTCGGCAACCTTGGTTATCCTGCGGATATCTTCGTTTCTGATTCGATCACGCAAGGAAACTCCGAGCATAGCTCTTTCCATTGCCCTCTGGGTGACTTTAAGTCTTCTTATGAGGCCCATTGTAAACGACCACGTTTCGGAGCCATAACTTTACTATGTAGGTAACTAATTTCCCTATATACCTCCGTGTATACCTACTGGATCAGAGCAACTCTGCATTGGTAAAATGGATATATAAAAAAAGTCCTTACATAAAGAGCTACTGTTCAACTCACTTTATATCACCCATACAATTCCATTGCTGGAAAAATCTTCCTCATAATTTTGCACAAAATTCCATGTAGCCAACCTGCCAAAAATAAATTCATGTACAACCTAACAAATAAATTTAAATGCAACGTTACACTCAAAGCGATGCGCCAAAAATATCTCAGCATTTCTTTAGCAAGCTTTACCGCATACAAACTGCAACGAAGACCATTTCTTCCGAAACTCGGGCTGTAAGTCTCTGAATGAATGAATAAACAGGTTATTTTTGTGACAAAACCACTATTTTTCCTAAGTAGTAACAGATCTTGAACATAATCTGGACGGCTTTTGCACGTTTATGGTGTGGTACAGGTTATGAGCGGTAGCGTTTTATGCATTTTCATGAGAGGACGATGCAGACTAGTCAACTTTGTACCTAATAGCACAATAAAAATTGTAGTCCATGAATCCGCGGAGTCTACAGTGTTCTCACATTCACATTATAAAAAGAAGCTTTACAAAAATAAAAATAAATCTATCAATAAATGATAGATGTATACAATAATAAATTACTAGTGAAGTTAAGGTGGCTGTGGTTTAATTAATATAAAAAAATTGCAAAAACAATGTCACAGGAGAGGAAAAAGAAAGTTTTAGTATAAATAATGAAGTTAAAACATTGATGCACCTATTAAATATAGATGACTGTACGATAATGCAGTTAAGGAGCTGCCAAGGAAGCCACATATGCACAAGTAGTTATTGCCAAACAAGCGTGTCTTCAACGTAGTCCTTAACCTTGTAATACGCTTTCTTGTCAAGGACACGCTTAATATGGGTTTTGAACTTTCCCTCGCGAAGCTCGGTAACCGACTTAGGCAATTTGTTATAGAAACGTATGCTGTCAATAAGGAATGACTTGCTTGTCTTAGCTAACCTCAATTTGGGTACTACGATTTCATGTTTATTACGCGTATTAATATTATGTAAATCGCTTCTAATTTTAAAAATTCCTAAGTTTTTACGAACTTACAAAATACTTTCTAGATATAGAGTTAAGGCAGAGTCAGTATATCGATATCTTTGTAAATGTTTCTAAGAGACTCGCGAGGAGCCATTTTGTAAATAGTCCGGATTGCTCTCTTTTGCAAGATGAAAATTGATACTACATCGGCTGCAGAACCCCACAATAAAATGCCGTAGGATATAATACTATGGAAATAGGCATAATAAACTAACCTAGTTGTGGCTACATCTGTCAATTTCCTTATTTTTCTTACTGCATATGCAGCTGAGCTTAATCTACCTGAGAGAGTTCTAATGTGAGCCCATTGCAATTTTGAATCGATAGTTATACCTAAGAATACAGGTTCCGCAATAATATCAAGTTTTTTACCGTCAATGATTAGATTGAGGCCAACTTGATGGACATTTGGTAATGAAAATTCGCATTTAGTAAGAGGTTATTAGCTGCGAACCATTTCGAAAGAACAGCTAGACTCTCATTAAACTGTAAGACCTCCGTACCTTTTTTCTATCTATTTTAAAAATAAGAGAAGTGTCATCAGCGAATAGAATTATATCGGATAAATTAGCCATCATGTAAGGAAGCTCATTAATATAAACTAGAAAAAGGAATGGAAAAAGAATTGAACCCTGAGGCACGCCCATCTTTACTAAAGACCCCGAAGACATCGCCCTATTCATGGTTACTTTTAACTGCCTGTAAGATAGGTAAGAAAAAACAAGATCAGCAGCTTGTCCACGAATTCCGTAATTGTGTAATTTACAGATCAGAGTATTATGGTCAACGCAGTCAAATGCTTTTGAGAGGTCACAGAATATGCTAATTGTATGCTGGGATTTCACCCAGGATTCCAAAATGTGACTGGTGAGTTTCACTCCTGCATCCGTCGTTGACCTTCCTTTCGTGAAGCCAAACTGACGACTACGAAAATCTTATTTAAATTAAAATGACAACATCTGGTCGAGCGTGATTTTTTCATAGATTTTACTCAATGCTGGAAGCACAGATATAGGTCTATAATTAAAGGGATCACTACTTACAATCTACTAATTACAGCTAGTACCAACAGCTTTACGTGCTTTCCGAAGTACAAGGTGTTAGTAATGTTTAGTAATAAACTTATAAAGTACTATATAAATTGAAAAAATCTCCTAACTTGGCCCACACTAAGTGTATATTCCCGAGGGTCCGTTTATGAGTATATATATATACGGCGATGTAGGGGTAAATAATATAGCACTACAGTCGGTACATATAGCGTATATTAAAACCACACATAAAAGGCTCACACCAAAATTAAACATTAAATTTACCTTAGCCTATTGCCGATAACGAAACGCTTGCGCGATCTAACTCGACGCCAACGCCATCTATCGAGGTATGAGACAACTCGTAACAACAGTTATAAATGTTGTTGGTCGTTTTATGGTTTCGTTCCGGCCTTACCATACCGCCCACCAAGGACATATTGACAAAAATGTCCTTAATCACCGCCCACCATGCCAAAGGTGTAACAAGCAAGATCCTTAGCAATCAACTCTTCTTATTATTGCAAATATTTACGTCCTTGGTGGTAGGATGGAATTTATTAGTACAATAGTAAGTACCTAACTCTAATAAACTTAACAACTATTTTTACATATCCACATAAAAATAACCTTATCTTAACAAACAACAATGTTAGACCTAATTAATTTACTGGCAAATGGGCAATACGCATAACCTTGAGACCGGTCTCTTAATAACAGACACCTGCGTGCGTATGGTGACTACCCGCGTAATTCCGTCAGGCCCAGGATGTTTCTGTTCAATTTTACCCATCAACCACTTGCCTGGAGGCAAGTTGTCCTCCTTTATCAAAACGACATCCCCTACAGATGGTTCCGGATTTTTATGGGCCCATTTATGCCGTTGTAAAAATTGGTGCAGATAATCGTTAGACCAGCGCCGCCAAAAATCCTGCATCATCCGCTGATGGAGCTGCCATCGTTTCAAATTATTAACATTTTCCGACCTTTCGTAATTTGAATCTGGTGGTAAAACAGGTGGCTCTCCGATCAGAAAATGACCAGGCGTTAAAATAGTACACTTATCTTGGTCCTCCACGTAAGATAATGGCCTGGAGTTGAGGCATGCCTCAATTTGAGCCAACACGGTAGCCATCTCTTCGTAGGTCAGCGTGGAGTTTCCTATTACCCTTTTTAGATGGTACTTGGTGGACTTTATTCCTGCCTCCCATAGCCCTCCGAAGTTCGGCGAATGAGGAGGAATAAAGTGCCACTCAGTACCATTATTAGCGAAGTATTCTGCTAATTCGGGGTTAAAGTTACATTTCTCTTCGTTAAATAAGTGAAGTAACGTGCTGCTCCCACGAAATTTGTGCCATTGTCGCTATGTAACACAGCGCAACGACCGCGCCTTGCCACAAATCTCTTGAAAGCAGCCAGAAAGCCTCTTGTGCTCAGTTCACTGACAGCTTCTAAATGCACTGCTCTAGTGGACATGCATATAAAAAGCGCAATGTAGCCCTTGTAGGATTTATTGCCCCGACCCTTTGATACCCTTATGTTAATAGGGCCAGCGTAATCCACTCCGCTACACAGAAATGGTTTGTTGGGAGTAACACGTGCCGATGGTAATTGTCCCATTAATTGTGTCCTAACCTTAGATGCATATCGAATGCATTTTATGCATCTCCTTACATGCCTTTTAACCAGCAGTTTAACTCCTATGATCCAGTATTTGGACCGCAAATATGTTATCATAGCTTGCGGACCACCATGCATAGTTTTTTCATGTGCATCAGCGATTAAAAGACCTGTCAAAAAGGACTCTTTCGGTATCAAAATGGGATGAACCCGATCGTAGTTCAATTGGGCCATCTCAAGCCGTCCTCCAACCCTTATAATTCCCTTTGCGTCTATGAAAGCATTTAGAGATTTTAAATTGCTCCCTTTCTTTTCTACCCTACTATTTTTTAAAGCGTCCATGGCGTCTAAAAACTCTTCTTGGGATTTCTTCACACATATCTCTAAAGCTTCCTCGAGTTCAAAGTTAGACAGATATTTTGTACTGTGTTTTACAGTCTGTACGGACTTTCTTAAATTTAAAAACCTTCTGCAGTAAGCTACCACTCTGACCAATCTGCTTAATGATGAAAACTTTAAGAGGGATTCTTTGTTGAAGGTAGTGGTGTGCACTCTAACTTCTTCCAAGTGTGTGATGGGATGTTTCGGCTTCTTGTACTCCACCACCTGCTGTCTTAAATAATCTGGACCGTTCCACCATATAACCGTGGATTCAAGATCAGCAGGGGAAACACCACGAGAGGCACAATCTGCAGGATTTTGTTTCGATGCTACATGAGACCAGTGATGCGTGTCTAAGATGTTAAGAATATCTGAAACCCGATTAGCTACGAAGGTTTTCCAGCGAGTAGGGTGACTATTGAGCCAAGCTAGCACTACTTCGCTATCTGTCCACGCATGCCAATGGATTTTAGGTATATTTAGCACGTCGCCCACTTCCACCATCAACTTAGCAAGGAGATGTGCACCACAAAGTTCTAATCGTGGAATAGAAACTTGTCTAATGGGTGCTACTTTCGTTTTTGAAGTGATCAACGAAATTCGAATATTTCCTTCGTGATTCACCACTCTAAGATAGATGACTGCTGAATACGCTAACTTAGAGGCATCTGAGAACCCGTGAAGTTCAGCTATTACGTTGCTAGATTCCTGCTGCAACCATCTTGGGATTTTAATATTAGCCAAACAGCTTAAGCTACTGTGGTAAGTAACCCATTCCTTTACTAAGTTTTTTGGAATTTCTTGATCCCATTCTAAACCCGCTAACCACAATTTTTGTATAAATATTTTGGCTAACACAATACTTGGTGCCAACCACCCTAGAGGATCAAAGAGCCGTGAAATCTCGGAAATAATTTTTCTTTTTGTTACAGGTGCAGTCAAGGATTGGAGTTCTACAGAGTACTGAAAGAAGTCTTCGTTCGAGTTCCAGGTAAGTCCCAGTATCTTCGTGATGTTGTCCATTTTGATTCTTAATTCTTCGTGCGTAGCTCCATTGTTTTCTCTTATATTATTTAGTAATTCCTTACTATTGCTCATCCACTTTTGTAGCTGAAATCCACCTTTATTTAAAGTTTGATTCATCTCCTTGAAGACTTCAAGGCCCCTTTCGATGCTTTCCACCCCAGTCATCAAATCATCCATGTAGAAGTCATTCAGGATAATTTTCTTTATTTCCGGCTTATGTTCACACTCGTCATAAGCCACTTGGTGTAGAGCACGAACTGCCAAGTATGGTGCTGAGGCAGTACCAAACGTAACCGTTATTAGTTCATACTCTTCTATCTCCCTTTCAGGACTGTCCCTCCAGAGTATGCGCTGATATATTGTATCTTTTCTGTGAACTAAAACTTGTCGATACATTTTGATGATATCTGCCACCAAACATATCCGATATGACCTCCAACGCATAATAATATGCCGAAGTTCTGCCTGCAGGGTTGGTCCGATCAACAAATTGTCGTTAAGTGACATCTTATTAGTACCCTTGCAGGAAGCATCGAATACGACACGCACCTTGGTCGTATCCTTATCTTCCCGAATGACAGCGTGATGTGGTAAGTAAATCGCCTTGTAATTATTCTTATTATCCTCTGAAACTTTCTCCATGTGGTTCAACTGTAAGTATTCCTGAATAACCTTTGAATAATCTTCCTTGAATTTAATATTTTTTTTGAATTTAACTTCTAACGACTTCAATCTTTTTTCAGCAATGCTTTTCGACTCACCAACCTCATTGACCGGGTCAACACAACGTAACGGTAGCCTCACTATATACCGACCACTCCTATCACGTTCCGTTGTATTTTTAAATACTGTTTCGCATTTGTTTTCTTCCTCCGTTAGCATTTTCTTTCCAGATGGTTCTGCTTCTAACTCCCAAAACTTTTTCAGCATTTCATCGGAGTCAAGACTTGAGTGCATAACGGTAATATATGAGGGATAACTGGACTGATCCACTTCAAAGGTGCCCGACAATATCCATCCCAACGTGGTGTCTTGCGCTAGAAGAGTTCCACCGGTATTCCTCTTTATGCCCTCCTGTATGACTTGGCTGTAAACCTCAGCACCTAATAAAACATCAATTTTATTAGGCCTGAAGTATTCAGGATCAGCCAAATCATCATTAGTCAAGTCCACCCATTCAACCTCAGCTACTTTCGTAGCTGGGAGAAGAGCCGTGACTGACTTCAGGACGAAAGCATTCACTTCAAATTGTACCGTTGGGTCTCTTCTAGACCTGACTTTGAGGACTACGGTGGCCTTAGCCATCGCACTTTTGTCCCCGCCTACGCCAATCACAGTTTGCCTTGATGGCGTTTTATTTAAACCTAAAAATTGGACCGTGGATTCTGTAACGAAAGAACCCTGCGATCCTTGGTCTAGCAAAGCCCTCACTACTCGATAGGATCCGTCCCTTGACTCCGCTTTAATTAAAGCGGTGGCCAATAAAACGGTTTTTTGCCCACTTCCTGTCGAGAGACATGAAACGAGTGGCTTGCTTGACCCCTCCGCTTGCGCGGGTACTTCCACTTTTCTAGTATTACTAGCCTCCATCATCTCCCTTCCTGCGGTTGATGAGGTTTCCTCGTGAGCCCTATTACCATCTTCACCCATAACAGACCCAGAAACACCTGTTGGGTGCAACAAAGAATGGTGGCGGCGTTTGCACACCTGGCACTTGAGAGTGTTTTTGCAATTTTTTGCAGAATGGTTATTGTATAAACAAACAAAACATAAATTATGTTCCTGAGCGAACTTACGACGAGCATCATTAGACTCTTTTCCAAATTTCGGGCATGAAGTAATCTTATGATCTGCTGAACAAAACGTACATGACACTACTTTTTTTGCAACATGAAAAGATTGAGTTGTCTTTGGCGGTGGGTGTCTATCTTTGTTATCTACCTTATTATCTAAATTTTCTAACCCTCTAAAACGACTATTTAAATATTCCGAAAAATTTTCAAAGGTAGGTAATTCATCACTTGGGTCTGAAGCTGCCTGAAGTTCCCAAGCCTTCCTAGTCTCTTTATCTAACTTTCCACTAATGATATGTATCACAATAAGATCCCAGGAGGAGACATCTACACCCAAATTCCTAATAGACTCTAGACACTCTGAAGTAGTAGTTATGAGTCGCTTTATTTCGAAAGCTGATTCAACGGACAAAGGTTTTTGCGACAGTAATCTTTTTATTATGCCATTTGCCAGAAATCTTTTATTATTGTACATTTTGTCTAATTTTAACCATGCTATTTTATAATTGTCCGCAGTAATATTAATATTTCGCAACAATTGCTCAGCTTCCCCAGTCAAATGCCCTTTTAAATAAAAGAATCTTTGTGCATCATCTAAAGACTTGTTATCGTGTACCAAACCTATGAATAAATCTCTAAACGTTTGCCACTCAGAATATTTTCCCGAAAATGAGGGTATTTTTATTTCGGGCAACTTAAAACGGCTAACATTCTTTTCTTTCTGACAACAAGTTTTTGAATCCGCGCATGAGTCAATTGAATGAAGAGAAGAAGTTTTTATGCTCAATATGTGTTCTTTTAATTCGCATTTAAATTCTACATAAAATTCTTCAACTTCATCGTAAAGACTATTTTTAACGTAACTTGAGCTCAACAATTCAGCCCTTTTTATAGTGCTCAATATCTCTTTATGAGTGGACATAAATAGGTTCCATAACTGTTCCAAATTTTCTAGTCGTGTTTCTAAATATGCTGTATTAAGGCGCTCTTTTGGAGATTTCTTAAAATTTGATTTTGCCTTGAGCATTTTAGCTTTTACATCTTCCTGTATATTAAACAAGGACTCCATTTTGGAACAATTACGTCTAGAGTACACACAAAAATAAACAACAAACTAAATAAATAATGTTCAAAACTCCGAATAAAATACAAGTGTTTAAGTTACTTGGGTACAAAATCGGGCATGGATTCCCCGTCAGAACCACTTTTTGCACAATAAATTACAAGTCCTAAACTAAAAGTTAATTTTCTAAAGTTCAAATTTAACTGCACTTTCTTATTCTTCAATTAATTTATCTTGTATTATTTATAAATTCTTCAATAAATTCCTGATCTAAGTTGAAATAAAATGTACTCACAGTTTTTCCACTTCACTCACTGACACAAAATGCTGAACTGCACCACCCAAGCGACGTGCTGCACTGCACCACACAATGGTGTCGTCTGCTTGACCACGACCTCCCTTCCGTCGTTCCTCCGAATGTCGCTACCAGTATGGCCAATGGCTGCTTCCACGCTCCACACCTGGCTGTCTGCACACGTTCCACAACCCGGCTGCTCAGCTCGCGCTCCACTCGGTTCCACCTCCAACTCTTGGGCTCCTCACCTGGTGCCCGCTGAAGGGGCTGCTCTGAACCGCGATCCACTGTCCAGTATTGACGCGAAGGGTGGTAATCAGTGCCACCACCGAAGACTACCAAAAAACACTCCCGACCGACCCGGCTCGAAGGACCATGTATATTCCCGAGGGTCCGTTTATGAGTATATATATATACGGCGATGTAGGGGTAAATAATATAGCACTACAGTCGGTACATATAGCGTATATTAAAACCACACATAAAAGGCTCACACCAAAATTAAACATTAAATTTACCTTAGCCTATTGCCGATAACGAAACGCTTGCGCGATCTAACTCGACGCCAACGCCATCTATCGAGGTATGAGACAACTCGTAACAACAGTTATAAATGTTGTTGGTCGTTTTATGGTTTCGTTCCGGCCTTACCACTAAGAAAGTTGTAAACCGGGCCAAGTGTTACGGTTTATAGGTTTATAATGTCAAGTGGTGCACTCCCCGCTGTATTTTATAATAAATACTTAAGAAACTATTACGAGAACTTTATACTCTTGTCCGTATAGAAAACGAACAAATTTTAGGGGAGAAAGAGGGCGAAATAGCATCTTAAAAGTACAGAGTACATTGCGGGCAACGAGTAATAAGTAGCTCGCTGTCCGGTCGTCTGGTAAGAACCGAGCTCAAGCCCTCGAGAGGAACTGAAGGAACATAGATGAGATTTAGGCAGTAAAGCACCGTAGCACCGTAGGCGTGGGCTTGCGGACGGTGAGCAATGGGTAGTTCGCCGTCCGACCGTCCGGTAACCGTCCGGACCGAGCCCAAGTCGTCGACGGTGCGTACTGTTTCACGCGCGCCTCAAGGAGATGTCAGCAACTGTAGAGGCCCATCAGGGTCGAAGCCTACTGGGTTGGCCCCAGTAAATGATTTAATCTGGGATTTTACGCAAAAAATCTAAAAATTTTACTACCTCAAAAACTACTGAATATCGGTAGAACATTTGGTGGCTTAATTTGTTGCATTTTAGTCCTACCATGACGTCCTGCAAGGAATACGTCGAGTTACCAGTAACCCTGTAGAACTTTCCGAAACGACTTGACCGATTTTTATGACTTTTTTTGTATATATTTGGTATGTCTGAGATTAGGCATTATTAAAATGGCTTATTAGCCATTTTTTACCCTACCACCCCCATCCCACACTTTTTGCTTTAATATTTATTTGGTAGAATAAGGTTTACCGACTCAGCTAATGTATATTCAAAGATATAGATGTTGGTAGCATTGAGACAGGAAACTGTCAAACGTTCAACACAAACTCAGTTATTTGAAAATAGAAGTCGTATTTCCGGTTCCGTCGCAACGGAAATGACATTCAGAGGGCGCGGGCAAAGTATATCCGGGTAAGTATTTCAAAATGTAAGCGTATTTCTCAAATTTCTTTGAAGTAATGAAATATTTAAGTCCTATGTAAATATTCAGACCCTGGTACAGGCCATGGTCTGGAGCGAGGAGGAGTGGAAGGTGGCCGCCTGAACTTCCTCACGCCCCAGCCATGCGAAGTGAAGGAGGTGGCCGCACGCGTGACGAAATCGACTTCCTCACACCCCGATTCCGACCCCGATTTCCAGACACCGTAGGCGTGGGCTTTCGGACAGCGAGCAATGGGTAGGTCGCCGTCCAGCCGTCCGGTAACTGCCCGGACCAAGCCCGAGTCGTCAACGGCGCTTAATGTTCCATGCGCGCCTCAAGAAGATGGTCAGCAAAACTACGCACCTACAGTTTTGCTGACATATACTGAAGACCCGCGTTGAAGCCTACTGGGGCCATGGGTTCCATCGTATTCTCGCAACCCTTAGCAGGCCTTCCAACGCCGCGGTACGCGGCCGCCACACAGAACCTTTCGGCCCCAACGACCATCTGTTCTGCATGCAATGTGCCCTGCCCATTGCCACTTAAGTTTGGCGATTCTCCGAGTTATGTCGGTAACCTTGGCTCTTCTGCGGATATCTTAATTTCTGATGTGATCACGCGAGCATAGCCCTTTCCATTGCCCTTTGGGTGAATTTAATTTAGTCTTCTTATGAGGCCCATTGTAAGCGACCACATTTCGGAGCCATATGTCATCTTTAGCAACACGCACTGGTCATAGACTTTCGTCTTGAGACACTGTGATATGTTGGACGAGAAGATACCGCGCAGAGTCCCGAATGTTGCCCAGCCGAGACGGTGGACCTCTTTCTCAAAATTAGATATACTCTACTGGACTGTCTGTCCGAGATAAACGAGGGAGAACTCATTGGATGACAAAAAAAGGTCCTACGTAAATATACGATTAATTACAGTAAAACAATATTTTAGATTGACCGATTGGCTTAGCAAAGGTGTACACGGCAGCCTCTGCAGTCGTCAGTGAAATAGCTGGCAAGTCAGCAGATGAGTCAGCTCGGCGTGATGGGGTTACCAGCCCCACTGCCCTCATTTTACCAGTAATGCTTAAGTCCCATTTAAAAGGGGATGAGTCTTTTGCCATCCAATTGGAATAATTCGAGACTCGAAGAGATGTTAGTAAACTGAAGGTAACCAGTATGGCCATACCCACTGGGGCTGCGGAACCCGCAACCCTGGAACGCAAAGGACAACTGAAGAAACACATGTGGGTTTTTGGCCAGTAAAAATCTGACACTCTCATTCGTTCTACCCAGACCGAGAGAAGTTATTTGAGAGATTTATTATTAATCTCGGAATCTCTTTCTTATTGCACATGCAATCATACCAAACTATCTTTTTATGGAATGTAAAGCTCTGCAGTTTCAAACAAGTTCACATTAGACTTTACATAGCGCCGTTCTAACTTTGTCTATAAACGTAAACCTGAACTGTGGACGCTGTTAAAACTATTTTACATAGAGACGCGTTGAAATGTGTTATAGGTCCTACTATAAAGTATAAAGAGCATTTAATGCAGTACTCGGTGACAATATTTATGCCAAGTGTATTGAAAAAATGTTATTTTACTTGCTGACCCGGCGAACTTCGTTACCGCCTAACAGTCTACGAATATAGTATATATTTCGATATAGTCAACCGATTGCGATGAAACAAGGCATAAGTAATATAATTTTAATGTATACAAGTTTTCTTTCTCGATTTCGTACATTTTACGTGATGCTAAACTAAACATTTCAGATTTATTATATGTGTAGATTTGTGCTCAAAACTAAATATTGCACTCAATTTATCCCCAACAATACCCCGTAACATAACTCCTGTTCGCATCGCATTTGGCGCCCCCTGGAGCGATAGTTTAGAATTACTGCCAAAACATTAATTGAAAGCATATTTGGCAAACATTTGATTCGTAAACTATTGACTAAATTCACAGTATGTTGTGGCTCGGCGCCAAACGTTGGACTATTTATTGGGTTGTGTTAACTAGTGAACAGTTTTTATGACAAGCAATGATTTAGGTTCTGGCCTACTTTAACACGCTAATAATTTCTAGTTTTCTGGATATTTTAGTAAATTTGGTTCCGGATTTTCTAAAATACCTTAGTATTGAAGAACAATGACGTGACTTCGCGTGACCCAAGGGCAGGCTTTTACCTCGGTCAAAGATTAAGCATTGCCATACAGCGTGGCAATGCCGCCAGCCTTTTGGGCATACTTCCAGTCGACAGCGATGTGGAGGAATTTTTTTACGCCATATTTTAGATAGGTATTATCGTGTACATGTAATTTTGTGTTTTTATTTTTCTTGTTCTATCTATATTCAAAATAAATTTTATATAGTTATTAAAAAAAAAATTATACAATGAGAAATGAGTATATTAGAGGATATTTGAAAGTCGCGGCATTGACTGAAAAGTTGAAAGGAAATCGTTTCAAACAGTAGCCGTTTTTCGGCTGAAATGGTGATGATGATGATCGTAAAAACGTCAAGTTCTACTTGCGAGTTTGTCGTAAACACACTTATGAATTTTTACAAATCATGAGCCGTCATTGATGACGTTACAGGTTACTAAGGCGCCTCACCCTCGGCGACTTTTTGTAGCGATGCTGTCGCGCGTTTCGTAAGTGCGCGAGAGCATCGCTACTACCGCGCGTTAGTCGCATTTGCCAGCGCTATAGAAAAGATGCCAACGCGCTACTAACGCGCTACAGCATCACGACTGTATCGATGCGAACGCGCTACAGCATCGCTACAAAAAGTCGCCGTGGGCGAGGTACCTAAACTACTTTGTATGAAATCGCATGCCTTCTGCATTCGGAGCTTCAGCCCAATCTTTTCTCAACTATATTGGGATCGGTTTCCTGTCTAACCAGATGCAGCTAAGATACCAGTACTTTACATGGAGAAACTGTCTATCTGACCTTCATAACCCAGTAACTGGGCAATACGAATCCCTTGCTCAAGTCCCAGGTCTTGCACTTGTGTCAGATTTTCTAGCTTCCGACTATCGGTAACGACGTTCAAAATTTTACAAATGACAGCCTGAACCAACGGCTTAGAGTGCTTTCCGAGGTACGGAGGAAACTCGGTATCTTAAGATGGTCACCCATCCACAAGCTGACCTTGGCAAGTGTTGCTTAACCTTAGAGATCGGTCGGTACGGCTGTTATTTTATTTATCTAATAAAACTTTATGCACTACTAATAAACACTGAACAAAGGCGGACTTAATGCCTTAGGCATTTTCTACCACTCGACCTTAGGGTGGTGCAGAACCGGGGTGGTCTTTTAAGAGGTCACGGGGTCACGGGGTCTTCCATGTGCTGATGATGATCACCGGGGTGGTTTTAGTGAGGTAAAAATCCCACACTCCCTGGTCTTTTCCCCAAAGTCCAGGCGCCTTTTGATGGTTTCCCCACGAAAACAAAAAAAAAATAGGTTGGTGCAGAAACATAACATGGTAGGTGCAGCTTAATGGTAAAGAAATAGAAATTAAATACAATAATAAATATATACCTACTTAGATACATGATACATACAAATTAACAATGTAATAGTTACACCAACTTCCTGCGAATTTGTTCATGTGCCTTTACCTTAAAAGTGAACCGACTGGGCGCCGTCCTGATGATCAGCGGGAGCGCATTCCAAAGAGAGATCGCCTGGACAAAGAAGGAGGACTGGATAAACAAAGAGCTTTATGTGGGACATCGTAGAAAATAATTATTGGTAGATCGGAGATTTTTATTATGAGCAGAGCAAAGAAATTGGATTTGAAAAGAAAACAAGGTAGTCAAAGCTCTTAGCGCTCTACGCTGACGGATGGGTAACCATTTTAAAAGTAAACGTTGCTTGGATACATGATCATACTTACGAAGGTTGAAGACAAATCGAATGCAATTATTAAGAAGGCGGTCAAGTTTATTGAGGATTTTACTTAGTTACAAGCACCATTTCATTTTTTTTTTCAAAAAATTTACATGAAATAAAAATGAGTAAAATACCCTTGCATAATCAGCCTTATAATGTTAAAACTCAGGCCTCCTCTCTAGTAGAGGCAATGGGCCGCAATCCACCACGTGGACACAGGGCGGATTGGTGGATGTCACATGTCTTCGAATTTTTGGTTCTAAGACATGTCGGTTTCCTCACGATGTTTTCCTTCACCGTTTTGGGAGCAATGAAGATGAAATAAGTTACACGAAGTAATGTGTTTGGTTGGGTTTGAACCCGTGACCTACAACTCGTAAGTTGGAACCTTTACCACTGGGCCACCATACTCTTTCAAAAACGAAAAATACATTTCTAAGCTTTTAATTCTAAAGTGAAAATTTGTACCTGCCAGGTTTCAAACCTTCAACTAAGTGCTAACTTGTTACTTAGGTAACTTATTTCTTGTAGGAAATAAATCAAGTCAATTCAAACAAGTTTTCTCTTTGCAAAGCTTCAATCACCGCTGAGAACCTTTTGATCGGGACAGCACGCAAGTAGGTAAAAGTTAAGCCGTGATTCCACTGCTGCTTGGAGTCCACGGAGAGGTTTTTTTTTTCGGCAGGATTGGGAAATCCTCTCTCACGGCTGCTTCACAGGCGAGCTAGTCTGGGCAGGTCACATTTCTACTGACTAAAACCAAACAACTGCCTTACATTTAAACCACATATATGTCGTCCGTGCTCTTGATTGTTGGTATTTTTTTTGCTTCAGTACTACTCCACGTGCAAGTGTCGTCACTCCAGAGCACCTTTCAACGCTAACAATAAACATCAGAAGTGGGTTGAAAAGCCATCAGCCCGAAGCGAAACTTCGAACAACAACGACCCATATATGCATCCAAAATCAAGAATCTCCTGACCTTCAATACATATTACAACCCTCTATCGCCCACAATACAACATCAAACAAATAGCCCCTCAACCCCGATAAATATAAAAAACTATAACTACTATTTATCGTAAGTATAATGCAATGTTTATCTTTTTCTTTTTTTCCTTACTTCGTTTTAGGGTTCCGTACCTCAAAAGGAAAAAACGGAACCCTTACAGGATCACTTTGTTGTCTGTCTATTAAGACCCTTCATCTCGGAAACGTGTGGATGTATCGAGTTGAAATTAAAACCATATACACAAGTCTGCGGTCCCTTGAAGCTGTGAAAAAATCAAACTAAGTTAACGAAAAAAAAGATACGGCCGTTTATGTCGCTAAAAAAAACGTGTATTCCGACACTCTCACGGGAATCAAAATTCATAGGGTACTTCCCGTTGACCTAGAATCTTGAAATTTGGCATGACGCAAGGTCTCATAGCACAAGTATATGAAAAAATCAGAAAACTGTAAAGGAGATGTTTCATTTTTGTATGGGGCTCCGGCCATAACATGTACATTTTAGCGAAGTTGGGAAACTTACCCCTGAATAGAATAAAGTAGGTAACATTTTTTTCATAATATCAAATGGTTTTTATGTACAAAATAAAAAATAAAAATGTTTGACGTTTGTCCTAAGAGTTATGACAGCCATGATAGGTTGTAGAGATGACGTTTACTAAACCTATAGAATTATTTTGTTTTTGTTTATCAGAACAAAACTCATAAATAGTCTAAGATCAGATCTTTTTAATAGAATATTAGACAAAAGTGGCTCACCAAAGCACGATCAAACCTTTGAATCATTTCTTAAATAAAAAGGGACAAAAGTCACTTTGAGCATTCGGGTGGTTATTTTGAATTCGTTTAGAAACACACTTCAAAAATGGAAACTAAAGATTTTTGTAACGATGAAATGGTCACATTTAATTATGTTTACTCTCTTAAACTCTTCAAAAATATGTATAAGAGAATAATATTAATTGATTTTTAACACTACAAGAATACACAATTTTTTTAATTATTTTATACGTAAGTAACATTGATTTGATGAGACATGATTTCAGAACGAATGAAGTCTGCAAGCAAACGAGACGCCATGTTGATTAAAACATGGCAATAATTGAAAAACTAATATTTTTTATACACAACAATTCAGGCTCAAATTCACCAGAGAATATTTTTCCCTAATTTGTGGTATTTTTTCCTCTTTTTCGATAAATGTACATCTGATGGCCGAAAATGAAACATCTCCTTTAGTTACGTCACAATTTTTTTTTGCGATTAGAAGAAATCCTCTTAACTCAATTCGGGAATTGAACTGTTTTCATAGGTTTTTTTTTTTTTTCGGTTTGAATATCATCTTATGACATCCCCCGCTCTTGGGCGGAGCGGGAGATAGTATCAGACTTTTACTGACTAAAAACCCACTCCTGTTCCTTCGTTGCCTTTCGTACCAGGGCCGAGTCTTCCTTTCAGAATCAGACCCTTGGCCCCAGTAGGCTTAGACCCTGATGGCCCCTACAATTGCTGACATCTCCTTGAGACGCGCGTGAAACAGTACGCGCCATCGACGACTTGGGCTCGGTCCGGACGGTTACCGGACGGTCGGACGGCGAGCCACCCATTGCTCGCCGTCCGCAAGCCCGCGCCTACGGTGGCCGGAAATCGGGATCAGAATCCCGGCGGCGGTTGGGGCGTGCCTCACGCGATCAGCCGCCTCCTTTGCTAGCATTACTGCTTCGCAGAAGGAGGCGACCGCCTGCCACTCCTCCTCGCTCCGGACCATGGCCTGTACCAAGGCCCGGCGCGAGACATCACCGCCGCCGATCGCCTCCACGAGGACACGGCGTTACTCTTCCCAAGCGGGGCACACCTCCACCGTGTGCTCCACCGTGTCCTCCGGGCGGTCCACGCAATGGTGACACCCGGGCGTTTCTTCCGCACGAATCCGGTGCAGGAACCTCCCAAACTTACCATGTCCGGTGAGGACCTGCGTCATGCGGAAGGTATGGACGCCGTGTTGCCTATCCAGCCACTCCTCAAAGAGGGGACTTACCGCCATAATTATGGTGTGCCCAGTTTTCATAGGTAAGTTTATACGGAACCCTCAATGCGCGAGTCCGACTCGCACATGCCCGGTTTTTTTTTTTTCATATTATATTTATTTTCTTTTCTCTTTTGTGCCAATGTTCAGTATTTCTGCTTTTTTTACTGTACACCATATACATGTTACACACACGAAGAGGTTACACACGTTAGTAGTGTACGTGATTCTGTAGGATTGTTCGAAAGAGTAGAAGTGGGGAACTTAGAAGGTAGAATTCGATGGATGCGAGATGCACAGGACCGTTCGTCGTGGCGAGACTTGGGGGAGAGGAATATGTCTAGCAGTGAAAGTCTTTAGGCCGAAAAGATGATGATGATGTTCGAAAGAGTTACTTAGGCCCTTGAACGGAAAGAGCAACAGACGGAGTACAGTTGTGTTTTAGTCAGTAAAAGTCTCACACACCCTCTCGCTCCACCTTAAAGCAGTAAAAGATATTTGATGATTTCTGAAGTTTATGGCGGGATTTCTTTGAGTAAAGTTCAGTGGCTGTTTTAATTATTCGCAAATTGATTTCTAGTTTGTGACGTAAAATTGGTGTAATTTTGTAACTTAATAGGCTCCTTTTTCACTAGCCTATCGTCAACATCGAGCATGGTTTAAAAGCTTGTTACTTCACCTAACGCAATCCAACGTGATATTTGATGAAAAAGCAACGCAAAAAAGGAGAGATAACGCCTGAAAACTCTGTTAGCATTCGGTAATTCCGTGATTTACTCGATACGTGTTTTTTTAAACCCATAAAAGATTTTGAAAAAAATTGTTGTCATTCAGAATCTTGATTATTTTCCAAGGAATTTTTAAATTTTTGAATACATTATGAAAGGTCAAAGTTCATGCAAAATAGCAGATTTTTCAGAGGTCTTTACTGGATTAGTTTTACACAAATTTATAAATTGATTTCAATAGAAGCCTATATAATATCCACAAGATACTGTTTCCAAAATATCTAATGAAAAATGTAACGTCTTAATCGCGTAAGAGCGGTTGTACTACTCTGTCAAGAAAGTACTGGGAAAAGATCAATAATACACAAAATGTTTGTTATTCATCCAAATTTATTTTATCACCTTCAAAGTATGCTCCTTCAGAAACGATACACTTACGCCAACGAATAATCCAATCATCAAAACATTTTTTAAATGCTGTTTCCGGAATTGAGTTCAGTTCTCGCCGCGAATTCTCCGTTATGTCTTCTACCGATTGAAAAGTGGTGGTTGCTCTATGGTATTTGTTGAGTGTTTGGTCAAAAATTCGTTCACAATGATAGCCTTGTGCGAAGGCGCATTATCGTGGTGCAAAATCCAATAATTTTCTTACCACAAATCTGGCCTTTTTCGTCGAATTTGCTCTCTTAAATGCCGCATAACGCTCAAATAATATTTTTTATTTACCGTTTGACCTTCCGGCAAGAATTCCGAGTGCACAACACCGCGATAATCAAAGAAAACAGTCAACATGACTTTGACTTTTGATCGACTTTGGCGTGGTTTTTTCGGTTTCAGTTCAGTTGGAAGGCGCCACTCCAAAGCTTGTTGACTAGTTTTTATGTCAAACTCGTAAACCCAGGTCTCGTCAGCAGTAACAATACGTTTCATGAATGTTGGGTCGGAATTGACTCGTTCTAGCATGTCCTCAGCGACTCTCATGCGATTGAGTTTTTGGAGAAAATTCAGGTCTTTTGGGACTAGCCGAGCGGAAACATATTTCATACCCAAATGATTAGTTAAAATGGTACGGGTCGACTCGTGAGATACAGAAAGTTCGGCGGCTATCTCTCTCAAAGTAGAATGAGGATTTTCAGTCACTATTTCCTTCACTTTTGCGATGTTAACTTCAGTTGAAGACGTTGATGGCCTACCAGAGCGAGGCAAATCTTCCATCACATTTCGACAGCTTTTAAACGCTTTGTACCACTCATAAGCACGTATTTTTGATAAAATCCATTCACCGTAAGCCTTCTGTAACATTTTCAGTGACTCCAAACACGAAATTCCATTGGCGATGCAAAATTTAAGACAAACTCTTTGTTCGATGTTTTTGTCCATTATGAAATTCGCAATAGACACTAGATATGATATAACTAAAAACAGCACTGTATTTAATATAAATAACAGATGCAACTCAAACTCCGCGCCAAAATGGAAAACAAATGTGCCAATCTACCAACAACAAAAAAAAACAAAAATTTGAATTTGGAACCATAATCAAATCATCCATTCCCGATACTTTTCCGACTGAATGTATGAAAAATGGTAAAAATGTACGTCGAGTTGGATGCCCTGTCTGCGCAACTGATCAATATGTGAAAATGTGAAATCATTGAAACAGGAGCGTTCTCTGTAAAATGGAGCCGAAAATTTTATTGTAGTTTTGGCTACCTCAGCGAAGTTTGCCGAGAAGGTTGAATTGACACATTTGCTGCCAAATACTACAAAAAATTTGAATGTGTTAGGTAGTACATTCATATTCTAATGGTAAACAAATTAACTTTTTATATGAAAATGAATGAAATGACCGTTGCCGCCGTTTTGGCTTGGATACTTTAGTATACTCTCGCGCCGGGCCTTGGTACAGGCCATGGTCCGAAGCGAGGAGGAGTGGCAGGCGGTCTACTCCTTCTGCGAAGCAGTAATGCTAGTAAAGGAGGAGGCCGCTCGTGCACCCGCGAGGGGGCGGCCCTCACGCCACAGCCGCTGGGATACCGATTCCGATTTCCGGCCACCACTCGGGCTTGCGGACGGCGAGCAATGGGTAGCTCGCCGTCCGACCGTCCGGTAACCGTCCTTCAAAGAGACGTCGGTAAACCGTAAGGGCCTAGCAGGGTCAAAGCCTACTGGGGCCAAGGGTTTGTTTCTGAAAGGAAAACTCGGCCCTGGGACGAAGGCAAAGAAGGAACAGGGGTGTGTTTTTAGTCAGTAAAAGTCTGACACGGCCTCACGCTCCGCCCAAGATCGGGGGATGTCATTGGATGATTTTCCCTAATACAAAAAAAAGCTAAAAACTTAAAAAAAATATATATTTGATGATTTATCAAAAAAAATCGTAGTATAGTAGCAATGGAACCGCGCCCTTATTGCTTACGTAAGTATAAGTTACGTTTAACTTAAACCACGACGTAACAGCTTCATGAACTTTCTATTACCATAGTTTAGTTCAATAGCAATAAGGCAAGTTTTCAATCATAGCGGTTTTGTTTACATAATATCACGCGTAATCCCCTAAAGGGGTGTGTATAAGTCGACTGTGGAATTGATCGAAAGAGTTACCAAGGCATTGGTACGTGAATAGAAATTGAAGGAACATGGGTGGGTTTTAGACAGTAGCATAGCATAGTCAGCCTTATAATGTTCCCACTGTTCGGACTAAGGCCTCCTCTCTAGGAGAGGGAATGGGTCGTTAATCCACCACGCGGGCCCAGTGCAGGTTGGTGGATGTCACATAGAGATCGGCCCGTACTGCTGTCATTACTTAGTTATAAGCTTCTTTTCAATTTCTTTCTAAAAATTGTCATGAAATAAAAATTAGTAAAAATACATTTAGCCTTGCATAGGCAGCCTTACAATGTTATCACTACTAAAACCACCCTGACCTCCTTTAGTAGAGGTAATGGACCGCAATCCACCACGTGGACCCAGTGCGGGTTGGTAGATGTCACATGTCTTCGAATTTTTGGTTCTCTAACATGCCAGTTTACTCACGATGATTTCCTTCACCGTTTTGAGATCAGTGGTGATGAAATAAATTACACAAAGTAATGCGCCTGGCTGGATTTGAACCCGCAACCTGCAACTCGTAAGTCGGGGCCGTTACCACTCGGCCACCACTCCTCTAGACAGTAAAAGTTCGAAACTCCCTTCCACCCTGAGCTGGAGAAGTTATTTGATGGTTTTTCACCCTCAAAAGAAGGATAATAGTGTATCTATACACGGTGTGTCTGAAATCGATGCACAAACTAATACCATGGATCCCAAAATTTTTCATGCGGGTTCCAAATTTATTTATTTACTTCTAAAGAAAGCTTACAGGCTAATAACAATTATATTTTTTTTACATAGGTAATGAAAATTGCTAATAACAAGCTTCTACATAATATATATCTAGCTACAGATTTCATTGACATCTTTTAGGTGTATGATAAAGTTAAAAATTAATTAAAGTAGATATAATAAGAATCGCACTTCCTTTCATTATTGACATAATATTAATATGTATATATTAGTATTTAATAGTATTTATATTATAATTATATATTAGACTTTTGTATAATAATTATATATATAATTATATATTAGATTTAGGTATGTAATTACCAATATTACCCTCACACAATATAACCCTCGAATGTGTTCTCTCTCTGTAACTCAAGGGTTTGCTAGAAGATAACTCATTATTGAGTTAAGCTCGCCTTTGTACATAAACTGTATATGTATCACCGTGTATTATCTATGTTTTGTGTACAATAAAGAATTAAGAAAAGAATTGAATCAAACCATGTAATATCAAAGATGAATAAAAAGACTACATAGCGTTATCTTAAATAACAATTAATTAAGTTATCTATATTTGTCTCCAAAAACTTCCTTGCTTAGGATCTTTTTAAAATTTTGTACACTGGTGCTAAACAGATCGATTTTTAGGTGCGATGGTAAATTATTGAAGGCTATAACACTACGTATGGAGAAGGCGTTACGCCTGTACTTTGTCGATGTGCACGGTGCCTGTAATAGAGACCGATTAAGTAGGTTGTTCTGATGCAAAGAAGAATTTTGCAATTGCATAATTAGTTTCAAGTAAACTACGTATATATGAATTGTACAATATAGTGATGGCTTGTCGATTGTAGAAAATTTTTGCCTGGCGCTACAAAACCTAAATTCTTGCGGGATTTGTTACAGGTCTGTGTGATGTGCTGTTTAAAGGAAAGGCGTGGATCAAAATTAGTACCCAGATCGCGTACTGTTGAAACACGTTTACACCTACACCTAATCAACCCTGACAATGACATTTTTGAGTAAAAAGTAATTAATCTTTTAACTAAAAATGTCATCGGGATTAATTAGAATAACGATTTTATACAGTTTAAATTTAAAAAAGTAAATATTTTTTGAAAAAAAATTAGAAAAGAGCCGACGAAAAATTCCACCACTGGGGGTTCAGAATCATGTACTAGATCCATGTTATTTATTTGTGTGTCTATATCTGACACACCCTGTATACATAAAAAGAAAAGCTAACTGACATATCAACATGGACTTGGGCTTGCTTTTATGACGTAGGCGAGCACTAAGGGGTTTTTAGAAATTCAACCTTTAAGGGGAGCAGTAGTGGCCGAGTGGTAACGGACTTATGAGTTGTAGGTCGAGGGTTCAAACCCAGCCAGGCGCATTACTTTGTGTAATTTATTTTCATCACCACTGATCTTAAAACGGTGAAGGAAAACATCGTGAGGAAATGTCCTAGAACCAAAAATTCGAAGACATGTGACTTTCACCAATCCAGACTGAGCCCGCGTGGTGGATTACAGCCCATTCCCTCTCCTAGAGAGGAGGCCTGAGTCCCAGCAGTGAGAACATTATAAGGCTGATTATGTTATGTGTTATGTATGTTGTGTTATGTTATGTTATATATACCTTTAAGGGAGTGAAAATAATAAAAAAAAATACTGCATAACCGCGTGGGGCGTTGCCCATAAAACACACCTGATAAAAGCAGAACGGTCGCAACGATCCATCCTTAAGGTAGCCTATAGGAAACCATTGCGCTTCCCTACTGATGCTTTATATCGAGAGTCAGGCACCCTGCGTGTGCGACAACTATATATTATGGCTGCTGCACTAAAGTTCCATATTAAAGCAAATGACACAGTGAAGTCCAGCGTGCACTCTAGCAGGAATCCCAGATGGCACGAACGTAAATGCAGACTTGGCAAAAGATGTTTTAATTACATGGGTCTATTCATATATCGTAAGTTGAATAATGTGTTGAATATTTTACCAATGACGAGGTACACTTGCAAAACACAAATAAAAACTTACCTTAAAGGTTTTGATTATGATAATACGGAAAAAATACAAAAAAATTCATAGTACATACAAATACTTTATATGTATAGGGTGACTGGCAATTAGTGTACGATACTTAAACACGTGATTGTGCTCATGATAACAAACAATTTTTATTATGGGAGCAAAGCCGAAATCGCAAAAAAAATATCAGCTGTTCAGTACATTAGGCAAATATAAATGTACTGAACAGCTGATTTTTTCTCGCGATTTCAGGTTTGTTCCCATAGTAAAAGTTGTTGGTTATCATGAGCACAATCACGTGTTTAAGTATCGTACACTAATTACCAGTCACCCTATATACAAAATATGAAACAAATATACACAATACACACAATTACACACTCACACTCCTCCCAGTCACTCACACATCTGCCACTCTCACACACACACACACACTCCTCACTCTCACACTCACATACACAAAACCATGCCATGTGTAACTAATTCTTTTTATTTTTACTTTTTTTTAAATGTTTTTTGTTTTAATGGTAGTTTTCTCTGTTGTAGTTTTATTTGATTTGATAAGGTGGAAGAGACTGGTCTCCACGACACAGGGAATCCTAGTGTGGAGTCCAGAGATCTGTAAAATTTTATGTAATACCTTTTGGAACAATAAACATATTTGTATTTGTATTTGTATTAAAAGTGGGCATTTCGTTTGTTTGCATAATCTCATTTCGTGCACCAAAATACTTGAATGTTAGCCAAAATAGCAACCTAAGTAAAAAATAAAGAATTTTGTTCAAACCTGCAATCGATAGAACAATTTAGGGGTTTTAAAGCTTTTATAGAGGATTCTTATTCCTTGGGTTAATAAACTTGAAACTTGGCCAAAATTCTTCAAAAGACCGTTATTATTAGTTTTCAAAACTTTCCTAAAAATACGGTCACTCAAACCCCAAGCGAACGCCGCAGTTCGTGCGTTTCATTTATTTTTGCATTTCATTGGGGCGTATGTGATATCGATAGGAGATCGCATGAGTTGTTTTTTTTTTATACCTGACGGACTGGTTTGTAAAATATACTTTTAAGGATTTTGCATTTCTAGAATAGGTTTCAAAATTTATAGAAAAAAGAAGTTGGTTGTTTTTTTGTTAGTATTGACGTGAGTTTGATAATGAAATGATGTAGTTTTCAGCTTGAAGAAAAATATAACGGAAAGTCTGCCCGTCTACGTGGGTTTAGTCAAATAAAGATCCCGAACCCAACCGTCGCTGCTTCGCGACATATGGTTATATATATATGCGAGGGCTGAAAAGTTAAAGGCTGTTATATATTCTCGCAAATGAAGTGACGGGCAAAGTACTAGTTGTTTATTTCAAGCTAGATTTGTTTTATAAATCTATCCACCCTTACGTTGTTGAAACCTTTACGGTCCGGACTAAGCGTTTCGCCTCGTCGTTTATACCGTGTACATCGAAGGACTGAAACAATTTGCCTGCTGCGGTCTTCCCTTCTGATTATAATTTAGATGTCTTCAAGGCTAGAGTGAATAGGCTCTTAATAAACTAGTGCGCCTCACCATGAACGATTGTATCACCGCTTACCATCAGGTGGGATCGCAGTCAAGCACTAGTTTAAATCAATTAAATTTACATAATATATATTTTCAAAGATTACCTCCTGCAAACACAGGTATACAAACAATTTTTAATAACTATTACGAGTGTTAAATGAACATTTATGATACTTTTTTAAAGTTTTGACAAAAAAATACGAGGAGAAAACTGCCCATGCTGTTAACCCTATTCCTTTGTCATATATTTTACGACCACTACGGTAGCAAAAAGGGAAATATATCACAGAACCCACTTCAAAAAATAAATCATACGAATGTTTGTTCCGGGAAAACAGTTATATTCCCGACTGCACTATTTGTCTCTGTAATTAATTACGATCCTCAAATAGATAAGGATAATGTTATTAATAAAACAAATACAAACACTAGTATTTATGCAACGAACATTTATTAGCGTAAGAAAACTTCAGCCTTCGTAGGCGTGGGCTTGCAGGTTGCGAGCAATGGGTAGCTCGCCTTCCGGTCGTCCGGTAACTGTCTGGACCGAGCTTGAGTCGTCGACGGCGTATTTTCTTTTCCTTCTTCAATGTGTTACTATTGTTTTTATTTAATTATTTTTTTTAGTTTGCAAGTTTCTACTGTACAACGCCTTGGACATCCTCTATAAAGTTGTACAAGTGCTTGTAAATAAATAAATAAATAAATAGTGTTCCACGCGCACCTCAAAGAGATGTCAGCAAACCGTAGGGTCGAAGCCTACTGGGGCCGTGGGATGTGCGAAAGAGAACCTCGGGGCCCTAGAATAAAGGTAAAGAAGGAACAGGAATGGGTTTTAGTCAGTAAAAGTCTACCTTCGCGCCCCGCCCAGGAACGGGAGAAGTTATTGGAAATAAAATAGCGTCGCAAGACTTTCCGGAGCGAGAGGGAGTGGGCGATCGGCACCTTCTGCGCCATGACTGCTGAGATGGCCACAACCTTGGGGTAACGGACACCATCCCCCGCCACCGCGACAAGAAACGGAGTTACAGGACGATCTCCGATGGGTAGCTCGCCGTCCGGCCGTTAATTCATATCGAGCGTATTTCTTACTCCTAAACCAGACAGCAAAATGAGGTTCATATTAAACCTCTAAAATTTAAATAAGTTTATTGATACACACCATTTTAAATTAGAGGACCTTAGAACCGCCAGGAAACTTGTTACAAAGGATTGCTATATTAAGTGTGTGTTTTAAGGATTACTTTAGATTTAAGCTGTTGATCCCCGCATTAACGCCGGCGTTCACGCGCCATTGTCTTTCTATTGTGTCTCTAATTACGCACTCAAAAGGTTAAAAGACGCTTATTTTTCTAATTTGCACGAAAGTTCTCGTAATTATCTGAGATTTCTTTTTAACAGCCAATTATACGAATTCAATGCTTTGCCATTTGATTTGAATACGACTCCTTACTTCTGAAAAATAATGAAACCTGTTGTAAAATTCTTGCGGTCAGCGGGTTTTTTATCTACCCCCTACTTAATGATTGGCTGTTATTGGGAGATACGTACGAAAATTGCAAAACAAATGTTGCAATAACAAAGAAACTACTTTGCTCTTTGGACTTTATTATCAATTATGATAAAAGCAGTCTGTATCCTTCCTCTACGTATTTCCTGACGGCTACAACCCGGGAATCTTTAAGTCAAGAGTGAATATGTTACTTCTAGGTAAGCGCGCTCCATCATCGACCGCATCGTCGCTTTCCATCAGGTGAGATAGCGGTCAAGCGCGAACCTATCAAGAATTTAAAAAAATAATTTAAAAAAATCTTGGGAGTGCTAATGAACTCAGCAAATTTTGAAATTAGTTTACCCACAGACAAAAAAGCACGTATTAAAAGCGAAATCCGTAAATACATCAACATGAGAAGTTGCAAAATTAGAACCTTCGCAGTCCCGAGTCGTCAACAGCGCGTAGTGTTCTACATACGCCTCAAAGAGATTTTAGCAAAACCATAGGGGACCAGCAGGGCCGATACTCAATAGAGCCCCGGGGAAATTCTGAAAGGGATACTGTATTCCTGGAACGCAAAGGGCAACTGGACGACTCGGTTGGCGCAGTGGTTGAGGGATTGCCCAACGCGCGGTGTGTCGAATCCTCACAAAAAAAGCGAAGAGGTTTGTATGATCCTCTTACAAAGTTGTAATCATTTCAGTTGTACCTCCAAATGGTTCATGTTACACACGAACACAGGGTGCTGCTCGCCAGTACTTTTTTTTAAGCTCGGCTTGACTCACTTCTGCGTGTCTAGATCCGTATTTTTTCAGTTTACAATCAACTTTGACCTTACAGGGAACACTTTACTAATTTACGTGTGGGTAGAACCGATATTAAAAGTGATGCATACCTTAGGATCCTCGTAAAACATGTAAATGTATGTAAAATATAAGAAATATCGTGAACCAGTCACTAACAGTACCTGCTGTAAATATTTTGTCGCTCCAATACCTTTTTCTGACACCGCTTTTATGTTTTAGATCCTAAAAGAAAATAGAACAAGTCTGAAACGGAAAAAAGAGAGGCTGCTACTCTGTATTATTTCGTGCGTGTAAAATCGTAGTTTTTTTTTAACTATGGGCCTCGGTAAAATTTGTTCTGCTAGGTTTTGGCAGCAATTTTACTCAAGTATAAAATAAAAATTGACATTTGGAGACGTACTATTAGAATGTAGGTTCCAAAAAAATGTTAGAAACGTTAGAATTCAGGCTTGTTTATAAGGTAGAAAGAGGCCTGAATTGAATTGGAACCTGGCAAACGGACCGAAATTCTACCCGTTTGCCAATTTTGATCAAAATTCGTTCATTGATGAAGTGTTTGTGAGTGCTCAGATAATCAGACTTACGTTTATAATAAAAGCAGGGGAAGGAAGGTATGTATACAAAGTAATAGGTATATATTATAGCGTGGTAGCTTTGCAATTTTTATAAGTTTCACTTTTCGTCAATTTCTAAAATGACACGTAAAACTGCCTCCATTGCCGAATCTCACTTGTGGTCTTATTTAACTGCCACGAAAAGGGACACCTGACCACCGTAGGCGCGGGCTTGTGGACGACGAGTAATGTGTAGCACACCGTCCTCCGACCGTCAGGTAAGACCAAACCTGAATCGATGTCAATAAGCTGAAGGTACCCAATAGGACCATGCCGGCTTGGGCATTAAATGACTTCTGTCATTTGATAATTTCACACTGGAAAAAACAAGACCTAAAAATAAACCCGCTCCGGGTCCGTCGAAATGTCTGTCGTCTGTGGGAGGACCCTGTGTCTTAGATATATCAAAATATAAGAGAGAGAGAGAGAGAAGATCCTCCCCCACAGACAGACATTGGTCGACAGTTGGTCGACGGACCCGGAGCGGGTACTCTCCCACATAAACAAACTTTTCTACCTACGTAAATATAAATTAGGTACATCAGTTGAAGGGGAATCGTTTGTCTTGGTATGGTCATGTAAAGAGGAGGTATGAAACGCATGTTACTAAAAGAGTTATGAGCATACATGTGGATGGATGGAAAGGGAGAGGGAGGCCAAAGAAAAGATTGTGTAAAGAGTGATATGAAAGAAAAGGAATTCAGTGATAGCATGACGAGTGACAGGGCAGAATGGAAGAAAAAAACGTGTTGCGTCGACTTCAAATAACACGGGACAAGGGAAGGAAGATGATGATGAGGTACATCAGTATTACTCGTAGAACAGATCGTCGATGGGGACGAAAGGTTCTGGAGTGGCGACCACGTACCGGAAGACGAAGCATTGGAAGACCTTCCACAAGGTGGACCGATGACCTGGTGGGGGTCGCGAAAATTCGATGGATGCGAGTCGCACAGGACCAGTCGCAATGGCAATACTTGAGGGTAGCCTATGTCCAACAGTGGACGTCTTGCGACTGAAATGGTGATGATGATGATGATGAGGTATATCATTTCAAACTTAAAATCCAAGCAAAATCCCTAACGGCTTGTTCACGACTTCGGTCTTAGCGGCGAGCGGCGTGGCGAGCGGACCGGCATCGGTAAGCAGGCGCACGGCGCTATAAACGGAGTCTCGTGGCGTGCTTCAAACTTTTTCATACTTTTGTTCTTACCGCTCGCCGCCCCGCGCTTAGCTACCGCTCACAGCGGCAAGGTCGTGAACAGGCCGTAACAGCACCCACACCCTCATTTTTCGGTGAAGCATCATAAAATAACTCCTCCTCTCCCTCGCTCTGGGGGGGAGGGAGGTAGAGGGAGTGTTAAACTCTTACTAACCCACCCGTATTTCTTCACTTGCCTTTTGCGTTTCAGAGCCGCGCTGATCCTTTCGAACAATCCGGCAGGTCCATCCTCAATGAAATACACTAAAAATATGAGAGCCATTCAAGCGTAAGACAATCATCGTATAATGGATAGATTTTCCACGAAAACCCGGTTACCCCCATTTTGCCTGGCAGCGGGCTTATATTTACTTCGTATACATTTTACGAGCAGCTTCCAACGGATCGACAGATGACGTTGCCCGTATATTACCTAGTAGGCTTGCTTTTATTGCTTTTTGCACTTACCCCCCTTTTTCTTAATGAGAAATGAAGCTGGTAGTAAACTGGTAGTAATCTTTTTTTGAACGGTTTTATTTTGTTTGTAGCCACACGTCTAAATATCGATGGTTGTATCAAAGAAAAATAGTACATTTTGATACAAGTGGAGAAAGTTTTTCGTTACGACCGAGGCGGAATTCGCACGAGCCGTATGCGAAGGTGTTAAGGAGACGAGTGCTGCAGTGACTTTCCACGTGTATCAAAGGACGTTTTTCAATATACTTAAGAAGATATAAATAAACTGGGTTTGATGCGTGACTCGAGGGGGTCGCTTAGCGCCGAGACTGATACGATAAATGTAATAAACTTTTCCGCACTAGTGCGAAAAACAGTAAATTGTTTGCCTAAAAGCGATAGGGATAAGAGTGGGTTTTCGAGTAAGAGTATTGAAAAATGTGTTTGCTATTTGCTACGTGAAGTAGCCTCGTAGCCTCGTAGACGTTGCGTAGCATTGAATGCTACGCAACGTCTACGAGGCTACGAGATTCGTATTTTTTTTGAGGTTCAAATTAATCAATAAAAGTCTGATACGTTCTTTCGTTCCGCTCCCGGTTGGAACGAAAGAACGTATCAGACTTTTATTGATTAAAACCCACCTGAGTCCTTCAGTTGCTCTTTGCGTTCTAGGGTCGCGGTAACACTTTCCAACAATCTCATTATACCATTTCACAAAATGGTTTGCAACCGCACCAAGCTCAACTCGATGAGTTAAACCTCAATAAATAACTGAAAACAGAAGTGAATAGGCAGTAGTAATCACCTCGACACTTAACAAACATATTCATTAAGGCGCCAGATATCGTGACGAGCAAATCTCATAAATTTCCGAACTATTGGAGTTTGCGCGCCAAAAGAGGTTTACTCAAAAATTAGTTAATTCAAATATTTATAAAAAAAAAAACTAGGCAAGTGCGAATCGGACTCGCTCCCCGAGGGTTCCGTACAAACTTACATAAGTAAATATGTAGTTCAATTCCGGAATGGAGTCTCGGAAGATTTTTCAGAATCGAAAAAAAAATTGTGACGTAACAAAAACTTTACAGTTTTCTGAGTTATTCCTATTCTTGTGCTATAAGACCTTGCTTCATGCCAAATTTCAGGATTCTGGGTCAACGGGAAGTACCCTATGAATTTTGATTTCCTCGAGGGTGTCGAAATGTACATTTTTTGCCACATAAACCGAAGTATCTTTTTTTCTCGTTAACTTACAAGTTTGTTTTTTATACAGCTTCAAGAGTCCGCAGACTTGAGTATATGGTTTTAATTTCAACTCGATACCTCCACGCGTTCCTGAGATAAAGGGTCTTGACAGACACACAGACAGACAGACGGACAACAAAGTGATCCTATAGGGGTTCCGTTTTTTCCTTTTGAGGTACAAAACCCTAAAAAATACATTCTTCATAACGAAATACACATGTATCTATGCTTTGAACGTATTTTATTTTTTTTTCATAAAAATACACCCAATGGTTTTGCCTGATCTTCACTTTTTTGTCTGTGTTAAACATAACTTTGAAAAATAAATCACACCAAGTTCTATGAAAAAAAATGTAAATATTCGTATATCAAATTATTAAGCCAATAGTTTAGTTTAACATATATTTTTTTCAAAACATACGGACTAGCCGTTTAGATATGATGTTGGATTTAAAATCATCAAAAATCATATATCTGTCTCTTAAAGTGAAAAATTAAACAGAAAATGAGATTAAAATTACTAGCTAATAAAATGTGAAGCTATATTATATTTATTACTAGCTCTTGCTAGCAGCTTTTTATTTATTTTTATCTATTAAAACTTTATGCACTAGTAACAAACACTGTACAAAGGCGGACTTAATGCCTTAGGCAATTTCTACCAGTCGACTTTAGGGTGGTGCAGAAATATAACATAGTAGGTGCAACGTAATGGTAAACTAGATTAGAAATACAATAATAAATATATACTTAGATACATACATACAAATTAACAATGTTATTATCAAAAACGAATCCAACAAATCAACGCTGTGATGATTACACCAGCTTCCTGCGAATGTATTCACGTGCCTTCACCTTAAAAGTGAACCGACTGGACGCCGTCCTGATGATCAGAGGGAGCGGATTCCAAAGAGAGATCGCCAGGACAAAGAAAGAGGACTGGATAAATCCAGAGCGATGTGTGGGACATCGTAGTAGGCGATTATTGGTAGATCGGAGATTTTTATTATGACCAAAGCAAATAAATTGAATTTAAGAAGTCAAATAAGAAGGAGAAGAAGGTTTATCCAGGAAAAAAAACAGTGTGCAGTGGTTTTGAACGCATGAAAGTGGAAAATTGCCCCAAGGATACATACTCCCCTGGGAGAACACATAGAATCACATTCTTCTAGAATACTTGTTCCAGTACATGATCTATCGGTGTGCCAAATTTCATCCAAATTCGTTCAGCTGTTCGAGCGTGAAGAAGTAACAGTTAGTGTGATGTGATTTGCAAGCTTCTGCAAGTGGCTTCATCCGCGTGACATGCAGTGCAGGTTCGATTCCCAACCAAGACAAATGTTTGTGCGATGAGCACGATCATTTGCTTACAATTATATACGCGTTGACTGGCCTGCTGGTCTAGTAGTTAGTGGCCCTGACTGCTATGCCGGAGGTCGTGGGTTCGATTCCCACCCAGGACAAATATTTGTGTGATGAGCATAATCATTTGTTCTGTGTCTGGGTGTAATTTATCTATAATATGTATGTATTTAGAAATATATAAGTATGTTTATCAATTGTCTAGTAATCATAGCACAAGCTCTGCTTAGCTTGGGACTAGACGGCGTTGTGTGATAGATGTGTAAAAAAAAACAACACATTTCTAAATAAAATAAAAAAATAAAAAATATTTATTTAACAGAAACTTAAATCTAATCATAACGATAATAACGGAATTAAAACTAACTTACAAAATAAAAATAAAAGCCATAAAGTACTAAAAACAGCAATCTAAAAGTACGGCGTCGAAAAACTCCTCCACATCGCTGTCGACTGGTAATGTACCCAAAAGACTGGCGGCATTGCCACGCTGAATGGCAAAAATAAACAAATATAATAATGCATTCAGGGTGCTGATGCGGCTGCCCTGATTCTGTAGCGCATTGAGGATGTTCGCCGAGTCGCGAGTCGACTGTTTCTATTCTACTATGCGAAAACGGTGCACATCAGGAATGTGCAGGGTTCGGGCTAGCTCCAATGGCATCCTGAGAGCATTCGCGCAAAGGTGCGATTGTCAGGACCTGAACCATTACTGTATGGTTCACTTACTGAATAATCCAAATCTGTAAATACATATTACGTGTCTGATTATTTTGTTTAAGTGACCTTTGTAATTATAATTGTATATGTTTTTGTTTGTTATTTTATTGTGTGTGTGCTATGATCCTGTGTTGGTCGAAATAAACGTATTATTATTATTATTTGTCCCGTCTCTGGGTTTAATTTACCTTTAATATGTACGTATTAATATGTGCGTAACCGGCATGTCCTAGAACCAAAAATTTGAAGACATGTGACATCCACCAACCCGCACTGGGCCCGCGTGGTGGATTACGGCCCATTCCCTCTCCTAGAGAGGAGGCCTGAGTCCCAGCAGTGGGAACATTATAAGGCCGACTATGCTATGCTATGCTATGTACGTATTTAGAAATATATAAGTACTAGTTTCTGCCCGCGGCTGCGCCCGCGTGAAAATAGGTTTTTCTATACAAACTTTGGACACCCGTTTCACCCCCTTAGGATTGAATTTTGGAAAATCCTCTCTTAGTGCTCGCTTACGTCATAAAAGGAAGCCTTGTGCAAAATTTCATGTTCCTAGTCCCAGTAATTTCGGCTATGTGTTGATAAGTCAGTCAGTCAGTGTCTCCTTTTATATAGGGTGACTGGCAATTAGTGTACGATACTTAAACACGTGATTGTGCTCATGATAACAAACAATTTTTATTATGGGAGCAAAGCTGAAATCGCGAAAAAAATATCAGCTGTTCAGTACATTAGGCAAACATAAATGTACTGAACAGCTAATTTTTTTTCGCGATTTCAGGTTTTTTCCCATAGTAAAAGTTGTTGGTTATCATGAGCATAATCACGTATTTAAGTATCGTACACTAATTACCAGTCACCCTATATATATAGATAACAACGGTTAAGGAGAAATACGTATCTGAAATCATCAATTCACGGGTACCGAGCGCCTTAACACTTGACAAACGTAGTGCCGTTAACACTAACATGTGGTGATGCTATGCTGATATTAATGGCTACGAATCGCGGGAAGCGTACATTGGTGAGAACTTGCATGAATTTACACTTTAGTAAAACACTTTAGCATAAATATGGACATATTGTAACATCAACCACTTTCTTTAAAAGAGTAACCATGGAGTTTCTTGGCGGTTCTTCTCCATAGAAAACGACCTTTTTAGAACCGTGCACTAGCTTCTGACGTTTTATAAGTGCCCATGTAGGCCTGTGTGAAATTTGATTCTGCGCGCCCTGACAGACCAGTGGGACTCTCTGATGCTGGTTCACTGGATAGTGATTTGCCACCATCATCGGGAGGTCTACAAAATTGGTCGCTAAACAATAAGTCACAGGACCGGGTCTACCACTTACTGTTTAGCGACCAATTTTGTTTTTTTTTTATTGATTGAACTAGTGCTTGACTGCGATCCCACCTGCTGGTAATCATTTCAGCCGCATCCTGCTGGTAAGCAGTGATGCAATCGTTGATGGTGAAGCGCACTAGTTTATTACTATAACACTTGTTTATAAGCTCGCAATTGTACTAACAAGTAAGGCTGTAAATGGTATTTATTTATTTATTTATGTACACACAAATACTTAAAAATGAAAAGAACAAATACAGATAGAAGAGCACAAAGGTACTGCTTGTTTCAGCTTCCAGCTGATCCGCGACAGGAGAGTTGGATGAGACATGTAGACACAGTGTATACAAAAAAGTTCTTCTTAGTCGGGCACTCTTGTCAGAGTGGTCGTGGCCGTTGATGATGGACAGGACTGCGGCGCGCCGCCGTCGATTGCCTCCATGGCTGCGGCATGTCGAGCAATATCTCTCCATTTCTGGCGGTTGTTAGCATTACGCGCATACTGTACTGCGGTCGACTGCGTAGCCCTGGTGACAAGATCGATCCAGCGAGTTGGAGATCCACCGCGAGCTCTCTTGCCTTCAACGCAACCGTTATAAAATTAAATATATACTATATTATCTAAATTAAATCATATATTACATACATATATATATGTTATTATTATGATACAGCAAAAAAGAACACTTTAATTACAAAAGGCAACAATTTAATAGAATAAAAACGGAACAATATTCGTTGGTAAACGGACCAGGCGGATTTGCAAAAATTTTAAAATGTGAAAATGGAAATTATCTTGTTGTTGTTTGTTGTTTAATTTGTGTTGTAATGTTTCCACTCCTGGGACTCAAGCTACCACTAGGAGAGCAGGCTCAGTGCGGGTTGGTGGATGTCTGATGCCTTCGATTTTTTTTTTGTTTGAGAAATTACGGTTTACTCACGATGTTTTCCTTTACCGTTTTGAGAGCAGTGGTGATGAAATAAATTACACAAAGTAATGCGCCTCGCTGGGTTTGAACCCAAGACACACTACTCGTAAATCGGGGTCGTTACCGTTGGGCCACTACTGCCTCTAATATATGTAGTAAAAGTAAATCTATATATATAAAAATGAATAGCTGTTCGTTAGTCTCGCTAAAACTCAAAAACAGCTGGACCAATTTGGCTAATTTTGGTCTTGAGATATTCGAGATAGTTTAAGGAAGGTTTAAACGGCGAGGAAAAATGGAAAAATATCGGAAAAAAAACCTAATACAACGCCATCTCTAATGAAAATGTCATTATAAAATGAGTTATGCTGTTCTGGTAATGCCAGTAGATGGCGTTATCCTTACTATTAGGCGGTACGAAGGTCGCCAGGTTAGCTAGTCATCAATAAAGAAATAATAGTTCTAATTAAGTTTTTAGTAACAAGAAACGGAAAATATTTCCAAATCATTCGAATACCTACTCGAGAAAAACTAGAACAGCTTTTTTCTAAGGAAACCTTCAATATTTTCATATGATATTTAGAAACAGATGTATGTCAATCTATACCCAAATACACACACACACACAATCACGTACTCACGTAGGTACATTTGCGTACATTGTAGACTCAACGACAATAAATTATTAATTTCTACATATTTTATTCCTAAATCTATAGAAATCAAATACTGTTCGTCAATTTTGGCAAAACTCAAAAACGGCTTGACCTATTTGGATTATATTGTTTTTATTTCGTTTGCTATAAAAGACGGGTTTAAGTTGCGCCGCCATGGTGTCCGTAAGCGACCAAACTAGACACGATACAGACACCGAGTCGCTACAACACACTGAGACAGTATCAAAATGGACCTTAAGGACAGGCGTCCGAGCTGGTCGCGCCGCCAAATTGATTGTGCAACCACACCAGGTGAGTAACTCTCTATAGAGCTGTATACATTTTGTTGCGCCGCCATGGTGTCCCGGTGAAATATAACCCTAAAACTATAAAAACAATTGATAATTTTGTATGAAAATCGCCCCTTAAATGTAGAAAGTACCTATTATTATTATTATTATTCCACTGGGGTGAAACTGCGGGTGGTAGCTAGTACTGACGAAAAGTCACAATCACTTGAATAACATAGTAATTATTTTCTTATTGCCTCTTCATTGTTCTTAGTTATTTAATTACAACAAAATAAACAGTCACAGCTTACCAGAACTTATCTTTCTGAACCAACAATTCGGAAGCGACCGATATGTTCCTCGTCACTGTCCAGATAACCAAAAGGGTACCATCCCGCATCCTTAGAGATTCATCTGAAAGTAATCTTGTCAATTAATGATAGTTTTATAACGTCAGTACATATTAGCGCAATGTGTGGAAATATTGCGGAATAAATCCTTATTATTTTTATTACCCTTATTATTCATTTTTCCTGAAAAATAAGGTTCATATTGCATTTTGCAATATAGACATTATTTTTTAGGCTGAAAATCAAATCGGTAACATCTCCCTATCTGGGTGGAGTGAGAGGGCGTGTCAGACTTTTACTGACTAAAAGCGGGTGTTAATTAAACTGACTTCTTTTTAATAGCATTGTTCGCCTTTAAAAATATACATTGCCTTCTAAATTAGTAAGTCAGCCACAATTAACTATCGTCTGAATGATACTATCTTAGCCTCTAGTTATCTTCTATGTAAGCCATTTTCTGGGTGTTTATAAAAATAAAATAACTAAGAAGGCTAAGCTCCGCCCCCGCCTTAACCTTCTAACCTTGTCTGTCGGTGTTGGAGTGCTCTACAATTCCGTGCTCGCTTCGCTTGCTCTTGGACTAAGAATACTTAGTTGGTGTTGTAAAAAAGACGAATTAAATATAAAAAGTTCCCATTGCTTAGTTATAAAATGAGAAGTTCACATCCCACCTATACGCACGAAACGTTTTGGGAACACATTCATAGTGCGTACAGCTAAGGAGTGGAATTCCTTGCCGGAATCTGTTTTTCCTGATGGCTACAACCCGGGAATCTTTAAGTCAAGTGAATATGTTACTTCTAGGTAAGCGCGCTCCATCGTCGACCGCATCTTCGCTTTCCATCAGGTGAGATAGCGGTCAAGTGCGAACCTATCAAGAATAAAAAAAAAATGTTTGATCACGTGGCCTACAAAGAAATGTATGACGTGACTTATAATTTCTCACTTGTGTGAAGAGTGATATGAAAGAAAAGGAAGTTAGTGATAGTATGACGAGTGACAGGGCAGAATGGAAGAAAAAAACGTGTTGCGCCGACCCCAAATAACACAGGACAAGGGCAGGAAGATGATGATGACTTATAATTTCTCACTAAAAACCCGCCTTCAGTGGCTCTTTGTGATCCAGGGCTGTAGTAATTCTTTTGAACATTCCTACAGCCCATCGGTCGGGGGCCTAACAATGTTATTAAAAAAAATACTGTGTGAATATCAAACTTTCCCAATAAAAAGAAAGGTTTTTCTATATCACAACGGAGATACATTCGTTTGTACAAGGCACTAACTGACTCGTGTTTCCAGCTTCCATCGTCCATATTACGTTTTTTAGAGTTCCGTCCGGCGAAATATTTTCAAATATCCTGCGTGTCCGAATTTTCTGTTATTTTTTTTTTGGTCCCACATTTGTATCAACCTAATCCGGGCAGCGATGGCTTAGTCCGAACGGTTTTTTTTCTAATAGTGATCACAATATGCAGGATTCGTATTTCTCTTCACGATGGCGTTGTTTTTTTTTAATTCAGTATTTTTATTTATTTCTACTGCACTATGCCATTTTTTTTGAGTGCAAAATCATCAAATGACTCCTCTCGTCCTGGGTGGAGCAAGAAGGAGTATCAGACTTTTACTGATTAAAACCCACCTGTGACACACCACAGAAGAAATCTGTGGTCCTATGCATTCCTGGACCACGCAGACTCTTTCGAACAAGCCGGTAATCGGAAACCGACTCGACAAGCATAACTTGACCTTCAAAATCAAACCGTTTGGCTTACTAAGACACTCTAAAATCACATCGAAATAAAGGTAGCAGTACGCACTTAAGATTACTCTAGATAATCAGATAAACTTTAATTTTGTACTTTATAATTCTCATCGTTAGAAAATTAATTAAAGTAAAGTGATACAATTACGTACGTACAAGAGCTATTGGGTAAAAGTTACGCACGCAGATAAGTTTCATAGTTCGTGTCCACGCCATTTGCAGCGTTCACAAATAAATATATTTTCACCTTCATACCTCGTACAGTCTTCAATGTGATGAAATATACAAGTACAAGGGGTCACGTGAAGTTCACTTCTTGGCGGACATTTTCTTTTTGGGTGTCGTCTTTGGAACCTGTAAAGGTTTTTCAGCCCTCCTAGTAGTAGGCCTCGCAATCGTTTTTTGGTACTTGTTTTTAGATCCAATCCTCGTCGAGGTGATCTCGATAAGTTAAACTTACGAACTGTGTTTTTTATGGGTTTTTTTTTTTGCATATCTCTTTTCACTAGCTTGTCAACGTAATAGCTATGAACATTGCGTACTCATAACAGATGCGTACTAATAGACTGAATTACCCTAATAGGAGAAAAATCGCTTACTAGGACAAACAAATAAAAAAAGTGTTGCAAGCTTATCCACCCTAAAAAATACACGAACAGTTTTGCACTGTATTACAAACAAGGGTTTAAAGGGTCTGAAAATTCAGCTTCGTCATAATTAACTCCTAAACGTGCATATATGTACGTATACTGTTTTGGCAGTTTGTTTGTTGCCCAACAACTCGTATGATTAATCGTTGGTTACTTATTGTTAACCTTATTAATGAAAATCGTGTATGTTTATATTGTGTGAAGTTTGTTGACGTGCGTTTACAAAGCGAGTGATTGTGCAGTTTCTATAATAGACTAAGAGCAGTGGTGGCTCAGTGCAAACGGTCCCGAATTACAAATTACACGTAAAGTAAACCACCTGCCTGGGTTTGAACCCATAAGGTTCAAACCCAGGCAGGTGGTTTACTTTGTGTTATTTATTACATCACCACTGCTCTCAATATGGTAAAGAAAATCATCATGAAGAAACCGGCATGCCCTGGAAGCAAAAATTCTAAGAGATCTGATATCCAAAAACTCGTACTGGGCCCGCGTGGCCCAGGCCTTCAGGTCACTCAGACCTCCTCTCGATGAAAAGGAATGCCTTTTCATCGACAGGAGGCCTGAGTCACAGCAGTGGGAACATTTTAAAGCCGTTTATGCATAAGTTGCAGTTTCTATTGCGAGACAATCATTCATATGCGAGTAAGATATTAAGAGCGCCCAACCTGAGATACGTTTCCATACAACCGCTCTTACGTAAATATGACGTTATTACACATTTTACTGTACATAAAATATCTAGGAAACAGAGATATCTTGTGGATATTATCTTTATAGGTTTCTATAGAAATAAAAATATATATATATATATTTATGGAAACCTTGCATATTTAATTGAGATTCTGAATGACGAATTTTTTTTCCAAAAGCTTTAAGGTTTTAAAAAAATCAAGTATTTCCTGGAACAAGTTTTGTGAAATATTCGAATGAGTGACGGAATTACCGAATGCCAACAGAGCGTTCAAGCGTTATCTCTACTTTTTCGCGTTGCTTACTTATCCAACATGGGGTTGGATTGCGTTGGATGAAACAAAAGCTTTTAAACGATGTTCACGTCGACGATAGACGGATCGGACCTCTTAAGGGGGAGTTTCATCAATGATACTAAACACTGCTGTCATTTTCATCGTTTTTGTGAAATACTGGAGCTAACAGCGACCTTAATATCGCATTTCGCGGTTTCTTTCAGACAATCTAGAATGGACAGAGATTGCCTGGACACAAAATGGGGTTGCACATGGTGCGTTTAAAAAAAAGCTAAATAATTGGAACTTTTTATTTTCGGGTGGGAAAATCATCTTATGACATCCCCCGCTCTGGGCGGAGTGGGAGATAGTGTCAGACTTTTACTTACTAAAAAAACTTTTTACAAAAAAAATACAACCGACTTCAAAGTAAGAAAAAACACTGAAAAGTGCAAAATAACTTTAATTTCGGAAGTCGGTGTTTCTATAATAGTTTTGTCTCTTCGTTATTTAACACCGACTTCCGAAATTAAAGTTATTTTGCACTTTTCAGTGTTTTTTCTTACTTTGAAGTCGGTTGTATTTTTTTTGTAAAAAGTTTTTATTTTACACTTTTTAGTTATGGTACCACCACTAAAAAGTACCCCTCAGCCAAACTTAAATACCTTATAGCCAGAGTGCATCTCATGACAATTCTAATAATCCCAAACATGGTTAGATTACATTAATTTATTACAGAGTTCCGGTGGCTAACTTCAGGCTTCATCATCAGATCAGTTCGATATATTCCCCCTCTACTTTCAGTCAGTCATCGACTACACGTATAAACAAAGCAATTTTACTTGTTACGACGGTTCTGCTGTGATCCTATGAGGAGTTCTGTTCCATATCTTCGAAGTTCATGATCAGATCATAACAATATTTCTATGGGACCAATTCGGAAGCATAACCTTTCAATAAAAAAAAAATTTTTCAAAATCGGTCCACAATTGACCGAGAAATCGGTGAACATACATAAAAAAAAAAAAAAAAAAAACATACATTCAACCGAACATATAACCTCCTCCTTTTTGAAGTCGGTTAAAAACTCACTCCTGTTCCTTCTTTGCCATGGTTCCAGGGCCCCGGGGATCTCTTTCGCATCATCCATGGCCCCAGTAGGCTTCGACCCTGCTGGGCCTCTACGGTGGCTGGATCTGATGAAGTTATACTTCATTGATCATAATGACAATCCGTATCCAGTTTTCTAAAAGCTAACTTCCATTGTAATGATAACTTTAGCAACTGTCTGCCCGCAACAACTGTTAAAGATCTACAAATTAAAGACAAAAGACAAACGTAATGTTGGGGGATGTCATTGGATGATTTGCCCACCAAAATAAAAATAAAATATGTCTAAACACATATTTATATACGACTTCCATTGTAATGATAACTTTAGAATCTTTCTGCCCGCAACGACTGTTAAAGATCTACAAATTAATGACAAAAGACAAACGTAATGTTGGGGGATGTCATTGGATGATTTGCCCACCAAAAATAAAAAAATATATGTCTAAACACATAATATACGACTAATAGTAGGGAAGGCCGGGATGCTAAATTTGCAGTTACTAAAGCGTCATGGAGACCTACTGGATTGTGAAGATTAGGTTCTAAAACAGAAAAAAAGTATATAACAAGTTTCCATTTTAGTAGGGGGGAAGAGCGTGTAAGAATTTTCAAAAATGTAAAAAAATACGTCACCTGGAAATACTCGTGCACGATTGATATTTTTTTTCCATTTTGATGGTAATCCTATCAGAATCACAGAAACATATAATCTGACGGTTTTCATGGGGCGATTTAGCTAAAACCATCGATAGGTGTAACGTTGTATAGTAATTTTCAACATTCCTAACAAAATTATCATAGCAAACTGCGGTAAAAAAATTGCACTATTCAACATAATATTAACAGGAACCTTACAACCTAACTTTATGACTCGCCCATTTACTTTTACCACGCTCAAATTGTCAGATTATTGAAATATACACTTTTCTGCATGCACTTAACTTGTCTTAATCTGACGCGCTCGAGTTTTTCCGAGGATCAATTTTTTTTTTTACTAATCTGACGGGCTGCTCTTAACGCACCCCATTATATTAAGTGTTCATATGTACCTAGTACCATATGTGGTAGGGGTACATTTAATTTACAGAGTGCAAGGTTTCTTGCCATATGATTTTCTGACGCAAAATCCACATCTGGCCGCCACTACTATAATTATATTTAACAATTGATAAGTCGTATTTAACAATTGGTAACTCGTGTACATTTGGGGATAAAATGTCCCCCAACATGACGTGCAACACTCAATCTACGCTGCAACGTTACCTGTGTTCCGCAACTTGCCTCCCAACGTTTTTCAACACATTCTCGTGACGTTGGACATGTTATTGGACAATTTTACAGCGTTGATCCTCATGTCCATTTACAAGATAATAAAAGCTTCTATAAAAAAACTCCTATAATCTATACATTTAAAAGAAAAAACTGACTGAATTACTTATCAACACAGCCGCTTTTACTGGGTCTAGGAACGTGATGTTTCCTTTTATGTTATAGGCGAAGACTAAGAGAGGATTTTCCAAAATTTACCCCCTAAGGGAATAAATGTGCGGAAGTAATGCCAGGGTGTCACCACTGTGTGGACCGCCCGGAGGACACGGTGGAGCACACGGTAAAGGTGTGCCCCGCTTGGGCAGAGCACCGCCGTGTCCTCGTGGGGGAGATCGGTGACAATGATCTCTCACGCCGGGCCTTGGCTGTACCAAGGTCCGAAACGAGGAGGAGTGGCAGGTGGTCGCCTCCTTCTGCGAAGCAGTAATGTTAGCAAAGGAGGAGGCCGCACGCGTGAGGGAGCGGCCCTCACGCCCCAGCCGCCAGGATCCTGATTCCGATTTCCAGCCGCCTTAGGCGCGGGCTTGCGTTCGGCAAGCAATGGGTAGCTCACCGTCCGGTAATCGTCCAGACCACTCGGTCTGGACGTTGACGACTTGGACTCCCAAGTCGTCAACGGCACATACTGTTCCACGGGTCGAAGCCTACTGGGGCCAAGGGTTTGCTTCTGAAAGGAAGACTCGGCCCTGGTATGAAAGGCAACGAAGGAACAGGAGTGGGTTTTTAGTCAGTAAAAGTCTGACACACCCGCTCGCTCCGTCCAAGAGCGGGGGGTGTCATTGGATGATTTTCCCACCGAAAAAAAAAATATCCAAATTTCGTATGAAGATACCTAATTTCAGACGGGCGAAACCGCTGGCAGAAGCTGGTTAAAACTAACTAGCATAATCAGCCTTTTAATGTTGGGAACATTACTGCTGGGACTCAGGCCTCCTCTCTCTAGGAGAGGGAATGGGCCGTAATCCACCACGCGGGCCCAGTGCGGGTTGGTGAATGTCACATGCCTTCGAATATTTTGGTTCTAGGACATGCCGGTTTCCTCACGATGTTTTCCTTCACCGTTTTGAGAGCAGTGGAGATGAAATAAATTACACAAAGTAATGCGCCTGGCTGGGTTTGAACCCGCGACCTACAATTCATAAGTCGGGGCCGTTACCACTCGGCCACCACTGCTCTCAAACTATCTAAACACAAACTAAAATATGGCATCAAAAAATGTCCTCAATGTAATGTGCCTAAAAGACGAAGAGCATTGCCACGATGTATGGCACAAATAAGTAAAGGTGCACACATGGGCCACGTACATCGATCTGGGCGCATCGGTCTCCATACATTTTATATGGCAACTACGCCACGCGATGCGACTCTACGTACAACTCAGGCGTGGCATACGTATGCGTCGGTCTAATATAGTCCCCGCTTAAATATTAGGTTTTTTCATAAACCCCAGTGTACACAGTTGTACGCAGTGTACATAAACTAGTGATTTATCCAGTCAAAATGCGTGAGACTATTATTCTTCTCCACACGTACACTCAAACACATTGGCAATCAATGAAACGTTATTGATCAATGTGTTTGTAAGATTAACTGATATTTATTGCCCATTCTGACCTAGATTTTATTGAGTTTTGATACTAAGGTATTAAATTAGGGGAACCCGTAGTCCTGGGATACAAAGGGCAACTGAAGGAACATGGGTGTGGTTTTAGTCAGTAAAAGTCCGAAAAACCCTCTCGCTTCATCATAGAGCGGGAGATTAATAATTAAATAATAATTTAGTGCTTGACTGCGATCTCACTTGATGGTAAGCAGTGATGCAGTCGTTGATTGGTGAAGCGCACTAGTTTATTAAGAGCCTATTCACTCTAGCCTTAAAGGCACCTAAATTATAATCAGACGGGAAGACCGTAAAAAATCCCGCCAAAATCCTCCTATTTTTTTAAATTAAAATGATACATTTTAGATCTTTTCTCGATGACGTACATCTTGTTATCAATAAATAGAATAGAATAGAATAAACTTTATTGTACACCAAAAAAGTAACTCAACTTATACATAACTTAAATCTCTTCTTCTTCTTCTTTCTCTCTTTTTTTCTTTTCTTTAATATGTGACTGGCCTGTTGGTCTAGTGGTTAATGGCCCTGACTGCTATGCCGGAGGTCGTGGGTTCGATTCCCGCTCAAGACAAATGTTTGTGTGACGAGTTCGATCCCTTGTTCTGTGTCTGAGTGTAATTTAGGTGTCTTCAAGGTAAATAGGCTCTTAATAAACTAGTGCGCCTCACCATCAACGATTGCTTCACTGCTTACCAGCAGGTGGTTGACTGCAATCCCACCTGATGGTAAGCAGTGATGTAAGTTTATCTACACTAATATTATAAAGAGGTAATTTGCTTTTTTTTTTATTCTTGATAGGTTCGCGCTTGACCGCTAACTCACCTGATGGAAAGCGACGATGCTGTCGACGATGGAGCGCGCTTACCTAGAAGTAACCTATTCACTCTTGACTTAAAGATTCCCGGGTTGTAGCCATCAGGAAAAACAGATTCCGGCAAGGAATTCTACTCCTTAGCTGTACGCACTATGAATGTGTTCCCAAAACGTTTTGTGCGTATAGGTGGGATGTCCACCATGTACCGGTGGCGCGCATTGCCGTACGCCTGGTGGTCCGATGATGGAACGGGCTAGGCGGAATTAGGTTATGCAATTCCGACGCACACTCCCCGAAATGCAACCGGTAGAAAACCGACAGGCTAGCAACTCTGCGTCGATGCTCAAGACTTTGAAGCCTCGACTCAGAGGCGAGCCTCGCTTTTTTGTTTGTAGGAGGTAACCTCTGAAAGTACTGGTCCGATTGCTAAAATTTTTTCACCGATAGAAAGCTGCTTTATTCCTGAGTGACATTATAGGCTATAATTTATGTACGCGGGCAAAGCCGCGGGCAAAAGCTAGTTTAAATTTAAAAAATATTACTATACCTAGCCTATACTGTCCCACTGCTGGGCAAAGACCTCCCTCCATTCAATCCATTGTTCCTGGCCTTGAGCCACTTCTTGCAAATTCCTAAGGAAGACATAAAAAAAATTCTAGGGAAATATTCTATCTATCTATTTGGGTATGGTTTCCGCACTTAGTCCTATGTGGACCATTGTACGTGGGCCATGGCGTCCATAACCTTAGGTGGGCTTATTCCAACCAGCCCACCTCTCTCCAAAAACAGATTATGCCTCTTACGTTTTTCAGGGCATCGATAAGGGAGTTCGGGGATCCTAAGGTTCGTGTGCGTATTTCAGTGACACCTGTGCAGTCTAGGAGCACATATGTGCAGTTGTCTCCTCTCCCTCCAAACGTGCTCTGCACAGGGGACTGTCCGCAATGCCTATTGTGAGGAGGTGCTTATTCAGTGTGCAGTGTCCGGTGATGGTCCCCGTCACCAGGCGCAGGCCGCCTCTGTCCAGTCTTATGAGTTTTTTGGTGAGGGCTATATTGAGACTGGCAGGGAAAAGGGTCCTAGGGAAATATATTTATCAGTTGTCTAGTTATCATAGCACAAGCTCTGCTTAGTTTGGGACTAGACAACGTTGTGTGATAGCGGTGGAATATTATTATTACGAGTAACTAGCTTCTGACAGCGGTTTCATCCGCGTAAAAATAAGTTTCTCCATACAAACTTTCAACCCCCCTTTTACCCCCTTAGGGGTGGAGTTTCGTAAAATCCGTTCTTAGCGGATGTCTACACCCTATAAGGAACATACCTGCCAAATTTTAAGTTTATAGGTGTTATAGTTTCTGAGATTTCGTGATTAATCAGTGAGTGGTATTTCGCTTTTATCTAAATGTATAGATAGATATTATTTGTACATTTTCACAGCTTAATTTATTTACCCAAAATCTAAAGTAAAGTTAAAATAATGGTAGCCAATAAGAAATTAAATAATAAAGGAAACCCCGAGCAAAGTTTTCCCATATATTTCTCTCTGGACTTTTGGGTTGCCACAATAAAAATTATGTTTTTAATTTATTACAGAACCACCTGCTGCTGAACGAACAAAAACAGTATTTTATGTCTTTTATTTTAACTGGTAACATAGTTTATACCTACCATAAACCTAGCGGTTTTTTTTTAGTAGCGAATAATAGTTTTACATACAGGTGCCACGGTGGACCGATGATCTGTTAAGGGTTGCGGGAACCCGATGAATGCGAGACGCACAGGACCGTTCATTGTGGCGACACTTGGGGTAGGCCTATGTCCAACAGTGGATGTCTTTCGGCTGAAATAACGATGATGATGATACAGGTGCCATGACTTCTCCCGCTCTGGGTAGGACGGGAGAGCCTATCAGACTTTTTAACCGCCGCCGGGATTCCGATCCCGATTTTCGGCCACCGTAGGCGCGGGCCTGCGGACGGCGAGCATTGGGTAGCTCGCCGTCCGACCGTCCGCTAACCGTCCGGACCGAGCCCAAGTCGTGGACGGCGCGTACTGTTCCACGCGCGCCTCAAGGAGATGTCAGCAACTGTAGGGGCCCAGCAGGGTCGAAACCTACTGGGGCTAAGGGTCTGATTCTGAAAGGAAGACTCGGCCCTGGTACGAAAGGCAACGAAGGAAAAGGAATGGGTTTTTAGTCCGTAAAAGTCTGACACTATCTCCCGCTCCAACCAAGAGCGGAGGATGTCATAAGATGATTTTCCCACCGAAAAAAAAACCCGTGTCCTTCAGTTGCCCTTTGCGTTCTAAGACCAGCCTTTTCTGGTATCGGCCTTGCTGGACCCTTATGGTCTGCTGACATCTCTTTGAGGAGCGATAGATACCAATTTAGTCTGTAGTTTCCCTGAAGATCAAGTTTCGTGTTTGTCCAACTTGTTTCAAGCTGAAATGCAGTCTAATAGTGGTGCTATCGGTTTAGTGGTATTTCGGCTTTGTCAGTCATATTTATTAGCGTGTAGGTACATACCTATCTGTCACACCACCAGAGGCAGAAACAGATGGAGGAAGCAGGGAGGTCACGACCCTCAGCATGGAGGAATACGACGCAAGAAGGAATTGCATGACTTGATTCCGCCATCTCATTTCTACCATCGGACAACCCGGCGTACGGTGAGTACCCTTACGTTGTTGAAACCTCTACGGTCCGGACTAAGCGTTTCGCCTCGTCGTTTATACCGCGTACATCGAAGGACTGGAACAATTTGCCTGCAGCGGTCTTCCCATCCGATTATAATTTGGGTGTCTTCGAGGCTAGAGTGAATAGGCTCTTAATAAACTAGTGCGCCTCACCATCAACGATTGCATCACTGCTTACCATCAGGTGGGATCGCAGTCAAGCGCCAGTCTAAATCAAATAAAAAAAAGAACTTGCCTATCAGGACCTCACCCTCCTAGCTGATTTGTTTTAAAGAGACACCGCGACCCTGAAACGGAAAGTCAGTAAAAGTCTGACAATCAAAAACCACATCAAAAGAGGAGTTTAGTTTGATGAAAAAATCCCTAACAGTATCCATCTATCGTGGCCAAATCATAGAAATTGATCACTTCATGATATGGCCAACTAAAACTGGCCAGCAGTGTGATTCTGTAAGACTTCATTCTAAACTTCGAATCTGAATCCGCGGTGAGTTTCTTGATTGGCATTCTAAAACTCGGTTGATAATTCGAATCTACACTAGCGCTACTCTTGCGAGCGTGTTTGCGAGTTGAACTAAACTGACTGCGAGATTTTGACAGCTAAAGTATGAGATGACGTAAAAAGTGGCATTCTATAAGGTAATTCCCCCGTCACTTCGACTCTCACTTCGCACTCGAACCCGATTCAAAGTGTCAAATTATAAGCATCTATTTTACGAGTGAAAATAGAAGAAATCATAGTTAAATAGTGTTTTGATAAAGTTTTTAAAGTTTTAAAGTGAATAAGTGCCTACCTACTTAAGCGATAACGATGGCAAGAATGTTTTTGTTTAAAACTATATTAGAAGAAGCTCATGCTTTAGATAAACTAGAAAAGCGTCGACAATCCACCAAAATTCGAAGTTTATCTTTATTAACCCGCGATGACGACTATGTGAGCGTGTATAGATTGTCAAAGGAGCTAATTGACCAACTGGAGTATGAATTACTGCCTCTGATAAAGCCCACAAAACGTCGAGGCAAAGGACTTTCAACTCGTGTAAAAGTAAGTGTTTCATTTTACTAAGTATTAAGTTAATTTTGTAAGTATTTACACAGTTTATAGCTGAAAGATTGTAACCAAGCACACCATAATAAGAAAAACACTTCATAATAAGGAGTATTCCCTTTATGTGGTTTCCCTGCTAGCTATATATGTTTTCATGTTAGTTTAAGGACCCTGTACTTATAAATAGTTATTGGTATTCTATGAGTATTATGCATGAAAATAACCAAATTGGTCCCTATTTTGATTTTACTAGATCTAGTTTAAGTAGGTATTTAATTTTTTTTTATTGATTTATTGTTTCACAGTTATTATGCACCTAGTCATTCTTGGCTAATGGCAGTTATCAGAAAATAATTAAAGAAAATATAAGAACATATTTATCGCAACCATCAGCATCTCGTTGCATAAATGAAGTAGTGGAAGCTCTAAATAATCCGGCAATAGTAAAAAAATATATAAGGTTTCCTCAAAATATACAAGAAAGACAAATATTAAAAGAAAGGTTAGTAGGTATTTTATAATTAAAGTGACCCTTTGATTTGTACATTTTTTGTGACAGTTGATCATGTTGGTGTTTACTGTAAATTACAGGTTCTACAAAAAGTTTGGCTTTCCAGCAGCTCTTGGGTGTATTGATGGCACTCTGGTAGCAATGAAAAAACCAGCAGAGAATGAAGAACGTTTCTACTGCCGCAAAGGCTACCATGCAAGAAATGTGCAATTGGTAAAATGGATTTCAATGTTGTAATCGATTATCATTAGGTATTCAATTAGTCTTTATAATATTCTTTTTTTCAGATAACAGATGCAGATCTAAATATTTTATATGTAGATCCAACATATGGTGGCGCTACTCATGATAGCTTCATTTTTAACTATGGTGTTATAAAAGCCCACTTAGAGACATTAACAAATGCTGGTGAAGAAGTTGTTTTGCTTGGTAAGTTAATCTCTCCCTGCCTCTACTTCAGAAAATAAATCTAATTACTAGGTATAAAAACTACATAATTATTTGATATTTATTTTTTTCAGGTGATTCAGGATATGCTCAGCGCGCCTACCTTATGACACCAATTAGTGGTGCTGAAGATAATTCCCCAGAAGCTTTTTACAATGACCGTCATTTAATTGCTCGCAATTCAGTAGAGCGAACAATTGGCCTCCTAAAAGGACGATTTAGGTGCTTGTTAGTACACAGAGTGCTCAACTATCATCCAGACGTAGTTGCAAAAATAGTTATTGCATGTTGTGTTTTGCACAACATGTGCAATCGCGCAGGAATGCCGGCATTTACAATTTCAGAAGAAGAGCGACTAGAAGAGCTCCAAACAATTGCTGAAGTTCAAAGGAGGCAAACGAGGGATTTGCCATCTAACGCCGATTTAGCTCTAGGGCAATTACGTAGGCGAAACATAGTAAATAGGCTTTGGCGTTCACGTCATAATTAATTGATCGGTGGTGTCGTTTATTGTAGGTATGTATTCTGTGGTGTGTGAGGTGGGTCTTTCAATAAAACTGCACTAGTATTCGTTAAAAGTGTTTAATTTAAATATCAAAAAAATCCGACTGAAAAATCTTATTTTAAAAACTAAAAAACGACTACTACTAAAAATAAAAAAAAAAACAAGTTCCATCAAATCGCATCATCGCAGTCAAGTATATTGTTACACCCTATCTCTATTCATGGCTTCTGCCAATGCTTGCAGCCCTTTCCCGACTGCAGCCACAGCTTCAGCTAAAATTTTATCCCTGTCTGCACTCCTCTCCAGAAAGGACTGCAAGATCTGTGCATTTGATCTTTGTAACTCCAGCTGCTGTTCTTCCACCCTCAGGAATCTTTCGGTGGTGGTGGAGAATTCCGTTCGTCGTTGTGACGGTGGAGGAGCAGCAACTGAAGACGTGTGACGTGATGCTGAAAAGAGAACACCTATTATTACGATGCGTTAATAAAAACTCTTAAATAAATAGCAGCTTTTCGTTGTCATTTGTTTCAAAAATAAAGATTTGATAGTTATTTAGTTTGTACTTACACACAGAACCACCTCGACTACCACGAACTGTCCTAGGGCGGCGAGAAGGTGTAGCAACTGAAGCTGCGTGACGTGAAGCTAAAAAGAAAAATATTTACATAACTTACATAAAGGTCCTTTAAGTTGGTAGCTCTGTTCCTAATAGTACCTTTAAATTCAAGTTTTTTTCCTAAATCAAATACCTACTTAGGTACAAAATAAAAGGACAAATCAACCCAAATATATTATGAACTGAGTTCATCATTGAGCATGAGCAAAGCTACATAGGTAATATTAGGTTCCTACCTACCTATGAAATTGGCGTTTTTGTTTCTCACAAATAGTCATCACTTCTATGATTTACAATATTCATCTTGCTTGATAGGTATTATATCGAATAATGACCATCATAGACAACTACCAATAGTAAAAAAACCTTATAACTTAGTTTTCAAAACATATAAAATCTTTTGTGAGCAGAAATGACCATTATTTGTTTTACCTAAGCCAAAAATTATTTTTGTCGCTTAATCTAAGTAATTAATAAAAAAGAAAACTTTATGTATGTAAAATGCAACTTCTTTTAAATTCTCGATCTAAATTAGTGTAAGTTGTTTAACATTATTTGTCACTTACATGATGAAGCAGCAGTTCGATGAATCACTGGGGAGGCTACTTGGGTGGAACCACGGCGTGAAGGTGAAGGAGTGGGTGTGTGTGAGAGTGTTATAGTTGGAGGGGACAGGCTAGGATGATATACATGAGGATTTGGAGGAGGAGTGTGTTCTAACTGGTTATTCTGAAACAACAGAAACAATCTTAAAAAGGAAACCCACTTCCTAATATTATAATTAAATATTGACAATTCCAAGGAAAGTTGCTAGTGACACAGTAAATGTATTGAAGCACTTGAAATTTCAAAAATAAATTTAAAAAAATTTTATGTCTCAAAAAGAAATTAAAAAAATGTTATACTCCTTAAGTTTAAGTAGTTAAATAAAAGTAAACAAAAAAAAACATGCGACATGGTTACCCAACTAAAGCCTTATAGCTTCAGTCAGTCTGTTCTCAAGGTATAATTTGAATCATCACAGTCACAGGATACACTTGCTGTGACAACTCAAATCTGTCTACTCAGATACATACCCGTAAAATGCTTTGGCTTGTTCCACCAACAGTTGAGCTGGATGAGGAAGCAAAAAACAGTTTTCTTGAAATTGCACGATCTGGTGGTCTATAATTACGAGTGTGACTATCCTCAATCAGGTTGGAATCCTGAAAAGTAAATTGGATAAAATATTACTTAATCTTCCTTGTGGGATTAAATTAGATTAAAATATTTTGACTGCAAATAGTAGCCTACAGATAAATTACTATTTGAATTATATTAGTAATGAATTTGAATATTTATAGGTACTAGTATTTAGTACAATGTAGCTTACATAAAATACAATAGCTGGTGATTCCTCTGTAGGTGCCTGACTTTGTTGTTGTAGTGCTACATGAATCTATAATAAGTAAATATAAACAGATAAATGCTAGATAAGACTATATCATTAATTAATCCCATACAATTATGAATTAAATTTAAATATCATACATTGCCAGTATCAGCATCTTGTATTTCTTGCACTTCATGTGATGGAGATGGCGTATCATTTTCCTGAAACAGGTAGGTAAATTTACCAAAAAATTCTAATAAAAATTCACTTTACATTAGAAAGGGTACGATTTCAAGTTTACATTAGAAAGGGTCAAGTCTACCAAAAAAAATTGGAACTATAAAAAACAACAGCAAACCTTGCAGAGTGCATTTCTAAATTTCTTACCGGAAATGGCTGCATGCCTAAATGTGCATCTCCTGTTGAAAAACTTTCACCACCACATAAAGCAACAACTCTTTCTTCAAGCTCTGATAGCTCCACTTCATCCTCCACCCCACCACCAGTCCGACGCCTAGCAGCAGAGCGTGCTGCAACTTTTTTTTTTATGGCGCTTTTTTTATCAGACCAATACTACAATCAAACATTTAGTTAATGAAATTATAAAAAATTGCTGTTATTAAATACACATGTATTATTCAAACTAAATTAAAATCTCCATTTTCTTATTAGTCAAGAATTAAGTAAAATTAACGTAAAATTAAATTAAGATTTTTTGTGAAATCAAGGAACACACTTCAAACCAAGGTTCGTCGCACATTTTAAGTGGTTTAGTCGAAGGAATGTTAAGTGGTTCTAACATGTAAAAAAAAGCACTGCTAACCTTAGTCCACTGTTTGTATGTTTTAATAGTGCCACCTATACTATTTAGGCGCACGGCTAGTTCCTCCCACTGGCGTCGACTTCGCTCTCTGGCATTTTGAGTTCTCAAGAAACCCTTTGCCATGCCAGGGTTTCTTTCCATAAACTCTACCAGAGTTTCAACCTGAGCCGACGATGGGTGAGAGGAACGTGTCTCATTTGGACTGAAACATTATTGTTGGATTAGAAAACAAAATAAACACTTCTGTAATTAATATTATTCTTGAACTTTACAACCAGAAATATAAACTTACTTCATGATTATTTCACAATTATTATCGGCACTGAACGATCAAAAAACAAACAAAACGTAAACAAAACAATGCAACGTCAAGTCAATGAAAATATTGTCCACAGATTACTAATGATATTGTCTGTCAGTCATTTTTTTCGTAAAGTAAGCATAGATTATATTCACGGCACGAATTTAGAGTTTTCTGTTTTTTTTTTTACTTATTAGCTGCCTAAAATTCCATAAAATAAGATATTTTAATTTAAACATCATAATAGCTAAAATTCTGTGTCAAAAACTGGTAAAATAAAAAACCGATAAATCTCAACTTACATTTTGTTGAGTGTGGCAGTCACTAGTACAGTATTGGTCGCTTCGGAGCTCACTTCACTTCGCAGGTGCCTAGGTGATGCTTACAGAATGCAAAATCAAGGTCATTTTGAACCTTATGCGAAGTGAGAGCGAATAGCGAAGTGAAATGCGAGTTATTGTTTGAATTTTACAGAATCGACATGCAGATCGTGGTAAACGTTAAAGTTTGTTTATATTTCAATCTTCATTTGGCCTACTTTCTTTAGACCTTTTATTATCATAGAAATCCTACATCAATGATATGGCCAAATAAAGATTGACATATCATTAAATGTTAACGTTTAAATGATCAGCGGGGCTATTGTGTAACTCTGTTGACAGTTCAAGTGATGATCACTTGTTAACAATGTGCATCATTGAACTGTCAAACAGCTAGTTTCGTATTGCCTATCTTCAGTGACCAACTGCAGTGACGTCATTAGCCACTGGTGCCTGTGATAGCCACCGTAACACGTTTTGACAGATGTTATTGTATCGATCGATACTTTTAAAATTGCGATTGTGTAAGCTTTTGAAGCTGTATAATAGTCGATAAAATTTTAGAGTGGTCACAATAGGCACCGTAATTTTTTATAATTCACCACATTTCCACCGTAGTTTGTTAGTCACTTGTGTGATACGTAATACCAATTTTATGATATTGTCAGTTGACAACTAAGTTTAGTGTGCAACGAATGCTAGTTGTCAACTGTTATTGAAAAAGTTAACCAATAGCCCCCTGGCTATTGGTTAACTTATCATGATATGGCTTAGTTGGCCATATCATGAAGTGATAAATTTCTATGATCTGGCCAAGACACATCCATACTGTTAGGAATTTTTTCATCAAATGATTCCTCATTAGATGATTTCCTACTGAAAAAAGAGGACAAACCCAGTAGTTACATAAAACAGAAAATATATTGTGTTTTTCTTAATAAGAAGCTTAATATGATTTTGCATACTGTACCTCCTACCCTCCTCCTTGAAATATTACTTTTGTATGTTTGTTTTATCACTTTAAAAGCAAAGTATAAAATTGAATTTTCTTAGCGTCCACATTCCCGTTTTCTTGGCAACTATTACATCGGCCATAGATGTACGAAAAAAGGAGGTGATTTTAGAAGAATAAGATGCTAGAAGATTGCGTAAAGAATCTTAAAAACAATATGATGATAATGATTTTGTGATGACAGCAAAACCGCAGGACCCCATTAAGACTGATGCCCGTTTGGGCCAAGGGTTTTTTTTTTTAATTCATTAAAGAAACCTGTGTTAAAATAAACGTACATAAAACACTCAGACCCGCAAAAACTATATGTAGGTCATACAAATATTTTATTTACTAAAGCAGGAACTACATTAGAACGACGCACACGTGGACGACGCCTGACTTGTGCGTAGCGTCGCGTCACGTGGCGTGGCGTGAATCTAATTTAGCTTTACAAGTCTAGTTGCCATATAAAATGTATGGAGACCGATGCGCCCAGATCAGCGTACGTGGCCCAAGTGGGTTCTACCTTAAATTGCCGCATCGCATTTTTCTACCCTTGTACTTTCTTCCCTATCGGCAAGACACGCAAGTTGGTGGTGAGATATTGCTCTATTTGACATTCGTACTATGATTTATCGTCTCCTCCTACAAGGACCTTCAGCCTCTACTATGAGATCTTAAAACCATTTCGAATCCGGTGTTAGAAAGGGATAGTGCAATACGTAATGTATACCTCTCACAGCTGAATAATGTTGATTTAAAGATGTCATAGTAGAGGGCCAGATATGGAAACGATGACCAATAGCCAATAGAAAAAGATGTATCTCAGTCTTGTGTTATGTGGCTTATGAATTTTGGTTGACTAGGGACCATTTTCTGTGAAGAAAATATGGTTGATATTTGGTATTATCGCTTTCAATTCGGTTCAAGGTCATGTAAGATTGATATAGATAGTTAGATAATTCATTCATTTGCTAAAATACAAAACATACTCCAAAGCTCGATTAAATTATAAAAACTAAACACACAAAAACAAACAAAATGATAAATGAAATTTATTTTGCAAATAGGTTTTTAATAAAATTCTTTATACAAAAAAAAAAAATAACCGACTTCACTAATCAGTGTGTCTCTCTCAAGTCTGTCTGTAGAAAAAGTATGTCTGTCAAGACCCTTTACCTCGGAAACGCGTGGAGGTATCAATTTGAAATTAAAACCGTTACTAAGGTCTGCGGTCCCTTGAAACTGTGGAAAAATCGAACTTCTAAGTTAACGAAAACAAAAGATGCAGTCGTTTATGTCGCAAAAAATATATATTTTGGTCTCAAAGGAATCAAAATTCATAGGGTACTTCCCGTTGACCTAGAATCCTGAAATTTGGCATGAAGCAAGGTCTCATAGCATAAGTATAGGAAAAAATCTAAAAACTGTAAATTTGTAGTTACGTCACAAAAAAATTGTTTTTCTTCAAAAAAGTTTACTAATAACGATTAAAAATTAAGAAATTCTGATTCGGAAAAATCTTCGTAACTCAATTCGGGAATTGAACTGTTTTCATAGGTAAGTTTGTACGGAAACCTCAGTGCGCGAAAAATATATATTTCGACACTTTCAAGGGAATCAAAATTCATAGGGTACGTCCCATTGACCCAGAATCCTGAAATTTTGCTAAAATAAGGTTTTATAGCACAAATTTAATAAACCTGTAAACCGTTTTGTTGTTACGTCACAAAAATAAACATTTTTAAATTCGGAAAAATCTTCGAGACTCCATTCGAGAATTGAACTGTTTATATAGATAAGTTTGTACGGAACCCTCAGTGCGCGAGCCCGTCTCGCACTTGCCCAGTTTCTACTAAGCTCTGAGCTTTTCATTATGTCACAGTTTTAACAAAACCCAAATCCAATCTTTCTCCACCAATATTTTCTTTCAATCTCCAGCAAGACTAGATAAGACTTGCCCAAAATCAAAATTAACCAAGCATTGTTGAAGTTTAAAACATTCAATGTGATTATGTCTCCTCCAATCAAAGTTTCTCCAGACATTGTTTGTCGACCAATGGCGGACCTTATAGATCCTTTTAATCAAGACTGTGTTACTATTGGTCTGTTGTGACGTGGAATGTGGTACGTAGCATTTTCGGAAAATATTTTAACGGACTCTGAAAACGATGGGTACCTGTTTAGAGAGGATATTTATTTATTAATTAAAGGGGAATGAAACTTTTCCCATACATTGCTGGCATGTATTTTTTTTTCTTTTCGCCAAAAGTGAAACCTCGGATGATAAATCAAAAGCAAAAAGAATTATGTCTACCAACCGTAACCAAACGAAGTTAGAGACTATTTAGTATATTGCTATAGTTTGTTATCAGGCGTTATTTTTCTTAAATAAAAATACTGTATGTCTGATATTTTAAGTTTACCATTGTTATATAATTTTAGTTACGGTTTTTATGGTGAGTACGTAATAAATAGTGTCAAGCACTATCACAACACTAACGCGTATCTTTTCGACTCGTTTATCACTTATTCTTTTTACTAGTTTTAGTTATGAAAAACTGCGAATGTGGAAAAAAAATAACAGTAATAACCAATTTATTTCCATTTTATTATAATATAACGAAAATAGGTAACGCCTGACCAAAATATACTAGCAATGCTTCTATATTCTTTCGGTTACGGTTTTAAGACCTGGTTCTTTTTGCTATTGATTCCTCGTATTGGCATCTAACATATAACCTAAGTTTCATTTCTGGCGAAAATAAAAAAGTAAATCATGTCAATAATTTGAATTGGCCTTTTGTGCCCTTATGATACACTGCACAATGGCGGATTTAATGCCTTAGACGGCGTACCCACTTTGCCGTGACGACATATAATTGTGTAGTTTTTAGTGTCGTGACTTTTATATTTAAATAGAAGTGTTCACATATAGGACGTCACAATTAACTGTCATCTACGACTTTTATTGCGGTGACAACAGATTCTCATGACTGTGGGAACGGCTAGCACAACACAGTCGTAAAACGATAAAAATTTGTCACAACTTAACCGTGATGGTAAATCATGTGTCGTTGTTGCAACTTTCTGTCGTGGATCTACACGAACTAGATCTCAGATCCTTGCTCTTGCACTTTAGGACATCCGATACCGAACAGTATGCACTGTCGTGTCCACCGCGCGATCAACACACACACGATGACTGCTATGCCGGAGGTCGTGGGTTTGATTCCCACCCAGGACAAGTGTTTGTATGATGAGCGCGATCATTTGTTCTGTGTCTGGGTGTAATTTATCTATAATATGTATGTATTTAGAAATATAAAAGTATGTTTATCAATTGTCTAGTACTCGTAACACAAGCTCGACTTAGCTTGGGGCTAGACGACGTTGTGTGACAGTTGTGGATTATTATTATTTGTATTTTCTCTGGCACAGCAGTCAGGGCCACTAACCACTAGACCAACAGCCCAGTCAAATTTACTTATTCACTTACAAATATTTTAAAATGATCTAAAACTAATTTACAGTTTCAAAACAATTCCTAAGATTGAAGGGTTTACAAATAACAAGCACTTTATCCACGTAAATACTTAATGAAGGTCCATTTACCCAAATACCACTCCAACTGCGTAAGAATCTTTAACCCAAAAATACTTGACCAAGTACAAATAGTACTTAAGTAGTAGTAACAAGAATGTCAGATACCCAGTTCTGATCTTGACCAAACCCGTCAGTTAAAATTGTTGGCCGATCAAAGGGACGCATTCTAGTTACAAGTTTAATAGAATTAAGATAAAGTTTCTAACTAATATCTAATACCTTTCCGAATACCTTTGGGTAATTGATGGAAATGTAATTTCCATGATTCATTTTGTTTTCTGATGAGGTAACTTCATCAAGGAGAGTTTTGAGTGAAATTAATTTAACTAATAAAAAAACTGGGCAAGTGCGAGTCGGACTCGCGCACTGAGGGTTCCGTACAAACTTGAAAGGTAAATTGCGGTTTACGATTTATGACGTATTAAAAAACTACTTACTAGATCTCGTTCAAACCAATTTTCGGTGAAAGTTTGCACATCATAAAATATTTTTTTTTTAGTTTTATCATTCTCTTATTTTAGAAGTTACAGGGGGGGGGGGGGACATTTTACCACTTTGGAAAAAAAATATATTAGAAACCTCAATATAGTAGCTAGCTACTAAACGGAAAACTGGCATGTGTACTGTAAATGTTGTGTTTATCCGTAATTAGCATGTATATAAGAACTGTACCTATGATTTGTTTTTATGTGTGTGTATATATGTGCTATGGGTGAACCTAAAATAAATAAATAAAATATGATTTTTGAAGACCTACACATATGGATTTGACGAAAAAAAAATTTTTGAGTTTCAGTTCTAAGTATGGGGAACCCGCAAAATTTATTATTTTGTTCTATTTTTGTGTGAAAAATCTTAATGCGGTTCACAGAATACATATATTTACCAAGTTTCAACAGTATAGTTCTTATAGTTTCGGAAAAAAGTGGCTGACATACGGACGGACAGACAGACAGACATGATGAAACTATAAGGGTTCCGTTTTTTGCCATTTGGCTACAGGACCCTAAAAACCAGCAAAGTGCGAGACGGACTCGCTCGTCAAGGACTCCGTACTGTCCGTAGCAAAAAATGGCAAAAAAAATCACGTTTATTGTACAAGAGCCCCACTTAAGGGGATGCAACTCGACATACATTTTCACTGTTTTTCATACAACCGCTCTTACGCGATTATGACGTTATTGCACATTTTTCATTCGATATTTTGGAAACACAGTATCTTGTGCATTTTATCTAGGCTTCTATTGAAATCAATTTGTAAATTTGTGTAAAACTAATACAATAAAGACCTCCGAAAATCTGCTATTTTGCATGAACTTTGACAGTTCATAATTTACCTAAAAATATTAAAAAGTCAAAAAAGTATAACATAGAAGCCTTGTAAATTTAATCAAGATTCTGAATGACTACAATTTTTTTCAAAAACTTTTAAGGATTTAAACAAACACGTATTTCCTAGAACAAGTTTTGTAAAATATTCGAGTAAATCACGGAATTACCGAATGCTAACAGGCGGAATTTTTAGGCGTTATCTCACTTTTTTCGCGTTGCCTTTTCGTCAAACATCGCGTTGGATTATGTTAGATAAAGTAACAAACTTTTAAACCATGCTCAATGTTGACGATAGACGAGCGAAAAAGGACCCTCTTAAATGACAATATCCCCTTAATGATAACATTTTATTCTGTTGTTATAGCAGCAACAGAAATACATCATCTGTAAAAATATCAACTGTCTAGCTATCACGTGGTTCATGAGATACAGCCTGGTAACAAACAGACAGACAGTAGAGTCGTAATAGGGTCCCATTTTTACCCTTTGGATACGGATTTCTAAAAAAAATTTCTTTCGTCTGAACCACATTTAAATGCTTGCCTTGCCCGCGGTCTTACATGCATGATATATATTAATAAAAAGTACCTTGTATAAGATATTTTCCAGTAGCAGTAGTGGTCCAGTGGTACTTACGAGTTGTAGGTCGCGAGTTCAAAACCCGCGTATTACTTTGTGTATCTAATTTATTTTATTACCACCATTATCAAAACGGTGAAGTAAATCATCATGAGGAAACCGGAACGTCCTAGAACCAAAAATTCGAAGACATGTGACGTCCACCAATCTGCACTGGGGCTATGGATTGACTTCCAGAAGAGAAACCCGTGGTTCAGGAACGCAAGGGCAAAGAAGGAACATAGGTGTAGTTTTAGTCAGTAAAAGCCTGACACGCCCTTACGCTCCGCCCTAGGGTGGGAGAAGTCATTGAATGATTTCCCAGCTTAAAAAAAAAACACGTAACTGGTAAAATTTAGTTTTCCTGTAGGCACCTACTCGCCAGACAAACTCTTTTGGGAATACAATCGTGACGTCACGTTATATTCATGTAGAACCATCCGCAATGGGGTTTTTATTCGGTGGGAAAATCATCTAATGACAAATCCCGCTCTTGGGCGGGGCGAGAGATAGTGTCAGACTTTTACTGACTAAAACCCCACTCCTGTTCCTTCGTTGCCTTTCGTACCAGGGTCGAGTCTTACTTTCAGAATCAGACCATGGCCCCAGTAGGCTTCGCCCCTACAGTTGCTGATATCTCCTTGAGGCGCGCGTGGAACAGTACGCGCCGTCACGAATTGGGCTCGGTACGGACGGTTACCGGACAGTCTGCGCCTACGGTGGCCGGAAATCGGGATCGGAATCCCGGCGGCAGTTAGAGCGTGAGGACCGTTGCCTCACGCGATCGGCCGCCCCCTAGCATTACTGCTTCACAGAAGGAGGCGACCGCCTGCCACTCCTTCTCGCTCCGGACCATGGCCATGACCATGGCCTGTAGCAAGGCCCGGCATGAGAGATCGTCGCCGCTGATCGTCCCCACGAGGACACCGCGTTGCTCTGCCCAAGCGGAGCACACCTCCACCGTGTCCTCCGGACGGTCCACATAATGGTGTCACCCGGGCGTTTCTTCCGCACGAATCCGGTGCAGAAACCTCCCGAACTTACCAGGTCCGGTGAGGACCTGCGTCATGCGGAAGGTAAGGACGCCGTGAGGTCTTTTCAGCCACGCCTCAAAGAGGGTACTTACCGCCATAATTGTGGCGTGCCCATTCGCAATGGGGTCACAAAAATTCCATCACCAAGTAAAAAATATCTCGTCAAAAACATAAAACCTTATTCTTCCTAAAAAAAAACATTTAAATCCCTGACATTAGCAAAAATAAAGGACATTAACATTAAAAAGAAGAATATTCATGTCATTAGAGATGTCAATAAAGCAAAATTTTCTTATGTGTGATCCTATGTAATTTACAAATAAACTTGAAACGACGAAAATCTTGTGTACTACAGTTTTTTTTGGACCATGACTTGACTTCTTGCAATATTTGGTTAGTCTTTTTTTAATTGCATTATTAGTTGATAAGTCTCTTATCAATGTTCCGAGTAGCTTGAAGACGACCACAGGTTGGCATATACTTACAACAGCTCATAACGTAGAGCATCATATTGCTAAACACTCAAGTGTCCCGGGTACCTACTACAGTCCCCCGGCCGACATACAAAAAACAAACCACTCGATGCGACCTGCATGTAGACTGCAATGACTCACGAACTTATTTAGGTTATAAAGAAGGCTTTTACGAGATCTGTTCATTGTTATATGGTATAGTCATATGTTTTTTTTGCCATCATCCAACCAGTAGGTATCTATGAACTCGTTCATGATGGCATGATTGTGGTTTATTTATAATTGTTTAAGATGTGATTTATAGGTTTCCCGGTTTGTTGTGTATTCTTAGTGATTTTTAGTTAAATACTATAAAATACAGACAAGATAAAGTTATACTTTAACACCAATGTAATTTGATATGCAAGTGGTTAACCCCATTTCAATGTCCGACTCTAGACAGAAGAATATTATGTACCTACCGAGAAAGAAATTTTTACTACACATACAAAACTAAGTAAAGAAAATGATAAAGATGAATAGAATTCAAATATTTTTGCTTACAGAAGAGAAGAGAAGATTGTTGAAATGGGCAAAAATTCGAGAACCAAACTTAATAAAGATGGAGACACCAAGGTTCTTTTCAAAAAATCAAACCCAGCAACATTTTCACACTCAAGAACAATTTCAGGAGCATCTCAACTATACACAAAAAGCGGTATATTGCAAATTAAGAAGAATTTGGAAAACAATCAACATACGTATTATACGGATAGAGGGAAAGTGAAAAGAGATTTGAGCGTAGAAACCGACGTTTGTATTCTGCGGAGGTATTACAGAAAAAAGAAGAATAGCTTGCTCGGAACTACATCGGGAAAGTCTAGGTACTCCACTCTAATCGACACTGAATGTGAAACCATAGAAGAGTATCCAGACACAAGCGCTTGCGGCGATAACGACACAGAAAAAAGCAATCCACCTCTTGATATAGCTTCACTCATGATAGATAATTTAAAAGATCTACTGAACCAATGGATACAAAAACATTTAATACAGAATAAAGACACCAAACAAAAAATAGATACGGTACTAGATTCTTTGATTAAGAAGTTAGACACGAGAAATAATCTGCCGTCGTCTTCGGGTTCGACTTACATTTTACATAAGGAGGCTGGTAAACAAGAAGTGAAAAACAAAAAAGTTGCTACCGCTTCCCTCACTTGTCAATATTGCAAACACAAATCTCATTATGTGGATGTTGGATCTTCAGCAGCTGAAAGTGGTGTTAGTCAAAAAAGGTCTTCAGAACTCGCCGCACCCTTCCATTACAAAGATTTAAGAATCATCTCGACTTTGAGCATACCCAGAAGTTTCCACAGAAGGGGATTGGAAGAAAATAATGAGCAAAACAGCTCATGGTACAGGATGAACAAAATCAAACACAAAAATATAATCCTTTCCATTGACAGATCAAATAAATTAATAGATACGTCAAGTTTTGATTTAGTAGCAATTTCAACCAAATCACTTACAAAGAGGTCCATAAATAATGACACAGTCAGCAAAAAGAAAAAGCGGCATATTGTGTTTTTTCCAAAGCCATTTTATAAAAGTGCAACAGAAACTTCTAGTACGACAAATCACAGAAACTTACAAATTGGTGATATTGATATTGATAAAGACCGATTAGAAGCCGTGCCGAGCCTTTTGAAAAGCCTCTACGGCAACGATTCCAATATTCCTGAAAAGAGTATTCAACATAGTGCCAAAAATAATAATTACACAATGACTGAAAATAACTCTAATACCAATAAAGTAACAACAAGCAACGCTGAAGCATCTACTGAAGTAATAAAAGATATTGACGTCAAGCAAAGAAAAATAGAGAAATGCTTACCAGAAGAAAACGATGGCAAACCTATTGTTGCAAACAATTTTATGGATCGTACAAATCCCAAGCTGTCCAACTTAGCTCTTCCGAAAAATACAAGAATTAAAATTAAGAATAACCATAAGAAGATCTCCAAAAGGGGTAAGATAAATAAATTCAGGAAACGTGTAGCATTTCAAAGCATACACAACAAGCAATTTACACTTCTCTACAAGAAAGCTAATAGTCAAAAATCGCATGGAGAAGACTTTTTAAAACATTGCCAAAATATAATGCAGTATTTTGAAGAATATAAAAACAAAAACATTAAATTAGATGTACAAATAAATATTTATCCAAAGTCTGAATGTAAAACAAAAGACGTGTGCACAGATGTTAGCAACCAGACATTGGGTGTTTATGACATAAAGTTTAATCCCACTTTACTCTACAATATGCAATCAACTAAAGTAGACGCAGCTGTCAACATGGACGAAGAACCAATCAATTGCAAAACTGAAACCGAAAACTGTTCAAGTGAATTTTGTCCTGAAATAATTCCACTACTTGATACTACGGTCTGTCAAGCTAAATTTATTTTTAATGTGAACTCGAAAGAAAAAGAAGTAATGTCTCAGCGTAACAGCTTGATTGAACGGAGCACCTTAACGAGTGAATTAGAAATAGTACAAGAAATCAGTGAGCTTCGGGCGGTAATTAGAGATTTAGCTGCAGCTGCGGAAAGATTTGTGAGTGAACAACTGAAGAGAGAGTCCAATAAATCAAATGCCGAAACTACCATATCGCGGAACCCAAGCAACTATACATCCAGTTCAAAAGTTGAAGCAGTTATCAACCTTAGAAATCCGTCCAAGGCTATACAATATTCAAAGGAATTAGTTGAAAAACAAAAGCTTTTATCCGGATTGAAGATAACTAAGGAGCCTAAAAAAAGGGAAATGTTTGATTTTTACAATAGACTCGCAAAGAAGAGTACGTCATATCGCATTATTGATAGTGAGTCTATTCTACGAGTCACTGACATGACGTCAAAAGCTAACGAGTTGAACGAGCTGTCCAACAACAGAGAGCGTCCAGACTTTAGAAGCAGCAGAGTGACCAGACTCACCGATGAAGCAGTAAGTCATTCATTACAGAAATCTAAGTCACTATTTGAAATAATTTCCGAGCAGGCTAAAAAAAGAAAAATGACTTCTTTGTTTCATGATCAAAAGAATCCTCAATGTCGCGTATGTAGCATTCACCGTAATCTGACGCCAACTACTTGCAGCGAAAAAAGCTGTAGACAGCTCAGGAAATTGTTTGCTAGGACAAAAAAGAAAACAGAAGGCGACCACGAAGTACCTAAATTACCACCATGTATTTGCGGATCAGATACGAATTATACATCGCTACAATTCGTATCTCTGCCAATGTTAAATGCAGATCCAGAGCCAATGGGTACTCCTAGAGACAATTATTCTTCAACTGCCTGTCTTCCTGATGAAAGAGAAGAGAAAGTATGCATGCGTGATTTATGTGAAGATGAGGAAGCTGCTTTAGTTTGCTCATCTTCAACGAAATCATGTCTCAGCGCAGATGAGGACCCAGTGGAGATGCGATTGCAGAAATGCTACAAAGAACGCAGAGGAATGGGTTTTGGGGAGGGTTGTGTATACTGTGTGTTATTGTGGATCCCTATCTTATTATTAGGCTGCCTGTTTTACGCTTATGTTTTGAGAGATACACTTAAAGATACTGAACACATAATGGACCCGGAGCTGGTAATTGATACACGACCGCATCCAGAAATCCAACCCGTAATCAGGCGAAACCAATCTTCAATTCTCGCTGTGAAACTCTCCGACTTAGGATTCTAGCACATAGTCGTTGTGAAATAATTTATTATTTTTTGAGTCATAAATAAATGAAATAATTGGATATCTATTTGTTTCTCTTCTAGTTGTTCTAGTTATTTAGAGTTACTCTATTGAATATGGAATGAGTTATTGCATCACATCATTTGTTTTTCTTTTCAACGAGTACCTTATTGCGTGTTTGTTTCAGATAACCAGGAGTAAATTTAAATCAAAATGGAATCAAACAAAGAATTAATGTTGAAAAAAGGGAAAATACCAAAATCACCAAGAACATACCCAAAAAGAATGCCTACGTATGTAGTTGCCTATACTGTTCAAGAAACTCTTGATGATCCACAGCAACTTCAATTAATTACTAACAAGCGAAGTACTGAAAATAGTACGCCCAGTATCTCACCTACCGAATCTAATAATTCAGCTAAAACTTTCATTATAACTCCTACTGAACAACTTTCTACCGTACTTAACATAGCAACTTTAAGTGAAGTCAAAATTGATATTTTAGATGACAACCAATGTGGAGATGTGGTAGAAAAGAAATCTCCACAGATAAGCAGCAACGTTGCAATTGATAATAATTGGACCATAGATAAACAGCCTGAAATAATATGTAATGCACCAAAACTCATTAGAAGACATAAAGACAGCAACAGTTGTACCAGTAAGAAACCTAGAAAAAGTAAAAGGGTGAACATACACTTTAAATATAAGAAACCAAAAAATTGTATCACTAGAACACTGGAAAAGTATTATGAAAAAACAAAATCGAATATGCCTAACGCTGAACAAATTCAGAATCAAATATATAGTAATGTATTATCACAAGTTGTTTCGAGATCACAAGTCTTAAAAAAAGTTTTACTTGCCGATTCCGATCGAATTTCATCACCTGACGACGGTGTTAGCATCTTTGAAAATGATAACGACTCTATGAATTCTTCGCCGTCAACTACAAAAAAATCTTTTATAAGTTATACAAGCCAGAAAACATTAGTACGCATGAACTCTTCATCATCACGAAATGAGGAGTTTAACAACATGAAAAATACAAGTTCCATCATTCAACTGACGTCAAACAAACAGTCTCCTTATAAATCAGATATTATTAGCGTATCCCTGGCCGTAGCACTTAATGCTTCAAAAACAGAAACAGACCAGACTGGTTTTAGCAGTAATGAGACATTAATACATAGAGAAAATTTAACCAGCTCTGAAACATTTTTACAAAGTAATACTACTGAACTTACGTCGAAACCGCCATCTAGTGATGAACCCAACTACAAAATAGATTACGATGATTTGGCTTTATCTCCTATGAGTTTGAAAGAAAAAGTTCAAAGCAATGAAGCTCAAGAAGTAAAGTCTGGTATGGAAGTGCGCAGTGACGAGGATACTTTTGTGATCGCTAAAACAAGCTCTGATTTTAACAAATCAAGCATACGTTCAGATTGCACATTAACATTCAACTCAGATACAACGTTCCCCGCTGAAAACACACAATCCAGTATTCCAAGCAACGAAGAGTTCACAGACAATATTTCTAATAAAACTACTCTTTTAGACAAGGTTAAATTTCTCGGATTTTATCCAACGAAAACACCGTCTGTTGGTTCTAGTGCAAACTTGGGTAGTGATTTGAATGATGTATTGATGGCTGATAGTAATAATATAACAAATATCTTTCCAATAACTTCGAAAAATATAACTGATGGTCCACCTACGGATACACAAAGAGTATCTGTATTAAGGAAGCCTCTTGACTTAAATAATATGACTTACCTTCAAAATAATATAAGCTTACCAAACGACGTCGCTATTAGAGCGAAACTTAAAGAAGTAGAGGAAGCAAGAAGTACGTGCCCCGATAGCGTCAGAAATGAATATCCTACAGATTTAGCCGAGATGTGGGATCGATTGACTTTAGTGTTAGATTTTGCCGTGAAAAGATTGGAAGATACTTTGGCTGACAAGATAACAAAAGAAATAAGAGAATCACTAGCTATCTTCAATCAGCCTGAAAGTAAAATACCGACGGTAGCAATCCAAAGAGTGAAGACCACAGTAGCACCGGTAAGTTGTGATCGACCAATCCCAACAATGTTACATAAAGAAATATTTGCAATGGAAGATCACTTCAAACGGGATATGGATATGTGCGTGCAATGTGACTTGGTGCAGAAACAAGTCATAGATCAGCTGATGCTTAAACTTTCTGCGGAAGTGACGAAGCCTATACCATCCGTAGACCCTTTAAAGATATTGCAGCCGCCTGAACTTTTGAAAGATCATCTTGAGGTCTTGAAACCGCCAGTTGCACTTGCAAAGGAGAGTGGATCTACGGAGGCGGATAAAGTCGATACAGTGACAGTATCCACGGCTACTACTGCGCTTTCTAACAGAAGTAATTTATATCGATTCGAGCACCTATTTTCATTTTCTTTAGCATTTTTAAGGGAAAATGCATTTGTAATTTCAAGTGTTCCAACTTTTTTCATTGTTATGTTATTTCTCTATGGTTTTGTGGCTTTAATAATGAATCCTTAGTCGTTTCGGTGTGGGATTTTGGAGTTTTATTTCTTAGCTGGCTTGATTTTATTTTAGTTGGGTCAATTATCAAATAACTTCTCCCGCTCTAGATGGAGCGAGAGGGAATATCAGACTGATTAAAACCCACCAAAGTTTCTCGGTAACTCTTTTGAACCATCCTGTAGTCCTGGGTCCTAGCTAGAAGAATGATTTTTGTAGGGTAGCTGGCACCATTTTAACAGTGCCTTGGAAAGCAGATTAAGCTGTTGGTCTAACTAGTATTTAAAATGCTTTGTAGTAAATGGTTGGAAAGTGGCACCAGTGACTGAAAAGTTGAAGGGGAATCGGTTATGTTGGTATGGTCAAGTGAAGAGGAGGGATGAAACGCATGTTACTAAAAGAGTTATGAGTATACTAACAAGTGGATGGGTGGAGAGAGAAGCGAGTTAGTGATGGTATGACGGGTGACAGGACGGAATGGAAGAAAAAACATGTTACGCCGACCTCAAATAACACGGGACATGGGCAGGAAGATGATGATGATGTTGAGTAATTATTCAGTATCCCCGCTAGTAACAATAATTTTTCTGAGAGTAATCGTGCAATCACTATAATGCATTTTAAGATGGGAAATCATCCAATGACATCTCCCGCCTTTGGGCAGGGATGGAGGGCGTGTCAGACTTTTACTGACTAAAACCCACTCCTGTTCCTTCTTTGCCTTCGTTCCAAGGCACCGGAGTTCTCTTTTGCATCACCTATGGCCCCCTAGGCTTCGACCCTGCTGGGCCCCTACGGTTGTTGACATCACCTTGAGGCGCGCGTGGAACACTACGCGCCGTCGACGACTTGGCCTCGGTCCAGACGGTCACCAGAAGGCTCGAAAGGTTAGGTGGGCAGAAATCGATTGGGGCACGAGGGCCATTGGCTCGCGCGTGCGGCCGCCTCCTTTGCTAGCATTACTTATATTAATTCAATATTAATTCAAACGAGTAGTTGCTCAGATAATAGTTGAAGTATTGTAATCCATAATTTTTTTAATAGGTTAAAAGTTTTTTATACATATTACTAGCTAAACATATCATAGTTCTTTTTTAAATTACATTCACAGTAACTATCGATATCCGAAGTTTTGATAATTTTAATGCCCCAGGACTGGTGGTATAAGGTGTTTTAGTCATTTAAAATCGATTATTATCATTAAACATCTGTATATATATCTCAGAACCCTGAGATCCAAGACCTTTGGAAGGCGTACGAGGAGCCGAAACCAACTTGCAGAGGCCCTTTAAACACATGATACCTATCAATGATTATACCTGTACATGATATGCTAGTGCACTCAAGGACAACCCTTGGTTGAAGAACTACTGCGATATGTGGATAGACAAGGGCAGTAGGGCTATGGTTGTTGGAGTCTTAAATGGACTGATTACCAGGAACTTATTGTATTTTGTATTTTAACAAATAAATGCTCTAAACAGTAATATACATGTACACAAAAGTTTTAGCAGCTGGAGCCGAACTAGAACTAGTCTGTATTTCGGCTTACAGCGCCAACCCCCCCGCGTTACATTTCATACTAAATCTTAAATGCTCGCATTATACAATACATGAAAATAAGGTGCACTCTGATATAGTTCTGCTCTGTTCCTCTCTTTGTGTGTTATGCTAGGTGAATGAGTGAGTGTGAGAGGGTGTGTATATAGTTGAGTATGAGTGTGGTATGTGGGAGTTAATGAGAGGACATGTTATTGACTGAGATACTGTTTTATGTGTATATAATATGTATAATATGTTTATAAAACTAGAACTATGTTAAGACTATGGACTGAGGATACCCTGTCTGAAATATTATTACAAAATTATTATATTATGTCAAAACTAGCTTCTGCCAGCGGTTTCGCTTGCGTGGAAGAAGGTTTTAACTAACAAACTTTGGACCCCCCGTTTGAACCCCTCAGGCGGTGAATTTTCAAAAATCCTTTCTTAGTGCTCACCTACATCATAAAAAGAAGCTTTGTGCAAAATTTCACGCTCCTAGGCCCAAGAGTTTCGGCTGTGCATTGATATGTCAGTCAGTCAGTTTCTCCTTTTATATATATAGATAATTTATCTCAATCTTGTAATTTCAAACTTATTTTGATCTTGACTTAATTATAACGGAGAAAGTCTGTATGTATGTGAGTCGGTGTATCTATGTTTGTTACTCTTCACACTGAAACGGCTGAACGGATTTGGATGTGGCATTGAGGTAGATCATGTCCTGGAATAGCACCTAGGTCTTCCAACTATCGAACAAAAATATTGTAGGTACCTCCCACCTACTAATTTTGAGCAACTGATTATAAGTTTGTACGAAAAGACCATTTTTTTAGTATTTGACAATGACTTTCTTGAAGAAAGTTATCCATTCCCATTGGTGAAAGCCGTATCTAAAATATGACCACCCATTTCTTTTACACCCTGTATAAATAATACTACGCTTTGCAATGCCTCCTTTCTCATCACAGGATATATATGAAAATAAATAAACACACGATATAATAATTCAAATAAATAACTTCTTTTTATTTAAAGACAATAAAGCTAAATTGGAATCTCTTGACAGATAGAAATCATTAAAATGTACAACTAACTTTTATGAAACAAAAAATGGAATTGTGTTAACCGAATAAGGGACCGCTAAATCAACACTCATTGTGCCACGCAGTCGATCTATCACCACTATATCAGCCTTAATGGCGACAATATTCCTATCAGTGGTGATAAATCAATCTCAATACAATGTGATATTGTCATTCTCGAGAACTAGGTCGGGCATATGTATCTTGTGTGGAGTCGGAAGTACCGTACGATAGGTATATGCGTATGGTACGGTACTTCCGGTAGATTTTATTAAAGAGCAAGTTGCTAGAATAGTGAATAATCCTGACGTTAAGAAATACATAACTGTTACAACATTCTTATTTGAAAACAATAATTATGTAGTTCAATTTTAGTACATAATAACTGTGTATCTTGTTGTGCTTGAAATAAGATTAACAATATTCCTACTGAGTATATTTTTTTGATACTTGGGTACGTTTATCTACAGATTTAACAAGGCCGAGATGAAAACATTGCAAGGGTCTATTAAATATACGAAATTTTGACAAAATAAAGTAAATTAACATCTTATCTGCAATACTTATGGGTATGTTGCCACCACAAATGGCACCACATTTGATGTATAACCATTTAAAACATTATTCAGTGTCTTATTTTCAAGCGGATAACAGAAATAGGATCATGTTTTAAATTATTTTAGTGTTAAATATATAATTAAAATATTTGGTGTGAGCGGTCCTTTGTATTGCCAGTGTCAGTGTTTACAGAAGCGCCGCTAAATAGTCTTTTGAGAAAATCATGTCAACAACAAATATATTTATAAATAAAAAATGTTTCCAAATGCATAAAGAGTCTGAAATTGATAGTAAAGTTCCGTTGAGTAACACCAATGATATCTTATTCACTTTAAGTGATAGTTGACGGTACGTAAACGCAGCGCTTGCCTGGAAACATCGAAAATAATGTCACGATCACGCAGCGTTTGCGTAGCGTTAACGCCACGTTAGATGATGACGGTATATTTATTGATATTGTATTTCTTTCAAGTCGTATTGCTTATTGTCCTTGCGCCAACACTAAGTGTCCGGATCTATCCACGGTGAAGACTGGACGGACTCGACGACTCCTGAATAAAAAAATATATTTTAGATAAACTATAAATCAACGATTACAGAACTGGATGGATACAAATTTATCAGTGTATGAGTTTGAGTCATCTTGGTGGGAGGATTAGTCAGCTAGACTCTGCATTACCGAGTGCTAGCTGTCCAGGGTGCGCTGGACGTTTAGATCCCTGTACGATAATTTTAACGCTCAGGGAGGCTCCTTTCAAATTGCCAAATACTGGTCAGAGTAAATTTTGTTTATTAAGTACATTGACACGAAGAGAAGAAGAAGTGTACCTATCAAAGCATTGAAAACAATATTTCCACTGCTCAAGCAAATGCCTCTACTCTGGCGAGAGTGTATAGCGCTTATCCACCATAAGGGATCATTGAAAATTGGTCCTTCGATCCCCGTCTAAACACTTCGCTTTTCTTATGGCCCCTTTTATTCCAAGATCCAAGTTGGATATTTAAGTATGAAGTCAGCATCACTATGAAGATGTGTTTCAGTATAAGAAAAATTCGTACTGAAATGCTAACATTTAGAACCCACTCCTAACTTCCTTGTTTGCCTTGCGTCCAGGACCTCCCATGGCCCCAAGAAGGCTTCGGTCCTGCTGGCCCCTACGGTTTTGCTAACATCTCACTGAGGCGCGCGTAGAATACATGCTACATGCCATAGACGGCTCGGGCTCGATCCGGACGGTTACTGGACGGCCGGACGGTGAGCTATCCATTGCTCGTCGTCGGCAAGCCCACGCCTACGATGGCTGGAAATCGGGGTCGGGATACTACGGGCTGGGGCTGATGATGCAAGGAGGTGCAGCGGACTCTTTTATTTTAGCTGTCATCATCATCATCATCATCATTTCAGCCGAAAGACGTCCACTGCTGGACATAGGTCTCCCCCAAGCGTCGCCACAGCGAACGGTCCTGTGCGTCTCGCATCCATCGGACTCCCGCAACCGTTACCAAGTCATCGGTCCACCTTGTAGGAGGCCTTCCAACGCTACGTCTTCCGGTACGTGGTCGCCATTCCAGAACCTTTCGGCCCCAACGGCCATCTGTTCTGCGAGCAATGTGCCCTGCCCCAAAATACATGGTAATTTATTTTAGCTATACGTGCACACATTCCTCGCTCGCATCCCATTGGTGCTTTTTTTTCTTGCGCGCCGCCTCACTACCTCTCACATATTTGTTGGAAAAGTACTTTTATCCCGGCGAAAAGCTGATTTATACAGTATAATATTTTGGATTTAGTTTAGCATACCTTAGTTTAGCGTTCTTTCTTCTGTTTCCGTCTGCTATGGCCACAGCTTGAGCTACCACGGGACCTTCGTCTGTCACCTCCTGGTTTAATCAAAATTAAATATTAGATATTAATAAAGGCAAATGCCCAATGGTACATGGTCGATATTTCTTTCATTTGATTTATTCATAAACAATTTGCATTGTGTTGAATCCAGGCATATGACATGCATGCAATTAACATACAAAAAAAAAGATAAAACTAAGAACTACCTATCGTTTAACATTCAAATATACACCCCTATTTTTTTATTAGTACAATAATAAATTGGGGCTCTATTCGTACCCCTTACTGATCATAAATATGTGTGTAGTCAAAAGTAAAAAAAAAAATTTCAAAATTGTCCACGAAAATTTGTCATAATTGGTGAATTCATAATAGAATCAATCATTCATAACAATTGCTACTAGAAAATACTACGTGCAGTGTTTTTCTTAATAAATAGCCTGTACAATATTTCCATAGATTGAATGACATTTTGGGATATAAACAAACGCTAATAACTTTGCTGTTTATGAATATTATTTATTGAGACTTTAAGATAATAACAAGACCTTTTCTAATAAACCCTCTAAGTATTTGTACTATTAAAAAATTAGTGGTGTATAGTCTCAAAAAGTTTTAAATATAAAATGTCAGAAAATGATTCTAAATTATATACTGTTAAAAGAATTATAAAGGAAAAAAAATCCAGTGAACGTTCAAAACGTTTTAAGAACACATTCATTGTTCGTACAGCTAAAGAGTGGAACTCCCTGCTGGAATGTGTTTCTTGATAGCTACAACATATACAGTCTACCCGGGTAGCTTTTGTCCAAACCCATTACGTGTTGGAGTGAAATCAAAGCCGTGATAGAGTAATAAACATACACACATACATACATACAAACCATCGCGTTTATAATATGAGTGTGATGTTTTCTGAAATATACTCTCATTTATTCATATACCTATAACAAATCTGTTTTTAGTTTTTAGTTGTGCGCGCATCACTTAAAATGTACGTACTAAATCGATGTAGATAACTTTTATATATTAAAATTGTGTGTAACTTGATATATTAGGCTTTTTTCATCGCAATCGGTTGACTATATCGAAAGATATACCAAATTCATTGACCGTTAGGCGGTACGAAGTTCGCCGGGTCAGCTAGTCATTCATATATCTCTTTATTTACCTCAGCAGGTGATTCTGTAGTAGTGATGACTCCAGGAGCTGCCTGCACTCTTGGCACGGGGTAGGGGGCGCCGTATTGAGGCTGCACTCGTGGTTGAGTCCTTCAAACAAAACAAAACGCTTTTTATAGACGTACGTACACCTATTTAGCCATTGTCTTATATTCCTATGTATGACTATATTTTTCTATCGTTTTCCTGTAATTGTAATGGATATCATTACCCACATGGTACAAAGAGTAATTGCAGACCGCCTCGTCGCGCACTTAACACGGGTAGGGCCGGATCTGGCGGACGGCCAGTTTGGCTTTCGCAGGAGGCGCTCCACGGTGGACGCCATCATGCGCGTGAGAGCTCTCACGACGGGGGATGCGGTGGCCCAAAGCAGGTGTGTCGTGGTGGTGTCTTTGGACATCGCTAACGCCTTCAACTCCCTGCCTTGGAGTAGCATTAGGAGGGCACTCCGGTATCACCGGACGCCCGACTACCTCTGTCGTGTGGTCGAGGAGTACCTGTTGGACAGGTACATCATCTACCCTGGTCACCGGGGAGAGTGGGAACGTCGAGAGATGTCGTGCGGTGTTCCGCAGGGATCGGTACTAGGGCCGCCCTTGTGGAACATCGGATACGACTACGTGTTGCGCGGCGACCTCCCTGGCGGGGTCAGCGTGGTCTGCTACGCAGACGACACGCTGGTCCTGGCGCAGGGAGAGTCGTACCAGGCGGCGGTCGAACTAGCGACACGCGGGGTTGCGACAGTCGTGGGCAGGATCCAGGAGTTGGGACTCGAGGTGGCATTGCACAAGTCCGAGGCAATGTGCTTTCACGGCCCTCGGAACGCGCCACCACCGGGTTCCCAACTGACGGTAGGAGGAGTCCACATCGGCGTCGGGTCAACGATGAAGTACCTGGGACTCGTTCTCGACAGCCGATGGGATTTCGAGGAGCACTTCCGACGTCTGGCTCCCAAACTAAATCGGACTGGGGCTGCCCTCGGGCGGCTCCTGCCCAACCTTGGGAGTCCAGACGCCTCCTGCCGGAGGCTCTACTCGGGAATCGTTCGGTCCATGGCCCTTTATGGCGCACCGATATGGGCGCCGGCGCTGCGGAAGCAGCCGGCGGCCCGGCTGAACACATGCCAGAGGGTCATGGCCATACGGATGGTGCGAGGATACCGGACGATTTCCCGCGAAGCGGCGAGCCTCCTTGCTGGACAGCCACCATGGGATCTGGTAGCAACAAGCCTTGCTCACATGCACGATCTGCGCATGGAGATGCAACGCCGGGGTGAAACTCCGCTGCCGCGACAAGTCGCAGCATGGCGGACAGAGCTCCGGCGGGGTCTCATGGAGAAATGGCGACAACGACTGTCGCGACACAGTGCTGGGCACGCCACAATTATGGCGGTAAGTCCCCTCTTTGAGGCGTGGTTGGAAAGACCTCACGGCGTCCTCACCTTCCGCATGACGCAGGTTCTCATCGAACACGGTAAGTTCGGGAAGTTCCTGCACCGGATTCGTGCAGAAGCGACGCCCGGGTGTCGCCACTGTGTGGACCGCCCGGAGGACACGATGGAGCACACGGTGGAAGTGTGCCCCACTTGGGAAGAGCAACGCTGTGTCCTCGTGGGGGCGATCGGCGGCGGCGATCTCTCGCGCCGGGCCTTGGTACAGGCCATGGTCCGGAGCGAGGAGGAGTGGCAGGCGGTCGCCTCATTCTGCGAAGCAGTAATGCTAGCAAAGGAGGCGGCCTATCGCGTGAGGCAACGGCAACGGTCCTCACGCCCCAACCGCCGCCGGGATTCCGATCCCGATTTCCGGCCACCGTAGACGCGGGCTTGCGGACGGCGGGCAATGGGTGGCCCGCCGTCCGACCGTCCGGTAACCATCCGGACCGAGCCCAAGTCGTCGACGGCGCGTATTGTTCCGCGCGCGCCTCAGGGAGATGTCAGCAAATCGTAGGGGCCCAGCAGGGTCGAAGCCTACTGGGGCCATGGGTAGTGTGAAAACGAAACCGTGGCCCTGGGACGAAGGCAACGAAGGAACAGGAGTGGGTTTTTAGTCAGTAAAAGTCTGACACTATCTCTCGCTCCGCCGCCCAAGTGGGTGGGAAAATCATCTTATGACAAATCCCGCATTTGTCATAAGATGATTTTCCCACCTACAAAAAAAAAAAAAAAAAACCCACATGGTACATAGTTGATCACGTATTTTTTTATTTTTATATATTAGTGCTTGACTGCGATCCCAACTGATGGTAAGCAGTGATGCAATCGTTTAAGGTGGAGCGCACTAGTTTATTAAGAACTTTTTCACTTTAGCCTTTAAGACACCAAAATTATAATCGGACAGGAAGACCGCAGCAGGCAAATTGTTCCTTTTAGTCCTTCGATCGTACATCGAAGGAGACACTGATTCCTGTAACACAGGTGTTCCCACCTAGCACAAGAGTCAGGCCCTCACTTTATTTCTACATATATGTTTTATGCAAATAAATTTATCTTATAATCCATTCACTCATCAATCTATTCACTTATCCTTCATTTGAGGTCTGCACGACATGACTTTTTTTTCTATACTTATTTATAAGGATGATTTACAAGGACATTGTAGTTTTTATCGCATTCCAGTACCCCGGGTTTCCCTTTTAGAATCGAACCCATGGTCCCAGTAGGCTTGGCCCCGTTGGGCCCCTACGGTTTTGCTGACATCTCTTTGAGATGCGCGGGACTCAGGCTCGGTCCGAACAGTTACTGGACGGCTGAACGGCGAGCTGCCTATTGCTCGTCGTCCGCAAGCCCACGCTTACGGTAGCTGGAAATCGGGGTCGGGATCCTTTCCTTCAAGGTCCTTTCCCTCACACGTGCGGCCGCCTCCTTCACTAGCATTACTGCTTCACAGAAGGAGGCAACCGCCTGCCATTCCTCCTCGCTCCGGACCATGACCTGTACCAGGGTCCGGCACGAGAGGTCACTGCCACCGATCGCCGCCACGAATCAATTGCAGGAGTATGTTCCCTCGACTTTCATGCGGGCGAAACCACTGGCAGATTTTAGTTCCATACAAAACTTGCTACCCTAGTTAACCACAGACAATGTGCCAACATAACCAACATAAACGATCTCATTATCTATGGGCAGGACGTAATACATTAAAATACATCAATATTCACCGTCAAATAGGGCAATGTCTCTATTGTGTCGAGAAAATTTACATTTGCTGTGGCTAAGTACGTGATCGTGATGTAAGGTGATGCGTAGATCTGCGATTTTGTGACGGACAATTTTTATTTTTACAAGCTTGCAATGTTTGTGTGCTATAGTTCAAATCTTGCAAGTGGTTTTTAATAATAATAATAACTTTATTTCGAGTGGACTCATAGAAATCTTAACCTATAAAGTTTAAATTATATTTTTTTACATTTTATTTGCCATGACAGGCCACACCTATACAAGACTTGACCCACTTTGAAAGGGACAGTCGAAACGTTCAGTGATTGCGCTCAGAATACTGTTGTTGCTACTTCGTATACGGGCCCGCAGGGAAGCTGCTTTTTTGCACATGATGGGTGGATCATTTTTTTAAATAGTTAACTGCTTGAGCTAATTTTTTTTTTTGCAGATGGATGAAAATGCATTCTTAGCAATACTCCATTGTAATAAAATTACACATTTCAACAAACCTTCATATAGATATTCCGTAGATATAAGGATAGCTTTAAAATCAGAAAAGTGGTCACAATACCAACTATTTACTGGAGATGCCATTTGTCATGCCACCATGATGAATGCAATAAAAGTCAAATCGGTTGAACGGACAGCAAAAAAAGGTTTGTTAAAATGTCTAATCTTAATGAGAATGGAGTATAAGTGACGTCATTCTAAATCCAATACGGCGGACTCTTGAAGATGACAGACAGTATTTATGCACCCCATGATATCGGCATAAATTTAAAAAAAACTAAAAGGGTTTGTTGAAAAGAATACGAAAAAATAAACTACGTGACAATAAATTCAATATGGCGGACAATTTAAAAAATATAAAATATTTTTAACATTATCTTGTTGTATCTAAAAAAAAGTATTTCTCCTTTAAAATAATCTGTGTTTTAATTCAACCCCTAACAAAACTGGTAAAATAGTAGCACCTAGTAAAATTTATACAAAATAATAATGCCTTTGCAAATGTTGCTGCTAAATGTTGCTAAATGTTGAAAATGAAAACCACACAACTAAAAATCAAGCATTAGTAAAAAGCTCTTCGAATTTTCTCATTTGAGCTTAACACTATTTACTACCTTAGAAGCCAACTATATAAAATTGTCACAAATTATTACCAATTCAATACACACCCAACCTTCGATTTGCGACAAAACAAAACTACAAAACACGACACAGAAACTAAAACCTTGACGCCAATCGCATATCTGCACCAACTCTTATCCTCACATTAAAATTCTAAAGGAACTTTGTCTAACCTTGCTCCAAAGGCCGTTGCGACTGCTGTAGCCGTTCTACCTTCGTCTTGGCTTTCCTCCTCTTGATCTTGAGGTTCCTCGATATCATTGCCTTGCTGGTTCACATCCAGACCGCTCTGCAGAGCATTTGGGCCTTGGCTCTGGCTTGGCTGGTATTGATTCTGCTGCTGAAATTGACCTTGGAATAATTGGGCCTGCTGGTATTGGATCTCTTGGCCTGGGTAGTTGAGAAGCTGAGCTTGGATGTAGCCTGGTTGTTGGTATTGGTTTGGCACCAGCATTGGTTGCTGGTATAACTGAGGTTGAAAACTGTTCACGTTAGTTTCAACGTCCTGGCTTTCTTGGTCTGATTGTGGTTGGAATTGACTGGGTTGTTGTGGTTGGATTTGACTGGGTTGTTGTGGTTGAAATTGGGCTGGCTGTGGTTGGAACTGTGCTGGCTGGGGTTGAAACTGAGCTGGTTGGGGTTGGAACTGCGCGGGTTGTGGTTGGAATTCTGCTGGCTGGGGTTGAAACTGTGCAGGTTTTCGTTGGAACTGAACCGTCTGGGGTTGGTACTGATCTGGCTGTTGGGGCTGAGGCTGAAATTGAACAGTCTGAGGTTGATACTGATCAGGCTGGGGTTGGAACTGAACAGTTTGTGGTTGGAAAGGAGATGGCTGCTGTGGTTGATACTGTCCTGGTAATTGGTTGGCGCCCTGAGCTTGCAACACTACAGGTTGAGCAGAAAATTGGGGGACTGGCTGCAACTGTTGTTGCGGGAAAGCATTAACAGTTTGGTATTGCGGCACTGGTTCAGCGTTTGGCTGTCCATAGAATCCCTGAGGCTGTACAGTTTGAGCAGTCTGTACTGCAACTGGTTCAGCTTGGAATTGGGGCTGTTGGTAAGCAGTAACAGGTTGAATTTGAGCTTGGGGTTGTTCAGCAACAAACAGAGCAGGGTTTTGGAACCCTTGCTCAACTTTCTGTTGCTGTAGCTGCTGTTGCGCTATTATCGAAGGAAGTGCTGCAAAGTGTGTCTGAGCATCGAACCCTGCCACTTGTTTTTGAGACTGTACGGGTTGGAGATACAAAGGAGATCTGAGCTGTCCAAATTGCTGGAGGGGCACAAACTGGGGTTGTAACTGAAGCTGAGCCAAGGAACTGAGGAACAGTTCTCCGGGGAATTCTTGTAGTTTTTGTTTCGCTACTTCTACAGATACTTTAGCATCTTTCTTAGGAGACTCAAGAGTTTCGCCTTCGTTCAGGTTCTGTTCTGTGGTTGCTTCAGTAGAAACCTCAGTGGTGGAGGCTTCAGTTGTGGTGGTGGTGGAAGTGGTTCTAGGAGCGAACTGAGCAGGAATTTGAGGTTTCGGCAACCTGTTAGCAGCGTTGAATTCAGCATCTCTCTGTCTCTGTCTTTCAAATTCACGGTAGCGTTGTTGTTGTTCTTGGTACTGAAAATAAATAGAATAGAATAGATTAAATTTAATTGGTTTTATCGTTGACAGCAATATCTCCCAGACACCCTTAGATATATGATTTTTGTGTAAAATTATTTCATGTCACTGCTTTCTAGTATTTTAAACAATTATATTCTCGTCTTTTGCTTTGGCTTTTACATAATTATAATAAACTTAGGAGCTTTTATATAGATTCACAATGGCTTCTAAGATTTTGTTCTTGAAGAAGTTGATCATTAAATTAATAATGTGGAATCACATGATCAGTTTAATGAATATTCTTGTTCCAGAGTGCCTGTTATTATTATCTTATTAATACTCCAATTAGGAGTTAGGTTCCTTCAAATATTTGAAAATATGTGGTTAATCACCTGTGTCTGCTTGAATCCTTGGTCTAAGTTCTGGATGTCAGAGTTGAAGTTCTGTCCAACGTTTTGCCTTCCATTGACTGGTGACCGGTTGAAGAAAGGCACCTCCTCTCTCTGAGGGGGCAGACCTTGGACTGACACGTCTTCTTCTTGAGGAGTACCGTATTCCACATTCAGGTTGGGGTTGCGAGGATCCAGAGGTAATGATGTTGGTGGTAGGTATTGTGATGGTTGCTGAAAATAGGGTGATATTGTAATAAAATGTAATAATCAAGATGACCAACCCGCACTGGGCCCGTGTGGTGAATTACGGCCCATTCCCTCTCCTAGAGAGAGGAGGCCTGAGTCCCAGCAGTGGGAACATTAAAAGGCTGAATATGTATGTATGTATGTAATCAAGATGAATACACGTGAGTATTATTGTATTTGGAAAAAATGGAGTCATGAATTCTTCACAAAATCCATGTTCAAGTTCAAAAATAATGTAATTCACAAAAGCCAACATGGACACTTATATAACGTCAGAAGCTAGTGTATAGTTCTGAGTTGTTTCCAATGAAGAAAAACCGGCAAGAAACCCCCTCGTTAATATTATAAGTAATATGGAAATATTGTAAAACCAAACATTTTTTTAACAGAGTGGAGTACCATGGAGTTTTTATCCAGTTCTTCTCCATAGGAAATGACTAATTAGAATTATGCTCTAGCTTCTGACATTTTATAAGTGCCCATGTTAGCCTGTGTGAAATAGAAACATTTTAAATTATTATATTTACCTGTTCCTGTCCTCTCTGTGGTAATACGAAAGCTGGTCCGTCAGGCCTCCATCCACTTGGTGCGTAAGGCGCCGGGGACTCCGCCACTGCCCCGCTTACTAGCAACGATATCACAGCCAACAATTCCTGGGATTACAAGAAATTTAGGAACATTAGTGTCAAAACTCCTCATGTTATCTCGTTACGTTAACTTTCTATCTTTGATTTAAATATAACCCACACTTTCATACAATATACAATGTCTAAACGACAGATGGTTTTTCCTTAAGAGAGTCCTTCCCGACCCGAAATGTTTGATTACCTCTTTATTATATTAAGCATAGATATATTCTACCCTTAATAACTCCACACTTTTCATTTCCCTTATCAAAACCCTGCAGTAAGACCGTAACAACACCCTAAAATTATATTTAAGTCAAAATAAACCAAAATTAAGCTCCTACTTATAACTAATATTGACACAATCCGTAAAATATCCTAATTCCTGAATAAAGTCCCTCGGCCAAAATCTTCACAATATTATGTTACATTCAGTATTAAGTCTTGCAAAAGTGATTAAACTAGGGTTAATAACGGTTGCTATACACTATAGGGCCTGGAAGCTATTAGAAAAGTCATTGCTAACACATAATATTCATAGCTAAATAATTGGGTAATAGACAATTTTTTAAAAATCAGCACCCCTAGCCAAGTTGATAATCTGCAATCGTTAATGCTAGTCGAAACCTAATCAAATGTATGGGAATGACATCATCTCTACGTTAAGTCACGTGGTCAGAACAAAATAATAGAAAATTCGTAGTTCACATCGTTCAAAATGATAGAATGAATTTTTATCGTTTCTACAATGTTCAACGCTACATCCTTTGTTATTGTAGAACGACATTGTAGAACGAGCGGCCGACTCAGGCGCGTCAACATGGCTACCAACTTATCGTTTTCTACAATTGCTGACACCGAGGCTTTACCGATTGGAGAACGGAATTCGACACGAAACGGTTGTAACTTGGCTAGGGGAGCAGTTGAATGAAAAAGTAACTTGATTCAAAATCGGAAACAGAAAGAATTTTTCAAATACGTTAAAAAGTTAAGTAACTTTTCAAATCTGATGGAAGGAGAAACTGACAAGTAATTGAAAAAGGATGCACAAATTGCAATGTGACGGCATCGCTATTAGGTTACGTGTCTATCTTTATATATAAAAGGACAAACTGACTGACTGACATATCAACGCACAGCCGAAATTACTGGGAGTAGAAGGATGAACACGAGGTTTCCTTTTATGACGTAGGTGAGCACTAAGAGGATATTTCGAAATTTTACCCCTAAGGGGAAGAAACAGGAGTCCAAAGTTAGTATAGAGAAACCTGCTTCCACGTGGGTGAAGCTGCTGGCAGAAGCTAGTAAAAGATACAGCGGGCTATCCCCAACTGAAAATACCAGTTAGTCAGCAAGATTGACGAGACCCCTTAGGGTCGGTGCCTGCTAGGGCTGGGAAATTGTTCGAAGGTGTTACCGTGGTAACTGAAGGCACCCAGGTGGCTTTTAATTAGTCTGATATTCCCTCTCGCTTCATCCAGAACGAGAGGAGCCATTTGATGAATTCCCACGTGAAAAGTAGTGACTAGTGAGTCGCTTTTGTAATCTATGGTATCAATGAACCCTTGGCCGCAACCCTTGGGCAGAGGATGCAAATTAAAATTGAAACAATAACGGGATATCATGGTAAGCTTGCTTTAATTTTGTGGGTAGTGGTAGCAATAGTGTTCTTAATTTATTTGTTACTTGGCACACAAAATGAAAATATATAAAAAAGAAATCGTTTAAAACCAATCACAATATATGTTCTAATCTATTTATACCTACACACTGTGTAGGTATAAATAGATTAGAACATCACTTACGAGTTGTAGGTCGCGGGTTCAAACCCTGCCAGGCGCATTTCTTTGTGTAATTTATTTTTCTTGGACATGCCGGTTTCCTCACGATCTTTTCCTTCACCGTTTTGAGAGCAGTGGTGATGGAATACACAAAGTAAAGCGCCTAGCTGGTTTTTAACCCGCTACCTACAAACACTTAAGTCGGGACCATTACAACTGGGCCACCACAAGTTTTTAGGTAACACTGGGTTGTAACACTACTTATGTATTACCACTACGGTGCTACATTGCGTTATTATTGTTATTACTATACATGACTTCATGTGATTACAACATACACAACAATAGGTTGACTGGCTTCTATGGTTTTTCGAATGGCGTAAGCTTTTGAAGAATAAGAATGCAGAATTTGAGAACATAATTCGTTGCTAAAAATTTAATTATATTCATTGGTAAGCACTTCACTTGAAAACAACTGAACTTTTTTACTAATTTTTGTTCTAAAGACTGACCGCTGCTTTGGAACGCAAAGGGCTTGCAAAATCGGGAACATTCTATATGTTTTCATCCAAGATGGAACAAAACAATGTCTGATAAAATGACATTTATTTTGCAAACACTTTTTAACCGACTTTAAAAAGAAGGAGATTCTATTGTTCGGCTGAAAGTATTTTTTTTTTAATATATGTTTACCAATATCTAGGATTGTGGACTGATTTTGAAAATATTTTTTTTTATTAAAAGGTTATGTTTTCAAGTTGGTCCCATAGAAATATTGTTATGATCTAATCATGAACTTCGAAGATATGGAACAGAACTCTTCATAGGATCACAGCAGAACTGTCGTAACAAGTAAAATTGCTTTGTTTATACGTATAGTCGATGACTGACTGAAAGAAACGGGCAGGGGATATATTAAACTGATCTGATAATGAAGCTGGAAGGTAAATTAATGTAATCTAACCATGTTTGGGATTATTAGAATTGTTATGAGACATTATCTGGCTATAAGGTATTTAAGTTTGGCTGAAGGGTACTTTTTAGTGGTGGTAGCATAACTAAAAAGTTTAAAATAAAAAACTTTTTACAAAAAAAATACAACCAACTTCAATGTAAAAAAAAACATTACTAAGTGCAAAATAACTTTATATTTGGAAAATCATTTAATGACATCCCCCGCTCTTGGGCGGAGCGCGAGATAGTGTCGAGAGAAGAAGTTCCTTCTTTGCCATTTTTCCAGGGCCCCAGGGATCTCTTTCGCGTCACCCATGGCCCCAGTAGGCTTCGACCCTGCTGGGCCCCTACGGTTGCTGACATCTCCTTGAGGCGCGCGTGGAACATTACGCGCCACACTAAAGAGGTAAAGTTAGTTTTTTTGTATGTAGGAGGTAATCTCTGCAAGTACTGGTCCGATTGCTATTTTTTTTTACCGACAGAAAGCTGTTTTATTCCTGAAGGACATCGGCTATATTTTATGTACACGGGCGAAGCCGCGGGCAAAAGCTAGTAAATTATAATCTGATACTCAAACACGACAACCCTACAAAAGGAATTTTCAGCGAGATTTTTTTGACTGAAATTCAGTGACTGTTGTTATTTATTTGCAAATTGATTCCTAGTCGATATTGTGATGTACAACTAGACAATATGTGGAATCATTGAAACGAGCGCGATATCGGTAAAATGGAGCTAAGAATTTTGTTATAGTATTGACTACCTCAAAAAAGCTTGGCGAGAAAGCAAGCCTTATACATTTACCGCCGAATAGTTCAAAAACGGTAATAGTGGGCAGGGCACATTGCTCACAGAACGGATGGCCGTTGGGGCCAAAAGGTTCTGGAGTGGCGACCGCGTACCGGTAGACGCAGTGTTGGAAGGCCCCCTACAAGGTGGACCGATGACCTGGTGAAGGTTGCGGGAATCCGATGGATGCGAGATGCACAGGATCGTTCGTTGTGGCGACATTTGGGGGAGGCTTATGTCCAGCAGTGGACGTCTATCGGCTGAAATGATGATGATGATGATGATGAGTGCAAAAACATTAGAATGCGTTACATTCGCATTCTAATGGAAAACATAGTGACTGTAATCTGTATCAAAAATGAAATAATTTCAAAACTTAACACAGGCTAAATGCAACCGAGCGAATTAATAAGAAAAAAAATCCTACAAAATAAACCACCAAAAAAAATATAAAAAATCCTTTTTCAAACACAATCACAAACAACACACACAAACAAAAAACAAACACTATTTAAAAAAAGAACGTGTGATCACCTTCATTTTCGTCGACTTTCGTTCTCAAGCGACGCATGCGCATCGCTTTTATAGACAATAGTGTTCATACATTGGCATTCGATGCGTGCACTATATCGACCTTAGATCGCTAGGGTTGCCAGTTTGGCAGGATGCAAGGTCTTCAAAGCATCAGGGCTTCTTTTTGAGGTGGAAAATTTTATAATTACTTCTCTCGCTCCATTGTGGAGCGGTAGAAGTAATCAGACTTTTCAAAATTTTTAAAAACATCAAAGCTCATTTTTTTCTCACATAGGCTTACACTGGCACTTAGGTATAAAACGTCAGAAGCCAGTGTGAACCGTCAAGAAACTCCATGGTTATTCTTTAAAAAAAAACGATTTTACAATATTTCCATATCACAATATTAATAGATATGGGAGGCCAGTGTAGAACAGTCAACATTGTACCCGAAAACCCAATAAAAATAATCATATTAATAAAGTGGGTCGAAATAGTAAGTTAATTTATGAATCCGCGGAGTGTACAGTGTTCTCACATTCACATTATAAAAAAGAGGCTATATAATATGAGAAAAGAACATAATTAAACCAATCATTAGCTGACTGAAAACACACCTGTATCCTTCAGTTGCCTTTTATGTTCTAGGACCACGGTTTCCATTTCAGAAATTCCCCGTGGCCCTAGTGGCTATCGGCCCTGCTGGGGCCCTACGGTTTGCTGACATCCCTTTAAGGCACGCGAGGAACGCTACACGAGCCATCGACAACACGGGGTCGGTCCTTGCTGGACGGCAGGATGTGAAAGCCTACCGCCGCTGATCACCTCCACGAGAACACGGCGGTGCTACTGCCAAGCGGGCTACACCTCCACACGGAAGAGCATATACACCGTGTCATCAGGGCGGTCCGCACAATGGTGACACCCGGGCGTTTCTTCCGCCTGAACCCGAAACAGAAACCTCCTGAACTAGCCATGCCCGATGAGTACCCGCGTTAGGCGGGTTTTTTTCCTTTCAGAAGCGAATCCATGGCCCCAGTAGGCTTCGGCTCTGCTTGGCCCCTACCGTTTTGCTGACATCTCTTAGAGGCGCGCTTGGAACACTACACGCCGTCGACAACTCGGGCTAGGTCCGGACGTTGGCGTTGGCGTTACCGGACGGCTGGAGCGAGCTACCCATTGCTCGCCGTCCGCAAACCACTCCCCAAAGAGACTAACCGCCGCAAGCACTTTTATCCCTGACTGTACATTATTATTTTAGATGCTAAGTACCGTTTATCAGTAAGATCAGCTAATAGTTTCCATGCGATGAGAATCTTATTGTTTAAATTATTTAATAAAAAATCTTATTCATTGTATACCCAATCAATGTATTAGCATTTTGTCAAAGATTTTTTTCGTATTTCGTTGAGTGGTTCTTGCATCCGATTTATTAATATCTATTGGTGGAAATGGAATGGAGTGGCTAGTTTACTTATCAGTTTTTTTTAAATGATATAAACTAGTGCTTGACTACGGTACTGGCTGATGGTAAGCAGCGATCCAATCGTTGATGGTGAAGCGCACTAGTTTATTAAGAGCGTATTCACTTTAGCCTAGAAGACACCTAAATTATAATTGGACGGGAAGACCGCAGTAGGCAAATTGACGAGGCCAAATGCTTACTCCAAACTGCAGATGTGTCAAGAACGTTAGGGTGGACACCCGCTGTATGTCGGGTTGTCCGATGGTAGAAAAGTGATGATGGAATCAAATCCTTCAGAATACCGAAAGGCTGGATACCTTACATCTGTTTCCCAGGCTTTGCATTGGCATTAAACCTCAGCCACCTTAATTTCAAAAGTATTTTTTTATGTATACATCTATCATTTATTGATAGGTTTATTTTTATTTTTGTATAGCTTCTTTTTATTTTACAATGTGAATGTTAGAACACTGTAGACTCCGCGAATTTATGGACTACAATTTTCATTGTGCTTTTGGGTACAAAGCTGACCGGTCTACATTGTCTTCTCATATCTATTATTATTATTGTAATATGGAAATATTGTAGAAACAATCATTTTTTTTTAAAGAGTAACCATGGAGTTTCTTGTCGGTTCTTCTCCATTGGAAACGACCATTTGGAACCGTGCGCTAGCTTCTGAAGTTCTGACGTTTTATAAGTGCCCATGTAGGCTTGTGTGAAATAAATATTTTTGAGTTTTGTAGATCAGTCTTAACCAAATCTGAATCACCAATTAGCCTCTTTGCACGCTTTTCCACAGTTGATCAACCATCCTTTCCCCGGCTATGTTGGCGTGGCTTCCACTCTAACCGAAGATCTGAATACCAGCATTTTGGATGGAGCGACTATCATATATTGATTTATTCATAACAATAAACATTATTACACAAAACGTTTAGAGCAGTGGTGGCCGAGTGGTAACGGCTCCGACTTACGAGTCGTAGGTCGCGGGTTCAAACCCAGCCAGGCGCATTACTTTGTATAATTTACTGCTCTAAAAACGGTGAAGGAAAACATCGTGAGGAAACCGGCATGTCCTAGAACCAGAAATTCCAAGACATGTGACATTCACCAACTGGGCCCGCGTGGTGGATTACAGCCCATTCCCTCTCGTAGAGAGGAGGCCTGAGTCCCAACAGTAAGTACATTATAAGGCCGTCTATGCCATGCTACACAAAACATTATACTAACATTATAAAGGCGATAGTTTATGAGTATGTGTGTGTCTGTTTGTTACTTCTTCACGCTCGAACGGCTGAACTGATTTCGATGAAACTTGGTCCTCGGGTAGACTATATCCTGGAATAAACATAGGATATTTTCATCCCGGTAATATGTTCCCTTGGGATGACTTTCACGCAGGTGAAGTCGCTGGCAACAGCTAGTAAATAATAATATTTAAATATAATTGTCAAATGCAGAAAAAAATTATAGAGTTGAAATTAAAATTATGTAAAATATTGAATAAATTCGTTATTCTTTTTTTATTTTTTTTTATTATAGCGGACAGATGGGACAGTCCCACACTGGAGCATTGGGTACGCCTGCATGCCCCTGTGGCGTATAATTCATAAAAAATTGTTTCCGGTAGCTATAAGTACTAACACTAGTTTATAAGTTCTGTGTATACTAACTAACTATGGACTTTGTCCGAAATACATATAAGATTTTTTTTTTGTTTTTTTTTTTATTAAATATATATCTAGGTATGAATTAATCTAATGTCAAATTAAGAGCGTCCTTTTCGAGGTACATTTTCATACAACCGCTCTTACGTGATTATGATGTTATTACACATCTTTCTCTAGATATTTTGGATACACTGCTATCATGTGGATATATATATATTAAAGAAGGAATTGTTCCTAGTATATGGAAGTACGCGTACATAACACCGGTACACAAAAGTGGGAATAAGAGCGATATTAATAACTACAGACCCATTTCCAAATTATGCCTTTTTGGTAAAATACTTGAACGCATTATCTACACGCAAGTTTACAGTACTTTTTCTTCGATCTTTATTCCCCAACAGCACGGTTTTCTTAAAAACCGATCGACCACTACCAACTTACTGTCTTTTGTCGACTTCGCTACATCCTGTATGGACGATGGAGGTCAGGTGGACTGTATTTTTACAGACTACAGTAAATGTTTTGACCGTATTGACCATAATATACTACTACAGAAGATTTTTTATGCAGGTATTCATAGTAACTTATACCGGTGGATAACATCTTACATAAGGAATCGTTCCCAGGCTGTCGTAGTCAATGGTGTTGTGTCGAAGCGGCACGTAGTCCCTTCAGGGGTTCCCCAGGGATCGCTTCTCGGGCTCTTATTATTTAACATTTTTATAAACGACATTCATACATGCTTTCAAAATTCATTATTCCTACTTTACGCAGACGATATGAAGATTTTCAAACGCATAAATACTGTCGGAGACTGCTACTCTTTGCAACAAGATCTCGAAAGACTAGAAAACTATTGTCAATTGAATAATCTGGAAATCAATGTATCTAAATGTTATACTATTACATTTACTCGCAAAACCAGCAGCATATCCTACACATACTTTCTAAAGAAAGACCAACTGAAACGCGTAGATTTTATACGAGATTTAGGTGTTATACACGATTCCAAACTAACCTACGAGAAGCACGTAGATCACATAATAAACAAAGCTAACAAAGCCATGGGGTTCTTAAAAAGATCTTGTTCCCAGTTTACAGATCTCAAAATAATAAAAATATTGTATTGTTCCTTCGTCCGTAGCTCACTTGAATACTGTTCGCAGGTTTGGAATCCCATGTATGCCATCTATATCCCAAGATTGGAATCTGTCCAGCGAAACTTTACGCGATACCTGCAGTATAAGTGTAAAACCCGCGATCATAATTATGAGTCGAGATGCAAAAGGTACCATTTACTACCACTTAGTGAGAGAAGGAATATATCAGATATCTCTTTCCTCGTTAAGTTAGCACAATCTTACATCGACGCCCCGCAACTTCTCTCCAAGATTAATTTACGCGCCCCCACTAGATCTGCTAGAATACCCTTTCTTCTTCTTAACGTTCCCCGCTGCTACACAAAGTACAGACAGAATTCGTTCTTTATAAGATGCGCAAAGTCCTACAATAACTTGATTGACTTTTCTGAACTTGACTTATTCACTACTAAGCCGCGTGTATTCAATCGAATTCTTACGAAACATTGGTTCGATAACTGTTTTATTTAGCACTGTACACGTTATATTATGATTGTGTTGTATTGTTAAAGTGCATACAATTATTGTAATTTATCTTTTTTTTTTTTCTTTTTCAAGCATGCTCTTCATAGCTATTTATATGCGAAAACATGTCATTGGTTTATAGTTGCATAGTTTGTTGTTTTTATTAGTTGTTATACTGTTTGTTTTCCGATTACAATAAAATAAAAATAAAATAAAATAAAATATTATCTAGGCTTTTATTGAAATCAATTTAAAAATTTGTGTAAAACTAATCTAGTAAAGACTTTTAAAAATCTGCTGTTTTACGTGAACTTTGGCCCTTCATAATGTACTCATATATTAAAAATATAAAAAAGTACATCAATAGAAGCCTTGCACATTTAATCGAGATTCTGAATGACAGCAATATTCCTAAAAAAATTGTTTAATATCAAACCAAACCATCGAAAGAATTCATCCATCGATCGAACAATCGAAAAATCAAACCAAACCATCGAAAGAATTCATCCATCGATCGAACGATTAGCCAAAGTCATAAATAGATAATGGCTCCCAATAACTTCATAACAAGAAAAATAGCTCAAGAAATTAAATAAAACTTTCATAGGAGTTTCAAAAGCAAAAGTGTATATAGTGACAACCCTAGGGTTTCATATACGGCACAAAATATGACTCACTCCTGGCCCTTAGACCTGCCAAATGGTCTTAGCCAAGTCCTAAGTTACTTAAAATGTACTAACTAAAAGGTTCTGAGTCAGGTCTTGGCAAGAGCAAATAGGTTACTTCTAGACAAGCGTGCTCCATCGTCGACCACATTATCGATTACCATCTGGTGAGATAGTGGTCATACGCGGGCCTATCAATGATAAAGAAAAATTACCAATAATTTTCAAAAGATAGTTTTGTAAAGATTCATGCGGATTCTAGAAATGCCCTATTCTCAAGAAGTATAGATGTAAATCTATAGATATATTTATACACGTATAAATATAATTGAAGTGTCTGTTTATAATATCAATATATTTTTTTACTAAATTCATATTCATCGATTGGTACCGAAGAATCGTCAAACTTAAGTGGCAGTGGGCACATTGCTCGTAGAACGGATGGAGCCAAAAGGTTCTAGGGTGGCGACCGCGCACCGGAAGACGGAGGGTTGGAAGGCCTCCCACAAGGTGGACCGATGGATAACCTGGTGACAGTCGCGGGAATGCGATGGATGCAAGACGCACAGGGCCGTTCGTTGTGGTGACACTTGGAGGAGGCCTATGTCCAACAGTGGACGTCCTTCGGCTAAAATGATGATGATGATGATACCTATAAAAAAGTACTATTTAAAAAAATGACTGCCTGACTATGGAATACGCGATATAGCTAATATTATAATCAGTAACTTAACCTATTTTTTTATTTTTTTATTTTCCTTAGGACAGGACTTAATTCTCGGGAGGGGGGGGAAGGGGGCATCTCCAAACTAGATAAACAGAATAAACTCACAAAAATGTAATTATAATACATTTATTATTATATGGGGCAGAGGGCGTCCTCGGTGCGCCGCCATCCCGTTCCGTCTTGAACTTCACGCTCCATTTCACTCCAGGTCTTCCATATGTTCTTCGAGTCTGCGATGACCACTCGCGACCACGTTTACGCTTTCTTTGAGGATTCCAGTCTAGGGCTTGTCTTGGTATATGTTCAGGGGCCCTTCGGAGCGTATTGGCCGACCCAGTTCCACTTGCGGCGTTTAATCTGTCGGTCTGTCGAGATTTCAGTGCAGCTTTCCCACAGATTTCCTCGTACATTGGAGATTTTCTCGGGCCAGTAAATACCAAAAATACGGTGAAGACAGTGGTTGATAACGACCTGGAGTTGATGTGAGATGTCCTTTGTGACCTTCCACGTTTCACACCCATACAGTAGTTCAGTTTTGACGATGGACCGGAATATCTTCAGCTTAGCTCTTCTAATCAGTTTCCGCGATAGCCACACGGGACAGAGCTGTGCGAAGGTTGCTCTTGCCTTGGCGATCCTCGAAGTGATGTCCTCTTTGGTCCCTCCAGTCTCTGACACTACACTACCGAGGTAAGTGAATTTGTGTAATCTATACATTATATAAAAATTAATCCCTATTTCCCTTGGTCACGCCATCACGCGTGAACGGCTGGACCGATTACACGATTTTTTTTTTGTTGTGTTTGTTATTGTCAGGAGATGGATCTAATGAAAGAAAAAAATTAAATTAAAAATTAAAAATTGGTAGTAGGGTAGAGTAGGGTAGAGTAGGGTAGAGTAGGGTAGAGTAGGGTAGAGTATGGTAGAGTAGGGTAGAGTAGGGTAGAGTAGGGTAGAGTAGGGTAGAGTATGGTAGAGTAGGGTAGAGTAGGATAGAGTAGGGTAGAGTAGGATAGAGTAGGGTAGAGTAGGGTAGATTAGGGTAGATTAGGGTAGAGTAGGGTAGAGTAGGGTAGAGTAGGGTAGAGTAGGGTAGAGTAGGGTAGAGTAGGGTAGATTAGGGTAGAGTTGGGTAGAGCAGAATAGAGTAGTCAGTTGACGGGAGCTAAGCCGCGGGCAAAATCTAGTACATAATAATAGGTAAATAAATAAATCTGTCTATCAAACACACATATATAATTATACAAGTCCTTTCTACTGAAAACTATAGAAGTACTTTATATTTGTATTGAATATACCTAAGATCATATTCCTACAAGGTACTTAATACACTGCGACATGTTTTGGCATTCCGCAAGCGTTATAAAAACCTTTAGCGATTGTGGACACGTTCCGTACGTCTGTTTGGAGTGTGTCGCGTTTTGACATAGTTTTTATACTTATGTAATATTGTTTCCAGTATAATTACTGCAGTTTTTATGTGATGGAATTTATAAGGTATTTATTATGGGTATTTTGTGCTAAGTGCTGTGTGATAGACAGCGTCTGTTGGCTCAATAAAATTGGCTTCACCCACGATAAATACAAAAATAAAAAACCACAGGACTGTAATACCCGGATTACAAGTTGTTGGATCAGGCAAAAACTGCTATAGGGTTTTAAGAGTCTGTGTCAGACTTTTACTGATTAAAACCCACCTGTATTTCTTCAGTTACCCTTTGCGTTCCAAGACCACTTTAACTCTTTCGAATAATCCCGCAGCCCTAGCAGGCATAGGCCCTAGTAGGCCCGTCCACTTACCTATAGATTGGAGGCCTAATAGGCTTTTTCGAAATAACTCCTCCCGGTTGATGGAGAGAGATGGAGTGGCAGAATTTTACTGACTAAACCCCACCCGTGTTCCTTCAGTCACCTTTTACGTTTCAGGGCCACGATAACTCCTTTAAGAAAGCAGCCCTGCCCCCCTAGCCAAGTTACGACCGTTTCGTTTCGATTCTCTTGCATCGAACGCCTCGAGTAGGCTATGCTCCTCTCAAGAGAGTCGAAACGAAACGGTCGTAACTTAGCTAGGGGGACTGGTAGATTATGTCATAGCTATGAAAGCATAGACCAAATCTTTTTCGATGAAAACAATATAATCCTGTTATTCCCAACCATTTTAAAATCTTTATTCAAAAAGTTTTATTCAATTTTCTCCAACGATTCATCTTCTTCAACCCAAGAAGCAACGCTCATATCCTTCCTCTGTCGTATTTATTAAATTTTCATTTAATATTTGAGCTGGCTAAGAGAAATATTAAAATGTGCACTGGCCAGGTTCCAAGTGAATCCATTGTACTATTTGGCGGATGCCCTGCATTGTAAATAGAATAAGGCTCGTTCACATGTCCCAGCCATTGTTTGATATGTTTGGCGAATGTTTGTACTGAAATATTGGTGTGATAGAGCAGTGGTGGCCGAGTGGTAACGGCCCCGACTTACGAGTTGTAGGTTGCGGGTTCAAACCCAGCCAGGCGCATTACTCTGTGTAATTTATTTCATCACCACTGCTCTCAAAACGGTGAAGGAAAACATCGTGAGGAAACCAAAAATTTGAAGACATGTGACAACCATCAACCCGCACTGGGCCCGCGTGGTGGATTACGGCTCATTCCCTCTCCTAGAGAGGAGGCCTGAGTCCCAACAGTGGGAACATTATAAGGCCGACTATGCTATGCTATGCTTTTGGTGTGATCGATTTAGTAGTCATTCTGGTGATAAATGTTTTGATTTTACATTGATACATTACATCTTTAGTCTGTGTTCCTTGAGTGTCTGTGGCATCATAGGCCCTATTTGAATACCAGTGCTGCGCTTTTTTTTTTCAATATTGCAATATTGAAAAAAGTATAACCATAGACTGATTTTTTGTTTTTCGATGTGGGAAATCATTTATTGACTTTTCCCTATCTAAGGTGGAGCGGGCAGGCGTGTAAGACTTTTACTGACTAAAGCCACACCTGAGTCACAGTATAGATATATGGAACAGTACGGAAACTACAAATATTCGAAACGGCACACTCACACAAACATACGCATCGACGAGACTCCTAAGCGTTTCTCGCGGTCCTGTCAGTAGCGAATGCCGCTTAGGAGTCTCGTCGATGCGTATGTTTGTGTGAGTGAGCCGTTTCGAACATTTGTAGGTAGTTTCCGTACTGTTCCATATATCTATACTGTGCCTGAGTCCTTTAGTTACCCTTTGTGCTCTAAGAGTGCGAGTGCGAGTGTGCTTATTTGTATTTACCGAGTCCCAAATTCAAATATTAACCTATTTTTTGAAAAATTGGAATTATTGTTGTACAAATTACTGTTAAAACATAAAAAAAGGATCATCATTGCAGGAGATATGAACATAGATACACTAAAAAATACTGGAGACTCAATTAAATTTAAGGATATTCTCTCTAATTATGGTTTTTACCTGCACATAGAGACACCTACACGCCAAAACTCTTGCATAGATCACATATTTAGCAATCTAAAAAGATGTGTAGGAAGTACTTATGAACTCTTCTTGTCAGATCATAACACATGTCAGTTACTAAAACTGCCGGCTCAAAAACTGAAATTTGGCCCAAAGTATTGGTACATAAATGTAAGGGATTATTCTGTTGATAATATTAAGAAGTTTAATGAGATCATAACTAGTTTATCGTGGTATGACATTTATAATGACAATGACGCTAATAGGACATTCAATAATTTTCAGGACCTTTTCATCTTATTTTACAATTTGTGTTTCCCTATTTATAAAACCAAAATTCATAGTAACAATACTTCACCTAAATGGATAACAAAGGGTATAAAAATTTGTTGCAAAAATAAAAGAAAACTTAAAAGATCTTATTTTAACAAGCGGAATAAAGATATAAAGAACATATATATTAAATACAATAAAATGTTGAAACGTTGTATTACCCTATCCAAAAAGTCAACAAATCATAAATACATCCAAAATTCAAAAAATAAAAGCTTGGCTACCTGGAACATAATTAATAATAAAGCCGATACCATCAAAACTTATACACAAATAGATGCACTAAAATCTGGCGATGAATTGATATCAGATCCTGTGCAAATTGCAAATGCGTTCAATGACGCGTTCACTTCAGTTTCGGATATTAATAGTAATGACTCCAAACAAAAATATTCTGAAAGAAATTTCTTTCAGATAGACACTAATTGTAACAGTATTTTCTTGCGTCCTTGCACGGAGTCTGAAATCGTGAGAATAATTAAATCTCTAAATAATAAGAAATCAGTAGGTTATGATGAGGTCTCTACAATCGTGATAAAATCATGTGCAGAAGCACTATCTCCTATTCTATGTCATTTAATAAATAAATCGTTAACAAATGGTGTCTTCCCTGATAGACTAAAAATTTCTATAGTCAAGCCACTACATAAGAAAGACTGCACACTGGATATAAATAACTATAGACCCATCACGCTAATACCCATACTTTCAAAAATTTATGAAAAAGTTATGCATCATAGACTACGTGAGTTCTTGAGCAGGAATAAAATAATAAAAGAAGAACAAAACGGTTTTCAAAAAGGTAAGTCAACAACACTTGCAGCTTTTTGTCTTGTTAAATCTATTACAGAAAACATTGATAAAAAACAAACAGTAACTGTTGTTTTCCTCGATATGAGTAAAGCGTTTGATTTGGTAAATTACGATAAGCTATTAGATAAATGTGAGCGCTATGGCATCCGCGGTCCAGCACTAGATTGGCTCCGAAGCTATCTCAGCGGACGGAAACAGTGTGTGGAAGTGACTCGCATTAACAAAAACTTCATATCAACAGCCTACAGATCTAGCTTTAAGGGCAATCGGTCGGGTGTGCCGCAAGGTAGTATTTTGGGACCTCCTCTATTCCTCTTGTATATTAACGATTTGCCTCATACCACAAATCACAAATGCGTGCTGTTTGCTGATGATGTCTCAGTAATTATACCTAGCAATGATAACATTGAAAACCACGAAAAAGAAGTTCACAAGACATTACATGACATAGTTGGTTGGTTAACAATAAATGATCTTAAGGTGAATTTATCCAAAACGAAATATGTACATTTTAGCAACTATAATCAAATTAAAAAGCAAAATTTCAACATTATATTTAATGAAGAAAAAATAATTAGAGACGACAATATTAAATTTCTTGGCATTACCATAGATGAACATTGCAATTGGAAATTACACATAGAAACAGTATGCAAGAGACTCAATAGATTTGTTTACGCTTTAAGACAGTTAAGAAAAACAGTAAGTGAGACAGCAGCTCTTACTGCTTATCACGGCCATGTAAGCTCCATCTTAAGGTATGGTTTATTGTTATGGGGCAACTCACCACACATTAGCAGAGCCTTCATTATACAGAAAAAGTGTATCCGAGCAATAAGTAACGTCGGGCCTTTTGAAACATGCAGGCCACTTTTCAAAAAACTAGGAATACTTACTCTTGTATCTATGTACATAATGGAAATTGGGATGTTTGTAAGGAACCAATTACATTTGTTTGTAGACAGTAATGATAAACGTAAATATAAGTCAAGAGACCCCACTAAATTGGAAACTCATGCCTTTTGTAGGAGCGCATTGCATAAAAAGAACAGCTATAGGATGTCAATCAAAGTCTACAATCATATACCACGTCGGTTGAGAGAACTTCCCTTATATAAATTTCAAAAGGAAATAAAATTATGGCTAATAGAGAACTGTTTTTATACCTTAGGTGATTTTTTTAACTATAAGAGTTAAAAATTTCACAAAAAAAAAAAACTTTCCATAAAATTGTGTTTTTAATTGTATTGTTCTGTTTTTTAACTTATTCTATTGTATTTATGTGCTTTTTATTTTTTGTATTTGTTAACTATTTCACTGTATTTGCACCTAAAAGTTAATTTTCGCATGCCTCCAATAGGTGAGATGTGTAAAGCACTACCTTTTCTTTTTAACAACCTCTGTACCATATCTCTGGCGATTAAATGATTATTATTATTATTATTATTTTTTATATTTTATTTATCTCAGGACCCTGAGGTCCTGGACCTTTGGGAGGCGTACGAGGAGCCGAAGCCAACTCGCAGAGGCCCTTTAGATAATTATAAAGGAACATGATATCAACCGACGATTATCCCTGTACGCGCTATGCTAGTGCACCCAAGGACAACCCCCGGTTATTGAAAAACTGTTGCGACATATGGAGAACAAAGATAATAGGGCTATGGTTTTTGGAGTCTTAAGTGGACTGGTAACATGGAACTATGTCAAGACTATGGCCCCTGCCTGAACAACGTTATTAATATGCATCGAAAAAAGGCAGGGGGTGACTTGCACACTCAATAAATGGGCCCCCAAAAACGGCCGCTAGCACGAAGTGACGTAGCAACAAGAGGGCAACATATCCTGAGGTGCTTGAGGAGTGGAGAGGTATACCACGGCTATCAGGACAATCCCGGAAGTACGGTCAAGATCCCTACCAGCACCTTACTGGATTATACATCCTTCTCCCGAGCACGTTTGCTCTTGCGAATCTCCACTCAAGCCAGCCAATAAAGGCAAGAGAGAGGTGGGAGCTCAGTTCCTCGTCAGTGTTCACTACGGCCGGCCAATAAAGGCAAGCCGGAGATGAAGAACAAGAATTCTCCCGGGAGATCGGGTCCGTGGGGTCGCTAATGCCCAACAGTTCGCCACAAAACTGCACTGCGGATTTATTATTTATTATTATTATTATTATTTATTTATTTTTTTATACATATTTTATATATTTTTAAATATTTCTTACAAAAAACACATATAAAAAAAACATTTAAAAATATAAAAAAATAGTAGTCCGCCGGTGTCGGGAGCAGGGTCCAAGCTACCGGTGGTTAGGGCTCCAGAGACAGGAACCTCCTCACAATCCGAGCCGTATCAAGGAGTACTGCCTTTTGTATCAGGCCCTTGATCCAACCGCGTAACGACAGCTTCGACAGATGGTCGTCGAAGCTTTTGGCTATAAGGCCATTGGCAGTCACAACAATCGGCACAATGACAACCGAGTCCATATTCCACATGCCGACAACCTCGTGTGCTAAGTCGAGATATTTGATTTGTTTCTCTTTCTCAGCTTTCACGAGATTCTCGTCATGTGGGATAGTGACATCGACTATTATTGCACGGCGCGCTAATCGGTCTATCACCACTATATCCGGCTTATTGGCTACAATAGTCCGGTCAGTAATGATAGACCGATCCCAGTACAACGTGACATGGTCATTTTCGAGAACTGGGTCGGGCACATACTTGTAATACGGTACCTCAGAATCCACTAGGTTGTACTTCAAAGCAAGTTGCTGGTGAATAATCCTGGCTACTTGGTTATGTCTGTGCAAATACTCGCCGTTAGCCAAACGAGAACAACCAGAGATAATATGTCTGATAGACTCACCTGGACGGTGGCATGCCCGACACACGTCAACCGTCCCGTCCTTCATTATATATTTCCGGTAGTTGTTCGTTAAGATAACTTCGTCCATAATCGCACAGACAAAACCTTCAGTTTCCCCAAAGAGGTCGCTGAAACGTAGCCAGGCCACGGACGCCAAGAAATCTACATCAGGCTCATGAAGAGCCCGGTAAAAGCGCCCGTGAAGCTCCTTGCCTTTCCATACTTCCTTGCGGTCATCAGTAGTCAGTACTACAGGTTTGCGCCAGTCCTCTTTAGCCATGGATAACGGGGTGAGTCCCTTGTCCACTGCGACCACATCTCGGTGCATACCCACATCGGTTTTAAGAAAATATTCTCTGAGGCTGCACACCTCGCGGTTGTGCAGAGTCTTTGCGTTCAAAAAGCCTCGACCTCCACACTTCCGCGAGATGTACAGTCTCATCACCGATGATCGTGGGTGATGCATCCGATTTGCTGTCAGCAATGTACGGACCCGCCTATCCAGGGCGTCTAGTTCGGTCTGAGTCCATTTGAGTATGCCAAAAGAGTACATTAAAACTGGCATGACCCAACCGTTGAAGGCGCGCACCTTATTTCCGCCCGACAGAAGGCTATTTAATACCTTCTTTAGGCGGCCAAAGAAGCGCTCCTTCAGCGATTGCTTCATGTCAGCATTGTTAATGCCTAACGCTTCTGACATACCCAAATACCTGTAGGTTTCGGTCGAGGAGAGCGATTTAAGGTGTATGGAATCCGGGAGTTGAATTCCCTCGGATTCCATAATCTCCCCTTGCTTTACATGCATAGCTGCACATTTGTCCACACCAAATTCCATCCTGATGGCGCTACTGAAAGTTTCAGTTACCTTCAGTAGCTCCATTAGTTGCAAATTGCTGGGGGCAAAGAGTTTCAGGTCATCCATGTAAAGAAGGTGAGATATGGCCTGACCACCTCTTCTCAACCGATAGCCCAGTCCTGAATCCTCCAGTAATGTGCTAAGAGGATTCAGAGCTAAGCAAAACCAAAGTGGACTCAGACTGTCGCCCTGAAATATTCCCCGTTTAATCCTAATAGGCTCATCATCACCCTGGATCGGTCGACATCCTGGATAGCGAAGTACCGTCTTCCATTGCCTCATACATGACTCAAGGAAGGTGCGTAAAGTCGTATCTATTTTGTACAACTCCAACACCCTCATGAGCCATGTATGTGGAACAGAGTCATAGGCCTTCTTGTAATCTATCCAACATGTCGACAGATCCTTGCGGGATCGACGAGCCTGTTGGCTTACGGCCATGTCTATGAGGAGTAGCTCCTTAGTACCCCGGGACCCATTCCTACATCCATTCTGAGAGGCAGACATAATCGAGTTATTCTCTATGTGTCGATTGATTTTTTCTCTCAGAATGGATGTAAGAAGTTTATAGACCGTCGACAAACACGTAATCGGTCTATAATTCTTGGGTTCCGCGGGGTTACCTGTCTTATGGAGCAGGTGGGTAACGCCAGTTGTTAGATACTCTGGTAGCGACCCAGACTCTAAGGTTGACTGGAATTGCGATGCCAGGGGCGCGTGTGAGTTTCTATACCATTTCAGCCAGAAGTTTTGCAGTCCGTCCGGTCCCGGTGATTTCCAGTTCGGTAACGGACGAACTGCTTTGGCTACATCCGCTGGACTAATTGTAATTTTTTCCATTTCTGGTATAGCTTCACACACGCGCTCGACTTCACGTATCCAGCCTCCCTCAGTGTGACTGACAGGCACCGACCAAATGTTTCGCCAGAATGTAATAGTGGCAAAATCATCTGGGCGGAGCCCGTCAATCACATTTTGTTCAGGTCGCTCCCAAGCTCTATATACCCACCTCTCATCGCTCTGGAAAATGCGATTCTGCGAGTACCGATCAACCCGCCGCTTATACCGGCGAATGCGGCTCGCCCATGCACAAACCTTCTGCTTCAGGAAGTCGATGCGCTCTGTGACACGTGACATATATTCTTGAGGGCTGATACTAGTCCCCAAAAACGCACGCCTCACAAAGCGCATCACTCGTGGTCGCGTATTACCCTCCCTGAAACTGTGTAGTTTGCCGATGAGTACCCTGGCCCCATCGATACGCCTCCCAATTCTGTATTGCCAGGCTGGTACAGCAGGTTTTGGTCGAATAGTTCCATCTGTATTAGGGAACTTGATGTTCGCCAAACGACATGCCGCAACAGCCCCACAATACAAGATTGAGTGCGTATCAACGAGGTTCTCGCTACTCTCAAAGATGTTTTTAAGCAGCGAGTCCAGAGTACACACCAGCGCCCTATTTTTTTTGTGCATGGGTAACCGTGGCAAACGGGGTCTAAGCTCAGTCGGAGTCAATCTGTACTCGCGAAGCGCATCCTCCAGTGCGCTCCTCAGTTCGTCGTTGCACTGGCTACTTACTGTGACAACCCTCTCATCTGCATCATCATTATTAAGAATGGACCGCGGCGAGATTGCGTTAGTAGTCGGCGTTGCCGCGGTCTGCGTTTGTATAGATGTGGAGACGATTTGGTTGCTCAGTACCTCTGAGCGCAGCCGATCAAGTGCAGCGTCGTCCAACCTGTGATTGCGTTGGATAAACCGCACCTGATCCGACAATCGTTGGGCCGAGACGTTGACGGTTGGTTCCAGGTCCTGAAAAAGAGACAGCATCCTATCACGATACGCAGTGAGGCTAGTTCCCCCCTCTGTAGACCCGTAATATGCGCGCATGACGTTCTCATTCATAGACTGAGTCCATCTCATGCGCTGCACACAACCACCGGCAGCGGGGACCCGGCTCGGAGCCGGTTGGCCCCCAGGTCCCAAGCTCTTCGGTGGCCGGCCTCTCCCCGGCCGACGTACAGGTGTTGGCGACGTCGGCGGGGAAAAATACTCGTCGCTCGAGCTCGACGCAACTGCAGCCACCGGTGACACTGGTGATCCGAGGTCCGGCGGCGGCGAGGCGGAGCTGAGCGGCGAGCCCGGGGGTGGATGGCGTGCGCGACGGGCAGCTGCTCTAGTCAACATTTTTATTCATTCCATTTCCAGTTTCCAATTTAGATGCGATGTGTTTGACGTTGTCAAACGTCATTCGGTGTTTTTCTCTTCATATTTCATAAATTAGTTTATTTGTTTAATGCGGATAGGATATAGGTTTTCTGTATTTTTTATTTCTTCTTAAATGATCAATTGTAACACAGTTTTGGGTGAAATGTACGATTTTATCAAATTTATAATGGAATAGAAAAAAAATTGACTGTTGTTGCTAGAGTGTTGCCAGGTTATTATTATTATTATTATTTTTGTTTCTGTTTTTACTTCTCAGCTCTTAGGCTGGTATTTAACTACATTTACGGGCCAAGCCAAGTAAATGTAGCGTGTGGTATGTTATGTGGTGGATGCGTTCTGAAGTAGACCCATTTCGCGTTCGTCTATTTGTAAGAACTTTCTGACAATGCGACATGTATTTAAGATAGCTGCTTTTTGTAAGGGTATATAAAGGGTATCTATCTATCTATTTTATTATTATTATTATTATTATTATTATTATTATTATTATTATTATTATTATTATTATTATTATTATTATTATGTTCGTTTATTCATTATTGTAACTTATAAATTATATTTTTAAATATTTCAATAAAAAAAATAAAAAAAACATTTAAAAATATAAAAAAAAATAGTGTCCCACCGGTATCGGGAACAGGGTCCAAGCTACCGGCGGTCAGGGCTCCAGAGAAAGGAACCTCCTAACAATACGAGCCGTGTCCAGGAGTACCGCTTTCTGGATCAAGCCCTTGATCCAGCCGCCTAACGCGAGCCTCCTAAGGTGTTGGTCGAGGCTCTTGGCTATTAAGCCATTGGCTGACACGACTATCGGTACAATGATCGCCGAGTCTACATCCCACATGTCGACAACCTCGCGAGCCAAATCAATATACTTGATTTGTTTGTCTTTCTCGGCTTTCACGAGGTTCTCGTCATGCGGAACGGATATGTCAACAATCATTGTACGCCTCTCTCTTCGGTCCACCACCACTATATCAGGCTTATTGGCTACAATAGTCCTGTCAGTGATGATGGACCGATCCCAGTACAGCGTGATATCGCCATTATCGAGAACTGGGTCGGGCATATACCTGTAGTATGGCACCTCCGATTCCACAAGAGAGTACTTCAGAGCAAGTTGCTGATGGATAATCCTGGCTACAAGGTTGTGTCTATGCAAGTATTCACCGTTAGCTAGACGAGAACAACCAGAGATAATGTGGCGGATTGATTCACCCGGTCGGTGACATGCCCGACAAATGTCAACCGTGCCGTCCTTCACAATAAATCTCCGGTAGTTATTCGTCATGATAACTTCGTCCATAATTGCACAGACAAAACCTTCGGTTTCCCCAAAGAGGTCACCGACGCGCAGCCAGGCTACGGACGCTAGTTGATCTACATCGGGCCCATGAAGGGCCCGGAAAAAGCGTCCGTGGAGTTCCTTGCTCTGCCATACTTCCCTGCGATCGTTAGTGTCAAGCACTATAGGTTTGCGCCAGCTCTCGTTAGCCAAGGAGAGCGGGGTGAGTCCCTTGTCCACTGCCACTACATCACGATGCATACCCACGTCGGCGGCTAGGAAATATTCCCTGAGACTGCATACCTCGCGATTGTGCAGGGTCTTAGCATTTAAAAAGCCTCGACCCCCACACTTCCGCGGGATATACAGTCTCATCACCGACGATCGTGGGTGATGCATTCGGTATGCAGTCAGCAGTGTACGGACCCGCCTGTCCAGGGCATCAAGTTCCGTTTGAGTCCATTTGAGTACACCGAAAGAGTACATCAATACTGGCATGACCCAACCGTTGAAGGCGCGCACCTTGTTTCCGCCTGAAAGAAGGCTATTGAATACCTTCTTCAGGCGTCCAAAGAAACGCTCCTTCAACGTTTGCTTCATGTCAATAGCATTGATGCCTAACGCTTCCGACATACCCAAATACTTATAGGTTTCGGTTGGAGAGAGAGATCTCAAGTTTATGGAATCCGAGAGTTGGGTACCCATGGATTCCACAATCTCCCCTCTCTTTACATGCATGACTGCACATTTATCCACACCAAACTCCATCCTGATGGCACTACTGAAGGTTTCAGTAGTTTATTATTATTATTATTATTATTATTATCTTTATTTCATTTACATAAACATATTAGTTACATTTTTAAATATTTCAAAAATAAAAAATAAAACATTTAAAAATATAAAAAACAGTATCCCACCGGTATCGGGAACGGGGTCCAAGCTACCGGCGGTCAGGGCTCCAGAGAAAGGAACCTCCTAACAATGCGAGCCGTGTCCAGGAGTACCGCTTTCTGAATCAAGCCCTTGATCCAGTCGCCTAACGCGAGCCTCCTAAGGTGTTGGTCGAGGCTCTTGGCTATTAAGCCATATTATTATTATTATTATTATTATTATTATTTGTTTAGTTCTTTAAAGTTCTTCTCGTATAAGAGAGATTAATAAACCTTACACACGGGCCGGGGCCAAGTATGTAAGGCGGGATTTAAATGGAAAAGGTGGATGTCAGTGTTGAAGAAGTCAGGAACTTTCTAGTGATCCGACAGGTGTTAAGGATAGTGGCTTTTTGGAGCATATACAATGTTTGAGCTGGCATCTGTAGAGTGTTGAGGCTTTGTGCGAGAGATTTTGGTATTATGCCTGTAGACGAAAGAACAATCGGGACAATATGAACTGTTTGAGCTTTCCATTGGGTTTTAATCTCTATGGCGAGATCTTGGTACTTACTGAGCTTTTCGGATATTGTGGTTTGAACATTGTGTGAGTTAGGTATTGCTATGTCTATCAGATATACTGTTTTGTTAGTTTTATCATGTACAGTAATATCGGGTCTATTGTAGTGAATTGTTTTGTCTGTAATAATAGTCCGATCCCAGTAAATTTTGATGTCCTTACTTTCTAAAATTATTTCTGGGGTATATTTATAATACGGCATCATTTCAGTTACAAGTTTATATTTGTATGCTAAATGTTGGTGTATAATAGCAGCAACTTGGTCATGACGGTGTTTATAATCTGTTTGGACTAGCGATTTACATGCTCCTGTTATATGTTGGATGGTTTCAGAGGCACTGTTGCAGTGTCTGCAGAAATCAGTCGGCTGATTCTGGTCTTTCATGATATATTTTCTGTAGTTACGAGTGGCTACTATTTGATCCTGTATCGCTAGCATAAAACCCTCAGTCTCTGGAAACAATTCGCCTCGTTTGAGCCATTCGTTCGACATCAATTTATCGACGTGTGGCTGGCTCAGGGAGGCTCGGTGTCTTCCATGAAGGGCTTTTTCAGACCATGCTGCAATTTTTTGTTGTGTACTTGTAATGTGTTCATTTATTTGCGTGTTCCTATTTTGGAGATTTAGTGGCGTGAGTTTTTTATCTATGTCCGATATCTGTTTGTGTAGTAATGAATTTTCTGATTTATAATGGAAGTACACTCTGAGTGAATGTATCTGTTTATTGTGTAAATTCTGGATGTCTATCAGTCCCCTTCCTCCTTCTTGGCGAGGCAGTGTAAGTCGTTGTATGCACGATTTTGGATGGTGTTTTCTATGCTTGGTAAGGAGTATGTGGACAGTACGCTGTAGTTTTTTGATATCAGTCTTTGACCATTTTATAATTCCGAAAGAGTATGTGAGAATAGGAATTGCAAATGTGTTGATGGCTTTTATCGTATTTTTAGAGTTCAGGTTACTTTTTAAAATAAGATTGAGGCGGTGTGAGAATTTTTTGAGCAGTTCTTGTTTTGATAGTTTTTGTTGTATCTGTCTGGACTGTTTAAAACCTAAATACTTGTAAGTACTCTGTTCATCCATTGGGTCGATTGATTCACCTGATCCTAATGTGTAACTATTATTTTGGATTTTACCTTTTACAACGGACAAAATTTTGCACTTATCCACTCCGAATGACATACAAATGTCATCAGAAAATAGCTGAGTTGTATCAGCTAGTTGAAAAAGTGCTCCCTTGTCTGCTGCATATAACTTTATGTCATCCATGTACATTAGGTGTGTTAGTTTGTATTGTGTATTATGGTTTACCAGTGTGAATCCTACGTCTGTTTTATCTAGCAAGTGTGACAGTGGATTAAGTGCCATGCAAAACCATAGAGGACTCAGAGCGTCTCCTTGAAAAATTCCACGTTTAATAGAGATTGGTTCAGTAGCTACTGTAGTCGAGGATGAATGAATTTTAAGAACAGTTTGCCAGTTCTGCATAGACGTTTCTAAGAATTGCTTCAGAGTAGGGTGAATTTTGTATAAATTTAAAACGTGTAATAACCAACTGTGCGGAACTGAATCGAAAGCCTTTTGATAATCGATAAACATAGTATGAATATCTTTCCTACATTTAACAGCGCTGTTCATTGCTATCGCGTCAATGGTTAGTTGTTCTTTACATCCCTGGCTATGCTTACGGCATCCCTTTTGCTGTTCTGCTAGAATGTTATTTTTTATCAAATGTTCGTATACTACTTCGCTTACGCAGGCTGTTAGTATTTTGTACAAGGTTTGTAGACAAGTAATTGGTCGGTATTTTGCGGGGTTTGTGGTGTCATTTATATCTTTAGGTATCATATAAGTTACTCCGTGTGTGATGTATATTGGAAGTAAATGTGGCGATTGTATGAATGTATTTAAATGGTTATATAAGAAAGGATGTATGCTAGAGAATTTTTTATACCAGTAGTTATGGATGTTGTCAGTGCCTGGTGATTTCCAGTTGTGTGTACGCTTAATGACTTCTATAAATGTTTCTATAGGTATAAACTCAAATTCCATATCAGGAATTTCTGTAGCTGCATGGCTGACCCAGTCTACGTGTTCATTATGGTATACTGGATTTTCCCAAATATTGGCCCAAAATTCTCGTAGTGATTCCGGTGAAGGTCTATCTAGACTTTCGTTAGTAATGTCTCTGTTGTTAGACGTTAGGTTCCTATAAAATATTTTTTCATTGTTTTTAAATTTTGTGTTTTGTACTTTGCGATTAGTGCATGTTATGTATCTTTTAAGCCTGCTAGATGCTGCGCTCAATTTTTGTTTTAGAGTATCCAAAAAGTGTTCTATTTGTGTATTAGAATTTTCGTGTTGAGCGTGCAATTGGTATTTTAATTTTATTTGTTCGACTGCTGCTACTAATTTTTGACTTCTACTACCATTAATGAAATGTGTCAGCCTACCTATATTTACTCTTAAATTTTCGATTTTCTTTTCTAACCTGATTTGCCACTTTGGTTTCCTATATTTATATGTGCGGCGTTCACTTTGTGTTAGGTCCGATATTTTAGCTCCGTTGCATTTAGCTGCCGTCCATGCTGCACAATAAATTATGGTCTGCAATTTGATAAACTCAGTATCACCATTAACGTGCTTAGGAAGAATAACGGTATTTATGTAATTAACTATTGCAGAAAACTTTCTGGAAGTCTTCTGCTTGGGAATATATGGTCTATTAGTGGGGTGTGTATCTATAAAATTTAGTTGTGCTTGTTGAAATGTGGCTTCAATTTCTGTACTACTATCTAAAATAGAATTAAAATTGATTGGTTCAGATTGAGAAATATTTATGTTATTCAAGAAATTATTATCTTCTTCTATATTCACTAATGATTCAAGAACAATGTCACCTCCACTACTGTTATTTAAGGCCACGTTAGTTGTATGGGTGTTTGTAATTAGTGTGTTAGGGGAATTTTCGTTTATGTCAGATAGATCTGACTCGGTCTGTAATTGTGTATTTAAATGATCGCCACTTGTTTGTTCAGTATTTTGGGTACTGTTGTTGATATTCTCTAATTCTATAGCTACCTGATTTCTGATTTCTTCTAACCTTTTAGTGTCTATATATACATTATTTATAATCGCTCTCACTTGATCAGATAATCTTTGCTCTGTTACATGTGTTAATTCTGGGTATATATTTATAAATTCTTCACGTAAATGTTTTCTATAGACTGTTTTATTGGTTTCTAATTGCGTGATAGTATAATATATTCTAATTATTGCTTCATTATGTTCGTTCGTCCATCTCATGCGCTGGTTGAACTGTGTGTTAGATTGTGTGGAGTGTTGCTGTATCTGAGTGTAAAACATTTGTAATTCAGCCCTGACTTCTTCATAAATCTGATCAATTGTATTCTGTGGTAGCAATTTCTTTTGAATTATTGCTCTACGCTGGTCACCAATTCTTTGTCGGCTTACTTGCATATCCGGGTATTTTTCTAAGAACTTAGTATGAAGCGATGGAAGATATGCATTTTTGTCCGTGTCCATATTTGTGAGATAAAGGTAAGTGCGTAGAATGAATTTATTCATTTCAATACTCCATTTCCTACGACTTGTTGCAGTCCTAGCAGTGGGTACAGTATCTTCGACAGAATTTGTCTCCTGTACAACATCTGCTGACTGTATTGATGATGAAGATGGCGTCGAAATGACGCGGAAAGATTGTGACGATGATGTGATTGATGGAAAAAGAGATGAGGGAGATAACGAAAAAGGTTGTATAGTTTCGTCATCTATCTGAGGCATACTTGCCAGAAGTTTTTTAGTTTTTGATCTAGTATTCATGATATTCCCACGAGAAGCTAGGGACTTAAAAAGTCAACCACAGCAGAGCCCTGCGTTCACTGTGGCAAGGGTAAATATAACTGGAGGTCCCCTATTATCCAGAGTTTGCACACTAGCGACTAGTGCATTCCCCTAGCCATGCAGCCCTCGGCATGTGCAACTTTGGCTTGGATTGTATCTCTTTTAGTCTGGCCCTTTGCCCTAGACCTGTCTCGACAAAGTAAACTCTGTCGTCACAGGCCCAGGGCTCAGAGCACGCAAGCCCCATCACGGCGTCAACGTAGAGATACGACGATGGGGTTATTATTATTATTATTATTATTATTATTATTATTATTATTATTATTAAGATCGCGGGTTTCCTTTCCAGAAATTCCTCGTGGCCCTTGCGGGTATCGGCCCTACTGGGCCCTTGCAGTTTTGCTGATATATCATTGAGGCATGCGTAGAACACCACGAGCCATCGATGACTTGGGCTTGGTCCTTACCGGACGGTCGGACGGAGAGCTACCCATTGCTCATCGTTTGTAAACCCGCGCGTACGGGGGCCATGGTGGCTCAGCACTGGGTTGGGACAGTCACTGTCGCCATATCGCCATGAGATCCCGCTGGAAAGTATTCTATGTTCTAATTCACGACGGCGACGTGGTCTACCTCTGTTAAAAATTTCATCTAAACTAGTTTAGCCATTGAGGCGTAATTGATTAAACTGTTGTTTGAGTTGCCACGGCTCTGGAACGCAAAGGGCAATTGAAGGAACACGGGCGTGTTTTAATCAGTAAAAGTTTGACACTCCCTATCGCTCTACCCAGAGCGGGAGAAATTATTTAATGACTTCCCACACAAAAACGAAAGACGTTAATAATAGAAGTTACGCATCTCTTTCTTATCAATACAGTTCGAGAGGGACAACAAGCTGTTTTCTACTGCAAGCTATTTAAACTCGTTAAAAAATAAAAGACCCGTTTTGACATTTGAGAAATACCCTAAAATGTAACTTAGAACGAAACTGAAAGAAACAGTAAAATAATAATTAATTACTTAGTTTTTTTTTTAAATACAAACATTATTTTTTTTGACTCGTTAAATAATATGATGGAATATCATCATCTTCCTGCCCTTGTCCCGTGTTATTTGGGGTCGGCGCAACATGTTTTTTTCTTCCATTCTGCCCTGTCACTCGTCATACTATCACTAACTTCCTTTTCTTTCATATCACTCTTCACACAATCCATCCATCTTTTCTTTGGTCTCCCTCTCCCTCTCCATCCATCCACATGTAAACTCATAACTCTTTTAGTAACATGCGTTTCATCCCTCCTCTTCACATGACCATACCAAGACAAACGATTCCCTTTCAACTTTTCAGTCACTGGCGCCACTTTCAAACTTCCCCTAATATACTCATTTCTCACTTTATCCATTCTCGTCACACCACACATCCATCTTAACATTCTCATCTCCGCTACGTGCAATCTTTTTTCATCCGTCTTTTTCACAGCCCAACATTCTGATCCATACAGTATGACAGGCCTTATCACGGACTTGTAGATTTTACCCTTCAACTTGAGGGGCATCCGTGGATCACAAGTTGTTCCCGTGACCTGTCGCCATTTCATCCATCCTGCGTTGATCCGATGTGTTACGTCCCGGTCTACCTCACCATCCCCTTGCACGAGTGACCCGAGATACCGAAAGTCGGAACAGATCGGTATGGGTGTTCCAGCGAGAGATAAAGGCACTAGATTGGAGAGACCGCCGAAATCGCAGAACAAGTATTCCGTTTTGGTTCTACTCAATTTCAGGCCAACACTCTCCAGTCTGTGCCACCACACCTCCAATCTGTTCTGGACCTCTAGGCCACTCTCGGCAACCAACACAATGTCATCGGCAAACAGCATACACCAGGGAGCCTCTTCCTGAATGTCCGACGTCAGAGCATCCATTATCATCAGGAAGAGGTAAGGGCTGAGAGCCGACCCTTGATGTAAGCCGACAGCCACATTGAAGCTGCCAGTGGTGCCCACTGTAGACCGGACTTGGGTACTGCATCGACTGTACATCGCTCGGATCAACTGCACATACTTCCCAGGCACACCTTTCTCCTTAAGGGCCCACCACAGAACCTCACGAGGTACTCGGTCGTATGCCTTTTCGAGGTCAATGAATACCATGTGCAAGTTTTTATGCGCACCTTTGTATTTCTCGCACAGCTGGCGTATAGCAAAAATGGCATCCGCTGTACCCCGACCCGGCATAAAACCGAATTGGTTCTGTGAAATTTCACTCTCTTCTCTCAGTCGCCTTTCAATAACTTTCTCCCAGGCTTTCATAGTATGTGACATTAGCTTTATTCCTCTTTGCCCTTATATTATTTTTGCGTATTTAAGCATTCGTTTTGACAGATGTCAAAACGGGCCTTTTATTTTTTGACAACTTGCGTCAATCGGTCTACCTTCAGGGGCCCATTTTAACCCAATAACACGACCACTATCCATAACAAGCCTATCTTAGATCTCAATGAATCAGCTGTACAGAATACCATTATTATTCATGAAGCACCACTTGTATACATTTGGTAATGAAGTCCTACTTGAATATCAATGATCAAGTCATATGTTTAGATTGCGATGGTCAAGATTTTAAGGACAATTTAAAGGGAAATTCCATGTTGGCCATGGATTTCTAAAGGTTTACTAAACATAGGCAAATGAGGTAAAAAGGCACGTTTGCGCAGTACTTGAGCTATTGACTGCGGCACTCCGTGTCGCGGTTTCAATTCTCGCACAGAATAAATATTTGTATTTTTTTATTGATCTAAATCAGTGCTTGACTCCGTATGGTGTCCGGACGTAAAGAATAACACCATCCCATCTCTTCCCGTGGGTGTCGTAAGAGGCGACGGGACATACCAGAGAATGGGCAGCAGCATCCAGCAGATTATGGCAAACCCCCTCCCCCCCCCAAAATGAAAACCAAAACGAAAAAATGTTCCCTAGTGCCCGGCAGCCCGTCTACCCTTGACTCCGGTAGCCCGTCTACCCTTGACTCCGGTACCGGTCAAGGCCACGGCGAGGCAAGGGGTACGTAGCGTTAGAAGGCCTCCTACAAGGTGGACCGATGACCTGGTTGCGGGAATCCGATGGATTCGAGACGCACAGGACCGTTCATTGTGGCGACACTTGGGGGATGCCCATGTCCAACAGTAGACGTCTTTCAGCTGAAATGATGATGATGAGTGCTTCAGAGATAAATTAGTAATATTTACTAATTAGTAATATTTATTTATTCAGAGATAAAAATTGGTAAAATAATAATATAAAATCTTAGGAATAATTACAAAGGTATAACTATGTTAAATGCCTGTACTTAAATGCTTGTGCTTGATTGCGATCTAGTTTATTAAGAGCCTATTCACTCTAGCCTTGAAGTCTTCTAAATTATAATCAGATAGGAAGACCGCAGCAGGCAAATTGTTCCAGTCCTTCGATGTAGGCGGTATAAATGAAATCAGAAATCAGCAACGTTTATTTCAAATAGACCAATTACAGGCACTTTTGAATTGTCAAAATGTCAGTCAGTCAAAAAAAGAAAAATGAAGCTAAATTGCACGTTCCAAAGCGTAGATCTCTAAGGAGAAGAACGTGCAAGAAACTCCATGGACACTCTTTTAAAATCATATTATTGTTACATAAATCTTGGTTACATATTTCATGTCGCTTCTAATATGTGAGCACAATGTAGATAAATAAGAATAAAAACTAATTAAAAAGATAGAAATTGAATGAATTCACTGGCAGCTAAGAGATGACCAGTCTCAACCGACGGCACCCGTTCACGAGCATGACGCGTGCATCAGCCTCACTCAGCTCAACCATTTTGAAGGGAACTGAATGACCCAATAACACGTGCCACCATCAGCGAGACAATTGAGTGAGCATGACAAACTCTCACCTGCCATGCTCGTAATGTCAAACAAGTTGTAACCTAATAAAAATGCTCCATGGTACTTCACATTCACAAAACTTGAAAAAAAAAAAAGTGCTTCTACATTATACAATGCTATTGTTTCCAAATGCAAAAGGTAATAAATTATCATAACCTCTATTGAAATAAACAAATAAAATAAAATAAGAAAGATTTCGAAAATAACAAAACAAAAAGGGGAATAGTAAGTATCTCTTCCAATAATTAGAAATATATATATTAAAAAAACACAAAACTTAATTTGAAGGCTGTGGCTGTGGAGCAGAACCGGCATTTAGCCAAGCGTTTTTGTCAAGGATATAATCTTCCAGTTTATAATACGCTTGTCTACATAGTGTGCGTTTAATGCATGTTTTAAATTTGGACTCATTTAGTTGTAGAATCTCAAGTGGTATTTTATTATAAAATCTTACACAGTACCCCATAAAAGAACTATGTACTTTTGCCAATCTGAATCGAGGTTGATCTAATTTGTTCCTATTCCTAGTATAAAAATTGTGCCTGTCACTTATCTTAGTAAAAAGATGAATATTTTTCCGAACATACATAATGTTTTCATAAATGTATTGACAAGGGACCGTCAGGATGTTTATTTCCTTAAATAGTTCTCTAAGAGAATCGCGTCTGCGAAGATTATATATGGCTCTGATAGCTCTCTTCTGCAGAATAAAAATAGACTCTATGTCTGCAGCCCGTCCCCATAGCAAAATACCGTAAGACATGATACTATGAAAGTAACTAAAATAGACTAGTCGCGCAGTATCTACATCAGTAAATTGACGGATTTTTCTGACAGCATATGCTGCCGAACTAAGCCGACCTGCCAGAGATGTTAAATGAGGACCCCATTGTAGCCTCGAGTCAAGCGTGATCCCTAGGAAAACCGTATCTTCGACGAATTCGAGTTTCTCCTTGTTCAATACTATGTCGGAGTAATTACTTTTAACATTCGGTAACGCAAATCTTATGCACTTAGTTTTTTTTCCATTTAATACTAAATTATTAACAGTAAACCAGTTTTGGACTTGCTGTAGAGCATTGTTTACGTCATCAAGGTTTGTGGAACGTCTATTGATCTCAAAAATCAACGACGTATCGTCAGCAAACAATACAATATGTGGTTGTTTTTTTAATAGATGTGGTAGATCATTTATGTATACTAAAAAGAGGAAAGGACCCAATATTGAGCCTTGTGGTACACCCATTTTGACTTTCAAACCCGGAGAATTGACACCGTTTATCTGAACTTGCTGTTGCCTATCAATTAAATAAGATTTTACCAAGCTGAGTGCAAGTTTACCTAGCCCATAATGTTCTAGCTTTAAAAGCAAGGTTTCGTGATTAACACAATCGAAAGCCTTTGAGAGGTCACAAAAAATTCCTATCGCATCTTGGGCTTGTTCCCACGCTGCAAATATATGTTTTAATAAAGTGACACCAGCGTCAGTCGTACAACGTCCTTTGGTGAAACCATACTGCTGATCGTGAAAGATTTTATTGCTGTTAAAATGGTAAAGCATTTGATTAAGCATAACTTTTTCAAACACCTTACTGAAAACCGGCAATACTGATACAGGTCTGTAATTATTAGTGTCATTATGGTCACCAGATTTAAAAAGTGGTATAACCTTACTGTATTTCATTATATCTGGAAAGACTCCTTGGTCCACACACAAATTAAATATTAAAGCTAAGTATGGTGCTATGGTCTCAATTATGGATGTGCATACTTCAACAGACATTCCCCATAGGTCTTCGGTTAATTTGACTTTGATTTGCCGGAAAGCCTTTATGACTGTCAAAGGGTTTATATGTTTGAATTGAAATTCAACCGGACAGCCTGGTAAGTTTGCTTTCAATAAAGCAATTGAAGCTTCAGGGGAGGAATTTAGAGCTTCCGTTGTCCTAAGAGGTATATCTGTGAAATAATTCACAAACTCTTGGGCTACTTCTATGTTAGAGCTTTTGGGACCATGTGAAGTCTCCAATAAAAAATCCGTGTTGCGTACTTTATTCCTACCAGTTTCACTATTAATAACTTTCCACACAGGCTTAATTTTATTGTCTGCCGATTTGATCTTATTGCTAATGTACAGGGCTTTCGCTACCTTGCAAATCTTTCTGAAAAGTTTAGAATATCTATTTACATATTTATTAAAGGTTGTTGAAGAATGGCTTAAGGCCGTACAGCTCATATAGTTTTTCCTCATACCTTTAGTCGCCCAGTCACTAAATACAAACTTAGGGAAAATATTTTTCGACTTCTTTTCAAAAGCTGTATTAAATTCATTGAGTACCACTGAAAAGAAATTATCATAAAATTTATTTGCATCATCAATATCATGGCCCAGAACATTTAACTTATTTTCTAAGTTACTATTAAATTTTGTTAATTTGCCAATTGTAATTGGCCTAAATTGAATTAAAGTTTTTTCCAAGGCTGCGTGAGACTTAAAAGCTACCGTTTGTCCACTATGATCAGACGGAAGATAATTTACTATGGCTTTATCTAAATAGTCACAATTGCAGAAAACATTATCAATACAAGTAGACGACGAATGACGAAGTGAAACCCTTGTATGGCCTACAGATAGTTGTTTCGGGTCTGAGTGTCACATTTTTGAGTTAACATGTTTGTGAACCCACGATACAGAAGTTATTCCTATGTGAGGACAAACTTAAAAAAGAAATATTCTAAAATGGAACGCACTTGCAATACCTTTGATATTGCAGAGTCTATTAGATACAGCTTGCTTTTAATATATTCTTGCAATAACATTTATATAACTCATGGCAAACATCCTGCCCATACGCACAAAATGTTTTGGAAACACATTAATTATGCGTTCAGCTAAGGAATGGAATTCCTTGTCAGAGTCTGTGTTTCCTGATAGCTACAACCTAGGGGCCTTAAGCCAAGAGTGAATAGGTTACTTTTAGGCTAGCATACTCCATCGTCGACAACATCAACGCTTACCATCAAACGCGAACCTATTAATACCTAGTAAAAAAATACCACCGGCTGAAAAAAGCGTGAGTGTTCGGCCAAACTAGAAGACCAGTGCAGGGTGGGCGCGGCGCACCAATCCCAAACATAAGGGCGCGGGAAGCGGTGTGGGTTGTCCAACGTGGGACACGCGCGGGCAACTCACGCCATAGGTCGTTCATAAAAGTGGCCACAGTGAGTGCGGCAACCCTGTTCCTGCACCCGAGCCGCTCCCCGCACCGCGCTGCCAGTCTGGCCAAGCAAATCGCGCGCGTTCCCGCACCCGCGCTGCTCCCTGCACCGCGCTGCCAATGTGGCTGAGCACTGAGAGACCCCTATAACCTGCATGTCTGTCGTAAACAACGACCAAACTAGGCAGCAAACTAGGAATTATAATCAACCCAGATATTCCAGATTAGAGCGGAAGAAATCATTGGATGATAACCCATTTAAAAAAAAGCAGCATTTACAAATGAATCATTTACATAACACCATCATCATGCATCATTTAACTTACACCAAAAGGCGTATTTTCGTCACTACCTCCGCAACCACGGTTTCGATTGAATGTCACACAAAAACGTGCGTGTCATATTATGTGACGTGAATCCTCGTACTATAAGCAACCGCCAAGTGTGGCGTTGATCTGCATAATAATTATGGCAATTTTACCTTGTTTTTAACCCTTTAACTGCTTGCGTCGGATTAGTACGACGAGCGTTTTCATGTCTATTCGCTAGGGTCGTGTGTTTGCTACTGAGGACTCCATCTCGTTTAGTTCTTCAATCTCCAAAGGTGACAGAAGAGCTGACGAGATGGAGTATTTAGTCGTGGATGTGCGACTCAGGCGGTATAAACGCGAGAGTGTTGGTCGGATATATCTGACGTAGGTGGTTAAAATGTTAAACATTAATAGGTTGGGCTGTAGTTGAAGTCAAAGCGTTTATTTGACTTTGACTTTGACTTTGAAGACGCTTGCTTAACGGAGTCGATAATAGTATAGTGACAGTGAAGTCTACCAACGCTGCGTCTTCCAGGGCGCGGTCGCCACTGCAGAATCATTCGGTCCCATCGACCATTTGTTCTGCGAGTAATGTACCCTGCCTACAGCCACTTAAGTTTAGCGTTTTTTCAAAATATATTTATACCTACAATTCAATATGGACCCCTCATCGGGATAAGGCCTCCACCATTTTGCTCCACGTCTGTCTGTCCTTTACTTTTTTGATCCAATTTTCAAAATATATTTATACAATTCAATATGGACCCCTCAACGGTTGAAGGCCTCCTCCATTTTATACCACGTCTATCCATCCTTTGCTTTTGTGATTCAATTTTCAAAAGACATTTATACAATTCAATATGGACCCCTCAACGGATGAAGGCCTCCTTCAATTTGCTCCACTTCTGTCTATGTTTTACTTTTGTGATCCAATTTTCGCCGGTTTTTCTAATTATTTCATCAACCCATTACCTGGAAATAACCTCAGTTTATTATTAGCCATGAAAATGAGACCGATTTCCTTAAATATGTGACTCATAATCAAAATAAGGAATATGGATCGATTAGCATAGGACCTCGGGGACACGATGGGTGTTCATACTTGAAACCAAATACTTAGTTAAAATTTTCCTTAAACCAGTGCTTGACTGCGATCCCACCTGATGGTAAGCAGTGATGCAATCGTTGATAATTTATTAAGAGCCTTTTCGTATTATGTAACGAAAGGCTGCTAATAAATTTTAATGCCTTCAAATATATGTAACATGGTGTCTTAAGAAGATGAAGAGAGAAGATTTGAGTATTCCAAATTAAGCACAAAGCGGGTTTGTTCGAAATAATTACCGTAGCCCTGGAATGCAAAAGGGTAACTGAAGGAACACATGTGGGTTAGCCAGTAAAAGTCTGACAAGCCCTCTCGCTCCACCCAGAATTATTTGATGATATCCCACCTCAAAAAAAAAACCAACATCCAATATTGGTTACATTTCTGACCAACGTTGGCTATTGGCCCCAAAGTGTAGAACCAACTCAAGTCGAAGGTCGGAGTACGATACATAGATGCTATTTTTAGATCATAGGGGAATATTATGTGAAATGAATATTGAGGAACGATTTAATGCCATTTTCACTCTTCTTTCACACAAGACTTCAGTATACAAATATGTTTACGCGTATCTATTAGCAGTTTAAAATGTAGGGAAGACAATAAAACAATAAATGAGTCGCGAAAAAAACAGTTAAATGACTGGCCTGTTGGTCTAGTGGTTAGTGGCCCTGACTGCTATGCTGGAGGTCGTAGGTTCGATTCCCACCCAGGACAAATGTTTGTATGATGAGCACGATCATTTGTTCTGTGTCTGAGTGTAATTTATCTATAGTGTAATATGTATGTATTTAGAAATATATAAGTATGTTTATCAGTTGTCTAGTACTCATAACACAAGCTCTGCTTAGCTAGGGAATAGACGGCGTTGTGCGATAGTTGTGGAATATTATTATTAATCGCTTTAGGGGACCAAATGTCCCCCAACGTGTCGCGCAACGCTCAATCTACGTGACGCTGCAACGTTCTCCAGTATCCCGCAACTTACCCCCCAACATTTTACAAAGCATTAATGTAACGCGGGGACATGTTTTTTGATGATATGACAGCGTTGCGCGTGTCTGAGGTTTTATTGTCCCACACGCACCTTTTTTTTCGGTGGAAATACGAGTATCATCTTATGACATCCCCCGCCCTTGGGCGGAGCGCGAGATAGTGTCAGACTTTTACTGACTAAAAACCCACTCCTGTTCCTTCGTTGCCTTTCGTACCGGGGCCGAGTATTCCTTTCAGAATCAGCCCCAATGGGCTTCGACCCTGCTGGGCGCCTACAGTTACTGACATCTCCTTGAGGCGCGTGTGAAACAGTACGCGCCGTCGACGACTTGGGCTCGGTTCGGACGGTTACCGGACGGTCGGACGGCGAGCTACCCATTGCTTGCCGTCCGCAAGCCCGCGCCTACGGTAGCCGGAAATCGGGATCGGAATTTCGGCGGCGGTGGTAGGGGCGTGAGGACCGTTACCTCACGCGATCGGCCGCCTCTTCCACACGCGCCACAAAGCGCTGTCTGCAAAATTAACGGGGCCTGGTAGGACCCAGATCTGATCTACCAGGGCTGCGGGATTATTAGAAAGAGACTGAAGAAACACAGGTGGGGCTTAGTCAGTAAAATCTGACTCACCGTCTCGCACCACCCAGATCGAGAGAAGATATTTGTTGATTTCCCACCTCAAAAAAAAATATAAGCCCCATATGGGGCGGTCGTTTTTTAGGGTTCCGTACCTCAAAAGAAGAAAACGGAACCCTTATAGGATCACTTTGTTGTCCGTCCGTCTGTGTCTGTCTGACAAGACCGTTTATCGCGGAAACGCGTGGAGGTATCAAGTTGAAATTAAAACCATATAGTCAAATCTGCAAGAGCAGTGGTAGCCGAGTGGTAACGGCCCCGACTTACGGAGTTGTAGGTCGCGGGTTCAAACCCAGCCAGGCGCATTACTTTGTGTAATTTATTTCATCACCACTGCTCTCAAAACGGTGAAGGAAAACATCGTGAGGAAACCGGCATGTCCTAGAACCAAAAATTCGAAGACATGTGACATCCACCAACCCGCACTGGGCCCGCGTGGTGGATTACGGCCCATTCCCTCTCCTAGAGGGAGGCCTGAGTCCCAACAGTGGGAACATTATAAGGCCGACTATGCTATGCTATGCTAGTCAAATCTGCGGTCTCTTGAAGCTGTGAAAAAATAAAATTTCTAACTTAACGAAAAAAAAAGGATACGGCCGTTTATGTCTCAAAATATATATTTCGACACTCGTGGAAATCAAAAATCATAGGGTACTTCCCGTTGACCCAGAATCCTGAAATTTTGCATAAAGCAAGTTCTTATAGTACAGATATAGGAATAAATGTGAAAACTATATCGTCACCGGAAAGCCAATACTACTTAAGCGCCATTTTGACCAAAATGAGTTATATATATCGTTGGATTGGATTTTTTTTGCTGCGTCGATTAGTCGGGATTTCATAATAATCTGAGCATTTTTTTGGCGCTTAAGCACTGCAAAAGTATGGTATTTATGATAATTTTGATGTTTTAATAAATACTTACGTAATGTAACTTATGATTATATTTTAGTCGTTGTCAGTTTAGTATTTTTCTATACTGACATCAGCCACTTTAACTTTGTTCAGCAACTCAAAATATTGTAGTTTGAGTCATTGATGTCGCTTTAGTATTTTTTGCCGACCGTAAATATGAGTTGATATGTAGCTAAGTAAATTTGCTTTACGTAAGAATTGATGAGCATGGCGCGTTAGTATATTTTGTCTTCGCAGTTTTCTGAGAGGGAACGGTTTAAGTAACTTTGCTTTTCATACCTAAGTATTTGAGTGTCTATTTAGAATGTTTTACATTCAATGAAATCGAATAATTATTATATTAAGCATGGATTATTTTACTCGACAAAATATTAATAGTTTGTTTAGCATTTAAATGTGTGAAACACGTACAAAAAATATTCAGTTATGTCTTTTCAATCTTATTGGGGTTATAGCAAGGTTATCGAAATATGTGATAAGTAATAACACCGCTTTTGCTAACGAGAGCTCTTATCAGCGAGTTTTTTTTACACCCAGATTGCCTAAAAGTACTAATAATATCCAAAGAACGACCACCAGAAGTGGACGCACCATCGACCTCTTTAGAGCTAACACAATATTTTACAGCAATAATGTGCCGAATGCAGTTAGTGTTAGGATTGGTAGTGCTGTTCGCAGTCGTAGGGTTTACACATTCCTGGGGTAAGTTGTTTTTCTGATTGTTAACTTTTTTTCATATCCATATCTCTGTGATCCCTACCACGAGCTGTTAACGTGATCCATGTGACGACTTTTACTGAACTTTTAAAGGAATGGAGCTATACAGGTTGTATAGCACCATCTTTCTTTCTTCCTCGCATGCCTGTGAACCAATGCCTGCTAGGGCTGTTTGATTGTTGGAAAGAGTAACCTCCCATAAGTTTTGCCTCGATGAAAGTTCTCTGCAGAGTTTTAGCCGGCCCTTGTTATACAGCTTTGGCGGAGGATTTTGAAGGAAAATAATCGGCAGACAGACCTTCAGCTTTTTTTTTTTTTTTTCGGTGGGAAAATCATCTTATGACATCCCCCGCCCTTGGGCGGGGCGGGAGATAGTGTCAGACTTTTACTGACTAAAAACCCACTCCTGTTCCTTCGTTGCCTTTCGTACCAGGGCCGAGTCTTCCTTTCAGAATCAGACCCTTGGCCCCAGTAGGCTTCGACCCTGCTAGGCCCCTACAGTTGCTGACATCTCCTTGAGGCGCGCGTGGAACAGCACGCGCCGTCGACGACTTGGGCTCGGTCCGGACGGTTACCGGATGGTCGGACGGCGAGCCACCCATTGCTCGCCGTCCGCAAGCCTGCGCCTACGATGGCCGGAAATCGGGATCGGAATCCCGGCGGCGATTGGGGCGTGAGGACCGTTGCCTCACGCGATCGGCCGCCTCCTTTGCTAGCATTACTGCTTCGCAGAAGGAGGCAACCGCCTGCCACTCCTCCTCGCTTCGGACCATGGCCTGTACCAAGGCCCGGCGCGAGAGATCGCCGCCGCCGATCGCCCCCACGAGGACACGGCGTTGCTCTGCCCAAGCGGGACAAACCTCCACCGTGTGCTCCACCGTGTCCTCCGGGTGGTCCGCACAATGGTGACACCCGGGCGTTTCTTCCGCACGAATCCGGTGCAGGAACCTCCCGAACTTACCATGTCCGGTGAGGACCTGCGTCATGCGGTAGGTAAGGACGCCGTGTTGCCTTTCCAGCCACTCCTCAAAGAGGGGAATTACCGCCATAATTATGGCGTGCCCAGCACTGGGTTGCGATAGTCGCTGTCGCCATTCCACCATGAGACCCCGCCGGAGCTCTGTCCGCCATGCCGCAACTTGTCGTGGCAGCGGAGTTTCGCCCCGACGTTGCATCTCCACGCGCAGATCGTGCATGCGTGCAAGGCCTGTTGCCACCAGGTCCCATGGTGGCTGGCCAGCAAGGAGGCAGACAGACCTTCAGCTGGATAACGTGCACTGGCAGTCCACCACCGTTAGCAAATTTAAAATTTCTACAGAGTGATTTGTGACGTCGTCTTGCTCCACAACTGTATTTATGAAGAATTGGCAAGGGAATTGTTGCAGTTTGATAATTTTTGGGCGTTGCCCCTACAAAGCGGGGCAGACCTTGACCGTATACTCCACCATGACCTTTGGGCAATCCGCCGAATTTGAAACCGAAGCCTCTCGAAACACCCACAACTGCTCTGTGTTTGTGACTTCACAAAACAATAAATTGACGGCAAACCAATCTCGCAGCCAATTGGGGCTATGACTGACACTGGTCTCCATCAGAATGTTGTTCCCGTGTTGGTCACCACTCACTGTCAAGGAGCTAACGACCGAAAGTCCGAAAGTCGACGTAAGGCTGCAAAGAATGTTGGATACAATATACGTAATTAAATTCGGGTCGCGTACTGTGTGAAACATTAACCGTAAATAATAAGACTCGCTATTATTGGGATGCATGGTGTAACCCTGTCGGTTACCAATGCAGTCCCACATCGACATGCATTAAATACACATTTTTACTTGTTCTACATATTCTACGATACTAGGCTAGTGCAAGGGGCTTCACGAACTGATCTTTGCCACAGTTTTGGAAATTCCAAGAGCCATGATTTAATGCCGATTTTCTACACGTTTTGCATACAACCTCTTTGTAACATGTATGGTTGCTTAAGTCTACAGTTTGAAAGCGAGACCCAATCTCGCTCTTGTAAAACATAGACGTATGTACAACATGTACGTAAGTACGAATATCTGTGCATTTAATTTCGTTAAAAAGTGTTTTTACTGTTTCAGACATCGCAGTAACTCATGGAGATGTACTAGAATTTTATACCAACGACATCAAAACCGACACCGTACGATTTAATTCTCATCACCTCACAGCGCTGGCGTATGATGAAATACACAACATGCTGCTGTATGTCGATAAACAGAGCGACAACGACACTATATGCGCTCATGACATATCTTCTAAAGTAAACCAATGTTTCACCAAGAGACACGGCAGAAACATACATGGCCTCGCCTTCGATCCCACCACAAAAATACTCTTCTTCACTGACACAAATGAAAGAACCATTAATTGGATTTCATTAAAGTCTGATTCTAATATTTATGAAAACCTTTTAATTAAGATGGATCACGGGATCCCTACTGATATTGCAGTGGATAGTTGCAGAGGGTACGTTTACAATTAATTGAATGTGTAAATGTCACCGGAGAATTGCAAACGCCGTAAGATTGTAAAATATCGCGAGAAATTGTAAACTTTTTTTTCTAAATAAAACACGGTTATGTTGGAAACTAATGATTTGGATGTGATTTATCGTATCTAAAAAGATTTTTTCATAATTTAACAAGAAATTATTATCTAATAAAGATTTATTACAATCCTACGGAGTCTGCAATTTCCCAGTGACATATATACTCTTACCAACAGTAATCATATCGTTTCAGATAGTTGATAGAGGATTTTTTCTTACAGGTTTGTTTACTGGATCAACACAAACCTGATGACGCCTACAATAGAGAAGGCTCGATTTAATGGATCAGAGAGAGAAGTTATTATTAATAGTAAATCATTATCGATGAATACAACTTACAAACTGGAGCCACACAGTCTGGCTATTGACCAACAAACACAAAGAATTTACTGGATTGAACCTGAGACTAGTTCATATTCTTATATAAATTACGCAGATTTGAATAGAAAAATTAAACAAACACTTAATCGTATAATATTTACTGATGAACAGTTTACCAATCCATCATCAAATACAATGACTGTTTCAAAAACAAACCTTTACAGAACTCGCTGGTGCTCTGACTGCGACATGATGATTTCGAAATTAAATAAGATTGCATTTAGAGGAGTAAAAGGTATTGATTTGCATACTCAAAATGTCACTGTGGGAATAGCTGCGAACTACAAAATCAAAGAACAATTTCAGGACATTAATGATTGCGAAATCCTCTCTTATCTCGTCCAAAAAACTTCTAGTGGGCCGTTTTGTGTTCACGGTGCGAAAGTTATTGGACAGTCTCTTTGCAAATGCATACCTGGATACATCGGTGAGCGATGCAATATATCAGTATGTAAGAATTATTGTATTCAAGGAATTTGTGACGTTAATGACGAGGGACTTCCTCGATGCAGGTAAAACATTCACTATACTCCTTGGATTGGTTTTCTTATTTATTTAAATTATTATACTTTTTCATGTTCGTTTTTGTAGATGCAATGCAGGTTATTCCGGGGAAAGATGTGAAGTTGATGTATGTCTGAACTATTGTATCCAAAACAACCGTAGTTTCAGTGATGAAGGACTGCCTCCATGCAGGTAAAACATATTTCAATTCTTGCATTGATTTCCTAGCCCGAAGAACCGCCAAACTTGAGTGGCAGTGGACAGGGCACTTCGATGATGGGGCCGAAATCGAAATGCTAAGTATAAAGTGATATAATTTAGGTGTCTTCAAGGCTAGAGAGAATAGGCTCTTAATAAACTAGTGCGATTCACCATCGACGATTGCATCACTGCTTATCATCAGGTGGGATCGCAGTCAAGCACAGTTTATATCATTTAAAAAAAGAGTGGCGACCGCATACCGGAAGACGTAGCGTTGGAAACCCTTCCACAAGGTGGACCGATGACCTGGTGAGGGTCGCGGGAATCCGCCGGATGCGAGACGCACAGGACCGCTCGTTGTAGCGATACTTGGGATAGGCCTATGTCCAACAGTGGACGACTTTTGGGTGAAATGATAATGATGATGATTGATTTTCTTCTTTAATAACAGTTTCACATTTTACTTATTTCAGTTGTGATGTCGGCTATTCCGGGCAGAGCTCAGTGTATTATTTGACCCGATTTGCGGACATCCTCGTTTTATACGCTATTTGGAAAAGTACCAATCATCTCTTATAAAAACTCTAATGACTTCATCTATCACAGTTGTCGAGATATTTTGAAAATCGAGAAAAGTTCATAAAAACCATATGAACACTTTAACTCCATATTAAACTATTTTTCCATTGATTGTTTATTTTTATTATATTCTGATGTATTTTAGACACCAATTAATTTTAAAAAATGGGTGAGAATATTTTTTCTATTATTTGGTAAAAAAAAATTCTGAGGCATCCTACAACAAACGCATTTTTTTAATGCCAAATTGTTAGTTGTGTTGACTTTTACTACCTCAAAAAAGTAGATGCTTCATAAACAGGATTTCAGAGATATTCCATTTTTTTAATTTTGAGTTAGGCTTGTCACTAGTCTGTAATTTTACTTTCTTTTATGATTTGTGTATAATCAATAGTCAAAGAAAAAATTAATTGTTTTTTTCTTAAACTCTTAAAATATTATCACGCACAGTTAGAGAAATTTAGAAAATAAAGAGATTAAAATAATCTCGTCTGTTTTGGTCGATAATTACATTTCCACTTTCTTGTTTTTTTTGAGGCATTTCCTGTAAATGTCTGATTACTAGTTGAAGTGACTTACATTACCACATAAAAAACTAGATGCTTCAAAGTCAAAATTTCAGAGATATTTAATTTATTTATCTTCATCCAACACAAATTACAAAGGTGAACAACAACAACAAACAACACAACTACAACAACACAACTTACAACATTAGCACAACACAACAACAATACAACTTAATACAACTTATAATTAGTATTAATAAACCCCCACGTAACATTGATTTTCGCCTAAAACAACTGCCCACATTATAATGCTCACAATTAAGGAACATTTCAAAATCCTTTAACCAATACTCAGTAATACAAATGATGTCAAAAATTGTTATTGTATCTTCAAAATTAAATAAATATATATAAACTGGTATTTCATGTTAAATTGTGTAACAAAATATTTGTTTGTTTTGTTGTTGTTTGTATTGTTGTTGTTGTTGTTAATAAACAATACCCATTGAAATCGACTATAAAAGGAAGATGTCCGCATCTGAAGTAAAATAATACACTATAAGAGCCGTGCCACACGATGCGTTGCGGCGCCGCACCGCAAATATTTCGACGAATCGGCGGGCCGTACGAACGGGGCGGCCGGCGTCGCTCGTATGCCCGCCGATTCGTGGAAATACTTGCGGTGCGGCGCCGCAACGCATCGTATGGCCCGGCTCTATGTGAAGAGGTGTGAAACCGCTGCGTATCCAAGTTATTGTCTGAGCAACGGTGTATGTTCCCTGAACGAGGAAGATGAGCCGTTCTGTAAATGTACCGAAAGATACAAGGGATCAAGATGTGAAGCTGTTCAAACTGTCACATTCACTTTCACCAACATTCCCACGTACTCCGCAGAAGATACAAACCTTACCCTAGCTGATGTATTGTCCAATGCGCGAAATAATGCTACAAACATTTTCGTTATCGTTGAGAAATCTTAACTTTAACAAAAATATGAACTGAAGGTACAGTTCATATTTTTGTGACTATTTAATACATTTTCTTTGTGTGTATTATAGATAATATTATATAATACGATGATATTTCCAAAATGACTTCAAATGTTGAATATTGTTGTGGTTCCCGCATCATTTTTTATTTTATTTTTTGTAAGAGAAAATCTTTTCTAAGTTCACTTCAAATGCGTTTATTTGCTTCATATAGATAAAATGTTATGGTACATGTTGTATGTGGTATGGTGTTAATTATAAAACATCAATTAAGTAGGTAATATGTGCTGCCTTACTGGGCGTGCAATATTGTTAACGAAATTTGAATTATTCCTTGTTAAAAGAGCCCACACTCATCCCAAGTCCTTAGGGCCTGCGCACACTTGAAACAAGACTGTCTTAGACAGACTTGTCTAAGACGTCGCAGACTTGTCTGCGACAAGACTGTTTTGTCTACGACACGGCGCACACTATCAAGACAAAACAGTCTAGCGGCGTACGGCCAGTGTTGCCAACTTATTGGATTTTCCACTAAAACTGGTGGTTTTAACCCCCATTTAGTTGCGAAAAATTGGTTTTAGCGGCTAGTGGATTTTTCTAGTGCATTAATAAAATTCAATTTCTTACTAAAAATGCGATCACTCGGGTGTAAATCAGCACCATAGAATTCATAATATGTGCAAACAAAAATGATTCGTCTGAAGACGAATTAATCCATAGCTGTTATTGAATAATTTGTATGTTGATTTACCTACTAATTTTAATTTACCCACAAATGGTATTTTGATCAACTGATTGTTAATTTTAATCATTTATTATTAAAGGAAACTAATAACCTATATACCTACTTATTTTATTTCGTACAACACACATTTTTTTAGTGGGAAATTTTGCGATTTTGTGTGTGGGATAATTTTTTGTTAGTGGTTTTCTGGTGGTTTTAAAAGTTGACTCTAGTGGTAATTTAGTGTAACTGTCGGCAGCACTGAACGTCTCAAAACAGTCTTGTCGCAGACAAGTATGCGACGTCGTAGACAAGTCTGTCTAAGACAGTCTTGTCTCAAGTGTACGCAGGCCTTAACTCGCCCAGTCCATAACTGATGGTGAAAAAAAGTACTTGTATGGTTTGTATTTATTTTTATTATAAATCACAGTAATTAAAGTTATGTGTGTCCGACGTATAAAAAAACATAACCCTTCTTGCAGTCGGGTAAAAAGATAATCCTCGTTGTTTTTTAGAATTTCAAAATTGAGTGAAACTTCCCGTGAAGATCCTTCCCCGTTTTAATAACATACTGATAAATAAAAAGCCTTGTTATCAGTTGCACTGAGTAGCATTGTATTGTCAAAAGGAAGGAATTCTTCTTATGTTAGAGATCTTTAAACCAATTTTTAGGCTTATTGTAAAACTAGGAATGAAGCTGGCTTTTCTCGTACATTTTGTCGAGACCGTTCACACTCACACTGTCCGAAGCAGCAGCCCCCCTAGCCAAGTTACGACCGTTTCGTTTACGTCGAACGCCTCGAGTAGGCCACGCCTCCGATTCCTTTGTTCTGACCACGTGACTGAGCGTTGATATGACGTGAGAACAAAGCAATCGGAGACGTGGCCTACTCGAGGCGTTCGACGCAAACGAAACGGTCGTAACTTGGCTAAGGGGGCAGTACTAGTCCAGCACGATAAACAGAATAGCGCAAGAGTATCGACACAAGTAGCTTCACAATGATCATGCGGATGATTTTTTCGACGCCATCGTTTATTTTTTGTTATAATTAGGTAAAAGATTTTTTGAGATTCGAAGAGGCTATTTGGGGATCCAGATCTGGTTAAGTCCAATCTACAAAGCCTCGAGCACAGGCGCAGGGTAGCCAGCCTATCAGTATTTTACAGGTTACATTATGGAGAGTGTGCGCGGGAATTGCATGACTTGATTCCGCCATCTCCTTTCCACCATCGGACAACCCGACGTACGGCGAGTATCCACCCTTACGTTGTTGAAACTTCAACGGTCCGGACTAAACATTTCGTTTCGTCGTTTATACCGCGTATATCGAAGGACTGGAACAATTTGCCTGCTGCGGTCTTCCCGTCCAACTATAATTTAGGTGTCTTCAAGGCTAGAGTGAATAGGCTCTTAATAAACTAGTGCACCTCACCATCAATCGAAAAACGCGGTGGAGGTGTGCTCCGCTTGGGCAGAGCATCGCCGTGTCCTCGTGGGGGCGATCGGCGGCGGCGATCTCTCGCGCTGGGCCTTGGTACAGGCCATGGTCCGAGGAGGAGTGGCAGGCGGTCGCCTCTTTCTGCGAAGCAGTAATGCTAGCAAAGGAGGCGGCCGATCGCGTGAGGCAACGGTCCTCACGCCCCAACCGCCGCCGGGATTCCGATCCCGATTTCCGGCCACCGTAGGCGCGGGCTTGCGGACGGCGAGCAATGGGTGGCTCGCCGTCCGATCGTCCGGTAACCGTCCGGACCGAGCCCAAGTCGACGACGGCGCGTATTGTTCCACGCGCGCCTCAGGGAGATGTCAGCAAATCGTAGGGGCCCAACAGGGTCGAAGCCTACTGGGGCCACGGGTAGTGTGAAAGTGAAACCCGGGGCCCTGGGACGAAGGCAAAGAGGGAACAGGAGTGGGTTTTTAGTCAGTAAAAGTCTGACACTATTTTTCGCTCCGCCCAAGAGCGGGATTTGTCATAAGATGATTTTCCCACCTAAAAAAAAAAAAAAACAATCAATGATTGAATCACTGCTTTCCATCAGGTGGGATCGCAGTCAAGCACTGGTTTATATCAATTAAAAAAAAACTGAAAATTGCTTTCGAAGATTGTGTGTCGCTATCAAAATGAATTTAACTCGTGAAAATTTTCGTTCCATGATTTTCGTTGTGGCTTAAGTCAACAAGAGAGTTGCCAGAGACTTCAAATGGCATTTGGAGATGAAACACCATGTCGCAGCTCTGTGTATTCGTGGTTTCGAGAATTTAGACGTGGACGTGATCATCTCATTTCTATTACGAGGTACGTGAAGGTCGGCCGGCGACTGCGGTTACAGACTCGATTATTGACACCGTACGACAACTTATTGACAAAAAAAAAAACGCGCCAGCAAATTAGATGTATTGTTTTGAACCCGAAAGAAAAAGCCAGTCGACAGGGTGGGTCTTTTTTTTATCCGACGAAAGTTAAAAAAGTCAAAGTGTTGGTAAAAAAGGTTACTTCATTTTACGGCAAATCAGGACATTACACTACGGTATCGCTTGATGGTCAATGGACAGTGACTGCAGATTGGTACGTCAACACTTGCTTACCCAGTCTTAAAAAAGTTCGCGAAAACCGTCCTCGAAGCAATGTACTCCTCCACCACGATAACGCATCCTCACATTCCGCTAAGGTAACAGAAGTCTATTTGAAGGCTTCAAATGTGGAACTGATGACACATCCACCTTACAGCACGGACCTCGCACCCTGCAACTTCTATTTGTTTCCAAAAATTAAAGATCAACTTAGAGGCACACGTTTTACGAGCCCTGAATCGGCGGTGAATGCGTTCCATAAGTCCATTGAAGAGGGACCTAAAAAAAACTGATCCAACTGCTTTGTACAGTGGTTTCAGTGAATGCAAAAATGCATTAATTGTGAGGGAATATACTTTGAAAAACAGTAAATGTATCGTAAGTCTTATAACTAGTCTTATTTATCAAAATCCAGAAACTTCAGTATGACCTAAGTATTACAGTTAAGTAATACTGATATTGAGATATTAAGAGCAGTGGTAGCCCAGTGGTAACGGCCCCGACTTACGAGTTGTAGGTCGCGGGTTCAAACCTAGCCAGGCGCATTACTTTGTGTAATTTATTTCATCACCACTGCTCTCAAAACGGTGAAGGAAAACATCGTGAGGAAGCATCGGCATGTCCTAGAACCAAAAATTCGAAGACATGTGACATTCACCAACCCGCACTGGGCCCGCGTGGTGGATTACGGCCCATTCCCTCTCCTAGAGGCCTGAGTCCCAACAGTGGGAACATTATAAGGCCGACTATACTATGAATGTTTATTACTTTTCACGCAAAAACTATGGAATGGATTTCGATGAAACTTGCTACACGGAACATATCTTGGAATAGCACTTATGCTACCTACTTTCCCGGGAGTATCTTCCCGTTGGAACATATTGATTTTCTACTATGAATCGGGCAAACCCTCTAGCAGCATCTAGTATTTTATAAGTATTTAAATAATATATAGTACCTATATACCATTACGTGGGCTTGCCAACCGTTCGGTAGCCGTCTGGACCGAGCCCAAGTCGTCAACGGCGTGTAGTGTTCCACACGCGCCTCAAGGAGATGTAAGCAAACCGTAGGGGCTCAGCAGGGTCGAATCCTACTGGGGCCAACGGTTTGTTTCTGAATGGAAATCTCAGCCCTGGGACGAAGGCAAAGAAGGAACAGGAGTGGATTTTTAGTTAGTAAAAGTATGACCCTAACGCTCCGCCCAAGGCGGGGATGTCATTGGATGATTTTCCCACCTACAAAAAAAAATATACATATGTACTATTAGGCAAATTAACACACAATAGCAAATGACCTATTTACCGCAGCTCCATGGCCAAAAATAGTAATTAAATTCGCGAATCTCGTACATTTATGTAATCAGAGGTATTTTTCTATCACTCATTGGTGTTCCGTACACGCTCCGATATTGACCCACCAGTACAAGAGTTGCATGACAATCGTGACCCTGGGCTTCTGCCTCAAACTGTTTTATGTACTGAACAGTTTTTTTCTTAGGTGGGAAATTATCCAATAACTTTTCCCGGTCTATGACGGGACTAAAACCCACGCCTATGTTCCTTCTTTGGCTTGCGTTTCTGGACCCCGGGTTTTCGTTTCAGAAGCGAACCCATGGCCCCAGTAGGCTTCAATACTGTTAGGTCCTATGGTTTGGCTGACATCTCTTTCAGGCGCGCGCCGTCGACGACTTGTCGAAAATTGTCAAGACTGTTTTGTGGACGAGTTTTTCTAAATTTTTAACCTTACTTATCCTCCGCGTCTGTCTATTCGTGATAAAATTAAAACACTTTTGAACGGACTGCCATGCGATTCAGCAGAGTGATTTATGAAAAAGGCATCTTATCCTCATATATATTATAAAATAGAAAACTTTTTACAAAGAAAAATACAACCGACTTCAAAGTAAAAAAAAACACTGAAAAGTGCAAAATAACTTTAATTTCGGAAGTCGGTGTTTCTATAATAGTTTTGTCTCTTCGTTATTTAACACCGAAACTATGAAGTCGGTTGTATTTTTTTTTAAGATTTTTATTTTATACTTTTTAGTTAGGGTACCACCACTAAAAAGTACCCCTCAGCCAAACTTAAATACCTTATAGCCAGAGTGCATCTCATGACACTTCTAATAATCCCAAACACGGTTAGATTACATTAATTTATTACAGAGTTCCGGTGCCTAACTTCAGGCTTCATCATCAGATCAGTTTGATTTACTTGTTACGACGGTTCTGCTGTGATCCTATGAGGAGTTCTGTTCCATATCTTCATGATCAGATCATAACAATATTTCTATGGAACCAACTTGGAAGCATAACCATTCAATCCAAAAAAAATAATTCAAAATCGGTCCACAATTGACCGAGAAATAGGTGAAAAAACATAAAAAAAGACATTCAGCCGAACATAGAACCTCCTCCTTTTTGAAGTCGGTTAACAAAATCTCCCACGGCGCGGTGTCTATCTGCCTGTCGCAGAATAAATTCATAAACACAAAAAATTTCATGCTGCATTCATAATATTGCTGGTTAGTGTCCGTACCTAATCCAATGGCTTGATTTCTTGGACCTAATTAATCCAAGAATTTTAAAATCTTTTTTTTATGGTGGGAAATCATGAAATGACTTGTACCGCTCCATGTGGAGCGAAAGGTCATGTCAGACTTTTACTGACTAAAATGTTCCTTCTGTCTGTTCTAGGGCCATTTGTTTCTTCATTTAACCTTTACGTTATAGGGTTTTTTTTTAAATGAAATAAACCAGTGCTTGACTGCGATCCCACCTTATGGTAAGCAGTGAAGCAATCGTTGATGGTGAAGCGCACTAGTTTATTAAGAGCCCATTCACTCTAGCCTTGAAGACACCTAAATTATAATCGGACTGGAAGACCGCAGCAGGCAAATTGTTCCAATCCTTCGATGATATAAACGACGATATATAAAGCCATACTCCTTTTTCTATCTAAATCTCGTTGTACGCTGCACCGTTCGGGCGTCTTTATGTCAACACCGCCACCGGCCCACGCTGAAAAACAGCGCTGTGAGCTCATCGCATAACACGTTCGCTGCGGCAGTGATTTTTCTATACTTTCCATTCCTGCGGTACAAGGTCTATACACCTGGAAATAAAACTTCCATTGTAGCGGCACTAGGCTTATAGACCCTATAACATTTAAGAAACTTAAATCCTTTTTTTGGCTTCATTGAAAAATATATTTGATTGTTTTGCTTTGAATATTAATAATAATGAATTAATTGACATACACCTGAAGCCGTTCGTTGACAACTTGTTTAGTTTAAAAATTATAGCTATATTTAAAATACAGGGTTTATGCACCCTGTGCCGCACTGAATATGGAAAGTCTGGTGCGTGTTTTAGGGATGTGAAATAAAAATATCGATAGTTTTTATTAAGTTTTAATAAGGATAATGAAAAAAAAGAAAAAAAAGCATACATGAATTAATGTCTTTCAATAAAACATGGATAACAATTTTTTTTTTACACTGAAATCATTCAGTTAATTCTTTTTTAACTTTTTGTCAGCTTGGCGGCTTGTTAAAATGGTTCGGAGTTTTTCACAGCATCCGACACAATTCCTCTTCTTAACCTTTTATCAAATTGTGTTTCTCAATTTGTCGTGCGAGGTCTGAAAAAATAAATTTATTAATTATTTTTTTATTTGTAGGTGTATGTGTGTGCGCATGCGTGCGTGGATTGGATGTGGATGTGGATGTGTATGTGCATATGTGTGCACGCGTTTTCGTCTACGTTGAAATTACCTGTATCATTGTCAAAGTAGATGCGCGTGTCCGATTCGCATTTGACCGTTTTTAGGGTTCCGTAGCCAAATGGCAAAAAACGGAACCCTTATAGATTCGTCATGTCTGTCTGTCTGTCTGTCTGTCTGTCTGTCTGTCTGTCTGTCTGTCTGTCCGTCTGTCCGTCCGTATGTCACAGCCACTTTTTTCCGAAACTATAAGAGCTATACTGTTGAAACTTTGTAAGTAGATGTATTCTGTGAACCGCATTAAGATTTTCATACAAAAATAGAAAAAAAGCAATAAATTTTGGGGGTCCCCATACTTAGAACTGAAACTCAAAATTTTTTTTTTCATCAAACCCATGCGTGTGGGGTATCTATGGATAGGTCTTCAAAAATGATACTGAGGTTTCTAATATCATTTTTTTCTAAACTGCATAGTTTGCGCGAGAGACACTTCCAAAGTGGTAAAATGTGTGTCCCCCCCCCTCTAACTTCTAAAATAAGAGAATGATAAAACTAAAAAAAATATATGATGTACATTACTATAAAAACTGCCAACGAAAATTGGTTTGAACGAGATCTGGTCAGTAGTTTTTTTTTTAGTATTTTAGTTAGTTTTTTTAGTATCTTAATTCAGAAACGTGGTCATACTTGCGCAAGCCAAATATGAACCTGATACAAAGATTATTATTATGTTACTTGCTGCTACGGAACCCTCCATGGGCGAGTCCGACTCGCACTTGGCCGGTTTTTGTAAACTTAAATACGCACTAAATGTTTTTTTTTACCCACGGGAAACGTAATTAGGTAAATAAAATAAATAGTAATGATGACTCACCTGTCTTTGATAAATCAATCTATGATTAGATTTACTAATTACTGCATCACTGTCTTCACAAACCCCGTAGATTATTTTTTTTCGGCACCTTTTTGTTGGTCTTGACGTCATGTCAATGCGTGCGTTTCTCGCGAATGCAAGCCAACACTAGCCGCGCGAAGCTAGCGCGGGGTGCGGTACCAGGTGCGCGAGGTACAAGATACTTCGACCTGGTTTCGCACTGTTATGAAATTTTATTTCTTCCGTGCGGTCCCAGGTTTATAAACCCGGTATTATGGTAGGTACACCATTGGATTCTATTTAATAATACATCTTAGAATATATATTCATCTCTTTCCTACACCGAACCAAATTAAAGTTATGCCTTCCGCACGACAAGGAAATCTATACTTTTCTTAGCCGCACTGTAAGCGAGGCGTATACAAGATGTTTAGACCTGGTATCGCACTCAACGTGATAATGCGAGGCCGAGGCCGCAGCTTTATGCTGAGCGTTCGGCCGTTTTGCGCGGATGTGACGCATATCTTCCCTATCCAATTGATAATGTTTGTTAGCTAGTTTTAAGATTGCGTCATTTCGCGCGAATAAACAGTTTTTCTTTCTTTCTTTCTTTCTTTCTTTTCAAACGTTCCTGCAACATTCACCGTCTCTCACAAATACTTTAAACACTTTTTTTTCTTTTCATTTTGCCTTATATTATAATTTCTGCCTCTATTGAATTATAGTTTTAATGTCGACATTTTTAATACAAAACTTTTAATCAAGATTTATTTTTTTTTTTAATTGAATTCCGAAATTAATCATTTTAACTTAATAAATAATACCAGTCTGTGACTGAAGAGCAGTGGTGGCTCAGTGGTTACGAACCCGATTTACGAGTTGTAGGTCGTGGACTCAAACCCAGCCAGGCACATTACTTTGTGTAATTTATTTCATCACCACTGCTTTCAAAACGGTGAAGGAAAACATCGTGAGGAAACCGACGTGTCGCGTCAACCTCCACTGGGCCGCCGTGGTAGATAACGGCCCATTCACTATCCTAGAGAGGTGGCCTGAGTCCCAGCAGTGGGAACATTAAAAAAAGGCTGATTACGCTATGCTATATGCTAAATAATACCAGTCTGTGATTGTTCTACTAGGTTCAGGGGAAAGGCCTTTCTTTGTAGGTACAATGAAGACACGCCTGTCGATTGTCAATGGCTTGCTGAGGTCAGACTTACTATAGATAATATCACCGTAGGCGCGGGCTTGCCCGGTGAACCGTCCGGGCCGAGCCCAAGTCGTTGACGGAGCGTACCTACTGTTTCTCGCGCGCCTCAAGGAGCTGTCAGCCAATCGTAGGGGCCCAGCAGGGTTGAAGCCTTCTGGGGCCAAGGGTCTGCTTCTGAAAGGATGACTCGGCCCTGGTACGAAAAGTAACGAAGGAACAGGAGTGGGTTTTTAGTCAATAAAAGTCTGACACTATCTCCCGCTCCGCCCAAGAGCGGGGAATGTCATTAGATGATTGTCCCAACGAAAAAAAAAAACTATAGATAATATTTATACGTCTCTTAACGAAAATCTCTTTAATTCCGCCAAATACGTTCCATCATCGGACCACTAGACGTACGGTGTTGCGCCATCGGTACATGGTGGACATTCCACCCATACGTACAAAGCGTCTTGGGAACACATTTAATGTGCATTCAGCTAAGGAGTAGAATTTCCTACCGGAGTCTGTGTTTCCTGATGCAACCTTGGAGTCTTTAAGTCAAGAGTGAATAGGTTACTTCAAAGCAAGCGAGCTCCGTCATCGGCACATCATCGCTTACCATCAGGTGAGATAGTGAAAGAAAGTAAGATAGAAAAATAGTTTATTTATACGAAATTACACAATCTTAAAACTAGCTAACAAACATAATCGCTATATAGGGAAGATATGCGTCACATCCGCGCAAAACGGCCGAACGCTCAGCATAAAGCTGTAGCCTATCCATAATAAAAAAAGCTAAGTTGTACCATTTTTATTTAAAAATAAAAACCTGGCATTCAATGAGTAAAGTTGTGTAAATACATAGGTCGTTACCACAAATATAATTTTCTTATTGTAAAAATTATCATGATTTTATTTTTTGTTTTACTGTGCATGTTACCGGCCAGACCCGATTTTAGAATGAACCAGTTTCGCCTAGGCCAAACCCGCGGTATTAGTCCAAGAGCGAGCGAAGCGAGCTCGGGATTTTAGGGCACCCCGACACTAACAGGTTAGGTTGGGTTACGCAGAAATAGGAGCCTCTTAATAGTGTGTAGCAATTACTAAATAAATTAATCAGAAAAACGCTAGCATCACTTTCACAACCTTTATCCATATCTATTTATTTATTTATTTTTTACAACTTGGAGGACTTACAGCTTAAACAAACTAAAAATAAAAACAAACATAGACGACAGCAAGTCAATTAGGTTCAAGGCCTTACGTATAGTGTCAGACTTAAAATTGAGAAGTGAGCATAACCCCCTTTACACAATGATTTAAGATTATTAAAATGTTATAGTTACCTAAACAAAGTTAATTGCAAGGGTTAAACGAGTAGTAACGACAAACGTTTAGTTAACAGAAAAATGAGTAATAATAAAAACATTACAGAAATTCAGGAAAACAATTAAAAGGCTACTTTGAAAAATACCTGAGGCTTATGCGTCTTCTGATATCTACCAAGATTATAAAGAAATAAATATTGTAAATTGGTACAACTGTAAGGGAGTAATCTCTGAAACTTCTAAACCGATTCTGAAAATTCTTTCACTAATATGTAGCTGTATTATCCCTGTGTGATATAGGCTAAAAATATTTTCATATCATTTTTTAATTTTCTATTTTCTGTAGTGGCTTCGCAAGAGCTGCTCCATTAATAAAACAACACGACTATTTTAATATTTTATTCTATATCTGTAATAATGTTTAGTTGTTGGTCTTCTATCCTCGGGATCAGCTCGATGTCGCCGATCGGTCTCGACCATGCGCCCTCGACTTCAACGACTTTCTCCTGACCTGTCAGAAAGGCAAAAAATCCGTCTTCTTTTACCCTGAAACAAGATTGCACAATAACCAAGACCGATGATGTAGGGTCTAGTAAATGGACTGGTTTCCAGCTTGAGGTGAAAGTTACCCACTAGATGGCACTAAACTATTTTTTTAGTTAATTTGTTATTAGCATAGATCGGAATTTGGGTGCTATTACTATCAAAAATATGGATATGACCCATCGAGATATAAGTACTGTATGTTATTGTTAACGTACTAGAGAAGACACCGTAAATTCCTACTTTGTCTCGTTCAACTGCGGCGATCGCGCCGCACTTTGTCGAAGAAAACGCGTAAGTAAGTGCCATGATTTACATGGCGCTTAAGACCTTTTTGCCGAGAATAAATACACTTCCGCAGTAAATCTAGCGCTGTGGTAAATTAGTTACGGTTTAGACGAATTGTTATTATTTTAGAGCCGCAGTGAACTAAAGATTCAAATTACGAAAATAGGACAATTCAGTTATTTGACGTAGCTTCTCTAGTACGTTAGTACTTATATCTCGATGATATGACCTTACATTTATATTGTTTTAAGACCGTAACAGTACTAATCTTGCGTCAATGTGATTTATAGCCACTTTTTTACTATTTTTAAATATCAAAAAAGATAGAAGATAACACTGTATTAAACGGAAAAGCATTAGAACAGCAATATCAAACACTTCACAAGTGCGATTTTACGTCATATCCATATTTTTTATAGTAATAGCACCCAAATACCGATCTATGGTTATTAGTGTAAGGGATCATTCGAGATCATCGAGCGCCGCCATGATCTTGAATGATCACCAGGAGGACCATGGCCACGTAAACCAAAAATATTGGGACATATTTAGTTTACGTTTCATCATCATCATTTCAGCCGAAAGACGTCCGCTGTTGGACATAGGCCTCCCCCAATTGTCGCCATAATGACCGGTCCTGTGCGCCTCGCATCCATCGGATTCCCGCGACCCTCACCAGGTCATCGATACACCTTGAGGGAGGCCTTCCAACGCTGCGTCTTCCGGTACGGTTTACGTTAATTAATATTTATTTTTATATTATTAGTGTACCCAGCTCGATTGATGAGTCATAATCAATAACTTTCCTGAATAAATTTATCTACTAGCGATCCGTCCCATTTCCGCACGGAGATTTTTAACAAATCTTTGAAGTTCCCGGGTTTTTTTTCTACTACTTTTCGTTTTTTTTTTGTTTTTTTTTTTTTATCAAGGGTCTTACCATGACATGTTAAAATGTCAGTCGTGGAAGCGAGAGAGAGGGATGGAGCTATACACCCTTTAACAGCTCAGTTTAGGTCGTAAAATGCATCGTATTAAGAGCTATCTATCAGCAGTGATACCACTGCAAATCGACACCCCTGTTAGCAAGACTCCCTCATAAAAGTTATTATGTAAGTTATAGTGTAAGATTCCATAGTAATCCATACATGATGAAGGCAAGGACAGGATAAATTATTTTTTCTGGTCAATCCTTATGACATGACTTGCATTCGAGCCATACTGATGATGTCAACTTCAGCCTACGCACTTCAATGCCAAGTCTTACTTAAAAGGTTTTGTATTAACTCGACATACATTTTCTCTGTTTTTCATACAACCGCTCTTACGCAATTATGACGTTATTACACATTTTTCAGTATATATGTTTTGGAAGCACAGTATCTTGTGGATATTATATAGGCTTCTATTGGAATCAATTTATAAATTTGTGTAAAACTAATCCAGTAAAGACCTCTGAAAATCTGCTATTTTGCATGAATTTTGACACTTCATAGTTTACTCAAAAATTTAAAAAGGTAAAAAGTATAACAATAGAAGCCTTGTAAATTTAATCAAAATTCTGAATAACGACAATTTTTTTCAAATACTTTTAAGGCTTTAAAAAAACACGTATTTCCTGGAACCAGTTTTGTAAAATATTCGAGTAAACCACGGAATTACCGAATGCTAACAGAGTTTTCAGGCGTTATTTTCCTTTTTTTGCGTTGCTTTTTTGTCAAACATCGCGTTGAATTGCGTTAAATGAAGTAACAAGATTTTAAACCATGCTCGATATTGACGATAGGCGAGGGGAATAGGACCCTCTTAAATGTGTAGTCAGACCTTGCGATGAAGCCTGACCATTGCAGCTAGGTTACATCATCATTATTATCCATCAGCCTCCCAATTTGCAAGCCTTATTTTTATTTATATTTAAATTAAAATAAGACTTGCAAATTGGGCCTATCAAGCGACACAAGATATTTCATTCATTTTTTCAAGACTTTATCATAAATCGAAAATAGAAAAAAAAAAAACAAATCCGTTCAAAATTAAGTAAATAAGAGCTCATACACAGAAAGGCATGTTGCCAAAGGAAGAGTTAGTGCTATATTTCACCGGGACACGGTGTCCGTAAGCTACCAAACTAGACACCAGAGTCGCTACACCACACTGAGACAGTATCAAAATGAACCTTAAGTGCACGCGTCCGAGTTGGTCGCGCCGCCAAATTGGTTGCGCAACTAAACGGATACCAGGTGAGTAACTCTCTATAGAGCTGTATACATTTTGTTAGTAGCGGTGACTGGTCGCGCCGCCATGGTGTCCGTAAGCAAACTAGACACCATAGTCGCTACACCACACTGAGACAGTATCAAAATGAACCTTAAGTGCACGCGTCCGAGCTGGTCGCGCCGCCGAATTGGTTGCGCAACCACACGGACACCAGGTGAGTAACTCTCTATAGAGCTGTATACATTTTGTTAGTAGCGGCGACTGGTCGCGCCGCCATGGTGTCCCGGTTAAATATAGCCCTAAATGCAGCCGTCGACACGAGGCGGCGACAGCCGTCGACATTCCAACATTGAAGATCAGCGGCATCATGTGTGTAAAGTATCACTATAGGTACGCGAGCCACTAGCGCTCCCTCCCCCTTTTACATGGCTTTGCCGACTGTAGCATGCTTAAGAACGATGGCAAATAAATTGTATCAACTACTTACTCCATACTGCTGTCACTCCGTTCATCTTCTGATTCGCTAACCTGAAAACATTTCATTCATTATCATTCATTTCAGCCGAAAAATACTACAGCTGGACATAGGCCTCCCTCAGACATTGCCACAACGACAACAAAACTCGAAAATGGAAATTGTAACCTGTAACAGCATCAATGAAGATTTATACACGATAATAACTAGAAATATTATGTCGTTAAATGCATCTGAAAACGTATCCAAATTGGAAACACTAGAATAATAAAATTATACAGGGCGTAGTATTTTCTTCCTCCTCTAAAGTTTTTACTTTCATATTGACGAGGCTTTCGTTCCACTAGCCTATTGGTGAGCAGTGGTGGCCGAGTGGTAACGGCCCCGACTTACGAATTGTTGGTCGCGGGTTCAAACCCAGCCAGGCGCATTACTTTGTGTAATTTATTTCATCACCACTGCTTTCAAAACGGTGAAGGAAAACATCGTGAGGAAACCGGCATGTCCTAGAACCAAAAATTCGAAGACATGTGACATCCACCAACCCGCACTGGGCCCGCGTGGTGGATTACGGCCCATTCCCTCTTCTAGAGAGAGGAGGCCTGAGTCCCAGCAGTGGGAACATTAAAAGGCTGAATATGTATATGTATATGTAGGCTTTCAAGGTAACGATGTGCTTTTTGTATCCAGCGGATTTTCGCGGCCTACACCAGGCACTATCCACTTTATAGGAGGCCTTCGTACCGTCACTTTATTTTTTGAAGCAGACTAACACTAGAGCCTTAAAACAAAGTGACAGTGAAAATAAAAAAGAAATGTCACATTGTCATGAATTGGAAAAGAAAGACAGGGCTGCACAATTGTACGAAAGAGTCAACGCGACCTTGGAATGCAACTAAAGGAACAGAGGTGGGTTTTAGTCAGTAAAAGACTGACATTCCCTCTCGCTCTTTTTATAGAGCAAGAGAAGCTCTTTGATAAATTCGCAAACTTAAAAAAAATCTCGCTCCGTACCAAAAACAATTTGGCACTACGACAATCACTAACATCGATAGAATCTCACGTTGTCCAGCGCCCCGGCTGCCTACTTTCTAGATGAAAAAGTTTGAAAATGAGTTTCAACCCAATATTTTTCATGGAATGGTAATCATTTAGCAATATAAACTCATCGAAAGAGCTTTGTCATTTCAAAATGTGTTCGATATGGGATTTGATGCATGTGGAATCCTGGACGAGTGGTGGCCTGATGCTGCGTAAGCGAGCGACCTGACCTTCCACCGCGCCGCTTCTTTGATGACTACCATTCCACTGCGCACACGATGTTGGAAAGTAGCAGATTCTGGACTAGTTGTGCTCCATTGGTGTAATTGCTGCAAGGCGTTCCGATGTGAGGATAAAAAATAAATAAATATAATGTTATGGATAGGGTTAAGCCTAGTATATGTAGGTATAGGTTAGCTGCATCATCATCATCATCATCATCATCATCATCATCACCATCATCATTTCAGCCGAAAGACGTCCACTGTTGGACATAGGCCTCCCCTATATCCCCTATATCCCATAGTCATTGTTGTCGGCAGCCCTAGGTTGCGCTCAAGAATCGACTGGACGCGGCTCCCACCGATTATTTTTGATGGCTCAACCATCTCATATAGCGACTCAGTGAAGGACCTTGGCATCATTATTGATAAAGATTTTTCGTGGGGACCTCAGATGCAGGAAGTTAGCCGCAAGTTGTTTGCGTCTGCGGGGTCTTTAAGAAGACTCCGCAATTTCCTTCCAACTGCCACTAAAACTGCGCTCGCCCAATCCCTCCTTCTCCCCATCCTCGACTATGCCGATGTCAGTTATTTAGACCTAACTGAAGTGCAGCTAGATAAGCTTGAGCGACTTCAAAACTTTTGTATTAGATTCATATTTGGATTGCGCAAATATGATCATATTTCTGAATTTCGTATTAAGCTCAAGTGGCTGCCAATCCGCCTTCGCCGGAATGCTCATATTTTATCGTTGCTTTACAGTGTTCTGTTTATTCCTACAACCCCCTCTTATCTTAAAGAACGTTTCAAGTTCCTTCATGACACACATTCTAGACACTTGAGATCATCGGAGAATTTGAAACTTTTAATGCCCACGCATTCTACCAAGTTTAGTGACAAATCGTTCACAGTCCAAGCGGTGAGATTGTGGAACGCGTTGCCGATGCCAATCAGGCAAGCCCAGTCACTAGCTTCTTTCAAAAATCTAGTCAAAGCTCACTTCCTTTCACTCTAATTGCTATCCTGCTTCTACCTAAATTCAGTTCTTCCGTCACTAACCCACCTTATTGTTCTTTTCTTTTTTCCATCTCTTTGTATGAAATTGTGTAACTTATAATAAGTATATATATTATATATATATATATATATATATATATATATATATATAATAGCTATATTATATCTATGTATAGTCTAGTATATAATTTTAATCTAATATTTACTGTATTCATTTGCAGTACACCACAGACTACCCCCTTTTTCTATTTCGATTTCCATCCTAAGGTTGACTGGTAGATATCGCTGTCAGCGATAAGACCGCCTTTGTACCCATAGATTTAAGTTGCCCTGTATAAAAGTTTTGTTACTATTTTGGTGTGCAATAAAGTTTATTCTATTCTATTCTATTCTATTCTATTCTCCCCCAAAGGTTAGCTGCATACCGAAGAGAAAATAACAAAACGTCTTGGATGACCAATGACTACGCACCACACCGATAGAAATTGGAGAAGGAGAACCTTGCCCGAGAGAGAGAGACCATTCAGGTTAATGGTCTCTTGATCGGAACAAAGAACGCTGTAGTATCCGGTATGAGATTGGGCACGCCATAATCACGGTAAGTCCGCTCTTTGAGGAGTGGCTGGAGTGGCAACACGGCGTCCTCACCTTCCGCATGACGCAGATCCTCACCGGACATGGCAAGTTCGGGAGGTTCCTGCACCGGATTCAGGCGGAAAAAATGCCCGGGTGTCATTGTTTGGACCACCCGGTGGAGCATACGGTGGAGCACACCTCCACCGTATGCTCCACCGTGTCCTCCGGCTTGGGCGGAGTACTGCCGTGTCCTCGTGGAAGCAATCGGCGGCAGTGACCTCTCTATGGCTATGGTCCGGAGTGAAAAAGAATGGCAGGCGATCGCCTCCTTCTGCGAAACAGTAATGCTAGCGAAGGAGGAGGCTGCAAGCGTGAGAGAACGAACGTCCTCACGCCCCAGTCGAGATTCCGACCCCGACTACCAGCCACGGTAGACGCGGGCTTACGGACGTCGACCAAAGGGTAGCTCGCCGTTCGGCTGTCTGGTAATCGACCGGACTAAGCCCAGTCGTCAACAGCGAGTAGTGATTCACGCGCTTCTCAAAGAGATGTCAGCAAACCGTAGCGGGGTCGATGCCCACTAGGATCGCGGGGAATTTCTGAAAAGGAAACCCGTAGTCCTAGAACGCAAAGGGCAACTGAAGGACACAGGTGTGGTAAAATTCTGACACGCCCTCGCTCTCCACCCAGAGCGAAAGAATTGGATGATTTCCCACCTTAAAAAAACCGGTATGGGGTGCTGGACACATAATCATATGATAATGGTCTGGAATGATCTTTTATTTGTTCACAGTGTGCGTCAGCGGTGAAGAAGACTGCCGCGTTGTGTATTTCATTAATAGGATGACAGCGAAACGGGACTCATTTATGTGTTATTTTCATTCCTGCAGTACGGGGCGTTTAAGACCTCATTTGAAAACTATCATTATGTTAGTAAAAGTACTTATTAGTACGTACGTTTAAGAAACTAAAACACTTTTTTTGGCTAAGTGCGGTACGAGGTCAAAGTGACCCCGTATTAAAGTAGACACCACTGCATTCTGTTTTTATAGGGCATTATTCATCACTATCCTAAATTAAATCAGACTGAAGTTACTGCCTTCAAACGGCAGAGAAGACAATGTTTTTCTTAGCCGCACCGCAAGGAAGACATACGAGGCTTTTTAGACCTCGTTCAGCACTGAACGTGTTACACAGAACAAATTTTCAACTAAAATATTATTTTTTTACCTGAAGACCAGTAATTTCGCTGTCTGTGTTGACCAGCTGGTCTGAAAGGTACTGGGTGACATGGTCCTCTCTGTCAACCACGTCTATCTCATCACGCAATATGCCATGGGTCCGTTTCTCACCATCTTCTGGCGTATCGTGACTTGGTGCACTACGCTTTGTAGTTTTAACCTCTGGTCTACGAAGCGGAGTCAAATATTTCTCTGGTTTTTCTGAAAAAAAAAAGAGGTACTTATTAAGTTTTTATGCCGCAATTTTGATGACAATTTATGAGATACAACATTAAATGAAAATTGATGTTGTATAAGATTGATAGCGATCAGCCCGGGTCCTCGGAGGCCTCTTGGACGGTCAATATAAAATTCCAGACCAAGCTGAGCTTTCCGTAATGATATTCATCATCATCATCATCATTTCAGCCGAAAGACGTCCACTGCTGGACATAGGCCTCCCCCAAGCGTCGCCACAGCGAACGGTCCTGTGCGTCTCGCATCCATCGGACCCCCGCAACCGTTACCAAGTCATCGGTCCACCTTGTAGGAGGCCTTCCAACGCTACGTCTTCCGGTACGTGGTCGCCATTCCAGAACCTTTCGGCCCCAACGGCCATCTGTTCTGCGAGCAATGTGCCCTGCCCATTGCCACTTTAGTTTGGCGATTCTTCGTGCTATGTCGGCAACCTTGGTTCTCCTGCGGATATCCTCATTCCTGATTCGATCACGCAAGGAAACTCCGAGCATAGCCCTCTCCATTGCCCTTTGGGTAACTTTAAGCCTTCTAATGAGGCCCATAGTAAGCGACCACGTTTCGGAGCCATATGTAATAGATGGGTAGCCAAATCTCATCCGGAGATTCTTCGCACCCCTTGCCTCGTCGTGGCCTTGACCGCTACCGGAGTCAAGGGTAGACGGGCTGCCGGGCACTAGGGGCCATTTTTTCCTTCTGTTTTTCATGTTGGGGGGGGTTGCCATAATCGCCACGCTTGGCAGACGGGTTGGCGATCGCAGTTTGGTTGTTGTAATGCACAGAGGATGCTGCTGCCCATTCTCTGGTATGTCCCTTAGTCGCCTCTTACGACACCCTCGGGAAGAGATGGGATGGTGTTATTCTTAACGTCCGAACACCATACGGAACAATTAATGATATTCACCTAAACAAAAAGTTATATGGGTAATATATGGTTTTCTTTTTGAAAAGGCCTTAGGCCCATGTAGGCCTATGTGAAATAAAAACAAAAGTTTTTTTTTATTTATTTTTTGCCTCCCCCAAGCGTCTCCACAACGACCGATCCTGTGCGTCTCGCATCCACCACATTCCCGCCACTCTCACCAGGTCGTCGGTCCACCTTGTGGGAGGCCTTCCAACGCTGCGTTTTCCGGTGCACGGTCGCCACTCTAGATCCTTTCAACCCCATCGACCATCCATTCTACCAGCTAGACGCATTACTTTGTGTAATTTATTTCGTCACCACTGCTCTCAAAAAAGTGAAGGAAAACATCGTGAGGAAACCGGCATGTCCTAGAATCAACAATTCGAAGACATGTGACATCCACCAACCCGCACTGGGCCCGCGTGGTAGATGACGGCCCATTCCCTCTCCTAGAGAGGAGGCCTGAGTCCCAGCAGTGGGAACATTAAAAAAATGTGATTATGCTTTTTTTAAAATTTACCAAATGATCCAAATACAACAACAAGAAGACGGAATGATCTCGTAGCCAAGGTTCCACAGACTAAAACTAAATTTGCTGCCATTCAGTACAATAAACTATCATGTCAACTTTATAATAAGATAAATAGAAAGACGTATAAACACAACAAACCATTACACGAGTGTAAAAAAATTATTACTGATTGGATAAAAACTCTAAATTACGCAGACACTGAGGCCCTTTTACAACAAATAAAATAAAACACGAACATACATTTTCACTCAAACACCCACAAACTCATGCACAAACACACACACACACACACACACGCACCATCACACACAAACACACCCTCACACACACGCAAACACACAAGCATGCGTTATATCTTAATTATTAAAAAAAAAATATATAATTTTATATTGATGTGTAAGAGCGGAGTCTCCTAATACAGGCATTACATGCTTAATAGGAAGCTCCAATCACCTACTAATGTAAACTATTTTGTTAAGAAATAAAGAATTTGATTTTTTTTTAAATTTTTTTTTTTATTATTCAATAACGTCATCTCAACGTTAAGTCACGTGGTCAGAACAAACGAATAGAAAAATCGTAGCCTAGTTCACATCGTTCAAAATGATCGAATGAAATGTAATCGTTTCTACCATATTTATCGCTACATCGTGTAGTTTTATGGTAAAAATGATGGCCAAGTTACAATTTTGGTAAAACGAGCAATCGACTCAGGCGCGTCAATATGGATACCAACTTATTGTAACTTGGCTAGGCCTGCTGAACAAATCAGGCTTCTTCTTCTTTTTCGTGTCGATTTAGTCTAACAAATTTTATTCTGACCAGTATTTGGCAACCTTACGGCTCTGTTATTGGCCTCGTATAGATCCTGAAAACTGCAGGTGGTTGTGCAGGATGGACAGCATAGCAAATGACGCAAACTTATCAGGCTTAATACAAACCAGTAGCAAGTTTCGCTGTAATTTTGGCTTCATTTTGCGGTGGACCGTATTTCTCCTGTTTGGTCCCATCGTTCCGTTTTTTGATGTCTCTCGTGTGGTCGTGGCTACCCAGCTGCTCTGTAAAGTCTGGAGTCATGTCATCCTCGCTGAATATCTTCGAGATGTGTTCCGACTGTAATGTAATACAGGATTGAGTTAATATCTGTGGCATGGTTACATTTTTTTTTTTTTGTTTTGAAATCCTACAATGATTTCTTGCGCTCTAGGGCAAAGCGAGAAGGCGTGTCAGATTTTTGACTAAAACCCACTCCTATGTTCCCCTTACGTTCCAGGACCCCGTTGGAGGCAACAGTCCTTGCACTCATGCACGATTTGCGCGTGGAGATGCAACGCCGGGGCGAAACTCCGCTACCGCGCCAAGTCGCGGCATGGCGGACAGAGTTCCGGCGGGATCTCATGGTGGAATGGCGACGGCGACTGTCGCAACCCAGTGCTGGGCACGCTACAATTATGGCGGTAAGTCCCCTCTTTGAGGAGTGGCTGGAGCGGCAACACGGCATCCTCACCTACCGCATGACGCAGGTCCTCACCGGACATGGCAAGTTCGGGAGGTTCCTGCATCGGATTCAGGCGGAAGCAACGCCCGGGTGTCATCATTGTGCGGACCACCCAGAGGACACGGTGGAGCATACGGTGGAGGTGTGCCCCGCTTGGGCGGAGCACCGCCGTGTCCTCGTGGAGGCAATTGGCGGCAGCGACCTTTCGCGTCCGGCCCTGGTTCAGGCTATGGTCCGGAGCGAGGAGGAATGGCAGGCGGTCGCCTCCTTCTGCGAAGCAGTAATGCTAGCGAAGGAGGAGGCTGCACGCGTGAGGGAACGAAGGTCCTCACGTCCTAGCCGCCGTAATTCCGACCCCGACTACCAGCCACGGTAGACGCGGGCTTGCGGACGTCGAGCACTGGGTAGCTCGTCGTCCGGCTGTTCGGTAATTAACCGGACCGAGCCCAGTCGTTAACAGCGCGTAGTGATCCTCGCGCTCCTCAAAGAGATGTCAGCAAACCGTAGGGGCCCAGCAGGGCCGATGCCCGCTAGCTAGGACCGCGGAGAATTTCTGAAAGGGAAACCCGTAGTCCTAGAACGCAAAGGGTAATTGAAGGATACAGGTGTGGTTTTAGTCAGTAAAAGTCTGACACGCCCTCGCGCTCCACCCAGAGCACGAGAAGTCATTTGGATGATTTCCCACCTTAAAAAAAAAAAAAAAAAGGACCCCTGGTTTTCCTTTTAGAAGCGAACCCATGGCCCCAGTAGGCTTTGGCCCTGCTGGGCCTACCGAGTGATACGTTAATTTTTAATATATATATTTTTTTTTTAATGTACCTAAATATTTTTAAAGTTTTTAAAAAAATAGTTTAAAATTAACCATTCCCCCCCCTTCACTCCGAAACGAATGAGATAGGCTCAGTAGATTTTTTTTTGTACAAATAACAGAAAAACTCTTTGGTCTAAAACTAACACAGTAATACAAGGTTAATTATTCCTATTATTGGATTTTTTTAAAACTGGCTAAGTGTGATTTGGACCTGCGCACGTAGCAAAAACAGCAAAAAAAAAACGTTTGTTGTTGAACCCCACTTAAATATTTATTTTATTCTGAGTTTAGTATTTTTTGTTATAGCGGCAACAGAAATACATTATCTGTGAAAATTTCAACTGTATAGCTATCACGATTCATGAGATACAGCCTAGTAACAGACTGATGGACGCCGGTGTCTTAGCAATAGGTCCTGTTTTTATCCTTTGGGTACAGAACCCTAAAAATCAATTTTCGCAGCTAAGAATCGAACCCGTTATTAAAAAAAAAATACACACTATACACCACTAATTATTAATTAGTACAAATACTTAAAGGGCTTATTAGAAAAGATCTTATTATTATTTAAGTAAAGTCTCAATAAATAATATTCATAAACTGCAAAGTTATGAGCGTTTGTTTATATCCCAAAATGTCACTCAATTTATGGAAATATTGTACAGGCTTATTGATTATGAATGAATAGCAATAAAAATGGAAAAACACTGCGCGTAGTATTTTCTAGTAGCAATTGTTATGAATGATTGATTCAATTATGAATTTACCAATTATGACAAATTTTCGTGGACAATTTTGGCATTTCGTTTTTTATTTACTTTTGACTACACAAATATGATCAGTAACGGGTACGGATAGAGCTCCATGTTTTTTGTACTAATTAAAAATTATTATTGCACTGCATTTGCTTATATGGATCAAATTCTAGGAAGTAATGTCAAAAAATAACATCGTTATTTTTCCAGCGACACCACTTTTTACTAATTATACATAGTGTAAAGTAACTTACGTCAAATTGGTCTTCATTCGATGCTCTGGTATTTACGAAGCCGACCCTTAACAGTGCGGTAGCAACCACCAGCATTGCCAACTGAATAGAAAAATAATCAATACTTAACAGAAGAAAAACCAATAGAAAAGCAAAGAAATAGGTCTTATAAACATTTTTCCCTAACCTAAACATTTATCCACTGCTGGACATAGGCCTCCCCCAAGTGTCGCCACAATGAACAGTCCTGTGCGTCTCGCATTCATCAGTTTCCAGTATCGGACCAGCTTGTGGAAGGCCTTCCAATGCTGCATCTTCCAGTATGCTGTTGCCAGTCAAGAACCTTTCGGACCCATGACCATCTGTTCTGCAAGCAACGTGCCCTGCCCACTGCTACTTAAGTTTGGGGATATTTCGGGCTATGTGCGTAACGTTGATTCTCCTGCGGATATCTTTATTTCTGATCCGATCACGCAAGGAACCTCCGAGTTAGGCCTCTCCATTGCCCTTTGGGTAACTTCCAGACTCCAGAGTCTACTGACGAGGCCGATTGTGAGCGACCACGTTTCAGAGCCTTATTTCATCACTGACAACACGCGCTATTCTTGAGGCACTGTGGTATGTCGGATGAGAAGATATCGCGCAGCTTCCAGAACGCTAACCGAATCAGATTCGACGATTGACGAAGACCTTCATTCACGAAGTTAGACTTACCTGACTGGACCATTTGTCCTAGGCAAACATATTTGACTTTATGTTTTTTGTTACTTATTTTTGTAAATTTTGCCGGCAAAGTATAAAATCTAGCTTCTGACCGTCGCGCGTCGTTAGCACATTGCCGACTAAACATCAGCATTATATAAAATGCCTAAGCAAAATATAGAATACATAATCTATCTATATATATTAAAGCGAAATACCACTCACTAATTAATCACGAAATCTCGGAAACGATAACACCTACAAACTTAAAACGAATTTTACGAAACTCCACCCTTAAGGGAGTAAAACGGGGGTTGGAAGTTTGTATGGAGAAACCTACTTTTACGCGGGTGAAGCCTGGCAGAAGCTAGTATTTTATAAATTTCCTACGTTAAATGAATGCCTAAATACGTTTTAGGCATTCTATAAAATCTCGGATTATACAAATAGCCGGTTACATACATAGGTACAAACTCATTTTCACAACTATGTATATAAAATTTTAAAAATAAAAAATGACTTACCATTAGAAATATGTTTCTGTAAATTAAAGGAGTCTTGAACTCGCTAAGAAATCTAAACCAGAACTGTCTACTTTGTTGAGAACATAAAACAAACGATACCTGACAATGTGGTGAATAAACAATATAACGATAAGGCTGGGTTCATATGCTGCGACTTTTTCTGCGATGTCGCGACGCGCGTCATGTGACCACATAAATAATGGGGCCAATAGATATAATAATCATGGTCAGATCTTAGAATTTAACAATATTTTTTTTTTTTGGGAAATCATCAAATAACTTCTCCCGCTCTGGGCGAAAAGAGGGCCTTATTCATTTCGCTAACAGCTTTGTCCTTACCGGACGGCGAACAATAGGTAGTTCACCGTCCCGGTAAGCCCGCGCCTACGGTGACCAGAAATTACCCGTGGTTTCTCTGCGGCTTCGACTGGGGCGTAAGGATCTCCTCTTCTTCACAATTTCCGCCAACTCTGTCGCTTACACAGTACTGCTTCGCAAAAGGAGGTGACTGCTTCTCATTCTCTCTTGCTCCGTGCCATGACTTGAACACCGTATGCATCCATGTCCTCCAGGTGATTCACAAACAATTGAAACATTATGCTTCAAAAAAACTCCAAAGATACAAAAGCAATTTTTTATTTAATTTTCTTGCAAAACTGACATCTTTTGACAAATGAGTTACTCTTCTGATTCATCTTAGTTAAGACCGTAGGATTAGGTACCCGAAATAGAACCTCTATTATGTCCCGTCCCCTGGAGTATTTTGTTTATTTCCAACTTTATTCTTCGGAATTTTGAAGAAAGGAAATTTCGTTTTCGCGCCGCTTAAAAAAGTTAAACAATTTATTTTTCTTCCTGCGAGGAAATGAAAGAAAATTATGTTATCAAGCCACGTTTTCACTTAAGTAATCTGAGTGAGCAAACATTTTTTTGCGCTGTCAAATGTAATTTTTTTACAGGAGTGGTCCAGTGGCAACAAGCGCGACTTGTGAGTTGTTGGTCGTGATTTCAAACCCAGTCGTGACGGCTCTTGGGCGGAGCACCACTGTGTCATCATGGAGATGATCGGCGGCGGCGACCCGAGAGGGAATGGCAAGTGGTCGCCTCCTTCTGCGAAGCAATAATTCTAGCCAAGGAGACAGCAAGCATGTGGGAACGGACTTTCTAACGCCCCAGCAGCCGCGATCTCGACCCTAGCTAACAACCATTGCAGGCGCGGGCGTGTGGACAATGAGCAATCGGTGGCAAACCAGTATTAACGGCCCAGTAGGGTGGATGCCTGATTTCTAACGTGACGGCTATTACCAGGTTTCTGAATTGACGATTTGGAGCTACTTTAGTGGCAAAGTTTGATAGGTTTTCAAGCTAAAGTAAAGTTTAACAAATATTCATTTATATTAGGAAACTCAACAGTTTATTTATAAAGTTACATGGGTTAAGAAGGCCCACCCCACTATCAATGAACAGCCCAATGCAGTTTGGGTTGCAGTTGCAATAAAGTTATTAGTTAGTAAAAGTGAGGCCTACACACGCTGCACAGTGATAGCGAAATGATGACTATTATCACTTAAACCAATTACAGAGTTTCACGGCATTTATAAAACTAGGTGTAGGTATTCGACTTTAAATCTTCAATTCAGAAGAGGTAGCAAAACCAGCCTTATAATATTCCTACTACTAGGATTATAAATACAGGAGTAAAAGTCTGACACTTCTATTCGCTCCACGGTCCACCTAGAGTGGAAAAAAAAATGATTAATAACCACCTTAAAAAGAAACGAATATATTATTTGTTGTCTGAAAGTGTTTCCTACTACGTCATTTCCGTAAATTAATTAAATTTCTTTCTTTATTTATTTTCTTTGTTAATTTAATCCCATAAACTCAAATCAATAAAATTTTAACTGAGACATTTCAATCACAGTGAGACGGTTTGCGACAATTGCAAAAAAAAGTCGCACCAGCTGTATAGACCCTTATTTCGTGTTGATGAATCGCGCGTATTGTTTACACGGCATTTGATATTGTTAGTCTGTGGTCCGACATAACAAACAGTGTTAAATATAATACGCATCGGAACAGTGTAATGCTGGAAATCCGGGGTAGTTCATAAATGTTGATTCTACTGTGTTTATATAGGAAAACCTTCAATGAATCTGCATAGACTTTTGAAACTATTCTTTTTTTAGGGTTCCGTACCTAAAGGATAAAACGGGACCCTATTACTAAGAGCATCCGTCCGTCTGTCTGACTGTCTGTCTGTCTGTGACCAGGCTACAGCCTGGTGAGATACATCTCATGAACCGTGATAGTTAGACACTTGAAATTTTCAGAGATGATGTATTTCTGTTGCCATGATACCAACAAATACTAAAAAACAGAATAAAATAAAATATTTAAGCGGACTCCTCCGGAATCGCGATTTTCTCTGTTTTTTTTTTTGTTACGGACGGTATACTCTTCATGCGCGATTCCGACTCGCACTTGGCTTGTTTTTTTGAGTTGAGAAATCATCCAATGACTTCTCGCGCTCTTGAGTGGAGCGAGAGGGCGTGTCAAACTTTTACTGACTAAAACCCACTCCTGTTCTTTCTCTGCCTTCGTTCCACCGCCCCTGGGTTCTCTTTCGCACAACACATAGCCCCAGTAGGCTTCGACCCTGCGATTTGCTGACCTCTCCTTGTGGAGCGCGTGGAACACTACATGCCGTCGACGACTCTAGCTCAGTCCACGCCTACGGTGGCTGGAAATCGGGGTCGGGATCCCGGCGTGAGGAAGGCCATTCCCTCACACGTGTTCTATAACGTGGGTGCGTTCACAAATATCACCCTGACCCGGAACCACTACCAGTAGGTCATGCAAATATTGATTCTGTATACAGTAATATCCTGCTTTACGCGAGGGATACGTTCCGTAAAAACTCGCGTTAAGAGGGTCCTTTTTCACTCGCCTATCGTCAACATCGAGCATGGTTTAAAAGCTTGTTACTTCATCTAACGCAATCCAACGAAAATGGCAATTTGAGTATTTTCTGCGGCCTACCCAAATGTCCTTTCCTTGGTATTTTTCGTCAAGTCGTTGAGCTCCATAGTAGTCCTGAGTTGAGCTTTGCTAATACTGACAAATGCTTGCACTGACTGGACAGGTCCACTCAAATCTGTATGGTTCTTTCTTCAAAAGAACATCTCAGACAAATCTACATGGTTCTCAAGTGATTTGACCATTACATATTTACTGTATGGATTTTAAAAGAGACTTTAACCCCTGAGTTTGTTTCGGTGTTTCTTCTCAGGGTAGTCAGCTAGGAAACACCGGCCTCATCTAGTTTAAAATTACGAAAAATAAATTGACGTGTAAAAGTGTTTTTTCAAACCTATTTGCAAAATAAATATCATTTATCATTTAACGCGATGTTTGACGAAAAGGCAACGCGAAAAAAGAGAGACGCCTGAATACTCTGTTAGCATTCGGTAATTCCATGATTTACTCGAATATTTTACAAAACTTGTTCCAGGAAATACGTGTTTTTTTTTAAACCCTTAAAAGTTTTTGAAAAAAATTGTCGACATTTAGAATCTTGATTAAATTTGCAAGGCTTCTATTGTTAAACTTTTTTGACTTTTTAAATTTTTGAGTAAATTATGATGTGTCAAAATTCATGCAAAAAAGCAGATTTTCAGAGGTCTTTACTGGATTAGTTCTACACAAAATTTTAAATTGATTTCAATAGAAGCCTAGATAATATCCACAAGATAGCGGTGTATCTAAAATATCTAGAGAAAGAAGTGTAATAACATCATAATCACGTAAGAGCGGTTGAATGAAAATGTACCTCGAAAAGGACGCTCTTAAGTGAAATTCGCGTATAAAGGGGTTCCACTACTACATACGCCAGAGTGTATTTATTTTGCGTCTAACGGGGTCGCGTAAAGCGAGGTGTTACTGGTGACTATTTGTGTACAATAAAGTTTATTCTTCTTCTTCTTCTTCTTCTTCTTCTTACTGTAATCGAACCCGCTACACGTAGCGCAACAGCCATTCGTTCAACCACACCTCCAACCGTACTGACTTACGTACGTGTAATATAGTAGTACTCAGATTCACAACAGACATGCGTGTGTAACCAATGACCGTAGTTTTTAAACGTACTTGTAAGCCAGTGCGGATTGGTGAATGTAGCATGTCTTCAAATTTTTGGTTCTAGAATATGGTTTCCTTACAATATTTTCCTTCACCGTTTTGTACTTAGGGCATACTGAAAGTTTCTGGATTCTGATAAATAAGACTAGATATAAGACTTACGATACATTTATTGTTTTTCAAAGTATATTCCTTCGCAATTAATGCATTTTTGCATTCGCTGAAACCACTGTACAAAGCAGTTTGATCAGTCTTCTTTAGGGACCTTTACAATGGCTTTATGGAACGCATTCACCGCTGATTCAGGACTCGTAAAACGTGTGCCTTTAAGTTTGTCTTTAATTTTTGGAAACGAATAGAAGTCGCAGGGTGCGACGTCCAGGCTGTTAGGTGGATGCATCATCAGTTCCACATCTGAAGCCTTCAAATAGGCTTCTGTTACCTTAGCGGAATGTGAGGATGCGTTTTTGTAAAGAATCAAAATTTAAGAAAAAATTGACTGAAATTTTGCATGAAGCAAGGTCTCATAGCACAAGTATAGGAAAAAATCTGAAAACTGTAAATTTGTAGTTACGTCACAAAAATAAAATTGCGATTCGAAAAATCTTCGTAACTCAATTCCGCAATTGAACGGTTTTCATAGGTACAGAACCCTAAGTGCGCGAGTCCGACTCACACTTGCCCAGTTTTTTTTTATTATTGATAGGCTAGCGCTTACCACTATCTCACCTGATGGTAAGTGATGATGTGGTCGACGATGGAGCACGCTTGCCTAGAAGTAACCTATTCACTCTTGACTTAAAGACCCCTAGCTTGTAGCTATCAGGAAACATAGACTCCGGCAGGAAATTACATTCCTCGAAACTCCAAGCATAGCCCTCTCCATTGGGGTCTTTCAATGATGAGGCCCATTGAGAGCGAACGTGGAAACGTGTTCACCAACGTTTCAGAGCAATATGTCATCATCATCATCACTGACAACACGCACTGATCATAGACACAGAAAAAGATAACTTTGTAAACATACTGTACATATGCAATAACGATTAGATAATAACAAACTTATTTGATCTTGACATATGTCAAGTGGCCATTAAATGGAAACTTATCATAACTTACCCAAGGTCAACCTTGTATAGATACTGATAAGTGTCCAATTAAATTATGAATGTTGGCTTATAGCTTATTATGGTTGTTAGGCAATATTTTAAGTGAAACGAAATAGTTTTGCTGGATAACAAAACTTTATACAATTTTTTTTTTTTTTTTGTAAAAAGTTTTTTATTTTACATTTTTTAGTTATGGTACCACCACTAAAAAGTAACCCTCAGCCAAACTTAAATACCTTATAGCCAGAGTGCATCTCATGACAATTCTAATAATCCCAAACACGGATAGATTACATTTATTTATTACAGAGTTCCGGTGCATAACTTCAGGCTTCATCATCAGATCAGTTCGATATATTCCCCCTCTTCTTTCAGTCAGTCATCGACTACACGTATAAACAAAGCAATTTTACTTGTTACGACGGTTCTGCTGTAAGTCTATGAGGAGTTCTGTTCCATATCTTCCAAGTTCATGGTCAGATCATAACAATAATTTTATGGGACCAACTCGGAGGCATTACCTTTCAATCAAAAAAAATATTTTCAAAATCGGTCCACAATTGACCGAGAAATCGGTGAACATACATAAATAAAAAAATAAAAAATACATTCAGCAGAACATAGAACCTTCTTCTTTTTGAAGTCGGTTAAAAAGATAAACACTCTGTGATGTTACTTACCCTTTTTTTAGGTGGAAAGTCATCCAATGACTTCTCTCGCACTTGGGCGGAGTGGGAGGGCGTGTCAGACTTTTGCTGACTAAAACCAACTCCTGTTCGTTTTTTGCCTTCGTTTCAGGGGTACACTTTCGCACAACCCATGGCTCTTACGGTTTGCTGACATCTCTTTGAGGCGCCCGTGGAACACTACGCGGCGTCGACGACTCTAGCTCAGTCCGGACGGTTACCGGACGGTCGGACGGCGAGCTACCCATTGCTCACCGTCCGCAAGCCTACGCCTACGGCGGCTGGAAGTCGGGATTGGAATCCCGGCAGCTGGGGCGTGAGTGCCGATCCCTGACGCTTGCGGCCGCCTCCTTCGCTAGCGTTACTGCTTCACAGAAGGAGGCGACCGCCTGCCATTCCTCCTTGCTCCAGACCATGGCCTGCACCAGGGCTCAGCGCGAGAGGTGGTTGCCGCCGATCGCCCCCACGAGGAAACGGCGGTGCTCTGCCCAAGCGAGGCACACCTCTACCGTATGCTCCACCGTGTCCTCCCGACAGTCCACACAATGGTGATACCCCGGCGTTTCTTCCGCACGAATCCGGTGCAGGAACCTCCCGAACTTACCATGTCCGGTGAGGATCTGCGTCGTGCGGAAGGTGAGGACGCCGTGACGTCTTTCCAGCCACTCCTCAAAAAGGGGACTTACCTATTGCCAAAATGACGGCGTGCCTAAAGTTACAAGTACTTACCCTTGGAATTATAACTTCAAATTCTATGAGTATATACATATGTACCTACGTATTTGTTAGTTTTATGGTACAGTAAACAGGCGTATTTCAGACTTGCTCCATCGCAGACCACTCCATCGCTTACCAGGTGAGTTCGGGGTTAAGAGCGGGCTCTTCTGTATATATAAAAAGAAAAGTCCTGACTCACTTACTGACTTTTGAACGCCCAGCCCAAGCCCTTGCCCATAGAACGCTGAAATTTTGCATAGAGGTGCCTTTTATGACGTATACAAAGATTAAGAGAAGATTTTCCCCCTAAGGGGATGAAACGGAGATCCAAAGTTTGTATAGCATAGTCGGCTTTATAATGTTCCCACTGCTGGGACTCAGGCCTCCTCTCTAGGAGAGGGAATAGGCCGTAATCCATCACGCGGGCCCAGTGCGGGTTGGTGGATGTCACATAATATCTTAGAATTTTTGGTTCTAGGACATGCCGGTTTCCTCACGATGTTTTCCTTCACCGTTTTGAGAGCAGTGGTGATGAAATAAATTACACAAAGTAATGCGCCTGGCTGGGCTTGAACCCACGACCGACTCGTAAGTCGGGGCCGTTACCACTGCTCTTAAAGTTTGTATGGAGAAACATATTTTCACGCAGGTGAAGCTGCTGGCAGGATCTACTCAGAAATAAAAACTAAAAAGAAGTTCTTTGGTGTAATTTCCGATTTCCAAATGTTTTAAGTGTGAAATTTAAGTGTCGCTGCACATGGGCCACATGCCACAGCCACAAACGCCGCCACGAGAAGCTAGAAGCAGCCACAAAGGAAGCTGAAGCGCGCGATAACCACTTGTAGCCGGTGGCTGCTACTTTTTTTGACACATGCCTGCCGTATCATAATGGACTCTGTCAAAGAAGGTTTAAATGCGCGAATGGCGTGCGGCGGCATTTTGTATCGGCGTTTATAGGCCGATTCGGGCCACAAGAAGCGAGCAGCGGCGATTTTTAGCGTGTGGCCGCCACCGGCGTCAACCTACAGGAAATATGCCGGTGGCGGCATTTTGTGGTTGTGGCTGGTGGCCCGTGTGCGCTACCGTACCCTAAACCTTCTGGTATGGCCTATTGTGAATAACCACGTAACACGCACTGGTCATAGTATACTGGACTATAATCTTGAGATACTGAGGCATGTCGGACGAAAAGATACCGCGCAGCTACGCTGTCCAGCTGAGTCGGATTCGGCGATCGACTTCTTTCTCTTTCAGTGTTGGAAGACCTTCGACCAGATAGGCCGACAACGTGCTGAGGGTCGCGGGAATACAATGGATGCGAGATGCACAAGGCCGGTCGTTGTGGCGACACTTGGGGGACGTCTATGGTGAGCAGTGGGTCTTTCGGCTGAAATGATGATGATGAAAGCAAAGACGCTGAAAAAATCCATCGCCATCTTTCTGCCCTTGTTCCATGTTACTTGGTGTCGGCGCAATACGTTTTTTTCTTCCATTCCTACTCCCTTTTCTTTCATATCACTCCTCACACAATCCATCCATCTTTTCCTTTGGCCTCCCTCTCCCTCTCCATCCATCCAAATTTATACTCATTACTGTTTTAGTAAAATGCGCTTCATTCACTCTCCTCTTTCCATGACCATACCAAGACAAGCGATTCCTTTCCCTTTAACATTTCAGGCACTGGCGCCACTTTCAAACTTCCTCTAACATACTCATCTTTTAGTATCATGTACAGCTGGAAAAATCCAGAAGAGAATAATTTGTACAAATACCAAAATATAGCAAAAATACTAACAGGGACACTAGAAACAAAACCATTTCATATGATAGCCTTTTGACACTTAAGTCGTTGAAAGATACGCGCTGCGCCGCACCCGCAACAGTTTCTTTGTCATGTTTACGATTTCTTCTCATAAACATGATTGTTTTGAATAACTCGAGTAATAATTAATACATTAAAACAATAGCTTCTCTTAAATGAAGATGATTGTCCACTGATACCGACCGTCGCGTTCAAATCAATTTATTTAAAAGCCAAATTATTCCGGTGACTCCGCTCCCGTGTGCAGTAGGACCCTTTCATTTATTTATTTTATACTTTACTGGCAGTCCCGACAGACGTTGTCCTGCCCGAACGAAAGCTGGTTTTACGTCAGAAAAAAATAGAATACCTATCAGATCTAATTGTATTTTCAAACCTTCCAGGGACCTACTCAAATGTATACACAAAGTTTCATACAAATCAGTCATCATCAGAAGAATTATACATATATACACCACTAGTTTTACATTAGTACAAATACTTAAAGGGCTTATTAGAAAAGGTCTTGGGAAAGTCTCAATAAATAAACAAAACAGCAAAGTTAGTAGCAATTGTTATGAATAATTCATTCAATTATGAATTTATCAATATTATGACAAATTTTCGTGGACAATTTTGGGATTTCGTTTTTTTTTTTTTACTCTTGATTACAAAAATATGATCAGTAACGGGTACGGATAGAATCCTATTTTTTTCTACGAATTAAAAATAGGGGTGTATACAAAGATTGTTATATTAAACACAGGACAAATATTTATCAGCATAAGTGTACAATAAGCGGTCTTAACACACAAGGCAATCTCTTACAGACAACCTTTGGATGGACTGAACGATAGGAGATAGTTTTAGTGCTGTCAGTGTACTACAAATAATGTAAATAATGCTTAAATACAATACCAATAATATACTGATCAATATCAAATATGGAATTGAGAAAAGAGAAGAAAAAATAAAGTGATATGTAATGCCCATTTACTATTTATTTGAACGTTGGTAGCGTTTGAGCACGCCTCACTTCTATGGGTAATGCATTCCACAAACGAACTGCTTGAATTGCAGAAAGTCAAAGAACGAAGTGGCATGCATATGAATACAAAATTTTAGATTTTCATTTTGCCAGATCATATGTTTTTAAGGATCCGTAATCTTTCAATGCCTGACCTTTCCCAAACTATGTTGGTGTCAATTTTCAATCCTACTAGACACATAAAACCACTATTGTGAATACAAAACACATAAAACCACTATTTTGAATACAAAACACATAAAACAGCTACATATCTTTTTTTTTTCGTCGAGAAAATCATCCAATGACATCCCCCGCCCTTGGGCGGAGTGTGAGGGTGTGTCAGACTTTTACTGACTAAAAACCCACTCCTGTTCCTTTCATACCAGGGCCGCAACTACCTATCTGACCTCCAAAACTGGGAGCAAGGAACCGCATTTAAATTCATCGTTGGTAATGATCGATCGGAATTAGGTAGAATTATTCATGTACCTGCATCGAAATGTTGATATTAATTTATAAAAACTTCCCGGTATTTCTAATGAAAGTCCCGTGTAAAAACAATAATACAAAATATAAATAATATTAAAAACATCATTGATAGATAAGACAAATAAAAAGATAATTAACATACAATTTGTCTTAGTATTTTTCATTGAAAAAAATCTCTCTACCTCAACTGAGGTGAGGTTAACAAATTTATACACTTCCTCCTCCTCGTCATTAATGCAGGAAGAAATTTTTTCTGCTATTTTTCTGATAGTCATAAAAAAAAATCTGCTCTTTAAAATTAATCTCGGGATTTGAGAGATATCCACTTTATTTTTTCGCTGTATGAAATCAGTCTAAGTACATGAATAACTCTACCTAATTCCTACCTCTGGTAATGATACACTCGTCGAGTCTTTTCAAAGTCTTGAACATCGACGCCAAGTTACTATTATATATATTTTTTTTTATTGTTATAAACTAGTTTGCGCTTGACTGCGATCTCACCTGATGGTAAGTAGTGATGCAGTCGTTGATGGTGAGGCGCCCTAGTTTATTAAGAGCCTATTCACTCTAGCCTTGAAGACGAAGACCGCAGCAGGCAAATTGTGCCAGTCCCTCGATGTACGCGGTATAAACGATGAGGCGAAACGCTTGGTCTTGGTGGTGGCTATATAGCATGTTGGTTTTCTACCGGTTGCATTTCGGGGAGTATGCATCGTCGACCGCATCTTCGCTTTCATCAGGTGAAACAGCAGTCAAGCGCGAACTATCAAGAATAATAATAAAAAACGGAATTATATACCTAATTTAATTCCGCCAAGCCCGTTCCATCATCGGACCGCCAGACGTACGACGATGTGTCACCAGTAAATGGTGGATATCCTACATATTCATTGTACGCACAGGTAAAGAGTGCAATTGTCTGCCGGAGTCTGTGTTTCCTGATAGCTAAAACCAGGACCTGAACCTCAATGTCGACCAACCTGGTCTATAAATCAAGATTGAATAGATTACTTCTAGGCAAGCGTCTTCTATTTAACTGATATCTATTTGAGGAACCAGACGGCGAACTACCCATAGCTCACCGCCCGCGATTCTGCGCTCGATGGCCTGGAATCACTCTGGGACTCCCAACGCCTGAAGCAGCAACGAATCACTTAAACCTCTAGTATCATTAGTAATTACTTGTTTTCCAACTATCAAACAACATAAAAACTAAGAATTGTGGAAATAAAACAAAACAATGCTAGTTTTTCTGTTTTTAAAATTAAACCACAGATAATATAAATAACCTTTCAATAAAGTCAACTGACACCAAACTGTGTTACACTAGCTTTAAATAGTCAAAAACACTTTTAGGCCGAAAGCCGAATACTCATTCAAGTATTCGTCACTCAAAGAACAACGACACTTTTTTCTTCAGTCTCCTCCCCTTCCCTTCATCAGTCACCTTGCAACTACTATAATTTGGCGTCAAATAAAACAATTGGTCGCTAACTGCATCGTAGTAAATCACATTGTTGTAATTGTCGAATACTGTTCTAAAAGGTGACCCGCTGCCAAAGGCGCCAATTTCAGTCAGTCGATCAGTCTTGTAGTCGATTTTATACAATCCTCTGGTTTCACTTTGCACAAAGTAGGCGTTATCGTTAATATCGGTCGTCAAGGAATATATTACACTGGAAAACATCGTAGGTATACTCTCTCCCTTTTTCAATTTATAAACTGTGAAATTACTCATGAAATAAATGTCATCATTCTTGTCAACGATAAAATCATCAATGTTATAATCTTTGAGCGCTGCTACTGTCTTAGACTGTTTCTTCTCGAACGTGTATAGTCCTTTTTTCATAAAGATCGTGTAATAAATCTTATCTTTAAACTGTAAATGCCATATGGTCTTGTCAAAGAGACCGAAATGGCTGGTTACATTCGTTTCAGGGTTATATTTGTAGATTCCATTGGCACCGCCTATGTAGACGTCTCGAGTGGACTGATCAACAGCTCGTGCGAAGGAAAATTGTATATCCGGGATATTCAAAAATCTAATGTCGTCCAAATCGAATGCAACAGTGTGGTCCAAAGGCCGAGAGTCTTCATAGTGAAAATAAACAACATTCGCTACTCTATCCACGGCTAATTGTCCGGAAATTGGATAGTTTTGAAATATTAGAGCTTTGGAATAGCAAATGCTGTCGAAGCAAGCATGACAATGGCTTTTGCCGGATATTAGACTCGTTAAAGCCGACAGGCAGAGCAGGATTAGGAGCTGTTTCATTTTCGTTCTGAAAGAAAAATAAATAAGCTTTATTGAGTGGGTTTTGATATTAAATTGTGTAAATTGAAAATGTTTTATGTAGAAATTCTATACAGGTGTCTGTTGTCATACTCATATTATAAAGGCGAAAGTTTGTATGTATTTACGAGTATGTATGTGTGTGTCTGTTTGTTAGTCTTTCATGCTAAAACGGCTCAATGGATTTCGATGAAATTTGGTAAGTATTAGAATAGCTTACTTGGTGGATTAACGCAAGCTACAATTTATAAAGATGGGAAGTACTAATTCTTTTTAGGGTTCCGTACCTCAAAAGAAAAAAACGGAACCCTTATAGGATTACTTTCTTGTCCGTCCGTCTGTCTGTCTGTCAAGACCTTTTATCTCGGGAACGCGTGGAGGTATCAAGTTGAAATTAAAACCATACGTAGGACTGCGGTCCCTTGAAGCTATGAAAAATCGAACTTCTCAGTTAACGAAAAAAAGAAGATACGGTCGTTTACGTCGCAAAAAACGTATATTTTGACACTTTCAAAGAAATCTAAATTCATAGGGTACTTCCCGTTGACCCAGAAACCTGAAATTTGGCATAAAGCAAGGTCTTATAGCACAGATATAGGAATAAATCTGAAAACAGTAAATTTGTTGTTATCTACATCACAAAAAAAAAACTTTTTTTGAAATTCGGATAAATCTTCGAGACTCCATTCGGGGGTTGAACTATTTACATAGGTAAGTTTGTACGGAACCCTTTTCCGTTTTTTCCTTCTTTTTCATTGGTAGCTAATATATTTTAAAAATCTAGTTTTTCTATTAATCCCGGTTAAATAAAGAAAAAACTGAAGAAGATCATGCCGCACTAAGCTCAGTTCTTTGTTCTATAATCAGTATGTACTTTAGGGAATATATAAGCATGAAAAAAATATTTGTTCAAATCAAATCAAATCAAATCAAATCAAAACGTTTATTTGCCAGAAATACATTGTTAACAAGGAAAGATCTTATAACCTAAAAGTCACTGTTGTTGTCTAACCAGCCCCCCTAGCCAAGTCACAAACGATAAACGTAAACTCTCAGTAGTCTTTAATAGATTTTCAACTTTATGTTATTGGAAATAAAGTTGAAAATCTATTGAAGATTACATAGTGTTTTCGTTCGTTCCGGTCGCTAACGCTCAGTAGTCTTTAATAGATTTTCAACTTTATGCTCTGAGGTATAAAGTTGAAAATCTATTGGAGATTACTAAGCGTTCACGTTTATCGTTTGCAACTTGGCTAGGGGGGCAGTTTAAAAATAGAATATTAATTTATTGTGTAGGTAAACAATATCAAAATTGGTAGGAAAGCAAACGAAATATAACAATTTTAAACAAATAATCTTTCTATCTCGCTAAGACGCCATTTTCTGTGGCGGCAGTACGGGTGTACGACCTTTGATGTTGTGGAGGTATGCGGAACAGAGAGTAAAGTCCCGCAAACCTCCGTTGAAAAGGCAGGATCCTCCAACCAGACGGGATGTTATGTCTGGCGGGCTACTGCCCGATAGATGATTTCGGGCTGTTCTATAAGTTCTAATCGCGCGAAGAACTTTGATTGCGCGATGCAGGATTAGTTCTTATGTGACGCCATAGATGTCGCTACAATGTCGAAGACTATGTCAGATTTCTCTTTCATAATAGCAGCTTTGAAGCTTTATAATTATAACTTTGTTGTTGATGAAAGTTTTTTTGTTTCATCATCATCATCATTTCAGCCGAAAGACGTCCACTGTTGGACATAGGCCTCCCCCAAGTGTCGCCACAATGTATGGTCCCGTGCGTCTCGCATCCATCGGATTCCCGCAACCCTTAACAGGTCATCGGTCCACCTTGTAGGCCTTCCAACGCTACGTCTTCCGGTACCTACGTGATCGCCTCACCAGAACCTTTCGGCCCCAACGGCCATCCGTTCTGCGAGCAATATGCCCTGTCCATTGCCACTAAAGGGCCTATTACACTACGCGATATTCAGACAGTTTTAGTCTATGATTCGACATATCGCGTAGTGTAATAAGAGTTAGACCGGTCTTACTCGGAACAAAAAAAAATAAGACAGTCTGAATATCGTGTGCTGAATATCGCGTAGTGTAATAGGCCCTTTAAGTTTGGTGATTCTTCGTGCTATGTCGGTAACCTTGGTTCTCCGGTTTTTTTTTTACCAGTGCTAAAAAGTGTTTAATTTAGTAAATTAAATAATTACATCCATAGGTATTCCCTATTCATCATTTCAGCCGAAAGATGTCCACTGGTGGACATAGGCCTCCCCAAAGTATCGCCACAACGAATGTTCCTGTGCATCTCACATCTATTTGGCCGTTCGCGACCCTCATCAAGTCATTGGTCCACCTTGTGCGAGAGGCCTTCCAACGCTGCGTCTTCCAGCAGGCGAACACCAGCCAGAACCTTTCCGCCCCATCGACCATCTGTTCTGCGAGCAATGTTTGACGATTCTTCGGTCTGTATTCTTTATTTCGGTTTTAAATCTCAACAGTCAAATTACATTTTAGGAACTCCTCACTAACTATATTACTATCCTGCTAATTGAGAAAAGAATCATGATACGTGACCAATATAATATGTAATACTAAATATTAACTGCTTTGTATCGGTGACCTTAGAATAAGTTTATTACATTATCTTGTATTCTCATGTAAGTGGCTATTTTGTCTTTATGAGAATAAACTATTTAAACCTAAACCTTATTACTGTTGTTCAATATGGATTTTATTGAATACGGAAATATTCAATTAAAATATTATTTAGAAGTCACATTATCTTTTTAATTTTGCGATTGAACCATTTATCTGCCTTACTTTATTACATTTATCGTATCAGGCTGAACGTTTTTTTAGGTTGGAAATCATTCAATGACTTCTCACGCTCTAGGGTGGAGCGTGAGGGCGTGTCAGACTTTCACTGACTAAAACCCACTCCTATGTTACTTCTTTGACTTCGTCCCAAAACCCCCTTTGTTCTCTTTCGGACGACCCATGGCCCTAGTAGGCTTCGGGTCTGCTGGGTCCCTACGATCAGGCTGGGCGCTAAGCAAACCCCACGAGTAGCGCGTCAACCCCCGTTTATGTATTTCTCATTAAAGTGTACTGAATAACGTCTTTTGATATCGGTAGAAATTTGTCACTGCAGCACTCAGCTTCATAACGGCCTCACCTACGGCTCGGGCGAATTCCACCTCGGTCGCAATGACAAACTTTCTCCATTTGTATCAAAATGAAAAATGTAATTTTGTGATTTTTTCGTGACTTCACTACAGCAATATTTAATGGTGTACAAAATACACATCCCTTACATATTTTATCGAATTTTCAACGAACCAAATGGCTGTGAAACATCCGGACAGACAGACGAGACGAAATTATTAAACATTCTGTTTTTGTCATTTGGCTACGGATCCCTAACTAGATATACCTACCTACAGGGTCGATTTTTCAGACAGGGCAGTAAGGGCAGGTACTTTAACCGTTGTAGCTCCAAGAAAGTGTGCCTAAGGGCGTTACCACACGGGCTTGCGGACGGCGAGCATTGAGTAGCTCGCTGTCCAGTATGGACCAAGCCGGAGTTGAAGGAACGATGCACTTCAAAGAGATGTTAGCAAAATTGAAGGGATAGATTTCATGTGGTTATAAATACTGCTACATTACAGAAAATACAAAACACAAAGAAACCATTAAATAACTAATTTTGTAATAAGAATAATGTACCTTTAATATAAAGTTTATTTCACCACTCATCTATCTATATATTTAAAAATGAATAGCTGTTCGTTAGTCTCGTTAAAACTCAAAAACGGCTGGATCAATTTGGCTAATTTTGGTCTTGAAATATTCGAGATTGTCCAGGAAAGGTTTAAACGGTGAGAAAAAATCCGAATACAACGCCATCTCTAATTAAAATGTCATTACAAAATGAATTATGCTGTTCTGGTAAGTAATGCCAGTAGATGGTGTTATCCTTACCGTTGAGTGGGTTTTTAGTCACTAAAAGTCTGACACTATCTCCCGCTCCGCCCAAGAGCGGGATTTGTAATTTGACGAATCAGCTAGTATTTTATAAACACTTTCCCACACACATCACCCATTCAGTATTATACAGGGTTACAGGGGGTTTGTGTGATGAGCACGATCATTTGTTATGTGTCTGGGTGTAATTAATCTATAATATGTATGTATTTAGAAATATATAAGTATGTTTATCAGTTGTCTAATACTCATAACACAAGCTCTGCTTAGCTTGGGGCTAGACGGCGTTGTGTGATAGTTGTGGAATATTATATTATTGTTATATTATTATACATTTATTTATCTCAGCACCCTAAGGTCCTGGACCTTTGGAAGGCGTACGATCAGCCGAAACCAACTCGCAGAGGCCCTTTTAGACGCTTTTAATGGAAAGTGGTACGAACCGGTGATTATCCCTGTACGCACTATGCTAGTGCATCCAAGGACAACCCCCGGTTGGTGGGAAACTATTGCGACCTTTTGGAAAACTAAGATATAAGGCTATGGTTTTTGGAGTCTTAAGTGGACTGGTTACCAGGAAATATGTTAAGACTATGGCCCCTGCCTAAACAATGTTTTTAATATCCATCGACAAAAGGCAGGGGGTGATTTGCACACTCAATAAATGGGCCCCCATAAACGGTCGCTAGCACGAAGTGACGTAGCAACAAGAGGGCAACATATCCTGAGGTGCTTAAGGAGTGGAGAGGTATACCACGGCTATCAGGACAATCCCGGAAGTACGGTCAAGATCCCTACCAGCACCTTACTGGATTATACATCCTTCTCCCGAGCACGTTTGCTCTTGCGAATCTCCACTCAAGCCAGCCAATAAAGGCAAGAGAGAGGTGGGAGCTCTGTTCCTCGTCAGTGTTCACTACGGCCGGTCAATAAAGGCAAGCCGGAGATGAAGAACAAGAATTTTCCCGGGAGATCGGGTCCGTGGGGTCGCTAATGCCCAACAGTTCGCCACAAAACTGCCCTGCGGATTTTATATTATTATTATTATTTATTATTCCATTTATTTCCTATATACACATATTGTTTACATTTTTAAATATTTCTTATAAAAAAAAACAATAAAAAAAAAACATTTAAAAATATAAAAAATAGTAGGCCACCGGCATCGGAAACAGGGTCCAAGCTACCGGTGGTCAGGGCTTTATTTATTATTATTATTACTGGTAACTCGACGTATTCCTTGCGGGACGTCATAGTAGGGTTAAAATGCAACAAATTAAGCCACCAAATGTTCTACCGAAATTCAGTAGTTTTTGAGTTACTTAGTAAGATTTTTAGTTTTACATGCAACATCACAGATTAAAATAATTTGAAGCCACTTTGAAAATTTATGGCGCGACTGTACTGAAATTCAAGTTATTATCATAATTGTAGTAATTAATAAATGTTCAAAATTACTAAAACTTTGGCAAATATCACCAACCAAACACTTAATTTATCGTAACTTTTGTAATGTACAAATTACTAGAAAAATATGCTTGTCTTATCAGCTATGCAGAAAGGGAAAAATTAAAATTAAATTTGAAGCCAATTTGAAACTTTCTTCTCTTTTCCTAAAATATAATAATATGTTTTATATAGTAAATCTGATGAGTAATAGGTTGGCACAGTCTGCAGTTGTAATAATCATTTCTTAAGTAACCTCACAGCTGAACACTGTCTCTTAAGATACAGGTTATCCTAGTTTGAGAGGCAGGGCTCACAAACTTCAGCAGCGTAGTTAGCATTTTGTTTACCAGTACATACTAATGTATGTTTCTTTGTGACAATAAAATTTATTATTAATATTATACTTAAACTTGAGTATATTAGAGGAAGTTTGAAAGTGGCGCCAGTGACTGAAAAGTTGAAAGGGAATCGTTTGTCTTGGTATGGTCATGTAAAGAGGAGAGATGAAACGCATGTTACTAAAAGAGTTATGAGTATACATGTGGATGGGTGGAGAGGGAGAGGGAGGCCAAAGAAAAGAGAGAGAGAGCCTTTTCTTTCATATCACTGTTCACACAATCCATCCAGATTGTGTGAACAGTGATATGAAAGAAAAGGAAGTTAGTGATAGCATGACGGTTGACAGGATAGAATGGAAGAAAAAAACATGTTGTGCCGACCCCAAATAAGATGGGACAAGGGCAGGAAGATGATGATGATGATACTTAAACTTATAATTTCAAGACAATTCGAAGATACCACAGTTCAAAGTAACCCGTTTTAAAAAACACCAATTTCATTAGACTTATATTATACGTAGCTATATTGGTACCTATGCGATTAGTAGGAACATGGACAGTAACTTATCGACCTATTGAACTCAGACGGTTATCATTAGTTCAATATTTCCTTACATATTTATTATCAGCTGCCAGTGGCTTCGTCCGCGTGATAATAGAAAATTATCCCAAGGGAACATACCGGGATAAAAAGTATCCTAAGTGCTATTCTAGGACATGGTCTACCTGTGTTCCAGGTTTCATCGAAATCCGTTCAGCCGTTCGACCGTGATGAAGTAACAAACATACAAACACGCCTCTATGATACCTTTTGAGTGCGTAATTAGAGACACAATAGTAAGACAATGGCGCGTGAACGCCGGCGTTAATGCGGGGATCAACAGCTTACGTGTGATCTGGCATGCGATAATCCTTGTTAAAATTCTTAAATACGTAACATTTTATTAACATCAAAAAACTCAGACATCACCTAAACAATTTAAGAAAAGAAAAAAACTTTTGATAAGTAAACATATGAGCTGTTTAATAAATTATTATTAATCGACTTCACCCCCCTCTCCTATAGAGGCCTGAGAACTAATGGTGGGAACATTAAAAGACTGATTATACTTATGCTTCACCGACTTCAATAAAGGAGGTAACCTCAATTGAATTCGATTGTATTTCTTTATGTTTGTTATCTCAGTACTCCATCGTTTACCTAACGGACAGGTTCATCATCTAACCCGGTCACCAAGGAGAGGGGAGACGGCGAGAGATGTCGTGCGGTGTTCCGCAGGGATCAGTACCAGGGCCGCCTTTGTGGAACATCGGGTACGACTACGTACTGCACGGTGACGTCTCTGACGGAGTCAGCGTGGCCGGTTTCGCAGACGACACGCTGGTCCTGGCGAAGTCGAATTGCGACAGTCGACTGATCCAGCAGTTGGGACTCGAGGTAGCACTGCACAAGTCCGAGGCCATGTGTTTCCATGGCTCTCGGAACACGCCAACACCGGGTTCCCAAATAACGGTAAGAGGGGTTCACATCGGGTCGACAATGAAGTGCCTGGGACTCGTCCTCGACAGCCGGTGTAATTTCGAGGAGCACTTCATCTGGCTCCCAAACTGGAACGGACCGGGTCTGCCCTCAAGCGGCCAAGCTGAACGCGTCCCAGAGGGACATGGCAATCCGGACGAACCTCCAGGAACTTCCCGAATTTACCATATCCGGTGTAAACCTTCGTCATACGGAAGGTGAGGACGCCGTGACGCCTCTCCAAGTAGTAGTACAACTTGTGATTCCATATTCTGCCTGATTTTTTTACACCCAACATACTGCGCTCGATTTCAAAAGGGGAGAGAATCTCTAGAACTATCTACGTACCCAATTGCGTAGTAACTCATTAACAGAAACTATACTTACTTGAGTTTAAAATCATAATCACACACATTGATTTGAATCTTCCAAAAACACGCACCAAAAAACAGTCCTTTGGTACAAACTGCACGTAACACGTTATTAAGTTGAATGAATTAAATCTTGTTTTTACAATCAAATAATGTGTTTATTCCACAAAGTTCTGCGTTATAGTGATAAGCATTATGTTATATGTTGGCCCGCTATCATTATCAAATTGGTTCGCTGTTGGTGAATAGAGGTGGAAGCGACTTCGCATACTCTATAAAAAGTATTCTATGTCAGTTTCAGACGTGAAAAGGTAACAAACAGACAGACAATTGTGTAGTGGAAAATCACTTCTAGACGCTTCACGCTCTAGAGTGGAGCGACCGGACTTGTCAGACTTTTACTAACCAAAATCCACCTGTGTTTTAATTTCCCTTTGCTAATGCTACTGAAACTCTTTCTTGCAATCGTTCCCGCAGCTGTAGCGGGCATCTCCTCTGCGTGCAATGTGCCCTGACCATTCCCACTTAAGTTTGGCGATTCTTCGAGCTATGTTGGTAACCTTGGTTCTCTTGCGGATATCTTCATTTTTGATGTGCAAGGAAACTCCGAGCATAGCCCTTTCCATTGCCCTTTGGGTGACTTTAAGTCTGCTTATGAGGCCCATTATAAGCGACCACGTTTCAGAGCCTAGAATAGATAGAGATGATAGAGGTTCGCGTTAGGAGCTTGTAGTAGTGCCTGTGTATCATAAGTAGGTACTATAATAATAATAATAATATCCGCAGGGCAGTTTTGTGGCGAACTGTTGGGCATTAGCGACCCCACGGACCCGATCTCCCGGGAAAATTCTTGTTCTTCATCTCCGGCTTGCCTTTATTGGCCGGCCGTAGTGAACACTGACGAGGAACAGAGCTCCCACCTCTCTCTTGCCTTTATTGGCTGGCTTGAGTGGAGATTCGCAAGAGCAAACGTGCTCGGGAGAAGGATGTATAATCCAGTAAGGTGCTGGTAGGGATCTTGACCGTACTTCCGGGATTGTCCTGATAGCCGTGGTATACCTCTCCACTCCTTAAGCACCTCAGGATATGTTGCCCTCTTGTTGCTACGTCACTTCGTGCTAGCGACCGTTTATGGGGGCCCATTTATTGAGTGTGCAAGTCACCCCCTGCCTTTTGTCGATGGATATTAAAAACATTGTTTAGGCAGGGGCCATAGTCTTAACATATTTCCTGGTAACCAGTCCACTTAAGACTCCAAAAACCATAGCCTTATATCTTAGTTTTCCATATGTCGCAATAGTTTCCCACCAACCGGGGGTTGTCCTTGGATGCACTAGCATAGTGCGTACAGGGATAATCACCGGTTCGTACCACTTTCCATTAAAAGCGTCTAAAAGGGCCTCTGCGAGTTGGTTTCGGCTCCTCGTACGCCTTCCAAAGGTCCAGGACCTTAGGGTGCTGAGATAAATAAATGTATAATAATAATATTATACACCGCTATTTTTTAATTAGTACAAAAAATGGGACTCTATCCGTGCCCGTTACTGATCATACCTATTGTTGTAGGAAAAACTAAAAAAAATAACAAAATCCCAAAATTATCCACGAAAATTTGCCATAATTGGTAAATTCATAAAGATTGATTCTATCAAAAATTCATAACATTTGCTACTAGAAAATACTACGCGCAGTGTTTTTCCATTTTGATCGTCATTTATTCATTCAAAATCAATAGCCTGTACCATATTTCCATAATATTAAAAGACATTTTGACTTTACTTATATAATAACAAGGCCTTTTCTAATAAGGTCTACTAATTAAAAATTAGTGGAGTATATATTTTTTTAAATTTTATTTGATGTCATAAATTATTAACATTAATAGTAACTTTATTGTAATAAATACTCATATTATCTTGACTGTAATTATGATATCAATTCTATGTAAACAGGTAAGTACTAATGTTATTTTACAATGCGACTATGCTCAACAAATTGTACCAACAATGCAGATAACTTAAATCTTTGCGACTTTACGCAACTAAGTCGATTGCAGTGAAACCATTTGATATTGTACCTACCTATAATCTGGAAAATAAACCATTCATTCATACATACATTCATTCATTTATTCATTCATACATTCATTCGATCATTCGTTTTAGTAAGTCATTTACTCATTTATTCATTAGTTCGTTCTTTCATTCATTCAAAACAAAGATTCCTAAAACAAGGGATTTCATGTGATCATGAGGATCTTGAGGGAGGCCTATGTCCAACAGTGGACGTATTTCGGCTGAATTATGATGTGGATCAAAGGGTGAAGAATTGAAACCCGAAGATAAAAGTGCTCTTATGCGCCTACCACACTCACACGTTTCACAACAGTTTTGTCTGCGCAGGCCGGTTTTTAGCCGACTTCAAAAAGAAGGAGGTTCTATCTATGTTCGGCTGAATGTATTTTTTTTTAATTTATGTTCACTGATGTCTCGGTCAATTGTAGACCGATTTTTAAAATTATTTTTTGATTAAAAGGTTATGCTTCCAAGTTGGTCCCATAGATTTCAAAGATACGGAACAGAACTCGATCGAATCGATTTTTTATAATTAACTCCGTGATAACATTTTACCTATGTGTAACAACTAAATGAATTTGACTTTGACTTTGAAAAGTTCTTATATGAAAAAAAACTAATAATAATAATATAATAAATATCATTTATTTCTCTCTTAAAGATACATTGTAACACAAGTTTATTTTATAAATTTTGTTTAAAGACTAAAACCTTTATGAGAGTTGGAGTCTGAACTAGATTCGAGACCTGTAAGACAGATCTCCAGGCTCACACCCTTTTAAACATAATCGCATTTTGCGGCACATAAACATGAATCTGTTAGTAAGATTATGAGCGGGAGAAATTTGTAAATTGACATGTTAAGTGTAAAGGAAAAGTGATATTTTTATTAAAATGTGTGTGTAGTGTATAATGTGTGTGTGTGTGTGTGTGTGTGTGTGTGTGTGTATGTGTGTGTGTGTGTGTGTATAATCACTTACTTTATGATTTGGATGATACTTTCTGTCTTCATAGTCCAAATCAAGGAGCCAGTTCCTTACTGTTGTTTTTTATTTATATTTAGTAATTTCGTACATATGTAAGATTTTATTTACTCTATTGTAAATATAGGGACCAAGGAAAATATATAAACGTTGAGCTAGCCTCGAATAAAAAGGGATGGATGAACAAACTGCTATATGCTTTCGTCTCAGAAATTTAAACTTATCCGGGTTAAAGGAACTGCGATTGTGAACTGTTAAGATTAAATTTAAAATGATCAATTTCCGAACGGACAGAACCTTGCCGGTTTTGTAAAGTTCTGTGGTAGGAATATGATAAGGAAGAGACCACCCAACTTTAAGGATCGCTCTTTGGGTACGTTCCAGTCTTATAACATGAGTTTTTGCTGACCCACCCCATACAACTATACAGTACCGGACAAGTGACTGACAGACGGCCAGATAAACTTGTCTGGGTACAATTTCGTCAGCCACATGGCGGAGGTCCTTAAAAATAAATATCAATTTACGAAGTCAGGAGGTAAGTAAGTCTATGTGGTTGGAAAATGATGAAGAATCGTCTATCTGGACACCCAAATATTTTATACTATCTGTGCGACTTAGATGAGCACAGCTGCATGGTGCTTGTGCTGCATTACAAGAATGTGCAATCAAAGAAAAATGGGATGACGAAAGTTTACCAAATAAAGACGGGGAAAAGGTAAGATACTTAGATTTTTGAACATTTAGGGCCGGCCAGTCAGTTACAGTGTCAACTCCGAGTTGTGCATGTTAGAATATCGACTCCCAGGAGTCACCATGGAATATTAAGGCCGTATCATCAGCGTAAGTAAAGATGGATCCATTAGTAAGCTTATGACGACAGATGTCATTAATATAAATGAGAAACAGGGTCGGCCCATTGATACTACCTTGTTATAGAGAGTTCGTCACTCATCCATTCGCCGATTTTGACACATTAGCGTCTTCCTGTAAGGTAACTTTTAAAAATTAGGAGCTGATCGCCTCTGATACCAATGTTCTCAAGCTTAGTTATGAGTCTAGGAATCAAGAGGGTATCAAAGGCTTTTGCCAGATCTAGGAAGACGCGTAAAACACACTGTTTGTTGTCCAAATGACTAACGACGTTATTAGTGAGATCTAGTACCGCATTACTGGTGGAAATTCCCGAACGAAAACCGTATTGGCAAGAAGACAAAAGACGGTAATGCTCAAGGTATTTAACGAGCCTAGGCTGTTCTTCATTAGCCTCTCAAGTAGCTTGGATAGTGTAGGAAGAATTGAAATGGGTCGGTAATTATAAGGTTTGTCTCTGTCGCCGCCTTTGTGCTCAGGATGAAGATTGCCAGCTTGAACGCATCAGGAAAGACTCCTGTGCTTAAGGCCACGCATGACATATTTATATAAATATGTCATGTGTGGGATAAGTATGTGTGTACTAAAACTGGAACCACAACAATATTAGTAGTTCAATAGCAAGTATTTTAAATATTCTAAGTTACAAAAAAAGTCCTTATTATTAGTAAGTTAGGATTTATCAACAATAACGAAAATGTTTGTGGCATTATTTCGCACATTGGCCAATACATCAGCTAGGGTAGGGTTTGTATCTTCTGCGGAGTACGTGGGAATGTTGGTGAAAGTGAATGTGACAGTTTGAACAGCTTCACATCTTGATCCCTCGTATCTATCAGCACACTCACAGAACGGCTCATCTTCCTCGTTTAGGGAACAGACACCGTTGTTCAGACAATAATTTTGACACGCAGTAGCTTCACACCTCTGCCCAGAATAGCCGACATTACAACTGAAATAAATATAACGTGAAACAGTATTATTAAACAAGGAAATCAATCATCATCATCATCATTTCACCCAAAAGACTTCCACTGCCTATGTCCAAAAGCCTCCCCCAAGTATCGCTGCAACGAACGGTGCTGTGCGTTTCGCATCTATCGGATTCCTGCGACCCACAACAGGTTATCGGTCCACCTTGTGGGAGGCTTTTCAACGCTATGTCTTCCGGTACCTATGCGGTCGCTACTCCAGAAGCTTTTGGCACCATCGGCCATCTGTTTTGCGAGCAATGTGCCCTGCCCAGTGCCACTTAAGTTTGGCGATTCTTCGGGCTAGAAAATAGTACATTTTGATACAAGTGCAGAAAGTTTGTCATTGCGGCCGAGGCGGAATTCGCACGAGCCGTAGGTGAGTGTGTTATGGAGTCGAGGACTGCAGTGACAAATTTGCACGTGTATCAAAACGACGTTTTTCAATACACTTACGAAATGAATAAAAGGGGGTTAACCGGCGACTGGTGAGGGTCGATGCGCGCCCAGCCTGATACGATAAAGGTAATAAAATTATAGCGGAGGAGAGCACGTGTACTTTTCTGCACTAGTGCGGAAAACAGTATATTGCGTGTCTAAAAGCGGTGGGAAAAGAGCGGGTTTTCGAGTAAGTGTATTAAAAAATCAATGGAAGAATTGAAATATGTTTTACCTGCATATAGGAAGTCCTTCGTCACTGAAACTACAATTGCCATGGATACAATAGTTCAGACATGCATCAACTTCACATCTTTTACCGGAATAACCTGCATTGCACCTGCAAAAACGAAAACGAAAAGGGTAATTTAAATAAATAAGGAAACCAGTCCAAGGAGTATAGTGAATGTTTGAATGTTTTACCTGCATTGAGGAAGCCCCTCGTCATTAACGCTACAGATGCCTTGAATACAATAATTCTCACATACTGATAAATCACATCGCTCACCGATGTATCCAGGTATGCATTTGCAAAGAGACTGTCCAATAACTTTCGCACCGTGAACACAAAACGGCCCACTAGAGCTTTTTCGGACAAGATAAGAGAGTGCTTCGCAATCATTAATGTCCTGAATTTGTTCTTTGATTTTGTAGTTCGCAGCTATACCCACAGTGACATTTTGAGTATGCAAATCAATAACTTTTACTCCTCTAAATGCAATCTTATTTAATTTCGAAATCATCATGTCGCAGTCAGAGCACCAGCGAGTTCTGTAAAGGTTTGTTTTTGAAACAGTCATTGTATTTGATGATGGATTGGTAAACTGTTCATCACTAAATAAAATACGACTAAGTGTTTGTTTAATTTTTCTATTCAAATCTGCGTAATATATATAAGAATTTAAACTAGTCTCAGGTTCAATCCAGTAAATTCTTTGTGTTTGTTGGTCAATAGCCAGACTGTGTGGTTCCTGTTTGTAAGTTGTATTCATCGACAATGATTTACTATTAATAATAACTTCTCTCTCTGATCCATTAAATCGAGCCTTCTCTATTGTAGGCGTCATCAGGTTTGTGTTGATCCAGTAAATAAACCTGTAACAAGAAATCCTCTAATAACTCTCTGAAACGATATGATTACTATTGGTAAGAGTATATGTCACCGGGAAATTGCAGACCCCGTAGGATTGTAATCAATCTTTATTAGATTATAATTTCTTGATAAATTATAAAAAAACGTTTTAGATACGATAAATCACATCCAAATTCATTAGTTTCCAACATAAGCGTGTCTTATTTAGGAAAAGAATTTACAATTTCTCGCGATATTTTACAATCTTACGGCGTTTGCATTCTCCGGTGACATATACACATTCCATTAATTGTAAACGTACCCTCTGCAACTATGCACTGCAATATCAGTAGGGATCCCGTGATCCATCTTGATTAAAAGGTTTTCATAAATATTAGAATCCGACTTTAATGAAATCCAATTAATGGTTCTTTCATTTGTGTCAGTGAAGAAGAGTATTTCTGTGGCGGGATCGAATGCGAGGCCATGTATGTTTCTGCCGTGTCTCTTGGTGAAACATTGGTATACTTTAGAAGATATGTCATGAGCACATATAGCGTCGTTGTCGCTCTGTTTATCGACATACAGCAGCATGTTGTGTATTTCATCGTACGCCAGCGCTGTGAGGTGATGAGAATTAAATCGTACGGTGTCGGTTTTGATGTCGTTGGTATAAAATTCTAGTACATCTCCATGAGTTACTGCGATGTCTGAAACAGTAAAATTATTGTTAAACGTAGGCGATAGCTAAATAAATCGCTAGGTATACCTACTCGGAGGTCTTGGGTGCTCACGAATATACCTACGAGCTACTAACACGACCGCCTGTAGATTTCTAATATCCAAAACCTTCTACTACCTTTGACTGGTAATTAAACTTTTTGGTTTCTGACTATCTAAGGATAGAAGAGAGATAGAGAGATCCGGCTGATATTCGTAGATCCACGACAACGTTAAGAAAACTACCAAAGATCTACGAATATCAGCCGGGACCAACGGCTTATCCTGTATTCTGATAGACAGAAGTGGCTCGCTAAGTATTGGATGATCACTCATCCATGGACCGACCGCAGCCGCGCGCACCTTCTCTTTTTATTTTAAATGATATAAACCAACCAGTGCTTGACTGCGATCCCACCTGATAGTAAGCAGTGCATCCCACCTTGGCTCGAGCGACTGTAGTTACAGAGCCCTCTCTTTAAAGATCACACAGATTTTTTTCTGGCTTCGCGAAAGCTTTAGCCAATCAAAAACTTTTCTTCGTATGTATGTTTATTTGTTTACCATTAGAATATACACATTGTAATGTTTTTATATCTAGTACTAGCTCTTGCCTGCGGCTTCGTTCCCGTCAACTGACTACTACTGCTTACTTACTCTGCCCCACTCTACCCTACTCTACCCTACTCTTCCCTACTCTACCTTACTCTACCCTACTCTATACTTAACCATACACAACATTACGTTTAGCTGTCAGTTGCGTTTTGTTATACCACGTTTTATGTCACGTTCCACGGGAACGGGAAAGTATCCTATGTCCGTCTCCTGGTTCTAAGCTACTTCCTCACCAATTTTCAGCCAAATCGATTCAGCCGTTCTTGAGTTATAAATAGTGTAACTAACACGACTTTCTTTTATACATATATATGTAATATGTATAGATTTGGCTGAAAATTTATCAAGTCAACCTTCTCGGCAAACTTCGCTGAGGTAGCCAATACTATTTAGAGGGTATGCGGAACAGAGTGTCAAGTCCCGCAAACCCCCTCCGTTAAAAAGGAAGGATCCTCCGACCAGACAGATGTTATGTCTGGTGTGGGCAACTGCACGATGCACGATGGATGATTTCCGGCTGTTGTATATGCTCAAATGGCGCGGAGAACTCTAATTTAGCTATGAAGGATTTCGTAGTTCATAGTTCATAATGTGGCGCCATAGTTGTCACTACAACTGCAATAATATTCTAAGTTCCATTTTACCGACATCGCGCCTATTTCAATGATACCATTTTTTTTTTTCGGTGGGAAAATCATCTTATGATATCCCCGCCTTGGGTGGAGCGATGTATAGTGTCAGACTTTTACTGACTAAAAACCCACTCCTGTTCCTTCGTTGCCTTTCGTACCAGGGCCGAGTCTTCCTTTCAGAATCAGACTCTTGGCCCCAGTAGGCTTCGACCCTGCTGAGCCCCTACAGTTGCTGACATCTCCTTGAGAGGCGCGTGGAACAGTACGTGCCGTCGACGACTTGGGCTCGGTCCGGACGGTTACCGGACGGTCGGACGTCAAGCTACCCACTGCTCGTCGTCCGCAGGCCCGCGCCTACGGTGGCCGGAAATCGGGATCGGAATCCCGGCGGCGGTTGGGGCGTGAGGGCCGTTGCCTCACGCGATCGGCCGCCTCCTTTGATAGCATTACTGCTTCGCAGAAGGAGGCGACCGCCTGCCACTCCTCCTCGCTCCGGACCATGACCTGTACCAAGGCCCGGCGCGAGAGATCGCTGCCGCCGATCGCCCCCACGAGGACAAGGCGGTGCTCTGCCCAGGCGGGGCACACCTCTACCGTATGCTCCACCGTGTCCTCCAGGCGGTCCACACAATGGTGACACCCGGGCGTATCTTCCGCACCAATCCGGTGCAAGAAACTCCCGAACTTACCATGTCCGGTGAGGACCTGCGTCATGCGGAAGGTAAGGACGCAGTTTTGCCTTTCCAGCCACTCCTCAAAGAGGGGCCTTACCGCCATAATTACGGCGTGCCCAGCACTGGGTTGCGATAGTCGCTGTCGCCATTCCATCATGAGATCTCGCCGTAGCTCTCCATCATACCGCAACTTGTCGCGGCAGCGGAGTTTCGCCCCAGCGTTGCATCTTCACGCGCAGATCGTGCATGAGTGCAAGGACTATTGCCTCCAGATCCCATAGTGGCAGGCCAGCAAGGAGACTCGCCGCTTCGCGGGAAACCATGCGGTATCCCCGCACCATCCGTATGGCCATAACCCTCTGGCACGCGTTCAGCTGGGCTGCCGGTCATTTTCGCAGTGACGGTGCCCACACCGGCGCCCCATAAAGGGCCATGGACTGGACGATGCCTGCGTAGAGCCTCCGGCAGGAGGCGTCTGGACCCCGAGGTTGGGCAGGAGCCGCTTGAGGGCAGCCCCAGTCCGATTCAGTTTGGGAGCCAGACGTCGGAAGTGCTCCTCGAAATTCCACCGGATGTCGAGGACGAGTCCCAGGTACTTCATCGTCGACCCGACGCCGATGTGAACTCCTCCTACCGATGATTCCATATATTGTCCAGTTACGAAAATACTTGATATTATACACCAATTCTACATCACAATATCGACTAGGAATCAATTTGCGAATAATTATAACACCCATTGAACTTCACTCAAAGAAATCCAACCAAAAACTCTCTACACAGCGATATGAATACGAAAAAAGTTAACAATCAGAAAAACAACTTACCCCAGGAATGTGTAAACCCTACGACTACGTACAGCACTACCAATCCTAACACAAACTGCATTCTGCACATTATTACTTTAAAATATTGTGTTAGTTCTAAAGAGGTCGATGGTGCGTCCACTTCGGTGGTCGTTCTTTGTGTATTGAATCAATGCTGAATTCTCGCCATATAAATAGTAGATACTTTTAGGCACTCTGAAGATAAAAAATACTCCCTGATAAGAACTCCCTTACTTATTACATATTTCGATAACCTTGTACTCGTAGTAACCCCAACAAGTGACCAGCTATCATCTATCTATCTATATATATATATAAATATGTATAAGGAAAAACTGACTGACTGACATATTAACGCACAGCCGAAACTACACGGCCTAGGAGCGTGAAATTTTGGACAAGGTTTCTTTTTATGACGTAGGCGAGCACTAAGAGCCCTAAGGGGAGAAACAGGGAGAAACTAGGGTCCAAAGTTTGTATGGAGAAACCTACCTTCACGTGAGCAAAGTCATTTGCAGAAACTATAGTCATCGTATATGGGAATTGTTAGGGTCTTGACTTGGACTTTAATAAGAGGCAGTTGACTGTAAAAACTGACAAACGTTATCCATAGGAATTGTACAAAAATAGAAAATATAAGCCGCAGCTTTGGCCAGAGAGACAAGACGTAAGACGAGGACGGGGCGCAGACGCAGCACCTCATTAATGTGCTTTCACACAAAACTTTTAGAACTGTCACGACGCAAAACATATAGTAGAGACGGGACGTGGACGCAACGCTTTTACGTCTGCGCCCTTTGTTCAAAACACAAAGGAGAGACGAGGCGCGGACGCGACTTTAGCGACAGGGCCGAGGGCGGGCCAGGGGGTACCGCTCGCTCGCACAATCACATGTACCAACCGTCTTGAAATTGATTTTTTTTTAAATCGATTGTTTTCATTGTTTAGCTATACCGGATGTACCCAGTAACGTCTAACCCTCTGTATATTAGCGAGATGCACCAGTGCTAGATCTAGATCTTCATTTTCAGAAGAAGACAAATCAGACTGTTGAGTGCCGAAATTAGACCTGACGGCGCGACTGCGTCGCGTCCGCGCCGCGCCCTGTCCCTTCTATATAATTTCAAAAGTCGCGTCAGTGTCTCGTCCTCGGCCTGTCCGCGACGCATCCGTACATATTTCCTGTCTGGCCTGCGCCTAAGGCGCACGTGTGCGTCGGTTGTTCACCCTAGTGAAGAGCGGTGGGCCCGTGGCCCTTCTTGTACACCCCTCCGCGCCGTTGCCTGCGCAGCAGTCCGACGCCCGACGAAGGTATCCGATGGTACCCGAACAGGATTCCCCGATGCATCGCTAAAGTGGACAGTGCAACTTTGCCACCAATTAGCTACGAGAGTCGGATTGTTCCGTTTAGCACCGATATATAGAATCTAGGTTTGCGCATCGATGGTACCCTGAAGTCGCGTACTGAAGCAGCTACTGTTAGTCAAAAGTTTTCAGGACCGCTACGAGCCCTATTTCTTTTGAAAAACCCTTTTACCATCGAGCACGAAGACAATGCTTGTGCAGACCCTAATTTTTGGTCTTCTCGATTATAGCGACGTGTGTGCCATTTCCAGTTTTTTTTTAGTTGAGAAATCATCTAATGGCTTCTCTCGCTCTAGGGTGGTCCGAGAGGGCGTGTCAGACTTTTACTGACTAAAACCACACCTGTATTCTTTCAGTTAGTTCAGAAGGCATACCATGGTCCTCGTAGGTATCGGCTTTGCTGGGTACGGTTTTTCTGACATCTCTTTGAGGCGCGCATGAAACTCTATGCGCCGTCGATGACACAGGCTTGGTCTGGACGGTTACCGGACGGGCGGACAGCGAGCTACCCATTGCTCGTCGTTCACAAGCCCACGCCTGGGTCGTGGTGGTACGACGCGCCACCGTAACTATATGTACACGACATGGCAAAGTGACGCTGTCAGGCGTCGCATACGTTTCACGATAACGACGACTGCGCCTTGGTAATGTGGCCAGGCCCTTAAGAATAAGTCTAAAATATTATAGTTCTATATTTACATATGTATCATATGTAAATATAGAACATATTTACATAAGTTTGAAAGTGGCGCCAGTGACTGAAAAGTTGAAAGGGAATCGTTTGTCTTGGTATGGTCATGTGAAGAGGAGGGATGAAACGCATGTTACTAAAAGAGTTATGAGTTTACATGTGGATGGATGGAGAGGGAGAGGGAGACCAAAGAAAAGATGGATGGATTGTGTGAAGAGTGATATGAAAGAAAAGGAAGTTAGTGATAGTATGACGAGTGACAGGGCAGAATGGAAGAAAAAAACATGTTGCGCCGACCCCAAATAACACGGGACAAGGGCAGGAAGATGATGATGATTTACATATGTATCATTCTCTATAGGTACTCCATTCGCGTTAACCTTTTTTTAGCTGTCCGTTCAACCGATTTTAACTTCTATTCCGTAGGCATAAGGATGGTATTAAAAGCAAAGAAGTGGTTACAATACCAACTATTTACTGCAGCCGCCATTTATCATGCCACCAATGCAATAAAGGTCAAAATCGGTTGAAAGACAGTAAAAAAAGGTTTGTTTAAATGTCTAATCTGAATGCGAATGGAGTTCTAAGTATCATTTAGTACTTTTTATGATCACTTTTTTGTCCGTATGTCAAGACCCTTTTCTCAGGAACGCCTGGAGATATGAAGCTGAAATTAATATCAACAAATACTCAGCAGCAGGCTGCTACCCCAAGAAGCGGTGAAAAAATGAAACTTCTAACTTCAACGCATACATACAACATATAGGTTTTGATTTCCTAACTTCCCGTTGACCTAGAATCCTGAAATTTGGCATGAAGCAAGGTCACATAGCACAAGTATAGGAAAAAGTTTAAAAACTGGAAATTATTAGTTACGTCACAAAAAAAAAACTTTTTTGCGATCCGGAAAAATTTTCGAGAGTTGATTTAGGAATTGAACTATTTACATAAGTAAGTTTGTACGGAACCCCCAGTGCGCAAGTCCGACAGGCACTTTACCGATTTTTTAGTTACTTTAAAAGCTTATTTAAAAAATATTTTTACTCTATTTTCTTAACCATGGTAATAAAATATATCGTCGTATATATCCGACTTGAAACTGGCCAGTTTTTTAGAGAATAGCCTAACCAACATACTACTGTAGTGTGTAACCACTTATGTTTGTAGACAGCCTTATTATAGTGCATCGTTAGCGATACTGTTTTGTACTTGAATATAACTTGTGACACAATATACCGAACCTTCAAACCAAACAGTCGTATTATTCCTTCTTCTAACCGAACCTGTTCAGACCACACTACATGGCGACCCTGCCAGGATCGCCAGTGCGAAGATCGCCCGGAAGTCACTGTGGAACATTCGGTGAAGGTGTGCCCCGTGCGGGCGGAGCACCACCGTGTCCTTGTGGAGGCGTGAGGCAGCGCTGAACTGAGCGTCCAGTCCTGAATCAGGCTAGCGTCTGAGCTTCTGGTCCGGAGCAAGAAGGAATGTGAAGCGTTTACATCCTTCTGCTAAGCAGTAATGCAAGCGAAGGTAATGGCCGCAACCGTGACGGAACGGACATCTTTACGACCTAGGTGAACCCATGACCCGAAGCGATGTTTGCTCGACAGAGCGAATATCCGCGCCTTGATTTGTAAGTTAACTCTCGACCCCTGCAGTCGTTTTCGAATGAAAATCCCTACATTCAGAGTAGAATGTTGGTGGCCCTCAACACGTAACACATCGCATCGCTTCAAGAGCATCAAATCTCATTCCTAGGACGTAAGACAAAGGACGCGTTCTCTTGAAGAACTTTAAATAGCTAGTATATTTATTAATTCACGATCTCGAGGTACATACAAGTCAAATCAACGCGCCAAGTCAGGCAGCTATGGTACAAGTCATACTAAGGACGGGCTCTTATATCAACTGTCTAGTTCTGGATCAGGTAGCAGCTTTGGTGTTCGTATATTTATTATATTCAACATCAATGTATTATTTTTCCTAATTAAGTTTAGACAACATACCATACTAGAATACCATAATCTTAATATCCTAAAAACATATTCTAAGAGTTCATTTTAGTAGCTTTTCAACAATGTCAGCAAAGTACTATTGCTAAATTTACAGATTAATATAGTGGCTGTAGTCATTGACAGTTGTTACAGACAGGCAGACGCCAGCAAGCCTGACCATCAGTCTATCAAAGGAATATAGTGTTGCCCAGGAACTGGCTTGGGGAGGTCTAATAGGCAGTCGCTCCATGTGGCACATGGGTCTTCAGCTGCATACGGTTATACTGGTAGGCAACCCCAAGCTAGTTAGGAAAAGGTTATATCGAGAAAATCTAGTGGCTGCAGACATAGAACCACTTGCTTGATTCTTCCCCGAGCACGCCACAATCGTGGTGGTAAGACCCCTTTGTGGAGTGGCTACAGAGGCGCCATGATATATCCTCACTTTCTACCTGACGCAGGTCCTCACTGGTCATGGCCAGTTCGGGAGGTTCCTGTTTCGCATTCAGGCGGAAGAAACGTCTGGGTGTCACCAGTGAGGACCTGCGTCAGGTAGAAAGTAGAATAGAATATGTTAGAGGAAAGGACAATGTAGTTGCTGACGCGCTATCTAGAGTTATTTTGACTTCAGACGAGTTAAAACAAATGAATAACAAATTGGTTAATGTAATGACTAGAGCGCAATACAGGAAAAATCAGCAATTAACTAATATGACAAATACTACTGAGACTTCGAATGACAATAGGTCTGATCAGCCTAAAGTCGCTGAAGTACTTAAAAAATGTGACACGGATGTAGAATTAATTATTTTACCAGAGACAAATCTGCGCAGATTACTCAGATTAATAAATAATAACGATGATTCGTTATTTTTCTCAAGGAAAAAGACTTTTGTGTATTGCAAAAACAAAAATAATTTATTTGCAAGCTCGTCTTCTTTATCAGTAAACTCGCGAGACGATTTGCTGAAAGAGATGGCATTATTCTGCAAAAAATTAAATATAGAGGAAATAACCATTATGAAAACGCGTAAAAATAAAGAGCTCATTGAAAGTATAGCCAAATATATTTCTAAAAATAAATCGAGTGATTTTCCTCGAATATGTGTGGTAAAGGAAGCCCAAAGAATATATGATGATGACGATAAAAAAGTAATAATGAATGACTTTCATTTATTACCAACAAGTGGTCATATAGGAGTTAGAAGAATGATAGGTAAAATTAAAAAATATTATTATTGGCCATCATTAGAAAAAGATAAATGATAAATGATAAATGATATTTATTTTGTAAATAGGTTTAAAAAACACTTTTACACGTCAATTTTTTTTTTCGTCATTTTTAAACTAGATTTTTAACTAGCTGACTACCCTGAGAAGAAACACCGAAACAAACTCAGGGGTCAAAGTCTCTTTTAAAGTCCATACAGTAAATATGTAATGGTCAAATCACATGAGAACCATGCAGATTTGTCTGAAATGGTCTTTTGAAGAAAGAACCATACAGATTTGAGTGGACCTGTCCAGTCAGTGCAAGCATTTGTCAGTATTCGTAAAGCTCAACTCAGGACTACTAAGGAGCTCAACGACTTGACGAACAATACCAAGGAAAGGACATTTGGTTAGGCCGCAGAAAATACTCAAATTGCCAGACACATCAAAAATTACTGAAAAGGAAAAAAAAAAACAATCAACATAGTCCTCACGTTCACAATAATAAAAGGAAAAATATAGGTAGTTTACAAAATGTAATACTTTAGCAAAGTAAACATTTTTGTCAAAAATTAATAGAAGAAGAAAAAAAAAAAAAAAAAAAAGTTAAATTGCAAAGTAAAAATAATCTACAATATCGAATTGTAATAAATAATAAAAAGCACAATTGAAATAAAAACAAAAGAAAAAAAATAATAATAAGACAACAGTTGCAGTGCGTACCTACTGGAGCAGGTCAATCCCAAGCCTTTTGGTCCTCAACATAGTCCTTTATAGTGTAAAAAGCCTTTTGGCAAAGTTTTCGCTTTACAAATAATTTAAATTTATTAAGGCTTAGTTGTTGAATATGACTAGGAAGTTTATTATAGAAGTGTATACATTGGCATCTAAATGAGCCCCCTATTTTTTTCAGCCTGGTTGTAGGAACCACAAATTTGTGTTTGTTCCTAGTATTAAAATTATGAACATCACTGTATTTTTAAACATGTTTATATTTTTATGTGCATACACAATATTCTCGTAAATATACTGTGAAGGTACAGTCATTATATTGATTTCTTTAAATTTATCTCTGAGGGAGTATCTGGGACTTAATTTGTAAATAGAACGAATAGCCCTTTTTTGCAATACAAAAATTGACTGTATTTCGGCGGCATTTCCCCACAGTAGAATACCGTACGACATGACACTATGGAAATAGCTAAAGTAAACTAAACGGGCAGTCTCTACATCAGTTAAATTTCGAATCTGTCTAACAGCGTATGCTGCAGAGCTAAGTTTTTTTGATAATTTGTCTATATGTGGGCCCCACTGCAGCTTAGCATCTAGAGTTATGCCCAAGAACACCGTATTATCTTCAGGACTCAACTCTTTACCTTTTATTTGCACACTAGTTTCTACTTGCCTAACCTGAGGCATGGTAAACTTTATACATTTAGTTTTTTTTTCATTAAGTAGAAGGTTATTTACATCAAACCAGTGTACTATTTTTGAAAGTGCTATATTTATATCGTCAGTAACCGGCTGCTGACGTTTAAGTTTAAACAAAAGTGAAGTGTCGTCTGCAAACAACACTATGTTATGGTTATCCTTTATGAGGTAAGGTAAATCGTTTATATATATAAGAAACAAAAATGGGCCAAGAATTGAACCCTGAGGGACACCCATTTTTACTACAGATCCAGGAGATCTTTTTCCGTTTACATGAACTCTCTGAATCCTTTCACTCAGATAAGATGTAAGAAGATCCAGGGAGGAGTTCCGGATTCCGTAATGGTGTAGTTTCCTGATTAATGTTTCATGGAGAACGCAATCGAAGGCCTTTGACAAATCGCAAAAAATGCCCAGGGCATCGCATTTGTCTTCCCATGCATTATAAATATGTCCTAAAAGTTCAACACTGGCATCGGTTGTTGAACGACCCCTTGTAAAACCAAATTGTTTGGTATGCAATAATTTATGTCTGTTAAAAAATCTTTGTAGTTGCTCTAAAATAAGTTTCTCAAATATTTTACTAAAAGTGGGTAGCACTGAAATGGGTCTGTAATTCGTGGGGTCAGATGTACTACCCGTTTTGAACAATGGAATTATTTTACTATTCTTCATTAGATCAGGAAACTCACCGCGATCAATACAATTATTAAAAATAAAAGCTAAAGAAGGAGCTATAATGTGGATTATAGACTTAACAACGTCCACAGAATTACCCCATAAATCTGCAGTTTTTTTTACATTCAAGGAGTTAAACGTCTTAATAATATCTACATAAGTCACATGTTCGAAATTAAAATCAGAATCGCAAACTTTAACATTTTCTTTAAGCAGAGACTCTGCAGCAGTGGGTGACGAGTTCAGAGATTTTGTTGTTGATATGGGGATCTCTGAAAAGAAGTTCTCAAAAGCCGCGGCAACCTGTGAGTCCGATGTGATCACATTGTCATTAATTACAAGTTTATAGTCACTAGATGGTCTTGTAGACTTTCCAGTTTCACTATTTATAACATTCCAAGTAGTTTTAATTACATTATTACTGTTTTTAATTTTGGAACTCAAATAACGCGATTTCGCTATAGAACAATTTTTTTTAAATAATTTTGAATAATTTCGCACATATGAACTAAATTCAGCAGTATTAACAAGAACCCTTTCATCATACAATTCGTAAAGCCGAGTTCTACTTTTATGAATACCAGTGGTAGCCCATTCACAGAACGAAACGTTACTATTGACCGAAATAGTCTTAGGTATAAAAGTAGAATTAAATTGATTACAGTACATGTTAAAGAAACCTTCATATTGGTTATTGAGATCATCATATGTAGACAAGTCTGGTAAATTATTAACGAGTTTAGTTTTAAAAGTTTCTAAACGACTTGCAGTTTTAGGGTTAACAGTGATATTCTTTTTAGCCACTATGTTTTTTTGGTTTTGAAAAGTAATTAACTGTCCACAATGATCAGAATCTAATAAATTTATAATTTCTTTGTGAGTTGGTACAACATCCGTATAAATATTATCTATGCATGTGGCACTAGTAGGAGTTAATCTTGTGGCTTCCAAAAATAAGTTAACAAGATTGTAGGACTGAAATAGACTTAAAATTTTACTACGTAAACCTGAGTTTTCTAATAAATTAACATTAAAATCACCACAAGTGATTATGTACTTGTTTGAATTGGAAATCTTGTGGAAAACTTCATCCATTACCTTTTCAAAGCAGTCATACAATCCAGAAGGGGGTTTGTACACACTTAATATAATAAACTGCTCCAATTCAATACAGGCTATTTCAACTGACCGCTCAACAGATAGGCTCACAATATCCTTTCGTTCTTTGAACTTAAGGTTGTTGCTTACTAAAATTAATGAGCCACCACGTATGGCATTAATTCTACTAAACGAACTACCAACCTGGTGATTACTAAAATTGAAAATGAACTGATGGCTCTTAAGCCAATGTTCCGTTAAGCATAGAATATCAATATTATTGCAATTAAGGAATAAGTCTACTTCTAAATCCTTGTTCATAAGTCCTTGAATATTTTGATGTACCAGGTTGATACTATTTAATGATTTTAAAACTTGATTGGAAATATTTTTGTTCGTTAGTACATTCATGCTAGAGATTGTCTCTGTTGTCTTAATTTCTAATTTAAAGATGTTAGGTGTTATGTAGAAAAATGCGGCAAGTGTCAAAAACAAAAATATACAAAAATTCATAAGGAGCCATTAACAATTACATCCACAGCATCATCATCTTTTGAAAAAAAATTCTTAGATATTGTAGGACCATTAGATAGAGATGATTTAGGGTACAGTTACATTTTGACCTTACAGTGTGAGCTCAGTAAATATGTTGAAGCATATCCATTAAAAACAAAAACTACAACAGAAGTAGCTAAATCAATTGTGGAAAATTTTATTTTACGATATGGAATTCCAAAAGAAATTGCAAGCGATAGAGGTACAGAGTTTATTTTAAATGTGATGTCAGAATTATGCAAAATTTTAAATATAAAACAAACAATTGCTACAGCGTATCATCATCAAAGTATTGGGTCATTAGAAAATTCACATAAAGTGTTAGGAAACTATTTACGAATCCAAACAGATAATCATCCGTCAAATTGGAGTTCATGGTTACAGTATTGGTGTTTTTCATATAACACTGCTGTACACTCAGAGAATAAATATACACCATACGAGTTAGTGTTTGGACAAGTATGTAGATTGCCTAATAATCTATGTAACATTGAAGAACCACTGTATAATTTTGAAAACTATGTATTGGAAGTTAAGTACAGATTACAAAAAGCTCAAAATGATGCAAGAAATAATTTAATTTTAAGTAAGGAACGTAGAAAATTAAATTATGATAAGTCAATTAATCCTATTGTTTATAAATTAGGTGATGCATTATTATTGAAAAATGAAGTAGGAAATAAATTGGATACTTTGTACACCGGCCCATATATTGTTATAGAAGACCTAGCGCCTAATGTCAAAATTAATATTAATGGAAAAGATGTCATAGTTCATAAGAATAGAACAAAATTGTATACGGAACCATAGTTAAGTTAATTTTAAGTCTTAAAAAAAAATTTTTTTTTGTGTACAATTTTTTTTTTTTAAATAACGGGGATGATGTAGTGTGTAACCACTTATGTTTGTAGACAGCCTTATTATAGTGCATCGTTAGCGATACTGTTTTGTACTTGAATATAACTTGTGACACAATATACCGAACCTTCAAACCAAACAGTCGTATTATTCCTTCTTCTAACCGAACCTGTTCAGACCACACTACACTACCATCCCTTTGTGGGCAGGATGATATTCTTGTAATACGTATAAGGAAAATTGTGAACTGAATATCTGCTAAGATACCCTTTGAACCGAAGATAACTTGTTTTCATGTAAGAAGGTACCTAACTGAACCGTGATAAACAAGTTATCAAATTGTATGTTTGAAAAACCCAAAACCCACATTATCAATTTTATTGTGCCTTAAGTTTTTCGCATTCCCCTCGAGGGGGCGATCGGCGGCAACGACGTCTCGCGCCGGGCCTTGGGACAGGCCATGGTCCGGAGTGAGGAGGAATTGCAGGCGATCGCCTTCTTCTGTGAAGCATTACTGCTTTAGGAGGCGGCCGCACGCACGAGGAAACAGCCCTCACGCCCCAGCCGCCGTGATCCCGACCCCAATTTCCAGCCACCGCTGCCCCGTAGGCGAGGGCTTGCGGACGGCGAGCAATGACAAATGAAAGATGAAAGTATAACCAATAATGTTACCGTCCGGACCGAGCCCCAAGTCGTCGACGGCACGTAGTGTTCCACGCGCCCCTCAAAGTGATGTCAGCAAAACCGTAGGGTCCCAGCTGGGTCGAAGCCTACTGGGGCCATGAGTTCGCTTCTGAAAGGAAAACCCGGAACCCTGGAATGCAAGAAAAAGAAGGAACATAGGAGTAAGTTTTAGTCAGTAAAAGGGTGAGGCCCTCACGCACCGCCCAAGAGCAGGAGAAGTCATTGGATGATTTCCCACCTAAAAATCCATTCATTTGCATTTCTATTCACTCTGTTTTTAGGTACTATATGTATAATGTTGATATCTACTGTAAGTGTCAGTTTTTAGGCTTCTGATTACAATGCATAACATGGTTTTCGAGACACGAAGCGGGCTCGGTATGTTATGTAACCTATGAACGGACGGACTCGTCAAGTACCTATTGCTTAACCTCAAAGACCGTCATGAGCAGTTATTATTTAGCCAGGAATCTCTTGCATTGATGGTCCAGGTGATAACAGCCCCGACTTACCTACAAGTTTTTTTTTTATTTCATCACCAGTGCTCCCAAAACGATGAAGGTTCTATTTAAATAAAAATCAATTTTTTATAGCGATCCTAAACCATTGATTAGTTTGTGATGAATCTCTGGTAAGGTGTTCTGATAACGCCCATAAAGGTTTAACCCAAAAATTCGAAGACGTGACCTCTACCAACCCGCACAGAGCCCACGTGATGGATTACGGCCCATTCCTTCTCCTATAGAGGCCTGAATCCCATAGTGGGAACAATATAACGCTGAATAGACTATGCAAATCAATCCCAAGACTTGCAAGAGCATATTGCTAGTCTTGGAATTGATTTGTAACATCTATTATATCTGTTTATAAGATTTTTTTTACATAATTATAACGAGAATGTATTGTGAAATAATAATAATAGCATAGCATAGCATAGTCGGCCTTATAATGTTCCCGCTGTTGGGACTCAGGCCTCCTCTCTAGGAGAGGGAATGGGCCGTAATCCACCACGCGGGCCCAGTGCGGGTTGGTGAATGTCAAATGTCTTCGAATTTTTGGTTCTACGACATGCCGGTTTCCTCACGATGTTTTCCTTCACCGTTTTGAGAGCAATGGTGATGAAATAAATTACACAAAGTAATGCGCCTGGCTGGGTTTGAACCCGCGACCAACAACTCGTAAGTCAGGGTCGTTACCACTCGGCCACCACTGCTCCAACAAATTATTATTAATAATAATATTAATAATTATTTATTTATTTTCACAAAATGAGGTACAGTCTAAACAGTTTACAATAGATAAATGACCAATTTAAATGTAGAAGAAGGGTGTCCTGGCGTCCTAGCTGGTTACATAGTAACCTGTATTAAGGTTCGCCAGCCCAAGATCCCATTATCACAGTTATTTAGAAATACAGAGAGACTGCCTACGATAGTGAAATTAATGACTAAAAAACTTAAGTTTGCCATCAAATGGATAGTGTAAGTATGTGTGTTTGTACGTATTAATTATATGTTTAGTGTAAGAATGTATGATCTGCGCTTAGTGTGAAGTGTGAGTGTGTGTGAGTAAAAGGTGGTAATTAGAAATAGTTTGGGTTTAGACACGGAGTGTTACTTGGAAAGCGCTAAGACAGTGATATAAGCAGAAGTTCAGGATCGTCGTAGTTTTTATTGGCTACTAAGAGTGTTATCTGCTTTTTACAAATGTGAAGATTGATGAATAGGGGTAGTTTTACTTAATTTGTTGTATAAGAAAGGACCTAAGAACAACAACAAACAACAACTAACAACAACAAAACAACAACAACAACTTCTAAATATTTTTTTTCTGATGTCTGACTAATTTGTAACTGCGTATATAAAGTGTTTCCAAGAATAATACCTAGCTTGCCCATTAGTCCTCATCATAGCATACCCAAGGGCGGATCCAGCTTTGGCGCCAGGGGGGGGTCACATAGTCATGGTCAAGTCATAAGAAGTTATGAGTTAATTTTGATAATAATAGATACGGGTAAAAATACATACATCAATAAAATACCTACTATTTTATCGATGTATGTACTGTACTTAAAACTACCTATATCGGGTGTAAAAAGACCCTTAACGTAAACGAAAACTACGTATTGTAGCCATCACTGGGAAAGTATTTTCTTCTAGAACATGCCTGGGAAATCACTGGTTCCAGAGATATTCAAGGTCAAAGTAAGAAAAAAAAATTGTTTTTTTTTTCATAATCGTATTCCAAGTGTCATTAGAAAACTTTCTTCCGAACAAACATTATCAACATTATTAATTTTTCTTAACAAATTACGCATTTGAAGTTACAAAAATGCAATGAATACAAAATACTAGGTAGGTACGCTCGCTTCGACGCAGCTTTGCGGCTTTGGCACGCACACTAGCGTGCGGGGTTCCGAGTTTAACGAACAAATGCGATACGCGCTCAGCTGATCGACAGTATCGACAATTTATTTATTTTATGAATTGAACAGTTTATGATTTTACGTTTTAAACAAAAACGTTGATTATTAATTATTTATTGTTTTAATTTTGAAATTAGGTAGTAAAATGGTAAAAATTAAGTAGGTACTGTGGCAACCGAGTAGGTTTCACTACTAATTACTAACTTGCAAAACTGGCATGTTAGACTTTTAAGGTTTACGTAATAAAAAAGTTTTGTGAGGATTGACGTTCGGATGAATAAGAAAGGGAGACGTCAAGGGACGTCCATATATATTTGATATGTAAAATATAGAATGAAAGAGCTATAATCTAAATAACACCCACTCGAAGAACATAAAGCTTTTCATTTGAGCTTTCCACCCCTACAAATGGTGGAGGGCCGTCGTTGAAAAAAGTTTATACTTTCAGACATAGAAGTCTGACAGATCCAGAAAGACAACTAGTTTGGCTACACGGAACCCCTCGCAGCCAAAGCGAATAAATACGACGAGTGAGCTAGCACAGCAGGCGAGGAATATACGCCTGGAGATATATGAAAGCTGAGTGATTTTATATATTAGTAGAATAATAAAAGGTGTAAAAGGAGAGATGATGTTCTCGGGCACAGACGAAGTGTGCTTCGAGGAATTTATCGCCGATTTTAGGCAGACCGCCAGGTCAAACGAATGGTGGGAGAGTGATTATGCTCTCATACTAGGAGGCTACTTACATGGCGCGGCAAGACACTACTACAAATATACGTATAATTACGATATGGACTTCGCGACGATAAGCAAGTTATTGAGAGAGGAGTTCCCATGCGGGTGTTTTAATTGTAAAGAACGTGCAGCGACTGCATCATTAGTAGCATTTAATACTGAGGATAAAACCGCAGATTTGCTTGGAGAAGGCGGACCATCAAATATTTTAAATAAAGATGATAATGCTGTTTTATATTCTAGCATGATGATGGACGAACCACATACTAATGAGCAGAATGATGACCATGATGACCAAAGTGATGAAATTGATGACCAGAGCTGTAATGAAAGCAGCTTAGTCGATGACGAGATGAGATTGGAGTGTACGGATGAAGCCAAAAACCCGGGTGCGTCCATTCCAATCATTTGTTCTCCAAATTTATTTCCAGGAAACCAAGATTCGTTTTTTTTTAGAATCGCAATGTGATCAGGATGAACAAACGAACAAAGATCACATTGACAACATTGACAATGATCACGATTTAGAAATTAATTTTGAAACTAATAATATCGAAGCTGGACAGAGTTTTTTCCAGAGTGAAGTGGAAGATATGGTCCCGAGTTCAAGGAATGAGGTCCATTCTCTGTTGGTAACAACAAAATCAAATAATTTTAATTTTGAGTTTATTTTTTATAACAAATATCGTTGTCATGCCACATGTCAACCGGAAAAAGGTTTGGCACCAAGGAAGTTCGTCCATGCTAAGTTGAATCGTCGTCCCCAAATTAAGAAAAAAAAATTAGTGGTAAAAAGGAGTTTAATTAGAAGAAAGTCCATCCGTCAACTTCATCCAAATAAAATAAAACCTCGTTCATTAAATTTTAAATTTTTTAAAGATAATAACTTTTTAAAACAATCCTTTTTAGTGAAATTTAAGTTTTGGAGTTTGTATAAAAAGAAATTAAACTGTATTTTTAGTAATTATAAAATAAGAAAACGATTCATTTTGAGAATTTTGTAAATATTTTGGTTTTTGGTTTTGTTATCATGTCACTGCATTATTTTTGTGAGGTTAGCAGGGCATGAATGATTAATCATTTCTTTTTGTTTCATGTTTGTTTTCAATGAGAGGCGCCACGCGCCGTCACCGAAGAAAGAAGACAAGAAAACTGTGCGTTCAATAGTTTTTTCTTTTCGTCTGTTTTTTTTTATTATTCGATTAGGTAAATATGATCCAGGTGACGTTTTAGCTTGCAGCAGTTAAATATATTTTGGGAAACTGTGGTCCTTTCTAATGAGGGGGAGTGGCGTATCAATAAATGCTGATACCGACTTTGCAGATAAGGCATAGCCTTCGCAAAGGGTGCCTAGTTAACACCATTGGTTTAGCTGATGATTGAAGTCCCACAGTTCAGTCAATATGGACTGATAGATTATATTAGACTACATGAATTTTTTTAAAAGGTTTTGTCACTGGAACATATTCAATTTATAGCGATGATAGGAACTTGCACAGTGCTGTCTTTTTCTTCTCTGACACGATGAGCGTCCGATGAGGTTAAAGTCATAACCGTAAGAGTTGTAGTTTATATCATGTTAGATCCCTTCTGGATAGATGTCAATTATGACAATTAGGGTGCAGCACCGTGGCTTTTATTCGAGGTTTTGCCGCGGTGGGGTCTAAGCATGACAACGTTGAATAGTGAGCGCCAAGTTAGCGCATAGTAGAATTGTAAATAGATTTTGAATTTTACTTATCGTTCGTCATGTCTTAGGTTCGCTCATAAAGAGACGACCACCACTATGTAAATTACTTTCCTCCACAGGTAGGGACATCTGTGTTAGGTAATAGGCAGGATATACATAAACCTTAAAAGTTTCTTTTTTTTGAATAGAATTGCTTTGCGATCCTCAGCATTTCTATTCGTAGGGGCGTAGCTCATGTGGCAACCGAGTAGGTTTCACTACTAATTACTAACTTGCAAAACTGGCATGTTAGACTTTTAAGGTTTACGTAATAAAAAAGTTTAGTGAGGATTGACGTTCGGATGAATAAGAAAGGGAGACGTCAAGGGACGTCCATATATATTTGATATGTAAAATATAGAATGAAAGAGCTATAATCTAAATAATACCCACTCGAAGAACATAAAGCTTTTCATTTGAGCTTTCCACCCCTACAGTACCTACCGTACCTACTTAACTAAGCGCGGTTGCGCTGACGCAGGTCTTCCCCAATCAGGCAGGTCCTGACGCCTCCTGCCGGAGGGTCTACGCCCCACGTAGACCCCACGGTTTGTGCAGTCCGTGGACGTTTACGGGGCCCCGGTTTAGACTCGGTCACTCGGACTGAAGGTAAGTAAAAGGGTCATGGCCATCCTAATGATACAGAAACACCGCACGGTCTCCTGCGAGGTGAGCATGCTGGCCTGCCACCGTGGGATTTTGGAGGCAACAATCAGTGACGGATTAAGACTACTTGATGCCCTAAGCAATCTACGCCTGTGGGCCTCCCTATCCGTATGTCAACTCGAATCGGTCTTTAAACCTTTACCGCATAAAACATTAGTTTTTTGTAAAATAAGGTGCAGGTAAGGTGAAGGCAACCATATAGTTATTTTGGTATTTTCATCGAGGACTTAAACAAACAGTCAAAAAGTAACATTTGATAAAGTGGAACTGATGAAGAAGACCAGAAATGGCCAACGGAACTTAATACTCACATAGATATCACAATGAAGATAGTTATAGCGACTATGACAATACAAATAAATATTTTTTTTCTGAATAGTTATGTTGAAAATGGTATCATCAAAGTGAACTGATGATGATGATGGAGCCGGAAGGTAGGCACTGGAACTCCGTAATTAATCGATGTAATCTCGCCGTGTTTGGGCTTATTGGAATTGTCATGAGATGCACTTTGGCTATAAGATACTATCGAACTGATTTGATGATGGAGCCGGAAGGTAGGCACAGGAACTCCGTAATTAATCAATGTATTCTAACTGTGTTTGGGCTTATTAGAATTGTCATGAGATGCACTTTGGCTATAAGGTACTATCGAACTGATCTGATGATGGAGCCGGAAGGTAGAAGGTAGACACAAGAACTTCATAATAAAACAATGTAACCTAGCAGTGTTTGGGTTAATTGGAATTGTCATGAGAATAGGCACTCTGGTTATTACCGACTTCCGAAATTAAAGTTATTTTGATTCTTTTAGTGTTCCACATTTTTTGGACAAACAGAATTTCAAAACCATTGTTTTTAATCTAAACTTAGTGCTTAGCAACCACAGCGCTAGACCGGACAGACAAAAATTAACAGAGGACAGCGCTAGACCAGACAGACAAAAGTCAACCGAAGACAGCGCTAGACCGGACAGACAAATACGGGGGAGTCCCCAATAAAAGAAAAACTAACGTGACTAGGCGCTGCAACGCAACGCACACAGTTAACTTTAGTCCGCGTTAAACACAACGTTATCTGAAAATATTTGCTTTAGAGTTCGACCGAAGATTCGGTTGTAGTTTCGGCCTAGAAGATTCCGAATATTCGGCTGGACCGAAATTAGTCTTTGAGCTGACGGTTGTAATAGACAGGTAAGTACCTCTCTAAAAGCTAACTGACTCGTTCATCTATGTGTTTTATTATTTTAATGAAATCGTCGATTTATTCGAATAAATGAATAATTATTACTTTATTGCACATATATAGGGTGACTGGCAATTAGTGTACGATACTTAAACACGTGATTGTGCTCATGATAACAAACAATTTTTATTATGGGAGCTAAGCCGAAATCGCGAAAAAAATATCAGCTGTTCAGTACATTAGGCAAACATAAATGTACTGAACAGCTGATTTTTTTTCGCGATTTCAGGTTTCATTACATGTTTGCTGTATGGAATTTAACAAAGACTGACCCCTGCGTTTGTTTCAGTGTTTCTTTTCTGGCTATTTAGCTAAGAAACACCGGCCTCATCTAGTTTAAATTGAGGAAAAAAATTTCGTGTAAAAGTGTTTTTTAAAAACCTATTTGCGAAATAAATATCATTTATTATTTTTACGTTATAACTATAAAATAATCATAACCACATATATAGGTACCTATATGTAAATATAGTTAGGAATAACTGTATCAAAACATTATTTTAATTTTTTGACAGTTTTTCGGTTACCATGTCAGTTTTGGTTTCGGCTTTGGTTCCGGCCGAAACTGTTAGAAGAGCCGATCGTCCGGTTCTTAACGTGTGCCGAGTTGGTAACGATTTCTCAGCGGACATTTTATTCAACATTCAGGTATTTTTGTCCTCTCCAGATTAAAATTTGAGGTTCGCAGAGGCAGAGTTTAACGAGCTCTTAAAGTAACACGAGCCATTTGACGAACTAAACTGAACTGTTAAAGGGATGGAGTTATATAGGGTGCAGCTCCATCCCTCTTCCTCGCTCGCAAGCCTGCAGGCCTAGCCAAGTTACGACCGTTTCGTTTCGGTAACGACTCCGACACGGTAATATTATCTATACAGTATTGTAACTCGGCCGTATCTTTGAAATAAATGCCTACAGCCGCGCGGTACCTATTTCTTATTCTGTGGCGGTACGTAAACATGCGATAGGGCTGCCCGCACTATGGCTGCCCGCCTCCAGCATTTTAATTACATTTGCCTACTTTGTGTTTCCATTTAGTTTTGTGATTGTAAATATACTTTTTTTATATAAACAAATAAAATACTTTGTGAATTGAATAGGAAGTGTTCAATATTTGCGACCGAAAAATATTTGCGCCTCGACTGAGACGTACCTACGAAATGCTTTATTATTAAATTTTAAAGTACAAAAATCCGCATTCTAATATAATCAGAAAGCTTAATTAAAAATTGTTTTGGGAAACATGGACAAGGTGGAGAAAAAGGAATATCTTTTACTTGGTTATAGATACCTGCAGCTACTTTACAATGTATGTTTGGTTTTAAATGAAGAATTCATGCAACCAAAAACAGCACAATATATTCTACTCGTCATAATTATTAAATATGTAAATATGTATCTACTTGAACTTATTTTTATTTAAAAAATCGCGGGCACAGTCGCGACTGTCTGCACCCCGAGCGCACACCGAGATCGAGGCGCGTAGGTATAGCTCGCGTTTCGTCCGTTTACGTATGAAGTTGGAATACTGTATAAATAATATTACCGTGCCTCCGATTCCTTTGTTCTGACCACGTGACTTAACGTTGAGATGATGTCATTCCCATACATTAGAAGTTTTCTACTAGAGTTAACGGTTGTAGATTATCAACTTGGCTAAGCCCTCCGATATTGTAACACATCATGGTAAGGCCCCAGGCTTTTAATATCACAAAATGGATTTCGGATTAGCTAAATACAATATGTTTTGGTCAGCTATAAATTGTTTTAAATAGATAAGTTCTTATCATTCGGTGTCAAAGGTGGCTATAATTTTTTTTTTATCAGTAGTACATCTCGAAGATGGCCGCTGCAAAGATATATTTTATTTTGTTTTTGATCTTCATTTCCATTTCGGTTCTTTCGGCTCAGGGTTTTAGCGATTTAGAAGAAGATGAAGAATATGATCCTATAAGTGATGGTAAGTTTATGTTATTCCAAATTATTATAATATTGTGCAAGAATTATTTCACCGACTTACTTCGACGACTGGCCTGTTAAAGATAAAGATAAAGATAATTTTATTTGTCAAAATATGGGTATACATGCAGTTTTAGCATGCAGGATGTTGCAAAATTAGTGTTTTGTCCGTATATGTTTCACCCTTCAGGCGTACAAATTTACATAGTTACAATCATTTACCAAAAATTACAAATAAAAATAAATTAATAAAATAAAATACAATAAAAAAATGTCAGAATAAAAATTAAAAAAAAAAATGTCAATTAGTCATTAAAATGCATTAACAAATGAATCAATGTCAGATAAAATAAAATATAAAATTTTCATTAATAAGCATTAATAAATTTATAAAAAAGGGCAGAATAAAATATAAATGTCAAATAGTCAATAATATTTATTAATATTAATCACACGTTAAAAAACAAAAAAATGTCAGATAATGTCACTCAAAAAGTCACTTATACTTTAATAACACTTGTCTGTTAGTAAATCTCGAAACTTCTTTTTAAACAAATTTACTGGCAATGTTTTATAGGACTGTGGTATTTTGTTATATATTTTAGGAGCCATACAGAAAACGCTTTTCCCCATTAATGCTGTGTCTGACGTATGCGAACACAGTTGATTATTGTCACGTAAAAATGTTTACAATTTGTTATTTACCTATACCGATGTTTGGTAACTAACTAAATTTAAATAATCTTTATATGTCTTTTATACGATTTTGTTTTAACAAAAATACATATTAAGATTGTTTACGTTTAGTTAACCACCTAAACTGTCCATCGGTATACTTTCGCATTGTGATCACAGTGTATGAATATTGCAACATGATTACCGTGTTTGGGCTTATTAGAATTGTCATGAGATGCACTTTGGCTATAATGTAGATACTATAGAACTGATCTGATGATGGAGCCAGGAGGTAGTAACCGGAACTCCGTAATGAATCTATGTTACAATGTATCCTAGCAGTATTTGATTTACTTGGAATTGTCTGGAGAAATAGGTACTCTGGCTATAAGTGTATCACAACTAAAAAGAGTGAAATAAAATACCTTTTACAAAAAAAAAAAAACTGACATTACTACAAAAAAAAACACTAAAAAGATCAAAATAACTTTAATTTCGGAAGTTGGTGTTTCTGCTGTTGTTTGTTTGTTATTTAACGCCAACTAAAGTTTTTTGTTTAACATTTATTTTCTTTTTCAGGTGGGAAACCAGCTCCTTCAGGCAAATCTATGCCAAGTTATAGAATGCTAGATATACACAACAGGAATAACAAATACTAATTATAAATATTAAAGAGACAAGGATTAAACTTTAATGGAAATAAAAATAATTCATCGGACACTTTGATTGTTTTGTTGTTACAGGCATAATCATGTATCTACATAATCAAATACATTTATAAAAATTTCGTGTCATAGTTTTTGTTATCAATTTCCTCCGAAACGACTTGATAGATTTTATTAAATTTTTAGTAGGTCTGAGAACAAGTCCTAGGCTATGTTTCACCCTCCCACCCCCACACCCCATTTTTTTCTTTGATAATTTAGATGGCACAACATACTGAGTCAGCTAGTAACTATACACACCACAAATTTTTAATTAGTAGATACAAATATTTAAAGGGCTTATTAGAAAAGGTGTTGTTATTATTTAAGTAAAGTCTCAATAAATAATATTCATAAACATTACAGCAAAGTTATTAGAGTTTGTTTATATCCCAAAACTAGCTTCTGCCAGCGGCTTCGCCCGCGTGAAAATTGATTTCTCCATGCAAACTTTGGACCCCCATTTCAGGTGAATTTTGAAAAATCCTCTCTTAGTGCTCGCCTGCGTCATAAAAGGAATCCTTGTGCAAAATTTAACGCTCCTAGTCTCAGTAGTTTCGGCTGTGCGTTGATATGTCAGTCAGTCAGTCAGTTTCTCCTTTTAAATATATAGATGTCCCTCAATTTATGGAAATATTGCACAGGCTATTGAATAAGAATAAATAAATGACGATCAAAATGGACAAACACTGCACGTAGTATGAAAATACTACGCGCAGTGTTATTCCATTTTGAAGAAATAGTAGCAATTCTTATGAATTATTGATTCTATCATGAATTTACCAATTACGACTCGTGGTCAATTTTGAGATTTCGTATTTTTTACTTTTGACTACAAGAATATGATCAGTAACGGGTACAGATAGAACCCTATTTTTTTTGTACTAATTAAAAACTAGGGGTGTATTGTATATACTATAATCTTTAGACGCTGTTTAATTTTAAAAATGCTTTAATTACAGATTTTTAGTAAGCAATAATAGTAAATACTTGATTTGATTGATTTCTTTTACATCCTTCTTAAATTCATTTAGAAAACTAAACTAACTAACCGAATTTAAGTGCATAAAAAAATAATTAGTCCGCCTTCTTCAGAAACCCTACCATGAGCTCCTAAACTGAACTGTTAAAGGAATGGAGCTTTATAGGGTGTATAGTTCCGTCCCTTTTCCGCTCACACGCCTGACGTTTTAATGCATCATGGTAAGGCCCCAAGAGTCCACCATTGGATTTAGAATGCTGTTAGGTACTTAGATATCATACACACGAACGGCATGTTGCACACGGCAGAGGTAACTGCAGCTGACGCGTCGATGACGGCCGTCGACATTCCAACTTTAAAGATCAGGGGCAGCCATCCGTCGTGTGTCTCAAGTGTCACTATAGGTCGACGGCTACAGTTCTCAGACGGTTTCGGCATTCGGCCTTCATTGTGGAATCTCTAGTCTACGCAGACCACCTTACATCGTGCGCCCAGCCCTGACGCCTGTACGTGGACCGAATGGTCGCGTCGGAGAATACTGACTGTCGCCGTACCTAGTTAAATACTCGGCTAAACAGTGATGTAGCAATAACAAACTTTATTATACGTACAGCCAAGGAGTGGAATTCCTTGCCGGAGCCTGTGTTTCCAGATAGCTACAACTTAAGGGTCTTTAAGTCAAGAGTGAATAGGCTACTTCTAGGCAAGCGTGCTCCATCGTCGACCACATCATCGCTTACCATCAGGTGAGATGGTGGTCAAACGCGAGCCTATCATTAATAAAAAAAAAATAAAAAAAAACTTCTATAATTCCTTTCTGACCTAAGTAATCTAGGTACCCTTACAAATAAAACAAAACAATACAATAAGTACCTATAACGCATAAAAAATCCTAGTACCTGTACCTACTCCATTTGTTTAGGTAGTTAACTAAATGTAAACAATCTTAACAAGTCCTTTATCTAAAAAAATTTCAAAAAATTTTACTTATAACTGTTTACTATTTGGTATTTTCTTAAATCGATGTTCAGTAATTAACTATATTTAAATAATCTTTGTATGTCTTTTATGCGATTTATTTTAAATAAAAAGAATATGTCTTTTTATTTATGAGATTGTTTACGTTTAGTTGAGTACCTACCTAAACATATGGAGTATATGTAGGTACTTTATAACACAGTAATTTTTACTAACAATAAGTGAACGGATAATCATATACGACATACACAGTTCTAGTAGGTACCTACTTACATTTAAATAGGTTTTTTTAGGTGGGAAATCATCTAATGACATCTCCCGCCCTTGGGCGGAGCGCGAGGGCGTGTCAGACTTTTACTGACTAAAACCCACTCGTTTTTTCCTTCTTTGCCTTGTGTTCCAGAGCCCCGGGGTTCATTGTCACTGAACCCATGGCCCGTAACAACAATCCTCGCACGTGATGGAGCAACGCCGCCGAGGGGAAACTCCGCTGCCGCGTCCAATCGCGGCACGGCGCGGCAGAGCTCCAGTGAGATCTTGTGGTGGCATGGTATGAAGACAGCGACTGTCACAACCTTGCCCTGGGCGCGCCATGGTAGCAGTAGTAAGTTCCCTCTCTGGGGAGTAGCTAGAGAGGCGCCACGGCGTCCTCACTTTCCGCCTGACGAAGGTCCTCGCCGGACACGGTTGTTTCGAAAGGTTCCTGTGTTGGATTCAGCGGGAAGAAACGCCCGGGTGTAACGCGGCCCTGGTAGGTATACAAACGGCAACTGAAGGAACAACGATCGGAGAGAGAGAGATGAAGTTTCAAACTTTTACTGACTAAAAATCGGTAAAAGTCTGACACTCCCTTTCTCTTCACCCAGAGCGCGAGGGGACATTTGAGTATTTTTCAAAAAAAGTGTACATTTGTGAAAAAAATGATGTCGTTAATTTGAAAACTAAAAAAGTCAATAAATACATCTTGTAACTTTTAATCTTCGCATTGTATTTGACAGTAATATACTAAATTAATTCGTAAACAGTCTCATGACTTACTATTCTATGTATTTTTTACAAAAATATTTAAAATAATACCACTCAAAATTTTGGTTCCATACAAAAAACGTATTGTCACTATCAGCTTTAAAATATTTGGATTCGTTAAAATGGCTTTTAACTTCGATTTATTACGCGTGATTTATATTTAATGTGTTATACGTATCCCCTAGTATTTAAATCTCTGTTTATTTGGGGCTTTCTTAATAATATAATTCATTAAAAATAGTTTTATTACCGTGTCTCAATATTTTACAAGTTAGTTACAAGCAGTTTCGTTACCAATTTTTACACTGGTTTCTTGGTATTTCTGAACGCAATCTTAAATTTTAATATTGACTACACTAGCCTGAACCTGATTGGCTGTTACAAAACTGTCAAACACAACGATCAACCATTTTCTTGTGAAAGTCGTGAACGGAGCATCGAAGAAACATTTTCGTTATCATTAATTTACAACATACTATCTCGGTAAGTAATTTAGATGCATGATTGTGGATTTGATATGTTAATTAGTAGAATATTATCTTTTTACTTAGTTCTTCTTGTGAACGTTAAACATTGTTTTTTGCAGTAAATTTAATTTTGAAGTTATTTTGGTCTTACATTTTAGTGACATTTCGTTATGTAACGAAAAGGTTTTCTTACACTTTAGTTGCATTTCATAACTAAAATGTTACGTAACGAAAATGATGAATATAAAGCTGCATGTACATGAATATTTTAACCGACTTTATCTAAAAACGAGGTAAATCGTGATCTGATCAATAAAAAAAAAAAATTAAATGAATTTGTTATTGATCCTAAGTAGATGGGTAAATATACAAAGTTAAACAACAATAAAATGAATAAATATGATTTAACAGCCGTTTTTACTGATTTATACCAAATTATTGATAGTATACAAGCTGCTAGTTTAGTCATCGGCACCTATTATAGGGGTAATTCTACCCGTCGTACTGAACAATTTTTCATACGAACCCCATAATCAAATTTGTATTAAATGAATACATCTTCCTAAACAAAAGTAGACTGAAGACAATGTAGGCATGCAGCAAGCTTTATTGGTAGCCTGTATTTGTAATACTGTTTTTTATCTGATCTATATCAGAAAAGTTGAGAAATGATTTGTAATGAGATTAATTATTAACAGAAGCTATTCTTAGTTTATTTTTTGTTTTTCAGATATGCCGATGTCTAATGCCGAAAGGCAAAAGCGATACAGGGAGTGATTAAAAGTTGAAAAACCAGAAAAACACGAAGAATTTAGAGAATTTAGATTAATCTTTATTTCATTATCTTTATTTTATTTTTACCTTTTTATAAGCTACAAGCTAACTTTGTCTACAACCAACCAAAGTAAACCTAAGTTTGTTACTAATTATTCTAATAAAACTTTAATAATATTTCGTTTTATTTTTATTGTTAAAGTAATTTGAATTGATTAAGCAGTCCAGTACTGCACACATTACGTCCTGTGTACATTGTAATGATATTACTTAAATAAATAAGACGAAACAAAAATATTGAACACAGTGTGTATAAAGCTTAAAAATTATTATTTGTTACAAGGTTACAATTTCATTACAACATATTAGTTATAACATTTTCGTTACGTACAAAAAAATTGAAAAGTACTCATTTGATGATTTCCTATCGCAAAAAAGTTACTTTCTACTTAGGTACCTATCTAAAAACTAAACTTAAATCCTAGGTACCTACCTACATTTGTACCTACATAAGCATAACATAAACCTCACTAAGTAGGTAAATAAGATGTGTTAGGAACAGGTGAAACACCGTGATTCCTGCATTTACGATCACAATGTTAAAGGAAAAGTAAATTTCGTAATTTCATTTATTATGTTTGAATTAGGTAGGTACCTACCTACCCAAAGCTATCGGAAAAATCACACAAAGTTCCATACACTTAACCTTTTGAGTGCGTATCTAATTAGAGACACAATAGTAAGACAATGGCGCGTGAACGCCGGCGTTAATGCCCATCAACAGCTTAATCATCACCTGCTTAGGTTTCTCCCAACTATTGGGGTCTCCTTTCAGTCGAACCGGGCTGCTTATTTGGCCTGCACAACCTAGTTATCGGTTAATACGATAACGATAAAGTCCCTCAAAAATGCCTACAATCCGTAAGTATTGTAGGCATTTTTGAGGATGACTTCTAGTGAGGATTGCTTCTAGTGCATAAGGCTGTAAGGCTTATGCACTAGAAGCCATCCTGTTAAGCATGATTGGAAATAAATGTCGTAGATAGGCACTTTATAAAAATGTTTATTATGTACCTACCTAATAAATTACATTTTAAAACATGAACGAGCACGCGGCGCGTATTACCAGCGTGAGTTCGTTAGTTTGTCGGGAGTCACAGATCGATTCCCGGCCACCGTAGACGCGGGCTTGCGGACGGAGAGCAATGGGTAGCTCTCCGTCCGATAACAACCAAGGTGGACAGCGCGTTGTGTTCCACGTGCGCCTTAAGAAGCTATCAGCTAAACTGATGGGGCCCGATAGGAGCGATGTCTGACAGGGTCGCGGGAATGTTCGAAAGAGTTACCGCGACCCTGAAACGCAAAGGCAACCGAAGGAACAACATTGGGTTTTAGTCAGTTGCGAGTTTTAGTTAGGTTTGCGACTAAAAGTAACATTTTTTTAAAGATGGAAAAAAAGTTTGTTTCCCAGCAATATTTTTTGTTAAAATGACTTAGTTATATGTACAAAATGTGTAGTTAACGGGTATGTGATCGGTCTTTTTACACCCTGTATATTATATTTAAATAACAAAATCAAATTTTCTATTACGTCTTCTCCCGAAACGCGTTATCACTCCATCTACTTCAATGGTAACGAGAAAAGCAAGTGGCGAACTCAAAAAAATGGACTGCCACGAGGTAGTGTTCTAGCCCCCTTGCTGTTTAACGTTTACACCAATGACCAACCGGTGAGCCCTAACACAACCCGCTTTCTGTATGCAGACGAACTGGCATTAAATTGCCAAGCCACTGATTTTGAGGAGATTGAGGCCAACCTTACCACAGCTCTCTCAGATCTTAGCCAGTATTATACTGCTAATGCATTTATAGCAAATCCCTCAAAAAAATGCGTCTTTCACCTTTGTAACAGACAAGCGGGTTGAATGCTTAATATCTCATGGCAGGAAGTGCCAATCATTTATAGCCCCTATCCAAGATATCTCTTCATCACTCTGGATAGGTCTTTCAACTACAGAAAAAATTGCGAGAACGTTAAGCGGAAGGTGCATACGAGAAACAACCTGCTACGTCGCCTAACATCCACTAGATGGAGGGCGCCTCCCCAAGTTCTGCGAACAACTGGAATGGCGCTCCGCTTTTCCGCTGGTGAATATGCCTGTCCAGTATGGAGCCGCTCCGTCTACTCTAACATAGTGGATACAGCACTTAATGAGACGTGCCGAATTGCCACTGGTTGCTTTATTGCCGACTCCGGTACGAATGCCGTATCCACTAATCGGCATTGCACCCACAGAAAATCACAGGGCTGTGGCTAGCCGCATAGAAAGGACGAAACAACAAAACGACCCTCGCTATTCAATGCACTATTACAGCTCGGTGCCCCTGAGACTTAAAAGTCGTAAAAGTTTTGTTGTAAGCGTGAGATCATCTCAAAGTAAAACCATACATATGGCTTTACTTTGAAATGGGAGTGATGCTCTCTCCTGGACACGAGTTGCCATGGCCAATCTGGAACACTCTAAACAGACTCCGCACGCAGGTTGGACGCAGCAAAGACAATCTCCACAGATGGGGTTCCTGAACGGTTCCGACCTTCAGTGTTTGTGCAGTGTCTCTCCACAGACCATGTCCCACCTTCCATCCTACATGACGTGCCCTGTTACTTGTTCATGTAGCGATCTTATGACAATATCAGTGGACGACATTGCCGTGGTCGAATACTGGGCCAGGCAAGGAATTTAATTAGTTTTACCATCGACAAGCTAAGAACGTACGACACACCACGTTTTTTATGGACATGGAGAAGTGCCAGTCTGGTTAGACATTCGACCATTGAAGATCTTAGCCATAATTCGATTTTTCATAACGAGAGATATCTTCCCGCTGTCGCTACACTAACATGTAGTGTAGCCATAATACATAAAAAAAATCTTATATTAGGATACGTCATCTCAAAATCACAATCTATACATATAATAAAACAGTAAAATTATTTTGCGATGGTATTAGTTGGCGCAAAAACTCGGTTCAGTAGTTTTTGCGCCAACTAATACCATCGCAAAATAATTTTCAAATTTTGCATACATAATTCTTATAGGTCAGGGCAACTTATAGGCTATAAATTATCACGCTATTTGCTATGGGGGGTAAGCAATAAACCAAAATGTCGGTGTTGAACGACATTTGCCGCGAGTTCGATCCCCAGCTACCGCGTAAAAAAAAAGTAAGGCGACCGCGCTTGAACTCGCTATACCAGGGGTAGATGGTTGCTTTTGAAGGTCTTTTATCCATAAACGCAATTTGAAGTCGATCAAATGACTCATCAGGTTTTAGGCCACATTTAAAATCATAGAAAATCATGCACGAAAATGTTGCAGATCCATTTTTAATTGAGACACATTTTTATTGTACCTCGCGTGGGCCGCTCTTAAATTAAATCAATATTGAATGTGCTTACATAAAATCTATATTGTGACAAAAAATTACATAAAAACATTATGTTTAACTATTTTAATCAGTGGTCCACCTAAGTTGGGTTGGGTCCAGGACCCAACCCAGGGGGGTCATGACCCCCATGACCCCCCCCCCCGGATCCGCCCTTGAGCATACCTCTATGTTAATATGTGGAAAATGTTGTGGTTATTACATTGTTTTGTATACCTACTAATAAGTGTAATATATATTGTAATATCGTTTTTTATATTCCTAAATTAAATTAAATAAGTAATAAAAGAAACGTTCAGTAAAAGCAAAGCGTGTGAAAAATGTATATTTTTCAAAGGGAAATAAATAAAAAAAACACATTTTGATAGTAACTTTTATTTTAAAACACTTTGAGCATACAAACTTAAGTCGCTTGACAATAAAATGCAATAAACCCTATAACCGCCCACGTCGGATATATCCGACATGTTTGTCGGATATATCCGACGCGAGCGGTTTTTTCCGACGACGGGGCGTACTTTTCGCCAGGGTAGCAAATCCACGACCAAATATTCCATCTCGTCAGCTCGTGGGAGTACCCAGTCGCAAACACATGACCCTGGCGAATAGGACGCGATAACACTCGTCGGACAAATCCGACGCGGGCTGTTTAAGGGTTAAACATTCAAATATAAACGCATAGACTTTCAACAATTATGCCGAAAATACCTTTCAAATATATATATATTAAAAAACTTTCATAAACTCTAGAAAAATAGGCAAAACTATCTCTAATTTAATTTTAAAGAAGCCAAGAACGTATCACTTTATTAAGGGCACATTTTATGTGTGTGTATTTTGGCCTATGTTTTGAATTTCGCGAGTCAAAAGCGACGTCTTAATCAACGCGCTAATACGCGATCGACGCATAAGGCCTACTGTCTACAGACGCGTAGCTTCATGAACGCGTATTCGTCATTATATGCTTGGTGTACGCCTGCTCACAGCTTAAATACAAAACTATGAAACTCTGTCGACTAAGCGGCAATGAGCCGTCGCGTCTATAAAGCTACGCGGCTAAAGGCGGCCTTTATTTACGCAGCGATGAATACCCTATTAGGCTTAACAGTACAACTGAAAGGCGCCCTCTGTCGACGCAGCGACGAATATACGATAGACGCATTATATTACAACAAAACCAGAATGCGCCATCTGTCAGTGCAGCGACAATTATGCAATTGACACATTACAACAAAACCGGAAGGCGCTCTCTGTCAGCGCAACAACGCTGTCGGATTTACGGAACCGATCGCGTATTAGCGTAATGATCGCTATCAGGACAACGCTATATTATTTAAATACTACTTTTTTTTTAAATTCTGTTTGAGTCAACTATAACAAATCAACAAATTCTAAAGCCAACTGTACACGGACGCGTAGCTTCATAGACGCGTATTCGTCATTATACGTCGACGAAACTGCAACCACTGGACAGCACGACACTGCCTCGTTGATAGTTTCATAGTTTTGTATGTTAGCTTCACGCAGGCATAGTGTACGCCTGCGTATAATGACGAATACGCGTTTATGAAGCTACGCGTCCGTGGATACTCGACCTTACGTAATATTTTAAGCCAATTAGGCCAAATATTTGAACATGTTTAACAGTCTTATAATTATATCGTGGAAAAACCATTTGGTAGTTTGAGCCAATTAATTGTCAAAGAAGACATAATAATTATACAAAACTTATTACTATACACCAATGACAGAACTAAATAGATCTTTTTTTAATTTTATCCGATGCCGGTAGACTAAATTACTTCGAATCAAAATGGTAATTACACGGACCTTCACTTGCTATCTTATAGACACATTTATATGACTATCAACCATTATATTATAGGATACGATAAGCTCAACAGTTTGATATATTTTTAAAGTTATTATAATATTTTTATATGAAATTACATTTTTAGAATATTTCAGCGAGTTCAGATGACAAATATTTTGATATTTTGTGTGCAGTTATTAAATTGGAAGACTTATTAAACTTTCAAAATTTTAACCTCTACGTCGGATATATCCGACCAATACTCTCGGGTTTATTCCACCAGAGTCGCACATCCTCAACCAAATATTTCATCTCGTCAGCTCTTCTGTCACCTGTGGGGATTGAAGAGCTAAACGAAATGGAGCATCCAGTCGCAAATACACGACCCTGGCGACTAGGACACGAAAACACTCGTCGGACTAATCCGACGCAAGCGGTTAAAGGGATAATGTAACCAAAATTCCGATAAATATCTCCAATTTTTTTTATAATATTCGTTTTTTTTGTGCATCACTATCTAATATTATTCTTTTAATGTGAATTTAAAGTGTCATATTGTACAAAAACTCAAAACATTACCATCTGAACAAAGCCTTAGAAAATTTATAATTACTCTTCAAAACAATAGAATCTATTCGTCCTGAAGTTACTCATTTTCATGAAAATCACATGGCATTGACGCGAACTTTTATTTGAATAACTTTTTGGCATTTTAATTGAATTACATAACCCTGATTCGTGAATTAGATCCACTTCTTACTGCTGCAGTTGTGAAGAAGTGGGTGGAACAGGGTGTGATCTTGTATCCTCTATTGAAAAGGATCCTCCGACCAAACGGGGGTTGTGTCTGGTCCTGGCTAGTGCAATTGTCCGATAGTTATTTTCCGACTGTTTTTTAGTTAGTTTTTATGCGGCGATATAGATGCCAAAGATGATGTAAAGTTGTATAACAACACTTAGAATTCCAAATGCCGTACAAACTACAGCAGTAACAAGTGTGTAACCTAAAAACCTATCAAAATTAGGCATTAAAATAAGTTTTGACACGGTTTTAAAGTCGTGTCAAAACTTATTTCTTCGTCTTCGTTAAAATGTGTATTAGGTGCAGAACTAATATTAGCTTTAGCTCGCAGCTTCGCCCGCATATATAAATAAAAATAAAATATAGCTTAAGTCACTCAAGAATAGAGCAACTTTATATCGGTGAAAAAATTTTAGCAATCTGACCAGTACTTTCAGAGATTACCTCCTACAAACAAACAAACAAACAAACTTTACTTCTTAGTGTAGACTAGTGTAGATACACCAAATACACATTTCAGAAACCAGCACTGATAATCCTGAATGAAAGTTATTCTACCAATAGCTGAACAATGTAATTATATAATTAATATCGTTGCCATGGTTACCGGTTCCCATTCATAAACAAAGCATTTAGAGTCCTAGGGCCTTACCATAAGGTGACCTTTCGACTGTCGAGTGAACAGCATTGGCTCACTTTAAAAAAGGCCTCGCACATTTCAGTTTTTATTTTTTTAATATTCCACAACTGTCACACAACGCCATCTAGTTTCAAATTAAGCAGAGCTTGTAGTACTAGACAACTGATAAACATACTTATATATTTCTAAATTCATACATATTATAGATAAATTACAACCTGGCACAGAACAAATGATCGTGCTAATCACACAAACATTTGTCCTGGGTGGGAATCGATGCCGCGACCTCCGGCATAGCAGTCTGGGCCACTGATCACCAGACCAACAGGCCAGTCAAATGGTTCATCTCTCATTTTATTAAGATTATTTTTTGAAAATTGTGAAAGCTGTCGAAAGCGGTTAAAATCTCAAGTGTGCGAGCGAGAAAGAAAGATGGAGCTATACACACTGTAAAGCTCCATCCCTTCAACAGTTCAGTGTTGGTCGTGAAATGGATCGCGTTAACAGCTCGTGGTCTGCAGACGAACCGATTCAATTATTTTGAGAGTAAATTTACTATATTTTAAAGATCTTTAATTATAATAAAATGCAAATTGTCATAATATATCATTACACCACCATTCACCCAGAATATTAGTTAATAAAAAATACAACTTATTTAAAAATATTCAGTCCTTTTTATACTATCCAATCCACTAACGATTTTTTTCTTTAATCTTGTGCCCAATGTCCTTTGGCCACTTATCCTGGCAGGTGATAAAAAAAAAACTACAATTTGACAAATAAAGCCAGTTAAAGAAAAAAATGCCATCATTCTATGAAACAAATTCAATGATGGTGACTTTAATGAACACACTTTCGGTTCATATATTTGTTACGTTGTCACATAATCGCAAAAAAATAAACGTAAAAATAAGTACATTTCGATACAAGTGGAGAAAGTTTGTCACTGCGACCGTAGTGGAATTCGCACGAGCTGTAGGCGAAAGGGTGATGGAACCGAGGGCTGCAGTGACAAATTTCCACGTGTATCAAACGATATTTTTCAATACACTTACGAAGACATAAATAAACGGGGGCTGACGTGCGACTCGTGGGGGTCGCTTAGCGCCCAGCGATAGATGTAATATTTTGTGGCGGGAGCGAGCATGCGCACTTTTCCGCACTGGTGCGAAAAATAATACATTGCATGCCCAAAAGCGAATTTTCAAGTAAGTGTATTGAAAAAATAATTTCACGAACCTTAATGGCACTTTCGCAAAAAAATCTAACAAAATAATACCGTAAAACAAGCACATAAATCAAGGCACCCAACAAAACGAACAGCACCTTATACAAAAAAAAAATAACATACAATTTGGCTTGCCCGCCAAACATTGCGAGTTAAATCAGTCTCATAGTTTACGCAATTCAAACAAAACCGTCAATGGATTGGATACTACACCCAAGTCCGCTTACATCGCCTCTCCGTCCATATGGTGTGGATAGGCGCCAGCGACTGCGATTGCAAGGTCTTCAGCCAAGGCTTAAGGTTTCGCTTCTGGCTGAAAAATGGATAATTAGTGCAAGTCAATTAATGTGTCTAACTACGATGGTTTCAAAGTACGGTAATGAGTCAGCTACTAATCAAAATATATACTGCACTGATTGAACAAACAAAAACTAAATATTATCAAAAAAAAAATTTAATTAACTGTCAAATTCGTTATAGAATAGAATAAACTTTATTGTACACCAAAATAGTAAGAATTTTACAGCAACTTAAATCTATGGGTACAATGGCGGCCTTATCACTGACAGCGATATCTACCAGACAACCTTAGGATGGATTATAAGAACTTAAATGAATAAAAACAGGGGGTTCGTTAATTTAAAGGAAAAACGGCATTAAGAATCTAGTAAGTTTTAAAGATACAAGGCATTTGGAAATGTCCAACTAATTGAGTAACGAAGGAATTTAGAGCCAACACGGATGAACTGTCTGTTTGAGAGACAAGTATAATCAATAAGAAGAACTATAATTTTTTTGATAGGCAAAGAGAATTTGAGCGGTCACACTGGTTATTTTGATATGCAACAGGAATTTAGACCTGTCACACCGGTTATTTTGCCATGCAAAGGGAATTTAGAGCTGTCAGACCGGTTATTTTGATATGCCAAGTGAATTTAGACCTGTCAAACTGGTTATTTTGATATGCAATGGGAATTTAGAGAAAACATCAAACTATTTTTAGGGTCTGAAGGTATTATATACCAGTGAAACATTTAGAAATAGAAGAAATTGCTGTCAAAGTAGTTGCAGATTTTTAGTTTATCCAGCAGCCAATAGAAAGCAAGAACTGTAATTTTACATCAAATCTATAAAACTGAGAACTAATGAAGATGTCACAAAGATATTGTTTAGTCCGTACATCTCCGATGTTGAACGGGAACCTTCCCAAATACTGCAAAAAAAAAAAAAATTTTATGGATTTCTTAACCAAGGATAAATACATTGTCTGCACTACATTTACATTATTAAAGGTACCGAAAAACATTCAATATAAATCCATAAGTTTTTCTTATATAGGAAGGCAAAGAAAGCTTTTTATTATATTAAAGCCTTAAAGGCTTATAAAAACATAAAGCTAAACGACTGTACACTAAGGGCACCTCCATGGAGTACGGACCTCGGCTTAGGGCGTTGCTGGGAGAGGACATCAAGGGAATGGCTGGATGAAACAATGATTTATTCATGAATTTTAAAACTACAGGCTCAGCAGTGCGAACTGGCTTGTTGATTGATTGATATATTCTTTATTGTACACCATAATTACAGTAGGAACGTAAAATAAATAGGGTGACAATGGGCGGTCTTATCGCTGACAACGATATCTACCAGACAACCTTAGGATGGATTATAAGAACTTAAATTAATAAAAACAGGGGGTTCGTTAATTTAAAGGAAAAACGGCATTAAGAATCTAGTAAGTTTTAAAGATACAAGGCATTTGGAGATGTCCAACTAGTTGAGTAACGAAGGAATTTAGAGCCAACACGGATGAACTGTCTGTTTGAGAGACAAGTATAATCAATAAGAAGAAGAGCTATAATTTTTTTGATAGGCAAAGAGAATTTGAGCGGTCACACTGGTTATTTTGATATGCAACAGGAATTTAGACCTGTCACACCGGTTATTTTGCCATGCAAAGGGAATTTAGAGCTGTCAGACCGGTTATTTTGATATGCCAAGTGAATTTAGACCTGTCAAACTGGTTATTTTGATATGCAATGGGAATTTAGTGAAAACATCAAACTATTTTTAGGGTCTGAAGGTATTTTAAACCAGTGAAACATTTAGAAATAGAAGAAATTGCTGTCAAAGTAGTTGCAGATTTTTAGTTTATCCAGCAGCCAATAGAAAGCAAGAACTGTAATTTTACATCAAATCTATAAAACTGAGAACTAATGAAGATGTCACAAAGATATTGTTTAGTCCGTACATCTCCGATGTTGAACGGGAACCTTCCCAAATACTGCAAAAAAAAAAAATTTTTATGGATTTCCTAGTTTAATTTTGTGTTGATTTTTTAACCAAGGAAAAATACATTGTCTGCACTACATTTACATTATTAAAGGTAAGTACCGAAAAACATTCAATATAAACCCATAAGTTTTTCTTATATAAGAAGGCAAAGAAAGGCTTTTTATTATATTAAAGCCTTCAAGGCTAATAAAAACTTAAACATAAATGACTGTACACTAAGGGCACCTCCATGGAGTACGGACCTCGGCTTAGGGCGTTGCTGGGAGAGGACAGCAAGGGCATGGCTAGATGAAACAATGATTTATTCATGAATAAATTTAAAACTACAGGCTCAGCAGTGCGAACTGGCTTGTTGATTGATTGATATATTCTTTATTGTACACCATAATTACAGTAGGAACGTAAAATTAATAGGGTGACAATGGGCGGTCTTATCGCTAGAAGCGATTTTTTACAGACAACCTTTGAATGGATTCGACAGAGAAGGAGAAAAAGATACGCAGGTCGTTCGTGGTGTACTATTTATATATATAGGGTGACTGGCAATTAGTGTACGATACTTAAACATGTGATTGTGCTCATGATAACAAACAATTTTTATTATGGGAGCAAAGCTGAAATCGCGAAAAAAATATCAGCTGTTCAGTACATTAGGCAAACATAAATGTACTGAACAGCTGATTTTTTTTCGCGATTTCAGGTTTGTTCCCATAGTAAAAGTTGTTGGTTATCATGAGCACAATCACGTGTTTAAGTATCGTACACTAATTACCAGTCACCCTATATACTAATAAAATATAATATATATTTGAAAGCAGAGAAATATTTACTTAATGACGTTCAAGTGGAGAGGTAGTGATCCTTGACCATATATAAGTTGTTAGCGTTTGAGCTTGCCTCACCGACACGGACAATGCATTCCACAGACGCTTGAGCATAGGATGGAGCAGACATTGACGAGGGAGAGTGGTGCTGGTTTCCCTACGGCTCTTCTGGACCTGGGTGATAGTAACATCGGCCCCCCTAGCCAAGTTACGACCGTTTCGTTTCGATTCTCTTGCGTCGAACGTCTTTAGTAGGCCACGCCTCCGATTCCTTTGTTCTGACGTCATCTCAACGCTCAGTCAGAACAAAGGAATCGGATGAACTTGGCTAGGGGGGGGGGGGATTGACTAGAGTATGCTTGCGATGGTGAATCTTGGAGATGCTGCAGAATTAGTATCGGGCGGTCGATGCAATTAAGGGGTTGCGGTGCTTTACCGCAGTGTCGAAGAAATGATAAGAAAGGTGTTTCATGAACTGCTGGATGGTGGGGATTTTGAGATCTAAGTATAAATTCTCATTAAGGAAACAATAAGCACCAGGAATGAGAATTTTACGGAGAAATCGGTTTTGGAGAGTCTGTATCTTATGGAGGTGATGAGGCTCAGACAAGACAAGCATATGTCACGATCGTACAGAAAACCAATTTGGATCTGAGTGACAATAAAACTACAAATGGCCATATCCTTGTCTACCTAAACTAACTTCATAACTCACTATTAATTATTAATTAACGCTACTTTCGGATTGATTGATTAGTATTATTTTATAGATTTTTCTATAGCTTTGTTCTTTTCTATTCAACCACGACGTTGTTTCACAACATCATTCAATTTAATTCAAAATAGTTTTATTACACACTGGCGTACATGGGGTATTTACACTTATAAAATGTCAGAAGCTAGTGCACGGTTTCAATTTGTCGTTTCCTATGGAGAAGAACCAGCAAGAAACTCCACTGTTACCACTTTTAATTTTTTTCAATTTAACATAACATAGCATAATCAGCCTTTTAATGTTCTCACTGCTGGGACTCAGGCCTCCTCTCTAGGAGAGGGAATGGGCCGTAATCCACCACGCGGGCCCAGTGCGGGTTGGTGAATGTCACATGTCTTCGAACTTTTCGTACTAGGACATGCCGGTTTCCTCACGATGTTTTCCTTCACCGTTTTGAGAGCAGTGGTGATGAAATAAATTACACAAAGTAATGCGCCTGGCTGGGTTTGAACCCGCGACCTACAACTCGTAAGTCGGGGCCGTTGCCACTCGGCCACCACTGCTCAATTCATTTTTAAATTTATTTTTACAATATTAATTAAGTATGAGAGGACAATGTAAGCCAGTTAACATTTCTCCACCTGTACCTATGCAATGCTTTATGGTCATTAGATATCAATACCTATTATCTATGGTTTTGATAACGAATTCAATTTGAACCTTTACAAATATAATAAAATTATGATGCGAAATCGGATATTCGGATGCATATTTACCTTAAGTTATTTTTTGGCTTAAAAAGTATGGAAAGAGCTTTTTAAAATATATTTTGTTTTAGTAAAATAATTCCGGCATACTAGGAAATCCCAGTTTTTGATTAATTTTATAAGGGATTTGTTTGACGCTTCTGCTTCCGGCTTCACCTCGATTCCGGTTCCGGTTCCGATTCCGTTTTCGGATCAGGTATCGGTTCTGTTCCGATAAACTAAATTAAAAAACTATAGTTCCGAATTCCGTTCCATATAACCTCTTCCGTATTATACCTGATAAATATACATCGATTATCCGATCTCTAATTATAAAATAAAATACGTACAGTGCACTCCTTTTCTTCTGCTTTCTTGTTCGCCATTGTCTCTGGATTGTACTCATTCTCCAAACCAAAGTGCTGGAACGTTATAAAATTGCCATAAATATTTGATAAAATTGGAAAAAAATGTAGGAAATTTTTTTGAGGTGGAAATCATCCAATAACTTCTCTCGCTCTAGGGTGGAGCGAGAGGGCGTGCCCTGACTTTTGACTGACTAAAACCACACCTATGTAAGGAACTTTGCCTAGCGTTCCAGGACCCCGGGTTTCCCTTTCGGAAGCCAACCCATGGCGCCAGTAGACTTCTGCTCTGTATCTTTCAGTTGCCCTTTGCGTCCTAATACCACGGGTTTCCTTTTCAGAAATTCGCTTTGGCCCTAGCGAAACGTAGGGCATTGAGTTTATTACGAACAGACAGACGCCGTGGAGGACAATGTTTTATTACGAACAGACAGAAGCCGTGGAGGACTTTGTTTTATAATATGGATCATGATCTCCCCAACGTTTTCTCAACTAGCTTGGGGTCGGCTTTCTGTCTAACCAGATATAGTTGGAGCGGCTGCCTATCAGATGTCCACAACCCAGTTACTGGGCAACACGAGACTCCCTAGATAGACTGATGGTCAGACTAGAATATGTATGAAGCCACAACGTGGACCAATGACATGGTGAGAGTCGAGGGAATCCGATGGATGCGAGACGCACAGGACCAGTCGTTATGGCGACACTTGAGAGAGGCCTATGTCCAACAGTGGACGTCTTTCGGTGGAAAAAAAAAAGATGTATGAAACCTCCATAATAATCCTCCATAATAGAAGATTTATTCATCATTTCAGCCGAAAGACGTCCACTGTTGGACATAGGTCTCCCCCAAATGTCGCCACAATGACCGGTCCTGTGCGTCTCGCATCCATCTGATTCCCGCGACCCTCACCAGGTCATCGGTCCACCTTGTGGGAGGCCTTCCAACGTTGCGTCTTCAGGTACGTGTTCGCCATTCAGAACCTTTCGTCTCCATCGACCATCTGTTCTGCGAGCAATGTGCCCTGCCCACTGCCACTTAAGTTTGGCGATTCACGTGTACCTGGGACAGACGGTCCAGTTGGGTAGGTCTAACTTCGAAGATTTATTATATTAGTTAAAATAACACGTAACCTTTGGTATTCTAAACAAATAGCATACCCAGTACTTTAAACAATGCATAAGCCAAGCGTGGGAAACTGGTAATTACCACAGTAAATTGCGTAGTTATTATTAAACACTTTTCTTATGTTATCTATCTATAAAGTGTGTATACGGATGTGTACAATGAAGGACATAAATGAACATATTTTTTGTTAAATAACTAGCCGTCCTGATAGACGTTGTACTGGATTTTTTCTTTCCTTATGAAGCTTACTTGAACTAATACGAAACATTAACATGTTAATTAGCTGCCAAGCTCAAATGGGAATGGGCGGACACGTCAACCGCATGAACAGTGACTGCTGGGCTAGTGTCGCCATGCAGTGGGTTCCTGCAGAGGGAAAGCGCCGTTGAGGCCGCCATAGAAAGAGGTGGCGAGGTGATCTGGACGCGTATCAACAGGACTGGTTGGAGACAGCGCGGCAGAAGAATGTCTGGAAGGACTTGGGAAGGCTTTAGCCCAGCTGTGTGACAGTAATGGCTAGGAAAAAAAACACGTTAATTGCCATGTCAGCCACCGCCGGTGCCTGACAGACTCATTATGTGTTCAGGCCATGTCAGCTATTGGTGACTGACATCAAATCCAAATGACCTGTGTGCCGTCTGATACGCATACAGTATTCTTCACACTACATAGTATAAAACAAAGTCGCTACCCGCTGTCTGTCCCTATGTATGCTTAGATCTTTTTTAATAGAGTGATTCAAGAGGAACATTTATATATATAATATATGCATAATATAGTAGACAAAAAAGCTGTGAACGTTGTACTACATGTACTACAGAATGTCTTTATAAAAAAGACATTCTGTAGTACATTTAGTATCAGCATTGCACCCGTGCGAAGCCGGGGCGGGTCGCTAGTTTCTTTTAAAAATGACTTTCATGGCTACAAGCAAAACTATAAATAAATAATTATTCAACATGGCCCCTTATTTTTAAATCTTGAATAAAAGTTATCACATAAATCTTTTATGACTATTTTTTTATCAAAATTCTTTTTTATATCTAATGTACAAATTAAACCAATAGACAAGAACTTAAATTTGGATGATTTAAAAATATATCTTGGCAGTTAGGGCTATATTTCACCGGGACACCATGGCGGCGCGACAAGTCGCCGCTACCAACAAAATGTATGTATACAGCTCTATAAAGAGTTACTCACTTGGTGTCCGTTTGGTTGCGCAACCAATTTGGTGGCGCGACCAGCTCGGACGCCAGTCCGGTCGCCAGTGACGCTCCCACCAAAGAGTATGTTAGGGCTATATTTCACCGGGACACCATGGCCCGGTGAAATATAGCCCTTAATGCATCGAGATATAAGTACTAACGTACTAGAGAAGACACCGTAAATTCCTACTTTGTCTCGTTCAACAGCGACGATCGCGCCGCACTTAGTCGAAGAAAACGCGTAATTGCCGTGATTTACATTGCGCTTAAGACCTTTTTGCCGAGAATAAATACACTTCCGCAGCAAATCTAGCGCTGTGGTAAATTAGTTACGGTTTAGACGAATTGTTATTATTTTAGCGCTGCAGCGAACTAAAGATTCAAATTACGAAAATAGGACAATTCAGTTATTTGACGTAGCTTGAGTACGTTAGTACTTATATCTCAATGCCTTAATGTGATAAAAAAATCGTACTGGCCAACGCACATTATTTTTTTATTTATAAAACCTGATATCTATTTCAATATGGCGATAAAATCTGGTTATATTGATGGTTAAATTGAGTAATTGAAGAGAAACAAGTACAAACCTGCAAAATCTCCTTATTAGACAAATGATCTCCTGGTCCTGTCTGCGTAAAGTGTCGGAGTAATTTCCCGCCCCTTTCAACAAGTACAGCACCGCCGGTTTGCACCCAATCCCCCTTCAAATCGCCTCCCAGGCCTAGTATAATACAAAAATAAAGAGAAAATAAACGAAACGTAACCTCTAAAATATCCGTGTTCGGGTAACGGTCGCCAGGGCCCATTTGTACGAAGTGGTAGATCAATTTCCCGCCTTTTTTGACAAATATAGCTCCGCCATTTTGTAATCCGTCGCCGATAAGGTCGGAATCCAGACCTGTGACGTACTTGATGTTATTTATTTCATTCTAGTTTCCACCAGCGGCTTGTCCGCGTGTATGTTGGTTATTGAGGACGCGAAGTCGAAGATGGATTGGAGTTCAAACTTCCTCCGTACAAAATTTCATCAAAATTGGTTCAGTGGTTTAAGCGTGAAAGCGTAACGAACAGAGTTACTTTAACATTTATAATATTTGTATGGATTCGTTATATCGAATAATGAATGATCATCACTAACCATATTAAACTAATGGGCGACTTGAACACTCAAGTCGAAGTAAAACAAAGCAAAGAAGAATATGTCTCGGGTAACTTTGGTCAAGGAAGAAGCTCGAACGGCGAACAAAATAGGAAGATGACCTTAAAATCACGGCTGGACATCATTGGAGAAGGTAAGCGTGAAACAGAAGTGGAAAATGTCAGAGGATGCCTACGCCAAGAGGCACGCTAAAATATACAGGGTGAATATTTGAGACGAGACAGGAAAGGTCCAAGAGGCACACTGTCCGGACCGAGCACAAGTCGTCGACGGCGCGTATTGTTCCACGCGCGCCTCAGGGTATGTCAGCAAATCGTAGGGGCCCAACAGGGTCGAAGCCTACTGGGGCCACGGGTAGTGTGAAAATGAAACCCGGGGCCCTGGGACGAAGGCAAAGAAGGAACAGGAGTGGGTTTTTAGTCAGTAAAAGTCTGACACTATTTTTCGCTCCGCCCAAGAGCGGGATTTGTCATAAGATGATTTTACCAATTTAAAAAAAAAAAGAGGCACTAAAATTTTGAGGATGGATTTTTGTCACGGGACAGTAAAGAAGGTCCAAGAGGCACACTAAAATATACAGGATGGATTTTTGACACGGGACAGTAAAGGTCCAAGAGGAACACTAAAATGTACAGGGTGGATTTTTTGACACGGGACAGTAAAGGTCCAAGAGGCATTCTAAAATACACAGATGGATTTTTGAGACGAGACAGTAAAGGTCCAAGAGGCACGCTAAAATATACAAGGTGGATTTTTGAGACGGGACAGTAAAGGTCCAAGAGGCACGCTAAAATATACAGGATAGATTTTTGACACGGGACAGTAAAGGTCCAAGAGGAACACTAAAATGTACAGGGTGGATTTTTGACACGGGACAATAAAGGTCCAAGAGGAACACTAAAATGTACAGGGTGGATTTTTTGACACGGGACAGTAAAGGTCCAAGAGGCATTCTAAAATACACAGATGGATTTTTGAGACGAGACAGTAAAGGTCCAAGAGGCACGCTAAAATATACAAGGTGGATTTTTGAGACGGGACAGTAAAGGTCCAAGAGGCACGCTAAAATATACAGGATGGATTTTTGACACGGGACAGTAAAGGTCCAAGAGGAACACTAAAATGTACAGGATGGATTTTTGACACGGGACAGTAAAGGTCCAAGAGGAACACTAAAATGTACAGGGTGGATTTTTTGACACGGGACAGTAAAGGTCCAAGAGGCATTCTAAAATACACAGATGGATTTTTGAGACGAGACAGTAAAGGTCCAAGAGGCACGCTAAAATATACAAGGTGGATTTTTGAGACGGGACAGTAAAGGTCCAAGAGGCACGCTAAAATATACAGGATGGATTTTTGAGACGAGACAGTAAAGGTCCAAGAGGAACACTAAAATATACAGGATGGATTTTTTGACACGGGACAGTAAAGGTCCAAGAGGCATTCTAAAATACACAGATGGATTTTTGAGACGAGACAGTAAAGGTCCAAGAGGCACGCTAAAATATACAGAGTGGATTTTTGACACTGGACAGTAAAGGTCCAAGATGCACGCTAAAATACACAGGATGGATTTTTGAGACGAGACAGTAAAAGTCCAAGAGGCACGCTAAAATATACTGGGTGGATTTTTGAGACGGGACAGTAAAGGTCAAAGAGGCTGGCTAAAATTTACAGGACTATCGGGCAGTTGCCCACCAGACATAACACTCGTCTGATCGGAGGATCCTTTTCAATGGCGGCTTGTTGGACTTTACACTCTGTTCCGTATACCTCCAAAATACCACCGGAATCATATCTAAACTCTATAACTATGTTATTTAGATCAGTGTTCCTAGTGTGAGTTTGTTTACTGGAGCGAGGAGGAGTGGCAGGCGGTCGCCTCCTTCTGCGAAGCAGTAATGCTAGCAAAGGAGGAGATCGCACACACGCGCGAGGGAGCGGCCCTCACGATCCCGATTTCCGGCACCGTAGGCGCGGGCTTACGGACGGCGAGCAATGGGTAGCTCGCCGTCCGACCGTCCGGTAACCGTCCGGACCGAGCCCAAGTGGTCGACGGCGCCAACTGATCCACGCGCGCCTCAAGGAGATGTCAGGCCCCAGCAGGGTCGAAGCCTACTGGGGCCAAAGGTCTGCTTCTGAAAGGAAGACTCGGCCCTGGTTTGAAAGGCAACGAAGGAACAGGAGTGAGTTTTTAGTCAGTAAAAGTCTGACACTGACACATCCTCTCGCTCCGCCCAAGAGGATGTTATTGGATGATTTTCCCACCGAAAAAAAAAGTGCGAATTTGTTCGCAATTGCCACGTTTATAACGATCGACGATCCGGTTGGCCTGCTTCAAGCTCCTAACCAATCAGAGAGCCAAACGTTTCGATCGATAGCACTCAGCGCACTGACTCCAAAAAAAAAGCCTTATTATTATACTAGTGATGGGTTTTCAATGCATGGAAGCTTATTATTTTAAATACTCTATCAGAAAAGCTTACGAATGAAAATTGGTGTCACTATCGGCGACGGATTTACAAGATGTCTCGATAAATTTCTATGCTACCAACTTATGATTCGAACTGACTAGCTAGTAACAACTGTAATGCTGTAGCTACATTAACAGGATTCGGCGAATATTCGCGTTATCGCGACAAAAATGGCCGAGTAGTTCGTCGAATATCGTTCGGTTTTTAAGTTACTTAGTATTTAAGTTTCTGTATAATTGTTATCTCATTGTGTGTACCTGTGTGCCAAATAAACGTGTTTTCTTTCTTTCTTTTCTTTTCTTTCTTTAATCAGGAAGTATTCGTACGAACAGGAATGCTTACGACGCAGTACTGTCGGTAAAATGCAGCCGCATAGAAATGCGATTGACCATGACCACTAATGTAGCTAACAACATCATGTATACCCGAATAAAAGTTTTTATCGTGACAACGCGACATGAATATTCGCGCAATAATTAATGTAGCCACAGCAAAGTTTTACATTACTCAAATAATATTTAAGGACTGCTATTTTTGAACTTTTTTTTAATGTCTACGCTTTAGGAACTAATAATATGATATTTAAATGAAAATCTCGATCAAAGATTCTTCTATCCACTCCTTTTACCGATACTTCAGACTCCAGACTAGATCTTACCCATGCCGCGTCCCTTAAAGATGGCATCACGCGACTGCTTCCAGAACAGAGACGTGATGATGGTGACCACGTTGAATCTTTTAAAGCCCAGCGCTTGGTACGTCGAGATGTTGTCCACGTAGTAGAGTTCTGAAATATTATAAATACCATCATTATCATCATCATTATTTCAGCTGAAAGACGTCCACGGCTGGACCCTAGCCTTCCCCCAAGTGTCGCTACAACGATTGGTCCTGTGTGTCTCGCATCCATCGCATTCCCGCGACTCTCACCAGGTCATCGGTCCACATTATGGTAGGCCTTCCAACGCTGCGTCTTCCGGTGCGCAGTCGATACTCCAGGACCTTTCTTCGGCCCCATCGACCGTTTGTTCTACGAGCAATGTGCCCACTGCCAGTTAAGTTTGGTGATTCTTCGAACTATGTCGGTAACCTTTATAAATACAGCCTCACTAAATAAACTCTTCTACATAATGAAAATCACAGTCAGTCCACTGTGCTGAGCATGCCTGGATTCGAAGGACGCAAAATACGAACACGTACGCGTGTACATTTCTTTTTTTTGCACGATGTGTAGCATTCCCGAAATTACCTCCACTATACCAAATCCTTGCCATCATTCGCGCCGCCAACTATACTCAGCTAAACTGGAATCCGACCCCAACATATTTGAGAACAGTTCAGGCAGATTGAACCTAAGTACAAGTTAATACCCTTACCTCCATCGAAGAATTTGCCGTTGATAAACTCCTTGGATCCAGCCTCTTCCACACCGATGCCGACCAGTTTAATATTGTGTTTGTTCAGCACTGGTGCAATTTCACCCAACTGGAAATAAATGCCATTTTATTTAATTACCACAGGGGAAATATTTTTTATTTTGTGTTACTAAACATAAATATACAGAACAAAAAAAAAACCGGGCAAGTACGAGTCGGACTCGCGCAAGAAGGGTTCCGTACCGTCCGTAGCAAAAAACGGAAAAAAAAAACGTTTAAAAAAAAATATTCTGTGTGTGTTTAGTATTTGTTTTTATAGCGGCAACAGAAATACATCATTTGTGAAAATTTCAACTGTCTATCACGGTTCATGAGATACAGCTTGGTGACAGACGGACAGACAAACAGATAAACGGACGGGCAGCGGTATCTTAGTAATAGGGTCCCGATTTAACCTTTCTGCACGAAACCCTAAAAACGAGGAAATGGGAAGCACCTTCTGCAAAGCAGTAATGCGAGCGAAGGAGGTGGCCGCAACCGTGGAGGAGCAGACATCCTCACCCCGGGTGTCGGGATTCCCAGGGCAATTCCCAGCCACAGTAGGTGCGGGCTTGCAGACGACGAAAAATCGGTAGTTGGCCGTCTGGCCGTCCAGCAAGGTCTGAGCCCGAAACGACGGCGCGTAGTGTTCCACGTGCGCCTCAATAAGATGTTATTAAAACCGAAGAAGCCCAGTAAGGCTGAAGTCTTTTAGGGGAATGTTTGCGGGAATATTTGGAACAGTTTACCGTGGCCCTAGAACGCAGGAAGGGCAAAAGACACGTGGTTATAGTCAGTAAAAGTCTAACACTCCTCGCTTGATTTCAGTGAAGTGAAGTCATTCGAAAAGGTCGTAACAGTGTTATCGGTCAGATAATATGGAAAGTTTGGAACGATAAAAGTGTTTCCGACTTTTATCAGGCGTCAGTCAAGTCTGTCAATAGCGTGGGGACAGGTATTTTGAGCTTTTACTGTGCACCCTAATTGAAGCCTTATCACTTTGGTATGATAGACGCTAATCCTGTGGGCTTACTTAATCATCGCTGGTTTCACAGGGCCTATATTTAGTAGCCGTTTACAAGGTACATTGGGTTTTAGAAACTGTTCACCTTTATAAAGACTTATTTTAACCATCATCATCATCATTTCAGCCGAAAGACGCCTACTGTTGGTCATAAGCTTTTTAAGCTTTTTTTGTTTTTTTTTACGGTTCCGTACCTAAAAAGGAAAAAAACGGAACCCTTATAGGATCACTTTTTTGTCCGCCGTCTGTCTGTTTGTCTGTCTGTCTGTCAAGACCCTTTATCTAGGGAACGCGTGTAGGTATCGAGTTGAAATTTAAACTATATACTCAAGCTTGCGGTCCTTTGAAGCTTTGAAAAAATCAAACTTCTGAGTTAACGAACAAAAAGATACGGCCGTTTATGTCGCAAAAAACGTATATTTCGACACTCTCAAGGAAATCGAAATTCATAGGGATACCTAGAATCTTGAAAGAAGAATGTTCATATTTGACCTGACTGTGTATAGAAATGAAATAAATCTTAAAATATAGCTTATTGAATTGTATATTAATTACGCTTATCACAATGTTAAAAGAAACGCAGGAAAAAAATATATTTTTACATTTATTTAAGCTAATTCTAAACGTATTGTCATATTTTGAACGCATCCAAACCATCAATTCTTTAAAACGTTCCATTTTACAAATTGCTGGTTGACCATATTTAACTTTGTTCCTTAGTTTTATACTTATTTTACGTTTAATTCGACCAGTAACTATTTTTTTATTAGTAATGGGATAAAGTAAACAATTGAAAAATAACACAATAATTGAATTAAATTAATCATTCAGTGTTTCATTGAGTGTGCGCAAGTGAAATGGATTTTTTTGACATTTGACAGTTCTGTGATTTGCATCGGCGCAGTCCTTTGTTGTTGCGCTCGCGTCTCGTTGTGTACTGTGCAATTTTGTATGTGTTTCTTCTTATTACGACCCTATTTACCGCCCCTGGACCCCGATATCTTCCTCATCTGACGACCTTTGCTTACCATACCTGATACCGTTGTAAATCCGTTCTGTTGACAATGCCGCCATCAGCAACAAGTCGACGTATACTTTGCATAAACTGCAATGTCTGCATAAATACGTTTCGACGTTATCTCGTTCATGAGCTGAATACAAGAGTTATTTCATTACTTAGCGAGTGGATATCACCAGTAATCGTAAGTATTTTATGCTCATTACCTATTTTTAATCTAAAAATCATATTATGTATAAGAATTACACAAAGATCTTAAACAATGTGTAACATAACACATACAACTGTTTGAAAAATGTGTTTATACAATGATTATTTACAATAATCTTAGTTTTGAACCTGTTGTTTATTGTTATGTGGAACTATTTCTTCAACATAACCTCCTGGTAATGAGCTATTGAATATTTTGTAATCAAAAGAAGTTTATATTGAGTTTCCTGTTTCAGATTACTGAGGAAGATTACATTTGTGAACCTTGTAATGAACTCCTCATGAGAACAGTAAACCAGCAATTAACAGATGGTGCTCAAGCTTCCGGGTCATCTCAACCAGGACGTAGACAAGTGTGCAGTATTTGTGGACGGTCTACACTTAATCGTCAGAGCCATGCTATTGTTATTGACAATCCTTCAGAAGAGCAAAGACAGATTAATGCTGTTATACAAACAAGAATTGCACCACGTCAGGTATTTATGTTTCTATATTGTTTATTATAATATATCTTCTGGATATCAATAATTATACCTGATAGTGATGGATCTACTATGCTGTAACACTTTTCACCATAAAAAAATAATTATGTAGGTACATAATTATAATACTTTTAACATGAAAATAATAGGTACATAATATTATTGTTTTTTTGACCTTGAATGTAGTGACATGTCTTTTTATCCTTTAAAAATAATACCAACGATACCTGATATTAATTCAATGTTTTCTTTAATAGATATCATCATCTGATAAAATATGCCATGCATGCTGGATGAGCTGCAAGCGTGCTGCCACACGTATTGAGCATGCTGATGATGCCCGTGGAGTTTCTACTACTGAAGAAGTTGAAGTTGAAACAGGTGACTCTGAGCCATACACTGCTGAACAAGTTCATGAAAGTCTTGAAGTGCCTTCTGTTGCATCAAGTGAAATGACAATGGAAAATTATAGACGGGCAGCAAATACTGCTTCTCACTGCCTTTTTCCTCAATGCACTAATATTAATCTGCACAATTTGTCAGATTCATTTAGGGCTACAATATTCAGTACATATAAATATTATATCCCTGTGCACAGCCGTGTTTGTACAGAACATAGACTGAGTAACCAGTGGAGCAATCTCTATGATTCGAGTAATAGCATTAGAACATTTACTTTACAACAAGTGGAACATATTTTTTCATTTGTCAATGCTTTCAAGCCTTACCTTAACTTCACAAATGTAGAAGCTATCCAAGAAATTGAAGATAACATATTTTTCTTTTGGACTGGAAGGTCTAAACAAGATTTTTTCACTCTTATTAATGAAGTTCCTCGCATACAAGGAATGCACAATGGCCTTTTGGGATTAGCTGCATTATTAATCAAAATGAGGACCGGTGAATCAGATGTTCGCTTGGCTACATTATTGGATGTACCACGTAGTACATTAGAAAGGCTAATGAACAAAAGCAGGGAAATCCTGGTTCAAGATTTTGTACCTATGCACCTGGGTATTACTCACATATCGAGAGAAAGTCTAATGGATCATAATCTGACAATACCAAATGGTATATACAATGAAAACTTCACAAATGCTATTATTATTTGTGACGGTACATACATAAATATAAATAAAAGTTCCAATTACTCCTTCCAAAAGGATACATATTCATTACATAAGTATAAAAATCTATTAAAGCCATTTTTATTTGTGGCATGTGATGGTTACATCCTCGATTGTTTCGGTCCATACAAGGCTACTACATCCGATGCCGATATAATGATTTCCCTCTTTGATTATGAAAACGCTCCTCTTAGATTATATTTTCAAGAAAACGATGTGTTCATATTGGATAGGGGATTCCGTGATTCCATAAGAATGCTGGAAGGTTGCAATTACCGGCCATACATGCCTGAATCTCTATTAGAAGGCGAACACCAACTAACAACACAGCAGGCCAACCGGAGCCGCTGTGTAACAATATGTCGTTGGGTAGTTGAGGCAGTAAATGGACACTTTAAAAGGGACTTTAAGCTCCTGAGGCAAGACTATTTTAATAAATCAGTCCCGAACATGATGCAGAATTTTCAAATAGCTGCCAGTTTACTAAACAGATTTGGTGTTCGTTTTCAGGATAGAAATGATGCTAATGAAATAGTGACAATTATTAGAGAGAGAATTAATTTTGAAAATAATTTAGCCAGATTAGTTGAACAACTAAACATGAATAGAAGATCAACTGCTTTTCAGAGTATTACTGCTGACCGAGATAATTTATTTTTGTTTCCTAGATTAAGTTATAGTGAATTAATATTATTTGCTCTAGGTACTTACCAAATAAGACAAGCAAGGTCATATTATGGAGAACATATAAGATTTCACGGATCATATCGAATAGAAGTATGTATGGATACACAAGACTTTTCTCAATATAATCTTAGAGGAAGTGGTGATAAAACTCTAATAAGAGGAAAAATCAAGTCCAGGCACATTTCAAGAAAACAATATTATGTTTATATTTTAGTAGAAAATAATGTGCCTGGCAGAAACGGGATAGTTGAATATTGTTCAATTGTTTGGTAGGTCGACGAACCATTGGATGTTGCGCTCACGTGATGACGGTAGTGTGGTACCTTGGATGGGCTAGGTACGAAAACAATATGTCTGCTCCAGCAGAATTTCTGGATGACGTAGTTGTAAGAGATTTGGATGAAAATGATGAATATCAATAAACTATTCCACTGTAACATAGTGTTTTATTTATTTTCCCCGTTTCATTCAACAGGTATGTAGGTTGGTAAATAAGTGATCATTTTTGAAAACATGAATTAAGTTAGGCATTTTAGAGCTAGGTATATATAGAAACTATCTGACTAGATAAGGTGTCGTTTTTATAGGTAAAATAATAAAAATAAAATATACGTTAGTAAGTACTTATGAGAAGGTACCTGCTACTATTTTGTACTGCTGTGTTATTATCCATTAGAACGCCACTGGGAAGTTATATAATATACTGTAATGTTATATTATACTGGGAAGATAAATAAATTAATCTAGTTAGTATATACCTAGGTATACTTAATTAAATTAAAAGCAATTATTAGTGTGATAACAATGTACTTATTTAACCACAAATTGTACAAATTATGTGGTGTTAGCCAGCAGGTAGGTAGGTAACCAAATGTTAGTCTTAGAAAATAAATAATTTGTAAGTAAGTACTGGAGAATGCAGTTTTCAACTCGACACTCATTTTATAGTGACAATCATGGAGTCTTAGCATTGACTTAGCCAGGGGCAGTTAGTTTCAAGGAATTAACTGAGTAAAAAAGATGTTTTAGACCATAGTTAGCTAAATATTCCTATTTAAGAGTAAACTACGAGCGTTATTAATTATTTCATGCACGTTTGTTTCATTAATTCTGGTGACGGCAAATCCTAACCTAAAAAGAAACATTCATATTTTTTGAACTTCGTGGCGTTTAAATTGCCGAAATGACTATTAGACATTACTTTCTAAACTTACGGGAAGTATTTCTACTATATCTTATAACTATACATATACTTTCATCATCAGGTTTTTAAATGTATGGAAGGTGGGCATTGTTCTTTGGCATGAAACAAGGTCATATAGCACAAGTATAGGAAAAAATCTGAAAACTGTAAATTGTAGTAACGTCACAAAAAAAAACTTTTTTGCGATTCGGAAAAATCTACGTAACTCAATTAGGGAATTGAACTGTTTTCACAGGTAAGTTTGTACGGAAACCTCAGTGCGCGAGTACAAACGCCAGCGTTTGCTTGGGGTTTAATTAATTAAATGGTTTATTTGAAATGCTTTGATTCTCTGTAGTTATTTACAAAGAGAAGTGGGAAATCTGATGCCCAGGATGAAAAAGTGTGGAAAAAACCAGTTCAAGAGATTATTTCATTACACAATAAATACCGATAAAATTGTTAGTAGATATCATTATTATGTTTTATCAATATAGCACACGGGAACACCGTGTTACCTGCACTTAGCATAATATTTATCTCAAATACGTGATCGACTACAGATTTTTATCAACACAGTCATCTTTCTAATATTTTTATCATGACGATTATTTAAATGTTTTAAACATGGAATTTAGACCTCTTTTATCTATAGATACACGCATCAACACTGTTTAGGGAGTGATAGAGGGTACTGGTCTATAAAAAAACTGGGCAAGTGCGAGTTGGACTCGCGCACTGAAGGTTCCGTACAAACTTACCTATGTAAAGAGTCTATTTATTTATTTATTCATAACAATAAACATTGTGTTGAATATTACATCATTTTAAAATAATATTAATATTAATTTATAAAATTTAAATTAAATAATGTAAAATATTGAGTCAAATCATTAAACATATGTCTACAAATAATCTAATGTCAAATTTCGGATATAATGTCAAAAGTAATGTCAAGTGATTAACCAAACTCAAGCATTGTTAATGTCATCATGTATTAGTAGTAGTAGTTGTATGAGTAAGTGTTTATTTTTTTTATAATTTGACATGAAATCTGATACTGAGTATAAACATTTTTCCAACAAGAAGATTTTTAATTTGTTTTTAAATAAGTGAGGACTATATATTAATAATTTCAAATCAGTTGGTAGCCTATTAAACAATTCTACTGCTTGGTATCCGGAGCAATGCTTAGCTACGTTAAAATTTGGTATCATCTTGTGTTTAAACTCCTTTCTTCTTGTGCTTTCTCTTATCTTCCGTTCCTCTTGTGATTCAAATTGATGAATATACTTGGCAAAGTGATTAAGGATAACTAATATATATAAACTAGGTACTGTTAGAATTTTTAGTTCTTTAAAATGCTCTCTGCATGAGTCTCTTTGTGAGATTCTTACTAAAGTCCTTATGGCCCGTTTCTGTAAGATAAAAGCTTTCTGACAGTTATAACTGTAGCTGTTACCCCAGAGCATGATACTGTACCTTAATTTAGATTCCACCAGCGCATAATATATAGCCTTTAGTTGCTTTAGATTTAAAATATCTCTAAGACTCCTTAGTGCATAGCACGCTGATGAAATAGAAGAGTCAATAGCAGCTAACTCCTGTTTCCAATTTAAATTCACATCTATGTTAACGCCTAAGAATTTAACTTTGTCTACTAAGTCAATCTTGTCTCCTTTGAGCTGTACGTCTAAATTGTCATTATTGCGAGTCGTAGTCTTGAATAAAATAATGTTAGTCTTACTTGTATTTAACAAAAGGTCATTGGCTGTAAACCAATCGCAGAGATTTTTCAGGCTTTCATTTACAATTTTGGTCAAATCCTTTAAGTCATTTGCCCCCATTATTATATTAGTGTCATCTGCGAAGACAATAAGTTTTACGTCAGGTTGAATATGATGCATATAGTTTAGCAAGTCATTTGTAAATATGATAAATAGTATTGGCCCTAAAATTGAACCTTGAGGTACACCACGTTGCATATTTGTAATCTTTGACGTGGATACAACTTCCTGATTACTTTCATCAATGCTTTTTATTTCGACAAACATTCTTCTATTTTGTAAGTAGGATCTTAAAAGAAGTAAAGACTTGCCTCTAACACCGTAAAATTCAAGTTTAGCTAGTAGTAACTCATAATCAACAGTGTCAAAAGCTGAGCTGAGGTCGACAAATAGCCCAGCCACTTTCATTTTGTCATTCAATTTGTTAATTATGTCATTAATAAGAGTGTTTATTGCATCTGAGCAACCAACGCCTTTCTGGTAGCCAAATTGTCTTAAATTAATGATTTTATTAACATTTAAATGAGTCATCAGTCTATGTTTTATAACTTTTTCAAATATTTTTGACAACGTTGGCAAAAGGGATATGGGCCGGTAATTTTTTGGGTCAGTCTTGATACCCTTTTTGAATATAGGAATGACTTTGGCCAATTTGAACTGGTCAGGAAAGATCGACTCTTCGAAACAATTATTAAAAAATTCAGAAAGAGGAATAGCCAACAAGTCCATATTCTCTTTCAGAATTGAAATCGGTAAGTCATCATAACCGCAAGATTTTTTATTGGCCATCTTACTAATAATCTTTGTGATTTCAGAAGGTGTTGTCGGATAAAAAGTCAAATCATTTTCTACTCTTTTAGTAGTCTCCAATAGGAAGGCCATTGCCCTTTTTTTTTCATTGCTACCCGATGAAGATTTGAACACAAAACTGTCAGCGAATTGATTTGCGACCTGTTGGGGATCAGTTATCACTTTATTGTTCACCTTTAGGTTTAAAGTTTTATATAGCCTATTTGTAGTATTCTTTGTACTTTCATTTACCAGTTTCCATGTCTGTTTTGTTATATTTTTAGCACTATTTAATTTATTTATTATGGCCTCTTTTTTGGCTTGCTGAATTACTCTTCTATAAATACGAACATAGTTGTTTTTATATTTTATAAGGCTGGCATTTTTTAGCGTGCCCGAGCATAGTATTCTCTTCATCTTACTAGAGACTTTAAGCCCTTTAGTAATCCACTTTATTGTCGTGTTTTTAAATGGCTTTACTCGAATTGTCTTCTTTTGGTAACACTCCTGGAATGCCTTACCAAGACAATTTATAAAACCATTTATTCCTAAATTAGCCCAGTTTTTATTACTGATATAATTCTTGAATGCCACACTATTTTTATCATTAAAAATTATTTTTTTAATTATTATAGTCTGTTCAGAGTTATTAGATATTTTGCCGATTTTGTCAAGAATTATGTCGCAAAATAGTGACCATCTGCCAAGCCATTGTGATCAACAAAACACTGATTTATGTCATCGTCTGCAAGATTTGTAATTATGTTGTCTAAACACGAATGTGCGTTATTCCTAATAAACGTAGGAGCATTTAGAAGATACCGAAAATTATAACAAGTCAAAATACTAGAAAATTCAGCAGATTTCTTACTCTCAACAAGTACGTCAATATTAAAATCACCACATATGATACACTTCTTGTTGATAAAATGTTCTAACAGTTTTTCTAAACTAGACATAAAACTTTCAAAATTTTTATCGTAAGGACTTCTGTAGCAACAACAGATATATAACCCTGTTTCAATATCTTTAACCCCACATATTTCAAAACTATCTGTTTTATACAGTTTTTCAACAAAATCAATATTTTCACAATCTTTATTTAAATGTGATAAAATAAGAGTACCTCCTCTTTTTTTTATCGTCCTGGTGTTGTATGAAGCTAAATTATAATTGGAAATATTAAATACTTCAGCAGACTGTGGATTTAAGAAATGTTCTGTTATGCACAGGTAGTCTACACGAAAACCCGTGGTTTCCATGTACAATTCTAACTCAGTTTTTTTATTACTTATTCCACATACATTTTGATGGAATATCTTTAAACAGCTGTTTTTTTTGCATCAAGGTATTTTTACAGACTGCATTTGGCACTATATTAGGCACGAAAAAAATCACTGTCGTTAGTTACTGTGTTACAATTAGATAAAAGTGGTTTTGCGTTCATTTTATTAAAGTAATACGGAATAGTGCCTCGTTTAAATTGATATTTTTCAATGTCTTCATACGGTTGCGTCAAATTAAAATTATTATAATCACAGATATTTTTATGTGTTGACTGATTAAACAGATCCAAATAGTTTTTCAAGTTGTCAAAGATATTAATCATTGCAGTAGTGTTAACTTTACCGGTATACTTAGAAAACATTTCATGTGAATATTGTAGCTGTTTGTTACTGTCAAAAGTGTAAGCATATTTAAAAACTCGGTTACTTTGGTATAAAAGTCGATTAAAAGCTTCTATTCTGGTATTAAACAAGCTAGTATTCCATCTTAATTTAAAAGTAGGACAACATAGAATGATATTCGTATGCAGTATTTTTTCAAGTTTACATTTTATATATTCAACTATTTTTGCATAATTTTTAGATACTAAAAGGTCCTTTTCACCTAGGAAAATTATGTAATGGTCATCAAGAGTGTAATTTACTAATTTTTTATCCAAAGTTGCAAAAAGTTCCATTATACCTGCCTTTGGCATACAATAGTGGCAGATTTGTTTGTTTGGAAACATCGAGATATAAGTACTAACGTACTAGAGAAGACACCGTAAATTCCTACTTTGTCTCGTTTAACTGCGGCGATCGCGCCGCACTTTGTCGAAGAAAACGCGTAAGTGCCGTGATTTACATGGCGCTTAAGACCTTTTTGCCGAGAATAAATACACTTCCGCAGCAAATCTAGCGCTGTGGTAAATTAGTTACGGTTTAGACGAATTGTTATTATTTTAGCGCTGCAGCGAACTAAAGATTCAAATTACGAAAATAGGACAATTCAGTTATTTGACGTAGCTTCTCTAGTACGTTAGTACTTATATCTCGATGTTTGGAAAGGTGTTTTCGGCAATCCGTAATATACTATTAACATTGTTATCACTTAATATACATAATTTGTTTTGCGGAGTATTTGTAACTGTAATATTACGTCGTGTCGTCGCAGTCGTTACGTTCAGAGTGGTGCTGTCTGAGGTCAATCGGAAAGGTAAATCATTAGGAATCACGTTAGGTTCAAAAATTGTGTCTTCTAACGGCATTTTATTAATTCCAGTACAATTTCTTCTTAAAGGGTCTAGTCCAGTATATAATGTTTGGTCCAGCCCTAGCCTACTTTCGTTTTGAGTCTGGTTAGATGGTGATATCCTTTTGTCGTCGTTAAATATTCTTTTCAATTCTTGATTGGAGTCTCGAAGTTTTTTCCAAACCGCAAATTTTTTTGACCGCAGACCTCAGTATATGGTTTTAATTTCAACTCGATACGTCCACGCGTTTCCGAGATAAAGGGTCTTGACAGACAGACGGACGGGCAAAAAAGTGATCCTATAAGGGTTCCGTTTTTTCCTTTTGAGGTACGGAAACCTAAAAAAGTTAATTGATAATAATTCATTGACATGGTTATGAAATAATGGTATGAATTATATGAATACTTTTTAACGTAGCGGCTAAATAAACACATTACTGAATCTGAGAAATGAAAATATGTATCGCGAAATATATAATATAGCCTATTTAGAATAAACTATTAAGTTTATTCTACAAAGAGTCAAGGTCAACCGTCGAATCCGACTCGGCTGGGCAGCGTTCTACTGCTGACTAAAACCCACCTGTGTTCCTTCAGTCTTCCTTTGCATTCCAGGGTCACGATAACTCTCTCGAACAATCCCGCAGACCTGGCAGGTATTAGCCCCCGTGGGCCCCGTCTGTAATATCTTACCTCCTTAGCCCACAGTCTGCACAGCATGCACCCCCAGCGCCTGAAGAATATGATGGCAACATTCTGGTTTTCCCAGAAAGTCTTCAACTCTAGTGTCTGGAAAATAAAACATTTTTTTTTTGTATTATCTATATAAAAGGAGAAACTGACTGACTGACATATCAACGCACAGCCGACACTACTGGGACTAAGAGCGTGAAATTTTGCAGTTTCCTTTTTGACGTAGGCGAGTACTAGGAGAGGTTTTTCCAAAATTCACCCCCTAAAGGGATGAAACGGGGGTCCAAAGTTCGTATGGAGAAACTTAAAGTTAAGCGGGCGAAGCCGCTGGCAGAAGCTAGTAAATATTAAATTAGATTTTTTTATTAATTAATATTATTAATCCGTTCCATCATCAGACCACTAGACGTACGGCGTTGCGCCATTGCTGCATATGAGACATCCCACCCATACGTACAAAGCGTTTCGGAAACACATTTATTGTGCGTACTGCTAATGAGTGGAAATCCCTGCCAAAGTCTGTGTTTACTGGTAGCTACAACTTAAGAGTCTTTAAGTCAAGAATGAATAGGTTACTTCTAGGCAAACGTGCTTCATCCTCGGCCACATCATCGCTTACCATCAAGTGAGATAGTGGTCAAACGGGTGCCTATCTATATTTAAAAAAAAACTATGTCAAAATGTATTACCTATTTGAAATGTATTGGGTCTTTAGAGGTATGCGGGACAGAGTGCAAAGTCCCGCAAACTTCAGTTAAAAGGGGAGGACCCTCCAACCAGACGGATGTAATGTCTGATCCGGACAACTATCTGATAGATAAGATGATTTCGGACTGTTGTAAAATATGTTCAAATCACGCGGTGAATTGCGCGATGCAGGATTTCGAATTTATCAGTTCCTATCTGGCGCTATAGATGTTGCTACCGGTCTTACATGTGGTTTCTGAGTTGAGAAATAGGAGTTCGGAACACTTGAAACTTTGGAATTGAGCTGGCCGCACTAATCCTGTTGCATGTATGGAGGAGGACGAGACGGCAGCTCATCTGCTTCTAAGCTGCCCAGTGTTCGCTAGATACAAGGCAAAGTACTTTTAGAACCCAGATACCCTCCGCGTAATGGTCAGTAACATCAAGGCGCTGCTAGCCTTCCTTGAGGAGCTGGGGTGGATCGAATGACACATTTGTCCCACCCATACGCAAAATACGCGCTTTAGACGTTTTTTTTTATTGACTAAAACCACACCTAGGTTTCCATTTCGGAAGTAAACCCAAGCCTAACAAAGCGCTTTAGACGTGGAATTGCGGACACTAGCCCGACATACAATTCGATACAATGGTGTTGCCGACTGCCTTGTCGATTAGGCTGCGTGCATTCGCACACCAATTCTTTCTCGCTGTGAATAGATAAAATATATGCTCGGTTCGTGCGCGCGCTGCATCCACACATATGAAATGCTCCTTAAATGTTAACTTGCATGTTACGTTACAGCAGTCTGTACCCGGCTTTAGTGACAGAAAAAGATAGAAGGGAAGTGCGATTCGGTGCGATCAGATGTAGCTCACCCCTTACTTTAATGGCAAAGTTTGACAGATATTCAAATTCTTAAATCAGAAACAGGGGCTAACTACTTTCTATTTTAGTGATATTTTGGATTTGTTCTGGAATTTTAATACTCCCTTAAAATTTTACAAATCAAACACATATAAACATAATGTCTCTCTCAAAAGTCAAGAATAATAATCAATTTTTTTATGACAATTAGTTTGAATAAGACTGGTCAAACTTGTTCATTCATTGAAATATGACCTTTATCTCTAATTTAAATAAAAAATAAGATCTTGCCTATGTATTATTGTTTCCACTTTGTAATGTGATTATCTTATAACCTTAGCTTATTCACATATTATTGTATTCCATGTGAATTCTTAAAACCCTAACTAATTTGATGCAAACATGACTTGGTTTGTTAGGTACACTTTCACACTTTAACTTCTCAACCAATCAAGATGAAAGGGGAATGAAACTTTTGCCATACATAGCTGGCATATGTTTTTTTTTTCTTTTCGCCAATGTGAAACCTAGGCCATATCTTAAAGGACTGTATGAGAAATCAATAGCAAAAAGAATTATGTCTACCAACCGTAACCAAACGAAATTAGAGACTATTTAGTAGATTGCCATTATTTTTTTATCAGGCATTATTTTTCTTAACTTCTTGAGTAGCGTAATTAGAGACACAATAGTAAGACAATAGCGCACGACCGCCGGCGTTCGTGCGGGGATCAACAGCTTAAATAAAAATACTCTTATGTCTGATATTTTAAGTTTCCCATTGTTAATTCATTAACGCTCACGCTCAGGCGGTAGCCGGCGCCCGGAAGCCATTGTCTTACTATTGTGTCTCTAATTACGCACGTCAAAAGGTTAAATATAGTTTTTGTTTCGGTGTTTATGGTGGGTACGCACTAGTTTATATCAATTTTAAAAAATAGTGTCAATCACTATCGCAACACTAACGCGTATCTGTTCAATTAGTATTTATCGCCTTTTTTTCTAGTTTTAGTGATGAAAAACTGCGAGTGTGAAAAAAAAATATAACAGAAGAAACCTCAAAATATTACATATTATATTTCCATTTCATTATAATATTAGGAAAATAAGTAACGTCTGACAAACAGATACAAGCAATGTTTCTATAGATTTCTTCGGTCGCTTATGGTTTAAAGACCTGGCTCTTTTTGCTACTGATTCCTCGTATTGTCCTCTAACATAATTATAACACAAGATTCATTTCTGGCAAAAAGAAAAAAGTAAATCATGCCAATAGTTTGCATCGACTTTTCACACACATTTTATCAAGGATATAAAAAAGGATATAGAGTACCTTTCATTTGTAAAAAAAAAGTACTGTTCTTGAGAGATAAGTAATTAACCTTATGAGTACTTACCGTAATTAGAGACACAATAGAAAGACAACAAGCGAGCGAACGCCGGTGTTCGCTTGGAGTTTAATGAATTAATGCCAGCATATCTGCAGGGTTTACTAGGGATTTTATAATCCAATAATTGTTTACAACCTAGGCAAATTAATAACAACATGTAGTTTATTATACTAGATTTTGCTGGCAACAATGCCCTGTGAATGTCTATAATCACTACACAAGAGCCTAGATAAAAAACAGTCTATGGTCTACTTGTGTTCCAAATCTGTTTGTGCATTAAAAAGCATCCTAACATGCATCTTTTTCTGCATAAAAATACTTTTACACTAGGTACATATAAAAAAAGGAAAGTCACAAGTTTTCACTTTCTAAGATATTTTACTGTCTAGACTTTTGTTCAATATCAAAATACTCGTTATTATCATGCCTCAATGCAACACCAATGAGAGAATTGTTATTTTATTACTACATCAGTGCATAAACACCGGCTGATTGATAACCTGTAGCCTTTTAAATCTTTACTGCATTGATAACTGTTCTTGCTAACAATGTTATTCTACTTTCTACACAGGTATTAACTTTCTTACAAACAAATACTGCTTGGACTATTGACTCTTTAGTAAAACTTATTTTCTTTTTAATGTCTATGAAAAAATTAATCAGAATGAAAATTCACAGATTTCACACGATGGTATCGGCTGAATAAAACCTGTCCCATGCAAGAATAGGTAACAAAAGAAATATATGAGTAATAACGTAAAATGGAAATTAATACCGGAAAATGGTAATTAATACATCCTGCAATTACAGGCAGGTACAATGGTTACAATATAGATAATATGCAATGATTGCGGCTCATATATGTATCAAAATATAGAAGAAAAACCTAGTGTATCGCTGTGTTAGGTAGGTAGACATAATTAACATAAATCCAAGTCAGATAAAAACAATCATGACTGGTTCTATTATTACAAGTTTCAGTTACGCAGTTGCCAGCTGCAAGCCGGTTTATACTTCATTTTACATAAATAACAGATAAAGGCACTGTCCGTTCCTGGCACATCCTTTTAACTTGATGATTGGCCAGGAAATTTACTTTCAAAATAGTTTCAAACAGTTCATCGGCGTGTAGGAAATTAAAAAAAAATAATCATGTACAAAGCAAAAGTTCATAGTTACCTCGCCGCTGGCGATGCTCTTTACTTTTTGTGATCCAATCTGAGAGATATCCGTAGACATTTTCGATGTTTTTAGATCTGTTGATAACTATAATTTCACAAAAACTCAAATAAGTTCGAGACACAACGAAGCAAACAACATGAATGAAGGAAGATAGATTGAAGCAGTAAAATACAATTTGACAGCAATCAGACAATTGAACATTCTTTGGTGTACTATTGAATGAACATGAATGAATAAAACTCGTTTTTCGACCAATGGCGGACAAGGACATTGACACGATTGTCAAAGGAAAAAAAGAGTAGTACTTGGAGTCCAATGAATTCGGAATATTCGGATCTATTTCACCACTCAGGTGGCACTTGATTGGCTAGAATGTTCTGTTCCTGTACGTTGATTGGTGTTAATTTATTTGTTAGCGAATCACAAATTGTAGATAAGATTGAATGATTCAAACTTGCCTGATAAAGTGATGAAAATCGATTATTCATTACATAAGGATGCCGAATATTGCACAATATATTAAAGTTTTAATTGCCGAATAAACGACTTATCTGTTTTTCTCTTGTCGATAACGCAATAGCTGATGATGGCACCAAAGAGCGTACCCGTCCTGAAACAATCCATTAGACACATGCCGAAAGACACTCGTTCCTCCGTGCCTCCTCCTAAACCGTTGCGTTGGTATGACAGCCGGTACTCATGAAATTTTTTGATAATCGTAACGGTAACTAGTCAGAAGCACAGAGTACCTTATATAATTATACTGGTAGTCAGAAGCCGTATCACTGACACCAGGCTAGCCAAAGTACGCACTATGTTACCGAGTTATTGGTTTCCCTCTCAACCCAGTCACATAGACTCTCTTATGTGTAAAATACTAACACTCAACTGCATCCACTTAAACTGCCGACCCCAACGTAGTAAGCAAAATGCGAAGCAGATCGTCCTTCATTCTAGGTGAAATACCCAATAATAATATCTAGCAGGCCGAAACCCCTATAGGGTGCTACTACTGATTAACGCGTAAACAGTACTGATTTAAAAATTTATGCTACCCTAAAATTGAAAACGGATCTATGTTGTTTATTAAATATGTTATGTTATGTTAGATTATCATATACCTATTCACGAATGTGTAGTTCACAAAATCTTGATTGTTTAAGATGCGATGGAAAATTTAAACACCTAACTTGAAAAACAACTGGCTGGTTTGTGGCTTATAACGTCCCTCACAGTCTGCTACTCATAGTCGTATAGAAGAGGAGTGCTTCCGATAGTTGACTATCTTTTGATAAACAAGAAGTTATGATGCAACTAGAGCATAGAAGTACTCATTGTCTAAATAGAAAAACGATAGGTTGGTAGTTGTAGCTTACAACGTCCCTCATTGTCTGCTGCCCATGGTCGTATAGAAGAGGGAAGGTTTAGGGGATCTGAAGCATATGACGAAAATAAAAATCGTGGTATATTTGTCCATGAGCAGATGTGTTACCAGCGGGGCTATTGTGTAACTCTGTTGACAGTTCAAGTGATGATCACTTATTAACAATGTGCATCATTGAACTGTCAAACAGCTAGTTTCGTATTGCCTATCTTCAGTGATCAACTGCAGTGACGTCATTAGCCACTGGTGCCTTTGATAGCCACCGTAACACGTTTTGACAGATGTTATTGTATCGATACTTTTAAAATTGCGATTGTGTAAGCTTTTGAAGCTGTATAATAGTCGATAAAATTTTAGAGTGGTCACAATAGGCACCGTAAATTTTTATAATTCACCACATTTCAACCGTAGTTTGTTAGTCACTTGTGTGATACGTAATACCAATATTATGAAATTGTCAGTTGACAACTAAGTTTAATGTGCAACGAATGCTAGTTGTCAACTGTTATTGAAAAAGTTAGCCAATAGCCCCCCAGATTGAGATTGATGCTGAGTGAAATTCTCATCGACAATGAGTCCTTGTAGGTATCCGGTTGTTCTTTTTAGGTGATCAAGGTTGAATATTTAATCTCTTTGGTGAATAGTTGAATCACTAATGGACTGGGATGAGGTTGGTGGTTGGTTGGTTGCTTTTTGTACGCTTTGCAAAGGACGATTCTTTGCTTTTCTTCAAGGGGATGGTTCTCTCCGAATTCCTTAAGAACTCTTGACTGTAGAAGTAGACTGGATGGAGCCTTCCGCTACTTTAATCATGTTTATCCCACCCCACATCTTTTTTTTCACCCCACAACTGGATGCCATATAACCATGTTGCTTATTTGAAATGGCTTTAGAAAAGTCCAAACCAGTATAATGTAATCAGCCTTATAATGTTTCCATTGCTAAGACTCAGGCTTCCTCTAGATAGTGCCCATGCCACCGTAAATCATTTTTATTCCAAGACAAGTGGTTTTCCTCACAATGTTTTCCTTCTACACATAGTAAAAATACACATAGTAAAGCATCTGCCTGGGTTCGAACCCGCAACGTACAAATCGTAAGTTGGAGTTGACTTGTTACCACTGGGCTACCAAAATAAATATTTTTGGGTTGTATTTAATTTTTCCTTCTATTTCGTATCAAATTAGAAAAAAATCGATTCCTAAATACGTATATATCTCAAAATCGAATCTATTTGTAACATCCTTACGCGCTCTTCCCTTCACTATCGCTTCATTCTGCCTTGATTGCTTGTCACCGCGTGTTTCACCGGTCTGAAAACTAACTTATTTATCTCAACACCTGGTGAGTATTCATTTATTTATCATTAATTTACAGATTTAAGTAACTTTTCTTTCCGTGTATACAAGTTTCGTCAAATACTTAAATCTGGTAATTAGTTGCATTTTGACCTTGTAGATTCGAGTCTGTTCGATTGATTTTTTACGTGTAGTAAGTAGTCACTTTTAAGAGTTTTATTGCGTTGTTTGTCTGTTTCTATTGTGAAAAGCTGGACAAGTTTTCATCCACGCCCATTTTTGACCAACACGAAATATAAAAGCAACTCCGAGCTTGTGGGAAAGCTGGAGGTAGACTAGATACATATAAGAATTATTGTAAAAGAAGTATTAAGTTCCAACTTACGCTTCGTAGTATCTATTGTACGTCTTGCTTTACTTCTTTATGAATATAAATGCTATGTCAACAGACCTTCTTAGCTAAACCTACTTAAGTTTTGGCGCATTTTTAATCTAAATTGATACTTCAACTGCTTGATTTGTAGCAGTCCATGCATGTAAGACTATAATATTTTAAACTCAATTAAAGTGAACAATTTTGTTCCTAATAATTGTATTTAGGACAAAGAGGGGAAAGTGGGTCACTTAGATCTATGGTGGCCATTATTAGCTTCTATTATGTCTATGGTATATGCTCACTGTGAGAAAAATAATGGCACATTTATTGGAACTATCACTTATTTTTAAAAATGATAATATAATATACAGAATAAAGGGAAATCCAAGGACTACAATAAAATTGTAAAATAAATAATAATTATATATTATGGTCTATATCTCTAGTCTGCGACAGTCCCACTTCAATGCAAGGCCTCTAGTCTCTATCACTGGTACCAAAAACATACAACTTAGGGTATATTGTATGTTTTTGGTACCAGTGACCCTTTTGTTGTGTACCCTCAATCACACCTGAGTTTTTGTTATTTTTGACTTCTGTTCATGCCACTTCATGCCCATTACATGACTAGCAAGTCCAAGTCCAAATATTTATTTTTCAATTATTTTTTGACCCATATACTGGGGTCTTTCCACCAAAAGTGTTAAGGCTTGAGCATTATTTAGCACCAACTCTTATGCCAGCAGTTTTACCCGTTTGATAGTAGAAAATAATCCCATACATAATATACATATTCCTGACGTAAAAAGAATCCTATGTGCTATTCCAGGACATGGTCTACCCATGTAACAAGTTTCACCGAAATCCATTCAACCATTTAGGGGTGAAGGAGTAACAAACATACATACACATTCACAAACATCCACCTTTATAGTTTTAGTGCAATGCTAATGTTTTTTATTGGCAATATTATTATCTTGAATTTTTGTTTTGGACAATATAGGTATTTATGTCTGTAAGACGAGTTTTTCTCTACCAGAATATGTTGGTTAATTGGAAAGTTGAACTTATTTTGATCTTTCTAAAACATAGACTCAGGAAAAATAGGCAAGAAATTCCATGGGCACTCTTAAAATAATATAAACTAGTGCTTGACTGCAATCCTACCTGATGGTAAGCGGTGATGCAATTTTTGATGGTGAATCGCACTAGTTTTTTTTAAAGCCTATCTACTCTAGCCTTGAAAGACACCTAAATTATAATTGGACAGGAAGACCACTGAAGGCAAAATAATTTGTGTTTACCTATGAAATTGCCATCCTGCCGAATTGGCAGGCTTCCATTTTTAGGGTTCCGTAGCCAAATGGCAAAAAACGGAACCCTTATAGATTCGTCATGTCTGTCTGTCTGTCTGTCTGTCTGTCTGTCTGTCTGTCTGTCCGTCTGTCCGTCCGTATGTCACAGCCACTTTTTTCCGAAACTATAAGAGCTATACTGTTGAAACTTTGTAAGTAGATGTATTCTGTAAACCGCATTAAGATTTTCATACAAAAATAGAAAAAAAGCAATAAATTTTGGAGGTCCCCATACTTAGAACTGAAACTCAAAATTTTTTTTTTCATCAAACCCATGCGTGTGGGGTATCTATGGATAGGTCTTCAAAAATGATACTGAGGTTTCTAATATCATTTTTTTCTAAACTGAATAGTTTGCGCGAGAGACACTTCCAAAGTGGTAAAATGTGTGTCCCCCCCCCTCTAACTTCTAAAATAAGAGAATGATAAAACTAAAAAAAATATATGATGTACATTACTATAAAAACTGCCAACGAAAATTGGTTTGAACGAGATCTGGTCAGTAGTTTTTTTTTAGTACGTCATAAATCGTAAACCGCATTTTACCTTTCATTCAATCAACTCAAATATAAAAAAAAAAAAACATTTAATTTCATAAACATAAACCTTATAATTATGTACATACACCGTGAACCATTATTATGTTACTTGCTGCTACGGAACCCTCCATGGGCGAGTCCGACTCGCACTTGGCCGGTTTTTTTTCTTTTTTCGCTCAAAAGTAAGTTCAAATTAGTTTTATTTTTAAAATATGGAATTATTTTTTTTTAATTATTCGCTTGTTTAATGGTTAGCGTTCTGTTTTCATAGCATTTTACGTTTTTCATCATTATGGATACGTTAAAAATGATCATGGAGTATGAGAACAGTCGTGGCAGCAAAGCGGCAGAAGCAGCACGCAACATCAATGACGTACCTATACGGAGCGAACACTACTAACGATCGTACCCCCGTTATTAGTTAGCCCGCTTCCGTTCTGGAAATTACGACAGAAATGAACCCCGTAGTTGACCGAAAACTTTAGTAGACAATGACGAATTAAAGGCGATTGTGCAAGCTGATGATTCTCAATCTACAGCTGAATTCGCAGCAGCTTTCGATGTTAGCATCAAAACAATATTGGTCCATTTGCGTCGAATTGGCAAGGTAAAAAAGCTTGATAAATGGGTGGCCCACGAATTGAATGATCGCCAGCGCGAAACACGCTTCGAGTCGAGCCTTGCACTGCTCAACAGGCATATTGAATCGTATTGTTACTTGCGACGAAAAATGGATTCTGTTCGACAATCGCAAGCGCTCAGCAAGTTGCTTAGATCCTGGTTCAGCACCTAAACGATTGCCGTCTGCAATGCAATTCAAAGCAATTCTTAGAGGACATATATAACAAAATAATCAGCTTTATAATGTTCCCACTGCTGAGACTCGAGTCCTTTCTGAGGGAATGGGCCGTAATCCACCACGCGGGCTCAGTGCGGGTTGGTGGATGTCACATGTCTTCAAATTTTTGGTTCTAAGACGTGCCAGTTTCGTCATGATGTTTCCTTCAGTGTTCGAGCAGTGGTGATGAAATAAATTACACAAAGTAATGCGCCTAGCTTGGTTTGAACCCGCGACTAATGAGTAGTAGGCCAGTGCGCCCACCACTGCACGAGCACGGAAACGGTGAAGAAATCCACCGTTTCGACGTTTACATCGTGACGATACCAGCATGTCCTTTTTTTTTTGTTTTCGAAGGGAAACCTTCAAAAGGCGCCCGTAATTTGGGGATAATTCCGAGCAGTGTCGGATTTTTACCTCACTAAAACTACTCCGGTGATCACCATTAGCACGTAGAAGGGGCCTCGTTACCTCTCGAAAGACCATTCTGGAACCCCCTCTGTGCAACGCCTGTTACGGCACATCCCTGAAAAGACTGTATAATGGTCTCCCCTGAGCCTCACTGTGCACGGCAGCACGTGATCACTGTGCCATCGTCTTCCCTGGAATCACTCGATGGGCGAACAGAGTCCCCACTCTGAGCGCCCGTGGTTCCAAAGTCCCTCCCGTATTGGATGATGCAAGCAGGGTTTCGGCGTATTAGGCATCGAAGCGGTTGCCTCCCAGACGCCTTCTTCTCCGTGTGGGATCGGCCTTTTCACGATCTCGCTCGGCGTCTTTTTCTGAACTATCACGGTCTCACAGAAGGAAGCAACTTCCCTCCAGTTTTCTGGCTCCGCCAGCATAGCCCTCACTATTGCTGGTAGAGACGGATCTCGCCCGATCCTGGCGACCAGGACTCGTCGCTCAGTGGCCCACGCTGACACTTCTAGCATGTGCTGTGCTGAATTCAGGTCGCAACCAACATATCCTAGGACCAAAAATACAAAAATTCTTCAAAAAAATATTATTTTGCTACTTACTTAGTAAAATCTGTATTATTCTTTAGTCTTATAGCACATTGATAAATTATTAGATTATTTGCCAGATTAAGTTTATAATCTAAATGCTATTAGATTACGATATCTTGCTATTGTAACAATGTTTAAATGAATGTGCAGGTTTATGTAGGTAGGTACAGTGGAAATAGTTTTGTAATTGAAAACTGACATTAATTTGACCAAAATTTATTTTATTTACTTATTTGAAGTATTTTTTTTTTTTTGTATTTTACGAAACTTAAATATTAACTACACTTTAAGTACTTTCAATTTGACCTTATTATCTAAATGTCATATATTTTGTTACAAATCGGAGCAACACAAGAATTGCTTAAGTACAACCAAATTCTATTATATTTTTCTTGGCAATCTGGGAATTCAGTTTTAATCATTGATACTTTTATCAATTGCTTTTAAATAAGAACGAATGCAGTTGATTGCTGCTTCTCAGCTGAAAAAGTATGCAAAATTCAATTTTAAAACAATAAACGCGTACATAAAAAAAACTGGCCAAGTGCGAATGGGACTCGCGCATGAAGGGTTCCGTACCGTCCGTAGCAAAAAAAGTCACGTTTGTTGTTTAAAATCAGAATAAAATAAATATTTAAGGGGGCTTTCCCTTGAATATTAATTTTATTCTGTTTTTAGTATTTGTTTTTATAGCGGCAACAGAAATACATCATCTGTGAAAATTTCAACTGTCTAACTATCACGGTTCATGAGATACAGCCTGGTGACAGGCGGACAGACAAACGGACGGAAAGCGGATTTTAGTAATAAAGTCCCGTTTTACCCTTTGGGTACAGAACTCTAAAAACCGGCTATTGTAAACTGTCAAAAGATTTACCGAAAAATAATGCGTTAAATTGTTGTTTACAATCTCACGAGATAGATTATAATCTAAAGGTACAGTTTTACGGTGACATGTAATGTCAAATTCATTAATGACAGCTGTTATGGGTTAGATTGTATTTATAATCGGGATAGTTCAGGATTTTTCCTTTACAATATACAAATTCATTGAAACAAGTTGTCTGCCGGAAAACTCAACTACAATGAGAACATAAGCACCATTAATAAGATAATTTATTTCCTTATGTACATGTTCACTGTAATTTTCATCTTATGCTAACGTAATAGAGCTGAAAGTTTATTGCGGCTTGTACTAAACTGGTTAATGTACGGACTACTCTAAAGTATGACTGTGTGAGTTTCTTGAGAAATCCTACGTGTAGAAAAATGATTAGATCATGGCTTAATTAAGATCTTTGTAGTGTCGTGCACTAACTTTTGACGTTTTATAAGTGCCCAATTAGGCCTATGTTACATAAAAACATTTGAATGTTGAGTTTTTTTATATTTTTTGTTTTGTAGTATTAGGTTAGGTTAGGGTTTAATATGGCTATGCTTTCTTCGGATTTGGATAAGGTTCTGTGCCAATGTTGTTGCTTTCTTTTTTTTTTAAGAATCTTTTATGGTAATGAGGTTACTTTACCTCTAAACCTCGGGGCCCTGGAATGAAGGCAAAGAAGGAACAGGAGTGGGTTTTAGTCAGTCAAAGTCTGACACGCCCTCTCGCTCCGCCCAAGTGCGAGAGATGTAAAAAAAAAGAAAAAACCTCCAAACCTTTTTTTTTTTCAGAGGCCCTACCACGGCTACCACGAGCTCTTAAAGCGATCCATTTTACGACGTAAACTGAACTGTTAAAGGGATGGAGTTTTATAGGGTGTTGTATAGTTCCATCGCTCTTCTCGCTCGGACGCCGTTAACAGGCTATGGTAAGGCCCCAGTACGGCCGAAGTAACTCGGCCGCTTCTAACTTCGAACGAATATATATAATAAGATATATATTATATATCTATATATATAAAAGAAAGTCGTGTTATTTACACTATTTATAACTCAAGAGCGGCTGAACCGATTTGGCTGAAAGTTGTTGGGGAGGTAGCTTAGAACCAGGAGACGGACATAGGATGCTTTTTTTTTTAGTAGGGTAGAGTTGGGTAGAGTAGGATATAGTAGTCAGTTGACGGGAGCGAAGCCGCGGGCAAAAGCTAGTAGAATATATAATAAGATACCAAAATCTATAAAAGAAGCAAATAATTTAATTATTTTTAAAAATAAATTAAGAATGTATCTCATAAATAAAGCCTATTATTCAATTAAAGATTATTTAAATGAAAAATGCAATTAAATAATTCAATTCTAATATAATCTTTGTGTGTGTTTTGTGTTTAAATTATTTTTAATATCAATTGTAATAAGGAAATGTATTATATATTTATAAAATGTTATATTTTAAGGTTGTAATATTTGTACACCACTAATGGTAGGGTATGGTCTAAAGAACGACTGTTTTATTTTACCACCTCATGTTTAACCCATACATACATACATATTCAGCCTTTTAATGTTCCCACTGCTGGGACTCAGGCCTCCTCTCTCTAGGAGAGGGAATGGGCCCATACCCGTTTAACCCATACTCAAACATATAAATGATATTTGTAACGATTGTCAGTCAGTCATTTCAGCCAAAAGACGTCTACTGTTACCACCATAATGACCGGTCCTTTGCGTCTCGCATCCATCGGATTCTCGCGACCCTCACCAGGTCATCGGTCCACCTTGTGGGAGGCCTTCCAACGCTGCGTCTTCCGGTACGATTGCCTGCGCAGTAATTCTTTCTAAGAATCATATGCGTATTGCGTATTTTTTCGAGTATGCGCAATAGTACGGAACGCCAACTTCAGAGCGATCAATATATTTTGACCGTAGGTACTGAGGCTCACAAGCTCTTAACACAATCCATTTTACGACCTAAATTGAATTGTTAAAGGGATGGAGCTATAGTAGGGTGTATATATAATAATATTCCACTATCTCATTTCTACCATCGGACAAGCCGACGAACGGCGAGTATCCACCCTTACGTTGTTGAAACCTCTACGGTCTGGACTAAGCGTTTCGCCTCGTCATTTATACCGCGTATATCGAGGGACTGGAATAATTTGCCTGCTGCGGTTTTCCCGTCCGATTATAATTTGGGTCTCTTCAAGGCTAGAGTGAATAGGCTCTCAATAAATTAGTGCGCCTCACCATCAACGATTGCATTACTACTTACCATCAGGTGGGATCGCAGTCAAGCACTAGTTTATATCAATAAAAAATAAAAACTCTTTATTTCAGGCTAAGGCCCATAGACACTATACATAAATCATCATCGTCATTTCAGCCGAAAGACGTCCACTGTTGGACATAGGCCTCCCCCAAGCGTCGCCACAACGACCGATCCTGTGCGTCTCGCATCCACCGCATTCCCGCGACTCTAACCAGGGGGGGGGCTATCTTTTTCAATAACAGTTGACAACTAGCATTCGTTGCACACTAAACTTAGTTGTCAACTGACAATTTCGTAAAATTGTCTACGTATCACACAAGTGACTAACAAACTACGGTGGAAATGTGGTGAATTATAAAAATTTACGGTGCCTATCGTGACCACTCTAAAATTTTATCGACTATTATACAACTTCAAAAGCTTACACAATCGCAATTTTAAAAGTATCGATACAATAACATCTGTCAAAACGTGTTACGGTGGTTATCAAAGGCACCAGTGGCTAATGACGTCACTGCAGTTGGTCACTGAAGATAGGCAATACGAAACTAGCTGTTTGACAGTTCAATGATGCACATTGTTAACAAGTGATCATCACTTGAACTGTCAACAGAGTTACGCAATAGCGCAGGTCGTCGGTCATAAATAACAATCTTAAAAATAATAAACTAATGAGTGAAGATTCGCAAGAGCAAACGTGCTCGTCTTGACAGTACTTCCGGGATTGTCTTGATAGCCGTGGTATACCTCTCCACTCCTCAAGCACCTCAGGATATGTTGCCCTCTTGTTGCTACGTCACTTCGTGCTAGCGGCCGTTTTTGGGGCCCATTTATTGAGTGTGCAAGTCACCCCCTGCCTTTTTTCGATGGATATTAATAACGTTGTTCAGGCAGGGGCCATAGTCTTAACACAGTTCCATGTTACCAGTCCACTTAAGACTCCAAAAACCATAGCCCTATTAGCCTAAAAACCATAGCCCTCTGATCTCCATGTCGCAATAGTTTTTCAACAACCGGGGGTTGTTCTTGAGTGCACTAGTATAGCTCGTACAGGGATAATCGTCGGTTGGTATCATGTTCCATTATAATTATGTAAAGGGCCTCTGCGATTTGGCTTCGGCTCCTCGTACGCCTTCCAAAGGTCCAGGACCTCAGGATCCTGAGATAAATAATAAAAAAAAACTAGTACATAACACTAATACTTTAGCAGTTCAATTTAGGTCGTAAAGCTCCATCCCTCTTTTTCGATCGCACGCCTGACAATTAAACACGTCATGGTAAAGCGTGAAACGTCATCAAATAACTCCTCCCGCTCTGGGTGAAGTGTCAGACTTTTACTGACTAAAACCCACCTGTGTTCCTTCAGTTGCGCTATGCGAGGTCCACGTAACTCCTTCTAACAATACTACAGCCCTGGCAGACGCCTAACCTTCAAACCTTTGGTTAATTTTGATTAAACAAAGGATCTTGTCTCTTTAATTTACTCTTAAACTTAAAAGCCAAGTGATACAAAATCAATAATCCAAAAACCTACCGGTGTCTGTTGTTTCCTGATAGCTACAACTTGGGGATCTTTTAAGTCAAGAGTGAATAGGTTAGTTCTAGGCAAGCGTGCTCCATCGTAGACCGCATCATTGCTCACCATCAGGTGAGATAGAGGTCAAACGCGATTCTATCAATAAATAAATAAAAAAACCTCATAAAAGGCATCTCTGTGCAAAATTCCAACGTTCTAGGTCCAAGGGTTTATACTGAGCGTTGATGATTCAGTGAGTGAGTCAGTGAGTGGGCTTTTTATATAGTTATACAGATAATATCAATCTACACAATCTCGATATAAATCACAATAATTCTACGCATGGAACAACAGTTTGGTTAGTATTACTACGGCTTTTATTAGTAATAACTACGTGCTAAATTCTTAACTGCGCATTGTAATACGCACTCAACGTGTACACAGCGCAGCGCTGCAAAGCACTGGATAGTTACAAGGTAGTTTTTCTTTTTCAACAAAGTTTTTCAACTATGAAAATAGAAACTCATGGCTACCGGTTTCCGGATGGCGAGCAATGGGTTTTTTTTTTTCGGTTCGAAAATCATCTTATGACATCCCTCGCTCTTGGGCGGAGCGTGAGATAGTGTCAGACTTTTACTGACTAAAAACCCACTCCTGTTCCTTCGTTGCCTTTCGTACCAGGGCCGAGTCTTCCTTTCAGAATCAGCTCGCCGTCCGATGTCCAGGTCGATGACGCGTTGTGATCTACGCACGCCTCAAAGAGCTGTCAGCAACATTGACAGGGCCCACTAGGGCCGATACCTGCCAGGGTTGCGGAATTGTTGGAAAGACCGCGGCCCTGGATCAAAAAGGGCAACTGAAGGAACAAGGGATTTAGTCAATAAAAGTTTGACACTTCCTCTCGACGAGATCGGGAGGTGTCGTTTGAGGATTTCTCACCAAATAAAAAAAATTACTACCGGTTTGCCTTTAGTTTCGAAGTAAACAAGAAAATGTATATTTATTCATGATGGTCTAAACGTGCTAAACTGTTATGTAATAGCAACAAAAATGTTGTTGCCGCATCTTTGAAGGCGTAGTCGCAGTTTTGGTACATCCTAATTCGTACGACTCTTATCCGCCTCGTGTAAACACCTAATTAAGATAGGCCAGTCAACGTACAGAATAGAATTAGTTCTTCCGACTAAAATCATGATTCAGGCACTAGCTAATCTAGAAATTTGAACAAATGAATAGTTGGCAAAAAGCCAGTACGACATAAAATATTCGACAAAATCGATAAGGTGTCTGTGTTTTGCGAACGGCGGCAGCGGCGCCATGGTTCTGACATCATTTTTCTCGCTTCGCGAACTTCGAACGACCGCTGTGGGTCAATGTTTATCATCTACCTACTTTATACAGTCAGGAAGGGCAAAAGGTCAAGGCATTCCCATGAATTGTACAGTTACCTTTAATTAGGTATTGTCTATATGTTGTCTGTTTTACCTATTTAACCAAAATTTTTACTATTGTTACAAATGAAATTTATAGCAGAATCAACGTCGTCGAAGTTCTTCGCACAAGTGGCAAGTTCGTATGTTTCTCTGTTGGCGAATTCACATGCAGTGTGGCACCGATATGCACATGCAAAGCGATTCGACATCGCCCTGATCGAGAGGTGTCGAATTATATCGGAATGCCTTAAACCGACCACGCTTTACAAGCTTTATCCCTTGGCTGGTACCTATTCACAACTGCCCCGAGTAGCCTTAGCCGGAAGAGCTTGCTTCGCTGCACACAGGCACAAAATAGATAGGTACAGAAGTCAATCTACATACAAAGCGCGCTCGAGCAACGCAACTCTCGGCTCAATTCAGATAAATGCGAGCTCGAGTTCTATCCGTTTAAGACACGCGTCTGTAAACTTTTTTGTGGAAAAATGGACCAACAAAAAACACCTTATTCTAACTGTTCAGTGGACGGTTGTTTAAATTCAACATTAAACAGTGAATTGACGTTTTTTAGGCTACCAGTTGTTTCAGAGAGGTAAGTAGATATTTGCTTGCATTTTAATGGTTTGTTTTAACGTAACACAAAACAACCCCGCGCTGTGAAAGAGAAGATGTTTTTGTGGCCATGTAATGTTTTTACAATTCAGATTAGGTAGCGTAGACATTTATCACCGCGCCCGATCGCACTCGGACAGTTCGGCGCCACGCGCCGACCCTACCACGATCGCTGAGCGTAGGTATGAAAAGTGAAGTACACACATGAGATTGACTTCTGTACGTATTTTGTGACACAGGTCATCCGAAACCTACCACTTAAAGGATCAAGCTGTGGAAAGAACACCACCTACCACCATCGGACTTCTTGAAAGCCTGATGTGAATGGCAGTGGTCGACCCGTCTGATACCCAATGTGTCTGCGGTACGGTTCTCTATTGTGTCACCTAAATTTTTTATCCATAATTTAAAGTGCCATAACTTTTTTTGTCCTAATCATCATTTGTCCGAATGATAACTTACCCGAATTTAAAATCACATAATATCACATGCCATAAAATTGAAATCCCTAAATATAATATGTCCTAAATCCGTTTTTCATAAATATTACAATCAATAATATACAAAAGACATAAAACTATGTTTTCAATAAAAGTTATAAGTCAGCAGCATGCAAGCAAGCATGAAGCATGCAGCATGCAAGCAAGCACGCAGCATGCAAGCAAGCACGCAGCATGCAAGCAAGCACGCAGCATGTAAGCAAGCACGCAGCATGCAAGCAAGCACGCAGCATGCAAGCAAGCATGCAACATGCAGCAGGCATGGTTTCTGTCACGTCTCCGGCGCTGCGGGGCTCCGGCGATCCCACGCGAGTTTATCGTCGCAGATGGGTTTAACGCTCACCACCTGCTCCTCAACTCGCGGGCCGCCTCGCCCCTCCGCGCCTACGCGATTTTAAATTACACTCTAGGGGTAGGGCAGACAAGACTGCGTGGAGTCGGATTTACAGCGATTCGTTTCTGTCACTAAAATCTAATTTTTAGCAAATGATTTATGACTAAAAAAATATTATAAATGAACATTCGGAATAATATACACATTATTTAACACAAAACTTAGGACATATGACTTTAGGTCATGTAAAATTAGGAGATTCAATTATTATAGTACTCGATATTATGACAAAATACTTTTAGAACTAAAGATAATTATGTTAAATAAAATTTCGGGATTTTGAACATTATGGTTATTGATGTTTATAGCAAACGTGTTATGGATAATGATTTTCGGACAAACAATTTTAGGTGAAGAAAGGGATTACCCTGCGGTACTCCTCCAAGTGCCTATACACACGTACTTTGGAAGACATAATGAGTGCAACCGATGCTGAAGTGAACATAGCCATGTACCGGATCCAAACAGTTTAAAAAGTTTACCATCGATTCGAAAAGAAAAACAATGTCGAAGCTGACTGTTAACCTGTCCTCATCTCTCAAATTGAGATACAATCTGAGATTGCCTCTTTATTCGCTCCCATCGTGTGAAAACATTTTTCTTTAGCTTGTCTGCATCGGTCCAACTAGTCGAAATGGCTGGTCGAAGTCGAGTGGAGACCGCAAGTCGACCAATCGGAGCGCCAAAAGCGGTAAACGTTTCAAACTCGCTCAGAGTTCGTGGTGGATAAGCGGTCTTATTCCGCGGTAATGGACGTCACATGTCGTCGAATTTATTGTGCTAGGTCATGCCGGTTTCCTTACGATGTTTTTCTTCACCGTTAACTGACAAACAACAAATGAAGCATTTCTACCAACATTTTCCCAGTCATCTTTGAAATTAGTCGACTCATATTATTGTCATCATATTGTAATGTCATCAGTACTGACCTAACGGAAAACTTAGTGTAAATAAATAATCGCATTCTCATTGGAAACATTCATTCATCATCGTGGCTACAATATTTTGTCAGCAAAATCATCGTGTGATAAATCAGCAGTAAGTTTTTTTGTAAAATCTAGTTTTGAACGTACGCCATTTCGTTCGCCACGAAATAGACTAATAGTCAAGAGCAAGGAGGTTGCCAGGTCGTTCGTATCAGCTTTGGCTCGCTAAATCCAAATCTGTTCACAGATTAACTCTGTTTAAATCACCGGTACTGACCGGTATTAGATACGTATATGTATTGGAAAAATAGAAGGGTACTAGTGCACCTAAATGTGCACTAGTTCTCTTCACATTTGTTCTGGTCTATTGCAAAGCAAGAACCGGGTTTCTTTCTTCCAAACCTAGAGAGGTTGGGCAGGAATAAACCTTTTTGCGTTAGTATAGATTAATCCTGCCTATAAGCGTCAAGCTCTTCCCGCCTTCGTCTGGGCTGCCGTGATATCGTGATGTCGAAACATAATTATATTCGAATTTAAAAACACTAATCTAGATCTCTAGATTTTTCTAAATTGAGCATCAACAAATATCCTCCTATTGCTTAGGGATTAGACAAGCTGAAGAAATTACCACGGCCCTGGAACGCAAAAGTCTTAGTCGTAAAAGACTGCCGCACCTTCTCGCTGCACCCGTAGCGGAAGAAATTATCTGATGATATCCCATAGCAAAAAATGCCATTTTGTGCCCTTTCTTCTTATTTGTACCCAAATCGAAGAATTGTCTAAAATACCTAGTAGTGGGCAGTGGCGTCTTGCTCTTAGAATGCTCGGTCGATAAAGGTGAAAGATTCTGGAGTGGTCACCACATACCGGAAGACTCTGCTTACAAAGTCTTCCACTCGGTGGACCGACGCGCTCATGTGGGGGCTTTGGATATAAGTAGCCAAGGACCGGTTGATGTGGCGGCACTTAGTGGTTCGCCAGCAGTGGACGTCTTTAGGCTGAAGTGATGAGGCCTGAGAGCAGTGGTGGCCGAGTGGTAACGGCCCCGACTTACGAATTGTAGGTCGCGGGTTCGAACCCAGCCAGGCGCATTACTATGTGTAATTTATTTCATCACCACTGCACTCAAAACGGTGAAGGAAAACATCGTGAGGAAACCGGCATGTCCTAGAACCAAAAATTCGAAGACATGTGACATTCACCAATCCGCACTGGGCCCGCGTGGTGGATTACGGCCCATTCCCTCTCCTGGAGAGAGGAGGCCTGAGTCCCAGCAGTGGGAACATTAAAAGGCTTATTATCCTATGCTATGCTATGATGAGGCCTATAAGTTTCATCACATATTCAAATACTCATGAAATATAGCCTTACTTACTAAAAGAGGTCGCAGTCACCACAAAATCAACTTTGTAGACATTGCGATGATAACATAATATTATTTTATATTTTAACTGCCACTCGAGTTAAATCACCTTTCAATGAAGTTACAATATCATTATCTACTAGACCACAACATTGACAGTTATCTGATCTACTCTTTTAAACTCTTGTTTTAGTGGAATTTCAATGAAAGTATTATATCGATTTACTCTTGATAAAACTGCGTTTTTTGACGTTCTTAAAATCGAATTTATTTCAAGCCCTCTTCGGCGAAAAATCAAAGACAAAGAAGATCAGTTTAAAAGTAAGTCTGCTCTGTTGTCTTGAGGAATCGTTAGGAAAGACAGCTGCAGAAGAATGACCTCCCAAAAAGTACAGTGCAACGGACTCTGTATATGAAGCCACTTGGCGAGTTGGTTCCATACTTTCTGGCTCCGACTTCGTGTATGCGTCAGCAATGACTTGCTTTCTGGCCTCAATTGCTGATCCTGCTACACCACGTTGGTGTACCGAACTTTATCCAAAGAAACCATTAACAATCATTTCTAAAAGCACAACATTTCAACAGTTTATTTTTCTAAAAGCGAGTTCCTTCTAATCATTAGCACAAATTAGCGTAATATATAAATTATTACGCTTATTTATTTCAATATCTTTTTATAGCATAGTCACAGCACACGTAAAACAAATTTAAACCAATTAGAATTGGAAAAAAGGCGTGAATTCGCCTCAGATAAGCTATACGCTCATTTTCTCTATATGATGAACACAGCTCTATAAATTGATCTTCATTTTGAATTTCATGCTGTCCAATGTCGTTTAAAGTCTTTCAAAAACACTCTGGACTTTGCTATCGTCCGAGTCAGAAGTCCCATAGTTTTTTGCCCCTTTTCAATGCCGCTCTCAGACTGGCCATGTTGCATCGATATTTTCTTAGGGGTATTTAAAGGTATGTAGAACTTTTAAAATCTCATTAGCATCATCATTTCAACCGAAAGACGTTTTGCTGGACATAGGTCTCCCCAAGTGTCTCCACAACGGCCGTGCCTGTGCGCCTCGCATTCATCGGACTCCCGCGACCTTCGCCAGGTTGTCGGTCCAGAACCTTTCGGGCCCCATCAACCATCTGTTCTGAGAGCAATGTCCACTGCCACGTAAGTTTGGCGATGCTTCGTGCTATGTCGGTAAACTTGGTTCTTCTGCGGATATCTTCAAAAAAATCTACTCCACTCCACGTTATCGGAAGGCAGAAGGCGCGATCTTGTATGGTTCCTGGGCCCAGCGTTGTAACACTTTCTAATCTATCGTAACATGATTTGAGGTAGGTCAGAAAGTGCTAACTAGTTTCAATGTCTTCATTTAGAGTCAAGGTAAAGATCTTAAATATTAGTCTTTCTTTTATTGGCGCAGAATTTTCCGTTATTCTTTCTAACATCTGATTTCTTTTATACTTCTTGTATTATGTACCTTTTTCTTCAAATTATGTGATCTGATTACTTCGTGTAATTTACACAAGCGTTTAGACTCTACTGGGCAAAGGCCTCCCTAATTTTGAGGCAGTATCTTCTCAGACTTCGAAACGTATGTGTCCCTTTCTTGTCCGTTTATTATTCGAGCTTTTTCAGGCCGAGGATAATGATAACTTGCTTTCGTTTGAATTCAGACCATGATGATAATTATCAGTGGTCGGTGTCGTCGTCATTACTCAGTCGGAAGGTTACACTGCTGGACGTTCGTAAGCCTTCTCGAAGTATCGACGATACTGCGTTTCCCACATTATACAGGATAATTTCATTGTATAGTATTCCTTTATCATATTATTATGGTCTGGTTTTCAATTAGTAAGTATTGAATTGTTCATGTAAAATTACGAGTAAATATTGCAAGTCATTTTACCTGTTTTTATTAGTATTAACTTTCCTCTTAACGCCATATACATATGTACCTTTTCCTAAAAATGACGCAACCATTCAAATTGTTTACCAATGTGGTTCTTACCAAATTAGGAAGGTATTGCGTAATTTGAAAAATAAATAATTAAAGGTTTTCTGAAAATCTGAGCTTTGACATAATAATATTTTGTGTGTTATTTGTAGTTGACTGATAACTGATTTAGTGGATTACGGCATACGAATTCGTTGATAAAGAAATTAGATAGGTACTCGTTCATTTTATACAATTTTGGGCTTCATTAATCGTTCATTCAAATTATCTATTTACGTGGATTACAGATTTACTGCTGCAAAAAGCGACGGAACGGAAACCAAACAAGAAATACATTTATTTATTGTACACCTCATAAAAAAAAAAAAACATAGACAAACATTTATAGAAACAAGTGTACCATGGGCGGTCTTAAGGAGCCATACACGTTAGGGTGACAGGTTTGCCTGCACAGTTATACCTGTTAGGTAAAATTATGTGGAAAACTGCACAGTTATGAAACATACACGCTCCGGTTTACCTGTAAAACTTAAATGTACAGGCAAACCTGTCAGGTATACCCTAGCTTAAATGACTACCTTAAACAAACAACCTTTGGATGGAGTGAACGAATTCAGATAGATTTAGGGCTGTCAGTGTACAGACACCAGAAATAATACTAATAGAATAAAACACTACTAATACACTACTAATAAATATATATATAATTGAGAAAGAAGAAAAATTACGAGTGAAAGATAATGCTCCTTCATATATTTTTTTAAACGTCGGTAGCGTTTGAGCACGCTTCTTCACTTCTATGTGTAAGTAATGCATTCCACAAACGAGCAGCTTGAATTGTGAAAGAATTTTCAAAGAAGGAAATGTATGCGAATAAAAACTTTAGATTTTCCGATGATATCCAGGACCTAGAATGAAACCATAGAGAAACTTAAAACAGAGTGCAAGGATTAAAGAGCACATTACCTTTAAAAGGTTGTCTGTAAAAAATTGCTTTTAGCGATAAGACCGCCCATTGTGACACCCTATTAATTTTAAGTTCCTATTGTAATTTTATTATTAGTGTACAATAAAAAAATATATCTATTACCTATAAAGCAAAAGTATGTGAGTTTTCCGGCGAAGGCGAATAGGAAGCCATTTGAGCTTAGTACGAAATTCAAAAACGCGGTCATACTTGCGCAAGCCAAATATAAACCTGATACAGAGATTTTGAATAGGATATTACGTGTCAATATTTGTTTACTCGCCCTTTTAGTACAGTAAATTACCGATTTTAGATTCATAAATGAATCTAAAATCGTCGAAAATCGTAAATCAGTGGAAAATACATAAACGAATTTAGAATACTTTGCAGCTGACTAAATCTCTTCCCTAGAATTATTCCTGTTCTATTAGGAGGGAATGGGAAAGGATCATTTGAAAATATCTTTAAAGAACAAGAATATACCGAAGTTTGTTTTGAAGTTAAAACTGGTGTAGAGTTTTGAAAATGGTGGGTTTTCTGAAGAACAAGTCTAAGCCAAAAAGTTTTATTTTAGAGCTCTTTAAAAGTTGGACAGGCCAATAATCGGCGGTAGAATTAATAAAAATGCTGGCAGCGTCCAGCCTAAGTGGACACGCGACACTGGGTCGGCGCGTCTGCGACGATATCCTGATGATCCCACGGGTCAGTAAGTGCATCATCCATGTGATTGTAGTTCGCGTGTGCTGTCTACTCAAACATGGTAAAACATTGAATGCTTAGAACCATGAGGCTTTTTGAACTGAAAAAAACAATCAACAGTAATCATCATCATCATTTCAGCCGAAAGACATCCACTGTTGGACATAGACCTTTCCCAAGTGTCGCTAAACGACCGGTCCTGTGCGTCTTGCATGCATCGGATTCTCGTGACCATCATCAGGTCTTCGGAACCTTACAGTCCCATCGATGATCTGTTCTGCCCGCTGTCACTTAAGTTTGGCGCTATGACGTTAACCTTAGATATCTTCATTTCTGATGCGATCACGTAAAGAAACTCCGAGCATAAACCTTTCCATTGCCCTTTGCCTTCTGATGAGGCTCATTGTAAGCGACCACGTTTCAGAGCCATATAATTAAGTGTCAGCTCAAAAATGGTGCTTCCTGGCTTAGGGTTGGTGCAGGATGTGTGGGCACGGTTTTATTTTGTTTTTGTCCGTGACGTTTGGTCTAGACTCTAGACAAAACTAGAGAAAATCATCTTGACTCGAGAGGATTTTCTACAGAGAACGCATCTGTTTCAAAGTATTTCAGTCAGGTTAGTCTTCAAAGCAAAAGTGAACAGGCAGCTTGCAGAATAAAAAGGGAGCACGAGCCCTGCCTCGAAAAGGTTTGCGTTTTCTTTTAAAGATTTTTTTTCATCCAGAAGTTGGAAAGACCTGGTTGACCTACAAAAAAAGCAAAAGCGGGAATGTAAGATTAAGAGTCAGCGAAGCGAGCTCGAAGAGCTATTTTTCATTTTTGGAATGTGAAATCATCATTATTTGATGATTTCTTTTACTGCTCTGGGTGGAGCGGGAGACTGATCGAAGTATCTGACTTACGCCACCATCACTCATAAAAACTACGGGAAGAGTGGCTAATGTGGCTATGGCTATGTCGCCGTCGCTGACATCGGAAAGCTAGGGGTCGCCCCGTGACAGGCGACCATGGTCGCGTAGTTGAATGGTCGCAGTCGCGTGTCGCGGTCGCTGAGAGTGAGAACCGAATGCTACCTCAAATTAGAGCTATGCAGAAAAACTATTATTTAGGATGCGAGCTCAAAAAATTATACATTGCTTACGGAGGGCGCGTATTGGCGTATTTTTTTTTATCCTAAATTATGAATAGCCTAACCTAATCCATTCTTAGTAGCCCCTGATGTAGATAATCTAACAAATTCAGTAGGTTTGAGCGAGCCGGTAAAACCAGTTAGAAAATGTCTGCGTTTACTTGTCTCCGAAGATATTCCTGAAAGCTCTGGAGAATGGGAAAGCGACTCATTGCTAGAATATGCAATCACAAGTTCCCAAAATTTTTCAAAACAATCATGACAAACACTTCCCGAACAACACAAGATGACTCATTAATAAAAAACAAAATTACGTCATTGGATCGAAACAGCAAGCCGACAAGAACTTGTAGTTCGTACTCAAGTCTCTATAATAATGATACCAATAGATTTATTCCGCGTGACGCAGTATCACTGTCCTTGTCACAGATACGATAGTTTGTCCGAGAAAGAAAGAGACAGCAACACGTTTTGCACGCGATTTCACAATACCTCAAATGAAACGACAGTATGAGCAATTAACGCGCCAAAATACTGCTGTATAAAACAAGCTACAGTCTATGACATTCAGTCTCAGTATTCATTTGAACGTGAACGAGTGAGGGCGTGTGTGAATAAAAACGGCATAATAATTTATTGCCTTGTCTGATTTGAACTGTGATACTATTTTGTAAGAGTTAAAATAACTAACGGTGAGTAAAGTGAAACATTGTGGTTTAAATTGTTGAAATTGTTTTTTGTTTTCGACACGTATGTATTATTATAAGTATCAGCCAATGTTTGAAGTTTAAACACGTTATTTGCCCGTGAAGGCAAACCAAGGTGAATCTGCGATTCCTATCATATTTTATGTAAAATTATGTCTGGAAAATATTCTCATTGTTGCCTAGAATTTTCTGAATATTTTAATAATAATATTTTAGTTTAATTTGACGTAGTTGCGTTCACGGCTGCTATCAATGAGGTCAATAACTTCATTCAGACAGTAAGACTTGGAAATTAATGCCTTTGAAGAAGATCTAGCAATTAAAAGGAAGTTAATCTTTGAACCTTGCTACTTATGTACCTACCTAATTTTATAGTTTTACACCAGTCTCATTGTCATTATTTTTAATCTACATATCCAAGGATTTTGAAATTATTTTAATTGTTGACATGCATTGATGATAAGTCATGTTTTCAACTTATAAAAATAGCTTACTAATAATCTTTTTTATAGATGACAAAATTTCGTTTTTGGAGTAACAAAACAGTAAAGGAAACGAGATGAAACCTAGACTAGACTGAATAAATATGTGACACTGCTTCGCTCTTATTGGTCTTAGCGTGATATTATATAGCCTTCCTTGATAAATAGGCTATCCAGCACTAATTTTTATTTTTTATTTGAACCAATTGTTCCTGAGATAAGCGCGTTTAACCAAACAAGCTCTTTGGTATGAAGCTTGATATGAAGCTTTATAGTATGAAGTATAGATTTCATTTATGTAAATGCTTTTAGAACTAGTGAAGGAAACATAAACGACATATCTGTGGATAACGTCGTTAGTAGTGACATAATTATGTTACGTCTATTGACTAAGTGCCGATATTATTGTATTGTATACTGCTGTTTGTTATCCCTATAAAATAAAAATAAAGAAACCGGCATGCCCTAAACTAGAGCGAATAAATAAAGAAAGGAAAAACTATCTAATAACGTTTTTCAAAATTCAACAACCTGCACTGGGCCTTCATGGATTACGGCCCACGACTTTCCTTCGTGAGCCGTACTTAGACCACCCTCGGAATGAAAACAAAGTTTATTCTATTCTGTCCTAGCAGTGTAACTGTATTAAACTGCTTGTGCTTTTTCCAAGTGCAATGATTCTAGGTAGGTTCTTATGATATTTTAAAAGTCATCGAAACTTAAGGTAAATACGTAAGCGAAGCGTTTCGTATTTATTTACTGAACCGATAAATCGGTTGGGATAAACAACTGTTATCAGCTTTTAAAATTGACTATTTACAAGTAAGTTTCTAAATTAAATTCGCGATGTAGGTGCACTTACATAAAGTTGTAAGAGACCATACTGTAGTCTCTAGAATTTATTCAACCAACTCATTAAGCATGGTGTAGGTTGAATTCAAAATACATAAGTTGGACCCTGAACTTGCATAGGGTAAAGAATGTCCTGAACCGTATATTTCCAAAAAGAAAAGAATAATTTCTTTATAAAATGATTTTCGATATTAAATTGCCAAAAAAATTCGGAAGCATCCGGCTCGAAGGACCATTTTGATTGCTAAATATTTTTCTTTCTTTTCCAGCCATAATGTCGATCCACATCAAGGACTTCGATGACCTGAAGACCAGGCTGACCGAGGCTGGCGAGAAACTTGTCATCATCGACTTCATGGCCACCTGGTGTGGACCGTGCAAGATGATCGGGCCCAAACTAGACGAGATGGCGTCCGAAATGGCTGATTCCATTGTTGTTCTTAAGGTAAGCTGGACTTTTAAGTGAAACACCGGTTCCTGAACGACCAATAAACTTAGGGGTCTATATAATATAATAATAAGCCAAGAGTGAATAGGTATATCTAAGCAAGCGTGCTCCATCGTAGACCACGTCTTCGCTTACCATCAGGTAAAATAGTGGTCAAAGGCGAGCTTAACAATATATTATTCCGCTGGGGTCGCACATCTACGACCAAATACTCCATCTCGTCAGATCTTCTGTCACCTATGGAGATCGAAGAGCTAAACGAGATAGAGTACTCAGTCGCTAACACACGACCCTGGCGAATAGGACACGAAAACATTCGTCGGACCAATCCGACGCTGGCGGGCTTTTAGAGTAATGGTCATTCAGATAATTAGACTCTTAACGAATTTTCTCGCGTTTTCTTTATTGAGATAGTACAGAAACCTTGAGTATATAACAATATCAATAAGTAAAATACACTACAATAGTAGCATAATAGTTGATAATAGGTTTCATAGAACTTGTGTGGTATGTATTGTAGTTATTATTTCGACCGACTAAATACCTCAAAAACGTCACGCTTTGGGTGTGTGATTGATAACTCAGCGATAAGATTAATTAATAGGATAAAACGATAAAGGAATATCGTGAGGAAACCAGCGTGTCCTGGGGCCAAAAATTTGAAGACAAGTGACATTTACCAACCTTGTTCTTACAGTCCATCCTAACGTTGTCTAGTAGATATCGCTATCAGCAATAAGACCGCCGCTGTACCCATAGATTTTAGTTAGTGTAAAAGTTTTGTTACTATTTTGGTGTACATTAAAGTTTATTCTATTCTATTCTTGTCCCGCGTAAATGTAATACGGTCACTGGCTTAGATACCATTGGGCTAGGAGGGCAGAGCTAGGGTGTATATAAAAGGAACCTGTGTGCAAAATTTCAGCGTTCTAGGTCCAAGGATTTGAGCTAGGAGTTAATGAGTGAGTGAGTGAGTCAGGACTTCACCTTTTTATATATTCAGATGTCTAAATAAAATTTTAAGAAACAGTATTTTAACCCTATAACCGCCCGCGTCGGATTGCTCCGAGTGTTTTCGCGTCCTATCCGCCAGTGTCGTGTGTTTGCGACTGGGTACTCCATCTCGTTTAGCTCTTCAATCCTCATAGGTGACAGAAGAGCTGACGAGATGAGTATTTGGTCATTGCTGTGCGACCCTGGTGGATTAAGGAGGGCTATGCTCGGAGTTTCCTTACGTGATCGCATAAAGAATGAAGATATCCGCTGGAGAACCAAGGTCGCCGACATAGCCCGAAGAATCGCCAAACTAAAGTGGCAGTGGGCAGGGTACATAGCTCGTAGAACGGATGGGTCGATGGGACCGAAAGGTTCTAGAGTGGCGACCGCGCACCGGAAAACGCAGCGTGGAAGGCCTCCCACAAGGTGGACCGACCTGGTGAGAGTCGCGGGAATGCGGTGGATGCGAAAAACTTGAGTGTTGGTCGGATATATTCAACGTAGGAGGTTAAAAAGGCCTCGGCAAATATGTTAAAGTATATATTGCAGAGTCACGTTATTTATAGTATAGTTTAAAAAAAACTACCACATAAGGACCTTGTAGATGCATGGTCAATGCGGTAGAAACATAATACAGCATTATTGATCGGTGTGATTAACTTTGATCTTTGTTTGCATTCAACCGTAACTTAGGAACAGTAAGTAGGTTTACAATCGTTATTTTTTATTACTTGTCACGTTAATTCCAAGACCAATTTATTTCATTTAGCTAATGGAGTAGGAAAGGAAAAAAATATAGATTAACCTGTTGTATGCCAGAACGCAGATGTACGCGGGACACAATGGCTTTTTAATTGTGTCTGTAATTCGGCCATACGAAAGGTTAATGTTGAATTTCTGAATGATGACATAAAATGAATGGGTTTTCCTCGCGGAATGAGCTTGATCCCGTGGCCTATCCTACCGGATTCTACGAAACCATCAGTGTTTTTATTTTCGGGTTTTGAAGGAGAAGGGAGAGGCCTTGATCTGTGTGTGGGGCACAACGAAGGTTTATAAAAACCAACTTCCTTACATATTATAATACAAAGTCCTCCACCACGTCTATCTGTCTATTCACGATCAACTCAACAACTACCGAATGTGAAATCATCAAATAACTTCTACTGCTCAGGGTGGAGCGAGAGACTGATCGAAGCATCTGACTTACGAAGTAAAATCCACCTGTGTTCCTTCAGTTTTCCTGTGCGTCCAGGGCCACGGTAACTGTTTCGAACAATTCCGCAGCCCTAGCAGAACTTGAAAAGCACCATGTCTTAAGGTAGCATTCGGTTCTTAGCGACGGCGACCCGCGACCACGACCAGGCTATCAAAGGCACCAGTGGCTAATGACGTCACTGCAGTTGGTCACTGAAGATAGGCAATACGAAACTAGCTGTTTGACAGTTCAATGATGCACATTGTTAACAAGTGATCATCACTTGAACTGTCAACAGAGTTACGCAATAGCCCCGCTGGTCGCGCGACCCAATGCTTAGTATGGATTTCTATGAAGTATAACAAATCCAGCGACCACGTCAACTCAACAACTACCGAACTGATTTACAGTCATCAATAGACAGAGTGATTCATGAGTAAGGTGTATGTGTATAATTCATGGCATATTATAGTAGAGAAAAACCGTTAATTTCAATGATTTGTAATTCTCTCGTGCACAGTTAGGGCGCGTCTCTAGTCTCAAATCAAATCCTTAATAGGAACCATTCAACTAGGATTATTTCGGTACGAGCTTTTTCCCGAGAATTCACTACCGTGGTCTATCTCGCAGAAATCCTGGATTAACTAGGATATGTGTTAAACGCTTATGACACTAGGCGATACTGTTGCTATCTACCGGTGGAGTAAGGTTCGTATTCGGATCAGATCATCAAGAATATTTGCTAATTTAACTTCATAGGTATTCTCTACTAGGAAAGCTGAAGGCAAGGTGGGTTTTAGTCAGTAAAAGTCTGACACACTACTACCCTCCACTCCACCCAGAGCGGGAGAAGTAATTTGGTGATTTCCCTGTCAACCAAAGGTTATAAAAAGATAACATGGCAGGTGCATCGTTAAATCTGTTAGAAGTATTCAAAGATTCAAAGCATTTTATTTCAAATAAACCATTTACAGGCACTTTTGAAATGTCAAAAAGTCAGTCAGTCAGAAAAAAATGATGCTAATTGCACATTCCAAAGCGTAGATCTCTCTATAGAGAAGAATGTGCAAGAAACTCCATGGATATAAAAACTCCATCCAAATATTCAGATAATGTAGGCAAAGAAACATAATATTTAACTCTTTTTAATATTAGTTTAGATATGTAAACAGTTTTTTTAAAGCATCCGTTTTACTTGTTATCACAAGTAAAACGGATGCTTTAAAAAAACACAGTTAATGATACCTAGGAGGCGTGCCTTGGCATAGATTAACTGAATTAAAATCAAATAAAATAAAACTCGTCTTTAAATTTTTGAAGATGGCAATCATATTTTTTATTGTAAGTATTATATTATAGCTGGTCTTCTCTAATAATAATAATAATGTAAAAAAGAACCAGATTTACTTTGGTGTTGCTTCTCAATGTAAAGAATCTATATCCCTATATAAATCAATGCCACTTTTCGTTGTAATTTTATAACTCAAAAACGGGCTCACCTATCCAAACCAAATGTTTAGGTTTTGTTCGGACTATTTAGTAGATGGTTTATGTGAAGTTTGCACAAAATCGGTCGAGCGGTTCTTCATTTACCACATTTTTTGTAACAAATGAATTAAATAAATGGCGGATAATTTTGTTAATGGGGATTTTGCTGTCAAATTGAAACTTGTAGAGTAGGGTAGGGCAGGGTAGAGTAGTCAGTTGACGGGAGCAAAGCCACGGGCAAAAGCTAGTCATACATATAACACACCGACCTCATTACCTCCTGACCTCAGATACCGGGATACCAAAATACCAGTATACCGAGATACTGGGAACTTGCAATCAATGTCCGGGATTAATAGATTACAGTAATACTCACCAGCAGTATATAACTCTTCTAGTAGAAAATATGTCCTAATTCTCAGTTTTACAATAAAAAAAACGCTAAGAACAACTACGTACAGACAGGTACATCAATCGGGTACCCCGTTCACATTAATATGTCTTAGAAAAGGAGGTAGCATTAGATGACGCTGTCTGTACTATCAACTACCCAAGTGTAATTGCAATTCAAATAGTACACACATCGTAATCACTACAATCAGTTTATCTGATAAACGTGTCTCTGTTTACGTTCACGTAGATGTAGCTTCACATATAACTTGTTTGAATCGAAAGGTGTAAATCAGAAGTATCATTGATACGTGTCATCTAAAGGAGAAACTGGCTGGGACTAGGAATATGAAATTTTGCACAAAGCTTCTATTTATGGAGGTGAAAATTTATCATTCCGTGTACCGTATACGTACTCGAAACTTTTCACAAATAGTAACCTAATTAAATAATAAAGAGTATCATTTTTCGTATTAATTTCATAAAATTCACACTAATCCAATACAAACTGCCTCTTTATAATATTAGTGTAGATTACTAGTCACCCCTAATTTTTAATTAGTACAAATACTTCAATTAGAAAAGGTATTGTTATTATTTAGTTAAAATCTCAATAAATAATATTCATAAACAGCAAAGTTATTAGCATAGCATAATCAGCCTTTTAATGTTCCCACTTCAGGGACTCAGGCCTTCTCTCTCTAGGAGAGGGAATGGGCAGTAATCCACCACGCGTGGGCCCAGTGCGGATTGATGAATGTCACATGTCTTCGAATTTTTGGTTCTAGGACATGCCGGTTTCCTCACGATGTTTTCCTTCACCGTTTTGAGAACAGTGGTGATGAAATAAATTGCACAAAGTAATGCGTCTGGCTGGGTTTGAACCCGCGACCTACAACTCGTAAGTCGGGGCCGCCGTTACCACTCGGCCACCACTGCTCAAACACAGTTACAGTGGAAAGTTATTAGCGTTTGTTTATATCCCAAAATGTGTCACTCAATTTATGGAAATATTGTAAAGGCGAATGAATAAGTGACGATCAAAATGGAAAAACACTGCGCGTAGAATTTTCTAGTAGCAATTATTATGAATTATTGATTCAATTATGAAGTTAGTGATAGCATGACGGGTGACAGGATAGAATGGCGGCAAAAAACGTGTTGCGCCGACTCCAAATAAGACGGAACAAGGGCAGGAAGGTGATGATGATGATTCAATTATGAATTTACCAATTATGCCGAATTTTCGTGGACAATTTAGGGATATCTGTGTATGTCCAAAGGCTGAACTGCAGCCTAGTCAGTCAGTCAGTGTTTTTCTTACAGGATTAACCCACTTAATTGTCATGTTTATGAGTCATTGTTTTTGATGGTTCCTCAACCATCAACATATTCATGAATTGATCACTCTGTTAGTCACATGCGTTTCATAGGATTAACAGGAAACCATAATATTAATGCATATAGGTGCTTTTTGCGTTTGAAATAACAAGCGAGACGCACCATGACTTGTCAGAATTATAATATATGTATGTAATGTACCGTCACACAAGTAAACGATGAGTGTTCAGATCATTGCTTGATGGTATTGTTTATCCAGCTTGTTCCGCGAATTGACCTTGTGTTTCTGCCAATTTGGTATCTCACAAACAGCCAAAAACATCACTTATCCTTATTTTGGGGCAGTCGTACAAAAACTGGTTAATCCTGTAAAAAACTACGACTAGGGTGCAGTTCATCCTTTGGACGTAGGTACACTACACAGATTTTTTTTTTATCTTAAATTACTGTCCCACTGCTGGACCAATGGATTCTTCTCAGGCACTACACAGTTTTTTTTTCTTTAGCCTATTCTGGCCTACTCCTGAGTGAATTTCACTTCTATCCCATCTTTCGCAAGCCCGAAGCCTACTGGGGCCTTGGGTTGTCCGAAAGGGAACCCCGGGGTCCTGGGACGCAAGGCAAAGAAGAAACATAGAAGTGGATTTTAGTCAGTAAAAGTCTGACACTCCCTCCCAGCTCCGCCTAAGAGCGGGAGAAGTCATTAGATGATTTCGGAATCCAAAAAAAGGACCTAAAATATCATCAGGTTTTCAGTCGCCAAAATTTTTATGATATCGATATCAAGGCATTTTTTTGACTTTAGAAAATCATATAACTCCTCGCGCTCTGTTTAGACCGAGCAAAAATGTTGAGTTTAGCACGATTGATCTAGCGAGAACATTCGACGGCGAGCAATGGGTAGCTCGCCATACAGTACTGTAACTGTTCGGACCGAGCCTGAGTGTGACGGCTCGTAGTATTCCACGCGCGCCTCAAGGAGATGTCAGCAAAACTGTAAGGCCGAGCAGTGCCGAAGCCTACTGGGGCCATGGGTTCGCTTCTGAAAGGAAAACCTGAGGCCTTGGATTGCAAGATCAAAAGCAACGTCAGTAAAAGTCTGACGGGCTCCCAGCTGGATGATACCTACCTTAAAAAAGATCTAGCGAGAACATGGCTTCGCTCAGGCCCATTAGCTTTCATCTTAAATAAGACTATTATCGATCTTTGTTGTGTAGTCCTTAGTCGACCTTCTCCAATTTTCTTGTCGGTGGTCAATCTCGAACGAGTTTATGAGGTCACTTAGCAGTTGCGCACTGTTACGTAAGCTTGAGTTACGAGGCTATGACGTCATTTGTCATAATGCAGAGTCAAGTTTGTAAGATTAAAGTATTTTTTGCGCTGGCAGACCGTTTTACTCTCGTTTTCTTAACCAAAGTTCTTGAAAACAGTCAACATGAATTTAACTTTTAAGTATTGTAATGGTGCGTCCATAAGGTACAGACCAAAGATGTTATGGAGCTCCGAAACGGATATAAAAGTTTTGGACAGTTTCTTATAAAAGCGGAGTGTCAAAATGACAGGTTACAATAAGTTTTTGAATTTTAAAATCCGAATCCTACTAGTGACTATGTATGTATATATATATACATATATATAAAAATTAATAGCTGTTCGTTAGTCTCGCTAAAATTCGAGAACGGCTGGATCGATTTGGCTAATTTTGGTTTTGAAATATTCGGTGAGAAAATGTGGAAAAACTCGCGAAAAAAAAACCGAATACAACGCCATCTCCAATTAAAATGTTATTATAAAATGAATTATGCTGTTCTGGTAATGCCAGTAGATGGCGTTATCCTTACTATTAGGCGGTACGAATCTCGCCGGGTCAGCTAGTACTTAATATTATTCCTTTAACTGTATCCAAATCCGAAATTTCATATTTATAACATCCCTGGTACAGACTTATACATCAACATTTGTCACTGCTATGTTGAACAGACAAAATTCTATAGACTTGCTACAAACTAGGGGTATTTCAGTCGGGCTGCGGAGAAGCTGGAACTCAAAGGGCAGCTGAAAGAACACAGATGGGCTTTATTACTTAAGTAAAAATCTGGCACGCCCTCTCGTTCCACCGAGAGCGCGAGTTATTTTATGGTTCCATCAAGAAAAAGGACACCTATATAATAAAAGTCAACAGTGAATAGGTTACTTCTAGGCGAGCGTGTTGCATCTTCAACCACATCAGCGCCATCAGGTGTGATAGTGGTCAAGCTCTAGACTACCATAATAAAAAAAACCAAGTACAATGCGTTCCAAATAAGAATAGGATCGATTGCCATGTTGTGACGTCACGCCATACTGTCAAATCGCAAGAAATTGGGCAAAATTGAAGAACTCAGAGATGAGCAAAATTGAAGAACTGGATTCTGATTAAACTTTTTTCGTTCACAGTTAGTAAATTAATTAAATTAAAATTTTTTTTTTGCTCACCCTATTTATTCTTTTATTTGACATTATGACGTGACGTCACAACATGGCAATCGATCCTATTCTTATTTAGAACGCATTTTAAGTGTGTACCTACCCTACTATGTTTGTGCCGTGTGGACTCACCATAAAATTTGCAAAAGTGAATTCTTAAATTTATATAAATTTTAATGCATAGTATTACTGCTAATGGCCTGTGAACAATAAAATATAACGAAAAAGCCTAACGAAACCTTTTGTTTAAAACGAAGTGGTAAATTGAAACCTAACAGTTTATTTCCTTATCGAATGCAATAACAGTATTGTTTGATGAAATCAGAACAGAATAAATAAATATCGCTTCTCATTTTCTAGATCATGAATATGTAAAAAACAATACTGAGATTAATATTGAGTCAGTTCCAAGCTTCGCAAGAAACACACTGTCACCGGAAAGCCCTAAACGTTTTCTTCGTAAACACTTCCTTCTAATTTTTTTTTTTTAAATAAAACGATAGATTTTGGGTAGAGATAAGTCAACACATATTTCTTTGACGTCATGAATGGTAACTAGCTTTTTTTTTGTTAATGTTTGTGGCTTGGATACTAAGTCCTTTAAACCATATCTTCGTATGAATAATGAATGAATAGTTAATTTGTTTACCATTAGAATATGGATTTACATATTCTAATGTTTTTGTAGTATTTGCCAGCAAATGTATCAAGTCCACCTTCTCGGCAAACTTCGCTGAGGTAGTCCACACTACAATAAAATTCTCAGCTACATTTTACCGAGATCGCGCCTGTTTCAATGATTCCACATACTGTCCAGTTGCGCAGACACTTGAGATACAAAACTACACCAATTTGACATCACAGTATCCACTAGGAATCAATGTGCGAATAAATTAAAACAACCACTAAACTTCACACGAAAAAATCTCGCTAAAAACTCCAATATCTAACTTTGTCGCGGTCGTGCAATTATTCCGCAATAAAAAAAATGTTCGTGTAGCTTCCTTTTTTATTTTCCGTGAAATAATTTTCCAAATGGATCATTACTTCCAGAAATTCATCGTCATCATTTCAGCCGAAAGACGTCCACTGTTGGACATAGGTCTCTCCAAAGTATCGCCACAATGAACGGTTCCGTTTTGCATCCATAGGATTTCCGCGACCCTCACCAGGTCATCGGTCCACTACCAGAAATTACTCGTTAAAAATATTAACAAGAAAATTTGAGTCCTTTTTATAGACATTAGGTACTTTAGATTGTTAATTTTAACAAGTCAATCCATTTTTATTTCCCCTTAAAATCAAAATTACTTTTAATGAAAAATGGTGTGAAAATTGCCGTCTCCAGGGGCATCACATTATTCACTGTAATCTATACTAGCATCAAAGTTATATTGCTTCGATATTTTGGAGCCTTTTAGCCAAATTAAAGTTTGCTTGTAGAGGGTAAGTTCACACCGAAACGCGACGCTGCGCGATGAGCGACTCAAAATTTACTGGCTTTTGCCAGCGGCATCGCCCTCGTGAAAGTCGGTTTCTCCATACAAACTTTGGACCCCGTTTCATCCCCTTAGGGGGTGAATTTTGGAAAATCCGTTCTGATCGGATGTCTACACCCTATAAGGAACCTACCTGCCAAATTTTTAGTTTGTAGGTATTATAGTTTCTGAGATTTCGTGATTAATCAGTGAGTGGTATTTCGCTTTTATTTATATAGATTTACTACACAAAAAGATACTTACACATTTCAGAGAGAGATGCCTCGCGGCGCGGCGTTGCGCTGCGTTGTGCTACGTATTCTGAATTCTCACAATGACATCTGTATCTTTTCGTGTAGGTAGTAGATAAAGGTATATTTTGAGACGCTCTTCGCGCAGCGTCGCGTTGGGTCGCGTCTCGGTGTGAACTGACCCTAATAGGAACAAATGACTCACTCTGCCTATTCGTGCGCTGATTACTCGAAAACCACTTATTTATAATTAAATAGGTGCTTGTCTTTTATTTAAATTCTAAGTAACTGAGGTACCTACTTCATACGCAATTTGTAACTACATACATGATACATTTTAATAAGTATTGGTAGCTTATTTTTAGCGAATTATCCTACCTATGTAAAAAAAATAACTACATATATATTATTCTGTAAGCTGTAGCTGATACATAAAGTAGGTATATTCGAATAAATAACTATTTTATCCGTCTAATAATAAAATATTTATTATGAGCAGTAGTGGCCGACTGGTAACGGCCCCGACTTACGAGTTTGTAGATTGCGGGTTCAAACCCAGCCAGGCGCATTACTTTGTGTAATTTATTTCATCACCACTGCTCTCAAAACGGTGAAGGAAAACATCGTGAGGAAACGTGTCCTAGAACCAAAAATTCGAAGACATGTGACATCCATCAACCCGCACTGGGCTCGCGTGGTGGATTACGGCCCATTCCCTCTCCTAGAGACGAGGCCTGAGTCCCAACAGTGGGAACATTATAAGGCCGACTATGCTATAAATATATTTGACCACTATCACCGGATGACTAAAATACCTACGACCTTTATGTATGTTATTGGTCACTAGATAAAAAAAAAACCCGCATAAATTCGGTATTGGACATGCATGATACAATTCTACATATTTAGGTATATGTTTTGATAAGACTGCGGTCACCGATATATGTGCATACTTGTTTATGACAATGTAGCTATGAATAATATTATGTTAATTATATTACATTAGGCACTAGTCTATTACGTAAGTGGATTGCGATAGGTTGGGTGGAGCATTGAGTAACTTAGCATGCTGCTCATCCCTTTTTACCTAGCCTAGCTTTCATTTAACCTTTCATTATCATGGAAATCATAGATTAATTCATTAAACCACAAGCGAACGCCAGCGCCTTTCGCTCTCTCATTCTCTTTCTATTGTGTCTCTAATTACGGTGTTCGAAAGGTTAATGCTACGGCCAAACGTGGATTGATATATTATCAAAACGTTATTATTATATTATTATTATTATCAGTTCCGGCCACTTCATGAAGCAATCTATTCTAAGATCTGTCCACGGCAGATGCACGAAACCGCACATATAATTCGTTTGCAATATTAAAAAATAACAGAACCAGTTTTCATCAGCGAAAAAAATTGGCATCTGCATTCAAATTTCTGGGAAAAACCAAAGTGGATATCAGTATGACTTTTTACTTGTTGCCAATAGATTTATAGATGTAGTTATAGATAGTCAATGATGCGTCACATAAAAACAAAACTGTTTTTGTCGCTTATGAGGTCATTCTTGTAAAATCAGATCAAGTAGTCAGTGAAATGGGGTGACTGTCATCGGCATTACAATGCGTTCCAAATCAGAATAGGATCGATTGCCATGTTGTGACGTCACGTCAAATTGTCAAATCGCAAGAAATTGTGCAAATTTGAAAGATTCCGAGATAAGCAAAATTGAAGAACTGGATTCTGATTAAACTTTTTTCGTTAACAGTTCGTAAAGAAATTGAATTTTAATTTTTTTTTGTTTTGCTCACCATAATAATTCTTCTATTTGACAGTATGACGTGACGTCACAACATGGCAATCGATCCTATTCTTATTTGGAACGCATTGTACACTTTCGTCTCATATCTATTAACACAGTAAAAAGAAAACAATTTAACATCGTTTAAAAAAAGTAACCAGAGGTTTCTTGCCGGGTCTTCTCCATAAGAAACAACCAATTAGAACCGTGAACGATCTTCTGAGGATGTTTCAGACAACACGTTTGGTGCAGTGGTTGAGCGGTAGATTGCTGTGCTGCGTATCGCGGCTTCGATTTCCGCACGGAACAAGTATATCTGTGGCCTGGCCTATACAGGGTTATTTATAAAACACTAACAACCTTGCAGGACTGTATTACTAACACCATAAACAACAACTTTTTACAAAACATAATTCATTTACCAAAAACAAACCTTCAAGATTTCGTTGTTCTATCTAACACATTTCAACTCTGTATTTTGCTATACCTACCTACGTCTGTGTCTCACCCCCGACGCCCGATCCCCGCTCCCCTCCGCTATTGTACTATCGCTTGCTTCGCATAGACTTCGTAATATTTAGAAGTTCAATTTAAATATTTTTATTTTTGTATGAAATCTGATGATTAAAATATGATAAATTTTCAAATGTCATAGAAGTAAAGTTTTTGTTTATGATGTTAGTATCATAGTCCTGAGAGGTTGCCAGTATTTTACAAATAACCTTAGATAGTTGTTCCGGGTACGGAACGCACACACGTTCCAGGAGTAGGGTAGGGCGGGGCTAGTTGAGCAATTTTTCACTTGAGCTGATATAGCTCCTCAATAATAAGTCTCAATGAGTTGTTATGCAGCTTGATGGATTAGTAATTTATCCCTTAGCAAAAGTGTCCATAGTAGTTTTTTTTGTAACAAGTCGAATTTAAGAGCTACAGCTGTTTAAATGCTGAAAGTCAAGTACGCTCAATGTACCCCATAGGTGAGGTAAGTTGAGCAAGGGTATTGGGCAAGTTGAGCACTAAGAATATCTAACCAAACTATGGGTTCAATTTTGACTAGAGATGAAGTAAAATATGTGTTACGCAATCAGCTCTTTATTTATTTAATAATAATATTTTAGTGACAGAACAACAAAACTTAAAGTAATTTTCTTTGAATAATTAACCAAAACTAGAATCAACAAAACATTAACGTATCTTAAAAGTAACTTGAGCATTAGATTCAGTCTTTCTGTTTAAAATCAGAGTTAAATGTTTTTATTATTAGCTTATATCTTAAAAAAAATAATTAGATCTTTGGAACTTAATGGTCATTGTCACTATAGCTCAACTAACCTCAACCCGGAATTTTAAAACAAAATCGAGGTTATAAAAAAATCGTAAGAATTATACCCAGAACCTCTCTAAATATCAAAAGTACAATAATTCTCTGGAAGATTAATACTTACCTCATTGAAAACAGATGACAATTGACTAATACAGACGAAAACTTGCGGTAAACGACGTTTTTACTTTTTGGTCACAAAATAAACAAAACGCCCGGGCGCTTCACTTGTTCGTCCAGGCGCCTCTAGCGATCGCGTGGTGATTACCCCTCCTGCGACTCCTTCTTTCCGCCATACGATGCATAGACGTACGGTGAATAGTTTGCGAGATATTTCGATTGCCCAACTTGCCCCTATGCTCAACTAGCCCCGCCCTACCCTAACTCCTAATAAGTAGGCAACGATTTTTACCAGACTGCAAGAAAAGTTATTAAAAAAAAAAAATAGCATAATTTAGTTTTTTTTTTCAAATCTTTACAAATTGACACTGACCTGAAAAAACTCATTAAGAAGTACAAACCTTGATATTTAACGTTATTACACTTCATTCCGCGTGGCGTTATCATTATTATCATCAGAAATGTAATTAGATAAATGTTCCTTATCAAGCATATATTTTTACATTTAATACCGGAAATAAAACTATAGAAATAACGTAATATTTATAAATATCAGTGATTTAATTCTATTTATTCTGCGATAGTAACTCTAGGGCTCCAGCTTGAATAGAGTTTGCTGAGTGCAAATCACATTATACTATTATAAAGATGTCAGACTTTTACTGACTACACACCACATCTATGTTCCTTTAGTTGCCTTTTGCGTTCCAGGACCATTAGCATCCTTATCAGAACAGTTCCCATGGCCCTAGCATAGCATACGGGTAGAGCTGACACGGGTCCTCGAATAGCACAAAGGGTTCTACATTTCATTCCGGGAATATGTACCCTTGATAACTATTTTCTCCTTTCTCGTCGGCAAAGCCACTGGCAAAGACTGTGTGACAAATAAACACTGTGTGTGTGTGTTTGTTTGTCACAATTTTTCGCTTTTGTAATAAAATAAATACAGAATTCTATAGAACCATACCGATCCAGTATGTCAAAAGAATCTAATCGTTATTGTGTTCAGTATGATGACCAATATTCAATTAGTAACTATTATAACCATTACCCATTGTTTCTTGTGATTATTTATCACCTTATTAAAAATAGTTAGTTACCCGTGTAGTTTTATTACTATATTTTATCGTTTAAATTCCTTGATTCAATTGCCCTGATTAGGCAAAATTATCTTTTTTTATTTCACTATTATTTATGTAAGCTTGTTCGTCATGCTGATGCGGTAATTCACCCCCCAAAGGGATGAAACGGGGTTTCAAAGTTTTTATGAAGAACCCTACTTTTACAGAAGCTAGTTTTACTACAAGGTTATTAATAGTAGCGTAAGCTAAGCGTGGGTGAAGCGGCCCCTCGTCCACGACCTCGCATCCAAAGGGGCCTCGCGCAAAAGGGGCGCTATAAGAACGACGGTTTTTATAATTGATAGGCTCGCGTGCGATCACTTTTTTACCTAATGGTAAGCGATGATGTGGTCAAACACTGGGTTGCGACAGTCGCTGTCTTGTTTTCGAATTTATAAAAGAAAAAAGGCCTCGCCAGATATAACCAGAGGGTTATTAACAATACAATTTTCTTTTAATTCCAGGTCGACGTCGATGAATGTGAAGACATCGCGACCGAGTACAACATCAACTCTATGCCTACCTTCGTGTTCGTGAAGAGCAGCAAGAAAATAGAAGAATTCTCAGGCGCCAACGTCGACAAACTGAGGAACACCATTATCAAGCTGAAGTAGGGCGAAACACGAGTGTTGTACGCTAGCCCATTTTGCCACCACGAAAAACCTTACAAAAAGGCATTTTACAACATTTGTGATTAAATTAAATTAAATTCTATTTATATAATATTTTTAATCGGCATATTTAGTTGCTGGTTAACTAAAATATACCTACCTGTGTACGTAAATATTTTTTGTGTCGAGACGGCCTATAGACTTAACCTAGACGATACGCTTTGCTGCCCCAATAAGACAATTACTAAGACTGTATCTTCAGAACTTTTAAAATCAGCCGTTTTCGACTATGTCCAATTTGCAAGGTTTTTCTGTTGGAGGTAATTAATAGCAGCTGGTAATTAAAAAAAAAAAACGTTATAGCACACGGCACTAATGCATAATAATTATGTTAATTTGTCAGCCATCAGAAGGATCACAATTATTTTTTTTGTTTTTAATAGATTTTTTTTAAATGAAATGTAAGTAGACGTATTTTTGTAATGCAAGTGTCTTACTAGCACTAGTGTGCTTAAATTTTCGCACTCCTGCGTTGGTTCAGCGTACAAACTCTATTTTCGTATTATTTGCCGTGTATTTTTCAATATATGTATGTTACAGAGTATTGTTACTTCAATAAAATATTGTCTAAAATATAAATTTATTGTTTTAATAATGTTTGATCCGCTATACCTACTTAATTGAATAATTAAATCAAAATGTCGATGGGACCTATTGCATAAGGGCCAAATAAAAAATTTGATCATTTTGACTTTTTCAATCTTCATAGGAAAAGTAATTTTTAGATTACAGTAAAACGGCCCGTGTATCATCATGAATTTAAATTTTGTAATCCCCTCTTGTACAGTTGTGATTTTTGCACATAGACATTGATTAGGTACCTACACATTTAATAAGACCCATGAATATGAATAGGGAACTAAGAAAAACCAAAAATACAAACAGGAGTATATGAATTTTTTGTGGGGAAACCTTCAAAAAGCCTGGACTTTTAGGGGGAAGCTTGAATACTTACCTCACTAAAACCACCTCGATGATCACCATAAACATATGGAGGGCCCCGTGACTTCCTAAAAGAACTAATAATTTTAATCTACCTATCAAAGCAAGTAATTGGAATTTTGTCCACTAGAAAAGGCGATGTCTATAATTTATTATAAACAACCAGTAGCAGGGGCGCCGACTCCGTGGGTGCTCGGGAGCTCGAGCACCCGTGAGAAAAAAGCACTGGGTGCCGAGCACCCCTGAGAGTAACAGATCAGTAATCGACTTTTAGGTTACGTATAAATTATATTTCCTGATAATAAAAACTAGTTTCATTTTTATACAATCGTTTCATTTTATATTTTTATCAAACATGATTAGTTAGGTACGCAGTATGTAAGTAAGACATTTATTTATTTGTCGGTCGAACAGTGTGCATTTCTTTTCTCACACTTCGCCACTTTTCCGAGTCGTCAAATGAGCATGAGCACCCATGAGGTTTTCTAAAAGCCGGCGCCCCTGACCAGTAGAACTATACCTTTAGTTTTTTAGCAAAAAAACTTGAACTATTATTTAGTGCTGACCTTCACTATTCCGCGGTCGAGAACAATGTCGCCCAACATTCAAATACGACCAAGTTTTCCTTATGCATTAACAGCGACAACAATAAACCTACGTGCTCAGGCATCAAACAATAAGAATCATTAATGATATAGGTACATACCTATTTGGTGAGAGGTTTTTGTTTTTACCGACAATATTTTGTCCAAAAACTTTAAAAATCTATACACTGTCTTTGACATCGACGCCACAAACGAATACCACGGATCCAGTACATGATTCTGGACCCCCACCCCCATGCCTTTTTTTTTTCTAGGTGGGAAAATCATCTTATGACAAATCCCGCTCTTGGGCGGAGCGAGAGATAGTGTCAGATTTTTACTGACTAAAAACCCACTCCTGTTCCTTCTTTGTCTTCGTCCCAGGGCCCCGGGTTTTATTTTCACACTACCCGTGGCCCCAGTAGGCTTCTACCTTATACGACCTTCGACCTCCCCCCACGTGGTGGAATTTTTTGTCGGCTTTTTCCTAATTTAAAATAAATCTGTGATTTTTTAAATTTAAACTGTGTATAATCGTTATTCTAACAAACCCCGATGATATTTTTAGTAAAAAAATAATTAATTAATTAGTCATCGGGGTTGATAAAATCGTTATTCTAATCAATCCTGACATTTTTAATTTTAAAAGTGATTCATTCGTTTTTTTTTTTTCATTGGGAAAAAATCGAAGAAATATTCCACCACTGGGGGGTCCAGAATCATGTACTGGATCCATGGTATTCGTTTGTGCGTCGATGTCAAAGACACCCTGTATATGTTACCGGCCATCTGTATAATCCGGTATTTTATACAATACCTAGGCAATGTATAGAATACCTAAAACGTGTATGTAATGTTTGAAATATTATTTATTTTATACTTTGCCTAGGTATTCTATACAATACCGAATGCGCAGTCGCAATTGGCCCTTGGCGTGGATCGTCGCTTTCTTCCTTTTAGGCTTTTAATCACTTATTATTATTAATCAAGTTATTATTTTTTTCTCGATTGCCACCTGGCGGCGATTTATTTGGGGGCGACTAGGAATATGGCTAAGTACAGAAAATCTGAATTTCACGAGCTACCCTGTTTTTTTTTTTAAGGTGGGAAATCATTAAAATGACTTCTCGTGACATGGGTGGAGCGCGAGGGCGTGTCAGACTTTTACTGACTAAAACCACACCTGTATCCTTCAATTAAGTACCCTTTGCGTTCTAGGACTACGGGGTTCCCCTTTCAGAAATTCTCCGCGGTCCTAGCTAGCGGGCATCGGCCCTGCTGGGCCCCTACGGTTTGCTGACATCTCTTTGAGGAGCGCGAGCGCGTAGTGATCTACGCGCTGTTGACGACTGGGCTCGGTCCGGTAAATTACCGAACAGCCGGACGGCGAGCTACCCAGTGCTCGACGTCCGCAAGCCCGCGTCTACCGTGGCTGGTAGTCGGGGTCGGAATTACGGTGGCTAGGGCGTGAGGACCTTCGTTCCCTCACGCGTACCCTGTAGCATTCGCCTTGAGAACCGATCCAGGCTGAACGGATCGAGGTCTACGTCTGGCTGGTTGCTGCGAGATTGACTGTAGAACATACGAGGCTGTTCGTTATCTATGGGTTAAGCGTTCTATAGAAGACACGGATATATGTATTGCACACTAGCTTTGCCCGCACATACGGAACATAATTTCCCGGGATAAAAGCAATAGCCGTATGCCAATTTTCATCCAAATCCGTTGCCGTTCGAGTATGAAGAATTAACAAACACACACATCATGTGATGCGATGTGATTATAGAGTTTAGATTGGATTTGTTGTCTTTGAAAATATAATTTCTCGATATTCATAATAGAGTATGATCCCAGAGCGATCTGACATAACTTAATTTACCTGCTCAGGGGTCACAAGAGCGAGCTCCACAAGCACACAGGTATTCAAAGCACATGAGACGCTACTGAGAACCAAAGGTTTGTCAGATTGCTCTGGGATCTTGGACTATAATATCGAGAATTTATTACCTAATCAAAATTTATGATAATCTTAGTGTTCGCAATAAAATTACGTGAGTAACCGGCTACACTGCGTCCTTCTTTGAATTTTTCCGCTGAAACAACGTTAACCCAGTAGGATCGCAATCAAGCACTAGTCTATATCATTAAAAAGAAAACGTTTTTTTCAGAAACGATAACTGTGCGGATGATTACAAACTAATTATACCTATGTTCTACTTTTAACTTTCCACCAACTGAGTGGAATTCCCTGCCGGAGTCTGTGTTTCCTGATAGCTACAACTTGGGGGTCTTTAAGTCAAGAGTGAATAGGTTACTTCTAGGCAAGCGTGCTCATCGTCGGCCACATCATCGCTTACCATCAGGTGAGATAGTGGTCAAACGCGAGCCTATCAATAATAATTAAAAAAAAACTGTTATCTTTTTATAATAATAATATATTATTGATTGGCCTGTTGGTCTAGTGGTTAGTGGCCCTGACTGCTATGCCGGAGGTCGTGGGTTCGATTCCCACCCAGGACAAATGTGTGTGATGAGCGCAATCATTTGTTCTGTGTCTGGGTGTATTTTATCTATAATATGTATGTATTTAGAAATATTTAAGTATCAGTTGTCTAGTACTCATAACACAAGCTCTGCTTAGCTTGGGACTAGACAGTGTTGTGTGATAATTGTGGAATATTATATTATTTTCTAACAAAACGGGATTTATTGAATTAAAACAAAACACATCAATAATTACAACCAAATTATATTTAGCTAAATATTACATAAATGTATTTTTAATTACAACTATACTTAGTTTATAAATGTATAAGAATGTTTCTGTACAGCACAAAATCATTCGTTAAACGTCTTATTGCTATCTGAACATAACGTGCGTTTTCAAGGCTTATATACAACTCCCATATCTGAAACAAAAAGAAAATGGAATTAGAAACACCATAATTATACATATAAAATGGAAACTAGTCTGGAATTTCTAAGTAGCAGTTACCTGCTTCTGAAAATGAATTAGAACCTAGAGATGAGAAATCATCCAATGATTTCCCCCACTCTAGGGTGGAGGGAAGAACCCCAAGGGGCCATCCATATATTGGGTAATTGACTCATATTCTTTTTTTATAATCAAAATGCTGTCACTAAACTTATCAACTCCCACCCCTTGTCACACTTCGTCGAACGAATGATGAAATTTATGAATGGCCCCCGACTCAGAGTGTGTTACAAAAAAAAAAACTAAGGCCTAGAAAGCGGTGGCGGGATGATCTGGACGCGTACCGCGAGGACTGGTTTGTGATGGCGCGGGAGATGAAAGTCTTGAAGGACTTGGGGGAGCCAGTAAAAGCTAAAACACACAAGCGGCATGTTCTTCTTCTTCTTTTCGATTCGATGGTAAACTCGTCAAACTGTTTGGTACCCAATAGGTGGCTACATTAATAGCAGCATCGGTAGCACTCATCAAATCCTCCAAAGTGCAGGTGTATGGGCACTTGGGGCATTCTAATATGTGGCTCATGTTTTGAACAGGAGCACCACACTCACATTGAATATCCGAGGGGTCTATAAAACCCTATTTTGCCAAGTGTGCGGCGTCGGCGGCAGCTGTTGACGCTCGACATTCCAACAAATAAAGATCAGCGGCAGCCGACCAGCCGTCGTGTGCGTCAAGTGTCACTATAGGTCATGGCTGCCGCCGCCCCCTTGTCGACGGCTGCAGTTACCTCTGCCGTTGTCAACATGCCACTCGGTGTGTATATGAGCTCTAAAGGCTAGATAAAGAAAAATATAATAAAGAATAAAACTCACAACTAATCCCTCCTCTTCTTGCCGTGTTGGTCGTGTCGGTCGTGATGGTCACGCTTGCGACCAGACTTGTCGGCGCGCTTGGCCTCGCTCAAGAACCGATCCAAGCCGAACGGGTCGAAGTCCGCGTCTGGCTGGTTGTTTCGGGACTGTGACTGTGGAACAGATAGCCCTGTTAGATGCGAGGTCGAATATTGTTTTTTATAGTTACAGTAATAAGGTTGATTTTGTATTGCTAATGTGGTGAACTTGTAAGACAACCAAAATCAACTTTATTGCTGCGAAATAATATTGCTTTCAAGACCATAATGTAGTTGCCAGACTATTAAGTTCTTAGCAGTGGCTTGTTCGTAAGAGTCAACTGAAGAAACGCAGGTGTGTGTTTTAGTCAATTAAAATCTGACATTCCCTCTCGCTTCACCCAGAGCTGCTTAATGAGTATATCATTGAGTAACTTTCTCCACAACTCAGTGCACGAAAAAAACTCCGATAGAGCAATAAAGTATACTGCAGTCAATAGTCAGGGGTGTACACAGCTAATGCTCAAAAAATTCCCTGACTTTTTCTTGACCGTCTTTTTAGTATTTTAAGGAAGCAGAACAACGTTTGCTGAGTCCGCTAGTAAATATATAAAGCTGTACTAACAGGTTCGTCCCTCGCGGGCGGCGCGTCCTTCTCGAACTGCACGGGCCCGGCGCGCGCGGCGCCGCTGCTGGTGCCCGCGAACTCCTTGTCGGCCACGAACCTGCGGGGGACGGGGACATTACTACATCTGTGTCAGGCCGCTAACCTCCTATGTATTGGTCGGACAATTATTCGAATTAAGAATGTACCTGCGCGTGTTAGCGATGGCGTCGATATCCCCTCCATAGTTATCCTTGTCGGCGTTTCTGGAGGGTCTGTATATGTGCGCGCCCACATTGTCCTGGTTGCGCCATGGCTTATCATATACGTTGTACGCTTCATCGTCACCGTAACCTGGAACGAAACAAAAAAGCTATATAATAAAATAATCATAATTTCAGCAACAGCAACGCAAATTTTTCGTAAAAAATTAGCTACTAATTATAGGACACGTTATAAACGAGACCTTAAGTGATGACGCAGATATTGAGCGGGAGCTGAGAGCACTGTCGGTGCGTGCGAACATGTTGGTGCACAGGTTTGCTAAGTGTACAGTACAAGTAAAGATAACTTTATTCAGAGCCTACTGTCAAAGTTTTTACACCAGTGCCCTGTGGACCAATTACACGCAGCGGGCCTATAGTGCTTTTAGAGTCCAGTTCAACAACGCCTTTAGGGTTCTGGTGCGACTTCTTCGATTCTGCAGTGCCTCAGGCATGTTTGCGGACGCGGGTGTGGATGACTTTTATGCGATAATGCGTAAAAAGTCAGCCTCACTTATGCATCGAATTAGGGGCAGTGGTAACAGAATTCTAAAGATGATCGCTGAAAGCCCAGAGTCACCAGTGCGGGATAGGTTTATAAAACTGCATGTTTTATAAACTATTTATTTGTTGTGTGTTATGTTTTGACAATTATTATGATTATTGTGTTTTTGAAATGACTTATTTTAATTTAATTTAATTTGTGACTAATTGACTAATATTTTAATGCATTTGAATATTATACTAACGTAGTTTAAAGTTTCAGTTACTACCATAATATGGACATTGGAATTAGTCTGAAATAAATTTATTTTATTTATACGGAGCGATAGTTGCATAGCCTGTCATATATTCTGTTGCTTTCAGTGCCCAGTGCCCTCTCGAATCGTTGTGAATTGAATACCTAAAGCCTACATCATATTATATATCAGTTGTGCGGTCTGGAATAGTTTGTGTATTGCTTGTTTCAACACTCACACAAAACGATCTGTGGAGCTGATTAGCTATAGCTAGGGCCTCTATCATCATCATCATCATCGTTTCAGCCGAAAGACGTCCACTGCTGGACATAGGCCTCCCCCAAGTGTCGCCACAATGAACGGTCCTGTGCGTCTCGCATCCATCGGACTCCCGGAACCGTTACCAAGTCATCGGTCCACCTTGTAGGAGCCCTTCCAACGCTACGTCTTCCGGTACGTGGTCTCTATACCAACATATATAATAAGAAATATAGCCAATACATACCGCTGTCCATTCCTTTGCTGTTGTTGAAGAGTCTCTGATCGAACATGGCCTCGCCGCCCTGTGTCGTCTTGGCGGGCAGACCGAGAGCGATCTGTTCTGAGATGTCGCGCTCACGATCCTTTACCAGCTTCGACCTGGAAAATTGGAGGAAATTTTATGTGTAGCTAATTTAGATTAAACAATAACGTTTTTACTTCACTTAGATTTTACTAAACAAGTAACCTTATCTTCTTACCTCTTATCAGGAGCAGCTCTAGCCAGGTTCCTGTCCCTCTGTCTCTCTTTGTGTCTGTCAGCCCTGAGCTTGTCTCTCTCTGCTGCTGTCAGGCCACTCTCATCAATTTCATTGGTCTCCAGCTCATCGTCAGGAGCTCTGATACCTGGAGTGGAATGTCTGAATGAGATGGTGAAAACATATGTTCGTAGTCCAAGTAAACTACGATAGAAATTTAAAACATAAACAGGCAGGGGTAAAATGATAAGATTACTACTCTTATACAACTCATAGGTGCGGGCTTACAGAAGACGAGCAATGGGTAGCTTGCTGTCTGCCTGTCCGTAAACTTTTCAAGCAACAGCTTCACGATGATACACAACTCACCCGCTCTATGATCCCTAGCCCTCTGCGCCAACATCCTAAGATGTTCTTCCTTCTTCTCCTTTTCTCGCTGGGCCAGTCTTCTCTCGAGCTGAGCTCTCGCCTCCACCGCTTCACGCGCTTTCCTGTCGGCGATGTACAGCGCTTCAGCGAGTTTGGAGAAGTTCTCATTGATGTGCACTTGTTGTAGGCCGCGCCCGTCTGCTGCTAGACGCTTGTCCAGGGGGATTGTGTAACCTAGGGAGAAGAAAACAGATGCGTTAAAAACAAAATTGATGAAACAAAAAATTGCCGTTTTTTTGTTTAAAATGGCCCTAGTGCTTGACTGCAATCCCACCTTATGCTAAACGGTGATGCAATCGTTGATAGTGAAGCGCACTAGTTTATTAAGAGCCTATTCACTCCAGCCTTGAAGACACCTAAATTATAATTGGATCGGAAGACCGCTGCAGGCAAATTGTTCCAATCCTTCGATTTTCGACAAGGTAGGGTGGACACTCACCGTAAGTTGGGTTGTCCGATGGTAGAAAGGTTGCTTTCAGTGATACGTACTTAAAGACCTTATAGTTCTTAGTGAGGGGAAAGTGGGTTACCTTTAGCGTTCTTCCAGTGGCTGACACAAGGCGGCACCTTCCAGTCGCGCTGCTGCTTGACGGACACGCGGCGCGGCGGTGAGTGCAGCACCGGGGCGGGCGGGGACGGGGCCGCGCGAGGGATCTTCTTGTTGATCTGGAAGCGAGGCGGCTCCATGGGGTCCGACTGGGCTTCTACCATTCTGGGGACAAGAAGGTGAAGGGTAATTACGATTGTAACTAACGAGACTGGCAATATTGTTTCTGGTGACGACTTAATGTGATCTTTTCACACACGCAATTCTTTTTTGTCTAGATGGTTGCATTCATAAATATTTACACGCAGAAAACACCCAGGCCCGGGACCAATGTCTGTGAGCCATACAAATGGCATTTACTCCGTGCAGGAATTGAACCCGCGACGCGCAGCGCGGCAGTCAATTGCTTAACCAATTCGCCAACCATGTCTACAATGATTAGGTATTTTTGGTCATGTAAAGAGGAGGGATATGACGCCATATTACTACAAGAGCGTTATGAGTATACATGTAGATGTATGGAGAGGGAGGCCAAAGAAAAGATGGATTGATTGTGTGAAGAGTGATATGCAAGAAAAAGGAGTTAGTGATAGAGTGACATATGATTGGATAGAATGGAAGAATGTGTGTTTTGTGAAAAAAATGTGTTCCACCAACCCCAAACAACACGGGACAAGGGCAGGATGATGTGTTTGTGGTGAAATTGCTGGGGACAGATGATAGTCAAGTCATAAAATAAGATGCCACCAACCTGATAACCCTCTGCTTGGCTCCCGAGTTGAACTGGCCACCTTGCTGTGCCGGAGTGTACCTGATGTATTGCGCTGGAGCCTGTGGGAATAACATATTATCAACGCAATTGTTAAGGATAGGTTCTTCTCACAGATTTGAGAAGTTTTGGTGGTGGTATATATATTTTATTATTGGTAGGCTCACACTTGACCACTATGTCACATGATGAAAAGCGACGATGTGGTTGATGAAGCTTGCTTGCCTAGAAGTAACCTCACTCTTGGTTAAACAGACAGTCAAAAAGGTTTGTTTAAGTCTAATATTAATGTAAATGGAGTATAAGAAACTAGATTGTAATTGATAAATGACATTGTGCCATCAAAACTAAATCAGCCTAGAAAATATTACTCTCCTGCAGCAACAATCAAATAATTTCAACTTACAGCTTTGGGAGCAGCTTTCACAGGCAAAGCAGCAGAAATCTTTGCATTGGTTAGTTTCTCCAGAGCTTGCTTTGTTTTCTCTGTGATATCCTGTATGTCCTCATCGTCTGGCTTCTGAAGAGTTGGATCATCTTCAGCTAGAACCTCTGCTGGTAGTAAGTCTGTGAGTTTGGAGTATATTATCTGGAAGAAGAGGATAATCAAATATTAATTGGAACAAAGCATAGGGGTACACTGGAAACTGATTCTAATAAAGTTGGGAAAAAAGCTAAGTATGATGATGATGATGATTGGTCCTGTTGTTATTTGAGATTGTTAGAAGTATATTATGGTTATAGGGAGCTACTTGAAGTAAGGTACTGAAGTACGCATGGCACACAGACAGCACAATTGGCGACCAACTGCCCTGCCTTCAAAAATGAGATTAGAGTTAACTCTAATGACATCATCGGGTAGATACTCTCAAGCTCGCATTTTTTAACACAAACACAAAGTTCAACTGTCAATGCCAAGCAACTGTCTTTACACCAACGTACCCTGCTCGGAGTTAGAGTTAGTTGGGTTAACTCTAGGGTAGTTTCTCGAGTTATAAAAGAACGACTCTGGGTTGCAACTCGAAGCTACTCTGGTCATTTTTGAACGCAGCCCTTCAGTGCTGTGTGTCATAGGTTCAATACCCGCACAAAATAAATATTTGAATGGCCTACATACAGATAGTGTACTGGATCTGGATAATTTCTAGTGGGGGCAACATTTTCTTTTAAATAAATATTATCAGAATTACCTTATCAGCACTATGTCCTTGTCTAGCAATAGCTGAGTACTTAACTCTACCAGACTCATCTAGCTGTACCGCTAAGGCATTGGATGTACTCTCCTTGCCTCTAGCACCCATATCCAGAGGGTATTGAGCCACATGGATCTCCGGGAAGGCACCTCCATCTGGAAACAGAGACAAGGTTATTTGTGATGCCCATAATTTTAGGTATTATGGTACATAGGCAGGTGGAAATGATAAAAATCTGGCCAGTACAGGCCAAGTCCGAGTCAAAAAGTTGTGTTCCATGCCCTAGCATGCCTATGCTGCCTGCTATGGCTGTGAATTGTTTGAAAGAGTTCCCATGGCTCTAGAACTCAAAGAACAACTGAAGGAATACAGTTGGGTTTTAGTCAGTAAATATGAGAACCCAGAAGGGGTTGTTGATGGTTTCCTATGAAGAATGTAAATGGTAATTTTATCTGTAATTTCTTCTAGCTTCTTTGCAATTGGAGGTTTGAGCAAGAGATGTAGAAATAGTTTGGAAATAATAACAACATTAGTAAGATGTTGCAAGTAGAGACCTATTTGTAATATTTGACTATGACAAAATTAGTGATATTTAAATTTACTTTGAGGTTTGCATAGGTGGCTCTCACTAACTTTGTAGCCTCTTTTCTCTTGATAATTTAAGCCAGATTGAATGCTAGAATTATATAACAACACTCTGAAATACACATAAATAATAATGGTTAACATCTGACCTCCAAAATCCTCTTCAGCCCTTGGAATCCATCCTTTCCTCTGTCCATAGGGTGGGACACTGGTCTGTGACACCACCAAGGCACTTCCGACTCGCTTCGCTTTCCTCTCATCATCACGATCCCACACCTGCTGTGTAGGCGCTGGTAGAAGGCTGATAACGTAAAACACAACATTAAAAATGAGAATCTAATTACGCTAAGGTTATCTTTCGTACATAAATCTTGCTGGGATAGTAAATAATTGTAAAAAATCTATCGTTAAAAGTCACTAAAATTGTTTAGTTTGATATTGTTACGAAATTTTGATTTGCCATGCAGTAAACAAGGATTCCAAAATTTTATTAACACATTATTTAAATAGCAGCGTATGTTTGTGAATACACGGTTGTAACTTTTAATACAAAATTTAAACAATAGATTCAAATCAAAACCTTATTTATAGCTTACCTTTTAACTGTTAATTTGCTAAAAGTAAAAATAATTAAAAATCAACACAACACAACTCACCTCGACAACGACGCCATTTTCACAGCCATTTTCTACAATAACTGATTAGAGATGATACGTATATACTGGAACAGGTTCACAAAGTACTTTGAAATATAACTGGTTTTTGGAATAGGTTTGGAGCAGGACGCGCAAAGACGTATTCCGTGCGCACTGGTGCGCACCACACAACACAAACGCGTCACGAGTACTGTGGAGTCTAACACGTATTTTTTTTTTATAGGTGCCGTGGTCGGCATGGGGATGGCAAGGATTTTGGGAGTGGGGGAAAGTTCCCGCATGCCAGTTCTTGGAAAACTAAATGGTCGGCAACTTTTATGATTATTTTATCAGCATTCCATTGTTATTACCATAATTTATTTTCAACTCTTTGAATATTGGTTATAATATTATCAATGCATTTGTATAATCTTGTAGGTTCTTGAATTTGGCATTAAATACCATACCTAGTTAGATAGTAATTCTAAGAACTGCGGACTAATGTTGTCTTTACTTAATATATTAATATTATAATTTTACTTTTCTTGTGTTGAAGCCTACTTAAAGTTTCGTTTATTTTATTAAAGAAGATGTTGATGTTAGACTTAGGAGTTCTATAAATACACAGTATTATCAATTACAGCTCATCAATTTCTGCACCACAAATTTCGAAGTGCTTTTCTATATTCAACTCTTTTATGTCATTTGAATTGATACTTTTCAAATTGTCCTTACATAAAATATATATACACATATATATATATGTGCCGTGCCTCCTCTTCGTTGCGTTGGTCTTGAATATATAACGTTAAACTTGTAATCATTTAAATAGTAGTGTTCTTTTCCTTTAATTATAAAATGCCAACTCTAGTTCCTGCATTTCGTTAAGAACCCCTTTAATGTTTTGATGCAGTTCAGAAACACTACTACAATTAAATTTCTGATTATCAATGATTACGAAAAAACTCATTGTTATGTGAGGCTACAGGAGGGTCACTTTTATTTCTTTTGACTACTGGAAAATAATAGGGAATTGTTCTTTTGACTGATTTTGGGACATTAGCAACAAGTACAGAAGATGAGATTTTAGATAAGATCTGAGATTTATATTTAAAATAATAAGGGATTTCCAGTTCACTAGAAATCCCTTCTTTGTTATCATTTCTGGTGCTAATTACCGGTAACAAATACGCAGAACCGGCCTTTGTGCAACCGCTCGCCTGACCTCGCCCCCTTATTCCAGGAAAAATTGGCACTTCACCCAGAGTAGCAGCTTATGTTAGTGAATCGATGGAGACGTCAGTGCCATTAAAAGCAAAAATGTAAATATGAACCGCGATGATTAAAAATTGGTTTTGTTAATAAAAAGAATTGAAACCTAAATACGCCAGCATTTCTGCTTAGCTTGGGACTAGGTGGCTTTGTTTGATGGTTGTGGAATATTATATTATAAAGGTAGTCAGTTAAGTAGATTTATTCTTTATGAAACCGTGCTGTTCCTTAGCCAGAATGTCTCAAGAAAACTAAGGAGTCTTTTGTACATTACCCTTTCGAAAATTGTAGACAAAATAGGAGTTAATACAAGAGGTTTGTAAGTAATTGTTCTTATCAGACTTTGAACCTTTTTTAGGTAAAGCTTTTATTATTGACAGTTTAGGTTTATCAGGAAAGCAACCATGTTCGAAAGATAATTATACAAGCCAATGCTTCTGCAATAAAGAGTGTAATCCGTTTCGAGAGATCTTTATACATATTATCATTCCTGGGAGATTTGGTGTGCCTTAACAACTGAATTATCTGAAAAATTTCAAGTGGTTGTAGGCTGTAGAAAAATGCTAGTGTCATTAGTTTTCAATTTGTTATTGATCGTGTTAATTGCTGTATTATCAGTATTATTCTGTATTGGAAAAGTCAATAAATAAATTAGCTATGTCAAATCCGAAAGAAATTGAGGTTTCTTTTTCAGAAATATTATCAATATTTTCTGTTGTCTTAGTTTTACCGATGTTACGCCTCATGATGTCTCTTGTAGCTTTAGCCTTGTTTTTTGGATTTAGTAATATAAAAAATAAAACGGAGTATTTTTTAAATTTTATCTTATTACTATTAGTTTTGTCGAGATAGTATTTTTATCGAAATGAACGTTTAGTTTTACAACTTACTTTGATAAATTTTGTTACCCAAGACAGGCGATTAGCTTTACAATTCTTTTTAATTCTTATAAGAAGAAAACAAAGATTATAATAGAAAAGTGTAAGTTCATTATGAAAGATAAAGAATGCAATATTGGTATCCGCTATTTCATAGATCTACAATAGAATCTACAAACTTACTTATATGTTCTTTACTGTGGTCTTATTATCTTAAAGTCATTGGTGTTTAGTTTAGGTAGATACTGAAATTCTATCACCTGTGCCGTGTTATGGTCTGATAAACAAAAGTTGTACGTTTTACCTGAAACTCTTTGAAAATTGGTTATAATATTATTGCATTTGTTTAATAAAAATTGGTTTTGTAAATAAAATGAAGTACCTTCTAAATACGCCAGAATTTCTTTGATACACAAACAAGGATTATATTAATGCATCGCAACTGGTAGTAAAAGTAATTAATACAATTTATTATAACAAAACATTCCATTCATATAACCTCACCAATCTCCATAAAATACAACCGCAACTTTACACAATTCTAATCCGCACCAGGGCACAATATCTTATTATTTTAAATATATAATATTTTATATTTGACTCTTGCAGCTCATTCAAGGCCAACTCTAGATTTCACATTTTGTTAAAGTTTGGATCGACATTTGTGTACATTTAAAACGACCATCCACGCGTCGACTTTAGAAGTCGATGGACAGACACACTTTTTATTCGAATATCTTTAAAAGTCGTTTGACACATAGGCGGAGAAGAACCCCAGTAATGTTTTGGTGCAGTACAGAAACACTACTATAATTAAATTTCTGATTATCAATGATTACGAAAAAGCTCATCGTTATGTGAGGAGGGTCACTTTTATTTCTTTTGACGACTGGAAAATAATAGGGAATTGTTCCTTTGATTGGTCTTGGGGTATTAGCAACAGATACAGAAGATGAGATTTTAGATAAGATCTGAGATTTATATTTAAAATAATAAGGGATTTCCAGTTCACTAGAAATCCCTTCTTTGTTATCATTTCTGGTGCTAATTACCGGTAACAAATACGCAGAACCGGCCTTTGTGCAACTACTCGCCCGACCCCGCCCCCTTATTGCGCTCCACCCAGAGTGGCAGCTTATGTTAGTGAATCGATGGACACGTCAGTGCCATTAAAAGCAAAAATGTGATCTTTATTTATATTATCATGGCTGGGAGATTTGGTGTGCTTTAACAACTGAATTATCTGAAAGATTTTTTGGGGATAGAAGTAAGAATCGTGTGACTCCAAAACAGAATGTGTATATTTCCACCATGCACCTCCTTTTATACTAGTTTACAATATTACGGACTAAAACTTAACCAATAGTAACTTAGTATCTACAAAACAATGAGCGCGGTTCAGGCGCGCGATGCTTTTGTTGGGGCAGCTGGGGTAGCAGGTAGGTACCAATGGATTACAATGGCTGCGTAGCGTGGGAATGCTTTTGGGTCGAGCAGGTAGCGAGGCTCACACATGTTTCTAGCGTAGTAACAGTGATGTGCTGTAGGGTGGCTACAGTACTCCTCCTCAAGCGAAGCGTACCGGCAGTTTGACGACACGACCCGAACGTGTTTTTCTGTTGTTAGCGGGCTGTGACGTCATGCTTGTATGTGGTACTTGGGTTTCCTTGGTGCTTCTTGATGCGTGCCAGGCCAGCGGTAGGATGGTTCCAGTGGGTCGGAACCGAATGCTGCATAGTTCTCGGTGAGTCGGAACTGTCTGCGGTGATGCCCCAGTGAGTCGGGGTGTTGCTATCCCAGTGAGTCGGGATGATGCCCCAGTGAGTCGGGGTAATGATGTCCCAGTGAGTCGGGATGATGCTGCAGGCTCCAGTGAGTCGGAGTGGTGCTGTGCGATGTAGTGGCTTGACTGCTTGCGTCGACCAGGAGAGGTTCTTCGTGGCTCTTCATGTGACTGGCCGAAGGTGCAGTGTGATTCGCCAAGGTCGCTGATGAGGCTGAGGGTGATGACCAGGTATGACCAGGTAGGCATGCTGGTGGTCAGGATACCCTTTATAGCCGTGGGTGCTGGCTGTATGGCTCGCTGCTCGAAAGCTTAAGAAGTGATGATGACGTCACGAAGTAGTAGCTGCACGTAGGCTGCGCTGACGTTCATTGTCGAGGGTCACCATTTTGCTATCTCTAGCGAGAGTTTTCGGAGTTCGCTAACGAGATACTGAGTAGTAACTACCTGTGGTGCTGGTGTGGGCGGTGCAGGTGACTGCACGGCTGCGACTTTGGCTGCTGCTGTCTGCTCCATTATCTTGTCGGCGTGAAGTGTACAGCGCGATGTCGAATGTCTGGAACGATATCCGTGTATGTTTTGCCTCTTGAAATTTCAGTTGGTGAGACCCGCTTGTGGGAGGCCAACTGAAACGTGCAATCACGGTGTACCGTTATGACGACAGCGAGCAGATGGTAGTTGAGCAGTTACCACATGGAGATGGCTGTGACTATGCCATCATACCAGCCGGCAGGCCTAGGGCCGGGTCCGTAGCTGGTTGAGGAACATGTCGGGTGATATCTACTCCAGCCGGCAGGCATAAACCAGGTCCGTAGCTGGGTAGAATCACGTCGGGGTCACCACTTTGGGGATAGAAGTAAGAATCGTGTGACTCCAAAACAGAATGTGTATATTTCCACCATGCACCTCCTTTTATACTAGTTTACAATATTACGGACTAAAACTTAACCAATAGTAACTTAGTATCTACAAAACAATGAGCGCGGTTCAGGCGCGCGATGCTTTTGTTGGGGCAGCTGGGGTAGCAGGTAGGTACCAATGGATTACAATGGCTGCGTAGCGTGGGAATGCTTTTGGGTCGAGCAGGTAGCGAGGCTCACACATGTTTCTAGCGTAGTAACAGTGATGTGCTGTAGGGTGGACACAATTTCATGTGGAGTTGTAGTCTGTAGAAAAATGTTAGAGTTTTCAATTTGTTAATGTCATAATTGATCGTGTTAATTGCTGTATTACTAGTATTATTCTGTATCAATGAAAAAGTCATTAAATAAATGACCTATGTCAAATCCGGAAGAAATTGAGGTGTCTTTTTCAGCAATTTTATCAATATATTCTGTTGTCTTAGTTTTACCGATAATACGCTTAATGATGTCCCTTGTAGCTGTAGCCTTGTTTTTGGATTTAGTAATATAAAAAATAAAAAGGAATATTTTTAAAATTTCATCTTATTACTATTAGTTTTTTGAGATAGTATTTGTACCGAAATGAACGTTTAGTTTTACAAATTACCTTGATACCTTTTTTTACCCAAGACAGGTGATTAGCTTTACAATTCTTTTTAATTCTTATAAGAAAAATCATTGCTTATAGTAGAAAAATGTAAGTTTACTATGAAAGGTAAAGAAGGCAATATTGGTATCCGCTATTTCATAGATCTATAATAGAATCTACAAACTTACTTATATTTTCTTTACTGTGGTCTTATTATCTTAAATTAATGATCATTGGTGTTTAGTTTAGTCACATTTATTTAATAAAATGGAGTATTTTTAAAATTTTATGATAATTATATGAAATGCTGGCGTATTTAGAAAGTTTCAATTCGTTTTATTAACAAAACCAATTTTTAATCATCGCGGTTCATATTTACATGATTTATATTTTTGCTTTTAATGGCACTGACGTGTCCATCGATTCACTAACATAAGCTGCTACTCTGGGTGAAGCGCCAATTTTTCCTGGAATAAGGGGGCGGGGTCAGGCGAGCGGTTGCACAAAGGCCGGTTCTGCGTATTTGTTACCGGTAATTAGCACCAGAAATGATAACAAAGAAGGGATTTCTAGTGAACTGGAAATACCTTATTATTTTAAATATAAATCTCAGATCTTATCTAAAATCTCATCTTCTGTACCTGTTGCTAATACCTCAAAACCAATCAAAGGAACAATTCCCTATTATTTTCCAGTAGTCAAAAGAAATAAAAGTGACCCTCCTGAAGCCTCACATAACGATGAGCTTTTTCGTAATCATTGATAATCAGAAATTTAATTATAGTAGTGTTTCTGCTGGGGTTCTTCTCCGCCTATGTGTCAAACGACTTCTAAAGATATTCGAATAAAAAGTGTGTCTGTCCATCGACTTCTAAAGTCGACGCGTGGATGGTCGTTTTAAATGTACACAAATGTCGATCCAAACTTTAACAAAATGTGAAATCTAGAGTTGGCCTTGAATGAGCTGCAAGAGTCAAATAAAAAATATTATATATTTTTTAAAATAATAAGGTATTGTGCCCTGGTGCGGATTAGAATTGTGTAAAGCTGCGGTTGTATTTTATGGAGATTGTTGAGGTTATATGATAGGAATGTTTTGTTATAATAATTACTTTTACTACAAGTTGCGATGCATTAATATAATCATTGTTTGTGTATCAAAGAAATGCTGGCGTATTTAGAAGGTTTCAATTAGTTTTATTTACAAAACCAATTTCTTATCTTCGAGGTTCATATTTACATTATAAACATTTTTGCTTTTAATTGCACCGACGTGTCCATCGATTCACTAACATAAGCTGCCACTCTGGGTGGAGCGCCAATTTTTCCCGAAATAAGGGCCACCCCCTTATTCCGGGAAAAATTGGTGGTCAGGCGAGCGGTTGCACAAAGGCCGGTTCTATTTGTAACCGGTAATTAGCACCAGAAATGATAACAAAGAAGGGATTTCTAGTGAACTGGAAATCCCTTATTATTTTAAATATAAATAAAGATCACATTTTTGCCTTTAATGGCACTGACGTGTCCATCGATTCACTAACATAAGCTGTCACTCTGGGTGGAGCGCCAATTTTTCTCGGAATAAGGGGGCGGGGTCGGGCGAGCAGTTGCACAAAGGCCGGTTCTGCGTATTTGTTACCGGTAATTAGCACCAGAAATGATAACAAAGAAGGGATTTCTAGTGAACTGGAAATCCCTTATTATTTTAAATATAAATCTCAGATCTTATCTAAAATCTCATCTTTTGTACCTTTTGCTAATACCCCAAAACCAGTGAAAAGAACAATTCCCTATTATTTTCTAGTAGTCAAAAGAAATAAAAGTGACCCTCCTGTAGCCTCACATAACGATGAGCTTTTTCGTAATCATTGATAATCAGAAATTTAATTATAGTAGTTTTTCTGTACTGCACCAAAACATTACTTCTTTCTTAACGAAATGCAGGAACTAGAGTTGGCATTATATAATTAAAGGAAAATAACACTACTTAAATTTAAATGATAACAAGTTTAACGCTATATATTCAAGACCAACGCAACGAAGAGGAGGCACATGTATATTATGTAAAGAAAATTTACAAAGTATCGAATTAAATGACATAAAACAGCTAAGTATAGATAATATCTGTATAAATATTGATAATATTCTAACCAATATTCAAGGAGTTACAGGTAAAACGTTCAACTTTAGTTTATCAGACCATAACACGGCACAGGTAGTAGAATTTCAGTATCAACCTTAACTAAACACCAAAAGATCACAGTAAAGAAAATAAATAAAAGTTTGTAGATTGTATTGGTAGTATAAAAATCTCTGAAATCTATGAAATAGCGGATACCAATATTGCTTTCTTTACCTTTCATAGTGAACTTACATTTTTCTATAATCTATGTTTTCTTCTTAAAAAGGTATCAAAGTAAATTGTAAGACTAAACGTTCATTACGGTACAAATACTCTCTCGATAAAACTAATAGTAATAAGATAAAATTTTAAAACACTCCGTTTTTCTAAAGAAATGTGTCAATTATTTTCAGTCCATACGCAATTTGAGACATATTACTAAATCAAAAAGCAAGGGTATAGCTACATGGCACATCATTAAAAAAACTAAGACAACAGAATATATTGATAAAATTGCTGAAAAAGAAACTTCAATTTCTTCCGGATTTGACATAGCTAATTTTTTTAATGTTTTTTTTTTATTGACATAATACATAATAATACTATTAATATAGTAATTAATACGACCAATTATGACATTAACCAATTGAAAACTAATGACTTTAGTATCTTTCTACAGCCCACAACTCCCCATGAAATCTTTCAGATAATTTAGTCGTTTTTTTTTTTTTTTTTAATTCTTGGTAGGTTAAAGCACACCAAATCTGCCGGCTATGATATTATTAATGCAGATTTCTTGAAACGGAATATTCTATATTGCAGAACAATTGCCTTATACAATTAACTTATCTTTTGAACAAAGTTGCTTTCCTGTATAAACTGACAGAAATAAAACCTTTAAGTACATAAAAATGGTTCAAAGTCTAATAAGAATAATTACAGACCTATTGCATTATAACCCCTTTTTAACTTCCCTACTTTCGGAAGTCGGTGTTAAATAACAAAAAAACAATACCAGAAACATCGACTTCCGAAATTAGAGTTATTTTGAACGTTTTAAAAAGTTTTTTTATTATAGAAGATGTTTATGTTAGAGTTTGGAGTTCTGCAAACACACAGTATTAGTATTTACGGGACTAATTAATAGGGGAAGGTTTTTATTCACTAAAAGATTATTTGAAGAAAATTTCATGTTGTTATAATTTCTTTAATGATGCATAAATTTATTTTTATCTGTTTGGTCATTGTAATTATTCAATAATGTAAACAAACTAAGATTAAACACGTACTTGTGTACGTGTTTAATCAATTTCTATTAATTCATGTGTTTATCCAAAACTGTTTACGGCTGCAATGGAGGATATCTTCAAGGTTCTGGACTGGAGTGGACTAGGCATTAATGTCAATGGCGAGTACATCACTCACCTTCGGTTTGCCAACGATAAAGTAGTCATGGCTAAGATTACGGAGGAGCTCAGTACAATGCTCGATGACCTCAGTAGAGCTTCCGAAAGAGTGGGTCTTAAAATGAACATGGACAAAACCAAAGTCATGGTGAATAACCATGTAGCACCCACTCCGATCAAGATCGGAGACTCTGCACTCGAAGTTGTAGACGATTACGTTTACCTGGGACAGATAATCCAATTGGGTAAATCTAACTTTGAGAAAGAGGTCAATCGTCGAATCCGACTCGGCTGGGCAGCGTTCGCGAAGCTGCGCGGTATCTTCTCGTCCAACATACCACAGTGTCTCAAGACGAAAGTCTATGACCAGTACGTGTTGCCAGTGATGATATATGGCACTGAAACATGGTCGCTTACAATGGGCCTCATCAGAAGGCTTACAGTCACCCAAAGGGCAATGGAAAGTGCTATGCTCGGAGTTTCCTTGCGTGATCGCATAAAGAATGAAGATATCCGTAGGAGAACCAAGGTCGCCGACATAGCCCGAAGAATCGCCTAACTGATGTGGCAGTGGGCAGGGCACGTTGCTCGTAGAACGGATGGTCGATGGGGCCGAAAGGTTCTAGAGTGGCGACCGCGCACCGGAAAACGCAGCGTTGGAAGGCCTCCCACAAGGTGGACCGACGACCGACCTGGTGAGAGTCGCGGGAATGCGGTGGATGCGAGACGCACAGGATCGGTCGCTGTGGAGACGCTTGGGGGAGGCCTATGTCCAACAGTGGACGTCTTTCGGCTGAAATGATGATGATGAATGATGATGTGTTTATAAATTTTATTTTTTAATATTTGCATACCTGTAACTTAGGTTTATAATTTTTCGTTCTATAACTGTCACTATAACAACTCCCTGTACCAAACTTATAGTAAAATTTATTATAAGTAAGTTTGGTACAGCGAGTTGTTTGCAATTCAGTTCCATTATTTATTTAATAAATGATGGAACTGAATTGAATTTATACATTTCTATGTTTCTATCAATATTATACAGTTATTTTAAGTGTTCCAAAATATAGAAAAAATATATAAATACTCTATTACTTGATGGTTTCGTCTTTCGATATTTATTATAGTCAATAAAGTCAAGACTCCAAAATACTTGTGGACCTAGTTTTTGTAACAAGTATTTGGGTGGACGCATACTTCTAAGACTCTGTAGAAAAAATAATCTACCTAGTATATCTCACCTCTAAAAATGACCACAGACTGCAGAGTAATACAAAGATGACTACAGACTACATAAATATTTATTTATAGATATTTGAAAATAATCGTTCAGAAACTGATCAGAACTTTTTTCGATTTTGTGAACAAGAAACGCATTTGTTTGCAAACTGAAAAGCAAATCCAAATGGGTTTTTAGTGAAATTAATACATGATTCATAATTTGTCTAACATGAAAGCAACTTGGAAAACTGAATATAATTAATTTTGTCGTTAGTTTCTAAACGAAATCAATGATATTTTTAAAATTAGTAAGAAATATGGCAAAGATTGAACTCATTCAGCCAGTTTAATTAGTTTTCGAGTAAATAGAAAAATAAATCTTGACTACACTTTATTTGATTAAACAATATTATAACAATGGTATAGTTGTATAGGCTTCATTTCAGTCATCAGATTTGCAGATTACGTGGATAATCATAAATTGACTATAAAAAATGGTGGAGAAACTGTCAGATTCGTATATAAATGAAGTGGGCTGGGAACGTCCCCCTTTTATAACCTCAAAAATGCGCGAGAAGTGTTAACATTCTGATGGTGAAGTGAGCTAATTTTATCATTTAATTGGTGTTAAAGTGAACGGATTATCACAATGCCTTCGAAGAAGAGAAAATACAATGCAAGGTTTCCTGCCGTAAGTTAAAAAATGTTAATAAATAACCACAACAAAGTGAAATTAGGTTTTGTTTTCGTCAATAATTTCTAGAGATTGGTGATATCATGACATTGTTTGTTTGTAGGGGCGAATCAAGAAGATTATGCAGACTGATGAGGAAGTGGGGAAAGTGGCCCAAGCTGTGCCGATCATAATCTATATCCTTTTTAAATAGCACTGATAAACTATTGCAAAGGGTCTTAAAAAACATTTTACGTATTAACATTGGTAGGAGGGACATTTATTAATTTAGGGTTCTAATTGCTCCATAAGGTACGGTATTACCCACTGAGCTGATAATTAATATCTTATTTAAGTATACATAAATCTCTATGCAACCATTTTGGGACTTTATATAATCACAAACATGTTTAATTTTATGTTTGTTTTATCATGGCTGTAAAATTTGATGCTGTTGTCAGATTAAAAAAAAGATCATTGTTTTATGGTTAAAATGTTTCCAGCACATGAATAAATCTAACAAAATTCCTGTTAGATTGTAATTAGGAAACCACTAATAAGTACCAGTTGTGAAAAGTTAAATTCCATAACATAAACAAACATTTACTTTTCTTAATGTTACTTAAATCTTCATTTGAAATTAGTGTTTTATGTCCCACTGCTGGGGAGAAGGGTTCCCTCTCACTTTTCTCCACACCATTCATTCGGCCAGGGCATTTAATCCATTATCATAGTAAGCATCAGTAATATTGGCTCCCAGACATTATCATTATATTGATTAATCAATGATCAATGATTTTAACTAACCACAATTAACAAACAATGCATTTATTGATTGGTCCGTAATCTTAATGGCCTTTTTGAGAACTGGTTATCAAAAGTGTTAAAATACACTACAATATCAAATTACCATTTGTATTTGTAGTGGTTTTGATGAATGCTGTATTAATGTATGAATTATACCCTCCAATCACAATTCATTTTAGAATTACATATATATATGTTGTGGCCTCGATCATAGAAGTGCCATAGATCTTAGAAATTGATCACTTCATAAAATGGCCAAGTAATACTGGCCAGATCGTTTTAAACGTTAAAGTTTGATGATATTTCAATCTTCGTTTGGCCTACTTTCTTTATACCTTTTATTATCATTGAAATCCCACATCAATGATAATTAAGCCAAATTAGGATTAACATATCATCAAATGTTAATGTTAAACGATCTGGCCAGTTTTAGTTGGCAATATCATGAAGTGATCAATTCTAAGACCTGGCCACAACATATTAGGGTGATTGGTAATTAGTGAACGATACTTAAACACGTGATTGTGCTCATGATAACCAACAACTTTTACTATGGCAACAAACCTGAAATCGCGAAAAAAAATCAGCTGTTCAGTACATTTATGTTTGCCTAATGTACTGAACAGCTGATATTTTTTTCGCGATTTCGGCTTTGCTCCCATAATAAAAATTCTTTGTTATCATGAGCACAATCACGTGTTTAAGTATCGTACACTAATTGCCAGTCACCCTATATAAAGGTTTTATATCCGATGAAAGAGGAGGTTGCGTAATTGTGACAAACTGTACATAAATATCTAATATAATTGTGGCAAGTTTTGTCAGAATCATACATACTTTCAAGCTATGGTGCTTTGTTATAAATATACATCTAAATCTTTATAATATAATTCTTCTGTATAATAATATGTATTTGTCACCTAACTCCTCCTAAACGGCTTGACCGATTTGGATAAAATTTTGTTCGTATATTTGAGTATGTCCCTGGACAGTTTGAAAATACAATTGGTCCCGGTTGGTGGCGCTGCAATCGGTTTCTCAATTTTTTCTAGCTTTCGGTCTGGTTAATGTCTGTTGGGACCGCTAATACACAAATAAAACCCAAAAATGGTTTCTACTTAGGTCTACTGTAGACTTTTAAACCATCCAACCTATGAACCTTGTACGGGTTTCATTAGAAATACAATAATGCAAAGATGGCTTTAGACCATAAAAATAATGCATTAAAAAATTGCGAATTTTCTTTTTCTCCAACAATTGGCACACGCCAGGAATCTGCCAGTATAATAGAATTTACTAATTTATATCTACTTTACCTTATCCCAATTTTGCTGATCTGGCTAAAGCTAGAACTACACTTCTGGACACATCTATTGGCCCACCTTAGAGTTTAGGTTTCGATGGCCCCTACCGAAATATAATTGCTAGATTGAAGAAAAACTGTTGATGCAGTTTTAAACCTGATACATTTTACCATCTTTTTCGATCGTATTGTTTTAAATTTGAATTCAGAATACCATACGACATGGAGCTACGCCTAACACGTCGGATATGCGCCTTGTTAAAGGCAATTGATTTTTGAATAAAAAACATGTTTTATCAAATAAAGGTTTAATTTAATAACGCGTGTTGCCTCCATGGGCATCTACCACAGCTCTCATAAGATTAGGCATAGAGTTTATCAACCGCTCTATGAAATTTTGAGGGATCATCTCCCATTCCTCTTCTATGGCAGTTTTCAACTCCTGCATCGTCTGGGCAACTGGCTGACGAGCCCTAACACGTCTTTTTAGCTCGTCCCACATGTGCTCAATGGGGTTCATGTCTGGGATTCTGGCTGGCCAGTCCATAACTGTGATGTTCACATCCCGAAGATATTCCCTGACGATGCCGGCCGCATGGGCTCTTGCATTATCATGCATAAAAAGGAAATTTGGGCCCACATAGTCCGCGTATGGTATCACGTGAGGTTCTAAGCACTCACGAATGTACCTTTCAGCATTTAATGTTGGCAGCCGTGGTCCTGTATCAACCTCAAGTTGAGTTTTGCCGCTCGCGGATATACCGCCCCAGACAGTCCATGAGCCACCGCCATAAGCAACCCTCTCTTCAAAGCAGCATTGTGCGAAACGCTCTCCCTTACGTCGGTAGACCTTCTTCCTTCCATCATTGCCATGTAACACAATTTTAGACTCATCAGAAAAGAGTACACAGCCCCAATCTTGCTGTGTCCAATTTAAATGACTGCGTGCGAAATGAAGGCGCGCTGTTCGGTGGGCTCGCGTTAGTTTGGGCCCATTAGCTGGCTTGTGTGGTACCATATCGCGTTCTTTTAACCTTCTCCGAACAGTTCGAGCGCTCACAGATACTCCGTGGAAGTCGCGAAGTTGGTTTTGTATCTCAAAGGAGGTAAGGTGACGATTTCTCAAGCTGGTCGTCACGATGAATCGATCCTGCCTTTCAGTTGTGACCCGAGATCGTGGCCTTCCTTGGCGACGAACAAAGCCGCCAGTCTCTAGGTACCTCCGATAAACATTTCGGACCGCAGATCGACTTAAATTAAGTTGAGCACTCACGTTTCTTTGGCTGTGTCCGGCCTGAATAAGTGCCACAGCTTGGGCGGCGACTTCAGGTGAAGTATCCATAGATTATTGATAGAACCTCACCTTAATGTTAAGAATAAGTAATGTTTGTTGCAAAACCAAAGATATCAATCACTTTTTTAAGAATTAAATCCAAGTAAACCAATAAAACCAAGTTTTCTTAGTATTCGATTGTTTGATATCAACAAACAGGCTCCAAATTGTCTTCTGTTTCTTTAAATTCTGTGTTCGAAATTCAAAAAAAGACTATTGAATGAAATTGTGAATGTGCCAGGTTCAAAACTACATAAAAACTTTTTGCTCGACCTAATATAAAATTTTAGCTAGGACCAAACGAAACTGAAAATACAAGGTGGGCCAATAGATGTGTCCAGAAGTGTATATTAGACCGACGCACACGTGTAACACGCCTGATTTGTACGTAGAACGACGTCGCGTGGCGTGGCTCAAATGTAGCTCTACAAGTCTAGTTTCCATATAAAGTGTATGGAGACCGACGCGCCCAGGGGGGCTATTGGATAACTTTTTCAATAACAGTTGACAACTAGCATTCGTTGCACACTAAACTTAGTTGTCAACTGACAATTTCATTAAATTGGTATTACGTATCACAAGTGACTAACAAACTACGGTGGAAATGTGGTGAATTATAAAAATTTACGGTGCCTGTTGTGACCACTCTAAAATTTTATCGACTATTATACAGGTTCAAAAACTTACACAATCGCAATTTTAAAAGTATCGATACAATAACATCTGTCAAAACGTGTTACGGTGGCTATCAAAGGCACCAGTGGCTAATGACGTCACTGCAGTTGGTCACTGAAGATAGGCAATACGAAACTAGCTGTTTGACAGTTCAATGATGCCCATTGTTAACAAGTGATCATCACTTGAACTGTCAACAGAGTTACGCAATAGCCCCGCAGATCGGCGTGTGTGGCACACGTGTGCGCAGTGTAGTGTGTAGTTCTAGCTTAATCTGTGGAACACATAATTTATTTATTTTATTAATAAAAACAATTTATCATCCATCATATATCTTGCATCTAAATTAAATCAAATAGAAAAAACTGAAAACTTTCCTTTGTGTTATCTACTAAGAGTCAAAGTTGAGTTTTACTTCAATTAAAATGTAATATACTAATTTAGGTACCTACATTTATTACCACAATAAATTGGCTGTCATTTTCCAGTAAAATGTGGGTAGATAGATTGCCTTGGATGGCCAATCGTTGAAGGCCCCATACAAGGTACGATTTGTCTGTACGATCCGTCGCTTCAGACCGATCGTAAAGCGCCTGTTACACCACTCGATATTCAGACAGTCTTAGGCGTCCTTTACACGGTCATGCAAGCGTCAATCAAAACCATCAATCATGAATGATGTTTGAATGACGGAATTTTATCGCCATACGTTTTTCGTCATGCAAACGTCAGTCATCGCATTACACGGTAGGTTTTTCGTCAGTCAAAATATTTGACTGTGGCAAAACTGACAGCAAAACCTATCGTGTAATAGACGCCTTAGTCTATGTTCATCTATTTATCTCATCGTTCTGTTTACACGACATTGGCGTAAGTTGCTCTTTTTCTTGTGTGACGCTACATAGACTAAGACTGTCTGAATATCGAGTAGTGTAATAGGCGCTTCAGCGATGAATCGATAGTGTATGTCAAGATCGTTAACGATTTAACTTGACAAACACTATCGATTCGTCGTTACGTTCGGTCTGAAGCGACGGATCGTACAGACTAATCGTACCGTGTATGGGGCCTTTTACACATTAGTCTGGTAAAAGTATCACTATACTTATCATAAAGGAGTTCACACTAGGAATTACTCCTGTATTATGGGTGCGTTTACAAACATATAAACCCGCATACACGAGACACAGACCCGGAACGTCTATCTGTAGGCTAAACAATTATTTGTTCTGCGCGGGAATCAAACTCGCGATACGCAGCGCAGCTGCAGCCATTCGCGATTCGATCGGCGGCAGTGATCTCTCGCGCCGGGCATTGGTTCTGCGAAGCAGTAATGCTAGCAAAGGAGGCGGCCGATCGCGTGAGGCAACGGTCCTCACGCCCGCGCCCTAACCGCCGCCGGGATTCCGATCCCGATTTCCGGCCACAGTAGGCGCGGGTTTGACCGTCCGGTAACTGTCCGGACCGAGCCCAAGTCGTCGACGGCGCGTATTGTTCCACGTGCGCCTCAGGGAGATGGCTTCGGCCCAGCAGGGCCGAAGCCTACTGGGGCCACGGGTAGTGTGAAAGCGAAGCCCGGGGCCCCGGGATGAAGGCAAAGAAGGAACAGGAGTGGGTTTTTAGTCAGTAAAAGTCTGACACTATCTCTCGCTCCGCCCAAGAGCGCGATTTGTCATTAGATGATTTTACCAACTAAAAAAAAAAAGCTGCAGCCATTCGCTCAACCACTACGTTGGCTTAGTGGTTCAACAATATTCTAGTGTATATTACTCGGTAAAATGAGAGTTGAAGAATATCGTGTTCAACTTTTTACTATAATTAAGTAAAAGCACCAACTTGATGTAATTTATTTCATCACCACTGCTCTCAAAACGGTGAAGGAAAACATCGTGAGGAAACCAGCATGTCCTAGAACCAAAAATTCGAAGACATGTGACATCCACCAACCCGGACTGGGCCCGCGTGGTGGATTACGGCCCATTCCCTCTCCTAGAGAGGAGGCCTGAGTCCAAACAGTGGGAACATTATAAGGCCGACTATGCTATACTATATACGAACTCGATATCATTACTTTGCAATATCGCAATTTAATTAATTCGTAACATATGTGTAAATATTATCCGTCTGCTAGGTATCAATTACCTTTATTATTACTGAGTCTGCCATCTGTTTTATTAGCCCAGAATGTTTAATTCAGCAAATGGTATACAACAAAGTAATGTTTGCAATAAATAAAGGTAGGTTGAAACTATAGATAGACTACAAAATCCCATTAGTCCGAGTCATCGACGGCGTGTAGTGCTCCACGCGCGCCTCAAAGAGATGTCAGCAAAACCGTAAGACTCCAACAGGGCCGCTAGGGCCGCTAGGAATTTTTGAGAGATTCCGTGGTCTTAAAACGCAAAGGGCAACTGAAGGACACAGGTGGATTTTAGTCAGTAAGTCGTTGGATCCCACCTCAAAAAAAAGCCCGGGTCGCCCGAGGGGTTAATAGGTATTGTACAGCATTAAATATTTCAAGCTAAAATACTGCTGTGTCTTTCTAACAGGCAAAATAAGATCAACTGGAGAAACTTAGCTATCTTATTAGCAAAAAAAAACCGACTTCAAAACAAAATAAAAAATGCAAAATCTTTCTGGCAGTCAAAAGCTTGCTGGGGATCACGTTCGAGGGTAAGGTCTAGTTAACAATTTAAATCACCTACAATAAATAATTTTAATATATAAAAACAACTTATTCCCCGCGACTGCGTCCGTTTGAATTTCAATAATGAAAGGAAATAGGTATTCTTTACTTAATTGGCCTCTCAAAGTTAGATCATTATTATTTCATGAGAAAACAGTTACAGTGACAGTAATTCCCCCGAGAGTAAAAATAGCATTAACTCAGGCCACGGGTTCAGATAAAGGGATAATATAGATATGCAATCAAAAACTTTAACAACCATACTAATAATACCAGTTAGTAAACGTTGTGCTGCCATTTATAGATGTATCAAAGGAGAAATGATCCTTTTTTTTAGGTTGGAAATCATCTAATGACTTCTCGCGCTCTAGGGCGGAGCGTGAGGGCGTATAAGACTTTTACTAACTAAAACCCACCTTGCCTTGCGTTCCAGGGGCCCGGGTTTTCCTTTCAGAATTTAACCCATGGTCCCAGTAGGTTTCGGCTCTGTTGGACCCCTGCGGTTTGCTGACATCTCTTGGAGGCGCGCGTAGAACACTGCGCGCTTCGACGACTTGGGCTCGGTCCGGAAGGTTACCGGAAGGCCGGACGGCGAGCTGCCTTGCAAAAATAACCTACTACATATTCTTATACCTAACAAATATACACAAAATAAATAGTAGATATATTTATATATTTAGGTTATTTTTGCAAAAATAACCTAAGTACTACATATTCTTATACCTAACAAATATACACAAAATAAATAGTAGATATATTTCGGTCAAACCATTTTAGAGGACTTCTTACACTGTGATATGAGATTTATTTGGATGTAGGTAAATTACACTGTTTATAAATAAATTAATGAACAAAAAAAAACTAGGTACTTATTTTTTTTACTGATAGCAATTTTACACGTCAGTTTCTCCGAAAAGACTGGATATTTATTTAATATTGGTTGACTCAGCTCAACCAATATTAAATAAATATCCAGTCTTTGGTGCTAATATTCGCGTCATGTCCGTGAACGGGTGATGTCAGTTGAGACTGGTCATCTCCTGCCAGTTGCTATTTTAATAACTATATTTAGTTTTTATTTTTACTCTATTTAGGTACATTGTTCTCACATGATAGTCGTAGCGTCAAGAAACATGTAACCGAGATATTTGTAATTATAACATGATTGAAAAGAGTGTCCATGGAGTTTCTTGCACATTCTTCTCCATAGAGTTCTACGCTTTGGAATGTGCAATTAGCATCATTTTTTTTTCTGACTGACTGACTTCTTGATATTTCAAAAGTGCCTGTAAATGGTTTGTTTGAAATAAAAATAAAATGAGAACAATAATTTTGTTTCCTCATCTGAGCAAAGTAAAACATGACTAACCTATTTTTTTATAATAAATAATATTGTTATATTTAGAATTTTATTTAATTATAATTAGGCTATTGTTTATATGAAACTTGTAATAGTAATCGTAAATTAGGTATTTTATGGTATAGTTGCGGCAGATAAAAGGTCATGGCAGTCATACTCATAGATAAGACGTGCAAACAAATTATTTTAAAAGCTAAAGTTCAATAGGTAGAGTAAATAAGACTTAGGTATACTTACGAATTTTAAAAGTAATAATTAAATATTCGCACTAAGCGTTTCACCTATTCGTTTAGAGTGCGCACCTCGAAGGATTGCAACAATTTTCATGCTGCGTTCTTCCCGTTCAATTATAATTTAGGTGTTTTCAAGGTTACAGTGAAAAGACTTAATAAACTAGTGCGATTCACCACCAACGATTGCATCACTGCTTACCAACAGGTGGGATGGTGGGATCGCAGTCAAGCACTAGTTTATATAAATAAAAATAAACAGAATGTTGGGATATTCAGCTATTATGACCTGAAACTGTAAAATAGAATAGAATAAACTTTATTGTACACCAAAAAATAACACAACTTATACATAAACTTAAACACATGGGTACAATGGCGGTCTTATCGCTGACAGCGATATCTACCAGACAACCTTAGGATGGATCGTAAGAACTTAAAATAATACAGGGTGTAGTCAGCGGTGTACTGCTAACAAATTGATCAATTTCTTTAAATAACTATCATCTCGCTTTCACTACTAGATGTATCGCAGGGTGGCATCTACACTTGCGGACGGCGAGCTATGGGTAACTCGCCGTCTGGTAAGGACCAAGCCCGAGACGACAATGCGTTTTGTTCCATGTTGACCTTAAAGAGATGTCAGCTGAATGGACGGGGCCCAGCTGGGCCGATGTCCGTTAGGGCTACGGGATTTAAAGGGGCAACTAAAGAAACACAGGGTTTTAGTCAGTAAAAGTCTGACACTCCCTTTCACTTCGCCCAGAGCGGGATAAGTTATTTGATAATTCCTCACTTCAAAAAAGTTTTTTTTTATTTTGTTGTTTTTTATTGTCCGTTTTTTATTCATGCTTAGATGCCTACTTATCGTCTGTTTTTATTTAAACACCGAATATGCGATACTAACCCGAATTTGTGTTTATCACCACTTCCGTTGCATCTCTCGAAGTCATGACGATAAATCTAATAATAGACATTTATTAGGTATGTGTATTTATTTTGATCATACCTAATAGTCATTTTAGCTTAAAAACGTCCACTGTTGGACTGGTTTTACATAGATCTCCACCAAGTATCGCCACAATGAACGGTCCTGTGCGTCTCGCATCCATCGGATTTCTGCAACCCTCACCAGGGCATCTTCCACTTTGTAGGAAGCCTTTCAACGCTGCGTCTTCCGGTACGAGGTCGCTACTCCAGAACCTTTCGGCCTCAACTCCAGAACCTTTCGGCCCCAACGGCCATCTATTCTGCGAGCAATGTGCCCTGCTCATTGCCCCTTACTATTTTGAACGAATTGTCGTAATCATTAACTTTTAAAAAACTTTGTTTTTACTTTTATCTTAATGGGCAAAGATATCTTCTATAGCTTTCCACTCTACTCTGTGCGCTGAACTGAGCTGCCTCATCTGACCAATCTCTTTTGAGCATCTTCAAGTCGTATCAGATTTTCATAGGCCTCACTTGGTTACAGCTCAGCTCCCGTCTTCTGGCTCCCATTGCTTGACAACTGTGACCTAACTATCACGATGCATGCACTTCAACTTAGTTTACTTAATTAACTTAACGACTAGTTATTAGCTAAATTGGGTATTTTCCTGTTTTTAGGGTTCCGTACCTCAAAACGAAAAAACGGAACCCTTATAAGATCACTTTGTTGTCCGTCTGTCTGTCTGTCAAGGCCCTTTATCTGGGGAACGCGTGGAGGTATCGAGTTGAAATTAAAACCATATACTCAGGTTTGCGGTCCCTTGAAACTGTAAAAAAAACTTCGAGTTAACGAAAAACAAAGATACGGCCGTTTATGTCGCAAAAAACGTATATTTTGACACTTTCAAAGTCGAAGTTAAAGCGTCAAGCTTTCAAGGGAATCAAAATTCATAGGGTACTTCCCGTTGACCTAGAATCCTGAAATTTGGCATGAAGCACGTCTGTACAACTTGAATGACTTTGAAAAACGCTTAATTGTCGTTTTGTACACACGTTTGTACGAATTTTTTTTAGCCGAAAATTTTGGGTTTCCTACAAAATCCAGAAAAAGATTTTTTTTTTGGTGATTTACGTAAAAACGCTCAATTAGGTAATAATAATACCCCGGGGCGAGATATTTTTAGAAAAAAAAAATGTCAAATACCCATTAAGCGATTAAATTCCTGTTTAGAAATGTATGTACGAGGATTATTTAAGTTGGTACTATTTAATCTCGTAAGTTTAATACCCGATGACGTAGACCAATTAATAACTGTCACCACCTTAGATAAGTTAACCAGAATCGTATAACATTTCAACTGAAATGTAGTTCCATTACGGATTAAATTGTAGATAGAATTGATGCCCTAATACAAGTAAGGGCTGGTGCACACCACGTTTTTTAAACGCACCGTTGACGCGCGTTTTAGAAACGTCGACAGCGCGCTTTTATCCTATTGAAGGTCTACAGGCTGCGTTTGACTCGCGTGCGTATCGCGTCTTTATCGCTACAAACGCGCGTCAACGGCGCGTTTAAAAAACGTGGTGTGCACAGGCCCTAAAACAGAGCTAAAAACGGCTTGTCAGCACTGGCGCAGTTACCGAAGGGCTAGACTGATTAACAAACCTCTTATTGAACTAGCGAAAAATTCTCTATTCTTCTCTATTCCACCTTCAAAATCTAAATAAAATTAGGTTACAAAATCATGGGAACTTATTTTAGTCAGTAATAGTCTGACATTCCCTCCCGCTCCACCCTGAGCAAAAGAAGTTATTTGATGATTTCCTACGTAAAAACAGGAGCCCCAGTTTTTTTTTTGGGCCCAGGGCCGTTTGTTATCTAGCTACGCCACTGCATGTCAGGGCCGAGTTAGGAATCTATTCTTACCTGTCTAGACTGCAGTATTGATTACGGTATTCTATGATAACTTGGTCTACTTCATTGCCACAAGTTTGCCCTTTGTTCGTCTGTACTGTATTCCCAAATGCAATAAAAAGTTTTTTAAAGTTCCCATACCACATTATGTCGTGGCCGGATCTTAGAATTGCGACTAGGCGCCCAATACGTTCATATCTGCGCGAGCCAGGTTGATCTGCCTGCGTCGGAACAGCTATTTCGACCCATCTCCTCTAGACTGGCTACACTGAGCATCATACCAGAACACGGCCAGGCCCTTGGCGGTACGTCTTTGCTCAGTGGGTGGTCGCAAGCCGATGGTTGAAACCTATCACCAGTTAGTGTCACCTGATTAGCAGCACCCGGGGACCAGGTGTAGGGGCTTGCTTGCTTCGAGTATTTTCCTACGGACGCGGCGCGGTTGACTCCGCTTTCATTGGCCATTTCCATTTCATGAACTGGTCGTATTTCACGATATAAAACAGTATCCGCTGACCACATCATGATATGGGCTAGCCAAATTAATGAACACCTCGTTTCACGATATGAACATTTAAACGCACGATAACCTATTTCATGATATGGTCAAACATGATTGGTCATTATTGTAAAATAATTATGTTGTCCACCTGTAGAGTCGTTATGTTTTTGTGACGTAATATGGTGGCAGACAATTTTTTTTTTTTTTTATGTAAAGCAAATAATAATTTTATAATAGAAGATAAAAGTGCAGTGAAATATAATTACGACATAAAGTTGCGTCGTTAACGTTTAAATGATTTGGCCCGATTTAGCCGGCTATATCATGAAATGCAACCATTTCATGAAATGGTCGGTCTGTCATGAAGTGATCAATTCTAAGGGTGCTTACATAAAGAAACAGGTTTCCGGTACAGACAAATCTGTACGGATAGGTACCGATCAGCGCAGGTATAATATTTCAATATAATCCTATTCACTCACTTATAAAGAAACAGGTTGTTTCTTTATGCGAGTCAACACTGTACCGATCGGTACCGACCTGTACAGATTTGTCTGTACCGGAAACCTGTTTCTTTATGTAAGCACCCTAAGATCTGACAGACATATACATAATAGCTACTGATCAAAATGGGAAGACAACAGGATCGCTATCTGATTATTTTATTGTTATTATTGATAGGTTCGCGTTTGACCATTATCTCACCTGGTGGTAAGAGATGATGTGGCCGACGATGTACTTGAAATCTTATAGCAAAGCCCCCAAATCACCATTTCCGATCCCGAAATCAAATTCTGTATCTCACACACAGCAGTCATTCACTACACAGATCAGAATCAGTAACCTTGTGCCAAAGTTATCTCTGATGTTCTCGGCGCATTTCCTTTACAGGAAACAATGCATTAATGACATGACATCACAAAAAATGGAAGTTGGCATTACGTGCATGCATTTCTGTCTGTTGTATATTTTTGCATGAATTAAAAAAAAAAGTTAGAAATAGCAAGTACTTACTTAAAAATATATTTGGCACCATACTAGGAATTACTTCTGAATTACTTCTGGATGGATTGTGTGAAGATTGATATGAAAGAAAAGGAAGTTAGTGATAGTATGACGAGTGACAGGGCAGAGTGGAAGAAAAAAACGTGTTGCGCCGACCCCAAATAACACGGGACAAGGGCAGGAAGATGATGATGATGATGATGACTAGGAATTACTTCTGTATCGTAGGTTTTTTTTTAGATGGGAAATCATTCAATGACTTCTTTCGCTCTGGGCCGGAGTAGGAGGGCGTGTCAGACTTTTACTGGCTAAAACCCTCTCCTATGTTCCAGGACCCCGGGGTTCCCTTTCGGACAACCCATGAACCTGTAACGTGGATGGGTTCACAAGCATTTAAACTAACATACCAACCATGCTGTCTGAAACGTCAGAAGCGTCTCAGCCAAGACAAGGTCTGGTGAAGGTAACGGGCATCTACGGGATGCGGCAATATCTTAGCCAACGTCAGCATTCTCCCGTTTGGCTTCGTCGCAACATGTGTTCTTCATCTCTGATAGCAGATTTTTTAGTCAGCTCCGTTCTACCTTGTATAGGCTTACATGGCAGGGGGGGGGGGGGAGTTGGACTTTGAAGCCTTTTCAGGGCACCAGTTTTGTGTTATACCGGCTCACTGCTTCATCGTCATGCGGCAGAATGCCCAGCCCAATCCCACTGTACAGAAAAGTATTGAAGACTTTAAAAAAAAACCGGGCAAGTGCGAGTCGGACTCGCGCACTGAGGGTTCCGTACAAACTTACCTATGAAAACAGTTCAATTCCCGAATTGAGTTACGAAGATTTTTCCGTAATTTAATCGAAAAAAAGTACAAATTTAAAGTTTTCAGTTTTTTTTTTCCTATCTTCCTATATTAACCTTGCTGCGTGACAAATTTCAGGATTCTAGGTCAATGGGAAGTACTCTATGAATTTTGATTCCCGTGAGAGTGTCGAAATATACGTTTTTTGCGACATAAATGGCCGTATCCTTTTTTTTTAGTTACTCAGAAGTTTGATTTTTTCACAGCTTCAAGGGACCGCAGACTTGAGTATATGGTTTTAATTTCAACTCGATACCTCCACGCGTTCCCGAGATAAAGGGTCTTGACAGACGGATAACAAGGTAATCCTATAAGGGATCCGTTTTTTCCTTTTGAGGTACGGAACCCTAAAAATTATAAAGTTATCAGTAGTTAGGTATTATAAAATGTAGCCAGTCTAACAGCGATCCTTGCTGGCAATATAATATGTCATGACGTCAACACGTACTCGTATACGGATGATAGAATTAGTCATGTAGCCCAGAATAGGACTACTGTTACAATACAAAGCGAGTATAGTCCAAGATGGTGGATGTATCATCTTACTGTGTCCTTGTAGGGAGGACGATCTTTCGTTTTGATCTATATCTATGCATCTGTACGTCTCAAATTAAATTCTCGTGTCACACAGGTGTTTGTTATCGAAGTGCTCCGACTGATTTTTATGATTTTTTTTGTGTAAATTTGGGGGGTCTGATAATAGGTCGTAGGGTATTTTTTTTTTTATCATCCTACTGACATCCTCCATGTTTTTCTTTTATAATTTATATGGTAGAACCACACGGATATCGGATATCTATGGTAGAACCATAAAAATATATCTATGGGTAGAACTGTTTCTAACTGTAAATAAAATGTAAGTATAAGTGTCTGTTTGTAAATATTATTTTTTTTACTAAATGCATATCAAAATATACTCGATAACTATAACAGAAATGCAATTTTTAAAATTTTTGTCTGTCTGTCAGTCCTTTGTTCCGGCTAATCTTCAAAACGGTTGGACCGATTTTGGCGCGACTTTTACTGGTATATAGTTGATGTTATAAGGAGTAACTTAGGCTACTTTAATTTTTCGGAAAAAAATTAGGGTTCCACGCAAAAAAAATGGTTTTGAAATTGTGACCAAATGGCAATCTAATAAGGACAAAATCGCGGGCGCCAGCTTCTATACTAACTAATATTAGCAGTCTATACTAATATTATAAAGCTGAAGAGTTTGTTTGGTTGAACGCGCTAATCTCAGTAAGTACTAGTTCGAATCTATAAAAAAATCTATTAGTGTTGGGTAGCCCATTTATCGAGGAAGGCTACAAGTAGCTATAACATTACGCTACGACTAATAGGAAGACTTTTATAGATCAGTTACAAAAGACGCGAGTGATTCCGCAGGGGACAGCTAACCTAGCGAAAGGATGAGGCTGCACGCGTGAGGGAACGAAGGTCCTCACGCCCTAGCCGCCGTAATTCCGACCCCGACTACCAGCCACGGTAGACGCGGGCTTGCGGACGTCGAGCACTGGGTAGCGCGCCGTCCGGCTGTTCGGTAATTAACCGGACCGAGCTCAGTTGTCAACAGCGCGTAGTGATCCTCGCGCTCCTCAAAGAGATGTCAGCAAACCGTAGGGGCCCAGCAGGGCCGATACCCGCTAGCTAGGATCGCGGAGCATTTCTGAAAGGGAAACCCGTAGTCTTAAAACGCAAAGGGTAATTGAAGGGTACAGGTATGGTTTTAGTCAGTAAAAGTCTGACACGCCCTCCCGCTCCACCCAGAGCGAGAGAAGTCATTTTGATGATTTCCCATCTTAAAAAAAAAAACGGGACAGCTAATTAGGATAAAAGGTAGTTTGAAAGATAGTGTTTTAGTCTGTCTGAACCGATTGTTTTGTTTAGTCGATTTCAGCTTTACAAAGGTTTCATATTGGACTGTCCTCGGCCTACGTGACTTTTATATTTTATAGTTGGTTTTCGCGAGAAAGTAGCGAGCATACTACTGTATCTAAGTACACGCCATAATCATGGCGGTAAGTCCCCTCTTTGAGGAGTTACTGGAAAAACGTCATGACGCAGGTCCTCACCGAACATGGTAAGTTTGGGAGGTTCCTGCACCTGATTCGTGCGGAAGAAACCCCGGGTGTCACCATTGTGCGAGAGCATACGGTGGAAGTGTGCCCCGCTTGGGCGGAACACCGCCGTGTCCTCGTGCCTCGGTACAGGCCATGGTCCGGAGCGAGGAGGAATGGCAGGCAGTCGCCTCCGTGTGCGAAGCAATAATGCTAGCAAAGGAGGCGGCCGCACGCGTGAGGGAACATCCTCACGCCCCTGTCGCCGGGATCCCGACCCGGATTTCTAACCACCTTTGGGGTAAGCTTGCAGAAGATGAGCAATGGGTCACGCGTTTGGCCATCCTGACCGAGCTCGAGTCGTTGACGGTGCGTAGTGTTCCACGCTCGTCTCAAAGAGATTTGGGCCCTGTAGTTTCGGCTGTGCGTTGATATGTCAGTCAGTTTCTCCTTTTTATATTACTATAGTATAGATTAGGTCTACATAATAAATCATGCAAATCATAAAAACATATTCCTTTGTTAATCTAAACCTATCTCAATCCAAATTTTGTTGTTTATCTGAATGAAATGTAGATCCATTTGAATGCAAACGCATTATTTATAGATTCTTGGATGGCCTTGGAATTGCCCAAAGAAATGCATTTAAAATTCTCTATATTTAAACAGTTAGATATAGCATATGTCCTTCAAATGACAGTGAATGAAAATGCTGAAATGTTTTGTATCTTAAGATTTATGAAAGCGTCACTTTTCTGTGTTTTTTATTGGATCATGATCTGAACATTATTTTTGGAGCATTTTTGCTGCACGTCGTCATTCAAAACTCTTTGACGGTGAAGTTCACATCGTATTAAAATTAGTGTCTGCTGATGAACAGTAGTGTAGTGAAAAAAATCGGAATATGAATGTTGTTTTTTTTTTTCTAAATCCAATGACTTCTCCCGACAAAAAGTGGAGCGAGTGGTCGTGTCACACTAGCGGTTTGCGGGCGGGGCGGGCGCGCAGCGAATGTGTCTGTCGCGTTCGCGCCGTGGCTGCAAAGCGAAGACGTCGCGGACGCGTAGAAATTCGCAACGTTTTCAACGCGTGTTTGTAGCAAGTTAACGACGTACAATATACTCAGTAACCAAATGGATTCCGACGAGGAGACACTGCTGTTGGCTTTGTTATTTCGAAGATGCCGGAGACCCGCATCTCGTTGCCGGATCTCGTTGCGCGTCGTCAAAAATTCGCTGCGCAAGCGCGCCGTGTTCGTTGCGCGCCCGTAACGTATTCGTTGCGCACCCGCTCCGCTTTGAGGACGCTCGCAATCCGCTAGTATGATAAAGCCGGCTTATAATAGGGCGGCTTGCACGTGTCGTTTTTTTTTCTTTTTTTTAGGTGAGAAATCATCCAATGACTTCTCCCGCTCTTCGTGTCAGATTTTTACTGACTAAAACCCACTCCTATGTTCCTTCTTTGCCTTCGTTCCAGGGCCCCTGGTATCTTCTCTCTTGCACAACCCATGACCCCAGTAGGCTTCGACCCTGCTGGGTCCCTACGGTTTTTCAGTCATTTTGAGGCGCGCGTGGAACACTACGCGCCGTTGACGACTCGGGCTCGGTCCGGACAGTCACTGGACGGCCGGACGGTGAGCTACCCATTGCTCGCTGTCCACAAGCCCACGCGTACGGTGTGCACGTGCTATTTAAATATCAATTTAGTGTGATTTTACATCTATTTAAACTTAACTCGAACTTAACGCATTGCACGACCTTGGTTTAAAGTTAGATTTAAAGAAATGTTAAATTTAAACTAGCGTGGTAAATCCACAATGTTCCTTCATTTGCCTTTTGGAAAGGAGTAAAACCCACCTTTGTTCCATCATTTGCCCTTTGCGTTCTAGGGACGGTAACTCTTTCAAACGTTCCTGTTGGGGAGAATGAATGTGGATGGTAGTAAAGATAACGGAAAGTAAAAAAAAAAAAAAAAACGCTGGATGGATGTGCGAAAGATGCTATATTATGAGCAGAAGGTATTTGTATCCATGGGTTTACTAATGGACGCCACACACGATCCAGTTTAAAATTTAAAAAAAATATTTTACACACGCACCCAAGAGCTAAGCGTCTTTGTGAGATAAAACAACAGTACCAGATTTAAAAAAAAGGTCGCCCCACAGTAGAAATTACTCTTGTATTGTGGATGCCTTCACAAACGTGTAAATTCACATATACAAGACACTCAGGGGGTTACCATGACGTTCAAAATAAGATTGTTTCATCCTTATTCCAGGGTGGGTAAGAGACAGAGCTATACAGGTTGTCTAGCGCCATCTCTTACCCACACTGGAAATAAGAATGAAACAATCTTACTTTAAACGTCATGGTACAGGTCTCAGTCTCGGAACAACTATCTGTAGGCCATAGCATAGTCCCAGCAGTGGGAACATTATAAGGCCGACTATGCTATATAGTCGGCCTTATAATGTTCCCACTGCTGGGACTCAGGCCTCCTCTCTACGAGAGGGAATGGGCTGTAATCCACCACGCGGGCCCAGTGCGGGTTGGTGGATGTCACATGTCTTCGAATTTTTGGTTCTAGGACATGCTGGTTTCCTCACGATATTTTCCTTCACCGTTTTGAGAGCAGTGGTGATGAAATAAATTACACAAAGGCCATACAAATATTTATTTATATTTGTATCATTATTTATTTATGTATTAATAAATTGCTTGCTATACTTACAGTATGCACCAAAGCGTAAGAAAGCCTTTGCCATCCAACCATCCATCCATCCATCCATTTATTCCATCCAACAGTTTCCATCGAGTTCCAGCAATCCAGCGGTTCCATCGACAACTTAGCTCACATATTTACACGACGCGGTCAAGCCGCGCCGCACCGTGGTTGTGTGGCCAGGCTCTTAGATATAACATGTTAAGTTAATTGTTTTCGGAAAAACCCCTACTTACTACAAAATGTGATACAGTTGGGTTTCTCCATAGCTATTAGGCATGATGGAAATAGAATTCATGAAATTACACCTAGCCTCCGTATGCGTGGGAGGCACACTTGAAATTCGCAACAATTGCATTCGGCATGTTCCCACAAGTGGCGATATTTATGTACATCCGGCGCACCCTAGCCTGTCTGCTTCGCTTTCATTGATTCCACGACTGTTCTTGGAGATATATATTGTCCTCTCTTTTTTCGGTGGGACAACATCAAATGATTTCTCCCACTCTAGGTAAAGTGAGAGGGAGAGTAAGACTTTTACTGACTTTTTTTTTTATGTGGGAAATCATCCAATGAGATCTCCCGCCCTTTCGTGTCAGTCTTTTACTGACTAAAACCCACTCCTAGTTCCTTCGTTGCCTTTCATACCAGGGCCGGGATTTCCTTTCAGAAGCGAACCCATGGCCCCAGTAAGCTTCGACCCTGCTGGGCTCCTACGGTTTGCTGACATCTCCTTGAGGCGCGCGTGGAACAATACGCGCTGTCGACGATTTGGGTTTGGTCCGGACGGCGAGCTACCTATTGCTCGCCGTCCGCAAGCCCGCGCCTACGGGGTGGCCGGAAATCGGGATCGGGATCGCGGCGACTGGGGCGTGAGGGACGTTCCATCGCGCGTGCGCGTGCGGCCGCCTCCTTTGCTAGCATTACTACTTCGCAGAAGGAGGCGACCGCCTGCCCTTCCTCCTTCCTCCTAGCTAAGACTTTTACTGACTTAGTTCTTCAGTTACCCTTTGCGTTCCAGAGACATGGTAACTCCTTCGAACAACCCTGCAGCACAATCCCTGCCCCTGAATATTAATATTGTACAGTTGTTCTTCCTCACGAAGGCTTTGTGTGTGCGTAAGCTCTGAGCACTCTGTGTCTTAGAAAATAGGTTCTGCTTTATAGTCATACACTTTTGACAGAGTGATCGTGGTCATGTCTTGCGCTACCGATTCTCTCGTGATGCAACGCCATGCAGCTCTGTGTTTGGCAGCTTAGGAGTTGTCATTGGCGCTGGAGTGTGGTGTGTCACACCTATCGAGTTCTCGTTAACTTGAGGAACTTCGTATTTGCAATCTACACTTGTATTTTTCGAAAGGGTCAATAAAGTAGGGTGTACAAAAACATTTCGTTACATAAATATTACCATCTTTTATTTGACTTGTCTTGTCATTTATGTACCTAGACCTATGGGTCATTATCTTACTACTGAATTGTAAAACAGTTAATCAAAAACTGGTTGAGCTGAAATTTTACATAGACATTTCGTTTGGATGACAAATTGGCAATGCACGGTTAAATAAATTACATTATTCTAAATCCAATACGGCGGACGTATTATTTTCAATACACTTACTCGAAAAACCCGCTCTTATCCCTACCGCTTTTAGGTACACAATTTAGAAAAGTGCGCGAGCTGGCCCCTGCCACAATTCATTGTATTCATCGTATCAGGCTAAGCGCTAAGCGACTACCACGAGTTACCGGGCCAACCCCCGTTTATTTATTTCTTCGTAAGTGTATTGAAAAACGTCGTTTGATACGCGTGGAAAGTCACTGAAGCACTCTGGTCTATAAGACTAATTCCGCCTCGGTCGCAATGACAAACTGTATCAAAATGAACTATTTAAGCATCCCATGATATGAGTGTCGATGTAGAATGAAAGAATTTGCTGGGAGGAATACGAAAAAGCATGTTTTAATTAATATTTTCTTAAGAATAATTTTATAGAGGGCATGTCTGTTTTCTTATATTTAATCAATACCTCCTTAACTCAGTATTATTATCACCAACACCTCGCACCCTGGAACTGTTCGTGGAGTCACTCCTCAGCAAGGCGATGCAGGTTACGATGGCGAGGAACGCGAAGACGCTCAGCCCTTCGCACGTCAAGCAGTGCATCCTGGCAGAGTCCAAGTTTGACTTCCTGAGAGACCTGGTAAGTTTATTTTAAGATAGTTTTATTTTTTTTCAATTACTATACGAGTATGGTATATCGGAGAGCCTCTTCTGGACACGAGTTGCCATGGCCAACCTGGAAAACTAAACAGACAGCGCCCAAGTTGAGCGCCGCAAAGACAATCTCCACAGATGGGGGTTCTCGGACGGTTCCGATCTTCAGTGTTTGTGCTGGGTCTCTCCGCAGACCATGTCCCACCTTCCATCCTGCATCATGTGCCCTGTTAACTGTTCACGTAGAGACCTAATGACAGCATCAGCGGACGGCATTGCCGTGGCCGAGTAGGTACTGGGCCAGGCAAGCAAGGAGGAGGTCATTTAACTGGTTATGCCATCGATACGCTAAGAAGAAGGTGGGTTAAGGTAAAGGCTGTCACTTATGGGTACGACGGACGTGGTGACCTTTTCTCATAAAAATTAGAACAGTTTAACAAACAATTTTTTTTTCAACGCCTCATCGTCATCATTAGATGATTTTTAACGAATTTCACGATTTCTTACATCCAATCTCATCCTGGTCACATTTTGCAGGTCAGTGTCAAGTTGTATATTGATTGAAATATGATTAGCCGTCGTAACACGTATTTATTTACGGCATTGTATTTACCAAAACAACCCTCTCGGTTCGTCAAACCCTATTAATAATAATAATAGTCCACAACTATCACACAACGCCGTCTAGTCTCAAGCTAAGCAGAGCTTGTGTTATGAGTACCAGACAACTGATAAACATACTTATATATTTTCTAAATGCATACACAGTATTACCCCAGTAGTAGTTTATTAGTAATTACACCCAGACACAGAACAAATGATCCTGCTCATCACACAAATATTGTCCTGGGTGGGAATCGAACCCACGACCTCCGCAATAGCAGTCAGGACAGTGGTCCTAGTTGGTCTAGTGGTTAGTGAACCACTAGACCAACAGGCGAGTCAAAGATATTTAATAGCTATTTCATGATTGAATCATGTAATAGGGTTAGGTGACCTGCAACTGGGAAGTGATTGCCCCCAATTTTTTCAAATCGACGACCTCTAATGAGGGGGGATGCGATCAGACTTTTCCAATGACGTTATATTTGATTAGTAGATAAGTGACAATAAGGGACAAACAAACGAATTAAAAGCGACTACAAAGAAGAATATTAATTTTGGTAGCTTTTAATCATTTATTATTTATGATATTAATCATGAAAACCTGGTGTAAATTCGTATCACAGATAATCAAAGTATTGAATAATTAAAGTACCTATATAACAAAAATTTTACCAGTCACAGAATAATCAAATTACCTACATATTTACAGTTATTACGTTTTACCAATAAAGGTACCTACTTCTCTCAAAACTTTGTTTACAAAACACTTAAAAAATATAAATAGTAAAAAAAGCAAGTAAATCGCAGATACAATAACGAGATCACTCCCAAAACCGCTTCAGTGATAAGGAATACACAAATCATAATAGATGTGTCATTCTCTTTACCTTCTGTTTACCTGCTTTTGCATCTATGACATTGAAACGCAACTTAGTCAGTCTCTAATCATGTCAGAACAAAGTGCGTCTTGCAGTTTCAATCAAAGTAGATTTGTATATATTAAAAGAAAACATGGAACAGTTATTCTTCATGCAGGACATCAGTATAATTTAAAAAGAAAAGACAGATATGGTTTAGAAACGTGGGAGTGTATCCATAGGAAAAAAAAGTGCAGGGGTTATATCAAGATACAAGTAAGTAAATAACACCCTATGATTTGTCACTTATGGTTTTTGTTTTTGAGTACCTATATTCATAGGCAATATCGGTTAACTAAATCAGGCACTTTCAAATCTACCCTCCGCCCGCGACGTTTATTTCATAAACATCTGTCGTGTATGTATGTAGATTTGTGTGTGAGTTTCCAAGCACATCGATGACTCCTACGCATAAAGTCGTAACGTAACATATATTTTTAATAAAATAAAATTAAATAAAATAAAAAAAATGTTATTACATCCAGCATCTGGTAGTGTGATCTTAAATTGATTACTTTATAGTGGCCATTAGGGTTTTTATATTACTAATGCACACCAAATGTGATTCCATATTTGAAAATTCCATAACACGTATCATTTTTGAGATTTTTGACCTAAAAAACCATCTCTTATAACGTTGTTAAAATAAATTCATCAGCGTACTATTTTCTTTATGTTTTTGGCTCGTATTCACCTAAATTACATGCTAAAAAATTGCTTAAATTAAACTAAATAAGTATATGATATCCCGAGTGAATCAACATCAGAACTCTGGGGTGCTTAATTGAAAAAAAGTTTACAATACAGTTAAAATAGTTGTATGGACACCTCATTACTTTGAAAATAAACATTTAAAAAAAAGAAGATAAACTCTATCAATTCAAAATTTTAATGCTATCAGTGCCATGTAAGGTATTTTTTTTAGAATTTTCGAGAAACTATAATACTAAAACTATAATACTAAATTTTTTCTACTCTCAAATTCGAAATAAGGCCTTCAAATTGAACGAAATATACGTTGTATTTTATAAAGAAAAATTATAGACTAGTGTTATTGATTACACAATGCAAAAATATCGGTTAAAAGTATTTCACAAATTACCTCTCCTGAAAAAATGCACTTTTTGCCTGATGACCTTATGCGTTGGAGGTATCGAAATTATAATTTTGCCGAACAATAACTTTTATTTTTTGTACTTGGGGTGAATTCACAAGGAATGCATTATTTAAAATAACTTATTATAGATGTTTGTATTAATAAGTTAGGATAAGCGCATTTATCGCATTGGGGATAAAAAAATTGTAATGCCTTGTTCTTTTTTTTTTAGAATAACAAAATTGTACTCGAATTCCGTCATATATGTGCACCCGATTTTGAAAAAAATGATTACGAAGAACGCCTTTATTCACTTAAGCAAGCGGTGGTAAAGAAAAAGATTCCTGCTGTTCCTCAAACGTTTAATCCAACGATTGGTTCGGGCGAAAACAGAGCATCTGTTATCGTAAGTGATTTATCATGCATTGTACAAAGATGATTTCACACTAGAAAATTTGTGAAATCATCTTTGTGCAATGCTTTTCAAATAAGAATAGGAACGTCAATGACCTCTATCTGTCAAATGTTATTTGAAAAATACGATTTGCAAAAAAAACTTATTTGCGTATCAATAATATTTTTTTACACCACCTGCTCGATAATGCCCTTTTATATGTCATACAACCATCACTTAAAGCAAGTTATTCTGTCCCTAGGGAGATAATGCAGTAAGGGCGATCCCTAGGGAATAATGAGATTTGAATTTGGAACGTCAAAACATTAAAGTGAACTAAAATGTACGTGTGTGCATCAAACAAGTTTATTCAAAATTCAAACTGGACACTAAACAAGAATAAAACTTGGTCGAAACGGTTACTGACGAATTTCGAAAAAAAAAAGTAATGTTTTTCATTACTTTTTGCAGGAGTGATAAAGAAAATTGTAACTATAGAATCTTAGAGTAGTGAATTTTGTTTGTTTCAAATCTCAAAACATGTTGAGTGATAGTTAAGATTACACATAATACTTATATATCTCTAATATATGATTTGTTTAACTAAATTGTCTTTTAATTCATTAACGCTCAGGCGGTAGCCGGCGCCCGCAAGCCATTGTCTTACTATTGTGTCTCTAATTACGCACGTCAAAAGGTTAATTATCTCACAGATGGTGTAAAAAGTAGAGTATCCAACACGGGGATAAAGCTGTCTTTGTCTTGGGTGGCTTGAATACCTCACTTCACTCAGGTTTCTTTATTAACTCCCTCGCAATGCTCGGGAGTTATTATATAAATCCCTCACTAACGTTCGGGATTAAAATTAGCAACCTTCGTTTCGTTCGGAATTCAACATGCCGCCGGCGACTTAAAGACCCCACCTAGTCACATAATCTACTATTTTTACTTTGTTTAACCGAAATCTAAGTGAAAAAAAAAACGTTATTGCTTAATCTAAATTATATATCTATATATAAGCATAATTCTGATTAAAGTTTTTTCGTTCATAATTCGTAAATAAATTCAATTTAACAAAATATCTTGTTTTGCTCACCCTTCCTGATTCGATTTGACAGCTATGACGTCACAACATGGCGCTAAGTCGATCCCATTCTTATTTGGATTTTACAATAAAGTTACTGGTGTAGAATAGTGTAGATAAACTACAATGTAAAGAAGCTGATCAAGTACAAATACCATTGGATTATCAAGATTTAGTTTTGGCAGATTATTCTGAAAATATAGTAAGAATCACAATTTTATTATTGGTTCTGACAGAACAAAATGACGTTGATTGAAATTGCTGATTACTATAGCGATGGACCATTTCATCACATCTGTTTTACACGCAGAAGGCCATTTCACCAAATTAAAGGTATGCGGAACAGAATGTAAAGTCCCGCACACCTTTTTTGGAAATGGAGGATCCTCCGGCCAGATGAGTTGTTATGTTATGTCTGATCCGGGTAACTACCCGATAGATAATAATAATATAATAATTTTTTTTTAGTTCTTATGTGGCGTTATAGATGTCGCTACATTGTCTTGCCCAAAACCATTCATACAGCTATATACATTGACATATAGCTATATACAATCCACGGGGATTTAGGAAGCACAGTGAACAGTACCAACATGTGCTACTCTTGTATGCTCTTATGAGTAATAGATCAGAACAATCGTACTACAATGCGTTCCAAATAAGAATAGGATCGATTGCCAGGTAGTGACGTCACGTCATACTGTCAAATCGAAGAATTACTATGGTGAACAAAACAAGAAATTTTTAAAATTTAATTTATTTACGAACTGTGAACGAAAATAGTTTAATCAGAATCCAGTTCTTCAATTTTTCTCATCTCTGAGTTCTTCAATTTTGCCCAATTTCTTGCGATTTGACAGAATACGTGACGTCACAACATGGCAATCGATCCTTTTCTTATTTGGAACGCATTGTACATATTGTTTTCATTAATACCTGAATGGAATCCGACAACGTAGAAAACTGATTACGAAAAGATTTAATAGTAAGGGGTTGCTATTAGAATTACAATAGAGCAATTTGGGTAAAAGGCAAGGAATTGAGTATCAGAAAATGTAATAATCCTATTAAAATACGAGAAATGGCACTCAGTGTTGCTCGCAACTGAAATTATGAATGGCTGGACATACATCACATGCAAACCTTGTGAAAAAGAGCGTAATGGTGCAAGATTTTAATAATATAGGTAATTTTATTGTTTTATACTTGATTCATCATCACCATCATCATCTTTCTACTGTCCCGTTTTATTTTGTGTCGGCGCTACACGATTTTTTCTTCCATTCTGTCCTGTCACTCGTCACGCTATTTTTATAACTTGATTATTGTAAAAAAAATGATGACCTGTGATTATTTTTAGGGTTCCGTAGCCAAATGGCTAAAAACGGAACCCTTATAGATTCGTCATGTGTCTGTCTGTCCCTCCGTATGTCACAGCCACTTTTTTCCGAAGCTATAAGAGCTATACTGTTAAAACTTGGTAAGTAGATGTATTCTGTGAACCGCATTAAGATTTTCACAAAAAATTTAAAAAAAAAAACAATAAATTTTGGGGGTTCCCCCATACTTACAACTGAAACTCAATTTTTTTTTTTTTCATCAGACCCATACGTGTGGGGTATATATGGATAGGTCTTCAAAAATAAAATTGAGGTTTCTAATATCATTTTTTTATATACTGAATAGTTTGCGCGAGAGACACTTCCAAAGTGGTAAAATGTGTCCCCCCCCGTAACTTCTAAAATAAGAGAATGATAAAACTAAAAAAAATATATGATGTACATTACCTTATAAACTTCCACCGAAAATTGGTTTGAACGAGATCTAGTAAGTAGTTTTTTTTTTAATACGTCATAAATTGTAAACCGCAATTTACCTTTTAAGTTTGTACGGAACCACCCTCAGTGCGCGAGTCCGACTCGCACTTGCCCAGTTTTTAGATTTTTTATTTTCTTTTATTGGCCAATCAACAATTGTTTACACCATAAATTTTTAAACTAATTATCTACCATAATCTAGGTTGTAGCTATCAGGAAACAGACTCCGGCAGGGAGTTCCACTCCTTAGCTGTACATACAATAAAAGTATTGCAATAAAACTGTTATTTTTAAGTTTTTTTTTTTTAATATTTACAAGTTTTTGCGTTTTTTATACAAAGTTTTTGTAATTTTATTGTTAAAATAATTAATTATTCTAAATACCTTGATAATTTGTGACACGAATTTACAAGTTTTTTTGATTATAAGCAATTACGATGTAGAACTTACGAATAATTTAACAACAGGTAATTTTTACGTATAGGTAATTTTATTGATAAAACATTGTTATTGTATTTATGTAATTTGATTGTAACTGTGAATAATGACTAATAGGTACATTTATTTTGTTTAACTCTTGTGTTTTTTTCCCAGTCGCCACTTGGTGGTGACTTAATTGCTTAAGAATCTTTGACTGGCCTTTTAGTCTAGTGGTTAGTGGCCCTGACTGCTATGCCGGAGGATGTGGGTTCGATTCCCACACAAGACAAATGTTTGTGTGATGAGCACGATCGTTCGTTCTGTGTCTGGGTGTAATTTATCTATAATTATACAGGATGTTTGGTGCATCGTGTGCATGTGCACCCCTAAACACTTCTCATGCCCATGAGTGATGGCATGAGAAGTGTTTAAGGGTCTGAAAGGATAGCAGATGACCCCTCCCGTCGATCATTTTAATTTGGCACACGATACACCAAACACCCTGTATATGTATTTAGAAATAAATATGTTTATCAGTTGTCTAGTATTCATATCACAAGCTGTGCTTAGTTTGGGACTAGATAGCACTATGTGAAAGGTGTAGAAAAAAAAATCTATCTAATATTTCAAAGCTGGTTTCAGTTTGAAGCCTAACATAATTATTGCGTTGGTCCAGCAACTCAATTGTTTCAGCCTATTACGACATTCAAGGAAAGCACAAGTTGTGTTATTTAAAAGAATGAAAAGTTACGCAGAATGTTTTGCAAGATTCTCTTGTTTACGGTAAAAAATGGAGGCCTTACAAAATAAAAGCTCAATTATTCTGAAAATAACTTTTTTTTTTGTTTTAAGTTCCTTTTGTTACAAGCACGCAATATGTTTTTTTTTCGCAAATAAAAGCACATTTTAACAAAGGCCAGTCATTTTTTAGGGTTCCGTACCTCAAAAGATAAAAACGGAACCCTTATAGGATCACTTTGTTGTCCGTCCGTCTGTCTGTCTGTCAGTCAAGACCGTTTATCTCTGGAACGCGTGGAGTTGAAATTAAAACCATATAATCAAGTTTGCGGTCCCTTGATGCTGTGAAAAAATCAAACTTCTAAGTTAACGGGAAAAAGATACGGCCGTTTATGTCGCAAAAAACGTATATTTCGACACTATCAAGGAAATCAAAATTCATAGGGTACTTTACCCAGAATCCTGAAATTTGGCATAAAGCAAGGTCATATAGTACAGATATAGGAATAAACCTGAAAACAGTGAATTTGTTGTTACGTAAAAAGATTTTTTTTTTTGCGAAAAATCTTCGTAACTCAATTCGAGAATTGACCTGTTTTCATAGATAAGTTTACACGGAACTCTCAGTGCGCGAGTCCAACTCTCACTTTCCCGGTTTTTTTTTTTTTGTTAAAATGTAACAACGAACAACTGAAAGCAATTGAAAGCGCGTGACTTTTTTAACTGTTCTACACCTACACAAACCTTTTTAGAAAAGTCTGGAGCATCGGCACCGAATCGTGTGTAAAAACAAGCAGCTTTTTTAAGTATTTCATTAAATAACTCTTCCCTCTCTGAGTGAAACGAGAGGGAGTGTCAGTCTTTTACTGATTTAATTCATTAACGCTCAGGCGGTAGCCGGCGTCCGCAAGCCATTGTCTTACTATTGTGTCTCTAATTACGCACGTCAAAAGGTTAAACCCACCTGTGTTCCTTCAGTTGTCCTTTGCGTTCCAGGACTGCAGTATCTCTTTCGATCAATCTGGCAGCCTGGTAAAAAAGAAACAACAACCCTAATTTTCCTATTACAGACATTTAATTCCGAAAGATGTCCACGGTTGAACATAGGCCTCCCCCAAGTTTCGCCACAACGACGGGTCCTGTGCGCCTCGCATCCATCGGATTCCTGATTAGCTTGTTTGTCTAGTGGTTAGTGGCCCTGACTGCTATACCGGAGGTCGTGGGTTCGATTCCCACACAGGGCAAATGTTTGTGTGATGAGCACGATTATTTCTTCTATGTCTGGGTGTAATTTTTCTATAATATGTATGTATTTAGAAATATATAACGACGGTGAAGTGACAAGAACTCCTAACTGTCGAAGTCAAAAAGTTTTTGTCTTAAAAACGTTAGGAGGTAATACTAAAAATTTACATGTTGGTTTAGTTAGGAAGTGTTTCCACAATTTAATTTGGTGCGGTTGCAACTAAATATTCGCTTCAGAGATTTCACAAAAACATGCGGAAACACACATTTGAATTAAAAGCGCTAAAAAGTAATTTTGTTAGTTAGAAGGTATTGGCACTTCACCGTCGATAAGTATGTTTATCAGTTTTCTAGTACTCATAGAACAAGCTCTGCTTAGCTTGAGACTAGACGGCATTGTGTGATTGTTGTGGAATATTATTATTATTCCCGCGACCCTCACCAGGTCTGGAAATTTTTAGAGCATTTGATGACCATATTTTACCTCTTACGGTCCACAAGTCGAGAGCCACTGAGACAGCCTTAGAAAAGTATGAAGTAAAATTTTTTATTTATTTATTTTCAGGTGAAGAATATCCCAGATGTATCGGCGGCGGAAGAGAAAGAAATGATGAGCGCTGAAAGTTCGCCGAACTCTTCTAGGTAAAATCTACTTTTATATCTAAACACACAGCTGACTATCAGCCAAGTTTGCAAAACAAAAAGGCAGCGGGTCCACTTTTAACCCCCCATTACTTTTAAACAATAGATTTATTGGCAATACAAGCGGGGAAGTTGAATACAACTTCCACGCTTGTATTTACATACACCCCTATTTTTTAATTAGTACAAAAAAATGAGGCTCTACCCGTACCCGTTATTGATCATATTTGTGTAGTCAAAACTAAAAAAAACGAAATCCCAAAATTGTCCACGAAAATTTGTCATAATTGGTAAATTCATAATTGAATAAATTATTCATAACAATTGCTACTAGAAAATACTACGCGCAGTGTATAAGCCATAAATTGAGTGACATTGTGGGATATAAACATACTCTAATAACTTAGCTGTTTACGAATATTATTTATTGAGACTTTATTTAAATAATAACGAGACCTTTTCTAATAAGCCCTTTAAATATTTGTATTAATTAAAAATTAGTGGTGTATAGTAACACCCTCTTCATGGAGTTTCTATCACATTCTCCTTTAGAAATCTACGCTTTAAAACGTGCAATTAGCATCATTTTTCTGACTGACATCTTGACAATTCAAAAGTGCCTGTAAATGGTTTATTTGAAATAAATGCTTTGATTCTTGATTCTTCTATAATAATTATCAAGTACCAAATTACAACAAAATCACCTCTTACTATTCACGAGTTAATGACATTAAAAAAACACTATTTTTATCACTGTGAATGAGTTTGAATGAGTCTTCACTCATTACGTGACTTAAAAAAAAATGAAAATAAAACGCTATTATTATAGGAAAAAAGGGAAATCACTGCATTAAGGTTTGGTTCCGAAGGCAAAGTTACTAACGTGGCTTTTTTTCAAACATTGTGTATAGTATATAAAATAACTTTATATCGTTATTTTTAACGATTTTAAATCTAAATAAACTAAATAACTAAAACTGATATTCAGTGTGGATGATGACTCTGATCAGGGTCTGAAGACAGACTCGATCTGAACCCGAGAAATAAAAATTATGCTCAGCATAAAGTAAGGATATCCTTGTAAAAATATAAATGTGAAATAATTCCAAGTTCTCTTGAAGTGATTTTTAAAATTATAGCTCTCGTTCCTTTTCCTCACATTGTTAAGTAATAGAAACATAAAATTTCCTATTAAGACAACTGAAGAAGGTTTTGAATGGCCGTTTTCACAAAAGGCGAAAACGACACGATATCGTGGTATTGGTAATTTCATACATTTTTTAACGAACGATGTAAGTGGTTGGTCCGATTAGGTACTGCTCGGTGGCATAACGCATACAAGATGTTAGTTATTGCCAAATGAAGATCAATCACATAATAGCAAATCTGATTTTTACTAAGTACATCGTATGTGTAATAATTTACTGAGCATTTAATTTTTTAATTATTAAAATCCGTCAAGAAACGGTGGATTTATTAGTTTTTTTCTGAACGGCTACTTGGAAACGCGCGCTCTCGCTGGACTGTTTACGATGACATCATCTGTCATGATCCGTTCGACGAACGGCTTGATCGTATCATTCGCTGGTGGAGACCGATCATGAAAGATGACGTCACAGCGAGTCGCTTCATTCTCGGGCACGTTTCTGGAACTAATGATACTAAAATTGCTGTATCTTCGTCATTTTTGGTCCGATTTAAATAATTTCTTCACAATATTTCCTGTTTTTTTTTAACCGACTTCAAAAAAAAGGAGGAGGTTATCAATTCGGTTGTTTTTTTTTTTTTTTTTATCATCATTTTTTTTTTTATGTTTGTTACCTCAGAACTCCGTCGTTTATGGACCTATTTGCAAAAATTTTTTTTCCCTATACAGGATATGCTTCCAGATTGGTCCCATTTTTTTCAAAATCCAGTTCTGATGATGGATTCCATGAGGAATCGAGGGAACTCCTCAAAAATTATAGGCAACCCTATGGTAATTTTAGTATTTTCATCAAGAACTTAAGCACTTACAGTCAAAAAGTAACATTTGATGAAGTGGAACTGATGAAGAAGACCAGAAATGGTCAACGGAACTTCATACTCAAATAGATATCACAATGAAGATATAGTTAAGCGACTATGACAATACAAATAAATGAATGATTCTGAATAGTTACGTTAAAAATGGTATCATCGAAGTGATCTGATGATGATGATGGAGCCGGAAGGTAGGCACTGGAACTCCGTAATTAATCAATGTAACCTAGCCGTGTTTGGACTTATTAGAATTGTCATGAGATGCACTTTGGCTATAAGGTACTATCGAACTGATCTGATGATGGAGCCGGAAGGTAGGCACAGGAACTCCGTAATTAATCAATGTATCCTAGCCGTGTTTGGGCTTATTAGAATTGTCGTGAGATGCTCTTTGACTATAAGGTACTATCGAACTGATCTGATGATGGAGCCGGAAGGAGGAAGGTAGACACAGGAACTTTATAATAAAACAATGTAACCTAGCAGTATTTGGGTTAATTGGAATTGTCATGAGAAATAGGCACTCTGTTTATAAGTGTATCGTAACTAAAAAGTGTGAAATAAAAACTTTTTAGAAAAAAAAAAATAACCGACTTCACTAAAACAAAAACACTAAAAGGATCAAAATAACTTTAATTTCGGAAGTCGGTGTTAAATAAGAAACAAACAATACCGAGAAACACCGACATCCGAAATTAAAGTTATTTTGATCCTTTTAGTGTTTTTGTTTTAGTGAAGTCGGTTATTTTTTTTTTTTCTAAAAAGTTTTTTGACGCTATAAGTCTGCATACTCCACAAAAATCATGACTGATCCTCATTGACATCGTCAGATAAATGACACTACCACCCTCACGAATTCTTGTCGTTATCTTTATAGCCTAATGTGAAAATGGCTATTGACAGGAACTTGGTAGACAGTTAGATCTTACTTATTTTATAGGCTCTAGCTGACTCCATAATTGGTTATGGACTCAGTAGCTACGAGAGAACTTATGAAACACATCAAGATAAAATTTACTAAATACAACAAACTATTTTCTAAAATATAGTACCTCTTACATTACTTAAAATTAAAACAAAATACCAAAATGATTACTCTGAACTATTTGATTATTGCAACATATTGCCAGTTGAAAACATGATAAAACTTTCAAAACTAAAAGATGAATGTAACAATAAATTCATATAACAATATAAATAATTTAATTAAGAACACACGTCATTCGAAACAAAGAACGCCGTTGCGAAACTCCGCTACAGCGCCAAGTCGCGGCATGACGGACAGAGCTCTGACGAGATCTCATGGTGGAATGGCGACAGCGACTGTCGCAACCCAGTGCTGGGCACGCCATAATTATGGCGGTAAGTCTCCTCTTCGAGGAGTGGCTGGAAAGGCCTGGTTCTCCCCAAGCATGGTCAGTTCGGGAAGTTCCTGCACCGGATTCGTGCGGAAGTAAAGCCCGGGTGTCACCATTGTGTGGACAGCCCGTAGGATACTGTGGAGCATACGGATGATGATGAAAAAATGTAGGGTCAAACTTATGTAAGCGTCATTTCATTTCATAAAACACAGATTGAGTACGAGCGAGTCAACTTAACTCGAATACTAGACTCGAGTCACCTGGACTCACGTAATAAAATCGAGTCAGCGACATCAGAATCGATTCTTTCTGACTCGAGTCTTGTGTACTCGAGTAAGCGAGTCCAAAGCAGGAATCGAGTCTGACTCGAGTCAAGCCGTATTCAGCACATCACTAGTACAGGCCATGTTCCGGAGTGAGGAGGAGTGGCAGGCGGTCGCCTCCTTCTGCGAAGCAGTAATGCTAGCAAAGGTGGAGGCTGCACTTGCACGCGCGAGGCAATGGCGGGAGCCATTGCACCCCAGCCGCCGGGGGTTCCGATTCTGATTTCCGGGATGGAGATGTCAGCAATCGTAGGGGCCCAGCAGACTACTGGGGCCAAGGGTCTCATTCTGAAAGGAAGACTCGGCCCCGGTACGAAAGACAGCGAAGCAACAGGAGTGGGTTTTTAGTCAGTAACACACCCTTCTGCTCCGCCCAAGATCGAGAGATGTCATTGAATGATTTCCCTCCCACTTAAAAAAAAGAAATCGGAGGTGCTCCTCGAAATTCCATCGGCTGTCGAGGACGAATCCCAGGCACTTCATCGTCTACTCGACGCCGATGTGAACTCCTCCTTCCGTTGTTTGGGAACCCGGAAAATGTAATCTATACTACGATTTTAACACAAAAAGCGAAGCCGTTATAAAAATCTTGTAATTTTTATGTTTTTGCTGGTTTATTGTACACTGACAAGGTACTAACAACTGTTTAACGTTTGATCCACCTGCACCTTGTGAATTAAGTTCAAAACACATCGAAACGGCACGGCACAGCAGGACAGCAGCTACCAATTTCAGCTTCAAAGCATTTTGAACTGTATTTTTATTATTAAAATGCATAATATTAGCTGAAAAGGATCGCGTGGTAAATGATTGATGGCACATCTTGCAACCAGAAACGAATTTTTTTATTTTATTATTTACGCATCAACGATTTATTTACAAAACAATTTCAAATACAATTTTCTATCTTAAATAACGCTTTCAGTTTCTCAGTGACACACATAGTAGGTCCTTGAGATCATCGGAAAACCTAAAATTAAGTATTCGCACGCATTCCACTTCTTTCGTTGACAAATCTTTCACAATTCAAGCAGCTCGTTTGTGGAATGCGTTACCCTTAGAAGTGAAGCGTGCTCAAACGCTACCTACGTTTAAAAAAATGGTGAAGGAGCATTACCTTTCACTTTGATTTTTTCGTCTCCTGGCTCAATTATATATTTTTTTCTTATATTGTATGTATGTATTTGTGTTATTATGTCTTATTAGTATTTTTCTGATGTTGTACACTGACAACCCTAAATCCATCTCCTTTCTTTCAGTCCATCCAAAGGTTGTCTGTAAGAAATTGCCGTGTGCGATAAGACCGCCCATTGTACACTTATTTTTAATTATGTTTGTCCTGTATTTTTGTTTATGTGGTGTACTATAAAGAATATAATAAATAACAATATACAGGGTGTCTTTAACATCGACGCACAAATGAATACCATGGATCCAGTACATGATTCTGGACCCCCCGGTTTCAGTGATGAAACTGTATAAAATCGTTATTCTAACATTTTTAGTGAAAAAAATTAATGAATTACTTTTAAAATTAAAAATGTCATCGGGGTTGATTAGAATAACGATTTTATATACCTCGATGACTTTTTAATTAATTAATTAATCTATATATATAAAAGAAAGTCGTGTTAGTTACACTATTTATAACTCAAGAACGGCTGAACCGATTTGGCTGAAAGTTGGTGGGGAGGTAGCTTAGAACCAGGAGACGGACATAGGATACTTTTTTTTTTTAGTAGGGTTGAGTAAGGTAGAGTAGGATATAGTAGTCAGTTGACGGGAGCGAAGCCGCGGGCAAAAGCTAGTTTTTAGTATTTTTTTTGTATTTTTTTATTTAAAATATCATCGCGGTTGGTTAGAATAACGATTTTACACAGTTTAAAATTAAAAAAGTATTTTTTTTTTTTAAATTAGGAAAAAGCCGACGAAAAATTCCACCACTCCCCGGGTCCAGAATTATGTACTGGATCCGTGGTATTCGTTTGTGCGTCGATGTCAAAGACACCCTGTATACTTTATACAGTTTATACTAATCATCAAATAACACTTTATAGGGGGGTGTTGAACTAAACGACGGTAATATTGATAAAGGGTTTAATGAACACACAATGCGGTGGGTTTTACAGTTAAACAAATACAGGATCGAATATTAAGTAGGTATGAGGTAGGTAGGCCTCCGACGCCGCGCGGGGCGCGTGCGTGCGCGCTATCAAGTTGGTGGCTTACGGCAAACTGACTCTAGCGCTCTGCGCGTTACTAGAGCGCTCGCGCAGGCGCGCCGACCGACGACGTGGCATTACATGAGGGGTGTGCGGGGTACGAGGGGTGGCACGAGCTGGCAACGTGTCCCTTTTATTATGGCGCGCTATAACCTCCCCCTCCAAGTCACAAGAACGACCCGGCTGTGACTTGGCTGGTCTGCCACGCCGGCGCTGATGAACAATCACCGAGTTCGAACCCAAATAAGGTGACAGAGCGCTGGCATGATATTTCCCTTTGATCATCCCCTCACTATCAACAACTACGAATGATGTTGGACTAACGACTTGTGAGACACGATACGGGCCTTCCCGCCTTGGTGCAAATTTACTCGTGAAGCCTTTGGCTGCACTACTCATCAAGTGAGTCTCCACAAGAACCAGGTCTCCCTCTTTATAAGGAAGAACATCCCTTCGACACTGATCACCCATAGACTTCCTAATATCTTGCTGTTCTTCTACTCGGCGCTTCACATCCCGAAGGATGCGTGCGAAATCCTGCAAATACGGCGTGATTTGGGGAACATAATTCTGCTGCGAGACAATCTCTCGGAGGTCCGTCTGTACGGTCAGAGGAGAACGCAATTCCCGAGCGTACGTAAGATAAGCGGCGGTGTGTCCTGTACTTTGGTTGTGTGCAGTATTGAGCGCGAATCTCACCATCGGTAAAGCGAACGGCCAACGGCGATGCTCTGATCCAATTAAAATGGCCAGATGTTTTTTAAGTTCGCGATTTTTGCGCTCTGCCGGATTCGCCTCCGGGTGGTATACAGGAATTAATGATTGCTTTACCCCAAGCACAAACATGGCCTTTTGCATAACCGATGCGACGAACTGACTCCCGTTGTCAGAAATGACGCGGCGAGGCAACCCATACCGGAGGAATACCTCCTCTATGAGGGTTTTTGCACATACCTCGGCAGTTGCATCACAAAGAGCAAACAGCTCTACCCATCGACTAGCTGTGTCCTCCACTAGAAAAATCCATTTTTCACCCTTTTCCCCTTCGGGTAATGGTCCAAATAGATCCATCGCAAGAACCTCAAACCTTTGCTGAAGCACTGGGGTCTGAAGCAGACCTGCAGGTTTCAGATTAGTAGCCTTGTATTTCTGACAAAGATCACATGACTTCAGGTATTGGGCCACATAGGTCTTCATGTTCTTAAAGTAATATCTTTCTTTGATCTTCCTCAAGGTCCGCTCCAAACCCAGGTGTCCAGCAGTAGGCGCGTCATGAAATTCTTTAAGAAGTTCCGCCTGTAAAGACTGTGGAACCACTAGCTGAGGTTCTTCGGAATCTCCATCCGGATCACAGCGGTATAATACACCTTGCGAAAGATAATATCCCCTATCAGTCCAGCGCATAGCTGCTTCTGGATTATTCGCATCTTCAAAATCTTTTATAATTTTGCTGACGTCAGAATCGTTCAATTGGGCATCACGAATATCCTCGGCCTTTTGATGAGGTAAATCAACGACTACCAGGCAAAGGCTGCAAGGACTCGAATCAAGTTCCTCGGATTCGGTGGTCACTGGGCGACTGAGCGTATCAGCAATGACATTGATTTTACCCGGTGTATATTCGATGACCAAATTGTATGATTGAATTTTCATTGCCCAGCGGGCTAACCTGCCACTAGGAGTCTTTAGGGACAAGAGCCATTTCAAAGGTTGGTGATCCGTAGCAACACGAACCTGGGCTCCCTCTATATATCCTCTAAATTTCTCCAAGGCCCAAACAACAGCCAAAGCTTCCCGCTCTGTTGTATGATAGTTACGCTCTGCAGGGGTCAGTAACCTGCTAGCATACTCTATTGGTCTCTCTTCATTATGAGTGTCGCCTTGCATCAATACTGCTCCAAGAGCATAGGCGCTAGCATCAGTGCGCAATACATATGGTTCTTCAAAGTTGGGCTGACGAAGAATAGGACTACTTGCAAGACGTAACTTGAGCTCTTCAAATGCTCCTTGCTCACTCTCCCCCCATTGCCAGCGTCGATCCTTTTTTGTCAGATTTGTGAGAGGACGCGCAACATCCGAAAAATTTGGAATAAATTTTCTAAACCAGGAACAGGTTTGTAAAAATGTTTTGAGTTCCTTTAGGTTCGTTGGCGGTTTCATATTTATTACAGATTCGACCTTTGTGGGGTCCGGTTCAATACCCCGAGTTGAAACAACGTGTCCCAGGTACGTAACTCTATCTCTAGCGAAGACACACTTATCCCGGTTCGCCTTCAAGTTAAACAGGCGAAGGCGCTCGAAAACCAGGTGAAGATCCTTCAGGTGCTGATCTAGATTGGGAGAAATCACAAGAAGATCATCAAGGTAACCAAGGACGCAGATATCTTTCAGGCCAGATCTCATGCGGTCCATCAGACGCTGAAAGGTGGCTGGGGCGTTCTTCAGACCGAACGGCATGCGACGGAACTGAAAAGTTCCGAATGGTGTCGTAAACGCAGTCTTGTGTCGGTCTTCTGGTGCTACCATCGTCTGCCAGTAACCGGCCTTCAAATCGATAGTAGACATGACACAATTAGGCTTTGTACTCTGCAGCAGCTCGTCGATCACCGGCAGCGGGTACTTATCAGTCCGAGTGACGCTATTAAGCTTGCGGTAATCTACGCAGAACCTGGTCTCACCATTCTTCTTCGGTATCAACACTACAGGTGAGGCCCATTCCGACTCAGCCTCCTCAATTATACCATCTTCAAGCATTTTTTCAATTTCTTTTCTGATTATTTCCTTTTTAACGGGAGTAACCCTATAGGGTGGACTTGCATGCGGTGCGGCATCTCCAGTATCGATACGGTGGACTGCGAACTGGGTAGGTTCTCCCCCTGGAGCAAAAATGTCTTGGTGAACATTCAAGAGGTCGGACAGTCGCTCTCGTTCTTCCGAATCTAGATGGGATCCCTCGTCCTCACGAAGACCCACAGACGAACAAGCAAGTGAGTTCAATGACCTCGCTTCGAAAACAATTGGTTGAGGCGTCTTATCATGTCTCACAAACCATACCCCCCTGTCAAAGTCCAACACCATGCCAACGTCCTGAATAAAATTCATCCCTAGTAAACTTTCAGTTGCATTCGGCAACATAATAAAACTAACAACTAGTGCCCTCCCTCGCACAGTTACGTTAACGTGCGCCATTTCAACAATTTGCGCGCAGATGCGGCCATCAGCATATTTTAATTTAGTGAAAACATTATCGAACGAATGACCATTATTAACTAAATGAGATCTTAACGATACACTACCAATACAATGTTTTGCGCCTGTGTCTAACAACAAGCTACCTGTTACACCATAAATGCCTACATTTATTACAGGACGCACACGCGAATCGATTTTATCGTCACTCGCGGACACTGATTGAAACACGGATGACACTACACTTTTCTTCTCTTTACACGTCGGACAGTTGGAACGAATTACCCCGGGCGCTCCGCATCCGAAGCACGTGACCGCAGACGCAAGCGGCTCTGCTCCCTTCGAGTTGTCCTTGGCAGTCTTTTGTTTTGCGAGGCGCTCACAGGACTCTTTTAGGTGACCATACTGTTTACAGTAATTGCAACGGGGCCGCGTCTTATTAACACTAGGCACAATCGGCGACTGAGTAATCGGCGCAGCAGAAGACGTCGACGGTTTGACATCAGCCGTGGTCCGTGGACGGTTTTCATCCAGGATCTCTTCGACACGGCGCGCTTGCGTCAAAAGTTCTGTGAAGGTGGAGAAAATGGACCGCGGTACCTTCTCACGGATATTCCGATGCAACAACCCATAGGTCATGTCTAACTGAACTTCCTCCGTAAGAGAAAAAGGCGGAAGCTGCGCGATTATCGCTCTAATATGACATACGAATAAATCAGTAGGCTCGTCTACTCGTTGCTCTCGTTCGAATATTTTCCTATATATTTGAGGCGGCGGTAATCGTGGTCCAAAAGTCTGCCTCAGCGACTCTACTGCGGCTTGCCAGGTCATGGTAGTATCCTTTACACCCTGCCACCACGTGGCTGCAAGCCCTGTCAACAGCATAGGTAGTCCACGAAGCGCATTATTATCGTCGACTCGAACACATTCTTTGTACGTTTCTATGGCGTCAATAAAAGCCAGGACGTTACTCGACTTTTCACCGTCAAAACGGGCCGTACACTTGGCAAAGTGGCCAGAAAAAGATGGTACTGGTGTACTTACAGGCTCGCTGCGACTTAACCTGTTTATCAGCAACATTAGCTGGTCGGTCGATATGGTGACCGAAGCAGGTGAGGCACCAACAGCAGGCTGCGGATCCACCACAGCCGCGGGGGCAACGGCGTCGGCGCCGCGCGGAGCGCCCGGCGCCGCAGGCGCGGGCGCTTGATTTGGCGCCAAGTCTGCAGACGGAGCGACGAGAGAAGCCGGACTCGCGGCACGCGATCTTGTTAGCACCATCGTAAAATTGTCCACAATTCGCGACAACAACAACGAAGAGCGTTGTTAGGTATTTAGGTATCCTAGGTTTTACCTAAACACTAAAAATGTTCACAACATCACACGATCACGCTGTAATAGTCAACAGTCAAGAATGGTTCGCGATACAAAACACGTTAGGTACTTATAATTTAGGTTTCTACCCCAAACACTAAACACAAGTGTTCATAGGTACCTAATTTATGTACGCGATCAAAACCATCACTAGATTGAGTTTTCGTTAAAGTTCACCACCAATTTTATAACGTAAAGATACCTACACCAGTCTTCAAATCGCGAGAATAAAACCGTCACAATCACAACTATGAGGTAGGTAAGTAACACGGTAGTTCGTTTAGGCACACGAATATTACTAACGGTCACTAGATTATATTACCTACGAAATTTGCACTAATTCTGCCCCACGTTGGGCGCCAGTTATAGGGGGGTGTTGAACTAAACGACGGTAATATTGATAAAGGGTTTAATGAACACACAATGCGGTGGGTTTTACAGTTAAACAAATACAGGATCGAATATTAAGTAGGTATGAGGTAGGTAGGCCTCCGACGCCGCGCGGGGCGCGTGCGTGCGCGCTATCAAGTTGGTGGCTTACGGCAAACTGACTCTAGCGCTCTGCGCGTTACTAGAGCGCTCGCGCAGGCGCGCCGACCGACGACGTGGCATTACATGAGGGGTGTGCGGGGTACGAGGGGTGGCACGAGCTGGCAACGTGTCCCTTTTATTATGGCGCGCTATAACTTAAATTAAATCTTTTTCGAAAATAGCCTCAAAATCTATATATATATAAAAGAAAGTCGTGTTAGTTACACTATTTATAACTCAAGAACGCGCGAACGGCTGAACCGATTTGGCTGAAAGCTGGTGGGGAGGTAGCTTAGAACCAGGAGACGGACATAGGATACTTTTTTTTTTTTGAGTAGGGTAGGGTAGGGTAAGGTAGAGTAGGATAGAGTTGGGTAGAGTAGGATATAGTAGTCAGTTGACGGGAGCGAAGCCGCGGGCAAAAGCTAGTTGGTTATAAAATTAAGCAGCAATTAGCATTCCCAATTAGTATGACGAAGTGTAGGGGTGTGGTGAAAACATATCGCTATCTCTTTTGTACACACATAACCGCAATTTGTAAAGGTTTTTAACTTACTTAATTTTGAACGGATTTCAAAAATTCTTTCTATTTTGCGGTATTTGAGAAGGTAAGTAACCTTCTCAAATACCGCAAAATAGAAAGAATTTTTAACCGTCAATTTTTTTTTAATTATTATTGATAGGCTCGCGTTTGACCACTATCTCATCTGATGTTAAGCGATTATGTGGCCGACGATGGAGCACGCCTGCCTAGAAGCAACCTATTCACTCTTGACTTAAAGACCCCTAGGTTACAGCTATCAGGAAACAGACTCCGGCAGGGAATTTCACTCCTTAGCTGTACGCATTATGAATCTGTTCCCAAAACGCTTTGTACGTATGGGTGGGATGTCCACCATGTACCGATGGCGCAACGCCGTACGTCTAGTGGTACGATGATGGAACGGACTTGGTGGAATTAAATTGTGCAATTCCAACGCACATTCTAATTGCATTATCCTACATTTGTCTGTCTACCCAAATTTAATATTAATTTTATAGAACTTTCTTAACAGCAATAGCTCTTCCAATACCGATACAAAGAATGGCTGTTAAGAATCATTGTATTTAGATTGATAGCGCTTTTTTTTTCCTACACGAGTGTGTGGAAATAGAAAGCCGTTTAATTGCTCAGAACAAAAGAGTAGAGGCCCTTCTTGCGTTTAATGGGAAATAGCACCTTAACTAATTTATCATAGGTTACAAAGTTCACCGCTGTACCGTGATTTTCTAACCCTAGATTCGATTAGGTGCGTAATTTAGGTACAGCAATGCACTTTCCTGATTTTAGACAATTTGTTTTCAGATTTACGGATATGACAGTCCCACCCCGAAGGATAGCAAGAGAAGATTCGAACAGTTCGAGCAGTTGCGACGTCAAAATAGTACCTTTACAACCTCCCAGAGACCCAATTAAAAGGGCCCTCTCCACCGAGGTCGACCTGCCCCTCAAACTTGCAAGAACAGAAACTGTCACCTCAACCTCACTAGACACTGCCATAGATCTATCAAAGAAGTCCACAGAAGAAAAACCGGTGATCACCGCGAACTTTTACCAAGAAACGTTACTTACCGACGAAGTGCAACACAGAAGTGTCATCAAAATCAACCCTACGTACGCAAGTCCGCAACCTTCGACAAGCTACACACCTGAACCTCTCAAAATCGAAATGGTGCCTAAACCAGTCATTGTAGAAAAACCAATCGTAGCACCTAGGACGCCGGTCACACCAATAACACCTATATTAAACATAGACTTTACAAAAAATTTAACAAACCCAGAAATAAAACTGCTAGACACAGCAGCTATTAACGTGAGCGTACCTAAAAAAGAGAATTCTTTCCGGCAAATTCATCGGCAGAACTCAAAAACGAGTAGGCAAGAAGTGAAAAAGATTGAAATAAAGCCCGTGTTGGCGCATCCAGTTGATATAGACAGTTTGAATTCTGGTAACCTACAGATTGATGAAGACTATGATACCTGAGTAATGTATGTAAGTTTGTTTTTGTTTTAAGTTTTTTTTTTTTCGTGGCGCGATATTTGTTGTCCGTACTCGATGTTTTAATGTTTAGGTGTTAATTTTAATACCCTTGTGTACAATGACTAGTGAAACTTTGATTGTTACATTTCACAGAGTAGTAAGAAATGGAGTGCTAGGCTAGTATCGAACTTACATATTCTTTATGTGTTGTTGTCTTAGTTTTTTTTTTGCATGTTTGTTTTACCGCTCCATTTCTTTTACAATTCTGTTTTTTGTCCGACTATCAAAAGCTTCTATCCGTTATTTGCATGACTATTCGCCAACATGGGTCATTGTGTGCAAGCTCCTATTAATTGATTTATTTTTTCTTACATTCCGTGTAGTAATGTTTTATTTTTGTCATTTACACACGGCGATCGAATATTTGTGTAATATTTATATTGATAAGTGTTTTTTTATTTGGTAATTTTTTGAATAAATACCATGATTGTTTTTGAATTTATTTTTTACGGATGATAAATATCGCGATCCAGTCAAGTTGTTTACCAATTTAGAATTATGAATGGTAAGTTTTCAAATGTAAAATGTTTTTATGAGTGTTGTGTTGCGGTATTCGTAAATGTTGAACGACTCCTATGTAGCATGTCTTGATGACTGATTTTTCTTTTTAGAACGCGAGTCATTTTGTGGCTAAAATTGAGCTATTATTGAGCGTATTATTATGCTTATATTGAGCGTAGGCTAAATTCCATTTTATATTTGCCAATATAAAATACGTAGATAATCAAATCAAGCTTAAAAAACTGATTATTTCCCAAAACCATCAACGAATACCGTAACTATCGACGTTTAAGTGAAATAACCTTTGTTTTAATTTGTCAGAATGAGATTGTTTATTTTAGAAACCACATTATGTCTAACGTATTTGTTTCAATGTAAAATATTATGACTTAGTTACGTGAGCTCGACTATGAAACGATGACATTAAAAAGGGACTGTATATGTAATTTATGTGTAGTTGAGCCATTTTGGGTGGTACAGTCAGCAAAGGAGTCGCTTGTCAACCAAAGTTACAAAACTCCGTTGTACTATTTTCCTTACAACACACTATAGTTGGTGAAACTTCTTCGTCTTCATCAAAGAATTTAGTCACTATCATCAGATGATGAAGATGAAGAAGTTTCACCGACGTTAATTATAAATCTTTCTACTACATCATCCATTATGCCATCAAGTTGGCAAAACTTTTAGGTCAATTCAAACATTTATGTTTAGTAGTAGCACAAATAAGAATGTACTAAATAATGTTTTAGCTGAAGGCATTATCCAAATTGAACTTGAGACTCATGCTGACCGTACACATCATCCTGACTTATTAAGTGCTGGCCAATTAAATGTAAATAAAAAAATAAATGCTATGACAAAATTGAGAATGTCTTTGTCTATTTAATTTCGTTACGGAGTGGTCAACGAATGGAGTGAAAAAATTCCAAGATATAGGTACACTTATACACGTGGTCTCTGAATTGGGAATATGTAGTTGTCAAAATCAATTATAGTATCATCAATACTTGTCAAACTAGCATTAATATAACATATTTCCAACTTCAAACTATCAGTTGAGAAGCCGGGTGAAATTTTGACTTTTATAGTTAAAAAACCGCGTAGCATAGATGAAAGTTAATGAATGGCCAGTAATCTTTCAACCATAAGATACAGAAAACTTCTATCATCTAAAATTACAGTTGTTACAATTAATGGTATGTGATCATTTATCCGACAGCGTTTTCATGTCAACATAACACTCCATTTCTTATCTATTCTTTGATGAAATTTAAATTTTAACTTGACAATACTCAAATGCCGCGAATTAGGTAAGCATGACTTCGGAACCTTTGTGTTATGAAATAAGCAACCAGAACCGAAGGGCTCCAGGACTGGAAACTTGTCTGTGACATGAAGGAATGATGTTAGGACATATATTAGTGTGACCAGAGATAGCGTAGTCTCTGTACCATAGGAAAAAGGGCGCATCTGCTCAAAGCACAAAAAGGAAAAAAAAAATCTGACGTGTTGAACATTTATTTGGCGATACTGGACTTTTCACTTGTGTTACTTGAGCATGAAAATTTCTAGACAAACAACTTGTTTCCCTAAATCAGAGTAATTCAATTTTACTAAAAACGTTAGATGAGCCCTTTTTCTTCGAACGGCAGTACTTGCTAACTGAGTCAACTTTGATAGTGTTAAAAGTAGTTAAAAAACCCCAAAACTGTATTCTCGTGTTTCTTTAATGTACAGTCGGCAGTAAAAGTTTGATCTTCGAACGTTGTTTTGTTTCTAGAGTTTAAACAACGATATTCTACTAATTAAATCAACTAAATTCTAAAAACAACGATTAAATTCTTAAATACTTTAATGATTTTTTTAAAATATTTCACATGAAATATAAAGTTATCGAAAGAAAGAAAAACGTTTATTCGTACCTCACACATACAGTAGAATTACTCAAGTATGAAAAAAAATTACTTTAAAATCTGTGAGAGGCCAAAAAGGCGCCTAACTCAGCATAAGCTGCGATATTTAAAACGTTATATAACGCAGCGCTAGTATTCTGTTAGGGCCCGCGGTGATGCCACGGTCACACTCACGGAGGTTAAATAAAACTATGTAGGTATCGAATTATCGCTTTTGTAGTCGACTGTACAGACACGATGAACTTATGAGAAACTTTAACGAATAAGTTTTTGTAAGGAAAAAGTGTGGTTGACATAGGATTATACAAAAAATTTTGAGATTGTAGTAAACCTTTTTTTCAATTGTAAAATACTACCATCATATATTATAGTAAACACATAATAGAGATTGTTAAATTTAAAATTGCACGCTAGTCCTTCCATCATTATCATCATCATTTCAGCCGAAAGACGTCCACTGTTGGACATATGCCTACCCCAAATGTCGCCACAACGAACGGCCCTGTGCGTCTCGCAACCATTGCATTTCCGCGACGCGGCTCACCCATTGCTTACTAGAAATACTTTGGAGAACTTGAATAGAAATATAAATGGAGAAGCGTGCTATTTTAAAGTAAACGATCTATAATTATGTGACAAAAATAGGTATGTTTAACTATTGAAAATAACGGTTGATATTAGAATGTAAGGATGTATTTAGAATGTGATTTGATGATTTAAATTCCTTCAACCAATCACAGGCGCGCGTTTGACAATTTGTAACATAAATTTTGCGATAGGTAAGTTTTGTTCGAAAAACCATAGACTAGACCATATAAAAGTAGAAATGTGTGCTATAGACTTGACACGAATGTGTCCATTCTCATACTGTGTTGGCTTGATATCGTCATTTGGCGTATCTAGGTTTATTTGAGATGATGCCTGATTTTTGAGTGAAGTTTTAATTCCAACATCCTGGGGTGGGTGCCATACCATACTGGAATGCCTCTATATACGCCTAATATAATACACTGCGCAAACGCCTCAAGACACGCACAGATAGAGACTACGTTTTTAAATATTATATTATTTATTGTCGTAGCTACCCACATATTGATCGTGGAAAATTCAAATGTCGGACCACATAGATTAGCACTTTTAAGTTTTAAATGCTTATCTCCGCGCTGACAGTTAAAAATCCAACAGTGCCGTCTATGTCCCGTAAGACATATGAGATTTCCAATGTCGTTAGGTCAGTACAAGGATGATTTTTTAATACATGTTCCACAGACAAAAATTCCATCCGATCAATCATCAATTTAACAAAAACTATCCTGCCAATTATATTGATTTGCCAAATAACGTATATTTCATAGACCTACCTATATATTTACAACCCAAAACTGTTCTTGCTTATTGGCATCAATGTTTACTTTCCATTTTTACTTTTTACACCTATCTTATATCGAATCTACCTTAGCCCCGTTAAGAATGGGATCTGCGTCCAAAAATAAAGCAATATACGAGTATAAGTGTGATTGTACGAACGTTAGACTATGTGTACAATGCTAATGTATGTTATATGTTGTAAATTATGATTAGCAATACAATTGGTGATACGTAATTCCTTGGTTTTATTTCCACACCTTTCCCTTTCGCTAATGAGAGCGAAATACCCCGTAACTAATAGGATAGGTATTTGACTGCTAGCTATATGAATATTATAAAGCTAAAGAGTGTTTCCTATAGGAACTACTGGCAGGCCTGGCGCACTCCGCACTGTATGCTCTTAAAAAGTACCTACGCCGCACGGCCATTCACTACTTAGTATATGTTATAAAACGTAGGTACTTATCTCACATTTTTCAATAACACATTACTCCTAACCCTATAATAACAGCGGCCTGTTCAAAGGTGCATAACGGACGTAATAAAAGAGACTCTAGATGTGGGCTTAAGGTGCATTTTGATTCGTTACGAGCACGACACCCCCATAGGCTAATAAAATGAAAGTCACGTCCTTGCCGTGTAATGTATTATGAACATTAGAGGCATTGTTAGTAGATTTAAATTCGCATGTTTGCTTTCACAGAGTGAAATTTCTGTACTTGTACCTATTACTTATTCTGTGCTACTGGTTCCATTTGAAAAAAATATTTTAATATTTGATAGCCCATTTATCGAGGAAGGGAATAAATACACTTTCAAGGCAGTTTGGCGAATACCTATTGACTGAATCCAAAAGGTTGTGTGATCCTCCAAAGCATTGGGTTTAGCTAGGGTTAAATATTTTTCTTGGAAGCTCCTGGTGAAACAGGAAAAATATTTATTAGAGAGTAATATTAAGCAGACATCGTGAGGAAATCGGCATGTCCTAGAACCAAAAATTCGAAGACATTTAACATCCACCAAACCGCACTGGGCCCACGTGGTGGATTACGGCCCATTCCCTCTCCTAGAGAGGAGGCCTGAGTCCCAACAGCGGGAACATTGTAAGGTCGACTATGCTATGCTATGCTAATATTAAGCAGAGCCGAGGCTAAGCAAATTGCTATCGCGTTAATGTCTTCCGGAATCACTGCTTCAAAACATTTTGGTGATAAAACAGTGCACGCTATGTCTAAGTTGCGGCGTCAGCTATTCTATTTAGGTTAGGTTACGACTAGGTAGTTAGGTGGGAACGACTGGGAATATTATATAGTACAATTGCCACTAATTCCTAACAATTAGGTAGGTACCCCTACTAATTTAAGCCACATGCACGTATAGCAATTCATTCATTCCATGTAGCACCCACTGCTATCAAGATCGAACTCTACACTCAAAGTTGTGAACGACTACGTTTACCTGGGACAGACGGTCTAGTTGGGTAAGTCTAACTTCAGAAAAAGGGTCAATCGTCAAATCTGACTCGGCTGGGCAGCGTTTGAAAAGCTGCGTGGTATTTTCTCATGCAACATACCAAGTGTCTCAAGACGAAAGTTTATGACCAGTGCGTGTTGCCAGTGATGAAGTTTTCCTTTCAGAAACAAACCCTTGGCCGCAGTAGGCTTCGACCCTGCTTGGCCCCTACGGTTTGCTGACACTTCCTTAAGGCGCGCGTGGAACAGTACGCGCTGTCTTGGGCTCGGTCCGGACGGTTACCGGACGGTCGGATGGCGAGCTACACATTGCTCGCCGCCCGTGCCTACGGTGGCCGGAAATCGGGATCGTGTCCCCCGGGCGGTCCACACAGTGGTGACACCCGGGCGTTACTTCCGCACGAATCCGGTGCAGGAACTTCCCGAAGTGACCATGCTCGGTGAGAACCTGCGTCATGCGTAAGGTGAGGACGCCGTGAGGTCTTTCCAGCCACTCCTCAAAAAGGACTTACCGCCATAATTATGGCGTCCCAGCCAGGTGATGACATGGTTCCGAAACGTGGTCGCTCACAATGGGCCTCATCAGAAGGCTTAAAATCACCCAAAGAGCCAATGGGGAGGGTTATGCTCGGAGTTTCATTACGAGATCACATCAGAAATGAAGATATTCGCCGGAGAACCAAGGTTACCAACATAGCTCGAAGAATCGCCAAAGTTAAGTGGCTGGGCACTTGGGAAGGGTACATTGCTCGTAGAACAGATGGTCGATGGGGACGAAAGGTGGCGACCACGTACCGGAAGATGCAGCGTTGGAAGGCCTCCCACAAGGTGGACCGATAGGTATATGTATGATCATCAATTCAAGCGCTGTTCCCTGTAAGTGTGCTTCGTGAAAGCCATAAACAAGTCGAAGGGACAGATACTGAAGGCTGCGAGTGTTGAACTCTGGACCAGCTGCTTCGCACAGAAGACAAATGTACCTACTTCGCTTGCTCCCGCGATATCAGTCCTGATTTTCTGTAAACTTTAGCTGTTGAAAGTAAGACTACAATATGCTACAAACGCATTAACGCAGTGAACAAAAAAGTTTTATAAACCGAATTAATTTTATTTATCCACTTTTTAGAATCTATGCTTCGTTCAGGTTCATAATACATGGTACTAAAATGTAAGTAATTGGTGTTTTGGCTTTTAGTTCGTTTATGTGAAAGTAAAATAAATGAATAAAATCCTTTCGGAATTAATGGCAAGCAATAATTAGAACAAGCCGGATTCCGAAAAGGCTTTAGCACCATAGACCACATACACACGCTACGGCAGGTTATACAGAAAACCGAGGAGTATAATCTGCCTCTCTGCTTAGCGTTTGTGGATTACGAGAAAGCCTTTGATTCGATCGAGACTTGGGCTGTGCTGCAGTCTCTCCAACGGTGCCAGATTGACTATCGGTACATCGAGGTGCTGAAGTGTTTGTACGAAAACGCCACTATGTCAGTCAGACTGCAGGACCAGACCTCGAAACCTATCCTCCTGCAGCGGGGTGTGAGGCAGGGAGACGTCATTTCTCCGAAACTGTTCACGGCCGCAATGGAGGATGTCTTCAAGGTTCTGGACTGGAGTGGATTGGGCATTAATGTCAATGGCGAGTACATCACTCATCTTCGGTTTGCCGACGACATAGTAGTCATGGATGAGACTACGGAAGAGCTCAGCACAATGCTCAATGACCTCAGTAGAGCTTCCGAAAGAGTGGGTCTTAAAATGAACATGGACAAAACCAAAGTCATGGTAAATAACCATGTAGCACCCACTCCGATCAAGATCGGAGACTCTGCACCCGAAGTTGTAGACGATTACGTCTACCTTGGACAGACAGTCCAGTTGGGTAGATCTAATTTCGAGAAAGAGGTCAACCGTCGAATCCGACTCGGCTGGGCAGCGTTCGGGAAGCTGCGCGGTATCTTCTCATCCAATATACCTACCACAGTGTCTCAAGACGAAAGTCTATGACCGGTGCGTGTTGCCAGTGATGACATATGGTTCCGAAACGTGGACGCTCACAATGGGCCTCATCAGAAGGCTCAAAGTCACCCAAAGGGCAATGGAAAGGGCTATGCTCGGAGTTTCCTTGCGTGATCGAATCAGAAATGAAGATATCCGCACTAATCCGCAGGAGAACAAGGTTGCCGACATAGCACGAAGAATCGCCAAACTAAAGTGGCAATGGGCAGGGCACATTGCTCGCAGAACGGATGGCCGTTGGGGCCGAAAGTTTCTGGAGTTGCGACCGCGTACCGGAAGACGCAGTGTTGGAAGGCCCCCTACAAGGTGGACCGATGACCTGGTGAAGGTTGCGGGAATCCGATGGATGCGAGACGCACAGGATCGTTCGTTGTGGCGACATTTGGGGGAGGCCTATGTCCAGCAGTGGACGTCTATCGGCTGAAATGATGATGATGATGATGAATAATTAGAATGATTAGTTGAGAATAATTAGTTTAAACCAACCGTATTTAACCTTTTTTCTTCTTGGGCCACATGGTGCTTCTACCATTATTATGATGGACCGCAATAACCTTCATGGAAATAAAACTTTAAATTTAATATTTTCTACATGGTTTTTTTTTTTGTGTTAGGCTACAGGGCCATTCAGAATTGCTTGACGGGCCACATCCGGCCAGGTTCAGTATAGCTGGTTTAAACGAATGGGTTCATAACTAAGGTACTTTGTGTAGTTTTACGTGGACGAAGTCATGGGCAAAAGCTAGCCGCAAAAAAAAAACATTCACTTAATACTTACTTTCAGGATGCTACTAAAAAATTAGTAGGAATATTGAAAAGTTACACACAAGAAAATATTGTTTAAAAAATCAGTCACATACAGGGGCCTGACGTGACAATTGTCCCCCACAAAGTGGACTAATTGTCTGGTGACGATGAGGAAGCTTAGGGAAGGTCTTAGTCCAGCTGTGGGTGTATTTCGATTGAAATATTGATGATTGTGTATTCTAGGTTTATCAAGTGGCGCAGTCCCTTACTTTCTAAGAAATTTACCACCTACGGTAGATTATAATAAGCTTAATCAATTTACTGTTATAAATAAAAAATAAAATAATATATGAGTCAATGTTTATTAAATGCCCGTTTGATAACCCACTGGCGAAAAGTGGGTGTACTTATAAGATTCTCTCTATCTAACCCTTCAAAGAAAACAGGCGTAAAGTGAGCGATAGAAAAACTTTATACCTACGTAACATCACGTCACGCCTAATAAAATACTAACAGAAAATGCTAATTGACTTCTTAATTTGACGTGGACCCAAGTTAGCGCCTTGAGGGACCCGGTCCCTCAACAAATAATTTAGCACAAATTAAATGATCCCATATTTGATTAACAAGGAAGATATTTAATATTTCCTTCAGTTTAATAACAAACTACATTCATTTAGCCATAATTATAATCTGAGTGTTTCTAGCGGATTGTCTTGATTGACTTTATCAAATAAAAGGCCTTGTACAAATCTATACCTTTTATGGTTAGACAGGAACATGTCATGTATATGTTTTTGCTAACAATGAAAATAAATTGATTGAAGAACTAGATGCAGCTTTTAAATATTATTTTGGTTTGTGTTGGTGTTCGTTTAATATACGTACCTAATACGTAAAAAATAAAACCAAGATGTTGTCATCATGTACAAAAATATTTCATTTTAATGTCGTTATTTAAATTAAATTATTGTTACTTAACAATAACAAGTACTTAATTACTGCTTATAAATACAAAATTTTGAATTTCTCCTTCATAAACCTAAGTTTTATATAATTCAGGATACAAATAAAAGCCAAAACAATGTGAAATATAATTAATGAAATGTATGTAATACAGGAGATTGTTAACTAAATGTATTTTTGCTTTTATATCAGTTTATTTTTGATCAGCCTCTAAGCCATCGTCTGAAAATGTCTTGTAACAAAAGATGCAAATAAAAAGTATGGCTCCAGATTTCACATCTTGAGCTTTTTTTAAAAATTACTCAGAATCTTAATTTTAAATAAAATAATAAGTATGTTTTCCGGTAGTATTATTGGCAAGATAAGTGTAAATAATATTTTTATAAAAAAATATAATAATTTTTAAATACCAATACTTAATTTCGATCTGATGAATTATTACTTCATTAATTTCAGGATATTTTATAATAATCAAAACATTCTTGAAAGACTTTAAAACTGGTCTGCAGATTTAAGAGGTCTACAATTTTGAGATTCAATAATCATATCAAGTAACTGATGAAAAAATACTAAAATAACATCTTATTATCTACATGGAAGTAACAAAATGGACACATTTATACCTACATAACAGTCTGTTGTTGTTCTATCACTTAAAGCTATTATAAAACATAATATAAGATCCCGTAGTCGAAGTATGGTTTATTGCTTGATAAACTTATTAGAATATGGCAAGAACAGTGTCCGAGCAGTGAAATGTTACAGCTGACATTTTAAAATTTGTAAATAATTCGTAATTATGATAAAAAAATATCAAAATTTAAAAAAAGTGTTCAAAATTTTATTAAATTTTTCACTTTTTAATTTAAATTATAAAGTAAACAATTTAATAAAAAATTAAGATTGATAGATTGTGTGAGAAGTGATATGAAAGAAAAGGAGTTAGTGATAGCAAGACGGGTGACAGGATAGAATGAAAGAAAAAATGCGTTGCGCGGACCGCAAATAATACGATAAAATAATAGGAAGAAGAAGAAAAAGAAGATGATGATGGCGAGGATGATCACATAACATTATAAGTTTCGTAGTACCTTCGAAATCAATCGATCCGGTATTTAATGACCAAACTATTTTCGATTTTTTCCAGTTTGAGTTTATTTTTTTTCCTCATGCCATCATAAATAAGTTTACCAAACAACAATGATTTTTTATTATATTATAATGTCGATATAAATTAGGATATTGTATTAATACTGATTACATTTACTTATAAAATGGTAATTGATGGCATTTATGTACATCATTGTGGCATGGAATATAATTTAGTTAAAACAAAAATTTATAGACCCGCATTTTATATGCAATATCGAAACTAAATATATAATACAACCAAATAACTAACAACTAAAATAAATTATTGCTAAAACCGTCTAAGCTACTGTTTAAAACTATTATGCAAAATGGTTGCACTAAAAGTATATAATATATATATATAAATATATTCTTGAAAACATTTTTAATTCTAGATTAAAATATTATTACTGAGCACCCTATTTTTCACATAACGGTAAGGCACATTATTGGGCATTTATTAGACTTGTTTTACCAGATAGGTACTCTAATTTGAAAAATGTCCAAAAAAAAATTGGTGAAACCATTATAATGAAGTTAAACCAAGACCTGTAATATTAATTTTGTGCCATTAAAAAGAGCACAGTACTCAAATATTGCAGTTAAGGAACATACTCTAAAAGGAAGACTGAGTAACAGATAATTACAATTAAAAACTAACATTACACATCATATTACAAATGTTACAACTCTAAAAATTAATATAAATTAAATAGAGCTAATTACTAAGCGAAACTAAGCAAAGTTTGGAATGTTAAATGAGTTGGCAGTCTTTGTAGATAAGATAGTTTATTTCAATGCACGAGTTGTTTGCTGGACCTTACTTAATGACGTCAAAAGTTTATTATATTGAATTAATATATTAATGCTGAAGAACATACTGAATCTGGAAAGAAATTATCGACGTGTCACAAACGAAACGTAGATCAAGTGACGAAATTGGCTGTTTAACCTTTTACCGCCTACATCCGATATATCCGAAACTCTAGCGGTTTTTCCGCCTGGGTCAAACATCCACGACCAAATATTCCATCTCGTCAGCTCTTCTGTTACCTATGGGGATTGAAGAGCTAAACGAGATAGAGTACCCAGTCGCAAACACAAGACCCTGGCGAATAGGACACGAATACACTCGTCTGTCCAATACGACGCAAGAGGTTAAAAGGGTTAAATTAATTCAACCAAATACAGCAAACATGCGTTTCGTCAATTTGTCACGTAAATTGTTTGATAATATTTTTCCAGAACTGGGCCTAAGCCTGAAAACCCTTCAGAAATTGTTTGTTGAATGATAAATTCTCGTAAATTGTTTACAAACTTTAAATATTTATCAGTTAACATGATGTTATTGATAGCCGCAATATTTCCAGCGTATTTCCTCAAGTCTAGCTTTATTTTCAGCTTGTATTTTTACAAATCTCAGATTAAGATAAACATTGAATATTCAACTAAACTCATTTCCCTCATACAGACTTTCACAGACCTCCAACAATCTTAGCACAGGACTTATATTGTATGGGAACAGGGATTTTGAAACCAGTCTGCTGATTTGCAACCTTAATCTTATTAGAACCCTCATCGTATCATCCAGACCTCTGCTTCCCCCAGAATCCATTTGCTGACAAGTCTCCAAAAACTTTGGCCAGTTTCTTCTCACATATTTCAGAAACCTGAGCAAATACAACAAGAAACAAGTCTCATTGCTCACAAGATAGTCCAGTAATACATCACTATCATGTGAAACAACCTTCAAGAATTCTATGAATGAAGATATGGGATTCAACATTGGTATTAAATCAGGGTACATAGAGTTTCTATACACAATCCCTACAGTAATATCAAGGGTACACACCATGGATTCAATCAAGTAGTCATCCTGTTCGCTGAACAAATGTATCAACATTTTTGTAAAAGGTGTCTCAGGATGGAACTCTAGACTGTTTCTGATGAAAACATCTAGTTTTTTGAGGACATCGCGAATAGATCGTTCTACAATCTGCATGTCTTGTATCGCATTATAATCTGAGGAGTCTATTGAACTGTCAGAGGAATCGCATCGCATTTCTTTTACTGTGACGGCGACAGATTTCAGAACAAGTAATGACATCCTCTGCAGCATTGTTTTGTCAACTTCCGATCTAGACTGTGATTCGTCGTTTTCATCATCGCCATAACTCTGATCTACGAGTTGAATGGATGACGATAAAGGCGCTACTTCAGGCCCTAAGGCATAGTCTCTTAGGATTGTGCACTCATGGCCTAAGAACCCAAACCCACTTCTACTTGTCTGCACTCTTACATCACTTAGTAATCTAAAGTCTTTGACAAACCTCACAATAGAGTGTGCCAGACAACATATCTCTTCAGGCAAAATATCTTGTAGCGCCAATGTTGACCCATAACACAGAACTTCATTAAACAAACTTAATAAATGAGTATATATTAGACTTGGCAACACTGTATTTCTTAACAAGTCTACAAAACCCTGCAAGTCCGCATAAAACGGTTTTGTGTCTATAACTGAGAGATTCGCTTTTACACTTATAATATTCTCCCATAACGAGAAAAATGTTAGTATACAATTTTCAGCATTAGCTAAATTCAGGTACCTTAGAAGAAGAAGCTTCATATTTTTTACTAGCACAGGCCAGTGATGCTCCAGCGTTTTTATAGTTAGGCATTTAATGTGTGATGTGTCAAAAGATTCCGAGTCAGTGAGTATGATGGTGACACAACCATGTTCGTTCACTCTCTCTATCCGTGACTGGGGTGGCTCAGGAGATTCAGATTGCTCCATATCTCTTTGTTCGTTAGATGATAGCTTTAATACTGGCTCATTTAGTCTGAATGTCGCTGGCCCCTCCTGCTCCGAAGACGTGGATGGTGCACCATGCGTTTGTAGATTTGAAAAAGCATTGTGCAGGTTACTGTGGGAACTTGAGGGAGCCTCGCCACTACTGTTGCCATAACCAACACTACTCCTAAATGGATTATCTTCCTGCACCTGCATGTTCCCTGCTGAATTAATGTAACTACTGTCTTCTAGAGGATGCTGTTCAACATCCTTCCACTCAACTATCCTCTTTATTATATCTAGACTGAAGTTTATCTTTTGTACTGTGATCCTATTGATTCTATCAAATAGGTAAATGTTTTCAGCTATCTGTTGCAGCCAGTTCTCATCTACGGTATCCTTAGAGACTATTAGAAAGCTTGCAAGTACTCTACAGGCTACAAATGTTATGAATTTACTCTTATGATCTGCCAATTCCACAACCTCAGTTATCCAGTCATGCCTATTTCTAACGAATATGTCACACGCTTGCATAATTTTTGAACATATGGTGCCTGTGCTGTTTTGTTTTAAATATATATCGAACATTAGCTGCATTGTAGATAAATAAGTAAGGGAACATGTCAAGGGCCAGGAAACAATATTAAGTTGTCTGTCAAAGAGCTGCGTAACTGCTGTGTCGTTAAATCTACATAAACACTGACCAACTAGGGCATCCTGTAGTATTCTCAACTCTGCAAGCAGTTTATCATCTTCTGAGCTCCAATGTGGTGTTGAGTTGGAACAAGATGGAATGATTTCCACATTGGTATCACTAGGGAGTCTCAGGAGACCGGAACAGTCCACAGCATCCTCGCTGACGGTGCCACTGTCTGGCGACTCACCATTCCTGGATGGGAACTCCTCAGATGTCTCAGCAGGGGTTGTTTCAGAATCGAATATGTCAGTGAGAACATCCTCCGTGGATCTGTCGCTACCATCGTCGATATCGGGTGCGTCAATCCGCTGTTTCTTCTTCACAGGTTGATCTGAGGCCATACCTTCATCTAACTGTGGTCCACAAAGGTGCCCCCTCAAAACCATGAACACTAGTCCTGGTTCGCTGCCAAAACTATAATATACGTTGTTCACGCACCACAATTGCTTTTATATAGAGACGATCATCGTTCTGGAAACAAAAAGGTGAATATGAATGCATGACCTTTCCGTTTTGCTACTCAATTACGCGGGCGACAAAGCCTTCGAATTTTTGTACGATTACGACATTGCACGTTTCAACTAACTTACAGGAATCACAATTTAAGACATAAATAAAGGAATTCACGTAAGATTATGCACATAGAACTGATTTTAAGGACAAATTCAATGAACTTTCCAAAATATTTTGATGTCACACATACCATTGATAAAACGAGGTTGTTTGAAAGCTTATTAATGCTTATGGTATCCATAAATTATCTATAACCATTCACTGCAATCCAGTAATACACAATAACAAACAGTTTTATGTGATATTTCTTCGAAAATTATATAATTATTTCAATTACAACTCGTCGAAAAGAACATCGACTCCATTACGTACAAATGACGCTCTATCAATGGAGTGACTTTTTTCAATGGAATTTATTGCATTTTGACAAAAGTATAACTCGTTTTGTGTAGTTTATATAATTTTATTTCAAAAAAATATTTTGATATACAAATTATGCTAGTGAAAAATGCAAAAAAATATTATAATCATTAATAAAAATGAAAATGTTCACATATTTCAAAGTATTTCCGACTCCACATCCGGTAGAGACGTTGCCAGTCTGACGACTTCTGTATTTAGCAAACAGTGGCACATTTTTGAATTGATTTTTTCTTGATTTGCAATGTTGAGATAAAAAGGTAAGGAAGGTAAGGTACTTGCAACAATAATTCATAATAACGTGTGAATTATTACATAACAAAACAATAGTAACTGAAAACACTCTTACAACTTTTACGTAGAAGTAAAACCCAATAATACTATGCCGTAAAATCTCAATTAATCGATTGCTTAAAATTAAATAATCGATTTAATACAAATTTCATTTTTTATTTTATTTTGTATAATGGTAAAAATGCACTTAGATTAATATGATACAAAACACAATACAAATATTTTGTGTGTTAATTTCACTAACTTTTACAATATATTTTATTTTTTCTACTAAGACTTATGCTTTCCTATATTCTACTAGCAACACTGCTAGTGTCCCGAGTAAAATGTCTGCTTCGAAAGGATCGAAAAATATTTTAAACAAAATGATTTAGTAGCCATAGCCAAAATCAATTAAAGTTAACGGAATATCCAGGTGAATATCATGAACCTGCAGCCGTGGTGTTGTATAAAAGTGTAAACGATGACTCATCTGAGTGTTTTTGCATAACAATCGATAGAAAAAATATAGGTTAAGATCTCAGTGGTATTGTGTTCGGTTCCGAGCGATATAAAAATATATTGAAAATAGAAATGCATCAACGGGATGTTACATTAGCTACACGCAAGTATATGTTATTGTTTATTTATAGTCGCGATGCGGAAATCGTATCGATATGTCATGGTGATCATTATTCTTTTTTTGGTATAAAATTGTACATAAAAGTTCATTTGTAAGGGATTGCGAAAGCGCTCTAGTATTGTATGACACCCGCAACCTTGCAATCAATGAACAGAAAGCAGTTGTCGCCTTTTGATTTGTTAGACAATAGTGAAATTCACTTTTTATTTCCTGGTGACCCTAGACTAGATCGTTAGTGGGTAGGAGTTGCAATCGCGGCGACGATGCTATAGCATTGACTTAGTTAAAACTATTTATATTTGCAAGTGTTTATTTTCCTGCTTTGACTTAAATGTAGGATCACTATAGGTTTTATGTGAGTCACTTTTTTTTACTTAAAGTATCTACTCTAAATTTGACTTTCTCAATAATACCCTCACTGAATTTTCTTAGTTGAGACATTTATCCAAGAAGCATCATTTATTCAGACTCAATAGGGTGTTTCCCCAAGTAACTTTTAATAAAAAAAATAAATAAACAATCTGCATTTGTAAATAGAATATTTTTGTAGTCAGCTTATCAGACACTTATCAGTGTGAAGATACCAGCCCTTTAAAAACAACATTTTTTATGATAACACTAATTAGATTTGACACTATAATTTCTTTTAATGTGGAGCAATAGTCTGAGAGATAAAAAATCTAATTCTTTTAAAATATACTAATTTTTACACAAACTATTTTTAGTGTGGTGACCTTCAGAGTTACAAGATGTGAAAAGCTCTAATAAAATTCTATTTTAATATATCTCCAGATTATAAAGTTATAGTCCTTGTTTCTTTTAAAGGCATTTCTCACAAAGGAAAAAGTTTCATAGCAATAAATTATTTAGATTAGATTGCAAAAAAGTTTAACTAAAAGCATATTACTTAAGTATAACAAGGAATTTAACAAAAGAGCCTGGGTCTTACAACACGGTATTCTAGTGTGAGTTCCAGGAATTCAATACATAAAAATGTATCTTTTAGTTAATAAGTATTCTTTATTCTTTTAACATAGGGATGGATTGAATTATAATTAGCTAATAGGAACAGGCACATTTCAAACAACATAAAAAAAGCAAATCATCACAACTCATGACAACTAAAAAAAAAAGCAAATCATGACAACTAAACTAGTTGTCATTTACATTATCAAGCTTAAATACAACCAACACAAAACCTATTTTTACAGATGCTGAAGAAATAACAATGGAACACACTTATGAGACAGACAAAACAATAAGCTGCATGCCTTAAACTGTTTTTTAAAAGTAGATTTTATACATGAATCTCGTAGGACTTAGTGTAAGTGTAATATGAAGTGATTTGTCACTAAGTGCAGACATTAAGTGAGTGACCGATGGTTGATGGTGTGAACGGAGCCAATATGTCTGACGAGGAGGACTCTTCGCCCGATCGGGCACTAGGACCCACCAATAATGTTCCAGGTAATATATTGTATTTATTTTTTGTTTTTACAGGTTGTTTTGCAACTATTTCTTAAATGTGTGCTTTTTCTCGTCAGGTACCAGTCAAAGCCCCCTCTTCTCATATGAAGGCATGAGCATAATTTTGCCATTTGCCTGGATTTAATCCACAGCCTGAATCATATGAGGCAAGACCTTACACTGGTCCATATCAATAATATCATCACTACCTACTGTTTATATTTTATCTCAAAATCATCTTTACAAAGCTGATCAATCTAAAGATTGTTTTCATAATAGTAAAAATAAACAATATATCTATTGATTGATCCTGGCTTCAATTACCAAAGCAAACTAAAGGGTTTTTCAATTTTGAAATGTGCATTTTCCTGAAGGGTTTTTGTTATAACGAGAGTTTTTCTTGTAAGGACTGAACATATAATTTTCTTTTTCTTTTCAGCTTATTATAAAACTTTTATCTCACTGTAACCTGTCTGAGTTCACCCAGGCATGCCAACTAGATAGAAAGTTGGTGTAATTTACACCTGGAATTATCTAGGTGTTAATTACACCCAACTATCTCTATTTTAGTGTTTATCAAGTTTTCTTTGGATGCAGTTTTTTATTTTTAAAAGACTTCAGCAGTAGTATATAGGTAGCCATCCTATTGTATGTTACATATATATATTCTTCAGATTTTTTTAGTTACTTCTATATCTAAGGTTTGATTAAAATCAGGGGCCAAAATTGGAGTCAAAGTTCACTTCTAAATTACTACTACTAATTCGAAAAGAAAATTATTACAATGACTATTCTTGTCAAAATATGAGATTCCTCTTAAAGAAACTTTTCGACATTAAATTCATTCAATAAGAAAATCTTGACATTGAATCCAAGCATGATAACAGAAGTAACGACTTATCAAAAACACCTGATTATCAAGTATAGATAAAATCACGGTAAAAAACCGACCAAGTGCGAGTCGAATTCGCGCACAAATGGTTCTGTACAATCTATAGCAAAAAACTGCAAAAAAAAAATCATGCTTGTATGGGAAATATATCAATATTTATTTTATTTTGTTTTTAGTATAATTTTGTAGCTATTGTGGCAACAAAATTACATCATCTGTGAAAATTTTAACTGTCTATCTATCACAGTTCATGAAATACAGTTTGGTGACAGACAGATGTACAGAGGAGTTTTAGCAATATGGTCCTGTTTATACCTTTAGGGTATGGAACCCTAAAAATGTTATCAGATACTAATAGAATTAATTAAGCAGATGCATGCTTAAATTATATTATCATATATCCGTTATTTAGCATTGTCAATGAGATTAATTTAAAAAATAAGAGCTGTTTAAATAAATATAAATGCCATAATAATGCTAATTAGAAAGTTTGAGTAGGCAATTTAGATTGCAGAATCGGTTTGGTGAAGTAGAAATCTGCACAAGACCAATTTATTATGATATCTAGATAGTTTTAGTTTCAAAATATTTTTGTTAGAAATAATTTGCCCTAATTTCGTCTTGCAAAAGGTGGAAGGTGTGGATGGAGGCTATTGACTAAGACTGGGTCATAATAGGCTAGCAATGAAGGGTAGCCATGATATGATCATTACAAAATCTTGATATTAAAACAAGTCACTATTTACCTAATCTTTTTAACCCCCGACGGAAAAGAGGGGTGTTAATGTGTTATAAGTTTGACGTGTCTGTGTGTCCATCCGTGGCATCGTAGCTCCCAAACAAACGGACCGATTTTGTATATAGGTATAGTTCTGTTTAATTCATCATTCAACCGAAAAGATGTCTACTGTTGGACATAGGTTTCCCCCTAAGTGTCGCCATTACAATCGGTCCTGTGAGTCATGCATCTATCAGATTAGATGTCTAATTAGATGCATCTAAATAACAGAACAATATGAAGTTAGTTTTTTTTTTTATGGTTTCTTCAATTTCTCAAGTACCTTCAGTGCTATCTGTACAATCAATAATAATAGCTGCTATACTGGAGCTTTTCCAAATATAAACACTTGGAGATTGATTATATTAACAAAAATATTACAGCGTGGGAAATCTTGATTCTGAATTTGTTTATCTCAAATCTTAAAAACGGCAACAATGCCTCGAGATAAATTCGCGCGAATATTGACCAGAAACCAAATTTCCACACACCTATCAAAATAATTTTTAGGGTTCCGTATCTCAAAAAGAAAAAACGGAACCCTTATAGGATCACTTAGTTTTTATTGTTTAAAATTATGATATTTTCTTTTATTTTTTGGTTTATTTTTGTTTATGTTTGTCTCTGTTGAGGCCGGCGTCAAAATGCAACAGATAACCTAGACAGCTGTGTTGTCTATGGTCCTAGTGGTGCAACTCAGTTATGCCCGATACACACATGGCCTGTCAGGGAACTTGGCTTTTTGTATTTTTGAAACGAATTGTGCGTCTATTCAGGCAGAATAAACATGTTTTCTTTCTTCTTTCTTTCTTTTCTTTCTTTGTTTTCCGTCTGTCAAGACCCTTTATCTCGAGAACGCGTAGAGGTATCGAGTTGAAATTAAAACCATATACTCAGGTCTGCGGTCTCTTGAAACTGTTAAAAAATAAAACTTCTTAGTTAACGAAAAAAAAAAAAAAAAATGAAAAATAGTTTATTCACAGAAATACATTTTCATCACTATAAATATTACCTCTGCCAAACTGCAAAGCAGTAAAGATACGTATGTTGCAAAAAACGAATATTTCCACACTCTTGCTGGAATTGAAATTCATAGGCTACTTCCTGTTGACCCAGAATCCTGAAATTTGGTATAAAGCAAGGTCTGATAGCACAGGTATAGAAATAAATCTGAAAACAGTAACTTTGTTGTTACGCACAAAAAAAATAATGTTTTTTGCGTTTTGAAAAAATCGTCGAAACTCCATTCGTGAATTGAACTATTTACATAGGTAAATATGTACGGAACCCTCAGTGCGCGAGTCCGACTCGCACATGCCCGGTTTTTATTTCACATCTCCTCAAGGCTGCGGTATTCAGTCATACAGCCAATTATCTAACTAACCATTGTAAACTAATTAGCATTGCAGGCGTTACTGATTCATTGTTACTATGTGCGTTTATGATGTACATATATTAGTATTCTTTTTAGTAATGGGATGTCCTTTTTAATTTAGCCATGTTGTTTCCTGTTTGATTGTTTGTGTAATGAGGTTTTTCGTGTTAACGCGCCGGGGACAGTGGTTCATCGACTTTTTAATAGTTTTGTTTCGTATTTTAGGCTACACAGGTGTCGGTCCGTCCATTTCTAACGAAAATGTAATATTTACGTTTGAAAATTGTCTCTTCGAAACGAAACTGAAACTAGCAGCTAGCAGCTAGCGGCCGCCAGGGACGGATCTTGTGAAAAGGGCCCTAGGCAACAAAATATTTAAAAAATAAAAGTCATCTAAAATTGATAAATTTACGAAGATGAGAAGAAAGATTACACAGATTACACTTTAATAAAATTCTACCTTAAAAATTTTGAACTGGAATTTTAAATCGAATATTTTAACTTCGATTCTAAATACTCGAATCTGTCCAAACTCGGTCCAACGTCCACATAGAGCGTCATTGAGCTCTGATATTATTTTCAAGAGTGATACTCAATCCCTTAACTTTTTTTTAAATTTATTAATTTATGAATTTGGATTTTTATAATAACTCTTCTGTAACTTTAGTTCTGAACACTCGAATCTGTTCAAACTTAGTTCAACGTCTACTTGGAGTGTCCTTAAGGTCTAATATTATTTGCAAGAGGGATACTCAATTCCTTCTATTTTTTTTAAATTTATTAATATATGAATTTGTATTTTTATGATAACTCTTCTGTAACTTTAGTCCTGAACACTCGAATCGATCCAAACTCGGTCCAACGTCTACTTAGAGTGTTATTGAGCTCTGATATTGTTTTCAAGAGGGATACTCAACCCCTTCTATTTTTTTAACCGACTTCAAAAAAAAGGAGGAGGTTATCAATTCGGTTGTATTTTTTTTTTTTTTTTTTTTTATCATCATTTTTTTTTTTTTTTTTTTTTTTTTTATGTGTGTTACCTCAGAACTCCGTCGTTTATGGACCGATTTGCAAAATTTTTTTTTCTCTTTATAGGATATGCTTCCAGATTGGTCCCATTTTTTTCAAAATCCAGTTCTGATGATGGAATCCATGAGGAATCGAGGGAACTCCTCAAAAATTATAGGCAACCCTATGGTAATTTTAGTATTTTCATCAAGAACTTAAGCATTTACAGTCAAAAAGTAACATTTGATGAAGTGGAACTGATGAAGAAGACCAGAAATGGTCAACGGAACTTCATACTCAAATAGATATCACATTGAAGATATGCGACTATGACAATACAAATAAATGAATGATTCTGAATAGTTACGTTGAAAATGGTATCATCGAAGTGATCTGATGATGATGATGGAGCCGGAAGGTAGGCACTGGAACTCCGTAATTAATCAATGTAACCTAGCCGTGTTTGGACTCATTAGAATTGTCATGAGATGCACTTTGGCTATAAGGTACTATCGAACTGATCTGATGATGGAGCCGGAAGGTAGGCACAGGAACTCCGTAATTAATCAATGTATCCTAGCCGTGTTTGGGCTTATTAGAATTGTCGTGAGATGCTCTTTGGCTATAAGGTACTATCGAACTGATCTGATGATGGAGCCGGAAGGAGGAAGGTAGGCACAGCAACTTTATAATAAAACAATGTAACCTAGCAGTATTTGGGTTAATTGGAATTGTCATTAGAAATAGGCACTCTGTTTATAAGTGTATCGCAACTAAAAAGTGTGAAATAAAAACTTTTTAGAAAAAAAAAATAACCGACTTCACTAAAAAAAACACTAAAAGGATCAAAATAACTTTAATTTCGGAAGTCGGTGTTAAATAAGAAACAAACAATACCGAGAAACACCGACATCCGAAATTAAAGTTATTTTGATCCTTTTAGTGTTTTTTTTAGTGAAGTCGGTTATTTTTTTTTTCTAAAAAGTTTTTATTATTATTTATTATTTTACGAATTTTTTACTTTTATCATAACTCTTCTGTAACTTTAGTTCTGAACACTCGAATCGGTTCAAACTTAGTTCAACGTCTACTTGAAGTGTCCTTAAAGTCTGATATTATTTTCAAGAGGGATACTCAACCCCTTCTATTTTTTTTATAATTTATTATGTTAAGAATTTTGACTTTTATCATAACTCTTCTGTAACTTTAGTTCTGAACACTCGAATCGGTTCAAACTTAGTTCAACTTCTACTTGGAGTGTCCTTAAAGTTTAATATTATTTGCAAGAGGGATACTCAATTCCTTCTATTTTTTTAAATTTATTAATTTATGAATTTGTATTTTTATGATAACTCTTCTGTAACTTTAGTCCTGAACACTCGAATCGATCCAAACTCGGTCCAACGTCTACTTGGAGTGTTATTGAGCTCTGATATTGTTTTCAAGAGGGATACTCAACCCCTTCTATTTTTTATAATTTATTATTTTACGAATTTTGACTTTTATCATAACTCTTCTGTAACTTTAGTTCTGAACACTCGAATCTATTAAAACTTAGTTCAACGTCTACTTAGAATGTCATTGAGATCTGATATTATTTTCAAGAGGGATACTCAATCCCTTCTATTTTTTTATAATTTATTATTTTACGAATTTTGACTTTTATCATAACTCTTCTGTAACTTTAGTTCTGAACACTCGAATCTGTTCAAACTTAGTTCAACGTCTACTTGGAGTGTCCTTGAGGTCTGATATTATTTTCAAGAGGGATACTCAATTCCTTCTATTTTTTTTTAATTTATTAATTTATGAATTTGTATTTTTATGATAACTCTTCTGTAACTTTAGTCCTGAACACTCGAATCGATCCAAACTCGGTCCAACGTCTACTTAGAGTGTTATTGAGCTGTGATATTGTTTTCAAGAGGGATACTCAACCCCTTCTATTTTTTTATAATTTATTATTTTACGAATTTTGACTTTTATCATAACTCTTCTGTAACTTTAGTTTTGAACACTCGAATCGGTTCAAACTTAGTTCAACGTCTGCTTAAAGGGTCATTGAGCTCTGATATTATTTGCAAGAGGGATACTCAATCCCTTCAATTTTTTTAAAATTTATTAATTTATGAATTTGGATTTTTATAATAAATATTCTGTAACTTTAGTTCTGAACACTCGAATCTATTAAAACTTAGTTCAACGTCTACTTAGAATGTCATTGAGATCTGATATTATTTTCAAGAGGGATACTCAATCCCTTCTATTTTTTTATAATTACAGTTACAGAAGAGTTATGATAAAAGTCAAAATTCATGAATTAATAAATTAAAAAAAAAAATAGAAGGGATTGAGTATCCCTCTTGAAAATAATATCAGACCTCAATGACATTCTTAGTAGACGTTGAACTAAGTTTGAACAGATTCGAGTGTTCAGAACTAAAGTTACAGAAGAGTTATGATAAAAGTCAAAATTCGTAATATAATAAATTATAAAAAAATAGAAGGGATTGAGTATCCCTCTTGCAAATAATATCATACCTCAAGGACAATCCAAGTAGACGTTGGACCGAGTTTGGATCGATTCGAGTGTTCAGGATAAAAGTAACAGAAGAGTTATCATAAAATTCCAAATACATAAATTAATAAATTTAAAAAAATAGAAGGGATTGAGTATCCCTCTTGAAAATAATATCAGACCTCAATGACATTCTAAGTAGATGTTGAACTAAGTTTGAACAGATTCGAGTGTTCAGAACTAAAGTTAAAGAAGAGTTATCATAAAAATCCAAATTCATGAATTAATCAATTTAAAAAAAAAATAGAAGGAATTGAGTATCCCTCTTGCAAATAATATTAGACCTCAAGGACACTCCAAGTAGACGTTGAACTAAGTTTGAACAGATTCGAGTGTTCAGAACTAAAGTTACAAAAGAGTTATCTTAAAAATCCAAATACATAAATTAATAAATTTAAAAAAATAGAAGGGATTGAGTATCCCTCTTGAAAATAATATCAGACCTCAATGACATTCTTAATAGACGTTGAATTTAGTTTGAACAGATTCGAGTGTTCGTAACTAAAGTTACAGAAGAGTTATCATAAAATTCCAAATTCATAAATTATAAATTTTTAAAAAATAGAAGGAATTGAGTATCCCTCTTGCAAATAATATCAGACCTCAAGGACACTCCAAGTAGACGTTGGACCGAGTTTGGATCGATTCGAGTGTTCAGGATAAAAGTAACAGAAGAGTTATCATAAAATTCCAAATACATAAATTAATAAATTTAAAAAAATAGAAGGGATTGAGTATCCCTCTTGAAAGTAATATCAGACCTCAATGACATTCTTAATAGACGTTGAACTTAGTTTGAACAGATTCGAGTGTTCAGACTAAAGTTACAGAAGAGTTATGATAAAAGTCAAAATTCATGAATTAATAAATTAAAAAAAAAAATAGAAGGGATTGAGTATCCCTCTTGAAAATAATATCAGATCTCAATGACATTCTAAGTAGACGTTGAACTAAGTTTGAACAGATTCGAGTGTTCGTGACTAAAGTTACAGAAGAGTTATCATAAAAATCCAAATCCATGAATTAATAAATTTAAAAAAAATAGAAGAACTTGAGTATCCCTCTTGCAAATAATATCAGACCTCAAGGACAATCCAAGTAGACGTTGGACCGAGTTTGGATCGATTCGAGTGTTCAGGATAAAAGTAACAGAAGAGTTATCATAAAATTCCAAATACATAAATTAATAAATTTAAAAAAATAGAAGGGATTGAGTATCCCTCTTGAAAATAATATCAGACCTCAATGACATTCTTAGTAGATGTTGAACTAAGTTTGAACAGATTCGAGTGTTCAGAACTAAAGTTAAAGAAGAGTTATCATAAAAATCCAAATTCATGAATTAATAAATTTAAAAAAAAAATAGAAGGAATTGAGTATCCCTCTTGCAAATAATATTAGACCTCAAGGACACTCCAAGTAGACGTTGAACTAAGTTTGAACAGATTCGAGTGTTCAGAACTAAAGTTACAAAAGAGTTATCTTAAAAATCCAAATACATAAATTAATAAATTTAAAAAAATAGAAGGGATTGAGTATCCCTCTTGAAAATAATATCAGACCTCAATGACATTCTTAATAGACGTTGAACTTAGTTTGAACAGATTCGAGTGTTCGTAACTAAAGTTACAGAAGAGTTATCATAAAAATCCAAATCCGTGAATTAATAAATTTAAAAAAAATAGAAGGAATTGAGTATCCCTCTTGAAAATAATATCAGACCTCAAGGACACTCCAAGTAGACGTTGGACCGAGTTTGGATCGATTCTAGTGTTCAGGATAAAAGTAACAGAAGAGTTATCATAAAATTCCAAATACATAAATTAATAAATTTAAAAAAATAGAAGGGATTGAGTATCCCTCTTGAAAATAATATCAGATCGCAATGACATTCTAAGTAGACGTTGAACTAAGTTTGAACAGATTCGAGTGTTCGTGACTAAAGTTACAGAAGAGTTATCATAAAAATCCAAATCCATAAATTAATAAATTTAAAAAAAAATAGAAGGAATTGAGTATCCCTCTTGCAAATAATATCAGACCTCAAGGACAATCCAAGTAGACGTTGGACCGAGTTTGGATCGATTCGAGTGTTCAGGATAAAAGTAACAGAAGAGTTATCATAAAATTCCAAATACATAAATTAATAAATTTAAAAAAATAGAAGGGATTGAGTATCCCTCTTGAAAATAATATCAGACCTCAATGACATTCTTAGTAGATGTTGAACTAAGTTTGAACAGATTCGAGTGTTCAGAACTAAAGTTAAAGAAGAGTTATCATAAAAATCCAAATTCATGAATTAATAAATTTAAAAAAAAAATAGAAGGAATTGAGTATCCCTCTTGCAAATAATACTAGACCTCAAGGACACTCCAAGTAGACGTTGAATTAAGTTTGAACAGATTCGAGTGTTCAGAACTAAAGTTACAAAAGAGTTATCTTAAAAATCCAAATACATAAATTAATAAATTTAAAAAAAATAGAAGGGATTGAGTATCCCTCTTGAAAATAATATCAGACCTCAATGACATTCTTAATAGACGTTGATTTTAGTTTGAACAGATTCGAGTGTTCGTAACTAAAGTTACAGAAGAGTTATCATAAAAATCCAAATCCGTGAATTAATAAATTTAAAAAAAATAGAAGGAATTGAGTATCCCTCTTGAAAATAATATCAGACCTCAAGGACACTCCAAGTAGACGTTGGACCGAGTTTGGATCGATTCTAGTGTTCAGGATAAAAGTAACAGAACAGTTATCATAAAATTCCAAATACATAAATTAATAAATTTAAAAAAATAGAAGGGATTGAGTATCCCTCTTGAAAATAATATCAGACCTCAATGACATTCTTAGTAGACGTTGAACTAAGTTTGAACAGATTCGAGTGTTCAGAACTAAAGTTACAGAAGAGTTATGATAAAAGTCAAAATTCGTAATATAATAAATTATAAAAAAAATAGAAGGGATTGAGTATCCCTCTTGAAAATAATATCAGACCTCAAGGACACTCCAAGTAGACGTTGAACTAAGTTTGAACAGATTCGAGTGATCAGAACTAAAGTTACAGAAGAGTTAGGATAAAAGTCAAAATTCGTAATATAAATAATTATAAAAAAATAGAAGGGATTGAGTATCCCTCTTGAAAATAATATCAGATCTCAATGACATTCTAAGTAGACGTTGAACTAAGTTTGAACAGATTCGAGTGTTCAGAACTAAAGTTACAGAAGAGTTATGATAAAAGTCAAAATTCGCAATATAATAAATTATGAAAAAATAGACGGGATTGAGTATCCCTCTTGAAAATAATATCAGACCTCAAGGACACTCCAAGTAGACGTTGAACTAAGTTTGAACAGATTCGAGTTTTCAGAATTAAAGTTACAGAAGAGTTATCATAAAATTCCAAATTCATGAATTAATAAATTTAAAAAAAAATAGAAGGAATTGAGTATCCCTCTTGAAAATAATATCAGACCTCAAGGACACTCCAAGTAGACGTTGAACTATGTTTGAACCGATTCGAGTGTTCAGAACTAAAGTTACAGAAGAGGTATGATAAAAGTCAAAATTCGTAAAATAATAAATTATAAAAAAATAGATGGGGTTGAGTATCCCTCTTGAAAGTAATATCAGACTTTAAGGACACTCCAAGTAGACGTTGAACTAAGTTTGAACAGATTCGAGTGTTCAGAACTAAAGTTAAAGAAGAGTTATCATAAAAATCCAAATTCATGAATTAATAAATTTAAAAAAAAAATAGAAGGAATTGAGTATCCCTCTTGCAAATAATACTAGACCTCAAGGACACTCCAAGTAGACGTTGAATTAAGTTTGAACAGATTCGAGTGTTCAGAACTAAAGTTACAAAAGAGTTATCTTAAAAATCCAAATACATAAATTAATAAATTTAAAAAAATAGAAGGGATTGAGTATCCCTCTTGAAAATAATATCAGACCTCAATGACATTCTTAATAGACGTTGATTTTAGTTTGAACAGATTCGAGTGTTCGTAACTAAAGTTACAGAAGAGTTATCATAAAAATCCAAATCCGTGAATTAATAAATTTAAAAAAAATAGAAGGAATTGAGTATCCCTCTTGAAAATAATATCAGACCTCAAGGACACTCCAAGTAGACGTTGGACCGAGTTTGGATCGATTCTAGTGTTCAGGATAAAAGTAACAGAACAGTTATCATAAAATTCCAAATACATAAATTAATAAATTTAAAAAAATAGAAGGGATTGAGTATCCCTCTTGAAAATAATATCAGACCTCAATGACATTCTTAGTAGACGTTGAACTAAGTTTGAACAGATTCGAGTGTTCAGAACTAAAGTTACAGAAGAGTTATCATAAAAATCCAAATACATAAATTAATAAATTAAAAAAAAATAGAAGGGATGGAGTATCCCTCTTGAAAATAATATCAGACCTAAAGGACACTCCAAGTAGACGTTGAATTAAGTTTGATCCGATTCGAGTGTTCAGGACTAAAGTTACAGAAGACTTATGATAAAAGCCAAAATTCGTAACATAATAAATTATAAAAAAATAGAAGGGATAGAGTATCCCTCTTGAAAATTATATCAGACCTTAATGACCCTGTAAGTAGACGTTGGACCGAGTTTGGATCGATTCGAGTGTTCAGGATAAAAGTAACAGAAGAGTTATCATAAAAATCCAAATTCATACATTGATAAATTTAAAAAAAAATAGAAGGGATTGAGTATCCCTCTTGAAAATAATATCAGACCTCAATGACATTCTTAGTAGACGTTGAATTAAGTTTGAACCGATTCGAGTGTTTAGAACCAAAGTTACGGGGGATTAGTTTTAAAAATATTATTTAATTTGCAATTAAAATGTTTGGACTTATTACAGGAATCTTACCATCTGCGTAAATTTATTGTTTTAGCTATTGAAACAGTACCATACAGCTCTATTTAACTTTACATTGACAATTTGGTTCTGGGCCTAGGGACCCACACTAGATCCACCCTGACTTGTTTGGCTGCTAGCTTCAGTTTCATCTCTTCGAAGCTTTAAATCATCGATATTTATTAAATACCCATAGCATAATAGCCCAAGGAGGGACTCGGGCCTCCTGTCTAGGAGAGGGTTCGTAATCCACCACGCGGGCTCAGTGCGGCTTGGTGGATGTTACATGTGTTCGAATTTTTGGTTCTAAGACAGCCGGTTTCCTCACGTTGTTTTCCTTCACCGTTTTGAGAGCAGTGGTGATGAAATAAATTACACAAAATAATGTGCCTGGCTGGGTTTAAACTCACGACCTACAACTCGTAAGTCGGGACCGTTACCGCAGGGCCACCACTTTTGATTAAATTCCCACTCTTGGCATATTTCTTCAGCTACCTTCAATTTGCGTTTTGTTTGGCATCGCGTGCTCAAAAGCAAAGCTTTTTGGTTTGGTGGACATCCAAATTGGTGTTTTACCCTTCATGACATAAAGCCTTTGGGATTCGGCCAATTCGGCCATAATATTGGGCATCTGGAACAGATTCAGGGAAAGCTCGACATTTGGTTCTCTTTATTCAGTTGGCAACACTCGTGAAACGACTGCCAGATTTTGTTGATCTTTTTTTAACGAGTTTTTGTTTTTTGACAAAATCAAGAAGACGACGGCCTTTTTTAGGCGTTTTCTTCATTGTCATCATAATCGAAAATGATTCCATATTCAATCTGTTTTGACTAAAATTTAGCCACGTTGGCAGTGTTAGAATTTGCCTCATATTCATATACTACCGTCCAAAACTTTAGAAGCACATCGGTTTTTAAGTATAATTAATTCTAAAAAACTACTAAAATTTAATTATTTTAAGTAGTCGTTTTGCTGGTAAAAACCAAACCAATCAAATTCGACATAACAGCCAGTCACCTTCGTGTTCTGCCTAACTGCGGGTTTAAATTTTCTGTTAAAACTTCTTTAGTCGTCTTTTTGATAGAAGTATTAATATTTTTTGTGTCCCTGTCTAATAAGAATCCATTTAATAATCTAAATACCTTTCGAATACCGTAATTAGAGACACAATAGAAAGACAACGAGAGAGGTTTAATGAATAAAGTAAATTGACAAAAATATAAGTGAAAGCAGAAAGAATGAAGATATATGCAGGAGTACCAAGGTCGCCGACATAGCCCGAAGAATCGCCAAACTGAAGTTACATTGCTCGTAGAACACATGGTCTATGGGGCCGAAAGGTTCTGGAGTGGCGACTGCACACTTGAAGATGCAGCATTCGAAGGACTCCCACAAAGTGGACCGATGACTTGGTGGGAGTCGCGGGAATGCGATGGATGCGAGACGCACAGGATTGTTCAATGTAGCGACACTCGATGATGAAGATGATGACAGCTAGCCCTATATATATAATATTGGAGAGTAAATAGACTACGGGCAAAAGCGCGAAACTAGACAATAGATCGATGGGAAAATGTACTTTCGAGTGACTAACCGAAGTTTCAGATCTTCGGATTCAATAGAATTGCGCTTGTAAGATCGGTCAAAAGAAAAGAGGATTTCAGAAACTTGTATAGCGCCTTCTATCAAAAACCGCGGTTATGGTTTGAGGCTGTTTTGGCAACTGTAAACCCGGAAATCTTGTAAGGGTAATCGGAAAACTAAACAAAGAAGGCTATTTGAAAATTCTCAACGATTCCGCCATTTCCAGAGGACTGAATATCATTGGTCCTGGATTCATTTTTCATCAGGATAATGACACTATTGGGCTTACCACACGCACAAGCTTCACCACAGTTTTGCCTGTGCATGTCGGTCTGGACACGGAACACCGTGCGTGTGGTTGATAAAACTCGTACAGTTTTACACGGCTTAGTTTTGTCTCCTATTAATCCTTCATCGAAACGTAAGCCAAAACTTTTAGAAAAAGAAAACAGTTTTTTTTTTATTATACAATGGGCATTTCAATCACCTGGATTTTATTCCATTGAACTTATTTAGGACGAATTCGATAGAAGGGTGAAAAATCGTTTTCCAACAAGCTTGGAACATTTGTGGCGACTATTGGAGAGAGCGAATTGAACTAGTTAGATGAAGATTTTAAGAAAATTAATAGAAGTCCTATACGCATGTAGCGACATCTATGGCGTCACATAAGAACTAATCCTGCATCGCGCAATCAAAGTTCTCCGCGCGATTAGAACATATAGAACAGCCCGAAATCATCTATCGGGCAATAGCCCACCAGACATAACACCCGTCTGGTTGGAGGATCCTCCCTTTTCAACGGAGGTTTGCGGGACTTTACTCTCTGTTCCACATACCCCTAAAATGGTGACCCTCGACAATGAACGTCAGCGCAGCCTTCGTGCAGCTACTACTTCGTGACGTCATCATCACTTCCTCAAGCTTTCGAGCAGCGAGCCATACAGCCAGCACCCACGGCTTTAAAAGGGTATCCTGACCACCAGCATGCCTACCTGGTCATATCTGGTCATCACCCTCAGCCTCATCAGCGACCTTGGCGAAGCACACTGCACCTTCGGCCAGTCACATGAAGAGCAATGAAGAACCTCTCCTGGTCGACGCCTGCAATCAAGCCCTACGTCGCACAGCACCGCTCCGACTCACTGGAGCCAGCAGCACTACTCCGACTCACTGGAGCCTGCAGCATCATCCCGACTCACTGGGACATCATCACCCCGACTCACTGGGGCATCATCCCGACTCACTGGGACAGCACCACCCCGACTCACTGGGGCATCACCGCAGACAGTTCCGACTCACCGAGAACTATGCGGCATTCGGTTCCGACCCACTGGAACCAACCTACCACTGGCCTGGCACGCATCAAGAAGCATCAAGAACCATCGATCTCCGATCTCCGGAGGGGAGTGATGTAGCGACATCTATGGCGTCACATAAGAACTAATCCTGCATCGCGCAATCAAAGTTCTCCGCGCGATTAGAACATATAGAACAGCCCGAAATCATCTATTGGGCAGTAGCCCGCCAGACATAACATCCCGTCTGGTTGGAGGATCCTCCCTTTTCAACGGAGGTATGTGGGGCTTTACTCTCTGTTCCACATACTTCCAAACGCATATTGTAGGCCTTCTTCCGGAGGGAGGAGGAGTGGTCCGGAACGAGAAGGAGTGGCAGGCGGTCGCCTCCTTCTGCGAAGCAGTAATGCTAGCAAAGGAGGCGGCCGATCGTGTGAGGCAACGGTCCTCACGCCCCAACTGTCGCCGGGATTCCGATCCCGATTTCCGGCCACCGTAGGCGTGTGCTTGCGGACGGCGAGCAATGGCTAGCTTGCCGTCCGACCGTCCAGTAACCGTCTGGACCGAGCCCAAGTCGTCGACGGCGCGTACTGTTCCACGCGCGCCTCAAGGAGATGTCAGCAACTGTAGGGGCCCAGTAGGGCCAAAGGTCTGATTCTGAAAGGAAGACTCGGCCCTGGTACGAAAAGCAACGAAGGAACAGGAGTGGGTTTTTACTCAGTAAAAGTCTGACACTATCTCCCATTCCGCCCAAGAGAGGGGGATGTCACAATTATCCCACCGAAAAAAAAAAGTATTGTAGGCCTTCTATACTTAAATAAGTGGATACTTCGATGAACCTTTTTTGTATAAGATCAGTACAAAAAAGAAAATTACTGCTTTATTTTCTTTAATTCGATTTTATGTGACCGCGACAAGAGATGAGGCTACAATCAGAATCTCTTAACTTTTTTACCGCCTATGTCGGATATACATCCGACAAACACTCTCGCGTTTATCCCGCCAAGGTCGCTCATCCACGACCAAATACTCCATCTCGTCAGCTCTTCTGTCTCCTATGGGGATTGAAGAGCTAAACGAGATACCCAGTTACAAACACGCGACCCTGGCGAATAGGACACGAAAACACTCGTCGCAAGCAACCTACCCGACGCAAGTGGTTAAAGGGATAATAAATCCTTCGAAATCAAAATATTTACCGTTTTGAGTCATCGTTTTTGACTCATTCTGAGACACTTCGCAAATATTAAGTAGCTACAACTTCAATTAGGTATAAGTATTCATCTTATTCTTAAGTATTTTCAGCAAGTGCCGAGAACCAGTCACTCCTTGGTATGTGTGACGTGCAAATTAGTTTACTGATGTTAAAATGCGCTTTGTTTTCGATCGCAAAACATGACATTCTTGTATGTGATGCTATAGATCTCTTGTTATGTGCTAGAACGTATTTACTTTGCCGTGGCGGTCAGTCTGTCAATTGTTATTGTTTATCGGAGAATGTAGTATTCGCAACACTGAATGAGATGTTACAGTAAGTGGGTAGCGCATTGGAAATGCTTTTGATAGTTAAAAGGTCTGGTAGCCTAAGTGATGACTGAGACGATTGTAAAATCGTCTCAGTCTTTTGTAGTTCACTGCTGGTCATAGGGCTCACTGTCTCATTCTAGTTGCTGCTATACCCACCAGCCCTGCGTTCAAAAATAACCATAGTAGAGTAGAGTCGCCACTCCAACCGTTCAAAAATGCTTCGAGTTGCAACTCAAGGTCTTTCTTTTATAACTCGAGTAGCTAACCTAGAGTTAACCCAACTAACTCTAACTCCGAGCAGGGTAGGTTGGTGTAAGTGGCTATAAATGACACTTGCTTGACATTGACAGTTGAACTCTACGTTCGCGTTCAAAAATGCGAGCGTAGATTATCTACCCCGATGACGTCATTAGAGTTAACTCTAACCTCATTTTTAAACGCAGGGCTGGGGGCTTACCATAACGTGTTAAAATGTCAGTCGTGCGAGCGAGAAAGAGGGATATAGTTATACACCCTATATATATAGCTCCATCCTTTTAACAGTTCAGTTTAGGTCGTAAAATGGATCAGGTTATGAGCTCGTGGGTAGCACTGCTGGTTCTCCGCCTTTCGCTTCCAGTGTCTGTTAGTCGTCTTTTTAAGATCTTCATCAAGCTGGGAAGTAACCCACGCTACGCTGGACCAATCACGGTCTTCAAAAAAAGATATTTGAACATTTGCGAAAGATAGTTCATAGATATCGTATAGGCATTCACTTTAGTAGTTGCACCAACCTTTTTGATGGCATCTCGTAGTTTTATTTTCACAACTATATTTGCAGATATGGCAAGGCTAGCATGTCTATCTAATGAGTCAATCTAAACAAGCACTACATAAGAAGCGTAGTCATACACAATCTTGACCTATTGTAATCGGTCGTGTGCTTGTAGTCCTCAAGTGCTTGATACGGCTACTGGTCACAAAAAACAAAGGTGTCAACATGTTTTCTTATCAGTCAATAGTTTAATCGCTAAATATGTTTTAATCGTACGAATAGAACAGCTAATGGGGATACTATATGCTAGATTGAAGAAGTTGTATAAGGTATCATCATCATCATTTCAGCCGAAGGGCGTCCACTGTTGGACATATGCCTCCCCTCCTCTCTTATGCATTGCCGCTCGTGTGTATGAGCTCTTAGGGACTCTCTCGAAAAATGTATTCTTTATTTTATAGTAAAAGATCCGTCGTGAGTTTTGTTCTGCGTATATATTACGAAGAATTGTTACTGAAAATAGAAAAAAAAATATAGCATAGACCTGACCTCGATATCCCAAAAAATTCTAGTCGCAAGTGTCCTTTATTGGGTTACCAGTTTGTGTTATTGAACGACTCGAGCAAAATATGTTACGGTCATAAAGAGAGGTCGGCGTACCTTTCTTTTCTTGATTTATTTTCACACGGATTTGCCAAAACCATATTAGCTTTTAAATAAAATGCACAATAACAGAATGCGTATTTTGAGTTATTAGTAAACAAAATCTGTTTTGTTTACACTGAGAACGAGGAAGAATGGCACAAAAGAGAAAAGCTTTGTATTGAAGGATTTATAAACAGGAGCGTTAATTTGCGGTTAAAATTAAAAGCGCATCTAACATCCGCTACAGCTGTCAATCAAATGCATTTATATTAGAGTTGCGCCGAATATTCGTTTTATATTCGGTATTCGGCAGAATAGTCGGTTGAAATGCCGAATATGTTTGGTTTAATGGGATCAATGTGATCAATGTGCCTTTAGGGCAAAATAAATTAAAAGAATCCCAAATTCTAACAATCTTATACTTTGCTTCCGGGTCTTTAAGAAATGATTCCTGTAATTTTTGTTGCACAATCGAAACCGATGATGACCAGGCAATCGATGATGGCCTAACCACTGGTGCTGGAACAATATCCGCTGCACTTTTGCTACTAGACGAGAGATACTTGCGAGAAAGCACTGCGTTGCACAACGTACATACATCGCATTTTATCATCATCTTCGATTTCTTTGAAAATCTCCCACACACGCGACTATTTCGTCGACTTCGACTTATTACCTTTTAAAATTTTAATTAAATAGTCAAGGACTGCACTAAAATCGGGAACCTGTATTGTGTTTTCGTACGCAATGACAGTAGCGGGGTGCAGCAAGTAGCGGGAGTGGAGGTAGGCAAACAGTGTGAGTGACACCGTTTGCGCGCGGCAAAACTATGGAACGGGGAACCGAATTATCCGGCAGTATATTCGGTTCGGTAAGAACTTAACCGAATATTAACCGATATTCGGTTATTCGGTGAAACCACTATTCTGAGCATATCTACTTAATTTATATATGCATCATGAATTGACGAGGCATAATATGTCTCGAAACGTCGAGAGTGACGAACGACATAGCCTGAAGAATCGGTAAACTTAATTGGCAGTGGGCACAGTGCTTACAGTATTGATGGTTGAGGGGGCCGAAAGATTTTGGAGTGGCGACCGCGTACCGGAAGACGCAGCGTTGGAAGGCTTCCCACTAGGTGAATCAATGACCTGGTGAGGGTCTCGTCTGCGAGACACGCTGGACCCTTCGGTAGGGCAAGACTTTGGGGAGGACCAGCAGTGGACGTCTTTCGGCTAAAATTATTATGATGATGATAAGAGCTTCATCAACAATTCGGATAGACGGATATTGGCTCCGCGTGAGTTCCGCGTTCTTTGCAAAACACGTTAAAGCCGTTATCCCCGTGTGTCATTTGTAGTTTTTGACAGTCGTCAGCATTGTCAGAACTCTAAAATATACGCACTGTTAATTTGTTCCCAAAAAGTTTAGTGCGTATGGGTGGAATGTCCACCATATACCGGTGGGGCATCCCCATTTTTTCTAAAAATCTTTATCAGCTGCAATTTTCTTCCTAGGTATTACCTGGCTGATGACAGGGTTGCAGGCTTGTTCGAAAGAGTTACCGTGGCTCTCGCAAAGGACAAATGAAAAAAAAAACACGTGGTTTTTAGTCAGTAAAAATCTAACTCTCCCTCTCGCCCCACCCAGAGCAGGAGCAGGAGTACTTTGATGAAATCCCACATAGAAAAAACTGTTATTCATTTATTAATTACATACTATGCACATAAAGGTACAGAAGTGGACTTAATGCCTTAGGCATTTTCTACCAGTCGCCCTTTGGGTGATGTAAAGAAATAGAGACAAAAATAAAAAAAGGCAGGAAAAGAAAAAATAAATTAAATAAGGCGAATATAAAAAAGATCTACAAATGAACCGTAGATACAATTCAATTATATAATATATGACACAAATGAATATACTAAATACACAAATATAGGTTACTGTTACCAGGCTAATAAAAGATGGTAGCCTATTTCACCATCCGTTGTACTTACTGCCTTTCTTCTCATTGCCGATAACTGCATGACAGCTAAAAATTAGGTCAAGTTTGAGACACATTTGGTCTGCGACGATTACGAATCGTTTCTTGTTATGGGCAACATGCTTACCATGTTTTTTTATGAGATGATGGAGCTATCCCTCCTTGTGCAATCCGCTTAAACTTTTTGGGGTCGACACCCAGATTTTTTTTCTATTTTTAGAAAAAAAATTTCGTTCACAAATTTTAATTTAAACTCTCAGACACCCAGACCCGGAAAACGTAGCGAGTAGTAGTAGGCCATACGCATATTTGCACCGTGCGGGAATCGAACCCGCGACACAGTGCAGCAGCCAGTCGCTCAACCTTGTTTTGGCGTACCTACGTAGTCTTTAAGTCAAGAGTGAATAGGATACTTCTAGACAAACGTGCTCCATCGTCGTGCATATCATCGCTTACCATCGGATGATATAACTTTAATTTCGGAAGTTGGCGTTTTTACGATTTTAGTTATTCCTTATTTAACACCGACTTCCGAAATAGAAAGTTATTTTGTAATAAGGTTTTTAAATTATTATTTTTTGTCTGTGGTACCCTACAGATATATCTTAATACGAGTCAGTCTTCTCGTAATGTATAAGTTTTATGGAAATGTTCGTTCTCAATATTACCATTTATAACCAGAGAGTATCTCATGACAGTTCCAATAAGCCGATAAACGGCTAGGTCCTATCGACCTATAAGTCTGACCTCTTTCCTATTAAAGACGATGGAAAGGTTATGTGAAAGGGAACTAAGAGATGGCGCTTTGAAGACAGTGCCATTACATGGCAACCAACATGCATACAGCTCAGGTAAGTCTACAGAGTCTGCTCTCCATCTAGTGGTACACCAGATAGAGGAAGCGATTCATCAGAAAGGTACCTGCCTGGGCACTTTTATAGACATCGAAGGAGCCTTCGACAAAACTAACTTCTCCAGCATAAGTGCCGCCCTCGCCAAGCACGGAGTTGACCAGGTATTAATTGACTGGATTACTAATATGTTAAGCAAACGAGTAGTTCGCCTTGAGGAAGAACAGCAGTTAGCCTTGATAGCCAGAGGCTGCCCACAGGGAGGGGTACTCTCCCCGCTACTGTGGAATCTTGTTATCAATGAACTCATCACCATACTCAACGCGAACCGTTACTACACAATAGGTTATGCTGACGACCTCGCAATCCTTGTACCTGGGAAGGTGACTGGAACGATCTGCAACCTCATGCAACAAGCACTGCGCATCGTGGAACGATGGTGCAGGGAATATGATCTGTCAGTGAACCCCTCTAAAACTGAATTAGTCATGTTCACGCAAAAACGAGCACTAGGGCGCTTCAATCTGCCTAAACTGTTCAATACTGAACTACAGTTGTCAAACGAGGTTAAATATCTGGGGGTTACCCTTGACAGTAAGTTAAATTGGAGCTCTCATATAGACAACAAATTAAACAGGGCTTGCATCACCTTCTGGCAATGCAGGAAAATGATAGGTAAGAGGTGGGGCCTATCCCCCAAAATTATACTCTGGCTGTATAGTGCAGTTATTCGGCCCATGATTACTTACGGCGCCGTGGTGTGGTGGCCCCGCACCAAGTTAGCCACAGCCGTAAACAAACTACAACACATGCAAAGGCTGGCCTGCATGGCTATTACCGGCTGCATGAGGACTACTCCGACTGCAGCGCTCGAAGCCATGCTGGGACTTCCCCCACTCCACCTGTTCATACAACAGGAAGCGACGATGGCGGCAGTACGTCTTAAAACACTGGATCTCTGGGGTAAGAGAGAAACACAACACACCGCTCTGCTTACGGAACTCAATGATGAACTTCCAATAACGAAAGCAATTAATGACCGGATACCTAAGCAATTTATTTTTGATAAAAAATACAAAATCCAACTGTATGAGGATCACCGCTGCGAAGGGCTGTGCCCTACAGAGCTGCGGATCTTCACTGATGGATCCAAAACAGGTAATGGCACGGGTGCGGGAGTCTTCTCGGAGGATCTCAACATTCACATAGCCACACCATTGGGGACTCATAACACGGTGTTCCAGGCTGAGTGCTTGGGCATCTCCCTGGCAGCCTCGGCTGTCGTAACCAGGGAAGTTAAGTATCACTCAATACGCATACTCTCGGACAGCATGTCTGTACTGCAAGCGCTGAACAGCTACACAGTTAACTCAGGGCTGATTTACGAGTGTCACCAACGCCTAAACCAGGTGGGTGAACATAACCAAGTAACCATTCAATGGATCAAAGGACACAGCGATTCCCGAGGCAACGATGCAGCGGATGAACTCGCCAGAAGGGGATCGAATATGGCAGCAATGGGACCCGAGCCAATTGTGCCGCTCCCCTTCGGATACCTACGCAATCTGGTAAGGAAACGAACTAGAGACCTACATCACAGACTATGGAAAGACCATGGTGAGTGCAGGCAGGCCAAGGAGGCACTTCCCTCCATAGATGGCCGCTTTACGAAACAGGCCCTACGACTGACTAAACCTCAGCTGCGAAAAGTGACGGCAATAACAACTGGCCACGGGACCTTTAATAAGCACCTCTCTGTCATAGGAGTTACGGACAGCCCACTGTGCAGAGCCTGCATGGGGGAGGACGAGACAGCAGCACATCTGCTTCTGAGCTGCCCAGTTGTCGCTGGATACAGGGCAAAATACTTTGGAAACCCAGGTAACCTCCGCGAAATGGTCAATAACACCAAGGCGCTGCTGGCCTTCCTGGAGGAGCTGGGGTGGCTCGAATGACGCATTTGTCCCACCCGTACGCAAAATACGCGCTTAGTCGTGGAGTTGCGGATACCAGCCCGAAATACTAACTAACTAACTAACTAAACGGCTAGGATACATTATTTTATTACAGAGTTAAATATACATGGGGCACTTATAAAACATGGGCCTTGTTATAGCGGCAATAGAAATACATCATCTGTGAAAATTTCAACTGTCTAGCTAACACGGTTCATGAGATATGGCCTGGTGACAGACGGAAGGACAGCGGAGTCTTAGTAATAGGATCCCGTTTTACCCTTTGGGTACGGAACCATTAAAATGAACTATTAACACATTATTATTCTAATAAGCTAAAACGGCTTGGATACATTGTTTTATTACGGAGTTACCGTGCCTACTTTTGTTCCGGCTTCATCATCTGATCAGTTCGATGGTACCATTTTCACCAGAGCCATTTATTTCAATTGCTTTCGCCACAGTCGTTTTACTACCGAACACCGTAATTAGAGACACAATAGAAAGACAATGAGAGAGCGAACGCCGGCGTTCGCTTGGGCTTTAATGAATTGAGATATTATAGATATTATCTGTGTGTTTCTAAAGTTCCATTGGCCATCTATGATCTTCTTCATCAGTTCCATTTCAAAAGGTATTCCCAAAAAATACCAAAATCGCTATACGTGTGCCATTGCTCATGGATTCCACTATTAAAACTGGGTTTTCATTAAAAAATAGGACCCGTTTGGAAGTATAATCCTATGAAATAAAAAATATCCAATTCGGAGCTGAAATGGCGGAGTTCTGAGGTAAAAAACATGAAATGGGAAACTATAATAAATAATTCTACCGAAACGGGAAATCTCTTTTTGAATGCTTTGACGACTGAACAATTTCGATGAAATTCGGCATATAGTTTGACTGTTCAACTGGATATGATATACCTTTTGTTTGGTTTTTTTTTATGTGTTATATTATTAAATATCCCGCGTGGCGTGGGCGAAGCGGCACCTCGCCCACAGCCGCGCATGAGGGCTCTTTAAGAGCGAGGGTTAAATTTTGGTGTACCCCAAATATTACTAAAAATCACGAGTTTTATAATTAGTGTATAATTATAAATAACAATACTATTAAACTAACAAAATTGGAAAAATCCTGTCATTTCGTTCCCATTCCTTTTTTGAGGTGGGAAATCATCAAATTGTTTCTCTAGCTCTGGGCGGAGCGAGTGTGTGTGTCAGAGTTTTAATAACTAAAATCAACCTGTGTTTCTTCAGTTGCCCTTTGCGTTCTAGGGCCACCGAACTCTTCAAACATTCCCGCTGGTAAGGACCAGGTATCATCTTTACTGGGCCCCTTCAGTCTTGTTGACATCTCTTTGAAAATCGCGTGGAACACAACGCGCCTTTGTTTCAGGCTTGGTCCTCACCGGACGGTCGGACGGTGAACTACCCGTTGCTCGTTGTCCGCTTTGTACGGTATATGTTGGATTTTCTCGATGTTGCGAATGAAAATGCACTGGAAACAGCAGCTAGGTATTTAAAAAATATTTTGTGATAAAAGTTCCTTTCCGTTTGCAAAAATATAAATTAGTATTGGTTTTTTTTTTTGCATATCACATAATTTGTGTAGTTATTTATTTATTGTAGGTATTTGATATATTTTCCTTCCTTGCGTTTTCCTAGGTACATAGACATTGATTGGTTAATGAATACTTTTTATTATTTAAATGTATTAAAATTATAATTTCTACATGATTTTGATCTGATCGCTCGTTTTTTTGGATTTCCTTTTGTCAATAGCAATAATTTATATTAGTAAACATCTACTTACGTCTGTAACTACATCTTTATAAAACTGTTCGCCCTTTAGTGCTGCGGGACGACTTAGATGTCTTCCTTAGGACGGTCATGCAAGCGTCAATCAAAACCATCAATCGTGAATGATGTTTGAATGACGGTATTTTATCGCCATACGTTTTTCGTCATGCAAATGTCAGTCATCGCATTACACGGTAGGTTTTTCGTCAGTCAAAATATTTGACCGTGGCAAAACTGACAGCAAAACCTATCGTGTAATGGACGCCTTAGGAATTGGCAGGTATTGGCCCAGACAGGAGGCGCCGACTCCGTGGGTGCTCGGGGGCTCGAGCACCCATGACAAATAAACAGTGGGTGCCGAGCACCCCTGCTGAGAATAGACATCAAAAACAGATCAGTAATCGCCTTTTAGGTTACATAAAAAGTATAATATTTCTTGATAATAAAAACTAGTTTCATTTTTATATAATGTTTTAATTTTATTAAATTAATTAGTAATTAAGTACGTAGTATGTAAGTAGGGCAATTATTTATTTGTCGGTCGATCAATGTGCATTTCTCTTCTCACACTTCGCCACTTTTTCGAGTCATCAAATGACCGCGCTCCTGGGCCCAGAGCCGGAAACAATGGCAGGAATGGAGGGAGGTCTTTGCCCAGCTGTGGCAGTACAGGCTCGATATAAGTAATAATCATATAATTAGTGATGCTGACAGGCTATACACGAGACTTACCGTAAATCTCATGACAATGTAGAAAACGTTAAAGTAATTTTCAACTTCGCAACAACCGCGAGCTTAGAGGGCTATTCGTGGATGTGTTTCGATCCATGGCATTACCTCACGAACTTACTGACATGATCCACTGTACCTCAACTATTTTGATAGAAATTACAATTAATCGCCGCATCCATCCAATGGGGCCCTCGGTTCTGTTACTCTCGGAATACATAAAAATAATATTGATCGTAACTTGTACCAATGTACCTTTTGAATCATGTATTAACTCCAAAGGATCTTGATAATAATATATAATATAACAATAATTTATTTGTCTCAGATACAACAGATCCATATTTTTGTTAGAAGATACTTAAAAAATTGTGTTAGTAAGCTAAAATGAAATACGCACATTACTTTTTCACATGCATCTGTATACGATGCCACAATATTGGGCAGTCTAATCCACCAGCCACAACTTTAAGAATGCTGTTGCTACTGCCACGGACACGACTTGCAGCGACGCGATCCTTTTACGTAGGATGGCATAAAAGCCATCAACACACGCATCGGCAAACATGCCAGATGCACTACAGTGCCGCGGCAACCGCATCAGCATCCTAAACGCGTTGTTATATTGAACGCGTAGGGCGTTGATTGTCTTCTGCGTATAATTGGCCCATAGACTGCACGTATAAAAGGATTGGCAAAACGACCGGAACAAAGTTACTTTTACTGCTTTGGTGCAGCGTGCAAATCTACGAGCCAACATATTGGATCGGAATAATTTTTAACATGAGAAATTCAACAAAAAAATAATTGACTGCCCAGCAGGGCCCTTTGTAATTTGAATTCATACGTGGAAAAAAACACCATTATTATGTATTACCAATGTACTTTCTTGACCTAATCTTTCCCTCATATAAAACCATTTCTTTTTCCTCTCCAGTCCTGGGCATCAAACGTCTCAAGCAGATCGAGACGATGTTCATCTCACGGCGGCTGCAAGCTCCACGCACCCACGGCCTTAGTGTGGAGACCCTGGTGGATATGCTACTGATTCTGTACGACGAGTGCTGTAACAGCAGTCTTCGTAGAGAGAAGGCGGTGGCGGATTTTATATCTTATGGTGAGTTAAATTGCATACACATTTATTGTACGTCCTCCTTTCTACCATCGGACAACCCGAAGTACGGCGAGTATCCACCCTTACGTTGTTGAAACTTCAACGGTCCGGACTAAGCGTTTCGCTTCGTTGTTTATACCGCGTACATCGAAGGACTGGAACAATTTGCCTGCTGCGGTCTTCCCGTACAACTATAATTTAGGTGCCTTCAAGGTTAGAGTGAATAGGTTCTTAATAAACTAGTTCGCCTCACCATCAATGATTTCATCACTGCTTACCATCAAGTGGGATCGCAGTCAAGCACTGGTTTATATCAATTTAAAAAAAAAACTTACAGCTAAGGAGTGGAATTGCTACAACCCCCTAGGTTGTATTCATCTACATTCTGCTAGACTCAACCCAACTATGGTTAGACTGCGCCACCATTCCATCATTGCACCACTAGACGTACGGCGTTGCGCCACCGGATGTGGTAGACATCCCACACATACGTACAAAGCGTTTTGGGAACACATTCATTATGCGTATAGTTAAGGAGTGAAATTCTCTGCTGGGGTTTGTGTTCCCTGATAGCTACAACCCAGGGATCTTTAAGTGAAGAGTGAATAGGTTACTTCTAGGCAAGCGTGCCACATCGTCGGTTACATTATCGCTTACCATCAGGTGAGATAGTGGTCAAACTCTAGCCTATTAACCTAATAAAAAAGTGGTTCTCTTTCAGATCTGTTGTAGATTCACGTGCACATTTTTTTCTGTGTATGCGTAAGCTTGGACCGCTAGGTGCCATAGAAAACACGAGGGTAGTTTGATAAGTCGGTGATTTTTTTAATTTCGCGCTCAATTACTTGGAGAACAACAGGTTACAGTCAAAATTAAAGGAAAAAAAAATCATTTGAATTAAAGATGCCAAGTCGATAAAATCAAAATTTCAGCCGAAAGACGTCCTCTGCTAGACATAGGCCTCTCCAAGTGTCCTCTATTCATCTCGCATCCCGCGGATTTCTGAGGCCTTAAGGCCCTAGCGCCCGAGCAGTGCCATAAAATAGTGACTTTCTGAAGCCTAACCTCGGTAACGGCTAAGTCAATAGGTTTGAAAAAAATATATGTTTATTATAAACTCATGTACAACATTATCAACATACGATTTTTTCGTATGACTAATACTTTTGCCAAAAAAAAAAATTGTCGACGTGATATTTTTTCACTTGTTTTCCCTACTCCTTTCAAACGGCTTTGATCTTTAGATATATGTTTACACAAAAAAATTGCTGGTTAAGTGTTCTTCAGAATGTATATAGGGTGACTGGTAATTAGTGTACGATACTTATACACGTGATTGTGCTCATAATAACCAACTACTTTTACTATGGGAATAAACCTAAAAACGCGAAAAAAAATCAGCTGTTCAGTACATTTATGTTTGCCTGATGATGTACTGAACAGCTGATATTTTTTTCGCGATTTTGGCTTTGCTCCCATAATAAAAATTGTTTGTTATTATGAACATAATCACGTGTTTAAGTATCGTACACTAATTGCCAGTCACCCTATATAGCATATTGAAATCAATCAATATTTCGCAAAGCAAATTAAAGGTCAGCGGGGCTTTATCCGGGCGTAGCTGGCCGGAATTAAATGCACACATACTCATAAGTATGTGTGCATTTAACACCCCGGCCAGATGTTTAAGGGAATATACGCCTTTAGGATAATACATTCAAGAAATGGCATCATCTACACCAGGGAGTCGATAGAGTTGGTCTAAATGAAAGATGCTTAGCCCAGTGTGTATATAAAAGGTGGGAATGATGATAATCTTGAATTACGTAGAGTCCTAGCACGCAAAGGGCAACTGACAGAACATAGATGTGGTTTTAGTCAGTAAAGTCTGATACGCCATCCCTCTCCGACCTTGAGCGAGAGAAGTCATTAGATGATTTCTCATCTCAAAAAAAAAAGTCTATATATATAAAAGAAAGTCGTGTTAGTTACACTATTTATAACTCAAGAACGGCTGAACCGATTTGGCTGAAAGTTGGTGGGGAGGTAGCTTAGAACCAGGAGACGGACATAGGATACTTTTTTTTTTATTATGTTAGAGTAGGGTAGAGTTGGGTAGAGTAGGATATAGTAGTCAGTTGACGGGAGCGAAGCCGCGGGCAAAAGCTAGTTGTGTAATAAAATTAACTGCTTTTTCTTTCAACGCTATAAACGAAGACTTACAGCTAATTGAAGATTCTTTAGTAACACTTTGGTTTCAAATAACGTGGGTCGGTAGAACTTTGCTTTTCATTTAATTACCAATTGTTTAGTTGCCATAGTGATCGAGTCAGAGGAAATTTAAATCTATGTTTGACCTAATTTTACTCTCACTACGCTAGGCGATCAATTGAGCTGTCAATTGAAAAATGTGCTGCGTCAATAGGCAATATGTGACTACTACTGATACTGACTACCATTTTAAATCATTCATGACTTGAGTCAATAGGTCTTGTGCATACTTCTAGGCAAGCGTGCAACAACTTCGTTCGCATTATGCTATCATCAGGTGAGATGACTATTGAACGCGATTTCTATCAAATCCATACTAATTAATATGATTAACCTTTTGAGTGCGTAATTAGAGACACAATAGTAAGACAATGGCGCGTGAACGCCGGCGTTAATGCGGGGATCAACAGCTTAATTAGTATTAATAATATTAATTATTAATAATAATTAATATTATTAATCTGAAAGTAACTGTCTGTCTGTCTGTTACGCTTTCACGGTTAAACTACTGAACCGATTATGATGAAATTTGGTAGGGAGGCAGCTTGAATTCTAAGGATGGACATAGGCTACTTTTTATCCCTCTCCGACTTCGACTTTGCGTTTGCAGTAACCAACATTCACGCGGACGAAGCCGCTGGCAGAAGCTAGTGATGAATAAATAAAAATCTTTTATTACCAGACAGAGTTCATAGCAGGTACATTTCATTATCATTGTCAGAATACAAATATATTAAAACTAAAACTAAATAAGAATTAAAATTACAATCACACATTAGTAAAAAAATTAATTTAAACCGAAATCGTAATAAATTCTTAATCCTTTATTGTACACGAAAACATAACATAGTACACGGTGAAACAGACAGTTCATGTTCAAAGACGATAAATCAATCAATATTAAAATCACAATAAAAAAAAAAACCCACTATTAAAGAAAACAGCCGTGCATCTTACATGCATACAGCCAACAATATCATCCTTGCTAATTATATTTGCCGTATTTTTACTGTCCACCTGTTAGTCCGCTTAGTACAGGGGTGGCCAACTTAATGGAACCCACGATCTACTATTTACTAACTAGACCTTGTGAGATCTACCAGTTACAAAATCAATTTAACAGTCAGATAAAAGAGTGAATGAGCTCACCAATTTTAGCACAACGATTGAAAGAGGTATGTTAAACGAAGCTCAAAGTTTGAGCAACCTGCCCGGAATACGTTCGATTTACTTGTAACAAACAAGAAATTATGCGGCAATCATCATCATTTCAGCCGAAGGACGTCCACTGTTGGACATAGGACTCCACCAAGTGTCGCCACAACGAACGGTTCTGTGCGTCTCACTTCCACCGCATTCTCACCAGGTCATCGGTCCACCTTGTGGGAGGACTTCCAACGCTGCGTTTTCCGGTGCGCGGTCGCCACTCTAGAACCGTTCGGCCCCATCGACCATCCGTTCTACGAGCAATGTGTCCTGCCCACTGTTACTTAAGTTTGGCGATTTTTCGGGCTATGTCGGCGACCTTGGTTCTCCTGCGATCTCTGATCTTCATTTCTGAAGCGATCACGCAAGGAAACTCCGAGCATAGCCCTTTCCATTGCCCTTTGGGTGACTGTAAGCCTATGGGACTAAAATGTAATAAGCCCGAATAGCTACGAGTAGCTATCTGTCGCCTCGTACTATAGCCCTCTTTGCCTAAAAGTAAAGCCAAAATCGACTGGATTAACGGCCAAGATCGACCAGTCGATCGCGATCGAACGGTTGGGCACCCCTGGCTTAGTACTTCAGAATCTCTTATATAATTTACGTGATTATTGTTTCAATCTATACTATAATTACTATAATATAATATAACGGAAGAGTTTTTTTTGCTAATCTCTGGAACTACAGTAGGATTGAAAAAATCTTTGTGTATGGGATAGACAGATCCATGGCGAATAGATAATGGCTATAAATAACATCACGCTGCGACCCACAGTTAATAAGCGGAGCTGTAACCAGAGACGCGAGTGAAACCGCGGGGCACAACTATTTCTTAAATAAGAGCTCTCTAGCAACACTCTCTGGACACAATGGCCACCGTGGGCGGATCTAGAATTTATACGTAAAGATTTTTACACAAAAAGTTAAATAAGGCGAAAACATCCCCAAACCGTTACTAAGGCTACAGCCGCCCATCGATGTAATCCCTAAATCGATGTACAGAGAAGAAAATATCTATTATTAACTCGGTTCCACAGCGCATCCTCAGTTGATATCGATCAAAATATTTTTAGACGAGGAATTGTGGAACCTAGAGACGATACACCACTCGTAACTAGGGGCAGTATCGAGAGGTTTCACGGCAGTCGCTTCACAGTGGTTAGCCAAGTTTGACATGTCCTCTCACCTAGTAACATTGACTTACCTACAAAAGAGCTACTTAACTTTGATAAATAATAACTCGGAAAGTGTTATCACAACGATCTGCAATAGAATTGGGTCACGGGAAAATGTGTAGCTTCAAGCTTGAAATGGGTCACTGCTCTGACGTAATGCGATGCAAGGTGCAATAAGGTGTGGCCATTTACTTGGCCTAAATATTGTGACGATTAAGCATGGATAACGAAGGAATAATGAAGTTATATCACAAATGGTTGCATTTTGCGTTGGCCATTGCATTTTGGTTCAAGTCCAGTCTTCCAAAATTTGGCACGCTGCACCGGAGATGACTTAATCAGTGAGATAAACCGTAAGTAATATGTTATATGTTTGTGTGGTTTGAGTCATTGTAGTCAATGGATCGACTATGTGTTGTGCATCAAATCGCGGAAATGTTAACGCTTCGCGGGGTTTTGTTTTTTGCGTCGTTTTGTACATTTAAGAGGATTATAGGAAAGCGCGGTCAAAGAGATACGTAAAGACACAATATTGCAATTATAAAGCATTTAGGCGATCTACTAAAAATCTACAGATTTGATTATAATTTAAAACACTAATGGTAAAACGTTTCTTGTAGAATAATCTAACCAACAATCAGAATGATTGCATGTATGTTATTTCGGTTTTTAATCAATAAAATTAGTTTTTAGAGGTATCTTCGTGATAATTTTCTATCGTACTAAATGAACTATAAATATTTCTTATTTTTAGGGTTCCGTACCTCAAAAGGCAAAAACGGAACCCTTATAGGATCACTTTGTTGTCCGTCCGTCTGTCTGTCAAGACCCTTTATCTCAAAGACGCGTGGAGGCATCGAGTTGAAATTAAAACCGTATACTCATGTCTGCGGTCCCTTGAAGCTGTGAAAAAATCAAACTTCTAAGTTAACGGAAAAATAAAGATACGGCCGGTTAGGTCGGAAAAAACGTACATACATCAACACTCAAAAGAATCAAAATTCATAGGGTAATTCCCGTTGATTCAGTATCATGAAATTTGACATAAAGTAAGGTCATCTATTATAGATATAGGAATAAATCTGAATACTGTAAATTTGTAATTACATCACAAAAAAAAACTTTTTTTACAATTTGGAAAAATCTTCGTAACTCAATTCGGGAATCGAACTGTTTTCATTGGTAAGTTTGTGCGGAACCCTCAGTGCGCGAGTCTGACTCGCACTTGCCCTGTTTATTTTTAAGTTAGGTAATCATCCAATGACTTCTCTCGCTCTAGGGCGGAGTGGGAGGACGTGTCAGACTTTTATTGACTTCACACCTATGTTCCTTCTTTGCCTTGCGTTCCAGGTCCCCGGATTTCTCTTTCGGAAGTCGACCCACGGTCCCAGATCTGATTCTGCTTACTGCAGTGGATCATATACTTTTGCGCATAATAAAACTCGCGATTAGCTCCTGTAACCCTCAGAACACAGAAATATTATGCTTCTTCTAGTAGGGTTATCGGATTGAAATTAGAATTTAAACAATGTTTTGTATTTCAACAGTAAAACCAGTGGCGACGGCGTTGAAGAGGCTACGGCTTTCTCGAGATGACTTTGAGCTGGTGAAGGTGATTGGACGAGGGGCTTTCGGAGAGGTCTGCGTTGTGAGAGCGTCTTTTATGCAGGTACTGTGTGATTTTATTTGTTTACTAGCTGGTTACAAGGCAAACGTTATTCTGTTATATAAATTATCAAAGAAAAAAATGGGGGGTGGGGGTAGGAGGGTAAGAAATAGCCTTCGACCTATTTTTAGACCTACTATCTAGCCGGGTCTAGCCGTTTCGTAGTTCGATAACAAACACGCACCGATTCATTTCAGCCGAAGGACGTCCACTGTTGCTGCTGCTGTTGCTTCCCCCAAGTGTCGCTACAATAAACATTTACTCATTTCTCACTTTATCCATTCTCGTCACATCATTCATCTTTCTCAACATTCTCATCTCAGAATTTGCATAATGTAAGCAAATTTTGAATAAAGTAAATATAAGTAGATAAAGAAAAAAAAAGTTGTTCCAGTGAACTGTCGTTATTTCATCCATCCCGAGTTGATGAGACGTGTTACTTGTTGGTCTACCTCACCTGAACAAGCGAGTTACCGAAAGTCGGAACCCATTAGTATGGCAGGTCTGGAGACACCGCAATTTATGATAAGAATATAACATTCTAAAAAAATATAACATTTTTATTCATGTAACTGTCTGATCTAAAAGAATAGTTACTATTAACATATTTTCATAAATACTTTTGAATTATAAAAAAAAAACATTCTGCAAAAACCAAAATTTTCGTTTATGACGTTCTTCCTAAAAAAGAGTCGATATTGTTAGAGCTGTGTATTTTTCGGTAGATCTGTAGTTACACAAAAAATGAATGATTCTTGAGATTTCTTCGAAAACAGATACTTTACGCAAAAAATGTTGACATTTCAATAAAAGTACCTAAATGTATTCGTTTAGACAAAAAAAAAATCGTTTGGACAGTAAAAGCGACTTTAGTAGCTTTTATAACTGGTTCTTGTCGGATTAGTTCCAGGTTTATAAATAAAAATAAACATATTATACAAAAAAAAAATTAAGTAGGTATATTGTGTAGCCAAAATTTCAATTTGGACATTAAATTTTTTATCGTTTTATGTTAAGACTGAAAAACTTGATAGTTTATTATTTCGATTCGCATAAAGTGAAAGCATTTCGCTAACAAAGATTAGTAAAAATGTTGTCGTTTACAATAATAAAATTAACGGTATGAATTTGAATACAATAGTATAATTTTATCTCTATTTCTTTGCGGCGATAGAAAATTACAATAGGCATATTGTCGCAACGCAGTGAGTTCCTGCAGAGGGAAAGCGCCGTCGAGGCCGGGGTAGAAAAATGGTGGCGATACGACTCTGATCTGGACACATATCACGAGAACTGGTTCGAAACGGCGCGGGAGGATAATGTCTGAAAGGACTTTGGGAAGGCCTGTGACCCGTGTCCTGGATTAGCACATAGAATACATTTTATCCCAGGAGTATGATCCCTAAGGATAATTTTCTACTATCATTCGGCCGAAGCGACTGATTGCAGCTAGTAAAAAACTGGTTGAGAAAGAGTCTCACTCAAGACTTTCCTCGTGTTCTTTCTCTTTCCAACTTCTTGATAATTCTAATGTGCCTGTAAATAGTACAATTGAAATAAATGGTGGCGACCACGCACCGGAAGACGCAGCGTTGGAAGGCCTCCCACAAGGTGGACCGATGACCTGTTGAGGATCGCGGGAATCCGATGGATGCGAGACGCACAGGACCGTTCGTTGTGGCGACGCTTGGGGAGGCCTATGTCCAGCAGTGGACCTCTTTCGGCTGAAATGATGATGATGAAGTGAAGAATGTGAGTTTATACAGCCGGGTGTTACCTTGGCTTTATTTTCTTTACTGAAAATTCTGCCCAATTTAGTATTTTGTAATTTCCCCGTAGAGTTAGTTAATGTCTAAATTGACGTCATTCTTACATTACCTACCTTACGTATGACAAATTAGGGACATTGCAGGCATAGGCATTAGCCGGCGTTCACTCGGTCATTGTCTTTCTATTGTGTCTCTAATTACGCTACTCAATAGGTTAAGTATTTTAACGTTGTCGTTACCTAGAGTTGACAAATACTACAACTACTCTTTTTTTTTTTTTTTGAATAGATGTTGAATGGAGTCATACATATTTTGTGGAGAAAGCACCATGTGATGTTCCCACCATGCCCCCACTCTTCCTCATGGCAATGTTTTAATGTTGCTGCATATCTATATATATAAAAGAAAGTCGTGTTAGTTACTTCACTTATAACTCAAGAACGGCTGAACCGATTTAGCTGAAAATTGGCAGGGAGGTAGCTTAGAACCAGGAGACGGACATAGGATACTTTACTTTTTTTTTTTTTTTTTTTTTAGAGTAGGGTAGAGTAGGGTAGAGTAGGGTAGAGTAGGGTAGAGTAGGGTAGAGTAGGGTAGAGTAGGGTAGAGTAGGGTAGAGTAGGGTAGAGTAGGGTAGAGTAGGGTAGAGTAGGGTAGAGTAGGGTAGAGTAGGGTAGAGTAGGGTAGAGTAGGGTAGTGTAGGGTAGAGTTGGGTAGAGTTGGATATAGTAGTCAGTTGACGGGAGCGAAGCCGCGGGCAAAAGCTAGTAATTTAATAAAGAACTTTGTTGCTATACTTAGTAAAATAAATCTTTATTGTGTTACCGTAGGAAAATTAATATCCAAATGCAGTTCCAATGCTATTTTCGTGCAGTTAATATAACTGCATCGAAACTGCCAACCGACAGCACAATCATCTCGTAAGAACTGTACGCCGGCTGCAAGTCGACTGCACAGCATAAAAATGCATGCTAACTGCAATTTTGCAGTTGGCATACAGTTCTAACAACAATGCTGTCGAAATGGTAGGCAGGAACCGTCGTCTTGTCACACAAGACAGTTGCTTTTGTCGATAGCACAAAGCGTTGTTCGTATGTAACTAGCCAATTGCAGCCTGTCTTTTGCGTCGGCTGTCAACGGTTACTTCCTTATGTGTTGTTCTTTATAGTTTGTTTCCTCTACAGGGCACAGATGGCGGCGGCAATATGGCGGCCGTGACCGCAGGGACCACTGGCACGGGAGAACGAGTGTACGCCATGAAAATACTCAATAAATGGGAGATGCTCAAGGTAAGACTTGTCATAGATAAGGCTAAATGATGCTGAATAACTAGGACGTTTGGAGACATGGTTTATGCTTTTTAGTTCCTTCTATTCCGTAACTTGGTCTATTCAGGGCCTCAAGTCTGCTATTACAATAGTGTCAGAATGGTCTATCATTGATTTCATAATTGTTGATTTTGACAAGTTTGGTAATCTACTAATATAATGGCGTCATTATGACTTTCCAATGGTCAACCACTGACACTCCATTGATAGAAATGACATAGAATGGTAATCTCGTAATATTGACAAATGAATATCTGACGTATGCAGTAATCTGCTAAAATTTTGACAGTTCCTTTAATCAGTGACCTACCATTAGAACGTAATTGTGTAGTAATTGCTTGTAATAAGCTCAATATTGTCATTCTACCACAACTCTATAACGAGTCCATTGGCCGATCAATGATAAATCATTATGAATTAGCAGATTACGAACTTTTAGCAAAATGACAATGGAATCGTGTTGGAATGACGAATTTATAAAAATAGCAGACTTGGACCCCTGGTGCATTGAATTTATAACACAAGTACTTACCAAAACTAAAATACACTTTTATGCGGCATTGACAATATAGCTAACGACAGATATATTTCTACGCCGTTTGTGTGTTTGAATAATGGTTTAAATGTAGGTTATTCTTAGCTGTGTTATACTTAAATCTATATACCTATGTAAAAGGAGAAACTGACTGACTGACATATCAAAGCACAGCCGAAACTAGGGAGACTGGGAACGTAAAATTTTGCACAAGATTTCCTTTTATGACGTAGGCAAGCACTAAGAGAGGATTTTTCACAATTCACTCTCCAAGGTGGTAAAACGGAGGTCTAAAGTTTGTATGGAGAAACCTGCTTTAATGCGGTCGAAGCCGCTGGCATAAGCTAGTAGGTTTATATACAAACTGAAAATAATAGTATGTAGGTACCAATTTGAATTGAAAGAATTAATTGGGCATCATAAAATTCATGCAGATCGGGTCAATGAGAAAAGTGCCCAGAACGCTGGCAGCAATGCAATCAGTATTCATTGTTGATCAAAGAAAAGCTCTGGCCTCTTGTCACGTTAAGAGTCGACTAGCTGTTTGCTGAGTTTCTCGAACTACTCGATGAATGGTTCTAGTGTTTATAACTCTCTATAAAGTTGTTATAATGGCACCATTTGAGGTTTTCTGCACCTGCAGCAGCCGCCCCAATACAGTTTGCCGTGCTCAGAAGATGGGATGGCGCAAGGGTATCGAGTTATCGACACATGTTGCATCCCACACTAAAGGCCTACCCAACTTCAAGGCATTATGGTCATCCCGTCTAGGCGCTTCTCATCGTCACGTGCCAAACCATTGAGTTCTAAAACAGTTGGCGACCTGAGAGTAACATGAGCCCAACGGATGATTTCATTAATGCTGGCATGCCGTACTAACTGACCAGCGCTCTTACTGCAGGATAGGCTGTGGTAACTGAGGCGATGTGGAACCCAGACGTAGGTGAAAGGTGGTGGCACTCTGCATATATGTATGTACACCTATGTTGGGTGACTATAGAGCCTGTTACCAGGAGTGACTCCCATTCATACATAGTCAGTAGGAGGGCACACTCATCAGTATTGGTGGATGTATTAATGAGGTTATTCCGTATTAACCTGCATAGTAGCTCACCCCACTGTCTGGGAAGACGAATTCTCGGGCAACGCCTTGTCCGGGGTCACAGTTAACCAATTATGGGGTTAAAATTCTTGTGGTTAACTGATGAGTTATACTGGTTTTGTTACGACCAACACGTGGACTACTGTACGAAATGACCGCGCCCACCTGTACGCATGCGCAGTCAACATTAAGCTCACGTTGTTTATCCACGCCTTTACTTCAGTATTGTTAAGTAACCAAAGAGAAGTTAGCTTTGCTTCAATAAAATAATGTAGCTATTTAAAGATCATCGGTTAATTTCCTGATTAGTGTATCTCAGTTATACAAACAACAATTTTATAATAGCAAGTGCTTATCGACCACCTACCAGCGTTTGAAGGCCTCCCACAATGTGGACAGATGACCTAGTGAGGGACGCGAGAACCCGATGGTTGCGAGACGCATAGGAGCTGTCGTTATGGCGACACTTGGGGAGGCCTATGTTCAACGGTGGAAGTCTTTCGGCTGAAATAATTATGATGATGATGAGTGCTTATAATTTGCAGAGGGCAGAAACAGCATGTTTCCAAGAAGAACGGGATGTCCTGGTGTTTGGCGACAGACGATGGATCACCAACCTGCACTATGCCTTCCAGGACGAACACAACTTGGTGAGTAAAACACTTCAATTTACTTGTCTTTTAATTTCCTAAAATATTATATTTTATTGCTGATCATGGGCCTCTGCAATCGCTTCCCAAATCGAACCAAACTTTATTTATGTATTAGGTTTTCTTTTTTAATTTATATAGTATACCAGTGCTTGACTGCGATCCCACTTGATGGTAAGCAGTGATGCAGTTGTTGATGGTGAGGCGCACTAGTTTATTAAGAGCCTATTTACTCTGGCTTTGAAGACACCTAAATTATAATTCATATTTTCAGCATAGTTAAAATCCTTTTCCATTATCTGTCTTCTTCTTCGGATGATACAAGCGTGATGTTCATTTTTCTGAAGGGGTTCAGTCGGGCTGATACCTGAAAAAGTTACTGTGGCCCTGGAACGCAAAGGGCAACTGAAGGAACACAAATAGGTTTTAGTTGGTAAAACCCAGACACGCGCCCTCTCGCTGCACCCAGAGCGGGAGAAGTTATTTCATGGTTTCCCACTTAAACAATCAGCATTGTAAGTTTTATTTCGGGGAGTGTGTGTAGGAATTGTATAATTTCATTCTGCCCAGCCCGTTTGTTCCACTATAACGGACCACCAGACGTTTTGGGAACGCATTCATTGTGCATACAGCTAAGGAGTAGAATTCCCTGCCGGAGACTGTTTGTTTTTTTTAATTGTTGATAGGCTCGCGCTTGACCACTATCTCACCTGATGGAAGGTGACGATGTGGTCGATGATTGAGCACGCTTTCCTAGAAGTAAGCTATTCACTCTTAACTTGCGTTCCTTGATAGGTACAACCTGGGGGGCTTTTAAATTAAGAATGAATAGGTTACTTCTAGGCAAGCGTGCTCCATCGTCGACCACATCATCGCTTACCATCAGGCGAGATAGTGGTCAAACGCAAGCTAAGTATAATAAAAAAAAAGGCATTTAGATGACGCCACCATAAAAATTCTTATCCAACCTTCTCTTTTCTATTTCAGTACCTGGTAATGGACTATTACTGCGGCGGCGACCTCCTGACCCTACTGTCGAAGTTCGAAGACCGTCTACCTGAAGACATGGCCAAGTTCTACATAGCAGAGATGGTGTTAGCTATACAGAGCGTGCATGAGCTCAGATATGTTCATAGGTGAGTTTACATATAGCTGGACAGCAAGGAACTCTGCAAAAATTCGTAATTTGTCATGATGAAAAATTCTACAATCTTCTAAAATATACACTTCTGGACACATCTATTGGCCCACCTTAGAGTTTAGGTTTCGATGGCCCCTACCGAAATATGATTGCTAGATTGAACAAAAATTACTGTTGATGCAGTTTTAAACCTGATACATTTTACCATCTTTTTCGATCGTTTTGTTTTAAATTTGAATTCAGAATACCATACGACATGCAGCTACGCCTAACAAGTCGGATATGCGCCTTGTTAAAGGCAATTGATTTTTGAATAAAAAACATGTTTTATCAAATAAAGGTTTAATTTAATAACTCGTGTTGCCTCCATGGGCATCTACCACAGCTCTCATACGATTAGGCATAGAGTTTATCAACCGCTCTATGAAATTTTGAGGGATCATCTCCCATTCCTCTTCTATGGCAGTTTTCAACTCCTGCATCGTCTGGGCAACTGGCTGACGAGCCCTAACACGTCTTTTTAGCTCGTCCCACATGTGCTCAATGGGGTTCATGTCTGGGCTTCTGGTTGGCCAGTCCATAACTGTGATGTTCACATCCCGAAGATATTCCCTGACGATGCCGGCCGCATGGGCTCTTGCATTATCATGCATAAAAAGGAAATTTGGGCCCACATAGTCCGCGTATGGTATCACGTGAGGTTCTAAGCACTCACGAATGTACCTTTCAGCATTTAATGTTGGCAGCCGTGGTCCTGTAACAACCTCAAGTTGAGTTTTGCCGCTCGCGGATATACCGCCCCAGACAGTCCATGAGCCACCGCCATAAGCAACCCTCTCTTCAAAGCAGCATTGTGCGAAACGCTCTCCCTTACGTCGGTAGACCTTCTTCCTTCCATCATTGCCATGTAACACAATTTTAGACTCATCAGAAAAGGTACACGGCTCCAATCTTGCTGTGTCCAATTTAAATGACTGCGTGCGAAATGAAGGCGCGCTGTTCGGTGGGCTCGCGTTAGTTTGGGCCCATTAGCTGGCTTGTGTGGTACCATATCGCGTTCTTTTAACCTTCTCCGAACAGTTCGAGCGCTCACAGATACTCCGTGGAAGTCGCGAAGTTGGTTTTGTATCTCAATGGAGGTAAGGTGACAATTTCTCAAGCTGGTCGTCACGATGAATCGATCCTGCCTTTCAGTTGTGACCCGAGATCGTGGCCTTCCTTGGCGACGAACAAAGCCAGCAGTCTCTAGGTACCTCCGATAAACATTTCGGACCGCAGATCGACTTAAATTAAGTTGAGCACTCACGTTTCTTTGGCTGTGTCCGGCCTGAATAAGTCCCACAGCTTGGGCGGCGACTTCAGGTGAAGTATCCATAGATTATTGATAGAACCTCACCTTAATGTTAAGAATAAGTAATGTTTGTTGCAAAACCAAAGATATCAATAACTTTTTCAAGAATTAAATCCAAGTAAACCAATAAAACCAAGTTTTCTTAGTATTCGATTGTTTGATATCAACAAACAGGCTCCAAATTGTCTTTTGTTTCTTTAAATTCTGTGTTCGAAATTCAAAAAAAAGACTATTGAATGAAATTGTGAATGTGCCAGGTTCAAAACTGCATAAAAACTTTTTGCTCGACTTAATATAAAATTTTAGCTAGGACCAAACGAAACTGAAAATACAAGGTGGGCCAATAGATGTGTCCAGAAGTGTAAAAATCACATGTCACAGTGTTTGTTACCGAACTCCTCCGAAAGGGCGTAACCAATTTTTATAAAATTTCTTGTGTTGAATAAATTGTAGGCGTATTTTTACTCGACCGCCAAAAAGTGTTATGTTTTTCGCACGTATTTTACCCTCCTACTCCTACCCCCTATTTTTTTTCTTTGATAATTTATATGGCAGAACGTTTGCCGAGTCGGCTAGTAAATAAATAGATACGTTTGTAAGTTTAGACTGAAAAGTTGAAAGGGAATCGTTTGTCTTGGTATGGTCATGTAAAGAGGAGAGATGAAACGCATGTTACTAAAAGAGTTATGAGTATACATGTGGATGGGTGGAGAGGGAGAGGGAGGCCAAAGAAAAGATGGATGGATTGTGTGAACAGTGATATGAAAGAAAAGGAAGTTATTGATAGCATGACGGTTGACAGGATAGAATGGAAGAAAAAAAATGTGCCGACCCCAAATAAGATGGGACAAGGGCAGGAAGATGATGATGACGTTTGTAAGTTTAGACGTGGGAGGTAATCTCCGAAACTTGGCTGATTTCAAAAGTTCTGTCTCTGATGGAATGCTGTATTACTGAAAGAAGACATTATCGTTAAGTCTCCATTTTTTTTAACCATTGTTTTGTATATGGTAGGATAGTTTCTGCCAGTGGTTTGCCTACGTGAAAGTACAAGGGAACATACTCCTGGGATGAAAAATAAATAATACAAATCCGTTCAACCGTTTGAACATGAAGGAGTAAAAACCATGCACACATACAAAATTTTGGCCTTTATAATAATACTAGCTTTTGCCCGCGGCTCCGCTCCCGTCAACTGACTACTATATCCTACTCTACCCAACTCTATCCTACTCTACCTTACTCTACCCTACTCTACCCTACTCTACCCTACTCTAACATAATAAAAAAAAAAAGTATCCTATGTCCGTCTCCTGGTTCTAAGCTACCTCCCCACCAACTTTCAGCCAAATCGGTTCAGCCGTTCTTGAGTTATAAATAGTGTAACTAACACGACTTTCTTTTATATATATAGAAGAGTATGATGGTTCTAAGTATTTCATTAATATTTTTTGACGATTCCATAGTTTTGATTAGTATTTCGATTTTTAGGTGAAAGTGAAAACTTGATAGATTTTCTAATAATCCAAACATTGGCTGAGAAACCAATTTATTTCATTTCACAGGGACATAAAACCAGACAACGTCCTCCTAGACGCGAGCGGTCACATCAGATTGGCGGACTTCGGTTCCTGTCTTCGACTCGGCGACGACGGTAAAGTGCAGAGCAATGTCGCTGTCGGCACGCCTGACTATATATCACCTGAAATTTTGAGGGTATGTGTAATAAAAAATAAAAATAAGGGTATGTATCATAGATTCAAAGATTCAAAGCATTTTATTTCAAATAAACCATTTACAGGCACTTTTGAAATGTCAAGAAGTCAGTCAGTCAGAAAAAAAATGATGTTAATTGCACATTCGAAAGCGTAGATCTCTATGGTGAAGAATGTGCAAGAAACGCCATGGACACTCTTTTCAATCATGTTTAATTACAAATATCTCTGTTACATGTTTCTTGTCGCTATCAATGTGAATAAAGTAAAAATAAAAACTAAATATAGATATTAAAATAGCAACTGGCAGCTAAGAGATGACCAGTCTCAACTGACAGCGCCCGTTCACGAACATGACGCTAATATTAGCACCACACAGCCTCAGTCAGTCAGTCTTCCTGCCCTTGTCCCATCTTATTTGGGGTCGGCACAACATGTTTTTTTCTTCCATTCTATCCTGTCAACCGTCATGCTATCACTAACTTCCTTTTCTTTCATATCACTGTTCACACAATCCATCCATCTTTTCTTTAGCCTTCCTCTCCCTCTCCACCCATCCACATGTATACTCATAACTCTTTTAGTAACATGCGTTTCATCTCTCCTCTACATGACCATACCAAGACAAACGATTCCCTTCCGACTTTTCAGTCACTGGCGCCACTTTCAAACTTCCTTTAATATACTCATTTCTCACTTTATCCATTCTCGTCACACCACACATCCATCTCAACATTCTCATCTCCGCTACATGCAATCTTTTTTCATCCGTCTTTTTCACAGCCCAACATTCTGATCCATACATTATGACAGGTCTTATCACGGACTTGTAGATTTTACCCTTCAACCTGAAGGGCATCCGTGAGTCACAAATTGTTCCAGTGACCTGTCGCCATTTCATCCATCCTGAATTGATCCGATTTGATACGTCTCCTTGGATAAGCGACCCGAGGTACCGAAAGTCGGAGCAGATTGATATAGGCGTTCCAGCGAGAGCTAAGGGCATAGGACCGGAGAGACCACCGAAATCACAGAACAAGTACTCGGTTTTCGTTCTGCTCAATTTTAAGCCAACACTCTCCAGTCTGTGCCACCACACCTCCAATTTGCACTGGACCTCTAGGCCACTCTCGGCAACCAGCACAATGTCATCGGCAAACAGCATACACCGGGGAGCCTCTTCCTGGATGCCCGACGTCAGAGCGTCCATTATCATCAGGAAGAGGTAAGGGCTGAGGGCCGACCCTTGATGTAAGCCGACAGCCACATTGAAGCTGCCAGTGTTGCCCACTGTAGACCGGACTTGGGTACTGCATTGGCTGTACATCGCTCGGATCAACTGCACATACTTCCCAGGCACACCTTTCTCCTTAAGGGCCCACCACAGAACCTCACGAGGTACCCGGTCATATGCCTTTTCGAGGTCAACGAATACCATTTGCAAGTTTTTATGCACATAGTATTTCTCGCACAGCTGGCGTATAGCAAAAATGGCATCCGTTGTACCCCGACCAGGCATAAAACCGAATTGGTTCTGTGAAATTTCACTCTCTTCTCTTAGCCTCCTTTCAATAACTTTCTCCCAGGCTTTCATAGTATGTGACATTAGCTTTATTCCTCTATAATTGTTGCATTCAAGCACATCACCCTTGTTTTTAAAGATGGCTACCAGGGAACTGTTGCACCACTCATCAGGTATGGCTTCTTCCCGCAACAACTTATTGAAGAACAAAGCTAACGACATCCATCCATCCACTCGCAGCAACTTCCACACTTCAACTGGTATTCCGTCTGGACCAATTGCCTTACCATTCTTCATTCCATTTACAGCTATTCTGACTTCATCCATACTAACCATTCTCACTAAACCCACATTCACTGGTTTGCTCTCTAAAATCCCATTCCAGTTGTTTTCCTCATTCATCAGTCTTTCAAAATAGTCCATCCACCTCTCTTTGATTTTATTATCTTCTGATAGAATCTTTCCAGTTTCATCCCTTATACATCTTATCTGAAAAACATCTCTCGCATTTCTCTCTCTTGCTCTAGCAAGCCGGTATAGATCTTTCTGGCCTGCCGGACTATCCAGTGTGTCGTATAGTTTATCCTGTGCTTTTGCTCTCGCTATTGCCACGGCTTTCTTGGCTTTTTTCTTTAAAGCATCATATTCACTTTTATTCGCAGACTTTAAGCTAGTGTTTTCCGGATCTATACGCTGCCATTCCTTAAATTTCCTCTTTTTTTCTTTCAACACATTCTGTATATCTATCGACCACCACCATGTATCCCTATCTATTGTACCCTTTCCTCTCTTCTCTCCCAAAATATCTTTCGCTGCATGTCTAATACACTCAGCAATCTCATTCCAGCTTTCATTTATACTTCGATCATTCATGTCTCCCATTTCTATCATTTTGTCCACCACTCGCTCTCTCAATTTCTTCACACAGTCACTCTTCTCTAGCATATGCCATTTTATTTTAGAAGGAGGACGCTCTTTGCATTTTTTTATTATTTGTCTTGACTACTGACACCATAACCAGGAGCCTGTGCTGTGAGACTAGGTCTTCTCCTGGCAGCACTTTGCAGTGACGTGCTTTAGCTGGTTACGCCTAACCAGGAAGTAATCTATTTGCGTCTTGTGGCTACCGCTTTTGTACGTGACCAGGTGTTCGTCTCCTTTCTGGAACCAAGTATTGGCTACTGCCAGGTCAAATGCAGTGGCGGATTGCAGCAGCTTCTCCCCTTCACTGTTCGGACTTCCAAAACCCCATCCCCCATGTACTCTTTCATTAACACCTCTCATTCTTCCCACATGTCCATTAAAGTCACCTCCAACAATCAATTCCTCATGTACAGAGATGGCCATTAAAGCTCTATCAAAATTCTCCCAAAACTTCTCTTTCACCGTTTCATCGCATCCTACTTGTAGTGCATACACACTAACTACATTCAACATCACATTCTCTAACATAATCTTCACAACTATGAGCCTATCATTTATCCTTTGTACTTCCATCACGCTTTCTTTCAATTTGCTGTCTAACACTATTCCTACACCATTTCTTTTACCATCACTTCCACAGTAATAAAACTTATATCCCTCACCAATTTCTCTCGCTTTTGTTCCTCTCCATTTAGTTTCTTGTAAGCACGCCACGTTTATTCGTCTTCTATTTAATACATCCGCTAACTCTCTGGCCCTTCCAGTCATTGTTCCTACATTCCAACTTGCATACCTCAATCTCATTTCCCGAGCTAGCTTCTTACGTTGCCCCCGCCCGGGATGGTGCAACAACCCTAGTCCATTTCCCACAGGAGCCGGGTGCTGCCCCTGCGCGTCGCCTGTGGGGTACGCCCTAACCCTATCGCGCATTCCATTTATACTCAACATGTTGCAAAAGATATGGCTACTGTTTTACAGTCGGCCGCCTGCCTGACACTAACCCTCCTTGGGAATGCTGTTGCTGGTTTATCTATATATGTATTGTATTTAGGAATATATACAAGTATGTTTATCAGTTGTCTAGTACCCATAACACAAGCTCTGCTTAGTTTGGGACTAGACGGCGTTGTGTGATAGTTGTGGAATATTATTATTATTAAGTTTTTTTAGGCAATTTTTCTCAGGCTAGTTCCTGGTATTCTTTTAGAATCTCACGGGTGTGAACCAAGGTGAGATCCTAATTATTGGTTTAAGATGGTAAAAAACTTTGTACTGAATTTAAATTATTATCTAAGTCCAGTTGTAAAAATTTTCTAACTATACGACAAGTGTTCAAAAATTATTTTAAATATTATTATGGTGGTTTACCCGCTACCACGCGGTGACCTGAGGTGCTTAACAGTCTCAAAAATGTCCCTTAGTTGCCTCTTACGACACCCACGGGAAGAAATGGGATGGTGCTATTCTTTACGTCCGACACCATACAGTACCACCAACACTCAGCCTCACAGTTGTCAAAAATTCCGCTTCCGAATTCGGTTTCGATATAATACCACTTATATTGGAACCGACGTTGGAGCCGGAGTTTTTAAATTCATCATCATCATCATCATCGGAACCGGAATCGGTCTCGGAGCCGGAGGCGGACGCAGAAACGACAGTTGAAACACTAAAACTAATCGAAAACCCGGTTAGGTAAGCAAGTAGCTAAATTAAGAGGAAAACTCAAAAATCTTTTTAACACTACCTGTAAAGTCTAATCAAAAGTAAATAAAGTCAGTTTGCCAGTAGAAATTACTGATTGTTTTTCCCAACAGTTCTTAAATAAGGAAATAGTTATTTTTTGTGATGAAATTGGAAAAGATTTAGGCCACTTTTTGACAAATGAATATCCGGGACACTCGATAATAAATAACTGTATGCCTGGCTGTTCTTTATTTGATATAATGAAAAAAATAATTAAATGTAATTTTTACTTTTAATTTTTGTTGGAAATAGGGGTAATGTGAACAAAGGAGAATTACTCCAATATTATAGGACTTTGAATAACTTGTGTGTAAGAAAAATTGTGATGTTCACATTCCCATACAGCCAGAGTTTGCCACAGGAAGAAAATCGTATTAGATATAAGATTAATATGACATTGTACAATGTGATATTAAATAATGATCAGTTTCATTTAATTGACATCAACAATTATGTTGGCACTAATTTTTATTTGACAAAAGATAGGTATCTTGTAGATAGATACTATCTTTCAAACTTTTATAGGAGACAGATAGCTGTGTCGCTATCATATTATTTTTTTATTTCAGCCAAGAACTTGGCTAAACAAATTGCTCCTGTTGAGCAATGCAATGACATGTTATATGATTTTGCCAATAAATTGGCACCAAATGTTGACATAGATATTCGTTTAAATTAGAAATTAAGACAACAGAGACAATCTCTAGCATTAATGTACTAACGAACAAAAATATTTCCAATCAAGTTTTAAAATCATTAAATAGTATCAACCTGGTACATCAAAATATTCAAGGACTTATGAACAAGGATTTAGAAGTAGACTTATTCCTTAATTGCAATAATATTGATATTCTATGCTTAACGGAACATTGCCTTAAGAGCCATCAGTTCATTTTCAATTTTAGTAATCACCAGGTTGGTAGTTCGTTTAGTAGAATTAATGCCATACGTGGTGGCTCATTAATTTTAGTAAGCAACAACCTTAAGTTCAAAGAACGAAAGGATATTGTGAGCCTATCTGTTGAGCGGTCAGTTGAAAGAGCCTGTATTGAATTGGAGCAGTTTATTATATTAAGTGTGTACAAAACCCCTTCTGGATTGTATGACTGCTTTGAAAAGGTAATGGATGAAGTTTTCCCACAAGATTTCCAATTCAAACAAGTACATAATCACTTGTGGTGATTTTAATGTTAATTTATTAGAAAACTCAGGTTTACGTTGTAAAATTTTAAGTCTATTTCAGTCCTACAATCTTGTTAACTTATTTTTGGAGCCCACAAGATTAACTCCTACTAGTGCCACATGCATAGATAATATTTATACGGATGTTGTACCAACTCACAAAGAAATTATAAATTTATTAGATTCTGATCATTGTGGACAGTTAATTACTTTTCAAAACCAAAAAAACATAGTGGCTAAAAAGAATATCACTGTTAACCCTAAAACTGCAAGTCGTTTAGAAACTTTTAAAACTAAACTCATTAATAATTTACCAGACTTGTCTACATATGATGATCTCAATAACCAATATGAAGGTTTCTTTAACATGTACTGTAATCAATTTAATTCTACTTTTATACCTAAGACTATTTCGGTCAATAGTAACGTTTCGTTCTGTGAATGGGCTACCACTGGTATTCATAAAAGTAGAACTCGGCTTTACGATTGTATGATGAAAGGGTTCTTGTTAATACTGCTGAATTTAGTTCATATGTGCGAAATTATTCAAAATTATTTAAAAAAAATTGTTCTATAGCAAAATCGCGTTATTTGAGTTCCAAAATTAAAAACAGTAATAATATAATTAAAACTACTTGGAATGTTATAAATAGTGAAACTGGAAAGTCTACAAGACCATCTAGTGACTATAAACTTGTAATTAATGACAATGTGATCACATCGGACTCACAGGTTGCCGCGGCTTTTGAGAACTTCTTTTCAGAGATCCCCATATCAACAACAAAATCTCTGAACTCGTCATCCACTGCTGCAGAGTCTCTGCTTAAAGAAAATGTTAAAGTTTGCGATTCTGATTTTAATTTCGAACATGTGACTTATGTAGATATTATTAAGACGTTTAACTCCTTGAATATAAAAAAGACTGCAGATTTATGGGGTAATTCTGTGGACGTTGTTAAGTCTATAATCCACATTATAGCTCCTTCTTTAGCTTTTATTTTTAATAATTGTATTGATCGCGGTGAGTTTCCTGATCTAATGAAGAATAGTAAAATAATTCCATTGTTCAAAACGGGTAGTACATCTGACCCCACGAATTACAGACCCATTTCAGTGCTACCCACTTTTAGTAAAATATTTGAGAAACTTATTTTAGAGCAACTACAAAGATTTTTTAACAGACATAAATTATTGCATACCAAACAATTTAGTTTTACAAGGGGTCGTTCAACAACCGATGCCGGTGTTGAACTTTTAGGACATATTTATAATGCATGGGAAGACAAATGCGATGCCCTGGGCACTTTTTGCGATTTGTCAAAGGCCTTCGATTGCGTTCTCCATGAAACATTAATCAGGAAACTACACCATTACGGAATCCGGAACTCCTCCCTGGATCTTCTTACATCTTATCTGAGTGAAAGGATTCAGAGAGTTGATGTAAACGGAAAAAGATCTCCTGCATCTGTAGTAAAAATGGGTGTCCCTCAGGGTTCAATTCTTGGCCCATTTTTGTTTCTTATATATATAAACGATTTACCTTAACCTCATAAAGGATAACCATAACATAGTTTTGTTTGCAGACGACACTTCACTTTTGTTTAAACTTAAACGTCAGCAGCCGGTTACTGACGATATAAATATAGCACTTTCAAAAATAGTACACTGGTTTGATGTAAATAACCTTCTTCTTAATGAAAAAAAAAACTAAATGTATAAAGTTTACCATGCCTCATGATAGGCAAGTAGAAACTAGTGTGCTAATAAAAGGTAAAGAGTTGAGTCCTGAAGATAATACAGTGTTCTTGGGCATCTAGATGCTAAGCTGCAGTGGAGCCCACATATAGACAAATTATCAAATAATCTTAGCTCTGCAGCATACGCTGTTAGACAGATTCGAAATTTAACTGATGTAGAGACTGCCCGTTTAGTTTACTTTAGCTATTTCCATAGTGTCATGTCGTACGGTATTCTACTGTGGGGAAATGCCGCCGAAATACAGTCAATTTTTGTATTGCAAAAAAGGGCTATTCGTTCTATTTATAAATAAAGTCCTAGATACTCCCTCAGAGATAAATTTAAAGAAATCAATATAATGACTGTACCTTCACAGTATATTTACGAGAATATTGTGTATGCACATAAAAATATAAACATGTTTAAAAAATACAGTGATGTTCATAATTTTAATACTAGGAACAAACACAAATTTGTGGTTCCTACAACCAGGCTGAAAAAAATAGGGGGCTCATTTAGATGCCAATGTATACACTTCTATAATAAACTTCCTAGTCATATTCAACAACTAAGCCTTAATAAATTCAAATTATTTGTAAAGCGAAAACTTTGCCAAAAGGCTTTTTACACTATAAAGGACTATGTTGAGGACCAAAAGGCTTGGGATTGATCTGCTCCAGTACGCACTGCAACTGTTGTCTTATTATTATTATTTTTTCTCTTGTTTTTATTTTTAATTGTGCTTTTTATTATTTATTACAATTCGATATTGTAGATTATTTTTATTTTGCAATTTGACTTTTTTTTTCTCTATTAATTTTTGACAACAATGTTTACTTTTCTAAAGTATTACATTTTATAAACTATTTTTCCTTTAATTATTGTGAACGTGAGGACTATGTTGATTGCTTTTTTTTCCTTTTCTTCAGGTAATTTCAATGTATGTCTGGCAATTTGCGTATTTTCTGCGGCCTACCCAAATGTCCTTTCCTTGGTATTGTTCGTCAAGTCGTTGAGCTCCTTAGTAGTCCTGAGTTGAGCTTTACGAATACTGACAAATGCTTGCACTGACTGGACAGGTCCACTCAAATCTGTATGGTTCTTTCTTCAAAAGACCATTTCAGACAAATCTGCATGGTTCTCATGTGATTTGACCATTACATATTTACTGTATGGACTTTAAAAGAGACTTTGACCCCTGAGTTTGTTTCGGTGTTTCTTCTCAGGGTGGTCAGCTAGGAAACACCGGCCTCATCTAGTTTAAAAATGACGAAAAAAAAAATTGACGTGTAAAAGTGTTTTTTAAACCTATTTACAAAATAAATATCATTTATCATTTAATTTGGGTCGACAAGCTCCTCTCCGTAGAATCGTTGATGAATACCACTCGCTTACTGCGATAATGCCCGATCTTGACGTGTTTCACGATAACCTGCGTGTGTTTAAGTACAAAATCAAAAGTATACACTCTTGATTTTCTATTTAAACATTTACCTTAATTATTAACTAACTTATGTAAATTAAATTCACATTTCTTAATAATTCTTTTTTTATAAAAAAAAATTATAATAATTGTATAAGGTTTTAATTGTTTTCTGTATTTTTTGTTTTGTATTCTAAATTGTATTGACTGTTAAATTATAATTCTAAATTTATGTACATATTTTGTTAATTTTTATCACAAACAATTGCAAATGTTATGTACGCCGTTATTGTTACATACATCAGACCACCACGATGAAATCGATTCTTATTGTTTTTAATGTTAAATGTATTGTAATGTGGCAGTACTCAGTAAATAAATAAATAATTCACAATATGCCAAATAAGAAACAAAATAACCAGTGATAGAAAAGTCGACAGAAGGCACGGAGGGACAAGTATAAACTTGTTTGTACCTCTGATATTACTTCCCATTATCGGAATCGGAGGTGCAAAATCAATCGGAAGTTCCGACCTTTTAAAATCTAAAGCGAACCTCCATAACATCTCTGATTCCTAGTGTACAGGCATCATTTTTCTTTTTTTTTTCGTCTAAAGAATATTTGTTGATGACTTATCTTTTGTATTTTAATTTGTAGGCCATGGAAGACGGTCAAGGCAGATACGGTCCAGAGTGTGATTGGTGGTCGTTAGGTAAGCTTTCAAGCTTTTCTTTCTTTCTATTCTTTACATAACTTTATGTTATTATTAAATTGTATAGCCTATTAAAGAAATGAATAAACTCGGAGGTTATATAATTATGCTCTGCAATTCTGTATATTTTCTTGCATGATATATAGTTTCCTTGGAAAATTAGTTTCATTCATTTTAATATTGGCTTTATATCGCTGTGCCCGTTTCTTAAGTTACTGTCTAATTGTACATTGTGGGATATATTTATCGTTTATACTTGTTTATTTTGTTTTATGTCCGATCTTGGCTCTTTATAATTGGTCATCTAGTTCAAAATTAATTGATTACATAATTCTTTATTCTGTCCAGGTGTATGCATGTACGAGATGTTATTCGGCGAGACGCCGTTCTACGCGGAGTCTTTGGTAGAAACGTACGGCAAGATCATGAACCACGCGCGCTCCTTCCACTGCCCGCCCCCCGACGAGCACGCCGCGCAGGTAACTAACTTTATACAAGATCATGAACCACGCGCGCTCCTTCCACTGCCCGCCCCCCGACGAGCACGCCGCGCAGGTAACTAACTTTATACAAGATCATGAACCACGCGCGCTCCTTCCACTGCCCGCCCCCCGACGAGCACGCCGCGCAGGTAACTAACTTTATACAAGAACTAGATTCTCCCTTATAAAAGTAGAAAATATACATATAGTATATGTCACTAAGTAATAAAGTAGCATTCTACTGGTAAAAGAATTTTTGAAATCGGTCTAGTAATTTTTGACTTTATTTATTACAAACAAAAATACAAATGTTTTCTCTTTATAATCTAACTTAATCTTCTAATATATAAAAATCTCATGCCACAGTGTTTGTTATCGAATTCCTCCGAAACGGCTTCCTCTCGACTTTTATGTTTTTTTTTTGTATGTATCGTATTGTCTGAGAATAGGTCTTAAGCTATTTCTTACCCTTCTACCCCCATCCACATTAGAAAAAAATCTTATAAAAGTCAATGCCACTTTTCGTTGTAATTTTATAACTCAAGAACGGGCTCACCTATCCAAAACAAATGTTTTGTTTGGACTATTCAGTAGATGGTTTATGTGAAGTTTGCACAAAATCGGCCAAGCGGTTCTTCATTTATCACATTTTTTGTAACAAATGAAGGTACTCTACTCTACTCTTCCTAAGGGTAGAGTAGAGTAGAGGTAGACAGTTGACGGGAGCGAAGCCGCGGGCAAAAGCTAGTAATTTATATGACAGAACAACGTTTACTGATTGAAAAAGAAGTATACATCGAGTCTACATTCGGCTTATAATTAAGTAGCTACTACCAGCGGCTTTGCCCGCGTTAAGTTGGTTTCTCCATAAACTTCAAAAATATATATATTTTTTTTTAAATTCATATAAACCAGTGCTTGACTGCGATCCCACCTGATGGTAAGCAGCGATGCAATCATTGATGGTGAGGCGCACTAGTTTATTAAGAGCCTATTTACTCTAGCCTTGAAGACACCTAAATTACAGTTGGACGGGAAGACCGCAGCAGGCAAATTGTTCCAGTCCTTCGATGTACGCGGTATAAACGACGAAGCGAAACGCTAAGTCCGGACCGTTGAAGTTTCAAAAACGTAAGGGTGGATACTCGCCGTACGTCGGGTTGTCCGATGGTAGAAAGGAGATGGCGGAATCAAGTCATGCAATTCCCGCGCACACTTAAAAAAGGGGTCCCCTTTCATTCTCTTAGGAGGTGAATTTTGGAAAATCCTTTCTAAATGCTCGCCTAAGTCATAAAAGGAAACCTTGTGCAATATTTCATGCTCCTAAGCCCTGTAGTTTCGGCTGTGCGTTGATATGTCAATCAGTCAGTTTCTCCTTTTATAGATATAGATTAACAACATTTTCATTTGTTGAACAGGTGTCAGAAGAGGCGAAGGATCTAATCCGCAGACTGATTTGCTCTTCCGAAAATAGATTAGGAAAAAATGGACTGCAAGACTTTAAGGTAAGCTTAAAAATACCTACTCTGCGGACTCAGATTTATTTTCTATTTCCAATTTTTAACTATTTTTTTTTTATGGAGCTGTGGTGGCCGAGTGGTAACGGCCCCGACTTACGAGTTGTAGGTCGCGGGTTCAAACCCAACCAAGCGCATTACTTTGTGTAATTTATTTCATCACCACTGCTCTGAAAACGGCGAAGGAAAACATCGTGAGGAAACAGCCATGTCCTAGAGCCAAAAATTCGAAGACATGTGACATTTACCAACGCGCATTGGGCCCGCGTGGTGGATTACGGCCCATTCCCTCTCCTAGAGAGGAGGCCTGAGTCCCAGCAGTGGGAACATTATAAGGCTATGCTATGAAGAATACCACGTGGGTGAAACCGCTGGCTGGAGTTAGTGAACCTATAATTTGGAGTGTTATTTGTATCACAGAATCACCCGTGGTTCGCGAACCTCGACTGGGAGAATCTCCGTGAGATGCAAGCACCGTTTGTACCAGATGTCTCGAGCCCCACCGATACCTCCAACTTCGATGTCGATGATACCGATATCAGGTAAGCATATCTCGCAGGAGATGCCCTGGGCGTCGGAAGTAGCAAGCCGATCTCCAACCACTTTAGGGCCGGGTTTATGAATGGCGAGCAATAATACATAATGCATGCAATAATAATAAACAAATAGATGTTGTCAATAAACAAACATATCTGGGAGTAGTTATAGACGATAAGTTCAACTGGAGTTATCATATAGAACGTGTTTGCGATAAACTTCGGCAATTTCTTCCTATTATGACCATACTAAAAAACCGCCTGCCCTTCAAAGTGAAGATAATGCTTTATTACGCGATGGCGGAATCCTACATCCAGTATGGCCTTAGTAGCTATGGTCGTACCTATAAAACCTATCTTGATAGTATCTACAAAATTCAACTTCAAATTTTAAAAGTAATAGTATCTCCCAAAATTAGAAATAAATTTTACGACAATATAAATGGCCTCTTTAAACACTGCAATGTCTTACCAGTTCATACTCAAATAAATTTTTTATTACTAAAAGAACAGTTTTTCAATAAGCATCTAATAAACAAAATCGAACATCCTGTACGCACTCGGGCAATTTCTGAGAATAGGCTTCGTACACAGCGCGCCAACAATACGTATGGCGAGCGAACTACCGGGTATATTGTACCGAGACTTATTAATAGTCTACCCTCAGAAATATAAAAAAATATTACACACAAAAATATCAAATGCAAACTTAAGCTATATTACTTAAGTATTATTTAAGAATGTTTTTTTACTTGTTTGCGGACCTAAATATTTTTTTAAAATTGTTATCGACAATAACATACAAATATAAAAAAACTCATTTTGTATAGTTTCGATGTTGAGATGGATTCATGATAGCACAAGTTTAAACCTTAGTGGTTTTTGGTTGCTATTTAACTTAGACTATCCTGTATTCTTTTGTATTAATAATAAATAAATGAAAAAAAATAAATAATATCCCACAACTTTCACACAACGCCATCTAGTCCCAAACTAAGCAGAGTTTGTGCTATGAGTACTAGACAACTGATAAACATACTTATATATTTTCAAATATATTATTATAAATATTATAGATAAATTACACCCAGACACAGAACAAATGATCATGCTCATCACACAAACATTTGTCCTGGGTGGGAATAGAACCCACGACCTACGGCATAGCAGTCAGGGCCACTAACCACTAAAACAATAGGCCTATCATCTGCAATGGGTGGCTCCCCGTTCGATAAGGACCAGGCCCCAGCGGCCAGTATAATTCATGAGGCCCGCTAAGGCCAATGCCTGCGTTTGTCCTCGTCGTTTGTACCGCCTACATCGAAGGACTGGAGCAATTTGCGTGCTGCAGTCTTCCCGTCCTATTATAATTTAGGTGTCTTCAAGGCTAGAGTGAATAGGCTCTCAAGCAGGCGCGCGACTATTTGAAACAGTAGCGGTCACGCGACCGTCAAGACCGATGGGAGATTTCAGGAACTTTAAAAACTGATTAATTAATGATATTTTTTTTATATTCGGATATTACCTATTTTTCAACAAAACAATAATTTGTTTAAATTCAAAATAAAATTTTGAAGTTAAACTGGTTTCTTCGGATTAGGAATCAATATTCTGCCCGACATAACAAGAGTTTTATTGCAAGTCTTGATTATATCTCCAATTAATTTGTATTTTTTTATTATTCTTCAAGAGATCGAATAATTGGCATTAAAGAGTTCTGATTCTGAAGAAAATTAGACCTAAGTAAATGAAAAACTCTTTGATGCCAATTATTCATCTACTTAGGTCTAATTTTCTTCAGAATCGGTCTTCTCGTCAATGTAAAAATGCAAGGCAAGCGCGAGTAGTCTTTTCGACGCCTGCGCCGCGACCTAAACACACACATTCTGTGTCTTTCAGGAGAAGTGTAGAAAGAGGATATGGAGTTATTTTAGTCAGTAGTGAACTAATAACAAGCTACTAGAGATTATACGTTCTTTTGACGATAAATTTTGAAATTATCGTAAATTATCGAGTGCGGTCGATTCGAAGCCGTGCGACCGCTTAAAGGCTTAATAAACTAGTGCGCTTCACCATCGAACGATTGCATCACTGCTTACCATCAGGTGGGATTGCAGTCAAGTACGTTTATATGAATTAAAAAAAAAAAACTGCGGGATTGTTGGAAGGAGTTACCGCGGCCCTGGAACGCAAAGGGCCACTGAAGGAACACAGGTGGGTTTTAGTCAGTAGAAGTCTGATACTCCCTTTCGACATTACTTGATGGTTTTGCAACCTCAGTAAGTAAACATAACCCCAGAAAATTTCTTTGAAAACCTATACGTCAACCACACATCAGTGGCAGCATGAAAATCGACCTTACTTCTTGGGACCTATATATCATGACTAGCTTCTGCCAGCGGCTTCGCCCGCTTGAAAGTAGATTTCTCCATACAAACTTTGGTCCTCCATTTCATCCCCTTAGAGGGTGAATTTTGGAACATTCTCTCTTAGTGCTCGCCTACGCCATGCAAAATTTCACGCTCTTAGTCCCAGTAGTTTCAGCTGTGCTTTGATATGTCAGTCAGTTAATTTCTCCATTTATATATATATAGATTGTGCAATTGCCAATCAAATTGAAAGTAAAGCAGTCTAAAGCTGATATTTTAAACTAACAAATGACACTAATTTGAGATTTGTACCGGAGCATCAAGTTTTGTGCCCAACAATGTATGGGAAATGGGTGGACTTCTAATCTATGCTTTCCAAAAATTCGTATCATCACTAGGAAGAACACATGGCAAGGCGCTCTGATGTCAGGTGGAGTGGGACAGTGACCAAGTGGCGTTCAAAACTCAGTCCTTGGACGTCAAGGATAGGTCATCATAATTATGGCTTCACTTTCAATGGGCAGACACAATTTTTGCCATCACAGGTAGAACCTGCGTGAAGGTAGCTAGCAAAGGAGCGTGGAGATCGGCACAGGAAAAGCGAGTCATATGCGTAGCAGTGAGCAAATTCAGACTACGGTTAATCTTGACACCTACCCAGGCCTACTTTCCACGGACGTTGCCGCTTCGTCGACAGTTTCATAGTTTTGTATGTAAGCTTCACGCAGGCGTACACTAAGCGTATAGTGACGAATACGTGTCTATGAAGCCACGCGTCTCTGGACAGTAGGCCTTAGCCGTAGTTATTAGAACTTATGGATTATTATTTTAGTATTTTTAATCAAACTTTACTGAAAGGAGGAAATTCGGTTGCATTTTTTTTTCATATTATTATTTTTTACACCAATTCTACACAAAATAGGTACAGAAATCAATCTTATATGTACTTCATTTTTCATACCTACGTTCGGCGGTCGCGCTAGGGTCGGCGCCGTTCTGTCCGAGCGCGCCCGGATGCAGCGATAAATACCTAATATAATTGTAAAAATATTACCCAGTATGAATAGGATTGCTTTTTACGCCATATTGTGACGTCATAGCTGTCAAATCGAAAAATTGGGTAGGGTGAGCCAAACAAGAAATTTCTTAAATAATATTTACGAATCATGAACGAAAAACGTTTAATCAGTATCCAGTTCTTTAATTTTGCTAATCACAGCTTTACTGTGTAAAGTGTCTGAGTAGTGGCAAATGGGACCAGAAGGCGAATTGTTCCTAACAATGAAAACAAGAATGAAAATTGTTTTTTTTATACAGCTAATTTAGATTACGTTTTTACTTCACTTAGATTTAACTAAGACTCAGTAATACAAAACAAAAAACCGTTATTAATACGCAAATAAGTTATCTTTGTAAACCGTACTTTTCAATCAACATTTGACAGATCGAGGTTATTGACTTTCCTATTCTTATTTGGAACGCATAGTATCTGCTTACCTCTCTGAAACAATTGGTAGCTTAAAACCCGGCGTATATGCAGGCCATTGTTTTGAGTTAATATTAGACGGTTCTAACTTGCCGATCGACATTTACCACAGATTTCTGAATTAAGCATTCGAAGTTGAGTATTTCTCAAACTCTACTTTAGCCTGCAAACCTGTCAAAATTTGGCATATAAGTACGGTTTGATACTCAATTCTGAAACCCGCCCTTAATGTTGAATTTAATAACCTACTCTAAACAACCTACTTCTCTACTTTAACAGTCTACTGTGAACAGTTATAATTTTTTATTGCTTCATTATTGGAAAAATAAGTTTACAGACGCGTGTTTCAAGCAGATGGCACTCACACTGGTCCTAACCAGACCGAGATATCGTGTCCGTGAACGGTTTCTGTGTGCGTTGCTCGAGCGCGTTTTGTGTGTAGATTGACTTCTGTACCTATTTTGTGAGTTGTTTGTTTTGTTCCCAGACTATCAGAAGCCGTCCCGCCTCCGTCCGCGTCGTCAGCGTTTTCCGGGCTGCACTTGCCGTTCATCGGCTTCACGTTCACGGCGGGCTCGCGCCTGTCCGACCTGGGCGCGCCCGCCAGTCCGCTCAGTCCCGCCAAGAATGCTCCTAGTCAGGTTAGTAACCCTTACATACGGACAAATCATAAATGGGGGGTCACATTATACGAGGGTCATTTTACTAGATGTATTTCTCACGGGACGTGGTAGTGTGACCCATTTGCGACAATTAAGCATACTATTTTAAACCTTCCTTTTTCTTTTTGTATACTTCAAGAAGTCGACAAAAGTTTGAGTCTTTTTCGATCTCTTCCCCTAAGAAACAGTTCTGACTTTTTGTATATCTTGTTTTATCTCCAAGTAATTCTTATTTTATTATTTAGTCTTTCTGTTCTCACAGGCACCATCAAACGCAGGCGATCGCGCGGCGCTGAAGGCATTGGAACGAGAGAATGCGCTCCTCGCGCAGACCATCGCGGAACTTAGAGCGGGTGGAGCGGCCTTAGACGCTGGCAGTGGTAATATTTTATATTTGACTATATTATGACTTAGCTTTTACTTTTGTAAAGAATAGTCTAAAAATTGAAAATTTGCAGTTACGTCAAAAAAATTCAGAAAAATCTTCGAGAATCGATTCGGGTATCAAATTATTTACATTGGTAACTTTGTACGGAACCCTCCGTGCGCAAATCCGACTTGCGCTGACCGGTTTTTTTGAGGTGAGATTTCAACAAATAGAACAGATTTCAGAACGTGGGAAGTGCTCTGAGTGGAACAAGATTGAGTGTCAGTCTTTTACTGACTAAACCTAGGTCTATATTTCTTCGATTGCCCTTTGCATTTCAGGGCCACGTTAATTCTTTCGAGCAATCCCGCTGTCCTATTTAGCATCGGCCCTACATTGTTCTGTCAATTTTACTGACAGCTCTTTGAAACACGCCTCAAAAACGTAGAACACAACGCGCCGTCGATTCCGCCTTGATCCTTATCGGATTACGAGCTACCCGTTGCTCGCCGTCCACAAACCCGCACCTACGGTGGGAATCGTCCTGCGACTCCTGACGCTCAAAAAACATCATTGAAAGGGACAATGTCACATTACATCCATCGTCAAAGGAACTGCATAAATTATACAGTATCATACCATTATAGATTCAAAATCTTGACGTAAGTCGAGCATTAGAAAATCTATCTATATAGGGTGACTGGCAATTAGTGTACGATACTTAAACACGTGATTGTGCTCATGATAACAAACAATTTTTATTACGGGAGCAAAGCCGAAATCGTGAAAAAAATATCAGCTGTTCAGTACATTAGGAAACATAAATGTACTGAACAGCTGATTTTATATTAAAGAATACCACTCACTGATAAATCAGGAAATCTCAGAAAATATAACACCTACAAACTTAAAATTTGGCAGGTAGGTTCCTTATAGGGTGTAGACATCCGCTAAAAGTATTCACAGACAATCGAACTTGGTTCGGAACGGACCACGAACATGGTGCGCTTCGAACCAAATTCAATCGTGTGGCGCACGGTCCGCTGGACATTATTATTATTAATATCGGTACGGCTGGTTCGGAGCGCTCGCACATCGAACGCGGTGCGTTCCGAACCGAACCGATCGTGTGGACGGCGCACCGAACCAAATGTTGGTCCATATTGTGCCACCGTACGCGCAACACAGCTTGTCTCATAACTGTATCGGATTTAGTTATATGTGGTTTCACAAGATCCAACAATTCAATAAATGCTTCGGAACTCATTCGAAGATGTGTACGAAAATCTTTATCATCGAGATCTTTAATGAGATTCATATGACTGTATTGTTGTCTGTTTCTGAGATAAAATTTTCCCCATTCTTTTCTTCTTTTTCGTTCGTTATGTAATGGCGACGTAGCAACGATAGTTGCCGCAACTAATGCCATTTTGGCCTGTTTTGATAGAATAGGCGGCATGTCGAGGAGACGTGTTCACTCAATGCTAGCACAATAACCGACTGGACGGTTCGGAGTCTGGTGCGCTTGTCTGTTGTGTAGACCGCACCGTACGGTTCGTGGTCCGGTCCGCACCAAGTTCGATCGTCTATGAGTACTTTAAGAACGGATTTTGCGAAACTCCACCGTCACTAGAAACGTATTTTCACGCGGGCGAAGCTGCTGGCAGAATCTAGTAAATTATAATACTGATGCGAACATTGAGATATCTATGAAACAACTTAAAACACGATCGTAATCTCTCAAGTGTTTTGTAACTTTTATATCCACTCAAGATTATGTTTTACACAAGCAAACTACAGTTCTAAACGACCTAGTCGTCTTTATTTATCAACCATTTATTTTACAGAATATCTAATACAAATTAATTATTAACTTAATATAATGTCGTCCACAGAAGATCTAATACAGCTGAAGGAGGAATTAGCGACGTTATCGAAAAGGAACGCGGATTTGGAAGCTCAAGTTAGGTGTTACGAACAACTCAATACTGGCATTAGTACACAGGTAAGCTGTATTTTTTTTTCTTTACTATTAGTGTAATATAATCAGCCTATTAACCCCGGAAATGGCCGTAGGGGCCCAGCAGGGTCGAAGCCTACTGGGGCCAAGGGTCTGATTCTGAAAGGAAGACTCGGCCCTGGTACGAAAGGCAACGAAGGAACAGGAGTGGGTTTTTAGTCAGTAAAAGACTGAAACTATCTCCTGCTCCGCCCAAGAGCGCGGGATTTCATAAGATGATTTTCCCACCGAAAAAAAAAACCCTTCAAATGGCAATGCACCGATTGTACTCCAGTCGCATTAAGATTAGACTTTTAAGCAAACCTTTTTTTACTGTGCGTTCAACCGATTTTGAGTTCTATTCCGTAGGCTTAAAGATGGCATTAAAAGCAAAAAAGTGGTTACAATAACAACTATTTACTGCAGTCGCCATTTATCACGGCACCAACGCAATAAAAGTCGCGTTCCTGGCCTTCCTTGAGGAGCTGGGGTGGATCGAAAGACACAACCGCCACAGTCGCATATCCACGACCAAATACTCGCATCTCGTCAGCTCTTCTGTCATCTATGGGGCTAAACGAGAAGGAGTACCCAGTCGCAAACACGACCCTGGCGAATAGGACACGAAAGCCCAAGTCATCGGCGGCGCGTAGTGTTCCACGCGCGCCTAAGGAGATGTCAGCAAATCGTAGGGGCCCAGCAGGGTCAAAGCCTACTGGGGCCATGGGTTAAGTGAAAATGAACCCCGAGGCCCTGGAACGCAAGGCAAGTCTGACACGCCCTCCCGCTCCGCCCAAGGGCGGGGGATGTCACTAGATGATTTCACACCTAACAAAAAAAAAAAAACATCCCTGTCGAATAGGACACGAAAAGACTCGTCGGATCAACCCGAATGAAGTAAGAATGTATGATGTATCATTCTTGTACTTTCTACTTATAACCTACAATAAGAAAAGATCAATAATTCAAATTCGCAGGACATGCCATCAAATCCTCAAGAAATGATGACCCGCATCCGCGAGATGGAAGTCATCATCCAAGCGCTGAACCTGGAGAAAGAAGAACTGAGTAAAGACAGAACTGACTCCGTTGAGAAACTCAGGCTGCAGGTTTGTTAAATAATATCAAAATTTACAAATATTCTCTCAGTTACAAACACTTCTGAACTATCAATTATTTATTAGCGACGTCTATGTCGCCACCGCGGTATCAGTTCTCCACGCGATTATACAATCGTTCGAAATCAACTATCGGGCAGTTGCCCAGACCAGACACAACACCCGTCTGGTCGGAGGATACTCCTTTTTTAATGGAGGTTTGCGGGACTTTACACTGTTCTGCCTCTTTATGCTGTCTAATCTCATGGCAGTAAATATTCGTAGTAATAGGTTTTTTCCTATACTTGTGCTATGAGAACTTACTTCATGCCAAATTTCAGGATTCTAGGTCAACGGGAAGTATGAATTTTGATTCTTTGAGAGTCGAAATACACGTTTTTTGTGACATAAACAGCCGTATCTTTTTTTTTTGTTAACATAGAAGTTTGATTTTATCACAGCTTCAAGGGACCGCAGACCTAAGTATATGGTTTTAATTTCAGCTCGATACCTTCTCGTGTTCCCGAGATAAACGGGTCTTGATAGACAGACAGACAGATGGACGGACAACAAAGTGATCCTATAAGGGTTCCGTTTTTTCCTTTTGAGGTGCGGTACGGAACTCAAAACGTAACCCTTAGGACCACTTTGCTGTCTGTCTGTATTTCAAAGTCATTCTATAGGGATAGGCTTTTTATTTTGGTTAAAGTTTCGCAAAATGCATAAAACTGAAGACAATTTGAATTTCGTGGTCTACCCTGACGCATCTCCCGTAAAATAGTTTACGATTTGCGTTTCATATTTAAGTTTTGGCTCAGCCATTTTCATGTATTGTATTTCACTCAGGATAAAGAACTGAAAGACGCATTATCACAACGTAAGCTGGCTATGACAGAGTACAACGAGGTGACTGAACGACTGTCCGAGCTGAGGCAGCAGAAACAGAAGCTTTCGCGGCAAGTACGTGAAACTTAACTATTGCAATCCTTTCCTTTCATCTATTAGATATTTATTTGTCGTGATACGAGATCATGCAGATAGATACCAAAATCATGACAATCCCATTTTCACACGGTTCGTATAAGGAAAAATAAAAAAAATACAACTGACTTCAAAAATAAGGAGGAGGTTCTCAATTACCTCCTCCTTATTTTTGAAGTCGGTTAAAAAAATACACGTGAAACTTTCAGTTGATCCTTTTTGAAACTGATCAAAAATAATATTTTACCATTCAATTGGTCACACCTGTTATCAGCGAAATGCGAATCGCTATCTTGGTCCTAGTCTTGCATCGTAATAGTCTATTAGTACAGTGTTACAGGAATCTAAATCTTGCAAACACTTTTACAGAACAGTTTTTATTTTGAACCAATGTTTAGCAGTCAACGTTACAGCCATATACAGCGTGTCTTTGATATCGACGCACAAACGAATACCATGGATCCAGTACATGATTCTGGACCCCCCAGTGGTGGAATTGTTCGTCGGTTTTTTTTTAATTATAAAAAAATTAATCTTTACGTTTTTAATTTAACCTTTCGTATTTGTGTCCCGCGTACATCTGCGTTCTGGAATATAACAGGTTAAACTGTATAAAATCGTTATTCTAACATTTTTAGTAAAAAAAAAAAATAACGAATTACTTTTAAAATGATGACTTTTTAATTAATTAATTTTTAATTCAAAATTATTTTTTTCTGTTTTTTACTAAAAATATCATCGGGGTCGGTTAGAATAACGATTTTACAGTTTAAATTAAGAAAAACACAGATTAAAAAAAAATAGGAAAAAGACGATGAAAAATTCCACCACTGGGGTGTCCAGAATTATGTACTGGATCCGTGGTATTCGTTTGTGCGTCGCTGTCAAAGATAGCGTGTATATTCTTCCTTTTAAACTATGTTTATATCTAGGTACGAGACAAAGAAGAAGAGTTAGAAGTAGCGATGCAGAAGATCGATGCGTTACGTCAAGACATACGACGCGCTGAGAAAGGGCGGCGGGAGTTAGAAGCCAGGCTCGACCAGGCTATATCTGAAGCTACCAAGGTACATTACATTTGTTAAATTATTCAATTATTGACTAAAAAGTATTACGTGATTTCCAGACTTATCCACAGACAACACTAATCAAATTAAAAGAAGTTTTGTGACATAACTTCTCTAACAAAAGATTTTTTTTTTTTCAATCAATATACAGTTCGACTATAGAGTTTTTAAATCACAGGTTATCACTGGTCGTTCACGAAAAACAATTAAATTGCGCAACGTAAAACAGATTATATTGAATTTCTAACTAACGAACTAGCGCCAGCTTCCATATTATCTGTGGCAGCGGCTCTGGTACAGGCGAGTACTAGCTTTGTAAAGATTATTTTGACAGCTGTCAAAATAGGTTGCGTTGGATTATCCCTATTGTTAAAATAATGATGTCATCGTCGTGTTCATCATATGAAAGAATTTACACCTATTTATTTAGTATTATGAAAGTGTTGTTTGTACTTAGGAGCGCAAGTTACGCGAGGAGACGTTACGTTCTCAGCGCGTGGACTCGGGCGCTCCGCCCTCCGCCGCCGCCGACGTGGCCAGGTTACAAGCCGAAGTCGAGACGTTGGAGGTAAGAAAACATTGTAAACTTGAATCAATCATTCGAGATACTTCATTAACGTTCATACATCAACCCCTGTACCATGACGTTCAAAGTAAGATTGTTTCATTCTTATTTCGGTGTGGGTAAGAGACAGAGCTATACAGATTGTCTAGCGCCATCTCTTACCCACAATGGAATAGTAATAAAACAATCTTACTTTAAACGTCATGGTAACCCACCAGGTCGTACGCAAGCTAGTATTGTGACTATTACGCACTTGTTTTTTTTTTCAAAAAAGATCTGTGTGTATCTATCTAGGGCATCTTTACTTTTAGTTCACATGTTTTATGAGTGAACGACTAAGAAACGAACGAATGTGAGATATTCCACATTCACTTTTGCGTAGATGTAATGATAAGGGAATGACGACTTCCTTTTGTTTGGCATGCTAAAATAATGCGTAATACGAAAAAAGATAACATTCAACATCTTCAACAATCAGTCGGACCACTGTCTTTATAATGCAATGCGTAAATACAAGATCTGGTTTTTAGGAAATACTATATCAATTTTTGTCCATAGATGCAGTACAAAGAATCGCTACAGCAGCAACAAGCGAGGTTCCAGGCGGAGTTAGCGGCACTCAACGATCAATTACAGGAGGGAGATGCTTTGCGCAATGTTCTTAATAGAGAGGTATGCAAGTACAGCAGTAGCTGTGATCCTCAAACGGACCATTCAGCTTCAGCCATAAAGCGAAAAATGAATTTTGGACTTTGCATTAGCATTCGATTTAGTAGACAAGGACAATCATATTAAACCTGAACATATTTATGGAAGCTAAGCTTACTTTTCGAACAGGTTCGGATTGACTGAAAAGAAAACAAGAAAGTTGATTTCTGTATTAACATTTTTGTATAAATAAAACGTCGTCGTGGGTGTTCCACAAGGTATTATTGTAGGTCCGATCTTACTTTATAATCGCTATTAAATATTCCATGTACGCAACTAAGTCTATTGAACAACAAGAGCCATAAAAAACTTCGCGCATTTGTGCATATAACATCAAAATCCTTTTGTTCTAGTTACAAACATCAAAAGAGAAGCTAGAAAGCCGTCGCATGGAACAACTAACCGACAGCGAAGACAAACAGATGCTGATGAACGAGAACCGGAAGCTGGCCAAAGATCTGGACGCTGTGAATAATAAAGTCTATAACTTTGTATTAACATTCTGTAGTACTTAGGTCCTTATTAAACTATCCTGGTTCCTTTGTACCTTGTTGGTGATTTTAGAATTTCTTACTTTTGGGTTCTTACAATCTACTGTAATGGAATTTTTTAAATAGAAGAAAATGTCATTTGATTTTTTTTTTAAATATTTGTGAGACTAAGATGGCATTAGAAAAGTCTAAAATGACATACGTTTATCAATTGAAATTCTGGTACTTATTTGGTTGCATCAGGTTAAACTGGAAGCCGACTCCAACATTTATTTTGTTAATTGATTTATTACACATACATACATACATACATTTATTACAGAAATCCAAGCATAGTTGCTTACGCAGTGTTCACAAAGTAATTTTAAAGAATTAATAATCCTATTATTATTGAGAGAGCACATTGACAGAAGGCAGAAGTAGAACAAATTATTAACTGGTTAGATAGGTATAGCATTGGTGGCCGAGTAGTAACGGCCCCGACTTACCGAGTTGTAGGTCGCGGGTTCAAACCCAGCCCGGCGCATTACTTTGTGTTGGTGAAGGAAAACATCGTGAGGAAACCAGCATGTCCTAGAACCAAAATTCGAAGACATGTGACATTTACCAACCCGCACTGGGCCCGCGTGGTGGATTACGGCCCCTTCCCTCTCCTAGAGAGAGGAGGCCTGAGTCCCAGCTGTGGGAACATTAAAAGGCTGATTATGCTAAATAGGTACTAGAACGCAGATCTTTACGATACATATATCATCATCATCGTGCCCTTGTTCCATGTTGCTTGGAGTTGATTTTCCTTCTATTCTGTCCTATCACCCGTAACGCTATCACTAACTCCTCACACAATCCATCCATCTTTTCTTTGGCCTCTCTCCATCCATCCACATGTATACTCATAACTCTTTTAGTAACATGATTTTCACCCCTCCTCTTCACATGACCATACCATATCCACGCGTTACACAAGGGCTTTTTAATTATGACAGATTAAGCAATTCTAAAATCACCACAAGATTTCGATAGCAGTCAAACAAAATTCTATAAAGCGTAGTTTACTTATCAAGAACCCATAAAATAATAAATCTAAAACTCTCTGTATTGTCCCGTAGTTGGCAGAAAATGGCAGGAGATGGCAAGCAGAACGGAGGCAGATGGAGATAGAGTTAGAGGAACTTAGGGCTAAGAGAGATACCATGCAGCATTGGGAGACGCAGGTCAGTGATGTAAGTCCAACCCTGATGGTGCACCTTATTAACTCTACACTGAAACCTGCTTGGTTGTATCTTGACCCTACTGGTTTGTATGTTACCTCAAGTGGTTCGTATGGTTGTGGTTACCCTGTATTTGAATTCGGAATTCGAGATGATTATCCAATTTTTGAACAATGAACTCTATGATATACCAGACAAAGTTCAAATTCCATTGCATCTCGCGTTGTATGACTTAATGCAAACTGCCTACTAGGGCCTGCGCCCAGTAGCTGCACGGCACTGCAAGGTATTTTTATGTGAGGAAGCATTAATCACAGTATAAAGGTGAATGGTTGTGTGTATATTTGTTACTTCTTCATGCTGGAACGTCTGAACAGATTTCGGTGAACTTGGTACACGGATAGACTATGTCCCGGAAATTGCATATGGGATACTTTTTGTCTCGGGAGTATGTTCTCTTGGGACACTTTCCTACTTTCACGTGTGCGAAGCCGCTGGCAGCACCTAGTGTACCATAAAACTATAATATTAAAGTTGAAATTTCCAACACGTACGGACACGACATCGTATAGTACTTGTTTTTGTAGCTTCGATGATTATTATTGAAATTTTGACTATAATTTCTTAAAGTTAAGGTATATAATGCTTTGTCACATAAGAATCACTTATCGAGCCGTGCTGCCACTTGATACAGGCCCTTAAAAAATAACTTATACACAAAGTTACAATCGTTACTTGAGTTGTTGACGATAGAATCAAACTGACTCGAATTGTAAATTCAAGTATAAACAAATTTTTTATTACGACCCAAAGTGTTGCCCGAATGTGTTTCCATTTTAGCAAACCTTTCTGAATGTCTGAATGAACCTGAATGTCAGCCCCTGACACAACGTTTGGCACATCCAGTTTGTATTGTTTCTTACCTGTTCCATTTTTAGTATATATATTTTTTAATATATAATTCTAATATTATTTTATTAATTTTTTAACGTTTTGATACTTTAATTGGCATTGGTAGGATCGGAGGGCCTAGTGCCAATTTGGTTTATGACGTTCGGCGCTCCGATTGGCCCGCTCTGAGCTCTCACCCAATCAGAGAGTCAAACGCGGTAGACGTTTTAATCCCGTTAATATGTGGGAGCTGTTGTACCTTACGGTTTCTTCCCGAAAAGCATAGGGGCGGACACGCTATCCCAGGTTTCTGGGTAATGCGGCTCGGTCCCTACGCAATAATGTGATATATAGTTGCAGTTCGTGCGCTACAAATAATTTAATAAAAAAAACTTTGATTTTTTTTTTTTGATTGATTTTGATTTTTTGATAGAGAATTCACAAGTTATTTAAATAAGGACCTGAAACAGTTTTCAAACAGTAAATAACACGATTTTTCTCGATAATCTTCTAGATAGCAGACATCATCCGATGGGTGGCTGATGAGAAGGAGGCACGCGGCTACCTGCAGGCGCTCGCTACTAAGATGACTGAGGAGTTGGAGTATCTTAAACATGGTGAGTTATCATTGTAGTGACAAATGTTTTGTGTAAAAGGTTTTAGACCAAGATCGCAGAGCTGTCTGACATAAGTAACTTATTTTCACATGGATGAAACCTTAGGTTCTCAGTAGCGTCTCATGTGCTTTGAATATCTGTCTGCTTGTGGAGCTCCTCCTTGGAGCCCCTGGGCAGGTACCAGGTGAGAAAGGGAACTAAAAATAAGAGTAGCTTAACTTAGATTTTTATGGCTGATTTTTATAGGTGTTTTGTAGGATATTATTCCAAATTAGTATCATAAGTTTCAGACAATTTCCATGGACCAAAACCAGATACTTTATTGAATTCGTTATTCGAACTTTATTCTCATGAATGGAGATTAAATCTCCGAAGACGTGTTAAGCTAGAACTACATTAGACCGACGCACACGTGTAACACGCCTGATTTGTGCATAGAACGACGTCGCGTGGCGTGGATCAAGTGTAGCTCTACAAGTCTAGTTTCCATATAAAATGTATGGAGACCGACGCGCCCAGATCGGCGTGTGTGGCACACGTGTGCGCAGTGTTTTTTTTTTTTTTTTTTTTATTCTTGATAGGTTCGCGCTTGACCGCTAACTCACCTGATGGAAAGCGACGATGCGGTCGACGATGGAACGCGCTTACCTAGAAGTAACCTATTCACTCTTGACTAAAGATTCCCGGGTTGTAGTCATCAGGAAAAACAGATTCCGGCAAGGAATTCCACTCCTTAGCTGTACGCACTATGAATGTGTTCGCAAAACGTTTTGTGCGTATAGGTGGGATGTCCACCATGTAGTGTAGTGTAGCTCTAGTTTGATAATGTTATCATTGATTCATCAAACTAATAAGATCTAGGGGTATGGATTTGCGCTGCAGGATTGTTCGAAAGAGTTACCGTGGCCTAAGAATGCTAAGGGCAATTGAAGGATGGGTTTTAGTAAGTAAAATTCTGGCTTGTCGTCTTGCTACCCAGAATGGGGGAAGTGTTTTTCTTATTTCTCACTTCAAAGCAAAAATGGGATATTAAAATTAGACTTCTTTGAATTGATGGTAATTTTAAAGTCTATAGATTCCCTTTTTTTTTTATTTGGTAACTCATCCAATGACTTCTTTCGCTCTAAGATGGAGCGGAGAGCCAGTCATAACCACAGTAGTGTTCAGTCAGTATACTGAATAAAACCATTAGTACTGTGTCCTTCGGTGGCCCTTTGTGTTCTAGGACCACAGGTTTCCTTTTCAGAAATTTTCCTGGATTTTTTTAACAAAAATTGTAAGTTTGACTAAATCCTCAATCAGAGTTGTCACAGCAATATTAATTTCCGTACAGCAAGCGCGTCTCGCTCGTCGCTCGTCGTAGCATCGTCCCCGCCGTCCGGCCCCGCGGGCGCCGCCCCCGACGGCCGCGCGGGCACGGGCGGCTGGCGCAACCGCCGCTCGCAGAAGCTGGACAAGATGGAGATCCTCACGCTGCAGTCGTCGCTGCACTCCGAGATACAGGCCAAGCAGGCCGTGGGCGAGGAGCTCAGCCGCACCAGGGCCGAACTGCTCGCCAGCCAGAGGTTAGTTTGTGTTCACGTCAACAGAGAGATACCAGTGGATTCAGTAGGTACTTAACTAGATCCTTGGACAAAATGGTGCGGTTGCGGAAACGCGCACGGTTGTGCCTGCCTGCAGTCGAGTTATGATAACAACGCGCGATTATACGCTTAGCGCGAACTATAAGGCGTCTGATAAACTTGGAATAAAGTTCATTGGCCTTTTCCTAATATCTATGCGAAGGTACCCGAAGAACCAACAATGAATTATTTTTCTTACTAGAAAATGTAAAGGATCGTGATAAATGTCGATTCAAGATAACTTTATGTTTTTATTTCCGTTTTTAAAAAATATGAATGTCAATAAATATAGGAGGGTCAATGGCCGTTATTCCATGTTTATCTGGGCGCCTACTTTAGTTAGAGATACTTAGCCCCGCACACGTCGCCGCTCGCCTGCCGCGCACCCACTGCGGCCGCGGTAAGAACGAGTGATGGCGTGAGTAGCTCCCGCGCGTGTAACGTCTCGCGGGCCACACGTCGCATGCCTGCTGTGGAGGCTCAAATGAAGTTCTTATGATTGAAAGGGACGCGCCGCGCCCGCGTTTCCAGTCTGGTCCAGCAAAGTAATTCGGTTGCAGAAATCAGATAGACAGTCGCTCTATGTATACACACTGATATTCAACTGAAGAAGCAAGATAGTTGATTCAAAGATCAAGTCGACGAAAGTCAAGCAGTGTCGTCAGGGTATCTAGCATTCGACCCTGACCCCAGAAGGCTCAACCCAGAAATGTGTGGACAAAGTCTAAGCTAGCTGACATGCTTGACATCTGGATTCTTTCCTAACCTTATTTACGTTTATAAAATTGGTCCAAACGTCTTACCAGTGGTTATCTTTCTATGATATTTCATGAAAAGAGACCTACTGGCAAGACGGAAAAAATATGAGAAAAATATTTTCCACGGGCTCATCAAAAATATTTTCTAAATTCGATATTTCAAACATGGCCTGTTGTATACAAAACATTTCAATTTTTCTTCTCTAGTTATATTCCACCTTGGTGTCGAGATTCTTCCAAGTAAACCTCGCCTCCTATTTTGCCCAATCTTCTATTGACTAATCGTAAGTTCTATATTAAAACCTGACTTGGTTTTAAAAACTATTCGAAAAGTTTGTCTTTGGAAATTGCTATTAGTCTTTTGATTTGTGTTTGGGTTTTATGCGTAATTCATTAATTCATTCTGTCAGTTTATTACGCTCATCGATTACACAAGGGAACACATTTTTAACTTCTTTGTATAACCAATAAAAAATGTTTCGGATTCCATTGTAAGGTAAATGTAATCTGTAACAAGCATTTTTATAACTGGAAACTGAACTGTAACAGGTCTAGATGTACAGAAACAGTGATACTTAAATTAAAAATAGCTAAGTGCGATTCGGACTCGCACGCAAAGGGTTTCGTACTCGACTGCTCAATTTTAATATTGTAATATTAAAATCGAGCAAAAAACGCCTACAAAATAATGTTTCTGTATGGCAAACCCATATTATTTGTTCTTGTAGTAGCAATAGAAATATGAATTTTGTAAAAAAATTCAACCCTTTACAATGCGTTCCAAATAAGAATAGGATCGATTGCCATGTTGTGACGTCACGTCATACTGTCAAATCGAAGAATTATTATGGTGAACAAAACAAAATTTAAAAAAAATTTGAAGTTATTTACGAACTGTGATCGAAAAAAGTTTAATCAGAATCCAGTTCCTCAAATTTGCTCATCTCTGAGTTCTTCAATATTGCCCAATTTCCTGCGATTTGACAGTATGAAGTGACGTCACAACATGGCAATCGATCCTATTCTTATTTATGAAATCCAACTCGCTCCGTCCGTCTGTCTGTTGGTCATACGGACCAACAGACAGACGGACGGAGCGGAGCGGCGGAGGTTTAGTAATGTCTTCGGGTACGGAATCCTAAAAAAAAATAGTGGGACCGTAAGTAAATTCATTGCAACTTGCAAGCCGCTTCTAACACTGTCTAGCGAGGTTTGCGGGGCGGAAAAATTGTCTGCTGTCTGGTCATGTCTCTTTGTATGAAATGAGGCATCTGTATGCTAGTATTATCATGAGGTTTTGCTCGGTTTGTAAGAAAATTTCCAGATTTCGTTCGTGTCTGAATTTGCATGATTTTTATAAAATGTCCGAGTACCATATTAATCACAAAATTTCAGAATTCACGTTTGTTATTGATATAAGTGTGACCATACATACGCAGTGCGTTGCCTTATTAAAGATTATTTTGATTTGACTCAACACTTTATACATTATATCATTCTTCTGTACGTGTTTTTGTCGTCTAACTCCTCGTAAGCCTCTTGACCGATATGGATAAAACTTTCTGTGGGTCCGGTAGGTGGCATTGCAATCGTGTTCTCATTATTTCTGATGAAAAGCCAGCTTTCGGGCAGAACAACATCTGTCTGGACCGCTAGTATACCACAATGTTGTTGCCATACACCATGGTTTCCTATTTCACTTCATAATTGCCATTAATCCCACAGAGAGCTACTAGAAACCCGGCAACGGCTCGACACGCTAGCGCACGACATGAAGCGCAAGGAGCAACACATCCGCGACATGCAGGCGCGACTCGACGCGCCGCACCAGCCCGGCAACTCCTGTGAGTATATTATATATGTGTGGTTTGATGGATTAGCCGCCCGGACGGGGTAAGCAGAGAATATGGGAAAGTTATTTTATAATAGGAGGCGAAATAAAACGTTCGATTCGCCCCTTTTTTTGAGGTGGGAAATCACCAAATAGTCCCTCTCGCTCTGGGTAGAGCGAGTCACATTTTTTTTTTTACTGACTAAAACCCATCTTTGTTCCTTCAGTTGCCCTTTGCGTTCTAGGGTCAAGGTAACTTTTTCGAACTGTAGTGTATTGGATGTGTTGGCCGTCTCAAGCGCAATGACATGTTTGTGACACCTGTCAATCGTCATCCGGCGATCGACCGGAGTAGTTGTGTGTTGCGAATATATGCGTGTTGTGGTATTGGTGACACGAACAATCCCGCAGATTAGATTCGGTAAACGGTACACATGACTTAATTGCTATGAAAACGCAGCTTTATTTGAAATTAGAGTAAAAATAGCGTAGTAAAAGTCACGGTTTTAGAATGTCCTCTTTAATTTTTAAGCTCGCCTTTGTACATTAACTGTCTGTATCACCGTGTACTATGTATGTTTTGTGTACAATAAAGAATTAAAGAAAGAACTGTCGATTAAGACTTTCAAAATTTCATACGCATGTAACTTGGAAAAAAGCATGCAAGTAGCTTGCTTGCCAAGAGAGTTAATGACGAGATTCTTTAAAAGAGTCACCGTGAGACGCAAAGGGAAACTGAAGAAATACAGTTCGGTTTTAGTCAGTAAAAGTCTGACGCTCCCTCTCACTCTACCCAGAGCTGGAAACTTCCCACCTCAAAAGATCTTAATGATGACCATAATATTGTGTGTCGCTATTACGAGCTATTCTTCTGTAATAAATAGGTAGTGCAGCAACGAAAGTAGATATTTTTGTTTATTAATGGGGTTAAACTACGATTAAACTGTAACATAGTAAGGTAACCTACTAAGTGTTTGGTCGTAACCTTCGTTCAGAATGTGTTCCTCGCTAATCAAAAGTTTTTGGGACAAGCTTAGATGTACGCTTACCCCGAATGGGATTGATTGTGTATTGATATCGGCACCACAGGACCACACTACTCGGGTGTCGTGTGCAGTTTTTTTTGGTAACCACATAGCATAGCATAGTTGGCCTTATAATGTTCCCACTGTTGGGACTCAGGCCTCCTCTTCAGGAGAGGGAACCACACCACTGCAGAATAGTGATGTATAACGTGTAATCTATATATATAAAAATGAATAGATGTTCGTTAGTCTCGCTAAAACTTGAGAACGGCTGGACCGATTTGGCTAATTTTGATCTTGAAATATTCGATATAGTCCAGGGAAGGTTTAAACGGTGAGACAAAATTGAAAAAATCACGAAAAAAAATATCCTAATACTACTCTGTCAAGAAAGTGCCGGGAAAAGATCAATAATACACAAAATGTTTGTTATTCATCCTTTATTTTATCACCTTCAAAGTATGCTCTTTCAGAAATGATACACTTACGCCAACGAATAATCCAATCATCAAAACATTTTTTAAATGCTGTTTCCGGAATTGAGTTCAGTTCTCGCAGCGAATTCTTCTTTATGTCTTCTACCGATTGAAAACGGGTGCCACGAAGTGGTAATTTGAGTTTAGGAAAAGAAAGAAGTCGCCTGGAGCCATATCTGGTGAATATGGTGGTCGCTCGATGGTATTTGTTGATTGTTTGGTCAAAAATTCGTTCACAATGATAGCCTTGTGCCAAGGCGCATTATCGTGGTGCAAAATCCAAGAATTTTCTTTCCACAAATCTGACCTTTTTCGTCGAATTTGCTCTCTTAAATGCCGCATAACGCTCAAATAATATTCTTTATTTACCGTTTGACCTTCCGGCAAGAATTCCGAGTGCACAACACCGCGATAATCAAAGAAAACAGTCAACATGACTTTTGATTTTGATCGCCATTCCGAAGCTTGTTGACTAGTTTGCATGAAAAACTCGTAAACCCACGTCTCGTCACCAGTAACAATGCGTTTCATGAATGTTGGGTTGGAATTGACTCGTTCTAGCATGTCCTCAGCGACTCTCATGCGATTGAGTTTTTGGAGAAAATTCAGGTCTTTTGGGACTAGCCGAGCGGTAACATGTTTCATACCCAAATGATGAGTTAAAATGGTACGGATCGACTCGTGAGATACAGAAAGTTCGGCGGCTATCTCTCTCAAAGTTGAATGAAGATTTTCAGTCACTATTTCCTTCACTTTTGCGATGTTAACTTCAGTTGAAGACGTTGATGGCCTACCAGAGCGAGGCAAATCTTGCATCACATCTCGACCGCTTTTGAACGCTTTGTACCACTCATAAGCACGTGTTTTTGATAAAATCGATTCACCTTAAGCCTTCTGTAACATTTTCAGTGACTCCGAACACGAAATTCCATTGGCGATGCAAAATTTAAGACAAACTCTTTGTTCGATGTTTTTGTCCGTTATGAAATTCGCAATACACACTAGATATGATATAACTAAAAACAGCACTGTATTTAATATAAATAACAGATGCAACTCAAACTCCGCGCCAAAATGGAAAACAGTTGCGCCAATTTACCAACAACAAAAAAAAAACAAAAATTTGAATTTGGAACCATAAACAAATCATCCATTCCCGATACTTTTCTGATTGAATGTACAATGCTATCTCTAATTTAAATGTCATTATAAAATTAATTATGCTGTTCTGGTAATGCCAGTAGATGGCGTTATCCTTACTCGGCGGTACGAAGTTCGCCGGGTCAGCTAGTACGTTATAATTTTAAATGATAATGCGAGTTCACGAGGGATTCGTAAAACATAGTAACTGGTTTGTGGAGGTCTGATAGGCAGTCGCTCCATGTAAAACGGGTATTCAGCCGCATCCAGTTAAGACTGGAAGTGGAGCCCAAACTAGTTGGGAAAGGTTATTGTTATTATTATTTAGTAATGTCAAAGAATAAACATCGTTTTCTTAGAGGAAAATAAGATCTGCAGAAAGAGATCATCTAATTCACCGAACTGTGGGCCATACCCGCTCCGGGTCTCTAAAGAGATTAGTTGAAAAGTTGTGATTTTACCAATCCATACTTATGTTATAATTACTGTAAAAGTAACTTTGTCTGTCTGTCACTCTTTACGGTTAAACTATTGAACCATTTTTGATAAAATTTGGTATGGAGGAAGCTTGAACTCCAATGATGGACTTAGGCTACTTTTCATCCGTCTTCGATAAGTTTTGTATTAGAACTTCATTACGGTGGTGTGGTTACCCAAAAAAATGTGATCGACACTCTAGTGGTGTGATCCAGTTGTGTCGTAGACATTACACGGGATTGAGTGGAAATTTTTATTTTGAACATATTATTTTTTTAATGGGAGTTGATAAGAGACAACTATTTTACAATACAGGCATGGCACTTGCATTGCATAGCTTCGGTATAGACACGGTATCACTGTACAGTTGGGAAACAAAAGTTATGGATATCTTTTGTATGTTGTTAGCACGCTTTTAAACAGCAGCACCTAAGGTTTTGGATACTGGTCAGAAATTGTAATAGGTTTATTAAACCTATGTTGCCAACTTTATTTGGCAAAATCAAGGTGTCATACAATTTTGTTAAAATGGGCTCTTCTCAACTCCTTGTCATTACTATAAAAGTGAGAAGTATCTTACAGTATATCTAGTGAAAGTGAGAAGGAATAACATAATTTTGCTTTTCAGTTGTTAGATATTTTGTGTATCTTCTTATTTTTGTAGTATCAATACTTTAATCAAATGATAATCTGGCTTAACTATTAAATATATTTTTAGCACAAATCTATGTACAAATAAATATGTTTATTTAGTGCACCATTTCTTTTTGTTTTCGTTACATGTAACCGCACATTCCTACCCAATACACATATGAAACTTTCCGTGACCTCACTATTCACGACGAACGCACTTATATCGTCAACGGAATCTTGGCTCCCACCACAAAGTCCAACGTCGTCCTCGACGAAAAAAACGGAAATAAACGAAAAAAACTGCACATCATTATTTTATATTTAAAAAAATGTGAATATGGACTCTAATGTGTTTGAAATTGGAACTGTGATTTGATATTCCATTTAAAAAATGTTAATTAAATTTAAAATTCGAAAACTAACGTCCTTTTTTATTCTATTTAATAACGAACATGTATTATCTGTGGCATTTACTGTTTTTTTTTTTTAATATGGCGTCTAACGCTATTTTTCTTTTTGTTTAAAACTTACGTAATGGTGTATAACTTGTGTATTTTATTGTGCTGTTTGTATTTTTGTGGATGTTAGTTCGGATATGGTTGAGGAGTAACATACCTCTGTTTATAGGCGTGACGTCATGTTTATGGGGTGTTGCTATACTTGTGTACCACCATATATATCCCTGATACATAATGATATTATTGATTTCTTTAGTCGCGAAAGTGTATGTTTTGATGTATCTTGTAGGTGCAGCTATTTATATTTTACCTTTAGAAGTATTTTAAGTACTGCTTTGCGATATTAATTGTCTTTTATCCTTTTTTTGTTTGATAAGCATAACTTATTTAAAATAGGAGATCTAAGTGCGTGATAACAACTTCGAAAGATTAAAAAAGAAAATTTTTGTATTCGCACAAAAGTGCAGCTTTTAACAATTACTGGCAGCAATATTTTTTTAAATAGTTTACTTCAATATCATACACTTTTTCTCGTGGCTATAGATATCAATTTTAACGATTCGTAAATATTAATGAATTTTGAACAAAAAAATAACCAAAATGAACCGATTTTGGTAAATTGACAAAATTACTTGTAGAAATTAGTGCTCAAAATTTTTAACGTTATTATTTATTAAATTTATACACTTTTTATCTATTGATAAATCTACGCCAATTCTCTTATCTGTAATCTCACCAAAGTATATTCATTTCTAGTCTTCAGAAATTAGTCTAGTCGAAAACGATGGTTGCCAAAGATTTTTTAAACGATAGTGTTGTCCCCGACCGTTCGAGCTAGTCATTACAATCGATGCGGTTTTTTATACTTAATTTACTGAATGTGTGCGATAAGATTTGGAAAGTGTGTCCGATGAGATGTATTTTAAAGGTTTTTGCCGAAATAATGCTTGTCTTTTAGTGTATGGATTGAGTTATGTCTAACTTACGACATAGTTCGAGTTGGATATAATATTAAAATATTATAACGAAGTAAGAATTCGATTTTTATAGTTTTCTTTTATGTTGACTATTGTTTTCTTTTTTTATTATATTTATTGAATTTGTAAAAGATAATGAAATCGATTTTGTAAAGATTTTTTTAGACTCGTTTTACACGTTGTTAATATTTGACACAATAACGTAAAAATGAATTTATATATGCCGCACATAAATACGTTTATACTCAAATCGATCGATTGCCAAAGATACTGACAGCACAATGAATAGTTTTTTAATTTATTTTTTAGTGTAATTTTTTTCTATTAGATCAGATTTAGAATCTCATTCAGTTTGTTTTTTATTTTAATAATGTTAAGTTTTAAGACCTTATTATAACAAAATATTAAGTAACAAATAAAATACGTAAGCAAATTATTTTAAGCATAAAAAAAATAATGTACTGATTTTTGAAATGTACGGTCTTAAAATTCAACGAGTGAGTCTTATTTCAATTTTTTTTTTTTGCGTTTTTTATTATGTTAATAATTTTAAGTTCTTGTCAGCACATTTAATCTGCATTTAACGTGTCTTTTATGTTTTACTGTTAGGTTTATTTGATATATATCACTCAGTGCGTAACTGTAACTGTACATGTCCAAGTTAACTTCGTACATTGTTTTGTACATAAGTTATTAAAAGTTCTGTTGTACTTATCTTTTTGTTATTTATTTTTTAACATTTTGTTACTGGGTTTTGTGCGGTAGTCAAAAATTATTGAATATTTAAACACTAAAATGGGGATTTAGTATAGTACCTAACCTACTTCAAAAGGTTGACTTAATTTGGAAACTAATTTAATTCAAGGAATGTTACTCAGCCACATTAAACTCCATTTCCAATAAGATTACATATTTAAACAAACCTTTTTACTGTCCGCTCATTCGATTTTGATTTCTATTCCGTAGACATAAAGATGGTATTAAAAGCAAAAATATGTTTACAATACCAACAATTTACTGCAGCCACCATTTGTCATGCCACTAACGCATCGACTTACATTCTAGTGATAGACAAGCGCGATCATGGAAACTATTTGTCAAAATACTGAAAAGTTAAAACAAAAGTTCGCAGCGGCGCTACATTGACATTTTGCCGTTTAACAGAACTATTAAAACATACAGCGCTAAGATAGTTTTTAGAGGATACTTTATTCGCGACCAAAATGTCTTACGCGCCATGAATTTCGTGGCACTTACGCGTTTCGTTCAACATAGTGTAATGTTCAAGGTATATGGATTACACTACACCTGAGTCGATTGAAGTGAGTGTTTGGCACGCGTAATCTAGTGCGTAGTACATATATATATATCGATGCACTAACGCAATAAAATTCAAAATCGTTTGAACGGACAGTAAAAAAGTGTTGTTTAATGTTTGTCTAATCGTATTGCGAATGGAGTACAAGTCAGCCGACTCCGCTGCTTAGCAAGAAAAGGCTTACAGAACAGTGTTTATACATAAAACAAAATTATTTCTATACTTCTTTTGGCTAAACAAACCCTCAACATTGAACTTTATCACAATACAATTAAAACACAAAGTTATGCGCAAGCAGCGAGGCAAGGATCGGCGAAATCTTCCACGTACTGGAGCGGCAAAGAAGAGAACGGTTCGTGTATTATAATATTAGCTAAAACACTTTTAGAAGTAGACTCATCGTATGTGACCGTTGTAGAGATTGGCGATTTCGAATTTACCATCGTATATCCTGATTTTAATTGAATTTTTACCCCATTTTTGGATGAAAATGGCTAAGTTTTTTAACGTCATTATTATGAAAAGCAAAGTATCTTTATGCACATCTGAGTCATTCGTCTCTATAAGAACGAATTGGGTAATTTGTAATTGTGCAGTCTTTAACCCTTTAACCGCTGGCGTTGGATTGGTCCGACGAGTGTTTTCGTGTCCTATTCGCCAGGGTCGTCTGTTTGCGACTGGGTACTTCATCTCATTTAGCTCTTCAATCCCCATAGGTGACAGAAGAGCTGACGAGATGGAGTATTTGGCCGTGGATGTGCGACCGTGGCGGAATAAACGCGAGACTGTCGAATATATCCGACGTTAGGGGGTTAAAGGTTTTTTTTTTTAAAATTGATATAAACCAGTGCTTGACTGCGATCCCACCTGATGGTAAGCAGAGATGCAATCATTGATGGTGAGGCGCACTAGTTTATTAAGAGCCTATTCACTTTAGCCTTGAAGACACCTAAATTATAGTTGGACGGACGGACGGAGTTTTAATGAATCTAATATTGTTTAAATCAATCAATGATTGGTTCTATGTTAGACCGGATATAAATTCGCAATCGTCTATCGCTAGACTGTGTGTTATTTTGTCCCTATAACATTATCTGTTGTTATTTAAGATTTATGCTTCGCTGTCAATAACTTATTTTTTCATATCGCTTCAAAAACTACCCTGGGGCAAATGGTTTTTCTTTTAATAGATTTTATTTTACCTTCCGTCAAAAATGTTTATTTAATAATTTATAGTGAAAAATAAATAAAATAGTCCAATCGGTATTTTTTTTTTGACCTAATTAATTTTTAATAAAAAAAAGATATTATTTATAACGACAGATAGTGTTTATTTTTTAAAGGTGTAAGTTTTTAGTCTTTGTGCTGCGTACGTAGTTTTCTATCAACTAGTTTCATTTTGTCTATGAGGCGTCCATTGTAAATACGAGCAAGTGTAAAAAGGAAAAAGTTTTAAATAATTAAATAATAGTCACTGTTTTGTGGGTCTTATGACTAACATTTCTTTTTCTCCCTTTGGTAATAACAGACAGAATAGTTTTATTACACAATTAATTTCAAAAATATTTTATGAAATATTTTTTTAAAGTTGACTACTTATTTATATTCACTTTTATATAAAAATGAATCATTTATATAGAATCATTTGAAAAAAAGAAATTAGTACGACTGTAAAACAGTGACGCCTAACAATTTTTTTTTTCAAAATTTTTATGCAATATGAAACAATTCTTCTTTTATTGCAAATCGCTTCGCTTTGCTTGAGCTTTGTTGAGGTGGCATGGATGTGACGAAAACAGTTTTGGCTCTAGTACACAACCTAGACATCCATTGCTCACATAACTAAAAGAAAATTTCAAGTTCCCAAATAAATTTGAGATACCATCGTCAAATTGTGTACTAGAGCCAAACTTCCCTGGTTTTTCTAAAAAAAATATCCATTCACCACATAACGCCCTAAGCAATTGGTTTTTCCTTTAACACTTGTTTTGTATACGCACTTAGGCATTTTGACTAATCTGTTTTTTTTTTTAAATTGTGAACCTCTTTTCGACTTTAGTTTTTTTCGTTTGTAACTTACGTCAGCACACGAGTCGAAATTTATAAGTATATTTAAATTAGAATTATTTTATTTTTTATTATTATTTTATTATCAGTCATAATCATTATGAATATAATTATACTAATTTTGAGTTGATCTGGAATCTTAGTCTCGATTTTGGAAGATAAATATTAAATGCTGTGTTTGATTCAATCAACTTGTTTGGTTTTTTTATGGGGCTCAATATGAAATAGATTAGGTACATCGCAAGTCTAGGTAGCCAGACTTTATTGAATTTTATCCATTACAGTCGGTTGGGAGCTTTTATAACATAGTATGTATTTTATTTTTTTTACTAAATTTTATCGTGTGCTGATGTAAATAATTTGTACAGCGTCAAATGTAAGCGTCCAACGTGCATGTCATAGTTCCCGTTTAGTTCCACTAAAATGTGTTCATGTACAGTCGAGCACAAAGGTGTTAGTCGACTGGAGGATCTTATTTTTTTTTTAATACGTGGTTGTTTAATTTGTATAATTTACATGGAGCAGTGAAATAGACTGAATATTATAAAAACTGATTTAATATTTAGTATGTTCATGTCCTATTCGCCAGGATCGTGTGTTTTCGACTGGGTACTCCATCTCGTTTAGCTCTTCAATCCCCAAAGGTGACAGAAGAGCTGACGAGATGGAGTATTTGGTCGTGGATGTGCGACCGTGGCAGAATAAACGCGAGGGTGTTTGTCGAATATATTCGACGTACGCGGTTAAAACGCTAAGTTGTGTAAAATGCGCAACTATTATTATGTTAAACGGTCTACTATGAGGTTTCACAGTTATTTGATCACCTCATAATAAGAATTTTATTTTCTTTACTTTAGAAAATATTTTATTACCACTTTTGTGCTCGACTATACGTAAAATTTAAATCTAATAATTGTTACGTTTTTTTAATTTACTGTTTTGTGAACGTGGTTTGGGTTGGGATTTGGTTTCTGTGTTTTATTAAATATTTTATAAATATTTTTCCTTTTCATATTAAAAAAAAATGCAATCATTATTTAATTTTTATATATTTAAATTAACATTCTAGTGTTTCGTTCCTAAAGTTGAAAGAAGGTGATGGTGTACCTACATGGTACAGACATTGATTAGCGAAAATGGCAGAAGTATCAAGTGATGACCTAACAAAAAAAAATCTAACTAATACAGCTACCGTTGACCACATAGTCGGCTGTAGACGGTAATTACTAAAAGTCAAAGACTTGTTTTTTTTTCTCATATCATCTTCATTAGATGTCTGTCTACACACAAATTTATTTGTAATTTGGGAACGAAACACTAGAACATATAAAAATCATAATTTTCTCCTCAACTTACATAATCTCAAACATTTCAGTCCTGGACCGGCCCCCGTCACAGATGAGCTACTTAGACCAATTCCTGAAAGAAGCACCTACGGAGCGGCACTACGATAATGTGGCTACTATCAATGAGCAGAAGGTAGGTTTTGAATTGGCACTTATCTTTATTGAATATGATGTAACCATGCTTTTGTCTTTCGTTCATTATTTTCATCATTTTTGGGGCGTGTTCCAACATGTCAACTATTTTTATTAGGATATTGTGTTTATATTTTCACGTGAAACACAAATTGATGCGCTTTGGCAGTGAAAAAAAAAACTCAAATGCCGTGACGGCAAACGGCATGACACTTGCCATTGCCATGCCGTTTGCCGTCATACCTCCACTACGCCACCGTTCTCGACTTCTTTTTAAAATTAGAACTAAGGAGTTAAATTCTAGACGTTCCATAAGAATTGAAGAAATCTTTATCGTAAATAAACACTTGATTTTTAAGCTGAGTTTTGTAAACGCTTGATGAGAAAATATTTCAATCTTTAATAAAAATTGATGAAAATCGATGAGGTCTATTTGAATTTGACAGTTGGATCGCGTCCCAAGCTTATTTTTGTGACTAATTTATAAGGTGACAGTTATTATGATTGTTATTTCACTGTGTAATATCACTGATGTGTCTATAAAACCAATAAATGTCCGAAAAGGCTCAATATTTTTTCAATAATATAAAAAAAAAAAAACATACATCAAATGTCATCCTTATGTATGCGTAATAATAATACACAGTGTAATACTAATATCATGCAAGCTTTTTATTTTTCTTTGGCCATTTTGTTTTTTGGTTATTCGTTGCTTACACAGATGTCGCCGCAGTACCGTTACAGAAACCAGCATTGTTGCAATGCAAAGGTATTATATGTTTTTTTATTTATTATTGCTTTTTTACGTTTATAAAAATAAAATAAAACTTCATATGAAAGCGAATATTCCGTTTAAAACAGTCAAAATCGAGGTATTATCTTTTGGGCGTACGTTACGTCCAGTTTCGTTTTTGTACGTGGTTTTATTTTGTTTTTCTATAGTTATCCATTTGCAAATATATTTGTTTATAACGATTATACGCACAATAAAATCCTTTCTATGATGAGGACCGCATAATTCATGTAACTGTTTTGCTTATTTGAAAGAAAAAAAAAAAGACATGATCTAGAAATTTTTATAAATGATGTTATAAGTAAGGTTTCAACTTAATTAATCCTATAAAACGCTAAAGCCATCAATCATAAAAATCATGTTCTTAACCGATGCGGTGGTGGAATACCTGTGTGCTATTTTCGTATCATTCGAACTTTCTAATATCCCAATTTTTTTGAGGTTGGAAATCATCATTATAACTTCTTTCGCTCTGTGTGAAGCGAGATTCAGTATCAGATTTTTACTGACCAAAACCCACCCGTGTTTCTTCAGTTGCCCATTGCGTTCCAGGGCCGCGGTGGCTCTTTCAAAACCCACAGCCCTGGCAGTGTTCCAATATCTAATGCTAATATCTAGCATTATAATCAAACATTTTGTTTATAGATTTTTTTTTATGACATAAACTAGTGCTTGACTGCGATCCCACCTGATGGTAAGCAGTGATGCAATCGTTGATGGTGAGGCGCACTAGTTTATTAACCTCTCAGGCCCCAGTGTACCGAATTCGGTACACCTCGTTTTAAACCTTATTTTTAAGTAATGAGGCAAGGCCTGAGAGGTTAAGAGCTAGGCTAGAGTGAATAGCACTCTAGCCTAGAAGACACCAAAATTATAATCGGACGGGAAACCGCACCAGGCAAATTGTACATAGACTTTTAGAACTTTAGACTTCAGCGAATTTAAACGATAAAATCGCCCTGTCGATATTTTTTTTTACTTTTTTTTAATCTTCACTGTGCTAGTTCTTTTTTGTTTTTATTTAAAACTTGTTGGCCCAGCGAACTTCGTACCGCCTAACAGTCAAGGAATGTAGTATATCTTTCGATATAGTCAACCGATTGCGATGAAACAAAGCCTAAGTAATATATCAAGTTACAAACAATTTTAATGTTTATAAGTTGCCTATATCTATTTCGTACATTTTACGTGATGCGCGCACAACTAAAAACTTCTACAGATTTATTATATGTATAGATTACCTAAGAATACATAATTGTTTGCTGACCGTGTCAGCGACCAACTTCACTACTTGTTCTTGTCTTTGAACACAAATAACACGGTTATATCGTCCAGTTAATGTACGGGTCGACGCAGTCAGGCGCGTTGAGCGGCTCGGTTGAGCTTCACGACGAGCTGGAGCCGCGGGCCTCGTCGCCCGCGTCCAGCAAGAGCTCGCCCAGTGAGATGTCCACCGTTAGTATAGTGAGTATTGTCTTTGCTATTTTTGTGCTTACTTTATTATGTAAAAAACTGGTCCACTTGAGAGAATTTAAAGGATGAAACGGAATTACTATGTCGCCAGACAATTTTTTTTTTTACCTGGTAAATGATCAAATGAGAATTCATTTGATTTACCAGGTAGGTTAGGACTAGGTGTACACCTTTCAGAAGGACCTGGATGAGAGAGCGCCCTTTGTCGAAGATAGCAAAAATAAACAGTCTACAAAAAATCTGTCAAAATGACACCACGTTTTTTGAGGTGGGAAATCATCAAATAACTCTTCCCGCTCTGGGTGGAGCGAGAAGGAGTGTCAGACTTTTAATGACTGAAAACCGCTTGTGTTACTTCTTCTCTTTCGAACAAACCCGCGGGCCAGACTAATTTGATTCCTATTGTCACCGTGAAAGGTATATTTTCATTCTAGCTTCTGCCAGGTGGTTTTGCCTGAGTGCATGTAGACAATTCTTCCAAGGGATAATATTCTCGGGATAAAAAGAGTATCCTGTGTGCTATTTCGGGACATGGTCTACCCGTGTGTCAAATATCATTCAAATTCAGAGTTCAGCTGTTTGAGTGTGAAGGAGTAACAAACATACACACAGACATACAAACTTTTGCTTTTTAATGTTAGTGTGATTAGAGTACCTACTGCTGCTACTACGACACGATTGTTCGTTGTAACGATAAATGATAAATGATATTTATTTTGTAAATAGGTTTAAAAAAACACTTTTACACGTCAATTTTTTACCGTCATTCTTAAACTGGATGAGGCTGGTGTTTCCTAGCTGACTACCCTGAGAAGAAACACCGAAACAAACTCAGGGGTCAAAGTCTCTTTTAAAGTCCATACAGTAAATATGTAATGGTCAAATCACATGAGAACCATGCAGATTTGTCTGAAATGGTCTTTTGAAGAAAGAACCTTACAGATTTGAGTGGACCTGTCCAGTCAGTGCAAGCATTTGTCAGTATTCGTAAAGCTCAACTCAGGACTACTAAGGAGCTCAACGACTTGACGAACAATACCAAGGAAAGGACATTTGGGTAGGCCGCAGAAAATACTCAAATTGCCAGACATACGTTAAAATTACTGAAAAGGAAAAAAAAAAGCAATCAACATAGTCCTCACGTTCGCAAAAATAAAAGGAAAAATATTGTTTACAAAATGTAATACTTAGCAAAGTAAACATTGATGTCAAAAATTAATAGAGAAAAAAAAAGTCAAATTGCAAAATAAAAATAATCTACAATATCAAATTGTAATAAATAATAATAATAATAAGACAAGTTGTAGTGCGTACTGGAGCAGGTCAATCCCAAGCCTTTTGGTCCTCAACATAGTCCTTTATAGTGTAAAAAGCCTTTTGGCAAAGTTTTCGCTTTACAAATAATTTAAATTTATTAAGGCTTAGTTGTTGAATATGACTACTCCCTGGACAACGATCACACGAGGATCTGTCGTATCATCTCATAAAGTCAAAATGGAACATTCCCGAGATAAGTTTGTAAATAGTACTGGTTCTAGTGAAACGGCGCGGAATTTTGTATTCCAATTTTTTAGAAGTCAAAAACGTAATTTTTTTAACACGTGATAATAAAATGTTAAACGAGAGGACGTGAAGACTGATTTTGAAGAAAACTAGACCTAAGTAGATGAATACCTCGTTGGTGTCAATTGTTCGGTCTCTTGAAAAATAATAAAAAAAAATAAAAATATAAGCTAGACTCGAAAAAGAACAAAACTTTTATTACATATGTCTAGCAGAATTATTATGGTTTTCTAATGCAAAGAAACTGGTTTAACTTTATAATTCGTTTATAGGTTTTCTAATTCCCTTTTTTATTTGATATAAACTAGCGCTTCACTGCGATGCCACCTGATGGTAACCAGTGATGCAGTCGTTGATGGTGAAGCGCACTAGTTTATTTAGAGCCTATTCTCTCTAACCTTGAAGACAGCTAAATTATAATCGGACGGGAAGACCGCAGCAGGCAATTTGTTTCTGAAGTCTCTTATAGATCTTCTAGATTACGCGTGACCGCTGCCATTTTAAATAGCCGTGCGCCCGCTTAAAAGGTAAAAATTCGCTTGCTACTTACCCATTAATAGTTTCGGATCCACTGCTTTGTCAAGTATGTTTCTTAATCATTTCATGTGTTTGTTCACCAGGACCCATCACTCGGGCCCACGGTACCGGGCAAGCAGAAAGTGCATCAATTTCTAGTGCGAACCTTCAGCAGTCCCACCAAATGTAACCACTGTACGTCGCTCATGGTGAGTATACTATTTCCGTTATAGACTCTGAAAGCACCCAACCGTTATCCGTTAGTATGTTTTATATAATTTAAAAATATAAAAATATTGGAATGGGTAATAAAAAACGTGTTGTTGTATGAAAAAAAAAAAAAAAACAAGAATCCTGTTTACATTTAAAAACACTATAGATAGATATTTTCTTTAAAATATTTCAGTAGGAGCTTAAAATTAATAACGTGTAACAATGGGCAGTCTTATCGCTAAAAGCGATTTTCACAGACGATCTTTGGATGATAGAGAAGGAAAAAAGATACGCAGGTAGTTCGTGATAGCGCCTTAATGATGTTAGTTTCTTGATCCACTTATCACATTTATTAATTATCACCTTTATGAATGTCTTGTCTGTTGATACCGTAGTCGTAATGTCCCTAATGCTTCTATCAAAATCCTTGTCAACAAATGCTTTCAGGTATCTTGACTGGCCTGTTGGTCTAGTGGTTAGTGGCCCTGACTGCTATGCCGGAGGTCGTGGGTTCGATTCCCACCCAGGACAAATGTTTGTGTGATGAGCACCATCATTTGTTCTGTGTGTGGGTGTAATTTATCTATAATATGTATGTATTTAGAAATATATAAGTATGTTTATCAGTTGTCTAGTACCCATAACACAAGCTCTGCTTAGCTTGGGACTAGACGGCGTTGTGTGATAGTTGTGGAATATTATTATTATTATTCATTTTATTTATTTAATATACATACAAATTATTATTATTATCTTGTGTTTACTTCAGACTTTCAGAGTAAAGGTTATAATGTTTTATGTTATTTCAGATCGGTTTAACCCGGCAAGGCGTAGTCTGCGAGACGTGCGGTCTAGCAGTCCACACGTGGTGCTGTGCGCGCGTGGCAGCGCGCTGTCCCCTACCCGCCGAGAGGTCGCGGAGACCGCTCGGCATCGACCCTGCCAGGGGACAGGGCACCGCGTACGAGGGATACGTTAAGGTGACACTTTATTTTTATAATATACTAGTTTCTACTAGCGGTTTTGCCCGCGTGAAAGAAGATTTCCCAATATTTATGTGGAGGTGACAAGGGATGGGAGGAGTCATAAGTTTCATTACGATTGGGTCAAAAGATTCTGGACTGGCGGCCATGTACCGGAAGATGCAGCGTTGGAAGATGTCCCACAAAGTGGACCCATGACCTGGTGAGGCGCACAGGACTGTTTGTTGTGGCGACACTTGGGGGAGGCCTATGTCTAACAGTGGACGTCTTTCGACTGAAATGAAGATGATGAATCAACTTTATAGCTGTCAAATGAAACTGTCTAGCAGTGACCTTCCAGTCAATACTATCCGACTTAGTTTACATCAGTCGGAACCTAACATACATAATACTACAATGAGGATCAATCACATAATAGCAAATCCGATTTTTACTAAGTGCATCCTATGTGTAATAATTTACTGAGCATTTAATTTTTTAAATTATTAAAATCCGTCAAGAAATGGTCGATTTATTAAAGTTTTTCTGAACGGCTACTTGGAAACGCGCGCTCTCGCTGGACTGATTACGATGACGTCATTTGTCATGATCCGTGCGGCGAACGGCTTGATCATATTCATTCGCTGGTGGAGACCGATCATGACAGATCGTCATCTGTCATGATCACACATGTCACAGCGAGTCACTTCATTCTCGGGCACGTTTCTGGAACTAATACACTAAAATTGTTGTAAGTATCTTGTAATTTTTGGTCCGATTTAAATAATTTATTCACAGTATTTACAGTTTTTTTTTTGACGCTATAAGTGCATACCCCACAGAAATCATAACTGATCCTCATTGACTACCTTATTACTTATTTATAAAGGGCGCACTCCAATCAAACAATCGTTCTATGAATAATATAACGATGTACTTGGTACATTACTATGTTGTGGCAACGAGTAAAACAAAGCATGTACAGCTTGGCAAAAATGTCCTGAAACGGAACTAAAAAATTTCATCGTTGGCAACTTCTCCTACTGTCACGTCTAGTCAGTACATGTAATGTCATTTCATGTTTACGATCGCTGTTTTTCGCGTATTTTTTGTTATTGTGTTTGAATTTGTGACTGAAAGGGTTCAAAATGAACAGAAAAACTATTCGCAGCTCCGCTAGGGAGATAATTTATAAAGTGTATGCAAGATGTTTGGAGGAACTTGAAGCTGGACAAATTTTATCGGATATCAACGATGTTTATAAAAGAACTGCCGAAATGACAGGTAATATGTTATTTTATCTAAGTCATCAGATGTATTATGTGTGTTCAAACTTGCAATAGATAGTATAAACCATTATATAACTAGTATTTACATTGAAAAATACATCAATGAATTTGAGGTTATGTGCATTTACAAAGAAGCACATTCCTATAATTTTGATACTTTTTGTGTTACTTCCAGAATAAAAATAACTAAGTACATTATTTTTCTAGGTAAATCCGTAAGTACCATACGGCGAATTGCTAAAGAAGGACAAACAAACAAAGGCGTTTTTTCCACTCCAGGGAAACATAGAGCGGGGCGACCTAAAAAAGAATTGAAAAGAATTGGATGATTTTGACTTGTGCGCAATCAGACAAAAAGTTCAGTTCTGTTACACTGTCAAAAAGATTGTAAGTCGAATTTTTAACTATTAATGAGATATAATAAAATACAACTAATTTTCTATTGTTATATAGCTGAATTGGGCTGCGTGGTTGTTATGAGATTAAAGTGTTTTTATATCAAGGATATGCTGAGAGCTAACGTTAACTATATTTTTTAGGCACCAACTCTACGAAACCTTCTACCTGTGGTCAGAGAAGACATTGGATTTGATGGGAGCCGTGAACACTTGCGGAAGGTACTAAAAACCTTGGGCTTTCGATATAAAAAGTGTCAATCAGACAGGCAAGCTTTGATGGAAAGGCAGAATATTGCTGCAAAGCGTGAAACCTACTTGGACATTATTATTAAAAACAGAAACTTGCCTGATGATTTGAGAAAGGATAATATTTACCTAGATGAGAGCTATATTCATGCCTCCTACAAATTAAAAAAATGCTGGCAATCCCTTCAAGTTAGTGGAATAAAAGAAAATGTGTCTAAAGGCAAAAGGTAAGTTGTTGCTGAAGCATACATAGGTAATTAGGTACTAATAAATCATATCAATGCCATTTTTTTTTAATTATTTTGTTTTTTTTTTAGGTACATAATTGTACACGCAGGGAATGAAAATGGCTTTGTGCCGAACGCTTTATTAATATTTAGTGGAAAAAATAAAAATGAAGACTACCACTCGGAGATGAATAAGACAAATTTCACTAAATGGGTAATGGAGAAATTAATACCTAATTTGTCTAAACCTTCAATAATTGTAATGGATAACGCTCCCTACCACTCAGTAGTTCGCAATAAGGCACCTACCTCTTCATCAAAAGTTAGTGAAATAAAGCTATGGTTGTCCGAGAACAATGTGCCGTTTGAAGACTCATTAAGGAAGCCAAACCTGCTCATGCTTGTTAAACAACACAAACCTAAGCCAGTCTATGAAATAGATGAAGTCCTAAGTGAGCATGGTCACACAGTGGTAAGGCTCCCACCTTATCACTGTGACCTAAACCCTATCGAACTGATCTGGGGCATTGCAAAACATAAAATTGCCTCACAAAATGTGGGATCAGTTGACATCAAGGCATGTGTTTTAAAATAACTGCTTTCATTTTAAATTCTTAAAAATAACTAAAATAAGTATTTGCAAAAGTTTAATTGTCTTTATCTTTTACTGTTGTAGGCCGTGGCTGAACAAGTTTTTGCAAGCATCTCTGTCGATGACTGGAAAAATTCTTGTGAACATGTTATGAAAATAGAAAGAGAGTATTATCAAAGGGGACAAACTCTGTATAGTGATATAGACAAAATAGTCATAAATCTGCAAGATGACAGCAGCAGCAGCAGTACAGAGACATACATGGATGACGAGCTTTCCGGTGTGGAATATTTAGACGAAGACATGTTAGATTCTGATTGACACATCTGTAAAATCTATATAGCTATATAATATACTTTATTATTAAAAAAAAACACTTAAAAAAATCATAGATTTTATTTTTCTCATTATGTCAATCAATATACACACGTATCTGCGCATTATCATACAAAAGCGTGAGTATGTAACGAGTAGAGAATTTTTTTGTTTATTTCAAGTTTACGTGATGCTAAATCATCTGCCCAGCCTTTTCTCAACTAATTTTGGGGTCGGCTTCCAGTTAGACTGGACCGAATGCAGCGTGGATATCAATATTTTACATAGAGCGGTTGCCTATCTGGCCTCCACAACCCAGTAACTAGGTAATACAATACCACTTGGTAAGACTGGTTGTCAGATTTTTGGGCTTCTTACTAGTTTACTCACAGTAAAGATTTACAAATGACAGCCGGGACCAACGGCTATAAGTGCTTTCCGAGGCACGGAGGAAACTATGACAGATGGTCACCCATCCACAGACCAACCTAGTTAAGCACGGCTTAACCTTGAAGATTGTTATTTAGCCCCGAGCTCCCCTAAATCCCGTCAAAGTACAAATTAAATAAAAATTCAATTTGAAAAATGCAAAGTATCAAAACCGTTGTTGTCGTACTATAAAGGGTTACAATATGTACGATAGTGGCGCCACCATTATTTTCACGACTTTTTTGCCAAGCTGTACATTACCTTTATTCTTTTACAATATCAAATCGTAAGTCGTAGTTTTAAAGCACAAATTACAATGTCTGGTTAAATTATAAGGGTCAGCTTATACCACGACGCAGTAACGCTTTAAGCTTTCGAATGTCGACCTCCGTACACACACAATACGTCAATGTCAAAGCTTTTACGAGTAAGGTTATAACGTTAGGTAGGCCTTCAGAAAAACGAAGATTATACCGTTAAATTGATAATAACAAAGTATAAATTATACCTTCCCGGAATCCTCATTAGTTTTCCTATCTACTAAAACTGCTACGTAATGAAATAAAACTGACCTGACATTGCAGTGACGTGATATTCTTTCATTTTGATAATTTTCATTCACATAACCTTCACATTTTATCACAATACGTCGAATCCACAAATATATTCACTAAAACTACACTAGAATACGATGGCACATATGTTTACACATTCATAACAAACTAAATATCACTACTAAATACACTATTTGCATAACACAGCAACTTATTCTGTCAACCGATAAAAAATCTACGAACGCCGGCGTCCGTGCCGGCAGCCATATTGACTGAACTCTGTGATTGGCTGGCCGGTAATGTTTGCAAAAAAACGCTAACGAAAATAATTCAATGTTATTATTTTACTATTATTTTCAAGGAAATCTTGTTATTATGATTATTATTGATACATTTTCTGTTTTTCATGTCAATTTATTCTAAATAATGTTATTATTTTACCGACTTCAGGATAGTAGGAGGTTCGTGTGTATTGTTTTTTTTTTATCAATGTAGATATTTACTTATGTGATTTATGAACCGATTTATTTATATGTACTAGTTGTCGCCCTCGGATTCGCTCGTGGTTTCGATCAAGTCTTTTTATAGCTCATTTTTAGGGTTCCGTACCTCAAAAAGAAATAAAACGGATTACTTTTTGTCCGCTGTTTTGTTGATGTGGCGTCAACCTTGCTTACGCAATCAAAAGATATAGACGTTTATGTCACATTTCTCACACATTCGCAAAGGGAATCAAACCAACAGGGTACTTCCCGTTGACCTCGGATCATGAAATTTGGCAAGAAGCAATGATAAAAGCTGCTATTAAAGCGCAACCACATCATTGTATACACAGGGTGTAAGGGACAGCCCTCCCCGCAAACCTTTATTATCTCAAAGTACCTAAAGTACCTAGGCAATAATTGCTAATTTATGTTTGAAAATAAATTAATAATTATTATTTGTTCACTTATTTACTTACTAACAGCAAATCTAAGAAAGGGCTTCGAGAGGTTTGAAATAAAATGCATTTTCTTTTCAAGGAATGTTTAAAATTATTTAATAATAAAACAATAAAAATATACATTTTTGTACACAAAAAAACCATAAGATAGATACACTTTATTGTAACAGCTATTATAATGAAAAGTTTGCCTAGATTTTACCCAGACTTTAGCAAAATTTACCAATGTTTTCATACATATAAGAACATAATTATGTTGTGAAAAAATAAGATAGGTACACTTTATTGTAACTGAAGGCTTTGTCCTGATTTTAGCCTAGCTTTAGCAAAATTTACAAATGTTTAAAAAAAGGTTTGTGCCGTACCAAGATAGATACACTTTATTGTAACAGCTAGTATACTGAAGGGTTTGTCCTGATTTTAGCCAAACTTTAGCAAAATTTACAAATGTTTAAAAAAAGGTTTGTGCCGTACCAAGATAGGTACACTTTATTGTAACAGCTAGTAAATTGAAGGGTTTGTCCTGATTTTAGCCAAACTTTAGAAAAATTTACAAATGTTTAAAAAAAGGTTTGTGCTGTACATATCGTGGGTTTTATTTACAAAATCAGATTTGTCCCGTAAGATATTATCCACAATGCACAAACCCAGACTGATATCTGTCCCGTAAGATATCATTCGCAATGCAAAAACCCAGTCTGATATGTGTCCCGCAAGATATCATTCACAATGCACAAACCCAGACTGATATCAATGCAGATATCAATGCAGACGCCAAAAGGCGCTACCACGCTACCTTTTCGTCCCCGATAGCTGTAACGCCCCCGATAACAGCAACGAAAGAAGTAGTAAACGAGATACATAAACGGTTAGGCGTCCCGTCAAAACGTGACCCTCATGCGAGAGCCCCGGATCACGATCACATTCAAACACAGTCGTAATCCTCACCCACACCCCAAAAACGTTTACTCTTTGCGCTTCCGTTCCCGCCCACGTATATCTACGCCTGGGAGCTCTTTTGCAGAATGCCAAATTCTCCAACAGTCCCCAAAACAAAGATATGCGTCACACGTGATGCACCTAGAGTGAACGGCTTTGGATTTCTTCTGCCGTTGACAAATCACACATCTCTTTGTATTCTCACGTCCCATCAAGTGCTCTGGCTCGTGCATGATATTTCGCCTCAGCCTCACGTTTTCCACTGGTGCCTGACTGATCCCTATTGAACAGGGGCGATGCCGTTTAAGTAGAGATTCAGCAAGTGCATAGCGGAACTCACGATGCGTCACGGGCAATTTATCAGTTGTACGTTTCAGAGAACTTTGGTACATCACAAGCGCATTATGTATACTCACATTCAGTAGCCTTTTAAACATTTTCACATACCATTTCACGCCTCTCTTTCGCTCCAACAGATACATGGAGAGTTTTTGATCTTTGAGATCAACACCTCCCATGGATTTGTTGTAATCTTTTATACATACCGGTTTCTCCGTCGGTTTACCAGCCCTAGTTCCATTATAGGTGTCGGGTCTGTGATAGGTGGATATTATATTCACCATCTTGGAGTCCATCCATGCAATGATGGATACGTCTCCAGAATGGCGAGATATGTCCCCTTCTTCACTTTCTTCGACACCTTGAAGTCACTAGGGACGTTTCGACGGTTTACACGAAGGGTTCCTAAACAATCAAAGCCCAAACTCTTGAGGTATCGTGCTAATGATGGACAATTATAATAATTATCCATCACCACACAATGCCCCCGATGTTCAAGACCTTGCAATAGTTCAAGAACCACTTTCGTGCTCTTCCCCCCCAAATCGACGCCAAGTGATAGATCACCGTCGGAACTGTCATCCTTGCCCGTGTAGATTTGGAACCTAGCCATATAGCCAGTGCGGGACTCACATAGCTCATATGACTTGATTCCAAATCGCGCAGCCTTTGACCTTATTGTTTGGGCCCAGGACAAGCGGCCCTTGAATAAGGTCAAAGACTCGTCGATGCTGATGTCAGGTCCTAGGTTGTACAAGGCTTTGAACTTTTTTCCGAGATGTTCAATAATAGGTGCCAACTTACCCAGCCTACGTGACACCCCTGCTGAAGAAGATACTCCAGATTGAGACAACTGCTGACTCTGGACAGCGACATTGTCTACAAAGTGAAGACACTTATTCAGCAGAGTATACCGATTAAAGGACATAAGACTTTTGAACCCCGGTAATTGGAGAACTTCGTCTGATGTCCAATATTCAGTTATCGACGTACGCGGGTCGATAGCCATATACATCAACATCGCGAAAAAAACCATTATTTCGTCTGCATTAGTGTCAGTCCACGAATGAAGGCGAGATGATGGTTTCAAAGTCCCTGCGTTACGCATGGTCTCGATTGTCTGATGGGCATATCGGTTAGTTTCCGTGGCGATCAACCTTATGATATCCTCATCCCATATGTCGGTGAAGGCATCATAAGGCGTCTCGTAGTCTTTGATTGGCCCAGGGGTAGGACCTGAGAACTCCCCACGAACACCCCTAAACGAATCAAAGTCCGGTGACCACGCGAAAATAGCCGACGTACCCAAAAGAGAATCGGCAGCGTCATCCATCCCCGTATCGATCTCGTTTACCAAATCTTGTAACGGTTCGTCTAACTCCTCGGTGTCAGGAAGATCCCTCCCGACAACTGGCATGACCGGGACATCGAATTCGTCATCGAAGTCGCTGTCCAATTCACTGCCATCACGCCTAGGCACCGTCTGTGAAAGTGCTGTCACCGTCGAAGTTGATGGACGAACGTCAACTTCGGCAGCGACAGTCACCTCAGATCTGGCGCTAGGCGCGAGAGGAGCAAGAAAAACCGTGTTGCTGCTCGGCGTGTCGCTGGCTCCCGGCGTCTCGCTGGCCCTCGGAAGCTCGCTGGCCCCCGGCAGGTCCCGCATCCACCTCTTCACATGCCAGGGATCCGACTGCAGCAGCTCCGCTGCTTCGTCCTCTGACATGTCCAATGCCTCCACACGCTCAACCACATCGGAACTGTGAATAAATACAATATCGTAAAAATATAACCATATTACCATGTTCGTTGCCACCCACGTACCATGGAGATACTCTAGGAAGGAGAGTTAACTTACCAGAGAGACAAGTCCAGGCTGGGTTGCCTGGCTTGTCTAGCTTCTCCGATGCGCAGGCGACCACCTGGGGTCTGCTCAAGCGGCACGGAGTCGCCGCGCACATTAAGCGATCCTCCAGGTGTCGCCTGAACGGGGAGCGCGTGCAGGCTAAAGTAAGAAATACAAATTACTCCACTGTAACTAAATAAATATATTAGGTAACGCTATGAAAAAGAAACTTACCGTGGCGGTGGGGAATCCAGATCGCGTACCGGGGTTGCCCTAAGTCCTTCTAATAAGAGGGCCCGCCGAGCCGCGCTTTGCCGGTTCGGTCCGCGTACTGTATCCGCTACGGGGGTCACACTCCTGGACCGTTCCGTAGCGGCGTATTTCGCCATTCTAAAAATAATACGAAACTTCACTAATTGTATAAGGTCTGATCAGCTAACCCGACCACATTACCGGCCTAAGTAAACAAAAAAATTAATAATAACAAAAAAAAAAAAAAATCGGGAACATACACTCCACGTAAGACATTCAGATATAAATCGATAACAAATATTTACATAATAATAAAAATCCAACCATCATTTAAAAATAATAATAAGTTATTATTATAATAACTTTTTTTGCTGACCGTACTTTGTGGCGCCAGCCGTCATGGTTGGCGCCAATTTTACGACTTTCTGTTTGACACACAATATTATGATGTCAATACGTGATGATATAAGTATATATTACTTTTATTTTGTTCATAGGTAAATATGCTAACTACTTAAATGTATTTCAAACTATTTACGAGAATATTTGTAGCAAAAACATGTCATAACACAACGGCCATTATGGAAAAAAATGTTAATTCTAAACTTTCGTTACTTTTTTCGCCTATATAATCATTACTTTTTGAAAAACAATTACTCAATACGGAATCTACACTTATTTCTCAGTAATTCTATATAGATTTTTATAAGAAAACTTACCGTTTATTGCCTCTATTCATCGTCTATAACTCCGTACGTTTCGCAGAAATTTGCACTCACGGCTAACGTCAAACAGTGGAATGTCAGATGAATTTATTTATTTTTTTTTTCGTTCAAAATAGTGTTGTTGCTGTTGAAAAATATTAAAATAAAGAGTGAATGAACCATTTCTTTCATATAAATGCAGAACATATTGCTACTTGCAACACAACCACAGATATTTAGCGACCAATCCTGACCAAGCCCTTAAGTGTAACTGTCCGACTTAAGACACTTGGAGCATTTTTTCTTATGTCGAACTGTGTAACATAAGACATTCGAGAGGTTAAGAGGCTAGTGGTTTCGCGCGGCGACACGAGGCATCACGAAATGCCGTTGGAATCAAACAAAGAAAGTAGTATTTTATTAGCAACACAATAATATGGAACATATTTCAGTGAGAGAATACGAGTACGCCCCATGGCACTGCGCCTGTGGTGTTCTCGATTTCTCTTAGTTAATGAAATATATTTTTTTCTCGAAATAGCATCTATAATTATACTAAACTTTTGACCGCCACAGTCATGTATACATGACAAAGCAAAGTATGTTCAACGCACCACGGTCACACACACATGACAGACTTAAATCGTATTTGAAACTAATAATGATAGTCTTTATTCATTATTTTGATTAAAATTTGCGCTAAGTTTCAAATGTATTAAACCAAGAAATAAGAATCCTCCATATAATCTTTAGAACTCCTTGAATAGTTGTATTGGGGGATTTCTGAAAACGAAAATGACAACATTTATTATTTACTCAGGTTACTATTTATACTAACTTTCAAGTATATCGGTACACGGAATGAGATTTTGAATACAAACGAAATTACCATATTGGCGGTAAACAGATTAAAAACTGCGCGTCTCGTCACGTCGAGTCTTGGCGTAAGCTGATCCTAAAGTAGCATGCATGACCTTCCAAGCCAATTCGTAGTCAAGCTGTATAGTCAGCAGTTAGGGTCAAGTCTAGCTAATTTAAAATCGATTACCTTTAAATATTTAAACAATGCATTACCTATGCGCCTATAAACAGTTTTCCTCGCGTGCCATGTCAATAAACGAAAGAGTAGACAGCTTTCTAATTCAAATGATAAGCTATTCTAAATGATGTATTAGCCTTGGAATGATCGGAAGTGGACTTAAATTGCGAGAAATTCGTCGGTTCAATTCAGTCAGTTGCACCAGCTTGTCCATAGCAGATAATTGTTTTGTATTATACTACGTTGGATTAGTTTTTTATTTCTGAATAGTTCGATCAGAAACTCTTTTTAACCGACTTCAAAAAGGAGGAGGTTCGGCTGAATGAATTTTTTTTTAACAAGAAATCGTCAAATAACTTCTCCGTTCATAATGTATTTTTAGTTTTTACTAACTGCTGCCACTCCGAAAAGTATCCTAAATGCTATATCAGGACATGGTCTATCCGTATACCAAGTTTCAACGAAATTCGTTCAGCTGTTCGGGCCTGAAGAAGTAATAAACATACATACACACATACAATTACATGTGATGGAGCGCTGTTTGTGACCTATATACTTTATTTCATCATCAGTGCTCTCGAAAACTGTGAAGGAAAAACATCGTGAAAGTAAAAGACCTCTTCCTGCAAATAGCGCAAACTGTCGCCTCTTACGATGTCCTTCCTGAAAAAAAGGTCGATATTATAAGTCTAATCGTTTTGTATATTTAATTATTATCCTCATAATTAAATAGTTTTCTGTATTATATTGCCTGCAGGTACCAAAGCCGGGTGGCGTGAAGAAAGGCTGGATGAGACAGTTTGTCGTCGTGTGCGATTTCAAATTGTTCCTTTATGACATATCACAAGACCGGTGAGTTTCCTCCTTCCATCTATTGCAAGTCCGGTGCAGGTCCGATAAAATCGATAGTATATTTTGTCTTATAAGCTGAGTGAAAATGAGATGGTGAGTAATAAAGAATCTTTTAATTACTCGTAGTATTATTAAGTTATTTTTAGTAGGTATTGTTTGTCTGTTGTTGATCAGAATAAATTATTTTTATTACTTTCTATCGTCGTCTTTGGTTACTCCGCTCTCGTGGGTATCGTGACGCTTTCTCGTTAAATGGGCTATCCAACACATAAATCATTTTTAAATTATATTGAATTGTCGAATGTTTCGTATTTTAGTAGGTAAAAGTAACATTATTAGAACAATGTTACTTTTACCTACAAAAAGTTTAGTCATAACAAACGGTGTTTATTTATTTACTAGCTTTTGTCAGCGGCTTCGCCCGCGTGAAAATAGGTTTCTCCATACAAACTTTGGACCCTCGTTTCACCCCCTTAGGGTATGAATTTTGGAAAATTCTCTCTTAGTTCTTACTTACGTTATAAAAGGAAACCTTGTAAAAAAATTCATGCTCCTAGGCTCTGTAGTTTCGGCTGTGCGTTGATATGTCAGTCAGTTTCTCCTTTTATATATATAGATTAAAGGACAACCAACAAAGCATACACCATTATTATACATGCTAAAGATTCAGTATTCTTACATTATATAATGTAGCCTTAATTAAAGTGGCATGCATTAAACATAAAAGGAGTTATTAATTAACGTATCTATTCACATTTTGTTCGACGTTAACTCAACCAATAAAAAAAAATATGACAATAAAAACAAATTCTGAATAATTGAACATTTACAAATTCTAAATATTATTATTTATTTATTTATGAGAAAAAAAATAAAGTACGTGTTAATAAAAAATACATGAGAAATTCAAACGCTATTATAATTTCTGGTTAACATGTTAGTAAACCCCTTTGTTTTAAGTGTCTGTAGGCTTGTTACATAGATTGTTGTAACAGGAATAAATATTGTTTTTTTTTAGATAGTTTAGATTCGTTGGCCTGCGAACGTACTTCAAATAATAATTTCGATTATCCTTAATTATCTAATTATTTTATTGTGCTTGTTTCAGAAACGCGTTACCATCAGTATGTGTGAGTCAAGTACTAGACATGCGCGATCCGGAATTCAGTGTCGCGTCTGTCAAAGAATCTGATGTCATACATGCCAGCAAAAGGGACATACCTTGTATATTTAGGGTGAGGATCTACTTTTATAATATCAAAATGTGTTCTTTTTTTTCTCCTACACAATTTTTGTAGGAGTATTCTGAAGCCATCCATTTATTGTGAAGCCGTGTGCTCGATGAGATTTTCCTTTGGTCAATGTAATATAATAATAATATTTCACAACTTTCACACAATGCTATCTAGTCCCAAACTAAGCAAAGCTTGTTGTATAAGTACTAGACAACTGATAAACATACTTATATATTTCTAAATACATATTATAGATAAATTACACCCAAACACAGAACAAATGATCGTGCAGATCACACATACTTTTGTCCTGGGTGGGAATCGAACCCACGACCTCGGGCATAGTAGTCAGGTCCACTAACCACTAGACCACCAAGCCAGTCATAATTATGATGAACTAACAAACTTTTATACTTTACTGGCGACTACTTTACTAGCTTTTTAGGGTTACGTACCCAAAGGGTAAAACGGGACCCTATTACTAAGACTACGCTGTTCGTCCGTCCGTCTGTTTGTCTGTCTGTCCGTCCATCTGCCACCAGGCGGTATCTCATGAACTGTGATAGTTACGACAGTTGAAATTTTCACATAATTATGATGTATATCTGTCGACGTTGTAACAACAAATACTAAAAAAAAAACAATAAAATAAATATATAAGAAGGTTCCCGTACAACAAACGTAATAAATAAAAAACGACGGTACGCAACGTGCGCGAGTCTGATTCGCACTTGGCCGGTTTTTAACCTTTACTTGCGGCATCTATGTTGCCACATAGGAACTGAACTACAAAATCCTGCCTCGTGGTATTGGAGTTCTCCGCGCGATTTGAACATACAACAGCCTGAAAACAACTATCGGCTAGTGGCCCGGACCAGGCACAACACCTGTCTGGTCAGAGGATCCTCCCTTTTTACGGCGGTTTGTGGGACTTTAGACCCTGTTCCGCATACCTTTAAAGCCATTGTGGACTTATATTCAGACCCAGGACCTGATTAGCGAATCGAGATCAATTTATTGAACGACCCAATTTAAGTACTTAAAAGAATACAAAAATCATTGTCTAAAGTCACTATTATCTTCACAGATATCAACATCGCAATTGGAAGGGGGCAAGAGATCACATACTCTTATGTTAGCGGAGTCCGAATCAGAGAAGACCAAATGGGTAGTAGCACTCAGCGAACTGCATAGGATATTGAAGAGGAATAACCTGCCCGACAAATGTGTAAGTAAATAATTATCACACTCATCGGTGATACTGAAAAGTAAAGGAGTATCTATACTGGAGTAAAAATTAAACCATTAATATTAAAGCAAAGCTTTTTATTACACAGTATTTTTAAAAGTTTAAAGTGAAGTAAGTAGTTTATTTTAAAATTTAATCGTAATTGTCAGAATTTTCACTTTTATTAACGCGAATACGAGGATTATATAGCTTTTAAGGTTCCCCAAGCAAACCAACCACCAACTTGAGTCTATCAAGGGCACACTATAAAATAAATCTTTTTATTTCGTGATATGGAGTCCCTACTGCTTCCTGGTTTTTTTAGCTGTTTTCTTTATCAAATAGTTTTGAATTGTTGTTTTTCTAGTCACATGACACGTAGTTGAAAAATTCGACATTATTTTCCGCAATTTACTGAAAATAAATTTCATTAGAGTCGAGCGGCGTTAAGTCGCACGATCTCAGTGTCTAGCGAATGGAGTACAAATTTACCCGAACAAAAGAGAGGTAGAGGCCGCCCGCCATTAACCTGGTGGTCTATCATCGAGAGCAAACCGGCATGTCCTAGAACCAAAAATTCGAAGACATGAGACATTCACCAACCCGCACTGGGCCCGCGTGGTGGATTACGGTTCATTCTCTCTCCTAGAGAGGAGGCCTGAGTCCCAGCAGTGGGAACATTGAAAGGCTGATTATGCTATGCCATGCTATCATCGAGAGAGCATAATTGCCAAAAACCGACAACCCAGGACAGATTGTCCTGGATGGAGCAAGGACGGACAAAGAAGAAGAAGAATGCCAATTCGTTGTTGAATCATGTAGCGTTCCATGGTTAAAAGTCAAGACTAAATAAGTTTTCTCGCTAAATTTGATAGCTGTAGCTTAATCAAGATAGCCGCTAAACATTGTCAAAGTTCGGCGCACCTGTCAAAAAAACATTTATAACGTAGCGTCCAGCAGCGTGGGCGATTCGATTAACGATCCGATACGGTTCAAACGGATTCATCGCGACGCGGTGGTTCTGTCCGACGTGTATGCTGAAATCGCCGCTTTAACCGTAATTTATTTAACACATGATTTCTTAACGCGTTGTCCTATGTAGGCGATGCAACGCGATCGCGAAGCGACGCGATTCGAATGGAACAAACCACGGAATAAAGAAAAGTAGGGGAAGTGCCCCTCAGATATCGCACGCGTGTCAACATTAAGCACAGCTGTGCAAGAATTAGCTTATTCGCCGTCAGATACTTGTCGCGATTGGTTGTCTCAGAAATACCCGAAAAATTACAAATTATGCCTTATTGTGCGGATTTGACCTGCAAAAACGAAAGCAGAAAAAAAATGTATCTTGTGGAGGTGTATCGTATCATCGGTAAATACAAAACTTTGTTAATTTTTAATATAGTTGATTTTAATGACAATACCACATTTTATGACTTCAATGCAAACTATAAACAACCTTATGTTCATTGTCACAAAGTCTAAATGCACTTGGTCGTCATCTGGAAAATCATAACATAAATTCTAGTAACTTCGACGCTACTCAATTAGGGATGGGACACATCCGTCAAGTAGATCGGTATCGATAATTTTTATTTATTTCTAACTTCATTTCATGGATGGCACCATCATCCAAAATTTGTGTCGGACGGTTCATGTGTATAATTTATAAATATTTAACTAAGATAGCACAGAAATCTCGAGGTTTTAACAACACGTAACCTGCATCGGTCCGAAGTATGTGTGGGTTGCTAATCACTTTCTTTTACTTCTTCACGTTCGAAAGGCTGAACGGATTTCAATAAAACTTGGTACATGGGTAGACCACGTCACAAAAGTGTTCCCTCGGGATAACTTTCTACTCTCAGGCGGGTGAGGTCGCTGGCAGCAGTTAATAGTTAATGAAGATAATATTACATAATATTAATCGTAATACATTAACTTCTATATAGATAGACCTCAAAAAAATAAATTAGCTGCGAAATAAATATATTGTTTTAAGTCATCATTAGTTAAAAAAAAACTGTTTTCTTTCTTATTTTCATTGTTAGGAATAGTTCGCCTTCTTCCATTTTCCACTACTTCACACAGGGACGCAGAGATGAGCAAAATTGAAGGACTGGATTCTGATTAAACTTTTTTCGTTCACAATTCGTAAATAAATTAAATTTTAAGTAATTCTTGTTTTGCTCATCCTACCCAATTTCTTCGATTTGACAGTATGACGTGACGTCACAAAATGGCAATCGATCCTATTCTTATTTGGAACGCATTGTACTTGATTATATGAAATTAAGATTACCTCCTAGCCCTCCATACAAACATACAAATACCTCTTTAACATTGATATTTTAAAGATAATCAACCTTTTCCATTATTAATTTTTATGATGTTAACAAATTTTTACATTGCTCTCCCGAATAAATTACGTAACATCAATATTAAAATATCGATATATATCTACATCTCTAATTGAGTAGCAAATGAGATTACATGTGCATGGGAATATGACATCTATTTCAAACACCCTAGCGTTCTGAATAGCATGAATTGGTTACGGCGCCATCTAGCGTTGAGTAGCTGAACTTGTTGTAAATTTGACTATTTAAAGTTTTTAGACGAAAAACGTCATTATTGTTTGTGTCATATCAAATAATAACAACTTTCACTCGTTGTAATAAGACTTAATTTTTTAAAGCAATAAGAAGATGATTTGTAAAAGGTGCGTTTGTAATTTGTAGCCAATCAAATCACTGTTTTTTATGTGTGTTATAGATAATTTGATATGCAAATGTGTGAGTTTGACGACACTGGTTCCCGTGCTTAGCCAGTTTAAGGGCACTTCTATGTATTTTTTGTTCTGTGGAACAAACAATTGATATCTACGTGAATTGAGTGTACGTGACCTATCGCCCGTGGGTTCGGTGCGGCACGATGAGCGAAGCGAGGCGGTCGCGATCAGTTGCTTTAATATTTTCGCGCGAACTCCAGTAGTGCGGTGACTTGTTTTATATAAATTGCGGCTAAAGCGGCGACTTCGCGCGCACGTAGGATTAAGCCGTCGCGTTGCGTTGAATTTGTGTGAACTGCATCAGACCGCTTCGCAACCGCAGTCGGGTTGAATTGCCCGCGTAGGACGCCGCGTTAAAGTATAGCTGCGATGCATTTCTACGATATCCGGTATAATTTTTACAAATTCTCTCTATTCCCCAGGTATACAGTGCCTGCGTCCTACTGGACTCCACGGCCGCCGCGACCGTCCGCAACGCGATGTGCGCGTGCGTGCTGGAGCGGTCGCGCATCTGCGTGGGCGGGGAGGCGGGGCTCGCGCTCATAGATCTGGAGCGCGCCGAGATCACGCCGCGCCGGGCACACGCGCCCATCTCCACTATCGCTTACGTGCCGCACGAGCAGCTGTTGGGTGAGTTATATTGTTCCCGATACTTTTGTCCCTGCTCTGAAAGCAAGAGTACGTGTCAGACTGACTAAAACTTACCTCTGTTCCTTCAGTTGCCTTTTGCGATCCTGAACTCTTACGAATATGCCCGCAGTCTTCGGCCCTAGTGGGTCCTGTCTATACTGACAACTCTATGAGGTGCGCGTGGGACACAACGCGCCGTCGAATCGAATTTAGTCCTTACTAGACAGCCGAATGGCCAACTATGTTCCCGATACTGACTGCTTCGTGGCGCAGTCTAGCCATAACTGGGTGGAGTCTAGCAAGATGCAGCTGATTACCAATATTTTAGATGGAGCAGCAGTCTATATGAACTCCACGACCCAGTTAGATGATACGCAAAACTATCAAACCCGTAACAACTATCAAAGATCTACGAATGACAGCTGGGGTTATTAGGCTTGACGTTGTGGCATCAGCTGTATAGACAATGAGGATCAGTCATGATTTTTGTGGAGTATGCAGACTTATAGCGTCAAAAAAAAAACAGTAAATACTGTGAAGAAATTATTTAAATCGGACTAAAAATGACGAAGATACAGCAATTTTAGTGTATTAGTTCCAGAAACGTGCCCGAGAATGAAGCGACTCGCTGTGACGTCATCTGTCTTGATCGGTCTCCACCGGCGAATACGATCAAGCCGTTCGTCGCACGGATGATGACAGATGACGTTATCGTAAACAGTCCAGCGAGAGCGCGCGTTTCTAAATAGCCGTTCAGAAAAACTGTAATAAATCCACTATTTCTTGACGGATTTTAATAATTTGAAAAATTAAATTATTACACATACGATGTACTTAGTAAAAATAGGATTTACTATTATGTGATTGATCCTCATTAGATTTGATGTCATTCACATTCTACATCCGCGCAAGAAGTTTTTTTTTCGCAATGAATATAATTACAATAAGCTAACATCAACCCGTCGCAACACCTGCTTGATCGGAGGATTTAGAGGTAAGAGGAACAAGGTGTCAAGTCTCACATACCTCCGTTTAAAAGCAAGGTGATGGCCAAATGGTGGTCAGGATACCCGTTAAAGCCTGTGGGTGCTAGGTACATGGTTCGCTGCTCAACAGCTTGAGGAAGAGATGATAACGTCACAATATAATAGCCACAGTTTAGAGGTATGGAACAGGGTGTAAAGTCCTGCAAAACCTCCATTGACAAGGGAGGATCCAACGACCAGACGGGTGTTGTGTCTGGTCCAGAACTCTGCCGATTGTTGATGTTGCAGGATTTTTGTATTGTGATGTTGCAACAGATTCACTGAAGGATCACCTGGATGAGAAACTTTCTGTCCTATTCCTCATAATTGTGTAACGGCCTGTGTGGAGGTCTGACTAGACGCTCTTTTTAATAGTCCAATAGTCTTCTATAAATTTTGTGTAGCATTTACCACAATAAATAACTATCTTGATTGTATTCTTTATGTATTTCCTACTGTCTACGGACGCATAGCTTCATAGACGCAATACGACGGCACGACCCTTCCGCTTTGTCGACAGAGTTTCGTAGTATTGTTCGTAAAGATAGTCATACACGTGAGGGTGTATCTGACAGGTTTGCCTGTACAGTTGAGTTTTACAGGTAAACTGGAGCGTGTATGTTGCACAACTGCTGGTTTCCACACCTGTACAGGCAACCGAAAAAAAAAATTTCGATATTTTTTGCCCGTGTACAGTTCAACTGTACAGGAGAAATTGAGCGTGTGTGGCGGTCGCCTGCACAGGCGTCAGTTGTGCGGTGACTGCGAGAGGTAAGCTGATTAGCGCTACAGCGTCGTGATATGCTGCCGGGGCCATGGCTTCAACTGAGAGTTTGTTCAGGTTTACCGCTACGTGTCTGTCCTCTACTCAGCTCAAGCTTACCTGACAGGTGTAACTGTATAGGCAAACCTGTCAGGTACACCCTAACGTGATGGCTACCTTAAGCTTCACGCAGGCGTACACTAAGCGTATAATGACGAATACGCGTCTATGAAGCTACGCGTCCGTCAGCAGTAGGCATTACTATCAATTACTTTAGCAACAACACCAGTCTCCGAAGATCACCGAAGACTCATGCGTCGCTCGACATCGGTGAATGCCAACGGATTTCATAGCTGCGGGCTATACGGAAGAACTCCCTTGATATTCACCGGTATTGCGCGACGTACTACATCATGTCAGCGAAGAATGACGAGAATTAATTAGTGGTGTGATTTTAATGTGCCATTTTTAAAATACCATAAGTCGGTGTAAAGTCGTTTTACAGGCTTTCAATGTTGTGACCTAAGTCTAACTTAATTTCAAAGTTTTTAATCTGTATAATTCAAATTAATCCATGCCAAAATAAAACTGCAAAATGCGGTGCTTTTTTTTTGGCAGAATTTCTTCGAATGAAGTTCAGTGTTTGTTTTAATTATACGCAAATAAATTTCTAGTAGATATTGCACATCGCTTTCTTTATTTCGTTAACTTCATGTGTGTTTTATATGTCCGTTTTTCAGTATTCGTCCTTGACTCGCTTTCGTCATATTTATCTGATATTTTTTTTTATTTTTTTTCTTGTGAACCGTGTGTGTATTTCATGAAATTTTTGTCTGTTTGAGACTTAATTAAAATCTTTATCTGTTTTCAACTATCTATTAAAAAGGTCAAACCCGTACCCCGTAACCCGACCTTAAAATGAACCATCCACGCGTTCCGAAACACGAAAACGTTGCTATTAGCGCGTTTACAAACGGATCACCCGGAAGGAACGGCTGTTGGTGAGCCAACATCGATTTCATCGTGACTCGGAACACAGTGCATAGAATACACAGATACAAAATCATGCGGTCACGTCAGTTACCACAGGGTTGTTAGCCCTTTAAAATAATGTTTATAGCATCGACTTATATTCTAGCGATAGACAAGCACGTTCATGGAAACTATTTGTCAAAATACTGAAAAGTTAAAACAAAAGTTCGCTGCAGCGCTTTATTGCCATTATGTCGTCTAATAAAACTATTAAAACATACAGCGCTTAGATGGCTTTTATTTGATACTTTTTCGCGACAAAAACGTCTTAAGCGCCATGAATTTCGTAGCACTTACGCGTTTCGTTCAACATAGTGTAATGACATGTTATCCATATAGATTTTTATACCGCAGAAGCGACACAGCTTTTTGCCTACAATACTTTATTACAATAACACTCTATTTCAAAATTTAACAATAGTCCTCGGTGTAAATTCAGAAAACAACGTTCTACTACTTCAATAAATAAGTGAATTCAAAATCGTGTAAAATATTAAAACCATTTATTGTCATTAACCACTCTGAAGAATAAGTATCCTGAGTGAATGAAGATCAGGACTGCGCTGCTAATATTTAGTAACAAAACAAACAAAAACGATAAAAAACAAACTAAAACACAGTTAAAATAGTTTTATGTACACATCTTTTCTTTGAAAATAAACTAAATTCGTCTTATTATCTCGACTATTTCAGCTATCCTGAGTGAATCAAGATTAGGACTTATTACAAGGAATAGCCGATTTCTTTAAAAAACGTTTTCCAGCTTTAGTTATATATAAATATCATCAGCTTCAAAGTGTGCAGAGCTACACGAATATTTTGTAGGAAGCCACGTGTTTTCGCTTCTATCCTCTTGATCAATTTTGATCCATTCTTCCCTTTTCGGATGACCAGAGTGAACAAACCTGAAATATAATTATAGTGTATGAAGGACAAAATCTCAATAACAGTAATACAATTTCACACATAAGACTACAAATTCAACTGAATCTAATTTATATTTGAATAGGTACTAATCTGCACGTAATATCTAGGTTGGTTAGGTTAGGGTGGAACTTAGGTGCTAACGAATGACAGAATGCTTAACGACAAAACTTAGACTTACCGATGAAAACTGATACCCTTTGCTGACATTTCTTGCTGAGTTTTTACAGTATCGAAAAACGCACGTCGTCATAATTTCTGAAATTGACGGAATTCATTGATATTATTTATACAAAAAAGAAAAACATTAAATAAAATATTAAAAAATAACAAACGGAATAAAACACCATGCAAAGTCTGTGTTCATTAAACCAGTTGTAGGTAAAAATCGGGTTTTTATGGGAGGGAACATCTGCATGTTTTAGTCTATGATTATAAAATGGAAAGGCTTTAAAATCAAATAATATATTTTCTAACATACTATTACGATATTAGAAGCTATTAAATTGTTCGAACAACCAGTAATTTTACTTACATGAGTACAGAATTATTATTTACGTCCAGATTACCTTTGATTTTAATTTATTAGCGCCGCTCTCACACTGCATGAACGTCAAAACTACACTAATGTCATCAAAATCAAGGTGCATAGAAGACACTGCACCTGAGTCGGTCAAAGTGAGTGTACGGCACGCGTAATCTAGTGCGTAGTACATATATATCGATGGTTTATAGTGACACAAGCTCATATTCTTTAATGACGGATATCTATAAAAAGTTATTTAATAATTAAAGAAATCAAGATAATTATTTCTGTATAAGTCAGATTGCTGTTAATTTTTTTAAATTATTTTAGTCCAAACTCCATACATTAATTGAACGTCAACTTTCCTTTTTTAATAAAACATTTAATTTCCTTATCCACAGTGGTAATAGCGGGTCGCGGCCGCCACGTCCGACTGGTTCCTATCCGAGCGCTTGAGTGTGCGGAAGTGGAATGTGTGAAGCTAGCGGAGAGTAAGGGCGCGCTCGCACTAGCGGCCGGGCCGTTAGGGCATGCGGCGCATGGGTTCGCGGTACTGTGTAAAAAGCAGGTTAGTTTATAAACTATGTAGTGTTGAGCTAGCATTTTGTTACCTTTATTGTGGGTCTGTGTCATGTGTCTTTTCATTGTATACTCGTCTTTAAAGTTTTTATCTCGATATTCACTCCCTTTCTAGCGAGATTGCAAAAAAACCCCAATTTTGTTTTTACGAAAAATTACTGGTTTAGTCCCGAAAACCTCCGTTGAAAAGGGAGGATCCTCCGACCAGACGGATGTTATGTCTGGTGGGCAACTGCCCGATAGATGATTTCGGGCTGTTCTATATGTTCTAATCGCGCAGAGAACTTTAATTGCGCCATGCAGGATTAGTTCTTATGTGACGCCATAGATGTCGCTACAGGTTGAACGAATGTGTCGTTCCTTTTTACCTGCAGGGCAGTGGTGGCCGAGTGGTAACGGCCCCGACTTACGAGTTGTAGGTCGCGAGTTCAAACCCAGCCAGGCGCATTACTTTGTGTAATTTATTTCATCACCACAGCTCTAAAAACGGTGAAGGAAAACATCGTGAGGAAACCGGCATGTCCTAGAACCAAAAATTCGAAGACATGTGACATCCACCAACCCGCACTGGGCCCGCGTGGTGGATTACGGCCCATTCCCTCTCCTAGAGAGGAGGCCTGAGTCCCAACAGTGGGAACATTATAAGGCCGACTATGCTATGCTATGCTTTTACCTGCGCCTAGATGGCAAGTTCTATAAAGTGACATTTATACTGTGACGTGCCCGCGTAGTGGCTATTTTGGTACATAAAAATCTCCTGTTAGAGCGCAGTTTCTTTTTATTCCCGCTCTGTGTTGAGCGAGACCCAGTGTCAGACTTCTACTACCTAAAACCCACCCGTGTTCTTTCAGTTGACCTTTTCGTTCCAGGGTCACAGTAACTCTCGAACAGTACCACAGAATGTATAGTAGTTTACGATGGGGATTTAATTCTTAGATAACATTGGAGACAGACATGAGAACATTGAAGATAGACATTGGAACATTGGAGACAGACATTGGAATAAGTTACTGAGGCACTGATTAATATCCATAAGGAACTATATGGATATTAATCAGTGCCTCAGTAGCTTGTCGGGGCATGTTGCAGTGTAAACCACGTCTTACAACGAGACGTGATTATTATGTAAAATATATTATAAATATAATTTATATAATAATATTGTATATATTAAAAAATTATTATATAAATATCATGACACAATAGCAGGGAAACTATTTAAAAAATGCCCTCTCCCCGTTACATTGTAATTCAATGCACAGTAATAATTCGCAATCATTTATGTTTCTAGAACGCGTACGTAGTAAACGTATACGAAATAACTCGGACGGCGGCCAGAAGAGTTCGAGTCGCCGAGTTAAGAGCGTGTGGCGCAGTGTGCAGCGTGCAGCTGAGCGGCGCGCGGCTACTGCTGGGCTACCGGGGGGGCTTCGCGGCGCACTCGCTGCCCGACCCTCGCCGCCCGCACCACGACCAGCCCGCCGTCTGTGAGTCATCCATGGTTTTTCCTCATGGGGGGCTACCTATAATTATACTGCTTTCGATCCTTGTATGTTCCACCCTCTGCTACCAAGTAGCCTATACTATTCCTCATAAACCTGGCTATTTCAAACAGAAAGATTTTTCCAATCTGATTCTCAGTTCCGAAAATAAAAAAGCATTTAAAAGACTTGTAACTCCCTTGCGAAGTTGGGATGGGCCGCTAGTTATATTATATATGGATTAAATGTTAACGTTTTTATTTCCAGCGCTGGTGCACCCAGAGAACCAGGTGAACCTGTTCCTGTCGCACTCGGGAGCGCGGCCGCTGGGCGCCGCGCCGGTGCCGGGCTCGGCCGACACGCTGCTGGTGTTCAACTCGCTGGCTCTCTACGTGGACCGGAACGGCCACCGCGCGAGGGACACCGAGCTCATGTATACCGCGCACCCCACGCATCACGGTGAGGCATCGACTTAATGTGCATCCAGTTTAATTAGACGCCTCGCCGGTCACGCGTCGGGCAGAGAGAGCCGCAGGATTCGCGCCCACCATAAACGCGGGCTACGGATTACTCAAAAGAGTTACCATGGCCCATGTAAAGTGCAGTTGAAGAAATACTCGCTCCATCCAGACTGGAAAAAGTCATTTGATAATATCTCAGGTAAAAAGAAAGTGTAATCAGACAGTCCGCAAATCGCGTCTTAGAGACCTCAATAACTAACAAGAAAATATGTAGTCAATGGACAACATGACAACTATAAACAACATCAAAATTGATTATTAAATAAATAACGCAGCTATCAGTATTTCAAATATTGGTATGAGCAAGAGTGGGGGCATGGTGGGACCATCTATTCGCCATCTCTTTTTGTACGCGCATCACATTACATTATTTTCAACATGTGCACCCTTACTCTATTACTTGAAAGCAACGACCTTACAGCCACTACACGTCTAATAACAAGCGACGCATGTCTGTCAACACATATGATTATAGATCTGATGTCTCAACCAATCAGAACGCAGTACCCCACTCCGCCGTACCAATCAGAACGTAGTACCCCGCTCTCCGTACCTCGGCTAGTTGATAGAATTGTTTTGGTGCGCTAGTTCAAGCATAAGGCGTCTAGTGGCTATAAGGTCGTTGCTTGAAAGTTTCCCCTTCTGCCAGATTTGAAAGGTTTCTAACTTAGTTAATTTTGAACGGATTTAAGATTTTTTTTTGTCCTTTTTGCAGCGATCAACGACACGCACCTACTAATATTCACGGCGACGCACATCGACGTGTACGACATCGAGACCGGCGACTGGGTGCAGACTATGAATATACGTAAGTCTATATATTCTAAAGTGGCTATAAATAGTTTATTGTATAGAATAAATGTAATGAGTTGGTGACTTTTTAAAATACCTTCTTTTAACCGCCTACGTCGGATATATCCGACGAACACTCTCGCGTTTATTCTTCCAGAGTCGCACATCTAATACTTCAGCTCTTCTGTCACCTATAGAGATTGAAAAGCAAAACGAGATGGAGCATCCAGTCGCAAATACACGACGTGGAGGCGATCGGCGGCGGTGATCTTTCGCGCCGGGCCTTAGTACAGGCCATGGTCCGGAGTGAGGAGGAGTGGCAGGCGGTCGCCTCCTTCTGCGAAGCAGTAATGCTAGCAAAGGAGGCGGCCGATCGCGTGAGGCAACGGTCCTCACGCCCCAACCGCCGCCGGGATTCTGATCCCGATTTCCGGCCACCGTAGGCGCGGGCTTGCAGACGGTCAGCAATGGGTAGCTCGCCGTCCGACCGTCCGGTAACCGTCCGGACCGAGCCCAAGTCGTCGATGGCGCGTACTGTTTCACGCGCGCCTCAAGGAGATGTCGGCAACTGTACGGGTCCATCAGGGTCGAAGCCTACTGGGGCCAAGGGTCTGATTCTGAAAGAAAGACTCGGCCCTGGTACGAAAGGCAACGAAGGAACAGGAGTGGGTTTTTAGTCAGTTATACCTGACACTATCTCCCGCTCCGCCCAAGAGCGGGGGATGTCATAAGATGATTTTCCAACCGAAAAAAAAAAGTCGCAAATACACGACCCTGGCGAATAGAACACGAAAATACTCGTCGGACCAATTCCCAACGCAAGCGGTTAAAGAGTTAAATTAATTTAATAAATAATATGTCCATTCCCCAGCAAACGCGCGTCCCCTGGACGAGACGGGCTGGATCTGCTGCGTGAGTGGCGGCGTCGGCAACGGCTTCCCCTTCTCCACCGACGCCGCGCCCTTCATCGTGTACCTCCGCCCGCTGCTCACACGTAAGTTTTATATCATTCGCTATAATAGTCTATTCGCGTTAATATAGTGACTGATTAACGCACCTGCAAAGTAAAGGTATTCATACGGGGAATATAATTAGACCATTAATATTAGGGTACACGTTAACCATATACATTCAGTCAGAAAATTATCGGGAATGGATTATTTGTTTATGGTTCCAAATTCAATTTTTGTTTTTTTTTTTGTTGTTGTTTAGTACTGTATGGTGTCGGACGTAAAGAATAGCACCATCCCATATCTTCCCGTGGGTGTCGTAAGAGGCGACTAAGGGATATTTAGATTCTGTGCATACTACAGCACCTTAGGTCATCCCGTGGTGGCGGGTAAACTACCAACAAAAGCATTCCCAAGGAGGGTTGGTGTCAGGCTGGCGGCCGACTTTAAAAAAAACTAGCCAAATCCCATTTGCAACATGTTTGGTTTTAATAGAATGCGCGATAGGGTTAGGGCGTACCCCACAGGCGACGCGCAGGGGCAGCACCCGGCTCCTGTGGGAAATGGACTAGGGTTGTTGCACCATCCCGGGCGGGGGCAACGTAAGAAGCTAGCTCGGGAAATGAGATTGAGGTATGCAAGTTGGAATGTTGGGACTATGACTGGAAGGGCCAGAGAGTTAGCGGATGTATTGAAAAGAAGACGGATAAATATAGCATGCTTGCAGGAAACTAAATGGAGAGGAACAAAAGCGAGAGAAATTGGTGAGGGATACAAGTTCTACTACTGTGGAAGTGATGGAAAAAGAAATGGTGTAGGAATTGTGTTAGACAGTAAATTGAAAGAAAGTGTGATGGAAGTACAAAGGATTAGTGATAGATTTATAGTTGTGAAAGTTATGTTAGAGAATGTGATGTTGAATATAGTTAGTGTGTATGCACCACAAGTAGGATGTGATGAAACGGTAAAAGAGAAGTTTTGGGAGAATTTTGATACAGCTTTAATGAACATCCCTGTTCATGAAGAATTGATAGTTGGAGGTGATTTTAATGGACATGTGGGAAGAATGAAAGGTGTTTATGAAAGAGTACATGGGGGATGGGGTTTCGGTAGTCCGAACAGTGAAGGAGAGACCCTGCTGCAATCCGCTACTGCATTTGACCTAGCAGTAGCCAATACGTGGTTCCAAAAAAGAGACGAACACATGATCACGTACAAAAGTGGTAATCATAAGACTCAAATCGACTACTTTCTAGTTCGGCGCAACCACTTAAAGCACGTCAAAGATTGCAAAGTACTGCCAGGAGAAGACCTAGTCTCACACACAGACTCCTGGTTATGACATCAGTGGTTAAAATACTGTCTACCAAATACAAAGAGCGTCCTCCCCCTAAAATAAAATGGCATATGTTAGAGAGGAATGACTGTGCGAAGAAGTTCAGGGAGCTAGTGGTGGACAGAATGATAGAGATGGGAGATATGAATGATCGAAGTATAAATGAAAGCTGGAATGAGATGGCTGAGTGTATCAGGCATGCAGCGAAAGATATTTTGGGAGAGACGAGAGGAAAGGGCATAATAGATAGGGATACATGGTGGTGGTCGACAGAAGTTCAGAGTGTATTGAAAGAAAAAAAGAGAAAATTTAAGGAATGGCAGCGTGTAGAGCCTGGAAACGCTAGTTTAAAAGCTGAAAAAAAGAGTGAGTATGACGTTTTAAAGAAGAAAGCCAAGAAAGCCGTGGCAATAGCAAAATCAAAAGCTCAGGACAAACTATATGACGCACTGGACAGTCCTGCAGGCCAAAAAGAGCTATACCGGCTTACTAGAATAAGAGAGAGAAAGGCGAGGGATGTTTGTCATGTAAAATGTATAAGAGATGAAACTGGAATGGTTCTATCGGATGATGAAAAAATCAGAAAGAGGTGGAAGGAATATTTTGAAAGATTGATGAATGAAGAAAATAATTGGAGTGGGGTGTTAGAGAATAAACCAGTGAATGTGGGATTAGTGAGAATGGTTAGTATGGATGAAGTCAGAATAGCAGTAAATGGAATGAAGAATGGTAAAGCCATTGGTCCAGATGGAATACCAGTTGAAGTGTGGAAGTTATTGCGAGTGGATGGATGGACGTGGTTAGCTTTGTTCTTCAATAAGTTGTTGCTGGAAGAAGCCATACCTGATGAGTGGTGCAATAGCTCTTTGGTGCCGATTTTTAAAAACAAAGGTGATGTGCTTGAGTGCAACAATTATAGAGGAATAAAGCTAATGTCACATACTATGAAAGCCTGGGAGAAAGTTATTGAAAGGCGACTGAGAGAAGAGAGTGAAATTTCACAGAACCAATTCGGTTTTATGCCGGGTCGGGGTACAGCGGATGCCATTTTTGCTGTACGCCAGCTGTGCGAGAAATACAGAGGTGCGCATAAAAACTTGCACATGGTATTCATTGACCTCGAAAAGGCATACGACCGGGTACCTCGGGAGGTTCTGTGGTGGGCCCTTAAGGAGAAAGGTGTGCCTGGAAAGTATGTGCAGTTGATCCGAGCGATGTACAGCCGATGCAGTACCCAAGTCCGGTCTACAGTGGGCACCACTGGCAGCTTCAATGTGGCTGTCGGCTTACATCAAGGGTCGGCTCTCAGCCCTTACCTCTTCCTGATGATAATGGATGCTCTGACGTCGGACATTCAGGAAGAGGCTCCCTGGTGTATGCTGTTTGCCGATGACATTGTGTTGGTTGCCGAGAGTGGCCTAGAGGTCCAGAACAGATTGGAGGTGTGGTGGCACAGACTGGAGAGTGTTGGCCTGAAATTGAGTAGAACCAAAACGGAATACTTGTTCTGCGATTTCGGCGGTCTCTCCAATCCAGTGCCTTTATCTCTCGCTGGAACACCCATACCGATCTGCTCCGACTTTCGGTATCTCGGGTCACTCGTCCAAGGGGATGGTGAGGTAGACCGGGACGTAACACATCGGATCAACGCAGGATGGATGAAATGGCGACAGGTCACGGGAACAACTTGTGACCCACGGATGCCCCTCAAGTTGAAGGGTAAAATCTACAAGTCCGTGATAAGGCCTGTCATACTGTATGGATCAGAATGTTGGGCTGTGAAAAGGACGGATGAAAAAAGATTGCACGTAGCGGAGATGAGAATGTTAAGATGGATGTGTGGTGTGACGAGAATGGATAAAGTGAGAAATGAGTATATTAGGGGAAGTTTGAAAGTGGCGCCAGTGACTGAAAAGTTGAAAGGGAATCGTTTGTCTTGGTATGGTCATGTGAAGAGGAGGGATGAAACGCATGTTACTAAAAGAGTTATGAGTTTACATGTGGATGGATGGAGAGGGAGAGGGAGACCAAAGAAAAGATGGATGGATTGTGTGAAGAGTGATATGAAAGAAAAGGAAGTTAGTGATAGTATGACGAGTGACAGGGCAGATTGGAAGAAAAAAACATGTTGCGCCGACCCCAAATAACACGGGACAAGGGCAGGAAGATGATGATGTTTTTTTTTTTGTTGTTGGTAGATTGGCACAACTGTTTTCCATTTTGGCGCGGAGTTTGAGTTGCATCTGTTATTTATATTAATATAGTGCTGTTTTTAGTTATATCATATCTAGTGTGTATTGCGAATTTCCTATTGGACAAAAACATCGAAAAAAGAGTTTGTTCGCCAATTTTGCATCGCTAATGGATTTTCGTGTTCGGAGTAACTGAAAATGTTACAGAAGGTTTACGGTGAATCGACTTTATCAAAAACAAGTGCTTATGAGTGGTAAAAAGCGTTCAAAAGCGGTCGAGATGTGATGGAAGATTTGCCTCGCTCTGGTAGGCCATCAACGTCTTCAACTGAAGTTAACATCGCAAAAGTGAAGGAAATAGTGACTGAAAATCCTCATTCAACTTTGATAGAGATAGTCGCCGAACTTTCTGTATAACTTTCTGTATCTCACGAGTCAAACCGTACCATTTTAACTAATCGTTTGGGTATGAAACATGTTACCGCTCGGCTAGTCCTAAAAGACAAGAATTTTCTCCAAAAACTCAATCGCATGAGAGTCGCTGAGGACATGCTAGAACGAGTCAATTTCGATCCAACATTTATGAAACGCATTGTTACTGGTGACGAGACCTGGGTTTACGAGTTTGACATGCAAACTAGTCAACAAGCTTCGGAGTGGCGCCTTCCAACTGATACGAAACCGAAAAAACCACGCCAAAGTCGATCAAAAGTCAAAGTCATGTTGACTGTTTTCTTTGATTATCGCGGTGTTGTGCACTCGGAATTCTTGCCAGAAGGTCAAACGGTAAATAAAGAATATTATTTGAGCGTTATGCGGCATTTAAGAGAGCAAATTCGACGAAAAAGGCCAGATTTGTGGAAAGAAAATTCTTGCTTTTTGCACAACGATAATGCGCCTTCGCACAAGGCTATCATTGTGAACGAATTTTTGACCAAACACTCAACAAACACCATCGAGCAACCACCATATTCACCAGATATGGCTCCAGCCGACTTCTTTCTTTTTCCTAAACTCAAATTACCACTTCGTGGCACCCGTTTTCAATCGGTAGAAGACATAAAGGAGAATTCGCGGCGAGAACTGAACTCAATTCCGGTATAATCCAATCATCAAAACATTTTTTAAATGCTGTTTCATTTAAAAAATGTTTTGATGATTGGATTATTCGTTGGCGTAAGTGTATCGTTTCTGAAGGAGCATATTTTGAAGGTGATAAAATAAATTTGGATGAATAACAAACATTTTGTGTATTATTGATCTTTTCCCGGTACTTTCTTGACAGAGTAGTAGTATTTTCAAATATTAGTAAGCAGTGGCGTGCCAGATACCTTTATAGGGGGCAAGCCAAGGAACCTTAACTTATCTACTACCTACCCAAGTACCCATTTACCTAATATTCCGAATAAAAAAAACTCGCGCTATAATCCGCCGTCACGTATCATACAAAATCTCTTGCTGTAATGCTGATTTTAATTGCTACATTTTCATTTGTTAATAATAAGATATAAATTAAGTATACATCATACCTGTATCATAAATGATTTAAAATATGTAAGAGCCATCTATTGATATTTTTTGGCAACTCTTGCTCGCTCACAACAAAATTCTAGCTGGCTACTTCTGAATAATCCACTAGATGGCGCACAAAAGATTGTAGTAATCAATGAAATCAATCGTTTGTTTACGATATTGATATGTAATATAATTAGCAAATACTCACAATTTAAACAGCCATAGCGTATACAACAGCATAGCCGTTCTTCGTTTTTTTATCACACACTTAGAAATTTCATCACATAACTGTCGAGAACACGGATATCGGTCGAGAAATGGAACCAAGTTTCTGTTTGCGGTTTACCAAAACTACAGAATGAAATAACAGCATTTGAGAATTCTGATGTCTTTTCATAGCACCAGTGAAGTTATTAGTCATTATAACCTGATGTATTCCAAGCATTCTTATCGTTTGAGAAAAATATGCAACACCAGCAGAACAATTTGTTTAAATGCGAGCAGCCTGCAATCCAGTGAGTTTTGTAAACTGAACGATGAAACTGCCTATTATGTGATTTAGTTTTCTGAGAAATTTTCAAATCAGGGGTAGGTTTAGGTTACGATATCATATTTATCTCTAAAAGTCAAAGTCTTTACCTGGCCAAGTATTTTTTCCACACATTTTAATCCGTTACAAGGAACAATTGCATGTATTTCCGAATTCATTTCAAAGATAATAAACTTTAATCACTTCAAAACCAAGTAAGTTACAGTAATAACTAATCATAAAACTTTAAATGACAGATATCAAAAATCTTTGTTAACAAAACTCACACGTAAACGTAAACACGATTTAACCGCTCAAAGCAAATTTGAACTAATTTGTTTGCGGAACTGTTTTACGCGTCATAGACAGAGGGCGCCTCGTAGTTTGCGTAGTAAAAGTTCATTGATTAGAACTAGGTATTAGAAGTACCAAGCTGGGCTTATTCGAGTACGATTTTAATAGAATAACGTCCCATCTGCTCTTGCACACAGTATCAAATTTTACGCACACAGACTCACATTTTTATGTTTTTATAGGGAAAAGTGAGATGGCAGATCAAGCCTCATAACAAGCCTTTGCGCCAGACAGCGGCAGCAACACACTAGTGTTCATCTCTTTTTTTTGTTAAGTGTTAGAGTGAGATCGGAGAGATTGCGCTCAGAGCGGCAACATTGCATAATGTGCATCTTGCGCTCAGAAGTCAGAGCGGCAACATTGCATGGCCTACGCGTGTTTTATCAATGCATTTTAATTTTGCATTGAACACGAAATGGCAACCTAGCGTATCCGAGGAGGCGCGCGAAATTTAAAAAAATAGTTTTATTTAATTTAATTCATTTGTTGTGTTATATGATATAGATAGATGAGTGTGGTGTGGTGAGGTTTTATTTTCACATCAAGCCGGGCTTATGTACATGTATTGGTCGCACGTCCCTGTTAGTAAGCCAGCCCCAGGTCGAAGTCCCGGCTAGGGCGTGAGGATGTCCTTTCCATCACGTGTGCAGCCGCTTCTTGGCTAGCATTACTGCTTCGCAGGATGATATTTAGTTCTAAAACTTATAAATATAATATCTCAGATCCCAGAGCATCCGACCCTCCGATCGCAGTAGACACGTCGCTGTGGGGCAATAAGAGAAGGTTTTCTGTGCGGGAACAGTCTCATCAAGCTATTGAAGCGCATAATAGATTGTAAGTATTGTTTTTATTTATTTATTTACGGCTAAATGAACCCGTGGCCATGTTTTCATGAGATAGTGCTGATCTCAACATTTTTACGAGTTGTTTATGTCCTGTACATAATTCGACTGTAGTATTATATTTAAACACTGTGTCATCAAATGGACAGCCAGAATTTAGGTGAATATTCAGAAAATTATTTGACTACATTGAAAATATTTGCATGCCATTGTCCAGGGCAAACATGACGATTTATATTGTGTTTAAGGTCTCTTGCATGCTGACAATTTACTTTGTAATGTATGTATTGTACTCATGTTTGAGTAAATAAATGATTATCTTATCTTACGTTCAATAAAGCGGAATGTCCGATTGCCGCGGATACCATTTCCTGAACTTAATAATAATACTCTCTCCAATTACAATCGTATATTTGTTCACATTACAGATCAGAGCGTCGGTCCCGCCTAATATCGGCGCCGACGAACTTCGCGCACCTGTCGCACATGGGCCCCGGCGACGGCATCCGTTCGCAGCGACTCTTAGACCTACCTACCACGGTGGAGACTGCTGATGAACATCCCACGGTAACTATAAACCTGACAACTTTTGGATCCAATATTTGTTTAAAACTGTAGATTTTAGTTGTTAAGATGAAAGCTAAAAGCCCAAGCGTGACCATATTCTCGCGTGATAGCGCTGAACTCAACGTTTTTAGATTATTTTACTATCTAAACAAATATCCTACTAACTAAAGCGCTTGTATATAATAGTATAATTAGCTTTATTTATGTATATTAGGCGTAGTAGATAGATTTTGATTCTCGCTAGATGGCGCTACAATTATTTTTTTTACTTAATTTTTGTATGGGAGCACCAATTCATCAAATTCTGACTGTTCATGTCTCTAACTAGTAAAATTTATTTATGTATGGCGCTGTACGCAGTTGTTATTTCTACAGTATAGTTGGATGTTAGTTTAGGTATTTTTGGTGATTTTAAGGTATTAATTTGACTAAATTCAATAAAGTGGAATGTCTGATTTTAGCAAATATCATTTTCTTGACTTATCATAAACTAAAAACAAAATCTTTTATCGCAGATCTTCAGTTTCAATACCTATTCATAACTGTTTTAATTACAATAACAATTACATTTAATTTTATTTTTCTAGATGTACAGCAGTCGAGAAAGCAGTAAACGGACGTCACCGTTAACGATATCACATGGTACCGGGTCCTATAATGGTACGTAAAAGTTTTATTTGTACTAGTTTTGGCAGCGGCTTCGCCCGCGTGAAACTAGGAAATTATCCTTAGAAAATACTCCTGGGATATAAAGTAGTCTATGTGTTATTCCAGGACACTGTCTACCTATGTCTTAAATTTCATTAAAATCCGTTTAGTCGTATGAGTGTGGAAGAATAACAAACATACACGATGTTTACCGAAATGATATCTGTCGTGTAGGATCGTGGCGGCGCCGCGAGCCGCCGGGCGAGGCGCCGCCGTCCCCGCCGCTGTCGCACCGCCCCATGGAGCGCTCCATAGGGGGAGGCTCTCAAGGCAGCGGCTCCTTGCTGCTGGAGAGGTCCATCACGCCGCTCAGCTTGGGCAGCATGAGCTCGCTGCATGACGTCTTGAAGGTAACTAACTCTAGTATAGGATCGTGGCGGCGCCGCGAGCCGCCGGGCGAGGCGCCGCCGTCCCCGCCGCTGTCGCACCGCCCCATGGAGCGCTCCATAGGGGGAGGCTCTCAAGGCAGCGGCTCCTTGCTGCTGGAGAGGTCCATCACGCCGCTCAGCTTGGGCAGCATGAGCTCGCTGCATGACGTCTTGAAGGTAACTAACTCTAGTATAGGATCGTGGCGGCGCCGCGAGCCGCCGGGCGAGGCGCCGCCGTCCCCGCCGCTGTCGCACCGCCCCATGGAGCGCTCCATAGGGGGAGGCTCTCAAGGCAGCGGCTCCTTGCTGCTGGAGAGGTCCATCACGCCGCTCAGCTTGGGCAGCATGAGCTCGCTGCATGACGTCTTGAAGGTAACTAACTCTAGTATAGGATCGTGGCGGCGCCGCGAGCCGCCGGGCGAGGCGCCGCCGTCCCCGCCGCTGTCGCACCGCCCCATGGAGCGCTCCATAGGGGGAGGCTCTCAAGGCAGCGGCTCCTTGCTGCTGGAGAGGTCCATCACGCCGCTCAGCTTGGGCAGCATGAGCTCGCTGCATGACGTCTTGAAGGTAACTAACTCTAGTATAGGATCGTGGCGGCGCCGCGAGCCGCCGGGCGAGGCGCCGCCGTCCCCGCCGCTGTCGCACCGCCCCATGGAGCGCTCCATAGGGGGAGGCTCTCAAGGCAGCGGCTCCTTGCTGCTGGAGAGGTCCATCACGCCGCTCAGCTTGGGCAGCATGAGCTCGCTGCATGACGTCTTGAAGGTAACTAACTCTAGTATAGGATCGTGGCGGCGCCGCGAGCCGCCGGGCGAGGCGCCGCCGTCCCCGCCGCTGTCGCACCGCCCCATGGAGCGCTCCATAGGGGGAGGCTCTCAAGGCAGCGGCTCCTTGCTGCTGGAGAGGTCCATCACGCCGCTCAGCTTGGGCAGCATGAGCTCGCTGCATGACGTCTTGAAGGTAACTAACTCTAGTATAGGATCGTGGCGGCGCCGCGAGCCGCCGGGCGAGGCGCCGCCGTCCCCGCCGCTGTCGCACCGCCCCATGGAGCGCTCCATAGGGGGAGGCTCTCAAGGCAGCGGCTCCTTGCTGCTGGAGAGGTCCATCACGCCGCTCAGCTTGGGCAGCATGAGCTCGCTGCATGACGTCTTGAAGGTAACTAATCTATGTCCTTGTAATACGGACTATAATAAGGATTTCACAAATATGTACTACTAACACAAATATCTACTACTGACACAAATATCTACCAATGACACAAATATCTACTACCGACACAAATATCTAATATCGTCAAAAATATAAAAGAAAAAAAAAATTGCGTTTATTGGCATTACAAAAACGGAAATACCTTAAAATTAAACAAATAGTACATTGAGTAATACCAAAAGGGCCTCAGCTCAGCATAATGCTAAATGGTAACACAAGACCACCACCTGACGCTAATTTTCAGCTGCAGCCCTTGGCTGCCTTAAACTATACTAAAAATCTAAAAGTAAATAGTTGATAAAATAATAAAATATTTCATTTCAAATGGCTGACATGTCGGCTCGAACATCTTGGAAGACAATTTGATGATTCAATAAAAAAATAATAATTTTGATTTGTCCAGCAACTTACTGAATTTTATAGGAGGCCGGATATTGTTCCAACATTTGGAAGCTGCGTAGCGAAAACTGCCTCTAAAAGCCGCTGATTTAATTTTATGCTGGGGAGTAGAAAGCTGTTGAGAGCATTTTCTTCCCTCACCAATTCCGTATCTACGAGTCCATGACAGCTTATCGTAAAAGTACGAAGGAGAATATCTACTACCGACACAAATGTCTACTATCGACACAAATATCTACTACCGACACAATAATCTGCTATCGAGACAAATATGTACTACTAACACAAATATCTACTACTGACACAAATATCTACTACCGACACAAATATCTACTACCGACACAAATATCTACAATATCTACTACCGCCATTAATATCTACTACTGACTGCTGGTCTTCCGACAAGTCGCCTAGTATAAATGTAGCTAATTGGTCAAACTCTACTATTTAACTATGAATCTATTCTCAAATATTTGTAGTTAAACCTTCCAGATGGAAATATCCTTATCTGAAACTGTGTGAACAGGATTATTTTTTGTTTAATTTTGTTTTTATTTTGTTTAGTTTCGTTTTTTTTTGTTTTTTACCATCTCATACTGACCATAACACAGTATGTCCCGGGACAGGTTGGCACGGACATGGGCGATGGCCTGCACTCCGAGGACAGCAGCTGCGGAGCCTCCCCGCCGCATCCTATGGATCCTTGATGGTATGTCTTTACCAATATAATTTTATTACAGGTTTAAGCTAAACTGGCTGTATCTAGACTTCAAGAAAACAACTAAATGACATGAGGTCTTCTATGAAAACGTTTACTCCAGTTAAAACCTTGCCATACAATGCGATTCAAATAAGAATAGGAACGTCAATGACCTCTATCTGTGAAATGTCACTTAAAATGTACGGCTTGCAAAGAAAATTTACCGAGTCTTAATTAAATGTGACTGAAGAAAAACGTTATTGTTTAATCTAAATTAGGTAAATATTTTATTAAAGTCATAATTCATTAAAAAATACTATTTTTTTTCTTGTTTTCATTGTTGGCAACAATTCGGTTTGACTTCTTCCATTCGCCACTATTCACACACTTCACACAGTGATGCCGAGATGAGTAGAATTGGTCGTTTCATTATCGTCGTCAGTTCATCAAACATGACGTCAAGCTAAGATGACAGCTATATCAAAACTATCGTCAGTTTAGTTTTGTTTTGTGTTTGAGTTAAGAAAAGGTAAAACCTATGATTCTAATTGAAAAAAATGCGCACGCGACTTCACAAAGATTTAATTACCGGATCGCTAATGTCATATAAGTCTAAATAGCAGGCTATGGGTTTTAAAACCATAGACTGCCGACCCTCCTTTTTTAACAGACTTTCCTTACTTCTTTTATTTTAATCAATGACAGGCCTGTTAGTCTAGTGGCCTGTGGCCCTGACTGCTACGCCGGGGGTTGAGGGTTCGATTCCCATCCAGGACAAATGTTTGTGTGATGAGCACGATCATTCGTTCTGTGTCTGGGTGTAATTTATCTATAATATGTATGAATTTAGAAATATTTAAGTATGTCTATCAGTTGTCTAACACAAGCTCTGCTTAGTTTGGGACTAGATGGCGTTGTGTAATAGTTGTCGAATATTATTATAATTAATCGTGAAACGATCCTCAATAAGCCGTAAAGTCGCTTGTGAATTACACATACTCATCCGTAAAATGTGCATTTTGAGAAGAGAGCAAAGTTTCTCACGATAACGTTTCTTTTTTACAGAAGCCAACTGAACTCATCGTGGACACTAGACGTGTCCCGTTTCTACGCTTGCTTTTGTTAAAGTATTTATCATTTGCGAGCACGACAGGCGCGCACGATTGTACGCCGGATTTCGTTGATACAGAGTTCATTGTTGCGTAGCAGCCGATGCTTTAAGTATATTATGTAAGCGGTTATGTTTATGATAGGTATTAAAGGGATGTCTTTTGAGAGTCTCGTGGACTGAGATTTATGGTCTCTCGTGTTGGTATTTTGTATCTATAAAAATATATGAGTCGGGGCAAAAAAAATGCGTAATTGATCACCAGTGGTTCGTTAGTCCTGGAGTTGGCTATAAATTTTTAGAAGCAGGTTCGGTTGATACCTGAGATTAATATCACTATTTCACTCTCTCTCTTCTTATAAAATTAATGAAAACCATTTAGCTTCTTTTCTTCCACGCGTCTATTCAGTACCTGATATTTAAAAAAAAACCTGATATTTCCCTTGCTTTTCGTTTTGTGCAGTCACTACTTGTGATATACTGGGACGTGGTATATACTGCCGTTTTCAGTCTAAAAAAAAAGCGTTGAATTAGATAGAAATCAAGGGAACTTAGAGAGTCCAACCCGTGACAACTTCCTTTACAAATACTGTTACGTGGTTTTGACGTTTTTGCACTTCTTTCTCTAGATATTTTGGAAAAATAGATATCTTGTTAGCTATTTATTAAAAAAAAAAAAACACTTATTTCCTGAAACAAGTTTCGTGAAATATGAGAATGAGCGACGGAAGTTGCCGAATGCCAACCGAGCGTTCAGGCGTAATCTCTTTTTTATTGCAGTGCCTCTTTATCAAACGTTGCGTTGGATAAAACAAAAAGCTTTTCAACCACGTTCACGTTGGCGATAGACGGACCGGGAAGGGTCCTCTTTACGGTGATTTTATTCATTTATCTCGGAAACTATTGACAGTACAAAAATACTACATAAACAGATCGATAGGGATTTTTTCCCTTTTCACTACATCAGAGTAGGAGCACATTCGATCCACCCCAGCTCCTTAAGGAACGCCAGCAGCGACTTGGTGTTACTGACCATTTCGCGCATATCTGTGTTCTTTGAGTACCCTGTATCCATCGACCACTGGACAGCTTTGAAGCAGATGAGCTGCGGTCTCGTCCTCCTCTATGCAGGCTCTGCATCCCTGACCTTAGTGAAACATTTATATCTATCATAAACACAACCGCGTTTAAATAAATAAATTATTATCAATATATTTGGTTCCTAAAAGAATTATATGGAAGATTTATTTTGCAATGTTATGAAATTATTTATCAGAAACAAATAATAAATTAAATGTAATGGTTTTCTGCATGACACATAATACTAAACCTTCCATTAAACGATAATAACAAATTTAAATAGTAATAAATACGCTTTGTACGCACTGACTGAATATTAGGTTTTAAGAAAATACAACTAGGAACTTTCCTTCATTTGAGTTTTTTTCGAAAGATATTACTTACGTATTTATTGCATGTTTATTTTTAGGTAAATTGTTTAGTGGTAAAAATTTTGCTATGAAATTGTAAATATAAATTATCTTGACTTTTTTGCCACTAGTGTGTGACTATTTTTTTTTAATTTCTCTATGTTCGACTTTGCCAGAAGGTAGGAATGTATTTTTTAATGCAATTTTCATTATGGCAACATTTATTCTTATGAAATATTGGCAATTCAATTCTTATGACATTTAATTTATTAAATTCTCACCTTTCTAACAAAAAATGGTTCTAAAAAGATGTATTCAAGTCGCGACGTGTATATTTTCTTACCTAATATGGTCAGTGCGTACCAAGTTATAGGTATATAGACCCAATGTGGCTTGTAGGTCAATTAGATTCCTCTTAACATTACGCATTTTATATCTGCGTACGTAAAGCGTCGCTTGCTGGTGGATGTAGGTTTTTTGACAAATAAAATTATATCAAAAATGTGTAATTGCAGTGATAAAGACGCTAATATCGAAGTCTAATTCAGATTTTGTTCAAATACATTATAACAAAAAGATGAAGTAAATAAAATAAACAATTAGTGTACTACGTGGAAATTATCGGTAAACATTATCTCAGTAATTAAAAATAAATAAATCTTAAAATTAAAAATTGATTTCTACACAATACAAGTAATGAAATAACTTTTCACAATACATTCTCAACTCCCAATGAACTACCATCCACTAACAAGAAAACTATATAATAATATAAATAAATAAAAAAATAGTTGTAGGATTTTATTAACCAAATTGTATTTAATTGCTTTTATTTTTAATACTCCATACGCCATCCTGATGACGTAACAGACCGCCGAAATAAAACCAGAAAGGTTTATAAGTTATAATGAATTTATAATAATAATAATAAAAAAAAAACATGAACAATTTTATAATATGTGATGTCCTCTAACAAAAATTCTGATTGTGGCGTTTAAAGCCAAATGTTTTCAGTATAATTGTGAATATTTTTTTAAAATATCTTTAACAAATTATATGCTAGTAAATTAGCTGTTAGGTACCTATATCTTTGAGTCTTGACTTGAATCTATGGCATCAACTCTAGGGAGAATAGCCGGGTGGTGTCACTTTTCATTCCGATATGTTTAATAGCTCCTCTGCGAGTGGCATACCTTTCAAATGACCAGGTGCCTTACCATGATGTGTTAATATATACAGAAAGAGGGCCATCCCTAATATAATAGCTCCATAGCTATACACCCTATATAGCTCCATCCCTTTAACAGTTCAATTTAGGCTGTCAAATGTATCGCGTTGCACGCATGCACGATTTGCGCGTGGAGATGCAATGCCGAGGCAAAACTTCGCTACCACTATTGTCGCGGCATGTCGGACAGATTCGGTGGAATCCCATGGTGGAATGGCGACATCGACTGTCGCAACCCAGTGCTGGGCACGCCGTAATAATGGTGGTAAATCCCCTCTTTGAGGAGTGGCTGCAAAGACAACACGACGTCCTTATCCTCGCTTTTCGCATGACGCAGGTTCTCACCGGACATGGTAAGTTCGAGAGGGTCCTGCACCGGATTTGTGTGGAAGAAACGCCCGGTTGTCACCATTGTGTGGACCGCCCGGAGCACACAGTGGAGCATACGGTAGAGGTGTTACCCGCTTGGGCAGGGCACCGCCATGTCCTCGTGGTGGCGATCGGCGACAGCAATCTCTTGGTACAGACCATGGTCCGGAGTGAGAAGGAGTGGCAGGCGCTCGCCTTCTTCCGCGAAGCAGTAATGCTAAAGCAAAGGAGGCAGCCGTACGCGTGAGGGAATGGCCCTCACGCCCCAGCCGTCGGGATCCCGATTCCGATTTCCAGCTACCGTAGGCGCGGGCTTGCGGACGGAGAGCAATGGGTAGCTCGCCGTTCGACCGTCCGGTAACCGTCTGGACCTGTTCCACGCGCGCCTACTGGGGTCATGCGTTGTGCGAAAGAGAACCACGGGGCCCTGGAACGAAGGCAAAGAAGGAACAGGAGTGGGTTTTAGTCAGTAAAAGTCTGATACTCCCTCCTGCTCTGCCTAAAGGTGGAAGATGTCATTGGATGATACCCACCTAAAAAAAATTGCATCGCGTTAAGAGCACGCTTTATCAATTTGTATGCTTGAAGTTATAAATAAACCTTTTTTTTGAGTCGCTGGTAAACTCTTGAATTGTTTGGGCCCAGGCCCGGGCACTAAGTTCACTGCAACATCAGTGGCACTCATTAAATCCTCCAAAGTGAAGGTGTATGGGCACTTGAGGGGCTCTTAAGCCGGGTACAGACTGCTATAACGTAATATGCTAGGTAACATAAAGTGGATGCAGTGCGCGCACGAACCGAATATATACCTACTCATATAGTTGAAAACCTCCGTTCGCGCGCGTAGTTTGCACGGTTCGCGCGCACAAGGCGTCCATACCATGTCCAGCAGTCTGTACCCGGCCAAACGTGTGGCTCATGTTCTGTACAGGGGCATCGCGCTCATATTTGATATCCAAAGTAATAATTCTTCTAAGATATGTATATTCCATAAGATTAAATTCGATTTCTGAGAGTTCTAATCAATCTATTTGTACTACTGCTAGACAAAGACCTCCCTCTCCCTCCTCCACTCACGTCTGTCCTTTGCCATTGCGGACCAATTTTAGACTCAATTTCAAAGGCATTTTTAAATAATATTCACAATAATATACTTAACTAAATAAGCACTGCCATTCCTGTATAGGTAGGTAGTAGATAATTCCGCAGCGGAACAATATAGAACAATCACTAGATTTCGTTACCTGCTCGTATCAATATCGATAAGTTAAATGATATCGATTATTCGTCGTTTAATAGCTTATTATATCGACTTTCGATAAAATCAATAAATGTCCTACTGTATTAGTTACAATGGTTTCAAATATCGATGTGACGATCTATTGACAAACAAACACAGTAGGACATTAATTAATATCGATATAATTATAATAATAAAATATTATTTTTAACCTTTTCGCTAGACTTGTATACTGTATACATAAGGTTTGTATATTAATAAAATAATGTGATTATTTCCATTTTTAATGAAGTTATAAAGTATATTACCAAAATAATCGTCACATTTAATGTTTAAGTTAATTATTTATAAATGTGAAAATATCGCTTTATTTTAATGCTTTGTGTGTAAAATGAAGTTCATTAATTTGTATTGTATTAAGAAATGTCGATAAATGAAAGTAACTGTAAAATTACGCAAATTATAATATGTTCTGGTTGAAAGCTAAACAGATATATTTGGTCGTTATATTAACTGGTGGTTAAAACTGTCAATTCTACACTTAAGTCGACAGTTATTTTTATCTATCAACATTTCCTTTCGTTTAGCTCTAAGTATTAACCCAATATTTTGTAACAAATCTCATGATTATTTTGTGATTATTCACCCTTAACAATAAGCAATATTTTTTTTTGTAATAATTGTTAATTTTTTTTAACAATCTAGTCTCTTTTTTTTGTTTATTTACGACCGTAATGTATTATCGCGACTATGATTCGTCTTCATTGTATTTTAAGATTAAACTAGTTGAACTTAGACAAATGAGATTTTATAGGTTAATTTTTTTATTGTTTTGTGTCTACGGGCTGCCCAAGAAGATCAGTGAGGTGTTGTGTGTACAATAAAAATATTATGAAACTAAAAAGAATCTCGGTAAAAATATGTTTGGTTTATGTAATGAAGTAAACATTCATGGAGTTAAATTATTTTAAAATACCTATAGGTCTGAAAACATATCTGGGCGCCCTCTGTCTTCAGTTGTACACAAAATTATTATTCCCTTTTGTATTTTTTTATATTTAAACATCGATAAAATATGTGTTATCCAAAGATCTTTGTATCGAAATATATTTAAATTGAACTATGCCGCCGATATCAGCTGCAGATGTAACTGCTCAAAGAAAGCAAGTATTCAAAAAGCATTTAAAATATAAGAAAAATAATATTCTACTGAATTGTATAAATTTCCAACTGATAACAAAGGATTATATTTTATATTATTTTCTAAATTATCTCAATTTAATAAATTCTTGCATTCAAAATCAATTATTTATAACAAAAACGGTATACATAATAAATATTGTTTTGAAATTTGAGAACTTATGCCAACAAAATTAGTATTACCACGTTTTGATATAAATAGTGTTGTCCACTATAATATCGATATTGTAAAACGTTTAATTTGAAAAATTCTAGTTTTAAAATTTATATGCACCAGAAAGAACTGAATGTATATTGCTTTTATATAATTGTGTATATTAATGTAAACGTATTATGAACAAATTTTGTGTAACGTCCGCTTATTTGTAAACCGTTTTTCGAAAATGTAACGAAAATTGTTGTTTATATCTTTACGAAATGAAGGCACAGTTTTAAGACCATATCTACAGTTTTTTTTAATTTTCACGATTTTCTGAATCTTGTCTTCGTGAAAGAAATAAACAGCAATCTCAAATCCTAAGTATTAACCGACATTCCGTTGATTTTAAACCCTGGAACCAATCTCATATCGGTAGTTTCGATGACTCGCTAGATATTCAAATAACTATCGATAAATTACTCGATACATCACTACACAGCATTTACCTTTGTCAATTGATATTAATAAAATTACTATCGAGAATACGTAAAGTAATAAATTGGCGTTGTATAACCTAATAAATTGTATATCTCAATAAATTTGTTGATCGAGAAATACGCTAGGTTAAGATTATATAAAAATTGTATTTAAAATAAATCCCTAAAACAATACGCAACGGGTTTAGGAACGTAGATTTTGCTAAAATTGATATTTAAAATGCATTTTATATTAAAAGTACGCTTGTATTATGCGAAATTGTATTGTTTTTTTTTTTCACTTTTACAGTTGCGATGTATGAGCGAATATTTTTTTAGGCTCAATAACTTGTTTTGGCACTTCTTAGCTTTCGACTTTATGATCAGTGAACATTTTACGATTCTCACAACTTTTCTGATCATCATGGACTAAAGAAACATATCAGAAACACATTCTCGATTAAAGGTTTAAAAATGTAGAAAATTATAACATCATTTCACTAGGCGAAAAGTGCATGGTGGTCAGGAAGGTAATTCGAAATTATATCTAAAATATGCTTGTGTATGGGTGCCATGGACTACACAATATTATCTAAAATCACATACCTACACAAATCACACCTTTGCAGTGATTCTTCACACTATCCAAGCATAGACATCACTAAACCACTAGATAATGTTAACAATAACCAATGTTTTTAATGAAATATTAGCCACCCAACCTTGTATCCAGCTACTGTTCTATAAACTATGTTATTATTTCATTGTAAATCTAAATTATTGTCTAATATTAAATTGCATTATGTGAATTATCTCAATACTTAATTATTTTATGTAAATATATCTGAATAAAGAAACATTTGAATGAGTTTTTCGTTTTATTGTACTTCATCCAACATAATTACACATAGGATACATAGAACGCTATTTTTTTTACAGCGTAATTGCATATTTAGTCCCCTTTTTATTAGTGCTTATTTCGGTAATAAAATATGACAGGCGATGTGGTTCCTTTATTTTGAGCCCTGACCGCTTGAAGTCCTTCAATCCCTATGAAAAAACTCAACCACCTCGAGACTCATACAAGAATGTCAACTCATAATAAGAGTTACCTTAATATAGAAATTGTATACTATTTGGGTTGTTTTGTATCACAACTAGAGTAAAGCTGTCGCCAGTGCCTCGCGCGTGTTAGAAGAACTTAATATTATAACGTAGCAAAACGGGTGCGAGGCCGGCTCCCCGCGACGGATGCCCGCGCGGGTCTCCGCAACGGAGCACTTTTGTATAGGACCGCACGGACGTCCGCTTTACGCAGCTTCGCCAGACTTCGTCAGGAAGGTTATGTTTATCGAGTGTATGTATGCTATGTAGATTTCTTTGGCACGCCCTAGAGCCTAAACGGCTTGTTGCATTATAGTTTGAGGTGTTGTAAGATTCGTTAGTTGTGAGAGTGACACTGGGTAATTCAAAATAAAAAGGGCGGAATTGACACTGAAAACCAATTTTTATTAGATTTTTTGGTGTGTTCCTCTGTGGCCGGACCACAGTTTAGTACTCAGATGCTATAGTTCGAAATAATACCTACCTAAAGTCTACTTTCATCGGAATATATATATATTTTTAGTACCTCAAGAGATATCTTTTTAATTAACAATTTATGTGGTCCGGCCGCCAGGCAGTGCTCTCTGGCCGCGCCACCTCAAATTAAATAGAGTATAATAAACTATTAATAAATCAATATCCCGAAAAAAAACTACCTAAAGAGTACCTTGCATACGACAAATATGGTCCAATAAACCCCTTTAGTTAAGAAGTTATTGGTCGTAGGGTGTGGTCCGGCTGGAAGGTATACTCTGCAGCAAGTCAATTTTGCAATATTTAATATTAACTATCCATAAATCAATTTATATAATAGTACCTTTTCTCTACTCTTCGTTGATACTTTTTTCTCTCAAGAAACTATTCATTTTGATTAATTAATCTTTAAAGTATGTGGCGCGGCTAGGGAAGATTACTTTAAGCAAATATAACGAAATATGCTTTATTTCTTTATGCCAACGAAAACTGCACAATAAGTACTTTATAAAAAGACCTGGACTTCATCTATAAACTTTTATTTTTATTACCAACAATGATTTTGAAAAAGGTGCACTTTTTGGTTTTTGTTTACCTATCTACCTAAGAATATGTAGTTAATTTGACGAAGTAAGTGAAAATTTTGGTTTAAAATAAACAATAACTATACGTATAACAAATATATTTTCATAATCAAATATTAACAATTGTTAATACAAGGAATTGTAAATGACGGTAAAGTGTTTTAAATAACAAACTAAAGTCAATAGATTGAATTTAAGCATTTAACCCTTTAAACAAGAAATAACAATGAAAAAAAAAGTGTACCAAAACCGCGTATTAAAAATATAGTCAATCAGTATTACAAATAAAGAAGTTTTGAAGTTATTTTCCAACTTTAAAATGCAAGGCCTAAATTAAAAATAAACATTTTGATAAAAATAAGTTATAATTTACAATTTTGCGTATAAAATACAATGAACATTCATTTGCTGGTTTTTAGTCCTCGTAACTTTAGTACATAGATCATCATAATATGTTTCCCAAGTATCACCCAGACGCTTGCAGTGAGCGACGAAATATTTGGTAAATACTCAATCACTGACAACAGTGTAAATAATTTTCCTTGTAATGTCATAGTGTCTGGAATGTCATTTAAATCAACGCCTAAATCAATTTCAAATATTAATAAATGATTCAATGTGTAGTTAATAATTTGTTTACCGGTACATTTTACACCGTCGTCATTACTTTTAACAATAGCACACCTGAATCAATCTCTAACATTGTTTGAGCCGATTCATCAAGGGCTGAAATGCCTTTATCAGACAAAATTAGTTCATTCAGTGGCATGTACGAACATACTCGTTGAGATGTGGAGTTGTTCTGACTGCATTGTGTATTTGTGCATCGTTTTTCCGATAAAACTATAGGAATATCTTTTAATAAAATTTTGTCTAAAACAAAAGTAATATTCGACATACAGTTTATGATTGTCAAGACATGTGATTGTTTTGTCAAAATAATATTTGTTTATAATATTGGCTCGTATGCTGTATAAATTTAGACATAAGTCTTTTGCTAATAAAGATCCCATAAATTTATACAGCATAAACTGTATGTCGAATATTACTTTTGTTTTAGACAAAATTTTATTAAAAGATATTCCTATAGTTATATCGGAAAAATGATGCACAAATACACAATGCAGTCAGAACAACTCCACATCTCAACGAGTATGTTCGTACATGCCACTGAATGAACTAATTTTGTCTGATAAAGGCATTTCAGCCCTTGAAGAATCGGCGCAAATAATGTTAGAGATTGATTCAGGTGTGCTATGTGTTAAAAGTAATGACGACGGTGTAAAATGTACCGGTAAACAAATTATTAACTACACATTGAATCATTTATTAATATTTGAAATTGATTTAGGCGTTGATTTAAATGACATTCCAGACACTATGACATTACAAGGAAAATTATTTACACTGTTGTCAGTGATTGAGTATTTACCAAATATTTGCCATAACGTCGCTCACTGCAAGCGTCTGGATGATACTTGGGAAACATATTATGATGATCTATGTACTAAAGTTACGAGGACTAAAAACCAGCAAATGAATGTTCATTGTATTTTATACGCAAAATTGTAAATTATAACTTATTTTTATCAAAATGTTTATTTTTAATTTAGGCCTTGCATTTTAAAGTTGGAAAATAACTTCAAAACTCCTTTATTTGTAATACTGATTGACTATATTTTTAATACGCGGTTTTGGTACACTTTTTTTTTCATTGTTATTTCTTGTTTAAAGGGTTAAATGCTTAAATTCAATCTATTGACTTTAGTTTGTTATTTAAAACACTTTACCGTCATTTACAATTCCTTGTATTAACAATTGTTAATATTTGATTATGAAAATATATTTGTTATACGTATAGTTATTGTTTATTTTAAACCAAAATTTTCACTTACTTCGTCAAATTAACTACATATTCTTAGGTAGATAGGTAAACAAAAACCAAAAAGTGCACCTTTTTCAAAATCATTGTTGGTAATAAAAATAAAAGTTTATAGATGAAGTCCAGGTCTTTTTATAAAGTACTTATTGTGCAGTTTTCGTTGGCATAAAGAAATAAAGCATATTTCGTTATATTTGCTTAAAGTAATCTTCCCTAGCCGCGCCACATACTTTAAAGATTAATTAATCAAAATGAATAGTTTCTTGAGAGAAAAAAGTATCAACGAAGAGTAGAGAAAAGGTACTATTATATAAATTGATTTATGGATAGTTAATATTAAATATTGCAAAATTGACTTGCTGCAGAGTATACCTTCCAGCCGGACCACACCCTACGACCAATAACTTCTTAACTAAAGGGGTTTATTGGACCATATTTGTCGTATGCAAGGTACTCTTTAGGTAGTTTTTTTTCGGGATATTGATTTATTAATAGTTTATTATACTCTATTTAATTTGAGGTGGCGCGGCCAGAGAGCACTGCCTGGCGGCCGGACCACATAAATTGTTAATTAAAAAGATATCTCTTGAGGTACTAAAAATATATATATATTCCGATGAAAGTAGACTTTAGGTAGGTATTATTTCGAACTATAGCATCTGAGTACTAAACTGTGGTCCGGCCACAGAGGAACACACATTTTTTTGTATTCGTTATACTACACTCAGGGGCACATTTAACCGTCCACTCATCTCGAACTGCTTAACGTTTGTTTATGTTAACTTACGCTTTGCGTACTAGGCGTTACTTCTTAAGTGGGTATATCTGAAATAAATAAATCAATCATACCCGCGTTTTGTTTACTTTTGTGGTTTTTATTCAACAATAATCAGTTTAATCGTAATTTGACAGTCTCGCCCCATGTTTTATGTGACGCATACATTTGATTTAAAACGTTGTGATACCATTTCTTCGAATAAAACCTAGGTATTGGCCTGCCGTGATTTCATTTACACCAAAAAAATGCCACTGGACGCAGCTGGGGCAGCTAGGGCTGTAGCACTTGCAGACGCTGGGTTTAGCCAGCGTCGGATTGGACGGATGCTTGGATATCCACGATCCACAATTCAAGATGCTATCCGGCGTTACAGAGAGACTGGTTCCTACACAAGAAGGCCAGGGCAAGGTCGTAGAAGGTGTACATCAGAGAGAGATGATCGTTACATCGTCTCGAACGTTCTTCGGAATCGGTTTACAACTGCTCCTGAGGCTCGTAACCGCTTGTTTGAGGTACGAAATGTAAGTGTGAGCCTAAGAACAATAAGAAGAAGGTTAGCTGAGAGGGATCTGAGAGCATTTCGACCAGTTCGAGTCCCAGCGCTGACCGCAACTCACAGAAGAGCGAGACTTGCATTTGCTCGAGAACATTTAAATTGGACTTCGGAACAATGGAAGGCAGTTCTCTTCTCGGATGAATCAAGAATAGCTTTACGAGGTCCTGATGGACGTCAGCGCGTGTATAGACGCCGTGGTGAAAGGTTTGCTGAATGTGCTGTGGTTGAAACAGTAGGCTACGAGGGAGGCTCTATAATGGTGTGGGGTGGCATTTGTTATGACGCCCGTACAGAATTGGTCATCTTCGATAGAGGCAGCGTTAATGCTCACAGGTACGTGACAGAAGTTTTAGAACCGCACGTGATGCCTTTTGCCCCATTCATTGGCGATAATTTTGTTTTAATGCACGATAATGCTCGTGCACACACCGCGAGAATTGTCAGCGATTACTTGGACGCCGTCGATATTCAGCGATTACCATGGCCAGCTCGCAGCCCTGACCTGAACCCAATAGAGCATGTATGGGACAACCTAAAAAGACGAATTCGGGGTCGTACACCAGCTCCTACCACCATCAGTGAGCTAAAAACTGCAGCTGTTGAGGAGTGGCAGAACATTCCCCAAAGCGACATCCAAGACATAATTGACGGGCTTTCTAATCGATTGCAGGAGGTCATTAGGGCCAGAGGAGGAAATACACATTATTAATCCGGTAATTTAGAGCACACTTTTTTTTAAATTGACATTTTGCTAATTTTTATTTTTTGTAAGAAAAGTGCATATTCTATTTTTTTTAAATTTTGTCTTAATTAAACCATTTCACAACATACACATGTTTCATTTATTTTCGTGGAGGTTCACCCAATGTGACATTATAACAAAATTAATTAAATTACCATAGAATTTTGAAGAAATCTACAAAATATAGGTGGCCGGTTAAATGTGCCCTTGAGTGTATTTTATGCCTTACTAGCTGTCCCTGCATCTTTAGTTGTTTGCTCCGCTCGTTGTGGTCGTAGCGTTGTGTTATAGCCTTCCTCAATTAATTTAATAGCCAACACTAAAATAATTATTCAATTCAAACCAGTAGTTTATGAGATTAGCGCGTTCAAACAAACTCTTCAACTTAATAATATTAGTACAGATTTAATTTTTGTTCGTGGTCCTAGCAAAGGGCAACTGAAGAAAACAGGTGTGGTTTTAGTCAGTAGAAGTGTGACACGCCCCCGACGCTCCGCCCTAGAGCGTGAGAAGTCATAAGACTATTTCTTACCTCAAAAAAAGTTATTAAAATAAAACAAATAATTACAAATACAATTTTATTCAGCAAGTCACTAGGTCATATAGTTAATATAAACGCAACACTTAAAACAATCTTAAGTCTTTGTACAAGGCAATTTTATGTTAACAATATCATTACCACCAAGAGGCAGGACAACTGACAGTACAACATTACTATGCTACTATTTATTATGATCATTCAAACTTTTCTACTTTAGAGTTGAGTCTAGCCAGGTTCGATATAATATAATATGCATGACGAAAATATGAAAATATTTGTTAACTAACCAATTTATTAATAATTATACAAAAATAGAATACTAAAGCCGGGTATTCATTAGGCAACATTTGTTAATAAACACTGTTTTTAAACAGTGTTTCATCATCTCTGAAAACAGTTTATAAACAAATATGATGAAACATCGTTTAAGAAACATGTTGCCGTGTTCCCCACTTCGAATGGAGAGTAAGACGCAACATCTAGTAAACAAGGAAGTAGTGTAGTCCAACAACCAGGTTTCGGTGCTTATAGAGCTTTATCAACAGCATCATGTACTTTGAGATTCTTCAATTATAGATTATAATTAAAAAAAAAAAAAAAACTGATGCTTGGGCCGACATTGCTGCAGAATTGAATATGTCATGTGTGTGTGTAACTTTTATTTTAAGAGATAGTTTCGAATCCACCACCTTATCGTCTTTTTTTTTATAGCACTCTGATGAATAATTATTTAAGCAGCACAAAGTATCACTACGTCCTCGGGCGACATCCTAGCAACAACTGACAAGTGTAGACGGCCAAGTTTCAGAAACAGTGTTCACGGTAAACACGTCGTAAACAGTTTATCAACAAATGTTGCCTAATGAATACCCGGCTTAATTGTGAAAACAATATCAAAATTGGTAAGAAAGCAAACGAGATGTAACAATTTTAAGCAAATATATCTTGTTCCTCGCAACGACGCTGTTTTCTGTGGCGGCAGTACGGGTGTTATGGCCGTTGACGTCACGGACCATATAGGACCTCTTTTTCATAATAGCACCTTTGAATCTTTATAACCATCCATCCAAAGGTTGTGTGGCTGTTACGGCCTGTTCACGACATTGCCGCTGTGAGCGGTAGCCAAGCGCGGGGCGACGAGCGTAAGAACAAAATTATAAAAATGTTTGAAGCACACCACGAGACTCCGCCGCCGTTCATAGCGTCGCGCACCCGCCTACCGATGCCACGTCACTCGCCGCTAAGACCGAAGTCGTGAACAGGCCCTTAGCGATAAGGCCTGTTCACGATTACATTATATATTATTATATATACATACACCATTAAACATGCTAAAGATTCAGTATTCATACATTATATAAAGGCTGCCACGGCATGCATTAAACACAAAAGGAGTTATGAACTAACGTATCTATTCACATTTTGTTCGACGTTAAGCCAACCAATAAAATAAATAAGATAAATAATAACAACAAAAACAAATTCTGAATATTTGAACAATTAAAAATTCTAAATATTTATTTAATTTTGATGTACAATAAAGTTTATTCTATTCTATGACTTCGTTGTTGAAGATATTTGTTTTAGAGCTAAAAAGTATTTAAATTAGCAAATAGAAAAAGATGCATTATTCGCTATTATATATAATATCCTACTGACATCTGCAACACAGGCTGTGTTATATAGATAACTTGGTCTCGCCCTTTGAGGTACTGAATGGTCTCTGTAAGAAATCAACCTAGGGCTTCATAGATCGTTTAATGGCTACCAAAGGGTCTAAAGCAACTTCAACATTTCATTAATGGCATTTGTGGAAAAGATACCACAACTTTGCTAACACGTGCGAACTTTTAATAGACCATCAAATGCTAGAGAATATTTAGCGCGTATTACCAGCATAGCATAGTCGGCCTTATAATGTTCCCACTGTTGGGACTCAGGCCTCCTCTCTAGGAGAGGGAAAGGGCCGTAATCCACCACGCGGGCCCAGTGCGTGTTGGTGGATGTCACATGTCTTCGAATTTTTGGTTCTAGGACATGCCGGTTTCCTCACGATGTTTTTCCTTCACCGTTTTGAGAGCAGTGGTGATGAAATAAATTACACAAAGTAATGCGCCTGGCTGGGTTTGAACCCGCAACCTACAACTCGTAAGTCGGGGCCGTTACCACTCGGCCACCACTGCTCTTCAAGTATTACCAGTAATTAAAAAAAAAAAAATTGTAATCTATTCAATTTTTTGTTAATGGAAAGTAGAGTCGATGTTGTCTAAAGTAAATTGGAAAAGCAAGTGTGTATATTATTAATAATGGAAATAAAAAAGTGCAGTAACTGTGGACATAAAATTCTCATTTTATTCTTCGTTGAACTTGATGGGTGAGTATAGGGAAAAAAAAAGTTGAATTGTGTCAATGACAACACCAAACGCGTGAATAACAATTTATCACAATATTTTTTCATAGTTTTAGCTGTCAGTTCTCCTCCCTCTTTCAATACTCAACCTCCACAAACAATCCGTTAGTTACAGTTACAATTTGATTAACTCTAATGTTTCGTGTTCAAATAATTGTATAGTCATATATAAAAATAATATAAGCGAATTGATAATTTGAGTATTGCAACATATAATATTAATAAATACATATAAAGTGTTAATTTTATGATATACTTTTAGCTTTAAAAATCATTCTTACAAAAAAGAAATACATTTATTACTACAGTTGGTCTATCTACTTTTAAATGCAATATTTATGAATAAAATCATATTTATAAATCTAAAAGTATAACACACAAATCCTATTACATATTCTAATCTCAATAAGTACGTAGATCGATACATTTTTAAAATATTGAGCGGTCAATTCGTTATTTGTGTAGAGGAATGTGATTTTGATAATATTACTAGAGAAGCGACTAAGTAGAAAAATATTGTATGAAAATGCCATCATGGATGGGAGCGAAATAAATTAATATATTAGAGCTGTTAAGATGATCATCTTGAAATAAATATAAAAATGTTAATATAAATTAGCCTCTGTACATAAAAGTCATAATACGAATATTCTATGATAGGTATTTAAAGATGGCTTATGACTACATAGTCGCTTCACTCAAAAAATGGTTGAGGTAAGAAAAATAAAAAAATCTTGAATAAATATTTCACATGATTTCTTTAAGACTCATTTCCATCCAATTTTCTTTTTAAACTCTGTAAAAATAAAAAATAAAAGAATTGACGTTACTTTGCTTATAAATGATTAAAAATTATTGTTTTTGACAAATAAAACTAACTTACTCCATATAAAAAAAAACAACTTTCAAAGGTGACTTTGAAAATTAATTGTTTATAAGCAAAGTAGAAAAAAAAATACAAATAATATTAAAATAAGATAATTATAATACTTTGATGAACATTTATAAGTCTCAAGTTTATGAACTAAATAAATGTAATTACACTAATTTTGGTGCGAAAACTAAAACACTCGTGATTGATAAATGCTTCGTGAAGAATTGTTGTTATTATTATTGTAAATAACGGTTAGATGGAAAATTGCTCAACTCAAGGCTGCGTTACTCATTTTCTATCACAATTCGATTATAAAACAAATGCAGTAACCATTGCTTTATGTTTAGAAAAGTTGCCTATCATTCTTAATCCATTGCTTCATAAGTTTGAAAAACTTGCCTACCTGACCAACGTTGCTGTTGAATTGCCAAAATAATAAGCATAGCCATTGATTGTGTTATTCAAACATTACGCAGGTATTTAAAACCAGTTTGTAAGTTTATACCTACGCAAACTGTCGGTCATAGAGTCATAAACGTCATTTCAGTCGAAAGACGTCCACTATTGGAGATACGCCTCCCCCAACTCTATGGCGAATAGAGTAACTTTAACCAATGCCTGATCAGCCGTCTAAGCCCTGGTAAACGAAATACGGGTTGCACCAGTTTAGCATTGGTTAAACTGACGTCACAAAAACGATAAACTGCTTAAATTCGGTCAATTTAGGACCATAGTTACAAATAATTACGTTTTTTTTTATTAACTTTCGACAGTAACTGCACAACGTAAGTCTTGATGCAACCCACTCTTAGCGTTATTTACAATAGCCAAACAACATCACCACGTTAAAAAACTGTGAGTTTACAAAATACGTCAAAATGCAAAACATTGTGCCGACCCAACAGTCTTCAGAAGATTCGTTACTCACAACAACCAAAAAGTAAAAGAAAAGTTAATTTAAACTTCGCTGCTAGTCGTTGAAAACCAGGAACCCTTATTATAAAAAGCGATAAGGTTTTGATTCTACAAATTCGATATTTTGTACTCTCTTATTCATATAAATGTGGCGTACTCCATTCGCATAAGATTAGACACGGTTTTTACTGTCCGTTCAACCAATTTTGACTTCTATTGAGTTGGTGGCATGATAAATGGCGGCTGCAGTTTCGTAATTGTTGGTATCGTAACCATTTTTTTGCTTTTAATGCCATTCTTACGCCTACGGAATAGAAGTAAAAATCGGTTGAACGGACAGTAGAAAAGGTTTGTTTAAATGTCTAATCTCACGGCGAATGGAGTATAGAATGTGTAGTATATTGTCTTTTTACTTCCTTTTAAGGAACTGACAAGGATAGAAAGTATTTGAAAGCTTTTTCTGAAGGTTATATGAATAAAAGGGACAATTTACAGGTTTGAAGAGTCAAAACCTATATTTTGGGAGAATTATTAACATTATATCAGACGTTTAATGCAGGAAATATTATCCATTTTAACATAATAATGAGGTGAAGTAATGAGAAGGGATAATAACACGATAAAAAGAATGGAGCTTATAATTAAATCAGATATTTAATGCGAATATACGTAATTATTGATATTTAACAAATTTTTATGCCATTCATTGAACTGGTGAATCAATGTGTCAATAGACTACACCTGTTTGCCTTAGTGGAGAATAAGGATGGTACTACAATTTCAGACAGATTACGAAAAAATAATCATAAGAGAATTTGATAGAGGTTTTCTCAGCTGTGGGCAAAGTTACGTTGAAGAAAAAGGCAGTACGTATCGTTGGAACTGTAACTCACCTGCCCCTCTTTCCAAGTTACAACCGTTTCGTTTTGATTCTCTTTTCATTGATTGCCTCGACTCGGCCACGCCTCCTATTCGTTTGTTCTGATCACGTGACTAAGCGTTGAGATGAAGTCAGAACAAAGGAATCGGAGGCGTGACTTAATCGAGGCGATCGACGAAAAGAGAATCGAAATGAAACGGTTGTAACTTGGCCAGGGGGGCAGGTGCAGTTGCAAAGATACTTATTGACTTTTTCCACTGCTGGGAAAACCTCTATCAAGTTCTCCTATAATTATTTTTTCGTTATCTGTCCGAAATTGTAGTACCGTCCGTATTCTCCACTAAAGGGCCTATTACACTACTCGATATTCAGACAGTCTTAGTCGATGTCGCGTAGTGTAATAGGGGTTACACCGGTCTTACTCAGAACAAAAAGCTAAGACAGTCTGAATATCGTGTGCTGAATATCGCGTAGTGTAATAGGCCCTTTAGACAGACAGAGGTGTAGTCTATTGACACATAATTAATTCACCAGTTCAATAAATGGCATAAAAATTGTATTGTTGAACGATTATTAACCTACTTTACAAAGAGAGAAGGTTATGTATTAGACGAGGTTGTGTTCAGTTAATGGAAATAAAATTTGTTAAATATCAACGTTCTCTATTAGAAATGGTATGAATCGAGCACTACACACAAACTTCACTATTTTTACTGTTTATGATGATATCGCAATAAGCCGGCCGCGAATTCAGATACCAGTGTTCCCAACGTCTTTACTATATTTAGCCACCCTCGTAGATGGTGTTGCCAGACTTTTTGATCAATTACTTTGATAATATAACATATTTAATTTTGTGCTATGGTTATATTAATTTTACATAGATTTTTATGTTTCCTAAAGTACGCACACAACGGATAGGCATTTCTAATAATTTACATGTGGCAACATCTTATACATAGGTAGCATAGACAATAAAAATATCATAAACTTTTGACAGAAAAAAAAAACTGAGCTCAGTTCAAATGTATCATAACAAACAAATTTATAATTCACTTAACATATTTTAAGCTCATAAGACTATAATATTTTACACATTTTGATATATTTAAACTGATCTCAATTCAAGATCTTAGGTAGGTCAAATCCCGACTACAATAAGGCCTTAGTGAGACCCTAACACTTTGTTTGACCTCCTAAGGCCTTAGAAAACTAAAATTTTGCTTCAATAGGTCCTGGACCTTCAATTTGGTTGTTATTGTTGATTTTAATAGTATTTTCCGATAGTGTGAACCATGACTGTAATTTTGTCGTCTTATTGAAATAAGATCTTTGCCAAGGCTGTGGGAGTTTTTGAAAGTGTTACTGTGATCCTGGAACGTCAAGGGTAAATGAAGGAACACAGGTGTGTTTTAGTCGGACACTCCCACTTGACCATGACGCAGGACAAGTCATTTGAAGATTTGAAACCCTCAAACAAAAAAAAAAGATTTTCATCTTTTAGTTTGTTAATGAGCTAGAACGTAAGAAAAATGGTATAAACATGTTAGTAGAGATGAGGACCATATTATAAAAATTGCACTAGACCTGCTAGAACAAGAGAGAGGCAGAGGTCGCTCGCTATTGACCTGGTGGTTTACAATCGAGAGAGACTTTACGTTAACCCAATTGCTAGAGCCGACAACCCAGGACAGGATATCTTGGCGCTGATTAGTGAGGAGATCGAATTCCAGTTAATGGGAACAGAAGAGGACAAAAAAGAAGTAGATTGTAAGAAAAGCATATGAATTTTACTTCAGATACCAAAAAGTATGTGAGTATGAACAGAACAGTACAATTTTTACCCTTCTGGTAATGCTCTTGATGGTTTAATGTATTAAGTCATCAAGAACTTATAAAGAGAATGAAATTCAGATGAAGAAAAGAGAATTGCAGATCAGAGAAAATGTCAAAATATACCATTAAAGTGAAGTTTGCCAGGTCAAGTTGACTCTAAATGTTGTATCAAAAAACCCGGGTGTTGTTCTAAAGCCTAAGATATATTATGGGAAAAGATGTCTTTCAACATATACCAACATGACGCGCAATGCTCAATCTACATGACGCTGCAAAGATGCCCAGTGTCCCGCAATTTGTCTACCAAGGACACTGGGCAATATTGCTGCGTCACTTAGATTGAACGTTGTGCGTCAAGTTGGTGACATTTTGCCCCCTAATATACTGAGGCTTTAATGTCAACTTTCACGACATTATCACACTTCATTTCGTTAACACTATCGAAAATACCCGAAAATAGAGGCGTGTTGTATGTAACGCATGTGCTGGTGCCCTGAACCCCGGCCGGCAGTACGCACACTAGTCGGCCTTCCGCGGCCGGCGCTTGCGGACCTCGGGTTTGTCCGCGCCGTCCGCGCCCAACGAGTCGCCGCCGCCTTCTGTCGGCGCGTCTTTCTCCTCTTCAGACGACTGTGGGGCAAAAATAAAATGGGTAAGACACGATAGTATATACTACACTACTGCATTATCTTGAACACTATATTATCTAGTCTAGCCACTTCTTACCAATGAGGATCAGTTATAATTTTTTTGAATATGCAGACTTATAGCGTAAAACAGAACAGTAAATACTGTTAAGAAATGATTTAAATCGGACCATCGAAAATGACGAAGATACAGAGCAATTTTAGTGTATTAGTTCCAGAAACGCGCCCGAGAATGAAGCGACTTGCTGTGACGTCATCTGTCATGATCGGTCTCCACCGGCGAATGAATACGATCAAGCCGTTCGTTGCACGGATCATGACAGATGACGTCAGCGAAAGCACGCGTTTCCAAATAGTCGTTCAGGGGGGCTATTGGCTAACTTTTTCAATAACAATTGACAACTAGCATTCTTTGCACACTAAACTTAGTTTTTCATAAAATTGGTATTATGTATCACACAAGTGACTAACAAACTACGGTGAAAATGTGGTGAATTATAAAAATTTACGGTGCCTATTGTGACCACTCTAAAATTGTATCGACTATTATACAGCTTCAAAAGCTTACATAATAGCAATTTTAAAAGTATCGATACAATAACATCTGTCAAAACGTGTTACAGTGGCTATCAAAGGCACCAGTGGCTAATGACGTCACTGCAGTTGGTCACTGAAGATAAGCAATACGAAACTAGCTGTTTGACAGTTCAATGATGCACATTGTTAACAAGTGATCATCACTTAAACTGTCAACAGAGTTACGCAATAGCGCCGCTGAAAAACTTTAATAAATCCATCATTTCTTGACGGATTTTAATAATTTGAAAAATTAAATGCTCAATAAATTATTACACATGTGATTGATCCTCATTGGCAAGTAGTGGCTCAGAATAGGGATTTCTAAGGAAGACGTCTAACGCGACCCGGCCGTGCAAAGTGAAAGTATCAATTGAGTGTATTACGGGCGCACCGCTCGACTGGCAAGAGCACTCAGGTCCAGCCCTATAGAGCCAGGTCAACGATCTGTATTTTAGATAGTATATTTGGTGTGTAAGTTTTTTCTTACTACTACAAAATGTAAAAACTAAAAACTTGCGTTTCACAGGCCACCTTTATGAGCCTACATGCTGAAGTAGTTGTCGTTTTAATACATTTGAACGGAAATGGAAATAACTGCCTGAATATGGACGCCTAAAGGTTTAGCTACATCTAGCCGCACCGAATCGGACTTTCTTGTACTTCTATCGTTTTCTGTCACTTAGAACCGTAATTTAGTAGAGAGCTGGTCACACTCCCAATTTCTTTTTTTTTCCATTTTGTTTCTAGGACATGCCGGTTTCCTCAAGACGTTTTCCTTCACCGTTCTTCCTACTTTTAATAACATAATACATCTAAGAATATAACTCACATCGCTAGGTGAATTCTTCTCTGCGTCGCTGTTGTTCAAATTTTCATCGTCATCTACGATGTCGTCGTTGATCAGCTCCTGTAAAATAAAAAAAACAATTTAGTTACACAAGAGGCCAGTTTTTTTTAGCGACTGCACTATCCAATTCGAACCTTATACAACACGTAACTGGAATATCGTACACTGTTACCGGCAAACCGGCGGATTGTCAACAAGTCCATGCATGTCCAAGAATTAAGAACTTGAAGAGATGTAACATCCACCAACCCGCACTGAGTCTGTGTGTTGTTACGGCCCATTCCTTCTCCTAGAGAGGAGAACTGAGTTCCAACATTGGCAATTGCTGCTGGGGCTGATTTATAATATAATATCATAATCAGCCTTGTAATATTCCCACTGCTTGCTCTGCATTGTTTACACCCCAATTAGAAAGTTAAGTTACAATCATAATTCAAGCACTGAAATTTTACATAAATACACTTATAATTAACAAATTTCGTAAAAAACACTTTTTTTTTTTACGAAATTTGTTATCCTAATTGTAGGCGAATAATAATCTCAGGGTGTTTTCTTCGATCGCTGGGACTCTCGGATGCTACGGAGGTGGTTACAGATCCACGCTCAATTTTAACTGTTCTCGTTTAAACAATTAAGTTCAATTTAATTTGGTCTAATTTAATTCAATTTCATTGTGTTTAATTCAATTTCAGTATATTTAATTCCGATTTATTTTGCTTGGTTTGATTCAATTGTTTTATTTATAATTATGTACCCACTAACATTAGATGCTAAGCTATTTGTTACTACTAACACTTTTAATATGGGCATTGAAGCGCTACATCGGAAGCGCATCGGTATTGGTGTTTACGCACGCACACACAAACACGCTAGTGACGCAATCAAGACTTATCAGTTCTATTAATTTTCTTCTTAAAAAATTCATTTATTTCAGGTACCCTTATGACCACGGATATCGAGGGATATGCCTTGGAGGCGTGGCACGTGCCGCCTCGATATTATCAAATTCGTCATATATTCGAACGGCGGCTGTACGCTTCATTTAGTCGCTTTGCAATTGCGTACAGTGTAACTATTGATGCATAAAAAACCAAAATGCCGAGTTGTGCAGTAATTATATGTAAAAATAGGTCGAATATCATCAACCTGAAGACAAATGACGTCTCCTACCACCGTGCACCGGTACATAAACAATTAAGTCACTGTTTTATATTTTAAAACAATTCTTGATTATTTTAGGATACAAGTACCTATTTTATAAGCAGCTGAAATCGGTTCTGTACCAGATTCTAAACATACTACTTTCAGGATACCCAACCGTTGAAGTAGCCAAAAACCTCTTAGTGGACTGCTTCCGATGATGAACATGGAGCTCTTACCTGGTCATCATCCGACTGCTTGTCAATGCCATCCTGGTCGCCGCGCGCTCTCTTGTCCAGGTCCTTCTGGGAGATGAACACCTTTTCTCCTCGGCGGGGTGGGTAGAGAAGGTCGATGGCGCAGACAAGGAGCTGGAAGGAAATTGAAAGCTAGGTTAACATTTATTCTGCCAGTGGTTTTGATGGTTTGTTTTTAAAAAGCATTTAACCCTTTTTGTGGTTACTTTGTGGTTACATGCGTCGGATTGGTCCGTGTATTTTCGCGGCCTATTCGCGACTGGGTACTCCGTCTCGTTTAGTTCTTCAATCCTCATAGGTGTCACCGAAGAGCTGACGTGCCGGAGTATTTGATCGTGGATGAGCGACCCTGGTATAATAATAAAAAAAAAAAAACTGTGCAAGTGCGAGTGGGACTCACGCCCTGACGGTTCAGTACAAACTTACCTATGTAAATAGTTTAATTCCCGAATGGAGTCTCGAAGATTTTTCCGAATCGCATTTTTTTTTGGTGTGACGTAACAACAAATTTAGTTTTCATATTTATTCCTCTACCTGTGCTATTATAACCTTGCTTTACGCCAAATTTCAGGATTCTGGGTCAACGGAAACTATGAATTTTTATTCCCTCGAGAGTGTTGAAATCACGGAATAAAGAAAAGTAGGGGAAGTGCCCCTCAGATATTGCACGCGTGTCAACATTAAGCACAGCTGTGCAAGAATTAGCTTATTCGCCGTCAGATACTTGTCGCGATTGGTTGTCTCAGAAATAACCGAAAAATTACAAATTATGCCTTATTGTGCGGATTTGACCTGCAAAAACGAAAGCAGAAAAAAAATGTATCTTGTGGAGGTGTATCGTATCATCGGTAAATATTAAACTTTGTTAATTTTTAATATATTTGATTTTAATGACAATACCACATTTTATGACTTCAATGCAAACTAAAAACAACCTTATGTTCATTGTCACAAAGTCTAAATGCACTTGGTCGTCATCTGGAAAATCATAACATAAATTCTAGTAACTTCGACGCTACTCAATTAGGGATGGGACACATCCGTAAAGTAGATCGGTATCGACAATTTTTATTTATTTCTAACTCTTCATTTCATGGCTGGCACCATCATCCAAAATTTGTGTCGGACGGTTCATGTGTATAATTTAAAAATATTTAACTAAGATTGCACAGAAATCTCAAAGTTTTAACAACACGTAACCTGCATCCGTCCGAAGTAGGTGCGGGTTGCTAATCACTTTCTTTTACTTCTTCACGTTCGAAAGGCTGAACGGATTTCAATAAAACTTGGTACATGGGTAGACCACGTCACAAAAGTATGTTCCTTCGGGATAACTTTCTACTTTCAGGCGGGTGAAGTCGCTGGCAGCAGTTAATAGTTAATGAAGATAATATTACATAATATGAATCGTAATACATTAACTTCTATATAGATAGACCTCAAAAAAATAAATTAGCTGCGAAATAAATATATTGTTTTAAGTCATAATTAGTTAAAAAAAAAACTGTTTTCTTTCTTATTTTCATTGTTAGGAATAATTCGCCTTCTTCCATTTTTCACTACTCAGACACTTCACACAGGGACGCAGAGATGAGCAAAATTGAAGGACTGGATTCTGATTAAACTTTTTTCGTTCACAATTCGTAAATAAATTAAATTTTAAATAATTCTTGTTTTGCTCACCATACCCAATTTCTTCGATTTGACAGTATGACGTGACGTCACAAAATGGCAATCGATCCTATTCTTATTTGGAACGCATTGTACTTAATTATATGAAATTAAGATTACCCCTAGCCCTCCATACAAACATACAAATACCTCTTTAACATTGATATTTTAAAGATAATCAACCTTTTCCATTATTAATTTGTATGATGTTAACAAATTTTTACATTGCTCTCCCGAATAAATTACGTAACATCAATTTTAAAATATCGATATATATCTACATCTCTAATTGAGTAGCAAATGAGATTACATGTGCATAGGAATATGACATCTATTTCAAACAGCCTAGCGTTCTGAATAGCATGAATTGGTTACGGCGCCATCTAGCGTTGAGTAGCTGAACTTGTTGTAAATTTTACTATTTAAAGTTGTTAGACGAAAAACGTCATTATTGTTTGTGTCATATCAAATAATAACAACTTTCACTCGTTGTAATAAGACTTAATTTTTGAAAGCAATAAGAAGATGATTTGTAAAAGTTGCGTTTGTAATTTGTAGCCAATCAAATCACTGTTTTTTATGTGTGTTATAGATAATTTGATATGCAAATGTGTGAGTTTGACGACACTGGTTCCCGTGCTTAGCCAGTTTAAGGGCACTTCTATGTATTTTTTGTTCTGTGGTTGAAATATACGTTTTTTTGCGATATAAACGGCCGTATCTTTTTATTTCGTTAACTTAGAAGAGGCCGCAGACCTAAGTATATGGTTTAATTTCAACTCGATACCTCCACGCGTTCCCGAGATAAAGGGTCTTGACAGACAGATGGACGGACAACAAAGTGATCCTATATGGGTTTTTTTTCTTTTGAGGTACGGAACCCTAAAAATGCAGAAAAAGGGCTTTATTTATAAAAAAAAACACGCTATTAGTTTAAATACTTAACAGTAAGTTCGTAAATAAAAATTTTCTATGGGAATTTTAATTTAATTTTGACGACCTTAGGACCCTAACACTGCAACACACTAAAATGCGACGTCATATCGTTATAAAAATCCGCGAGCTCGCACGATCTTGCGAATTAATTCGCATCGCAGGTTTATCGACGGATCGGCTGAAAATATCGATACATCAATGTCGATATTTTTTTAACAAGACTAAGTTTTTCTGTAATGCGGCCTCACACCGAATAGCATCTCAATTTGGAGGTATTTGTTTATTTATATACACTTTTTTGTACACCAAGATTTCAATATTTATAAAAGGAAAAGGACGAGGTAAGTGGAACAAGTAGGTTTTCATCAAACAAATACATCCCACCAAAAACATAAATGTGAAAATAGTTATCACGTCGGGGTCACCAGTTTGGAGGTAGGTGGAACAGACAGTAAAGTCCCGCAAACCTTCGTTGAAAAGGGAGGGTCCTCCGACCAGACGGGTGTTATGCCTCATGTGGGCCCGATATATGATTTCGAGCTGTTGTATATGTTCAAATCGTGAGGAGAACTCTAATTGAGCGATGCAGGATTTCGTATTTTTTTTGTAGTCCTTATGCGGCGCCATAGATGTCGCTACAGCAGTTTTGTGTTTGGGGCCTCGGCCTTTGGCGGCCACCAATGTCTGATTTGACGGCGCGATCTTATTTCATATAATAAATAAGCTGCTACACCTGGATTTATAAGTGTTTCTAGTTCTTAAATCAAAATATTTATTTTTTTACAATTAAGTGTACTTACTAGTCCAAGCAGAGCTCCAACGAAAATGGTGGCCAGTGCGAAGATCAGGTAAGATCCCCATGTCGGCAGTCCGTAAGTTTCCATCAGCATGTTGTGGACACTCTGTAACACAGGATGATTATAAAGATAAGTAATCTAAAAAAGTAGTAAATATTTCTAAAATATCACTGTATGGTGGCGCAGTGGTTGAGCAATTGACCGCTACGCTGCGTGATGCGGGTTCGGTTCTCGCACGGAATAAATAATTTTATGGCCTCCGAGTGGGTGTTTTGTGTGAGTTGTCATGTTTGTGAATACACACTCACTATACAGGAGTAATTTCTAACATTGGCCATATTTAAAAAAAAAAAACGGGCAAGTGCGAGTCGAACTCGCGCACTGAGGGTTCCTTACAAACTTACCTATAAAAACAGTTCAATTTCCGAATCGAGTCTCAAAGATTTTTACGAATCGCAAAAAAGATTTTTTTTGTGACGTAACTAAAAATTTACGGTTTTCAGATTCTTTCCTATAGTTATGCCATGAGACCTTGCTACATGCTAAATTTCAGGATTCTAGGACAACGAGAAAGACACCCTATGAATTTTGATTCCCTTGAACGGCCGTATCTTTACTTTTCGTTAACTTACAAGTTTGATTTTTTCACAGCTTCAAGGGACCGCAGACTTGAGTATATGGTTTTAATTTCAACTCGATACCTCCAAGCGTTCCCGAGAGAAAGGGTCTTGACAGACAGACAGACAGATGGACGGACAACAAAGTGATCCTATAAGAGTTCCGTTTTTTTTCCTTTCGAGGTACGGAACCCTAAAAACAATAACAAAAGAATCATGAAACTCTTCTTTTTTGACTCGCATGTAGTTCAGCAAAGCTTCGCATGGAATATCATAGCTTCACATGACCCATCATGGTTCCATGTGACCCAGAGTGGACTTTGTATGTACCTTGATAATCTTTGTGACCTATCATAGCTCCCAAGTAATCTCACCACGTCCTGTTTAGCACGGTCCGTTTAAAAAACCAGCAAAGTGCGAGTCCGATTCGCGCATGAAGGGTTCCGTACCTTTCGTAGCAAACAAACGGAAAAAAAATCACGTTTGTTTTAAGGGAGTCCCGCTTAAATATTTATTTTATTCTTGTTTTCATAGCGGCAACAGAAAAACATCATCTGTGAAAATTTCAACTGTCCAGCTATCATGGCTCATGAGATGCAACCTGGTGACAGACAGATGGACAGCGGTGTGATAGCATTAGGGTCCCGTTTTTACCCTTTGGGTATGGAACCTTAAAAAAACCTACGTACCCTGAGTGCTTGGCTGAGCTTGAAGAACTGAGCGACCAGGGTCATCTGTATGGAGTTCGGTGCCTTCCACGATGGAACTGGGTCCGTCTGCTTCCAGCGCTGGTCTTCTACGTAGCCCAGCATGGATTCCACGTCGCGGGGACCTTTGTATTGACGGAATTCGCCGTCGATTACACTGAGGAAAGAAGATATTATAAGTATTGCGATTGAATACAAATATTTAGATTTCTACAAGTTTTCAATCGATAAAACGCTTGTCATCATCATCATCATCATCATTATCATTTCAGTCGAAAGACGTACACTGTTGGACACAGGCCTCCCCCAAGTGTCGCCATAACGACAGGTCTTGTGCATATATCGCATCCATCGGATTCCCGCGACTCTCACCAGGTCATCGGTCCATCTTGTGGGAGGCCTTCCAACGCTGCGTCTTCCGGTACGTGGTCGCCACTCCAGAACCTTTCGTCCCCATCGACTATCTGTTCTGCGAGCAATGTGTCTCGCCCACTGCCACTTAAGTTTGGCGATTCTTCGAGTTATGTCGGTAACCTTTGATTCTCCTGCGGATATCTTCAAAGTCAACTAGTCAAATATTAAGCTATACTCACTGGAAAATGGTAGGTAGAGCAGTTACAACAAATCGTCCGCTCAATCCCGGCGACTTGGTGACGTCAACGCCAGCAGTCCTGACGCCCAGCGCCTTGCGGGTCGCCCGGGAGGACAGCTCGCGCCATGCCGGGGAGAGGGCGTTGCAGGCGGGGCACCAGGGGGCGTAGCTGTAATTGAATTGGATTCTTAATTAATAATAGGTACCGATGAAATTAACGTTTTATAAAACAGTTTACTTTGAACTGTGATATCTTCGGATTTATTTGGAATTATAAGTTCAAATAGACTTTATACTAAAGGTTTTTTTTTTAAGGTGGGAAATCATTCAATTATGTCTCACGCACTAGCGCGGAGCGCGAAGACCTGACCAACTTTTACCGACTAAAACCACACCTGTTTCTTACCCCGTTCCAGAACCTAGCGTTCCAGAACCCCGGGTTTCCCTTTCGGAAGTCAACTCATGGCCCCAGTAGGCTTCGGACCTACTAGGCCCCTACGGTTTTGCTGAGATCTCTTTGAGGTACGCGTCCGAACGGTTACCGGACGGCGAGCTAACCATTGCTCGTCGTTCGCAAGCCCACGTCTACGGTGGCTAGAAATCGGGGTCGGGATCCTGATGACTGGGGCGTATCGATGTCCGTTCGTGGGGCAGTCTCCTTCTCTAGCATTACTGCTTCGCAAAAAGAGACGACCGCTTACTATTCCTCCTCGCTCCGGACCATGGCCTGTACCAGGGCCTGGCGCGAGAGGACATCAACGCCCCCACGAGGACACAGCGGTATTCCGCTCAAGCGGGACACACCTCTACCGTATACTCCACCGCGGGCGGTCTTCAAAATGGTGACATCCGGGCGTTTGTTCCGCATGAATCAGGTGCAGGAACCTCTCGAACCTACCATATCCGGACCTGCGTCATGCAGAAAATGAGGACGCCGTGACGTCTTTCCAGACACTCCTCAAAGAGGGAACTTATCGCCATGATTATGGCGTGCCCTTTTATACTAAAGGTAAGTTATTCTTTTTTTTTTGTAACTATTTTAGGTTTTGTCGAAAGTTACTTGATTATTTCCCACCTAAATCCAGGGCCCATCGAGTTTCGTGTACAATAAGACTACTCGCATGATAACTTTGCACGCATCCTGTTAATCGATACATGTGTTAGCATAGTCGGCCTTATAATGTTCCCACTGTTGGGACTCAGGCCTCCTCTCTAGGAGAGGGATGGACCGTAATCCACTACGCGGGCCCAGTGCGGGTTGGTGAATGTCACATGTCTTCGAATTTTTGGTTCTAGGACATGCCGGTTTCCTCACGATGTTTTCCTTCACCGTTTTGAGAGCAGTGGTGATGAAATAAATTACATAAAGTAATGCTGGCTGGGTTTGAACCCGCAACATACAACTCGTAAGTCGGGGCCGTTACCACTCGGCCACCACTGCTCATAGTAAACATAATATCATAAAACATAATACTGTTTAATGAACACACACGACCATTATTATTGTTGGAAAGGTCATGGAAGGACTGTGGCGGGTTAACTTTTTAGGATTCCGTCCGTAAGCCTCCGCTGTCCGTCCGTCCGTCTGTCTGTCTACCTGTCAGCGGACTGTATCTCAGAGTTTAGAGGTATGCGGAACAGAGTAAAGTCCCACATAGGCCACATACCGTTAAAAAGGGAGGATCCTCGGACCAGACGGGTGTTATGTCTGGTTTGGGCAACTGCCCGAAAGATGATTTCAGGCTGTTGTATGTTCAAATCGTGCGGATCACTCTTTAATTGCGCGATGCAGGATTTCGTACATCCTATGTGACGTCATAGATACCGCTACTCTTGTACCTCTTGGTAGAGAGTTGAAATTTTACCGCTACAACAACATATAATAAAATTAATATCTATATACATAAAAATGAATCCCTATTTCCCTTGGTCACGCCATCACGCGTGAATGGCTGGACCGATTTCACAAATTTTTTTTTTAGTTGTGTTTGTTATTGTCTGGAGAAGAATCTTATGAAAAAAAAAAAATTAAAATTGGTAGTAGGGTAGATTAGGGCAGAGTAGGGTAGAGTTGGGTAGAGCAGAATAGTCAGTTGACGGGAGCAAAGCCGCGGGCAAAAGCTAGTGAACTTATAAATTAAAGGGGGTTACTTACAAAGTTACAAGAACCATTATTTTGTCGGCGTTTTTTTCTTGATTTTAATATTGCAGTACGAAACCCTTCGTGTGCGTGTACGACTCGCTCTAGACCAGTTTGCACAGCCTGTTTCAATAGTATGTGAAACAATAGGTAGACACAAAAGTAAATAGTCGTTGCATGTTAATATGATATAAAAATGGTTGCTACTTGTGTTACGACATCCGCGACTAATTTATTTGTTTAATAATGATTATGCTGTATTAGAGAAATTTGCCATAATTGCCACGCTTGGCAGGCGAGTTGGCGATCGCAGTGTGGTTGTTGTAATGCAAATGGAAAGCTACTACCCATTCTCTGGTATGTCCCTTAGTCGCCTCCGGGAAGCGATGGGATGGTGCTATTCTTTACGTCCGAACTCCATCCGTTCAGTAACTTTTAAGTTTATCGTGTTCTGTCTGTATGACAGACAGACAGACGCGGTGGGGGACTTGGTTTTATAATATGCAAGGATTACACCTAAGTAAAGCCTTGTCTAACAATAGCCATCTATTCTATATATAAAAGCGAAATACCACTCACTGATTAATCACGAAATCTCAGAAACTATAACACCTACAAACTTAAAATTTGGCAGGCACACCTACAACCTTATAGGGTGTAGACATCCGCTAAGAACGGATTTTCCGAAATTAACCCCTAAGGGGATGAAACGGGGGTCCAAAGTTTGTATGGAGATACCTACTTTCACGCGGGCGAAGCCGCTGGCAGAAGCTAGCATACCATAAATATTGCAATTCATACGCGATGGACAATCAAGAATCGCGATGCCCAATACCGACTCGCAGTCTACTTCAAATACTTAATGACAATAAAGTGGTCACCCACCACCGTCGCGACAAGTACTTACATCTGCAATATCAAAGACAGATGTCCCAGCGACATATTTTACCCACATTGACTCATTCCTGCTCCAAGCTAGCGAGCCGGGCGACGAAAGTTGAATCTATGCCAGATTGAGGGTCAACTCACATAAACATCAAAAGAGCGTCGAAGCGCAGCGAAGCGGAGCGCAGTTTCAGTGTCATATGAATTTTAACTTTATTTTCATTACTATAATACTTATTATCGCATGAGAAACTCGAACGAGTCGCGCGGATGGAACTCGCCGGAATTCCCGCGGCGCCGCGGGCATCCGCGCGACTCGTTCGAGTTTCTCATGCGATAATAAGTATTATAGTAATGAAAATAAAGTTAAAATTCATATGACACTGAAACTGCGCTCCGCTTCGACGCTCTTTTGGTGTGAGTTGACTCTTATACTGATTTTTCTAGGCTAGAGAAGCTTGAGACAAACTTTAAATTAACTAAAAAATTTACGTGTAAGTGTTATTTATAACTAGTACTGCCGACAAACGTCCTGTCTGGCTTTTCGTCAGAAAAAAAAATTGAGAATCCCATTGCAGCGCCACCTACAGGGTCCATTTGTAATTTCAAACCGTCCAGGGAGGGACCCACTCTATACACACATAGTTTCATCCAAATTAACTAAGTCGTTTGGGAGGAGTTAAGTGACAAACATACGTACAGAAGAATTTTTTAAAAAAAAATTTTTGTGTCACAGTGTTTGTCATCGAACTCGTCCGAAATGGCTTAACCGATTGTTATGAAATCTATATAATCTAGCTGTTGTGTAGGTATATTTGGAGGTCTAAGAATAGGTCGTAAAGTATTTTTCACCCTCCTACCTCCATATATCACGATTTTTCTTTGATAATAATCTATATTTTCTGTCATCATTCTACCAATAATGTTTGTAAAGTCTCATTAAAGAATATTTAATAAACAGCAAAGTTATTAGCGTTTGTTTATATCCCAAAATGTCACACAATTTATGGAAATATTGTACAGGCTATTGATTATGAATGAATGAATGACGATCAAAATAAAAAAAATACTGCGCGTAGTATTTTCTAGTAGCAATTGTTGTTTGACCGATTCTATAATGAATTTACCAATTACGAAAAATTTTCGTGGACAAATTTGGGATTTCGTTAAAGATTTGCAAAATATTTTTTTTTTTTTTAATTGATATAAACCAGCGCTTGACTGCGATCCCACCTGATGGTAAGCAGTGATGCAATCATTGATGGTGAGGCGCACTAGTTTATCAAGAGCCTATTCACTCTAGCCTTGAAGACACCTAAATTATAGTTGGACGGGAAGATCGTAGCAGGCAAATTGTTCCAGTCCTTCGATGTACGCGGTATAAACGACGAAGCGAAACGCTTAGTCCGGACCGTTGAAGTTTCAACAACGTAAGGGTGGATACTCGCCGTACGTCGGGTTGTCCGATGGTAGAAAGGAGATGGCGGAATCAAGTCATGCAATTCCCGCGCACACTCTCCAAAATGCAACATGTAAAATACCGATAGGCTGGCTACCCTGCGCCTGTGCTCGAGGCTTTGTAGATTGGACTTAACCAAATCTGGATCCCCAATTAGCCTCTTCGCACGCCTTTCCACTGAGTCCAGAGCTGCTAGATGGCATTTTGCAGCACCAGCCCATATGTGACTGCAGTACTCCACACACGATCGGACCTGTGCTTTGTATAACATTAGAAGCTGTCCCGGTGTGAAGTACCGTCGGACCTTTGCAAGAACGCCTAGTTTTACTAGCAGCTACCTTGGCTTTGGACTCAATGAACCGCCCAAAATTGAGGTCTGAGGAAATTTCAACTCCCAAGAGCTGAAGGCGGTCGGTGCACTCCAGGGATACATTCCGAAAAGCAGGAGCCAAGGTGAACGGGCTCCTTTTGGCGGTGAACAGACACGCTTGTGTTTTGGCGGCGTTGAATTCTACTAGATTGGTTTCGCCCCACTTGGAGACTGCCTGAAGTGAGACATTCGTGCGCTCTACCATAGCCTCTCGTTCGGACCGGATTAGTTCCTTACTAGCCCGAGCACCTGGAAGGTATCTCTCTACAACTGTGCTATCATCTGCATACCCATAGATACCGGGTATCAGCAGATCGTTAATATGCAGCAGGAAAAGAGTTGCAGAGAGAACTGACCCCTGAGGAACTCCGGCATTAGTGGTCATGGGCTCTGATGAGCATCCATCGACAACAACTCGGAGAGACCGTTCACTCAGGAAGTCTTTTACCCAGTTAATCAGACCAGGGGAAATACCGTACGCTGGAAGCTTACTCAGAAGGCTGGCATGCCATACCCTGTCGAAGGCCTTCGAGACGTCTAAGGAGACAGCAATCGCTTCTCCATTCTTCTCGAGGGCCTCGCCCCACATGTGAGTGGTATACACTAGTAGGTCCCCAGTAGACCGATTGTGGCGAAACCCGTACTGTCGGTCACTGAGGAGATCGTTACCTTCCAGGTATGCCAAGAGGCGCGAGTTCAATACACGCTCCATAATCTTGCAGAGTATGGAGGTTATTGAAATCGGCCGATAGTTAGCAGGATCGGCACGACTGCCCTTTTTGGGCACGGGTTGCACGTTGGCAAGCTTCCAGGACTTGGGCACTATACCAGTCCTAAATGAGAGGCGGTACAAGCGCGTCAATACAGGAGACAACTCGGGCGCACATGCCTTGAGAACTATTGCTGGTACACCATCTGGTCCACTAGCTTTATTCACGTCTAGGCGACACAGTGCTCTCAATACTTCTTTATTTCTTATGCGAACCTCAGGCATCGAGGTGTTGCAGTGAGGTAGAGTCGGTGGAGTAGCACTGCTAGCAGACAGTATCAAGACGAGAATTATGGGCGAAGAGAGATGCAAAGAGACCTGCTTTCTCTCTCGCCGAGTGAGCCAGTGTTCCATCAGGCTTAACCAGCGGAGGCAATGTGGGCCTACAGAAGTTCGCTTCGACCGATTTGGCAAGGGACCAGAACGCTCTGCTACCGGACGGCTGTGCAGAGAGCTTTGTGCCAATATGAGTAATGCGGTCGAACCGAGCCTTCTTTAGTGCCTTTTTGTAGGACTTGGCAGCATGGTTGAAAGCTCTCTTCTTTGAGCTCAGATCCGGAGCTTTGCGGTCACGAGCGTCAACCCAGGCGAGAAACGCCGAATGCTTACGCTCTTCAGCTTGAACGCAATCGGCGTTGAACCATGGGTGAGCTGAGCCTCCAACGGGTACGTCTCTATAAGGGATGAAAAACTCCATAGCTTGACGTATCACATCGGATATAGCATCCGCACAGCTCGACGGACTCTCAGAAGAGAAGCAGACCTGCTGCCAAGGATAAGATGCAAAGAAATGCCGCCTCTCATCCCAATCTGCTGACCTGTAACGCCACATTCGCCGTTTACCGCGTGAGTCGCAGTCAGGTGGGGAGAAGGACGAAACAGACTTCACCAGACAGTGATCTGAAGTTCCAAGTGGTGAGGAAACTGTTACGATACATCTGTCCGGATCGGTGGTCAGCAGAAGGTCCAGACAATTGGCAGTATGACCATCTACATCAGGCACCCTAGTCGCTTGCTTGACCAGCTGGGAAAGGCCCATCGATATTGCAAAGTTTCGCGCTTCTCTCCCAGCGTGGTCGGTCCTCTGGTATGGGAACAGCCAGTCTTGGTGGCAGGCGTTAAAGTCCCCCAGAGCGACGAGCTGCGCATCAGGGTGCCGTTGCAGAGCCTTATCGGCAGCCTCACTGAGGTGGTCGAACAACCGAGTCGTCTCCTGATCACCGCTGTGCGAACGGTAGACACAGGCATAAACAATTTTGTCCGTACCAGTGTCCACCAACAGCCACAGCGTAGATAAATTAGGGTCTTCAAGGTGACGGAGACGCTGGCAGCAGATGTCATTACGGACGTACACACAGACCCCGGCACGCTGCAGGAAATGATGCTCCAGTGAGTATCCCGGGTAGTTGAGGTACGCCGTATCTGACGGACATCTAATTTGGGTCTCCGTCAAGAAAAGCAAGTGTGGCTTGTCAGTCTCAAGATGGTGGTGGACCGCAACGAGATTGGAGTGCAGCCCTCTAATATTTGAGAACTGCACTTGAAATGAGAGGACGTGCATCCGCTGTTGACACAACTTGCCTTTCTTTTTACCTTTCATGGTTTTTGTGGAGTGAATAGGAGAGATGGAAGATGGCGGTTGAGCGAGGTGATGCGATGTCGAACCCAACAACACAACCAGAGTTGCTGTGCCAATGGAGGGTTGATCTGGAGACTGCGGGGACGCCCGAACCCCCCCAGGGATCGCCATCGGGTCCTCTCGCCCGGTCGCCAACCGGCACGATGGGGCCACCCTGGGATTTTTCGCAGTTGGCGGGGCAGCCTTTCGTGTGTGGCTGGCACACTACTTGGGCCCCCATCTACCTACGGTCGGCCAGCGGAGCACCGTGCTTCGGATCCCGCTACCCTCCACGATCAAACGTCCGACACAACAACAGCTGGCGCATCATACCCGGTATACGTCACAACACAACTGCTCAGACCCATCTTCCATCATACGGCTTCATCAGACATCACGCCGGAACACGACGGATCGCTTGGCGGCATGGCTTTGTCTGATGGGTAGTAACCTTTAAGCCGGCAGCCGATGCTATGGCCTACCACCGTCTTTACTGCTCGTTTAGCACTACCCAGGGGACACGTGTAGGGTGTTCATAACTAAGTAAATCCTACGGACGCAAGCAGTTCATCCCCCGCGCGAATTACTTATAAATAAACATTTATAAGTAATTCGCGTGCCCATTACATGTCCAATTTAGAGTAAGATGCTGGAAGGCAGATATTACTTTGTTTACTGAGTAGAAACTTCTAAACAGAATACATTGAAGGTCAGCAGCTAACCTTCTATTGATATAGCCTTGAGCAGGTAGAAGGGGATGACGATCGATGTAAAGTCGAAAACAAACAATGACTATCTAACATCTACGCATTGGAGCAAAACAAGTATTGATCGACAAATTACTTGTCGGTATGTGCAGTAAGCTTGTCGTATTCCAACTTTAGTTCTGAAAGAAAAAAATCGGGCAAGTGCGAGTCGGATTCACGCACTGAGGGTTCCGTACAAACTCACCTATGATAAACTGTTCAATTCCCGAATTGAGTTACGAAGATTTTTCCGAATCGCAAAAAAGGTTTTTTTTTGTGACGTAACAACATATTTACAGTTTTCAGATTTTTTCCTATACTTGTGCTATAAGACCTTACTTCATGCCAAATTTTAGGATTCTAGGTCAACGGGAAGTACCCTATGAATTTTGATTTCCTTGAGAGTGTCAAAATATACGTTTTTTGTGACATAAACGGCCATATCTATTTTTTTTCGTTAACTCAGAAGTTGGTTTTTTTTACATCTTCAAGGGACCGGAAACCTGAGGTATATGGTTTTAATTTCAACTCGATACCTTCACGCGTTCCCGAGATAAAGGGTCTTGACAGACAGACAGACGAACAACAAAGTGATCCTATGAGGGTTCCGTTTTTTGTTGCCTACAATATTTGAGGAGTTCCCTCGATTCCTCATGGATTTCATCATCAGAACTAGATTTTTAAAAAAATGGGACCAATCTGGAAGCATAATTTTTTCGGTCCATAAAAGACGGAGTTCTGAGGTAACAAACATAAAAAAAAATACAAGCGAATTGATAACCACCTCCTTTTCTTTTTTTGGAAGTCGGTTAAAAAGAGATTCTCGCCGCGTAGACTTAAGGTGCATTTTGATTCGTTACGAGCGCGACAGGGACTTGTAGGCAAATAAATTGAAGGTCACGTCCGTGCCGTGCAATGTATTATGAACATTAGAAGCGCTATTAGTAGGTTTATATTTGTGTGTTTCCTTTTGAAGAGTGAAATTTCTGTACTTGTACTATTACTTTTATTCTGTTCCCCTGATAAAGAGCACTAGCTTCTAACGCTTTATTAGTGTATATAATTTACTATGTATCATAATTTTCAGTTTTGATGACGGTAAACGGCAACGTATGGAAGAATATGAGCACCGCACCATATAAATTCGTTTGAGCAATTTAAATTGAATAAGCACAGGAAGTAGCTAAGGACAGAGAAGAATGGAAGGGAGGCCTTTGACCTGCTGTGATAAAAGATAAATTATATTTATTTTGCCAATAGGTTTAAAAAACACTTTTACACGTAAATTTTTTTTGGGACACAACAGGTATAAAATAATGAAGACAAGAAGATCATTACTTAGACTTTGGTGGTGTGCACAAAGACACGACGGACTACCATTTTTTTATTAGGTGGGAAATCATCCAATGACTTCTCTCGCTCTAGGGCGGAGCGCGAGGGCTTGTCAGACTTACTGAAGAAAACCAAATCCTATGTTCCTTCTTTGCCTTGCGTTCCAGGACCCCGGTTTCCCTTTCGGAAACGAAACCATGGCCTTAATAAATAATTTCGTTCGAATTAATATGTAATTAGAATCATTGAGATTGCTCGTTCCAAACAGTAGGCTGCGCTCAGGACCGAGGGAAAGGCTGTTTAAAAATCCCGGTAGCCCGCACTAATGTGTTAAAGTTCGCACCCGTGACTCGGGCGGTAGAAATACGATATTAGATATTTTTTCTTGCACATTAGCGGAATTCGAGAGGGTCCTCTGTGTAACTTGTGCCGGTTCTCCAAGGCACTGCTTGAGACTGACCATAGATTATTATGTATGTATGTTGCCTACACTAATGGATATTTGATCAGTCTGTGGGTGGCGTTTCTGAGTGCGGCTATTTTGCGACTACATCTGTTATCTTGGGTATACCTGTTAAATGTTATGTGTTAGTGTTAAAAAACCACTTGTAATCCTTCAGTTTCCTTTTAAGTTCCAGGGCCACTGTTACTCTTCCGAATAATCCCGTAGCTCTAGCAGGCCTAGGTCCTGCTAGACAAACTAATACACTTTCTATAGCTTTCATAAAACCTCAACAGTTATTACAAGTGTGATGTCAGTCTTTATTCAATCAAGACATGAGTGGGTGTGGTTGATAATAACATGCTAACAATCCTATCGATGATGAAACCTGTCGTCATCATCACAAATGACATCATACCCTCATATTGTGTACTTTAACGACTGTACTGGTTTTATCTTTTCTTAGACAAAGTAATGAGCATTACGAGCGATAAATACCGGGTTTTTGAGATAAGTTTAATGAACACCTTACTAAAGGGGTGACCGGATGGTTGCAAACAACGTCCCAACCAAGGTGACCTTGCTAGTTTCAATTCGTGTAGACAGCAGTTGTATACCATGACCTTCAACGCCCTTGGTTGGGAGGCGCGTTTTCCCAACCAATTTGCAAGCCGTTCAACAGGCTGGCGCTGAAAATCGCATAACTCACTCTTCTATTGTATAGATTTGTTCTTATAGTGTTAATTTTTTTAAGTTATGTGCCACGATGGTCGTAAATAAACTCTTTTTCTTTCTTTTCTTTTCTTTCTAACCACCGAACGTGTTGGCGCGTGGTTTACATTCATGTAGCCGCAACATAAACCAAGGTGACCTTGGTTGGAACGCTAGTTGTGTCTGGTCACCCCTTTATTTATGAGCAAAAGTACCGGTTTGATGTTTACTTTTTAGGTATTTGGTTTGTTAAATACCTTTTTCCAAGAATGCTAATTGAGTTGCTCATTTGCTAGTAATATTTTTGTTATCCTCCTAAATATGTCTGTGCTAGTGCTAGGTCCCAAGGGACTTACCATGTCGTGATATAATGTCAGTCGTGCGAGAAAGAAAGCGGGATGGAGCTATACACCCGATATAGCTCCATCTCTTTAACAGTTTGGGCTTGCAGACAGCGAGCAATGGGTAGCCGTCAGGCCGTCTGTCTGGACTGAGCACGAGTCGTCGAAGGCGCGTACTGTTTCACGCACGCCTCAAGGACATATCAGCAAAACCGTAGGGGCCCGGTAGGGTCGAAGCCTACTAGGGCCATGGGTTGCGCCGTGCACTAGTTTCTGATTAAGTGCCCATGTAGGCCCATGTGAAATAAAAACTTAAATTTTGTGCGAAAGGGAACCCTGGGGCCCTGGAATGAAGGCAAAGGAACATAGGAGTGGGTTTCAGTCAGTAAAAGTCTGACATGCCCTCCCGCTCCGCCCAAGGACGGGAGATGTGACTGGATGATTTCCCGCCTAAAAAAATCCATTTAACAGTTCAGTATAGGTCGTAAAATGGATCACGTTAAGAGCTGGTGTTAGGGCTTCAGATATTGAAACGACCCATCCAACGGTCAGCCTCACGACGTCACGATCGTCAATTTACTGCTATCCCGTTACTCAGTTCGGCAAAACAAATGAAAAAAGAAAAAAAAAACAACATTTTTTTGCCATCGACACGCTAAGAAGAAGACTAAGAAGAAGAATGACCGTGGTTCGCATGTGATTTTTGAGCAGAGTGTTTGTCGCCGTACAACTAGTACGTAAGGGTCAGCGCACACCAAGAGCAGAGCAGAGCAGAGCATTTTCTGAGATTATTGAAAAAAATATCTTATGATTATTATCATACATCGCAAAATTGAATACACGCCCAAATTTTGCCCGACCATGCTCGAGCAAGCAGACTGCGTGTTCGAGTATGCATTCTACATGCGCGAAAATTTTCGTCGACCATGCGCGAGCATTTTGCAGTTCGGTCTGCGCTGACCCGAAAGCGGCGTCACCACAATAAAATGGTACGCTATAGGTTGCGCTATAGGTTGAAAGTCTATAGTCGGGATATGCTTTCTTGATTCGATCATTTATGGCCGTGTGTGAGTGTTACGGAGGCTTGCTTACAAATCGAAGGGGGGTAAATCGCTAAGTGTAAACAACGCTTCGACCGAGACTATTTCGGAACAGCAAAATCGGTAGACGAGCCAGTGCAAATGAGCGACGCCTAGTTACCTGACAACTTGGTTCGCTGTTGAAAGTCTTTCATTTTCGAGATGGAACGTCTCGGAGGCTTGCTTACAAACCCAAGGGTGCAATCCGGGAATGTTCGAAAGAGTTACCATGGCTCAGGAACGCAAAGGGCAACTGAAGGAACACTGGTAGGTTTAGCTAGTAAAAGTCTGACACGCCCTTATGCTCCACCCTAGAGTCAAGTCATTTGATGGTTTTCCCATAAAAAGGTGAGAGGTAACGCTTCGATAGAGACGATTTCGGCGCATCGAAGTCAGTAGACGAGCCAGCGGTAATAAAGCCGTTATAACCCTATAGAAAATAAGTGAGAGCATTGTTCCTTTTTTTTAAACAAGCCATTATTATTATCTCTGCTCAGGTTCTGGTATCAAAACCAGACTAACTATGTCAGGTGGGCCGGGGTGCTGTCGGAGGAGTATCGATTGAAATGCGGGGTGAGGCAAGGGGGGATAACTTCACCTCGCCTCTTTAATTTGTACCTTAATCAGCTGATCGTTGAGCTCAGCAACACTAATGTCGGTTGTCACATAGATGGGACCTGTGTTAATAATATCAGTTATGCAGACGACATGGTGTTGCTGAGTCCCTCGATCAGCGCTCTCAGGCGCCTTCTGAAGATATGTGAGGAATATGCGGTGGCTCAGGGACTCAGGTATAACGCTAAAAAGAGTGAGTTACTCGTATTTAAATCACGTGGCAAGTGTTACTCCAACGTGCCACAAGTAACTGTCAGTAACACACCTCTAAATAGAGTCACGCAGTTTAAATACCTGGGTCACTGGGTCACTGATGACTTATGTGATGATCTGGACATCGAGAGAGAACGCAGGGCGTTGGCTGTCCGATGTAATATGCTGATCCGAAGATTTGCACGTTGTAGCAAGCAAGTTAAAATGACACTGTTTAGAGCTTACTGCCAGTCATTCTACACGTGCACTCTGTGGGTTAAGTATACGCAAAGGGCATACAACGCCCTGCGTGTGCAGTACAACAACGCGTTCAGGATGCTGGCGGGGCTGCCGCGGTTTTGTAGCGCGTCGGCGATGTTTGCTGAGGCAAGGATTGATGGCTTTCATGCCTTAATCCGAAAGCGGTCTGCCTCGATCCTGAAGCGAGTGCGTGCCAGCTCCCACGGCATCCTGAGCGTGTTGTGCGGTAGGTGGGATTGTCCAATGCTGCGTCACTGGATCGGACTTCATACGTCTACGAGTATGTATTATATACTGCGTGGATAGGGTGAGGTTCGATTGCAGGGCATCATAATTATTATGTTTTTAAAGATGCTAACATTAGTTTTAAGTCTTTTACTAACACTATGGATTCTCTGTGGTCTGAAAAATAAATGTTATTATTATTATACATCTGGCATTTGTTCCCTTCTTTCATTGTTTCTTGGCGTATTGCCAGAGTAGTCCATACTCTGAAGATATTGATTAAGATCATATACTTCTTCAAGGTTATTAATTTTATGTTTCATGTAACGAAAATTCTATATATTTTTTTCTTCATGGAAGATATTTGCATGTAAATCATTAAAAAAGAAAATTAGCACTGAATTTTAACAATCGGTCTTGCCGAGAGGTCATTTACATGGTTGTAGAGGGAAATACTTCAGATACATAAAAATTGGGTTAAGCTGGTAAAAGACCCCAACATTGTTAGAACAAACTGATGAACAAGTAAAAAAAAGATTTTAATAAATTAAGAAACTTCAGTTTTTTGAAGTCGGTTAAAAAAGGTTAGGCAGATTTAATAATAAATTAAATCAATTATTTCAATAATTACTGTGTGTCAGCTATAATTAACATTCATCATTCATATTTCTGTATGATTTTCCTTCAGGATTTTACAGTTAGCAAATATTGTGAAACAAAGGCAGGTAATAAAATTATGGTTAAATTAATTTATTTATTTAACATAACACGGTCAAAGGTCATGTTACGGTCCTCTGTAATCTTCATTCAAACATGTTCTTTAAAATTAAAAAAAAAAGTATTGTAGTTAATATATTTTCTGCCAATTAGTGGGTCAAAATGAGAGTGGACAATGCATACTAGCAAGCTAACTGTGGAAAACCTAGTTAGGACTTTTTTGGTGACAAATCATCATATTGCTCCTCGCACTCTGCGTGGAGTGAGAGGGAGTGTCAGACATTTACTAACTAAAACCCACCAGTGTTTCTTTAGTTGCCTTTAGCATTCCAGGGCCATGGAAACTCTTTCCAACAGTCCTGCCAAGCTAGACAGGACTGACAATATAAAAAGATAGCTGAGTCAGACCGGATGAAGTATAAAGGGAGATTTGTGGCCGCATGTCCAGCAGAATGTAGGTGCGGGCTTGCGGACGGCGAGCAATGGGTAGCTCACCGTCCGACCGTCTGGTAACCGTCCGGACCGAGCCCAAGTCGTCGACGGGGCGTAGTGTTCCACGCGCGCCTCAAGGAGATGTCAGCAACCATAGGGACTCAGCAGGGTCGAAGCCTACTGGGACTAAGGGTCTGATTCTGAAAGTAAGACTCGGCTCTGGTATGAAAGGCAAAGGAACAGGTGTGGGTTTTTAGTCAGTAAAAGTCTGACACTATCTCACGCTCCGCCCAAGAGCGGGGATGTCATAGGATGATATTCCCACCGAAAAAAAAAATACCGAGTTGAATGAAGCAAATTATCTTCTGATTGGCTTAAAAGTATAAGCCAAATATTTTTATGTGTAACCCAAACATGATTGTTTAAAGTACAATACACAATTCTTCATAGATGTTATGATATCATTATGGTAATTGAATATACACTAGCTAGCTAGCTGATAATAATACACTAGCCTTTGCCAGCGGCATGCCCTGAATGAAAGTAGAGAATATATAATAAATTGCACAATTTTCACACAACACCATTTAGTCCCAAACTAAACAGAGCTTGTGGTATGAGTACTAGACAACTGATAAATTACACCCAGACACAGAACAAATGATCATGCTCATCACACAAACATTAGTCTTGGGTGGGAATCAAACCCACAACCTCTGGCATAGCAGTCAGGGCCACTAACCACTGGACCAACCCTAAGTAAGATAATACCTATGATACTTAGGTCAGGTTTCTTTTTTTTTCTTCCTTGTATCAATCAGCATTAGATGAAAGCAGATGCACTGTATGTAATGGCAGGTTTTTGTATGAGTAATCTGTGTAGGCTGTTTTCTGAATGAGTATTTTAAGTTAAGAATATTTCAAACCCTACTTTCACAGTATAGATATATGGAACAGTACGGAAACTACCTACAAATGTTCGAAACGGCACACTCACACCAACATACGCATCGACGAGACTCCTAAGCGGCATTCGCTACTGACAGGACCGCGAGAAACGCTTAGGAGTCTTGTCGATGCGTATGTTGGTGTGAGTGTGCCGTTTCGAATATTTGTAGGTAGTTTCCGTACTGTTCCATATATCTATACTGTCCTACAATAATGCCAAATTTTTCAGGTAAAAGTAGAGATTGAGAAATCAACAACATCAAATTTAACTGCTTAAATAAAAAAAAATAGGTCTAATAGTTTTTGAGTTTATTCATTATAAACAAACATACAAATCTTTCCTCTCTATAATGTTAGCATTGCCATCAACTATTCAAGCTTGCATCAGATGGCAAAACTTGCAAGTAGCATGACTAATAGTGCTGCAAATTAACATTCATGTATGGCATAATGATGTAACACATTTGAATCGACTTTCAATTATAGAGTGACTCACTGGCCCAAATTGTCTATAGCCTGGCTTGTTAAGATGTTGGTATTTTAAGAGTACAACCTAAATTTATGGAGGCAATAGAAATTACAAATTAGATGTTTGGTATTTAAGAAGTTCAGTGTAATGAAATACAAGTTTTTTTTCTTATTTTGCTGCAGATGTTTTTTTTTCCACAAACCAATATGATCTCACTTCTGGACTAAGGTTTTACTCCCTATAATTTAACTCTTCTATAATATACTGGTACATGGTGGAAATCCCACCCATATTTATTTGTATTTTTTTTCAGACTGGTGTCCACAACTCCACGTCTAAAGTGTGTAAAAAAAATTACTGCACTCTACACACTACAAATCCTACCCATATGTACTAAACGTTTTGGGAACACATTTAGGCTGTTGATCCCCGCATTAACGCGGGTACGCGCGCCATTGTCTTACTATTGTGTCTCTAATTACGCACTCAAAAGGTTAATATGCAAACAGTAAATGACTGGAATTCCCTACTAGAGTAGAGATAGCTACCTTCCTGTTAGCTACAACGTAGGGGTATTTAAGTCAACCACATCACTGCTTACCATCAGGTGAGATAGTGGTCAAACGCAAGCCTATCAATAATAAGAAAAAATATACTATATGACCAACCTTCCATAAACGCCTATGACTCATTATCCCAGCACATCTTAGGCTGAGTTACATTCATTGGTGGTCTACGGATGTTCTCAAAATATTTTAACTAGGGGTATTACAATCCGCTTTGAAACGGAAGCTGATATAAAAGATACTATAATAGTTGCTGCCAGTGGCTTCACTCGCGTGACAGTAGTAAAGTATCATATGTGCTATTTTAGTATATTGTACCAAGTACACTACCTACCTGTGTACAATGCGTTCCAAATAAGAATAGGATCGACACCATGTTGTGACGTCACGTCATACTGTCAAATCGCAACAAATTGGGCAAAATTGAAGAACTCAGAGATGAGCAAAATTGAAGAACTGGATTCAGATTAAACTATTTTCGTTCACAGTTCGTAAATAAATTACATTTTAAAATTTCTTGTTTTGCTCACCATAATAATTCTTCGATTTGACAGTATGACGTGACGTCACTACCTGTCAATCGATCCTATTCTTATTTGGAACGCATTGTACCAAGTTTTATTCAAATCCGTTCAGTAGATTTTGCGTGAAAGAGTAACAAACATCCATATGTACAAACTTTTGCATTTATAATACTAGTAGAATTTGTGTAACTCAAACGGGTCTAATGAACTCTGACAAAATTCTGAGGCAATGTACATTCTAATAAGGTTTGTTCACAAGTTCCGTTAACACATTCCTTAAAATATTATGTACTCTATGTGTTTACTTTCTACTCTAGTATGTATTTATAACTGTGAGTCAATATTCATACCATTTTGTAAATATTAAAGTTTTAGAGTTGAGAGGCTATTTTCATGATTTTTAGTCATAGGTGGATGTTATAGGTGGTTATTGTCCAGACCTGTTGCATGATACGGGGTTATGAGAGTAACTAAAATAATGATTAGCATTTACCCATTATTTTTTAAATATTTTGTAGAGAAATAAAAAATAACATGTTTATCCTGGAAATGTACATGTTGACAAAATGTAAAATAAACTAGACATGTTGTGCCAAACGATTTGTTTCTTTAATGGAATTTTTCTATGGTGTTGGGACAAAATAGAAGGTGAATTTCACACGGAGCGTGCGGAAATCGTAGACAGGTTCCGACAATAGACAATGCATCACGGTTTTCAAAACGGTTCTTTTACATAGACCCTACCGACCTTGTAGTGGTTATTGAACCCAAACGAGTGGGCTGTTCCAAGACTCCAATTGCACCTTAAAAAAACCTTTTTTTAAAGGAACATGTTAGTAAATCATGAAAATTAGCTACATGAGCAACTTTTTAGGCATTGTTTATGCCAATGGTAACGTAATTCATATCTAAATAATCAAGGAAAAAATTGACACGTTCCCGTAAATTGGTTGAAACCGGCTATAGCAAAAAATACTTACAACTCGACCATCCATTCTCCTTCAAGGATTTCTTTCCAGTTGTCTTCATCTAATTCCCGGTTGGCACTCACAAAACCAGTAAAACAACATAAAATAAATGAGAAATAAAGGAAAAAATGTAAAATTTGAGGAACCGTGTGTACGCGCGCCATGTTTGATTTAGCTGAATTGTTGCCAGTTGATAAAGTTTCATACTACTAAAATCATTAAAGTGTTGTAGTAGAAAATGAGGAAATATTAACCAAGTAGAATTTAAATTATGGAATATAAAACATTTATAAAATACACTTCAATCTAACTTATTGGAATAGTAGAATAAAAAGCCCAGCTGTAGATTTTTATCAAACATAAAAACTAAACCATAGCGCTGCCATCTGGTATTTGTCAAATGCGAAACCCAAGTTTAGTTGTTACAATTCAACACAAGATGTCGCTACACGACCAAGAGAAGAGGAAGATATCTTCGATTCTACCCCGTTTGCAACATAAGTTCCTAAAGGCAGACTCAATATAAAGCATTTACTTAATTTAAAGTCGTAGGTAGTAATGTCCAACTGGAAGAACTTTGGTCAAGTAAGTGTCGTAAAGTTGTTTTGTTTCTTTACATTCTACTACTAGCTGTCCCCCGCGGTTTTACTCGCGTTTTGGTTACTGCTCTACTCCCGTGCGTCGTAGCGTGATGTTATATAGCCTATAACCTTACTCCACAAATGGACTATCCAACACTAATGGAGTTATTCAGTCCAAACCAATTGTTCCTGAAATTAGCGCGTTTAAACCAACAAACACTCTTCAGTTTTTAATATTAGCAGTACAGATTTGAAGTTTACCTATTCGAGCGCAGTATATCTCTGAAGAAAGACATACCTACTACACTGGTTAAAAAATATATACCTATAAAACTCGTTTATTTATTAAAACTCTTTCAGGAGACAGGACCAATTTCAGCAACCAACCTCGATTGGGATACTTAAGTTCTTTTGACCATTCATACAGAGATAGAAGTAACTTGGTCGAATTGTCTAAAAAGATTTGGGAACTGAAAAAGGAGGCCGCTGAAAGAGATTGCCAAGCGGCCATATTGTTTTAAACTTTAACTAATGTGAGTGCTAATGGGGCCCCATATCAAATATTTTTCAGATTTTTTTGTACAAAATAGGTCCTACTAGCTTAGAATTATTATAGTGCCTTAAAAGGCCTAGAAAATGAAAATGAGCTCATATATATTGTACCTTCTGAATATGGATTGAAAGAGACTGGACCCCACAACACAGGGAAACCTAGTCTGGGGATTAGGGCTTTATCTACGTTTTTAAAAATAACAATAATAAGACAATATTTTTTTTTTTTTTATATATATTTAATCATTCTGTAATTTATGAAAAAGCTAGTACGGGCAGAGTGAGCTAAAAACTATTATAGCAGATCATATAGATATTATTAATTCACTATTGGCCTCCTATCATTAAGGGAATTTAAGATTGTGGCTGAGTGAACATATTACGAATTATGGCACATGTCGGGGCCCCTGTAGCTCGTGGGCCCTGTATCATTGATACGGCTGATACGGCGGTAGCTATGCCTCTGACCCACACCGCCAACAGTGGAAGTCCTTCGGCTGAAATGATGATGATGATGATGTTTACTAGGTACTTACCTATAATTAGAGAAAGAGGTTCGTAGCATTTTAAAAACCATTGCTGTTAATCCTTGATGTGATATGAATAAGCTTTTAAATACTTTCGTTATATAAAAAAAAAAACCGGGCAAGTGCGAGTCGGATCTGAGGGTTCCGTACAAACTTACCCATGAAAACAGTTCAATTCCCGAATTGAGTTACGAAGAGTTTTTCCGCATATCGCAAAAAAAAGTTTTTTTTTTCGAACGTGACAACAAATTTACAGATTTCAGATTTTATCCTATACTTGTTCTATGAGACTTTGCTTTTTTTTATGCCAAATTTCAGGATTCTAGGCCTACCCTATAAATTTTGATTCCCTTAAGAGTGCCGAAATATACGTTTTTTGCGACATAAACCGTATCTTTTTTTTCGCAAGCCTGAGTATATAGGTTTTAATTTCAACTCGATACCTCCTCGCGTTCCCGAAGGGTCTTGACAGACAGACAGGCCGACGGACAACAAAGTGATCCTTTATGGGTTCCATTTTTTCCTTTTGAGGTACGGAACCCTAAAAAGAATTGTAGATACTTGAAGAACCTGCCTAATGAACTAACTACTCGCATATACTAAATAACTGTCTGTCTGTTTGTTAAGATTTCACACCTAAACCGATTAACCAATTTCGATGAATTCTGTTAAAGGTAAATAAATATAGAAATAGATTAATGACATGAAATCAAAGCATTTATTTGCACTTTTGAATAAATAAATAAATTTGGTTTGATTGTTTTTTTTTGGCTGCTGCCTGCGTGTCGGGGGTTTGATTCAGGCAAAGAACAAATATTAGTATGGTCTACAGATAGGTGTTCCAAGTCTGGGTGTCTGGGTGTATGTGAGTTTACATGTTTGTGATCGCACCCAGGATACAGAAGTTATTCCTAGTGTGTCTGAGTATGGTTTCCGCAGTTAGTCCTATGCGGACCATTGTACGTTGGCCATGGCGGCCATACAACAGGACGAAAATAGGGGAAAAGCAGAAAACGGGTACTCAACCCACCCTGTCTGCGGTCCAGAGCACCTTGCCAAAAACAGGCCAAGCGGATGAAGAGGGTTTCACAAGAGTAGTAAAGAAGAAGAAGAAGCCCTGTTCCCGTAACCGAACATGCTGCTACGTCCTGCTGTGCCTACGACGCAGCTATACATTTCGAGGACTTCTGGCCGAAAGGTGTCGTATACCGACGTTTCCGAGGACGGTTATGCGATACCACGCAGCGCAACACGACGCCGACTAGATTACGTTGTTAATAATAGTTAAATAAGTTATTTGTTTTTATAATATGTATTAGTTTATTATTGTTTAAGATTATTGTATGTATTTTGTCTATGGGCCTCTGATGCCTGAAAATAAAATGATTATTATTATTTATTATTATTATTATAACCTTAGGTGAGTACCCTAGTGTGTGGCAACGTTTTTATAAAGAGAAAGAGAGAAAATTATCAAGAAGTCGGGCAGTCAAAAGAAAATTAAGCATTACAAAGCGAGCTCTAGGAAGGAGAACGTGCTAGAAACTCCATGGACACAGGAGATGATGTCAGCAAACCGTAGGGGCCCAGCAGGGTCGAAGCCTACTGTGGCCAAGAGTATACTTCTGAAAGGAAGACTCGGCCCTGGTATGAAAGGCAACAAAGGAACAGGAGAGGGTTCTTCATCAGTAAAGGTCTGACACACCCTCCTGCTCCGCCTAAGAGCAGGGGATGTCATAGGATGATTTTCCGACCGAAAAAAAAAATGGACACTGGAGATGAACTCCAAACATTACCCATATTCCTTCCCATCCATCTGCAGCTATCATAGTCATCATAGATGTAATGAACAATCGCAAAAACTACTAGACCGATTTGAAAAATTCTTATACCAATAGAATGCTAGTACGTTATCACTGAGTCAGTCGCATCAGGAATGAAGATATCCGCAGGAGAACCAAGGTTACCGACATTGCCTAAGAATCACCAAACTGTGGCAGTGGGCGGGGCAGATTGACCGCAGAACAAGCCCGTTGGGGCCGAAAGATTCTGCAGTACCGCGCACCGGAAGATGCAGCGTTGTCCACATGGTGGACCGATGACCTGGTAAGGGTCGCGGGTATCCGATGGATGCGAGACGCCTTGGGGTAGGCTTATGCCCAACAGTAGACGTCTTTCGGCTGAAATCGTGATGATGATGACATAGGGAAGCGGGTAAGGCCGCTGGCTGAAGCCAGTCTTCAATTATAGGTAATTCCTTCAACTCTGTACCTCGTATAAAACGTTAAAAACTGTCACGCAGTCGGTGCTGCTTACCGGTGGCGGTGTCGATGTCACACTACTAAGGCTTCGCCACCGGCTTCGTCTGCTATCGATCTGTACGTGTACCGTTATGTCCTTTACATATTATTATAAAACACAGTCCCCTGACTGCATCTGTCTGTCTGTTCACGATTTAACGGATTTTTACGCACTTTTGGAGGTATGCGATGCGGATAGCAGAGCGTAAAGTCCCACAAACCTCCGTTAAAAAAGGGAGGATCCTCCGACCAGACGGGTGCTATCTCAGGTCCAGGCAACTGCCCGATAGATTGGCTTGGGCTGTGGTATACGTTTTAATCGCGCGGAGAAATTTAATACCACGATTAAGGATTATTAGTTTTAGTTCCTCTGTAGAGTCATAGATGTCGCTACACACTTAGGTATAGACAGAGATTCATGAGGAAGGTTTAAGTAAGTCATCTTCTCCCTGCCTTTGTCCCATATTACTTGGGGTCGGCGCAACACGTTTTTTAGGGTTACGTACCTCAAAAGGAAAAAACGGAACTACTTTGTTGGATCACTTTGTTGTCCGTATGTCTGTCTGTCCGTCAAGAACCTTTATCTCGAGAACTCGTGGAGGTATCGAGTTGAAATTAAAACAATATAGGTACTCAGATTTGCGGTCTCTTGAAGCTGTGAAAAAATCAAACTTCCGAGTTAACGAAAAAAAAAGATACGGCCGTTTATGTCATAAAAAACGTGTATTTAGACACTCTCAATTCATAGGGTACTTCCCTTTGACACAGAATCCTGAAATTTGGCATAAACTAAGCAAGGTCTTATAGCACAGGTATAGAAATAAATCTGAAAACAGTAAATTTTTTTGTTACGTCACAAAAAAAAACTTTTTTTGCAATTCGGAAAATCTTCAAGACTCCATTCGGGAATTGAACGACATATTTATCTATAGGTAAGTTTGTACAGAACCCTCAGTGCGCGAGTCCAACTCGCTCTTGCCCAGTTTTTTTCTTCCATTCTGTCCTGTCACCTCTCACGCTATCACTAACTCCCTTTTCTTTCGTATCACTCCTCACACAATCCATCCATCTTTTCTTTTGCCTCCCTTTTCCTCTCCATCCATCCGCATATTGTATACTCTGAACTCTTTTGGTAACATACGTTCTATCCCTCATAGTAGAGAAAATCCACGATTTCAAAGATCTCTAAAACCCGAGCGAAGCTTGGGGGGATCGCTAGTTCACAATAAAATGACAGTAGAGTCAGCTGATATGGTTATAGTAGATACTGTGTAGCATATACAGGGTTCGAGCCAGCTCCAATAGCCACCTAGGCATGACTGCTGATAGGTTGAACTTGTATTTTGACTGGCCTGTTGGTCTAGTGGTTAGTGGCCCTGACTGCTATGCCGAAGGTCGTGGGTTCGATTTCCACCCAGGACAAATGTTTGTGTGATGAGCACAATCATTTGTTCTGTGTCTGGGTGTAATTTATCTATAATATGTATGTATTTAGAAATATTTAAGTATGTTTATCAGTTGTCTAGTACCTATAACACAAGCTCTGCTTAGCTTGGGACTAGACAGCGTTGTGTGATAGTTGCGGAATATTATTATTATTATTATTATTCGGAAGTGTTCTTTTTCTCAGCTCATTGCTGGTATCAACTACATTTACGGGCCAAAACCAAGTAAATGCAGCGTGTATAGTGTTTTCATAATGGGGGTGTGTTTTCATCTTCCAACTGCATGAATTTTCTAACTATTCTGCATGTGTTTAATAAGGCAGCTTTCTGTAGGTTTATGTAAATGGATTCGTCTAAATCTATTAATTTTAAACTACTGAGTAGATGGTTGGGGATTACACCTGTCGTGGAGAGGACTATAGGTATAATGTAAACTTTTTCTTGTCTCCATAATCTTATAATTTCGTCTTTAAGTTCAGCGTATTTGCTGATTTATTATTATTATTATTATTATTGTTATGAATTGGTGCTCCGGTATTGCGGTATGCCTTCAGTATTCAATACTGAAGTAGTGTAGTGTTTTTTTTTCGGGTGGGAAAATCATCTAATGACATCCCTCGCTCTTGGGCGGGGCGTGAGATAGTCTCAGACTTTTACTGACCAAAAACCCACTCCTGCCCCCCTAGCCAAGTTACAATCCTATCGTTCGCGCCGAACGCCTCGAGTAGGCCACGCCTCCGATTCCTTTGTTCTGACGTCATCTTAACGCTCAGTCACGTGGTCAGAACAAAGGAATCGGAGGCGTGGCCTACTCGAGTCGTTCAGCGCGAACGAAACGATTGTAACTTGGCTAGGGGGGCTGTTCCTTCTTTGCCATTTTTCCAGGGCCCGGGGGATCTCTTTCGCATCACCCATGGCCCCAGTAGGCTTCGGACCCTGCTGAGCCCCTACGGTTAAGTAGTGTAGTGTAGTATTCCAAATACGAGTACTAAAGGCATTGTAGCAATGATTCTTTAGACTTATTAGTTGTATGTAAATGCTGTTGTTGGTTTTATGCAACACTTCAACTAGTTTAAAAATAAATTTAATGTCATTTATCAATGGATTTATAGCTATAGGTACCTATAAAGATTTATGAATATTTGTGAGTGCATAAACGCCCTAAAGCGTCTATTACACTTTTCGATATTCAGACAGTCTAGCGAGGTTGCTATGACGTTGAAAGTAAGATTGTTTCATTCTTATTTCAGTGTGGGTAAGAGACAGAGCTATACAGGTTGTCTAGCGCCATCTCTTACCCACAATGGAAATAAGAATGAAACAATCTTACTTTAAACGTCATGGTACAGGTTTTAGTCTATGTAGCGTCACACAAGAAAAAGAGCAACTTACGCCAATGTCGTGTAAAGGAATGAAACAGAACGCTGACATAAATAGATAAACAGACTAAGACTGTCTGAATATCGAGTAGTGTCCTAATAGGCCCTTTACTAAGCTCTAGAAAATATTCCAGTGTTGTGTTGTAGGGAATAGAAGTCTCGACTTGTAGCATAAGAGCCAGACGCTCAACCTATGCGCTTATCGTGCCAATACCGAGTCGATTTAATTATAGTTTTAACGTTACACTTAAATCTAGATCTAAATTTTAACTAGGTAGTAATAGTCTTATACAACCGCAATTAAAACTAACCACACAAACCAAACTAGAATTTACAAAGCAGAAAAATGAATAGGAAAAAAAAACTAATACATATTAGTTCGTTCTAACGTAACGCATAAGCATTTAAATAAATAAATAGATATCGATCAAATCCCGCGTGACAGTTGTCAAACATCAAAATATTTTACGCGCGCTTTTTTGTGACACGCTGTCTATGGTCAGGGCTGCCTGTAATGGAATTATTTAGGGGTGTTCGCCGTAAATAGCTGTTATTTTTTATTGTTTGGAAATTAGATAATTATGTGAAAATTTGGTTGACCAGTAACTATTGTGAGGTGACGGGAGACGAACTCTGACGACTCCTACTGGAAGGACTGTGATAGTCACTAATAGAAAACAGAATTGTGAGAAAAAGGGGGAGCGAGGATTTGATCCTGAAATTCAGGCTAGTGTTTATTAATTAGTTATTCTATTAATTTATATAGGGCTATAGGTAGCTAGTGAAGCAGACCAGTCCTATAGTGGACGATGATGTTTAAAAAGGAGCTGAAACTGATTGGATGCAGAAGGTGGAGGACTGGATATTGTGGCACAGCTTAGGAGCTTATGTCAAGTAGGGGACTACCTACTTTACGCTGAGTTGATTGATTCCAATAATGTCTCAAAATGTGAATTCAATTATTTTCTGGACTTATAATTTCTGAGTTACTATGTAGTAGCTAGACATTAGTTCTAACAAATCTATTGTGCTGTATGAATTGTCTTATGATAATACCTATAATTGTGTGAATGTAATATTTGTGAAAAACTACTTTGGATGTTTGAGTCATGAGCTCAATATTGCTTTATCTTTGGCTTTATTGTACTATAAATATAGAAACCTAATTAAAAATAGCTATAAAAGAAAATTATTAGGGAACACATTTGCCGGAAGTGATTGGTACTTATTGCACAACATTTTCTCCCAGTTGCGCCTGTTTATGTATTGTAGGTGCACAAAAATTGTTATACTTACAATAAGTGACAACCCTAACGTCTGCCCTAGTTTCATTCCAAATTCAACGTAGCCATCGTGTCTATGAGCGTTTTATTTTTTCAATTTTCAAATATCGAACGAATGGAAGCTTCAAATCAGTTGTTTATTTTCATAAGTATAATGGCATTGTTTGTGGACAAGATTATTTCGTATCTCGATCAATATGGCGGACTTATTTTCATTTTGGAGTGGTTGATACGTAACATTGAAGTTTTTGTTGATGACTGTGCGTTTCATATTGACTGGTGTGCTGGTGCGCCGGGACTTTGATGTGGTGATAATTTTTTGTCATAAATACCTATCTTTTCCTGTTATGCATAGTTGTCTATTTTGCACCGTGCATGGGCAGTTTGGCTTTTTTGATTAACTACTAAAGTAAAAGGTGTAGGCGTAGGTAGCTAACGATTAATTATCTATAAGATTATGATGGCACGGGTGCGGTAATTTCATCGATTGGGGTAACTCGATTAATAACTAACTTCTAACTTCACCATCATCATGACAACCAGAAAACGTCCATTGCTCATACCTACCTACATACTGTTGAAAATCTTTCATCAGGACCTCTTTAGAGCTAGCGTGCACTGGTGATTTTGGTTAGGGTGGCAATATTTTTTTTTTTGTAATTTTTTACCCAACTATCACGTTTTCAAGTGCGCGCACCACATGTTGGGTTCATAAGCACGGTGAGTTTTTGTCAAAAGTCACGGTAACAAAAGTAACAAGTGCGCGCTAGCTCTTAGATTACATGGCACATCTATACTTATTTATTTGTTTAGATAAACGCACTAATCTCAGGAATTACTGGTTCAAATTGAACAGTACTTTTAGTGTTGGATAGCTCATTTATGGAGGAAGGCTATATAATACGTTAATACTAGGAGCGGAGCAGTACCTATTAAAGACGCGAGTGAACCCGTGAGGACAGCTTGTTATAAATAAAATAAATAAACACTAATTCCAGATTTAAAATGAAATAATATTATTTTTCAGATATGATTTAGGACAGTTGCCAGGCCAATAGGCGTAACGGGCTTTATTTAAACTAGTGTTGGTATATAAACTTCTGTCAAAAAATAAATTCAATAAATTGAAAAACCATGTCAAAGACGATACTCAAAATCGATAATAATAATTTGTATGTACTTTTTTTTCAATGTGTTGTAATTTGATATTTGTTATATCATTGATTTGTTAGTATGTAAGTCTTCTGTAAAATAAAATAAATAAATAACGTACATTCACGGACCACGGGACCTTTAATAAGCAAATCTTTGTCATAGGAGTTATAGACAGCCCACTGTGCAGAGCCAGACTGAGCGTGGAGGAGGACGAGACAGCAGCACATCTGCTTCTAAGCTGCCCAGTTGTCGCTGGATACAGGGCAAAATACTTCGGAAACCCAGGTAACCTCCGCGAAATGGTCAATAACACCAAGGCGTTGCTGGCCTTCCTTAAGGAGATGGGGTGGATCGAATGACGCATTTGTCCCACCCGTACGTAAAATTTATGGCGGTAAGTCGTCTCTTTGAGGAGTGGCTGGAAAGGCAACACGGCGTCCTTACCTTCCGCATGACGCAGGTACTCACCGGACATGGTAAGTTCGGGAGGTTCCTGCACCGGATTCGTGCAGAAGAAACGCCCGGGTGTCACCATTATGTGGACCACCCGGAGGACACGGTGGAGCACACGGTGGAGGTGTGTCCCGCTTGGGCAGAGCAACGCCGTGTCCTCGTGAGGGCGATCGGCGGCGGCGATCTCTCGCGCCGGGCCTTGGTACAGGCCATGGTCCGGAGCGAGGAGGAGTGGCAGGCGGTCGCCTCCTTCTGCGAAACAGTAATGCTAGCAAAGGAGGCGGCCGATCGCGTGAGGCAACGGTCCTCACGCCCCAATCGCCGCCAAGATTCCGATCCCGATTTCCGGCCGTCGTAGGCGCAGGCTTGCGGACGGCGAGCAATGGGTGGCTCGCTGTCCGACCGTCCGGTAACCGTCCGGACCGAGCCCAAGTCGTCGACGGCGCGTGCTGTTCCACGCGCGCCTCAAGGAGATGTCAGCAAGTGTAGGGGCCTAACAGGGTCGAAGCCTACTGGGGCCAAGGGTCTGATTCTGAAAGGAAGACTCGGCCCTGGTACGAAAGGCAACGAAGGAACAGGAGTGGGTTTTTAGTCAGTAAAATCTGACACTATCTCCCGCCCCGTCCAAGGGCGGGGGATGTCATAAGATGATTTTCCCACCGAAAAAAATAAAAAATAAAAACCCGTTCGTAAAATACGCGCTTTAGTCGTGGAGTTACGGACACCAGCCCGAAATACAAATACAAAATACAAAAAACGTACATTCCCAACACGCACTAACACTATTTCTGGGTACCTGCGGTTTGAAAACAACACTTGCGTCCTAGCCCAGTGCTTCCCTAAAAGGCCATCAATTCTATCTTTTAAATCCTATTATCTTTATAATGTAAGAATAATTAAAAAAAAATCTACGTTTATATACAAATAAGCCTTTTTATTATTTCCGATTTTTTCAATACACGCAGTCTTCCTCCAAGTGTCGCCATGTCGACTGGGTTTTTAGTCGTACCTATCTACTTTTCTACTACCAGCTTTCTTACCTGTCATGTCCCTCATATTTTTTTACCATACTAATGTGTTACTGGATGATTCTGGGAGACCAGGTATTTGAGGAATTTGAGAATGAGGGGAAAAGACAACCACACCATGCAATTAACAACCAAAGAGTATACAGTAAATAAAGGGGAACCAAAAAACTGTTTTGTTTTATTATTTCTTATTTTAAAAATATTTACAAAAACAAAAAAGATTTTTCAAAAAAAGGTTCCATTGGGAACAGATATCAATGGGTTTTCTTGCACAAAGAGTGCTTTAGATCTAGTTATCGAGAAGACGACTGAAAAATCAAATCAATCTACAATTAGTATTCTTGAAAACTAGCATTTATAATTTTATCTTATCAGGAATTCCATTCGTACTAAATCGTAGAGTCATCCCATGAGTCATTGGCAAGGCTCAATAGATAACGCGCATGTTGCTCCAATACTCGGCCGTTATAAAAACAATTTGATCTGATCTATGGTCACGAGATTATGTTGTGTGGTCCGGGGGCCCCCATGACGCGTGACGTGTTCAAATGTCAAGCGTGTGAGCTAGAAAGAGGGATGGGGGGGGGGGGGTATGACACTCTATCTAGACCCATAGACTTTAATTAATAAATAAAAAATTGGGCTCTATCTGTACCAGTTACTACTAATATTTATGTAGTCAAAAGTAAAAAAAAACGAAATCTCAAAATTGACTATGAAAATTTTTTTTTTTTTTTTTTTTTTCGGTGGGAAAATCATCTTATGACATCCCCCGCCCTTGGGCGGGGCGGGAGATAGTGTCAGACTTTTACTGACTAAAAACCCACTCCTGTTCCTTCATTGCCTTTCGTACCAGGGCCGAGTCTTCCTTTCAGAATCAGACCCTTGGCCCCAGTAGGCTTCGACCCTGCTAGGCCCCTACAGTTGCTGACATCTCCTTGAGGCGCGCGTGGAACAGCACGCGCCGTCGACGACCTGGTCTCGGTCCGGACGGTTACCGGACGGTCGGAAGGCGAGCCACCCATTGCTCGCCGTCCGCAAGCCCGCGCCTACGATGGCCGGAAATCGGGATCGGAATCCCGGCGGCGATTGGGGCGTGAGGACCGTTGCCTCACGCGATCGGCCGCCTCCTTTGCTAGCATTACTGCTTCGCAGAAGGAGGCGACCGCCTGCCACTCCTCCTCGCTCCGGACCTTGCTACTAGAAAATACTATATATATACGCAGTGTTTTTCCATTGTTTTTCATTCATAATCAATAGCCTGTACAATATTTCCATAAATTGAGTGACATTTTGGGATATAAACAAACGCTAAAACTTTGCTGTTTATGAATATTATTTATTGAGACTTTACTTAAATAATAACAAGACCATCTCTAATAAGCTCTTTAAGTATTTGTACTAATTAAAAACTAGTGGTGTATAGCTCCATCCCTTTAAAAGTTCAGTTTACTTCGTCAAATTAATGGATTGCGCTAAGAGCTCTTGTTAGGGCCTCCTGATCCGTATCTGTGGCATTTAATAAGGGAAACGTGTGTGTACTGGCTGGTTTGTTAGAAGTTTGAATTTAGAAGACTATATTATCATAGAGCCTAAAATCGGTTTTTTAATTAGAGATAATGATTTGACAATTCGAATGTTGCATGTTTTTTCCCATTTCATAAATAGTGAGGTACCGCAACCGATATTGAACAAAAAGCCGAAAATATTCGTAAAAATAATTTCGTTTTAAATTTATGCTACTAATTATAATTGGGTTATGGGATGCAAATGTCTAACTCATATAATAAAATATATTTTTAGCCTAAGAATTGAAAGACTAAAGCTGCGTCATTTTATTTTTTCGTCTCGGATTTGTTATCACCAAAAAACTCAGACAAAAATATAGAATTACTCAAAGTGCTATTTTTGCTGACACTTTATTACAACTTTACTAATAGGTAGTGTTAATAAGGACTTCGGTTTGAAAACTAATAATAGTTAAAATTAAACAATCATAAGTCTCTCTTTTGTACTATTTTCGCATGGATCTCTTATATCGGTTTCTTGTAATGCAGACATGTGAATTCACAGCTTGACGACCAATGGGCACGCCATAATCATTACAGTCAGTCCCCTCTTTGAGTAGTGGCTGGAGAGGCGTTACGGCGTCCTCGCCTTCCGCATGAAGCAAGTCCTCACCGGACATGGTCAGTTCGGGAAGTTCCTACATCGTATTCAGGAGGTTACCACTGTGTGGACCGCCCGGAAGACACGGTGGAGCATACGGTGGAAGTGTGTCCCACTTGGGCGGAGCACCGCCGTGTCCTCGTGAAGGCAATAGGGTTTTCAACCGCGCTTACCACGGTGGAGAAAACAGCTGTTTTATTTCTAAACTCACGAGACCGGAGTTTTGTGTGGTTACATAACCGTCGCGGTTGCGGTTATCGCTCGCAAACTTGGCAGATGACAATCGCAAAACGGGCGGTTAATTATCAGTTGAGCTCCCGACCGCCGAGGACATTCACCAGAAACGAGCTGTTGCGTTATACTTACTTCACAGAAGAATTAAAAAAAGAAGGCCTATAAAATTCTGGGTGCATCAATCGATTTTCGGATTTCTCTACCCCCCGAAAGCCACTACGGGTGTTAACCGATCGCAGAGAGTGCGGGTGTAACCCGCCGAGGCTGCGGATGACCGTGACCCGCACGATTCTATTAGTTGGGATACATTACATATATCTCTAGCATTCTACAGAAGCTGCGGGCCCGCAACCGCAGCGGACGCGGGAAAAATGTTTTTGTGAGTTCTTAGTATAAGTAAAAGTCCAGTGTAAAAAATATGGTAATATTTTTGAATATTTATGTGTCGATTAAAATATATGATTGGTGGCCGTATATATAACATGTATTTATTTACGGAATTACAATAATTAATAATCATTCTTAATTGTACACAAAAACATAACTTAATATATTGACATACAGACAGTTCATATACAAAGGCGAGCTTAACTCAGCAATGAGTTTTCTCCCAGCAAACCTTTGAATTATAGAAAATAATATCACCCAAAATGAAGGGGTCATCGTCTACTTCAAAGATAATTTAAGTCCAATTATATCGGAACCTACCATTCTTGATGCCAATTGTATTACAATACAGTTAGACAGCAATACCCTCGTCGTTGCAATATACAGACCTCCTGGTAATAAAAACATTAACCCATTTCTTGAATCTCTCAGCAACCTTTTAAGTAGATTAAACTTCCCTAATATCATACTCATTGGAGATATTAACGTGGACATAACTATTAACACTAACGATGCTAACTCGTCATCCTACCTAAATCTACTAGCTTCCTTAGGTCTTTTACCTGCCCACCAGTTACCAACACATAGTAAAACTTGTTTAGATCACGTCATGCTAAAAAGTAGACTCCCTGCCTTTTGCTATGTCGCGGAGACGTCTATTACCGACCATGACAGTGTGATACTTGTGCTTGAAAACCACCCCCAACCGATGATAACATCTACCATCAGGAAAGTTAACTACATAGGCCTGGATAACGATATGCAAAATATATGCCTCAACTCCATCTACGAAGTAACTGATGTAAATGAAGCTACTACATTGTTAGTCAATGACCTAAACTCAATAATACTAGCTAACACACGAACCGTTTCCATTTCTAATCGCAAGAGGATTAAAAAGCCCTGGATAACAACTGGTCTATTGAGATGTATGAAAAATCGAGATAAACTCCACATAAAATCTAAAAAAAATCCTAATGATGAAATCAGCATGATCACCTACAAAAGGTACAGAAATTTTTGCAACTGGCTACTAAAAAAACTAAAAACCGACTATGAAAAAAACCTATTAGATGAAGCTGCTAAAACTAACAATAAAAAACTTTGGGACGCTGTAAAACAAATAACACACTCCATCAAAAAGTCAAACCCAGCAATGGATCTTATTTCCACCCCAAACCCCTCTACCTCTGTCAATGCAATAAACAATTTCTTTGTGTCTATTGGCAAAAACCTTGCTGAAAACATTCACGGCGGTAATCCTTCAATCTATTCACCACACGCTAACTTTTGTCCTTCCTCTTTCGTTTTGCTTCCCACTGATGAAGATGAGGTCCGTCAGTGTATCCTAAATCTGAAAAAAGTCAATTCAGTTGGACGAGACAATATATCAGGAGCTTTTCTTAAAAGATACCACACTATTATAGTCCCGCCCTTAACGTACATCTTCAACTTAATGTTCCATAGTGGTGTTTTTCCTAAGGAATTTAAACTTGCTGAAGTAATTCCAATCTACAAGAATGGTGACAGAGACTGTGTCAACAACTACCGACCCATCTCTATACTTTCTACTCTGTCTAAACTAGCTGAAAAACTTATTAACAAGCGTCTAATTAACTATCTTGAGACCAAATCATTGCTGTCGAAATCTCAATTTGGCTTTAGAGCTGGAATTTCGACCAATGATGCGGTCCACGAATTGATCGATCATATTGTTAATAAACTAGACCACAAAAAGAAAGTGATAGCGATATTCCTGGATTTAGCTAAAGCTTTTGACACAGTCTCTGTTCCACTCTTACTAACTAAGCTGCAAAATATGGGAATTCGTGATACACAACTCAAACTATTTCGGGATTACCTTGCTGACAGGCATCAGAGAGTTAGAATTGGAGAATTTGTTAGTGATGACTTACCTATTTGCTACGGTGTTCCGCAGGGTAGTGTAGTTGGGCCCACGCTTTTCCTCACCTTCATCAATGACCTGTGTGATCTGCTACTACAAAATGGCAAAATTGTCACATTTGCGGATGACACTGCGTTGATCTTCCATGGCGACAGTTGGGATGAGGTTTACAGCCTCGCTCAGTCTGGGTTCAATACTGTAACTTCTTGGCTCAACAACAACGGCCTTACTCTCAATGTCAGCAAAACAAAATTTGTACCATTCTCTATTAAAAACATCTCACCCGCAGTTCACGAAAATTTTTACATCAAAGCCCATTACTGTTCATCTGCCCACTCCTGTTCCTGCAGTCGATTGGAAATAGCTTTTAGTATAAAGTACCTGGGAGTCATGATTGATAATACTCTCAGCTTCAAACACCACCTGGACTTACTATCTTCCAGAACTCGAAAACTAATTTTCGTTTTTAAAAATTTAAGCCGTATTGCAGATAAAAATGTCATTAAAATGGTTTACATGGCCCTGTGCCAATCCATTCTAACCTATTGTATTACTGTTTGGGGTGGCACTTGTAAAACTAACTTAATAAAACTTGAAAGAGCCCAAAGAGCGGTACTAAAAGTAAGCCTGTCGTTACCTTTTTTCTTTCCTACCAAAGATCTGTACTTGCTCTCTGATGTGTTGACAGTAAGACAACTTTATATCCTGTGCTCAGCTCTAAAACAACATTCACTAATAGAGTATGATCCTTCACTTAACGCAAACAAGAGAGTCAAACACAGGGTTTGCCCAACACTCACTTATCGTAGCACTGCCTTCGCACGCAAATTCTTTGATTTTCTTGGTGGACATCTATATAATAAGATTAACAAGAAGCTAACAGTTTACCCTCTAACAAGAGCAAATTGTAAGAGGGTTATTACTGCCTGGCTTAAGTCCCTCAATTACGATGACACTGAAAATCTGCTCATTGTACCATCCTAACCAACTGCGTATGTTGTCACCTCCTTCACCCCGTACACATGCACTCACACACACACTCACTCTCTCCTACACGCACTCACACAGACACATACACGCTCCCACAAACTCGCACTCACACTCACGCACACTTACTCACGCACATACTCAATTACTCTTTCAATTTAGTTCCTGCCACTCACCTTGTATCCCCATAACAGCAACAATCACACTGCACCTAGCTTAATCCCTCTTAATTTTACTTCTCACTGATGTTGTATACAGCTGTCACCTATTGTCCGGAGTCTGGAGAGGCTGGTAATCTGTCATACAGGTCTCCTAGTACAGAAACCAGTCTCTCATATAGATCACAACAATTATCGCTAATGTTTTGTATGCTTCTTTATATTATATTGTTTGCAAATTTCTATGTGAGAGAAGAACAATAAACTTATTATTATTATTATTATTATTATTATTATTATTATAGAGAGAGAATATATTCGAGGGTAGGAATCATCAATACAACACTCTCAGTTCATGTTATGAAAAAGTCATTCGTGCTTTCTGAATGCGGTAAAGAGACAAATAACATCTTTAATTTTGGGCTTACTCATGGAAGTACCAAACAAACAAAAAAAAAAAAAAAAATACTTTTCAAACTACCAAATCTGTTCCACTTTCAAAATTTGAACAGTGAGCACCTGAGCACTTTTGTAAAAATATATTAGCATAGCGTAGCATAATCAACCTTATAATGATCCTACTACTGGGACTCAGGCCTCCTCGTTAATAGAGGGAATGGGCCGTAATCCACCACGCGGGCTTAGAGCAGATTGGTAGATGTCACATGTCTTCGAAGTTTTTGGTTCTAGGACATGCCGATTTCCTCATTATGTTTTCCTTACCGTTTTGAGCCTGGCTGGGTTTGAACCTGTGATATACAATTCGTAAATCGGTGATGTTATCACTGGGCCACCATTGTTCTATTCAAAAACATTATCATCTTTCTGCCTTTATCCCGTATTATCTGGGGTAGGCGCAACACGTTTTTTCTTCCATTCTGTCCTGTCACCGTTCTTAACAGTTCTTAAATAAACTTTCATTCTTTCATTCCTTTCCTCCACGGCACGGCTGGCTGATCCCTCATACTAGCTCTCGAAAACTATGACACTCACATACACATCCCACAGGACACTTCCAATAACCCGCTCTGCTTAAACAGTAATTTCTGTATTTTTTTTTTTTAGTTTTAATTTATTTTTACCTTGGTTTTATAATATTTTTTTTTTCACTTTTTTTCCTTGTTTTGGTCTGATGTTTTGTAACCATAAATAGTATTACCGACACTCAAGGTCATCTAACAATGTACTTCCTTTTTTGCTGTGGTGACCTGTGCCACAGGTTCTTTCCAAAAACATATTTCAGGTAGACCCTACTAGACCTATTTTAGACTCTTATAATTGTGGAATATAGTCTTTAAGTCACTTTGTTAACTGTCAAAAAAACCTATTGTGAAGAGTGAATAAATGAATTGAATTGAATTTAGTAACATGCGTTTCATTTCATCTCTCTTTAAATGACCATCTGGGTTACCATGACGTTTAAAGTTAGATTGTCTTATTCTTATACCATTGTGGGTAAGAGATGGCGCTAGACAACCTGTATAGCTCTGTCTCTAACCCACACTGAAATAAGAATGAAACAATCTTACTTTGAACGTCATGGTAACCCACCATATCAAGTTCTGCTCAAAAATATAATGATGCCTGAAATTTCCTGCCGCTTTTAATTGTTAACTCATACTCGTATTCTTCACAAAAGTCAATAAGGGCTTCGCACACTCATTGCTCTCGACTCGCGACATTACAATCTAGGACCCTTTTTGTTTCTGTATATCCTTTTTCTCTGCGTCTAATACCACCATGACTAAGGCTACAATCACTTGAACTGCCCTTCTTGGTAAGCTTATGTACTCGGCTCCCTCGTGTACGAGCTTGATTTTATGTGACCCTTGACTTTTCCATCGTCATTGTTAGCCAATGTTGAAGGTTAGGATCTGTTTTTGATTGGTTTAGTGGTCGTATTTCACAGGATGCATGTTGGAGAGTGTACGCGGGAATTGCATGACTTGATTCCACCATCATCTTTCTACCATTGGATAACTCGATGTACGGCGAGTATTCACCCTTACGTTGTTGAAACCTTTACGGTCCGGACTACGCGTTTCGACTCGTCGTTTATACCGCGTACATTGAGCGACTGGAACAATGCCTGCTGCGGTCTTCCCGTCAGATTATAATTTGGGTGTCTTCAAGGCTAGAGTAAATAGGCTCCTCATAAACTAGTGCACTTCACCATCAACGATTGCATCCCTGCTTGGGATCGCAGTCAAGCACTAGTTTATATTATATAAAAAAAAACAAATTGGTTATTGGTTATTGGTGGTTTGGTTGGTTATTGGTTGGTATTGGTAATATTTGTGTATGTTTATTTTATGTATATATACATTTGATCCCTTGTTTTCGTATTATTCTTTTCTTTTTTTTTATGCACCTACCATGTTTCCTCTTCACTACCCTTGGTTGACTGGTAGAGAATGCCAAAGGCATTAAGTCCGCCTTTGTACCTTTATGTTGCATGAAGTTTTAATAAATAAATAAATAAATAAAATTAAGGAGCAATTTTTATTTTAAATATTTGTATTAGGAAGAGTGGGCGCGTGGTGGGACCATCTAGCTATCTCTCTTACGCGCGTAACCTGATGGAGGTGACGTCATAATGTAGTTTGTGCATAATTTTTCTGTTACTTGACAGTTACCCCTTCTACCAGATTTGAAAGGTTTCTACTTTGTACCTTACTCAATTTTCAATGGATTTGAAAAATTCTTTCTATTTACGATTTTGGATAAATTTACTTTTTACCAAAATGAGGCTTCTATTAGGACTATTGTAACGCGGTAAATATAACTGAATTGTGAAGGTCAGATAGGCAGTCAATCCATTTCAAATACAGCTATTCAGCTGCATCTGGTTAGACTGGAAACCGACCCCAACACAGTTGGGGTGCAACTGTAGAACTGGTGCAATGCAAAGTGAAATAAATTTGTTACGGAATGTTTTGAAGATGTTTGGGCATGAACCCCTTTTTTTGGGTGGGAAAATCATCCAATGACCAGACTTTTACTGACTAAAAACCCACCCTGTTCCTTCGTTGCCTTTTATACCAGCGCCGAGTCTTCCTTTCAGAAGCAGACCCTTGGCCCCAGCGGACTTCTACCCTGCTGGGCCCCTGCGGTTTGCTGACATCTTCTTGAGGCGCACGTGGAACAGTACGCGTCGTCGACGACTTGGGCTCGGTCCGGACGGTTACCGGATGGTCGGTGAGCTACCCATTGCTCGCCGACCGCAAGCCCGCGCCTACGGTGGCTGGAAATTGGGATCGGGATCCCGGCGGCTGGGCCGATTGGCATGAAACCCTACAGGTGGGTCTAAGCCAGAGGAGCCGAGTACGAGCCGAACTCAAATTCGTGTAGTGTGGATTGACATCCATCTAGAGGGACTGAGCACGAGCGACACTGCACGATTTTGAGCTGGGCTTGTGCTTGGCTGCTCTAGCGTAGACCCACTTTATGGTTCTTATCTTTTTCATTTCTGCTTTGAGAATGCTACATGCTCGCGACCTTTTTGCTTACTATGTTCCATCGTTTGTATCTTTGTTGCAGTGGTGGATTAAACCAGCGCGGGACCTGTAGAAAATTCGATCAAGGGACTCTGCGTAGACCTTATTTTATTAAGATAGATTAAATAAAATATTCTGTGTAATCAGCTGTATTTAGATTAGTATAGATATTTTGACTAATTTTGGTTACGATCAAGTGCGAAATCCCTGAATGCGTGGGGCCCCAGAATGTGCGGAGCCCGAGTTTTTGCTACTCTTGCTACAGGGCTAATCCGCCACTGCATTGACTTTATTTTATTTTATTGTAATCGGAAAACAAACAGTATTAACAACTAATAAAAACAACAAATTATGCAACTATAAACCAATGACATGTTGCTTGATAGAGAAAAAAGAAAGAATTTAATTACAATGATGGTAAGCACTTTAACAATACGACACAATCATAATATTACGTGTTACAGTGCTCAATAAAACAATTATCGAACCAATGTTTGGTAAGAATTCGATTGAATACACGCGGCTTAGTAGTGAATAAGTCAAGTTCAGAAAAATCAATCAAGTTATTGTAGGACTTTGCGCATCTTATAAAGAACGAATTCTGTCTGTACTTTGTTTAGCAGCGGGGAACGTTAGGAAGAAGAAAGGGTATTTTAGCAGATCTAGTGGGGGCGCGTAAATTAATTTTGGAGAGAAGTTGCGGGGCGTCAATGTAAGATTGTGCTAACTTAACGAGGAAAGAGATATCTGATATTATTTTTTTTTTTTATATTCCTTCTCTCCCTAAATGGAGATGCTCGACCAAAGTCAGTGAAAGACTCTTTCGAACATGTAAATACGAATATTTTAACTCTCATATTTTCCAGCCAATAACATTTCAAAACAACAGCACACCCACGGAACAGGGGACGAGACTAATCCTCAAACCAGTTAGACATTGTTTGATGTCCAAAATTCTAATCATAATTTTTGTTGAAATTCTACAATGAAATATTAAGCCATTTCATCGGCATACCTTCATATCGAAAACTGTCAAATATCAACAGAAATGTGACACGATTGTCAAGTTTTTTGTCAGTACACGACGCAGAGGAGGCTGATTGGAGCTTGCTGTGCTTTTGATTTATATTTCCGCTTATTTTTAGAGAAAATCGGTTTGGTTTCGAGCTGTGATATGAGTGAAATTAAAAAATACCTATGTATCGGTCTAAAGTTCTTTTCCCTTATTTTAGTGTCTAGCTTATGAAAAAGTCTTGCGTTATCTTACAAAAAATCTTACCTATTGGCCATGAAAAAGACAAAATGATAATGATATCCAGCAAATACTATAATTTGTAACTTAAAGATCGCTTGGATTGAAGTCCCGTACTTAAGGGTAAACCATTATCGAATGAAATCTGGCAACACCATTCAAGTTTTTCATGCAACCGCAGTTGTCAAATTAGACGGTGTTCGATATTTAACACTTTGACACTGGCAGCTAATCCTCTCGGACACTCCTCTTTTTGTCGATGGTCTCGGGTGTCATGGCCGATGTCGAATAATCCTTTTAAACGCACGCTGTTATTAAATAACCTGTGTCGTATTTCTGTTCTTATATGCTCACATTTTATGTAAAAAATGTAATCGGAAACTTTGAGTTTGGGTAAAAAGAGAAGTTCAGTGGCTAAAGCTTTTGAATTGTTGACAAAATTGTGCAGTAAAGGGCAGCAATTAGCACTTTCTATCGCCCATGGATGAGTCTTAGGAACTTGCCTATCTTCATTATTGAAACTTTTCTAAGAACTGTGTATCTGTAGGTGTAAAATCTTTAGGTTTTGTAAGAGCAATTTTTTATGATTAACAGGTAGGCATAATTAGAATCTCAGCATATAGGCAGTCTTTTAAGTAGGTTGGTATCTAGACACACAGTAACGTGTCAAACCAAGAGATAACTGGTGTGCACCACCTGAGGTTTTTTTATTACCCTCTAATGCTTAAGGACCTAACGTTACGTGACGTTCACTGTTGGACATCCCCCCCAAGGGTCCAATACTTTTCGCATCTAGCAGATTCCGGCGCCATTCGCCAGGTATTAGTACATTAATAGCATAATCAAATTTATAATGTTTCCACTGCTGGAACTTAGGCCTCCTCTCTAGGAAAATAAATGGGCCGTAATCCACCCCGCGGGCCCAGTGCGGATTGGTGGATCGAGTCACGTGTCTTCGAGTTTTTGGTTTTGGGATATCCGCACGACGTTTTCTTTTTCTTTCGCCGTTTTTGAGTGCAGTGGTGATGAAATAAATTACACAAAGTAATGTTAGTCCGTTACCACTGCTCCGATCCACAGTTCTGTTGCGCCAGGTATTACTATTTCATAGATTATAAAGCAATTGTTATAAATTTCACACGAATTTCAATGATCAAAATAGATTTTGACAAGTCATACGTAACATTGTATAGGTGAAGGTATCGTCCACCCGTGTCACAAGGAAAAATAGCTACCCAAGTAGTCCCTATTGTGGCGGTTACTGCTAAATCATTGATCGACGATAAATATGTGGATCATTCACACGGTGGATCGCGACAGGTGGCAGCACTTGCTATGTCACTCGTAGATCGAATCGCTGAGCTATTGAATTAGATCCTTTTTTGAAATTTGAAGTTTGTGTCGTGAGGTTGGTTCCGTGGAGATTTTTTGACGGGATATATAGGACTACAAAATATAGTTCTCTGAGAAGATAAGTTTTGCATAGCCTTAATAAAATTGCTCGAAGACTTGCACTGTAAGCTATGATTAAAAATTTCAGGGATAGCTCTAATTTCAGTAATCTAAATGAAAATATTTCTATTTTGAAACAGAAATCATTCTGATATTGTAATTTACTATAATATCAAGACTTTCTGAAAAATTGCTCTTGCAATTGTTTTCATATTATGTAAATAAGTAGGTACTTTTCTAGAATGATAATTTTATTGGTAAATTGTTCAAAGTTCAATTTAAGAACCTCTACGACCAAAAAATTTATTGACCTCAATTCATGCGGATCTCCAAAAGTAGACAGAAACCAGCGACAAATATTTTGTAGGCGTACGACGTTGTTTTTTTGAAATTTGAATTTGGAAGCCCCAAGTTCAGTGTGGCCAACCAAAATGCGTTTGTCGTGTAATCCTCTAGGGATATGGATTATTCTTTTCTCATTTTTTCAATCAATTATTATTTTTTGAAACATTGTCCTTTGCGTGGGATATTGGACCGTAGGCATGTCGAGTATTTTATACGGTTTATTAATTTTCTATTAGTTATTGTTGCGTTTTTTCTTTGTTAGATGTCACGTCGATCACGAATGAATCCAATTACTGCGTCTTATGGTTTTTTCTTATTAAAAAGTAAGTGTAATAATAGTGTCTGATATTTATAAGATACAAACAAATTTCAGGCGTTAGGACAAAGACACGATTATGAAAAAAAAATCCTACATTTAAAAAAAGAAAGAAAAATTAACCAGTTATATTTTGTTGAGTTATCCAAATAACAATGTACCAAGCTTATTATTGCTCAAATTGTGCTTTCCTTTGATAAGTCATGTGTGATAAAAATTGCATTGTGACGTTATTATATGTAATAAAAGAGAAAAATGTTTTTACCTTGTAAGAAAAATTGAGGTAATTGTACTTCAATTTCTCGGAAAATATACGAGTATACGGTTCCTAGAATTCACGCTGTTCATTTGGGAGAGTGTCTAACCGTGAATAAAGTTTTATTTTCCACACAGCTTGGTTGTTTCAAATCATTACTTTGTACACTGATGAAAACAGGACAAAGTCTGTTTTTGTAGTGTTTCTCTGGAAAACTTTATCAACATATTTCTAGGAATTTTCCGGTATGTTTCTCCTTTGTTATTTCATACTTTATGATTAACCACTGACCTTTACTATTTATCACACTGGACTGGTGGCTGTCAAAATGCTTTTGTGCCTTTTTGATATTTGCCATTTTGGCGCTGTAGGCCGTAACGAGGGTTTACGGTACTAAAACTAGCAATGTCGACCTCGGCGAAACAAATATCGATAAATGTTGGTAAACAATATTGTACAAAAAAATATATATGTTAAGATTATTATTATACTTTATTACGTTATATTAGTAAGTTTGTTTTAAACTTACTGTATGTAAACTGACTGTACTGCCTTTGTCTTAATCGGAGTGATAAAAAATGCGAAAGTTTTGATGGATGTTTCTTACTTTCCAGTTTAAAATATTTATCCTGATGTTAGGAGATGTTTGGCGCACTGTTAGATAATGACCTGGATTAATATACCTACCAAAAATAATTATTTGTCAGTTAGCTTCGAAGCCGTGAAATAATGAATACAGTACCAAGTCAAAAAGGTTAAATGAAACACATTTTATATTATATTCATATTTTATTTTTGTTCAGAAAACAGAAACGTTTATTTCAAATAAACGTTTTGAAAATTTTAAGGTTTTTCTTATTTGATGGGCAACTTTTTTAGCTGATCTTGGTGAAATTTCATATCGATGGCCATTCAAATTCCATATTAAATTCTAGCCTTTTTAGGTGTTGATGAGACTTCATAATTATGATCAGTTAGCTGTTCTTGATCCTATAGAGATAGAGGAACTATACATTTTTTGGTTCACTAATGCGAGACGCACACGTCTTGTCTTTGGTCCGTATTGTGTCTGAGATAGTCCATTACCCTAAATTAACAAGAGGGAACCGTTTGATTACCTCCAGTACTGCAAGACGGTAAGCCTCGCATATACCTTCCGCCATGAATAATTTCCAAGTAGTATTTATTAATGTTCATCAGTAATCCTCAAAGTGTAGTCTTGTGTGGCCCGTTCGGTTGGCTCCCCTGGGAGTAACGGTGTTGTGTTACGTTTGCTTTGTTATGTTGGTAGTTAAGTGGGCTGTTTTTGTTTTGATGTTGTAGTTGTCCAGAAGTTTATTGGGTCTTGATTTTGGTTCGTCTGGTTGTACATTTTTATCGGGAAAATACTTTTTTCAACACACTTTCTCAAAAATCTGCTCCTACTCACTACTTTTTAGCAGTTGAAAATCAACAAATGACTTTTTCCGTACTATAGTGGAAAGAGAGGGCGTGTAAGACTTTTGCAGACTAAAACCTACCTGTGTCCTTCAGTTTCTTTTTGCGATCTAGAGGCACGGTCACTCTTTCGAACGTTCCCGTAGCTCCAGCAGGCATTGGAAAATGTCGTTTTATACATGTGGAGAATTGTCATTGCCGATTTTTAGTTCCAAAATTAAACCGGGCCTGTATTCGGATTCGGCTGCAGTGATAACCTTTTGACACAGCAAAATGTACTATTTTGGACATTTGTCTACAATCTCATATGTACACAATTTAGGATTATCCTTTTTCAGGTCGAGGCTATTTACAAGCCTCACCATAATTTTTTGGTAGCATGGTGAAGCGTCAATGCCTTTTCTTAAGGTATATGTATTTTTAGAGAATAAATAATATAAATTAGTTAGCTTTCCCGCATTCTCTAAGTTAATTGAGTCTCTGTTGACGATTTCCTTCGCCAATATCTACGACCGCAACGCCCACTGGTGACGTATCGAATGCTTTCTTGAGACGCTCGCTAAAGACCGCTAGATGGCGTCTAACCCGCTAACAAAACAGTAGTGTGTGTCCGCTACGCAAATCGACATTGCGTCGAATAAAAACCGCTCCGCTGTAAAAATCCCATATCTGTTGAAAACCTGAGAATTCTCCTGTAATAAGTGTATCTGCTACTGTGAGACATTAAGACCATAAAGTGCAGTGTTGGTTTCACGAGTTCTGACCAGCCCACCGGTGGATGGATGAAGATTTAGCTCGCCGGCCGGCAGCTCACAGACAGACCACGCGTCCGTGGATGAAGCGCTTTCCTGACGACGAGTTGGGGTCACTGGATTAGCAAGGTACGTGGGTTATAAGTTGCTATCGTTGTTGTAGAGGTCGGTGCATCGGGGAATCGTCAACAGGGATTTAATTTTGTGTAATATAACCATAATTTCACCGCCATATTGGTAGTCTTAAAACACCACCCGTTCAGGTGATTGCTATTTACACGCCTCACCATAATTATTTGTTCCTTTCGAGCCTGGATAGATAACCAGGTAACCGCTCCCTAGTTAGATTTTTACGTAATATTTGGTGAAAATCATAATAGGTATATATAGGTTATAGATATTTACGTAAACCTTTGGTAAATTATTCTTGCCTATAAACCGCTCTCCGCTTTATCATAAACATAATTGACAATAGATTCTACGTAGGTTTTGGTAAATCTGTCAATATTGTTTCATAGAATTTAATGTGATACGTATTTCACTTTGATAACATATAATAGGAGGTAGTTTCACATCATTTCGGCTTTGTGTGTATTAGTGATTTTTATTCAGATACCGCCACAGAGCGGGAGGATACTTTACGATTGCTAACCGCCTGATAAGTTTACCCGCGCATATTTTTAGATATTGCTCTTGATATTAACTTAACAAAATGACTGAGAAACAATTAAAGCCGGAAGATTTACTGACTATCCTTCATGAGAAGAAAGGATTGTTATTCAAACGCCTTAATCGATTATATGAATTATCGAAAAGTATTTCGTCGTTCGATACGAGAAATAGTGAAAGTTTTATGACTGAATCGGAAACTATTGACGACATTCGTGACAAATTTGAATCTTATGTCGATCAAATTAACCACATAAACATTAATTTGAAACCTGGTTCGAGTCCCGACTATGCTTGTTTAGAATCCTTTGAAGATTTGTTTATTCGCATTAAGCGTATTAGGAATAAAATCGACAGTAGTCAATCTCAGTTATCTCAATGTAGTAATTCGAAAACGCCTTTTGAACCACTAAAAATAAAGCTGCCTCCGATTGCATTGCCATCTTTCGACGGGAAACCTGAGAATTGGCCTGTTTTCTATGAGTCGTTCAAGTCGAATATTCATGACAATGATCAGCTGACTGACTCGCAGCGTGTGCAGTATTTAGTAGGTAGACTTACACATAACGCGTTAAAGATTACAGCCGGTATTGTGCCTACGGCTGATACCTATAATTTTCTATGGGACAGCTTAGTTAATAAATACCAGGATAAGCGTACATTAGGTATACACTATTTAAATAATATATTAGACTTAAAAAGTTGTTTGTGTAACGCAAATAGTCTCGATTCTTTCATTGAAACATTTAGTGCAAGTATTTCTGCCTTGAAACAACTTGGTATTCCGGATCTTGCGGATTTTATTCTCTTGCATTGCGCTATGAGAAAAATAGATTCACAGACTGGTCAATCGTTTGAACTTTCCGTTCGCGATGTTGAAATACCTACAACTAAATTGTTAATTAGCTTTGTTCAAGATCAGGCTAAGATATTAGCACGCTCGAATTTATCTCATTCGAACGCGAAAAATAATTATAATAAACCTCATAGTCCCGCATCTCGCGAGCCTCGCACGCAAACGAAAGCGTTTGTTGTGAATGTATCGCCTAATTCTACAGCTCCTCCCGCTCCGCCCCGCTCCGTCTGCGCGTATTGTAAAGATAACGCTCATGTTCATTTGTATAAGTGCGCTGAGTTTCAATCCGCGTTGACTCCTAGAACTAGGTTTGAGTTTATTAAATCCGTACATGGTTGCGCAAATTGTCTGAGCACGTCGCACGGTTTGAGTAATTGCAAGTCGACCTCAGTCTGTAACGTATGTAAAAAACGCCATCATACTTTATTACATTTTGAGAAAAATAATAAACAATCGCATGTAGCTGATGTTAAACCGACGAATTGCAATGTGGCCGTCGCGTCCAGCCTGGCTGTGCCGCTGGCCACTGCGCCCCCCGCGTTCCCCCCGCCCCACGCGGCGTCTTGTGGTTCGGGTGACGTTGCTCAAACATGTCCGACCCATAACACGGCCGTATTATTGGCTGCAGACACGAGGGCTAAGTCGGCAGTCTTGTTGTCGACCGCTCAGGTTTATGCGCGCGCTAACAATAATAGTTCGGGCCATAAAACAATAGTTAGGTGCTTAATTGACAATGGTTCGCAAAATAATTTAATAACTACAGATTGTTGTAGAAAACTCAACTTAGTAATAATTCCTTTGAATAATTCTTTTGTCAAAGGAGTTGGTTCTGTGTCGCGGCCGATAATAGGTTATGTGAATCTAGATATCGAGTCTCGCGTATACCCGCATCAAAAATATACTATTTACGCGTTAGTAGTTGAATGTATTACGGATCAGCTACCTTCGCACCATATTAAGTGGGATTGTCATGTGGACTTCCACTCGCTTCCGCTCGCTGATTTAAGCTGGAATATTCCAGGAGATATTGACATAGTGTTAGGCGCTCAACTGTTTCCGTATATTTATTTGGGGAATAGGGTAGACTTAGGTTCAAATGCGCCACCCGCATTATTGACCACATTCGGGTATGTCCTTATGGGTGATTTTCCGCATAGTAAAGATAATTTAAATTTACCTAGCTCTTCTTTCACAGCATTAGCCCTTAATGATTCATTACAAAAGTTCTGGGAATTGGAAGAAGTTGAAAATAAACGTTTTTTATCTCCTGAGGAAACCGAATGTGAGAATATTTTTTCCTCGACCGTGTCACGTGACGATGCGGGACGTTATACTGTCGCGTTACCCTTTAGTAAGGATCCCAGCGAGTTGGGTAACTCCCGTACCGTCGCGTACCGTCGACTGGTTGCGCTGGAGAGAAAACTCCGCCAATCGCCGACGTTGCGGGAAAATTATAACACAGTGATCCAAGAGTACATAGATAATGGATACTTAAGTCCAGTCGACGAATCCGCCATTTCGGATGACGGGTACTACATCCCTCATCACGCTGTCGTTCGGCCAGATAAGCCGATGCCGCGCGTCGTATTGGATGCGAGTGCCAGGATTCATACCGGTTTATCTTTAAATGATGTACTCCATATTGGTCCGAATTTACAAACAGATTTGTTTCTTCTTTTAATCAATTTTAGATTATTTCCTATCGCTATAAATTCTGATATTAAGCAGATGTACTTACGAATTTGCGCACCTGTTGAGCAGCGTAAGTACTTACGCATTTTGTGTCGATTCAGTGAGAATGATCCTGTGTTGACATTCGCTTTTAACCGCTCACCTTTTGGACTGAAGTCGAGTCCTTACATAGCTATGCGCACTGTGCGACAGCTGGCCTCGGACAGTCCGCATTATTATATACTTAAATTCGCTAGACCGAAGGTTCGTTATGAACCCCGGTCGCCGCAGGGATTGTCAGCGGCGGAACGAGTTATGATCCGTGCTGTGCAATCTGTTCATTTCGCAGATGACATTGAGCTCATCATATGTGGTAAATTGTTGCCAAAGAAACTTGGCAGTTTATCTGTCTTTTTAGATGAAGAGGGTATATTACGCATTGGGGGAAGACTTTCAAAGTCATGCCTTCCCTTTGATGCTAAGCATCCTTTTTTACTTCCCAAACATGATCCTGTTGTGGATTTGATAATTCGTCATTACCATGTGATGAATTGTCACACTGGGCCAGGGCTACTTATGTCTATTTTACGACAGCGATTTTGGATACTAGATGCCAGGACTGTCATTAGGTCCAAGTTGCGACAATGCAACACATGCTTTAGAGTTAATCCGACGCACCCCACTCCAATGATGGCGGCCCTTCTTGAATACCGTGTATCGGAATCAAAGGCTTTTGTCCATACTGGAGTGGATTATGCTGGTCCCATACGCATAACTCTCTCTCGTCGCAGAGGTCAACACGCTCAAAAGGCTTACATCTGCTTGTTTGTGTGCTTGGTAACCAAGGCTGTCCATGTAGAGTTAGTCTCTGAACTTGCTACCGACGCCTTTTTATCCACGTTTGAGCGTTTTATCTCGCGTCGAGGGCCAGTATCCTGTCTCTATTCGGATAACGCTACCAATTTCGTTGGTGCTAAAGCTCAATTAGATGAACTTTATAATTTCTTAATGAGGTCAAACCTCAATTCGTCTCTTTTAAATGAGTTATCAACTCGCCGCATTAAGTGGAAAATGATTCCACCTCGCTCCCCACATTTTGGCGTTATGTGGGAAGCCAATGTAAAACCATTAAAAACGCATCTTTATAAAGGGACTGACAATGTCGCTCGCGTTGCAATGGTGAGGACAAGGTTCGGTAATTTTAAACGCTCTGTCACAAAACTATATCCTATTCCAACGCAATAAAATTTCATTTTAACGATACTCGTAGTTTTTTAAGGTTTAGGATTAGTATACTAAATGATTTTTATTTTCCGCATTTAGTCTTAAAGCTTAGACTTTCCGATCATGATCTAGGTTAGTAAATCTTTACAATTTTAACCTTTCCCTTTGAAAGCACTTGCGTCCTTCCAAGGGGGGGAGCATGGTGAAGCGTCAATGCCTTTTCTTAAGGTATATGTATTTTTAGAGAATAAATAATATAAATTAGTTAGCTTTCCCGCATTCTCTAAGTTAATTGAGTCTCTGTTGACGATTTCCTTCGCCAATATCTACGACCGCAACGCCCACTGGTGACGTATCGAATGCTTTCTTGAGACGCTCGCTAAAGACCGCTAGATGGCGTCTAACCCGCTAACAAAACAGTAGTGTGTGTCCGCTACGCAAATCGACATTGCGTCGAATAAAAACCGCTCCGCTGTAAAAATCCCATATCTGTTGAAAACCTGAGAATTCTCCTGTAATAAGTGTATCTGCTACTGTGAGACATTAAGACCATAAAGTGCAGTGTTGGTTTCACGAGTTCTGACCAGCCTACCGGTGGATGGATGAAGATTTAGCTCGCCGGCCGGCAGCTCACAGACAGACCACGCGTCCGTGGATGAAGCGCTTTCCTGACGACGAGTTGGGGTCACTGGATTAGCAAGGTACGTGGGTTATAAGTTGCTATCGTTGTTGTAGAGGTCGGTGCATCGGGGAATCGTCAACAGGGATTTAATTTTGTGTAATATAACCATAATTTCACCGCCATATTGGTAGTCTTAAAACACCACCCGTTCAGGTGATTGCTATTTACACGCCTCACCATAATTATTTGCCACTGCTCTTGCAGCGGCCGGCAGCTCACCAAAATATTATGGTGAAGGCGTGTAAATAGCAATCACCTGAATGGGATGGTGTTTTAAGACTACCAATATGGCGGTGAAATTATGGTTATATTACACAAAATTAAATCCCTGTTGACGATTCCCCGATGCACCGACCTCTACAACAACGATAGCAACTTATAACCCACGTACCTTGCTAATCCAGTGACCCCAACTCGTCGTCAGGAAAGCGCTTCATCCACGGACGCGTGGTCTGTCTGTGAGCTGCCGGCCGGCGAGCTAAATCTTCATCCATCCACCGGTGGGCTGGTCAGAACTCGTGAAACCAACACTGCACTTTATGGTCTTAATGTCTCACAGTAGCAGATACACTTATTACAGGAGAATTCTCAGGTTTTCAACAGATATGGGATTTTTACAGCGGAGCGGTTTTTATTCGACGCAATGTCGATTTGCGTAGCGGACACAACTCTTTTGTCAGCGGGTTAGACGCCATCTAGCGGTCTTTAGCGAGCGTCTCAAGAAAGCATTCGATACGTCACCAGTGGGCGTTGCGGTCGTAGATATTGGTGAAGGAAATCGTCAACAGAGACTCAATTAACTTAGAGAATGCGGGAAAGATAACTAATTTATATTATTTATTCTCTAAAAATACATATACCTTAAGAAAAGGCATTGACGCTTCACCAACTGGCTTAATCTTAGATAGATATAACAGAATAGAATTTAATGAAGAAATAGGTGACCAAAGTAACTTTTCATATTAAAAAAATGTAATCGATAGCATCCCTCCTTGCTACCGATTTATTTTTCTCTTAAAAATACAACAAGGAATAGAATTTAAAAAAAAAAACATCAGTTCGCCCCGTTAACGCGAAGCTTAAGCTGAAGAAATAAATTTTCTTGTTCGAAAAAACCGACGATGGATTAGGCCGCACGCTCCATTGCCGATTATAAATTTCGCTCGGAAGAATCGGTATCTCCTTTTTGTTGTTGACTATGTTTGAGCCGTGGGTCTGCTTGTATTTGACATGGTATTATTTTGTATACGAATGTAATAAAATATACTATGTAGAAGGTGAATATATTTTTAGCATTAGCTTCTGACGTTTTTTATGTGCCTGTGCGAAATAAAAATATTTGGAATTTGAATATTGACACAAATTCTGTAGAAAGTTTTATTATTCATTTATTTTTCAGACATATGTAGTCCATACATTACATACAAAAGTAAAATTAAATAAGACATTAAAATAATCAAATTAAATAACATGAAGTGTCATTATGCACATGAAATGAAATTCAAATAAAAATACATATAAATAAAATAACACATTAGGTACATAATAAATCAAAAATTTGAGATACACAATAATTAGGTACAATTATTTTCACACACACAATGTCACAATGTCAAATTATACGAGGAGTTATATGTGGAAAGTCATCATAGAACTTCTTTCTCTCTGTCTCCTGCTCTGAAGGCATAGACAATGTGAGATTCTATATCCTAAGTAATTTCGTTTTAACCTTTCGAATACCGTAATTAGAGACACAATAGAAAGACAATGAGAGAGCGAACCGCCGGCGCCGCCGGCGCCGTTCACTTGAGATTTAATAAATTAAATTAAATGTCACGTGGTTAATTTTGGCAATTGACTTCTCTGATAGAAATTTGTTCCGTGTTCTTTCAGTTGCTCTTTGCATTCCAGGGCCGCGGTAACACTTCAGCCAGTGTTTTATCTCGAAAACCTTGAGTTATGGTTTAAAAGTTACAACAATGACAATATATAAATATGAACAGTAACATTACAGACACAAAATCTCACCGTTTTCCCTATGGGGCTCCCCCCACTGGCCTTCGCCAAACTCTGCAGAAATATCACCTACTACAATCCTTACATGCCTACTACTCATAATATATAAATGTACGAAGCGTTTTACTATAAACCTTACGCATTAATTGAATTTTCAATGAGATCAGTTTCTCTCCATCAAGCGTAGCAAAGTGCTACGAGATGGCTACGAAGGTCTACGAAAACAATCGATACATTTTTCTCTATAAAATGAAAGGAATTTTGCAAATGACTATCCTTACATACAAACGGACCAACATACGAGCATACACGTATATTCTCTCTGTATCTTCGCGAATTGTTTTTTATATATATTTTTAATCCCCCAGGTGGGTGCAGAATGGTTTCTAATTGGGACGTTAGCTCACAATGGTGCCAACCCTTAATATAAAGAAATTGTTAAAGAATGTGTGACAATGGCACTACTGCATCGAACGGTGGGAGGTCGCATCTATGAGTTTGAAGGTTACATTCTATAGGCGTTCTATCATTCTATTTTTGAATTTGTCATTGTATTTTTTTTATGTTGGTAGTATCAATTTTACGCGTAGACCGAAGAAGGGCAACTCCCGTATTATTGAGGAACGTTCGTATTGACAACATACCCACCCAACAATAGACGGTCCACCTACGTAATAACTACGTGTATAATAATTGTAACCGTTTTTCTCAAGTACCCGGCGACTATGTTCACTTGCTTGCATGAATATTGTAAATCGTAATCATAGAGCCTCACTCAACGACTGAACAATGCCACCCAAAACACAAGCATTCGCTTAAGGGCCTATTACACCACTCTATATTCAGACAGTCTTAGTCTATGTTTATCTATTTATTTCATCGTTCTGTTTCATTCCTTTACACGACCATTGGCGTAAGTTGCTCTTTTTCTTGTGTGACACTACATAGACTAATACTGTTTGAATATCGAGTGGTGTAATAGGCGCTTTAGTTTGGGAGATAGTACCAGTACCTATAGCCCATTACATTTACTTGTGACTAATAAGTCTCCTTGCCACAATAAAGATTATTATTAGTATTCGTGTCTCAGTCAAGTTTATGGAAATTAGAGATGTATGTCTAATTTCCCTATATTTTCACCAAGGATCTTGTATATCCTTCGGACTAATTTCTCTACATTTTTACAAGTTTTTGACATTGATTAATGCTGAAGTGAAATCGTAACATGAATTTGAATGTTTCTAACTACAATATTAAATCTAGTATCATAATTATTAAAAAAATACATCAATCTGAAAAAAAAAAACAAGGGAGTTGAAGGTAGATTAAAAGAATAACTTTTGTTTCAATATGCAAAGTTTTAATATATCACGGCCACAAATAAGTAGTTCTAACTTGTTCATGGACACGATGTTCTATTTCATTTACCTAAACGTTACTCTACGTTAATGAAATATGGCCATTTCCTGTTCAAAACTATCCGACATACAGCACATCCGTTTTATTATATTTGAACACATTAAAAATCCTGTTCCGCCCGATTAATCCCATATACGACCTGTAACTAAATCAATTATACAAAAAATCTATCTCAAATAAATTCAAAACTTTAGTGACCTTCCGATCGGTCAGGAAACGAAAAAATCCACCGAAAAAAACTATAAAAGCCATAATTTACAATTAAAAACGGCTACTGGTCATGGCCGAAAGTATACATAATAAATTTCTTCCTTAAAAAGGTCGACTGAAAGAGGCAGGATACTGGCACAAAGGCGGGACAACGTCGGGCGCAGCGAGAAAAAAATAAAAGTTGTTTATGGTCATTTTGCCGCCAACGCTCCGAGTTTTAAATTTAGAATTAAAAGTTTTTAAAGCGAGGTAGCGATGTGTAAGTTTAATTCTATATTCTGTTGTGCTTGATCATTTTGGTCTTTACCCGACTGACGAGGATATTCATCGGAAAGATACCTACTAACGTATACGTATGTATGTGATGTCTGGTTTAGAGGCTTTACTTGTATAACTTATCGTCAATTTGTTAATTTATAAAATATGTGTGTTCATTTATATCGTTCAACCGGTCATATTTTCGTGGAGAAATCAGGCGAATATTTTAAGGGTGCTGTAACTTGTTTTTTTGGTAGTACGTTGCAGGTCTGTACCTACCTAAAGATTTGAAGCAATTTCGATAGTTCCAAAACAACATAGTCGTTACTTATTGAAATTTTATATATTAAATATTTAAGTAGAGCGCCGAAACTAAATCACATTTTTGTCAGTGCGTAGGTACCTAAAGCAACAACTTTCATAGAGTATGATGTTATTCCATAAAACTAACAAACAATTGCAAACTGTATTCTCTACATGTCTATTCGTACAACAAAATCGAATATTTCTCATATTTATTTAGCTACAAGTAACCAAACAGACAGAAAAGGGGCTGGTTTTACAAAAATACCAAACAAATACACCTGTGTATACAATCGATTAAAAAAAAATACGACAAAAGTTCATTCATAGAGAACGGAACTGACATATCATGGACAAAGGATGCGTCTGCCCGTAGACAGATTCTCACGTTTTTTTAAAACTCATTGATGACCACGCCACGGTAGCAAAATTTATGACGTCTAGGTGCGAAGAGGTGATGAAAGAAGGTTAAATATGGCTTGAAATATTATGAATTGTTGACAAATTATACAGTTGGAATTCTGCTAATGATCATGTGCGATTATAAATCAGATAATAGCTTGTTATTTATAGTGGTTAATTATCATACTACTTAATAATAGTAATGAAGGAGAAAGTTGTCTGTGCTTAAGCTGATAATACCCTTTTGTGTTTGATGTCATGCAAAATAAACAACTAAAGAGTTGGAGGAATTGAGTTCTGAATGTCACGTTTGGCAGCTGGAATGAAGATCAAACAAAAGAGAAAGAAGAAAAGTAAAGGATTTTATTGATCACTAGCGACCAGCCCAGCTTCGCACGGATGTTAGAAATCATTGAAATTCTTATCTTTTCTGTACTGTATAATATGCAAGTATTATACATTTAAATCTTCCTCATAAGAATCACTCTGTCTATTGGTGAAAATTACATGAAAATTTGTTCTGTAGTTTTGAGTTTATCGCGTTCATACAGACAGACAGACGCGGTGGGGAAGTTTGTTTAATATTTACGAGTACCTAAAATGTCAGTCGTGCCGCGAGCGAGAAAGCAGGATGGAGCTATACACCCTATACCTATAGTTCCATCCCTTTAACAGTTCAGTTTAGGTCATCAACTGGATAGCGTTAAGAGTTCGTGGTAGGGTGGGTGGGGGTTTCTTTAAATACAGAGTGAATGAATTAGGTACCTACTTATATACAAGGGTGCTCCATAGTCGACTACAATCATCTTCCTGCCCTTGTCCCATCTTATTTGGGGTCGGCGCAACATGTTTAGTAGTCGACTACAATAAGGGCTATATTTCGCCGGGACACCATGGCGGCGCGACCAGTCGCCGCTGCCAACAAAATGTAGGTATACAGCTCTATAGAGAGTTGCTCACCTGCCCCCCTAGCCAAGTTACAACCGTTTCGTGTCGAATTCCGTTCTCCAATCGGTAACGCCTCGGTGTCAGCAATTGTAGAAAACGATAAGTTGGTAGCAATGTTGACGCGCCTGAGTTGCCGCTCGTTCTACAATGTCGTTCTACAATAACAAAGGATGTAGCGTTAAGCATTTTAGAAACGATAACAATTCATTCTATCATTTTTAACGATGTGAACTTGGCTACGAATTTTCTATTCGTTTGTTCTGACGTTGAGATGATGTCATTCCCATACATTTGATTAGTTTTCGACTAGCGTTAACGATTGCGGATTATCAACTTGGCTAGGGGTGCTGGTGTCCGTTTGGTTGCACAACAAATTTGGTGGCGTGACCAGCTCGGACGCCAGTCCGGCCGCCAGTGACGTCCCCACCAAAGAGTATGTACTACGATGAAAATCTATCTTATGAAACGCGACACCAGACAGACACCATGGTGGCGCGACAAGATGCGCCACCATGGTGTCTGTCTGGTGAAATATAGCCCTAAGAGGATGTGGTTAAAAGCGAGACTTCAATAAAATAAAAAATAATTTTGATACAGCACAACAGCGAGTGTACGATACCTACCTAATGTATTTGTCATCAAAGATAAGTGTTTTATTGATAAGTAATCAAACTACATACTTCGGAAAAACCCTAACTACTAAGTGGTTAATTAGTTCAATGATGATAATTCTTATCGACGCGTTTTCGGTAGCCCCAATTTTGGGGGTCATAAGAAGACTGAACGGGAAAAAGAATGAATGTCATTATGTGCTGGCTGCATAGTGCATAGCTCGCTGCTCGAAAGCTTGATGACGTCACGATGTGGTAGCTGCCCGAAGGCTGTGCTGACGTTCATTGTCGAGGGTCACCAGTTTGAAGGTGAGCTCACAGGGTGTAAAGTCCCACATAAAAGGGAGGACTTTCCGATGAGACGGGTGTTTTGTCTTATCTGGGCTACTGCCCGAGAAATGATATCTGTTGGCTGTTGTATATGTTCAACGCTTATTGTGCGATGCAGGATTTTGTAGTTTAGTTCATATATGGCGCCATAGATGTCGCTACAAGGTGAAATTGTTTTTTAGTATTATCTATTGACTTTTTGATTTATGTATTGTATTCAATAATTAGAATTGGTTTAAACCATCGTGGTCAGTTGTAATGGATAAGTTTGTATCAGTTCATCCAACGCAAGAATCATGAATATCTGCGCTTTTTTAATTAAAAAATTGGTATGTGTAGGTGCAAAAACAAGGATTATCACAAACTTAAAAAAATGCCTTTATTTTAAGTTTATGATAATCCTGCGCGTTGTTGTTATTATAGTCATAATATACACACTATTGTCTACATTTCTTTCTATCTCTCCTTTCGCAGGGCTGCAGCAAGATATTTCTTTCAGAAATAAGCAGTACCTCTGTACAATTTTTATAACAATGTATCTTCTTTTGTATTTATGTGTGTACATAAATTTGTAGCGGCATCTATGGCGTCACATAGGAACTGGTCCTGCATCGCGCAATAAAATAAATAAATAATAGCATTTTTTGTTTTTCCCGAGGAGTCTTATATTAATATTTTTTCCGCATGCAAATAGATAATTTTATCGTAATCTGTAAGTTGGGAAAGTCCTAAGTATTGGCATGTCATGGTACCAGGAATCCAGGAAAATTCAGAGTAGATAACATTGACGGTTTCTTTATTTATTTAATTGAAGTCTTGGGTTTTAATTTAAAGATTGCAGACTCTTCAGAACCAGATTAGATTTTTAAGAATTTTCAAGGCAAGATTTTACTAAAATAAATGATTGTACCTTATACCAAAGACTTATCTCATTCGTAGCCAGTTAATCAACCCATCCTATCATCAACTAATGAATTATTAATTCCAACCATATATCTCATTCAAGTACCACAATGGGAAGCTCTGTTTTTATTCAAAAGAGTCTCGTTGTACCATAGACAAGGAGTGTACCATAGACAAGCGACCATAGACAATTGATAAAGCCTCGTGCGAGGCACGCGTCGGCGGCAAGTGGCACAAATTGAGTGCTCCAATTACGGTGTCGGGTTGACTGGGTATAGGGTGTGCTTTTTGTGTTGGTGGAAATTCAAAATTTAAAATTCATTTATTGGTGTGATTTTTTGTACATTTTACATGAGATCATAATAATAAATAAATTATAATTTAGGTGTCTTCAAGGTTAGCGTGAATAGGATCTTAATAAAATGCGCCTCTCCATCAACAATTGCATCACTGCCTGCTTGTGGGATCGCAGTCAAGCACTAGTTTATATCAATAAAAAAAAATACTTCCTCAAAAATCGTCCTTAAAGATGTCTGTGACTTTTTTACATAATTAGTAAAAAATATAAAAAAAAATCAACACATTAAAATAAAATAATTACAACAAAACACAAAAGTGCCTACAATTGAAATAAATCAATTGGGTCATGTCTAATATCGTAGGTACTAATCGCTGATACCTAAGAGCAAGAAGTTTTTTTTTTTTCGACAGGAGATTTTGGCTAGCACTCTTTTACATCAAGCCAGCAGCGTCAAGTTGTTAGTAAGAAGTTAAGGACTGGATATCTATGTTTATGCCTAGTTTTTGAAAAAAGAACATTGCGAAATTAATTTGACTACTAGAGATGGCCTACGTGATGTCCAGGGGTCGGAATTAGGTAGAGTTATTCATGTACTTGCATAGAAATGTTGATATTAATATGGATCTTCCCGGGATTTCTAATGAAAATCCCGTGTGGCCAACAATATTACAAATAAATAATAATAAAAACCTCAGAGACAGATGAGACCAATAAAACAAAGATAATTAACATATAATTTTTATTAGTATTTTTCATTAAATAAGATCTCTCTACCTCCTCCTCGTCATTAATGCAGAAAGAATTTTTTTCTGCTATCTTTCTGATAGTGTCATAAAAAAATCTGCACTTTAAAATTAATCTCGGGATTTGAGGTATATCCACTTTATTTTTTCGCTGTATGAAATCGGTGTAAGTACATGTTTAACTCTACCTAATTCCGAACTCTGGTAATGTTTCGAAACGATTACCGTGACTCTCGCAAAGGGTAACCGAAAGAACACAGGTGGGTTTTAGTCAATAAAAGTCTGACACTACCTCTTGTTCCACAAAGAGCGGGGAAATTCATTTGATGATTTTCTATACCAATAATCTGTGAAACGTAATTGTATGTTAGCTATTAGATTGTTAGCGTTTGATTATTTTATTTTAAAAATCATCGACGATCGAAGAAGCTGGACTTGTTTTTTTTTTGTTTTTGTTCTTTTTAATCCAATGTAGGTACTATTGATTTATTTTATTATTTATTTCATACTAGCTTTTGCCCGCGGCTTCGCCCGTGTACATAAAATATAGCCACACTCAGGAATACAGCAGCTTTCTATCGGTGAAAAAATTTTAGCTATCGGACCAGTACTTTCAGAGATTACTTCCTACAAACAAAAAAACAAACTTTATCTCTTTATAATATTAGTGTAGATGTCACAATGTCATTTTTTTCACACTATATGAAGTAAAAAAATAAATGGACATAAGACATATGACTAGTAAATTCCAGAAGCACTCTATCCTCCACAACGACATCATCGTCATCCTGAAAAACCCATATAATCATAACAGTAGCGGCACAATTCTTTATTCACCATCTCACCGCCAACCTCCATTACCCATTCTCGTCACACCCCGTATAAATATTTCACCAACTTTTCGCCAACAATGTGAGCCGGCGCCATATTTGCGTTGCGCACGTGACTAAAATGGCGTCGTTCTAAAATCGAGTAAATCAAGAGGATTGGAGGGTAATCGTGGTGAAACATCCGTTATGGATGCCGCTGAAGATGAGGTGTTGGTGGAATGAAATGTAAATATTGAGGGTAGTTGGCGAATATACTGGATTAGTTAGTTTAAAGAGAGGTTTGGTTAATTGGCAGATGATTTATATGCGTAAATCCTTTTTTTTTGTGTTGGAAATCATTTTACATCTTCCGCTCTGGCTGGAGCGGGAGGTAGTGTAAAGTCTGACTATAATGACTTAAACCCACCTGTGTTCTGAAGGGCACTAGTGGATTTTAGTCAGGCTAAGTTACGCATTATAACATCAGCTATCTACCAGTGAAAGTTCCGTAAAAATCAGTCCAGCAGTTTTGGGAGATTAACCGGAACAGACAAAAACAAATATTAAAAAATTGCACTTTTGTTATAGGTATCGAATTCACATTCAGATGCGGTATGCATTTAGTAAAAAAAAACCGTTATTTTGATATACAGAGTTACAAACAGTTCACAAACTCTTCTTTTCTTATTTCTACACACTATTCTCTACATTTCTTTTTATATTTCCTTTCGCAGGTCTGCTGGAAGAAATTTCTTTTAGAAATAATTAATTTAGAAAAAAAATGATAGTACTGTATCTTCTTCCAATATAATGTGTGTACAAAAATTATAAAATAAAATAAATAAATAAATAGTTACTTTGAAACAATCCGCCAAAAAATCAAATAAAGTAACTAACAAAAAAAAATTGTCATTATAACATCCAATATTGACATTCAAATGTGTGCAAGTATTTAATTAACATTATTGATTAATTCAATCTAGATAATTTAATATATTTAGTGGTCTGACGGGTATGGTATGGGCGGAGACTTTAAACGTCTTCTGACGTATTGAAGTATGTCTGTCTCTTTTGTTGATAGTGTCAATTTCACCAGCTTTAATACGTGATTGGTCGGCTTTTTAGAGTTCCATATCGTGCCAATGGAACCCTATTACTAAGCGCTTGCTGTCTCTCCTTCTGTCAGCGGGCTGTATCTCATTAACCGTAAGAGTTAGAGAGTTGAAATTTTAAATGTCAAAAGTGCCTTTAAATTGTTTATCTATATACGAGTATATAAAAGGCTAAACAGACTGACTGACATATAGACTCACACAGCTAAAACCACTGGGACTAGAAGTGTAAAATTTTGTACAAGGTTTTCTTTTATGACGTATAGCTGAGCACTAAGAGAGGATTATTTAAATATCACCGCTTAAAGGGACGAAACGGGGGTCCAAAATTTGTATAGAAAAACCTATTTCCACGCGAGTGACGCCGCAGGCAGAAGTTAGTTTGAAATTAATGCTTGGATTCTTCTTGATTGCTTCTTCAATTGATAAACATGGCGTTATAAACTTTTTTGAGCAGTGAAGTCATCAAATTATTGACTTATCTCCCGCTCTGAGTGTAGTGAGAGAGCGTGTCAGACTTTTACTGACTAAAACTCACCGGCGTTCCTTCAGTTGCCCTTTGGTTCTAGGGCCACGGTTACTCTTTCGAACATTCCGGTAGCAACGCACTGTTCAACTTTTGTTCAATGCAAATTAGAAATGTATGTTGCATGATTCAATTTATTAACAAACTAGCCCCTTTGATAGTCAAACGGGCCAGTGGCAGTGGAGTAGCTAGGTAAAAAACGACCGCGGGGCAAAAAAAAATACTGGGGCCCCCTTTTTTACAGGGAGATCATCAAATAACAACTCCTGCTTTAGGTAAAGCTCTTCAATTTTTACTATAATGCCAATATGTTAATCGTATTTGTATTTTTTTAAAGTTAAAGTTATCCGTTATTATGAAAGATGCTGGTGCGTGTGACACAATGTTTTTCATTAGTACAGGTACTGTTACCAACGAAAGTCCATTTCACTTATTATTTGGCAAAACTGTTTTATCAATGGAATCAGAAGAATCACACTACACATAAAAAATATATGTTTTTTTCTGAAAATAAACAATTAAATTAATTATTATAAAAGCGGGAGGGATCCCGCAAACACAACAACAAATACAATAACAAATTTAAAAATAAAAAATAAACAAAAACTAAAAAAATAAACTTCAATAATAATAAAATGTCGGACTTTTATTGACTAAAACGAGTTGCCATAGTTAGTGTTGCAATCTATTTTACTTAGATTTCGAAGGTGGGCGATTTTTTTAGGTTTGCTAATCACGTTTTGGGGGCCTCCCGAGTTTGGGGGCCCCAGGACACCGCCCCGTCTAGCCCTCTGGTAGCTAAGCCAGTGCTTTGACTCTGAAGTGACATCAAAGTAGCAGCCCTAACGTCCTTTACGATAGGGCCCGAGAACCCTATCATATCCATATCTGCGACAAATTCAATTGGAACTGTTTTATGCTTACGGCTATCATTTGATCGGGATATAGGTACTATCCTACTGATATTTTAAACGCGAAAGTTTGTATATTTGTTACTCTTTTACGGGTAGACTATGTCCGGGAATAGTACAGCCCCCCTAGCCAAGTCACAAACGATAAACGTAAACTCTCAGTAGTCTTTAATAGATTTTCAACTTTATGTTATTGGATATAAAGTTGAAAATCTATTGAAGATTACATAGTGTTTTCGTTCGTTCCGGTCGCTAACGCTCAGTAGTCTTTAATAGATTTTCAACTTTATGCTCTTAGGTATAAAGTTGAAAATCTATTGGAGATTACTAAGCGTTCACGTTTATCGTTTGCAACTTGGCTAGGGGGGCAGGATACTTATTGCCCCGGGATTATGTTCACTTGTGATAATTTTAACCTGGCAGCAGCTAGTTACATTATAAATTCGAATATAACTCTCTCTCTTTTTTTAAGGATGGAAATCTTCTAATGACTTCCCTGGCTCTAGGGTGGGCCACACCTGTGTTCCTTTAGTTGCACTATGCGTTTTAGGACTAAGAATATTCTTTTCAGAGGTTTTCCCGTGACCCTAGCTGGCATCGACCCTGCTGGGCCTCTACGGATTTGCTGACATCTCTGAGGCGCGGCACGAATAGGGTTCGGTTCTTATAGGATGAGCGGACGACGAGCTACCCATTGCTCGTCGTCCGCAAGCCCGCGTCTACGGTGGCTGGAGCTCGCTCTGTGATTTCCGACACTCGGGGAGAGATGCAGGACCTTAGAAAAGAATATAAAAAAAAGTAAAAAAAAGTGAAGTTCTCTTGGTATATTTTTCCTTCTTGACGCAAACGACCCGCTGGCAGAAGCTAGTAATATTATAAATGCGAAAGAAATGTTTTTTTGTTTGTTACGCCCAAATGACTAAACCAATTTTGATGAATGTTGGTGTAAAGATAGATACTTAGATCATTGGACAAAGGACATAGGATTTTATCCCGCTAGTAAGTTCCTTTCCGATTTTAAGCAGACGAAGCCGCTGGTAGACGATAGTCAGTGATAAAAGGGGCGGCAAATTGAAAAGTCGAGTTCCGTGTAATCGAATAATCAGTACGAATCCACATCAAAGAAATTTATCAATTTAATCGACAAAAAATTACGTAGCGAGCAAAATTGGCGCCACCCTCTAACATGGAAATGTCATTTAGATATTGTTTTTCGCGCGCTTTCCTTTTTAAATTTAGAACGTTTAGTGGCTCGTTCGAATAATAATGTAGAGGATTTTTTTTTTTGTTTTTAAATTAGCGGCATTTTCTACTAATCAAATGTTGAAGTAGAAATTTGGAAAGTTTTGGTTTTTAGGTGAAAAACCGTTGAAAGAAAATTTCAGAAAGATTCAAACTCAGTTGTCATAGTCAGACATAGAGACGAAAAAAATGCATCGTAAATAAAAAAAAAACAGTAAGTTCAATCTGCGATTCTAATTTCAAAATGGAGCGTAATTCTCAACATATTTGCAAAACATAAAACTTTCAAAACAAAAGCGAATAAGAAATTCTACGTATTTTTCGAAATCGTTCGAAATTCAAAGTGTTCGTCGGCGCGTTCGTTAAAGCGTTACGATTCGATTTGTCGCCATGTTAGGTTAAACCGCGTCCGAAAAGTAAATTTATTGCATTATTCGCGCATCGGTACGCCCTCGTTTCCCGTCTTTGATCTACAATTTTCCTTTTTTTCATAAAACGGTTACTGATTGCTTTTTATGTCATCGAGATTTTCTAATTCCAATTTTTGTCCGGTTAGATGGAGAAATTAACCTTGTGGAAATTGACTTGAGGTTTTTGTTTAGTATGTACCTATTCTAATGTAGTGAGGCCATTTTAAAACTATTTTAGATTCATGATTTTTGGAGACAGAAAGAGTTTTCTATAAGAATTTTTATTATAGTTAATTGTGGATGGCCACACTAATTATGTTAAGGTATTTGGTAACAGAGTACTTCCCATTAGAACGACACTTCCTGAAAACAAAATGGTAGTTTCCTGAAAAATTATATTTACTCTTGGACACGTTGTTGTGTTAATTTATTTATATTATCATCATCAGTGTTATCAAGTAGGTATGTTTTATTTGTAATAATACAGTGCATTGAAATTCCACACAACATTTAACCTTGGTAAACTTTTTACCTCTTTCTCTCTCTCCTAGAGAGAGGAGGCCTGGGTCCCAACAGTGGGAACATTAAAAAACTGATTATGATTATGCTAAACTTTTTACCTAGTAGTGACGTCACAATCCCGTACTTATTCAATATTTTTTTATGAGGCGGTAAATCATCAAATAACTTCTTACGTTTGAGTGGAGTGAGAGGGAATGTCAGACTTTTACTGACTAAAACCCACCTGTCTTCCTTCCGTTGCCCTTTGTGTTCCAAAGCAACATTCCTATTATTCTAACCAAGTGTGCCAAAAAATGTTTAACATATAGATAGATAGATAGATAGATATATTCTTATATAATAATAATATTGTTATATTATATGCACTTAGACTGACACAAAATCCCTAATTACAAATGGAAGTAAGCTGCGTAATGCCAGTTAAAGCTACGTAAATACTAAATAGATATCATATCAAGTGGTTCTTGTTCACATAAGTAGACTTTTATCATGTATCTAGAGTTTAATATCCGTGTCTAATCCTAGTTTGTTAATTTAAAAGCGATATTTGCGTTTTTGCTGCTCATTCAGAACGCATTTACTTACTGGTAAAACTTAAGGTTTATTTTCAACGTTAACTAGATTATGAAGTAGTTAGTATTCGGAGACAGATTATTCAATTATCTGCTGACAGTCTGACTAATTTTCGTCGTATTCTTGTCTAAAAACTATTTGACATTTGGATCAATTATATTTTCGTGGAATTGATTGATGATTGGCCGGATGTCGTTATGTGTAATACGTAGAACAAATTCTGTACCTATTCTATTAAAGGTTAGACCTTCTAGAATATATCGTTGTATAAATATTGTCATACTCAAAATATGTCATTGTAAAAAGGTTTTTACATCCTTAGGTCCATTTCTGTACAATAAATTAAGTAGAAAAGTACACAAAAATGCCGTATTTTTTAATTTAGTTTAAGTTTCCAAGCACTTCTTAACCTGAAGTGCAGGTTTACCTTTAATAAATACATTGTAATAGTAAATGTGCCCCATTTTAACACACCAGTGATGTGTGTTGACTATATACTTAAATATGAGTCTCTGCAAGTGTTTCTTTTCCAAGATCAATCATTTAGCCTAAAAATCCCAATGACAGAGTTCAGAAACGGATCTGATATTATTAATTTTATAGTTTTCTAAATACCCTACCATTTGCGGTTTCAATAAACCAAAAAGTACTACAACAAATAGTTATTCAACACTCTAAACTGCAACCCCAAAAATAATTTCGCGTGTAATATCGGGAGAAAAAAGCTTAAATCCCTCTCTATGCCCACCGAGGCAGAAGAAACACTTCCTTGCGCCAAATGTCCGATTGAAACCACCCTCCGCGAAACTACCCTCCAGTCCTTACATGTTAAAGAATCCATAAATAATAGAGTTGACGTGCGTACGGATTGTGTTACCGAATCACCCCACCCCATGTAAATAGCGATTCTTGTCTATGCGCCTAATGCCTCTTTTGTCTGTGGTTCGGATTTATTATTCATTTTCTTAATACATCTGACGCTTATGAGTTTCGTATTGGCGATTTATTTTGTAATGTGATGCCCTTTTGTGATGTGGATTGGATAGTCTTTTAGGGTCAAGTTTCTTTTCTCCTATCTGAGGCTCAAGATGTCTAATCATCTAGTTTAGAGTTTTTTGGCAAACATTGACTTAGATGGCCAGTGCGCTGCCACCGGAATGATCGAACGAGTTACCGCAGCCCAGGAACCCAAAGGACAAATGAAGGAACACGGGTTTTAGTTAGTAAAAGTCTGACATGCCCTCTCGCGCCACCTAGAACGGGAAAAGTTTTTGATGGTTTCACACCTCAAAAAAGGTCTGTGTATTAGTCACAAAGTACTATTTTCAAGATAGATTTATTTGAAATAACACTCCTTTTTTGGGCAGTCGTGTAATTAACTAAGACCCTGACGCATGCATGATATGCACGATGACGAGTGTTTGATAATAGATGCCCAGAAAAAGGCTTTTTTTTAAGGGTGGTAATCGTCCAATGATTTCTCGCGCTCTGGGTGGGGCAGGAGGGGGGCGTGTCAGACTTTTACTGACTAAAACCTCACCTGTGTCCTTCAATTACGCTTTGCATTCTTTGGTTTCCTTTTCAGAAATTCCGTGCGGTCCTAGCTAGCGGGCATCGCCCCTGCTGGGCCCCTACGGTTTGCTGATATCTCTTTGACGAGCGCGTGGATCACTACGCGCTGTTGACGACGGGTTCAGTCCGGATAATTACCGAACGGCCGGACGGCGATTTACTCATTGCTCGACGTCCGCAAGTCCGCGTCTACCGTGGCTGGCAGTCGGGATCGGAATTACGGTGGCTAGGGCGTGAGGACCTTCGGTCCCTCACGCGTGTGGCCTCCTCCTTCGCTAGCATTACTGCTTCGCAGAAGGAGGCCACCGCCTGCCATTCCTTCTCGCTCCGGACTATAGCCCGAACCAGGGCCCGACGCGAAAGGTCGCTGCCGCCGATGGCCTTCACGAGGACACGGCGGTGCTCCGCCCAAGCGGGGTATGCTCCACCGTGTCCTCCGGGCGGTCCACACAATGGTGACACCCGGCGAGATGGCCTAGATGTGACTCGTAATACCTGGTATGTGACTTTAGTCACCTGGAAGAATTTTAAGGAAGGCTTTGCCTAGGACAGTGTGAGCTTAAAAAAATCACCATGACCCAAGCAGAGACGAGTTTTTCTAAACAAACATAATTAGGTATAATGCAATTCTGTCACGATTTCTAAGTGACCTTTAAGTTACAAATGACGGAGACCTCAACCTTTAGCTTTGTTTGAGTTCGTTTTAATTCGATTAGCTGCCTACTCGTACGTGAATCAAGGAGACCGCAAGTACGTATACATTTATGTAGGTAGCTGTATGTCGGTATAACTAATACGTTTATTGTATTATTTAAAGTATGTATCATGCTGTATTTATTTAAGTATGAAACTTTTAGGAAATCAGTAGGTATAGATTGGTTTATTCCAGTCTTGACTTCGATATTAGTCAGCTTTGCATAGCATAGCATAGTCGGCCTTATAATGTTCCCACTGCTGGGACTCAGGCCTCCTCTCTAGGAGAGGGAATGGGCCGTAATCCACCACGCGGGCCCAGTGCGAGTTAGTGGATGTCACATGTCTTCGAATTTTTGGTTCTAGAACATGCCGGTTTCCTCACGATGTTTTCCTTCACCGTTTTGAGAGCAGTGGTGATGAAATAAATTACACAAAGTAATGCGCCTGGCTGGGTTTGAACCCGCAACCTACAAATCGTAAGTCAGGGCCATTACCACGCGGCCACCACTGCTCTCTCTGTGGTTGATTCCAGTTTAGTCAGCTTTGACTAAACTGGAATCTACCACAATCTAATCCCAGTGATCTCCAAAAAGTTTTTTTTTTATTATTGAAAGGTTCGCGCTTGACCGCTATCTCACCTGATAGAAAGCGACGATGCGGTCGACGATGGAGCGCGCTTACCTAGAAGTAACCTGTTCACTCTTGACTTAAAGACTCCCGGTCTGTAGCCATCAGGAAACACAGATTCCGACAAGGAATTCCACTCTTTAGCTGTACGCACAATGAATGTGTTCCCAAAAACGTTTTGTGGGTATAGGTTGGGTCAACGACTTCGATGGTAGTCGACTTTGATTAGATTTAACTTTGTAATAATCAAATAACTTTTAGCTGGAAAATAAATAAGACGGTTTGACGTATTTTCTATTTAAAAAGTGTCATATCGCCATTTGTATTCCTCAAATAAAAAAATTTATGCGATTGGAAAAGACCCTTGATAAATGATAGGCATGAAAATAGTTTCAGACACCCAACCAAGAAACGGTCTAGACTGTCTTAATCTTGAATGAATGCAATATTAAGTTACTTCAGCCAAGTCTGTGGTGATGTTTAAGTGTCCACATTAAGTTTAGAGCGCATAAATGAGAACGGCTCATGATAAATTAGGATAGTAGTAGAAAGATAAAGTCTAACAAAAAAAGCTTTTATTGATCTTTTCAGACTATTCACCGAAACAAATCCAAAAAACCATCATATTAACAAAATAAAAAAACAACACAGTTGTCAAAATCGTAATTAACTCCACTTCTCTACGCACCAACCATAGACAAAGCAAACCGGTCGGCTGAATTGCGAAATATCAGTGAATAGCCCATTTGTTTGAATGACCATAGAGTGGCGGAGTGGCGCCGTGCTGTCGTTTATACAACACGCGCCATGACACCTACTCATTCTGCCTTGTTCTGCCTTTTCAGCTATTCATATTAGATTTGATTTTAGAACGATATTACTTTTCTGTTTGATGACGGGAATGGAGGACTCTTTTGTGATTTTGGGATATGAAAATTGGAAGATAGGTCAAGCGTGTGAGAGCGCAGTTATTACGAATTAAAAAAAAAACTTATTTTAATCTTATTTATAAAAATATTTGAACTATTTAGCTATTGGATTAAATAAAGATCTCTATAGGAAAATACCTCTCGAAGTCTCGATTTCTGAATAAGGAGTCTGACTCAACGTCAGACTCGTAGGTATTTGTCAAACTCTACTACGGGCGGTTGTATTTATGTTCAAATCGCGCGGAGAACTCTAAATGCGCGATACAGCTCCCCTAGCCAAGTTACGACCGTTTCTTTTCGATTCTCTTGCGTCGAACGCCTCGAGTAGGCCACGCCTCCGATTCCTTTGTTCTGACGTCATCTCAATGCTTAATCACGTGGTCAGAACAAAAGAATCGGAGGCGTGGCCTACTCGAGGCGTTCGACGCAAGAGAATCGAAACGAAACGGTCGTAACTTGGCTAGGGGAGCTGTATCGCGCAGTTAGAGTTCTCCACGCGATTTGAACATAAATACAACAGCCCGAAATCATCTATCGTGTAGTGGTCATCCGTCTGGTCGGAGGAACTTCCATTTTCTAAGGAGGTGAGTGACTTTCCACTCTGTTCCCCATACCTCCAAACATTTATAAAATTGATCACCAGTAAACAAATTCTAAGTAAACCACAAGACATTCATCGTCCATATAGCCTATAATATGATAACAGTACTCTAAGTCTAGTTTAAATATAATACCATGTTATCCAGCTGGACAATATTCCCATAGGCTGAGTATTATGCGAACATATTGTGTATAATACGTACGGCTCCGTTGAGCCACAGATTATACGGATCGCCACAGATTGACTGCCGTTTCACCGATTTACGTTGTTGCTAAATAGGTGTATTTAGCATTGTTATTTTATTGGTTTCTTTGTAGAAATAGCACTTGTTGCTATTCCTACATTATCTTTTTTAACACATTCGGACTAGCTATTAAATAATATATGTTATTATTTGCACTATGTCTCATAACGCCAAGCTGTCTTAAATTCCATCAGTCAAATTTTTGTGTCGCAACACTTGCAAATGTCAAACATTTAGAACCACAACAAATTGAATATTGGCGGCTAATGGATCCTCGGCTGCAGGCTGCGGATGCAGGCAGCACATGCGGCGGCTGCACGAAGCCGGCTGCAGCTGTACGACTGGTTTTCTATGTAATAGTTAGTATGGTTTGTGAAAACCAACAACGTGCTGCCGAACTTCGGCTGCAAATGCTGCCGCGACCTGCAGCCGCAGCTGATCGCAGACCAATAGTGCTGTGGCTGCAAGTCGATGCGCACGTAGTGACACAACCTGTTTAGAAAAGTCCGAAATAATCGCTACTCGGAGCCGATAGCACTCATATTGGATTGAATCGTAGATTTGCGACTGGCAGCACGTGCAGCCAGCCTCGGACTCATTCCCGGCTGCGGATGCAGGCAACGGTTGCGTGTCATGCGTGTGCTACCTGCATCCGCAGCCTGCAGCCGAATTCGAATGGCACCTTTATTGTTGTCGTCTAATACACACTCGCAAGCGCGTACGCGTATAAGAAAATATTGGAGAGCGGCGCTGGGCCGAACGTGTTAAGATAATGTCTCTGATTCTAAGCTCATCATCGTGATCATTTCAGCCGAAAGACGTCCACTGTTGCACATAGGCCTCCCCCAAACGTTGCAATAACGACCGGACCTGTGCGTCTCGCATCCATCGGATTTCCGTGACTCTCATCAGGTCATCGGTCCACCTTGTGGGAGGCCTTCCCACGCTGCCTAGAACCTAGTGTACTCGTATGGATGCTTTTTTCCTTTATCGGATTCGAAAAGTCAAATTTGTTAAATTTTACAGAATAGCCCTGCAGCACAGATGGGGTCAAGGGTCTTCACGCAATAGGTACCTAACGATAAGTGGTGTTACTGAGGTCTTGGAATCTCTGTTTCGATGTCTTATGTAAAATACTGGTATTTATTTAAACTCCATGTACAGTAGTAGTACATAGACGGACTTAATGCAACAAGACATTCTCTACCAGTCAACCTTTGGGTTAAAAAACAAAACACTGGTAGGTGTGCACAATAAAAAAATAATAGATATTAAAAATAGAATGAAGTATCATTAAATTTAACTGGCTTATAATAATAAAATACATAATTATGCTCATCGTACATGCTAAATTAAAAACTAATAAATACTACGATAAACGTCGAACCATTATAATTAAGAAAACTTAAATTATAACAATTATGACGAAGACCAAATTAACTTTTTTATCCAGTTGCATTCAGTTTGAGTGGAAAAACGACTGCATTTTTTTTTAATGTTATAAACTAGTGCTTAACTGCGATCCCACCTGATGGTAAGTAGTGATGCAATCGTTGATGGTGAACTGCACTAGTTTATTAAGAGCTTATTCACTCTAGCCTTGAAGACACCTAAATTATAATCGGACGGGAAGACCGCAGCAGGCAAGTTGTGCCAGTCCCTCGATGTTCGCGGTATAAACGACGAGGCGAAACGCTTAGTCCGGACCGTAGAGGTTTCAACATCGTAAGGGGTTGATACTCGCCGTTCGTCGGGTTGTCCGATGGTAGATATAAGATGGTGGAATCAAGGCATGTAACTTAGGAAAAAGGCTATGCAGAATGATTGGTAATTTACACAGGAAAACTAAAATAGAATGAATTTCATATGACTTTGTTATCTTGGTCAAGCCGAATACTTTTCAATCCACCTCTTATTGATGACGAACTGGCTAAAAAGGGGAACACAAACAAATGCTGAAAATAATGCGAGAAAGCTTTTCGCGGTAGTAGCAGCATAAAATCTTAATTATATCTTATAAATATTTCACATAAATATATATTACATGTATGTGTTTTATAAAATACCTACTAGCGAATATCCGGAATCAGAGCAGACTAGCGGATCCGAATATCATTATGTATTTGTTCGAAAAAAAGGAAATTCACATTTTTAGGGTTCCGTACCCCAAAAGGAAAAATCGGAACCCTCTACTCTTACTACTACTCTTACTCTTATTACTCTGTTGTCCGTCTGTTTGTCTGTCTATCTGTCAAGTCCCTTTATCTCTCGAACGCGTGGAGGTATCGAGTTGAAATTAAAACCACATACTCAAGTGTTCGGTCTTTAGAAGCTGTGAAAAAATCAAACTTCTGAGTTAACTAAAAAAAAAGATACGGCCGTTTGCGTCGCAAAAAATGTATTTTTCGACACTCTCAAGGGAATCAAAATTCTCGTTGTCCTAGAATCCTGAAATTTGGTATGAAGCAAGGTCTCATAGCACAAGTATAGGAAAAAATCTGTAAACTGTAAATTTGTAGTTATGTTACAGAAAAAAAAACTTTTTTTTTTGCAATTCGGAAAAATCTTCGTAACTCAATTCGGGAACTGAACTGTTTTCATAGGTAAGTTTGTATGGAACCCTCAGTGCGCGAGTCCGACTCGCACTTGCCCGGTTTTTTTTTCAATGCATTGTTTTAATGTAACTAAAATCATTTTCAGGTGCTTCGGTTTGGGGCACATTGGTGGAATGGTTTCAAATTCTACAACGGAAATGGGTAGCTATTTTTTTTCTATTTCTTATACAGTTATAGATTATCTAACCCGCCTTCTTCTAAAAGTCTGACACTATCTCCCGCTCCGCCCAAGAGCGAGATTTGTCATAAGATGATTTTCCCGCCTATAAAAAAAAAAATAAAATAAAAAAAAAACCCGCCTTCTTCTGCCATATAAATATCAAAGAAAAAAAAAATGGGGAGTACGGGTTTTTTTTTTGTTTATTTGTGGAAATCCAATGACTTCTCGCGCTCTGGGCGGAGCGAGATGGCGTGTTAGACTTTTACTGACTAAAACCACACCTGTGTCCTTCAGTTGCCCTTTGCGTTCTAGGACTACGGGTTTCCTTTACAGAAATTCTCCGCGGTCCTAGCTAGCGGGCATCGGCCCTGCTGGGCCCCTAGGAGTATAAAAGGGTAGGAGGGTAAAAAATAGCCTTCCAAATGAACATTTGGTAGATCTGAGAATATAAAATACTTACATACAAAATTTCATAAAGATCGGTTCAGATGTTTCGAACGAGTTCGATAACAAACACTGAAACACGAGATTTTAATAATTATTAGATAAATTATTTAAAAAAAATATGTATGCTTGGCTCTATTAAATCGCTGTCTTTCGATTCGATCTGCAATCCCTCTTCTACTGTAATGACGCTTCGAAATGTATTCTATTTTCAAAACAGGTTCAAAGAAGTTTAAAGGATCTTCTCACAAGATGGCTGACATCAACCGGCCAATTAATCCGTAATAAAAAATTAACAGATTAAATTCAATAATGGCGCTTATAAGATTATAGATCTTAGTGTCCAAATAAAACTAATGATTTAAAATCAATATATTGACCGTTTCCGTGACCCCTATTTTATTGTTTTGACATTATAAAATTAATGATTGAATTAAAGTCGTATTTCATATAATATAAGTATAGACTACAAAATAAATGACGCGTCTGATTTAGAATAATATTAATATTACTTTCTGTTGTTTTGTTCCTTACTTAGGTATACTTGAATTTATATAATTCGAGATAATTTTAATTCATCGTCAGGCCTAAGAAACGCCGAATTTAAGTGGTGGTGGCAGGGCATATTGCTCGCAGTACAGAAGGTCGATGGGGCTGAAACGTTTTAGAGTGGTGACCGCATACGGGAAGACGCAGCATTGGAAGACCTCCTACAAGGCGGACCGACGACCTGGCGAGTAGTATGTTTTTTTTTAATAATATACCTAAACTAGTGCTTGACTGCGATCCCACCTGATGCTAATAACAATCGTTGATGGTGAAGCGCACTAGTTTATTAAGAGCCTATTCACTCTAGCCTTGAAGACACCTAAATTATAATCGGACAGGAACCGCTACAGGCAAATTGTTCCAGTCCTTCGAATTACGATGTCGGACAAGAAAATACCTCGCAGCTTTCCGAACACTGTATTTACCACAACTTGAACTTATTTTCATATGGTTTCTGCGTATACGAGAGAAGTATATCTAGGTACTCATAGTTGTCTCACTAACCTACCTCCAAAAACTTTCCCAAAATGAATATATGGCACCGATATTGGTTTGAAATTCACTGTTGATCGATTGTCCTTATATAACGCGTATATATACTTACATATTTATATAGGAGACGGAGTGAGAGTGCGCTTGGTCGCTCTTCTTGTAATATATAGCTCGCAGCCTCATTCTGAAAGTTTTTGGATGGCTTGAGCGATTGATTTTTGTTAAGGTTTCTCATTTTATAATGTGATAAAAAAGTGGGTGGGTGGTGAAGAGGAAATGCTAAGTTTAAACTTAGAGGAAAAATAATAGATTTACTGCTTTTTTTCCTTGTTTGTTTTTCCTTTAAGATGCAGCTATTAAGTTCCGTCTGTGTCCCTGATCGAGTGATACTTTTGTAAGTGGTTTTTACTCGTGCATATTGTTTTGAGAAATAACCACTATACTCATCATCATCTTCCTGCCCTTGTCCCATCTTATTTGGGGTCGGCGCAACACGTTTTTTTCTTCCAATCTATCCTGTCAACCGTCATGCTTTCACTAACCACTATACTATTATGATTAATTATTATTATTAATCATTAATAAATAATAGGCTTCTTCCACTTCTCTTGATCTTGGGTTAATTATAACCTGTTTTTATGGAGGGAGTCGAGTTCAGTCTGCCACCTCCATCTGCATGGTCCTGCCTTTGAAACCGCACAGTAAAATCTCAAACATCTACCGTAAGAAGAGCAATGTAGGATTGTCACCATCATCTCATTTGAGCCCAAAGACGGCCACATGTTACCACATTGACGGTTCTTCTTGCGAGGTGTTCCTACCTAAACCTGATGATTTGTGAGAGTCTTATATGAATTAAGACGAAAGTTTAAAGTCAAGCAAACGTATTTTAAGAGTTCTGACCTACTTAAAGCAAATTGGATCCTATACAAAATCACTTGTCCGTTTTTCAAAGATTTTCCTCGAGATCTATGTAATGTAGGAATTTGATTTGGCATAATAATAAACCTTAATAACGCGCCCGCAGATCGTTTGTCTAAATACAGAAAATCAAATTTCTTCTTTACTTTTTGTTTAAATTTATTTATTTTATCTTCTTGAAACACAAAGTTGCAAAGGCTGACTTAACGCCTTAGGCATTCAATTTCTACCAGGCAACCTAGGGTGGCGAAGAGACAATATGTTAGGTGCGTAAAATCAAAGATTATTTAGTTAACAAGGTCACGAAAGTTCATTATTTGTTAAAATAAACATACATGTATATTTTCTTTATTTCTATTCTATCAAACCACAACAAGATGTCAGAAATAGAAACCATAATGGGAGTATTTCTTTATTTACGAGTGACAAAGGAAACCCTGTGCTCTTTACTAGACAATGAAATAAACAGGTTGGCTTACACCCACCTACGTGTTTACTTGATATGCTAAATGTTATTTTGAAATGTTATGTAAAACACGACCGTAAGTACCAAATAATAATAGATATAAGTTTTATTGTATTATAAAGTAAACCTTTGATTGATAAAGCTGGAAGAAAGTAATAGGGACCTTTACTGCTTGGTAAAGGCTCCTAAAGATGGAACCATGTAGGTTAACAGTTAGGAGGATTGTTCGAATGAGTTACCGCGGTCCTGGAATGCAAAGAGCAACTGAAGGGACACAGGTAGGTTTAAGTCAGCACAAGTCTGCCACGCCATCTCACTCTACACAGAGCGGGAGAAATAAAAAAGTGTAGGCTAACAGTAGATAATAATCAGTAGGTGAGAAGAGAGAAAAGAGAAGAAGAGTACTTCGATGCCTAAATATAGTTTTGTGTTTTACATACTTAATATTAGTAAAATGTCATATCTACATTTCTCACCCAACTCTCCTGTCGTAGGTCTGCTGGAAGAAATTTCTTTTGAAATAAGTAGTACCTTTGTGCACTTCTATCTGTATTTGTTCTTTTCGTTTTTGCGCGTATATACGTTAAGAAATACGTATTGAGTTATAATGTTAATTAGCTACTAAATAAACAAAAACAACAAGTGATAAAGGGTTTTGGAAAGCATATTTCTTCACTTAAACTCGATTAGAATTTAGATTTTACGTGATGCAGAGTTACAGATTTATCGAAAGCAATTATGCTTCTAAAAAACATCGAGTTTTAATTTTTCGGTGGAAACCGCCACCACCATATAATTGTAGAGAGGCATATGAAGTCAGAATTATCCTTGGAATAAAAACATTAAATAAAGATTCTACGTTGTGTTCAGCTGGTCAAACTACAAACTAAAAATAAAGTGGGTACTATACTTTATCTGTCATCTGGTATTTAGGCACTAATCGAAACTGGCTTAATGCAGTCAATTAGATATATTATATTTTATCTGTGGTAAATAAAAATACCACACACACAGCTGAAAGCCTAAATATAATTAACCAAATTGGATTTTTATATATTGCCTCAATACCAGCTTATTTGGTTTGGCCACCGTTCAAAATAGTCTCATTTACTGGGTGCCAGTAATGACTATAACTACCATAACTATAAATCAAACGTATTTTATAGCTTACTATTATTACACAAAATAAAAAATAATGAAAAGCAAACGAATTGCAGAATGTGACGTGTTACTCGCAGCAGCCGGGGGAGAGGGGCGCGGCGTGCGGGCAGCAGATAAGCGGCTTAACTCCGCACCCGCCTGAGACAGCACTATACGAGAAACCCACGAGCCAGAGTGAGAGGGAACTACATTACTATATACAGCTGCAAACATTACTGCGTACGCTCGACGCGGGGCGTTCTCAATCCAAACGTACAAACTCCCTTTCCCGCCATTCTGCTTTGACGTTTATTGTCAAACTTTATGCACCATTTTCCTTCGCGCCATTTCGGTAGGTTACCCGATCGGGGTTGCCACAATAAAATAAAAATACATTTTCCAGGGAATATCTACGTGGGTACAAGTAAAGTTTGCGTTTGTAACGTATAGCTATGTGTGCAGCACAATTCAGCGGGCCCGTCTAAACAGCTAATTTTAAAGAAGTCCAACCGAGTTCGGGGACGAATTTCGACGACATTGCGCTTACATTTTTTGTGTGACACTAGTTTTGATGTGTCTTTGAATATCAGTTGGGAGTTTATTAAAAAACGGATTTATTTTTTACAAAAAAATTCAATAGGTTTTTTATCATACTTTTTACTTACGTTTTGATGAAACTTGGGATATGAATAGATAGAGCGGTGGTTCATTCCTGCATTTTCTGTTTGAATCCTACTCAAAAAATCTCTGGTTAATCGAGAATAGTTCACTTCTGGATCTTACAGGCTTTAAAGGGTAAGTAGTGCTGATGCCTACTAGAGCTGTGAGATCGTTCGAAATAGTTACCGTGACCTTAGAACGCATAGGTGGATTTTAGTAAGTAAAGTTCTAATACTCCGAGAAGTTATTATATAATTTCTCAACTCAAAAAAAAGAAACATCACATCTACCTATAAACTTGTAGCATCTTGAGAGTTTTATTTAATTTACTGCTATTGTTGCTGCGATTCGGAGGACACACTGCACACATAAAAAACTGCATTATAACGACTAGAGTTGTTAAAAAATAAAAGGCACGTTTTGACATTTGTATTTTGACTACCTAGCGGCTTGTGCGGTGTAGTGTAGCTACTACTAGAATAGCTACTACTACACTGGACCCCTAATTAATAATAATAATAATAATATATATATCTATATTTATTCAGATTTAAAAAATTGGTAAAATAGTTACATAAAATCTTAGGAATAATTACAAAGGTATGGCTATGTTAAATGTCTGTACTAGGTTAAACCTGTATCAGAGACGGTAGAAGCTCTTACACTATGGTTTTGTAGGACAATAAAAATTCATAACAATATTTAACATTCAGTCTCTAAATAGAGAAAAATATAATTTAAAAATATAATGTTATATACCTAGTTTACTTAAACACTAAAAGTCACAATTGTGTTATTACGTATTTTAAAACTATTTCTTGCACTTTATCTAGTTACACTCACATGATTTTGCGTCAGCAGAATTAGTAATTGGGTTAAAGTCGAGGTTGCGTTAATACTAAAAAGTTATGTTTACATTGGACAAATACGTTTAAATATAAAGAAAAACGATGGTTTGTAGGTCAGCACACTGGAATTTAAATTAAATTATTATTTTATTGTTTCTTTCAATTTTGTTCCAAGTTACATTCTAGCATAAGCATAAGCATAATCATAAGCATAATCAACCTTTTAATGTTCCCAATGCTGGGACTCAGGCCTCCTCTCTAGGAGAAGGAATGGGCCGTAATCCACCACGCGGGCCCAGTGCTGGTTGGTGAATGTCACATGTCTTCGAATTTTTTGGTTCTAGGACATGCCGGTTTCCTCACGATGTTTTCCTTCACCGTTTTGAGAGGAGTGGTGATGAAATAAATTACACAAAGTAATGCGCCTTGCTGGGTTTGAACCCGCGACCTACAACTCGTAAGTCGGGGCCGTTACCACTCCGCCACCACTGCTCTTCGGCCAACACTGCTCTTCATACATTGTTACATTCTAGGGATTTTTTCAAATGTCAAAACGGGCATTTTATTTTTTAACGAGTTTACCTGTACCCTACCGTCACAACTCAGTAATTGGGTATCACGGTACCGTTTGGCAGGTCTGGACTCTGGTGCCAGTTTTTCTAGCTTCTGACTACCCGTAACAACTGTCAAAGATCTACATGGCAGCCGGGACCAACAGCTGGTCAATGAGTTCTTTGAAGCATGGACTGGCCTGTTGGTCTTGTGGTCAAGTGGCCCTGACTGCTATACCGGAGCTCGTGGGTTCAATCCCACCCAGGACAAATGTTTGTGTAATGAGCACGATCATTTGTTCTGTGTCTGGGTGTAATTTATCTATAATATGTATGTATTTAGAAATATATAAGTATGTTTATCAGTTGTCTAGTACTCATAGCACAAGCTCTGCTTAGTTTAGGTTTAGGATTATATAGCTTTGTGTGAAAGTTATGGAATATTATTGTTATCCCATTTAATTATTTTATATACTTACATATTAAAATATTAAAAAAAAGTTTAAAAATATAAAAAATAGTAGCCCACCGGCATCGGGAACAGGGTAAAAGCTGCCGGAGGTCAGGGCTCTTGAGAGAGGAATCTCCTTATTATTATATTATTATTATGGACTAGTCTTGGTATGTAATGGATGGGTCGACCTCAGCAGGCGTTGCTTAACCTCGGAAATAGATCCGTGCGGCTGTAATTATTAAGCCAGACACTCACTTTCTCCAATCCAGTCCAAGTAAACGCTAACAAATCAAATCGCCAAACTTTAGTGACAGTGGGCTGGGTTCATTGCTCGCAGAACAGATGGTCGATGGGGACGAAAGGTTCTGGAGTAGCGACCGCGTACCGGAAGACGCAGCGTTGGAAGGCCTCCCACTGGGCTCCCACATGGTAGACCAACGACCTGGCGATGGTCGCAGGAATGCGATGGATGAGAGATACCTGTCGTTGTGTGGACACTTGGGGGAGGCCTATGTCCAGCAGTGGACGTCTTTCGGCAGAAATGATGATGTTGATGAAACGCTAACAAAAACTGGGGAAATTGTTGACTATTCTGGAAAACTATACATCCACAAAAAGGTTAATCAAGTTATCGTTCCACCTTGTGGGAGGTCTAACGCTGCGCTTTCCAGCACATGGTCGCCACTCCAGAACCTAATGCGTAACTATTTGTTATTCCTAAATTAACATTTTGATACAAGTGGACAAACCACGTGTATCAAACGACGTTTTTCAATACACTTATGAAGACATAAATAAACGGGGGTTGACTTATTGCGACTTGTGGGGGTCGCTTAGCGCCCAGCCTTATACAATAAACGTAATAAAATTGTGGTAGGGGCAAGCACGCGCACTTTTCCGCACTAGTGCGAAAAACAGTAGGTAAATTGCGTGCTTTAACAGGGTCCTTTTTCACTCGCCTATCGTCAACATCGGGCATGGTTTAAAAGCTTGTTAATTCATCTAACGCGATGTTTGACGAAAAGGCAACGCGAAAAAAGAGAGATAATGCCTGAAAACTCTGTTAGCATTCGGTAATTCCGTGATTTATTCGAATATTTTACAAAACATGTTCATGTTTTATTTTCAACCCTTAAAAGTTTTTGAAAAAGAAATTCAGGTCATTCAGAAACTTGATTAAGTTATTGTTATACTATTTTGACTTTTTAATTATTGAGTACCTAAATTATGAAGTGTCAAAGTTCATTCAAAATAGCAGATTTTCGGAGGTCTTTATTGAATTAGTTTTACACAAATTTATAAATTGCTTTCAATAGAAGCCTAGATAATATCCACAAGATACTATGTTTCCAAAATATCTAATGAAAAATGTGCAATAACGTCATAAATCACGTAAGAGCGGTTGTATGAAAAACAGTGAAAATGTATGTCGAGTTGCATCCCCTTACGAGCGGTTTTTCAAGTAAGTGTATTGAAAAATAAAATAAAGGGTACCCGTAAGAAATCATCTTATGACAAATCCCGCTCTTGGGCGGAGCGAGAGATAGTGTCAGACTTTTACTGACTAAAAACCCACTCCTGTTCCTTCGTTGCCTTCGCGTTTTTTTTCCAAGAAGTTACAAGTACTGGTTAGTGATAACGGAAATGTTACTTTATTACAAAATAAATGTTGCTACGTTGAACTGAAAGTCCTTTGAACTAGAGGTGGGCACGTTTGAGTTGAACGTGCGCGACCTAAAAGGCAGCGCGGTCGCAATGTAGGCATAGGTCACTACTTCATTTTAATTGAGGTTACATTTCGTCAAGGGTAACTGAAGGAACAAAGGTGGGTTTTATCTAGTAAAAGTCCTATCTAAAATACGGCGTCAAAAAATTCCTCCGCATCGCTGTCGACTGGAAGTGTGCCCAAAAGACTGGCGGCATTGTAGGAGTTATTGTGGAATTAATATAAATATATATTATGTAATTTTAATTAGTTAAGTGATTTTATTTTTCATGTATAAATAGTCCTATTTGCAAAATAAATAACTTAAAGCTAGTAAAAGTCTGATCCTCCCTCTCGTTTCATTTCATTTTGATATCAAAATGAAATGAAACGATATTGATTAGAAGTGTGCCCAAAAAACCAGTGTTACTGCCACGTTGCATGGTAATGGTTAACCTGTGACCTCTGGAATTCTAAGCTTTAAATGTTACATAGTGTAACTAATTTGTTCGAGTGCCGCCTCCCGAGTTATACGTAACTACGTGTTTCCTGATAGCTACAACCTGGGGGTCTTTAAGTCAAGAATGAATAGGTTACTTCTAGGCAAGCGTGCTCCATCGGGAGCCATATCATCGCTTACCATCAGGTGAGATATTGGTCAAACGCGAACACTATCAATATTAAAAAAAAAATGTTGACTTGTGTTCATGTCCAGAGGCCCTAGCACAAGGTTTTAATGCAATCCATTTGATAACCTAAACTGACTGGCCTGTTGGTCTAGTGGTTAGTGGTTCTGACTGCTATGCCGGAGGCCTTGGATTCGATTCCCACCCAGGTCAAATGTTTGTGTGATGAGCACAATCATTTGTTCTGTGTATCATATGTATGTATTTAGAAATATATAAGTATGTTTATCAGTTGTCTAGTACTCATAACACAAGCTCTGCTTAGTTTGGGACTAGACGGAGTTGTGTGATAGTTGTATGAATATTATTATATTATTATTGTTATAAGGATGAAGCTATATAGGGTATATAAGGTCATCACTCTTTCGTGCTTTTTTTTAGGTGGGAAAATCATCTAATGACAAATTGCGCTCTTGGGCGGAGCGCGAGATAGTGTCAGACTTTTACTGAATAAAAACCCACTCCTGTCCCTTCTTTCCCTTTGTCCCAGGGCCCCCCGGGTTTCGCTTTCACACTACCCGTGGCCCCAGTAGGCTTCGACCCTGCTGGGCCCCTACAGCCCTCTTTCTTGCTTGACATTTTAACATGTCATGTTAAGGCCTAAGGACTCGTGAACCAAATCTAAGTATGCTTAGATTAGAGTGAATAGGTTACTTCTAGGCAAGAGTGCTCCATCGTCGACCACATCATCGCTTTCCATCAGGTTGTTTAATGGTCAATTGTGAGCTTATCCATAATAAAAAAAAACTAGGCGAGTCGGACTCGCGCACTGAGGGTTCCGTACAAACTTACCTGTGAAAACAGTTCAATTCCCGAATTGAGTTACGAGGATTTTTGAATCGAAAAAAAAGTTTTTTTTTGTGACGTAACTACAAATTTACAGTTTTCAGATTTATTCCTATACCAATGCTATAAGACCTTGCTTTATGCCAAATTTCAGGATTCTAGGTCAATGGGAAGTACCCTATGAATTTTGATTCCTTATTGAAATACACGTTTTTTGTGACATAAACGGCCGTATCTTTTTTATCTGTTAACTTAGTAGACGTGATTTTTTCACAGCTTCGAGAGACCGCAGACCTTAGTATATATATATGGTTTTAATTTCAACTCAATACCTCCACGCGTTCCCGAAATAAAGGGTCTGGACAGACAGACAGACAAACAGACAACAAAGTGATCCTATAGGGGTTCCGTTTTTACCTTTTGAGGTACGGAACCTCTACCTCTTATAACCTCCTATAACCTCCCTCACTATAGGGATTATTCTTGTATCGTGGGCGCCAACATGTAAACTAACATACATGAGACACCCAGACGCGGAACACCTATATATAGGGTGACTGGTAATTAGTGTACGATACTTAAACACGTGATTGTGCTCATGATAACAAACAATTTTTATTACGGGAGCAAAGCCGAAATCGCGAAAAAAATATCAGCTGTTCAGTACATTAGGCAAACATAAATGTACTGAACAGCTGATTTTTTTTCGCGATTTCAGGTTTTTTCCCATAGTAAAAGTTGTTGGTTATCATGAGCACAATCACGTGTTTAAGTATAGCATAGCATAGCATAGTCGGCCTTATAATGTTCCCACTGTTGGGACTCAGGCCTCCTCTCTAGGAGAGGGAATGGGCTGTAATCCACCAAGCGGGCCCGGTGCGGGTTGGTGGATGTCACATGTCTTCGAATTTTTGGTTCTCGGACATGCCGGTTTCCTCACGATGTTTTCCTTCACCGTTTTGAGAGCAGTGGTGATGAAATAAATTACACAAAGTAATGCGCCTGACTGGGTATGAACCCGCGACCTACAACTCGTAAGTCGGGGCTGTTACCACTGGGCCACCACTGCTCTGTTTAAGTATCGTACACTAATGACCAGTCACCCTATATATATAAATACGCGATAAGTAGCGCGGCAGCTATCGCTCAACCACTGCACCTAATTCCTTTGTTTTTTTCAAGAAGCCTTTATGTATTTACTGCTAGTATTGTGTCTTTAGTCTTCGCACGCAATCAAGATGTTCTTCATCATCTCCAACGGAACCCTCAGAATCAATTAGTCTTCACGTATGTGTTGGATTCGCATCCTAATCTCCAAACGGATAAGTAAACTGTGACGGTTGAGTGTCTCCGGCTGGGATCACAGGCTACATATCGAGTCTTTACAGGAAGAATGTCGTAAGCGACAGCTCGCAATTTTTGCAGGCTGGGATTTTTTCTGTCTTACTGGTTGCATTTGGGAGAGTGAACGCCATCTGATTTCTACCATCGGACAACCCGACGTACGGCGAGTATCCACCCTTACGTTGTTGAAACCTCTACGGTCCGGACTAAGTGTTTCGCCTCGTCGTTTATACCGCGTACATCGAAGGACTGGAACAATTTGCCTGCTGAGGTCTTCCCATCCGATTATAATTTGGGTGTCTTCAAGGCTAGAGTGAATAGGCTCATAATAAACCAGTGCGCCTCACCATCAACGATTGCATCACTGCTTACCATCAGGTGGGATCGCAGTCAAGCAGTAGTTTATATTAAATAAAAAAATAGTAAAAAAGTATTTATTTGTGATAATATGTCAATAATGCCTATTCTAATAGATCAGCAGTTTTATGAATAAAGTGGCTCCGGTTGGGATCACAGGCTACACATCAAGTCTTTTCAGAAAGAACGTTGTAAGCGACAGTTCGCAATTTCTGCAGGAAGGGGCATTTTCTTTCCTAATCAAAAAGTATTAGTTATAATAATATATGTAAATAATGCCTATTCTAATAGATCAGTAGTTTTATCAAGATATAAAAGGAGAAACTGTCTGACTGACATATCAACGCACAGCCGCAACTGCTGGGACTAGGAGCGTGAAATTCAGCACAAGGTTTCCTTTTATGACGTACGCGAGCACTAAGAAGGGATTTTTGGAAATTAAATTTTTGAGGCGGTGAAAAATGGGGATTTTGTTTGTATGCCAAAATTTTATTCTTTGGATTAATAAACTTGACATTTGGCACAAAATCTAACCAAAATGATTAATAAAGTCTGTCATAATTAGTTTTTAAAAACTATTTTGAAATACAGTTTAAGTATTAATGACATCATCTGCCGAGCTCTTGTCACCGCCGGGGGTGCCAGCTGTTTTAGAACCCAATGGCTTGGCACGTGACGATGGGAAGAGGCCAGACGGGATGACTATAATGCCTTGGAAATTGGGTAGGCCTTTGGTGTGGGATGCAACATGTGCCGACATCCTTGCGCCATCCCATCTTCTGAATACGGCGGGCTGTGCTGGGGCGGCTGCTGCAGGTGCAGAAAATCTCAAACGGCGTAAATATAATAACCTCATCATATAAATATAATAACCTCCTCATCAGGTTATATGTTTGAGCCGTTTGGGCTTGAAACACTAGGGCCACGGGGTCCGAGCGCTCATAGAGTTGTTCGGGATATCAGTAAACAGCTGGTCGACTCTTCGCGTGACCAGAGGGCTGGGCTTTTCTTCGGTCAACGAATCAGAATTGCCATCCAGCACGGCGATGCTGTCAGCGTTCGGGCACTTTTCCCATTGACATCTATGCTGACGAATTTTTTGATGCCCTATGAGTTCTTTTTCTACCCGTTTGTAAAGGGCCTTACACTACGCGATATTCAGCACACGATATTCATTCAGACTGTCTTATTTTTTGTTCCGAGTAAGACCGGTCTAACCCTTATTACACTACGCGACATCGACTAAGACTGTCTGAATATCGAGTAGTGTATATTATTATTTTCAGTTTGTTTAAATACCTATTAAGTAATAATATTTAATGTCTAAGGGGTATTAAAGTTTTAAAGTAAACATTCTCACGCTGGCAAAGTGCTAGTGTGTGTTTATCATACCACTCACTGCTTTTAAATTAGGAAAGAAAATACCACTTCCTGCAAAATTCCTTCCCGCCGATTATAATTTAGGCGTCTTCAAGGCTAGAGTGAATACAGGCTCTCAATAGTGAATTAGTACGCCTTACCATCAACGATTGAATCACTGCTTCCCATCAGGTGGGATCGCAGTCAAGCACTAGTTTATGTCAATTAAAAAAAAAGCACATAATGTCGGTTACGACATTCTTCCTGTAAGGCTCGACATAATGTATACAAGTTGTTTAACTGAGGATCTGAGATTGTGAGGGACTTTTGGACACTGAGAATGTTTTCAGTTACAGTAGGTAACTAATGTACTAAATTCGCCTTATGTACGACTCCGTTATGATATTTTACGACATTTGTTTTTAGGGTTACTTACCTCAAAAAGAAAAACGGAACCCTTATAAGATTACTTTGTTGTCCGTCTGTCTGTCTGTCAAGACCCTTTATCTCGGGAACGCGTGGAGGTATCGAGTTGAAATGAAAACCATATACTCAAATCTGCGGCCCCTTGAAGCTGTGAAAGAAATCAAACTTCAGAGTCAACGAAAAATAAAGATACGGCCGTTTATGTCGCAAAAAACGTATATTTCGACACTCTCAAGGGAATCAAAATTCACGGGGTACTTCCCGTTAACCTAGAATCCTGAAATTTGGCATGAAGCAAGGTTTCATAGAACAAGTTAAATAGTACACTACTGTTATAAAGGCGAAGGTTTGTTTGTATGTAGCTATGTATTTCCGTGTGGGCGTATGATTGTTACTTCTTTACTTTCAAACGGCTGAACGAATTTGGATAAAATTGGCACATGTCTTGGAATAGAAACTCTTTCTTCCACTGCGCTAACCGTGCCAAACCGACAATTTTTCTTTGGGTTTTAAGCTTGGAGTACTCGGCGTCATAGTAAATAGTTTACCTATCAATACACGCATCGTAAGCTATTTTCAGTGAGAGGGAATAGGGTGCGATCGTCTCCTTCTGCGAAGCAGTAATGCTAGCGAAGTTGGCGGCCGCAAGAGTGAAGGAATGTACCTACATCTTCACGCCCCAGCCGCCGCAACAGGAGACGCCTCGGATGTCGCAGAGCGATGCAGCAGGCTACCGTAGATGCGGGCTTAGCGTGGCTAGCTGTCTGTGCGTCAGAGTCGTCGACGGCGAGTGCCTCACAGAGATGTCAGCAAACTGTAGGGGCCCAGCAGGGCCGATACCCGCAAGAGCCACATGGGAATTTCTGAATAGAAAACCTGTGGTCCTAGACTGCAAAGGGCTACTGTACATTCGTCCATTTCAACGTCAAAGCAAAGCATTTCGTCAAAGCCTGGAGCACAGGCATAGCGGGAATTACATGAATTGAAACCGCCATCACTTTTCTACCATCCCTTTACAAGTTGACACTTCTACGGTCTCGTTGTTTATACCGCGTACATCGAAGGAAAGGAACAATTCGCCTGCTGCGGTCTTCCGTCCGATTATAATTTAGGTGTCCTCAAGGCTAGAGTGAATAGGGCGCTTCACCATCAACGATTGGATCATTGCTTACCATCAAGTCGGAGTGAAGCACTAGTTTCTAACATTAAAAAAATTAAAAGTATAAAGTTAAAAAAAAACCCAGCTATTTCACCATCAAACCTCTTTAGCATCCAAGGTTTGTTTGTTTTTCCACTGGATTAGCTTAAAAACTTTCCACCTTCCCAAGGCGGTACCAATTACAGTAATTAAAGGTGTCGTATCGTCCTCGAGTCGAGCGGGCCACGTCGTCGACGTTGTAGGACGTCCGCCATGGCTTCTGTCGACGAACTCGGCTCGAGTTACTGGCACGCGAGTAGCGACCGCATTTGGACGAAGCACCGTCCTTACTGATTTTGTTACGTTTATTGATACTTTTTTAAGGGTAAAATAAATTAATGGTGTAGTGTTTTGTTATTGAAGTGCAAGTACTTAAAGTGAAAAAGAATCGAAACTTTGATTAGGGTTTTCTCTATTCTTCTTTATTCTTTATTGCACACACACAAAAAAACTTAACCTTAATACATTAATTTGATAATTTATGGACGACGCCGCCGAGGCCTACCGCAAAGACTGGTTCGAGGTGACTCGAGAAAAGAATATCTGGCGGAAGTTGGGGGAGGTATTTGCCCAGCAGTGGGATAGTATAGGCTATTAAAAATGTATATACCTATATTGCTTAACTCAACAATGAGTTTTTAATGGTTTTTTTTTAATTATATAAACTAGTGCTTGACTGCGGTCTCACTTGATGGTAAGCAGTGATGCAATCGTTGATGGTGAGGCGCACTAGTTTATTAAGAGCCTATTCACTCTAGCCTTGAAGACACCTAAAGGAGGAGGACTGATAAGAGGCATTTTTCACCCAACACACACTTAAGTTTCCGTTTCCGATTATTTTTAAATGCATTTGTATAGTTAAAGATATATATTTTTTTATTCAGTGACATTTGCGTGATAACTAATATACCTAGTAATTATACCTATTAATTACTGCCCAAACAGAGAGTGTATCGTTTTTTTTTTTGTGTATTTTTGTCGTCTTATCAATATATAAGTTAGCTTCTGCCAGCGGCTTCGCCCGCGTGAAAGTAAGTTTTCCATACAAACTTTGGACCCACGTTTCATCTCCTTAGGGGAGGAATTTCGTAAAATCCGTTCTTAGCGGATATCTACACCCTATAAGGAACCTAACTGCCAAATTTTAAGTTTGTAAGTGTTATAGTTTCTGAGATTTCGTGATTAATCAGTGAGTGGTATTTCGCTTTTATATATATAGATTATTTCTGAAACAAGCGCTCCATGAATCATATTCATTTTGAGTCTCAATGATACTATTCTTAATAAACTTAGTTTGAGAGACAAAAACATATACATAGTGCAACCAGTGCCGTAGCAAGCCAGATATATACATATATAGCTAGGCTTACGTCTGGTGCCAGTTTCTGAAACTGTGCTTTTAAAAGTAAGTTTAATCCGCCTGACGCTGGACGTCACCGGACATTATTGGAGGTACCTTGTTCAGATCTGGTGACAAGAAACGCTCGGGTGTCACCATTGTTCGGATTGGAGCACACGGTGAAGCATATGGAGGACGTTTGCCCGGCTTGTGTGTAGCTTGCCGTCCTCGTGGAGGCGTTCGACGGTGGCAAACTGAGCGTCCGGTCCTGGTTCAGGCCACAGAGCGAGAGGGAATGGGAACCAGTAACCTCCTTCAGATGAAATGAATTAAAACTTGTGCTTGGTTTGATCATTTCTGCGCCCCATCGGTGTCTGCGCCCCATGCCTGGGCACTGCTGGCACCGCCCTAGTTACGGTTCTGAGTGCATCCCTAATGTTCCACTGTTATCGCCAAGAGACTCGCTTGTTACGCGTTTATTATATCTTGCTATTATAAGTGTGATGCAAAAAAACTTGTACTATAGGTATTACATTTCATTTGGCAGTATGTATATTTATTTAAAGACTAACAAATGAATCAAGCATCTGTAACCGAACTAGGCAAAGCCTGTATTTCAGTTATCAGCGCGAAATCTCCTCGTTTTAGAGTAGTCAACAGTAAAAATGTGGAATAATTTGTACTATGACCCAAAGCATTTTTTATAGAAAACAAAGTTATTAACGTCGTTGCGCCTAACAAGTTTCATTTGTGATTTTTGTATGGTCCCTAATTTAAAACCAGATTGGTTCCTAATTTTGAAATATCCATACAAAAATAACGAATTAATGGGGCTTTTCTGATGATGATATGTCCACATCCTAAGAGATTTTCGTTTTTTTTTCGTATCAGGAATTTATCTAAAATGAAACACAAAAATGTATTTTATATGCATATATTCGGATTCAATATTTCAATAGCTATCATTTAATAATTAATACAACTTAACTTAAAAAAAATACACTGACTCTTCATCGAACCGTACAAGTAATGTACTTACCTAATTTAGCTATGTCCAAGCTTATATTTACTATAAATTACAATTTCATTACATTTAAATACTACCAAGTTGGGAATTTTGTTTTTGGCGCTGGCATCCCTCAAACATTCGATGTAATCGTAATAAAAAAATAGAATTATTCTACTCTTGTTTAAAAAAAAAAAATAAAGTATTTATTATGAAAATAAAAATAAATAAAAATAGTCTATGATTGACTCGCCGCCAGTTTGGGGACATAAAATATCGGTATTGATGTCCAATGAGTAAATAAACGATATCAGATACATTTCTTGTACCATTATTCCTCTTGTGTCGAATTCCAAGGTAAAGAGGCAAGTTTTACACAGTATACAAGTAATTCTACAGTATACAAGTAATTCTTGTAATAATAATAATGTTTAAAAAATGTAAGTACTTCGATGTTTGAGTAATCCCAATTGCGCGGTACTCTCGGTCGCTAACAAAGACATTAAAGTCAATATCCCCGCACAAAATGATCCCATTTTATTCGTAAAATAATATAAATTAACTAATAATCTCATTAAATTACTCTCATGTGATTTTATTAGTCTCGAAAACTCGACATCGAGCGAATAACATTTTTTATTTTTAAACCGTCATTTTTGCCGGCAACTGTTATTGGCGCCAATTTCGTTTATTGGTCGCCATCTTTTATATGGTTTTATTTTTATAATAATTATTTAAATGATATTTTTAAGGATTTTTATGCAATTTTTGTTTTGATTTCTTTCAAGTCCGTTTTGAAACCAAAAAAAGATGAAAATATTTAATAAATACAAAAATAATACCTAAATCACGATGGCGACGCGAAGTTTATACTTACATTCATTGTTTTACGAATTAAATTATTTGTATAACTTATGGCAGGGTTGTCACTGGTCTAAAAATAATAAAAAAAAAAATTACGATCACTTAAAACTAGACAATAATAACCCACATATACATTCGTAGCACACACATATACAAAATAAAACTCTTAACTCTTAATTTATATACAATAGAACTATATGGCGTTACTTATATTAAAACTTAATTATTTTTAGCTAACAATCAGCAATGAGGTATAAAAAAATAAATATGTGCTAGAAAAACTAGTAGCTTCTATATGGTTTAAACTTATATTGATGGATCTTATTTATTTATTACATTAAAAACCTCAGCTAAACAATGAAGTTTGGTAAGCGTCAGGACCCCTGGACCACTAGCGATATTTGATGTTTAGAGAATACCAAAATTAACTACCTTTTTGCTACTATTTGGTACCTACCTTCAAATATTTGGTACCTCTATTGACAGCGAGAAAACGCCAGAAGAAAGTGGCCAGACATTCTGACGTCAGGATGTCTGGACCATTTTTTTTTTTCATAGCTCTAGACAACACAGCTAATTTATCTTTTTGTAAATATTTACTACCTTTTTAGTACCTCACCATATATTTTTTTCAACATTTTTTAGCATACTTGAAAAAAGTTAGATGTGAAATATTTTTTTCAAAATGGATATTTATTTTGCCACATATGCTATGAGATATCTGATGTTTAGAAACTACCAAAATATACTACTTTTATGCTACTACTTGGTCCCAAACGTCAAATACTTAGTACCTCTATTAACAGCGAGAAAACGCATGAATAAAGTGTCATCAGGTTGTCTGGACCATTTTTTTTTATTTTCATGGTTCGAGACAACACAGCTAATTTATCTTTTGAAAAGTATTTACTACCTTTTTAGTACCTCAACAAATATTTTTTTCAGATTTTTTTGGCATACCTGAAAGATGTTACGTGTATTTTTTTTTTCAAATTGGATATTTAATTTGCCACATTATGACATGAGATATCTGATGTTTGAAAAATACCTAAATACACTACCTTTATGCTACTGCTTGGTACCTAACATCAAATACTTAGTACCTCAATTAACAGCGAGAAAACGTATGAAGAAAGTGTCATCAGGTTGTCTGGACCATTTTTTTTTCATGGTTCGAGACAACACAGCTAATTTGTCTTTTTGTAAATATTTACTACCTTTTTAGTGCCTCGACATACATTTTTTTCAAATTTTTTTAGCATACTTGGAAAAAGTTAGATGTGAAATATTTTATTTTTTTAAATGGATATTTATTTTGCCACATATGGCATGAGCTATCTGATGTTTAGAAAATACCAAAATATACTACCTTTATGCTACTACTTGGTCCCTAACGTCAAATACTTAATACCTCTATTAACAGTGAGAAAACGCATGAAAAAAGTGTCATCAGGTTGTCTGGACCATTTTTTCTTCATGGTTGGAGACGCTCGCAGCGTAACAGTTTTTATAGTATGCTAAAAAAATATATATAATATATTGAGGTGCTGAGAAGATAGTAAATATTTACAAAAAGATAAATTAAGTAGGCTCTGCATTATTTCGACCTATGAAAAAACAAAGATGCGTAGCCATACCGATGTCAGGATGTCTTACCGTTATTTTTACGTGTTTATTGACAGAGCAAAAAGTAGTAAATGTTGGTATTTTCTAAACATCAAATATCTCATGCTGTCTATGTAGCTAATATGTTTGTTTTTAATTCGTTACATTTTTATAGAACGACAAAAAAAAATGAATTATATGTGTACTAAAAAGGTAGCAAATACTTACAAAAAGATAAATTAGCTGTTTTGTCTTGACCATGAAAAAAAAATGGCCCAGACATACTGATGTCAGAATGTCTGACCACATTCTTCACGCGTTTTTTCGCTGTCAATAGAGGTACTACGTAAGTATTTGACGTTAGGTACCAATTAGTAGCATAAAAGCAGTGTATTTTTTAAACATCATATATCTTATGTCATATCATATGGCAAATTAAATAACCATTTAAAAAAAAAATTTTTTCACATCTAACTTTTTCCAAGTATGCTAAAAAAAGTTGAAAAAAAATGTATGTTGAGGCACTAAAAAGGTAGTAAATATTTACAAAAAGACAAATTAGCTGTGTTGTCTCGAACCATGAAAAAAAAATGGTCCAGACAACCCGATGACACTTTCTTCATACGTTTTCTCGCTGTTAATTGAGGTACTAAGTATTTGATGTTAGGTACCAAGCAGTAGCATAAAGGTAGTGTATTTAGGTATTTTTCAAACATCAGATATCTCATGTCATAATGTGGCAAATTAAATATCCAATTTGAAAAAAAAAATACGCGTAACATCTTTCAGGTATGCCAAAAAAAGCTAAAAAAAATATTTGTTGAGGTACTAAAAAGGCAGTAAATACTTTTCAAAAGATAAATTAGCTGTGTTGTCTCGAACCATGAAAATAAAAAAATGGTCCAGACAACCTGATGACACTTTATTCATGCGTTTTCTCGCTGTTAATAGAGGTACTAAGTATTTGACGTTAGGGACCAAGTAGTAGCATAAAGGTAGTATATTTTGGTATTTTCTAAACATCAGATATCTCATGGCATATGTGGCAAAATAAATATCCATTTTGAAAAAAATATTTCACATCTAACTTTTTTCAAGTATCTATGCTAAAAAATGTTGAAAAAAATATATGGTGAGGTACTAAAAAGGTAGTAAATATTTACAAAAAGATAAATTAGCTGTGTTGTCTAGAGCTATGAAAAAAAAAATGGTCCAGACATCCTGACGTCAGAATGTCTGGCCACTTTCTTCTGGCGTTTTCTCGCTGTCAATAGAGGTACCAAATATTTGAAGGTAGGTACCAAATAGTAGCAAAAAGGTAGTTAATTTTGGTATTCTCTAAACATCAAATACCGCTAGTGGTCCAGGGGTCCTGACGCTTACGAAGTTTGCTGTCGTATTTTTTTTTAAATATTTGATGCTGATATTTATTTGTTGTTTTAATATAAGTAACGACTGTTTATTTTGTTTATTTAGCGAATTCCGTCACTAAATTTAACCTAAGTTAACTCGTTTTAAGTATTATAAGTGATATGATTCTGGGTGTTATTTTTACACGAGCGCAGGGAAGCAAAAATAGTTAACGAATTTTATACAATTAAAGATTTTATTGCTTTTTTTTCACAGATTGAATGCCAAAGAAACCTAAAAAGGTTCGCATTTGTTTCTTTTAAAAAACACTCTTCAATTATATCTGGCAACATTTGTTCAAAAAAAGGAACTACAACAAAGTGTCCTTCGATACATATAAATAGGCCTTTTGACATTTTAGTTTTCGTTGAAAATCGTTAGTAAATAGCGTTTGGATGTAAAATATGTATTTCAGTATTTTAGTAAATTATAATTTGAACAAGACTTGAGTTCACATTTAGTGTTCGTCGATGTTTTCTTATAAGTAGTTTATTTGCTAAATTTTAATAATAAATAACTTTGTATTTTTGTAAAAGTATCTAAATATGACGGCAAGTCCTGTTAAAAATGTTCATTTACAATATTATAACGCTTTCTACATTCGAAGTAAATACGAAAGATTTAAAGAGAATTTGTATATTTTGTAAAAAAAATATGTAATTTAATATACGATTTTATTGATATGTACTTACATCGTATTTAGTTAACTTTCATATTTTATTAAACTAAAAGAATTTTAAACAGTTATGTGAAACAACAAAATATGAAAATTATAAAAAAATACGAGAGAAAACTTGATGGTACTGAAAGTTTTGAATAAAAAATGTTAGAACATTTTTACTAATATAAACATTTTTAACTCAAAATTCAAAAACGATCTAACCGACAGAGGTGTAAAAGGTAAAAAGTTCCAAAAACATACAAACTCCCTTTAAATCGTTCTCACACACCCACTATACAAGAAATATGTACAACTACAAAATAAAGGACTAGATATACTAAACCATATTGATACCATACTTTTCTGGCGCAAAATAACTGTTCCCCGTATTTGAAAAGTTCGTTATTTGGGATGCCTGAAGCATGCTCAGATGAGGCGAATTCTGGGACTGATTTTCCGGGGATTCGGGACCCGAAGATAGGATGTTGTGGTGGGATGCCCAGGCTCCTGGTGGGGATGGGTTGCCGAAGGAAACTTGGTTGTAGAGCTGGTTGCCGTTGGCAGTCAGGTTGTGGCCGTGGTGACTGCCGTGCGTCTGGTTCACCGATGAACCGTTGAAGTACTCCATCTGAAAGGACGAAATGGATCAAATCTTGTTCTTTTTGGTGACAATTTACTTCTTTACTAAATGTTAGCCTGCGTCATCTCACTCCTGGCTAAAAACTCTGCCCCCCCCCCCGCACAAATGAGCCCACTAGCTCTGAGTAAAACTGTTCATACCATAGAACTAAAAAATCTGCCTTGAATTAAGTCCTGTCCTTGTTTAACCAGCAAAAAGTGTTATGACTTTATTTTTAGAATATTTTGTAATTGGAATTTTAAAATACTGAAATAGTCAAGTCAACTAGGTGATTAATTAGTTATTCAAAATGATAATGTTCGGCGCTTAGAATGTAATAAATTACTAGTTTCATTACATTTATATGCGCAATAATACATCAACACGATTGGCATATTAATATCATTTTACAGATTAGCAACATTTTTCCAATTTGCGTTAAAATAATTGATTCCATTAATTTGCAAGATTTTAATAACAAAATTAATAAAAACCACCTCAGTTTTGAAAAAAATAGCTTGCGGTTAACTTATTAATATTGCAGAGAAGAATAAAATAATTACAAAAAAATCTTCCGTGAGTTATAAAATGTTTTGATTGTCGAAACAATTAATTTAATATTATTACTGGCTGACAAACGAAGTGAGGTTTTTATTGTTTGAATTTAGAATTTTCCTTTGATTAAAACACAAGATCTTTGAAGTTATATTTTTTACCACGAGGCATTTTATTTTTGAAGACATTAATAAAAATATCTGACTGCTTTTCGTTAATGTGATTGGTTTTGTACTTTTCCTTATTTATTTTTTTTAAGTAAAAAATAAAGTATTATAAGTCCAGTATGGTCTCTAGGTATCTCATAATAACATGGACTTAAAATTCTTTATACCTGGTAAATACTATACTGTTGAGTAATTTAGTAGCAGACTATGTGTTAAATTAACAGATTATATTCGAAACACAAATCGCTTTTTGAGCCATGTCAAGTGGCTCAAAAGGCTGCCTAACTTAAATGCCTGACGAGATGTAGGGCTGTAAACAAGCAGGACTGCTACCCTGACACAGCGCGACGCGGTCACGGAAGACCACGATGGAGATGACGGGACGATCTGATTTGGTAAGAAGAAGCGAAAAATCATGATCGTTGAAAGGAATAGAGGGAGCCCTTTTCATAGCAGTGGGAGAATACAGTCTAGTAACAATAATATTTAGTAATTTTGAACACTCACCTGACTAGGATAATACGGAGAATTATACGCGCTCTGCCCATAGCCCTGATGGTGATGCGAGGTCGAATAACTCCGGATATAGTCCGAACTACCGGGCCAATGGAAACTGTTGTAACTATCCGGGTGGTACACGTTCCCCGGCCCGTTTATACTCTGAGGAGTGATAGGAGGAGACGGCGTCGTCATAATCGAGGAGTTCGACCCCAAAGGAGTAAGATTCCCCGTCAATCGGGAGCTGTATTGGTCCTTAACCAAGTTGCTTCCGAACTTTTCCGTGTAATCCAACTTGCTAGCGTAGTCGAGCCTCTTTGGACTGCTATACAGCTCTTGTTTAGGAGTGACTCCATAACCATGGATGTTGGACACAGGTTCTGAAGGGGACGACTCTTTACCACTTATTCTGAGTTCGTTAGAATTATAGTGGGATAGAGAAGTTAGACTATTATTCTTGTTTAGGGGGGAACTTTCATAGTTCGTTCCAGCCGACTCTTTCTTGCATATAACGTTGATAGGAGGACTGACAGACGTCGTGGGCGTTATAGGAAGGTTTGGAGACGACGTAGTGATACTGGAATTTTGTGTTGTAGGTACGTTTGAAGAGCTCGTGAGGGATTTGGACGTAGATATCTTGGTGGAACTCGTGGAAGCCTTGATACTGCTGTTGGCGACAGTGGTCTTCGAGCTGGAGGTGGATTTACTGGATATCTGAGTGTTGGTCTGCTGTTGGAGCTGCTGTCGACATTTCGCTCTTCGGTTCTTGAACCAGACCTGTTAACAAAAAAGTGTGGTTAGATATAAAGAAAGTATAATTATTAAGTTATTGTAGTTTACTGAAAATGAAAGAGCATTAGTGTAAGTTTCTTGTCTGCGTCGCATGATATTGCAAAGGTTCATAAAATGACAGCGCTTGAACCGCCAACTGAACCTCATACGTCACTCGTGATCGTGATTGCTCACTACTATTTTAGGATTGAAACTTAAGGACAGGTTCATATATACACAATGTTTAACGTTAAATTGGACGGAATTTGAGAAAATGGAAACAGCGTATCTACGCTTTGTCCGGTAGTTTAGAAAAAAGAAAAACATGTTTTTTTTTGTCCAATCTCAATTTGACGGTATTCTAGTGAGCTTTTACCGTTGATAAATAGCAGCAAAGATTAGCCAAATAAATTCCTCGAACCCTAACTACACACAACCTCCTAAAATATCCCGATTGCTTGCAACAGCAACTGTTAATACGTCCGTCTATTTGTCCTCTGTTGCAACCGTGCACGCAATTACTTCGGGTTCGCGCTTGCAGTGTGCACAGCGGATTATAAGTGATTTATTACAAGTATACGTGAGTATCCTACCGGAGGTAGGGGTGCCTTTTTAATGTTTTTTTTTTGTTTGCTTTGTGTACTAAATTGTGGGATGAAAGAATTAGTGGTAGGTTTTTTTGAGATTCAGACTAAGCAGTAAAAATCAAGTTGTTAATAGGCTTGTGAAATGGTTTGGAATAGCGGATTTCTAATTTAGATGTACATACATGGGCGGCATTGTTTGAAAGAGTTACCGCGGCTCTGAAACGCAAAAGGTTACTATTCTTTAGTTGCCTTTCGTGTTTCAGGGTGGGCTTTAATACTCTATCTTGCTCCATTCAGAGCGTGAGGAGTTATTTAATGAAATAGTTAGTAGTTGAACTACATTAATTTTATATTAATCAGGTTAAGATCGTTTCATAGATCTTTATCGAAACGACCACTACGACCTACTACGAATGACGTTGTAGAGTTAAAAAAAAAACGTTACGAGGATTGATCTGAGATTATAAGCCATTACGTAGTGAATTATTCATACCAAAAAAATAATTGAAATTAATATAGATTTAAAAGCAGAAAAGACCTATTCCTCAATAAACACACACTTAGTACTTTCTACCTCACCTTTAGAGGCAAAACATACTAAGCGCCAAACAGTAGCGTCATTACGGTAAAGTCACAGCATTCGCCAGAAGGCGTTACGTGCCTCGCCGCATCAAGCCGGGATTACCCCACCCTTAACTAATAATGAGTTGATATCGTTTTTTTTTGTGATAAGAAGTGAATGTTAAGCGACAGATGGGATGCTGGGCGGTGATGCTAATTATTCATAGTATTATTGTTGTTTGTTACTTTGTTGAGGGCATGTGGCTAGAAGTTTGCTGAATCAGCAGTAGGTTGGGGAAAAAATTATGTGCCAGGTGTGAGAAATTTTTTAAATGGATGAATGGAGAGGGAGAACGAGGCCAAAGAAAAGATGGATGGATTATGTGAGGAGTGATATGAAATAAAAGGGAGTTAGTGATAGAGTGACAGGACGAAATAGAAGAAAAAAAACGGGTTGCGCCGACTCTAAATAATACGGGATAAGAGCAGGAAGATGATGTGTGAGGAATTTTTTTCTTAATTATTTTTGGTAGATTACAAAATACTGGTACCGGATGAAGGAATAACGCAATTTTTGAATTTACAAAATTGAGGCTTGGATCTTTTTTGAATGTTATAGGGAGAATTTAGTGTTTTGCTCAAGCTACGAACTGCACGCTCAAGGCAGCACAAACAGTACTTGTGCATAAAATAACATAACTAGCCGTCCTAATTTGTTTTAATTACTTGTATTTCTATAAACACAGCTACTGTCGGAAAATGCTGACAAACAAACGCATGAGACAGACATTTAACTGCCACGAACAACCCACTATATCATGGCCGACGGCAAAACTTGAAACCAAGCTTATATTATACATTATCTGGCATTTCCCTTTGCAACTAGCGTCGTCCTGAAGTTCCAAGATACAATGGTCCTGTATATCTCCCTTGTATCATAACATATCTGGCTGTGCGATCTAAACGGGTCAATTATTGTGTGTTTGAAGTTTTGAACTAACGATATCAAATGCACGGGGGAGATCAAATGGTTTGCGGGAATGTTCAAAAGAGGTATCGTGTCTCTGGAAGGTATAGGGCAACTGAAGGACCACAGGTGGGTTTTAGGGTGATTTTAATATCGTGCGGATTTAATCACGCATGTGGAATTGCTTCGCATGCGGGGCTGTTGCCCAATATCACGTCCCGCATCCCGCGTGCGTATTCCACGCATTACAATAAATACTTGTGTGAAAAGGACATTTTCGGGTTCTACGCGTGCGGAGCAATCCCGCATGCGTGATGAAATCCGCACAATATTGAAAACACCCTTAGTCAGTAAAAGTTTCACACTCCCTCTCGCTTCACCCAGAGCAGGAGAAGTTATTTGATGATTTCCCATTTCATAAAAAGTGATATCGGTTTGGGTTGAGGGTATGTTCGAAGAGTTATTGTGACCCTGGATCGAAACGGGCAACTGAAGGAACACTTGTGGGTTTAAGGTATAAGAATAGGTCGTAGGTTATTTTTGCTGGGTAGCTCGCCGTCCGGCCGTCCGGTAACCGTCCGGATCGAGCCCAAGTCGTCGACGGCGCGTAGTTTTCCACGCGCGCCTCAAGGAGATGTCAGCAAACCGTAGGGACACAGCAGAGTCGAAGCCTACTGGGGTCATGGGTTGTGCGAAAGCGAACCCCGTGGCCCTGGAACGAAGGCAAAGAAGGAACAAGAGTGGGTTTTAATCAGTAAAAGTCTGACACGCCCTCTCGCTCCGCCCAAGGGCGGGAGATTAGATGATTTTCCACCTAAAAAAGAAACTGGTAGGTTTAGACAGTAAAAGTCTGACGCTTCCTCACACTCTACGCAGAGCAGGATTGGTCATTTGACGATTTTCCCGCCACAAAAAAAAAACCTCAAATGGATGGGATTTTTAGTTTGTGAGATTTACAAGTTCTTATCGATGGCTTAGAGTGAAAACCTCGGGTATGCAATTTTAGGTAATTTTTGTTTTATTATTTTTCTGAAACGAAAAGCTCGTAACGCATAATTGTGTATCACGCAAAATTTTGATTTGATATTCGTAGCGCCATCTACGATGTTGAATGCATACTTTGCTCGAAACAGTTTGGTGTGATAACTTCGCAATGGCGCGTCAAAACTTGTGAAAAAAAAAGAAATCAAGAAAAACAAGCGTTTGAAATAAATACATAGTTTTAAATATTTGAATAAAACACGTAAAAGTCCATTATAATTACGTGATAATAAATTTCTAGTTTGGTTTTTTGTGCCTCCTGAAAAGTTACGTATTTCACAGTTACGAGGTATTCACTCTAAGCCATCGTTATGTTTCTGTTGGAAAAGAAAATTGAGCGTTAATTTTCCAGGAAGCGATTCTTAGCTACAATTTCTATATCCACACATTCTAAATTGAGATAACATCGGAAAACTAATTTCCATATCCACACATTCGAAATTGAGCTAACATCGGAAAACTTTGTGTTTCGCTTCTTTGAATAGTATCTGAACATATCTTTGAAGTGTGATAAGCTGGATAAAACCGTTACAAAGCGAAATTACTGTTACATTTTTAACACATTGTAATTTTTCGCAATTGGCACCCCTGTTCAAATGCATTCGATTTTAAAACTCCCGTTTAACCGCCATGTTCTTAACGGATTCTTCAGAAGCTTTCCAAGTACTTAACAAACCAGCGTCAACAGAAAACAATCGAATAATTCGATTTTAAAATTTCAAAATCGAAACGTAATTCAATTGGTTCGCTAATGCTCTATCCGTGTTGGTATAAATTGAACGTTTGAACGAATTAGAAATCAGTCAAGCGTCGGCCTCCGACTACTGTGGTCGGAGATTTTAATAAGTTTATTTTTAATGGCGTTTTGGGTGGCTCACATTAAGACGGATTATATTCACGTATTAGATCTGCTATCTCCAGTTAATTGAAACTTAATAATCTACGGATTTTCTCCGCTTGCTTGATAAGGTTGATAGTTATTTTATAATGTATTAACTAGACTATGATTATGAGTAGGTTTTGTTGTGTATCGTGCTTGGAATGTTGGTTTAGATGTTAAAAATGAATAAGGTGACTCTTAATAACGCATTTTAATCGTAAATCTTAGTAAGGAAGGTGAAGAATCTGAATCTTATAGACTTGCCATGAACATTGAAAACGCAATAAGGAAAAAAAAACATGGTTTTGTTAAGTTAAGAGTTATAAAGAAAGAAGGAAAGAAAGAAGGAAAGAAAAAAACATGTTGAACACAATGAACAAGTATTAGTAGTAAGTAACAAGTATCAAGACGGCTGCCAAGCCGCTAGGCGGATTGAAGTTATAATAACTAACCGGCGACGACGGACGTTGTCCTGCCTGAAAAGACAGGACAACGTCCGTCGTCCGATGGCGATTCATTAGAAAAAAAATTTAAGGACCTGATTGCATCAGGCCATCGGGCCACCTTGTGGCCCCCTAACGCTGCGTCTTCCGGTACGTGGTCGCTGCTCTAGAACCTTTCGTCCCCATCGACCATCAGTTCGAGCTATGTGCTCGGCCCACTGCCACTTAAGAAATAAGTATAGCCCTCTAACAATATCATAGATATCCTGTATCTAAACATACCTGCACTCTACTCTCAGGGAGGTTAATCTTCAGGGCCACCTCCTCTCTCATGAAGATGTCAGGGTACCTCGTCTTGCCAAACAACGCCTCCAACACGTCCAGTTGCGCGCGAGTGAATGTCGTCCGCTCTCTTCTCTGTTTTCGAGGGTTCACACCTGGGGACAAGGAGAATGGGGAGTTAGAAAATGAAAATATAGATGAGTTAGTTAAAAGAAAAACAGATCTTGACTTTTAACGTGTGGTCACAACAAAAACACTAAAAAGTGCAATATATATATATAACTATATACACAAGAAATACCCACTTCCCAAATACATGGCATGGCATGGTATTTCATGTGTTGTTTCTTCGTTATTTAACACCGACTTTCATTTCGAAAGTCTAGTTTTCTTTTGTAAAAAGTAAAGTTAGGTTTTAGTAAAGTTATTTAACACTTTTTAGTGTCTTTTTTAATTTGATTTCGGTTGTATTTTTTTTTGTAAAAAAAATGTTTATTTAAAACTTTTTAGTTGTGGTACCCCAGTACACATACAACATGACCATTACAAGTGTGCCTGTGCCACTTTGAAGAGTTCCCTCGATTCCTCCAAGATCCCATCATTAAATCCAAATCTCGGGACCATGGAACCACCTGGAAAGTATATTCTTTCAAACAAAAAAAGAATTTCCCAAATAGGTTCAATCGTGTACGAATAATCGGGAACCAAAAAAAAAAATTGACGAATTGAGAACCTTCTTTTTGCTATCGGTATTTTTTTTAAAGGACCTGTCCTCACTCTAGGAATTACTCCTGATCGTGGATGCATTCACAAACATGTAAATTCATATACACAAGATACCCAGACCCGGAACATTAGATATGTAATTAAAAACTGAAGAGAAACGTGCTACCGCAGATATTTCCCATATAAACTCATAAAATCAGAGGTGTAATACTAATATATGGTGAGAGACATAAACGGCTAAGTTATCACATTAAAGTATTTGATAGATCGCCAGGTTTAGCGACATATATCTCAGGTAGACATAATTAATATGATAATATAGTCAAACCTGTTTGCGACCGCAAAAACTTAGGATGAAAAATTTATAACTTGAGATGAGAATATCCGTACAGGGTTTTGATTACAAGAATAAAATTAATAATGTCAATGCAGATAATACAGTGATGATGACTAAGATAACTATTGAAGATCTCAAAGACAGAAAAGGAGAGAAAACAGAGACAGTTGATGCAGAAGAAGAATTTAAACGACAAACATACGAATAAGAAGCTAAAGATATCCATGTAAACATGATGATAATCGTGCTCCATCGTCAACTATCAGGTGATATGGTTGTCAAGCGCGAAACTATGAATAATAAAAATAAAGATAATGATAATAATTGTCCTAGTAATGATAAACAGTATAATAACGTATGTCCAAAGAAGTTATGTGAGAGCATCTAATGCTAAGGTTTGTTTCAGTTAGTAAATACGAGTAACTACAGAAAAAAAACAAAACAAAGTAGTTCTAAGATACCTCAGATGCTTCTTTTAAAGTAATAAAAAACAATTTAGTGTTATAAAACAAAATAGAGCTTTACGAAGTTTTTGGAAAACAAATACTTAGGCAATAACGTAATTTTATTTGTTTGCAAAATTTTTGCGATATTTAAGATAACAAACAAAAGATATTTGATAATCCTGATATTTTATTATAGCTTTATTTAATATTATTTTCGTATAATTTAGGTTTAAGACACATTTAGAGGTCTCATAGTTTTAATATACTTTTTATGATGCATATAAATTTTATAACAAATCTTCCAAATTCAAGTTTTACGTGGTATAACTTATGCAACAAAACAAATTATTTATATGATATTTTATGTCTAAAACGATACCAATAAAAAGTTGTAAAACTTTTCTACTTATTTTGTATTCATAGATTGGTTCCATAGTGATGTGTCTTTAGTACTTACTATTAGTAATATTTTTTTAATCTGTGCTACTTTGACAGTAAAATAGGATATTTGGGAATTTGTCAGAAATAAAATTAGACTAAATCTGTAGTTAAAATAAAGAACTAAAGATTTTAAACCACTTACTCGTTAAAACCTAAAATTTTATATTAAAATTAGATTTGCATAATCTATAGATTTTTGACGTAAAACTTAATGATAAGCATAAGTACGTGTTTATAGTGTAATGTATGTTATAAATATGTATAAGTCGGTTTTACTGTCAACGTGGCCGATATTAATGAAACATAACGTGAGACACTACATACCAATACACCATACTATCTATATACATAAAAGAAGATACTGACCGACTGACATATCAAGGCACAGCCGAAACTACGGAGCCTAGGAGTGTGAAATTTTGCACAAGGTTTCCTTTTATGACGTAGGCGAGTACTAAAAGAGAATTTTCTAAAATTAACCCACTAAGGGGATGAAATGGGGGTCCAGAGTTTGTATGAAGAAACCTACTTTCACGCGGGCGATGCCGCTGGCAGAAGCTAGTTGTCAATATAATATTTATAGGTCAAACTATGTACCCTACAAAAATACAAATTCCTTCTCACTTGGTATATACTTGTAAAGATATTGCAAATAGAATTCAAACAGATATAACATAAAATAGTCAGATATTAATCAAACTTCACCTACTAAACACCCACACACATAAAAGCATAAATTACAAACGCATACAACTAGAAAGTAATTGAATGATAACGATCCTACAATCTTCGATCAACTAATCGATTAGACTAATCGCTTACTCGACCCTTAGTCGATTATCTAGTCGCATCTCTATGGCCACTGGTTTTTCCCGTATAAATGAATATTAATATTAAAACGACATTAATTGTTCCACTCATCATAATAATAAATATAACCGGCTTCTGTTCTAACGCTTTTTTTGATATTCTGTCTATCAAACTTCATGGTATGATGTTTATGGTTTGGAAAAATTATTGTAGAGGAATTAAAACTTTATGGTCATTATTGGAGTTCCTAATCTTTTTAAGAAAGTTAGCCTAATGGCGGAAGATGAATTTTTGAATTTTTTATTGATTAAGATTTGTAGTTGTGTGGTCTTCTTAATTTTTTTATAGTCCATTAAAGTATACATGAACTGGTCCGTTACAAAGGTGAGCTTAACCTAACTACAGAGAAAAATGACAATTGAGGGTAAGCTACATCATCATCATTTCAGCCAAAAGACGTCCACTGTTGGACATAGGCCTCCCCTAAGTGTCGCCATAACGACTGATGCTGTGCGTCTCGCATCCGTCGGATTCCCGCTACCCTCACCAGGTCATCGGATCACCTTGTGGGACGCCTTCCAACGCTGCGTTTTCCGGAACGTGGTCGCCACTTCAGAACCTTTCGTTCCCATCGACCATCTGTTCTCCGAGAAATGTGCCCTGCCCATCACCATATTCAGCGATCCTGTGCCTACATGTGGATGGATGACATACATTTTGAATGAATTTCCTCACATGCTGTATGCGTCTTTCAGACTATCTGGCGTCTTAAATACTAATTCAGATTTCTAAGAGTCTGGAAGGTTTTGCTAACCTGGAACTGTCACATCATTATGATTTGTCACTATCGATCATTTAAAAGAAATGGCAAATCCTTTAATCTACTTGATCCGTAAGAAGAATCTACTGAGCTTTACAATTTGAAGACTAGACGGGACTAAATAACAAGTGAAGTTTTTATAATGTTCATCAATCATTTTAAGATGCACTTAATTGAAAGGTACACATTATTAAACACTAGAAGATATTGATGATATAAGTTTAGTAATTAATCATGCCAGTGAAGTCTATAAAGCTTACTGAGATAAACTTTCTAGAACCACTCCTGTTTTTTTGTATAGACATTATAAAAAAAAAACCATAAAGAATAGGCCAGAAAATGTGTCACACCATAGACGAAAGGAATTTATCCGCCATTACTCATATGAACACATGTAAGACAAACAAACCGGGTCATACGTACACTAATACCTTGTAATCCTCATAGAAATTAAAAATCATTAACAAACCCATCTGCCATTAGTCAACTCTAAACTAAATCTAACAGGGTTGTAAGTTACTAAATTCAATGATAAATAGGTTTGACGCATGTTTTTGACATGTTCTCTTCTCAATGGTCAAAGACAGACTGCGTGTCGCGAGCGTGTTCTACGCTTTTGTTTGCCATAGACAACGATGGGCATAGAGACTAGAGTAATTCTTTATTTTCGGTTATGGAATGTCTTTTTGAATGGGATTAGAATGTTGGTTTTTGGGACTGATTTGTTTGTTATTTTTGGTAGTTTATCGGCTATAAAATGGGCTGAGCGAGTTAGTATAGAACGAAGAAATTCTACATTTAATTTGGTCCTCTTTCCTGCAAGTCTTCAACATTTTTAGCGGATACTTTTGGATCTGCAATTTATGGATTCGTTTTCTTGTACAATCAAATAAATCATCTTCGACACTAAGACAGGCGGAATTTATGTAACAAAATCCCCGTGCTACGTAATCATAGTCATCATTCTTAAAGCTCCAATTGAATCCGATCTGATGTAGGTAAGAACTAATCGTAAAAATACTTTAACAAGGTTCTTGCAAAGCTAATTAAGAATTAATTTATTCAAGTCTGAGACCAATGCGACTCCTGTATGAAAGTGGTCTGTGTAAACAAGATATACTGGTGTAACAGCCGGACCACTGACTAGTTCCTGTTTGCAAGATGTCGCAATTCTAGATGCTTGGTAACATGAATCTAAAATGGATTGGACCGTTCTTGAAGCTTAATCATTTTAACAGATTGGTTGCTGCAGAGATTATCTGGTCAGAAGGGGTATCCTTGAGCCATCGCAAACATAGTACCAGTGTGGAGCCCCTTCACAGGATATCCTCACCTCCTTTCCTGCTCGGCATGCACAACCACTTGCACCTTCCACGACTTATACAACATTATTTTTTTTAGTATATGCGAAACCTGAATATATTTTGTTCAGAACTGAATCGATTCCAATAGTTTTTACACCATTTTATATTTTTTCCCAAAAATATTACAAAAAGGTTACAAGTTGGACACCACCGACACTAATTACTACACAGGTCACGGCAAGTCATAGCGGGCATTAGGAGCCAGCGCACAGCTGGGTACGGGAACAAAATGACCATGTATTTGTGCGGACAACCAGGTAACATAACAAGCTTATAACTTTGTGATTTTTCATGATACAGTTATGAAATTTGTACATAGATTCTTTACATAAAAATACTAGACACGTGTTTCGGGTTTCTCATATACTAAAACTATGTTGTATATACGACGCCAACGACAGAGCTGTCCAGGTGGCTAAATATTAGTCGGACAAGATTTGATTCTGATTGACACAAAAAGAAGAAAATGAATCATTTTAACTACGCTTGTAGCTCTTGGTTTCATTCATATCTCAGGATATTTTCTACATGTACCTTTTTTAGTAGTGGGATTTTTTTTTTCAAATAATTTCTCCCGTTCCGGGTGTAGCGAGAGGACGTGTCAGACTTACTGACTAAAACGCATCTGTGTTCTTTCAGTTGTCCTTTGCGTTTCAGGGCCACGGTAACTCTTTCGAACATGCCCGTAGCTTCTATATAGGGTGACTGGTAATTAGTGTACGATACTTAAAGACGTGATTGTGCTCATAATAAACAACAACTTTTACTATGGGAACAAACCTGAAATCGCGAAAAAAAATTTGCTGTTCAGTACATTTATGTTTGCCTAATGTACTGAACAGCTGATATTTTTTTCGCGATTTCAGCTTTGCTTTGTTGTAATTGTTTGTTATCATGAGCACAATCACGTGTTTAAGTATCGTACACTAATTGCCAGTCACCCTAAATATACCTTGGTATCTTCGTCATCATCATTATTATTTTTAGGGCGTCAACTGAAAACCAGGGGCGTTACCATGATAGTCAAAATGTCAGAGAAAGAGGGATGGAGCTGTAAACCTATATAGCTTCATCACTTTAACAGTTCAGTTTAGGTTTTCAGATGGATCACGTTAAGAGCTCATGCTAGGGTCTCAGCAAGTGGTGTTTAACGTCCAGCAATTGTTGTGATAGCAACTCCTTCGAAATTTGTTGCTCCACTTCTTCAATTCTTTTTTGAACTTTGATCTTTGTTTTTTGAAGCCACGTTTAAGAGATTGAGAGAACATAAAAGATTCTTTTTACTATATTAGTTATGTAGGTTCTTATTCTATTCTATCATATTTTTAGTCTGTTTGGTGTGGGCGAAACATACTTTTCCTTATTACGGGATTTTTATTGAATGGTTATTAAATGAAGCAGCAATTATCATTTCAAATATTGGTTTGAGGAAAATTTGAAGTGTGGTGGGATGTGGGAATATCTGTTATGTATACACGTAACCTTTTGGTAGTGACTTAGTGACGTCATATTTCAGTATGTTTATCCTTATTTTGTTACTTGACAGTTCTCTTTTCAATAGATTCGAATCGAAAGGTGTACATGAGTAACTTGTAACTTAACTGTATATGGAACGGATTTGAAAAATTCTTTCTGGTATGTGCGATGTTGGATAAAATTACTTTTAGTAATAGGATTTAGAAATAAAAAGTTTAACTAATAAAATTTACTATGGCAGCTCTCTCATAACGCCATTATGAGACGTAGTACAAATAATGACATATTTTTATTGGCCGTACTTAGACGTTTGTGTTACTAAAAAATTGTACAAAGACGTCATAGGACGTTGCTGGTCCGAACGTGTTAATTCAAGACATGGTATTTCAGAGTTTCATCTACATCGGTTTAGCCGTTTAAAAGGGAATTAATGACGAATATCATCGCAAACTGATCATATATAACATCAGTACTTTCATGGCTTTTAAATTCACGGACTTTTCTTATGGAAAAATATTTTATTTTGGTTTCAATTAAATTTTCTATGAAATTAAAATACACAACAATAAAGCCACAGAACGGTAGGCGCCTAAACCCATTTAGAAATTGTAAAAGCCAGGTATGAATTCGCTACTCAAATGGGCAGTTAATAAAATATTAAAAGGGGCATATCACATTTAAAAATTCACACAAACACAAAATTCGATCTACTATTTATAACAATTCGCCGAAAACTGATAATAGCTCTCTCTGTGACGGATTAAAAAATATAAAAATAATACTATATCCATTTTGAAACTCGCTTGCGATACCCCATTGTGAATATCCAAACAAACATTCATACGAAATCTGTCACATGTTGAAAAGTGAAAATGTATTCATATGGCTGTCTCTTTTACTCATATGGAATTGGGGCGAGTTAGAGAAAGATGGATAGATTTCAATTGTCATTTGACAATAGCCCGAGCGCTAATCCTAGTGACATGGCGGGTTTGGAGTTCCGTAGTTATATTATAAAACCTTTAGAAGCTATCCACATGGTGTTGTGGATATATGACGCTCATGACCAATTCTACAAACGTATTATGCCTTTTATTGTAATGAATATGGGGCACGTATGTTTGGACTATTTCTCTTTGTCGTCTGTTAAATGGGTTACGAGAAAATGGGTTAAATGCTCGTGTCGTGGTCCGATTGATTATTAGATGAAAGCGGTGCCTGAATTATTTATTTTTGGAATTTTACTTAGGGAATTGTAAACTCTGTCTCCATTAAAGAGAAAACAGTGATTATTACGTAGAAAAAATGTGATAATAATTGCAGCTCAGTATTACCGTTTTTCACCCCCCATTGTTATTTTCAGTTCTTCAAATCTAAGGTTTTCTGGTAGATATCGCTGCCAGCGATAAGACCATAATTGTTTCCATAGATTTAGATTTGTGTAAAAAGTTTTTTTTTTAAATTTCATGTAAACCATAGAGGAAGTTTGAAAGTGGCGCCAGTGACTGAAAAGTTGAAAGGAAATCGTTTGTCTTGATATGGTCATGTGGAGAGGAGGGATGAAACGCATGTTACCAAAAGAGTTCTGAGTATACATGTAGATGGATGGAGAGGGAGAGGGAGGACAAAGAAAACATGGATGGATTGTGTCAGGAGTGATATGAAAGAATGGAAGAAAAAAACATGTTGCGCCAACCCCAAGTAATATGGGATAAGGGCAGGAAGAAGAAGAAGATATAAATTAGTGCTTGACTGCGATCTTACCTGATGGTAAGCAGTGATGCAATCGTTGATGGTGAGTAAGGCGCACAAGTTTATTAAGAGCTTATTCACTCTAGCCTTGAAGACACCTTAATTATAATAGTTATGTAACTATTTTGGTGTACTTGCAATAAAGTTTATTATATTCTAGATAATCATCTCGTCAGAAGACTGGCATTCTTCAAAGAAGGCAAGCTCTAAAAACTGTTACAGGTTAAGAACGATTTTTCTACATGTTTTTTTATTGTTAATATAAAAATCGACAAGCTCTCTATCTTCGTGTCAAGCTTTATAACTGCTTCAAATCTAACATCCTCTAATATCATATTTGTAACACCATTTTAAGAATTTCTAACACCAGTCTCTCTCTCATCTTTTGTCCACCTAATGTTTGGTCCACTTTTTTCTCTATCTATCGTATCGTCCAAATCGATTTCTTTCCGATAGCTATACTGCTCTTAATGGCGGAGTCGTGTTTGGACTCCTGTTTCTAAGCCCCTCTGATCTGGTTGATAATCGCCAGTTTTTGTGTATATGGTCATATTACTGGAATGTTTGTCTCATGGGCTGTGGGTGAGAATTACACGCCTTGTTTTTGGTAAGAAATTATTTTTATTATTTATTTTTTATTTCAGACATTAACCCATAGAAACATTACTGAATTAAATTAAATTGTTACAACATAATAGATAAATTAAATAAATTAGATTCGATAAATTATTGAATTACATTAATAACATTGTTGATAAATTATTGAATTATTAAGCATACGTGTTTAATTTATTAATCACATTAATTTCGTAAAAAAATTATGCCTGAAACAAAATCTAGCAAATATTCGAAAATTATGAGATGATTTGATTAAAGATCATTTTTGAATGTCGTTACTTAGGTTTGGGCTGTTTTTAATTCTGATTATTAATGATCATAAAGGAAGAATTGTGAGATTTACTAATCATAATGTTTATAACAATGCTTTATAACTGACTATTATGTACCTACTTGGATTGAAGTGCCTTTAGTAATTTAGTTCCATTATTTGTAAACTTTATAAATTTATATGCCTTACGGGTGAAACATGTACAGACAAAATATTAATATTGTAATTATATTATCTGAATTTGCATGTTTTAATAAATTAGATTATCTTTAAATAATATTACTATTATTTGGCCAACGGAGTTAAGTGCTTATTGTTTTACATGTCTTCTGGGTCCATGTTATTTTATGTAACTTTATTTATTCCTTTGTAATTTGGTTTCATAATAAAAAATATACATCAACGTAGATATTTATATTAACAACACAAAAAAATCCTTTAAAACAACATTCAACATCACACCACATAAAAATAAATCGTGGAGCTAATTTGTTGAGTACATAAAGGGGACAGACGCATTATTTTCCCGTTTTTCACGGCGTTTGACCCCACGCGTCCCCGGAGAGCTGCGGAACCCTAATGACGTGTAAAATGCTTTTGAGGGTAGTACACAGCTGCAGGGGATTATAAAATGTCATCTTTGTTTTCAATAGAATAGAAGCTGTTTTAGATTGATTTGCATTTTTTTAGGATACCGGTCAGTTAAAAATAATTTCGATTAAAATTAGGAATTATTAAACCGATTAATTTGTATAAATTTATTGAATTATTTTGTTTAATATGTCGTGAAGGCCCAGTGATTAAGGCATCCTTGTCTCATACACGAGTTAGTAGGTTCGAAACCGAGTAAGTGTTAATGTAAATTTATCAATAGTATTTTTCTAAGTTTATCTAAGACATTACTGACACTTCGTGCTTCGGAAAGCACGTAAAGCTGTTGGTCCCAGTTGTCATTTGTAGATCTTTGACAGTCGTTACAGATAGTCAGACGCCAGAAAGTCTCACCATTAGGTAGTCTATCCAAGGAGTATAACGTTGCCCAGTAACTGGGTTGTGGAGGTCTAATAGGCAATCGCTCCATATAAAACACGTGTACTCAGCCGCATCAGCCCCCCTAGCCAAGTTACAACCGTTTCGTTTCGATTCTCTTTTCGTTGATCGCCTCGAGGCGGCCACGCCTCCTTTTCCTTTGTTCGGACCACGTGACTGAGCGTTGAGATGACATCAGAATAAAGGACTCGGAGGCGTGGCCTGCTCGAGGCGATCAACGAAAAGAGAATCGAAACGAAACGGTTGTAACTTGGCTAGGGGGGCTGGTTAGGCTAGAAGCCGACCCCAAGTTAGTTAGGAAAAAGCTGGGTAAGATGATGATTTAAATATGTTGTTTCAAAGTCAGAAAATTAAAATACTTGTCTTATTTAATCATACTTGTGATCAGGCAGTTAATATGACCTATGGTCATTCATTATTTATTTCTATGATACTTTAAAATAATTTAAAAATTAGCATATTAATTGAAAACAACAAAACAAAAACACAGGACCCATTTTTTTTTAAAAGCCTTTCTACTAAAATGGCGGGAACGTCAACTGTCACTTTGACATTTCGGAGGGAGCTTTAATGGGCGCGTTCGGATTTTAAACCGGATTGTTATTTTAGAGGAGCATTCTCGGTGAGGGTAACTTGCCAAACATCCTATTTGATTATATGGACTGTTGCTGTGATACAATCATTTTGATATGCGTGAACAAAAAATAATGATTTCATTAGTGTTGATGGGATTTATTATATCTGATTGGTTGATTTGTTTTTATAAAGTCTAATTTGATAAAATGATGTCAGGGTTTATATATATGAAATCTGGGCCCACCTTCCTATGTGTTTTATATCGTTGGATAGGTAACTTTGAGTTGAATAAAGGTAGCACTACTTTTTTTTTATTGTTGATAGGTTCGCGCTTGACCGCTATCTCACCTGATAGAAAGCGATGATGCGGTCGACGATGGAGCGCGCTTACCTAGAAGTAACCTATTCACTCTTGACTTAAAAACTCCCGGGTTGTAGCCATCAGGAAACACAGATTCCGGCAAGGAATTCCACTCCTTAGCTGTACGCACAATGAATGTGTTCCCAAAACATTTTGTGCGTATAGGTGGGACGTCAACGATGTACCGGTGGCGCATCGCCATACGCCTGGTGGTCTGATGATGGAATGGGCTAGGCGGAATTAGGTCATGCAATTCCGATGCACACTCTCCGAAATGCAACCGGTAGAAAACCGACAGGCTAGCAGCTCGGCGACTTTGGGTACACGTGGCCCATGTACGCCAATCCGGGCGCGTCGGTCTCCATGCATTTTATATGGTAACTAGACTTGTAGAGCAACATTAGATCCACGCCACGCGACGCGTCTCTACGCACAAATCAGGCGTGGACCAAGTGTGCGACGGTTTAATGTAGTTCCCGCTTAAAAGTTACTATGGCACTAAAATCCAAATCTTAATCCAATACTATCCACCGATGTAACACACATAGCTATTTAATATATGGAAGGTGGGCTAGAATTTGCATCCTCCTTTTTAGAAATCTTGTTGTTTTTGTCTACCTTTTTTTTTCTTCGGTGGGGAAATCATCCAATGACATCCCCCGCTCTTGTGCGGAGCGATAGGGTGTGTCAGACTTTTACTGACTCAAAACCCACTCCTGTTCCTTCGTTGCCTTTCATACCAGGGCCGAGTCTTCCTTTCAGAAGCAGACCCTTGGCCCTAGTAGGCTTCGACCCTGCTGGGCCCCTACGGTTTGCTGACATCTCCTTGAGGCGCGCGTGGAACAGTACGCGCCTCGGCCCGGACGGTTACCGGACGATCGGACGGCGAGCAACCCTTACTTGCCGTCCGCAAGCCCGCGTGTCTAACTACCTTAGATTTCTGAAAGTGACTCATCATCATCACTTAGACTTTCCTCTGTATTTAGCTTGCACTTTGCAGCGTAAAAAAAAATCATGAAGCAACCGCCTATTTGACGATCAAAATCCAGATACTGGGAAACAATGTTTTTCCGACTTAAATCTGCCCGAAAAAACTGAAAAATCTACGAATTTCAGCTAGGACCAACGGATCAACGTCCTTCTTTTTTAGACTTCTGAAAACCTGAATAACTCTGCCTAGAAAATTTTGAATCAACAGAAAATTGTGAAAATCTGCCCAACTTACATAAAAAATCAAATATTATATCTAACTCTACGTATTTAGCAATAGCCCATATAATAAAATAGGTAGTAACTAGCAACACCCACTGAAACGAGGGTTGCCAGCCTATAAATCATGTTAACACATAAATTGCGCTGGCAACTCTGCCGCAGGGGTGAGAAACATGACAAGTTGTGATAGATTACTGAGGGAAAATAGGGCCTAAGAGCTGCGGAATTTTGAACCTCAACGCTTTGGGAATAAGAGTGATGGTGAATGGTAATGGGTACAGTATGCAATGAGTTATTTTATTAGCATGATAATGTAGCAGCCCTGTTCCAGGGGTGTGCTAACCGAATTGTTGGTAAATTGAAATATATCTAATAAATTATTGCTTATTTCGTTACAGTTCGATAGAAGGGGGGCGGGTGGACAATAACTTTATAAGTGGGTGTAAGTGAGAGTGAGAGTGATGATTTCGTTAAGGTGAATACTACAAGCTAGACTTTCTATGGGCTAGACCGCGAAATTCATGAATACATCCCTTTCCAATCATTTTTCAAAAAATATTCGAAAATTTGAATTTCGCATCTACGCAATTAAGGACTTAACTTGATATGAAAATTGTTAGCAAACGCAAGAAAACATTAAGAGACTCCTAAAGCGGTTAATTGCGGTTGACACCATTTGATGCAAAAATTGATCGTTTGTTTTAAACAATTGAAGCAATTGTCAATGCATTGTCATTGCAATTACCCGTTTTCCCTTTAGAATTGAGTTAAAATCGTTCCTAATTAAAAATACAATAAAATAAAATCAAGTAGTTATAGAGCATAAGAGAGGGATGACAAGACGTGTAAAGTTTTAGATTTGTTTTGAGAGTTGAAGTTGAAGGACTGGAACAATTTCCCTGCTGCAGTCTTCCCGTCAGATTATAGTTTAGGTGTCTTTAAAGCTAAAGTGGATAGGCTCATAATAAACTAGTGCGCTTCACCATCGCCGGTTGCATCACTGCTTACATTCAGGTAGGATCGCAGTCAAGCACTAGTTTATGTCATTAAAACAAAACAATTAAGGCAATTGTCAACTCATTGACAAGTCAGTTATTCAAGGGTCCACGAAACTTGGAATCGAGTTAATATCGTACTTAATTAAAAAAAAAAACAAATAGGTACACCACTATTTTTTAATTAGTACAAAAAAATGGGGCCTACTCGTTATTGATCATATTTGTGTAGTCAAAAGTAAAAAAACGAAATCCCAAAATTGTCCACGAAAATTGTCCAGGTAAATTCATAATCGAATCAATCATTCATAACAATTTCTACTGGAAAATACTACGCGCAGTGTTTTTCCATTTTGACCGCCATTCATTCATTCGTAATCAATAATAGCCTGTGCGATATTTCCATAAATTGAATGACATTTTGGGATATAAACAAACGCTAATAACTTTGCTGTTTAAGAACATTATTTATTGCGACTTTACTTAAATAATAACAAGACCTTTATCTAATAATTCCTTTAAGTATTTCTAGTAATTACAAATTACTGGTGTATAGAGCATATGAGAAAGAATACAAGGGTAAAGTCTTCTGAGTTTTTTTTTAAATTATTATAAACTAGTGCTTGACTGCGATCCCACCTGATGGTAAGTAGTGATGCAATCGTTGATGGTTAACTGAATTAACTTCTATACCTTCAACACAAAATAAGTCCTAACAAGTCTCAAGGACTAAGAAACTACAGAACCTGACAAAGACATCCGATATATCTTTCCCTTTCTCACACAGAGGATTAAGTTATCGTAGGACGCCACGATAAACATGTTACGAGTGGGCTGCCGAGATAAGGGCGGGGGTTCGATTCCTGGTTCGCGATTTATTTCTTTAATGACGTAACAAGTAATGGAGGGTTTGTTTTCGTAGCTAAAGGAAATAGCGAGACGAGTAATTTGTTTTTAGTGGGTGAACTGAGAATGGTTGTAGGAATATGGGGATGTCTTTTTTCAAAAGTGTTCACTGTTTATCATCCTTTTTCTAAAACTATATGAACCATTACAGTTTTACAAAAAATCATACACTTCAATCTCGTACTATTATTGTTACACATATACACCACAGACTCACATACACCATCACACTTACAAAACAAAGTTAACTTTTTTTTTTGTTTTTTTTTTATTCCTTACACGCGAACTGTTTCCACTCAGATGCTAAACCAATATGTATGTAATAGATCAATAAGAACGAGGTGGTACTCATAACCCAAGTTAAATCTTAATTTGGGTACCAGAGCACTTCAAACGACGAGCAATGGGTAGTTCGCCGTCCGACTGTTGTGGCAGTGGCGTGCCTAGGGTTTCAAAATAAGGCAAGCCCAATAAAATTTTAACCGATTTCAAAAAAAGAAAGTTCAGTTTTCGACTGAGTATGTAGGTACCTACGTATGTATCATCGCAATTTTCTCACAAACTACTGATTAGGTACAATAAATTAAAAGCCCAAAAAACAGTCATGAATTTCATTTATAATTATATCTGAGAATCAAGCACAGTTGTTTTCTATGACTAACATCGGGGGTTTCGTCAATAATAATTGAAACAAATTTTGTTTGCCTAACTTCGTAATCGATGCAAGTTTGCATCACATCGGCTACGGAATGAATAATATCGTTTTGAATTTTGTTAGATAAATAACTCGGCCCCGGTTTGTTACTTTTCTAATGCTGCATATGCTTTTCTAAAACGACATCGTATTTTGAAATTAACGAGACCAGTTCTAAAAAATTGCCTTTATTTTTGAATATATTTAATTTCGTTATTTTAAAAAGTCGCTAGTTTTTATTGTTGCTAAATCTTAAAAAAAGTTTCCAAACTCGTTAAAAATCTCCAAGATCTCACAACGTCGCTAAAACGGCAACACTGCAGAGTTGGCAAGGTGACAAGGTCACGCATACGCGAGCAACTTCATACGAATGCAACTTCATACGAATGCCCGGCTTAAATCTTCCATACTGATCGATTTGTAGACGCATAAGGTTCTAACTCGTTATACGGCACATCGCTATAAGTGCGAAAGTGACAGAGATAGTATTTGAAAGCCCGGTAAAAGCCGGTACGTGTAAGCGAGATAGATATAGCTCTCGCGTAGATGCTGCCAATGCGAAACTCTGCGCGCGCTGTGTAGTAGTGACGTAGTGTGACATAGGTAGATACTTTGTGTTATTTTGATAAGAATTAAAGCGCGCGAACTTTTAAATAGTTCGGGTTTGATATTGATTCTCTATCGAGCATTTTAGTAAGGCATGCCTGGCTTTTCTGCTTGTATGAAGGTACCGCCACTGTGTTGTGGTAACCGTCCAGACCGAGCCCGAGTCGTCAACGATGCGTAGTGGTACGCACCTCAAAGAGATGTCAGCAAAACCGTAGGGGCCCAGGAGGGCCGAAACCTACTGAGGCCATGGATTGACTTCCTAAAGGAAAACTCGGAAACCTGAAATGCAAGGCAAAGAAGGAACATAGGAGTGGGTTTTAGTCAGTAAAAGTCTGACACGCTCTCCCACTCCGCCCTAGAGCGAGAGAAGTCATTGGATAATTTCCCTCCTTAAAAAGAAAGCAAGCGTGCTCCGTCGATAACCCTAGCATTGCTTACCATCAGGTAGGATAACGGTGAAACACGAGTCTATCAATGTAAACGTATGCACCAGTGGCTCAACTGTTTCCATCTCCAATTAATTTCTTTTCCTAGCAACCCTGCCTAAATATCAAAAATTCATTACCAACTGCCAAGTCATCCTCTTAATTATTAACGGTAAATATATACAGTGCGAATTGCTGTGCAAACAGATAAAAGGTTACGCGTGACCGGCACGTGCGCTCCCCACGCCCGCTCACTTACGACTGACGATTTCAACGACCATAGATAATGAGGTTTCCGTTTTCTGAATTTAAATTTTAAGAAAATATTTATGTAGGTAATCGAGGGTAGTTTTTGAAGTGTGTAGAGTGGTGTCATTTTCAAAGACGGTTAGTGGAAAACTGCAGTTCGCTTCTAACTTAGGTTTAATTGATTAGGGAAATTTTATCTGTAAATAGTCCTATCCCAGCCTTTTAGTATTATATTTATCGGCCTTGTTTTTTTACCTTGGGAAATCATTTAATAACTTTTCCCGCTCTGGGTGGAGTAGGATGTGCCAGATTTTTTCTGACTAAAATTCAACAGTGTTTTTTCAGTTGCCCTTTGCGTTCCAGGACTTACCAGTTTCAGGTTACTCTTTCAAACATTCCCACAAAACGATTTTAAGAGGTTCTCTATTTAACCTTTTGTCACAAAGAACAGTTTGAGAATGCGGAGAAGTTTTTCTTTCTTATTTCACAAAGACGATTTATTCCTAATTCACAAAGTTACTTTACCAAAATCAGTGAATGTTAAACGTACCTATTATGTATTTTGCTGTAAAAATAGGCGTATTTTATTGTAAAAAAAAGTAATTAAAAGAATAAAAGCACATGTATAAATAACATACAATAATTAGCTAAACCGGCAAACGTTGTTCTGCCCTATAAATTAAAAATGCAAAAAATAGGGGGTGGGGGTGGTAGGGTAAAAAATAGCCTACTTATTCTCAGACTTACCAAATATACTTAAAAAAAATGGGCAAGTGCGAGTCGGACTCGCGCTCTGAGGGTTCCATACAAATTTACCCATGAAAACAGTTCAATTCCCGAATTGAGTCACGAAGATTTTTCCGAATCGTAACGACGTAACTACAAGATTCAGATTTTCAGATTTTTCTTATACTTAAGACCTTGCTTTATACCAAATTTCAAGATTCTGAGACAACGGGAAGTACCCTATGAATTTTGATTCCCTTGAGAGTGTCGAAATGTATGTACGTTTTTTGCGACATAAACGGCCGTATCTATTTTCTGATAATAATATAATATAATAATATCCCAGAACTATCACACAACGCCGTCTAGTCCCAAGCTAAGCAGAGCTTGTGTTATGAGTGCTAGACAACTGATAGACATACTTATATATTTCTAAATACATACATATTATAGATAAATTACACCCAGACACAGAACAAATGATCGTGCTCATCACACAAACATTTGTCCTGGGTGGGAATCGAACCCACGACCTCCGGTATAGCAGTCAGGACCACTAACCACTAGACCAACAGGCCAGTCAAATGAACGTAGAAGTTTGATTTTTTCACAGCTTCAATCCCTTCTCAAGTCTGCGGTCCCCCGCAGACTTGAGTCACCATCATCATCATCTTCCTGCCCTTGTCTCATCTTATTTGGGGCGCAGACTTGAGTATATGGTTTTCATTTCAACTCGATACCTCCGCGCTTTCCCGAGATAAAGTGTCTTGACAGACAGACAGAGAGACGGACAACAAAGTGATCCTATAAGGGATCCGTTTTTTTATTTTGAGGTACGGAACCCTAAAAAAACAAATAACATCAAATGAAAGCGTACAAATAACATACAATAATTGTATTAGCAGTACCACAGCAAGTGTATAGTCACCGACAGACTCAGACGTCACTCGGCACGTGTCTCTAAGTAGGTACATGTTGTGAACTACGGTGGTGGGAACACGAGGTGTTTTCTTAACACTACCAAAGCTGAAGCGGGTCTTTTGGACCCCGTTTCTATGTACTCTTCTATATTTTTTTATTATTATTGACAGGGTCGCGCTTCCACTATCTGACCTGATGATAAGTGATAATGTGGTCGACGGTGGAGCAAGCTTGCCTAGAAGCAACCTCTAGAAGTAAACTCTTGTCTTGAAGACTCCTAGGTTATAGCTATCAGGAAACACAGACTCCGGCAGGGAATTCCATTCCTTGCTTAACGCACAATAAAAGCAAAAAAAATCATTTATTATCAGACAAAGTCCGTAGCCCGTACATTTTTTTATTGTAATGAAAACACAAATATACTAAAATCAAGAATAAAATAAAAGCGAAATACCACTCACTGATTAATCACGAAATCTCAGAAACTATAACACCTACAAACTTAAAATTTGGTAGGTAGGTTCCTTATAGAGTGCAGACATCTGCTAAGAACGGATTTTGCAGAACTCCACCCCTAAGGGGGTAAAACGGGGGTTGGAAGTTTGTATGGAGACACCTATTTTCACGCGGGCGAAGCCGCTGGCAGAAGCTAATAGTTACTGTAAATTTATACAACAATTGAAATAAACCAGTGCTTGACTGCGATCCCACCTGATGGTAAGCAGTGATGCAATCATTGATGGTGAAGCGCACTAGTTTATTAAGAGCCTATTCACTGGTGCTCTACAACTCGTATGCTATTGGTACTGGTTCGAATTAAAGAAATCTTTTAGTATTGAACAGTCTATTTATCGAGAAAGGATAGGTGTATTGTATGGGCCTGCTTAGGCTGCGGGTATGTTGGAAATATTTAACGCAAAGGGCAACTAAAGGAACACAGGTGTATTTTAATCAGGAAAAGTCTGACACGCTCCTCGATCCACCCAGAGCAGAAGTTAATATATATGGTTACCCACCTCTTAAAAAAAATATGCCTGCTTAGAATGGAAAGTTAAATATGACAGTGAAACCTACCTTATTTAAAAAGCGGTTATTCTGATTAAGTTTTATAAGTACTTTAGTTATTTGATTTAGAAGTAAATGAAAAGGGCTGGCTTTTATGAAGCATTTTCGGCATTACATGCTGCCGTTGGATAGCAATGTAGAATAATATAAAGCACTTTTATTTATTATATTAGATTAAAAAAATTGTAATTTTAAGGGAATTAAATCTGATGAAAAGTGAATATTTATCAGAGAATAATAAAATTGTCTGAACTAAAGAAAATCATAAGAATGTGATGAACTTACTCCAACTCCAGGGTTTTTCATACTGATCTGGGGATGAAGGAAAAATATATATTATCTTCTTGTTTAATGAGGGTAGTTACGAATTAAATTAATTGTAAAGAGGGTTGGTTAGATACTTTTAAAATAAATTTTAGGGTTAGAATAAAAATGGTTAAATTTTCATTGGTTTGCGACTAAATTGTAGGTTAGTATTAAATAGTACCATTTTCTAAATGAAAAAATCTGAAGGGTTTGTAAAATAAACGTATCGCTACGTAACTAGGGCTACGGGAACGGCTGAGAGTGACCGTGGCCTTAGAACGCTATGGGCAACTGAAGGAAACATGTGGGTTTTAGTCAGTAAAAGTCTGACACGCTCTGTCATTGCACTCTAGAGCGGGAAAACGAGAATTCATTTCACGACTTCCAACCGCAAAAAAAATAGCTACTTAATTCGCTTCCAGCATTTTTAAAGCGTAGCAGTCCCTACCAAATTGTACACAAGTTTTCAATGAATAAATATTTTTTAATTGCAAGCTTTTATAGCGCGATATATACCTATATAATTAATACTCATCCAGACCATCCCAAAAAGCTCAAACACGATAGGGTTATCTGTGTTCCTATGGCCACCTTCTGGTTCAATCATCAAATCAGCTCCATGTCATAATAATTTTGCATTGTCATCTGATTTACACATGCATGCAAAATTGCAGCTCATTCGGTAACCGGGAAGTGCATCAAATTTAATTTGTAAGATTCGACACAACAAACATCGGGACACTAAATAACTTGTAAAAATAAACTAAATTGAAAAGTGTATTTCTACGACGACAATTTCGGGCAACTCCAAAATACCTTCCGCATAATTCAGCCCAAACACATCTGAAGCGCAACTTAAAAAAAATATCGTAGCTTCCACTTCACACCCTCGCTCGTATCCTGGGGTCGTTTGCACCCCGGGCGTGATGCACTTGCCAAAAAACACAAACAATCACTAAAAACAGTTTCCTGAGCAAACAGTGTGTTGACTTTACAATTAGCGGCGTGCGGAGGGCACTTGGGGTACAAAACGACCCCAGAGTGGAAATGTATCGTTTGCCAATTAGGGGCCTTGAGGCATAGATGAGGGATTTTTAGAGGCACGTGCTGAAATGATCTTATGAACCGCTGGATATGCTGCTCAAACTTTGTTAAGCGCAAGTTCAATCGTGTATGGAGAACAAGGGCCTTACAATGACTTGGTAAAATGTCAGGCGTGCGAGCGAGAAAGAGGGATATGGAGCTATACACCTCTACTTTTTAATTAGTACAAAAAATAGGTCTCTATCCTTACCCGTTACTGATCATATATGTGTAGACAAAAGTAAAAAAAAAAACGAAACCCCAAAATTGTCCACGAAAATTTGTCATAATTGGTAAATTCATAATCAATAGCCCGTACAATATTTCCATAAATTGAGTGACATTTCGGGATATAAACAAACGCTAATAACTTTGCTGTTTATGAATATTATTTATTGAGACTTTACTTAAATAATAACAAGACCTTCTCTAATAAGCCCTTTAAGTATTTGTATTATTTAAAAAATAGTGGTGTATAGCTCCATCCCTTTAGTTTAGGTCATAAAATGGATCGCATTGAGAGCACGTGGTAGGGTCTCCAGGATGGATCTGCCAGTTACCAGCTTGATACATTTGTGAAACAAGCCAAGACGATCATTTGCAATGATGTGATCGTCGACTCAAAGCTTCAAATTTTGAGCATCGACGCAGAGTTGCATTTCGGGGGTGTGCGTTGGACGATTGGAATTGCATAGTTTAATTCCGGCAAGCCTGTTCCTTCATCGGACCACTAGAATGGTAAATATCCCACCCGTGCACACAAAACGATTTGGAAAAACGTTCAAAGTCTTTGATCGTTTTTCCAAAGCATTATATTTCAAATAAACCATTTACAGGCACTTTTGAAATGTCAAGAAGTCAGTCAGTCAGAAAAAAATATGCTAATTGCACATTCCAAAGCGTAGATCTCTATGGAGAAGAATGTGCAAGAAATTCCATGGACACTCTTTTCAATCATGTTTTGTAATTAAAAATATCTCTGTTACATGTTTCTTGTCGCTATCATGTGAGAACAATGTAAATAAAGTTTAAATAAAAACTAAATATAGATATTAAAATAGCAACTGGCAGCTAAGAGATGACCAGTCTCAACTGACAGCGCCCATTCACGGACATGACGCGAATATTAGCACCATCCAGCTCAACCATTTTGAAGGGAATCGAATGATCCAACACACGCGCTACCATCAGTGAGACATTTGAGTGAGCATGACAAACTCTCAACTCATTGGGCGTACAGCTAAGAAGTGGAATTCCCTGCCGGAGTCTGTTTCCTAAGCTGATAGTTATATCCTAGTGGTCTTTAGGTCAAGTGTAAACAGGTGTACCTAGACAAGCATATTTCATCGTCAACCATATCATCGCTTACCATCAGGTGAGATAGTGGTCAAACGTGAGCTAACCAACAATAAAAAAAAAGTAGTTTTGCTGAAGAGATCTTATTTAAGAGAGGAGACTGTTTGATGAAGGCAAAAAAGGTGTGGAAGAAGATGTGATGAAGGTATCTTCGAATAAGCTACTGACTGCTATGCTGCGTGTCTTGGGTATATTTATATGGGCAGATATGGTACAGATAAGGAGATGTCAGCAAACCGCAGGGTCGAAGCCTACTGGGGCCATGGGTTCACTTCTGAAAGGAAAGCCCGGCCCTGATATGAAAGGCAAAGAAGGAACAGGAGTGGGTTTTTAGTCAGTAAAAGTCTGACACACCCTTGCGCTCCGTCAAAGAACGGGAAATGTCATTGGATGATTTTCCCAACTAAAAAAAAAAGGAATGGTATCAAGATAGTTGTTCCAGATATGGGTGTCGTATATAGGGTGACTGGCAATTAGTGTACGATACTTAAACACGTGATTGTGCTCATGATAACAAACAATTTTTATTATGGGAGCAAAGCCGAAATCGCGAAAAAAATATCAGCTGTTCAGTACATTAGGCAAACATAAATGTACTGAACAGCTGATTTTTTTTTCGCGATTTCAGGTTTGTTCCCATAGTAAAAGTTGTTGGTTATCATGAGCACAATCACGTGTTTAAGTATCGTACACTAATTACCAGTCACCCTATATATGTAAGTTTAAATTTTTGTGAACGCATCCACAATGCAGGAGTAATTCCTGGTGTGAGGCGACGGTTTTTAAGAAAAACAAATATCTTAATCATTTTCTAGAAATCACTTGTCTCGTATGAAACACCTTAAGCGGGAATTACATTAGACCGACGCACACGTGGCCGTGGGCTACGCCTGACTTGTACGTAGAGTCCCGTCGCGTGGCGTGGATCTAATATAGCTCTACAAGTCTAGTTGCCATATAAAATGTATGGAGATCGACGCGCCCAGATCAGCGTACGTGGCCCACGTGTGCCCAATGTAGTTCCACCTTTAATCTACACGTGTAACACGCCTGATTTGTACATAGAACGACGTCGCGTGGCGTGGATCAAGTGTAGTTCTACAAGTCTAGTTGCCATATAAAATGTATGGAGACCGACGCGCCCAGATCGGGTGTGGCACACGTGTGCGCAGTGTAGTTCTAGCTTTATTCTCTAAAATGCTGACAGCAAAAAATCAACTTGTTATTTTTTCTAGTCTGTGACCACAGTTAACCCTGCGCGTGCCGCCGGGCGGGTCTTTAAGACCCAGGGCGTAAATAAACAGCGCGAGTGTTAACTTTCACACAGTGGCCCCTACAAACAAACTGAATGTTTAATTGAATAATAATGAGAGTTTGTCGATTTTGTTTTCTTTGAGGGAAATGGTGGGAGACGGTTTTTGTTGGAGAAACACTCTCAAATAAAAACCGTCTCCGTGTCGTTACCTAATTTAATGTTAAAGAACTGTATCAATTGTTATCGTATGTAGGTATGGGCATGCGGACGGCGTTCAATGCGTAGCTCACCGTCTGATAAGAAACAGGCAGAGATATCAGTATAATTGACCCCATCCAAGCTGATGTCTGCCAGCACTGTGGGATTGTTTGAAATAGTTACCGTGGCTTTGGAACGCAAAGGGCAACTAAAGGAACACAGGTGGGTTTTAATCAGTATAAGTCTGACACTCCCTCTCCCACTCAGAGTGGAAAAAGTCATTTAACGATTTTCCGACCGAAAATAAAAGGTATGTAGATGTTAAATCAAATCATCATCAAATAATTCAAGTACAACTTATTAAGTACATATTTATTTAAGTACAACTTATTACGTACTTATTTATTTTCGAAGAAAAGTGAAAGATAACGGAAGAAAGATGAAATTCTGTAAACTTTTAAATTAATCAGTTTAAACTTTTTACGCTGTAAATATCTAAAGGTCAATCAATTTCACTGAAAGGATTTCTCTTGTTTTTAAATAACTTTTAATTCTGACAGGACTTGCTTTGCACTGTGGATAATTAAATGAAACAGCTATAGTAGGCGCTAGATAAATTTACCCTAAAGTGCATTGACCTTTGTCTACTCTTCGTAAGTATCCTGAACAATATTAATGAATTGTTTTTATTTATTTAAACTTCATGTACAGTAGTGGTACATAGGCGGACTTAATGCAACAAGGCATTCTCTACCAGTCAACCTTTGGGTTAAAAAGACAATACTGTGGTAGGTTTGCACAATAAACAAATAACAGATACTTCAAACAGAAAAAATAAAATAAAAAATTTATAGTAATAAAATACATATATATGTTAAAATTATAAACTAATAAATACTATGAAAAATATCAAATTGTTAAGACAACTTAATAAAAATTCTGACGAAGACCAAACTAAAGTTGAGAGGACTTCAAGTAGTAGTTCCGAATTTTACGCTTGAAGGAAAATTTACTTTCAGCTTTTTTGATGTCAAGGGGAAGCACATTCCAGAGTTTTATGGTGGAAACAGCGTATGAATTGGACATAAAGCCAGTACGGTGAGAGGGAATATGAAGGAGCATGTTTTTGGATGCACGAAGGTTAAGATTATGAGAACTGCCCAACACTTTAAAATATTGTTTTAAGTAATCAGGAGCACAAGGATCGTTCATTATGGTGAAGAGCATGCAGAGGGATCTGAGGGATCTCCTGTGACGGATAGGCAGCCATTTAAGCTGAGAACGGAAGGAAGAAATGTGATCATATTTACGAAGGCCAAATATGAAGCGAATGCAGTTGTTGAGAAGTCGATCCAATTTGTTTAGAAGTTCCTGGGAAAGATCAGAGTAACAAACATCAGCATAGTCAATTATAGGTAACACAAGTGACTGGACCAAAGTAGTTTTAGTGCTTGACGGGAGGAAATTTTTGAATCTATAGAGAGACCGCAGCGTGAAGGTGACTCTCTGGCTAACCTGAGTAATCTGCTTATTCCAGCTGAACCTATCATCAATATATAAACCTAGGTCTTTAACGTAAGGCGAGATAGGGATGACTGTATTGCCGAAAATAAGCGGCAGTAGTCGGCTAGAGTCCAAACTCCGTAAAAAGTAAGAACTACCAATGAGGATAGCCTGGCATTTACTGACATTGACAGTAACCCCAAATCTGCTTGACCAATCAGCAATAGCCAGGAGGTCAGCATTTAGTAGAGAGATGCAGTCATCAAGGTTGTCAATGTCAGTTTGCGCGTAGAGCTGTAGGTCATCAGCATACAGATGGAAAGAGCACTTGAGAATAGCTGTGATAGAGTTAATAAATAAAGAAAATAAGAGTGGAGAGAGTATACCGCCTTGTGGAACCCCGGTTTGCAGGTCGCACCAGTCAGAAAATTTCAGATCAGCACGTACCGCTTGCTGACGTCCACGAAGATATGATGAAAACCAATCTCGTGCCGACGAAGAAACCTCAATTTGAGACAAGATTGCCAGAAGGATGTCGTGATCAACGGTATTAAAAGCGTTGGAGAAATCTATTAAAATTAACACCGTTAACCTCGAGATCTCCAGGCCATTCCTGACATCTTCTGTGACTTTAAGCAAGGCTGTGGCTGTACTGTGGCCAGGTCGAAAACCTGATTGAAAAGGGGATAACAGTTTATTCCTAAACACAAAGGATGAAATCTGTTTAAGAGCAACTGCTTCCAGGATTTTGGATAGGAAAGGAAGAATGGAAATTGGTCTAAAGTGATTTGATAAAGTAGGAGTGGGAATTTTAGGAAGAGGGATAATGAAAGCCTTACGCCAGCAACTAGGAAACACCCCAGTTTGGAGGGAGGAATTGATGATGTGTGTGATAGTGGGGAGCAAACTTTTAATCAAGAGAGTTAGCATAGTTCTGCTGACTCCATCACAGCCGACAGCCTTGGACTTAATCGCAGTGAAAATTTTGAGGATCTCCGAGTCGGTCACTGGGGAAAAAGAAAAAGAATCATGAGGTAAAATTGGCGTGGAAGTTATATCAAGAATTGTAGTATTTTTGACAGGAATGGCAAGCATAGCCGACGATGAGAAGTGTTGATTCAAATCATTCAAAGATATATTAGAGGGAAAAATTTGAGAGGAGGACTTTGTTATACCAAGCGATTTGAGGAACTTCCAAATATCAGCCGGTGAAGAGTTGAGAACATTTTCGCAAATGTATCGGCGTTTTGAAGCTCTTACCATCTGGTTACAGCGGTTTCTAGCCAACTTGTAAAGGCTCCAGTTCTCCTCGCTGCGATCTCTTCTATATATCTACGAAAAGCCCTGTCGCGCCGTCTCATCGCCATTCGAACTCCAGGGGTAATCCATGGAGCCGGGGGGCGCTTAACACGGACGGCCCTCAGCGGCGCATGCGCATCTATGAGCTTCAGTAAAGTCCTATTAAAAATCTCCACTTTCTCATCCACAGTCGCCGCATTTTCGACATCGGCCCAACCAACACCACTCGCATCACTGTTGAGCTTGTCCCCGTCTAACCTCGCAAAATTACGGAGGAACACAATGGCAGGCCGCTGTTTTGGAGGCTTAATTTTATAAGATAAATAAACCAAATCGTGCCTCGATAACCCGGGGACTGCAATCTGGCCATGGTTGGCAATAGACTTACTCGTTTTTCAATAGACTTACTCGAAAATTCGCTTCTATCCCGCTTTTACACACGCAATTTACTGTTTTCCGCACTAGTGCAGAAAAGTGATTGAGCTTACCCCCGCCACAGTTTATTACATTTATCATAACAGGATGGTCGCTATGCTTAGCGACCTCCACGAGTGTCGATTCTTTTACTTATTTCTTCGTTGAAAAACGTAGTTTTATACACTTAGAAATTTTTCACTGCAGCACTTCCACAGGATTCCGCCTCGGTCGCAATGACAAACTTTCTCCACTTGTATTAAAATGTACTATGTATTATATTAAAATTACTAGAAAATGTAAAAGATCACGATAAAGGTGAATGCTCTAGGATAGCTGACTAAAATTCAAATATTCTTATGTTTTTTTTGCATTTTGCAGGTCAGTATCAGGTTCTATGTTAATCAAAATATGTTTTGCGGCTATAACAAATATAGCTTTACCGAGTTCAAATCATCAATACAACTCTGTCAGTTCAGCTAACCCTATTGCGAAGCTGTACGCATGAATTTTTCATGAAATAGCCATTATATGTATTACCACGGTATTTTTAAGAAATTTGAATTTCGCGGGTTGTTCTAAGGCTAACTAGGACAGCTTCATGTATATAGGGTGACTGGTAATTAGTGTACGATACTTAAACACGTGATTATGCTCATGATAACAAACAATTTTTATTATGGGAGCAAAGCCGAAATCGCGAAAAAAATATCAGCTGTTCAGTACATTAGGCAAACATAGATGTACTGAACAGCTGATTTTTTTTTCGCGATTTCAGGTTTGTTCCTATAGTAAAAGTTGTTGGTTATCATGAGCACAATCACGTGTTTAAGTATCGTACACTAATTACCAGTCACCCTATATATAGTTCCGTTTTCGCAATTAAATCTGTCAATAAATGTACGTGGGTCAATGTACTTTACCTATTCACAAAAAAGTTTTTTTTTGTGACGTTACTACCTTAAAGTCTCAGATAATTTCCTATACTTGTGCTATGAGACCTTGTTTCATAGCAAATTTCAGGATTCTAGGTCAACGGGAAGTACCCTATGAATTTTGATTCCCTTGACAGTGTCGAAATACACGTTTTTTTGCGCCAGAAACGGCCGTTTTTTTTTTTTTCGTTAACTCAGAAGTTTGATTTTTTCACAGCTTCAAGAGACCGCAGACTATACCATACTATACCACCGCCACCACCACCACCACACCATACCACCGTACCATATATGATGATATTTTAATTTCAACTCAATACTTCCTCGCGTACCCGAGATAAAGGGCCTTGACAGACAGGCAGTCAGACGGACAACCAAGTGATCCTATAAAGGTTCTGTTTTTTCCTTTTGAGGTACGGAACCCTAAAAAAACTCTTCTAAACAGAAACACAATACGCGTTTTCTTAATAAATTATGCAAAATACGAGACAATGGTGTGTGAAATCAAGCGGACTCAACCCTCAAGTTGTCGCTGCGACAAATGAATTAACCCTCCAACGCGACGGGGCCCCAGAGACCCGACCGTGAAAATCCGAGTGTCAATTTTCACACGGCCTCATTTATGTTTTTCTTTCCATGCATAAAAGATTTTTGCTATTGAATCCACAGACCGGATTGATTTTTGATGTTTAAATCAACGGGATCTGGTTTTGTGTGCGTTTTTACTTGGCAAACAATATTCTCCTGAAATATTCTATGTCAATTTGATAAGCAAATCTTACGTTTAATCTTAGAGTTTAGATATTTTTTATTTGAATAATATGGATGCTTTGTGATTTGCAATACAAAACACGATTGAAAAGAGTGTCCATGGAGTTTCTTGACCATTCTTCTCCATAGAGATCTACGCCTTGGAATGTGCAATTAGCATCATTTTCTGACTGACTGGCTTCTTGACATTTCAAAAGTGTCTTTATATGGTTTATTTGAAATAAAATAAAATCTTGAATCTTTGCTCAATAAGCTTGAAACAGCTTTATTGTTTGTCTGGCAGTTTGAGAACTTTATGCGGCCTACCCAAATGTCCTTTCTTTTGTATTGTTCGTCGAGTCGATGAGTGCGTTAGTAGTCCTGGATTGAGCTACACGAATACTGACAAATGCTTGTACTGACTGGACAGGTCCAATCAAATCTGTGTGGTTCTTCCCTCAAAAGAGTATCTCAGACCTAATCTGTATGGTTTTTTTTTATTTTACCATTACATGATTGCTGTTTGAGCGTTAAAAGAGACTTTGACCTCTGAGTTTGTTTCGGTGTTTTTTCTCAGGATAGTCAGCTAGGAAACACCGGCATCATTCATTTTAAATTGACCCACCCAGCGTCGCACGGGTGTTAATAATCTTTGGATTTCTCGGGTTTTTCCTACTATAATATGTGTGTATCATATATTTAAATTTTCCTCATGAATTACTCTGTCTATTGGTGAAAACTGCATAAAAATCCGTTCAGTAGTTTTTAAGTTTATCGCGTTCATACAGACAGACGGACGCGGTGAGGACTATGTTTTATATTATTAAAAGATAATATTATACATTTATTAATCAGTCATCACCTTGGTAATCTTTTCAATCATAGAATTATCCCTCACATCAATTAATCGAATGAATCAATAACTATAAAATTAACAGCTACTTTTTTAATCTCCAGTAGTCAGTTTAAACTTAACTGCGGGTTTACTCACAAAGTTATCTTTAGTCTTGGGCTATCTGAGTGAGGTAGCAAATTTTTTACATGTCATTTTACTAAAATGACAGCTGACTGATAATGCATGACGTTGACAGGAGCATTGCATTAAGTTTTTTAAAAAAGCAAAAAGGTTAGATTAATGTTGGAATAATTTTGGATGGGTTCCGTAGGTTACTGGCTGCTTTAAGGAAATGTGGTCTTAGTTTTACGTATTTTGTAAAAGCTGCATTACACTTTCTATATTGTGTGGAAATATATAATAATAAATAACTGATTGAATTAAATAATTGTATTCTGTAAATAATTTATTGCCTTAAATTGCATAAATTCAATTGAATGTTATATTAATTGTATGTTATTGGTTAATTTATTTTATTTTTTTGTAAATGTTATGAATTGGATCTAGTTGATTTGATCCTTTGATCTAATTGAAATTATTATTGTAATTTATATTTTTGACTACACTATTGCATTGGGTTGGTCTGCAATGATAGCTGTATGTATGTCTAATAAATAAAAATATATATATTTAAAACAGCATTTTTCTTATTTCAAAAGTCAGTAGGGATAATGTTGAGTTTGACATAGGTAAGCATATTTTGATACAGAATTGGTTGAAAGTGTTAACAACCACAACTTTGGAAACGCAAAACATTTTAGTTAGTTAAAGTCTGACACTCCAGCATCTCTGCATCTCACTCCACTCAGAGCGGAAAAATTGCCTACTGTAGTTTTAATTGAAATATCACCAACCCGCACTGGGCCCGCGTTGTAGATTACTAGACCAGTCCTGTGCTTCTCGCATCTTTCGGATTCCCGCGACCTTCACCAGGTCATCGGTTCACCTTGTGGGAGGCACCCTAACGCTGCGTCTTCCTGTACGTGGTCGTCACTCCAAAACCTTTCGGGCCCCATCGACCATGTGTTCTGCGAGCAATATGCCACTTAAGTTTGGCGATTCCTCAGTCAGTGTTATTCACTACTTATTTCAAAGTTGCTGAGGATATAAACGCATGTTTTACAACTTTTTTGTGGTGTCAATGGGCGAAGGCAGGCCGTGGATGATGGTCATGAGATAATGATAAATTTCCTGATCTTAATCGTCGTTTAAGATTAAACGATCAGACTACTACCCCATAGAAAATAATTTTAGAAACTACATAACTATAAAGTGAACCTAATCGATTGCTCGCTTTTATTAATCGTAAAATAAATGTTTAGCCGTTAATATTTAACGGAATCCTAAAAAAAAATAAAACAAACATGGCCGCGGCAAGATGGCGGCGCGTCAAAGGGCCGCCGCCGGTAGCCGCTCGCCGCATCGGAATTCATAAATGATAAATTTAATATAATTTATTACTCTTAGTCCGTAATTGGAGCTCCTCGTATGTGACCAAGTACCATTTTGGTGTGACAATATTTTTATTCATTCCGGTAGGAGGGCAGTAAAATTTTTATAGCAATATGTAAATTCTAGATTACCTATTTTGTATTGAAATGTGCTTATTAAGACGAAAATATCAATGTTTTATGTTTCATTCTGAATAATGCTTGAGAATATGACATGCCGGTAGCTACATAAAGGAATTAAAGTAGGTAGTTTTTCTAATAAAAAATAGAAAAGTTTAATATTAGGTAGTCTTTCCAAACCCGATTAGGGAGAGACTTTAAAAAATCAACGTATTACTTACGTCGATACTTATCTCGCGAAGTTCTTAAAAACTTAATACTCAATTAATTATGAATAATTCAAAAGCGTAAACATTTCAACATTTCTAATGGACAGTAATTAATCAAATTATCACCGAGTGATAATCAGAAATAAATATCGTAAGAAAAAATATGATATTTGATTGTGGGCCAGGCGCTAATATATCGGATGTCAAGCTAACGCGTTGACTGACACTTGACTAAGTAAGATATGAAGTTGCCGAATTTTTCTATCGGTTTTGGTTAGTAAATAGTTAGGTACGGATATTTTTTTTATTTTACAGACGAGTTTCGGTTACCTAAAGACCCTGAAGGTATATGTCTCATTTTATACAGATTTTCACCAGAAAATTACTAAACAACCATTGCATACCTTACAAATTAATCACCAGGTAAGCGGTGTCAACAGCTCAATAAAGATCTCAAAATAAGTTGGGTCATATAAAATATGATGGTTAATTTAACAGGTCTTTCTTGGCGACACCACTACGACCTCGAAGCTCGTGTGAAGGACCTCTCTTTAGTCGCACCTTCGTTTTGTTAAAGACTCCCAAATGATCATCTTTTTGGATTTTTTTCGTCGTCTGTAGGTTCTGGGTCGGTCTCGAGTGTTATGTAGGAGTGTGGCAGTGAAAGGGTGAAGGTTTGTAAGTTGGATCTATAATGTCTGATTTATAAATATCTGAACTTGATATTTAAATTCCATATTTTGTCTAGTTAATAGGTAATTATTACAATTTATTTTTTTAGGAGCAGTGGTGGCTGATTGGTAACTGCCCCGACTTAAGAGTTGTAGGTCGCGGGTTCAAACCCAGTCAGGCGCATTACTTTGTGTAATTTATTTCATCACCACTGCTCTCAAAACGGTTAAGGAAAACATCGTGAGGAAACCGGCATGTCCTAGAACCAAAAATTCGAAGACATGTGACATCCACCAACTGGACCCGCATGTGGATTACGGCCCATTCCCTCTCCTAGAGAGGAGGCCTGAGTCCCGGCCTGATTACGCGCCGTCGATGACTTGGGCTCGGTCCGGACGGTTACCGGACGGTTGGACGGCAGGCTACCCATTACTCGCCATCCGCAAGCTCGCGTCTACGGTGGCCGGAAATCAGGATCGGAATCCCGGCGGCGGTTGGGGCGTGAAGACCGTTGCCTCACGCGATCGGCCGCCTCCTTTGCTAGCATTACTGCTTCGCAGAAGGAGGCGACCGCCTGCCACTCCTCCTCACTCCGGACCATGGCCTGTACCAAGGCCCAGCGCGAGAGATCGCCGCCGCCGATCGCCCCCACGAGGACACGGCGTTGCTCTGCCCAAGCGGGGCACACCTCCACCATGTCCTCCGGGCGTTCCACACAGTGGTGACACCCGGGCGTCGCTTCCGCACGAATCCGGTGCAGGAACTTCCCGAACTTACCGTGTTCGGTGAGAACCTGCGTCATGCGGAAGGTGAGGACGCCGTGAGGTCTTTCCAACCACGCCTCAAAGAGGGGACTTACCGCCATAATCGTGGCGTGCCCATCAGTTTAATAGGTAGGTAACATTTTTTTAAATTAACTCATAGGAGATCTCTCAATTTTTATTATTTTGTATGAATACTATATTTTGTTTAAATTATTCAAATATGTGGAACTGCATTAGGAAAGTACCTACTTGTGTATTCTTACTTTGTACCTATGGCAAAAGATGTAGGCCATAGTTCTAAAAACCTTGCATACTTTACAGTATTAACTCCAATAGGGAACATGCATGAAAAAAATATCTGTTCTCTAATCAGTTCATTGTCACTGTATTTATTACTATGCTTAACTTGACCCAAAATAAAAATAAAAGCCCTAAAGTATTAAAAAAAACAATCTAAAGTACGGCGTCGAAAAACTCCTGCGCATCGCTGTCGACTAGTAATGTACCCAAAAGACTGGCGGTATTGCCACGCTGAATGGCAGTGTTTATCATTTGTCCGAAGTAAAAGCAAGCCCTTGGGTCAATTCATCAATAAATATACATAAATAGAATATTAACAGTGAAAACAATATCTAAGTTGGTAGTCAAAACGCCATTTTTTATGGCGGTCGTATGGTCGTGATGGACTTTGACGTCAAAGTTCACATCGGACTTCTCTTTCCTATTTATTAAGCTTTATAATTTCGTTGTTGTTGATGAAGATATTTTAAATGTTCTTTCATATTTGTTTATTAAAGCTAAAAATGATTTACTTAATATAGTAAATAAAAAAATTTCATGTATATTTACAAACACCAAACTTAAGTGGCAGTGGGCAGGGCACATTGCACATTGGCCGTTCGGGCCGAAAGGTTCTGGAATGTGCGACCACGTACCGGAAGACATAGCGTTGGAAGGCCTCCTACAAGGTCGACCGATGACCTGGTAAGGGTTGTGGGAATCCGATGGATGCGAGACGCACAGGACCGTTCATTGTGGCGACACTTGGGGAGGCCTATGTCCAACATTGGACGTCTTTCGGCTGAAATGATGATGATGATGATGCATATTTACAATGTTTAGTCCTTTACATGCGTTCTTTCAAACACATAACTAATATACATTTCAATTTGAGGTCTTATATCAAACAGGTCGGTTGTTCTAACGCATAGTACAAGGAACCAGTCCTTCAGATGACTCATTTGTGTCCGGCCCCAGTTCAGATTAGTCACACTAGATCCCTGTCTGCCTACCGTTCTATTTATTACATTATGAAATATCAGTAACCAGAAGTATCTATTTTAAACAGGGAACTTCAATATTTATTTTTGTAATATTTACAGTTTCACATATTAAAAAAAAACACTTAGTATCATTATAAATATTTATAAACTAAATTAAAAAATCCTTAAGAACTAACTAAAAGTAATTCATAATAAATGTTCCCTTGACATAATTATTATCTACTTCCAGGCGAGTAAAGCCGCTAGTATAAAGAAGTAGTTAATTATTCGAGATATTTTCAATACATCACCACTAATTCAAATTTTGGCTTTAACACTGTATGTTTTATGGTGATTTTTGAGAAACCATAATAATATGTATTCAAAATGTTCCAAAAAAGTACCGTTTGTTATGGTATACAAAACTTTGTTATGTACAACATAGAGTTGGCTGTTCTAGTCACAGGGTGATTCCTAGTTACCATAGGCGCGGGCCATACCATAGGACGTTCAACAGGACCAAACCCGGGACCACGGCACCTCAAAGCGATTTTACGAGCAAGATTGACGAGGCCAGTGAGGGCCGATGGCCTACAGCCGGTTTCTGAATCAGAACTTGTCAAAATATAAGTAGTTAGACAATTTCTCAACTTCAAATTCTCAAGTTAAAAACAGGCTTAGATAAGGCTTTAACAAAGCATTAATTGCTTAAGTAAAAGACACGGCGGATAAACACAACTAGCTAAGCATTTAACAATCTAAAAACCAAACGAACTTAATCGTTTAAAAGCGGCCAAAAGTGTCGGTTCTCGAGCAATCGCCTTAATTTTTGTGGGGCTTCTTGCCTGACACAATGGCCTCCATATCGATTGGAAGGTGTAACGTTACAAGCCAGGGCTGTAGGATTCTTCCAAAGAGTCAGCGTGGCCCTGAGATGCGAAGGGTAACTGAAGCGAAGACGTAAAAATCTAACAACTAGGCGTGTGTAACTCTTTACTGAACCGACTCTCTTTTGTTCCTAAACATTTTAGTATTCCGAAAGATTGGAATGTCTCTAATGTTTTAGGGCTTTATCACACTAGCGGTTTGCGAGCGGCTGCAGGGCGGGGCGGGCGCGTAGCGAATTCGTCACGAATACGCCGCGGCTGCACAGCGAAGACGTCGCGGACAAGTGGCTAATTCGCAACGTTTTCAACGCTTGTTTGTAGCAAGTTAACGACGTACAATACACTCAGTAACAAAATGGATTCTGACGAGAAGACACTGCTGTTGGCTTTGTTACTTCGAAGACGCCGGAGACCCGCACCTCGTTTCCGGATCCTGTTGCGTGTCCGCAACAAATTCGCTGCGCATGCGCGGCGTGTTCGTTGCGCACCCGATCCGCTTTGAGGACGCTCGCAATCCGCTAGTATGATAAAGCCCTTACCTAAATGCACCATTTGGAATAATTGGAACACTGGAACACTTTTTACTTTATGTAACCTGCAGTTTTTTTTTTAAATGTTAAATTAAAACTTAAATAGTGTAAATATAATTAATGATCTGAACTAAAAATTAAAATTATTCTTAAATAAAAATAAATTAAAATTATTCTTAAATAAAAATTCAATGAAACAAAACTTTTAGTGTAAATCTAACATTTCTCTGTCTCAGTGTGACTATGACGCGAAATGTTTCAATCGCAAAAATGACACATGAAATGATGATGATGGTGAATGATGATGTATGTATTTAGAATTATATAAGTATGTTTATCAGTTGTCTAGTTCACAAGCTCTGCTTAGCTTGGTACTAGACGGAGTTGTGTGATAGTTGTGGAATATTATTATTATTCCGTTTATTCATTTACTTAAACATATAAATTATATTTTTAAATATTTTAATAAAAAAAAAACATTAAAAAATATTAAAAAATATAGTAGTCCACCGGTATCGGGAACAGGGTCCAAGCCACCATTGGCCAGGGCGCCAGAGAAAGCAACCGAAGGTTATTATTGCATCTTGTTGCATCCAGAGTGCAACAAGTTATCAAACCCATAAGTACAACAAATAACAGCCATTGGTCCCGGTTATCATTCGTAGATCTTTGACAGTCGTTACAGGTAGTCAGACGCCAGAAAGTCTGACCATCAGTTTATTTAAGGAGTATAGTGTTGCCCAGTAACTGGGTTGTGGAAGTCTGATAGGCGGTAGGTCCATGTAAAACACGGGTATTTAACCAAACCATCCGGTTAGACTGGAAGCTGAGCCCTAGTTGGGAAAAGGCTAAGAGATGTTTTATGTCATAGAAATATAATAATTGGTAGAATATACATATTATTATTCAAAGATTCAAAGCATTTTATTTCAAATAAACCATTTACAGGCATTTTTGAAATGTCATAAAGTCAGTCAGTCAGAAAAAAAAAATGATGCTAATTGCACATTCCAAAGCGTAGATCTCTATGGAGAAGAATGTACAAGAAACTCCATGGACACTCTTTTCAATCATGTTTTTTAATTACAAATATTTCTGTTACATGTTTCTTGTCGCTATCATGTGAGAACAATGTAAATAAAGTAAAAATAAAAACTAAATATAGATATTAAAATAAAGCAGCAACAACAACAACAAAATAAAAACAACAACAACAACAAACGAAACAAAAACAACAAAAATTGCAACTTTCATTCTTATATTGGGAGCACATATTTGTATTTTAAAAGTCAACTGTATTTCTATAATAGCTGTTTTGAAAACGTGTTCCGGGCGAGTCAGCTAGAATTGCTAGAATTTAATGAAAATCTTAGGATTGGGCGCTACATTTCGGATTTTACATTTAGACGGATAGTAATTTAAAATTAATTAAAAACTACAAAAAAAAAGAAGAAAAAACCGGCCAAGTGCGAGTTGGACTCGCGTACGACGGGTTCCGTACGGTCCGTAGCAAAAAACGGTAAAAAAATCACGTTTCTTGTATGGCAGCAAATATTTACTTTATTCTGTTTTTAATATTTGTTGTTATAGCGACAACAGATATTCATCATCTATGAAAATTTCAACTGTCTAGCTATCATGGATACATGAGATAGAGCCTGGGATATTTGACTATTCAAAAGTGCCTGTAAATAGTCTATTTGAAATAAATGTTTGATTTGATTTGATTTGTGACAGACAGTAGGACAGTAGAGTCTTACTAAAAGGGTCCCGTTTTTACCCGGGCCAGCAGGGTCGAAGCTTACTGGGGCTTTGGGTGATGCGAGAAGGAAGTAGTCAGTAAAAGTCTAACACGCTCTCACGCCCCACCCAAGGGCGGGAGATGTCATTAGATAAATATCGCAGCATATGCTGAGATAGGAGCCTTTTTGGCCTCGCACTGGTCTTTTATTTTTATCTTTTAATATTGTTTTCTTTTATTTTAAGTCAAGTTAGATTAAGTAGTTACTTTTTATTTTATTGTTGTTTGTCCTGTGCGAGTCTCAAATAAATGTTTTCTTTCTTTCTTAGATAATTTCCCACCTAAAAAAACCCCATTGGGTATGGAATCCTAAAAAGAAAAAAAAACTGGGCAAGTGCGAGTCGGACTTGCGCACTGAGGGTTCCGTACAAACTTGAAAGGTAAATTGCGGTTTACGATTTATGACGCCACACGTATGGGTTTGATGAAAAAAAAAATTTTTGAGTTTCAGTTCTAAGTATGGGGAACCCCCAAAATTTATTGTTTTTTTTCTATTTTTTTGTGAAAATCTTAATGCGGTTCACAGAATACATCTACTTACCAAGTTTCAACAGTATAGCTCTTATAGTTTCGGAAAAAAGTGGCTGTGACATACGGACGGACAGACAGACACATGACGAATCTATAAGGGTTCCGTTTTTTGCCATTCGGCTACGGAACCCTAAAAAAGGTTTCTTTAACTGATCATAGTTCAATGCTACAAGCCACAGTCTTCAACATCGCCTACCCTTACTGTGAGTAGTTACGTATTGATTAGAGAAGCCTCACGCGTATAATCCCATCCATAGCTACAATGTGTCTACGTAATGCTTTGTTTGAGTATCGTGCCACTGTCTTATAAGGTCGATATCTCCTTTGGGAGAACATATTTTCCCTGTAAACAGAGAAATACAGAAATAACCTGGAGATTTCGTATCTATATAGGGTGACTGGCAATTGGTGTACGATACTTAAACACGTGATTGTGCTCATGATAACAAACAATTTTTATTATGGGAGCAAAGCCGAAATCGCGAAAAAAATATCAGCTTTTCAGTACGTTAGGCAAACATAAATGTACTGAAAAGCTGATTTTTTTTTCGCGATTTCAGGTTTGTTCCCATAGTAAAAGTTGTTGGTTATCATGAGCACAATCACGTGTTTAAGTATCGTACACTAATTACCAGTCACCCTATATATATAATAATGAATAGCTGGTCGTTAGTCTCGCTAAAACTCGAGACCGGCTGGACCGATTTGGCCAATTTTAGTCTTGAAATATTCGTGTTCGTCCAAGGAAGGTTAAAACGGTGAAACAAATATGGAAAAATTGACGAAAAAAAAAATCGGAATACAACGCCATCTCTAATTAAATTGTCAATATAAAATGAATTATGCTGTTCTGGTAATGCCAGTAGATGGCGTTATCCTTACTGTTAGGTGGTACGAAGGTCGCCGGGGCAGCTAGTAATATATAAGTAGTTTTTTTTCACTCACACATGACTGCAGCAGACTAAGCATAATATATATATGTGTGTTTTTTCGAATGAGTTACCGTCGTCCTGGAACGTGAGCAACTGAAGAAACACAGGTGGGTTATAGTCAGAAAAAGTCTGACATTCCCTCTTGTTTCACCCTGAGCGGGATTGCTTATTTGATGATTTTCCAGTTCAAAAAAAAGCTAAGCATATAATAATAATATTCCACAACTATCACACAACGCCGTCTAGTCCCAAGCTAAGCAGAGCTTGTGTTATGAGTACTAGACAACTGATAAACATACTTATATATTTCTAAATACATACATATGATCGTGCTCTTCACACTAACATTTGTCCTGGGTGGGAATCGAACCCACGACCTCCGGCATAGCAGTCAGGGCCACTAACCACTAGACCAACAGGCCAGTCATATTAAAGCAAAAATCTGTAGGTATTATAAGTTCTTACTCTTTATTTACCTCCATATTTAACTCCTTTGATATTAAATACACTCTATTTCTTCTAATAAAAGTTGGCAACCCTACTTGTGTATGTGAGTTTACATGTTTCTGAACGAATTCAAGATACAGAAGCAATTTGTAGAGTGGGGTAGTAGTAGCCATTGCGGGCCAGCCCCCCCGGTAAGAGTCAAGCTCACCTCTCCACCTTCACCTTGGTCTGCCGAGATGTCGCCTTGCGTTTAATTGGACCCAATAAGGGGCTCTTTTAGCCCACAGTTCATGTGAGTTTTATACAGAACTAATTCACAATATTTTCAAAGATACAACACTAAACACAGTTAGGCCTCGAGCAGGTATACTACTAGGCACCTAAATAAATAATGTATTCAATAAATAGATAAAAATCAACTGTTTAACAAAAAGCATTCATGTATTTCCGGCTTCCGAAGTTCCGATTATTAAAGTGGGGAAAATAAGAAAAGAAAAAAAAAAACAAATTAATTATGCCCGCTAAAAGATTAAAAAAGCAACTGGCCATACAATTCTAAGGGATGCCAATAAAAAACCGATACAATGAAAAAAAGAATTCAAAAACGAATGCCCAGCTGCCATCGTTACGCTGAACGCATCTATTGCAAGAAAGGGACAGCATTTCATCGATTCACGAGTGAGGGAAAGAGATAAAATATGGATTAAAATTGGAATTCGGATTAATTTTATTGCATTTAATAGGTCGCAAGTCGTTAACAATGTTTACAGATTTTGTAGTTTTTTTTTCTTTTTTAAACAAAGATAAAAGCTGTAAAACAAAATTTATTCTTTATTAAAAATGTTGAGTCTTATCTATGCTTACTTACTTACAAATATAATAAAGCTAAAGTAGTTTTTTTGTATTTTTGTTTGTTTAAACACGCTAATCTCTGGTACTACAAGTCAGATCGAAAAAATCTTTCTGAATATACAGCCTAATTCTTTAAAACTGCTTTACCTAAATGTATTATGGACTTAAGTATCTAAATATAAATAGAATACTTTTGTAGAATACCTTTGTACAATTTTTACAATTATGTTTCTTCTCTCGTATCTATGTGTGTACATAAATTATAAAATAAATAAATAAATAAATAGAACAAGCATCACACACTTTTCAAGTTGTGAAGATTTTTGAAACTGATTTTATTAGTAAAATGTGTTTGATACGTCATAAAGAAAAATAGACAAAAGAAAATGTAACGAAAGATGATTCGTTAGACCTACTTAGAATTTACCTTAATAAGGTACATGGTGTACACCCCACCCATACGTACTAAGCGTTTTGGGAATACATTCATAATGTGTACTCAGCTAAGGAGTGGAATTCCCTGCAGGAGTCTGTTTCCTGATAGCTACAACCTAGGGATCTTTAAGTCAAGAGTGAATAGGTTACTTCTAGACAAGCGTGCTCACACCATCGCTTACCATCAAGTGAGATATTGGTTAAACGCAAGCCTAATAAAAAAAACCTTCTATTATTTTAAAAAAGAACTTGTCTTTTAGTAACATTAAGTACTAGCAAAGTGAACTAAAAGGCTTTATCCATCAATGTCACTCACAAAATAATTCCAGTGTACAGAAAAAAATATAGTTTTTTAAGAAAAAATCTCAAAGATTACCTGAAACCCACACGCTAAAAATATCGCCGAATATTTCCTGGAACAACCCTTTTTGGGATTAAGAACCCATTTTTTATAAAACAGCACTACCTTAGTGTACTTGGCGTACTTAAAAAAATCCTTTTACTTATTTTACTTGAGTTATTTCAAGAAAAAATACTTTACACTCCCATAAAAAATCTCAAAGAAGAATTATCTGTTCCTTTTTATTAATAGCTAAGTTAATCCGTCAATTTTGACATCATATTAATATGAAATAATCTATTGCGCAAATATGCCTACTATTTTTTTTTAGCATTTCAGTTATTTTTCTCTTTTTGATCTTAAAAGTCCTAAGGAAAGAATAAATAACCAATATATAATATAAATAATTTTACTAAATATCATACAAGGACTAATTACAAACAAAATACATATAGCAACAGGACAGGACCAACAATAGATTCCTGAAGCACCCCACTACAATTTTAACTTATTTTCTTCAAAATCCCTACAGAAACGAATTCCAAGTAGGTAATTAATTATTATTCTATCAGTAACATAAAGAAGGATGTTTTAAGTAAAAACAATTCCATATCATTATATTTTTCACAATATTTCTTTCTACAACCTCCTCGAATGCCAGTATCAAAACGTTACTTCTAAGAAATGAAGGGAGGTTAATCCGGATTCTGAGATGAGGCCCCTTTTGAATTAAAAATGTCGTCGTTCCATTTTCTTTTTTTTTTTAATTTTAATCTCTGTTGTGATTGGTCAGTTTTTATATTCGTTGAATTTTTGTTTTGGTAAATTGGAATCTTTTTTATGAAGCAAGTTTTAAAAAGATTCTTCTAAAGAAATAATAGGTAAGTTCGTAAAAAAGGTACATATTTACCATTCTTTTCAATTGTAGCGAGCTCATACAAAATTATGTATGCATGGGCACATATGATCCAAAATTCGAATCACATGTTGCTGAATTTGTAAAGCTTAAAACATACCATGATAAAACTTATGAGATGAATGGGTGAAACAGTACATTTTTCAAAATGATGACATCGTGGCTTAGAAAACTTAAATCTAAATGAATACTATTTTACTGACTTTATATTCACATATCAGAAACCTCCGCAGATAAACATTTTACCATTTCACAATCAACAGAAAAAGGGTCTAGAAACACAACACGCTAAATGTTGCCAGCATCAAAACTCAAACTTGCTACTAATTAAAGCGAACTAACAAGCGACTTCCCGTTTCTCCCACATTTTGGGGGTAGCGTGGCAATACAGGGGGTGGGGATAAGCGGCTTATGGGGGTGAGAGAGGGGCTGTTTTGATTATTTCGCAAGGATGTCTTCTTGGTACGTAAATTATGCAGCGTTCCTTCTCTGCTGTTGTTTTGCGAATGGGCTTGCCTGTCACGCTGTTTTAGTTGTTTGTATAGATAAAATTTGTAATTTTCGTTAGGTTGGCAACGATGGTCTTGTGTCAGGGGTAATTAATTTAGTTTTAGATGTTGGAGATAGTTAGGAAGAAAATAAGACGAAGTTTAATGGAAGACTTCACTTAAGTGAACAAGAACTTTTTGTAGACTTTAAAATTGTTGAAATTAAGATCGGACGGAGGTCAAGCAATTCAAGTATTTACCATAAGTAAAAAACACAAAATGCAAAGCATTTTTTTCGTTGATAGATTGCCACATATATCTTACAGCAAATGAAACATTAAAGTTAAGAATCAGAAGTCAAAATGCAAATGGTGTAGAATATTTTACACGTTTTGTCAAAGCTTACAAATTGCGGTCATTAGTTTGACAAATGGAGTAGGTATCGCCTTTATGTTAACGAAGTTTAACTGAACATAAATTTAGGTATTTTATGACATTACTAGAATGGATTTTGGTGCCTTTTCTTCTTAAGTCTTGATGACAATTTAACCATTGAATTTAAAAGAGGCATGGTTGACTAGTTGTTAATTCTTACCTTTGTTTTTATTTTTTACAGTTAGCAATATGTATTCTTTAGTTTTAAAATATTTTGTCTATACAAATAATGTATTGTAGAACTTGCAAACTAGTTACTCGTGCGCGATGCGCAATAGGAAACAAGCAAAGAATATATAAATGAGCATCTGATCATTAAAGATATCGCTCAAGCACAATAAAGGTATCATAAATTATAGCCTGAAACTCTGGAAAAAATTCGTTTGATCTTCATAATATTAGAGTTCATAGCAGACCACATTCCCTCCGCATTTTGGTTTTTTTTTTTCCAGTACTTATAACTTTTTAACACAATATTTGTAGTGTATATTTCTTACATTATTAATATTTGAAGATATGAAATCTAGTGAGTGTTTTATTAATGGTTTTGAGTCACGCGGCTAATTTGAGTTATAGCATTTCATATGGAAATCAATACTACCATTTAAATAAAATTATATATTTTGCTTTTTAAAAATAACTAAAATCTATTTTAAAATAATTTAATTATTTAATTTGCTGCATGGTAATTTAGTAAACTTATAACTAGAGTAGTAAACTAAATTACTTTGAGGCGGCAAGAAACAGTAAAGTTACATTTTTATTTTTATATCAACCTTAATCACGCTAGTAAACCTAATATCAACAGCTCATTTTTGACCGCGATGAGACAGTACGCGTAATATATTTTATCTAAAAAACAACTTATTTATCATTTTAAACTTTTTAAAAATCTACTAACAAACTTTTATTACAAGTGATTAAAACTTTTTAATGTAAACCCATATTTAAAACTTATTTTTATCAAGTATTTAACTAAAAATACTTGCCAATCATATATAGTTTTAATTGAAATGTTTGTAGCATAGATGTGACATAGATGTTTTGAAGATCTGTTAATTTAAAGTAGTCGGAACATAACTGAAAGCAGGATTTAAATTTGACACATACACTGTAGGTCAAAAATGTTGAAGATCGATACTTTACTAACACCAGATCCATATATATACCTGACGTGACAACTTACAGGTTAAAATGAAGAAAAAAAAACTCTTACCTTGAGGAAATCCAACAGCTTCTAACCCGTGCGGTGTTAAGCCAAACGGGCCTAATCCGCCAAGCGGGCCTGGTCCCATCCCCATATGATGCGCGCTTGAATGATGAGCGTAGGGATTCTGAGCCAGTGGAGAGGGCTGCTTTAGATAGTGGAAGTAGTGGTGTAGCGGCGTCGCCGAATGGGCCTGCGGGGCCGTCGGACCTCCGGCCGTCGGGCCCGTTGCCGACGCCGAGTTCGTCAGCAACGCCATTTTGGATTTTTTCTTTTTTTTTGACGCAAACTTATTTAGTCACCGCGTCAACCTCTTTCGTGTGTGTATTGACATTTTTGTTGTTTGGTCGTTGCGTTACGTTACTTGAGGGCGGGTGACATTCTGTTTTTTTTTTTTGCGTATCTGAAACAAAGTAATGGGATGGTTAGTTAATGTGTCTTTTGATATTTGAATGATGCAACCATAGTACAAATGTATTTTTAAGTGTCTTGTCAGCTTTTTTTGCTTTAGCATAATATCAAAGATAGATTGGAATATGATGAGAGTCAATACATCTCCAATTTTCTCGCACAACTGAACATTAAATGCAGCAATTATTTACGGCTCATACATTTATAAATAAACAGTTTACGCACGTCTATTTCAATTATAAGAAATGCCGATTGATTTTTTGTTGCAAACTACTTATTTTACAATTACCCATGACAATGGAACATTTTCTGCACTATTGCAACACCAAAAACATTAAAGTCAAACACATGGAACGCCTTCCAATTTCGATGTTTGAATGAGCGTTCCATTCGTCACGGAATCGGGAGTTCTAAATTCAAAAGTTTTTTTTTTTTAATTCATTGAAAAAGGTTTGAGCAAAGATTCATTCTTTGGTTTGCAAAAAAATATCTATCTTTAGCTACTTTTTTCGACGATCATAAAAAAGAAAAATCTTGAGATTGAAAGTAGTGGTTTTCCGAACACCCACGACTACAACGGCCATTTAAATAGATATCATAACATCGCTGTTTTGTTTTGGACGTGGAACTAAGTAAGTACTTGCGTCGAGTCTAAAAAAATACATTCAACCGAACATAGAACCTCCTCCTTTTTGAAGTCGGTTAAAAATACACACTATCGTCGTATTTGAATCGAGAAAGTTTGCACTAAAAAGATAGGAACAAATAATACCAAAATGTGACAAGATACTGAAGCAAAAGCTAGACATGTAAGAATGCAAAGTAAATAATTTTATACACTGAAAGAGCTCCAAGAAAAAATCTGCATTGACCGTGTACCTTTCCGTAGATCATATTCTTATATTTTTTCTAATGTTGGCAAAGGTGTAGTAGGTACATGTTTACTGACATTTTGTCACGTTTATTTTTTTTGTGGCTGTTACCTGAGTTGCCTTTGCCAAATTGAGGGACTATCACGTGTATGGCTTTTGTGAGAAGAAAAAAATATAGACGAGCCGTATCAAAGTGATGACATTCGAGATGAAAAAGTGTATGATATGTGTATGGAAGGCGAAAAAATAGTATTGTAGTGTCATGGGGAAGTTATTGGTATTCTGTGATATTACGTGGATCCTCAATAATGCAATGCAACTATGGTTCTATAATTTACTCTGGTGCGAGATCCAGCGTCAGATTTTTACTTACTAAAACCTATCTGTGTTTCTTCAGTTGCCCTTCGCGTTCCAAGGTCTGCAGTTTACCTGTAGTCTGGACTACAAATTAAATACGTAACTTAACCACCCATACCGATTTACGTTGCTTAAAAGGCATCGGACACACATACAGCTATTGCTTTTACTTCTGAAAAGAACAGCTCATTGTTTGAGCAGCCTTATCTTCAATGGTGTCCCAAAAAAACTAGTTGCCATTTGCATAGTAAAAGTGAAAGAAAAAAATAAACATTGTCACTTTCAGTGGTTCGCAGAAACCGCACTGTCCGTACATTTGGTACCACATAATCTATCAACAAAAGATTATCCCAAAACCCAGAGATACTATCTACAGCGTCTCAAAGTTAGCATTGGAACTTAAACTTTATAATTATTGACGTAAAGGCGAAAGTTGCTCGGTATTTTTAAGGTTTTTGCAAAGGATTTACGCTTAAATGAAACGTTAGAGTTTTGCCGGCAAAACCCTTAAAAGGTGTTCAATTGTATAACTTGATGTAGATTTCGTTAAAGATTTTAGAGTTTCAAAAGTCGGTGGTTCTGAAGAGTTTTCACGTCAACGATTTTTTGACAATTAGAAGTTTTTTTTTTAGTTTCGTAGAAGTTTTCTACGGTTAACAAAAGCTAGGACCGCAACTAGAAAAAAGTTTGGTTTTACCAAATTGAAACATAGGTACTCGTAAAATGTGGGAGAAATTTGCCGACGAATGAAAACCGAACGAATTAATTAGGAACTTGCTTTTCTCTATTCAATCGATCGAGACTGAATAAAATGTACAGAAATTGTTTTCATTAAGCCTATGATCATGTTGAATTTTGATTAATTCGAACATATCACATCAATTTTATTACTGCTACATCATGAACTTAGATTAAAGCCTAAATCACTTTTGTGATGCATAAGTAATACGTGTAACTAAGAACTGCTGCTTTCAGAAATAAAATAACAAAAGCCATCTTTAAAAATACGGTGTCAATCTCCAAAATCTATTTGTCAAAGCGCAATAAACGCCATAAATAATAACATTGCAAACATCATCCATATTGTGTGAAGGAAAACAAACATTCGCGCCCTCGTACTGTTTGCGCAGTTGGCAGCTCCGGCTGTCAGTGTGACAAATTGAGAAAGCGCGCGCACTGAGGGTCAAAAGTCGTAAATTTAGAAAAAAAAAATGTTTTTTTTTTAATATGTCATTTGGTAATAATGAGTGAAATGTACTTCTTCATCAATGGTGACAGCTTTCGTCTCTATTGTGTTTTATGCTAATTTTAACACAGTTGTTCGTCTGCTGTATTTCTAGTTATTCACGTAATTATGCATCGTACATTGAAATGGCAAAGGACACATTTCGTGAATTTATTTTAAACTATAATTTCAAAAACTCCTTCTCGAAATACATTTCTTCTTGAAAAATTTATCCTAACTTTAACTGCTCTAAATAGGCTAAAATCGTTCACAAAGATCATTTTTCTTGCCCGCATCAAGCTGCAACATAACCGCACCATGTTATGACAAAGACATTAATACTAGGCGTGATAATTGCCCGCCAGGGGCAGCCATTGTGACAAATTTCGCGCATCGGAACACACTATTAACTATTTCAATGGCAGGCATGTAGTTTTTTCTCAGTAACCATTTGTCGATGGGTTGGAGCCACAATGGGTCTGTCGGCACTTTTTGTGGTGTTGCTGCGTGAACAGATTGGATCTGTATTCGATAGTTTTTGATGGAAATCGCTGGACAAATTTGTGGTTCAGTTATGACGTAATTCGTTCATAGTTTCCCTGCAATAGGTAATGGAAAGCCAGAATAAAGGCGTTTGATTGTGCACTAACATGATAATAGATACAACTGTACTAAGTCGCTTTATTAGTGGACCTTGAAAAATATTAATTTATTTAATCTATGATTCTGATTAACTATGAAAACATGACTAAATTTAGTGATAAGATCGAGTCATTTCATGCGATCGATATTTGGGAAACTTAAGTTATCGAAACCAATTTTGTAACACACAAATGCATTAATAACGTACTAATTTTGCAACGCGTTTATAAAATCAATCAACAATCACACCGTTTCCTTTTCAAAACCCAAAAATATTTTAATTTGACATCCACATCAACGGAAATGCCATGGTAGCCTCAAATATTTATTCCATGTTAGGAAACATCACAAAAAAAAATGTTATTGGACACGAGCATTAGGACGAAGGTATAACGTCTTCTATTGTCCAACATGACAGTTGCTAAACATTCCATATTTGAATGTAACTTTGAAATTGGAACGTCTCTAAAAAGTTTTATAAAGTGTCTGTAGCAAAACGTTTCGTTACTTGAGAATGTTATTAGATATTGATATTTTAGAGTTAATTGAGCAGTTACTGCTTTTTGAAGAACGTTGTTTGATACACGTAGTTTATCATTGCACCACTCGGCTCCATAACAAGATTCCGCTTCGGCCGCGATGAAAAAGTGTCTCCATTTGTTTGATACAAATATTTATCACTCTGACTCTTTATCAATAATATCAATATCATTTACAGAAAATCTAGTTTTAAGCAGCAGAACACTGTAGACCTGCTTCTACCAGCGGCTTCGTCCTCATGCAATTAGAAAATCATCCCAAGGGAACATAATTCTGGGATAAAATCCTATATTGTATTTCAGGATATGGTCTATCCTTGTGCCAAATTTCAAGCAAATCCGATCAGCTGTTCGAGCGTGAAGAAGAAGTAACAAAAATTACACGCACATACTCACAAACGTTCATCTTTATAATATTAGTGTGATTAAATAATAAATTGGCGTTTCAACTGAAATATCTAAAGAAAAATGCCTTGAGTTTGTGTCTTTTGCATTAGCAAAAGAGATAAACTCAAAACTTTACAAAGCTGCCTATCTCTTCCACCAGATAGAACGGAAGATGTATCAAACTACATATTATTTTCAAAGCACTTATCGCTTCTCGGCCTTTTGGCTAAAATCAAAGTGTTAAAGTACATGGTAATAAAATCTAAAACCTCCTATCTATTAATCAGCTACCAATTTAGGTTTTTCATTGAATCAAAGATAAAAACTTGTTATTCTAGTTTCTGCTATTATAACGTCAAAAAGATTTTTAGTAGAGATTATCTCGTTCGATTCATATCTCGATTTCCCATAGTGCTACTTGTGATACGTAGATGTAATCGGTTTAGATTTTATCTGTTTCAGTGATAAAATATGTAGCGTTTCAATTACGGTAGGATCTAAAAATTCACTACTCAGTGTGATTTTATCATGAGTACGGTCAACAAAATCGATAAATACGAGTACATAATCAGGAAATAACTCCTTAACAGTCATTATCATTTCCAAAAGAAACTGTATATGGTTGTATTTTTCTCCTCTACACTGTTTTTTTCCAAGACAGTTGAGAGTCAGCAACAGTTGCTGTTTCTGGCTGTCAGAAGTATCCCTTGTATTTTTATACTGTGGTAAAGTTGATGATATTGTTTATGGACACAGATCTCACGAGTTGGCATAACGACTCTATTTACCGGGCGTTGGGAATCGCAGAGCGATCTCCAGACGTCCAATCGTCGTATAAAGACTGAGCCCAAGTCGACGACGGCGCGTAGTGTTCCACGCGCACCTCACACATGGATCCTATTTTACCATTTAACAATTTATTTTTATGTAGGTACCTACATTCTAAGCAAAGAAAAGTAATCAATGCTATTTTATTCCTCAGAGCCGACGCTTGCTAGGGCCACGGCGAAAATTATGAAAGGGATACTCGTGGTCCTAGAACGCTAAAAGGCAACTGAAGGAACATAGGTGTGGTTTTAGTTAGTAAAAGTCTGACACGCCTTCTCGCTTTACCCTAGAACGGGAGAAGTCATTAAATGATCTCCCATCTTTAAAAAAAACCAGACTTGTCCATCTTCATCGCTCATAAGCCCATTAAAATTGTGCTTATAAAAAGTTTTTGTTCAAAACAAAAGTGTAGAAAATGAACACTTTGATTTTAAAATAAGTGTGTGAATGATTTAAAAAGTTAGTCGACTCGTTTTTTAATCTTTCTGTTAGTTGTACGAAAAATTATCTAGGTTTTGGCATCTATCTTCAATGATTGTGCATAAACTTAGTATCGATATCAAAATGATATCTTTAGTTTAGCGACAATGAATATAATTAATAAGTAATCTAATGCTTATGTTTAGATATTGGGGTTTTCCTTCAAATTTGATGAAATGTATACAAACCAGATGTTATTGTTTTTATTGACTGTCACTTTTTATTTTATTTAAGTTGTGTGATCCTGGTCACTGTCGCCAAATAAATATTTTTTCTTTCAAATAGGTATCTACAACGTTTAATTGTAGTAAAATAGAAAACAGTGGGGTTTTTTTACTCAATATAATGTTAATATATATGTACCTACTGTTCGTAATTTTCAGAAAAAGAGAAAATCTTCCCCTTTTTGGATAAAATTATATTATTTTTCGAGATTGTGACGGTCTACTTATCACTGCATACGGAAGTTGCTAACATCTTATCTTTTTATTACAAAAGTCGAAGAAATACTCATAACTTATATTGCATAAAAATTCTCAATTCATAGACTCCAAAATAGAGCAATTCCCCAGGGTTGCCAGCACAGAAAACAATTAGTCGCACAGTGGGGCCAACATAATGTGTACCAGACAAAAACTAAAAGCAAATCAGTTGGGCCACTAGGGACGAAACTTGATACAGTCATTACTTGCTCGATTATTGCTCTTACTGCGGTCATGAGAGATGAAAGAGGGGTGAAAAAAAATTGATGCTTCAAAAATATCTGTGATTTTTTGTTTCATAGAATGAAAGTGGCGTACAAAATTTTTTTTGGGTTTGTACTAGCTAAATACAAACTAGGAGATGCTTTAGGTCAAGTATTAGCTATTTTGTATATAATTTCCTCCGTTAATCTAAGATATTATTACATTTATAATGGGTTGACGTTATAAATCGTTATAACAAAATGATCCGAACGATATAACTGGTCAATTTCTTTTGGAGAAGCTGTCCTAATTTTATCTAAAATTAAATTGTATTATCGGCTTCTGAGCTTCTAATGCCCAGAAACGAAGCATACGTGACAATTAGCTTCTGGGCTTATCCCAGAATTTACCAGCACGCAGTGAATAAACGAGGTTATGTTCGTAACTTGTTTATTAATAGTAACATTTTCTCTACAGTGGTAGTCATGACAGGGTGATATAGTTAAATAGATTGTATTGTACTCACGTGTAAAAATAATATAATAAACAATAAACTGTTCTAAGAATTCATTGACGCGTTATCTATAATAATATGTTCAGCGCGGCTTACAGATAAGAAATTTAATTTATCAAGGTTGCTATGCTTGTGTTATTGATGAAATAAGTAATCAACATAAGTATTGAGTACTACTTTGGGAAAGTTTCTAACGAAAATGAATTAGGGAAAGAACAAAAAACATTTATTCGACATCGACACAACACAACAGTAACAAACACGAGGTAAATAGAGTATTATTGAATCTAGGTAGGTATACATATTACTTACCTATCTATACTGATATTATTATAATTTATCGTTTATTTCAGGCATTAATTAACCCATAGTAACATTATAGAATTAAATAAAATTGTTATAAATAATAAAATTATTGTAGGTATAAATTATTATTATTACAACATCTTAGTAGGCACACACCATGGAACACTTCAGATACTATCCTATTCTTACACCGATTCTTATCCTACCTACTTTCTTTTGATAATTGTAAAGCTGAAGAGTTTATTGAATAATCTCAGGTACTATTTGGTCCGAATTGAAAAAAAATATTTAGTATTGAATAGCCCATTTATTGAGGAAGACTATAAATATATATATACTACATAACAACACGCTATGGCATAAGGAAGCGGAACAGCAACCAAGATGCGGGTGAAACCACGAGGACAGCTAGTGATTTAATATAATGGCAATGACTGTGTCCATACCGAAAGGGTTACTTTCCATCTCAGCATTTATTTTGCAGGTTAGACAATTAGCGCTGGATTTCTGTTGGCACCCCGCAGTGATACATGAACGAGGGTAAATAAGTTATGTAATAAATTTTACATAATAATGGTTATATAATACATATCTATGTAAAATCTTGTAAGTAGAAATAGTAGACACTATACATATATTTAATGTCTTTGATATATATACATATAGGTGTAGGTTGTTTTTTAGGGTTTCGTACCTAAATAGAAAAAACGGAACCCTTATAGGATCACTTTGTTGTCCGTCTGTCTGTCTATCTGTCTGTCAAGACCCTTTATCTCGGAAACGAGTGGAGGAATTGAATTGAAATCAAAACCATATACTTAGGTCTATGATCCCTTGAAGCTGTGAAAAAATCAAACTTTTATGTCGCAAAAAACGTACATTTCGACACCCTTATGGGAATCAAAATTCATCGGGTACTTCTAGTTGACTTAGAACCCTGAAATTTGGCATGAAGCAAGGCATTATTGCACAAGTATAAAAAAAAAATAATAAAAAAAAAATTATAGGAATAAATCTGAAAACTGAAAATTAGTGGTTACGTCACAAAAAAAAATCTTTTATCGATTCGAAAAAATCTTCGAGACTCGATTCGGGAATTGAATTATTTAGATAAGTTAGCTGGTACGGAACCCTCAGTGTGCGAATCCGACTCGCACTTACTCAGTTTTCTATAAAACTTTACTTAATGTTGAGCAATGATGCGGTCAACGATGACGCACAATATCCTAGAACAGAAACAGAAGATTTTTTTTTTAATTGATATAAACCAGTGCTTGACTGCGATCCCAGCTGACGGTAAGCAGTGATGCAATCATTGATGGTGACGCGCACTCGTTTATTAATTATAATTAACTCAAAGAACAGTAGATCCCATAAAAGGCTATACTTCAAATAATAGTTTGTACCATTTCCCAATCAATATTACAGTTTGTAAAGCATCTAATAACCAACAAAGAAGCACCGATTCAATTTCATAAACACATGTTTGCAAAATGCACATGCATTTAATAACACAGCAGAGAGACCAATATTAAGCTTATTTCAACAAAAACTGCTACCGCGGTTGTCTCGGTAATTGCGGCGAAGCCCCGGGGGGCGGAGACCCTGGGGAGACGGTAATGGCCCATGTTGGCAAATAGCTGGCCCACTGTGCAGCGATGAGCGGCGCTCTCGTGTTTTTTGCATTTTATGAGAGACGCTTGAAGGCGGGGTTCGAGTAATTTGTGTGTGAGATCTTGTTTGCGGATCGATTGATGGTAGCGGCCTTGGGGCTGTTAGAATTGTAAAATGAAATTTGAGTTGAATTGTTTCTCGAATCTCGATACAAATGAAATGGAAATACTAAGATGGGTGGTGTAACTAGGCTTGACAGAGTGCAAAATGAACACATACGAGGAAGCTTCAAAGTTGTACCTATCTTCGACCGTGTGAGTGTTACTTCGAAAACGTTGGCAACTGCAAAATTGCCGAAACGTAGCCAAAACATTTTGAGACTGTAACTTTGTGAGATTAGCATAGCAGCCTTGTTTTTGCTAGGCAACAGAAATAGCTGTTCTCGAAAATAACTAGAAAATAACATTTTTTTTTTCATCAACGAAACCAATCTACAGCACTACCCCATAACATTGCCAACATAACACCAAAAATATTCAAACAAAGTAATCCATAGCTAATAATACTTGCATTAACATGATTACGATCTCAATTCCATAAGGTTTCCTATTCAATCGTGGTATCAATACGTTTCATATTTTCTCCTTTGTAATTTTGGCGAGAGACCGCCCGCCCTTTGGAACAATGTGCACGTGGCAGCTACTGTTAGCCACCAGTGTTGCCAATTGATTATATTAATTTGCTGGAGTGCTCTTGATTTTTGGATTTCTCGTTTATAAGTGTAGTTACGGTATCGCATCGCGTGTGATTCGTGAGGAAACATCTTGTTATTAAGGATTTTGTCGAACGTTATTTAAGCAAAACGACTGGCCTGTTGGTCTAGTGTGGTAGTCGTGGGTTCGATTCCCACCCAGGACAAATGTTTGTGTGATGAGCACGATCATTTGTTATGTGTCTGGGTGTAATTTATCTATAATATGTATGTATTTAGAAATATACAATAAGTATGTTTATCAGTTGTCTAGTACTCATAACACAAGCTCTGCTTAGCTTGAGACTAGACGGTGTTGTGTGGTAGTTGTGGAATATTATTATTATTATTATTTTAGAGAAATGATTTTATTTTTGCTTTTGAAAATATAAGTACCTATTACTGATCCTTTGGATTAAAGTTTTAAATATGATTGCTGGTCTGTTATTTGCAGATTTGTATTTTAAACTAGATACAGAATGATGGCTCACTTTATTAAGTACAGCTAAGTAATAGATAGGTAGCTAAAGTGTAAGTACCTACTTCCTCGGAAAAACTTTTTCAAACCAAGTTCAACAAGTTTTTTTTTTTTTTTTGATTTGAGAAATCATTTACTAACTTCTACCGCTCTGGGCGGAGCGGGATTGCGTCATCATCATCATCATCATTCAGCCGATAGACGTCCACTGCTGGACATAGGCCTCCCCCAAATGTTGCCACAATGAATGGTCTTGTGCGTCTCGCATCCATCGGACTCCCGCAACCTTCACTAGGTCATCGGTCCACCTTGTAGGGGGCCTTCCAACACTGCGTCTTTCGGTACGTGGTCGCCACTCCAGAACCTTTCGGCCCCAACGGCCATCTGTTTTGCGAGCAATGTGCCCTACCCATTGCCACTTAAGTTTGGCGATTCTTCGTGCTATGTCGGCAACCTTGGTTCACAACCTTGGTTCGGGATTGCGTATCATACTTTTATTGACTAAAACCCACCTGTGTTCCATAAGTTGCCCTTTGCGTGCCAGGGCCGCAGTAACCAATTCCCGCAGCTAGGTACTACCAACATAAGAAGATTTGACAGCTTTCCATAAACTGTCAAAAGAATACAAATGGCGCCCACGACAAGTTTCCAGCTTAACTACAAGAATCTGCCAAACAGTCTGTTAATTTTAGAGATTAATAATCATCATTAGATTTACAATTATCAACGTAATAAATCAGAGATATTAATAGTTGATAGGTTATTGAATTAATCACGAATATTAATCATGGAGTTACTTCATGAGAGGAATGAAGTAAATAAAATTAATTTGTTATTTTGTTGAGTGGTTTGCTGGTTATAGGACTTTCGAGGCTATTGAGAGGAATGACTCTTGTGATACAAGTTTTTCTAATACAAGAGCCAGGGCACCATTAATAGGGCTTGTTTTTCCTTGACATGGGAAATAAACAAACGACTTCTTTTTCCGATGACTTAAGTATTTTTCTTTTTTCTTTTTAGGGTGGAGTGAGAAGGTGTGTCAGACTTATATTTACTGTCTAAAACCCACCTGTGTTCCTCAATTGCCCTTTGCATTCTAGGGCCATGGTATCTCTTTCAAACATTCCTGCGGCCCTAACAGGCATCAGCCCTAATGGGCTCCTTTAAAATTTGGAGAACTACGCATCGTCGACTTGGGTTTGGTTCTTACCAGAAGGTCGGTAGGCGAACTACCCATTGCTCGTCGTCCTTATGCCCGCGCCAAAGGTGTAGCCAAAATCTGCCTGCAAACTGATGGTGACAACCGGCCGCTTCTTCCGCCTGTATCCGAAAGGGCCAAAGGAACTGGCCATGTCCAGTGAGGACCTGCGTCAGGTGGGAAGTGAGGATGCAGCTGAGGCGCCTCTCCAGCTACTCCTCAAAAACACTTACCGTCGCAATAGCGACGTGCCCAACCACTGTCAGGGCTGCGGGATTGTTCGAAAGAGTTACCGTGGCCCTGAAACGCAAAGGGCAACTGAAGGAATACATGTGGGTTTTAGTCAGTAAAAGTCTGACACTCCCTCTCGTTCCACCTGCAGTAGGAAAAGTTATTTGATGATTTCCCACCATAATAAAACGGGGTTCATGAGAATCCTGACTTTTCTGCGAAGCAGTAATGCTAGCAAAGGAGGAGGCCGCACGCTTGAGGCAACGGTCCTCACGCCCCGCCCCAACCGCCGCCAGGATTCCAATCCCGATATCCGGCCATCGTAGGCGCGGGCTTGCGGACGGCGAGCAATGGGTAGCTCGCCGTCCGACCGTCCGGTAACCGTCCGGGCCAAGCCCAAGTCGTCGACGGCGCGTACTGTTCCACGCGCGCCTCAAGGAGATGTCAGAAAACCGTAGGGGCCCAGCAGAGTCGAAGCCTACTGGGTCTAAGGATCTGATTTTGAAAGGAAGACTCGGCCCTGGTACGAAAGGCAACGAAGGAACAGGAGTGGGTTTTTAGTCAGTAAAAGCGGGGGATGGCATTAGAAGATTTTCCCACCGAAAAATAATAACCCTCCTGAAATAAACGTTGTTTAAATAACAATTATTATTATTATTTTCTCATCACAAATGTTACGATGAATAAGAACTTAATCTAATACAATAAATGTAGACATTTTTGAGAGACTGGTGCCCGAAAGTGGCATAGAATACCTGTGTTACAGGTCACCAGGCCCACAAAACTTACCTACAGGTAGACAGATTAGATTAGTTAACAGCTTGTAAGTTGTAACATGAATCTTAAATATTAAAATATACATAATGTTAAAAAAATATATAAAATAAAATAAGAAAATCATTATCATTCTAACAGGACACACCTATGTATATGATTTGTGTATATTAGAAATTGTGTTTAAGTTATGAGTGTATGTAAGTGATAATTATAACTTTACCGGACTGGAATCAAAAGATTTTCAGTTGAAAGTTGAAATAGTAAGTTTATAAACCGATTTCCGCAGAGGGTATATTGCAAGTGTTGCATTAATTACAGATAAGCTCCAAGAAATCAGTAGAATGTTTGAGAAAGAACGGTGCGGAAAAACATTGTAGAACATACACTACCCTTCCTTCGTTTATCCTTGATAAGATTGGGATCATGTTCTATTAACTTGTGTTTTTTTGTAATCTATGGAAAGTATGAAGGTCTGCCTGGCTGTTAAAACATCCCAACTTTATAGAGCTCCGCAGTTGGGTAACGAAAAGGAAGTCTAGCGCCTACTTTGAAAACTACTCTTTGTGCTCTTTCAACTTCCAGAAGGTGCATTCTACCAGCTCCACCCCAGGATGTTATGCAATACTTAATTTACTATTGACTAGCATCATAGATATCCGGAGATATGCCTTCATTGCCGATTAGTAAGGAGTCCTGTGACTAGTATAGTGTTGAGTAGACCATTTTGATAGTCCCAATATCCACGACATGTCTCATAGTTTCGAAAATGAAAATAAGCCTACGAATTCTAGCAACAAGAGTGTGGATATGAGGCTTAAAGGTTAATATTTGATCGATGTACACGCCAAGATGACGTCCGTTTTTTCAAGGGGTGAACAAAGACACGAGGAATTAGATGAAGAACAAGTGTGAGCAATGATATTGAGAGTCGCAGGTGGAAGAAGATATCTCCTGGGCGCAGAGGCAACATTTTTTATTTATTTATTATTTAATATACTTATATTCTTTATTGTACACCAACAACAACAACAACAACACACACAACAACATTATTTGGTTTTAGATTTTAGTGTCAAAACATTGTATTTAAGCCATTGGCAAACCTCATCAAAACCATGCTGAGCACTTTGGAAAACCTCTTCCCAGGTTTTCCACTAAAGAATAGCGCAGTATCATCGGCAAAAGATATCGTTGAGAGAACGTTGTCAGAAAGGATATTTGTTTAGGGCTAGATAATGCTACGAAATAAACTTCAACACCGATCATAGAATGGTGAGAGCAGTTATACAATACCGGAATGAAAAATCAAGAAAACATATAATGTATGCAACAAAAAATACAACAATAACAACACCCATACCTCAAAATGTCTTAAACGATTTAGGAAACACATTAGAACAAATTGAAGGAACCAGAACACTGCAAGAAAAATATAATCTTTTGGAAAAAGAATTGATAAATTTAAACAAATTGAGATCAAAAAAAAAGAAAAATAAGTTAGGAGAAGAAACGCTAAATCTGATGGAAGAGAGAAATAAAATGTTAGACAATAGAAAAGACAACAAACAAATCATCTCAAGCATTAGCAAAAAAATACAAACATCAATAAGAAAACACAGGAAAGCAGAGAGACTGGAAGTACTAAGAGAACAAATAGAGAAAACAGGTGGAATCAAGAAAGGTCTAAAACAACTAAGAGAATACACACAATGGATACCTAATATGAAAACGAAAAATAGAAAGAAAAACGAGAAACTAACGATAAAGAGACCATTAATAGCGAAAGTGGCGACAGAATTTTATAAAAAATTATACACGAAGACGAACGAATCAATACAAACAGAGACAGGAAAAGTGGTCTACGAAGAGGAACCTGGTATATTAGAATCAGAAGTCGTAAAAGCTATAAAAACACAAAAAAGTGGGAAATCACCTGGAGACGACAAAATCTCTAATGAAATACTAAGAGAATCTCTATCTGCGATATCCAAATTTGTGACGAACCTATTTAATGAAATTATGATTACAGAACAAATACCTATTCAATGGACAAAATCCACTATTGTCTTACTACATAAAAAAGGAGACAAAAATGAGATAAATAACTACAGACCAATATGTCTAATGTCCAATCTATACAAAGTTTTTTCAAAAATAATACTTGGGCGAATAACAAAACACCTAGAAGAAAACCAACCTAGAGAACAAGCCGGATTTCGCGCCGACTATTCTACCATCGATCACATTCACGTCGTGAAGCAGATCATAGAAAAAATGAATGAATATGGTCAACTTTATTATATGGCATTCGTCGACTACAACAAGGCTTTTGATTCTCTAAGTCATAATTATATCTGGAAAACTCTAGAAAACCAAGGTATAGAAAGAAAATATATACAAATCATAAAAGAAATATATAGAAATATCACAGCAACAGTCCAACTTGAACAGCAAGGCGAAGAATTCAGTGTTCAGAGAGGCGTTAGGCAAGGAGATCCACTTTCCCCAAAACTATTTACAGCAGTGTTAGAAAATATATTCAGACAACTGGACTGGGAAAATTTTGGAGTTAACATTAACGGATCAAATTTGAATCACCTAAGGTTTGCTGATGACATAGTGATATTCGCAGAGAGACCAGAGATACTACAAACTATGCTACAACAACTAGATTACGAAAGCAAGAAAGCTGGTCTATCTATGAACCCATTGAAGACTAAAGTAATGACGAATGGATCAAGAGAAAACATCGAAATAGGACAAGAAGTTATTGAATATGTAGATGAATACATATATTTGGGACAACTAATATCAACAAAAGATCAACACTCCAAAGAAATAAATAGAAGAATAAGCAACACTTGGAAGCGGTACTGGTCACTAAAAGAAATAGTTAAAAACGAAACGATACCAATGTCTATCAAGAAAAAATTATATAACATATGTATCCTCCCATGTCTTACCTACGGATGCCAAACTTGGCCAGCTACGAGTAAAAACTACAAAAGCCTCTTAGTTTGTCAACGCAGCATGGAACGAAGCATGCTTAACATAACACTACGGGACCGGTGGACAACACTAAAAATAAGGGAAAGAACAAAGGTAACAGATGTAGTACAGAAAATAAGAAAACTTAAATGGAATTGGACTGGTCATATAATGAGGACGAACAGTGGAACAAAATGGACGAAGGACGTAATGGAATGGTACCCTAGAAATGGAAAAAGACAGAAAGGACGTCAAACCAAAAGATGGGAGGATGATCTACCGAAAGGATGGAGGAGGATAGCTCGTGACAGAGATAACTGGAAGGAAATGGGGGAGGCCTATGTCAAAAGACAGCCTGACTAAGTTGTTGCAAAAAAAAAAAAAAAAAGTAGGATTACATTAAGAATTTTGTTTTTATAAAGTAGTATAAGTCAAAACTGTAATATGGTCAGCGAATAAAGGCTTTTATTATTATTATTATATTATATATTATTATTATTTAATGCTACGAATACTGTTAGTGATCATCATCATCATCATCATCATTTCAGCCGAAAGACGTCTACTGCTGGACATAGGCCTCCCCCAAGCGTCGCCACAATTAACGATCCCGCGCGTCCCGCATCCATCGGACTCCCGCAACCGTTACCAAGTCATCGGTCCACCTTGTAGGAGGCCTTCCAACGCTACGTCTTCCGGCACGTGGTCGCCATTCCAGAACCTTTCGGCCCCAACGGCCATCCGTTCTGCGAGCAATGTGCCCTGCCCATTGCCACTTAAGTTTGGCGACTCTTCTTGCTATGTCGGTAACCTTGGTTCTCCTGCGGATATCCTCATTCCTGATTCGATCAAGCAAGGAAACTCCGAGCATAGCCCTTTCCGATGCCCTTTGGGTGACTTTAAGTCTTCTGATGAGGCCGATTGTAAGCGACCACGTTTCGGAGCCATATGTCATCACTGGCAACACGCACTGGTCTATGACCAGTGCGTGTTGCTTTTATCTTGAGACTGTTAGTGATGTTGGATAATAATTTGGAATAGATGGGAATTTTACTTAAAAAGATAATTCTAGTAAAGGAATCTTCTGGATGACAACCAAGACATAATGTCACGCTGATAATAAATACATTGAATGATGATGGTACTGCTGATGATGAATGACAATTTGTATAATAAGTTATAGGCTAGTTTAATATACATAGGTTACTTAAGGCTCTGACAAAAAAGCATTACCTATGTGTTATTTAAAATCCTGAGAAGGTTTGGATGAAGGACTGTCTATATTGTTACAATAAAGATATATTTTATTCCAAATCGTATCAAGGTTTTTAGCGGTGATACAAAGGTAGACTAGAATAGAATATAATAAACATTATTGTATTTGTATACCAAACAAAACTGAGCAATTGCGGGTCAGGCTCGTGCACTGAGGGTTCCGTACAAACTTACATATGAAAACAGTTCCATTCCCGAATTGAGTTACGAAGATTTTTCCGAATCGTAAAAAAGTTTTTTTTTGTGACATAACTACAGATTTACAGTTTTCAGAGATTTTATCCTATACTTATGCTATGAGACCTTGCTTCATGCCAAATTTCAGGATTCTAGGTCAACGGGAAGTACCCTATGAATTGTGATTCCCTTGAGAGTGTATACGAATTACACGTTTTTTTGCGACATAAACGGCCGTAGGTATATTTTTTTTCAAGCTTCAAGTGTCCGCAGACCTGAGTACCTCCTATATGGTTTTAATTTTAACTCGATACCTCCACTCGTTAGATAAAGGGTCTTGACAGACAGACAGACAGACAGACAACAAAGTGATCCTATAAGGGCTCTGTTTTTTCCTTTTGAGGTACGGAAACCTAAAAAGTATCACCACTTTTAAACAAACTTAAATTTCGAGAATACTGTAGCCAACCTCGTAAGCTACTTATATTCTATTGTACTTAAATATTATTTTCTTGCGAAAACTTGAATGCTTGCGAAATATATTTCCGTTTGAAAAGCGTTCTACGCTTCAATTTTATTCGCCATTGTCCACCTTCTTTAAAAATGTATTTAACATTTTATTATAACAGTCAATAAACTCGTATAATTTTCTATAATCCATAAATCACAAATACGCAATCCAATAGCCCATCATATTTCATACCAATACCAATTTAAAAAAAAGTAACGAAAAAACTTTCCGACTCTGGCAACATCAACACAATTACATATAACCCCGCCATGTTTAGTTCACACAAGTTATGAAAACCTATCGAACTAAATATAGCAACGGAATTTGGTCGGGTAAACAAACTTGGGACGGCATAAATCGATAGTCGCGTGCGAGCGAGACAGCATAACTATTTGTACGAGATAGAAAAAGATAGGCACAGCGGGGTGTTTGTAAGGCGTGGTTACGAATCCGAAAGTACAGCAGTAAGAGTAAGCGAGACGACTATAGGTTTGTCGTTTCGTTGAAAATGTACACTGTAAAGAAAAAGGTTTTATTTGAAACCTAGATTGTAAATAAAACATATGACTTATGGAACTGTTTTTAGCTTCTCGCTTGTTATTGGAAAATGCTTTGTGACTTATTATTGCGCGTTTTTATTGGTTTGTTTACATTTTTATGAAAGCAAAACTTTTATTGGAATTGTGAACAATGGGTAGGTATTACGTTCTAAATAAAAATAAGGGGAAAAATATTAGGGTATGAAACATTTACTTTTTTAATGTATAGAAAAAAATTACCTTACTTTAAAATAACGTAGGTTAAGACTGCAATTCAATATTAGTTTGTAAACTAAACTGGCTTTTTAATTTCTGCAAAGTAGGTGAACGTATCTACAAAACGTATCTTTCAAAACCTACTACAAATGTAGTAGGTTTTGAAAGTGCGGCGATTTTTCTATAGATTGGTGACCATCTAACAAAGCTTAGGTAATATTTTGCCTGAAAATGAAAATAGACAATATTATAGGTAAGTAGGGTAAGTATCTATCAAAAAGTCATCACAGGAAGTCAACCTGAAGCCTTGAATCATAGAATCGAATTTTATTTATTAGGAAAATAATTGACTTGTTTATGTCACATTACATTACTGAAAACTAACTTCTGAACATTGAAATATTGTATCCGGAGTTTCTCTTCACACACCAGATCCCACAAGCATACACCTGAAGCCCACAGCCATCTTATAAATGTATACCTACTACATGGTGTGCTGTAACTTTTCTCGGGGTTTTACTGCTGTGGGGTTTACCTAATGATAGAGTTGATTAGTGAGCGCAGAATGACATACAGTAATTTTGTAGATCTTATGTGAATAATTGCTTATCGTTTGTCATGACTCAAATTCAACACAAATAACACATCTTTTGAAACACAAATCCGACACATTACAAAACTTTTTACACACAACCTTAACAATTTTTAGATTGGCAACCCGATTCATGCGTACCAACACGCACATTCTAATTAATGCATCCTCTACGTGACTTTGAAAATAGAACACTAACAAAGGTTAATTTATAGTGTACGTTTTGTGCATGAATGCGTGTACGTGATTGTAACAAATACTTGTGTTTTATTGTGTAGTGGCGATATAAAAAACCTATAATTTGGCGTCGTGTGTGGGTGGATTTATGAAATGAATTAAATTGTTGAGCTTTTTAAAAATGGAATAATTTCATTTAAAAAATGCTTCTGCAGAATTATTTTATCTAGGTATATTTGGCCATGCTGGTGCCTGGGGCTCAGATTTTTTATAAATGTTGTTTACATTATTGTACTTTATAAATTGTTTGTGAAATTAATTTTCTACCAAATATGATTAAAAACATTGTAACTTGATTATAATTTATCATCATCATCATCATCATCATTTCAGCCGAAAGACGTCCACTGCTGGACATAGGCCTCCCCCAAGCGTCGCCACAACGAATGGTCCTGTGCGTCTCGCATCCATCGGACTCCCGCAACCGTTACCAAGTCATCGGTCCACCTTGTAGGAGGCCTTCCAACGCTACGTCTTCCGGTACGTGGTCGCCATTCTAGAACCTTTCGGCCCCAACGGCCATCTGTTCTGCGAGCAATGTGCCCTGCCCATTGCCACTTTAGTTTGGCGATTCTTCGTGCTATGTCGGCAACCTTGGTTGGCAAATTATAATTTATATTTTACTATAATTTATTCAACAATAAATATTTTGCATACCTACTTAGTCTATTCATTTTGCGTGTTTATGTTATTGATTTTTATGTTTTTAGGGTTGTCTCTGGGACTTTCTTGATCTGCTTTTAGAGTTTTAGCCAGGATTTTATCGAGTAAAGTTCAGTGGCTGGCATAGTTATTCGCTAATTGATTTTTAGTGGATATTGTGATGTTAAACCGGTATAATTTTGTATCTCAAGTATCTGCACAACTGCTGTGCATTCGTGCTACACTGGAGACCACAGTCTGCGACGCTCTCCACATCGCCGAAGATAGGACAACATGGCGAAATATAGTCCACAAGAAAGTAATCAGTTGAGGTCACGACCCTCAGCATTGAGGATAAGCGACGCAAGGAGGAGGAGGTCCACACATTTTATGGGAGTCTCTTTTCAGAAACTTAAATGCCATTATTTAGATAGGGTCAGAATTGCCCAATGATAAAAAAATCATACAAAAAAATAAGATAGAGCAAATCTACGCTTGAATTTTATCTAAAACTTGTCAAACTACTATAATTATTATCATTCCAACAAACATAACGGGTGTTGAGTGATTTTTAAAATGGGGCGTTTTTCACCCCTGTCTATGCTACAGGGCCACTCTTTGTCAAATTGGCTATGTACCACATAAGGCATTATGTGCTGCAAACATCTGCCTGCACGAAAAAAAACGATTGTTTATGGTCGTCAAAATGGCGATGCGATGGCGGGAGCATTGTTTCGATTTTATAAACCCTTTATAAATGGAATGCTTGTTTTTGAATGACAACGAAATTTTTATTTAGTCTTTTTAAAATGAACTTTAAAACGAGTGAATTTTTATTTATTTTATTTTAATAAGTACAGTGACAGACTACTACAGACTAAGACAATCGACAACATACAGTAGGTACATAAATCGGAAGTGCAATTGAATCATGTCATGATTCAATGTTTAACATGCTTCATAAGTGATAGTAAAAGTGAAATAATGTGTAGAAGTTAATAATAATGACAATGTTGTAAACTAATTACAATGGTAAAGTTGATTTTTAGGGTACGGTACCCTTCCTCAATAGGAAAAAATGGAACCCTTATAGGATCACTTTGTTGTCCGTCTGTCTGTCTGTCAAGACCCTTTATCACTGAAACGCGTAGAGGTATCGACTTGAAATTAAAACCATATACTCAGGTCTGCGGTCCCTTGAAGCTGTGAAAAAAATCAAACTTCTGAGTTAATAAAAAATAAGATACACCCGTTTATGTCGCAAAAAATGTATATTTCGACACTCTCAAGAAAATCAAAATTCATGGAGTATTTCTAGTTGACCTAGAATCCTGAAATTTGGCATGAAGTAAGGTCTCATAGCACAAATATAGGAAAAAATCTGAAAACTGTAAATTTTTAGTTACTAAGAGTAGGTATTACTATTTTTCAAAGTTCGCCTCCTAAGGGGTTGAAACGGATGTCCAAAGTTTGTATGGAGAAACCTTCTTTCAAGCGGGTGAAGCTGCTGGCAGAAGCTAGTAATATAATATGTTTTAACTTGACTCCCAAATAACATACACTAAAGCTAGAACTACATTATCCCGACGCACACGTGGACCACGTGGCCTGATTTGTACGTAGAACGACGTCGCGTGGCGTGGATCTAGTGTAGCTCTACAAGTCTAGTTGCCATATAAAATGTATGGAGACCGACGCGCCCAGATCGGCGTACGTGGCCCACGTGTGCCCAATATAGTTTACCTTTAAGCTAGAACTACATTAGACCGACGCACACGTATAACACGCCAGATTTGTACGTAGGACGGCGTCGCGTAGCGCGGATCAAGTGTAGTTCTACAAGTCTAAGTAGTTGCCATATAAAATGTATGGAGACCGACGCGCCCAGATCGGGGTGTGTGGCACACGTGTGCGCAGTGTAGTTCTATCTTAAAGATCAGACAAGCCAGAGGTTACCCACAGGCGCCGTCTGAACTTCTCATCAACTCAAAAACACATTCATGAATGACCACCATTCTTCAATTTTACATACAAAATACTAAACTAACTACATGGCCCATTGTGTGGGCAGCTTCTAAGCCAACATTCACGCTCGCCTAATTGGGAGCCGGGCAGTGAGTCAGCATAAGTCTTTGTTGCTACTGAGTTACGTATGGGAGTGTTAACGATATGTTTTTAAAAGAGTTTATTTTTTTGGTGTTGAGAAATGGGAGTTTGGTGATGTGGCAGTTACCTATGTTTGTAGGTTATGGGTTATTTGGGGATCTAAGGTTTATAAATTAATCTTTGGTTTTGGTAAATGGTAGATTTATTAGTCAGTCGTAATCAATTAATGCTTCAGGGGCTAGAAGAAAAAGCACCGTCTGGTAAAAAAATAAAAATCAGCACATTGCTCGCATAACAAATGGGCCGTTGAGTCCGAAAGATTTTGGACCGATGACCTGGTAAAGGTTGCGGGAATCCGATGGATGCAAGATGCACATTACCGTTCATTTGGGGGCGGCCTATGTCCAACATTGGACGTCTTTCGGCTGAAATGATGATGATGAAAAAAAAACAAAATTATTCCTCTACAATTACAAACACGTCATTATATCCCTAACCTTTTCCCAACTAACTTGAGGACGGCTAACAGCCTAACTGGATGCGGCTGAATACCCGTGTTTTACACGACTCAGTTACTTGGCAACACGATACTTCTTGGGTAGACTGATGGCCAGACTGTCAAAGATCAACAAATGACAATCGAGACCAACGGTTTACCTATGTGCTTTCTGTGGCACGGGGTATCATTAATGTCCTAGATAAATAACCTGTAATATAGAATAAAGAAAACTTAACTGTAATATGGAAATATTGTAAGAACAACAAAATTTTTTAAAAAAGTAACCACGGAGTTTATTGCCGGTTCTTCTCCTATGGCAACCAATTTGGAACCGTGCACTAGCTTCTGACGTTTTTTATGTGCCCATGTAAGCCTAAGTGAAAAAAAAAAAACCACAACTGTACATAAAGTCTAAATAAATAAAAAACAATGACAATTGAATTTAATATTAATATTAAATCACAATTTATATCGAATTGTAATGGTCCTACCATGGCTTGCCTAATCGTAAGCGATTTTATTATCATTAGACATAAAGCTCTGCTACACTGCAAGATATGCGCTATATGATGCTACGCGCTAAAGACTACATGCTAAGTTTCTACCCCTTCAACACTCGTCGGAAAAATCCGACGAGTGTTTTCGTGTCCTATTCGCCAGGGTCGTGTGTTTGTGACTGGGTACTCCATCTCGTTTAGCTCTTCAATCCCCATAGGTGACAGAAGATCTGAAGAGATGGAGTATTTGGTCGTGGATGTGCGACCGTGGCAGAATAAACGCGAGTGTGTTTGTCGGATTTATCAAACGTACGCGGTTAAAATGTTAAAATGTTAAAAAACAGTTACACGTCAATGTTTTCGATAATTTATAACTAGATAAGGCTGGTTATTTCAAAGTAACGTAGCTACCGAATATTTGTGAAGAAAAATTGTGTTTGAGGTCTGATATAACATGGCATAGCATAGCATAGTCGGCCTTACAATGTTCCCACTGCTGGGACTCAGGCCTCCTCTCTACGAGAGGGAATGGGCTGTAATCCACCACGCGGACCCAGTGCGGGTTGGTGCCGTTGTTGGATGTCACATGTCTTCGAATTTTTGGTTCTAGGACATGCCGGTTTCCTCACGATGTTTTCCTTCACCGTTTTAAGAGCAGTGGTGATGAAATAAATTACACAAAGTAATGCGCCTGGCTGGGTTTGAACCCGCGACTTACGACTCGTAGGTCGGATATAACATGGGATGCAAGATTATTAGAAAGAATTACTGCAGGTGTGGAACGCAAAGAGGTAACTGAAGGTACACAACTGGGTTTTAGTCAGTAAAAATTTGACACTTTCTCTCGCTCCACCCAAAGCAAGAGTAATTATTTGAAGAACCGACACTCTAAAAAAAAGTGATATTTTGTTGTGCGTAAAAATCTGACCGTGATAATTAAGGTGAAGTCAGCTGTAGATGCCTAGCTTTAGGAAGAATGACGGTTGACTTCACGCTAATCATTATCATTTCAGCCGAATATATAGGCCTCCCTAACGTGTCGCCACTTCTCTTTTCTCTTTTCGTTGATCGCCTCGAGTCGGCCACGCCTCTTATTCCTTTGTTCTGACCACGTGTCTGAGCGTTGAGATGACGTCAGAATAAAGGAATCGGAGGCGTGGCCTACTCGAGGGGATCGACGAAAAGAGAATCGAAACGAAACGGTTGTAACTTGGTTAGGTGGGCTGTGCTACTCGCATCCATCGGATTACTGCAACCTTCAACAAGCCGTCGGTCAACCTTCCAATGCTGCGTCTTCCGGTACACGTTCGTGATCTGTTCTGTGACGAACGTGACCTGCGCTCTGCGACTTCACGACTATTTCAAGTCAATCATATCAATTAATTAGCGGGTATTCTCAAATTTGGCCATAGATCATGATTATAAGCTCATTTAATGATACGGACTGCAGCGAGGAGCTAATCAATTAATCTGGTCCAATCAACGTAAGTACTTACACTCATTATATCTTATATTAACGGTCAACGGAAGCATGATACTAAATCGAACATAGCTTACCATTAAAATAGAATTTCAATCCTTATCGAATGTCATCATCATCTTCCTGCCCTTGTCTTCGTGTTATTTGGGGTCGGCGCAACACGTTTTTCTTCCATTCTGCCCTGTCACTCGTCATGCTATCACTAACTTCCTTTTCTTTCATATCACTCCCTCTCCATCCATCCACATGTAAACTCATAACTCTTTTAGTAACATGCGTTTCATCCCACCTCTTCACATGACCATACCAAGACAAACGATTCCCTTTCAACTTTTTCGAATCGAATGTATAGCACAGAATTATCTATATTATAAATGGAGAAACTGACCGACTGACATATCAACGTACAGCTAAAACTACTGGGAGCGTAAAATTTTAACACAAGGCTTCCTTTTGCTAAAATGGCTTTTTGGCTTTTTTAGCGAGCACTAAGAGAGGATTTAATACAATTCACCCCCTAAGGGGATGAAACGGGGGTCCAAAGTTTGTATGAAGAAACCCACTTTCGCGGGCGAAGCCGCTAGCTGAAACTAGTTCGATATAAGGTTAGACGTTTAAACAAACCTTTTTTACTGTCCGTTCAACCGATTTTCCCTTCTATTCCGTAGGCATAAGGAGGACATTAAAAGCAAAAAAGTGGTTACAATACCAACTATTTACTGCGGTTACCATTTGTCATGCCACCAACGCAATAAAAGTCAATATCGGTTGAACGGACAGTAGAAAAGGTTTGTTTAGTATTATTTCGAATGGAATAATAAACAACAATATTTTTAGTATATGCGAAACCTGAATATAGTTTGTTCAGAATCAGTAACTGAATCGATCCCAATATTTTTGTCACCATGTTATATTTTTTCCCAAAAATATTTAAAAAAGGGTCACAAGTTGGACACCACTGACGCTAAGTACGACCACAGTAAAGATGTATGGAACAGTACGGAAACTACCTACAAATGTTCGAAACTCACACAAACATACGCATCGACGAGACTCCTAAGCGGCATTCGCTACTGACAGCACCGCGAGAAACGCTTAGGAGTCTCTTCGAGTGTGCCGTTTCGAATATTTGTAGGTAGTTTCTGTACTGTTCCATATATCTATACTGTGGTACGACATAGGTCACGGCAGGTTATAGCGGGCATTACACATTAGTGCACAGAAGAATGCGGGAGTAAAACAACCCCTCAGTCGCCTGGGTGGCCCGGTGACCATGTATTGATGCGGATAACCAGGTAACATAACAAGCTTATAGCTTTGTGATTTTTCATGAGACAATGTTGAAATCTTGTAAATAGATTCTTTACTTAAAAATACTAGATACGTGTTTCGGGTTTCGCATATACTAAACTAAGGTTGTATAAACCCTTACTTACCTCAATTAGAAAAACTTAGTGTTTTTTTTTAAGAAATTGTAGGCAAATGACATAGGAATCGATGCACTACATTGGTACAGCATCAATATTGGTATCTGCGCACGCACACACAAATACTCTATTGACATAATCAAGATTCAAGAAATTATCGAAATAGGTAATTTTTAGGGTTCCGTACCACAAAAGGAAAAACTGAACCCTTAGCACTTTGTTGTCTGTCTGTCTGTCTGTCAAGACCCTTTATCTCTGGAACGCGTGGAGGTTCCGTTGACCTAGAATCCTGAAATTTGGCATGAAGCAAGGTCTTCTAGCACAGGTATGGGAAAAAATCTGAAAACTGTAAATTTGCAGTTGTTATAAAAAAAAAACACTTTTTTTGCGATTGGTTAAAAATCTTCGTAACTCAATTGGGGAATTGAACTGTTTTCATAGGTAAGGTTGTACGGAACCCTCAGTGCGCGAGTCCGACTCGCACTTGCCCGGTTTTTTATACAAAATGAATCAAAAGAATTATTTCAGGATTAAAACAATACCTTCTTTAAAAATATCTGAAATCGATTCAGTAACTGATTCTGTTCTGAACATACTTTTTTCAGGATGTGCATTTATTATGTTTCGTTGTATATCTATCGTATATCTTGTGCTCGTCAAACAGCTTTAGATTAACGTTAATTTAAGATTAGCCATGTAAGCATGAAGGCTTTTGTCGTGATTCATTCAAGTTCAATATGGCGCCAGTGGCTTTGTATTGATGGGAGAAGAGTGATTGTTACCACATCTTACTAATGATATTTATATTTTAGGTTTCCTTACAATGATTCGACCAGTAGTAGATAATATTGTTTTACTGAACATTAGTTTTAACGGACTGAAGAGGCAGTAAGTTATTTCTAGTGATTGTGATAACGTGTTACCTAGTTTCCGGGTAGTGAAGGTCAGATAGGCATCATCATCATTTCAGTCGAAAGACGTCCACTGTTGGACATAGGCCTCTTCCAAGTGTCGCCACAGTGAACGGTTCTGTGCGTCTCGCATCCATCGGATTGCCGCAACCCTTACCAGGTCATCGGTCCACCTTGTAGGAGGCCTTCCAACGCCGCGTCTTCCATTCTAGAACCTTTCGGATCCAACGGCCATATGCGAGCAATGCGCTCTGCCCACTGCCACTTAAGTTTGGCGATTCTTCGTGTAGATGCGCAGTCGTTCCATGAAAAATGCTGGTATTCAGCTGCATCAGGTTAGGCTGTAAGCCGATCCCAATATCTCACTAATATTATAAGGTTGAAAGTTTGGGAGTGCGTATGTTTGTTGCTTCTTCACGCTGGAACGGCTGTACTGATTTGGATGAAATTCGGCACAATGCTAGACCATGTCTTGGGAGTACGTTTATTTGGGTCATTTCTTTACTTTACCGCTAGAAGCAGCTAGTTATAGTTAATAAAAGGGAAATAGATTGCATCATATACATATTTTGATGCGCTAAACAAAAGATAGAAAGACCTTAGCTTCAAGAATCCAAAGTATTTATTTCAAATAAAGGCACTTTTGAATATCTAGTCTCTTGACTAACATTTTTTTTTGACTGACTGACTTCTTGAGCTAGAAATACATTAGACCGACGCACACGTGTAACACGTCTGATTTGTACGTAGAATGACGTCGCGTGGCGTGGATCAAGTGTAGCTCTACAAGTCTAGTTTCCTGTGAAGTTAGTTAGTCACGTGTGAGCAGTGTAGTTCTAGTTTTAGTCTGTCAGTCAAAAAAAATGTTAATTGCACATTCCAAAGCGTAGATCTCTTTGGAGAAGAATGTACAAGTAACTCTATTGACCCTCTTTTTATTATTATTAATCATGTTACCTAGGTATTACAAATATCTCAGTTACATGTTTCTTGTCTTTCTATTTGAGAACAATTTTCTCGACATTCCATTGTTTTTTTTTAAGAGACCAAAATGTTCAGGCATTCATACGAGGTTTTATTTTTTTTTAGCTGGGAAAATCATCTAATGACAAATCTCGCTCTTGGGCGGAGCGAGAGATAGTGGCAGACTTTTACTGACTAAAAACCCACTCCTGTTCCTTTGTTGCCTTCGTCCCAGGGCCCCGGCTTTCGTTTTCACACTACCCATAGCCCCAGTAGGCTTCGACCCTGCTGGGCCCCTACGATTTGCTGACATCTCCCTGAGGGGCGCGTGGAACAATACGCGCCGTCGACGACTTGGGCTCGGTCCGGACGGTTAGCGGACGGTCGGACGGCGAGCCACCCAAGCCAATCATACGAGGTACGTTATTCATCATTTAACGTTATCTTTAGGAAACGTACAACTGGTATTGGAATATAATTTCATGCTACAGTTTGGCGTTCAATCATGATAACTTATCTGGCAGATAGTGTCGAATTTATCTTGTTTTTTAAACAATTTCAAGTTATTACGTGACCTCCTTGTGTTATTTTGTGTTGATTACTTTTAGGTGTCGTGTTTTAGGCCAGGGTAGGCAGGAGAGTAAGGCCTCCTGTCAACGGCCGCTTAGCTTTATAGACGCGTTTTCGTCATTATACGCTTGGTGTACGTCTGCTCACAGCTTACATACAAAACTACGGAACTCTGTCGACGAACCTACACGTCTAAATAGATACCTATAGACCGTATCGTGATCTAGATCGCGAGAACGAACCTGCTGGCGCAGCAGCGCTGCATGTTGCAGGTTCTACTCCCGCACGTAACAAATATTTGTGTGGCCTACAGACAGGGCTGGGCAAAATACATGCTTTGCTTTAATTGAAATACAAATTACAAATTACAGTATCGCAAGTAATTAAAATACAAAATATCTTTAAATAAGGTATTTGAAATATAAAATACAAAATACAAATTACATATTACAAAATATGTAATCTAGACCAGCATGGGCTGAAAAGTAGAGGAAAACAAGATTAATTAATCAATAAAACCAGAGTTTCCTTTCATGAACACTAGATTTTTAAATGTACTGTCAGACAAACAGCCTCTTGTTGGAGAGTGAATAAAACCTGCTAAAGAAAACAATCTTTCTTGAAGGTTAAATGTATTTTAATTGTAAAAATGTATTTTGAAGCCTCAAGTATTTGAAATACTAATTACAAAATACTTTGCCGTCAGGTATTTGAAATACGAATTACAAATTACATTTTAAGGAAGTAATTGAAATACAAATACCAAATACGTATTTTAATTACAAGTAATTCAAATACTGCCCAACCCTGCCTACAGATAGCTGTTCTGGGTCTGGGTGTCTTATGTATGGGAGTTTAATCTTTGTGAATGCACCCACGATACAGAAGTAATTCCTAGTATGAGGCAATATCTTATAAAAGAAAAAAAATAATAATTAAGTATTATATGCCTACAGCAATCAGATAACTGTAGCTTTTAAATAAATAATTTTCGTTATCTGATCAATTCACTTCCAAAGATTACCTCCTACCTATATGCTTACAATTGTACGTCTCTAGAATAGGTATTAGTTTAGATTTAGATAATTATTTTCCGTGTGTTTGACAACAAACAATCAATCTGTTTTATACGTCACAGGGAAAATTGCAAACGCCGCCGTAAGATTGAAAAAAAAAACGAGAAATTGTAAACTATTTTTTTACTAAATAAGACACGGTAATGTTGGACACTAAAGAATTTGAATGTGATTTATTGTATACAAAACGATTTTTTCATAATAATTATATCGAGAAATTCTAATTTAATAAAGATTTATTACAATCATAGGGCGCCCGTAATTTTCTGGTGACATAGGTATACAAGAAACCCAGAACAACCATTTATAAATCATAAAAGTATTTGTTTCGTGTGAGAATTGAACCTATGACACGCAGTGCAGTAGCTTTATTTTATTTTGACCACGCATGCGGGATTGCCCCGCACGCGTAACCCCCGCAAATGTCCATTTCATACAAGTATTTATTAAAGGTAATGCGTGGAATACGGCGCGTATTGTGCCACGCGCGCCTCAGGGAGATGTCAGCAAATCGTAGGGGCCCAGCAGGGTCGAAGCCTACTGGGGCCATGGGTAGTGTGAAAACGAAACCCCTGGCCCTGGGACGAAGGCAACGAAGGAACAGGAGTGGGTTTTTAGTCAGTAAAAGTCTGACACTATCTCCCGCTTTGTCATTAGATGATTTTCCCACCTAAAAAAAATCGCGGGACTTTTTTTTTGCATTTTGAAATTTTCTGATTTTCTTTTCGTGACGAAATCCGCACGATATTATAAACACCCTAAGATACAAGACAGCCCCAAATCAATACTTTCGTTCAGTCCATCCAAAGGTTGTCTGTAAGAGATTAGCCTGTGCGATATGACCGCCTATAATTGTACACTTGTTTTTGTAAAAGTTTGTCCTGTCCACAATAATAAGAGGTGTACCATAAAGTATATAACAACTAAATAAATGATGATAGTGACTAATTCACCATTTTTCCGCAATAAAATAAAGATATCTACATATATTTATTACAAATGCATAAAACAGAAGAGATTGTATAATTTACTCTCAATCAACTTTTATAATTTCCGTCTACGATAAGTTAGATTTCTTTGAATTGCGATAAATATACTTTTAATCTTGATATTTGTTGAAATGACTATATAATTTGCGCACGATTAGAAATCTAGCTGTCATATTATCTGCAAAAGCGGGAAATTTCTTATTCATAGCAACATACGGCCCACCCAGGGTCTTTAGACGCCAGGCCCACCGAATTTTTCGAAATATTTACCGAGTGTTCCCAAATGTTCAATGTTCCCAATGCAGGAACTCAGGCCTCCTTTCTAGGTGAGGAAACGAGCCGTAATCCACCATGCGGGCCCAGTGCGGGTTGGTGGATGTCAGTTGTCTTCGAATTTTTGGTTCTAGGACATGCCGGTTTCTTTAAGATGTTTTCCTTCATAGTTTTGAGAGCAATGGTGATGAAATAAATTACACAAAGTAATGCTCCTGGCTGGATTTGAACCTGCAACTTTCAACTCATAAGTCAGGGCCATTACCCTTGGGCCACTGCTCTACTATACCATTACATTACGACTAAAAATAGCGGAGCAGTAATCAAAGATGCGGATGAAACCGCGGGGTACTGTTAGACTTTATAATATACAATATATTCTGCTAGAAAGGAAACGCAATAACAATCCGAACCAAACGTTACTCGGTATCCACAATAATTAGAAGGGCATATAAATATAATAATAAATATAATCTCTTATCATTATCACAGCTGTAACACGAGATAAGATTCTTATCAGGCACATTCTGTATCTAAAACAGTTTTCACTATCAGTGACAATAACCCGAATTACTCAATCTAACTGGTTGTGTTACTGCGGATTATTACACTGTTTTAGTACTGCGCAACAGTCATCATCATCATCATCATCTAAGGCTGCCCTCAGACGGACTGCATCGCAGCAAAAGCACGCAGTCGATATACTCAACTGCATGCAGTTGTACGTTCGACTTCATTCAGTCATGATATCAACTTTATGCGGTCGATTGCAGTCGTGTGAAGTCAATATTGACTGCATACAGTCGTGACTTCAACTTTACGCGGTCGGCCACAGTCGTATAGTATCGACATACACTGTCCATCACTTAGCTTTGCCCGCGTACATAAAATATATGCCTATGTCACTCAGGAATAAAGCAGCTTCCTATCGGTGAAAAAATTTTAGCAATCGGACCAGTACTTTCAGAGATTACCTTCTACAAACAAAAAAACAAACTTTACCGCTTTATAATATTATACTAGTGTAGATGAATAAAATCAAAAACTAATGGATCTATTTTAAAAATCACCAGTACTATGCTACTACTCTACCTCATCGCTGAGTGACATGGGAGTGAAATTAAAAAAAAAGGAAACTTAGTAAATAAGCAAAATTTTCAAAAAGCCTTATTCAACAGCTCATGAAAATGAGAAGTCAGTAACTAAGATTTTAAATTGTAATAATAAAATCAGAAGACGAATTAAACAGGTGTAATAAGAAAGAAATAAAAACGGTTTCAGAATTAAGATTTAATTTACGCCTGGTGTTATCTTTACTTCTGTAAGTATGTCTTAACAAGCCCATTATTCTTAAAATCACTTTAAGATTAACCCGTTATCATAAATAAATACTTAAAAGTGAACTAAAAAGCCTTTTACGACACGAAAATAAAATAAAAAACGATTTCTTAAACTTTAACATTTCGTAATACGCCTTAATCTTAAAACGGACAATAAAAACGAAATCCTCAGTAAAAGCAAAAAGGAGACAATTAAAAAAATAATCTAAATTCCACTAAAATAAGTTATAATCTGGCAATACTAAAGAATTACGCGTGTTACTTGTTCAAATAATAAAAATAAATCGAATCACTAGATATTTTTTTATCTGTAATTACTAAAAATTCTTGATAAACGCAGAGATAGGGAATGTAATGTGTTCTGATAATATCGAACTGTCAGGATAAAGATAAAATAAGAATTGATGATTTATTTTCGCTAATCTAATTACGAAATAAAAATCCAATGTTAATTTGATTAGGTGTAGACAAAGGTGGTACCAATCACGTGTTGGATCATTAAATACCTATTGGCTAACTAAAATATTAATACCTGTGGCTTCATTCATATGCCTAGCAACAGGGAATCCTCCCAACAGGGAATTCACATGCAAATTTAATTATTTGCTAAATTATAGTACATTTTGATACAAATTAAGACAGTTTGTCATTGCGACCGACTCGAGGCGGAGTACGCACGAGCCGCAGGAGAGGGTGTTATGGAGCCGGGTGCTGCAGTGACAAATTTTAACGTGTAACAAACGTCGTTCTCCTATACACTTAGGAAGAAATAAATAAAGGGGGGTTGACGTGCGACTCGTGGGGGTCGCTTAACAGCTTGATACGATAAATATAATAAATTGTGAGGGGCGAGCGCCAAAAATTTCCGCTCTAGTGCGGAAAACAGTATATTGCGTGCCTAAAAGCGGTAGAGATAAATGATAAACAATTAGGTATGAATAAAAAAAAATATCTTCATCAATAACGGAAATTATAAAGCTTCAAAGCTGCTATTATAAAAGAAAAGCCTGACATGGTCTTTGACGTCTAGGCGAGAGAAAGAAAAGAAAGAAAGAAAAATATTTTATTGGGCACACGTACACAGAGTACACACAATGTAGAGACAACATGTAAACACATAAAAAAAAATACTAACATTGTATGTCTCGCGCCTGCACCAAATATGTAGGTCCATTGTTATACATATATCTCGTTTGCTTTCTTCCAACCAATTTTGTATATTTATTGATAAACTAGAATTGAATAGAATAGAATATCGTTTATTTAATAAAAAAGGCATATTTAAATTAAAATACATAAAAACAATTATAACGCATACATTGCATTTTTGCCTGAACTAGGTTGGACCTGGTTGGTTGATACTGGTTAGTTAACAAATATTTTTTCCATGTATATTACCTGTTATGTTACGGTGGGCTTCTAGTCTAACCGAATGCACGTAGATACCAATTTTTTGCACAGCCTGACAGTCTAACCAACCCGCATTACGCTGGGTACGGCCTCCTGTAAATCGACGACAAGGCACCGTCGTAAAACCCTTTGGTTGAATACTGACCGCAAAATGTTTTGACGAACCGTTAGAATTACCGTTAACCGTACCGGGCACCGTAAAGCACGCGCCGTCAACGTGCCGTGGTCAGGTACGCGTGCCATTTCAGGATGCAATACTGCTCTGCCAATAGGGTATTTATTACACTCATTTTTAGATTCTATAGTGCTAATAAACCATTAAAAAAAACCACAAATTTTTTATTCAGTCGCTAAGTACCCTAAAATGCATTTAAAATTTACATTTTCAAATTTCACACGTAATTTGACGAAAATGTAGAAAGCAGTGGACGCCATATTTACTTAGTGGTCGTGACGTCAGTTGGCTGTGTAAACAAATGCGCTCAGTATAGGTAATTCAGTGGTATCCCAGCCAAGAGCATTATTTTGTGTAATTTATTTCATCACCAAAGCTCTCAAAATGGCGAACGAAAACATGGTGAAGAAACCGGCATGTCTTAGAACCAAAAATTCGAAGACATGTGAGATCCACTAACCCGCAATGGGCCCACGTGGTGGACTACGGCCCATTCCCTCTCCTAGAGAGGAGGCTTAAGATCCAGCAATCGGAAAACTATAAGGCAGATTATGCTATGCTATGCGCTAAGAAAGGATTTTCCCAAAATTCACACCCTAAGAGAAAGATATGGGGTCCGAAGTTTGTATCGAGAAACTTACACCACTGAAAGAAGCTAGCTTTAAAGTCTGCATGTATTGATTTGCTAAATTCCTAGATTCTAAAATATTTCACGCAATTTAATTACCTACTTGTTTAAATTACAAAGATTATAGCTTTATTTCAAATTGAAGCTGTAGTTTCATGAAAATACTCGTAATAATTATTCCCACGTGAAATCTATGCTTGTGGAAAAGAGACAGCGCTAGCCGCTTTCTATAAGTCCTTCTCCCTCACACCACAGCGTGTGAGGACGCTTTCATAGCACATTATTACACGTAAAGTATATCAATGTTATCATTAGCCGGCTCGGTTTGTTTTAATTACACAAATATTCAAAATTAATTAAACGTAGGACTAATAATTGGCAGTTTATGTGTTGCTGGTATAGTTTTGTGAGCTTTGTGCCTAATTAGCATCGTGTCAATGAATGTACAAAGCCTGTTGCCAATTAAATATGTTGGAGTCGGTTACTAGTTGAACCAGATGGAGCTGAGTAATAATATTTCTCAAGGAGCGACTGCTTAAATGACTTTCACAACCCACTAGTGGGTTCTATTCTGAACTTCAACAAGGCAAACGAAATTGTGGTGGACAGCTTTTATATTTCAAGGATGTTGAGAATAGACATAGCATAGCATAGTCGGCCTTATAATGTTCCTACTGTTGGGACTCAGGCCTCCTCTGTAGGAGAGGGAATGGGCCGTAATCCACCACGCGGGCCCAGTGCGGGTTGGTGGATGTCACATGTCTTCGAATTTTTGGTTCTAGGACATGCCGGTTTCCTCACGATGTTTTCCTTCACCGTTTTTAGAGCAGTGGTGATGTAATAAATTACACAAAGTAATGCGCCTGGCTGGGTTTGAACTCGCGACCTACAACTCGTAAGTCGGGGCCGTTACCACTCGGAGCAGTGGTGAGAATAGACACATGAAGAGATACGAAATTGACCCCGCGACTTGGGAGACACAGGCTCTAGATCAGCCTGAGTGGAGACGTCGTGTGCAGCGGCACGTACAGACAAGTCTGTAAAAATTGTCCGGACAAGATTCGAGTCAAATCGAAAGAAAAAAACCAGTAAAGACTGTCAAAGATCTACAAATGATGAATTGACCAACGGCTTAACGTGCTCTTTGAGGCTCAGAAGAGTGTCGGTTCTAAGTAAGCATTGCTTAACCACATATAGATTATTATTTAAAGAAGAGCTCAAAAAAATAACGAGTGATCTTTTGAAAAGTGAAGCTATGTTTGATCGTCTTTTGTTAGCGAGAATGCTAAAATAGCATCTTCATAATTAATGTCGTGTATAGGAGCGATAAGTCAAGTCATTTGTAGTTGGCGGGAAAATGGTTGTTTTTTTTTATATAACTTGTATTGGCTATGGTTGGTTAGTGATGTAATGAGATGTTGAATAAGTTTGACGACTTTGTGAAGTTTTATTGAATTATTTCCTTTTTTTTCAAGGAAAATAATATTTGTGATAATCTTAAGTAGGTACTAAGTAAAAGCCAGGAAGATTTTCACAATTTGCTTTTACACCTGCTTTTATTTTGTTGTATTTGTACCTACTGATTATACAAAATCGCCCTTTGAATTATGCACGCTAAATCAACCCTTTACTAGTTTAATCTGCGATTAGATTCAAAGTGCAGCAGACGTCCAATTAGCTGGTGATTTGTTTGTTTGTTAACAAACGGAGGCTCAGGGGGGCTGACGGGGCTGCAGCCCCCGACGTTTGCTAACGAGATGGCTAATTAAATGGATATCGATGCCAGATAAATGTGTTTTAGTTATCAGGAGAAATAATGACGCGTGGTATTTTTTTTAATGACGGTGTGTCATAGGAGGTCATAGACAATGGTGGATTAGTGCTGGCTGATTACAAATGGAATGCATATTTGAATTTAAATTTCTTTTTTAGATGTCTCATGTCAGTTTTATTTTAACTTTTTTTTTTCTTTGTTAATTGGCTATATGTAACTTCAGCTTGAGTTCTTTTTTTTCAAAATAATGATAAAAATATTGCTAATTTAAGTTAATTCGAGTGGCTACCTAGTACCTAGATTTTATTTATAAGTAATTAGTGTTTCATAGGGCGTAAGCGCTCAGCCGTTACGTTTTTTATTAGAAAGAGCCTTCAAAGCAAAACTAGAAAAACAAATTCTGTAGTTTACGGTTAATTCAATTTTCTATAATTTGCTTGTAAGAAAAACCTTATTTGTCACCGCCATAACTAAAAAATAAACCTACATTAGTGGTTTCTGTGCTTTTAAAGTAAGGATTTTATTTTCTTGATATTTTGTAATGCTTGTCATGGCATTATCGTGAATAGGAAAAGCGCAGAGAAAATGATTTCGGTTTATTCTGTTAAGCGATTTGTTGATTTTATTAGTTTCATGAATCTATAATTATGTATTAGGAGAAACGTGACTGGCTGGCATATCAACGCATATCTGGCATAACATAAGCGCAAGTTTTCTTTTTATGACGTGGACGAACGCTAAGAGAGAATTTCCCAAAATTCACCCCCTAAGGGGATGAAACGAGCGTTTAAAATTTGTATAGAGAAACATACTTTCACGCGGGTGAAGCCGGTGGCAGAAGCTAGTCATAATATAAGTTGTAGACATGCAATTTTTGTACTCAAAAAATCGTAAAAAAATTGGAAAATCAAGTCCAAATATCACACTAATATTAAGGCAAAGATTTGTGAGTGTGTGTAAATCTGCTACTTCTTCACGCTTCAACGGCTGAATGGAATTCGATAAAATTTAGTACACTGATAGACCATGTTCTGAAATAGAACACTTTTTATCTCGGAAGTATGTTCCCTTGAAATAAAATCCTATTATCACGTGGTCGAAGCCGCTAGCAGAAAGCTAGTTAAAAATAAAATTACGACGTGATTTTTATTAAAACGCGAACGCTTCTAAAAACATGAATATTGCCTCACGTAGGTACCGTGAATACGGTTCTGAAAACATAGCCTAGACATGTGTAGTATTCTTATAAACCATTCTATGTCATAGCTTTATTTATTTATTTATGAGTAAACACAAAATTTAAAAAAATAAAATAAGAAATACAGATTTAAGAAGAGCACAAAGGTACTGCTTATTACAAATGAAATTTCTTTTCTGCGACAGAAGAGTTGAAACTTTCTACGAAAACGCAAACACATTCAAATAAAATGTCAAGTAAAAAAGCAGCTGTCACAAAAAAAAAAACTACCATAGACAAAAATATGTTTCTTTCAAAAAATCAGACACTAAAATTATGTAGGTACCAAAAGCAAGATAGAGTAGTACCTAAAATCTTTCTCATAAAAAATGTGTAAACTTCACCCCAGTGACTTGGGGTAACTCAAAATGGTAATAAATTGAGTGGGCGTGGCTTACCCCTGTCACGCCCCGAGGGGATGAGTAGTACCCTCAAACTGCGTACCGTGGAGTACCACGTAATGCGGGTACTCGGCATCTATTAGAGAAGATACGATGGTTCGCGACGGACGGAGAATGCCGTAGTTTTTTGTAGGTATTTTGTTATGACAGAAACATGATTTTAAAATATTTGAATTTTTTTTCTAAATTGAGTTAAATACCATATTTGAAATCAGAAAAAAAAATCTGATTCCGAATACTATTTGACTCAATTTCGAAAAAAACATGTTAGTTGTGCCCTTTTTAATAAAGACAGCAAGTTTTTTGGTCAGTTCTTCACATAACTACTCTAGCATTGGATTAAAAAAACAACTAAAATTAGTTCAGTAGTATTTTTTATTTTATATAAGTAAACTAGTGCTTGACTGCGATCCCACCTGATGATAAGCAGTGATGCAATCGTTGATGGTGAGGCGCACTAGTTTATTAAGAACCTATTCACTCTAGCCTTGAAGATACCTAAATTATAATCGGACGGGAAGACCGCAGCAGGCGAATTGTTAGTAGTATTTGAGTTTATTAGTTACAAACAATAATACAAATATTTTCTCTTTATAATATCAGTACGTAGATAAGGCAATATTTTTTGTTTTATTATTTTGTTTTTTTTTTTTTATATATTTTGGGTAATCATCAAATAACTTCTCCCGCTCTGGGTGGAGCGAGAGGAAGTGTCAGACTTTTACTGATTAAATCCCACTCATATTCTTTCAATTACCCTTCGCATTTCAGGACCGCGGTAACTCTATCTAAGCATCTCATAAAAGTAACTGTACAGAATTCTGTTATGATAATGGTAACTGTTGAAGTCTGTGTTTCCTGATAACTACAACCTAGGGGTCTTTAGACAAGCGTGCTCCACCGTCGACCACATCATCGCTTTTCATCAGGTGATATAGTGGTAAATCGCGAGCCTATCAAAATAAAAAAAATCAGTTCGATAAAAGAATTAAAAACTAGTTTTCTGAAAATGTATGACTATTATTTAACTGTAGTATTATTTAGCGAAAAAAATAAATAAAGGAGCAAAAAATGCATCGTTTTTTTAGGGTTCCGTACTTCAGAAGGTAAAAACGAAACCCTTATAGTATCACTTTGTTGTCCGTCTGTCTGTCTGTCAAGACCCTTTATCTCGGGAACGCGTGAAGGTATCGAGTTGAAATTAAAACCATGCTCGACCTGAGTGTGGGGTCCCTTGAAGCTGTGAAAAAATCAAACCTTTGAGTTAACGAAAAAAAAGATACGGCCGTTTATCTCGCAAAAAACGTATATTTCGACACTCTCAAGGGAATCAAAATTCATAGGGTACGGTATTATATATAAACCCTAGAGCCTACACTAGAATTCCATGTGTCGTGGGGTCTAGTCTCTTTTAGTCCGAGAACAAATTTGTAAAAAAATCTACACTAATATTATAAAGAGCTTAACTTTGTTTTTAAGTTTTTTGTCTGTAGGAGGTAATCTCTGAAAGTACTGGTCCGATAGCGAAATTTTTTTCACTGATAGAAAGCTCCTTTATTCCTGAGTGACATAGGCTATATTTTATGTATGCGGGCGAAGCCGCGGACAAAAGCTAGTATTTTATAAACAAATAAACTCTGAAACTACTGGACCGATTTTAAAAGGCCTTCCTACTGTAGAATAAATACTACTTTATCACTGAGTGATATAGGCATATATTTTCACGATAGAGAAACCACTGGTAGAAACTCGTAAACAATAAAATACAGCGTGTCAGTCTAGAGACAGACGGCCGTGAACCGAAATAGTTTTTGTTAATTTTCTTGTTAATCTTTTTTTGACTAGTTTATTCATGTAACTCTCTTATAAAATATTTGGAAACCACTTAGTAACCGGCTTGAGATATATAAACTAAAAAAAGCCATTGTCTACTGAAAATTTTCGAATTTTAGAATTATTCTGTAACTTTCTCAGGCATTAAAATAAAAAAGAACATCATATAGAATTATAAGATGAAACCTTGTACCTACTGCAAGTCTGGGTTTTTATGAAAATCTCTTTTGGCCTACGATAGTACTCATACACCCATATATTTTAATTAGTACAAAAAGTAGGGCCCGTTACTGATCATATTTGTGTAGTCAAAAGTAAAAAAAACGAAATCCCAAAGTTGCTCACGAAAATTTATCATAATTGGTAAACTCATAATTGAATTCATAACAATTGGTAGGTACTAGAAAATACTACGCGCAGTGTTTTTCCATTGTTTTTCATTCATAATCAATAGCCTGTACAATATTTCCATAAATTGAGTGACATTTTGGGATATAAACAAACTCTAATAACTTTGCTGTTTATGAATATTATTTATTGAGACTTTACTTGAATAATAACGAGATCTTTTCTAATAAGCCCTTTAAGTATTTGTACTAATTAAAAACTAGTGTTGTATACGATAAAATCAGTCTTATAATGTTCCCACTGTTGGGACACAGGCCTTCTCTCTAGGAGAGGGAATAGGCCGTAATCCACCACGCGGGCCCAGTGCGGGTTGGCCTACATAAATGTATGCATTTCAAAGCATATTTTCACGCCTTTATTTTCAGAAGAGTCAAGCAGAGTGGTAAGTACACCCACATTTGTTTTGGTAATAATAGCAAGCCTATCACCAACATCAATCTAGATTCTGGGTTTGTACTCATCAAAAATTGTCCCATATCATCTTTTCTTTCTTTCTTTCTTATCTTTAGGTTTACGACCCGCTCCAACTTCACATGGACGTTACATATCGTTTAAATTCACAACTTTTATCCACTATAATATGCAAGTGTACTTAAACCTTTTTCATGAATCCCTCTGTCTATTGGTGCAAACTGCATGAAACTCCGTTCCGTAATTTCTGAGTTTTTCGCGAACAAATGGACAGACACTAGCTGTAGGGGACTTGGTTTTATAGTGTGTATTCTATATACATATCATAGTTTTCCCCAAAAAAAAACCGTAAACAAAAAACCGTCACATCCCAAAAAAAAACTATTATTATTAAACTATTTTTTTTCTATTCCAAAGCATCAGCAGATTAAATTCGTTCCAACAATAGAGTTGCACCCCAACATTGCCCGTATCGTCCCCAATGTTGCCACACGCGAAAATGAATTATTATAGAGTTGCCAACTGGGGCGGGGTGGGTAAAACGAGGGGCGTAGGGGCGTACCGGATATTGGTCATATAAATAAATTAGTAGGAAGATAAAGGAAATTAATGTTAATTTCAAGTTATACATATGGGTATATGTGTTTTATAGCTCATACAGTCTGTAGGACGGGGTTGTAGGAACATAGTAGGCACAGCAACCTGTATCGTGTACCTAATGATCGAGATAAGTAAATTTCACAGTCAAGCACTGGTTTAGCATAGCATATTCATATGCATAGCATATTCAGCCTTTTAATGTTTCCACTGCTGGGACTCAGGCCTCCTCTCTTTAGGAGAGGGAATGGGTCGTAATCCACCACGCGGGCCCAGTGAGGGTTGGTGGATGTCACATGTCTTCGAATTTATGGTTCTAGGACATGCCGGTTTCCTCACGATGTTTTCCTTCACCGTTTTGAGAGCAGTGGTGATGAAATAAATTACACAAAGTAATGCGAATGGCTGGGTTTGAACCCGTAACCTACAATTCGTAAGTCGGGGCCGTTACCACTCGGCCACCACTGCTCCTCAACCAGCTCGGTCAGCACTGGTTTATATGAATTAAAAAAAAAAAACAAATTATTTGCTATAAATATGCTTTTAATGTTTTTTTTAAAGATAATGTATTGTATATTACCTGATCATTTAATATTTATCTATCATTGGATAATTCTGAAAATAATTTAAGTGATAATATCAAAGTAATAAAAAATCTTCAAAACTTTTGGTACGATTAATTTGATTTTAATTATTTAAAATTTTATATTTTATCATCAAAAACTCGCATTCTAAATTCAAAATTTATTTACTAGCACAACACTAATACGCCAACCAATAATTAAAAAATCTCGAGACAAACCATAAATAATTCAACATTCGAATCGAACGCCGTTTAAATTCAAATCAAATAAATTACATTTTTATTCACAAAATAGCTGTTCCCTGCGTTTTTCTATATATTCTTTCTGACTTTGTATTCTTTTGCTCGGCTCCTCAGGGTCATAACTTGCTGTTAAATAGTCTACAACCTTCCTCAAGAATTGAGCTATCAAATATAAAAAAGATTTTTTCAAATCCAACTTGTTCCAAAGATTAGCGCAATACAAAAAAAATCTTTAAAATTTTATTAAAGCAAAAGATTTCAAATTTAAATTCGTCGAAAGGTGAGAAAATGCTATTGATAATAATAAATCAACATTCTGAACTAGACTTAGATTAAACGCGTACATTTTTCAAATAAGACAGAAAAAAAGATACAATTTGATTCACGGCTAGATCAATTTTGTAGTTTTTTTTTTATTGTAAATGATCACGCAAATCGCATTAATTTTATAAAACTTGACTACTGACAGTTTCCTTGTCTTTTTTTCTACTTATTGAGGATGTTTAGTGATACAATGGATATGGTTATAAAATATTATGTTTTGTTGTTATTTTAACTTTGAAGTTAGCCGGCAAAATAAACTAATATGTTAAGAAAATTGTTTAAATAAGTTTTTTTCTTATCGTACATAAAGATGCAAGTAGGTACGGTAAATAAATAACACTATTTTTCCATCGATTATTTTTCAGTATCCAAAAAAAAAAACAGTAAGTAAAAAGTTTTTAATTTTTATTTCTATTTTGTTTTTTTATCACTATTAACTGCCTAGATAACTGCAATGAAGTTAATATTTTTTTTACTATTCAGATTGTGCAATTGATTTCATTTTGTAATTTCTAATTCTACAAATATTAATCGGAGATACGCATGATATCGACACGTTATCGTAAAACTGACATTGTAGATAGGCCTAAACTGGCACGCGACGTTTACCTTGTTTCCTCACTTTTTACTATTTTTAATACTTTTTTTTCACTTAAATGTACTTTCACTGACTATAGTTGCGTGTGGAGTTACTATAAGTTAGAAAAAAAAATGTTAAAATTAATTGAAGTGTACGACGGTAAAGATTTTGTGATTTTATAGATAGGAAATATTTTTGTTTTGCTAAGTTAGCGCTCGCTTTTTAATCAATCGAGGGTATTACTTACGTTAGAAATAATAACAACACTAAGTACCTAACGTGGGCGTTAGGTTGGTACAAATGTTTGAGGTTATTGACTCCCAAGTAATTACTCCAATCAACTTCTTAAAAAAACTTCAACATTTTTTTTTTTTGCAAATTTTCTTGACAGCTGTATCCGGCTGCGTAAAGCAATAGGGAAAACAAAAAAAAAACAAAAAAGTAAATAAAAACTTACCTATTTACGTCAAAATCCAAACTTTCAACTGTTCACGAACGCACTGACAGTGAAACTTGATAATGCACTCGACAAAAATAGTAAAAAAATAAAAAAAACAACGCTAATTATCCGCGAGCGATCACACGGCACGAACAGGGCACGACTGAGACGTTCTCAGCGAATTATCTTATCAAAATAACACGTTAATTACGATTGTAGTCCGAAAGGAATGTATTTCGTTGTGTACTTAGGCCTTTTGAGTAGTAATAACACTGCACTTCGGACAGTATCGTGGCTATGCGTCGACGCGTACTCTGGCGAGGACGGAGCCAGACTGCCGCATCGAGTCGCCCCTCACGTCGCTCGCCCCACCCCCTCTACAATTTTCAGGTAAAAAAAAAAAACGGGAAAAACAGATAGCATTTCTGTTTATTATCTATTTGGCGACAGTTTTTTAGTAACCGTGTATAGGCTGAAAGTTGGTGGTCTTAACTCTTTTGTTTCTACGTCTATGGTTCTTTCTTTTGTATTGTGGGCGTTGCTAATATTTGGCGCCGGGAGGCACGTGCTATTATTGTTTTAGTTAATTATTTACTGGTAGTTTAACATTTTGAGGGCGTTTGTTAATGTAATCTAATTGATTGTTATTATTTTTGATGTTATTTGTAATTATTGTTTTTTTTTTGGCTTCACACGTTTAGTGCATTTAGCTAGAAAGACGACCCACTGACAGAATCAAGTTTATTTCAGTCACCTTTTGAGTAGCGTAATTAGAGACACAATAGAAAGACAATGACCGAGCGAACGCCAGCGTTTGCTCGGGGTTTAATGAATAGTTGCTTTGAGTTCGATTAGAACGTGGATGTAACACATTTTAATGTTTTTGCAGTATTTGGCAGCAAATGTATCCAGTGAGACTTCTCGGCAAGCTTCGCTGTGGTAGTCCATACTACCATAATTCTCAGGTCCATTTTATAGAGATCGCGCCTGTTTCAATTATTCCACATATTGTCCAGCTGCAGACACTTGACTGGCCTGTTGGTCTGGTGGTTAGTGGCCCTGACTGCTATGCCGGAGGTCGTGGGTTCGATTCCCACCCAGGACAAATGTTTGTGTGATGAGCACGATCATTTGTTCTGTGATGTGATGTGATATAGATAAATTACACCCAGGTAATTTATCTATATATGTATGTATTTAGAAATATATAAGTATGTTTATCAGTTGTCTAGTACCCATAACACAAGCTCTGCTTAGCTTGGGACTAGACGGCGTTGTGTGATAGTTGTGGAATATCATTATTATATTATTATTATTACTTGAGATACAAAACTGCACTAATTTTAACACAACGTCTACTAGGAATCAATTTGCGAATAATTAAAACAGCCGTTAAACTTCACTCGACAAAATCCCGCCATAAACTCCCACTCTAAATGATCTTATTGCTTTTTTACTTTTAAAAATCGATTTTATTTTTAAAGTTTTTTTTTTTTTCAAATTAAACACCTGTTATTTTGTATAAGACTTAGTAAGTAAGCCATTAATCGATGTAACGATTATTTATGTAAAAATAATTGAGACATTATTCACCTAGTGTTGATAATTTATACATTTTGTATCATCAATTATATTTCGATACTACTCTGTACTTCTATTGAATGTGTCATGCAAGAAACTTGAAAAATTACTAAATAAATTATTGATGAGCGGTGTAATTAGTCATTTTCCTATGAATTTGCATTTTTTTAAGTTATGTAAAGGTTTTTATGTGATTGAAGCATAGCATAGTCGGCCTTATAATGTTCCCACTGTTGGGACTCAGGCCTCCTCTCTAGGAGAGGGAATGGGCCGTAATCCACCACGCGGGCCCAGTGCGTGTTGGTGGATGTCACATGTCTTCGAATTTATGATTCTAGGATATGCCGGTTTCCTCACGATGTTTTCCTTCACCGTTTTGAGAGCAGTGGTGATGAAATAAATTACACAAAGTAATGCGTCTGGTTGGGTTTGAACCTGCAACCTACAACTCGTAAGTCGGGGCCGTTACCAATCGGCCACCACTGCTGTTTTCTTTATTTCTGGTAAAATGTTACTGTACTGTGGAAGATTTTATAAATGATATTTTGTTTAATATCTCATGTGTATAATAATAAACCTTCGCTGTAATTTTAAAATATTGTAATTTTAAAGTCTATTTTGATATTTTTAACACTGTTTCTCTCTATTAAGTTCGTTTTAATTATAAATATTATAAAGATATTTAACTTAATTTAAAATCGTTATTTTTCTCACTCGTAAGAGTTTAATTTAGTTTTTTTTTCTGTTAGTTCTTTTTTATTTATTTTTTAATGATTTTGTTTTCAATATTTGTTCGCCTTCACGGTAAAACATGGCGCCCATATGATAGGTAAATCTAAGACCACAAATAAACAATCTGATTCTGTTATTGTTGTTGCTGTTTGTGTGTGTATTTTGTATTTGTATTTGCTGTTTAGGTATAACTCCTGTATCGTGTTTTTTTTTTTCGTTTGGGAAAATCATCTAATGACATCCTCCGCTCTTGGGGGGAGCGAGAGATAGTGCCAGACTTTTACTGACTAAAAACCCACTCCTGTACCTTCTTTGCCATTTATCCAGGGCCCCGGGGATCACTTTCGCATCACCCATGGCCCCAGTAGGCCTCGACCCTGCTGGGCCCCTAAGGTCTTGAGGCGCGCGTGGAACACTACGCGCCGTCGACGACTTGGAATCGGTCCGGATAGTTACCGGACGTTGGGACGGCGAGTCACCCATTGCTCGCCGTCCGCAAGCCCGCGCCTACGGTGGCCGGAAATCGGGATCGGAATCCCGGCGGCGGTTGGGGCGTGAAGACCGTTGCCTCACGCGATCGGCCGGCCTCCTTTGCTAGCATTACTGCTTCGCAGAAGGAGGCAACCGCCTGCCTCTCCTCCTCGCTCCGGACCATGGCCTGTACCAAGTCCTGTATCGTGGGTGCGCTCACAATCATGTAAACCCACATGCCCAAGACACCCAAACCCACCAAGGTGGTCCACCTATTTATAAGCCATATAAATATTTGTCCCGTGCGGTAATCGAACCAGTGACACACAGCTCAAGAGCCAATCGCTTAGCGACAAAAAGATATGTTTAAGAAATGTAACCAATTTGCTAATTTAACTTTTATGGTCCTATTGTCGTTTGGGCTAATACCTTCAGGTATCAAGAATGGTCATTTCACAAAACAGAAAATAAAAAAAAACAAAACAAAAAGAAGCTTACCAATATTTTTCATAGTAAAACACAATGACTTAATACAATGTCTTTTTGGGTTGACAATGGTCAATGTCAGTAGCATCATCACCTTATCTAGCGCCCGACTTAATCCGCCCTTTCATTACCTGGTTAAAAACAATTAAAAATGGCGCACAAATAACTTTTTTTTTTGTCTTCGGATTATGAAATACTTAAAAATGTCTATAGACTGAGTGTTCGTTTAAAAAGATTAATTTTATCTCTTGCGTTTTCGAGAAGTGATAGATTTATTTCTCACGATAGTTATTGAGTGTGAAAATTGTAGTAAGGTGTTAATCTGCTGATCTAACATCCATTATAATAATATATTTTCAATGAAAGTGTTGGTAAACTTTCCATTTTTATTTCTGAAGATGTAAAAGCGAGCTCACATTTTGATTTCAAGTAATGTTTTAAGATAAAGAGTCAAAAATATTGAAAAACAAGTTTTCAATTAAATTTTTTTTTTCACAGCCAGCTTTTATAGCGCAGTATATACCTATATAATTAATACTCATCAAGACCATTCCAAAAATCACAAACACGATAGGGTTATCGCTGAGTTCCTACGGCCACCTTCCGGTTCCATCATCAGATCAGCTCCATATCATAATAATTTTGCATTGTAATCTGATTTACACATGCATGCAAAATTTCAGCTCAATCGGTAACCGGGAAGTGGATCAAATTTAGTTTGTAAGATTCGATTACAGACAAACAAACATCGTTGGTTACTTACTTCAAATGTATTCTAAATATCAATATTTTATAGAACAAAAGAGCGAAGTGAAGGTCAAAGAACAAAAAAGTCCAGTTATAAGTAGTTCTTATACAGTATTACAAAAAAGTAAAAAGGGAAATGTAGCTGTCTAATTTTATTGTTTTAGGACTCCTTTTACCTTGACCGCACAGTTTTTGCAGATTATTTTGATTGGTTTTAACAATATTTAAACACTAGCACCTTTCAGCGGGTTCGCCTGCGTCATAGTAGAATCAAATCTCCAGAGAACATACTACCAATATTACAAGTATTTCTTATGTGTTATTCCACGGAATTGTCTACCCGTGTGCCAAATTTTATACATAGCATAATCAGCCTTTTAATGTTCCCATCGCTGGGACTCAGGCCTCCTCTCTGGGAGAGGGAATGGGCCGTAATCCACCACGTGGGCCCAGTGCGGGTTGGTAAATGTCGCATGTCCTCGAATTTTTGGTTCTAGGACATGCTGGTTACCTCACGATGTTTTCCTTCCCCGTTTTTAGAGCAGTGGTGATGAAAATAAATTTCACAAAGTAATGCGCCTAGCTTGTAACCCGTGACCTACAACTCGTAAGTCGGGGCCGTTACCACTCGGCCACCACTGCTCACTTTTATACAAATCAGTTTTACTTGGCCATATTATGAAGTGATCAATTTCTAAGATCTGACCACGACATGTAATATTATTTTTGTTTCACAAGCGTCCGTTATCCTATTTCATATGTAATTTCGTGGACCACGGTGTGGGTTATACATTTTTCTCCTATCTAAACATTTTTACTTCCATGTTAAAACTACTGTTTATAGAGTCTGTATTATACGAGTGTAACTGTTTTTTATCTCCAATAATAAATGATGTAAAATAAACGGTGGCTGCAGAGAACCTCAAGCGGCGGAAATATAAACCTTGTTGGTAGTTATATTTTCGAGCCGTTTGGGGTTGAAACTCTCGGATCGTGGGGTCCGAGTGCTCACAAATTATTTAAAGAACTTTCAAAACGCCTTGTTGTAACTTCGCATGACCCAAGGGCTGGCTTTTACTTCGGACAAAGGATAAGCATTGCCATTCAGCGTGGCAATGCCGCCAGTCTTTTGGGTAAATTACCAGTCGACAGCGATGTGGAGGAGTTTTTCGACGCCGTACTTTAGATTGCTTTTTTTAGTACTTTATGGCTTTTATTTTTATTTTGTAAGTTAGTTTAAATTACGTTATTATTAGATTTAAATGTATATAAAATTAATAAATATTTGCATAAAAAAAAGTAATATAAATGAAATTATAATATCTATAAGTGTGATGACAAAACAGCAAATTATTTAAATTGATTTTAACAATATTTTAAAAATATTATTGACGTTATGAGGTCCTGTGTTTGGTTCCCAGATCGGGCTAATTGTTATTGGAATTTTCCGTCTGGGATTTGTCAGTAATAGCAAGGAATCTGGATTTGTGGTCTGTTTTACGGTAATAAGCCCTCCCTGTTTCCTGGAACTGGCGAAGATAAGTGGATTTACTACAGGTTATATGTATTAAGAAAAAGAGAGCCATTGTTTTCAATTGCAATAATCAGTCCTATAATAATAACCTGAAGAATCGCCAAACTTAAGTGGCAGTGGACAGGGCACATTGCTCGCAGAACAGATGGACGATGGAGCCGAAAGGTTCTGGAGTAGCGACTGCGTACCGGAAGATGCAGCTTTGGAAGGCCTCCTACGAGGTGGCCCGATACCTGGTGTGGGTCGTGGGAACACAATGGATGCGAGATGCATGGGACCCTTGGGGAAGTCCTATTTTTTAGGGTTCCGTACCTGAAAAGAAAAAAACGGAACCCTTATAGGATCACTTTGTTGTCCGTCTGTCTGTGTATCAAGACTCTTTATCTCGGGAACGTATGGAGGTATCGAGTTGAAATTAAAACCATATACTCAAGTCTGCGGTCCTTTGAAGCTGTGAAAAAATAAAACTTGAATACATGGTTTTAATTTGAACTCGATACCTCCACGCGTTCCTGAGATAAAGGGTCTTGACAGACAGACAGACAGACGGACTACAAAGTGATCCTATAAGGGTTCCATTTTTCTTTTTGAGGTACAGAACCCTAAAAAAGACACTGTGTGTGTTTTGTATCTACATAAAAATATTGATCTCAAAAACTAAGCGCGCGTTGAAATCTTCTAACGCTACGGGGTAGGGGTCTACGCGCTACGGGCTACGCGTTACGGGTCTACGAAAATAAAGATGGATTCCTTTGTCTTAACTAAATTCTGGGCTTTGATTGGCTGGACGAACTCGCTCGGGTTTTTTCGGCAAAGGTCGGTATTTAGATGGAAATATGTGGAATATCTGGCACACAACACAGTGTTCTGTTGTTTTAGTTGTGTAAGTTTTTTTTATAAGATTATTTTTTTAAAGATCTAATAAAATATGTTGATGAAGTAAGGTGCTGTTTTATTTTTATTGTAAAACGATTTCACTATTCCTAAAGCAGAATATACACATTTAGTGGTTTGTATTTTTTAATTGTTTTGTTTTTTTTCAATATTTCCAGAGGCCTACCACGAGCTCTCCTTCGCGCGTTTAGCCGTATTATCATTACATAATTGCGCGTTTTTTTGCTAAAATCCCCCCCAAAAAAAAAAAAAGAAAAAGAATATCGTTTCGGACCAAAATTTTCGGCCGAACAATTTCGTACACCCGTGTGTACAGTACAATACAGACGTATGTACAATTGGCGCGCGAGGAGTTAACGCGATCCAGTTGACAACCTAAACTGAACTGTTAAAGGGCTATATAGGGTGTATAGGGCCATCCGTCTTTCTCACTCGCACGCTTGACATTTTAACTCATTTTTTTAATTAATAATAGGCTCGCGTTTGACCACACCATCTCACCTGATGGTAAGTGATGATGTGGCCGACGATGGAGCACGCTTGCCTAGAAGTAAGTAAATGACGTTGTGTGAAAGTTATGGAATATTATATTATTAATTACATGACTTGATTCCGCCATCGTCTTTCTACCATCGGACAACTCGATGTACGGCAAGAGTCCACCCTTATATTGTTCACACCTCTACGGTCCAGATTAAGCGTTTTGCCTCGTCGTTTATACCGCGTACATCGAAGGACTGGAACAATTTGAATGCTGCGGTCTTCCCGTCCGATTATAATTTAGGTGTCTTTAAGGCTAGAGCGAATAGGCTCTTAATAAACTAGTGCTGGTAACTGGTAACGGTTACGGGAGTCCGATGGATGCGAGACGCACAGGACCGTTCATTGTGGCGGTACTTGGGGGGAGGCCTATGTCCAGCAGTGGACGTCTTTCAGCTGAAATGATAATGATGATGATGAAACTAGTGCGCTTTACCATCAACGATTGCATTACTACTTACCATGAGGTGGGATCGCAGTCAAATAAAAAAAAATATCTATTTTAACCGACTTCCAAAAAGGAGGGTTCCGTTAAGTAAATTTCCTAATCCAGCTACTTTAGTTTATAGATACAAAAAGCTACTAAAATCCTTTGGCCCCCACATACTGATTTCCTAATTGATATGACGACCATAAATAATTCAAGATGGCTACTGGATCGCAGTAACTATGTCGTTAAAGGATTAGGAATAACATATAAAATGGGTTGTAAAAGTAAGTAGGATCTGTTGGAATGCCGGCTGTAAACCCGTGCTTGAGTCCGGAATCGAACCTGTAACCTTTAAGTTCCTATTTGGATAGTGAAGCTACTTTTTTTGTCGTTTTTTTTTCTGTTTATGTTTCGTAAGCTTGGGAGCTCGTGGTTATGTAGGACGGGTCGATATTTAAGGTGAAGCAACGGTTGATGGGGTTGATTTGTGGATAGGGAACCATACATTTCATACCGAAACTTCTTCATTACTTGGAAAGTATTTTTCAATACACTTACTCGAAAACCCGCTCTTATCCCACCGCTTTTAGGCACGCAATAGACTGTTTTCCGCACTTGTGCAGAAAAGTGCGCGTGCTCTCCCCGCTACAATTTTATTACATTTATTGTATCAGGCTGGTCGCGCTTCGTCCCCCACAAATCGCCGGTCAACCCCCGTTTATTAAATTTTTTGTAAGTATATTTAAAAAAATCGTTTGATACACGTGCAAATTTATCACTGCAGCCCTCGGCTCGTGCGAATTCCGCCGCGGTCGCAATGAGATACTTTCTGCATTTATATCAAAATGTACTATTTCTTTAGCCTCCATTCAAGAAGTAAAGCAAAACATAATTCAAATTAGTGACATCCACATGGGTTTGTAAACAAGTAAGAAAAAAATATATAAACCGTTCAAAACGCCGGGCATTCAAATTATAAGAATACTTGGTCCTGCTAGACAGAATATCATCATCATCATTTCAACCGAAGGACGTCCACTGTTGGGCATAGGCCTGCCCCAACAGCTCCATAACGAACGGTCCTGTGCGTCTCGCATCCATCGCATTTCCGCGACCGAATATACAATTTGAACACTAAAATATTACGGTTTCAAAGTCCACTTAAAAATGATTTCCTATATTTTTTTTTTATTGATATAAACCAGTGACTTTGACTGCAATACCACCTGAGCAGGGGCGCCGACTCCGTGGGTGCTCGGGGGCTCGAGCACCCATGAGAAATAAACAGTGGGTGCCAAGCACCCCTGAGAATAGACATCAAGAAACAGATCAGTAATCGCTTTTAGGTTACGTACAAGTTTCTTGAAACTAAAAACTAGTTTCATTTTTATATAATGGTTTCATTTCATATTTTTATCAAACATAATTAGTAATTAAGTACGCAGTTTGTAAGTAGGACATTTATTTATTTGTCGGTCGATCAGTGTGCATTTCTCTTCTCACACTTCGCCACTTTTTCGAGTCCATCAAATGAGCATGAGCACCCATGAGGTTTTCTAAAAGCCGGCGCCCCTGCACCTGATGGTATCTACAAGTAATCCAGTTGCGGAATTCATCGAAAGAGTCCCATGCCCCTGGAATGCAAAGGGTAAATGAAGAAACACATGTGGGTTTTAGTCAGTAAAAGTCTGAAACTCCCTTTCACTCCACCCAGAGCGAGAGAAGTTATTTGATAATCACACACCTCAAAAAAAAGATCCGTTTGAAAATGAACTTTATCAGATAGTTACAACCTAGGGGTCTAAGTCAAGAATGAATAGGTTACTTCTAGGCAAGCGTGCCCATCATCGCTTACCATCAGGTGAGATAGTGGTCAAACGCGAGCCTATCAATAACAAAGTCGTAAACGATTCTAAGAATTATTAAGTTTCCAGTATTATATGTTCCCTAACAAAGTTATTAACCCAGTTTCTAGAATGGTTTAGAGCAGTAGTGGCCCAGCAGTGCCGTTACTGGGGCGGTAACAGCGGTGCCCAGGCACGGGGCGCAGTCCCTAGAGGGGCGCAAAAATGTTATTTTATTTATTTATTTTATTTGTTTGGGAAAACAAACGGTGGTACATTACAATTTTATAGTAAACAATACAATACAATAAATGAGTTAAATGCACAACCAACAACATTTTCCACATAATATAAATGAGTATGTAAAATAAATTCAGTACGTGCGAATATATAAAATTGGACATCAAAATTAAATTCATATCAAACACTAAAATTAAATTAAATCGATATTAAATCAAATCCTAATTAAATTAAACTAAAATAAATAAACAGTCATATCTAGAAAAAGAGAAAGAGTTATATCTAATACTTTTTGTTTGTATTGTACTTTTTTCTGGGGGCTCAGTTATAGAAGCTCGCACCGGGCGTATAAAAGGCTTGTTACGCCTCTGTGGCCCAGTAGTAGCCCGAATTACGAGTTATTCGTCGTGGGTCCAAACCCAGGAAGGCGTTTTACTTGGTGCAATTTATTTCATCACCACTGAACTCTCAAACGGTGAAGGAAAACATCGTGAAGAAACCGGCATGTCCTAGAACCAAAACTTCAAAGACATGTGACATTCACTAAACCACGTTCCCTCTCCTAGATTGGAGGCTCGAGTCCCAGCAGTGGGAACATTATAAGGTTGACTATGGTATTCGGGAAAGAATTTATCGACACATCACTTTTACAAATGCAAGTCAAATGAAGCCATTGGCTATCAACCAATGACACGCAGCTACCACGTGTTTACCGATTAGGTGATTTTTGTTTCAGATACTTATTTCTTATGTGAGAATAAGTCATCAAATTACTTCTCTCGCTCTTGGTGGGGCGGGAGGGAGTGTCAGACTATTACCTAGTGTACTGACTTAAACCTACAACAATTAAGAACCAAAACATTAATTTCAAATAAACCATTTTCAGGCATTTTTGAATTGTCAAGAAGCCAGTCCGTCAGAAAAATTATGCTAATTGCATATCCCAAAGAAGAATATGCAAGAAACTCCATGGATATTCTTCAGTTGCCTTTTGCGAGTGTCATGGTAACTCTTTCGAATAATTCGCAGCCCTAGCAGGTCGTTTCACTTAGTAGGACTATGAGTTAGAAAAATGACATTCATTGCGAAAAATATGTTATGTTCACACTCTCAAGTTAATTATTCTCTGTTTTACTAATAAATATTCAAACAAATTATAATGTTGCCATATAAAATTAATGACTTTAACAAATAACTTCCAAGAAAGCAGTTTTCACTGCACATACAACATTCGATACTGGCCACCGACCGAATTCAAATGTCATAAGATTCACACCTGTCTAAAAAGTCCTAAAATACCAACTATCTGCTAAACTAAAATAAGCGTTATCGTAAGTACATAAAGTTGATTACGCCTTGTACGATTGAGGACTTATAACGTTTCGATTTTGAAATGTGTTTGTAAATGTCAATGGTTTTGTCCAACTAATGAAGCAAGATTTGTATGGATAAGACTTTAATTTGATGTATTTTTTTTGGTTATTTTATAAGTTTATGTCGTAGTTTTATATAAAGAATGAATGTGAAGGATATTGCATTATTTCAGTATGTTTAATAGAAATAAATACGAGTACCTACCTGACGAATTGTGATGTAAACAAATATTTATTTCTATTCGGAATTTTTGTTTATGTATGTGATTTTGAGATAAGTGAATGTAATTTCACACTTTTTTATCTCTTCAGAGTACAGGTGAGCGCGATAGCATACTGAAATTGGTGATAATGTCAAGGTGATACTGCGATATCAGCAAGTCTCAATATCAACAGCAATCACTGCACATCAGAGAGACAATTCTAACTGGGACCAGTATGTAGATCACACACAGTGCATAATTTAATTTTGAATTCTCTTAATTTAACATTTCGATATTTCCACTCAGAGCGGGAAAAGTAATTTTTTGATATCCCACGTAAAAAAAAAAAAAACAGATTATAAAACATGTCAAAATAAACTGGAATTAATCTTACTGTTAAGCAATTGCATCACTGTTTACCATCAGGTGGAATTGCAGTTACAAAAAAATACAAAAAATACACATTCTACAGCTCAAATGATTTAAATATTTCAAATTATCAAGTAGTTTCTTTCTTTCTAAATTCAAGTTGTCCTTTAGAAATATTTCAACAGTCAGGTCCACCCTGTTCTCCACAGCCATTCGGCGCGCACCCAAAGTGTTACCAGTTTAAATATGATATTTTTTTCTAGTTTTCAGTGCGTCGCGCCCGACACCGCCATACAGCCTATATTTATGTGTTGCCGCGTAATTTATTTATTTTTATTTATTCACCGCTCTGTAACAGTCGGTATTGGACTGAGGTTTATGGTATAGAACTAGGAGTAAGGAACATATTATGAATGGTAAAAAGGATAGGCGACGTTATAATTCTATCTTTTTCAGAAGAATTTGGACTGATAACAAGCTTAAAAATCGGTTGGCAAGTGACGACGTTATGCGCGAACAAATATAAAAAAAAATACAAACATCCGAATTGAGATCCTCCTCCTTTTTTAGAAGTCGGTTAAAAAATTGTAGCTCAGTTTGTAATGGACTGCGATATTTCTTTAGATCATTTTTTAATGAGATTTGCTCAACGAACATATGGTTGATGGGGACGAAAGGTAACCACCACGTACCGGAAGACGCAGCGTTGGAAGGCCTCCCACAACGTGGACCGATGACCTGGTGAGGGTCGCGGGAATCCCAGGACCGGTCATTATGGCGACATTTGGGTGAGGCCTATATCCAACAGTGGACGTCTTTCGGCTGAAATTATGATTTAATGAGACAGATCATGTCGACTAGAGATTTAACATTATATCGCCTTTTAGAATCTTCACACAACCTAGACAAATTGAAAATATAGGTTTGCCTAAAATTGTCAAGCGACCGTCCGGTAACCGTCCGGACCAACCCAAATCGTCAACGGCGCATATTGTTTCACGCGCGCCTCAAGGAGATGTCAGCAAACCGTAGGGGGTAGAGGCCCAGCAGGGTCGAAGCCTACTGGGGCCATGGGTTCGCTTCTGAAAGGAAAACCTGGCCCTGGTATGAAAAGCAAAGAAGGAACAGGAGTGGGTTTTTAGTCAGTAAAAGTCTGACACACCCGTCCGTACCGCCCAAGAGCTAGAAATGTCATTGGATGATTTTCCCAAGTAAAAAAAAATGTCCACTAAAGCCAGATACCTGCCAGGGCGGTAGTTTGATCGAAAGAGTTACTGTTAGATTTAACTGAAAGAACACAGATGGCTTTCAGTCAATAAAAGTCTGACACAGAGAGTGTCCCTCTCCACCTAGAGTGGGAGAGTTCATTTGATGATTTCCTACGTAAAAAATAAAGGTTTACTCTAAGTAATAAACACACGGATAACAGCAGGATTCCCTGCCAAATTCTGTGTTTCGCGATAGCTAAAACTTAGGGGTCTTTAAGTCAAGAGTGAATTGGTTACTTCTAGGCAAGTGTGCTCCGTCGTCGGCCACATCATCGCTTACCATCAGGTGAGATAGTGGTCAAACGCGAGCCTAACCATAATAAAAAGAAGATGCTACATGTCTTCTTAAAGGAGTGGTCACTTCATCAACCCCCAAATAATCCCCCACCTTACTAACCCCTTACCGAGGCTCCCCTGAGGAGAAAACGTGAACTAAATTCAACTGATACGACCACAGCTAGGTTACTGTCTGTCGTAGTCGAGTTGGCTTTAATAGCTACCAAAGACAAACTAGACAAAGGAAGGATGTTTTATCTGTGCTAACGAGACATATAGCTTTTTTAGTTTCGTGTGGTACGTATCTGTCATGGCTAGATCTTAGAAATTGATCACACTTCATGATATGGCCAAGTAAAACTGGCCAGATCGTTTTAAACGTAAAAGTTTGATGATATGCCAATCCTCGTTTGGCCTACTTTCTTAAGACCCTTTATTTTCATAGAAATTCTACATCAATGATATGGCCAAACGAGGATTGACATATCATCAAATGTTAACGTTTAAACGATCAGCCCCTCTAGCCAACTTACAACCGTTTCGTTTCGATTCTCTTTTCGTTGATCGCCTCGAGTCGGCCACGCGCGTCCTAGTCCTTTGTTCTGCCCACGTGACTGAGCGTTGAGATGACGTCAGAATAAAGGAATCGGAGGCGTGGCCTACTCGAGGCGATCGTCGAAAAGAGAATCGAAACGAAACGGTTGTAACTTGGCTAGGGGGGCAGTTTTAGTTGGCCATATCATGAAGTGATCAGTTCTAAGATCTGACCACGATATATCTACATTCAGTCAGTATAAAATTTAGAAAGTTTTTAACACAAAATACAGTCAGTTACACAGTACATTCGGTGAGATTTCGTTTGAAATAAGCAGCAACTTTGTACTTTTCTGTCTGTATTTGTTCTTTTCGATTTTAAGTGTTTGTGTATATAAATAAATAAAAAATAATACCTACAGTCAATTTGTTTACTATTAGAATGCGTTGTATAATATTCGTTTTTGCAATATTAAGCAGCAAAAGTATCGAGTCCGCCTTCTCGGCAAGCTTCACTAAGTTAGTAGGTAAACACTACAATAAAATTCTCAACTCGATTTCACCTCGATCGCGCCTATTTCTATGATTCCACATATTGTCCAGCTTCGTACACATTTCAGACACGAAACTACACCAATTTTACATCACGATATTTACTAAGAATTAATTAGCATAGTAGCATAGTCGGCCTTATAATGTTCCCACTGCTGGGACTCAGGCCTCCTCTCTAGGAGAGGGAATGGGCCGTAATCCACCACGCGGGCCCAGTACGTGTTGGTGGATGACACATGTCTTCGAATTTTTGGTTCTAGGACATGCCGGTTTCCTCACGATGTTTTCCTTCACCGTTTTGAGAGCAGTGGTGATGAAATAAGTTACACAAAGTAATGTGCCTGGCTAGGTTTGAACCCGCGACCTACAATTCGTAAGTCGGGGCCGTTACCACTCGGCCACCACTGCTCTATCGCACCAAAATCCTTGAAAAATCAAAATTTTGGGATCACACACATTTGTTAAATTTTAAAAATCTCACCATGTCATTATTTCCACTTTTTTATCAATTTAAAAACTGATTTTTGTTAACAGTCTTTTAAATATAAGATTCATGTATAAGATGCCTACATAAGGGGGTGAGCCTACGGGTACCGAACCTAGTTCAGACTCCAGATTCACAAAGATTCTAGTTTAAAGTAAATTTTCTTAAATAAATTAGTGTTAAAATGTACCTTTACGAGATGATTAAATGACAGATTATTATACATTTTATTCACAAACGTACATAATTGCTGACACATAGCAAGTCACTTAGCTAAGAGCCTCATAGCGCATCCATTTTGATCTGGCTCCATGTGATCTGAGTATGCCGGAGGTCCCTCGATCGTCTGTTAAATGCTTTATTTAAGTGTGTTATTGTACTGTTAGGTTTGTACAGATATAAACACGAGAAGTAAAAAGCTTGGAGAGGAGTAGGAATTAAATTGGAAGTCTTTAAGTTCACCTTGAAAATATGGGTAGCAATAGATAGTTTTAGTTTGGGAGCCGGCCGCAATAATATTTCATCTTTTATACCTTTTTTGGGTTGAAATATCATCAAATATCTTCTTCCTCTCTTGATGGAACGAGAGGGAGTGGCAGAATTTTACTGGATAAAATTCACCCGTGACGCTTGGCATTTCGACAATCGTTACAATCTCTGATCTAATGTCACTTTGCTTAGGTCCTCATAAGCGCTCAAGCGCGCGTCATTTGTTTCTACCGGGGCGAGGCGGCATCTCCTTTCACTGGCTACGACCTTGAGATAGAGACCACTATAAAAGTCGGCCTATAGATGAACGTTGAACCTCGCTCTGTAGCTGGGTTTTTTCAGCTTTGTTAGATGTTTGTAAGATGAAAATTGCAATGCACATTCCAAATATTTCTCATAGTTTTCACATGTCTCAAAAAAGTTCTATTTCGTCCTCCTTTTCCTCAAAAGACCATCTCAGACACTACTCTGCATGGTTTTTTTTTTTATTGTTATAAACTAGTGCTTGACTGCGATCCCACCTGATGGTAAGCAGTGATGCAATCGCTGATGGTGAGGCGCACTAGTTTATTAAGAGCCTATTCTATTTCTATTCACTCTAGCCTTGAAGACACCTAAATCACAATCGGACGGGAATACCGCAACAGGAAAATTGTTCCAGTCCTTCGATGTACGCGGTATAAATATAAACGATGAGGCGAAAAGTTTAGTCTGGACCGTAGAGGTTTCAACAACGTAAGGGTGGATACTCGCTACTCAGTTTTCATATGATTTGACCATTACATTTTTGCTGTATGAACTTTAAAATAGACTTTGACCTCTGAGTTTGTTTCGGTGTTTCTTCTCAAGTCAGCTAGGCAACACTGGCGTCATTTAGTTTAAATTCAGGAAAAAAAAATGACAGGTGTAAGTGTTGGGCACGCCACAATTATGGCGGTAAGTCTCCTTCTTTGGGGCGTGGTTGGAAAGAACTCACGGCGTCCTCACCTTCCGCATAACGCAGGTTCTCAGCGAACACGGTAAGTTCAGGAAGTTCCTGCACCAGATTCGTGCGGAAGCGGCGCGTACTGTACCACGCGCGCCTCAGGGACATGTCAGCAAATCGTAGGGGCCCAGCAGGGTCGAAGCCTACTGGGGCCACGGGTAGTGTGAAAGTGAAACCCGGGGCCCTGGGACGAAGGCAAAGAAGGAACAGGAGTGGGTTTGTAGTCAGTAAAAGTCTGACACTATCTTCCGCTCCGCCACACTGTCACAACTCAATTGATCGAAGATCGAACTCGTCGACTGACCGTAGAATGGATCAGGTGACGGCATTCAATAGTTCCTATCACACCAAACGACTAATATTGATCTATGCCATCGATCAATTAGCCTGGTAACACAATACCAGTGTGCACAAGAAGATGTGACCCTTTATTTATTTATTAAAATTATGTTATACACCTTTACAGACACGTCCAATGCGATGTTATAACTAACACTTAAAATACATAATTATTAAATCAATTAAGATTAGAAATTACTAGTCCAGACATTTTTCAATAATTATTTGAGCCACATTTACAAATTTCGGTAGGTTTTGGCCAAATAGGTATATTCTCTGATAGCGCTATATAAGAAAGAAAAGAAAGAAAGAAAGAAAAAGAGTTTATTCTCGTCAAACATGGCGCATACCTTAAAAATAAAAACAAATAACAACAACGACTTATGTTATAAGTGATAGGATATGCGTCACATCCACGCAAAACGGCATATTATTAATAATGCGTATGGCTCGTGACAAAGGGGCAAACTTTAGGAGGTTAGTCCTAGCAGACGGCACCTCTAAGACAGCAGGCGGCGGTGCGCACAGTCGCAGTGCTTCCAGCACATCTGAATGCTGCAACAACCCTAGCAGTAAGCTAGTCACATACTTGACCAGTGCGACATCCCTTCTTACCTCCAGTCTAGTCTAGTAATACCTGACCATGCCCAGGACGAACAGACTCGGGTACAGTTGTGCCTACTCAGATATCGTTTCTTTCACATGATTAATTGCACAATAGTTGCATCATTATTGTACCATAATTTGGCTGTCTAGAATAATACATTAGGTATGTTTAGAGAGTCGCTCTCCGAGCTCGGCCTGTAACAACCGTGTACCATTTTAAGGTTTACTAAAATAAATTCATAGAATATCGCGAAGCACCCTTTCTGAGTTTCAATCAGTTGTCATCCGAGTGACACTATTACACAACACACCAGACCAGCACAGCCAGCATCGGCAAAGGTTAAAAAACAAAACACGCTCAATCCCTGCCTCCCCTCTAACAGCCGCAGCGTGAAGTTAGTCAATAAAACAGGTTGCGTGACAAACACATCGACCTATTACCTCGTGAGGTCACGGCTCGTATTTTTCATTAAATTTTGACATAATTATAAATATCATTATGACTCCGAATGTTTAGGCGAGGTCGTACGGTAAGCGATGGGGCAATCGCTTGAGCGTTTTAGTTAGAGAAGTTTGAAATTTTTATTTGAATAAAATTAAATACTCTAAGAAATACTTTGATTGTGTAGCTAAAGAGCAGAATTCCTTTCCGAAATTTATGATTCCTAATAGCTATAAAACCTGTAAGTTTATAAGTCAAGCATGAATAGGTTACTTCTAAGAAACAGTGCTCCTATAGCCATTTGGGAGGTCCATAGCTACTACGTAAGCCGGTGCTGACAAGGAACCGGTCTAACTCCTTGTCATCAGATATGCTGAAAACATACAGGCAATCATATAATGATTAAAAAAAATCTCATACGTGATCTTATGATTAATAGTCAAAAGGGAGAATAAAACAACAAAAATGAAATAAAATGTGAACGTTGTGTCAATGTTTGACGGTAGCCTGTGGTTAGCAGTAGTCGCCTTCCCATTGGTATTTACTTAATTATGCACATAATGGTTCAGGAAACAAAGTATGTATTTACATTTAGAAAATTATCTTTGCATTTAAATCTCCAAAACACTCTCACAGGATGACCTTTATCTTTTCTATTTATGTATTCTTTACGCTAGCAATCAGACCTCGCCCTAGAACCCGGTACGGTACAAAACTTTACTCACAGACGAAAACTATAAAAAGCCGACGCGATCACCTTCGCGACCTAAAACAACCTTCCTATACATTGCTGACTTTAAAATTTGAATGTATAAACTTTCCAATACAAACCCCGCAATGGACGAGGAAGTATTAATAACCGTTGGGCAAGGCATTCGAATTATAAAGGTTAGGTTACACCGAGACGCGATGCGACGATGCTTGGAGATGCCGGGGACGTATCCGGGAATGTTTGCAAGAGTTACCATGGCCCTAGAATGGAACGGGCAACTGAAGAAACACAGGTGGGTTTTAATAAGTAAAAGCCTGTCTGACACTCCCTCTCGCTCCACTCAAAGCGAGAGAAATTCTTTGATAATATGAAAAAAAAATACTAATAAAGCTATCATCATTAATTTGCCCGCAGCGGTCTTCCCGTCCGTTTAAAATTTTGGTGTCTTCAAGGCTAGAGTGAAAAATCTCTTAATAAATTAGCACGATAACCATTAACGAAAACGAAATTGTTATAGCATTATGACGTCATGCGAGCTTGTAGAAGGCGAACAATGGGTAGCTTACCGTCCGATAAGGCCGAAGCCCGGGTCGACGACACGTGTTCCACGAGTACCAGAAAGGGACGACAGCAAGATTAAGGGGCCCGTTAGGCCCGATACCTGCCAGGGCTGCGGATTGTTCGAAATAGTTACCATGGCCCTCGCAAGGAACAAGTGAAAGGACACAAGTGCATTTTAGTCACTCCTGTTTCACCCTAGAGTGGGAGAAGTCATTAAATGATTTCCCGTCTTAAAAAAAATCCCCGGGAATGAAACGGGAGTCAAAAGTTTGTATGGGAAAAGCCTGCATTTTCGTGGGCGAGGCCGTTGCCAGAAACTAGTTTCTATATAAAATTCTTTATTGTACCATTAACTATTGGGTAAACTACTCTGGGCGCGTTGGTCTCCATACATTTTATATGGCAACTAGACTTGTAGAGCTACATTAGATCCACACCACGCCACGCGACGCCACGCGACGCGCCGCTACGTACAAATTAGGCATCGATCCGGTTAAAAAGTGCGTGCAGCGTCACATCGCGTCGCGTCACAATGTGAGCTGACCATAAAGTTCAATAATGGAATCCCGCCGCCCGGAAACGTATAAAAAAGCGCGGCAAAACTTTTTCAACCTGGCAACGTTGAATGGAACGTCATTTTTTACCGCGGTTAGGGATGTCGCAGTGAAAAATGATATAATTTATATCGTTTGGTAGCGGCTACCCGTTTTGTTCGACAAAATACAACTAAAAAATACGTAAAAAAATATGTATATATTACAATATTTTTTACTCTTTTTACTACTAATTTAAAATGTTTCCTTATCAACGCGCGGCGCGATGCGACAAAAGGTTTAGTGATGTACGTTTTTATGAAAATATAATTATCGATATCGGTGTTTACTTTTTGTTAGGAATACTTTCGCTTATTACGGAAGCCCCATTTAAAAGCACATCACGCAAAGAGCAGTGCTACTCGTAAATATAGCTTTCCATGACAGGATTGTAAATTAGATATCAATCACTTGTTTTTGCTCTCTGAGAAAGTAATAAGATCGTAATTTATCAGCGGTAAAATTGCTCTTCATTAATACACCTTCTCAGATACTTTTTTGCGCTTAATTACTCGTATAAGTTACTCAAAGTACAGTTTTTAACCAATCCTTTTGTTGCTTTAATGGTGATTTCATCGTTAATTTGCAATTACTTATTCGTTTAGCAGTTTTTAATTATATATTTCATTGCATTGTTAGTAATAATTCATTTTAGCGTGTAGGTACGTTTGCTGATAATTTATAGAATTTTTGCTATATAATGGTTTTTTTTTATCAAAATCATAACCTTTGCATCGGTTCTTGACTTAAGTATTGTTATTAAGAACGTAGTAGCTTAATTTTGGATTAAATCGTCTAACTTATCGATAAAACCCATCCCTACGACACTCACACAGACAAAGAGACAACACAAATCAAAGCGCGCGCGTCGTACGAGCGAGAATGAAATATTCAAATTTGGAAGCTGATTCCGTTTATGGCTACTTAATTTGGGTGATTCGATTTGAATATTTAAAAAAGGTACGAAGGAAAAAAATGTATGGCCATAGACATTCCTTGAGCGAGACACGGAGGTTTTAATGTAGCAGATTTTACGTTATTTATTATCTGTGAGCGGTGTGTAAGATCGCTGAGGTTAAGTTGCCGTGATTGAGGTCTGGATTTGGATGGGTGGTTGTACGAATGAAATGTAGGGTCAGTTCAAAGAATTAGGGTTGTGTGATTTACTTATATTTTAAATGTTTATTTTGACATGGTTATTGGGCAAATCTGCGGTTATTTCGTTAGTCATGCTACCTGAAGACGATAAAATAGTGCATATTGGGGAATAGATTCATCATATTAATTTAATGTCTTAGAGTTAACAGCTGATGTAAAGATTAAAGAATGTGGTTTACTGTCATGCCCGCGCCGGCTATCAACAATGGCTAACGATAGGTCATCTTGCGGTTGCTACTTTTATGGTTTTGGAATTTCGCCAAGTTTGACGCATATTCACTATGCTTGGCAGACGTAGTGGCACATTTTGTCGCATAATGAACAACAGTAGTTGGTGTTTCTTCTCAGGGTAATCAGCTAAGAAACACCTTATCTAGCTTAAACTGACGAAAAAATTGTAGTGTTAAAGTGTTTTTAAAACCTAAGTATTTAGGAGGAATGGCAGGCGGTCGCCTCCTTCTGTGAAGCAGTTATGCTAACAAAGGAGGCGGCCGATCGCGTGAGGCAACGGTCCTCACGCCCTAACCGTCGCCGGTATTCCGATCCCGATTTCCGGCAACCGTAGGCGCGGGCTTGCGGACGGCGAGTAATGGGTGGCTCGCCGTCCGACCGTCCGGTAACTGTCCGGACCGAGCCCAAGTCGTCGACGGCGCGTATTGTTCCACGCGCGCCTCAGGGAGATGTCAGCAAATCGTAGGGGCCCAGCAGGGCCGAAGCCTACTGGGGCCACGGGTAGTGTGAAAGCGAAGCCCGGGGCCCCGGGATGAAGGCAAAGAAGGAACAGGAGTGGGTTTTTAGTCAGTAAAAGTCTGACACTATCTCTCGCTCCGCCCAAGAGCGGATTTGTCATTAGAAGATTTTCCCACCTAAAAAAAAACCTAAGTATTTGCAAAATAAATATCATTCGTAAAACAGCGCTCATATCAAAATCTGGTGAGTTGTGGCTTAGAAAGGCTTTGAACCAAACTCTGTCATGAATCGAACTACGTATGTCATTTTAGGTGATCATCCAAACACAGGCTGGTTTTTTGGGAGTTGGGAAATCATCTAAATGGCTTCTCCTGCCCTAGGGTGTAGCGAGAGGGAATGTCAGTCTTTTACTGACTAAAACCTTACAATGTTCTTTCAGTTGCCCTTAGTGTTCCAGGGTGGTTCTTCAAAACGTACAGCAGAAACAATAAGAAAGAAAAACGTTTATTTGTTCCTCAAACATACAGTAGAAATAAAAATAGATATGGAAAAATAACATTAAAATTTGTGCAAGGCCAAAAATGCGCCTAACTCAGCGTATGCTGCGATATTTAAAACGATAAGTAACGCAGCGCTGGTTTTGTTAGGGCCCGCGATGATGTCACACTCACTGATGTTAAATAAAATTAGGTATTAATAAATAGTAAGAAAACAGATAAAAAACCTGAATTTATGTTAATGTGTGTCATATAAATGTTAAATAAATATTTATAAAAATAGTGCATACAATATTAAATAAATAATGAACCATCTCAAATGAATCTCTGAATTCATCTTGGTAACGGTTGCGGGAGTCCGATGGATGCGAGACGCACAGGACCGTTCGTTGTGGCGACGCTTGGGGGAGGCCTATGTCCAGCAGTGGACGTCTTTCGGCTGAAATGATGATGATGATGATGAATGAACCATAGACAGACGCCTGACGCATTTTAAGCAAGACAGGTTGCAATTTCTTTTTTTTATTCTTGATAGGTTCGCGCTTGACCGCTATCTCACCTGATGGAAAGCGACGTTGCGGTCGACGATGGAGCGCGCTTATCTAGAAGTAACCTATTTACTCTTGACTTAAAGATTTCCGGGTTGTAGCCATCAGGAAACACAGATTCCGGCAAGGAATTCCACTCCTTAGCTGTACGCACAATGAATGTGTTCCCAAAACGTTTTGTGCGAGAAATCACAATCTGTGACCGTACTACTAGACTTTTACGTGTTTTCCTTTAAGTTTATTTACGCATTTTAATTAGAAAGGAAGTTTATTATTATAATCAGGAAATAACTTTTATTGCTTTTATCAGGAAATTACAAATCTAGGGCATGTCTGTTCATTGGTTCAAATGATATTTAAAAAAAATACCATTATATTATTATTTTATTTTTGAAAATATTTAAAAAATCGGCCAAGTGCGAGTGCTTTGCACACAAAAGGTTTCGTACCATTATCTATACAACTTTAGGCACTACCATTATAACCTTTTTTTTAGTTTCACCTGTCCCTGTGTGGTTGTTGAAAAAACATCAAAATTCTTATTCTGTTTTTAGTATTTATTGTTATAGCGGCAACAGAAATACATCATCTATGAAAATTTCAACTGTCTAGCTGTCACGGTTCATGAGATATCTACAGCCTGGTGACAGACAGACAGACAGACGGACAGCGGAATCTAAGTAATAGGATCCTGTTTTTACCCTTTGGATACGGAACCCTAAAAATGACCTAATTAAAGCGTTGTATTTAAGTATGGTATTGATAGGCCTTCCAAAAGGTGGACTGATTACACTTCAGCATGGCATAATCAACCTTATAATCCTCTCACTGCTGGGACTCAGGCCATTGGTAGATTCACATGTCTTGGTTTTTCAATGACATAAATTCTGCTTGACTACGATCCCACCTGAACCCACTCCACCACTGCTCACACTAAAATTCACAATTCATCTTTCAGGTCGTCAGTCCTTAACTGTTTTTTGTAATCTAAGCAACCCTCACGTTAATTTACCAGTTTATAAACCCAATCAATGGTATATTATGCTGAAAAACGAAAATTCCCTCCATTCCTACAGTAACAAAGATGGCCGATCCAATGCTACCAATACTGACAAATCTGTACTCAAACCATACTGCCATACATTCCTCTGACTGTGATCGAAACCTTTAGGTTGGTACTAGTTTCGTCTAAGCTTTCCCCGTCAAATCTGAGGAGGATTCGGATCACTCCCGTCTGTCTTTCTTTGAGGAATGCTGTGTGACTGAAGTTTTTGAAGGAATTTCTTCGGATGAACTTCAGTGTCTGTTTTAATTATTCGCAAATTGATTCCTAGCGGATATTGTGATGTAAAATTGATGTAGTTTGGTATCTCAAGTGTCTGCGCAATTGGAAAATATGTGGAATCTTTGAAACAGGCTTTTATTTCAGGCACAATTTTATTGTAGTGTTGACTACCTCAGCGAAGTTTGCCGAGAAGGTTGACTTGATACATTTGCTGCCAAATGGGTACTACAAAAACATTAGAATGTTTACATCCATATTATAATGGTAAACAAATTAACTATTTATACGAAGACATGGCTTAAAGCATTTAGTATCCAAACCTAAAACTTCTTCTTCCTGCCCTTATCCCATATTACTTGGGATCGGCGCAGCACGTTTTTTTCTTCCATTCTCTCCTGTCACCCGTCACACTATCACTAACTCCCTTTTCTTTCATATCACTCCTCACACATTCCTTCCATCTTTTCTTTGGCTTCCCTCTCCCTCTCCATCCATCCACATGTATACTCAGAACTTTTTTAGTAACATGCGTTCATCCAAGCAAAAAACACTAACAAATAAAAAATGCTTTTTGACTTGGAATGGTTCGAATGTAAAATGTGAATGGAATAGGTACTGCTAGCTGAATTGTCTCGTTAATTGTTTTATTTTTGACAATTTTGACTGAATTAATTACAGTTTTGTTTGTAAACTTCTATACACTTTTTTTTAAAGTGGAAACCACCCAATGCCTTTTTCCGCAATTTTTTTATTTATTCTTGATAGGTTCGCGCTTGACCGCTATCTCACCTGATGGAAAGCGACGATGCGGTCGACGATGGAGCGCGCTTACCTAGAAGTAACCTATTCACTCTTGATTTAAAGATTCCCGGGTTGTAGCCACCGCTCTATTTATTTATTTCTTTGGGAAAACAGACAGTTGCACAAAGTTTCTTAATTAATAATCCTTAGCATCTAAAGATAGTAGTGTATGTGTAACTCACGTTATCCAAATGTTACCTATAAAATTTTTGATATAAGAACTAATTAGGTATGCGAGTGAATTTACTCTCTCTAGGAGCGAGAGGGCGTGTTATACTTTCATGGACTAAAATCTACCTGTTACTTTTAGTTCTTTTTGTATTCTAGGACCACGATATGACTTTCTGAAATCCCCTGTGGCAAAACTTGTATACCCTGTGTTGTGATTCCCAGGTCGGAAAAACTTTTTCAATACACAATGCGTACAGCTAAGGAGTGGAATTCCCTGCCCGAGTCTGTGTTCCCTGATAGCTACAACCTAGGGGTCTTTAAGTCAAGAGTGAATAGGTTACTTCTAGGCAAGCGTGCTCCATCGTCGGCCACATCATCGCTTACCATCAGGTGAGATGGTGGTCAAACGCGAGCCTATCAATAATAAAAAAAAAAAAAAAAAAAAAAAAAAAAAAAAAAAAAAAACTTACCTACTCGAAAACCCGCTCTTAACCCGCCGCTTTTAGGCACGCAATAGACAGTTTTCCGCACTATTCCAGAAAAGTGAGCGGGCTCTCCCCCGCCACAATTTTATTACATTTATCGTATCAAGCTGGGCATGTGTCGACCCCTACGAGTCGCCGGTCAACCCCCGTTTATACATTTTGTAAGTGTATTGAAAAAATCGTTTGATACACGTGCAAATTTGTCACTGCAGCCCTCGGCTCCATAACACCCTCGCCTACGGCTCGTGGGAATTCCGCCTCGGTCGCAATGACAAACTTTCTGCACTTGTATCAAATTTTTCCCTTAGGAATAGGGAATAATTATAGGCACGTAGTTTTTTTTTTTACTTAATAAAATACTTATTATTTCTAGTTAGTGGTAGAGTGGTGACGGCACGGTTGACGCAGTGGTTGAGCGAGTGGCTACTGTGCTGTCGCAGGTTCGATTCCCACACGGAAAATATATTTTTATGGCCTCGCTATCTATTTCCTACGCGCGTAACCTAATGGCGGTGACGTCACATTGTAATTCGTGCATCCTTTTTCTGTTATTTAACAGTTTTCCCTTCCACCAGATTTGAAAGGTTTCTAACCGACTTTATTTTAATCTGAAAAAATATTTCTATTATTTTACAATTTTGGACAAGGTTACCTTTAAAAAAAAAATGAGTTATGTAGTACCAAATACCAAATTATCGTTTTTATTTCCTAGAAATTAATAATAATAATAATTCTACAACTATCACACAACGCTATCTTACCTACTAGACAACTGATCATCATCATCATCATCATTTCAGCCGAAAGACGTCCACTGCTGGACATAGGCCTCCCCCAAGTATCGCCACAATGAACGGTCCTGTGCGTCTCGCATCCATCGGACTCCCGCAACCGTTACCAAGTCATCGGTCCACCTTGTAGGAGGCCTTCCAACGCTACGTCTTCCGGTACGTGGTCGCCATTCCAGAACCTTTCGGCCCCAACAACCATCCGTTCTGCGAGCAATGTGCCCTGCCCAACATGACAACTGATAAACATACTTAAATATTTCTATATACATACATATTATAGATAAATTAAACCCAGACACAGAATAAAAAATCGTGCTCATCGCACAAATATTTGTCTTGAATGGAAATCGAATCCACAACCTTCGGCGTAGCAGTCAGGACCACTAACCACTAGACCAACAGGCCGGTCGATTCGTCAATTGTCTCTATGCAGTTACGATTTACCTGGATAGGTACTAGGTCTGCAGCACACAGCCCAGGTACCCTATATCAGTCACAAACCCCAGCGTAAGCAGGCTCAGTTTATTATAACCAATATTTCAATGCTAAACCATTGCGGATGACGCGGTACCACGCCGTAAGTCGATATGATCCGCAAGACATAGTGTTGTGCTTCGCGTTGTCGTAAAATATCGACACTTTGCTATCGACAAATCGATGCGAGCTATTGATATTGCTTAAGTAGGGCTTGATGGGCGGATTTTGAGTTTATTTACTTTTGTGATTTGTTTGTGTGTAGACAAACTTGAGTAGTAGCTTAGGGCCTACTGTTCACGGGCGCGTAGCTTCATAGACGCGTATTCGTCATTATACCTACGCTTGATGTAAGCCTGCTCGCAGCTTACGAGTATCTACATACAAAACTATGAAAATCTGTCGCCGAAGCGTCGTGCCGTCGTGTCGTTGCAACTTCGTCGACAGAATTTAAGTGGACAGTTACTAGGCCTTAGTAATATTGACGGCGCGTATTGTTTCACGCGCGCCTCAAGGAGATGTCAGCAACCATAGGGGCCCAGCAGGGTCGAAGCCTACTGGGGCCAAGGGTCTGATTCTGTAAGGAAGACTTGGCCCTGGTATGAAAGGCAACGAAGGAACAGGAGTGGGTTTTTAGTCAGTAAAAGTCTGACACTATCGCTCCACCCACTAGCGGGAAATGTCATGTGTATGATTTCCCACCGAAAAAAAAGGCCTTAATAAAAAAACAAATCCTGCGTTAGCTATAATATCATTATAAAATCAATTCTTTTCTGTTTGCTTTAATACATACCATATATTTAATAAGATGCTAGAAGGTTGATTAAATTTTAAAATATAATCAAATCTGCAATCTCTCATTCGTTTTTATGAGCTGAAACTAATTGCTTAGTCAATGAATTCATTATAATGAATGATGTAGCATCAACAAAATTACCAATTCAAAATAACTACACCAATGAACATCAATAAACAATACACTTAACTTTGTACCTTCTGTAAAATATATACCCAATAAAATTGTCCAGTAGGCTGTAAGTGATGTTAAAAACATGATAAATATTCAACGCAATCGCATCGTTCTAAACGACCGCTTGCGTCGGTGGACGCTGAGCGAATGAGCAAAAAAGCCCGCGAGACGTTCATCTGACATTCAACGTTGGGTGGGGCCTGAAGCTACCCGCCTCCCCAAACGAGCACCACCATTGGCTCATTTAAAAATCGATTCCATTTTATAAATATGTAACCACTTTCGTTTCCCGCGCATCGAAACCGTTGCAAGACGCAAACGTTGCAGTACAACTGTCACACTTATTTTGACAGTTAAAGAATCCATTTTCGAAAATCGAACAGCTAGTGTTGGGACGTTTGCTATCGATAAACACTCAATTGTTTTACCGACATGTCTTTGTGGTCTCTTTTGTTTTATTTAAAGGAGAACAGGCCCAAGATGTTTTTTTGTTTGAATTATTTTTATTATAGGTCCGTGTAGGTAGGTTGGAATAAACAAGAGTAAGTACGTAGGTGGGTGAAATTGTATCTGTAATAAATAATGGTGTATTTATGATTTATGGTGGAACAGGAGGGTTTCGGGAGAAGATTACGGTGGTTACGTTGGAACGTTTAATAGTAATGATCTTCACTCTATACGTGCTTTTCAAGAGTATTCAAGATGGTGGTTTAATGAGTATAATGAACGCTATAAATTATATTTCACCTGTTTGTTTAAACATTTAACATTTTTTTTTAGATGGGACATCATCCAATGACTTCTCGCGCCCTTGGATGGGGCGAGAGGGCTTGTCAGATTTTTACTGACTAAAACTCACTCCTGCTCCTTTTTTGCCTTCGTTCCAGGGCCCCGGGGTTCTCTTTCGCACAACCCATGGCCCCAGTAGGTTTCCCTGCTAGACCCTTACGGTTTGCTGACATCGGGCGCGCGTGGAATACTTCGCGTCGTCGACAACTCGAGCTCAGTTTGGACGGTTACCGGACGGCCGGACAACGAGCTACCCATTGCTCGCCCTCCGCAAGCCCGCACCTACGGTGGCTAAACATTTAAATTGGATTAGCGCGGCGTGTGGTTGCCTACGTAACAACCGCGTTATAAGATCCTTCTTCAAGGTTAAGCTGCAGTTACTGCGGTCAATCTGTAGATGGGTAGGTCACATTTACACCTTTTAGTATTTTGTTACATGCTTTAGCGTCGGTCCTGGTTGCGCAGTGGTAACAGTCCCGACTAACGAGTTATAGGTCGGGGGTTCAAACCCAGCCTGGTGAATTAGTCTGTGTAGTTTATTTCATCACCACTGCTCATAAACGGTGAAGGAAACGGAACAAATTATATTTGCATGACCATATATACAGGGTATCTTTGACATCAACGTACAAACGAATACCATGGATCCAGTATATGATTCTGGACTCCCCAGGCGGTAGAATTTTTTGTCGGTTTTTTCCAAAAATTTAAAAAAAATCTTTGTTTTTTAATTTCATCATCATCATCATCTTCCTGCCCTTGTCCCATCTTATTTGGGGTCGGCGCAACACGTTTTGTTTTTAACCGACTTCAAAAAGGAGGAGGTTATATGTTCGGTAGAATGTATGTTTTTTTTTTTTTTTTTATGTATGTTCACCGATTTCTTCGAAAATTTTTTGATTGAAAGGTTATGCTTCCGAGTTGGTCCCATAGAAATATTGTTATGATCTGATCATGAACTTCGAAGATATGGAACAGAACTCCTCATAGGATCACAGCAGAACCGTCGTAAAAAGTAAAATTGCTTTGTTTATACGTGTAGTCGATGACTGACTTAAAGTAGAGGAGGAATATATCGAACTGATCTGATGATGAAGCCTGAAGTTAGGCACCGGAACTCTGTAATAAATTAATGTAAGTAATCTAACCGTGTTTGGGATTATTAGAATTGTCATGAGATGCACTCTGGGTATTTAAGTTTAGCTGAGGGGTACTTTTCAGTGGTGGTACCATAACTAAAAAGTGCAAAATAAAAACTTTTTACAAAATAAATACAACCGACTTCAAAGTTAAAAAAAAACACTGAAAAGTGCAAAATTAACTTTAATTTCGGAAGTCGGTGTTAAATAACGAAGAGACAAAACTATTATACAAACACCGACTTCCGAAATTAAAGTTAATTTTGCACTTTTCAGTGTTTTTTTTTACTTTGAAATCGGTTGTATTTTTTTTTGTAAAAAGTTTTTATTAATTTAAACTGTATAAAATCGTTATTCTAACATTTTTAGTGAACAAAATGAATGAATTACTTTTAAAATTAAAATTGTCATAGGGGTTGATTAGAATAACGATTTTATCTACCTCGATGTATTATTTTTTTTTTTTTTTTGTTTTTTTACTAAAAATATCATCGGGGTTGGTTAAAACAACGATTTTACTAAGTATAAATTTAAAAAAATACAGTTTTTTTTTCTAAATTTGGAAAAAGTTGCCGAAAAATTCTACCACTGGGGTGTCCAGAATCATGTACTGGATTCGTGGTATTCGTTTGTGCGTCGATGAGGTATATAGGGTGACTGGTAATTAGTGACCGATACTTAAACACGTGATTGTACTCATGATTACAAAAAACTTTCCCAAAGAAACTTTTCTTATATTCTCATTAGTTTTATCACAATAACAAAACAGCTGTTTAAATACGCGCGCGCGCCTGCGACCGGCAACCGCTCAGCTGTTAGCCGCTTGACGGCGCCGTACCTACAATAGTGATAAAACACCTGTGCGGCTTGCACACCTATGGGGTGTGCGCGCGCGTATTACAAACAGCCTTAGATTCAAACAGCTGTTTTGTTACTGTGATAAAACTAGTGAGTATATAAAAAGTTTCTTTGGGAAAGTTGTTTGTAATCATGAGTACAATCACGTATTTAAGTATCGGTCACTAATTACCAGTCACCCTATATAGGTAGTTGTTCCAGGTGTGGGTGTCTTGTGTATGAGGGTTTACTTGTTTGAGAACGCACAAACGATGCCTACAGGAGTACCACTACAGGAGTAGGGTTACTAGTGTAGTGCAATGTTTAAAAAAAATGTCCCTCGAACAATATGTACCGTCTATGGATTCAAATTAGCAATAACACACGTTATTGCTAATTTGCAAAAAATTTTTTTCAAAACACTTACTCGAAAACCCGCTCTTATCCCACCGCTTTTTGGCACGAAATAGACTTTTTTCCGTTCTGGAATGGCGACCACGTACCGGAATACGCAGCGTTGGAAGGCCTCCTACAAGGTGGCCCGATGACCTGGTGAGGGTCGCGGGAATCCGATGGATGCGAGACGCACAGGACCGGTCATTATGGCGACATTTGGGGGAGGGCTATGTCCAACAGTGGACGTATTTCGGCTGAAATGATGATGATGATGATAAATGGTCGCCTAATTTGAATTTACACGCCTCTTCAGTTAGTTATATTTCTATTCGAATACTTTAAAAGCACGGCGTAAGGTACTCTTTGGTACAGTGGTTTTGCGAATGGCTCCTGCATTGCGTGTCACGGGTTCGATTCCCGCACGGAACATATTATTTATATGACCTTCTTCTTCTTCTCGAATCAATGGTTTTCTATCCCTTAAAGTTCTTGGGCCCAGTAGGTTGCGTTTATGTCTTGTCAGTAGCGTATTTTAGGGTCTGTGCACACCACGGTTTTTAAACGCGCCGTTAACGCGCGTTTGTAGCGATACAGACGCGATACGCACGCGAGTCAGACGCAGCCTGTAGATATTTTTATTTACAATTCTTCTGTACGTATGTTTGTGACATTCCTCCTAAATGGCTAATCCGATTTGGAAGATACTTTTCGTGTATAAGTGCAAGGGAGTCCCTGGGTGGTTTGAAAATACAATTCGATCCGGTAGGTGACACTGCAATCGGGTTACAGCTAGTTTATTTATATATAACACTCTTACAGAAGAATTACCTATAGATATCAGGGGCGCCGACTCCGTGCCGAGCACCCCTGAGAATAAACATCAAGATACAGATCAGTAACCGCCTTTTAGGTTACGTATAAATTGTAATATTTCTTGATACTAAAAACAAGTTTCATTTTATATTTTTATCAAACATAATTAGTAATTAAGTACGCATTATGTAAGTAGGACATTTATTTATTTGTCGGTCTATCAGTGTGCATTTCTCTTCTCACACTTCGCTGCTTTTTCGAGTTCATCAAATGAGCATGATCACCCATGAGGTTTTCTAAAAGCCGGCGCCCCTGATAGATATTTTTTATAATAGCGGTCCCGGCAGACATTATACTGCCCGAAATCTGGCATTATGGCAGATAAAAAAAATTAAGAACTCGCTTGCAGCGCCCCCTACAGAGTCCAGTTGTCCACTCAAATCTACACAGAGAATTACAACTAAATCGGTCAAGCCGCGAGAAAGGAATTAGGTGACAAACATACATACAGAAGAATTATAATACTTATGTATAATCAGAAATCAGAAACGTTTATTTCAAAAGACCAATTACAGGCACTTTTGAATTGTCAAAATGTCGGTCAGTCAAAAAATGTGAAGCTATATTGCATAAAGATGCACGCCACCATCGAGATATAGGTACTAACGTACTAGAGAAGCTACGTCAAATAACTGAATTGTCCTATTTTCGTAATTTGAATCTTTAGTTCGCTGCAGCGCTAAAATAATAACAATTCGTCTAAACCGTAACTAATTTACCACAGTGCTAGATTTGCTGCGGAAGTGTATTTATTCTCGGCAAAAAGGTCTTAAGCGCAATGTAAATCACGGCAATTACGCGTTTTCTTCGACAAAGTGCGGCGCGATCGCCGCTGTTGAACGAGACAAAGTAGGAATTTACGGTGTCTTCTCTAGTACGTTAGTACTTATATCTCGATGCACGCCACCTTTCTACTCTCCCCTTTAAAACAGGACAGGCGTTATTAATCAGTAAGTCACAGAGAACATCACTTAATAGAGTCCATTACTGGGATGAGAGCCCGCGGCGATTGTTAAATTAAATGGCGGAGCAGGATTGAGTCGCACTATCTTTAAATATGCTAGGTTTTCTTTTACTTGGCAAATGATAGTAGATTTTTTTTTTCTTTTTTTGTGTTAATTATTATCCATATATGTATCCTACTATGTTTATTTTAAGATGCCTAAATTGCAACTCATTAAAGGTTAGACGGGCTGTTGACCAAATTACAACAGCCTGGTAAATTGTTACACTGATGCGTCCGACTTACATGCAGAGTTGTGTCAATTATTTGTTCCGAATAATTACAATCGGTCTAGAAAGCATATTATAAATTATTTAATGTTCCATTTTGTCGCCCTGTAGCTCGATCCATCTCCCCTATACTCAACGCGCTCGTGGAGACCAGACCTGGATTGGATTTGTTTGCTGATGAATGGAAGACAATATTATTAGAAAGTTTGCGATTCTGTGAGAAGACAGAGTGGAAGGATTAACGTATTTTAGTATTAATGGCTATTTTGCTGTACTAAATAAATAAATAAATAAAATTAATTTGACTGGCCTGTTGGTCTAGTGGTTAGTGGCCCTGACTGCTATGCCGGAAATTGTGGGTTCGGTTTCCACCCAAGACTAATGTTTGTGCGATGAGCACGATCATTTGTTCTGTGTTTGGGTGTAATTTATCTATAAGATGTATGTATTTAGAAATATGTAAGTATGTATAAGTATGTTTATCATTTGTCTAGTACTCATAGCACAAGCTCCGCTTAGTTTGGGACTAGATGGAGTTGAGTGCAAGTTGTGGAATATTATTATTGTGGAATTTTATTGCTTTACTTGTTTCTAGAATCTTGAGCTTAAGAGTGTTCTTTTCGAGGTACATTTTCATACAACCGCTCTTACGTGATTATGATGTTATTACATATCTTTCTCTAGATATTTTGGATACACAGCTATCTTGTGGATATTATATATCTAAGCTTCTATAAAAATCAAAACATAAATTTGTGTAAAACTAATCTATTAAAAGACCTCTCAAAATCTGCTATTTTACGTGAACTTTGGCCCTCCATAATGTACTCATATATTAAAATAAAAAAAGTACATCAATAGAAGCCTTGCACATTTAATCAAGATTCTGAATGACGACAATTTTTATGAAAAAAATTTAAGGGTCTCAAGGGTTTAAAAAAAAACACGTATTTCATGGAACAAGTTCTTTGAAATATTCGAGTAAATCACGGAATTACCAAATGCCAACAGAGTTTTCAGGCGTTATCTCTTTTTTTGCATTGCCTCTTCATCAAACATCGCGTTGGAATGCTTTAAATGAAGCAACAAACTTTTAAACCATGATCAATGTTGACGATAGGCGAGTGAGGAAGGAGCCTCTTAATGTTATTTATTTATCGAATCTGTAGTTGATATTGAACGAGATCTCTTTTTATTATTGATAGGCTCGCGCCTGACCAGTATTATATTTCCATCTGATAGAAAGCGACGATGTACGGAACCCCGTTTCATCCCTTTAGGGGTGCATTAAAAAAATCCTTTCTCTTTCTTTGTATACGTCATAAAAAAAAATCTGTGAAAAAAATACAGAATTCTAGGTCCAAATTTTTGGACTGAGCATTGATGAGTCGGTGAGCGAGTCAGGACTTTGCGTTTTATATACCTAATACAGGTAGCAAGCAAGATCACAAGCTGGGTGGATGTCAGCATAGTTACCAGTGGTGTAGGTAGGCGTGGGCGAAGTGGCCCCATGCCCATGGCCTTGCACTTAAAGGGGCATCGCGTGATGACGAGCGAAGATTCCTTAAGTGTGAGGTTTTAATTTCATGTAACCAACTATTACTAAAAAAAGTTTTTATAAGTTAGTGTTTTTGTATTTACAAAAAGATGGCTAGATAGCCATCGCCTAGCTACACCACTGATAACTATGCTAGCATCCACCCAGCTTGTGATCTTGCTTGTTGGCATAGCCTTTTCTAACTACCTTGTGGGTCGGTTTGCAGTCTAACCGCGGAAACGGCTGAATACTTTTTATTTTTATTTTATTTTATTTTATTAGGGAAAAAGAACGATATTACAATATATATTACACTTATTAGTAGGTATACAAAACAAAATCAATGTAATAACCACAACATTTTCCACATATTAACATAGAGGTACGCTATGATGAGGACTAATAGGCAAGCTAGGTATTATTCTTGAAAACACTTTATATACGCAGTTACAAACTTTACGTCGAAAAGCATTTCTACTAAGCATAATTATATCAATACCCGGGTTTTGCATGGAGTGACTGTTTATTAGACCAGGCAAGATGACAAGTACCTATTTTTTCCCAAGATCTTGAGAAAAAATAGGTACTCAAAGAAAGAGGCCTGCTGATGCGCCTTCGCCTACGTCTAAATTAGTCCAAGTTACGCCTGTGATAGTTACCGAAAAATCACATCAAACTTTGAATCAGTCCAGTAAGTATTCTTTTTGCATCATTACATTACTCAATAGCAGACCAAACAAGACAGGTGGTATCACACAATCGCCAATGATCCAAGTGCCATAGAGTACTACCAAGTACAGAGTACAATCAACCACACATGTATGTCATCACGCATTGACAGTACCACTATCGCAAAGAATTACATCTTTTTTTTTTGGTTGTTGTTCAGTGGCTGTTTTAATTTTAAATAGCATATTTTATCATAACATGGCGTGCAAATGTATTCACAATCAATGATCTCAATTAATCTAGATGCAAAACAGGTTCTATTGACTTGTCTTTTTTAAATAGCAATAAAATGAAAAGTATTTTTTCTTTTTTTTTCAGCAGTAGGTAAGTCTTGTTAACTATTTGGTATTATTTATACATAAGTAGGTATGTTAAAAGTCAGTAAATAATGTGTTATATTAATGGTGTTGTAAATAATCTCCTTCTTTTTGAAGTCGGTTAATAAAATTAGCAATTTCGACTATGTAGAATAAAAGGTGTTTTTTTTTATTTTTATTTAATTTTAGGTATGTTTAAATAAATACAAAAATAATAATATTTTGGCTGTTTTTATTCTTAGCATTTCTCAAAAGAAGGCGTGTGATATAATACAAAACTTTTGGAAAACTCACCGGTAGGTAATTAAATTGCACCCGTATGAAACCGGGGCCGATCACTAGTATATAATATCAGTAGATTATTGTTACTTCTCTACGCGGTTGACCTTACTGCAGAGAGTGCTAGGGAGTAGTTTTGAACCCCACGGCCGCGAAATGGCAGCACAAAGGACTGTTATGAATATTACATTTCACCCCTCACTTGATGCGGCTTGGGGTTGTGACGAGATTTAAGTGTCGATATCGATAGTTTTGAAGAGTGGACGTCACTATTATTGGATCATGAAAAAGAAGAAAATGTCAGACAGAAAAATTACGTAGATAATTTTTTTTTTATATCACTCCAGTGGAAACAGCCCCGACTTACGTGTTATGTGTCGCGGGTTCAAACCCAGCCAGGCACATTACTTTGAGTAATTTATTTCAACACAATTACTCTTAAAACAGTGGTGGAAAACATCGTGATGAAACCGGCATGTCCTAGAACCAAAAATTCGAAGACGTGACATCCACCAACCCGCACTGGGCCCGCGTGGTGGATTACGGTCCATTCCCTTTCCTAGAGTGGAGGCCTAAGTCCCAGCAGTGGGATCGTTATTAGGCTGATTGTGCTAGTTTATTCTCTTATTTTCACTGCAATCATCAAACCAGTTACTACGAAAACTTGTTTGACAGATAATGTTAACTTTAGTAATTGATTTTTCTGTAGTCTGTGTTTCCTGATAGCTACTACCTAGGGATCTTTAAGTCAAGAGTAAATAGGTTACTTCTAGGCAAGCGTGCTCCATCATCGGCCACATCATCGCTTACCATCAGGTGAGTGGTCAAACGCGAGTCTATCAATAAAAAATAGTACATTTTGATACAAGTGCAGAAAGTTTGTCATAGCGACCGAGGCGGAATTCGCACGAGCCGTAGGCGAGGGTGTTATGGAGCCGAGGGCTGCAGTGACTTAATTGCACGTGTATCAAACGACTTTTTTCAATACACTCACGACGAAATGAATAAACGGGGGTTGACCGGCGACTCGTGGGGGCCTGGCCTGATACGATACATGTAATAACATTGTGGCGGGGAGAGCACGCGCACTTTTCTGCACTAGTGCGGAAAACAGTCTATTGTGTGCCTAAAAGCGGTGGGATAAGAGCCGGTGGGGCGAAAGTTTTAGGTGGAAAAATCATCCAATGACATCTCACGCTCTTAGGTGGAGTGGGAGGGTGTGTCAGACTTTTACTGACTAAAAACCCACTCCTGTTCTTTCTTTGCCTTCGTTCCAGAGCCCCGGGTTTCACTTTCACGATACCTGACCGCTTTTAGGTATGCAAATTATTATTTTTTGCAGTAGTGCGGAAAAGTGCATGAGCTCACCCCCGCCACAATTAATTGTATGTATCGTATATGGCTGGACACTAAGCGACCCTCACGAGACGCGGGTCTACCCCCGTTTATTTGTACCTTCGGAAGTGTATTAAAAAACGTCGTCTCTTGATACACGTGGAGTCACTGCAACACTCAGCTCCATAACAATTTTGAATTCCGCCTCGGTCGCAATGACTAAAATTTTTTTAACACTTGTAATAAAATGTACTATTATTTTACTCTAAAACCATCGACAAACTCTCCCGCCAAAACCACAACCCTCCTTACTCTATGGCAATCACTCAACAGGGTTGCCAGTTATATTCACCACTATAACCCCGCGAGCCCATACCTCAAGTACATCACAATTTCATGCTCGTATAGCAGGGGTATCAACAGACAGAGAGGTTGCGTCACAGCTTGATACAAGGGCCAATACTTTGTAGATGTAACAACTGTTTTTAATACGAAACATGGTGTAGTTTGGGGTACGTTGAGTTTTGTTTTTTAATTATGCCATGTGGCGTAATTTGCTCGATATGTGGTCTCTTTGTTTTGAGGTGGGCAATCAAAATAACTCGTCCCATTCTGAGTTTTCGGCGGGATTTCTTTGAGTGAAGTTCGGTGGCTGTTTTAATTATTCGCAAATTGATTCCTATGGAATATTGTGATGTAAAATTAGTGTAGTTTGGTATCTCAACTGGGCAATATGTGGAATCATTGAAACAGTCGCGATCTCGGTAAAATAGAGCTGAGAGTTTTATTGTAGTGTTGACTTCCTAAGCGAAGTTTTCCGAAAAGGTTAACTTGATTACATTTGCTGCCAAATACTACAAAAACATTAGAATATGTACTTGTGTACCACTAGAACAAGGAAGCACAGACTTATTGAGACTATGGGCCACTTGGGCAAATGATGAACTAATGGCGGGCCACCAGCAAAAATTAAAAAAAAAAATACCAAAAATCCTCCCTTAGCTTACAACACCGCTCAAGTCGAAAATTGGCGGTTTTCACATTTGAATGCCTTTAGATGGAGCTGCTCATTGCGTGTCTAATCATTGGTCACATTATATAGATTTCAGTCAATCAGAAGTCATAATTCGAAAAGTAGTGATAGCGTGAAAGTCGGCTGGCCTCTCAACACCGCACAGTTTTTTTTCGTTTCCTGTAAAGTTGGTAAAAATGACTTATGCGGTGTTGTTAGATAAGGGACGAAATGTAATTTGTCATTTGTTTGTTTGTGTGTTTGTTCACAATTTGTCTCTGCATCACCCAAAGGTTGACTGGTAGAAAATGCCTTAAGGCATTAAGTCCGCCTCTGTACTCCTTTGTGCATAAATAAATAGATAAAAATAAAAATTTGAAGCGTGGCACTGCATTGTGCTCACAATCTTTTTTATATTTGGCTCAAATTTACTTGTAGCTACACGTAAAATTGCTCAAACTTTCATTTGCAAAGCGGTTTGGAATTTTTGTTTTGTTAAATAAATAATAATAATAAATAATAATTTATTGAATCAAATTTTTTTTTTTTTTTTTGTTCACTCGAACTACACATAGAACCAACCGATATTAGAGAACAAGAACAATTAGAGTAATGAATCTGGTACCCAAGGATAAATTTAACTTGTGTACTACCAGGATTCTCACGCTATTTTTACATTAAAAGAACATTAAAAGAATATCAGAAGGCAAAAAACTCCAAAGCCAAAAGCCAAAAGGTAAAAATCAAAATTGAGCCTTTCATTTATGCAAGTGTGGTGCATGTGATGTTGTGACTTTGTGAAGTAGTGTAAAGTTTGTGCACAGACTGTTCATGTGTAGGTCGTGTATTACTGAGATTATAACCTCAAGAGCTCTTCTGTTTCATTATAACATTTATAACTCTGCAACAGTAACCAGTCATAAACCCTTCTCTTACATTCCTGTAATTTAGAGCTATAAATAGAGCAATATTTGTTGGTTTTATTATATAAGAGGCTTCCGATACCGTAGAAATGTCTCCGAGCAAGTGTCGTCCTACAGATTGGAGTAGGGCATACCCTATAACGTTGGCGCTTATCTCGAATACTGGCATCGTACTTCAGCGACATGTGTTTACGCATAAGTACGAAGAGCTGCCTAACAGACAGAACTTTACAGTCTCTAAATAGACTGACTGTAGGATACTTGACGGTTTGGAGGTCATGACCTTCAGGACTGCCCTTTGTGCTCGTTCAAGGTCTATAAGGATAGTCTTGGCTGCACCTCCCCATACATTTATACAGTATGTAAGTAATGACTGGCACAGAGCGTAATAAACTGTTTTTAAAGTAGTGTGGTCTGCAGAGTATCGCAATTTTTTGAAAATACATAGCAGTTTACGAACCCGAGAGATAACACAATAAATATGAGTTTTCCAATTCAATAAGCTATCAATTTGTACTCCGAGATATTTAATAGTTGTCGATCTTGCTAACGGAGGGCAGGAACACCGTGCATTTAGAGAACAAGAATGAGCCCGCAGAATAATTGAATCAGGGGCAGGTAATGCAACGGTTTGTGAGGAAAAGGGTAAGAAGGTAGTTTCTGACAGATTTATAGTAAGTAGGTTGTTGTACAGTTAGCTCATCACTGCCGTCAATGAGTTTTCGGCGTGATTTGTTGCCTCAGTCCAGTTATCACCATGTCGAGTAAAGCCGTGTCATCAGCATACGCAAATATTTAACAATTTGTCAGGGAAAGTTTGCACAAATTGTTGACATAAACAAGAAAAAGGGTTGGTCCAAGTATTGAGTTTTTATTATAATTATTGAGTTGTTATTATTAAATACCGAAAAAGTTTGTTTACATAGGTATATAGGTAAGTAAAACCAAATAAGCTGGCACATTTCAGGACATTTGTGTGCAACTCTTTGTACATCGTATCTCTCGCTCCACCCAAGAGCGGGAATAAAGTTCAGCAAGTCTCCTTCATTGAATTTGTTGCGAAAATCTTGATCGTTTTGAATATCGATTAATTCTAACTGCATTGACTCTGGTGCAGTTTCAGCTGAAATGGTGAAAGGATTGCTAAATATGTCCAATAGAGGTTTAACTTTTTGAAACTCAGAAAATCGTTCACGAAAAGATTGTATTAAAATATCTAACTTTTCGACAAAACTAAGATTAACCGCAGTTTTATTAAATTTTTCAGCCATTTTCTTGTAATTTGGAAAATGATTCTAATCGAATTTATTTGTGATCTGAAAAGAGCTAGCTTGCTGACGGGCCACTGGCATATTGCCGGGGGGCCGCGGTCTGTGCATCTCTGCACTAGAGGATGTACATCCATATTCTAATGGTACATAAAATATGAAGACATTTCTATAAAAGCCAAAAACATTAACAAAAACAGTCTTTCAGCTCTAGTAGCGATAAGCGAAACGCGCGACAGCATCGCTACAAAAAGTCGTCGTGGGCGAAGAGCCTAAGTGGAGCGAGAGCGCGTGTCAGACTTTTACTGACTAAAACCCACCTGTCTTCCTCCAGTTGCACTTTACTTTCTAGGGCAGCAGTAACTCTTTCGAACAGCCCCGCAGCCCTCGGTATGTCCTCGTGGAGGCGATCGGCGGCAGTGATCTCTCGCGCCGGGCCTTGGTACAGGCCATGGTCCGGAGCGAGGAGTGGCAGGCGGTCGCCTCCTTCTGCGAAGCAGTAATGCTAGCAAAGGAAGAGGCCGACCGCTCGAGGCAACGGTCCTCTCGTCCCAGCCGCCGGGATTCCGATCCCGATTACTGGCCACCGTAGGCCCGGGCTTGCGGACAGCGAGCAATGGGTAGCTCACTGTCCGACCGTCCGGTAACCGTCCGGACCGAGCCCAAGTCGTAAACGGAGCGCATTGTTCCACGCGCGCCTCAGGGAGATGTCAGCAAATCGTAGGGGCCCAGCAGGGTCGAATCCTACTGGGGCCATAGGTGATGCGAAAGTGAAACCCGGGGCCCTGGGACGAAGGCAAAGAAGGAACAGGAGTGGATTTTTAGTCAGTAAAAGTCAGACACTATCTCCCGTTCCACCCAAGAGCGGAATTTGTCATTAGATGATTTTCGAGGGTTTTTTAGAAAATTTAGAAAGCCCTGTATGCAGTCTGGGTTTATTAAGGCCCTTACTACCATTTAGTGAGTGACATAAAACAGTGACTTTCTGAAGCCTACTCCCCGATAAGGACTGAGTTAATAGATTTGAAAAACAAAATATTACAGATTCAAATATAACATTATCAACTTATGATTTTTTCGTATGACTAATACTTTTGTGCCAATAATAAAATTTTAACAACATGATTTTTTTTCACTTGTTTTCCCTACTCCTTTCAAACGGCTTTGATCTTTAGAAATATGTTTACAGAAAAAAAATAGCTTGTTAAGTGTTTTTCAGACTGTGTATAGCAAATGTAAATCAACCAATATTTCCCAAAGAAAATGATTTTAAATGTTAGCGAGGCTCTATGCGGGCGCAGGCAGTAAGAGTATGTGTCGATTTAACTCCGGTCAGATGTTCATTTATACGCCCTGAGGTATGAGAGAGGTATGCTTTCGTGGACTATCCTACACGAGCTGTGAATTTTCTAGGCGCAAATAATCCTTTGATTTCTCTCGCTCTGTACCTACTTGTGCTATGTGACCTTGCTTCTTACCAAATTTCAGGATTCTAGGTCAACGGAAAGTACCCTATGAATTTTGATTCCCTTGAGAGTGTCGAAATACATATTTTTTGCGACATAAACGGCCGTATGTTTTGTTTTTCGTTAACACAGAAGTTTGATTTTTTCACAGCTTCAAGGGACCGCAGACTTGAGTATATAGTTTTAATTTCAACTCGATACCTCCACGCGTCCTTGAGATAAACGGTCTTGACAGACAGACAGACGGACAACAAAGTGATCCTATAGCGATTCCGTTTTTTCCTTATAAGGTACGGAACCCTAAAAAGTACTGATTCTTTTTTTTCAACATTAGTCATTTGTGGTCGTCTTCATCAGTTTCACTTCATCAAATTATATTTTCTGGCTTTACACGCTTGAGTTCTCTATGAAAATATCAAAATCAGTAATATGCATACTCATAATATTTCAGGAGTTCCGACAATTCTTCATCCCGTCATAAAAACTAGATTTTGAAATAAAAAATGGGACCAATCTGGTAACATATCCTTTCAATTAAAACAATAATTTTTGAAATTGGTTCATAAATAACGGAGTTCTGAGGTAACAAACATAAAAAATACAACCAATTTGAGAACCTCCTTCTTTTTTTTGAAGTCAGTTAAAAAACAAAGAAAATCGTTCCACTTTATTATATTAGTAAAGATCAGTTACGTATGTATTCCTCATGGACCCCATCATCAAAACTTAATTTTAACAAAAATTTGACAAATCTGGAAACACATTTCTTAATTTTGCAAATCGGTTCATCAACGACGGTGTTCTGAGGTAACAAACGCAAATAAATTCAACCAAATTAAGAACTCAGGCGGAAGCAACGCCCGGGTGTCATCATTGTGTGGACCACCCGGAGGACACGGTGGAGCTTACGGTGGAGGTGTGCCCCGCTTAGGCAGAGCACCGCCGTGTCCTCGTGGAGGCAATTGGCGGCAGCGACCTTTCGCGTCGGGCCCTGGTTCAGGCTATGGTTCGGAGCGACGAGGAGTGGCAGGCGGTCGCCTCCTTCTGCGAAGTAGTAATGCTAGCGAAGGAGGAAGCTGCACGCGTGAGGGAACGAAGGTCCTCACGCCCTAGCCGCCGTAATTCCGACCCCGACTACCAGCCACGGTAGACGCGGGCTTGCTGACGTCGAGCACTGGGTAGCTCGCCGTCCGGCTGTTCGGTAATTAACCGGACCGAGCCCAGTCGTCAACATCGCGTAGTGATCCTCGCGCTCCTCAAGAGATGTCAGCAAACCGTAGAGGCCCAGCAGGGCCGATGCCCGCTAGCTAGGACCGCGGAGAATTTCTGAAAGGGAAACCCGTAGTCCTATAATGCAAAGGGTAATTGAAGGATACAGGTGTGGTTTTAGTCAGTAAAAGTCTGACACGCCCTCCCGCTCCACCCAGAGCGTGAGAAGTCATTTGGATGATTTCACACCTTAAAAAAAAAAAAACAAATTCAGAACACATTCTGTTTAAAAATAAACAAAGAAAAACCCTTCAACTAAATTATATTACTAATAAAAATATCAGTTATGTATTGTCTATAATTATAATGGGTCACCACACCACCGACTACCTGCGCACCTTTCTCTGATTGCCAATAAATTTCTCTTCAAAGGTTGTTTGTAAAAAAAACGCTTTCTGCGACAACACCACCCATTGTTGTACCCTGATAATTTTGTTCCTACTGTAATATTTTATGGTGTACAATGAAACGTATGTTTATGGCTGTCCGTTACAAAATTGTGTTATTATACCAATTCTGAAAGTAGTCAAGGAAGCCTTCCTACCTGACTAAGATGCGGGATTGTTCAAAAGGGTTATGCGGGTGTTATATATAATGACGAATGTCATTATATATGACGTAGTTAAATCACGAATTTTAATATTTCACGAATATTGTTTGTTGTATTGTTTACATTGGTAACATTTATGCAGTAGCTTGAAGATCCACAGCTCGGTGCAGCTTTTAGATCCCATTGCCGTTGCTAGGGGCGGCAGGGCGACAACGCGATCTTCACTCGCCGAAGCGTCGTCTCAGACGTCTTCCAAAGGTTCACATTGCTCCAACGTAGTTCATGAAAATAACAAAATAAAATTCATCAGTTATGAACCAGGACACTATGTCTATCCCACTTCTGATGTTAGAATTATGGAGGAGGGTGGAATAACTACATTGATTTTATATATTTATATGTACCTACATATCATGCTAAGTTGTCAAGATGGATAACGGTTATTTACTGTGTATCAAAGTTCCTATGACTGGTGTGTAGGGAAAGGGTTTTATGAAGAAAAGCACAGAAAGACAAGACTAAGTATTTATTTAAAATAGGCTTGTCAATTAATCGAATAACTAGTCGCTTGTTCCAAAACTAGGTCGTCATGGGAATGAACAAGCAAGAAAACCCATGGTAGCTTCAATTATAGTATTTTATAGGCACATTTTACAACATCGTTAATTATGGTTTATCACAATAACATATATAAGAAATTCTATGTTCTATGTCTTGGGTCATTTCATAATAGTAAGCTGAATAAGTATTCTCAAATACCGTATAACATAATTAGAAACAAAAGCCATAATAAGACACATACACAGAATCAATACAACCAATAGCAATAATAACAATAATCAAGATATTATAATCAACTTACGTGAGCTTTGCTGGATCACAACTATTCTATCACCAAAAGGTCACAAACCCTTTTATAGTAAACTGTCGACGGGTGGATGGAAATCTTTTTTAAACGTCAAATAATAATATCCCGCCATTTTCCACCAATCACAGTTTACCATAATTTAACTTATTTTATAGGTCTTTAATTACATTAAACAGTTTTAAAACATTATAAGATCATTTAAGCAATTTTACAACACTTGATTTGTATTTCTTAGTTCTTATTTCAAAGAATATAATACCGATTGACAGTTCTGTACTAATCAACTCAAACAACTTATTACAATAAAATATCAATTTAAAATGAGAGATATAGCTTCATGATCATTAATAATTACGAATTAATTTATAGGATTATCATCAATACGTCTAAGTTTCAAGTTTTATATTAGTATACACAACAATATTACTCATTAATCTTGGTAGGTACTTTTAAATTTGATTTGAACTGCATAAATGTTACCAATGTAAACAATACAACAAACAATATTCGTGAAATATTAAAATTCGTGATTTAACTACGTCATATATAATGACATTCGTCATTATATATAACACGGGCTTATAAAGAATGCAAATGACAACTGAATTTATTTATTTATTTATTATGAGGAACACCAACGACATATTAACAAGATGATATACCTAGATAAGATAAGATAAGATAAGATAATCATTTATTTGCTCAAACATGAGTACAGTACATACGTCACAAAATAAATTGTTAGCATGCAACAGATGTTATAATTAAAAAAATAGATCGTCATGTTTGCCTTGAACAATGGCATGCAAATATTTCAAAAATAATACAAATAAAAATTTATTCTAACATGTCATTAATTCAAATCAATAAAAAAATAAATCCTATATTTTTAAGTCTATAATGCCATGTTGAGTTAAATTATTTAATGAATCAATTCCTGTTTAGCCATAAGTATCGGCACAGCCAGTGTAAAGATGTTATAAATAACATTGAAAAATACAAAAACTAAGAATTATACAACAGTCACACAAATAAAAAACTTTTTACAAAAAAAATACAACCGACTTCAAAGTGGAAGAAGTGCAAAATAACTTTAATTTCGGAAGTCGGTGTTTCTATAATAGTTTTGCCTCTTCGTTATTTAACACCGACTTCCGAAATTAAAGTTATTTTGCACTTCTTCCACTTTGAAGTCGGTTGTATTTTTTTTGTAAAAAGTTTTTTATTTTACACTTTTTAGTTATGGTACCACCACTAAAAAGTACCCCTCAGCCAAACTTAAATACCTTATAGCCAGAGTGCATCTCATGACAATTCCAATAATCCCAAACACGGTTAGATTACATTAATTTATTACAGAGTTCCGGTGCCTAACTTCAGGCTTCATCATCAGATCAGTTCGATATATTCCCCCTCTACTTTCAGTCAGTCATTGACTACACGTATAAACAAAGCAATTTTACTTGTTACGACGGTTCTGCTGTGATCCTATGAGGAGTTCTGTTCCATATCTTCGAAGTTCATGATCAGATCATAACAATATTTCTATGGGACCAACTCGGAAGCATAACCTTTCAATCAAAAAAAAATATTTCAAAATCGGTCCACAATTGACCAAGAAATCGGCGAACATACATAAAAAAAAAAAAAACATACATTCAACCGAACATATAACCTCCTCCTTTTTGAAGTCGGTTAAAAATTGAATTGAATTGAATAAAAAAACCTTTTAAATTGAAAGTTGCTTTATGTAGGTAATGTCAAAGTTCAAAATAAGTAAAAAGAAACTGTGATGTCAGACAAATACAATAATAATGCATAGTCGGTCTTATAATGTTCCCACTGTTGGGACTCAGGCCTCCTCTCTAGGAGAGGGAATGGGCCGTAATCCACCACGCGGGCCCAGTGCGATTTGGTGGAGGTCACATGTCTTCGAATTCTTGGTTCTAGGACATGCCGGTTTCCTCACGATGTTTTCCTTCACCGTTTTGAGAGCAGTGGTGATGAAATAAATTACACAAAGTATTGCGCCTGGCTGGGTTTGAACCCGCGACCTACTACTCATAAGTCGGGGCCGTTACCACTTGGCCACCACTGCTCTACTCTCTCTGTAGATAATTTTATAGACATACGAACTGAAGGAACACAGGTGGGTTTGAACAAAGAGGCTGTGGTAGAGGGTGTGGCACCCGAGAATCTGCTAAGTGTAAATCGGAGTAAAAACTCGCTTACGATCGATATACGTGCATTATTGCAAAGGAGATGATTATAAAATGTATGAAGGACAGACCAAGATTTTGTACAGTGCTTAGTTTAACGTGGACAAAGCCATAGGGCAAACACTAGGTAGTAAATTAACAAAACCTGTTAAATGTTGGTTTCGATCCCTCCTGCGCATAAAGTCGTAACATATTTTTTAGTCAAATTGTACTATAAAAAATAAAATTAATATTGTTACTCTCTATTACATCCAGAGTCTGATACTGTGATCTTATACTGATAACATAACATAACGCAAAAAAATCGGTTAAAGTGTTTCACAAATTTACAATATCGGCTCTCCTGAAAACAATGCCCTTTTTGCCTTACGACCTTATGCGTACGGGGATCGGTTTGTTCGCTTACAAAAAGTATAAAAGTAACATCATTAGCATGACGGTGACAGTGTGACGTCACAAGCCTGTTAGGGTTGTGGGCATGCCGGATTCACGCTTGGGTTATAGTCAGTAAAAGTCTGTCACTCCTCGCTCTTGCAAGAGCAGAGGCACTAGCACGAGCTCTTAAGGGGATGCAACTCGACATACATTTTCACTGTTTTTCATACAACCGCTCTTACACGAATATGACGTTATTACACATTTTTCATTAGATATTTTGGGAACACAGTATCTTGTGGATATTATGTAGGCTTCTCATCATCAGCATCTTTCTGCCCTTGTCCCGTTTTATTTGGGGTCGGCGCAACACGTTTTTTTCTTCCATTCTGTCCTGTCACTCGTTCCGCTATTATTATTATCTAAGCTTCTATTGAAATCAATTTATTTTGTGGAAAACTAATCCAGTAAATACCTCTGAAAATCTGCTATTTTGCATGAACTTTGACACTTCATAATTTGCTCAAAAATTAAAAAAGTCAAACAGTATAACAATAGAAGCCTTGCAAATTTAATCAAGATTTTAAATGTCGAAATTTTTTTTCAAAAACTTTTAAGGTTTTAAAAAAAAACACGTATTTCCTGGAACAAGTTTTGTGAAATATTCGAGTAAATTACAGAATTACCGAATGCCAACAGAGTTTTCAGCACCCCTAGCCAAGTTGATAATCTGCAATCGTTAACGCTAGTCGAAAACTAATCAAATGTATGGGAATGACATCATCTCAACGTTAAGTCACGTGGTCAGAACCAACGAATAGAAAATTCGTAGCCAAGTTCACATCAATCACATCGTTCAAAATGATAGAATGAAATGTTATCGTTTCTATAATATTCAACGCTACATCCTTTGTTATTGTAGAACGAGCGGCCGACTCAGGCGCGTCAACATGGCTACCAACTTATCGTTTTCTACAATTGCTGACACCGAGGCGTTACCGATTGGAGAACGGAATTCGACACGAAACGGTTGTAACTTGGCTAGGGGGACAGGCGTTATATCTCCTTTTTTGCATTCCTCGTCATCAAACATCACGTTGGATTGCGTTAGATGAAGCAACAAGCTTTTAGACCATGCTCGATGTTGACGATAGGCGAGTGGAAAAGGAGCCTCTTAACACGATCCATTTGACGTCTGAACTGTTAAAGGGATGGAGTTGTATAGGGTGTATAGCTCCATCCCTTTTTCTCGCCCGCATGCTTGATATTTTAACACGTCGGTTCATGGTAAGGTGAGGTCCCTAGAGTTGGTTACCAACCAAGAAACGCCTTACCTAGAACTATAAATAGTTGTTTTTTGCAAAATCTACACAATTTACGAATCTCTTTGACATAAAAAAAATAAACTTGATATAAATTAAGCTCACGCCAGGATTTATCTCAAGCATCTTTTGGTTACGTTAAGGTCGTTTGCGATACACAAGGTCAAACAAGGTGTAGGTAATAATAATAGGGGTTAAAGTATGAAATTGTGGTTTTTTAAAACGGGTTGCTTTGAAGTGTTATATCTTTGGATTTACTGAGAATTATAAGTTCAAATAAACTTTATATTAAAGGTATGTTATTCTTTTTTCAAAATTTAGGTATATTTTGTTTTGTTGTGTTTTATTTTGTTTTGTATTTTCTTTTATATCGCAGTTGTTATATCCATCAAAGCTAATAAAAAAAAGTTTTTTTCATATTAACATTTATTAATACAAAACCTCTTTTCTTTAAGTCGGTTAAAAGAGTTAAACAGATTGGTTATTGGAAGTTTGTGTGAGAAGATGAATTAGTATTACTGGAGGCCCCTCCCAGCTTCGTATATATTTATTATTGTTCTTATTTCCTCTCTGTCAGTCTTCTATTAAGTTGCACCTGCCATGTTATGTCTCTGCACCGCCCTAAGGTCGACTGGTAGAAAATGCCTAAGGCATTAAGTCCGCCTTTGTACAGTGTTTCATTAGTGCATAAAGTTTTAAATAAATAAATAAATAATAAATAAATATAGCATACCAAAGAGTATAAGTATAGCATACCAACAAATTAAAACTTGTATTTCTTATAACAAATACCTATTCTAATTCTATTGAATTGATTATATTCGATATTATAAAACTCTTGTATTCAAGACCTTTTTCAACTAATTTGGAACGCGACGTATTTCCGGTTTTTGGTCGTAAAGTGTTGCCAGCATAAAAAAGATTCCCATTTTATTGGAGCAAGGAGGGTGAACTTGGGTCAAGAAATATTTGATTTATTGATAAAGGTTTCCTTTGCTTTGTCCTTTTAGCTTATGGAGGTGTTTTAATAATATCTTAAGTGTCAAGAATGGAGTTTCTGACGGTATTTCTACGAGAGAAGTTCAGTAGCTTTTTAAATTATTCGCAAATTGATGCCTAGTGGATATTGTGATATAAAATTGGTGTAGTTTTATATCTCAAGTGTCTGCACAACTGGACAATGCTTTTTTTTAATCATCTTATGACTTCTACCCCTCTAGAGTGGAGTGAGAGGGCGCGTCAGACTTTTACTAAAACCCGCCTATGTTTCTTCTTGCCTTTTGCTTGCTAGGACCACGGGTTCAGAAGAATACCGTGGCGAGCTTCTACAAATCAGGCGCCAGGCTAGGCTTTGCTTCACCTTAATCATCTTACCTTTGGCTCTTGCTTGTAAGGCATCGGCGCCGGCGCACCACATTTTTGTCTTCTATTCTGTTCTATTGTGTTTTGTCACCCCGCTATCATAATCATACTGAACTGAAGCGGGTACAACAATTTAAATACCTCGGGCACTACGTTACTGAGGGCCTTGACGACTATGTCGACATAGAAAGGGAACGTAGGGCGTTGGCGATCAGAAGTAATATGCTTATGGTTTGCGCGTTGTAGTGATCAGGTTAAAGTCACACTATTTAGAGCTTATTATCAGACTTTCTACACGTGCGGCCTGTAATGCCTGCCCAATTATACGCAGCGATCGCTCAATGCCCTACGTGTCCAATATAACAATGGATTTAGGATGTTATGTATGTTTGCGGAGGACAGGGTAGATGGCTTCCATGCCATCGTGCGCAAGCGGCTCGCTTCTTTACTAAGCAGAGACCGGGGTAGCACTAACAGCATCCTACAGGTCATTGCAAATAAACAGGGCTCAAACATCTTGAAAACATTTATTCGTGCTCAAATTGTTTAGGTAGTTGTTAATATGCGTATAATTTGTAAAAACATGGATGAAATTGTCTGCAATAAAGATTTATGATTATTATTATAATCAGTCTTATAATGTTCCCACTGTTGCGACTCAGGCCTCCTCTCTAGGAAGAGAGAATGGGCCGTAATCCACTACGCGGGCCGTGCGGATAGGTTGATGTCACATATCTTCAGAGTTTTTGGTTCTTAGATATGCCGGTTTCCTCACGATGTTTTCCTTCACAGTTTTGAGAGCAGAAGTGATAAAAATAAATGATACAAAGTCATGTGTCTGACTGGGTTAGAATTCGCAACCTACAACTCGTAAGTCGGGACGGGACCACTACACTACTGCTATTTCCTTCTGCTCTTGCTGTCACGCTATCACTAAATTCCTTTTCCTTCCTATCACTCCTCATACAATCCATCAATATTTTCTTTGGCCCCCTCTGTCCCTCCATCCATTCTAAATTACTATTGCTTTTGAATACTAATACGAAAAATAAAACCCTCGAAATAGTTTTGTAAACATATTTTATTTCCAAACATAATAAAAAAAAATACTTTATAACTTTTACAATCGTGCAGTGCGCAGCGAGTTAAAAAAATACCTATGGAATTTAAGCAGAAATATTATAACTAGAGACTGACTGAAACTTCGGTTCCGGTTTCGGCCTAAAAGGGGCCGAATATTCGGCTCGACCGACTAAAAACTGACTGACTCGTTCATCTAGTTCTATGTTATATTAGTTTTGTAAATTATTGAGTTTACATTAACTACTGTGTAAAAATATAATTAAGAATCACTATTGTTTAATTTTAGAGACCAATTGAAAAAATCCCACGGTTTTCCAACAGGTTCCTTCAAGGCCAATGAAAATAAGCTGGTTTCATTGCCTGCCTGAAATAATAATATAAAATCGTATCACTTGTCAATTTGACATGTGTCAAGTTTGACAGTTCGTTCTGTCATGCGGATTTGCAAACGCAAGCGGGATGGGCAACCCGCAACACATCTTTTACAGAGTGACTTAATTTGTGAAATAAGAAAAAAACATACTGCGCAGACCCCAAGTAACATGGGTTCATGGGAATTTGGTTCATGGTCATTTATTTCGGAAGGTTAAGGCCTTAGATACATTAGGGGACAAAATGTCCCCCGACAATGTCCCCTAGCATGACGCGCAACGCTAAATCTACGTGACGCTGCAACGTTGCCGAGTGTCCTCCAACATTTTATAACGCATTCACGAGCCGCAGGACATGTTGGTGGATTATTTAAATGTCCAACAGTAGACCTTTTTCGGCTAAAATAATGATGATGATGAACATGGTAAATGTTGTTTTTGCTCAAAAGTACTTTTATCGCCTGAAAGATTACCAATGAATACCTGTACCTGTATTATGTGTTAAACGAGATTTTTTTTAATGAAAAGATGTATTATAGGAGTGCCAATCCGCATGACACTAAACGAGCTTAGTTGTGGAGAGAGGTCTATAAGCGGGCAGCCTTTGCGCAATAGTATACTGGAACATTATGGTCGCTAAATACAAAGGATAAAACTAAATTAACTAGGGAAACTTTGCCGGGAACGAGAAAAATCTAAAACATTTGATTTGAAATAAATTGCGATCATCAATGCATTTTTTTATCGTCATTAAATAACAGTATCCATTATGTCTGACTTTCGCTAGTAAATTCAAATTGTCCTGTATTATTGCTCAACCATGATGTCCTTAAGCCTCAGATACATTAAGGGACATTTTGTCCCCCAACATGACGCGCAAGGCACAATCTACGTGACTCTACAACGTTGAACAGTACCACGCAACTCAACCCCAATATTTTACAACGCATTCCCGTGACGTGGAACATGTTCGACAATTTGACAGCGTTGCGCGTCATGTTGGAGGGTTATTTTGTCCCTCAGTGTATCTGAGGGTTATGGCTCTCGACAAAGTGACATTTCCTCTACGATAATGATTGTAGAAAAGTCCAACATTTATATAGGAATGACAAGCGATAGACACACCAAAACTATTTATATAGCTTAAGTTAAGCATAATCAGCTTTTTTTTATGTAAGGTGAAATAACTTCTCCTCCAGCTCTGGGTGAAGCGAGAGAGTGTCAGACTTTTACTGACTAAAACTGACACGTGTTCCTTTAGTTACCCTTTGCTTTCTAGGACCACGGCAACTCCTTCGAACCGCAGGCCAGTATAATGGGCCGCAAAATGGGCCGAATGCGAATTTTTGGTTCTATCCGGTTTTCTCACGATGTTTTCCTTCACCGTTTTGAGAGTAGTGGTGATGAAATAAATTACCAAAAGCAAAACGCTCGTCTGGGCAAGACTTACAACTTGTAAGTCAGGGCCGTTAGGTACTACTGGATCACCACGGCTACCCAACATATAGGTGATCAACACCTTACATTTTGAATCGATAATCGTTACCGCTCTTAGCATTAATGCTTGCAAAGGGCCGCGGTCGCGCGCGTGAGTCCCTATTTCCAGCCACCGTAGGCGCTGGCTTGCGGACGGCGAGCAATGGGTAGCTCGCCGTCCGACCGTCCGGTAACCATCCGGATCGAGCCCAAGTTGTCGACGGCGCGTAGTGTTCCACGTGCGCCTCAAGGAGATGTCAGCAAAACCGTAGGGGCCCAGCAGGGTCGAAGCCTATTGAGGCCATGGGTGATGCGAAAGAGAACCCCGGGGCCCTGGAACGAAGGCAAAGAAGGAACAGGAGTGGGTTTTTAGTCAATAAAAGTCTGACACTATCTCACGCTCCGCCCAAGAGCGGGGGATGTCATTGGATGATTTTCCCACCGAAAAAAAAACCGCTCTTAGCATGTCACTCTGTCAAGAGTCTCCAGTATATTATACTGGAGAGAGATCACCAAGATGCACAGGGAGGAAAGCCTAAATTCTCTTTTTTATTTTGCCGCTTTTGCAGAAGGTACTGAGACAAAGACTAAAATGAGGGCTTATGAAAGTTTTCTGAAAAATCACGCCACCAGGTGGAGCCACTGCAAGAACGTATGAAAGAGTTATCGTGGCCTTAGAACACAGAGGGCAAATGCAAGCAGTTGGGTTTTAGTCAGTATCATACTTTCCGCTCCACCCCAGAGCGGGAGAAACGTTTAATGATACGAAAAAAAAACCTGTTGGTGCCACTAGTATTACTTGAGCTCGACAAATGAATGTGCGATTAACGCGCCTAATTTAGAATGCACGCTTATGCGACATGCTGAAGCTCGACATCACACTGCCCCCCTAGCCAAGTTACAACCCTTTCGTTTCAATTCTCTTTTCGCGGATCGCCTCGAGTAGGCCACGCCTCCGATTCCTTTGTTCTGACGTCACCTCAACGCTCAGTCACGTGGTCAGAACAAAGGAATAGGAGGCATGGCCGGCTCGAGGCAATCAACGAAAAGAGAATCGAAACGAACCGGTTGTAACTTGGCTGGGCTTGGGGGGCTGGTGCGACAAACGATTGTACGACAGTAGTTCGACACTACAATAGTGCGACAAATAGTTGTGTAACTTCTACTTGTATGAGTACTGTAATTGGACAGTACGTTGGTGCAGTATTTCAGTAGTTTGACACTACCCTACCTGCCAAGATAGCTCGACGGAGCCCTCCGCGGGGTTCCTATTTCTGGGTGGTTATAAAAAAACCGGGCAAGTGCGAGTCGGAATCGCGCACTGAGGGTTCCGTACAAACTTACCTATGAAAACAGTTCAATTCCTGATTTGAGTTAGAAAGATTGTTAAAAAAGTTTTTTTTGTGACGTAACTACAAATTTATAGTTTTTAGATTTTTCCCTATTGATTGTGCTATGAGATCTTGCTTCATGCCAAATTTCAGGATTCTAGGTCAACAAGAAGTAACCTATGAATTTTGATTTCCTTGAGAGTGTCAAAATATACGTTTTTTGCGACATAAACGGCCGTATCTTTTGTTTCCTTTAACTAAAACGTTTGATTTTTTTCACAGCTTCAAGAGACCGCAGATCTGAGTATATAGTTTTAATTTCAACTCGATACCTCCACGTGTCTTTGAGATAAAGGGTATTGACAGACAGACAGACTAACAACAAAGTGATCCTATAACCGTTTTTCGGTTCCGGGTTCCGTTTTTCCTTTTCAGGTACGGAACCCTAACAATAATCACGAAGGCCAAGGCGGAAGCTCCACTCCACATATCGCTCCCGCCTTAGGCTTCATCTGACTTAACCTGTCCATGTCAGGATGCCCAAACATATTATGTTTATGTCGAGCTTCAGTGTGTCGCACAAGCGTGCATTCGAACTATGGTGAGTTGCATTACAGTTTTGTTGCATACGAGTTAATCGTACATCCATTTCTCGAGCTCAAGTACACTTTGCCACAAGGGCAAGAGATTAATGTCAACTATCGCAAGACAGGTGTCCCGACCTGATGATGTCTCCAGTGCTGCCACGTGGTGAACAACTTTTCAGAAAACCCTCATTGATAATAATATATCATAGCTTTACGTGTATGATCAAATTTCTGCGATTTCCCTTGCGCAGTTTTACTATTTCCCGCAGATGGGGTGGCCGCGCACTGCACAATAATTGTCAGGAGGCGTTCTCGGTCTTGATTTGGGCGAGAAAGTTTCTGAAAAATAAAAGTAAATTGATCAATAATCTCAAACTTGGTTATGAAGTAGGCAGGAAAGGAACATCGTAGAATACATAATGAGGGAACACCACAATCGCGGTGGTCAGTCCCCTCTTTGAGGAGTAGTGAATAAGGCACTATAGCGTCTTTACTTTCCACCTGTTTCAGGTTCTCACCAGACAAAGGTGTTTCGGATTCAGCTGGAAAAAACGCCCCGGTGCGGCGTCACCACTGTACGGATCGCCCGGAGGGCATGGTGGAGCATACAATAGAAGTCTGCCCCGGGTAGACGAGGCACCGCCATGTCCTCGTGGAGGCAAACGGCGGCGGTGACCTCTTGCGTTCGGCCCTGGAACGGAGCGAGAGGGAATGGAAAGCCTTCACCTCCTTCTGGGACCTGTTAGAGCCGATGCCTGCCAGGGCTGCAGGATCCCTCTCATTCCACCCAGAACGAAAGAAGTTATTTGATATCGGACCCACCAAACTATTTTCGATTGCCTTTAATTCTTTATTGTACACAAAAACATAACATAATATCTTGCTTTGGAATGCGCTCCTTCTGAACATCAGGACGGCTTCCAGTCGGTTTACCCGTGAATACATTCGCAGGAAGTTGGTGTAATAATCACAGCGTTGATTTGTTGGATTCGTTTTTCATAACAACATCGTTTTGTATGAATGTATCTAGTATATATTTATTATTGTATTTCTAATCTAGTATCATTTTGTTGCACCTACTCGTACCATGTTATATTTCTGCACCACCCTAAGGTCGACTGGTAGAAAATGCCTAAGGCATTAAGTCCGCCTTTGTACAGTGTTTCTTACTTATACATAAAGTTTTAATAAATAAATAAATAATATATGGAGATACAGACAGTTCATGTACAAAGGCGAGCTTAACTCAGCAATGAGTTTTCTCCCAGCAAACCTTGACCTTGGACCTTGTCTGACATTCGAATTTCTGTTCCCAAATAATAAATAATAATAAAAATAACAATACAATACAATCCGCAGTGCAGTTTTGTGGCGAACTGTTGGGCATTAGCGACCCCACGGACCCGATCTCCCGGGAGAATTCTTGTTCTTCATCTCCGTCTTGCCTTTATTGGCTGCCTTGAGTGGAGATTCGCAAGAGCAAACGTGCTCGGGAGAAGGATGTATAATCCAGTAAGGTGCTGGTAGGGATCTTGACCGTACTTCCGGGATTGTCCTGATAGCCGTGGTATACCTCTCCACTCCTCAAGCACCTCAGAATATATTGCCCTCTTGTTGCTACGTCACTTCGTGCTAACGGCCGTTTTTTGGGGGCCCATTTATTGAGTGTGCAAGTCACCCCCTGCCTTTTTTCGATGGATATTAATAACGTTGTTCAGGCAGGGGCCATAGTCTTAACATAGTTCCATGTCACCAGTCCACTTAAGACTCCAAAAACCATAGCCCTATTATCTTTGTTCTCCATATGTCGCGATAGTTTTTCAACAACCGGGGGTTGTCCTTGGGTGCACTAGCATAGCGCGTACAGGGATAATCGTCGGTTGGTATCATGTTCCATTATAATTATGTAAAGGGCCTCTGCGAGTTGGCTTCGGCTCCTCGTACGCCTTCCAAAGGTCCAGGACCTCAGGGTCCTGAGATAAATATTGATAACAATAATATTTATTGAATTGTTTGATTTACATAAATATTTATACATTATGGGCTTGAAACTAGAGGTAAAGTTACAAAATTGCATTCAACCTGAAATAGGTATAAAACTGTATCTCGGGTAACTTATTTAAGTGCTTATATGTTAATAATATATAAACTAAAATTCATTAAATAAAAAGTAAATTACTTATGAGCAATATTATTTAGTCTAATTCTGAAATACTTTGCTTAGTCAACTAATCTGCATCATCGCAAGACATTATGGTGACAACATTCCATTATAATTTATTTGCAAAGTTACGGTTCTGTAAACTAGGTTGTATTAGCAAAATCAGTAAAATTGTAAAGAAATAGGTATTATATTTAAAACTAGCGACCCGCCCCGACTTCGCACGGGTGCAATGCTGATACCACCGCAACCGCTATGTCCCTGAATTTTAAATCTGTAATATCTTCGAAATTATTCATTTAAATTACATGCTGTAAAGAGCCATTGATCTATATTAAATGCAAAATTTATTTAAGGTACTTAATTGGATAAGGATTAATGCTGTATTGCTTAAAATTGATTCATCAATAAGCTATTATTTCTCGTAAAAAGTAAAGGATAAAAATGGTTATTGTGGGTTATCCCTAAGAAATAGTATATATGTGTCTATTTCTTAGTTTGGTCACTACAATTTGTCTGACTAATGAAATATAACTTTGTAATAGTTACCTTAATAACATATTTAAAATCAGACATGTAAAAATAAGTAAAGTTTATTTACTTTTTGTGGAGCTTTAAAGCGTCTGACAGAAGTTTTGGTCCATGGAAAGTGTCTGACACTTATGATACTACTTTAGAATAATATTCTACAAAACATATATAAAAATCAGCTATAAAACATTAAGTTAAGTAACTCGTTATTTTTAGTTCCCTTTCTCACCTCGTACCTGCCAAAGTTCCCCAAGGGGGAGCTCCACAAGTACACAGGTATTCAAAGCACATAGACGCTACTAAGAACCTAAGGTTTCATCCTTGTGAAAATAAGTTATGTCTGACAGCTCTGGGATCTTAGTATAATACTGCCGTATATTATTTTGATCTATCACGTAGGGTTCAGCCAGCGTTTGCAATTTAAGCGCAAAAAAATGTGTTTATTTACGACATTATATTAGAAACCTCTAAAATTACTAGTGTTTCTCTAATATATTATGCATGTATTATACATACGAACCTTTCTCTTGAATCTCTCTATCTATTTAAAAAACCACTTCAAAATCCGTTGCGTAGTTTTAAAGATCTAAGCGTACCTACATATGGACAGACAGCGCGAAGCGACTTTGTTTTTATACTATGTAGTGATGAATTAAAGTAGAATAATATCTTACCTCACAACATCCTTAAGACCTGGCGCTTCACAAAGGTTGTTGTGTCCGAGCCCCTGGCCCCGTTCAAATGTGTGGAACACTAACGGAGCCCCTGTAGTGGCCCTGCAGCTCTTCACTTTTTCATACAACTGGAAAAATATTCATCATCTTCAGCTGGCCTTCCAATCTAACTAGATACAACTCTTTGCCAGAATTAAAAACTCAGTTTTTGGGTATCTGGTCTCTTGATTTAAAATTACTAACTATCGAAAAAGGAAACAGAAAAGGTCCAAAAATGCTTCCATGTGGGAACCCATACATAATGAGTATTAAGACAGCTAGGTCTGATATAAGAAATAATGCAACGTGATCACTCTATAAGGCAAGTATGGTATAAGCCTGATAAAGAATCTTTTATATACATTGTATTACTTGCTTTATTCCGTAAATGTGTATTGGATGGATAGGATGTCAAAAGCCTTCGTTAAATCTAGAAAGATGCTGACACAGCGTTAGTGAAGTTCTAACAGTGCCTAAATCATTAATTGTGGTGACCTGTACTACAGGTTTTTTTCAAAGACCTACTTCAGGCACCAGTTTCTTAAAATGGTGGAATATAATTTTTAACATAAGTTACAATAGTTGTTAATTTTTAAGAAAGCCAATATTGTGAAGAGAAAATAAATTGATTTTGAATTAAATTCATCGGGTACAAATCCAGACTACGAGATGCTGACGATGTCTGACTACTGAAATATAACTTTGTAATAGTTACCTTAATAACATATTAATCAGACATGTAAAAATAAATAAAGTTCATTTATTTTTTGTGGAGCTTTAAAGCGTCTGACAGAAGTTTTGGTCCATGGAAAGTGTCTGACACTTATGATACTACTTCAGAATAATATTCTACAAAACATTATATAAAAATCAGCCATAAAAATTTAAGTTAAGTATCTCTTATTTTTAGTTCCCTTTCTCACCTGGTACCTGCCCAGGGGCCCCAAGGGGGAGCTCTACAAGCACACAGGTATTCAAAGCACATGTGACGCTACTGAGAACCTAAGGTTTCATCCATGTGAAAATAAGTTATGTCAGATCACTCTGGGATCTTGGACTATTAACATTACCTTGCAAGCCAGATTGTAAGGTACGATTTTGTCTCCTTTGGAATGCAGCATCAAAATGGGGACTTGTGGTATTCTGCAGAGATATTGGTCTGTTTTGAAAGCGAACTCCGAGGACTCCGAGAAGGGCTTCACGAACGAGTTATTGTAGTAGGGCAGCCAGGACACCAACTATTGGTAAAAAATAGTAAAGTTTATAAATCTTAGAATCGTACCCCAATTATCCGAAATAAGAATTTGAAGTTGAGAACTAGTTAAACTCTGTTACTACGAAAAAAATTTTAACCTTTAAAATCTAGAGTGATTAATGATCAATATTCTTTTCTAAAGGTCGTAACCAGCTTTCTTTAAAACAAAGCATCTTACCTTAGTGAGGGGATGTGTCGTGATCTCATCTAAGAGATTGTTAAAAGGGGCTTCCAGGACTAACGCATCAGGGCAGGGCAGCTGAGGCCTACCCTGCTCACAGCACAGTTCTGTCAGATGAGCTGTCATATTTGCTGCTACTGCTGTTCCTGGTAATGAAGGAATAAAGAAATTTAAACTTAATAGCTAAAGAGTTTGTTTGTTTTAACACTCTAATTTCTGGAATTACTGGTTCGAATTGAAATAGTACATAGTGATACAAGTCGAGAAAGTTTGTTATTACGACCGAGGCGTTTCTACGTTTTTCAATACACTTACGAAGATATAAATAAACGGCGGCGGACTCGTGGGGGTGACTTAGCGCCCAGTCTGATACGATCAATGTAATAAAATTGTGGCGGGGGCGAGCTCACGCACTTTTCCGCACTAGTGCAGAAAACAGTAAATTGCGTGCCTAAAAGTGGTAGGGATAAGCGCGGGTTTTCAAGTAAGTGTATTGAAAAACACGTTTTCTTCTTTCACTCCCACTTGTGAACTCTCACGCTATCATATACTTATTTATTCATTTAATCTTCTTGACCTCCCTCTCACTACTCTTCATCAATAAACATTCATATTCATCACTCTTTTAGACACATGCGTTTCATTTGTCCTCATCACATGCCCAAACCAAGGCGGACGATTCCTTTTAAACTTCTCTTTAACTGAAAAAACTTAAAAAAAAAGTGAAAGCCAAGTGTTTACCTAATGGCAGCGAGAATGTTCGAAAGAGTGTGGCCCTGGAACTCAAAGGGAAACTGAAGGAACACAGGTAGGTTTTAGTCAGGTAAAGTCTGACACGCTCTCTCGCTCCACCCAGAGTAGAACCAGCCCCCCTAGCCAAGTTACAACCGTTTCGTTTCGATTCTCTTTTCGTCGATCGCCTCGAGTAGGCCACGCCTCCGATTCCTTTATTCTGACGTCATCTCAACGCTCAGTCACGTGGCCAGAATAAAGGAATAGGAGGCGTGGCCGACTCGAGGCGATCAACGAAAAGAGAATCGAAACGAAACGGTTGTAACTTGGCTAGGGGGGCAGTTATTTCATGATATCCTACCTCAAAAAAGAGACTTACCTAAAGAGTGACCCCATATTAGCACAGGGGGTCTATTCGTGGAACTGAGTGACTCCATGAGCCAGGCATACACTGCCAAAGCATCTTCCACCACACCTTTCTCTGTAGGCCTCATGTAAGTTGAGTCTCCGTATCCTGGAATTTAAATAGGATCGTCTTTATGTCTTCTTTTTACAAGTTTTTTAGGGTTCTGTACCCAAAGGGTAAAAACGGGACCCTATTATTAAGACTCCCCATCCGTCTGTCTGTCACTAGGCTGTATCTCATGGACCGTGACATCTAGACAGTTAAAATTTTCACCTTTTGGCCCCTTTTTTCCCTTGGGTACGGAACCCTAAAAAACTACGTCATACTAAATTCAATATGGCGGACTATTTTTTAAAACCTTGTTTTTAACAATGGTTTTTTAACATTATCTTGTTATTATGGACTCAGCGTTGGTATGGTATGGTCATGTGAAGAGGAGGGATAAAACGCATGTTACTAAAAGAGTTATGAGTTTACATGTGGATGGATGGAAAGGGAGAGGGAGACCAAAGAAAAGATGGATGGATTGTGTGAAGAGTGATATGAAAGAAAAGGAAGTTAGTGTTAGTATGACGAGTGACAGGGCAGAATGGAAGAAAAAAACGTGTTGCGCCGACCCCAAATAACACGGGACAAGGGTAGGAAGATGAAGAGATGATGATGATGTTGAAAGGTCTTTATATAGCGGGACGAATGGGCTGTTAAGGAGTCTCCTGGATGCAAGAAGCACGTCAAGACTGGTCGATTAAGCGATGTTTGAAGTAGGCCTATGGATATAGGCATACTGCTATACTGTTGGGTAGCAGTGGACGCCTTTCGACTGAACCGTTGATGATGATGATGATTTCGATTATAATCATCCATCTTTTTATGCTGGTTTCACTTAGGTATGTCTTATCCGATCCCTATTTGAAACAGCCCAGTAATACTTCTACATACTGCTTTCTGTTTTCGTGAATTATTCTGAGATCTTTGGCTTCTAGATCATGATGTTACGAATTGAAAAAATGATAATATTCACACAGCTGGGACTCAGGCCTACCTTCTAAAAGTGGAAATGAGCGGTAATGCAACACGCAGGCCTGATGATTCTAAATTAATTGAACTTTAATCTGTCAAGAAATACAGTCTAGACTGTTGTGGAAAATCTGTTTTCACTTACATACCTATCGCATAATTTTATTCGTGCTTCTACCAATAAAATTATGTGATATGATTGAAATTCAAATAAATATTTTGACTGTCAATTCCTGAAATACTATTCCATGTACCACAAAGGTAATACACGAAAAGCCTATTCAAAATACATAATTAATTGGAAAGTTCACGTGAAATATCATGAACATATCAGTAAATAACTATTAATTAGGTACAGAAAATACCTCGATAGTCAAATGTAATCACATGGAAATTTAGTTCTTGAAAAACTTTGTACATTTGCAACCGATGTGGCGACCCGCGGTGGTTTGAATTACCTGCAAATTAATCATGTTAATTAAAATAATGAGATAAGTCTTTTACGTTGTGAATAACACGAAATTAAATTTTAATTACACGATTTTCATGAAAGAATAACCTGCTCCTGTGAGTTTTATTGTACCAATTTATCATTGGTAGTTTTGTTGCTAAGATTAAAATAGTAGGCGTTATTAATTAAAACCTTTCTGTTTTACTCAGATTTTCATACAAATGTATCAGAAAAGTTCTGAAAGAAACTTCTCAAAGATATCGATTCTTTTTAGGAAGAAAATCGTAAGAGACAGTTAGCACTTTTTGCAGGATAGGCTTTTTTCTTTCTTAATGAAAAAGTATTTAATTATTTATGATAATATGTTAATGAGCATTATTTCAATGGATCATTAGTGATATTAACTTTTGGAGTAGCGTAATTAGAGACACAATAGTAAGACAATGGCGCACGACCGCCGGCGTTCGTGCGGGGATCAACAGCTTAATAACAAGTAATATGATCTTTAGAAAGATATAATCACAGATACTTTTTAATTATGAAAGAAAAAACCCTTTCCTGCAATGGCGTAACTGTTGTGACATCTATTGGGCCGAATTTTTGATTCTAGGACATGCCGATTTCCTCACGATATTTTCCTTCACCGTTTTGAGAGCAGTGGTGATGAAATAAATTACACAAAGTAATGCGCCTGGCTGGGTTTGAACCCGCAACCTACGAACTATAAAATCCTGTATCGCACAATTATAGTTGCCTGCGCGATTTGAGCATATACAACAGCCCGTAATCACCTATCGGGCAGTTGCCCACACCAGACAAATCATCCGTCTGGTCGGAAGATCCTCCCTTTTCAATGGAGGTTTGCGAGACTTTGCACTGTTCCGCATACCTCTAAACTGGTGACCCCGACGTGATCACGATCATGTCATCTGAGGCTCGTGTTAAATTCATTGGATAGGGCTGCAGAAAAATGCTTGGATTTTTTTGTAAAATAGGTTGGGTTTAGCTAAGGTTCTAAGCTCTCGGCCTCTCGGATCGGAGACCCCGTGGGACCGAGAGCCCGGGGTATTTTACCAGCCTTGCCACCCTATAGCTCCGCTATGCCTTCCTGAAAAACAGCGCAAATTGTCGCTTACGATGTTTTTCCTGAAAAGGCTCGTTATATTTCTTACCATGACAGTATAATACGACTGGGTTCTTCGTTTTCTTCAGTTCATCATGTAGACGAGCATCTATTGCCAAGGTGTCTCGAATAACGAACACTTCGCGAAACATAGAACATGGTACTATGTGCCATACACCTAAAACAACAATTATATTATACTAGCTGACCTGGCGAACTTCGTACCGCCTAATATAAGGATAACGCCATCTACTGGCATTACCAGAACAGCATAATTCATTTTATAATGACATTTTAACTAGAGATGGCGTTTTTTTTCGTGATTTTTTTCCATTTTTTCTCACCGTTTAAACTTTCCCAGGACTATCCCGAATATTTCAAAACCAAAATTAGCCAGATCGGTCTAGCCGTTTTTGAGTTTTAGCGAGACTAACGAACAGCTATTCATTTTTATACATAGATACATAGATAGATACTAGCTGACTCGGCAAACGTTGTTCTGCCATATAAATTATTAAAGGAAGAAATGGGGGACGGGGGTGGGAGTGTAAAAAATTGGTGCCATCCTATTCTCAGACCTACTGAATATACACACACAATTTTACAAGAATCGGTCAAGCCGTTTCGGAGGCGTATTGTTTAGGTACAAACAAACACTGTGACACGAGAATTTTATATATTAGATTTAGAGCTGAACAGGCTTATTTGTGAAACACTAACAACCTTGCAGGATTATATTACTAACATCATAACCAACAACTTTTGTTCTATGACTTTTTACAAAACATAATACATTTACAAAAACGACATAAACGGCCGTATCTTTTTCGTTCGATAATTTAGAAGTTTGATTTTTTTCACAGCTTCAAGAGACCGCCGACTTGAGTAAGTATATGGTTTTAATTACTACTCGATACCTTCATGCGTTCCCGAATTAAAGGGTCTTGACAGACAGACAGACGGACAACAAAGTACCCCAATAAGGGTACCGTTTTTAGGGTTTCGTACCTCAAAAAGAAAAAACGGAACCCTTATAGGATCACTTTGTTGTCCGTCTGTCTGTATAGGAAAAAATCTGAAAACTGGTAGTTAATTTTCTAAAATAAAAGTAGTCTTACAAGATCAGCTCTATCTACCAGTCACATCATAATCAGTCTAGCCGTTTCGGAGATTAGTCAGAACATACAGACAGACGGACAGAGAAATCGACGGACAGACAAAAATTTTAAAAATTGTTATAGGTATCGAATCGATATAGATGTATAGATTGATGTACGTCTAAATAGTTACATTTAAAACTTATAAACAAGTTATCAAAATTACCGAGTTTGACAGAACAATCGTCTGCAACAGATTTGAACTCTACATTGAAGTGCCTTCCTCCGACGACGTTGCAACTCGACGGGTGCTGATAGTCCAAGTTTCTCGGATAGTTTACTGCAAACAAAATCAATTTAACGCCTGACAAATTTACTATAGCAAAGTTTTACGACAGCAATTTGTTGCTATGCCTCATTCTGAAGGCGTTTTATTTTTTTCCACTGTAGGGAAGGCCTCCTCCTTCCAAACCTCCCTGTTTCGTGCGATCTCTAATCAAGTTTGCTTTGCGAGTATGATTAGATCATCACATCACCTTTGCCTCGGCCCTTGAACTTTGAAGGCCTCAGGTGTCTAGTATCAATCTTTTAATATACTTTCTCGAAAACCCGCTCTTATCCCACCGCTTTTAGGCACGCAATAGACTGCTTTCCGCTCTATTGCAGAAATAGCGCGTGCTGTCCCCCGCCACAATATTATTACATTTATCGCATCAGGCTGGGCGCGCGTCGACCCCCACGAGTCACCGCTCAACCCCCGATTATTCATTTCTTCGTAAGTGTATTGAAAAAAGTCGTTTGACACACGTGTAAATTTGTCACTGCAGCCCTTGGCTCCATAACACACTCGCCTACGGCTCGTGCGAATTCCACCTCGGTCGCAATGACAAACTTTCTGCACTTGTATCAAAATGTACTATTATCTGTCCGGATGAAGTCGTGTGACGGGCACAGCCCACTCAAACTTCGGCCTGGTTTTTTTTGTCGTCAACATCTGCTACTTGAGTTATGGAGCGCTAGGTGCTGATTCTAATGCGATTCGCTTAGCACTTACTATGCTGCGCTTTATTTCCCGTAAAAAATCCCGTGTGAGAAAAGTTAAGTGACCAACTTTGTGCACCGTCTAAGTAGGTTATGACACACAGGACAGGTTGCCAGGTAGGTAAATAAGCATGTAAGCAAGCATTTTTGACTCGCCTTTCGACTTCCTTGTGACTTGCCTATTTTTAAGACACAAAAGCGGAACAACCGAATGAGATGTACATTACAAAACTGATAAATAATAAATGTAAATCAGTTTAACAGCTTAAAAGTTATAAGCCTGATATCGTGGTGCTGGACCGAAGCGAGAGGCGTGCAATGATTTTTGACAATAGTTGACATATCCGCTCCGCATGATGAGAACCTCGTGAAAGCCAAGAAAGATAAACAAATCATGTATGCCACTACTATACTTGACTCGCGAGGTTGTCGACATGTGGGATGTGGACTCGGTGATCATTGTAGCAATAGTCGTGTCAGCCAATGGCTTAATAGCCAGGAGCCTCGACCAACACCTTAGCAGGCTCTCGTTAGGCGACTGGATTCAGAAAGCTGTACTTCTGGACACGGCTCGCATAGTTAGGAGGTTCCTCTCTCTGGAGCCCTGACCGCCGGTAGCTTGGACCCTGTTCCCGATACCGGTGGGCTACTATTTTTAAATAAATATAATTTACATGTATATAAATGAGCAGCATCCTCTGCGCATTACAACAGCCAAACTGCGATCGCCAACCCGTCCGCCAAGCGTGGCGATTATGGCAACCCCCCCCCCCCTCCCCAATGAAAATCAAAATGAAAAAATGACCCCTAGTGCCCGGCAGCCCGTCTACCCTTGACTCCGGTAGCGGTCAAGGCCACGACGAGGCAAGGGGTGCGAAGAATATAAATGAATAAACGGAATATAATAATATTCCACAACTATCACACAATGCCGTCTAGTCCCAAGTTAAGAAGAGCTTGTGCTATGAGAACTAGACAACTGATAAACATACTTATATATTTCTAAATACATACGAGTACATATTATAGATAAATTACACCCAGACACAAAACAAATGATAGTGATCATCACACAAACATTTGTCCAGGATGGGAATCGAACTCACGACCTCCGGCATAGCAGTCAGGGTCACTAACCACTAGACCAACAGGCCAGTCAAAATATGTTTATGACAGTGAAAGGCCACGATCAGTAGCGTAGGTAAGCGTGGGTGAAGTGGGCCCTGGCCCACGCACTCGTACCCAAAGGGGCCTCACGTGTGCGAGGCCTTTTTAACAACGAGGGTTTTGTTTTATAATTTATAGGCTCGTGTTTGACCACTATTTCACCTGATGTTAAGCGACGATGTGGTCGAACAATGGGTTGCGACAGTCGCTGTCTGGTTTTCGAATTTATGAAGGAAATAAGCCTCGCTGATGCGCCTTTACCCACGTCTAAATTAGTCCACGCTATGTCTCTGGCGATTACTTTACATTCAAAATTAAAACATTTCGGTCAGGGTGTTTTTCTTTCTCTACATCAAAATCTGGACCAGAACCGTTTAGCAAAGTAATATAATATAATGTTAAATACGTACTGCAGTTAGAAAATACCATTTTCCTCTGAACCGACTTGCTGTATTTAAAAACCAGAGGCAGTACAGCCACCGGCACCATCAATATGCTGGCTGTCACCGATGCTGTTGCTAATAACAAAGACCTGGGAAAAACCAATAAAAAGATTTAACTCGTTTAGCATTGCATGCAGTGGCGTAGCTAGTCCCAAAGTGACCCCATATCAAAAGTTATGGATAGATTTCGTTCATGTCATTACGTAAAACCGAGACCAATGAGCTAATTGCCCCAGTGCGTTATCCTACAGCGCGCTCCGCGTGCAATATAATAACGCACTGAGGGCACTGCTGCGGCTGCCTCGCTTCTGTAGCGCTTCGGGAATGTTTGCAGAGGCACGCACTGACTGCTTTTACACCTGCATGCGCAAGAGGGCGACATCGTTAGCGAGTAGAGTGCGGGACAGCAGCAACAGTCTTCTTGCCGTCATTGCCACTAGGTTGGACGGGCCCTTTATACAGCACTGGCAGGCCTTGCATGCACCCGTCAATCAGGCGTGGGGCAGGTAACATTGTTTGTTATAATAATTTTAGTTTAAATAATCGAAAATTTAATTTGTCATTTTAATTTATTGACCATTTTAATTTATTTTATTGTTCTGATTTAAGCATTTTAAATTTCACTGACATTTTTATAATTTTGACATTTTAATTCGTTGAACATTTTATTGACCTATTTTATTGTTTTCGTATTATTTATAGGTATTTGATGATGAACTAACATAGATATAAGAATTACTAACATATATTTTGGACCAAAATGTTGTCTATTTAATAAATTATTATTATTATTATTGGAGCATTTTGGAATAGAAGAGAGGTTGTGATCTTATGTCGAGAATGCTACAACGAAAAGAGCTCTAAAAATGGAACATCCTATCATTTAGTAATCATGTAAGCAAGCAGCATAATTACGCACCTCTCATCAATAAGAGAATCGAAAGTTGTGGATAACATATGTTACGAATTTTTACACGGAGCCCCTGCACCTGCGCCCCTGCTTGCATGGATTCTAAACGTGGATTTCCTTGCTGAAAGAAATTACACGTTCGTACCAGCAACGTCCTATGACGTCAAATTTGAACGATTTGTTGTTGATACAACGTAGTGCGAGGAAAAGTCCGTTCCCTCAAGCATGCTGCCGCTTCCTTCGCCAGAATTACTGCTTCGCAGAATCTGCCTGCCATGCCTCCACGCTCCGGACCGTGGCCTGTAACAGGGCCTGGCGCGAGATCGCCCGCATGAAGGTGCCGCGCCCAAGCGAGGCACACCTCCTCCATATATGCTCCACCGTGTCCTCCGGGCGGTCCACACAATGGTGACACCCCGATTTCTTTCGCAAGAATTCGAATTCGGTGCAGGAACCTCCCGAACTTACCATGTCCAGTGAGGACTTGCGTCATGAGGGCGTCGTGACGTCTTTCCAGCCACTTCTTAAAGAGGGGACTTACCGCCATACTTATGACTTGCCCAAGGTATAGGTACGTAAGGATGCTTTTCTACCGACGTGGTGCTAGGTGGATTAGAGCGGTTAAAAGCAGAGAAAAATGGGCAAGTGTTACCATTGAAGCGGAGCAGGAGGTGGCCTCACCTTGGCACCACAGCCTGCTAACTTATTTATGATATTACCTCCTAACTTTTTTAGGGACACTACTGCCTACACTAGCATAAAATAAATCAATGCTGCAATGGTAATTAAAACAAAACTTATTTTCATTCCCAATAAATTAAATAATTTAAATTTTTTAACTTCTTATAAAAGTGAAAGAATATTTCAGTTTCTGGAATTTTGAAAAATCCTCTCTAAGTGCCCACCTACGTCATAAAAGGAAACCTTGTGCAAAATTTCAAGCTCCCCAGTAGTTTCGGCTGTGCGTTGATATGTCAGTCAGTCAGTTTCTCCTTTTATATATTATACATAGATTTGAAAGTTCGCTCAGTTCCACTTACACAGTTTCCATTGTTGCGGAGAGGAGATTTCGAGCGCTCTGATTGACCAGTTCACGGTCCGCTCCTCAACACTTTTTCCAGCTCAGTCAGTGGAAACGCACACTAAGGTTGTTGGGCGGGTCGATTGTCTATCTACCTATAAAAGGAGAAACTGACTGACTGACATATCAACGCACAGCCGAAACAACTGGAACCAGGAACATGAAATTTTGCATAAAGCTTGCTTTTAACGTAGACGAGCACTAAGAAGGGATTTTCGGAAATTCAACCTTTTAGAGGGGGTGAAAGGTGGAATTTTATTTGTATGCAAAATCTTATTCCGAGTACTAATATACTTGAGTTAGCACAAATAGACTCGTTAAAAAATAAAAAGCCCGTATAATGACATTTGAGAAAGATCCTAGAATGTAATTTGGAACGAAACTGAAAGAAACAATAAAATAATAATTAATTACATAAAGAGTTAATGTAGGTACCTAATTACATAATAGTTACATAATGTAATATAGACGGATATGACGTAAATAATAAAATAAAAAAACAAATTATGTCAAAACGGGCATTTTATTTTTTAACAACTTTAGTAACCAAAGTAAATAATTTCCTATGTGTTTTGAAAACAATACAAAAATTAATAATTAAGGGGGCGTAATTTAGGGAGTCGTATGGAGGATTCTTACCTATTTCTTGGGTCATTAAACTTGAAACTTGACACAAAGTCTAACCAAAATGAATAATAATGACTGTCATTATTAGTTTTTTAAACTACCCTCAAATTACAATTTATTAAAGGGTGTTAAAGTTTTTTATGAAAGACGGTGGCAACCTTGAAAGGCTTATTGTGACCGGCAAAGTAGATGGGAAAAGGCCACGTGGACGCAGCCCAATACGTTGGTCCGACCAGCCTTCCTAGCCAAGTTACGACCGTTTCGTTTAGATAATTTTGCGTCGAACGCCTCGAGTTGGCCACGCCTCCGATTCCTTTGTTTTGAAGTCATATCAACGCTCAGTCACATGATCAGAACAAAGGAGTCGGAGGCGTGGCCAACTCGAGGCGTTCGACGCAAGAAAATCGAAATGAAACGGTCGTAACTTGGCTAGGGGGGCTGATCTGCACCGCTCTGGACTCTACGATACACAATTCCCTTCACAACGCCAATTTCACAACTTCAAGAAAAAGTGATGAAGCAGGATGGTCACGACGCTCAGCATTGAGGAATACGACGTAAGGAGAAGGAAAGTTAATTTGAAAACATTCTCGCGAACGAAGTCGCTCGCATACTGCTAGTCTATAAAGGGTGACTGGTAATTAGTGACCGATACTTAAACACGTAATTGTTCTCATGATTACAAACAACTTTCCCAAAGAAACTTTTTTATATACTCATTAGTTTAGTTAGAAATGTACTGTGTGTCATAAAACTAATGAGTCTAAAAAAAAGTTTCTTTGGGAAAGTTGTTTGTGATCATGAGTACAATCACGTGTTTAAGTATCTGTCACTAATTACCAGTCAGTACCAGTATATACATAAAAGGAGAAACTGACTTACTGACATATCTACGCACAGCTAAAATTAGCAGGTATAAGGGCGTTTTCAATTTCTGCGTAATGCAAACCGGCCGGCTGCGGCACGCTAAACGTGCGGCAGCCAGGGTTGCGGCACGTTAGCAGTCCGACAACAAACGCCTAAATTAAAAACATATCTGGCTGCCTTGCGTTTGTATGCCAGTAATGCGCTATTCAACACTGAATTGTTGTTGTGACGTTGCCGTCCTGTTGTCGACCGTTCGCCGCATGGTTGCCGGCCCGCACCGCGCGCCTTGTATAAAAAATACGATCCTCCGTACGCAGTACGTACGACTAACGCACCGCATCCGTACCGCAGCAGGCCGTCAAAGAACGAATAAATTGAAAGAGCCCTATATAAGAACGTGAAATTTTGCAAAAGGCTTCCTATTTTTTAACTATCACAACGCCGTCTAGTCCCAAAACTAAGCAGAGCTTGTGTTATGGGTACTAGACAACTGATAAACATACTCATATATTTCTAAATACATAAACATATAGATAAATTACACCCACACACAGAACAAATGTTCGAGCTCATCACACAAACATTTGTCCTGGGTGGGAATCGAACCCACGACATCCGGCATAGCAGTCAGGGCCACTAACCACTAGAACCACAGGCCAGTCAGTTTATGGTGTAGGCGAACACTAAGAAAGGATTTTTTGAAAGTCAGCACTTAAAGGGTTGAAATGGGGGTCTAAAGTTTGTATGGAGAAACCTACTTTCGAGCAGACGATGCCGTTAGCAGAAGCTAGTGACGAATATAAGAGACTAGTTACTGACAGCGGCTTCGCCCGCGTAAAAGTAGCTTTCTCCATACAAACTTCCACCCCCCACTTTAGGGGGGTGGGGGGTTAGAAAGAAACAAAAAGTAGCCTATGTCACTCTCCATCCCTTCAACTATCTCCACCTAAAAAAATCACGTCAATTCGTCGCTCCGTTTTGCCGTGAAAGACGGACAAACAAACAGACACACACACTTTCACATTTATAATATTAAGTATGGATACTTACGCAAACACCATACTGATTTGGAATTAATCTATTTCTTTTTACTTTTATATTTAGTTTATTCTTTTCTCTCCAATGTTTTTCGTGCATTTTATAATTTTTATTGGGGTTTATTTTTTATAATATTTTTTTTTAACAAATCATTTTTTTAGGTTGATTCGTTTTGATTTGGACGCCAAATAAGTGACATTTTGTATGATTTTGTCATTTTTATTCGCAATGATAGAAAAAATATAGACAAATGAAATGAGTTTTTATTCTGAGAATCGTACCGGATATAACCTTTTTTTGGCCGGGTTGTTTTTTGGATGAGAAATCATCCAGTGATTTCTCCCGCCCTAGGGCGGAGCGTGAGGGCGTGTTAGACTTTTACAAACACACTCCTATGTTCTTTCTTTGCCTTGTGTTTCAGGACCGCAGGGTTCCCTTTCGGATAACCCATGGCCCCAAGCCTGCAGCCCTGCTGGGCATCTACGGTTTCGCTACCATCTCTTTGAGGCGCGCGTGGAACACTACGCGCCGTCGATGAGTTTTTTAAGGTGGGCAATCATCCAGACATCTCTCGCTCTAGGTGAAACGAGAGGGCGTTTCAGACTTTTACTGACTAAAATCCACCTTATAAGTCCTTTAGTTTGCCCTTTGCGTTCCAGGATCACGGCGGATAGGGCCGGATCTTACGGACAGTCAGTTCGGCTTCCGTAGGGCGATCCACGGTGGACGCCATCATGCGCGGGCAGGTCCACACGATAGGGGTGCTGTGTCCCGGGCCAGGGTCGTCTTCAACGCCTATATCCTGCCCTGGAGTTGCATTAGAGGCACTCCGGTATCACCGAATACCGACCTACCTATTTCATTTGGAGGTAGGTACGCGGAACAGAGTATAAAGTCCCGCAAACCTCCGTTGAAAAGGGAGGATCCTCCGGCCAGACGGGTGTTATGTCTGGTGGGCAACTGCCCGATAGATGATTTCGGGCTGTTCTATATGTTCCAATCGCGCGGAGAACTATGATTGCGCGATGCAGGATTAGTTCTTATCTGACGCCATAGATGTCGCTACACTCATATAATAGTAGCGACAAGAAACATGTAACCGAGAATATTTGTAATACAATAACATGATTGAAAAGATTGTCCATGGAGTTTCTTGCACATTCTTTTCTATAAAGATCTACGCTTTGGAATGTGCAATTAGCATCATTTTTAGGGTTCTGTACCTCAAAAGGAAGAAACGGAACCCTTATAGGATCACCTAGTTTTCCGTCTGTCTGTCTGTCTGTCAAGACCCTTTATCTCGGGAACGCGTGAAGGTATCGAGTTGATATAAAAACCATATACTCAGGTCTTCGGTCCCTTGAAGCTGTGAAAAAAATCAAACTTCTGTGTCAACAAAAAAAATATAGGTCTCAAGGGAATCAAAATTCATAAAATAAAATTCATACTTCCCGTTGACCTAGAATCCTGAAGGTCTCATAGTACAAGTACAGAGAAAAATCTGAAAACTGTAAATTCGTAGTTACGTCACAAAAAAAAACTTTTTTTGCTATTCGGAAAAATCCGAGTAACTCTCATTCCCGAATTGAAAAAACAGTTCACTGTTTTCATAGATAAGTTGTACGGAACCCTCAGTGCGCAAGTCCGACTCGTACTTGCCTGGTTTTTTTCTGTCTAAAAGCTAAAAGTGCCTGTATATGGTTTATCTATATATATAAAAGGAGAAACTGACTGACTGACATATCAACGCACAGCCGAAACTACTGGGACGAGCGTGAAATTTTGTACAAGGTTTCCTTTTACTACGTAGGCGAGTGCTCGCCTCGAGAGGATTTTCCAAAATTCATCCCCCAATGGAATGAAACGGAAGTTCAGTTTATATGGAGAAACCTGCTTTTACGCGGGCGAATCCGCTGTCAGAAGCTTGTTTGAAATAAAATACTTTGAATCTCGGATCCTTCTTCATGAGATCGAGGACTATTTGGCGGACGGGTTCGTCATTTACCTTGGTCACCAGATAGGACTTCATAACTAAGTTATAATTATGCATCCTTCTATAAATTCCCTCCATCTCTTTCTCTTACTTGCATGAGTTGCATGCCTGTTTATTATTAACTACTTTTCTGTTATAACAGCTTAGAATAGCGCATTGTGAAATATAACTCTTAGTAGGTATGTTGTGGAAAATGTCGTAGTATGTTGTGGAAAATGTCGTAGTTTAGGTATACATTTATAACTTAGTATAAGATTTTAATGTATAACTGTTATTTGTTGGCCTGTTGGTCTAGTGGTTAGTGGGCCTGACTGCTATGCCGCAGGTCGTGGGTGCGATTCCCACCCAAGACAAATGTTTGTGTGATGAGCACGATCAATTGTTCTGTGTCTGGGCGTAATTTATCTATAATATGTGTCATTTAGAAATATATAAGTATGTTTATCAGTCGTCCAGTACTCATAACACAAGCTCTGCTTAGCTTGGGACTAGACGGCGTTGTGTGATAGTGGTGGAATATTATTAGTATTATTATTACTTATTTCTCCCGAATAAAATAAAAATAAATTGGTATCCGTGATGACAACTACTACGTATCTAGCAGGTCATATGTATGGTGACCACTGATGGAGATTTGACGGTTACTTCAGCATTCAATGGGTTAAAGAAAAGCAACACTTACCAAAGTGGTTTAGTGGAAGGGTAACCATTCATCGTTCATACAGAGATTCCTCCGTGCCACTGAAAGCACGTTAAGCCGTTGGTCCCAATGACTAATCCCGTACTAAGGTTTTTGTTTTTAGATGGGAAAATCATCTAATGACAAATTCCGCTCTTGGGCAGAGCGTGAGATAGTGTCAGATTTACTGACTAAAAACCCACTCCTGAGCAACACTCCTCTGAGCAAATAAATCAATATTCTATTCTATTCCTGTTCCTTCGTCCCAGGGCCCTGGGTTTCGTTTTTACACTGCCCGTGGCCCCAGTAGGCTTCGACCCTGCTGGGCCCCTACGATTTGCTGACATCTCCCTGAGGCACGCGCCTACGGTGGCCGGAAATCGGGATCGGAATCCCGGTGGTGGTTGGGGACCGTTGCCACACGCGATCGGTCGCCTCCTTTGCTAGCATTACTGCTTCGCAGAAGGAGGCGACCGCCTGCCACTCCTCCTCGCTCCGGACCATGGCCTGTACCAAGGCCCGGAGCGAGAGATCGCCGCCGCCGATCGCCCCCACGAGGACACGGCGTTGCTCTGCCCAAGCGGGGCACACCTCTACCATGTCCTCCGGGAGGTCCACACAGTGGCGACACCCGAGCGTCGCTTCCGCACGAATCCGGTGCAGGAACTTCCCGAACTTACCGTATTCGGTGAGAACCTGCGTCATGCGGAAGGTGAGGATGCCGTGAGGTCTTTCCAACCACGCCTCAAAGAGGGGACTTACCGCCATAATTGTGGCGTGCCCACCCGTACTAAGGTGGAGCAGGACCTGTGACCTTCAATTGCCCTTTGCGTTCCGGACCACGATATCTTATTTTTTTTTTATCGATATAAACCAGTGCTTGACTGTGATCCCACCTGATGGTAAGTGATTGATGGTGAGGCGCACTAGTTTATTAAGAGCCTATTCACTCTAGCCTTAAAGACACCTAAATTATAGTTGGACATACGCATGTACGCGGTATAAACGACGAAGCGAAACTCTTAGTCCGGACCGTCGAAGTTTCAACAACGTAAGGGTGGATACTCGCCGTACGTCGGGTTGTCCGATGGTAGAAAGGAGATGGCGGAATCAAGTCATGCAATTCCCGCGCACACTCTCCAAAATGCAACCTGTAAAATACCGATAGGCTGGCTACCCTGCGCTTGTGCTCGAGGCTTTGTAGATTGGACTTAACCAAATCTGGATCCCCAATTAACCTCTTCGCACGCCTTTCCACTGAGTCCAAAGCTGCTCGATGGCATCTTGCAGCACCAGCCCATATGTGACTGCAGTACTCCACACACGATCGAACCTGCCCCCTAGCCAAGTTACGATCGTTTCGTTTGCGTAGGCCACGCCTCCGATTCTTTTGTTCAGACGTCATCTCAACGCCCAGTCACGTGGTCAGAACAAAGGAATCGGAGGCGTGGCTTACTCGAGGCGTTCGAAGCAAACAAAACGATCGTAACTTGGCTAGGGGGCTGTGCTTTGTATAACATTCGAAGCTGTCCACGGTAATTATCGTGGCCTTAGTGAGAATCGGCCCTGCTGGGTCGCGTGGAACACTACGCGCCGTCTACAACTCGGGCTCAGTCCTACCGGACGGCTGCTATTACTCGTTGTCTGGTAACGATTTGGTTTAGTAGGGCACACAAATAAATAAAATAGAAAATTATTTCATAACAAATATATTGACGTTTAACTTAATAAATAAATTAAAAACAACATTGCTATTTAAGCAAATAACATTGAGTCCATTTTGACTTTTAAGCATTGTGCAATTTAAATTTAATTGTTTTATAAAATCATTACCTAAGACAATAATTGTGTTGCATTTAGTAAAGTCAGGGAAATCATTTGTTTACCACTTTTGACAACAATTGACAGTCAATTGAAACTCAAAGCCTGCATATATTAGGGGAAAAAGTTTCTCCCAACAAAACACCACGAAAATAGCTAATTAATAAATAAGTTCCCTGATTGTATATTTGTATACAACCATGGGCAAAAATATATACACATACTAACGCTTTGTACACTTTGAAAAGACCCTGTTTCTCTTGTGAGTTTTGAATGGCGCTCAACAAAAATGTATGCGTAGATGCTATAAGACACACAACCCGAAGAATCGCCAAACTTACGTGGCAGTGGGCAGGGCACATTGCTCGCAGAACAGATGGTCGATGGGGACGAAAGGTTCTGGAGTGGTGACCGCGTACCGGAAGACACAGTGATCGTGGACCGACTACCTGGTGAGAGTTCGCGGGAATTCGAAGGATGCGAGACGCACAAAACCAGACATTGTGGTGACACTTGGGGGAGGCCTATGTCCAGCAGTGGACATCTTTCGGCTTAGATGGGAGCCGAGCAAGTGCATGTATCGCCGCTGCGAGAGGTATTGTCAGACTTTTACTGACTGTAACCGACCCGTGGCCCTTCAATTGCATCTTTTGAACAATTCCACAGGTATTCAGTAGCTAAATCATGATTTTTGTCAATCTGTATATGTATTTCTGCCCTTGACTGTACAATATAGTTTTCGTAAGTTTTTCTTTCTAATGATTACAAAGAGCTACATTATAAATATAATGCACTGTCGGTATTACTACAGCCTCTAATCTAATATCAATTCCTCAATATTGTGTGTACTTCAACTCTATTTTGCGACAAAAGTATAGGCCTTGCATTTAAGTTAATAAAGCTACAGTATTGAAAATACATTAGGTATTTCTCGTACAAAAGCAGGAACTGGAGTTTAGCGCGATATTTGGGTCTCCAAATTACGGCCCGCGGACCAAATCCGGCCCGCCAGTGCTATCAATCCGGTCCGCCAGTGCTATCAATCCGGCTCGCCAGTTCTATCAATCCGGCCCGCCAGTGCTATCAATCCGGCCCGCCAGTTATCAATCCGGCCCGCCAGTGCTATCAATCCGGCCCGCCAATGCTATCAATCCGGCCCGCCAGTGCTATCAATCCGGCCCGCCAGTGCTATCAATCCGGCCCGCCAGTGCTCTCAATCCGGCCCGCCAATGCTATCAATCCGGCCCGCCAGTGCTATCAATCCGGCCCGCCAGTGCTATCAATCCGGCCCGCCAGTGCTCTCAATCCGGCCCGCCAGTGCTATCAATCCGGCCCGCCAGTGCTATCAATCCGGCCCGCCAGTGCTATCAATCCGGCCCGCCAGTGCTATCAATCCGGCCCGCCAGTGCTATCAATCCGGCCCGTCAGTGCTATCAATCCGGCCCGCCAGTGCTATCAATCCGGCCCGCGACAGCCTTAAGACTAGTGCCATCAATATGGCCCGCGACAGCCAATGCGTTATTGTTAAATACTACATACATTGTACTAGTGGACGCGAAATACAGTGGCCAATCTGGAAATCTCTTAGCCGACTGTGGACCCAGGTTGGCCGCTGTAAAAACAATCTGGCCAAATGGGGCTTCCTCGAGTCATCCCAAACACAGTGGTAGTGTGGAGAAGCTGCCCAGGACATGCGTCACCTGCTATGCTGCCCATCCTGCACAACCATCTGCACTTTTCAGGATCTATACGCCAATAACAGAGCCGTACAGGTTGGCAAGTATAGTCAGAAAAAAAATTGCATGAGTACATCAACACGATAAGAAGATTGTACTAGTACAATGTATTTAGTCAAATTAAAAAAAAACTCCGCTTCCGAATTCCTATAACCATTTTCATTACATTCCTAGTCATAATCCAGGTACTGTAAAAACATAATATTTAGTCAAAGCGTTCTAGATTTTTCTATTATTTTATCTACTAAAGTAGGCGCCAGATAAACTTGGAATAACGGTCATTGACCCTCCTACATTTAATAATAATAATAAATCATTTATTTTCAGGCATCTTGGCCCATAGATACATACCTTAAAGACTAACATATATATAGAGTAAATACAAGTAATCGTTAGTAAATAAGACTACACACATACATACATTTGTTGACATTCTTAATTTCAAAACGTAATTAAAGACTGTTCACGCGCATACGCCGTGACCACCGCACACTACAGCAACACGGACGGCAGGCGCGCGCGGGGAAGGTAAGGGCGGCCCGCTGGGTAGCGCCGGCACTGCATCGACAGCGCGTTGTACCGGCTGGTCGCTCTATTATGCCCATTTTACATATATCATTGCATATTTCAAAAGTAAAATAAACCAACTTTTCTATCATAAATTATAAGAAAATAAATCATTGAAGAGTCCCCGCGTTGTTCCTGACCTCACACAAAGAAACACACAAACACAAACAAAGACATAAAGCTGTCTTGAATCGACATCTATGAATATGTATATATGAATAGACTGGCCTGTTGGTCTAGTGGTTAGTGGCCCTGACTGCTATGCCGGAGGTCGTGGGTTCGATTCCCACCCAGGACAAATGTTTGTGTGATGAGCACGATCATTTGTTCTGTGTCTGGGTGTAATTTATCTATATATGTATGTATTTAGCAATATATAAGTATGTTTATAAGGTGTCTAGTACCCATAACACAAGCTCTGCTTAGCTTGGGACTAGACGGCGTTGTGTGGTAGTTGTGGAATATTATCTATTGCGAACCTTTACATTTTCTAGTACATAATGAAAAACAGTTAATTGCTTTAGGAAAAGGGCAATGTACTTTATTCCACGTTTATCTGGCGCCTCGTATAGGAACCCTGGTTAGCAGTTGCTCAGTTGTCCTAACTTATTATTTACTAAGTAATATCAAAATGGCCGGTAAAGGCAGAGAGATTGAGTCGACTGTCGATCGAAAATCGATGGTATTAATTTCTTTCTTGAACGTTTTGTTCTACGAATTCCCTAGAAAGAAAGAAAAGACATATTAGTATTAAGAAAAAAAACTGGGCAAGTGCGAGTCGGACTCGCGCACTGAGGGTTCCGTACAAACTTGAAAAGTAAATTGGGGTTTACGATTTATGACGTATTAAAAAAAAACTACTTATTAGATCTCGTTCAAACCAATTTTCGGTGGAAGTTTGTAAGGTAATGTACATCATATATTTTTTTTTTTAGTTTTATCATTCTCTTATTTTAGAAGTTACGGGGGGGGGGGGACACACAAATTTTACCACTTTGGAAGTGTCTCTCGCGCAAACTATTCAGTTTAAATAAAAATGATATTAGAAACTTCAATATCATTTTTGAAGACCTATCCATAGACACCCCACACGTATGGGTTTGATGAAAAATAAACATTTTGAGTTTCAGTTCTAAGTATGGGGAACCCCCAAAATTTATTGTTTTTTTTTTTCTATTTTTTAGTGAAAATCTTAATGCGGTTCGCAGAATACATCTACTTACCAAGTTTCAACAGTATAGTTCTTATAGTTTCGGAAAAAAGTGGCTGTGACATACGGACGGACAGACAGACACATGACGAATCTATAAGGGTTCCGTTTTTTGCCATTTGGTTACGGAACCCTAAAAATGAACTTTGCCCCATACTAGGAATGACTCCTGTATCGAGGGTGTGGTCACAAACCTGTAAACTCCCATCCACAAGACACCTAGACCCACATCTATATTTAGGGCATACAAATATTTCGACGCCCGCATCGAACAAGGCAGTATCTCAGATTACAGTCCAAACAAAATTCAAACATGGCACTATAACTTTAAGGTTCATTTTGAAAAATTAATGAATTATACGTATATTATATGTTACAACCTTGTTTTTTGCGGGTGTCGATACGGGCGGGAATCTAAACTCCGACCAGACGCGTGTTATGTCTAGTCGGCAACTGCCCGATAGATGATTTCGGATTGTTATTTATGTACAAATCTCGCGGAGAACTTTAATTGCGCGATGCAGGATTAGTTCTTATGTGACGCCATAGATCATCATCTTCCTGCCCTTGTCCCGTGTTATATGGGGTCGGCGCAACACGTTTTTTTCTTCCATTCTGCCCTGTCACTCGTCATACTATCACTAACTTCCTTTTCTTTCATATCACTCTTCACACAATCCATCCATCTTTTCTTTGGTCTCCCTCTCCCTCTCCATCCATCCACATGTAAACTCATAACTCTTTCAGTAACATGCGTTTCATCCCTCCTCTTCACATGACCATACCAAGACAAACGATTTCCTTTCAACTTTTCAGTCACTGGCGCCACTTTCAAACTTCCCCTAATATACTCATTTCTCACTTTATCCATTCTCGTCACACCACACATCCATCTTAACATTATGTTATGTGACGCCATAGATGTCGCTACATATTATTTATTACCCTATAACTTCGGGCAGGTCAGTAGCGTGGCAGATCCACTTGTGTCCCAGGTCTAGCTTTTTATCGTAGGCATGTAGCTTGATGGTCGCATCGTTACTTGTTCTGGATTGTAGTACAGTTCTGTATAGCTGAAAAAGATTCAGAAATTTTTATTTGTAGAAGAAATAAAAGAGATAATATACCTATTTATATATATATATATATATATACTAGCTGAGCCGGCAAACGTTGTTCTGCCATATAAATAAAAAAAAAAAAAAATAGATGTTGGCCGATTCTCAGACCTACTCAATATGCTCACAAAATTTCATGAGAATCGGTCGAGCCGTTTCGGAGGAGTTCAAGTTCGAACACCGTGACACGAGAATTTTATATATTAGATATATATAACTAGCTTTTGCCAGCGGCTTCGCCCGCGTGATAATCTATATATATAAAAGAAAGTCGTGTTAGTTACTTCACTTATAACTCAAGAACGGCTGAACCGATTTAGCTGAAAATTGGCAGGGAGGTAGCTTAGAACCAGGAGACGGACATAGGATACTTTACTTTACTTTTTTTTTTTTTTTTTTTAGAGTAGGGTAGAGTAGGGTAGAGTAGGGTAGAGTAGGGTAGAGTAGGGTAGAGTAGGGTAGAGTAGGGTAGAGTAGGGTAGAGTAGGGTAGAGTAGGGTAGAGTAGGGTAGAGTAGGGTAGAGTAGGGTAGAGTAGGGTAGAGTAGGGTAGAGTAGGGTAGAGTAGGGTAGAGTAGGGTAGTGTAGGGTAGAGTTGGGTAGAGTTGGATATAGTAGTCAGTTGACGGGAGCGAAGCCGCGGGCAAAAGCTAGTAGAAAATATAGGCCTATGTCACTTAGTGATAAAGTACCCAAGCAAAACACAAGTATTTTTAACATCAATAAACCAGCTGATTTACAGCTTAGAACTGTATAAGGCCTGTACAAATGTGTAAAACATAGCTTTAGGTTGCTTACAGGTATCCGCGTACGCTTATGGTTATATATCATAGTATTATAATTATAACTACTAAACAGTTTAAAGTATTTTTGTGACACTTTAAGCTGCGTTTTACAATTAAAACTGTATAAAGGCTGTATATTGTAGGTCACTACTACCTTTATACAGCACTAAGTGTTATAATAGTGTATCATGATACTTATTGCTGTATATTGGTGTCGAAAATCGGTCCAGTAGTAGTTTTGAGTTAAATCGTAACAAACAAACCAAGAAAAAACATCTAATCTTTCCTCTTTATAATATTAGTATAGACAGTATAGATTCTTTTGTACGTGTGTTTGTCACTTAACTCTTATATATACATATTTGAGTGGGTCACTGGATGGTTTGAAAACACAATTGGACCTGGTAGGTAGCGCTGTAATCGCGTCCTTAAGTTTTTTTCGGACAAAGCGCGAGCTTTCGAGTAGGACAACGTTTATCGGGACCGTTAGCTAATTAAAAGCTATATAAAAATCTCGTGTCACAGTGTTTGTTATCGAACACCTCCTAAACGCTTTCACTGATTTTTACGATTTTTTTGTTTATATAGGGTGACTGGTAATTAGTGTACGATACTTAAACACGTGATTGTGCTCATGATAACCGACAACTTTTACTATGGGAACAAACCTGAAATCGCGAAAAAAAAATCAGCTGTTCAGTACATTTATGTTTGCTTAATTCACTGAACAGCTGATACTTTTTTCGCGATTTCGGCTTTGCTCCCATAATAAAAATTGTTTGTTATCATGAGCACAATCACGTGTTTAAGTATCGTACACTAATTACCAGTCACCCTATATTTGGTAGATCTGGGAATAGGTCGTAGGTTCGTTTTGATACTCCTAGGTGAAACTGACCTGAGTCAGTTAGTATATTTATGTTCAAAATTCTATGGATGACAACCGGGTACAACGGCTTTCCGTGTAAATTCTTTCACTGATTGAAAAATAAGTAATAATAATCTATATATAGGGTGACTGTTAATTAGTGTACGATACTTAAACACGTGATTGTGCTCATGATAACAAACAATTTTTATTATGGGAGCAAAGCCGAAATCGCAAAAAAAAATATTAGCTGTTCAGTACATTAGGCAAACATAAATGTACTGAACAGCTGATTTTTTTTTTCGCGATTTCAGGTTTCGACTCCAGGAGAGGGAATGGGCCGTAATCCACCACGCGGGCCCAGTGCGGGTTGGTGAATGTCACATGTCTTCTAATTTTTGGTTCTAGGACATGCCGGTTTCCTCACGATGTTCTCCTTTACCGTTTTGATAGCAGCAGAGGTGCTAGAGCAGTGGTGGCCGAGTGGTAACGGCCCTGACTTACGAATTGTAGGTCGCGGGTTCGAACCCAGCCAGGCGCATTACTTTGTGTAATTTATTTCATCACCACTGAATATGTACATAATTTAATACAATAAATGCAGACATTTGTGAGAGACTGGTGCCCGAAATAGTTACTGCTGTGTTACGGGTCACCAGGCCCACAAAACTTACAGGTAGACAGATTAGATCATTTAACAAGTTTTAAGATAAATTAACTATTTTTAACATTCTGTATTTAATATGTATATGCGAAACCTGAATAAAGTTTGTTCAGAATGAGTAACTGAATCTATTCCAATCATTTTTACACCATGTTTATTTTTTTTAACAAAAATATTTAAAAAAGGTCACAAGTTGGACACCACCGACAAAAACTACAGCACAGGTCACGGTAGGTCATAGCGGGCATTAGGCACCAGCGCACGGCTAAGTGCAGGAGCAAAACAACCCCTCAGTCGCCCGGATGGCCCGGTGACCATATATTTGTGCGGACAACCAGGTAACAAAACAAGCTTATAACTTTATGATTTTTCATGATACAAGTTATGAAATTTTGTATAAAGGTTCTTTACATAAAAATATACGTGTTTCAGGTTTCGCATGTACATAAAATAAAATAAGAAAATCATTATTACTCTAACAAGACATACCTATGTAAATGATTTGTGTGTGTTAGAGATAGTGTTTATGTGTGAGTATGAATGTGTTTGTGTAAGTGATAATTATAACTTAAGTATAAGTAGATTACACTCACCTTCAATCCCACGACGAAAGGCACAATAACATCATCCTTAGCGTGCAGAATGAGTATCGGCAGAGATTTCACCTTTACAAGGTACTCGTCAGACTTGAATGTCTGCTCACCGCCGCCGTTCGAGCGGAATGGCTCTACGAACGTAAAATCGTAGTAAGGTAACCATTTTACTAGCTGTAAATGTACAAAATAAGTATAGAAAGAAAGAAAGAAAACATTTATTTGAGACTCGCACAGGACAAACAACAATAAAACAAAAAAGTAATTAAGTAGTGTAAAAGCATAGGTATAAGATTCCCACTGCTGGGACTCAGGACTCTTTCTATGCAATATGTAACATAGTAAACGCTCACTCTGAAAGTAGCTTGGCACTTGGCACGCCAGAATTATAGCGGTAAGTCCCCTCTGAGGAGTGGCTGGAAAGTCGTCACGGCGTCCTCACCTTCCGCATGACGCAGGTCCTCACTGGACATGGTAAGTTCGGGAGGTGCCTGCATCGGATTTGTGCGGAAGAAATGCCCGGGTGTCACTATTGCGTGGACCGGAGGACACAGTGGAGCATATGGTGGTGGTGTGCCACGCTTGGGCGGAGCACCGTCGTGTTGTTGTAGGGGCGATCGGCGGCGGCGACCTCTCTCTAGCACCGGGCCCTGGTTCAGGCCATTTTCGGAGTAAAGCAGTAATGCTAGCGAAGGAGGCGGCCGCACGCGTGAGGGAACAGATATCCTCGCGGCTCAGCCGTCGGGACCTCGACCCCGATTTCCAGCCACCGTAGCGCCCACGCTACGCGCGGATTATTGACTAAAACCTACTCCTATATGGGTTTCCCTTTAGGAATCTAACCAATGGTCCCAGTAAGCTTCAACCCTACTGGGTTTTTACGTTTTTGCTGACATCTCTTTGAGGCGCTTAGAGCAATACGCGCCGTTACGGTTACGGTTACCGGACGGCCGGACGGCGAGCTAAACGACGATGATGGTGAACTTACCTTTGATAAAGGATGCTTGGCCACCTCGTCAGCTAAGTTATTAAATGGTGACTCCAGTATCAGTCCTCTGGGCTGTGGGAGGGCGGCAGATCTGTCCAGCAGCGTCACCGACAATTCTTGTAGATTACCAAGGAGGTGCGAGGATATTGCGGTGCCTGAAAAAAATATGAAAGGTGGAATGACGAGGTTTATTACTAAGCAGCTCATGATTAACCTAGCCGATAAACCCTCTTGCATTTATCCCGCCAGAGTCGCACATCCAAGACCAAATACTCTATCTCGTTCATCAGCTCTTCTGTCACCTATGGGGATTGAAGAGCTAAACGAGATGGAGTACCCAGTCGCAAACACACGACCCTGGCGAATAGGACACGTCACTCAAAACAAAACACTCTTCGGACTAATCGGACGCAAGCGTTTAAAGGGTGAAGGCCTTTTTAGGGGAGCATCAGACTTTTATTGACTAAAACCGACCTGTGTTCCTTTAGTTGGCCGTTTTATTTATTCTACACAAATCTATTTTAAAACGTCTTTGCGTCGACACCGCCACCAGTCCACGCAGAACACCAGCGCTGTGGTCTCGTCGCATTATGCATGTCGCCACGACATATTTTGCGCTCATGTGACGGATATTCTACACAAAATGCAATTCGAATCCGCACAATATTATATTTTATTTTTATTTTCTAACTTATTTGTATACACTGTGTCTACATGTTATCTAGAATGTGCAATGAATATAATGTAATATGCCCTAAGGTAGACTTGTTTATGAACAGTTTTAACGAATTTAGAAATCGTTCGTCTCCGGCGTACAAATATGGTTTGTAAAATTATGGGTCAATTATCATTAGAATTACAAATTATTGAAATTAATTGAGCAATAGTTATTATATATTATAAGAGATATTAATTATATAAGTCAAAATTTTAATTACGTCTAGGAGATAAAGTATGATTCATAGGTCAAATATTTAGGTAAATTTTTCAGTCATATATATTGTTGATTCGGGTCGAGAAACATTTTTGCCTCCTAAATTTTTTTGCAGATTCAAAACTGCACCTTGTATTAATAAATAATTATAATAATTGTAGTTGCTTGTCTTAAAATTGCGTAATTTCCCGTAAATTAATTGTTTTTCTTTCTTTCTTTGCGATCCAGGGCCGCGGTGACTACATGCATGATCATACTATTTCCACACCACTTTTCAGTATTTTTTAGTACTTTCAGTATTATAATGTATACGCGTCAAGAAAATAGTGACTCATCGTTGTTACTCGGCTTAGCCACGCCCCTTGACCAATTAGGCCCACTGTAGCGCGTTGGCGTAGCTTCATAGCGCTTATTCGTCATTATACGCTTGGTGTACGCCTGCTCACAACTCACAGAACATACAATACTATGAACCTGTCGACAGAGCGGCTACGTCGTACCGTCGTGTTGCGTCTATGAAGCTACGCGTCCGTAGACAGTGGGCCTTATTGGTCAAGGGGCGTGGCTAAGCCGAGTAACAACGATGAGTCACTATTTTCTTGACGCGTATACATTATAAAACCCCTTAGATAATACAGTAGTAGAAGCACCTAGTAGTTACATTGTAAATTAGAAAAGCATATTCACAATGACGCGTATTTTGACAATTTTAAAAATGTTAACCTCGCCTATTCTTAAAAATAAAAGTGATAATTCGGACGATTAAATTTTAAAATAATTACTTATTATTAATATTTGAAGATTTCTTTAATATCGATGGTATAGTTTTTAGCCTAGATAAGTGCCATGATGAAGTGTCAGTGCAGAGCAGTGGGAACAGTATAAGGCTGATTTGATAATGCTTGCAGTAATACTGATAAGTCACTATTTTCATAACGTGTATACATAGATTATGGTAGTATAGTAACATTAGTAACTTACCTAAAGAGTGTCCCCACACGAATATATTCCCGTTCCCGTTGAGCGTGGAGTGCAACCACTCGTACACAACTAAAGCGTCTTCCACGACACCTGCCTCAGTAGGCTGCAAATAAGTCGAGTCGCCATAACCTGCAAATATTAAAATAATTAGAGACCGCTCTTTTGAACAATCCCGCAGTCCAGCTTATAGGCTGAATAGCTTTTAAAGAATATTCTTACCCCTATAATCGAAGGTGATGGTGTGAAACTCCATCTTTTGGAAAAACTTGTACAGATCAATTCTATGCGTTGCTGCTCTGGAGTTGGAATTGCCTGAAACATTTAACAGCAGGATTTTACTAAATTTTAGAATTATTTATTTATTTCATCAACGGTTTTCACATTAAGTATATTAGTATAAGCATTGTCATACAGCGGGGCAATGGTGGCCTGGCGTGGCGTTGATGAAGAGGGTTTCACTCGAGTAGAAAAGAGGAAGAAGCCTTGTTCCCGTAACCTGTGCGGTACAGCACCGAGTGTACCAAATATGCTGCTGCGTCCTGCTGTGCCTACGACGCAGCTGTATATTTTGCGTCTGCATTGCTCTACGAAGGTTGAGGAAGTAGTGGGGTATATGAAGATAAAGAGCAACTGGACTCTGAGGGTTGAAAGGCCATGACACCAAGTTCAAGTCGTTCGTGATACGAGTTCCAACCAACCATCTACAGACCTTTTTGAGAGAGGACTTTTGGCCGAAAGATGTCGTGTATCGACGTTTCCGAGGACGGCTACGCGACACCACGCAGCGGAACACGACGCCGATGTTACGTGTATAATTATAGTTTATTGTTTGTGATATTTTTAATATGTATTAGTTCATTTCGTTTATAAGATTGTAATATAATGTATTTTATCCTTATTTTTTCCTTTTTGGCCTTAGTTGCCTGACAATAACGCCTCGACTGGCCTGTTGGTCTAGTGGTTAGTGGCCCTGACTGCTATGCTGGAGGTCGTGGGTTCGATTCCCACCCAGGACAAATGTTTGTGTGATGAGCACGATCATTTGTTCTGTGTCTGAGTGTAATTTATCTATATATGTATGTATTTAGAAATATATAAATATGTTTATCAGTTGTCTTGTACCCATAACACAAGCTCTGCTTAGCTTGGGATTAGACGGCGTTGTGTGATAGTTGTGGAATATTATTATTATTTATTATTTTTAATAAAGAAATAATATAATATAATAATACCGCCAGTCTCTTAGGCACATTACCAGTCGACAGCGATGCGGAGAAGTTTCTCAACGCCATACTTTAGTTTACATTTAGTTATTTCTTATGGATGTTTATTCTATTTTTTACTTAGTGTATATAGGGTGACTGGTAATTAGTGTACGATACTTAAACACGTGATTGTGCTCGTGATAACCAACAACTATGGCACCAAACCTGAAATCGCGAAAAAAAAAAACAGCTGTTCAGTACATTTATGTTTGCCTAATGTACTGAACAGCTGATATTTTTTTCGCGATTTCGGCTTTGCTCCCATAATAAAAATTGTTTGTTATCATGAGCATAATCACGTGTTTAAGTATCGTACACTAATTGCCAGTCACCCTATATAATATATAATGATATTTTGGAGATATGCGAAACAGAGAGTAAAGTCCCGTAAACCTCCGTTGAAAAGGGAGGATCCTCCGACCAGACGCGTGTTATGTCTGGTGGGCAACTGCCCGATAGATGATTTCGGGCTGTCTATGTCTGAGTATGCTTCCGCATTTAGTCCTATGCGGACCATTGTACGTGGATTTCGGGCAGTTCTATATGTTCAAATCGCGCGGAGAACTCGCGCGATGCAGGATTAGATCTTGTGTCGCTACAATATTTAAGTGTTTTTTTTAAATTGCAATATCACGCGCACGTAGGATAAAACCGCCGCATCGCGTTGTATTCGCTCGAACCGCATCGGATCGTTTCGCGTTGAATGGTCCACGTTGGACGCCGAGTTAGTGTTCATCTTACCGTGACAATATAAGACAATGGGGGTCTTAGACGTGACCAGTTCTTCATCCAGCATCCTGTTCAGTTCTTCTTTGTCCGTGTGTGACTCGAAACTGCCTTTTAGTCTCTCGTAAACTGTCTTTGGTAATATGTGCCATATACCTGTAAAACAGTTGTATAACATTATATCACAAGATCACGCCTGTATAAAGAGAGAAGAGAGAGAGTTGTCTTTTTAACTCGACGGTTGACTGGTAGAGAATGCCATGTTGCATTAAGTCATAATCATAATCATTTATTCTGCCTACGTGTTTAGCTCTATCCCTCTTTATATAACCATGGAGTTTCTTGCCGGTACTTCTCCATAGGAAACGACCAATTTGGAACCGTGCACTAGCTTCTGACGTTTTATAAGTGCCCATGTAGGCATATGTGAAATAAAAATATTTTTGATTTTGACCTTCTCACTCGCACGACTGATATTAATTTTATCACTTCATAGAAAGGCCCCTGTAGTTACCTACCATTTACCAATCCAACACCGTTGACGTTATTTAGCACTTCCATGGAATACAAAATAATGTCATTACCTTGTTAGTATCAAAACATGACTAATATAGACTTAGTCAAAGTCTGAAGTCCGAATGTTACAAATAAACACTAGTATAATGAATGAATTTATAGTCACAGTAAAATTATAAAGGCGAATTTATGTGTTTGTTTGTTACTTCTTTACGCTCGAACAGCTGAACGGATTTGGGTGAAATTTGGCACAAGAGTAGACCGTATCCTGGAATACTCATATTCATAATTTGGCATGGTATAATGTACAGCGCACATTGTTTTTCAAGTTTTGTGCATGTGAAGTACCATGGAGCATTTTTATTAGGTTACAACTTGTTTGACATTACGAGCATGGCAGTTGAGAGTTTGTCATGCTCACTCAAATGTCTCGCTGATGGTGGCACGTGTTATTGGGTCATTCAGTTCCCTTCAAAATGGTTGAGCTGAGTGGGGCTGATGCACGCGTCATGCCCGTGAACGGGTGCCGTCAGTTGAGACTGGTCATCTCTTAGCTGCCAGTGACTTAATTCAATTTCTATTTTTTTTAATTATTTTTTTTTTTAATTTTTAATTTTGATTATTATTACTTATCTACATTGTGCTCACATATTAGAAGCGACAAGAAATATGTAACCAAGATTTATGTAACTCATAATATGATTTAAAAGAGTGTCCATGGAGTTTCTTGCACATTCTTCTCCATAGAGATCTACGCTTTGGAACGTGCAATTTAGCTTCACTTGTTTTTTTTTTGACTGATCGACATTTGACAATTCAAAAGTGCCTGTAATTGGTCTATTTGAAATAAACGTTTCTGATTTCTGATTTCATAAATCCTCATGGATGTCCTTCGCCAACCTAACCTAACCTAACCTCCATAACCCAGTTACTGAGCAACACTATACTCCTTGGATAGACTGATGGTCAGACTTTCTGGCGTCTGACTATCTGTAACGACTGTCCTAGAATGGTACATAGGATACTTTTAGCTCGGGAGTATGTTCCTTTGGGATAATTTGCTATTTTAACGCGGGCGAAGACAATGGAACAAGCTAGTTCGGAATTATTTGAATCCGTCGTCGTAAATTTAAGTCTCTCTCACGTTTTTTGAGCTAATTTTGTGTTAAAATAACCTAGAAAAATAATGGATTGCAATTTAATTTGAACTTTATCTTTTGCAGCAAAGAGTTTATTATTCCAAAATTTGATAATTATTTCTAATTCTGAATATAAATATACCTCGCTTTACTTACCAATTTTAACCCTACACTTATCCACTTTGGAGTCATACTCGATGCTCAGGTTGCGCGCCCCATCCAAGCCTGCTGACGACGGCTCTTCGAAATCGATGTTTAGAGGCCATTGTACTGAAAATACATAGAGATTACAATTAAAGGATTAATTACTTTTCAAAGATCGACGTGAGATTTTTTTTTTTTAGGTTGGAAAATCATCTTATGACAAATCCCGCTCTTGGGCAGAGCGGGAGATAGTGTCAGACTTTTACTGTTCCTTCTTTGCCTTCGTCCCAGGGCTGGGTTTCACTTTCACACTACCCATGGCCCCAGTAGGCTTCGACCCTGCTGGGCCCCTACGATTTGCTGATATCTCCCTGAGGCGCGCGTGGAACAATAATCGACGTGTGATTGCTGTCTATCAGTATTTGTTTAAGATCTTCAATAATTATCGATTATCTTTTGTATAGCTTTAAGTATACTCTCGCGGGCAGCTTAATCGACTCAATGTACAAGTGCGCACTTGTAGATGTTTTCTTTAAAGAATATTGAACTGTTTAAAAAAAAATATGATACACCGTTGGAAAGCCTTAAACTTCAGCTTTAAATAGATACCATTATTATGAAAATTGATTTAGTACTTTTTTAATTGAACGCATAAGAAAATGTGCTCACTACGGTACCTACGAGTTGGTGCACAAAGAACTCCTATACAACCTCCTAAACCCCACGCAACTGTTTCACCTTATTTGTCGCTTACCAGAAGTTGACCTGTACTCTTCTCAGCAAATACCATTCATTTTTTTTTTTTTTGTTGAAATTATGAGTACAATACCAGAAAAGCCGCTGAAGTGGTTGCTCTACTGCAATAGAGACTTAGTTAGCGAAAAGTTGCTGCTCAACTCAATTTGAGCCAATCTGCTCTATCAAGAGTTTACAAAGGACTTCAGTAGAATGCAAGACCCACTCGCCTCAGGGTCACCTCGGAGAGAGGTGACCGTGCAACCTCTTGCGTTTGGATAGAGGTAGCCTGCGTCTGGTGGCTGGGACCATCACCGGACACTGCTCACTGAACAAACACTTCTTCGCAATGAATATCACGGATAGTCCTCTGTGCAGAGGATGCATGGAGTTAGAGGAAACTGTCGCGCACGTGCTCCTCGAGTGCACAGCCGTCAACGAAATAAGATCACGAACTTTGGGAGCACCGAATTCACTCATGATGATGCCCTGAGCAAACTGAAAAGAGTCATTTGTTTCTGGAGTGAGGTGGGCTGGTTGGAGTGAAGGCCGCCATGGCTCACGCACAATAGTCCGCCAAGGACTAAGTGCGGAAACCAGACCACAATAGATAGATAGATAGAGGTGACCATTTTATTGTTTCGGTTTTGCTGCAACATCGTCACCTGACCGGTGTCTATGAACAATAGGAGCTAAAAAGAGTTCGAGGAGTGGCTGTCAGCGAGTCTAACCTTATCTTATTCTTCAGCTACATCGGTAACTTTGGTTCTCTTGTGGGATATCTTCATTTCTGATTCGATTACGCAAGGAAACTCCGAGTATAGCCCTGTACACAGCCCTTTGGGTGACTTCAAGCCAGTGGCGGTACCTTCATACAAGCAGAAAAGCCAGGCATGCCTTACTAAAATGCTCGATAGAGAATCAATATCAAACCCGAACTATTTAAAAGTTCGCGCGCTTTAATTCTTATCAAAATAACACAAAGTATCTACCTATGCCACACTACTACACAGCGCGCGCAGAGTTTCGCATTGGCAGCATCTACGCGAGAGCTATATCTATCTCGCTTTCACGTACCGGCTTTTACCGGGCTTTCAAATACTATCTCTGTCACTTTCGCACTTATAGCGATGTGCCGTATAACGAGTTAGGACCTTTATGCGTCTACAAATCGATCAGTATGGAAGATTTAAGCCGGGCATTCGTATGAAGTTGCTCGCGTATGCGTGACCTTGTCACCTTGCCAACTCTGCAGTGTTGCCGTTTTAGCGACGTTGTGAGATCTTGGAGATTTTTAACGAGTTTGGAGACTTTTTTAAGATTTAGCAACAATAAAAACTAGCGACTTTTTAAAATAACGAAATTAAATATTCAAAAATAAAGGCAATTTTTTAGAACTGGTCTCGTTAATTTCAAAATACGATGTCGTTTTAGAAAAGCATATGCAGCATTAGAAAAGTGACAAACCGGGGCCGAGTTATTTATCTAACAAAATTCAAAACGATATTATTCATTCCGTAGCCGATGTGATGCAAACTTGCATCGATTACGAAGTTAGGCAAACAAAATTTGTTTCAATTATTATTGACGAAACCCCCGATGTTAGTCATAGAAAACAACTGTGCTTGATTCTCAGATATAATTATAAATGAAATTCATGACTGTTTTTTGGGCTTTTAATTTATTGTACCTAATCAGTAGTTTATGAGAAAATTGCGATGATACATACGTAGGTACCTACATACTCAGTCGAAAACTGAACTTTCTTTTTTTGAAATCGGTTAAAATTTTATTGGGCTTGCCTTATTTTGAAACCCTAGGCACGCCACTGCTTCAAGCCTTCTGATGGTTACGAATTTATGGTGTAACGATGGGTATTTCGTGCGGTTTTGTGCGAATGTCAACTTTTTTTTTGGTTGGGAAAATCATCTAATGATATAAGCGGGAAGGCGTGTCAGACTTTTACTGACTAAAAACCAACTCCTGTTCCTTCTTTGCCATAGTTCCAGGGCCCCGGGGGTCTCTTTCGCATCACCCAGCCCCAATAGGCTTCGATCCTGCTGGTTGCTGACATCTCCTCGAGGCGTCGACGACTTGGGCTCGGCTAGCCATTGCTCGCCGTCCGCAAGCCCGCGCCTACGGTGGCCGGAAATCGGAATCGGAATCCCGGCGGCTGGGGCGCGAGGACCATTGCCTCGCGAGTGTACATGCGGCCTCCTCCTTTGCTAGTGTAGCGACATCTATGGCGTCACATAAGAACTAATCCTGCATCGCGCAATCAAAGTTCTCCGCGCGATATAGAACAGCCCGAAATCATCTATCGGGCAGTAGCCCGCCAGACATAACATCCCGTCTGGTTGGAGGATCCTCCCTTTTCAACGGAGGTATGTGGGGCTTTACTCTCTGTTCCACATACCTCTAAACTATTGATTTATGTAGTGTTGGTGATGGCGTGTTTGTGTGTATTTTTGTGTTGGTTGTTGAGTCGTCTAATATGTAGGCCGGTTTGATCCTGTCAATAGTAACTGTGACAATTTTGCCGTTGATGAGGAGCCTGCAGCATCATCCCGACTCACTGGGACATCATCACCCCGACTCACTGGGGCATCATCCCGACTCACTGGGACAGCAGCACCCCAACTCACTGGGGCATCACCGCAGACAGTTCCGACTCACCGAGAACTATGCGGCATTCGGTTCCGACCCACTGGAACCAACCTACCACTGGCCTGGCACGCATCAAGAAGCATCAAGAACCATCGATCTCCGATCTCCGGAGGGGAGTGATGTAGCGACATCTATGGCGTCACATAAGAACTAATCCTGCATCGCGCAATCAAAGTTCTCCGCGCGATATAGAACAGCCCGAAATCATCTATCGGGCAGTAGCCCGCCAGACATAACATCCTGTCTGGTTGGAGGATCCTCCCTTTTCAACGGAGGTATGTGGGGCTTTACTCTCTGTTCCACATACCTCTAAACTAGCATTACTGCTTCGCAGAAGGAGGCGACCGCCTGCCACTCCTCCTCGCTCCGGACCATGGCCTGTACCAATGCCCGGCGCGAGATATCACTGCCGCCGATCGCCCCCACGAGGAAACGTCGGTGCTCTGCCCAGGCGGGGCACACCTCTACCGTATGTTCCACCGTGTCCTCGGGGCGGTCCACACAATGGTGGCACCCGGGCGTTTCTTCCACACGAATCTGGTGCAGGAACCTCCCGAACTTACCATGTCCAGTAAAGGCCTGCGTCATGCTGAAGGTAAGGACGCCGTGTTACCTTTCCAACCACTCCTCAAAGAGGGGATCTACCGCCATAATTATGGCGCGCCCAGCACTGGGTTGCGACAGTCGGTGTCGCCATTCCACCATGAGATCCCGCCGGAACTCTGTCGGCCATGCCGCAACTTGGAGCAGCAGCGGAGTTTCGCCCCGGCGTTGCATTTCCACGCGCAGATCGTGCATGCGTGCAAGGAATGTTGTCTCCAAATCCCACGGTGCTAGGCCAGCAAGGAGGCTCGCTGCTTCGCGGGAAATCGTGCGGTATTCCCGCACCATCCGGATGGCCATGACCCTCTGGCTTGCGTTCAGCTTGGCCGCCGGTTGCTTACGTAGCGACGGCGCCCATACCGGCGCTCCAGAAAGATCCCTGCGGAACACCGCACGACATTTCTCGCCGTTTCCACTCTCTCTGATCGTGCGAATGTCAACTAAGTTATGTGTTCAGCCAGACTGCAAACGCGGGCGCGGGGCGGGTGCGGCGCGGAATACTCAAACATAAGAACTTCTTTGGAGTGTCCGTAGTGCCACTACGGACACTCCAAAGAAGTTCTCCCGCGCTCACGTGCCCACTACGGTAGTGGGCACGTGAGCGCGGGCTGCTCGACGCGGGGCGAGCGCGGGCATCTCACGCCATAGCTCCGTTCATACAAGTGGCCGCAGGGAGTGCGCGGGCGGCGAGCGGCCACGGCGCGGGATCTCAAATCAGTTCGAGCTAACCGCGTGCGTTGTTATGATGGCTCGACTGCGGACAGGCAAAACGAGCGTGTTTCCACACCCGCGTCGCTCCACGCACTATGCAGCCAGTCATGCTAATGTTATTTGTCTTACCGAAATTGGCGAAAATGAGGTTTCTTCTGAACGCTTTGGAGTATTTGAAGATGAGAGGCACAACGGCGACATGGAACACGAACAGGCCGGCTGACACCGAGGCACCAAAGATTAGCACCCTGGAAATTTGAAAAAAGATATATTACTTGAAATTGTTGTTGACAACGCCAGAGTCACCATCATGCAGAACAGGGAGTAAAAAACGAGAGTTTCAGACGGTAGTTGTACTTGGTGAGCAACTTCCCGATAGTTATTGGCGGGCCGTTGATGTTCAGGGGTCTAGGACAGATAAGAGGGATGGAACTATACACCTTATATAGCCGCATCCCTTTAACAGTTCAGTACAGTTCGTCAAATAGAACGCGTTAAGAGCTCGTGGCAGGGATCGCGTTAGGGATCGCAATAGGTTTTTTCGTACTTCGCATGCGGCGGTATACTACCGCATGTCGTTCGAGCGATGGGGATGGGCCCGTAAAACACAAGATTGGTGACTTGAAATCGCAGGATCCCGACTTAGATGTCTTCTTTAGATTGGCAAGCAGTGGCTCAGAGCCGGGAACAATGGAAGGAATGGAAGGAGGCCTTTGGCCAGCAGTGGCACAGTACATGATGGTTATAATAATAATGTAGTGGTATAGATGCCGCTTTAACATAATACCCGTCGTTGATGTCTTAGGGTCGAAATTGCGTAAAGTGGACGCTCGCGACGGGCACCCGTAACGTGACAAAACGCGTGTGTTCACGAGCACGGTCCGCGTTGCGGAAAACGGATTATTACCATCGCAGTGTTGCTAGTTCAGTTGAACTAGCGTAATAATACGACCGACCGTTAAAGTTTTAACGGTGTACATGTAGTCGTGTTTATGGAGAACTTAATATATTATTACGTAACCATACGGGCGCGGGGCCCACCCCGCAACGGATGCTCGCGCGGGTCCCCCCTTCTGAGCATTTTTGTATGGGATCACGCGGGAGTCCGCATTACGCAGTTTCAGCCCTTATGTTTTACCGGGAGGGCGGAGGAGAGCCTATAGGCACAAAACCAAAATCCTGTTGTATAGACAAACCCAACAACTCTACCCATACTGGGGATTGAACAAAGTCTCTTTTAAAGTCAATGTTACAGCAAACATGTCATGCTCAAATCATATGAGAACCATGCAGGTTTGTGTCTAAGATTGGAGCCTTCAGTGGCCTATATGGAAAGCGATCAATAGAATGCCCACCCAAGTAGGGGTTTGCAAACACAACCTGGCAAAATGGGGGATTATGGACCCCTCCGACACGCAGTGCAAGTGTGGTGCTCCTGACCAGACGATGGCCTACTTATTAGAGTGCCCAAAATGTCCCTACACTTGCACTCTGGAGGGTCTTAAATGCCACTGACGCTGCTATAAAAGTGGCAACCTACTGAACTCAAAAACTTTGAGGGAAAAGAAAACCATCGATTCGAAGTGTCTGAGATGGTATTTTGAGGAAAGAACCACACAGATTTGAGTACCTGTCTAGTTAGTTCTCTTTGTTTCTTTAAAACATTGTTTTTTTTTTGCAGTCTAATAAAACAATGGTTACAATAATATTATCAATTCGAAACCGTCAAGGTCAATTAGTCCATTATTGTATTTAAAGTGCACCGAAAATGATAACAATTGATGTGAATCATACAGAGACATGTAATAATAGCTGCATGTGTCGAGCTTTAAGGTTAAGCAATGCTTACTGAGGTCAGACTATGGATGTGTGACCATCCATTTCATACCGGGAGTTCTTGGTGCCATACAAGGCCCTTTAAGCCGTAGGTCCCGGCTGTTATTTGATAATTTGTAAAAAAAAACAGTCGATATGGTAGTCAAAAGCAGCCATAAAATCTACCCTCAGGACACGCTGGAGCATACGGTGGAGGTGCGCCCCACTTGGACGGATCACCGCTGTGTCCTCGTGGAGGCGATCAGCGGCGGCGACCTTTCGTACCGGGCCCTGGTTTAGGCCATGCTCCGAAGCAAGAGGGAATGGGACACGGTCGCCTCCTTTCTACGCGCAACGTGATGTCAGCAAAAGCTTAGTGGCCCAGCAAGACCAATGACCATAAGGGCCACAAGGAATTTCTAAAAGGGAAGCCGTGGTCCTAGAACGCAAAGGGCAACTGAAGTACACAGGTGTGGTTTCATTAATTAAATGAGAGAGGTAGAGGAGAGGTCATTGGATGATTTCCCACCTCAAAAAAAGCTATCAACACGTCTTGCCAAGGCATACTTATCGTGTAACACAGTTAGGATTATGAAGGTCTGATATCCAGTTGCATCAGGTTAGACTGAAATCCGACCCTAACATGATAGTGATAAGGTTAGTTTTTCGATAGTAAACTCGTTAAAAGTTTTTGAGCCCAGTAGATGGCTACGTTAATTGCAGCATCGGTGGCACTCATTGAGACCTCCAAAGTGTAGGTGTATGTGCACTTGGGGGACTCCAACGTGTGGCTCATGTTCTGAACAGGGGCACCGCACTCACATTGAGTTGAGTTGCAGCGGTCTATGCGGGTTTTAGTGCTTTCCATAGAGGCTGCAATTGACGGCCGGCAGTTGTTCCTGAGATTTCAAGAAGTTGGATAATGGTAGATGATGTTCTTCCCGAAGTTCGATTCTTGCTTTAGATGGTTGGTCTAGAATTGCCTGTGTGCTACGAAGAAAGCTCTTCCTGTTTCTTGAGATTCCTGCACGTTCTTCTCCATAGAGATCTACGTTTTGGAACAACCGACATTTTGACAATTCAAAAGTACCTGTAAATTTTGACTGGCCTGTTGGTTTAGTGGTTAGTGGCCCTGACTGCTATGCTGGAGGTCGTGGGTTCGATTCCCACCCAGGACAAATGTTTGTGTGATGAGCACAATCATATGTTCTGTGTCTGGGTGTAATTTATCTATAATATGTATGTATTTAGAAATATATAAGTATGTTTATCAGTTGTCTAGTACTCATAACACAAGCTCTGCTTAGCTTGGGACTAGACGGCGTTGTGTGATAGTTGTGTGAAAAAAAAATGATTTATTTAAAATAAATGTTTCTGATTTCTGATTTCCTACTCTTAAGACAACACGGAGCTGTTTTGTGCTCGAAGAGAGATTGTTAAAGTAAGGACACACAATCTTGATGCGATTTGTGGGCCAGTTGTACAGTGTTTGCGAATGATAAATAACTGCGGTTTATCACAGAGGGCAAAGGTAGCACCTAAATTACACCATATGTTATTAAAAAAAAAAGTTACTGGGTTATCAGTATTAAGCCGCTAAGGCCGTTGCGGTATTTAGACGCGTACCACAAGGACTGGTTCGAAACGGCGCGGGAGAAGAATGTCTGGAAAATTTAATGACTTCTCCCGCCCTAGGGTGGAACGAGAGGGCGTGTCAGACTTTTACTGACTAAAACCACACCTATGTTCCTTCAGTTGCCTTTTACGTTCTTGCCGCCCACGGGTAACCTTTACAGAAGTCGATTCATGGCCCTAGTAGGCACTACGAGCCGTTAACGACTCAGGGTCGGTCCGGACGGTTACCGGCCAGCCGGACGGCGAGCTGCCCATTGCTCGTCGTCCGGTCGGGATCGGGTTCTCGGCGGCTAGGGCGTAAGGATGTCGGCCCTCCTAGCCAAGTTACAACCGTTTCGTTTCGATTCTCTTATCGTCGATCGCCTCGAGTCGGCCACGCCCCCGATTCCTTTCTTCTGACGTCATCTCAACGCTCAGTCACGTGGTCAGAACAAAGGAATAGGAGGCGTGGCCGACTCGAGGCGATCAACGAAAAGAGAATCGAAACGAAACGGTTGTAACTTGGCTAGAGGTGCTGTTCCCTCACGCGTGCGGCCGTCTCCTTCGCTAGCATAACTACTTCGCAGGAGGCGACCGCCGCACATTCTGCCTCGCTCCGGACCATGACCATGGCCTGTATCAGGGCGAGAGGTTGCCGCCGCCAATCGGCCTCATGAGGACACAGCGGTGCTCCGCCCAAGATGCGTGGAAGGACATGGGAGAAGCCTTTACCTGGGAGTAGGACAGTAACGGCTACCTTCGTTGTTGATGAAGATATTTCAAAAATATTTTCTGTTTTATCTATCAGAGCTAAAAACATTAAATTTAGCACATAAAAAATTGCATCCATTTTCCCTATTCTGCCAGTGAACACGCTCACACTAATCTGCATGGTTCTCATAGTATGATTTGATTCATTACATCTTAATGGTATGGACTTTAAAAGTGGCTGAGCTTTGAGTTTGTTTCTGTGTTTCTTCTCATGGTAGTCACTTAGGAAACACCAGACTCATCTAGTTTAAATTGACGAAAAAATTGATGCCTAAGTGTTTTATAAAAAGCTATTTGCAAAATGAATATCATCTTAGATAACTTTTTAATATCTGTGAGAACTACTTATTCTTCTGGCAAAGATTTGTTTCAATTCTTTGTTTTATTTTATTGAACAATTCATTAATTAGCATAACTGGCTCATTACAGACTTGTCTCAAGATAACATGAAATAAAAATTTTCCACAGGAACTTTAATAAAAATGGATACAATATCTAGAATTAAGATAAAAGTAATTAGACACTGATAATTTTACTAATAAGTACACAATGTCCTGATTAATTTATACAACAAAATGCAGATTTCTTTTGTGTTTGTTGGTACATTTGGACCGGTCCAAAGTTATAAAACTTATCTGCAATTTTGCGATTGTCTGATAATGGCATTCCATTTATTATTTTTGAAGTCACCTTTGATTTGGTCTTCATATATATGTATATAAGTCCAAATTAGGGCTGTTTTTTGGTAGGGAATCATCAAATGACTCCTCTCGCTCTGGGCAGAGTGACAGGGAGGGTCAGGCTTTTACTGACTAATACCCACTACCGTAAACAGCTACAAAAATTCACTAAAAAAAAAATACTGCCAAAAACTCCTAGGACATTTTTTATAATATTAACACCTACATACAGTTTTTTTTTTGTGTCTGTTGGTACATTGGGCTGGTGCAAAGTTATAAAACTTTAACTGTGTACAGCATATGTTTTGGGTACAAAGTGGACTGGCTTACACGGTCCTCTTTCATACCTATTAATATTGCAATATGGAAATATTGTAGGATCCATCATTACTTTAAAAGAGTAACATAGGAAACAACCAATTGGAACTGAGCACTAGCTTCTGACATTTTATAAGTGCCCATGTGAGCCTATTGTGAAATGAAATCAATTTGAGTTTGAGTTTACAATTTTGTGATTTTCTGATAATGACATTAAAGGGCCTATTACACTACTCAATATTCAGATAGTCTTAGTCTATGTAGCGTCACACAAGAAAAATAGAAACTTATGCCAATGTCATGTAAAGGAATGAAACAGAACAATGAGATACATAGATATACATAGACTAAGACTGTCTGAATATCGAGTATACACTACTCCCGCCCATAAAATATAATAGGCCCTTTAGTTTTTTTCATTTTGCAGTCACATTTTTGTGTACATAAAATAAAAGTATATAGTCAACCTTAGTGCTTTTTTGGTGGGAAATCATCAGATGACTCCTCTTGCTGGGTGGAGCGAGAGGGACTTTCATTCACCAAAACCAACAACCACAAACAGCCACTAAACTTCGCTCAAAAAATACCGCCAAGAACTCCTAAGACATTTCAAACTTCTTATTTACCTGGAAGTACTTATGTTCCCTTGGGTTAAAACACTTAGCATTCAAATGCAGCCGCACATTACATGCAGATTTATTTTGTTATAACATTTGTCATTGTCCAACCAAGCATCTGGTTTTAGATAAAAGAAAGTAAAGAGATTTATAAATCTTTTAAAACTTTTTTCTTTAAAATATAAAATTAAGCAAATATCTGTCTTAAATACAATATTCAAAAAAAGAAATCGTTTACAGACACCACTGCAAATAAAATAAATAGGCCACTGTAATTAACTTTCATTAATTCATTGGGTCAAGCTTTCTCCTTTCACTCCAAAAAAATAAATTAATGTGATGCATTGAGAATTTAAAAAAGGATTTAGGCATGACTGGCCACGATTTGAGACCTAAGCCTCAACACAGTAATAGAAAAAAGTATATTTAAAAAAAGTTATGTTACTTACGACGCAATGTAAAGAGGCACGCATATCAACAGTCCTTGGAACTCTACCATTTTTAATATTTAAAAAATAATAATAACACAACAGTCAAAATTATTAATAATTAAACAACAACTTCTACACTTCACAAAACTTAATAGAAATATTAGTGACAAAAAATAAATAATACACAATGGAATACGTGCGATCGACTACGAAAATATTTTTGAAATAATGAAATAAACGATGAATGAAAACTATGTCGAGACTAAGCTACTATATTATTTTATGAATTAATTATCCGTTTTGTGTTTAGATTATTAGTTATCGGGGAATTGTTACAAATTACTGCAAATCATGAATCGAACCTTCGAACTTTTGACGACATTTGATTTTGACATTGACAAGCTTGACGTCATGTTCTTTTTTCCTTCACTTTCTTTTTTCTGTTTACCCCTTAAGAAAAGCTATAGTTGTTCGACCATATCGCCTAGTCTTTCGTCCAATTTTTTCTTGTAATAATGAATATCATAGTAGTTTCTTTTTTTTTTAGATTAGAATGCGGGTGTAACACATTCTAATGTTTTTGTAGTATTTGGCAGCAAATGTATCGATTCAGCCTTCTCACCAAACTTCGCAGAGGTAGCCAAAACTTCAATAAAATTCTCAGCTCCATTTTACTGAGATCGCGCCTATTTCAATGATTCCACATAATGTCCAGTTGCGCAGACACTTGGGATACAAAACTACACCAATTTTACATCACAATATCCAATAGGAAACAATTTGTGAAATAATAAAACAGCCTATGAACTTCACTCGAAAAAATCCCGCCAAAAACTCTTTTTCCTTCACTCTATTTGGGCAGGCTAACGTCATATGCACCATAGCGCTCGGTCATCAGTAAGTAGTCACCTTCTTTTCTATATTTTAGTATGCGGGTGTAACACAATTTAATGCTTTACAGTATTTAGCAGTCAATGTCAGCTTTCTCGACGACCCCAGAGGGCTGACTTGAGACATTAGCTTTTCGCTGAGGGAATCAATACTGAAAAATTCTCAGCACCATTTTTTCGAGATCGCTCTTGTTTCAATGGTTATAAATATTGCCCAGTTGCAAACAACTAAGACATAAAACTATAAGTACCAATTTTACAACACGATATCTACTAGAAATCAATTTGTAAGTAATAAAAACAGCCACTGAACTTTACTCGAAAAAATCCCGCCTAAAACCCAATATCACATCATTCATAGTAATTTCGTTGACAGTGTCTGTTTCGTGCAGAAATGGCTAAAGCCCCTATTAGACTACACGTTATTCAGAATACGATATTCAGACTGTCTTACAGTCTAAGGCGTCCAGTACACGGTCATGTAGGCGTCAATCAATTCCATCAATAGGGTATTTTACTCTATAGGAGAAAAATCTAAAAATATATGATTAAAATAGCTTAGGTAAAATGCAGTCAGTAAGTGTTAGTTTTAGTTCTGTAGCGACATCTATGGCGTCAAATAGGAACTAATCTTGCATCGCGCAATTAAAGTTCCCGAAATCATCTATCGGGCAGTGGCCCACCAGACATAACACCTGTCTGAACGGAGAATCCTGCCTTTTCAACGGAGGTTTTTATTTAATTTGTTTTGTTTTTTTTTTTAATTTAATTTAATTTAATTTCATTTCATTCAGCGCGGGCTTGCGGACGGCGAGCATTGGGTAGCTCGCCGTCCGACCGTCCGGTAACCGTCCGGACCGAGCCCAAGTCGTCGAGGGCGCGTAGTGTTCCACGCGCGCCTCAAGGAGATGGCAGCAACCGTAGGTGCTCAGCAAGCCTACTGGGGCCATGGGTGATGCGAAAGAGATCCCCGGGGCCCAGGAACAATGGCAAAGAAGGAACAGGAGTGGGTTTTTAGTCAGTAAACGTCTGACACACCCTCTCGCACCGCCCAAGGGCGGGGGATGTCATTAGACGATTTTCCAACCAAAAAAAAAACTCATACGTATAGTAATTTTTTCTCTCTTCAATAACTTTTTCTTCTGTTTGGAAGAAGGCTCACGTCCTACTGTTTCCCAAAGTTTCAAATCTCTCTTGACCATCCCGATTCCATCCTATATCCATCCTCCCAATCTGGTGAGTTCTTACCAATCTGGGTTTCAGCCCTGGCCTTAGAATTGGAACAACTCTGGTCAAACAACTGACGATATGAGGGTGGCTATGGAAAATAAGTACAAGACTTAACTGAATTTGTTTTACTGGACCTCAGCAGTGCCTTTGTATCTGTTGACTTCGACATCCTCTAAGGAATTCTTTCCTCCCTTAATGTCTCAGTAGCAGTAATTGAGTGGTTCAAATCTTATCTTCGGGGCCGCTCGCAGCCTGTTCGAACCGATGAGGATTCCTCTGAATGATGCGTTTTGGCTGCGGGTGTTCATCAAGGTAGCGTACTCTCTCCTTTTCTCTTCTCTGCTTTTATAATAGGGTTCCGTACTTCAAAAGGAAAAAACGGAACCCATAAAGGATCAATTTGTTGTTTATCTGTCAAGACCTTTCGGTATCAAGTTGAAATTAAAACCATTTAGGTCTACGGCCTCTTGAAGCTGTGAAAAAATCAAACTTCTGAGTTAACGAAAAAAAAGATACGGCCGCTTACGTCGCAAAAAAACGTATATTTCGACACTCTCAAGGGAATTAAAATTCATAGGGTACTTTCCGTTAACCCAGAATCCTGAAATTTGGCATAAAGCAAGGTCTTATAGTACAGGTATAGGACAGTAACAAAAAAACTTTTTTTTTTCGATTCGGAAAAATGTTCGAGACCCCATTCGGGAATTAAACTATTTACATGGGTAAGTTTGTACGGAACCCTCAGTGCGCGAATCCGACTCGCACTTGCCCAGTTTTTATTTTATTTACTTTAACATAAACACGGCCAAAGGCCAATTATATTAGTTAAACACATGTTTTTGACATAAAATATGAACAAAATACTTAATAATGAGATATAACTACGGCAGTCATACACGCATTTCACAATACTCCAGATAGACAGACCAGTTAAGAACATCTTCAAAATTAGGTTTAGCATCCAAGAGAGCAACGCTCTCTAAATTAACTCGGTGTGACTGCGTTGCCATCAATGATGACCTTGTAAATGTTAACAAGAGGGCTAAATGTTTTGGACTTTTCGGAACTGCATTGCGTCTCTAGAACTCTCTCCCACACTCCCTTTGCGTGTCTCTGTAGGTCTTCAAGAGGAAAATTAAAGAGCAGTTCCTTTCACAATTGACATAATATTCGTATATATTCGTATATTTTTATATAATTATTAGACTTATTTATGAAAATTTATATTGTATACTGGATCTTACCCTCGACTGTGATCTTTGTCGCTCAAAGGTTTGCTGGGAGAAAATTTATTGTCGAATTTAGTTCGCCTTTATAAATGAATGGTCAAAATCACTGTCGACTACTAGTATATTAAGTTTTTTTTTTGTGTACAATAAAGAATGAAGGATTAAGAATCGAGGTAATAACAACACCATCTTCAACATACATTTTATTTCTTAATCTTTTTCATTTGTTTTGGTTTTTTCTTTTTAATATAAATAATTCTTGTCGTATTCTTATCTCGTATTATTTTCATACGAGGCAGTTTCCTTTTTGGAGGTACTACAATTGCACCAGTGAATTTGTCATAGACTTTCAGTCTCGGATTCGTAAAACACCTTATTTCCAGAAATTCCGAAGTGATCACTTCGTTTGTCATATTGGCTGCTTTCATTACGCTTTGGACTGTCGGAGCATAGAAGTGGTAAGTACCGTATACCTTCGCATAGCTGGCTATGATACTTCCTACAAGTTGTGCTTCATAAACCACTTTCATTAAAACGATAGTTTTTGAAACGATTAGTTCTGTCTCAACTGTTTGTCCCGGTTTGATCATTATGTCCCTCTCTTTAGTTACTCCAATGAGTCCTTCGACAGTATAACTACTTTCATTTCTCCATTTATTCACATATTTTACCATTCCGTTGCCAAAGTCTATGGTGAAATTTGATAAAATTTCATCTCTCGGCAGTCCGGTTTTCGACCACGTAGAACTGATTCTGTTTTCAATAACTTTGTACATGCTTCTTTTGGATTTTATATCATCAGTAGTATTGTTAATATGTTCGTGTTTATCCAGAACAATGTCTTCATTTACAATGTCTATGACGGTAATATTCTTAATCGTGAGTATTCTTGTCATTTCTTGCCAATGAAACTTAGTGAATGTATCTCCGTGCGGTGTAGGATTCTTCAAGTATATGGCATCTGGCAATTTGGTCAGCGTTTCTTTTATTCCGTTATTAAGTCTATCATTGGTTATGTTGAAAAGATTTAGTTCTGCATCTGTAACGACTTTACCGTCACTTCCGCTGAAAATCATACGGACGACATTAGTTTCATTGAAGGGCACTGTTATATTGATCGCTAGTCTGGCATCCACTATGATTAGGATTGAAATGAAAAAATATATTAATAACATTTTTCCACACTTCTTCTCATTCGATATTTGTACACTTGATATCTTTTGCACAGGTATTATTTTCGAATTTAGCCGTCCTTGGGAAGTTTACTTTCGTGATGAGCACTATTTCACCTCTAAGATGCACTGTTTAAATTTAGGTACAATAAGAAATATTTAGTTAGGTAAGTGTTCAATTTCTGTTTTCCTCGTAAGTCCGTTTCTATCAATACTCAATACATATTAATAATAACATTAAAATAATTTTAATCTCTGTATATATTCAAGAGCTTGATCTTGACCTTCTTATCGCGAAGCGTGTAGTATCATCAATTATAGTAGTCAACGTAGTGGGCAAGACGCAAATAGGAATGGGATAATTTTGTCTCAAAAAATGAAGATCAGAAGGTTATTTACGTAATCGGCCGTCACACAGAAAAACAGTCAGTGTTTTATTAAACTTCAGTCCAACACACTACTATCGAAAATATTAGAATGGGACTTAAATTACTTGTGATAGTGCTTGTATTAAAAATAGTGGTAGCAAAAATTAAAATAGACGCAAATGTAGATAAGAATCAAAATGTGGTAATAACATACTCAGGATCAGAAACCGATCCAATCACAGATAACGACAGGAAATCCTTCAAAATCGGAAACGGCAATTTATACACAGTGGTGCAACAGCACTTAGGAAAGCGACCAAATGATGTTTACCTCAGGAGTCCCACACCATGGGGAGATTTGTACACGTCCTATAATTGGGAACCAGTGAAAAGAGTGTTGTCGATAAAGTCAGCGACAGTGAAGAGCCTGATGAAGAATCCCATCGTAGTAATGACTCAGGACTTCGAGAACTCTTCGAACCAGACGATCAAAGTGAACACAGGCATATCACACACGATAGAAAACACTTTAACAACCAGTTGGTCAAGAGAGAAAGAAATTACAGTCTCACAAGAGATAGAATACGAATTTAATGTAGGCATCGCAAAAGCTAAGGGTATAACCGCATTCTCTTTTACCACTAGCTGGGGTGTAAGTGAAGAAAAATCAAAAGCCGAGGTTATTGGCACGACCAGCGGCATGGAGGTGGAACTGAAGCCGGGAGAAGCTGTGACAGCTGTTTTGTCAGCGAGCGCCGGTTATTTAGAAGTAGAAGTTGAGCATATGGCATCGTTGAGAGGTAATGTGGCAGTGAATTACAAGAAAAAGCACAGAGGCCATCATTTCTGGGGACCTTGGATAGGCAACGTGTTGGAGACTGCAGGTATCAAGAATGAAGTAACAACAAAGGAGACAATACGATTTGGATTCCACGTTGAAGGAAATTTAAGAGTTTATGATAAGGAGACCGGGTTGCCAAGATGAAGTTTATTTTCTCATAAATAAAACAAATTTGACAGTTAGACCTTATTCTTAGAGCATTAAACATAAAGAATACGTGGATTCTGTAGACAGTGACGTCTTTATAAAACATTTACGAATACGTAAAACTGTAATGTATAAAAAAAAAAATTGTAAATCTTAGATATCTTTTTACTTTCGTTAAATAAGACATAAAACGCACTTTTTACTCCACTTGCTGGATAAATGGTATATTATTTGCTAGTTGAGCGCCTATATTTGCAAAGTAGCTATTTATTGAGTTGCTAGATTCGATAGGCGTTTGTCCTAATATTAATTATTTGTTTTATGTTTGTTATTTTTTTGAATATTTTTACTGAGTTTCTTAGTAGGTACTATTTTTGGCTACTCTCTCCTCCTGACTCCTATAATAGATTTTTTTAAAACATATTTAAAAATGTGTCTAATAAGTACCAATGGTTAAGAAATTACTTTATTTCAGTATCAGTCAGTCTGATCCCGTTAACATTGAATGATTGAAGGTCGTTTAGTAAATGGTTTAAACGTGTGCCTGACCTGCGCTTCTTAAAAGATATTTCGTAAGTATAGTTCATGTTACATTGGAAATGAAGATCAATTTGATACCATCCATATGACAATGACAACCTTTCATTTGGTGTCCTAGAGTTTAATGAGAGCGGATTGCACGATGTATAGTTAGAGCACGTGTGCGTTTAACTTTAGTTTAAATTGAGAAACATTTTTGTTTGCCTGCTGCGGTCTTCCCGTCCAACTATAATTTAGATGTCTTCAAGGCCAGAGTGAATAGACTCTTAATACACTAGTGCGCCTCACCATCAATGATTGCATCACTGCTTACCATCAGGTGGGATCGTAGTCAAGCACTGGTTTATATCAATTAAAAAAAAACATCATTCGTGTAATACCGTCGTTGGTACTTCTTTATCTTTTTATTTTTCAAATAATTTTGAGTATCATCATGAGTGACGCATAGGAACATTATTGTGAAAAACGTAGCAAATTTCCTACATCAATCAAAATCTCTTCTTTTTTAGCCGACTTCAAAAAAAATGAGGAGGTTATCAATTCGGTTGTATTTTTTTTTTATCATCATTTTTTTTTTTTTTTTATGTTTGTTACCTCAGAACTCCGCCGTTTATGGACCGATTTGCAAAATTTTTTTTCCCTTTATAGGATATGCTTCCAGATTGGTCCCATTTTTTTCAAAATCCAGTTCTGATGATGGAATCCATGAGAAATCGAGGAAACTCCTCAAAAATTATAGGCAACCCTATGGTAATTTTAGTATTTTCATCAAGAACTTAAGCATTTACAGTCAAAAAGTAACATTTGATGAAGTGGAACTGATGAAAAAGACCAGAAATGGTCAACGGAACTTCATACTCAAATAGATATCACAATGAAGATATAGTTAAGCGACTATGATGACAATACAAATAAATGAATGATTCTGAATAGTTACGTTGAAAATGGTATCATCGAAGTTATCTGATGATGATGATGGAGCCGGAAGGTAGGCACTGGAACTCCGTAATTAATCAATGTAACCTAGCCGTGTTTGGACTTATTAGAATTGTCGTGAGATGCTCTTTGGCTATAAGGTACTATCGAACTGATCTGATGATGGAGCCGGAAGGAGGAAGGTAGACACAGGAACTTTATAATAAAACAATGTAACCTAGCAGTATTTGGGTTAATTGGAATTGTCATGAGAAATAGGCACTCTGTTTATAAGTGTATCGCAACTAAAAAGTGTGAAATAAAAACTTTTTAGAAAAAAAAAAAATAACCGACTTCACTAAAAAAAACACTAAAAGGATCAAAATAACTTTAATTTCGGAAGTCGGTGTTAAATAAGAAACAAACAATACCGAGAAACACCGACTTCCGAAATTAAAGTTATTTTGTTCTTTTTAGTGTTTTTTTTAGTGAAGTCGGTTATTTTTTTTTTCCTAAAAAGTTTTTATTCTTTTAAACCCTCCATATATAGTGTTCTTTCTGATTATATTATGTAACACAGATACGGATATTATTTATGATAACAATATCCAGTAAAGATTTATAAATATTTGTTAGTATTTCAACAGGCTTCTGTCCTTTTTATTTATGCAATATTTTTATTAAGTATTCTTGATCCTGTATCCATGTTGTTCCAAATTCCTTTACTTTTCTGTTTCACTTTAAATGTTTCCCTGCCTTTTTCTTCAAACTCCACCTGAAAAAAAAACTGTATCTTTATACAACTTGACGCTGGCGGAAACACAAGAGTGCTAAACCATAACCTCCTATTTGAAGGGCTGGCAGGAAACAAAAAAATAAACGAAGCAAAACCAGCTCTTTTTACAGTTCTTACATACCATGGGTAGGATGACAGCAGGACAAAATTATGCATCTTTAAGATGAGAGAAAAGGATAGGTAACTACATTGTAAGAATCTGACAGCTGTCACCTGCACCGTTCTTTAGCAATTGTGGTGTACTTCTGTGTTACGAATTAATTTTTTTTATGGACACTAAGGGCAGCTCCATCGTCTCACTAGAAACATTACTTCAAACGTTTGTAGTAAAAAAAAAATGAGTTACTAGGGCTCCCAATTTAGGCATGCTTCTGATAGGGAATCATAAAATACAATAGTATGATTGTGCCACATTCACGACGTGCAAAAGTGAGTGTTTCGTGGTGGACAAGCAAATGATCTAATATTCAAAGCCATTCAAACTCAAAACATTTCAATTGAACCATTTACAGGAACATTTAAATTATCAAGGATAATTGTTAAATAAAATACCAAGATCAACATTTGATGACTTAAACCACTCGTCAAAGCTAACGTCAGTTTAACTCTAAAGTGGTGTCATCGACTTACCACGAAGTGCATGTAAAATTTCATTGAGCTTAATTTAACAAAGGTATGAAACTAGATGATGTGACAGCACATGAGTTGGTTCATTTTAGTACTGAATATTTAACCCATTGATGCAATATTTCCACTTTCTATGCTATGTTTGAAATATATCTCAAAAGATAATAGTAAATTATGTGACTAGGGAATAAAGCAGTGTCTTTAAATCGCGCTGTCCCTAGGGATCTAATGTAGTATTTGAATTTGGAATGTCAAAACAATTTGAAAAAAAAAATTATTAAGCGATTTAAAATGAGCTGTGTGAGTAAAATTGTCCGCTAATGAAAGTGCGGTAATAATCGCAGAGATAGAAGGTGCATTGCGGGCAGGGGCGCCGACTCCGTGGGTGCTCGGGGGCTCGAGCACCCATGAGAAATAAACAGTAGGTGCCGAGCACCCCTAAGAATAGACATCAAGAAATAAATCAGTAATCGCCTTTTAGGGATGGGCATTTTTGCATTCACCATCACAAATGTTTGTTGATGAAACAGATATTTGAGTTGGGTCTGGGTGTTTGTGGTACCTTCGTTATTCCGCAGTATGTAAGTAGGACATTTATTTATTTGTCGGTCGATCACTGTGCATTTCTATTCTCACACTTCGCCACTTTTTCGAGTCATTAAAAGAGCATGAGCACCCATGAGGTTTTCTAAAAGCCGGCGCCCCTGAATGCGGGAATGCGAATAGTGCAACCACACGCGGCGGGATCGACGCCGAAATACTCTGTCTAACTCTTCGTGGAACATCTGCAGGCGTGATGTTATGTGTAATAGAATAGAATATTTCGTCCAGATTGTACATACAAAAGATCATCACGCTATGACCAACCCAGGGCCAGACAGAGAAGGTCTAATTCAAAGTAGAGCTTTATGTCAAACACAAAAGGTTTCCTAACATCGATCTGTGCAGCGAATTGTCATTTGTTTGAGCTCATCACACAATTCAGTCTTTTGTTTGCCTTCATCTTTGTCATAGAGCAGAGAACGACTAGAGATGCCATCTAAACTAATACGAAATTGAAAAGATCATGCCCGTTTGTTCCCCAGATTTGACCAGAAAAAGTAAATTATGAAACTATGCTAAATAATTAGAATTATGATATTAATTTTAAATCATATTGAAAAAAATAAAACTTTTTGTTGATTGTGTATCAGTTTAAGTTTCATTCATTCATTTATTCTTTTGATTAATGTTATGTTAGTGTGATACTGTCTCCAGCCGCTGCCGCGTCTTTTCACTCTGTGGTCTTCATCTGAAGAGCGTCCTTGCCCTTAATAGACTACCTCCTTTTGTCAAAGTCGTGATGATACTGACAATGCAGGTGTTTGAAGACAATATTAAGATTCCGGTTCATCTGGTATGCTTAATTGGATTTTCTAATCGGTTTTGTTTCTCAAAACTGGATGCTCAAATTGTTGTTGTTTGAGAGAAACTCAGTATGATTATATGGTACCGACTCATGGATACAGATTTTCTGATGCAATTTTTTATCAGCTATTCGACAAGGATACCGACATACCCCAAAGAATCGCCAAACTTAAGTTGCAGTGGGCACATTGCTTGTAGAATAGATGGTCGATGGGGCCGAAAGGTTCTGGAGGGGCGATCGCGAGCTGGAAGACGCAGCGTTGCAAGGCGTGCCACAAGGTAAGTAGGCCGACGATCCAGTGAGGGTCGCGGGAGACCGATGGATGCGAGATGCACTTAGGACCAGTCGTTGTTGCAACACTTGGAGGAGGCCATCTCGTCATGCCATCTCCTTTTAAGCCTACCGCGTCGCAGGTCCAATCTTATTTATTTATTTCATTCTTATCACTGCATAGTATATAACAAAGTAGCTTCCCGCTGTCTGTCCCTATGTATGTTTAGATCTTTAAAACTACGCAACGGGTACTAATGCGATTTAATTTTTAATAGATATTTTTTTTAATAGATAGAGTGATTCAAGAGGAAGGTTTATATGTATAATACATGCATAATATAATAGGGGAACACTTGATAATTTTAGAGGTTTGTAATGTCGGAAATAAACACATTTTTTTGCGCTTAAATTGCAAACGCCTGGCTGAACCCTACGCGAGATAGATCAAAATGTGTACAACAGTATTGTACACCTTAGAAAGGTATACAAAAAGTCCACGACGGAATATGTCTATCGCTTAGGGATAACCCACAATAACCATTTTTTATCCTTTACTTTTTACGAGAAATAATGGCTTATTTACGAAGCGATTTTGAGCAATACAGCATAAATTCTTATCCAATTAAGTATATAACCTTAAATACATTGTGCATTTCATATAGATCAATATGGCCCTTTACAGCAAGTAATTTAAATGAATATTTTCGAAGAAATGACAGATTTAAAATGCAGGGACATAGCGGTTGCGGTGGTATCAGCATTGCACCCGTGCGAAGCTGGGGCAGGTCGCTATTTCAATATAAAGATACACAAGTAAGCGTACTGAATGCCTGAGGCATTCTCTACCAGTCAACCTAGGGTGGTGTAGAGATAATAAAGCAAGTACATAAAATAGAAAACGAGAGTACAAAAGTAAGCAACATGTACAGCTGCTCAAACTTTCTCAAGCGCAAGTTCGATCGTGTATGGAGGCGTATTTACATTTTATACATGGCCAGAACGCAAGGGTGTGAAACTAGTCGCGTATAGATTGGAAATCACTTTTTAATCAAGGTCTTCCAATGTATACAAGAGTAGTACGCAAATACTCGCGTATACTTCGTAGTGACCTAATTACCTAACCTTATTCCATAACATACAGTGCCAGTACGAATATGAACTAGTCGTGCGAAGATCGGAATAATCACGCATGGATTAGGTCAGGTTAGAATAGTGACCATTAAACCGCGAAGGCGAGCGATCGAAGCGAGCGTGCCGCGGCAGCGGCCGCCAAGCGCCAGATCCCCTTCTAATGTTTGTGAATCATTTGGGTTAGGTTAGTTAAGTTAAAAGCCATTATTATTTATCTAACATCATTCCATTACATGAATAGGTAAATGATTTTATATCTATCTCAGATTTTGTCAGGCGTAAGTGATGTTAACTGTAGTATAGTTTGGAACCAGGACGCGCGCGTACACATTACAAACTATACAAGACCAGTACGCAAAATTCGTGTATACATTGTAATTGCAGATTTAAAAATAGCAATACAAAGTATACGCAAGCAGTTTCCTATGGCTGCGTTCTGGCCATGTGGCCATGTATAGAATGTAAATACGCTGTATGGAGTACTGCTCTCATCTTTGGGACGGATCTGCCCGATATCAGCTTGATGCACTTGAGGCAATTGAGAGGCGAGCCAGGAGGATCATTGGCAATGATGCATTCGTCGAGTCGAGACTTCAAAGTCTTGAGCATCGACGCCGAGTTGCTAGCCTGTCGGTTTTCTACCGGTTGCATTTCGGCGAGTGTGCGTCGGAATTGCATAACCTAATTTCGCTTAGCCCGTTCCAACATCGGACCACCAGGCGTACGGCAATGCGCCACCGGTACATGGTGGACATCCCACCTATACGCACAAAAAGTTTTGGGAACACATTAATTGTGCGTACAGCTAAGGAGTGGAATTCCTTGCCGGAATCTGTGTTTCCTGATGGCTACAACCCGGGAATCTTTAAGTCAAGAGTGAATAGGTTACTTCTAGGTAAGCGCGCTCCATTGTCGACCGCATCGTCGCTTTCCATCAGGTGAGATAGCGGTCAAGCGCGACATTTAAAAAAAAAAATGTAAAATTTTTGGGCGTTCGGTTGCCGCAGTGGTTGAGTGATTGACAACTACGCTGAGTGTAGCGAGTTCGATTCCCGTACGGAACAAATATGTGTATAGCCCACAGATAGGTGTTTGGGGTCTGGGTGTCTTATGTATGTGAGTTTATATGTTTATGAAAGCACCTGTGTTGTGTGTTAGTGTTGATCATTCTTAAAAAAACAATGTATCTACACCAGAAATGTTTACGTATATTAATTTACGGAGTTCTAGGTCGCGGGTTCAAACCCAGCCAGGCGCATTACTTTGTGTAATTTATTTTATCACCACTGCTCTCAAAACGGTGAAGGAAAACATCGTGAGGAAACCGGCATGTCCTAGAACCAAAAATTCGAAGACATGTGACATCCACCAACCCGCACTGGGCCCGCGTGGTGGATTACGGCCCATTCCCTCTCCTAGAGAGGAGGCCTGAGTCCCAAAAGTGGGAACATTATAAGGCCGACTATGCTATGCTATATGCTATATTAATTTACGCGGAAATTAGTTATCCTGTGATTGAAAGCAAATAATGGGCGTCGACGCACTACACTGGTAGCGCATCGGTGTTAGTAACTACATACACACATACACGCTAGAGACGCAACGAAGATTTATCAAAATGTATCAAACAAAAAACTTAAAAAAAAAAAATAACCGACTTCACAAAAAAAAAAATCACTAAAAGGATCAAAATAACTTTACTTGACTTTTTTTCGGAAGTCGGTGTTCCTCGGTATTGTTTGTTTCTTATTTAACACCGACTCCGTTGCGATACACTTATAAACAGAGTGCCTATTTCTCATGACAATTCCAATTAACCCAAATACTGCTAGGTTACATTGTTTTATTATAAAGTTCCTGTGTCTACCTTCTTCCTTCCGGGTCCATCATCAGATCAGTTCGATAGTACCATATAGCCAAAGAGCATCTCACGACAATTCTAATAAGCCCAAACACGGCTAGGATACATTGATTAATTACGGAGTTCCTGTGCATACCTTCCGGCTCCATCATCAGAACAGTTCGATAGTACCTTATAGCCAAAGTGCATCTCATGATAATTCTAATAAGTCCAAACACGGTTAGGTTACATTGATTAATTACGGAGTTCCAGTGCCTTACGTCCGGCTCCATCATCATCATCAGATCACTTCGATGATACCATTTTCAACGTAACTATTCAGAATCATTCATTTATTTGTATTGTCATAGTCGCTTAACTATATCTTCATTGTGATATCTATTTGAGTATGAAGTTCCGTTGACCATTTCTGGTCTTCTTCATCAGTTCCACTTCATCAAATGTTACTTTTTGACTGTAAATGCTTAAGTTCTTGATGAAAATACTAAAATTACCATAGGGTTGCCTATAATTTTTGAGGAGTTCCCTCGATTCCTCATGGATTCCATCATCAGAACTGGATTTTGAAAAAAATGGGACCAATCTGGAAGCATATCCTATAAAGGGAAAAAAAAATTTTGCAAATCGGTCCATAAACGACGCTGTTCTGTGGTAACAAACATAAAAAAAAATGACGATAAAAAAAAAATACAACCGAATTGATAACCTCCTCCTTTTTTTTTGAAGTCGGTTAAAAATAGATAATTATTTCATACTGAAATAATTATAAACTCAAAGATTCAAATATTCAAAGCATTTTATTTCAAATAAACCATTTACAGGCACTTTTGCAATGTCAAAAAGGCAGTCAGTCAGAAAAAAATGATGCTAATTGCACATTCCAAAGCGTAGATCTCTATGGAGAAGAATTTGCAAGAACCTCCATGGACACTCTTTTCAATCATGTTTTGTAATTACAAATATCTCTGTTACTTGTTTCTTGTCGCTATCATGTGAGAACAATGTAAATAAAGTAAAAATAAAAACTAAATATGGATACTAAAATAGCAACTGGCAGCTAAGAGATGACCAGTCTCAACTGACAGCGCCCGTTCACGGACATGACGCGAATATTAGCACCACTCAGCTCAACCATTTTGTAGGGAACCGAATGATCCAACACACGCGCCACCATCATTGAGACATTTGAGTTAGCATGACAAACTATTAGTAGTAGCCCGGAACAACTATTAGTAGACCTTACAAATATTTCTTTCTTGCGAGAATCGAACCCGGAACACACAGCACATCAGCCAATCAATCGGTCAGCCCCTGCGCCCATCGTATGGTGGCGTCTGAATATATAAAGTAAAGGAAAGGAATCCAGTCGACACGGCGAGTAGTGTTCCACGTGCGTCTCAAGGAGATGTCAGCAAATTGTAGGGGCCCAGCGGGGTCGAAGCCTACTGGGGCCATGGGTTGATTTAAATGAACCCCAGGGCCCTGGAACAATGGCAAAGAAGAAACAGGAGTGGGTTTTAGTCAATAAAAGTCTGACACGCCTTCCAGCTCCGCCCAAGGGAGATGTCATTAGATGATTTACAACCTAAAAAAAAAGTCCAGGGATGGAATTATCGTGATGGCCCTGTGATTAAGGCAACCGCTTCTCATGCATGAAGTTGTGGGTTCGAAACTGGGCAAATACCAATGTGAATTTTTCAATTTATATTTATTTATTTATATACTTATACTTTATTGCATACCAAGATTACAAATTTAAAAATTTAAATAACAATACAAAAGAAACATACAATTGGCGGCCTTATCGCACTCGGCGACTTCTTCCAGGCAACACAGAATGGATAGAGATCATCATACCATATGTACTTTTCTAAGTTTATCTAAGACATTACTGTCACCCTGTACTTTGGAACGCACGTAAAGCCGTTGGTCCCAGCCCCCCTAGCCAAGTCACAAACGATAAACGTAAATTCTCAGTAGTCTTTAATAGATTTTCAACTTTATGTTATTGGATATAAAGTTGAAAATCTATTGAAGATTACATAGTGTTTTCGTTCGTTCCGGTCGCTAACGCTCAGTAGTCTTTAATAGATTTTCAACTTTATGCTCTTAGGTATAAAGTTGAAAATCTATTGGAGATTACTAAGCGTTCACGTTTATCGTTTGCAACTTGGCTAGGGGGGCAGTTCACATTCTTAGATCTTTGACAGTCTACAGGTAGTCAGACGTCAGAAAGTCAATCCAAGTTGTATCGTGTTGGCCAGTAACTGGGTTGAGGAAGTCTGATAGGCTGTCGCTCAGTGTAAAGATAAACTGGGTAAGTGCGAGTCGGACTCGAACACTGAGGGTTCCGTACAAACTTAGGGGAAAGGTGTATGAGTTGATCCCCTTAAGGGAATATTCTTGTAGTTCAACCAATATTTAACTTAGTGGATATGTAAAAGTATATATATCTTGTAAATTTATCAGTCTACATATTGTCATACTCAAATTGTTACTATTTTAGCTCATTTATTATTATGTGCCACTTTTTTAAAACTGTACCAAAGGATCATCTTGTACACCCCGGTATCCAAGATGATCCCTACGTAAGGGGCAAGATGATCCTGGGGATCAACTTGCTCTTATTTTGGGAACGACAGTTAGATTTTGATAAAATGAAATAAAAAACTAGAATTGCGGTTAATATGCCAACGATAAAACATCTTGCCGCGTTAATCCATACATCCTCGTCTCCATATCTGTAATATGCTTTACGAGCTCAAGTTCCTGTTCTGCCGTAAAAACTGTTTTTTTTTTCCTCCTAACTATTTAATTGTCCCAACAGCCACCTTATTTGTGCCCTTTGCTCGTCTTTTTAATGTCATATAATCTTCTGACCACTCGCAACGATTAATTTTTCTTTTATAATTACGAGGCATAGTCTAAAATAAAATAATATACATATGATATTAAATTCCAAAGTTAGTTTCGCGATATGAATATGAAATCTGAATAAATTCATGTGTATAACTATTTAAGTATTATTCATAGGTATATGAATAATACTTAAATAGTTATAAACATGAATCTATAATCTGTTAAAATACAAATGGTTAAAGATGATCCGCACGGATCAACTTGTACACTATGTACGTGATCATCTTACCCCAACACTAGCTTTTTTATTTCGTGTTTGATATCATAACCAATAATGAAATCAACAGTAACCGTGCCATTAAATATCAAATTTTAACATTTAACAAAGGTCCTAATACAGTGGGTTTAGCATTCGACCACCTAGAACACATGTGGCATAAATTCAAAGTCAACCTTACCCTAGATCACCGTCACGGATTTTTTGTTTTTGAACACAAGAAATTTTGTGGTTACTCACGCCACCATTACGATTGACTGTAGTAAGAAGGCATTTCATAGGCAGCGGGGAAAACGTAGTACAGTCGAAAAAAAACAGATGGCTTTAGTAGTTTTCTTGCAATTAAAAAGGATCATCTCACCACCAGTGATCATCTCGTACACCTTTCCCCTACCTATGAAAACAGTTCAATCTTGAAATGAGTTACGAAGATTTTTTGGAATCGTAAAAAAAGTTGTTTTTATTTTGTGACGTAACTACAAATTTACAGTTTTCAGATTGTTTCCCATACTTGTGCTATGAGACCTTGCTTCATGCCAAATTTCGGGATTCTAGCTCAACGGGAAGTACCCTATGAATTTTGATTCCTTTGAGAGTGTCGAAATACTTATATGTTTTTTGCAACATAAACGGCCGTATCTTTTTTTCTCATTAACTTAGAAGTTTGATTTTTCTACAGCTTCAAGAGACCGCAGACCTGAGTATATGGTTTTTTTTTAATTTTAAAAGTTTAATTTCAACTCGATACCTTCACGCGTTCCCGAGATAAAGGGTTTTGACTGACAGACAGACAGAAGGACGGACAACAAAGTGATCCTATAAAGGTACCGTTTTTTCCTTTTGAGGTACGGAACCCTAAAAATGGGTATTTAGCCTCATCTGGTTAGACAGGAAATCGATCCTAAGCTAGTTGGGGGAAAGACTAGAAAGATGATGGTGAAAGGGGTCCAGTCCGTGCTTGCCTTCGACTGATCAGATGTGGATTTAAGAATGTCACTACCCAAAATAACTCAAACTACTCTCTCAGAAATATTTTCAAACAGTCTGAATGAATTTAAACTTTATATCCAGCATTGTTATTCTGAAAAGTTTATTTGCGAAATCACTTTATCCCCAAGATACAGGCGCCGCCTAGTTTGGGGACCACCGTATCTACACAACTGAAGCCCGCAATTAGTTACAGACCTATTAATACATTAAGATTATTTAATTTAAGGTACCACTTGTAACAATGATTCAATAAATTTATTATTATTATTATTATTACTTCTGAATCCGCAGTGAAATCATGGTGATATTAAAGTTTCGTATTCTGAAATGGAGTGAATTCGACACTGGCGCCACCGAGTGATGATCAAAGTGAGAGGAACTAAAACGGTTGAGTATTTTGACGTTTGTCTACAAATTTGTCTATAGGATTTGGTATTCTGAAATACAATTCGCCGAGTGTGACATTCGAGATGATTTGTGAAATGATTTTCGAAATGATTTACCATTTACAGAATAGCACGGCTGGCCAGTAACAACTGTTCTTGATTGATTTCTTTTGTTTTGAATTACCAAATTTAGGGTGTTTTAAATATCGTGCGGATTTCATCACGCATGCGGAATTGCTCCGCAAGGTAGGGTCAATGGTTCATGACTGAATCTAATGTATTAAATAAACTAGTTGTGGACTATTGAACTTCTACAACAAAGAAATTTTAGACACTTTAGCATTGGTAGAGTGCAACTGCACTTTTGATCCCGACTGTACCTAATTTTTATTACAATACAATCCTAAATTTAAGTAATTTCAATGTAATTGTGTAATTAATTTTAATGTAATTTTGGGTACGACGACCTGGTGAGGGTCGCGGGAGTGCAGTGGATGCGAGAACCACAGGATCGGTCGTTGTGGCGACGTCCACTGTTGGACATAGGCCTCCCCGCCTATGTCCAACAGTGGACGTCTTTCGGCTGAAATGATGATGATGATGATGACGAATGTAATTTTATTTTATTATTTTTATAAACCTACAGGAGAGATAAATATGTATTGTCGTAAGTAAATTCTATTTGCAGATTACAACACAGCATGGCCTAATAACAAACCTAATCTGCATTTATCACGATTTAACACCGAGGCTCATAATTCTGTCTAATAATAAATGTATGGCGAACATGAATGTACAACCAATTTCAGGTTGCGACAGACATGCTCAGATAGGACTTACGTTGGGTAAAACGTATCGTAGCTATGAGGCTATCTTTTTTTAGAGATCTGTACCCAAAGGGTAAATCGGGACCCTATTACTAAGACTCTGCCGTCCGTCTGTCTGTCCGTCTGTCACCAGGCTGTATCTCATGAACCGTGATAGTTAGACAGCTGGAATTTTGACAGATGATGTATTTCTGTTGCCGCTAAAACCATAAATACTGAAAAACAGAATAAAATAAATATTTAAGGGAATACAACCCATACAATAAACGTGATTTTCTTGCCGTTTTTTGCTAAGGACAGTACGGAACCCTTCATGTGCAAGTCCGACTCGCACTTGGCATTGATTAAATAGATTGACATAGTCCCTTTTTTTTGTAGGTGGGAAAATGATCCAATGACATCCCCCGCTGTTCCTTTTTTGCCTTCGTCCCAGGGCTGAGTTTTCCTTTCAGAAACAAACCCTTGGCCCCAGTAGGCTTCGACCCTGCTGGGCCCCTACGGTTTACTGACATCTCCTTGAGGCGTGCGTGGAACACTCACGCCTCGTACGCGCCGTCGACGACTTGGGCTCGTTCCAGACGGTTACCGGACGGTCGGACGGCGAGCTACCCATTGCTCGCCGTTACATATTCCCTGGTAACCAGTCCACTTAAGACTCCAAAAACCCATAGCCCTATTATCTTTGTTTTCCATAAATCGCAATAGTTTTTCACCAACCGGTGGTTGTCCTTGGGTGCACTAACCATAGGTGTTGGTTGGTGCTCTGCGAGTTGGTTTCGACTCCTATACGCCTTTCAAAGGTCCAGGACCTCAGGGTTCTGAGATATGCTTACCTGTAATAATAATAATAATAATTAATGGTTTCCATTGAAAATTGTTTTTAGGGTTCCGTACCACAAAAGGAAAAAGAACCCTTATAGGATCACTTTGTGGTCCGTCCGTCTGTCTGTCTGTCTGTCGGTCTGTTCGTCTGTTTGTCAAGACCCTTTATCTCGGGAACGCGTGGACGTATCGAGTTGAAATGAAAACCATATACTTAGGTCTGCGATCCATTGAAGCTGTGAAAAAATCAAACTTCTAAGTTAGCGAAAAAAAAAGATACGGCCGTTTATGTCGCAAAAACGTATATTTCGAAACTCTCAAGGGAATCAAAATTCATAGGGTTTTCATGGGCACTTATAAAACGTAAGAAAAAAGCCTAAACCACTAACCCAATTTTGATGAATTTTGGTATCGAGATAGATAGAAATAGAACCTTGGAGAAGGGCATAAGTAGTACCTAATTTTTATCCCAAAGTAAGAATTGGACTAAACGTGAATTGTACTAACCACAAATTGGACCAATTGCGAATTGGACCAACCGCAAATTGGACCAATCGCAAATTGGACCAACCATGAATTGGACCAATTGCCAATTAGACCAACCATGAATTGGATTAATCGCACCTGAAGGGTACATTTGGGATATTTTGCGCTTACAAGCGGGCATTACCACCAGCTCTATCAAAATAGAGCCCATACCATACCATGCCATCGGTAATTCCCCTCTTTGAGGAGTGGCTGGAGCGGCAACACGGCGTCCTCACCTACCGCATGACGCAGGTCCTCACCGGACATGGCAAGTTCGGGAGGTTCCTGCATCGGATTCAGGCGGAAGCAACGCCCGGGTGTCATCATTGTGCGGACCACCCAGAGGACACGGTGGAGCATACGGTGGAGGTGTGCCCCGCTTGGGCGGAGCACCGCCGTGTCCTCGTGGAGGCAATTGGCGGCAGCGACCTTTCGCGTCGGGCCCTGGTTCAGGCTATGGTCCGGAGCGAGGAGGAATGGCAGGCGGTCGCCTCCTTTTGCGAAGCAGTAATGCTAGCGAAGGAGGAGGTTGCACGCGTGAGGGAACGAAGGTCCTCACGCCCTAGCCGCCGTAATTCCGACCCCGACTACCAGCCACGGTAGACGCGGGCTTGCGGACGTCGAGCACTGGGTAGCTCGCCGTCCGGCTGTACGGTAATTAACTGGAACGAGCCCAGTCGTCAACAGCGCGTAGTGATCCTCGCGCTCCTCAAGAGATGTCAGCAAACCGTAGGGGCCCAGCAGGGCCGATGCCCGCTAGCTAGGACCGCGGAGAATTTCTGAAAGGGAAACCCGTAGTCCTAGAACGCAAAGGGTAATTGAAGGATACAGGTGTGGTTTTAGTCAGTAAAAGTCTAACACGCCCTCTCGCTCCACCCAGAGCGCGAGAAGTCATTTGGATGATTTTCCACCTTAAAAAAAAAATACCATACCATACCATACCATACCATACCATACCGTACCATACCATACCCCATACATACCATACCATACCATATTTCTGCTCATCATTACCGAAGTGCAATAAACCTGCATAATATATGACACAAATTCGAAAACAGGTCCTAAATTCAGTGCAGCATCAAGAAGACCTCACAAACTTACACTATCTGGATCACTAAGTGATGTCACACGCATATACTATCAATACACAATGTAACTATATACCAAGATAACTCCACCACTCACCAAATCCCACCACACCTTTATCACAAAGTAGTAAGGCTGTTAATGTAATGGTAAGAGGAAGGTACAGGTGTAAATGTATCGTGGTTTATGGGAAGGTATTGTCAAGAATAGTTAGTATAAATAGTTGGAGAGTTTTAGATGTTACCATTCGAAGATCAGCTCAATTCGAGTCGTAACATTCTTATTTGAAGGGTAGGTTGATTTTAAAGCTTTATATACCTATTTAAATTCCGTTTAAAATAGGAAGTGTGTGAAAAAAAATAATTTAAAAATATATATAAAATAGCCACATTCAGTACTGACTATGTATTTAAAAACATGAGTTTTATGTTAACATTTTTCATTATTCATTAAAAAAATAATATACGGAACCTTCAGAAAAACTAAAGCAAAAGGAAAAAACTTTTCTTTAGACAAATTAAAACTTTAAATAGAGTAAAATACTTTCTCAATACAATAATCGTATGTGAAAATCTGTTTTTATATCAAAATCAAAGCATTTATTTCAAATAAATGCTTCACCATCAACGATTGCATCACTGCTTATCATCGGGTGGGATCGCAGTCAAGCCCTAGTTTATATTACATTTAAAAAAAAGCATTTCCAAGCACTTTTTAATTGTCAAGAAGTTCGTTAGTCAGAAGCAAAAATGATGCTAAACTCGTGAAAAAATAAAAGACCTGTTTTGACATTTGAGAAAAACCCTAGAATGTAACTTGAAACGAAACTGAAAGAAACAATAAAATAATAATTAGGGGTCCGGTGTTGGTGTGTGTAGCTATTTTAGGGCGGAATTCACCAATAAAACTAATCGCATTTTAACGTTTGGCTCGAATAATCGCGTTTAGCCGCTGTCACTAGTGTCACTTGTCTGTATTTTTCTTTTGTTGTATTTTTACAAGTGACACTAGTGACAGCGGCTAAACGCGATTTTGCGAGCCAAACGTTAAAACGCAATTAGTTTCATTGGTGAATTCCGCCCTTAGCTATTTTAGTAATAGCTACACTACAACAGACAAGCCGCTAGGTAGTCAAAATACAAATGTCCAAACGAACCCTTTTAATTTTTGACAACTTTAATTGCATATTCCAAAGATTAGATCTCTATGGGAAAGAATGTGCAAGAAACTCCTTGGAAACTTTTTTTTTAATCATGTTATATATATTTCTAACAATTTATAAATGTTTTATTTGTTTCAGTTACATTAATTGGTGTTTAAACTCAACTTAGGAATATGAAGGTAAGAAAAATTATAAAAAAAAACATACATACTTACGATACCAAGATAAAACACTAATCTAGGTATAATATATATAAAAGCGAAATACCACTCGCTGATTAATCACGAAATCTCAGAAACTATAACACCTACAAACTTAAAATTTGGCAAGTAGGTTCCTTAAAGGGTGTAGACATCCGTTAAGAAAGGGTTTTACGAAACTCCAACCCTAAGGGGGTAAAACAGGGGTTGGAAGTTTGTATGGAAAAAACATCTTTTACGCGGGTAAAATCGATGGCAGAAGCTAGTAATAATATAAAGATGAATGTTTTGTTTGCATGTTTGTAAGTACGAGTATGTTTGAAATATTAATTTATCGCGGGTCAAACCGCGGGCGGCAATCTGTTTCTAATATATATTTAATCATTTCAACGCTTACTTCGTTTACGTAAACGAGAAAATCGAAAAAAAATTAGAAATAATTACAAAATTTCTTATATTTTCGCCAATGGACAAAGTAATTCGTGAGGAAGGTTCAAGTGTGACTGCCTGTTGGTCTAGTTGTCAGTCGCCCTGACTGCTATGCCGAAGGTCGTGGGTTTGATTCCCACCCAGGACAGCTGTTTGTGTGATAATCATTTGTTCTGTCTGGGTGTAATTTATCCATAATGTGTATGTATTTAGAAATATATAAGTATGTTTATCAGTTGTCTAGTACTCATAAAACAAACTCTGCTTAGTTTGGGACTAAATGGCATTGTGTGAAAGTTGTGAAAAAAATATTGTAGAGAAAGCCGAGAAATCCTGTGAAGCTGGGGCAGGTGGTCCCTGAATAAGTATTATCTTTTCTCAATAAAAATTTATACAATTTTTTTCAGGTGTTCATACCTCTCTTATGTGTTGCGTCGCTAGCCTTCGCCGAGCCTCCAGTTGGGTAAGTAATTACTTATAGGTAAAACACTTAATTTACCTATACCTACTAATTATTTTGTTGCCGACGCAGTGGTTGAACGATTAGCTGCTGCACTGCGTTTGGTAGGTTCGATTCCCGCATTCCGCACGTAACAGATATAAGTATGGCCTACAGATAGATTTGCCGGGTCTGGATGTGTTGTGTATGTAAGTTTACAAGTTTGTGGACGTACCCACGATGCAGGAGTAATTCTTTGTGAGGGACAAAGTCTTTTTAAAATAAATCAACAAAAAAAAAATAGGGAATTAAACATAAACAAATTTAGAATAGTTGGTCCTTTGAGGCTCATCTAACAAGCCTGAAAGATGAATGAGTAATTTGAATCGTCTCATACAAAATGATATACCTACTACTACAACATATAAAAAAACTAACTCATTATGCTGTAATAGTTTAAAAACAAGACACTGTCTATCTATCACTGTACGAAGATGATTTCATTTGAACATTAATGTGCCAAAAATCCCAGCAACAATAAATTAAAATGATAATTTAAACACAATCATAATAATTTTCCATTTCCATATTACAGCGATGGCTACGCATCTTCCCGCTCCAGCCACAATCACGACCACGACAATGATCATGACCACAGTCTTGACTTCCCAAGATCTCTCTCCCAGGAATATGGAACTCCCACTTCCAGAGCCTTCGGATCCTCTCGCAACGCTCTCTCAACTGAATATGGACCTCCTAACGCAAGGACTGCAAGCTCTAGAACCATCCCCTCCCAAAGATACGGGGCTCCAAACCAAAGGAGTGGACCATCTCAGGAATATGGAGCTCCTAATGCAAGAAGTCAGATTTCATCATCTAGGTCTCTTTCCACGGAGTATGGTCTTCCAAACGCTCGAAGCTCACCGTCTACCGAATATGGAGTCCCAATTGCCCGCAGTTCCCCTTCAGCTGAGTACGGAGCCCCTAATGCTCGTAGCAGTCCTTCTCAGCAATATGGCGCCCCGGCTAGCAGAAGCTCTTTGTCCCAGGAATACGGAGTCCCAGCAGCAGGAAGAAGCGGACCATCTCAAGAATACGGAGTTCCATCTGCAGGGACACCTTCTACTCAGTACGGGACACCTGGATTTCGTTCAGGACCTTCAGAAGAATACGGCATACCTTCTCAAAGGAGTTTCGGAGCACGCACACCTTCACAGAAATATGGACCACCAACTTCCCGGAACTCTCCTTTCTCAGCAAACTCTCTTTCCCAAGAATATGGAGCCCCTTCAGCCAGAACTGCGGAATCCCAAAGCTTTACCACACCCAGAACTGTTGGGAAGTCGTTTGGAAGCAGCTCAGCCCGTTCCTTCAAACCTCAGTCAGAAGCCCGATCATCCTTTGGTTCCCGATCCCCCTCTACCAGCTATAGTGCGCCCAGTGCAAGGAATTCTGTATCTTACCCCCATGATTCGAAGGTTCCTTCTCAATCGTATGGTGCGCCTGCCCAGCGTGATCTGTCAGACACCTATGGGGTGCCAAGTGCGAGAGGTGTATCTCAGGAATATGGTGTACCTTCGAGCCGTGTCGCTGATCAAAAGACCAGTGCTATTGCTTCGTCTTATTCTGATGCTGCATCCAGGTAAGTTTTTCTGTCATTGTAAAGTCTAAATCTTTTCTAAAGTCAACATTCAGTGTAAGCCACAGCGCTAGCTAGCTAACTGAGTCAACTTTTTATTCCAATAAAACGTCGATGTCACTAAAATTGCATTATCCTGTATCGGGCCAATAACTTTACTGGTTTATTTATTTAAAAAACACATATACAATGGGCGGCCCTGTCGCATTCCGTGATCTCTTCCTGGCAACCTGAAATGGACAACAATTCTCAGAACATGATATGGGGCTGTCATTAGTTGTCAAAAAGCACCAACTACGGCGGTTTCCTTTACTACGAAACCCAATTTAACTAAATCCATTTCAACTCTTTCCAGATCTTCTCCATCAGATACCTACGGACCTCCTTCAGCCCGCGACTCCATGCCCTCAGAGCAATACGGAGCGCCAGACCAGTATAGCAACCAGAACAGCCAGGGTTACTCTTACGCCAGGGATGCCGCTCTTAACGATCTGCTGAACCAGGTAGGACACTTTAGTTTATAAAATATAATAAGTGGCACCCTGAGATATCGTAGCACTCTAAAAAATTTTTAATTTACTTCCAGAGATCTTTTTTATTATTATTGATAGGCTTGGGTTTGTCCATTATCACACCTGATGGTAAGTGACGATATGGTCAACGATAGAGCACGCTTGCCTTGAATTAGTGACCTATTCACTCTTGACTTAAAAACCCTGAGTTTGTAGCTATCAGGAAATGTTTAGGGTTAAGCAACCCATTCATTGTGCGTACAGCTAAGGAGTGAAATTTCCTGCCAGAGCATGTGTTTCCTGATAGCTTTTGTCACCTTTGATTATAATTAAATATATTCCGGGATGAAGCTGGCGTTTATTGATGTTGGAGCTTAATAGCTTATTTAGTCTCAATTTCCATCAAGATAAACTTTTTCTCTGCTGCAAAAGGAGATTTGGGTGGAAGAAAAGACGGTCTTTAAATATTCTTCTGTAGGAATCTATTTCCACAAGAACAGTTGACATTTCTAGGTGAGAGTGAATCTTTGTGTTGTGGGCGAACCAGGTGGCTCGAACAATGACCTTAAGGATGTCATTCCAAGATCTCTGAATACATTTAATGTTTGATTTATTTGCTGGCTTTTTTACAAACATTACATTACATGTTTTTTTCATCTCTTTATCCTCTGTGCCCTTCATCGGTCAAGCTTGGATCCGGCTCGAAGGACCAAAGTACATTGCGTCTAAGTTAAAATTTGTGACAGTTTCACAGTACTTATATACGTGGCTATATATTTATTTAATTCTTTATGCATAAAAAAGAATTTTGGTCGTGGATGTGCGACCGTTTAGATTCGATGTAGGGTTAAGAGGTTAAAACATCTTTTTTTACCCGACTGCAAGAATCTAGACTAAAATCATCCCATCTAATGGGTCCCGACTGTTGCAGTCAATATGTTCCGTATTAGAATTGATTATTTGTTTTATTTAAATTGGTTTTTACGCTAATGGACTGAACTTGTTTTTTTCTTTTTAGTTTTTATCTAAAGTTATTTTTTTGCAGTCGGGTTTTTGTATTTTTTAAATTTATTTTTTTTTGCTTTCAGGAGCCAGCCAACTACGACTTTACATACAAAGTAAACGATTATGAATCAGGCAGTGACTTCGGGCACACGGAGTCAAGGCAAGAGAACAGAGCCGAAGGCACCTACTTCGTGGTCCTCCCTGATGGCACCAAGCAGGTAAGCTTATATAATTTCTAGGCAATCCTGGAAAATCTATTGAGAATAATCAACTCAGAGAGAAGTCGTGGTATCAAACCCAAATAGGCGCTTTATTTTGTGTACATAGTTTCATCAACAATTTCATTGACTGTCTTGGTCTAGTGGTTAGTGACCCTGACTGCTATGCCGGAGGTCGTGGGTTCGATTCCCACCCAGGACAAATGTTTGTGTGATGAGCACGATCATTTGTTATGTGTCTGGGTGTAATTTATTTATCTATATAAATGTATGTATTTAGAAATATATAAGTATGTTTATCAGTTGTCTAGTACCCATAACACAAGCTCTGCTTAGCTTGGGACTAGACGGCGTTGTGTGATAGGTGTGGAATATTATATTTAAAAAAAAAAAAAACTTATCGTAGACCACTGCTAGACATAGGTTTCTTCCAAATGACACCACAAAACCTTGCCCTCCACGATCTTTTTCAAGTCTCTACCAGCCACATTTTGAAGGCAGTCGATCAAATAATAAAAACAATAAATAGTTAATCATCGTCATCAATTTCGAAATTCAATCTTGAGCAACTACGATGATTTAATAAAACAAATGAGCGTCGCTCACTAGTGTGAGGTTCGAAGTGTATTTTTACAACATAGCGTTATTATCTATAACTATACAAATATTATAAAGAGGAAAAAATTGTTTTTTTTTTGTTTATTTGTATGTTACTATTTAACTCATAAACTACTTGGCTGATTCCAAAAATTCTTTGACCATTACAAAAAAAAATTCTTTCAGCTACGTTTTCATTGAGTAACAAAGGCTATTTATTTTCTACTGCAATGCAGGTGAATCTGCTGGCAGATGCTAGTTGTTAAAAATATTGGCAAACAATTTGCAATGCGGCCTGCCCAAATGTGCAGTTATCGAGCTCCACGGGTAGTGTGAAAGTGAAACACGGGGCTCTGGGACGAAAGCAAAGAAGGAACAGGAGTGGGTTTTTAGTCAGTAAAACTCTGACACTATCTCCCGCACCGCCCAAGAGCGGGATTTGTCATAAGATGATTTTCCCACTTAAAAAAAAAAGTCATCAAGCTCCATATTAGTCCTAAGTTGAACGACAAATGCGTGCACTGTAGGCGTGTGTAACTCTTTATTGAACCGACTCACTGTTCCGAAACATTTTAGTGTTCCGAAAGATTGGAACAGCAGTACAGTAATGTTTTAAATGCAACATTTGGAACAATTGGAACACTGAAACACTCTTTACTTTATGTGACCTGCAGTCCGTTTTAAGTGTAAATTTTAATGAACTGAACTAAAAACATCTGCTTTAAATTATTTTCAAATCAAAATTCAATTAAATAAAACTGTTGGTGTATATAGCGCAACGTAACAGATCTTTTGAACCATTGTTCGAAATGTTCCGTTTGTATCTTGTGAGCCGATGTTTCAAATGTTCCATTTGTATCTTTTGAGCCGATCATCCAAATGTTCCGTTTATATCTTGTGAGCCGATGTTTCAAATGTTCCGTTTGTATCTTGTGAGCCGATGTTTCAAATGTGCCGTTTGTATCTTTTGAGCCGATCATCCAAATGTTCCGTTTGTATCTTGTGAGCCGATGTTTCAAATGTGCCGTTTGTATCTTTTGAGCCGATCATCCAAATGTTCCTTTTGTATCTTGTGAGCCGATGTTTCAAATGTTCCGTTTGTATCTTTTGAGCCGATCATCCAAATGTTTCGTTTGTATCTTTTGAGCCGATCATCCAAATGTTCCGTTTGTATCTTGTGAGCCGATGTTTCAAATGTTCCGTTTGTATCTTTTGAGCCGATCATCCAAATGTTTCGTTGTATCTTTTGAGCCGATATTCCAAATGATACTATCTGTCACTGATACATACATTCAGATGCAAATGTTCCAATCGCAAAGATGGACACACTTTGCCCACGCCTAGTGCACTAAATGGACCGGTCTACTCAAATCTGTGTGGTTCTTTCCTCAAAAGACATCTCAGACACTTATCTGAATCGTTCTCATATGATTTGACTATTACCTACATGTTTTGTTGTATGGATTTTGACTTCTGAGTTTGTTTCGGTTTTTCTTCTAAGGGCTACCTGCCCTTAGAAGCTGCCCTTGCTAGGAAACCTAGGCTTTATCTAATTTAAATTGATGCGTAAAAGTGTATTTTAAAACTTATTCCTAAAATAAATTCCAGGCCTGGGTTTTTCTGATACTCATGTTATTATCACATGGGTATTTTATCACACTTGTCTAAATATACCCTACCAACACGAAGTTTATTTATTTCAGTTACAATTAAACTAATTGCACGGTTTTCCCGGTTAGTTTAGTAGGTACTACGTCAATGGATCCCTGAACAAAAATAAAAACGGTTAATAAAATAATAATAATATTCCACAACTATCACACATCGTCGTCTAGTTCCTAGCTAAGCAGAGCTTGTGTTATGAGTACTAGACAACTGATAAACATACTTACATATTTCTAAATACATACCTAATATACATAAATTACACCCAGACACAGAACAAATCATTGTGCTCATCACACAAACATTTGTCCTCGGTTTCTCGGCTCGATTCCCAAATCGAACTCACGACCTCCGGCATAGCAGTCAGGGCCACTAACCACTAGACCAACAGGCATAGCATAGCATAGTCGGCCTTATAATGTTCCCACTGTTGGGACTCAGGCCTCCTCTCTAGGAGAGGGAGACCAACAGGCCAGTCATATAAATATACCCTGACTATACAAAGTTTATTTATTTCAGTTACAATTAAACTAACTGCACGGTTTTCCCGGCTAATTTCGTAGGAACGTCAATCTGGAACCCTGAACAAAAATAAACATGGTTAGCTTAGCATAGCATAGTCGGCCCTATAATGTTCCCACTGTTGGGACTCAGGCCTCCTCTCTAAAAGAGGGAATGGGCCGCAATCCACCACGCAGGCCCACTGCGGGTTGACGCAAACACGGTTAATAAAATGTATTTCTAACTTTTACCTTAAGGTTGAGCACATCGAGAGGGATGGAGCTCTTGGAGACAACATTGTTTTTTCTTAACATTTTAGTGGAACATTCTTCAATAAAGGTTCGCCATCCCTGACGTAGATCATCAATCTCCCTTGCCTTTTCCAACTAGCTTGGGTCTACTTCCAGTCTAACTGGATGCGCCTGAATGTGTTTACTGACTGCCTATCAACCCTCCACATCCCAGTTACTGGGCAACATGATACTCCTTGGCTACCCGGCTATCATCATCATCATCATTTCAGCCGATAGACGTCCACTGCTGGACATAGACCGCCCCCAAATGTCGCCACAACGAACGATCCTGTGCGTCTCGCATCCATCGGATTCCCGCAACCTTCACCAGGTCATCGGTTCACCTTGTAGGGGGCCTTCCAACACTGCGTCTTCCGGTACGCGGTCGCCACTCCAGAAACTTTCGGCCCCAACGGTTATCCGTTCTGCGAGCAATGTGCCCTGCCCATTGCCACTTTAGTTTGGCGATTCTTCGTGCTATGTCGGCAACCTTGGTTCTCCTGCGGATATCTTCATTTCTGACCCGGCTATCGGTCTATACTAATGGTCAGATTTTCAGGCATCTGACCACCTATATCGACTGTCAAATATGTAATCTATATAATCTTGTTTTTCTTTTCCAGACTGTAGAATACGAAGCTGATGAGCGTGGCTTCAAGCCCAGGATCTCAGTGGAGCCGGTAGACCTTGGCCGCTCAGGTGGATATGATGAGAACGCGGCAGACCTCGCCAGGTCTGGTGATGGACCTTATTGAGAGGACTTAAGGATGACTTTGCAATGGTGAAATGAGAAGTAGTTTTAGAGGTTTTTGATTGGTCTTTTATCTATATTTGTCTCTGTCTTCTTCTATGTGTGTAATAGTTATAATGTTGGAATTGTAATAGTGACACATACAAGGAAGTCGAGAGCGGTGGCTCAGCCCTGCGTTCAAAAATAACCAGAGTAGAGTAGAGTGGCTACTCCAACCGTTCAAAAATGCTTCGAGTTGCAACCCAGGGTCGTTCTTTTATAACTCAAGTAGCTACCCTAGAGTTAACCCAACTAACTCTAACTCCTTGCAGGGTAGGTTGGTGTAAGCGGCCATAAATGACACTTGCTTGGCATTGACAGTTGTAAGTACGTTCGCGTTCAAAAATGCGAGTGTAGAGTATCTACCCTGATGACGTCATTAGAGTTAACTCTAACCTCATTTTTGAACGCACAGGGCTGTGGAGGCATCACGGCATGACAGCCTCATGCCGTTTATCGTCACGGCATTTGTTTCAGTTTTACTGCCGAAGCGTGCCAATTGGTAGATGTTTCACAACAAAAAAAAAAACATCTGCTGTCTCTCATAAAACTTTATTTTGGCAATATTGCTACAGTTATATAGTACCTACATGGGATCCAGTTTTGTTTCCTATCTTACAGTCTGGGGTAGGTATAAGCATGAGAAAACTTTAGTGAGAGCACTGATAGTACATAGAAATCAAAAACAATATTAAAAAAAAATATGGAATCGAAAAAAACAGGTATACAGGTACCTATTTAATAATGAAAAGAAACAATGACTTCTCTTCACACTGGCGCCTCTAGCGGCTACATCTAGAACTAATATTACTTCTCATTTCATATCTTCGTAAATCTACAAATGTAAATGGCATTGTAAATGGATAACTGGACTGTTAAATACTCAAATATTTATTATTTTCTTTAGCAAATGTGCAAAAAACTGTAAAAAAAATATTGAAATGTACCTCATAGTATGTAAGTTGCTTGTGATGTAGTGATCTAGTGCAAAATAAAATGTTTTTGTGATATTTCTGTAATTTTAATTTTACCTTCGTCGAGACATTGTGACACTTGACATAATTACAATTCTCATCAGAAAATTCTAAACACTTTTTATGGTTTCTGTCCTAATTTAACACAAAAGAGTTTTTTTCATTCCATGAAAAAAGTCACATGATTGTACTATGCGTTCTAAATAATAATAGGATCGATTGCCATGTTGTGACGTCACGTTATACTGTCAAATGGCAAGAAATTGGGCAAAATTGAAGAACTCGGAGAGGAGCAAAATTCAAGAACTGGATTCCTATTAAAATATTTTGGTTCACAGTTTGTAAATAAATTAAATTTTAAAAATTTCTTGTTTTGCTCACCATAATAATTCTTCGATTTGACAGTATGACGTGACGTCACTACCTGGCATTCGATCCTATTCTTATTTGGAACGCATTGTATAGCTGGCAGTTTGGCCATTACAGTGATAAGCGAAAATTCAAAATTAGAATTTCATTTGTTTATCCTATACAGGGTGACTGGCAATTAGTGTACGATACTTAAACACGTAATTGTGCTCATGATAACAAACAATTTTTATTATGGGAGCAAAGCCGAAATCGCGATCAAAATATCAGCTGTTCAGTACATTAGGCAAACATAAATGTACTGAACAGCTGATTTTTTTTCGCGATTTCAGGTTTGTTCCCATAGTAAAAGTTGTTGGTTATCATGAGCACAATCACGTGTTTTTGTATCGTACACTAATTACCAGTCACCCTATATATTAAATGATTCACTGTTTTGAGACAAATGTGTGTTTAGAGTTGGAGTACATTTCACCTTTGAAAACTAAAAATTAGCGCTTATCTTAAAACTTTTTGTTCTTTATTTGTTTACTATGACTTTGGGACGTCTGAAAAAGTTTTTTTTCTAAAACATATGGATGGTAGCATTGTTGGATTCTGAACTTAGTCAGCGTGTTGTGGCTGAAAGACTGCATCTAAGCCTGTCGTCTGTTCATAGAGTTTACAAACGCTATCAGGAGACTGATTTGTTCACGCGCCGTTCAGGATCTGGCAGGAATCGGGTCACTTCTGAGCGAGATGATCGATTTATTGTAACAACTTCTTTACGAAATCGACGCCTTAATGCAGCTTCGTGTTGTACGTAGGGTGGCTGTAAGTAACTCTACAATTAGAAGAAGGTTGAAGGAACGTGGACATGATACCGCACAAGCCAGCAAATGGGCCGAAATTAACTGCAGACCATCGAAGACCGCATTAATTTTGTACGTGAGCACCTAAATTGGTCATACCTCCAGTGGAACAAAATCCTCTTTTCTGATGAGTGTAAAATTATGCTGTATGGTAACGACGGAAGGAACAAGGTCTACAGAAGAGATGGAGTACGCTTTGAACAATGCTGATTGAAGAAAAGGTCAGCTATGGTGGCGGTTCGTGGATGGTTTGGGGAGGAATCAGCGCCGACAGTAAGACAGAGCTTATCTTTGTGTCTGGGCCACGTCTGCCTGCACTAAAGAGTCATCGGTACACCAAACAGTGTCTTGAGCCTCACGTGACCTATACACATTTTATTGGCAACGGTTTCATATTCATGCACGACAATTATGCTAGGGCTCACACCGCGAGCGTCGTACCAGATTACGTTACCGAAGTCAGTATTTCCATTACGGAATGGCCAGCAAGAAGCCCGGACATGAATCCGATTGAACTTCTATGAAATGAATTAAAGAGACGAATTCGTGCAAGAGATCCTACCTCAGAACACTTAGCCAGCTGCAAAATGCAATCCAAGAAGAATGGAATGAAATGCAACAACATTTGATCGTGACTCTCATCCGATCGATGAAGAACCGTATGGAAGCAGTAACAAAAGCTCGGGGAGGGAATACAAGTTATTAAATAAACGTTTCTTAGATTTTTTTGTTCTTTTATCAATTTCCTTCATACTCCATACAGGATTAAATGACTTGATAAAAAATACGAAACCTATGTAAACATTTGAATTTAGAACATTAACATTAGGATTTGAAAACCTCATATTACATAGCAAAGTCGGCCTTATAATGTTCCCACTGTTGGGATTCAGGCCTCCTCTCTAGGAGAGGGAATGGGCCGTAATCCACCACGCGGGCCCAGTGCGGGTTGGTGGATGTCACATGTCTTCGAATTTTTTGTTCTAGGACATGCCGGTGGACTCAAAACGGTGAAGGAAAACATCGTGAGGAAACCTCATATTCACTATTAAACGACATTTGACATAATATATTCCATATAAATATACACATTTTTCTGATAATCCTTACAAAACATAAACTTGCAAGGTGTTTCGATTTTTCTGATGGAAAGTGTATACTTAATGACGAACGCTACCCAGCCGAATCGGATTTGACGAAGGACTTTCTGGAAGATGGCTAATGAGTTCGACTGGCGAACTCGCTGAATGTGAGACGCACAGGATTGGTCGATGTGGCGACACTTGGGGGAGGCCTATGTCCAGCATGAATTTTACCCGCCCATCCTTTTTTATGAGAAATCATCAAATGATTCTTCCCACAATGGGTGGAGCGAGGGGGTGTGTCTAACACACACTTTTACTGTATAAACCCACCTGTGTACCTTCAGTTGCTGTTTGCGTTCCCTGCGGTAACTTTTTTGGTCATTTCCCGATGTACCTGTACATCTTGTCATCCCACAAGACTCATATGATACCTACCTTCATCATACCTCTTTTTTAGGGTTCCGTATCTCAAAAGGAAAAAAAACGGAACCCTTATAGGATCACTTTGTTGTCCGTCCGTCTGTCTGTCTGTCTGTCAAGACCCTTTATCTCGAGAACGCGTGGAGGCATCGAGTTGAAATTGAAACGATATACTCAGGTCTGCGGTCTCTTGAAGCTGTGAAAAAAAATCAGACTTCTTAGTTAACGAAAAAAAAAGATACGGCCGTTTATGTCGCAAAAAACGTATATTTCGACACTCTTGAGGAAATCAAAATTCATAGGGTACTTATTTCCCGTTGACCCAGAATCCTAAAACTTGCCATAAAGCAAGGTCTTATAGCACAGGTATATGAATAAATCTGAAAACTGTAAATTTGTTGTTACGTTACAATTTTTCGGGAATCGAACTATTTACATAGGTAAGTTTGTACGGAACCTTCAGGGTGCAGAGCAGTGGTGGCCGAGTAGAGCAGTGGTGGCCGAGTGGTAACGGCCCCGACTTACGAGTTGTAGGTCGCGAGTTCAAACCCAGCTAGGCGCATTACTTTGTGTAATTTATTTCATCACCACTGCTCTAAAAACGGTGAAGGAAAACATCGTGAGGAAACCGGCATGTCCTAGAACCAAAAATTCGAAGACATGTGGCATCCACCAACCCGCACTGGGCCCGCGTGGTGGATTACGGCCCATTCCCTCTCCTAGAGAGGAGTCCTGAGTCCCTACAGTGGGAACATTATAAGGCAGACTATGCTATGCTTCAGGGTGCGGGTCCGACTCGCTCTTGCCTAGTTATTTTTTTAGGTGGGAAGTCATCCCAATGGCTTCTCTCGCTCTAGGGCTGAACGGGAGGGCGTGTCAGACTTTTATTAACTAAAACCCACTCCTATGTTCCTTCTTTACCTTGCGTTCCAGGGCCCCGGGTTTTCCATTCAGAAGCAAACCAATGGCCCTAGTAGACTGCGACCCTGCTGGGACCCTACGGCCGACATCTCCTTGAGGATCATACCTCATGAGACAAAAGAAGAATTCATTTATTAATTTACATTTATGGTCGCACCTACAATGCGTTTCAAATAAGAAAAGGAAAGTCAATAACATCGATCTGTGAAATGTTGATTGAAAAGTACAGTTTGCAAAGAAAACTTATTTGCGTATCAATCGTTTTTAGGGTTCCTTACCTCAAAAGGAAAATCCGGAACCCTTACAGAATCACTTTGTTGTTCGTGTCTGTCTGTCAGGTGGGATCGCAGTCAAACACTAGTTTAAAATTCAATTTAAAAAAAAAATGTTCCCACTGCTGGGACTCAGGCCGCCACTCTAGGAGAGGGAATGGGTCGTAATCCACCACGCGGGCCCAGTGCGGAATGGTGGATATCACATGTCTTCAAAGTTTTTGGTTCAAGGACATGCCGGTTTCCTCACGATGTTTTCCTTCACCGTTTTGAGAGCAGTGGTGATGAAATAAATTACACAAAGTAACGCGCCTGGCTGGGTTTGAACCCGCGACCTACAATTCGTAAGTCGGTGCCGTTACCACTGGACCACCACACTAACAAATCAATTAAAATGTATTTTAATTATATCAGTTCGATAAAGTAATAAATAGTTAAGAAAACTAACTTTTTTTCTTTTAATATGGTATGATGCTATGACATAGCATTAAGGCACATAGTCCCTTGAACATCAGGCCGGAGTTAAATGCACACATATTCCTACTGCCCCCCGCGCCCGGATAGAGCCTCGCTGACCTTTAAAACCATTTTGTTGTGCGGTAGGTGGGATTGCCCAATGCTGCGTCACTGGATCGGACTTCATACATCTACGAGTATGTATATACTGCGTGGATAGTGTGAGGTTCGATTGCAGGTATTATAATTATTATATTTTTAAAGATACTAACATTAATTTTAAGTTTTTTACTAACAATATGGATTCACTATGGTCTGAAAAATAAATGTTATAATCTTTGCGAAATATTGATTATTTACCTTTATTTACATATTCTATGTACATTTGAAGAACACTTGAACCAGCTATTTTTTTGTGTAAAATATTTCTAAATTTCAAATCTGTTTGAGAAGAAGGGAATACAAGCGAAAACATATTGTGTTTTTTTTTTTTTTTGCCAAAAGTATAAGTCACGAAAAAATCATAAATGAATCTATATTATTTTTATTTTCAAATCTATTAACCCGGTCGTTACTGAGGAGTAGGCTTCAGAAAGTCACTGTTTTATGGCACTAAATGGGAGCAAGGGCCTTAATAGCTTAACATCAAAACTTTTGCCTGCTTCTCAAGAAATACAGGCGTATTGTACTACAGAAGCAGGCAAAAGTGCATGGCTCAACTCTACATTTTGCACCTAAGTTGAAATTTAAAAAAACTAAGCAAGTGCGAGTCGGACTCGCGCACTGAGGGTCCCGTACAAACTTACCTATGTGAATAGTCCAATTCCCGAATGGAGTCTCAAAGATTTTTTCGAATCGCAAAAAAAGTATTTATTTTTGTGACGTAACAACAAATTTTCTGTTTTCAGATTTAATATCTATACTATAAGGCCTTGCTTTAAGCCAAATTTCAGGATTCTGGGTCAACGGGAAGTAGGTACCTTATAAATTTTGATTCCCTCGAGAGTGTCGAAATAGTGTCTTGGCCGGAGCGGGAGATAGTGTCAGACTTTTACTGACTAAAAACCCACTCCTGTTCCCTTCGTTGCCTTCGTCCCAGGGCCCCGGGTTTCGTTTTCACACCACCCATGGCCGCAGTAGGCCCCATGGCCCCATGGCATTGCCCTTTGGGTGACTTTAAGCCTTCTGTTGAGGCCCATTGTGAGCGACCACGTTTCGGAGACATATGTCATCGCTGGTAATACGCACGGGTCATAGACTTTCGTCTTGTTTGGGTATGTTGGACGAGAAGATACCGTGCAGCTTCCCGAACGCTAAACGAACGCTGGGCGAACGCCCATTTGAGTCGGATTCGATGATTGACCTGTTTCTCGAAGTTAAACCTACACAACTGGACCTCCTGTCCCAGGTAAATGTAGTCATCCACAAATTCGAGTGTAGAGTCTTCGATCTTGATAGGAGTGGGTGCTACATGGATGTTTACCATGACTTTGGTTTTGTCCATGTTAATTTTAAGTCCCACTCTTTCAGAAGCTCTACTGAGGTCTCCGAGCATTGTACTGAGCTCCTCCGCAGTCTCAGCCTACTATATCGTCGGCAAACGGATGGTGAGTGATGTACTCGCCGTTGTCATTAATGCCTAAGCCCGCTCCATTCCAGAACCTTGAAGACTGCCTCCAATGCGGCCGTGAACAGTTTTGTAGAAATAACGTCTCCCTGCCTCACACCCTGCTGCATGAGGATAGTTTCGAGGTCTGGTCCTGAAGTCAGACTGACATGGCGGCGTTTTTGTACAAACACTGAACGAATAATTCTAATTAAATGTAGTGTATTAATAGATTGTCGACAAGAATTCTAAAGTGATTGATCTGCTATTTTAGATACAAAAATATGATAATGCTGTTCGTGACTTATTTTTTTGAAGGAATCACTAATTTCATTTTGTTGGGACACTGTAGTCGCCTTTATAATATTAGTTGTTATTTTGGTATATAATAAAATTTATTCTAATCTATCTTTGGTTTTTTTTAGGTGGGAAATCATCCAATGAGTTCTCACGCTCTAGGACGGAGCGTGAGAGTGTGTCAGACTTTTACTGACTAAAGCCCACTCCTATGTTCTTTCTTTGCCTTGCTTCCAGGACCCCGGGTTTTCCTTTCAGAAGCGAACCCATGGTCCCAGTAGGCTTCGACCCTGCTGGGCCCCTACGGTTTTGCTGACATCATGAGGCGCGCGTGGAACACTACGCGCCGTCGACGACTCGGACTTGGTCCGGACGGTTACCGGACGGCGAGCTACCCATTGCTCGCCGTCCGCAAGCCCACGCCTACGGTGGCTGGAAATCGTGGTCGGGATCCTGGCGGTTGGGGCGTGAGGGCCGTTCTCTCACGCGTGATTCTATCTTGGGTGAGCTTCAACTCAAAATCGGATGCAACGGAACACCAGCTTTTCACACGGAGAGACCGCCTGAACTCCACAACAACACGATAGCATAGTCGGCCTTATAATGTTCCCACTGTTGGGACTCAGGCCTCCTCTCTAGGAGAGGGAATGGGCCGTAATCCACCACGCGGGCCCAGTGCGGGTTGGTGGATGTCACATGTCTTCGAATTTTTGGTTCTAGGACATGCCGGTTTCCTCACGATGTTTTCCTTCACCGTTTTGAGAGCAGTGGTGATGAAATAAATTACACAAAGTAATGCGCCTGGCTGGGTTTGAACCCGCGACCTACAACTCATAAGTCGGGGCCGTTACCACTCGGCCACCACTACACGCAACAACACGATACACCAGAAATAATAATAATTATTGTGTAGTTAATCCAGAGTAAGGTCAAATTGCAAATAATGCATGTGCGTAGTATTAGGAAGTCTGTGTTCTTGGTACATCCTTGAGTGACATATTGGTAGGGCAGGAAAAACTGTTGAGAGGTGTGTGGTGTAAAAAAATTTGGTAAGCTTTTGAAGTGGAGGGAGGCGGTTAGGGTGTTTAATGTTTTTTTTTTTTTTTCGATTTTTGACTTTGCTCGAATTCTTGATATCACTCATGCACAGTGTTCTTATACCATAAATCACAATAATCAGCAATATCGGTAATAATGTGAAAAAAAAACTGCTGTTCAGAACAGCTCGTCGACCGCATCGTCGCATCCCATAAGGTGATAGAGGTCAAGCGCGAACCCATCAACAATAAAAAACAGCTGCTTTTTTCGCGATTTATTCCATAGTTAAAGTTATTAGTAGGTATTTGCACCTACTTATTTTCACCCTCTAAAAAAATACATGTAATTTCTTTTTCGATTTGCAGTTAGATCATGAATTAGAATATCATGACTAGTTTTTTTCTATTTTTTGTAATCTTTTGTAAGAAATATAAGGCATTTTCTTTTTTTTTAACATTGAAAATCAAAAAAGAGGAAAAAATAAAATAAAGTCAAATCCCGAAAAAGAACGTGATTTTAAAAAACAACATAACCAGTTTTACGATAGGCAATGAAAATTTTCACAAAGTAAAGCTCAAAACATAACATTGAAAAAAAAAATCAAGCGAAGTCTACTCCATGCCATCCTCTATCCCAAATCTCGTGACACCTTGAAAGCTCATCTTTTATGTCACTAATGACCGTCAATTTTTCATCCCCAAACCTTTTGAACACTTGTCGTATAAAAGCTTCATACAACATGGCGACAGTATCATTTGAACAAGTTATATCTGTCGTTATAGAGTCAGTTTCGACTATAGTTTGGTTGTAATAACTGCAATATGAAGGTATTAATCTTATTATTTTGCGAACAGTTATTGGATTGCAGTGACTAGCGTTAAAAGGCGTTGGAATAGTACATTTTGATACAAGTGGAGAAGGTTTGTCACTGCAATCTAGGCGGAATTCGCCCGAGCCGTAGGTGAGGGTGTTATGGAGTCGAGTGCTGCAGTGACAAATTTCTACATGTATCAAACGATATATTTCAATACATTTACGAAGATATAAATAGACGGGTGTTGACGCGGAACTCGTGGGGGTCGCTTAGCGCCCAGCCTGATATTATAAATGTAATAAATTGTGGCAGTGGTGAACTCGCGCACTTTTCCGCACTAGTGCCAAAAACACTAAAAGCGGTAGAGATAAGAGCTGGTTTTCGAGTAATTTTATTGAAAAAGTCTTTTTGATTTGGAATCTGTGCGCTAAGTGCAAATTGTTTTTACTTTAAGTCGATTGAAACGTTCACCGCGTTTGGCTCCCTGATTGGTTGAGAGCTTGGAACGGGCCAATCGGAGCGCCGAACGTCACAAACGTGCCGATTGTGTTAACGTTATACAAACTCGCACCAGGCACTCTGAAGAGACAATGTACATATCATATAGTTACCATAGTGACTATATTGATAGAACAAAGTCTATAATTTTTATTAAACTTTAAGTCATTATCAGTAGTCATTTTAGTTACTTCAACATCAATTATTATCCGCCCGTCTGTCTGTAATATTATACAATATTATTATTTTTTAGAATTTACACATTTTCCTTTTTTATACATATCCATAAAAGCAGTTTAAAATAATACTTAATTATCTTTATTTACTAATTGTTGTAATAGTGTAGGTTTTAATTTAAATCGCATGTTTTCAAATTTTTGTTATTGTGTATTTCGTGGAAAACGTTGTTGGTTACACGTTTAACCATATTGTTTTGTATTTTATTTTTCTATAAATTGTAATGTGTCACTGTTTGTTTTCCCATAACAAATAAATAAACAAAGAAATTTATACAAGACTAGCGGTCGCACTCACGTCTTTGTCTACTGCTCCACTTCTATTGGCCGTAGCGTTATCTTATAGCCTATAGTGTTCCTCGATAAATGAGGCTTTAGTGTTTAAAAATTATGTGTTGTATATACAGGGTGTCTTTGACATCGACGCACAAACGAATACCACGGGTCCAGTACATGATTCTGGACCCCCCAGTCACAGTATAGATATATGGAACAGTACGGAAACTACCTAAAAAAGTTCGAAACGGCTCACTCACACAAAAATACGCATCGACGAGACTCCTAAGCGGCATTCGCTACTGACAGGACCGCGAGAAACGCTTAGGAGTCTCGTCGATGCGTATGTTTGTGTGAGTGAGCCGTTTCGAATATTTGTAGGTAGTTTCCGTACTGTTCCATATATCTATACTGTGCCCCAGTGGTGGAATTTTTCGTAGACTTTTTCCTAATTTTTTGTATAAAATCTGTACTTTTTTAAATTTAAACTATGGAAAATCGTTATTCTAACCAACCCTGATGATATTATTATAAAAAAAAAAAAAAATTAAAGTCATCGAGGTAGATAAATTCGTTATTTTAATCAACCCCGATGACATTTTTAATTTTAAAAGTAATTCTTTCATTTCTTTCACTAAAAATGTTAGATTAACAATTTTATACAGTTTAAATTTAAAAACGTAAAGATTTTTTTTTAAATTATGAAAAAGCCGACAAAAAATTCCACCACTGGGGGGTCCAGAATCATGTACTGGATCCATGGTGTTCGTTTGTGCTTCGATGACAAAGGCACCCTGTATGTTAGCTTAGTCTCACTGTTGTCCAATCAGAAATGGTGTTCAGTTGAAAGACAAAATAACTTTTTCAATACACTTACTCGAAAATCCGCTCTTATCCCACCGCTTTTAGGCATGCAATAGACTGTTTTCCGCACTAGTGCAGAAAAGTGCGCGTGCTCTCCACCACCACAATTTTATTGCATTTATCGTATCAGGCTGGGCGCGCGTCGATCCCCACGAGGCGCCAGTTTACCCCCGTTTATTAATTTTTTCGTAAGTGTATTGAAAAAAGTCGTTTGATACACGTGCAAATTTGACACTGCAGCCCTCGGCTCCATAACACACTCGCCTACGGCTCGTGCAAATTCCGCCTCGGTTGCAATGACAAACTTTCTGCATTTGTATCAAAATGTACTATTACTGAACACTATAATTTATGACACAAAAATATATTCGTTTCCTATGATTACCAACCGAACTCTGCGATGGAGGAAGTCTACTCTTTCGGGAAAACCAACATTGGTCACACGTATCGTATAGCTATCGCAACTAACTTTTCATACCATATTTTCCGCCACTACATGGGCTATCCAAAACACTAAAAGGTTTTTCATATTGAACCAGTGGTTCCTGAGAATAGCACGATTAACCAAACAAGCAAACTATACAGAATAGAATAGAATTATACTTTTATTCGGGACAGACACAACACAACGGTTATAAATAAATAAACACAAAGTAAAAAATTACAAAAATACAGAATGCGCCGAGCGTGCCCGAAAGGGTGACCACCTCAGCATAATTTGCTGAGCGTGAGACACAAAGCGCTGGTTTCCAGTTGGCGTATCCCGCACGTACGGACTAGGGTAAACATATAAAAATAAATATTGATGTTGTGTATCTACTGGTGTACAATTTTATTGAAATAAAATACATAAATAACAACACAATATTATAAAATAAAATTTGTACCACATTGGATAAAACTACTTGAATATAATTACTTGGTACTCCAAGTAATTTTATAGTTTTATCGTTACACAATACTCCAATAAAAAATACCAGCCGACGCGCGTCGCGATGATCAACGCAACGCCATGACGCATAATCGAGACACCGCTGCACCGGCCCGACAATTAGCCGTCACCTAGGACTACATAATACCATTATTACAAATAAATATAAGAAAACAGTAAAAACAAAAAATAAAAACATTGCCTTCTATAGCTTTATAAGAGGAAATATCTTCATTAACAATATTATATTACTATCTCTTTTTCAGACCATCGCAGCTGTAGTGCTTCTGGTGGGGTTTGCTTGTGCCGAACCTCCTCCATCAAACAGGTACCCGTATACCCGTTACCGTATACCCGTTCCTATATCTAAGATCATTCATAAAGTTTCATCACCAGCTAAAATGTTATTTAGAAACTTGTTCTGGGCCTCGTCGGAAGGCATTTAGTCACCCAGAGGACTATGCTTGGAGCTTCCTTGCGGGTTCAAATCAGAAATAAGATATCATATATAGCCCGAAGGCGAAGGCAAGCTAAAGCCACAGTAGGCAGGGCACATTGCTTACAGAACAGGTCAATGGAGCCGAAAAGTTCAAGAGTGGCAACCGCGTACCAGAAGACGCAGCGTTAGAAGGCCCAAGGTGGACTGTTGAGTTGGTGAGGGTCGCGGGAATCCGATGCATGCGAGACGCACAGGACCGGTCATTATGGTGACACTTGGAGGCCAATGTCCAGTAGTGGATGTCTTTCGGCTGAAATTATGATGATGATGAAAGTTTTCTGTTCATTTTTATGTAGCATAGCATAGTCGGCCTTATAATGTTCCCACTGTTGGGAATCAGGCCTCTTCTCTAGGAGAGGGAATGGGCCATAATCCACCACGCGGACCCAGTGCGGATTGGTAGATGTCACATGTCTTCGAATTTTTGGTTCTTGGAAATGCTAGTTTCCTCACGATGTTTTCGTTCACCGTTTTGAGAGCAGTGGTGATGAAATAAATTACACAAAGTAATGCGCCTAGTTAGGTTTGAACCCACGACCTACAACTCGTAAGTCGGGGCCGTTACGACGCGGCCACCACTGCTCTCATTTTTACGTATCTAAAGATAAACAAGATGCATTGTTGAGGAAAGAAGACAAATAAAATATATTTTAAAGATTTATTGAAAAATGTTGTAGATGATGTCTTGAATTATCGCTAAAAACAATTTTGTGAAGACAACTTGACTAATATCCATTTGGGTTTACTTTTAGCTACTTACCACCTCCATCCTCAAGCCGTGGAGCCGGCTATTCTCAAGGTCCAGCTAATCAGAACTTCGGTGGAGGACCTCAGATAGTGGCAGCAAGAAACCTGGATGGCTCTCTAGGCCACGCTGGTGTTGGAGCTCATGGACCTGCCGCTGGAGCTCACGGTGGAAAGAGTGGACACGGAGCCCAAGTTAATGGTTTTGGAAGGTAAGCAAAGTTTACGACACCTGAATTTAAGCGGAAATTTGAGAAATATATAATACATATGATTTTGACTGGCCTGTTGGTCTAGTGGTTAGTAGCCCTGACTGCTATGCCGGAGGTCATGGGTTCGATTCCCACCCAGGACAAATGTTTGTGTGATGAGCACGATCGTTTGTTCTGTGTCTGGGTGTAATTAATCTATAATATGTATGTATTTAGAAATATATAAGTATGTTTATCAGATGTCTAGTACTCATAACACAAGCTCTGCTTAGCTTGAGACTAGACGGCGTTGTGTGATAGTTGTGGAATAAAAATAAAAAAAAAAGGTTCCAGGAAACAAGTTTTGTAAATGTATTTTCAGAAATAATAAATTATTCTTATTCTTCTTGGCTATTTTAATATCTATATTTAGATTTTATTTTTACTTTATTTATATTGTTCTCACTTAATTAGCGAAAAGAAACATGTAACAGAAACATTTGTAATACACAACATGATTGAAAAGAGTGTCCATGGAGTTTCTTGCACATTCTTCTCCATAGCTATCTACGCTTTGGAATGTGCAATTAGCATAATTTTTCTGATTGACTCACTTTTTTTACATTTCAAAAATGCCTGTAAATGGTTTATTTGAAATAAAATGCTTTGAATCTTTGAATCTTATCGTCAGGTCTGGTCCTCAAGAACACGGCTCTGGTGTTCACGCTCGTCTTGGCGGTGGGGAGTCAGCAGGCTACGAGCACAGCGCGGCTGGATACGACAACAATGCTGCTGCATTTGCCAGGAACGCTCTGGAAGAAATCAATTCTGTGAGTGCACAAAAACCATTGTTAGCTTTATCGCCGGTGAAGTCGAAAGCTTCTTGCTCTTTGCTGTTTTCTTCTTCTTTTTAAACGCTTTTTCTTAGGTGGGTATTCATCAAATTACCCCCACTCTAGGGTGGTCTCGCTCCACCCTGGCGTGACAGACTTTTGACCCACCTGTATCCTTAAGTTGTCCTTTGTGTGCCCAGGACCACGGTAACTGTTTCGAGAATTCCCGTGGCCCTAGCGACTTTACGGGATAGTTAACTTTTTTACTTTTAACTTCTTTACTTTTTTGCAAGATAACATATTTTGAATAGACAAATAGAGGAACAAGAGCTGTCTCCTGTTCCTCAATTTTTTTTACCTACTTATATTTTGACTAATTTCGCTTTTATTTTATGTGATTGTCGTGAGCACTAGTGATTGACGAATTGTTGGATGATTGGCTTTTACGCTGTATGTTGCGGATTCGATTTTCTTACGAAACAACTATTTGTCTATGGCCTGCAACGCTGTAGATGTAGACAGTTGTTCAAAGATACAGAATTAATCCCTAGTGTGGAGCAATAATTTTTTTAAAAGCATTTAGATATTGTACATAGATAGAAACATACATAACATATACATATTAATTGCCTGCTGCGGTCTTCCAGTCCAACTATAATTTAGGTGTCTTCAAGGCTAGAGTGAATAGGCTCTTAATAAACTATTGCCCTCACCATCAATGATTGCATCACTGCTTACCATCAGGTGGGATCGCAGTCAAGCGCTGGTTTATAACAATTAAAAAAAAAAACTTTATTCATTAATGTCCCGTGTAAATTATGTTGGCGTATTTTAAATTAAAAAAAACTGGGCAAGTGCGAGTCGGACTCGCGTACTGAGGGTTTCGTACAAACTAAATTATCAATTCCCGAATCGAGTCTCGGAAGATTTTTCCGAGTAGAAAAATTTTTTTTTTTGTGATGTAAGTGATCATGTAACTAAAAATTTTCAGTTTTCAGATTTATTCCTATACTTGTGCTATAAGACCTTGCTTTATGCCAAATTTCAGGGTTCTAGGACAACTGGAAGTACCCATGAATTTCAATTTCCTTAGAAGTGTCAAATGTACGATTTTTCAGACAGACAGACGGACGGACAACCAAGTAATCCTATAAGGATTCCGTTTTTTCCTTTTGAGGCACGGAACCCTAAAAATAATTGTTTCGATACAATAACTAACCCGTTGCTTGCCAACTAACCTAACGATACTCCACAGGAGCCAGCAAACTACAACTTTGGTTACATGGTGAATGATTACCAGGAAGGCACCGACTTCGGGCACCGTGAGGAGAGGCAGGAGGAACGAGCGCAGGGAGAGTACCACGTCGTGTTGCCTGATGGCAGGAAGCAGGTTGGTACCTAGCTAAATTAAGAGCGCCCAAACCGAGATACATTTACATACGACTGTTCTTATATGATTGTGACGTTATGACACATCTTTCTCTGGATATTTTGGAAGTGCACATATTTTGTGGATATTATCTAGGTTTTTATTGCAATCAAAAAATGTGTGTATTGCTTGTCTTATTTTTTTTTTTTCTAAATATTATATTGTAATATAATAATAACTCTCTGCACGTGTTGGTTTCGACTGTTAGTGTAGATTACGACAGGTACTCTAAATAAATAAAATAAATAAGTAAATAAAACATAAATTTGTATAAAACTATTCCAGTAATAGCCTTTATAGATATAAGTATTTTACCATCCTAAAAAAAATCGGTCAAGTGCGAGTCGGACTCGCACACTGAGGGTTCCGTACAAACTTACCTATGAAAACAGTTCACTTCCCGAATTGAGTTACGAAGATTTTCCCGAAACGCAAAACAGTTTTTTTTTTGTGGACGTACTATCTACAAATTTACAGTTTTCAGATTTTTCCTATACTTGTGCTATAAGACCTTGCTTAACGCCAAATTTCAGGATTCAAGGTCAACAGTAACACTCTCAAAAAAATGCACGTTTTTTGCGACATAAAATCTTTTTTTTTTCGTTAACTCAGAAGTTTGATTTTTTCACAGCATAAAGGTACCGTAGACTTGAATATATAATGTTAATTTCAATTCGATATCTCCACGCGTTCTGGAGATAAAGGGTCTTGACTGACAGACAAACAGACAGACGGACAACAAAGTGATCCTATAAGGGTTCCGTTTTTTTCTTTTGGTGTACGGAACCCTAAAATAGAAATAAAAATCATCAATGCAAAAGGTTCTATAGGGACATTGACATTTTATATTATACCCATTCGCTTCATCATTGAAACAGGAACGATCTCGGTAAAATGGAGCTGAGAATTTTATAGTCTTCATTTTAGTATACTGCAAAAATATTTGAGTGTACCTATGCTGTAAAAAAAAAACTAAATACTTTTTAAACGAAAAATTTAAATAAAAACATGTTGAAACTTAAGAATAAAATAAAAGAAAAGTAACATTGTGTGTCTCGCGGTTGCGCCAAATAGGTCCAGTTCAGCAAAACTGCTCTTCACTAATCATTTTCATCATTTTTTCAGACCGTGAGCTACGAAGCTGATGAACGTGGCTTCAAGCCCCAAATTTCATATGAAGACTCCGAAGACCTAGCTCGTTCTGGAGGCTACGGCAGTAACGCTAACAACGTTCGAAGCAACCAAGACAATGGTTACAACAACCACGCTAGCCACGGCGGTGGTGACACTGGTTATGCTAACCACGGAAATGGAGACAGCGGTTACCCTAACCATGAAAACGGGAATGCACGTTCCAACGGTTACTGACTACAAAATGGCCGCCACATAGACGTTATTCTATTTTTGAATTGTATTTATTTTTTCTTTTGTGTCACTGGCATGTAGTTCGATTTGTTTTTATTTCCTTTTTGGGTTATTATGGGAATATATAATATTATTTGTAAGCTTTTATGAGTTTTATTTTTGTTTCTTAATAATTTATTTATTTACACAGTTTATTACGTGGTTTATTAATTCTATTTACACATTTAAAAACCCATAACTAATTAACATGAACAGAAAACAATCTAAAATTCGATCTCAAAAACTCCTCTGCATCACCGTCGACTGGTAATGAGTCCAAAAGACTGGCGGCATGGCCAAGTTATCCATTATCAATGGCTTATCCTCTGTTCAAGGTAAAAGTTAAGGCTTGAGTTAGGCGAAGTGTCAGCAATGTTATTTCACATTATATTTACTTATTTGTTTATTTTTCGAACAAAGAATATTCTGTCCTTGGAAGCCAATAAAAAACTTTTTACAAAAATAGAAATAACCGACTTCACTACAAAAAACTTTTTTGTAGTGATTTCGGTGTTTTTTTTTTTAGTTTTTACCAAACATTGCGTTGGATGAAACAACAAGCTTTTAAACCATGTTCACGCTGACGAGAGACGATTCGGGAAGGGCCCTCTTAACTGGCCTAATCAAAATCAAACAAGTCTAAACCAATACTAATTAACGGAGCGGAAAACGTAAGCATTCGGCGTTTCTCGCCTGGGTTGACGCTCGTGACCACAAAGCTCCGGATCTAAGTTCAAAGAAGAGAGCCTTCAACCATGCTGCCAAGTCCTACAAAAAGGCACTAAGGAAGGCTCGCTTCGACCGCATTAACCATATTGGTACAAAGCTCTCTGCGCAGCCGTCCGGTAGCAGAGCATTCTGGTCCCTTGCCAAGTCGGTCGAAGCGAACTTCTGTCGGCCCTCATTGCCTCCGCTGGTTAAACCTGATGGAACACTGGCTCATACAGCGAGAGAGAAAGCAGGTCTCTTTGCATCTCTCTTCGCCTATAATTCTCGTCTTGACACTGGTAGTGCTACTCCACCGACTCTACCTCACTGCGATACTTCGATGCCCGAGGTCCGCATAAGGAACAAAGAGGTTCTGAGAGCACTGTGTCGTCTTGACGTGAATAAAGCTAGTGGACCAGATGGTATACCAGCGATTGTTCTCAAGGCTTGTGCACCCGAGTTGTCTCCTGTACTGACGCGTTTGTATCGCCTCTCATTTGGGACTGGTATAGTGCCCAAGTCCTGGAAGCTTGCCAACGTGCAACCCGTGCCCAAAAAGGGCAGTCGTACCGATCCTACCAACTATCGGCCGATTTCAATAACCTCCATACTCTGCAAGATTATGGAGCGTGTATTGAACTCGCGCCTCTTGGCATACCTGGAAGGTAACGATCTCCTCAGTGATCGACAGTACGGGTTTCGCCACAATCGATCTACTGGGGACCTTCTAGTTTATGCCACCCACTTGTGGGGCGAGACCCTCGAGAAGAATGGGGAAGCGATTGCGGTTTCCTTGGACGTCTCGAAGGCCTTCGACAGGGTATGGCACGCTAGTCTATTGAGTAAGCTTTCAGCGTACGGCGTCTCCCCTGGTCTGATTAACTGGGTAAAAGACTTCCTGAGTGAACGTTCTCTCCGAGTTGTTATCGATGGATGCTCATCAGAGCCCATGACGACTAATGCCGGAGTTCCTCAGGGGTCTGTTCTCTCTGCAACTCTCTTCCTGCTGCATATCAACGATCTGCTGATGCCCGGTATCTATGGGTATGCAGATGATAGCACAGTTGTAGAGAGATACCTGCCAGGTGCTCGAGCTAGTAGGGAGCTAATCCAGTCCGAAAGAGAGGCTATGGTAGAGCGTGCGAATGTCTCACTTCAGGCAGTCTCCAAGTGGGGTGAAGCCAATCTGGTGGGATTCAACGCCGCCAAAACACAAGCGTGTCTATTCACCGCTAAAAGGAGCCCATTCACCTTGGCTCCTGTTTTTCAGAATGTATCCCTGGAGTACACCGACCGCCTTCAGCTCTTGGGAGTTGAAATTTCTTCAGACCTTAACTTTGGGCGGTTCATTGAGTCCAAAGCCAAGGTAGCTGCTAGGAAACTCGGCGTACTTGCAAAGGTCCGGCGGTACTTCACACCAGGGCAGCTTTTAATGTTATACAAAGCACAGGTCCGTTCGTGTGTGGAGTACTGCAGCCACATATGGGCTGGTGCTGCAAAATGCCACCTGGCAGCTTTGGACTCGGTGGAAAGGCGTGCAAAGAGGCTAATTGGTGATCCAGATCTGGTTAATTCCAATCTACAAAGTCTTGAGCACAGGCGTAGGGTAGCCAGCCTTTCGGTGTTTTACAGAATTCATTTTGGAGAGTGTGCGCAGGAATTGCATGACTTGATTCCACCATCTCATTTCTACCATCGGACAAGCCGACGAACGGCGAGTATCCACCCTTACGTTGTTGAAACCTCTACGGTCCGGACCAAGCGTTTTGCCTCGTCGTTTATACCGCGTACATCGAGGGACTGGAATAATTTGCCTGCTGCGATTTTCCCGTCCGATTATAATTTGGGTCTCTTCAAGGCTAGAGTGAATAGGCTCTCAATAAATTAGTGCGCCTCACCATCAACGATTGCATTACCACTTACCATCAGGTGGAATCGCAGTCAAGCACTAGTTTATAACAATTAAAAAAAAAAAAAAATGGCTAAATATTTTATTAAAATATAAATATAGATCAAATCTTCGCCATTAGCCTTGGACCGTATCATCTTATATATTGTTTTAATAGATTTCCGCTAGACCATTAGGCGACATGTTTTGCAAAGTAAATTTATACGGATTGTTTAATGATAAAACAAATGACGGCTTAGCTAGGATACTTCAAGTTTTTTGAGGAAAATGAGAATGTTGGAATATACCAATAATAAATAATGTTAATAAGCAGTAATATTGCTAATTGTTAGTATCGCATCGCTATCGACCGATTGACCGGTAACCGAGCCCAAGTCGTCGACGGCACGTACTGTTCCACACACGCCTCAAGGAGATGTCAGCAAACCGTAGGGGCCCAGCAGGGTCGAAGCCTACTGGGGCCAAGGGTCTGATTCTGAAAGGAAGACTCGGCCCTGGTACGAAAGGCAACGAAGGAACGGGAGTGGGTTTTTAGTCAGTAAAAGTCTGACACTATGGGATGTCATAAGATGATTTTCCCAAGGAAAAAAAAAGAATTGCTATCGACTATTTTGGTGTATAATAAAGTTTATTCTATTCTATATCAAATAGCTTCTACCAGCGGAATATGTCACTCGGTGTTAAAGTAGCATTATACTGGTGAAAGAATTTTTAAAATCGGTGCTGTAGTTTTTGAGTTTATTATTTACAACCAAAAATACATTTTTTTTCTCTTAAGGTGGGTACAGATTGGTGCAATGCAACATGTAATGTAATACTTCTGCCTTACATTGCATGTTCCCTGCTGCCTTGGACGTGTGGCGCGGGCGGTACGCGCATTGACTACGAATCAGAACGAGAACATCTGTTCCCGCATTTCGTTACAAACACTAGCCCTCGTCACACGTGTTTTTTCTTTGCCCACATCACTCTACTTAAGTCGATATACTTACGAATCATGGAGTCTGAAGACAGCCTTCTTGCTCTGACGATTATCAGTGCTTCATTATTAATCATTCATCAACTTTTAAAAAAACGCCAAAGACCCCGACGTTGGTGGCGCACAGAATTATATAAACGGAGAGAAGGCAGAGAACTGCTTACAGATATATAGACAGAGCTTAAAAAATACAGTGATGTTCATAATTTTAATACTAGGAACAAACACAAATTTGTGGTTCCTACAACCAGGCTGAAAAAAATAGGGGGCTCATTTAGATGCCAATGTATACACTTCTATAATAAACTTCCTAGTCATATTCAACAACTAAGCCTTAATAAATTCAAATTATTTGTAAAGCGAAAACTTTGCCAAAAGGCTTTTTACACTATAAAGGACTATGTTGAGGACCAAAAGGCTTGGGATTGACCTGCTCCAGTACGCACTGCAACTGTTGTCTTATTATTATTATTTTTTCTTTTGTTTTTATTTTTAATTGTGCTTTTTATTATTTATTACAATTCGATATTGTAGATTATTTTTATTTTGCAATTTGACTTTTTTTTTCTATTAATTTTTGACAAAAATGTTTACTTCGCTAAAGTATTACATTTTGTAAACTATATTTTTCCTTTTATTATTGTGAACGTGAGGACTATGTTGATTGTTTTTTTTTTCCTTTTCAGTAATTTTAATGTATGTCTGGCAATTTGAGTATTTTCTGCGGCCTACCCAAATGTCCTTTCCTTGGTATTGTTCGTCAAGTCGTTGAGCTCCTTAATAGTCCTGAGTTGAGCTTTACGAATACTGACAAATGCTTGCACTGACTGGACAGGTCCACTCAAATCTGTATGGTCCTTTCTTCAAAAGACCATTTCAGACAAATCTGCATGGTTCTCATGTGATTTGACCATTACATATTTACTGTATGGACTTTAAAAGAGACTTTGACCCCTGAGTTTGTTTCGGTGTTTCTTCTCAGGGTAGTCAGCTAGGAAACACCGGCCTCATCTAGTTTAAAATGACGAAAAAAAAAATTGACGTGTAAAAGTGTTTTTTAAACCTATTTACAAAATAAATATAATTTATCATTTATCATTTAGATATGAATTTCCAGCATATAAGTGGCCAATACAAAAGTTTTACGAGGATGGCGCCAACAGACTTTGAAAATTTACTCGCGATAGTCGCACCAAGAATAAGTCGAAAATATTCAAATTTAAGAGCTCCAATTTCAGCCCAAGATAGACTAGCGATTACTCTTCGATTTTTAAGCTCCGGGGACTCTTACACAAGTCTACAGTATACATTTAGAGTATCTAAACAATCTATAAGTGGAATTGTTCCTGAAGTGTGCTATGCTATAATTGAAGAATTAAAAGAAAACATTAAGGTACGTATAATCAAAATCTTTATTTTTCTTTGTTAACTAAATTAAATCAGTAAAATCATCTATAGAGGAGTGCTGTGAGTCTTGTGAAGAGACCGACAAAGGCTGCTGGTTGATTGAGTAGTTAGCAGCGTCTACATTTTCTGCTGTGGTATAACCGTAGGATACTGAAGTTGAGGGACGATTGGAGTATGGTTCTGTATATGCATTTGGTTGATGTTGCCAAGATTCATAATATCCCCTGTCGGCTTTCATAATAATTTCAAATATTGCGTGTTCAACCGAAGTCCTAGTCTGAGAGGAATAGTTAGATACTCATTTTAGCTCCTATAAATGAAACAAAACTTTTTGTTAAGTCAGGAATGCTTGATGAACTGTCCAATTTCTGTGCAGTTGTTTTCAATATCCCCACTACATCGGTAAGAACATTGTTTTCGTCTCTTCTGGATCGTTTCGCTTCCTGTAGACCATGCTCATTTGGTGGTGCTGGAGGGGTGAACTCATGTTGCGTGGCTTCGGTGGCATTGTTTTTGGAGACTGAGCGTTGAATGGACTCCTGGAAATAATTATAATGATTTAAGTTTTTTTTTTTAAGGTACCCACGACTGCCAACGCCTGGTTGAAGATAAGCAAGGAGTTTGAAGACGGGTGGAACTTCCCACACTGTATAGGGGCATTGGACGGGAAGCACGTTTTACTTCAAGCCCCTATTAAAAGCGGAACCGAGTTTTATAATTATAAACAAAATTTTAGCATCGTTTTGTTCGCTCTAGTTGATGCAGACTATAATTTTCTATTCGTAGACGTAGGTTGTCAAGGGAGGATTTCTGATGGCGGAGTTTTCAAAGATACCCAATTATATGATAAGATAGAGAATCGAACATTAGACCTGCCAGAATCACGTCCCCTATCCGATAGAAATGTTTCTATACCATATTTTTTTTAGGCGATAGTGCGTTTGCTTTAAGTGAATACTTGATGAAGCCATATGCTGGGATACATCCAAAGGGTTCATCGAAGAGAATATTTAATTATAGATTAAGCAGAGCTAGACGGGTTGTTGAAAACGTATTTGGCATTGAATCGTCTGTGTTCAGAGTTTTAAGAAAACCAATGCTTTTACAACCCGATAAAGCTGAATTGGTAGTTATGGCAATCACTCTTTTACACAATTATTTAAAACGTCACTCTACAAACGTGTACATGATTCCAGGGTTAGTTGATAGGGAGGAAGATGGAAATTTAAATGAAGGTACGTGGAGACAAAATAATAATAACATCACATCAATACTGCCTGTAAGAAATATCCCTAGACGATCACCTGCGCATCTTAATGCTATCAGAGACGAATTAGCTGATTATTTTATGAATGAAGGAAAGGTTTCTTGGCAAGACAGATGCTCGTAATTTAAATCTTACCGTATTTTTTCTCTTTCTTGGTGTGTTTCTATCGTAAAAGAACTTTAAAGCATTGTAGGCAAACCATCGACTTATGTATGTGTCCGAAGTACCTGCAATAAAACACACATACATTAATACACTTTTATTTATTTACTAGCTTTACTTTAATTATTAAGCTATTGCATAGCTTCTATCGCATGCCTTGAGCGCGGGGACTGAATCCAGAAATTCCGTAACGAAAAATATACCTCACGCTCCCCACTCCGACGGGCACGGAGGTGTGGCTTGAATGCCGACAGAGACCGAACACCTATTTTAGAAAAGTCGTTAACGACCTGTGTGGCGCATTGGTACAGCGTTCTAACTATGTTATCATCGTGCCTCGAGTTCAAATCTCGGTCAAACAAAATAGTCTTTTTGTATTATAATAGATTATAGTAATGTTCTATGATAACAACTGAACATACTTGTAGCAATTTATGAAGTAAACAAGAAAGAAAAAAATTTGTTTTCTTATCGGTCACCAGTTCACCACGCTCAAAAAGCGTAACTTGAATTAATATCAAAGAAAAAGAAATACTGCATAAATAAAATAAATAAATAATTATAATTGCATAAGTTGATACAAAATGCTATGCAATAGCTTTACCGCGGCAGTCCCCGAGGGCCACACTTATTTTTTTGACCTATAGTTAGTTACTGCACATAATTCTTTTAATAATAAACTATGTTATTTAATGCATAATAACAATACTATTCTAGCTCCTACAAAACGTCGTCAATATTGAATTTAAACAAATAAATTAAAAATAAATCCCTTGGCAGCCACGTTTAACTATCAACTATTTATTATTTAATCGACTTAAAATATCCTGTATAAATTGAATATACATATGTTTTTATTCGCTAGGTAACTAGGTATAAATAGTTTATGCAAAAAAAATATTTTTAGATTTATAACCTCCATTGTAATTTTTTTTGTAATTTGATTTTATTATCTAAGTAGGTACCTTAATTTTTTGATGACTTAAATTGTAATAAATACCTATATAAAAACAAATAAAATGCGTTATTCTTACCTTTTCCAATCCCCTTGGATTTTTTTTCCTTTCCTTTTTCACGGCCGTAAGAAGAGAGAAGACTTGTCATTTTGTTATTGCACTTTTCTACTGTTATTTTCAATACATTTCCGATTTCGTCCCACGCATCTTTCTTTAAATTTTGTTTAAGTATAATAGTTTTCATTTTGAGGGTTCCATAAAACTTCCCTTGTTCTGTATTCCTCTATCAATAAAAGTGACTCGTCATCACTCCACGCACCCTCTTTCACCGCCATGATCGTTGCGCATGCGAACGAAACGAACAACCGTCCACGGCTGAGTCCTGCGCGCCCCTTTGTGTTCGTACTAAAAACCGACAAATCTCGGATCTAGCCGCGCACAAGTTGTAACGCTCGAAGCGTGCGCGACCCAGGTGCAGTTCGTGCGCGCGAGGCGTCCACACTATGGGAATTCTGTTACATTACATGATACATTGCAGCAATGTGGACCTCAAATTCTTGCATTGCATGTTGCATTACATGTTGCATTGCACCAATCTGTACCCACCATTAGACAAGCATAATACTGTTTCCGCTATTGAAACTCAGACCAATTATCAAGGAAAGGGACTCTGCCATAACCTTACACGCCGACCCAGTCCGTCTTGTTGTAAATTTAAATAAAAGTTTTAAGTTCAAATCAGAGGTCTTCATTTTATTTAGAAAGATATTAGACAAACGTAAAATTGATTGAAATATGACCGAGTAGTTCGTCGAATCGCGAAGTATTCGGATAGACATGAATGTTTAAAGCTGTCTTTGCTTTGGGCAGCTTGATTGTCTCACTATACTCATGTTTCTAAAATTACACCCCTCACTGCGTTCAGGATTTAACCTCAGTAACCTTTCGCTTCGTTTGGAATACGATAGGTAACGACTAAAAGACACTGCTTTATCCCCTAGTAACATAATCTACTATTGATTTTTAAAGGTATTTATTAACATAAGGTATAACAAAAAGTAAACAAATTTAGAGCTTATTCTAAAATGTAAACTAACACAAAATAGAATATAATAATATAAATGTTAAGTAGGCTACATCGCCTCTTTTAACATACACATTATAGAATTATATATCGTTTATTGACTATTCATTTATTGAACAAGAAACTGATTGTGTTGTGTAAGGTTTGCAGACCCACATTATTAAATTTATGTTCCCCAGCCCCCCGTTTTATTAAGTAAGTTGTATTTATTTATATAATTAAAGTTCTTAATATAATCTATAAAATGAATATAAATATAACTATGCACTTATAATATTTTTGTATGCACTTTTAATTGGGGCCGGAAGATTCTGGAGTGGCGACCGCGTACCGGAAGACGCAGTGTTGGAAGGCCTCCTATAAGGTGGACCGATGAAGGTTGCGGGAATCCGATGGATGCGAGACGCACAGGACCGTTCGTTGTGGCGACATTTAGGGGAGGCCTATGTCCAGCAGTGGACGTCTATCGGCTGAAATGATGATGATGATGATGACTTATAATATTTAAAAAAAAAAGAATACGGAACTTTTCACACATGTTACATAATAACTCGTACATTTGGAGTTGGTGACAGCAATCTATATTGCTTACCAAACGGCAATAGTTTGTCTTCTTTTTTTTTACATAATATAAAACAGAGTCTATTTCCGCATATCTGTCAGTTTATCTATACGTGGAACACTCTGAAAGTTTTGAGAAATTAAAAAACTAACTTCTATGGATAAAATATTTTTATATCTTTTCAAAGAACTCTCCACCAACCTTCTATTTTTTTTACTGACAGCACACTTTCTTTCGTGACCACTCCTTTGTTCATCCCTCAAAGTAAGGCGACCGCGCTTTAACTCGCTATACCAGCAGTAAATAGTTGCTTTTGAAGTCGATCAAATGACTCATCAGGTTTTAGGCCACATTTGAAATTGTAGAAAATCATCGCACGAAAATGTTCTCGATGCAGATCCATTTTTAAATGAGACACTATAATTTGATTTGGCTCTCGAAAAAATGTGGAGGGAAATTCAAAACTCGAACAATGGTATTTTTACTTTTAAATTACCAAAGTATTCAAAATAATTACAAGTGGCATAAAAACTTTTTTTCGCAAAACTTTCTGAGTGGCCTGGTATGTAAAAGGAGAAACTGACTGACTGACACAGCAACGCACAGCTTAAACTACTAGGACTAGGAGCGTGAAATTTTGCACAAGGTTTCCTTTCATGTCACAACCCAGCACTAAGAGAGGATTTTCCAAAATTCTTCCCCTAAAAGGATAAAACGTGGATCCAAAGTTTTCTATAGAGGAACCTACTTTCAAGCGGGCAAAACCGCTGGCTAAAGCTAGTCCGCTAATAACGCAACGAGTTTCACTAATACAAAAAGCACTAAATATGCGAAGCTGATGACATGCGAATGCAAAGCTGGCGCAGAACATTCTTACGAAACATGAGAAGATACTAACTAGCAAAATGCCAGTTTTACTATTCAATAAACACCGATCACGAATAAGAAAATTATGAATTGGAATAATCAACTAAGTCGACACAAACCTTATTATTAAAATTGATTCTATAATTATTTTTAATGTGTTGTGTGTGTGTGTGTGTTTTTTTGATTTGAAATTTTTTTTCCTTGTTTCTTATTATTATTTTGCTTTGCTTTTAAATTGCTGTGTTTTAATTTCCTTTTTTTTTCATTTAAATTTAAATTGTAATTTTTGCTCGGTATTTCATTTTTGAACACTCAAACTCTCTACACGTATAGATGTAAACTGTACAAAGAGTAATTATGATCAATATATAGAATAAAATAATTATAGACAGTAGAAAATCTAAGTTCTTTCCTTAGGACGTACAAAATAAAATAAAGCAAAACTCTCATTCAAAACCTCAGAATTTTGTCTATACCTCCAAACTCATTAACCAAATGATAACACATGACCTTCACAAGCCATCTAACAATTAAATCACATTAAAAATTGCACAACTCAATCTTAATCAAAATCCGTTCAACCAATATTTGAACTAAATATTGATCAAGGCCTGAAGCATTGTTTGACTTATTTTAGTATAAAACTGGGAAGTTCTGAGGACAAGGCATCATTCGAAGAATCAGTTCTTTAGATCTCATACAACATGAAGGTAAAACAGTCCTAATTTATTAATATTCATTTCACAAATATTTTTCCCTTTTTCGTCTTCATCGATTAATTTTAGGAGTTCAAAATGTTCTGCTCTAGTTAATGAACTAAATTCATCTGTTGATATCTTTCTTACTTTAAAATAATGTATTCCCCTTGTTCACCTTTCGAGTTTAATAAATTTTCATTGCCCTTTTAGTTTGATTTAAAAGTTAGTCAACTACTCTAATTGTTTTATCAATTGATTTCCAAACTTTATGCTTTTAAGCTTAATAAACTTCTCCTAATTTATCATCCACTACACATACATGTGTCATATTGGGTACACAGTTCAAATCATCAATCTTTTGATCATATTCATTAACCTTTATATCCATTGAATCCAGGTCATCATCGCCATTGTTTTCGCCATCGGCTCCGTGTCGGCTTTGGGTTCTGGACCATACCTGCCGAGTGGATGGAGGCCCCAAGGTCCTAGCTTCTACCTGCCTTCTGAAGTTTCGGTAAGTCATCATAATACATTAATATAGTCACATAAATCGGTTTCGAATTTAAAACTAAACTGGGACAATCCAATAAGAAATAAACTATGATTTATTTAGAATATTTGAAACAAATCATTTGCAAATAAGCGATTTATGTAAGCGATTTACGAGTTGTAGGTCGCGGGTTCAAACCCAGCCAGGCGCATTACTATGTGTATTTTATTTCATCACCACTGCTCTCAAAACGGTGAAGGAAAACATCGTGAGGAAACTGGCATGTCCTAGAACCAAAAATTCGAAGACATGTGACATCCACCAACCCGCACTGGGCCCGCGTGGTGGATAACGGCCCATTCCCTCTCCTAGAGTGGAGGCCTGAGTCTCAGCAGTGGGAACATTATAAGGCCGACTATGCTATACTTCCTGCTACTAAAGATTGCAATCCTCTAAAAAGACCACAATAAAATTTGAATAACGCCATACAAGTGCTATGACATTTTAGAAGAATGCATTAAGTTGGGTTTTTTTTATTATTAAATTGCTAATATTAACTAACCACAAATCAATTATTCATACTACAGAAGCCATCAAACAGTCCTCTCAAAGAAAACCTCCTGCAAGAGACTGAAGCATCTGGCTCCGATGCCCTCAGGGAATACGGACCACCGAAGGTCGAAGAAGTCATTCAGTTCAATGTCAACCAGGGCCTGCCTGATGTGGCTACTGAACAGACCTTCTTCGTACAATCTTTGGCTACCCAGGAATTGCAAACTGGTGCTGAGGAATCTGCTACCGTTGAAGGTATAATATTTAACTATCTAATCTACAATATAAATATGTTTTAACTAGTTAGTTTTATATATGGAAGGGTGAAACACACTCTCAGTGCTCTTTACCCTTTTTTACTGAATATAGATAGAAAAGTACCATTAACATTTTTCGTATTAAAATGTATTATACTGTCACAGATTATTGTCTATTAATGTCTTACTACTAAAACCATTCATAAACCATCCACCAAATCTAATTAAAACTTGTTAAAAATGTACAGCAAGCACCGAACAAGCCACCCTGGTCGTCGATGAAGTAGCATCCACCACTGAAGGTCAACTCGCACAAATAGCAGTAGAACAAGTAACTGAAATCCTCTCTGAAGCCCAGCCTACCTTCGAAGCAACTCCCCTTGAAGTAGTAGCAGAGGTCGTTGAACAGACTTCTGAAGCTGTCCAAGAGGTAGCCACAGAGGGAGCAGTTCAAGAAGAAAACGTTACACCTACTGCAGTTAACGCTGAAGAAGAGGTCTTAGCGCCTACAGCTGTGGCACAAGAAGATGTTACCGTCGCCGTAGAAGAAGCTGTGGTACCCACTGCTGCAGTTGTTGAACAAGTGATAGTTGAAAGACTATCTGCAGGAGTCAACAACATTGCTGACGCTTTGGTTAAGTTGGAGAATGAAGTTAAGGCTGCTGAGGTGAGATAAAAACAAAATAACACCGATAAATGGTAATACTATATACATAACGGTATTATTCTGCTAAAGAATTGATGATATACAAAGGAGTATACTTGAAGAACCTTTCTGATTACCAACACCATATACATCGACTAAATTATTTATTTTATTGTTCCCAGGCCCTTGAAGCCGCTGTTGAAATCAAGACTGAAGTGTCAGGGTTAGTACTAGTACAATTGTAAGCACTCAAAGATATCCAACGGAACTTCATTACTCATCTTTTTTTTTTTATTAGTTTTTATTTTATTCTTTTAATTATTATTACTTATCGACATTGTGCTCACATATTAGAAGCGACAAGAAATATGTAACTAAGATTTATGTAACTCATAATATGATTTAAAAGAGTGTCCATGGAGTTTCTTGCACGTTCTTCTTCATAGAGATCTACGCTTTGGAACGTGCAATTTAGCTTCACTTGTATTTTTTTTTTGACTGACCGACATTTTGACAATTCAAAAGTGCCTGTAATTGGTCTATTTGAAATAAACGTTTCTGATTTCATCAATCTATATTTACATATATAAAAGGAGAAACTGACAAACTGACGTATCAACGCATAGCCGAAACTACTGGGATTAGATGTATACGGCTCATTTTTGTGTCATAAGCGAGCACTAAGACAGCTAAAAAGCTCTCTGGGTTTTTAGAACGAAAAGGGAAATTTTATTTGTATGACTTGAAACTTGGCACAAATAGTAATCGTCGTAAAGGTCGGTTTTCAAGATCAAAAATAGACGGGGCGGACAGCCAGTACAAGCATATTCAACCCTAACATGTACACTTTAGAATTTATAATTCATTGTGTTCACAGTTCCCTACAACAGGCCCCTGAAGGTTTCCTTGAATACGGACCCCCCGGCTTCAGGGAGTACGGACCCCCCAAGGCTGAGGATATCGCCAGGGCTGCTGCAGTTCAGGTATTCTCGTAGATTACATTTATTAAGGACTTCTTTACATGGCATGGGTAGGATGACAGTTGGATGAAAATATGCATCTTTAAGATGAGAGAAAAGGATAGGTTGGCTACATTGTATGAATCCGACAGCTATACCCGCACCATCATGTAACAACTGTAGTGTAGTAGTTCTAGTTATAGTATTTACTATTTCTTCAACTGCTATACATAGGCCTCTCCCAAGTACACACACACAACAGTAAAATCTTGGCATACGTGTGCTTTTTAGGGTTCCGTACCTCAAAAGTAAAAAACGGAACCATTATAGGATCACTTTATTGTCCATTCGTCTGTCTGTCAAGACCCTTTATCTCGGGAACGCGTAGAGGCATCGAGTTGAAATTAAAACCATGTACTCAAGTCTGCGGTCTCTTGAAGCTGTGGAAAAATCAAACATCTGAGTTAATGAAAAAAAAAGATACGGCCGTTTATGTCGCTAAAAACGTATATTTCGACACTCTCGAGGAAATCAAAATTCATAGGGTACTTCCCGTTGACCCAGAAACGGGAAATTTTGCATAAAGAAAGGTCTTATAGCACAGTTTTAGGAATAAATCTGAAAACTGTAAATTTGTTGTTACGTAGCAACAAAAAAAAAAAATATTTTCGATTCGGAAAAATCTTCGAGATTCGGGAATTGATCGGTTTACACAGGTAAGTTTGTACGGAACCCTCAGGGTGCGAGTCTGACTCGCACTTGCCCAGTTTTTTATTTTTATTTAAAGGAACACAATTGAAATTTCTTGTTTATCAATTGTTACCTTTGAATGGTCTTAATTATAGTAGTCATAAATTAAAAGAGTGTCCATAGAATTTCTTGCACTTTTTTCTCTATAGAGACCTACGCTTTGGAATGTGCAATCAGCATTATTTTTTTGACTGACTGAAATCTTGACAATTCAAAAGTGTCAGTAAATGGTTTGTTTGGAGTAACTGTTTTGCTTCTTAATTTTTTACCATCTCTAGTCTACTGTAAGCCTGTCGTGGTACGCATACGTAACATCTGTCATGTAGAAAGAAATATTAGGTTTTAATATTATGTTCATTTCAGATCGCTCCTACAAGTGCCTTTGAGAACAATGAAGTCAGGAGGAGGCGCTTTTCCCCCAAATTCAAGTGAGTAGAGAATATGAAATATTTTTAATGTGGTCTTCAGGCAATTTGATGGAACGGTTGGCGCAGTGGCTGAGGGATTGGCTGCTGCGTTGCATGTCGTGGGTTCGATTCCCGTACGAATCAAATATTTGTATGGCCTACAGATTCCTATCTGTGTGTGTGTGTGTGTGTGTATCTGTGTTTGTTCCGGAAGTGAGTGACTTGTGTATGTGAGTTGTTATGTTCGACGTTATGTCGACTACATCATCGCTTATTATGTTATGTAAATAAAGTATATTGTGGTGACCTATCTATGTACTGATACCAATCATTCTAAATAGCAAAGCAAAATACAAGCCAGCCTTTTTAATATTTTGAAGCTCTATCGAATGCAAAAACTCTCATGTGTATACGAAGATTTAATCGTCATTTGTTTACCAATTTCAAGATCAACAATGTGCTTGGTGCTCCCTAATAAAACACTACTTTTACATTTAAACAACTTTTCAAAAAAAAAAAACAGTTTATATAACTGTATTTTTTTTAATTTCCTACTACTTTTTAATTCAACTAAAAATAGCAAAATTAAAAGCAGGTAATCATATGGCTGATACCTATATTTTTTGTTGTAGTTGATTTCATTATATTTTTTTCAGTAGACGGTTTTTATCGATTTTCTCATAAAGTTGAATTTTATACATAAAATGTCTTAAAGTTGCAACGAAGATAAGTACCTACTAATTAAATGTAATTTCTCTTCCAGGTCAGGACACAAGAAACACTAAGGCCGCAAAAATCTAAACAAAATTAACCAGCTAGAAAAAAGGACTTCGTAGACAACTTCTTATTTAAAAAAGCAATTTAAAAAAACATTTTTGCCAAGGTTACAGACATGAAGACGCCATCTTATTTCTATTTGAAATTAGAATTTAAAAAAAAATCGATAGAACTATAACATTTTGGCAAAAATAAAGAAAATATGAGCATCAAAGTAGTAAATCATGATGAACTTTTGAAGTAAAATGACATCACTTTGGATGCTAAAAATATCTTTATAACATGTAATCAATGGTAGAAAATGATCTAATGTGATAACTAAATAAATAAATGAATTTAATGAAAAAATTTATGGTCTTATTTAAACCTCGTGTGAGAAATGATATGACACAAAAAGGGATTCAGTGATAGCGTGACAATTGACAAGGACGAAATGGAAGAATAAAACATGAATGCGCAGATCCTGAGTAATATGGGACAAGGACAGAAAGAAACATAAAAAATGGGACAAGGACAGAAAGAAACATAAAAATTTCATGTCACAGATTTTGTTATCGAACTCCTCTGAAACGGCTGAACTGATTTTTATGATTTTTTTTTGAGTATATTTGGTAGGTCTAAGGATAGGTCGTAAGCTATTTTTTACCCTCCTACCCTCACCCCATTCTTTTCTAGAAAATTAATGTGGCAGAACAAAGTTAACTAAGTCAGCTAGTAGGTAACACTATTTTTTCTGTTTTTCTTTATGATGTCAGTTAGCCATACATTTTCTCTTCTTCTATAATATGTCACTTAAGATTAGATTAGAGATCTACGTTTTGGAACGTGCAATTTAGCTTCACTTTTTTTTGACTGAGCGACATTTTGACAATTCAAAAGTGCCTGTAATTGGTCTATTTGAAATAAACGTTTCTAATTTCTGATTAAAATTTCATTCCAAATTGTATCTTCCCAAGAAACTCTTAAGCAAGTTCCTCGGTCCATAGCACATTGACAGATAATAAATAATAATAAACAATAATAATATAAAATGATATATATATATTATGATAATTTGTAGACCAAGGACACAAAAAATCCTTATTTTCTTGTAAACAAGACCTACCTCCGTCAACTTCGATTAAGCTCAGTGGCATCTATATAATTAGATATCCTTGTATTATGTAACCGCGTCTGTCTGTTCTTTATTTTTTACACACAATTTTATACAGACAATAAAAATAGGATAGTTGATGGGTTTACTTACAGCAAACCATATGAGTGAGAAAGAAATTTTACATTTGAGGAACTGTAAATGTACAACAAAAAATTTAACACATAAATTAAATCTAACTTAAAAGTAACATTATACTAAACAGATATGGGTACAGCACACTATACTATATATATGTATATATTTATTGTTTATATTATGTTTATCATAATATAAACAATAAATATATACATAAATATTTATGGGTCATGTTTACAATATTCCTTAATTCTTCCCCTGAAAACTTCCAATGAAGGGCTAGCTCTCAATGTATGTGGAAGAGAATTCAATTCGTTAGAATTCGTTCGTGATAAACTGAAAAAATACTGAAAAGTTTTTATGCGGTTTTCACTAATAAAGAGAGTGATGGTACAGAATGCCGTATTGCATTAAGTTCGCCTACGTACCACTACAGTTACTGTACATCATCATCATCATCATCATTTCAGCCGAAAGACGTCCACTGTTGGACATAGGCCTCCACCAAATGTCGCCACAATGACCGGTCCTGTGCGTCTCGCATCCATCGGATGAGGAACTGTACATAAAGTTTAAATAAATAAATCGATTTTGATGTAGATCAAAGCCTAAATCCCATTCCTAATGTTTTTTTTTTCGGTGTGAAAATTATCCAGAGACATCCCGCGCTCTTGGGCGGAGCGGGAGATAGTGTCAGACTTTTACTGACTTCTTACCAGGGCCGAGTCCTTTCAGAATCAAACCTTTGGCCCCAGTAGGCTTCGACCCTGCAGGGCCCCTACGGTTGCTGTCATCTCCTTATAGCTGGCTACCCTGCATGTGAAGAAATACTGAAACAAACTCAGTCTCTATTTTAAAGTCCATACAGCAAACATGTAATGGTCAAATGGTCATGATGGTCTTCTGAGGAAAGAACAAGTGTTGCAACAGAACTCTGGTTCCGCTTCCGCTTCTGCAGAAGTTCCGCAAGCTTTTTCACTTCAGTTTCCGCTTCTGCTTCAGCAAAATTTATAACAGAACTCTAAACGGAAGAATACAGCGAGGAGCGCGGGGGTGGGGGGCGCGTGGACGACTGTATACATCGGAAGAGGCGCGGGAGGGGGCGGGGGCAGTACACAAACGTGTCGCAACGAATTTCTTTATTATTTTATTTTTTTGGTTCATTCTGCGCATCCTCGTGCCTCGTGATTACGACATAAACCTTCTGTTGTTTTAAAAAAATAAAATTGTGCTTTTTCTTCACAGTATTAACACTTCCACTTCCGTTTCCGCTTCCGCAATGATTTACTTTTGACATCTGTTTCCGTTTCCACTTCCGTTAAGACACTTCCGTTGCATCACTAGTAAGAACCACATAGATTTTATCCGCCACAAATACGCTGATAACTCTATGTTGTTTTCCGATATCTACACAAACGGAGTCGCGGGCACAGGTTAGCTGTAATAAAATGTATTAGCGGATTTCCAAGATGCGAACAAATTATTAAGATTTGAAATTACCATTTTTATAAGATGCCAAGAATTATGTAAGTATATAAATACTGAGAAGACTTGACTTTAGTACATTTAGGAAAGAGTGTTCGTTTTGATAACACCATGGGACAGTTTATAATTTTGAATTTGTTTTTGGTTGTCACCGTGTTGTCTTTGTAAGTAACCATATCGACCCTTTGCTTTGGGTTTTCTTTCTCCTAATTGTTATTCATAAACCACTGATCTATTAAAATAATTTCAATTAACGTATCATCTACACAAATATTATAAAGAGTTACCTAAAGTGTGTTTTTTTTTATTTTTTTTGTTTGTAGGTTAAAAATTTTAGCAATCAGATCAGTACTTTCAGAGATTATTCTCTGAAAGTACTGATCTGATTGCTAAAATTTTTTCACCAATAGAAAGCTGCTTTATTCCTGAGTGACTTATTACATATTTTATGTACGCGGGTGAAGCCGCGGGCAAAAGCTAATAGTCATAAATATTTTTTAAATACGAAAGGAAAAACCCCTTTCTGCAAAAAGTGCTAACTGTCACTTACGACGTTTATTCTAAAAAAATGGGCAAGGCGAGTCGGACTCACGCACTGAGGGTTCCGTACAAACTTACCTTTGATCAGTTCAATTCCCGAATTGAGTTACGAAGATTTTTTCGAATCGCAAAAAACGTTTTTATTTTTGACGTAACTACAAATTTACAGTTTTCAGATTTTTTTCTATATTTATGCTATGAGACCTTGCTTCATGCCAAATTTCAAGATTCTAGATCAACGGGAAGTACCCGATGAAATTTGATTTCCTTAATGATTACATTATAATCGAGCTTTTTAGGGTTCCTTACCTCAAAAGGAAAAAAACGGAACCCTTATAGGATCACTTTGTTGTCCGTCTGTCTGTCTGTCTGACTGTCAAGACCCTTTATCTCGTGAACGCGTGGAGGTATCGAGTTGAAATTAAAACCATGTACTAGTCTGCGGTCCCTTAAAGCTGTGAAAAAATCAAATATCTGAGTTAACGAAAAAAAAATATGGCCGTTTATGTCGCAAAAACGTGTATTTCGACACTCTCAAGGAAATCAAATTTCATCGGGTACTTCCCGTTAATCTAGAATCCTGAAATTTGGCATGAAGCAAGGTCTCATAGCATAAATATAGCATAAATATATGAACTGTTTTCATAGGTAAGTTTGTACGGAACCCTCTGTGCGCGAGCTTTTTAGAGACATGTCAGGATTCTTTATAGCTCCTCCAGCCGCGTTTGGTACTAGATATCAGATACAAGCGGTCGGGAGAAGCTCGTCTTTTTATATATTTTTTTTTAGGAAAATCGTCAAATGTCTCTCGCTCTGGGTGGAGCGAGAGGAGGGGTCAAATATTATTGACTAAAACCCGCAGTGTTCCTGTAGTTGCCCTTTTTGCGACCCTAACTGGCCCCGTCAATTTTGTTGACATCTCTTTGAGGCACGCGTGTAAGATAATGCGCCGTCTTCCGTCCCGGGCTTTGTCCTTGCCGGACGACCATACGACGAGGTAAACTGTCCTGTAGCCTGCAACGGAATTAATCAGAGAAAATTGCGGAGTAAGAAAATCATAGCACCAGCTTAGCAGTTGTTCAGCTCTGCACTGTCATCTACCTACCTGACCAGCTGTTCAGATTTGATCAACGAAAGACGTCGAGACGACGAGACGAGAGGCGGCCTTAAAACGCAAAGGATAACTGAAAGAACACAGATGGGTTTTAGTCAGTAAAAGACTGACTTTGTTTTTTTTTTTCAAATTATTGAGTGACAGACAGACAGACAGACGGACGGACAAGAAAGTGATCCTATAAGGGTTCCGTTTTTCCTTTTGAGATTTTTTTTTTTTTTTTTATAGGTGGGAAAATCATCTTATGACAAATCTCGCTCTTGGGCGGAGCGAGAGATAGTGTCAGACTTTTACTGACTAAAAACCCACTCCTGTTCCTTCGTTGCCTTCGTCCCAGGGCCCCGGTTTCGTTTTCACACTACCCATGGCCCCAGTAGGCTTCGACCCTGCTGGGCCCCTACGATTTGCTGACATCTCCCTGAGGCGCGCGCGGAACAATACGCGCCGTCGACGACTTGGGCTCGGTCCGGATGGTTACCGGACGGTCGGACGGCGGGCCACCCATTGCCCGCCATCCGAAAGCCCGCGCCTACGGTGGCCGGAAATCAGGATCGGAATCCCGGCGGCGGCTGGGGCGTGAGGACCGTTGCCGTTGCCTCACGCGATCGGCCGCCTCCTTTGCCAGCATTACTGCTTCGCAGAAGGAGGCGACCGCCTGCCACTCCTCCTCGCTCCGGACCATGGCCTGTACCAAGGCCCGGCGCGAGAGATCGCCGCCGCCCATCGCCCCCACGAGGACACGGCGTTGCTCTTCCCAAGCGGGGCACACCTCCACCGTGTGCTCCACCGTGTCCTCCGGGCGGTCCACACAGTGGCGACACCCGGGCGTCGCTTCCGCACGAATCCGGTGCAGGAACTTCCCGAACTTCCCGTGTTCGGTGAGAACCTGCGTCATGCGGAAGGTGAGGACGCCGTGAGGTCTTTCCAACCACGCCTCAAAGAAGGGACTTACCGCCATAATTGTGGCGTGCCCAGCACTGGGTCGCGACAGTCGCTGTCGCCATTTCTCCATGAGATCCCGCCGGAGCTCTGTCCGCCATGCTGCGACTTGTCGCGGCAGCGGAGTTTCGCCCCGGCGTTGCATCTCCATGCGCAGATCGTGCATGTGAGCAAGGCCTGTTGCTACCAGATCCCATGGTGGCTATCCAGCAAGGAGGCTCGCCGCTTCGCGGGAAATCGTCCGGTATCCTCGCACCATCCGTATGGCCATGACCCTCTGGCATGCGTTCAGCCGGGCCGCCGGCTGCTTCCGCAGCGCCGGCGCCCATATCGGTGCGCCATAAAGGGCCATGGACCGAACGATTCCCGCGTAGAGCCTCCGGCAGGAGGCGTCTGGACCCCCAAGGTTGGGCAGGAGCCGCCCGAGGGCAGCCCCAGTCCGATTTAGTTTGGGAGCCAGACGTCGGAAGTGCTCCTCGAAATCCCATCGGCTGTCGAGAACGAGTCCCAGGTACTTCATCGTTGACCCGACGCCGATGTGGACTCCTCCTACCGTCAGTTGGGAACCCGGTGGTGGCGCGTTCCGAGGGCCGTGAAAGCACATTGCCTCGGACTTGTGCAATGCCACCTCGAGTCCCAACTCCTGGATCCTGCCCACGACTGTCGCAACCCCGCGTGTCGCTAGTTCGACCGCCGCCTGGTACGACTCTCCCTGCGCCAGGACCAGCGTGTCGTCTGCGTAGCAGACCACGCTGACCCCGCTTCCTTTTGAGAAACGAAACCCTAAAAATATATACATATATAAAGGCGAGCTTCTCCCAACCGCTTGTATCTGATATCTCGTACAAAACGCGACTGGAGGAGCTATGAAGAATCCTGACGTGTCTCTAAAAATAATGATGTAATGGACGTTTATTATGATGCCCAAAACCATAGTTTTTAATTTCAGGTCCTTACCTACCGAAGTTGGAGGGTACAATAGCCCCGACTACCCTACTAGAGACTTCTACTACTACCCTTGGCGAAGATTCAACCCTCGCAAGAGAATGGAAACTGATGTGGCGAAAAATACGGTGCGGGTAGACGGACAAGTTTTAGCAGGCCATAATATGTGAGTTGCTTTCTTTCTTATACCTTTTTAAAAGCTTCTATTTAACTTGCAATATTTGTATGAGCAAATCTCGCAAATGGATTTTGAAACCGTTACCCTGTGGTTAGCCCAGCCTACATGGGAAACGTTCAATAGACTGCACACCCAAAAAGGCCATTACAAACACAACCTGGCAAAATGGGGAATTATAGACCCCTCCGACACGCAGTGCGTGCAAGTACGGTGCTCTTGAGCAGACAGTGGCCTACTTATTTCAGTTTTCTAAGTGTCTCTCCATTATACTAAGATCCCAGAGCGATCAGACCATCAGACATAACTTATTTACACATGGATGAAACATTAGATTCTCAGTAGCGTGTCATGTGCTTTGAATACCTTTGTGCTTTTGGAGCTCCCCCTTAGGGAACCTTGGGCAAGTACCAGGTGAGAAAGGGAACTAAAAATAAGAGTTACTGAACTTAAATTTTTATGGCATATTTGTATATATGTTTTGTAGAATATTATTCTAAAGTAATATCATTATCATAAGTGTCAGATACTTTCCATGGGCCAAAACTTTTGTCAGACGCTTTAAAGCTCCACAAAAAATAAAATAAACTTTACTTATTTTTACATGTCTGATAAAAAAAAATGTTTTTAAAATATGTTCTAAAGTTATATTTCATTAGTCAGACAAATTGTAGTGACCAAACATCCTGTCAGTGCATGAAATCGTCTCACTCGCCCTGAAACGCATGCGTGCTCTCGCGCTCATACTCTCGGCTGAATAATTTTTGTGTTTAGGGGATGTTTGGTCACTACAATTTGTCTGACTACTGAAATATAACTTTGTAATAGTTACCTTAATTACGTATTAAAAAATCATCCATGTGAAAATAAGTTATGTCAGATCGTTCTGGGATCTTGGACTACATCTGAACTTTGGACAATCTTAAAAACATCACTGACGCCGTTATTTAATAAACGTGGCAGCCTACTGGCCTACAAAAACTTCGAGGGAAAAAAAAACCATCGACTCGAGAAGAAGAAGGGTTGGAGGGGTCTATAATAAATAAGAACTACTGAGCGCAACAAGATAACCCCATCGTATTTGAAATGGTCCCCTGTTGTTAGAATGGTCTTGGTCAATACCAATCCCCAGCCCCAGCGAATCCGATCCGAAAGGATTTCGCTAGCGTCACCGCGAGCGCCCCTGGCGCTCCTAATCCGAAACCTGTGCCTGACAAGGCAAAGAACAAGGTCGATGTTAGTGATGGTTTCGTTATGGTGCAAAGGAGGAAGCGTCGAACGCAAACCAACAAGAATCGCTGCGGCATAGCACCTGCAACTCCTAGCGTAGGACTGCGTGCTGCTCAGCCGAACACTCCCGTGTACATCTCCCGCCTGCATCACACCACAAGGGTGGAAGACATCGTGGAGTACGTGCGCCATAAGACGAAGTTCGCACTGAGGGTACAGCTTCTGGAATCGCACCGTAACGTCAATTTCAAGGCGTTCGTGGTGCGAGTCCCGAACACTTTTCTGCCCCTCATGTTGAAGGAAGACTTTTGGCCGCAGGGCGTGATGTTCCGTCGCTTCCGCGGACAAGTGCCACAGAACACCACAAAGTGAACAAGTGCAGTGAAGTGTTACTAAATAGTCATAAGTCGTATTTATTAACAATAAATTGTATTTAATTTACTTTATATATATGTTAGTCTATAAGGTATTTATCTATGGGCCAAGATGCCTGAAAATAAATGATTTATTACTATTATTATTATTAATACTATGCAGCGCGATAAAAACTTGTTATAAAAAAAAATCCATTGAAAACTAGTGTTGCACCAGAACTCTGTTTCCGCTTCTGCAGAAGTTCCGCAAGCTTTTTCACTTCCGTTATCGCTTCTGCTTCAGCAAAATTTATAACAGAACTCTAAACGGAAGAATACAGCAAGGAGCGCGGGGGTGGGGGGCGCGTGGACGACTGGACACATCGGAAGAGGTCCGGGAGGGTTCGAGGACGGTACACAAACGTATCGTAACGAGTTTCTTTAAAATTATTATATTTTTTTGGTTCATTCTGCGCATCACCGCGCCTCGTGACGTGATTACGACGTAAACCTTCTATTGTTTTAAAAAAATAAAATTGTGCTTTTTCTTCATAGTATTAAAACTTCCGCTTCCGTTTCCGCTTCCGCATCCGCATCCGAAAGATTTACTTTTGACATCTCTTTCCGTTTCCGCTTCCGTTATGACACTTTCATTGCATCACTAATGAAAACTTATTTCTTTTCAAACTCAACGTTTGCTTATTATTCTTTCAGACCAAATGGCCATCATGATGATGTGGGAGATAAGTCCTATAGTAGTGATAAAGTGTGAGCGTAAACTTTTGGGTTGTGGGGCTCCTGGGACCGGGGGGACCGCGGTCCGAGATTACACCTATTAAATTTTTGAAGTGGGAAATCATCAAATAACTTCTCACGCACTGTGGTGGAGCGACAGCTGTCAGACTTTTACTGATTGAAACTCACCTATGTTTCTTCATTTGCCCTTCCTACCTGCGTTCCTGCAGCAAGGGGTTGAGAAGGGGTGGCAAAGTTTATTTGTAAATTATTTTGTTCAATGTTCACACATCCGTCGTCGCGAGCAAAAGTCAAAATACATAATTTATTTATAGCTATCTGACCCGGCGAACTTCGTACCGCCTAATAGTAAAGATAACGCCATCTACTGGCATTACCAGAACAGCATAATTAATTTTAAAATGGCATTTTAATTAGAGATTCGTTTTTTTTTTTCGTTGTTTTTTTCCATTTTTTCTCATCGTTCAAACTTTCCCTGGACTATCTCGAATATTTCAAGACCAAAATGAGCCAAATCGGTCCAGCCGTTTTTAAGTTTCAGCAAGACTAATGAACAGCTATTCATTTTTATATACATATAGATATTGTAGAAGTATAAAACTGACCAATTGGCTGACATTCTGTTACCGATTCACACCAACGAAATAATAAAGAACATTGCAATTCCAGAACCAATCCGACTTCACCCATTTTTAATAAGTACAGACTGCAGGTCAAAGGCGAAGAAGCTTCTTTCAATCGTAACGACAAGAAGTCTTCTGAAAATAAAGAGCGTACACACAAAAACATACAAACAGTAAGTATGTACTTACATATTGAACAGAAACTATCTAATAATATAGTAGTTGAACTTACTAGCACAGTACGAGATGATATGTACCATCCACACCTTTGCCCGGATACATCTTTGCCCAGATGCATCTTTGCCCAAATACACCTTTACCTAGATAAGCTTTTGCCCAAATACGGCTTTGCCCAGATACGCCCTTACATATTCTGTTCCCAGAGGTTTCACTACACAGAAATTGAGCATTTTCCGAAATAAATCAATACTTAATATTATAAAGCTCAAGAATTTGTTCGTTGATTTGAACGGGATAATCTCAGTAACTATTGGTTGGAATTAAACAATTCTTTAAATGTTGGATAGCCAGTATATCAAGGAAGATTATAGGCTATATAATATTACGCTACGACCTTTTGGAGCAGAGCTGTAACCAAAGATGCAGATGAAACCGTGGAGGACAGCTGGTTAGTAACTCAGCAAGTCTCGTTTTTCTCTAAATGAAAGAACTTTCGTAATCGAAAACAAATTCACCCAACCCTACAACAAATTCAGCCATGGAAGTCTAAAAATCATCATAAGTCCAGTGTAAGAGAGACATGGTGCTATACAGAATGAAAATGCACGATCACCACATAACCAACGACTCGTCGACGACGGCTGGCGCTGAAAATCAGCGCTGTGGCTCTGTCCAGCACATGAGCCCCAGCATTTTGCTGAGCGCTGGCCGTTTTGCACGAATGTGTCGCATAATTTATTTTGTATAATTTGTTATATAGGTATGTATGTTATTATTATTATTTTTTAAGTTATGTGTCATGTTTGTGCAAATAAACTGTTTTTCTTTCTTTCTTTCTTTTCTTTAACCACCAAGTGGGCACAATGTGGTTTGGTGGATGTCACTTATCTCCAACATGTTTGGTTCTAGGATATGCCGGTTTCCTCACGATGTTTTCCTTCGTAGTTTTGAGAGCAAAGGTGATTACGGCCCATTCCCTCTCCTAGAGAGTGGAGGCCTGAGTCCCAGCAGTGGGAACATTAATAGGCTGATTATGCTTATGCTTAATACGCCTGGCTGGGTTTGAACCTACGACGTACCACTCGTAAGTCGGAGCCGTTACCACTTGGTTACCACTGGTTCTCAGCCACTACTGCTCCTTCTGACACCAGAATATGATGAGTTTAAGACGTCATAGTAGGATAGTAACGTAGTAATTCGATTGTTTGCCCAGAGACGCCTACAGTACATTTAGTATCAGCCAGTATTTGACCTCTATTTTGCTTAGTGGAAAGCGACGGCTGAAGTCTACGAAGGAAATGAACTCAAAAAATTACTATTGAACCTTGCTTTGAAGGCTGTTGGGTTATGGTGATAAGGAATCCTCCTAGCTTAGATTAATGAAAGAAAGAAAGAAAGAAAACATTTTTATTTAATGACTGTTTTGTTTTTCAGGTCTATGGAATGAAAGTGCTATTTGGTCGTCTCCCCGTTACCTTTTTGTTATGGCCTTCGGCTCTCTGAAGACTGGTGCCTACCATTTTTGGAAACGATATCGATATCGTCTCTTTTGCAGTCCTGCCAAAACAAAGATTAACTTCTTACAAATTGTTAGTTGTGTATTTTGTAACATGTTCAAATATATGAGTTGTCAGCAGCTACGAGTAAATACATGTTTTTATGAGTTAACTTGCCTTTTTATTTTATCAATATTCTTCAATACTTTTTCCCTCATTTCTCAATTTAGAGGCTTCTTTCCAAGAACCTGTCGTGAACTATCTCGTTCAAAAACTTGTCTATATTTTACTCGATACTATGACCTTGTACCTTTGGGATGACAGGATGAGGTAAGGGCCATGAATTGAACCCTGAAGAACACCCGTACAACCAGAGCTGTAGCAACTTGTTTTCTTGTTTTTGAGGTTGTTATTAAACAAGCAAAAATAAAATCTACAAACCAATTCAATTAGAAATAAAACTGTTTTTTCTTTTTAATAGTTTTGCAATACAATTGTGAATAATACAATCAAAAGCCTTTGATAAGTCACGAAGTTAAAAAAAATGCTTATGACTGGACTAAGAGCGTTAAGACCAAGAAGATTGGTAATCTAATACCTTAAAAACCTACCGACTTATTACAAAATTGACAGAGATAGAGGTTTCTTCGAAGGATAAGATTTAACCCATCTGTTTTGGCGGGCTCGGCATCCGCAAAATTTCTAGTATAAGTCTACAAGCGTTCCTGTCTTTGGTCCACAGCGCTCAACAGTTAACCGAAAGAATCTTAACTCCATCACTGGTTCACCATGAGGTGCCGTGCTTGACCGACGCCGTGAACGCCTGGAAAGTGGCTTGCCCGGACAAAGCGTTGCTCGAGAATCCATCTTCCTAGAGACAGCGGGATGAGCCGCTCTGCAGGTTGGTACGGAATAATCTCATTAATACGTCCACCAATACTGCTGAGTGCGCCCGCCTACTGGCTGTGGGTGAATAGGAGTCGGGCCTACAGGCTCTACCGTCACCTAACATACATAGGTACTACGCTGAGTGACACCACCTTCCGGATCGCTACATGCCTGCGTCTGGGTGCTCCTAGTGGAGCCCCACATCGATGTCAGTTTGGCGAAGCAGTCGACCGCCTCGGACACCATGGCCTATCATGCAGTAGGAGCGCTGGTCAGATAGCACGACATGCCAGTATTAATGACATCATCCGCCGATCTCTTGCCACCGGGGGCCAGCTTTTATAGAACCCAATGACTTGGCACGTGACGATAGGAAGAGGCCAGACGGGATGACTATAATGCTTTGGAAATTGGGTAGGCCTTTGGTGTGGGATGCAACATGTGTCGACAGCCTTGCGCCATCCCATCTTCTGAGTACGGCGGGCTGTGCTGGGGCGGCTGCTGCGGGTTCAGAAAACCTCAAATGGCTTAAATATAATAACCTTATCGGAGGTTACATGTTTGAGTCGTTTGGGGTTGAAACACTACGGCCATGGGATCCGAGCGCTCATCGAGTTGTTTGGGATATCAGCAAACAGCTGGTCGACTCTTCGCGTGACCAGGGGCTGGGCTTTTTTTCGGTCAACGAATCAGCATACAGCGTGGCAATGCTTCCAGCGTTCTGGGCACTTTTCCCATTGACATCGATGTGGACGAATTTTTTGATGCCCAATGAGTTCTTTTTCTACCTGTTTGTACATGTTATATAGTTAAGATGTATATTTAAATATATATTACATCCAATGGGTTAATTAAGTTTATCTACAGGATAAATCCATAAATAACCCATTTAGAACTATTTTAATTTGCAGTATCGATAAGAACCATGTCCGTCACCACAAAATTCTTAATCAGAAATTATGATGTAAAGGAAAAACGAAAAAAAATTGTCACATTTCATTCCAAAACACAAATCGCAGGCAACTCAGCCGCCAAACTAAAATGGAACTGGGCAGGTCACATCAGTTGCTTGTCGCAACGAAATTGGGTGAAGGCCACCACTGACTGGATCCCGAACAGCAGGAGCCGGTGACGCGGTAGGCTCAGAAGGAGATGGCGTGACGATTTGTACTCCTACCTAAAGGATTGGCCAGAAGTGGCTAAGAACAGAGAATAATAATGATAATAATATTCCACAACTATCACACAACGCCGTCTAGTCCCAAGCTAAGCAGAGCTTGTGCTATGAGTACTAGACAACCGATAAACATACTTGTATATTTCTAAATACATACATACTATAGACAAATTATACCCAGACACAGAACAAATGATCATGCTCATTACACAAACATTTGTCCTGGGTGAGAATCGACCCCACAACCTCCGGCATAGAAGTCAGGGCCACTAACCACTAGACCAACAGGCCAGTCAAAATAATGGAACGGAGAACTTTGCCCTGCAGTGGGTGGTTTGTTTGCACAGCAGACTGATAATAATAATAATATTAGTAGTCACCCTTCCGCCTATCCTATGTTCCTTCTATGCCCTTTGCGTTCCAGGACAACGGGTTTTCACGGCAGCGGTACGTGCCGTGCCTTGTTTGTCTTTTTAACCGACTTCAAAAAGGAGGAGGTTATATGTTCGGTTGAATGTGTATTTTTTTTTTTTTTATGTATGTTCACCGATTTCTTGGTCAATAGTGGACCGATTTTGAATTTTTTTTTTTGATTGGTAGGTTATACTTCCAAGTTGGTCCCATAGAAATATTGTTATGATCTGATCATGAACTTCGAAGATATGGAACAGAACTCCTCATAGGATCACAGCAGAACCGTCGTAACAAGTAAAATTGCTTTGTTTATACGTGTAGTCGATGACTGACTGAAATTAGAGGGGGAATATATCGAACTGATCTGATGATGAAGCCTAAAGTTAGGCACCGGAACTCTGTAATAAATTAATGAAATCTAACCGTGTTTGGGATTATTAGAATTGTCATGAGATGCACTCTGGCTATAAGGTATTTAAGTTTGGCTGAGGGGTACTTTTTAGTGGTGGTACACCATAACTAAAAAGTGTAAAATAAAAAACTTTTTACAAAAAAAAATACAACCGACTTCAAAGTAAAAAAAAAACACTGAAAAGTGCAAAATAACTTTAATTTTGGAAGTCGGTGTTAAATAACGAAGAGACACAACTATTATAGAAATACCGACTTCCGTAATTAAAGTTATTTTGCACTTTTCAGTGTTTTTTTTTACTTTGAAGTCGGTTGTATTTTTTTTTGTAAAAAGTTTTTTTTTGCTATTCCAAAATTTGAACCCACGGAGTAGATTCTGCCATTTTGTGTACAGTCGACATTTATCTTCTCATCATCATCATTTCAGGCGAAGGACGTCCACTGTTGGACATAGGCCTCCCCCAAGTATCGCCACAACGAATGGTTCTGTGCGTCTCGCATCCACCGCATTCCCATCAGCATCAATCTGATGACATAATAATTAATTAACTGAAAATTTCAGGAGCCATATTGAATAAGTTCATTAATTTTATCTACAGGATAATAGTACACTTAACCTATTTAGGACATTTTTGATGTAGGGGAGAGGTGCCGTGAAAGGGACACGTATTGAAAGGGACAAATCAAATAATCTGTAAAATAAGAAACGTCTCGAGACGAGATTACTTGTGTTCTGTGGTAACCCCGAAGCACAACCACAGTATAGATATATGGAACAGTACGGAAACTACCTACAAATATTCGAAACGGCACACTCACACAAACATACGCATCGACGAGACTCCTAAGCGTTTCTTGCGGTCCTGTCAGTAGCGAAAGTCGCTTAGGAGTCTCGTCGATGCGTATGTTTGTGTGAGTGAGCCGTTTCGAACATTTGTAGGTAGTTTCCGTACTGTTCCATATATCTATACTGTGGCACAACGATCGATTCACTAGACATTGACTGACCTGTTGGTCTAGTGGCTACTGGCCCTGACTGCTATGCCTGAGGTCGTGGGTTCGATTCCCATCCTTGACAAATGTTTCTGTGATGAGCACGATCATTTGTTGTGTATGAGTGTAATTTATTTATTTTATTTTTCGGTTTGTATTGAGAAACTTACGCGGGCGAAGCTGCTGGCAGAAGCCAGTTTAAAATATTATATTGAGCATTCACTAGAACCATTACAACAAAAATGTCCCTTTCATGGCACTTCTCCCCTACAATGCTGATAATACGTAATCCTTAATCAGTAATGACGTAGAGGGAAAACGTAACTGTAGTATTTAAGGCTGGCACTTTATCTGGACTCTCAGAACACGTTTGGAAGCCAGACCCTCCTGACGTGCCGACGTACCATTCATTAGAAATAAGTACTAAAATTAGTTTTAGTAAGTATACTATAACTGCGTGTACACCCCATCTGATAGTGATTCATCGTGTACTCTTTAAGGTAATTTCTGGCCTAACATTTTTTCAATTAAAAGAATATTCAGTTATCCAATTCTCAATTTTTGACTAGCCTGTTGGTCTAGTGGTTAGGTGTCCTGTCTGCTATGCCAGAGGTCATGGGTTCGATTCACACCCAAGACAATTATGTTTGTGTGATGAGCAAAATTATTTTTCTGTGTCTGGGTGTAATTTATCTATTATTGTGTATGTATTTAGAAATATAATAGTTAAGTATGTTCATCAGTTGTAGTACTTATAGAAAAAGCTCGGCTTAATTTGGGACTACATGGCGTTACATGATCATAATTCCAACAGTATACGACCCTCTCTGCTCCTCACATCTCATTGATTCCACTAGTCATCGGTGCACCTTCCATAACCACTTGTCCCATATTAATTGGGTTTTTTTCTTCTATTATGTCTTATCAACTAATACGCTATCACTGACAAGGGAATCAGTGATAGCGTAACATTTATTTCATTTTCATGTCACTCCTCGCACAATTCTTTTTCTTCTATTTGGTCCAGTCAACCGTCACGCTATCACTGACGTCCTTTTCTTTCATGTCACTTCTCTCACAATCCTTTTTCTTCTATTTTGTCCTGTTAACCGTCACGCTATCACTAACTTCCTTTTCTTTCATATCTCTCCTCATACAATCATCCATCTTTTCTTCGGCCTTTCTCTTCATGTCCATTCATCCACATACGAGTATTTGCGAGCCCATCAGTCATTTATTCTTAGAGATCACTTAATTATTTTTCTTTTGTTTTAGAACTTGCCCTGCTGAAAATTACTTGGATACTAATACTTTGACGTCTTAGAGCTACCACTCAGTCGAAGTTGCAAATTAAAAACCAACAAATCGAGAACGAAAAGATGGTGGACAAAGAGGATAGTAAAATAATTGCTGCATCCAAAGATAATTATAAAATGTACGTGGTCGATCGAAAAGTCACCCTGTATAGTCGTAAATGTTACGAGTAAAGTGAAAATAATGTAATACCATTCTAATTGCAGCAGCCCCACATCAAGAATATTTCCTCGAGGCCAATACAATTCTAAAAAAGATTCAAATAGGTCTGATGATGGCAAAATACTGGCGGGTCCCGATGCAATGGCAGACCAAAACAAAGATGAAACTGACGTACGAAGTAACCACCAAGTAAGTTTGAAAGTTATGACCTTTTTTGTGTTAATCTCTCTTTATTTTTTTAGTGATATTTAGGGCGGAATTCACCAATAAAACTAATCGCGTTTTAACGTTTGGCTCGCATAATCGCGTTTAGCCGCTGTCACTAGTGTCAATTGTAAAAATACAACAAAAGATAAATACAGACAAGTGACACTAGTGACAGCGGCTAAACACGATTATGCGAGCCAAACGTTAAAACGCGATTAGTTTTATTGGTGCATTCCGCCCTTAGTTTGAATTTAAAACGATGAAGTCAAATTAAAAAATATTAGTTTATTTAATCCTCATGCAACAAACGCGGACGGACGGACGAGTACAAAAGCGGACCTAAAAGAAAATGTTATTTATTTATTTTTGTACACACAAACACTTCAAATTGAAAAGAATAAATAGATACAAATATAATAGAATGAAGAATGAATGTTATGTAAAAAACAAGAGTAAAAAGTATACAGAAATGAACACACAAAGAAACAAAACGTCAGTCAAAGATTTTCTAAAACTCACATGCCTCGCCCGGGACTCGGACTTTTAATTTTAGTTGGTTCGAGTCTCGGGCGAGGCAAGCAAGTTTTAGAAAATCTCTGAATGAAGTTTTGTTTCTTTTTAAAAATAAACGAATTTCTCCTTTAAGTAAAATGAACCAACTTAAGGATTTAAGGTAGTTACCCTCCAGGGCCCGACTTATTTTTCCACACTGTATACATACATATTGTTAAAAAGTAATGAAAAAAGTTTTTGAGACGAATTCTTAACCCTTTTAACAGTTTTATTTGGTAATGCATAAGTTCAATGACATACTAGCTGTTGCACGTGGCTTCGCCCGTATGATAGTAGGAAATTATCCCAAGGGACCATCGGGATTAGAAAAATCATATGTGCTATTCCAGGTTATGGCCTTACCTGTGTACCAAGTTTCATCAAAATCCGTTCAGCCGTTCGAACGTGAAGAAAAACAAACATATTTAGACACTCTTACATATACTTCACCATTTTAATATCAGTGTGATAAAAAATAAGGTTGAAGAAATAATAATATCATACAATTTTTTTCTTTTGTTTTCAGAATAACGAGAATGACATGAATACGTCAAACCAAGGGAACTAAAATGGAAGTCTTTTCAAAAGTTAATCTACTAGTTTAGTTTACTACTTAAATACACAATGCTCTTCATTTTGTACTTAAAAAGAAAGAAACAAAAACATTTTATTTAAGGCGCAAATTTAAAACTAACAAATTATAAGTATATTATGTGAAAAAAAGTTACTTCATGTTCATAATAAGTTTTAAAATTCGTAAATTTACCTGAACAACATAATGAATATTATTGATTTGGTAAAGTCAAAGCGATTGTGAATATGGTACACATACATTTGTACACACACACACCGTTGCTTACAGGTACTAAAATATGTGTGTAGTAATTTATTCAAACCAAATGCTTAAAATTGGGTTATCTTGATAGTCCAAGATCTAGAATCATAGCAATTATTTTTTGAATTGCAGTAGATGATGTTTGAATTTTTTATTTAGTGGGTGAAAGTATTCATAAATTTAAACAACTTTTACTATGGGATCAACTCAAAATTAAAGTAAAAATCAACTGACATTTATGAATTTATACCAAGTTGAAAATTACCAATTTTCATGGGGATTTTGACCCCCTGAAATGTTGCTTAAAAATCACCTCAAGTTTTCTCTATTCACTCCATAACTGTAGTTTCAAATAAGAGAGTATATTTAAAAAAGAAACTTTTTACTAAGTAAATGCTATTACTCGGTAAACGAATATCTAAGTGATAGACTTATAAATGTGTGTAAACCAAAGTCAAGTTTAAGTCAAATTGAATTATGTATATTCAAAATGATGTTGATATACTGAGGGCGGAATTCACCAATAAAACTAATCGCGATTTAACGTTTGGCTCGCATAATCGCGTTTAGCCGCTGTCACTAGTGTCACTTGTCTGTATTTTTCTTTTGTTGTATTTTTACAAGTGACACTAGTGACAGCGGCTAAACGCGATTAACGGAAGCTGCATTACAGCTGAAAAATAAATGTATATAAAAACTATTTAAACAAAAAAAAAAGGTTAAATTGTAAGTTAAATTATATTATTTGTAATTAATAGCTCTCAACATTATAAAAATAGACACCAAAGGAAATAGCGAGATAGCCCCAACACAAGGGTTTTTTTATAACTTACTGTGGTTACCTCTAAGCGTCTAACTCTGTAATGTTGTTTAATAGAGAAATAATAAAAACATTTTGATTTGATTTATTTGATTTTCAATTTCAAAACTGTTTTCGAATAATTAATTTTATTTATACACCCTTATTAATCAGTTAACTTTTGTATTAATGACGTGGTTTATCATCAATACTGGGTAAAATACATTAAACAAAGTTTTTTGTTAAATAAAGTATTTGGGAAGAATCGCCAAACTAAAGTGGCAGTGGGCAGGGCACAATGCTCGTGAAACGTGAGATGATCGATGGGGCCGAAAGGTTCTAGAGTGGCGACCGCGCACCGGAAAACGCAGCGTTGGAAGGCCTCCCACAAGGTGGACCGACGACCTGGTGACAGTCACGGGAGTGCAGTGAATGCGAGACGCACAGGATCTCTCGTTGTGGCGACGCTTGGAGGAGGCCTTTGACCAACAGTGGACGTCTTTCGGCTGAAATGATGATGATGATGAAAGTATTTGAGAATCAACCGCTTTATTTGGAGGATTGCCTACTCAAAAATCCGCCCCTAACTCTATTGCTTTTAGGCACGCAATTCACCGGTTTACGCACTAGTGTGGAAAAGTGCACCAGCGAGCTCATGCCACAATTTGTTGTATTTATCTTATCCTTATCAAGCTGGGCGCCAAGCAGCCCCGCCCCCCGCTAGCCGCCGATCAACCCCCGTTTATTCGAAGTACATCGTTTGTTACACGTAGAAATTAGTCACTTTTTTTTTATATTCGACAACTATTACACAACACCGGCTAGTCCCAAGCTAAGCAGAGCTTGTGTTATGAGTACTAGACAACTGATAAACATACTTATATATTTCTAAATACATAGATACATATTATGATAAATTACATCCAGACACAGAACAAATGACGGTGCTCATCACACAAACATTTGTCCTGGGTGGGAATCGAATCCACGACCTCCGGCATAGCAGTCAGGGCCACTAACCACTAGACCCACAGGCCAGTCAATTACTGTTAAGTTAATAGACAGACGGAAGAAAAATATAGATCAATCTACCAGACTGGGTTCGAAATTCCTTGTCCGAGGGCATTCCTTTTTAACCGACTTCAAAAAGAAGGAGGTTCTATGTTCGGCTGAATGTATTTTTTGACATTCACTGATTGACAAGCAGAAAGATTGCACTGCAGCACTCGGCTCCATAACACCCTCGCCTGCGGCTCGAATTTTTTCACTTGTACCAAAATATACCACGCTCTAGGCCCTGTAGGATACTGTTATATACTATTCCATGGTATAACCAAAGAGTATCGTAGGTCGAACTCCGGTAACTAAGTTGCGAAAAACATTTAAGCCATAAGGAATACCACTCCAGGGTGATCCTTTGAAACCATTCACCTGGCCTAGCTTACGATACGTACCTATATGTTTAGTGTCGTAAGTCGTAACCCACTGGGCGCAAATGAGTGCCATTGATACATTTAGTGATCGGGGAAAACTAGTATGCAAACTAAAATATCATTTATTTATTTATATTTATATATACTTTATTGTACACCAAGATAATAAATGATACATTAATGAGCCTTATATGTATATTCTTTTTTTTTTGTACAATATTATTTGCTTATTTACATTTAAAAATACTAACTATAATTACAATAAAATAAAATAAATAATAATAAAAACTCTAATCTAATTACAACCCTAATATAACTAAAACTAAAATATGGCGTGAAAAAACTCTTACGCCTTATATTAAAAAACATACAATTCGCATTTCAAGATCACATTCCGCGATCTCTTCCAGGCAACCTGGAGAAAAGAAGAGACTAGGCTAGGCAGAAAAAACTAGGCCAGACGAATGAGACACCCTCTCGGTTTCAAAGAATCACCCTCCATGTAAAACATTGCTAAACTATAATCTAACCGGATGTCGGTTAGACTGAAATTTTCCTAACAAAATAAGTTGAATAAAAACTGATTGCATATCATGTCATTGAATATGTAAAATTATTTTTTCCTTATGCAATGACGCAAACAGGGTTAAATACTACATTATTGTTCTGTGATTATACTCAATGATGATAACATGGGTTTCAGTTTTGATTAACAAATTACATAACATTATATATGACCTAATTCAATAATAATTGGGATAATCCTGTTGCACGATTTTAAACATTTGTAGCTCTACATCTAAAGTAGGAACGGTAAAAAAAAAACTTCTGATTTCAAATGCCTATTGCAGTGTCATTGAATATACGGTGGAGGTGTGCCCAGCTTGGGCAGAGCACCGCCATGTCCTCGTGGGGGCGATCAGTGGCAACGACCTCTCGCGCCGGGCCTTGGTACAGGCAATGCTCCGCAGCGAGGAGGAATGGCAAGCGGTCGCCTCCTTCTGCGAAGGAACACGACCCCGATATCCTGCCACCGTAGGCTTGGACTTCGCCTCAAAGAGATGTCAGCAAAACCGTAAGGGCTCAGTAGGGCCAAAGGCTAGTGGGGCCATGGGTTGTCTTTCAAAAGGGAACCTCTAGAACTTAAGGCAAAGAAAAAACATAAGAGTGGGTTTTAGTCAGTAAAAGTCTGACACGCGATTTCCCACCTAAAAAAAAACTGATGCGTCAAACTTGCATGCGAGACAGGGTTGTAGCTAGAGTCAAATTTGAGGTAGGGCAGCATTGGTTACAGGTAGGGCGAAAGTAAAAAAAATATCATAATTGATCTGCCCTCGGAGCATGGGCTCCAAAATCAATCACCATGTGTATCACTGATGTACTTGCACAATAATCAAGCCAAAGCCAAATCTATTCGTAGGAAAATAATTTCTGTGACAGAGCATCAGTATGGATCTAAGAACTATTAAATCCCTAATTTTTTTTTTAATGTTGAATAACAAGCGAACAAGGTTGAACTTCCAGATTTGGATACAGAGATCCACGTCTGAGTGAGAGTGAGATAATAATTAATTGTTACCAACGGTAACAAATAACGATAATTTATTGTTGTTGTTGTTTGTTGTTAATTATTGTTGTCTGTTGTTATTATTGTTTTGTTGTTGTGTTGTAGTTGTTATTAATTGTTTGGTTGTTTAGATCATATTGTTTCTGCGAACTCATTATAATAATTAACATAATAATAAAAAATATTTAAAATAGCTGAATTCTACGATTCGTCATGTTATTAAAAATGCGAAGAACTTCGTTCAGAGTTCTTTTTTTTTCAAAGGCCAGAAATAACGTCGTGTGCGTGCATGTGTACATTCTCTCGTGACCCATTGACAGCCTTTGAGGCCTATTGATTGCAGTTAAAGTTGAAAACGTAGATTCGCACACTGCAGTGTTACATCCTATAATAGCCACAGATGAAAAAGTTCACATGTATTCTATCTTTGAACGCCTCTCGTTACCTGTACAAAACTTGCAATGTATTTTCCATTTTATCCTCATTATGACTCAAGTAAGCTTTAACCACAGTAGCCTGAAAAATTATTTAAAATGGTAAATTAAACATGAAAAATTATTTTATTTTTTATTATTTTTTTAAACTTAACCAAAGTTTTCAGTGGAATCATTTTATCTACATCTAACTCATCGACACGAGACTTGCAATCGAATTCATTAGATCATCGTTGTCCGAAACCTTCTTTGTAATTCAGCAATTATTATGTCCAAAGTTTCGAAATACTCAGACTGAAATGGCTCATCGTTCTCTTTTATATTTTTTCTGGCGGAGGAACAGGAGGCATACGTCAAATAGTCATCCATCCGATTTGGTTTTTTTATTTGCCTCTTCGAGGTCTGTGTCCTTTTTCAGATTCGCCGCAGTCGTCGCTTGTTAAAGACTTAGCTTCTTCCAGAATTTCATTATACATTTGATTTGTTCTTAATTTTATAATTTCGTCTTTGACACATTTTATGTTTGTTATGACGTCTTTCTATCCTGCGCTTCGGGCTTGCAAAGCCCAAATAATTATCGTATACAAGTCTGGTAACTGCCAAATGTCCAGACCAGTGTGAGTCCCCCAATCTTTTTTCCACCATATACGACAGCTATTTTGCCATGATGAAAGAATTCATGTAACATGAACTGGTCAAAAAATAAACGAATGAAAGTAATTTCTAAGATAATCCTGATGACTATTAAGTGCAAGCGATGGTTAGAGAAGTGGACGTAAGGAATTTTTCGGCCCATTTTATTTTCTATTTTAGTCGCAACTCCTGAAACTTTCCCACTCATTACAATTGTCTAAGGGACCTTTGCGAGTTGGTTCCGGCCACTCGTATGCCTTCTAAAGGAGTGAAATAAAAATCAGTGTTCGTTTGCATGGTTATATTTTCATGATATCGTCATTTATTTAAGCTCTTTGTATTTTTTACATTTAATAACTCGACAACAATACATATAACAAATCTATAATACTGACGGTACACAGGATTTTATAAATAATATTCTATTTTCTACGCGGCATGTAGCATTAAGGTAGGTACGGACACATATTAGACAATTTTTTTTTATTGATTTATAAAAGCGTTTACAGAGTTGTAATTTGTCTTCGTTCTTCAAACGAATTATCAAATTTACAATGCGGATGCACTTTAATATAATTCTACAGCTACTCCACTGTTCAAATAAATAATTTTTCAAAATATATTATCGTTACTTGACTTTGACTTTTTAGTAATACCTCAGTATTACTTCTAAATTTGAATTTGAATTAATTCTCTATTCGTATATACCCAGTGGTGTATAGATAAAAAAAAAATCCAAAACAGCAAATGATTAACGGACCAGTTTGTATATTTCTATACATGCCTTAGTACATAACTTTAAAATAATAACTACTATTATAGGAACTTGCACAAAGAATAATTACAATACCATTAAACAATATCTGCAAAAGCGATCAACCGTAACTTAAAATAAAAAAACCGGCCAAGTGCGAGTCGGACTCGCCCATGGAGGGTTCCGTAGCAGCAAGTAACATAATAATAATCTTTGTATCAGGTTCATATTTGGCTTGCGCAAATGTATCGAAAAATTCGCTTGAATGATTGAATGAAAGGTAAAATGCGGTTTACGATTTATGACGTACTAAAAAAAAACTACTGACCAGATCTCGTTCAAACCAATTTTCGTTGGCAGTTTTTATAGTAATGTACATCATATATTTTTTTTAGTTTTATCATTCTCTTATTTTAGAAGTTAGAGGGGGGGGACACACATTTTACCACTTTGGAAGTGTCTCTCGCGCAAACTATTCAGTTTAGAAAAAAATGATATTAGAAACCTCAGTATCATTTTTGAAGACCTATCCATAGATACCCCACACGCATGGGTTTGATGAAAAAAAAAATTTTGAGTTTCAGTTCTAAGTATGGGGACCCCCAAAATTTATTGCTTTTTTTCTATTTTTGTATGAAAATCTTAATGCGGTTCACAGAATACATCTACTTACAAAGTTTCAACAGTATAGCTCTTATAGTTTCGGAAAAAAGTGGCTGTGACATACGGACGGACAGACGGACAGACAGACAGACAGACAGACAGACAGACAGACAGACAGACATGACGAATCTATAAGGGTTCCGTTTTTTGCCATTTGGCTACGGAACCCTAAAAAAACATACATTTAAAGTACAGAGCATGAGCATAAAATTAATGTAACTATATCGCAAAAATCAAAAATAAACAATATTTTTGGATATTTATTATGAAAAACAGTTTTTATTAAAATTTTAATCGTTAATTAAAGGAAAAATCAGCAGGTCTACTGGAAGAAATAATCTTAAAAATCGCAGGAGCTTTAGTACTCTTTTATCTGTATTTGTTCTTTTCGATTTTAAGTGTTTGTGTGTACTTAAATAAATAAATAAATAAAAATACTTTTGAACTTTTACGACCGTGGATAAGGTAAAAAAAATGGTTGTGGACATAAAACATCTAAATTTAAAACACAATGGTTTCCTTAAAAAATAAAATATTTTATAGTTTATTCTTATCACAAAAAAAAATGGCTGCCTGACGCATTTTGCCCGCAAAATAACGTCATAGACCACAAATGGAATATTTTATTTTAATACTAACACAAAAAAAAATAACCTGGTCAACATTATATTGCAAAAAGAATAAAATATTTCAATAATAACGTAACGTACGTAAAATTTGTGACTTCTATAAAAAAATCACCAGGTTATGCAAAACATTACGATTTTTTTTCTAGACACTAATCTTTACAGATTACTGCTATAAGCGTGTTTTTCAGTAACATGATCAAAATTAAATACTAAAAATTTCGCATTTAAATAATAAAAAAACACGGATCAGTTTATCAGGGTCAACAAAATTACGCCAGTTTTGTAGCCCTAGCCGTAAGTCAAAATAGTACATTTTAATACAAGTGCAGAAAGTTTGTCTTTGCGACCGAGGTGGAATCCGCACGAGCCGTAGGCGTGTGTGAGTGTGTTATGGAGGGCTGTAGTGATAAATTTGCACGTGTATTAAACGACTTTTTCAATACACTTACGAAGAAATGAATAAACGGGGGTTGATCAGGGACTCGTGGGGGTCGACGCGCGCCCAGCCTGATACGATACATGTAATAACATTGTGGCAGGGGAGAGCACGCGCACTTTTCTGCACTAGTGCGGAAAACAGTCTATTGCCTGCCTAAAGCGGTGGGATAAGAGCGGGTTTTCGAGTAAGTATATTGAAAAAATAATTGTAGCTCTAACCTAAATTAATTTAAATCGTAAGGAATAAAAACTTAAAGAACTAAATTGACTAGTATAGACAGTGAACAGTGCAATAACAATAGTCCACATTGAAATCGAGTCAGATCATGAATTCTATAGTTCTAGCGGTCCACCTGTGTAAACTAATATTCTATATGAGTAACTTTTGGTCCTTATTATACATTACCTACATTACAGGATATAATGGTCACAAAACAGTAAAGACAAAAAAAAAACAATTACATAATATACAGAATGAATTTCTGGGTCGACGCTGCATTCGTTGTAACTTAGGAGATCCCTCTTGGCATAGCATTGTTTGACATAACGTTTGCACATAACTTTTATTAGCATTTAATCTAATGTGTTTTGGCATAATTTGTAGTTGCATATTTTTTTAGCTAGGTGGTTACATTGTGCTTAATATAATTATGCTTCATTATTATTATGCCAATAGTATTTTTTATGATGGCATAACATTTATGCCTAATAATATTATGCGTAAGTTCAACAAGTAGTTATAATATAACAAAACTTAGACATTTAAAAAACTATGCCTTGTAATTTTTTAGCCTATGATAAAATTTGTTCATCACTGCACTTTTTGCCAGTCGTCCTTTTATTTAACATTAAAAACTGTTTGATAATTGTAAGAATGTGTTCTTTGTGTAGCCTAATAAAATATAAAAATACTGAAAGAATACATATTTTCCTAGTGCATGCATCAATGATTTCTTATGTACTATTTTTATTGGTCTATATTTATTCATCTACATGCTCAAACAATCAAACCAAAAACATTGTATCTAGTAACAAATTAATTGGAAAATCAACATAATTATATGCTTGAGTAAATATTTCATTTCATTTACAAACAATACAGAATGATTTTTAATTCAATAACAATATTTTAGGGGATTAAATCCCACAAATATGAACAATGCTCACTATGGGTACAAATCATACATAAATGGTACAGGCAAAGGCAGGAAATGTCACAATTATTGCATTTTTTATTCTGTACATGATACCAATCATGTCTCAAAAATTGTCATTTTCCGTTCTTTCTGTATCACGTCTATGTTTAATGTAATTTCATTATTAATTACTGGTTTCCACAGAAACTCAATTCATGTTGCTAAAATTAAGTTAGAAAAATAATTAAACTTTTAAACTTTAAACGAGTTTCTCCCAAAATCAGTTTATGAGAGCGTTCACTGTTCTTTGCTACCCTTCAAATGTATTCAACAGTAGAATTTTTCATATTTGAGATTATTCTCATAGCAAATGTGGTTCAAATTTATAAGTACTTTGAACCCCAGAAAGATTGCTAATAATGATACAAAAATATAAAAAAAAAAACCCGCAATATTTTCTAAATTTAAAACGTGTTGTGAAGCAACGTTATAGATATGAAATGAAAATGCAGATGCACTGTAATTTAAAAAAAAATTTGCAAATACCTACTAGCGCCAATATATCAAAAATAGTACAGTCTATAAAAAATCGCGGATTGATCAACAATATCCATCTTTTTTCTAAATTCTTACCCTTACATAAATATACAACAAATATATGACCAGCTATACAATATAATTTTGTTTTATAAGCGTAAATAAGTACAACAATTGTAATATCCTAAATATTTGGTCTTGGTTCTGGACTCCGGTGATCTATTCGAAGGATGAATTCCTTTTTCTTAGAATTTTGATCGAAGTGGTAGGATGATAGTGATAGATGCACTGTTGTCGGCATTGATGTTATTATCATTATTCTGAAAAAAAAAATATAATTTATATTTCACCTTTCATCATTGACCTACAGGGAACAATAAAACCTTGAACCAAAAATTATAAAAAAATATCAAAGGCGTGTTGGACGTGAATCTTAAATACCTATCCATTACAAATCAAATTCATAAAATCTACTGTCAGTTTTTGCTATCAAACTCCTCCAAAACGGCTTGACCAATTTTTATGATATTTTTTTTTGTATATTTTCGGTTGATCTCAAAATAGGTCGTAGGCAATTTTTTACCTTCCTACGAATTTTTTTATTTGATAATTTATATGGCATCATAACGTTTTGTCAAATCAACTAGTAAAAAATAAAAATCAACTATATTCGTAATTATCAGGACAACATTTGTATCATTTTGTTTTTGGAAAAAAAAAATCCTCACTATTGAATTAAACCACAGCCTTGCGAAGCTGGGGCAGGTCGCTACTATTTCATAAAAACTTAGTCTTGAATTAATAAAAAATCAAGTCTAAAATTATGGAGAGTTTTAAATTAAAAAAATTGGTGCAGTCTGAGAAATTATTTTTTATCATCGTCCTTTATGTCACTTGCTCGTCATTAAACGACGTGGTCTATTTGTTTACACGATATCTAAATTATCACTTTTTTTCTTTTACTTTTTTTTGCTCTAGTAGGCACCAAATATATAGTCAAGTCAGCCTCCACAGCTAGCTTCGTTTCGTTCGTCGACATTAAATTTAAATTCTCAGCTCCATTTTACCGAGTTCGCACCTGTTTCAATGATTCTACACATTGTCCAGTTGCGTAGACACTCGAGACAAAAAAACTACGTAGATACTTACATTACAATACAATCTAGGAATCAATTTGTAATCTTCATACAACATATCATTATATGTCATGTCATTATCATTTATATCTAATATATAAAATTCTCGTGTCACGGTGTTCGAACTTGAACTCCTCCGAAACGGCTCGACCGATTCTCATGAAATTTTGTGAGCATATTGAGTAGGTCTGAGAATCGGCCAACATCTATTTTTTTTTTTTTTTTATTTATATGGCAGAACAACGTTTGCCGGCTCAGCTAGTAATATATAAAAGGGGAAACTGACTGACTGACATATCAACGCACAGCCGAAACTACTGGGACTAGGAGCATGAAATTTTGCACGAGGTTTCCTTATACGACAAAGGCGAGCACTAAGAAAGGATTTTTCAAAATTCACTCCCTAAGGGGATGAAGCGGGGGTCCAAAGTTTGTATGGAGAAACCTACTTTTACGCTAGCGAAGCGGGCACAAGCTTGTTATATATATATCATGTCATTATAATCTAGGAACAGCCACTGAACATCAGTGAAAAAAAATCCCGCTATAAACGGGTGTTTATAGCGAGATTTTTTTTCACTGATGTAGTGCACTTTCAACTTATTATTTGAATTGACAAAAGTGGGAAACAACTTCCCTAACTTTATATCTGAAATCTTCCTTAAAAGATGCTTAAAGGTAGCCCGCGAAATTCAAAACCTAATTGACCTGACCTACCTGCCTTTAACTGGCCTGTTGGTATAGTGGTCAATGGCACTGACTGCTATGCCAAAGATCGTGGGTTCGATTCCTACTCAAGACAAATATTTGTGTGATGAGCACGATCATTTGTTCTGTATCTGGATGTAATTTATCTATAATATGTGTGTATTTAGAAATATTTAAGTATGTTTATCAGTTGTCTAGAACTCATAACACAAGCTCTGCTTAGCTTGGGACTACACGGCGTTGTGTGATAGTTGTGGAATATTATTATTATTAAAGGCCTTTAGAGTGTTACGTAATAAATATTAAAAAGGGGTGGGTTCGGCCTATTCTTATTTTTTCTTATTATGGAAGGAGAGGGGGTCAAAAACTAGTAAAAATCGTCTTACGTAATAAATGAAAGGTCCCTTATTAAATTTTCTTAAGTTTTTTGCATTTCGCAGGTCAGTGTCAAGTTGTATGTTGCTTAAAATTTAATTGGCGGGCGTAATACGTATTTATTTCTAGGCTACCCTAGAGCATTCTCCATAAGGTTTGAGCTACATCTTGTTGCCGACTGCCTCATCGATTCCGCCGCGTGCGATCGCACTCCCGCTCACTTTATAGAATAGAATAGAACAAACTTTATCGCTCTAGTAAATAACGGTTCTACGTGACAGAGAAGGATAGAAACATAGGAAAGTGCGATTCAGTGCTGACAGTTGTAGCTCAACTCAACTCGATAAAACAGAAGCTTATATAGGTATTATCTGGTTCGGCAGATCTGTGGTTCACCACACCATATTTAACTTTAATTTATTTATTGCGCCATCCCATCTTCCTAGCTCGTCGCGCTGTGCTGGTGCTGCCGCTGCGGCTGCGGAGAACCTCAAGCGGCGGAAATATAACAACCTCGTCGGTAGTTATATTTTTGAGCCGTTTGGGGTTGAGACTCTTGGGCCGTGGGGTCCGAGTGCTCATGCCCTTTTTAAAGAATTATCCAAACGGCTAGTTGACACTTCGCGTGACCAAAGGGCTAGCTTTTACCTCGGTCAGAGATTAAGCATTGCCATACAACGTGGCAATGCCGCCAGTCTTTTGGGCACACTTCCAGTCGACAGCGATGTGGAGGAATTTTTTGACGCCATATTTTAGATAGGTGTTATTGTGTATATATTATGTAATTTTAATTAGTTAAGTGTTTTTATTTTTCATGTATAAATCATGTTTAGTTCAAGTTAAAAAATTAATACCTCAATATTTATTTATTTGCTTCAGATACAAGATAAATATTTTGGCTTAGAAAGTAGGCACTTCAAATTAACTAGCTTCTGCCAGCGGCATCGCCCGCATGAAAGAAGGTTTTCATCATACAAACCCCGTTTCATCCCCTCAGGGTGTGAATTTTGAAAAATTCTCTCTTAGTGCTCGCCTACGTCATAAAAGCAAGCTTTGTGCCAAATTTCACGCTCCTAGTCTTAGTTTAGGCTGTGCGTTGATATGTCAGTCAGTCAGTTTCTCCTTTTATAAGTATATATAGATAACAAAATGTACATAAACAAATATAAATAAACATTACATAGATACCAATCGAATTACACATAAAATGTCTAAATACTTACATCAAACCCATGGGCTCTTTTTCCACCATTAGTCGTATCTTGACTCTGGGTTGAGGTCGCAGTATCAACGAGTACTTCATAGTCATTTGTGGGCTCCAGTATTTTTTTGTAATTTACGCCGGTTGGCGTTGTGTTCTGATCACCAGCTATTATTCCACCATCACCATTGCCATCACCTTTTTTGTTCATTGAACGTAAAAGCACGCTGAAATAAAATGTTAAAACTTTATTATCTATTTTATGAACCAAGTAATAAATAGAGGCATTTTTAGGGTTCCGTACCCAAAGATTAACCCTATTACTAAGACTCCGCTGTCCGTCCGTCTATCACCAGGCTGTATCTCATGAACCGTGACAGCTAGACAGTTGAAATTTTCACAGATGATGTATTTCTGTTGCCGCTATAACAACAAATACTAAATAAAAGACAGAATAAAATAAATATTTAAGGGCCTTCCCATACAACAAACGTGAATTTTTTGCCGTTTTTTGCTACGGACGGTACGGAACCCTGCGTGCGCGAGTCCGAATCGCACTTGGCCGGTTTTATACACATTTAAATATAGGGTGACTGGTAATTAGTGTACGATACTTAAACACGTGATTGTGCTCATGATAACCAACAACTTTTACTATGGGAACAAACCTGAAATCGCGAAAAAAAAATCAGCTGTTCAGTACATTTATGTTTGCCTAATGTACTTAACAGCTGATATTTTTTTCGCGATTTCGGCTTTGCTCCCATAATAAAAATTGTTTGTTATCATGAGCACAATCACGTGTTTAAGTATCGTACATTAATTACCAGTCATCCTATATATATATAGATAAAACCCACAACCGCAACACAATAAGTGGATGACATAACTATTAGAATAAAAATATACCCAGTAAGTTCAGTTGAGAGCCATCAAAGGCCAAGCATCACAATCACCCTTCCGTCCGTCCTACAAAGAAATTGGGCTTTCAAAAAATCTAGTCCGCATTCAGATGTCAACCGTCTTCGAATTTACCTACATAGAGATTTAAGCCATAATATTTCTACATCCAGCAGATTCCCTCGTTCTTATACAGTGTTCCGCAAACTTTTTGTATTCAAGGAACGTTTAGGAAATCGGAAAATTTTGGACAAAACAAAAATGAGTTTCTGAAAATTTTAATCTTCCTGCTTGTCAATCGGTCTGTCAAAAAATACATTCAGCCGAACATAGAACCTCCTGCTTTTTGAAGTCGGTTAAAAAGGAATGCCCTCGGAAAATGAATATCGAACCCAGTCTGGTAGATTGATCTACATTTTTCTTCCGTCTCTTTATTAACTTTATGAGATAACAGTATTGACTGGCCTGTTGGCCTAGTGGTTAAGTGGCCCTGACTGCTATACCGGAGGTCGTGGGTTCGATTCCCACCCAGGACAAATGTTTGTGTGATGAGCACGATCATTTGTTCTGTGCCAGTCTAATTTATCTATAATATGTATGTATTTAGAAATATATAAGTATGTTTATCAGTCGTCCAATACTCATAACACAAGCTCTGCTTAGCTTGGTGCTAGACGGCGTTGTGTGATAGTTGTGGAATATTATTATTATTATTCCAAGGCACATCAACTATTCACCACGTGACCACGTTCGCCACCAGTGAGCCGCGGCACACACTTTGCGGATCACTGTTCTACAGGACATCACTCCACCTAGACTAGTTGACCTCAGTCTTAAGATGCGTAGGACCGGTCGACTCGTGGGAGCCAAGATGTCTTTATTTACAAGATTATACTTACTCTTCGTTATCTGGGGTTCTAAATAGGAACTCGCCCTCATTAGCCTCTTCTCTATTCCCTTCTTTCTTGATTTCTGAGTCCATAATGTCCTGTTTGGTTACTCGCCTCCACGGAGAGGACTGAAGTCTTTGGTCTGATAAGTCTAAGGGGTAGCCACGTACAAAACCTTCGGCTGGACTAGTTCTGAAACAAATGAAAAATTATGTTAATTAAGAGGTCTGTACTGTAAGAATTACTAAATTATACTCCACTCGCGTTAAGATCGATGGCGGCGATCACTCGCGCCGGGCCTTAGTACAGGCCATGGTCCGGAGCGAGGAGGAGTGGCAGGCGGTCGCCTCCGAGTGCGAAGCAGTAATGCTAGCAAAGGAGGCGGCCGATCGCGTGAGGCAACGGTCCTCGCGCCCCAACCGCCGCCAGGATCCCGATCCCGGGCTTGCGGACGGCGAGCAATGGGTAGTTCGCCGTCCGACCGTCCGGTAACCGTTCGGACCGAGCCCAAGTCATCGACGGCGCGTACTGTTCCACGCGCGCCTCAAGGAGATATCAGCAAGTGTAGGGGCCCAGCAGGAACAGGAGTGGTTTTTTAGTCAGTAAAAGTCTGACACTATCTCCCGCCCCGCCCAAGAGCGGGGGATGTCATAAGATGATTTTCCCACCGAAAAAAAAACTCGCGTTAAGATTAGACATTTAAACAAACCGTTCAACCAATTATGACTTCTATTTCGTAGGTATAAGGATGGCATTAAAGGCAAAAAAGTGGTTACAATACCAACTTTTTAACATATTTGCAGGGTTTCTAACATACATATTTGCAATTTTTGATATAAAGTTTCAGGAGGCGTAGCGTGGACTAATTTAGACGTGGGTGAAGCCACATCAGCGAGAACTTTTTCTTTCATAAATTCGAAAACGAGACAGCGACTGTCGCAACCCAGTGTTCCACCACATCGTCGATTACTATCAGGTGAAATAGTAGTCAAACGCGAGCCTATCAATTATAAAAAAACCCTCGTTGTTAAAGAGCCCTCGCTTGTTTGAGGCTGCGACCAAGGCCCACGGCACGCACCCAAAGGAATACAATACAAATAATAATAGAGTCATTGTGCCCAATGAGATGGACACCTCGGTACCTAGCGTGCTGGAACACGCAGAATGCCTCGATGACCTGGTGAATTCATACGATGCAAGATGCATATGATGGATCTGTGGGATGACGCTTGATGAAGGAGTGGATTTACAGTTATGCGACGATTCAGGCTCAGTCAAATGTGTATGGCTAATAGATAAATGTTCCGGGTTAAGAATGGTATGTTTGTAAACACACCCACAATACAGGAATATTTCCTAGTGTGCAGCAAAGTTAAAAAAGAGAAATGATAAAGAAACTATTATATAATCAAGTCTAGCCAGGTTAAGCCTGGTCATTATGGCGACACTTGGGAGATCACGGATGGTTTTAGGGACTGTAGTAATTTATATGAGGAGGCTTTATGCAAAGTTAGGGATCTCCAGGATGAATTAAATTATGCCAACAGTAAAATTGTCACATTGCAAAAAGAAAAAGAAAGTACTCAGGCTAGGGAAACTAACCATTTATATAATGAATTATTAAGCTCCAATTGTAACCCCCATCCCATGCTTACTATCGACCTAACTGAGGATTCCTTATTGAATCATAACAATAGTTTAACAGTTAGTCACAAAAAATTAAAAAAATATGCAAAACTAAAACGAATAATTAAAAAATGTCACCAATTCAAAAAACAACATAAACGCTTTTCCAAATATATTCCACTTAGGAAAGAACGTGTTGACTTAATAAATAAATTACATAATTATCAGATTAAATTGGAAGACAGCAAGAAGATTTATGAAATAGATACACAGCAGTTACAGTCAGAAATGAAAGTACTTGAAAATTCACTCGGTTCTCTTTACAGTAAGTATGTACAATCTCAGAACCAAATTAAAGAACACATTCTTGCTGCAAATGAATTAGTTATGAGTCAGTGCACATGTCAGACAGTCTCAGACCTAGAGGCTGGCCAGCCTGAGGCAACGGAGGACCCGTCCCAGGCTGAGAGTTCTTCTCAAGACTGTGTTGCTGAACAAGGTTTACCTGATTTTGGACAGGAATTATCTCAGGTTAACCAGGCTGAGTTTGGTGATTTTCAATACTGTTATAGTCAGGATTATAATCATTCAGTTGTGTTCTCAGATAGTATGGGAAGAGGTTTAGGCAAATTAATAAGCAACAACCTTAGCTATTCTACTCAGAATTATTGTATACCTGGGTCAACATACAAGCATATTATGGAATTAATAATTGGAAAAACATACAATTATGCTACTAATTTACTTGTGTGTAGAGGCAATAGTTTAAAGGTACAAAAGGAAGATATCACAGACTATGTAACTAAGATGTTAAAATTAAAATGTAAAAAAATAATATTGTGAGCTTTTCCATATTTTGAACAATTGTCAAATAGACAAAATAATTATATTCATATGCTTAACAAACATATGTACTTTTTAGTTAGTCACTATAGTGACAAGTTTATGTTTTTTGACACCAACATTTTTGTTGACCATTTAAAGTCGACCAGGGGTACAACGTATCTGCCAATTAGTTATAGACACACAATAGCAAGGCTATTAGCTTATTATATTAACACAGACATAAGTAGTATGTCGAAGTCTTGTATAATTGACACTGCAATGTTTAGTAATCATACTAATAATCATGAGGTGGACCAAATTAACGGTAGCACAATTGCTATGAATACTTTTATGAAGTGTACGAAGGAGGTTCCAAGTACCACTTTGGAAAATTCTTTATTTAACGTGGAGGCTACAATTAGTTGCAACTCACTGCCAAGTGATAATATTATAGATTTGGAACAAACTCCGGATCATTTAAACTAGTTCATAAGACAACAGAGGGAAACACCGTAGTTATACCAGAAACACCGTAGTTATACCAACCATCAATAAGGTATCTTCTTGCTCTCAAATAGTTAAGCAGCAAAAGGGGTCTCAGCAGCATGAATTGAAATTGTTTCATCAAAATATTCAAGGTATCTCTTCTAAATTATTGGAAATTGAAGTGTTATTGGAAAAAACAATGTTTGATGTTGTATGTCTTAGTGAACATTGGTTGAAGGACTACCAGGGGCTACTCAGTTATGAAAATTATACTGTGGGTAGTTGTTTTAACCGTAGATCAATGCTGCGTGGTGGTTCGCTAATCTTAATAAAAAAATGCTTAAAATTTAAGCAACGTAATGACATAGTTAACTTGTCAACAGAACATTGCATTGAACTGTCCTGTGTTGAGCTGGATAAGCATGTTATAGTGTGCGTGTACAGACCCCCAAACCCTCAGAACTTTAGTCTTTTTGAATCAACAATGGAAGATATTTTAACTAAACTTGCAGAGTGTAACAAATCCGTAATTATTTGTGGAGATTTTAATATTAATATTTTGAAGAATAATTCAAATAGCAGCAGATTTTTAAGCCTTTTTAAATCATTTAATTTGACTAATGTTTTTAAAGAGCCAACTAGAGTAACTCCAACCTCTGCTACTTGTATTGATAATGTTTTCTGCAATTGTGACTATTTAGATAAAGCCATAGTAAATTATCTTCCGTCTGATCATAGTGGACAAACGGTAGCTTTTAAGTCTCACGCAGCCTTGGAAAAAACTTTAATTCAATTTAGGCCAATTACAATTGGCAAATTAACAAAATTTAATAGTAACTTAGAAAATAAGTTAAATGTTATGGGCCATGATATTGATGATGCAAATAAATTTTATGATAATTTCTTTTCAGTGGTACTCAATGAATTTAATACAGCTTTTGAAAAGAAGTCGAAAAATATTTTCCCTAAGTTTGTATTTAGTGACTGGGCGACTAAAGGTATTAGGGTAAGTAGGGAAAAACTATATAAGCTGTACGGCCTTAAGCCATTCTTCAACACTGAAACCTTTAATAAATATGTAAATAGATATTCTAAACTTTTCAGAAAGATGTGCAAGGTAGCGAAAGCCCTGTACATTAGCAATAAGATCAAATCGGCAGACAATAAAATTAAGGCTGTGTGGAAAGTTATTAATAGTGAAACTGGTAGGAATAAAGTACGCAACACGGATTTTTTATTGGAGACTTCACATGGTCCCAAAAGCTCTAACATAGAAGTAGCCCAAGAGTTTGTGAATTATTTCACAGATATACCTCTTAGGACAACGGAAGGTCTAAATTCCTCCCCTGAAGCTTCAATTGCTTTATTGAAAGCAAACTTACCAGGCTGTCCGGTTGAATTTCAATTCAAACATATAAACCCTTTGACAGTCATAAAGGCTTTCCGGCAAATCAAAGTCAAATTAACCGAAGACCTATGGGGAATGTCTGTTAAAGTATGCACATCCATAATTGAGACCATAGCACCATACTTATCTTTAATATTTAATTTGTGTGTGGACCAAGGAGTCTTTCCAGATATAATGAAATACAGTAAGGTTATACCACTTTTTAAATCTGGTGACCATAATGACACTAATAATTACAGACCTGTATCAGTATTGCCGGTTTTCAGTAAGGTGTTTGAAAAAGTTATGCTTAATCAAATGCTTTACCATTTTAACAGCAATAAAATCTTTCACGATCAGCAGTATGGTTTCACCAAAGGACGTTGTACGACTGACGCTGGTGTCATTTTATTAAAACATATATTTGCAGCGTGGGAACAAGCCCAAGATGCGATAGGAATTTTTTGTGACCTCTCAAAGGCTTTCGATTGTGTTAATCACGAAACCTTGCTTTTAAAGCTAGAACATTATGGGCTAGGTAAACTTACACTCAGCTTGGTAAAATCTTATTTAATTGATAGGCAACAGCAAGTTCAGATAAACGGTGTCAATTCTCCGGGTTTGAAAGTCAAAATGGGTGTACCACAAGGCTCAATATTGGGTCCTTTCCTCTTTTTAGTATACATAAATGATCTACCACATCTATTAAAAAAACAACCACATATTGTATTGTTTGCTGACGATACGTCGTTAATTTTTAAGATCAATAGACGTTCCACAAACCTTGATGACGTAAACAATGCTCTACAGCAAGTCCAAAACTGGTTTACTGTTAATAATTTAGTATTAAATGAAAAAAAAACTAAGTGCATAAGATTTGCGTTACCGAATGTTAAAAGTAATTACTCCGACATAGTATTGAACAAGGAGAAACTCGAATTCGTCGAAGATACGGTTTTCCTAGGGATCACGCTTGACTCGAGGCTACAATGGGGTCCTCATTTAACATCTCTGGCAGGTCGGCTTAGTTCGGCAGCATATGCTGTCAGAAAAATTCGTCAATTTACTGATGTAGATACTGCGCGACTAGTTTATTTTAGTTACTTTCATAGTATCATGTCTTACGGTATTTTGCTATGGGGACGGGCTGCAGACATTGAGTCTATTTTTATTCTGCAGAAGAGAGCTCTCAGAGCCATATATAATCTTCGCAGACGCGATTCTCTTAGAGAACTATTTAAGGAAATAAACATCCTGACGGTCCCTTGTCAATACATTTATGAAAACATTATGTATGTTCGGAAAAATATTCATCTTTTTACTAAGATAAGTGACAGACACAATTTTTATACTAGGAATAGGAACAAATTAGATCAACCTCGATTCAGATTGGCAAAAGTACATAGTTCTTTTATGGGGTACTGTGTAAGATTTTATAATAAAATACCACTTGAGATTCTACAACTAAATGAGTCCAAATTTAAAACATGCATTAAACGCACACTATGTAGACAAGCGTATTATAAACTGGAAGATTATATCCTTGACAAAAACGCTTGGCTAAATGCCGGTTCTGCTCCACAGCCACAGCCTTCAAATTAAGTTTTGTGTTTTTTTTTAATATATATATATTTCTGATTATTGGAAAAGATACTTACTATTCCCCTTTTTGTTTTGTTATTTTCGAAATCTTGCTCATTTTATTTTATTTGTTTATTTCAATAGAGGTTATGATAATTTATTACCTTTTGCATTTGGAAACAATAGCATTGTATAATGTAGAAGCACTTTTTTTTTCAAGTTTTGTGAATGTGAAGTACCATGGAGCATTTTTATTAGGTTGCAACTTGTTTGACATTACGAGCATGGCAGGTGAGAGTTTGTCATGCTCACTCAAATGTCTCGCTGATGGTGGCGCGTGTTATTGGGTCATTCGGTTCCCTTCAAAATGGTTGAGCTGAGTGAGGCTGATGCACGCGTCATGCTCGTAAACGGGTGCCGTCGGTTGAGACTGGTCATCTCTTAGCTGCCAGTGGCTTAATTCAATTTCTATCTTTTTAATTAGTTTTTATTCTTATTTATCTACATTGTGCTCACATATTAGAAGCGACATGAAATATGTAACCATGATTTATGTAACAATAATATGATTTTAAAAGAGTGTCCATGGAGTTTCTTGCACGTTCTTCTCCATAGAGATCTACGCTTTGGAACATGCAATTTAGCTTCACTTTTCTTTTTTTGACTGACTGACATTTTGACAATTCAAAAGTGCCTGTAATTGGTCTATTTGAAATAAACGATTCTGATTCTGATTCTGATTCTGATTCTGAGAGGCCTATATCCAACAGTCCACTGTTACATCTTTACATCTTTCGGTTGAAATTATGATGATGATGATGAGAGGTTGAAATTATGATGACGTTTACATCTTTCGGTTGAAATTATGATGATGATGATGAGATCAAGCCCTTTGTTGCAGATACGACAGTCCCTGGGATTTCCCCGACCATGAGCAAATTAATGTATTGAGGATAATGTTGAAACATGATCAATTTAAGAGTGACAGGCGTCTGACCCTCGGGAGCACTACACTGAGTATTAATAGTTGACGCTGATAAGACAAGACAACAAATCTATATTATCTTTGAATACAACCTTATTTTTAGTAGTATATGCGAAACCTGAATATAGTTTGTTCAGAATCAGTAACTGAATCGATTCCAATAATTTTTACACCATGTTATATTTTTTTCCAAAAATATATGTATAAAAAAAGTTCACAGATCGGACGCCACCGACACTAAATACGACACAGGTCACGGCAGCTCATAGCGGGCATTAGGCGTCAGCGCACAGCTGGCTCTTTTAGTAACATACGTTTTTTTTTAAACACGTCAAGTTTTCTGTTAATAAAATGGCACATTTTAACTATTCTCTAAGTTAAAGATTATTATGTTTAGGGTTTCAATGAGTATTTTTTTTATTTTTTATTAATGAGAGGCTCGCGTTTGACTACCATCTCACCTGATAGTAAGCGATGATGTGGTCGACGATGGAGCACGCTTGCCTAGAAGTAGCCAATTCACTCTTGACTTAAAGACGCCTAAGTGGTAGCTATCAGGAAACATAGACTCCGGCAAGGAATTCCACTCCTTGGCTGTACGCATAATAAATGTGTTATCAAAACGTTTTGTGCTTTTGGGTGGGATGTCTACCATGTACTGGTGGCGCAACGCCGTACGTCTAGTAGTCCGATGATGGAACGGACTTGGCGAAATTAGGTTGTGCAATTCCAGTGGACACTCCCCGAAATGTAAACGATAGAAAACTGACAGGCTAGCAACTCGGCGGCGATGCCCAAGGCTTTGGAGCTTCGTCTCAACAAGTGCATCATTGCCGATGATCCTCTTGGCTCGCCTCTCAATCGACTCTAGCGCATCAAGCTGGTATTTGGCAGACCCGTCCCAAAGATGAGAGCAGTACTCCATACACGAGTATAACTTTATAATTGTGTAAATACACATACACGTTATTACCGCAAATATATATCTAAAAGGAGAAACTGACTGACTGACATATCAACGCACAGCCGACACTACTGGGAGTAGAAAAGTGAAATCTTGCACGAGGTTTCCTTTTATGACGAAGGCGAGCGCTAAGAGAGGATTTTCCGAAATTCACCCCCTAAGGGGAAGAAACGGGGGTCCAAAGTTAGTATGGAGAAACCTGCTTCCGCGCGGGCGAAGGCGCTGGCAAAAGCTAGTATAAATATATTACCTTCCTATCCGAAACTGAACCGCACATTAAAAAAAAAAGAACGAAACGAACCATAAATATTAATCTTACGGTTATTCTCCACGTCATTCCCCATAAAGGATCATGTAACGGAAGTGGTTTTTGTCTTATCGCTCCAGCAAATGAAAAATCCAGTCAAGTGCGAGTCGGACTCGCGCACTTAGGGTTCTTTTCCTTGTGAGCGTCAAGATACGCGCCGTAAACGGACCATGAACAGCCTGAACTTTAGATTATGTTGACTTAAAATTTTATTTTTTTAATGCTCGACAAAATTTTAGTCAGATCAACTCGAGAAGAATGAAAGACTGCTTTATCAGGTAGCAGACTATGAGTATTTGACATTAATTTCAGCTTGCCAGATCATAGAAATTGATCACTACATGAAATGCCAAGTAAAACTGGCCATATCGCTTTAAACTTTAAAGTTTGATGATATTTCAATCCTCTACTTTTTTTTCAGACCTTTTAATATCATAGAAATCCTACATCAATGATATGGCCAAACAAGGATTGACATATCATCAAATGTTTTAATTGTAATTTATTTTTCTTGCTTTTTTTTATATAGCCTCTTTTTTATAATGTGAATGTGAGAACACTGTAGACTCCGCGAATTCTTAGGTTACTTCCTATTACGACTCACTTTTTTTTAATTGATTATTTTTATTGTGCTTTTGGGTACAATATGGACTGGTCTACACTGTTCTTACATAATATCTATTAATATCTACTGTAATATGAAAATATTGTAAAAAAAAAAACACTTTTTTTAAAAGAGTAACCATGGAGTTTCTTGTCGGTTCCTCTCCATAGAAAACGACTACACACTTCGTGCAATAGCTTCTGACGTTTTTTAAGTGCCCATGTAGGCATATGTGAAATAAAAACTTTTGACTTTTGTTTACGTTTAAACGATCTGCCAAGTTTTAGTTGGCCATTTCATGAAGTGATCAATACTATAAAGATCTACACAGGTTCATAAGAAAAAGTCTTGACAGACGGACAGATGGGTTCTGTTTGCCTGTGGGAACGTTTCAAAGAGTTGCCTTGGCCCTAGACCGCAAAGGGTAAATAACGGGACATAGGTGCGTTTAGTCAGCAAAATTCTGACACGCTCTCTCGATCCTCACATTTCCCCACTCAAAAAGGGTTTTGTTTTAGCCGGCTTAGTTACGGAACCCCAAAAATGTTCTAAAAATATATTTACGTATGGGTCTATCCCGTAGATAAGACTAATTGATTGCTTGGATTACCGTTTCTGGATTTTGTGTCTGCTTCATTAGTGGTGATGACGTCATGACTCCTATTTATAGATGTTAGGTGGACCAGTTTATAAATCTATACTAATATTATACTTAAACAGGAAAGATTTGTAGTTTTTAACCGACTTCAAAAAGGAGGAGGTTATATGTTCGGTTGAATGTATGTTTTTTTTTTTATGTATGTTCACCGATTTCTCGGTCAATTGTGGACCGATTTAATTTTTTTTTTTTTTATTGGATGGTTATACTTCCGAGTTGGTCCCATAGAAATATTGTTATGATCTGATCATGAACTTCGACGATATGGAACAGAACTCCTCATAGGATCACAGCAAAACCGTCTTAACAAGTAAAATTGCTTTGTTTATACGTGTAGTCGATGACTGACTGAAAGTAGAGGGGGAATATATCGAACTGATCTGATGATGAAGCCTGAAGTTAGGCACCGGAACTCTGTAATAAATTAACGTAACCTAACCGTGTTTGGGATTATTAGAATTGTCATGAGATTGCACTCTGGCTATAAAGTATTTAAGTTTGGCTGAGGGGTACTTTTTAGTGGTGGTACCATAACTAAAAAGTGTAAAATAAAAAACTTTTTACAAAAAAAATACCACCGACTTCAAAGTAAAAAAAAACACTGAAAAGTGCAAAATAACTTTAATTTCGGAAGTCGGTGTTAAATAACGAAGAGACAAAACTATTATAGAAACACCGACTTCCGAAATTAAAGTTATTTTGCACTTTTCAGTGTTTTTTTTTACTTTGAAGTCGGTTGTATTTTTTTTTGTAAAAAGTTTTTTTATATTTATAATGAATAAACACAAAAACTACACTGTACACTTGTTTTTATAAATATTTTTCCTGTGTTTTATGCGGAGTACAAAGAAAGTGTGAATTTAGACAGTCATTGTGTCATGAATGATGCATTGCGCATGACAAAAGAAAATATTTTACCTGTCGTCATCACCTCCCTAAAGACGTTTCCCAAATAACATCGGGTCGGCTTCAAGTCTAACCAGCAGGCTTACTCTTGAGTTCAATTCCGATCGGTCGACATTGAGATTGTGACGTTTCGTACTCGAGAATTCGATCCTAGCGCCAAATTGGCTTAAAATTGCGTGACTATTTTGAAGAACTAACTAATTTCAATCCAATAAGAATAAGAATAATGTTTATTGTTCATTGTTACAGTAAATAAAGAATACCTTAAAACTATTATAATAGGTCTTTACCTATGAAATTGGAGACCCCCAAAATTAACAAAAACAATATTGTTTTCAAGTACCAAATCACGTAAGTAACTACAAAATTGACAGTGGAATCGTATTGGCTTGAGATTGAAATTGAAATTAGTTTGGAGAGTAAGCCTGCAGTTCCGGCTGAATACCCGTGTTTTACATGGAGCGTCTGCATATCAGAAACCACAATACAGTTACACAACACGATGCTCCTTGAATATACTGATGGTCATACTTTCTGGTCTGTCTACATGTAAAAACTGTCAAAGATTTACGAATGCCAATCGGGACCTACAGCTTTACGTGCTTTGCGAAGCATGAGGAGTCAGTAATGTCCTAGATAGGTAAACTTGGAAAGTCGATGAATTGGAAAGTTTACATTGGTACTTGCCTGGTTTCGAATCCGCCTCAAAAACCTCATGCATGAGGTTGCGGACACAATGTCTGAGAGTAGGTACTGTGGCAACCGTATAGGTTCCACTACTAATTACTAACTTGCAAAACTGGCATGTTAGACTTTTAAGGTTTACGTAATAAAAAGTTTAGTTAGGACTGACGTTCCTAGGAATAAGAAAAGGAGACGTCAAGGAACGTCCATGTATATTTTATGTGTAAAACATAATGAAAGTGCGATAAGCTAAATAATACCTACTTGAAGAACATAAAGCCTTTCATTTGCGCTTTCCACCCCCAACAGTACCTAGTGAGACATTTTGTTTCTTAATATCATCGGTCACTATATAGGTACCAATATTACCACAATCGATTATGTCATCGAGCCCACGTGGAATGAATCACCCCCGCTACTGCTTTATGTTCAAATTAAATTATTAGGTACCTTGACTTTCAATTTCAAGTAACTCCGGCTGACTGCAAGGTGAATGGCCGCTTGTAGTGTTTTCACTAATTCTAATATCATCTATATGTTAAGTTTCGTTAGCAATACAAAGAAATCGTATCGATTGTCAATATAAAAAAGGAGAAACTGACTGACTGACAGACATATCAACGCGCAGCTGAACCCACGGGGACTAGGAGTGTGAAATTTTATACAAGGTTTCCTTTTATGACATAGGCAAGCACTAAGAGAGGATTTTCCAAAATTCATCCCCAAAGGGGACGAAACGGGAGTCCAAAGTTTGTTAGGAGAAATCTAGTCAATAATTATAAAAGAAGAAACTGATTGACTGACATATCAACGCACAGTTGAAACTACTGGGGCTAAAAAACGGTGTTTATTCATGCACAATCCATGATTTTTTAATGAAGATTATAAGAGCGGATCCGTGTACATTAATATCTAATAAATAATTAAGCACGATGATGTGTAAGTATAGCAGTAGCAGTATGTAAGCGCAAGAAAACCGTACATTACTTAATAATTAATATTTCACAAGATCGAGATATTTCACAAACAAAACGAAAAGAATAACACAATAAAACATACCAGCTAAAAACGTAACCTTCAATGAACACAGCACTAAAAACAACTAAAGTTTGCAATAAATGAACCGTAATTTATCGTATTATTTTACACTAATAAACAACAAAATAGTCTCCCGACGTTTTTTATACAACGGCACTGATCTGAATTACGTCCAAGTGACGAACACGTGCAGTCACACTATATTTTCTTCTGTAGTTCAGCATACTGAAATGAATGACCGCATTGCCAGCCAATCAGCGTCGGTTTCGTTCGGCAGTTTCCGCCTTGCCGACTTTAGCTGAACGCTGTACCCGTGTTAGTGGAGTTTAGATCAATCGATGTATAAGATCGCTGAGTCAGAATTTAAGGGCCTAAGTTATGTTGTTAGTAAAAAAGGTACAACTAACATTTTTTTTCGATTTTATTTAATACATATTTGTAAAGAAATGTTACTTGTGCCCTTGTTAATTACGACGGCAGGTAGGTATTCCTAATTGCGATTGTCCGCAACGTTTTTCTCGTAAATCGTTGAATTGAATAATAAATAATTGAATATCCGAAATGTTCAGAATATGTACCTACTGTTTTTTTTTCTGATTTTGTGTTTTTTTTCGGATTCGATTGAAAGACTAGACACACTTCAACGAACCCGAAGAATGTTGAATGGATGTAATTTCTGAAAAACTTTGACTGATCAATTTTTTTAGGGTGCTTCCTCCGGTCGCGACAGACTTTTAGTGACTAAAACCACACCTATGTTCCTTCAAATGCCCTTTGCGTTCCAGGACCCCGGGTTTCCCTTTCCGAAGTCGACCCATGGCCCCAGTAGGCTTCCGTCCTGCTGGGCCCCTACGTTGACTGAACTATGCATAAAATCTAGATGTAAGTGTAACTGTGAGCCATTGAAATGTAACGTGGTAAATCCTTTACATTTGTTTGAAGTCTTCGTTTTTCATCATTATCATTAATAGAATATCACTTTGTTTAGAGCATAAGAATATGCTGTGGGCTGTTCACCCAAAGCCAGAGAAGTTATTTGATGATATCCCACCTCAAAAAAGTGCAGTCATATCGTAGGTACCCTTATTGCATAAACCAACTATCCGCAATTTTTTACCCAAATTAAGTTAAATATAGCTACTGATTAGTCTCATCAAGACGAATCTACAGATAATACCGATTATTAGCTACGATACTTATTTACAAAGATAGTTTCGGCAAAAAGTAAATAACCTATAGATTTGATCGAATATAATAATAATAATATAATAATACAAAAATTTTGGTGCATTTAGTTGGTTTTTGCATTAAGAGTACGATACATTAGATACACTTTTTCGTTAAAATTCTAAATAATTTTTAAGTTATAAAAAATCACGTATTTCTTAGAACATGGAGTTTTCTGAAATATTCGATTGAATGGCGGAATGACTGAATGATAACAAAGCGTTCAGGCGTTTTCTCTCTTTTTTCGTGTTGCCTCTTTTTTAGACGTTGCGTTGGATGTACCAACAAACTTTTCAAACATGCACAGGTTGACAAAAGACGTCTCAGGAAGGACCCTCTTAAAAAGTATTTATGATAATATGTTAATAGTTTGAACTATTCTTAAAAAGATCAGTAGTTGTATGAATAACAAATCATATTTTTTTACAAGGTATAGATAGTCATTAATAAATACTTCTTAATTAGGGGTGAGAAAATTTGCTTTTTTACAGGAACGGGATTCCTGTAAAAAACGCAAATTGTGGCTTACGAGGTTCTTCCTAATAAGGCTCGTTATTCATACAATGACGTGAAACAAGGATTTATTTGTTTTATTTTGAGGTTTCCGATTCGTGCGGTTTCATTTTTGTTTAGATACAGTTTATTCATAACTAGAATATAATTCTAATGTGGAGCAAAAATAATGATTTATTACAGTGTCGGTTTTCCCGATTAACCTCACAAGGATAGAAACTAATAAACACATAGTTTATGTAGGTAATTATTTAAAATCGTCCTGTACGTGACGTTTATGTGACGTTTAATATATCAATTCGAATACATTTCAATTTGAACAATACATATGGAAAATCCATGGAATTAGTAGGTACTGATTAGTACAATATGTCACTCAGGTAATTCGTCATTATGTTATGATATTTCGTCACATATGATGTAATATGATATTTTGTGATGTTTTTATTACTACATATCGTACTCTTAATGCAAAAACCAACTTAATGCACCAACATTTTTGTTTTATTACATTATATTATTATTATTATATCTGATTAATTCTGTATTTTTTTTGTTTTTGTCGAAGCTATCTTTGTAATTATGTGTCGTAGCTAATAACCGGTTACGGTTACCGGTAGATTCGTCTTGAGACGAATCGATAGCTATATTTAACTTAATTTGGGTAGAAAACTGCAGATAGTTGGTTTTTGCAATAAAGGTACGATATAGGTATTCTATTTGTTTATATGGAATTTTGGCTTCTGACAATCGCTTCGTTCTTGAGTTACCCTTTGCGATCCATGGCCCCGGTAACTCTTGCAAAAAATCCCAGTGGTATTGCCATGAAACAAATCATCGCCGATCTAACACGCTGAAAAATTCTTTATGGGAAAACCCGATAACATTTTGCTGGGAATCGACCAGAACTCATAATTGGCTGTTTCTTGAGTCCAGTCCTTGAGTATCAGTAATGATTAATTAATGTTACGATGTTAGCATACTTTGATGAATGAACTCAATCTAAATGTGTGAAACACGTGTCGTCAAGAATTTGACGTCTTCCATGAATGGATGTGACTATGCTTGAAGTAATCATTTGATAATTAAATGTTTCTTAATGAGTAATCTTGTGAAGTATATATCTTCCTGCCCTTGTCCCATCTTATTTGGGGTCGGCACAACATGTTTTTTTCTTCCATTCTATCCTGTCAACCGTCATGCTATCACTAACTTCCTTTTCTTTCATATCACTGTTCACACAATCCATCCATCTTTTCTTTGGCCTCCCTCTCCCTCTCCACCCATCCACATGTATACTCATAACTCTTTTAGTAACATGCGTTTCATCTCTCCTCTTTACATGACCATACCAAGACAAACGATTCCCTTTCAACTTTTCAGTCACTGGCGCCACTTTCAAACTTCCTCTAATATACTCATTTCTCACTTTATCCATTCTCGTCTTATCCATTCTCGTCAGTAATCTTGTGAAGTAACTCGAATTATTAAATATTTTTAGATTTTTCGTTGGAAAAACTTGTATAAACGGAATTTTGAGTTGGTGATACTTAAATGTTCTTTTTTTAAGTTTGGAAATCATCTAATGACATCTCCCGCATCTACATGACACATCCACCATGTCCTCCGGTCGATCCACACAATGGTGACACCCGGGCGTTTCTTCCGCAAATAAGTTTTCCCCGCTGGAGTGGAGCGAAACGGTGTGTTAGACTTTAACTAACTAAAACCGACCCGTGTTCCTTCAGTTGCCCTTTTCTTTCCAGGATCACGGTAACTATTTCGAACATTACTGCAGCCCTAACTTGTTTAGCGTAACTTAATGTTCAGGCGAACCCGAACTATTAAGGAAAACCTTATTATACACCACTAGTTTTTAATTAGTAGGTATAAATATAGGTACTTAAAGGGCTTATTAGAAAAGGTCTTGTTATTATTTATGCAAAGTCTCAATAAATAATATTCATAAACAACAAAGTTATGAGCGTTTGTTTATATCCCAAAATGTCACTCAATTTATGGAAATATTGTACAGGCTATTATTGATTATGAATGAAAAACAATGGCAAAACACTGCGCGTAGTATTTTCTAGGAGCAATTGTTAGGAATGACTGATTCAATTATCAATTTACCAATTGTGACAAATTTTTGTGGGCATTTTTTTAATTTCGTTTTTTTTTACCTTTGACTACACAAATGTCACGGGTCAGTGGTACGGATAGAGTCCAATATTTTTTAGTACTAATAAAAAAATAGGGGTGCATAATTTCCTGTGATCGCATCAGAAATGAAGATCCTCAGGAGAACCAAGGTTACCTACATATCCCAAAGAATCACCACGTAACGGAAGACACTGCGTTGGAAGGCGTCCCACAAGGTGGACTGATGATTTTTTTTTATTTTTCGGGGGGGTGAAAATCATCTAATGACATCCCCCGCTCTTGGGCGGAGCGGGAGATAGTGTCAGACTTTTACTGACTAAAAACCCACTCCTGTTCCTTCTTTGCCATTTTTTCCAGGGCCCCGGGGGTCACTTTCGCATCACCCATGGCCCCAGTAGGCCTCGACCCTGCTGGGCCCCTACGGTTGCTGACATCTCCTTGAGGCGCGCGTGGAACACTACGCGCCGTCGACGACTTGGGCTCGGTCCGGACAGTTACCGGACGATCGGACGGCGAGCCACCCATTGCTCGCCGTCCGCAAGCCCGCGCCTACGATGGCCGGAAATCAGGATCGGAATCCCGGCGGCGGTTGGGGCGTGAGTTCCGTTGCCTCACGCGATCGGCCGCCTCCTTTGCTAGCATTACTGCTTCGCAGAAGGAGGCAACCGCCTGCCACTCCTCCTCGCTCCGGACCATGGCCTGTACCAAGGCCCGGCGCGAGATCGCTGCCGCCGATCGCCCCCACGAGGACACGGCGGTGATGACCTGGTGAGGGACGAGGGAATCCCATGGATGCGAGACGCAAAGTACTGGCCGTTATAGTGACGCTTGAGGGAGATCTATGTCCAACAGTCCAGGTGGCATAAGTCCATGTTAACAAACAAATTAAACTAGGTTTTTCTTTAAGTGGAAGTGTTTTTTTAACTTAAAAGGAAGAATTTCCTTGTACGAAAAACTTTCATCAGTCGCGGGTATACCTCACCTACCATTTTATTATGTTGGCAAACACATGCAAGCATGACTCACCGATTACCAATGTAATAAAATGACAGCTCTTACAAGCAATTGTAATAAAAATCAATTATCATTGTCTGAAACACTCAAGTGTTCTTTGAAAATGATATAACCGTTTCTTGATAGGGGTATTCACAACGTGAAACAACTTCGATCACATGATTAATTTAGCTATTTAGCTTATTTAGCTGTCAGGGCCACTAACCACTATACCAACAGGCCTATCTAAATAGATACTCTTATTAGCGCTCTTCCTTTCTCCTACCATTTATAATGTTGCTGTGCCCGACAGGGTCCATAATTGTTTCTATTTTTTATTATTTATCACCTGACATGTACATTATGGATTGCAATAAAGGTTTGAGTTTTTTTTTTTTTTTTTTTTTTTTTTCGGTGGGAAAATCATCTTATGACATCCCCCGCCCTTGGGCGGGGCGGGAGATAGTGTCAGACTTTTACTGACTAAAAACCCACTCCTGTTCCTTCTTTGCCATTTTTCAGGGCCCCGGGGATCACTTTCGCATCACCCTTGGCCCCAGTAGGCTTCGACCCTGCTAGGCCCCTACAGTTGCTGACATCTCCTTGAGGCGCGCGTGGAACAGCACGCGCCGTCGACGACTTGGGCTCGGTCCGGACGGTTACCGGACGGTCGGACGGCGAGCCACCCATTGCTCGCCGTCCGCAAGCCTGCGCCTACGATGGCCGGAAATCGGGATCGGAATCCCGGCGGCGATTGGGGCGTGAGGACCGTTGCCTCACGCGATCGGCCGCCTCCTTTGCTAGCATTACTGCTTCGCAGAAGGAGGCAACCGCCTGCCACTCCTCCTCGCTTCGGACCATGGCCTGTACCAAGGCCCGGCGCGAGAGATCGCCGCCGCCGATCGCCCCCACGAGGACACGGCGTTGCTCTGCCCAAGCGGGACACACCTCCACCGTGTGCTCCACCGTGTCCTCCGGGTGGTCCGCACAATGGTGGCACCCGGGCGTTTCTTCCGCACGAATCCGGTGCAGGAACCTCCCGAACTTACCATGTCCGGTGAGGACCTGCGTCATGCGGTAGGTAAGGACGCCGTGTTGCCTTTCCAGCCACTCCTCAAAGAGGGGAATTACCGCCATAATTACGGCGTGCCCAGCACTGGGTTGCGATAGTCGCTGTCGCCATTCCACCATGAGACCCCGCCGGAGCTCTGTCCGCCATGCCGCAACTTGTCGTGGCAGCGGAGTTTCGCCCCGGCGTTGCATCTCCACGCGCAGATCGTGCATGCGTGCAAGGCCTGTTGCCACCAGATCCCATGGTGGCTGGCCAGCAAGGAGGCTCGCCGCTTCGCGGGAAACCGTGCGGTATCCCCGCACCATCCGTATGGCCATGACCCTCTGGCACGCGTTCAGCTGGGCCGCCGGTCGCTTTCGCAGTGACGGCGCCCACACCGGCGCCCCATAAAGGGCCATGGACTGGACGATGCCTGCGTAGAGCCTCCGGCAGGAGGCGTCTGGACCCCCGAGGTTGGGCAGGAGCCGCTTGAGGGCAGCCCCATTCCGATTCAGTTTGGGAGCCAGACGTCGGAAGTGCTCCTCGAAATTCCACCGGCTGTCGAGGACGAGTCCCAGGTACTTCATCGTCGACCCGACGCCGATGTGAACTCCTCCTACCGTTAATTGGGAGCGCCGAGGAAAGATTTGAGATTTGAGATTTGAATTTCTTTAGATTCATGTCGTCATTGGGGTTATTCGTGATTTGTGTAACGGAAGTAGCGTTGCTAGGCGTCCGGATAAAGCCGGACACGGTCAAGCTTTTTGGTTGCGTGTCCGGCCAAATTAGGCGGAGTCCGGCCTATCCGGCTTTTGTTAGTCTTTTTAAATTTGGCCATTTTATTTTAGATTTTTCATGTGTTCTGCCTTACCTTGTATCGATAGTGCAAGCAGATGGGACTAGCAATTCTATCAGTCAACATTATTAATTGTTGTTTAATTACAATATTTAAAAATAAAACTTTCTTCAAGGAACCGCAGACTTGAGTACTCGATATCTTTACAAGTTTCCGGGATAAAGGGTCTTGACAGACAGACGGACAACAAAGTGACCTATAAGGGTTCCGTTTTTTGTTTTTGAGGTACGGAACCCTAAAAAGGTCGATTAGATCCATGCGGAAATCGAACCAGCGACACGTAGCGTACGAGCCAATCGCTCACCATTGCGCCTACCATGTCGTTTTTAAACGTAAACAATCAACAAATACATATAATATTTAACTATAAATCAATAAGTGCAATACATTGATGTATTGTGCATTGTTCTTCAAAAACATTGTAAAGTCTCAATATTCATTAATTGTGTACTCTGTACTCGATTAAATTTATTACTGCAGAAGTAACAAAGTGTGTCGTTGACTGACATCATACGGTGTCAAACTCAATCGGGCGCATTACTATGTGTAATTTAATTCTAAACCTTGTCAAAGAACGTTACCTTTCTCTCTAATATTATTCTAGTTCTACATAATTCCATTTCTTGCATCACTAACCCTTATTATTTTCTTTTCTTTTTTCGCTTCCATTTATTTGTGTAACACTTAATTATAAATACCAAGCCACTCAGAAAGTTTTAAGTTTTTATGTATATGGCACTGGCCACTTGTAATTATTTTGAAAACTTTGGTTATTTATAAGTAAAAATACAATTGTTCGAATTTTGAATTTCCGTCCACATTTTTTCGAGAGCCAAATCAATTTATCGTGTCTCATTTAAAAATGGATCTGCATCGAGAACATTTTCGTGCGATGATTTTCTACGATTTTAAATGTGGCCTAAAACCTGATGAGTCATTTGATCGACTTCAAATTGCTTTTATGGATGAAGGACCTTCAAAAGCAACCATCTACCGCTAGTATAGCGGGTTCAAGCGCGGTCGCCTTACTTTGGGGGATGAACAAAGGAGTGGTCGTCCTACGACGACTGTCACGGAAGAAAGTGTGCTTACACAAGAAAACAGGCTTATTACGACTTAAAAACTGGGCAAGTGCGAGTCGGACTCGCGCACTGAGGGTTCCGTACAAACTTGAAAGGTAAATTGCTGTTTACGATTTATGACGTATTAAATAAAACTACTTACTAGATCTTGTTCAAACCAATTTTCGGTGGAAGTTTGCATGGTAATGTACATCATATAATTTTTCTAGTTTCATAATCTCTTTTTTTGGAAGTTACAGGGGGGGACACATTTTACCACTTTGGAAGTGTCTCTTGCGCAAACTATTCAGTTTAGAAAAAATGATATTAGAAACCTCTATATCATTTTTGAAGACCTATCCATAGATATCCCACACGTATGGGTTTGATGAAAAAAAAATTGAGATTTAGTTCTAAGTATGGGGAACCCCCAAAATTTATTGTTTTTTTTTCTATTTTTGCGTGAAAATCTTAATGCGGTTCACAGAATACATCTACTTACCAAGTTTCAACAGTAGGTTCTTGTAGCTTCGGAAAAAAGTGGCTGTGACATACGGACGGACAGACAGATAGACGACGAATCCATAAGGGTTCCGTTTTTTGCCATTTGGCTACGGAACCCTAAAAGACGCACTGGGAAAACACACAACGCAGTAGCCTAGCTAGGCGTAGGCGAAGTAGGCCCTCGCCCACAGCCTCGCACTCAAAGAGGCCCCACACAAGCGAGGGCTCTTTTAAAATTGAAAGACTCTAGTTTGACCACTATTTCACCTAATGGTAAGCGACGATGTGGTCGAACACTGGGTTGCGACAGTCGCTGTCTCGTTTTCGAATTTATGAAAAACTAGCTTCTAAAAGCAGCTTCGCCCGCATGAAAGTAGGAAATAAATAGCCTATGTTACTCAGTGAAGATGTAGTTTTCTTAAGGTGAAAGAATTTTTGAAATCGGTCAAGTAGTTTGTGAGCTAAGTCGTAACATACAAACAAACAAAAAATCAAAATTTTTCCTCTTTATAATATTAGTTTACAAAAAGGCCTTGCTGATGTGCCTTCGCCCACGTCTAAATTAGTCCACACTACGCCTCTGCACAACAGAAAACACATTATAGAGGCTTATCAATCACGCATTTTCTGTAAACTTATATTTTCTGTCAAACCATATACAATCTTATCCTCAAAACTTAACAATGATGGGCACGTGATACCTATAAAATGACCTTTGAAGAACCCCAGGTTATAAATAGAAAGTGGATGGAAAACACAGACTAGGACAGTCCCGTTCCACTCGTAAACCAATGCACTGATGCATTGAAAATACCTAGAGATTTGGCAGTTATTTATACTGTTCTTGAAAGCAATAAACCAAATATTGACAGCAAAATGTACTGTTTTCCAAATGGTTTTGTAGGAATTCTAAATATCTAGTAGCCAGCTAACTAACGTTGTTTCAAAGATATCATCGTTTTATTCAGACGCGCCAATTGCAGCGAAATTTGCGCGCGAAAAATTCGCGAACTCTCACAGATGTTGCACATGCGCAATTACGCCGCCGAAGGTCAAGGGTTAATATGACACGTAATGTTACGATCTTACGATGCATGTTGCACCATTTTGTGCAATCAACATATTCCTTTCTAGCATCTTCTGCTTGCTCGTAAAATTAGAAAATTAACCGAAGGGAACATACTCCCGAGATAAAAAGTACCGTATGTGCTATACCAGGACATGGTCTACCAATGTGCTAAATTTTATCCAAATCTGTTCTGCCGTTCGAGCGTGAAAAAATATCAAACAAACTGTCGCCTTTATAACACATTATATTTGTGTGATTATTTTGTGATGACAAAGGGAAATGAAAGATTTTCCTTAAATTGCTGGCATGTAATTTTTTTCTTTTACGCCAAAAGTGGAACATAAACGATTGTAAATCAATAGCAAAAAGAATTATGTCTAACAAACGTAACCAAACGAAGTTAGAGACTATTTAGTATATTGCTATGGTTTGTTATCAGGCGTTATTTTTCTTAAACTAAAATACTATATGTCTAATATTTTAAGTTTGCCGGCGCTAAAAATAGTTTTAGTTTAGGTTTTTATGGTAGGTACGCATTAGATAATCGATCACTATCGAAACACTAACGCGTATGTTTTCGATTCGTTTATCGTTTATTTTTTTTACTAATTTTAGTAATGAAAATTGCAAGTTGAAAGAAATATAACAGTAATAACTAATTTAATCTATTTTATCAATGGAAACCTCAAGATATTACGTATTATATTTCCATTTCATTATAATATCACGAAAATAGGTAACGCCTGTCCAAAATATACTAGCAATGCTTCTATACGTATCTTCGTTCGGTTACGGTTTAAAGACCTGTTTTTTTTTGCTATTGATTCCTTGTATTGGCCTCTAACATATAACCTAGGTTTCATTTCTGGCAAAAAGAAAAAGTAAATTATGCCAATAGTTTGCATTGGCCTTACTTGTGCTATATGACATTGCTTCTTGTCAAATTTTATTATTTTAGCTGATGACCTAGACTCATACAAATTTTCCGTTGAGGATGTCCCCTATAGGTTTTGATTCTCTTGCGAGCATCAAAATATGCGCCATAAAAGTAGTATTACCAGCCTTATCTTTAGATCGCGTTGATTAAAGGGGTGACCAGACGGTTGCAAACCAACGTCCCAACCAAGGTGACCTTGCTAGTTTCAATCCGTGTAGACAGCAGTTGTAATCCATAACTTTCAACGCCCTTGGTTGAGAGGCGCGTTTTCCCAACCACCGAACGTCTTGGCGCGTGGTTTAATTCCATGTAACCGCAACACAAACCAAACACATAAACCCTCCCGCCCCGCCCAAGGGCGGGGGATGTCATAAGATGATTTTCCCACCGAAAAAAAAAAAAAAAAGGTCGCCATGGTTGGAACGCTACTTTGCAACCATCTGATGGTCACCCTTTATTTTTTCACTGATACCTGAGTTTGTTATTTATTTCAGCTTGATACCTACACGCGTTCCTGAGAAAAAGGGTCTTGACTTAGTGTTCCCAGGTGCCCCGATTTGCACGGAACATCCAGATTTTCAGGGGTCTGGGGGACGCGTCCCGATTTGCACCTGATCAGGACCCGATACTTCAATAAAAGTATTCATCATCATCATCATCATAATTTTAGTCGAAAGACGACCACTGTTGGACATAGGCCTCCCCCAAGTGTCGCCACAATGACCAGTCCTGTGCGTCACGCATCCATCGGATTCCCGCGACCCTCACCAGGACATCGGTCCACCTTGTGGGAGGCCTTCCAACGCTGCGTCTTCCGGTACGTGGTCGCCATTCCAGAACCTTTCGTCCCCATCGACCATCTGTTCTGCGAGCAATGTGCCCTGTCCACTGCCACTTAAGTTTGGCGATTCTTTGGGCTATGTCTGTAACCTTGGTTCTCCTGCGGATATCTTCATTTCTGATATGATCACGCAAGTAAACTACGAGCATAGCCCTTTCCATTACCCTTTGAGTGACTATAAACCTTCGATGAGGCCCATTGTAAGCGACCACGTTTCGGAGCCATATGTCATCACTGGCAACACGCACTGTAAAAGTATTGTTTATAAAAGTATTAAATACCATTATAATTACCAAAAATTAACGTGTAAGTATTCTGTATCAGTCGCATTTGCATCGCTTTACCGAGTAATGCAGTCAAAATCACACTAGGGTCGATGTCAGACAGGGCTGCGAGAACGTTTGAAAGTGTGACCGTGGCCCTGGAATGCAAAAGGCAAGGACATAGGTCGGTTTCAGTCAGTAAAAGTCTGACACGCCCTCACGCTCCATCCACATTACAAGAAGAACATTGGAAGATCTGCCCCGATTTTAATCCAATCGGACATGGCAACGCTAGTCAAGACAGACGGACAACAAAGTGATCATAATGAGAAGCAGATACAGAACTATACGAAAATGAGTCAAGTACACAATTATTTAATAATGCAATCTAGTGGTGTTTAAAAATAAGTCTTACGGTCGACTTGAACTCTTATCAATAGCCAAGGTTGACAAATAATAATAATAAGTATAGTTAGAAATTTTTTACAACTGGACATAAATAATAATTTAAATTCAGTACAAAGTCTTTTACCATCTTAAACCAATAGTTAGGATCTCACCTTGGTGAGATTCTAAAAGAACACCAGGTACCTACTAGCCTGAGAAAAATTGCCTAAAAAACCATAATAATAATAATATTCCACAACTATCACATAACGCCGTCTAGTCCCAAGCTAAGCAGAGCTTGTATTATGAGTACTAGACAACTGATAAACATACGTATATAATGTATTATCAGCTGTATATTGTTTATAAATAACAGTTTAAACATTAACTGCGCTAAAAATAGATTACACACAAATGAGTAATTTCTTATCGCATGTCGCGCTCTGACTGAGCGTGTAAACGCTACGTTTATGATCTAAAGAAAATTTTAATTTCGGGGACTACCCTGGTGCTGCGGGGACTACGCTGGTGCTACGGGGACTACGCTGGCGATTACTCATACGGTTTATAAGTGCATTTTCCAGACATCGTGATTGAGTATCTAGCCAGAGTAGCCAGAATTGGATATCAATTGATCATCTGGTCTAGTGATTGGTCATAGAAATAACCCGTTAATGGGCCTGCCATTGCACTTTTGATTGACCCTGATATATGTCTCACAATTCAATATAACATTACTCATTGATACTTGTAGGTACATCTACATTAATATTATAAAAAGGTAAAGTTTGTTTTTTTGTTTGTAGGAAGTAATCTCCGAAAGTACTGGTCTGATTGCTAAATTTTTTTCACCGATAGAAAGCTGCTTTATTCCTGAGTGACGTAGGCTATATTTTATGTACGCGGGTGTAGCCGCGGGCAAAAGCTAATGCTTAAATAAAAGTATCATGTGAATCTTTCAATGACTTCTCTCGGGGTGGAATGAGAGAGCCTGTCAGACTTTTACTGACTAAAACCGACCTATGTCCTTCAGTTGCCCTTTGCTTTCCAGGGCCGCGGTCACTCTTTCATATGTTCCCTCAGCCCTAGCTGACATCGAGTGTGATTTTGAAGTTTTGAACGCATTGGCACACTTGATAAAGTGATGCAAATGCGACCGATGTAAATACATGTAATTATAATGTTATATAATACTTTTATTCACTTAAGGGGCACATTTAGCGCCCTGCGGCCCTCACCAGATCATCGGTCCACCTTGTGGGAGGCCTTCCAACGCTACGTCTTCCGGTACGTGGTCGCCATTTCAGAACCTTTCGGCCCCTACGGCCATCCGTTCTGCGAGCAATGTGCCCTGCCCATTGCCACTTAAGTTTGGCGATTCTTCATGCTATGTCGGTAACCTTGGTTCTCCTGCGGTTATCCTCATTAATGATGATCACTAACACAAGTGTAATATTATGCACTACAATTACAAGAATTCATTCAATCGTACTTTGCATATCGTATGATTGCCATTCATGAATCATTACTTTACGCTACGGAAATTTTGCATTACAATGACTCCAGTTATCGTTTGCCCATCTTTATCCTGGTTATGAGGTATCCCATTGTGTTTTGTGGTTAACGATTACAATAAAATACACTATCCTATTGCTAATATAACGAATTTATGACACATCAATCATCGAAAGGACAGGTGGCGACAAAATCATGGACGTTACCCAGAAAGTCGCTAAGCTTATGTGGAATTCGACCGGACATGTCTGCCGCATGACAGACGAGATATGGGTGAAAAAACCACCGAATAATCCTTAGGTACATATCACAAAACAAAGACCCCGCCGCGCCTGTCTGTCTGTTCGCGATAAACCCAAAAACTACTGCACGGGTTTTTATGCGGTTTTCACCAATTTAGAGGTATGTGGAACAGTAGGTTTTTTTTTTTGGGTGGGAAATTCATCCAATGACATCCCCCGCTTTCCCGAGGGTGTGTCAGACTTTTACTGACTAAAAACCCACTCTTGTTCCTTCGTTGCCTTTCATACCAGGGCCGAGTCTTCCTTTCAGAAGGAGATCCTTGGCTCCAGTAGATTCGACCCTACTGGGCCCCTACGGTTTGCTAATATCTCCTTGAGGCGCGCGTGGAACAGTACGCGCCGTCGTCGATTTGGGCTCGGTCCGGACGATTACCGGACGATCGGACGGCGAGCTACAAAATGCACTGATAAGCTTTTGACCCAATCTAAGACGGGGTGACACCTTCCGTTATTAAAGATTGCAAGGTCTGTTTTGTTTCGACCGCTCCGCTCTGGTATTTATATAATAATTTCTTGAGGGAATGCTCGTATCCAGAGAGACCCTTCTTAGACGGAGCACCACCGTGTCTCTTGAACAGAAACTCTCGCATCTGGCTCTGGTTCTGCTCATGGTACGGAGCAGGAAAGCATCGGAAGCAGTCAACTTCTGGCAGTAATGCAAGTGAAGGATATGGCGGAAAGCGTGTGGGAGGTACTCCTCATGTCCCAGCCGCCGCAGGAGATACCCTGGGAGTCGCAGAGCGATTCCCGGCTACCGTAGGCACTAGGGAATGCAAAAACCGCCAAAATTAAAAACCGTTTTTTTTTCTGGTTTCCTAAAAAAAACCGGTTACCCGGGTAACCGGTTTGTAATTTTTTTGAAAAAGATTTTTTTATTGTTTGTTATTTTTAAACTGCTTGCGAAATTCAGGCTGCCTACATCTTGCATCTATTTAATATTTAAATTAAAACATCTATTTAATTTTTAAAAATGTATACAAGTTATTCAAAATTTTTCTCCGTGTTCTCTCCGAGTTGTTATCGATGGATGCTCATCAGAGCCCATGATGACTAATGCCGGAGTTCCTCAGGGGTCTGTTCTCTCTGCAACTCTCTTCCTGCTGCATATCAACGATCTGCTGATGCCCGGTATCTATGGGTATGCAGATGATAGCACAGTTGTAGAGAGATACCTGCCAGGTGCTCGGGCTAGTAAGGAGCTAATCCGGTCCGAAAGAGAGGCTATAGTAGAGCGTACGAATGTCTCACTTCAGGCAGTCTCCAAGTGGGGTGAAGCCAATCTGGTGAGATTCAACGCCGCCAAAACACAAGCGTGTCTATTCACCGCTAAAAGGAGCCCGTTCACCTTGGCTCCTGTTTTTCAGAATGTATCCTTGGAGTACACCGACCGCCTTCAGCTCTTGGGAGTTAAAATTTCCTCAGACCTTAACTTTGGGCGGTTCATTGAGTCCAAAGCCAAGGTAGCTGCTAGGAAACTCGGCGTACTTGCAAAGGTCCGGTGGTACTTCACACCAGGACAGCTTTTAATGTTATACAAAGCACAGGTCCGTTCGTGTGTAGAGTAGTTCGTGTGGACTCGGTGGAAAGGCGTGCAAAGAGGCTAATTGGTGATCCAGATCTGGTTAATTCCAATCTACAAAGTCTTGAGCACAGGCGTAGGGTAGCCAGCCTTTCGGTGTTTTACAGAATGCATTTTGGAGAGTGTGCGCAGGAATTGCATGACTTGATTCCACCATCTCATTTCTACCATCGGACAAGCCGACGAACGGCGAGTATCCACCCTTACGTTGTTGAAACCTCTACGGTCCGGACCAAGCGTTTTGCCTCGTCGTTTATACCGCGTACATCGAGGGACTGGAATAATTTGCCTGCTGCGGTTTTCCCGTCCGATTATAATTTGGGTCTCTTCAAGGCTAGAGTGAATAGGCTCTCAATAAATTAGTGCGCCTCACCATCAACGATTGCATTACCACTTACCATCAGGTGGGATCGCAGTCAAGCACTAGTTTATATCAATTAAAAAATAATAATAATAATAATGAAAATGCAAAAAAATATTTAGGTAAAAGTTATATTTGCGTTTTGTGTTTAAACTCAGTAGGTACAATATAAATCAACATGATCAACAAAATCAACTAAGCGTAATTTTACGCATGAATATAAATTACTATAAAATATAAAACTCAACATAATTGATTACAGATTTAAACTCTTTCATTATAAGCTCTAACTAGGAAATGCAAAACCGGCCAAAATTAAAACCTAATTTTTTACCCGGTTTTCGGTGAAACCGTTTTTAAAATTAGATTTATTATTTTTTTTTTTAAGTGAAAATTTTCAATGGCTTGTGAAATTCAGGCCGCCTACAACTTGCATATTTTTAATAATTATTTAGAAACTTATCTATTCAAAAAAAATAGTAGGTATACCTAATATGGCCATATAAATTCTGTTTGAAATAAAAACATCTTAAGTTCTTAACTACATAAAAACGAATGTCTTAGAATGATGTCGTACATAGAGAATGTAAACCAGAAATCAAACATACTTCTACTCAAAATATCCACCCTTAGCCCTAACACAGGCTTCTAAGCGTTCAGGCCACGCGTCTATCGGTTTACGCACTGCGACCATTGGAAAATTGCCCACCGCTGATCGTATATAATTTTTTAAGGATTCTTAATTATTGTGACGTTTGGAGCAGCCCATATATATCCTCTAATACAGACCACAATTAGTAGTCCAGGGGTTGAAGTCTGGGCTAGCCGAGGGTCAATCATCATCCCTAATGAAGTCCGAAACATTCGCTGCAAGGCAAGCCTGGGTAGTGCGTGCCTTGTGACCGGGTGCTCAGTCTTGCTGAAAAGACCCTAATATGTTATCAAAAAGAGAGAGGCTTTAAGAGGCTTCGCTATGCCGTCTAGGATAGTATCTTGATACACTTTAGCTAAAGTTTTCACCCATTTTCACGAAATACAAACTTGGTCACTCCGTGATAGAATACCCTTACCAAAGTCCAAACCATTACTGATACCGCATGATGACCATTCAGGACTCTGCTAACCAGTTGAGAGTGTTCTTTGGAATTGCGAGCATAAACCCGATCATTTTGCTTGTTGTAATATTCCTTGATTGTGAAAATTGTCTCATCGGTAGCAAGAATATCCATGAGTTTTCCATCAGTGTAACGAACATGCAAAGATTTTGATCTTTTCACTCTTTTCTATATAAGCGACTCGTTTAAGGTGATGATGTTATGATGAGTTCTCACAACACACGGCCGGACTGGATCTTTTATGATCGTGAACAGAAGAAGTGTACAGTTGGTGTAGCTATCTATGATACGATAAACAAACCTACGACGGATACCAAGCCTCAGCAGCGGTTTAAAACAATGTTTGCTAAAAAATAGTGTCATATAGAAGTAATAAAAAAAACTCGAAAAAACCGGATACTTGAAAATAAAACCCGGGTTTTTTAATCATTAAAAATATGCCAAAAAACCGGTTTTTCGGTTTTCAGGTTAACCGGTTTGCATTCCCTAGTAGGCACGGGCCTTCGGATGACGAGAAACGGGTAGTTCACCGTCCGATAAAAACCAAGGTTGACAAGGTCAAACTTCGGTTTCGGTTGGTTTCGGTTGGTCGTCAAGGTTGAAAGGTTGACTGGTAGAGAATAACTTGTTGCGTTAAGTCCGCCTATGTACCGCTGCTTTACATGAAGTTTAAATAAATAAATAAGTAAATAAACCAAGCTGGAATCGATGGCGTGCCTCAAAAAGCCGCCAGTAAAAAATGTCGGCTAGGGCTTCAGGGTTGTTAGAGTTATCGCGACACGATCGCAAAAGGCAACTGAAGGAACACAGGTGGATCTTAGTCAGTAAAAGTCTGACACTCGCTCTCGCTTCACCCAGCGCGCGAGAAGTTATTTGATGATTTTCACCTCAATAAAAGGGTCCATTTAGCCAGGTTTCACTGTATTCTATTTATATATTTTTTTTCGAAAAATTAAGGGGTTGACAAGTTTAGGTCATGGGGCCCGAGTACGCCTGCTTTCCAAGAATATTTATTGCACTTTGTGTGCAATAAAACATCAACAATAACTGTTAGAAACTGAAGAACTTGAAGTATCATACTTCAAGTTTATTTCTACAAGTTCAAATATGCATACGAAGGTTTATGAAAGTGTCAAAACAATAGAAAAATTAAGAGTTTTCTTTTATGCTTAATGCTAAAGATGTCCAGCCCAGCGTGGAAGGGATGCAACGATCAAAATTCGCAATTCCATCCAGAGATAAAGAGTTTCCCTCATGTTCTTTCTTTTATTTTATTCATAATATTTTAACAATCTCTGATAATTTGATTTACTTCTAAGTATGTAGGTACTGCGATGAAACCTCCACAGTACACCAAAATACCGCCTGGGGGCACATGTAACCCCCCCGCCCCCCCTTAAATCCGCCCTTGACCAGAAGACTAGCTCGTTCTTTGCCCAAAGTCTTGGCATTGCCACGTCATTAAATAAATACAAAGGATTAGGCCGTGGCACAAGGGTGATAAAGGTTGAAGCAAAGGAATCAAGAGCGTTCAATAGCATATTGGGTTAACCAACGATATAACCTAAGCTGTGGGGCACACCTGTTTGATGGATGCACCGAACCGGAAGCATAGCTACGAACGGAGACTTAGATCAGCTGCAGTGGGTGAATGTAGGCTGATATAATGATAACGATATAAGGGTAGGTCATTACCTGCCGGGTGCAGTTGTGAGAAAGGGATTATGCCACGGATATACGGATTATGCTATTTATTATACTAATTATTTTTATAATGTGAATGTGAGAACACTGTAGACTCCACGAATTCTTAGATTACTTCATATTACGACTCACTTTTTTTTAATATGATTATTTTTATTGTGCTTTTGTGTACAATATTGACTGGTCTACACTGTTCTTACATAATATCTATTAACTCTTTGAATGCCGGAAGCGTAGATCTACGCGAGACATTGTGTCTCTAATAGCCTGGGGCATACGAAAGGTTAATACTGTAATATGAAAATACTGTAAACAACCACTTTTTTTAAAAGAGTAACCATGGAGTTTCTTTTCGGAGAAACGACCAATTTAGAACCGTGCACTAGCTTCTGACGTTTTATAAGTGCCCATGTAGGCCTTTGTGAAATAAAAATGATTTTGATTATGATTATTTATAAAATTTCCAAAATTTCTGCCCTAAAGGGATGAAATAGGGGAACAAAGTTTGTAAAAAAATGAAATATAAAACCAAAATTTAAAACAGACCAGCTACAAGTCACGCGGGACTTTTAGATGTACCTATTTAATAAATATAATACCTACACAGTCACACATTCATTACACAAAATTCTGACAGAACCTATCGTCTTGCATTCTATATAAATAAAGTATTAAAGCAATCCAGTAAGCGTGATATTAATTAAGTATTAAAGAATTATCCAAACGCCTAGTTAACACTTCGCGTGTTGTCCCAAGTGTTGGGTTTAACCTTGGTCAGAGATTAAGCATTGTCATTTGCTTTACAACGTGGCAATGCTGCCAGTCTTTTAGGCACACTTCCAGTCGACAGTGATACGGAGAAATTTTTTGACGCCATATTTTATCTAAGAGTTATAATATAATATATATAAGGAGAAACTGACTGACATATCAACGCACAGCTAAAACTACTGGGACTAGGAGCGTGAAATTTTGCACAATGCTTCCTTTTATGACGTAGGCGAGCACTAAGAGAGGGTTCTCCAAAATTCACCTCCTAACGGGATGAAACGGGGTCCAAAGTTTGTATGGAGAAATCTAGTTTCATGCGGGTGAAGCCGCTGGCAGAAGCTAGTTGATAATATATATATTATATATTTTTTTTTTTTTATTAATGATAGGCTCGCGTTTGACCACCATCTCACCTGATGGTAAGCGATGATGTGGTCGATGATGGAGCACGCTTGCCTAGAAGTAGCCTATTCACTCTTGACTTAAAGACCCCTAAGTTGTAGCCATCTGGAAACACAGACTCCGGCAAGGAATTCCACTCCTTGGCTGTACGCATAATAAATGTGTTCTTAAAACGTTTTGTGCGTATGGGTGGGATGTCTACCATGATTAGTATTAATTGCTTAGTGTTTTTTTTTTTTTTGTTTTAGTATTTTTTTATGATATTAATTAGATAATAAGTCATCTGCTATTTCAGATTTAAAACCGGAAACTGCACACTTCCGATGTGTCAATACACATCGGAAGTGTCAGCCGGCGCCGGTTTGATACCGTTGCTTAAATCTAAGTTTATAATAAAAAATAAAATACTCGCATCGCTACAATACTGTTCGTTATTAACCGCATACGAGTTTTTTTTCAGGATTTTAATGAGTGAAGTTCAGGGGCTTTTTTTTTCCGGTGTGAAAATCATCTTATGACATCCCCCGCTCTTGGGCGGGGCGGGAGATAGTGTCAGACTGAAAACCCACTCCTGTTCCTTCGTTACCTTTCGTACCAGGGCCGAGTCTTCCTTTCAGAATCAGACCCTTGGCCCCAGTAGGCTTCAACCCTGCTACAGTTGCTGACATCTCCTTGAGGCGCGCGTGGAACAGCACGCGCCGTCGACGACTTGGGCTCGGTCCGGACGGTTACCGGACGGTCGGACGGCGAGCCACCCATTGCTCGCCGTCCGCAAGCCCGCGCCTACGGTGGCCGGATATCGGGATCGGAATCCCAGCGGCGGTTGGCCGGCCGCCTCCTTTGCAAGCATTACTGCTTCGCAGAAGGAAGCGACCGCCTGCCACTCCTCCTCGCTCCGGACCATGGCCTGCACCAAAGCCCGGCGCGAGAGATCGCCGGAAGTTCAGGGGCTGTGTTAGCATAGTTATTGTGATGTCAGTACCTATAGTAATTATTAGCGTAGTTTTACACCTCAAGTGTCTTCGCAACTGGACTGAATATGACTGAATAATATTCAGTCATATCTAGTAATATTCAGTTATTAAATTAAATTAAAATTCATTTATTTCGGAAACCAGTCCATATTTGCTTACAAAATTTGAAATTAAAATATTAAATTTAAAAAATAAACGAAAAATATACGCATTACAAAACCACAAAATTACAATAATGTCATTAATAAAAACACAATAAATTACAATTAGTCAATCACAATTAAATTAAATTAAATTAAATACACAAAATAATAAAATATACACACAATATGTTTTATCTTAGCCTAAATTTGGGTATCGCTCCGTAGTGCTCAACGTGCAGCCTGGTCCAGTACCGCATTATCGGGCAATCCAGATCCAAATCCATCCTCAGGCGAACAACTGAAGGTAGGTAGCTGTTGGAACTGCTTCGTATGCAGCGCATTAGAGACACAAACTCTTTGCGGATTATCGCCTCAAAACCATCTATGTTTGCGTCCGCAAACATACCCGACGCACTACAGTAGCGAGGCAGCTTCATCAGCGCCCTGAAGGCATTATTATAGAGGATACGCAGGGTGTCATACGATTTTTTCGTATGCTTGACCCATGAGCTGCACGTGTAAAACGATTGGCAGAAGGTCCTAAACAACGTAGCTTCTACTTCCGCAGTACAACGTGCGAACCTACGAGCCAGCATGTTAGCTCTAACAGACAAAGCCCTGCGTTCCCTATCTATATCCATATCATCTACAAGCGACTCGGTGACTCAGTGGTCCAGATACTTGAACTGCGATACTGTTTTAAGGAAAAGACACTGTCCCACAGGTCATGCTGAATGGCAGTGTGCCATTCAGCATGACCTGTGGGACAGTGTCATAAGTTTTAGAGCCCGCCTTAAACACCATGTACTCGCTTTTAGTGGCGTTATATCTGAGCCCGTGGGCCACCGCATACCGCTCGCAGATATTAGAGATCAGTTTTCGAAGGGCACTGATCGAGGGACTCAGCAGCACCATGTCGTCCGCATAACTGATGTAATATTCAGTCACACATAATACGTGGAATGACTGAAAGGTCAAAGCAAGGAAAAAAGTCATTACACCCAATAAAACAGTAAGTGCATCATTTGAGACCGGCTTCATCGATTGGGTTCGTAATAGATTGAATAAAGTATATACCAACTAACTACTATAATATGTTGAGACAAGAAAAAATGCTCATTTATGAATTTAAAATACGAGAACGTTCTTTTTTTGATCTAAGTGGGTAAAAAAGAACGTTCGAATTTCCCGGGCAAATTTAAAGTTTCAATCACTGTCAAATTTAAAAGTTGACGGCAACATTAAAAAATTTAAACAACCCTCCTACACGAAAAAAATTCAGTGATATATTTGATAAAACCTATAAAATTTTCAACACAAAAAAATACAAGTTTTTTTATCTTGCATTGCATATATTAAAAAGTGAAAAGTGCTGCTACATTAAAAAAAAATACTTACATTAAAAACATTCCTAGAAGCACAAGACTGGCAACGACACTGATGTTATCCATTATGTTGGTACTGTTCCACTTTTTGGTGATAGTGCTACCGAAGCAAAAGCTTTTCACAAAATGTAGCTAGTTTGATCTAGTCCTTAGTTTTTATACGCTACCCGTACATTGCCGTAAGGCAAAGGCCCGAAATACATATACGAATCCGGGCAACACTTATAAAAATGATAATCTGTAATTATTATTTATTGCGAATTATCTCGGTTCATTTGTAGTCATAACAGTTTCAAAATTGTTTGGGTATTTTTACATTATTGTCCTATTATCACTTTTTCATTTTCACGGTTGATTAAACATGTCCACGGCCAAGATTAGGTACTTATATCTGAACCGCAGCGACTCTAATGACCCGCGTATAATCTTTTAAAAAACACGGTTTCTGAGGCAATGTGATATCAACCTTAGTACGTTGTGTTATGTTCTATTATGGAATACATCAGAGCCTTTTAACTTGTAGACTGTGTGGTCATTAACTAGTAATTTCAGTTTTGTTCCTATGCAATATTAAGATGTCACGATAAACACGTTCGAAGCAGACGAATGCCTCGTAACTTTATCATTATGAAGTTAAGACTCATCTGCATTTGTAATACTCCTAATTCACACCCCCTCGTTTCGTCGTAAGAAGGTTTTTCCCAACTCCGAAGCTGAAAATCAATACCAAGTCGTAATATTCTTAGATTATAACGCCATCTATTGTGTGTTCAGTGCATTAACTGAAAGTTGGTACCGTAAGTAATGGTAGCTGTCGCTTGCGCGCGATCTCAAATGATGAATTAAACTTTTTCGATAAATCGACGGCCCCCTACGTGAAAGACATGTCCAAAATATATATATATTAAATTTTATTATTAACTTTGGTTAATTGATACGCATATGGCCACTTTTTTTTTAGAAAATCGTATATGAAGATAAATATTCTAATGATTTCGTTGCCGTATTTACGGACATCTATACGTAAGAATATTTAAAATATTGGTTACACATTTACAACCGGCCTACATTGAGTATTACAGATCATTAATAAAATATAGAAGTTTTTTTCTTATGATAAAGTCCTGCATGTCTCTTTGTACTTAGGGGCCGTCGAAATATGCAGGCACACAGACAGTGTGGGTCCCCCAGTCTTACAAGGTTGACCGATGACCTGGTGAAGGTTGCAGGAATCCGATGGATGCGAGACACACAGGACCGTTCATTGTGGCGACATTTGGGGGTCTATGTCCAGCATTGGACGTCTATCGGCTGAAATGATGAACAGAAGTTGTATTTTACCAGAATTATTACAGTCTAGGCGTTGCCTTAATATTGGAAAAATTAAACCGAAGTATCGTTTAATTATACAAACGCCTGCTCATGCCAATAATGCAATAGAGTGACAAGTGAGTTCTTGCGGTGAATTATTACCGAAACCCGCCGTGGAATCATCGTCGATGTCCGACGTTTACTCGAAACTACCCGCGCCGCTGAGTCTATATCGCTATCGACATTTTCAAAATACTCGGAGTATATGCGAGGCAGTCGGGTCATAACAGCGTTTCTCCCATATTTTGTGCGGCAGCCAGGGATACTGAATAACTTGGTATGTCTGGTACGTGTTTTAGGGGTACATAAATTTATACATGACAGCAGATCACTGCTGTCCAAGTGACCTCGCAGAATATTAAAGAGAAAAAGCATGTCTAACATTTTACGCCTATCCACAAGGGGAAGTATATCGTAGTGTTTGCAGTCTAGAGCATAGGAATCATGACGTCTACGGGATTTGAAATTTAGGAACTTTACAAACTTTTTTTGTAACGGTCCTCACGCCGCAACCGCCGCCGGGATTCCGATCCCGATTTCCGGTCACCGCAGGCGCGGGCTTGCGGATGGCGAGCAATGGGTAGCTCGCCGTCCGATCGTCCGGTAACCGTCCGGACCGAGCCCAAGTCGTCGACGGCGCATAGTGTTCCACGCGCGCCTCAAGGAGATGTCAGCAACCGTAGGGGCCCTACAGGGTCGAAGCCCACTAGGGCCATGGGTGATGTGAAAGAGATCCCCGGGGCCCTGGAAAAATTGCAAAGAAGGAACAGGAGTGGGTTTTTAGTCAGTAAAAGTCTGTCACTATCTCTCGCTCCGCCCAAGAGCGGGGGATGTCATTTTATGATTTTTCCACCAGAAAAAAAAACTCCTGAAACTTTCCCACTCATTACAATTGTCTAAGGGACCTTTGCGGGTTGGCCCCTCGTATGCCTTCCAAAGAAGTGAAATAAAAATCAGTGTTCGTTTACAAGGATATATTTTCTTGATATCGTCATTTATTAAGCTCTTTGTATACATACAAAAAATCTATAATACTGACAGTACACGGGATTTTATAAATAATATTTTATTTTCTACGCGGCATGCGGCATTAAGTACGGACACATGTAGACATTCTTTTTTTAAATTGATTTATAAAAGCGTTTACAGAGCTGTAATTTGTCTTCATTCCTCAAAACGTATTATCATATTTCCAATGCGGATGCACTTTAATATAATTCTATAGCTACTCCACTGTTCAAATAAATAATTTTTCAAAATATATTATCGTTACGTGACTTTGACTTTTTAGTAATACCTCAGTATTACTTCTAAATTTAAATTATTCTAAATTTGAATTTGAATTAATTCTCTATTCGTATATACCCAGTGGTGTATAGTTAAAAAAAAAACCAAAACAGCAAATGATTAACGGACCAGTTTGTATATTTCTATACATGCCTTAGTACATAACTTTAAAATAATAACTACTATTATAGGAACTTGCATAAAGAATAATTACAATACCATTAAACAATATCTGCAAAAGCGATCAACCGTAACTTAAAAAAAAAACATACATTTAAAGTACAGAGCATGAGCATAAAATTAAATGTGTAACTATATCGCAAAAATCAAAAATAAACAAGATTTTTGGATATTTATTATGAAAAACAGTTTTTATTAAAATTTTAATCGTTAATTAAAGGAAAAATCAGCAGGTCTACTGGAAAAAATTTCGTAAGAAATAATCTTAAAAATCGCAGGACCTTTAGTACTCTTTTATCTGTATTTGTTCTTTTCGATTTTAAGTGTTTGTGTGTACTTAAATAAATTAAAAAAAATACTTTTGAACTTTTACGACCGTTTAAGGATAAGGTAAAAAAATGGTTGTGGATGATACATAAAACATCTAAATTTAAAACATTTCGTTAACAAATAAAATAACATACAAATTCGTTTATTCTTATCACAAAAAAAGGCTGCCTGACGCATTTTGCCCGCAAAATAACGTCATAGACCACAAATGGAATATTTTATTTTAATACTAACACAAAAAAAAATAACCTGGTCAACATTATATTGCAAAAAGAATAAAATATTTCAATAATAACGTAACGTACGTAAAATTTGTGACTTCTATAAAAAAATCACCAGACTATGCAAAATATTACGATTTTTTTTCTAGACACTAATCTTTACAGATTACTGCTATAAGCGTGTTTTTCAGTAACATTATAAAAATTAAATACTAAAAATGTCACATTTAAATAATAAAATAACACGGATCAGTTTATCAGGGTCAACAAAATTACGCCAGTTTTGTAGCCCTAGCCGTAAGTCAAAATAGTACATTTTAATACAAGTGCAGAAAGTTTGTCTTTGCGACCGAGGCGGAATCCGCACGAGCCGTAGGCGAGTGTGTTATGGAGGGCTGTACCGCTGTAGTGATAAATTTGCACGTGTATTAAACGATTTTTTTCAATACACTTACGAAGAAATGAATAAACGGGGGTCGATCGGGGACTCGTGGGGGTCGACGCGCGCCCAGCCTGATACGATACATGTAATAACATTGTGGCAGGGGAGAGCACGCGCACTTTTCTGCACTAGTGCGGAAAACAGTCTATTGCCTGCCTAAAGCGGTGGGATAAGAGCGGGTTTTCGAGTAAGTATATTGAAAAAATAATTGTAGCTCTAACCTAAATTAATTTATATCGTAAGGAATAAAAACTTAAATAACTAAATTGACTAGTATAGACAGTGAACAGTGCAATAACAATAGTCCACATTGAAATCGAGTCAGATCATGAATTCTATAGTTCTAGCGGTCCACCTTCGTTAACTAATATTCTGTATGAGTAACTTTTGGTCCTTATTATACATTACCAACATTACAGGATATAATAGTCACAAAACAGTAAAGACAAAAAAAAACAATTACTTATACAGAATGAATTTCTGGGTCGACGCTGCATTCGTTGTAACTTAGGAGATCCCTCTTGGCATAGCATTGTTTGACATAACGTTTGCACATAACTTTTATTAGCATTTAATCTAATGTGTTTTGGCATAATTTGTAGTTGCATATTTTTTTAGCTAGGTTAGGTTACATTGTGCTTAATATAATTATGCTTAATATAATTATGCTTCATTATTATTATGCCAATAGTATTTTTTATGATGGCATAACATTTATGCCTAATAATATTATGCGTAAGTTCAACAAGTAGTTTTAATTTAACAAAACTTAGACATTTAAAAAAACTATGCCTTGTAATTTTTTAGCCTATGATAAAATTTGTTCATCACTGCACTTTTTGCCAGTCGTCCTTTTATTTAACATTAAAAACTGTTTGATCATTGTAAGAATGTGTTCTTTGTGTAGCCTAGTATAATATAAAAATACTGAAAGAATACATATTTTCCTGGTGCATGCATCAATGATTTCTTATGTACTATTTTTATTGGTCTATATTTCTTCATCTACATACTCGAACAATCGAACCAAAAACATTGTGTCTAGTAATAAATTCATTGGAAAATCAACATATTTATATATATATGCTTGAGTAAATATTTCATTTAATTTACAGACAATACAGAATGATTTTTACTTCAATAACAATATTTTAGGGGATTAAATCCCACAAGTAGGAACAATGCTCACTATGGGTACAAATCATGTCTCAAAAATTGACATTTTCCGTTCTTTCTGCATCACGTCTATGTTTAATGTAATTTCATTCTTAATTACTGGTTTCTACAAAAACTCAATTCATGTTGCTAAAACTACGTTAGAAAAATAATTAAACTTTTTAACTTTAAACGAGTTTCTCCCAAAATCAGTTTATGAGAGCGTTCACTGTTCTTTGCTACCCTTCAAATGTATTCAACAGTAGAATTTTTCATATTAAAGATTATTCTCATAGCAAATGTGGTTCAAATTTATAAGTACTTCGAACCCCAGAAAGATTGCTAATAATGATACAAAAATTTTAAAAAATAAATATCCGCAATATTTTCTAAATTTAAAACGTGTTGTGAAGCAACGTTATACGAGTAGATATGAAATGAAAATGCAGATGCACTGTAATTTAAAAAAAAAAATAGCAAATACCTACTAGCGCCAATATATCAAAAATAGTACAGTCTATAAAAAATCGCGGATTGATCAACAATATCCATCTTTTTTCTAAATTCTTACCCTTACATAAATATACAACAAATATATGACCAGCTATATACAATTTGGTTTTATAAGCGTAAATAAGTACAACAATTGTAATATCCTAAATATTTGGTCTTGGTTCGTGACTCCGGTGATCTATTCGAAGGATGAATTCCTTTTTCTTAGAATTTTGATCGAAGTGGTAGGATGATAGTGATAGATGCACTGTTGTCGGCATTGATGTTATTATCATTATTCTGAAAAAAAAAATATTTATATTTCACCTTTCATCATATGACATAAAGGGAACAATAAAACCTTGAACCAAAAATTATAAAAAAATATCCAAGGCGTGTTGGACGTAAATCTTAAATACCTATCCATTACTAATCTAATTTATAAAATCTATTTTCACCGTTTTTGCTATCGAATTCCTCCAAAACGGCTTGACCAATTTTTATGATATTTTTTTTGTATATTTTCGGTTGATCTCAAAATAGGTCGTAGGCAATTTTTTACCTTCCTACGATTTTTTTTATTTGATAATTTATATGGCATCATAACGTTTTGCCAAATCAACTAGTAAAAAATAAAAATCAACTATATTCGTAATTATCAGGACAACATTTGTATCATTTTGTTTTTGGAAAAAAAATCCTTATTATTGAATTAAACCACAGCCTTGCGAAGCTGGGGCAGGTCGCTACTATTTCATAAAAACTTAGTCTTGAATTAATAAAAAACCAAGTGTAAAATTATGGAGAGAGAGATTTAAATTAAAAAAATTGGTGCAGTCTGAGAAATTATTTTTTATCATCGTCCTTTATGTCACCTGCTCGTCATTAAACGACTTGGTCTATTTGTTAACACGATATCTAAATTACCACTTTTTTTCTTTTACTTTTTTTTGCTCTAGTAGGCACCAAATATATAGTCAAGTCAGCCTCCACAGCAAGCTTCGCTTCGTTAGTCGACATTAATTTTTAATTCTCAGCTCCATTTTACCGAGTTCGCATCTGTTTCAATGATTCTACACATTGTCCAGTTGCGTAGACACTCGAGACAAAAATCTACGTAGATACATTACAATACAATCTCGGAATCAATTTGTACTCATCACATATAACATGTCATTATATGTCATGTCATTATCATCTATATATTTAAAAGGGGAAACTGACTGACTGACATATCAACGCACAGCCGAAACTACTGGGACTAGGAGCGTGAAATTTTGCACGAGGTTTCCTTTTATGACAAAGGCGAGCACTAAGAAAGGATTTTTCAAAATTCACTCCCTAAGGGGATGAATCGGGGGTCCAAAGTTTGTATGGAGAAACCTACTTTTACGCTAGCGAAGCGGGCACAAGCTTGTTATATATATATCATGTCATTATAATCTAGGAACAGCCACTGAACATCAGTGAAAAAAAATCCCGCTATAAACGGGTGGATTTTTTTTCACTGATGTAGTGCACTTTCAACTTATTATTTGAATTGACAAAAGTGGGAAACAACTTCCCTAACTTTATATCTGAAATCTTCCTTAAAAGATGCTTAAAGGTAGCCCGCGAAATTCAAAACCTAATTGACCTGACCTACCTGCCTTTAACTGGCCTGTTGGTATAGTGGTCAATGGCACTGACTGCTATGCCAAAGATCGTGGGTTCGATTCCTACCCAAGACAAATATTTGTGTGATGAGCACGATCATTTGTTCTGTATCTGGATGTAATTTATCTATAATATGTGTGTATTTAGAAATATTTAAGTATGTTTATCAGTTGTCTAGAACTCATAACACAAGCTCTGCTTAGCTTGGGACTAGACGGCGTTGTGTGATAGTTGTGGAATATTATTATTATTAAAGGCCTTTAGAGTGTTACGTAATAAATATTAAAAAGGGGTGGGTTCGGCCTATTCTTATTTTTTCTTATTAAGGAAGGAGTGGGGGTCAAAAACTAGTAAAAATCGTCTTACGTAATAAATGAAAGGTCCTTTATTAAATTTTCTTAAGTTTTTTGCATTTCGCAGGTCAATGTCAAGTTGTATGTTGCTTACAAATTTAATTGGCGGGCGTAATACGTATTTATTTCTAGGCTACCCTAGAGCATTCTCCATAAGGTTTGAGCTACATCTTGTTGCCGACTGCCTCATCGATTCCGCCGCGTGCGATCGCGATCCCGCTCACTTTATAGAATAGAATAGAATAAACTTTATCGCTCTAGTAAATAACGGTTCTACGTGACAGAGAAGGATAGAAACATAGGAAAGTGCGATTCAGTGCTGACAGTTGTAGCTCAACTCAACTCGATAAAACAGAAGCTTATATAGGTATCAATGGCCTAGAAGACAAATGTGCTAACTACAAAATTTTGATAATTTAATATTTTAATGCCAAATGTATTAAAATGAGCATGCTCTACATTTGGCATTAAAATATTAAATTATCAAAAATTTGAATTATTTTTTTTTAGGTTGTAAAATCATCTTATGACAAATCGCGCTCTTGGGCGGAGCGGGAGATAGTGTCAGACTTTTACTGACTAAAAACCCACTCCTGTTCCTTCTTTGTCTTCGTCCCAGGGCCCCGGGTTTCACTTTCACATTTGTCTTCTAGGCCATAGATATTATGGTTCGGCAGATCTGTGGTTCACCACACCATATTTGACTTTTATTTATTTATTTGCTTCAGATACAAGATCCATATTTTTCATTAGAAAATAGGCACATAAAATGATGTTAACAAGCTTCTGCCAGCGGCATCGCCCGCGTGAAAGAAGGTTTTCATCATACAAACCCCGTTTCATCCCCTCAGGGTGTGAATTTTGAAAAATTCTCTCTTAGTGCTCGCCTACGTCATAAAAGCAAGCTTTGTGCCAAATTTCACGCTCCTAGTCTTAGTTTAGGCTGTGCGTTGATATGTCAGTCAGTCAGTTTCTCCTTTTATATATATAGATAACAAAATGTACATAAACAAATACAAATAAACATTACATAGATACCAATCGAATTACACATAAAATGTCTAAATACTTACATCAAACCCATGGGCTCTTTTTCCACCATTAGTCGTATCTTGACTCTGGGTTGAGGTCGCAGTATCAACGAGTACTTCATAGTTATTTGTGGGCTCCACTATTTTGTTGTAATTTACGCTGGTTGGCGTTGTGTTCTGATCACCAGCCATTATTCCACCATCACCATTGTCATAGTCTTTTTTGTTAATTGAACGTAAAATCACGCTGAAATAAAATGTTAAAACTTTATTATCTATTTTATGAACCAAGTAATAAATAGAGGCATTTTTAGGATTGCGTACCCAAAGATTAACCCTATTATTAAGAGCATTCATCCGTTAAAACTACGCAGAAGCCAAAATCAATGATTTCCGACGGACAATATAACAATAATGTGTTTAATTTCTAGATAAGATATTGACGTCATATTATTGGGAATTTCATAATCTAGTGTATGTTCCAAAAACATTTTCAAATGATCGTATAGTTTTCCCATTCAGTTCTTATCCAAGCCGTTTTTAAAACTAGCGGTCGACGGTCTACGCAGATGCGAGATAGTAGTTAAACCGTGTATGGCATATTACTGATCATGTTCCCATTCTGGTTTGTTTGAAGGATAACGAGAGTCCACAGAAAGAAACCAAACTACTCACAAAAATTGACTACTGTCAAGTGGCCACTGATATTTCCAACACGGATTTCAGTTCTATAATGTCAACCAATGATCCAAATGAAGCGGCTGACCTTTTAATAAATTCACTTACCTCTATTCTACGAAAAAACACCAAAGTCAGTTGTGTCTCTTCGAAGTTGCGAACTTTCAAGCCATGGATCACGCAGGGGTTACTCAGATGTATACGAAACAGGGATAATATGCATAAAATTCACAAAAAAAACACCAGATAATTATACTCTCAAGATTACATACCTCCGTTACCGCAACTTCTGTAATAAATTACTAAACAGACTAAAAACAAACTATGAGAAAAATGAATTTGAAAAAGGAAAAAATAACCCAAAGGCGACCTGGAAAGTAATTAATAACATCCTGAATAAACATAATTCTAAATCTCCCCCGACGGACCTTTTGAACATCTCTGGGTCTGATAAATCATCCTCAATAAACGAGGTCAATAGTTTTTTCGCGGCTGTTGGCAAAAACCTGGCGGATAGGAATAGACATAATCAAGATGACAGGTATGTTCCTTATCTCCGTGATAATGCACAGCTTAACTTTCTCGTGCTCCTTACGCCGGATCTTGCTGAGACAGAGAGGATCATTTCGAGTCTTCGTACTGGTTCTGCTGCGGGATGGGACGGAATCACAACCAGAATGATAAAATCGAGCAGACTGTTCCTAGTGCCACCTGTCACACACTTATGTGAACTGTGCATCTCTAAGGGTATATTTCCAAGGTCCTTAAAGAAGGCAATAGTACATCCTATTCACAAGGGTGGGGACAGAGACAGTGTGAACAATTACAGACCTATATCGGTCCTTCCAGTGTTGTCAAAGATTTTAGAAAAGATGCTTAACACTCGTTTGGTTAAATTTATGGAAACACATGGTATTCTATCAGAAAACCAATTTGGCTTTCGTAAAAAAAGATCATGCGAGGATGCTGTTGCTGCCTTTGTTGACAGTGCTGTAAGAGCACTAGATGATGGATCTAAATGTCTGGGTGTTTTCCTAGACTTATCGAAGGCATTTGATACTGTCTCTGTCCCCATACTGCTCACTAAATTAGAGAGGATGGGAGTAAGGGGTCCTGCGCTGGCAATCTTTGAGAGTTATCTTTCGGAGCGGACACAATGCGTCAAAATTGGGTCTTTTATCAGTGACGAACACTCTTTATCATTTGGGGTTCCGCAAGGCTCTATCTTAGGCCCTACTCTTTTCTTGGTATATGTAAACGGTCTATGTAACCTATCCATCCCACACTGTAACATATATACATATGCGGATGATACGGCTCTGCTTGTGAATGGTCGGGACTGGGAGGGGGTCCGTGAGAGAACGGAGTTTGCACTCGGCATTGTGATGTCTTGGTTGGGAAGCAATATTCTCACACTTAATGTAGAAAAGACGAAATATATCCCTTTCTCAATTAAATCATCTACTAGGCCGGATGATTCGTATGTTGTTAGGGCTCATACTTGTAGTGACCAGACAAACCAATGCCTTTGTCCTCCCCTTGTCAGGGCGAATCAGGTTAGGTACCTAGGCATCATGATCGACAATTTAATGTCGTGGAAGGGGCAAATTGATAATACGTCTGGCAGAGTGAGGAAACTCATAACGATTTTCAAGAATCTGCGACACAGTGCTGACATTGACACGCTTCGGATGGTATACTTCTCACTGTGCCAGTCGCTACTTACATTTGGGATAACGGTTTGGGGTGGCGCCCTAAAAACGTACATGATCCAACTAGAAAGGGCACAGCGAGCTGTTCTTAAGGTCATGACTTTCAGGCATTTCCGATACAGTACCATACAATTATATAGAGACTGCAGGGTCATGACCGTTAGACAGCTCTTTGTGCTCAACATCATTTTGCGCAGACATTGTTCACTGGATATTGCTGCTGGTCGTCTGGCCAATAGTAGATCCAAATATGTCTGTCCTGTCGTACGTTGTAGGACTAAACTGGCTGAGAGACATTTCCGAGTCGTCAGTGGTCGTGTATACAATGCAGTTAACAGGCATTGCAATATATCTGGTTTAAGTAAATTTGATTGTAAAAAGAGAGTGAGTCAATGGCTCACTACTCTCACTTATCAGGAGATTGAGAAGCTATTAGGAAAGCTTTTTTGACTTTCATACAATACAAACATATAACACACACTAAACACATATACATTACACACCCACATTTCACATTATTATTATTATTTTTCTTTATACCCCATTAATTAGAGTAAGAAATTCTAATTTTTAGTAATTCTTAATAATTAAATAATTGTATAATTCAGTGATTAAATATAATTTATAATTAATAATTTATCATTTATAATATAATATAATTTATTGATTGAGTAATTTTATTAATTGAATGATTTGTTCTTTGAATAATTGAATTGTTTTGATTTAATACCTAACTAATGTTTTTTTGATAAACTTAATGATTGAAAAATTGAATGATTTGTACAAATGATTATTAGAAACTGTTTGCTTAAAGTGAAAATGTAATAAATAGAGTGAGCCCTGTCACCCATAAAACAAGTTTACTCTTAGCTTGGGTGCCAGAGGTTGATAATCTGTGATTATGCAATTTTTAATAGAAACGATGCCGCATTATGATATTCATAATTTGTGTAAAATTGTATTTTTGGAAAATAAAATTATTATTATTATATTTATTTATATTTCAATACATATTTTATACATTTTTAAATATTTCCTTAAAAAAAACATATTTAAAAAAAAACATTTAAAATATAAAAAATAGTAGCCCACCGGCATCGGGAACAGGGTCCAAGCTACCGGTGGTCAGGGCTCCTGAGAGAGGAACCTCCGGACAATACGCGCCGTGTCTAAGAGTACTGCTTTCTGGATCAAGCCCTTGATCCAACTGCCTAACGAGAGCCTCCTTAGATGTTGGTCGAGGCTCTTTGATATTAATCCATTGGTCGTCACGACTATCGGTACAATGACTGCTGTATCCACTTCCCACATGTCGACAACCTCGCGAGCCAAGTCAAGATACTTAGTTTGCTTATCTTTCTCAGCTTTCACGAGGTTGTCGTCATGAGGGACCGCTATATCAACAATCACTGTACGACGCTCTAGTCGATCTATCACCACTATATCAGGCTTATTGGCAACAATAGTCCTGTCAGTGATGATAGATCGATCCCAATACAACATGATACTGCCATTGTCGAGAACTGGGTCGGGCACATACTTATAGTACGGTACTTCTGATTCCACAAGATTGTATTTAAGAGCAAGTTGCTGGTGAATAATCTTGGCTACGAGGTTGTGTCTATGCAAATAGTCTCCGTTGGCTAGGTGAGAACACCCAGAAATAATGTGTCGGATTGATTCCCCGGGCCGGTGGCATGCCCGACAGATGTCAGCCGTACCGTCCTTCACAATATATTTCCGGTAGTTGTTCGTCATCACAACTTCGTCCATTATCGCACAGACAAAACCTTCGGTTTCCCCGAAGAGGTCACCAAAGCGCAGCCAGGATACAGACGCTAATAGGTCTACATCGGGTCCATGTAGAGCCCGGTAAAAGCGCCCGTGAAGCTCCTTACTCTGCCATACTTCCCTGCGGTCATTAGTATCCAGTATTATAGGTTTGCGCCAGTTCCCGTTAGCCAAGGAGAGCGGAGTGAGGCCCTTGTCCACCGCTACCACATCTCGGTGCATACCCACGTCGGTTTCTAGGAAGTATTCCCTGAGACTGCATACCTCGCGGTTGTGTAGGGTCTTAGCATTTAAAAAGCCACGACCCCCACATTTCCGCGGGATATACAGTCTCATCACCGATGACCGTGGGTGATGCATTCATTATTATTATTATTATTACTTACAACATTTCACTTAAAAAAAAAATGATAACATTGACTAGTACATGGCGCAAAAAAAACACGATTGCTGTAAATTTTCATTCAAGAAAAGTAATCTCAAAACTGTCATTTTTGCCGTTTTTGGAGATATTAAACGTGTTAGTTTAGGATAATATATGAGGCATTTTTGTTTTTTTTTAGACTTATTAATTGAACGCATTTACGATATGTGACATGGTACAATATTTTTTTTAATAACTTATTTGTTTACACTACAATTAATTATTTAATATCACTATATAATAGACGCAAAATCGCGTCAGCGCTTTGTACCGGCCGAGGTCTTTCAGATTTTTAGTCTTTCTATTCTACAGTGATACTAAATAATTAATTGTATTGTAGTGCACATTATTGTTATATTTTCCGTCGGAAATCATTGATTTTGGCTTCTGCGTGGTTTTAACGGATGAATGCTCTTAAGACTCCGCTGTCCGTCCGTCTGTCACCAGGCTGTATCTCATGAACCGTGACAGCTAGACAGTTGAAATTTTCACAGATGATGTATTTCTGTTGCCGCTATAACAACAAATACTAAAAAAAAGTAAAAAAAACTAAAATCCGACTACGACAAAAAAAAATGACGCTGAAAAAGTATGAAACAAGATTTTTAAGATGCTGAAATAGACAAGGTAACTGGAAAAACAAGAATAGAACAAAAAGAAAAGCCGTAGTCACACGTTATTAAAGTGTTTCGATTATTACCTACCTAAGTATAACGTGTGACTACGGCTTTTCTTTTTGTTCTATTCTTGTTTTTCCAGTTACCTTGTCTATTTCAGCATCTTAAAAATCTTGTTTCATACTTTTTCAGCGTCATTTTTTTTTGTCGTAGTCGGGTTTTAGTTTTTTACTTTTTTTATTTAAAAGATTTTGGTGTTAAATCACTGTGTTTCTATACTATTTATTTTGGTATGTACAAGTGAAGCCCTTTCAAATGATACGAAACACGACGTATTTATCTTATTTTTTTTAACACAATACTTTTTGTCTACTAGAGGGCGAAACATTGAAAAAAAGTACCAGCGAAGCCCTTTCAAATGTTATCAAACACGGTATATTTATCTTAACATTTTTTTAAAACATGACTTTTTGTCCGCTAGAGGGCGTTACTTTAAATTTGAGCAATATATTGGAAATGTAGAAGTGAAGCCCTTTCAAATGATACCAAACAAGGCGTATTTATCTCCATTTTTATTTTTAACGCATTACTTTTTGTCCGCTAGAGGGCGCCATATTGATTTTTGTGACACGTCACGTAGCCTATGTTCAGCGGACAATTAAAACGGTTCTAACGATACCTCATACGTCGAGTTCCGATAAGTAGATTAGCAGCTAGGAGGGAACAGATGAACATACTCACATACATACATAGCCTGTCAAAATCATAACCCTCCGTAGTCGGGTAAAAAGACAGAATAAAATAAATATTTAAGGGCCTTCCCATACAACAAACGTGATTTTTTTTTGCCATTTTTTGCTACGGACTGTACGGAACCCTTCGGGCGCGAGTCCGGATCGCACTTGACCGGTTTTATATAGGGTGACTGGTAATTAGTGTACGATACTTAAACACGTGATTGTGCTCATGATAACCAACAACTTTTACTATGGGAGCAAAGCCGAAATCGCGTGACACTATTTCGCGCTCCGCCCAAGAGCGGGGGATGTCATTAGATGATTTTCCCACCAGAAAAAAAAAAACCTAGACTGGTTGACCTCGGTCTTGAACTGCGTAGGACCGGTCGACTCGTGGGAGCAAAGATGTCTTTATTTACATGATTATAGGAGTACTTACTCTTCGTTATCTGGGGTTCTAAATAGGAACTCGCCCTCATTAGCCTCTTCTCTATTCCCTTCTTTCTTGATTTCTGAGTCCATAATCTCCTGTTTGGTTACTCGCCTCCACGGAGAGGACTGAAGTCTTTGGTCTGATAAGTCTAAGGGGTAGCCACGTACAAAACCTTCGGCTGGACTAGTTCTGGAACAAATGAAAAAATATGTTAATTAAGAGGTCTGTACTGTAAGAATTGCTAAATTATACTCCACTCGCGTTAAGATCGACGGCGGCGATCACTCGCGGCGGGCCTTAGTACAGGCCATGGTCCGGAGCGAGGAGGAGTGGCAGCCGATCACGTGAGGCAACGGTCCTCGCGCCCCAACCGCCGCCGGGATCCCGATCCCGGGCTTGCGGACGGCGAGCAATGGGTAGTTCGCCGTCCGACCGTCCGGTAACCGTTCGGACCGAGCCCAAGTCATCGACGGCGCGTACTGTTCCACGCGCGCCTCAAGGAGATATCAGCAAGTGTAGGGGCCCAGCAGGAACAGGAGTGGTTTTTTAGTCAGTAAAAGTCTGACACTATCTCCCGCCCCGCCCAAGAGCGGGGGATGTCATAAGATGATTTTCCCACCGAAAAAAAAAACTCGCGTTAAGATTAGACATTTAAACAAACCGTTCAACCAATTATGACTTCTATTCCGTAGGCAATAAGGATGGCATTAAAAGTAAAAAAGTGGTTATAAAACCAACTATTTACTTTTTAACATATTTGCAGGGTTTCTAACATACATATTTTTTAACGGATTTGAAAAATTCTTTCTATTTGCAATTTTTGATAAAAAGTTTCAGGAGGCGTAGCGTGGACTAATTTAGACGTGGGTGAAGCCACATTAGCGAGACCTTTTTCTTTCATAAATTCGAAAACGAGACAGCGACTGTCGCAACTCAGTGTTCGACCAAATCGTCTCTTACCACCAGGTGAAATAATGGTCAAACGCGAGCCTATCAATTATAAAAAACCCTCGTTGTTAGAGAACCCTCGCTTGTGTGACCAAGGCCCACGGCACGCACCCAAAGGAATACAATACAAATAATAATAGAGTCATTGTGCCCAATGAGATGGACACCTCGGTACCTAGCGTGCTGGAACACGCAGAATGCCTCGATGACCTGGTGAATTCATACGATGCAAGATGCATATGATGGATATGTGGGATGACGCTTGATGAAGGAGTGGATTTACAGTTATGCGACGATTCAGGCTCAGTCAAATGTGTATGGCTAATAGATAAATGTTCCGGGTTAAGAATGGTATGTTTGTAAACACACCCGGACTCACACACTCTTTTTTACCCCAGTTAAAAAAGAGAAATGATAAATAAACTATTATATAATCAAGTCTAGCCAGGTTAAGCCTGGTCATTATGGCGACACTTGGGAGAGGCCTATATCCAACAGTCCACTGTTACATCTTTACATCTTTCGGTTGAAATTATGATGATGATGATGAGAGGTTGAAATTATGATGATGATGATGAGATCAAGCCCTTTGTTGCAGATACGACAGTCCCTGGGATTTCCCCGACCATGAGCAAATTAATGTATTGAGGATAATGTTGAAACATGATCAATTTAAGAGTGACAGGCGTCTGACCCTCGGGAGCACTACACTGAGTATTAATAGTTGACGCTGATAAGACAACAAATCTATGTTATCTTTATATACAACTTTATTTTTAGTATATACGGAAACCAGAATATAGTTTGTTCAGAATCAGTAACTGAATCGATTCCAATAATTTTTACACCATGTTAAGTATATTTTTTTCCAAAAATATATGTATAAAAAAAGTTCACTGGTCGGACGCCACCGACACTAAATACGACACAGGTCACGGCAGCTCATAGCGGGCATTAGGCGTCAGCGCACAGCTGGCTCTTTTAGTAACATACGTTTTTTTTTAAACACGTCAAGTTTTCTGTTAAAATGGCACATTTTAACTATTCTTTATGAGAGTTATGTTTAGGGTTTTAATGAGTATTTTTTTATTTTTATTAATGATAGGCTCGCGTTTGACTACCATCTCACCTGATAGTAAGCGATGATGTGGTCGACGATGGAGCACGCTTGCCTAGAAGTAGCCTATTCACTCTTGACTTAAAGACCCCTAAGTGGTAGCTATCAGGAAACATAGACTCCGGCAAGGAATTCCACTCCTTGGCTGTACGCATAATAAATGTGTTATCAAAACGTTTTGTGCTTTTGGGTGGGATGTCTACCATGTACTGGTGGCGCAACGCCGTACGTCTAGTGGTCCGATGATGGAACGGACTTGGCGGAATTAGGTTGTGCAATTCCAGTGGACACTCCCCGAAATGTAAACGATAGAAAACTGACAGGCTAGCAACTCGGCGGCGATGCCCAAGGCTTTGGAGCTTCGTCTCAACAAGTGCATCATTGCCGATGATCCTCTTGGCTCGCCTCTCAATCGACTCTAGCGCATCAAGCTGGTATTTGGCAGACCCGTCCCAAAGATGAGAGCAGTACTCCATACACGAGTATAACTTTATAATTGTGTAAATACACATACACGTTATTACCGCAAATATATATCTAAAAGGAGAAACTGACTGACTGACATATCAACGCACAGCCGACACTACTGGGAGTAGAAAAGTGAAATCTTGCACGAGGTTTCCTTTTATGACGAAGGCGAGCGCTAAGAGAGGATTTTCCGAAATTCACCCCCTAAGGGGAAGAAACGGGGGTCCAAAGTTAGTATGGAGAAACCTGCTTCCGCGCGGGCGAAGCCGCTGGCAGAAGCTAGTATTTATATATTACCTTGCTATCCGAAACTGAACCGCATATTAAAAAAAAATGAACGAAACGAACCATAAATATTAATCTTACGGTTATCCTCCACGTCATTCCCCATAAAGGACCATGTAACGGAAGCGGTTTTTGTCTTATCGCTCCAGCAAATGAAAAATCCAGTCAAGTGCGAGTCGGACTCGCGCACTTAGGGTTCTTTTCCTTGTGAGCGTCAAGATACGCGCCGTAAACGGACCATGAACAGCCTGAACTTTAGATTGTGTTGACTTAAAATTTGATTTTTTTAATGCTCGACAAAATTTTAGTCAGATCAACTCGAGAAGAATGAAAGACTGCTTTATCAGGTAGCAGACTATGATTATTTGACATTAATTTCAGCTTGCCAGATCATAGAAATTGATCACTACATGAAATGCCAAGTAAAACTGGCCATATCGCTTTAAACTTTAAAGTTTGATGATATTTCAATCCTCTACTTTTTTTTCAGACCTTTTAATATCATAGAAATCCTACATCAATGATATGGCCAAACAAGGATTGACATATCATCAAATGTTTTAATTGTAATTTATTTTTCTTGCTTTATTTTTATATAGCCTCTTTTTTATAATGTGAATGTGAGAACACTGTAGACTCCGCGAATTCTTAGGTTACTTCCTATTACGACTCACTTTTTTTTAATTGATTATTTTTATTGTGCTTTTGGGTACAATATGGACTGGTCTACACTGTTCTTACATAATATCTATTAATATCTACTGTAATATGAAAATATTGTAAAAAAAAAAACACTTTTTTTAAAAGAGTAACCATGGAGTTTCTTGTCGGTTCCTCTCCATAGAAAACGACTACACACTTCGTGCAATAGCTTCTGACGTTTTTTAAGTGCCTATGTAGGCATATGTGAAATAAAAATTGCTTTTTCTGTTTCTGCTTTTAAGAGCCCCCCTGTTTTTAATTGTTTTTAATAGGTACAGGGAAAAATAAAAAAAATAAAAAAAATAGTTCTCTATCCGTACCCCTAATAACTTTGCTGTTTATGAATATTATTTATTGAGACTACTTAAATATTAGTCTGTATAAGTGATATAACTGTCATGCATGCAGCTTTTATCCTAGCTTTTAAAAGTCTATTCTTTAAGGTAATCTGTGAACAGCGCTGTGGGCTACATTATTATTTAAGATATTTATGTTATCATGTTTTTAATATCGCATAATGTAGCTGTTTGTTGTTCCTAATAAATAAAATAAAAATAAAATAAAATAAAAACTTTTGACTTTTGTTTACGTTTAAACGATCTGCCAAGTTTTAGTTGGCCATTTCATGAAGTGATCAATACTATAAAGATCTACACAGGTTCATAAGAAAAAGTCTTGACAGACGGACAGATGGGTTCTGTTTGCCTGTGGGAACGTTTCAAAGAGTTGCCTTGGCCCTAGACCGCAAAGGGTAAATAACGGGACATAGGTGCGTTTAGTCAGCAAAATTCTGACACGCTCTCTCGATCCTCACATTTCCCCACTCAAAAAGGGTTTTGTTTTAGCCGGCTTAGTTACGGAACCCTAAAAATGTTCTAAAAATATATTTACGCATGGGTCTATCCCGTAGATAAGACTAATTGATTGCTTGGATTACCGTTTCTGGATTTTGTGTCTGCTTCATTAGTGGTGATGACGTCATGACTCCTATTTATAGATGTTAGGTGGACCAGTTTATAAATCTATACTTAAACAGGAAAGATTTGTAGTTTTTAACCGACTTCAAAAAGGAGGAGGTTATATGTTCGGTTGAATGTATGTTTTTTTTTTATGTATGTTCACCGATTTCTCGGTCAATTGTGGACCGATTTAAATTTTTTTTTTTTTTTTTAATTATTGATAGGCTCGCGTTTGACCACCATCTCACCTGATGGTAAGCGATGATGTGGCCGACGATGGAGCACGCTTGCCTAGAAGTAACCTATTCACTCTTGACTTAAAGACCCCTAGGTTGTAGCTATCAGGGAACACAGACTCGGGCAGGGAATTCCACTCCTTAGCTGTACGCATTATGAATGTGTTCCCAAAACGCTTTGTACGTATGGGTGGGATGTCCACCATGTACCGATGGCGCAACGCCGTACGTCTAGTGGTCCGATGATGGAACGGACTTGGTGGAATTAAATTGTGCAATTCCAACGCACACTCCCCGAAGTGTAATCGATAGAAAACCGACAGGCCAGCAACTCGGCGTCGATGTTCAAGGCTTTGGAGTTTTGATTCGACAAGTGCATCATCACCGATGATTCTCTTGGCTCGCTTCTCAATCGACTCCAGAGCATCAAGCTGGTATTTGGCAGACCCATCCCAAAGATGAGAGCAGTATTCCATACACGATCGAACTTGCGCTTGATAAAGTTTGAGCAGCTGTTCCGGCGTGAAGTACTGTCTCACCTTGGCCAAGATCCCCAATTTTTTGGCAGCCTGTTGAGCTTTAGCCTCGATGAAAGAGCCGAAATTGAGGGTAGATGACAACGTTACCCCAAGAAGCTCAAGGTCACTGGTTATCGGCACGGTTACACCCCGGAATGATGGAGCCGGGTGGAATTGGCTCCGTTTGGCGGAAAAAAGACACGCCTGGGTTTTAGCAGCATTGAACTTGACCAGATTGGCATCGCCCCAGTCGGATACTGCCTTCAAGGAAAAGTTCAAGCGTTCAACCATAGCCTCTCGGAAAGACTGGATCTGTGACCCACTAGCACGTGCATCAGACACGTATCTCTCAGCTACAGTGCTATCGTCTGCATACCCAAAGGTACCGGGTTTAAGAAGGTCGTTTATGTGCAGCAAGAACAGTGTTGCCGAGAGTACCGACCCCTGAGGGACCCCGGCATTAATTTCCATTTGACCGGACGAGCAGCCATCAATAACCACTCGGATGGATCGCCCCCTCAAGAAGTCTGCGATCCAGTCACACAGACCAGTGGGCAGACCGAAGGAAGGAAGCTTAGCAATAAGGCTATCATGCCAGACCCTGTCAAAGGCCTTCGAGATATCAAGGGAGACTACAAGTGCTTCCCCATGCTTCTCGATGGACTCGCTCCAGATGTGAATGGCATACGCTAGAAGATCCCCAGTTGACCGATTTCGGCGAAAGCCGTATTGACGATCACTGAGGATGTCATTAGCTTCTAGGTATGCCAGGAGCTTATTATTGATCACTCGTTCCATACTCTTGCAGAGAATGGACGTTACCGAGATAGGTCTGTAATTAGCAGGGTCAGCCCGACTACCCTTCTTGGGCACGGGTTGCACGTTAGCTTGCTTCCAAGCCATCGGTACTTTTCCAGCCTCAAACGAAAGACGAAATAAGCGTGTCAGGATCGGAGACAGTTCAGGCGCACAAGTTTTTAAAACAATTGCTGGTATCCCGTCGGGACCACTGGCTTTGTTCACGTCAAGGTTACGTAGCACCCTACGGACGTCCTTCTGATGGATGCGTATGTCTGCCATAGTCGTCTCGCATCGCTCAGGAAAGGCAGGGGGCCGCGCGTTACCGGAATCAAGACGTGAAGATTCCGCAAAAAGAGAGGCAAATAGATTTGCTTTCTCCTCAGCGGTGTGGGCCAGCGACCCATCGGGTTTCAGCAGTGGTGGTAGTGAGGGACGGCAGAAGTTCGATTCAACAGATTTAGCCAGGGACCAAAACGCTTTACTACCTGCTGGGTATGAAGCAAGTTTGTTCCCAATTCGGCTAATGTGGTCAAACCGAGACCTCCGCATCACCTTCTTGCAGGATTTGGCAGCCCTATTATAGGCTCTCTTTTTTTGAGTCACGTCACTTGCCTTGCGCCTACGAGCGTCGACCCATTCTTGGTATGCCGTATGTTTAAGCGCTTCAGCGCGATTACATTCGGCGCCAAACCAAGGTCGAACCTTGTCAGACATTGTTACATCAGAGAATGGAATGTAATATTCCATCCCCCGACGCAACACATCCGACACTGCGTTCGCGCACAACGACGGATCAGCGGAAGAGAAGCAAGTAGGCTGCCAAGGATAGCATGCGAAGAAAGAACGCATACCATCCCAATCTGCTGACTTGTATCGCCAAACCCGCCGGGTGCCTCTTGGGCTGGGATCGGGCGGGGAATAGACGGATACAGATTTCACCAGACAATGGTCGGAACTACCTATTGGTGAAGATATCGACACTGAGTACCGGTCCGGATCTGTAGTCAATAGAAGGTCCAAGCAATTGGCCATGTGTGACTCAACATCCGGCACCCTTGTAGCCCCCTGGACCAGCTGGGTGAGATTTAACGCTAGCGCTAGCTTCCGCGTCTCTCGCCCAGCATGGTCTGTGCACTGGTATGGGAAGAGCCACTCCTGATGGTGGGCATTGAAATCCCCCAGTATCACCAATTGGGCAGAAGGGTACCGCTGCTGAGCCACATCCGCCGCCTCACTAAGGTGCTGTGCGAGCCTGGTTGTCTCCTGATCACCACTGTGCGAACGGTAGACACAAGCATAGACAATTTGATCTATGCCAGTGTCCACCAAAGCCCAAAGCGTGGAGTACCTGGAGTCCTCAAGATTGCGGAGACGCCGATAGCAGATGTCATCCCGGGCATACATACATACACCCGCGCGTGGTTTAAAATGGTGCTCCAGGGTAAACCCTGGGTAAGATAAGTACGACACGTCTGACGGACTACTGATCTGCGTCTCCGAAAGAAAAAAAAGAGCAGGTTTCTCAGTCTCCAGATGGTGGTGGACTGCGACGAGATTTGAGTGCAGTCCTCGGATATTACTGAGGTGCACTTTAAGAGAGAGGGAGTGCTGCCGCTGTTTAACTGTTCTCTTTTTAATCTTTGTCATTATGTGTGATAAGAGTGAATGAAGGAGAGGAGAAGGAAGTGAGATGGGGTTTCACGCTGCTATCCTTCAGGCAAGCACTGATAGGACGGCATCATTGGGGTACTAGTCCGGAGACTGCGGGGACGCCCGAGCCCCCCCGGGAGTGTCCATCGGGCCCTCTCCTCTGGTCGCCAACCAGCACGATGGCGCATCCCGGGATTTTTCGACAGTTGGCGGGGCAGCCTTTCATGTGTGGCTGGTACATTACTTGGGCCCCCAACTACCTGCGGTCGGCCAGCGGCGCACCGTGCCTCGGATCCCGCTACTCTCCGCGACTAGTCTCCCGATACCTCCACACCAGTGTGGGCCTGGTCGGTCTGCCTGCAATGGAACCACCACTTCGACCCAACTCCTCTAATTTGGCTACACTGAGCATCGTACCGGAACACGGCTAGGCCGCTTGGCGGTACGTCTTTGCCCAGTGGGTGGTCGCAAGCCAGCGGTCGAAACCTACCACCAGTAAATGTATATGTATGTATTGGATGGTTATACTTCCGAGTTGGTCCCATAGAAATATTGTTATGATCTGATCATGAACTTCGACGATATGGAACAGAACTCCTCATAGGATCACAGCAAAACCGTCTTAACAAGTAAAATTGCTTTGTTTATACGTGTAGTCGATGACTGACTGAAAGTAGAGGTCCCGGAATATATCGAACTGATCTGATGATGAAGCCTGAAGTTAGGCACCGGAACTCTGTAATAAATTAACGTAACCTAACCGTGTTTGGGATTATTAGAATTGTCATGAGATTGCACTCTGGCTATAAAGTATTTAAGTTTGGCTGAGGGGTACTTTTTAGTGGTGGTACCATAACTAAAAAGTGTAAAATAAAAAACTTTTTACAAAAAAAATACCACCGACTTCAAAGTAAAAAAAACACTGAAAAGTGCAAAATAACTTTAATTTCGGAAGTCGGTGTTAAATAACGAAGAGACAAAACTATTATAGAAACACCGACTTCCGAAATTAAAGTTATTTTGCACTTTTCAGTGTTTTTTTTACTTTGAAGTCGGTTGTATTTTTTTTTGTAAAAAGTTTTTTATATTAATGAATAAACACAAAAACTACACTGTACACTTGTTTTTATAAATATTTTTCCTGTGTTTTATGCGGAGTACAAAGAAAGTGTGAATTTAGACATTGTGTCATGAATGATGCATTACGCATGACAAAAGAAAATATTTTACCTGTCGTCATCACCTCCCTAAAGATGTTTCCCAAATAACTTCGGGTCGGCTTCAAGTCTAACCAGCAGGCTTACTCTTGAGTTCAATTCCGATCGGTCGACATTGAGATTGTGACGTTTCGTACTCGAGAATTCGATCCTAGCGCCAAATTGGCTTAAAATTGCGTGACTATTTTGAAGAACTAACTAATTTCAATCCAATAAGAATAAGAATAATGTTTATTGTTACAGTAAATAAAGAATACCTTAAAACTATTATAATAGGTCTTTACCTATGAAATTGGAGACCTCCAAAATTAACAAAAACAATATTGTTTTCAAGTACCAAATCACGTAAGTAACTACAAAATTGACAGTGGAATCTTATTGGCTTGAGATTGAAATTGAAATTAGTTTGGAGAGTAAGCCTGCAGTTCCGGCTGAATACCCGTGTTTTACATGGAGCGTCTGCATATCAGAAACCACAATACAGTTACACAACACGATGCTCCTTGAATAGACTGATGGTCACACTTTCTGGTGTCTGTCTACCTGTATCGACTGTCAAAGATTTACGAATGCCAATCGGGACCTACAGCTTTACGTGCTTTGCGAAGCACGAGGAGTCAGTAATGTCCTAGATAGGTAAACTTGGAAAGTCGATGAATTGGAAAGTTTACATTGGTACTTGCCTGGTTTCGAATCCGCATCAAAAACCTCATGCATGAGGTTGCGGACACAATGTCTGAGAGTAGGTACTGTGGCAACCGTATAGGTTCCACTACTAATTACTAACTTGCAAAACTGGCATGTTAGACTTTTAAGGTTTACGTAATAAAAAGTTTAGTTAGGACTGACGTTCCTAGGAATAAGAAAAGGAGACGTCAAGGAACGTCCATGTATATTTTATGTGTAAAACATAATGAAAGTGCGATAAGCTAAATAATACCTACTTGAAGAACATAAAGCCTTTCATTTGCGCTTTCCACTCCCAACAGTACCTAGTGAGACATTTTGTTTCTTAATATCATCGGTCACTATATAGGTACCAATATTACCACAATCGATTATGTCATCGAGCCCACGTGGAATGAATCACCCCCGCTACTGCTTTATGTTCAACTTAAATTATTAGGTACCTTGACTTTCAATTTCAAGTAACTCCGGCTGACTGCAAGGTGAATGGCCGCTTGTAGTGTTTTCACTAATTCTAATATCATCTATATGTTAAGTTTCGTTAGCAATACAAAGAAATCGTATCGATTGTCAATATATATCTAAAAGGAGAAACTGACTGACTGACATTAACGCACAGTTGAAACCACGGGGACTAGGAGTGTGAAATTTTACACAAGGTTTCCTTTTATGACATAGGCAAGCACTAAGAGAGGATTTTCCAAAATTCACCACCAAAGGGGATGAAACGGGAGTCCAAAGTTTGTTAGGAGAAATCTAGTCAATATATAAAAGAAGAAACTGACTGACTGACATATGTTGATATGTCAGTCAGTCACAGCACAGTTGAAACTACTGGGGCTAAAAAACGGTGTTTATTACACAATCCATGATTTTTTAATGAAGATTATAAGAACGGATCCGTGTACATTAATATCTAATAAATAATTAAGCACGATGATGTGTAAGTATAGCAGTGAGTAAGCGCAAGAAAACAGTACATTACTTGATAATTAATATTTCACAAGATCGAGATCTTTCACAAACAAAACGAAAAGAAAAACAAAATAAAACATACCAGCTAAAAAACGTAACCTTCAATGAACACAGCACTAAAAACAACTAAAGTTTGTAATAAATGAACCGTAATTTATCGTATTATTTTACAATAATAACAACAAAATAGTCTCCCGACGTGTTTTATACAACGGCACTGATCTGAATTCCGTCCAAGTGACGAACACGTGCAGTCACACTATATTTTCTTCTGTAGTTCAGCATACTGAAATGAATGACCGCTACATTAGCATTGCCAGCCAATCGGCGTCGGTTTCGTTCGGCAGTTTCCGCCTTGCCGACTTTAGCCGAACGCTGTACTCGTGTCAATAAGGAGTTAAGATCAATCGATGTTTAGGATCGCTGAGTCAGAATTTAAGAGCCTAAGTTATGTTGTTAGTAAAAAAGGTACAAGTACAACTAACATTTTTGTTTCGATTTTTTTTTAATACATATTCGTAAAGAAATGTTAGTTGTGCCCTTTTTAATTACGACGGCAAGTAGGTATCCCTAATTGCGATTGTCCGCACCGTTTTTCTCGTAAATCGTTACAGTTGAATATCCGAAATGTTCAGAATATGTACTGTTTTTTTTTTAATTTGGGATTTTATTCGAGGTTAGGTACCTGTGTTTTTTTTCGGATTCGATTGAAAGACTAGACACACTTCAACGAACCCGAAGAATGTTGAATGGATGTAATTTCTGAAAAACTTTGATTGATCAATAATTTTTTTAGGGTTTTTTTTTGGTTGGGAAAATCATCTAACGACAAATCTCGCTCTTGGGCGGAGCGCGAGATACTATCAGACTTGTACTGACTAAAAACCTCACGGGTAGTGTGAAAGTGAAACCTGGGGCCCTGGGACGAAGGCAAAGAAGGAACAGGAGTGGGTTTTTAGTCGGTAATCATCTAAAAACTTCCCCCTGTCTCAGACTTTAACCACACCTATGTTCCTTCAGTTGCCCTTTGCGTTCCAGGTCCCCGGGTTTCCCTTTCCGAAGTCGACCCATGGCCCCAGTAGGCTTCCGTCCTGCTGGGCCCCTACGTTGACTGAACTATGCGTAAAATCTAGATGTAAGTGTAACTGTGAGCCATTGAAATGTAATGTGGTAAATCCTTTACATTTGAAGTCTTCGTTTTTCATCATTATCATTAATAGAATATCACTTTGTTTAGAGCATAAGAATATGCGGTGGGCTGTATTCCTCGAAAGAGTGACCTTGACCCTGGAACGCAAAGGGCAACTAAAGGAGCATAGGTGGGTTTTTAGTAAGTAAAAGTATGGCACCTCTCGCTCCACCCAAAGCTAGAGAAGTTATTTGATGATACCCACCTCCAAAAAGTGCAGTCATATCGTAGGTACCCTTATTGCATAAACCAACTATCCGCAATTTTTTACCCAAATTAAGTTAAATATAGCTATTGATTAGTCTCATCAAGACGAATCTACAGATAATACCGATTATTAGCTACGACACTTATTTACAAAGATAGTTTCGGCAAAAAGTAAATAACCTACAGATTTGATCGAATATAATAATAATAATACAAAAATGTTGGTGCATTTAGTTGGTTTTTGCATTAAGAGTACGATATATTAGATACACTTTTTCGTTAAAATTCTAAATATTTTTTTTTTCTAAATAATTTTTAAGTTATAAAAAAAACACGTATTTCTTAGAACATGGAGTTTTCTGAAATATTCGATTGAATGGCGGAATGAATGAATGATAACAAATCGTTCAGGCGTTATCTCTCTTTTTTGTGTTCCCTCTTTATTAGACATTGCGTTGGATGTACCAACAAACTTTTCAACCATGCTCAGGTGATTTATGATAATATGTTAATAGTTCAAACTATTCTTAAAGATCAGTAGTTGTATGAATATCAAATCTACAAAAAAATCAAATTTTTTTTTAAAAGGTATAGATAGTCATTAATAAATACTTCTTAATAAAATTAGGGGTGAGAAAATGTGCTTTTTTTACAGGAACGGGTTTTCTGTAAAAACGCAAATTGTGGCTTACGAGGTTCTTCCTAATAAGGCTCGTTATTCATACAATGACGTGAAACAAGGATTTATTTGTTTTATTTTGAGGTTTCCGATTCGTGCGGTTTCATTTTTGTTTAAATACAGTTTATTCATAACTAGAATATAATTCAAATGTGGAGCAAAAATAATGATTTATTACAGTGTCGGTTTTCCCGATTAACCTCACAAGGATAGAAACTAATAAACACATAGTTTATGTAGGTAATTATTTAAAATCGTCCTGTACGTGACGTTTATGTGACGTTTAATATATCAATTCGAATACATTTCAATTTGAACAATACATATGGAAAATCCACGGAATTAGTAGGTACTGATTAGTACAAATATGTCACTCAGGTAATTCGTCAATAAGTCATGACAATTCGTCACATATGGTGTAATATGATATTCTGTGATGTTTTTATTACTACATATCGTACTCTTAATGCAAAAACCAACTAAATGCACCAACATTTTTGTATTATTACACTACATTATTATTATTATATCCGATCAAATCTGTAGGTTATTTACTTTTTTCCGAAGCTATCTTTGTAAATAAGTGTCGTAACTAATAACCGGTTACGGTTACCTGTAGATTCGTCTTGATGAGACGAATCGATAGCTATATTTAACTTAATTTGGGTAGAAAATTGCTGATAGTTGATTTTTGCAATAAGGGTACGATATCTATAGGTATTCTATTTGTGTATATGGAATTTTGGCTTCTGACAATCGCTTCGTTCTTGAGTTACCCTTTGCGATCCATGGCCCCGGTAACTCTTGCAAAAAATCCCAGTGGTATTGCCATGAAACAAATCATCGCCAATCTAACACGCTGAAAAATTCTTTATGGGAAAACCCGATAACATTTTGCTGGGAATCGACCGGAACTCATAATTAGCAGTTTCTTGCGTCCAGCGTATCAGTAATGATTAATTACGAGTAATGTTACGATGTTATTATACTCTGATGAATGAACTCATTCTAAATGTGTGAAACACGTGTCGTCAAGAATTTGATGTCTTCCATGAATAGAAATGACTATGCTTGAAGTAAGCATTTGATAATTAAATGTTTCTTAATGAGTAATCTTGTGAAGTAACTCGTATTATTTTTTTTTATTTTTTTTAGGAGGGAAAATCATCTTATGACAAATCCCGCTCTTGGGCGGAGCGGAAAATAGTGTCAGATTTTTACTGACTAAAAACCCACTCCTGTTCCTTCTTTGCCTTCGTCCCAGGGCCCCGGGTTTCACTTTCACACTACCCGTTATTAAATATTTTTAGATTTTTCGTTGGAAAAACTTGTATAAACAGAATTTTGAGTTGGTGATACTTAAATGTTCTTTTTTTAAGTTTGGAAATCATCTAATGAGATCTCCCGCATCTCCATGACACATCCACCATGTCCTCCGGTCGATTCAAACAATGGTGACACCCGGGCGTTTCTTCCGCAAATAAGTTTTCCCCGCTGGAGTGGAGCGAAACGGTGTGTTACTTGTGACTTTAACTAACTAAAACCGACCCGTGTTCCTTCAGTTGCCCTTTTCTTTCCAGGATCACAATAACTATTTCGAACATTACTGCAGCCCTAACTTGTTTCATCATCATCATCATCATTTCAGCCGATAGACGTCCACTGCTGGACATAGGCCTCCCCCAAACGTCGCCACAGCGAACGATCCTGTGCGTCTCGCATCCATCGGATTCCCGCAACCTTCACCAGGTCATCGGTCCACCTTGTAGGGGGCCTTCCGACACTGCGTCTTCCGGTACGCGGTCGTCACTCCAGAACCTTTCGGCCCCAACGGCCATCCGTTCTGCGAGCAATGTGCCCTGCCCATTGCCACTTTAGTTTGGCGATTCTTCGCGCTATGTCGGCAACCTTGGTTCTCCTGCGGATATCTTCATTTCTGATTCGATCACGCAAGGAAACTCCGAGCATAGCCCTTTCCATCAAAAACAGGCAACTTCAAAAAGATCGGACGGCGAGCCACCCATTGCTCGCCGTCCGCAAGCCCGCGCCTACGATGGCCGGAAATCAGGATCGGAATCCCGGCGGCGGTTGGGGCGTGAGTTCCGTTGCCTCACGCGATCGGCCGCCTCCTTTGCTAGCATTACTGCTTCGCAGAAGGAGGCAATCGCCTGCCACTCCTCCTCGCTCCGGACCATGGCCTGTACCAAGGCCCGGCGCGAGAGATCGCTGCCGCCGATCGCCCCCACGAGGACACGGCGGTGATGACCTGGTGAGGGACGAGGGAATCCCATGGATGCGAGACGTACAGGACTGGCCGTTATAGTGACGCTTGAAGGAGATCTGTGTCCAACAGTCCAGGTGGCATAAGTCCATGTTAACAAACAAATTAAACTAGGTTTTTCTTTAAGTGGAAGTGTTTTTTTAACTTAAAAGGAAGAATTTCCTTGTACGAAAAACTTTCATCAGTCGCGGGTATACCTCACCTACCATTTTATTATGTTGGCAAACACATGCAAGCATGACTCACCGATTACCAATGTAATAAAATGACAGCTCTTACAAGCAATTGTAATAAAAATCAATGATCATTGTCTGAAACACTCAAGTGTTCTTTGAAAATGATATAACCGTTTCTTGATAGGGATATTCACAACGTGAAACAACTTCGATCACATGATTTATTTAGCTATTTAGCTTATTTAGCAGTCAGGGCCACTAACCACTATACCAACAGGCCTATCTAAATAGATACTCTTATTAGCGCTCTTCCTTTCTCCTACCATTTATAATGTTGCTGTGCCCGATAGGGTCCATAATTGTTTCTATTTTTTTATTATTTATCACCTGACATGTACATTATGGATTGCAATAAAGATTTGAGATTTGAATGTCTTTAGATGTACCTATGTCGTCATTGGGGGTTATTCGTGATTTGTGTAACGGAAGTAGCGTTGCTAGGCCTCCGGATAAAGCCGGACACGGTCAAGCTTGTTGGTTGCGTGTCCGGCCAAATTAGGCGGAGTCAGGTCTATCTGGCTTTTGTTAGGCTTTTTAAATTTGATCATATTTTTTAGATTTGTCATGTGTTCTGCCTTACCTTGTATCGCTAGTGCAAGCAGATGGGACTAGCAATTCTATCAGTCAACATTATTAATTGTTGTTTAATTACAGTTTCCCCATCTTTATCCTGGTTATGAGGTATCCAATTGTGTTTTGTGGTTAAGGATTACAATAAAATACACTGTCCTATTATTTTTATAACGAAATTATGACACATCAATCATCGAAAGGACAGGTCTGGTGGCGATAAAATCATGGACGTTACCCAGAAAGTCGCTAAGCTTATGTGGAATTCGGCCGGACATGTCTGCCGCATGACAGACGAGATATGGGTGAAAAAACCACCGAATAATCCTTAAGTACATAATTATCACAAAACAAAGACCCCGCCGCGCCTGTCTGTCTGTTCGCGATAAACCCAAAAACTACTGCACGGGTTTTTATGCGGTTTTCACCAATTTAGAGGTATGTGGAACAGTAGGTTTTTTTTTTGGGTGGGAAATTCATCCAATGACATCCCCCGCTTTCCCGAGGGTGTGTCAAACTTTTACTGACTAAAAACCCTCTCTTCATACCAGGGCCGAGTCTTCCTTTCAGAAGGAGATCCTTGGCCCCAGTAGATTCGACCCTACTGGGCCCCTACGGTTTGCTAATATCTCCTTGAGGCGCGCGTGGAACAGTACGCGCCGTCGTCGATTTGGGCTTGGTCCGGACGATTACCGGACGATCGGACGGCGAGCTACAAAATGCACTGATAACCTTTTGACCCAATCTAAGACGGGGTGACACCTTCCGTTATTAAAGATTGCAAGGTCTGTTTTGTTTCGACCGCTCAGCTCTGGTATTTATATAATAATTTCTTGAGGGAATGCTCGTATCCAGAGAGACCCTTCTTAGACGGAGCACCACCGTGTCTCTTGAACAGAAACTCAGAAACTCTCGCATCTGGCTCTGGTTCTGCTCATGGTACGGAGCAGGAAAGCATCGGAATCAGTCAACTCCTGGCAATAATGCAAGTGAAGGATGTGGCGGTAAGCGTGTGGGATGTAATCCTCACGTCCCAGCCGCCGCAGGAGACACCCCGGGAGTCGCAGAGCGATTCCCGGCTACCGTAGGCACCGGCTTGCGGATGACGAGAAATGGGTAGTACACCGTCCGATAAAAACCAAGGTTGACATTGACAAGGTCAAACTTCGGTTTCGGTTGGTCGTCAAGGTTGAAAGGTTGACTGGTAGGGAATGGGTGCCTCAAAAAGCCGCCAGTAAAAAAAGTCGGCAAGGGCTGCAGGGTTGTTATCGCAAAGGGCAACTGAAGGAACAAAGGTGGATCTTAGTCAGTAAGATTCCGACACTCGCTCTCGCTTCACCCAGAGCGGGAGGAGTTATTTGATGATTTCCACCTCAATAAAAGGGTCCATTTAGCCAGGTTTCACTGTATTCTATTTATATTTTTTTCGAAAAATTAAGGGGTTGACAAGTTTGGGTCATGGGGCCCGAGTGCGCCTGCTTTCCAAGAATATTTATTGCACTTTGTGTGACCAGAAGCAAGGGTGGATCCAGGATTTTTTCTGGGAGGGGCACAAGGGGTGGACGGGCCAAAACTGAAACTGAAGAACTTGAAGTATCATACTTCAAGTTTATTTCTACAAGTTCAAATATGCATACGAAGGTTTGTGAAAGTGTCAAAACAATAGAAAAATTAAATGTTTATTATAGACAGTTTTCTTTAATGCTTCCTGGTAAAGGTGTCCAGCCCAGCGTGTAAGTAACAATCTCTGATAATTTGATTTACTTCTAAGTATGTAGGTACTGCGATGAAACCTCCACAGTACCTTTCTTTAAATCGCTGAAAATACTTACCTTACCTTCTTTATATATTTTTGAAATTAGTGTTTTCGTTAAAACAAACATGAGTTTGTTTGAGAAAGTGTCAACGTTACGTGATGTTGCAATTCGTAGCCAATACGCAAACACTTTAAGCAATCAGCGTTGTAAGACTGCCCTAATGAGAAAGAGCGTTTTAGGCATGGCACCGCGCATCTACAATAAATTACCAGATGTCATAAAAAAATTGAATATTAGACAGTTCAAACAAAAATTGAAACAGTTACTAAGAGAAAAATGTTATTACACGACTGATGAATTTCTAAATGATGAATTAATGTAGAATTATTTATTTATTTGACTGTAGACATGACATTTATAATTTTTGATTTACGCATTGTCATTTTTTATATTGTGACATTTATAATGAAAAAAAAACCAGAAACAAAAAAAAAAAAAAAAAAAAGCCAAAAAAAAAAAAAGCGCGCACCACGGAGTCCCTATCACAAACATTTGGCTTTCCCAACTGCTTGTACTGCGCCCTCGTCATTACGGATATCGTCTTTTCCCGTATCAATTTCAAATCCTCACTCGTTATCACTATTCTAGAAAGTGCATCCGCTAGAACATTCTCTTTGCCCTTAATATATTCAACCTCAAAATCATACTCCTCTAAACACAAACGAAACTTAGTCAACCTACTAGATGGATCTGTCATGTTAAACAAATACAGTAATGGCCGGTGATCCGTCTTTACAACGAACCTCCGTCCGTACAAATACGGTCTATAATATTTAACTGACCAAACTATTGCCAACAACTCCTTCTCTATTATCGGATAATTTAACTCACTCTTCCCTAACGACCTACTAGCATATGCGATGGGTTTTCCGTTCCCATTACACAACACACTCCCTATTGCATATCCTGAACTATCGGTTTGCAATATAAAAGTATTGCTTTCAGAAAAATCTGGATAATCCAACACCGGTGGATTCATTAACGCTTCCTTAAGCAACAAAAACGACTTCTCGCACTCATCGGACCAACTAAATACAACACCTCTCTTACACAGCCTATTCATAGGTACCACTATATCAGCAAACTGTGGTATGAATTTTCTATAATAATTCGCAAACGCTACAAATCGCTTTACCTCATCAACCGTCGATGGACGCGGATAACCTCTAATAACTTCTACCTTCTCTGAATCTGGTGAAATACCTTCCGCCGTTATCACATGCCCCAAATAAAGCACTTGCTTCTTCAAAAATTCACATTTTGACGGATTCAACTTTAGATTTACTTCCCTCAAGCGTGAGAATACTGATATTAGGTTTCGATTATGTTCATCTAAATTCCGTCCAAAAAATAATGAGATCATCCAAATAAATCAGACACCTGTCGTAATTCAATCCAGACATGGCCACAGTCATTAATCTACTAAACGAACTCGGACTTATCTTCAAACCCATTGGTAACCTACACATTTGATACTGCCCCTTGTCTGTTGTGAAAGCAGTGTACTTCCTACTACTCTCCTCCAAAGCACACTGATAATAAGATTGTGATAAATCACAGTGACTAAAGTAAACTGCGCCTGACATCGAATCCAAAATCTCAGTTATATTCGGCAATGGAAACTTATCATCCTGTATCTTTTCATTCAACTGCCTATAATCTATAACCACACGCCATTTCTTCTCTCCACTACGATCCGCCTTTTCCGCGTTTGCTTTTTTTTTCGCCATGCGATGCGAGGAGATGGAGGGGTCAAAGTAAACTACATGTTAGTTACTACTCCAAGAGTCGAGTCCCCTTCCACCTTTAATTAGCAACATTATATACATAGTTACGACGTGATGTTATGTCGATAATCTACAATCACGTATTCACATACTAACTACCTTAGCATATTATACTACGTGCTGTACGTGACGTGCTGATGTACGTGACATCACACCACATCACCCCCCTTAAATTTAAAAAAAAAAAAAATTTACAAGGTTTTTTTTTTTTCACATTACAAACTATTACCTACTCTAACTCTTACAATACACTTTTGTTCTATTCTTATGTACTATATCTATTTTATTTTTATACTTAATCTCAACATTTGGTGACTCGTCTTTTACAACTTCAAAAGGTCCATTATAAATACATTCCAATTTATTGCCAGTTTCATTCTTAATCAAAACTAAATCACCTTCCTTATAGGTTACAGAATTAAGATTCTTATCATAACAATGTTTCCTAGCTAATTTACTCGCTATTAAATTCTCCTTTGCATCATTTTGTGCCCTTCGCAATCTGTACTTAAATTCTAAAGGATAATCATCAAAATTATACAATGGTTCAACACTTTCTCCTTGAAGACTACTTGGTAATCTGCATATTCTTCCAAACACTAATTCATAAGGTGTATATTTGGTAACAGTATTAACTGTCGTATTATAAGAAAAACACCAAAATGGTATCCAAGAACTCCATGATGATGGGTTATTATTCGTCTGTATCCTCAAATATGCACCTAATGTTTTATGTACATTCTCCAAAGAACCTATACTCTCATGATGATATGACGTCGACATGACTTTATTGATGTTCAAGATATCACATAGCTCTATCATTACTTTCGAAACGAATTCACTACCCCTATCCGTAGCTATTGTTCTCGGTATTCCATATCTCAAAACAAAATTCTCTGCCAAAGCTTTTGCTACCTCATTTGCGGATTTATTCTTTAACGGATAAGCCTCTACAAACTTCGTAAGTTCACATTGAATAGTTAATATGTAAACATTGCCTCTTTCGTCTCTATCAAGGGGTCCTACTATGTCTAAATAAATCTTCTCAAACGATGTTGATGCAGTAGTCGTAACCGTCATGGGTTCCCTAGTATTCCTAGAATACTTTTGCTTACAACACTTATCACATTTACCAACGTACTCCACTACGTCTTTCTCTATAGAAGGCCAATAATAATACTTCTTTATATTATTCACCATCCTACGTATTCCTGCATGACCACTCGTGGGTAAAATATGGAAATCATTCAAAATAACCTTCTTCTCATCTTTCCCTTCTATTTTCCGTAAATCCTTCACTACACACAGTTTAAAATCCCCACAAATCGAACTTCTATTTCCCTTCAAATATTTTGCCATTCTTGTAATGAAATCAACGTTATAACGATTTTTCATAATAACTACTTCTTTAATGCCTTCTTCAATACAAAAACTGACTATGTCTTTCGATAACTCGTCTCGCGAAGTTCCCGATAAAGATTCATAGTTTACATAAATACTCGACTTTTCTGGTTTTTATTGGTTTTTGTGAAGTGCAGTGAAGTGATACTAACATAGTCATAAGTCGTATTTATTTACAATAAATTGTATTTAATTTACTTGGTATATATGTTAGTCTATAAGGTATTTATCTATGGGCCAAGATGCCTGAAAATAAATGATTTATTATTATTATTTTTGTTTCTGTTTTTACTTCTCAGCTCTTAGGCTGGTATTTAACTACATTTACGGGCCAAGCCAAGTAAATGTAGCGTGTGGTATGTTATGTGGTGGATGCGTTCTGAAGTAGACCCATTTCGCGTTCGTCTATTTGTAAGAACTTTCTGACAATGCGACATGTATTTAAGATAGCTGCTTTTTGTAAGGGTATTATTTCTTCTTGAGATATAAGTTTATTTCTAACTATGACCCTTCTTTGATCCGAGACCCTTTGTTCAGAAACCGTAATTTCAGGATACTGTCGCGTAAAAATTGCATGCAATTGTGGTCTGTAGGTGGTCATGTCTGTCTCTAATTTAGTAATGAATAAGTAGGTTCGCATGATAAATAAGTTAACTTCTTTGCTCCATCTCATGCGAACTCTTGCTTTGCCGGCCTTGGTGGACGCGGGTAAGAAGGTAGATACCTCCCGCGCAACATCCATGGCCGGAGTGAATCGGACTGAATTAAAGCTTGCGATAGGGGGTGACGATGGTATGGATGGTGATGATCTACTAGAAGGAGTGTACGATACTGTGCTAGGACTATACGGTTCGACAGGGGTGTTTGTCCTGTCCGGCAGTCTGTCACCATCGTCAGTGATTTCGGCTGTAGCATCTTTATCGGTGGGAGCCCGCCTGCTCGACTCTTCACCGCTGACGGTTCGCATGCTGTAACACCCAGCGTCAGCTCCAGGTGCGCCCCGGCGATCGCCCCCGGGCAGCGGTCCTATACGTTTACTTTTTGAACGTGTCTCCATGTTGAATGGGTTTCCAGAGCCACGTTAGCCACGCCAGTAATTTCTCATTCGTGTGTCCGCCCCCCACGTGATTAGATGGTCAATCAGGACGTGTGGTTGTTTAGGGGGCTTATTATTATTATTATTATTATTATTATTATTATAATTTTTGATTTACGCGTTGACATTTCTCTATATTGTGACATTTATGATTTTTGATTTTTATTTACGCATTGACATTACTCCATATTGTGACATTTAATTTTTTATATTTTATTTTATCATCATTACAATAATTTTGACATACCTGCAAATAATTCAAGTTTACCTGCAGCATGATTAATGTTTTTATTTTTTCTCTATGTATATTTGTACGCCTCTAGGCATAACATAGTGACCTATGAACCTTAAGATCTGTATTAACTACCTATGTTAAACAAATAATAAATGATTATTGATTATTATTGATTATTGACAAAAATACCGCCTGGAGCACATGTAACTAACCCCCCCCCCCTCTTAAATCCGCCCTTGACCAGAAGACTAGCTCACGGTAATATTATAGATAATATTACCGTGACTAGCTCGTTCTTTGCCCAAAGTCTTGGCATTGCCACGTCATTAAATAAATACAAAGGATTAGGCTGTGGCACAAAGGGTGACAAAGGCTGAATCAAAGGAATCTATAGCGTTCAATAGCACACCTGTTTGACGGATGCACCCAGCACCGAACCGGGAAGCATAGGTACGAAGGAACGGAGACTTAGATCAGCAGCAATGGGTGAATGTAGGCTGATATAATGATAACGATCTATGGGTAGATCATTACCTGCCGGGTGCAGGAGTAAGAAAGGGATTATGCCATGGATATACGGATTATGCTATTTATTAATACTAATTATTATTATAATGTGATTGTGAGAACACTGTAGACTCCACGAATTCTTAGATTACTTCATATTACGACTCACTTTTTTTTTAATATGATTATTTTTATTGTGCTTTTGTGTACAATATTGACTGGTCTACACTGTTCTTACATAATATCTATTAATACTGTAATATGAAAATATTGTTAACAACCACTTTTTTTAAAAGAGTAACCGTGGAGTTTCTTGCCGGTTCTTCTCCATAGTAAATGACCAATTTAGAACCGTGCACTAGCTTCTGACGTTTTATAAGTGCCCGTGTAGGCCTTTGTGAAATAAAAATAATTTTGATTATGATTATTTATAAAATTTCCAAAATTTCTGCCTTAAAGGGATGAAACGGGGGATCAGTTTGTAAAAAAATAAAATATAAAACAAAAATTAAAAATAGACCAGTCACAAGTCACGCGGGACTTTTAGAGGTAGGTACCTATTTAATAAAATATACCTACACAGTCACACATTCATTAGTAGAACATTCTGACAGTACCTAGGTACTATCGTCTTGCATTCTATAAAAGTAAAGTAGTACCTAAAGTAATCCAATAGGCGTGATATTAATTATTAAAGAATTATCCAAACGCCTAGTTAACACTTCGCGTGACTCAAGTGTTGGGTTTCACCTTGGTCAGAGATTAAGCATTGTCATTTGCTTTACAACGTGGCAATGCTGCCAGTCTTTTAGGCACACTTCCAGTCGACAGCATATATATAAGCATAATCAGCCTTTTAATGTTCCCATTGCTGGGACTCAGGCCTCCTCTGTAGGAGAGGGAACGCGCGTAAACCACCACTCGGGCCCAGTGCGGGTTGGTGGATGTCACGTCTTCGATTATTTGGATCTAGGACATGCTGGTTTCCTCGCGATGTTTTCCTTCACCGTTTTGAGAGCAGTGGTTATGAAATAAATTACACAAAGTAATGCGCCTGGCTGAGTTTGAACCAGCGACCTACAACTCGTAAGTCGGGGCCGCTACCACTCGGCCATCACTGCTCATCAGTCTATCAGTCGACAGCGATGCGGAGAAATTTTTTGACGCCATATTTTATCTAAGAGTTATTGATAATATAATTAGTATTAATTAGTTAAGTGTTTTTAGTTTTTCTTGTTTTAGTATATTTTTATGATAGTAATTAGATAATAAATCATCTGCTATTTCAGATTTAAAACCGGAAACTGCACACTTCCGATGTGTCAATACATATCGGAAGTGTCAGCCGACGCCGGTTTGATACCGTTGCTTAAATCTAAGTTTATAATAAAAAATAAAATACTCGCATCGCTACAATACTGTTCGTTATTAACCGCATACGAGTTTTTTTTCAGGATTTTAATGAGTGAAGTTCAGGGGCTGTGTTAGCATAGTTATTGTGATGTACCTTTAGTGTCTACGCAACTGGACTGGACCCGACTGGATATGACTGAATAATATTCAGTCATATCCAGTAATATTCAGTAATTAAATTAAATTAAAATTCATTTGTTTCGGAAACCAGTCCATATTGATTACAAAAATTTGAAATTAAAATATTAAATTTAAAAAATAAATAAATTTAGACGCATTTCAAAAACACAAAATTACAATAATGTCATTTATAAAAAGACAATAAATCACAATTAACTTTTTGAGTACCCTCATTAGAGACACAATAGAAAGACAATGGCGCGTGAACGCCGGCGTTAATGCGGGGATCAACAGCTTAAATTAAATAAAATACACAAAATAATAAAATATACACACATGTTTTAATCTTAGCCTAAATTTGGGTTTGGCTCCGGAGTGCTCAATGTGCAGCCTGGTCCAGTACCGCATTATCGGGCAATCCAGATCCAAATCCATCCTCAGGCGAACCCCTGAAGGTAGCTGAACTGCCTCGTATGCGGCGCATTAGAGACACAACTCTCTTGCAAATTATCGCCCCAAAACCATCTATGTTTGCGTCCGCAAACATACCCGACGCACTACAGTAGCGAGGCAGCTTCATCAGCGCCCTGAAGGCATTATTATAGAGGATACGCAGGGTGTCATACGATTTTTTCGTATGCTTGACCCATAAGCTGCACGTGTAAAACGATTGGCAGAAGGCCCTAAACAACGTAGCTTCTACTTCCGCAGTACAACGTGCGAACCTACGAGCCAGCATGTTAGCTCTAACAGACAAAGCCCTGCGTTCCCTATCTATATCCATATCATCTACAAGCGACTCGGTGACTCAGTGGTCCAGATACTTGAACTGCGATACCTACTCTTTTAAGGACATTGCCATTCAGCATGACCTGTGGGACAGTGTCATAAGTTTTAGAGCCCGCCTTAAACACCATAAACTCGCTTTTAGTGGCGTTATATCGGAACCCGTGGGCAACCGCATACCGCTCGCAGATATTAGAGATCAGTTTTAAGGGAAGGGCACTGATCGAAGGACTCAGCAGCACCATGTCGTTCGCATATCTGATGTAATATTCAATCACACATATTATGTGGAATGATTGAAAGGTCAAAGCAAGGAAAAAAGTCATTACACCCAATAAAACAGTAAGTGCATCATTTGAGACCGGCTTCATCGATTGGGTTCGTAATAGATTGAATAAAGTATATACCAACTAACTACTATATTATGTGGAGACAAGAAAAAATGCTCATTTATGAATTTAAAATACGAGAACGTTCTTTTTTTGACCTAAGTGGGTAAAAAAGAACGTTCGAATTTCCCGCGCAAATTTAAAGTTTCAATCACTGTCAAATTTAAAAGTTGACGGCAACATTAAAAAATTTAAACAACCCTGCTACACGAAAAAAATTCAGTGATATATTTGTTAAAACCTATAAAATTTTCAACACAAAAAAATACAAGTTTTTTTCTCTTGCATTGCATATATTAAAAAGTGAAAAGTGCTGCTACATTAAAAAAAAATACTTACATTAAAAACATTCCTAGAAGCACAAGACTGGCAACGACACTGATGTTATCCATTATGTTGGTACTGTTCCACTTTTTGGTGATAGTGCTACCGAAGCAAAAGCTTTTCACAAAATGTAGCTCGTTTGATCTCGTCCTTAGTTTTTATACGCTACCCGTACATTGCCGTAAGGCAAAGGCCCGAAATACATATACGAATCCGGGCAACACTTATAAAAATGATAATCTGTAATTATTATTTATTGCGAATTATCTCAGTTCATTTGTAGTCATAACAGTTTCAAAATTGTTTGGGTATTTTTACATTATTGTCCTATTATCACTTTTTCATTTTCACGGTTGATTAAACATGTCCACGGCCAAGATTAGGTACTTATATTTGAAACGCAGCGACTCTAATAACCCGCGTATTATCTCATAAAAAACACAGTTTCTGAGGCAATGTGATATCAACCTTAGTACGTTGTGTTATGTTCTACTATGGAATACATCAGAGCCTTTTAACTTATAGACTGTGTGGTCATTAACTAGTAATTTCAGTTTTGTTCCTATGCAATATTAAGATGTCACGATAAACACGTTCGAAGCAGACGAATGCCTCGTAACTTTATCATTATGAAGTTAAGACTCATCTGCATTTGTAATACTCCTAATTCACACCCCCTCGTTTCGTCGTAAGAAGGTTTTTCCCAACTCCGAAGCTGAAAATCAGTACCAAGTCGTAATATTCTTAGATTATAACGCCATCTATTGTGTGTTCAGTCAGTGCATTAACTAAAAGTTGGTACCGTAAGTAATGGTAGATGTCGCTTGCGCGCGATCTCAAATGATGAAATAAAACTTTTTCGATAAATCGACGGCCCCCTACGTGAAAGACATGTCCAAAACATATATATTTTAAATTTTATTATTAACTTTGGTTAATTGATACGCATATGGCAACTTTTTTTTTAGAAAATCGTATATGAAGATAAATATTCTAATGATTTCGTTGCCGTATTTACGGACATCTATACGTAAGAATATTTAAAATATTGGTTACACATTTACAACCGGCCTACATTGAGTATTACAGATCATTAATAAAATATAGAAGTTTTTTTCTTATGATAAAGTCCTGCATGTCTCTTTGTACTTAGGGGCCGTCGAAATATGCAGGCACACAGACAGTGTGGGTCCCCCAGCCCACTTCCTCTAGGCAACCTCCGCTGTCCATTTTTCAGGTCAGTCGCTCCCGCAGCCCTAAAACATAAAATGCACAAAGGAAGGAGCGACCGCCGTCTCTCTTCACTTGTACATTTAGAACAAAATAATAATAACTTTATTTAACCATTGTTACAAGTATTTTCTCAAACATAGGCATAACATAATTGGATATCGGTAACAGGAGTTACCTGGGAGTAAGCAGGATCAGGAGTTAATAGGTCTTACAAGGTTGACCGATGACCTGGTGAAGGTTGCAGGAATCCGATGGATGCGAGACACACAGGACCGTTCATTGTGGCGACATTTGGGGGTCTATGTCCAGCATTGGACGTCTATCGGCTGAAATGATGAACAGAAGTTGTATTTTAGCCAGTGACGGATTAACCCTTAATCAAATTAAGCAATTGCCTAGGGCATCACGTCTGGGGGGGCACCAGAAGAAGCACTATAAAAATCCGTCCTTAGGGCATCACGTCTCACTCTCATGTCACCAAAAACCACACCAAAAATAATTTTTAGGACTAATTTGAGAATTCGCTGGTTTTAAGTTGACATAGAGTCCGACCTAGAGTCATAACCCCGCTCCCGCTTGCCCACTCGCTGGCCGCTAGTGCATTCGGCAATTCAAATGCACCGGAATTGCGATCAGCCAATCACAAACCACCCCTACCCTGCGGCCCCCCCGCAAAACTGTGTCAATCAAATGTTTTGTTTTTTGAGTAATTGTGCCGGCCGGCTTCTATGCATACGTAATAATAGGGGTTAAAGTTATGAAATTGCCGTTTTATTGTAATAGGTCCTTCGAATTGACATAAAACCTTCACGGTTTTAATATTTTTGAGTGAAACTTTTTTCACATGGTACCCATGAAGTTCTTCACACTAAAAACAAACACTAAAAGAATCAAAATAACTTTAAATTTCGGAAGTCGGTGTATCTCGGTATTTTTTGTTTTCTTATTTAACACCGACTTCCGAAATTATTATTTTTAAAGTATTTTATTTCACACTTTTTAGTTGCGATACACTTATAACCAGAGTGACTATTCTCATGACAATTCCAATTAACCCAAACACTGCTAGGTTACATTGTTTTACTATGAAGTTCCTGTGTCTACCTTGTACCTTCCGGCTCCATCATCAGATCAGTTCGATATTACCTTATAGCCAAAGTGCATCTCATGACAATTCTAATAAGCCCAAACACGGCTAGGATACATTGATTAATTACGGAGATCCCGTGCCTACCTTCCGGCTCCATCATCAGATCAGTTCGATAATACCTTATAGCCAAAGTGCATCTCATGACAATTCCAATAAGCCCAAACACGGCGCGATTACATTGATTAATTACGGAGTTCCAGTGCCTACCTTCCGACTCCATCATCATCATCAGTTCACTTCGATGATACCATTTTCAACATAACTATTCAGAACCATTTATTTATTTGTATTGTCATAGTCGCTAACTATCTTCATTGTGATATCTATGTGAGTATGAAGTTCCGTTGGCCATTTCTGCCCCTGTACCATGACGTTCAAAGTAAGATTGTTTCATTCTTATTTCCAGTGTAGGTAAGAGATGGCGCTAGACAACCTGTATAGCTCTGTCTCTTACCCATACTGAAATAAGAATGAAACAATCTTACTTTGAACATCATGGTAACCCCTCTGGTCTTCTTCATCAGTTCCACTTCATCACATGTTACTTTTTGACCATAAATGCTAAGTTCTCGATGAAAATACCGAAATCACTATATGGTTGCCTATAATATTTGAAAGAGTTCCCTCGATTCCTCATGGATTCCATCATCAGAACTGGATTTTGAAAAAAATTTGACCAATCTGGAAGCATATCCTCTAAGGGGCCAAAGGGGTAAAAATTTGCCAATCGGTCCATAAACGACGGAGTTCTGAAGTAACAAATATAAAAAAAGTACAACAGAATTGATGACCTCCTCCTTTTTTGGTAGTCGGTTAAAAAAATGTGTAACATTGGGTTATCGACTTTCAGTTGTTTTTTATTCAGCTTAGACAAAGAATGATGATGAAACGAAAGATGGATACTTCGAAAATTCGATGTAAAACGAACACGAATACGAGCTCCGATGCGGAACTAACGCGGCAGAAACAGCTCGCAATATCAATGTTGCGTTTGGAGAGGGGACTGCTAATGAACGCACCGTGCGATTTTGGTTTAAAAGCTTTCATGATGGAAACTTTGATTTGAAGAACGAACTACGTGGAAGACCGCCCACACAAGTGAATAACAATGAATGGAAAGACATGGTGGAAGCCGATCCGTGCCAAACTACCCAGGAATTAGCGGCATGGTTTAACGTTACCTTACTAACAATAAAAAAATATGATAAATGGGTGCCTCATGATTTGACTGATCTGCAGAAAGAAACGCGTGTTGAAACTTGGTGTTGCTTTGTTGAATCGATACAGAAAGGAAGGAATATTGGATCGAATTGTGACATGTGATGAAAAGTGGATTCTTTACGATAACCGTAAGCGAAAAATGCAATGGCTGAACCCAGGGCAAACGCCGCAACAGTGTCCTAAAGCAAAGCTTACCAATAAAAAGGTATTGGTAACTGTTTGGTGGTCTCAGCATAGTGTTATTTACTATAGCTTTCTCCGATCTGGTCAAGCAATAACGGCAGATGTCTACTGTGCCGAACTCCGAATAATGATAGCAAAACTAGCAGTGAAACAGCCCCGACTCATGAATCAATCTTCACCATTATTGCTCCATGATAACGCGAGACTTCATACAGCACGAGAAACCATTTTAACTCTACAGGAACTGCGATTAGAAACCATTCGTCGCCCTCCGTATTCGCTAGACCTTGCTCCAACGGACTACCATTTTTTTCGTGATTTGGCAATTTTCTACTTGATAAAAAGTTTTCTTCTCAGGAAGCAGTACAAAATTCTTTCACACAGTTTGTCGAATCTAGATCACCAGAGTTCTATCGCAAAGGCATAAATGACCTTCCTATTAGATGACAGCAATGTATAGATAATAATGGTAATTATTTTGATTAAATAAATATGTTAAATGAAAAAAAAAAAACGAATTTCAATTTTTCAGTACAAATCGGTAATTTCATACTTTAACCCCTAATAAATAAATTATGCTTTGGTTTTTATTGTTGTCGCACCTACTCCACTTCTAAGGTACGTTACATCTCATCACCTTATTTTACAAAAAAAGTAATGTTTTTAGGCGGTAAAGGTTTAAAGACCGATTCTAAGTTGACATACGGTTAGCGGGCCAAAAAGTATAGGGGGGCCCACAGGCGTAGATTGCTTAGGGCATCAAGTAGTCTTAATCCATCACTGATTTTAGCAGAATTATTACAGTCTAGGCGTTGCCTTAATATTGGAAAAATTAAACCGAAGTATCGTTTAATTATACAAACGCCTGCTCATGCCAATAATGCAATAGAGTGACAAGTGAGTTCTTGCAGTGAATTATTACCGAAACCCGCCGTGGAATCATCGTCGATGTCCGACGTTTACTCGAAACTACCCGCGCCGCTGAGTCTATATCGCTATCGACATTTTCAAAATACTCGGAGTATATGCGAGGCAGTCGGGTCATAACAGCGTTTCTCCCATATTTTGTGCGGCAGCCAGGGATACTGAATAACTTGGTATGTCTGGTACGTGTTTTAGGGGTACATAAATTTATACATGACAGCAGATCACTGCTGTCCAAGTGACCTCGCAGAATATTAAAGAGAAAAAGCATGTCTAACATTTTACGCCTATCCACAAGGGGAAGTATATCGTAGTGTTTGCAGTCTAGAGCATAGGAATCATGACGTCTACGGGATTTGAAATTTAGGAACTTTACAAACTTTTTTTGTAGATTTTCTATTCTATTAGTATAAACCTCGTATTGGGGTGACCATATTGGGCCACAGTACTCCAAAATGCTTCGCACGTAAGCAAAGTATATAATCTTTAGAGTATGGCAATTACTAAATAGCTTACTTATACGCATTACGAACCCAAGGTTACGAGAGGCTCTATTGGTGATGGTGTCAATATGCTGGTCAAAAAGCAATTTCGAATCCAGCAACATTCCAAGATCTCTGACTAAATCAACCCTTTCGATCTCATTATGATTGAATCCATACGGATACCTAGTTGGGTATTTGGAACGGCTGAAGCTAATGCATTGACATTTTGAGACATTGACAGTGATATTGTTTTGTCGATAATACCTGAATAATGCATCAAGATCACGCTGTATCAGTTCACAATCAACTCTAGATTTTACACACATGTATATTTTCATGTCATCGGCGTATATGAGATGTTCCGCGGATTTGAAACATACTTGAATGTCATAAAGGTAAGCACAGTAAAAAAGAGGACCCAGTAAAGATCCCTGGGTACTCCGGAGGGGATGTTCACAAAGTCTGATTTGAAACCTCCCATAACCACAGCTTGCGATCGATTCGATAAGTATGACTTAATCCATCTTAGTAAATCTCCATGGATCCCAAGCCTTTGCAGCTTTGCCAGTAAGATCACGTGATCCACACGATCGAATGCTTTTTCGAAATCCGTGTAGATAACGTCCACCTGGCCACCGGCTTCCATATTATGCAATACGTAGTTACAAAACGTGGCCAAGTTAGATGCTGTTGATCGTCTTCTAACGAATCCGTGTTGGTTCTGGCCTATACCGTTTGAGATGACTTTTTTTTTTTTTTTTCGGGTGGGAAAATCATCTAATGACATCCCTCGCTCTTGGGCGGAGCGAGAGATAGTGTCAGACTTTTACTGACTAAAAACCCACTCCTGTTCCTTCTTTGCCATTTTTCAGGGCCCCGGGGATCACGTTCGCATCACCCATGGCCCCAGTAGGCCTCGACCCTGCTGGGCCCCTACGGTTGCTGACATCTCCCTGAGGCGCGCGTGGAACACTACGCGCCGTCGACGACTTGGGCTCGGTCCGGACAGTTACCGGACGATCGGACGACGAGCCACCCATTGCTCCCCGTCCGCAAGCCCGCGCCTACGGTGGCCGGAAATCGGGATCGGAATCCCGGCGGCGGTTGGGGCGTGAGGACCGTTGCCTCACGCGATCGGCCGCCTCCTTTGCTAGCATTACTGCTTCGCAGAAGGAGGCAACCGCCTGCCACTCCTCCTCACTCCGGACCATGGCCTGTACCAAGGCCCGGCGCGAGAGATCGCTGCCGCCGATCGCCCCCACGAGGACACGGCGGTGCTCTGCCCAAGCAGGGCACACCTCTACCGTATGCTCCACCGTGTCCTCTGGGCGGTCCACACAATGGTGGCACCCGGGCGTCTCTTCTGCACGAATCCGGTGCAGGAACCTCCCGAACTTACCATGTCCGGTGAGGACCTGCGTCATGCGGTAGGTAAGGACGCCGTCAGGCCTTTCCAGCCACTCCTCAAAGAGGGGACTTATCGCCATAATTATGGCGTGCCCAGCACTGGGTTGCGACAGTCGCTGTCGCCATTCCACCATGAGATCCCGCCGGAAGTCTTTCCGCCATGCCGCGACTTGGCGCGGCAGCGGAGTTTCACCCCGGCGTTGCATCTCCATGCGCAGATCGTGCATGCGCGCAAGGTCTTTTGCCTCCAAATCCCACGGTGGTTGGCTAGCAAGGAGGCTCGCTGCTTCGCGGAAAATCGTGCGGTATCCCCGCACCATCCGGATGACCATGACCCTCTGGCTTGCGTTCAGCTTGGCCGCCGGTCGCTTTCGAAGCGACGGTGCCCATACCGGCGCCCCATAAAGGGCCATGGACCAAACGATTCCAGCATAGAGCCTCCGGCAGGAGGCGTCTGGACCCCCGAGGTTGGGCAGGAGCCGCTTGAGGGCAGCCCCTGTACGATCCAGTTTGGGAGCCAGACGTCGGAAATGCTCCTCGAAATTCCATCGGCTGTCGAGGACAAGTCCAAGGTACTTCATCGTCGACTCGACGCCGATGTGAATTCCTCCTACAGTTAGTTGGGAACTCGATGGTGGCGCGTTCCGAGGGCCGTGGAAGCACATGGCCTCGGACTTGTGCAATGCCACCTCGAGTCCCAACTCTTGGATCCTCTCCACGACTGTCGCAACCCCGCGTGTCACTAGTTCGACCGCCGCCTGGTACGACTCTCCCCGCGCCAGGACCAGCGTATCATCTGCGTAGCAGACCGCGCTGACCCCGTCAGGGAGAACGCCGCGCAGCACGTAGTCGTAACCGATGTTCCACAAGAATGATCCTAGTACCGATCCCTGCGGAACACCGCACGACATCTCTCGCCGTTTCCATTCTCCCAGGTGACCAGTGTCGATAATGTACCGCCTCGATAACATGACAGAGGTAGTCAGGCACCCGGTGATACCGGAGTGCCCTCCTAATGCTACTCCAGGGCAGGGAATTGAAGGCGTTGGCGATGTCCAAAGACACCACCAAGACACACCTGCCCTGGGATACCGCATCCCCCGTCGTGAGGGCTCGCACGCGCATGATGGCGTCCACCGTAGATCGCGCCCTGCGAAAGCCGAATTGGCCGTCCGAAAGATCCGGCCCCACCCGTGTTAGGTGCGCGACGAGGCGGTCTGCAATAACTCTTTCAAAGAGCTTGCCCACCTCGTCGAGCAGCACGATGGGCCGGTACGCGGACGGTGAGTCCGCAGGGCGCCCCGGCTTCGCAATGAGGACCAGTTTCCCCGTCTTCCAGCGAAGTGGGAACTGGCCCCTCTCCATACATGCGCTAAAGAGCCCTCTTAGTCGAGGCCCGAGTTCCTCCATGGCCAGGACCCAGGCCTTTCCAGGCAGGCCATCGAGTCCTGGGGCGGTATTCTTGGCACTAAGCCTACGTACCGCCACTCGCATCTCTGAAGCAATGTCGTCGTCGCCGTCGTGGTCCACGTCGGACACCGCAACTGTCGGAGCCATAGGCGGGGGAGAGTGTTCCCCTCGTGAGGGGAACAGAGCGCCAACCACACCCTCCACAAGCTGGGGCCGGAGACTCTGCGTTAGCAGGGGAGCCCAGGGGCGGAGCTTTTCTCGCACCACCTTATAGGGGCGCCCCCACGGGTCTCCGTTCAGAGTCTCCAGCCACACGTTGTGGGCCTCTAACTTGGCCCGCTTTATTTCTGCTCGAAGGGTGCGCTTCGCCGCTCTGTATCCCCCGTACAGCTCCACCTCTCTGGCCTCCGCATCCGGCGGACGGATGCGGCGCCTGCGGTGCCTGGCGTACTGGCGCCGCGCGGCATTGCACGCGCTACGCAGTGCAGCAATCTCTGGCGACCACCAGTACACCTGGCGCCGGGCACGTCCTGGCTGGACACGGGGCATTGCCACGTCGCAGATTTGCGACATGGCCTCCCGGAACCACTCTGCCTCGACGTCGATGTCGACAGGCCTGTCCGGTGCTTGCACCCAGGCCTGTACCATCGCGGCTTCCAGGAGAAGCTCCCGGTCCAGCTGCTTCAGCGCCCAACGCGGACCACACGGGGTCTGTTGGACCGGCGCGGTTGAGGACTGGGCGGAGACGTCAAACCGGATGTACCGATGGTCTGAGTACGTCTCCACCCCCTCCATGACGCGCCAGTCGACGACACGCGGTGACAAAGCGGGGCTGGCGAACGAAATGTCCACCACCGACTCGCCCCGCATCCGCACACACGTGGGGAAAGAACCCCGGTTTAGGACGACCAGGCCTGTCTCCAGAGCCCAGTACTCCACCATCCGACCCCGCTGGTCTGTGTACCGGGAACCCCAAGCCAAGTTCTTGGCATTGAAGTCCCCGCCAACGACCACAGGGAGGGAACCAAACCCAGCGACGACGGCATTCAGCTCCATAAGGGAGATGTGAATATCGGCGAGAGTTTTGTTCGGGGACAGGTAGACGCCTACCACTGCAATGTCCCCGAACCGTGCTGCCACGCAACCCCGTCCCCTCGTGACGGCTTCGAGGGACGGAGTACCGGCGGCGGCCGACGAATTTAGGGTCACCGAGCCGTTCAGGTCCTGCACCCAGTCGGCCCTGGGCAGGACGCAGTACGGCTCGGAGACTACGGCGATGTTTATCGACCACTGCGCCATGCTCTGGAGCAACAGATCCTGAGCGGGGGCGCAGTGGTTGATATTCGCCTGGAGGAGACCTAATGTAGCCATTAATGACAATCCATTATAGTCTCCTCCCGAGCCCCTTGTGAAGGCCCTGCCGCGGTGGTTGGGGCGGTGGCGGCGGCGTCTGCGGAAGCGACGGCGGCGGCGGCCAACTTGGCGGCCGCAGTGGCGAGCACATTCGCGGGGATGGGCCTCGGGACCTTGCCTTTGGCCTTGGCGGGGGGATCGCAGGACCTACCCCCAGCCCGGTGTTCGGCCGGCTTGCCTGCCGCCGCACATGCGTAGCAGTGCGGCGCTGCACAGCAAGTGACGGCCTTGTGACCGGGCTGACCGCACTGAAAGCAGCGGTCACTGCGATCCACCTCCGCTGCGCAGCAGGCCCCCACGTGGTGCCCCACGTGGCAGCGATAGCAACGCAGAGGTCTGGGCTCCAGCAGTTTTACCCGCGCGGAGACCCAGCCCACCAAAAGCCGTCGGCCCTCCCCGGTGATGTTCCTGGCCGCTGACACGGGGCAACTCACCGTCACTGCCCCCATGCCCGTGCCGTCAGCACGGATGGCGCCTGCCCGGACCTGGTCAGTAAGGCACCCTCCCGTCCTGACGACGACGCGGCCACGACTTCATCCACCGTCACGGACTCGCCCAGGCCCATAATGCGCATGTCAATGCACTTGGTGGGCCTGGACACTCGGGCCTCCTTCGCATCCAAGGACGCCCTGATCTTCTTGGCCAGGGCGTCTGCGGTGGGGCCACTGTTTGCCCCGGGGACCTCCAGCATAAGGGCACCGGTCGCGGTATGCCGCATCCGGAAGCCCCCGGTGATTCCGAGCTCGGTGAGGTTCACCGCCCGCCTCGCCTGCCGGATGACCTCGCCATAGGTCGCGCCCTTTTTCTCCGCAGCGGGCTGCAGTGTAATCACTACAGCCGTAGAATCCGGGGCGCGAAACCTGGCTGCGATGGCCCTCCTCTTCTGCTGCCGCCGCCGCTCGCGTTTCTTTTCGGCTCGAGCAGCCTTACCCGCCTTTTCCTTTGCTCCGGCCACTTGCCATTCGGCTTCGACCGGAGGTTCCGTAGGTGGGGGAGGCGGCATAGGCAGCCTGCTTGCCCCCACGGCAGGGGCCCCTACTGCCTTAGTGACCGGTGCAATTTTGCCCTTCTTGGAGACGGCAGCAACTGGCTTCCCCTGCTGCTGTTTTCTAGCCAAAGAGGCTGACACCGCGGACTCCGACACCACGGTTCCACGCCTGGCCTGCCCCGAAGGGCCCGGCTTGGGCGCAACAACTGTGGCCGCAGCGGCGGTGGCATACGACGCCGCCTTTCGCGGGCCAGAGGCCGCAAGTGGGGGACGCAGAACAATGCCTTCCAGCACGGAAAGCTGCTGCTGCATCCGTAGCTGGAACTGCTCCTGCTGCTGCTGCTGTTGCTGCCGGAAGGCAGCCAGCTCCTGCTTCACCAGCGTCAGCAGCTGGCTTTCCGGCTCAGGCTGGGGCTGGGGCTGACTTTGCCCCTGACCTTGCTTGCGGTCCCCCTTCGGCGACTCCTGGCAGCATACTCTCTGAGGACCCACGAGTTCGGCCCGGAGTTTTGCCGCCCTCTTTTCGAAATAGGCGTCGATAGCCTCCGCGATTGAAACGGCCAGTTGTTGGACAGTCCTCTCTTTAGAGGACTTTTCCCTCTTCCTGCCCATGTTCCTTAGTGCGGAGACTATCAACACCCCGAGCGACCTGCGCGACTCCTCGGCGGAGTCCTCCCTGGCACCTCGTTCGCTGCCAGACGGCCCCGAGAGGTCCGACTCAGCGTTGGCCGCTCCAGGGTGACGCCCTTCCGCGGCAAGCCTGTCAGCTCGCTGAGCAGATTCTTGGGCGGTGAGGCCCCTCCGTCTGCCGCGCGCACGACCCACACCCCTGCCCACGGGTGGGGATTTTTGGGGTCGAGCCCTTCTCTGCATCGGAGGACGATATGTCCCCCGATATGGGGCGCTTCCGGTAGAGACGCGAGTTTCTACCGGAGTCTCCCACAACCTCCTCTACCTCCGAGCCCTCCAAGCTCCCTCCGGATGCCGCGTCGGACTCCAACCGCGCATCGCTCTCCATCGGGTGTCTGAAAAATTTAGATTTTGGTTCCATATTGTTCCCACGAGTATTTTCATTCTGTACTAGCTCAAAGTCAGTGGTTCGCACTAGAGACTAATTAAGCTACCCAGCCGTTTGAGATGACTGGATTATACTATTGTAGATAATTTTCTCAAAAACTGAACATGATATAACCAAAGAGTATCGTAGGTAACTAAGTTGCGTAAAACCATAAAGAATACCACTCCAGGGTGATCCTTTGAAACCAAGAGAACGTCTCATTCATCTGGCCTAGCTTACGATCCGTAAATATCTATCTGTAAGCCACTGGGCGCAAATGAGTGCCATCGATACATTTATTGATCGGGGGAAACTAGTATGCAAATAAAAATATCAAATTGTAAAGAAAAACTAGGCCAGACGAATGAGACACCCTGTTGGTTTCAATGAATCACCTTCCATGTAAAATATTGCTAAACTATTATCTAATCGGATGTCGGTTAGACTGAAATTTTCATAACGAAATAAGTTGAATAAAAACTGTTTGCATATTTATCATGTCATTGCTTATGTAAAATTATTTTTTCCTTATGCAATGACGCAAACAGACATACTACATTATTGTTCTGTGATTATAATCAATTAGTTAATACCTATTGACCGCATCCTGATGATAACATGGGTTTTAGTTTTAATTATTAAATTACATAACATTCTATGACCTACCTAATTCAATTAGGATAATCCTGTTGCACGATTTTAAACATTTGCAGCTCTACCTACATCTAAAGTAGGAACGGTAAAAAAAAAACTTCTGATTTCAAATGCCTATTGCAGTGTAATTGAATATACGGTGGAGCAAACGGTGGAGGTGTGCCCAGCTTGGGCAGAGCACCGCCATGTCCTCGTGGGGGCGATCGGTGGCAACGATCTCTCGCGCCAGGCTTTGGTACAGGCAATGCTCCGCAGCGAGGAGGAATGGCAAGCGATCGCCTCCTTCTGCGAAGGAACACGACCCCGATATCCAGCCACCGTAGGCTTGGACTTCGCCTCAAAGAGATGTCAGCAAAACCGGAGGGGCTCAGTAGGGCCAAAGGCTAGTGCTAGTGGCCATGGGTTGGCTTTCAAAAGGGAAACCTCTAGAACTTAAGGCAAAGAAAAAACATAAGAGTGGGTTTTAGTCAGTAAAAGTCTGACACGCCCTCTCGCTCACCCTAGAGCGTGAGAGAAGTCATTAGATGATTTCCCACCTAAAAAAAAACTGATGCGTCAAACTTGCATGCGAGACAGGGTTGCAGCTAGAGTCAAATTTGAGGTAGGCCAGCATTTGTTACAGGTAGGGCGAAAGTAAAAAAAAATATCATAATCGATCTGCCCTCGGAGCATGGGCTCCTAAATCAATCACCATGTATATCACTGATGTACTTACACAATAATCAAGCCAAAGCCAAATCTATTCGTAGGAAAATTGGTAAATTGAAAAATTGACAAATTATTTTAATTATTATTTTTTTCCAAACTTAATCAAATTTTTCAGTGGAACAATTTTATCTACATCCAACTCATCGGCACGAGACTTGCAATCGAATTGATTAGATCATCGTTGTCCGAAACCTTCTTTGTAATTCAGCAATTAGTATGTCCAACTTTTCGAAATACTCAAACTTAAATGGTTCGTCGTTCTCTTCTATATTTTTTTTTATGGTTCGGCGCTCTACGATGGACGCTATCATGCGCATGCGAGCCCTCACGACGGGGTATGCGATGTCCCAGGGCAGGTGTGTCTTGATGGTGTCTTACGTTATTGGACATCGCCAAAGCTTTCAATTTCCTGCCCTGGAGTAGCATTAGGAGGGCACTCCGTATCACCGGGTGCCTGACTACCTCTGTCATGTTGTCGAGGCCTACCTGTCGGACAGGTACATTACCTACCCTGGTCACATGGGAAAGTAGAAACGGTAAGAGATGTCGTGCGGTGTTCCGCAGAGATCGGTACTAGGACCACCCTTGTGGAACATCGGGTACGACTACGTGCTGCGCGGCGATCTCCCTGATGGGGTCAGCGTGGTCTGCTACACAGATGATACGCTGGTCCCGGCGCGGGGAGAGTCGTACCAGGCGGCGGTCGAACTATGACACGCGGGGTTGCGACAGTCGTGGAGAGCATCCAAGAGTTGGGACTCGAGGTGGCATTGCACAAGTCCGAGGCCATGTGCTTCCACAGCCCTCGGAACGCGCCACCATCGAGTTCCCAACTAACGGTAGGTGGAGTTCATATCGGCGTCAAGTCGACAATGAAGAGATACCTTGGACTTGTCCTCGACAGCCGATTGATCCCAAATTGGATCGTACTGGGGCTGCCCTCAAGCGGCTCCTGCCCTACCTAGGGGGTCCAGATGCCTCTTGCCGGAGGCTCTGTGCAGGAATCGTTCGGTCCATGGCCCTTTATGGGGCGCCGGTATGGGCGCCGTCGGTTCGAAAGGGACCGGCGGCCAAGCTGAACGCAAGCCAGAGGGTCATGGCCATCCGGATGGTGCGGGGATACCGCACGATTTCCCACAAAGCAGCGAGCCTCCTTGCTGGCCAACCACCGTGGGATTTGGAGGCAAAAGACCTTGCACGTACTGCGCATGGAGATGCATCGCCGGAGCGAAACTCCGCTGCCGCGCCAAGTCGCAGCATGGCGGAAAGACTTCCGGCGGGATCTCATGGTGGAATGGCGACAGCGACTGTCGCAACCCAGTGCTGGACTTATCGCCATAATTATGGCGATAAGTCCCCTCTTTGAGGAGTGGCTGGAAAGACCTCACGGCGTCTCTACCTACCGCATGACGCAGATCCTCACCGGACATGGTAAGTTCGGGAGGTTCCTGCACCGGATTCGTGCATACGGTAGAGGTGTGCCCAGCTTGGGCAGAGCACCGCCGTGTCCTCGTGGGGGCGATCGGCGGCAGCGATCTCTCGCGCCGGGCCTTGGTACAGGCCATGGTCCGAAGCGAGGAGGAGTGGCAGGCGGTTGCCTCCTTCTGCGAAGCAGTAATGCTAGCAAAGGAGGCGGCCGATCGCGTGAGGCAACCAAGGGCGGATCCAGGGGGGGGGTCATGGGGGTCATGACCCCCCCCTGGGCTGGGTCCAGGACTTAGGTGGACCACTGATTAAAATTGTTAAACATAATGTTTTTATGTTATTTTTTGTCACAATATAGATTTTATGTAAGCAACTTCAATATTTAATTAATTAAGAGCGGCTAACCCGAGGTACCTTTTCTTTCTCCAGATATTTTGGATACACAGATATCTTGTGGATATTATCTAGGCGTCTATAAAAATCAAAACATAAACTTGTGTAAAACTAATCTAGTAAAGACCTCTGAAAATCTGCTAATTTACGTGAATTTTGGCCCTCCATAATGTACGCTTTTTAATATATAAAAATATATAAAAGTACATCTATAGAAGCCATTTTTGTGCGATGATTTTCTATGATTTTAAATGTGGCCTAAAACCTGATGAGTCATTTGATCGACTTCAAATTGCTAGTTTGGATGAAAGACCTCCAAAAGCAACCATCTACCGCTGGTACAGCGAGTTCAAGCGCGGTCGCCTTACTTCGGGGGATGAACAAAGAAGTGGTCGTCCTACGACAGCTGTCACGGAAGAAAGTGTGCAGGCAGTAAAAAAAATAGTTCAAGAAAACAGGCAAATTAGGTATATACGAAGAGATTCAGCATACACTGCAGATTGGTTCGGCAAGCGTTCACAAGATTCTACACGAGCACCTTCGTGTGAGGAGGATTGTTTGCAGCTAGGTGTCGCACAACCTCACCGAAGCTCAGAAGCAGGCCTGTGTGGAGTGGTGCCGTAATATCATTCAAAAATTTGAAGCAGGCTCGTCTCGGCGCGTTTACGACATTGTGACAGGTGACGAATCCTTCATTTATCAATACGATCCAGAAAGAAAGCGTCAGTTGACAGTTTGGCGGTTTCAAAACGAAACAACGCCTACGAAAGTGAAGCGATCGAGAAGCGCAGGGAAAATTTTGATACTAGTTTCTTCATTTTGACGGGGTATCTGATTTCAATTCCATTACGAGACCAAAGCAGCATCAACGCCGAATGGTATACCACAAAATGCCTGCCAGAAGTTTTGTCTGCAATGAGCAACAAGCGACCGAATACCGGGCTCCGCGGGGTACTGCTTCACCATGACAACGCGCCCGCGCACTTAGCGCTCAAAACGAGTGACTCCTGGACACCGCACTGGTCAGAGTCTTGGGGCACCCTCCTTACAGTCCTGATCTGGCACCGTGTGGCTTCTTTTTATTCCCTAAAATAAAAAAAATCTGCGGAAAGGGATACAGTTTTCATCGCCGGAAGACGCGCTAGCAGCGTTCAAGAATGCCGTGTAAGAGGTGTCTGCAGCGGACTGGAAAAAATGTTTCGAAAATTATTTCAGACGCATGAAACTTTGTATAGAGGTTGGTGGAGAGTTCTTTGAAAAGATTTAATAAAAATATTTTATCAATAGAAGTTTTCTGAACTTATTTTAAATTGTGATATTGAGTTGTATGTGTTATGGGCTACATTACATGTTAGTGTAACGACAGCGGGAAGATCTCTCTCGTTACGATAAATCAAATTATGGCTAGAAGCTTCAATGGTCGAATGTCTAACCGGACTGGCACTTCTCCATGTCCATAAAAACGTAGCGTGTCGTACGTTCTTAGCGTGTCAATGGTGTAAAACTAATTAAATTCCTTGCCTGGCCCAGTATTCGGCCACGGCAATGTCGTCCACTGATACTGTCATAAGATGAACGGGTAACAGGGCACGTCATGCAGGATGGAAGGTGGGACATGGTCTGTGGAGAGACACTGCACAAACACTGAAGGTCAGAACCGTTCAGGAACCCCCATCTGTAGAGATTGTCTTTGCTGCGCCCAACCTGTGTGCGGAATCCGTTTAGAGTTTTCCAGATTGGCCATGGCAACTCGTGTCCAGGAGAGAGCATCATTCCCATCTCAAAATAAAACCATATGGTTTTACTTTGAGATCCTCACACTTACAACAAAACTTTTACGACTTTTAAGTCTCAGGGGCACCGAGCTGTAATAGTGCATTGAATGGCAAGGGTCGTTTTGTTGTTTCGTTCTTTCTATGCGGCTAGTCACAGTCCTGCGAATTTCTGGGGGTGCAATGCCGATTAGTGGATACAGCCTTCGTACCGGAGTCGGCATAAGGCAACCAGTGGCAATTTGGCACGTCTCATTAAGTGCTATATCCACTACGTTACAGTGGGCGGAGCGGCTCCATACTGGACAGGCATATTCACCAGCGGAGAAGCGGAGCGCCATTCCAGTTGTTCGCAGAACTTGGGGAGACGCCCCCATCTAGTGGATGTTAGGCGACGTAGCAGGTTGTTTCTCGTATGCACCTTCCTTTTAACGTTCTCGCAATTCTTTCTGTAGTTGAGAGACCTATCCAGAGTGATGAAGAGATATCTTGGTTGGGCGTTATGAATGATTGGTACCTCCTGCCATGAGATATTGAGCATTCAAGCCGCTTGTCTGTTACAAAGGTGAAAGACACACATTTTTGAGGGATTTGCTTTAAATGCATTAGCAGTATAATACTGGCTAAGATCTGAAAGAGCTGTGGTAAGGTTGGTTTCAATCTCCACAAAATCAGTGGCTTAGCAAGTTAATGCCAGTTCGTCTGCATACAGAAAGCGTGTTGTGTCTCGTGCTCACCGTGCTCTTCACTTGTGCTCACCGGTTGGTCATTGATGTAAACGTTAAACAGCAAGGAGGCTAGAATACTACCTTGTGGCAGTCCATTTAGTTCGCCACTTGCTTTTCTCATTACCATTGAAGTAGATGGAGTGATAACGCGTTTCGGGAGAAGACGTAAAAGAAAAATTGATTTTGTTATTTAAACCTCAAGCGAACGCCGGCGTTTGCTCGCTCATTGTCTTTCTATTGTGTCTCTTATTACGGTACTCAAAAGATATATAGGTATTTTTAAGTACAGTACATACATCGATAAAATAGTAGGTATTTTATTGATGTATGTATTTTTACCCGTATCTATTATTATCAAAATTAAATTATAAGTTCTTATGACTTGACCATGGCTATGTGACCCCCCCCTGGCGCCAAAGCTGGATCCGCCCTTGGAGGCAACGGTCCTCACGCCGCAACCACCGCCGGGATTCCAATCCCGATTTCCGGTCACCGCAGGCGCGGGCTTGCGGACGGCGAGCAATGGGTGGCTCGCCGTCCGATCGTCCGGTAACCGTCCGGACCGAGCCCAAGTCGTCGACGGCGCATAGTGTTCCACGCGCGCCTCAAGGAGATGTCAGCAACCGTAGGGGCCCTACAGGGTCGAAGCCCACTAGGGCCATGGGTGATGTGAAAGAGATCCCCGGGGCCCTGGAAAAATTGCAAAGAAGGAACAGGAGTGGGTTTTTAGTCAGTAAAAGTCTGTCACTATCTCTCGCTCCGCCCAAGAGCGGGGGATGTCATTTTATGATTTTTCCACCAGAAAAAAAAAACTCCTGAAACTTTCCCACTCATTACAATTGTCTAAGGGACCTTTGCGGGTTGGCCCCTCGTATGCCTTCCAAAGAAGTGAAATAAAAATCAGTGTTCGTTTACAAGGATATATTTTCTTGATATCGTCATTTATTAAGCTCTTTGTATACATACAAAAAATCTATAATACTGACAGTACACGGGATTTTATAAATAATATTTTATTTTCTACGCGGCATGCGGCATTAAGTACGGACACATAGTAGACATTCTTTTTTTAAATTGATTTATAAAAGCGTTTACAGAGCTGTAATTTGTCTTCATTCCTCAAAACGTATTATCATATTTGCAATGCGGATGCACTTTAATATAATTCTACAGCTACTCCACTGTTCAAATAAATAATTTTTCAAAATATATTATCGTTACGTGACTTTGACTTTTTAGTAATACCTCAGTATTACTTCTAAATTTAAATTATTCTAAATTTGAATTTGAATTAATTCTCTATTCGTATATACCCAGTGGTGTATAGTTAAAAAAAAAACCAAAACAGCAAATGATTAACGGACCAGTTTGTATATTTCTATACATGCCTTAGTACATAACTTTAAAATAATAACTACTATTATAGGAACTTGCACAAAGAATAATTACAATAGCATTACACAATATCTGCAAAAGCGATCAACCGTAACTTAAAAACAAAACATACATTTAAAGTACAGAGCATGAGCATAAAATTAAATGTGTAACTATATCGCAAAAATCAAAAATAAACAAGATTTTTGGATATTTATTATGAAAAACAGTTTTTATTAAAATTTTAATCGTTAATTAAAGGAAAAATCAGCAGGTCTACTGGAAAAAATTTCGTAAGAAATAATCTTAAAAATCGCAGGACCTTTAGTACTCTTTTATCTGTATTTGTTCTTTTCGATTTTAAGTGTTTGTGTGTACTTAAATAAATAAAAATACTTTTGAACTTTTACGACCGTTTAAGAATAAGGTAAAAAAAATGGTTGTGGATGATACATAAAACATCTAAATTTTAAACACAATGGTTTCCTTAAAAAATAAAATATCATACAAATTCGTTTATTCTTATCACAAAAAAATGGCTGCCTGACGCATTTTGCCCGCAAAATAACGTCATAAACCACAAATGGAATATTTTATTTTAATACTAACACAAAAAAAAAATAACCTGATCAACATTGCAAAAAGAATAAAATATTTCAATAATAACGTAACGTACGTAAAATTTGTGACTTCTATAAAAAAATCACCAGACTATGCAAAATATTACGATTTCTTATTACTTTACAGATTATAAGCGTGTTTTTCAGTAACATTATCAAAATTAAATAAAATGATTTAAATCTAAAAATGTCGCATTTAAATAATAAAAAAACACGGATCAGTTTATCAGGGTCAACAAAATTACGCCAGTTTTGTAGCCCTAGCCGTAAGTCAAAATAGTACATTTTAATATAAGTGCAGAAAGTTTGTCTTTGCGACCGAGGCGGAATCCACACGAGCCGTAGGCGAGTGTGTTATGGAGCGGAACGACTTTTTTCAATACACTTACGAAGAAATGAATAAACGGGGGTTGATCAGGGACTCGTGGGGGTCGACGCGCGCCCAGCCTGATGCGATACATGTAATAACATTGTGGCGGGGGAGAGCACGCGCATTTTTCTGCACAGTCTATTGCCTGCCTAAAAGCGGTGGGATAAGAGCGGGTTTTCGAGTAAGTGTATTGATAAAATAATTGTAGCTCTAACCTAAATTAATTTATATCGTAAGAAATAAAAACTTAAATAACTAAATTGACTAGTATAGACAGTGAACAGTGCAATAACAATAGTCCACATTGAAATCGAGTCAGATCATGAATTCTATAGTTCTAGCGGTCCACCTGCGTAAACTAATATTCTGTATGAGTAACACTTTTTGGTCCTCATTATACATTACATTACAGGATATAGTAGTCACAAAACAATAAAAATAAAAAATAACAATTACATAACATACATAATGAATTTCTGGGTCGACTCTGCATTCGTTGTAACAATAGTTTGGAAGATCCCTCTTGGCATAAAATTGTTTGACATAACGTTTTCACATAACTTTTATTAGCATAATAATACCTTACATAATGCAAAGACTAGCATAATTATCATTTAATCTAATGCGTTTTGGCATAATTTGTAGTTGCATATTTTTTTAGATAAGTTAGGTTACATTGTGCTTAAAATAATTATGCTTCATTATTATTATGCCAATAGTATTTTTTATGGCATAACATGTATGCCTAATAATATTATGCGTAAGTTCAACAAGTAGTTATAATTTTACAAAACTTAAACATTAAAAAAAATACCTTATAATTTTTAGCCTATGATAAAATTTGTTCATAATCGCAATTTTTGCGTGTCATCCTTTTATTTAACATTAAAAACGGTTTGATCTTTGTAAAGAAATCATTGTAAGAATGTGTTCTTTGTGGAGCCTATTGTAATATAAAAAATACTGAAAGAATACATATTTTCCTGGTGCATGCATCAATGATTTCTTATGTACTATTTTTATTGGTCTATATTTCTTCATCTACATGCTCGAACAATGGAACCAAAAACATTGTATCTAGTAATAAATTCATTGGAAAATCAACATAATGATATTTATGCTTGAGTAAATATTTCATTTAATTTACAGACAATACAGAATGATTTTTACTTCAATAACAATATTTTAGGGGATTAAATCCCACAAATATGAACAATGCTCACTATGGGTACAAATCATACATAAATGGTACAGGCAAAGAGCAGGAAATGTCACAATTTTTTTTTTCTTTTCATGATACCAATCATATATCAAAAATTGTCATTTTCCGTTATTTCTGTGTCACGTCTATGTATAATGTAAACGACTATGTCTGGTTTCCACAAAAACTCAATTCATGTTGCTAAAACTACGTTAGAAAAATAATTAAACTTTTAAACTTTAAACGAGTTTCTCCCAAAATCAGTTTATGAGAGCGTTCACAGTTCTTTGCTACCCTTCAAATGTATTCAACAGTAGAATTTTTCATATTTAAGATTATTCTCATAGCAAATGTGGTTCAAATTTATAAGTACTTCGAACTCCAGAAAGATTGCTAATACTGATACAAAAATATAAAAAAAAATATCCACAATATTTTCTAAATTTAAAACGTGTTGTGAAGCAACATTATAGACATGAAATGAAAATGAAAATGCAAATTCACTGTAATTTAAAAAAAAAATAGCAAATATATACCTACCTACTAGCGCCAATATATCAAAAATAGTACAGTCTATAAAAAATCGCGGATTGATCAACAATATCCATCTTTTTTCTAAATTCTTACCCTTACATCAATATACAACAAATATATGACCAGCTATACAATATAATTTTGTTTTATAAGCGTAAATAAGTACAACAATTGTAATATCCTAAATATTTGGTCTTGGTTCTTGACTCCGGTGATCTATTCGACGGATGAATTCCTTTTTCTTAGAATTTTGATCGAAGTGGTAGGATGATAGTGATAGATGCACTGTTGTCGGCATTGATGTTATTATCATTATTCTGAAAAAAATAAAATAATTATATTATTTACATTTCACCTTTTATCAGAGGCGTTCTTAAATGACCTACAAGGAACAATAAAACCTTAAACAAAAAATAAAAAACAAAATATTAAAAGCGTGTTGGACGTAAATCTTTAAATATCTATCTATTACATATCTAATTCATATAGATCTAGTGTCTCAGTTTTTGCTATCGAACTTCTCCAAAACGGCTTGACCAATTTTTATGATATTTTTTTTTTGTATATTTTCGGTTGATCTCAAAATAGGTCGTAGGCAATTTTTTATCTTCCTACGATTTTTTTTTTTTTTGATAATTTATATGGCATCATAACATTTTGTCAAATCAACTAGTAAAAAATAAAAATCAACTATATTCGTAATTATCAGGACAACATTAGTATCATTTTGTTTTTGGAAAAAAAAATACCTCACTATTGAATTAAACCACAGCCTTGCGAAGCTGGGGCAGGTCGTTACTATTTCATAAAAACTTAGTAAAAAACCAAGTGTAAAATTATGGAGAGATTTAAATTAAAAAAATTGGTGCAGTCTGAGAAATTATTTTTTATCATCGTCCTTTATGTCACCTGCTCGTCATTAAACGACGTGGTCTATTTGTTTACACGATATCTAAATTATCACTTTTTTTCTTTTACTTTTTTTTGCTCTAGTAGGCACCAAATGTATAATCAAGTCAGCCTCCACAGCAAGCTTCGCTTCGTTAGTCGACATTAAATTTAAATTCTCTGCTCCATTTTACCGAGTTCGCATCTGTTTCAATGATTCTACACATTGTCCAGTTACGTAGACACTCGAGACAAAAAAAACTACGTAGATACATTACAATACAATCTAGGAATCAATTTGTACTCATATTTACATGTCATGTCATTATCATATAAAAGGGGAAACTGACTGACTGACATATCAACGCACAGTTGAAACTACTGGGATTAGGAGCGTGAAAATTTGCACGAGGTTTCCTTTTATGACAAAGGCGAGCACTAAGAAAGGATTTTTCAAAACTCATTCCCTAAGGGGATTAATCGGGGGTCCAAAGTTTGTATGGAGAAACCTACTTTTACGCGAGCGACGCGGGAACAAGCTAGTTATATAGGGTGACTGGTAATTAGTGACCGATACTTAAACACGCGATTGTGCTCATGATAACCAGCAACTTTTACTATGGGAACAAACCTGAAATCGCGAAAAAAAATCAGATGTTCAGTACATTTATGTTTGCCTAATGTACTGAACAGCTGATATTTTTCTCGCGATTTCGGCTTTGCTCCCATAATAACAATTGTTTGTTATCATGAGCACAATCACGTGTTTAAGTATCGTACACTAATTACCAGTCACCCTATATATATATCATGTCATTATAATCTAGGAACAGCCAGTGCAGTTTCAACTTATTATTTGAATTGACAAAAGTGGGAAACAACTTCCTAACTTTATATCTGAAATCTTCCTTAAAAGATGCTTAAAGGTAGCCCGCGAAATTCAAACCTAATTGACCTGACCTACCTGCCTTTAACTGGCCTGTTGGTATAGTGGTTAATGGCACTGACTGTTATGCCAGAGATCGTGGGTTCGATTCCTACCCAAGACAAATATTTGTGTGATGAGCACGATCATTTGTTCTGTATCTGGATGTAATTTATCTGTAATATGTGTGTATTTAGAAATATTGAAGTATGTTTTTGCATTTCGCAGGCAGTGTCAAGTTGTATGTTGCTTACAAATTTAATTGGCGGGCGTAATACATATTTATTTCTAGGCTACCCTAGAGCATTCTCCATAAGGTTTGAGCTACATCTTGTTGCCGACTGCCTCATCGATTCCGCCGCGTGCGATCGCACCCCCGCTCACTTTATAGAATAGAATAGAATAAACTTTATCGCTCTAGTAAATAACGGTTCTACGTGACAGAGAAGGATAGAAACATAGGAAAGTGCGATTCAGTGCTGACAGTTGTAGCTCAACTCAACTCGATAAAACAGAAGCTTATATAAGGTGTAAAAAAATTAACTTTAAGAATTTCGAGGGGACATTGTACTCCTCATTATGAACAACTTTTACTATGGGACCAAACCTGAAATAGCGAAAAAAAAATCAGCTGCTCCATACGTTTTGACGAGTTATGCGAACATAAACGTAGGGAACAGGTGATTTTTTGGTGGTTCACCACACCATATTTAACTTTAATTTATTTATTGCGCCATCCCATCTTCCTAGCTCGTCGCGCTGTGCTGGTGCTGCCGCTGCGGCTGCGAAGAACCTCAAGCGGCGGAAATATAACAACCTCGTCGGTAGTTATATTTTTGAGCCGTTTGGGGTTGAGACTCTTGGGCCGTGGGGTCCGAGTGCTCATGCCCTTTTTAAAGAATTATCCAAACGGCTAGTTGACACTTCGCGTGACCAAAGGGCTAGCTTTTACCTCGGTCAGAGATTAAGCATTGCCATACAACGTGGCAATGCCGCCAGTCTTTTGGGCACACTTCCAGTCGACAGCGATGCGGAGGAATTTTTTGACGCCATGTTTTAGATAGGTGTTATTGTGTATATATTATGTAATTTTAATTAGTTAAGTGTTTTTATTTTTCATGTATAAATCATGTTTAGTTCAAGTTAAAAAATAAATACCTCAATATTTATTTATTTGCTTCAGATACAAGATCCATATTTTGGCTTAGAAAGTAGGCACTTCAAATTAACTAGCTTCTGCCAGCGGCATCGCCCGCGTGAAAGAAGGTTTTCATCATACAAACCCCGTTTCATCCCCTCAGGGTGTGAATTTTGAAAAATTCTCTCTTAGTGCTCGCCTACGTCATAAAAGCAAGCTTTGTGCCAAATTTCACGCTCCTAGTCTTAGTTTAGGCTGTGCGTTGATATGTCAGTCAGTCAGTTTCTCCTTTTATATATATAGATAACAAAATGTACATAAACAAATATAAATAAACATTACATAGATACCAATCGAATTACACATAAAATGTCTAAATACTTACATCAAACCCATGGGCTCTTTTTCCACCATTAGTCGTATCTTGACTCTGGGTTGAGGTCGCAGTATCAACGAGTACTTCATAGTCATTTGTGGGCTCCAGTATTTTGTTGTAATTTACGCCGGTTGGCGTTGTGTTCTGATGACCAGCTATTATTATACCATCACCATTGCCATCACGTTTTTTGTTCATTGAACGTAAAAGCACGCTGAAATAAAATGTTAAAATTTTATTATCTATTTTATGAACCAAGTAATAAATAGAGGCATTTTTAGGGTTCCGTACCCAAAGATTAACCCTATTACTAAGACTCCGCTGTCCGTCTGTCTGTCACCAGGCTGTATCTCATGAACCGTGACAGCTAGACAGTTGAAATTTTCACAGATGATGTATTTCTGTTGCCGCTATAACAACAAATACTAAATAAAAGACAGAATAAAATAAATATTTAAGGGCCTTCCCATACAACAAACGTGAATTTTTTGCCGTTTTTTGCTACGGACGGTACGGAACCCTGCGTGCGCGAGTCCGAATCGCACTTGGCCGGTTTTATATCTAATATATAAAATTCTCGTGTCACGGTGTTCGAACTTGAACTCCTCCGAAACGGCTCGACCGATTCTCATGAAATTTTGTGAGCATATTGAGTAGGTCTGAGAATCGGCCAACATCTATTTTTTTTTTTTTTTTTTTTTTTATTTATATGGCAGAACAACGTTTGCCGGCTCAGCTAGTATACATATATATATAGGGTGACTGGTAATTAGTGTACGATACTTAAACACGTGATTGCGCTCATGATAACCAACAACTTTTACTATAGGAACAAGCCTGAATACGCGAAAAAATATCAGCTGTTCAGTACATTTATGTTTGCCTAATGTATCTACTGAACAGCTGATATTTTTTTCGCGATTTCGGCTTTGCTCCCATAATAAAAATTGTTTGTTATCATGAGCACAATCACGTGTTTAAGTATCGTACATTAATTACCAGTCATCCTATATATATAGATAAAACCCACAACCGCAACACAATAAGTGGATGACATAACTATTAGAATAAAAATATACCCAATAAGTTCAGTTGAGGGCCATCAAAGGCCAAGCATCACAATCACCCTTCCGTCCTACAAAGAAATTGGGCTTTCAAAAAATCTAGTCCGCATTCAGATGTCAACCGTCTTCGAATTTACCTACATAGAGATTTAAGCCATAATATTTCTACATCCAGCAGATTCCCTCGTTCTTCTACAGCAGTGTTCCGCAAACTTTTTGTATTCAAGGAACGTTTAGGAAATCGGAAAATTTTGGACAAAACAAAAATGAGTTTCTGAAAATTTTAATCTTCCTGCTTGTCAATCGGTCTGTCAAAAAATACATTCAGCCGAACATAGAACCTCCTCCTTTTTGAAGTCGGTTAAAAAGGAATGCTCTCGGACAAGGAATTTCGAACCAAGTCTGGTAGATTGATCTACATTTTTCTTCCGTCTGTCCGTGTGTGTGAACTTTATGAGATAACAATATTGACTGGCCTGTTGGTCTAGTGGTTAGTGGCCCTGACTGCTATGCCGGAGGTCGTGGGTTCGATTCCCACCCAGGACAAATGTTTGTGTGATGAGCACGATCATTTGTTTTGTGTCTGGGTCTAATTTATAAGAAAAGTATGTTTATCAGTCGTCCAGTACTCATAACACAAGCTCTGCTTAGCTTGGGGCTAAACGGCGTTGTGTGATAGTTGTGGAATATTATTATTATTTTTCAAAGGCACACCAACTATTCACCACGTGACCACGTTCACCACCAGTGAGCCGCGGCACACACTTTGCGGATCACTGTTCTACTGGACATCACTCCACCTAGACTGGTTGCCCAAGTCGTCGACGGCGCGTAGTGTTCCACGCGCGCCTCAAGGAGATGTCAGCAACCGTAGGGGCCCAGCAGGGTCGAAGCCTACTGGGGTCATGGGTGATGCGAAAGAGATCCCCGGGGCCCTGGAAAAAATGGCAAAGAAGGAACAGGAATGGGTTTTTAGTCAGTAAAAGTCTGACACTATTTCTCGCTCCGCCCAAGAGCGCGAATAAAAACCTAGACTGGTTGACCTCGGTCTTGAGATGCGTAGGACCGGTCGACTCGTGGGAGCCAAGATGTCTTTATTTACAAGATTATACTTACTCTTCGTTATCTGGGGTTCTAAATAGGAACTCGCCCTCATTAGCCTCTTCTCTATTCCCTTCTTTCTTGATTTCTGAGTCCATAATCTCCTGTTTGGTTACTCGCCTCCACGGAGAGGACTGAAGTCTTTGGTCTGATAAGTCTAAGGGGTAGCCACGTACAAAACCTTCGGCTGGACTAGTTCTGAAACAAATGAAAAATTAAGTTAATTAAGAGGTCTGTACTGTAAGAATTGCTAAATTATACTCCACTCGCGTTAAGATCGACGGCGGCGATCCTCGAGCGAGGCGGAGTGGCAGGCGGTCGTCTCATTCTGCGAAGCAGTAATGCTAGCAAAGGAGGCGGCCGATCGCGTGAGGCAACGGTCCTCGCGCCCAAACCGCCGCCGGGATCCCGATCCCGGGCTTGCGGACGGCGAGCAATGGGTAGTTCGCCGTCCGACCGTCCGGTAACCGTTCGGACCGAGCCCAAGTCATCGACGGCGCGTACTGTTCCACGCGCGCCTCAAGGAGATATCAGCAAGTGTAGGGGCCCAGCAGGAACAGGAGTGGTTTTTTAGTCAGTAAAAGTCTGACACTATCTCCCGCCCCGCCCAAGAGCGGGGGATGTCATAAGATGATTTTCCCACCGAAAAAAAAACTCGCGTTAAGATTAGACATTTAAACAAACCGTTCAACCAATTATGACTTCTATTCCGTAGGCATAAGGTTGGCATTAAAGGCAAAAAAGTGGTTACAATACCAAATATTTACTTTTTAACATATTTGCAGGGTTTCTAACATACATATTTTGAAAGGATTTGAAAAATTCTTTCTATTTGCAATTTTTGATATAAGGTTTCAGGAGGCGTAGCGTGGACTAATTTAGACGTGGGTGAAGCCACATCAGCGAGACCTTTTTCTTTCATAAATTCGAAAACGAGACAGCGACTGTCCAACACAGTGTTCCACCACATCGTCGATTACTATCAGGTGAAATAGTGGTCAAACGCGAGCCTATCAATTATAAAAAATCCCTTGTTGTTAAAGAGCCCCCGCTTGTGTGAGGCTGTGACCAAGGCCCACGGCACGCACCCAAAGGAATACAATACAAATAATAATAGAGTCATTGTGCCCAATGAGATGGACACCTCGGTACCTAGCGTGCTGGAACACGCAGAATGCCTCGATGACCTGGTGAATTTGCACGATGGGAGATGCATATGATGGGTCTGTGGGATGACGCTTGATGAAGGAGTGGATTTACAGTTATGCGACGACTTGGGCTCGGTTTGTATGGCTAATTGATAAATGTTCCGGGTTAAGAATGGTATGTTTGTCTACAAACACACCCACAATACAGGAATATTTCCTAGTGTGGGATAAATTAAAAAAAAAGAAATGATAGAGAAACTATTTATAATATTTATTACAGTAAGTAAACTTTTGATAATTTTAATTTTTTGTTGACATTGTATATTTTCTTAATGACATTTTGATTATTTTAATTAATTTAATTTTGACGATTGTAATATTGCTGACATTATTTTATCTTTTAGTACCAAATACCTACAATTTTTATTATCTGTATTCAATTATTCAATTACGCTAACGAACATCAAAACTAATAAATATTAATAACTAAATAGGAATTTATACCAACTAAAAATAATAATATTTACAAACGGGTAGAAAAATAAATTATTGGGCATCAAAAAATTCATCCACATCGATATCAATGGGAAAAGTGCCCAGAACGCTGGCAGCATTGTCACGTTGGATAGCAATGCTGATTTGTCCGAAGAAAAGCCCAGCCGTCTGGTCACGCGAAGAGTCGACCAGTTATTTGCTGATATCACGGACAACTCGATGAGCGCTCGGACCCCATGGCCCTAGTGTTTCAACCCCAAACGGCTCAAACATATAACATATTTAGAATTAAGTCTAGACAGGTTAAGCCCGGTCATTATGGCGACACTTGGGAGAGGCCTATGTCCAACAGTGGACATATAGCTGAAGTGACGATGATGATGATGATGAGATCAAGCCCTTTCTTGCAGATACGACAGTCCCTGGGATTTCCCCGACCATGAGCAAATTAATGTATTGAGGAAAATGTTGAAACATGATTAATTTAAAAGTGACAGGCGTCTGACCCTCGGGAGCACTACACTGGGTATTAATAGTTGACGCTGATAAGACAAGACAACAAATCTATATTATCTTTGTATACAACTTTATTTTTAGTATATACGGAAACCAGAATTTAGTTTGTTCTGAATCAGTAACTGAATCGATTCCAATTAATTTTTATACCATGTTATATTTTTTCTCAAAAATATATGTATAAAAAAAGTTCACAGGTCTTTCGCCACCGACACTAAATACGACACAGGTCACGGCAGCTCATAGCGGGCATTAGGCGTCAGCGCACAGCTGGCTCTTTTAGTAACATACGTTTTTTTTTTAACACGTCAAGTTTTCTGTTAAAATGGCATATTTTAACTATTCTCTAAGAGAGTTATGTTTAGGGTTTTAATGAGTATTTTTTTTTTTTATTAATGATAGGCTCGCGTTTGACCACCATCTCACCTGATGGTAAGCGATGATGTGGTCGACGATGGAGCACGCTTGCCTAGAAGTAGCCTATTCACTCTTGACTTAAAGACCCCTAAGTTGTAGCTGTCAGGAAACATAGACTCCGGCAAGGAATTCCACTCCTTGGCTGTACGCATAATAAATGTGTTCTCAAAACGTTTTGTGCGTATGGGTGGGATGTCTACCATGTACTGGTGGCGCAACGCCGTACGTCTAGTGGTCCGATGATGGAACGGACTTGGCGGAATTAGATTGTGCTATTCCAGTGCACACTCCCCGAAATGTAAACGATGTCCAAGGCTTTGGAGCTTCGACTCAACAAGTGCATCATTGCCGATGATCCTCTTGACTCGCCTCTCAATCGACTCTAGCGCATCAAGCTGGTATTTGGCAGACCCGTCCCAAAGATGAGAGCAGTACTCCATACACGAGTATACCTAGATAATTGTGTAAATACACATACACGTTATTACCGCAAATAATAGGTCTTTACCTATGAAATTGTAGTTTTTTAAAACGGGTTGCTTTGAAGTGTTATATCTTTGGATTGACTTGGAATTATAAGTTCAAATAAACTTTATATTAAATGTACGTTATTCTTTTTTCGAAATTAGGTATTTATTGGTTTCTTTGTGTTTTGTATTTTCTGTAATATCGCAGTACTTATAACCATGAAAGCTAGAAAACAAAAAGTTTTTTCATATTAAGAGTTTTAACGTAGAAACTATGCATTTTAAAGGGCAAGCAATATCAATGACGTATACCTACGACTTTCTTCTAATAAAAGAACTCTGTGTTCTTGGTTTAATAGCTTTCGTTTTGGAAATTTTGTCTTGTAGCCGCCCTGAGAAGAAAAGTTATTCGTGCGATAAAATTTCCCACGTGAAAGTGATTGAAACAAAAATAGACATCCCATTCATTAGCAGTTTTAAGTCCGTACATCATCAATATTGCATACTGCTTGAGACACATGTTTTCCACGGTAGAACTCATATTACAAAATAATGCGAGTTTTCTTAGATTTCATACAAAAATGGTTATAAATACAGTGATATTACAGAAAATACAAAACACAAAGAAACTTAAAAATACCTAATTTCGAAAAAAGAATAACGTACCTTTAATATAAAGTTTATTTGAACTTATAATTCTAAGTCAATCCAAAGATATAACACTTCAAAGCAACCCGTTTTTAAAAACTACAATTTCATAGGTAAAGACCTAATATATCTAAAAGGGGAAACTGACTGACTGACATATCAACGCACAGCCGAAACTACTGGGAGTAGAAGGGTGAAATCTTGCACGAGGTTTCCTTTTATGACGTAGGCGAGCACTAAGAGAGGATTTTCCGAAATTCACCCCCTAAGGGGAAGAAACGGGAGTCCAAAGTTAGTATGGAGACAACTGCTTCCGCGCGGGCGAAGCCGCTGGCAGAAGCTAGTATCTATATATTACCTTGCTATCCCAAACTGAACCGCACATTGCAAAAAAATGAACGAAAAATGAACGAAACGAACCACAAATATTAATCTTACGTTTATCCACCACGTCATTCCCCATAAAGGATCATGTAACGGAAGTGGTTTTTGTCTTATCGCTCCAGCAAATGAAAAATCCAGTCAAGTGCGAGTCGGACTCGCGCACTTAGGGTTCTTTTCCTTGTGAGCGACAAGATACGCACCGTAAACGGACCATGAACAGCCTGAACTTTAGATTGTGTTGACTTAAAATTTGATTTTTTACTGCTCGACCAAAATTTTAGTCAGATCAACTCGAGAAGAATGAAAGACTACTTTATCAGGTAGCAGACTATGAGTATTTGACATTAATTTCAGCTTGGCAGATCATAGAAATTGATCACTTCATGAAATGGCCAAGTAAAACTGGCCAGATCGCTTTAAACTTTAAAGTTTGATGATATTTCAATCCTCTACTTTTTTTTAGACCTTTTATTATCATAGAAATCCTACATCAATTATATGGTCAAACGAGGATTGACATATCATCAAATTAATGTTAACGTTTAAACGATCTGGCCAGTTTTAGTTGGCCATTTCATGAAGTGATCAGTGCTAAGATCTGGCCACGACTTATACACGCGTTCATGAGAAAAAGTCTTGACAGACGGACAGATGAGTTCTGTTTGTCTGTGGGAACGTTGCAAAGAGTTGCCTTGGCCCTAGACCGCAAAGGGTAAATAACGGAACATAGGTGCGTTTTTTAGTCGGATAAATGTGTGGTGTGACGAGAATGGATATAGTGAGAAATGAGTATATTAGGGAAAGTTTGAAAGTGGTACCAGTGACTGAAAAGTTGAAAGGGAATCGTTTGTCTTGGTATGGTCATGTGAAGAGGAGGGTTAGAACGCATGTTTGGAGAGGGAGAGGGAGACCAAAGAAAAGATCGATGGATTGTGTGAGAAGTGATATGAAAGAAAAAGGAGTTAGTGATAGCGTGACGAGTGACAGGACAGAATGGAAGAAAAAAAACGTGTTACGCCGACCCCAAAAAAAATGGGACAAGGGCAGGAAGAGAGTTTTTTAGTCAGCAAAATTCTGACACGGTCTCTCGATCCTCACATTTCTCCACTCAAAAAGGGTTTTGTTTTAGCCGGCTTAGTTACGGAACCCTAAAAATGTTCTAAAAATATATTTACGCATGGGTCTATCCCGTAGATAAGACTAATTGATTGCTTGGATTACCGTTTCTGGATTTTGTGGTTGCTTCATTAGTGGTGATGACGTCATGACTCCTATTTATAGATGTTGGGTGGACCAGTTTATCTCTATAATATATAAAAGAGGAAACTGACTCTATCAACGCACAGCCGAAACTACTGGGATTAGGAGCGTGAAATTTTTCACAAGGTTTCCTTTTATGACGTAGGCGAGCACTAAGAAAGGATTTTCCAAAATTCACTCCATATGGGGATGAAGTGGGGGTTCAAAGTTTGTATGGAGAAATCTATGTTTACGCGAGCGAAGCCGCGGGCAGAAGCTAGTAGATCTATACTAATATTATAAAGAGGAAAGATATGTATTTTTATTTATAATGAATAGGTAAACTCAAAAACTACACTGTACACTTGCGGACGTCGAGCACTGGGTAGCTCGCCGTCCGGCTGTTCGGTAATTAACCGGACCGAGCCCAGTCGTCAACAGCGCGTAGTGATCCTCGCGCTCCTTAAAGAGATGTCAGCAAACCGTAGGGGCCCAGCGGGGCCGATGCCCGCTACTAGGACCGCGGAGAATTTCTGAAAGGGAAACTCGTAGTCCTAGTACCTACGCAAAGGGTAATTGAAGGATACAGGTGTGGTTTTAGTCAGTAAAAGTCTGACACGCCCTCCCGCTCCACCCAGAGCGCGAGAAGTCATTTGGATGATTTCCCACCTTAAAAAAAAAAACTACACTTGTTTTTATAAATATTTTTCCTGTGTTTTATGCGGAGTACAAAGAAAGAAAGAAGGAAAGAAAATTAGATAAAAAGAAAGGAAGAAAAATATCTTGTTTGGCACACATCGACACACACAGTGTTGAAACAACATGTAGTAACTTAAGATTAATAAAAAATAAAAATTAACATTGCTTGTCTCATGGTTACGGCAAATAGATCCAGTTCAGCAATAATACAACTGTGTGTTAGTTGCCTGAAGCTGGTTTTCAGTACAATAAAGAATATATAATAAATAATAATTAACTATTGGACCGATTTTAATGCTACTTTATCACTGAGTGACATCTACGAGTACATAATAGGCAAATATTTTCTAGTACCACAAGGGCAAACTGATGACAGAAGTTTAGCTAGCATAAATAATGAACTTTAATATAATAGTAGATAATCTAAAGGTAGAACTAAAATAGAGCATGAGAGCGATAAGACACTTTGGGTTTAATTTGATGAAGAACACCGTTTCTTTCTTTGTTATTTAACACAGACTTTATAATCTATATAGGGTGACTGGCAATTAGTGTACGATACTTAAACACGTGATTGTGCTCATGATAACAAACAATTTTTATTATGGGAGCAAAGCCGAAATCGCGAAAAAAATATCAGCTGTTCAGTACATTAGGCAAACATAAATATACTGAACAGCTGATTTTTTTTTCGCGATTTCAGGTTTGTTCCCATATTAAAAGTTGTTGGTTATCATGAGCACAATCACGTGTTTAAGTATCGTACACTAATTACCAGTCACCCTATATATATAAAAGGATAAACTGACTGACTGACATATCAACACACAACTAGGGGGACTAACAGCGTGAAATTTTGCACAAGGCTTCTTTTTATGACGTAGGCGAGCACTAAGAGAGGATTTTACTAAATCCACTCCCTGAGGGTAGGAAGCGAGGGTTGAAAATTTGTATGGAGAAACCTACTTTCACGCGGGCGAAGCCGCTGACAGAAGGTAGTTTTTTTATGATTTAATAAAGATGAACAAAATAAAAATGTTCAACATAAATTATTTTGATAATATCTTAATTAAACCCATAATTTATTCTAACAAACGGAATACATATAATTATTATTTTAATACAGGAAACACCTATTCCTTATTTAGCTAGTAAGTGATTAAAAACCCACCCTTTATAGGTGAGTAGGGGCCCAGCAGGATCGAAGCCTACTGGGGCCATGGGTGATGTGAAAGAGATCCCCGGGGCCCTAGAAAAATGGCAATGAAGGAACAGGAGCGGGTTTTTAGTCAGTAAAAGTCTGACACTATTTCTCGCTCCGCCCAAGAGCGGGGGATGTCATTAGATGATTTTCCCACACGGAAAAAAACCCTTTATTGGTGAAACAACAAGTCGTGATGGCCCAGTGGTTTAGTGCACCCGTCTCTCATGCATGAGGTTGCGGATTCAAAAATGGGCATACTTGCCCACTTTACACCAACACACACTCACTCACCACCACACACTCACTCACTCACACACACTCACTCACTCACACACCACTCACACTCACTCACTTCACTTTACTTTGTACTCTAATGTAAACTTTTCAATTCATCGACTTTTACTGAAACCCCGTGCCTCAGAAAGCACGTAAAGCTGTAGGTCCCGATTGGCATTCGTAAATCTTTGACAGTTGTTACATGTAGACAGACACCAGAAAGTATGACCATCAGTATATTCAAGGAGCTTCGTGTTGGCTAGTAACTCTGTTATGGAGGTCTGATTGACAGACGCTCCATGTAAAACACGGGTATTCAGCCGCAACTGCAGGCTTACTCTCCAAACTAATTTCAATTTCAATCTCAAGCCAATACGATTCCACTGTCAATTTTTTAGTTACTTACGTGATTTGGTACTTGAAAACAATATTGTCAACATTGGATTGAAATTAGTTAGTTCTTCAAAATAGTCACACAATTTTAAGCCAATTTGGCGCTAGGATCGAATTCACGAGTACGAAATGTCACAATCTCAATGTCGACCGATCGGAATTGAACTCCTGAAGAGTAAGCCTGCTGGTTAGACTTGAAGCCGACCCGAAGTTATCTGGGAAACATCTTTAGGGAGGTGATGACGATAGGTAAAATATTTTCTTTTGTCATGCGTAATGCATCATGACACAATGTCTAACTTCACACAATGTCTGAGAGTACCTAGTGAGACATTTTGTTTCTTAATATCATCGGTCACTAATAATAGGTACCAATATTACCACAATCGATTGTGTCATCGAGCCCACGTGGAATGAATCACCCCCGCTACTGCTTTATGTTCAAATTAAATTATTAGGTACCTTGACTTTCAATTTCAAGTAACTCCGGCTGACTACAAGGTGAATGGCCGTTTGTAGTGTTGTCACTAATTCTAATATCATCGATACGTTAAGTTTCGTTAGTGATACAAAGAAATCGTATCGATTGTCAATATATAAAAGGAGAAACTGACTGACTGACATATTAACGCACAGTTGAAACCACGGGGACTAGGAGTGTGAAACTTTACACAAGGTTTCCTTTTATGACATAGGCAAGCACTAAGAGAGGATTTTCCAAAATTCACCCCCAAGGGGATGAAACGGGAGTCCAAAGTTTGTTAGGAGAAATCTAGACGATAAAAGAAGAAACTGACTGACTGACATATCAACGCACAGTTGAAACTACTGGGACTAGGAGCATGAAATTTTGCATAAGATTTCCTTTTATGACGTAGGCGAGCACTAAGAGAGGATTTTACAAAATTTACTTCCTATGGGGGTGAAACAGGGGTCGTAAGTTTGTATGGAGAGGCGTACTTTAACGCGGATAAAACCGCTGCCAAAAGCTAGTTGAAAATTAATATAGTCTAAGGGATTGTGCAAAAGAGTTACTGGGACCCAAGAACGCAAAGGGCAACTGGGTTTTAGTCAGTAAAAGTCTGACATTTCTTCTTACTCTAGCCAGAGCGGGAGGGTTTATCTGATGATTTCTCACCACAAAAAAAACGGTGTTTATTACACAATCCATGATTTTTTCATGAAGATTATAAAAACGGATCCGTGTACATTAATATCTAATAAATAATTAAGCACGATGATGTGTAAGTATAGCAGTAGGTAAGCGCAAGAAACAGTAAGTACATTACTTGATAATTAATATTTCACAAGATCGAGATCTTTCACAAACAAAACGAAAAGAATAACACAATAAAACATACCAGCTAAAAAACGTAACCTTCAATGAACACAGCACTAAAAACAACTAAAGTTTGCAATAAATGAACCGTAAATTCGTATTATTTTACAATAATAACAACAAAATAGTCTCCCGACGTGTTTTATACAACGGCACTGATCTGAATTCCGTCCAAGTGACGAACACGTGCAGTCACACTATATTTTCTTCTGTAGTTCAGCATACTGAAATGAATGACCGCTACATTAGCATTGCCAGCCAATCGGCGTCGGTTTCGTTCGGCAGTTTCCGCCTTGCCGACTTTAGCCGAACGCTGTACTCGTTCAATAAGGAGTTAAGATCAATCGATGTTTAGGATCGCTGAGTCAGAATTTAAGGGCCTAAGTTATGTTGTTAGTAAAAAAGGTACAACTAACATTTTTTTTTCGGTTTTATTTAATACATATTTGTAAAGAAATGTTACTTGTGCCCTTGTTAATTACGACGGCAGGTAGGTATTCCTAATTGCGATTGTCCGCAACGTTTTTCTCGTAAATCGTTGAATTGAATAATAAATAATTGAATATCCGAAATGTTCAGAATATGTACCTACCTACTGTTTTTTTTTTCTGAATTTGTGTTTTTTTTTCGGATTCGATTGAAAGACTAGACACACTTCAACGAACCCGAAGAATGTTGAATGGATGTAATTTCTAAAAAACTGACTGATGAATTTTTTTTTTATGGTGCTTCCTCCGGTCGCGACAGACAGGTTTTAGTGACTAAAACCACACCAATGTTCCTTCGGTTGCCCTTTGCGTTCCAGGACCCCGGGTTTCCCTTTCAGAAATCGGCCCATGGCCCCAGTAGGCTTCCGTCCTGCTGGGCCCCTACGTTGACTGAATTATGCATAAAATCTAGATGTAAGTGTAACTGTGAGCCATTGAAATGTAACGTGACCTTTACATTTGAAGTCTTCGTTTTTCATCATTATCATTGATAGAATATCACTTTGTTTTGAGCACAAGAATATGCGGTGGGCTGTATTGCTCGAAAGAGTTACCTTGATCCTGGAACGCAAAGGGCAACTGATCCTTCAGTTGCCCAGGTGGATTTTTAGTCAGTATAAGTATGACAACTCTCGCTCCACCCAAAACCAGAGAAGTTATTTGATGATATCCCACCTCAAAAAAGTGCAGTCATATCGTAGGTACCCTTATTGCATAAACAAACTATCCGCAATTTTTTACCCAAATTAAGTTAAATATAGCTATTGATTAGTCTCATCAAGACGAATCTACAGATAATACCGATTATTAGCTACGACACTTATTTACAAAGATAGTTTCGGCAAAAAGTAAATAATCTACAGATTTGATCGAATATAATAATAATAATATAATAATACAAAAATGTTGGTGCATTTAGTTGGTTTTTGCATTAAGAGTACGATATACTTTTTCGTTAAAATTCTAAATAATTATTCTTTTTCTAAATAATTTTTAAATTATAAAAAAACACGTATTTCTTAGAACATGGAGTTTTCTGAAATATTCGATTGAATGGCGGAATGAATGAATGATAACAAATCGTTCAGGCGTTATCTCTCTTTTTTGTGTTCCCTCTTTATTAGACATTGCGTTGGATGTACCAACAAACTTTTCAACCATGCTCAGGTTGACGAAAGACGTCTCGGGAAGAGCCCTTTTAAAATGTATTTATGGTAATATGTTAATAGTTTAAACTATTCTTAAAAAGATCAGTAGTTGTATGAATAACAAATCATATTTTTTTACAAGGTATAGATAGTCATTAATAAATACTTCTTAATTAGGGGTGAGAAAATTTGCTTTTTTTACAAGAACGGGATTCCTGTAAAAAACGCAAATTGTGGCTTACGAGGTTCTTCCTAATAAAGCTCGTTATTCATACAATGACGTGAAACAAGGATTTATTTGTTTTATTTTGAGGTTTCCGATTCGTGCGGTTTCATTTTTGTTTAGATACAGTTTATTCATAACTAGAATATAACTCAAATGTGGAGCAAAAATAATGATTTATTACAGTGTCGGTTTTCCCCATTTACTTCACAAGGATAGAAACTAATAAACACATAGTTTATGTAGGTAATTATTTAAAATCGTCATGTACGTGACGTTTATGTGACGTTTAATGTATCAATTCGAATACATTTAAATTTGAACAATACATATGGAAAATCCATGGAATTAGTAGGTACTGATTAGTACAATATGTTACTCAGGTAATTCGTCATTATGTTATGATATTTTGTCACATATGATGTAATATGATATTTTGTGATGTTTTTATTACTACATATCGTACTCTTAATGCAAAAACCAACTTAATGCACCAACATTTTTGTTTTATTACATTATATTATTATTATTATATCTGATTAATTCTGTATTTTTTTTGTTTTTGTCGAAGCTATCTTTGTAATTATGTGTCGTAGCTAATAACCGGTTACGGTTACCTGTAGATTCGTCTTGAGACGAATCGATAGCTATATTTAACTTAATTTGGGTAGAAAACTGCAGATAGTTGGTTTTCGCAATAAAGGTACGATATAGCCATTAGGAATTCTATTTGTTTATATGGAATTTTGGCTTCTGACAATCGCTTCGTTCTTGAGTTACCCTTTGCGATCCATGGCCCCGGTAACTCTTGCAAAAAATCCCAGTGGTATTGCCATGAAACAAATCATCGCCAATCTAACACGCTGAAAAATTCTTTATGGGAAAACCCGATAACATTTTGCTGGGAATCGACCGGAACTCATAATTAGCAGTTTCTTGCGTCCAGCGTATCGTATCGTAGTAATGATTAATTAATGTTACGATGTTAGCATACTTTGATGAATGAACTCATTCTAAATGTGTGAAACACGTGTCGTCAAGAATTTGACGTCTTCCATGAATGGATGTGACTATGCTTGAAGTAAGCATTTGATAATTAAATGTTTCTATTGAGTAATCTTGTGAAGTAACTCGAATTATTAAATATTTTTAGATTCTTCGTTGGAAAAACTTATATAAATGGAATTTTGAGTTGGTGATACTTAAATGTTCTTTTTAGGGTTCCGTAGGTACCTCAAAAGAAAAAAACGGAACCCTTTTAGGACCACTTTGTTGCCCGTCCGTCTGTCTGTCTGTCTGTCAAGACCCTTTATCTCGGGAACGCGTGAAGGTATCGAGTTGAAATTAAAACCATATACTCAGATCTGCGGTCCCTTGAAGCTGTAAAAAATATCAAATTTCTGAGTTAACGAATAAAAAAGATACGGCCGTTTTTATCGCAAAAAACTTATATTTTGACACTCTCAAGGAAATCAAAATTCATAGGGCGCTTCCCGTTGACCCAGAATTTGAAATTTGGTATGAAACAAGGTCACATATCACAAGTATAAGAAAAAATCTGAAAACTGTAAATGTATAGTTACGTAACTCGTAAAAATCTTCGTAACTCAATTCGGGAATTGAACTGTTTTCCTAGGTAAGTTTGTACGGAACCCTCAGTGCGCGAGTGCGAGTTGCACTTGCCCGTTTTTTTAAGTTTGGAAATCATCTAATGACATCTTCCGCTCTAAGGCGGAATAAGAGGGTGTGTCAGACTTTTACTAATTAAAAGCACCTATGTTCCCTCAATTTTCCTTTGCGTCCCAGGACTATGAGTAACGCTTTCAGAAGTCGAACCATGGCCCCAGTAGTCTTCAGCCTTTCTGGCTCCTACGGTTTTGCTGACACCTTTTTGAGGCGCGCGTGGAACACTACGCGTCGTCGACGACTCGGGCTTGGTCCGCATGGTTACTGGACGGCCGGACGGCGAGCTACCCATTGCTCGTTGTCTGCAAGTCCACGCCTACTGTGGCTAGTTGCCGAGATCGCAGTTCCGACGGCTGGGGCGTGTGGATGTTCGTTCCCTCGTGCATGTGGCCGTCTTCTTCGCTAGCATTACTGCTTCGCAGAAGGAGCCGAGAGCCTGGGCCCGGTCCGAGAGATCATTGCCGCCGATCGCCCCCTCGAGGACACGGCAGTGCTCCTCCTAAGCGAGGAACACCTCTACCGTATGCTCCACCATGTCCTCCGGTCGATCCACACACGACACCCGGGTGTTTCTTCTGCAAATAAGTTTTCTCCTCTGAAGTCGAGCGAAAGGGTGTTTTAGAATTGAACTAAATAAAACCGACTCATGTTCCTTCATTTGCCTTTTGCTTTCCAGGTTCTAACTTGTTTTGCGTAACTTAATGTTCAGGCGAACCCGAACTATTAAAATTTATTATATGTATAGTTTCCTGGCGTGATCGCATCAGAAATAAAGATATCCTCAGGAGAACAAAGGTTACCTACATAGCCCAAGGAATCACCAACCTGAAGTGGCGTCAGTGGGCAGGGCACATTGCTCGCAGAACAGATGGTTGATGGGGACGAAAGGTTCTAGAGTGGCGCCCACGTACCGGAAGACACAGCGTTGGAAGGCCTCCCACAAGGTGGACCGTGAGGATCGTGGCCTGTGTGACCTGGTGAGGGTCGTGGGAATCCGATGGATGCAAAACGCACTGGACTGGTCTTTATAGTGACGCTTGAGGGAGACCTACGTCCAACAGTCCAGGTGGCCTATGTCCATGTTAGCAAACAAATTAAACTAGGTTTTTCTTTAAGTGGAATTGTTTTTTTAACTTAAAAGGAAGAATTTCCTTGTATGAAAAACTTACATCAGTCGCGGGTATACCTCCTCACCTACCATTTTATTATGTTGGCAAACACATGGAAGCATGACTCTCCGATTACCAACGTAATAAAATGACAGCTCTTACAAGCAACTGTAATAAATATCAATGATCATTGTCTGAAACACTCAAGCGCAGGGGCGCCGGCTTTCAGAAAACCTCATGGGTGCATGAGCACCCATGATGCTCATTTGATGGACTCGAAAAAGTGGCGAAATGTGAGAAGACAAATGCACACTGATGAATAAATGTCCTACTTACATACTGCGTACTTAATTACTAATTATGTTTGATTAAAATATAAAATGAAACCATTTTAGAAAAGTGAAACTAGTTTTTAGTATCAAGAAATATTATAATTTATACGTAACTTTTAAGGCGATTACAAATCTGTTCCTTGATATCTCAGGGGTGCTCGGCACCTACTGTTTATTTCTCATGGGTGCTCGAGCCCCCGAGCACCCACGGAATCGGCGCCCCTGCTCAAGTGTCCTTTAAAATGATATGATCGTTTCTTGATAGGGGTATTCACGTTACTACTTCGATCGCATGATTAATTTCTTTTCGACACACTTGCTCAGAAAGTGACTATAATTGCACTACACTTAGGTATATAATGACGCTTATAACCAAACTGTGACTTTTTGATTACCATTATGCACTAGTGTGATAATGTAGTTAAAACCTTTTTGTTAAACCTCTGTTCCCATTTTTTTTTGGATTTTAATGACCTGGTCACTTGGAGCTTTAAGTCAAGCCTCTGTTCTCAAAACAAATTTTTAATTTGAAAAAAAAAAAAAAACACATTAGGTAAGTATTGCGTTCAATAGTAAATATTAGTGTCTTGCTTATTTTATGCAATTTTGTGTTTAAATAAACTATTTTAACTTTTACATGTTTAATAAATAAATATTTCATTCCAAAAAATATTTTTTCAACCTCATTCTTATTTTTAAACACTCTAGCTAGAGTAGCTAGTCTATGGCCGCCATTATGAATGCGCGCGCATAAGAAAACAGAACAATTTTTTTGCCGCCATATTACAAAAAAAATACAATAGGTAGTTAATTATTATTTTATAAAAATGTCTACAACTACTATTTATGAGGAAAGTGATTTGTGCTGTACACCTCCCGATATAAGATGTGAAGCCCTTAACATTATGGAAAGTTTACTACCAGAATACTCAAAGGAAAAATATCTGTTGGCGTACCAAAATTTCATACAATGGAAAATCAATAAAAATACACAGTCTTTTTCCGAAAATGTATTCATGGCGTACTTTAAAGAATTATCGTCCAGGTACAAACCTAGCTCTTTATGGTGTATTTACTCAATGTTAAAAAGTACAGTGCGAACAAAACATGGAGTGGACTTAAAAACATACTGTAATTTAACAGTTTATCTAAAGAGACTGTCCGATGGATTTCGAAGTAAAAAATCTAAGGTTTTAACACCTGATGACATTGAAAAATTCATAAAGGATGCTCCAGATAACCAATATTTGGCTACTAAGGTTAGTTAAATTCGTTTTCAGTATACTCTGTGTAAAGTACGCGACTCCAGTCTATGTTGTGTGATAAAAAACTTAATGATTGTTCCTTCTTTTCAGGTTGCTTTAATATTTGGTATAACTGGTGCATGTAGAAGACAAGAATTAACAAATATATCTGTAAAGGACATAGAGAATCACGGTCAGATGCTTTTAGTGAAAATACATAACACAAAAAATAAAATACCGAGATCATTCACTATACATGGTCAATTCTATCCAATTGTTAAGAAGTATGAAAGTTTGCGTTCTAAAAAAGCAAAAACTGACCGTTTTTTCCTAAATTACCAGAATGGAAAATGTACCTGTCAGCCTATAGGTGTAAACAAGTTTGGTTCTATTCCTAAAACAATTGCTAAGTTTCTAGGTTTAGCAGAAGCTGAGACTTACACTGGACATAGTTTTAGAAGGACTTCAGCTACATTACTGGCTGATTCAGGAGCTGATATACTGACTTTAAAGCGTCATGGTGGGTGGTGATCTAGTAATGTAGCAGAATCATACGTTGAAAATTCCATACAAAACAAGAACGAAATTTGTGCCAAAATTACAAAAAGAATACGACTAGAGTCTGAGGCGCATCCTAGTACCGAAGCACCAAGTACATCGACTGATTGGGTTTCACCCACCTACACTGTTAATGAACTATCTCAAATAATAGAAAATGACAGTGTTTCAGTAGAGAATCTATCTCATGCGACCGCTATACCGTCAAAAATAGTCAATTATAATTTTACTAACTGCACATTTACTAATTGTTTCTCTAAATAAACTTTATATTAAATAAAACTGATTTTTCATTTATTTTTCTTCTCAAGTGTGCCGAAAAACGCCGTATGATACACGTGAATATTGGCGATTACCGTCCTCGGCTCTCTTAAGATAAATATATATAAATACCGCCTCAGCGGTAATCACCAACATTATACACTTGTATCATAATGTACTATTAGATGTGTGTCGTCATTGGGGTTATTCATGATTTGTGTAACGGTGGTAGCGTTGCTAGGCATCCGGATAAATCCGGACACAGTCTAGCTTTTTGGTTGCGTGTCCGGTCTGTCCGGCTTTTGTTAAGCTTTTTAAATTTGATCATATTTTTTAGATTTGTCATGTGTTCTGCCTTACCTTGTATCGCTTGAGCAAGCAAATGGGACTAGCAATTTTATCAGTCAACATTATTGATATTTAATTACAATATTAAATTAGGTATTAGGTTAGGTATTATTTAATTAGGTCTTTCGGCTGAAATGATGATGATGATGATTAAAAAAAAGTCGCCTTTTTTACCAAAATGTCCGGATAAACGGGCTGAATTGTCCGGCTTTTCGGTTTAAGACCTGACAACCCTAAACGAAAACAAGCTTCAACGCCATAAATATGTGGACTGATGGTGTTACGTTATGCTATAGTCAGTCTGTGTAAAGTCGGTGATATTCATCAAGTTTCTGTTACGGGCTGAATCTTTTTCTTTCTTTATTTTAAAAAGAAAAACGCTCATAAACGTGAACACACATACACAAAACACCAGACCCGGAACACATACCATTCAATAAATTGTTCCGTGTAAGAATCGAACCCGCGATTACGTGTCGTGGGTTCGATTCTTACAAGAGCAGCAGTCAATAAAAAAAAAATCGGGCAAATACGAGTCGGACTCGCGCACTTAGGGTTCCGTACAAACTTATCTATGAAAACAGTTCAATTCCCGAATTGAGTTACGAAGATTTTCCCGAAACGCAAAAAAGTTTTTTTGTGACGTAGCAAATTAACAAATTTACAGTTTTCAGGATTTTTTTCCTACACTTGTGCTATAAGACCTTGCTTCATGCCAAATTTCAGGATTCTAGGAAATTTGATTCCCTTAAGAGTCGAAATACAAGTTTTTTGCGACATATACGGTAGTATCTTTTTTTTTTCGTTGACTCAGAAGTTTGATTTTTTTCACAGTTTAAAGAGACCGCAGACGGGAGTATTATTATTATATAACTTTATTGCACACCTTAACATAATACAGGACAAACATTTATATAAATAAGTGTACAATAGGCGGTCTTATTGCACAGGGCAATTTCTACCAGACAACCTTATAGTATCATACAGCCCTTTTTTTAGTATCTATAGTATTTGAGTATATTATTTTAGTTTCAACTCGATACATCCACGCGTTCTTCTGAGAAAGAGTCTTGTCAGACAGACAGACAGACGGACGGACAACAAAGTGACATATAAGGGTACCGTTTTTTGTTTTTGAGGTACGGAACCCTAAAAAGGTCGATTAGATCCAATTCAAAATTATCAAAAAAATTACGAGCCAATCGCTCACCATTGCGCCTACCATGTCGTTGTTAAACGTAAACAATCAACAAATACATATAATATTTAACTATAAATCAATAAGTGCAATATATTAATGTATTGTGCATTGTTCTTCAAAAACATTGTAAAGTCTCAATATTTATTAACTGTATACTCTGTACTCGAGTAAATTTATCACTGCAGAAGTAACAAAGTGTATCGTTGACTGACATCATACGGTGTCAAACTCAATCGGGCGCATTTACTATTTGTAATTTAATTCTTGGTTCTTTTATAAACCTTGTCAAAGAACGTTACCTTTCTCTCTAATATTATTCTGGTTCTACCTAATTCCATTTCTTCCATCTCTAACCCTTATTATTTTCTTTTCTTTTTTCGCTTCCATTTATTTGTGTAACACTTTAATTATAAATACCAAGCCACTCAGAAAGTTTTGCGAAAAAAAGTTTTTATGTATAAGGCACTGGCCAATTGTAATTATTATTGAAAACTTTGGTTATTTAAAAGTAAAAATACAATTGTTCGAATTATGAATTTCCCTCCACATTTTTTCGAGAGCCAAATCAAATTATCGTGTCTCATTTAAAAATGGATCTGCATCGAGAACATTTTCGTGCGATGATTTGCTACGATTTTAAATGTGGCCTAAAACCTGATCATCATTTGATCGTCTTCAAATTGCTTTTATGGAAGAAGGACCTTGAAAAGCAACTATCTACCGCTGGTATAGCGGGTTCAAGCGTGGTCGCCTTACTTTGGGGGAAAAACAAAGGAGTGGTCGTCCTACGACGGCTGTCACGGAAGAAAGCGTGCTGGCAGTAAAAAAAATAATACAATAAAACAGGCGAATTACAACTTTAAAAAGACGAACTGGGAAAACAGATACACACAACAGCAGTAGCGTAGCTAGGCGTAGGCGAAGTGGGCCCTCGCCCACAGCCTCACATTCAAAGGGGCCTCACACAAGCGAGGGCTCTTTTAAAATTGAAAGACTCTCGTTTGACCACTATTTCACCTGATGGTAAGCGACCCTGTGGTCGAACACTGGGTTGGGACAGTCGCTGTCTCGTTTTCGAATTTATGAAAGACTAGCTTCTGCCAGCAGCTTCACCCGCATGTAAGTATAAAATAAATAGCCTATGTTACTCAGTGAAGATGTAGTTTTCTAATGGTGAAAGAATTTTTTAAATCGTTTAAGTAGTTTTTGAGCTAAATCGTAACATACAAACAAACAAACAAAAAAATCAAATCTTTTCCCTTTATAATATTAGTTTAGAAAAAGGCCTCGCTGATGTGCCTTCGCCCACGTCTAAATGAGCCCACGCTACGCCTCTGCACAACAGAAAGCACATTATAGAGGCTTATCAATCACGCATTTTCTGTAAACTTATATTTTCTGTCAAACCATATACAATCTTATCCTCAAGACTTAACAATGACGGGGACGTGATACCTATAAAATGACCTTTGAAGAACCCCAGGTTATAAATAGAAACTGGATGGAAAACACAGACTAGAACAGTCCCGTTACACTCGTAAACCAATGCACTGATATGCATTGAAAATTCTTTGAAATACCTAGAGATTTGGCAGTTACTTATACTGTTCTTGAAAGCAATAAACCAAATATTGACAGCAAAATGTTCTGTTTTCCAAATGGTTTTGTAGGAATTCGAAATATCTAGTAGCCAGCTAACTAACGTTGTTTCAAAGATATCATCGAAATTTGCGCGCGAAAAATTCGCGAACTCTCACAGATGTTGCACATGCGCAATTACGCCGCCACAGGTCAAGGGTTAAAATGACACGTAATGTTACGATCTTACTATGCATGTTGCACCATTTTGTGCAATCAACATATTCCTTTCTAGCATCTTCTGCTTGCTCGTAAAATTAGAAAATTAACCGAAGGGAACATACTCCCGAGATAAAAAGTACCGTATGTGCTATACCAGGACATGGTCTACCAATGTGCTAAATTTTATCCAAATCTGTTCTGCCGTTCGAGCGTGAAAAAATAGCAAACAAACTGTCGCCTTTAAAACATTATATTTGTGTGATTATTTTGTGATGACAAAGGGAAATGAAACTTTTCCCATATATTGTTGGCATGTATTTTTTTTCTTTTCACCAAAAATGGAACATAAACGATTGTAAATCAATAGCAAAAAGAATTATGTCTACCAACCGTAACCAAACGAAGTTAGAGACTATTTAGTATGTTGCTATGATTTGTTATCAGGCGTTATTTTTCTTAAACTAAAATACTATATGTCTAATATTTTAAGTTTCCCGGCGTTAAAAATAGTTTTAGTTTAGGTTTTTATGGTAGGTACGCATTACATAATCGATCACTATCGAAACACTAACGCGTATGTTTTCGATTCGTTTATCGTTTATTTTTTTTTACTAGTTTTTAGTAATGAAAATTGCAAGTTGAAAGAAATATAACAGTAATAACTAATTTAATCTATTTTATCAATGGAAACCTCAAGATATTACGTATTATATTTCCATTTCATTATAATATAACGAAAATAGGTAACGCCTGTCCAAAATATACTAGCAATGCTTCTATACGTGTATCTTCGTTCGGTTACGGTTTAAAGACCTGTTTTTTTTGCCATTGATTCCTCTTATTGGCCTATACCATATAACCTATGTTTCATTTCTGGCGAAAAGAAAAAAGTAAATTATGCCAATAGTTTGCATTGGCCTAACTTGTGCTATATGACTTTGCTTCTTGCCAAATTTTATGATTATAGGTGATGACCTAGACTCATGCAAATTTTTCGTTGAGGAAGTCCCCTATAGGTTTTGATTCTCTTGCGAACATCAAAATATGCGCCATAAAAGTAGCATTACCAGCCTTAACTTTATATCGCGTTGATTTTGAAGCTTTTATTTTTTCACTTTTTCAAGGGATAGCACCCCTGAGTATTTGTAAGTAAGCCTACTGGGGCCATGGGTAGTGTGAAAACGAAACCCGGGGCCCTGGGACGAAGGCAACGAAGGAACAGGAGTGGGTTTTTAGTCAGTAAAAGTCTGACACTATCGCTCGCTCCGCCCAAGAGCGCGATTTGTCATTAGATGATTTTCCCACCTAAAAAAACCCCTGAGTATTAGATATTAATTTCAGCTTGATACCTACACGCGTTCCTGAGAAAAAGGGTCTTGACTAGTGTTCCCAGGTGCCCCGATTTGCGCGGAAAATCCGGATTTTCAGGGGTCAAGGGACGCGTCCTGATTTGCGTCTGATCGGGACGCTATATGTCCCGACAAATCAATAAAAGTATTCATCATCATCATTTCAGCCGAAAGACGTCCACTGTTGGACATAGGCCTCCCCCAAGTGTCGCCACAATTAACGGTCCTGTGCGTCACGCTTCCATCGGATTTCCGCGATCCTCACCAGGTCATCGGTCCACCTTGTGGGAGGCCTTCCAACGCTGCGTCTTCCAGTAGGTACGTGGTCGCCATTCCAGAACCTTTCGTCCCCATCGACAATCTGTTCTGCGAGAAATATGCCCTGTCCACTGCCACTTAAGTTTGGCGATTCTTTGGGCTATGTCTGTAACCTTGGTTCTCCTGCGGATATCTTCATTTCTGATGTGATCACGCAAGGAAATTCCGAGCATAGCCCTTTCCATTACCCTTTGAGTGACTATAAACCTTCTGATGAGGCCCATTGTAAGCGACCACGTTTCGGAGCCATATGTCATCACTGGCAACGCGCACTGTAAAAGTATTGTTTATAAAAGTATTAAAAACCATTATATTTACCAAAAATTAACGTGTAAGTATTCTGTATCAGTCGCATTCGCATCGCTTTACCGAGTACCTAATGCAGTCAAAATCATACTAGGGTCGATGTCAGCCAGGGCTGCGAGAACGTTTGAAAGTGTGACCGTGGCCCTGGAATGCAAAAAGCAACTGAAGGACATAGGTCGGTTTTAGTCAGTAAAAGTCTGACACGTCCTCACGCTCCATCCACATTACAAGAAGAACATTGGAAGATCTGCCCCGATTTTAATCCAATCGGACATGGCAACGCTAGTCAAGACAGACGGACAACAAAGTGATCATATTATGGGTTCTGTTAATGCCAAAGCAGATACAGAACTCTTCGAAAATGAGCCAAGTACCTACACAATTATATAATAATGCAATCTAGTGGTGTTTAAAAATAAGTCTTACGGTCGACTTGAACTCTTATCAATAGCCAAGGTTGACAAATAATAATAATAAGTATAGTTAGAAAATTTTTACAACTGGACATAAATAATAATTTAAATTCAGTACAAAGTCTTTTACCATCTTAAACCAATAATTAGGATCTCACCTTGGTTCACACCCGTGAGATTCTAAAAGAACACCAGGTACTAGCCTGAGAAAAATTGCCTAAAAAACCATAATAATAATAATATTCCACAACTATCACATAACGCCGTCTAGTCCCAGCAGCAAGTACAAGCAGAGCTTGTATTATGAGTACTAGACAACTGATAAACATACTTATATAATGTATTATCAGCTGTATATTGTCTATAAATAACAGTTTAAACATTAACTGCGCCAAAAATAGAATACACACAAATGAGTAATTTCTTATCGCATGTCGCGTTCTGACTGAGCGTGTAAACGCTACGTTAATGATCTAAAGAAAATTTTAATTTCGGGGACTACCCTGGTGCTGCTAGGACTACCCTGGTGCTACGGGGACTACGCTGGCGATTACTCATACGGTTTATAAGTGCATTTTCCAGACATCGTGATTGAGTATCTAGCCAGAGTAGCCAGAATTGGATATCAATTGATCATCTGGTCTAGTGATTGGTCATAGAAATAACCCGTTAATGGGCCTGCCATTGCACTTTTGATTGACCCTGATATATGTCTCACAATTCAATATAACATTACTCATTGATACTTGTAGGTACATCTACATTAATATTATAAAAAGGTAAAGTTTGTTTTTTTGTTTATAGGAAGTAATCTCCGAAAGTACTGGTCCGATTGCTAAAATTTTTTCACCGATAGAAAGCTGCTTTATTCCTGAGTGACATAGGCTATGTTTTATGTACGCGGGTGTAGCCGCGGGCAAAAGCTAGTGCTTAAATAAAAGAATCATGTGAATCTTTCAATGACTTCTCTCGGGGTGGAACGAGAGAGCCTGTCAGACTTTTACTGACTAAAACCGACCTTTGTCCTTCAGTTGCCCTTTGCTTTCCAGGGCCGCGGTCACTCTTTCATAATGTTCCCTCAGCCCTAGCTGACATCGAGTGTGATTTTGAAGTTTTGAACGCATTGGCACACTTGATAAAGTGATGCAAATGCGACCGATGTAAATACATGTAATTATAATGTTATTTAATACTTTTATTCACTTAAGGGGCACATTTAGCGCCCTGCGGCCCTCACCAGATCATCGGTCCACCTTGTGGGAGGCCTTCAAACGCTACGTCTTCCGGTACGTGGTCGCCATTTCAGAACCTTTCGGCCCCTACGGCCATCCGTTCTGCGAGCAATGTGCCCTGCCCATTGCCACTTAAGTTTGGCGATTCTTCATGGTATGTCGGTAACCTTGGTTCTCCTGCGGTTATCCTCATTAATGATGATCACTAACACAAGTGTAATATTATGCACTACAATTACAAGAATTCATTCAATCGTACTTTGCATATCGTATGATTGCCATTCATGAATCATTACTTTACGCTACGGAAATTTTGCATTACAATGACTCCAGTTATCGTTTGCCCATCTTTATCCTGGTTATGAGGTATCCCATTGTGTTTTGTGGTTAACGATTACAATAAAATACACTGTCCTATTGCTAATATAACGAATAATTATTACACATCAATTATCGAAAGGACAGGTGGCGATAAAATCATGGACGATACCCAGAAAGTCGCTAAGCTTATGTGGAATTCGGCCGGACATGTCTGCCGCATGACAGACGAGATATGGGTGAAAAAACCACCGAATAATCCTTAGGTACATAATTATCACAAAACAAAGACCCCGCCGCGCCTGTCTGTCTGTTCGCGAAAAACCCAAAAACTACTGCACGGGTTTTCATGCGGTTTTCACCAATTTAGAGGTATGTGGAACAGTACACAGTCATTACAGTATGTTTTTTTTTGGGTGGGAAATTCATCCAATGACATCCCTTGCTCTTGGGCCGAGCGAGAGGGTGTGTCAGACTTTTACTGACTAAAAACACACTCCTGTCCCTTCGTTGCTTTTCATTCCAGGGCCGAGTCTTCCTTTCAGAAACAGACCCTTGCCCCCAGTAGGTCCCTTGCCCCCCGTAGGTTTCGACCCTGCTGAGCCCCTACGGTTTGCTGATATCTCCTTGAGGCGCGCGTGGGACAGTACGTGCCGTCGGTGATTTGGGCTCTGTCCGGACGGTTACCAGACGATCGGACAGCGAGCTAACCATTGCTCGCCACAAAATGCTCTGATAACCTTTTGACCCAATCTAAGACGGGGTGACACCTTCCGTTATTAAAGATTGCAAGGTCTGTTTTGTTTCGACCACTCCGCTCTGGTATTTATATAATAATTTCTTGAGGGAATGCTCGTATCCAGAGAGACCCTTCTTAGACGGAGCACCACCGTGTCTCTTGAACAGAAACTCTCGCATCTGGCTCTGGTTCTGCTCATGGTACGGAGCAGGAAAGCATCGGAAGCAGTCAACTTCTGGCAGTAATGCAAGTGAAGGATGTGGCGGAAAGCGTGTGGGAGGTAATCCTCACGTCCCAGCCGCCGCAGGAGACACCCCGGGAGTCGCAGAGCGATTCCCGGCTACCGTAGACACGGGCTTGCGGATGACGAGAATCGGGTAGTTCACCGTCCGATAAAAACCAAGGTTGACAAGGTCAAACTTCGGTTTCGGTTGGTCGTCAAGGTTGAAAGGTTGACTGGTAGAGAATGCCTTGTTGCCTATGTACCACTGCTTTCCACGAAGTTTAAATAAATAAATAAGTAAATTAACCAAGTTGGAATCGATGGCGTGCCTCAAAAAGCCGCCAGTAAAAAAAGTCGGCAAGGGCTGCAGGGTTGTTATCGCAAAGGGCAACTGAAGGAACAAAGGTGGATCTTAGTCAGTAAGAGTCCGACACTCGCTCTCGCTTCACCCAGAGCGGGAGGAGTTATTTGATGATTTCCACCTCAATAAAAGGGTCCATTTAGCCAGGTTTCACTGTATTCTATTTATATTTTTTTCGAAAAATTAAAGGGTTGACAAGTTTGGGTCATGGGGCCCGAGTACGCCTGCTTTCCAAGAATATTTATTGTGTGACCAGAAGCAAGGGTGGATCCAGGATTTTTTCTGGGAGGGGCACAAGGGGTGGACGGGCCAAAACTGAAACTGCAAAATTCGCAATTCCATCCAGAGATAGACAAGAGTTTCCCTCATGTTCTTTCTTTTATTTTATTCATAATATTTTAACAATCTCTGATAATTTGATTTACTTCTAAGTATGCAGGTACTGCGATGAAACCTCCACAGTACACAAAAATACCACCTGGGGGCACATGTAACTGACAACCCCCCCCCCCCCCCTTAAATCCGCCCTTGACCAGAAGACTAGCTCGTTCTTTGCCCAAAGTCTTGGTATTGTCACGTCATTAAATAAATACAAAGGATTAGGCCGTGGCACAAAGGGTGACAAAGGCTGAATAGTATTAATTAGCTAAGTGTTTTTATTTTTCTTGGTTTAGTATTTTTTATGATATTAATTTAATTAGATAATACGTCATCTGCTATTTCAGATTTAAAACCGGAAACTGCACACTTCCGATGTGTCAATACATATCGGAAGTGTCAGCCGGCGCCGGTTTGATACCGTTGCTTAAATCTAAGTTTATAATGAAAAATAAAATACTCGCATCGCTACAATACCGTTCGTTATTAACCGCATACGAGTTTTTTTTTCAGGATTTTAATGAGTGAAGTTCAGGGGCTTTTTTTTCCGGTGTGAAAATCATCTTATGACATCCCCCGCTCTTGGGCGGGGCGGGAGATAGTGTCAGACTGAAAACCCACTCCTGTTCCTTCGTTACCTTTCGTACCAGGGCCGAGTCTTCCTTTCAGAATCAAACCCTGCTACAGTTGCTGACATCTCCTTGAGGCGCGCGTGGAACAGCACGCGCCGTCGACGACTTGGGCTCGGTCCGGACGGTTACCGGACGGTCGGACGGTGAGCCACCCATTGCTCGCCGTCCGCAAGCCCGCGCCTACGGTGGCCGGAAATCGGGATCGGAATACCAGCGGCGGTTGGGGCGTAAGGACCGCTGCCTCACGCGATCGGCCGCCTCCTTTGCAAGCATTACTGCTTCGCAGAAGGAAGCGACCGCCTGCCATTCCTCCTCGCTCCGGACCATGGCCTGCACCAAAGCCCGGCGCGAGAGATCGCCGGAAGTTCAGGGGCTGTGTTAGCATAGTTATTGTGATGTCAGTACCTATAGTAATTATTAGCGTAGTTTTACACCTCAAGTGTCTTCGCAACTGGACTGAATATGACTGAATAATATTCAGTCATATCTAGTAATATTCAGTTATTAAATTAAATTAAAATTCATTTATTTCGGAAACCAGTCCATATTTGCTTACAAAATTTGAAATTAAAATATTAAATTTAAAAAATAAATGAAAAATATACGCATTACAAAACCACAAAATTACAATAATGTCATTAATAAAAACACAATAAATTACAATTAGTCAATCATAATTAAATTAAATTAAATTAAATACACAAAATAATAAAATATACACACAATATGTTTTATCTTAGCCTAAATTTTGGTATCGCTCCGTAGTGCTCAACGTGCAGCCTGGTCCAGTACCGCATTATCGGGCAATCCAGATCCAAATCCATCCTCAGGCGAACAACTGAAGGTAGCTGTTGGAACTGCTTCGTATGCAGCGCATTAGAGACACAAACTCTTTGCGGATTATCGCCTCAAAACCATCTATGTTTGCGTCCGCAAACATACCCGACGCACTACAGTAGCGAGGCAGCTTCATCAGCGCCCTGAAGGCATTATTATAGAGAATACGTAGGGTGTCATACGATTTTTTCGTATGCTTGACCCATAAGCTGCACGTGTAAAACGATTGGCAGAAGGTCCTAAACAACGTAGCTTCTACTTCCGCAGTACAACGTGCGAACCTACGAGCCAGCATGTTAGCTCTAACAGACAAAGCCCTGCGTTCCCTATCTATATCCATATCATCTACAAGCGACTCGGTGACTCAGTGGTCCAGATACTTGAACTGCGATACTCTTTTAAGGAAAAGACACTGTCCCACACCTGTGGGACAGTGTCATAAGTTTTAGAGCCCGCCTTAAACACCATGTACTCGCTTTTAGTGGCGTTATATCTGAGCCCGTGGGCCACCGCATACCGCTCGCAGATATTAGAGATCAGTTTTCGAAGGGCACTGATCGAGGGACTCAGCAGCACCATGTCGTCCGCATAACTGATGTAATATTCAGTCACACATATTATGTGGAATGACTGAAAGGTCAAAGCAAGGAAAAAAGTCATTACACCCAATAAAACAGTAAGTGCATCATTTGAGACCGGCTTCATCGATTGGGTTCGTAATAGATTGAATAAAGTATATACCAACTAACTACTATAATATGTTGAGACAAGAAAAAATGCTCATTTATGAATTTAAAATACGAGAACGTTCTTTTTTTGACCTAAGTGGGTAAAAAAGAACGTTCGAATTTCCCGGGCAAATTTAAAGTTTCAATCACTGTCAAATTTAAAAGTTGACGGCAACATTAAAAAATTTAAGCAACCCTCCTACACGAAAAAAATTCAGTGATATATTTGTTAAAACCTATAAAATTTTCAACACAAAAAAATACAAGTTTTTTTCTCTTGCATTGCTTAAATTATAAAGTGAAAAGTGCTGCTACATTAAAAAAAAATACTTACATTAAAAACATTCCTAGAAGCACAAGACTGGCAACGACACTGATGTTATCCATTATGTTGGTACTGTTCCACTTTTTGGTGATAGTGCTACCGAAGCAAAAGCTTTTCACAAAATGTAGCTCGTTTGATCTAGTCCTTAGTTTTTATACGCTACCCGTACATTGCCGTAAGGCAAAGGCCCGAAATACATATACGAATCCGGGCAACACTTATAAAAATGATAATCTGTAATTATTATTTATTGCGAATTATCTCAGTTCATTTGTAGTCATAACAGTTTCAAAATTGTTTGGGTATTTTTACATTATTGTCCTATTATCACTTTTTCATTTTCACGGTTGATTAAACATGTCCACGGCCAAGATTAGGTACATAGATTTGAAACGCAGCGACTCTAATGACCCGCGTATTATCTCATAAAAAACACAGTTTCTGAGGCAATGTGATATCAACCTTAGTACGTTGTGTTATGTTCTACTATGGAGTACATCAGAGCCTTTTAAATTGTAGACTGTGTGGTCATTAACTAATAATTTCAGTTTTGTTCCTATGCAATATTAAGATGTCACGATAAACACGTTCGAAGCAGACGAATGCCTCGTAACTTTATCATTATGAAATTAAGACTCATCTGCATTTGTAATACTCCTAATTCACACCCCCTCGTTTCGTCGTAAGAAGGTTTTTCCCAACTCCGAAGCTGAAAATCAGTACAAAGTCGTATATTCTTATATTATAACGCCATCTATCGTGTGTTCAGTGCATTAACTGAAAGTTGGTACCGAAAGTAATGGTAGATGTCGCTTGCGCGCGATCTCAAATGATGAAATAAAACTTTTTCGATAAATAGACGGCCCCCTACGTGAAAGACATGTCCAAAATATATTTATTTTAAATTTTATTATTAACTTTGGTTAATTGATACGCATATGGCCACTTTTTTTTTAGAAAGTCGTATATGAAGACAAATATCAACATTCTAATGATTTCGTTGCCGTATATTTACGGACATCTATACGTAAGAATATTCGAAATATTGGTTACACATTTACAACCGGCCTATATTGAGTATTACAGATCATTAATGAAATATAGAAGTTTTTTTCTTATGATAAAGACCTGCATGTCTCTTTGTACTTAGGGGCCGTCGAAATATGCAGGCACACAGACAGTGTGGGTCCCCCAGCCCACTTCCTCTAGGCAACCTCCGCTGTCCATTTTGCAGGTCAGTCGCTCCCGCAGCCCTAAAACATAAAATGCACAAAGGAAGGAGCGACCGCCGTCTCTCTTCGCTTGTACATTTAGAACAAAATAATAATAACTTTATTTAACCATTGTTACAAGTATTTTCTCAAACATACCTAGAAAGGTAAAAAGAAAGGCAAGTGTCAACAGCGGATGCACGTCCTCTCATTTCAAGTGCACCTTTCTAATATTAGAGGGCTGCACTCCAATATCGATGCGGTCCACCACCATCTTGAGACTGACAAGCCACACTTGCTTTTCTTGACGGAGACCCAAATTAGATGTCCGTTAGATACGGCGTACCTCAACTACCCGGGATACTTACTGGAGCATCATTTCCTGCAGCGTGCCGGGGTCTGTGTGTACGTCCGTAATGACATCTGCTGCCAGCGTCTCCGTCACCTTGAAGACCCAAGTTTCTCTACGTTATGGCTGTTGGTGGACACTGGTATGGACAAAATTGTTTATGCCTGTGTCTACCGATCGCACAGCGGTGATCAGGAGACGACTCGGCTGTTCGACCACCTCAGCGAGGCCGCCGATAAGGCTCTGCATCGACACCCTGATGCGAAGCTCGTCGCTCTGGGGGACTTTAACGCCTGCCACCAAGACTGGCTTTTCCCATACCAGAAGACCGACCACGCTGGGAGAGAAGCGCGAAACTTTGCAGTATCGATGGGCCTTTCCCAGCTGGTTAAGCAAGCGACTAGGGTGCCTGATGTAGTTGGTCATACTGCCAATTGTTTAGACCTTCTGATGACCACCGATCCGGACAGATGTATTGTAACAGTTTCCTCACCACTTGGAACTTCAGATCACTGTCTGGTGAAGTCTGTTTCGTGCTTCTCCCCACCTGACTGCGACTCACGCGGTGAACGGAGAATATGGCGTTACAGGTCAGCAGAATGGGATGAGATGCGGCACTTCTTTGCGTCTTATCCTTGGCAGCAGGTCTGCTTCTCTTCTAAAAGTCCGTCGAGCTGTGCGGATGCTATATCCGATGTGATACGTCAAGCTATGGAGTTTTTCATCCCTTATAGAGACGTACCCATCGGAGGCTCAGCTCGCCCATGGTTCAACGCCGATTGCGTTCAAGCTGAAGAGCGTAAGCATTCGGCGTTTCTCGCCTGGGTTGACGCTCGTGACCGCAAAGCTCCGGATCTGAGCTCAAAGAAGAGAGCTTTCAACCATGCTGCCCAGTCTTACAAAAAGGCACTAAAGAAGGCTCGGTTCGACCGCATTACCCATATTGGCACAAAGCTCTCTGCACAGCCGTCCGGTAGCAGAGCGTTCTGGTCCCTTGCCAAATCGATCGAAGCGAACTTCTGTAGGCCCACATTGCCTCCGCTGGTTAAGCCTGATGGAACACTGGCTCACACGGCGAGAGAGAAAGCAGGTCTCTTTGCATCTCTTTTCGCCCATAACTCTCGTCTTGACACTAGCAGTGCTACTCCACCAACTCTACCTCACTGCAACACCTCAATGCCCGAGGTTCGCATAAGAAACAAAGAAGTTTTGAGAGCACTGTGTCGTCTAGACGTGAATAAAGCTAGTGGACCAGATGGTATACCAGCAATAGTTCTCAAGGCATGTGCGCCCGAGTTGTCTCCTGTATTGACGCGCTTGTATCGCCTCTCATTTAGGACTGGTATAGTGCCCAAGTCCTGGAAGCTTGCCAACGTGCAACCCGTGCCCAAAAAGGGCAGTCGTGCCGATCCTGCCAACTATCGGCCGATTTCAATAACCTCCATACTCTGCAAGATTATGGAGCGTGTATTGAACTCGCGCCTCATGGCATAAGTTCGCCTTGGCTCCTGCTTTTCAGAATGTATCTCTGGAGTGCACCGACCGCCTTCAGCTCTTGGGAGTTGAAATTTCTTCAGACCTCAATTTTGGGCGATTCATTGAGTCCAAAGCCAAGGTAGTTGCTAGAAAACTAGGCGTTCTTGCAAAGGTCCGACGGTACTTCACACCGGTGACCGGGACAGCTTCTAATGTTATACAAAGCACAGGTCCGATCGTGTGTGGAGTACTGCAGTCACATATGGGCTGGTGCTGCAAAATGCCATCTAGCAGCTTTGGACTCAGTGGAAAGGCGTGCGAAGAGGCTAATTGGGGATCCAGATTTGGTTAAGTCCAATCTACAAAGCCTCGAGCACAGGCGCAGGGTAGCCAGCCTATCGGTATTTTACAGGTTGCATTTTGGAGAGTGTGCGCGGGAATTGCATGACTTGATTCCGCCATCTCCTTTCTACCATCGGACAACCCGACGTACGGCGAGTATCCACCCTTACGTTGTTGAAACTTCAACGGTCCGGACTAAGCGTTTCGCTTCGTCGTTTATACCGCGTACATCGAAGGACTGGAACAATTTGCCTGCTACGGTCTTCCCGTCCAACTATAATTTAGGTGTCTTCAAGGCTAGAGTTAATAGGCTCTTAATAAACTAGTGCGCCTCACCATCAATGATTGCATCGCTGCTTACCATCAGGTGGGATCGCAGTCAAGCACTGGTTTAAATGAATTAAAAAAAAAAAAAAAAAAAAAACAGGCATAACATAATTGGATATCGGTAACAGAAGTTACCTAGGAGTAAGCAGGACCAGGAGTTAATAGGTCTTACAAGGTTGACCGATGACCTGGTGAAGGTTGCAGGAATCCGATGGATGCGAGACACACAGGACCGTTCATTGTGGTGACATTTGGGGGCCTATGTCCAGCATTGGACGTCTATCGGCTGAAATGATGAACAGAAGTTATATTTTAGCAGAATTATTACAATCTAGGCGTTGCCTTAATATTGGAAAATTTAAACCGAAGTATCGTTTAATTTTCCCTCTCCTAGATAGAGGAGGCCTGAGTCCCAGCAGTGGGAACATTAACAAGGCTGATTATGCTATTATTATGCTATCGTTTAAATATACAAACGCCTGCTCATGCCAATAATGCAATAGAGTGACAAGTGAGTTCCTGCGGTGAATTATTACCGAGACCCGCCGTGACATCATCGTCAATGGCCGACGTTTATTCGGAACAACCCGCGCCGCTGAGTCTAAATCGCTCGAACCAGCCTGTCCGTTAATCTCCCCCAAGCGACGCAGTTAGCCTAGATCCGTACCCCATAGTGACTATCTTTAGCGGGTAGTCACTCAATTGTAGTTTAACTTTTTTTATAAAGCCTGGCTGGAGCCTTTCATTTTACTAAGGTCGCCACAGGCAAGTCCGGTTAAGCAGACGTCGATTTGCGAGAAGACACTCACAGAAAGTACCCGTGGTTTAATCAAAAAACTGCGAAGTGAGTGTAAATAGAGCACGAAACAGAAAAAAAAAACAGGTACAATGCGTTCCAAATAAGAATAGGATCGATTGCCATGTTGTGACGTCACGTCATACTGTCAAATCGAAGAATTATTAAGGTAAGCAAAACAAGAAATTTTTAAAATTTAATTTATTTATGAACTGTGAACGAAGAAAGCTTAATCAGAATCCAGTTCTTCAATTTTGCTCATCTCTGAGTTCTTCAATTTTGCCCAATTCCTTGCGATTTGACAGTGTGACGTGACGTCACAACATGGCAATCGATCCTATTCTTAGTTGGAACGCATTGTACTCCAGGCTATTTACAAAAATAAATAAACGTCATGTCGTAACACCTGCATTTTTTCATAGTCACTAAGAATTACTCCTGTCCTGTATCGTAAGTGTGTTCAGAAACATGTCCGATTTCCGTTCACCGTAGACGCGGGTTTGCGGACGACGAGCATTGGGTCCTCCGTCCGATCGACCAGTAAGGGACCAATTCCAAGTCGACAGCGCATAAACACACTCACGCCTCAAATAGATATCACCAAAACTGAAGTAGTCCAGTAGGCTCAAAGCCTTCCAGGGCTGCGGGGACATTTGAAAGAATGGCTCTAGAACGCAAAGGGCAACTGCAGGAGAGAGGTGGGTTTTAGTCAGTAAAAGTCTGACACGCCCTCTTGTTCCACCTTAGAGCGGATGAAGTCATTGGATGATAATTATCTCATCTCAAAAAAAAAACTCTTGTCATGCAAACTTATCTTTAAACTTTTAGTTTAGAGTGACATAATTTTGTTTTTCTGAGTTAAAAAGACTCGGATTTTTTTTTCAGGTTGGAAAATTATCTAATGACATCCCCTGCTCTTGGGCGGAGCTGGAGATAGTGTCAGACTTTTACTGACTAAAAATCCACTCCTGTTCCTTCTTTACCATTTTTCCAGGGCCCCGGGGATCTCTTTCCATGGCCCCAGTAGGCTTTGACCCTGCTGGGCCCCTACGGTTGCTGACATCTTCTAGAGGCGCGCGTGGAACATTACGCGCAGAAGAAGATTCGGATGGAACCTGGATAAACCCGTTTGTTTACAAAGCAGTTTAGTTCAAAACAGAACTATAAAAAGTACTTACAACCTGTGTCCTGCACGAAATAAAAATGGTGGCACTCATAAAACCCTCTCACTTCCACATTCTAGACAAGAACTTCTGTGCAAGTGAGAGAGCTCATATGTTTGGCCTCCAATTTCAACTCGTTTATTTTGTGATGCGGGTTACTGTAATGATTTTTATCAACTATAGTAGATTAGCATGTGAAAAAATACAATAACATACTATTAAGAGTTATCGCGAGCCCTGACCGCACCTGAGCAATTAGTTTTGTTGTTTTTGAGCATATATAGGACAAACATGCCAACGAGCAAAAGTAGTTAACGCCCTCTCACCTTTTACTTTAAAAAATACAACGAATTGCTCAAGTGTTTGGCAGACCCTGAATTTGTACCGCGTAAAATCTCATTAATGTTCAAATCAGAAAAAGCTTTTGATGGATTTACTGTCCTTGATAAATGTTTTATATGAACCAATCCAATCAATCAAATACAAGTTTATCCAAAAGTATATTTATAATTTTTAATAACAGTCAAATATAGAAAATAAATTGTGACAATAAAATGATATTGAAATCGGGAGTTCCCCATCTTGCTATGAAATAAAGCCTTGTGCACAGTATTAATTTCATCAATACTTTATAATAACTAAGATCATTAAACTCATACCTAATTGCATGATGTTTGTGATTAAAGTAAAAAAGAGTTTGAAAGAACTTTTTTATAAAAAAGGCAGAATAATATAATTCCTTCGACGCATTATAAAATAATTTTGCTAAAAGGTTGGCTAAACTGACTGTCAATCCAGTATTCCAGTGTTACCATTACATAACCGATAACAAGATCTAGGGAAAATAAGTAATTTTTTTTTTATTTGTTTTAAAATATTGAACTTAATTAAAAGCTTGTACCACTTAATCAAGTCAAATAAATAACACATTCGTACCATCATAGTGTGATGGTACGAATGTGTTATTTATTTGACTTGAATCACACATTAAACACTGTGGTTCTCTAACATCGTTTACTATTTTGAAGTATTCATTGGACTTCTCTTGTACTATGCAAATAAATAGTACATAGCAAACCGTAGTCCAGAACAAAACACTTCATCATATTTAACATTGTAAACATTTATTTCATTAAAACAAAATCGTTCTAATTTTTTTAAATTGTAATGCTTGGTAGGTTTTGAATCATATTATGGCAACCCAACAGACTCACGTCATTCGTTCCAATCAGTTCGAAGTTCGGTACTAATCGGTGCGTCCCGCTTGTTTGTTTTGTTTACGTTTTATTTTCAATTAAAAACTTTACTAACGTCGCCGTCCTTTGTTTACATTAGTACACTAATTAACACGAGAAACGTTTAAGTGTTGTGCGTAACTGTGATATCTTATGTAATTATTTTGCAATTATTTGCATGAGTTTAGTCATCGTTCGTGAATTTTGAGTTCTGGTTTTTCTGTTTTTGTGAAATTATTCGGGAATTTAACAGTATAATGCGACTTCCGCATTAATCCGGTGGAAAGTGGAGGTTAGTATTGTTTTTCATATTGATTTCCCAGTATCTGCTATTGATAAAACGTGTGACATCCAGTATCTTGTTTTTGCCTTTTTTGTTTTGTCATTGCATTTTTTTTTCTGTGTCGGCGCGGGTGACCTCGATTCTCTTTTAAAAAGTTAACTTATCTGTTATGGTGATTATGATCTTAAATAATCTGAACGTGTTTGTTATTCTTTTACCAATATTGCGTTACATATTGCATTTTGAAAGATACAAAATTGTTATGAAACTAACAAGAGTTTTGTAAGAAAAAAGTTTGTTATTTATCTTTTTCCGGTTTTTACGTATCTTGATGTATTTTCGGAAATAATATATTAGTATGAGACTAAACTAAGCACAATTTATATGTAAGCAGAAAGTTCTCTTATAAGACAAACTGTAGACTGATCTTATTACAGTAAATAATTACAGTTTTCAGTCATAAAATGAATCCTCTTTTTTAAAAAGAGTAACAACCAATTGGAACTATGCACTAGTTTCTGACATTTTATTAGTGCCTATAGGTGTGAAATAAAAACATTTTAAATTTGGAATTCTATGCTGTATCTGTAGTATTAGCATACTTACCATAAATATCTATTATTTATGATCAAAGTATTTAATAAACAGTATTTACATACCCTTGATTTTTGTCAGAAATCATCAAATTTTTTGACTTTTCTCAACTATAATAAGCATGTATTATACACCAAAACCTTTCTCGTACATCACTATTTCTATTGGTGCAAACTACAGTCACATAAAGCCGTTTAGTAGTTTTTGAATGTACCACAAACAAACAGACAGACACGTAGGGGGACTCTGTTTTATATTATTTATCAAAGGATTTATGCAATATGTTGTTCTATATTAAGTAGTTTATTATATTATCATAAAAAATTACCCAGTCATAAAATAGAATTTCATTCTCAAAATACAAAAACAATTTAAAGTTCTTATAGACTTAAATGACAAAAATCCTTATTTGTCAATGTTAAAATCTATTTTAATTTTAACTCAAAGCACATTTGGATTTTATTGCACCAGTATTTTCATATATGGTGTGGTGTAACTGTAGTGGGTGCATGATTATCTCCCACACTCCACATTGCATCCTTGGCAACATCTGTCATATTGTACAGTTAGGTTTATTAAATTACTGTTCGTATAGTCAACTTTTTTTAGAATAGAACTTTTTGAATTGTCGTGGGAATGAGCTCTAACTTTTAAAAAAAAAAAATTAATATAAACCAGTGCTTGACTGCGATCCCACCTGTTGGTAAGCAGTGATGCAATCATTGAAGGTGAGGCGCACTAGTTTATTAAGAGCCTATTCACTCTACCCTTGAAGGCACCTAAATTATAGTTGGACGGGAAGACTGCAGCAGGCAAATTGTTCCAGTCCTTCGATGTACGCGGTATAAACGACGAAGCTAAACGCTTAGTCTGGACTGTTGAAGTTTCAACAACGTAAGGGTGGATACTCGCTGTATGTCAGTCGTTGTACTTCTTTTTTAAAGGATGTGTACAGTGACTTTCTTATTTTATTATGTACTAGCTTATGTCAGCGGCTTCGCTGGCATGTAAATAGGTTTTTACATACAAACTTCCAACCCCCGTTTTACCCAATTTGGGGTGGAGTTTCGTAAAATCCTTTCTTAGCGAATGTCTACACCCTATAAGGAACCTACCTGCCAAATTTTAAGTTTATAGGTGTTATAGTTTCTGAGATTTCGTGATTAATCATTGAGTAATATTTCACTTTTATATTATGTATATGTATAGGTAGCATTCAAGAGTTGAACTGTCACTGGCCTGTTGGTGTAGTGGTTAGTGGCCCTAACTGCTATGTTGGAGGTTGTTGGTCCGATTCCCACCCAAGATAAATGTTTGTGCAATGTGCACGATGATTTGTTTTGTATAAGCTTAATCAGCCTTTTAATGTTCCCACTGCTGGGACTCAGGCCTCCTCTCTCTAGGAGAGGGAATGGGCCGTAATCCACCACTGATGTGAATGTCACATGCCTTCGAATTTTTAGTTCTAGGACATGCCGGTTTCCTCGCGATGGTTTCCTTCACCGTTTTGAGAGCAGTGGTGATGAAATAATTTACACAAAGTAATGCGCCTGGTTGGGTGTGTACAACTCGTAAGTCGGGGCCGTTACCACTCGGCCACCACTGTATTAATACACACATACATACACACACTTGTACATTTGTATTGTGTTTGGGTGTATTTTTTAATTCCCACGTAAAATCAAAGGATCAAAACCGCAAGCAAAATATGATACCTAAGTTTTCAGCTATAATGTATTTACAAACATCAAATGAATTAAACCAAGTAAGTAGGCACTTTAGAATTGATGTAATTCACTTGATTTGTGTTTTGTTGTATCAATTAGTTTTGTGCGCATTTATTTCTTATTTTGTTTGATGAATGAATTTATACCTAACTTTGTAATCACAATATAATAATAATACAACTTGAATTAATGTGTAATAAATTGTTGGAATGAGCAATATAAAATGCTTGTTTACACGTTTTCTTTTCATTCTACACTAGCTTTTTTTTGAGGCTTCGCCTGCGTACATACAATATAGCCTATGTCACTCAGGACGAAAGTAGCTTTCTATCGGTGAAAAAAATTTAGCAATCGGACTAGTAGTTTCAGAGATTACCTCCTACAAACAAAAAAACAAACTTTACCTCTATATTAGTGTAGATAATTCTATTTTTATTTTTAATACTAGCTGGTACCCGCGACTTCGTCCGCGTCAGACTCGTAAAACAGCCCAATGCTATTTGGTCACAATTGTAAGAAGTTTTTCACTACACATACTCGTAAACCCGCTCTTATCCCACCGCTTTTGAACACGCAATAGACTGTTTTCCGCACTAGTGCAGAAAAGTGCGCGTGCTCTCCCCCGCCACAATTTTATTACATTTATCGTATCAGGCTGGGCGCGCGTCGTCGCCCACGAGTCGCCGGTCAACCCCCGTTTATTCATTTCTTCGTAAGTGTATTGAAAAAAGTCGTTTGATACACTACACGTGCAAATTTGTCACTGCAGCCCTCGGCTCCATAACACACTCGCCTACGGCTCGTGCGAATTCCGCCTCGGTCGCAATGACAAACTTTCTGCACTTGAACCAAAATGTACTATTTTTTTTGTGCAGAACCTTATTTAAAGTAACCTAAGTTACTCCTTATATCAGCTATCTACTAGTGAAAGTCTCGTTAAAATCTATCCAGCCGTTTCGAAGGTTAGCCAGTACAAACAAATAGACAAAAAATTAAAAAGTTGTGCTTTTGTTAAAGGTATTAAATATACTTTTAAATGGATTTAATTTACATTGATGTTACAAACAGACACTTCAATTTTATTTATAAATATGAATGTATGTAATATCTGTAGAAATTTGATATTTCAATCTGACTGGTAGTTCCAGAGATTGTTGGTTGGGTTGTTCCGCGCTTAAACAATAAACAAAAACAAAAAAAAAAACGTTTTGTTATATTACTAGTTGTCCCGGTTTCACCCGCGTCTGGTTGCTGCTCCTTCTATTGCTCGTAGCGAGATGTTATTTATCCTAAATTCTTCCCCGATAAATAGGCAATATTCTATGCTCTCTCCGACGCAGTTTTATTACATGTATCGTATGAGACTGGGCGCGCGTCGATCCCCACGAGTCGCCGGTCAACCCCAGTTTATTCATTATTAGAAAAAAGTCGTTTGGAGCCCTCGGCTCCTTATCACACTCGCCTACGGCTCGTGCGAATTTCGCCTCGGCCGCAATGACAAACTTTCTGCACTTGTATCAAAATGTACTATTTCGCACCAAGATTAGCGCATTCAAACAACCAAACTTAAGTTTGTAAGGTGTGTGTTTGTTACTTCTTCACGCTCAAACGGCTGAACGGATTTAGATGAAATTTGGCACACGGATAGACCATGTCCTGGAATAGCACATAGGATACTTTTTATCCCTGGAGTATGTTACCTTCCAACGTAGGCGCGGGCTTGCGGACGGCGAGCAATGGGTAGCTCGCCGTCCGACCGTCCCGTAATCGTTCGGACCGAGCCCAAGTCGTCGACGGCACGTATTGTTCCACGCGCGCCTCAAGATGTCAGCAAACCGTAGCGGCCCAGCTGGGTCGAAGCCTACTGGGGCCACGGGTAGTCTGAAAGTGAAACCCGGGGTCCTGGGACCAAGGCAAAGAAGGAACAGGAGTGTGTTTTTAGTCAGTAAAAGACTGACACACCCTCCCGCTCCGGATGATTTTCCCACCTAAAAAGAAATGCCACGGGTAGTGTGAAAGAGATCCCCGGCGCCCTGGGACGAAGGCAAAGAAGGAACAGGAGTGGGTTTTTAGTCAGTAAAAGTCTGACACTATTTTCCGCTCCGCCCAAAATCGGGATTTGTCATAAGATGATTTTCCCACCTAAAAAAAAAAAGCTAAAAAGAAATGTTACCTTGGGACAAGTCTCAACTTTCACGCGGGAAAAGACGTTCATAGCAGCTAGTATTAATATAGACAGCAATAACACTACAGTTTAACATTCATTTTAATAACACTAATACACCATGCATGTCAGGAAAACCCGACATTATTAAGTTTGTCCTTAGGGTACGAACAAACACCGCTTTCTACGCGAACACCATGGTACTACTACTGACGTTATATAACCGTTCATTTCAATTCCGCTAGTGCACTTTGCTTTTCTGCATAGTTTCTAATAATAATGTACCTGCCTAGTAATTATTTGTTAAAGGAATAATTGTATCTAACGATTTTATAATGCCTTTCCCGTGTTCTTCCTAATTGCGTAGAACAAGGTAATTTTTTAGCTTTGGGTGGTGGCCGAGTGGTAACGGCCCCGACTTACGAGTTGTTGTAGGTCGTGGGTTCAAACCCAGCCAGGCGCATTACTTTGTGTAATTTTTTTTCATCGCCACTGTTCTCAAAACGGTGAAGGAAAACATCGTAAGGAAACTGGCATGTCCTAGAACCAAAAATTCGAAGACATGTGACCATCCACCAACCCGCACTGGGCCCGCATGGTGGATTACGGCCCAATCTCTCTCCTAGAGAGAAGGTCTGAGTCCCAGCAGTGGGAACATTAAAAGGCTGATTATGTTATGCTTATGCTAAGGTAATTTTAGAAAAAACACTTTTTATAACTAGTTTTTTAAAAATTGTCCCGAATATTAAAATATTTAATTATTGAAACTATTATACTCTAAAGGCAAAAACTACTAGCTAAAATATGGCTTCATAAAACTCCTCCGCATCGCTGTCGACTGGAAGTGTGCCCAAAAGGCATTGCCACGTTGTATGGCAATGCTTAATCTCTGACCGAGGTAAAAAGCCAGCCCTTAGGTCACGCGAAGTGTCAAATATTGAATTTATTGTGACGTAGTTTTAATTTCGTATTCTCCTCAACTAACCGCATAAAATAACCGTCATCCTCAAGATACCGCCATATTGGATTTAGAATGACTTCACTTAGGTAATCATAGATACATTGTCATCCAAACTTAATAAATATAACAATAATAATATTCCACAACTTTCATACAATGCCATGTAGTCCCAAATTAAGCAGAGCTTGTGCTATGAGTACTACACAACTGATAAACATACAAGTTATTATTTCTAAATACATGTAACATATTATTATTTATACACCTACGTAAATTAATTATACCCAGTCACAGAACAAATGATCGTGCTCACCACACCAACATTTGTCCTGGGTGGGAAGTGTCACTAGACCAATAGGCCAGTTAAATTACCACATAACTTCTGGGCGCCAAGATCTTATGTAGAAGACGAACGTTTTGTGCCCTCCACGCCACGTCATTATTAGAAGACAATATCTAATTTAACATTTATTGATAAAAATACAAAAAAAATGCTATGAATATTTCAATATCAAAGGGGCTTTTGTTTATTTAAGAAACAGCAAAATTATAGTAACTAGTATAATGCTACATTTATAGTTTGGCGCTGGACAACACATCACGTTCGGCATGGCCAATCCATTCAAAAGGTTAAAACAATCGATTCCCCGGATATGTACCTAAAAACTACTTACCTAACCAATTATAAATTAAAAACAAGCGACCTGTCACTTTCTTTAGTTTCCTACTTGAATGTCGTATTGTGTTCGTGACAGTGTTTAGCATTGCTAATTGATAGTTAGTCAAGGAAAAAGTACAACGGACATTGCGTTTTTTTTTATAGAAAATACTAGCTTTTTCCTGCAGCTTTGTCCTCATGGCCCAGTTCTAAGTAATCTATGAGACCAAACCTGGATGACTTTTAGGTATTTATTGGTGATACAATTTCCGTAATCGGATGACGACTACCAGAGATTATGTGCTCACGAGTGTAGGCAAGATCCCCAACCAACGTAGATGCGGGCTTGCGGACGAGCAATGGGTAACTCGCCATCTGGCCGTCAGATTTTGGGAGCAAAGGACCAGCCCCCCTAGCCAAGTCACAAACGATAAACGTAAACTCTCAGTAGTCTTTAATAGATTTTCAACTTTATGTTATTGGATATAAAGTTGAAAATCTATTGAAGATTACATAGTGTTTTCGTTCGTTCCGGTCGCTAACGCTCAGTAGTCTTTAATAGATTTTCAACTTTATGCTCTTAGGTATAAAGTTGAAAATCTATTGGAGATTACTAAGCGTTCACGTTTATCGTTTGCAACTTGGCTAGGGGGGCAGAAGCATAAAATTAAGCGAATCGTAGAATCTCACACTTATCGGTCGTGGAATATTAAGATTGCCAATGAAAAAATATTTTTTCAACTTCTTTTTAACCTGTTACTTACAAAGTGCCGAATATTTATTTATTTATTTATTTATTTATTTATATATACTTTATTGCATACCAAGATTACAAATTTAAAAATTAAAATAATAATACAAAAGAAACATACAATTGGCGGCCTTATCGCACTCGGCGATTTCTTCCAGGCAACCCAGAATGGATAGAGATTGCCTGGACACAAAATGGGGTTGCACGAATATCTTCTAAATAGGTACCTAACTCTATATCCCGTAAGTTTAAATTCCCCATTTCAAATAAAATACACAACTAAATAAGGCAATTAACATTAATTAACTCTGTAAAACGCCGTTTAAATACAATCTGTATAAAATTTTAATTACTCAGTATTTATACAAGGTACGATGTTTTAATGATTGAATATTAAACGAATGTAAAAGATTAGTTTATTTAAGTATAGCTGTTTACTTTCCATACTGGATTGGATGAAAAACATCAACATATCGACCCTCAACAGTAACATCGTAAGCTACAATTTGCCTGGTGTTCTCTACACTAATTGACTGGCCTGTCGCTGTCGGTCTAGTGATTAGTGGCTCTGACTGCTATGCCGGAGGTCGTGGATTCGATTCCCACTTAGGACAAATGTTTATGTGATGAGCATGATCATTTTTTCTGTATCTGGGTGTAATTTATCTATAATATGTACTTATGTATTTAGAAATATATAAGTATGTTTATCAGTTGTCTAGTACCCATACCAAGCTCTGCTTAGTTTGGGACTAGATGGCGTTGTGTGAAAGTTGTGGAATATTATTACTAAGTATGGCCTTTCTTTAAAAAAATATTAATTTGTTATTCATACAACTAACTACTTAACATCCATTAGAATAGTTCACTCAAAAAGACATCCACTGCTCGATAGGATATATATAGATAGGACGTAGGCAATGGACATCAGCACTGAACGTCAAAATTACTGAAGACAATACCACAAAATCTACTTTGGTTTAAGAGTTTTAGCTGTGAACAAGTAGCTAACAAATTTTCCAGGTTGCTGGAGAATTGCTTGTGCCACTTCTATACACCTGTGTAACCAGTGATAACATATGGCACTGAAACGTGGAATTGAATCTCAACAGCCACCTGAAGAGCAGTGCTTGCAGTATCCATGCGTGATCAATTATGATGATGTCGTCGATCAGATTGAAAGGCTCTGTAGTGGCGACCGCGTACCGGAAGACACGTTGGAAGGCCTACCACAAGGAACATCGACGAACTGTGCGAATCCGCTGGACGCGACACGAACAAGACCTCGCAAATTAGCGATCCTATAAGTAAGAAAAACTGGAAGTAGTGCTGAGAGCACTATTGAACTGCGAAAACATTATTTGTTTCGCAAAAATATTTTTATATTTCGAAAGAGCCTTATTCTCGTCTATTGCCTAGTCTTAGATCTTACCCACAACATCTTCCTAGTCCGCCACGACTCTATAATTATCAGAATTGGGTTCTAACGCATCCTGCAGTCATGGCCTAGTTTCACACATGTTTAAGATATCAAATCGGCCTCAATTGAACACTGTACTATTAGTGTTGTGTGAAAAACGCATTGGGTGCGTGAAGATTTAATTGGGTGACTCAGTTTTATTGATGAACTAGCCTGTACCAGCGGCTTCGCCTACGTGGAAGATGGTTTCCCCATACATACTTTGGGCCTTGAACTTTCAATAACCCTTTCTTAGTGCTCGCCTATATTATAAAAGGAAGCTTTGTGTAAAATTTCACGTTCGTAGACCCAGTAGTTTCGGCTATACGTTGATATGTCAGTTAGTCAGTCAGTTTCTCCTATAGATATAGACTAGTAACCCGTCCCGGATTTGCACGGGTGCTTACTTAATTGTATACATAAACCTTCTTCGTTTGCTGCTTTATCTGTTAACAAAAACTCCATCAAAATCCGTTGCGTGGATTAGAGGTTACCGGATAAAGACAGACAGTGAAAAGCAAGATGATGTGGAATTAGTGTCATTGTTCCTAAATGGTTGTTTTAAGATCCTGGTTTCAGATCCAAGCATAGTCCAAGTTAGCTGCAAGATCATGATGACTTGACCAGTCCGATGCTGATTTGTAGACTGGTCAAGATGAAATATATTTGTTTTTGCCGGTCCATTGTGGATAAGAACTGCGTATAGCTAAGGAGTGGAATTCCCTGCCCGAGTCTGGGTTTTCTGATAGCTACAACTTAAGGATATTTAAGTCAATAGAATAGAATAGGTTACTTCTAGTAAGCATGCTCCATCGTCAGCCACATCATCGCTTACCATCAGGTGAGATCGTGATCAAACGCGAGCCTATCCTATACAATAATAAAACCTAGAAAACTTCATCATCATCATTTCAGCCGAAAGACGTCCACTGTTGGACATAGGCCTCCCCCAAATGTCGCCACAATGACCGGTCCTGTGTGTCTCGCACCAGGTCATCGGTCCATCTTGTGGGAGGCCTTCCAACGCTGCGTCTTCCGGAAACCGGAAAAACTTAGTGAGAATCAATTGTGTTACTAGTGTTATTTACTCAGAAAGTTTATAATATAGGCAATTAATTTGCTGGTGCTAATTTCGACAATCGATAAGACCTGCTTAAGCGGTCCCTAGACCCTAATAATGTTTTTTCCCATTTCATTGGTTACTTCCCCTGTAGTTGATTTTCAGCATCCATTCATTCCAGCTTTATCTTATCATCTTCCTGCCCTTGTCCCGTTTTATTTGGGGTCGGCGCAACACGTTCTTTTCTTCCATTCTGTCCTGTCACTCGTCACGCTATCACTAACTCCCCTTTTTTTCATATCACTTCTCACACAATCCATCCATCCACATGTAAACTCATAACTCTTTTATCAACATGCGTTTTATCCCTCCTCTTCACATGACCATACCAAGACAAACGATTTCCTTTCAACTTTTCAGTCACTGGCGCCACTGTCAAACTTCCTCTGATAATTACTCATTTCTCGCTTTATCCATTCTCGTCACACCACACATCCATCTTAACATTCTCATCTCCGCTAAGTGCAATTTTTTTTCATCCGTCGTTTTCCATTTCAGCTTTATCTATTATACTTTAAATTGGCCAAAAATCTTTGTGTTCCTTCATTTGCCCTTCATGTTCCAGGACCATGGTAACTCTTTCGAACACTCCCGCAGCCTCAGCAGTCATCGGCTCTAGTGGTCCTCGTTCATTCTGCTGACATGTCTTTAAATTCTATGACTTTACTACTACAATTTTGGTTAGTTCAGGTCATCATCATCATTTGAGCTGAAAGATGTTTATGTCTCTGTAAGACATAGTCCTCCCCCGAGTGTCACCATAATGACCGGTTTTTGCGTCTCGCATCCATCGGATTCCCGCGACCCTCACCAGGTCATCACGTACCTTGAGAGCCAGGTCAGGTTCTCGAAATTTTGCATTGCAAAACATCCGCTAGTTCTTAAGTCAATACATCTCTGCTCTCTTAACAAAGTGGCTGTTTAACATAAAAATAAATCGTCATTGTCTTTGAAGATGGGTGCCCCAAATTCCTGACACCCAGCCTCTATTGTTTTCAAGTGAAACGAAGTGATTTATCTGACTTTTCGAAAGTCGGTGACTTGATAATTAAATGCCAGCCGATCGGTCTTTTAGTTAAGATAATATCGATTGGGTACTTAAGTGGGCTGACTAATGTTACAAATTATGAGCATTAAAAAGGTCAAGTGGTTTGTAGTCGAGAACGAAGATGCGCGATATGGAAGGTGTTTCAAGATTCCAGTATCGGTATTGTTCGGTAAAGTAGACCCTTTTTTTGAGGGAAATCATTAATAATTGACTGACTCAAATCCACTCGTGTTCGTTCAGTTGCCCTTTGTTCTAGGGCCACGGTTAATCCCCATCATGACGCCATGGTAGTCATGGTCTCAATCATGATGAATAAAGTAGACCCTTTTGTTTGAAGGAAAATCATTAAATTATTCCCCCCGCTCTGGGGCGAATGTCAGACTTTTACTGACTAAAACAACAACAACAAACAAAGGTGGGTTTCCTTCAATTCGACCACGGTAACTCTTCAATCAAACTTGGCAGGCATCGACCTTAGCGGTTTCTCTCAGGGTAAAGTGGATCCTTGTATTTTTATATTTTTTTGGGAAATTTTACGGCTTCTCCGACTCTAGGGTGGAACGAGAAGGCTTTTCAGAACTTACTGACTAAAACGTACCTGTGTCTTTGCCCTTTGCGTTCTAGGGCCATGGTCACCCTTTCAAATGTTCCCGCAGCCCTTGCAGCCATCGGCCTTACTGGGCCCCTTCAGTTTTTGACGTACATAATATCTACATATACTGTAATATCGAAGTATTGTAAGAACCACAATTTTTTTAAAAGAGTAACCATGGAGTTTCTTGCCGGTTCGTCTCCATAGGAAACGACCAATTTGGAACCGTGCACTAGCTTCTGACGTTTTACAAGTGCCCATGTAGGCCTATGTGAAATAAAAACTTTGACTTTGACGATTTAGTACTAATTGTTTGACTGGCCTGTTGGTCTAGTGGTTAGTAACCCTGACTGCTATGCCGGAGGTCGTGATTTCGATTCCCACCCAGGACAAATGTTTGTGAGATGAGCACGATCATTTGTTCTGTGTCTGGCTGTAATCTTCTAATATATAAAATTCTCGTGTCACGGTGTTCGAACTTGAACTCCTCCGAAACGGCTCGACCGATTCTCATGAAATTTTGTGAGCATATTGAGTAGGTCTGAGAATCGGCCAACATCTATTTTTTTTTTTTTTTTTTTTTATTTATATGGCAGAACAACGTTTGCCGGCTCAGCTAGTTTATCTATAATATGTATGTATTTAGAAATATATAAGTATGTTTATCAGTTGTCTAGTACTCATAACACAAGCTCTGCTTAGTTCAGGACTAGACGGCGTTGTGTGGTAGTTGTGGAATATTATTATTAATATTAGTACCACGATTATGGATAACCTTTCAGGGAAATGTCTTTAGGATAGTTTTGGGTAAAGACGAGGCTCTAAGAGTTAGGTAGATCAAAGCAACGATGGATCGAAGACTAAACTAGTCTCTGGCTTAATTGTTGCTTAGATAAACAACCAGCAGTTTTGCAGGTGCTAAATCTAGCAATAATTCCCAAGAAACCTAACATAACCAATCAAACAGACATCGGAATGTTTCTACAAATAAACAATAGTTACATCTTTACTTTGAAATCTATTTTCAGCGCTGAAAATATCTTTTAATCGGCGTGTAGGTAACGCTAAACCGTAATGGAACAACAAAGCTTGCCAAATGAAACGTCTTATTAGATGACTGTGTTTTATAAACACACTGGAAGATTGTAAATAACTGCATTTGTTAATTGAAATGATATTTGTTTTTTGGTCTTTGCATCCGGGATGAAAAATGAAAGCGTGTGATGTAATTCCTGTTAGAGAACACGGGAACTACAAAGATTAGAAGATTATGGGAATTCTCATCTGCAGTTTAGGACCCATTAATATGAATTTCCTTACAGCACTTCCTGGCAATTCTTGGTGGTCGCCACTATTGATTCTGGGTTTTCAGGAGTTGCATTACAACCACCTCGGAGAGATGCGACCTTTGACGGGAGAAGCTTAAACCTCCTGATAATTTTATCGAGCCGTCGGTCGGAGAGGTTCTCGCCTGAACATGGGTTGCCATGGCCAACTTGGAAATCTCTAAACAGACTCCGCACCCAGCATGGGCGCAGCAAAGACAATCTCCACAAGTGGGATTCACGGATGGTTCCGATATTCAGTGTTTGTACGGCATCTCTCCGCAGACCATGTCCCACCTTCCATCTTACGTCACGTGCACTGTTACCTGTTCACGTAGGGTCCTAATAACAGTGGTGACGGCATTGCCTTGGCCGAATACTGGGCTCGGCAAGGTTGCCAGTAGGTATGCCATCGATACGCTAAGAAGAAGAAGGAGTTGCATTCGGATGTGGTCTCTCTGTGTTACTCAAATGTTTGCTGAGAGAACACTCATTGTTGAGTTTGTACATTAATTGTCAAATCACTGTGATACTATTAAGTTTCGTGTACAATAAAGAATTAAGGTTAATTACTGATTTTCAGGTCTACTTTATTCAACCACTTTGCTAAAAAAATAAAAATATTTAAAGAAAAACAAAAAACCCGACTGCGTCGAAACTAATTTTAAAAAATACGTAAAAAAAATAACTTAAATAAAAACTAAAAAGAAACAAACAAGCCCAGTAGTTTAGAATTCTGTTATGTAATACTAAATAACTACACAATTTAAATAGTTTTATAATCGATACACACATAAAACAAATCATACATTCTAATGCAGAACAGAACGACTCACAGTCGGGGCCCATTCAAATTTTACCAATCAAATCTTCCCAAGGGTCCTTGGAGCTTGTGTACAGTTACACCCCAGCACAATATCAATGGCAACATTTTTCGCTCTATTTTACCCTGTCCACGAAGTGCATCGAATTCTGTCGTCGATGGTTCGATTCTGACTCCTACTCCAGGAACATTGTTTTTAATTGCCTTGTCGTCAAATTCTATATAAACAGCTTGTGGCAATTTTCCGGGTTCCAATTGGTCTTTCCGTAGAGCTGGCCACTCAATTGTCCTTATAACACCCATTGCTCCGTTAACAAGACCATGGGTAACATTCAAATTTCTTCGTAACATAACTCGTGATCCTAAACCGATTGTTAAATATTTAACGATTCCTCCAGTTTTGTTAGGATCATCAGAAACATATACCTACATCTTTCGGTTTTTGACCATATGTTTTCGATTCTACTGATATATCAACTGCATGTAATTTATACAACCTAGTAGTTTTTGCCAATATAGTTGTCATCTTTTGCTTATGTTCATCGACCTGTCTAGTAGTTGGGAAAACTCGAATGATTTGATTTACAAACGTGCATCAAATGAACAACGCCATCTATCGAGTTTGGTGGTAAACTTTTTTTTACCAAAAATATTTGTTCTTCATGCTTTTTCACTGTTTTTTTTTTTGTGTATCGTTTATACTTGAAATGAAAACTTAAATCAATAAGTAAAAAAATTAGCGAGAATGATTTTTTTGTTAAACAACTTTTAATCGTTATATATCCTAAACTATTATTTAAAATGAAAAATGATAAAAGGAACCTAAAGATGATTTTAAAATACCTATTCAACGACACCCCACTTGACATAGTTCATCGACTTTTTTTTTTTTCATTTTGACAATATGGCGTCTGGTTGTAGCTGTGGTGAATTTTGATTACTGTCATGTCTTTAGTGACACTCGCAAGGTTAAGACGAATCGATTGACGTAAGAATTATCAAAATCGGCCTACGCATTTGGTCTCTAGAACGCCACATAGAAACAAACATACATACATACATACATACATACATAGACTGATAAACACATTACCCTCCTTTGCGTCGCGCAGTCGGGTAAAAAGCTTACAAAATAGTAGATTTTATCTCGGGCTTATTAAAATTATATTTTCAAAGTGACTATTTTGCAAAGAAGAGATAAAATGAAACAATACCTGACAATCTGCCATCTGACACACTTTTGCGACGGTTTTATTTTTTAATTTGACCAGTTTTGCAATTAACTGCGTTTGGCTTGTTATCATGTATCAAAGATTAAATTACTAATTAATAATATCTTAATTAGGTTAGGTAACTAAAAAGGCGGCTAACTTTGAGAAAGAGGTCAATCATCGAATCCGACTCGGCTGATACCTACGCGTTATTTTCTCGTCCGACTTACCACAGTGTCTCAAGATGAATGCCAGCTTCTTTAAGAATCTGCATCGTAGGCGCTCACAATGGGCCTCATCAAAAGGCTACCTAAAGAGCAATGGGCTATGAGCTCGGATTCTCCTTGCGTGATCAAATCAGGAATGAAGATATCCATGGTTACCGACATAGCCTGAAGAATCGCCAACTTAAGTGGCAGCGGTCTCGGCACATTGCTCGCAGAACAGATGGTCGAAGGGGCCGAAAGGTTCTGGAGTGACGATCGCGTACCGTAAGTTAGCGTTGGAAGGCCTCTCACAAGATCGACTGATGACCTGGTGAGGGTGGCTGGAGTCCGAGTGATGTGAAACAGAGGACCGGACGTTGTGGTGACACTTGGAGGATGCCTATGTCCAACAGTCGACGTCTTTGGCTGAAATAAAGATGATGAATCTTAATTTTTTTTTTTAATTTGATATGAACTAGTGCTTGACTGCGATCCCACCTGATGATAAGCAGTGATGCAATCGTTGATGGTGAGGCGCACTAGTTTATTAAGAGCCTATTCACTCTAGCCTTGAAGACACTCAAATTATAATCGGATGGGAAGACCTCAGCAGGCAAATTGTTCCAGTCCTTCGATGTACGCGGTATAAACGACGAGGCACTTAGTGCGGACAGTAGAGGTTTCAACAACGGAAGGGTGGACTTTGTTAATTTGTGCTTCATAGATGTGTTTAGATGAAAATCCCTCTATGCGAAATTTCTCTAGCACAGACATATGTTAATCCCTTCCATTTTGGCAGTCGTTGTCACTGATGACGAACGACGTAATATCACTGTCAAATTTAGGTCCCCTGGACTTTTTATTACAGAGTATTTCTGTTTCAACGCTTCATCATAATCGATTTCAATAACCAACCATCCGAAACAATAAGAGCGATTTGTATAACAAAGATCACTTTTTGTCATGGATGCAGTAGTCTCGCCATCATGACAAATGACGTTACAAATACACGCAACCAATGGCCTCGGCTGATTTTTTTTTAATAATTGCATCGCACGACCATTCTGAAACCATTCTGCCTAGTTGCTGGCCGGATCGAATCATACGAGTATTTCCCAGGCTGAATAAAGGGAGTTTCCACGGTCAATTCTCTTTTCGTAATTCGAACGTGATTTCGAAAAATGTGACAATAGCGGACTATGGCGGGAATTTGTATGCATTATTTTCGTAAATTATTTAAAACATACCGACAATGTTAACGTTTTTTTTTTATGCTGGGAAATAGAAGCGTTGAATAAATTAATTAAAAAATAACGCTGCACGAGACATCGATTTTTTTTCATCTCTTTGTTCGATTTTACATTGTAAAGAATACGCCAGTATTCAGTACGGACTAGCACAGCAATGCAGTCTAGTATGTCTGGATGCAAGTCCATATCAATGCGTAACTGTCGTCACATGGCTTAGAGCCAAATACAACACACATTCTGTCGAGAATTCGAGATACCATTTCTAGGTAGTTCCGGTTCTCCTGGTATTGGTACTAGTAAAAGGAGTAGCGACCACCCTGAAAGTCACTTTGCAGAAAATATTAACGCGTTTATGGTGGAAGCGTCAGAAATACATATAGGTATGTACCTACAATTATACAAAAGTATAGAATAAACTTTATTGTACACCAAAATAGTAAAAATTTTACAGAAACTTAAATCTATGGGTACAATGGCGGTCTTATGGTGGTTTTCTATCTTGCCTACAACTTGATACTAACCTACTAAATGCAAAAAAACTTAAGAAATTTTGATTTTAAAAAGTGGACGGTTTCTGTTACTCTCATTCATGAAAATTAAGGCAGAAGCAACTTTTTGGATACTGATAAAAGGAAAACGCGTTAACCATCTGGTTTCAAAGACTCTCTCTCTTTTTATTGTCTATGATCATCCTTTCCCAGAAACAATATGGCTGTCGTTAAAATAATAAAAACAGCACGATGCGTTCACGCATTCATCTGCGGTGTACCTACGTAGTGAAAACTGACCGACATGTCAATGTCCTCTTTGGTCGTTCATTGCCGTGTTTGGCCTGACAGTTACGGACAATAGAATATTCTTGTCAACGGATATTGAACGCTTTGACAAATCAAATCGAAATAGACGAGTGATGACTATATCAATGTGAATAGTTAGAGAAAGAAACACTACAAGGAGAGTATCATTGCTTATCATCAGGTGAGATGGTGGTCAAACGCGAGTCCATCAATAAAAAAAATAGAGAGAGGCCAAAGTAAAGATAGGAAATGAGAGGGAGAGAAAAATATTACGTGACGGTTGGCAGAGGAGACTGGAAGAAAAAAACGTTTTGACCAAACGGGAGCCTTTCAGTAAAAAAAAGAGGGAGGCCAAAGTAAAGATGGAAAATGGGAAAAAGTCAGAAAAAATTACGTGACGGTTGACAGAAGAGAGTGAAAGAAAAAGTCGTGTGGCCTCAACTCTAAATAACATGGGACAAGGGCAGGAAGATGATGACGTCAATGAATAGGACCAAGTCTTACAGAATATGGAAATACAAGCCCACGTTAGAGCTACTTCAAGAGGCGTGACGTCATTGTTGTTGTATTAACAAGTATAATTTATTTCCTAGTATAATCTAAGTACTTAGATTAGCATTGCATATTCATAGAAACGGATGTTGAAGTTTTCTTTTACAGTGTATAGTATAGTATAGTCGGCCTTATAATGTTCCCACTGTTGGGACTCAGGCCTCCTCTCTAGGAGAGGGAATGGGCCGTAATCCACCACGCGGGCCCAGTGCGGGTTGGTGGATGTCACATGTCTTCGAATTTTTGGTTCTAGGACATGCCGGTTTCCTCACGATGTTTTCCTTCACCGTTTTGAGAGCAGTGGTGATGAAATCAATTACACAAAGTAATGCGCCTGGCTGGGTTTGAACCCGCGACCTAAAACTCGTAAGTCGGGGCCGTTACCACTCGGCCACCACTGCTCTCACAGTGTAGTACCCAGTTAATAGTATCCCTGGAAATCGACTAATATGTAACTTGGCTACCCAAGCTCCATCATTTCGGCCGTAAGACGTTCTCAACTGACTGCCATAGGCCGCCACAACGACTGGTCCCGTGCGTCTTGCATACATCGGATTCCCACAACTATCACAAAGTCAACGGTCCTCCTTGTGAAAGGTCTTCCAACGTTGCGTCTTCCGGTACGCGGTGACCACTCCAGAAACTTTCAGTACCATCGACTATCTGTTCTGCGAGCAATGTACTCTTCCCACTGATGCTTAAGTTTGGCGATTCTTCGAGCTATGTCGGTAACCTTGCCTGTCCTGCGGATATCATCATTCTGACGATCGACACTAGCCACTGTTAGATTTCTAAAATACAAAGAACTACCATACAATGTGGTTTCTCATGTGGAAACTGGAGAGGTTACTGCTTGACGAAGAGAATTCGGTCTTATCAAACCCTATGAGGATGTGGCTGATATGATCAGTCTGCCGTAGTGGCTTGATCTGATCTGACGGAATGCTGAATACCAGAATTAACCAGATTGTCAACATCCAAAGAAAGTTGCCTTTTACGCAACCAACGAACATATAGGCGTTGGTATTCCTAACAATCACCACCGCTGATGAGCAATCAAGCAAGAATAACCATTTTGAATCACTTTAATTAAATAATGTCGGTCAAACTCTCGCCATATTACTTTAGAGACAGAATCAGAACAATGCACAAAGATATTATCATGACCAAGACACTTTCCTTGTTCTTGATACCGAATTCACTTTCGTTGTGTCTCGCACTTTTAATACTAACATTACAAACTGTGGAGATTATACAGAAGTATTACTGCATGCGATGAATAAGATTGCTAGTTTGTGAAGAAATCTGGATAAGACAAAAAGACGTTCTACTTTGTGTCTTTGTGTAAGCTCTCTGGACTTTTCTCCAAATAGAACTTAATCCAAGCACGCTGGATGATCAATGATCGTATCGTAGAAGCGACAAGAAATATGTAACCAGGATTGATGTAACTCATATTATGATTTAAAAGAGTGTCCATGGAGTTTCTTGCACGGTCTCCAGAGATCTACGCTTTGGAACGTGCAATTTAGTTTCACTTTTTTGACTGACCATCATTTTGAAAATTCAAAAGTGCCTGTAAATGGTCTATTTGAAATAAACTTATCCGATTTCTGATTCGTTCCTTATCTCTATGACGATTCGAGGAATTCTTCTTGCCCCGTAATTGGAAAAGAAACAGACATACGACCACACATTAACATGACGTTTTAGAATCAGGAATATTAACATTAAACCAAAAATACTTAGTTTACTACGTGTGTCTCCAAAATTTACATAAAACAGTCGTCATAGTAATACTGTATGGATTAGAATGGTTGGACATTGTAAAAGACGGGTGAAAATAGATTGCAAGATATGACGAGAATGGATAAAATGAGAAATTAGTAGATATATTAGAGGAAGTAACACCAGCCATCTGAAGAGGAGGGATGAAACGCACGTTACTAAAACATTTACAAGTATACAGTGGATGGATGGAGAGAGAGGCCAAAGAAAAGATGGATGGATTGTGTGAGGAGTGATATGAAAGAAAAAGGAGTCAGTGATAGCGTGACTGTTGATAGGACAGAATAGAATGGTATCAGAGCGGCCCCGCTAGCCAAGTTACAACCGTTTCGTTTCGATTCTCTTTTCGTTGATCGCCTCGAGTCGGCCACGCCTCCTATTCCATTGTTCTGACAACGTGACTGAGCGTTGAGATGACGTCAGAATAAAGGAATCGGAGGCGTGGCCTTCTCGAGGCTAACGACGGAAACAGATTCGTAACGAAACGGTTGTAACTTGGCTAGGGGGGCAGGAAGATGATAACACCTATAGTTAAGAACGGACTACTAATAATATCACAGATCCTTATTCATTAGAGATCGTTTAGCCAAGCAGACAGCCAGTAGCGCTGGTATTTTACAAATAAACACTTTGTTTCAATTAAGACTACTCTAACTTATCTGTATAACTGTCAATCTCAAACAGTACACTTACTGGCTATAAGACGAATCATTACCATTTCAAACCTTATGCTGTTCAAGTTAAAGTTGGTATTACTACAGGAAAAGTTAGAATTTTGCAGATAATGGACTCCGTTGTGCCTTCTTAGATAACGATAGTTCTGTGTGTTTCGTTGAGTGGAAAAAACCGGTTACTGATTCAAGTACGAATTTATGTTGCGTTTTGTTTGTATAATATATGTATTTGGTTTAATGTATTGTTAGCGATTTTTATGATTAGTTACATACATTATGATTGTTTTCTGTATTGGCAACATTAAAATGTATTTATTTTGCACTGACAACTGGAACGTTATGCGATTTGACAGCTCAGCGCTATGACAGTTGACAAGGTTATAAAATAACGCGCTGCGCTGTCCTGACACATTCCGTTCCAGTTTTCGGGGTAAGCAACATCTCAGAGTAAGTGCTACTATATAATTATTATTATTTTAAATGCTATTGATTTATGATATTTGTAATGATTGTGTGCTGTCAAGGCAAAAGTATAGAGGGTGTGTTACCCGTCTTGGTCGTTTTTATTTAAAACCTTTCCGCTACACTATATCTAGGTACACTAAATAAGTTTCTGATGCAATCTTTCTCTAAAGTTAACACATTAGCTAACAATTCAGAAGTGGGATAAACGAGTCGTTTAATTAAATGCATTCGTTTATCCCGCCCACAAGCGATTTTTTTTTCCTAAACTGCATCTTCTACTTTTGCTTTGAAAGTACCTACGTATGAAGGCACCGTTACAATGTTGTTGATAAAATGGTACCTATCTAAGCGGGCATAGTGATGTGTACTTTAAAATATTCAGGCTTATCGCTTTTGTTGTACTACCTTATTCAATATGAGTTTCTTCTGACACCACCCGTACCTTGCCAGGGCTACACCCTGGAGGTACTACCACACCACCACACGTGCCTTGCCAGGGCTACACTCTGGAGGTACTACCACACCACCACACGTGCCTTGCCAGGGCTACACCCTGGAGGTACTACCACACCACCACACGTGCCTTGCCAGGGCTACACCCTGGAGGTACTACCACACCACCACACGTGCCTTGCCAGGGCTACACTCTGGAGGTACTACCACAGCACCACACGTGCCTTGCCAGGGCTACACTCTGGAGGTACTACCACACCACCACACGTGCCTTGCCAGGGCTACACTCTGGAGGTACTACCACACCACCACACGTGCCTTGCCAGGGCTACACTCTGGAGGTACTACCACACCACCACATGTGCCTTGCCAGGGCTACACCCTGGAGGTACTACCACACCACCACACGTGCCTTGCCAGGGCTACACTCTGGAGGTACTACCACACCACCACGCGTGCCTTGCCAGGGCTACACCCTGGAGGTACTACCACACCACCACGCGTGCCTTGCCAGGGCTACACCCTGGAGGTACTACCACACCACCACACGTGCCTTGCCAGGGCTACACCCTGGAGGTATTACCATACCACACGTATGTAAATCTATTGAGTACCTAAGGACAACTCGGGGTGTGTTCAGATGGATTAAGGACCGGTTTTGGATCACTGTTAAATGACCGTAGCAAACATATCTACCAACTTATGAATCGTTGTTACCATGACCTGCGTTCTGAGCTTACTTATAAAGTAAATGAGCAGACCAGTAATACTTTTGATTAGGAATAATCTAAATGCAACTAAAGAGGACAGTTAATAGTATTGACACTTATTTAAATTAAAATTAGGTAAATTAATATTATATGGATTGCCTTTTGACAGATAGTCTGACATTTATTACATTTGCCTCCTAGCTTTTGCCCGCGGCATCGCCCGCGTACATATTAATATAGCCTAGGTCACTCAGGGATACAGTGGCTTTCTATGAGTGAATGCAATCGGACCAGTACTTTCAGATTCAATCAATATTTTGATACCTTTAGATTCCAAGTTATAGATTTTTAAAGTGAGCGTGCGATGACCGATCATTTGACCCTTGATTTCATAGTGCAGCGCTCGCTCAGTCCGTTCCCACTGCCTTGCGTTATTAGATATTCTGTGCTTGCGTTTCACTATAACTTATAAATTTATTATTTTTCCTAAATGTCTAATATTCACAGTAGAAAATCATGCGTTGTGCCAAAACGTACAGATTTACATTTCAACGGCAAAGAAAACATTATTTGTCGCTAAATAATGAGTTACCATTCTAATGTATTTTAGGTAGGTTATCTGATTGTCCCTTTTTCGAATCCTTGTATACTATGATAAAATAAAACGAAATACTGCGCGAGTAAACAGTTCTACTTCAGCTGGCGAATTGCGGCTGAGCGGAGCGTAGTAAAATCACGTCACACGCGGTCACGTGACTTTACCGAGTTTTATGCAAACATTGAATGCAAATATAACTTCTTGGTATTTCCAAATAAAACAAAAGGGTGTATCTGTATACAGCTTTATTTTTGGTATATGCGAAAGCTGAATATAGTTTGTTCAGAATTAGTAACTGAATCGATTCCAACAATTTTTACACCAATGTATAAAGTTGGACACCACCGACACTAAGTACGACACAGGTCATAGCGGGCATTAGGCACCAGCGCACAGCTGGGTACGGGAGCAAAACAACCCCTCGGTCACCTGGATGGCCCGGTGACCATGTATTTTTCGGACAACCAAGTAACATAACAAGCTTATAACTTTGTGATTTTACATGATACAGTTTGAAATTTAGTACATAGTTTCTTTACATAAAAATGCTACCCACGTGTATCAGGCTTCACATATGCTGGAACTGGCGTTGTATATGCTCTGTTTACTACAGTTTAAAGCGATTTTACATACCTACTAGTATTACCCATTTAACTGAAACCAGGTGACGAAGAGTATTATCTAGTATGCCTAATGATGCTGAAATAGATTCTTTGCTCTTAGAAGCGGCAGAAGGGTAGGCTAATAACATTTTATTACATCACCAGAGTAAATCGCTTTACTGGAAAAACTCTAGATGTAGAAATATTAATAGTCAAATCTTGTTTCCATGAAACTCCTTTTAATGTGTATAGGTATTCTGTAAAACATAAGCTTGTAGTTGGTACAAATCGGAATAAGTACAGTAGAACATTATGTCTAAGGTGATGGCCTATATAATTTGCCATAGGTAGTGGTGCGAAGAATATACAATTGCATATTATCCAATTGAACACAAGTAGTTGCCAAATACATAGTTTAACATAGTTAAAAAAGAAACTGTTTGTGACAAAATGACATTTTGTCTAATGAAGGAGTTAACACACAGTAAGAGGAAATCTAGCAAGTAATTAAATTACTATACAAAAAAAAAAGTAAAAAAAAAAAAAGTTTCAGCACTTTGTTTAATAGGTGCCAGGCGTATGATACATATATGCATCAACGCTGTTGGCTCAATTGAAACAGTGACAATAAATAATAATACTCATAGTTAAATAAGCAAGGCAGAATAAAAATATTATATTTAATAAAATATGGTTGGCAGTTGTCGATAGTGTTGAGTCCAAATATTACCCTAATGCATCTTTGTTGTTGATTAAATATTTTTGATTTTGTAAAGTGATGTGGGTATCAATGGAAATGGAGAAGTGACACAAGTAATTACACAATATTTTTATGTGGTGCTACACCAAGGGGCTCGTATACTCTATAGGTTAAAAGAAGGTCCGTTACAAAATACAACACCAAATGAGACACGAGAGCGCACAGTGCCATGTTATGCTGTTGGGATAGCTTCATTATTGACAACTGCTAGGTTTAGACAAAGTTCTTGTTCAATTATTAATATCTATCAATTGTGCTATGTAGGGTACCAAGAGTGTGTTTGTTCTTGGTTTAAAACAAAGACATTAAATATATACTACCAATAGACAGGACATAGCGAACAAAATCGTGATCCGATACTTATTACCTAGTGGTCATAAGTCGCTCAGTCTAGTATGACGCCCCTACACCTCAAGTCGTGTTTGTATCCGCTCTATGCACTAAAAGAAAATAATTTTCTGAGAAAATACGAACTGCCCATTACGCTATTGCAAATCTTGTTATGATAAAATGACTGAACCTAACTTCGGTTTATTTTCGTAAATATTTTTTGTATTTACGAATTAATTAATTAAAATTCAATAATTTTTATAAATAGTTCTAGAACATTTGCTGATTTTGTGATAACGCCATCTATTGCTGAAAAGCTTAACCTTACCTTTATCACACATTGAGGCTCTACCACGAGCTCATAACGTGATCCATTTTACGACCTAAACCGAGCTGTTAAAGGGGTGGAGCTATATAGGGTGTATGGCTCCATCACTCTTTTTGGGTCGTACGACTGACATTTTAACATTATCATGGTAAGGCCCCTGGCCACCTACCGAGCGATAGTTAAATAATTATAAATTTCGACAAATTTAATTCGCGTGTTTGCTATTCAAAGCCAGATGGCGTCACTGAGACATAGGATGACAGTTTTTCTAAGACATTTGTTCTGATAGCCGCTCTATTATAATTATCTCTTTAAATCTCTTTGGTTTAAAAGGAGTACATACTGAGTATGTACTGTGTATTTTCATTAAGTATACCTACCTACACTGATTAAAAGTTGTGATTTTATATACAGTTTAACAAGAAAACACCGTAGCTCATGTTGTTCAATAAACCACGTTTCTGAACGAAACATTGTAGAATTTAACATTATTTTCATGCTCGGAAGTCATTGTTCATAAAATGGCATTTGTGGACAAATTAATGTTGACTAGGCGTGTAACTCTTTACTGAACCGACTCACTGTTCCGAAATATATTAGTGTTCCGAAAGATTGGAACATCAGTAATGTTTTAAATTTTAATGCATCATTTAGAACAATTGGAACTCTGAGACACTCTTTACTTTAAGTGACCAGCAGTCTTTTAAAAATTCAAATTATAACGTAAATGGCGTACATATAATTAATGACCTGAACTAAAAACCTCTGCTTTCAATTATTCTCAAATCAAAATTCAATTAAATAAAACTTTTAGTGTATATGACGCAACGTAACAGATCACGACTCAGTGTGTATATTTTGAGCCAATGTTCCAAATAATATGTTCCAATCGCAAAGATGACACACTCTTTTCCACGCCTAATATTGACCTACAATAAAAGTGGTGACATGACAGCAGTTTCATGTCACTGACGTAACACTGCCGTCAAACAAACGTTTCATGAATTTTACCGAACTTGGATACTTGCCTTTTGAGATTAGTTTGAAACTTCATACCGGTAAAGTTAGAAGACCAAATAAATAAGATTGACTTTGAATATAACTATCGAAATGGATTTAGTGAAAGTATATTTTCAATACCTTCTGCGTAATAAATTTTCGTATGAGATTGTAATTCGTGCAGAGACATCTGAGGACATGATCGCTAAGCTTCGTAAATAACTCGAATGTCTGATTTGGACTTTAGTCCTGCAGAATTTGCAATGTAATGTGAATTCTATTTAATGACTCCCAGAGCACTTCCAAATTATATTCATGAATTACTAATTTTAGTGTACCAACTTAGGGGATAGCTTTGATTGAATTATAGGAAGTAATTTTCATGGAAAATCAGATGGTGCGGCAAAAAGTAGTTGCTAAACTCAGTAAGCCTTTTGTAGGCATTTTTGATTTGTTTTTAGAGATTTGTCTTATCAGGGGGATGTACCTAAATATCTGTAAATGTTGAGTATTTTAGGTATGGTAAAGAGTTATTGTGGATAAATATAAGACAATAACTCCCAATTTGTTCACTACGGACATGGAGGGATACAATGATTTATTTATTTAAAATAAAATGGTAACATCCAAAAGATGTCTCACTGTAATTTATTTAGTATAGAATGTCTATGAATATTTTGATTACCAGAGGTTATTTTTACGGAAGTGTACCTGACTTCCCACATCTAAAATTATGTTAACGAAATAAGTGATTAACGTAAAACCTATTATTCTTACATTAAGAGAAAGTAGTCTAGACTGAATTTGCCTTGAGTATCTTAAAAGTGATGGTATTTACAGCGTACCTACTGGTAATTAATAGTTGGTAATTTTAATGAATGAAATAAAATAGACGAAACAATTTCATAGTTCGTGATCTCGCATTTTGATTAGCTAGCGTATCGAAATTTGGAGTTTCAATAAAAACTAATCAGAGCCAAAAGAGTAAATTAAATATATACCCTCACGTTTTAGTCGGGTCAGTGATTACAACTGATATCAAATGTAAACAAACGGTCATTGTTGGTCAATGATTCACAAATAACGGGTGAAATTTTGTGGTTGAGGTAAACCATTGATGTTATTGTGACATGCACTTGAAACTTATCATGTACCTGGCCTGAGTGGCCATATCAAAATCAAAAGGGTATTTACAGAAACTATTGAGGGATCTGTTTAGGACCATTGAGGGATCTGTTTAGGACCATTGAGGGATCTGTTTAGGACCATTGAGGGATCTGTTCAGGACCATTGAGGGATCTGTTCAGGACCATTGAGGGATCTGTTCAGGACCAATGAGGGATCTGTTCAGGACCATTAGGGATCTGTTCAGGGCCATTGAGAGGCCTGTTCAGGACCATTGAGAGGCCTGTTCAGGACCATTGAGAGGCCTGTTCAGGACTATTGAGAGGCCTGTTCAGGACCATTGAGAGGCCTGTTCAGGACCATTGAGAGGCCTGTTCAGGACCATTGAGAGGCCTGTTCAGGACCATTGAGAGGCCTGTTCAGGACCATTGAGGGGCCTGTTCAGGATAAACCAATGGGCTTTATCAGGCAATTGTTTATTTACTAATGTTTGTTTTTCATTACAGGCAGGACATTTGAGGGACCTGTCTGTTTATATTAGAGGCAGGACATTTGAGAGGCCTGTTTTTCTTCAGAGGCAGGACATTTGAGGGGCCTGTTTGTTTTTCATTAGAGGCAAGACCTTTGAGGGGCCTGTTTGTTTTTCATTAGAGGCAGGATATTTGAGGGGCCTGTACGTTTGTCATTACATGATAGCGACAAGAAATAAGTAACATAGATTTGTAACTTGACTTCTTGTGTGCCTGTAAATTGTTTATTTGAAATAAAATGCTTTGAATCTTTGAATCAGTAGAGACAGGACATTTTAGAGACCTGTTTTTGAATGACTGTATAAAGAATAAGATAATGATTTGTAAAAATAATAATATATATTTATTGAGCAACAAAGTATAATCATGTATACACAATTGCTTATAAGCTACTTTTACATAACAACTAAATAATGCAATCAATTGTGTCTAAATAGTAATTGGTAAATTGATAATTATGTTTAGTCTCGTTCCTAGGTACAGCAACCAGTGTATGAATAATCTAAAGTTTATTCGCTACTGTAATAGATATCTGTTTGCTTTATTGCTGTTATTCTTTTTTTCTTCTCTCATTATTTTGTGTATAACACCAATTTCTTTATTCTTTCACATACGAGGTCGTATTTGTAATACGGATGGCCGACTGTTAGCGATTTTTATGATTAGTTACATACATTATGATTGTTTTCTGTATTGGCAACATTAAAATGTATTTATTTTGCACTGACAACTGGAACGTTATGCGATTTGACAGCTCAGCGCTATGACAGTTGACAAGGTTATAAAATAACGCGCTGCGCTGTCCTGACACATTCCGTTCCAGTTTTCGGGGTAAGCAACATCTCAGAGTAAGTGCTACTATATAATTATTATTATTTTAAATGCTATTGATTTATGATATTTGTAATGATTGTGTGCTGTCAAGGCAAAAGTATAGAGGGTGTGTTACCCGTCTTGGTCGTTTTTATTTAAAACCTTTCCGCTACACTATATCTAGGTACACTAAATAAGTTTCTGATGCAATCTTTCTCTAAAGTTAACACATTAGCTAACAGTATGATCTACATCTATGTCTAAAAAGTTGTGGTGTTTAGATATAATAATAATAATAGTAGCCATAGTCTTAACATAGTTCCTGGTAACCAGTCCACTTAATATTCCAAAAACCATAGCCTTATAGTCTTTGTTTTCCATATATCGCAATAGTTTTTCACCAACCTGGGATTGTCCTTGGGTGCACTAGCATAGCGCGTACAGGGATTATCGTCGATGGGTATCAAATTCCATTAAAAGTGACTAAAGGGCCTCTGTGAGTTGGTTTCGGCTCCTCGTACGCCTTCCAAAGGTCCGGCATCTCAGGATTCCGAGATATACTGATACTAAACTTTATTATCAGACCAGAGATCCATAGTTTCAGTTAATTGATACTAACTAAGAACAAAAAGACATACAATAAGCCTATATCACATACCTGAAAGACGGTCTGTGTACCGCCATCCAGTGAGACACCATTAGGCTATCCACCCTGCCGGCTACAGTAGCCACGAGGCTATTGGGGCTGTCGTGCATCCGACGCATCAGTGATGCGATTCGCAGCCGCAGCAGTGAGCCGAAATCCGGAACACGCGCGTCCGCGAACATCCCCGACGCGCTACAGAAATGCGTTAACCCCAGAATTACCCGGAACGCATTATTATATTGGACTCGTAGAGCTTTGTACATACAAGCACCATATGTTTAAACTAGTTGCTGTCAGTGGCTTCGCTCGTGTGTTAATAAGAAATTATCTCAAGAGAACATACTTATTCCCGGGATAAAATGAAAAAATTCAATGTACCTACTCCATGAAACAAGATTTTTTTTTATAGCATATGAGTATAGATTTATTTGCTCGTATTGAAAATTTAATATGAATATGAGATGATTTCATATGGCTATGAAAAAATGGTAGGCTTTAAAATGTGTTTTCTTGATTTTTTCGTTAATTGTTTTCTCGTCGCATCATATTTTCAGATTATATTCGTAGGGTACATTGCATTGCTTAGTTAAATATAAGATAACCATGAAATATGTACTACATTCAGTATCAGTATTCACCCGTCATTTTGACAGTCAGGACCGCGAATTTCATTAAAGGTACATTGCTAGTACATTCCTTTCATAATAACATATTAATTTCTGCAGCACTAACGCCGTCATTCTGATCCGTACAAACATTTGGATGTATGTACAATGCGTTCCAAATAAGAATAGGATCGATTGCCATGTTGTGACGTCACGTCATACTGTCAAATCGAAAAATTATTATGGTGAGCAAAACAAGAAATTTTTGAAATTTAATTTACAAACTGTGAACGAAAATAGTTTAATCAGAATCCAGTTCTTAAATTTTGCTCATCTCGGAGTTCTTAAATTTTGCCCAATTTCTAGCGATTTGACAGTATGACGTGACGTCACAATATGGCAATCGATCCTATTCTTATTTGGAACGCATTGTATGTAGACATTAAAGGGCGGTTTTATCGCACTAAGCAAACCGTGTTTTCTTTCATTTATGCTTTCAATTTTAAGGCGTTAATAATTTTACGTATTATGTTCACACAAGTAGACACAAGTCATCCAGTAGAGCTAGAAAAATGCCTTTAGTTAGCCTCACCTGGTGAAGTATTTCTTTGACTCATTCTGCTAAACATAACTAGGACATTACTGTAAAATACGTAATAAACTGTAGTCAAGAAATCTAAATTATTAAACAATTTCCCAGGAATTATTGATAGACAATCACGCTTCGTATAAATTGTAGCTATAAATAATTTAGATAAGGCCAGGAATTCAGATTTAACACTAATCCTTTGGAATTTAGATTGGCTTAGGAATTTATAGAGTACGATTATTATACTTAGTAGGGCCACAATTGAAACGGGATTGTCCGAAAGAGTTACTGTGCCTCTGGAACTCAAAGGATAATTGAAGGAACACAGGTAAGTTCCATCCAATGATATCCCCCACTCTTGGGCGGAGCGAGAGGGCGTGTCAGACTTTTACTGACTAAAAACTCACTCCTGTCCCGTCATTGCCTTTCGTACCAGGGCCGAGTCTTCCTTTCAGAAGTAGACCCTTGGTCCCAGTAGGCTTCGACCCTGCCGGGCCCCTACGGTTTGCTGACATCTCGTTGAGACGCGCGTGGAACAGTACGCGCCTTCGACGACTTGGGCTCGGCCCGCGCCTACGGTGGCTGGAAAATGGGGATCGGGATTGCGGCGGCTTGGGCGTGAGGGCCGCACCCTCGCGCGCGCACGTGCGGCCGCCTCCTTTGCTAGCATTACTGCTTCGCAGAAGGAGGCGACCGCCTTCCCAACTAGCTTGGGGGCCGGCTTCCAGTCTAACCGTATGCGACTGAATACCTGTGTTTTGCATGGAGCGACTGCCTATCGGACCTCTACAACCCAGTGACCGGACAACACGATACTCCTTAGGTATACTGGTGGTGCATCGGCGGCTGCCGCGCCGTCGACACGGGTCGGCGGCAGCGGCCGACGTGTCGACGACTGCACCTCTGCCGTTGGCAACATGCCGCTCGTGTGTATGAGCTCTCTGTCGTACCTGTAACGACTATCAAAGATCTACGTATTAATTGTATAAGTATAATCAGCCTTTTTTTAATGTTCCCACTGCTGGGACTCAGGCCTCCTCTCTGGGAGAGTGAATGGGCCATAATCCACCACGCGGGCCCAGTGCGGGTTGGTGAATGTCACATGTTTTCGAATTTTTGGTTGTAGGACATGCCGATTTCCTCACGATGTTTTCCTTCACCGTTTTGAGAGCAGTGGTGATGAAAATTAATTAAATGATGCGTATTTATTGTAATATGGAAATGTTGTAGAAACAATCATTTTTTTTAAAGAGTAACCATGGAGTTTCTTGCCGGTTCTTCTCCATAGGAAACGACCAATTGGAACCATGCGCTGGCTTCTGACATTTTATAAATGCCCATGTAGGCCTATGTGAAATAAATAATTTTGAGTTTTACGACATTACGTGCTTTCCGAGCCACGGGCTGTCAGTAATCTTAATATATATAAATCTCGTGTCACAATGTTTGTCCTCAATGGACTCCTAAACCACTTAACCGATTATAATAAAATTCGCACACCATGTGCAGTTCGATCCAACTTGAGAGATAGGATAGTTTAAATCTCAAATTATAGTCGCAATTAGGGTAGAGTAGGGTAGAGTAGGGTAGAGTAGGGTAGAGTAGGGTAGATTAGGGTAGAGTAGGGTAGAGTAGGGTAGAGTAGGGTAGAGTTAGGTAGAGTAGGATAGGCGGTACGAAGTTCGCCGGGTCAGCTAGTGTCTTATATAAACTTAGAAAAGTACATTATGAAATCATCCTTCCTTATTTACTTTATAGAAAACAAGTCGGTTTTCTTTGATCACCTTGTAAGGTCAATACAGCCATACATAATCTAAACACAAACACTAGATATATCTTAATTAATATTCTAATCTCATATGCTTGCGTATGTTTCTTGGTCATCTGTTTATACCGACAAATGTGGATCGTAATATAATTGATTCAGCACACACCGAGGAAGTTTACTTTGACGAGAATTCCCCTGCGACAGTTCGCCTACATGTGCTGCAATATGTCATGTCTGTTCTTTATCATCCCTGAAGGTATACGCAGAATGGTTGACAAAGGCCATGGGTTCTTTAGATGAGTCAAGATCTTTAAGTAACGTAGGTTCTACAAATTGTTAGTTTGATGATTGGGTAATTTTCTGTGTTTATTTTTGTACAATCATCATCATCACTGTTGGACGTAGGCCTCCCCCAAGTATCGCCTCAACGAATGGTCCTGTGCGTCTTGCATCCATCAAATTCCTGCAACCCTCACCAGGTCATCGGTCCACCTTGTGGTAGGCCATCCAACGTTGCGTCTTCCGGTACGCGGTCGCCACTCCAGAATCTTTCGACCTCATCGATCATCTGTTCTGCGAGCAATGTGCCCTGCCCGCTACCACTTAAGTTTGGCTATTTTTCGGGCTATGTCGGTAACCCTGGTTCTTCTGCGGATCTTGAAACAGCATCAAACTTGATTATTATTAAATTAATCAACAATAAGCATTTCAAATATTCGTATAAAGAAGAGTGGGGGCGTGGTGGGAATATCTAGCTATCTCTTTTGTACACACATAACCTAATGGCGGTCACATTTCAGTGTCTGCATCCTAATTCTATTACTTGACAGTTTCATCTTCCCCCTGATTAGAAAGGTTTATAATTTACTTAATATTGAGCGGTTTTGAATTACATTTTGATACGTAACGTAATAAGTTGAGAAAGTTTATCATTACGACCGAGCCGTAGACGAAAGTGTGATGGAGCCGAGCCGACATATTTCCACGTGTATCAAACGACGTTTTTCAATACACTTACGAAGATATAAATAAACGGGCGTTGACGCGCGGTTCATGGGGGTCGCTTAGTGCCCACCCTGATACTCTGATAGTCATAGTAGTCATAGTAATTTATTGGTAAGGGATTCTTACAAGTCATTTATAGAATGTTACATAAAATTTGTCAACAAATGATTAGGTACATAACAATGTCAAATAATAAAAAATGTCAAACAAATAAAAGAAAAAAAGGAATAAAAAAAAAATCGAAGTCAAATTACAAATTAAAATAAAAGTCAAAATAATTTTCATTCCAAATTAACATTCGCGTCAAAGTTAAATTAAATCATAAATTCGTCAAAAGAATAAAAAGCTTGCTCGATAAGCCATTTTTTCAAACGAGCTTTTATATATAGAGCGATATTATTATAATATCTAGCCTATACTTTCCCACTGCTGGGCAAAGGCCTCCCTCCATTCCTTCTATTGTTCCCAGCTTTGAGCCACTTCTTGATACGATAAATAATACCTAAATTGTAACGGGGGTGAGCTCGCGCACTTTTCTGCACTGGTGCGAAAAACAATAAATTGCGTGCCTAAAAGTGGTAGGGATAAGCGGGTTTTCGAGTAAGTTTATTGAAAAATTCTTTCCGTTTACGATTTTGTTGATAAAGTTACATCTTGATACAAATATTTTAAAAAGTTCAAGTCGGCTACCCAATTCTTCCGCTGTGTGAAGATAGCTTACTCATTCATAGTCCTGGAACTTCCCAAACAAAAACTCTTTGTTTCAATTAAGTAGGTATTTACTCGGGTTTTTATCTCGGAAATGAGTATGCTTTTAAAATTGATCAGATGTGATTTTGTCACTACTAACCTACAGGCTTAGACAAATGACTTTTTTGTTAGCGTTTCCGCCAAAAGATTTCGGAAGTCGGTGTTTCTATAAAAGTTTTGTCTCTTCGTTATTTAACACCGACTTCCGAAATTAAAGTTATTTTGCACATTTCAGTGTTTTTTTTTACATTGAAGTCGGTTGTTTTTTTTTTTTGAAAAGTTTTTTATTTTACACTTTTTGTTACGGTACCTCCACTAAAAAGTACCCCTCAGCCAAACTTAAATACCTTATAGCCAGAGTGCATCTAATGACAATTCTAATAATCCCAAACACGGTTAGGTTACATTAATTTATTACAGAGTTCCGGTACCTACCTTCTGGCTTCCTTCCCTTTTTTTCAGCCAGTCATCGACTGCAATTTTCCTTGTTACGACAGTTCTGCTGTGATCCTATGAGGAGTTCCGTTCCATATCTTCCAAGTTCATGATCAGATCATAACAATATTTCTATGGGACCAACTTGGAAGGATAATCTTTCAATCAAAATCGGTCCACAATTCACCGAGAAATCGGTGAATATACATAAAAAAAAACATTCAGCCGAACATAGAACCTCCTTCTTTTTGAAGTCGGTTAAAATTGTATGGCAATGACATTACCTGTCATGTCACTTGTCACGTGACTTCTCCGCAGGCACATACACCTCTCACATAGAACATAGATAATAGACCTTTCGTACATAGACCTCTTTTAGTGCACGCTCTTTTTTTTAATGGCGAAATCATCAAAAATAACTTCACTTGCTCTACTTGGAGCGAGAGGGCGTGTCAGACTTAGTGACTAAAACCCACATGTGTTCCTTCAGTTGCCCCTTGCGTTCCAGGACCTAGGTAACTCTTTCGAACATTCCTGCATTTCTCTGACACTCATAATGTACCTCTCGAGATTTTCTAATTCATGTCCTTGTTACCGATAATATTTAGAGCAAACGGGCCATAAACTTCTCATAATATTTTGTCCTCTATTCTCCGTCTTAGTTTTCAATGACCGGCAAATAAACATGTAAAAACAAATCGGGTCTAAAATCTAAATCGTGTCAGTGTTATAAAACTTATTATACGATCCAGCTAACTGTTTCCTAGAATATCTTGGCTGGTACGCTAACATAAACAAATTCTTACATACAGGAGCTGATTCAGAGAATCGAGTTGCAATGCAATCGAATTCTAATCGATACTTGATATGTTTGGGCTTTGAGTGTTGAGATTTCGATGTCATCAGGAGTCTGTATAGGGTCAGACGATTCTAATGACGGGGTTTGATAGGGCCTATGCCAGCATGAACTGCGGAATTGTCACTGCGTTTCTGGAACTCAAAGGGCAGCTGAAAGAACACGGGTAGGTTTTCGATAAAGTTGTAGTCAGTAAAAGTCTGACACTCTCTCTCTCGCTCCACTCAGATTGGGGGAAGTTATTTCTTGATATCCCATCTAAGAAATAAGGTAATTGACCTGTTGTCGTATGAATATGTGGAACGTTATTGGAAGTTTTTAAATCGTCTATAGATGTAATCTTCGGGGAGTTCCAGAAAATACTAAAAACTCCGCTAGTGCATGTAATCTCTGCACAAATAGAAATTGAAAATATTTATTTCAGACAAAGTAATGACACAAGTCCATATTATGTTATTACAAACTTATAACTATGTTAGCAAAATTTAAAATTATAATTATTTTGGACATGCATGAGCGACCACTGCCTCAAGATTTGGCTGTCCACTCTGTCCGACACACAGAATATAGAGAACACTAGAAGTAGCTTGAGAAAATGTTTGTACCAGAACCGGTGTCGCCAAACTCATACATTTACGATTTACTCTTACTGCAAACCGGAAGATACGATTGGCTAAAAAAAAAATAAGGGCGTAAACGAAATGCAAAAAAAATATTATACGAAATGCAACTTTAATATCAACAGCTTATAAATCAAATTGGCAAAAACAAGAAAGAAATACATATTGGACTACCAAGTACCGCCACTCGTCGCTAGATGGCACTGTTCAGTATGAACTGTAACTACGTAAAAATAAGGGTGGTATTTGAATGGCGTATCACTGACACGAATGCAGGTTGCTACTCAAATAGTGATGTAACCTAATTCGATCGAAATAATATTGATAGTACGAAAACGTCTTTAAAACATATAATGCGAAAAAAATATTGTATGCGGTAATGTGATAGTATCAAAATAATGAAATTGATATTTCGTAGGGCAATTTTTAAACGTATTAAAAAGGGTATTTTTTTGCTCCCGGTAGCGTAGATCCATATCTCTTTACAAATTGGAACATTAGAAAAACTGAAATTATTAAGGAAGGAAAATAAAATCTAACAATTATCGTCAACTGCTGTGTTGTACTCTTACCTAACTCTTCAGGTAGATGTATTTAAAATTATATCACGAATATCATCCTACAATTTTTATTTTATTAATGTAATAATTATCTGTATTATAATTACTTACATACATATTTTTAAATACTTTTATTTTAAAAAGGCAACGTAATACATGTCGATTGATTTTGTCGATAAAGTCACGCACTATTTGGATAGCGTCAAAAGTATAAGTAGACAAGCGAATATTCCAGAAAGGCTAATAACCGGGAAAAGAAAATCAACTTTGTAGTCATGAAATTAAAGACAATTTTTGTTTGTATATCTTGTGCAATGTTTGACGAAATTTTATTTTTTCATTTTATTAAAATAATACTTCTCGTTGGTATGATACACCTCCATGAGTTGGACTTTTAGTCCGACTATGGTTTTTACAGTCCAATATGGCACAATAAGGCATTTTAATATTATTAAACTTAAATTGTACGTTGACGCAGTCTAGTTTGCGAATGAGAGCGCTTGAACAGCGAGTGCGTAATGCGGTACTGACTAGCGGCGACACTGTCACGCCTACTTACTATTTCCAGTGTTCTCTATATTCCGTGGTCCGACACCACGCCCTGAAGCGTGTTGGTGCTCCTCTTTATCCGAGACCACAGGGAGGCCGTTCTCTTGCGAAGTACAGCCAATACTTACTGCTAATTTTATTTGAAAGTAGTATTATAATGGAATCTGAGGAGAGGGACCAAAGAAAAAATGGATGGATTGTGTGAAAGACAATATGTCTAGAAAGGTGACTATGCATAAATAAAAACGAGAAAATGTAAAGAAAAACAGGATTCATGAATAAACATGACACATGCTGCGCTGGCTTCATTTAAATTGGGAGATGAGAGAGCAGGAAAATGATGTATATATATGATGATTTCCCTCTCCTAGAGAGGAGGCCTGAGTCCCAGCAGTGGGAACATTAAAAGGCTGATTATGCTTATTTTTATGCTATGCATAAATATTCAACAGAGACAGAGTTCAATTTCCAATGCAATATCTATAATTTTTTCAGGTTCGTTTAATACAAATCATCATCATCGTCCTGCTCTTGTCCCATGTCACAAATGAAAGAAAAAAACGGTTTTTTTTTCTTTCAATTTCTAACTCCCTTTTCTTTCATATGATCACTCCTGGCACAATCCATCCCTATTTTCTTTGGCTTCCCTTCCTCCCTTCCTCTCAATCCATCCACATTTGTATTTATAATTTTCTAATACGAATGGTCAGTTAAAAAATTAAACATACAATGACTTCTCCCCCTCTATGGGAAAACGAGAGGGCGTGTCAGACTTTTGTTAAAACCTTACTTGTTTCCAAGGAAGTTGCTCTTTGCGTTCTAGGACCACGGGTTTCTTTTCAGAAATTTGTCGTGGCCCACAATATACAATTATAAAGTTGATATTTTAGTTGGCAACTGGCAATCCGATGGATTTAAATTATCTTCAATTATTTGTTCAAGTATGTCATATAGAAACTGCTAAGTGCCGTCACTAAACTTACCGTTATTACCACTATTCTCTGCAAATTATCCTCAAAAGAAATCAACAAGCCGCAAAAGTACATACAATTTTAAGTACCCCATCACGCACGCATCTAACGTTTCGATTGTATCAATATTACAACGCAACGCATGTATAATGTTTAAATTGACTAAATTGACCATATTGTGATCGTCAGTACTTTCTAATGTACGTGACGAAGGTATGGGTTAAGTTAGGAGATGGATGACCCCTTTGTCTGCATTCTGCTTGTTGGATTTCGCCCCTCTTTAGGGGAGTTTAGCAGAATGCTAAAGAGCAATGCTTTTGTTTAGTTACGAAATTATCAATTAATGAATTATTGTTAATTTTTTTTTTTGTAATTATTTTGACTTGGATACTAAGTTCTTAAAGCCATCGCCCTTGTTGAAGACGTGGCGTAATGTTGTCACTTTATACGTATGTAGATAATTGTATTTCCTCTTTATTTATTTATTATTGTTATTTCTATTTATGACTTTGTCCGAAAATTTATTTTTATTTATTTTACTCAAATCTATTGGTACACCATACCGTTGCCGACGTCTGTTAGTCGATAACGTCACCGGCCCACGCTGAAAACCAGCGCTGTGGACTCATCGCATTTTGCGTGCTTTTCCGGCAAATAAAAAGTTTTTCTATCTTTCTTTCTTTCAATTGTCTTCTCTCGCTCACATATGCACGTTCCTTCATTTGCCATTTGCGTTCTAGGCCACGGTCACTCTTCCAAACGTTTCCGCAGCCCTAGCAGGTCTTAAGCGATGCTGCAATGATCAGGATTGCTACCAAATTCTTCTCTTCAAGCTTTGAGGTTTAGGTTGGACTGGCTTATACAGTCCTCTTTATTTGGTCCCTAGGGTTCTAAAAATTAGCTTCAGCTTTTAATCATGTAGATGCGAAACGGTTGCGAGTCTTTAAAGTCAGACTTGCATAGCTAATGACGCTTATGTTCAGTGAAAAAAAGCTCGAAATCTGATTATCTGGTTTCCCTAGTCTAGTTTACGAAATATTAACAATATTTTTTTAAAGCCTATCTATATAGAGTGAACGGTGAAGGGACATCGTGAGGAAACCGGCATGTCCTAGAACCAAAAATTTGATTCACCAATTCGCACTGGGCCCGCGTGGTAAATTACGGCCCATTCCCTCTCCTAGAGAGGAGGCCTGAGTCCCAGCATTGGGAACATTAAAAGGCTGATTATGCTATTTTATGCTATATAGAGTCCCTTTGCTGGGCAAAAGCCTTCCCCTTTTCCTTTCAAACCTCTCTGTCTTGAGCGATCTCTCGCCAATTTTGCCCTAACCTAATCAAGTTGACGAGGTAAACTTGACCACAGTTTAACAATATAGCCCAAATAAATTATTTTGTAAATCTAACCGTTCTCCTAAGTAACTTTAAATGCAAGAATATCCAGTACAAAAGTAAGCAAGATATCGTCGTGGTAATCTCATCACTTATACCATCCGACATCATTGAATACAATGACTCGGCGATATTTAGAACATTGTTCAACTGACGAACTCGATCTTCCTTCGTCAAACTATATCGTGCGACTGTTTTCTTTATTTCGCCTTTAAATTGTACTTTTAGTGCAAATAAGTTTTAGCTTTCGCTGTCCTTGTATTAGTGACTGTCTGAATGATACTCTTAATACTGGTTTTGAAGGTATCAATTTCTATTTTTTTTTTATGGATTGGCTCGCGTCCGATCTCTATCTCGCCTGTGGTTAAGAGACGATGTGGTCCACGATGGAGCTCGCTTGCCTAGAAGTAACCTATTCACCCTTGACTTAAATACTTTTAAGTTGTAGCTATCAGGAAACACAGATGCAGGGAATTAATCGTAGTTTTCGACAATGAAGGATGTCCACCATGTGCCGGTGGCGCAACGCCGTAAGTCTAGTGTGTTCTATGGACGGTAGCACAATACTAAAGTGCTACTTCACTCCTGTAAAGACAGCCATACTTACCTAACCTTATGTTATCAAATTCAATGAATGCTAGATCTTTCGCTAATCTAACAGTAACTGTAGTTATTTTATCGGAGCCTCGAGATACTCTATAAGCGAAAACAAATGTGGAAAAGACAAAGATTGCTACAACATTTGCCAATGGTGACAGCGAATCTCCCTACGATCACGATCTTATTGAAATCCGAACTTCCGCAATTTAAAACTCTGACTCTGGCTTCACAAAAAGCTGGAGAAGTTATTTGATGATTTGCCACCAAAAAAAGAAATGGCTGTTTTACTGGTCGTAGTTAGTAACTTAATTGGCAGCTATTTCATTCCGTCTCTCGTTAAGCTACTCTCACTCCTGCCCCCCTATTCAAGTTACGATTGTTTCGTTTTGGTTCTCTTGCGTCGAACGCCGCGAGTAGGCCACGCCTCCGATTCCTTTGTTCTGAGTTTCTGACCACGTGACAGCGTTGAGACGACGTCGTAAACGAAACGGTCGTATCTTGACTAGGGGGGCTGATATTATCAATGATTTTTTATTATTATTGTTAATAGGTTCGCGCTTGACCGCTATCTCACATCTTCCATCAGCAGATGGAAAGCGACGATGTTGTCGACGATAGAGCGCGCTTACCTAGAAGCAACCTATTCACTCTTGCCTTAAAGACTCTCGGGTTGTAGCCATCAGGAAACACAGATTCCGGCAAGGAATTCCACTCCTTAGCTGTACGCACAATGAATGCGTTCCCAAAACGTTTTGTGCTTATAGGTGGGATGTCAACCATGATTTCTAAATAGACCAAAACACTAAATTTTATAAGGAAAACAAACAACATTAAAATTTCATGTTTAGTCCAATTTTGTCACAAGTTGAAGATAAACAGATCTCCATGACAAACAACAAAGCTATCTACTCAAACGATTTGAATGGAGAGTTAGCCGAGTTTACCACCGCTACCGTGCCTCTGAAGGTCGTGTAACAATGACATATTATTATGTTTGTAGAGCGTCTGCAGGCAGTCGGTCTTTCATTTATGGTTTTGAGTGACCGTTACTTAGGCTAGTTTCAGTTTCGACATCATATACGGATATAGGCAAAACATTAGACCGGATTGTAAAGAAATCTTCTACGAGTTATGCCGGCCACACACGATCCAGTTTACCATCAATATACAGCGAACTAACGTCATACATTCTTGACTGCTCATACACACAGTAGGCTTGTCATGCGTACTGAGTGCCTAGTGCGAGTTTGTATTTACGTTAACACGATCAATACGTTTATGACGTACGGCGCTCCGATTGGCCCGCTCCAAGCTCTTAACCAATCATAGAGCTTAACCCACTAAACGTTTCTGTCGCGTTAACGTAAAATCAACTCGAACTCAGCGCATGGGGCCTTACCATGACGTGTTAAATGTCAGGCGTTCGAGCGAGAAAGAGATGGAGCTATATATCCTATATAGCACCATGGTTCGTCAAATGGATCGCGTTAAGAGTTCGGACCTCTGATACCCAGACACCGTCAAGTTTATCGGACTCAGCTTCAAGCGCGCTGCAAATTTGGCGCTTAACTGGATCGTGTGTGGCTGGACTTATGTTGTCGAGATCAGTCGCGGTTACTCTTTTGGAAACGTGTGTGTAGTTCGTTACCATGAATACCTCTAATTTGTGGAACGAATTGTAATTTAGCTTCTGCAAAGTCTGTGTTATCTGTTTATTAAACACGTTTTTCTATGCCTGATGTTTTTGCATATCACCTATACGCACGAAACGTTTTGGGAACACATTCATTGTTATCCTTGCCGGAATCTGTGTTTCCTGATGGCTACAACCCGGGAATCTTTAAGTCAAGAGTGAATAGGTTACTTCTAGGTAAGCGCGCTCCATCGTCGACCGCATCGTCGCTTTCATCAGGTGAGATAGCTGTCAAGCGCGAACCTATCAAGAATAATAAAAAAAAAACAGTTATTTTTATTTGTCGCTTTGTTCTATTACCATATATATATCGTTGCAATTATCCCATATGTTTATAAATTGTTGTACTTTATCTACAAGTTAATATTATCCCTGACCTACCCCATTACTCATCATCATCAGCTGAAAGGCGTTCACTATTGGACATAGGCCTCCCCAAGTCTCACGCATCCGCATCCGTCGGGATTCCCGTGACCCTCACCAGGTCATCGGTCCACTTTACGGGAGGCCTACCAGCGCTGCGTCTTTGCGTCCAGTATTACTGCTGTCTACATATCACGGTCTTGATTCTGTCGTTGCTTACAAACAAATATATAATACATATTATAATGGCGAAAGCTTGTATTCAAGTGTGTATGTTTGTTTCTCCTTCACGCTCGGACGGTTGGACATATTTGAATGAAATTTGGAATACGTGTAGGTAGACCATGTTCTGGAATAGGACAAAGGCTACTTTTTATCTCGGACGTATGTTCCTATGAGATAATTATTGCGAGCGAAGCCGCTTGCAGAAGCTACCATATAAACGCATCATTATGAATCTTCCATCATAAATCTGTTATCTCTTCATTTTGACGCGGGATTACTGTAAAACGGATAAGATCATTTGAACCACTGATAAAGTTGACATACTGTGTGTTTTACCTACATTCTGGTTCCGTAATGTTTACAAATTCAATGACCTAGTGAGTAAGTAAATATTTTCATCGTTAATGAAGGATTTTTGGTCGATGGATTAGAGTGGGCTACTGGGTGGTCTGTTGAAGGTTCGATATAGATTTTAGAAATGAAAGCAATGACTATGTTGTATGTTAAATTAAATTAGCATGTCGTGATTAATAACTGGGCGTTACCAGTTCCTTGATTGGGTTTTAATATGTCCGGTTATTTGTGTTTTTGTGTGTGCAAATTGACTTCGCCTAATGTCTTTCTTATGATCAGCGTCAAGGAGCACTTCTGTTAATTTTTGGTTTTATTTTTACTAGTTTTTTCCACATTAAGTATGCTGTGGTTATTTCTGCTTTATCGAAGATTTTATCTGCACGTTTGCAAATAAAGAATAATTAAAGCCTTACAAAATGTCCCTAATATTTATATGAATCAAATATTATCGTGGTTAGTTTGCCATCTGAAGTGTCATAAAAATATGGCCCTGAGGCCTGTAAGTCATCATCATCATTTCAGCCGAAAGACGTTCACTATTGGACATAGGCCTCCCACAAGTGTCGCCATAACGACCGGTCCTGTGCATCTCACATTCATCAGATTCCTGCTACCCTCACCAGGTCGTCGGCCCAACTTGTGGGAGGCCTTCCAACGCTGTGTCTTCCTGTAAGTCCGGTCCGTCGAACCAAACTGCGATCGCGGTCCGTCCATCGTACGGTAGGCCCTAAGGACCTACCTATTCCTTTTTGAGAAAAAATATCCCATTTGAATCGTCCTGATGGGTATTGTTCTGTGGAATTAGTTACAAGGACTTAATGATGAAGAACAGAAAGGTGGATAGTGGAATTCTAAGTCAGCCTACAGACCATTCTTCTATATTGTTAACTCTCACGATAGGTATGGTGAAGGAGCATTACCTTTCATTTTGATTTTTTCTTCTCCTGGCTCAATTATATATTTGATATTTATTAGTATATTTGTGTTGTTATGTCTTATTAGTATTATTTCTGATGTTTTACGCTGAGAGCCCTAAATCTATCTCCTTTCTTTCAGTCCATCTAAAAGTTGTCCGTAAGAAATTGCCCTGTGCGATAAGACCGCCCATTGGACACTTATTTTCTTCCTGTATTTTTTGTTTATGTGGTGTACAATAAATAATAATGTTAAATAATAGGTACCTTAATATTTTATGTTCCATGCGATTTCACGGCACCGATGCTTCGCGCCTATCAAAACTTCCACTTCACTCAACTCAAAGTGATTCTACCTTGACTTCCTGCATGTTACGACTGATCCCAGCAATTTCTCATACTTAACCAGTTACTTGGCACAAAAGCAGGATATTCCTCATTAGGTGCGGTATTCCCAATTCCATGATCTAGCGTCAACACCCCGATGACGCGGATGCTCCAATAAAACGAGTTACGACTTCTTGTGTTCGGAGGAAACTTTATCTTTGCTAATCATCACAATTAAAGATATGAGTAAACTAATTATTATTTCGTATCCACTGTGGCTGTGACATTAAATAAAATATATTAGAGGAAGTCTGAAAGTGGCACCAGTGACTGAAAAGTTGAAAGGGAATCGTTTGTCTTGGTATGGTCATGTGAAGAGGAGGGATGAAACGCATGTTACTAAAAGAGTTTATACATTTGGATGGATGGTGAGGTAGAGGGTCAAAAAAAAATAGATGGATGGATTATGTGAGGAGTGATATGAAAGAAAATGAAGTTAGTGATGGCATGATGGGTGACAGTGAGGAATGGAAGAATAAAACATGTGCACCGACTCCAAATATATTATTTCATGGAGTTTCTTGCACATTCTTCTTTATAGAGATCTACGCTTTGGAATGTGCAATTAGCATATTTTTTTTGACTTACTGACTTCTGGACATTTCAAAAGTGCCTGTATAATTATGGTTTATTTGAAATAAATGCTTTGAAATCGTAAAGGAGTGAATTAATGAAGTTTCTGTTTGATCGTGTTTTGGTTTTGTTCTTTTCTAGGGTAGTTTTGAAGGTTGTTGAGTTTTATGATGCTCAATTTGTGTTTTGTTTTTGTTACAGGTAAGTTACTGAATATATCAACAACGGAGCGGGCATGCGGACGCCGAACAACGGGTAGTACAAGTAGCGACAAGAAACAATGTAATAGATATTTATAATACATTACAGAAACATGTTGATTGAAAAGAATTTCCATGGAGTTTCTTGCACAGATTTCTTCAAACTCACCTTCATTGGGTTACCACTTTTTAGCTTCCGAAGGCTTATCTTACGACTAACTGACGATTCGGACACAGGGTCCGAATTGACACATTTTTATTTTAAAATTTTTTTCAATGGTGATTCAGACACACACTGATGATGACTGTGATGGTGGTACAGTCATAAAAAGTTTTGAAATGTGTTGTATGGGGGAAAGAAGCGTTACCTTACCTACCAAACTATTTTAGGTTGGATTTAAGGCGGCAACTTTGGGTAATAAGTTTCTTTATAATAAATAAGACTTTATTTTTTATCTGACTGTACTTCAGCTTCTAGCTTCAGCTTTAATAAATTTAGTGGGGTCCGAAACGTTAGTAAAAAAATATTGAAAATAAAATGTGTCAGTAAATGTGTAAGTCTATCTTACAAGGTTGTGAACTCGTCCATAAGCTGCATACATTCACCATTTCGGCCAGCAAACTCATTAACCGTGCCACGAGGCTCCTCATAAACTGACTTTGTATCTCTGTAACGCCTAATTACTTTCTTAACAGTTGTTTTATGAGTACTAAATCAGATTTACGAGGCCTATGACCTAGTGTAACCAGGACTATTGGCGGTTTGAGGAGCCAAACTTCGGAATGGCCAATTTGTAGGGTGATTAATAGGTCGCTTGTACTTTCGCTTAGATTTTCCGTAGGTATTGGATAAATTTCTTATTACTTACCAAATTGTGGATTGAGAACGTGAAACATTGTTGAATGCATAGGCCCTTTTCATAGGTTCACTACATCTATAGTAGGCGCCAGATTTTGCCAGAAAGTCACATTGACCGACCTATATTTATTCACAGACTTAATTTAAAAAAAAAAAACGACCAAGTGCAAGTCGGACTCGCGCACGAAGGGTTTCGTAGCGTCCATAGAAAAAAAAATGCAAAAAAAATCAAGTTTGTTAAATGTTACTCACTTAAATATTTAATTTATTCTGTTTTTAGTATTTCTTGTTATAGCGGCAACAGAAATACATCATCTGTAAAAATTTCAACTGTCTAGCTGTCACGGTTCATGAGATACAGCCAGGTGATAGACAGACGGACAGCGGAGTCTTAGCAATTGGGTCCCGTTTTTACCCCTTGGGTACGGAACCCTCAAAAGACGTTACAGACTTATGGTACAATCAATATCATTGTAAAAATATTGCCTAATTACTTTTCACACTTTCGTAGCTAGGTTGATGAAATGTCAATACTTCTAAAACAACACTAGTGTATTTCAATACCGTTTTATGTAAAGACGCCTTTGTTTTACTTAGAAGTTACGCTTGAATAAAATTTCAAGAATCTCTCTTTGAAACCTATTACAAAAACAGATTGAGTATTTCTTATGTCTGATTTTGGAATTAATTTACCTGGTCTTGGTTGTAAAACATCGTCGAGAAAAATGTACATCACAAAAGTTTTTGTAACAGAAATCTAAGAACATTTTGCAAGACTAGCATTGCTTTCTGCATTTTCGTCTTTTTTTACATGATATAGACTAGTACTTGATTACGATCCCACCTGATGGTAAGCAGTGGTGCAATCGTTGATGGTGAAGCGCACTAGTCTATTAAGAGCTTATTCACTCTAGCCTTGAGGACACCTAAATTCTAATTGGACGGGAAGACCTCAGCAGGCAAATTATGTAGACTAGTGCTTGACTGCGATCCCACCTGATGGTAAGCAGTGATGCAATCGTTGATGGTGAAGCGCACTAGTCTATTAAGTGCTTATTCACTCTAGCCTTGAGGACACCTAAATTCTAATTGGACGGGAAGACCGTAGCAGGCAAATTTTGTAGACTGGTGCTTGACTGCGATCCCATCTGATGGTAAGCAGTGATGCAATCGTTGATGGTGAAGCGCACTAGTCTATTAAGTGCTTATTCACTCTAGCCTTGAGGACACCTAAATTCTAATTGGACGGGAAGACCTCAGCAGGCAAATTATGTAGACTAGTGCTTGACTGCGATCCCATCTGATGGTAAGCAGTGATGCAATCGTTGATGATGAAGCGACTAGTCTATTAAGAGTAGCTTATTCATGCACCAGCTTATTCACTCTAACCTTGAGGATTCCTAAATTACGGGAAGACTACAGCAAGCAAATTGATCCAGTCCATCGTTGTACGCAGTATAAATGAAGAAGCGAGGACTAGTTTGGAGGTATACGGAACAGAGAGTAAAGCCCCGCAAACCTCCGTTGAAATGGGAGGATCATCCGACCAGACGGGTGTTATGTCTGGTGGCTTTATCTTCCTCCTTATTTCGTTCTAGACGAGTAAAAGCAGGCGCTTTTATTCATCTAGCCTTTGTCTTTGTCAAAATTTCATCACAACTGCTCACAAAACGACGAAGGAAAACATCGTGAGGAAACCGGCAGGTCCTTGAACTAAAAATCCACGTACTGAGTGCGTTTTAGATTATGACCCATTCCCTGTTCTAGATCTCCTAGAGAGGAGGCCAGAGTCTCAACAGTGGAAACATTATACAGCTAATTATGCTATGTAATATTTTGGTCGGGAACGCAGGTCAGGTCCATAATATATTTAGGACTTTTGGACTCGTCCAATGATGAGTATGTGTAGTGTATACACATAAACCACCTCGTTCATATCCGCCAGTGTAACATAAGTATTTCCAATGCTGTAGTATTTGTTGTCTCTTGTATACCTACCCATGTTAGGATTTCAATATGTGTACCTATGATTACTAAAGAGGCGTGATGTGCAATTTTCTCAGTAACCACAAGACGTCCAACAGTTTCTTATTCATCGCCAATATCTACTTTAAACTTGCGCATAATTATAAAAGACGTTTACACATTTGTTTATCTTTTTTCTTTTCCTTTCGTAAGACTCGAACCGGCTCTCTCGATATGGACCGTTGGATGTGGGTTCAATCTGTATGCAGTTCGCTTCGTGCGGTTTTTGTTAATATATCTCTGAATCTTCGTAGGCGGTTGGGTTTGATCTGATTTGTGGCAATTTTGTTATGGCTTTAGATTTGTGTGGTGTGTGGTATTACTTTGAATATGCCTCTAATTTTGAAGAGTGTTTATACAGGGATTTAATCGGTTTAGCGGTTTGAAATTACTACGGTTATATTTTTTAAGGATCCCAGATCTTGAAAGTTTCCGGGGAAGGGTTTACAAATAAACAAAGTTTTACGTTCGTTCATCCATCCTTTTGCCATTTGTTTTTATCAGCACCTAAGAAGGAGTACTCTATCTTCTATCTTGGGTGAGTGTTTGACTGCTGTGCTGCGTGTCTTTTGAAAGTTTCCGGGGAAGGGTTTACAAATAAACAAAGTTTTACGTTCGTTCATCCATCCTTTTGCCATTTGTTTTTATCAGCACCTAAGAAGGAGTACTCTATCTTCTATCTTGGGTGAGTGTTTGACTGCTGTGCTGCGTGTCTCGGTTTACCCGCACTGAACAAAAATTTGTGTGCCCTACAGATAGTTGTTCAGAGTCTGGATGTTTGTGTCTGTGAATGCACCTAGGGTACAGGAGTAAACTAGCTGTAATTAAGGCTCCAACTAGAATTCTGCCAAAATAATCTAACTCACTTTCTATTTTTGCTAATACTTCCGGAAATAAAACCGTCACCAAATAAAATAACAATTATTATACATATAGCTACTTAACTTTAATACCCGGATCTCCAAACTGCTTTATGTTAAAGCCAGTTAAGATCACAATCCTCAATTCACGAGCGACTACCCACTTAATAATGACGCGTACCATTCAAGTATGCGCGTGAGTTTCGTAAGCTTGTTTGTCTACATCAACTACGCCATCAACATCACCATTATGTGTTTGTACTTTTGTAGGGTTGGAAAGAGAAGCTTAAGTATGTACCTTTTATTTATTTATCCTATACTGTACCCTGCTGGGGCTATCCCTAGTTGTTTCGGGTATTATTTTCCTTCCACCTTTCTACTTTTGTAATTCATATCACGATTTAGAAGAGTGAACATGTAGTTTCTTGCACGATCTTCTCCATAGAGATCTACGCTTTGGAACGTGCAATTTAACTTCACTTTTTTGACTGTCTGACATTTTGACAATTCAAAAGTGTCTGTAATAGCTCATATACACGAACGGCATATTGCCAACGGCAGGGGTAACTGCTGTCGTCGACAAGGGGGCGGTGGCAGCCATCGACCTATTGTGACACTTGACACACAAGACGGGCTGCGGCCGATCTTCATTTGTTGAATTTCGACGGCTGGTGTCGAGCGTCAACAGCTGCCGCCGACGTGTCTTCGGCTGCAGTTATCTCTGCCGGTCCATCGCCATCCATCCTCAAACACCCAGTTTGGTGGAGACTATTATTTAGCGATCAGCTGTCCATGTGGTTCACCAAGAAAAGCATTAGGTCTGCCTTCATTAGCCACAGAATCACTAAGCTTTTGTTAGCCCGTGTTTTCCTCGTCAATGATGTCACGATCACGAGTTTCTGCGAAAAACGGTGGGGGTAATAGTCTATCATCCACAACCTGTTTTGCTTGCGATTTGCTCTAGCAAATTCCATGGCATTGCTTAATCTTAATCTTCATCATCATCTCAACCAAAAGTCAGATTACTACTGTACGTATTAGCATCTCCAAGCATCGCTACAACGACTGCTCCTGCGCTGTTCTCATCCATTCAATCCTCCCGACCTTCACTAAGTCGTTGTTCTACCTCATTAGAAACCCACGATGTGTCCTCCAGTAATCTTAGTATCCATTCACTGAACCTACTACGAGTTTTTAACGTAATCATCCATCATGTTACCGTAAACGTTCTTTTAGCGTATCGAATTCTTTTTTTTTTCTATGATATAAACTAGTGCTTGACTGATTGCAATCGTTGATGGTGAGGCGCACTAGTTTATTAAGAGTTTATTACTACTACTATTTTATTTAACTTAATCCTTAGCTATCCAGATATGATAGACCAACACCAAACCTTATACTCCGATTTTGTTATCATTTGTTTTAGGGTTCCGGACCCAAAGAGTAAAATCGAGACCCTATTACTAAGACTCCACTGTCTGTCTATCTGTCACCAGGCTTTATCTCATGAAACGTGATAGCTAGACAGTTATTTTCACAGATTACGTATTTCTGTTAAAAACAGAATAAAATAAATAATTAAGTGGGGCTCCCATTCAACAAATATGAAAAAAAAAAAAAATGCTGGGGCTCATGTACTGAACAGAGCCACAGCGCTGATTTCCAGCGCTGTGGATGAAAGGACACCAGTCATAAAACTTTGCCTGCCAACCCTACTCTCTGCGCCTGCGCAAAACATTCACATAAACATTACGTTACTTACGTCTGTTACACAACATTGACCCACAAAATAGCCACCGTGAGTCGTGACGTCATCGCCATAGTAATTAATTTAGCGATAGATCATAGAGAATTGACCTTAATTTGAATATGTTGGGTGCGAGCTGCGTCTGCGCTGGTGTGAATAAGGTTAAGTGTGTGTTCTGATTTATTATTTCTTTTGACTGGACTGCTGGTCTAGTGGTTAGTGGCCCTGACTGCAATGCACTGCGCGATCATTTGTTCTGAGTCTGGGTGTAATTTATCTATAATATTTATGTATTTAGTAATATTAAGTATATTTATCAGTCGTCTAGTACTCATAGCACAAGCTCAGCTTAGTTTGGGACTAGAGGGCGTTGTGTGAAAGTTGTGGAATATTATTTATTAATACTTGATTTCTTCTGTAGACAATTATTTTATTTTTTATACAGTGAGAATTTCCTTGGTAGTCTTAGAGAAATAATGTCAGTTGTCGGATTACTTAGGAAAGCTCTTTGAAAAGCTTTTGGACGTAGGGTCTCTATAGCGCGGGGGCCCTGTGTTATTGATACAACGGTAGCTATGCCCCTGACACAGCTAAACCAGACTCAACTCTAACCTTGCACTAAACGAAATCAAAATTAACCTTTACCCAACAATAGCAGCTAATATAACAGCTTTCAAAGCTAACCAGACAGTTCAATACTAAATAGACCATTAACACAATACTGGAGATAAATGAGAACAGACAGATGAACTACCATTTATTATGCGATTGACTGTTCAAGATCAACAGATGTTGCTGAATATGTTGTGAAAATATTAAACAGACTGTTTTGTATAAGGCTGCTTGTAGATGCAGTTTTAAGGTATATCTAATGTCAAAGTCTTGTCTAATTTTGCTTAACTTGCGCTAGGGAACTTAAATTTTCCGTGAATATATCATAGACCAGGCTAAAATGGGGTTAAGCGGGTCAGTTCAACCGCATGCACATTTACCGCTGGACAAGTGTCCACAAAGTGGGTGCCTAAGAATTGACGACACCACTGAGGCTATGAGACTAGGCAAGCTTGCTGTAAGGACTGGTCCGAGGTGGTTCGAGAAAAGAATACTTGGAAGAATTTGAAGGAGGAGACCTTCGCCCAGGAGAGAGAATGTATAGGTTAAAAAAAAATCGTAATACATCATCATCGTCGTCTTCCTGTCCTTGTGGCGTTATGATTTTCTTCTTGCTGTCAATTACTGTCTTTTCTTTCATATCATTCCCACACGATCCATCCAGGAGTGTGTGGGTCTTTTCTAAGTAATAAATGGCGCGAGAACAGTGTCAAGATACTGATCACGTCACAATTTTAAAACCTAAAAGAACTGTAGTTGCAGAAGAATATTTCCCCAACTTCTGCAGTCACCAACTACGACTATTTGCATATCATCAGTCTGCTAAAACAGTGAACAAAAGACACGGATTGCATGTAGACAAGAATTGCTACATCATTGCCAATGATGACAGCAACTTTATCTAAGATCATATTGAAATCCGAACTTCCGCGAACTTTAGTTGCGAAGAGTGATGTGGCAAAAGAACCAATGTTGGCAATGTCATTAGTATTCATAGGCTTTAGACAAGAGACATTCTGTCGATGATAACGATATCCCAACATTCTGTTATAAAACGGATGGAATAGGTACTAATGAAATGCTACGTGGTCAATTTTTGTTTTTTTTTTTGAGGGCGGTTGTATTATTATAACTAGTTTCTAACTGGCTTCGTCCAGGTGAAAGTAGGTTTTTCGGTTCTCCATACAATCTTTGGATCTCTGTTACATCCCATTAGGGGGTCATCATCATCTTCCTGCCCTTGTCCCATCTTATTTGGGGTCGGCGCAACACGTTTTTTCTTCCATTCTATCCTGTCAACCGTCATGCTATCACTAACTTCCTTTTTTTTTTTTTTTTTTAATTGGTATAAACCAGTGCTTGACTGCGATCCCACCTGATGGTAAGCAGTGATGCAATCATTGATGGTGAGGCGCACTAGTTTATTAAGAGCCTATTCACTCTAGCCTTGAAGGCACCTAAATTATAGTTGGACGGGAAGACCGCAACAGGCAAATTGTTCCAGTCCTTCGATGTACGCGGTATAAACGACGAAGCGAAACGCTTAGTCCGGACCGTTGAAGTTTCAACAACGTAAGGGTGGATACTCGCAGTACGTCGGGTTGTCCGATGGTAGAAATGAGACGGCGGAATCAAGTCATGCAATTCCCGCGCACACTCTCCAAAATGCAACCTGTAGAATACCGATAGGCTGGCTACCCTGCGCCTGTGCTCGAGGCTTTGTAGATTGGACTTAACCAAATCTGGATCCCCAATTAGCCTCTTCGCACGCCTTTCCACTGAGTCCAAAGCTGCTAGATGGCATTTTGCAGCACCAGCCCATATGTGACTGCAGTACTCCACACACGATCGGACCTGTGCTTTGTATAACATTAGAAGCTGTCCCGGTGTGAAGTACCGTCGGACCTTTGCAAGAACGCCTAGCTTCCTTTTCTTTCATATCACTGTTCACATAATCCATCCATCTTTTCTTTGGCCTCCCTCTCCCTCTCCACCCATCCACATGTATACTCATAACTCTTTTAGTAACATGCGTTTCATCTCTCCTCTTTACATGACGTATGGTCATGTAAAGAGGAGAGACAAGACAAACGATTCACCTTCAACTTTTCAGTCACTGGCGCCACTTTCAAACTAACTCTATACTCATTTCTTACTTTATCCATTCTCGTCACACCACACATCCTGCTTTTGGAAAATCCTCTCTTACGTTATAATAGGAAACCTTGTGCAAAATTCACACTCCTAGTCCCCGTTGTTTTGACTGTATGTTGTTATCTCAGTCAGTCAGTTTCTCCTTTTAAACATATAGATTAACTTCTCCCGCTCTCAGTGGACTGATAGGACGTGACAGATTTAATTACGAAAACCCACTTGTGTTTCTTCAGTTGCCATTTGTGCATCCTGCAGCATTACACTACAGCAAAGTGACTCTTCCCAGCAATCCGGGAGACTTGTTTAATCCCTCACATTAGATTTTTTGACATTCGTTTTCACTGATAAAATATAATTTTGTCCAGAAACCAATGTCGTTAGACTATTATCGTTGTTGACAAGTTTTATCACTTCATTCTGTCTCTACAGCACAAATAATACATTCCTGTTAATGACTTGATTGTATGCATCTGCTTATGGTCAAAGGTCTCTTCTTAATAAGGATTTAACACGATCGAAGCGGTTGCTAGCTTCCGTTAAACTGTCTATCAAAAACTAAACTGCCATCAATCATCAATGGCGCTTTGGCGGAAGTTACTTGCATAATGAATCTGTACTAGTAATGGCTGGGATTGATTTATCATTTTTATATATGTACTTGAAGCGTTACGATGTGGCTTATATAGCTCTTGCGATTATGGAAGTATGCAGTGAACCTGTCTCTAGTGAAGTTCCCTTGTGGGCAATTTGATTGAAGCGTTGTTTCTGACCTATATGATGAAGATTGTGTGTAGTTGATCAGTCGACTTGCGAATTATGTTATCATCGTCCACAGCCCGACTTCGTCCACTGTTGGGCATAAGCATCTATTTTAAACCGGAAAAATGGAAAAATAAAAAAGAACTTTTTTACATTTACATTAAAGTTTTTTTTTATAAAGTTACTATAACTTTGTCAAATTATTTTCGTTGGGGTTCTCCGAGCACCTCCAAAACCCGTCCTTAGTTTGGAAAACGGAAGCTGCTATATAAAAACATTGCAGTAACGTGAAGTCAATATTTGGCTCGTTTCTCCATATTACCATGTAGGCACTTAGCAATTGAAATGTGTTGTTTTATGTGCAAACATAGTATTGTCCTCGTCGCGAGACATGTGCTTGACAAGGTGGTATTGCCTTTTACGGTGTAGGGTGAGCCATCAGATGTAGCGGTTTTGGATTTTTCGTCAGTTGGTATAATTTTTAGGACACAAGTGAGTAAGGCGAGGAGGTAGCTGTCTACAAAGAAAGGTGTACCGACAGAAGGATTGATCTTAAAGTGTCATTTTCGTGTTTTTTAGGGTTCCGTACCTCAAAAGGAAAAAACGGATCCCTTATAGGATCACTTTATTGTCCGTCCGTCTGTCTGTTTGTCTGTCTGTCAAGACCCTTTATCTCGGTAACGCGTTTAGGTATCGAGTTGAAATTAAAACCATATTTCAGGTCAGTAGACCAGAAATATGCAAAAAAATTTGAATGTGGTAGCTTATATGAACGGGGAATTATTAGCTCAAATACGTGGCGGGTTTGAACTAAGCGGAGCACACAAAATATCGTGGACTTTACTGTCCCACAATAAGTCTAAAGAAATTGGAGAAACATCATTGGTGTTTCTGTAACCGAATCAGAAACTGCCTGTGAAGATATAACCACCTCGATAAAGAGGTCACAAAGAGAAATGAATTATCACTTTATCTGAGGTGTCTTGTCAATTTTTTTTAGGAGGTGTGAAATCATGAAATAACTCCTTCCGCTCTGAGTAGATAGGGAGTCTCGTATTCTTTCTGTTACCTAGCCTTTGCAAGCCAGGGCCATGGTAACTCTGCATGCGCATAGCATGTGCCCAAAAGAAAGTTAGCTCCCATCCGCTTCAAGCTCTACGCTTGCATCCTCTCAAACTACGTGACCAGCCTGTCAATCTCCCTTGGTACTTTGAACCAAGTCTCTTGTCTGAGCATTATGACCTAAAATGGATGTTTTCGCTAGTCCTTGCAATGTAAAACATAGCACGTTTTTGGTACTTGCTGATTCTGCGAGCATTATCGCTATATTGTTATGTCTAGGCAATAAATTACGTCACTTTGGAATTCTAAAAGTGATGTATGATGTAATTGTGGGTATAGAGACCTTTGGTTAGACCTCTGTTGTTTGTTTCAATATATAAATAAAGGATTTGCATGAAAATTTGATACAAGTGCAGAAAGTTTGTCATTGCGATCGAGGCGGAATTCGTACGAGCCGTAGGCGAGTGTGTTATAGAGCCGAGGACTGCAGTGACAAATTTGCACATGTATCAAACGACTTTTTTCAATACACTTAGGAAGAAATGAATAAACGGGGGTTGACCAGCGACTCGTGGGGGTCGACGCGCGCCCAGCTTTATACGATAAATGTAACAAAATTGTGGTGGGGAGAGCACGCGCACTTTTCTGCACTAGTGCGGAAAACAGTCTATTGCGTGCCTAAAAGTGGTGGGATAAAAACGGGTTTTCGAGTAAGTGTATTGAAAATATATTTGTTATCTAACCAGTGCAAGTGTATCAACAAATATACAAAGATAAAATTGGTAGAACAGATCTAATGATTGTGTGATTTTCTTTACTACATAATGATGATCATTCGACCGTGTACCTTCTTAAATTCCTTTATTCTATGATACCACAAGCAATACATAAGTTAATTAACACCTATCAACTTCATAATTGGTGTTTCATAAGATCTTCTACAAAACTGTGAGTACAACGAAGTTTAAGTGTTGATATAGGGTCCGATTGTAGGCATATTGTGAAATTAGTTAGCGACTGCGCAAGGGTATGTTTGAGTCATTAGTAGCGTTGTCATTGCAGGTTTCGTACTCTAATTCGTCTAAGCGTTCCACCTCATCATTTATATCGCGTAAATCGGAAGACTGGGACAATTTGACTTTTTGTTTTTATTGATATAAACCAGTGCTTGACTGCGATCCCACCTGATGGTAAGCAGAGATGCAATCATTGATGGTGAGGCGCACTAGTTTATTAAGATCCTATTCACTCTAGCCTTGAAGACACCTAAATTATAGTTGGACGGGAAGACCGCAGCAGGCAAATTGTTCCAGTCCTTCGAAGTACGCGGTATAAACGACGAAGCGGAACGCTTAGTCCGGACCGTTGAAGTTTCAACAACGTAAGGGTGGATACTCGCCGTACGTCGGATTGTCCAATGGTAGAAAGTAGATGGCGGAATCAAGTCATGCAATTCCTGCGCACACTCACCAAAATGCAACCTGTAAAATACCGATAGGCTGGCTAACCTGCGCCTGTGCTCGAGGCTTTGTAGATTGGACTTAACCAAATCTAGATCCCCAATCTACAACTGCTGCGGTTTTCCCGTCCGATTATATTTTAGGTGTCTTCAAGGCTAGAGTGAATAGGCTTCTAATAAGCTATATTGCAGGCAAGCAGTAGTTTATAATACCTTATTCGTTATTGCTTTTTATTTCTTGTTCTTCCATTATTAGGTCATAGGGTTTGTGGTCTTAAGGTTACACTAGTCGATACTTTTTCCATACAAATTTCGGGGGTATTACTCCACAGCTGTTTGACACTGTACATCTAAAACAAAACATGATATCGTTTTATCTTATTGTTAATTTTGTCTGTGCGGAAACAGAAAAAAAAATACTTTTAAAAAGTTATGAGCCAACAGTTTCTGTTTTTTTTTTGATGATTTTAACGCAACTTTAGGTGTAAAAAAGTAACAAAAATCGTATAAAATCTCCAAAACGAAGTCGGTACCGACAACGCATAATTACCGAAGAGTTCTATACAATTTATTTGTAATAGATTTATATACTTAATGGTTTTTCATAAACTCGATTTTCCAAAGCAGTTTTTTGCGCACCTTCTAATGTCGTTTCAGTTCGGAACGGTGTTTGTGTGCGTGCAAATAATACGTTGTGCATATAGACTAGCGTCTAACTGCTTATACTTGATACTATCGCTGTCGGACACGATGTTAGATGAGTCAGCGCACTTTTTGGCCTCACCCATCAGCGAGTTCGAGCCCGCGACTAGTTCGACCTTGGGCTTGAAATTGACAGCCTTTTTACCCAAATGTCCGCCTGAACTACATGGTCTGCGTGAACTTATCAGATCATTATCCAGCAAAGCATGAAAAAGTGAAAGTTCTACTCGTATGCAGCCTAGTTTTGGAGTTCCTGATACTATTAAGAAAAAAAATTGTTGTTTTTCCTGGAAAAAATATCAAAAGAAAATATGATCTGTTAACTTCCGGTAGCAGATCATTATTTCCAAATTTTAAAAATGCTTTAGGTAAACAAAGGCAAGTTCTATAGTTCCTAATTACTTTTAGTAATAGTTCTGTTAATTAGAGCTCACAAAAAAGTCTGTCCGACATTTTTTTTCAAGACCTGGCAACCCTACCTATACAAGTAGAATCCCTTGTCGTGAACAACATGGCGAGTATAATAATTGACCTCGTCGGTTGTTAACTCATAACTTTCTTCAATCGTACTGTTGATGGCAATTAGATTTTATGACCCCCAATCAGCTGTAGTATGCTATATCTAAGTGGATTGTGGTATCTTAGTTTGTTCGCATCTTGCATGAAGTGATAATTGTCCTACTTTGGTAAATTGTTAGTAACTCGCTAATAGAGATAGACAGAGTAATGGAGATAATACTCCAATGAATAGTTCACTTATTGAACTGTCACGAGGCCTGGGTTCTTTTCTCGGCTTGGGCAAAAGTGGAACAATTTGCCTGCTGCGGTCTTTCCTTCCGATTATAATTTAGGTGTCTTCAAGGTTAGAGTGAATAGGCTTTTAATAAACTAGTGCGCCTCACCTTCAACGATTGCATCACTGCTTACCATCAGGTGGGATCGCAGTCAAGCACTAGTTTATATCAATTAAAAAAAAAGTGCTACTAGATTTTTCCATTAGGAATTACTCTGGCAGCCTGGAGTTTGGAAGTCGGTGGTGTTTTTTTTTGTAGGTGTGAAAATCATCCAATGACATCCCCTGCTCTTGGGCGGAGTGGGAGGGCATGTCAGACTTTTACTGACTAAAAACCCACTCCTGTTCCTTCGTTGCCTTTCGTACCAGGGCCGAGTCTTCCTTTCAGAATCAGACCCTTGGCCCCAGTAGGCTTCGACCCTGCTGGGCCCCTACGGTTTGCCTGCCACTCCTCCTCGCTTCGGACCATGGCCTGTACCAAGGCCCATCGCGAGACGAGTGATCGTTGCCGCCGATAAGTCGGTGGTGTGACATCCCCGGGCCTCGGAAAGCCTCTGAAAGGATGACATAACTCATAAAACATGGTTTTACATACCTATAGATTACCGACCCATTCTAGTTTTGGACTGATATTAGAAACCTTTGAAATTCTCGGCTTTTTTTCACTAAAATATCCCTACCTTGCTCATGAATGTCTATTGGTGACGAAATCGCACGAAAAATCGTTCAATATTTTTTGAGTTAATCGTGAACAGAAAGACAGACGCGGTGCAGGACTTTGTTTTTTAATATGTAAGGATACGACATTGATTTAATTTTTGAAAGTCGTTCCGCGAGGAAATACAAATACTTGTTCAATTTATCAATATTCTAATCAAAATTCTCTTTAAAGGACTAAAAAAACTCGTTAATATTAACGACGGCAATCTTGTGTGGTCCAGATCATTTAGGAAGGTATTTGCCGAAACTGGTACCAATAACTTATTTAAACTACGTTAACCCAGGTGGCCTTCGCGTGCCTATTGCATAGCTTGTTTAATTTAAGAGTAAATCTTTTAATAAATCAAGAATGACGTGTTCTTTTAAGTTATTTATCGTCATGTTTTATTTCTTGGTAATTGGTATTCTTAGCTGTAAACATGATCCTCTCGGGCGTCGGAAATCGCAAAGCGATCTCCGTAGGACGACGAGCAATGGGTAGGTCGCCGTCCGCTCGTCATATAGGTAAGGACCAAGCCCGAGTCGGCGCACGGCGCAGAATGTTCCACACGGTCCTTAAAGAGATGTCAGTAAATCATAGGGGCTTAGCAGGGCCGAAGCCTGCTAAGGGGGCTATGGGATTGGTTCTGAAAAGGCTCATGGTCCTCGAACGCAAAGGGTAACTAAAGAAACACCGTTGTGTTTTAGTCAGAAACAGTCTCTCCTTCTCTCGCTCCACCCAGAGCAGAAGAAGTCATAAGATGATTTCTCACCTTAAAAAAGATAGCTGTAATGTAAGTGCCTACAAATATACCGTGACTCTGAAGCTACCAATTTCACATTGACAATCTGTCGTGTCGCAGTGTTTATTATCAAACTCCTCCGAAACGGCTTAACCGATTTTTAGGGTTCCGTAGCTCAAAAGGAAAAAACGGAACCCTTATAGGATCACTGTATTGTCTGTCTGTCAATACCCTTTATTTCAGGAACGCGTGGAGGTATCGAGATGAAATTAAAACTATATATTCCGCAGACTTCAGTAAGTCTGCGGCCCCTTGAAGCTGTGAAAAAATAAAAAAAAAGTTACGGCCGTTTATGTCGCAAAAAACGTGTATTTTGTATTACACTCAAATTTCAAAATTCAAGGGAATCAAAGTTCATAGGGTACTTCCCGTTGACCTAAAATCCTGAAATTTGGCATGAAGCTAGGTCGCATAGCGCAAGTATAAAAAAAAAAACTGAAAACTGTAAATTTGTTGTTACGTCACAATGTTTTTTCTTTATGCGATTCGGAAAAACCTTCGTAACTCAATTCGGGAATTGAACTTTTTTCATAGATTGTACGGAACCCTCGGTGCGCGAATCCGACTCGCACTTTCCCGGTTTTTTCTTTGATTTATTTGACAGAACAACGTTTGTCGAGTTAACTAGTAATATAATATATGTACGTATTAGTTTATTATTGTTTTAAGATTATTTGATGTATTTTTTCTATGGGCGTCCATTGCCTGAAAATAAAATGGTTATTATTATTATTAATACGAGTACTCTACCAGATTTTTCATACGTCTATTTTCTTCACTCGCTTTACCAATAACCTCAGTTATGAAGTAAGAAAAAACTTTAACTTTCCCTTTACTTGGTACCAACGGCTTGATGCTTGACATCTGACCTGTTGGCTCACGCAGCAAAAATATGTCGTTACTGACTATAATCGTTTCGTTAGCCAATCATCTATGGATATTGTACAGTGATCACAGTTATGTACGACTATTAAAGTATTGAGTTAATCAATCTTATGACTATTCTTGGAAGAAGATAAAATAATGATCAGTCTGATAACGTAAAAGAATCATTGTAATCCTCTTAAGGGAGATGCTCCAAGGTACCCCCGAAATTCAAATTTTAAGAAAGAAAGAAAGAAAAATATTTTATTTGGCACACGTACACAGATACAAACAATGTAGAAACAAAATGTAAAAAAAAATAACTAACATTGTGTGTCTCGCGCCTGCACCAAATAGGTCCAGCTCAGCAAAAATGCCAGACATCTTCGTGGTAGTTGCCTGACGCTGGTTTTCAACTGAACCTTATTGAAAGTGTAGGGTAGAAAAGTTAGATTATTTACAAGTATGTTGCATGACTTTCACATGAAGTAGGTACCATTCAATAGGGATAGACTCCATTCGAAATAAAATAGACATTTATTTAAACAAGCCTTCTATGACGTTGATGGCATAACAAATGGCAGCTGCAGTAAATAGTTGGTATTGTAACCACTTTTAGGATTTAATGCTATCCTTATTGCCTACGCAATAGAAGTCAAAATCGGTTGAACGGACAGTAAAAAAAAAGTTTGTTTAATCTGACTAATCTTATTTCGAATGGAGTATCGACAAAATGAGAGGGATATAGATGCTTTTAACGATTATAATTCCGTAAATAAATACGTGTTACGGTCAAAACGCATATTTTAATAACTTGGCACTAACATGCAAAATGCAAAAAACTTAGGAAGGTTTGAATTTCGCGGGCTAACCTGGAGTATCCTCTTAATTGCTTGATAAAAGATAACCTTGACAACAGGGTTGGCTGCTCAGGGCGGGCTAAACATCTCCATCATATCAATACTCGTTTTTAATAAAACTTTGCGGGGACACTAGGAATCACTCCCGTATAGTGTGCATTAACAAAGTAACAAACATGTATACTCACAAACACCTTTGGATTGGATCCTACTGAGAGTGCTTGATCCCTGAAGAAGTGATCACTTATGAGACAAGTAAAAGCCCTATTTCTCTGTTTTGATCTCCTCTTGCAGAAGTTAGAATAAACTTTATTGTATACCAAAATAATAACACAACTTATACACAAACTTAAATGTCTGGTTACATTGACAGTCTTATCGCTTAAAGCGATATCTAACAGATAACCTTTGGATGGATCGTAAGAACTCAAAACAATGAAGGGGTAGACTACTGTTTACCTACTGCTAACAAATTACTCAAACATTACATATTATGTAAACAAAGTCACTTACTAGCTGACTAGGCAAACGTTCTGCCATGTAAAATTATTTTATTAAAGAAAAATATAGGGGGTGGTGGTAAAAATACCTACGTAATAAGCCGCCATAAAAAAAAACATAAAAATTGGTCAAACGTTTCAGAGGAGTTCGATTGCAAGCTGACACGGGATTTGCGCGGATGTGACGCATATCTTCCATAACTATTGATTATGTTTGTTAGCTAGTTTTAAGATTGCGTCATTTCGCGTAAATAAACTGTTTTTCTTTCTTTCTTTCAAATTTTTATATACGTTGCGGTGTTCACTAAAATCACTAGTTAGGGATTCGGGTTTATAAATGAAACAACCAAATATCAGTAAGCAGGGACAACTTGAGAATGACGTCTAGTCGTTCTCGGAGACCGATCGAGAGTGTCCCCGACGTCACACTTGAGTTGGTCTACATTTATATAATGTGTATACCACATAGGTATTAGATATATACTTACATTAAACATAGTATTACAAATATGTTACATTCATAGAGAGAAGGAAAAAATATACTTAAAGGTGGGTTAATGGGAATAAGTACAACCAGCCCCCTTAGCCAAGTTACAACCGTTTCGTCTTCGTTCTCTTTTCGTTGATCGCCTCAAGTCGGCCACGCCTCTTTTTCCTTTGTTTTGACCACGTGACTGAGCGTTGAGATGACGCCAGAACAAAGGAATCGGATTCGTGGTCTACTCGAGGCGATCGACGATAAGAAAATCGAAACGAAACGGTTGTAACTTGACTATGGCTGGCTGGCTAGAGATAGCATTAGAAAGAAAAGAAAAGGTATTTAACCAGATTTTTAAAAGAAGCCAGTGACTGGGATTGCCTAATTGGTATCAGTTACGCGTGACGCCACAAATTGGCGACATATGAGTAGACGATCGCGCGTAACCGACAACGCCAAGCAACCATTAAAAAATCCAATCACACACGTCAAAGATCTGCTATAAAAATCGGAACACCCAATCTGTCGTAGCGTTTCAATTTCGGCTTGACCCCGAGCGAGGCCGCGCTATCGTATGTGTAAACACGCCGAGTATTTTAGATCGGTGTGACGTAAGCTGACGGACGTAGCGTGAGTGCGTCCGCGCAGGTGCGATTTATTTTAAACGCTCAGTGCGATTTTTTTGTGTTTGTTCATTGTTATGTTGTAACACTTTTAACCGTAAATCGCAAATCAGTGGTAACAATATAATTTGCATTCTTATGTTGTAGCTGTAATGGTTGGGCTTAGGGAATCGCAGGACGGGTTCCGGCCACCATAGGCGCGGGTTTGCAAACGGCGAGCTACGCCGTGCGGCCGTCCGATAAGGGCCAAGCTCGGATCGACAGCGCGTTGAGTTCGAAATTACCGAGGCCCTTGCAATATTATAGGGCACTTGACAACCACCTCCCCCCTCTTCCCAGAACGGGAGAAGTCATTTGATGATATCCCACGTAACTCTCTCTTGACTTGAATACCATCAGATTGTAGCTATCAGGAAACAGACTCTGGCAGGGTATGCCATATTAAAGTTAATTAACAGTAACAAAGTTAATTTAACAGCTCATAAATTCTCCCACGCATTTTAGATATTGTGTCTAGTTACTTTTGAATTATTACTTTTTAATTACTAACATTAGTTATAAGTTAAATTCTTGTTACTAACAACTTTGCCTTGCCTATGTACTGTTTTGTCTGAGTAAATGATTTTTTATATAGATCATTGCGATTCATAATTAATAAAATATAACTGTTTGACATTGCACTGCCCGTTAAATATGTCAAAAAGGGTGTCCTATATTATTGTTAGGCGTATGGTTACCATGGAAGCCATATTTTGAATGCACCTGCGTATTCCTGGGCACCTGGTAATGTGTTTGATCATACATTTAGATTTTTTTGAAATTTAATCCCGGACGGTTGCTGAATATGGCTTCAAGATACGGTGGAATTTATCAAGCAAAAACCTGATTATGTTGTTGTTTTAACTCCTCAAGAGTTGCCTAAATTTATTGTTCAATACACATAACCGAAAACCCACTCTTATACCTACAGCTTTCAGGTTCGGAATTTGCTGTTTGTACGCACTAGTGTCGAAAAGTGCGCGAACTCCCCTCCGCCACAATTTATTGTATCAGACTGGTCGCTAAACAGTCCTCACGAGTTGGCGATCAACCTCCATTTATTTATTTCTTCGTAAGTGCATTGAAAAACGTCGTTTGATGCACGTAGAAAATTTGTCACTGCAGCACTCAGCTCCATAAAACCCGCGGAATTCCGCCTCGGTCACAATGACTAACTTTCTCCACATATGAGACTTAGGAGACACTCCGGCAGGGCCGATGCACGCTAGCTAGGACCGCGGGGAATTTCTGAAAAGGAAACCCGTAGTCCTAGAACGCAAAGAGCAACTGAAGGACACAGGTGTGGTTTTAGTCAGTAAAAGTCTGACACACCCGCCATTTGACTGGCCTGTTGGTCTAGTGATTAGTAGCCCTGACTGCTATGCCGGAGGTCGTGGGTTCGATTCCCACCGATGACAAATGTTTGTGTCTGGGTGTAATTTATCTATAATATGTATGTATTTAGAAATATATAAGTATGTTTATCAGTTGTCTAGTACTCATAACACAAGCTCTGCTTGGACTAGCTTTTAGCGATAAGACCGCCCATTGTGACACCCTATTAATTTTAAGTTCCTAATGTAATTTGTATTTTTGGTGTACAATAAAGAATATATCTATCTATCTATCTAGACGACGTTGTGTGATAGTTGTGGAATATTATTATTATTATTATATTACCCTCACGCTCCGCCCAGAGCGGGAGAAGTCATTGGATGACTTCCACCCTTAAAAAAACCCTAACCTGCATAAGATGTGTGATAACGAAGATAATTAAGACACCATACATAATATATATGCGCTTTCTATCGCAAGGCTAATTATAAACCCATAGCATCTGCGGGTTGCCCGAATAGATGTAGGAAGTTGGCGTCTGAAACAGTGCCAGATACCGTGGAATGAAATACCGGGAAGAAGGAAATGCCTTAAGATTTCTTGTAAGGGAATTTTGGAGAAGTGTAAATTGTTGATTTTAGACGATGAAATGGAAATTAGGACGTGATTTCCGGATTTTAGTTGTGTTTTAAGTGTTTAGCTTCCCGGTTTAATGCAGCATTGTTTTGTTTGCTATTAACGGATCTGATGTAATAAGATTTATCGGAATTCCAAACTTAATTATAAGGCAGTAATTCTTAGGAACCTGGGTGTGGGCAATATAAGAGTTGAATGTAAATTGTTACACGGTATTAAAAACAAAATTGACAAAGTGACTACAAAAGAGCTGTTTAGGCATTTTAGAAATAATTAAATTAATATTATTATATATCATCATCATCATCATTTCAGCCGATAGACGTCCACTGCTGGAGATAGGCCTCCCCCAAATGTCGCCACAATGAACGGTCCTGTGCGTCTCGCATCCATCGGATTCCCGCAACCTTCAACAGGTCATCGGTCCACCTTGTAGGGAGCCTTCCAACATAGCGTCTTCCGGTACGCGGTAGTAGGTTATTATATACATATATAGGGTGACTGGCAATTAGTGTACGATACTTAAACACGTGATTGTGCTCATGATAACCAACAACTTTTACTATGGGAACAAACCTATATACATATATAATGATAATATTATTAATTGAATGTAGCATACTTAAAATATTATCATCTATATATATTAAAGCGAAATACCTCTCACTAATTAATCACGAAATCTCAGAAACTTTATCACCTGCAAACTTAAAATTTGGCAGGTAGGTTCCTTATAGGGTGTAGACATCCGCTAAAAACGGATTTTACGAAACTCTACCCCTAAGGGGGTAAAACGGGGGTTGAAAGTTTGTATCGAGAAACCTACTTTTACGCGGGTGAAACCGCTGGCAGAAGCTAGTAATAATATAATTTAATTGCGTGATGAAGGATAAATATAAATAATTTGCCAGATATGCTTTAAAATCTTTCCTTGTAAACAATATATTTCTTGCAAATCAATTCTTTAATTTGATTAGATACGAAAATCACGAAGTTGTGTCAGCGATTGTAGATCCTTACGTCGCTGTTTTATATCCGGGTCGAAGGACCAAAAATTTGGTCAAAACAAGATGAATCTATGAAGCTGAGGTTACATCTAATTTGAAATATCAATTAATAATATTCCACAACTATCACACAATGTCGTCTAGTCCCAAGCTAAGCAGAGTTTGTGTTATGAGTAACAAGTTTAGACAATAATTGTCTGGGTATAATTTATCTATAATATGTATGTATTTAGAAATATATAAATTATTTATATATTCCTAAATACATACATATTATAGATAAATTACACCCAGACACAGAACAAATGATCGTGCTCATCACACAAACATTTGTCCTGGGTGGGAATCGAACCCACGACCTCCGGCATAGCAGTCAGGACCACTAACTACTAGACCAACAGGCCAGTCAATTGATCTCTATGCTAAATAAAAACTCTTGACAATCAACACATACAGATTACATAAAGACAAATGAACAATAGCAACAAAAAACAGGAAGCTGTGATGAATAATGAACGTAATGGCTCCAAAGAAGTAGGTCTAAAGGTCAGTGTAGTAGACCAGTAGTAACAGGTTGATAACCAACGCCTACACATTCTAAATGACCTGTTTCCTGTCTAGACGAAAAACTTTGATCTGAATGGACTTCTTATATTGGAGGTCCTTAATATAAAAATAAAGTAACAATTTTTAAAGTTACTTAATCAATATAATATCCATAAAACAATCAGGAACGGCTGAACCGATTTTAATGATCTTTGCTTTGTTAGATTCTTCTCCGTCCCGAATAGCTGAATAACTATAAACTATCGAAAAGAATAACGTAATAAAAAAATACGCAATAACTTCGAAAAATGACAGCACTGTCAAATACGTTGGTCTCAATCATTCCATCATTCGTTCAATCAGTTCAAGATTGACAACACCGAATGAATGAGAAATTTCGGATCATTCCAATGCCGCTGCAAAGTCTATATTTTAGGAAGGATCATTAATTCAACATCACAGTCTTGATGACTAAGAAAAATTTGTAATGAAGTCGGATGTAATAAAAATTGGACACAAACGTCAAACCTGTTCCAGTTAGACGATTCTGTCAATAGATATCGATTAACGAACCTTTTATCAAGGTTTTGCTCGAATTATTATGCCTTTCGAAATATTGAGAGACATAATACATAATAGTATATGTATAGAATAATATAGGGTGCATTTTGGAGTGTGCCCCTTCCATCATTTTTCTACCATCGGACAACTCGACGTACGGCAAGCGTCCACCCTTACATTCTTGACACCTCTACGGTCCGGACTAAGCGTTTCGCCTCGTCGTTTATACCGCGTACATTGCTTAACTGGAACAATTTTCCTGCAGCTGCGGTCTTTCCGTCCGATTATAATTTAGGTGTCTTCAAGGCTAGGTGAATAGGCTGCATTCAAGCCCTAAACATGCAGTTAGATCTGGAGTAGGTCATCAGCATCCGACAACTTGGAGCTAGCCTTGGTATCTCTATGATTCGTCGTAAATATATGCAATTTAGGACGTTCGGAGATAACCAGGTCGCAGTCATAAAGCATGATAGTTTATTGTATCAGCGTGTGTACTGACAACAAAATGAAATAGTATGTAGGGTGCCTCACTCATGCATTTAGTAGACTCTTGTTCTTATACTACGGTCCATCTCTGAGACAATTTCCCGTAGTCTTCTTAGAGTTTCTTAAAGCTATACGAAATTAGCTCAACAGTGTTGTGAAGCTTGATTTGTAATTAAATTTAGTAGCTGGACAGACTGCATAGATAGAATTAAATAATATATCTAAATTTCTACCTGTCGTGGCAGATAAAGCGTTTTGACATATCTCATTAGATAGCATAGATAACAGAGCCGACTACTCAATCTCCAGATTTCTCGCTTAAGAATATGAAGATGCTAACTCTATTCCGACTACTCAATCTCCAGATTTCTCGCTTAAGAATATGAAGATGCTAACTCTATTTCGGCATGAAAGTAGTATGTAGTGTATTTATTAGTCTCTACTAACATTCCTTCTCTTTCTCACTTAAACTTTTACTGGTATCCAGGATGACCATACCTATAAAATACCACAGGACTCACACAATATTCGCGTCATGTCCGTGAACGGGCGCTGTCAGTTGAGACTGGTCATCTCTTAGCTGCGAGTTGCTATTTTAATATCCATATTTAGTTTTTATTTTAATTTTTACTTTATTTACATTGTTCTCACATAATAGCGGCATGAAACATGTAACAGAGATATTTGTAATTACAAAACATGATTGAAAAGATTGTCCATGGAGTTACTTGCACATGCTTCTCCATAGAGATCTACGCTTTGGAATGTGCAATAGCATCATTTTTTCTGACTGACTGACTTTTTGACATTTCAAAAGTGCCTGTAAATGGTTTATTTGAAATAAAATGCTTTGAATCTTTTGAATCTTGACTCAAGAATGTGCAGCCGTTGAACATAATCCTGCACACACAACTCTTTCGCCGCGTGTACCTACCCACTAGTCGCGAGACCTGATTAATGGTGCATCGACCTTTACAGCTTTGTATACTAAATGTGCTTGTATGACCAGATGACCTGTTCGAATTATGATGTCATCATCTATTAGGTGTAGTCTTGTAGGATGATTTGTGGATTAGCCGATCGAGGTTATTTTGGGTCGACACAAAAGCATAAAATCCTGTATTTGTTCACTAGCTGTTCCCTGCGGTTTTAGACGCGTTTTTACTAAAAACTCCGCTGGCCGTCCGTCTGTCTGTCTGTCCGTCACCAGGCTGTGTATCTCATGAACCGTGCTAAACAGTTGAAATTTTCCCAGATGATGTATTTCTGTTGCCGCTATGACAGCAAGCGTGATTTTTTTTTTGCCGTTTTTTGCTACGGTCGGTACGGAACCCTTCGTACGCGAGTCCGACTCGCACTTGGCATGTTTTTGTTGGTTAGGTACTACTCCGCTTCCGTGAGTCGTAACGTGATTTTATATAGCCTATACTATCGTCAAGAACCTGGCTGTCTCATGCAGAAAGATTTTTTGCAATCCGACTGATAGTTCCAGAGATTAGCGCGTGTAACAAAAGCAAAAACTCTATCGCTTTATTATATTACTATAGATTTTTTGAGGATCTCCAACAAATGATGGACCTACACAAAAAATACTTTCACTGTAAAAAGAAATGAAATTTTACATTAGTGTTCTCCTTCACATCATTAGCAGGTCACACGCGCTGATAGACTAGCTTCATGGATTCATTCGAGGAGTTGACGCGTATAAATATTTTAATGGTTTCTTCCGAGGTCTAAAAGTCTTCATTTATGCATTTAATGTTCGGAAAAACTGGGCAGAGCTACAGCACATAACGCGATCCATATTTCGACCTAAACTGAACTGTTAAAGGGATAGAGTCATATAGGGTGGATTTTTTTTAAGGTGTGATATCATCCAATGCTATCTCCCGCCCTTTCGTGTCAGACTTTTACTGACTAAAACCCACTCCTGTTCCTTCTTTGCCTTTGTTCCAGGGCCCCGGGGTTCTCTTTCGCATCACCCATGGCCCCAGTAGGCTTCGACCCTGCATGGGCCCCTACGGTTGCTCGGTCCGAACGGTTACCGGACGGCGAGCTACCCATTGCTCGCCCGTCCGCAAGCCCGCGCCTACGGTGACCGGAAATCGGAATCGGAATCCCGGCGGCTGGGGCGCGAGGACCATTGCCTCGCACGTGCGGCCGCCTCTTTTGCTAGTATTATTACTGCTTCGCAGAAGGAGGCGACTGCCTGCCACTCCTCCTCGCTCCGGACTATGGCCCGTACCAAGGCCCGCGAGAGATCGCTGCCGCCGAGTGCCCCCACGAGGACACGACGGTGCTCTGCCCAAGCGGTGCATACCTCTACAGTATGCTCCACCGTGTCCTCTGGGCGGTATATAGGGTGTATAGATAGCTTCATCCCTCTTTCTCGCTTACACAACTGACATTTTAACATGTCGTGGTAAGGAGACATGGACAAGGCCCCTGTTCTTTAAAATAAATCGCAGAAAGAGTATTTAAATTACCAATACTGAATTAGCGCTACATGCAGCTCCACTTTCCCTAATGAAAAAACCGTAGCTGACGCTACAAACGCACCTGCAGCTAATTAACATAATTTATAACTATATCCTCTCTCCAACTAGTCCATATAACAGTTACGTAACTGTCTTTACGAACAAAACTTCCTGCCTCCTTATAAAACCATAAACCAGCGCACGCGCCGAATTTTAATTCAAATATCCCATTCCAGATGATCCGACTGGTGGTAACAGCGATGCAATTGGCGGATACGTCTCCGTGATGACGCGAGCTTCGCTGTGATTGGCGGAGCGTGTGCTTGCTGTGCCGTGATTGGTGGAAGATGTCCGGATTGCAAGCGAGGACTGAGGAGCCGGTCAATGGAGTGGATGTTCGGGAGCAAGGAAGCGCTTTGAGGTCAGGTTTTTTACTTTCGTTTTGTATATTGAGTTTGTGTTAATGGTAGTTTAAGCTTCAGGAAGGAATAAATTATGGATTAGTTTCATGCAAGTCTTTAAAGTTCAATAAATTGTGAATGTCCACAATGATTTATTTATTTTACTTACTTCAAAAAAAGAGTCATAAGTTTGTAAAAATAAATTAAAGAAGATTATGTGAAATTTTGAAGTATTAATTTATTTAATACTTCAAAATTATACAACACATATAAATACTAAATATAATATACATACCTATATAATTATATGTACAACTGTTGAGAAGACAAATAGTGCTCTTTGACATGATTTTTGATTTGAAGTGTGAAATCGATTTATGTCCAAAATCAAACAGTAATTTCGGTTAAACTCCCGAAATATATAAAAGACAAATTCGTCAGTACCTGTTACCAGTGTGTTACCAAAGTGCACCGAACTTCCCGCAGTAAAACAACAAACACGATTTTTCCTAACCGCAATAGTTTGTAGGAAAACATTTTATTTTCTATTATCTAGATTAGATAATTCGATTACGAACCAACAAGACCATTTTGAACCCTATCGTATTAACATAAGTGTTAGTTGTGCGTGGCAGATTGCATAGCAATTTTGCGCCGTATGGGGGTAGTCAGCAGAGCGAAAAATTACTAAGTGCCCACACGAATATATTATTGTGGTTTGGAATACATTTGTGAGGATAGAGTGATGTAACGGAACTTCTGTTGTGTTCACTTGGTTTTATTTCCTTTGCGTGGTTACTTCAATTAGTTAGGTATATAGAATACGGTTTTTCAATATTATACCATCATCATCATTTCAGCAGGAAGACGTTTGCTACTGAACGTAGGCCTCCCCAAGAGTACACTGGATTCCAGCGACCCTCACCAGATAATCGGTCTACCTTGTGTAAGCCCTCCGTGGACGCGTTCGCTACTCCAGAACCTTTCGGCCTCATCGACCATCTGCTCTGCGACCAATGTGTCCAGCGCTCTGCCACTAAAGTGTGGCGATACTACGGACTATGTCGGTAAACTTGGTTCTCTGCGGATATCTTCATTTCTGATTCGATCGCGCAAGGAAACTCCGAGCCCTTTCCGTTGGCCTTTGGGTGACTTTGAGCCTTCTGAGGAACTCCATTGTAATAGACCAGGTTTTACGGTTTCAATGCTATTTTTCATCACTGATAACACGCACTGATCATAAACTTTCTTCTTAGGACACTATGAAGATCCGTTTTTTTGAGACATCACGAAGACCGCGCAGCTTGCCAAACGCTGCCCAGCGGAGAAGAATTTGATGGTTGATCTCTTTTTCGAATATATACCTACTACGTAATTGCATTCTTTGTATTAGGTATTATGTAATCGTATACAACTTCGAGTGTAGAGCTTTTTTTGCACAATTTACCATAACCTTGGTTTTTTCCATGTTCAAAACTCCTCCATCCTTTCGGAAGCACTTAGAAGTATCCCCTGGAAACCGTTGGTCCCGGCTGTATTTTTTATATCTTTGAAAGCCATTACAGTAGTCAGTAGATTGAAAAAGGCCTCGTGGGCGCAGTCCAATGCGTTGGTCCGACCACATCCGCACCGTCCCTTCACACCGTCAAAAACAGGAATAGATGGAGGAACATCTTAAAAATGAAAGTGATGAAGCGGGAGGTCACGACCCTCAGCTTTGAGGACGACGCAAAGAGGAGGGACAGTAGTCAGAAGCCAAAACATCATGCCATGGGGTATCTGGAGTATCGTATTCCCAGCCACCGTAGGCGCGGGCTAGCGGGTGACGAGCAATGGGTTACTCCAATGGTTAATGGGATCGAAGCCCGAATCTTCGGAATTTTTGAAAAGGAAACCGTGGTCCTGGAACGCAAATCGCATCTGAAGGACCCAAGTCTGATACGCCCTCTCGCTTCACCTTAGAGTCGTTAGATGATTTCCCACCTAAAAACAAAAAAAGTTGTGGATATCAGTTAGATACTCGCTCCATTTAAAGAAACTACCTACCAGTTCATAGCTGCATGCGGTTAAACTCGAAGCTGACCCTTGTCGTTGAGAGGCTAGGCAGATCGACTGAAAACCTTAATTGTACTACAAAATAGCTAAATTGAAATTGCCCGAAATTATTCACTAAATTAGGTACCATTCAACATCAGACATGAGCTATTTTCTTCATAACAATAGCATCAAATCATGAATAGCTAACTGGACTATGTTTAATTTTGAATACCAAGTCATGATTGAATGATTTTGCAATATCCTTCTGTATATATTGTTACTAATTTTTATATAATGTAACATATTGGCTCGGTAAATAGTCCGTGAACATGTCCCAATTTTAGGACAATCGAACTTGCAAATCGAATTGATGTCTTCACGTCTGCATGAGAGAGTAAAATTAACAGCTCACCAGGGGCGCAGGCTTTTAGAAAACCTCATGGGTGCTCATGCTCATTTGATGGACTCGAAAAAGTGGCCAAGTGTGAGAAGAGAAATGCACACTGATCGACCGACAAATAAATAAATTATTTACTTACATACTGCGTAATTAATTACGTTTGATAAAAATATAAAATGAAACCATTTTATAAAAATGAAACTAGTTTTTAGTATCAAAAAATATTATGATTTAGGTATACGTAACCTAAAAGGCGATTACTGATCTGTTTTTTTATGTTTATTCTCAGGGGTGCTAGGCAACCACTGTTTATTTCTCATGGGTGCTCGAGCCCCCGAACACCCACGGAGTCGGCGCCCCTGCAGCTCACTATGGCTAATGCATAGGCTTGCGGACGACGAGCAATAGGAAACTCGTCGTCCGGTAAGGACCAAGGCCGATTCGACAGCGAGTTGTAGGTATTCCACACGTGCCTCAAAGAGATATCAGCAAAACTGACGGGGCCCAGGAGGGCCGATGCCTGCTAGGACTGTGGGAAGGTTCGAAAGAGTTGGGCACGATTGATGCAGTGGTTGAGCGATTGCCTACTCCGCTGCGTGTCGTGGGTTCGATTCCCGCACTGAATACATATTTGTATGGCCTATAGATAGTTGTTCCGATTGTGATTGTCTTGTCTATGTTAATTTACATGTTTGTGAATGCACCCATGAGTAAACTAACGTAAAAAAAATAGCTAATATAAAAACAAATAATTAATAAAAAATAATATAATTAATAATAAAAAAATAAAAAAAAAATAAAAAAATATTAAATTATATATTTTTTTGTTATATTATTTTTATTTTATTTTTATTTATTAATATAATTAATTGCTAATTTTTTTTATTGTTATTTGCTTATTGTTGTTTTTTTTTACTGAGTTTATTCTATTCTATTGCTGGACTATAAACAGTCTCCATAACACTTGTTAGTTCCAGTATATCTTATATTATATATCTATAAAAGAAAGTCGTGTTAGTTACACTATTTATAACTCAAGAACGGCTGAACCGATTTGGCTGAAAGTTGGTGGGGAGGTAGCTTAGAACCAGGAGACGGACATATGATACTTTTTTTTTTTGAGTAGGGTAGAGTGGGGTAGAGTAGGGTAGAGCAGGGTAGAGCAGGGTAGAGCAGGGTAGGGTAAGGTAGAGTAGGATAGAGTTGGGTAGAGTAGGATATAGTAGTCAGTTGACGGGAGCGAAGCCGCGGGCAAAAGCTAGTCTGGGATATTACTTCTTCAGCTGGATAACTCTGGAAACTATATCGCGGATCGGTGAATCCAGTTCTTTTCTGGAACATGTCGTTGGAGGAATGACGTTTGAGAATTGTAGATTAGGACATGTTTCAGACATTCTAAAAATAAGAATATGACAAGAAATTATTCATACGATCTTACCCCACGCATTACCGGGAACAAATTGATTCACTTCAAAGTGAGATTGCTCCAGAGTTTTCAGAGATTTGTACAGAAAATGTGCTACACTCATTTTATAGCTGGTTTCAAGTGAAAATGGTCACAAACGAAAATAATATCGTGATTCATTATTATCTCAAGATAATCGATGTGTTTCAAGGGAAATGCGTAGTCATAATGTTACTGAGAATCGTTTACTCGTAATTTTGCATATCATTAATATTTTAATAAAAATTAGTTTAGATTTCATTTCCAGCTTCAGTTATAGATTTATTATCTACAGCTTTGACAATAGCCATTTACAAGTCCGTGATAAGACCTGTCATACTGTATTGATCAGAATGTTGGGCTATGAAAAAGACGGATGAAAAAAGATTACATGTAGCGGAGATGAGAATGTTGAGATAGATGTGTGGTGTGACGAGAATGGATAAAGTGAGAAATGAGTATATTAGAGGAAGTTTGAAAGTGGCGCCAGTGACTGAAAAGTTGAAAGGAAATCTTTTGTCTTGATATGGTGATGTGAAGAGGAGGGATGAAACGCATGTTACTAAAAGAGTTCTGAGTATACATGTAGATGGATGGAGCGGGAGAGGGATACCAAAGATAAGATGGATAGATTGTGTGAGGAGTGATATGAAAGAAAGGGGAGTTAGTGATAGTGTGACGGGTGATAGAACAGAATGGAAGAAAAAACGTGTTGCGCTGACCCCAAGTAATATGGGATAAGGGCAGTAAGAAGAAGAGCTTTGACAATAGCCCTTCAATCGGAAGGTCGTGAGATTCTGTCAGTACCATCGTACATATATAGGTAGGTATGAACAACCTCTTTGCGTCAAGTGCAGAGGAAAGCTGATGGTCATTCTCCTAAAATAATACATTTTTTTTTTATTTGTCTTACGTTTGACCACTATCTCACCTGATGGTAAGCGATGATGTGGTCGACGATGGAGCACGCTTGCCTAGAAGTAAACTGTTCACCCTTATCTTTAAGACCCCTAGGTGGTTACTATCAGGACACACAGACTTCAACTGGGAATTCCACTCCTTCTCAACGATCTCTCGCGCTGGGCCTGGTTCAGGCTATGGTCTGAAGCGAGAGGGAATGGGAAGCGGTCGCCTCTAGTAATGTTAGCGAAAGAGAAGGCCGCAACAGTGAGGGAACGGACATCCTCACGCCACAGGAGACGCCCCGGGCATCGGGAGTCGCAGGGCGTAGCCCACCCAGCCACCGTAGGCGCGGGCATGTGGACGATTAGCAATGGGTAGCTCGCCGTCCGGTAAGCGTCGAGCCTCCATTTATTTATTTATTTAATGCTTTATGCACACAAAAAGTACAGAGGCGGACTTAATGCCTTAGGCATTTTCTACCAGTCAACCTTTGGGTGATGCAGAGAAAAGTAGTGGTAGGTGCAATAAAAGAGAGGGAAAAAGGCTAATACAGGAATAGATTTACTTATAGACCATAGAATAGATATACTAATAAACCATAGAATATCCATTGTTATTCGATTCCCTGGAAACATACAGATTTTTATAACTATCTTACGACACGCTTATCAATATCTGCATCGATAACGAACTTGATAACTACATAGGAGTAAATGACATTATGAAGTTTTATCAGTTGATTAAAAATGTGATTTCATTTCCTCATAAGTCGGCACTCGACTACAATATACTAAAACCTTTTTATATAACATGGTTGTTGTATAAAAAGGTTTATTATAACAACTGTTACACAGATAAGGAACACATCCGAACCTTTTTCTAAACTAATATTATTAACATTAAAAAAGTAAATTTTGTAAAAAAAAAAAAAGTAAATTCAAAGTAAATTTTCCTTCAAGCGTAAAATTCGGAACTTACTACTTGAAGTCCTCTCAACCTTAGTTCGGTCTTCGTCATAATTGTTATTTTTTAAAATTCTCCTAATTATAATGAATTTATAGTATTAGTGTATAATATTAGCATATAAATATTAGTATTTTATTATTGTGACTTAATTTAATGATACTACATTCCACTTGATATAATTATCTGTTATTTATTTATTGTGCACACCTACCACAGTGTTGTCTTTTTTAACCCAAAGGTTGACTGCTAGAGAATACCTTGTTGCATTAAGTCCGCCTATGTACCACTACTGTACATGAATTTTATATAAATAAATAAATAAACATTATAAAAAAGGACACTGGTAAATTATATCCTAAAACAGGATACTTTTCATCCCAGATATAAGTTCCGCTATTAACGCGGTCGAAGCTGCTGGCAAAATCTACTCGTTTCACATCACTGTGGCATGGTAGGCACAATGGATGAGCAATTGACTGTTGGGCTGTGTACTGCAGGTTCGATTCCCGCACGAAACTAATATTTGTGCAGCCCACAGGTAAGTTGTTCCGGGTCTGGGTGATTTAAGCTATTGTTTTTTTTTTATTGGGTGGGAAAATCATCTTATGACAAATCTCGCTCTTGGGCGGAGCGTGAGATACCTAATGTCAGACTTTTACTGACTAAAAACCCAGCCCTGTTCCTTCTTTGCCGTCGTCCCAGAGCCCCGGGTTTCACTTTCACACTAGCCGTGACGTGAGTTTACATATTTGTAATTCTCTTTGTGAGGCCACGTTTTTAGGGAAGGAAAAAACCGTCTGTCTTTCTGTCTGTCTGTCAAGACCCTTTAACTCGGGAACGCGTGGAGGTATCGAGTTGAAATTAAAACCATAAAATTAGGTCTGCTGCGGTACCTTGTAGCTTTGAAAAGATAAAACTTCTGAGTTAACGAAAAAAAAAGATACGGCAGTTTTTGATGTCGCATAAAACGTTTATTTCGACACTCAAGGGAATCAAAATTCATAGGGTACTTCCCGTTGACCTAGAATCCTGAACTTTGACACAAAGCAACGTCTTATAGCACAGATATAGGAATAAATCTGAAAACAGTAAATTTATTGTTACGTCACAAAAAAGAAACATTTTTTGTAATTCGGAAAAATCTTCGAGAATCCATTCGAAAATTGATCTATTTTCATAAGAAAGTTTGTACAGAACCCTCAGTGAGCGAGTCCGACTCGCACTTACCCAGTTTTTTTTTATATAAAAAGAAAAAGATAAAGACTATAACCTCCATAGATAAGAAACTCATTATCATCATCTTTCTGTCCTGGCCCCGTGATACTGGTGGTCGGCGGAACACGTTGTTTTCTTCATTCTCTCCTGTCAACCCTCACGATTTCACTGACTCCCTTTTCTTTCATATCACCCCTCACACAATCTATTTATATTTTCTTTGGTCTCCCTCTCCCTCTCAGTCATCCACATGTATATTCATAACTCTTTTAAAAACAGGCGTTTCATTCGTCCTTTTCACAGGACCATACCAAGACATACGATTCCCTTTCCACTTTTCAGTCACTGCCGCCACTTTCAAACTTCCTCTAATATACTTACCGATTTCACAGATATGAAACACATAATTAACAATTATCGGCAACATTGTATAAAGTTCAATGGAACGACTCATTCAGATATAGATCGCGCTATCTATATCCCACGCGGTTATATCATTCAGGTCAATGACATTATTATAAACTGTCAGTGGCGGATTAGCCATGTAGCAAGAGTAGCAAATGCTACAGGCCCCGTGCATTTTGGGGTACCTACTGCACGGTCGGGGATCCTGCACTTAACGCAAAAAAAATCTATTCAAAGTATATAATAAGTAACCTATTTATGTATATATTTAAATCCGAATACAGCTGATTATTTCATTGAATATGAAAGTCAATCTCTTATATTGCCCTCATTATCGTACTTTCATTGTACATTACCCAATCTTGAAATCCACGGGGTTATTGGTGATTGAGAAAAAGGATGAGAATAATAGTACTAAATAGGTCGATAATAGTTCTCGACCAAGTGGACCCTTGGTCGAGTTTGCTACAGGCTCCGCGCTGGCTTAATCCGCCACTGTAAACTGTTCTTGTGTAACTAACTTATTTATACAACTCTACATTTAAGAGCTCTTGAAAGATCTCTTTGACAATCTAATTGGCTATTGCGGATTTTGACATGTCTAAAGAGGCAATGCCACCTGACGGGCCTGATTTCTGCGTAAAGCATTTCTATGTTTCAATTATCTGATGTGAAAGAAAGAAAAGAAAGAAAAAAGAATTTATTTGGTACCTACAGCACAAAGCACAAACACAATATTAGGTAACATGAGAAAAAAAAGCATAAAATATATAGTTTCAATATAGTTGTTGTAGTTGTAGTTATAGTGTGCAGGAAATCGTAGATGATTCTAATGACAGACTCATTTAACATTTTCAAGTTTACCTATGAAATTGCCTGGAATTACCACTTTCCACTATCTTTCCAGAAAATGGTCCAGTTCTTCATCTTCTCCTTGCTTTACGTCAGCAGTCATCTTTAAGTAAGCAGCAGCAGCACCCTTCTAATTATCTTTCTTGCACGTTCTTCTCCATAGAGATCTACACTTTGGAACGTGCAATTTAACTTCACTTTTTTTTTTACTGACCGACATTTTAACAATTCAAAAGTGCCAGCCCCCCTAGCCCAGTTACAACCGTTTCGTTTCGATTCTCTTTTCGTTGATCGCCTCGAGTCGGCCTCGCCTCCTATTCCTTTGTTCTGACCACGTGACTGAGCGTTGAGATGACGTCGGAATAAAGGAATAGGAGGCGTGGCCTACTCGAGGCGATCGACGAAAAGAGAATCGAAACGAAACGGTTGTAACTTGGCTAGGGGGGCTGTAATTAGTCTATTTGAAATAAACGTTTCTGATTTCTGATTATCTAACTGCTGGGCAAGTCTGTTGTGGATTTAGGAATTGTTTGTGTGTTTTTGATCCATTTTGTGCTGCAATCTTTTTTTGAAAAAATCACTATCATCATTTCAGCCGAAAGACATCCACTGCTAGACATAAGCCTCCCCCAAGTGCCACACAATGACCGGTTCTGTGCATCTACTTCCAACGCTGCGTCTTTCGGTACGTTGTCTCCACTCAAGAACATTTCGGCCCCATCGACCATCTGTTTTGTGATTCTTCGGGCTATGTCGGTTACCTTAGTTTTCCTACGGATATCTTCATTTCTGATCCTATCAAGCAAAGAAACTCCGAGCACAGCCCTCTCCATTGCCCTTTGGGTGATTAAACTAAACTTCTGATGAGCATCACGTTTCGGAGTCGTACCTATGTCATCACTGGCAACATGTACTTACTGGTCATAAACTATTGTTTTGTTACACTGTGGTATGTCAGACGAAAAGATGCAGCAGCACCGAGCAGCTTCCCGAACGCTACTCAACCGAGCCGGATTCGACGATATCTTTCTCGAATTAGACCTACCTAACTGATCCATCTGTCCTAAGTGAACGTAATCGTCTACAACTTCGCGTCTCCGATCTTGATAGGAGTGGGTGCTATATCGATGTGACCTTGGCTTTGAACATGTCAAAAATGCTATGATCAAATTATAATTCAGCACAAATCACATGCAGTATTGAAATGCCCCATTCAGCAAGATTGACTGACAAGTAGCGGTAACTCAAGGTCCCCAACAGTTTTCACGCTTGCTCACGGCGTGGGTATCTATTTAATTAAGTATGTAGGCTTTGCCACCCACTTAAATGACTAAAAATGGGTGTGAATAAAAGGTGAACCGTTAGTTTCGTCATAGTGTCATTGGTTTGTGAATTTGTAGGACGAATGTCGACGCTAAAATATCTCATTGATAAAAAAAATACGTGAGGAAACGAAGATTAATAAACGAGGTTTCTATTCTAAACAGTGAAGTTCAGAAACCTGACATTGCAGTCAGGTTTCTGAACTTCATGCAGTAGATTCATAACAATATTATAGAAAATCAGGATTCCAATATCGTTTCGAAATTTTTGAAAGGACACGGGAACTGAAACATGGGCCTCCTAATTTGTAACCGAGGAGTTGGTTCGTTGTTTGATAATAACCAACCAAAAAAAGGGTCCTGTAGCTCAATCTTGGGATGCGGGAATGTTCGAAATAGTCACCCAAAGGGCAACTGCAGGAAAACATGTGGGTCTTAGTAAAACTTTGACACTCCCTCGCTCCATCCAGAGCGGATAAAGATATTTAATGATATCCAACCAAAAAAAGCGTGATCGAATCAGAAATGAAGATATCCGCAGGAGAACCAAGGTTGCCGACATAGCGCGAAGAATCGCCAAACTAAAGTGGCAATGGGCAGGGCACATTGCTCGCAGAACGAATGGCCGTTGGGGCCGAAAGGTTCTGGAGTGGCGACCGCGTACCGGAAGACGCAGTGTCGGAAGGCCCCCTACAAGGTGGACCGATGACCTGGTGAAGGTTGCGGGAATCCGATGGATGCGAGACGCACAGGATCGTTCGCTGTGGCGACGTTTGGGGGAGGCCTATGTCCAGCAGTGGACGTCTATCGGCTGAAATGATGATGATGATGATGAACCAAAAAAAGGGTAGTTCCAGGTAGGGTAAGCACCAAGGGTACCGACATTGCCCGAAGAATTTCCCAACTTCAGTGGCTGGCAGAACAGATGGTCGATGGGGCCGAAAGGTTCAGGACTAAGACGAAGCTGGAAGACGCAGCGTCGGAAGGCTTCCCACAAGATGTACTAATGACCTGGCGAGGGTCACGGGAATCCGATGGATGCGAGACGCACAGGACGGGTCGGTGTGGCGTCACTTGGGGAGGATGAAGGTAGCTCGATCTTTGCACCATACCACAAACAGTGATATTTTCACACAGTCTGGTCCTTTCTTGAAATAACAAACAATTTTATACAACTATTGCAATAGTCCGTAATTATATTTCTAAGTGCGTCACGCAATAAATCACGAAACATATCATCACAGAAATAGAATTTAAACTATCTTCACATTCTCATTATGTACTTACTTACATAAGTGACGTATGTAGTACATAACAGATTGTCCAAGGCAGACGCTAATTATTATGTAACATCAAGACTTGTACGCCTCAAAGGAGTAGAAAGATACTCATGAAACCCTCACATTTTTTTTATTATTGATAGGGAGAGATACTGGTCAAGCGCGAGGCTTGACCATTATCTCGCCTGATGGAGAAGGACGATGTGGTCGACGATGGAGCACGCTTGTCTAGAAGTAACCTATTCACTCTTGACTTAAAGATCACTGGAAACACAGACTCCGGCAGGGAATTCTACTACTAGTACGCACAATGAATGTGTTTTCAAAACGTGCGTATAGGTGGGATGTTCACCATGTACCGGTGGCACATCATCGCCGTACGTCTGGTGGCCCGATGATGGGATGGAACGGGTTTGGTGGAATTAGATTATGCACACTCCCCGAAATGGAACCGGTTGAAAATTGACAAGCTAGCAAATCGGCGTCGGAGCTCTCAACAATTTTAAGCTTCGACTCGACGAGTGCATCATTACCAACACACCCACGTTTCGCCAGTTATGTGCTTCCTTGCTAAAGAGTCGTGAATCATCAAATAACTTCCCGCTCTGGGTGGAGCGAGTGTCAGACTTTTACTGACTAAAACCCACACGTGTTCCTTCAGTGGCCCTTTGCGTTCTTTTGCGCGGTGACTCTTTCGAACCACCTCACAGAACTTAAGTAGGCTTTTAAAAACCTCGCTTCCATTCTTAAAAAAAAATTACCGAGTAAAAAAAGAGATTATCTCTTAATGCACTAAAGATTACGTTACACGCATATAAAAAAAACATAATTACTTCTTGTATTGCGTTATTCTTCTAATGGTATTATAACTATGTGTAGTCACTTAAGTTAATTGTCGAAATAATCAGTGTTATGATTAGTGTTTCGTTGGTCTAGCGGTAGGCAATGAACATTGCTAAACGTGGGATATATGCGGTTTGATCTCGCCGTCGGTCAAAATGATTTTGATTTTTTTACCGGGCATCTCTGCAGTATGGTAGCTGGACCCACCCAGTTACCTCAACGTCCGGCCGTCCGATACGGACCAAGCCTGAGTCGTCAACGGCGCAGTGTTGTACGCGCGTCTCAAAGAAATGTCAACAAAACCGTAAGCGGCCGATATCTGCGAAGGCAACGGGAATTTTTAAAACGGATACCGTGGCCCTGGAACACAAAGGGCAACTGAAGGACACAGGTAGGTTTTAGCCAGAAAAAGTCTATCAGTATCTCTCTCTCGCTACACCCAGACCGGGAGGTGTTAGCATAACATAGCATAGCATAATCAGCCTTTTAATGTTCCCACTGTTGGGACTCAGGGCTCCTCTCTCTAGGAGAGTGAATCGGCCGTAATCCACCACGCGGGCCCAGTGCGGATTGGTGAATGTCTTTGAATTTTTGGTTCTAGGACATGCCGGTTTCCTCACGATGTTTCCCTTCACCGTTTTGAGAGCAGTGGTGCGGGAGGTGTTATTTAATGATTTTTATTTGATGATTTCCTACCACAAAAAAAAAACATGCCTCGCTTACATGGGCGTTCTCTTCTCTTATATAAGAAAATCTGTGAACAATCCTTACAGCATCATAGGCATGAAACTAATTCCCATCGAAAAAAAGGCCTACTTTAGTTTCAAGAGAATCTCCTAGACCAATACCGTTAGGTAATGAGGATCTATCCAGGTCACGATTGAGTCTACTTTCATTAAGGACTGAACGCAAATCATGATAGAAATCTTATCTGGTAACGATCTAATAGTATATTAATAATGATCAAGACCCCGAGGTCTAAGTCCATGGTTGTTGTCATAAAAAATTCAAGGGTATTTAGAAATAATTACGAGGCTGTCATTAGTGAGTGGTAGGTATTTCAGGGTTTAGTATGAGAAGTGGGCACATTAAAGGAAGTTTGGAAGTGATGCCAGGCCAGTGACTGAAAAGTTCAGAGGGAATTAATCGTTTATCTTGATATGGTCATGTAAAGAGAAGGGATGTAACGCATGTTACTAAAACGCATGCTTAATCACAAAGAGACTTAACTCAAAAAGAAGGTATTCGAAACTGACAAAACATGTTTCAACAATAAGGTTCAATTTTGAAAAACCCTTTTTTTGAGTTACGTCTCTTTTTGATTAAGCTTGCGAAAAGAGTTATGAGTATATATCTACGTGTTGATGGATGGAGAGGGAAAGCAAGGCCAAAGAAAAGATAATAATAATATTCCACAACTTTCACATAACGCCATTAAGTCCCAAACTATGCAGAGCTTGTACTATGAGTACTAGACAGCTGATAATATTATATACTTAACATATTTCTAAATACATGATCGTGCTCAACACACAAACATTTTTCTTGGGTGGGAATCGAAACCACGACCAGCTTAGCAGTCAAGGCTAAACCACTAGACCAACAAGCTAGTTCAAAAGATGGATGGATTGTGTAAGAAGTGTTGTAAAAGAAAAAGAAGTCAGTGTTAGCCTGACTGCTGACAGGATAGAATGGAAGAAAGAAACATGTTACCCGACCCCAAGTAATATGGAACAAGGGCAGGAAGATGATGAGGTATGTCAGGGTGTGCCAATTGTCATTTTGTAGATATGCTGATTCGTATTGATCTTGTTCTTTGAGGGAAATCATCAAACAACTTCTCCCAGTCTGGGTGGAGCGAAAATCGTTCTAGATGCGAAAAGACCCAGGGGGAGGAATCCGATACGTTGGTCAGACCAAATCCGTGCTACATTGGAGAACACAGTCTGCGACTCCATCCACATAGCCGAAGATAGGACAACATGGCGAAATATCTACATGAAAGTTATTCGTCGAGTTCACGACGAGCATTGAGGATAAACGACGCAAGGAGGGGGCTTGATTATACCGCGCGATTTAAACTTGTTTTTAAATTGATTTAAATTCCGTCAAATAAGCGGTATTCGTAAGCATTCTCATTAGTTCTATTGTCTGCAATTTTCATCGTCTATGTTTCAGTTTTTTCCACTTTAAGGAACGGAAAAAAGGCTAACACGCCCGTGCTAGACTTACTGACTAAAACTACACCTGTGTCCTTCAGTTGCCAGTTGCGTTCTAGGACCACGAGTTTTCTTTTTAGAAAATCACCGTGGCCCTAGCGGGTATCGACTCCGTTGGGCCCCTACGGTTTGCTGACATTTCTTTAAGGAGCGCGTGGAACACTACACGCTGTCGACGACTTGGGCTCGGTTTGAATGGTTGCTGGATGGCGAGCTACCTAACGCCCGTCGTCCGCAAGCCCGCGCCTGTCTTGGGTTATCATTTCAGCTCAAAAACTGATTACTGCTGGAGGTAGATAGGTATACCAACCACTCATGTTCTTCTCACATTGAGTGGATACCCGCAGCCTTCACCAGGTTATTGGTCCACCTTGTGGGAGGTCTGCTCCCTCATTGAAATCTTAACCTTACTCCATTTGTACAGTGATTGTGACAATTACAGACCCATATCGGTCCTATCAGCACTTTCTAAAATACTAGAAAGGATCCTAAACAATGCTTTAAATAAATTCCTCAACAAACATCAACTCATTGCTGATAATCAATATGGTTTTCGCACAGGAATTTCAACTGAAGATGCAGTTCTTGACCTAACGCAGTTCGTTGCTAGGAAGCTTGACAGTCGTGTCAAAAGTCTAGGGATCTTCCTAGACCTCTCTAAAGCCTTTGACACAGTATCTGTTCCCAAACTTATCTCTAAAATGGAACTCCTAGGAGTACGTGGAAACACCCTCGAAATTTTCAAAGACTATCTTAACAACAGGACCCTACGAGTAAAAATTGGAGAGTTTATAAGTGACGAAGTAGCTACTACTTATGGTGTACCTCAGGGAAGCATTCTAGGCCCCACCCTCTTCCAGATATACGTCAATGAGTTATGCAGAATGTCCATCCCCAACTCCAAGATCTTTGCGTATGCAGACGACACTGCAGTCATAGTTTACGGACCAACTTGGGATAGTGTTAAGCGCTACGCAGAAGAGGCAATAACAAGAATAATGAAATGGCTAAACCTAAACCTACTTACCCTAAATTGCGATAAAACGACGTTCATTCCATTCTCTATCCGGCGTAACAATTTGCCCGACAAATTCTTTACACTATCAGCGCATACCTGCTCAAATCAATCCGCACTATGTTTATGTCCAACACTTACAAAAACTGACCATGTGAAATATCTGGGTGTCCAAATTGACGGAGGCTTACGATGGGACAAACAGGTTGACGCCATTTCCACTAGATCTATGAAACTTCTGCATGTTTTCAAATCCCTTAGAGACTCGGCCGCGCCCGAAACCCTGAAGATGGTGTACTATGCATTATGTCAATCCGTTATCGGATATTGCATCACAGTATGGGGTGGTGCAAATATAACCAGTCTTCTGAGGATTGAAAGAGCGCAGAGAGCCGTATTGAAGGTGATGTTGCGTAAACCTTTTCGCTATCCCACTACGCAACTATATGCAGATTGCAAAGTACTTTCTGTCCGCCAGCTTTTTGTACTCCAGTCTACTATTAGAAAGCATGCTAGCGTTCCCCCAGCTGACCCCACAAAAAGAAAGAAACTTCCATTAGGTACTCCTCACAAAACCACCTTTGCTCGACACCAGTACTACACATTAAGTACACATATCTACAAACAAGTTCACAAGAATTTAAACATTGTCAATCTAAATAAATATGAATTAAAATCAAAATTAACCGAATGGCTACTGGAGCGTGACTATTTACAAACAGAGTCCTTGCTTAAGTACGTCGCCTAACTACATATATCTCCAAACACGCACATCCACACACTTCACACAAAGCACACATCATATATACTTACACAACATATAAAACATACATATAAACGTACCATCACACACCATCACACACACACCATCACATACACACTACCACACACATACACACTCATGTAAGAGATTTAACTTTACTTTTACTAAAATTAATTATTTCTGTATAAACTGATCTTTATTTAACATCAATCGTTGAGGTAGATCGGCACAGTCCACTATTGTATACTTATAGCATCTCCTTTTAAGCTGAATCACTGTTTCTCAAGATACAGGTTCCACCCTAGTTTGAGAGGCAGGGTTTCCCTTATTGTGTACAGATTATAGTCCCTAGATTGTATTGTATTGTGTTTCTACCAAAGCTCACTCAAATTGTTTTTATGTAAAACGTCAAATCTGTATTTTTATTAAATAAAGATATTATTATTTCCTTTATTTACTTTATATACATATTTTGTACATTTTTAAATATTTCTTAAAACATAAATAAAAAAAAAAACATTTAAAAATATAAAAAATAGTACCCCACCGGTATCGGGAACAGGGTCCAAGCTACCGGCGGTCAGGGCTCCAGAGAAAGGAACCTCCTAACGATACGAGCCGTGTCCAGGAGTACCGCTTTCTGAATCAAGGCCTTGATCCAGCCGCCTAACGCGAGCCTCCTAAGGTGTTGGTCGAGGCTCTTGGCTATTAAGCCATTGGCTGACACGACTATCGGTACAATGATCGCTGAGTCCACATCCCACATGTCGACAACCTCGCGAGCCAAGTCAATATACTTGATTTGTTTATCTTTCTCGGCTTTCACGAGGTTCTCGTCATGCGGAACGGATATGTCAACAATCATTGCACGCCTCTCGCTTCGGTCCACCACCACTATATCAGGCTTATTGGCTACAATAGTCCTGTCAGTGATGATGGACCGATCCCAGTACAAAGTGATATGACCATTATCAAGAACTGGGTCGGGCTCATACCTGTAGTACGGCACTTCCGATTCCACAAGAGAGTATTTCAGAGCAAGTTGCTGATGGATAATCCTGGCTACAAGGTTGTGTCTATGCAAGTACTCTCCGTTAGCTAGACGAGAACAACCAGAGATAATGTGACGAATTGATTCTCCCGGACGGTGACATGCCCGACAGATGTCAACCGTGCCGTCCTTCACAATAAATCTCCGGTAGTTATTCGTCATGATAACTTCGTCCATAATTGCACAGACAAAACCTTCGGTTTCCCCAAAGAGGTCACCGAAACGCAGCCAGGCTACGGACGCCAATTGGTCTACATCGGGCCCGTGAAAGGCCCGGAAAAAGCGTCCGTGAAGTTCCTTGCTCTGCCATACTTCCCTGCGATCGTTAGTGTCAAGCACTACCGGTTTACGCCAGTTCTCGTTAGCCAGAGAGAGCGGGGTGAGTCCCTTGTCCACTGCCACTACATCTCGATGCATACCCACGTCGGTAGCTAGGAAATATTCCCTGAGACTGCATACCTCGCGGTTGTGTAGGGTCTTATTATTATTATTATTTTTTTTATATTTTATTTATCTCAGGACCCTGAGGTCCTGGACCTTTGGGAGGCGTACGAGGAGCCGAAGCCAACTCGCAGAGGCCCTTTAGATAATTATAAAGGAACATGATATCAACCGACGATTATCCCTGTACGCGCTATGCTAGTGCACCCAAGGACAACCCCCGGTTATTGAAAAACTGTTGCGACATATGGAGAACAAAGATAATAGGGCTATGGTTTTTGGAGTCTTAAGTGGACTGGTAACATGGAACTATGTCAAGACTATGGCCCCTGCCTGAACAACGTTATTAATATGCATCGAAAAAAGGCAGGGGGTGACTTGCACACTCAATAAATGGGCCCCCAAAAACGGCCGCTAGCACGAAGTGACGTAGCAACAAGAGGGCAACATATCCTGAGGTGCTTGAGGGGTGGAGAGGTATATTATTATTATTATTATTATTATTATTATTATTATACCTTCCAAACAATTAGATCAGAATACGTGACATTAGCAACGTGTGTACGGCTTCGGGTTCCTAACCTTGAAGGGATGTCACTTATTGGATGAGGTGTCTCAGTGAGCATGAACTGGATTATAATTATAGTAGAGACCTATAGTTGTTTGTTTTGTCAGATTTTGTTAACGAGTTACGAAACTGATATCTACTTTATAGTACTTAACAATATCCAGGATTTTATCTCCCGGTCTGCACGACTCGGATTCAGTCGGTAAGTTTACGAAACAAGGCTGGTTCGAAAGAGTTACAGGTGGGTTTTAATCAGTAAAAGTCCCATTCTCTCTCTCCACTCAGAGCGGGACAACTTATTTGATCAATTCCTACCTATATGGTTTCGTTTTAACACCCCATAAATCTTAATAGCAAAGAAGATTGTGGATTGTGATTTCATGTCTTTAATTTTTTTTTTTTGTAAGTGGGAAAATCATCCACTGACATCCCCGCTCTTGGGCGGAGCGCGTGTCAGACTTTTACTGACTTAAAACCCACTCCTGTTCCTTCGTTGACTTACAAATATTTGAATTAGAACCGCCTTCTTGCACTTATACCCGATCAATCCATTTAATAAGCAAAATCGGCCTTATAATGTTACTGCAGGGACTCAGGCCTCCTCTCTAGGTGATGGGCTGTAATACACCCCGCGGCGGCCCCAGTGCGGATTGGTGCATGTCACTTGTCTTCGAATTTTTGGTTCTAGGATATGTCAGTTTCCTCACGATGTTTTCCTTCACCGTTTTGAGAGCAGTGATGATGAGATAAATTACACAAAGTAATGCGCCTGACTGGGTTTGAAACCACGTCCTACTACTTGTAAGTCGGGACAGTTACCACTGGGCCACCACTGCTCGCATCCGATACATCTACCCCTTTTTTTTTGCTGCAATCTGTCTCTTCGACATTGAGCTGGATTTTAAATATTCGAAGTGACGAGAGTGTATGGCACAGTATATAGCGATATGTCCAAAATTGGTGCTTTAACTACATCTACCCCTAGTTGAATATATTGCTATTCTCATCGTGCTTGGCAAGTAGATGACTGATCTTTTTTTGTGACATTTAAAATGACTATTTAAGGAAGTTATTACTGGTCATTAGTTCTTATCTTGTTCAAATAATCTGGTCACTACTTTAAGAGGACATTCAAGACGCTGAATGTCAAAACCACAAGGTCAACCACCACTTACCACTACCATTAGTACCATTTTTTTTTTTCGATGGGAAAATCATCCTATGACATCCCCCGCTCTTGCCGCGCGTGGAACAGTACGCGCCTTCGACCACTTGGGCTCGATCCGGATGGTTACCGGATGGTCGGACGGCGAGCTACCCATTGCTCGCCGTCCGCAAGCCCGCGCCTACGGTGGCCGGAAATCGGGATCGGGATCACGGCGGCTGGGGCGTGCACGTGCGGCTTCCTCCTTTACTAGCATTACTGCTTCGCAGAAGGAGGCGACCGCCTGCCACTCCTCCTCGCTTCGGTCCATGGCCTGTACCAAGGCCCGGAGCGAGAGATCGTTGCCGCCGATCGCTCCCACATACCATATTATACTACGTTCTGGAGTTACAGGCGTCCGACTAACTACTCAATTCATTACATTGTAAACTATACTGCACTGTTCTGCCTAGTACTGGCTATTAGCCCATAGGTGAATGATCTATGATTTCATGCAGATGCTATGTTATATTCCTGGTTATGTAGGTATGTGTCTTTCTTTGGGATCAACTAAGACCAGATTCTGCAAGCGGCTTCGCCCGCAAAACTCATGATATGAACATTATTTATACTCTATATCACTCAAGGATAGTGCTGCTGAATATTAGTGAAAGAATTTAATACAAACTTACAAATTTAACCCCTTTATAATATTATAGTATAGACTAGCGACCCGTCCCCAGTTTCGCACGGGTGTTTAAATATCTTTGAAATTGTCGGTCTTTCTTTACTATAATATGCACTTAAACCTTCCTCATAAATCACTCTGTCTATTGGTGAAAACAGCATGATAATCCGTTCAGTAGTTTTTAAGTTTATCGCGTTTAGACAGACAGACGCAGTGGGATATTTTGTTTTAGCATTATACCATCGGTATTTCTGGTAGATAGATAAATATACTCTTTATTGTACCTACACCAATAATAAAATCGGTAATTCTGGTATTGTTTGTTTGTCATTTGGCACCGACTTCCGAAATCTATATATATATAAATGAGTCCCTATTTCCCTTGGTCACGCCATCACACCTGAACGGCTGGACCGATTTCACTTTTTTTTGTTGTTTGTTATTGTCAGGAGAAGGATCTTATGAATTGAAAAATTAAAAAAAATGGTAGTAGGGTAGAGTAATCAGTTGACGGGAGCGAAGCCGCGGGCAAAAGCTAGTTGAAATATAATTTTGATCGTTTTAGTGTCTTCGTGTTATTTAATCTGAAAGCATATCCTTTTAGGGGAAAAAAATGCAAATCAATCCATATGTGACGGAGTTCTGACAAACATAAAAAAAAAACTTACAACCGAATTGAGAAACTCCTCTTTTTTTTTGAAGTCGGTTGAAGAAAGGGACGAATCGAAATGGGAGAAAATGATTGCGTGATATCTAGTGTGACAGTAGACAAGGGATAATGGACGAAGATCATGGTGCACCGACCACAAGGTAAAGTGCAAGTACCTCCAACGAAACAAGGACAGATGATGATCGTAAATGTCTAATCTCTCGGCTTAGAAAGTCAAAGGCTTGATTTACCTCGGAAGTCTGCTATAAATAACACCGAATTCCGTAGTTTCCTGTGCATAAAACAGCATTACATCTACCGGAAAGCATCAACTTTCCCACAATTTCTAAATCAGACATAAACATATGGTGACAATATTTCGTCACTCCAAACCGGGGCAGCTATTGGATCGTGGAATCCAATCTCTTCGTCCATGTGTACGATTTAACCCATTTATTTGTCTCATCTACCAGACTGTGGCGGCGCGGGCACGTAATTGATTTGTCACATCCTATTATTGTATTTTGAACTTATGTTGACGAGTATTTATATGTATTCTGGTACTCTTAACACAAGTTGAATCTTAATTTGGGTACCAGTGTTCAACAACATTAGCACTTCAAATAGTATAAAAATTGTTATTTTTTGTCTGTATAAATGCTGTGTGTATTAATTGCAATAAAAATATTATTATTATTTAAATGATGTAATTTAGACATTTTTATTATTATTTTAATTAATTTGAAGTAATTTTATGATTTTTGCTCTTAAGATTTTATTATTATTGTATTTAATTTATTGTATTTGTACGCCTTTCTAGGCAAAACATGTTGAAACTTTTTTTTGTTTTGTAATCGTTTCAACTGATTTCTATCTTACACATGTTTTTGACAAATAAAAGTTAATCTTATCTTATCACATATATCATACTGTGGCGTTGAAAGGGTGAAAGTATTTAGTATCCAAGTCAAATATATTACATTAAAAAAAAATGATCGTAAATTTCTTTAAGTCTCAGTTTATTCTATAAGCCTGTTATAAATAATACCGAATTCAGTAGTTTCCTAGGCATAAACCAGCATTACATCTAGGTACCAGAAAGCATCAACTTTCCCACAAATTCTAAAAAGAAAGAATGGACAGAAAGAAAAACAGTTTATTTACGTGAAATGAAGCAAACTTAAAACAGACATATACACGTGGTGAGGTGACAATATTTCGTCACTCCAAACCGCAGCTATTCAGCAGTTGGAAACGTACAAATGGACGAAGACATTGGATTCGACGCTGTCAGTATTACAAAACAATGATCTCTGTAACTGTCTTATATATATTTGTCAGGAAGTAATATTTTGGTGTCAACATCAAAGCTGTTTGAGAATTAAATAAACGTTAGATTCAGGGCTGTCGCGTGGTTTAACGGTGGCTTCATGGATTAACGCAAGATTTATTTTAACTGATGGCTTTTCTTAGATTGTAATGTTATTATTAATGTTGAAATATGGGTGATGATTTTGAGCGACTATCATTTACAGAATAGGTTTTATCCGAATTAATTCTTCAAGCATAGGTGCTTGAGGAATTAATTCGAGGAGATAGGTCTCCATATACTAAACGCAAAAAAGACAGTAGTTAAACCTGCTGCTTATAAAACTGCGGTATTCGTCGGATGTTTCAAGCATCGTCGTCTCGTATGAAACTAAGCGGTATTAAGCGACATTTGAGGGTGAGAAACTTGGCGCTTTTATTAGACTCTATTCAAGATTCTAACATACGATCACCGAAACTTCCTGTACTTCAGTTCAATATATTCACTACACAAACATAGGTGTATGAATTTAGGTAGTACCTATCCATCTTGACGTATACGTACGTCAAGATGGATGATGTATGGCTCATCAATTCAATAATCTCCTAGTGCAGATAGGTTTAAAGAATTTATTTCCCATACGAACATTACAGTTCAGTTACAATGAGATACAAAGAGCATAACTATCATAATATTTGCATTTGTAGATCACGTGCTAATCGCTGTAGTACTTGACAACTAAGCACATATTGCTATATATGTTGCTAGTGTTTAACGAAACTGCCAACCCTATACCACAACTCTCGTTTTCGCAAAGCATGCATGACTAACACCAACATTTCTGAGTTTCCGCTTCCCGCCATAACACTTCCAATTTTATCCGCTATTTATTTTAAAGTTAGCTCATCGGTCCATAATACTGCCATATTGTGAAGGTAGGTCCACGCAAGAGGAGCCGGAGTGCTTTGCTCCTCAAGAGTCGGTCCAAACTACACGAATTTGAGCTCGACTCGTGCTCCGCTCGTATTCGGCTCTTCTAGAGTCGGTTTGCACACTACAAGAATTTGAGCTCGGCTCGTGATTGGCCCATCTAGAGACCACTAGCAACCCACCTTAAGACTAGCCAAAATCCTTTATAGAAGAGGATCAAGCATCGATCATCAGTTTTGCTTACTGGAAAACAACATAAAACGCTTTAGATCCACATTCCTTGTGCGCACAGCTAAAGAGTGGAATTCCCTGCCGGAGTCTGTGCTTCCTGATAACTACAACCTAGGTATCTTTAAGTCAAGAGTGAATAGGTTACTTCTAGGCAAGTGTGCTCCATCGTTGACATCATCGTCGGTTACCGTTGTTGAGATAGTGGTAAAACGCGAACCTATCAATAACAATAAAAAATACTTTCTGCGTTCAGATCCATAAAATAGAATATTGTCAAAAGTATGCGAGAGGTAGTGTCGCTAGCGTTGTGATTGATACTCGTGCCTTTTCTGTATGACAAGAGCCCTGGGGCCCAAGTCTGCTACGGACTTTTAGCAAAATAGCGAATTTATAAAAATAAATTCACTATTTTGCTAAAAGTCCGTAATCTGCTAATTCATAATGATCGATCATTGATCGGTCAATGGTCTCGTACTAGAGTTGTGGTACGAGTAGAATGACAATATCGAGCTTACTGCACTATGACGTTCTAATGGTAGGTTACTGATCAAACGAACTGTCAAAATTTTAGCAGATTACAGCATACGTCAGTTATTCGTTTGTCAATATGTACGAGATTACCATTCTATGCCACTTCTTTCAATGGAGTGTCAGTGGTTGACCATTGGAAAGTCATAATGATGGCATTATATTAGTAGATTACCAAACTTGTCAAAATCAACAATTTGAAATTAATGAGAGACCATTCTGACACTATTGTAATAGCAGACTTGAGGCCCTTTTCCCTGCAACGCTGCAGTGGGTTCAATTACAGGCTGGTATTATTGCAATGCCAGACGGATCCTAGGCTCACTTACAAAGTACATTATTTGAATCTACTTCCAAACCAGGCCATTTTAATCAGTCCATATAACACTTGATAACAAATAAATCATCGTTAACAACATGATCAGCCCTAGCCCTAACACAAACAATAATTAAACTAAATTGATGCAACTATGAGTTCAACGCACCGTCAGTTGTGTATTCCTGGTTCCTGTCAAAGATTCAGATGTTAATGTGTGATGTAATACCGTTTTAGTTTTTATGCCTATGATGGTTTGAACTCAGTGAGGATTGTTCACATTTATTTTAGTTTTCTGTGTCACTCAGTGGTTACAAGGGGGTAGAGATTGTTTTTTTTTTTGAGCGGGAAGTCATTCAATGACTTTATTTATTTTTATTTATTTATTTAAAATTTCAGTAACAACTCCTTAACAGCTCACGCCAATGCGATGCTATTACTTACTTCCGTATTTTCATTATAAATTAATAATCATACCAAATACAAAATTTATACAAAATAAAAAAATAACAATAATAATAAAATCAAATAAAGTACAGTATGTACAAACAAACGTATGTAGGGGTCATTAAATATGTATAATATACAAAAAAATTAAATGCAGGCTGCAGTTAAACACATCTATCTCTGTAGAATAGTGTTCAGCAATCTAGAGAGCTGTGGTGGCCGAGTGGTAACGGTCCCGACTTACGAGTTGTAGGTCGCGGGTTCCAACCCAGCCAGGCGCATTACGTTGTGTAATTTACTTCATCACCACTGCTCTCAAAACGGTGAAGGAAAACATCGTGAGGAAACCGGCATGTCCTAGAACCAACAATTCGAAGACATGTGACATTCACCAACCCGCACTGGGCCCGCGTGGTGGATTACGGCCCATTCCCTCTCCTTGAGAGGAGGCCCGAGTCCCAGCAGTGGGAACATTAAAAAGGCTGATTATATAATATTATATATAATCTGACGGCGCGTGACATGGAGGTAAACTTGTTCAGGTTTGTCCTAGAAAAAGACTTCTCCCGCTCTAGGGTGGAACGAGAAGGCGTATCAGACTTTGAATGACTAAAACCACCTGTGTCCTTCAGTTGCTCTGAAACTAAACTCACTCTTTCAAACGTTCCCGCAGCCATAGCAGGCATCGACCCTGCTGGGCCCCTTCAGTTTTCAGTTTTGCTGACATATCTCTGAGGCGCGTGTGGAACACTACGTGCCGCTGACTCAGGCCTGGTTCTTACCGGAAGAGCGGACAACAAACTACTCATTGCTCGTCGTCCGCCTGCACCTGCTGTCGCCCGATTGTGTGAAATATAAAATGGTTAGAAAGGAAGTGACTACGCAGACTGTTGCGGAGGTTAAACAGGCATTCGCTTCATATAAATTACTTTATTCAGCTGCATCATAGAAAGAAATATTATGTAACCAGATTTTTTGTTGTACTGATTTATAAGAGTCTCCATGGAGTTTCTTGCTCGTTCTTCTCCATAGAGATCTATGCTTTGGAATCTGCAATTGCAACTGATGACTATTTTATTAGGGACACGTCAACTGAAAATATTTTAAAATACCGAAAGACACGCCGTATTTCAGAATATTTCACACTTTTGTTGTGTGTAAAAAAGAAATACTAACTAACCGTGTAAATGTTCGAGTTGATTAAATTAATTAAACATGACTCAATTTGTTTTTTGTTTGAAATCTAATATTCTTGTAATCGGAGAATCAATTTGATTTAATGATTAGATTACGTAGATTGATACCAGCGACGTGCGAGCAATACAAGTTAAAAAGCCGGGCTTGATGTGAAAATAATACCTCACCACACCACAGTCATCTATATCATAAAACACAACAAATGAATTAAATTAAATAAAACTCTAATTTTTAAACTTCGCGCGCTTATGCGTTTACGCGCTGTTGCCATTTCGTGTTCATTCACGCACGATACCTAGGACGTAAGCACAGTTGCCGCTCTGAGCGCCATCTCTCCGATCTCACTCTAACACTTAACAAAAAAAAGAGATGAACACTAGTGTGTTGCTGCCTCTGTCTGGCGCAAAGGCTTGTTATGAGGCTTGATCTGCCATCTCACTTTTCCCTATAAAAACATAAAAATGTGAGTCTGTGTGAGTAAAATTTGATACTGTGTGCAAGTACTAATCGAACATTTTTTCTTTAAAATATTCCGGGCTTGAAATGTTTGATCAATGAATTTTACTACAAGGCGCACTTTTACTATACAAATTCCGAGGCGCCCTCTATCTATGACGCTTAAAAGTTCCGCAAACAAATTAGTTCAAATTTGCTTTGAGCGGTTAAATCGTGTTTACTTTTACGTGTGTTTTGTTAACAAAGATTTTTGATTTCTGTCATTTAAAGTTTTATGATTAGTTATTACTGTAACTTACTTTGTTTTGAAGTGATTAAAGTTTATTATCTTTGAAATGAATTCGGAAATACATGCAATTGTTTCTTGTGACGGATTAAAATGTGTGGAAAAAATACTTGGCCAGGTAAAGACTTTGACTTTTAGAGATAAATATGATCTCGTAACTTCGCCTAAACATACCCCTGATTTGAATATTTCTCAGAAAACTAAATCACATAATAGGCAGTTTCATTCGTGTTGCATATTTTTCTCAAACGATAAGAATGCTTGGAATACATCAGGTTATAATGACTTAAATAACTTCGCTGGTGCTATGAAAAGACATCAGAATTCTCAAATGCTGTTATTTCATTGTGTAGTTTTGGTAAACCGCGAACAAAAACTTGGTTCTATTTCTCGACCGATATCCGTGTTCTCGACAGTTATGTGATGAAATTTCTAAGTGTGTGATAAAGAAACGAAGAACGGCTATGCTGTTGTATACTCTATGGCTGTTTAAATTGTGAGTATTTGCTATGCTAATTATATTACATATATATCGTAAACAAATGATTGATTTCATTGATTACTACTTTGTGCGCCATCTAGTGGATTATTCAGAAGTAGCCAGCTAGAATTTTGTTGTGAGCGAGCAAGAGTTGCCAAAAAATATCAATAGATGGCTCTTACATATTTTAAATCATTTATGATACAGGTATGATGTATAATTAATTTCTATCTTATTAATAACAAATGAAAATGTAGCAATTAATCAGCATTACAGCAAGAGATTTTGCACTGATGATACGTGACGGCGGATTATAGCGCGAGTTTTTTTTATTCGAAATATTAGGTAAATGGGTACTTGGGTAGGTAGTAGATAAGTCAAGGTTCCTTGGCTTGCCCCCTTTAAAGGTATCTGGCACGCCACTGATTGATACTGATTTGTAAATTAAGTGTTAAATGCGTTTTGACACATAAAAGCTTTTTATTGCTTTTGATAACAATACATTCTTCACACGTTTTTGCAATCGTTTTGAGGCCATCGCAATTGATTAAATGGTTTTTGTAAAAACTATAATTATGAATACCTCTTAACCCAATTGTTACTCCAGTGTTTATTTTGGAATTCAATACTCAAAGCTCAATGTGTCAGAGAGATGTGAGCAAAACCGTAGGTGCCAAGCAGGGTCGATGCCCGCTAAGGCCACGGGGGTAGATTTTCTGAAAAGGAAACCCGTGGTCCTAGATAACAACTGAAGGACGCAATTGTGGTAAAGTCTGACATGCCGAAGTCATTAGATGATTTCCCACCTTTAAAAAAATGCTTAACCTGACTTAAGCGTTCAATTAACGAATTTGAAACAATAATTAACAGCTTATAATGGACTGGGTAGAAATATTGTCTGTTGCTTAAGTGCGAGCGATGGAGCGAGAGAGAGTTACATGATGATTTCCCATAAAAAAAGAGCTTTGTCTATAATGTCTCTCATATGGAATGCCTCATCTGTTCCCCTCGCATGATCTTTGCCTAGTCCAAGATGCGTGACGAAGGAATGATAGTAAGAATGTGAGTGGTGTATGTTCGTATGTTTTACTCGTATTTTATACGGAATGCTGTCTAATTTTATATTAGCGAAGTTCGAGGAATGATTCATTCATTTTATATGTGTATGGAGGAATGTTTGGGTGATGGCGCTGTATTTTTAGTTTGTTGATGTTTTGCGTGTGATCTCGGTGGATTTGTTTTTTTTTAGTGCTTAGTATATTAGAGACTAGAGTTGAATGTTTCTAATACTACAGAGAATAATAGGATGGCTAAAACTTTTTGCCGACTGAGGTACAGTACCCTAAAAATAGAGCTTTGAGGCATTTATAACAAGCTACATAATACTAATAATAATGAATCTCGTGAAAGCTGAGAAAGAGAAACAAATCAAATATCTCGACTTAGCACACGAGGTTGTCAGCATGTGGAATATGGACTCGGCTGTCATTGTGCCGATTGTTGTGACTGCCAATGGCCTTATAGCCAAAAGCTTCGACGACCATCTGTCGAAGCTGTCGTTACGCGGTTGGATCAAGGGCCTGATACAAAAGGCAGTACTCCTTGATACGGCTCGGATTGTGAGGAGGTTCCTGTCTCTGGAGCCCTAACCACCGGTAGCTTGGACCCTGCTCCCGACACCGGCGGACTACTATTTTTTTATATTTTTAAATGTTTTTTTATATGTGTTTTTTGTAAGAAATATTTAAAAATATATAAAATATGTATAAAAAATAAATAAAGAATAATGTTGATTTAAATTATAATAAATTGTACTGAATTGAATGAAATAAAAATATTTATGTAATTTAAATTAATTGATTTAAATTATATACTATACTAATTAAATTATGATTATAGAAATTAGTTTGTTATACATGAAGCTTTCGCAGAAGGCACTGTATTCTGTAAAATCTTACCACAGTCCTTCACTTCTTTTATTCACATGTCAAGATGTGGACATTGGAGTGGGTTACATGTTTTTGCATCTAGTTTTAAGGATTTTATTTTGTATTTTCTCTAGCATGTAACTGTTTTTTGCTCATGCAATCATACACAGTAAGTATTTTAAAGAAGCATTTAGTTTAAGACTTTTTTAACAATAAATTCGCGTTTGACCACTATCTCACCTGATGGTAAGCAATCGGCGAGCAATGGGTAGCTCGCCGTCCGACCTTCCGGTAACCGTCCGGACCGAGCCCAAGTTGTCGACGGCGCATAGTGTTCCACGCGCGCCTCAACGAGATCTCAGCAAAACCGTAGGGGCCCAGCAGGGTCAAAGCCTACTGAGGCCATGGGTGAGGCGAAAGAGAACCCCGAGGCCCTGGAACGAAGGCAAAGAATGAACAGGAATGGGGTTTTAGTCTGACACTATCTCACGCTCCGCCCAAGAGCAGGGGATGTCATTGGATGATTTTCCCACCGAAAAAAATCTTATGGTAATTGATGATGTGGTCGAAGGTGGAGCACGCTTGCCTAAAAGTAACCTTAACACCTTTCATCGTGTATCGGCGCTTTCGCGGAAGGCTACATGACACCACGACTCAGCGCAATACGTCGCCGACCCAACGTAGTTTTAATAATAAATAAAAATATAATGTTATTATGTATTAGTTTATTATTTTTAAGATTGTTATTTATGTATAGTGTCTATGGGCCCTTAGTAGCCTGAAATAAAGAGTTACTATTATTATTATTAAATTAAAGACCCCGAGGTTGTAGCTATCAGGAAACACACTCCAGCAGGTAATTCCACTACTTAGCTGTATGTACAATGAATGTTCTGTGATAAGTTTTTTCTTTTACGTAGGAAACTATAAAATGACTCTTCCTACTGTGGGAATGTCAGACTTACTGTGTCGTGGTGAAGCGTACCTACGGTCAAGATCTGCCCCATTTAGGCAAAGCATCACCGTGTCCTCGTAGAATCGTTTATGAAATAGCCATTTAAATGCAAAAACTTTCAATTTGAATTTCGCGGGCTTCCCTGAAGCACCTTAATTCTAGTTTCCCGGACCCTAATTGAAAGCTTCATATTACCCATTTCATTCCACCATTTACGTCTTTCCACATTTCTTTAATTGTTTGAAAATCCACCCGATATTTCATACAATTATTTAGATTGTAAATGTACAAATAAACGACGCCTAACGAGAGCCTCCTAAGATGGTGGAGGCTCGTGGCTATTAAGCCATTGGCTGACACGACTATCGGTACAATGATCACTTAGTCCACATCCCACATGTCGACAACCTCGCGGGTCAAGTCAAGATACTTAATTTGCTTATCTTCCTCGACTTTCACGAGGTACTTTTCATGCGGGACGGTTATGTCTTATGTCTGAGTATGGTTTCCGCACTTAGTCCTATGCGGACCATTGTACGTGGGCCATGGCGGCCACAACCTTAGGTGGGCTTATTCCAACCAGCCCACCTCTCTCCAAAAACAGATTAGGCCTCTCAAGTTTTTCAGGGCAACACTAAGTGAATTCGGGGATCCTAAGGTTCGTGTGCGTATTTCAGCGACATCTGTGCAGTCTAAGAGCACAATATGTGCAATTTTCTCCTCGTCCCCCAAGCATGCTCTGCACAGGGAATGCGGAACGGTTAAAACAATTATCATTGCCTCGCCACGCCTCTTGATTCGGTCCACCAACACTACGTCAGGCTTATTGGCTTCATAAGTCATGTCAGTGATGATGGACCGATCCCAGTACAAAGTGATATGACCATTAACAAGAACTGGGTCGGGCACATGCTATATACATTTCGAATAAAATCCCATATAAATCAATGTTTGTATTTTCCAAAGCACCGTGAGACTAGTTAACCAATGTTCCTAGGAACATTAATCTCAATTGTACTAATTATAGTAAATAATGCTGTTTGAATTAGTTTGAGTGCTTGACCGACATTGTAGTCGGTAGTTCGGGTATTACCCATTGTTGTATGTATTGTCGGGTAGTCTACTATGACTTTGTATGTAAATCTAATTCAATTGGGTAAATAACATAATATAATAACATCAACGCACAAACGTATACCACGGATCCAGTACATGATTCTGGACCCCCCAGTGGTGGATTTTTTCGTCGGTTTTTTCCATTTTTTTTTTATCTGTACGTTTTTTAATTTAAACTGTATAAAATCGTTATTCTAACATTTTTAGTGAAAAAATAATAAAAGTCCGTACGTATCAATGATATGGGGTGCCCGCTCCAGGTCTCAGAGCTTCGACTTCATCATGATCATCTTCCTGCCCTTGTCCCATGTTTCTTGGGGGTCGGTGCAAAACCTTTTTTTTCCATGACTTAAACTAGTGCTTGTCTGCAATCCCGCCTGATGATAAGCAGTGATGCAATCGTTGATGGTGAAGCGCACTAGTTTATTAAGAGCCTATTCACTCTAGCCTTGAAGACACCTAATTATAATCGGATGGGAATACCGCAGCAGGCAAATTGTTCCAGTTCTTCGATGTACGCGGTATAAACGACGACGCAAAACGCTTAGTCCGGACCGTAAAGGTGCCAACAATGTAAGGGTGGACACTCATCGTACGTCGGGTTCCATTCTATCCTATCAACCGTCACGTTATCACTGACTGCCTTTACGACTCAGGGCTTCGACTTTTAGGGAAGCATAAAATTGTAAAATGTTGTCCACAAACTCAAATTGTTAATTATGAGAGGCCCTCGAATTGTCATTTTTGCCTGGGAGCGAGAGGGCATGACAGACTTTACTGACTGAAACCCACTGGTTTTCCTTCAGTTGCCTTGTACGTTCCAGCGCCACTGCAACTCTTTCGAACATTACCGCAGCCCTAGCAGGCATCGTCCCTGGTGGGCCCCCATTCGTTTTACTGGAACACAACGCGCCATCAACCGTCGACCTGGGTTTTGTCCTCACCGGACGGCCGGAAGGCGAGCTCCCCATTACTTACGGTCCGCAAACCTTGCTCTCACACTAGTATTTTATGGTGTGAAAAGCTAAAATAAAACTGAAACTAATTCTGCTTCAGCAGGCAACAGACAGAAAAAAACATATTCAAGACTAAAGTCCACAAACTTCCTAACAATACCCACACAGTTACAATGAACTAATGAAACAACGCATTTCTATTGCGACCTATTTACAAATGGATGCACTGCCACTGATTGAATGAGACCGCCATTTTAGACAATTGTTCTGGATTGACGCAACATGTGGCTGTAATTTCAATAAACGTATACAATGTCCTATGTATTTAGCTTGATTCAAATGTGGCTTCGGTTTGGTCTGAGTCACCAAACATCGGTTAGTGTGATTAAAGGAGTGAACGATTGACACTTAGCCGCCCCATGGCTGCAAATATGAACACAAATCTTCTTTGTTTCGTTACAGGTGTTTTGTGCACGTGTGGAGTAGTGTTTGTTGCCTTACAGGGTGATTTGCAGGTTTCAGGGGACAAATTGTATTGTATGTCGGGCTGGTGTTCGCAACTCCCATATCTAAAGCATGTATTTTGCGTATGGGTGCGACAAATGTGTTATTCGATCCACCTCTATGTTTATGCTATGCTATGATTCACCTCAGCTCCAACCAAACCAGGAGCGCTTTGATGTTACTAACTATTTTGCGGATGGTACCTGGGTTTTCCCTGTATCCAGCTACCAGCTTAGGAGCAGATGAGCTGCTGTCTCGTCCACCTTCATGCTCGCTGTCTGTAACTCCTATGACAGCAACTTGTAACGGCCGTGACCTTTGCGAAAGAGAGGTTTAGATGTTTCGTGAAGCGGCTATCAATGGAGGGAAGTGCTTCTTTAGCCTGCCTGCACTCAACCCTGCGTTCTGTAGGGGAGCGGCACAATAAGTTCAAAGCTATGTTACTTAACACCTCCAAAGTTTTTTTTTTTTTATCAGCCTATTTTGTGTTGCACTGCTAGCAAAGGCCTCTCCTTTCTTTTACCAAACCTCTGTCTTTCACGATCTGATTGCATGATCAGATCAACACACTACCTTCGCCGCGGTCCACCTCGACCGCTCCAAAGAAAAATAAAACATAAATTAAATCACGTTACAATATAATTATAGCCTAGATCTCTTGCATCCAATTTCGTGTATCACTTTCCAAAAGATTTTCCCCACAATTTAATAATTTTCTGAGTCACTTTAGTGAAAGTGTTATGCAGGCCATGCTAATCCGAGCAGAAACCACTGGATCGACGACGCCTTCGTTAAAATAAATAAAATTCTTAATCACCGCAAATTGGTGCGTTTACCTTATTTGAATTGAAGTTTCTTTGTAAATATAAAGTTAATGGACTGGTTATTGTTGCGTTTACCTTATCTGAATTGTCTTTGCAAGTGCCAGTTGGACTCACTCACTGAGGGTTCTGTACAAACTTACGTATGTAAATGGTTTAATTCCCGAATGGAATTTGGAAGATTTTTTTGAATCGCAAAATAAGTTTTTGTGATGTAATAAGGAATTCTCTGTTTTCAGATTTATGTTTAAACCTGTGCCATAAGACTGCTTTATGCCAAATTTCAGGATTCTGGGTCAGCGGGAATTTCCCTATGAATTTTGATCTCTTGAGAGTGTCGATGTATACGTTTTTTTGCGACATAAACGGCCGCATCTTTTTTTTTCATTAACTTAGAAGTTTGATTTTTTCACAGAGGACCGCAGACCTCAGTATTTAAGGATTAAATTTCAACTCGATACCTCTACGCGTTTCCCAGATACAGGGTCTTGACAGACAGACGGACAACAGAGATCCTATAATATTCCTACATACGGAACCCTAAAAATTTACCAATAAACCTCCTGCATAGCATAGCATAGTCGGCCTTATAATGTTCCCACTGTTGGGACTCAGGCCTCCTCTCTAGGAGAGGGAAAGGGCCGTAATCCACCACGCGGACCCAGTGCGTGTTGGTGGATGTCACATGTCTTCGAATTTTTGGTTCTAGGACATGCCGGTTTCCTCACGATGTTTTCCTTCACCGTTTTGAGAGCAGTGGTGATGAAATAAATTACACAAAGTAATGCGCCTGGCTGGGTTTGAACCCGCAACCTACAACTCGTAAGTCGGGGCCGTTACCACTCGGCCACCACTGCTCTTAAACCTCCTGGCTACATCCAAAATCACAATCTGCATGCTTTTCTGAATTCAAAACTTTGCACAGAATTGTCCTCATATTTTGCACACTTAACTCCTTCCAGCGCCCAGTCTATAATATAAATCCCACCAACTGTATCAGTGACTTGTTTCAAACTTTGTATATTCATAGTGTTTCTTACACGGTCCGAATTTCTTGCCGGTTCATCTCCATAGGAAACGACCATTTGGAACCGTGCGCTTTTAAAATTTTGAATTTTGAATTCGAATCCCCAGAACACTGCGCTGCATGGCACTTTTGATAAAAAACAAAAAAAAATTAGCCCACTCAGTTTCAAAACTGATTATTCATAACGAACTAACCGTATAGCCAGATAATAAATCTACCGGTGAATCACAAATCACAATGAAATCGGTCATCGTTGATCACAATACACAGCCTCAGGTTAAGTTTATTGATCCTGACGCTCTTTGTGCTTATATATTAATGAGAAATGACATTGAATTCAGTTTCGATGACGAGGAAATTAAACAATGCTGTCGATCGGAAATTGTAGCACTCATACAAAGAAATAGGAATTAGAGATAGACTTTTTTCCCGATTTCAGAGGTGGTCTGAAGTAAAGACCTATCTACAAAGCTTCGAGCACAGGCGCAGGGTAGCCAGCCTATCGCTATTTTCCAGGTTGCATTTTGGAGAGTGTGCGCGGGAATTGCATGACTTGATTCCGCCATCTTCTTTCTACCATCGGACATCCCGACGTACGGCGAGTGTCCACCCTTACGTTGTTGAAACTTCAACGGTCCGGACTAGGCGTTTTGCTTCGTCGTTTATACCGCGTATATCGAAGGACTGGAACAATTTGCCTGCTGCGGTCTTCCCGTCCAACTATAATTTAGGTGTCTTCAAGACTAGAGTGAATAGGCTCTTAATAAACTAGTGCGCCTCACCATCAATGATTGCATCACTGCTTGGTGGGATCGCAGTCAAGCACTGGTTTATATCAATTTAAAAAAAAAGACCATTTTTTGTTGTATTGTCGTCTCCACAATGTGTCGTGTCATGATGGCCGGTGGTTAAGGCACCCGCCTCTCAGTGATTTTTTCAATTCATATGCACTTTTTTAAGTTTATCTAGGACACCCCCGTGCCTCGAAAGGCACGTAAAGCAGTAGTAGTACCAACTGCTTGTGGTCATGACAACAGGGACCACCCTGTGGTCTAGCTGTAGTCTGTTGTCACCCTGTTGTAGATCTCTGGGTTCTGGAAGTCTGATAGGCAGTCGCTCCATGTAAAACACGGATTCAGCCGCATCCTGTTGGACTGAAAACCGACCCCAAGTTATATGGGAAAAGGCTAGAAAGATTAGATGATGTCATGCCCATTTTATATCAGTTGAAATTATGGATCTAGCTACCGATGACAAAAAATGATCGTGTTCTTGAAAGTAAGCCTAAGACATTTTGTACTATACAGTCGGTACCTATATGCACTATTTATGTGGGAATACAATACGGCATAGAATCAGCACATAAATTGTATTCAAACTGCTGTTTAAGTTAATGCAAATTGCAAAGCCTGACAGTTACTTTGTCTGGGCCCCTGTTTCTAAGATAATACTCTGTCGTTAGGCCTGCAGACCACTTAACCGAATTACAATCAAATATACAGATATCAACAATCTGTCTGACACTGCATTCAATGATCGGTCACCGTAAACATATATCGCACTATCTCCATTCAAATTCCAACTCTACCACATTCTCCAAGGGTTTTATTTTGTGCGGTACTACCGTCAAATATATCAGCATCATCATCCACACAAATATCAACTCTATCACCGTTTATCAGAATCTAATTTACATGTGGCTCCTAAAATCCATCACGAAATATATCACATACCTACCCTCCAAATACGAACTCTATCACCTTTGCCCAAGGTCGAATTTCTGTATGACAGTTAACCTCTGAGTCACAAGATAACAGTAGACTGTATGAACAATGAGATAGTAACATGACAAAAACACTGTTTCTAGGTCGTGATCTCGATGTGGAACTATGTTAATTTGTGACTCATTTGAATAGCTTAGCCTTATGGCTGTTCGATTGTTGGTCATGGTTATGGCGCCTACAGCATATTCTTTTGCTTGGGCGGCGAATTTAACCTTTACCACTTCCTTTGCGCTTGCGTGAGGGAACATGAGATCCTTACACCCCAGCCGCCGGGACTCCGACCCCGACTTCCAGCCACCGTAGTCGCGGGCTTGCGGACCACAAGAAATGGGACCGAGACGTCGTCTACGGTGTGAGGGACTATTATTTTACGACCGAAACTGAACTGTTAAAGGGAAGCGTGTATTGCTCCATTTCTCTCTCTCGCTGGCACGACTGATACTTTAACACGTCATGTTAATGCCCCAGGCCCTCGGTGACTCATTCGAACAATTCAGCTGTCCTGCAATATCTATCAAACAACACATTACTGTATGCTGCTGGGCATAATCCATAACATAGTGGTGTCAAAATGTGACTGTCAGCATTCTGCTCCGGTATATTTTTCGCCTTAATAGTGAGAACAGCTTCGAATATTGTCAGTCTCAAAAACTTAGATCCATCTTATCTTATGTAACTGACCTATATCATCCCTATGCAGAACGAAGGCCTCTTCCATTTCTATACAATTATCTATTCTGCTTGTGTCTTCCAGAATTACCATAAACCCTGATTAAAATGTTCCCACTGCTAGGATTTCAGGCCTCCTCTCTAGAAGAGGAAATGGCTCGTAATCTAACACACGTGCCTAGTGCGGGTTGGTCCATGACACATGTCTTCGAATGTTGGTTTCTAGGATATGCCGGTTTCTTCACGATGTTTTCCTTTACGGTTTTGAGAGCAGTAGTAGACGTCCACTGCTGGACATAGGTCTCCCCCAAATGTCGCCACAATGAACGGTCCTGTGCGTCTCGCATCCATCGGATTCCCGCAACCTTCACCAGGTCATCGGTCCACCTTGTAGGGGGCCTTCCAACACTGCGTCTTCCGGTACGCGGTCGCCACTCCAGAACCTTTCGGCCCCAACGGGTGAGCAATGTGTCCTGTCCATTGCCACTTAAGTTTGGCGATTCTTCGTTCTATGTCGGCAACCTTGGTTCTCCTGCGGGTATCTTCATCTCTGATTCGATCACGCAAGGAAACACCGAGTATAACCCTTTCCATTGCCCTTTGGGTGACTTTGAGCATTCTGATGAGGCCCATTGTGATGAAATAAATTACACAACATAAAGTTCCTGTCTGTACAACTCGTAACTCGGGACCATTACCACTGAGCCACTACCGCTCCCTTACAAGGGTTTAAAGAGCAACAATTAGAATACTCCATTTAGGATGAGAAAATCATCGATAAGTAGACATCGATTAGAGTGCACTGCCCGATAACGTGGTCCACTGACCTCAATTAATTTATCAGTGTATTTATAAATCTGAAGAGCATATCAGCAATTATTAGGTTTACAAGTGATTTGCATAAGTATTACGTTATCAGCGGCTAAAACAAATCGTTTACGACTGTTTACATGATCGACAGTTGGGTCACGTTAATATGCTTGTTTATTATTGTTCAATTCATCTTCGGTAACTTAAAGTTCTTCACTTTATTATAGATTTTCCGGAACACCAACTTTTATTCGGAAAATCGACTATAACTTGGCAGCCTTTAAACTAGGAGTCGATGTAGCAGTCTATGAGAATAAGACGCACAAAACTTTTTGGGAACACTTTCATTGCGTACAGCAAAGGATTGGAATTTACTACCAGTGTCTGCGTTTCCTAAGGGCTATGTTTCACCGGGACACCATGGCGGTGCAACCAGTCGCCGCTACCAAAAAATATATACAGCTCTATAGAGTTACTCACCTGGTTTGGTTTCGCAACCAATTTGGCGGCGCGACCAACTCGGACGCGTGCACTTAAGGTCCATTTTGATACCGTCTCAGTTGGTGTAGCGTCTCTGGTGTCTGTATGGTGTCTAGTTTGGTAGCTTACGGACACCATGGCAACGCAACTGGTCGCGCCGCCATGGTGTCCCGGTGAAATATAGCCCTAATAGCTCTGTAGCTATTAGGGCTATATTAACTGTTCACTCTTGATTTATTGATCCTTAGACTGTTCTAAGGATCAATAAATCAAGAGTGAACAGTTTACTTTTAGGTATAGGTGCGATAGTGGTCAATCGCCTATCAATGGTCCTTCTTCTTTGTCCGTCCCTGCTCCTATTATCTGGGGTCGCGTCTCCTCACAATTCTGCATCAGGACAGTCTGTCCTGGGTGGTCGATTTTGACAATTAGGCTTTCTTGAGGTCTCTCTCGATGTTAGACCACCAGGTTAATGGCGGGCGGTCTCACTTCTCTTGTTCGAGTAAATTTAGGGTTATTTTTACCACTTGGTCTTTGCTACACCTCATTAAATACCATCTGAGATGAAGCCTATCAATGATAATAAAAATAAATAAGAAAAGAGCAGAATGATGATGGGAGTCATGTGATGTGATTGCCTCCATGCTTATTCTCAAAGAAATTCTATATCACATCCGAACAATATAGTCTACTAGCTTTTGCCCGCAGCTTCGCCCGCGTACATAAAATGTAGCCTATGTCACTCAGGAATAAAGCAGCTTTCTATCGGTGAAAAAATTTTAGCAATCAGACCAGTACTTTCAGAGATTACCTCCTACAAACAAAAAAACAAACTTTACCTCTTTATAATATTAGTGTAGATTTAGACACAGTCAATATCTAGATTTAATTCACCTTGTAATGTATGTTACATTAACACCTTTGAGCATACCCACATAAGCCAACATGACCTTAACACGATAATATATTCATCAAACTCAACCCGCATCTTTGCTCCAGTTAGAGATGACTCAATTGATAAATACGCTACTATCTTATCGTATATCTGAACGAGAATGTGTTTGCCAAAGATTTCTAACATGTTATATATTCCATTGTTGGAGATAGCAGCTTTGTGGCGAAATAGTCGTGAGCTCAAATCTGGGCCTGTACTTTGATGATAGGGAAACTCATAAGCATCAACTGGTATCTGTCTAATCGTAATCGGCCAGAAGATTTCCACATCTGGTTATTCTCTAGATTCTCTAGTTTTGAAGGTTTGAAATCATCAAATAACTTCTCCCGCTCTGGGTGGAGCGAATGAAAGTGTTACAGTTTTATTTATTTATTTCAGTTTGGAGGACTTACAGCTTATAAAAAAAAACGAGAAACAATCCTATATTCTTTTGGTTTGCTGTCGTCTATACGATAGCAACTCTCAAACCTGACTCTATTGATGATAGGCAAATCCATTAGCATCAACTATAGGATCTTACATATTTATTTATTTTTAAAGAAAGCTTACAGGCTAATAACAATTATATTTTTTTTACTTATGTAATGAAAATTGCTAATAACAAGCTTCCACATCTATACTAATATTATAAAGCTGCAGAGTTTGTTTGTTTGTTTGTTTGTTTGAACGCGCTAATCTCTGGAACTACTGGTCCGATTTGAATGATTCTTTCAGTGTTGGGTAGTCCATTTATCGAGGAAGGCTATAGGCTATGTTTTTTTTTCAAAATTAGGGATCCGTAATAAAATTGCTATTTTGTAACACAAGGTGTAAAATCGAAAACCTATTTTTGCGTGCGCTGCAAAAACTATTGACAATAGAACAAAATGATGTACTACGGGTTTGTAGATCCTATTAAGACCTACAAAAAAGTCCGCGAGAACATATATCTAGCTATCATGGTTTAATCACAATAACCGATTTTGTGTTCAAAATAATTATTAAATCGTCTGAAGAAAAAAAAACTACGTTAAATATGTATCGTAATATTAATCTTTATCGAAATTAAGCATTATGTTATCAAGAGTATTTATGTAGAAGTAAAATACTTTTTGTTTCATCTCAATCGGATATTTCGTTTAAAAGTTATTACGTGTGGTACCTATTAATGAGTTATGGGCCATAGAGTTTTTTATCAACATAAAATCCTGTAATAATCTTTTTCGAAATATATTTGTTGATGAGATCAAGAAGATGCAGTCCATTATCCACAGGAATTTCTTAATTCTTTAAACCCGAGTGGCCTCCCCCCACATTCTCTTAAGTTAAAAATTGGTGCCCCAATTATTTTACTTAGAAATCTTAAGCCACCAAATTTATGTAACGGGACTCGACTTCAGGTTAAATTTCTTCGCAATAACGTGATCGTTGCAACAGTTTTGACTGGTCCAGCGGTTGGTCAAACAGTACTTATACCTCGGATCCCAATGATTCCAAATGATTTGCCTTTTCATTTTAAAAGAGTCCAATTCCCAATTAAATTATCTTTTGCCGTACGATAAATAAATCACAGGGGCAAACATTTAAATATGTAGGATTAGATTTACGGCAAGACTGTTTTTCGCACGGCCAACTATATGTCGCGTTGTCAAGATCAGGTTGCGGAAACAATCAATATATTCTTCTGCCACAAGAAAATAAAACGAAAAATATAATTTACTCAGAAGTACTTTAAAATAATATTTTGACCCGGTTTAAAGTGGACGGACACTCCCGCCTATAGTCGTAATTCTTTTGTGTCTGGCTGAATGTCGAACAGATAGACAGTTATTGCCTGCGACTTATACAATTTAACTTAATCTATATTTTTCTTAATATTATAAAGCTGAAAAGTTTGGTTGTTTGTTATGAACGCGGTAATCTCGGGAAATACTGATCTGATATGAAAACTGTTTAAATATTCAATAGTCTATTTATTGAGGGAGGCTATATTTATCTCGGTATTTCCACGGAAACGAGAAAAACGCGGGTGAAACCGCGGGGCACAGCTAGTATATATATATATATATCTAGCTACAGATTGCATTGACATCTTTTAGGTTTGTGATAAAGTTTAAAATTAATTTAAGTACTTAGGTTAATAAGATTTGATAATATCAAAAATGAAGAAAAATACTAGATAGCGTTATCTTAAATAACAACTAATTAAGTTATCTATGATTGTCTCCAAAAAATGCCTTGCTTAGGATCTTTCTTATATTTTGTACACTGGTGCAAAACAGATCGATTTCTAGGTGCGATGGTAAATTATCGAAGGCTATAACACTACGTATGGAGAAGACGTTACGCATATCATCCTCATAACAGCCAAAAGTTGTCTTCGGCTGGCTAAAGAATCTTGCGTCCTCATTTATTGTTTTAGTTAGTTAGTCCATAAGTTATGTAGGCGATACAGCGCCAGTTTCTTGTAAAATGTCAATCTATTATCTTCTTCAGCCTTTGAGGAAATTATATCCTCGATCTTTGAGGTAAATACAAATCGGGCTTTCATCACTTCATCGCTATGTCCGAAAAATAGCGAAGGTAGTCCTATCAGTGAAGACAGCCTTATCCTCAGTTATTTCAACATTAACGTTTTGTCAGAGTTACTAAATACAGTAGGAACTATCTTCCGCAAAAACATGTTTCTTAAAGATTAGACCCATGTTCTTCATCCCATAAAGATTCAAAGAAGTGAAATACAAATTTCCTTATTTCATGGCGATAACAATATAAATTAATGCCCTCGTAACTACTTGGAATTACAATAGTTACAGCTAAGTTTATATTATGTAGTTATCTCCATCGTTTAGTCATTTTATGGCGTCTTACCACCATCTTTATATTATGATACCTATCATCTTAGATGCTATTAAAATCTTGTTAGTAAACGTAGAAAATAACAGCCGTTTTCTATGTTAATGATAATGTTAAATAGACATTGCATAATTATTTTATTCATGCTTGTAAATAGGATTTGTAATCGTTTAACTTGGAATTATTCTATCAGTGTTATCCTTGGATGGTTGTTGCCGTAGTGTCTTGTATCTTACACTGGCTTCTGCCAGCAGCTTCACCCGCGTGAAAGCAGGTTTCTCCATACAAAATTTAGAATCCCATTTCACCCTCTTACTCCCGTAAAGGGGTATGAAACTTTTCCCATACATTGCTGGCATGTATTTTTTTTTTCGCCACCGTGAAACCTTGGCCATATCTTAAAGGGCTGTATGATAAATCAATAGCAAAAAGAATTATGTCTATCGTAACCAAACGAAGTTAGAGACTATTTAGTATATTGCTATGGTTTATTATCAGGCGTTATTTTTCTTAAATAAAAATACTGTATGTCTGTCCCCGAAACAGTCAATCGCCATTGACAATATTTACATGATTGACGCCAGTTCATGCCAACATTGATTGAAACATTTCCTCTCGCTACACCCAGAGTGGAAGAAATCATCTACACTAATCTAAACTAATAATATTATAAAGACGTAAAGTTTGTTTATTTGTTTGTAGGAGGTAACCTCAGAAAGTACTAGTCCGATTGCTAAAAATTTTTCACCAATAGAAAGCTGCTTTATTCCTGAGTGGCATAGGCTATGTTTTATGTACGCGAGCCAAGCCGCGGGCAATAGCTAGTTTAATAGTATCTCACTAAAAAAAAAAGGGAACCTGCATATAATATAATCTGCCGTCATGGATAGGATACAGTTGAATCCGCTCCATAATTTAAAAACCATAAATCACAGTAAACCAATCCTCATAAACAAAACACCCTATTACCCACCAGTTAACCCTCACCGCAAGCACTGGAGCCTAAACGGCGAAACCTCTAACATTACGCTCATTTGATACCACGTGTTATATGATACAGCAGTAGCGTAGGGTTGAGTTACATTGTCTTATGAAATTTGAGACGTGGCTGATATGGTGCTGTTGCGTTATTGGTATTGGTTAGCATAATCAGCCTTATAATGTTCCCACTGCTGGGAAGCAGGCCTCCTCTCTAGGAGAGTGAATGGGCCGTAATCCACCACGCGGGTCCAGTGCGAGTTGGTGGATGTCACATGTCTTCGAATTTTTGATTCTAGGACATGCCGGTTTCCTCACGATGTTTTCCTTGACCGTTTCAAGAGCAATGGTGATGAAATAAATTTCAAAAAGTAATGCGTCTAGCTAGCTGGGTTTGAATCCGCAACCTCCAACTCGTAAGTCGGGGCCGTTACCACTGGGGCACCACTACTGGTATTGGTTATAAGTGACTAAAGGGTGGTTTCTTGATTTTTTACTTTTAAGAACTGTCCCATTTAGTGCAGATTTAAGAGCAATGGTGATAAATTAAATTTTAAAAAGTAATGCGTCTAGCTGGGTTTGAATCCGCAACCTCCAACTCGTAAGTCGGGGCCGTTACCACTGGGGCACCACTGCTGGTATTGGTTATAAGTGACTAAAGGGTGGTTTCTTGATTTTTTACTTGTAAGAACTGTCCCACTTAGTGTAGGTTTCTATTCATCTTCTTAGCGTGTCGATGGTAGAACTAGTTTTTTTTTTCTAAAATTGATTCTTTGCCTGGCCCAGTATTCGGCCAAGACTATGCCATCAGGTGACGCTGTCATTAGATCCCTACGTGTACAAGGTTGTATTCGTAAGATGACAAGTGGGACATAATCTGCAGAGAGACGCCGCCTAAACACTGAAGATCGGAACCGTCTGAAACCCTCACTTGTGAAAATTGTGTTTACTCCCTGACCTGGGTGCGGAGTTTTCCAGGTTGGTCATGGCAACTCGTTTCTAGGCGAGAGGCTCTCTGACGGCTCGATAAAATCATCAGGACGTTTAAGCGTCTCCTGCCAAAGGTTGCCAAAGGTCGCATCTTTCAATGGTGTTACCATAAGATGGACTCACGCTTGCAACTATTGAATCAAAGTTGATCTGTTGTGGGTTGTTATCATTAACCACACTCCTCAAAATCATGCCTCCTTAAATTTCTAATCGCCTTGGAGTTCAACATTTTGGAAAATATATTTTAATGATATCAGATCAAGGTTTGCTAGATTGTTCGAAAGAGCTACCGTGGCCCTGGATTGAGAACGGAAACTGGAGGAACACAAGTGGGTTTTAGTCAGTAAAAGTATAACACTCGCTCCACCCAGAGCAGGAGAAGTTATTTGATGATTTATAACAGTCAAAAAAAAATTATAGGCAATCTCTTGGCAGTTACAACTAAATAGGCCAAAGTCATTTTCATAGAACAATGATTGAATTAACAAGTATTCCTGCTTTGAATGCAACAGATTGAAGATCCCATTTGTGTCTAGTCGTAACCGGTCCTAATATAGCCAATTGATAGCTGAATAAATCTCTATTGATGCGGGCTATAAAGACTGATGTTCTGTGTTCTATGTGGACGGATCTTGCAGAGTAGTTAAGCATTTTTAGGGTTCCGTACCCAGGGGGTAAAAATGTGACCCTATTTGTTAAGACTCCGCTGTCTGTTACCAGACTGTATCTCATGAACCGTGATAGCTAAACAGTTGAAATTTTCACAGATGATGTATTTCTGTTGCCGCTATAACAACAAATATTAAAGACAGAATTAAGTTTTTGTGGGACCGCCGTCCCATCCTCCAATTTTTTTTTTTTTTTTTTTTGTAGTATTTACCCTAAGGTCGACTGGTAGAAAATGCCTAAGGCATTAGTCCGCCTTTGTACAGTGTTTATTATTAGTGGATAAAGTTTTAATAAATAAATAAATAAAATAAATACAGTTTTTTTTTTTTTTGGTAACTGTACTTTAATGCATTTTTCCTGGTGGTCCCTGGACTAAGCGTTTCACTTCGTCGTTTCGAACCGCGTACATCGAAGGACTGGAACAATTTGCCTGCTGCGGTCTTCCCGTCCAACTATAATTTAGGTGTCTTCAAGGCTAGAGTGAATAGGCTCTTAATAAACTAGTGCGCCTCACCATCAATGATTACATCACTGCTTACCATCATCTGGGATCGCAGTCAAGCACTGGTTTATATCAATTAAAAGGACGAGACATGGGCAGTGGCAACATTATGAGGTTGATTACACTTTCACAAATTATGAGCGGATATTCTGTTATGACTCCAAAAAAGACCACCCCTTTTATTGTATGTAATAAAAGCAAACCAAAATTATATTATAATATTTAAGTCAAGAGTGAATAGGTTACTTCTAGGTAAGCGCGCTCCATCGTCGACCGCATCGTCGCTTTCCATCGCGGTCAAGCGCGAACCTATCAAGAATTAAAAAAATATAATATGTATATACACTAGAATGTTTCTCTTCCCCTGCCTCAAGTAACCTCAATAATAAGCCAGTGTTTCAATTGGGGTCACCTCATTTCTTTATTCATGTTAAAAGTTCAACAAGTGGGGTTCAAACTCTTGACCTCTTATCCGCCAGCCTGGCTCATTAGCATTAGCTACCAACTTCTAAACAGGAGTCCATTAGTTTATTTGCTAGTTATTCCTTATCTGACAGCAAATGTCATCTAGCTACTATTTTTAAAAAATATGTCCTGAAAGCCAAAACACCAAAAACCAAGACAAAAAAAAAACAAAACAAAAAACTATATTTACAAAACAACACGTGAGTTTGTCTGCAGCTATTCCTGTTTACCACTATCCTATTAACTAAAAACAAACAAAAATACACTTTAAAACTATATCTATAAGACCGAATCCAACCGCATAAGACATTGACTCACTCATCGTAATGTTTACTTAGTAAAAACTTTGCTTTAGGAATTCGAACCTTATTACCAAGTGTTAAAGATGTGTCTAAATATAGTGTTTAACACCAGGATCCCGTTAAAGCGACAGACGGATAACATTGGATTTAGTTTAGTGATTGATGGTGAACAGAATGGGAGTCGAACCTGGGATTCGTCATCGTAGTGTCAGATTCTTGTTGACTTAGTTTTAGATTTGTTTCTTGACACTATCGATTAAGATGGATGCTCCAGGGTAGCTCGGGATAGCCGGCCGTTAATCTAACCGTCTGGACCGAGCCCAAGTTCCACGCGTGCCTCTAGATATCAGAAAAACCGTAGGCGCCTAGCAGGGTCGAAGCCTATTGGGGCCATGAGTTCGCTTCTGAAAGGAAAACCCGGGGTCATGGAACACAAGGCAAAAAAGGAACATAAGAGTGGATTTTAGTCAATAAAAGTTTAACACGCCCTCACGCCACGCCCTAGAGCGAGAGAAGTCATTGGATGATTTCCAACTCAAAAAAAATAGCTAAGAACGAAGTACCTAAACAAAGAAAAAGGTAGAAATCTATATCAGCCGCAGTATTCAGAAGAAAAAGAGGTACTCCACCCGACCTCAGATTTTATACCATGTTACAATGAAGAACAACAATGGAAGAAATTTATTTTTGAAATAAGCAAAGGTACTGCTTATTTCAAAAAGAAATTTTTATAATAAGATAGCTTCTTCTGTATATCTGTGTACATAAATAATAAAATAAATAAACAGCACTAATAAACAAACTACAATCTCGAAACTAATTAACGTAAAACTTAAGCAACGTCTGCAAAGGGCCGACGGAAACTAAAACAAAATGTGCACGCGCACGATGGTGGGCGCCACTCGAAATAGATTGTCGCTTCCTCCTGAACTTATACATTTTCACTTGAATTTCAACCTACTTAAGCTAACTACGTTTTTTTTTTGAAGTGGAAATCATCCAATGGCTTCTTCTTTACTGATTGAAACTTCACCTGTGTCCTTCAATTGCCTATTGTGTTCCAGGACTGCGGTTTCCTTTTCAGAAATTCCTCGCGGCCCTACCTGGGCACAACTTCTTTCGCTCTGGGTGCCAAAATGAGGGTCAGATTTTTAGAAAGAAGAAAGAAAGAAAAACAGTTTATTTACGCGTAATGACGCAATCTTAAAACTAGCTAACAAACATAATCAATATATAGGGAAGATATGCGTCACATCCGCGCAAAACAGCCGAACGCTCGGCATAAAGCTGCGGCCTCACGCATAATGCGATGAGCTCACAGCGCTGGTTTTCAGCGTGGGCCGGTGGATGCATACTGCTTGAATAATGTATCGGATACCACACACCACAGAAAATCAAGCTTGACTGGGTTCTCGTTTATTTTTTTCTTATTTTTCATATTATGTTAAGTGGCGCCAAAGACTGCATGCTAAGACTGCCAAGTCCTCAACTGGAATTGCAGGTCACAATCCTAGACGATAGTTCTGTTGGCTGAGTTTCAATAAACCAATATTGCATGCAATCTTGGCGCCATCATTATTCAAAATAGTCTGTCAATTATTTCTGACTAGTGACCCGCCCGTTTCGTACGGATGCAAATAATATAGATCTTCCCCGTATTTCGTTTCTATTAGTGAAAGTCGTACGCCGTTGCGCCACCATGTACTGGTGGACATCCCACCCATACGTACAAAACTTTTTGGGAACACATTATATATATATAGGTACTCCCCTAGCCGATTTCGGCTACGGTGACTGGATTCCGTTTTATTGCAACTACGGGTTGCGATCATGTGCTCTGATGTGACCAATAAAGCCTATCTTTGCTGTAAACGTGCGTGCACAGTGCGGGCACGTTAAAACACCATTGTTGTATAGGTATTGGATGTTGGAGGGCGGCTTATTCTTGATGGTATCTCGCCTGAAGTCGGGAACACATTAATTGTGCTTACAGCTAAGGAGTAGAATTCCCTGCCGGAGTCTGTGTTTCCTGATAGCTACAACCTAGGGGTATTTAAGTCAAGAGTGAATAGGTTACTTCTAGGCAAGTGTGCTCCATCGTCGCTTACCATCGTAATAAAAAAAAACCTTGTTAAAAACCTTTGTGTAGAAGTTAGCAGAGAAGCAGACAGAGACATATAGCGGTCAGTGTATTAATTACTTTGATTTTACTTCCTGGAGTATGAAGGGAATAAATGCTTTTCATCACAAAACTCTAACGTCCCCCTCGCTCTACCTAGAGTAGGAGATGTATTTGATGATTTCCCATGTAAAAAGCAAGTGTTTTTCTAAGCTACTCGTACTATTATTGTTATGATTTCATTATTTTCTAGTAATCAACTGGTAGTCCTTAGCTTGATGGATCTACCTGTCGCTATTGTTTCATATTAAATTAACTAAAATTTTCTCGTCCTACAAAGGTCTTTTTAAACAACTCAGTTGAAAATAGTCATCAACTATTTCCAACCGTGGTGTTTCCTAATGGCCGTTTAACCTCAACTTCAACACTTGTCCTGCCATTAAACAGTAAACCTGTCCCCCTAGTTTCTCCAGTCACAACAGGAGCAAAAAGCGCGCGCACGATGCGCAAGCGCCACTCAAAATAGATTGTCGCTTCCTTCCCATGACCCCGCCATGTTAGTTGCTGCACTTCCAGCTCCCTAGGGCTTTTATTGAGAAGTAAACTTTTATTTCGATATCTTTGTCGAGTTTTGTACTGAATTTAGTGTGGTGTGCGATATTAGTAGAAAAAAAAAAAAACAGATTTAATTACATCATATTAAAACGAATTCTCGCATGTGAGTGGTTGAAGAATTAGTTTCGTGGATTCTGACTGTCAAACAGACATGCCATTATAAAGACAAGCAGACGTCTAACCTAGGTCATTATCATCCAAAGCATCTCTCCACATTCCCGTGACTCTCAGGCTGATTTTGAAGTTTTCAACATATCACACCTGTTTCCTCAAACGGAAAGACGATGCAAAGCTATGTTCCCCAGTATAATTCACCCACCTCTCGCGTCCGGCCCTGGTTCAGGCCATGGTATAGAGCGAGAGGAAACAGAAGACCACGTAGGACTGTTCTTGGTGCCAACTCGGCTATTCTCCGGATGTGCAAAATTGTTAATAGTTGCAGCGATCTGGTGGACGTACATACGGACTCGTTTGCCAAGTTCCGGAAATTGATGCACAAGGCAATGTAACTGGCCTGTTTAGTTTTATTTTTCCGTCGTTATGTTAAGTATATTAGTTAAATAGTAAGGTAAGCAAAGATATTTATGTATCACATTTACAATGTCTAATTTTTTCTTCGAGTTGGACACATAACTCAATTTTTACCATTTTAGCATATGTGGTGCTTACCTGTAATAAATTTTGACACTAGACTATAGATTTAAGTGAAGTTTTGTAATAATTTTAAGTGTTAACAATTGTTGGTGAGCCTAATAAATAAATATAAATAAATAAAGACAGTCCCCTCCTTCTGCGAACCCGAAATGTGAGCAAAGGAGGTGGCGAAAAGCGTGAAGAGGATACAATCCTGACGCCCCAGCTCCTGCCGAAGATACTCCGAGCGTCGGGAATCGCAGGGTCGATTCCCGGCCGCCGTAGGCGCAGGCTTGCTGACGGCGAGCAATGGGTAGTTTGCCGTTTGGTAAGGACCAAGCCGGTCGACGAAGCGTTGTATTCAATGAGCGCCTCAAAGGGACGTCTGCAAGATGACAAGGCCCATTAAGATTATTCGAGAAAGTTACCGTAATCCTCGTAAAGAGAAATTGAAGGAACAAAACCTACCTCGGTTTTAGTCAGTAAAAGTCTGATACTTCCTCTCGCTTCACCCAGAGTGGAAAAAATATATAAGTATTGTTTATCCACATATAACCAGTTCAGTTATGTCTTAATTTTGTCGGTTTTAAATATTTCTGAACATAAAACGCGCAACGTTAATAAAGTCTACATCGCAAAAAGTTGGCCGCAAAACGAACACTACAAAAGTGCACGCGTGGACCGACGACCGGCGCGCGCGCATCGAGATCAACTATAAATAGAATGTCTCGCATCTTTCTTCCTATAATTATGAGTTATAGTCCCTTATTATTAGTTAGCTTTAATAAAATGGAAAGATTTATTGAAGCTTAACAGTTGACAAGAAAGTTGAATTCCTCGTCAACTGTTGTGGACGAAGCTTTGATGTCATCTAGAAACACTACCGAATTTGTAGATGTGTCTTTTAGCCGTCTACGTCGGATATATCCGACAAAAATTTTCGAGCTTATTACGCCAGGGTCGCACATACACGACCAAATTCTCCATTTTGTCAGCTCTTCTGTCACCTATGGGGATTGAAGAGCTAAACGAGATGGAGTACCCAGTCGCAAACACACGACCCTGGCAAATAGGACACGAAGACACTCGTCGGACCAATACTTCGAAAGCGGTTAAAGGGTTCACAAAATGGGAAGATTTATTAAAGTTTGGAAGATGAATTCCTTGCCAACTGACGTGGACAAAATAACAGAACGAATATGATCTCTCTTTTATTACTGCAATGTTTGCTGGGAGAAAACTCATTGTTGAGTTAAGCTCGCCGTTGTACATGAATTGTCAAATACTGTGTATTCTATTAAGTTTTTTTTATAAAGAATTAAGAAGAACGAAACTTTGATGTCATCTAGAAACCCCACCGAATTTGTAGATGTTGATTGATAAAGAGACGCTATCAAACAACCACGACTGCTCTGTCACAAGATTTTTCCAAACAGTTAACGAAGTCCTGGAACGCAAAGAGCGACTGAAGGAATGCTTGGTGGGTTTTTAGTCAATAAAAGATTGATTCTCCCTCTCGATCTCGCTCCAAGCGTGGAAGACGTAATTTGGTGATTTCCCACAAAAAGCACAACTAACACAATCATGTCAATCTTATGATGACCAAGCGACGTAGATTTTGTTCTACATAACACTCCAAAAGAAGGTTTAAAATAAATACTTATATGAAAAAAAAAGTCCTAAAGGCGAGGCATTTATAACAAGCTAGAAAATACCAATAAGGCATCAGACCTAAATACTAAGTTTTTTGCTCATGCAGATGTAAAACAGTAAGTATTTTAATGAAGCAATTAGTTTACATATATCTATACAGTTTTTTTTATGTTTGATAGGCTCGCGTAGTCGCTTTTGATCACTATCTCACCGGATGATAACGATTGAGCACGCTTGTCTAGAAGGTAACCCCCAGGTGGTTCGGCAGGGAATTCCACTCCTTAAGTGTACACAAGAAAGTGTTCCTGAAACACTTGGTACATCTGGGTGGGATGTACCGGTGGCGCGTCGCCGTACGTCTAGTGGTCTGATGATGGAACGGGCTTGGCGGAACTAGATTATGTAATTCCTAAGTACATATGGACTGGCCTGTTGGCCTAGTAGTTAGTGGCCCTGACTGCTATGCCAGAGGCCGTGGGTTCGATTCCCATCCAGGACAAATGTTTGTGTGATGAGCAGGATCATTTGTCCTGTGTCTGGGTGTAATTTTTATATAATATGTATGTATTTAGAAATATATATAAGTATGTTTGTCAGGCTGTCTAGTACTCATAACACAAGCTCTGCTTAGCTTTGGGACTAGACGGCGTTGTGTGATAGTTGTGGTATACCTACCTACCTACCTAAATATACAATACATATATGCATATTTCGCGCATATTTTAACATGCTGTTCTGTAAGTACCTATATTACAGCAAATAAATACATTTCATTCCATTTAACACTCCTCGAAATGTAAACGATAGAAAACCGACAGGCTAGCAACCCGGCATCGATGCTCAAGACTTTAGTTTGTAAGTGTAGACTCGACGCGTGCAACATTTCCGATGATTTTCTCACAAATGCATCAACAAATTTCCAGAATGAAGCATAGATTATCTTAGAATTAAGGGGTAGCACACTATTTTGGACGAAAAAATGCTTAACACATCATAACTCACGTAGGTACACCATAACTCACGTACACATTTCGGGATGACTATTTTTGACATGTGCAACGGAAACTATTCCGGCAAACCCATGAGTTAATTTGTCAGACAACTATAAATGGGGTCACCTTGATTTCTTCATCTTCCTCCTGATTTAAAATATTCGGGGTTTAACGTAGGATGGTTTTCTGCAACCGTATTCGTAAAGGCAGTTTATAAAAACTGCGACCTGCCTTTGCTTCGCACGTTTTTTTTTATTTAAGTTTGGAAATCATCAAATGACTTTGCCCACTCTAGGGTGGAGCGAGGAGTGTCAGACTTTTAATGACTAAAACCCACCTGTGTCCTTCAGTTGCCCTTTGCGTTCCTGGGCCACGGTAACTCTTTGAAACGTTCCCGTGGTCTTAGCTAGGGCATCGGCCCTACTGTCATCCTACAAAGCTTCGCACGGATGCTAAAACTTTAAAATTCGCGGCTTTTTTCTACTATAATATGCATGTGTATGTGTAAACACCTAACCTTCCTCATGAATCACTCTGTCTATTGGTTATTGAAAATCCGTTCAGTAGTTTTTGAGTTTATCACAAACATACAGACAGACGCGATATGGGTCTTTATTGTTTTATAATAACATGTAAGAATGTTTCCCAAGAAAGATAAAGAAATAGTTTTATTAACTTGGATTTACCAAAGGCCTTTCATCAAATCCCAATACGCGCTATCTAGATGATGTAATCCTACAAACATCCGTCGGGATCACTCGTCAATAGTCGGAAACTCCTTGAACTAGCCAGATGGTGAAGCAATAAACGCTATTTAATGCGTTACTCGTAACTCTGCAATAAAACGCGTTGAGAATAACTGCGTTATATCTGCAATTAGTTTTTATATCGGTTCACAGTTTTATAGTACTGGCGGGTCATTGTGAATGAGAAATGGATATTTTTAATCGTTTATTGATAGATGTGATTTCGTAGTTTTGGTCGTAACATTGTTGAAATGAATAAGGAAGATAAAAACAGCTACTTATATAGAAAATACAGTTTTACACTTTTGTAATTACAAAAGTGTAAAACTGATTGCTAAATAATGCTTACAGCGTTACGTTGGTTAGGTCCAATCTACAAAGCCTTGAGCACAGGCGTAGGGTAGCCAGCCTTTCGGTGTTTTACGGGATGCATTTTGGAGAGTGTGCGCGGGAATTGCATGACTTGATTCCACCATCTCATTTCTACCATCGGACAACCCGACGAACGGCGAGTATCCACCCTTACGTTGTTGAAACCTCTACGGTCCGGACAAACCGTTTCGCCTCATCGTTTATACCGCGTACATCGAGAGACTGGAAAAACTTGCCTGCTGAGATCTTCCCGTTCGATTATAATTTAGGTGTCTTCAAGGCTAGAGTGAATAGGCAATTAATAAACTAGTGCGCCTCACCATCAACGATTGCATCTCTACTTACCATCAGGTGGGATCGCAGTCAAGCACTAGTTTTTAACAATTAAAATAAAAAGTTGTCTTCTTTTTCCGCCGAAATATGACTTATAACTTTTCAAAAAACTATATGGTAACTCAGCGCATTTTTGTTTTTTGTATTGATTAGTTCCCTTGAGCATGCTTGGCTTGTCTATCCAAGGAGTATCGAGTTGCCCAGCACCTGAATTGTAAAGGTCTGTTATGCAGTAGCTCCGTGTAAAATTCGGGTATTCAGCCGCATCTGATTAGCTTCCGACCCAAGCTAGTTGGGAGAAGGCTAGCGACGTGATGATGAGGTTCGCTTGACCTAGTAGTTAGATAGTTCACCTGATGGAAGGCGACGATGGAGGATGGAACACGCTTGTCTAAAAGTAACCTTCACCATTGACTTAAAGACTATTTTCTGTTGGCCTATTTCCCTTTAAATTCTAACGGTATTTTATTTTATTACTTATAGGAAAACTTACAGCTACTTGTTACAGTAAAAACTTAGAATAGGTAATTAAAAAACGGCTATTTTTTTTTTATTTACAAGTTTTCACTTATACTAATATGAATGGCTAAAAGTAAGACAACAACAGCATAGGGAAATAATCTATATATATAAAAGAAAGTCGTGTTAGTTACACTATTTATAACTCAAGAACGGCTGAACCGATTTGGCTGAAAGTTGGTGGGGAGGTAACTTAGAACCAGGAGAAACACATAAGATACTTTTTTTTTTTTTTTTGAGTAGGATACCTTACTCTATAAGGTAGAGTAGGGTAGAGTTGGGTAGAGTAGGATAGGCGGTACGAAGTTTGCCGGGTCAGTTAGTAAAGGAATAAAGGAAGGCTATAAAGGAAGTCCATATTTATCCGTAGTCATTCATCATTGCCATGAAGACTTGATGTGAATCATACCAAAAGATCAACCCAATTAAATAATTCATCATTTGGAGGACACGTAGTCCTCCAATTATATCGTTAAAACAATTTCAACGTATAAAGATACCAGGCGAAAAGGTCACTTGTAAGGCTGTCATAATCCCCATTAATATGACAATCTTAATTGAAGATATAAGGAAATATTTAAATAAGACGTAGAGCCTCGCTGATCTTTGACTATGTCATATAAAAAACATGTGATTTATGTACTTAAGTGCCGGTTTTTCTCGTCACGATGCTAGTATGTATGTTTAAATTTAACGTGACGAAGTGGAATCTTAAAGCTATGTCTAATGCAAGCTACACACGATCTACTACGAGCATAGATATCGACTCTTTAGGCGAGCTGCAAACTTGACGGTAAAATGGATCGTGTGTAGCGTCGTCTTACAGCCTTGCACCGCATTTGGTTAAAAGTTACGACCAATCTGCGATAACTCGAATCAATCTATCTAAATCCAAGCTTATTTGAAAATTTCATCAATTGAATCAAGAAGATTTTGAGCAGCTTCATTGTCAGTTATCGGAAAATGCTAAGAAAAATTGGAAAGCCTTGCCAAACTTCACTTCTAGGCAATCTTTGCATTGTAATCAGTATGTAAGTCGTACTTATTTGTTTCGTTTCTATTTTTCAGGGTGGCGACGAATACTCCACATCTGGTGAGCCTCGGAACGGGTCGGCTGAGCACTGCGGTCACCTTACATCCTATCAAGCAAGGTATGTTTCAATTTTATACGTTTTTAGGGTTCCGTACCTCTAAAGGAAAAATCGGAACTCTTATAGGATCACTTTGTTGTCCGTCTGTCTATCAAGACCCTTTATCTCGGGAATGCGTGGAGGTATCGAGTTGAAATTAAAACCATATACTCAGGTCTGCGGTCCCTTGAGCTGTGAAAAAATCAAACTTCTAAGTTAACGAAAAAAAAGATACGGCAGTTTAAATGTCGCAAAAAACGTGTATATCGACACTCTCAAGGGAATCAAAATTCGTAGGGTACTTCCCATTGACCTAGAATCCAATTGGCAAGAAGCAAAGTCTCATAGCACAAGTATAGAAAAAAATCTGAAAACTGTAATGCGCGAGTCCGACTCGCTCAGTTTTTTTTTAACAGCACATTGCCATTTGGTCACAATTTCAGGTTTTTTTTTTAACGCTGAACCCTGATTTTGTTTCTAAGAAAGTAGCCTAGGTTATAGCATCAACTATCTTACCAGTAAAAGTGCCGTCAAAATCGGTCCAGCCGTTTCAGAGATTAGCCGGAACCAAGAGACAGACAGACGGACAAAAATTTAAAAAAATGCATATTTGTTATAGATATCAAATAATACACTTTCATAGGCATTTAGCAATAAAATGTTATTTTTATTTTACAAACATAAGTACTTCAATTTTATTTATAATATGCATATACTAGCTTCTGCCCGCGGCTTCACTCGCGTGAATGTAGGTTTCTCCATACTAACTTTGAACCCCTGCTTCATCCCCGTAGGAAGTAAATTTTGGAAAATCCTTTCTTAGTGCTCGCCTACGTCATAAAAGGAAACCTTGTGCAAAATTTCACGCTCATAATCCCAGTAGTTTCGGCTGTGCGTTAATATGTCAGTCAGTCAGTTTCCCCTTTTATATATATAGATTTTTAATTACTTTTTTGTGTGTGTTTTACTGCAAGTCCTCTGATTATAAAACCATTTTGCACCCGCCGCCTATTTGATTGATTCTTTTCTTTTCTGGGTTTCAGGTCGCGTGACCATAGGTTCGGACCCGACATGCGACATCTACGTGGTCGGTACGGGCGTGTCAAGCGTGCACTGTCGAGTGGAGAACTCTCACGGCGTCGTCACGCTGTACCCGCTCAGTGGCAGCACACTGCTAGATGGAGTGCCCGTCGACAAGCCCACCAGGTTGTCACAAGGTGTGTATTTATACTAAACTCTCGGTATGTGACGTGCGCTGTCGAGTGGAGGACTGTTATAGCGTCTCCGCCAGGTTGTAGCAAGGTCTGTATGTATACTAAGCGCTCGGCATGTGACGTAATTCTTGTTAGATTCAGCCCGTACCTTACTGTCCTCCCCCAGCGTCGCCCTAAGCCGAGGTCCGCTCCTCACAGATGGTGCTCTTAGTGGGCAGTCGCTTTTAAAGTTTTAAATAAATAGCTGCAGGCTTTATTTTATTAAGGCCGCCAACGATAAACTGCGAGAGGCCACTCACAAAAAAAAATGTGTCGAGCGTAGGACTTTCAAGGCGTCGCCATCAGATTGTACAATATTTTGAACACTTAAGATACGTTAAACCAGCTTGCATTGTATCCAGTACAATTCTCGTTGAACTTCTAGTAAGCCCTGCTAGTATATTCTACTAGCTTCTGTCAGCGGTTTCGCCCGCGCGAAAGTTGGTTTCTCCATACAAACTTCCGACCCCCGTTTTACCCCCTTAGGGGTGGAGTTTCGTAAAATCCGTGCTTAGCAGATATCTACACCCCTTATGGAACCTATCTGCCAAATTTTAAGTTTGTAGGTGTTATAGTTTCGGAGATTTCGTGATTAATCAGTGAGTGGTATTTATATATATATATAGATTCGTAAAAAGACGACAAATCGATGATTTCGAACGAATTTATTCAGAACGAGTCTTCAAGTCAAATCTTGCATGAATTAAAATTTAAGTGTACGGATGTCAAACAAATATATTTTGTATGAGTACTTATCTATACATATAATATATCTGTAGAAGTTTTTAGTTGTGCGCGCATCACGTAAAATGTACGAAATCGATGTAGATAACTTTTATACAATAAAATTGTGTGTAACTTGATATATTACTTAGGCTTTGTTTCGTCGCAGTCGGTTGACTATATCGAAAGATGTACTACATTCATTGTATGTTAGGTGGTACGAAGTTCGCCGGGTCAGCTAGTACTAGATACATCTATACTAATTATTACATATTAATTAATATTATGAAGCTGAACGGTTTGTTTGAACGCGCTAATTGGACCTATTTTGGTGCAGCCGTGAGCTACACAGCTATATTTTTCCTTTTTTTTTAATTTTGTTTCGTGTTACCCTATATTGTGTTTGTGCTGTAAGTACCAAATAAAGTTTTTTTCTTTCTTTCTTGAAAAAAATATTTTAGGTTTCCTTTTATGACGTAGGCGAACACTGAGGGAGCATTTTCCAAAATTAACCCCCAAAGGGCATGAAACGCAGATCCAAAGTTTCTATGGAGAAAACTACTTTCACGCGGTTTAAGCCGTTGACAGGAGCTAGTAGATTTATATTGAAGCGTATAGCAAAACCAAGCATAGTCCAGTAGCGACATCTGTGGGTCCTATGAACTAAAGTACGAAATCCAGCATCGCACAATTAAAGTTCTCTGCGCGATTTGAACATATACAACAGCCCGAAATAATCTCTTGGGCAGTTGCCCAGATCAGACATAACATCCGTCTGGTCGGAGGATCCTCCCTTTTCAACGGAGGTTTGCGGGACTTTACACTCTGTTCCGTATACTTCCAAAGTCCCAAGACTTTCAAACGAAGTAAACACAATTTCCTGTCTAGACTTTAATTTGCTCAATTTGTCGCAGTTGACTTCCAAAACTGATTAATTTCCGGCAACACTTAATTGTCGCACTAATATTATTAAAAAGTTTGTGAGTATGTTTGTTAGTTCTTCACGTTGGAACGGCTAAACGGATGTGAATTAATTTTGGCACATGGATAGACCATATCTTGAAATAGCACATTATAATAATATGAGTATGTTTCTTTGAGAAAATTTTCTGTCACGCGGGCGAAGCCGCTAGCAACAGCTAGTATCACACTACCATAGGCGTGGGCTTGAGGAAGACGAGCAATGGGTAGCTCGCCGTCCGACCGTCCGGTAACCGTCCGAAACGAGCCATAGTCGTCGACGGCGCGTAGTGTTTCACGCGCGCCCTAAAGAGATGTCAGCAAAACCGTAGGGGCCCAGCAGGACCGAAGCCTACTGGGGCCATGGGTTGACTTCCGAAAAGGTAAACCCGTGGTCCTGGAACGCAAAGGGCAAAGAAGAAACATAGGTGTGATTTTAGTCAGTTAAAGTCTGACCCGCCCTCTCGTCCCGCCCTAGAGCGGCGGAAGTCATTAGATGATTTCCCACCTTAAAAAAAAAACTAGTATCACCCAAATATTTCTTTTATTATTGATAGGCTCGCGTTTGACCACTATCTCACCTGATAGTAAGCGATGATGTGGCCGACGATGGACGCCTAGAAGTAAAGGATGCTTGCCTAGAAGTAACCTATTCATTCACTTTTGACGTAAAGACCCCTAGATTGTAGCTATCAGGAAACACAGACTCCGGCAGGGAATTCCACTCCTTAGCTGTATGCATTATGAATGTGTTCCCAAAGCTTATCTATTATAAGGGTGCCCTGTTCTTATCGTGCCCCATCCGCATTACAGCTGCTCTGGAACGCAAAGAACAAATGAAAGAACACAGATGGGTTTTAGTCAGTAAAAATCTGACACTACCTCTCGCTCCACCCAAAGCGGGGCATTAGATGGTTTCCCACCTCAATAAATAAAACAAATCTGCTATTAAAATAAACATGGCATATACAGACAGGATCGTTAATGTTAAATTAGCTCAGTAGCATCAGTGTGTGAACTAGAACATGGTGATTCGTGACATATACATTAATTTAATTGACGTATTGTAAATATTTGTGTTAAACATTACGGAAATGTAGCTTATGTGCGACTGTGCGTATAATGTACAGGGTTATTTGTAAAACACTAACAACCTTGCAGGACTGTATTACTAACATCATAAATAACAACTTTTGTTCTATGATCTTTTACAAAACATAATTCATTTACAAAAAACAAACCTTCAAGATTTCGTTGTTCTATCTAACATGTTTCAACTCTGTATTTTGCTGTACCCACCTCCGCCTCCCGCGCACGCACCATCCCCGCTCCCCTCCGCTATTGTACTATCGCTTGCTTCGCATAGACTTCGTAACATTTAGAACGTTCAATTTAAATATTTTTATTTTTGTATGAAAATCTAGTGAACCAATGTATGATAAATTTTTAAAAGTCATATAACAAAAGTTGTTGTTTATGATGTTCTTAACATAGTCCTAAGAGGTTGCCGGTGTTTTACAAATAACCCTGTATATGCATCGTTGTTGAATTGTATACTTCAATTGTATCTGATGAAAAATAAATATACAACTTGTAACTGGACTAATGCACACGCTTATACATCCCAACTAGGAAATTAAGTTACAATCATAATTTATACACTGAAATTTGACTTAAATGTACTTGGGTAGTTGTTAAAGAAATTATACCCTATTCAGGGAGCCGTGGGATAAAAGGTAAACAAACCATTTATATACATTCATACAAACTTTCCCATTCATAGTATGGGTTCTTTTTTGGTGGCTAAATCATCTAATGACATCCCCCGCTCTTGGGCGGAGCGAGAGGGCGTGTCAGACTTTTACCGACTAAAAACCCACTCCTGTTCCTTCGTTGCCTTTCATACCAGGGCCGAGTCTTCCTTTCAGAATCAGACCCTTGGCCCCAGTAGGCTTCGGCCCTGCTGGGCCCCTACGGTTGCTGACATCTCCTATTCATAATATAGGTGCTAATTAAACAGACTTCTATTTAATAATATTATTCGCCTCTAAAAATCTACATTGCCTTCTAAAAGGCCTTTTACATTACACCACTCGATATTCAGACAGTCTTAGTCTAAGTAGCGTCACACAAGAAAGAGCAACTTAGGCCAATGTCGTGTAAAGTAATGAAACAGAACGATGAGATACATAGAAATACATAGACTAAGACTGTCTGAATAACGCGTAGTGTAATAGGCCCTTAAATTACTTAGTCAGCCACAATTAACAAGCGTCGAACGTCTGAATGATACTATCTAGCCACTAGTTATCTCCTATGTAAGCCACTCTTTGGGTGGTTGTAAAAAAAAATATCCACGAAGGCTAACCTGAGAGATGTATATACAGCGACTATTTTTTTGACTGGCCTGTTGGTCTAGTGTTTAGTGCCCCTGACTGCTATGCCAGAGGTCCGGTTCGATTCCCACCCAAGACAAATATTTGTTTGATGAGCACGATCGTTTGTTCTGAGTCTGAGTGTAACTTATTTAAAATATGTATGTATTTAGAAATATATAAGTATGTTTATCAGTTGTCTAGTACTCATACCACAAGCTCCGCTTAGTTTGGGACTAGGTGGCGTTGTGTGAAAGTTGTGGAATATTATTATTATTATAACATAAGTTTAAACACAATTTTTCTCCACATTCCAGGGAGCATGCTGACAATAGGGCGATCGAACTACCTCCGATTCAACCACCCAGCGGAAGCCAAGCTGATGAAGTCGGTGCTGCCATCTGCGCACGTTTCCATGGCGCCCGTGCAGTTCACGCCCAACGACCAGTGTGCCACAGGTAATTAACAGAACTACTTAAATATACTTACCTATATGCAAGGGCTGAAAAGTTTTGCCAACTATGGGTATCTTGGTATGGTCATGTGAAAAGGAGGAATGAAACGCATGTTACTAAAAGAGTCATGAGTATACATGTGAATGGATGGACAGGGAGGCCAAAAAAAGAGGATTGTGGGAGAAGTGAAATATTTATATATAATAGAAAGGGAATCAGTGATAATGTGATGGCTGACAGGATAGAATAAAACTAAAGTAGGACAAGAGCAAAAAGATGATGGTACCGGACCAACGACCTTACAGCCACTAGACGCCTCATGCTTGAACTAGCGCACCAAAACAATTCTGTCAACTAGCCGAGGTACGGGGGGCGGGGTACTACGTTCTGATTAGTTCTGATTGGTACGGAGGAGCGGGGTATTGCGTTCTGATTGGTCAAGACATCAGATGACGTCTAGTGGCTGTAAGGTCGTTGTAGCGGACCATCATGTCAAAGGAGGTCGTCCTGGGTCTCATTTTGTCTTCTGGCAATCTTAGAGGTATTCTCACGATGTGCTGTTCTGTTCTCGTGACAAGTCTGTATCATCATTCTAACTGCCTGCAAGATCATACACGGAACCATCGACTCGCCTAGTTCGCATGGGGAGCTGTATAAAATTTTTGTCCCCGACAACTACTGCCGGGCAAGACGGCATAAATTATTTGTGGTGCCACGTTGCCATACGGTTGCACGACATATGTCACCCATTCCGCGAATGTTAATCGCACTCAACGCTCTCCTTAAAGAATAATCCAATCCTAGACTAGATTTATTTGCTGATGAATGGAAGGAGACACTAAATGAATGTCTGGTGATTTACAAGAAGACTGAGTGAGAGGTTTAGTTATATATCTGTGTTATATTTTCTTTAATGTGTTTACATAATTTGTACCTAATTTAATCAGTGTAATTGGCATTTTGTCGTTCTGGTTGAATAAATAAATAAATCTCAATCAGCTGATAAATCTCATTCTAATGAAAAACAAAGAGACTATTCTGTACCAAATAAAAAATACTTAATGAACTTGACACTTGTTAAAAAAAAATAAAAACATTAACATTATCTATTTCTGTCCACAGCCTATGTCACCCACCACACAGAAAGTTACCAAACCTCAAACATACAGAAGATATACAAAGACAACTCGTTAACGCATTTAGACCAAGAACTCGACATGACTCTCAAAGAAATGTCCAAGAAGAAGCCTCCAGTCGCACCCAAGAAACCTTACCGAGATCTCGACCAATCTGACTCGAATTCAGACCAAGAATCCAGGCCAAAAATGACAGGGATCATGGCTAAAGTATCCAAATTCGAGTACTACGCGAAACAGCAGAAAATTGGAAGGAGTCAATTCTATACGACAAACGAAAATGAAATATCACCAAAGGTTTTCAGCTCAAATTCTCTAACAGTCAACACACCAGCTAAAGACGTACTCGGGGGCAAAACTATACCAAACTACATGAATAAAATACAAAAGAATGTTTTAATAAGTGAAAATAATGCCGTCGATCCTAAAAACTGTTCTTACGCCAATGTAGCCATAAGAAACAAAACAAAAATCGACGACATAGTGAAAAACTTTAACGAACCAACTAAAGACTATAACAAGTTACCGAAAAAAGTGAACAACGACCAACAAAATGACAATATCTACGGCAAAATCAACGTTGACAGAAAACCAGACGAAAAGTCCAGTCAAAACGGGTTAGAACCGGGTAAAAATGGATTAGAACCGAACAAAAATGTGATAGAACCGGGTAAAAATAATTTAGAATCGTATATGATGGAGAGGAATGATGTGTACGGGAAGATTTCGGAGAGGAATCTGAATATGTCCAAGGGGATCAGTCTACCGTCGCCAGCTTATGACAGGAATCCGCAGTACTCCCCAGTGTATGCCAACAGCTATGACAGGAGTATAGAAGCTGAGACGAGAAGATTGAGGGTATGTATTTACATTACTCTGTATTTTGTAAAATTAGTTATTGGTTTTTTGTTTCATTAGGTATTACTCTGTGGCTGCCCGGATTTTGAAAGATGGTGGTGTGATGGCTCGGTGCGCATGCCGCACTTACAGTCCTTTTTTTTTAAGCGGGGAATCAAATAACTTCTCAGGACTTTTATTGACTAAAACCCACAATGTTCCTTCAGTTATTCTTTTTTGCGAGGGCCACGATAACTCTTTAGAACAATTTTGCAAAACACTTCACACACTTCGTGTAGCGACATCTATGGCGTCACATAAGAACTAATCCTGCATCGTATATGTCCATGGTCAACCGTCAAGATGACTTATCAAAAATTTTCGTATTTTTCAATTTAAATCAATTTTCTTTGTAAAAACTCATCGAAAGAGCTTTGACATTTCAAAATGTGTTCGATATGGGATTTGATGCGTGTGGAATCCTGGAGGAGCGATGACCTGATGCTGCGTAGGCGAGCGACGTGACCCTCCGCCGCCCGCTCGGCGCTGGCGTTCCGATGTGAGGATATAAAAAAAAAGCAGCCCGAAATCATCTATGGAGCAGTTGCCCACCAGACATAATACTCGTCTGCTCGGAGGATCCTCCCTTTTCAACGGAGGTTTGCGGGACTTTACTCTCTGTTCCGCATACCTCCAAACTGGTGACCCTCGACAATGAACGTCAGCGTAGCCTCGTGCAGCCACTACTTCATGACGTCATCATCACTTCCTCAAGCTTTCGACCAGCGAGCCATACAGCCAGAACTCACGGCTATAAAGGGTATCCTGACCACCAGCAGCAGCACTCTGTTCGTGCTCGGCTCGTGCTCGGCTCGTTCTCCGCTCGTGCTGGTAGCGTAGACCCCCCTAAAAAGTGCGATTCGTAAGTGCAATGTTAGTGCGGCGTCTCTCCGCAGACCATGTCCCATCTTCCATCCTGCATCACGTTCCTTTTTCCATGTTCACGTAGGGGTCTAATGACAGCATCAGTGGATGGCATTGCCGTGGCCGAATACTAGGCCAGACAAGGAATTTCACTAGTTTTGCCATCAAGACGCTAAGAAGAAGTGCGATTCAGAGCTCCCTTTTACCCTTAGGGGTATATTTCACCGAGACACCATGGTGGCGCGAGCAAAATGTATACAGCTCTATAGAGAGTTACTCACCTGGTGTCCGTTTGGTTGCGCAACCAATTTAGCGGCGCGACCAGCTCTGACGCGTGTACTTTCATTAAGGTCCATTTTGATACTGTCTCAGTGTGGTGTAGCGACTCTGGTGTATGTATGGTGTCTAGTTTAATAATAATAATTGCCTCTCTCTTGCCTTTATTGGCTGGCTTGAGTGGAGATTCGCAAGAGCAAACGTGCTCGGGAGAAGAATGTATAATCCAGTAAGGTGCTGGTAGGGATCTTGACCGTACTTCCGGGATTGTCCTGATAGCCGTGGTATACCTCTCCACTCCTTAAGCACCTCAGGATATGTTGCCCTCTTGTTGCTACGTCACTTCGTGCTAGCGACCGTTTATGGGGGCCCATTTATTGAGCGTGCAAGTCACCCCCTGCCTTTTGTCGATGGATATTAATAACATTGTTTAAGCAGGGGCCATAGCCTTAACATAGTTCCTGGTAACCAGTCCACTTAAGACTCCAAAAACCATAGCCTTATATCTTAGTTTTCCATATGTCGCAATATTTTCCCACTAACCGTTGGTTGTCCTCGGATGCACTAGCATAGTGCGTACAGGGATAATCACCGGTTTGTACCACTTTCCATTAAACGCGTCTAAAAGGGCCTCTGCGAGTTGGTTTCGGCTCCTCGAACGCCTTCCAAAGGTCCAGGACCTTAGGGTGCTGAGATAAATCTAATATATAAAATTCTCGTGTCACGGTGTTCGAACTTGAACTCCTCCGAAACGGCTCGACCGATTCTCATGAAATTTTGTGAGCATATTGAGTAGGTCTGAGAATCGGCCAACATCAATTTTTTTTATTTTTTTTTATTTATATGGCAGAACAACGTTTGCCGGCTCAGCTAGTAAATGTATAATAATAATAATAACTTGGACTCTGTTCCTGATACCGGTGGACTACTATTTTTTATATTTTTAAATATTTTTGTTTTTATTTTAATATTTAAAAATATAATTAATATGTAACTGTTAAATGAATAAACGGAATAATAATATTTATTATCAAGTACATGTTTGACATCAAATGAAAAATACTAAAAGAATACAAGTAATGCAACACTCCATTTAATTTGAATACCCTGACGAGTACCCTGGTGAGCTGTCTTAGTTTGGTAACTTACGGACACCATGGCGGCGCAACTGGTCGCGCCGCCATGGTGTCCTGGTTAAATATAGCCCTTACACATCTAATTTTCATTTTCTAATGACTTCTTATGTAATTATATTATCATAGATAGTGATATCTCTGAGCTCCGGTGTCTGAAACGAGAATTTACAGTTAAGAACTTGTCAACACTGCTTTAATGCCTGATTAATATTTGACAAGTTACCCTGGTAAATTACAGTTCTATAATTCAATACAATTCAGAATTATTTTATTTCAAGTGTGCCTAAATGTCGGAAGCTTTTTTCTTGGGAAATCAAATATTTACTTCTTTAGCTCTAGGGCCGAGCGAGAGGGTGTGTCAGAATTACTGATTAAAACTCACTCATATGTTCAGTCATCAGTTGCATAGCGTTCCAGGATCCTAGATTTCCCTTTCAGAAGCCAACCCATGACCCCAGTCTGTAGGCTTCGACCCTGCTGGGCCCCTACGGTTTTGCTGCCATCTTGAGACGCGTCTTCAACGACTCGGGAAACGTCAGAAGCGCACGGTTCTAATTGGTCGGTTCCTAATTTTATTTTATAAAAATTAAATAAAATTGATGGTTTTTCATGTAATAGCATTCATTAGGGTAAGACGAACAGAGAGGGTTGTATTGATGACTTAAATAATTATAATTGCGTGTTACGGTCGCCAATCATATTTTAATCAACATACAATTTGACACAGACCTGCAAAACGTGTAGCGACATCTATGGCGTCACATAAGAACTAATCCTGCATCGCACAATTAACGTTCTCCGCGCGATTGGAACATATATAACAGCCCGAAATCATCTATTGGGCAGTTGCCCACAAGACATATGACCTGTCTGGTCGGAGCATCCTCCCTTTTCAACGGAGGTTTGCGGGACTTTACTCTCTGTTTTGCATACCTCCAAAAATGCAAAAAATTAAAAAAATCGTTTTGTTATTAGTCAAGCCTTTTCCTGCTAATCTGGTGCCTTTTTGCATGAATAAATGTGAAACATAGATATAAATATCACTGACGAACAAACACCTCCACTTTGGTATCATTGTGCAAATTGATAACATAATCATTTATTTATTTACGATAATTATGTTTAGTTAGAAGCTATGGACGGCCTTCAAGATATTACACGTCCTTTGTATTTTAATATACATATATTTATATATAGGGTGACTGGTAATTAGTGTACGATACTTAAACACGTGATTGTGCTCATGATAACCATCAACTTTTACTATGGGAACAAACCTGAAATCGCGAAAAAATAAGTATCGTACACTAATTGCCAGTCACCCTATATATCTCCTCCTCTGTACGTATATTTGTCACCTAACTCCTCTTAAACGGCTTGACCAATTTGCATGAAAGTTTGTGTGTACATTTGAATGGGTGGATACAATTGAACCCGGTAGGACCATCTACCGGGTTGCAATCAGGTTCTCAATTTTGTTTTCTGACAAAAAGATAGCTTTCGGGTAGGACAACGTCTGCCAGAGCCACTAGTATACATATATTTATTTTAAATATCTTTATATATATAATTCGCATCCATGGGATGACAGGACCATTCATTGTGGCGACACTTGGGGGCCTATGTCCAACAGTGGACGTCTTTCGACTGAAATGATGATGATGAAATATAATTCCTCTGTACGTGTGTTTGTCACCTGATTCATCTTAAACGGCTTGACTGATTTGGATGAAAGTTTGTGTATACATTTGAGTGGGTCCTGGGATGGTTTGAAAATACAATTGAACCCGGTAGGTGGCGCTACAATCGGGTTCTCAAGTTTTTGACGTGACAACGTCTTATAATTCGATGGAGCCGGCTGCACGCACGAAAAAGTATGACGTATGCGGCGTTACCTCGCTCTGAGGCGTTCCATTTAAGGCTTGAAGTGCAAGCGAAAGCGCGTTCGGCCTCCGCGTTCGGCAGTGTTCGACATCTGTCTCTCTCCTACTTGAGTGAGCGTTGCGTCTGCGTCGTGATAACTGCTATAGAATAATACATTAACATGTTTTCGTCAAGTATAAAGTGCAGTGAAAAGTGAATGTTGTGTTAATTGTTTATTTGTATTTATGCGTACAAATAAATGTAACGCGTTGTCACGTTCAACTATACTACGTCAGTAAACCGACTTTACAGACAACCGATTTTTTTCTGACGATAGGTTAGGTTTCGGACAGGACAACACCTCCCGGGACCGCTAGTCTAATATATAAAAATCTCGTATCACAGTGTTTGTTTTCGAACTCCTCCGAAACGGCTTGACCGATTTTTATGTATTTTTTTTTTTTTTTTGTATAGGTACATGTATAAGTTAGGTCCGAGAGGATTTTTTTACCCTCTTCGCTTTATAAACAAAGCTGTCTTGATTCGATATCGGTCGTGATCCTTTACATTTTCTAGTAATGAAAAACTATTAATAGATTTTATTTTTATTCTTCCCCAGTAGTTCCAGTTATGCGTTGATGTGTCAGTCAGTTTCTCCTTCTATTGTTACAAGCTTTTATTTAGTTTCATCTGTCCCGATGTTTGTTTGTCGGCAATCAAATCTTGCAAATTAAATTTGATCGACTTCCCGGTTACCGATTGAGCCAAATTTATCTGGCATAAGCTATACTCTGTAGCCTATAGTCAGGGCTGGGCAAAATACATGCTTTGCTTTAATTGAAATACAAATTACAAAATACAGTATCGCAAGTAATTAAAATACAAAATATCTTTAAGTAAGATATTTGAAATATAAAATACAAAATACAGTATTTTGGCTATTTTTAATTGAAATACAAAATACAAATTACATATTACAAAATAAGTAATCTGGACCAGCATGAGCTAAAAAGTAGAGGAAAACAAGATTAATTAATCAGTAAAACCAGAGTTTCCTTTCATGAACACTAGATTTTTAAATGTACTGTCAGACAAACAGCCTCTTGTTGGAGAGTGAATAAAACCTGCTAAAGAAAACAATCTTTCTTGAAGGTTAAATGTATTTTAATGTTAAAATGTATTTTGAAGCCCCAAGTATTTGAAATACTAATTACAAAATACTTCGCCGTCAGGTATTTGAAATACGAATTACAAATTACATTTTAAGGAAGTAATTGAAATACAAATACCAAATACGTATTTGTATTTCAATTACGTATTTTAATTACGTAAGTAGTAAGTAATTCAAATACTGCCCAACCCTGCCTATAGTACCTATCAATACCGAATGGTTGTTATTTCGAGCATAGGTATTTACATTTAAAAATACTAACTATAATTACAATAATAAAAAAGAATAATAATTAAAAACCCTACACTAATTACAACTAACTAAAATGGCGTCAAAAAACTCTTCCACATTGCTGTCGACTGGTAATGTACCCAAAAGACTGGCGGCATTGCCACGCTGTATGGCAATGCTTATCCTCTGTCCGAGGTAAAAGTCAGCCCTTCGGTCACGCGAAGTGTCAACTAAAGTCAACTTCAACTTCAACTTCAACTCTTCATAATGGCATTTGCGGAAAAGACACCACAATTTTGCCAATAACACGTGCAAACTTGTTAATAGACTATCAAACGCTGGAGAGTATTTAGCGTTAATTAACAGTAAAATAAATATAATTATAACTCTAAACATTACAGTTCAAAATAAAAAAATTTCTTCGCAGATCCAGAACGACATTATGATCAGACCACAGACTAGGTATGTGAAATGAAAGTTATGTACACTCGTAAGAGTGAAGGAAGAAAAAAAAAAAAAAAAAAAAAAAAGAGTTACAATTTAATTTTATTAATTTCAATAAATTTGCATAGTTTAAATATAAAACGAGTAAACACAAAAGAAAGAAGACATTTGACCGAGGTTGGACGAGGAATATGAGCAGGAATGATTTCATGAAAGGAGAAGCGCAATTTAGGGCAGGAGAAAAATAAATGGTCCACGTTTCCTTCATCCAAACCGCATTCACAAAGAGAGTTATCTTTAATCCTAAGTTTGGCCAAGAAATGAGGAGTACAACAATGATTTAAACGTAAACGACAAATAGTTGAGGTAGTGATTTTTTTTTCCAATTGATATTTAAAAAACCAGGGTTTGTGGGGAATCTCGGGTTGTATATCTCCATAAAATTTACCCTTTATAGACTTAGAGATTTGCCATGCCTTGGACCAAGATTTAAACAAAGTTAGAGGAAGAGTAGTACAAATGTCATGGGAAAATATCTCAGAGTGGGCAAGAGAGCCAGTGAGAACAGCATTTTTGGCGCATGAATCAGCTGACTCATTACCAAGAATACCAACATGACCGGGAATCCAAGCTATGACGACTTTAATACCAAGATTATGACATTGAAATAGCAAATCTCTAATTTTTAAAATTATAGGGAATCTTGACTTAGATCTGAAAGGATTAGATAAAATGGCTTGAAGGCAGCTTTTTGAGTCAGAGAAAATTATGGAGTTATTTAACTTATGAGACAAAACAAATGAAATGGCTTCGAAAATAGCAATTGATTCACCTGTAAAAACGGATGTAACAGGAGGGCACTTATAATTTAAAATAATTTTTGTATGAGGAATCCAAACAGCAACTCCAACAGGGCTATCATCGGAGACTTTGGAAGCGTCAGTGAATATAGTATTCCAATTATTATAATTAGAGGAAACTTTTTGGACAAACATCTTATGCGGTTCTAAGGTATTTTTGTGAATTCCAAAGTCCAAAATGATCTCTGGGTGGAATACCAGGGCATTATAAGGCACCGAGTATAGATATAAAATAGGGTTTTGAAAAAGTGGGCTAGAAAGACGAGTGAATTGAAGGTAGGCACGAAGAAGACAAGGAAGTTCAATATTAGAACGACGACTACAAGAGTCAAAGATGGATGATAATTGGTCCAGCTTACCAATAAGGGGATGCTCAGAATTTTGCACCAGTTTAAAAATAAATCTATTTGCCAGAAATTGTCTTCGAATCGAGAGGGGAGGTTCTACACACTCAACTTGCATGGCATTAATTGGAGACGACTTCATCGCCCCGAGAATAATCCGTAAACACTTTGATTGAATTTTATCGAGTTTTTGAAGGCCAGATTTGTTACAAGGATCTAATAGGAACATACCATAATCAAAATGACTACGAACTATAGCATTGTAGATCAGTTTTTGAGTATATGGGTGAGCACCCCACCAAACCCCAGAAAGAGAGCGAAGAACATTAACGTTTCTTTCACATTTTTGAGAAACAAAGTCTGTGTGAGCAATACCTGATAATTTTGAATCTAACCAAACTCCTAAAAATTTAACATTGTTCACCTGAGAAATATTTTCACCGTTAACTTTAATTTCAACAGGAGAAACAATCTTTTTTTTCGTAAACACAACTACAGAGCTCTTAGAGGCTGATAAGGACAGACCGTGATGTAGAAGCCAGTCAGATAGATATCCGAGGGCAGAATTTAGACGGATACTAGCCTCATCCAGAGATTTTCCAGAAAAGTATAAAGCTATATCATCAGCATACTGCAATATTTGACAAAATGAATCAGTAGAAAAATGTAAATCATAAGTATAAAGACTGAATAGGAGAGGACTCAAAACTGAACCTTGTGGTAAGCCTTTCCAGATAGTCTTAGGGGAAAGAGAGGCGTCTTGAGTTTTAATAGAGATGGTTCTCTCCATCAATAAATTAGAAATGAAACGGACCAATTTTATAGGAAGATTCAACTGATGCACAAGTTTATCCCTGAGCACCGGGAGTAAAACATTATCATACGCTGAGGCAATATCCAAAAAAACTCCTACTAAAAACTGCTTACTTATCAAAGAAATACGAATATCAGAAATTAATATACTAAGACTATCCATTGTGCTCATACCTTTACGGAACCCAAACTGGGATGAGGGCAACAAGTTTCTATTTTCCACAAACCACTCAAGTCGATGCTTCATCATATGTTCTGCAACCTTGCACAAAACAGACGACAAAGCAATAGGCCTGTAGCTATTTGGGTCTGACGGGTTTTTGCCAGGTTTAATGACCGGAATTATTATTTGATGTTTCCACGGTTGAGGAACCAAACCGTACTCAAAAAAGTTATTAACGAGATCCAGGTAATAATGCTTAGTGCTTCTTGAGGCGTTTTTCAAGAATGAGTAAGGGATCCCATCAGCACCAGGAGAGGAATCAACAAGACCGTCAAGAGCCATTCGAAGTTCAGAAAAAGAGAATGGGGCATCAAAATCATTCTCGGAAGTAAGAAAAGCCGGAGAAGAGGGAAAAGAGTCTAAATTTGGAACTGAAGGGGGAGCCAGTTTATCCGAGAAAAATTCGATCCAGGAAGAAGGATCGTTAGCTGTAATATCAAGAGTATTACAGGAGCCTCTGTATCTTTTGACTTGCTTCCATACTAGGGAAGAAGGGGAATAGGGAGACAAGCTTTGACAGTAGCGAAGCCAACCATCTTTTTTCTTTTTGGAGAGAAGTCTTTTAGCAGTGGCCGCTTTTCTTTGGTACACTAAAAAATTTTGAAGGGTCATTAAATTCGAGTAATTAACCTCTGCTACTTTCCTTTCCTTAACAACTGAAGTACATTCTGAATCCCACCAAGGAGTTGAGACCTTGGATCTGTAGGGTTTTTTCAGAGGGAAATTGGCATCAGCACTAGAGATAATAGAGTCTACAAATTTGGAATAGCAATCAACAAGATTGTTTCTGTCGGGAGGAGGAAGAGATAGTAAGTTATTTTCAAGGGAATCTGAGTAAGAAGACCAGCTTGCATCATTTAATCTATATTTAAGAGAGGGATTAAAATTACGCATTGGTACTACTCTGTCAGAGATAGAGACAATAATAGGAAAGTGATCACTACCATAAGAATGAGACAAGATATTCCAGGAAAGAATGGAAGCAAGAGAGGCAGAGCAAGCTGTGATATCCACAGCTGAGTTAGGGTTTTGAGAAGGGCGAACTCTCCTAGTGGGAGAACCGTTGTTAATAACACATAGATCAGCTTCATCAAAAATTTCAAGGAGGGCCCGACCAAAGTAATCATCATGGCTCGAGCCCCATGAGCGATGATGAGCATTTAAATCACCCATAAAAATAATTGGAGAGGGAACTGAGGAAAATATACATAAAAGGTCTGGAATTAACCTAGAATGAGGATGAGGGATGTATGCAGAGAGGAAAGTTATATTAAAAGCCCTAACAGCAACGATATTAATGTCAGGAGAAGTAGGGGGAAGAGATATAAGAGAGAAAGGAAGGGAGCGCCTAACAAGAAGGGCACTACCTGCGTACCCATCAGCCCTATCATTTCGAAGACAGGAGTAACCTGAGACCCGAAAGTGAGAACCAGGCACCAACCAAGTTTCCGAAACGGCAATGACTGAGGGGTGAAATTTATTTATTAAAAATAAAAGTTCAGGCTTCTTCGGCCGAATGCTTTGAGTGTTCCACTGGAGTGTGGAGACTAGATCCATTATTATTATTAAAGAGAAGCAAAGAAAGTTTCTGGGCAACGTGGGGCGGTAAAGAGAAATTATCACGGGAAATTAAAGTAATAATTAGAGACAAAAGTGTTTCTAAGAGGCTATCCTCTTGAGGGGACTTTGGGGATGAAGAATTTTGGGAAAGAAGAGAGAAGCCATTGGGAAAGGATGAAGGATCTTCAGCAACGATAGATCTATGGGCAGTTTTGTCGTAAGACTTGCCTAGAGGAGCTCTAGGCTTAGGGGAGAAAAACACAGTTTTTTTATAAGAGGAAGGAGGAGTAAGGCTAGTAGATTGAGAAGAAGAGAAAGAAGATTGGGTTGGTAAATTTTGGGTGACTTCGGAATATAATTTGCTTACGCTTGGAATGGATCGAGAAGCCTCTTCATATGAGAGATTTTCCTGGGACATTAATAACTTAATGGATTTTTGTCTACCTTGCTCAGGGCAGCTACCATAAAAGGCAAAGTGACGACCCAAGCAATGGATGCAAGTGGCCTTGGCCTCTACTACGTCACAACTATCACCAGTGTGAGGTTGTGAGCACCTAAAGCACCTTGCCTTGGACCGACACTGTGCCTTAACGTGCCCAAAGCGGCAGCAATTTTGACACTGTATAGTGGGGAACTGATATACCTCCACTGGCAGAGATGTATGAAATAAAAATATCCTTTGAGGAAGAACCTGTCCCTTGAAGGTAACCACTATAGTCTGAGTAGGGATCCAAGAGGTCTTGCCCTCCTGTTTAATTTTCCGGTTTAATCTGCGTGCTTTCAAAATAACTCCACACCCATCAGGAAGAATAATTGAATCTACAAATTCGTCCATAGACATATCGACCGGCACTTGACGGACGATACCCATTTTGGTAATGTTATAGGAAGGAATAAAAGCCGTATATTTTGAACCTAAAACCGGGTTGTCAAGAAACTTGTTGGCCGCCTCACCAGAGGTGAATTCGACAGAGATTTTATTTCTGCCCACTTTTTTAATGCCATCCCTACAAATATTTTTGATTTTATTTTGAATTAAAAATTGTCCAAACTTAATTGGACGGATCGAAGTCCCAGCAGAAGGATCTGGTTCGGATCGGGAGACGTGAACTATAAAAGGACCTTTTTCTTGCTCACTATATGATTTTATGCCCTCTTTTAGAGAAGGGTGAATAAATAAAGTTTGGATGGCCGCAACAGCCATATCTTTGTCGATAATTGTTTTTTTGGAAACAATCTCAATCGTTTCAGAGTCAATAATATGGCGTCGCTTACCAACCGCCGAGTTCAAATATGCAACAGCGTCAGGAGGGTCAGGAGGAGCTGGAGGGGGACGATCCATGTCTATTACAAAATAAAAATAAGAAAGAAAAAACACACAATACTACGAAGAAATATAAAATTTCCAACTGTTATTTTCAATGTAAATTTGGGAAAAAAATTGATCTCTCCAGCACGACTGACAGCTATCAATCTATTGTCACCAACTAAAGTCTGTTTTTTAATTAAAGATAATGATTTGACAATTCGAATGTTGCATGTTTTTTCCATTTCATAAATAGTGAGGTACCGCAACCGATATTGAACAAAAAAACCGAAAATATTCGTAAAAATAGTTTCATTTTAAAATGCAACTAATTATGGTAAGTTTTTGTATTTTCTGAAGGTAATTTGAAAGATGCAAATGTCTAACTCATAAAATAAAATATAATTTAAGCCTAAGAATTAAAGACTAGCAAAAGCTGCGTCATTTTATTTTTTCGTCTCGATTTGTTATCACCATACCCAGACAAAAATATAGAATTACTCAGTGATATTTTTGCTGACATTTTATTACAACTTTAATAATAGGTAATGATAGGACTTCGGTTTGAAAACTAATAATAGTTAAAATTAAACAATCATAACTCCTCTTTTTGTACTATTTTCGCATGGATCTCTTATAAAATTGTAGCGATAAACGAATCAAGTGTTCGTTTCTTGTAATGCAGTCATGTGAATTCACAGCTTGACGACTAATGGGCACGCCATAATCATGACGGTCAGTCCCCTCTTTGAGGAGTGGCCGGAGAGGCGTCACGGTGTCCTCATCTTCCGCATGAAGCAAGTCCTCACCGGACATGGTCAGGTTCTAGTACAGGCCAAGGTCCAGAGCGAGGAGGAATGAAAGGCCTCCTCCTGCGAAACAGTAATGCTAGCGAAGGAGGAGGCTGCACGAGTGAGGGAACGAACATCTTTTCGCTCCAGTCGCCGAGACTCCAATCCCGACTACCACAATGTCAATACCAACGTCGAGCAATAGGTAGCTGGCCGTCCAGCAGTCCGGTAATTGCCGGGACTGAGCCCCATTCGTCGACAGCGCTTAGTGATCCACTCGCTCTTCAAAGAGATGTCAGCAAACCGTAGGAGCTCAGTAGAGCCGATCTGGTTTTAGGCAGTAAAAGTCTGACACGCTCTCCTGCCCCACCCATACCGGGAGAAGTCATTGGATGAATTCCCATCTTGAAAAAATATTGACGACCAATGATGATAACTTTTTTAATTCTAAAGCATAAACTGAGACTGTCTCGTTCCGCTCTTGTAAACCGGATATAAAATTGTGTTGTGACTGGAGCTCCCTGGTAAAAGAAAGTAGCTAAGAATTCATGATTTTCAACCGGTTTTCAACCGCGCCCGCCACGGTGGAGCTAGTTTATTTCTAAACTCACGAAACCGGAGTTTTGTGTGGTTATATAGCCGTCGCAGTTGGGGTTATCGCTTGAAAACTTGGCAGATGACAATCGCAAGACGGGCGGTTCATTATCAATTGTGCTCCAGACTACCGTGGACATACACCAGAAACGAGCTGTTGCGTTATACTTACTTCACAGAAAAATTAAAAAAAGAAGGCCTATAAAGTTCTGGGTGCATCAATCGATTTTCGGATTTCGCATCGGATTTTTCTACCCCCTGAAGGCCACTACGGGTGTTAACCGACCGCAGAGAGTGCGGGCGCAACCTGCCGAGTCTGCGGGTGACCGTGGCCTACACCATTCTACTAGTTGCCCGCCGGTGCAGCGGGGAGCAGGATACATATATCTCTAGCATTCTACAGAAGCTGCGGGGCCGCAACCGCAGCGGATGCGGGTAAAAACGGTTTTGTGAGTTCTCAGTATAAGTAAAAGTCCGAGTGTAAAAAAATATGGTAATATTTTTGAATATTTCTAATTATTTCAATCTTCAATTCATATTAGACTTTGCTATAAACAAACACTATCGTATTTTGGGCCTACTTTCCTTAGAGGTTGTATTATTAAAAGAACCGGTATAAAAAATCGAATTTGGAGACATCACTTGTATCAAAAAGCAGCCAACATATTTCTGGAGTTTGACATTTGGACTTGTCAAATCATTATCTGGGATTAAAAAACGCACTTTAGACGTTTTGACAGATCTTTATACAACTTGTGAGCACTACGAACCGAGAGTTTCAACCCCAAACGGTTCGAAAATATAACTTCCAACAAGGTTATTATATTTTCGCCGCTCGAGGTTATCCGCAGCCTAGATATTTGGAAAAAAAAATGTCACAGAAAAATACGATAATACAGAAAATACCTACTTCATAATATTATTATTTATTTACTAATAGATTACATAGTTATAATTTATACACTTCCAATCGGTGAGGTCGAAGATTAACCTAATAAAATCCTAAGTCATTTTAAAACCGGCTTGTTGACCTGTAGGTCATCACTAGTAACATTAAATTTATGTAAAATTAATTTACATAAACAAACATAAAATATATTCTTATCAGTTTACAACGACCTTTACGATAAGAGTGTCAATACACGGCCTTTGCAAGGTAATATGTAAGTGATATTGATATATGACACGACTATGTTTTTAGTGGGTAGGTAGGTGTTGATGACCTAGGCTAGAGTATTATCAAATGTAGTAATCTTGTAGGATTACTATTTTTATAGATGGATCATCCAGATATATGTACACTTCCTGTGGATTAATGGAGAGGTCAAAGAAAAATGGATAGAGGATAGATCGTAAGAACTTAAAATACGAGTAATACACGGTAGGCGTGTGTAACTCTTTACTGAACCGACTCACAGTTTCGAAACATTTTAGTGTTCCGAAAGATTGGAACATCAGTAATGATTTAAATGCATCATTTGGAACACTGAAACACTCTTTACTTTAAGTGACCCCCACAATGCATGCACTCGGAAGCCACACCATAAACCCATCTGTAAATACTAATAAAATCTTTTATTCAGGAGTAGAACCTGCAACACATAAGTAACACCACAACAATTCTCTTCGCTAATTTACTAACCGATTCGAAGTCACGTGCAATATTCTCCACTAGAATAGTACATTTTGATACAAGTGCAGAAAGTTTGTCATTGCGACCGAGGCGGAATTCGCACGAGCCGTAAGCGAGTGTGTTATGGAGCCGAGGGCTGCAGTGACAAATTTGCACGTGTATCAAACGACTTTTTTCAATACACTTACGAAGAAATTAATAAATGGGGGTTGATCGGCGACTCGTGAAGGTCGACGTGCGCCCATCCTAATACGATAAATGTAATAACATTGTGGCGTGGGAGAGCACGCGCACTTTTCCACACTAGTGCGGAAAACAGTCTATTGCGTGCCTAAAAGCTGTGGGATAAGAGCGGGTTTTGTAGTAAGTGTATTGAAAATAGATTTAGTGGTCATGGAAATTAACATAATTATCACTACATACAATTATCTAATCTATACTGTCCATGTTTATCATGAAATACACGTGCGTTTGTCAGTTGTCGCAAATGTAAAGACAAAATGCCGACATAAGATTAAAGATTCAAATCAAATTCATTTGGTATTTGCCTGTATTTATAAACTGACTTCTTTATAAATACTAGCTTTTGTCAGCGTCTGCGCCCGCGTAAAAGTAGGTTTCTCCATACAAAGTTTTGACCTCCGTTCCATCCCCTTGAGGCGCACGTGGAACACTACGCGCCGTCGACGACTCGATCTCGGTCCCATTACTCACCTTCCGCAAACGGCGCCGGCGGCTGGAAATCGGGGTCGGGATCACGGCGGCTGGGGCGTGAGGGCCTTTCCCTTGCGCATGCGGCCGCCTCCTTCGCTAGCATTACTGCTTCGCAGAAGGAGCCGACCGCCTGCCATTCCACCTCGCTCCGGAGTATGTCCGTTTTATCTCCTTAGGGGCTGAATTTTGGAAAATGCTTTCGTATTCTTCGTTTAAATCATTAAAAGCACCTCTGTGTTAAATTTCAGCGGTCTAGGTCCAAGGATTTTAGGCTGGACGTTGTGAGGACTTAGCATTTTATATATGTACAGATTTTATACTAAACCACAACTTTGACTGGCCTGTTGGTCTAGTGGTTAGTGGCCCTAACTGCTATGCCGGAGGTGTTTGTGTGATGGGCACGATCTTTTTTTCTATGTCTGGGTGTAGTTTATCTATAATATGTATGTATTTAGAAATATATACGTATGTATATCAGTTGTCTAGTACTCTAGTAGTGCTGTTTGCCGATAATATTGTGCTGGTTGCCTAGAGGTCCAGAACAGATTGGAGGTGTGGTGGCACCGACTGGAGAGTGTTGGCCTGAAATTGAGTAGACCCAAAACAGAGTACTTGTTCTGCGATTTCGGCGGTATCTGCAATCCATTGCCTTTAACTCTCGCCGGAACGCCCATACCAATCTGCTCCGACTTTTGGTACCTCGGGTCGCTCGTCCAATTGGATGGTGAGGTAGACCGAGATGTAACAGATCGGATCAACACAGGATTGATGAAATGGCGACAGGTCACGGTAACAACTTGTGACCCACGGATGCCCCTCAAGTTGAAGGGTAAAATTTACAATTCCGTGATAAGACCTGTCATACTGTATGAATCAGAATGTTGGGCTGTGGAGATGAGAATGTTGAGATGGATGTGTGGTTTGACGAGAATGGATAAAGTGAGAAATGAGTATAATTAGAGGAAGTTTGCAAGTGGCGCCAGTGACTGAAAATTTGAAAGGCAAACGTTTGTCTTGGTATGGTCGCGACCTTCACCAGGTCAAGAATGACCTTTTCCTACATTCACAAAATTTGCGAAGCAAGATCTTTTTGTTATGCTAAAAACCGTGCAGTGTAGAGCAGTGGTGGCCGAGTGGTAATGGTCCCGACTTACGGAGTTGTAGGTCGTGGGTTCAAACCCAACCAGGCGCATTACTTTGTGTAATTTATTTCATCACCACTGCTCTCAAAACGGTGAAGGAAAACATCGTGAGGAAACCGGCATGTCCTAGAACCAAAAATTCGAAGACATGACATGACATCCACCAACCCGCACCGGGCCCGCGTGGTGGATTACGGCCCATTCCCTCTCCTAGAGAGGAGGCCTGAGTCCCAGCAGTGGGAACATTATAAGGTCGACTATGCTATGCTATGCTAAAAACCGTGCTATTCTTCAACAACAGATAGAGAGAGATAAAAGACAAATAAAGTGAGACAGCTAATAAAGCATTGATCAATATTTGGGTTAAAACATACAAAGTATGCTTCAAACGCGAATCTTATGCAAATAAGTGTTACGTCGCTCGTGAATTTGTTTTGCATCCGCACAATGTTATGTAAAAGTGTAAATCTGCAAAAACTTTAATACTGTATCAAAAAACCAGTTTCTGATACAGTATTCTGTGGATTGCAAAATACATAAAACTGCTGATGCTGTGTAACTTGCTTGTTTATTTGTTTTCACTTTACAACTTCTTATTTTAAAACTTTATAATTACTTCTTTGGGAAAATGTCTTCTCAACTTGTATGTTGATTTGTTGGACGATGAGGGAACCAGGTAAATATGAAAACAGGCAGGATACAACTCATGTATTGTTCATTATATATTACGTGATGAAAATCTATATTCAAGTCCTCTCTCGAACCGTCAACATGACTGGTCCAAAGGAAAAAGTTGGGGCATGGAAATAGTGCTCTGTATGTTTATGGCGATGTTGTCGCCACACTCCGTTCTGTCACTCATGTTCAGAAGTTGCCATCTATGATCTGTCTCTTTCATACCCTTCCTTTCCTCGCTCTCACACTAAGCTTCTCCCTATAATGTATGCTTCATTTCACACATTATTCATAGGTTCCTTTTATCCATTCTACAGTATGAAAAATCGGTTCAGGCGTTTGTGTTTGAAGGAGTAACACATACGTACAAACTTTCCCAAGTCGTCGACGGTGCATAGTGTTCCACGCGCGCCTCAAGGAGATGTCAGCAAAGCAACCGTAGGGGCCCAGCAGGGTCGAGGCCTACTGGGGCCATGGGTGATACGAAAGTGACCCCGGGGGGCCCTGGAAAAAATGGCAAAGAAGGAACAGGAGTGGGTTTTAGTCAGTAAAAGTCTGACACTATCTCCCGCTCCGCCCAAGAGCGTGGGATGTCATTAGATGATTTTCCCACCAGAAAAAAATAAATAAAAAAAATACGTACAAACTTTAGATTTTTTAATACTAGTTGCTCCTAGTAGCTTCGCCCTCTTGAGAGAAAATTATCCCAAAAGAACATACTCCCAGGATAGAAAATATCCGTACCTTTATTGCAAAAACCAACTAAATGCACCAACATTTTTGTATTATTATATTATGTTATTACTATTATATTCAATAAAATTTGTAGGTCTTTTTGCCGAAGCTATCTTTGTAAATAAGTGTCGTAGCTAATAACCGATTTTACCTGTAGATTCATCTTGGTGAGACGAATGGATGAATGGATTTAACTTTAATTTGGGTAAAAATTGCAGATAGTTGGTTTTTGCAATAAGGGTAGGTTATGTTCTATTCCGGGACATGCCGCGTGTGCCAAATTTCATCCATACCCGTTCAAGCGTTTTTGCGTGAAGGAGTTACAAACATACACACACTATTACACTCACAAACTTCCCCTTTTATAATATCGGTGTGATATAATTAAGTATTTTATTTATTTATTTATTTAAAACTTTATGCACTAAACATTGTACAAAGGCGGACTTAATGCCTTAGGCATTTTCTACCAGTCGACCTTAGGGTGGTGCAGAGACATAACATGGCAGGTGCAACTTAATAGAATACTGACAGAGAGGAAACAAGAACAATAATAAATATATACTTAGATACATACATACAAATAAAGAATGATATTGAGAAGAAAAAAACGAATACAACAAATCAAGAGTGTGATGAATCTACCAACTTCTTGCGAAAGTGTTCTCGTGCTTTCATTTTAAAGGACAACCGACTGGTTGCCGTCCTGATGTTCAGAGGGAGCGCATTCCAAAGGAAGATCGCCTGGACAAAGAAAGAGGAATGGACAAATCCAGAGCGGTGTGTCGGACATCGTAGAAGACGATTATTAGTAGATCGAAGATTTTTATTGTGCGCAGAGCAAAGAAATTGAATTTCTGAAGTCAGATAAGAAGGAGAAGAGGGCTTATCCAGAAAAGAAAACAGAGTTGTCAAGGCCCTTAACGCTCTACGCTGGCGAATGGGTAACCATTTTAAAAGTGATCAATGCGTTGATACATGTTCATACTTACGAAAGTATGATAATCATGGCTTTTTATTCTCTCTGTTATGACTCTATTGCTCTAGATTTCTAGAAGAATGGTAAGGTTTTCTGAGTGTGTGTTTTTAGCTCTGAAACCTGACGATGAGGTTAGTAGTCGTTATTTAGAAAGTATGCGTTCAGGATGCATTTTGAAGAGTGTACGCGGGAATTGCATGACTTGATTCCACCATCTCATTTCTACCATCAGACAACCCGACGTACGGCGAGTATCCACCCTTACGTTGTTGAAACCTCTACGGTCTGGACCAAGCGTTTCGCCTCATCGTTTATACCGCGAACATCGAGGGACTGGAACAACTTGCCTGCTGCGGTCTTCCCGTCCGATTATAATTTAGGTGTCTTCAAGGGTAGAGTGAATAGGCTCTTAATAAACTAGTGCGCCTCACCATCAACGATTGCATCACTAATTACCATCAGGTGGGATCGCAGTCAAGCACTAGTTTATAACAAATAAAAAAAAGTACCTAAGGTAGGTGCAGTGGATGCGCGATTGGCTGCTGCCCTGCGTTTCGCGGGTTTGAGTCCTGCACTGAATAAATATTTGTACGGCAGTTGTTACGCATGTTTGTGAACGCACCCACGTTCCAGAAGTTATTCTTATACTTATATGCGGAACTCAACAACCAAAAGCCAAATATCTTTAAAAAATCACATAATCTCAAGATAGCCAGGGCGTTATAATTGAAATTAAAGAAACAATGGTCTTATCAGTGATAAGAACCGTCGTTCTGATACGCTAACTACTGCGGAATCGCAATGCGACATTTTAATAGTACAGTTTTATACTTTACTTGAGGAAAAACTAACCTAATTATTTTGAAGTAATTTATGAAGAAAAACTTGCTTATTTACTTGTTTATAAAAATTGTGATAAAGTGTGTCTTAAAAAAAGTGATCACAAAGATAAATAAATTATTTTGTGAGAGACAAAAGTCGCTTAAACTCTGTCAAAGTAACTAACGCTTAGAAACAAAAGAAGTACGGTTTTAATTCTTGCTGTTTTGCCCAGACTTACTTTCATACTATAAAACAAAGTGCCCTACCGTATCTATCTGTGATAACTCAAGAAATGCTGAACGGATTTTCACCCGGTTTTCATCAATAGATTGAGTAATTCATGGGGAAGGTTTACGTGTATAATACTTTCGCTCCAGAATAGAGCGGGAGAAGTCATGGGATGATTTCCCAGAAAAAAGTCCATTCCCTTCGCGACATCCTTTCTCTGGTTGGATGGACTGGACTGGATGTATTAAGAAGAAAATTAAAGAGCACTTCCTTTTACAATTAACATAATATTAGTGTACATTGGTATTTATTAGTAGTATGTATTACATTTTTTTATATATAAGTTGTTGTTTATGTAGGTTTTATTGTACACTCGATCATATCCTCGAATGTGATCTCCCTCTGCCACACAAAGGATTGCTGACAAAAAATTTATTGTTGAGTTAAGCTCACCTTTGTACATGAATTGTCAAATCACTGTATTCATTAGCTTTGAGTACAATAAAGAATTAAGAAAAAAAGTGTATAATCTATATATATAAAAGGAGAAACTGACTGACCGACATATCAACGTACAGCCGAAACTACTAGGACTAAGAGCGTGAAATTTTTCACAAGGTTTCCTTTTATAACGTAGGCGAGCACTAAGAGAGGATTTTCCAAAATTTACCCAATAAGCGGATGAAACGGGGGTCCAAAGTTAGTATGGAGAAACCTACTTTCACGCGGGCGAAGTCGCTGACAGAAGCTAGTAAATGCATATTACAGTAGACAAAAGCCGTGAATTTCAACTGAGGCAGGACAGTAGTTGATTAATAATATGGTGTACCTCTACCTTCCGTTTCATTGCGAAATGAATCATCATTCATCCATCATTGCGAAAATAATTTCAAATACATGTACAGTGCGTTCCAAATAAAAATAGGATCGACGCCATGTTGTGACGTCACGTCATACTGTCAAATCGCAAGAAATTGGGCAAAATTGAAGAACACGGAGATGAGCAAAATTGAAGAACTGAATTCTGATCAAACTATTTTCGTTCACAGTTCGTAAATAAATTAAATTTTAAAATTTTCTTGTTTTGTTCACCATAATAATTCTTCGATTTGACAGTATGACGTGACGTCACTACCTGTCAATCGATCCTATTGTTATTTGGAACGCATTGTATTAATTCTCTAACCCCCCCAGTTTCCTAAACGAAAATTAATGTCAATTGTCAAGCGTGTAGCAACTGCTTGGATTGGCTGTTGACAATTCATTCAACCAAACATCAATTTCTACGGGTATTATAATTTATAATTTTTACGGGTAGCGATAATTTCTGTTCGGGAAACGGGGATGAATGTGGGTTAACTCTCTTATCTATAAACAGACCATAAATACAATTTATTATGGTTTTAATATGGAGAGAAGTGGTTTAACTTGAAAAAATAAAAATCACTTATCGAGTAAATATTAATCTTTTATGTCAACCTCTAAAGTAGGTTATATGCATTATTTAACCTTGTAAATCAATTCAATTTCCTTTACAAAAGACAGTCAGACATCATTTTTCTTTCATTAACGTTAACAATAAAATCTAAAAGCAAAAACAAACTGAGACTTAAGAAAGTCAATTCATAAAATTAATTACCATAACTAATACTACCTTGCCAAACCAAATTGATTTTTATTTGCATAACACTAAGAACTTTAAACATTTATGCAAATATTTATGATGACATGTGATATAGTGATCAATGTCAAGATTTTGTTTCAACTTTCATTTATTTTAAGAGTTTGTTCAGTGTTCATTGAGCCTCGAACTGTTTTGGTCCAAATGTAGAGGATATATGCAAGGTTTAGTATTTTAGATATTAGTGTAGGCAGAAGGGTTGATGCTTATGTGAAGTTATTAATAATATGAGTTCTTGTTTTTGTTTCTAAGTGGTTTGTTATCATATGAAGTGAGTGTAACAAATATAGTATAAATACAACAGTGTGTTATTACACTTCGAGTGAATCAGTGCAGTCAGAAACATTTTTCTATGTGCTCCAAAAATACCAGTGAAAAACGTGAATAAAGCTATCAAATATGGCGTTAAAAAACAAAAAAGAACCAACCCACAAACGCCTAATAAAACTGTTCGTAAACAACCTCAAGAAAAACACACTGGCACTAAAAGAACTAAAACAATCAATCGACACTTCCCAACGATCAAACGACTACGAAAAAATCATCGACATAACGAACTCCGTCAACGAAAAACTCGACGTCGTTCAGAAAATACGAAACGACATTAAAATCTACAAAACAATAAATACAATCCTAACTAACCATTACATAAAAGTAACAAGAGACCACGAGAATTGTATCGGAGCAAAAATCATTAAATTGGAAGAAAAAATCAAACAGTCTTACGATAATTTGAAATTGGAACTGACAAAGATGGCGTCCGTCAGTGTTGCCAGTCAGAATATTTCGTCTCCGATACAGAACAGTAATGTCATTTTAGTTGGTAATGATTTGAAGTGCAATCAGTTTAACCAGCTACATATTAGGAATGAGATGTATAATACGATCATTAGGAAGATTGATAAGCTGTTCTGTGGAATGGTGAGTTGTCTTGTATATTCACAGTTTCTTTATAACTTTAAAAACTTGTTATATTTACACAGTGTAAAAAGTTTACACTTTGTAACAAACAATAAAGATACTTAAACTACACAGCATACTTAAAACATATAAGATTGAAATGTTTAAAGGTATACGAAGTTCTTATAACATCTTCATTAAAAAATAAAAAATACTATGCCTATACGCATTCTGGATAATGAAATTAGTAGTAGGAACATACATAGTATTACTTACGTATCTAAATTCGTTCTTAATGATGACCGTCATCAAGCTATCAAGAGAAATGTATGCTGCAATAAATACCTAAGCGAAGATTGCATCACGAAAAAGTCACTGTGGTCCTGCCCCCCTAGCCAAGTTACGACCGTTTCGTTTCGATTCTCTTTTCGTTGATCGCCTCGAGTCGGCCACGCCTCCTATTCCTTTGTTCTGACCACGTGAGTGAGCGTTGAGATGACGTCGGAATAAAGGAATCTGAGGCATGGCCTACTCGAGGCGATCGACGAAAAGAGAATCAAAACGGTTGTAACTTGGCTAGGGGGCTGGAAAGCAAAGAGCAACAGGAAGTAGGAACACGTGTGGGTTTTTGTCAGTATAACTCTGACACTTCTTCGCACTCCACCCAGACTGGGAGAAGTTATTTAATTATGTCCCACCTTAAAAATAAATGGTCACACCTGTAATGTATGGATTAGTCATAAGCATGTATAATGCGTCCTCACTTTGCTGGTTACGGTAAACAAGGACCTCCATTGGCGTATCTTAAGTAATTGTGGGGGGGGGGGGCTGTCATGCCTGATTTTTGTGTGAAGTATTTTCGCGTCCATCAAAGAATTTCAAATCGTTAGTCTGTCAATTTCAAATCGTTAGTCTAACATTGGGTGGTCTTTGGACTTATGAACTCAAATTACAAAGGGCCCTGCTGGATGGATAAATTTTTCCTAGTGAATTTCTCCTGTTCATTGGTACAAGTTACGATCAGTAGGTATTATTTTTATGTATTCCGAGCGTAATAGAACCGAAGGCCCCGCTGGATGAACGAGGCGATTAATTGTAATTTCTGTCAAAATTGTTGAGCTATACATTAGATTTTGTCAGTAAATTCGTAAGCTAAGGTACAGTGAACAAACAAATCAATTCTACTAGTTTATTCGGCCTAGATTGAGTGGCCCCGCTGAATAGAAACACATCGCCCGGATACAGATCAGTACTAGAGCAGTGGTGGCTGAGTGGTAACGGACTAACGGCCCCGAATTACGAGTTGTAGGTCGTGGTTTCAAACCCAGGCGCATTACTTTATGTAATTTATTTTTATCACCACTGCTCTCAAAACGGTGAAGGAAAACATCGTGAGGAAACATGTCCTAGAACTAAAAATTCGAAGACATGTGACATTCACCAACCCGCACTGGGCCCGCGTGGTGGATTACGGTCCCTTCCCTTCTAGAGAGGAGGCCTTAGTCCCAGCAGTAGGAACATTATAAGGTCGACTATGCTTTAAGCCCGGATACATCAGACAATTTTTATTAATTTTCTTTATTATTATTTTTTTTTTTTTTTAATTGATATAAACCAGCGCTTGACTGCGATCCCACCTGATGGTAAGCAGTGATGCAATCATTGATGGTGAGGCGCACTAGTTTATCAAGAGCCTATTCACTCTAGCCTTGAAGACACCTAAATTATAGTTGGACGGGAAGTTCGCAGCAGGCAAATTGTTCCAGTCCTTCGATGTACGCGGTATAAACGACGAAGCGAAACGCTTAGTCCGGACCGTTGAAGTTTCAACAACGTAAGGGTGGATACTCGCCGTACGTCGGGTTGTCCGATGATAGAAAGGAGATGGCGGAATCAAGTCATGCAATTCCTGCGCACACTCTCCAAAATGCAACCTGTAAAATACCGATAGGCTGGCTACCCTGCGCCTGTGCTCGAGCTGTGCTGTGCTGTGTTTATTAACTTTATTGTTATGTTGTTTCAGGCGTATCAGGACAGGATAAAGGAAGAAGAGCAGAAAGAAGCGGAGACGGCCCGACTGGAAGAGATCCTCAACATGTGCGCAGAGTATGAAAGGCAGATTGTTTCAGGTAGGTGAAGCAATTACAAAAATATTGCATCCAAACTGCGCGGACGATAAATTAGTGTTTTTTCCCTATCCTTTAATTCTTTATTGTAAACAAAAACATAACACTACACACTATACACAGTGATTTGACAATTCATATACAAAGGCGAGCTTAACTCAACAATGAGTCTTCTACCAGCAAACCTTTGAGTTATGGAGAGAGAACATATTCGAGACTAGGATTCAGAGCATAAAATTGGCATTACTAAGGCTGGCCTCATACATCCGGAATGGCTCTCTGGATTCATAGTCTAAAATTTATAATATAAATTCCGTCGCCTTGCCTCATACCTACATATCTTAAAAATTCAGATTGATCAGTAGTCTCGTGATTCCCGGCATATGCAAACGTCTTGCTCGCAGAACAGATGGCCATTGGGGCTGAAAGGTTCTGGAGTGGCGACCGCGTACCGGAAGACGCAGTGTTGGAAGGCCCCCTCTAGGTGAACCGATGACCTAGTGAAGGTTGCGAGAATCCGATGGATGCGAGACGCACTGGACCGTTCATTGTGGCGACATTTGGGGAGGCATATGTCCAGCAGTGGACGTCTATCGGCTGAAATGATGATGAAGATGATGAAACGTCTTTATGGAACAGGAATTAGTACTAATTGCATTGCTTTTGGCAATTTCAACTGAAATAATTCATAATCAGATTATGTAGTACTGTGTATGTGTGTGCCACTCTATTAAAATGTATGGAAATACGCGCGTTATGATATGATAATCTTAATATTCCGATCCGGAATTCAGAACGCTCGTCATCACCATTGTCTGAAAAAATCAGAATGCGAGTAGAGCATACTGATATTGTACGGTATTCCGGTCTTTCTGAATTAATAATATGAATTCAGATTATGAATCCAGAGTGCCATTCCGGATGTATGAGACCAGCCTTATTCTACTAAATTGTAGTAGAATCTTATCAACCGTTCTGATGATTTATGTTTTACTCTATTGAACTTACCTAACTTGAACAATACTACAATAGCTCCCTTCTCACGCTCTTGACCAAGAAACCTTCACATTAGTTCACATGTTCAAGGTTTTTCAATCCAACTGACGATTGTTTAATATTAAATTACTTTATAATATCAGTTTTCTTAAGCTATAAATCTATGTATATAATTTTTGTTGATAAGTGCTCAGGTAGTCGGTATGTAAAATCAAAATATTAGTAAAAATGAATGACTAAATATGTTGGCACAAAACTCGAAAATGACAACATTAATCATTTTTTTTTGGTTGATGTCTCAGGAAGGTTCACATAAAGACTAAATTAGAAAAACACATTTATCTTTATTAAAATCTACAGTTTGAATGTTAGCTAGCTGTCAATATTAGGGACTTTGTTTTTTAAGTGGGAAATCATCAAATAACACCTACCGCTCCTGGTGGAACGAAAGGGAATGTCATACTTTATTGACTACAATCCACCTGTTTTCCTTCAGTGGCCCTTTGCGTTCCGGGGACAGGGTAACTCTTTCGAACAACCACGCAGCCCTTGAAGCTCTTACATATACGTTTTTATGTTCCAGGCATCCCGATAACCCCCACAGAGAAGAGGCCACATAATAAGATCATCACGAACGGCTCACTACCGCGCAGTGTAGCCCTCAACAATCCCAACTTTGTGCAGACCAGCGATGGTTATTATAAGTAAGTTGACTTATATCATCGTCTGGAATCAACGACCTTACAGCCACTAGACGTCTAATAACAGGCGACGCATGTCTGTCAACATATTAGGATTATAGAACTAATGTCTCGACTAATCAGAACGCAGTACCCCGCTCCCCCGTACCAATCAGAACGTAGTACCCTGCTCCCCGTACAGCACGCGTCACGTAAAAAGAACGCTGGAAGAAAGTGGTGGGAGTGTGTTTGCGCATGGGTACAGTCTCGAACGAAAGTTATGTGCCTATTAATTTATTTTTGAACCAATAGCGCACCGGTAAACATGCGGCGCGTGGCTCACCCGCCTCGCGCCCTATCTCATACCACCAAATGGACCGATAAATCGCCTATGCGCAGCTTGACCGCCAGCGTTCTTTTTACGTGACGCGGACTGTACCTCGGCTAGTTGACAGAATTGTTTTGGTGCGCTAGTTCAAGCATGAGGCGTCTAGTGCCTGTTAGGTCGTTGTCTAGAATCAATAAAGTACATAGTACCCCCTGGTAGGACTCTTTGCTAAACTTAATGGTTTCTGGCAAAACGACTGTCAAAGATCTATGCATGACAACCGAGATGAATGGCTAATGCACCGTCCTACGTGGGCAATTTGACGCGATTCGGCGGATCTGTCCTACGTGCGTGCAAAGTCGTTACTTCAGCCGCCATTTATGTAGAACATATCGCCGCACCGCAAGAGTTCGCGCGAAAATATCAAAACAACTGATTGCTACTAATTCGCTTCGCTCGTCGCTGAACCGCACCCACGTGCGATTGGGCACGTAGTCTACCGTAATAGTGTCAATGGTTTGTTCCATTTGCGCCGCATCGCTTCGCGTTCGCCGTTGCGTCGAACCGCTTACGTAGGACACCACTTTAGTGGGCTTTCCAAGTCCCGGAAATGTCTTGGTATAAAATAGATAGATACCTAAACCATTATCAGAGTCATCGAAATTGACTAAAATTAATTTGTATTATACACTTCTGGACACATCTATTGGCCCACCTTGTATTTTCAGTTTCGTTTGGTCCTAGCTAAAATTTTATATTAGGTCGAGCAAAAAGTTTTTATGCAGTTTTGAACCTGGCACATTCACAATTTCATTCAATAGTCTTTTTTTGAATTTCGAACACAGAATTTAAAGAAACAAAAGACAATTTGGAGCCTGTTTGTTGATATCAAACAATCGAATACTAAGAAAACTTGGTTTGATTGGTTTACTTGGATTTAATTCTTGAAAAAGTGATTGATATCTTTGGTTTTGCAACAAACATTACTTATTCTTAACATTAAGGTGAGGTTCTATCAATAATCTATGGATACTTCACCTGAAGTCGCCGCCCAAGCTGTGGCACTTATTCAGGCCGGACACAGCCAAAGAAACGTGAGTGCTCAACTTAATTTAAGTCGATCTGCGGTCCGAAATGTTTATCGGAGGTACCTAGAGACTGGCAGCTTTGTTCGTCGCCAAGGAAGGCCACGATCTCGGGTCACAACTGAAAGGCAGGATCGATTCATCGTGACGACCAGCTTGAGAAATCGTCACCTTACCTCCATTGAGATACAAAACCAACTTCGCAACTTCCACGGAGTATCTGTGAGCGCTCGAACCGTTCGGAGAAGGTTAAAAGAACGCGATATGGTACCACACAAGCCAGCTAATGGGCCCAAACTAACGCGAGCCCACCGAACAGCGCGCCTTCATTTCGCACGCAGTCATTTAAATTGGACACAGCAAGATTGGAGCCGTGTACTCTTTTCTGATGAGTCTAAAATTGTGTTACATGGCAATAATGGAAGGAAGAAGACCGACGTAAGGGAGAGCGTTTCGCACAATGCTGCTTTGAAGAGAGGGTTGCTTATGGCGGTGGCTCATGGACTGTCTGGGGCGGTATATCCGCGAGCGGCAAAACTCAACTTGAGGTTGTTACAGGACCACGGCAGCCAACATTAAATGCTGAAAGGTACATTCGTGAGTGCTTAGAACCTCACGTGATACCATACGCGGACTATGTGGGCCCAAATTTCCTTTTTATGCATGATAATGCAAGAGCCCATGCGGCCGGCATCGTCAGGGAATATCTTCGGGATGTGCACATCACAGTTATGGACTGGCCAGCCAGAAGCCCAGACATGAACCCCATTGAGCACATGTGGGACGAGCTAAAAAGACGTGTTAGGGCTCGTCAGCCAGTTGCCCAGACGATGCAGGAGTTGAAAACTGCCATAGAAGAGGAATGGGAGATGATCCCTCAAAATTTCATAGAGCGGTTGATAAACTCTATGCCTAATCGTATGAGAGCTGTGGTAGATGCCCATGGAGGCAACGCGCGTTATTAAATTAAACCTTTATTTGATAAAACATGTTTTTTATTCAAAAATCAATTGCCTTTAACAAGGCGCATATCCGACTTATTAGGCGTAGCTCCATGTCGTATGGTATTCTGAATTCAAATTTAAAACAATACGATCGAAAAAGATGGTAAAATGTATCAGGATTAAAACTGCATCAACAGTTTTTGTTCAATCTAGCAATCATATTTCGGTAGGGGCGAAACCTAAACTCTAAGGTGGGCCAATAGATGTGTCCAGAAGTGTATATGCCTTATCGAGGTGGACCGATAACCTGGTAAGGGTTGCGGGAATCCGATGGATGCGAGACGCACAGAATCGTTCATTGCGGCGACACTTGTAATAATAATGATGAATATAGAAATATCTGTCTTAAATAAAATTACTATAAAATTCTAAAATAATTTCTTTTTCTTACAGGTTCGAAACTAGTCATAACAAAAGCTCCCCAATGAGCCAATCTCTTCCCATCCAAAGGAATCTCTCTAGCTACGAAAACTTCGAATCATCCACCCCCACGGAACTCACTCCCGAGGTCGTCATCCCCCAAAACAACTACGAAAACATAGGCAGGATGGATGAGATAGGCATCCCCGTTTTCGACGACCCATCCCCCAGAATGCACGATTTGTCTAGTCCGATTATGATAAGGAAACTTCACAACCAAAGCGGGGATCGTGGTCCGAACCTATCCTCCCCTATAGGCAGCCCTTACGAAAACGTTTACTATAGAAATAATGTAGTATATGGCAATTTAAAACCTAAATCTCCAAACACACAGAGCCCTAGAACAAGAATTAAGACTACTTTCGCTCATAAGAACCTCCCATCACCTCAATATTTTATATTCCCTACCCCTCCTCCCGTAGATAATTCTAAAAAACCAAACTTTGACCCCGAAAACAAAAGCACAGATTCTGACAGACCAAAATTCGATGGAATCGAAAAACAGCTAAGTTTAGAAGAAGAAATACCAATGATAGATGATGATTTGACAAATGACTTGGAATTCAGATATTCCAAAGTATTTAATGATGATAAAAAGGAAGATACTCCTGAAAAGAGCCCAGAAGTAATCATGACTAAGAACCAAAGCTTCGATGACATGAAGAAAGAGCTAATGGCTGACATTCCAGAACTAGAAGAATTTGAGAAAGACTTAAAAGAGAATAAAAGAGAAAAGATAATCAAGAATATAACAGAAGATATGAAGAAGATTGATATTGAAGCCGATTCTTTGGACAGTACAGTTTTAGATGACAATGTAAATGAGTTGAAGGCTAAATATGAGAAGTTCAAAGAAGATCGGAAGAAATTAGTGACGGAAATACATGAAATCAAATGTAAGATGTCTGAAATTAGGATGCAAGAAGATGATATCTTGAGAGAGGCAAGTTACTTTACAATCTAACAATATTACTAATGTTAAATTCTGTATGTTTGTTGATCCCGGATTTGATTATTCTGAACCTGGTCAGATCAAGTCCTGGATTATACATATAAATAAAATAGAAGTGTTTGTTTATATTAATAACATTACTAAATGCATATGAAAGTATATTCTAAACCAATAACTAATATATCCTACAGCTTTAAACTTTTTTTAAATTTTTGTCTGTCTGTCGGCCTGTATGTCTGTTTGTACCGGCTAATCTTCGAAACAGCTGGACCAATTTTGACGAGACTTTCACCGGTAGATAGCTGATGTTATAACTTAGGCTACTTTTATTATCGAAGAAGAATTAGAGATCAGAACAAAAAAAAACTTCTTAAAATTGTGACCGAATAGCATTCAAATGTTTTACGAGTCTGACGTGAACAAAGTCGCGGCCACCAGCTAGTATAGGATAATGGGCAGATTTCAATCATTATACTTAAAACTAGCTTTTGCCAGCGGCTTCGCCCGCTTAAAAATAGCAAATATAGGCCTATGTCACTCAGTGATAAAGTAACTTTTTACTGGTGAAAGAATTTTGAATATCGGTTCAATAATTTTTGAGTTAAATCATAACATGCAAACAAACTAAAAATTAAATCTTTCCTCTTTATGCTAAAGTAAAACGGAAATAAAGACATAAAGCTGTCTTGAATCTACATGTATTGTGATCCTTTGCATGATCTAGTAATGAGAAACAGTTCATTCATTGTTTGTTTTTCGGGTACCTACAAAGAAATATTAGGAAAAGGTCAATGTACTTTGTTCCACATTTATCTGGCACCTTCTATAGTTCAAATAGAAAGAAAAAAGTTTATTTGCACAAACATGGCACATAACTTAGAAATAATAATATATATATATATATATAACAAATCAATACCAAAGAGCGAAGTTACGCGACACATCCAGCCAGCGCTCAGCAAAATTCTGGGGCTTATGTACTGAACAGAGCCACAGCGCTGTTTTCAGCGCCAGCCGTCGTCGACGAGTCGTTGAACGAGTAAAAACAAATGAGTCATTTCATAACACTTACCATCATTTTTACAGTTGGAAATGGAAAAAGCTCTAATCAAAGGAGAATACGACTCAGAGATAGCGATCCTCAACATAGAACAGAAGAAGAAGATGGACCTGGTGGACAGCGCCAAGAGGATAGAGGAAGAGATCCGACAGCTGAAGGAGAAGCAAGAGACGCGGCAGAACGAGATGAGGGATCGAGTGGAGATCGCTACGTTGAAAGTTGAGAGGTGGGTAGTTTGAATTTTTATTTTTTAGGGTTCCATACCTCAAAAGGAAAAAACTGAACCCTTATTGGATGACTTTGTTGTCCATATGTCTGTCTGTCTATCAAGACCCTTTATCTCGGGAACTCATGAAGGTATCAAGTTGAAATTAGAACCATATACTCAGGTCTGCGGTCCCTTGAAGCTGAGAAAAAAAAATCAAAATTCAGATCTAATGAAAAAAAAGATACGGCCGTTTATGTCGCAAAAAACGTGTATTTCGACACTCAAGGGAATCAAAATTCATAGGGTACTTCCCGTTGAATCCTGAAATTTGGCATAAAGCAAGATATAGCACAGGTATAGAAATAAATGTGAAAACAGTAAATTTATTGTTACATCACAAAAAATCAGTCTTGAAGATTTTTTCTTCCCATTCGGGATTGAACGACATATTTTCATAGGTAAGTTTGTACGGAACCCTCAGTGCGCGAGTCCGACTCTCTATTACCCAGTTTTTTTTTTACTTTGCCCCGCTCAAGAATGACTTCTGTATCGTGTGTACGTTCACTAAACATGTAAACGCATAAACACAAATCAGCCAGACCCAGAACCACTATTAGTACCGTGCAGGAATCACCTGCGACGTGCAGCGCAGCCAACAGTACCGCCAAAAATTAAAATTAAGCTACCTGGTTTTTTTTCAACTAGGACGATTAGTGCAAAATAATAAAGAAATTTCTCCTCATAACATCCCCTCTACAAACTACACACACGCTACATTGACTTGGCTTGGCCCGTTAATGTAGCTAAAAACTAGCCAAAGAGCTAAGCAATAATCAACGTTTTTTCAAAATAATAATAATATTCCACAACTATCACACAACGCCTTCTAGTCCCAAGCTAAGCAGAGCTTGTGTTATGAGTACTAGACAACTGATAAACATACTTAAATATTTCTAAATACATATATATTATAGATAAATTACACCCAGACACAGAACAAATGATCGTGCTCATCGCACAAACATTTGTCCTGGGTGGGAATCGAACTCACGACCTCCAGCATAGCAGTCAGGGCCACTAACCACTAGACCAACAGGCCTGTCTAAATTAAACCTATGATTGATGATACTCTTTTTTTATCCAGGATTGAGAGAGACTGGAAAGACAACACAGCCACGCTTGAAGAGTTACAGAACGCGCAGGACATTCTGGACAACGAGACCAAGATATTTGAGGACCTGGAGTTCCAGCATCTTGAGGAGGAGTCTGAATTGTAAGTAGATTTATTGACAAGACACTATTAAGGTAGAAATACGCTGATCTGGGCGCGTCGGTCTCCATACATTTATATGGCAACTAGACTTGTAGAGCTACACTAGATCCACGCCACGCGACGTCGTTCTACGTACAAATCAGGCCACTTGGTCCACGTGTGCGTCGCTCTAATGTAGTTCTAGCTTTACTTACATATACATATGTATTACCAAAAATAATTAAGAACAAAGACGAAGTCTAAGGTTAAGAAGTTGTGATAATATTTGGTGTAAAATAAAGGATACCTATGACTTCTAAGAATCTGCCTTTCTATAACCTATGATCAAGTTTTAGAAATATAACAAGTTTGAAGAATAGTTTCAGAGATGAAAATCTACAAAACCAAAATATATAGGGCCACTAACCACTAGATCGACTGGCCTGTTGGTCTAGTGGCTAGTGGCCCTGACTGCTATGCCGGAGGTCGTGGGTTCGATTCCCACCCAGGACAAATGTTTGTGTGATGAGCACGATCATTTGTTCTGTGTCTGGGTGTAATTTATCTATAATGTACATATATGTATTTAGAAATATATAAGTATGTTTATCAGTTGTCTAGTACTCATAACAAAAGCTCTGCTTAGCTTGAGACTAGACGGCGTTGTGTGATAGTTGTAGAATATTATTATTATTATTATTTATATATTGACTTGATGTGTAACGTCAACGCGATATACAACATAAAATTCCAAAAAAAAAATGAACTTTACATTTTGGGGTGGGTAATCATCAAATAACTTTTCCCGCTCTGGGTGGAACGAGAGGGAGTGTCAAACTTTTACTGACTAAAACCCACATGTGTTTCTTCAGTTGCACTTTGCATTCCAGGGCCACGGTAACCCTTTCGAACAATCCTGCAGCACAAGATCTTTACTTACTAACCGTGGTCATATGCTCACTAGATGGCGCTGAATTCAACATTTTCAGTGTATGGAAACACTAGCTTCTGTCAGCGGCTTTGCCCGCGTAAAAGTAGGTTTTTCCATACAAACTTTGAACCCCGTTTCATCCCTTTAGGGGGTAAATTTTGGAAAATCCTCTCTTAGTGCTCGCCTACGTCATAAAAGGAAACCTTGAGTTTAATTTTACGCTCCTATTCCCAGTAATTTCGGCTGTGCGTTGATATGTCAGTCAGTCAGTTTCTCCTCTTATATATATAGATTATTTAGTCAAGGAAATGGTATTTGTTAAAATCTGACATCCCATTATATTAAACTTAATCAAATTATTGCCTCAAAATCGTCTTAATTCGGACATTTGATGTCTCCAACTATGGTATTTAAGCATAGCGCTATACTTAAGCACTATGCACAGCAGGTGGCTTCAACTCAACCTTTGAAACAACTAACGTGGTGTAGTATCGAGTCTTTAAATATTCTAAAACTGTGCTACATAATTCAATCAACAAAATTGTCTCAGTCTTAATAAAGTTATCTTCTCCCCAGATTATCAAACAGAGAAGACATACAAAACGAAATCATCCTACTAACGAAGAAGATAGAAGCGCAAAAAACTCGAATCCTAACTCTGAAATCAGAAGCTAACAACAATCTAACATCAGCACTCGACGAAACGAAGATACTGCACGCTGAATACGTAAGATTATTAAACTTGGTCGAAGAATTAACGGGGAAAGTGCAAACAGTAGAAAAAGAATTAAAACCTATAGTAGCTAAACTCAATGATATTGAAAGGACTCAGTCACCAGATAGTGCATTCTACACAGATCAGACAAGAGCAAAATCAGGCGAATTCGGCTATTCCCCACAAAGTTCAGATAGCGATGACATTGACTTAAAATTATCAACCTTCGAAGATCATACAAAACATTTAAAAGACAAGTTCAATTCTATAGACCAAATGTCACAGTCTATGACCGTGGATATAGAAAGAAGAGTCATAACAGACATTGTAGATCATGACGAGAGATTCAGTGAAAGTCCGTCGAAATCATCGACGTCTTCCAAAGAGAAAAAAGGCTTTTGGGAAAGGAACTTCGATTCGTTGAAAAGAAAAAGCAAGAAACAAAAATCACCTGAAAAAGTTGATATCATGTCTCAAAGTTTGAACGAGAATCTTTTCTATAACGACAACATTGAAGCCGACGTTAGTCTCGACAAATTCAATAGTTTAAGACATTCGAAAAAGAAAGAAAAACATCCAGGTCCTGTTAAAAGCAATTCCTCATCGAAAATACCGACTTTCGCTGCTCTAGGAAAGATAATGAAAAAAGATTCCTTTACAAAAAAATCCAGAGAAAACAGTATCAAAAACGATGAATCAGACAAGGAGAATAATTCTAAAAATCGATATATAAAAAACACAAAATGTGTGAGTGTAGACAATAAATATGTTAAAGCCAAATCCTTATCGCCTGAGAAGAAAGAAGAGGATATACAAGAAGAGACTGATATCGATAATAATGAGCAAAAAACTAAAGTGACTTTCGAAAATACGCCTCCGAAAGAAGCCACAGTACAGTCAGCTAAAATACTCCATCGCAAAAGCTGTGGTGATGAACCAAGTATAAAAGAGTTTAACAAAATCACTGATACTAACAAAGTACCTTCTCAGGACGATATCGATAGGATTTCTAAAGTAACGACAGATGCACCGATACTGCCCAGTGATACAGATATGAACTCTTTGGGGAAACGGACGCTGGACAGCTTGATGGAGGTCGAGAGGAAGAGGCTTGAAATGTTGGAGGAACAAGGTATGTAGTCATTTGTTATTTTGAAGATTTCTTAGGGCACCCTGCAAAGTTTTCTGCGTCATTATGAAATTTATGGGAGTGATATAATACTATTGCAGTCGTAGTAACAAATAATATACAGGGTTATTTGTAAAATACTGGCAACCTCTCCGGACTATGTTATTAACATCATAAAAAACAACTTTAGTTCTATGACTTTCAAAAATTTATCATATTTTAGTTCATCAGATTTTCATACAAAAATAAAAATATTTAATTCGAACGTTCTAAATATTACGAAGTCTATGCGAAGCAAGCGATAGTACAATAGCGGAGGGGAGCGGGGATCGGGCAGCGGGGGTGCTTGATGCGCTTGCGTCGCGTCACACAGACGTAGGTACCTATAGCAAAATACAGAGTTGAAATGTGTTAGATGGAACAACGAAATCTTGAAGGTTTGTTTTTGGTAAATGAATTATGTTTTGTAAAAAGTCATAGAACAAAAGTTGTTATTTATGATGTTAGTAATACAGTCCTGCAAGGTTGTTAGTGTTTTACAAATAACCCTGTATACATTTGGAAAACTGTAATCGATTTGTAAATACAAATAAATCAAATCAATATCTCTTTAAAAATCGCTTGTTGTGGTAATCGATTTCTTTGATCCCATCCCTATTTTTCAATCTCTCAGAATTTTTAAATGGGGCTCGCGCTTGACCACTGTCTCACCTAATTGTAAGCAATTATGTGGTCGACAATGAAGCATGCTTACCTAGAAGTAACCTATTCACTCTTTACGCAAGACTCCGGCAGGGAATTCCACTCCTTAGCTGTACGCATAGCATAGCATAGTCGGCCTTATAATGTTCCCACTGTTGGGACTTTGGGACTCAGGCCTTAGGATGTATGAATGCCGTAATCCACCACGCGGGTCCAGTGCGGGTTGGTGAATGTCACATGTCTTCGAATTTTTGGTTCTAGGACATGCCGGTTTCCTCACGATGTTTTCCTTCACCGTTTTGGGAGCAGTGGTGATGAAATAAATTACACAACGTAATGCGCCTGGCTGGGTTTGAACCCGCGACCTACCATTCGTAAGTCGGGGCCGTTACCACTCGGCCACCACTGCACGTTAGTTCGTTAGCTGTACGCACAATTAATGTATTCCCAAAACAATTTGTGCGTATGGGTGCTATTGAAACAAATGTCTTGAGTTTGAGTTTATTATTAATCTAATTCTACTCTTATTCCTTAGTAGAATTTTCAGTATTAATTAGTCAATTACGTAAGTAAGTCGATAGTGTATAACATTCCCATAATTTTTGAAGCTCAATAGTTTATTTTATATTTCATTTATGTATCTAATAGATACCGTGTTATCTGACAAATATATTGCGACAACTATATTTGTGTGAATCACTTGTTTAGTAATTAAAAAACTTATCTGCCACAGTAGGAACATGAAAAGTACCTAAAATTGACTCATAATGACTGTTCAGATCATTCAATATTACTATTATCTTTGAGTATGGTATGGTCATGTGAAGAGGAGGGATGAAACGCATGTTACTAAAAGAGTTATGAGTTTACATGTGGATGGATGGAGAGGGAGAGGGAGACCAAAGAAAAGATGGATGGATTGTGTGAAGAGTGATATGAAAGAAAAGGAAGTTAGTGATAGTATGACGAGTGACAGGGCAGAATGGAAGAAAAAAACATGTTGCGCCGACCCCAAATAACACGGGACAAGGGCAGGAAGATGATGATGGTGACAGTGACACTTAAAACCGTACCTACCTAATATTACAAGAATGAGTACTTAAGGTGCCACTCGATGCAGGCAGCACATGCGGCGGCTGCACGAAGCTGACTGCAGCTGCACGACTGGTTTTCTATGTAGTAGTATGTATTTTTGTGAAAACCATTCCGAACGCGGCTGCGGCCGCACGTGCTGCCGAGCTTCGGCTGCGAGTGCTGCCGCGACCTGCAGCTGCAGCCGATCGCAGACCAGTGGTGCTGCGGCCGCAAGTCGATGCGCACGTAGTTACGGCACTCGAACCTGTTTAGACAAGTCCGAAATAATCGTTACTCGGAGCCGATAGCGCTCATATTGGATTGAATCGTAGATTTGCGACTGGCAGCACGTGCAGCCAGCCTCGGAATCACTTCCGGCTGCGGATGTAGGCATCAGCTGCGTGTCATGCGTGTGCTACCTGCATTCGCAGCCTGCAGCCGAGGTTCGAATGGCACCTTAATTCATTAACGCTCAGGCGGTAGCCGGCGCCCGCAAGCCATTGTCTTACTATTGTGTCTCTAATTACGCACGTCAAAAGGTTAATAACTTTCTGGGCTTTCTAAGAAAATCTTCAAGTGAAGCATCGTTTAAGAATTCTGAGCACTGAGTGCGAATTCTTTTTACGTTACGTACTTACGCGATCAAAACGTCGTTTGGCTCTCTGATTGGCTAAGAGCTTGGAGCACCGCACGTCATAAACGTTTCGATTGCATTAACGTAAAACAAACTCACCCTAGAACCTCACACCTTTCAAAAATGATGACGGAAACTTTTATAACACAAACTAGCTTTTCCCGTGGCTTGCTCTCACAACCTAAAAAAAATGGTTGAGTTGAGCAGGATCGCGTCATGTCCGTGAACGGGTGCTGTCAGTTGAGACTGGTCATCTCTTAGCTGCCAGTTGTTATTTTAATATCTATATTTAGTTTTTATTTTAACTTTATTTACATTGTTCTCACATGATAGCGACAAGAAACGTACTTAACAGAGATATTTATAATTACTCGTACATAACATGATTGAAAAGAATGTCCATGGAGTTTCTTGCACGTGCTTCTCCATAGAGATCTACGCTTTGGAATGTGCAATTAGCATCATTTTTTCTGACTGACTGACTTCTTGACATTTCAAAAGTGCCTGTAAATAGTATATTTGAAATAAAATGCTTTGAATCTAACCCACAAGAGCCGCCCATTTGACAGAATTCTACTGAGTGGTAGTGCCATGTAGGAAAGAATTATCATATCCGATCACTACGTCCAGAGATTACTCTTTGTAATATTATTAACTATCTTCTGCCAGCGGCTTCGCCCACGTGGACGTAGGATTATAAGCTTATGTCACTAAGCAATAAAGTAGCAGTAAAAATTTTTTAAAGCAAAATTTTTAAAATCGACCCATTAGTCAAATCTTTCATCTTAATAGTTTTTTTGTTTTTTATTTGATATAAACCAGTGCTTGACTGCGATCCCACCTGATGGTAAGCAGTGATGCAATCATTGATGGTGAGGCGCGCTAGTTTATTAAGAGCCTATTCACTCTAGCTTTGAAGACACCTAAATTATAGTTGGACGGGAAGACCGCAGCAGGCAAATTGTTCCAGTCCTTCGATGTACGCGGTATAAACGACGAAGCGAAGCGCTTAGTCCGGACCGTTGAAGTTTCAACTACGTAAGGGTGGATACTCGCCGTACGTCGGGTTGTCCGATGGTAGAAAGGAGATGGCGGAATCAAGTCATGCAATTCCCGCGCACACTACCAAAATGCAACCTGTAAAATACCGATAGGCTAGTTTTAAAGTATATATTTAGATCATCTTCAACAATAACTATACTATCAACGATTGCATCACTGCTTACCATCAGGTGGGATCGCAGTCAAGCACTAGTTTATATCAAATGAAAAAAGAAATAAATACAAGAAATCTAGAAAAACTATGACGTTATACGAGTATCTACACGACATTAAAGACACTTTTCCATTCTTAGGATGCCAAGTAATCGAAAACGAACGCGAGAAAATATCGGAGCTTAAACGTCGAGTACAGGACGAGACAAAAAAGCTCTGGGACCAGAAGTATCGCTCGGAGCAAAGAAAGTCGTTCGAGGAGCAGTGCCACAGCCTGCCGCCTTTGTTGCCGCGTGAAGAGGACAAGGCGTACGACAGGAGTGTCATGGAGGATTCTAGTCTCATTGATGATAGCTTTATGGCGAATTCTAGCATGTTCGAGGAGAGGTGAGTCCCTTTTTATCAATATTTATTTTATTTTACATCTCGCGTGACGGGGAGTATTATTATTACGTAATTGAGCGTTTTTACGTAAAATCACCAAAAAAAAAAAATTAAAAAAAAAAACAAGTTTTTTCCAGGAAAAATGAAGATATAAAGACCAACATTTTCGCCCGAATAAATACGACAATTAAGCGTTTTTCAATGTCATTCAAGTTGCACAAACGTATGATGTATGTACAATCGGCGCTTGAGGAGCCGAGCACTTACCATGACGTGTTAAAATGTCAGCCAATTACTCTTGATATCATTCAGTTTCGAAAGAGGGATGGAACTATACTCCCTATATATATCCTTGAATACCGAATTTAACCGTCAAAACACAATCAGTGCCCACCCACGATACTAATGGCATGCTACGAAATACTTCGTAGTTGGTATCACAGATACCAAAATATACTATTCGTTCCAAATAAGAATAGGAAAATCAATAACCTAAATCTGTCAAATGTTGAGTGAAAAGTACGGTTTGCAAAAAAAAACTTATTTGCGTATCACTAAAGAGTTTCTTTTTTTGCTTTGTGTTACTAAGTCTTAGTTAAATCTAGGTGAAGTAAAAACGTTATTGTTTAATGTAAATTAGCTAACTGTATGGTTTTAAATCATAACTAGTTAAAAAAAAAACTATTTTCTTTCCTATTTTCATTGTTAGGAACAATTCGCCTTCTTCTTCCATTTGCCACTACTTAGACACTTCACACAGTGACGCAGAGATGAGTGAAATTGATGAACTTGATTCTGATTAAACATTTTTCGTTCACGATTCGTAAATTAATTAAATTTTAAAAATTTCTTGTTTTGCTCACTCTACCCAATTTCTTAGATTTGACAGTATGACGTGAAGTCACAACATGGCAATCGATCCTATTCTTATTTGGAACGCATTGTATGTCGCATCATGGGTGGCCGAGCGAGATGCATAGCATTGGGTCTTCATCATAATCCGACATAGTTTTAGGTAGATGTGGGCACTGACGTGGGCAATCGAACGAAAGATATTTCAAATCAAAATAATTTTATTTTACTAACGATTTTACAAATGAAACAATCACAAGCGTTGGTACTGAGCGTATGCCAAGACTGTCTGAGGCATAGATTATACACTGTCTTAATACTACGTATTCTCGCCAGTCCTCGCTGCATTCCCTTTACCGAGGGTCGTGTCCAAGCGGTAGGGCTCTGCTTGCGTTTCCGGTAACATTATTATTAGTTTACGAAACTAATTGTTAGATTGCGCTGACTGTTGCACCCTAGCACCATCAATCCACGACATATAGAATTAGAAGGATGCCGCGGTACGTAATATTGCGTGGTAACATTTATTTTATCCAGGTTGTTTACCTTACTCTGTAGTGAAGACCTACGAAATAATACGTAGTCCGCATCTGCTATCATTACCAGCTACGTAATATTGCGTAGTTGGCATTCAATGGGTTAAACTAATGCAGCCGCGACATCACATACTTTCATGAACAGTGCAGCACACGAGCAGTGATTCAAATCAGCACACGGGTCACTGATAAGACGAGCAGTCGTACCGCGAAAGTGGACGCAGGCGGTCGTATGCGTCCTGGACGGAACACACGATAATATAGCCATGTTTAGTGGTCAGTAAGGTAGTGACGAAAAAACAAAATAATAAACGCAAATCCTGAAAGGTAGTACGTTCAGAATCAAGTACTGAATCGATTTCAGCTACTTTTAAAATACATAGTTTTTATCCTTAAATAACTAAACATTATACTGAGATAAAAAAAAATTACCTGTTTTCATACATTCTTGATAAATCTTGATTACTTACGTCACTAGCGTGTTCGTGTGTGTGTGCATAGATGGGTAATAATTCCGATGCAGTACCAATGTAGGGCGTCGATTCCCATGTCCTTTGCCTATAATAAGGTTAACTAATTTATTTAAAAAACACTACCAACATAGTTGAGGTAAGGCTAGGCAGACAGAAGCAATGCTGGAGCATTTTAGGGGTGAGACAGGAAGCGTAATGTAAAGATCTCTGGTATACACACATGCAGAGTCCAGTATGGGTCTTTTCCCTTTAGGGCCGCGGGGAATTTTTGGAAACGAAACCTGTGGTCCTAAAAAGCAAAAGATGCTTTCTGGAAGAAACTGAAGGACACAGGTGTGGTTTTAGTCAGTAAAAGTCTGACACGCCCACTTGCTCCACTCTTGAGCGGGAGAAGTCATTGGATGATTTACGAACTCAAAAATAAAGTATGGGTCTTTTTACATTAACATCTTAGTGCATATTAGGGAGGCCAAAGAATAGAAGATAGATGGATTGTGTGAGGATCATGAAAAAAAAGAAGTTAGTAATAGCGTGACGGTTGACAGGATAGAATGGAAGAAAAAAACATATTGCACCTCCAATTAAAATGGAACAAGAACTGGAAGCTTATGTTTCCCTATGTGTACAATAAAAAAAAAACATTTTCTGAATTAACTCTCTAAAAACCGTGCTATGTGTAGAAAAGCGCAAAAAACAGCAAACAACGCATTTTGAACAGTAATTAAAACAAAAGAAGTAGTTTATAAATGCAAGAACCTGCGTAACTGTAAAACCGTACAGTGATAAGAAATGAAAACAATGGTTTTTGTGTAAGTTGTTAAGCAAATAACCTGTGCGCTGACTCACAGGTTTCTTAACACACAATTCACAATTTTTCACAAATGATTTTTTTTTTCAAATCCGTAAGCCAAACTAAGTAAGTTAGAAACATTTTAAATCTGCTGGAAGGGGAAGAATGTATCATATTTATCTTTGGCCTCGCTCACTACCCATCCACACGTGAACTCTTTCAGTAACATGCGTTTCATCCCTCCTCTTCACATTACCATACCAAGACGAACAGCACAGCATAATAGCATAATCAGCCTTATAATGTTCCCACTGCGACTCAGGCCTCCTCTCTAGGAGAGAGAATGGGCCGTTATCCGCGGGCCCAGTGCGAATTGGTGAAAGTCACATGTCTTCGAATTTTTGGTTCTAGGACATGCCGGTTTTCTCACGATGTTTTCCTTCACCGTTTTGAGAGCAGTGGTGATAAAAATAAATTACACAAAGTAATGCGCCTGGCTGGGTTTGAACCCGCTACCTACAACTCATAAGTCGGAGCCGTTACCACTCGGCCACCACTGCTCCAAGACAAACGATCCCCCTTAATCTAAAAACTGAAATATATGATTCTCTATTTGTAAATAAAGAGATGGCCACAAATCCTAATTGTTCTGCATTCCCCTAATTGTTTAAATTTTAGCATGACATCAGTATTTCCATGCTCACAATAGACTGATGTCATCTACTATCATGATTCATTTCACTTCATGGATATTATCTGTGTGATAATAGACAATGACAATACTTGTGAAAGAATTCAGCATAAGTTGTTGTAGTAGGGAGAGCTCTATGTGATGGAACTGATTCCATTTCATCATCGTCAACAGCCCGTCTTTACCCATTGCTGAGCATAATATATGTCTCTCTTTTCTTGTGCGCGTTCGCTCTCTCATTGTCTTTCTATTGTGTCTCTAATTACGGTATTCGAAAGGTTAAATGTATATAGATACCTATAGGATATTATTATATCTTCGCATAGAACGCAATGGGCGGTCTTATCGCACAGGGCAATTTCTTACAGACAACCTTTGGATGGACTGAGAGAAAGGAGATAGTTTTAGGGTTCTCAGGCCCGTATTACAGAACTACAATCAAGACTCAAGCATTACTTAAAACGAGTCTCAGTTGGAGTTTTCATTTTAGAACTTGACTTGAGCAGAGAAACTACAATCAATAATCACCTGAGCAGTGTCACTTTAAAATGACATTTTTTACGTATTATAGGACAGTGCTTGAGTGAGTTCCACTCAATCATCATCTTCCTGCCCTTGTCCCATCTTATTTGGGGTCGGCACAACATGTTTTTTTCTTCCATTCTATCCTGTCAACCGTCATGCTATCACTAACTTCCTTTTCTTTCATATCACTGTTCACACAATCCATCCATCTTTTCTTTGGCCTCCCTCTCCCTCTCCACCCATCCACATGTATACTCATAACTCTTTTAGTAACATGCGTTTCATCTCTCCTCTTTACATGACCATACCAAGACAAACGATTCCCTTTCAACTTTTCAGTCACTGGCGCCACTTTCAAACTTCCTCTAATATACTCATTTCTCACTTTATCCATTCTCGTCACACCACACATCCATCTCAACATTCTCATTTCCGCTACATGCAATCTTTTTTCATCCGTCTTTTTCACAGCCCAACATTCTGATCCATACAGTATGACAGGTCTTATCACGGACTTGTAGATTTTACCCTTCAACTTGGGGGGCATCCGTGGGTCACAAATTGTTCCAGTGACCTGTCGCCATTTCATCCATCCTGAATTGATCCGATTTGATACGTCTCTGTCTACCTCGCCATCTCCTTGGATAAGCGACCCGAGGTACCGAAAGTCGGAGCAGATTGGTATGGGCGTTCCAGCGAGAGCTAAGGGCATAGGACCGGAGAGACCACCGAAATCACAGAACAAGTACTGGGTTTTCGTTCTGCTCAATTTTAAGCCAACACTCTCCAGTCTGTGCCACCACACCTCCAATTTGCTCTGGACCTCTAGGCCATCGAGTTCCACTCAATGTGTCCTTATTTTAAAATCACAATCAGCTCAGAATCTCTGCTTGAGGCGAGATTTGATCTTTGTTTTCGTAAGTATAGTCGAGACCACGCTTGAGCATAGAATCTCATGGAAATTGTTGTGGATTTAAATCAGAGATCAAAATCTCTACTCAAGCGTAGTTTCGTTTGATTTGAATTTGAGGATAGTTCTAAAATAATCTGAATGCTTATGTCGAGATTCTTCGCTCAAGCAGTAATCGGTTGAACGCAGTTTAAGTAGTACTTGAGTAAGGTTCTGTAATACGGGCCTCAGTGTACAACATCAGAAATAATACTAATAAGACATAATAACACAATTAAATACATACAATACAAAAAAAATATATAATAATAAATATCATAAGAATTGAGCCAGGAGAAGAAAAGATCAAAGATTCATCAAAGACTCATTGAATGATTTCACACCTCAAAAAAATATCCTCTGACTTATAGCTTCAATAACCTTATTTTTGTTAACGTCCAGTGACGATTCCATTATTCAGCCGCAGTATAAAAACTTTTCCGAGAAAAAAAAAAACAAATAAATTTTGCTTGTTACGAATGAATCAGCTGTTAAAAGAAACATCGATTCTCAGTACCTAATACCAATTTATTGACCAGCAATATATTTTTCATTTTAAAACAAAACTGTGCATTCGTTTTTCTATTGATTTTTTAATTGTTTTTTGGATTTTGTTGTTTTAAATTTTATTATAGATTTATTAGGTGGTTGAGTCATTTCTTATTCATCTTCAATCTATACATCTATATATGTATATAAAAGCGAAATACCACTCACAGATTAATCACGAAATCTCAGAAACTTTGTCACCTACAAACTTAAAATTTGGCAGGTAGGTTCCTTATAGGGTGTAGACATCCGCTAAGAAAGGATTTTCCGAAATTCACCCCCTAATGGGATGAAACGGGGGTCCAAAGTTTGTATTGAGAAACCGACTTTCACACGGGCGAAGCCGCTGGCAGAAGCTAGTCTATACATATATATAAAAGGAGAAACTGACTGACTGACATATCAACGCACAGCCGATACCACTGGGATTAGGAGCGTGAAATTTTGCACAAGGTTTCCTTTTGTGACGTAGGCGAGCACTAAGAGAGGATTTTCCAAAATTCATCCCCTAAAGGGATGGAAATGGGGAAAAAACATTTTTATTTCACATAGGCCTACATGGGCACTTATAAAACGTCAGAAGCTAGTGCACGGTTCCAAATTGGTCGTTTCCTATGGAAAAGAACCGGCAAGAAACTACATGGTTACTCTTTTAAATAAAAAGCTTTTTACAAAAAAAAATACAACCGACTTCAAAGTAAAAAAAAACACTGAAAAGTGCAAAATAACTTTAATTTCTGAAGTCGGTGTTTCTATAATAGTTTTGTCTCTTCGTTACTTAACACCGACTTCCGAAATTAAAGTTATTTTGCACTTTTCAGTGTTTTTTTTTTACTTTGAAGTCGGTTGTATTTTTTTTGTAAAAAGCTTTTTATTTTACACTTTTTAGTTTTGGTACCACCACTAAAAAGTACCCCTCAGCCAAACTTAAATACCTTATAGCCAGAGTGCATCTCATGACAATTCTAATAATCCCAAACACGGTTAGATTACATTAATTTATTACAGAGTTCCGGTGCCTAACTTCAGGCTTCATCATCAGATCAGTTCGATATATTCCCCCTATTCTTTCAGTCAGTCATCGGCTACACGTATAAATAAACCAATTTTACTTATTACGACAGTTCTGCTGTGATCTTATGAGGAGTTCTGTTCAATATCTTCGAAGTTCATGATCAGACCATAACAATATTTCTATGGGACCAACTTGGAAGCATAAACTTTCAATCAAAAAAAAATTTTTCAATTTCGGTCCACAATTGACCGAGAAATCGGTGAACATACATAAAAAAAAAAAAAAACATACATTCAACCGAACATATAACCTCCTCCTTTTTGAAGTCGGTTAAAAAAAGTGGTTGATACAATATTTTCATATTACAGTATTAATAGATATTATGTAAACGGTGAAGGAAAACAATGTGACAAAACCGACATGTCCAAGTACTAAAAATTCGAAGACATGTAACATCCACCAACCCGCACTGGGCCCGCGTGGTGGATTACAGCCCGTACCCTCTCCTAGAGAGGAGGCCGGAGTCCCAGCGGTAGGAAGAGGAGGCTGATTATGCTTACTCGTATGCTATGCTAATGGTACATGTCCTGGAATTGCACTTAGGATACTTTTCATCCCGGGATTAAGTTCCCTTGGGATAATTTTCTAATTTACGCTGGAGGAGCCACTTGCAGTAACTAGTAATATATGAAACTGGCTTCTCCCAGCTACTTCACCCGCGTGAAAGTAGGTTTCTCCACAACACAACACAAATTTCGGACCCTCTTTTCCTCCCCTTAGGGCGTGAATTTTGGAAAATCCTCTCTTAAAACTCGCCTACGTCATAACAGGAAACCTTGTGCAAAATTTCACGCTTCTAGTCCCAGTAGTTTCGGCTGTACATTGATATGTCAGTCAGTCAGTTTCTCCTTTTATATATATATAGGGTGACTGACAATTAGTGTACGATACTTAAACACGCGATTGTGCTCATGATAACAAACAATTTTTGTTATGGGAGCAAAGCCGAAATCGCAAAAAAAAAATCAGCTGTTCAGTACATTAGGCAAACATAAATGTACTGAACAGCTGATTTTTTTTTGCGATTTCAGGTTTGTTCCCATAGTAAAAGTTGTTGGTTATCATGAGCACAATCACGTGTTTAAGTATCGTACACTAATTACCAGTCACCCTATATATAAACTATTCTACTTAATAAACTTTCCTGCATTAGCAGTGCAAACACCGTTAGTGGGTGTAGATAGCGTAGCCCGGTTGCCTATTTAGCTATCTATGTCAATAGGTCTACGATACCGAGTGATAACGGATCTATGTGGTGATAAGAGCACAGTGGATTAATAGTGATTTTATGTACCAAGAAATGGTGAGGTTTTCTGTGTCTCTATCATTCTCTAAGAAAAAAAGCTTATTTTTTAGTATTTACTAAATATATTTATGTCTAAATCTCCGAAATTCTTAGCTTTTCTCTACTATAATATGCACGTGCAATATAATTAAGCTTTCCTCACGAATTATTTGGTCTATTGACGAAAGTAGCATGAATATCCGTTCAGTAGGTTTTGAGTTTATCGCGTTCACATGGACAGACAGACGCAGTAGGTGACTTTATTTTATATTATGTAAGGATATAGATATGTATGTTACCGGCAATCTGTATAATCCGGTATTCTATACAATACCTAGGCAATGTATAGATATAGAAAACCCAAAACGTATAAAATATTATTTATGGCCTCCTATTTCTGTCTACGGGGTTTAAAGAAAGGCTGCCATTTCTGGGTGGTTATAAAAAAAAGCCTCAGCCTTTTAACCTAAACTGTCAGTGTCCGGGTGCCCTAAAAATCCAATAATATTCGTAATATTTCATAGATTGCCTGGACGCCCCTAGTATTCTATGCATTGCCCAGGTATTGTGTAGAATACCTGAATTATACAGATTACCGGTAACACATACGAAACTCAAACCATTTTTACACGACTGCCCAAAAAAAGGAGTGTTATGTTTTCAAGGTTCACTCCATAATCGACACCCGCGTCGAACAAGGCAGTATCTCGGATTACTATCCAAACAAAGTTCAAACATAGCACTGTCACTTTTTGGTTCATTTTAAAAAATTACTGAATTAATGTTACAACCTTGTTCGTTGCGGGTGTCGAAATTATAAACCGCCATCTGCTAGATACTATCCTTCCGTCCTTCTTTGCATACTAACATTCCGTTTTACAACTTTTTTTTAATAAATCAAAAGTATAAAACGTACCAACGCAGTGTCGTCTTTCACAACATCCTACCGTCCCACGAGAGCTCCCTACTATAATTATAATTAATTAAACAATAACTATCGACCTCTTGGCATTACAATCACAGCTAACTGCGTCGGTATGCTACACGATACTTATTTAGGACGTACTTTATATACAGCGTGATGTTTTAATAATATCATTATATATTAAAACTATCAGTCATACTAAAGACACAAATATAATTATTTTATTCGTTAATTTATTTAATCCTAATATATCGTACATAATCTAGTTTTAAAATAATCTATTCAAATTGTTACTTTTTAAGTTGTTCGAAATATTGTCTTCTTTTTAATTTAGTTTCTAATTCCATTAGTGTTTTCTTTTTTAAATGTTTGATGTAAATTGATGGCCTGAAACACAGGTTTTCATTAACTTAGATCAGGCAGGTCTACGTTACTGTTAGAATTACTTTTTTTTTCTCGATTGTACTTAATGTAAATCATAATTTTACTTACTTTATACTTGAATAAATTTTATTATTTTTTATTTTTTTTTTATTTAAAATCACATGAAAATTTGATTGCTTTTTATGCATAGTTAAAAAGCAGAATATATTCTGCTCTTTATTCGTTGTTAAAAACCATTTAAAATTTTCATACGATTTTAAATAATTATATTTGTGTCTTTTGTATGACTGACATAATTCCTTTGAAAAAAAAAAAAACAAAGCGTCTTATAAAATTAAAAAAAAAAAAACAAAACAAATTTCATTATAAAGAAGACAGGACTAATCCTATACTTGTGTTATAAGACCTTGCTTTATGCAAAATTTCAGGATTCTGGGTCAATGGGGAGTACTCTCTCTTCGACATAAACGGCCATATCTATATTTTCCGGTAAATTTGAGGTGTGATTTTTTCAAGGGATCGCAGACCTAAGGTTTTAATTTCAACTTGATACGTCCACGCGTTCCCGAGATAAAGGATCTTGACAGACAGACAGACGAACGGACAACAAAGTGATCCTATAAGGGTTCCGTTTTATCCTTTTGAGGTACGGAACCCTAAAAATAGTTTTGTCTTGGAACATATTAAACCAAAACGGTATAAAACAAAAACTTACATTAGTAAAATTTCTTAATTATAACTAACAAAATTCTCGTCATAATCCTTTCCCTTTTATCGATAAATACCGGTAAAAACAAGAATATATTTATAGAGATTTATCAAGCGAACATGCTGATAACGTAATCAGACGCTTGAAATTGTGAGATATCGGACGTTGTGGGTTATGTACTTATGGTTACTATCGATTTATTGTACAGGGCTTTTTGTAAAAAAAATTACAGATGAGGAAAAAAAACAACACAGGTCCACTCAAATCTGTATGGTTCTTTTCTCAAAAGACAATCTCAGACAATAATTCACTTACTATCTAACCTATTTAAAATTTAATTTATTCGAACTCACTAACCATACATAATCCAGTAAAGGCTTTTGTGGTTTTTAGTATAAAAATGGAATATATATTGCGATTTTGAATATAAATAAAAAAAAGTGCCTACACATTTCAGGTTGAAGGACTTTTGAAATTTTAATAACTATCACATTAAATACAGAAAATGTATACTATACCTAATTTCCAGTATGTTTCAGGATTTTAAAAGTGTTTTTACTTCAATAATATTGACCCAGTTTCTTAACGTTTTTGAAATGTTTTTAGACAAAGTAAAAGTACACGGGAAAAGATTTTTCATTTCAATTTCAAAAAAATATGATGACGCATCATAATTTTTTCTGCCGACGGTTGTCCACTGCTGAACATAGGCCTCCACCAAGTGTCGCCACATTGACCAATCCGACATCCTACCCATACGCACTAAAATTTAAAATTACTTCCTACAAACAAACCCACAAACTTACAAACTTTACCTCTTTATAATATTAAGTATAGATAAAGCAATGAGCATCAGGGTCATTCAGGTTCTAGTTGGGAAACAACTAGAAAGATGGAGTTATGTTCATTCACTCATATAATTTTTAATTTTGTTAAACAGCGGCTTGCTGAAAAACTAAAACGAAATGTGGAGAGTTTTTTTTAGTCTCGGCAATCAAAAAGATATAGTCGTGCAATATTGTGCAATACAGGTGTAATAAAATTGAAATAAAACACCTAATAAAAATCAAATAGTGACATTAAAAACTCATTTCCATTTCCTGCTTCTGAAAGATCTAAATCACACACTCGAATTTTCTTTATATCTCTCCTAAAACTTTCCTGTGATAAAAAAAAAACTTAAAAATAAAGGTAGCAATAACGTTTATTTGATACTTTATAAAGTGAAAACCGTCGTTGTTGACACACGAGGGATACTGAAATTAAAAACGTTAAACTTCTACCAAAATAGAAGCGAATGATCAAAGAGTAAGAATACTTATTTTTAACAGAACTGTCACTTGAATTAACATAAAATAGTCGGGAGTGTTCCAAATGTTTTGATTGTTTAATTTTAGTGGTTTTATTTGGGTTGCATGAAACATTGTACAGCTACACAGATTTGAATAAATTATACATTTATGTAACGCCATAGAAATTAGAGATGTAACGAAAGTGGAACCGATTTCGGAATTTGTCAGTCTCGTAGGTAAATATCATCGGCCATGGGGCAAAAAATAATTGAAGGTGAGAGAATTTTTCACTGTTTCAATAAGAGGTTTGTTAATCAGGTTTGCATCTCCCAGCAAACAAGTTAGGAGGGGACAAACAAAGGGCACTACCCCGCCTAGCGTTTCGGTAACTACGCCGTAACTAGTAGACATTTTGCGAAAGAGACGTTTTAAGAGTAAGATAAATAGATATATTCTTTATTGTACACCAAAAATAAAAATTATATTAGGAACTTAAAATTAATAGGGTGTCCCAATGGGCGGTCTTATCGCTAAAAGCGACTTTACAGACAACATTGGGATGGATTTGACAGAGAAGGAGAAAAAGATACGCAGGTAGTTCGTGGTGTACTATTTACATATATACAATACATAAACTAATAAATTGTATATAATACAAACAATATATAATTTATATATATATGCCCGCCCTTGTATGGCGTTTGTCGGATTACCGCGAGTCATCTGTATCATCTTCCACATTTCAAACACGCTGTATACAACGTAAACTCATTGTGTCAACGCGTATTATAAACTTCCCAACATCAATTGAGTTTAACAGATGTTTGCGATCGCGACTCCACGCGTCCACAGTTCTTTATTACGTACTCGGTAATATGTCGCGCGCGGGCGAGTCCACGTATTTATAAAGCAGTGTTTTTTTATACTTATATAAAAATTGTGTTATTATTTTTACCAACAATCGCTTGTACTGGCCTCTACAATTTATTTTTTCGACCCGTCTTGTAGTTTCCGAGATTAGCACGTTTAAACAAACAAAAAAACTCTTAAGCTTTATTATATATATATTTGTTTCTGCCAGCGGCTTCTTCTGTGGGAATGTTGATTAATGTGGACGCGAAGTCGAAGACGGATAAAAGTAGCATATATACACTTCTGGACACATCTATTGGCCCACCTTGTATTTTCAGTTTCGTTTGGTCCTAGCTAAAATTTTATATTAGGTCGAGCAAAAAGTTTTTATGCAGTTTTGAACCTAGCACATTCACAATTTCATTCAATAGTCTTTTTTTGAATTTCGAACACAGAATTTAAAGAAACAAAAGACAATTTGGAGCCTGTTTGTTGATATCAAACAATCGAATACTAAGAAAACTTGGTTTTATTGGTTTACTTGGATTTAATTCTTGAAAAAGTGATTGATATCTTTGGTTTTGCAACAAACATTACTTATTCTTAACATTAAGGTGAGGTTCTATCAATAATTATGGATACTTCACCTGAAGTCGCCGCCCAAGCTGTGGCACTTATTCAGGCCGGACACAGCCAAAGAAACGTGAGTGCTCAACTTAATTTAAGTCGATCTGTGGTCCGAAATGTTTATCGGAGGTACCTAGAGACTGGCGGCTTTGTTCGTCGCCAAGGAAGGCCACGATCTCGGGTCACAACTGAAAGGCAGGATCGATTCATCGTGACGACCAGCTTGAGAAATTGTCACCTTACCTCCATTGAGATACAAAACCAACTTCGCGACTTCCACGGAGTATCTGTGAGCGCTCGAACTGTTCGGAGAAGGTTAAAAGAACGCGATATGGTACCACACAAGCCAGCTAATGGGCCCAAACTAACGCGAGCCCACCGAACAGCGCGCCTTCATTTCGCACGCAGTCATTTAAATTGGACACAGCAAGATTGGAGCCGTGTATTCTTTTCTGATGAGTCTAAAATTGTGCTACATGGCAATGATGGAAGGAAGAAGGTCTACCGACGTAAGGGAGAGCGTTTCGCACAATGCTGCTTTGAAGAGAGGGTTGCTTATGGCGGTGGCTCATGGACTGTCTGGGGCGGTATATCCGCGAGCGGCAAAACTCAACTTGAGGTTGTTACAGGACCACGGCTGCCAACATTAAATGCTGAAAGGTACATTCGTGAGTGCTTAGAACCTCACGTGATACCATACGCGGACTATGTGGGCCTAAATTTCCTTTTTATGCATGATAATGCAAGAGCCCATGCGGCCGGCATCGTCAGGGAATATCTTCGGGATGTGAACATCACAGTTATGGACTGGCCAGCCAGAAGCCCAGACATGAACCCCATTGAGCACATGTGGGACGAGCTAAAAAGACGTGTTAGGGCTCGTCAGCCAGTTGCCCAGACGATGCAGGAGTTGAAAACTGCCATAGAAGAGGAATAGGAGATGATCCCTCAAAATTTCATAGAGCGGTTGATAAACTCTATGCCTAATCGTATGAGAGCTGTGGTAGATGCCCATGGAGGCAACACGCGTTATTAAATTAAACCTTTATTTGATAAAACATGTTTTTTATTCAAAAATCAATTGCCTTTAACAAGGCGCATATCCGACTTGTTAGGCGTAGCTCCATGTCATATGGTATTCTGAATTCAAATTTAAAACAATACGATCGAAAAAGATGGTAAAATGTATCAGGTTTAAAACTGCATCAACAGGTTTTGTTCAATCTAGCAATCATATTTCGGTAGGGGCCATCGAAACCTAAACTCTAAGGTGGGCCAATAGATGTGTCCAGAAGTGTATATCCTTGGAGTTCAAGCTTCCTCCGTACCAAGGTTCAGTTGAAAACCAGCGTCAGGTAAATGCTACGTAGTGGCCTGGCATTATGCTGAACTGGAAGTATTTGGCGCAGCCACACAGTGGCGCAGTCTCACATTGTGAGACACACAATGTTGAAGTATTTTTAAGTTTAAGTATTTAAGTTTCTATATTATAATTGTTATCTCATTGTGTGTACCTGTGTGCCAAACAGACGGAGTTACTTTTACATTTATAGTATTAATATGGATAGTGCTAGCTACTCATCCCATCTTCGCGAGGGTGTTAGAAATCTTTTTAACCGACTTCAAAAAAAAGGAAGAGGTTATCAATTCGGTTGTATTTTTTTTTTTTTTTTTATGTGTTTACCTCAGAACTCCGTCGTTTATGGACCGATTTGCAAAATTTTTTTTTCCCTGTACAGGATATGCTTCCAGATTGGTCCCATTTTTTTCAAAATCCATTTCTGATGATGGAATCCATGAGGAATCGAGGGAACTCCTCAAAAATTATAGGCAACCCTATGGTAATTTTAGTATTTTCATCAAGAACTTAAGCATTTACAGTCAAAAAGTAACATTTGATGAAGTGGAACTGATGAAGAAGACCAGAAATGGTCAACGGAACTTCATACACAAATAGATATTACAATGAAGATATACATAGTTAAGCGACTATCACAATACAAATAAATGAATGATTCTGAATAGTTACGTTGAAAATGGTATCATCGAAGTGATCTGATGATGATGATGGAGCCGGAAGGTAGGCACTGGAACTCCGTAATTAATCAATGTAACCTAGCCGTGTTTGGACTTATTAGAATTGTCATGAGATGCACTTTGGCTACAACGTACTATCGAACTGATCTGATGATGGAGCCGGAAGGTAGGCACAGGAACTCCGTAATTAATCAATGTATCCTAGCCGTGTTTGGGCTTATTAGAATTGTCGTGAGATGCTCTTTGGCTATAAGGTACTATCGAACTGATCTGATGATGGAGCCGGAAGGAGGAAGGTAGACACAGGAACTTTATAATAAAACAATGTAACCTAGCAGTATTTGGGTTAATTGGAATTGTCATGAGAAATAGGCACTCTGTTTATAAGTGTATCGCAACTAAAAAGTGTGAAATAAAAACTTTTTAGAAAAAAAAAATAACCGACTTCACTAAAAAAAACACTAAAAGGATCAAAATAACTTTAATTTTGGAAGTCGGTGTTAAATAAGAAACAAACAATACCTAGAAACACCGACTTCCAAAATTAAAGTTATTTTGATCCTTTTAGTGTTTTTTTTAGTGAAGTCGGTTATTTTTTTTTTCTAAAAAGTTTTTATAAATTCTCGTTTTTTCTTTACTTATATTCTTCACTTTACGTATACATGTACTCTTTGTTTATATACTTGATATAATCAAAGCATGTACTATTCACCTAAACCTTCCTCATGAATCACTCTGTCTATTGGTGAAAACTGCATGAATATCCATTCAGTAGTTTTTCAGTTTATGGCGTTCATATAGGGACAGACTGTCGCGGTGTGTGACTTTGTTTTATAATATGTAGGTAAGGATAGTATTGATATCATGTTTATAATGTGGTTTATGATGTGTAGTAGTTCTCCAAGTAACACAGAATGCTGGATGTGTGGTGTTGTAAAAAGATTTTGAGCAAAGTTTGTTAGAAAATATTAAACAGATAATACTTTGTTAGTAAAAGCATCTAACAATGTTAGTCTTATGATTTATTTTTGGGTAAATTTTTAGTTTGTTTATAGTTTTAATAAAAAACAACGCGTCTTTATTCCAGAAAAGGGGAAGCAGGGATGTTTAATATACCCAAGTCTCGCGTCATGTTTACAATATTAATGTAAACGATTTTCATTTTTTTTTTTATTGTACACAAAAATTTAACGTAGTGCAGACAGCGTCATCATCTGGTTACCCCTCTCACGTTAAAATACCGTAGAAAAAGGGGGTTAAGACCTACACAGTGATTTAACAATTCATATATATAGTCACGAGCATTAAGATATACTTATCACCGGAAAATTGTAAACGCCATAATGATGGTAAAATATCGCGAGAGTAAATCTAACTATGTAGTTATGTACATATAATACAAAAACACATAATAAAACTCAGGCGTCGAAATACTCCTCCACATCGCTGTCATCCGGAAATGTGCCCAGAAGGCTGGCAGAATTGCCACGCTGAATGGCAATGCTAATTCTTTGGGCGAAGAACGAGCCAGAGCTCTGGTCACGCAAAATATATAGGTATAATCTAATAAAGATTTGTTACAATCATATGGAGTCTGCAATTTTCCGATGACATTGTCATCGTTTCTATCTATCTTAACTTCTGCCATTCAAGAAATATACCTATGTACTACAATTGATTCTAAATTACTTAATAGATGGTAAGGCAATTGAACCATTTTTCATACACTTATTTCTTGAAAAGCAGTTGTTAACAATAGATTTAAAATAACTTATTGTGATATCTTATTATAAGAGCAGTGGTGGCCGAGTGGTATCGGCCCCGACTTATGAGTTGTAGTTCACGGGTTCAAACCCAGCCAGGCGCATTACTTTGTGTAATTTATTTCATCACCACTGCTCTCAAAACGGTGAAGGAAAACATCGTGAGGAAACCGGCATGTCCTAGAACCAAAAATTCAAAGACATGTGACATTCACCAATCCGCACTGGGCCCGCGTGGTGGATTACGGCCCATTCCCTCTCCTAGGGAGAGGAGGCCTGTGTGCCAGCAGTGGGAACATTAAAAGGCCGATTATGCTTATGCTATGATATCTTATTGCTCGTGACTGTACAAAGGCGCAAGCAAAATTAAAAAGATTTTGTTAACCATCTAGAAAACTAATTAGTATTCATAAGTCGCCTTAACCTACTCGAGAATGATAAGGTAACGTTCTTATTATAATACAAACGAAAGTTTCTAATGACGCCTGTCTGTCTGCGCAGTCTAATTTCCACGTAAGACATACTTGATAGATTTTCATACAATTCGATTTACTATCTTTTAGCAGTGTACGAATTGCGGGTTCAAACCCAACCAGAAGCATTACTTTATGTAATTTATTTCATCACCACTACATTCAAAACGGTTAAGGAAAACATCGTGAGGAAACCGAGAATGTCATAGAACCAAAAATATGAAGACATGTGACAGCCATCAACCCGCCCTAGGTTCGCGAAGTAGATTACGGCCCATTTCCTCTAATAAAGAGAAGGCCTGAGTCCCAGCAGTGGGAACATTATTGAAAGAAAGAAAGAAAAAACGTTTTTCGTACCTCACACATACAGTAGAAATAAAATAGGTATGGAAAAATAACATTAAAATCTGTGCAAGGCCACAAACAGGCTCCTAACTCAGCATAATTATGCTGCGATATTTAAAACGATAAATGATGGTGATGCCACGGTCACACTCACGGAGGTTAAATAAACTGGATTTCGAAACAAAATAATAAATATTAAAGAAAACATTGATAAAAAGCGTTAATTTCTGTTAATGTGTCTCATGTAAATGTTAATAAAAAATTGTGCAACAGGATCACCCTGTTATCCAATAAAAAAACTTGAGAGGTGTCAAGGGACACCCGGATTTCGATTTTTGAAGGAATTGTAATAAAATTAAAAAATAATAATTAATTAATTACAATTTTTTTTTAACTGACTTGCTTTCTATGAGAGAGAGAGAGAGACAGACAGACAGACAGAGAAACACGCGCACGCCGCACGGCTTACAACTATAGCAAAAAGTGTCGTTACAACTTTTGGTCTTAATTTTTTCCGTCTAGCCCCCTTTCGCAACGCGCGATAAGGAACTTCGTTCCAATAAACCTACTATGATCTCTTCTATCGATCGTTTTCCAAGAAAGAGAATAATTTTCAAAATGACGTTTGCAGTACCGTCAGAAGCTCAATAAAAAAACGTTCAAATTCTTGCTACAACTTCAGCTCAGCGATAGTCAACTTAGAATTAGGGAAAATTAGGGGTATTTTTGACAGGTTAAGACCGCACATTTTCTTTAAAAAAAATACGTAAACTGCCCCTCTGATCTCACAACAGGACATCCAACCTAATTAACGAAATGTCAAATTAGTTAAAAACATTAATAGTGACCAAATTAATTCATTATTACATCCTAGTCGACACCACATGGTTTTAAACACAGACCATCGAAACGACTCGACAAGCGGTTTCGTCGCTGTGAAAATGGAAATTCGAAGAAAGCTTACTTCAGAGACAAAAGTATCATATGTGTATCCAGGACGTGATCTATCCACTTTTTCCTTTTTAATATTAGTGTGATACCGTGAAATGTGATAATAATATTTATATAAGACTTACGGCTACACCTGCGTGAAAGTCAAAAATCATCCAAAGGAAAAATACTCCCGAGATACATTTTATCTGTTAGTATGACATTCTTCAAGATCCAATCTATTTCCAAACCAAAAATTCGTCAATATTGACTCAGCGGTTTAGACGTGAAAGCATAACAAACACACTGTGTGTGAGTTACTTTCACATCTTTTTTACATAGTACCTATAATTTTAGTATAAAACAAAATCTCTTATCGAGTCCGTCTGTTTATCTGCTAACTTACCTCCTAAACCAGTTTTCACTAATACAAGCAGCAATAGATGAGGAAGGGTTATATAATTAACTCCCGAGCACTGCGAGAGAGTTCATATATCAACTGAATTCCTGAAGTGAGGAATTCAAGCCCCCTAAACAAAGATTAAGAAGCTTTATTACTGTTGGATACTCTACTTTTTATATAAATATTTTCTACTTTCTGGCGGACGAAGCCGCTGGAAGAAGCTAGTTTACTATAGCTAGCTATGCTAGTTTAATATCATCCAATGACTAGTCAGAGCCAGCACGACAATTCTACGCTCTGTGGTTTAAACAGATGTATTAAACTAATAATTAAAACAGCTGACAAGTGAACTCATGGTGTGAAAGTGTCATTTAGTTCTTCTATTATGAGTTTGGGTGTACTGTGAAAGTGTTGTGTTGCATTTGTGTTCAAAATGTCTAAAACCAAGGAGAAAAAGGATAAAAAATGCTCGTTTCTATGCTGGTAAGTGAAATAAAACGAAAGCCAGAGTGAATATGGACTAGCTATAATAATATAATAATTGGACAAAATGTATGGAGCAGCGGATTTTTCTTTTTTGCTATTTTCGGTTTCGCCCCATAGTAAAACTTGTTCAGAATGATGATTTCAACAACCACTTTTCAGAAAAAATAAGGTTGTATAAGTCTACAGGTGGAACGTTATTTAAGCACTCAATAATATGTCATCTATGCAGAACATATAAAATATGTTTAGCATTTAAAGTAGCCATTAGCTTAACAAAGTGTGTCATCGACTCATCACAAAGACATCTGAAATAGTTCCTGACTATTACAGATTAATCATGCCCCATTCTGGGTGCAACCTAATTTATGACAATAGGTATCTTAAACAAGACATGAACTGCAATGTATTGATGTACTAATTTAGAATCCTAGCGTAGATATGTAAGACCGTTACCTTGTTAGTATGTTCATAGATTATGTTTAGTGCCCTAAAGTTTGAAGGTTCTGGGGACATCTGTCGCCTCTTCTATCAGGACCCGGGATGGTAGCGCGTAGTGATCCACGCGCGCCTCTCTTAGACATATGTATGTATATGGATGTTAACAGTTCACTCCCCATTAGGACGGCAGGATGGCGGGCCAGCACTAGTCTGGTTCTGCGGAATTCACACCGCAAGTGGGCGAAGGAACACCGGGGTTGTTTTTGTCAGTACAGGTCTGATAGATCCCTCCGCCAACCCAGAGTAGAAGACACTTTTGACACAGGACATGAATTCTCACCCTGACAGAAAAAGTGTCACAAAGTATTTAACTTATTTTGGAAGCTTTGTCCTTTTAATAGGACAAAGTTACAAACACTGTCAAAATTCTGTGCTGCGCTTGTAAACTAAAAAGTGTTATCTCAAAATGTTTTGATAATGCTGTTTTTTTTTTTTGCATCTTAAAGCTTGAACCTTGCCGCATCAGGCAGGCTCGTCAAAAAACCTATAACTTTCTTGAAATAATGAAAAAAAAACACTTTCCATACTACTTCTTTTATAAATGCTAAAGTAACTCTATTAATTTGTTTCAATTGCCGCTAAACGTATCTAAATGAAATTTAACATCCCTATAGTAGATAAATATATTATATTATTTATATATTATTTTTAAAAATACGTCATTAAAAAGAGGAAAATATTTTTTTCTACAAAATTAGTTTTCTCGAAACTCGCTTTGATTGATTTACTGCTTTTTTACTTCCGAGGGCAGTGTTGTTTAGCTGTTATATAAAAAAATATTGAAATTAGTTTTCAAGTGCCCTTCTCTCCATTTTACATTTCATGTAGAATTAAAAGATACATTTGACGTTCAGAAACATTCTGCCAACTGAAAACCTGTCTGCAGTTGTCACTGTACAAGCAATGTATTTAACTCATTTATTTTCTGTTACAGTTCCGGGCTTATGTCATCATCCGTTGAAGAGGTGAGTGTGTTTTGTTTTTTATTTATAAACCAGCTGTCCCCCGCGGTTTCACCCGCGTCTCTGGTTACTATATAATAATATTTAAGTATTTGTATATTTGAGAGCAGTGGTGGCCGAGGGGTAATGGCCTCGACTTACGAGTTGTAGGCCGCGGGTTCAAACCCAGCCAGGCGCATTACTTTGTGTAATTTATTTCATCACCACTGCTCTCAAAACGGTGAAGGAAAACATCGTGAGGAAACCGGCATGTCCTAGAACGAAAAATTCGAAGACATGTGACATTCACCTATCCGCACTGGGCCTGCGTGGTGGATTACGGCCCATTCCCTCTCCTAGAGAGGAGACCTGAGTCCCAGCAGTGGGAACATTGTAAGGTTGACTATAAGTATTTGTTTCTTTCAAAAAGGTGCAAAGGTCGAAAGTAAGTAGTAATTACAACATCTATCCTTTGTGAGAGCTGGAATCTATGCTGGATTAAGACCTGTGTGATAGAACTCCAGGCTCATACCTTCAAAATTACAATTATGATTGCACTTACGTAAAGTCTGTTTTTTAATTAGAGATAATGATTTGACAATTCGAATGTTGCATGTTTTTTCCATTTCATAAATAGTGAGGTACCGCAACCGATATTGAACAAAAAAACCGAAAATATTCGTAAAAATAGTTTAATTTTAAAATGCAACTAATTATGGTAAGTTTTTGTATTTTCTGAAGGTAATTTGAAAGATGCAAATGTCTAACTCATAAAATATAATATAATTTAAGCCTAAGAATTAAAGACTAGCAAAAGCTGCGTCATTTAATTTTTTCGTCTCGATTTGTTATCACCCAGACAAAAATATAGAATTACTCAGTGATATTTTTGCTGACATTTTATTACAACTTTAATAATAGGTAATGATAGGACTTCGGTTTGAAAACTAATAATAGTTAAAATTAAACAATCATAAGTCCTCTTTTTGTACTATTTTCGCATGGATCTCTTATAAAATTGTAGCGATAAACGAATCAAGTGTCCGTTTCTTGTAATGCAGTCATGTGAATTCACAGCTTGACGACCAATGGGCAAGCCATAATCATGACGGTCAGTCCTCTCTTTGAGGAGTGGCTGGAGAGGCGTCACGGTGTCCTCATCTTCCGCATGAAGCAAGTCCTCACCGGACATGGTCAGGTTCTAGTACAGGCCAAGGTCCAGAGCGAGGAGGAATGGAAGGGGGTCGCCTCCTTCTGCGAAACAGTAATGCTAGCGAAGGAGGAGGCTGCACGAGTGAGGGAACGAACATCTTTTCGCTCCAGTCGCCGAGACCCCAATCCCGACTACCACAATGTCAATACCAACGTCGAGCAATGGGTAGCTTGCCGTCCAGCAGTCCGGTAATTGGCGGGACTGAGCCCCATTCGTCGACAGCGCTTAGTGATCCACTCGCTCTTCAAAGAGATGTCAGCAAACCGGAGGAGCTCAGTAGAGCCGATCTGGTTTTAGGCAGTAAAAGTCTGACACGCCCTCCTGCCCCGCCCATACCGGGAGAAGTCATTGGATGAATTCCCATCTTGAAAAAATATTGACGACCAATGATGATAACTTTTTTAATTCTAAAGCATAAACTGAGACTGTCTCGTTCCGCTCTTGTAAACCGGATATAAAATTGTGTTGTGACTGGAGCTCCCTGGTAAAAGAAAGTAGCTAAGAATTCATGATTTTCAACCGGTTTTCAACCGCGCCCGCCACGGTGGAGCTAGTTTATTTCTAAACTCACGAGACCGGAGTTTTGTGTGGTTATACAGCCGTCGCAGTTGGGGTTATCGCTTGAAAACTTGGCAGATGACAATCGCAAGACGGGCGGTTCATTATAAATTGAGCTCCAGACCACCGTGGACATACACCAGAAACGAGCTGTTGCGTTATACTTACTTCACAGAAAAATTAAAAAAAGAAGGCCTATAAAGTTCTGGGTGCATCAATCGATTTTTCTGATCTACCCCCTGAAGGCCACTACGGGTGTTAACCGACCGCAGAGAGTGCGGGCGCAACCTGCCGAGTCTGCGGGTGACCGTGGCCCACACCATTCTACTAGTTGCCCGCCGATGCAGCGGGGAGCGGGATACATATATCTCTAGCATTCTACAGAAGCTGCGGGCCCGCAACCGCAGCGGATGCGGGTAAAAACGGTTTTGTGAGTTCTCAGTATAAGTAAAAGTCCGAGTGTAAAAAAATATGGTAATATTTTTGAATATTTCTAATTATTTCAATCTTCAATTCATATTAGACTATTAAAAGAACCGGTAAGTATAAAAAAATCGAATTTGGAGACATCACTTGTATCAAAAAGCAGGCAACATATTTCTGGAGTTTGACATTTGGACTTGTCAAATCATTATCTGGGATTAAAAAACGCACTTTACCTACTACAGACATTAGTTCCATGTGTTGAGAGTAGAAGACATTAATACAAATAAAATAATAATTTTAAAACAAAACTTAAGAAAAATAGACTACACCGCTACCGTGGGTAGCGTGATGTTGTTGTACCCTAATAATAATATAATAATTTATTTATTCAACTAAAACCCTAAACTATAATGTCATGAATCTCAGTGTTGTGGGAGTTATCCCATACAGAATTTTTTTTTCAATCCAAAAAACGCTTTTTTTTTCATCAGCTTCATTTTTTATTAGTATAGATACACCACCACAACTTCCAAACTCCGGGCTGCCACAGATTAATTCGTAACCTGCCCCCCTAGCCAAGTTACGATCGTCTCGTTTGCGTCGAACGCCTCGAGTAGGCCACGCCTCCGATTCCTTTGTTCTGACCACGTGACTGAGCGTTGAGATGACGTCAGAACAAAGGAATCGGAGGCGTGGCCTAGTCGAGGCGTTCGACGCAAACAAAACGATCGTAACTTGGCTAGGGGGGCTTTGCTTACGCACGCACTTGTGTACTATAATGTACCCTGCGTACCCTACACGCATATTATCGTAACGACGTATGTATTTACAGAAATTACCTGTCACGAACCTAGTTTGGCATTCCAATAAAACTTGTTTGTTCTTTAAAAAGAACATTCCAAGATAGAGGCATAAAAATATGCACATGCTGCAAACATTTTTGCGGTCTCTTCCATCCACACAATCTGTTTAAACTCAAACAATAAAACGTTAAAAAGTAATAAACATCAACTCTTCTTTTCTAGAAATATATTTTAAACTGAACAAAGGAAATGCGCGGGCGATCTATCATCTCAAAATTTAACATTTTGAGATGATAGACAACTCAACAACTCAGCGCTTAGTAGATGAGCAATTGGGCACTTGGCTGTGTTTATTTTTGTTAAATATTTGTTACTAAACAACAAATAACACTAAAAATAATTCTATTCAGAAAAAAAAAGCCTCATCAAAATCCATACTTTGTATTTTTAATATTAAAAATGAGAAAATAACTCGTGTCTGTCTGTCACGTTTTCACGATTAAACTACTGAACCGGTTTTGTTGATAATTGGTATGGATGAAGCTTGAACTCCAAGGATGAACATAAGCTATTTTTTTTCTGGTCTTTGACTTCGTGCCCTCAATAGCCAACATTCACGCGGACGAAGCCACTGGCAGAAGCTACAATGAGTTCCAAATAAGAATAGGATCGATTGCCATGTTGTGACGTCACGTCATACTAACTAACACTAACTTAACTAACGTAACTTTGACAGGCCTGTTGGTCTAGTGATCACTAGCCCTGACTGCTATGCCGGAGGTAGTAAGTTCGATTCCCACCCAGGACAAATGTTTATATGATGAGCACGATCATTTGTTTGTGTCTGGGTGTAATGTATCTATAATATGCATGTATTTAGAAATATATAAGTACCTATGTATCAGTTGTTTAGTACTCACACCACAAGCTCTGCTTAGCTTGGGACTAGATGGCGTTGTGTGAAAGTTGTGGATTATTATTATAATTACTTTTGATATAAATCTATAATATAAAAATGAATCGCAAAATGTGTTGGTAAGCGCATAACTCAACAACGCCTGGACCAATTTGGCCAATTCTTTTTTTAAAATGTTCTTTGAAGTTCAAGGATGGCTTTTAAGTAGGATAGAGTAGGGTAGAGTAGTCAGTTGACGGGGGCGAAGTCGCGGGCAAAAGCTAGTAATTAATAAAAATGACTGAAATACTCTATTCGACATTTGTTATAAAGGTTTGTGACCCCTCAATAGGTGTATGCGGGTAGTCTGAGTAATGTGAGATGAATCATTTGAATGACATAAGGAAGTTGTTTGTGGTTCCTTCATTGGATGATAGTAGGGAGTTGGTTTTTGATGTTGAATAAAAAAATACGAATAAAAATTTGAGCATTCGGTCAGTGAAGGAGAATTAAAAATGAGTCCATTGACCTCTAGCATTTTTATCAGCTATGTTAAGTTTATCCAGAAGTGATATCTGCCTGTATTTAAAGCAACCTAAAAACCCCAGGTTTTAGAGTACCTAGTCTGCCTTTTTTGTGGGAAATCATCAAATAACCTCCCTCCTCGCGCTCTGGGTGGAGCGAGAATGAGTGTTAGACTTTTACTGACTAAAACTCACCTGTGTTCCTTCAGTGGCCCTTTGCGTTCCAGGCGTACGGTAGGTAACTCTTTCGAACAATTCGGCAGCCCGGGCAAGTAAAGAAGCCTATCTTAAGTTCTCTTTGAAGTATTTGCTAGTTGTTGCTATCAAGTTTTTTCTTTTTCGTCATTACACCTGGTTTTCTATGTGTTACAAGATATGTCCTTGCTGACTGACTGACTGACATATCAACGCACAGCCGAAACTACTGGGATTAGGAGCATGAAATTTTGCACTTGGCTTCCTTTTATGACGTAGGTGAGCACTAAGAAAGGATTTTCCAAAATTCACTCCCTAAGGGATGAAGCGGGGGTCCAAAGTTTGTATGGAAAAACGTACATTCACGCGAGTAAAGCCGCGGGCAGGAGCTAGTATATATATAAAAGGAGAAACTGACTGACTGACATATCAACGCACAGCCGAAACTACTGGGACTAAGAGTGTGAAATTTTGCACAAGGTTTCCTTTTATGATGTAGGCGAGCACTAAGAGAGGATTTTTTAAAATTCACCCCTTAAGTGGATGAAATGGGGGTCCACCCTGAGTTTGTTTCGGTGTTTCTTCTCAGGGTAGTCAGCTAGGAAACACCCGCTTCATCTAGTTTAAATTGACAAAAAAAATTAACGTGTAAAAGTGTTTTTTGAAAACCTATTTGCATAATAAATATCATTTGTCATTTTATTAGCTTTTGCCCGCGGCTACGCTCCCGTCAACTAACTACTATATCCTACTCTACCCAACTCTATCCTACTCTACCTTACTCTACCCTACTCTACAATACTCTACTCTACTCTACTCTACCCTACTCTACCCTACAAAGTATCCTATGTCCGTCTCCTGGTTCTAAGCTACCTCCCCACCAACTTTCAGCCAAATCGGTTCAGCCGTTCTTGAGTTATAAATAGTGTAACTAACACGACTTTCTTTTATATATTTAGACTATTTATCCAAAGTTTGTATGCAGAAACCTACTTATAAGCAGACAAACCCGCTGGCAGAAGCTAGTTAAATATAGACATAGACTATTATGGTATTTATGGCATAGCATAGTCGGCCTTATAATGTTCCCACTGCTGGGACTCAGGCCTCCTCTCTAGGAGAGGGAATGGGCCGTAATCCACCACGCGGGCCCATTACGGGTTGGTGGATGTCACATGTCTTCGAATTTTTGGTTCTAAGACATGCCGGTTTTCTCACGATGATGTTTTCCTTCACCGTTTTGAGAGCGGTGATGATGAAATAAATTACACAAAGTAATGCGCCTGGCTGGGTTTGAACCCGCGACCTACAATCGTAAGTCGGGGTCGTTACCACTCGGCCACCACTGCTCCTGGTATTTATGGCATTACAAGGTAAAAAAATACTGTGATTCTATCTATATTTTAAATAAACAAACGCGACATCTTTATGAAACACACATTTGTTATTTAAACTCGTACAAACATAATAAAAGTTCACATAAATAGAATTCTCCATAACATTGTCACGCACGTCACCATTAATAAAACTCACGCGCCGTTGGAAATACACGAAATATTTTAAAAGTTTGTATGAATGGAAAAAAATGGACATAATACACCTGTTTTATTTAAAACGGAATTTTCTTGTGTTCGTCATGTCTGTAAAGTTGTCTAATCATAGGATTTTGGTGGGTAGACGGCAGTTGGTACAGCGTACAAATTTCTGCAACCAGGTTAATAGTCTTCATTCTGTTCCGGTGGTCATCCAACCTAACGAGTTGCTCCTTCTTAAATCGGAACAGCATTGCAGCATAATGAACTTTTTACACCACCTGTTCGATAATGCCCCTTTTCAATTTAACATGCCGCCCGCGACTTAAAGACACTGCTTTATCCCCTAGTCACATAATCTACTATTATAATGTTCCCCCTGCTGGGACTTAGGCCTCCTCTCTATGAGAGCGAATGGGCCGTGATCCATTACGCGAGCCCAGTACGGGTTAGTGAATGTCACAAGTCTTCGAATTTTTGGTTCTAAGACATGCCCGTTTCCTCACGATGTTTTTCTTCACAATTTTGAGAGTAGTGGTGATGAACTAAAATACACAGTGTAATGCCTGGGTTTCAACCCGCGACGTACGACTAGTAAGTCGGAGCCGTTGCCAGTACGCTCTCATACTTTCAACATTACGATTGGAACACCACTCAATCAGTATCTGCTAGTTCCTTATTCAGAATGATTTGAAAATATGCAGACAGATAAACTCATAAAAGGAGGTGTCGATGTTTCCTAGTTTTTTTGTAATAAAACAGCTGACGCCCATCCTCTTAGAGTGTGAATTTTGGAAATTCCTCTCTTAGTGCTGTCCTACGTTATAAAAGGAAGCCTAGTTTAAAATTTCACACTCTTAGCCCCAGTAGTTTTGGTTGACTCGTACCCTATTTCCAAATAGTAGTATCTTTGGTGCCGCCCACAGGCGTGACAGAATACAAAAATAACACAAAACCCATATCCTTATACTCATTAATTCCACTAACGAAGCAGTATAAATAACACCTGAGTTCTATGAAGACAAACGGCCATTTCCCTTACAACCACAGGATGCGCTAAATTACAGTTTCCTTCGTATTATATGCCACAGAAATACCAACTTTGATGCTGCTATTTATAATGAATAGAATGGATTAAGGATTTTTATTTTATATGGCATGGTTTTCCTGTGGTAAAAACGGAATGTCTATTTTTGATCTAGTTAACGCATAGTTCTATGAGCACTGGGTTCGCGTGGTGGACTACGGCCCCCTCCCTGTTACAAGCCATGTGTCCTAAAAATGGGATCGTATCAGTTCGATTATGCTATAGCATTGATCACTGGGGATCCTCGGCATGACCCAGTGGACACGATGCGGCGTCGTTTAAAATCGGATACTTGTGAGCCGTAACCGTAACCATGGGCATGGGCAGAAAAGTATTCAATCAATCAATCAATAATGTTTATTTGTCAGGTACAATAGATATTACAATTTTGCTTCCAGCATATCCTGCCATACTATGGCGTACAAATATTTATTTATGAATGAAGGCTCAACTATTAACCTATTAATTATCTATTAAATATGAATCAATTAATAAAATATAATTGTAATAAAAATTGAAATTGTATTGAATTAATAAAAGTCATGTCATTAATATTGAATAATTATGTCATTGTTGGGTATGGTAGAATAAAGTCTATTTTTATGTATCAAGCTATTAGCGACTTATCTTCTAAATATTCTTTAACACTGTAATAATTTTTCTCCAATAGCAGTCTAAATAACACCCTTTTGAACAACGACGATGGCAAATCTTGAATATTGTTTGGCAAATGATTATATACAATAATTGCCATGCAGTAAATATTTCTTTTATATAACATTAATTTTATTTGGGGTAATTTCAATTTGTCTTTGTGTCGTACTCTACTATATTCGGAACTCGCACCACGAACGCCTTGAAATTGACGTTACGGTGCGACTCCAACAGCTGCACCCTCAGTGCGAAATTCGTCTTTTGGCGCATGTACTCCACGATGACTTTCACCCTTATTATAGTGTCTTTATTTTAGTGTGGTCCCAGTAGAAACAGCTAGGGGAATCGGGATGGCTTTTGTTGACAAGAATCAGCAGCAATCTGAAAGTATTTCCAAAAATTATACAGTGATTCGTAAGGCGCCTCTCCCAATTGCTCAATTTCAACCTCATTTAGCATTGGCTCCACTTCAACATCAATTAACATTTCACGGTATTGATAAACATCCATTCCACAAGCATTGTGGAGGTCAATTATTGTACCGTTTGATCAATTATGGCAGCTACACGGAACTGTGTCAGGACAATATGGTGTCCATTAGACTCCATCTCTTGCGAACACAACGGTTTCCCTACGTTGATGTCTTGACGGGCAGTTGATGTGCCACTGTCAGACATTACGAAATAAACATGATATGATGCATGCTGCTGTTTTAGAGCTCCGTAGTCAAGATTAGTGCTATGGTTTTGCCCCGCGTTCCGAAATACGATATTTTCGATGTTAGCGCGCCAACAATCGTTCCGAATTATCATAAACGCATACATCAGGTGATTTGTTGACGTGCTTACAGCGCTGATAGCGTAATTCGGAACACGGGGCAAATCTTATAATTATTTCTTTGTTTTTGATGTTTCACTAAAAACGTATGTATACAAAGATTTGCCATGTTTTTTTATTCATAAATTGCTTTGATTATATGATTTAGAGATGTCAGCAAGGTCGGCGTGGCCTGTCAGGGCTGATACCTTCAGTAGCTGCAGGAATTTTCGAAAGAGTTACCGTGGCCACAAAAGGCAACTGAACTCAGTCAGGTTTTAGTCCGAAAAAGTACTAATTTAATATTAATGTATTGCATGACAATTATGAATATTGCATGCCTCAATAGCGGGACAAAGCAGAACCTGTAACTAACATAACATCTTATGAACCTGTTATCCACAATAAATGGTTTGAATTTGAAAAGTCGGACACTTCCTCTAGTTTCACCCAGGGGCGCCGACTGCGTGGGTGCTCGGGAACTCGAGTACCCATGAGAATAAACAGTGGGTGCCGAGCACCCCTGAGAATAGACATCACGAAACAGATCAATAATCACCTTTTAGGTTACGTATAAATTATAATATTTCTTGATACTAAAAACTAGTTTCATTTTTATATAATGGCTTCATTTGTCGGTCGATCAGTGTGCATTTCTCTTCTCACACTTCGTCACTTTTTTGAGTCATCAAATTAACATGAACACCCATGAGGTTTTCTAAAAGCCGGCGCCCCTGGTTTCAACCCAAGCGGGAAGTGACTTTTGATGATTTCTCACGTAAAAATAAAATTGTAATATAGATTTAATTACAAATTGTGTTAGTACCTACCTACTCTTCTTCCTTATACGGAACCCAACAAAACGGGACCGACAAGGCATTTGGCATCATTTTCAAGCGTTTTCTCCGTTCATTTCGTCATATCAACAATGTGTCTTTCCTCAATTGTGTAAGAAAGTTCTTTTAATTTAGACTGAAACTTAAAACCCTTGCAATGGGATCATTTTACACAACACAGTTCAATTTGTTAACGTTTACGACAATATTATTAATGGTTTGTCAGAAACAGAATCTTTCACAATGAACAGGGAAAGTGTATAGCGATACGAACGAAATAATTCCGTTTTTATTATCTTTTTTGTTTTAATCTGTTAATTTTATGGTGTTATTTTTTTTTTCTTGTCCTTTAGAAAGGAAATGATATCGTGTGCCGAAATTAAACCAAAGAATCATTTTTTTTTTATAAAACTTTCATCACAATAAACACGAAAATTTTAATGTAAGTATGTAGGTATATGTGTGTGTGTGTTAATCCAAGCTCAAACGGCTGAACTGATTTGGATCAAATTTGGCACTTGGGTAGACCGTGTCCTGGTAAAGGTCTTTGGATACTTTTTATCCCGGGAGATAATAATTATATTGCTATTTTATCGCGGGCGAAGCCGCTATCATCAAAAGCTAGTTTATATTTAAATAGTCACAGAAATCTTCTGTTTTATACCATATGATTGCACCTTTTGATAACATATTTTATCGCCAAAAATTTCAGGATTAAACTCAAATATCGTTCATAATTCACAATTTTCTATAATAATAAAGTAGAAATATTATTCGCAATCCATTTTCTTTATCTCCAAACCGATTTATTTTCCACATACATAACACGCAAGATAAACAGAAAAAATCCGGATTATCACAATGCAAAATATGATAAACATTAATCTACCACTCGCAAATTTATTGCATAACGAAAAAATACTGGCGAACGCATACATTAAATAGAAAGCTCTAAAACTAGAGACCGACATAAGATTCGGTTTGGCTTACGCTTGTATACTAAGACTAGAAACCGTCCAAAGGTTCGAATTCGGCCAAAAAAAACTGGTTTCGGCTAGAGCTGAAAAAACTAGTTTCGGGTTTGGCCGAAAAAGGGACTGAAAATTCGGCTCGATCGAAACTAGTGACTTTGAACTGATGGTTTTGAGTTGGTACCTACAACTAAATGACTGATTTGTCTATGTCTGTTATAATTTTTGTTTAGGTAATCATCGATTTATTCGATTAATTAGTATGTTTGAAAGTTATAACTATTAACTAAGGCAAAGTACAAAGGCCCCTTTGTACAATATTTCATTAGTGCATAATTTTTTAATAAATAAATAAATATTATCGCACCTCCGCTGAAATGGTGTCAAAACACACAAAAAAAAATTGGTTTGCTGATAATTATGCTATTAATTTCAGTATTCATCATACTTTAAGCTCAGATATGGTCATATTTGTAATTCAATTATTTGCCCACAGGTGACCCATTATTATTTATTTATATGTAGCGTCACATCCCTGAATTATTAGAATTTAAAGGCCGTTTTCTCAATAATTTGATTTTTGAGTTGTGACTTTGTGAGACTATTTGAGCGGAGGTGCGATATTTAAGCACAACTATATTGCAATTCCCTCCCCTAAAGAGAAAGCTATTATTGTTATTATATCGAAATATAGTTAGGGATGACTTTACGGAAATATTATTTTAATATTTTGTCAGTTTTTCTCTTATCACGTCGTTCGGCTCATCTTCCAGTTTCGGTTTCGATTGCGGCCGAAACCGGAAGATGAGCCGAACATTTGGTTACAGTTTCGGCTGCAAATTGTATATCGGTCGGTCACTATCTAAAACACAATTACAAAGTCATGGTCATGGATTTATAAATCACACTTTTCTCTTGAAACTCGTCCAAATTTATTTTTACATCGAAAGTCCTTTGATCTAAGAAGCAGTAGGTACCACGACGACTAACTTCCTGCTACCATTTGTTAGTTTTAAAGCTGAAAGAGAGTTTAGAATTTAATAAAACTGTTTAATGACTTTCCGGTGGCCATTTTTTATTACGCTTGACAACACTAAATCGTGTAAGTGAATTTTGATTGGTTAATATTTAAATATTTATGGGATTGCTGACTGATGTTATAGTTTTGGCGTAACTTTTTTATAAATAAAGTTTTCGTTTTTTCTTTATTATTAGCTTCTGCCAGCGGATTTGCTTGCGTGAAAGTAGAAAATATCGACGCTTGAAAGGCAAAAATTACTAAGCGACATTGAGTAAACTTTGCAGGAGAGTGATTTAAGGTTGAAAAAAATTGCTAGTTAAAAAACAGTTGGATTTAGATACTATTGATTTTAATAATATATAAATCCGACTATTACGTAATTTTTAAAAATTCTAAAAAATTTAACTTTAAATCACTCTCCTGTAAAGTTACTTAACTCAATGTCGCTTAGTAATTTTTGCCTTTCAAGCGTCGATATATAGTTTATGTCAGTCAGTAAAAACGTAACGTTCTACTAGTTAAAGAATTTTTAATATCGGTTCAATATCTATTAGGTACATAAAAATGAATAGCTGTTCGTTAGTCTCGCTAAAACTCAAGAACGGCTGGATCGATTTGGCTAATTTTGGTCTTGAAATATTCGTGATAGTAGGTTTAAACGGTGAGAAAATATGGAAAAAAATCACGAAAAAAAACCGAATAGGTACAACGTCATCTCTAATTAAACTGTCATTTTAAAATGAATTATGTTGTTATGGTAATACCAGTAGATGGCGTTATCCTTTGCCAGTTTAGCTAACACAACAGGCGGTACGAAGTTCGCCGTCAGCTAGTAGAGGTATATTAGTATAAAGGTATAGATTCATAGGTTCGCGTCTGACCACTATCTCACCTGTAGCGATGATGTGGTCGACGATTGAGCACGCTTGCCTAGAAGTAACCTATTCACTCTTGGCTGGTCTTTAAGCCAAACCTTATCAAACGGAAGTAACAAATCAATATAAAAATAACATAACTAAGCCGCACCTATATACCTACGATACACAAAGAACATGCAATTTAAGTGCTAACATTAATCGATAATCTTATCACCAATTATCACTGCTTATCGCCAAAATTATAGATTAATGTATTCCATAGACCATTGACTCCATTGGTATCCGAGTTATAGCTCTGAATAGGTTCATTTTTAGTGTACGACGATCAAGAACCTTTAGGGGTAAATGTCAGGGTAGCCCGCGAAAGAAATTCAAATTGTCTTAAGTTTTTAGCATGCTGCAGGCTAGTATGTTGGTTAAAATATGATTTAGACCAATAAAAGTGTAGGTTGAATAAAAATAAAGATGTACGAAAGACCGGTAAGTTTCTTTATTTATTGATTTAAAACGAACATTTTTATGATATACATATATATTAACTGCCACACTCAGAGACGTTTAATGATTACTTAAATCGATCCTTAGTGTGTTTTCAAAGCTAGAGTTAATAGTCTCTTAATAAACTAGTGAGATTCATCATCAACGATTGCATCACTGCTTACTATCAGGTGGGATCGCAGTCAAGCACTAGTTAATATCATTAAAAATATATATATATGTCTTGTAATAATTACGGCAAAAAGCGAATTGTTATCTGGCAAATATTTTTGGTACACTGTCTTACATTTTATATTAAACTAGCTTTTGCCAGCTCGCTTGAAAGTAGAAAAGATATAGCCTATGTTATTCAGTGATAAAGTAGCATTCGACTGATGAAAATCGTTCCCGTAGTTCTTGAGTGCCATTACAAACAAAAATACCAAAGAAATCTTTTCTCTTCATGATTTTAGTATAGATAACCTTGAGCTATCTGAGAGTCAGGCAATGGGGTCGTATACCTCGCACTAAATTAATGCATTTTTATTATGTACTTATTTTCACCAAAATTTTTATTGACTGTGGTTTATTTTACCAGCAGCTCTTTTCCACGGTTTCATTAATTTTCTCATCATATAAACAGCATTTTTTTACAATATATAGTTATATTTTAGTTTTCAAGTTGTGAAAGAAATTTCGATCGGATGAGTTTCAGAGATTACTTCCTCTACACTTTACTTATTTACAGTATTTGTATACATACTTGTAGATCTTTATCCAGACTATGATGTTCCCACTGCTTGGTTCTACAATCTATGAGAGGAGAGGTCGTAACCCACCAAACAGACCCTGTAGTGGCTATAACATATCTTCAGTTATGTTGAATACACGTTGTATCTCGTTCATTTTGTAGCAGTGATCTTAACAATGTCAACCTTAGCACAATGCTGGTTACACACTAATATTATAAAGGCGAAAAGTACTTCTATGTGTGTGTGTATTTTTGGAGGTATGTGGAACAGAGAGTAAAGTCCCACATACCTCCGTTGAAAAGGGAGGATTCTCCGACCAGACGGGTGTTATGTCTGGTGGGCAGCTGCCCGATAGATGATTTCGGGCTGTTCTATGTTCTAAACGCGCGGAGGACTTTAATTGCGCGATGCGGGATTAGTTCTTATGTGACGCCATTGATATCGCTACATCACTTGGTGTCAGAAGTTCGATATTTAGTTCTTATGTGACGCCATTGATATCGCTACATGTTTGTTTGTTACTTCTTCACGCTCAAAAGGCTGACCAGGCTCTCGGATAGCACATATGATACTTTTGTACCGACTTCTATGACGATTAGAACATATACATTAGTCCGAAAGCAGCTGTCGGACACAGATACAACCTCCCTGTCTCATCGGAGGATCTTCCCTTTTCAATGGAGACTTGTGGGACCACACTCTCTTCCGCATACCTCCCAACAGATAAGCTAATTTAGTCAGAGGCCCCTTTGGATGCGAGGCCCTGGGCGAGGGGCCACTACGCCGACGCGTAGCTACGCTACTGGACCCCAACGTGACGTTTATTCCGGCAGTATGTTCCATAGGAATAATTTTCTACTGTCCGCCGCTGGCAGATGCTAGTAAAATCACCTGACTTCATGTATCATTCTATAAATTTCTATACATAAATCTTTAATTCCCCGTTGAATTGAACCTTCAGTATATCTCTTTACATATAAACTGATAAAGTATGTAATAAAACAGATCGCCTTTGCTCTTAGCCTTGTTTTAAAAGTGCGTTAATATTAGACGTCAATGAACATGCAATGGTCAAATCATATGAGAACCATGCAGATTAGTGTCTGAGATGGTCTTTTATGGGATGTCTGTTGTCAATCGGTCGACACGCAATTTCTTGCTCATTACCAAACCAAAAACAAAAATATACTCTGAAAACATTCCGCCAATATACTTCCCTCCAATTATTTCTCTCATTAATTTACTTTTAAATGCGAGGCAAACGCATTCAACCGCCGTGGATATAATTAAAAAGGTATACTTTACTGTCTGAATCTATAATGAGCTGAAATATCCACGTCATGTAAACAGGATTTAAATAAGTGTCCAAGATTGTTTAGTAAACAGACACATTGGCAACGTTTCTTCAAGAATATATATATATTTTTTTATTTGGTATGATTGTTCAGAATATATTGTGTATGTCAGGTAGCATTTTCTTTTAAATCTACTGAAGAAATAAATAAAAAGTAAAAAATGTTTTCAATAATAAAATATTTTTAACACACTTGAAAACTCGCTCCCTACCGCTTTTTTCATGCAATTTGCTGTTTTTCGCACTAGTGCAGAAAAGTTTGCTAGCGAGCCCCCGCAACAATTTATTACATGTAGTGTATCGTATCAGACTCGTCGCCAAGCAGTTCCCATGAGTCACCGGCCAGCCCCCGTTTGTTTATTTCTTCGTTGTAAACGTCGTTTATTACACGTGGAAATTTTTCACAGCAGCACTCGGCTCCATAACACGGTCGCCTGCGGCTCGGGCGATTTCAGTCTCGGTCGCAATGACAAAATTTCTCCACTTGTATCAAAATGTACTATTTTATTACAAGCTTTTATCGCGCGGTCTGGTGTTCATCAAGAGTATTCCAAAGAGCTCAAACATAACACGTTATCTATTTGCGCTCAGTAGTTCATATGGCCACTATCAGACTCCGTCATCAAACCAGCTCCATGGTACCATATTAATGTATTTTCATCCACGTTAAGCAGGTTTACCAAATTTCAGCTCAATCGGTGAGGGCTAACTATTTCAAAATCCATTTGCGAGATTCGCTCCAAACCTGTTTCAAAACTCATTTACAAGATCTACCCTAAACAAACATACATACAAACATTGCTAGTTAAATAATAACTTGGAAAAAAAAAGAGTGTGTGTACTTATGTACACGCGTTAGAAGTTATACTTCTTTGGCGTATGGAAAAAAATAACTAAAATGCAGTAGTGATTAACGATAAATATTAAAATTAATCAATAAAAACACCAAAATAATATTTATTTATTCACACTGTTTAATTGTACTCTTACGAAACACGTGTTCTAAATATAAAAATACTAGAATATACAACTTGAACATAGTTATCAATTTTCATGCATGCCACCTAGAACTAACTTCACGATGTAGAATTTAGGTGTCGGTGTGCGCGCGCATCGTAAAAATTCACTCTCATCATTTTTCTCTATCGCGCCAAAAGAAGTATAACTTCAAAAAGTATTCATTTCAGAATTATAAATACCTAAGCAATGCTAAACAAAATAGATGAAAGATGAAATGAGTGTTTTATATTTCCTTCCCAGATTTCTTTGTGATATTTTCTTTATAAATCACAACTGGAAGTCATATTTTATTCGTAATCATTGCTATCAACTTTCTATCCAATTCATTTTCTCAAAACTAAGCTTTAAGAAATCTCAAGAAGCTATGCAGTAAAAATTTCAGCCTATTATTGTCTCATAACCAGGGGTCGGAATTAGGTAGAGTTATTCATGTACTTGCATCGAAATGTTGATATTAATATGGATTTTCCCGGGATTTCTAATAAACAATCCCGTATGGCCATCAATATTACAAATAAATAATAATAAAAACTTCAGAGATAGATAAGACAAATAAAACAAAGATAATTAACATACAATTTTTGTATAGCGGGAGGTGGGAAATTATCAAAAAACTTCTACCCAGTGCTCCTTCAGTTGCCCTTTGAGTTCCATGGCCACGGTAACTCTTTCGAACAATCCCGCAACCCACACAGAAGGCATGAACATCAATGACCCTTTGCTGAAATCAGGTTCACAAACTACAATTTTACATATAAATATTGTCCCTAACGACGATGTAAAACCGAGTGTAAATAATAAAACGTTAGTTCACACTCTGTCCCGCCCACGGATTAACTTTACCAAAATAAACATTTTTAATTTTGTCTTCCTAACTCTAGTACGACTTCGGCCGTAGCCCGCATGACCGCGTGCATCGAACAAGGGCGAGGCTGTTAAAAAAAAAATAAAGACTCGATAGTCTTTGGTTTGAATTCGCGCGGGATAGTTTGACGTTTCGATTTTTTTTTTTCGACTTTGAGTCGTGTTGTGCAAGTGGATTTTTAATAAAATGAAAATCACGTTTTATAATTTGAATTTATGAATGATTGGTAATTTAATATAAGTATAAATAATACTTCTAAGAGGACATAAATTACACAGGATGTTTATTTGTCGTGAATTTTAGTTGTTTCGTAAATAATATTTATTTTTATGCAATGATAATCGACTACCTACTTACTTAAAGTGTTATCTTTTCAATGATATAATCAATTTTTAATTTTTAATTAATACAGTTCGATATCTATTGATGGATTACTTTTTCGATAACCTTTTGTGCCAAGTTGTAATAGTGCAATTTGTGTGATATTATTATTTATCAAGTAAGGTTACCTATGTAATATGGAATGTTTTAATTACTTACAAAAAATCACTAATATGTCATAAAAAAAACGGCCAAATGTGAGTTACCGTTCGTAGCATATAACAGCGAAAAAATCACGTTAGTTGTACAGGAGCCCCACTGAAATATTTTTTTTATTATGGTTTTAGTATTTGTTGTTATAGTGGCAACAGAAATACATCATCTGTGAAAATTTCAACTGTCTAGCTGTCACGGTTCATGAGATACAGTCTGAGGCAGACAGACGGACAGCGGAGTGATAGCAATAGGATCCCGTTTTTACTCTGGGCACGGAACCCTAAAAAGTATTTCACATTTTTTATGATAACATTAATCAAAATGTAACATTTAGGTATTTCGGTGCGTAAAATTAGTCATACAAGATGACCAGACATCAACAAGGTTTATGATCGAAGGAGGCGGCCGCACGCGTGAGGGAACGGCCCTCACGCTCAGCCGTCGGGATCCCGATCCCGATTTTCAGCTACCGTAGGCGTAGGCTTGCGGACGGCGAGCAATGGATAGGTCACCGTCCGGACTGAGCTGGAGTCGTTGATGGCGCATAGTGTTCCACGTGCGCCTCAAAGCGATATCAGCAAACCGTAGAAGCCCAGAAGGGTCGAAGCCTACTGGGGTCTTGGGTTGTACGAAAGAGAATTCCGGGGCCCTGGAACGAAGGCAAAGATGGAACAGCAGTGGGTTTTAGTTAGTAAAAGTCTGAATCGCCCTCTCCCTCCGCCCACAAGCAGGAGAAGTCATTGTATGATGATTTCCCACCTAAAAAAAAAACAAGGTCTATGATATATCTATTATCTTTAATTTTAGCCGCAAATTAAGTTATAACTCACACCGTTGCGTAAAAATAAAAATGCTAACAAAAGTCGGGATAACAAATCTTGTTAGCTGTCAGAGGAAAACTACAAACGTACATCATAAACACAATAATGCGTCATCTGTTCAGAAAGTATCATTATTTAGTTAACACCTTCATCCAAGGGATAATGTAAGGATTTATGACTTTTTTAAATGACTCGGAATAATAATAATATAATATTCACACAACGCCGTCTAGTCTCAAGCTAAGCAGAGCTTGTGTTATGAGTACTAGACAACTGATAAACATACTTAAATATTTCTAAATACATACATATATATTATAGATAAATTACACCCAGACACAGAACAAATGATTGTGCTCATCACACAAACATTTGTCCTGGGTGGGAATCGAACCCACGAGCTCCGGCATAGCAGTCAGGGCCACTAACCACTAGACCAACAGGCCAATCAGTAAGGAATATTCGTATTCTGTCTTCATTTATCTGTAAAATGTTGAACAAGCAGCGCCATTTGTATCTGCATATTTTTCTGGCTTTTGTCAGTCATCGTCATCCTTCTGTCGTTTTCTACAATTTTATTTATTTATTTTATAATTTATGTACACACATATATAACAGTAAAAGAACATTACAAAAGATTGTACAAAAGTAGTGCTTATTTTGAAAGAAATTTTGTTGCGGAAGGAGTTTAAAAGAAATGTAGACAATAGTGTGTAGAAATAACGAGTTTGTGAAAATGAATTTATGTCCATAATCACACACAATTTTAGTTATTTATTTATTATACACCCATATAATTAAATTAGTAACAAAAAAAATGGGCTCTATCTGTATCCGTAACTGATCATATTATGTAATGAAATCCCAAAATTGTCCACGAACATTTGTCTTAATTGGTAAATTCATAATAGAATCAATCATTCATAACAATTGCTCCTAGAAAATACTACGCGCAGTGTTTTTCCATTGTTTTTCATTAATAATCAATAGCCTGTACAATATTTCCATAAATTGAGTGACATTTTGGGATATAAAGAAACGCTAATAACTTTGCTGTTTATGAATATTATTTATTGAGACTTTACTTAAATAATAACAAGACGTTTTCTAATAAACCCTTTAAATATTTGTCCTAATTAAAAACTAGTGGTGTATACCTTATACTAAAAATAAATACATATATAATTATCACACACACTAGAGAGTCTCCTCTCTAGTGTGATAATTTTATATAATTATGTATTTATTGAGATAGTGCTAGTGATGATATAGAGATAGTGCTTTTTTACTTGAATTTTAAACAGTGCTATAGATTTCAAATCTCGTATTTATATTGAGGTTAGCTCAAGCTGATTTTGTAATTTGACTACTTTCTGTACATAATCACACACAATTTTATTTATTATTACTTTATTATTATACACTTTAATTAATGCGATCTTATCGCACAGGGCAATCTCTCGCAGACAACCTTTGGATGATCTGTACGAAAACAAACAGATTTTATACAATCCTTCTACCATATCCCTTTATATTCATTTATATATTTCCGACAAAGAACTAAAAATGCACTCTGGTGAAACTAAATATCAAAGTCGAGCTCAAACTCAAGATTATTAATTTCACATAGGCCTACATGGGCACTTATAAAACGTCGGAAGCTAGCGCACGGTTCCACATAATATGTACAAATAAATTATAATAATATGTAAATAGTAGGTATATACAAATACTACCAATATTGTCTTCGTTAGATTAAAAAAGTTGGTTTTTTGAAGCAGAAAGGACTCATGGTGGTGACCATGAGTCCATTGCAATTCTTCTCATTTTTTTTTGGTCCAATGAATCTCCAAGATGATGAGAATTTTGACGAAAGCTACAGATGATCCTATAAAGGGTTTTCCGCATATCTTATACAAGTCCACGTGGCCTCATCATAAACAAGCAAATGCGTCATTCATTCAAGAAGCGTTATAATTAACATAAACACAGCGAAGGGAAACAATGTAGGCGTTACGAACCGTTTTATGTTGTTAAATATATCAGAAGAAAGGGATGCTTTTAACTCTAATGATAACATTAACGATGGATCTTTGATCTCTAATTATGTGAACTGTGTTTATAATGATTAAAGTACATTGATTAGTATTGCCTTAAGAATTATCATATGAGTAGAGAGATCTGTAAGACGTAATTAAAGCCTAAAGTACATAAAGCCGATTGTTATTCGTAGATCTTTGACAGTCGTTTGAAGTTTGACCATCAGTGGTCTATCCAAGGAGTGTCGTCCAGTAAGTGGGTTGGGTAGGTCTCATAGGCAGTCGCTCCATGTAAATATATAATATATAATACGGGTATTTAGCGGCATTCGGTTAGACTGCGAGCCGATCCCAACACTGATAGGAAAAGTCTAGGGAAATGATGATGATATCTACGTTTTGTTAATTGCCTTTTGTCATATGTTTAGTTTACACGGGACAAAGGGTACCAAGTTAACTCAACCACATGAGTACAAGCCTTCTGCGAAGCAGTAATGCTAGCAAAGGAGGCGGCCGCACACGCGAGAGAACGGCCCTCACGCCCCAGTCGCCGGGATCCCGATCCCGATTTCCTGCCACCGTAGGCGCTGTCTTGCGGACGACAAGCAATGGGTAGCTCGCTGTCCGACCGTCCAGTAACCGTCCGGACCGAGCCCAAGTTATCGACGGCGCGTAGTGTTCCACGCGCGCGTCAAGGAGATGTCAGCAAAACCGTAGGGGCCCAGCAGGGTCGAAGCCTACTGGGGCCATGGGTGATGCGAAAGAGAACCCCGGGGCCCTGGAACGAAGGCAAAGAAGGAGCAGGAGTGGGTTTTTAGTCAGTAAAAGTCTGACACTATCTCACACTCCGCCCAAGAGCGGGGGATGTAATTGGATGATTTTCCCACAGAAAAAAAAAGTCCAAGAACAGAACCAGGTCAATGCAATATTCGTAAAAGCATGACAAACAAGAAAAGAATAGAATAAACTGAAGTGTACAGTAACATAGAAGAAGAAGGAAGAAAGGAGATGGATTAACTTTCTCATTTAAGTATGAGGGATAATATGGCTAGAAAATAAGTACACAGGGAAACCGACTGCAGATAGAGTTGTAAAAAAGGTATAGTTCCTCAAATAGTCGATACTAAATTGGAAAAAGGCTGAAGTATGATTGCATATTTCGCACCGTTAGAGTGAGAGACCTTACTCAAAAATCCTTGATTTTGGTATAAAACTAACCTTATAAAGCCTATTCTACAATATTGTGATGACAAAGAGCCCAAATGATGAGTAAGAGTGAAATACAGAAGTCTCTCCCGACTTTCTTTAAAATTTTCCTATTTTCTTAAATAAATTTTCTGAGAAGATGTTCTTGCTCATTTCTCACAAATTTCATTTTTTATGTAGGTACCGCAAGTAAGTGAGAAGTACCACAGTATCCATAGTAATGTATGAATTACAACAAATAAAGAACAAGAAAACCTATATGATTATAATACAAGTTTATTACATCACATAATGGTAGATGAATAGTCATCATTCATCATCATTTCAGCCGAAAGACGTCCACTGTTGGACATAGGCCTCCCCCAAGCGTCGCCACAACGAACGGTCCTGTGCGTCTCGCATCCATCGGACTCCCGCAATCGTTACCAAGTCATCGGTCCACCTTGTAGGAGGCCTTCCAACGCTACGTCTTCCGGTACGTGGTCGCCATTCCAGAACCTTTCGGCCCCAACGGCCATCTGTTCTGCGAGCAATGTGCCCTGCCCATTGCCACTTTAGTTTGGCGATTCTTCGTGCTATGTCGGCAACCTTGGTTCTCCTGCGGATATCCTCATTCCTGATTCGATCACGCAAGGAAACTCCGAGCATAGCCCTCTCCATTGCCCTTTGGGTGACTTTAAGCCTTCTAATGAGGCCCATTGTAAGCGACCACGTTTCGGAGCCATATGTCATCACTGGCAACACGCACTGGTCATAGACTTTCGTCTTGAGACACTGTGGTATATTGGACGAGAAGACACCGCGCAGCTTCCCGAACGCTGCCCAGCCGAGTCGGATTCGACGATTGATCTCTTTCTCGAAGTTAGACCTTCCCAACTGGACCGTCTGTCCCAGGTAAACGTATTCGTCTACAACTTCGAGTGTAGAGTCCCCGACCTTGATAGGAGTGGGTGCTACATGGCTGTTTACCATGACTTTGGTTTTGTCCATGTTCATTTTAAGTCCCACTCTTTCGGAAGCTCTACTGAGGTCACCAAGCATTATACTGAGCTCCTCCGTAGTCTCAGCCATGACTACTATGTCGTCGGCAAACCGAAGGTGAGTGATGTACTCGCCATTGACATTAATGCCTAGCCCTCTCCATTCCAAAACCTTGAAGACATCCTCCATTGCTGCCGTGAACAGTTTCGGAGAAATAACGTCTCCCTGCCTCACACCCCGCTGCAAGAGGATAGGTTTCGAGGTCTGGTCTTGTAGTCGGACTGACATAGTGGCGTTTTTGTACAAACACTTCAGCACTTCGATATACCGATAGTCAATTTGGCACCGTTGGAGAGACTGCAGTACAGCCCAAGTTTCAATCGAATCAAAGGCTTTCTCGTAGTCCACAAACGCTAAGCAGAGAGGCTGATTATACTCCTCAGTCTTCTGTATAACCTGCCGCAGCGTATGTATGTGGTCCACGGTGCTGAAGCCTTTACGAAATCCGGCTTGTTCGGGAGGCTGGAAGTCGTCGAACCTGCGCGCGAGACGATTCGTGATGACTCTGGAAAACAGCTTGTAGACATGGCTCAGAAGCGAGATGGGCCTATAATTCTTAAGCAGGGCATTATCGCCCTTCTTAAAGAAGAGTACCACCACGCCTCTGCTCCACGCCTGTGGCGTTTTTCCCTCGAGTATGACGGAATCAAATAGCTTCTGAAGGGCCTTAAGGACCGGTTTTCCACCCGCCTTCAGGAGTTCGGCCGTAATTCCGTCCTCACCCGACGCCTTGTTGTTTTTCAGCTGCTTCAGAGCCATCCTAATCTCGTACAGGCTGACGTCCGGGATATCTTCGGTATAGTGTCGAGTCAATCTAGCTCTTGGGTCGTTCACTAGATTTACAGCGGGTTTAGCGATAGACGTGTATAACTGTCCATAAAAAGCCTCGATCTCTCCCAGAAGCTCCGATTTGGCGGATATGACTCTGCCATCGTCGGTCTTCAGTTTCGTGAGCTGGCTTTGCCCAATAGACAGATCTCGTGCAAATACTTTAGAGCCCTTATTCCGCTCAATCGCATCCTTAATCCTTGCGGTATTAAAGCGGCGAAGGTCACGTTTCAGGGACTTCGAGATTTGTCTATTGAGCTGCCGGTATATGCACGCATCGTCTGAAGACTGCAGAATCATCTCACGCCTCTTCTTCAGTAGCTCGAGGGTCGGATCGGAGAGCTTCTTGTTTTTATTTGTACGGTGAGTCTTGAAAAACTTAGACCCGACCGTATGGACAGTTTCCACGAACCCATCGTTATATTCATCCACGGAGCTTCCTAGGCACTCGAAACGATTGTGGAGTTCGAGCTGAAAGCTCTCGGGGTTTTGGATCTGGATCTGTGCTGGACGGAGCGTAGACTTCATCAGTCGAGACCTTTCAAGCTTAATGTTAATATTCAATGTGCCTCTTACGACGCGGTGATCACTTCCAGTTTTCACCGCGTTGATCACAGAGACATCATTGAATATTTGCTTTTTCGTCGACAGGATGAAGTCAATCTCATTTCTAGTTGCACCGTCAGGACTTTGCCAGGTCCACCTTCTATGCTCACGCTTTTTGAAGAAGGAATTCATCATATAGAGGTCCTCCTTCTCCATAAAGCTAGCCAGTAGGTGTCCCCGGTGATTCCGACGTCCAAATCCAAATTGCCCCACTCGCAGCTCGTCACCGTCTCGTTTGCCCAGTTTCGCGTTAAAGTCCCCCATGACCACGGTGAAGTGAGTCTTAGAACCATGCATGGCTCTTGATATATCCTCATACATGGATTCTACTTCGTCGTCGGGATGTGTCGAGGTCGGGGCGTAGACCTGTATGACCTTCAGCGAATATCTTGATGATATTCTGAGTATAAGGTACGCCACCCTGGTCGACACACTCTCGATCCTCACCACATTGTTCACAAGGGACTTGTGGACGATAAACCCGACACCACCCTGGGACTGCTGGTCACCCTCCCGGAAATAGAGCAGGTTACCGGATTTGAGAATTATCGTATCCTCCCCCTGTCTTCGGACTTCAGACAATCCCACAATACTCCATCGCAACCTGCTCAATTCCTCCTCCAGTTCGGTGATCTTCTCGTCAGTCCTCAGTGTACGCGTGTTAAAAGTTGCCAGGTCGAGTCGTTTCATAGATGGGTAGCCAAATCTCATCCGGAGATTCTTCGCACCCCTTGCCTCGTCGTGGCCTTGACCGCTACCGGAGTCAAGGGTAGACGGGCTGCCGGGCACTAGGGGCCATTTTTTGTTTCTGTTTTTCATGTTGGGGGGGGTTGCCATAATCGCCACGCTTGGCAGACGGGTTGGCGATCGCAGTTTGGTTGTTGTAATGTACAGAGGATGCTGCTGCCCATTCTCTGGTATGTCCCTTAGTCGCCTCTTACGACACCCTCGGGAAGAGATGGGATGGTGTTATTCTTAACGTCCGAACACCATACGGATGAATAGTGTTGGTATGCAAACGGACATGTAAATATTAAGATAAGCAATGAATGCAATGACGCCGGACGCGACGACTGATGTTTGTGAATGATACGTGCGTTTGATGTGTTACAGTGTTTAGACTTCACATGTTGTAATGATGGCTATTCGGATATTAAAGTTGTTATCTAGTTACAACTGGCTCGGTGTTTTAATTAAGCGATTATGTAACATGTAGCATAATTAACGCAAATACTGAAAGTCAATGGGGCGCAGCATTCTGGGTGTCAAGAGGGCCGACAGAGTGAGGAACTCCACGCTGCGTCAAAAGACGGGAATTATGGACGTAGGAAAAAAGGCTGCCAGGCTAAAATGGGATTGGGCTGGTCACGTCAGCCGCATGTACTCTGACCGGTGGGCAAGAGTTTCCACAAAGTGGGTACCTGAAGATGGACGACGCCGCCGAGGTCGAGAAGAGGTGGCGAGACGACCTAGATGCCTACCGCAAGGACTGGTTCAAGGTGGCGCAAGAAAAGAATACCTGGAAGAAGTTGGGAGAGCCCTTTGTCCAGCAATGGGACAGTATAGGCTATTAAAAAAATAATAATTGAAAGTCAGAAATCAGAAATGTTTATTTCAAATAGACCAATTACAGGCACTTTTGAATTGTCAAAATGTCGGTCAGTCAAAAAAAGTGAAGCTAAAAGTAGTATGTGTAGGGGTCTTACCATGACATATTAAAACGTCAGTCATGTGAGGGGGAAGAGGGATGGAGCTATACACCCTATATAGCTCCATCCCTTTAGCAGTTCAGTTTAGGTCGTAAATTGAATCGCGTTAAGACCTCGTGGTAGAGCCTCAAAACTGGCTACTGAACCGATTTAAGCTACTTTGAACCAAAAATAGGTAATTTATCCTAAAATAATTCTTGATTACTTTATGATATAATTACCTATTTTGATAAATTCTTGATAAATTTTGATTACGTGTCCAGCATATTTGTGTGTATGTGAGTAGATACCAGACCCCCTGGCCAAGTTATGACCGTTTCGTTTCTCTTACGTCGAACGTCTCGAGTAGGCCACGCCTCCGATTCCTTTGTTCTGACCACGTGACTAAGCGTTGAGATGACGTCAGAACATGGAATCGGAGGCGTGGCCTACTCGAGACGTTGTAACTAGGCTAGGGGGCTGTAAAGATGCGCTACCAATGCGCGTGTCTTTGTGACGGTATGATTTTTCATATTATATGAAAATCATTCACTTAGTGACAGTCTTGCCAAACACAAACTAGAAATATGTATGCATTACACGAACATGAAATGGAATACGCCACAGTAATAAAAAAATGGTGGATACCACAGCATTTATGAAGAGCTACATAATTATGGTCTATACCAGTCAGCCCCATGGCTGACTAAACTTAACTCAGTGTAGAAACAAGCTGTAGGTTGTTCCACGACGTCAATATTCCGCCTGATATGATATAATAATATAATATAATGTATTATAATATAATATAATATAATATAATATAATATAATATAATATAATATAATATAATATAATATAATATAATATAATATAATATAATATAATATAATATAATATAATATAATATAATATAATATAATATAATATAATATAATATAATATAATATAATATAATATAATATAATATTCCACAACTATCACACAACGCCGTCTAGTCCCAATCTAAGCAGAGCTTGTGTTATGGGTACTAGACAACTGATAAACGTACTTATATATTTCTAAATACATACATATATAGATAAATTACACCCAGACACAGAACAAATCATCGTGCTCATCACACAAACATTTGTCCTGGGTGGGAATCGAACCCACGACCTCTGGCATATATGATATGATATTTATGTAATTATTCTAAAAGAATGTGAAGTATGTAGCATTCTGCGAAGCTGTAATTTAGCCGAGACGCAACTAAATTACAGCTCCAACGATTTATGACTTTATCAGCATTACTTTTAAGTTTTTATGCAAACACGTATAACGTTGGCTAAATTTAAATTCTGCATTGCAAATGAGTTATGTGCTGAATATAAAAGTTTTGGCTAAGAATTTCTAGTGCATTAACTTTGGCACATCTGTTGCTCGGATTTAGCTGCGTAAACGCTTATGCAATGTGTTTTTTTTTCTAAGTTTAACTTTGTTCCATAAAGTCATAATTTAAATTGGAAGCCATTAAGATAGATAAAAAGAAAATGAATTCTGATATCATTAAAAGTTTGTTTGAAAGTGTAAAATTGTAACTGGCGAAATCTCGAGCTGATGCACAATACAAGGAGTATTGTCACGGCATTTTGAATCGTTGCCTGCAAAACATCTGTCTCCAAAGGAAGTCTGACGCCGTTAGATCTGGCGATCTGGACGGGCAGTTAAATCTCAAAACGACAGATTTAAAATTTATGAAATTAGCAGTAACAATAATTCCACATTCTTGAGATGTGTATCGCTCCATAGCTTCTTGGCAACTAATTTTCTATATGTCTACAACATAAATGTTAAAGCACAATGACATTTGGCGCCATCTGCAAAAATTAAAGGAACATTCACATTATGACATTACCTACTTTTGCGCCACCCGTTATTACATAAGTACATAGCTCTATGAAATTGCTGTGCCCGACAAGGTCCATGTGCACATGTTTAACTATTTTTAAGATCTTATAAAACTTGTGATGTTGTAAAAATAATGTAATAAAGAATGGAACTGAATAAATAAACAAAGTTAACGTGAAATTTAAGTGAACCTGTGATACCTGTAAGCGAGTTAAATATATATATATTTTTTACGGTATGCAGTCAACTAGTAACTTCTCCCACTCTGGGTAGACCAATAGGGAGTGTCATACTTGCCAAGGTTGCTGACATAGCACGAAGAATCGCCAAACTTAAGTGGCAATGGGCAGGGCACATTGCTCGCAGAACAGATGGCCGTTGGGGCCGAAAGGTTCTGGAGTGGCGACCGCATACCGGAAGACGCAGTGTTGGAAGGCCCCCTACAAGGTGGACCGATGACCTGGTGAAGGTTGCGGGAATCCGATGGATGCGAGACGCACAGGACCGTTCATTGTGGCGACATTTGGGGGAGGCCTATGTCCAGCAGTGGACGTCTATCGGCTGAAATGATGATGATACTTACTAAAATCCACCTATGTTTCTTCAGTTGCCCTTTGCGTTCCAGAGCCACAGTAACTCTTTCCAACAAACCGCAGCCTAACTTTAGCTTATGATCTTAGAGTTTTCTGTAGGCGTAAGACCAGCACGATGATGCATTGTCAAATTCGGCACATTATTAACTGCAGCTACTTTTTTGACGTTTTCTCTCAAAACAAATATTAATTCTAAGCTTTCTAGCGTTTAATCAAATATTGGTTCTTAGGTGCCACTAAAATTGTGTAATAATGCCAACAACCGACGTGGCCCAACTTCGCACGGGTATTACAATATAAATCTTTGAAATACTCTGCTTTTCTTTCCGATATAAGATATGCATGTATGTATTATGCTCCGAAACTTTCCTCATGAATCACTCTGTCTTTTGGTGTTAACCGCATGAAAATCCGTTCAGTAGCTTTTATATTATCGCGAACAGAAAGACAGACAGATATGTGCGATCGGAGACTTTGTTTTATAATATGCGTGTAAAGGATAAGGATATAACACAGATTCAATAGGATATCTTAGCATATACTGACACAAGATTTGTTTGCATTTAAAGATCAAACTATGATAAAGTAGTGTGAGCGGAAGTGTTCAAAAAAACGAAAATCAATGATTTACCCAGATCATTGTTATAAACATAAAACGAAGCTTTACTGTATTTTGGCGCCTATCTGAATCACCAAGGACAATCTAAAAATATTCCCATGAAAACCACAATAAACACAAATCTTTTGTGCCCAAACAGATATTTCTGAGCCAGAAATGATAATGAAAACATACACGCGTCGGTAACTTATGATAGTCCACTGTTATAGTATCAGGAATTTGTGACGTTATTCGAGTAGTCATCGTGGCACATGTGGGCGGTATCCATTCTTTGGATAGGGCTGCCTTGTGAATTAAGCGAGTATGCGGAAAAATTACCTATGTGGTACAATTAAACTTTCCTTTTAATACTACTTTAATGATGCTTTAGATTCTGTTTCTGTTGGGCGCCATTTATCTCGGTCCCATTTGGGCGCCAACAGCTATCTTGTTTATTGAAAAAAAATCTTCCGTAGAGTTGTGTTACTTTTTCTATCTTGCTAACTATGCTCATTATTACTTTTCAACCTAATAAACACTTCAAACCTTCTTTCGCACTTTCTTTTCTTTTCTTTTTTTGTCAGTTGGGCGCCAATCGCAAAATTCTTGATCTTTTCTAAATAACGTCGTAGAGTTTTATGACTATTCTTCTTATACATTACGAAACGAAAATGATTTCTATTGTCAAAACTTTGCATACCCCTATAATGTACCGAGTAAACAGGACAAGTGGCATACCTAGGTCATTGCCAAACACTTAAAATCTAGCACATACATAACCGCCACAATGTGAACTATTAAAAAAAAAACTAAGATGTCACTCTCAACTCATAATCATAAACCGAATAATAAAATTAAAATAAATTACGGAGAGATGACCAGTTGTTGGCTGAACGCCAGAAGATGTTAAATATGTTGATAAAATGATTTATGGCTTGTTTATAATTTAAAGTTATTGTCGTTTAGTTAGTGTCGCGGTGTGCCAGGTAGATGAATCATTAAGGAAATGTCATTAACACATGTTTCGATTGGCAAGACTGTCAACATTTTTGGTTCCTGTGGCCTGATTTTTACAGCAGTCCTGGAACTGTTTGATCAGTTTTGCTGTCAAATCTTGTGTCAGCTTTCAAGTAATCCTTTGTTGGCTTTATGATTTGACCACCGAAACCCAAATACTTTTTATTAAAACCTGTCCACCGGTTATAATAAAAAGTATTCCGGAACTGCAAATGAAAATGCATTCCAGTTTCGTATTAATTATTAAATTTAAAAAGTACAAGATTTTTGACGAAGTCAGCTTGCTAAAAATAGCAATAATTTGCCTTTTTTTTTCTAAATTATATTAATTTACTCCAGTCTTCGATGTATAACCACTAATTCATAAATATCCCATAAGTATTGTAAAGATACGAACCGGTGCTAACACCAGAAAGTCATTCCTCCTCTTATACCACAAAAACATGCCCCACAAATTAGACATGCTTACATTATTTTTCATACGTTATGATAAACTACTGCGAAAACGAAATTTATGACTTAAATAAACGCAAGATATTTGCGTGGGTCGAATACAAGTTATTTATAGAGGCGCTTTACAAACCAGACTGTGCGTCGCTATATGAAGAATAAAATACAATACTTGAACCTTATTGTTGTGCGGTTATGAATAAAAGGTTATGTGATTAGTGGCAACAAGCACAGGGAAAGAAAGTTAATAAGCTTTTTACCATGGGGATATTCCTTCATGGGTATCGTTTCAAATATAGGTAAATACAAAAGGTTTCATTGGACTACCTACTAACCCAACAGTATCAATGATATAGACTTAGCAGATTTCAGTACTCTGTAGGATCCATAAGATCCCTTCTTGAAGAACCTGAGCTTATATGTCTTATGGCCAAAACTGGGACTCACAAGATGAGTTTCCATGGAAACAATTGAAATTAGGTATCACATGCGTGTCCTAGTGAAATGATTAAAGCCGATAATAATTCTCCCACGTCACATGATGATACTAATAACGTCACTGGCAGATTATGTATGCTCAATCCGAGGGAAGTATAGACAGCGAAGTATGTAAGCAGAAGTTTAGATCCAACAGAGTTCAGAGATAATCTCGGTTACTTCCATGACACTCTTCACAGTGCCAGATTAGCTACGTAGCAAGGGGCTACTTTAAATCCTACGGTCCCCGTGCATTAGGGTACAAAAACAAGTCATGACACGTGTGCCATATGAATTCTAACGGCTTCCGAATTTTCCATAAAGTCAATTTAGGAAACTAGATACCTATGGACCCATCGCTACCTAAGGGCACCGGAGCCTGTTTAAAAAATAAATGAAAGTAATTTTAATGCTTTATCATTTATAAAGATTTTTGAGGCTACAGGCGCCACACTGGCTTAATCTGACACTGAATCTTCATCATTGCACTACTTCTAGCATTAAACCTTGCCTGCTAAGCGGGTATTCTATTTATGAACCATTCTCTTTCTGCTCTTCTCTTGTCTCGTCTTGTTGTGAATGTCTTGGTTAAATAATAACCCACCAGCGAAATGGTAGTGATATTGACTGCCAAATTAGCATAGGCATAATCAGCCTTATAATGTTTCCAGTACTCAGGCCTCCCCTCTAGGAGTCCTAGCCCGTCTCAGTACGGATTGGTGGATGTAACATATCTTCGAAATTTTGGTTCTAAAACAAGTCGGTTTCCTCACGACGTTTTCTTTCACCGATTGCCAAATTGCGCCAAGTTAATAACGCCTCTCGTAAAAGCATCCATTATGTCTTCTTCAATTTTCGTATACATGGCCCACCTTTATGCTTCATTCATCTCGCAATATTTAACAACATTCTCCATTCCTGTTTACTTCAGCACTGGTTCGTATCCCGCTGTCGAACGGAAAGTTTTGGTTTATTGTAAACATTGTGTATCACTTACACGCCTCGGATTGTAAACATTCATATTTTCGCGCACACATTCTCTTGGCTGCCGGAAATAGGGCGTAGTGTAGGTAACTATGGCCACCAAGGTTCCATGGTTTACGGGAAATATGGCACAACAACACATCAGTTATTGTAAATGACGTTGGTTTTCATCCTGACTTGTTTTTCGGCGTTTCCTCTTTTGTATACGAATCTAGGTTTATGATTATTACTTGTTTTTCTTTCTTATCGCGTCCTTGGGTTCGTTAAATATAATTACTATATTTCTGCCAGCATTTATTCTTGCTTCGTGAACTTGGATAAAAGAGAGAAAACATAATAAATTGGACAGGCACAAATTTTTGTTGTACAATTATTCAATTCATTTTATAGAGGTATAAGATTTAAAAAATTTGATTTATTTAGTTCACACCACCTCGATCGAAGGTGTTGTAGGTACACGCATGTGGATTACCTTCCGTTATATCGCAATGTTAAGATTTTTTTATTTAAAATAAAGTTTCTAATTCTGAACTCGGTGTTGTTTTCTTTGATGCAAATTATAAATACCTTGAAGGCTGTACAGATCTTTTTGGGAATTGGTACAAGTTTATATTTTTTCAACGATTCAATAGTTATATTCATCTACCAATACTTCTGCTGTACTTTAAAGTCGAATAAGATTTTGTTCGTCATAAACCTTTTCATTCACACATAATAAGTCTACTGAAATAATACGTAATCCATCAATAATTTATCAATATCTCGAACTTTTAATTTTATACAGGAAGTACCCACTGAAATCATATCAATATAGGCTATGTTAAAGTAACAAATAAATACGGTATTTACGACACACTATAAAACCATAAAAAAGCAAGGAGTACGAAGCTAAAGTGATAATTTATTTACAAGATAATGTTGAACATCATAAAACAGTGAATAATTTGTATGTGTATGTGAAAATTGTGTAACATTATGTCTGTGTGGTTGACTCTGGTGAAGAGCTCGCATTGGGGACTCGGGTGTAATCCTCGGCCTATTTTTGTAAGTATTTCTGGGCATATTGCTTCTTGTCGTAATATTTTTAGGATTATTTTTTTATAATAACACTAGAACTTTACCCGCGACTTCGTTAGTGAGAATTTTTTCATATAAACTTTAAGATCTAGCTAGCACGCACTTGGGACTTTTTTCAGGGTGACAATACATTTTTGTAATTTTTTTACCCATTTTTACCCAACTGTCTCGTGTTCAAGTGCGCGCACTACATGTTGGGTTCATAAGCATGGTGACTCTTTGTCAAAAGTCACCAGTGCGCACTAGCTCTAACACCTCTTAAACCATATTTTGAGGGTAGTTTTAAAAACACTAATAAATACTAACTTTATTATTTACTTAGTGTACTACGTGTGTTAACTTTTAACTATGACAAACGAAACGCGATTTTGGATACAATCGAAATGAGGATCAATCACATAATAGCAAATCCCATTTTTCTAAGTACATCGTATGTGTAATAATTTACTAAGCATTTAATTTTTTAAATTATTAAAATTCGTCAATAAATGGTGGATTTATTAAAGTTTTTCTGAACGGTTACTTAGAAACGCGCGCTCTCGCTGGACTGTTTACGATGACGTCATCTGTCATGATCCGTGCGACGAACGGCTTGATTTTAGGGGCATTTCACGTGAAGCGAACAACTAAAAAATTTCGGTGTTTCCGATTTTAGTAATATTTGAGTATATTATATATGTCTGTGTTCCCGATACACGTACACAATATTTTTATCGTGTTTCGTATGATTTACGAATTATGAGGGTTTAAAGATTTGACGAACTCTCAGGCTGACACCGACTTCCGAAATTAAAGTTATTTTGAACTTTTCAGTGTTTTTTTACTTTGAAATCGGTTGTATTTATTTTTGTAAAAAGTTTTTTATTTTACACTTTTTAGTTATGGTACCACCACTAAAAAGCACCCCACAGACAAACTTAAATACCTTATAGCCAGAGTACATCTCATGACAATTCTAATAATACCAAACACGGTTAGATTACATTAATTTATTACAGAGTTCCGGTGCCTAACTTCAGGGTTCATCATCAGATCAGTTCGATATATACCCCCTCTTCTTTCAGTCAGTCATCACACGTATAAACGAAGCAATTTTACTTGTTACGACGGTTCCGCTGTGATTCTATGAGAAGTTCTGTTCCATATCTTCGAATTTCATGATCAGATCATATTTCTATGTGACCAACTCGGAAGCATAATCTTCCAATAAAAAAAAATATTTCCAAAATCGGTCCACAATTGACCGAGAAATCGGTGAACATACGTTAAAAAATAATAATAGTAAAAATGAATTCAGCCGAACATAGAACCTCCTCCTTTTTGAAGTCGGTTAAAAATTCAAATTACTGAAAGGGAAAAAGCAGTAGATATATTTCTACAAACAGTAAACAATTCGTCTCTTAATCACATGCCTAGCTATTTGCTGAAACTACAGCAAATTGCTAGGCTTATATTCAATGGCATCGTTAAGAAATCGAGATTCGATAAATCTATTGATCATTGTATTAATCGAGTTTATTTTTGGAATGTTAGATTTAGAAAGGTCTACGGGCCGATGTTCAGGAAGTTTTTTCAAGGTAATTGAATGCCATGATATAAGAACAGTATTTTTTTTTCTCAGGGCATAATCTAACTTGAGAGATTACGATCTGTGGTGAATGTGGAGAGGTACCTTTTATATGGTACTTCTACAGCTTTAAAGTCCATATAACTCAACTCCTTCAAGTACAAACTCTAATACTGGTAGTTTTAACTCGTGTTTTAATAAATCGTTTACCTTTTTTTTTGTTTATGAATTGAATTTTAATTTATACCATTTCTGCAAATAGTTTCGCAGCCCTAATAATATTTTACAGCCCAATCGTGTATTCATCAGGATCTTTTTTCAGAGGCCTGTGCACTTTATGTACAACCAGAAAAATGCGCCCAAAATACTGGCTAACAAATCGTTCGTTATTAACTTTTTGTATCTATTTGTCCATAGCTCCAAGTGAGGAATTCGCGCACTGAATCTACAGAGGACGACAAGCGTAGTGACGACAGCCGACCGCTCAGCCATGCCTCCGACTTTAGCAGGGACAATATTTGTAAGTATCCGCAAAACCAAATCCTGATTTGTAAAAGTTTTAAAATTTTTTGACGCTCCATCTGGTATCGGTATCCAAAGCAAGACTTTTTACAAGTCTCAGACATCTTTCTCTAAGAGTCTCAGCCCCCCTAGCCAAGTTACGACCGTTTCATTTCGATTCTCTTGCGTCGAACGCCTCGTGACCACGTGACTGAGCGTTGAGATGACGTCAGAATAAAGGATTCTGAGGCGTGGCCTACTCGAGGCGAGAGAATCGAAACGAAACGGTCGTAACTTGGCTAGGGGGGCTGATCAGTAAATCTCTGACCGGTCTGGTGGACTTACCTAAATGGTAAACAATACAAAAAGCCAACTTATAAATGTGAGCTTTCAAGAAGCTTGGTGCTTCTTGAAAGCTCACATTTGCATGATCAGTTCGTGTGTCGTTACTACATCGGCTCTTAATAATTCTAGAATGTCAAACCATTTTTGTAGACACCTCTATAACTAAGGCGTTTAATATCGGAATTTTTAACCAATCTATCTTCTTTTCAGTGTCACTCAGCAATGCGCCCCGTCGCAGCCGGCGCGGAGTGGCGCCCTACAGCGAGTCACAGCGCCCTCTCACGCGGTACCTGCCGTCAGACAGGGACGACTTTGATCTGCGACGACACGTCGAGTCAGCTGGTCAGTACATACTCATCACTAACAGAGTTACTCAGCAAGGCGGCGTGGTATGGCCCTCTACAGTTAGAGATATTTGTGTACTCCCCTGTGTATTGCTACTGGGTTGTTGAAGTCAGATAAGATTAGGCAGATTTTTGTAGTCTGTTGATGTGCTCGTGGCTACACTTTTGTGGAAAGATCCATGTCCGCAACAATGATTTTCCGCAATTTCTGGTCCCCGAACCACTATCTTATATCCTTGATCATTGGGATATCTAGGGCTGTTTTTGGGGGGTTGGGGAGGGCTGGGCCTCTGATATACCTGATGTTTGTGAAAAGTTATCAATATTTTAAAGTCCATCATAGAATCATCATAGAACATCGGTCATCATAGAATTTTGAATCGGTAGCCCACCCAACATCCTGCGGTGGGCGCTAAATCATACTGGAGAAGGCACGGTCCACGATATAAGACCTACTCTTCCCGCCCCTTCTTCCCCCCATATACGCCTATGTCTTTGATCCATTCCAAACACACTGTGAGTGTGGAGTTCCTTTACGGGAAATACATCACCGACTTGCCTACTAAGCATGCACAACCACGTTCGCTTTAATAACTTAAACAAAGCCAACGACAGAGCTATACAGGTGGCTACATATTAGTCCGAGATAATTTGAACCGAATCTCTTTTGATCCAAGCGCAAAACATATTATCCAATATTAACAAAAGTTGACTGGCCTGTTGGTCTAGTGGTTAGTGACCCTGACTGCTATGCCGGAGGTCGTGGGTTCGATTCCCACCCAGGACAAATGTTTGTGTGATGAGCACAATCATTTCTTCTGTGTCTGGGTGTAATTTATCTATAATATGTATGTATTTAAAAATATTTAAGTATGTTTATCAGTTGTCTAGTACTCATAACACAAGCTCTGCTTAGCTTGGGACTAGACGGCGTTGTGTGATAGTTCTGTGAATATTATTATTATTAATAACATGATGTATGTTGGCGCAGGTCACCAGATCGAGGTCTGTCCGTACGTGACGGTGACGCCGACCTCGTGTCGCGGATACCTTCACAAGCTCGGCGCCAAGTTCCACACATGGTCCAAACGGTAAGCAATCAATTAATTATATATTAAATGAAGCATCGTTCTTTGTTCCATAGGATTAGAGCTACAAAGTTTTGATAATACTAACAAATTAATGGTAAACACGCAGTGTGTGCAACAGATAATAAATATTTATGAGATTGTTCGAAAGAGTTACTGCAGCCCTGAAGAAAGGGCAACTGAAGGAACACCGTCCAGACCGAGCCCCAGTCGTCGACGGCGCGTAGTGTTCCAGGCGCGCCTCAAAGAGATGTCAGCAAAACAGCAGGGTCGACTAGGGCAAGAAAAAAAAAGAAACATATGTGTGGTTTTAGTCAGTAAAAGTCTGATACGTCCTCCCCCTCTGCCCTAGGGCGGGAGAAGTCATTGGATAAGTGACCTTAAATAAAATGCTTACCCGAGGAAAATGTGGAAATGGATGGCGAAAAAATGCATGTTAAATCACATGCATTTTTTCACCATCTAGATTTCTCACAGTGTTTAAAACATTGTTCTTACTCATTATTATTATCAACCTCAGAAATTCAATGACGGAAGCTAATATGCCATTCTTTTTGTATTACAGGTGGTTCGTTTTCGACAGAGAAACGAAAACGTTCGTCTACTACTGGGACAAGAGTGAGAAGAAGCCCAGGGGAGGGGCATACTTCCAAGTGAGTATATTACATCATTAAATTAAAAGGTACAGAAGCCTACTGGGGCTATGGGTTGACTTTCATAAGGGAAACCCGGGGTACTAGTGTGGTTTTAGTTAGTAAAAATATGAACGCCCTCCCGGTGATTTACCTTTAAAAAAAAAACTGCTAGGACTCAAGCCTCCTCTCTAACAGAGGAAAAGATCGTAATCCACCATGCGGGCCCACTGGCCCAGTGCGCCTTAGTGTTGGTTCAAGAACATCCATCCATCGTTGTCCGTGAAAACATCTGTTATATCAGACGACCCTGGTTACATATTCCCATTGTTCACTGTACATGAAATCCTGTTCAGCTAATCCAACTATCTCATCTCCCCAGGTAATAGAAGAAGTGTACCTAGACCACGGGAACACGTCAAAATCCCCAAATCCCGTGACGACCTTCATAGTGAAGACACGACAACGACGGTACTACCTCATGGCTCCATCAGGCGAGGCAGCCAGAATATGGATCGACGTCATCTTCACTGGAGCGCAAGGGTACACCGAGTATTTAGAATGAACGAAATGAGGGTACGTGAGCGAAAACTTTAGGTGACAGCTGTCATTTAGACAGCTGTCATAGATGACGGCTGTCATAGACGAAATAAAGTTTGTGTTTCCTGATAGCTATAACCTGATTGTATTTAAGTCAAGAGTGAAAGTGTGGTTGGCCACATCATCGCTTACCATCAGGTGAGATAGTGGTCCAGCGCAAACCAATCAATTGTTTAAATAAAGTTTTAATTCTTCGACATGGTTTGTCGACTTTTTAGTGTCATGGGTTTATGACTAAATATAATCTAGGTTTTGTGTCGTCATATTGTCTGTCTATGGTCTACGAGGACTTAATTTGTCTTGACCAAAATATAATCAATGGTTTATCATGTCAAGTAGACGTGACGTAATCTTGTACTGCGTGATGTGTTTTGTCACCCTGGATGCAAAGATGTATGGTTTAAATCTGTCAAGTTTGTATGTAATTTGCGACAGAAGTTGGCCAAATGACTTAACTTTGCCATGGCCAAATAAAATTCGGGTTTTGTCTTGGCATGATATGTCAGTTTACCTCCAATAAAAGCGTAAAAATATTTTTATTATTTATTATTTTTATGTTCATTGGTATTGAATATAGCAGTTATTTCGATCAATTTCGAGTGGAAATCTATTATTTTATTTACGCTTTATTGAAGGTAAACTGTTTTTTTTTTCTTGTTAAAGTAAATTTTAACCGACAGAGAAACAAAAACCTGAGATATATCATGATTTTAAATAGCATCTGACACGTAAGGACAGCGGATTTGAAAAATGTATATTAATAAAATTTTTCTCATACAATATACATATTAAACTGCCAAAAAAAGGCTTGATAAATAAGTTCATCATTGTATAAATACCATTTTTAATATTTCCCGTCCATTTTCACTTTTACCCCAACGTCACAAATAATAGTACTTATCGAAATAGCTAGCTAAAGTAGAAACTCAATCAGTACCATAGATTTTAAGTACATTTTATAATAAAACCGTCAATTAAAAGGTAGGTATAAAATATAGTGATGATTAATGTCTGTGGTCAATGTTGAGATTGACCATTTCATGTGAAGTGTGATGCCTATAACCAATGAATGTATGAAGCTCGATTAATGACTAAATGAAAAACATATTAAATAAAATAACATCTAATGGTGACAATATTTTTTTACGATTCTTAACTTTTATTGGGTACTAAACGTACCTAAAATAAGGCAAAACGAATCGTATTGCAACTATACAAGCCACGATATTGCATAACCTGGCATATTTTATTATTATACATAAGAGTTTTATCATAAAAACCATTTTATTATACCTACACGACGCAGTATTTTATATAAACATATATTTTGGTAACTATTTTAATATAAATGGAATGTAATGTCTCGATTTTAGCAATAAAACTATCAACACTGCCCGGTCATAGTAAGAAACGTACACTATTTAAACGAATTGCCAGATGATTTACTACTTTAACCGGGGAATGTTGATAATACCTGATAAAAATAAAAGTGCCAATTTCACATTTGTCATAAGAAACACGGCAGCTATTTTTTTACAATAATTATACAAAATCGGATGAAATCGGTGCCTTGTAAAAGACTGAACACTATACAAAAAAAAAATATAAATCGGAATTGTCATAATTATGGACTATTTTAGTATTATAGATGCTTGCATGGTTATAATATTAATCTTAATGAAATATGAGTGTGATTTTGAATTTTTATCTTATTCCAAAATTATGTTATTTAAGTATGTGTTTTTAAAATTGTAAATTGAGTGATTTTGTATGTATTTATCATCTAAAATTATAGTGCAACAACAATTAAGCATGATTATTTTAAACTTTGATTTGTGAGGGTAGTCTTTGTCGATTTAAAATGGCCGACTGTCTTATTTGCGACACCAAGTTACTTTAATTCTCTCCATCGTAAATAGTCATAGCACATTTTCAACCGATAGTCAACTTATCAAGACTTTACTTGATGGCATCACTGTTGCTTGAGACCGCAAATAATATAATTGTACTTATAACATCACTTACAAAGACTACACGCATTTTATAAATACCTATTTATCATACAAACCACATAAAATCGCTGAAGATTTTTCTTTTTTGTGGGCATGTCCCCACAAGAATTGTAAAAGGATAAGAAATGCTTGCGAAATATACTTTTATGAAAATATCGGGTGCAAAGAATGCCATAATGATTGCCAGAAAGAATATCATCTCGGAAATTTTTGTTAATCGGTATTTCTGTCCCCAGTTTCGGGCAGTTGAGTTATTTGCACGCTTGTATGCAAATATGTTACCGTTTAGTGTATAGAAATGTAATAAATGAGATCTAAGCGGACCATGGGCTTATTTTGCATGCCTACCGCTTTTTAAACATAGCCAGATCAAGCTAAATCAATTTATTTTTTAATAAATTATTTCCTTGCAACACTTATATTTTTTTTTGATCTGGCTATACAAGCTTTTATATGGCAACTATAATAGCTGCCTATACACTTAAGTTACTAATTATAAACTAATGAAATTATACAAAATTACCGTTTTATATCGTAATTATTAAGTACAAAATTGTGATTACTTATCGAATCGTATTACCAGTGTAAAAATCGTTTTATAGATTTGCAACATTGTTTTTCTTGCGTAGTTTAAAAGGGCTGATACCAATTTTAATTTAGATTTAAGTAATAAATAAATCACATTGTATTATTAACCTAATGAATTAAAGTTCATTTTTATTGTAAACTTGATTTTTATTTGCTTAAAACGCTATTAACTCAGCAGCCCTCCTAGCCAAGTTACAACTATTTCGTTTCGATTCTCTTTTCGTTGATCACCTCGAGTCGGCCACGCCTCCTATTCCTTTGTTCTGACCACATGACTGAGCGTTGAGATGACGTCAGAACAAAGGAATAGGAGGCGTAGCCGACTCGAGGCGATCGACAAAAAGAGAATCGAAACGAAACGGTTGTAATTTGGCTAGGGTGGCAGTTATAACATACCTATGATAACTACATTTTAATAAACCCACACATGGGTATACTCCTCGGGCTTTGTTTCGCAGTACGACTACCGGCTACCGTAGGCACGGGCTTGCGGACGACAAACAATGGGTAGCTCACCATCTGGCCATCTGGTAAAAACCGAGTCCTAATCATCGCCGGCGCGTAGTGTTCCACGAGCGCCTCACAGTGATGTCAGCAAAACCGTAGGGGCCCAGCAGGGCCGATGCCCGAAGGGAATTTCTGAAAATGAAACTCGTAGTTCTAGAATGCAAAGGATATCTGAAGGAACATAGTTGGATTTTAGAACCTAGTAAAAGTCTGATACACCTTCTCGCATCACCATAGAGCGCGAAAAGTCATAGGATAATTTCCCATCTAAAAAAAACACATGGTTATACTATAAAGGTACCTAACTCTTGCCTATTCCTTTATTAAATTATGAATTAACAATACTTCTGTCGAGGCATGAGCAACTCCCTCAAATATAGCGACCCGAGAGTTACTCAACATTTTCTGTGAGCTGAGGCACAAGAAAATTAACTTTTTAAGTACCTACCTAGGAGTAGTTTCGGAAGATATCACACAGTCCAATTGCTAAAGGGACTTAACTAATGGCTCGCTGAAGTCACACCCATCGCAACACGAATTTATGCTCCAATGCGCCTGCTAAAAGTGATGACACTGATTACAGATTAGCAATACAAAAAATGAAGCGTAGCGTCGCATGGCCCTAAGGCGCTGTGCGCCTCATCGGACATCGTCAATCTCATCGTAATGTTCCCACTGCTGGGAATCAGGCCTCCTCTCTAGGAGAGGGAATGGGCCGTAATCCACCACGCGGGCCCAGTGCGGGTTGGTGGATGTCACATGTCTTCGAATTTTTGGTTCTAGGACATGCCGGTTTCCTCACGATGTTTTCCTTCACCGTTTTGAGAGCAGTGGTGATGAAATAAATTACACAAAGTGGGGGAGCTCAAATAAACCTGCTTCACTTGACTGTGGATAGGCCTAAAGAAGTGGTCCTAGAACGGGCTGCATTATTCATTCAATCGTGCTTAATAGGACCTGTTTGCCACGGTTGTCAAGTACATCATCAAGTGAATTAGAATGAGTCTATACTTGCAGGCGCACACCATGTCATGGATGGAGAGGTCTATTTATGAGTCTCATCATCATTTCAGCAAAAAGACGTCCACTGTTGGACATAGGCCTCCCCTAAGCGTCTATAAACGAGTCTATTCCAAGTTAATTAAAAATTGCCCCAAGGATTTTAACAAACAAATATTTCTACAGATAAGAACAAGCTATTTTGTTCGAGTATTGTCATAACTATATTGTCTGCTTCGTCCTCTGGGAAATACAGGCGTGAATGTTATGTTATTGCCACTCGAAAATTGAAGACGTTTTGAATGTAAGTTTTCAAATTGGTCACACTAATATGACAATCAGCAAACGTCAACGTCAACCGGTCAACGTCACTTTGACAATTATTGACGTTTGTGTTTGACTCATAATCGTTGGTTCGTTCGTGCTTCAAGAATTTAATTTTATTGCCAATAAGAACACGAGCTGAGAAACAGAAATTACATTAGTACTTCTCCGGAATAAGTGAAGTTTACACGTGTACCTGTGGAGTAATTGCAACTTTTATCTTTTCACATAAATCAATTTAGTTTTGTTATTTCAATTGAAGTGCTTCGAAAGAAGATAGGAAAATGGAAATTCTGAAGAAAATTCAACAATTCTTCAGCTATTGGTACGTTCGGTACCTATTGGTGACTGAACTGTACATGGTTGACACCTGGGAGAAGATTGTAGTGCGTATCCTTTTCAAAAACATTTTTCTAATAAGAGTTTTACCCTTTCGATTTTCGAACCGGAATACTTGTGAAACTAAGGAAAACTGCTGTATTTTATTGCTCTTTAAAATGTCCTGTTATCCGCAGTTTGCATATGGTAATGAATTCATTTATTCATAGGATTTTCAGTTTAACAAATGAGAATAAACACTACTAAATGTTAAAAAAAGAACAGTTTCGTCATGGTATGTCAATGATCCGAGACGATCATTGACATACCATGAACGAGGCTACTTAATAAGTTTTTCATGCTTCTCCTTAATGGTTAAAATTGCCTAATTTCACTCTATATTACTTTATACCAAAGCCTAAAGCTAAATAGGGATTTGTCTCACGGTGTCATGTTTATCAGAAACAACAAAGCCAATGGGACATCCTTTTTTGTCAAGCATGGAAAGACAAATGTAAATGTTTCATTTAAATAAACATTTGTTTTTCCTATGGCTTTTTCACATAGCCATCCTACAGTCACCCTGTATTTTTCTGGTGTAATAAAGTACTTTTTGACACTCAGTGATATCATAGCTTTCAATCAATCAAAGAATTTTCTGAATCAAATCAGTGAGTCTTCTAAAGATTCATCATTCTCAGTCTGACTTCACCCACTGCTTGCCACGCATAGCTCTTGTCTAGTGCATTTCTGTACCTCCCTCATACAGGTTCTAACCATGATGGTAACTATATTATCTATCTGCCAATCTTGCTGCTTTCCACATTCAACCAACCAGTCCTTGGATTCCACTTTCAGAGATTGTTTATAAAAATAACAATCTATTTTACTTCTTTATAAAAGTAAATAGTTTAAGAAACTTATGAGAAATGTGCTTTGTAATCTTTAATCTTTTGTTTGCCCTCATAAGAAGACATTAATTTAGTACTCAGACACACAATTAAGAAACAACTTATATAGAAACTAAAAATTAAATTAACAAAAAAACTAAACAATAACATTGTGTGTCTCACGGCTGCGCTAAATAGCTTGAGTTCAGTATAATGCCAGACAGCTATTTAGCAGCTGCCTGATGCTGGTTTCAAACTGAACCTTATTTTAGAGTGTATGTATGTAAATCAGCTTTGTTAGGTGTGTGATGATATAATTAATTCATTAACGCTCAGGCGGTAGCCGGCGCCCGCAAGCCATTGTCTTACTATTGTGTCTCTAATTACGCACGTCAAAAGGTTAATGTGAATTAAACTGTTTTTTTTTTCTTGTCATTCTGGTGCAAATTTGCTGCTAAAGGCTGCCAGAGACCCTAGTTTGGTACACTTTTGATGCAAAACAAAAGTAGACTGAAACATCCAAAGAATATATTGCAAAACTATCTGACCCAGCAAACTTTGTACTGCCTAACAGACTATGAATGTCTGAATCTTTCGATATAGTCAACCGATTGCGATGAAACAAAGCCTAAGTAATATATCAAGTTACACACAATTTTAATGTATAAAAGTTATCTATGTAGATTTCATAAATTTTACATGATGCAACAACTAAAAACTTCTATAGATTTATTATATGTATAGATTAAGTTAAGTTTGGAAGTGGATCTACATTTAGGCACACAAAAGTTACAGAATGTACCACAAACACAGTGGTAAGGAGGTCACTCTCCCCACAATACTTTCACTTTCTGCTGACCGCATTTAAACCTGTTTCCATGTTGTTTATATAATGCTTGTGATGTTATTATGTTTCTATTTGATGACACTGTTGTATAACATTTAATGTATATATTTAATGGAGAGGAAGCTTCTTAACAAAAAAAAAACGAGTTTGTTATGCAGTTGGTAGAATTCCAGAAGAATCGTCAAATTGAACAGTGGGCAGGGCACATTGCTTGCAAATCAGATGATCGATGGGGAAGAAAGGTTCTGGAGTGGTACCACGTACCGGAAGACGCAGCATTGGTAGGCTTCCCACAAGGTGGACCGATGACCTGGTGAGCCTAGTGGGGGTCCCGGGAATCCGATGGATGCGAGACACACAGGAGCGGTCGTTATGGTGGCACTTGGGGCAGACCTATGTCCAACAGTGGATACCTTTCGGCTAAAATGATGATGATGATGTTGGTAGAATTGTACACCTACTTATAACCTGGGCCTCAAGTCTACTATTACAATAGTGTCAGAATGGTCTATCATTGATTTCATAATTGTTGATTTTGACAAGTTTGGTAATCTACTAATGTAATGGCGTCATTATGACTTTCCAATGGTCAACCACTGACACTCCATTGAAAGAAGTGGCATAGAATGGTAATCTCGTACATATTGACAAATGAATTTACAGTTCCTTTGATCAGTAACCTACCATTAGAATGTCATTGTGCAGTCATTGCTTTTAAGATATTGTCATTCTACCACAACTCTATTACGAGACCATTGACCGATCAATGATCGATCATTATGAATTAGCAGATTACGAACTTTTAGTAAAATGACAATGGGATCGTGTTGGAATGACGAATTTATAAAAATAGCAGACTTGGGCCCCTGTTCTGTTGCAGTGGGTCTATATAATCTATAAAATATAACAGACTCCTATTTTGTGCACAATAATATAAATTAACTCATCTTCATCATAGTCAGGTAGACAAATGCCAGAAAGTCTGACCATCAGTCTGTTTTTTTTTTATTCTTGGTAGGTTCGCGCTTGACCGCTATCTCACCTGATGGAAATCGACGATGCGGTCGACGATGGAGCGCGCTTACCTAGAAATAACCTATTCACTCAAGTAGTCTATCCAAAATGCATTGTGTTGTCCAGTAAGCTGGGTTTTGGAGGTCTGATAGGACTGTTATCAGATCTACACAACCCGGTTACTGGGCTCTATGTAAAACACGGGTATTCAGCCCAATCCGGTTAGGCTGGTGGCAAGCTAATTGGGAAAATACTAGGGAGGTGATGATGACTCATTTTCATCATTTCAGCCAAAAAAACATCCATTATTTAAACGTTGTTGAAACTTCAACGGTCCGGACTAAGCGTTTCGCTTCGTCGTTTATACCGCGTACATCAAAGGACTGAAACAATAATTTGCCTGCTGCGGTCTTCCCGTCAACTATAATTTAGGTGTCTTCAAGGCTAGAGTGAATAGGCTTTTAATAAACTAGTGCGCCTCACCATCAATGATTGCATCACTGCTTACCATCAGGTGGGATCGCAGTCAAGCCCTGGTTTATATCAATTTAAAAAAAAAAAACAAATTAAATAAAAACCGGTTAAGTGCGAGTCGGAATCGCGCTCGAAGGGTTCCGTATCGTCTTCCGTAGTAAAAAATTACGTTTGTTGTATGCCCAGCTTAAATATTTATTTTATTCTGTTTTTAGTATTTGTTGTGAAAATTTCAAATGTCTTGCTATCACGATTCATGAGATAAAGCCTAGTGACAGACAGACGGACAGCGGAGTGATAGCAATAGGGTCCCATTTTTACCCTTTGATTACGAAACCCTAAAAATGGTGGGGCAAAAATTTTTGTTGTGTTTTTCATTTGCATTTAATGAATAAACATTAAGTCATAAACAGCTTGACTCATTGATGTTATCAATATTACTTCATACTGATAGTGTATCTAGGCTAGAATTAAATACGGTTTCTTACGTATATAGGGTGACTGGTAATTAGTGAAACACATTATTGTACTCATGATTACAAACAACTTTACCAAAAAACTTTTTTTTATATTTTCATTAGTTTTATCACAATAATAAAACAGCTGTGGCGACCGCTCAGCTGTTAGCCGCGTGACGCCGTCGTACCTACAATAGTGATAGAACACCCGCGCAGCTTGCAAACCCATAGGTGTACGTACCTAATCAGTGAATGTACCTACAAACTAGTGAGTATATAAAAAAAGTTTCTTTGGGAAAGTTGTTTGTAATCATGAGTACAATCACGTGTTTAAGTATCGGTCACTAATTACCAGTCACCCTATATAGGCCAAAAAATGTATTTTGAGTTTGTTTTTTTTTTATGTTTAAAAAAGCCCCAGCTTTTTCCCAACTAGCTTAGCGCTTCCAATCTAACTGGATGCGGCTGAATACCCGTGTTTTTTATGGAGCGACTGCCTATCAAACCTTCAGAACCCAGTTACTGGGTACGATACTCCTTGGATAGACTGATGGTCAGACTTTCTGGCGTCTGACTATCTGTAACGACTGTCAAAGATCTACGAATTAGGCGTGGGTAAAGGGATCTTTGGGATTGGAACATTTTCATCATTCAGATGCAAATGAAATGTTCCGAAATAGTGATATATATGTATCATTTGGAACATCAGCTCAAAAGATACAAACGGAACATTTGAAATATCGGCTCACAAGATACAAACGGAACATTTGGGACATCAGCTCAAAAGATACAAACGGAACATTTGAAATATCGGCTCACAAGATACAAACGGAACATTTGGGACATCAGCTCAAAAGATACAAACGGAACATTTGAAATATCGGCTCACAAGATACAAACGGAACATTTGGGACATCAGCTCAAAAGATACAAACGGAACATTTGAAATATCGGCTCACAAGATACAAACGGAACATTTGGGACATCAGCTCAAAAGATACAAACGGAACATTTGAAATATCGGCTCACAAGATACAAACGGAACATTTGGGACATCAGCTCAAAAGATACAAACGGAACATTTGGAACAACGGCTCAAAAGATAAAACACAAACACTGACTGTTATGAATCGTGATCTGTTACGTTGCGCCATAATTATACACCCAACAGTTTTATTTAATTGAATTTTGATTTGAGAATAATTTATAGCAGATGTTTTTAGTTCAGTTCAATAAAATTTACATTTTAAATTTAAATTTTAAAAAGACTGCAGGTCACATAAAGTAAAGAGTGTATCAGTGTTCCAATTGTTCCAAATGATGCATTTAAAACATTACTGCTGTTCCAATCTTTCGGAACAGAGAGTCGGTTCAGTAAAGAGTTACACACGCCTACTACGAATGGCAAACTGGGACCAACAGCTTTACGTGTTTTCCGTGGCACGGGGAGTTTGAAATGTCTTAGCTAAGTACCTTATGAATTGAAGGTTCACATTGGTTTTTGCCCGGTTTGGCAACCGCAACGTCATGCATGACAGGCGAGTGCTTTAACCTCTGGGCCATTTGATTTGATTGCAATAGTTTCACATTAAACAGGATCACAACTTACCCGTGGAGTAGGCCTACTGGGGAAACCACGTTAAATAAAACGCGCTAAGTACACTACCTCATAGGTGGCGTGAAAACGTGTGCATATTATGACGATAACAACTTTTATAACTTTTTGAATCGTTATATCTCAGAAACGGTGGCTCGTAGGAAAAAAGTATTAATGCATTTTTTATAGATAATTTTATGATCTACAATTTTTGTCTAAGGTACTTTTATGATAAAACTTACCGTTTTGCTGAAAATCGCGAAAAACTCATTTTTTGACCTTTGACCTTGAATATTTTTTTTTCCATACATTTTGAACAATTTTACTGGTTTTCATCTTGTTGGGACTTTATGTAGCTTCACTCTCATTTTTTGGTCTAGATTGACCGGACTACTGGTAGAATTTTGTCTATCTACAGTCTGTCCAGTTTAATAACTTTGCATATTTATTTCACAAAACCTGGTTTTCACATTAATTATAGTATTATGTAAAGTTACAAAATTGCTTATCTTGACAGAAGCTTAAATGAATAATGAATTTTAATAGCGTCTAGTGTCATTTATCAAAGTCTAAAGTAATCTAATGATAGAAAACTCTTCAATTATTGTTGTCAACTTGACTCTGTCTGAAGTACTTTCCAAGGTTTTCACTTGGTGCAATCTTTTCATGTTTTCCTGTATTTTGTCATGCATTTATTCCTTAGGTTATCCTCATATATTAATCTAATTGATGGCACGGTTGGCGCAGTGGTTGAACGTTTGGCCGCTGCGCTGCGGGTTGCGGGTTCGATTTCCGGACAGAATAAATATACCCCCCTACAGATAGATGTAGGGTGAAGTTTTTTTTTTTAAACTGATCCCAACAAAAACTTCAATAAAATCCTTAGCACATCACAGATATCCTCTTCGGCGTGATCTTCACCATGTTCTGGTACTTCAACTACTCGATCATCGTGACTGGGATCTCTCAACTACGCAGCTCAACGACACACGACTTTGAACAAATTTTATGAGCGATCATCAACTATAGTTACGAACTCAAATTATTGTTAAACTTTTATATTGATATGATGATGTAGGTTAGTACTTGTATTTGACACTTTTTTAGTTGATACAATGCGTTCCAAATAAGAATAGGATCGATTGCCATGTTGTGACGTCACGTCATACTGTCAAATCGAAGAATTATGGTGAGCAAAACAAGATTTTTTTTTAAATTTAGGTTATTTACGAACACTGAACGACAAAAGTTTAATTAGAATCCAGTTCTTCAATTTTGCTCATCTCTGAGTTCTTCAATTTTGCCCAATTTCTTGCGATTTGACAGTATTACGTGACGTCACAACATGGCAATCGATCCTATTCTTATTTGGAACGCATTGTAAATATTTTGTAAAAAAAAAATTCGCCTACCTTCCCATCTGATGTTGTTTTTTATGGTAAAATGTTATAAAAGGAATCTAATTCGGAAGGTATAGTCAATTATGTACATTAACTAATGCCAATGAAGGCTATTTACACTCAAGTCGTATTGTAAACAGAGTGTTTGATCTAAACAGTTTAGAGAATGTATCAGAAATGGATGTTGAGAAACAATCACTTACAAAGAGTCGTACCTTTCTGAAGTGAAAGTTGCCGTGAGATTGCAGATGTCATTGCTTGACCTGGGTCAACCAAACGCAAACACATTACCTGTGCTAAACGTATGAAAGTGTCGTTGCTATATAGAAGTTACGCTTAGCGAAACTTCAGATTTAGACAAGAACGATTTACTTATAAATGAACTATGTTGTATATTGCATTTTTATCATCTATGCACGTAGTCTTTAGGGTTAACCCAATATAAGGTACAACTAAACTTCCTTAATCTCTTTCTTCCTCGAAAATGTTTTTGTAAAGAAATTTTTGTCACCATTAAATGCACTGTAATTCTAAACTAATTTCTACAAATTGTAATAAAAACACCTAATAATATTTTGTAAGAATCAATGTTTCTAAAAACATCCATTTTATGAAGTCAGAAATGGGCACAAATTAATTTTATGCCATATCTAGGGCACTTTCATTCCATGTTATATTAATTGTTAGCAAATAAATGTGTTTATTTATTATATATAGAATTTTTATTTTACATATCCTAAACATATAACAACTAATAAAAAACCATACTTAGTTATGCTAGTTAAACATTAATTAATTTTAATTAGGTACTAATTTTTCTGTCGTTTAATTTTGAAATTTTTTACTGTCAGAAAATTAATTATCATTATAAATATTACCCATAGCATAGCATCGAAAAACGTCTACAAAGTTACAGGTACTAATCAGTGATAATGGCCCCAAGTTACAAGTTGTATGTCGTGGGTTCAAAACTCCAAACCGAGGCAAAATCAGGCGCATTCATTTGTCTAATTTATTTTATCATCACTGTTCCTCAATACTGTGAAGAAAAAAATCATGCCGATCGCATGTCCTGGAACCAAAAACTTCGAAGAAATGTGAATCCACCAAACCTCACCGGGCGCGCTTGGTGGTTGGGTGCGCGCCCATCTTAGAGAGGAGACCCGAGTCCCAGCAGTGACATTGGTTTTTAGTTCCTTTTCTCACCTGGTACCTGCTCAGGGGCCCCAAGGGGGAGCTCCACAAGTACACAGGTATTCAAAGTACATGAGACGCTACTGAGAACCTAAGGTTTCATCCATGTGAAAATAAGTAATGTCTGACAGCTCTGGGATCTTAGTATGATATGTAGCAAATAAAACAACCAAATACCTTTGCATATTTATTGGATCAAACTTTGAGATAGCTTACACAGTAACCATTGGTGTTACGGAAATATTCCGGTACTTTTTGCGACATTTTTTGTAAATGCGCGAGTCCGTTGGTAAACATACCCTTAGATATCTCAGTCGTCACCACCCCAGGGTCAGAAACCCACGACTCTACCTCTTCATTCATACAAAACTCGACTTTAAACAGAATTTTCGTCACGGATGTTGACTGCAATTCAATTTTATCACTTAAAATCGTATCCACGTTATTTCTTAGCACTTGTAATTCTTTGTCCATCACCCAGATAAGTAGAAATTGTTTTTTTTTAGTGGAAATTGTGCATTCAAGAACTATTTTACACATAACTGTATATTGGAAGCCAAGGTTGAATTCTCTAGTCATATACTCTATGGTGTAAATAAAATCATCTGTATGTATGTCTTGTACGGTTTTATTAACAAACACCATGGATTCGGTTCCATTTTGCTGCAGTCTCACTTCAGAGTTGTACAGTTTCACAGTGTCTTTGTCTTTCAGTCCTAGCCACGCTAGGCACCTGTTGCAATGATACACTTCTCTCTTAGAGTTGAATTTGTTAGTCTTATCCGATAAATTACTATTGTTGACGACGAAAAAGGTCAGTCTATATAGAAAATCACTTTTGTTTGGTTTTATGACGCCGTCTGACGGTTGTGGGGCGTCTCCGTGGCCATGGCTATGTCCGTGCCCGTGGCAAAACCATTCCGACATGTCCAAGTTAGCGGTCGGTAACTCTAGGATCCTGTCGAACTTCACATTACTACCAGAGACCACATTGGAGCAATTCGCGCACGTTATCTTCAACTCTTCTCCCGCTTTCACATTTAATTTTAAAACATTTCCTTTGGTAGAACTATCTAAATTATTGGTAGGTAACAACTCTTTATAAAAATTGCCACCATTCTTAGGTTCCGTCAGTATTCTGAATGATATTGTACTCTTATCTATTTTGAGACATGACATGGAATTTGGTATGACTTGACAGAACTGGCGGAGTGGAATCACGCAGCTGACTTCGCTCTCATCTTCCGAATAGCAGTCTGAAAGACTTTCAATTGAAGAGAGGCTGTCTCTTCTCTTCGATTTATCATAATCATCTTTATAATGATTTAAGATGATACAATTTGTTTGTATGCTTATTTTCAAGTTACAATTCTTGGTAAAATCAACTCCGGTTGTTATGAACACGTTGCAGCTCCTCAATCTGGAGCGGAGCTCAATGAAAATGTTTTTGATCAACATTTTGGTGAATTACGCTTACAAAATAGAAATGAATTACTTATCAATTAGTTCAATATTCTCGATATTGGGTTTGATTCTCTGTACATGTCCATTGGTTTCATAGATGTTGAAAATGTTATCCATTTCGCGAATGGTGAATGGTAATGTGGCTTTCTTGTAGTAGTCACCGATCATTTCGATGTTATCGATGACTGTGTCGAGGAGGTGCGACTTCTCTGCATAGATGCCGGGAGCCTCGTGGCGCAGGTACGTGAAGTGGACGTGGAGGTGGTAGAACGATGGCTGGTAATGAAGGTAGACACGCAACTGCGATGCTGGCACCTTGTATTTCTCGTATATCTTTTTCTGTAACAGAGAAACGGACAATAATTTAATTTCTTTTTTGCTTTACTTTTCGATGTTGTTTATGTCACCGTAATATTGTAAATGCCGTTAGATTACAATCTATCTCGCGAGATTGTAAACTGCCGAAAGACAAACGTTTCCACACCACGTCTTTATTAGAAGACAATATCTAATTTACCATATTAATAAAAGTACATATAAAAAAATGGCTTCGTTTTGTGCGTACTTTTACTATTACCTAAAACTTTGTTTATTATACCTTTAACCCCCTACTGTCGAATATAACCGACAAACACTCGTGTTTATTCTGCCAGGTCGCACATCGAGGACCTAATACTCCATCTCGTCAGCTCTTCTGTCACCTATGGGGATTGAAGAGCTAAACGAGATGGAGTACCCAGTCGCTAACACACGACCCTGGCGAATAGGACACGAAAACACCCGTCGGATCAATCCGACCGACGCGGGCGGTTAAAGGGTTAAAACCAGCAAAACTAGTAGTAATTTAGTTATCTATATAGGTATATAAAAAAGTAAAAAAAACTAAAACCCGACTGCGACAAAAAAAAAACGACGAAACTGAAAAAGTATGAAACAAGATTTCCAGGATGCTGAAATAAACAAGGTAAAAAGAAAAGCCGCAGTCACACGTTGGTAACAACCGAAACACTTTAATAACGTGTGACTACGGCTTTTCTTTTTACCTTGTTTATTTCAGCATCCTGGAAATCTTGTTTCATACTTTTTCAGTTTCGTCGTTTTTTTTTGTCGCAGTCAGGTTTTAGTTTTTTTTACTTTTTTTTTATTTAAATTATTTTGGTTTTAAATCACTGTGCTTCTATACCATTTGTAAATTTAAAATTTCTAATTAATAATGGTAAATTAATTTTTGTCCACTAGAGGGCGCCACATTGAATTTTGATAATATATTTTGATAAGTACCAGTGAAGCCCTTTCAAACGATATCAAACACGGTGTATTTATCTTAACATTTTTTTTAACACATGACTTCTTGTCCGCTAGAGGACGTCACTTTAAATTTGAACAATATTTTGGAAATGTACAAGTAAAGCCCTTTCAAATGATACCAAACACGGCGTATTTATCTCCATTTTTATTTTTTAACACATTATTTTTTGGCAGCTAGAGGGCGCTACATCGAGTTTTGTGAAACTTCACGTAGCCTATGTTCAGCGGACAATTTTGACGGTTCTAACGATACCTCATATGTCGAGTTCCGATAAGTAGATTAGGAGCTATGAGGGAACAGATGAACATACTCACATACATACATAGCCTGTCAAAATCATAACCCTTCGTAGTCGGGTAAAAATGAATCCCTATTTCCCTTGGTCACGCCATCACGCGTGAACGGCTGGACCGATTTCACATTTTTTTTTTGTTGTGTTTGTTATTGTCAGGAGAAGGTTCTTATGAAAGAAAAAATAAAAAAAATTGGTGGTAGAGTAGGTTAGACTATGGTAGAGTTGGGTAGAGCAGAATTATAGAGTAGTCAGTTGACGGGAGCGAAGCCGCGGGCAAAAGCTAGTAATACATATTTATAGCTTGGCGCTAGAGGTCACTTTGCGTTCAGCATAGGTTGGCACTCAAAAGGTTAAGGACCTCTACTGCTATGCGTGACGGAAAAAAAAACATCTTGGTAGTAGTATAATCATAAATGATCTTCTTCTTCTTATCGATTCGATGGTAAACTCGTCAAACTGTTTGGGCCCATAGGTGGCTACATTAATAGCAGCATCGGTAGCACTCATCAAATCCTCCAAAGTGCAGGTGTATGGGCACTTGGGGCATTCTAGTATGTGGCTCATGTTTTGAACAGGAGCACCGCACTCACATTGAGTATCCGACGGGTCTACAAAACCCCATTTTGCCAAGTTGTGTTTGCAGCGGCCTACCTGGGTTCGCAACCGATTTAGTGCTCTCCATATAGACCACTGCAAATCGCGTCCAGACGAGAGATGTTCTTGGGGTTTCAAGAAGTCGGATGGTGGTAGGTGATGCTCTTCCCAAAGCTTTATTCTTTCTTTAGGTGGCGGGTCATCATCATAAATGATGATTTTGCAATTCTCAAGTAAAGACGAGACTTTATGCAACATACTTTTCAGTACAGTTTTCGTCACCATCACATTAATCATCAAACAGAGTTTTGAGTGTTTATACTATATTTTTCTTAACTAATATAACAAAGCGAAAGTGTTTCTAATCTCTGGTACTAGGTAACAGGCGCTATTATTGTGTATGAGATAGCCAGATTCGTGACGAATAATACAGGCCAGAGACAGTGCCGTAATTAGGGCGGTGCTAGCGGTGCCCAGGCATAGGGCGCAGTCCCTGGAGGGGCGCAAAAATTTTATATCTAGTTTTTTGTTCTTTTTATTCGTATTGTACTTTTTTCTATGGGTGCTGTTATAGAAGCTCGCACCATCGTATAAAAGGCCAGTTACGGCACTGGCCAGAGATATTACGGAGGTTCTATTACGAAAGAGTAATCTTTCACATTCTTTTGTTTCGTATTTGACATGTTGTGAGTTCGCTCTTCATTTATACTTATCAAAGTTTTTAATTACTTATAATAGTGTTTCATTTGACACTACTGCTTTTTTTTTTGCTTATTTTCAAAGTGGGAAATCATCCAATGACTTCTCTCCCTCTAGGGTGGAGCGGGTGGGCGTGTCAGACTTTTAATGACTAAAACACACCTATGTTCCTTCGCTGCTCTTTGCGTTCCAGGACCACGGGTTTCCATTTCGGAAGTAAACCCCATGGCCCCAGTAAGCTTCGGCCCTGCTGAGCCTCTACGGTTTTACAACACTACGCGCCGTCGACGACTAAGACTCGGTCCGGACGGCGAGCTAGCCATTGCTTGTCGTCGTCCGCAAGCTCATGACGATACCGACACCATAGACGCTACTGCCTCCGATTCCGACAAACCAAATTGAAAAACTCCGCTTTTGGATTCGGTTCCTATATGACCTCTGACATTACACACCTAGTATAGGCTATAATATAACATCACGCTACGGTCTACGGAGAGCGGAGCAATAACCAAAGACACGGGGAACAACTAGTAGTTAACATTCCTAAAACAATTCTTCATCCTTACCTTTCCCTCGTCGCGAATCCTCTTCAAAAGCGGCAGAGTACTCTCATCCAGGTCCCTCAAAGACTTGATGCCCCTTCTCCGCACAATCGCCAGCAAGTACAGCGTCTCCTTAGTAACGCCGTCCCATTTCAGGTCGGGTAGTAAAACAAAACCGTCTCGCTCGCACTTGTTGTCGTAGATCACTCTGTCTTGCTCGCTCTTACCTTCTAGGATATTATACACCCACTGCAAGGGAAAGAAAAACTTTATGTTAAAAACTAATAATATAAAAACATTTTTAAAAACAAGCTTTTATTGAAATGCTTTAAAAAAAAAGGTCATAAAAAATCACTAGTCCGCCATATTGAATTAAAATTTAGAATTCGAAATTCAATATGGCGGACACTAATCATCAGGGTTGGCATGATTAAAACAAGGTATTTTAAAACACAGTCATGTTTAAAACAGTTTGAATTTAAACCGTGTTTTTATCACATGTTAAAAAAACAGATTAAAACAAGTTTTAAGCATTGTATAAAACGATAAGAAAATAACAAGCTTTAAATCTATTTTTCATGGTGAATGAATGGATATAAAATGAAAATAAATTAATATTTAGGAGTCTGACATAAAACGAGTTTAGTTTAGGCTATTGCTATTTTATATTTTTGAAGTTTGACATTGCAATTAAATAAAACATATTCTTTGTGAATATTGTGAGAAATAATTTATTCAATCAAACAAAAATCTACATACCTACGAGGATTTATATGGAACAAGATAACACCTATTTTTGCATAATAATTATTCAAAATTTCAATTCATTCAAAAATCCCAATGTCGCCCAATTTAAAAATCAACATTAGCTAGACCATACAGGGTGAATGTAAAACGTTCAGTATTGATTATAGATATGCAACATAAAATAAATGTTTTTCCATTGATCGTTTTTAATTTTTAATTAGTACAAATACATAAAAGGCTTATAATAAAAGGTCTTGTTATTATTTAAGTAGTCTCAATAAATAATATCCATAAACAGCAAAGTTATTAGCGTTTGTTTATGTCACTCAATTTATGAAAATATTTTGCAGGCTATTGAATGAATGAATAAATGACGAAAATGGAAAAACACTGCGCGTAGTATTTTCTAGTAGCAATTGTTATGAATGATTGATTTTATTATGAATTTACCAATTATGACAAATTTGCGTGGACAATTATTTCGTTTTTTTTACTTTTGACTACAAAAATAAGATCAGTAACGGGTACATTTCTTTTTGTACTAATTAAAAACTAGGGGTGTATATTTAATTTACTATCGCGAATTTGAAAAGATCTAGACTAGAAATGAAACATTATAGGTCAAATTAATTTGAAATGATGCACTAAAATAATAAAAAGAACACTTGTTTAAAACAATTGTTTTAAAAAAAAACTGTATTTTTCCAACCCTGCTAATCATGCATTGTCATCTAAACTGAACATTCTTAGGAAACCCGTGGTTGCAAAGTGCAACTGAAGGACACGTGTGAGGTCAGTAAAAGTCTAATACTTCTAAAACGCTTCACCCTAGGGCGGAAGAAGTCATTGGATGATTACCCACATGAAAAAAAAAAAAAAGGGGCTTACCTATAATGGTAATACTAATATTTTAATTTACAAAACAGATTTAAATCCGAGCAAATGTCGCGAGTTATCGAAGAAACTTACGAAATAACACTGAACTCTATTATAATATGATCTATTATTTACGAAGCGAGGATGAAAGTGAGCGATAATGAGTAATTTCATTATCGTGGCTAAGGAAAACAAAGGTCGTGAGTTCATGACACTCGTATAAATGCATTGATATAAGATTATCTCAAGCACGTGCCAATAAGTAGATAAGGAATTTATGTAGAGTCAAAAGCTTTTTCTTTAATTTGATATACATAGGGTGACTGGCAATTAGTGTACGATACTTAAACACGTGATTGTGCTCATCATAACAAACAATTTTTATTATGGCAACAAAGCCGAAATCGCGAAAAAAATATCAGCTGTTCAGTACATTAGGCAAACATAAATGTACTAAACAGCTGTTTTTTTTTAGACACCCTTTAGGGTGACTGGTAATTAGTTTTAGTACATTTATGTTTGCCTAATGTACTGAACAGCTGATATTTTTTTAGCGATTTCGGCTTTGCTCCCATAATAAAAATTGTTTGTTATCATGAGCACAATCACGTGTTTAAGTATCGTACACTAATTGCCAGTCACCCTATATACTATTGCTTGACTGCGATCCCACCTGCTGGTAGCAGTGATGCAATAGTTGATAGTGAAGCGCACTAGTTTATGAGAGCCTTATTCACTCTAACTTTGAAGACACCCAAATTATAATCGGATGGGAAGACCGCGGCAGGCAAATTGTTCCAGTCCTTCGATGTATGCGGTATAAACGACGAGACGAAACGCTTAGTCCGGACCGTAATTTCAACAACGTGTTTTTATTTACGGTAGAGCGAGTGTCAGACTTTTACTAACTAAAAACCCACCTGTGTTCTTTTAGTTGTCCTTTGCGTTCGACACAATCTTACAGCCCTGGTAGACATCGGCTCCAGCGGGCCCCGTCAAGGCAAATATTTTAGGGCTGAAACAGCATAAAGCGGACGCCGACGACGAGCACCCATCGCGGAAACCGGATTATTACCTACGCAGTGTGGTGTGCATGTGGTCGTATTGATGGAGAACTTAATAACATATATAACATACGTTGCAAGAGAGCGCGGGGCCCGGCTCCCCGTGATGAATGGCTGCGTGGGTCACCGCAAAGAAGCACTTTTATCATGGGACTGCGCGGGCATCCGTTTTACGCAGTTTCAGCCCTTACGACACATGAGCACTTCGCCTGGGCGTTCTTCGTTTTAACTGAAGTTTCCTATAAAGTAACCCTATCCTAGGTTAGGCAGTATACTACCTATGCTTAAATAATTCACTATAATAATAGCCGAAATCAGTTCAGCAGCCAATTCTAAACATACAACTTTCAAGATGTGCGTTGAATACCTAATCGGTACAAGTTCGAAGCCGGGGTGGGTATAAAACGCGCGCACGACCCTCTCAGTTACTGTATACTGAATTAAATACAGTTATGATCTGGGAATAGATTACAATCAGTCTCAAAGAACCACCACAGAACAATGGTTCAATGGATCAAAACACGTATTTTGATCCATTGAACCAGTTTGTTATTACTTTCGATTCACGTGTGTTGTTTTAGTTTTGATAAAAAAACAAATAGGCTTCAAGGCAGTAGGACAGTCGTGTGTGAAAATGCTCTTATTATTTTTCATGGGGCTTTTAAATAGTCTTTTTTTGAAGTGGAAAATCATCTAATGACTTCTCCAGTTCTAGGGTGGAGAGAGAGGGCGTGTCAGACTTTTACTGACTAAAACCCAACTGCCTCCTTCAGTTGCCCTTTGCGTTCTAGGGCACGATCAGTCTTTCAAACGTTCCAAAAGTTTTAAACAGCCCTAGGAATCTGTCCGTCCGTTTCGTCCGTCAAGAAATGGTGGATTTATTGTTTTTCTGAACGGCTACTTGGAAAAGCGCGCTCTCGCTGGACTGTTTACGCTGACTTCATCTGTCATGATCCGTGCGACGAACGGCTTGATCGTATTCATTGCGGTGGAGACCGATCATGACAGATGACGTCACACCGAGTCGCTTCATTCTCGGGCGCGTTTCTGGAACTAATTTACACTAAAATTGCTGTATCTTCGTCATTTTTGGTCCGATTTAAATAATTTCTTCACAGTATTAGGTTTTTTTTTTGACGCTATAAGTCTGCATACTCCACAAAAATCATGACTGATCTTCATTAACGTTAAAAGCTAAATGCTTGTCTAATAAAAAATAAAAAAACAGAGGAGCACTAAAAGAGCACAACAAAATTTAAATTTACTATTATTTATTAAAGGTAGAACTACACTGCGCACACGTGTGCCACACACGCCGATCAGGGCGCGTCGGTCTCGATACATTTTATATGGAAACTAGACTTGTAGAGCTACACTTGATCCACGCCACGCGACGTCTACATACAAATCAGGCGTGTTACACGTGTGCGTCGGTCTAATGTAATTCTAGCTTAATCCTACAAATATATCTACGAAAGTTTGTATGTTGTATGGATGTTTCTTACTCTTTCACCCAAAAACTACTGAATGGACTTCTTTTTTTTTTAATTTGATATAAACCAGTGCTTGATTGCGATCCCACCTGATGGTAAGCAGTAATGCAATCATTGATGGTGAGGCGCACTAGTTTTAATAGAGCCTATTCAGTCTAGCCTTGAAGACATCTAAATAATAGTTGGACGGGAAGACCGCAACAGGCAAATTGTTCCAGTCCTTCGATGAAACTTGGTGCACGGGTAGACCATGGCCTCGAATAGGATACTGTTTATCCCGGAAATACTATCACGCGAGCAAAGTTGCTGGCATAGAAATCAGAAACGTTTATTACAAATAGACCAATTACAGGCACTTTTGAATTGTCAAAATGTCGGCCAGTCAAAAAAAAAAACAAGTGAAGCTAAATTGCACGTTCCAAAGCGTAGATCTCTATGGAGAAGAACGCGCAAGAAACTCCATGGACACTCTTTTAAATCATATTATGAGTTACATAAATCTTGGTTACATATTTCTTGTCGCTTCTAATATATGTGAGTACAATGTAGATAAGTAATAATAATTAAAAACAAAAACGAATTAAAAAAAAAATTAAATTAAGCCAATGGCAGCTAAGAGATGACCAGTCTCAATTGACGGCCCGTTCACGAGCATGACGCGTGCATCAGCCCCACTCAGCTCTGCATAAGCTAGCTAAGTTATATATATTTACCTGCAAATTAAACTGTTCCTTCGTAATATGAGGTAGTGTGAGCTTCTCATACAGCTGCGGTGTCTCCAATACAATGTGACTCTCCTGCTGGCTGAACTTGGCAATGTGCTTCTCTGTAGCGGGGTAGATGATTGACGTCTTCACACCTGGAACGAGGGACGAGTAACCAATTAATTCATGATAGGTGATAGAAAGCTATATAAGGTCTTTTTTTGCATAGCAAGGGTAGGATGAGAGCAGAACGAAAATATGCATATTTAAGTTGAGAGAAAAGGATAGGTAGCTACGTTGTATGAATCTGACAGCTGTCACCCGCACCATCAGTAATTGTAGTACAGATTTGCAAATGTTATGTACGCCGTTATTGTCATCATCGCTTCAGACGAAAGACGTCCAACTGTTGGATATAGACCTCTCACAAGTGTCACCACAACGCGGGAATTCAACGGAGGAACGGCCCTGTGCGTCTCGTATCCATTGATCCATCCTGCCATCCCGCGACCCTCACCAGGTCATCGGTCCACATCGTTAGAGGCCTTTCAACGCTGCAGTAGTGTTTTTCCTTAATGTTATATACATGTATGTGATGGGGCAGTACTCTCTCAATCAATGAAAAAATAATGGTTGAAGAATGATGACAAATATTATGGTTTAAATGAAGATGTTGTGACAAAAAATGATATGCTTAGATGGTCTGGACATGTTCGTGGAAACTAGAAGGACATATACAGATCAAATTGGGTACGTAACTCTTTTTTTATTTGTGTCAAAAAGTAACTATCCAAAATTGCAAATAGAAAGAATTTTTCGAATCCGTTCAAAATTAACTGTCAAGTAACAGAAAAAGGATGCACAAACTACATTGTGATGTCACCGCCATTAGGTTACTCGCGTAGAAAAGAGACAGCGAGATGTTCCCACCACGCGCCCACTCAAACAAACAAATAATCAAACAAACCTCCTCCTCATACAAATAATTCCTCAATAAAATGCTAATGATTAACATTATGATACTCTACGCTCGCATTTTTGAACCCGAACGTAGAGTTCAACTGTCAATGTCAAGCAACTGTCATTCCTGCCGCTTACACCAACCTACCCTGCTCGGAGAGTTAGTTGGGTTAACTCTAGGGTAGCTACTCGAGTTATAAAAGAACGACCCTGGGTTGCGTTCAAAAATGAGGTTAGAATTAACTCTAATGACGTCATCAGGTTAAATACGCTCACATTTTTGAACCCGAACGTAGAGTTTAACTGTCAATGCCAAGCAACTGTCATTCCTGCCGCTTACACCAACCTACCCTGCTCGGAGTTAGAGTTAGTTGGGTTAACTCTAGGGTAGCTACTCGAGTTATAAAAGAACGACCCTGGGTTGCGTTCAAAAATGAGGTTAGAATTAACTCTAATGACGTCATCAGGTTAAATACGCTCACATTTTTGAACCCGAACGTAGAGTACAACTGTCAATGCCAAGCAAGTGACATTTATGGCCGCTTACACCAACCTACCCTGCTCGGAGTTAGAGTTAGTTGGGTTAACTCTAGGGTAAGCTACTCGAGTTATAAAAGAACGACCCTGGGTTGCGTTCAAAAATGAGCTTAGAATTAACTCTAATGACGTCATCAGGTTAAATACGCTCACATTTTTGAACCCGAACGTAGAGTACAACTGTCAATGCCAAGCAAGTGACATTTATGGCCGCTTACACCAACCTACCCTGCTCGGAGTTAGAGTTAGTTGGGTTAACTCTAGGGTAAGCTACTCGAGTTATAAAAGAACGACCCTGGGTTGCGTTCAAAAATGAGCTTAGAATTAACTCTAATGACGTCATCAGGTTAAATACGCTCACATTTTTGAACCCGAACGTAGAGTACAACTGTCAATGCCAAGCAAGTGACATTTATGGCCGCTTACACCAACCTACCCTGCTCGGAGTTAGAGTTAGTTGGGTTAACTCTAGGGTAAGCTACTCGAGTTATAAAAGAACGACCCTGGGTTGCGTTCAAAAATGAGCTTAGAATTAACTCTAATGACGTCATCAGGTTAAATACGCTCACATTTTTGAACCCGAACGTAGAGTACAACTGTCAATGCCAAGCAAGTGACATTTATGGCCGCTTACACCAACCTACCCTGCTCGGAGTTAGAGTTAGTTGGGTTAACTCTAGGGTAAGCTACTCGAGTTATAAAAGAACGACCCTGGGTTGCGTTCAAAAATGAGCTTAGAATTAACTCTAATGACGTCATCAGGTTAAATACGCTCACATTTTTGAACCCGAACGTAGAGTTCAACTGTCAATGCCAAGCAACTGTCATTCCTGCCGCTTACACCAACCTACCCTGCTGTTAAAAGAACGACCCTGGGTTGAAACTCGAAGCATTTTTTAACGGTTGGAGTAGTGACTCTACTCTGGTTATTTTTGAACGCAGGGTTGGGTTACAACTCGAAGCATTTTTGAACGCAGGGCTGGCGGAATAAACGCGATAAGTGTTTGTCGGATACATCCGACCTAGGCGGTTAAAAAGTTAAATAAAAGACATGTTTTATTGAAAATATTTATTGCATCAAATCCATTATAATTTTTAATTGATATAATTTGCTTTTCTTTAGCCATTTTTTGTAATATTATTAAATTTTACATAAATTACGCAAGTACACCTGGTTGGTGGGAAACGATTGCAACATATTAAAAACAAAGATATAGGTTTTGAGATATTTAAGTGGCTGGTTACAAGAACTAAAGACTATGCCCCTTCCCTGGACAATATCATTAATATAATTATATCGATAAAAAGAAACAGGTGACTTGCACACTCAAAAACGGTCGTTAGCACGAAGTGACGTAGCAACAAGGGGGCAACATATCTTGAGGTGCTTGAGGAGTGGAGAGGCATACCACGGCTAACAGGATAATATATTAAAGTCATTATCACACACACTATAATTAAAAAAACATTTTTAATAACTATAACACAACGCCATCTAGTCTCAAACAGCAGCAGAGCTTGTGCTATGAGTACTAGACAACTGATAAACATACTTATATATTTCTAAATACATACATATTACAGATAAATTACACCCACACACAGACCAAATAATCATGTTCATCACACAAACATTTGTCTTGGGTGGGAATTGAACCCAACACCTCTGGCATAACAGTCTGGGCTACTAACCACTAGACCAACAGGCCAGTCAAACATTAATAGATCCTGTGCATCTCACATCTATCAAAAACTAACCAGAAGCACATCCTGATGTGTTGAAAAGTTCTTCATTGAACTGGCCAAGTGGTTTGGTGAGAGCAACCGATGATTGATCCCTGTATAGTTTAAAATTTATTGGCTGTACCAAATCTTCTTCAGTGGTCTGGTCTTGTGGTTCTGTAACAAAATTATCTATGAAGGTGAAAGCTAAGAGATCGAACATGGTCATATTTTCGATACACGGTGGTGTACTCAACATTTTTAGTTTATTTTGTTTTTAGTCTATGAGAGCATTATTAAACCAAGGAAAGGGTATCTATTTGCTAAAGTCAGAGATTCCACTTTATTGATTTTGTCAAATTATTGCCTTAAAATACAGTTTATATATACTACTTTCTGCCACTTTCACTTTGGAGCCCCGTATCATCCACTTCGGGGGTGAATTTTGGAAAATCCTCTCTTAGTGCTCGCCTACGTCATAAAAGGAAACCTTGCACAAAATTTTACGCTCCTAAACTAGTCCCAGTTTCGGCAGTGGGTTGATATGTCAGACAGTCAGTTCCTCCTTTTATTTAAATAGATATAGTACGAGTATAATGGTTAAGTGGAGTGCTATACTTAAGGACTATAGTTTGATTTCAGGACCATCTGGTGATGTCATGACCAAGCTCAAGCTCGTAGCTTTCGTCTACTGTAACTAAAACAGTGAACTAAAAGAATATCATGAACAATTTAAAAAAAAAAATGAAATAATATTTACCTAGGCGTAAAGTTGGAACAGCATTCCTTGTCAATTTATCACTTGGTAAACAGTATGCTTCTAGAAAATGGTTATTACATAATCTTACACAGTTATAAATGTATGAGTTTCCTCTCTTCTGTACTGATTCAGGAAGTACGCTTTTCCAAATCTTAAACTTTTCTAAGACATCCCATGACTCACTGTTGGGATTTGGAAATGTGTGCAGCGGGCCTAAAAATATAAGAAGCTTTATTCTAAATGATAATCTACTTTCCAATTTTTTATAGATAGATAGGTAAAATATTTATTTGCCACAACACTAAACACACACTAAAGCACAAATAAATTATAAAAACTTAATACAATACAACAACAACAAAAATAACACATGTACAATGCGTTCCAAATAAGAATAGGATCGATTGCCATGTTGTGACATCACGTAATACTGTCAAATCGCAAGAAATTGGGCAAAATTGAAGAACTCATAAATGAGCAAAATTGAAGAACTGGATTCTGATTAAACTATTTTCGTTCACAGTTCGTAAATAAATTAAATATTAAAAATTTCTTGCTTTGCTCACCATAATAATTCTTCGATTTGACAGTATGACATGACGTCACTACCTGGCAATCGATCCTATTCTTATTTGGAACGCATTGTAGGTACTTAGACAAAAATAAAAGAAATAGATAGGAGCCATGATGCATGTGCATCTCAGTGTTGCACCAAATGGGAGTCCAGCTCAGCATGTGTCAAACAAATATACCAGACGCTGATATTCTGCTGGATCCTTGCAGTGACATTTATAGTATTTGATTGAGCATTATTGTAAATGTAAGCCAGATATTAATAATATTTGAACTTACCATCATCATCCTCACAGCGAAAATAGCAATGACTCATCGATCTCTTCGGCATTTTGTAGCTGGAATTATTCTTGTATCTTAATCATGCACAAGTCCTGTTATATTGTCATATTGGTAAAGCGGTAATCAGTGTTCAAATTCAACACCTTGAAATAATATGATTGAAAATACACAGGAAATCCGTAAAAACACACATGAATTGTTTAATTCATTAAAGGCGGGTTTCTGAATTGAGTATTTTGAGTTAAGTATGTCTCAAACCATACTCAAATGCCAAATTTTGACAGGTGTGCATGTGCACACTAAAGTAGAGTTTGAGAAATACTCAACTTCAAATGCTTAAATCAGAAATCGGGGGTAAACCCGCATTCGCTTGCTCATTGTCTTTCTATTGTGTCTCTAATTACTTGCTCAAAAGGTTAATGGCTCTAGAATGCATAGGGCCACTGGAGAGCACAGTTGGGTTTTAGTCAGTAAAAGTCTGACACTGTCTGTCTCTTTCCACCCTAGGAGAGGGAGAAGTAATTTTATGTTTTGTCAAGCTTATAACTTGTTCAGTGAGAATACATGGTTTGCACCTTTGTACGCTTCATGCTTTGCACTGATTTTACATCTCTTGTGTTTCCTCGGTACCTAGCAACTGACTGGGAACTCCCAGACAAACCAAAGATTAAGTAAATGTTGTAGAAATGTATAGTTGGAAATCCAACATTTTGCAGTTGGCTGATCCCATAGGCTGATAAAGATACGTCTTTAACTGTTACCTCCAATTTCTGATTTAATCTTTCAAATACCGTAATTAGAGACACAATAGAAAGACAATGAACGAAGAGAGCAAACGCCGGAAGAAGACTAAGAAATGCTGGAGAATATTTAGTGAGTAATAACAGTAAATAAAAATAAATTATTCAAATTAAGAGGGTCCTTTTCCACTCGCCTATCGTCAACATCGAGCATGGTTAAAAAGCTTGTTGCTTCTTCTAATGCAATCCAATGCGATGTTTGATGAAGAGAACGCAATGCAAAAAAAGAGAGATAACGCCTGAAAGCTCTGTTGGCATTCGGTAATTCCATGATTTACTCGAATATTTCACAAAACTTGTTCTAGGAAATAAGTGGTTTTTTTTAAACGCTTAAAAGTTTGTCAGATAAATTGTTGTCAATCAGAATCTCGATTAAATGTGCAATGCTTCTATTGATGTACTTTTTATATTTTATATTTTTAATATACGAGTACATTATGAAAGGTCAAAGTTCAAGTAAAATAACAGATTTTCATAGGTCTTTACTAGATTAGTTTTACACAAAATGTTTTGATTTCTATAGAAGCCTAGATAATATCCGCAAGATAGCTGTGTATCCAAAATATCTAGAGAAAGATGTGTAATAACATCATAATCATGTAAGAGAAAATGTACCTCTAAAAGGATGCTCTTAAAATAGAAGAATTTCTTTGCAGATGCAGAGTGACATTATGACTACATGACTGAAATTCGTAAGAGTGAAAGTGAAATATGAAGAAAAGAGAAAAAAAAGAAGTTGAAGATTATCAACTATGCCTGCGAAACCTGTCAAAATTGGCACATAAGTAGGATTTGACACATTCTTAATTCAAAATACTCAACTTCTCTAAAAACTCAGAAACAAACTGATAATTAGAATTAAAATACTTGCCCATGTTTGTGCAAGTATTTAGTTAAATTTTTATTTTAAGCTGTTGATCCCCGCACGAACACCGGCGTTCACGCGCCATTGTCTTTCTATTGTGTCTCTTATTAAGTATGCTACTCAAAAGGTTAAACCAAAATTAAACAATATGTAAATGTGTTTCTATACAGTGTACACTGAACTCACTCTACAAGTAATTTGTTCTTTCATTGTCTACAAAGGTGATTAAACTGGCATAATTTACTCAAACAAAGAAGTTAATTTTCGACATATTAAACGATAATAATAATAATTTCTTACCTATTATTAACCCTTGGTAGTATGTAAAAAGTTAATTATTTTGCAGGTAACAACAATAAAAACTAACTTACTTTTTTTAAGAAAACTAATAATACGTATTTAATATGCTTATCATACCTTATCTGATCCGTATGTCCTCTAAGCGAAGACGTTTTGACCAATTAACGCCCAGAAACATCAATTTACTAATTACAACGAAAAATTTGAAACATATGGCACGAAGATCGTGACGTAAGGAGTTTTGTAACCATAAACTTGGAACACACTTTTTAAATATTACGTTAGCAAAACGTATACGTAAAGAAAATTAAATGAAAGAGTCACGGAGTCCCAAAAATACACACAAATGATTTTATGACTAATCTAAATGGTGAAACAATAAAGACCTTGAAGTTTCGAAAGTCACTCACCGTTCAGAGAAGGTCTGGGAAAGCACTCGTAATTCCCGTATATATCGTTCTGGAAGAAAGTCTTCAGTTCCGTATCTACGGAAAAGTAACCTTCGTTGTCCAAAACCTCTTCCGTGAAAGCATTTTTCTCTAAAACAATCAAAGCCACGCCACTTTTGTCTTTGAATTTTCCCTGAACACAGACTGTTTTTCTAACCGTGTTATTATTTAAAATCTTCTCCAACTCAAAGTCTTTCAGTTCTAACTGATTATCATTCACACCATTGTCGTTTTCATGATCAATTTTATTTTTTTTACAACTAGGTTCCGAATCTAACTTTTGGTTATTACTGTCGGACATTTTGTAATAGAGTTGCCGGTTGCAAATAATTAATAAAGCGCACTTAAGTTGCCAAGTAAAAAACTCTTTTCAATATTCTTCAGGGGGCTTACCATGACCTCATATGGAAACGTTCAATTCCCAGTGAGTCAATTTCCTTTCATAAGCAGGCCTGCTTCTGAATCGCTAAAAATCGTACCATGACAGTTCTAAAGGTATACCAATCTACGTCTCAAAACAATTTTGATTGTGCTTCTAACTCAGCTTCTAAATAGTAACTTTTTGAAGATCGCTTATTTTGACATTACAGACGCTCGAAAGACGGTCATCTGCTATCAAATACACGTCTAATAGCACGCCATAGTACGAAAAGTCTATACGAAAAAAAAGGTGAACGAATCTTGAACGGATTTCGTAAACGTCACTTAGCAGGTCAGTTACAGGCCTGCTATAACGAAGTCATAGTACAAAAATGCCGGGCAGTTCAACTTCAGTCCTGCTATAACAGGTCATGGTAAGCCCCCTGGACTTTGAGAAACCATTAAAATCTAATAATTTAGGAGCATCATAGCATTATCAGACTCTGGGGTCACATACCTTCTCTGTACGTGAAGAATGTGATGTGCTATAATTTTCATCACGAGTGCCCAGTGTGGATGTCACAAATTTTTTATTTTCTGCTCTATGTGGAGCAACAGCAAACTTATTGGTCTATTTACAGGTTAGTCTTTTGTTTAAATGCATTGTTGATCACTAGTACAGAACTTCTAAAAGTTAAAGTTCTATAATACTAATCGATGATCTCCAATGGCTTTTCCAATGGCTTGATCAAATATGAAATAAAACGGGCGCTGTCAGTTGAGTCTATTCACTTTAACTTCAGCTAAAAGATGACCAGTCTCAACTGAAAAGAGTACCTATATCTTTTCAGTTGAGACTGGTCATCTTTTAGCTGCCAGTGACTTATTTCAATTTCTATTTAGAGATTTTTACTTTATTTACATTGTTCTCACATAATAGTAGCGACAAAAAACATTTAACCGAGATATTTGTAATACATGGACAAGGACTTGCCATATGAGAACTTTATAAAACTAACGACTGCGACTACATGCTCCCTATAGGGCATGATTGTATGAACCTCGGTTTAGGGCGTCGATGAGGATAACAAGGGACAGGCCGGATCGAATATAAGAAACCCGAACCCGATGGTTGTTGTCGGGCAATTGTATTTAATCAAATCATGCGGAGAGGTCTTTAGTTCGTTAGAAGCAGCATAGATGCCGCTACAGGCGCGAGTAAGTAGAGTAGTTATACATAGCTCTTAATTTCGAACAGTACTGAAAATGAATGGGTTCAATTCCCAGGTCGAGCTATTAGCAATGCTGATCATGTTCGTTATCCACGTCGGATTTTTTTTAATGGCGATATAGATATACTCTCTTGCCCGGTTGATTGTATATTTGAGTATATTATTGTAGTGAGTGAATCGCACTTGTCGCCGCTACAAAGCTGATTTTCGTACCTACGAAAATCAGCGTTGTTGCTGTTGTGTAGTTTGGAGGTATGCGGAACAGAGATTAAAGTCCCGCAAACCCCCGTTGAAAAGGGACGATCCTCCGACCAGACGAGTGTTATGTCTGGTGGCAACTGCCCGGTCGATGATTTCGGGCTGTTCTATATATGTTCCAATCGCGCGGAGAACTTTAATTGCGCGATGCATGATTAGTTCTTATGTGACGCCATAGATGTCGCTACATGTAGATTAGTTAGTAGGTGCAGGGCGCCGGCTTTTAGAAAACCTCATGGGTGCTCATGCTCATTTGGTGACTCGAAAAAGTGGCGAAGTGTGAGAATAGAAGTGCACACTGATCGACCAACAAACAAATAAATGTCCTACTTACATACTGCGTACATACTTAATTACTAATTATGTTTGATCAACAAACATTTGTGTCGGGAATCGAACCCGCCACCCTTGCGTCTCAACTGGCGCTCTAAGCCACTGCGCTAAAAGGGTCGTCAGGTAATGAAAAAACGCCCATCCCTAAAAGGCGATTACTGATCTGTTTCTTGATGTCTGTTCTCAGGGGTGCTCGGGACCCAGTGTTTATTTCTGGGTGCTCGAGCCCCCGAGCACCCACGGATTCGGCGCCCCTGAATAGGTGTATACTTCTGTGCGCTGAGTGCGAGTTGAACGTTTACCGCGTTTGGCTCTCTGAATGGTTAAGAGCTTGGAATCGGCAAATCGGAGCGCCGAACGTCATACGAACATGTCGGTCGCGGATCGTGGGGAGTCGGATTGGATTCAATCTTCCCGTATGGGGTAGCCAGGTTTATGACGAATAGTATGTTACACAAATATAGCTTATATTTGTGTAACATCACACTACGACCAAAAATTCGAAGACATGTGACATTCACCAATCCGCACTGGGCCCGCGTGGTGGATTACGGCCCATTCCCTCTCCTAAAGAGAGGAGGCCTGAGTCCCAACAGTGGGAACATTAAAAAGGCTGCTTATGCTTACACTACGACCCACGGAAGCGGAGCAGTATGTACCTATATCCAAAGATGCGGATGAAACCTCGGAGGACAGATATTTACTATTATGTATATATATTTATTATATATATTATATTAATGCTAGTTATTATTTATACTAGTTTGCGCACCTGACCAAAATTACATAAAGGACACTAGGACCTGCGAGTGCAGTACAACAATGCGTTCAGGATGCTGCCGCAGTATTGCAGCGCGTCCAGATTTTTTGCCGAGTCCAAAGTTGACAGTTTTGCGACAATAATTTAATTATTGTCGCAAAACTGCAACAAAAACTACCTAACTAACTTTCTAACAACAAATTTTTTTTTTTCTAACTTTGGAAACAAAAATTTTCAAGAATTAGAGTCGAGATACAACGTTTACAAATTTTGTAAACGTTGTATCTCGACTATAATTCTTAAGCGCGGGTCCGGTGGAATTCTCCGATGTTTGAGCGCTGCATGCATGAAGTAACAGAATGGTCTGGTGTCCGATTGTCCGAATAATCAGTGTTTTATTACTGACTGGCCTGTTGGTCTAGTGATTAGTGGCCCTGACTGTTATGCCAGCGGTCGTGGGTTCGATTTCCACCCAAGACTAACTTGACCCCACCCAAGACTAACTTGACACCCAAGACTAACGTTTGTGTGATGAGCACGACGAAAAAAAGGCGTATTAATTTCATACTTTTCTTTAATTGGGTGCCCCAATTCGAAAAATCCCCAAGTCCTAGTTAGGGATTTTTTACACTAGTAACACATGTTAATCGGCCGTTTTTTCTCTATCGATACGTTCAACAATTTTTTTGTTATGATATCCCTAAGTGGGTTTTTGAAAACTATAAAAATTAAAATTGACGATACTTTCAGTTCCAAAAATCCCCAAGTCCTATAAATCCCTTAGTCCGTAAGTTTTTACCGAAAAAGGACTAAATTAAAATCAAAATTAATATTTCAAAATCTTGCAACATTATGATGCAAGTTTATTTAAACTTGTTGATCGTTATTTTTCTCTCTGAGGTGTTAAGTGAAATCTTTTGAATTATTACCCTCTTTCCGTGCTGCAAAGTTATTGGTGTTACGAATAATAGTAAACATAATTATTATTATGGATCCTGAGGACAAATTATCAAGGTAAGTTCGTAATATGCGCGAAAATCGTATGGGTTTGGCTTTCTATTGCAAATTTCTTTAATTATAAGTAATAATATTTCAGACTTATACAAGAGTCTGGAGTGTTTAACGAGGTTTCTTCTGATGAGGAATGGACTCCAGAAAATTTTAGAATTAATGATGCGGACAAGAAATTAAAATTGTCAGGAGCATGTTCAGCCACAAATATAGATATATATACAGATCCTTCGCCTTCGTGTTCTTATAGCCTACGCCACACATGGAAGAAGATCAAATTGGAGCATCGGATGTCGAACTTAATTCCCTATCTCAGTCTAGACCTTCTGAAAGCCTTGTTGAACCGTTGCAAATTATTGAAGAGGACCTAGTTACTGACTCTAATATCTCCGTTAAAAATATAACTGATAGAAAAAAAATAAGATTGAACTGCGAAACTGGAAATTTTGAAACAGATTCAGAAGAATCAGAGGTAGAAGAAAAAGAAAATATCAAGAAAGGAAAGAAAAGAGTTGCAAAGCCAGAAAAGTGGGAAAAAAATATATCAAGAAAAAAAAATTACAGGACCACACATTACGTGAAATAAATGACTGTCCCTGTAAATGTAAAGATAAGTTAACGAGAAAAACCATGGTGGCAATAAATAAAAAATTTGTTAACTTTGAAAATCACTCGCAACAAAATATATATTTACAGGGCTGTCTTGAAGAAATAGTACCAACTAGATTCCGACCTCGTACTGAAGTCAAAAGCGAAGCTAGAAATCGGCGAGTATTTAAGTACTATGTAACTTTCAAGGGTAAGAAGATCGAATTATGTCAGCAGGCCTTTTTAGCTGTACATGGAATAAAGAGAGACCGATTAAAATGCAAAGTACAGCATTTTGAAAAATACATTACTGATGGTCGAATTGGGCCTATAAAACTTACTATAATGATAATATTAAACAAACAATACCAGGAATTTCAGGTTGTCGTCGAGTTTTATTTAAAAGACATGCAAAGCCAGCCTTTTCTGATTCAATGACTGGCGATAACTTTAAAGATTTTTTTTTATATAGAGTAGGTATATTTAGGTATCTTCGAGATGTTCCTGCTGATTGTTATCAAGATGCTATTAAAATTAAAGAAGCTAAAATTAATGACATTAAAAAACTTATTCGATTTGTACCACAAGAAAAAAGAAAATTCTATGAAACTTTGATTATGGAACAGGCTAAATTAAATGAAAGTCAAATTGTTGAGGAATTGGATGACGAAATAGAGTAACTAGCCTAGTTATTTTTAAAGACTTATAGGTATTACTCATTTTTGATTGATAGAATGCTGTTAAAGAAGCTAATTTTGTTTTGTTAAATTCCTTAGTCCTTAAAAAGAGGGAAAGTTAACCCTAAGTCCTGTTTATTTATGATAAGTCCAAAACTATTTAAAAAAAATTAAAGTTATTATAAATGCTTTTTATGTTTTGTTTTATATATTAAAATAAAGAATATATTGTGTACTATAACTGAATGGTATTTTAATTTCAACATGTCCTGTGGTTTGTTTTCAAAAAAATAAATATGTTTATTTTTTTTTATTACCAAAAACTGAAAAAGTGGACTTAGCCATTTCTCGATTTGGAGCACCCAATTTTACTTTTAAATCTAGTTACACAACGGAACTAGTTCCGCCACAAATTCCATTTTGTTTCGATATTATCGGCAAAATGCCTCGAATTCTGGGTTCCTTTTTGTTTTTCTTATATTTCATATTATATTATGGTCAAATTAAAAAAAAAAACGAATTTTACAGCAGGGTTATTTTGAAATTGCTCAGATAGTGTGTAAGTTGTAGAATATTATAATATTATGTTTTATCTTATTTTTTTTGCTTACTAACATTAGCTCTGTATTTACTTGTAACTAAAAATATCTGTGGAGAAATCTGTAATAAATTAGGTATTATTTTATGGTTTTATTGGACTCAAAGTTTTATTTTTAGTAGATAGATCTATTAGATTAAATGAACTAACAGACTAACGTATTAAAATGAATACTGTAGTCGTAACTCGTGGACAAAGCGCCGGTCGTTCAATAGAGTGGTGATGAATTGATCGCTTATCGTCCTGTCGCTGCTCCGGACAACGCGCTGGACAATAGCACAACAAATAAGTCCTATTCACTAAACCGACGAGGTTAAAGGGTGTTAGAAAATGTAGCTTTTTGAAAAATATAGTACAGTTTGATACAAGTGGAGAAAGTTTGTCATCGTGACCGAAGCAGAATTCGCTCGAGCCGCAGGTGAGGGTGTTATGGAGACGAATGTCGCAGTGACAAATTTCCACATGTATCAGACGCTGTTTTTCAATACACTTAAGAAAAAATAAATAAACGGGTGTTGAAGCGCGACTTGTGGTGCGCGCCACTAGTGCGGAAAACAGAAAATTGCTCGTCTAAAAGCGATAAGGATAAGAGCAGGTTTTCGAGGAGCAAGTACTGAAAAATAATGTCTTTTTCATGTTAATTGGGCAAGTTAGCATGTCCAACGAGCTGTTGGCAAAAAGAACCACTTATTGGGTCCCATTAAACGCAAAGCGACATCGCGTCAGACCAAGGTGAAGGTGGAGAGACGAGCTGGACAACTACCGGAGGGACTGGCCCGCAATGGTTAAGGACAGAAGTGTGTGGAAAAGGAAGCGGGAGGCCTTCTCCCAGCAGCGGGACATAATGGGCTAACTAATTATCTAACTAAAATACATTTTTCAAAGGCTACAATAATCTAATAATAAATGTACTAGAAATATGAATCTTTTCAGGTACATAGATACATCGTAATTCGTAAGCGACTTTATGTAGGTATACATTAGTAAAAAAAAACCTCTCCGCAATGTTTGCAAGAAGAGGTTTTTTTTACTAGGTACTCAAAAAGCAAGCATTTATGACTATATAACTATTTTAATTGATCAGTTGTTGTATGAATCTGTATGCAAAAGATCTTAAAAAATACTTTTTAATTAGGAAAGAACTCCGAAACGGCTGGACCGATTTTATGTTTTTTTTTTTTGTGTATTTGGTAGGTCTAAGAATAGGTCGTAGTCTTTTTTTTATCCTCCTAGCCACACCCCCATTTTTTTCTCTGATTATTTTTAAGGCAGCAAAACGTTTGCCATTTGTATAGGAAAAGTAGAAATGACCCATCAATTGCTTTGGAAACACGCTGTAGATTCTGGAAGATGGCTACATGTTCATAAGACGTGACCCTACACACGACGGAGGCCAAAGGTCGGAGTAACACTCGTAAAACCTACCTACTTACTTTAGAAGAACCATTTTATGCTAATATTAAAGTATGCTATGTGCTTTAGGTAAGTACTTAGATTGTTTTTTTTATATTCTTTTTACAATTTACATTGATAATTATTTTTACAATTTGTCATAGATAGGTACCTACTTGTTTTTATTTTACAATAACTTCATTTATTTATAAGTTCTTTGTACTTAATTATTCAATTACGCTAACGAACATCAAAACTAATAAATATTAATAACTAAATAGGAATTTATACAAACTAAAAATAAAAATATTTATAAACGGGCAGAAAAAGAAATTATTGGGCATCAAAAAATTCATCCACATCGATATCAATGGGAAAAGTGCCCAGAACGCTGGCAGCATTGCCACGTTGGATAGCAATGCTGATTCGTTGTCTGAAGAAAAGCCCAGCCCTCTGGTCACGCGAAGAGTCGACCAGTTGTTTGCTGATATCACGAACAACTCGATTGTTTTGGACAAATCATTTTTGTTTAATAGTCGACCAACATGAAAATCGTAAATTAAAACTATAATTTTCGTTATATTAAAAAAAAACCCGATAAGTACCTATAATTAAAAACTAATCTTGCCATAAATTTGTAGGTATTACCTAAATAAATACTTAAATAGAAATAAGTAGTAGGTAGGTGGTACCTTTACTAAATAAACCATAACATAAATTGAAAATATAAATGGTAGGTAGGTCATAATAGTTTGTTTACTTACTTACTTTATTATTAATAATAAAGTACTTATGTAGGTAACAAATTAAAAAAGATGTTTATTTATAAAATGGACCACGTTTATGTACAATAAAGTAGGCGAGCCGCCTATCTTGTGAAAAATACCTACTTATAAAAAAGAATACAGTTGCTTATTTGCCTGAACTAGGATGAACTTGTGCTTTAGGCTTATCTATATTAAAAACTTAACTAAATCAAAAGATACTTCGCATTTTTAATTCTTATTAGGTACCCACTATTTATGTTTTTATAGGTATTTAAAGTTAATGCAATCAATGACTGCAATAATTTACTTTATCAACCAAAGCTCAGGCAATATTATCAATTTATTTTTCCTTCAACTTTCCCAATACTATTTTTAAATTGGGTTCATTCATCGCTAGGCACAAGCGACGAACCATACAGCCAATTCACAACCTCGTTTCATTGCCTCAAGGGGCACCTAATATCGTAAATATAAGGCAACTCGTTAGTGGCCAGTAACATTATAACTTGCCTAATTGTGTTTACAGTTAAATAAATAAAATTAAACCAAGATTTTATGATTGGTCATTCTTTGTTAAGGGCGGGAACGGAATAAGTTAGTATTTTTGGTGAAATAACATTGCTTTTTTAGTCAGATCATCAATAATATTCGTTGATTTTAAAAAAGGTGATTTATTTTCAATGAAGTTCAGTTGAATTTTAAACAAAATTACTTATATGAAGTAAAAAACATAAGAAAGTAGGTAGGGTGACGGCAACAATTATCATCAATGAAAAACGACGTAATATTTTTGTACCAAATAAATAAAATTCTTAATTTAAAATAGGAATTTTATTTTTAGCCCAAATATGACATAAATAATCAACATTTTCCCTTAATTGGTTTTTATGACTTCCAAATGTAGGTACGAAATATATATTTTTTTTTAATGTCTTCGTTAGATCATAACATTAACATCATCGAAATATGTAAATGTAATGAAATTAAAGTCACTTGTATCAACACCCACAGTGCAGTATTATAATAAAGAAATCATAAAAAATATAGTGATGGCTTTAATAAAATGTTAATGAATTTAAATCATAAAATTTAAGTTGGTGCGTAGTTGAATAGAGTTCAATAACTTGGACAATTTACACACAAGTTTACTTAACAATTTACTTTTTATTGGTTGTAGAGGGACAGTTTAACTAAAGAGAACCGTATTTATAGCTTCATTTGTGAACAGGCGCTTTAAATACGAAATAAAAATTGTTTATGAATAAATAAACTGCAATAGCTGGAATTGTTGTCCTCATTCATTTAGACTTTACTTGAAAATTCTTTAATATGCCACGATTACTCTATAGTAAAAAGAGTACTACTCAAATCTTTCAATAACTAGGTAGGTACTAGTATCTTTGTTATTCTTAAGAAAACCATCATCCCAAAAAAATTAGTGTCTTTTTTTCTCAGTGATCATGTAGGGTGAATTTTTCAAGTGGGCATGGATGGCCAAATCTAAACATACGCAAATACTATATCTAAAGAAATCATATAAAAATAACTCTTTCACTAGTTACATTAAAAAATTACATCCTTAACCTACATACTCCTCTTTTTTGATGAGGGAAATCATCAAATAACTAAAGGAGTGTGAGACATACTGACTAAAACTCATCTGTGTTCCTTCAGTTGCCCCTTGCGTTCCAGGGCCGCGGTGATTATTTCGAACAATCCCTCAGCCCTACATACTTCTCCTTAATCCCTAATTAAGCGACTACTTATCAATAATGAACTGCTCCGCAATGATCATCATTACAATCTAAAATTCGAATTCATTATAGGCAGCATTTATAATAATATCGATTGCGTTCTACGCATGTGTTTTTTTTTTTCATTCGATGAATCGAGTTAATTAAGTCATTCAAGAGAGTTACCTGTGCCTCTTGCTTTTTAGGGTTCCGTACCCCAGGGGTAAAAACGGGACCCTATTGCTATTACTTCACTGTCACCAGGCTGTATCACATGAACCGTGTTAGCTAGACAGCTGAAATTTTCACAGATGATATATTTCTGTTGTCGCTATGACAAGAAATACTAAAGACACAATAAAATAAATATTTAAGTGGGGATACCATGCAACGAACGTGATTTTTTTTTTAGCCGTTTTTTGTTGGATGTTTATATTGTAGTAAGGAACCCTTCATGTGCGAGTTCGATTCGAACTTGGGCAGTTTTTTTAATTATTATTAATCTGAATGTGTTACCAGATTACTTTTTATTATGATGTTTTAGTTGCTTCATTTGAGTTTTGAGGAAATGTAGGTGTTGAAATTGTAGCAGTTACGTAATTGTGGAGTGTGGGCAGGTTTTAGATTATTACGAGTTTATTTAGTTTTATTGGCCATTGGCTTTTTCCCGTGACATCGAGTATTTGTCGGTATAAAAATTCGGCTAGCTAATAGTTTTATTTTAATCAGTGTAATCGGTTCAGTAGGTAGGTAGGTTACTTACAAAGTATCAAAGACCTTTTAAAAACATACAAACAATATTTGCCAAACATTGTTCCAAATAAAGGAAGTAGAACTTCGGGTCTTGCTACAAAAATGGGCTAAATCAATTAAAGTCGAAAGATTTATTATCCTTAAAACCTACATTTTTCAGGACTTCAATTAATTTAACCTTGAGTCGTTGTTGTTGTAAACTATTGGCAGTTACCGACTTCCTTCATCTTGTAAATGATACTAAAACTAGATAGCATCTGTGCTCAAGCGATCACTAGTGCAAATGCTGTTGACTGACTGGCGTTATGGTCTTTTTACATGGCATGAGTAGGATGACAGCAGGACGAAATTATGCATCTTTAAGATGAGAGAAAAGGATAGATAGCATCCTATAGCAATTTGTAGTGTAAGTCATTGGTTAGACTACCTCCAAAGGCAAAAGAGAGGCGAGACGTGTCAGACTTTTACTAACTAAAACCCACAGAGCTCCTTCACATGCCCTTTGCGAGGGTCACGGTGACTCTTTCGAACAAACCACAGCCATGTCAGGCATCAGCCCTAACTGGCCCCATCAGTTTTGCTGACATCTCTTTGAGGCGCGCGTAGAATGCAACGCGCCGTCGACCCATGCTTGGTCCTTACCAGACAGCGAGGTACCCATTGCTCACTGTCCACTAACCCTCGACTTCCAATGCCCGGTGACCTGGGGCCTGAAATTTGGATTTATAGCTCGTTAATAATTCTCGTTTTTATTGTTTGTTTGTATGCTTTCAAGGAATTAAACGAAACTGGCGTAATAAGTGTATTCGTTTTAAGGGGTAATTTTACCACACTGCCTGCTCTCTATTGACTATACAGGCGTGATAATATGTATGATACACATTACAACAATTGCCTTATCTTAGTTCAGAGCACATCTCTCATGCATTACGACTAAATTAAAGGTGATACATTAATTGACTGGATACTTCGAAGGATAGAGACACACATTGACACATAGCCCGTAGAACGCGATAATAAGTTTGTGTCTTGGCGTCTTTAGCCAATCCGATGTTCTTTTTATGTATTTACTAGTTGACTCGGTAAACGTTGTTCTGCCATATAAGTTAACAAAGAAAAAAATTAGGGTGAGTATAAGAGGGCAAAAATACCCTACGACCTATTTTCAGATCTACCAAATACTTTCACAACACACCCAAAAAAAATATAATAATCGGTCTAGCAGTTTCGGAGGAGTTCGATAACAAACACTGTGACACGAGATTTTTATTTATTAGATGATATTCTTTATTACCAGAGGTCGGAATTAGGTAGAGTGATTCATGTACTTACACTGATTTTATACAGCGAAAGAATAATGTGGATATGCCTCAAATCCCGAGATTAATTTAAAAGAGCAGATTTTTTTAATGAGATTATCAGAAATATAGTGAAAAAAATCTTTCTGCATTAATGACGAGAAGGAGGAAGTGTATAAATTTGTTAACCTCACCTCAATTGACGACTCTTGTGTTTGTGAGTTTATGTTTGTAAACGCATTCGCGGAACGGATTTATTCTTAGTGTGGGGAAGTTTTAATAAAAAACAAAAATCTTAGTCGGTACAGACTTATTCGACAATTAAAGCAAATACTAGAAAATCGTTAAAAATAATGATCATCACAGCAGATAAAGTATCAATCATACATAATCAAAATAATAAAAAAAAGGTTTATTCTCTCCCCCATTGTGTCCCGGGCGCAGCTAATAATCGAGAACCGGGCGCTGAGCGCATGCGCCAGCAATGACAGTTCCACTTCGGTTTCCCGCCAAGACGCGCGCGTTCGGATACACGACCAATTAATTGGATCGTATACGATTTTCGTTTTTAATTTCAATTAAATTTTTGTTAGTGCTTTGTGTTCTTGTATTGAAGAAAATTGAATAATTTTCGGTCTTTAATTAATATTAATTTGAATTGGTAATTAATCGAGTTATTTAAACATGTATTTCTGCACGTTATACAAATATCAAATTTAAAAAAAAAAAACAAACCAAAATCGGTTTTAAAATTAGAATTTTATAAAAAAAGAATCCTAATTAACTCCGAAAGCGCTACAATATAGGCGGTAGACCGTAAATCCTATAATTCCAGCGACCGAAACACGGACAATACAAAAATAAAAGCAAAAATGCTAAGTTTAGTCACTGTACATCCGTCCTCTTTGTAACAATTTAATTTTGTTCTAAAATTGAATTTGGTGCGCTCTTTTTCTTAATAAGTCACTTTGTGGCTAGTGTTCCTCTTCAGTGATCAATAAAATAACCATCATAACAAAAATAAAATGAGAAAAAATATCGACATTCGACGATTACTATCCTTTTTCTGTATTTTTTACATTCTGAATATGAATAACCGTATTAACTGCTTGAGTAGCGTAATTAGAGACACAATAGTAAGACAATAGCGCACGACCGCCGGCGTTCGTGCGGGGATCAACAGCTTACAACATTAGTGTTATTATTTTAAAAGTCTTATATTTATAAAAATAGAAACAATAATCCCTAGTTAGGTATCTAATCCAAATATTTTGTTGTTCTAGAAAAAGAAAAAATCTAAGATGAATTTGTTTATTTACATAGTGTTGTTTTTATTCACAAAATACTCAGTGAAAAGTGAGAAACCGTTCAAAAGTATACCAGTGACAGTGAAAACGTATGAAAATGACACAGTACTTTTACCGTGCTATATTGATGAAAATGGTAAGTTTAGCAACACTGTGTTCTGTCTATCCTGTCTTGACATAAAAGCGTGATTTTATATTGTGTGCTAAGTTAAAAAATGTATCAAAGGATCCTGCCTTTTTCCTTAATTAACCCTTTTTAGAAGTGAGATTTTTTTTTAAGTGTTATAAACTAGTGCTTGACTGCGATCCCACCTGATGGTAAGCAGTGATGCAATCGATGATGGTGAAACGTACTAGTTTATTCTGAGATTATTCACCCTAGTCTTAAAGACACCTAAATTATAGTCGGACGGAAAGACCACTGCAGGCAAATTGTCATATAAAAAACTGGGCAAGTGCGAGTCGGACTCGCGCACTGAGGGTTCCGTACAAACTTAAAAGGTTAATTGCGGTTTACGATTTATGACGTATTAAAAAAAAACTACTTACTATATCTCGTTCAAACCAATTTTCGGTGGAAGTTTATAAGGTAATGTACATCATATATTTTTTTTAGTTTTATCATTCTCTTATTTTAGAAGTTACGGGGGGGACGGACAGTCGGACACATATTACCACTTTGGAAGTGTCTCTCGCGCAAACTATTCAGTATATAAAAAAAATGATATTAGAAACCTCAATATCATTTTTGAAGACCTATCCATACGTACCCCCCACACGTATAGATTTGATGAAAAAAAAATTTTTGAGTTTCAGTTCTAAATATGGAGAACCCCCAAAATTTATTGGTTTTTTTTTCTATTTTTTGTGAAAATCTTAATGCGGTTTACAGAATACATCTATTTACCAAGTTTCAACAGTATAGCTCTTATAGTTTCGGAAAAAAGTGGCTGTGACATACGGACGGACAGACAGACACATGACGAATCTATAAGGGTTCCGTTTTTTGCCATTTGGCTACGGAACCCTAAAAAGTCACTTTCTCCCGTTCTGGGTGGAGTGCATGAGAGTGTGAGAAGGAGTGTTAGAGTTTTACTTACTTAAAACCCACCTATGTTCCTTCAGTTCCCTTTGTGGAGGCCACGGTAACCTTTTGAACAATCCACCCCTTGGCAGGCATCGGTCCTAACAGGTCCCATCAATCTTGTTAATATCTCTTTGAGGCACGCGTGAATTACAACGCGCCGTCGACCAGGGCTTGGTCCTTACCAAGAGCTTTGCTCGCCGTCCGCAAGCCAGTGCCTACAATGGCCGCAAATCGCGCTGCGACTTCCGATGGACGTCCCAGGCGTCTCCTCTCTTTTGCTCGCATTACTGCTTCGTTGAAGGAGGTAACTACCTCCCATTCCCCTAGTTCCGTGCCATGGCCTGAACCAGGGCAGAATACGAGAGCTTACTTTTAGATATTAAAAACGTTATAACTACTAGTATAAAGAATTAAAAGGAAATTACTTTTCAATTAAATTAAAACTAATATTCCTGTCTTTCAATGGACAGCTGAGCTTAGTCAACTTAACTAACCGTCTGGGGCGAAAATACCAGTTTTCAGGTGTGATCTATTCCAACAATGTTTTGATTAAGTATTCCATCATACCTACCGTAGTCCTCAGCATATAATGTAGTTATTTTTTTGTTATTGATAGGTTCGATCGTGCTTGACCACAATCTCACTAGATGGTAAGCGTAAAGCGACGATGGAGCACGCTTGCCTATAAGTAAACTATTCATTCTTGACTTAATGACCCAAAATTGTAGTTATCAGGAAACACAGACTCCGGCAGGGAATTCTACTCCATAGCTGTACGCACAATGAATGTGTTCCCAAATCGTTTTGTTGTGTGAGTGGGATATCCACCATGTACCGGCGCCGTATGTCTGGTACATTAAAAAATAACAATCATGATTCATGACCTATACTTTACATAAATATCTGTACTTAATATAACAGAGCAGAGGTTTTTTTTCTTTAAGCGCGCTAATCTTTGGAAGTACCAGTTGGGTTAAAAAAAGGCATTCTATATGGGATAGCCATATTCAGCCCCACGGCAGTGGAGGAGTAACCAAAAATGTACGTGAAATAGCAGGGGACAGATAATGCAACATAAAATAGTGGCAGTAGGTATAACTTTATTTCAATCAGTTAGGAATTCAGAGGGCCCAATCACACTAATATTACAGAGGCGAAAATTTGTATGTATGTTTACTTTATTAGGGTTTTTTGTACCCAAAGGGTATCCAAAAGAACTCTACCTTTTACTAAGCCTCTACGCCTGTCCGTCCGTCTGTGTGTCAGTGGGCTTTATCTCATGAATCGCAATAGGAAGATAGTTGTAATTTTCAGAGTTTGTATTTCTATTATCGCTATAATTGCACTTAAACTAATTCTTACAAAACAAATCAAATAAAAAAAATCAAATAAATCATTTACAGGCACTTCAAGGCAACTCCATGGACACTCTTTTAAATCATGTTATGATGAGTTACATAAATCTTGGTTTCTTGTCGCTTCTATTAAACCCTTCACATGTCAGTCAAAACCGGCTTTTTTCTTAGAAAAGATTTCAAATTAAATTATTATCAAATGATCATTTCCAAAGCAAAAGTACAAGCACTTCCTAAAATAATGTAAATAATGATATGCCTAATTAACTCATCTAAACACCACGAAACGTAAACATTCGTGATCTAAGCAACTAAATCCTTGTTTTTTCTCAATTGACTGACGCATGCCACTAACCGGTACTTTCACCCTACTAACCCTTTGACGTCTCATTAGCATCAAAAAGGCGGGAATTTTTAAAACAAATTATCATTTAATTTTGAACCATATTTCGATTACTCAAAGATTAGTTTAGATTGAAAGTTGAAAGGAAATGTTTATTTTGATTCGTGATGAGGAATTAAGTATGTTTTATCAAAGAATAGGATCTATATCGTCCATTTAATTGCGTAAGGAATTCATATAAATGCTTTTAATGATTGTTATTGATGTCTGAAGTTCTGGAGCCGTCAAATTAATAAAGAAAAGGAAAATCAAACGTGTTTTGATAAGTGTAAATATGATTTTAACAAATATACAGGTCTATACAGGTAAATAAATGTAGAAACTGACTGACTGACATCAAAGCACAGCCGACACTATCAGGACTAGAAACGTGAAATTTTGCACAAGGTTTCCTTATATGACGTAGGCGAGCATTAAGAGACGATTTTCCCATGTGAGAGAAGCCGCTTGTAGTAATAATAATAATAAAGTTTATTGTCACAAAGAAACATACATACATTAGTATACACTGATTAACAAAATGCTAACTACGCTGCTGAAGTTTGTATACAGATAATGTGAGCCCTGCCTCTCAAACTAGGATAACCTGTATCTTAAGAGACAGTGTTCAGCTGTGAGGTTACATAAAAAAGGATTATTACAACTGCAGACTGTGCCACCTATTTATTATCAGATTTATGATATAAAACATACCTATTATTATATTTAGAAAAAAAATATGAGTGGAAATATGAGTGGTGAGTGGTGGTGGTATAATACATAGTAGGTATGTAATATACATAGGTGCTTCTGTAGCGAGTGCTATAAATTGTGAAGAATGGAATGTAGTGGATGCTTATCTCCTCGCAACTATTTTTAGCCGCGAATATTGCCCTTTGACACATCCACTGGTAGTCTTTATTTTCTATTTGGACTACATCTGTATAAACTTTGGAGATTAGATCTTCAATGCTGGTAACTTTCTCACCTAAATCACGATCAATTTCGGTTTTATTTTCATTTTCACAATAAGGTACTTCGCCATCGCTTAAAAGTAACTTCGAAGGAAACTTTCTACCTCCACTCAAATATGCTTTCAACACAAGACTCAACAATGTCAGCTCTAGTTCCCCTAACTATAACTGGCAATGTAAAATCACCAGCAAACTTAAAAGTGATTTTACCCATGATTTTCAACGCGGGCGCGGGCTTGCGGACGGCGAGCAATGGGTGGCTCGCCGTTCGACGGTCCGGTAACCGTCCGGACCGAGCCCAAGTCGTTGACGGCGCGTACTGTTCCACGCGCGCATCAAGGAGATGTCAGCAAATCGTAGGGGCCCAGCAGCGAAGCCTACTGGGGCCACGGGTAGTCTGAAAGTGAAACCCGGGGCCCTGGGACGAAGGCAAAGAAGGAACAGGAGTGGGTTTTTAATCAGTAAAAGTTTGACACTATCTCTCGCTCCGCCCAAGAGCGGGATTTGTCATAAGATGATTTTCCCACCTGAAAAAAAAAACCCATGATTTTATTAAACCTTCCTAAGTCTATAAGGGTCTCTACATGAGATCTATGAATACATTCATCCCGTATGATTAAACCGATACCTTGCAAATTTTTCCCAAAGAGCCATTTTTACGGAACGAGCACACGCTATCTTTCTTCAAAAAAAATAGTCAGAGGCAAGGCAAGTTCAAAAGAGAGGTTCAAAAGTTGAATGAGCGGTGCGGCCACCTAATAGAGTCTCAGCGATACCCGACAGCCGCAAGCCGCAACGCGTCGGCCGTTGCCGTGCTTGTATAACTTGATCAACATTTTGCTAGGGCGTTATTTTAAAACTGATATCTCATAAGATATTTATCGAAATCAATTGATGTGAAAGGCAATTATGTTCAAAATGAAATACTTAAAATGAATATTGTACTTATTTGGATAAGGATTAATATAAAGTTTATAAAAACACCTTCGCAAATAATGTATTATTTTAGGACAAATTTGATTACCATAAAAAAGGTTATAGGGAGCCAATCTTAAAAGATAGACATATGCTGTCGCGGTCTTTTTGTAGAACTTTTAAAGGGGAACAATTTTCTAGTACATATTTTTGTTGTAACTTTAACCGTTTACGCAGCGCACGCAACGGAAGCTCTAAAATGGAATAATTTTCCCCCGTTTTTGCAACATTTTTTGTCGATACACCGTTCCTATTAGTCATAGCGTGATATTATATAGCCTTCCTCGATAAATGGGCTATCGTATACTGAAATAATTTTTCAAATCGGACCGGTAGTTCCTGAGATTAGCGCGTTCAACCAAACAAACAGACAAACGCTTAAAATTGAAGCCCAATTCTTGTTGCCCAATTCTGCAGTCCTCATATCCAAAGAGTAAGTAAAGCTAACGCTTTACTCATACAGTCCTCTAATTTTCAAGCACCATAAAAATACCGCGGAAATGTCTATGATTACATACTTATTTGAACCACAGATAATTTAATACTAGATGATCTTATTATTGTTAAAAATACAAAATTATTGTTTAGGCTGGTTACAGACCAATGTCACAGTTCACAATCGTCGACCGCATCGTCGCTTTCCATCAGGTGAGATAGTGGTCAAGCGCGAACCTATCAAGAATTAAAAAAAAGTTTTATACTGTGCCAATGTTGCATACTAATTTTGACATTTTACTCGTGAACCTCGCCTCGATAACCTAACCTAACCTATATTTAGAGATAAAAACCTTTATCTCAAAGACGTAGTATAGTTTGTATTATTATTGTGTGTAGTGTAGTGTTATTGAATACACTTTTGTAATCAAATTAAATGTTAGAACAAAAGTATACATAAACTGGCTTCTGCTGGCTGTTTCGCCTACATGAAAGAAGAAAACTATCCCAAGGGATTATTCCCTTTACCACTTTATAAAGTACCTAGGTGCTATTCCAGGACATGGCTTACCCGGGTGCCAAACATTCAAACCCGTTTAGAGCGTGAAGGAGTAACAAACATATATACATACAAACATACGTCCAAGCTTTCGCTTTTAAAATAGTAATGTGACCAAGTTACCTCTTTACAATAATATTAAATTTTTTCTTATTTAGGCAATGTGCACCCATCCTTATAACAGATCGCTCTACATTTCATTATAAATTGCTCCCATAGATTACGGCATAAGCCTTATTACACACTATTGTAATAATGATTTATAATTCTGTGTAATATAAACAAACACGCTATGCCTTCAATTTTAATAATCAAGTTGTTAGTAGTTTGTTTTGTAATTTAAAATTGATCGTTTTTGTTTATTTAAAATACAAATGAATGCCTATTGGCGTAGTGACTACAAGTGGGTACCTACTGCTATGGAGAGTGAAGTTCTTAGATTCAATTCCACGGTTGATCAAAACCTGGGCTGCGGGATTGTTCGACCCTGGATCGAAAAGGGACTGAAGAAATATGGGTAGGGTTTATTCAGTAAAAATCTGACATTCCCATTCACTGCACCCAGGGCCTGGTCCTCATTGGACAGCGAGCTACCTACTGCTCGTCGTCCGCAAGCCTGCGGTGGTTGGAATTCTCCCCTCCTATGTTACGGCGGCTGGGGTGTGAATATGTCTTTTCCCTCGCGGTTGCAGCCTTCTCTTTCGCTAGCATTACTGCTTCGCAGTAGGAGGCGACCGCTTCCCATTTCCTCTTGCTCTGGATCATAGCCTGAACCCGAGCCGGACCCGAAAGGTCACCGCGACCCGCAACCGAACGCCACCACGAGGACATACATGGTCACAGAATAAGAACATGGTGGAGTCGAGCAGACTTCCACCGAACTCTAATGAGTTTATGATTTGCATCATCTGTATTGTACCTATTACTTGTATAAATTTTGAAACAAATAAATGAAAAAAAAAAAAACACTCCACCGTGTCCTCTGGGCGAATCTCACAATAGTGACACTCGGAAATTTCTTCCCCCGGAATCTAAAACAGGAGTCTTCCATACTAGCCATGTCCGGACCTGCGTCAGGCGGTGCCTCTGTAGCCACTCCTCAAAGAGGGAACTATTATCACCACTTGTGTGTGGCTTACACAAGCCCGTGCCTACGATAGCCGGGAACCGCCCTGCGACGACCGACACCTAGGGGTCTCCTGTGGTGACTAAGGGCCTGCGCCTTAAGACTGTCTTAGACAGACTTGTCTACGACGTCGCAGACTTGTCTGCGACAAAACTGCCCCCCTAGCCAAGTTACAATCGTTTCGTTCGCGCCGAACGCCTCGAGTAGGCCACGCCTCAGATTCCTTTGTTCTGACCACGTGACTGACCGTTAAGATGACGTCAGAACAAAGGAATCGGAGGTGTGGCCTACTCGAGGCGTTCGGCGCGAACGATACGACTGTAACTTGGCTAGGGGGCTGTATTGTCTACGATACGGCGCACACCATCAAGACAAAACAGTCTAGCGGCGTACGGCCAGTGTTGCCAACTTAGTGGATTTTCCACTAAAACTGGTGGTTTTAACCCCCCATTTAGTTGCGAAATATTGGTTTTAGTGGCTAGTGGATTTTTCTAGTGCTTTAGTAAAATTAAATTTCTTACTAAAAATGCGATCACTCGGGTGTAAATCAGCACCATAGAATCCATAATTATCAATCTGATACCGACGATGATGGTGCAAACAAAAATGATTCGTCTGAACACGAATTAATACATAGCTGTTATTGAATAATTTGTATGTCGATTTACCTACTAATGTTAATTTACCCACAAATGGTATTTTGATCAACTTATTGTTAATTTTTAACACTTATTATTAAAGGAAACTAATAACCTTTATGCTTACTTATTTTATTTCGTACAACACACATTTTTTTAGTGGGAAATTTTGCGATTTTGTGTGTGGGATAATTTTTGTGTTGTGTGTTGTGGTTTTAAAAGTTGACTCTAGTGGTAAGTTAGTGTAACTGCTGGCAACACTAAACGTTTCTAAACAGTCTTGTCGCAGATAAGTCTGCGGTGTCGTAGACAAGTCTGCGTGACGTCGTAGACAAGTCTATGATAATATAATAATAATATTCCACAACTATCACACAACGCCGTCTAGCCCCAAGCTAAGCAGAGCTTGTGTTATGAGTTTATGAGTACTAGACAATTGATAAACATACTTATATATTTCTAAATACATACATATTATAGATAAATTACACTCAGACACCGAATAAATGATCGTGCTCATCACACAAACCTTTGTACTGGGTGGGAATCGAACCCACGACCTCCGGCATAGCAGTCAGGACCACTAACCACTAGACCAACAGGCCCAGTCAATTATGCAACCTTGAAACATAAAATAACAGTCAGACTGCACTATTACAGTTGATTATTCCTCTGACGTCATAATCTCATGAAGCGCATGCGCTTAATAAGTGCATGGTTAGAATTCTTTTCTTATTTAGTCTGTTTACGCTTTAAAGTGGGATGAACAGAGAGAGACAGAAGATAGAACAGCTGTTCATATTCGTATTGACACTTCGTTAACTTGCGACAAGGATGACATGACTGAAAATTTGGCTTGCGCAAGTATGATCACATATCCGATTTTCGTACGAAACTCAACTGGCTTCCAATACGTCTTCGCTGGAATGTACACATCTTGTCTTAGAGCAGAGACCGTGTGTACCTTCCGGCGAGTGTTCTGCTCAAACCTAAAACCCCGCTTATCTTAAAGAACGTTTCAAAATCCTTCATGACACACATACTAGATATCTTAGGTCATCGGAAAACTTGAGGCTGGAGATGCCTAGCCATTCCACCAATTTTCATTACAAGTCGTTTGCAGTTCAAGCAGTGCGGCTGTGGAATGCTTTGCCCGTGTCAGTAAAGCTAGCTCAAACACTCTCAATTTTAAAAAATATGGTTAAGGGTGATCACATGTATAGTCAAAAATAAAAAAAAAATCGAAATCCCAAAATTTTCTACAAAAATTTGTCATAATTCATGACAATTGCTCCATAAATACCTACATTATATATTTATACATTTATACCGCGTACATCGAAGGACTGGAACAATTTGCCTGCTGCGGTCTTCCCGTCCAACTATAATTTAGGTGTCTTCAAGGCTAGAGTGAATAGGCTCTTAATAAACTAGTGCGCCTCACCATCAATGATTGCATCGCTGCTTACCATCAGGTGGGATCGCAGTCAAGCACTGGTTTATATGAAATAAAAAAAATAAAAAAATATATATTGTTTGTATTTTATGCAATTTATTAGTTTGTTTCGGTGTTTCTTCTCAGGGTAGTCAGCTAGAAAACACCCGGCCTCGTCTAGTTTAAAATGACGAAAAAAAAAAATGTAAAAGTTTTTTTTTAACCTATTTGCAAAATAGATAAATATCATTTATAATCATTTATTAGTTTATGTCTTCTATAAGGAAATCCACCACAAACTACTTGCGCATCTTTTTCTCCTTCTCTGTCAAACCCATCCAAAGGTCTGTAAAAAAATAATTTTAAGTTCCTAATGTAATTTTTATTTTTGGTGTACAATAAAGAATATATATCTATCTATCTTGTTATTCCTTGTAAGTTGCAGGGTACCTATAAAACCCGTTGACAAAACATTTTAAAAGTCCCGGCTTCTCCCCTCTAGAAAACAACCCATTAGTCACCTCACAGCTTCCTTCCCTGTATCATCTTATTGACACGGCCCATTATGGAAGAGTTCCCGGCTCAGTAGCACACGGCCCATTTATTATTTCGGTGAGGTTCCTGTTTTGAAACTACTTCTAAATTGACCGAGAGGTGACAGTGTTATGATATCAAAAAAGATCGCATAAAAAAATTGTTCTTATTAACTTACTTGGTTAGAAAAATATGCTTTTGATTCGACAGTTTAAAGGTAACATCGCTTAACTGCCACATTGGTCGAAAATAAGTTTTATAACTTATTTTAAATGAAATAAGTCATATAACTTTTTTTCTACCAAAATAGTCTTTATGCGGTTTTAACTTTCCATTGTCGATTTAAATTGGGGAATTATAAAACGAGCGAACAAAAAATAAATTTGCGACTGATGATGAGATACTATTTTAATAACTTGAGCGCTATGAATTTGAGTAAGCGAAAGATTAACAAAACTAGCGACAAAATATTGATTAATAATAAAATCCAGAACGAGCTTACTAAAAGTGGGTTGTGATTAATCCATTTCAGATATTAAAATTCTAGCCGTGCGACAAAATTACTAAGTGAGCGACTAAATTACTAATTGAGCGACTAGAAATATTTTTTTTTACATAGCGAACTACTAATAATAAAAAGTTCACTTTAAGAAATGTTTTCACCATTGTCGAATCATCAAGTCGCAGACAGATTCATCATTTTGAACAGGGTGAAATAGGTTAGGTTAAGTTAGAACTGTTACCAACCGCGCGTGAGCCGAGCGAGCGAAGCGAGCGGTGCCGCGGCAGCGGCCGGCGAACGCTACGTCAAAATTGCTCGCAGATTTTATTTCAACATTTTCTAATTATCTGGGTTTTCGCAAAATTTGAATTATCTGGTATTTTTAATGGTAGTTTACCATGTGACATACATAAAACATAAATATCGATATTTAGGACATTCGATACTCTGTTCTTCGATATTTAGGACATTCGAAACATTTCATTTAAGATAAAATGCCGCTCAGTATAAATAAATCATTTGCCAAATATTGAAAAAAATGCAGGACGTAACGTTGACACTCAAACAAATATTAGATCGCTCAAATATTATGAAGCTTCTCATTTTGTATTTTAAGTGAGTTACTTAAAAGTTGCTGTTCTGTTGATTTCTCATCACTCGCAGTCAGTCGCACACTTAGTAATTTTGTCGCACGGCTAGAATTTTAATATCTGAAATGGATTAATCACAACCCACTTTTAGTAAGCTCGTTCTGGATTTTTCAGGCGGTCGCCTCCTTCTGCGAAGCAGTAATGCTGGCGAAGGAGGAGGCTGCACGCGTGAGGGAACGAAGGTCCTCACGCCCTAGCCGCCGTAATTCCGACCCCGACTACCGGCCACGGTAGGCGCGGGCTTGCGGACGGCGAGCAATGGGTGGCTCGCCTTCCGACCGTCCGGTAACCGTCCGGACCGAGCCCAGGTCGTCGACGGCGCGTGCTGTTCCACGCGCGCCTCAAGGAGATGTCAGCAACTGTAGGGGCCTAGCAGGGTCGAAGCCTACTGGGGCCAAGGGTCTGATTCTGAAAGGAAGACTCGGCCCTGGTACGAAAGGCAATGAAGGAACAGGAGTGGGTTTTTAGTCAGTAAAAGTCTGACACTATCTCCCGCCCCGCCCAAGAGCGGGGGATGTCATAAGATGATTTTCCCACCGAAAAAAAAAAAAAAAAAAAAAAAAAAAAAAAAAAAAAAAAAAAACACTTAGTAATACTATAACCTAATTTAATTATTTTTGTCACTTAAAACTTTAATTTACTGTCACTCGTTTAAATACTACCCATTTAAATTTAGAGTTGGAGAAGTCTCACTAAAGCCACTATCAACCTACCAGACCACATACCAGACGATCCATGACCATGACTACTTTACCAGCCCCCCTAGCCAAGTTACGACCGTTTCGTTTCGATTCTCTTGCGTCGAACGCCTCGAGTAGGCCACGCCTCCGATTCCTTTGTTCTGAGCACGTGACTGTGCGTTGAGATGACGTCAGAACAAAGGAATCGGGGGGTAGGAGTGCACGACTAAGAAGAATAGTGAAATTAGTGAAATTCCGCACAATAAGACTCGTCAATTTCTTCTCTGGGTTACGAGTTTAAAGCACAATGCATGATGAGTCCATGACGCATAATTAATTATAGTATATTTACAGCTCATTGTTAAAGGATTTGCGTTTGCGACCCACGATGTCGTCAGTCTTCTAGTGAAGAATAAAGCGAGAACTACACACACACACTACACTTTTTTTTTTTTTTAGGTGGGAAATCATCAAAATGACTTCTCGTGCTCTGGGTGGAGCCAGAGGGCGTGTCACACTTTTACTGACTAAAACACACCTGTATCCTTCAATTACCCTTTGCGTTCTAGGACTACGGGTTTCCCTTTCAGAAATTCTCCGCGGTCCTAGCTACCGGGCATTGGCCCTGCTGGGCCCCTACGGTTTGCTGACATCTCTTTGAGGAGCGCGAGGATCATACGCGCTGTTGACGACTGGGCTCGGTCCGGTTAATTACCGAACAGCCGGACGGCGAGCTACCCAGTGCTCGACGTCCGCAAGCCCGCGTCTCCCGTGGCCGGTAGTCGGGGTCGGAATTACGGCGGCTAGGGCGTGAGGACCTTCGTTCCCTCACGCGTGCAGCCTCCTCCTTCGCCAGCATTACTGCTTCGCAGAAGGAGGCGACCGCCTGCCATTCCTCCTCGCTTCGGACCATAGCCTGAACCAGGGCCCGACGCGAAAGGTCGCTGCCGCCAATTGCCTCCACGAGGACACGGCGGTGCTCGGCCCAAGCGGGGCACACCTCCACCGTATGCTCCACCGTGACGTGGACCACGCGTGGAACTAACGTAGTTCTGCAAGTCTAGTTGCCTTATAAAATGTATGGAGACCGACGCGCTTAGATCGGCGTACGTGAACCACGTGTGCGCAATGTAGTTCTACCTTAGACTTTACTTCTCGCTGAGAATATGACTCTAATGATACTGGCTAAAGATGTTAAATCGAACAGGAACAAATGAAGTGTAAAAATGTGAGCGAGAAAGAGGGATTATATAACTTATACGACATTAGTTTTGGTATGCGAAACCCGACACACGTGTCTAGTATTTTTATGTAAAGAATATGTGTACAAAATTTCATAACTATACGATGAAAAATCACAAAGTTATAAGCTTGTTATGTTACCTGGTTGGCCGCACAAATATATGTTCACCGGGCCACCCGGGCGACTGAGGGGTGGTTTTACTCCCGCATCCAGCTGTGCGCTAGGGTCTAATGTCCGCTATAACCTGCCGTGACCTGTGTTGTACTTAGGGCTTGAGACAAGACTGTCTTAGACAGAATTGTCTACGACGTCGCATACTTGTCTACGACATCGCAGACTTGTCTGCGACAAGACTGTTTTGAGACGTCCAGTTTTGGCAACAGTTACACTAACTTATCACTAGAGTCAACTTTTAAAACTGTAGCGACATCTATGGCGTCACATAAGAACTTATGCTGCATCGCGCAAGCAAAGTTCTCCGCGCGATTAGAACATATAGAACAGCCCGAAATCATCTATTGGGCAGTAGCCCGCCAGACATAACACCCGTCTGGCCGGAGGATCCTCCCTTTTCAACGGAGGTATGTGGGGCTTTACTCCCTGTTCCACATACCCCTAAAATGATGACCCTCGACAATGAACGTCAGCGCAGCCTTCGTGCAGCCACTACTTGGTAACGTCATCATCACTTCCTCAAGCTTTCGAGCAGCGAGCCATACAGCCAGCACCCACGGCTTTAAAAGGGTATCCTGACCACCAGCATGCCTACCTGGTCATACCTGGTCATCACCCTCAGCCTCATCAGCGACCTTGGCGAAGCACACTGCACCTTCGGCCAGTCACATGAAGAGCAATGAAGAACCTCTCCTGGTCGACGCCTGCAATCAAGCCCTACGTCGCACAGCACCGCTCCGACTCACTGGAGCCAGCAGCACTACTCCGACTCACTGAAGCCTGCAGCATCATCCCGACTCACTGGGACATCATCACCCCGACTCACTGGGGCATCATCCCGACTCACTGGGACAGCACCACCCCGACTCACTGGGGCATCACCGCAGACAGTTCCGACTCACCGAGAACTATGTGGCATTCGGTTCCGACCCACTGGAACCAACCTACCACTGGCCTGGCACACATCAAGAAGCATCAAGAACCATCGATCTCCGATCTCCGGAGGGGAGTGATGTAGCGACATCTATGGCGTCACATAAGAACTAATCCTGCATCGCGCAATCAAAGTTCTCCGCGCGATTAGAACAGCCCGAAATCATCTATTGGGCAGTAGCCCGCCAGACATAACACCCGTCTGGTCGGAGGATCCTCCCTTTTCAACGGAGGTATGTGGGGCTTTACTCCCTGTTCCACATACCCCTAAAAACCACCAGAAAACCACTAACAAAAAATTACCCCACACACAAAATCGCAAAATTTCCCACTAAAAAAAAGTGTGTTCGAAATAAAATAAGTAGGCATATAGGTTATTAGTTTCCTTTAATAATAAGTGATAAAAATTAACAATCAGTTGATCAAAATATCATTTGTGGGTAAATTAACATTAGTAGGTAATTCAACATACAAATTATTTAATAAGAGCTATGTATTAATTCGTCTTCAGACGAAACATTTTTGTTTGCACCATCATCGTCGGTATCAGATTGTTAATTATGGATTCTATGGTGCTGATTTACACCCGAGTGATCGCATTTTTAGTAAGAAATTGAATTTTACTAAAGCACTAGAAAAATCCACTAGCCACAAAAACCAATATTTCGCAATTAATTGGGGGGTTAAAACCACCAGTTTTAGTGGAAAATCCACTAAGTTGGCAACACTGGCCGTACGCCGCTAGACTGTTTTGTCTTGATAGTGTGCGCCGTGACGTAGACAAAATAGTCTTGTCGCAGACGTAGACAAGTCTGCGACGTCGTACACAATTCTGTCTAAGACAGTCTTGTCTCAAGTGTGCGCAGGCCTTTAGTTTCGGAGGTGTCCAACTTGTGTCCTTTTTTAAATATTTTTGGGAAAAAATATAACAGTGTAAAAATTATTGGAATCGTTTCAGTTACTGATTCTGAACAAACTATATTCAGGTTTCGCATACTTATACTAAACAATGTTGTATAGCTACCCTTTAACAGTTCATTATAGGTCGTCAAATGGTTCGCATTAAGAGCTGGTGGTAGCACCCAAGCTTTTCTTTATTTCTTTCTTTCACCCAAGCTCATTTAAAGAATCGTTTTTGAATGTATGGCCGGGACGCAGATCTACGCGAGACACAATGGCATTTTAATTGTCTGTCTAAATAAGTAGTGGAATTCGAAAGGGCAAAAGGCCGTAGTTAATTAGGGGCAAATTTACAGATAATAATAATTTTATTTATTTGCCAGAATGTAAGTGTACAAAGTAATATGATCTTAATTTAAATGAGGGCCATTTACATTCTAACATAACTTGTGGTAAAAATGTCATATTCATACTTCAGTTATCAATAAAATTGCTACAAAATGTCTGACTAAATTAATTAATAGTAAATATTTAATTTCACAAATCATTGATTAAAAATGTCATAATAATCAGACTCGTAAATGTCCTAGGCCTTTTTATTAACTACTAGCTTTTGCCCACGGTTTCGCCCGCGTACATAAAATACCTATAGCCTATGTCACTCTCCTCCTGTTATTCCTATAAAGCAGCTTTCTATCAGTGAAAAAATGTTTGCAATCGGACGTGCTTTCAGAGGTTAACTGCTATAAACCAAATAACAAGCTTTACCTCTTTATAATATTAGTGCTGTAGACTAATTAACTTCCGGTTAACTACTATCTTATCTGATGGTAAGCGATGGGGGTCGACATTGGAGCGCTCACGCTTGCCTAAAAGTCTTCTCCTTATCTGTACACACAATTAATGTGTTCCCAAAACATTTTACGTTTAGTAGAGAAAGCCATAGCAAGTTTGCACGATATTTTAGTTCATCATCTTCCTGCCCTTGTCCCGTTTTATTTGGGGTCGGCGCAACACGTTTTTTTCTTTCATTCTGTCCTGTCATTCGTCACGCTATCAGTAACTCCCTTTTCTTTCATATCACTTCTCACACAATCCATCCATCTTTTCTTTGCCCTCCCTCTCCCTCTCCATACATCCACATGTAAGGGCCTGTGCAGACTACGTTTTTTAAACGCGCCGGTGACGCGCGTTTTAGAAACGCACGTTGACGGCGCGTTTTTATCCTTTTTAAGGGCCTGTGTGCACACCACGTTTTTTGAACGCGCCGTTGACGCGCGTTTATAGCGATACAGACGCGATACGCACGCGAGTTAATCGCAGCCTGTAGACCTTTAATAGGATAAAAACGCGCCGTCGACGCACGTTTCTAAAACGCGCGTCAACGGCGCGTTTAAAAAACGTGGTGTACATAGGCCCTAAACTCATAACTCTTCCTATCTATAAATAAATATACGACGAGTACAAAATGAAGAGAGCCCTTGAATTCGCACCCCACAAGCTCTAAAACTCCACAAACATTTGTGGCATTCATTTTATTTCTACACAATTCCTTTTGGTAACATTACCATAAAAACCGGTATTCCAAACACTGGGACAGTCAGATTTTCTATATAATGAGCCCCCATGGTTGTCGATAAATCATACGCTTACAAAAGCAATATATTTTTGTGTTCAACACGTACTGAGTAGGTAGATTAGATCGGGCGTTACGAAATTATGTAGGGACTAAACTAGATGCGGTATATTAGATGTTATGACAAACTCGCTTTGCCAGCAGCTTCACCCAAACGAAAGTCGATGCTTTATCGACTTTTGATATTAGATTCTGATTAAAATATATTTAACTGTACTCCATCTGTTTAGGTAATTAACTAAAGGTAAACAATCTTGAAATGTCTTATCTAAAAGTTGTCTATAATTTTTATCTAAAAATGTTTACAATTTGTTATTTACCTATACCGATGTTTGGTAACTAACTAAATTTAAATAATCTTTGTACCTATGTCTTTTATACGATATTTTTTTAACAATTAGACATATTAAGATTGTTTACGTTTAGTTAACTACCTAAACCGATGGAGTATAGCTTCTGCCAGCGGCTTCGCCCGCGTGAAAGTCGGTTTCTCCATACAAACTTTGGACCCCCGTTTTATGCGTTTTAGGGGTGAATCTCGGAAAATCCGTTCTTAGCGGATGTCTACACCCTATAAGGAATCTACCTGCCATATTTTTTTGTAGGTGTTATTGTTTCTGAGATTTCGTGATTAATCAGTGATGGTATTTCTGGGTATTTCGTTTTTATAATACAGATTACCAATTATGTTTCATACATGTGGCAATAGGCACTATTTATTAGGAAATAATTAAATATTATATTTTTTTAGTCTTTTAGAATACAAAATATAGGGTGACTGGCAATTAGTGTACGATACTTAAACACGTGATTGTACTCATGATAACAAACAATTTTTATTATGGGAGCAAAGCCGAAATCGCGAAAAAAATATCAGCTGTTCAGTACATTAGGTAAACATAAATGTACCGAACAGCTGTTTTTTTTTCGCGATTTCAGGTTTGTTCCCATAGTAAAAGTTGTTGGTTATCATGAGCACAATCACGTGTTTAAGTATCGTACACTAATTGCCAGTCACCCTATATACTATAGGTACACTTATTAATTATTATGAAACGACTTATGAACATCTAAATTAATCAAAATATTTTTTTTAATTTATTTATTTCATCTTACAGATGTAAGATGAAATAAGATCTTTATAAGATTTTTTTATCCCCAATGCGATAATTGAGCTTATCCTAATTTATTAATACTAACATCTATACTTAACTAATAATTATGAAAAACAGAAAATAATAATATGTATAAACGGGTAGAACAATAACTCTTAAAATATGTGAATATAAATGACTTAAATCTTAACTAACCAGGAGTATTAATAACTTAACTTTGTGCATAAATACATGCTAATACAAAAACAATACGCTAGGCGTTCACATCACTGTGTAATCTGTGGACTAAGACTGGCAGCACTGCCACGTTGAGTGGTAATGCTAATTCTGTGGGCAAAAGACGGGTCAGCCGTCTGATCGTACAGATGCAATCGATCAGTCGGTGAGAACCAAGACTTAAGCGTTATGGCCCAAAACGGCTCCAAAATTTACCAATAAGGTTACAGTATTTTTTTTTAAGGTGGGAAATCACCCAATGATATCTCCCGCCCTTGGGCGGGGCGAAAACCCACTCCTGAAAAGAAGTAACAGGAGTGGGTTTTGGGCCAAAACCCACTCCTGTTCCTTCTTTGCCTTCGTTCCAGGGCCCCGGGTTCTCTTTCGCATCACCCATGGCCCCAGTAGGTTTCGATCCTGCTGGGCCACTACGCGCCGTCGACGACTTGAGTTTGGACAGTCGGACGGCGAGCTGCGCATTGTTCGCCGTCCGCAAATCCGCGCTTACGGTGGCCGGCAATCGGGATCGGGATCCTGGCGGCTGGGGCGTGAGGGCCGTTGCCTCGCGCGTGCGGCCGCCTCCTTTGCTAGCATTACTGCTTCGCAGAAGAAGGCGACCGCCTGCCACTCCTCCTCGCTCCAGACCATGGCCTGAACCAAGGCCCGGCGGAGAGATCGCTGCCGCCGAGTGCCCCCACAATGACACGGCGGTGAAGGTTACAGTATTGCGCCGCTTGAGGACCTTAAGCAGCTCAGGCGGCAGCCTCGGTACTAACAAATATACGAAAGTAATTCTGAAATAAATTTAATTATTATTATTATAGCCTGCCGTATTCGGAACATCAGTTGCCCCAAATATGTAATCAAAGAAGTTTGAACTGTGTTGTGTCATTAAAAATCTTAAGACGATTAAGACCATGACCGGCAGAATCCAGCCGGAAGAATTCTTATTAAAAACTCAGTGATCATTAATACCATCAATTAATATTTCGTAAGAATCAGCTTCCTTGACCTAGTGCTACAAATTGTTCTCAACATTCTTTTATAGTTAATTGCAATCACCGGCATAAGCATTTGACGCATTTCTTAATTATTTATTTATCTCTAGCAATGCGCATGAACCGTGATAGTTACACAGCTAAATTTTCACAGATGATGTAAAACATGATGATGACAAGGTGATGTATGTGTGATGGTAAAATGTGGCTGAGCTGTAATGTAATCTTAAGAATGATGTATTAAGTAGGTAGGTACCCATATTTGCAAAATAAAATTCTATTCTATACTATTCTAAATACTAAAAAACAGAATAAAACAAATATTTAAGGGGGCTCCCATACAACAAAATTGTTTTTTTATTTTTTTTGCTGTTTTTTTTTGCTACGGACGGTACGGAACCCTTCGTGCACGAGTTCAACTCGCACTTGACCTGTTTTTTCACAATAAAGAACAATATATTTTGCTATCTGCCAACTTCTGTTTGCCATTTTCCAACTTAACCTACCTGTAAAATCGGTGCAGTTTTTAGGGTTCTGTAACCAAAGGGTAAAAACGGGACCCTATTACTAAGATTCCACTGTCCGTCTCTCTGTCACCAGGCTGTATCTCATGAACCCTGATAGCTAGACAGTTGAAATTTTTTCTAATGCCGCTGTAACAACAAAATAGGTACATACTAAAAACAGCACAAAATAAATTGTGCAAAAGAAGTTATAATAATAATAATAATTTTCTGTGCGAGTCCGACTCGCACTTGACCGGTTTTATTTTCGATGCCCTATGAGCAGTTCCCCCCTTTTTGCTATATCTTTAAAATATCACCTTAACATGTACCAAATGCCACCTCCATAATTTTCTTGTTTCGCTTAGTCTTGTTAGCGGCAGACGGCATACAGGAAGCAGCATAGATCCTCATCTTTGTGGCCCAATTGTGTCTCTATTGATCAGACCCCTCGAAGAATGAACCATTGTGAGCTTTCTTTGGCCGTCGCGTCTACCAATCTTCCAATGTGCTCCGTCTGATGAAACGAAATTGGCATTTGTCTTGAACAATATAGAATGAACATATAAGCATAAGCATAATCAGCCTTTTAATGTTCCCACTGCTGGGACTCGAGCGTCCTCTCTCTAGGAGAGGGAATGGGCCATAATCCACTACGCGAGCCCAGTGCGGGTTGGTGAATGTCACATGTCTTCGAATTTTTGGTTCTAGGACATGCCGGTTTCCTCACGATGTTTTCCTTCACCGTTTTGAGAGCCGTGGTGATGAAATAAATTACACAAAGTAATGCGCCTGGCTGGGTTTGAACCCGCGACCTACAATTCATAAGTCGGGGCCGTTACTACTCCACTGTGCCAACAATAAAGAATGATTTTGAAAAAAGAAATCGTCGTGCTTAAGTCTTTTTTTTTGGGAGGAATATATTCTCCACCGCTTCTCCGCATCCCTTATAAAATAACTTCTCCAGGAGGGGGTGCCAGACTTACTGACTAAAACTCACCCATTTTACTTCAGTTGCCCTTTAAGCTGCAAGGCCTCGGTAATTCGCTTCATGTTTATCAAGTTTGTTCGAACGCAATGGTTAACTAATGGAAACAGGTGGGTTTTAGTTAGAAAAAGTCTGACACGCCCTCGCGCTCCACCTAAGAACGTGAAAAGTCATTTGATGATAACCCCGAAAAAAAAAACTTGCTGATGAGCCTCAAAGGGCAATGGAGATATTTATGCTGGGAGTGTCTTTGCGTGATCGAATCAGATATGAAGATATCCACAGGAGAACCTGGTTACCGACATAGCCTCAAGAATTGCCACACTTAATTGACAGTGGTCAATGACCGTCGATGGGGCCGAAAAGGTTCTGTAATGGTGACCGCGTACCGAAAAATATGGTATTAGAAAGTCGTGGTAATCGATCCACCTTGTCGATGGTGGACTACAGATTACCTGATGAGTTTCGCGAGAATTCGATGGATGCGAGACACACAGGAGTGGCTGTTGTGGTGACGACTAGTGATGCAACAGAAGTGTCTTAACGGAAGCGGAAACGGAAACAGATGTCAAAAGTAAATATTTGCGGATGCGGAAGCGGAAGTTTAATTCTATGAAGAAAAGCACAATTTTATTTTTTAAAAACAGCAGAAGGTTTACGTCGTAATCACGTCACGACGCGCGGTGATGCGCAGAATTAGCCAGTCATACTATAGTAGTCTTTGCGCAGAATGAACTAAAACTAAAAGAAACTCGTTGCGACACGTTTGTGTACCGCCCCCGCCCCCCCTTCGCTTTTCGATGTGTCCAGTCGTCCGCGCGCCCCCCACCACCGCGCTCCTCGGTGTATTCTTCCGTTTAGAGTTCTGTTATAAATTTTGTGGAAGCAGAAGCGGAAACGGAAGTGAATACGCTTGCGGAACTTCTGCAGAATCGGAAGCGGAAGCAGAGTTCTGTTGCAACACTAGTGCCGACGCTTTGGGAAGGTACATTTTCAGTACTGGACGTCTTCCGACTGAGTTGATGATGATGATTTTCTCGTTGTGTTCTCATGTCAGTTGGTGAAGTTCCCACTTTTCTTTCCACCTTATCCGTACAGTTAGATTTCTTTTTGTAATATCATCTATCTCCTTTCAGAAGGCAAGCTCCGCGTCCGCTGGTACAAAGATAAAAAACTCTTGGGCGACAGTCACACGCCGCACGAGATCCTGCCTCCCCGGGTGAGGATGCACGCCAACTACAGCTTGCAAGTGGACGCGCTGCAGACTCAGGATACCGCGGACTACACGTGTGAGGTAAGTGATGGCCCAGAAGTAAGACCGTAATTTGTTGTGACTTTATATTTTACTAGCTTTTGCCCGCGGCTTCGCTTGCGTACATAAAATATAGCCTATATCACTCAGGAATAAAGCAGCTTTCTATCGGTGAAAAAATTTTAGCAATCGGACTAGTACTTTCGGAGATTACCTCCTACAAACAAAAAACAGGGCAAGTGCGAGTCGGATTCGCGCAAGGTTCCGTATAAAACCTATGAAAACAGTTTAATTCCCGAATTGAATTACGAAGATTTTTCCGAATCGCAAATAAAGTTTTTTTTTGTGACGTTAATACAAAAATACGATTTTTTCACAGCTTCAAGGGACCGTAGACCTGAGTATGATTTTAATTTCAACTTGACGCGTTCCCGAGATAAAGGGTCTTGACAGACAGACAGACGGACAACAAAGTGATCCAATAAGGGTTCCTTTTTTTCCTTTTGATGTACGAAACCCTAAAAACGGGACACTTACAGTATCACTTTGTTGTCCGTCTGTCTGTCAAGACCTTTTATCTCGGGAACGCCCACAGGAAGCTGTGAAAAAATCAAAAAGATACGGCCGTTTAAGTCGCAAAAAACGTATATTTCGATACTTTCAAAGGAATCAAAATTCACAGGGTACTTCCCGTTGACCCAGAACAGAAATTTGGCATGAAACAAGGTCTTATAGCACAGGTATAGGAATAAATATGAAAACAGTAAATGTGTCTACTACGTCACAAAAAATAAAATACATTTTTGCAACTCGGAAAAATTTTCGAAACTCTATTTGGGAATTGTAGTTTGTACGGAACCCTGAGTGCGTGAGTCTGACTCGCACTTACCCAGTTTTTTTTTTCTAACGATTAGCCAGCTTTCGCCCAAGACTGGAACAATTTGCCTGCTGAGGTCTTCCCATCCGATTATAATTTGGGTGTCTTCAAAGCTAGAGTGAATAGTCTCTTAATAAACTAGTGCGCCTCACCAATAACGATTGCGTCACTGCTTACCATCGGATGGGATCGCAGTGAAGCACTAGTTTATATCAAATTTAAAAAAAAAATGCGGAACGCAAAACACGTGTCTAGTAATATTTTTGTACAGAATCTATGTACATTTCATAGCTGTATCATGAAAAATCACAAAGTTGTAAACTTGTTATGTTACCTGGCTGTCTGCACAAAAACATGGTCACCAGGCCATCCGAGCGACTGAGAGGTTGTTTTGCCCTCGCACCCAGCTGTGCGCTGGCGCCTAATGCCCACTATGACCTGCCGTGACCTGTGTTGTACTTAGTGTCGGTGGTGTCAACTGTGACCTTTTTTGAATATTTTTGGGAAAAAATATAACATGGTGTAAATATTATTGGAATCGATTCAGTTACTGATTCTGAACAAACTATATTAAGGTTTCGCATATAGGGTGACTGGCAATTAGTGTACGATACTTAAACACGTGATTGTGCTCATGATAACAAACAATTTTTATTATGGAAGCAAAGCCGAAATCGCGAAAAAAATATCAGCTGTTCAGTACATTACGCAAACATAAATGTATAACAGCTGATATTTTTTCGTTGGTTTGTTCGCATAGTAAAAGTTGTTGGTTATCATGAGCACAATCACGTGTTTAAGTATCGTACACTAATTACCAGTCACCCTATATACTAAAATTAATGGTGTATAGTGTGAAGTGTTATTTATCATAAGCTAACATCACATACAAATACAACGAACCCCAGCAAACAATTCAACCTATTGTAAAGCGACGCAAAGGTTTAATTGCGTACAGAACAATAAAAAGTATTTAATTGAGGATAGCAATTACTTTAAACTGATGAAAAGACGACCGCCGTTCGATCTTAACTATTTTTAATTTGTTGCTAGTGATGTCACTTGTTTATTGATGGATGTAATCGATGTAGTGGCGAATTTTATCGACTTTTCTTTCGACCGCAGTTTGATAAAAAAATTCTTTGAGTAGTTTTGATAAGTACAAGTTAGTAACCTTCTGCCCTGCGTTCAAAAATGAGGTTGGAGTTAACTCTAATGACGTCATCAGGGTAGATAGGTACTTTACGCTCGCATTTTTGAACGCGAATGTAGAGTTCAACTGTCAATGCCAAGCAAGTGTCATTTGGTTAGTGTTAGTTGGGTTAACTCTAGGGTAGCTACTCCAGTTATAAAAGTACGACCCTGGGTTGCAACTCGAAGAATTTATGAACGGTTAGAGTAGCGACTCTACTCTACTCTGGTTATTTTTGAACGCAGGGCTGTTTTATGGTGATTCTCACATCGCGACGCCATCGATCAGCGATCCGTGGGTAGTCCGAAAGGGAACCCCGGAGTCCTGGAACGCAAGGCAAAGGAGGATCACAGGAGTGGGTTTCAGTCAATAAAATTCTGACACGCCCTCCCGCTCCGCCATAGGGCGGGAGAAGGCAATCTATGGTTTCCCACCTAAAAAAGCGATCAGCGATACTTTAAAAATTCATGATCGCACATGGTTACAGATATGGCTTCACATGGCTTAGTCGCTCTGCTACCTAGATTTTGTCAAAACTGATTTTTATAAGTAGTCCAACGTCCTGCAGTAAGCCGAAGTGTTGGAAAGTGAATATAATCCTGAAGCCAGTCAAATTCGTAATTGCTTTAAGCAACCCCATTGTTTATGATTTGAATAGCTGTACATCGCTGTTTCACTCGCGTCGTTGGTTACTGCTCCACTTCCGTGGTTTGTAGAGTGATGTTATATATAGCATATTATTTGTAATGAACCTGGCTATCCCATACGGAAAGATTGTTTCTGCGTTTAAATAAAAAAAATCTTCCTCTTTATTATATTTGTATCGATTTACATGTGGATGGATGAAGAGGGAGAGGGAAACCAAGGAAAAGATGGATGGATTGTGTGAGAAGTGATATGAAAGAAAAGGGAATTAGTGATAGCGTGACGAGTGACAGGACAGAATGGAAGAAAAAAACGTGTTGCTCCGACCCCAAATAAAACGGGACAAGGGCAGGAAGATGATGGTGATAGTATTTTAAATACGCCAACAAAATGCTGGCCGCGCAGATAACTTTGATAAGCTTTTAATAAATTACTATCAAAACTTAAAAGAACCCTCTATAGGAAGTCATAAAATATTATGTTAAAAACCAATCGTACTTTATGCTATTCTCAAAAACAATGTACAATTTTCGCCAGCACCAGCCACAATTTTAAAAACATCGATATATCTTCCCCGCACTAGTATCATTATACGTTTCAGTGTTAGCTCTGAACCCAGTCCAATTATGCAATCAATCAATTTGTGCTAACTCTTTTGTTAACTACTGCTACCGACCCTCGTATTTTGTAATTGGCACGTACAATCAACAAAGTTTAAAACTGACCCTTTCAGTTAACGGCGCGTAGTATTGTAGGGGCCCAGCAGAGTCGAAGCCTACTGGGGCCATGGGCTGTGCGAAAGAGAACCCCGGGGTCCTGGAAAGAAGGCAAGGAAGGAACATAGGAGTGGGTTTTAGTCAGTAAAAGTCTGACGCACCCTCTCGCTTCGCCCTAGAACGAGAAATGTCATTGGATGACTTCCCACCTAAAAAAAACCCTTTCAGTTAAAACCCGCTTTTATCCGCATACTTTAATTCCATACTTTTTCGCACTAGTGCAGAAAAGTACGCGAGCTAGCCCCCGCCAAAATTTATTATATTTATCGTATCAGGCTGGGCGCTAAGCGACCCTCAAGAGTTGCACGTCAACCCCCGTTTATTTATATCTTCGTAAGTATATTGAAAAACGTCGTTTGATACAATTGTAAATATGTCACTGCAGCACTCGGTTCCATAACACCCTTGCCTGCGGCTCGGGCGAATTCCTCCTCGATCGCAATGAGAAACTTTCTCCACTTGTAACAAAATGTACTATTTGATAAAGCAGCAACTGTATTTTGAATTTGGAATCAATGACGGTAAACACAATTTTTCTGCTTTCAATATTGTCGACTGTACCTAACTATGGGCGTAATTGAAGCGACGCGATGTTATCATGACTTTAGTATATTATTGGTTCAAGAACACTAGCTCATGATTCATATTGTCTATTCCTAGATGACATAATAATCTATAATATAACCGTTTCTTCACACAGATTTCTGATTTTCAGAAGGAAGACTTTATCTGTCCTTCCTTTTCCCATGTGTTACATACCTATAAGTATATAGGAGAAGAAATTGACTAACTGATAATATTATCAACGCATAAGAGGAATTAAGTATGTTTTATCAAAGAACAGGATCTATATCGTCCATTTTTTTTTTTATTGATGATAGGCTCGCGTTTGACCACCATCTCACCTGATGGTAAGCGATGATGTGGTCGACGATGGATCACGCTTGCCTAGAAGTAGCTTATTCACTCTTGACTTAAAGACCCCTAAGTTGTAGCTATCAGGAAACACAGACTCCGGCAAGGAATTCCACTCCTTGGCTGTACGCATAATAAATGTGTTCTCAAAACGTTTTGTGCGTATGGGTGGGATGTCCACCATGTACCGGTGGCGCAACGCCGTACGTCTAGTGGTCCGATGATGGAACGGACTTGGCGGAATTAGATTGTGCAATTCCAGTGCACACTCCCCGAAATGTAAACGATAGAAAACCGACAGGCCAGCAACTCGCCGGCGATGTCCAAGGCTTTGGAGCTTCGACTCAACAAGTGCATCATTGCCAATGATCCTCTTGGCTCGCCTCTCAATCGACTCTAGCGCATTAAGCTGGTATTTGGCAGACCCGTCTCAAAGATGAGAGCAGTACTTCATACACGATCGAACTTGCGCTTGATAAAGTTTTAGCAGCGGTTCCGGCCTGAAGTACCGTCTGACCTTCGCGAGGATTCCCAGCTTTTTTGCTGCCAGTTGAGCCTTTGCTTCGATGTATGGCCCAAAGTTGAGAGTTGACGTTAGCGTAACGCCAAGAAGATCAAGATGGTCGGTTATTGGCACGGTCACACCTCGGAAAGATGGAGCCGAATGGTATTGACTCCGTTTAGCGGAAAAAGACACGCTTGGGTTTTAGTTGCATTGAACTTGACCAGATTGGCATCGCCCCAATCGGAGACCGCTTTCAAGGACGAGTTCAAGCGTTCAACCATAGCCTCTCGGGATGACTGGATCTGTGACCCACTAGCGCGTGCGTCAGCCACATATCTCTCGGCAACAGTGCTGTCGTCTGCATACCCAAAGATACCGGGCTTAAGTAAGTCATTTATGTGCAGCAAAAACAGTGTTGCCGAGAGTACCGACCCCTGAGGGACCCCGGCATTAATATCCATTTGACCGGACGAGCAGCCATCAACGACCACTCGGATGGATCGATCCCTCAAGAAGTCTGCGATCCAATCACACAGACCAGTGGGTAGACCGAAGGAAGGAAGCTTAGCAATGAGGCTTTCGTGCCAGACCCTATCGAAAGCCTTCGAGATATCAAGGGAGACGGCAAACGCTTCCCCATGCTTCTCGATGGCTTCGCTCCAGATGTGAATGGCATACGCTAGAAGGTCCCCAGTGGACCGATTTTGGCGAAAACAGTATTGCCGGTCACTGAGGATGTCGTTAGCTTCTAGGTATGCCAGCGAATACCTATTTAGATACTAACTAGGCTAGTATGCTATTCATAACAGTCAGGAATTGGCTGTCGAGGACAAGTCTTAGTCGCCTCTTCTAGGTATGAAAGCAATTTAATTGCGTAAGGAATTCATATAAATGCTTTTAATGATTGTTATTGATGTCTGAAGTTCTGGAGCCGTCAAATTAATAAAGAAAAGAAAAATCAAACGAGTTTTGATATGTGTGTTTTAACAAATAGACAGGTCTATATAGGTAAATAAATGTAGAAACTGACTGACTGACATATCAACGCACAGCCGAAACTACTGGGACTAGGAACGTGAAATTTTGCCTAGCGCTTTCTTTTATGACGTAGGCGACACTAAGAGAGGATTTCCCAAAATTCAACGCCCAAGGGAGTGAAACGGGGATCCAAAGTTTGTATAGAGATCCCTACTTTCGCACGGGTGAAGTCTCGGAATAAGTTGGGGTCGACTGGGAGCAAGTGCTGGAACTCCTGTAGTTCCATCACATCTCTTCGAGAGACCATGTCCATCAGTGGACCACCAAGGGCTGATGTTGATGAGATCTGTTGCTTACATCGATGAATTTTTTCTTCTTAAGATTTTTAAGAAATGCGACCATGATCAGTTTAAAAGAACTAAGTAACTTAACCTTTCGAATACCGAAATTAAAGACACAATAGAAAGACAATGAGAGCGAACGGCGGCGTTCGCTTGGGGCTTAATGAATATCCTGTTTTATACTTAGGAAATCATCAAATGACTTCTCTTACACTAGAGTGAGAGGGAGCGTTCAGACTTTTACTGTCTAAAACCCACAGTGTTCTTTCAGAGGCCCTTGGCGAGGGTCACGCTAATTCTTTCAAACAATATGCAGTCCAGGCATCAGCCCTAACTGATGAAAGAAGGGTTGGGTCCTCGCAATCCCACGCCTACGGTGGCCACGTAACCTAATTCTGTGGTGTACATTTCCTGACCCACATATCTCCGGTAACTGTTTTAATAACAAAAAACTGAGCACACACACTGAGGGTTCCGTACAAACTTACCTATGAAAACAGTTCAATTCCCGAATTGAGTTACGAAGATTTTTCCGAATCGCAAAAATAGATTTTTTTTTTGTGACGTAACTACAAATTTATAGTTTTCAGACTTTTTCCTATACTTGTGTTATGAGACCTTGCTTCATGCCAAATTTCAGGATTCTAGGTTCACGGGAAGTACCCTATGAATTTTGATTGCCTTGAGAGTGTCGAAATACACGTTTTTTGCGACATAAACGGCCGTATCTTTTTCTTCGTTGAGTCAGATGTTTGTTTTTCACAGCTTCAAGAGACCGCAGACCTGAGTATATCGTTTTAATTTCAATTCGATACCTCCACGCGTTCCCGAGATAAAGGGTCTTGACAGACAGACGGAGGGACAACAAAGTGATCCTATAAGGGTTCCGTTTTTTCTTCTTGAGGTACGGAACCCTAAAAACGGTAACAGAATGAGTGTTCTGTTACCCCGTCTTATGCAAAAGGAAGTCAGTAGTTAGCTCAATGGGCGGTACTTGTAAACGAAAGGGTAATTAACTGACCACCCTGCAAGCTAATTAGTGGGCGACAGTCTGCTATGTGTATCTAGATGGGTTGGAAGAATGTTGATTAGAAATAATGAATGGTATTTATTTACCTTGTAGCGACATCTATGACGCAACATAAGAACTATAAATTCGAAATCTTGTATTGCGGTATTAGTTCTCCGCGCGATTCGATCATATACGTACAAAATCAACTATAGGGCAATTGCCTGGATCAGACATAACACCCGTATGATCGGATCCACCCTTTTTAACGTAGGTTTTCGGGACTTTCATACCTCTAAATCCGATTTGATTTTTGAAGAAAGACCGAACTTCCTACAGTAAGAGCCAGCAGCCATCTCTTGTTTTGGCTCATTCAAACCCAGGGGCGCCGGCTCCGTGGGTGCTCGGGTCGGGGGCTCGAGCACCCATGAGAAATAAACAGTGGGTGCCGAGCACCCCTGAGAATAGACATCAAGAAAAAGATCAGTAATCGCCTTTTAGGTTACGTATAAATTATAATATTTCTTGATAAGTATTAAGAACTACTTTCATTTTTATATAATGGTTTCATTTTATATTTTTACCAAACGAAACGTACGCAGTATGTAAGTAGGACATTTATTTATTTCTCGGTCGATCAGTGTGCATTTCTCTTCTCACACTTCGCCAATTTTTCGAGTCCATCAAATGAGCATGAGCACCAGCACCCATGAGATTTTCTAAAAGCCGGCGGTCCTGCTCAAACCCCAAGCGAACACCGGTTCGCGCGTGATTTTGCGCCATTTCGCCATTAAAACGCTCAATATTTTATCATCTATGCAGACACCGGGTGTCTGCATAGATGAAAATCAAATCGCTCAAATTTAAAGTGACGCCCTCTAGCGGACAAAAAGTCATGTGTTAAGTTTAACACCAAAATTGTTTAAATAAAAATAAAGTAAAAAAACTAAAACCCGACTACGACAAAAAAAAAACGGCGCTGAAAAAGGATGAAAGAAGATTTTCATACTTCGAACAGAACAAAAAGAAAAGCCGCAGTCACACGTTATAGGTACCAACCGAAACACTTTAATAACGTGTGACTACGGTTTTTCTTTTTGTTCTGTTCGAAGTATGAAAATCTTCTTTCATACTTTTTCAGCGTCGTTTTTTTTTGTCGTAGTCGGGTTTTAGTTTTTTACTTTATTTTTATTTAAACAATTTTGGTGTTAAACTTAACACATGACTTTTTGTCCGCTAGAGGGCGTCACTTTAAATTTGAGCAATATTTTCGAAATGTACAAATGTAGCCTTTTTAAATGATACCAAACACGGCGTATTTATCTCCATTTTTATTTTTTAACACGTACATTTTGTCCGCTAGAGGGCGCCATGTCGAGTTTTGTGACACGTCCTGTAGCCTATGTTCAGCGGATAATTAAGACGGTTCTAACGATACCTCATACGTCAAGTTCCGATAAGTAGATTAGGAGCTATGTGGGAACAGATGAACAAACTCACATACATACATAGCCTGTCAAAATCATAACCCTCCGTAGTCGGGTAAAAATATCGAGCGTTTTATTTGTAGGGTATTTATCCAAGAACGTAAATAAGAAGTTCTTCATAAAGTCGTCTGTAAATATCGAAAATAAGCAAACTTTCCGTTATTCCCTGTATATGTATACCTATAAATATCGACGAGTTAATTATTTACCTACCTATCTGCTTTTGGTGAAGGAAAATATCGTGAGGAAACCGGCATGTCCTAGAATAAAAAATACGTTGACCTGTGACATCAACCAACCCGCACTGGGCCCGCGTGGTGGATTACGGCCCATTCTCTCTTCTAGAGAGGAGGCCTGAGTCCCAGCAGTGGGAAAATTTTAAGGCTGATTTTTTTTTTTTTTTTTTTTTTTTTTTTTTTATTTTGTAAATAGGTTTAAAAAAACACTTTTACACGTCAATTTTTTTTTTCGTGATTTTTAAACTAGATGAGGCCGGTGTTTCCTAGCTGACTACCCTGAGAAGAAACACCGAAACAAACTCAGGGGTCAAAGTCTCTTTTAAAGTCCATACAGTAAATATGTAATGGTCAAATCACATGAGAACCATGCAGATTTGTCTGAAATGGTCTTTTGAAGAAAGAACCTTACAGATTTGAGTGGACCTGTCCAGTCAGTGCAAGCATTTGTCAGTATTCGTAAAGCTCAACTCAGGACTACTAAGGAGCTCAACTACTTGACGAACAATACCAAGGAAAGGACATTTGGGTAGGCCGCAGAAAATACTCAAATTGCCAGACATACGTTAAAATTACTGAAAAGGAAAAAAAAAGCAATCAACATAGTCCTCACGTTCACAATAATAAAAAGAAAAATATTGTTTACAATACTAAGTAAACATTGATGTCAAAAATTAATAGAGAAAGAGAAAAAAAAAGTCAAATTGCAAATTAAAAATTATCTACAATATCAAATTGTAATAAATAATAATAATAAAAAGCAAAATTGAAATTAAAAACAAAAGAAAAAAAATAATAATAATAAGACAACAGTTGCAGTGCGTACTGGAGCAGGTCAATCCCAAGCCTTTTGGTCCTCAACATAGTCCTTTATAGTATAAAAAGCCTTTTGGCAAAGTTTTCGCTTTACAAATAATTTGAATTTATTAAGGCTTAGTTGTTGAATATGACTAGGAAGTTTATTATAGAAGTGTATGCATTGGCATCTAAATGAGCCCCCTATTTTTTTCAGCCTGGTTGTAGGAACCACAAATTTGTGTTTGTTCCTAGTATTAAAATTATGAACATCACTGTATTTTTTAAACATGTTTATATTTTTATGTACATACAAAATATTCTCGTAAATATACTGTGAAGGTACAGTCATTATATTAATTTCTTTAAATTTATCTCTGAGGGAGTATCTGGGACTTAATTTATAAATTTGATTGTGCGATACTTTATAATATATTTACCTGGTGTTCTTTGTTCACAGATCATCAGGCCGGAGCCATGGGGTCCGATCAGGCAGACACATTCCATAGAAGTTTTGTGTAAGTTCTACATAATAAAAACCATTTTTGTTCTGATGCTGTTTCAGCTCGCTCTATGCTCTATCAGCCACAAAATATAAAAAACAGTGGGTTACCACAGATCGAAGATACAGTTCTTCTTTTCGTGTCGATAAGCTATTTTTTCAATATACTTACTCAAAAACCCGTTCTTATCCCTACCGCTTTTAAGCATGTAATTTACTATTTTTCGCACTAGTGCGGAAAAGTGCGGGAACTCGTCCCCGCCACAATTTATTGTAATGTGTCGTATTTGGCTGGACGCTACGCGACCCCCTCGTCGCGCGTCTTATAATCACGTTTATTTGTATCTTCGTAAGTCTATTGAGAAATTTCGTTTTATACACGTGGAAATTTGTCACTGCAGCACTCGGCTCTGTAAATTCGCTAGAATTGTGAATGATTCACATAAGACTAATTTGCCAACAACGCATTGATACGGCTTTCAATACAATTAAGGAGGAAATACGACTTCGTACAACAACTGTCGAAATACGAATCAGATGTTGGGCCTGCATTTACAACGAGGCCAACAATTTGGGCAAGATTTGTAAAAATTATTAAATAAATGTTAAAAATGCAATTTCATTTTTTTATTTCTAGTAAAAACCCACGAAAAGAGAGATACGAGACAGATTTTACCATAAAAGAGTGAGATAACATTTTTAATAGGTTTTTCAGGTATCATTTAAGCAAAAATATTTTTTAAATCATAATTTTGAATATTTGTCTAGCGAATTCACAAAGTTATAAAAAGATTTTTATGGCATGTGGCACATCACTAGAAATTTTTTGAGGAAGTTGGAAGACTCCGGTCGCTTTTGGTTTTATTTTATAGCCATGTAAATAGCTGTAACATGAACAGCTATAATTGAAGTCCAAAACTTTGCAAGTAAATTTAAAAAAAAAAACTAGATAGCTAATGTCACTAATTTTAAATTTAAAAGTACTTAATACAATACACATCTAAATAAAATTAAAATTCAGAGTCTATGACTTATATATTTTTTTAAATTTGTACATTTGAATGAAAAATTTGGGTCTTATTTTCATAAATCAATAAAAAGTCGATGAAAAAAGATCCACAGGGCATGAGAAGTTTTTAGGGGTCTGAAATGATAGCAGATGACCCCTCCCGTCGACCATTTCAATTTGGCACACGATGCACCAAACACCCTGTATAAAATCAATAACCAGCATAATATAGGCTGTATAGGTTACAGTTCTATTATATATCGGGCTGATGTCCGCAACTCCACGACTAAAGCGCGTATTTTGCGTACGGGTGTGAAAAATGTGTCATACGATCTCTACCCAGATCCTCAAGGAAAGCTAGCAGCGCCTTTGTTACTGACCATTTCAGGGAGGGTACCTGAGTTCTTGAAGTACTTTGCCCTGTAACCAGCGGCTACTGGGCAGCTCCTCCTCCTTTGTGCAGGCTCTGCAGGGTGTAAACAGCCCTATTATTGTACTCGTATAAAACCTGGAAGGTACAAGAGAAGTAGCATAGCAGGTGACGCCATATCCTATGCAGTGACTCTACACTGGCACTCCGTTTGAGAAACGAGGAAACCCTGTTTAGTTTCTACAGAAGATACAGCTGAAAAAGTTACTTTAAAACTCGTTATTTATTCTACAACTTCCAATTTTAGTTCAACATAGTAAAACATAAGCAGCCATGTATAATGTTCCCATTTCTGGGACTAAGGCCTCCTCTCTAGGTGAGGGGATGGGACGGGCCACGTGGCCCCAGTGCAGGTTGGAGATGTCACATGTCTTCGAATTTTTGGTTCTTGGACATGCCAGTTTCCTCACGATGTTTTCCTTCACAGTTTTGAGAGCAGTGGTGTGGAAATAAATTACACAAATGCGCATGGCTGGCTTTGAACCCGCAAGCTCTTACCTCGTAAGTCGAGGCCGTCACTACTGGGCCACCACTGCTCTTTTAATTAGGTATCTAAAGAAAGCTCCAGATCTTCTCAGGCAGTTATTGACGATGAGTTTTTTCATTGGTCTTATTGCAGACTCACCAACAGTCAAAACGGTGCCAGAAGATGGTTTCCTGGAGGTTCGTAAGGGAGAGTACGTGGACATCGGGTGCGAGACTACCGGTACACCAGCCCCTATAGTGGATTGGAGGAAGAATGTAAGTTATTATACAATAATAATTATATTAATTGAACTTATTTATAAATATTTTTTTTAAGAAGGGGGGCCTCCTATTCCTGTCCTGTGAGGTACACCAGTAACCTCCGTAAAGTCCGTGTCGGGGTGCCCTAAACTTCCGAGCACGCTTCTTTCGGTCTTATACCATACCATATTTAAACAAATAAATATTTTGATTAATAGATTAATTTGACAAATTCAGGTATTAGACAATTTTTAGGTGTTTTTCTACCATTTAGACCCGTGTCAAGTCCAAGTCGACGGAGGCCCCCTGCAGGGTCCTCCTATTTCTGTCTGTGGGGTACACCAGTAACCTAACACGAAGGGGATAACGGGGCTTCGATCGGGTCTACCTGACGTTTCCTTACATTTAATTCATTTGACCTTGAGATCAAGGTCATTGAAATTGAGAATAAAAAAATATTTTTTTCAAATCGGTCCAGGCGTTTTCGACTCATCGGGGAACATACATAAAGAACACCCTCCTTTTTGAAGTCGGCTAAAAATATCTATCGACGAATTGAGAACCTCCTCCTTTTTCGAAGTTGGTGAAAAAGATATCTCAAATTAAAATCCTTCAATTCAAATTATCCCGGGATTATATGTTTCTTTGCAATAATTTTCTACAACGACGCGGGCGAGGCCGCAAAATTGAAATCGAAAGTACAAAATCAATTGGAAGTTCTGACCTTTCAGAATCGAAATGGAACCTCTGTAAAATCTCTAGAGGAAATCACGAGAAACTCTTTTCTTCCAGGGAGAGGCCATGGCGTTGCTTGAACACCGCTCCCGCATCAGGTTCAGGGCGGAGCACCGATTGTTAGCTGGAGTTTATGAGTGCATCGCCAACAACGGAGTCGGGGAGCCCGCCAGAGGTGCTATCACTGTCGTGATACAAGGTATGATATCACGTTTAGGGCACAGCGAAATGATAAATGATATTTATTTTGAAAATAGCATCATCTCCTTTTCCTATCTAGTTTTGGGTCGGCTTCCAGTCTAACCGGTTTTTTTTTTTATTGATATAAACCAGCGCTTGACTGCGATCCCACCTGATGGTAAGCAGTGATGCAATCATTGATGATGAGGCGCACTAGTTTATTAAGAGCCTATTCACTCTAGCCTTGAAGACACCTAAATTATAGCTGGACGGGAAGACCGCAGCAGGCAAATTGTTCCAGCCCTTCGATGTACGCGGCATAAACGACGAAGCGAAACGCTTAGTCCGGACCGTTGAAGTTACAACGTAAGGGTGGATAATCGCCGTACGTCGGGTTGTCCGATGGTAGAAAGGAGATGGCGGAATCAAGTCATGCAATTCCCGCGCACACTCTCCAAAATGCAACCTGTAAAATACCGATAGGCTGGCTACCCTGCGCCTGTGCTCGGGGCTTTGTAGATTGGACTTAACCAAATCTGGATCCCCAATTAGCCTCTTCGCACGCCTTTCCACTGAGTCCAAAGCTGCTAGATGGCATTTTGCAGCACCAGTCCATATGTGACTGCAGTACTTCACACACGATCGGACCTGTGCTTTGTATAACATTAGAAGCTGTCCCGGTGTGAAGTACCGTCGGACCTTTGCAAGAACGCCTAGTTTTCTAGGATGCGGCTGAACACCCATTTTTTCATGGAGCAGGCAGTCGCTTATCAGACCTCCACAACCCAGTTACTGGGCAACACGATACTCCTTGGATAGACTGATATGGTCAGACTTTCTGGCATCTGACTATCTGTAACGACTGTCAAAGATCTACGAATGACAACCAGGAGTCGGGACCAATGGCTTTACGTGGTTTTCGAGGCAGGGGATGTCAGTAATGTCCTAGATAAACTTCGAAAAGTACATGTGAATTGAAACATTCAAATTGGTACTTGCCCTTGGTTAGACGCACTGGGCCCGCGTGGTGGATTGCGGCCCATTCCCTCTCCTAAAGAGGAGGCCTGAGCCCCAACAGTGGGAACATCATAAGGCCGACTATGCTATGCTATGCTTGGTAAGAAAACCTGCAACCATCAGGTTATGACTGTAATGGCCCACTCCCATGCTGATGTTGGAAGTGGGCCATTACAGTCATGTCTAGGTTTGGAAGGGCCTGACAGTGAGATATAAAATAGGCTAATAAAAAACTTGATGACCTTTCTTCCCAGATGCTCCCGTGGTAACCTCAGCGCGAACTTACGTGCACACAGCGGTAGGGCTGCGGGCTGCACTGGCAGCCACGCTGGAGTTCGCGGTGCCGCCCGCTAGGACCGCCTGGTACAGGGACGGGAGGCCTGTCAAGACTGATGATAGGTAAGAAATAAGACTGGATACCATGACCATGAACTATGAAAACCATACCCATATTAAAGGGCCCTTTAATATTTCATATCTTAGGTACTTTTTTAAGGTGGAAAATCATCTAATGACATCACCCGCTCTTGGGCAACGCAAGAGGGCGTGTCTGACTTTTACTGACTAAAAACCCACTCCTGTTCCTTCTTTGACTTCGTTCCCTACCGTTTTGCTGACATCTCCTTGAAGCGCGCGTGAAACACTATGCGCTGTCGACGACTTGAGCTCTGTCCGGACGGTTACCGGACTCTGTGCTCTAGACAGTATCTGACAGTTTTTTTATCTTTCCGTCCAGGGTAGTACTAATGGTACAAGACAATGTTCATCAGCTCATCTTCAGAAACGTTCGGAAGCCAGACCTGGGGAACTACACCTTCAGAGCTGAGAACAAACTAGGCATGGCGGATCTGATGTTCAAGCTTACTGGTGAGTTTCAAGATCGTAGGACCAGGACCTGTACATTGACGTTTAAAGCAAGATTGTTTCATTCTTATTTCCAGTGTGGGTAAGAGATGGCGCTAGACAACCTGTATAGCTCTGTCTCTTACCCACACTGAAATAAGAATGAAACAATCTTACTTTGAACGTCATGGTAACCCCGTAAGTGCCGACGCTGCGTCTGCGCGGACGCCCGCGCGGTCCCGTATTGCAGTGCTCCGTCGCGGCTCTTGGCGCGGGCACCCGTCGCGGGGAGCCGCACCCCGCGCCCTTGTCGCTACGTAATAATAAAAGAAAGTTCTCCATCGACACGACTACATGCACACCGTTAAAGTTGAAATAGCGACACTGCGCAGGTAATAATCCGGTTTCCGCTACAGGGGCCGCCGCACACGAAACACGCGCGACGTCAGGCGCGCGACGGATGCACGCGCGGCTGCCCGCTTAACATAGCGTTGGCCCTAAGGACTACAATCCTCGGACGCGTAGTTTCATAGACGTGTATTCGTCATTATACGCTTCTACTCTGAGATGGCGATTCGTTAACGACCACTTTCGTGAAGTAAGTATTTGACAGGCCTGTTGGTCTAGTGGTCAGTGGCCCTGACTGCTATGCCGGAGGTCGTGGGTTCGATTCTCACTCAGGGCAAATGTTTGTGTGATGAGCACGATCATTTTGTTCTGTGTCTAGGTGTAATTTGTCTATTATATGTATATAGGGTGACTGGCAATTAGTGTACGATACTTAAACACGTGATTGTGCTCATAATAACCAACAACTTTTACTATGGGAACAAACCTGAAATCGCGAAAAAAAATCAGCTGTTCAGTACATTTATGTTTGCCTAATGTACCTACTGAAACGCTGATATTTTTTTCGCGATTTCGGCTTTGCTCCCATAATAAAAATTGTTTGTTATCATGAGCACAATTACGTGTTTAAGTATCGTACACTAATTGTCAGTCACCCTCTATATTTAGAAATATATAAGTATGTTCATCAGTTGTCTAGTACTCATAGCACAAGCTCTGCTTAGTTTGGGACTAGACGGCGTTGTGTGATAGTTGTGGAATATTATTATTATTATTTCATTTGTTATCTTTATTTTGTTTTTCCAGCTGTTCCTAATGCGGCATCATTCAAGGTGGAGGCAGGTCTAAACAAAGCGACAGCTACCAGCTTCACGCTAATTTGGGAAGTGGACTCCTATTCGACTATTATAGGTAAGAAATCATTGTCATGAGATACTGGGTGCGACTGTGTGGTACTGGGTGGTTTTCTGGGTGGATGACATGGTGAGGGTTGCGGGAATCCAATGGATGCGAGACGCACAGGACCGGTCATTGTGGCGACATTTGGGGGAGGCCTATGTCCAACAGTGGACGTCTTTCGGCTGAAATGATGATGATGCCCAAGTAGCACTGGGGGCTCTATAGCGGTTGAGTAATGGTACACATTTATTCTTTAAGCTGTCTATGTAAGCAGTATAAGAGCTCTATAGCATCCTATACAGCCCTTATACCACCGGTTTGGGCACAAATTATTCAGCCTTAAGTTCACAAAAGGTACACAGTAGCAGAATAATAGCACGTTAATGGCAGTTCAGGAGAGAACAGTGGTCTTAAAGCTGATCTACGGCACTATATAAGATTCCGTATGGTTCTTCATACAGACAAGAGAGTTATAAAAAGTAACGAGTGAACAATTATACAGTCTCTATAGTACTTAACGCTCACAAGTGTACCCTAAAAACTACTAGTAGGCTACTTTTTCTCCAAATAATCACTTGAGTACCACATTTTGTAATAAATATTTATTTTTAATAAATACTACGCGCAACATCTGTCGTGCGAGCGTCCATGTGAATTTTAAATGTGATTTTTATAACTGGTAAGTACTTGTGTTTATTATATTCTATACCTAGTGTTAATATTATGGGTATTGTAAATTTATTGTAAAGTATATACATATTTAGAGTTAAAATTTTCATGCGCCTCAGAAATAATGCCTTTTTATCAAAAAAATATATCTAAATAACCGGGGACGAACAATGCTATTTTTCATATTGGTGTTTTTATGGCATCTAAATCAGTCTATGGCTTTTTATTTGAACACTTACTACAAAATTAATCACGAAAACTCCGTAGTATGTGATAAAACCATAATTTATTTACAAATATTATAGGTTATGAGTGAACAAAATGGTGGCCATTTTCTTCAACTACAGTGAACCATTGTAGTTCCAAATTATTGCTGTGAACTCTTTCAAGTTTCACATATGTACCATTATAGTGTCGTGAGCTCTATAAAGGTTCACATGTGTACCATTATAATGTCAAAATATCTGTGTTAGGCTCATATTCAGCCCTGGGCTGGTATGCAGTTGTTCAATAGTTCACAATTTTACCCTTTTAGATATTTTATAGCATACAAAATTTTAGAGATCCGCATTGAAAATGTAAATTTTCTTTGAATACAACAAGTTAGTGTACCTATAGTTTTCGACCGCCGTGCCTCCACCTACTTTTACCTCCAAATCTGTTTCGTCATAGGTAGGTCAGGTTCCGAAGCCATGCCTTTAAAGTAGATAAAATCTTTAAAGGCTGACACCAGGGTTTGTCGGGTTGATCGTCAAACTTACAATCCACTCCAAAGAAGAAGAAAACTTGAGATTTGATTTTTCTTGAGATTTTTAAACGAAATATACGGCTTTGGTGGCGCGTGTGTTTCGTTTCATTTCGCTAAAATTTGTTGCTTGCCTAGGAGTTGTTAGACAGGCGGTGACATTATAATTTTTTTGCTATTCAGTTTCATATTTGTATTTTTTTTTTGTTTTTCAGACGCATAATGACAATAATATAGATGATAGACCTTGTTCTGAAGCCAATAATCAAATGATAACGGAAGAAACTTTGAATTTGTTACCTACGCTCTACTGCGATCAACTTATTGGTAATCAAAACCTATTGTTACAAAAAATTAATAACCAGGACAAAATACTCCACGATACTATTGAACATAATTATGCAAAAACTCACCCAGAAGGTAGCGATGTTGTCTGTGCAAATCAGCGAAGGCATAGCAACAATTACAGAAAAAATTGAACAACCAATGGCCGTTACTGTATTAAAAGACGCTAATCCAGAAGAAAATGAGGCGTTCCGTCTTGAACAGATTGACGATAAACAACAACTTGACAGTCTAGAAAATACTTTAAACGATAAAGCTGAGAGAGCAAAGTTACAAAAACAGTTATCATTTTTGTTTCAACCCTGTGAAGGCAATGGCTTAACATTTGCCTACAAATTGCTCGACTCATTGATTACACGCGATTTTATGTGTAAATATTCTTGGTCTGGAGCAAGTCGTGGAAATTGTTCAAAGATCCCGTTAAAAGATTTTAAAAACTTTATTAAAATCTTTTGTGACATGATACGTTCATGGGATCCTACATTTACCATGGGACAGACCGAAAAGTTTTTTAAAATATCTTTAAAAAATGCTATGAAAAGAAAGGCAATGAAAGATTTAAGATTTTCAACTAAACGAATTCGAAAAACTAAACTTAAAGCACAATTAAAAAAAAAAAAAGAACCGAATCAATCCACAAGCAAAGCTTCTACTAACAATCACGACTCTCCAAACGAATCATTAGTGATTATGTGATTTAAAAATAAAATTTATCAAGATTCGTAAAGTTGTATTATTATTTTAATGTATGTAACAAAGGTATAAAGTATTGAAATTCTTTGTATTCAACGCACACTAATTTACACTTAATATACTTAGATTCTAAAACAGTGTTATTTATTCTAATACCTCTACTACCTATATTTTCCTCCATTCTTTTGGCGACTTGTGACAGCGGCTTTTTACCTGATCTGAGCATGCTTTTGATCATACGTACGGAACCGTCATTAAAAATATGCATTTTTATTATTTTGGGTTATTACATACAAGCGCATGTTTATCGTCGTCCAAGTGTTAAAGAAAACCACGTCCACACAATTATTTAGCTTAGAGGATAATAATGAGGTACTCGTGAACAAATAAACAGCTCTCAATGTTACTAGATATCAATAATGGGGCGTGTAATGTACCTTAAACGTACATGTGAACTCATTAAACGCTCTTTTACAGAATAATATAAAGGCTGATTAATATGTCACAGACTAGACCCACTTACAGCAACAAGCTGAATAACGGTACACAACAGGTGCTACACAACAGCTTTTGGGTGTATTAATGTTCACATGTGTTGTACTAAAATGCCAGCATTATAACACCATAATGTGAACCTTTAAATAGCCAATGCCGTATAGTTCTTCTCTTAAAATGCTCTTGTTCAGCTATTAAAATGAAAGCTGACTAGAAGAGTAATGTTATCCTATTATAACACCAATAGTTACTAAATAGGACATTTTTACACTCCTAAACATGCCTTATACAGGTATAAGTGGATTTGTTCACTTCAAAACAGCCAATGAACCACATGTGGCCATTGTTAATGCTTAGAGATCACCAGTGAACTGAATGTGAACTATAAAAGAGAACAAAATGCTACTTGGGTGATGACTGGGTGCGATTTTTTTTTTTTAATTTGGGGTGGGTTTATCATCAGGGGTCGGAATTAGGTAGAGTTATGCATGTAGGTACTTGCATCGAAATGTTGATATTAATATGGATCTTCCCGGGATTTCTAACGAAAAATTCCGTATGGCCAACAATGTTACAATTTAATAATAATAAAACCTTCAAAGATAGATAAGACAAATAAAACAACGACAATTAACGTACAATTTTTATTAGTATTTTTCATTGAAAAATATGTCTCTGTGTAAACTGAGGTGAGGTTAACTTTATACACTTACTTCTCTTCAAAAAAATTTTGCTCTTTAAAATTAATCTCGGGATTTGAGGCATATCCACTTTATTTTTTCGCTGTATGAAATCGGTGTAAGTACATGTTTCAACTCTACCTAATTCCGACCTATAAAAATTGTGTCGACCTATAAAAGTTGTAACTTGGCTAGGGGGGCCCTTAGCCAAGTTACGACCGTTTCGTTTCGATTCTCTTGCGTCGAACGCCTCGAGTAGGCCACGCCTCCGATTTCTTTGTTTTGGTCACGTGACTGAGCGTTGAGATGACGTCAGAACAAAGGAATCGGAGTCGTGGTCTACTCGAGGCGTTCGACGCAAGAGAATCGAAACGAAACGGTCGTAACTTGGCTAGGGTGGCAGGTTATCATCAATCACTTCTCCCACTCTAGGGTGCTGCGAGAAGGAGTGACAGAATTTTACAGACTACCCGAGTGTTTTGACTTTTCCGTTTGCCATGGATCTTTCGAACAATTCTGTAGCCCTAGCTTCAGAGGCAGCGGGACTTAAAAAATGGGTCAAATGTTTCAATAGGATTTTAAAACAGTTATAGAGAACCGTGGCGGGAAACGCTTAAACCTCCTGATGATTTCATCGAGCCGTCTTAGAGCCTCTCGCCTGGACACGAGTTTCCATGGTCAACTTGAAAAACTTGAAGTCTGGGCTGTTTCAAGTTTTTCAAGTTGGGCATGGATGGGCGCAGTAAAGGCATTATTCACAGGTGGGGGTTCTCGGTCGATTTTCAGTGTTTGTACGGCGTCTCTCCGCAGACCATGGCCCACCTTCCATTTTGCATCACGAGCCCTGTTACCTGTTCACGTAGGGACCTAATGACAGCGTCAACGGACGGCATTGCCGTGGCCGAATACTGGGCCAGGCAAGGAATTACAATTTGAAAAAAAGAATTGCTATTGACAATGATAATTGGTTATGAAGAACAAGTGAACCGATTGAAGTGAAGTTTTGTATCATTGGTTTAAATATGACAATGCTATAGTTAGCTAGTAACAGCTTGTTCTTTTTCTAAGTTTTTTTATTGAGCTAACCTTTCATTTCATTTCCTTTCATTTTTTCTTTTGTTATTTTTTTTTATTTGACTGCCTCGTTGGACTCGAGGTCGTAAACGCGACTGCTAAGCGTGAGGTCTTAGGTTCGAATCACGGGTCAGGCAAAAAGTGCTATTTTTTTTTTCGTCAGGAATCATCCAAAGACATCCCCCTCTCTTTGTGTCAGATTTTTACTGACAAAAAAACTCACTCCTGTTCCTTCATTGCCATTTATACCAAGGCCGAGTCTATTTGCAAAATAAATATCATTTATCTTGGCTCATCTCTGTTGGAATTGACCACCGTAATCGAAAATCGGTCGGGAAGATTATAATCAATCACCTTTCTTTTTAGAATACAATCTGTGGCTACGTCCGTACTACGGTCGGCTGGTGACCCCAGAGCCTGACGCCTTCACAACGGAGCCTCCAGCCAACCAGTGGAGCAAGATCGTGGTGCCGGGAGATTCTAGTGATGGTAAGGGTACAGAACTTCTTTTTATAATGTGAATGACGTGAGAACACTGTAGACTCCGGGGATTCATGGACTACAGTTTTCATTGTGCTTTTAGGTACAAAGCTGACCGGTCTAAATTGTCCTCTCATATCGTACTCATAATGCAAAAACCAACTAAATGCACCAACATGTTTGGATTATTACATTATATTATTATTATATCCGATCAAATCTGTAGGTTATTTACTTTTTACCGAAGCTATCTTTGTAAATAAGTGTCGTAGCTAATAACCAGCTTTACTTGTAAATCCGTCTTGATGAGACGAATCGATAGCTATATTTAACTTAATTTGGTTGAAAAATTGCAGATAGTTGGTTTTTGCAATAAGGGTACCTACGATATTATCTATTATTACTGTAATATGGAAATATTGTAGAAATAATCATTTTTAGGGTTCCGCACCTCAAAAGGAAAAACGGTACCCTTATAGGATCATTTTATTGTCCGTCTGTCTGTCTGTAAAGACCCTTTATCTCGAGAACGCGTGGAGGTATCGACTTGAAATTAAAACGATATACTCGGGTCTGCGGTCCCTAGAAACTGTGAAAAAATCAAACCTGAGTTAAAAGAAAAAAAAAAGATACGGCCGTTTATGTCGCAAAAAACGTGTATTTCGACACTCTCAAGGGACTCAAAATTCATAGGGTACTTCCCATTGTCCTAGAATCCTGAACTAAAAAGTTGTGAAAATATTATTATTAATTCTTAATGAAGACATCCAGGTCGTCCCGCCATTTTCTTCGTGGTCTGTCGCGGCCCCGCGTCTGTGTCCGGTCACCTATCCAGGCTTATCCATAACTTATCACCCGTAATTTTTTCAGGACCCATTCACAGTGCAATTTACACAGTCAGAGGACTAACACCGTCTACCGTTTATGAAGCTATAGTCACATCGAGGAACAGGTAGATATTTTTTTAAATCATCAAATTGTAGCGGCATCTACGTCGCGTTAATGGAACTAAAGTTTAAAATCAGCATCGCGGTATCAGTTCCCCGTGCGATAAGAATATATAGCAGTCAGAAATCAACTACGGGCAGTTGCCTGGACCAGACACAACAACCGTCTGGTCGGAGGATCCTCCCTTTTCGACGGAGCTGCGGAGGTTTGCGCAACTTTAGGACCGACGTGCGTTACGCGGTCGGCCACGCGGTCCCATACAAAAGTGAGCCGTCGCGGGGAGCCCCGTGCCTACGTAAAGTTCTCAATCGACACGACTACATGCACACCGTAAAGTTGAACTAGCGACACTGTCACAATCCGGTTTCCGTGACGGGGACCCGAACACACGACACGCGACGTCACGTGACGGGTGCCCGTCGCGGGCAGCGTCGGCCCTTACACCTTGTTTTGCAACCTCTAAAAAATTATTACTCCCGCTCTGGGAGTGTTAGACTATCACTGACAAAAACCCACTTTGGGTTCCTTCTGTTGGTCTTTGAGAGGGCCATGGTATCTCTTTCGAACAATCCCGCAGCCCTAAACCGGGTACCTACATATTATGTCGTGGCCAGATCTTACAATTGCAACTATTTCATGAAACAGTCGGTTACATCATGAAGTGATCATTTTATGATCTGGCCAAGACAGATAGGCACATAAATATAATCCATCCAAAGGTTGTCTGTAAAAAATCGCTTTTAGCGATAAGACCGCCCATTGTGATACCCATTTTAAGTTCCTAATGTAATTTTTATTTTTGGTGTACGTTAAAGAATATATCTATCTATCTATCTATCTATAGGACCTACAGTTAGTACTATTCCAGATCTTAACCGTTTTAGTCATGTAAATTTTTCCTTTTAGATTCGGCTGGAGCAAACCGTCTTCGATTCTACACTTCGCTACGGAGCCAGGAGGTATTATTTATTTCAAGTATTTTTTTATTTAATTAGGTACCAATAAGAAATAGTAATCGTAATACCTAGTAAGTATAGGCTGATAACTTAGGGGGCGTTCAAGTATTACGTAACGCAATTTGGGGGGGAGGAAGGGTCTTGCAAAACGTTACGATGCGTTACAGGGGCTGGAGGGGAGTTCGAACAACGCGTTACGTTACATTGTTTTTTATTTAAATAAAAAAAATTAAATAAATATATGAATATATTAGAAGCGACAAGAAATATGTAACCAAGATTTATGTAACTCATAATATGATTTAAAAGAGTGTCCATGGAGTTTCTTGCGCGTTCTTCTCCATAGAGATCTACGCTTTGGAACGTGCAATTTAGCTTCACTTGTATTTTTTTTGACTGACCGACATTTTGACAATTCAAAAGTGCTTGTAATTGGTCTATTTGAAATAAACGTTTCTGATTTCTGAATAAAATACGTTTGGGGATAGAAGTAAGAATCGTGTGACTCCAAAACAGAATGTGTATATTTCCACCATGCACCTCCTTTTATATTAGTTTACAATATTACCTGCTAAAACTTAACCAATAGTAACTTAGTATCTACAAAACAATGAGCGCGGTTCGGGCGCGCAATGCTTTTGTTGGGGCAGCTGGGGTAGCAGGTACCAAGGCTTAACAATGAGCGCGTAGCGTGGGAATGCTTTTGGGTCGAAAGCAGGTAGCGAGGCTCGCACGTGTGATGTGCTGTAGGATGGCTACAGTACTCCCCCTCAAGCGAAGCGTACCGGCAGTTTGACGACACGACCCGAACGTGTTTTTCTGTTGTTAGCGGGCTGTGACGTCATGCTTGTATGTGGTACTTGGGTTTCCTTGGTGCTTCTTGATGCGCGCCAGGCCAGCGGTAGGATGGTTCCAGTGGGTCGGAACCGAATGCCGCATAGTTCTCGGTGAGTCGGAACTGTCTGCGGTGATGCCCCAGTGAGTCGGGGTGTTGCTATCCCAGTGAGTCGGGATGATGCCCCAGTGAGTCGGGATGATGCTGCAGGCTCCAGTGAGTCGGAGTGGTGCTGTGCGATGTAGTGGCTTGACTGCTTGCGTCGACCAGGAGAGGTTCTTCGTGGCTCTTCATGTGACTGGCCGAAGGTGCAGTGTGATTCGCCAAGGTCGCTGATGAGGCTGAGGGTGATGACCAGGTATGACCAGGTAGGCATGCTGGTGGTCAGGATACCCTTTATAGCCGTGGGTGCTGGCTGTATGGCTCGCTGCTCGAAAGCTTGAGGAAGTGATGATGACGTCACTAAGTAGTGGCTGCACAAAGGCTGCGCTGACGTTCATTGTCGAGGGTCACCAGTTTGCTATCTCTAGCGAGAGTTTTCGGAGTTCGCTAACGAGATACTGAGTAGTAACTACCTGTGGTGCTGGTGTGGGCGGTGCAGGTGACTGCACGGCTGCGACTTTGGCTGCTGCTGTCTGCTCCATTATCTTGTCGGCGTGAAGTGTACAGCGCGATGTCGAATGTCTGGAACGATATCCGTGTATGTTTTGCCTCTTGAAATTTCAGTTGGTGAGACCCGCTTGTGGGAGGCCAACTGAAATGTGCAATCACGGTGTACCGTTATGACGACAGCGAGCAGATGGTAGTTGGGCAGCGATCACATGGAGATGGCTGTGACTATGCCGTCGTACCAGCCGGCAGGCCTAGGGCCAGGTCCGTAGCTCGTTGAGGAGCATGTCGCGTGTGATATCTACTCCAGCCGGCAGGCATAAACCAGGTCCGTAGCTGGGTAGAATCACGTCGGGGTCACCACTTTGGGGATAGAAGTAAGAATCGTGTGACTCCAAAACAGAATGTGTATATTTCCACCATGCACCTCCTTTTATACTAGTTTACAATATTACCTGCTAAAACTTAACCAATAGTAACTTAGTATCTACAAAACAATGAGCGCGGTTCGGGCGCGCAATGCTTTTGTTGGGGCAGCTGGGGTAGCAGGTACCAAGGCTTAACAATGAGCGCGTAGCGTGGGAATGCTTTTGGGTCGAAAGCAGGTAGCGAGGCTCGCACGTGTGATGTGCTGTAGGATGGCTACATACGCATGTATTGCGAATTAGAAATCTATTGTTTTATTTATTAATGATTACAAAATTAATTTAGCGACTTGTCGGTAGTTTGGGCAACATAGTTTTGACATTTGGATAAAAAATGGTCAGTTGGGTTTTACTTAACGTTCACGGGGGGAGGGGGGGTCAAAAATCTTCAAAATTTGCGTTACGTAATACTTGAACGCCTCCTTAGCATTAGCATATGCATAATCAGCCTTTTAATGTTCCCACTGCTGGGACTCAGGCCTCCTCTCTAGGAGAGGGAATGGTCCATAATTCACCAGAATGTGTCTTCGAATTTTTGGTTCTAGGACATGACGGTTAATAGATAAACATAGACTGTCTGAATATTGAGTGGTGTAATAGATGCTTAAAGCGCCTATTACAACACTGGATATTCAGACAGTCTTAGTCTATGTAGCGTAGTGTGTATTGTACTGTCTGAATATCGAGTAGTGTAATATGCCCTTTACGCGTAGTGTAATAGGTGCTTTAGTGTGCTTTAGACATGGATGTCACAGATTGAAGTCTTATAATTTCTTTCCATTTTCCCAGCGGGTAGAACGAGGCTCTCAACAGCAGACTACTCAGACATAACTCCAATCCTCGTAGATACCGAACCGGAACCATACAACATATCCCAGGCGCAGATTTTTGAACGACTCAACGAACTGTCAAGCGGGACGCGGGAAACGATGTCAATGGCGGCCATCATGCTTTCGTTTAGTGTTGCGTTTAGTTTTAGTTGATTTTTCAGGATAAAGTTTAAGTTTCTAGGTTTCTAGCCGACTCCAAGGATTGATTTTTCAATAGAAAGAAAAAAAGATCAAAAATCTAAAGAATAATTTTGATAGTTTGAAATATTTTCCATATAATAAAGGCAAGCATTTATTATATTTTCATTTCAATCATTTTAGGTACTATGTTTAATTTTTTTTATTCATTGCTGTAACATAGAAACTCCTTCAATATAATTATTTATTTTTATTATGTTAATAGTTAGGAACAATTTAAATAACTTCGAAAGTACTGTAAATGTTAAAATATTGTTGAGATTACTGTAAATCAAGTTTTAAATTGTTACATGAAAAGAGTTCGTGTTGTTTCAAGGAACTTTTTAACTTTCTCATTCTAACAAAGGTTCCTTTACTCAAATGTAAATAATTAGGTTTAAGAAATATTGATAAATATTTTTTATTATAAAAGGTGTTTTATTTTGTTTCTTCGCCGGCGTAAAAGTAGGTTACTGCATACATCCCTTGGACCCCCTTTTTATCCCTTTAGGGGGTGAATTTTGAATAATCCTCTCTTAGTGCTCGCCTACGTCATAAACGGAAACCTTGTGCAAAATTTCAAGCTCCTAGTCCCAGTAGTTTCAGCTGTGCGTTGATATGTTATGCCCCGTTTACACGTGGGCCCAGCCTCGGCCAATCGTCATCCGTAGCCATTGTGTAAACGGGGAAACCCCGTTTAAACAATGGCGATTGACCGAGGCTTAGCCCACGTGTAAACGCACCATTTGTCAGCCAGTTTCTCCTTTTATATGTATATTATAGATATACTTTTAGATTCTGTGAAGTAGGTAACATACATCTTTTTGGTAGGACATCAACAAATACTCCTTCTGCTTTGACACTTCCACTTCAATTTACCTTGGCCATAGAAAACGAAGGGCAATTAAAGGAAAAAAAACCTTGCCCCCATGTCAGGAATTACTCCAGCGGGGCTATGTAACTCTGTTGACAGTTCAAGTGATGATCACTTTTTAACAATGTGCATCTTGAACTGTCAAACAGCTAGTTTCGTATTGCTTAACTTCAGTGACCAACTGCAGTGACGTCATTAGCCTCCGTAACACGTTTTGACAGATGTTATTGTATCGATACTTTTAAAATTGCGATTGTGTAAGCTTTTGAAGCCGTATAATAGTCGATAAAATTTTAGAGTGGTCACAATAGGTACCTACCGTAAATTTTTATAATTCACCACATTTCCACCGTAGTTTGTTAGTCACTTGTGTGATACGTAATACCAATTTTATGAAATTGTCAGTTGACAGCTGAGTTTAGTGTGCAACGAATGCTAGTTGTCAACTGTTATTGAAAAAGTTAGCCAATAGCCCCCCAGTACAGTGAGTGCGTTCACAAGAATGCCTTGTTACATTAAGTCCGCCTATGTACCACTACTGTACATGAAGTTTAAATAAATAAATAAACTCACATATAAAAAACAGCCAGACCCGGAACAATTATCTCTAGGCCTTACAAATATTTCTTCTGTGCGGGATTCGTACTTGCGACACGCAGCGCAGCGGTTAATCGGTCAACTATTGAGCCAATCATGCCGTCAATTATAGGAACACAGGAGAGTTTTATTTATTTCCGGTTTGTTCTCACTATCCAGTGAGAATGACTGCGTAAATAAATAACCGCCGACTTGCCGCCGTGCGCTAGGCTTCTCGCGTATCTTCGAGGAGCATTTTTGTCAGGTTCAAGCATATATGCACCTTATTTCAATAACATTAAAGTTAATTTTAGAGTGCTTCAATAAAATCCTCTTTGCTGCGCTGATCCTTATTTTATTTTATTTTACTTAGGGCCAACGCTAATTTAAGCGGGTCACGCGCAGGCACCCATCGCGAGTGTTTCGTGTGCTCTGGTCCCCGTAGCGGAAACCGGATTATTACTAGCACAGTGTAGCTATTTCAACTTTAACAGTGTGCATGTAGTCGTGTCGATGGAGAACTATTACGTAGCAAAAGAGGCGATGGGCGCGGGTCACTGTTACGGAGCACTTTTGTATGGGACCGCGCGTCGGCCCTTAGGGTTTATGTGGTACAGCACGTTGATAGACGGACGGTCAGACACAGACGGACGGGTCTCGTTGGCACCCTTCTTGTACGGAACCTTAAAAATTGGCTGTCAGGTTTCGAAATAACAGAACGCATTTTATGTACGATTAGGTATTTATTTCATATTTTTCAATACATTTATCTCATTTTTAAACAACCATATCAGGCCGTGCATAAGCACAAGCCTTCTTTTACACATAACTTTGGTTTTTAATCAAATTTGATACCGATACGCTTAGAGACACTAAACACTGATACTTTTCTTTAATTATTCTTAAAATTTACTACAGTAAATGGTTAAAGTCTCTTCATACATCTAATTAGTGATTGATTTGTATCAAACTCATTTGATGTATTATTTACGTTAAAAAACAGTTAAAATACATTATTTTTTATTATAATTAAACATTGAATACATTTACTTATTTTGATACAATATTAAATTTCTCGCTTTTTATTTAGTACGGAGTAACAAATTTTTACGAAAAAGGTTCAGGCTTTCGCTGTAAAGAGGTCTAACACTGAATTTGCCAGTATTTTATTAATTTCTGCCTATATTTATTAAAAGATTTTTTTTTCGATCCTGACGTATTCGCGGCTACGATCAAGGGATCGCAAACGCAAATCCAAATATAAAATCTTTTGTAATTTTCATAAGTGAGCCCTCTTATCTTACAAAAACTTTCAAGATTTTATATTTTATTATTATTCAAATAATATTGCATTTAAAAGTATTTTTGAATTTGTTTTTGAGTGCGACACCTCGTGAACAGATAACCAGAACCATTTTCGCGAATATTTTCTTATTTATAAATATACAAAAACATCTTGGTCATTTTTATTTTTTCGAATTCAACAAATTAAAAACTTTAATGTGAATGATTTTTGAAAAAATACTGATCCATAGACTAGTCAACATTAGCTTTGTACGGTGAAAAATGTGTTTGTGTGATTTTTATAAAACTTTTTTTTTACTTAAAACTATATTGTAAACGTACATAATTATTTTGAAACATTGATATTATATTTAATTTCAACCAGATTAATGTCAACTATATTTTAACACTAATAATAAATATATGATGTTTTGTTTCAATGACATTACGAATATTAAAATTTACAATACACATTAATTTTTAGGTAATAATAATAATATAAAAAATTACAACTTTGAAAAAAAAAATGCTGCTGTCTAGGTAACAATACTACCCGTATTTTCAAATAAATCTAATTAAAAAAGAATGCATAATCTATAGTACAAATATTTTAATAAAAATCTAGCCTAAATTTAAATAATTTAATAAGATTAATGTAAAATTTTAAAATTAAATTTTAAATACGAAATATTTTGAAATTGAACTGAGAGTAACTTTGTTTTATTTAAACTTAGGCTAGATAAGTAAAGAAGCTTTAAAATGTTAAATATATAACAATGAATGGGATATGTTAACATTTTGTATATCATATACTTTGTTATGATTACACCAATGAATAGAAATAGCATATATTCTCGACACCAACTTATCGCGACAACAAATAGCATATATTCTCGACACCAACTTATCGCGACAACAAATCTAACATTTTTAAATAACAATTTTAAACCAATGCTAAGTCATGGAAGACAAGAAATTGTAAAAAAACAGATCATTTTAAAAACATACAATATTATGGCACGATATAACATTTTACATAACAGTGTTGGGCATTTAAAAAATTAAAAAGCTAAATGTGGCCCAACACTACGATTCACATCAAAGACCATGACGAATTGATGATCCCAATTCGATGCGATACTTCGCTAAAACACCGAATAAGTCTTACAGTGGCAACACCATACACAGCAACACTATAACTTTGACACCTGGTATAAAAAAGCGAAAGAAAAAACGTTGCCACCTCAAAAAATGTTTCATGTGGTAACCACATCGACATTGTCACTTCACTGTTTCGTTCAGTGTTGCTATCATGCAAAAATGTCTTGCAACACTGGCTTTATCAACCACACTCCTTGCCTTATAAAAAAAAAGAATTAATACTATGAAAGGTATTAGCGTCGTGTTGTCAGATCTAAAAATACGTACATCTATTGGAAAGAAATTCACTTATGTTTGATGCCAAGCATAAGCTTGGCTTCTCTTGTGCATGTATAATAATAACACTAAATGCTTATAATGAAAGCTAGTGGCCAAAATGGCTCTCTCTATCAAAATACCTCGGCATTTCGTGCAATTTTATGAAGATGTAACTTCAAATTGCATTCGACGGGTTTACACTATTTCAATAAACAATTTTCTACGAGTTTTATCGAACGCATTAGCGTTTTTCCGATAATGGTATGTTTCGAACGGTTCGATGTGTTTTAAACTTATTTGCGTTCATTGATCTGATGCATTTATCTCATGATAGTTCCTTCCTTTCTCTGCAAGTTGAAAAACTTGTCCATTTCACGCTACTTCGTAGATTTTTCCTGGCGAGTCATGTTTGTGGATTTTTAAGAAATAATCTTTTTCTTTTGTAAATACCATTATTTCAATCTTCATTTTCTTTTAGATAAAACTCTGAACTTTTGGCATCTCAAGTCAGTTAAGATTAAATCCACATGACAATTCACCAATCTATCTTTCCGATCTTCAACTAATCTCCTTAGAGTCCATCTATCAGTGGTGAAATCTGAACCTTTAGTCCATTTTGTGAAGCGGTGAGCTGACGTGACCACTTTTATACGCCCCGAGATCATTCATGCCTTTAGCCTGAAATCTCGCCTTGGATTTTTGGAGGGTAGTTTGTCCTTTTCTTCATATGCACTTGTGGGTAGTTTAAGATTTGTAGTTGTTTACATATGCACTTTTTAACAAAATATTTTCTTTGCTTACATTGCTATTTGTCAAGATTTTTACATGATCTTTTTTGTGTGCATTGAGACAAATAGATATTTATTACATTTACCTCATTAACTTCAATCTGATTAGAGTATGTTTTATTTATAAGTTTTCTTCACTCTGTTGTGAGTATTGATTCCTCTTTTCATTTTCTCTCAGACTGATATGCACACGTTTCCTTTACTATCAACCTAAAATACCAAACTTGACATAATCAATATGTCAAAAGTGCATTTTTTCATTAAGTGATCTACACCACAAGTACTTCGCACTCATATTAATATCTTCTCTTGTAATTTTTGCAACGACTCTTCCTTAAAATTGCTTATATACCCTTCCAAAGACTCCTGATCTATACTCTTGGAGTAATTTTGTCGGCGCTTCGTCTAGCATGTACAGGCTATCGGGGGGCGGGGCCGGGCGGGGCGGGGCCTGGGGGGCCCAGCGGGGCGGGGCGCGCGGGCGGCGCGGCGTGCTGCTGGCGGCGCCGCTCGGGGCAGCACCTTGGCGCCCGCCGGCTGCTCAGCAGCCACACGCCCATCCAGCTGCAAGTGATACATACTATTGTTGTGCCGGACGGGGCGCTGGGCGGCGCCAGCAGCTGCGGGCGCGGCCATGGCGGCGGCGGCACCAGTAGGTTCAGTAGCGGCCCGGCCACCTAGCTGCAAGAGACACGTACTGTGGTGGGGCCGGGCTCGACGCTTGGGCGGCGCTATGCGGGCGCGGGCGCGTGCATGCCGCCGGCGGAGCGCGCCAGGCGGGCGGCGCGGTGCACGCAGCGCAGCACGGGGTAGCACCACAAGCACGGCACCAGCAAGCTCAGCAGCGACACCCCCATCCAACTGTAAGGGTTATATACCACTTGTAGTTCTCATACTAACACATGGGGTAAACACATTGGCTCATTACGTCACCAGCAGCTAGGGTCAACACGTGCGCTTTCGTGGAAGGCAGGCACGCAACTGTCAACTCATCGCCGATCACCCGTACACCCAAAACAAGTGTACAAACATACATCCACCATTTAATACAGTTTTGTTCAGCAGATAACCAATTACCGGAGAGTTCTGTCAAGCCAACAACCCTCTTTAGCTCTTACCTTTAAGGATTTATACTGTAAATTAAGTTTATAATCAAGAGATGAGGGATGATTTCGCGACAAGATGTCCGCATATGACACCAAGACACGGTATTCCCCACTTTGGTACCATCTCATATGGTATCTCCCACTTTGGATACAGCCCCCGTACTTGGCATCACCCTCCCGGGATCTAGCCATAGCAAAAGGAACCACCCGCCTTGGATATATCTTCGTAACTTGGCATCACTCGCTTAAGACCTAACCATAACAAATGGCATCATCCGCCTTGGATATAGCTCGCAATGCAGCATTAGTATGCAATATTTCCTCCGTATTTAGAATAAACTTTATTAAACACCAAAATAGTAACAAATTCGTTAAGATTTCGTATTTCTTATTTGTGTCGCCATAACGACTGATCCTGTGTCTCGCAATCATCGGATTCTTGCAACCCTCACTAGGTCATCGGTCTATAAATCATTAAAACCGGATGCGATATAAGAATTAAAATTACTTCTTTGCCAAGAAAAAGGAACCTTATAATAAATAAGTAGGCAATGTTACGGTCCTAGGGTGTCGCCACTATTTGACTATTTATTAAAAGGGTTTGGATTGAAAAACACTGATCTAGAAGCATTACAAAGTATGTACGTACCGCTTGGCGCAGGCCTCATCAGGTGCAGCACAGGCGCACGGGTGCAGCGCGAAGTCGCCCTCCGCGTCCGACATGCAGTGGTACAGCATACACTGCCGACATACAACCAACTCTTAGCCCTACTGTCCAGACATACCAAACTATGAAGGAACCTGGTACGCGACCTTACAAAATAGTTTGTAAATACTACAATGCAACGTAAAGTTGTTATGATGGCTCTCAGGATGCGATCTGGCCATATGCCGCTTAACAAAGGAGAGGTCAAAAATGGGCTATTATTCTGAAGAAATTTGAACACCGATGTGATATACCTTATAAGAATGCTTATTTATTATGCTACTCGATCATGATTAAATATGAATTTTTCAGACTTCCGTTTTTGTAAAAAGCTGAAAAATGTTTCAGTAAAAACAAAACGCACATAATTTTCATTATTTCATCACGACATCCGGCATAGCAGTCAGGGCCACTAACCACTAGTCCAACAGATCAAAATCCCACCTCCCACCACTGTTGGTAGGACCAGCAGTGGTGGGAGGTGGGGTTTTCCCCCTTTGCGACATACATACTCATTGAAGACACGCTCCGGCGGCAATTTACCGTACAGTTGCGGCACTGGCGCGCTTTGGATTCGCTCCGTTGCCCTGGTAGGACGTGCGCGCGCTATCAGTTTCGTTCGGACCGCCCCCCAGTCGGCCTAACCCTGTGTTTTCGTGAGTGTAAGCCTAGGCGAGCACTTACGGAAGCACTGGGGGAAGCCGTCTCAGTTTTATTCTCCCGGTGTACTCACTGTCGCGGTCGCGTAGGCAACGTGCCTCTTATTATAATCCAGTTTTTATTACTTAAAAAAAAAAAAAATTAAACAAACATCAAGATGCCGAACAAGAAGCAAGGTGTGCGTAGTTCCCTAGAGCCCGACACCAGCCCGCCTCTGGATCGTCAGATGGGAAGCCGGACGACGTCGCTCCCGTACCTCGGGAGTTCGATGCCCGGCTCCTCACCCGCCGCCCCAGCCCCAGAAAGGAAGACGCCCACTGCCGGCCCGCCGACGTCGCCGGCGACTGCGCGCGTTTCGCCGTCGCCGTCGTCGGGCCGCCAGCCGGCCGTCCCAATTCGCCCGCCGGCTTTCCGCCCCGTCCCTATTCCGGCCCCGGGGCCAGCTGCATCAAGCAGCCGTACGCAAGCCGCGCGACTCACCGCTCCCTCGGCGCGCCCCGTTGCGCCGAAAACCCGTACCGTGGAGCCACCGGCGCGACCGGTGGCGCCACCTACAGTTCGCGCCGGTAAACCCGCGTGCCCCGAGGCGCAGCAAGCGACTCACCCCACCGCTAACGCGTCCAGTGCCGCCGCCCTTGTTCCTGTGCGCAAACTGCTGCTGGCTTCTCCCGCCGCACAACCTGCGCGCCCAGGAACAAGTAGAAGAGACGCAGCCGCTTTGTTCGTAGCGACAGCACGCCGCACGGCATCGCCCGCTCCCCGCCGTTTGCTGACGGACTCGTCAAGAGCAACAGGGAAGATTAGCAGGTTGGACACGCCCATCTTTTCTCCCCCCCACCCCAGGGCTCCACCCAGGACTTCCCTGCTGTGCTGTCCGCATGTTCGTCCCGACAAGGTTCGGACATGTCGGCCTACTCAGGGGACTTACGCTGGGGTCGAGGACGTGTCAATTGATACGCCCTCCCGACCGGAACACAGGGACGTGGAGTACCCGGCCACATCTAGAGAGTCCTTGGGCTTTGGCTACGAGTTCCAGCTCGATGCCAGAGCCCAACGGAGACCCAGAAGCCCGGACGATGACGCGACCGAGGAGGCAAAGCGATACTGCCTCGACCCGCCCAGACCGCAGCGTGCGCCGCGGGGGCGGGTCGGGGCGGGCCCGCTTACTTATGCCGATACGGTGCGCTCTCCGCCCCCCTCTCCCAGCCTAGGCCCCAGGCCTACTGGGCCGCCCTCCGAATGCTCGCCCATTCCAGGGTGGTATTCGGTTCCTCCCGGAATCCGAGGAGGAATATAGGGTGGTCCCTATAACCCAGTATATATATGCAGAGCAGTGGTGGCCGAGTGGTAACGGCCCCGACTTACCGAGTTGTAGGTCGCGGGTTCAAACCCAGCCAGGCGCATTACTTTGTGTATTTTATTTCATCACCACTGCTCTCAAAACGGTGAAGGAAAACATCGTGAGGAAACCGGCATGTCCTAGAACCAAAAATTCGAAGATATGTGACATCTACCAACCCGCACTGGGCCCGCGTGGTGGATAACGGCCCATTCCCTCTCCTAGAGAGGAGGCCTGAGTCCCAGCAGTGGGAACATTATAAGGCCGACTATGCTATGCTATGCTATAACCCGCCTGCCGCGCCCCCTTGCGGGGACGCAGCGACTTCCACGGAGTGGCGCGCCTGTACACGGGGATACTGCGCACGGGGGTTTTTCCCACCGCCTGGAAAGAAGGGCGCGTCATTGTGTTGCCCAAGGCGGGGAAGAATATCCTGAAGCCAGAGAACTATCGGCCAATCACCCTGCTGCCCACGATATCAAAGGTATTCGAGTCGCTCCTGCTGCGGCACCTAACACCGTACATTACTCCACGACCGGAACAGTTCGGGTTTCGGGCGGAACATAGCACGACGCTTCAGTTGTCGAGGGTACTGCACCTGCTGTCTGCAACGATGAATAAGAAGGAGTACGCGGTGACAGTATTCCTCGACATGGAGAAGGCCTTTGACCGGGTTTGGCACCAAGGTCTGATATACAAACTGGCCACGTCAGACACGCCCCGTCGCGTTGTAAGAGTGGTCTCAGCTTTCCTGACTACCAGGTGTTTCAGGGTGGTGGTAGAAGGGGCAACATCTGCCCCCCGACCAATCGTAGCCGGCGTACCCCAAGGCTGCTGCGTGTCGCCAGCGTGTTACTCACGGTACACCGACGACATCCCTACGACACCAGACTCGACGCTCGCGCTGTACGCCGATGACGCCGCGTACATCACTACATCGATGAACGCAAAGTACGCGGCTGTAAAGATGCAGCGCGTTCTCGACCTCATCCCCGAGTGGCTCGCCAAATGGCGACTCTCGGTGAACGTGAGTAAGACGCAGACAATGATCACAGGATCTACACCCCTCCCATCACGCCTGAAACTCAGCGGAGCTGACATCGAGTGGACGCTCCGGGTCAAGTACCTGGGCGTGACGATCGACCGTCGGCTCACCATGGGACCGCATGTCCATAGGGTCGCCGCGCAAGGCAGGGTCACTCGCAACCTCCTTAAACCAGTGCTCTCGTCCCGACTCCTGGTGCGTTGACGTACGCTGCACCTGCATGGTTTGCTCTCACAAGCGAGGGAAACCGGAAAACGCTCCGCGCGCAGCAATACCTGGCGTGTGAGGAACGACGTAATCCAGCGCGACCTCGGGATTGAGAGCCTGGATGAGTTTGTGCGACGCCTCAGCTTGGCCCCACGTCAAGCACCTGGCGCCCTGGCACGCGCGCCCCCCTGACGCGAGACCCTTGCCCCGCGACCTTATTGTCGACAGCGACTCCCTCCCCCCCGATTGACGCCTGAGTAAGTCGTACCAGTCTACACGCGGTTTACTCAAACAATGAGACTCTACACCTACTGTCACCCCGATAAGCGTCGTGTGCTAAGTTAATAAAGGCACGATGCGAATCGACCATACATTCACAACTCTACACACGCTAGCGCAAGCTTACTATGAGCGATGTTACACAGTACAATGCCGCTCACACACATACGTAATCGTCCCTGCGGTCTGAACCGTAACCGGCTCGCTCTGCGCGCGGGTTAGACGGGGGATACATATCCTACTGTAGGTCCGTAACGCGCCGGCACACTCGTCGCAGGTCGTCCCCCGCCGGGCTTCCCCTCGGGGTCTCACCTGGCGGGGACTGACCGCCGGTGTGTCGTGAAGAGTCGGCGCTATGGGAAATAGCGCCGTGACGTACCTACAGTATACTCACACATACAAAAACATATGGGTGCTTCAACAACCAAAAAGGTCATGCCAATAGTGGCTACACAATGACGGATCCATATTTATGGACCACGGTTGGACTCCGCGGCCAGAGGGCGAAGCCTTGAAGCCACTTGCCACGCCCCCTGACGGGGACGTAGCGACAGCCACGATCCGGTCCGGCAATTATTGCTCTAACCCTTTATAGGACGGCCCATACAAAGTGGCCAGTAAACTGGACGATCACTTTAAGGTCGATAATTCAAAGACTTTTTTAATAATGTTGAACCTTATGATCATAAACGATAACCAATAAAGCACGCTGGCCTTTTAACTAGCCAGTGTTCAAGGACGTCACATGCAATGCAAAATTCGCGCCTTTTTTTACGGTGGCCTGTCAACTGGCCACTGCGCATACCTGCACTAGTATTTGTTGTCAACACAAGTAGACGTCAAGTATTTCGGTGTGTAGTAGTGCAAGGAAAAAACATGTCTTCGTAAAAAAGGTGAGTAAAACGATTTGGTTATAGAATAAACTTTCTTATTGCGTACAAATATAATCGAGTATCATAAAATAAACAATGTTATTTTGCCATTAAAACCAGACAGGTGTGTTGAAAAAATCTAACTTAGAAATTACACATGTGTGTTGGAAGTAGTCTCATAAGTATAATATATATTTCGATTAATGCTTATCAAGTTATCAATTACATCATTTTATACCAAGTATATAGTCTATTTTTAGGATAAAATAGTGCAATAAGCACAAATATACGGGTTCGGTAGTTATAGCTTATTATCGTAATTTTTTAGCTATTTTTTCATATCGAAAAATGTCGATTTGTAGGCACGTATAGTTATTGTGTTTTCATTCTCGTTTTTCTGCTGTTTTAGAAAGAATTTTAGCACACAGGATCTGGAGATGCTGAGTGAAGATCAATGGGCAGAAATTATGGCCATTACTGATGACCAGGCCATCCATTCTGATATTGGTGGTGATTCCGACGCTGATGATTGTTTTGACGATATTGTCTTGAATACTAGCAGCTTTAGTACCCGTAGTTATAGTCATCAATCATAGTCTTCTTCAGAACTCCCACACGGATCTGTATCTCCGCAAATTCCTCCACCAGCTTCTCCACCACAGCCTTTACCACAACCCCCAATAGCACCGCCACATCCCTCACTGCCTCTGCTATCACCGCCTATCCAAATTATCCTTTTCTATTGAATTTTGAACACCACAATAGTAATTTTTGATTTTTCGTTAAATTTATTAATAATTTAGAGGACAAAACACTTTGATATTGATTTTTTACGTTTTTAGACTAAGAAGAAGAAATACTAAAATTTTGTTTGAAATGATACGCTAATTATGTTATTTTTTTGGAGACTGATTAAAAACTAATTATGAAATACACAGAAATTTCATTTTATTATGTAAAAAGCAACCGGTTTTTATGTGTCCAGTTTACAGGCCAGTGATTATACAGGGAGAGTTACTGATGCAGAGCGGTCGGTGGTCAGTATACTGGCCACTAGTTTTTTTTGGGTTTTCTCGGAAAATAACAACTTTCTGAAAAATATATCACTACATATTATTATAAATAACAGTACTGAATATAATTTCACTTAAAATCATCATAAATTTAAAAAAAAGTTAAGGTGTGCGTTAAAGGGCTAATGGAGCGTGCTTTATTAACTCCATACATTCTTTTTTCCTGTCCCTTTCTACTAATTTCACTTTTCCCCATTCTGGAGCATGCTACACCAAATAATATGACTTCGCGCACGAGCAGCCCTATCGGCTGGCCATCAATGATTGCTTAAGCTGTTCTTAACTGTCCCAACGTTCATTAAAATTGCTGTTCATATCTGTAACATAGTCGGCCTTATAATGTTCCCACTGTTGGGACTCAGGCCTCTTCTCTAGGAGAGGGAATGGGCCGTAATCCACCACGCGGGCCCAGTGCGGGTTGGTGAATGTTACATGTCTTAGAATTTTTAGTTCTAGGACATGCCGGTTTCCTCACGATGTTTTCCTTAACCATTTTGAGAGCAGTGGTGATGAAATAATTACACAAAGTAATGCGCCTGGCTGGGTTTGAACACACGATCTACAACTCGTAAGTCGGGGCCGTTACCACTGCTCTCTCATATCTGTATCTATATATTTCCTAGTAGATCTTCATACTGCTACTCCAGACTGGCTACAAGCTAACTGTGATAAATACCAAAAGGCCAGTCAAATATAACATACCTGAGCACACTTGATACAGGACACGCAGTCGATGCACGATCGGAAGCAGTCGGGCGCGAACTCGCACGCACCAGCTCGGTTAGCGCTCTCCAAGTACCATTCGTGACAGTGTCTGAAATATGCAATGACAATTGTTTGTTATATGCCAAATAGTGTTTGGTCTATAATATTTAAGGCCTACGCAGACCGGGCCGGAAGGACTTTAAACATTTAATGTTTAAAGTCAAAGTCAAAAGCAATTTATTTTAAATAGGCCATTTACAGGCACTTTTGAATAGTCAAATGTAGGTCAGTTAAAAAAAAAGTGAAGCTAAATTGCACGTTCCAAAGCGTAGATCTCTATGGAGAAGAACGTGCAAAAAAACTCCATGGACACTCACAAACAAAAACATAAATATTTTCTCTTTATAATATAAATGGCAAAGGGCAATAGAAAGGGCTACGCTCGGAGTTTCCTTGCGTGATCACATCAGGAAAGAAGATATCCGCTGGAGAACCAAGGTTATCGACATAGCCTGAAGAATCGCCAAACTTAAGTGGCAGTGAGCAGGGCACAATGCTTGCAGAACAGATGGTCGTTGGAACCGAAAGGTTTTGGAGTGGAAGACACAGCGTTGGAAGGCCTCCTACAAGGTGGACCGATGACCTGGTGAGGGTTATGGGGATGCAATGGATGCGAGAAGCACAGGACTGGTTATTGTGGCGACACCCGGGTGAGGCCTATGTCCAACATTGGACGTCTTTCGGCTGAAATGATGATGATGATAGCTTAGTTATTAAACACACCTGCACTTGATCCTCGCCTGGAAGGTCTCGGCTGGCTTCTTGTCCGGCAACGGCGGAGGGCCACTGCTGTACCCGCCCTTTTTTATCGACCCTGGAATTGCACCCACAGAATATGTTAAGAAAGAAAGAAAGAAAGAACGTCGACGGGTCGCTCGGTGTTGTCGGTCGTTAATTACTGTTGTGTCGTAAAATAACACAATGCCATTTAGTCACAATTTCATGAAGTTTTTTTTACGTGGAAACCTATTTTTTTTTTAAATAAAAGTGGCCTAATTTACTATTATAATATCAGCTATCTACCAGTGAAAGTCCCGTCAACATCGGTCTAGCATTTCTAAACCGAAACAAAACTATGTTGATTGTTTTTTTTTTTCCTTTTCAGTAATTTTAATGTATGTCTGGCAATTTGAGTATTTTCTGAGGCCTACCCAAATGTCCTTTCCTTGGTATTGTTCGTCAAGTCGTTGAGCTCCTTAGTAGTCCTGAGTTGAGCTTTACGAATACTGACAAATGCTTGCACTGACTGGACAGGTCCACTCAAATCTGTATGGTTCTTTCTTCAAAAGACCATTTCAGACAAATCTGCATGGTTCTCATGTGATTTGACCATTACATATTTACTGTATGGACTTTAAAAGAGACTTTGACCCCTGAGTTTGTTTCGGTGCTTCTTCTCAGGGTAGTCAGCTAGGAAACACCGGCGTCATCTAGTTTAAAAGTGACGAAAAAAAAAAATTGACGTGTAAAAGTGTTTTTAAACCTATTTATAAAATAAATATCATTTATCATTTATCAAAAAACACACAAAAAGAAATACATTTTTTTATGGGTATCGAATGAAAGTATATACCTCTAATTTACCGATACCTATAATTTTTTTTTTAATTGTGTTTTTTGTTTCGGTTTAGAAATGGCTAGACCGATGTTGACGGGACTTTCATAGTTACACATTTAGTATTACAAACTAAACAAATTTTTTGATATTACAAACGGGCACTTTTAGGTCCAATCATCCAATGAATTCTCACGCTCTTGGGCGTAGCGCGAGAGCGTGTTAGGTATTTTCTGACTAAAACCCACTCCTGTTCCTTCTTTGCCTCGCGTTCCCTTTCGGATAAACCATGGCCCCAGTAGACTTCGGTCCTGCTGGGCCCCTACGGACAAACAGGCACTTCAATTTTATTTATAGATCTAGATAGAAATCTTACCAGAATCTCGTTTGAGCAGCGGCGGTTTGGTGTTAGGGGAAGACTTCTCTGAGCTGATGACTCCGCCCGCTCCCACCTGAGGGTACGTGTACTCGTGCACCTGGAACATTATTTTTTTATTAATAATAGGCTCGCGTTTGACCACCATCTCACCTGATGGTAAGCGATGATGTAGTCGACGATGGAGCACGCTTGCCTAGAAGTAGCCTATTCACTCTTGACTTAAAGACCCCTAAGTTGTAGCAACTATTAGGAAACATAGACTCCGACCAGGAATTCCACTCCTTGGCTGTACGCACAATAAATGTGTTCTTCAAACGCTTTGTGCGTATGGGTGAGATGTAATCACATCGTAATACATCACCAATGATTCTGGCTTTCAATTATTTATTTATTTATTATATATATACTTTATTGTACACATCGTAATGTGGATAGGATAAAAATATACAAAAACAAAGTGCAATGCAATCAATCCTAAGTATTGGCAATAGACCAAGATCCCAGAGCTGTCTGACATAACTTATTTTCACATGGATGAAACCTTAGGTTCTCAGTAGCGTCTCATGTGCTTTGAATATCTCTGTGCTTGTGGAGCTCCTCCTTGGGGTGCCTGAGCAGGTACCAGGTGAGAAAGGGAACTAAAAAATAACGAGTTACTTAACTTAATTTTTTATGGGTGATTTTTATAGATGTTTTGTAGAATATTATTTTAAAGTAGTATCATAAGTGTCAGACACTTTCCATGGACCAAAACTTCTGCCAGACGCTTTAAAGCTCCACAAGAAGTAAATAAACTTTACTTATTTTTATTAAGGTAACTATTACAAAGTTATATTTCAGTAGTCAGACTAATTGTAAAGTCTGTTTTTTAATTAAAGATAATGATTTGACAATTCGAATGTTGCATGTTTTTTCCATTTCATAAATAGTGAGGTACCACAACCGATATTGAACAAAAAAACCGAAAATATTCGTAAAAATAGTTTCATTTTAAAATGCAACTAATTATGGTAAGTTTTTGTATTTTCTGAAGGTAATTTGAAAGATGCAAATGTCTAACTCATAAAATAAAATATAATTTAAGCCTAAGAATTAAAGACTAGCAAAAGCTGCGTCATTTTATTTTTTCGTCTCGATTTGTTATCACCAAACCCAGACAAAAATATAGAATTACTCAGTGATATTTTTGCTGACATTTATTACAACTTTAATAATAGGTAATGATAGGACTTCGGTATGAAAACTAATAATAGTTAAAATTAAACAATCATAAGTCCTCTTTTTGTACTATTTTCGCATGGATCTCTTAAAAAATTGTAGCGATAAACGAATCAAGTGTCCGTTTCTTGTAATGCAGTCATGTGAATTCACAGCTTGACGACTAATGGGCACGCCATAATCATGACGGTCAGTCCCCTCTTTGAGGAGTGGCCGGAGAGGCGTCACGGTGTCCTCATCTTTCGCATGAAGCAAGTCCTCACCGGACATGGTCAGGTTCTAGTACGGGCCAAGGTCCAGAGCGAGGAGGAATGGAAGGGGGTCACCTCCTTCTGTGAAACAGTAATGCTAGCGAAGGAGGAGGCTGCACGAGTGAGGGAACGAACATCTTTTCGCTCCAGTCGCCGAGACTCCAATCCCGACTACCACAATGTCAATACCAACGTCGAGCAATAGGTAGCTTGCCGTCCAGCAGTCCGGTAATTGCCGGGACTGAGCCCCATTCGTCGACAGCGCTTAGTGATCCACTCGCTCATCAAAGAGATGTCAGCAAACCGTAGGAGCTCAGTAGAGCCGATCTGGTTTTAGGCAGTAAAAGTCTGACACGCTCTCCTGCCCCGCCCATACCGGGAGAAGTCATTGGATGAATTCCCATCTTGAAAAAATATTGACGACCAATGATGATAACTTTTTTAATTCTAAAGCATAAACTGAGACTGTCTCGTTCCGCTCTTGTAAACCGGATATAAAATTGTGTTGTGACTGGAGCTCCCTGGTAAAAGAAAGTAGCTAAGAATTCCTGATTTTCAACCGGTTTTCAACCGCGCCCGCCACGGTGGAGCTAGTTTATTTCTAAACTCACGAGACCGGAGTTTTGTGTGGTTATATAGCCGTCGCAGTGGGGGTTATCGCTTGAAAACTTGGCAGATGACAATCGCAAGACGGGCGGTTCATTATCAATTGAGCTCCAGACCACCGTGGACATACACCAGAAACGAGCTGTTGCGTTATACTTACTTCACAGAAAAATTAAAAAAAGAAGGCCTATAAAGTTCTGGGTGCATCAATCGATTTTCGGATTTCGCATCGGATTTTTCTACCCCCTGAAGGCCACTACGGGTGTTAACCGACCGCAGAGAGTGCGGGCGCAACCTGCCGAGTCTGCGGGTGACCGTGGCCCACACCATTCTACTAGTTGCCCGCCGGTGCAGCGGGAAGCAAGATACATATATCTCTAGCATTCTACAGAAGCTGCGGGCCCGCAACCGCAGCGGATGCGGGTAAAAACGGTTTTGTGAGTTCTCAGTTTAAGTAAAAGTCCGAGTGTAAAAAAATATGGTAATATTTTTGAATATTTCTAATTATTTCAATCTTCAATTCATATTAGACTTTGCTATAAACAAACACTATCGTATTTTGGGCCTACTTTCCTTAGAGGTTGTATTATTAAAAGAACCGGTATAAAAAAATCGAATTTGGACACATCACTTGTATCAAAAAGCAGGCAACATATTTCTGGAGTTTGACACTTGGACTTGTCAAATCATTATCTGGGATTAAAAAACGCACTTTAGTGACCAAACATCCAGTCAGTGCATAAAGTGGATGCGAGACGCACAGGACCGTTCATTGTGGCGACATTTGGGGGAGGCCTAGGTCCAGCAGTGGACGTCTATCGACTGAAATGATGATGAGGATGACTTGTGTAACTTACAGCAGACAGATGAACGTAGGGACATCGATCAGGATCGGAGTCGTCTACGTGCAGCTTGTCATCATACACAGCCTCGTATTGCTTCAACGAATCTGGAATAAAAAAATACTCTTTAGTTATTTTTATCATGTGCATACACAAAACATAAAACGACAATGCGTTCCAAATAAGAATAGGATCGATTGCCATGTTGTGACGTCACGTCATACTGTCAAATCGCAAGAAATGGGGTAAAATTGAAGAACTCAGAGATAAGCAAAATTATGCAAAAAGAACTGGATTCTGATTAAACATTTTTCGTTCAGAGTTCGTAAATAAATTAAATTTTAATAATTTCTTGTTTTGCTCACCATAATAATTCTTCGATTTGGCAGTATGACGTGACGTCACAACATGGCAATCGATCCTATTCTTATTTGGAACGCATTGTACACAATGGTATTTTTTCAATTAAATACTTTTTAACTTTGCTAAACAAACAAAAGCAGTGGTAGCCGAGTGGTAACGGTCCCGACTTACAAGTTGTAGATTGCGGGTTAGAAAACGGCGTCTCGGCGAGAGAGACAACTATATTTTAGTTCTTAGTTATTTTACGTACGACTGCTTGTTGAACTTGTTTTTGATTTATTAGTAGCGTTTTAGGGCCAAAACTGTGTTAAGCGGGCGCCCGCGACGGGCACCCGTCGTGTCGTCGCGCGGGTTCGTGTGTTCGGGTCGCCGTCGCCGAAACCGGATTATTACCTGCGCAGTGTCGCTAGTTCAACTTTAACGGTGTGCATGTAGTCGTGTCGATGGAGAACTTAATATTTGTTACGTAGCAAAAAGGGGGCGTGGGGCCCGCGAGCCGCGACGGATGCCCGTGCGGCGAGCCACAACGGAGCACTTATCCGCGCGGGTATCCGCTTTACGAGGTTCGGCCCTTATTTTTCACCACAATGGTAACGGGTAGTGTGACGTCACATACTGGAACGTCGTGTAAAACGAAATATTCTTAGTTGTGACTCTGATGGTAGTGTGATGTAGTATGTGTGTACCTGATAGCGGGTGTCTGGGCAGCGTGATAGCGGACAGTATGGGCGTCTGCGTGATGTCGTCAGCGGGGCGGCGACGGGCGCGGCTTGCGGTCGAGTTCTCTGAGCTGGAGCGAGACTCTGATGGTAGTGTGATGTAGTATGTGTGTACCTGATAGCGGGTGTCTGGGCAGCGTGATAGCGGACAGTATGGGCGTCTGCGTGATGTCGTCAGCGGGGCGGCGACGGGCGCGGCTTGCGGTCGAGTTCTCTGAGCTGGAGCGAGACTCTGATGGTAGTGTGATGTAGTATGTGTGTACCTGATAGCGGGTGTCTGGGCAGCGTGATAGCGGACAGTATGGGCGTCTGCGTGATGTCGTCAGCGGGGCGGCGACGGGCGCGGCTTGCGGTCGAGTTCTCTGAGCTGGAGCGAGACTCTGATGGTAGTGTGATGTAGTATGTGTGTACCTGATAGCGGGTGTCTGGGCAGCGTGATAGCGGACAGTATGGGCGTCTGCGTGATGTCGTCAGCGGGGCGGCGACGGGCGCGGCTTGCGGTCGAGTTCTCTGAGCTGGAGCGAGACTCTGATGGTAGTGTGATGTAGTATGTGTGTACCTGATAGCGGGTGTCTGGGCAGCGTGATAGCGGACAGTATGGGCGTCTGCGTGATGTCGTCAGCGGGGCGGCGACGGGCGCGGCTTGCGGTCGAGTTCTCTGAGCTGGAGCGAGACTCTGATGGTAGTGTGATGTAGTATGTGTGTACCTGATAGCGGGTGTCTGGGCAGCGTGATAGCGGACAGTATGGGCGTCTGCGTGATGTCGTCAGCGGGGCGGCGACGGGCGCGGCTTGCGGTCGAGTTCTCTGAGCTGGAGCGAGACTCTGATGGTAGTGTGATGTAGTATGTGTGTACCTGATAGCGGGTGTCTGGGCAGCGTGATAGCGGACAGTATGGGCGTCTGCGTGATGTCGTCAGCGGGGCGGCGACGGGCGCGGCTTGCGGTCGAGTTCTCTGAGCTGGAGCGAGACTCTGATGGTAGTGTGATGTAGTATGTGTGTACCTGATAGCGGGTGTCTGGGCAGCGTGATAGCGGACAGTATGGGCGTCTGCGTGATGTCGTCAGCGGGGCGGCGACGGGCGCGGCTTGCGGTCGAGTTCTCTGAGCTGGAGCGAGACTCTGATGGCAGGTTTAGACACTGTGGAAATAGACAAATATTTTAGACTATGGAAGCAAAAAGAAATACAAAGTTATCATCAGGTAATCATCGATCTGTCATCGTTGTCACTTTGCGGAGGCCGGGAATTGTTTAACAAACGTACCTCGAAGATATTCTGCTCTTCGTCGTCCTCTTTTGGCGCTGGGTTGTGTTTTTTGTACGCGTGAAGTGATGGCCACGCCCCGCCCAAACCTGCGTACATTACGACATTAATATTTTATGGAGTAAGTTGGGTTAGCTGGTTTTAGGTGCGGTAAGCAATACCCCTTTCTGTATCTTTCTTCACCCATACCATCAGTTGAAGTTAAAACTCAGGTTTAATTAACTAAATATTTGCAAAACACTTTTGAAATTTTGATCTGGTGAAAACCAATATACTCTTTGATTCAAGAGTTCTTCAAACTGTTATAGTCCAGTAGAATTAATTTAGGAATATTTTTTACTACTTTTGGTATGGTTTCCAAAATGTGTTTTGAAAACCAAATGTTTTCAAAACACATTTTGAAATTTTAATCTGATGAAGAAAATATGTCCCTTGATTGAAGATTGTGATAGTCAAGTAAAATTAATTGAGAAATATTTGTTGCGACATTTCTATATTTTTCTTTCTTCTAGAACTAATAAAATATTTTCAAAACACTATTATGAAATTTTAATCTGATGAAGAAAATATGTTTGATTTTTTTTTATATTTCTAGAAAAACTACTATCAGAAATAGAAAAAAGTCCAAAACCGATAGTTTACAATCTGACGGCGAAAAACCGGTAGTTTACAATCTGACGGCAAAAAACCCGGCCCATCTAAATTCTAGCTCACTAGTTAAATTTTACGTAAGTTCTACATACACGTAGGTCAAGTTATATCATCAACAAACCCTTCCTGACAACCCCACAAGAAGCATGGCGTGATAATACACTAAAAACTCACCGTGTAGGAATCCAGTATACGGTAGAGGAGGCAAAAGAAAGCACATTAGATAAATTAGTTCATTATTAATATATAGTACACACAGCGAATTTATATAGCAGATATATAACGCATACAGCTTTTAAGCTTACGCAGTGTCCTATGTAAGCGAGCCAACGTGCCGGCGAAAGCGAAGCAATGCGGCGCGAATGGAACAAATTACTTTCGCGCCGCATCGCTTCGCTTTTATAACTAAGTAGCATTTGGTAATATTTCAACCAATGTTCACTAAAATATACAACATCAAACATTGTTTTTTCTAGAAGCATTTCCATTTCTAATAATTTGAATCTTGAATATTTTGATGAAATAATTTCAAGGTATGCTGAGCCCCTTTTTGTTGCTTATTGCTTAACTTTTTGAAAGCAAGAAGAGAATAGAGTATCAATTGTTTGCTTTTGATACTCTATTCCCTACGTGACCAAATGTACGTGGGTGCGGTGCGACGACAAGCGAAGCGAAGCGGACGTATTCAATTGGTGTGATATTTTCGCGCGAACTCTTACGGTGTGGTGACTTGTTTTATATAAATCACAGGCAAATACCTAATTGTATGACAGGAAAATACACTAGTAGTTTTTGGCTATATTTTTATAGCCTGTATGAAGCACGTGGAACCACGCCCTAAGTTATACGGTAAGACCCTTTAACCGCTTGTCGGATTAATCCGACCAGTGTTTTCGCGTCCTATTCGTCAGGATCGTGTGTTTACGACTGGGTACTCCATCTCGTTTAGCTCTTCAATCCCCATAGAAGAGCTGACGAGTTGGAGTATTTGGTCGTGGATGTTTAGAGAGGAGTCCCTGGTGATAGAGAGGAGTCCCTGGTGTAGAGAGGAGTCCCTGGTGTCCTAAAATACAAGCCATGGCTTCGGTTAGGCACCAGACTCCTACAAATTAACATTGTTATATCACATTTTAGTTTCCTACTGTTATCGTTATTTGTGGAAGATATTTTTTTTTGTTATTATTATTATATTATTATTATGTGCGACCGTTATGGGCTAAATTAGTAGCCGAATGGTACCCTAGAGAAGGCAAACGGAAGAGAGGACGCCCGTTAAGAAGGTGGGACGACGACATAAAGGCGGAAGCGGGATCAATGTGGAAGAGGAAAACCCATGACCGGGAACTGTGGAAAAATATGGGGGAGGCCTATGCTAAAGCAAAACAATCTTCTAAAACCGATGTCGGAAAATAATTTTTATATTTCATTATTATTAACTAAACAGTGTCATAGATTGTTAATAAAGGCTATTATTATTATTATTATATTATTATGTGCGACCCTGGCGGGATAAACTCGAAAGTGTTTGTCGGATATATTCGATGAAGGCGGTTATAGGGTTAAATATTATAGAGTAAATTAATGAACACACACATTTCATTTAAGCATATATAAATATTACTTTGAGCACAGCCAAAGCCATATAAAGCAAAAGGATCATTCTTCAGTAACATTAACTTAGACTTAATGTTCAAATTTTAATTTAGAGACATGCTGAGGTTGGGCGACTGGGTGCTGCTCTGCGGGTCGCGGATTCGACTCCCGTACGGAACAAATATTTGTATAGCCTATGGCTATAGGTGTTCCGGGCCTGGGTGTCTTGTGTACAATGCGTTCCAAATAAGAATAAGATCGATTGTCATGTTGTGACATCACGTCATGCTGTTGTAGCACGTCGGGGTCACCAGTTTGGAGATATGCGGAACAGAGAGTAAAGTCCCGCCAACCCCCATTGAAAAGGCAGGATCCTCCGACCAGATGGGTGTTATGTCTGGTGGGCAACTGCCCGATGGATGATTTTGGGCTGTTCTATATGTTCTAATCGAGCGGAGAACTTTGGTTGCGCGATGCAGGATTAGTTCTTATGTGACGCCATAGGTGTCGCTACACTGTCAATTCGCAAGAAATTGGGCAAACTTGAAGAACTCAGAGATAAGCAAAATTGAAGAACTGGATTCTGATTAAACTTTTTTCGTTCACAGTTCGTAAATAAATTAAATTTTAAAAATTTCCTGTTTTGTTCACCATAATAATTCTTCGATTTAACAGTATGACGTGACGTCACAACATGGCAATCGATCCTATTCTTATTTGGAACGCATTGTATGTCAGTTTACATGTTTATAATCGCATCCACTATACTGGAACAATTTCTATCAGGTTCTTTAAGTGGTGAATTATGTGGTATGTTAGTAAGGTGGTATTGAACTAAAACAATTCATATATAATAATAAGCATAATCAGCTTTATAATGTTCCCACTGCTGGGACTCAGGCCTCCTCTCTAGGAGAGGGAAAGGTCGTAATCCAGGCTCAGTGCGGGTTGGTGAATGTCACATGTCTTCGAATTTTTGGTTCTAGGACATGCCGGACGATGTTTTCCTTCACCGTTTTGAGAGCAGTGGTGATGAAATAAATTACAAAAAGTAATGCACCTGGCTGGGTTTGAACCCGCGACCTACAACTCGTAAGTCGGGGCAATTACCACTCGGCCACCACTGCTCGAAAACAATTCACAATGAACTTAATATTTGTTTTATTTTTAGCCCCACTGTTACATGACTATAGATTATAAGAAACCACCTAAAAATCTTTGTGGTTTTCTTTATTAATTTATTCCATTTAAAATGGCGTTTATTCCATCCTTATATCAATAGAAATCTCGTTTTTAATTTTTAATTACTGAAGGAGATTTAGGTTCAGGAAATCATCAAATGACTTCGCTCTAGGGTGAAGCGAGAGGTCGTGATAGACCTTTTACTGACTAAAACCCACTGTGTTCCTTCAGTTGCCCTTTTGCGAGGGCCACGGTAACTCTTTCGAACAATCCACCACTCTGGCAGTCAATCTTGCTGACATATCATTAACGCGCCGTCGACTGGGGCTTGGTCCTTACCGGACGGCGAGCTACACATTGCTCGCCGTCCGTCAAGTCGTCAAGTGACCGGAAATTGCCTTTGAGAGAAAATCAGATACTATTTTTGTACCTCTGTGTTCAAGTCCCTTGTGATACCTAACCACGTGATACCTAATCCTGAAGAACGATCCTCCAAAGTCCTCGCTTACCGTCTAGCAGCTCCTCAATAGCAGTCCTCACGCCTTTATCGAAAGCCCTCGCATCAGCAGCGGTCTGGAAGGTCAGCCCGAAGCGCTTCTCGTCCGTCACCCAGTGGTGGAATGTCGGCATCACCTTGTTGTACTGGAAGTCTTTCTTTATCGTGCATTCTAGGACTACCTGGAATTTGCGAAAGAAAGATGTTTTAGTTAGGTTACACAACAGTGTTGAAAACTGAAATCACATCTACAAAGCCTCGAGCACAGGCGCAGGGTAGCCAGCCTATCGGTATTTTACAGGTTGCATTTTGGAGAGTGTGCGCGCGAATTGCATGACTTTATTCCGCCATCTCCTTTCTACCATCGGACAACCCGACGTACGGCGAGTATCCACCCTTACGTTGTTGAAACTTCAACGGTCCGGACTAAGCGTTTCGCTTCGTCGTTTATACCGCGTACATCGAAGGACTGGAACAATTTGCCTGCTGCGGTCTTCCCGTCCAACTATAATTTAGGTGTCTTCAAGGCTAGAGTGAATAGGCTCTTAATAAACTAGTGCGCCTCACCATCAATGATTGCATCGCTGCTTACCATCAGGTGGGATCGCAGTCAAGCACTGGTTTACATGAAAAAAAAAAAAAAAAAACAACTATCCGGTATTTGCCTAAACTAGACATAACATCCGTCTAGTCGGAGGGTCCTCCCTATTCAACGGAGGTATCCCGCAGAATGCTTGTTTAACTGAGGGTGAGGATACTGACCATATTATCGCTTATTCGTTTCCCGTGTATGAAGTATTCGTGTGTCGGTGCGGTTGCTGACGAAGATGTTGTGGTGTCGCCATTGCTGTCACCCCCAGCTGAAACAATGCAATACATTACACATTAAAACCTTCTACGTCTTGAAATTAAGACTTGTTGTCTGAACTGGAACTTATGGAATTCGGATACGTGTATACGTAAAAATACGATACGTACCTACTTACGACAATACGACATATACTTAAATAGATGAAACATTTTATTTTTCCTACTTCAAGAGTCTACTCACGGGTACCTACTCAACCATAATTCTCCCTACAAGCCCCTATGAATGACAAATTTTATTACTACCAATAAAGTAGTCAACATAAAACCATGCCGATCTAAGGCAAGTAATTACAATGCATAGTAGATTAACACAATGGGTTCCATAAAGAGGCCCATTCATTAAAATGATTCATTAGTGTTTGAACCATGTATAAACAAGGAATGTGTTTCGATCCAGCGGGGCCACTCGAGCTAGACCGAAAAAACTAGTGGCATTGCTTTGTTTAAGTTAAAACGACACTATTCAGAGCTGACTGCCAGTCATTCTACACGTGCAGTCTGTGGGTTAGGTATACGCAAAGGGCATACAACAATATAATATAATATATAATATTCACACAACGCCGTCTAGTCCCAAGCTAAGCAGAGCTTGTGTTATAAGTACTAGACAACTGATAAACATACTTAAATAATTCTAAATACATACATATTATAGATAAATTACACCCAGACACAGAACAAATACGGCCCATCCCTCTCCTAGAGAGAGGAGGCCTGAGTCCCAGCAGTGGGAACATTAAAAGGCTGATTATGCTTATGCTTACAGAACAAATGATCGTGCTCATCACACAAACATTTGTCCTGGGTGGGAATCGAACCCACGACCTCCGGCATAGCAGTCAGGGCCACTAGACCAACAGGCCAATCAATCCTGCCTGGCCTGAACGTGTTGTTGTACTGCACATCAACGCCCTGAGTGTGAAGTACAACAACGCGTTCAGGATGCTGGCGGGGCTGCAGCTGTTTTGTAGCGCGTCGGCGATGTTTGCTGAGGCGAGGATTGATGGCTTTCATGCCTTAATGCGAAAGCGGTCTGCCTTGATTCTGAAGCGAGTGCGTGCCAGCATCCACGGCATCCTGAGCGTGTTGTGCGGTAGGTGGGATTGCCCAATGCTGCGTCACTGAATCGGCCTTCATACATAGAATCTACGAGTATGTACTCGTATATATACTGCGTGGATAGTGTGAGGTTCGATTGTAGGCATAGCCTAGCATAGTCAGCCTTTTAATGTTCCCACTGTTGGGACTCAGGCCTCCTCTCTAGGAGAGGGAATGGGCCGTAATCCACCACGCGGGCCCAGTGCGGGTTGGTGGATGTCACATGTCTTCGAATTTTTAGTTCTAGGACATGCCGGTTTCCTCACGATGTTTTCCTTCACCGTTTTGAGAGCAGTGATAATGAAATAAATTACACAAAGTAATGCGCCTGGCTGGGTTTGAACCCGCGACCTACAACTCGTAAGTCGGAGCCGTTACCACTCGGCCACCACTGCTCTAGGCGATTGTAGGCATTAAATTATAATTATTATATTTTTAAAGATACTAACATTAATTTTAAGTTTTTTACTAACACTATTCTATGGATTCATTGTGGTCTGAAATAAATGTTATTATTATTTGTTTGTTCAATGTATCTCACGAATTTACTGACTTCAATTTTTTTTTGCTTTGTGCTTTTTTGCATGTATGATCTCAAATTACAAAGGGCTCTGCTGGATAGACAAATGTTTCCTGCTAAATTTCTCCTGTTCTGTTAAAGATCCCTTGGAGTTAATACATGAATCGAGAGATACAGTCAGGGGTCAAAAGTGCAGTTCCACCTTACCAATGCTAAAATGTCTAAAATTTCTTTGTAGAAGAGGGTCAATGGTTCATGACTGATTTATTGGTAAGGTACTTATAACATTTTTATTTTTCAAAAACTTTTAAGGGTTTAAAAAAACTCTAATTTCCTGGAACAAGTTTTGTGAAATATTCGAGTAAATCACGGAATTACCGAATGCTAACAGAGTTTTCAGGCGTTATCTCTCTTTTTTTCGCGTTGCCTCTTCGTCAAACATCGCGTTGGATTGCGTTAGATGAAGTAACAAGCTTTGAAATCATACTCGATGTTGAAGATAGGCGAGAGAAAAAGGACCCTCTTAAAAGTAAGTAGTAATTACAACATCCTTTGTGAGAGCTGGAGTCTATACTGGATTCAAGACCTGTGTGACAGAACTCCAGGTTCACACCTTCAAAATCACAATTTTGATTACACTGACGTAATACAGACATAATAGTACATTATGATATAAGTGTTTAATGTTAGTGATTACCGTCGAGGCGGTATTTAGACCTGAGTCATGGCGAGGGTCTAAAGAGAGCCAAGAACGGTAATCATTAATTACTCACGTGTGTCATACGACGTTTTTCAATACACTTGTGAAGAAAACAACAGTAAAACTGAAATAAGACAAGACACTAATTTATCTAATATTGAACGCAATAACTTAACGGGAATTTTATTCGAATTCAAAATTTGTTTTGCGAACAATAAGGTTGAACAAAAAGGTTTTAACTACATTATAGCACTAGTGCATAATGGTAATCAAAATGTCACAGTTTGATAATGAGTGCCATTATATACCTAAGTGCAGTGCAATAAGAGTCACTTTCTGAGCAAGTGTGTTGAAAAAGTAGTTCCATGTGTTGAGTGGAGAAGAAATCTATACAAACAAAATCATAATTTTAAAATTAAAATTTAACATGACAGGGTAGTGTCCGTAAGTGCAATATGAGTACTTACACCCTAACGTCCTCAATAAGGACGAGGGGCGTGCATCTACGTATTCGAGAGTGTGTGTAAGAATAAGATGGTGTACTCACCTGAGGATCTATGGGGGCGAGCTCTCTTCCCGACCATGACATCAGCGAGCCCGCCACCCCCGAGCGCCACCCAGCCGCCAGTGCCCTCGTCGCGGCACATGACCTGTGCTCGCACCCGCACCAAGTAGGCACTGTCGACAAGGAAATAAGGGTTAAAATTGCCTGTAACTAGGAGCTCCACATTCACCTAAGCCTACTATGACCCGCACCAAATAGGAACTCTGTATCTTTTCGTCTAATAAATAAAGTTACATTTTGAGTAGCTCTTCGCGCAGCGTCGCGTCTCGGTGTGAACTGACCCTTTATCTGGGCTCGCGGACCGTCCAGTAACCGCCCGGACCGAACCCAAGTCGTCGACGGCGAGTAGTGTTCCACGCGCGCCTTAAGGAGATGTCAGCAACCGTAGGGGCCCAGCAGGGTCGAAGCCTACAGGGATCAAGGGTCTGATTCTATTAGGAAGACTCGGCCCTAGTGTTGCCTTACTATCGATATCCTATCGACAGGTTGTCGATACTATCGTGACCTCGAAAAATAGTCAGAATATCGATAGCCCTATCGATACTATTGAAATTTTACAATACTATCGATAGTATCTATGCAAGAAATTGAGCAATACTATTGATAAAGTGCAATAGTATCGATACTATTGGGTATAGATACTATCGATAGTATCGATACTATCACTATTATCAATGGTGTATTTTACTGCAATCACTGTCGATACTATCGATACTATCGGTACTATCGGTACTATCGGTACTATCGATAGTTTTACTACATCGATATTTACCCAAAGTTCAATAGTATTGCACCGGAATTTTAGTAAACATTATTAGTTCATGATTATTATTAAGCAAATATATCAACAATATAGTCGGAAATTATTACTTTATGAACTTACAACTTAAAACAGCGTTGTAATATGCAAAAAACGTAAAAAATGCCGCCCATAATATATAATATCTTAAGTGTGATTTTTTTTTTTTTTTTTTTTTTTTTTTTTAATTGATATAAACCAGCGCTTGACTGCGATCCCACCTGATGGTAAGCAGTGATGCAATCATTGATGGTGAGGCGCACTAGTTTATCAAGAGCCTATTCACTCTAGCCTTGAAGACACCTAAATTATAGTTGGACGGGAAGATCGCAGCAGGCAAATTGTTCCAGTCCTTCGATGTACGCGGTATAAACGACGAAGCGAAACGCTTAGTCCGGACCGTTGAAGTTTCAACAACGTAAGGGTGGATACTCGCCGTACGTCGGGTTGTCCGATGATAGAAAGGAGATGGCGGAATCAAGTCATGCAATTCCTGCGCACACTCTCCAAAATGCAACCTGTAAAATACCGATAGGCTGGCTACCCTGCGCCTGTGCTCGAGGCTTTGTAGACTGGACTTAACCCAACCGGATCATACCATAATCATCTTAAGTTGTATAAAATTTATTATAAGTAAAAAATATACAATGTTGTAAGGATTATTACTTACCCATTTAAAAAAAACAGTCACTGACAAAGATAATATTATTAATTAGTAATTATTTTTTTTTTGTGAAATTTTCACAAAATGTGTATTTTAATATTGTAGTACGGATCCCTTCGTAGCGCGAGTCACTAGCACTTGGCCAGTTTTTAACAGTAGGTAAAGATTAACGATAATAGTAACCATGGATGAGTTTGTTTTGCTGGGATAATATTCATAAGCAAGAACAGTGCTTGAAGGTGTTTGGTGGCGGTGACCTCTCGCACCCGACCCTGGTCAGGAACAAGACGGAATGGGAAGCGATCGCCTCTTTAAGCAGTACTGCTAGCGAAGGAGAACAACTGTGAATCCCAGCTACCACCACAATAGGCGCAAGCTTTCGGGACGACGAGCAATGGGTAGGTCGCCGTCCGACTGTTGTTTGCCTTCCAGGGTAACTCTTGCGAACAATCCCACAGCTTAGAGGTACTAAGCTAATACACAGATAAACGACAATTTAGAGATAGTACAGAAACCATGGTTTCTAATAAACAACTATGAGGTTGAACTGATAACAAACGATTCGTAAGCTCTTAAGTCATCAAAAAAAGAGTCGTTAACAAGTACGTCACGAGTGTATGAGTCAACTAACGACTAAAGGAAATAAGCTATTATGAGGCCAGTAGGCGCGGACTTCGTCAATTGCAGTGTAATGAAGAGTCAGACATTGATGCATCCGCGTTGCATTTAGCGTGCTGATCCTGCTTTTATAGTACAGGTCCGGACAGAATTTCACACTTAGATAGTCAGATTTTGACTAACTAAAACCACCAATTCAAATGTGAATTGCTCATGGCACTAAAACAAAAGCTCATGTTCATTGCGCGAACAGCAAAGGTGTTTTTTTTTTTTAGGTCGGAAAATCATCTAATGACAAATCCCGCTCTTGGGCGGAGCGGGAGATAGTGTCAGAATTTTACTGACTAAAAACCCACTCCCGTTCCTTCGTTGCCTTCGTCCCAGGGCCCCAGGTTTCCTTTTCACACTACCCATGGCCCCAGTAGGCTTCAACCCCGCTAGGCCCCTACGATTTGCTGACATCTCCCTGAGGCACGCGTGGAACAATAAGCGCCGTCGACGACTTGGGCTCGGTCCGGACGGTAACCGGACGGCCGGAAGGCGGCCTACCCATTGCTCGCCGTCCGTAAGCCCGCGCCTACGGTGGCCGGAAATCAGGATCGGAATCCCGGCGGCGGTTGGGACGTGAGGACCGTTGCCTCACGCGATCGGCTGCCTTCTTTGCTAGCATTACTGCTTCGCAGAAGGAGGCGACCGCCTGCCACTCCTCCTCGCAACAGCAAAGGAGTGGGATTTTGCTGCCGGAGTCTGTGTTACCTGATAGCTACAACCTAGGAATCTTTAAGTCAAGAGTGAATAGATTACTTCTAGGTAAGCGTCGACCACATCACATGAAGCAAAGTCTCATAGCACAAGTTTAAGAAAAAAATCTGAAAACTGTAAATTTGTAGTTATATCCAAACAGCGAGTGTTTCGCCTTTTTGTTGTTTTTTGAATATTTATGTTATTATTTATGAAAAAGACGGATGAAAAAAGATTGCACGTAGTGGAGATGAGAATGTTAAGATGGATGTGTGGTGTGACGAGAATGGATAAAGTGAGAAATGAGTATATTAGGGGAAGTTTGAAAGTGGCGCCAGTGACTGAAAAGTTGAAAGGGATTCGTTTTCGTATGGTCATGTGAAGAGGAGGGATGAAACGCATGTTACTAAAAGAGTTATGAGTTTACATGTGGATGGATGGAGAGGGAGAGGGAGACCAAAGAAAAGATGGATATATTGTGTGAACAGTGATATGAAAGAAAAGGAAGTTAGTGATAGCATGACGGTTGACAGGGTAGAATGGAAGAAAAAAACGTGTTGCGCCGACCCCAAATAAGATGGGACAAGGGCAGGAAGATGATGATGATTTATGAAACAAGCGTTCCATATGTGAGTAGTTTCTATGGAGAAGAGCGGGCAAATAATTCAAGCTGGAACATCTAAATCAACGCAAATAAATCACCAATGCAACATTTAAGTCCATATAAAAGAGCAATAGAGTTGACGTATTGATCCGGCAGGTTCTAACGTGTTCTTTGAAGCACGCAGGCCAAAGAGGGGTCCTCCTGGTAACACAGTTACACCTGAGTGCATTCATAAGGTAGGGTGGATTACCAACCTCATATACGAGGTTGGTTTTTAGGGTACCGTACCTCAAAAGGAAAAAACGGAACCGTTATAGGATCACTGTTGTCCGTCTGTCTGTCAAGACCCTTTATCTCGGGAACGCGTGAAGGTATCGAGTTGAAATTAAAACCATATACTCAAGTCTGCTGTCCCTTGAAGCTGTGAAAAATCAAACTTCTAAGTTAACGGACGAAAAAGATACGGCCGTTTATGTCGCAAAAACGTATATTTCGACACTCTCAAGGAGGGAATCAAAATTCATTCATTCCCGTTGACCCAGTAATCTGAAATATGCCATGAAGCAAGGTCTCATAGCACAAGTATAGGAATAAATCTGAAAACAGTAAATTTGTTGTTGAATTGAACTATTTACATAGGTAAGTTTGTAGCGGAACCCTCAGGGCGCGAGTCCGACTCGCACTTGCCCAGTTTTTTTTTCCTAGGCTGTGGCTAAAGCTGTGTGGTTTTGTTTTACTGTGTGTCATCAGGTAATTTTTAGGGGTCCGTATTTCAGTCGGCAAAAACGGTACCCTTATAAGATCATTCACAAGATTTTTTTTCTCAGGTACACGTGCAGTTATAAAGCTCAAATTTATATTAAACTAGCTTTTGCCCGCGGCTTCGCTCCCGTCAACTGACTACTATATCCTCCTCTACCCTACTCTACCCTAATTAAAAAAAAAGTATCCTATGTCCGTCTCCTGGTTCTAAGCTACCTCCCCACCAACTTTCAGCCAAATCGGTTCAGCCGTTCTTGAGTTATAAATAGTGTAACTAACACGACTTTCTTTATAAATATATAGATACCCAGGTATGCTCTCCCATGGAGTAGTGAAAAGAAATCAATCTTCTATGCCTAAAGATAAGGCCGTTTATGCTCCGTTTATGGTGCATATCTAGGCTCGCAAGGGAATCCAAAACTGTAAGGGATTTCCCGTTGACCTAGAATGAAATTTGGCACAAATAAAGAAAAAAAACCGAAACAAAATAATAACTTTTTTGCAATTATAAGCTTCAGTTGTACGAAACCCACGGCGCGCGAAACCGACTCTCACTTGACCGGTTTTTTTTAATGGATTGATGTTTGTTTTCTTTTCAAGCAGTTACTGGGTCCTCCTGCTCTTATTTCATTTTATTTGAGGTCGATACAGCACGTTCTTTTTCTTTATTGTTGTTTATGTATGCATATACTGAAAGTACACACGCTACGATTCTTGGGCACGCCAGTTATGGCGGTAAGTCCTCTCTTTAAGGCGTGGTTGGAAAGACCTCACGGTGTCTTCACCTTCCGCATGACGCAGGTTCTCACCGAACACGGTAAGTTCGGGAAGTTCCTGCACCGGATTCGTGCGGAAGCGACGCCCGGGTGTCGCCACTGTGTGGACCGCCCGGAGGACACGGTGGAGCACACGGTGGAGGTGTGCCCCGCTTGGGCAGAGCAACGCCGTGTCCTCGTGGGGGCGATCGGCGGCGGCGATCTCTCGCGCCGGGCCTTGGTACAGGCCATGGTCCGGAGCGAGGAGGAGTGGCAGGCGGTCGCCTCCTTCTGCGAAGCAGTAATGCTAGCAAAGGAGGCGACCGATCGCGTGAAGCAACGGTCCTCACGCCCCAACCACCGCCGGGATTCCGATCCCGATTTTCGGCCACCGCGCACCGTAGGCGCGGGCTTGCGGACGGCGAGCAATGGGTAGCCCGCCGTCCGACAACCGTCCGGAGCGAGCCCAAGTTGTTGACGGCGCTTACTGTTCCACGCGCGCCTCAGGGAGATGTCAGCAAATCGTAGAGGCCCAGCAGGGTCGAAGTCTACTGGGGCTACAGGTAGTGTGAAAGTGAAACCCAGGGCTCTGGGACGAAGGCAAAGAAGGAACAGGGGTGGGTTTTTGGCTCTTTGAGGAGTGCCTTTCCAGCTACTCCTCAAAGAGGAGACTTACCGCCATAATTATGGCGTGCCCAGTGCCCTACCCACTGCCACTTAAGTCTGGCGATTCTTCGGGCTGTCTGTAACCTTGGTTCTCCTGCGGATATCATAATTCCTGATGCGATCACGTAAGAAAACTACGAACACAGGCCTTTCCATTGCCCTTTGCGTGACTTTAAGCCTTCTGCTGAGGCCCATTCAAATAAGCCTGCTTACTAATTATTTATCTATATATATAAAAGGAGAAACTGACTGACTGACATATCAACACACAACCAAAACTACAGAGCCTAGGAGAATGAAATTTTGCACAAGGTTTCCTTTTATGATGCAGGCGAGCATTAAGAGAGGATTTTTCGTAATTCACCCCCTAAGGGGATGAAACAGGGGTTCAAAGTTTCTGTGGAAAACCTACCAACACACGGGCGAAGCCGCTGGCAGAAGCTAGTTTACAATATATTATTTTATTTATCTATTTTATTTTTTATTCGTCGAGCTCTTGTCACCGGCGTACCTGCCGTATTAGAACCTAATGGCTTGGTACGTGACGATGGGAAGAGACAAGATTGTATGACGTTGGTGCCATGGAAGGTGGGTAGGCCTCTGGTGTGGGACGCAACCTGTGTCGCACCATTGCGCCATCCCATGTTCCAAGTACGGCGGGCAGTGCTGGCGCTGCCGCTGCGGCTGCTGAGACCCTTAAACGGCGCAAATACTGTAACCTTATTGGTAATTACAGTTTTAAACCGCTTGGGTCATGGGGTCCGAGTACGCGTCTCCTTTTTAAAGAAATTTCACGCCGTCTGATCGACACTGCGTGACCAGAGGGCTGGCTCGTTCTTCGCCCAAAGAATTAGCATTGCCATTCAACGTGGCAATGTGGAGAAGTATTTCGACGCCTGAGTGTACTTTGTGTTTCTGTATTATATTTATGTACATAGTTAGGTTTTTTATTTTTTCTGCAAATATGCTTGTTAAGGAATCCCTGCCCTTCAAAACTGCAAGAGGACAGTTTTGGATATCTCGTCGTAACATAATATCCGTAACAGTTCAGAACTCAATTTCTTTGGAAAGACTGGCTAGAGATGCTAACCATCTTACTGACCAATTGATTTGAGACGGAAATAACTTGTCTAGACTGTAGTTTAGAAGTGTAGAATTGCACTTCGATATTCATTGGCTATTTGCAAGTTTAATGTTCAATATTGGAAAAGATTTTGTAGGCAAGATGATGTGTCAACTTGGTTACAATTTCAAGTTAGGATGCTTCCATGTTAAGTTTTTTTTTAAGTGTGGAAATCATCTAATGATCTCGCGCTCTGGGTGGAGCGAGAGAGCGTGTCAGACTTTTACTGACTAAAACCACACCTGTGTCTTTCAATTGCCCTTTGCGTTCCAGGACTACGGGTTTCCTTTTCAGAAATTCTCCGCGGTCCTAGCTAGCGGGCATCGGCCCTGCTGGGCCCCTACAGTTTGCTGACATCTCCTTGAGGAGCGCGTGGATCACAACGCGCTGTTGACTCGGGCTCGGTCCGATCAATTACCGGACGGCCGGACGGCGAGCTACGCATTGCTCGACGTCCGTCGTTTTTTTTTGAGGTGGGAAATCATGTAGTGACTTCTCTCGCTCTACGGTGGAGCGAGCTAAAACCACACTTATATTTCTTCAGTTGCCCTTGGCTTCCACGGACCACGACTATCCTTTTCATAAGTTTTCCCATGACCCTAGCAAGCATCGCTTGCTGGGCTCCTATGCTTTTGCTGACATCTCTTTGAGGCGCGCGTGGATCACTAGGCGCCGTCGAAGGACCTAGTATATGGATTATAGGTCGTACAATAATTAAATAAATCTAAATATGCTTAGCATACTTAGATTTGGACTCGCTATTCGGGTCCTGCCTGGAGCCTTACCATGAAGTGTCAAAATGTCAGGCGTGAAAGCGAAATAGAGGGATGGAGCTATATACCCTATATAGCTCCATCCCTTTAAGGCGTCCCTTACACGATAGGTTTTGCTGTCAGTTTTGCCACAGTCAAATATTTTGACTGACGAAAAACCTAACGTGTAATGCGATGACTGACGTTTGCATGACGAAAAACGTATGGCGCTAAAATTCCGTCATTCAACCATCATTCATGATTGATGGTTTTGATTGACGCTTGCATGACCGTGTAATGGACGTCTAACAGTTCAATTTAAATAGTAAAGTACATCGCATTAAGAGCTCGTGGGACGGCCTCTTCTTTTTTTTTAATTGGTATATACCAGTGCTTGACTGCGAACTCACCTGATGGTAAGAAGTGATGCAACCATTGATAGTGAGGCGCACTAGTTTATTAAGAGCCTATTCACTCTAGCCTTGAAGACACCTAAATTATAGTTGGATGGGAAGACCGCAGCAGGCAAATTGTTCCAGTCCTTCGATGTACACGGTATAAACGACGAAGCGAAACGCTCTGGACATGAACACAAGTCACCATCAGCTACGTCTAACGACTCTGAAGGGTCGAATAAATTAATTGTGTCCTTTTTTTTGATGTGGGAAATCATCAAATGACTTCTCTCTCTCTCTGGGTGGAGTGAAAGGGACTGTCAGACTTTTACTGACTAAAACCCATAGCGTTCTTTCAGTTGCCCTTTGCGAGGGCCACGGTAACTCCTTTGCACAATCCGCCTTGGCAGGCAGTGGCCCTAAATGGTTCTGTCAATCTTGCTATCATCAATTTTATTATTGTATGTCCAGCGGGGCTATTGCGTAACTCTGTTGACAGTTCAAGTGATGATCACTTGTTAAAAATGTGCATCATTGAACTGTCAAACAGCTAGTTTCGTATTACCTATCTTCAGTGACCAACTGCAGTGACGTCATTAGCCACTGGTGCCTTTGATAGCCACCGTAACACGTTTTGACAGATGTTATTGTATCGATAATTTTAAAATTGCGATTGTGTAAGCTTTTGAAGCTGTATAATAGTCGATAAAATTTTAAAGTGGTCACAATAGGTACCGTAAATTTTTATAATTCACCACATTTCCACCGTAGTTTGTTAGTCACTTGTGTGATACGTAATACCAATTTTATGAAATTGTCTGTTGACAACTAAGTTTAGTGTGCAACGAATGCTAGTTGTCAACTGTTATTGAAAAAGTTAGCCAATAGCCCCCCTGGGGGGCTATTGGCTAATCACACATCTAATCATTGGCTATCAAAGGCACCAGTGGCTAATGACGTCACTGCAGTTGGTCACTGAAGATAGGCAATACAAAACTAGCTGTTTGACAGTTCAATGATGCACATTGTTAACAAGTGATCATCACTTGAACTGTCAACAGAGTTACGCAATAGCCCCGCTGGGCACCGAAAGTGATAATTATGGCGGAAGATTGCAGTATTAAAAGGAAAAACCATCAATACCTAAGGTTTGTTTCATCTAGCATTCGACAGTTTTTGCCTACGATCATGAGAAAAAACGAGCCGTGCAGGGGCGCCGGCTTTTAGAAAACCTCATGGGTGCTCATGCTCATTTGATGACTCAAAAAAGTGGCGAAGTGTGAGAAGAGAAATGCACACTGATCGACCGACAAATAAATAAATGTCCTACTTACATACTGCGTACTTAATTACTAGTTATGTTTGATTAAAATATAAAACGAAACCATTATATAAAAATGAAACTAGTTTTTATTATCAAGAAATATTATAATTTAAAAACCTAAAAGGCGATTACTGATCTGTTCCTTGATGTCTATTCTCAGGGGTGCTCGGCACCCACTGTTTATTTCTCATGGTTGCTCGAGCCCCCGAGCACCCACGGAGTCGGCGCCCCTAGAGCCGTGATATTATTATTACCTATTTGATTGAGTTTTATTTTATTGTGATTTTAATTTAATTTTATTTGTTCTATTTCTCATCTTTATTATAATATATATGAAAATTGTAATGGGTATATTTGACCTGAATAAAAATGATTATTATTATTATGTATACCTGCTAAATATACTGATACTGAGAAGCGATAGGAAGGAAAATTAAAAAAAATACTGGCAAGGAAAAAACACAAATAACCATAATGACAGGAAAAGTTTTTTTTTATGACATACATTTAATATGTGTGGTCATGTTTTTACATAAATTTAGTTAGACATTATTTAAATTTTTATATAATTCTTTTAATTATTGACATAGTGATAATTTTATTAGTTTTATTTTAATTTTCTTTTAGCCTTATTTTAAAAAACTTTATAAAAATTGAAAATAAAATATATTTACTTGCTTTTAAATAATTTGATGATTGATTAATTATAATTTACTAGTTTTTAATTTATTTTATTTATTTTCAGGGTCCATAATTGTACTTAGCTATATATAACCTTTAACGCAATATCTAAAAACAATATGGAATGCCGAATGCAATAAATAAATAGATTTTAATAGATAAATTGTAATTGAAAAACAAAGTAAGACCAGTGGGGGAGCTATTATCCACAGTGGGAGCTTTTTTTCAGATGATCATGTTCCAAACGACTAAATGCAGGAAGCATTAATCAAATAAGAGAGAGATAATAATATAAATAAAAGTTGTGGAGTGCTACACAATGATTTTCAAAATCCAAAACAGACCAATTCTTCCTTTTTTTGGTGAAAAATCGTCAAATGACTTCTCCAGCTTTGGGCCATGGCTTATTCTTCAATTAATCTCATTTACAAAGTTTTAAGCTTTCGTAATAGCCCAAACATTTGTATATAGCAGTCTTTATTGTCTCTTTACCCTTGGTAAAAAAAGGTGTGATTATAAGAATATTATATTTTAGAGTAAGTAAAATACATAATATGTATGAGAATGTCATGGCTTTTTTTAAGGTGGGAAAACATCCATGACTTTTCTCACTCTAGGGTGGAGCAGGAAGGTGTGTCAGACTTTTACTCAAACCACACCTAGATGCCTTCTTTGCCTTGCATTGAATTGGGGTTCTGGAATGCCAGGACCCCGGGGTTCCCTATCAGAAGTCAACCCATAGAATGTAATGGCTGGAGAAGCATTGAAATCTCTCTTTTTCATGGTGGTTATGGAGGTACAGCAGATCACAACTCCGAACTATCACAGGAGTCTTCACGGGGCACTATGCCACCAACAAACAGCTCCACAACATGGGACTAGCAAGCGACCTGACTTGCAGGATCTGTGGAGATGCAGAGGAGACTATGCTACACTTGCTGTGCGACTGTGCAGTACTAGGCTCCAAAAGACTAGGGTATTTGGGCCAACCATTTCCAAGACCAGAGGACTACAGGCTCAGCCCCATCAAGGCCACACTGGGACTCATGAAGAAGGTGCACAGAGGGCTAGGGGTTGAGTAGACAGGAGGGGCATAGCACAAAAGATCCAGAAGGGCCAAAGTGCTCTGTTCTAGGGCCAGCCCCACAACAAGTTAAGATAAGATGGTGGTTTGGTGTTCAAATGGTTTATGTCAGGATTCTGTGATAGATAGCATTTGTTATCCTTAGAAAAATGTACAGACTCGGGTTACTTTAGCCCAGTTTTATTAACCAATAGGAACAAGGAACCCTTTTTTACTGTGTTCTATTGCTTAAACAACTTGGGCCAAAGTAACCTAACTTTACGGTACCGCAATTACTAGTAACCAAGCCAGTTTTTGAACTGATCAGATTCACATTGATTACTCTGAGTGACTTATTTGAGAAGACTTACATTTTGTGTTGTATGTTGACATAATGTAGTAATTTTAGTAGATCTTATTGAAATATTAAGTGAGGATGAGTATTGTCATATTAATTGACTTGTGTATACTTTCCTTTTATCAATATATGTTTTTTTTTTATCTATGTGTGGAGGCTTGTAATTAGCGATTTGATAATATTACAATGTTTATATCATTTTTTTCTATTTGTCTGTGAACCTTCTATAAAATAAAAATAAATAAATAAATACAGCGAAGCTCCCGTTAGTCTTTTGGACACATTACCATTAGACAGCAATGTGGAGGAGTTTTAATAAGTATTTTATCATTATTGAAATAGATAATTAATCATGAAATGCTTTAATTATATATTTGCATACTGACAGACAAGACTATTATCTATATCCTTTCATAAAGTGCATCAAAAGAAAATAAGTAAGAGATAGCCCTATGTGTAAGATCATACACTTAATTCATAAATGTTTTTCCTGTGTTTATTATGTGTAAGTAAGGAATTAAAGCAAATATTGTATTTAATAACTTCAAATTATCAATATATACCTATTTTTGTTTTGATGAATATGTCTAAAATTATCTTGGAGTAGTTTTTTAAATATAAGACAAAAATATTATCTTAGATATACCTACCTGTGATTTTAAGTAATTACATAAATAATTTATTATTAAAGAAAATTTATCAAACAGAAATGAATAGAAACAAAAAATGTTAATTAATTAATATAATTATGATGTCATAATTTTGAAAGTCTATTTTGTATCATTTCATTGCAGACAATATCATTTAATTTGACAAAGTAACTCATCTGACACTATAGTGAAGCTTTTCTAAGAGAAAATTGTCAATCTGATCAGTACTAGAACTTAAAAACATTATTCAGCCACTATCAAGCTTTCATTCCCAAAAAACATTTAATAAGCTAATTAAAATTAGCTTACCAATCAAGCAGATGTTGCTAACATCGTGTCAACCATAAAAAACCTTATTGTTTAATAGTTTTTTTGACATTACCTACTCGCGATTTCCATACAACCAGTTTTTATTTGCGCGAAAAATACGCGAGCGCAGAGCGATTCATATCTACGGCCAAATAGGTAAAACAATTCATTGAGCAATACAGTACAGCTTGAATTGAAGTAGCTTCAAATGACCCCGAAAGGAGTTACCTACTTTAATTGTGAATGAACGGAGCACTCATTGATTATACCTAGCTAGACAGAACAGGGTTGACTTAAGGGCGGCGGTCGACACTTACTTCTATGCATTTAAACATACAGTTTAGCTCATAAAACTCATCCCTATAGCTAATGCCCTGTCTTGAGGAGCTGTAGAACTTTAGAAAACACCATAAATCACATCACACATTCCATGAGCTACGGAAAATGGCCGGGGTAAAGCCCTACCTAGCCCGAACAGGGCGAAGCACAAATCACAAAAACTGAGTTACAGATACACCACTTACTTTTCAGATGCCTCGGTCATGATTCGACACGTCGAATATCCTAATTTCTACTCGCCACTTCACAGATTTCACCATTTTTATGACATAAATACATCAGATTCACTTACGAACCGTTCTTATTTCGGCCCTTTGTTGGGCCTCAGTGCGCTTGCGTCAATAAAACAGTCCGGGCGGGTTATTCAATGAACGCGGCGTGTTCGCGCGACAGGTGGCGTGTCAATCGCGCACAACTTTGCTATCTAGCTCCGCGATTGGTTCAACGGATGCTCTATCGCTTTCCCACCAATGGCGTGCCTTGACACTGTCTTTCCGCCAGTAACACCCCCTTCAGAGCGAATAAAATTAAGTAGCGGGCTTTTTAAAATATTAGGCTGCCGGCACTAATTTTTAACACCGCTGCTCTTGGCTTCTGCGGCTTAGCAAAGAACAATTATTTTATGAAAATAACACTGAAACACGCATTAAAATCTCTAATTTCACTGTATTTTGAGCAAAAATCGCGATATTTGCAGCTCGCGAGCGAAGAGCGGAAGTAGGTCACGCCGGCCTCGAGGGTTCGACTGTTACTGAATGAAGCAAGGCTCGCAATGGGCCCATCCCCGTTCATGCAACGACCCATTGAAAAATAAATAGGTCAAATCATTGCAACGTGCCCTACATGCAGGTTGCCTGCACCATTCATAGGCGGCGCTTGCATACGGGCTCCCAGTTCTATTTATAGCTGCTCTATATTTGGGCAGGTCATTCGCAGCAAACGTAAATGCAGCCTCCGTAAAGTAGGTTACCTGATTTTCTTTGTTAATAGCCGGTGCAGTGACGTAGTTCGCGTTTATCATGACGTCAGCAGTGATTTTTGATTGGCCTGGCAAATATTTTTCTAGATTTTTAATTACATATTAGTTTTTGGTTTATGGGGGTATTTTTATTAATCATATTTGAAAAACAAAGACAGTAAAGTAGGTAACAATTTAGTGATAATAATGATATTGAATTATTTTAAAACAAAGAAATTATTTTTTATTAAAATAATCTTTTTATTTAATATTTAACAAAAATTTGGAAACATTTAGTCTTAGCGTAACACGTAAAATTTTATGCAAATTAGGTGCCTAATTAGTGGTAATTAAAATATGTTTAATATATTTTCTCAAGGCGGTCGCCTACTACAGCTTTCCTTTGGAAACTCAGTAGGTATGCAAATCACATCCTCAGTTTAAAATTACCTAAACACTTCTAATAAAATTAACCTTTGTTTGTTTTTCGAGCCAATTTATTGAATAATATTTACATAGGCAAGTAATCCATTTTAGTCCGTGTCAAAAGTCATGTAGGTAGGTAAAAAATATTAAATTCGTATTTTTTTTAAATTGACCTAAATCCAGATAAGCCGAGAGTGGGGCGGCTTGAATGACGTATTCCGCTGTTGCCAACAAGTCGAGTCGACGATTGGGCCGACTTGTCGAATTTATCAATGATGTTGGTGGTATCGAGTCTATCGTGTGAGAAGAACAAAGGAATACGTCATAGAAATAAATCGTTATAAATATCTGCAATGCCCGGTCTTTGATACTAATTAAAATTAATTAAATTACTTACCAACTGACATTTTAATTTCAGAGTACCTAAAAAAAGTTTTTAACAATTTGTCGTTTGTTGACGCCCTTATTTCAGCTCGCGCCCAGAATCTTGACCCAAAATCGTCATAGTTACGTATCATGTATGACGTGCGCTGAGGGATGCAGTTCTTTAGCCGTAATAAGCAGAAAGGACGAAATCAAAGAAGTTCGCGTCTTCGCTAAAATATTATGAATAACATTATCTAAATATCATAATAAGAATATAGTATCAAGATTTGATTTCGTAGATGAAAGATTTAAAAGACCCGCTCTTTCTTTAGTTACTTCGCGTCTTTGACACGTTGTGTAGCGTGTCTGAGATGTTTTTGGGGGATAGGCAGTACCTACTCAACAGAATTGTAAATTCGCAATCATTATTATGTCATAGGTACCTATCTGATGCTGGGCTATTGAGTATTGAGAGCAGTGATGGCCGAATGGTAACGGCCCCGAGTTACGAGTTGTAGGTCGCGGGTTCAAACCTGCCAGGCGCATTACTTAGTGTAATTTATTTCATACCCATTGCTCTCAAAACGGTGAAGGAAAAAATCGTTAGGAAACCGGCATGTCTTAGAACCGAAAATTCGAAGACATTTATCAACCTGCACTGGGCCCGCGTGGTGGATTACGGCCCATTTCCTAGAGTGGAGGCCAGAGTCCCAGCTGTGGGAACATTACAAATAAGGCTCATTATGCTATTATGCTATATCTGGGCTAACTTAGCACAGACACAGAATAAGAAATGCACAGATTGAAACGTACCTAATTTTTAGGGTTCCGTACCTAAAGGGTAAAATGGGACCCTATTACTGAGACTCCGCTGTCCGTCCGTCTGTCAGTCTGTCCGTCAGTCACCAGGCTGTATCATTTTTTTTTAATTCTTGATAGGTTCGCGCTTGACCGCTATCTCACCTGATGGAAAGCGACGATGCGGTCGACGATGGAGCGCGCTTACCTAGAAGCAACCTATTCACTCTTGACTTAAAGATTAAAAATCAGGTAGGTGGTTGTAGGCACAGAACAAAAAAGTTGTAGGCATCAGGAAAAAAGATTCCGGCAAGGAGTTCCACTTCTTAGCTGTACGCGTGAATATATAAATAGTTAGACAGTTGAAAATTTCACAAATGGTGTATTTCTGTTGCCGCTATAACAACAAATACTAAAAACAGAAGGCTCCCATACAACAAACGTGCGTACGGTACGGAACCCTTCGTGCGCGAGTCCGACTTGCACTTGGCCGGTTTTTAGGGTTCCGTAGCCAAATGGCAAAAAACGGAACCCTTAAAAAAAAAAACAAAAAATTTTGGGGGTTCCCCATACTTAGAACTGAAACTCAAAATTTTTTTTTTCATCAAACCCATACGTGTGGGGTATCTATGGATAGGTCTTCAAAAATGATATTGAGGTTTCTAATATCATTTTTTTATATACTGAATAGTTTGCGCGAGAGACACTTCCAAAGTGGTAAAATGTGTCCCCCCCCCCCCGTAACTTCTAAAATAAGAGAATGATAAAACTAAAAAAATATATGATGTACATTACCATATAAACTTCCACCGAAAATTGGTTTGAACGAGATCTAGTTAGTAGTTTTTTTTTTTAATACGTCATAAATCGTAAACCGCAATTTACCTTTTAAGTTTGTACGGAACCCTCAGTGCGCGAGTCCAACTCGCACTTGGCTGGTTTTTTTTTTATATTGAGTTCACTTGATTCTGTCTTCTGTTCGATTTGGAAAATTATGTTTTTGCTTCTGCTAATGGCTTCGTCCGCGAGAATATCAAACCCCACTTACTACCCGTGTAGCAAGTTTCTGTTAAATCCATGGCTAAAATTACTATGGTCAAATCCGTTGAGCAACACTCAACAGATACGAGTAGATAGAGTGACTTTCGCATTTAAGCGCCTATTACACTACTCGATATTCAGGCAGTCTTAGACCTGTACCATGACGCCCAGTGTGGGTAAGAGATGGCGCTAGACAACCTGTATAGCTCTGTCTCTTACCCACACTGAAATAAGAATGAAACAATCTTACTTTGAACGTCATTACAACCCCGTTAGTATAAGTAGCGTCACACAAGAAAAAGAGCAACTTACGCCAATGTCGTGTAAAGGAATGAAACAGAACGATGAGATAAATAGACAAACATAGACTAAGACTGTCTGAATATCGAGTGGTGTAATAGGCGCTTTATAATATTACTAGCTGCAGAAGCTGAGATGGATACTGTGTGGTGTGACGAGAATGGATAAAGTGAGAAATGAGTATATTAGAGGAAGTTTGAACTGCGTTTGCGCCAGTGACTGAAAAGTTGAAAGAGAATCGTTTGTCTTGGTACGGTCATGTAAAGAGGAGAGACGAAACGCATAGTTACTAAAAGAGTTATGAGTATACAATGTGGATGGGTGGAGAGGGAGAGGGAGGCCAAAGAAAAGATGGGTGGATTGTGTGAACAGTGATATGAAAGAAAAGGAAGTTAGTGATAGCATGACGGTTGACAGGATAGAATGGAAGAAAAAAACATGTTGTGCCGACCCCAAATAAGATGGGGATCATCATCTTCCTGCCCTTGTCAGGAAGATGATGATGAGAAGCGTAGCGTGGAATAATTTAGATGTGGGTGAAGGCACATCAGCGAGGCCTTCTTCTTTCATAAATTCGAAAACAAGACAGCTACTAACGCAACCCAGTGTTCGACCACATACCGCCGCCGGGATTCTGATCCCGATTACCGGCCACCGGGCTTGCGGACGGCGAGCAATGGGTCGCCGTCCGACCGTCCGGTAACCGTCCGGACCGAGCCCAAGTCGTCGACGGCGCGTACTGTTCCACGCGCGCCTCAAGGAGATGTCAGCAACTGTAGGAGCCCACTAGGGTCGAAGCCTACTGGGGCCATGGGTAGTGTGAAAACGAAACCGGGGCCTTGGGACGAAGGCAACGAAGGAACAGGAGTGGGTTTTTAGTCAGTAAAAGTCTGACACTATCTCCTGCTCCACCCAAGAGCGGGTGATGTCATAAGGGATAAGGGGATTTGTCATTAGATGATTTTCATACTTAAAAAAAAAAAAAAAGACCGAGCCCAAGTCGTCGACGGCGCGTACTGTTCCACGCGCGCCTCAAGGAGATGTCAGCAACTGTAGGGGCCCAGCAGAGTCAAAGCCTAATGGAGCCAAGTGTTTGATTCTGAAAGGAAGATTCGGCCCTGGTACGAAAGGCAACGAAGGAACAGGATTGGATTTTTAGTCAGTAAAAGTCTGACACTATCTCTCGCTCCGCCCAAGAGCGGGTGATGTCATAAGATTATTTACCCACCGAAAAGAAAAAGTGTTCGACCACATAATCACTTACCATCAGGTGAAACAGTGGTTGATCATTTGAACGCCAGCCTATCAATTATAAAAAAACTCTCGTTCATAAAGTGGCCCCCTTGTATGCGACGCCGTGGGCGAGGGCCCACACACTCACGCCCACTGCTGCCAACAACTTCGCCCGCGTGAAGGAAGGAAATTAAAAACATATTTAAACTCCCGGGATAAAAAAATATATAGTCCTTTTATTGTGACTGGCTGCTATTGGTCTAGTGGTTAGTGGCCCCTAACTGCTAAGCCGGAGCGTTCGATTCCCACCCAGGACAAATGTTTGTGTGATGAGCACGATCATTTGTTCTGTGTCTGGGTGTAATTTGTGTTTAATATGTATCTTGTATGTATTTAGAAATATTATTATTGTTTGATGAGACACACTAGAACTATTTCTAGCTTATGTATACTAGTAGCGTGTGTTGAGACATTCGACGACGCAACCACGCTGGCTTGCTGTTCACTTTACGCTCCGGGCCGACTGCGGATGTCGCCCACCTGGGCCATAAGGTGCCTGGTCGTTGCCCCTTCGTCGCGTACTCTAACGGTTCGATATGCCCCTACAGCCCAGGCGCTCAATCTGCTGAACGCCCTAATTGCTCAGGAACCGAAATTAGACATATTTTTATATAGCGAAATGATAAATGTTTACAGTATACAATTTTTTAGTTCGTAGATTGTTGGCTTGCTATACGGTTTGGTGCATACTGTAAGTATAGCAAGCTCGAATAAAGCGTACAAGCTGGAGCTGGGCTATCCACAACCTGCCCACCTGATCGGTTGCATGAGAAGAAGTGCCTAGGGGTCCATGCCCACCCGCCATGAGGGTACATGTACCACCATGGGGGTACATGTACCACCATGTTTGATCGGCGCAGCCAGCCCCGAACTAGTCAGATGTAATATTATCCGTAATTGCCAAACATAATGAAAGAAGAAAAGAAAAAAAAACGTTATTTGTTCCTCACATAATCGTTAAAACAAATAATGTACCTATAAAAAAAAAAAACAGAAAATTATAATTAGTGCGAGGCTAGAAAGGCGCCTAACTCAGCATACATAATTATATGCTGTATAATCTCTTCTATTCTATTCTATAATCTAATTGGCTGAAGGACAAGGTACATTTCTCATAAAGTGCTCGATGAAACCAACGGTAACCGCGTATCGGAAAACGCAGCGTTTAGGCCCATACACAGTGGGCCGTAGTACCTACCTGTGGGAGCCGCGCGAGTCCAATGGTAGTGAGAAGCACTGGGTCAGTGGACGTAGCGACTCTGGAGGAAGCCTTGATCCAGCATTACATGCCTTTCAGCTGAAATGATGATGGGTTACTTATCATAAGTTCGAAAAATATTTGACCGAATTTCATTTCACCTAAAACTTTTCAACTATTATCGTTTCGTTTTTAGGGTTCCGTACCTCAAAAGGATAAACGGAACCCTTATAGAATTACTTTGATGTCCATCTGTCTGTCTGTCAATACCCTTTATCTCGGGAACGCGTGAAAAAAAAGATACGGCCGTTTATGTCGCAAATAACGTGTACGAGAGTGTCGAACTCTCAAGAGAATCAAAATTCATAGGTTACTTCCCGTTGACCTAGAATCCTGAAATTTGACATGAAGTAAGGTCTCATAGCACAAGTATAGGAAAAAATCTGAAAACTGTAAATTTGTTGTTACTTCACAAAAAAAAGCTTTTTTTGTTTCGGATAAATCTTCGTAACTCAATTCGAGAATTGAACTGTTTTCATAAGTAAGTCTGTACGGAACCTCAGTGCGCGAGTCCGGCTTCGGCCTCGCACTTGCCTAGGTTTTTTTTATTTCATCGAAGTCACGTCTGCCACTGTATCAGTTGACCTATTTATCAATTCGAAGTATTATGTTTCCGAACATTCATTACCACTGTTTTAATTACCATATTATTTAAACCTATTTGCAAAATGAATATCATTTATCATTCCACTGATATGTATGAATTGTTTCATTCTTATTTCAGTGTGGGTAAGAGACAGAGCTATACAGGTTGTCTAGCACCATCTCTTACCCACACTGGAAATAAGAATGAAACAATCTTACTTTAAACGTCATGGTAACCCAAGAGTGGAGATATCAAGCACTGTGATTGGTCAATTAACCCGGTCCGCTCCGCTCCACTCCACCCAGCTCCGCTTCAGTTGGAAGCGCACCCTTGGGGTGCTATTCCACCAGAGATGTGCTATGCTACAATGCGTTCCAAATAAGAATAGGATCGATTGCCATGTTGTGACGTCACGTCATACTGTCAAATCGCAAGAAATTGGGCAAAATTGAAGAACTCAGAGTTGAGCAAAATTGAAGAACTGTATTCTGATTAAACTTTTTCAGGTGTTAACCTCGTAATAAAATACACACTAATACTTAGGGCATACTGAAAGTTTCTGGATTCTGATAAATGAGACTAGATATAAGACTTACGATACATTTATTTTTATTCAAAGTATATTCCCACGCAATTAATGCATTTTGCATTCGCTGAAACCACTGTACAAAGCAGTTGGACCAGTCTTCTTTAGGGACCTCTTAAATGGCTTTATGGAACGCATTCACCGTCGATTCAGAGCCTGTAAAAAGTGTATCTTTAAGTTTGTCTTTAATTTTTGGAAACAAATAGAAGTCGCAGGGTGCGAGGTCCGGGCTGTAAGGTGAATGCGTCATCAGTTCCACATTTGAAGCCTTCAAATAGGCTTCTGTTATCTTAGCGGAATGTGAGGATGCGTTATCGTGGTGGAGGAGTATATTGCTTCGAGGACGCTTTTCTCGAACTTTTTCTAAGACTCTGGGCAAGCAAGTGTTGACGTATCTACCAATCTGCAGTCACTGTCCTTTGATCTTCAAGCGGTAGTGTAGTGTAACGTCCTGATTTACCGAAAAAAGAAGCAACACTTCGACTTTTCTAATCTTAACTTTCGTCGGCAAATCTTCGAAGGGCAAGACCCACTCTGCCGACTGGCTTTTTCTATCGGGTTCAAAGCAGTACACCCATGTTTCGTCACCTGTTACGTTATTATAGACCGCCGATGATTGTCCTCCATTAAACTTTTTCATCATCTTACGACGAAACGACTGCGTATCCAGTGGTGCCACTGGACACGCAGTCGTTTCTGGTCCTCCGTTAATAGTCATGTGGTATCCATCAAGTGCAAAGCTTCCAAACCTTCAGATGCACATGTAAAATGTTTTGCACTTGGCTCATTACAATGGCTAACAAAGCACGAATTTGCTGGCAAGTAATCTTTATTGTTATTAATACTGTTGTATTCACGTGCCTCGTCATAGAGATGATCACGTCCACGTCTAAATTCTCCAAACCAAGAAATCAAAGACCTGCGACATGTTGTTTCATCACCAAATGCCAATTGAAGTCTCTGGCAACACTCTTGTTGACTAAGACTAAGCTACAACGAAAAATATTAAAAAATCATTCAACGAAAGTGTTTACGAGCTTTGATTACTTATATACTTGTCAAGTATATAATCAAAGTTTACGAGTTAAATTCATTTTGATAGCACACACAATCTTCGAAAGCACGCCACAATGAAAAAACAAATGACAGTCTCGCAAATTAAAAAATAACATGCTAAAAAGAGTTCAATTTTCGAATTCTTTAATTGCTTTTTTATTCTTTTATAGTTTCGCTTACGAGACGCGAGACCAAGTAGACGTGTACCTTGCATTTATTAATTATGTAATATCTTATAAACAATTTATAACAACTAATACAATAAAAATATTTGCGGTGTCAGTTCGAAACTAAAGTGGGTCGCGTGTGTTTTTGCTAATTTGTATGTTGTGTAAGATGAACTAAATATTTATAGTATATCTGTGTTAGTTATGTCTAACCAAGAACCTAGCCCTTTCGGACGTAGCCAACTTTTACGGCGAAGTCCTCCGCCGACTCCAACACGACCTGAACCAGTTCAACCTAGGGAGCAAACACCACCACAAGCTCCACCCGTGTCGTCTGGTGTGCTACCGGAAGAAATTATTTCGACGCCAGAGATCCAGAAATGGATGGGGTCGATAGATGGCATTCTCACTGAGGTCTGCACCATAGTTTCAGAGGGGAAGATGAACAGTGATCAGAAGCTCCGTGTCTCCGCTCTTTGCCGCAAGGTTTCCAATGGAACATCTCAGATGGCCGTTCTCTATCAAGCTTTAAAGCAAAAAACAATTCAAGCGCACAACACAGCACTGCACCTAAGGGATCAGCTGGACCTTACGGAATCGGTTAAGATAATTAAAGAAGCTGTAATCAACAAACTAACACCTTCTGACATTACCACTTCGTCTTACGCTAGCATGGTAAAAAAGAGTTCCGAAACCTTCATCCGTCCAGCAAATCTGAGTTCTGTGGCCATATATCCTTGCGACAAAACTAAAACTAGTGAAGACACGAAGTCACTTGTGCAGAAAATAATATCGCCTGAAGAACTGAAACTTCATGTCCGTGGCCTAAAAAAAGTAAGAAACGGGGGTGTTCTTATTAGCACAGAAAGCAAAAGCGACATTGAAAAGCTGAGGAATTCCACAAAACTGGTATCATCAGGCCTTACAGTGGAAGAAGCTCCTAAACGGCGACCTAGGATTGCTGTCGTTGGAGTTCCAGTAGCACTTTCTGATAGGGAAGTATTTGACTGCATTTATGAGCAAAACCTTTCTGATAAATTGGCAAACACTACTCGTGAGTCCTTCCTTGCGACTGTCAAATTGAGTCATAAGTCGGGTAAGAAAGGTCTTTCTACCTGTAACTATATTTTAGAAGTACCCGCTACCATCAGGAAAGTTCTTATAAACCAAGGCCGGATTTTTATAAATTGGACATCTTGCCCCGTGAAAGATTTCACGATAGTCACAAGGTGTTTCAATTGCCAGCAGTTCGGTCACGCAGCCAAGTTTTGCCGAGAAACGAGTCCTACTTGCAACCACTGTGGAGAGACTGGGCATGCCCACAAAGAGTGTAGCAGTAAATCTTCTCCGCCTCAATGTGCGACGTGCAAGCGTTTCAAGAGGAAATGTGACCATCAGACTGGTGACGTAGGGTGTCCGGCGCGTAAATACGCCGAGGTTAATTTTATTAATTCAATAGACTATGAAGGCGCCTAAGAGCGCCCCTAATAGTTTATTTAGTAGCCCTTAGTTACAGTTACTTAGAGTTAGTTTATCTTTTATTACTTTAATTACTAACATTAAATATAGATAAAACAAAATACATGTTATTCTCAATGAGAAACATTAACTTACTGATTATTAACCTTAATATATTCGCACACAATTGCAAGCATGCTGACATTGCTTGTACTTGCCCTACTTTAGTTAAAGCTGACCACATAAAATACCTAGGTGTTACGATTGACACAAATCTAAATTTCCGTAAACATATCGAGCTATTGTGCACAAGAGTGCGTAAATAAAGATTTCGATGCATTTGCTCATAGATTTTATGTTTTTTTGGACCCTTTTTTTTTTTTTTTTTTTTTTTTTTTTTTGTACAACAAGCTCAATAAATTATTACATATATAAGCATAAATTATATTAAATGTAGTACATTGTTATCGGATTATCTATTGAATCTCAATTACACAGACACAGAGAAACTATTGGAAGTTTTAGTATGATTGTAAGGTTTACTTCGTAAGTTGTTATTTCTGTTTACATGCCCTTGTTCATTAGTCTTGTTAAGTGATGACCCGAAACACAGGTTTTATAAACCTAGTTCGGGCAAGTCGCTACTTATACATAATTCTAGGTGTAAAGTTAATTTTCCTTAAGTCCTTAAAAATTGATAATTTAGTTATACTCGTAGTTATTCGTTGGGAATTAATATATCTATATTTTGTTTAAGATTTACTCGTGACATGTAACAATATTGTATAAAGATTAAATAAAGATTATTATTATCTTTATTTCATTTACATAAACATATTAGTTACATTTTTAAATATTTCAAAAATAAAAAATAAAACATTTAAAAATATAAAAAACAGTATCCCACCGGTATCGGGAACAGGGTCCAAGCTACCGGCGGTCAGGGCTCCAGAGAAAGGAACCTCCTAACAATGCGAGCCGTGTCCAGGAGTACCGCTTTCTGAATCAAGCCCTTGATCCAGTCGCCTAACGCGAGCCTCCTAAGGTGTTGGTCGAGGCTCTTGGCTATTAAGCCATTGCCCGACACGACTATCGGTACAATGATCGCCGAGTCCACATCCCACATGTCGACAACCTCGCGAGCCAAGTCAATATACTTGATTTGTTTATCTTTCTCGGCTTTCACGAGGTTCTCGTCATGCGGAACGGATATGTCAACAATCATTGCACGCCTCTCGCTTCGGTCCACCACCACTATATCAGGCTTATTGGCTACAATAGTCCTGTCAGTGATGATGGACCGATCCCAGTACAAAGTGATATGACCATTATCAAGAACTGGATCGGGCTCGTACCTATAGTACGGCACTTCCGATTCCACAAGAGAGTATTTCAGAGCAAGTTGCTGATGGATAATCCTGGCTACAAGGTTGTGTCTATGCAAGTACTCTCCGTTAGCTAGACGAGAACAACCAGAGATAATGTGACGAATTGATTCTCCCGGACGGTGACATGCCCGACATATGTCAACCGTGCCATCCTTCACAATAAATCTCCGGTAGTTATTCGTCATGATAACTTCGTCCATAATTGCACAGACAAAACCTTCGGTTTCCCCAAAGAGGTCACCGGAACGCAGCCAGGCTACGGACGCCAATTGGTCTACATCGGGCCCGTGAAGGGCCCGGAAGAAGCGTCCGTGAAGTTCCTTGCTCTGCCATACTTCCCTGCGATCGTTAGTGTCAAGCACTACCGGTTTGCGCCAGTTCTCATTAGCCAGGGAGAGCGGGGTAAGTCCCTTGTCCACTGTCACTACATCTCGATGCATACCCACGTCGGCAGCTAGGAAATATTCCCTGAGACTGCATACCTCGCGGTTGTGTAGGGTCTTAGCATTTAAAAAACCTCGACCCCCACACTTCCGCGGGATATACAATCTCATCACCGACGATCGTGGGTGATGCATTCGATATGCAGTCAGCAGTGTGCGGACCTTCCTATCCAGGGCGTCAAGTTCCGTTTGAGTCCATTTGAGTACGCCGAAAGAGTACATCAATACCGGCATGACCCAACCGTTGAAGGCGCGCACCTTGTTTCCGCCTGAAAGAAGGCTATTGAATACCTTCTTCAGGCGTCCAAAGAAACGCTCCTTCAACGTTTGCTTCATGTCAGTGATATTGATGCCTAGAGCTTCCGACATACCCAGATACTTATAGGTTTCGGTTGGAGAGAGGGATCTCAGGTTTATGAAATCCGTGAGTTGAGTGCCCACGGATTCCACAACCTCCCCTCGCTTTACATGCATGACCGCACATTTGTCCACACCAAACTCCATCCTGATGGCACTACTGAAGGTTTCAGTTACCTTCAGTAGCTCCATCAGTTGCAGATTGTTGGGGGCAAAAAGTTTCAGGTCATCCATGTAAAGTAGGTGAGATATTACCTGACCACCTCTCTTCAACCGATAGCCTAGACCTGAATTCTCCAGCAGTGTGCTTAGAGGATTCAAGGCTAGGCAAAACCAAAGTGGACTCAAACTATCTCCCTGGAATATACCTCGCTCGATCCTTACAGGTTCGCTATTCCTCTGGGTATGTCGACATCCTGGATAGCGGAGGACCGTACTCCATTGCCTCATACACGACATCAGGAAGGTGCGTAGTGTTGTATCAATTTTATACAATTCCAGCACCCTCATGAGCCATGTATGAGGAACAGAGTCATAGGCCTTCTTATAATCTATCCAACATGTCGACAGATCCTTTCGGGAACGTCGAACCTGTTGGCTAATGGTCATATCAATGAGGAGCAGCTCCTTAGTACCGCGGGACCCGTTCCTACATCCATTCTGAGAAGGTGACATGATTAAATTTTTGTCAATATGACTATTAATTTTGCTTCTCAGTATGGATGTAAGAACTTTATAGACCGTTGGCAAACACGTGATCGGTCTATAATTTTTAGGTTCCGCAGTACTACCTGACTTATGGAGCAGGTGGGTTATTCCTGTTGTTAGGAACTGGGGTAGCGACCCTGACTCTAAGGCAGACTGGAACTGATATGCCAAGCGAGCGTGCGATCTTGTAAACCACTTAATCCAGAAATTGTGCAGCCCATCCGGCCCTGGAGATTTCCAGTTTGGCAACGGACGGACTGCACGAGCTACATCTTGGGGGCTGATGTCAATTGCCCCCATTTGTGGTATTGGATCGCACGCACGCTCGACCTCTCGAGTCCAGTCACCCTCGGTGTGACTGACAGGCACCGACCAGATGCTGCGCCAGAATGAACTCATGGCGTCATCATCCGGGAGGCACGCATCAGTCACACCTTGGTCCGGTCTCTCCCAAGCCCTATAAACCCACCTTTCATTACTCCGGAATGTGCGATTCTGGGTGTATCGGTCCACTCGCCGCTTATACCTGCGGATACGGTTTGCCCATGCATACACCTTCTGCTTCAGGAAGTCGATGCGCTCCGTGACACGGGACATATAGTCTCGGGGGCTGATGTCAGTCCCCGAAAACGCCCGTCTCACAAAGCGCATCACTCTTGGGCGAGTGTTGCCCTCCCTGAAGCAGATTAGTTTGCCGATGAGTGCTCTGGCCCCACCAATACGACGCTCGATCCTGCACTGCCAAGCCGGCACGGCTGGTTTCGGTCGTGTAGCTACGTCACAGTTTGGAAACTTGACGTGAGCTAAACGACATGCCGCAACAGCTGCGCAGTACATTATCGAGTGTGTATCAGTGAGATCTTTGCAGTCGTCAAAATAGTTTGACAACTGCAAATCCAGAGCAGCCACCAGCGCCTTATTCTTATTATGCATGGGCAAACGAGGTAAGCGCGGCCTAAGTTCGAGCGGCATGTTGCGATACACCCGAATAGCACACTCCAAAGCACTCCTCAATTCATTGTTGCACTGGGTACTTACATGTGTAACCATGTCAGTAATCTCTTCGTCAACATGGCCGGAAAGATGGTAGGACGGTGGTACCATCACTGGTACCACAGACTGCGACGAAGGAGCAATGGTATGGTTACTCATTTCTGTTCGGAGGCGATCAAGTACAGTATCGTCCAACATATGATTACGCTGGATAACCCGCACCTGATCCGACAGTCGTTGGGCCGAAACGTTGACGGCTGGCTCAAGCACCTGAAACAAAGAGAGCATCCGAACACGGTACGCGGTCAGGTTGTTTCCTCCCTCTGTAGCCCCATAGTATGCGCGCATGACATTCTCATTGATGGATTGCGTCCATCGCATGCGCTGCACACTTCCGCCGGGAGCTGGGACTCTATCAGAGGCCGGTGGGCCTCGAGGTCCTAAGCCACTCGGCGGCCGGCGTCCTCTCCGTCGACGCGCAGGTGGTGGTGACGTGGGCGGAGAAAAGTACTCGTCGCTGGAGCTCGACGCAACTGCCACGGCCGGTGTCACAGCACTCACGGTGGGGCTGGGTTCCGGCGGCGGCGAGGCGGAGCTGAGCGACGAGGCCGGAGGTGGTAGGCGTGCACGGCGAGCTGCGGCTCTTGTCAACATTGTCCGACTTTTCGGCTTCAATTTTCCATATTTTCTATTGTTATTTTGTCATTATGGTTGCATTATGTATAGATTGTATATGATATAATTGTTATTTCTTGCGTTTTCTTTTCATTATTTCGGATCTTTTGGAATTTATTTGATTATTTATTGAAAAATGTGAAGAGAAAAATTTTTTCTTGTCACTTGGTTGACAGCCGAGCCACAGATTATATATATTATATTATTATTATTATTATTCCATTTATTTATTATATTACATACTTATTATATTTTTAAATATTTCCTTAAAAAAAAACACATTAAAAAAAACATTTAAAAATATAAAAAATAGTAGCCCACCGGCATCGGGAACAGAGTCCAAGCTGCCGGCGGTCAGGGCTCCTGAGAGAGGAATCTCCTAACGATACGCGCCGTATCTAGGAGTACTGCTTTCTGGATCAGGCCCTTGATCCAGCTGCCTAACGAGAGCCTCCTCAGATGTTGTTCGAGGCTCTTGGCTATTAAGCCATTGGCCGTTACGACTATCGGCACAATGATTGCTCTATCCACTTCCCACATGTCGACAACCTCGCGAGCCAAGTCAAGATATTTAGTTTGCTTATCTTTCTCAGCTTTCACGAGGTTCTCGTCATGAGGGACCGCTATATCAACAATCATTGTGCGACGCTCTAGTCGATCTATCACCACTATATCAGGTTTATTGGCAACAATAGTCCTGTCAGTGATGATAGATCGATCCCAATATAACGTGATATTGCCATTGTCGAGAACTGGGTCGGGCACATACCTATAGTACGGTACCTCTGATTCCACAAGATTGTATTTAAGAGCAAGTTGCTGGTGGATAATCCTGGCTACGAGGTTGTGTCTATGCAAATAGTCTCCGTTAGCTAGATGAGAACACCCAGAAATAATGTGTCGAATTGATTCCCCGGGTCGGTGGCATGCCCGACAGATGTCAACCGTACCGTCCTTCACAATATATTTCCGGTAGTTGTTTGTCATCATAACTTCGTCCATAATCGCAAAGACAAAACCTTCAGTTTCCCCGAAGAGGTCACCGAAACGCAGCCAAGATACGGACGCTAACAGGTCTACATCGGGCCCATGTAAGGCCCGGTAAAAGCGTCCGTGAAGCTCCTTGCTCTGCCATACTTCCCTGCGGTCATTAGTATCCAGTACTATAGGTTTGCGCCAGTTCTCGTTAGCCAAGGAGAGCGGAGTAAGGCCCTTGTCCACCGCTACCACATCTCGGTGCATACCCACGTCGGTTTTTAGGAAGTATTCCCTGAGACTGCATACCTCGCGGTTGTGCAGGGTCTTAGCATTTAAGAAGCCACGACCCCCGCACTTCCGCGGGATATACAGTCTCATCACCGATGACCGTGGGTGATGCATCCGATTTGCGGTAAGTAGTGTGCGGACCCTCCTATCCAGGGCGTCAAGTTCTGTCTGAGTCCATTTGAGTATGCCGAAAGAATACATCAATACCGGCATGACCCAACCGTTGAAAGCGCGCACTTTGTTTCCGCCTGATAAAAGACTATTGAGTACTTTATTCAGGCGTCCAAAGAAGCGCTCTTTCAACGATTGTTTCACGTCATCAGTATTGATGCCTAACGATTCCGACATACCCAAATACTTGTAAGTTTCGGTTGAGCAGAGGGATCTAAGGTGTATGGAATCCGAGAGTTGAATTCCCACAGATTCCATAATCTCACCTCTCTTTACATGTATGACTGCACATTTGTCCACACCAAATTCCATCCTGATGGCACTACTAAAGGTTTCTGTTACCTTTAGTAGCTCCACCAGCTGCAAGTTGTTGGGGGCAAAGAGTTTCAGATCGTCCATGTAAAGAAGGTGAGATATGACCTGACCGCCTCTTTTCAACCGATAACCTAAGCCAGAACCCTCCAGCAGTGTGCTGAGCGGGTTCAAGGCTAGGCAAAACCACAGTGGACTCAGACTATCACCCTGGAATATGCCACGCTCAATCCTTATCGGTTCGTTGTTCTCCTGAATCTGTCGACATCCCGGATAGTGAAGGACTGTTCTCCACTGCCCCATACATGACATCAGGAAGGTGCGCAGAGTTGCATCAACTTTATACAGTTCTAGCACCCTCATGAGCCATGTATGAGGAACAGAGTCATATGCCTTCTTATAATCTATCCAACATGCCGACAGGTTCTTCCGAGAACGTCGAACCTGTTGGCTAATGGCAAAATCGATGAGGAGCAGCTCCTTAGTACCGCGGGACCCGTTCCTACATCCATTCTGAGAGACAGACATGATAGAATTTGTCTCAATATGACTATTGATTTTAGCTCTCAGAATGGATGTAAGAACTTTATAGACCGTCGGCAAACACGTGATCGGTCTATAATTTTTGGGTTCCGCAGTACTACCTGATTTATGGAGCAAGTGGGTTATTCCTGTCGTTAGAAACTGGGGCAGCGACCCTGACTCTAAGGCAGACTGGAACTGAGATGCCAAGCGAGCGTGCGACCTTTGGAACCATTTAACCCAGAAATTGTGCAGCCCGTCCGGCCCAGGAGATTTCCAGTTAGGCAATGGACGGACTGCACGGGCTACATCTTGGGGGCTGATGGTAATTGCCCCCATTTCTGGTAAAAGATCGCATGCGCGCTCGACCTCTCGAATCCAATCACCCTCGGTGTGACTGACAGGCGCCGACCAAATGCTGCGCCAAAATGAACACATGGCGTCATCATCCGGCAGGCGCGTATCAGTCAGACCTTGGTCCGATCGCTCCCAATCCCTGTAAACCCACCTTTCGTTGCTTTGGAATGTACGATTCCGAGTGTACCGCTCCACTCGCCGCTTGTACCGACGAATACGGTTTGCCCATGCATAGATTTTCTGCTTCAGGAAGTCGATACGCTCTGTGACGCAGGGCAGATAATCTCGAGGACTAATATCAGTCCCCGAGAATGCCCGCCTCACAAAGCGCATCACCCTAGGGCGAGTGTTGCCCTCCCTGAAGCAGATAAGCTTACCGATGAGTGCTCTAGCCTCACCGATACGGTGCTCTATCCTGCACTGCCAAGCTGGCACAGCTGGTCGTGTAGCTCTGTCACAATTAGAAAATTTAACATGAGCTACACGACATGCCGCTACAGCCGCACAGTACAAGATTGAGTGGGTATCAGTGAGGTCTTTGCTGCTATCAAAGTAATTTGATAGCTGCGAATCTAGAGCACACACCAGCGCCCTATTTCTCTTGTGCATGGGCAAACGAGGTAGACGAGGTCTAAGCCCCGGCGGTGTGGAACGGTACTCTCGAAATGCGTCCTCCAAAGCGCCCCTCAATCGATCATTACATTGGGTACTCACAGATATAGCCGCGTCATCATCGGCGTCACCAACCTGGACGGGTCGCGGTGAAGCAGTGGGTAGACGTTGCACCGCGGCCGGTGTTGTGGCAGGTGAAACACGGCTATTCTGTGATTCCAGGCGCAGTCTATCAAGTACGGCGTCATCCAACATACGATTACGCTGAATGACCCGCACCTGATCCGATAGTCGTTGGACCGAAACATTGACAGCTGGCTCAAGCACCTGAAACAGAGAGAGCATCCGACCACGATACGCAGTCAGGTTAATTCCCCCCTCTGTAGCCCCAAAGTATGAGCGCATGACGTTTTCATTAATGGATGATGTCCATCGCATGCGCTGCACACTTCCACCGGCAGCGGGGACCCTATCAGAGGCCGGCGGGCCTCGAGGTCCCAAGCTGGCCGGAGGTCGGCCTCTTCCCCGTCGACGCGCAGGTGGTGGTGTCGTCGGCGGCGAGAAGTATTCGTCGCTCGAGCTCGACGCAACTGCAGCGACCGGAGACTCTGGACTCACGGTTGGCGCTGGTCCCGGCGGCTGCGAGGCGGAGCTGAGCGACGAACCCGAAGATGTTGGGTGTGTGTATAGTTTTTGTGCTCGGCTTCTTGTCAGCATTTTTTCAATTCAGTTCATCGCCATTTTATTGTATATTGCTTTTGTTGGAGGCATTATATATAGTTGGATGGTGATGTGATGGTTTTTTTATTTTTTCTTGAGGGTTTTCCGGTGGTTGTACATTATTATTGTGTATTATTGAATAAAATTAAATGAAAAATTTTGGCGAGAAAATATTTGCTGACAGTCAGTTTGACAGCCGAGCCACAGATTATTATTATATTATTATTATTATTATAGTAAGTGGCCAGATCCAGAGACTTTCAGTATGCCCCACGTATTTTTTATTGTTAAGTAGGTACTATAATATATAGGGTGACTGGTTATTAGTGTACGATACTTAAACACGTGATTGCGCTCATGATAACCAACAACTTTTACTATGGGAACAAACCTGAGATCGCGAAAAAAAATCAGCTGTTCAGTACATTTATGTTTGCCTAATAATGTACTGAACAGCTGATATTTTTTTCGCGATTTCGGCTTTGCTCCCATAATAAAAATTGTTTGTTATCATGAGCGCAATCACGTGTTTAAGTATCGTACACTAATTGCCAGTCACCCTATATGAGGGCCTGAGGGGTACGAGGCATGCCTTTTAAGTTTTGTCGTTTGAAGAAAAAAACACAACTAGAACCATATAGTACTTTTTATTGTTTTTCAAAGTATTCACCATGTAGCTTAATACGCTTTTCCATTCGCTCAAACCAGTTATTATAACATTTATTCCACTCTAAAGTGGGGGTGTTAAAAATGGCTGACTTGAAAGCGTCGACTGCTTCTTCACCGGACTGGAACCTTTGACCACGAAGACTTTTCTTAATTTTAGGAAATGTAAAGAAATCGTTAGGACTTAGGTCAGGACTGTATGGAGGATGGTCAAGAATTTCTACTTTTTCCTACTTCAAATACTCAATCGTTTGACGAGCGCTGTGTGAGCTTGCGTTGTCGTGGTGCAGGACGATGCGTCGCTTTGAGTTAGATTTTCGAAGTTCGGCGATGATTGTGGTAAACAAACTGTGGTATACCACTCTGCGTTAACCGTTCTACGATCTTCAAGTGCAAAAGTCGCAACATGGCCGGTTTTTCCAAAGAACGTGGCCACCATCTTCTTTGAAGTGCTTCGAGAACGAACAACTTTAGTCGGCTTTGGCTCGTTTTAAAAGACCCAGATTGTAGATTGTTGTTTGGAATCAGGATCGTAGGTATAGATCCAAGATTCGTCACCACAGATGATGTCGTAGACGTGATTTGACTCTCCTCGGTCGAACCTTTGCACAGTTTTCTTACACCATCTGACGCGGGCCGCCTTGTGATCGTCGAAAAGCAGATGCGGTATCCAACGGCAAACTAGCTTTCTCACACCAAGCGCTTCATGCAAGATCTTCTGAATGGTTGTCCCTGAGATGCCTAATAGAGCCTCTATCTCTCGATACGTCACATGACGATCTTCGAGAATTAGTTGTCTTACAGCAATGATGTTATCTTCAGTGAAGGCGGATTTTGGGCGTCCTTCGCGAGATTTGTCACTAACACTAATATGTCCACGCTCTAATTCTAAATACGAGCGTTCGACAGTCCGCAGACATGGGGCTTCATCACTGAAAACAGATATGTTAGCTCTTCAAAACACTGAAGCCGTGTCAGGGCTCTTCTAAAGTTGTAGAAAATTATTGCACGAACATTTTCCTTAGAAAGATTCATTTTCGTACGTACCTAGTCTGACAGATTCCAATCGACGCTGTGACTAAACAATAGCATTAATCCTAATACTTTCAACTGTTTTGAGATTCAAAATTTAAACACATTCGAATATAGAACAGTTCCAAATTCAAAATTGCCAGGAAATATGGAAACGACAGAACTTAAAAGGCATGCATAGTATAGTTTCAAAATCCGCAAAGTCCATTTTTTTCACGTCGCAATATTTTTATATCTCTAGCAACTCTATTTATTTCCGCATAATTTCGATTTATCAGATCTTATAGTTTATTTTTGATAAGTTCGCGCTAGACCGTTATCTCACCTGATGGAAACCTAATAACTCTTGACTTAAAGATTCCAGGGTAGTAGCCATCGGGAAACTCAGATACCGGCAGGGAATTCCACTCCTTAGCTGTACGTACAATGAATGTGTTCCCAAAACGGTTCACTCGAAACAATGTCCACTCGAGTGTGTTTCATTTTTCTTTCATTCCATGTTCACACCACGAAAAGAACATTGACCTGCTATTTTCTTTTTTGACTTTAATTTGTAATCATTTAATTTTAAAATGAAGGATGGTGGATTGCAAGATAAAATTAATTGGGAGGTTCAGTTACCATGTTGAGAGAACAAGCTAATGAAGATCCTGAATCAAATTGCAATCATCTGCGAATTGATAAAAGTAAAGAACTCCTACACTGACTTTGTACATCCAAGCAGGGGCCCCCAATGTGTGGGGCCCGTAGCATTTGCTACTCTTGATAGGTAGATAGTCCAACACAGAGTGCAAGAACTGGTGGACTTTGTCTGTGTTTGTGAAGTCCCGGGTTCGATTCCTAGGCCAGGCAACATCGAAAGATTTTGGTTTTTTACCCAAAAATTCACAGTAGGAACTCAGTTTAAATATGGCTGTTTAATTTTAACTGGCTCGCCCCCTAGATCATAATTTCTGGTAACAGGGGTTATGTTATGTATTTTTGTATCCCACCATCTTCCAACCCATATCCCGTATTATTTGGGGTCGGTGCAATATGTTTTTTTCTTTAATTTTTTTCTGTCACCAGTCATGCTATCACTAACTCCCTTTTCTTTCATATCGCTCTTCACACAATCCATCCATCTTTTCTTTGGCCTCATTCTCCCTCTCCATCCATCCACATGTATACTCATAACTCTTTTAGTAACATGCGTTTCATCCTTCCTCTTCACATGACCATACCAAGACAAACGATTCCCTTTCAACTTTTTAGTCACTGGCGCCACTTTCAAACTTCCTCTAATATACTCATTTGTCACTTTATCTATTCTCGTCACACCACACATCCATCTCAACATATTTTTTGTATGTATTAATTAAAGTGTGAAACAAAATTAAAACTTTCTTTATAAATTAAATAATTTATTGATTAATAAATACGTTTCATAATTATAAAAGGTAACAATTGTATACATTTTAAAAATATTATCTTAAAATACAACAATGCACTTTTTTTTTTAATTTATTTATTTATGGAACTTTTAACAAATTGTTATATCAGTTCCATAATGCACTTTTTACTTATAATAAGAAACAGTACTCCAGTGCACATTTCTGTTTGCGCATGGTAATTCCGGTTTTAGCTGCATCCGGTGCCGGCTGCAGACTGGAAGCTGACCACATCATAGTTGAGAAAGGGGTAGGCTAGGTTGGAGTAGGATAGGCTGAGCTAGGCTAAACTGGTTTCTTTTTTTAAGTTGGAAATCATCCAATGACTTCTCCCGCACTGGGCGGACCTCTTGCGTATAAAACATGTTGCTGCCCTAAAAGACCTGACTTTTCTCCAAAAACTCAATAGGGTATTACAGTAATTTTTGAAAAGTGTCAATTAGATTCTATTGTACTAATAAACTAGTAAAAAAAACACAAAATTTTTATTCAGTCGCTAACTACCCTAAAAATGCATTTAAAATTTACATTTTCAAATTTCGCGCGAAATTTGACGAAAATGCAGAAAGCAATGGACGCCATATTTACTCTGTGTTCTTGAGTTCGTAACGTCAGTTGGCTGTGTAAACAAATGCGCTGATATTCACTCAGTATGGCCGATCAGTTGACTGCTGTCACTATAGTTTACACAGCCGAATGACGTAATAACATGGTGGCTACTATTTCATGGTGATAAACAACAGACAAAAAAGACTAAAAACTTTGAATTGAATTTTAAAATTTACTTTGTTATTTTATGACATAAAACTAACACTTACCGACTACTTTTTGCCTAAGCTATCTTAATAATATATTTTTAGATTTTTCTCATAGAGAGTAAAATACCCTATTGTATAAGAGCTGCCAAGAACGAGTCGATTCTGACCCAACATTCAATTAAAAATATTTCGATGATTGGATTATTCATTGGTGTAAGTGTATCATTTCTAAAAGAACTGTAGGCGATAAAATAAAGAAAGAATAACTAACATTTTGTGACCTTTTCCCGGTACTGTCATAACAGAGTAGTATAATGTAATAATACCAATAAATAAATCTTTACTCGTTTTTGTATTGTATTGGTCATTATAGCTAGCCCATATTGTCCCATAGCTGAGCAAAGGCCTTCTTCCACTCTTTGCGACGATCAACAACAACTTGGGGACAACGGGTCGGCCTGTTTGACTCCCTTAAGAATTTCAAACATCTCCTAATCTCTCTAACTTGATGGCAGCTGTGCTATGCGTGTGAAGTGTGTGTATGTTCCTTTATATTATTTAGTAAGTATGCTCCTTAAGAATTGTGTCTCATGTTATAGCTTACGTTGCGCTATGCATTGTATGTATATTTTAGATTCATTATACTACTCTGATGGGAACCGAGCAGTAGCCTTTTATTTTACACCCGAACCTTGTACATCTCATGGCGACCCTGCCACGGGCTACGTTATTCGGTACCTAACTTTAAAAGAAAACATATATATATATAAACGCGACTACCAAAGAAAAATGTGTCGGTCAACGGTACAAAAAGACGAAGTCTTCATCACCCAGAACACGGCTGGGAACAACGAAGCAACATTGAAGGGTGTCGGTGAACACGTGGAGCGAATGAGCATCGTCGTATACGTAATGCTGGCTGTGTTTATCGCGGCAGTCTGCTATTTTTTGGTACGTATCTACAAACGGTGCCATCAGCGGTGGATCCAGGACGAAATAGGTCTACAGGCTATCCAACGTATTCGCGCATCTCTACGGGGACGACAGACTGCAGAAGCTGCGGCATAATGCTCAGTGCCATCCATCTAAACAGTGAGTTACCATCAATATACTTAAGTGAAAAATAAAAAAGTGAAATAATCGATAAAATGCATCAGTGAGTTTAAAATATCGCGAGTGAACGTTTAAAAAAAAAATAATATACGGCTATAAGTACGAACTTTTAAGTTAATTTAAATACCAAGTTCTAAAAATAGAATCAAAATGTGCGATTAATGTTATTACGTTCTACAGTTAATTGTCTAGAATCGTGCACAAACACTCATGCAATTTGATACTGTGCTGCAAATATGGAAACGTATGACATTCTTTCGCCGGTGCATGTAATTTTACACTTTTGTTTTTACTTATTTAATATAATAATGTAATTGGTTTAATTAACGAAATATATTTTTAGATTATGATTGAGACATTGGTAGAAAATTGTAACAAATTGACGGAAATAAGAAAATATTTAGTTAAAAAGGGAAAATCTAGGTATATAGGAAAAGCTATAGAAATTAAGTTAGGTGAAGCGAAAATTATTTTTGATAAATGCAGCGAATTGTTTTTGCTTTTGAAATCAAAACAGGATACCAAGATTATAGCATCAGCATCAGATATTTTCAAAAATATTAGACAACTTTACGAGGAGATTAATAATTTGTGTACGTATCCAAATATTAAAATAGAAAAAATGGAATTCGACTTAAAAACGGCTTGTAGTTTGTTGCCAGTTATGGACGGAACGGAGAGTGTAACGAAACGATTGATTGATGGAATTGAGATGTATTCAGAAATGATTAACGCGACGGATAACGATTTATTAATAAAATTCGTTTTGAAAAATAGGATCACAGAAAATGCAAAATTACGAATGGCTGCGACTTATACATCTATTTCAGAACTTGTCAAGGACATGCGAACTCATCTTATTACAAAAAAATCGTTCACGGCAATTCAGTCACGACTTCAAAATATTTCACAAGGATATAGAACAATTGACGAATATGGGACTGAACTTGAACAACTATTTACGGACTTGACAATTTCTCAAGCAGATGGTGAGTCAACTAAGTATGACATTTTAAAGCCAATTAATGAAAAATTTGCAATTAGAAAGTTTGCAGACGGATTAAAAAATTCTAGGTTAAGCACTATAGTTGCAGCTCGCAATTATAGCTCGTTAAAGGATGCTATACAGGCTGCAAAGGATGAAGAGTGTATAATTTCATCAAATTCAGGTGATGTCATGCATTTTACTAATAAGTCAAATAACAGAGGACAACGAGGTAACTATTCCAATCATTCGAGATACCAGCAAGGATATGGAGGAAGAGGTGCTCAAGGACGAGGACAACCATCAAATAGGTATGTACGAGGACAATATTATTCTAAACACCATAATTTTCGCGGTAACCCTAATTCAGGGGGAAATCATACTCCCAGGGGATCACAACAATCTTATAGAGGCAGAAATTTTCGAAATAATAACTATAGAGGTAATACACGCAGAATTTATTCGGCACAAGTAACTGAGAAAACGAAAAATACTGGTCAAGAAACAGAACACAAGGACCAATCAAAATTTTTTCGTGAATAAAAGTGAAATTTTTGCTTTTAATGGATTAACGAAATTAATTTCATTTAAATTAGGAAATAATGCATATTACTGGTTATTAGATACGGGAGCTTCTTTGTCAATTATACGAAAAGAAAGTTTGCCGCAAAATATAGATATATATAAAAATGATGTTTTAGTCAATGGCATAGGCGGACAAATTCACTCACAAGGCCATGTTTATCTTACATTGTCATCAGATAATGGTGAATCATTTCAACACAAGTTCCATATATTTAATAACTTACCTCTTAAGGCCGATGGTATTATCGGGTTAGACTTTTTAAGTACTTACCTAGCGAAAATAAATTTAGAAACGAGGGTTTTGACATTAAAAATAAATAGAAAAGAAATAACAACGCAAATATTTGATAATTCTGAAAAAACTCATAATTGCGAATTTTTAACTATTCCGGCGCGATGCGAATCTATCCATTTCATAAGAATAGAATCATGCCCAAAAGAAGACAGTATTGTTTGCGCAGAAGATTTAGGGAATAATTTATTTTTAGCTAGTGCTATTGTGGAAGCAAATAAAGATAAAATACCAATTAAAATTTTAAATGTCAGTGAAAATGATATACGAATACCAATATTTAAACCAAACTTACAACCATTATCTTTATACGAGTGCTATAAGTGTGATAAAAATAAAGCAAATGCTACTAGAGCAGAAACATTAAAAACATTATTAAAATTACAACATCTTAATTCTGAGGAAAAAACGTCTATCGAGGACATTTGTCAAAAGTATTCAGATGTTTTTCATTTGCCAAACGATAAATTAACAACAACTAATATTTATGAACAAACAATAACATTAAAACCTAACACAAATCCTGTATACACAAAACCATACAGATTACCACAAAGCTTAAAGAAAGAACTAAATGAAAAAATACAAAATATGATAAAAGATGATATTATTGAGGAAACACAAAGTGAATGGTCTAGTCCAATATTACTAGTGCCAAAGAAAAATAATGAAAATAATGATAAGAGGTGGCGTTTGGTAGTAGACTATCGTAAACTTAACGAGAAAATTCAAGATGACAAGTTCCCATTACCAAATATAACTGAAATTTTAGATTCTCTCTCAGGAGCTATTTTATTTAGCCATCTTGATTTACATTCAGGGTATTATCAGGTACCTTTAGAACCTTCAAGCAGGAAATGTACAGCATTTAGTACAAATTCAGGACAGTTTCAAATGAAACGTTTACCAATGGGTTTAAAAATTTCTCCAAGTGCTTTTAGTAGAGTAATGACTGTGGCTTTATCTGGTTTAACTTTTGACAAATGTTTTGTATATCTTGACGATTTAATCGTTTTCGGTCGTAATTTAGAATCTCACAATCGTAATCTTATAGACATATTTGAAAGATTGAGAAAAGTTAATTTAAAATTAAATCCTACTAAGTGTCAATTCTTAAAAAAAGAACTATTATATCTTGGTCATGTTGTGTCTGCGCAAGGTGTCTTACCAGACCCAGAAAAAATTAAAGTTTTGCTTGATTATTTATTTATTTATTTATTTATTTAATTTATATTGCATTCATGTCGTTTACAAGGTTGTTAAAAATTAAATATAAGATTCGTACATGAACCCTGCTAGGGCACCGCAACATTATGTTTCTTAATTATAAATTAAATTATTATTGCATGCATTATTATATTTAGAAATATATTATTACATTTTTAATGTCATCATTTAATTATTAATTAATTTATTATTGGATGTCTTTATTCAATTTCTACATTATTACATTGCGTCAATCTTCAAATAATCTAAAATATTGATTTTACAGAATGTCAATTTGTTAAAAACTCATTTAAGCTATAATAACACTTTTGTATTAGGTGCATTTTAAGTGCGTTTATAAATTTATTGTCAAATTCAATGTCTTTAATCTCATTGGGTAATTTATTATAAATTTTTATGCACATTACAAGAGGTCCTGAGTGAAACATAGCTAGTTTTGAACTCGGCATTGCTAATTCATTTTTTACTCTTAAGGAGCGTTGCAGCGGTCTTTGATTCTTAGCTACAGGGAATAACGACGCATGTTTTCTAACAAACTTGCTTACTTCCATAATGTAAATGCTTGTTAAGGTGAGCATTTTATATTTAATAAAATAAGGTTTACAGCTTTGCATTTGATCTATATTCGCTAGAATTCTCACACATCTTTTTTGTAAAATAAACAGTTTTTCTACGTCTACGCAATTTCCCCACACTGTAATGCCATAGGTTAACCATGAGTAGCCGTAGGCGTAGTATGCTGTCATCGCTGTTTTGAAGTCGGTTGATCTTTTCAACTCATTCAAAGCATACGCGAAACTTGCAAGTTTGTTTGCCACAACATTAATATGTGCCTTCCAATTTATGTTAGTGTCAACTGTCAGACCCAAGAGTCTAAATTCATCCACACACTGGAGCGGTATGTCATTGAACGAGTAGTTAATATTCAATGGACGTTTTTGATAAGGTCTGTATTGCATAAGTTTTGTTTTTGAGAAATTTATTTCCAAATTGTGGTCCTTTAGCCAATTTACTATTTTTATAAGTATATCGTCCAGTATTAAATTTAATTTGCTACCGTCGTCACATGGAAACACTACTGAGATGTCGTCAGCAAAAAGGACACTCTGGACATTTATTTCTCTCGGCAAATCGTTGATATAGATTAGGAATAAAATGCACCCTAAGACACTGCCTTGTGGTATAGACATATTTACGTGCTCCATTTGTGATCTCACGTGGGTTACTATGCCAGTATCCGGGTGAAAATATTCCACTTCAACGTACTGTGTGCGATTTTTTAGGTACGAGCAAAACCACTCATACGCGATACCTCTCACACCTATTTGGTACAGTTTATTTAATAGTACTTTATATGATACTCGATCATAGGCTTTACTCATATCTAGCAGTAACCCAACTGCATATTTCTTATTATTTATTATTTTTAATGCTTCTTGGATGTAATTAAATACTGCTAATGTTGTAGACTTATTTTTCCTAAATCCATTTTGACTGGTGCTAAAGATCTTATACTTTTCACAAAAACTATTTAGCCGTTTAGACATGGCAGTTTCAAATATTTTCGAAAATGTAGATAATAATGCAATAGGGCGATAATTTCCTGCGTCAGTTTTTTTGCCCTTTTTATAAATAGGTTTTACTATAGATATTTTTAGTAAATCTGGGACAACACCCTCCATGAATGATTGATTGATGAGAAAAGTCAAAGGTATTATTAATTCGTCTATACATGATTTAACAAGCAATGGTGGTATTTCGTCATGACCAAAACTTTGCTTATTTTTTAAGTTCTTAATGATAAGTTTTACTTCACTTGGATCAACTGTTTGCAAATATATGGAATTTTCGCAAGGAGTAACAACATGTCGACCAGGTGGGTTCTCGTCAGATCTCGTAGCATTTGTTTTTCCTACCGATACAAAATAGTCATTAAAGGCGTTTGCGACCAATCTCGGATCTTCAACAAGAATATTATTTACGTCAAGTTTTATACTTTCTCTAGTTTTTTTAGTCAGTTTGTTAGTACGACTTTTTATGATGTGCCACATTGATCTTATTTTGTTGCTCGATTTTTTCATAAGGTTTATATAATTTAGTTTTTTAGATGTAGTGACTGCCCTTTTGAGAATTTTCTCATATTGTTTGTAATATCTTCGAAGTGTATGGTTATTAGTAGTATTGATTAATGATTTTAGTTCACGTTTATGTTTACAAGCTATTTTTAGGCCAGTAGTTAGCCATGTTTTTGTTTTCTTATTTTTGACCTTTATCAACTTTTTTGGTATACATAGATTTAATAGTTTTTGTATGGTTTCATGGAAGGATGCGTAGTTTTCATTTACATTTTGGTTATTTTTGATGATTTGATTCCAATCTACTTTGCCGAGTTCTGATTTGAAAAGTGATATATTATGGGAATTATACAGTCTCTTTTTCGTATAACGTAGTTTTGTTCGTTCCGATTGTATGTTGTTGTTTGGTAGGGTAATCAGGACTCCTTTATGGTCTGATAGTCCCAGTTCTTTAACATCTATGTTAATCTGATTATCAAAGTTGGTGAATATAAGATCTATACACGTTGAACTGGTAGCAGTTACTCTTGTAGGTTCAGTTACACGTTGGCGGAAGTTGTACCTATTCATTGTATTAAGTAATGTAAATGAGATTGGTTTCTTTTCTAAAATGTTTGTGTTGAAATCTCCACCAATTATTATTTGTTTTTTACTGTCTTTTAAATAAATTTTTTGTAAGAGTTTCTCTAGACAACTAAAGAATGTTTCGGTTTCCCTATTACATTGTGGCCAATATATTACAATTAATAAAGTGTTTAATTGGGGTATTTCAACTGCACAAGTTTCAAATATAAATTCAACTGTCAAGTCTTTAATATCTTGCCTTTCACTAAAATCTAAATTTTCTTTAAGGAATATACATACGCCACCGCCCATATATTGGGTACGGCAGAAATCGGTAGCCAGGTTATATCCCTCAAGTTGTAGTAGATCTTTTTTTATATCTGATATCCATGTTTCTGACAAACAAAAAGCGTCTATATCATTACTGTCGTATTTTAATGATTCTATTAAATGTCGTTTGGTTTTTATACTTTGTATATTTTGATAAAGAATATTAATTTTATTAACGAAATGTCATATTGCTGCGATTGTCAATAACTTCACTCATGTCATTAGAATTAGTCAGAAGTATAGAGTCACTTTGGGTCATTTGATAGTTAGGGTCAACAGTTGGATAGGTCAATGTATCCTCGATATAGCTATTTATTGTGGATTCTATGGAGATCATCATGTCTTTTATATTTTTAAATATTATTTGCAATCCAGCGTTTTTTAAGGTACCGGTGCGTCTATCGAACATCGTGCTATCGTATTTCAAATTGAGATTACTATCTAGGAAGTAAGCATGTTCGTGTGTAAGTACATCAAGATATAGCAAGTTATTAAATGTCTCTACCCTAGAATTGTAAAGATAATAATTATTAAAAAATTTATATGTTGGCGTACAAATAATTATGTTTGTATGGTTAAGTTCTTGCAAAGTGCTTCTTATATGAAGGATAGTGTCCAGGTAATTGTTTGTAGTTCTGAAGTCCTCTTCTCCCAGTAGTATAATGCAATAGTCTTGAGTAGAAAAGTTTTTAAGCTTCTCTTTAATTCCTTTTAGTAAAAGCTGTGTATTTCCTAAAGGTATGATATAGTGGCAGAGTTCAAACCTATCCAAAATATTTTCCGCAATCTCGAGTAGTTTGTTTTTATTGTCTGTGCTTAAGATAAATACTTTAGGGCGTTTTATGTAGGCTGATTTATTTTGGAATACTTTCTTGCTTTTTTGTTCTTCTTGTGTGGCGTTTTGGTTTACTTTAGTATTTGATGTTTTTTCTTGTAGTGGTATGTTACTTATTTTTGGTTTTTCCGTAGTAATAGACTGCGTGCATGGCGATGACACTCGTTTGTTGGTGATTACACTTATGATAGGCTCGTTATTTATAGTTTCGGATATATTTATTAAATTATCTGTTTGGGTCTCCTTCGTATTTGTTTGTCTGTTTATAGTTTTCTTTGGGGTAGCTCTTCGTTTAGCGGGGCTGTTAATTCTTTTGAGGAGTTCGTTTTTTTTACCTATAGTTCGATTATCCGGTACCACAAACTTCTGAAGAAGTAAAACGATATGTTGCTTTCTGCAATTATTATAGAAAATTTATACCATCTTTCGCTGAAATAACAGCACCACTAAACAAATTATGCAGAAAAAATGAACCTTTTATTTGGTCAAAAAGTTGTCAAAAATCATTTGACAGCCTTAAGCAACACATGACTAACCCACCAATTTTGCAATACCCCGATTTTGCAAATGATAGTGAATTTATATTAAAAACAGATGCTTCTGGAATAGCAATTGGATCTGTTCTATGTAACAAAAACATGAAACCAATTGCATATGCAAGTCGACCATTAAACAAGGCTGAAAGAAATTACCCAACAATACAAAAAGAATTGCTAGCCATTGTTTGGTCTGTCAAATATTTTAGGCCATACCTTTACGGAAAACATTTTGTCATTGAAACAGACCATAAGCCATTAATATATCTATTTGGGACGAAAGATCCTTCAAGTCGTTTGTTAAAATTTAGATTAACTTTGGAGGAATACGACTATGAGATAGTGTACATAAAAGGAAAAGACAATGTCGCCGCGGATGCATTGTCAAGAATTGTGATAACATCGGAAGAACTAAAGGATATGCATAATGATGTAGTAGCTGTATTAACAAGAGCTCAAAAGAAAAGAATGACAGATATAGATATTGAAAATGTAGAAAGTTCAGATTTATTTAGTAGGTCCGACGACACGAGGTCTGATCAACCAAGAGTTGCGGAAATATTAAAGAAATCAAACGATTCAGTCGAAATGAGGTTAATGGAAGGAGATGAATTAAATAAGCTAATTAAAAATAATAGGATATCATTCCAAGAAGAATGTTTTGCTTATGCAGAAAATAAAAAGATTTTATACATAAATCTCAATTTTAAGTCACATTTTACGCGAGCCGAATTTGTGTCGAAAATGAACAAATTTTGTAAGAAATTAAATATCAAAGAGATATGTATAATCAAAGATAAAAATAATGAAAACTTTCTAAAAGAGTTGTGTAAAGAAATCGATTCAATAAAAACATGGTCCGGACCACGACTACAAGTACTAAGAGGTATTACGAGAATAACTAAAGAAGAAGATATTAAGTTTATCTTACACGATTTTCATTTACTGCCGACCAGTGGTCATGCTGGTATGCGCAGAATGATAAACAATATTAAAAGACAATTCTACTGGCCAGGTCTTGAAAAAGACGTTCAAGATTTTGTAAAAACGTGCGATAAATGTCAAAAGATGAAGCATGGTAAATACATTAAGGAACCCATGTGTATAACTACCACTGCTTTGTATGCATTTGAAAAAATATTTTTGGATATTGTAGGTCCACTACCTCAAGATTATGAAGGTAATGTATACATTCTCAGTCTTCAATGTGAGCTCAGTAAGTTCGTAGAGGCATATCCGCTTAAAGCTAAGGACACCGTAACTGTAAGTAAAGCATTAGTAGATAATTTTATTTTAAGATTTGGTTTACCAAAAACATTAGCCACTGATCGAGGTGCTGAATTTATGTCATCAACAATGGAACAGGTTTGTAAGCTTCTAAATATAGAAAAAATATCATCAACGGCATATCACCATCAATCAGTTGGTTCGTTGGAAAATTCACATAAAAGTTTAGGAGCGTTCCTTAGGATTCAGTGTCAAAACAATCCACAGTCATGGTCACACTGGTTATCATATTGGTGTTTTAGTTATAACACAACTGTTCATTCGGCAACTAAATACCAACCGTTCGAGCTTGTTTTTGGCAGACCATGTAATGTTCCTTCTAGATTATGTAATGTAGTTGAACCATTGTATAATCCAGAAAATTATTGTAGTAACCTTAGATATAAACTTCAGATAGCTAGTAAAGACGCTAGAAATAATTTAATTTTAAGTAAATGTAATCGAAAAACTAATTATTATGACAAAAAATTGAACTCAGTTCACTACCATAAAGATGATTTGTTATTGGTAAAGAATGAAGTTGGAGGAAAATTGAGTCCTTTATTTCAAGGTCCGTTCACGGTTTTAGAAGATTTAGGATGCAATGTAAAAATAATAAAAAACAACAGAATTGATATTATCCATAAAAATAGGACCAAACCATATTATGTTTCGTAACAATTGGATAAGAATGTAAAAAAAAAAAAAATAGCGTACGAATTTTTTTCTTTTTTCTACATTGCCGGAGGTGAAGTGTGTGTATGTTCCTTTATATTATTTAGTAAGTATGCTCCTTAAGAATTGTGTCTCATGTTATAGCTTACGTTGCGCTATGCATTGTATGTATATTTTAGATTCATTATACTACTCTGATGGGAACCGAGCAGTAGCCTTTTATTTTACACCCGAACCTTGTACATCTCAGTGTATATATTTATTTTATAATATAAATATTTGCATATTATATAATTGGATATTTCAGAGTGTGTGATGCTGCCAAAGGCGTATAGGTTGTATTTTTAAAGACGTTGTGGTTCTTAAATTAGGAATATAGTTCGTAAACAACTTTTATACAATTTTCGTAAATACAAAAAATACTCAAGTATCAAAACGTTTTTCTCCTACTATGTCAGTAATACCACAATCAATATTTTTTTATTTGACCTGATTTTTTCAGATTGCGCTATCGTTAGACAGACTCTAGTAGTAATAGCGGACAGACTAGACGGTCCGTTTCTGAGATACTAGATTGCGCTCCACGTATCAAAATAATTCGACTGTTGTTTTATTTTATTTTTTTACCCGACTACGGAGGGTTATGATTTTGACAGGCTATGTATGTATGTGAGTATGTTCATCTGTTCCCTCATAGCTCCTAATCTACCGATCGGAACTCGACATATGAGGTATCGTTAGAACCGTCTTCATTGTCCGCTGAACATAGGCTACGTGACGTGTCACAAAACTCGACATGGCGCCCTCTAGCGGACAAAAAGTGTGTTAAAAAATAAAAATGGAGATAAATACGCCGTGTTTGGTATCATTTGAAAGGGCTACATTTGTAAATTTCGAAAATATTGCTCAAATTTAAAGTGACACCCTCTAGCGGACAAAAAGTCATGTGTTAAGTTTAACACCAAAATTGTTTAAATAAAAATAAAGTAAAAAACTAAAACCCGACTACGACAAAAAAAAAACGACGCTGAAAAAGTATGAAACAAGATTTTCATACTTCGAACAGAACAAAAACACTTTAATAACGTGTGACTACGGTTTTTCTTTTTGTTCTGTTCGAAGTATGAAAATCTTGTTTCATACTTTTTCAGCGTCGTTTTTTTTTGTCGTAGTCGGGTTTTAGTTTTTTACTTTATTTTTTTTATGGTTTACTAACATAGTTCTTAAGTACTTACTAACATAAATATGGATCTGTTTCTCATCAAAAAGGTCTAAATAAAGTTCTTATTATTATCATAGTATTACCTCCTAACGTTTTTGGGACAAGTTTTTGACTTCGACAGTTAGGAGTTATTGGTTCTTCGCCGTCGATATGCCAGAACAATGTTTGCCAGGTCAGCTAGTATTGTTATAACTTTGTGTAAAGTTAGACGTTGTCAAACTCCGGCGCTGGGCTCTTCGTGGCTTGTGCGATAGCTGCCTTCGTGAGGTCCTCGCCTTGGTTGTTCACAGAGTTCAGTAGGCGCTGTGGAAATGGACAAAATACATAATTATATTATATGTATATTAGAATCGTTTTTTTTTTTGTTCTCGCACGATTCAAGTTTGAAAGTATTCTGACCGACTTCAAAAAATACAAAAGTACCTCTTTTGTATTTTTTTTTGTTGCCTCTGAACTCCATCATTTATGGACTGATTTGAAAATTTCGTGTTACATTGGTATATAGTTTAGGCTTTAGTTTTTAAGTCACTTTGAGTCGTTTTGATCTCCTTTTTTTTTATTTAATTTTTTTATGTGTATATACTCCTTTTACTTTAAGTTACATTAACTCAACTAGCAAAAAGCAGTTTTACATAAATTTCAACTCCGGTCCCCAAGATGTCCCAGCGCTGTCTAATTTGGGGACCACTATTCGACAGATGGTCGTCGAAGCTTTTGGCTATAAGACCATTGGTGGTCACGACAATCGGCACAATGACAGCCGAGTCCACATTCAACATGTCGACAACCTCGTGTGCTAAGTCGAGATATTTGATTTGTTTCTTTTTCTCAGCTTTCCGAGATTCTCGTCATGTGGGATGGTGATATCCACTATCATTGCACGGCGCGCTAATCGGTCTATCACCAATATATCGGGCTTTTTGGGTAATCACCACGATATCCGGCTTATTGGCTTATTATTACTCACAATATGTTCCAATCCCTCCTGGTTGGTTCTGCTTTGTGAATAGACTAAGTTTACTTTAGCAGCCTGCACAGCGATGGGACTCTTTGCTGCGATGTTCTCTGCTATTCCCAGCACTTTTACTAATGCACTGTAACAGATAATGTAAATAATTATACTCTGATAATATTATAATTATAAATTAAGGTGGGAAATCATCCATGGACTTCTTATTTATTTATTGAGTACTAACACATTATACATTTAACATTCAAAAACAAAAAAGAAACTACTTCATCATAGGTGGTCAGGTTTTATTTTTATTTTTATTATTATTGATAGGCTCGCGTTTGACCACTATCTCACCTGATGGTAAGCGATGATGTGGCCGACGATGGAGCACACTTGCCTAGAAGTAACCTATTCACTCTTGACTTAAAGACCCCTAGGTTGTAGCTATCAGAAAACACAGACTCCGGCAGGGAATTCCACTCCTTAGCTGTACGCATTATGAATGTGTTCTCCAAACGCTTTGTGCGTATAGGTGGGATGTCCACCATGTACCAATGATGTACATGTGTATGATGTACGCAACAATAACGGCGTACGTTATACCGTTATTGTTACATAACAATTGCAATTCGTATAATATTTACAATTCGTTTGCTCTGTGATATAAAATAACAATATACTTATAGTATATTTAAAAATACTTATGCGTACAGCTAAGGAGTGCACCACCAGTACTTGGTGGACATCCCACCCATACGTACAAAGCGTTTTGAGAACACATTCATTGTGCGTACAGCTAAGGAGTGGAATTCCCTGCCGGAGTCTGTGTTTCCTGATAGCTACAACCTAGGGGTCTTTCAAGTCACAGGTTGTTTTGCTCCCTCACCCAGCTGTGCGCTGGGGCCTAATGACCGCCATGACCTGGGTAATATTTATTGCCGATGGTGTCCAACTTGTGACCTTTTTTAAATATTTGTGAGAAAAATATTTAAAAAAGGTCACTATTGTAACTCATCATCATCATCATTTCAGCCGACAGACGTCCACTGCTGGACATAGGCCTCCACCAAATGTCGCCACAATGAACGGTCCTGTGCGTCTCACATCCATCGGATTCCCGCAACCTTCACCAGGTCATCGGTCCACCTTGTAGGGGGTCTTCCAACGCTGTGTCTTCCGGTACGCGGTCGCCACAACAGAACCTTTCGGCCCCAACGGCCATCTGTTCTGCGAGCAATGTGCCCTGCCCATTGCCACTTAAGTTTGGCGATTGGTTCTCCTGCAGGTATCTTCATTTCTGATTCGATCACGCAAGGAAACTTGGAGCATAGCCCTTGTAACATTACTATTGTAACTGGTGAGTTTTAATGCCCACGCCATTTCGATCTCTAATAAATAGTGAAAAACTTACGTTTCCTTATCAGGGAACACTTGGCTGACCAGACCGATTTCCTTCGCCTCCTTGGCGTCGAAGTTCCTGCCGGTGAAGCAAAGTTCTCGGGCGATGGAAACGTTGCCCACTATCTGTAAATATAACATACAAATTAAAACAATGCTAATTTAACCACAGATAAGTTTATAATATTTTTTTTCTTAACTTTTTTTTACTGTACCAAAAGTACAAATACCCAAGCTTCAACACCAAGAAAATTATGTTTTCACTTTATTAATAAGATTTTAATCATATTTTTAGTGGCAGAGAACAATTTTAATCATATTTTTAGTGGCAGAGAATAATTTCAATCATATTTTTAGTGGCAGAGAACAATTTTAATCATATTTTTAATGGCAGAGAATAATTTTAATCATATTTTTAGTGGCAGAGAACAATTTTAATCATATTTTTAGTGGCAGAGAATAATTTTAATCATATTTTTAGTGGCAGAGAACAATTTTAATCATATTTTTAGTGGCAGAGAATAATTTTAATCATATTTTTAGTGGCAGAGAACAATTTTAATCATATTTTTAGTGGCAGAGAATAATTTTAATCATATTTTTAGTGGCAGAGAACAATTTTAATCACAGTTTAGTGGCAGAGAACAATTTTAATCTACAGTAATATTATAATTATAAAGTTTTTTATTTTTCTGTTTGTAGGAGGTAATCTCTGGAAGTACTGGTCCTATTGCTAAAATTTTTTTCACCGATAGAAAGCTGCTTTATTCCTGAGTGACAGGCTATATTTTATATACGCGGGCGAAGCCACGGGCAAAAAATAGTGCTTGATATGGGTGTAATTTGTCTATAAATGTATGTATTTAGAAATGTATAAGTACATAGTATATATGTTTATCAGTTGTCTAATACTCATAGCACAACCTCTGCTTAGTTTGGGACTAGATGGCGTATGAAAGAACATAATTATTATATTATATGGGTCTTACCTTGGGCAATCTTTGCAGCGCGCCTACATCGGGAGCTAAACCAACTTCCACTTCGCGCACTGAGAACCAACTGTCTTCTGTGCAGTATCTGTAATGTTTTTTTTTCTTTTGGTTAGGAGAAATGGGCTTTTCATAAAATTAAATGATTACAAGGTTGCCAGGCCTTAAAACCGAAAAACCAGACCGGTCCGCCAGTTTAGATGGACATTTGGATAAAAAGGCAGGACATCCTTATTTTTTTAGTCTTAGTATAACTTGACTATTAAAAAAAAGTCTTTTTATCATTTACTTCAGCAGGCCAAACCAAACTAACCAAAAAAATCTAATGTTAAAAAAAGTCTAATTTAAAAAGCTCAATCTTTTTAGTTTATTTTGTTTGTAGTGTATGAGAGCATTATTAGGTCAAGAAAAATTAAATGATATTTTCTAAAATCGGACATTTCACTTTATTGATCAAGGAAATGGTATTAGCTAAAATCGGATATTCCACAAAGGGCAAGTTTTTGAATTGAGTATTTTAAGTTAAGGGGATGCAACTCGACATACATTTTCACTGTATTTCATACAACCGCTCTTAAGCGATTATGACGTCATTACTCATTTTTCATTAGTTATTTTGGAAACATAGTATCTTGTGGATATTATCTAGGCTCCTATTTAAATCAATTTAAAAATTTGTGTAAAACTAATCCAGTAAAAACCTCTGAAAATCTGCTATTTTGCATGAACACACACTTCATAATTTACTCAAAAATTTAAAAATTCAAAAAAGTATAACAATAGAAGCTTTGCTTTTATCAAGATTCTAAATGACAACTTTTTTCAAAAACTTTTTTAAGGGTTTAAAAAAAACATGTATTTCCTTTTCAGGCGTTATCTATCTATTTTCGCGTTGCCTTTTCGTCAAACATCGCGTTGGATTGCGTTGGATGAAACAATAAGCTTTTAAATCATGATCACGACGATTGACGAGTGGAAAAGTTCCCTTTTAAATGAAAGTGTTAGAATAAACAAATGCCAGTAGCTTTTATACTTTCGTCAAACATCGCGTTGGATTACGTTAGATGAAGTAACAAGCTTTTACACCATACTCGATGTTGACGATAGGCGAGTGAAAAAGGACCCTCTTAAGCATATCTCAAACCCTAGTTTAATGCCAATTTTTTATAGGTTTTTAGGATAAAGTAGAATATGAGAAATAATCAACTCAGAAATCGAAGGTTAGTCAAATAATTGCCTCAAAATCCACCTGATTCTGCCTGTTCTAGTTGTGAGTTACCTAATGTCAGCCGCTGTGATCAAGTTGACTGCCGCACCAATACAAGCGTTGTGTGTTACTGATATAACTGGCTTCACGCATTCTTCTAATGATGATATGGTGTCCTGTAAAATACAGAATTATTTATTGTAATCTATACATGAATTCATTGAAGTCAGTTGTATTTTTTTTTTTTTTTGTAATAAGTATTTTTATTTTATACTTTTTAGTTGTGGTCTACTAAAAAGTATCCCTCAGCCAAACTTAAATAGTTTGCAAGTTCTATAAGTAGTAGGCAGGGCTGGGCAAAATATATGCTTTGCTTTAATTGAAATACAAATTTAATTACAAAATACAGTATCGCAAGTAATTAAAATACAATATACAAAATATCTTTAAGGAAGGTATTTGAAATATAAAATACAAAATACAGTATTTTAGCTATTTTTAATTGAAATACAAAATACAAATTACATATTACAAAATAAGTAATCTAGACCAGCATGAGCTGAAAAGTAGAGGAAAACAAGATTAATTTATCAGCAAAACCAGAGTTTCCTTTCGTGAACATTAGATTTTTAAATGTACTGTCAGACAAACAGCCTCTTGTTGGAGAGTGAATAAAACCTGCTAAAGAAAACAATCTTTCTTGAAGGTTAAATGTATTTTAATGTTAAAATGTCCGCCCGGAGGACACGGTGGAGCACACGGTGGAGGTGTGCCCCGCTTGGGCAGAGCAACGCCGTGTCCTCGTGGGGGCGATCGGCGGCGGCGATCTCTCGCGCCGGGCCTTGGTACAGGCCATGGTCCGGAGCGAGGAGGAGTGGCAGGCGGTCGCCTCCTTCTGCGAAGCAGTAATGCTAGCGAAGGAGGCGGCCGATCGCGTGAGGCAACGGTCCTCACGCCCCAACCGCCGCCGGGATTCCGATCCCGATTTCCGGCCACCGTAGGCGCGGGCTTGCGGACGGCAAGCAATGGGTGGCTCGCCGTCCGACCGTCCGGTAACCGTCTGGACCGAGCCCAAGTCGTCGACGGCGCGTGTTGTTCCACGCGCGCCTCAAGGAGTTGTCAGCAACTGTAGGGGCCCAGCAGGGTCGAAGCCTACCGGGGCCAAGGGTCTGATTCTGAAAGGAAGACTCGGCCCTGGTACGAAAGGCAAAGAAGGAACAGGAGTGGGTTTTTAGTCAGTAAAAGTCTGACACTATCTCCCGCCTCGCCCAAGAGCGGGGGATGTCATAAGATGATTTTCCCACCGGAAAAAAAAAAAAATAAAAAATGTTAAAATGTATTTTGAAGCCTCAAGTATTTGAAATACTAATTATAAAATACTTCGCCGTCAGGTATTTGAAATACGAATTACAAATTACATTTTAAGGAAGTAATTGAAATACAAATACGAAATACGTATTTGTATTTCAATTACGTATTTTAATTACAAGTAATTCAAATACTGCCCAACCCTGGTAGTAGGGTACCTATAGAATTTAATCTTTAAAACATTGCATAACAATTCCAAAAAGTCAAGCCCAGGCTTAACTTCCGACTTCATCTCCCCGCCCACTACTTTCAGAAAGTTATCGACTACACGTATAAACAAACCAATTTTATTTGTTACGACAGTTCTATACAGTTTATATTAAAAAACGTAAGGATTTTTTTTTATTAGGAAAAAAGCGACGAAAAATTCCACCACTGGGGGGTCCAGAATCATGTACTGGATCCATGGTATTCGTTTGTACGTCGATGTCAAAGACACCCTGTATATAAAAAAAAAATATTCCTTTTTTGTTACCTGTGCATATTTGATGAAGTTGTAATGGAAGCGAGCCTTCCTCGCCACGTCTTCTAGTTCGTCCGCCTCAGCTGCCATTTGCACTAGAGTTTGTAAATCAATTCCTAAAATAGAGAACAATTATTCATTTAAGGCAGTATGTCGGATCACACTCCAAGCAAAATTCAAACATGGCACTATCACTTTAGGGTTACACGGTGGAGGTGTGCCCCGCTTGGGAAGAGCAACGCCGTGTCCTCGTGGGGGCGATTGGCGGCGGTGATCTCTCGCGCTGGGCCGCGCGTACAGGCCATGGTCCGCAGCGAGGAGGAGTGGCAGGCGGCCGCCTCCTTCTGCGAAGCAGTAATGCTAGCAAAGGAGGCGGCCGATCGCGTGACGCAACGGTCCTCACGCCCCAACCGCCGCCGGGATTCTGATCCCGATTTCCGGCCACCGTAGGCGCGGGCTTGCGGACTGTCAGCAATGGGTAGCTCGCCGTCCGACCGTCCGGACCGAGCCCAAGTCGTCGATGGCGCGTACTGTTTCACGCGCGCCTCAAGGAGATGTCAGCAACTGTAGGGGCCCAATCACTAGGGTTAATTTTGGAAAATGACTGAATTAATGTAACAACCTTGTTTGTTGCGGGTGTAGATTTTTTTTGGTAGATCTGAGAATAGTTTGTGGGTTTTTACTGTACTAACAGGCTGGCAGAACAATGTTTGCCGAGTCAGCTAGTTGTGTGATAATATGTACTCACCACCACAAAAATGCTTTCCTTGTCCTGAAAGCACAATAACTCTGCATTGGGGAATATTGCTCAGCGTTGAGAAACATGTTTTTATTTCTCTGAAAAATACCAAAATATGTTATTGCACCGTTTGAAAGATATATTTGCAAGGAAGATAAAATGAATGATACTGTGACTATTCACATGATAGAAAAGTAGGAAAAAAATGTTGCACTGATCCATATGCTTCATTCGTGTTAAGATTAAACAAGCCTTTTTTACTGTCCATTTAACCAATTTTGACTTCTATTCCATAGGCATAAGGACAGCATTAAAAGCAAAACAAGTGGTTACAATACCAACTATTTACTGCAGCCATAAATATAAAACGACGAAATATTTCCTAAGTGTACTCAGTGAAAGCATGATAGTTTCCTAAAGTATAATTTAATATTTTGTAATGTAAATTGAATTAAATTAAATTAAATTGGATTGAAATGGATTGAATTTAATTGGATTGGACTGGATTGAATTGTATTGGATTGAATTTAGTTGGATTGGATTTAATTGAATTAATTTGAACTGAATTGAATATGACATTTGTGTGTAATGACAATGATTGCAATATAAATAATTTAATAACACAGGAGCTACGTCTGCCAACAAACTGCTATGCAGTTTGGCAGACGTAGCTCCTGTGTTATTAAATTATTATATACTTATATGGCAGTAAGTATTAAGAATTGTAAAATTGTCTAAAATAAAAATAAAGCATTTATTATTTATCATATCAATGCAATAAAAGTCGAAATTGTTTGAACAGACAGTAAAAAATGATTGTTTAAATATCTAATTTTAACACAAATGGAGTATAGTTACATTGAACAAGGGTAGGAAGATAATTGTGGTGCACTAGCTTCTGGCGTTTTATAAGTGCCCATGTAGGCCTATGTGAAATAAAAACTTGATTTCATTTGATTTGAGTGTTTTCTCTACTTACTGCCACATAGTCCTAGTAAATGTGTTAGATTTCTTTGGCCTGTTCAACTCAACATGGTACACATATTTCTTTGGTTCGGACACAAGTAGAGTCTCAAACTGAGGTAGTTCTGCTTTAGTGAATGTGCGGACTAGGATATCTGGAATTTAAGAATAAGTTATATTAATAACAGCGTTATGTAAAGTGAAGGAATTCATTTTTTTTTATTTCGTTTTGTATGTTATACATACACCCATTTCTATTTGATTCAGATAATCAGGATTCTACTGTAATTATTGTTGCTTTTTCTTAGTTATATTCTTATAATTCTTTTATATTCTATAGTGTCTCTATTATTTATCAGAGAATAAATCTATGTTATAATCAAGGACATTATCCATCTGTGTGCTACACGCCATCGTAATCTGTTCAGCTGGCCATGAGTGGTGAAGTACTGAACCAAAATATTTTAACATTTATCCAAACTTTCATATTATCGTCACTATGTGAATGAACGGACTTTGGACTACGATGAGTTAATCTCCAATTTTATCGCAGTGTAAAGTCCGTGTTATAACTCCTCGTGTAAGTTGCAGCAGTGAATAAAAACTGGTTTTCTTATATGAACTGGTTTTCCTTTTAAATTAACAGTTGAATACGAAATTTTGGTAAAATCTATTAAATAATATTATGCTGTACGATGCTTTCATAATTTAAAACCTCTAACGACCACCAATTACGAGTAATAACACAATAATTAAAACAGTGACATTATTAAAGAAAAACCGTGATTACTTACTTGAAATAACTTTCCTAGGTTGGTTAAAAGCAATTGTTTTGATTAATGAAGTCATCATTATGTTATTGTATATTTTGTTTTATTTAAAAACACGTCAGAATTCACAAATAGCTGCACGCGAAATGAAAACAACAAAAAACAATCGGCCAAAGTCCAAAGTTGAAAAATCGAAAACAACTATCTGACTATCTGTCAAAAATGACATTGACGCTGTCTTTTTATTTTCATTTCGTTATTCCACCGCGATATTAACTCATGATTGTTGCGTTTATTTTTAGTTATTTTTAGAGTTTTCTCTACAACTATAAATAAACGGGAAAATTTATTCCTTATTAGGTTGTTATTCATTAATTTCCTTAAACAATGTTAATACATATTATGAAAAAAAGCGGTTGAATATTCTTAGTGGCGTAGTTAAGTGACCAACGGCCCTGAAGCAAAATATGCCCCTTTTTTACATGGGGAATCATCAAAATAATAACCTGCTTTGGGTGGAGTGGGAGAGAGTGTCAGAATTTTACTGACAAATACGAGTTGCCATGATTGGAGTTAACTAATCCATTTTATTTAGATTTCAAAGGTGGGAGAAAATTTCGGTAGTTTAATAAAACGTTTGCTAATCAGGATTTGGGGGGCCCTCGAGCTTAGGGGCCCCGGGGCACTGCCCCGTCTAGCCCTTCGGTAGTTACGCCAATAAGCGAGAAGCTAATAAATTAAACGCACCGTGGACGTATGTTTTTCTTTTTTTTTATTAACACTATGCACTAGTAGTAAACACTTTACAAAAGCGGACATAATTAATCAATGATATTACGTACTAGGCAATGGTTATGAAGTTTATTTTTCATATAATTCCTTCTGCATGCGACCTAACGCGTGCTACAGAAAAATAGTCATAGTCATAGTAGTCATAGTAATTTATTGGTAAGGGATTCTTACAAGTCATTATAGAATGTTACATACAATTTGTCAACAAATGATTAGGTACATAACAATGACAAACAAATAAAAGAAAATACAAGGAATAAAAAAATAAAAAAAGACAATAATAATCGAAGTCAAATTTTAATAATAATAAAAAGTCAAAATAATTTTCATTCAAATCAATAAGTAGGTATTGTTTTAGAAATCAGGTTTTTGATCACATATCACACGCTTGTATTTCCTGATGCGACCAGCTTAGTGATCTACCTCTGTACTATATAGGGTGACTGGCAATTAGTGTACGATACTTAAACACGTGATTGTGCTCATGATAACAAACAATTTTTATTATGGGAGCAAAGCCAAAATCGCGAAAAAAATATCAGCTGTTCAGTACATTAGGCAAACATAAATGTACTGAACAGCTGATTTTTTTTTTGCGATTTCAGGTTTGTTCCCATAGTAAAAGTTGTTGGTTATCATGAGCACAATCACGCGTTTAAGTATCGTACACTAATTACCAGTCACCCTATATACATTTATGTACAGAGGTAGATAACCTACTTAACTAACTTAATTCGACAATCAGTTAACAGCCTAGCCTTTTTACACGGTGTCATTCAACTAACCGCCCGAATTATATTCAGCCATTCAATACAACAAATTCTACATAAATGACTTAGATCGGTAACTTTTAGATTATAATACTTGCCTTGCTAAAATATTAAAGAGACGCTGTGGCAAGTCACAATACCTACTTAGTATATTTTGATACAAGTGAAGAAGAAAGTATGACATTAAGACCGAGGCGGAATTCTGCAGTGCTGCAGTGACAAACCACGTTTATCAAACGATGTTTTTCAATACACTTACGAAGATATAAATAAATGGGGGTTGTTGCATGACACGCGCCCAGCCTGATATGCTAATTAAAATGTAATAAATTGTGACGGGAGCGAGCTTAAGCATTTTTCCGCAGTAGTGCGAAAAACAATAAAGAATTGAGTATTGAGTATTAACAGTAAATTACGTTCCTAAAAGCGGTAGGCCTAACAGCGCGTTTTCGAGTAAGTATTTTGAAAAATTAATTTTGTTTTGTTTTCAGCCGGCAATATGCTGACAATAGCTGTAGTGCACCAGCCCTCGGGCCGTTAGCTCCTTCGAACCTAACCTATCAGTATCGGGGTGTTCTAAATCTTCTTAACTTTTTGAGTAGCGTAATTAGAGACACAATAGAAAGACAATGGCGCGTTAACGCCGGCGTTATTGCGGGGATCAACAGCTTAATTTTCCTTAAGCACTGTCGTCAAATATTTTTGGCCTAAGAATTAGCCAATTCATGGCGGGTTTCTGAATTGAATATTTTGAGCAAAGAACGTATCAAAGCTTGCTTACATGCCAAATTTTGATAGGTTTTCAGGCTAAAGTAGAGTTTAAGAAACACTCAACTAAAAATTGGGGGTATTAAGCTGTTGATCCCCGCACGAACGCCGGCGGTCGTGCGCTATTGTCTTACTATTGTGTCTCTAATTACGCTACTCAAGAAGTTAATTTAATTTTTTTTGTAATTAATGTAAAATTGACTGGCCTGTTGGTCTAGTGGTCAGTGGCCCTGACTGCTATGCCGGAGGTCGTGGGTTCGATTCCCACCCAGACAAATGTATGTGGGATGAGCACGACCATTTGTTCTATGTTTGGGTGTAATTTATCTATAATATGTATGTATTTAGAAATATATAAGTAGGTATGTTTATCAGTTGTCTAGTAGGTACTCATAACACAAGCTCTGCTTAGCTTGGGACTAGACGGCGTTGTGTGATAGTTGTGTGAATATTATTAAAAAAAAAAAACGCATCGGTTGAAACAGAGGCGTAGCGTGGACTAATTTAAACATGGGCGAAGGCAAATCAGCCAGGCCTTTTTATTCAATAAATTCGAAAACAAGACAGTGACTATCGCAACCCAGTGTTCGAGTACATTGTCGCTTAACATCAGGGCCTCAAGTCTGCTATTACAATAGTGTCAGAATGGTCTATCATTGACTTCATAATTGTTGATTTTGACAAATTTGGTAATCTACTAATATAATAGCGTTATTATGACTTTCCAATGGTCAACCACTGACACTCCATTGAAAGAAATGGCATAAAATGGTAATCTTGTACATAACGACTTGACAGTTCTGTAGGCTATAGCTAAGGTACATGCCTATAAATATACTCATACATAAATACATACACAAACAAAATAACTCATACATAATATCTATACCACATACATACTACATAAATACACGCATAATAATATTAGCTAAAACATAAATACTTTACACCCGTGCGTACACACCCTTATGCTTCCGCACGTTTGTACACACCCTTAGCTATACCTACGGTCCAGCCGCTAGCGGAGCCCCGGCGCCCGTTTTGCCAAAGTACCTACGTACGATGAGTTCGCGGAACCGCGCAGCGCACGGCGCTGTCGCCGCCTCCACTCCGCGCTCTCGAGCCGCGCCCCCTCGGTCGCCCTCGCCAGTCCGCGTCCAAGAACGACCGCGTACGCATCGTAGATTATATACTCGCGAAGCACATTGCTAATTATATTATTGTAAACGTATAAGAACTAATTCTTGTTATCTGTTATATAAATAAACATTATTTATATCGTTAGTGCGTAGTGTTTTACTCTAAGCAGAACCTAAAGTCCTAACACTATAGACACTACAGTGGTGACCCTCGACAAAGAACGTCAGCGCAGCCTTCGTGCAGCTACTACTTCGTGACGTCATCATCACTTCCTCAAGCTTTCGAGCAGCAAGCCATACAGCCAGCACCCACGGCTTTAAAGGGTATCCTGACCACCTGCATGCCTACCTGGTCATACCTGGTCATCACCTTCAGCCTCATCAGCGACCTTGGCTAATCACACCGCACCTTCGGCCAGTCACATGAAGAGCTATGAAGAATCTCTCCTGGTCGACGCAAGCAGTCAAGCCACTACATCGCACAGCACCGCTCCGACTCACTGGAGCCAGCAGCACTACTCCGACTCACTGGAGCCTGCAGCATCATCCCGACTCACTGGGATAGCAACACCCCGACTCACTGGGGCATCACCGCAGACAGTTCCGACTCACCGAGAACTATGCGGTATTCAGTTCCGACCCACTGGAACCAACCTACCACTGGCCTGGCACGCATCAAGAAGCATCAAGAACCATCGATCTCCGATCTCCGGAGGGGAGTGATGTAGCGACATCTATGGCGTTACATAAGAACTAATCCTGCATCGCGCAATCAAAGTTCTCCGCGCGATTAGAACATATAGAACAGCCCGAAATCATCTATCGGGCAGTAGCCCACCAGACATAACATCCCGTCTGGTCGGAGGATCCTCCCTTTTCAACGGAGGTTTGCGGGACTTTACTCTCTGTTCCACATACCCCCTACACTGGGCGTGATGTAGGCTATAGCTAAGGTACATGCCTAATATACTCATACATAAATACATACACAAACAAAATAACTCATACATAATATCTATACCACATACATATGTACTACATAAATACACGCATAATAATATTAGCTAAAACATAAATACTTTACACCCGTGCGTACACACCCTTATGCTTCCGCACGTTTGTACACACCCTTAGCTATACCTACGGTCCAGCCGCTAGCGGAGCCCCGGCGCCCGTTTTGCCAAAGTACCTACGTACGATGAGTTCGCGGAACCGCGCAGCGCACGGCGCTGTCGCCGCCTCCACTCCGCGCTCTCGAGCCGCGCCCCCCAGTGTAGGGGGTATGTGGAACAGAGAGTAAAGTCCCGCAAACCTCCGTTGAAAAGGGAGGATCCTCCGACCAGACGGGATGTTATGTCTGGTGGGCTACTGCCCGATAGATGATTTCGGGCTGTTCTATATGTTCTAATCGCGCGGAGAACTTTGATTGCGCGATGCAGGATTAGTTCTTATGTAACGCCATAGATGTCGCTACAGTTCCTTTGATCAGTGTCCTACCATTAGAACGTCGTTGTGCGTGCAGTCATTGCTTTAAATTTGTTACGAGACAGCTCGATATTGTCATTCTACCACAATTCTATTACGAGATCAATGACCACTGATCGACCATTATGAATTTAGTAGACTACGAACTTTTAGCAAAATGACAATGGGATCGTGTTGGAATGACAGATTTATAAAAATAACAGACTTGGGCCTTTATAAGCAATAAATAATAATAAGCATCTTTTTTTGGTAGGAAATCATTAAAAAACTCCCCCATTCTGGGTACACACTTTTTTTCTTAATTGATATAAACAAGAATAGAATAGAATAGAATAGAAATGCTTTTATTCGTGACAGACACAGCACAACGGTTATAAACAAAAAGTAAAAAAGAACAAAGTTCAAAGTGCGCCGAGCGTGCCCGCACCGAAAGGGTGACCACCTCAGCATTTGCTAGGCGTTAGACACCCAGCGCTGGTTTTCAGTTGGCACCCCGCAGTGACGCACGGACTAGGGTAAACATATATAAATATAATACTTTTATGTAATTTAAATTTATATTGATATTGTGTACCTACTGGAGTATTATTGAAATAAAATACATAAATAACTATTTGATAAATAACAACACAATACTATAATATGAAATTTGTACCACATTGGATAAATCGATAAAACTATAAAATTACGTGGTACCCACAATACTCTAATAAAAAACATGACGCCATGACGCCATGACGCATAATTATCGACAGCGCTGCACGGGCCGGGCAAATAGCCGTCACCTAGGACTAATATCATAATTATAAAAAAGAAAAAACAAAAACATATAAGCCAGTAAAAACAAAGAACAAAAACATTGCCTTCTAGATAATATTTCCAAGTGCCAGTAAATCAAAACTTGCAAGAAATATTTGAATAAACTACTGTGTGATTTTTTATTGCAATTGAAAAGGAGTCGGACGAAAACAAACAAAAGTGAAGTGAAACCATGAAGTTCCCGGACACAGATGCAACGGGCTTACCGCATCAAGCTCACCCACTAGCCACCTTATATAGCCAAGAACTAGGTACATAACGCAAAGGTCAGTTTTTATATTACGCGATAAAAATGTTTGATTAAAATAAACTATTAAAATTGAAAGAATGTCATTAGATTGGTGATTAATTAGATTAAAAAAGAAAAATTTGATACTATATTATTGTATTCTTAAGAATTATTATATTAGCCTACCTACTATTGAATTATATAAACGATTTATCAACATTAACTTCATTAAATTGGATTTGTGAACTTAAAATAAATTGCTTAAGTCTAGTCTTAAAAGTACTTATGTTTTTTAGGTCCCTAATGGGTGGGGGAATATTATTCCAACATTTGGAGGCCGAGTATCGGAAACTACCTCGAAAAGCTGCAGTACGATGATGCGGAGTAGCCAGCTGCTGAGCACAACGCCTGGCCTTGCATTGCCGGTGACTATTTAAACAAGTGCTTAACTGCGAATCCACCTGATGGTAAGTAGTGTTGCAATCGTTGATGGTGAGGCGCACTAGTTTATTAAGAGCCTATTCACTCTAGCCTTGAAGACACCCAAATTATAATCGGACGGGAAGACCACAGCAAGCAAAATGTTCCAGTCCCTCGATGTACGCTTTCCACTTCCTTTCGTGTCAGACTTTTACTGACTAAAACCGCCATCGCCAAACTTAAGTGGCAATGGGCAGGGCACATTGCTCGCAGAACAGATGGCCGTTGGGGCCGAAAGGTTCTGGAGTGGCGACCGCGTACCGGAAGACGCAGTGTTGGAAGGCCCCCTACAAGGTGGACCGATGACCTGGTAAAGGTTGCGGGAATCCGATGGATGCGAGAAGCACAGGACCGTTCATTGTGGCGACATTTAGGGGAGGCCTAAGTTCAGCAGTGGACGTCTATCGGTTGAAATGATGATGATGATGAAAGGGCCATGTTGCAAATAATCCCGCAGTCCTGGCAAGAATAATAAACACCATGAAATATGCATTCGTAGAATACTTTAGTCTCGTATTGTGGTTTACAGCGAAATGATATTAGCAGTTCCAGAGACCATTAGAAACAGACCTCGTTTTACTAACACAATCTTCCTGCTTTCAGCATCAAGAAATATTTAGATTTGGAGATCAAAATTCTCCGATATGTTGGGCAGGGCACGAATCATTTCGAACAACAAAATAAATACCTAGGTAGTGGGTACCTCACCGTGGGTCTTACTATGACGTCTTTTAAAATGACAGTATGCGAGCGAGATAGAAGGATGGAGCTATATACACCCTTTATAACTTTACAGCACCCAGTTCATCAAATGGATCGTGGTAGTACTGCTGTCCTTTAAACGTTACCGCTAGCCCTTATTTAATAGTTAATAATAGGACTATTAATTTCCAAAGAGGCACATCCTGCAGGCATGTATGAAATTTAAATATTTTTGACAGTTACACAACATGGTGGCCTGTCTTCAACGGAATTCCCGCCAATAAAATCCCTAAGGGCCTCTAACTATGTCGTAGATCGATCCCATACATTTAACAGTAATTAGTAATTCATTCACGCGTACATGCGGGACAGCGAACCGAAAAGGGATGTGTGAGTCAAATATCTAATGGTATGACTCATGGCTTCGTGTAGCCAAAAATCGGTTAGATTTGGACGATACCGCGCACTTTGAATTTGAATTTGGAATTTTGGGTAGTGGCTATGATTTTGGGTTCCTTTTTTAACGCTCCTTTGGAGACCATAGGGTATACAATGTCCTTGGGAGACATTAGATACTAACTAATTGTTGAGTACCGGACGCGGCGGACGGTCAGCTATTACCATTAATTTGATCTTAATGAGTATATGAGTAAGGTTGAGTGTGAAATAAAACAACCAAGTACTAGATACTGATCTAATTTTATCCATATATTGAACTCTATTGACAGTACTCTTAACTAAACGGCGGAGAATTTTAACATCGACTTCTAATTCGACGTCAACGACATCTAGTTAGGCAATGTGTAACTAATACATATTTTTTTTTAACTTAAATCTTGGTAAGCGTATTTTGAACAAGCATGTTTCTAAACATACCGCCCACCAAGGACGTTACTGAAGGAATGTCCTTCTCGAACTAAAACCTAGGTCTGACATACATTTGATCTCAGGTTTGATCTAAAGTCTTAAATTAAGTAATTGTACTACATAAATCTTAATATCTAACATTTGAAAACCTTAAACTACTTATTTGGCTAAGCTTCTAAAATAACAATGTGAAATAACAGACATACATAAATTCAGTGATCTGCAACTGGTAAAATACAAAGTTTCGATGTTGGCCTCTTAATAGTAGAGGATTTAGTGCGTAATGTGACTACACGGGTGATGTTATCAGCACCGGGATGTTTCTCTACTACGCGACCTAACATCCAACGACTTGGCGGCAAATCGTCTTCCTTAACCAACACAATATCTCCAATATTTGGCTCAGGAATTTTATAAGACCATTTGTACCGGTTCATAAGATTGGACAAATATTCCTGGGACCAGCGTTTCCAAAATGATTGCAGCATCCCTTGAATAAATTGCCACCGTGACAAATGACCAACATTACTACTTTCATATTTATTATCTGGTACATTCACTATTGGTTCTCCAATTAGGAAGTGTCCAGGAGTTAAAGGTATCGGTTCACCAGGATCAGTAACATTAATGACGCTCATTGGACGTGAATTTAAACACGCTTCTACTTGATTGAGGAGTGTGTTCATTTCCTCGTACGTCAAAGTAGCATCACCAATGACCCGTTTGAGGTGAAACTTTGTGGATTTCACACCTGCTTCCCAAAGTCCACCGAAATTAGGGCTATGTGGGGGAATGAAGTGCCACTCAGTACCGTTGGCCTCGAGTTGTTCTGCTATTGCTGTCTGAATGGATGCCAAATGTTGCAATTCTCGGGAGGCACCTACAAATGTAGTGCCATTGTCGCTCCATATGTTGGCGCAATGACCTCGCCTAGACACAAAACGCCTGAAGGCGGCTAAAAAAGCTTGTGTGCTCATGTCACTGACGACTTCTAAATGTATAGCACGGGTGGACATACACACAAACAAGCATATGTAGCCCTTGTACGAACGGTGCCCAAGACCTTTCGTTGTCCTAATATTAATAGGGCCAGCATAATCAACACCGCTGTGTAGAAACGGTCGCGCTGGAGAACACCTAACCGTTGGAAGCGAACCCATCATTTGGTTCTTGATGCTAGCGCGATGTTTAGCGCATGTTACACATTTTCGTACATGGTGTTTGACTAGGTTCCTGACTCCTATGACCCAGTAAGCTGTTCTTAAATAATTTGACATTAGCTGCGGACCTCCGTGCAGAGTCTTTAAGTGGGCATCTGCCACTATAAGGTTTGTCAGATGACAAGAGTTTGGCAATACTATCGGATGCTTTGTGTCTTCACTCAAAGGAGCTTTCTCAAGTCTACCTCGAACTCTGATAAGGCCTCTGTCGTCCAGATATGGACAGAGTGAGTTGAGCTTACTAGATTTTAATTGTAAATAACCTTTGTCCTGTAATTGTAAATATTCTACTGTAAATATATCCTTTTGTGTTTGTCTTATACAACATTCTAACGCTGCTTCTAGTTCTAACTTTTGTAAATAACTATGTTTAAAAGTGTTATTCCTTAAAAACCGTCTGCAATATGCGATTACCCTAACTAATTTTTGTAATGACGAATACCGCTTGAACATTGAAAGCTCTGGCACTACAGCAATGTGTGTTTTTGTTGTTTGCTCTAAGTCGATATTCAAATCATTTGGCCTTTTATAAACTATTGTTCTCTCAGTTAGAAATGATGGTCCGGAAAACCATAAACGATTATCTATCAATGCACTAGGTAAGATACCTCGTGAGGCGCAGTCTGCTGGGTTGTCCTTGGTTTTCACATGAAACCATTGAGATGCCTTCATCGTGGTCAATATTTCTGAGGTGCGATTCGCCACAAACGTCTTCCATCTGCTTGGATGGCTGTTAAGCCAAGCCAACACGACAGTGGAGTCTGTCCAGGCCTTGATTTTATCTCTAGAAATATTCAGGACATCTGCTATTTCTATTAGAAGATTTGACAGTAGAACTGCTCCACACAACTCTAAACGAGGCATACTAATTTGCTTGACGGGGGCTACTCTAGTTTTTGCAACCAACAACGAAATATGAACATTGCCTACAACATCTACTAGCCGCAAGTAAATCACGGCCGAGTACGCGGTTTTGGAGGCGTCACTGAAGCCATGCAGTTCAAGATCGTCGTGCGACTTAGTTCCAAGCCAACGAGGTATCCGAACTTTGCTAAGTAGTGACAACTCTTCACGGTAAGAACTCCATTCTTTTATTAATTCAATGTTCAGTTCTTCATTCCAACTAACACCTGCAAGCCATAATTTTTGGATGAATGTTTTTGCTAAAACCACACTAGGAGCTAACCAACCTAGTGGATCGAACAATCGGGCTATGTCCGAAATAATTGTCCTTTTAGTTACAGGTGCAGTCGTCAGAGGCGGAAGATTCACCGAGTACTGGAAGGTATCTTCGTTGCGGTTCCAGGTAAGTCCCAAGATTTTTATTGTACTATCTAATTTGATTTCTAACCCTTTCTCTTCTTTGTGTTCTATCTTCTCTAATTCATTGTTCTGTATTTCTATTTGATCTATTGTTTTGTCCTTATTTCTATTTGTTCTTGTTTCATCCGGTTGTTCTTTAACTACATTGTTTTCAATTGTTTCTATTCTCTTAAGCATTTCTTGACTATTACTATTCCATTTTTGTAATATAAATCCGCCTTTTCCTAATAATGCTATCATTTCCTTATATATTTCAATACCTTCTTCTACACTGTTGCATCCTGTCATTAAATCGTCCATGTAGAAGCAATTTAAAACCTTATCTGCAGCTAGTGGGTAGTTTTCACCTTCATCAACAGCGATCTGACGTAGAGTTTTGACTGCTTGGTACGGTGCAGATGCTGTTCCAAAGGTCACAGTCACAAGCTCGTAATCTTGTATCTCTTTGTCCGGACTGTCACGCCACAGTATTCTTTGGAACATTGCATCTTCTTCTGCTACCTTCACTTGGCGATACATTTTAATTATGTCCGCAACAAGTCCTATAGCATGTACTCTCCATTTTAAAACCGTGTGGCGTAAATCAGCCTGCAGTGTTGGACCAACCATGAGCGTGTCATTTAGTGATACTCCTTTGTTGTTCCTTTCAGAGGCGTTGAAAACAACACGAACTTTAGTCGTGGTCTTGTCTTCCCTAATGACTGCGTGATGTGGTAGATACACTGCTTCTTCCCTTTTGCTATCATCTTTCTTCACGTGCCTCATATGACTTAACTGTAAATATTCATTTATTACTTCTGTGTATTTTTCTTTTAACTCTTTGTTCTTTGCTAATCTTCTCTCTAATGCTTGAAATCTTGATTTAGCTATGCCACGTGAATTTCCAGACTTGCAAGGAGGATCTTCGTCTCGGAAAGGTAACCTGACTATATATCTACCATCGCTATCTCTCTTAGTAGTCTCACTATAAAGCTCTTCGCATTTCTTTTCCTCTGGTGTAAATATCTTTTTAGTATGCTCTTCAATTTCCCAAAATTTCTTTAAAATATCATCTACGTGCACCATGCAATGCATTACGCTAATTTTATTTCTACTTTTGCTTTCAGGGCCCACTGCACCTGACAGGACCCAACCTAATCTAGTACTCTGTGCTATAAGACTACCAGAAGGACTCTTAACTAAACCTTCCTTAATTATACAGCTATAAACATCAGCACCCAACAGAATGTCGATTTTGTTGGGTGTGTTGAATTCTGGATCTGCTAAACACAGATTGTTGAGCTCTAACCAGTCGAAAGCATCTGTGTTTAAGCCTCGCTCTGGTAAGTAAGAGGTGATCTTGCTTAAAACGTAAGCATTAAACGTAAACTTAAAACTAAATTCGACGCGAGACTTTATCGTTATTTGTACCATGTACTTTGTCATGGTTGACCTATTGTCTCCTAACCCTAAAATAAACCCTTCAATTGGAATCTTTTTCAGGTTGAGAAGTTGAACTGCTGCTTCCGTAACGAAACAAGCCTGCGAACCTTGATCGAGTAAGGCTCGTACTGTTTGGTATCTACCCGTCTTTGACTCGGCTTTTATTAGCGCAGTAGCTAATAAAACTTGTCTGGGTTTGGGTACCTTCCCTGTTGACAAGCAAGCAACTATCTGATTAGCACTAGTCGAAGGACTAGCACGATCAGCAGCTGGCATTGCTTCAGGGTTTTGGTCTTGGTTAATATGTAACAGTGAATGGTGGCGCTTTTGGCAAACTTTACAACTAGTGTCCTTTTTACAGCTTGCAACTGTGTGGTTGCTACCTAAGCAGTTAAAGCATATTCTGTTTTTACGTACAAATTCACGTCTAGCATCAAGCGACTGGTTTGCAAACTTTTTACAAAAACAAAGTTTATGGCCTTCTGAACAGAATTCGCATTTCATGTGTGATGATGAGTTTGTGGCAAGCATTGTCTTAGGCGTATGGTTTGAACTGTTATTGTTGATCTGATGAACTGAACCCTTTTTTGGTTCTATGAACTCAAATGCGCGGAAACGTTGTTCCAAGAATAATTTGAATTGATCCATGGTAGGAAAATCATTGGAAATGCTACCGCTGACGCTTATTTCCCATTGTTTACGTGTTTCAACATCTAATTTAAACGTCACGATGTGTATAATGATAACATCCCATGTACTCACATTTATGCCTAAATTTGACAACGCATTTAAACAATCACTGGTGGTATCTAAGATTTCTTTTAATGAAGTTGCTGACTCAGTTTGCATACGTTTTATTCCAAATAACCTTTTTAATATGCAATTGGCGAGATATCTTTTGTTACTATACCTCTTGTCTAATAAATCCCAGCATTGACTATAATTTGCATCCGTTATTGGTGTATTCCGTATTAATTGATCAGCTTCACCCGAAAGATGACTTTTTAAATAGTGTAGCTTTTGTACGTTATCTAATGATTCATTTTTATGGACTAATGACATAAATAGATCACGAAACGTTGTCCATTCTCCATATTTTCCAGAGAATATTGGAATGGTGATCTTTGGTAATTTAACTAATGAACTTGCTGACTTAAATGAACTGTTAGAAGAATGATCACTGGGTTGTACTGGTTCCCTTGGCCTAATTTTATTAAGTGTTGCTTTTAAAAAACTTTTATACATTATATAAGTGTCTTCGGCTGTATCATAAATGTCAACAACCTTTTGATCTGTACTATCATCTAATTTAAAGTTTTGATAAATTTTAGTATTGGTTTCTTTAAATGAATCCCAATCCTTTTCTAACAATTCTTGTCTAGTTTCAATGTATTCGATCGTTAATCTTTCTTTAGGACTCTTTTTGAAATTTGCTAATCCTTTAATAATAACATTTTGGAAGCCTTTTAGAACGTTGATTAATCCCTCCATCTTTGAGACAATTCTAACGGGAAAACAATTTAAATAAAACCACTTTAAAAGTGTCTAAATTAATTTAAAACTACTAATGTAACCAAACCAATAAGTGTTTCAAAACAATGTTTGTTTTGTACTAGCAAACCTGATTTGAAATAAATACAAGTCTAGTATTGACGAAACTATTCTACGCAAAATTTTGCAAGTGTTATAAATATAACTAAAATCTGTCGGAAATCGGGCATAGATTCCCCGTTCCGTCGTTTTTTAAGAAACTATTCTAAGTCTTTAACTAACATGCACATAACACAAATTATTAAAATCTAAGCGGAACTATTCTAAGTCTTAAAATTTACTTAAAATTCTACAAGTCCAAAATTCTTAAAAAAAATGTCTAAGTTAAATTCTTGGAAGAAATAAAGTTCAAAATTGTTTGTCGTTAACTTCCTTTGTTTACGAAATAAAATGTACTCACAATTTGCACTTCACTCACAACACGATGTTTCTGGCGCGCCCTGGTGGCAACACGTTGAACTTTTGGATGTGACGTCAGTCTTCTAATGTCACGTTGAACTGGGGGGGTGTGACGTCCTCCTTGTGACGACACGTTGAACTGCGGGGGTGACGTATACGATCACCTCCCGTTTGATCTGGTTGCAAGTGGCGCCCTCTGGTCACCACTTTCCTGCCGCTGTTGCCGAGCTTGTCCACAACACTGGACGGAGCTGTTGCTGCCGATGCGGGGGACCGAGTACTCTTGCCGCAGCGATCCACTGCGAGTACACGGGCAAACGGACCGGGCCGCGCGCGAACTCAAAAAACGGTTATTTATCCGGCTCGTAGGACCAATGTTGAGTACCGGTCGCGGCGGACGGTCAGCTATTACCATTAATTTGATCTTAATGAGTATATGAGTAAGGTTGAGTGTGAAATAAAACAACCAAGTACTAGATACTGATCTAATTTTATCCATATATTGAACTCTATTGACAGTACTCTTAACTAAACGGCGGAGAATTTTAACATCGACTTCTAATTCGACGTCAACGACATCTAGTTAGGCAATGTGTAACTAATACATATTTTTTTTGAACTTAAATCTTGGTGAGCGTATTTTGAACAAGCATGTTTCTAAACACTAATCCGCAAACGTAAATCAGTGTGTAAAATTATATTATTATATTATGATTTATATTCTGGTGTCTGAAATAGTGAAATAGCGAGATGTTCCCATCACGCCTCCACATTTCTTTGAAATGCTAATTACTGCGTCATTTAATAACCAATATTGATGCTGTTTTCTGAAAATTATTTATTTTTAGTGTTATATATTGTTTAAAATAAAATATTGCACAATCTTAAACACAGGAAAGAACCCTATTGTCTTTGAAAGCATAGTCACCATACAAAATTTCCGATGCAGTCAATCAACACCGTAACATGACATCAACCGTGCCGCAGGCCCACTTTCTTACAAAGTCTAGATACTATTTAGGGTACCTAAGTCGACTTTCCTAATGAAATGCAATGAATAATAAGTTTTTATAGTTTGTAGACACTTTTTATTTCTGCGTTATGACGAGAATATAAATGGTAGCTATTAGACTTTATCAGGCGCCAAAGAGGTACCGCCATGCCTAAAGCTAATAGCCCACATTCACATAAGTAGTAGGATATGTAAGCGACAACTTCGGAGTGATGATCTGCACCTTCCTATAGCTATCTGGATTCATTTGATCTGTATGTAAGGCATTTGTACCTACTTTTTAGGGTTCCGTAGCCAAATGGCAAAAAACGGAACCCTTATAGATTCGTCATGTCTGTCTGTCCGTCCGTATGTCACAGCCACTTTTTTCAGAAACTATACTGTTGAAACTTGGTAAGTAGATGTACTTATTCTATGAACCCCATTAAGATTTTCACACAAAAATAGAAAAAAAAAAATTTTGGGGGTGACCCATACTTAGAACTAATACTCAAATTTTTTTTTTCATCAAATCCATACGTGTGGGGTATCTATGGATATGTCTTCAAAAATGAAATTGAGGATATAATTTTTTTCTAAACTGAATAGTTTGCGCGAGAGACACTTCCAAAGTGGTAAAATGTGTCCCCCCCCACTGTAACTTCTAAAATAAGAGAATGATAAAACGAAAAAAAAAAATATGATGTACATTACCATGCAAACTTCCACCGAAAATTGGTTTGAACGAGATCTATTAAGTAGTTTTTTTGAATACGACATAAATCGTAAACCGCAATTTACCTTTCAAGTTTGTACGCGGAACCCTCAGTGCACCCTCGGTGCATTCATAACCATGTAAACCACATGTACTTACATGATACCCAGGCCCGCAACAAGCACTTTAGCCTGTAAACCTGATTTCTTAAGCATTTGAAGTTGAGTGTTTCTCAAACTCTACTTTAGCCTGTAAACCTGATTTCTTAAGCATTTGATGTTGAGTATTTCTCAAACTCTACTTTAGCCTGTAAACCTGATTTCTTAAGCATTTGAAGTTGAGTATTTCTCAAACTCTACTTTAGCCTGTAAACCTGATTTCTTAAGCATTTGAAGTTGAGTATTTCTCAAACTCTACTTTAGCCTGTAAACCTGATTTCTTAAGCATTTGATGTTGAGTATTTCTCAAACTCTACTTTAGCCTGTAAACCTGATTTCTTAAGCATTTGAAGTTGAGTATTTCTCAAACTCTACTTTAGCCTGTAAACCTGATTTCTTAAGCATTTGAAGTTGAGTATTTCTCAAACTCTACTTTAGCCTGTAAACCTGATTTCTTAAGCATTTTGATGTTGAGTATTTCTCAAACTCTACTTTAGCCTGTAAACCTGATTTCTTAAGCATTTGATGTTGAGTATTTCTCAAACTCTACTTTAGCCTGTAAACCTGATTTCTTAAGCATTTGAAGTTGAGTATTTCTCAAACTCTACTTTAGCCTGTAAACCTGATTTCTTAAGCATTTGAAGTTGAGTATTTCTCAAACTCTAGCCTGCAAACCTGTCAAAATTTGGTATTTAAGTACGGTTTGAGAAATACTTAATTCAAAATACTCAATTCAGAAACCCACCCTTAGTTTGGCATTTTGTACGAGTTGAGACATACTTAACTCAAACTACTCAATCAAGAAACCTTACCTTAGTCTATGTAGCGTCACACAAGAAAAAGAGCAACTTACGCCAATATCGTGTAAAGGAATGAAACAGAACGATGAGATAAATTGATAAACATTGAAAAAATACGCATTCACCAACAGATTATAATTCATAAAAAGTACATTTTGATACAAGTGGATAATGTTTGTGATCACGACCGACGCCGCGGCGCCGCGACAATCTATGTAGTTGAGGGCTGCAGTGACAAATTTCCACGCGTATCAAACGGCCCGTTTTTCAATAGACTTACGAAAACCTAAATAAACGGGGGTTGACCGTTGACACCCAGCATGATACGATAAATACAATAAATTCTGGCGGGGGCGAGCTCGATCACTTTTCCGCACAAGTGCGGAAAACAGTAAATTGCATGTCTGAAAGCGGTAGGAATAAGAGTAAGTGTATTGAAAAAAAAATAGGTACTGCGGAGCCTATTGGTAGAAGTTCGGATCCATTTTACGGCTTAAACCACAGAATAAGAAATAGTACAAGCCTAAACTGAATTGGTAAAGTGATCGGTCAATAGCTCCATCCTTCTTTCTCGCTCACACGCCCTCTGAGGCATAGCTTTGTCACTTTATGTGAACACAAATGTATTACCTACATGTCCTACATTTTGACTGCAGTGAAAGCTTGCTTGCTAATCTCTCGATCAACTTCTAGCAATTTAGATCGTCATTTGCTACCATTTTGCGGCTAACCACTGCACAGGGATAAGGAAATAATCAATATAATGCCAAATGGTCTAAGAAATACGATATTATGCTTGTAATAGATACCTACTTATTTACATTAATTTTATTTAACAAGTAACAATGGGAACTTCCGCTGCAAAAATAGCTGGGACTACTGATCATATTGACACCTATTAGGTACGAGTAGGTAGTATCAACTTCCACGTATTAAAAAAAAATGTGCGTATGTAGGTATATGGTGTAGTGTCTAGCTACAGTACCTAATAAAAATACATTTTATATGCTAAATGGTCACGTAGCCGTTTAGTTCGACTATTCATTGTACCCAGGATTTTCTCGAATACATTGCAAACGACGATCTATCCGGTGGATGCGAGACGCAGACCGGTCGTTGTGGAGACGCTTGGGGGAGGCCTATGTCCAACAGTGGACGTCTTTCGGCTGAAATGATGATGATACGTCTATCGTGAACCTGAATATGGTTTAGATGCTTGTTAGTTCATCCAACGCAATGTTAGATTCAAATGTTGGCTCCGAAACGTGGTCGCTTACAATGGGCCTCATCAGAAGACTTAAAGTCACCCAAAGGGCAATGGAAAGGGCTATGCTCGGAGTTTCCTTGCGTGATCGAATCAGGAATGAGGAATTGAGGATATCCGCAGGAGAACCAAGGTTACCGAACTAGCACGATGAATCGCCAAACTAAAGTGGCAATAGGCTGGGCACATTGCTCGCAGAACAGATGGCCGTTGGGGCCGAAAGGTTCTGGAATGGCGACCGCGTACCGGAAGACGTAGCGTTGGAAGGAACGATGACTTGGTAACGGTTGCGGGAGTCCGATGGATGCGAGACGCACAGGACCGTTCATTGTGGGGACACTTGGGGGAGGCCTATGTCCAGCAGTGGACGTCTTTCGGCTGAAATGATGATGATGATGATGAATGTTAGATTAAGAGGCAACTCGAAAAAATAGAGATAATCCTATATTGCATACCGCTTGAGATACATTGTTTCCACGGTAGAACTCATATTACAAAATAATGCGAGTTTTCTTAGACATCATACAAAAATGGTTATAAGTACCTACTGCGATATTACAGAAAATATAAAACACAAAGAAACCAATAAATACATAATTTCGAAAAAAGAATAATAAAGTTTATTTGAACTTATAATTCTAAGTCAATCTAAAGATATAAATAACACTTCAAAGCAACACGATTTAAAAAATGGCAATTTCATATCAATGTCAATCAACCTACCCTATTATTTTTGTGTATTTATTGTCAAACTGGTTAGAAAAAAAAAATTTTCATGTATATTCCATCTGCCAAACTTTAATTAAAACAGTTTGTGGTTGTTCTCTTTTTAAATTAGATTTACTTGTGCTCGATTTTTTTTATTTTACGTCTAAACTAAAAATTTGAGACACGTTTAATTTGAACCAAGCCTGGTTTTTTTTTTCATATTTCGTAAGCATTCTCCTTTAATTTTTCCTTCTTTTTTTGATGCGAACATACAAGCATACAGACAAACATTTTAATATGCATTACAGTAAAGATGTAGGCTTAGTACATTTGAATACGGTTGATTTATTAGTGTTACTATACAGTTTACTTATTTAGTATGTGTCACAGCTTACCGGTACCAAACTTGGTATGTAGAAAGCCAGGTATTAGTCATAGCTTGTGCACTAAATATAGAAGTTGGATTTGTGTGTGGTCAAACGCATGATCCTTAAACATATTTTTTAAAATAAAGTCCCCACCGCGTCATCGTCACTCTGTCTGTATGTTCGCGATAAACTCAAAAGCTACGAAACGGATTTTCATGCGGTTTTCACCACACAACACAACACAATCAGCCTTTTAATGTTCCCACTGTTGGGACTCATGCCTCCTCTCTGTAGGAGAGGGAATGGGCCGTAATCCACCACGCGGGCCCAGTGCGGGTTGGTGAATGTCACACGTCTTCGAATTTTTGGTTCTAGGACATCCCGGTTTCCTCACGATGTTTTCCTTCACCGTTTTGAGAGCAGTTTCACCAATAGACGCTGATTCATGAGGAAGGACAGCTTCTAATGTTATAAAAAGCACAGGTCCGATCGTGTGTGGAGTACTGCAGTCACATATGGGCTGGTGCTGCAAAATGCCATCTAGCAGCTTTGGACTCAGTGAAAAGGCGTGCGAAGAGGCTAATTGGGGATCCAGATTTGGTTAAGTCCAATCTACAAAGCCTCGAGCACAGGCGCAGGGTAGCCAGCCTATCGGTATTTTACAGGTTGCATTTTGGAAAGAAAAGGAAGTTAGTGATAGCATGACGGTTAACAGGATAGAATGGAAGAAAAAAACATGTTGCGCCGACCCCAAATAAGATGGGACAAGGGCAGGAAGATGATGATGATGATTTTGGAGAGTGTGCGCTGGAATTGCATCACTTGATTCCGCCATCTCCTTTCTACCATCGGACAACCCGACGTACGGCGAGTATCCACCCTTACGTTGTTGAAACTTCAATGCTCCGGACTAAGCGTTTCGCTTCGTCGTTTATACCGCGTACATCGAAGGACTGGAACAATTTGCCTGCTGTGGTCTTCCCGTCCAACTATAATTTAGGTGTCTTCAAGGCTAGAGTGAATAGGCTCTTAATAAACTAGTGCGCCTCACCATCAATGATTGCATCACTGCTAACCATCAGGTGGGATCGCAGTCAAGCTTTGGTGTATAGTAATACATGATAGTACCGAAAAGCCGAGAATTTCAAGAATAAAAAATGAGATATAGGAGCCTTATCGACCTGACCTGTGCGAGCACACCTTCCGCATGACGCAGGCCCTCACCACACATGCGGCAAAAAACGCGCTTTTTTGCGATTCGGAAAAATCTTCGTAACTCAATTCGGGAATTCAACTGTTTTCATAGGTAAGTTTTTACAGAACCCTCAGTGCGTGAATTCGACTTGCACTTGCCAAGTTTTTTTTTACATTAAAGTCGGAACTATTTTTTTTTTTTTGGAAAAACTTTTATAGTTTTTAAACTTATTGGTTTTGATACCCCTCGGCTCAGCAAAACTTAAACAGTTTGCAATATTTATAGTAAGGTATCATCTACCTATAGAATATAATCAATAAAACCACTTAGGTATAGCCAGAGTACCTACGTCCCAAGACAATTCCAATAAACCTAGATACGGCTAGGATAAATTGTTTTATTACCGATTTTTCTTACCTTTCATCATCAGATCAGTTCTATTGTATCTTATAGCCAGAGTGTATTTTACTATCTCATGACAATTCTAATAAGCCCAAACACAGCTAGGATACTTCGTTTTATTACGGAGTTCCTGTGCCTACCTTCCACGTTCCGGTTCTATTAACAGATAAGTTGAAAGAAGATGCATGGAGCACAACCACCAATGGTAGATACCTACCTACCATTAAGCAAAAGTGCATCTTATGACAACCAGTTCTAATATGCCCAAACACGGGTGTAATGCATTGTTATAAATCGAAGTTCTCTTGCCTACCTTCCACCTTCCACCTTCCAGTTCGATCATCATGATTTTAATCAGCCCAAAGACGGCTTATAGGATACATTGATTTATAACAGAGTTCCGGTGCCTACTTTCCGGCTTCATCATCAGATCAGTTCGATGTACCCCTCCCCTCTTCCTTCAGTCAATCATCGACTACACGTATAAAAAAAGCAATTTTACTTGTGATGATTGTTCTGTTATGAGCCGGTGAGGATATCCGTTCGATATTTTCGAAGTTCATTGTCAGATCATGACATTCAATGGGAGATATCTACGGAAGTATACAATTTCAATAAAAAAAACCCGGTGAACATACATAAAAAATACATGTAACCTCCTCCTCTTTGAAGTTGGTTAAAAACGAAAAATTGAACTTAAAGGCCTCAGTAGCCTGGTAATGAATACGAAAAAAATGTTTCGTGCAACATGCGAGCTGTCAAACAATTTCTTGACACTGAACTACTGAAGTATGAAGAGTTGAAGTTGAAGTTGAGTTGTTTTGGTTGTTGGTCGGAATTTTTTCAAAACTGTGAAAGTTGTACAACTATTGTCTGGGTGAGATTAAGGACGCGTTTCTTTAACTTCACAGTCTATTTTGAAAAGAAAATCTGTTTTTGGTGTTGTGTCTATTGTACCTGTTGTATTGTCTGGTCTGGTTGAATCTAGTTGTAAGGTGTAGATGTAATTTAAACTTTAGCACTAATTTCTGTTTTTGAGTGCGACTCCAAGATGTTCTTTAGTGAGAGCAACAATATATTATTTACTCAAAAAGAAAGAAAGCCCAAACAGAGATACACTCTTCAATGGTTTTTTCTCCAGGATGGAAACTGACCCTAAGTAAGGCCTAACTTTGAACTCTCTGAAGTTAGCCCAGTTTATTTATAAAAAGTTGTTGTTAAAGACTGTCAAATTGTTGGGATGTAGCAAGATATCTATTAATTTTTAGACCTTTAATGATGCCAATAATTTTGTCTACAATACAATTTTATAGACAACAAATTCACAGCTGTTATTCGCATTGTAACTCTCATGGGAGTTGTTCTCATTGGATTACTGAATTGATTTAACTACTGATTGAATACTTGAAGAGCAATTCCTTGGTATAGAAGCTCCTTGCACACAATTAGTGTAGAAAAAGAGGATTTAGTAAATTGGTCTCCCTCGTCAATTGCGGTGGTGACTTTCTCTGGCCAGATACTTCCAGAGAAGGCCTTCTGTTATCCATCCATATCCATCTTCCCTCTATTCAATGCTTGTTATTTGGCCATATTAGTACTCTATTTAGATCTAAATGAAAATGAAAAGTCTATAATTATTAATATAACAAAATCCATTTGTAGCTAATATTTCTATTTGTGTATTATGTACTTGATGTTTGAACATTTATTTTGTTTAATTTTAAGTGTATTAACTAAAAATGTTTTGTCCTTTTTTAGCGTGATGACCAATGGATGCAATTGCTACAAGAAAAGATTGATAGTTGTATAATAGTATTTTTAACTAAGTACTGACCATTTCCATCTACCTTGTCATCAGTAAAATAAAATCATCTAAGTTTGTTGATGGAGCCTTAACCAACCTTTTGAGTACCGTAATTAGAGACACAATAGAAAGACAATGGGCGAGTGAACACCGGCGTTCACTTGGGGTTTAATGAACTAAAAATTAATTTGAAGACTGAAGACTTGAAGATTATCAAAACAACTGTAATGTAATGTTATGAAGGTACAATAAGTATTTGTTTATCAAAATGTACCCGAATAAACAAATTCACAAACATGATCATCAACAAAATATGTTATGCATTAATTGTGGTATCAGATTAAACCGAATAAAAAGGATATGGGTGGCTAAAGAAAGTGAAGAATTACAACAGTTATTGACTGATTGGGTATGCAAAGAGGTACTTATTGAGACTTTAAATATTAACCTATTATATTATATTATTTTCGAAAAATAACAGCAGTACTGAGCACTTTAAGGGCACCCTAACATGGACAGGCTAGGTTCAAAGAAGCTGCAGTGTTAGGTTAGGTTAGTACTGTTCTTGAAATAGGTAAAGATTACCACAATATCTATACATATGAATACCCTGTTACTTGTTCACGTAGGGACCTAATGACAGCATCAGCGGACGGCATTGCCGTGGCCGAATACTGGGCCAGGCAAGGAATTTAACTAGTTTTGCCATTGGTACGCTAAGAAGATATGAATAAAATTTAAGTGTTTATTTGTAATATCAAAATAACATTATTTAATAAGTGCTCAGCCGAAGGACGTAAACTGTTGGACATAGGCGTCTCGCATCCATCGCATTCCCGCGACTCTCACCAGGTCATTGGTCCACCTTGTGGGAGGCCGCGCGAACACTGCGTCTTCCGGTGCGCGGTCACCACTCTAAAACCTTTCGGCCCCATCGACCATCCGTTCTATGAGCAATGTGCCCTGCCCACTGCCACTTAAGTTTGGCGATTCTTCGTGCTATGTCAGTAACCTTGGTTCTCCTGCGGATATCTTCATTCCTGATGCGATCACGCTAGGAAACTCCGAGCATAGCCCTTTCCATTGCCCTTTAGGTGACTGTGACCTCTTTCTCAAAGTTAGACTTACCCAATTGGATTATCAGACACTATCTCCCGCTCCGCCCGGGATTTGTCATAAGATGATTTTCCCACCAAAAAAAAAAAAAACCCAATTGCATTGTCTGTCCCAGGTAAAAATAATCGTCTACAACTTCGAGTGTAGTCTCCGATCTTGACCGGAGTGGGTGCTACATGGTTATTTTATTTACCATGACTTTGGTTTTGTCCATGAAAGTACGAGTATATTGTAACAAAAATGTTTTTATTTTTGTCTACCCATTTGTTCCGGCTAGTCTCCAAAATGGTTGAACCAATTTTGACGAGACATTTCACGCCTGAAATTGTAATCAAATTGTTCTGTTTCACGTAGATGCGGACGAAGTCGGCGGCACAAGCTAGCTAGTCGTGAATAATTGATGATATCTAGAATTAATCACTACATAGTATAAAACAAAGTCGCTTCCCGCTGTCTGTCCCTATGTACTTATGCTTAGATCTTTAAAGCTACGCAACGGATTTTGATGTGGTTTTTTTTAATAGAAAGAGTGATTCAAGAGGAAGGTTTATATGTACAATACATGCATAATATAGTAGAGAAACACCAATAATTTTTGAGGTTTCTAATGTGATGTCGTAAATAAACACAAGATCTAAGCGCACATAGGGACAGACAGCGGGAGGAGACTTTATTTTATAACTATGAAGTCATCAGCATTGCACCCGTGCGAAACCGAGGCGGGTCGCTACTCTAAAATAAACTAGTAACTATTATAAACCCTGTTCTTTTTTTACAGCCAGAAGATAATGAGGTCATTTGTGGTCCATGCTGTTCCTTATTAAACTCAGCACTTGAAAGTGAGAACAAATCAAGAAAATTTGGCCATAAAAATGTATGCTTGTCATGTGGGATATCATTAAACCGGAATAGAAATATTAAAAACTTGGATGCATATCCTGAACAAAAATTAGTCATTGCTCAGTGGATCCCATCACATCAGGTAAAAGACAACTACTGACAGGGGCGCCGGCTTTTAGAAAACCTCATGGGTGCTCATGCTCATTTAACGGACTCGAAAAAGTGGCTAAGTGTGAGAAGAGAAATGCACACTTCGACCGACAAATAAATAAATGTCCTATTTACATAGAGAGCAGTGGTGGCCGAGTGGTAATGACCCCGACTTACGGAGTTGTAGGTCGCGGGTTCAAACCCAGCCAGGCGCATTACTTTATGTAATTTATTTCATCACCACTGCTCTCAAAACGGTGAAGGAAAACATCGTGAGGAAACCGGCATGTCCTAGAACCAAAAATTCGAAGACATGTGACATCCACCAACCCGCACTGGGCCCGCGTGGTGGATTACAGCCCATTCCCTCTCCTAGAGAGGAGGCCTGAGTCCCAACAGTGGGAACATTATAAGGCCGACTATGCTATGCCTACTTACATGCTACGTAGGTACTTAATTACTTATTATGTTTGATAAAAATATAAAATGAAACAATTATATAAAAATTAAACTAGTTTTTATTATCAAGAAATATTATAATTTATATGTAACCTAAAAGGCGATTACTGATCTGTTTCTTGATGTCTATTCTCAGGGGTGCTCGGCACCCACTGTTTATTTCAGGGGTGCTCGGCACCCATTGTTTATTTCTCAGGGGTGCTCGGCACCCACTGTTTATTTCTCAGGGGTGCTCGGCACCCACTGTTTATTTCTCAGGGGTGCTCGAGCTCCCGAGCACCCACGGAGTCGGCGCCCCTGACTACTGAAAGACTGAAAAAAAAAGTATTAATTGTAGAATTTAATTATTATAATTCCATAAATAAATTCGTATTACATCCGCCAATCATATTTGAATCAACATACAACGTGATACTGACCATTTTGCAAAAAGCATATCCACGACCAAATACTCCATCCTGTCAGCTCTTCTGTCACCTATGGGGATTGAAGAGCTAAACGAGATGGACATAAGACCCTGGCGAATAGGACACGAAAACACTGGTTAAGAGGGCCCTTTCCCACTCGCCTATCGTCAACGTCGAGCATGGTTTAAAAACTTGTTGCTTCATCTAACGTAATCCAACACGACCGACGTTTGATGAAGAGGCAACGCGAAAAAAAGAGAGATAACGCCTGAAAAAACTCTGTTGGCATTCGGTAATTCCGTGATTTACTCGAATATTTCATAAAAATTGTTCCAGGAAAACGATGTTTTTTTAAAACTCTTGAAAGGCTTGGACGAAAATTGTCGTCACTCAGAATCTCGATTAAATGTGCAAAGCTTCTATAGATGTACTCTTTTATATTTTTAATATATATATGAGTACATTATGGAGGGCCAAAGTTCACGTAAAATAGCAGATTTTCAGAGGTCTTTACTGGATTAGTTTCACAAAGTTATGTTTTGATTTCTATATAAGCCTAGATAATATCCACAAGATATCTGTGTATCTAAAATATCTGGAGAAAGATGTGTAATAACATCAAAATCACGTAAGAGCGATTGTATGAAAATGTACGTACCTCGGGTTGGCCGCTCTTAAAGGGTTAAAATGTCCCTGTTTAAAATTGTTTTTAAAACTGAAGAAATAATATTATTTTCAGATAAAGCGACTAGAGGTTATTTGTTTGAACTGCTTTACAAAAGCAAGACGTTTACTTGAAAAAAGTAATATTGGATTACATTCCAAAGTCCAGAGCAGACGTACTAAAGACAAGTCCAACGACACAGAAGTAAAGATTGAACGGCTAGGATACGATGAACTAGACATTCCGGCATCACCAGACTCGCAGAAGTCTTCAGATGAGGAAGAAATTCCGGAGAAGTTCCCACAACATCTTTCAATTTCTTTAGACGGATACAAAAGAGCCGCAGACACTTCTAGCCGTTGTATCTTCAAGAACTGTCGATATTCAGATAGATCACTTATCCACAAGTCTATCAGAGAACGTCTACTGGTTGATTATTCCTTCTACGTACCCACCAATTCACGAATTTGCAAACACCATCAAACCAGCAGTCATGAAATATGGAGAAAGATGATTGACAGCTCTACAATCACAGACTTCACAACAGCACATATAGAAAACTTATTTTCTATTATCAAAAACATTAAATGCGGTTTTTATTGCAAAAGTTTTGAGTCCCAACTTAAGAAAGACGATTATCTGTGCCAATATTTTCTAGGAATGAGTTATGAGAAGCTTGAGGAAATGCGCAAAGACATTAAACCAATTAGGAAGCGTGTCTGGGGCGTTAAAAAGACTTTAGCTATGTACTTAATGAAGAAGCATACTGGATTTAGTTCAGAAAAAGTAGCGAATTTCTTTGGAGTTCGTTCAAGGTTGTTAGAGAAGGTTATCAATAGTGTGCATGCATATTTACAGACTAAAATCGCGACTGATGATAGCTATGTGGCTGTACCTACTATTGGTGTGGACAATAGAGAAGAAATAGTTTATTATAGGGTATGAATGATTTGGTCAAGTCCTTCAAAGGGCCCGTAGACAGGCGAGAGACGATTGTACAAAAACCAGTTTTCACGGAAATTGTTCTGCGTCCTATCCGTAGGAGATTTTCTACAAAACCTTATCGCATCGTTAGTTGTCGCATCGTCGTCGCTGTATCATATTGTCACGATGCACCTGTCTGTGGGAACCTAAATAATAATATTAATAAATATTTACTATTAAGTTTGATTCAATCAATAAGACATAAATGTGATCATTTTTGTTTTTGTCATGATTATGTAGTTACTAAGTAATATTACAAAGTGGAAAAAATAAAATAATGTATTTTTGATATTAAAATGTTAATGTTTCTACAAGTTTTGGTTTCTTGATTTCTGTGCCCCATTTCCAGTGAAAATACCGACGACCCAACCAGTCCAGGGTTGCCAGATGAAGAATTGCTAATCGAAGTCGCTCTTGGATGGGTGATCATTAATTGCATACCGAGTGTTCCGACAGTGCTTCGGAAAGTACGTTAAGTTGTTATCGACTGCCATTTGTAGATCTTCAACAGCCGTTACGGATAGTCGGATGCCAGAAAATCTGCCACCAGTCTTGCCAACGAGTACCAATTTACCCAGATGCTGAATTGTTTTACCTACATGGAACGCTTCATCTATATCTATTTATATTAATATTATAAAGCTGAAGACAGAGGCATAACGTGGACAAGTTTAGCCATGGCAAAGGTGCATCAGCGAAGCCTTTTTCTCTCATAAATTCGAAAGCAAGACAGCCACCGTCGCAATCCAGCGTTCGACTTTCGACCACATCGTCGCTTACCATCAGGTGAAAAATTGGTCAAAAGAGCCTATCTATTATAAACAAACCCTCGTTCTTAAAGGAAGGAGGCCGTGGGCGAGGGCCCACATCGCCCACGTCTAGCTACGCTACTGGCTGAAGAGTAGTGTTGTATAGCCCATTTATCGAGGAAGACTAGGATATAGTATAAACATCACGCTACGACCAAATTCCTTGAAGGCTTCCCCCGCGAAGCCTGGAAAAGGTAGACACATTGAAGCTAGAACTACACTGCGCACACGTGTGCCACACATGCCGATCTGGGCGCGTCGGTTTCCATACATTGTACATGGAAACTAGACTTGTAGAGCTACACTTGATCCAAGCCACGCGACGTCGTTCTACGTACAAATCTGGCGTGTTACGCGTGCGTGTCGGTCCAATGTAGTTCTAGCTTGATTGTCGTCTGCGTTTGGGACCTTTGGGAAAACCGTCATGGCTTATGAGTTTCAGACAAACCGGTTTTTTTTCTCGCCATTAGGTTCTGTCCCATTATTGAGCTAAGGCCTTCAGTAATCCTTCCTGACATTCTCCTTCCGCACAGTTTCTAACCAGTTCTCGTGGAACGCGTCTAGATCATCTTGCCACCTCTCTTTGACTCTTTGGGCTGGCCTCGACGGTGCTTTCTATTTGCGGGAATCCACTGCGTGGAGACTTGTCCGGCTGTCACTGTGCATGCGGCTGAAGTGACCCGCCTAATCCTATTTGAGACTAGGAGTTTTTGCCCACGTCTATTAGATATGCCCGTTTTGAAGCGCACCGTGTTAGTCCGTATTTGGTTCGTTCTTTTTATGCCAGGAATAAAATTAAAATAATAATTTGGGTGTCTTCAAGGCTAGAGTGAATAGGCTCTTAATAAACTAGTGCGCCTCACCATCAACGATTGCATCACTGCTTACCATCAGGAAATCGCAGTCGAGCACTAGTATATGTCAAATTAAAAAAAAAAAATGCTGCACGACGAAACAGGCTTACCATGACGTGATAAAATGTCAAGCGTGCGAGCTAGAAAGAAATGGAGTTCTAAACACTCTATACAGGGTTATTTGTAAAACACTGGCAACCTCTCAGGACTATGGTACTAACATCATAAACAACAACTTTTGTTCTATGACTTTTAAATATTTATCATATTTTAGTTCATCAAATTTTCATACAAAAATAAAAATATTTAAATTGAACGTTATAAATATTACGAAGTCTGCGAAGTAAGCGATAGTACAATAGCGGAGGGGAGCGGGGATCGGGCGGGCGGGGGTGCTTGATGCGCTAGCTTCGCGTCTGCGAGATCGACTCGCACTTGCCCAGTTTTTTTGTTTTATCGGGACATTTAGCGTCCCGATCAGGTGCAAAACGGGACGCGTCCCCAGACCGCTAAAAATCGGGATATCCCGCGCAAATCGGGACGCCTGGCAACACTAGGCCTCAGTTACCTAACTGAAAATGATCGCAGAATTTAGATACTTACAGTTTGGAACAAAACCCTTCTTAATTACTTGGTCCATCAGAACATAAGTCTAGCAAAGGTCGTAATGTCAATGTTAATTTGAGCTGAGTTGCGTCACAGGCATCGCTGTGCATCATATGCGCGATAACAATACGGAATGGTGATAAAAGGATATTTCTAGCGCAGTGTAATGTGAAAGTGAACTTCTAGACGCATTGTCTATAGTCTATACAGATAGGAAAGGGACAGAGGTCAATAGAGGTTCTCTCATTTAACATTCACTGAGAAATCGATAGGTACCTTTTTAGGGTTCCGTAGGTACCTCAAAGGAAAATAACGGATCCCTTATAGGATCACTTCATTGCCCTTTTGTCAAGACCCTTTATGTCGAGAACGCGTAGAGGTACCGAATTGAAATTAACTCAGGTCTGCGGTCCCTTGAAGCAATATCAAACAAAGAGATACGGCCGTTTATGTCGCAATAGACTTATATTTCGACACTCTCGAGGGAACCATTGGGTACTTCCCGTTGACCCAGAATCCTGAAATTTGGCATAAAGCATATAGCACAGGTATAGGAATAAATCTAAAAACAGTAAATTTGTTGTTACGTCATAAAAAAAAAGAACTATTTACATAGGTTAGTTTGTACAGAAGTTGTACCCTTAGTGCGCGAGTCCGACTCGCACTTGCCCAGTTTTGTTTTATTATTGATACGTTCGCGTTTGACCACTATCTCACTTGATGGTAAGTGACGATGTGGTCGACAGTGGAGCACGCTTGCCTTGAAGTAACCTATTCAAGACACTTAGGCTGTAGCTATCAGGAAATATAGATTCCGGCAGGGAATTTCACTCCTTAGCTGTACGCTCAATGAATGTGTTCCCAAAACGTTTTGTGCGTATAGGTGGGGTGTCCACCAGGTGGCCACTGGTGGCCTATTATCGTACGTCTGGTGGTCCGATGATGAACGGGCGCGGGCGGAAATAAGTTATGCAATAAATACCTCTTCATGCGTTTTGTGTTATTTATTTCATCACCATTGCTCCCAAAACAGTGAAGGAAAACATCGCGAGGAAACCGGCATGTCCTGGAACAAAAAATTCGAAGATATGTGACATAAGTACACCAACCTGCACTGGGCCTGCGTGGTGGATTATGGCCCATTCCTTCTCTTAGAGTGAAGGCCTGAGTCTGATTATGTTATGTTATACCTACAGGCTATCATCTCTTTTATTTTGAGGGGGAAAGTCATCAAATAACCACTCCCGCTTGGTGCGGAGCGGAGTAGGTATCGCTGTCAGAGATAAGACCGCCATAGTACCCATAGATTCAAGTTAGTGTAAAAGTTTTGTTACCATTTTGGTGTACAATAAAGTTTATTCTATTCGTTTCATTAGACTGACCTGTTGGTCTAGTGGTTAGTGGCCCTGACTGCTATGCCGGAGGTCGTGGGTTCGATTCCCACCCAGGACAAATGTTTGTGTGATGAGCACGATCATTTGTTCTGTGTCTGGGTGTAATTTATCTATATATGTATGTATTTAGAAATATATAAGTATGTTTATTAGTTGTCTAGTACCTACTCATAACACAAGCTCTGCTTAGCTTGAGACTAGACGGCGTTGTGTGATAGTTGTGGAAAAAAAAAAAGTTGCATTTTGCGTTCCAAGGTCACGGTAACTCTTTCGAGGAATTTTGCAGCCCTGGTACCTAACTAGTTAATTACCTTAAGGTCAATAGAGATATCATTACCTACAATTAAAATGGTCTCGTTTTCAACGCATCGTTAATTCTATGAACGATACTTTTTATAGTTTAGTAGGTAGGTAATGTAGGAAGCACGGATATCTATGGCAGGAAGCATCAGCATAATCAGCCTTTTAATGTTCCCACTGCTGGGACTCAAGCCTCCTCTCTAGGAGAGGGGATGGGCCGTTTTAATCCACCACGCGGGCCCAGTGCGGGTTGGTGAATGTCACATGTCTTCGAATTTTTGGTTCTAGGACATGCCGGTTTCCTCACAATGTTTTCCTTCACCGTTTTGAGAGCAGTGGTGATGAAAGAAATTACACAAAGTAATGCGCCTGGCTGGGTTTGAAGCCGCGACCTACAACTCATAAGATTATGGTGCTATGGCTGCTGGAATTCAGACGGGCGAGCTATTAGGGTTTTAAGGTTTTTGTTTGTATCCCACCTTCCAGTAAAAAACCCTAACATCCATCCAATCATCTCATGACTTCTTCAACTATAGGGCGGAGCGTGAGCCGGGCGTCTCAGACTTTTACTGGCTAAAACCCATCTATGTTCCTTCAGTTATCTTTAGTGCTCTAGGACCACGGGTTTTATCGCTTTTCAGGAATTCACCGTGGCTCTAGCGGGCATCGGACCTGCTGGGCCCCTAAAGTTTTGCTGACGACGTCTCTTTAATACGCGCGTGGAACACTACGAGCCGTGTGTTGTTGTACGAGCCGTGTATGTTTCATATACATATATAACAAGAATGGCTTTATGTCCAACTCATACGCTGTTTCCACCATAAAACTCTGGAATGTGCTTCCCCTTGACATCAAAAAAGCTGAAAGTAAATTTTCCTTCAAGCGTAAAATTCGGAACTACTACTTACTTGAAGTCTTCTCAACCTTAGCTCGGTCTTCGTCGGAATTATTATTAAGTTCTCTTAATGATTTGATATTTTTCTTAGTATATATTAGTATATAATTTTAGCATATATATGTATTTTATTATTATAAATAACTTATTTTTTATTTTATTTTCTGTTTAAAGTATCTGTTATTTGTTTATCGTGCAAACCTACCACAGTGTTGTCTTTTTTAACCCAAAGGTTGACTGGTAGAGAATGCCTTGTTGCATTAAGTCCGCCTATGTACCACTACTGTACATGAAGTTTAAATAAATAAATAAATAAATAAATAACACTAAACACCTATATATAATTTATCATTTACTACACACTAATTTATACCTACATATAATAATATACATATATTTATTTACATCACACTAATCCAATTGATTAACATCCGTAGACTCATAGCAAGGTTCAGTTGAACACCAGCGTCAGGCAACTGCTACATAGTGGCCTGGCATTATGCTGAACTGGACCTATTTGGCGCAGCCGTGAGACACACAATGTTGATGTATTTTTATTTAAGTTTCTGTATAATTGTTATCTCATTGTGTGTACCTGTGTGCCAAATAAACGTGTTTTCTTTCTTTCTTTCTAGCCGTAGGATTTTAAGGTAAGAAAATATTCTAATGACAGCCGCCATATTTATTCTCCAGGTAAAACATAACTAACGTCCGAAAAATCGGTTCTAAACGAATTTTCATGAAACTTGCCACACAGATAGGTAGACTATTTACTTGTATTAAGACTTTTAGAATACATGTCTACTTTTCGTCCCAATAATAAGTTCCTTTGTAATAAACACTCTTGATACGTTCAATGTGGCACGAGGTCTATTACGCCTCGTACGTGTCTTCCTTGTTGCGGTGCGGTTAAGAAAAACATAGTCTTCTCTACCGTGCGGAGCCCGTTACTTCAATTTGGTTTAGTTCAGGAAAAAGATGAATATGCCTTATTAAAACAGAATGCAGTAGTGTATAATTACTTTAATACGGGGTCACTTTGACCTGGTACCGCCTTTAGCCAAAAAAAGCTTTTAGTTTCTTAAACGTTACGGGGTCTAATAAGCCCCTTACTGTCATAATGATAGTTTTCAAACGAGGTCTTAAATGCCCCGTACGGGTGGAATGGAAATAATACAAAAATGAGTAGGTACCGCTGTCAACGTGTTAATCACTTATAAATCACTCATTAGCTTTTTATAAAAAAATAAAATGAATTTCTGCTAACATCTGCTGCCCCCCTAGCCAAGTTGCAAACGATAAACGTGAACGCTTAGTAATCTCCAATAATTTTCAACTTTATACCTAAGAGCATAAAGTTGAAAATCTATTAAAGACTACTGAGCGTTAGCGACCGGAACGAACGAAAACACTATGCAATCTTCAATAGATTTTCAACTTTATATCCAATAACATAAAGTTGAAAATCTATTAAAGACTACTGAGAGTTTATGTTTATCGTTTGTGACTTGGCTAGGGGGGCTGATCTCGATAATTTAGGCATCGCAGCAGTTAAAATGTAATCTTCAATTCATTTATCTATCTATACTAATAATAAAAAGCTGCAGAGTTTGTTTGTTTGTTTGTTTGTTTGTTTGAACGCGCTAATCTCTGGAACTACTGGTCCGATTTGAATGTTTCTTTCAGTGTTGGGTAGTCCATTTATTGAGGAAGGCTATAGGCTATGTTTTTTTTTTTTTCAAAATTAGGGATCCGTAATAAAATTGCTATTTTGTAACACAAGGTGTAAAATCGAAAACCTATTTTTGCGTGCGCTGCAAAAACTATTGACAATAGAACAAAATGATGTACTACGGGTTTGTAGATCCCATTAAGACCTACAAAAAAGTCCGCGAGAACATATATCTAGCTATCATGGTTTAATCACAATAACCGATTTTGTGTTCAAAATAATTATTAAATCGTCTGAAGAAAAAAAAACTACGTTAAATATGTATCGTAATATTAATCTTTATCGAAATTAAGCATTATGTTATCAAGAGTATTTATGTAGAAGTAAAATACTTTTTGTTTCATCTCAATCGGATATTTCGTTTAAAAGTTATCACGTGTGTAAGATGTTAAGAGTTGGTACCTATTAATGAGTTATGGGCCATAGAGTTTTTTATCAACATAAAATCCTGTAATAATCTTTTTCGAAATATATTTGTTGATGAGATCAAGAAGATGCAGTCCATTATCAACAGGAATTTCTTAATTCTTTAAACCCGAGTGGCCTCCCCCCACATTCTCTCAAGTTAAAAATTGGTGCCCCAATTATTTTACTTAGAAATCTTAAGCCACCAAATTTATGTAACGGGACTCGACTTTAGATTAAATTTCTTCGCAATAACGTGATCGTTGCAACAGTTTTGACTGGTCCAGCGGTTGGTCAAACAGTACTTATACCTCGGATCCCAATGATTCCAAATGATTTGCCTTTTCATTTTAAAAGAGTCCAATTCCCAATTAAATTATCTTTTGCCGTAACGATAAATAAATCACAGGGGCAAACATTTAAATATGTAGGATTAGATTTACGGCAAGACTGTTCTTCGCACGGCCAACTATATGTCGCGTTGTCAAGATCAGGTTGCGGAAACAATCAATATATTCTTCTGCCACAAGAAAATAAAACGAAAAATATAATTTACTCAGAAGTACTTTAAAATAATATTTTAACCCGGTTTAAAGTGGACGGACACTCCCGCCTATAGTCGTAATTCTTATGTGTCTGGCTGAATGTCGAACAGATAGACAGCTATTGCCTGCGACTTATACAATTTAACTTAATTTATATTTTTCTTAATATTATAAAGCTGAAAAGTTTGATTGTTTGTTATGAACGCGGTAATCTCGGGAAATACTGATCTGATATGAAAACTGTTTAAATATTCAATAGTCCATTTATTGAGGGAGGCTATATTTATCTCGGTATTTCCACGGAAACGAGAAAAACGCGGGTGAAACCGCGGGGCACAGCTAGTTTTAAAATAAATTAAATAACTGAAATGTTTGAAGTGCGTTTATGCAGACATTTTGATATTTGATCGCAGTGCATTCTTGTAAAGGTATAAGTAAGCATTATCATTGATTTTCCCTATTTGTTATTCATAGACTCCCTGTACCACGATGATTTCATTCATATACTTAAAGTATAAAATTATGAATGACTGCATCTTACAAATGCAGTAATAATTGCAATTACTGTTAACAAGTGTAGCGTTTAACACTAGATAACACCAAGATGATTCCAGGAATCATTCTTATTCATTGTTTGTTTGTATATTGTACTGAGATAATGAATGACATAATTGTCTGCGTATCGGCCTATCTTTTGAGTACTAAGACCGAATGATGAATTACTTTGAACTAGATTTGAAAAAAAAAATGAACTGTCATTTTTGCCCGCGCATTTTTTTTTTCGTTTCGTTCGCAAATTCGCACGGTTTGTGCATACAGCCAGTGTGAAGTTATTACAGTCTTTTTGAGTTATTTTGTGTTTGTACACACATTATTGTAATGTTTTTGCAGTATTTGTCAGTAAATGTTTCGAGCAAGCCTTCACGGCAAGTTTCACTGAGATCAGTGGCGGATTTACAAATTTTCAAGGCATAGGCTATACAGTTTTTGCCGCCCTTGCCTCTACAATTGTCATCTCCTGCATTATTTTTACAATCCAAAAATTATGTTGAAATTACCTACACGTAAAATAATTTTTGGGCTTGATTTTTGTACAAAATAGAACAGAAAAAAACGTCTCGAATCACGACTTAGTGTTTTTTGCAAGCGTTAAACTCGTGGTTGTGCAGTTTCGTGCCTTATTTTCTTTTGTTTCGATGTTGTTTTCGTTTTTCGCCTTGATTTGTTCGGGTACCCCGGGTAACCAGGGTAACCCAAACGGTTATTGGATATTGAAATATGGAGAATGGGCCTCGCTACGTGCACGTGCAATATTGACGTCATAGATAATTTGTAGCGTTAAAAAAATACCGTATTGGGGAAAAAAAATTTTTTTGACTTAAGACTATCCTGACTACCTCACTATCATTGTTCATGATTTTTTAAGTTTTTTTTAGAATTCCAATTGAATTTTTCTACTCTCGGAATGTGCAATGACAAGTGAGAGAGGAAAGTCATCAGCATAGACTTCTATCTGTGAGACATCAGAAAACCGTCATGCAAAAATCTTTTTGATTTCTATGAGGTAGCAAAGAAAAAAAAAATCGGTCCCCAAATTTGCCGCCCCAAAATCTGCTGCCCTAGGCTCAAGCCTACTCAGCCTGCTGGTAAATCCGCCACTGACTGAGGTAGTCAATACTACTATAAAATTCTCAGCTTCATTAATCGAGACCTCACCTGTTTAAATTATTCTATATATTGTCCAGTTGTGCAGACACTTTGAGATACAAAAATATATAGGTAAATACGTCAAAAAATCCACAAGGAATCTATTGCCCTGGCAAGGAATTATAGTCCTTAGGTGTACGCAAAGACATTAAATATGGTGTACCTACGTAAGATGAAACGTCAGTATTCCCAAATTGTTTTGTACTTATGGGTGCGATGATCACCATGTTTCGGTGGCGCATTGCCGCCGTCGGTATGTCTTGTGGTTCGATGATGAAACGGGCTTGTCGGAATTAAATTAGATTACAATGAGGGTTTCCTAACGACGTTCACCAGGTGGCAGCACTGAGTTGTCAGGTCCACAGGTATCTGTCAAAACGCTGACTTTAGTTAAATTGACGTCAATGTCACGCGTATACGTTTTCAAAAGTAGTAGACCTCTCTACACTGTGGTGCGGGTGATAGCTGTCGGATTCATACTGTGGGCTACCTATCTTTTTCTCTCATCTTAAAAATGCATATTTTCGTCCTGCTGTCTTCCTACTCATGCAATGTAAAAATTGGCGCCAACTGATGGTGTGAATTTTTCAATACACTTACTCGAAAACTTGCTCTTATCCCACCGCTTTTAGGCACGCAATAGGCTGTTTCCCGCACTAGTGCAGAAATAGCACGTGCTGTCCCCCGCCACAATGTTATTACATATATCGCATCAGGCTGGGCGCGCGTCGACCCCCACCAGTCGCCAGTCAACCCCCGTTTATTCATTTCTTCGTAAGTGCATTGAAAAAGTCGTTTGATACACGTGCAAATTTCTCACTGCAGCCCTCGGCTCCATAACACACTCGCCTACGGCTCGTGCGAATCCCGCCTCGGTCGCAATGACGAACTTTCTGCACTTGTATCAAAATGTACCTACTATTCCCGAACACCCTCATTGCGTCGCACACTCCTCAAAATATTTAAACGACAGAAAACCGAAAGGCGGTACCCTGGAGTTACTCAGCGGGATGATGTGATCTCCACGCTATGTAAATGATGCAACCTGTGTGGTGTCATCCTATATAATTGTCACACGGGGTTAAATGCAGCTGCAGCTTTGCGGTTAAAAACACGTTTGCATATTGCGTCTCAATTGAACATCTCGTGGTGTTGTTGAAAAGATGTCTCACATTTTATTTTACAGATAGGGCTGCTAAAAGCGGCTTCGCCCGCGAGACATTAGAAAATCATCCCAAGGGAATATATCCCCAGGATAAAAAGTATTCTGTGTTTTATTCCAGAACATGGTCTATCCGTGTACCCCGGGCCTTGGTACCTACAGGCCATGGTCCGGAGTGAGGAGGAGTGGCAGGCGGTCGCCTCCTTCTGCGAAGCAGTAATGCTAGCAAAGGAGGCGGCCCTCACGCACCAGCCGGGTTTCCGATCCCGGGGCTTGCGGACGGCGAGCAATGGGTAGCTCACCGTCCGACTGTCCGGTAACCGTCCGGACCGAGCCCAAGTCGTCGACGGCGCGTAGTGTTCCACGTGCGCCTCACGGAGATGTCAGCAAATCGTAGGGGCCCAGCAGGGTCGAAGCCTACTGGGGAAATGGGTGATGCGAAAGAGAATCCCGGGGCCATGGAACGAAGGCAAAGAAGGAACAGGAGTGGGTTTTAGTCAGTAAAAGTCTGACACGAAAAGGGCGGGAGATGTGATAAAACCTGTATTTTAAGATCTAGCATAAATAAGCATAATCAACTTTATAATACTGTGATTTGGATTATGTAAACAGGAATGGAACGCCGTCACCCCCTGCATTAACATCAACTAATACCTGCATGTCTAAAGAGTCGTAAGAGTTTTATGCGATTTACGACCTCTTCAAAAGACAGTGCTGAAGACGAGAGATACGCGCTGTGGAAGCACACCCAACTCTTACACATTTCATCACTCCGTCAGAACATCTCCCTCCTGGACGCGAATTGCAGTAGCCAATCTGGAAATCTCTTAACCGACTGCGGACTCAGGTTGGCTGCTGTAAAAACAATTTGGCCAAATGGGGCTTCCTCGACCCATCTCTAACACAGTGCCAGTGTGGAGCCGCTGCACAGGACATGCGTCATTTGCTATGCTGTCCATCCTGCACAACCACCTGCAGTTTTTAGGATCTATACGAGGCCAATAACAGAGCCGTAGGTAGAGGTTGCCAAATACTGCTCAGAAAAAAAAAATAGAGTATATCGAAACGAAAACATGAAGAAGAATATTCCCATTACTGGGACACAGGCCTCCTCTCTAGGAGAGGTAATGGGCCGTAATCTACTACGCGGGCCCAGTGCAGATTAGTGTGTATGACGTATCTTCGAATTTTTGATTCCAGGACATGCCGGTTTTTTCCTTCACAGTTTTAAGAGCAGTGGTGATGAAATAAATTACATAAAGTAATGCGCCTGGCTGGGTTTGAATCCGCGACCTACAACTCGTAAGTCAGGGCCACTGGCCACCACTGCTTTATAAAGGTCTAATACCAAGGTTTTTGTACACGTACAGCCACATAAAGTCGCAACGAAGTCACCAGCACACAGCTAGATGCGGGAGCAAAACAACCCCTCAGTAGCCCGGATGGCTCGGTGATCATGTATTAGTGCGGACAGGGACCAGGTAACATAACAAGCTTATAACTTTGTGATTTTTCATGATACAGTTATGATACTAGACACGTGTTTCGGGTTTCGCATACCTAAACTAAAAATAATGTTGTATAGGTCAGTCAGTAGGTACTTCCAATGACTAACCTTGCACCTCTTAATTTGAAACAAAGGCTCTAGTTATGTCACTCGGGTGACATACTGACAACCATTACAAGTTATTGTTTCTCAAAATGGCCGCCGAGCCCTGCGGTCAGCACGTGACTAGAAAAACAGATGCAGTCTATGAGTAAGCTTTTACTGAGATGCATGTTTGGCGGTTTTCTAATGTGACAGGTTCCTGTTTGTCTGTCCATCATATTTTAAGTTCTAACTGAAACAAAAAGAAAAAAAAATGTTTTATTGGTTACTTAGGTAGGTACTTACAGCTAGGGTCCTCTCTAGCCATCAAATACGAATTGATATATAATAAGATTAAACATGACTGGCCTGTTGGTCTAGTGGTTAGTGGCCCTGCCTGCTATGAGGTCGTGGGTTCGATTCCCACCAAAGACACGAAACAACCGAAGAGAAAGTTTAAAGTTTGTGTGATGATTCATGATCATTTATTCTGTGTCTGGGTGTAATTTATTTATAATATATGTATGTATTTACAAATATATAAGTATGTTTTTAAGTTGTCTAATACTCATAGCACAAGCTCTGCTTAGTTTGGGCCTAGATGGCGTTGTGTGATATTTGTGGAATATTATATTATTTGTGGAATATATACTCCTGTATCGCGTCAGACATAAAATAAGTTGAAACAACTGTTTGTAGGCCGTAAAATTATTTGTTCCGTGCAGGAATCGAATCCACATCACGCAACACAGCAGTCAAATATATAAAATAAAATAAAATAAAATCAACATACACAACCAATACTATCAAAAAACTGCCTCCGACATTGGTACAGTGACGTAACCAGCAGAAAAAATCCGAATAAAAGGTTACACCAGCCATCCTGCGATCATCTCATCCAGTACGGTGTTAGAACTGGCCCGTACTCTCTTTTTTCTGCTCACCAAGGATGCAGTGCGGTTGCGCATATTAGCGTGAAAGCTATACGAGAGCGCTTCTGCGAACATACCCGAGGCTCTTCAATATTAGGGCAGCATCATCACCGCCCTGAGGCCCTAGCCCTACCACGAGCTCCTAACGCGCTACATTCTGATTGGTTCTAATAGGTACGGGGGAGACTTTGATCTGATTGGTCGAGACATCAGATCTATAATCATATGTGTTGACAGACATGCGTCGCCTGTTATTAGACGTCTAGTGGCTGTAAGGTCGTTGTTATTAAACTGCGAGCTACTGTCAGCGGCTTCGCCTGCGTGACAGTAGTAAATCAGTCCAAGGGAACATATTTCCGGGATAAAAAGTATCCTATGTACTAATCCAGGGCATGGTCTACCCATATGCCAAAGAACACGGGCGAGAAAATTGTTGATAAAATTATTAAGCGTCCATGATAGATGCCGACGATATAATTTACTAAGTCTTACCAACTTAAGTTAATGGCCAGTCAGTTTCGCAAAAAAATTGTCGTAATTGGAAACTGAATTGACTACGATAGTAAATAATCAAATAATCATGGATTAGTTTTCTTTTTCGCCATTATGCCGTTCAACCGTTTCAGAGTGAAGAAGTAACAAACATACACACATACTAAACCCACACACACACACACACACACACACACATACACACACACACACAAACACACACTAATAACACACACCACACACTATACCTACTAATTATGTTTTTGTCTTGCAAAATGTTTGCAATATGTTAGTTATAAGTTTGCGCCTTTTCCGGCAAATAAAATGTTTTTCTTTCTTTCTTTCTTTATACTCACAAACTTTCACCTTTATGATATTAGTGTATTACAAGCAAATACTGGCGTCTATGTAGTATTTATGATGAGCTAAGAACATAAACAATTAAATACTTACTATTATGTCATCCCCTCGTTCGTATTACTTTTATTGTATTACTAATGGTCGTATAAATGTGTCATCATTTTTAATATAATAGGAGGAAATGTAGGTTTAGTACCGACGACTCCAAAATATGAATTAAAAACCTTCCTTAACTAAATAAATGTCGTCATCCTTAGCATCATTTCAGCCGTAAGACGTTCACTGCTGGATATAGGCCTCCCCCCAAGTGTAGCCACAATGACAGGTTTTGTGCGTTTCGCATTTATCGGATTCCTGCGGCCCTCATAAGCCCTACCACGAGCTCTTACGGGGATGCAACTCGACATACATTTTCACTGTTTTTGATACAACCGCTCTTACGCGATTATGACGTTATTACACACTTTTCATTCGATATTTTGGAAACACAGTATCTTGTAGATATTATCTAGGCTTCTATTGAAATCAATTTAAAAACTTGAGTAAAACTAATCCAGTAAAGACCTCTGAAAATCTGCTATTTTGCATGAACTTTGACACTCCATAATTTACTCAAAAATTAAAAAAAGTAAAAAAAGTATAACAATAAAAGAAGCCTTGCAAATTTAATCAAGATTCTGAATACGCGCGCGCATTTAAACAGCTGTTTTGTTATTGTGATAAAACTAATTAATATAAAAAAAGTTTCTTTGGGAAAGTTGTTTGTAATCATGAGTACAATCACGTGTTTAAGTATCGGTCACTAATTACCAGTCACCCTATATAAAGTGTGTAGCTCCATCCTTCTTTCCCGCTCTCACGCTTGACATTTTAACAAGTCATGGTAAGGCCGCAAGTTATCGGTTTACCTTGTGTCTTCTCTTTTTTTTTAAGGTAGGAAAACATCAAATGAGTTTTCTCGCACTTGGTTGGAGCGAGATGGCGTGTCAAACTTTTACTGGCTAAAACCACACCTGTGACGTTCACGTTGCCCTTTGCGTTTTAGGACTACGGAACGAATGGGCCACACATTGGTGGTGGATTACGGCCCATTCGTTCAATATAATTCAACTAGCTTTAGCCCGCAGCTTCGCCCGCGTACATAAAATATAGCCTATGTCACTCAGAAATAAAGCAGCTTTCTATTGGTGAAAAAATTTTAGCAATCGGACCAATACTTTCAGAGATTACCTCCTACAAACAAAAAAACAAACTTTACCTCTTTATAATATTAGTGTAGATATAATTAACTAGCTTTTGCCCGCGGCTTCACTCGCGTCTGTGTACCGATTTTTATCTTCCTACCTTGAAAATTGCGAAAAGTCCCACATAAAATTTCCCCCCCCTCCCCCCCCTTTTGAGGGGTTGGGGGCAGATTCCCGAAAAAAATATAATGCACGATTTTTTTGTTAGTCACAAATTAGTCCACATACCAATTTTCAGCTTTCTCACCTAAGACAATTTATTGTTTGTGTGAATGGCACGATCAGAGAATGATGAATGATGGAGAGCAGTGGTGGCCGAGTGGTAACGGCCCCGACTTACCAGTTGTAGGTCGCGGGTTCAAACCCAGCCAGGCGCATTACCTTGTGTAATTTATTTCATCACCACTGCTCTCAATACGGTGAAGGAAAACATCGTGAGGAAACCGGCATGTCCTAGAACCAAAAATTCGAAAACATGTGACATCCACCAACCCGCACTGGGCCCGCGTGGTGGATTACGGCCTTCCCTCTCCTAGAGAGGAGGCCTGAGTCCCAACAGTGGGAACATTATAAGGCCGACTATGCTATGCTAATGGCACGATCATTTGTTCTGTGTCTGTGTGTACTTTATCTATAATATGTATGTATTTAGAAATATATAAGTATGTTTATCAGTTGTCTAGTACCCATAACACAAGCTCTGCTTAGTTTGGTATTAGACAGCGTTGTGTGAAAGTTGTGGAATATTATATTATACTTTTTGTCCGACACGGGAATCGAACCTAGGACCTTACGGTCAGCAGAGATGATTGCACCACAAGACTAACGACAATATTGAACCTTCAACATCTTACAAGCTTAATTTCATTACTATTACCAAGCGTACCTTCAAATCATTTAAAATGCAAAGCAGGTAGCCCAAGCGAATGGCTGGACCGGCACCTGTCATGGCTGTCATAATCCTGACTGTGATGATTACCAGGAAAAGGCCCTTACCACCTGCTCAGTGGCTTATATCCTCCATTATCTTACGAGAAAAAGCTTCATGTGGGCGCTTTTCCATACTAAGTGAGTGAGGTGTGTTTTAAAATAGAGTCTACAAAGGTAGTGTTGCTTAAGGTGTATAGTCCCTTGATCATCTGGCCGGAGTTAAATAATAATAATAATAATAGTTTGTTTTTCTCCACAATATTATTCTTAATTGCTAGCCTTATTTCTACGGTAACTTAAAGGAGGGGCATTATATTCTGGGAGACTGGTGCCTAAACTAGGCTCAATGTCTGTATTCATTTGTCTGTTTTCGTGTGGTCATCAGGACTCCTCCATTTATAGGACAATGCTGGATTTAGTATGGGAAGTGGCGTCTTTTTTTTTTTCGGGCGGCCATCGATTAAACCTTGTTTTTTAATTACAGAATAATGTAATAAACCAAACTTACTATGGCATGTATACCTCTAAACTAAGTCCGAACTGAGTTACAAGAGATAGAAGTTGGCTGATTTTATTTATTAGTTTTTTTGGATATTTTGTCTTTTAAGCGCAAGGTATGTGAGAAATTGCAACATTGCATTGCATTTTACTATTACTTATTTTTCTTCAAAAAAGAAATAGTACCAAACTCGTTTCACACAGGATTGTGAAGTTGGCGAGGCCGCCCTTAGGCCGCCACCGTCGTCCACGTCGCCTGCTGACTTCGAAACCGAGGCCTAACAGGTTAATAATAATGGGTTAAAACACAATTACAAAGAAACTATTTTTTTGCAACTTCTCACTTAGCTTGTGTTTATAAAACAAAAATGGCCTACGTATAAAGCTAATAAATACTAGCCAACTTCAAGCTCCCGTAACTCAGTTCGGACTGAGTTTAGAGATATACCTGCCATAGTAAGTTTGGTTTATTATACTATTTTGTATTTAAAAAACAAGGTTTGGTTGATGGCCGCTCGAAAAAAAAAGACGCCATTTTCCGACATTGGCTTTTAACAAATTATATTATGAACTCGTACAAATGTTATGCAATTAATAGGGACATGTTAAAATTTTAGAAAAGCTTATTGAGTTGAATTGTATTTTTTTTTTGTGGTGTACACATTCTCGTTGTGCCGCCTGCACCCGCATAAAGCCCCGCTGACCTTTAAAACCATTTTCTTTGCGAAATATTGATTGATTTACATATGCTACGTACTGTGGCAACCGTGCAAGTTCCACTAATAATTACGAACTTGTAAAACTGGCGTGTTAGACTTTTAAGGTTTACGTTATAAAAAGTTTAGTTAGATTGATGTTCGAATGGAATAAGAAGGAAGCCGTCAAGTATTGTCGGAAAATATTTTATATATGCAAAATATATAATGAAAGTGCTTAAATCTATACAATAACAAGTTAAATAAGAATAAAAAGCCTTTCATTGCGCTTCCCACCCCCACAAATGGTGGAGGCGCCGGGTAAATATGATCCAACTGACGTTTTAGCTTACAGGTAGGGACATCTGTGTTAGGTAATAGGCAGGTTATACTTAAACCTTAAAAGTTTTTTTTTTTAATAGAATTGCTTTGCGATCCTCAGCATTTCTATTCGTAGGGGCGTAGCTCATGTGGCAACCGTGCAGGTTCCACTAATAATTACTAACTTGCAAAACTGGCATGTTAGACTTTTAAGGTTTACGTTATAAAAAGTTTAGTTAGATTGATGTTCGAATGGAATAAGAAGGAAGCCGTCAAGTATTGTCAGAAAATATTTTATATATGCAAAATATATAATGAAAGTGCTTAAATCTATACAATAACAAGTTAAATAATAATAAAAAGCCTTTCATTGCGCTTCCCACCCCCACAGTACATTCTGAGGAACACTTAACCAGCATTTTTTTTGTGTAAACATATTTCCGTTTGGAAGGAGCAGGGAAAAAAATATCATGTTGTTAAATTTTGTTCTTGTAAAATTGTTAGTTAAGTATACGAAAAAATCATATTTTGATGATTTTAATATGAATCTATAATAAATGTATATATATTTTTCAAATCTATTAACCCAGCCGTTACCGAGGAGTAGGCTTCAGAAAGTCAGTGTTTTATGGCACTAAATGGGAGCAAGGGCCTTAAGGGTACGTCCGGTGTAGGCATGGGCACAAATTGAAGCGACATCTATGACGTCACTTAGGAACTAAACTAAGAAATCCTGCATCACTCAATTACAGTTCTCCGCGCGATTTGAACATATTCAACCGCCAGAAATCATCTATCGGGCAGTTGCCTGGATCAGACATAACACTCGTCTGGTCGGAGGATCCTCCCTTTTCAACGACTATGAACGTCAGCGCAGTCTTCGTGCAGCTACTACAACGTGACGTTATCATCAATTCCTCAAGCTATCGAGCAGCGAGCTATACAGCTAGTACCCACGGCTTTAAAAGGTTATCAGCATGCCTACCAGGTCATACCTGTTCATCACCCTCAGCCTCATCAGCGACTTTGGCTAAGCACACTTCACCTTCGGCCAGTCACATGAAAAGCATGGTGATAAGAATTGAATTTATTGTTGTTGGTTAGACAATGAAGGTACTAGATTGAAATAGAGTGCAACTCATTCTAGGAACCATTTATTTTATGTGTGAGATGCGTCATCAAGTCCTATCGATCTAGGGTGGAGCGAGAGTGCGTGTCAGACTTTTACTGACTAAACCGACCTGTGGTCCTACAGTTACATTCCAGGGCCACGGTTCGATTCGGTTTTAGTTTAAGTTCTTACAGTCCACCCAAAGATTGTTTTGTATACTCTGGACTAAGACCTAAGATCTACTGTTTTTTTTCAGTTTTTTCTAAGTCCCGAAATTCCTAATCTAGATATTTCTAGTTACTTATTTATTAGTAAGTCCTGTAACATTTTGTTTAATTGTTATAAACTAGCGCTTGACTGCGATCTCACCTGATAGTAAGTAGTGATGCAATCGTTGATGGTGAGGCGCACTAGTTTATTAGGAGCCTATTCACTTTAGCCTTGAAGACACCGAAATTATGATCGGACGGGAAAACCGCAGCAGGCAAGTTGTTCCAGTCTCGGCAGTCTCTCTTGGTCCCGCTTAGTCCGGACCGTAGAGGTTTCAACAACGTAAGGGTGGATACTCGCTGTTGGTCGGGTGGTCCGATGGTAGAAATGAGATGGTGGAATCAAGTCATGCAATTCCCGCGCACTCTCCAAAATGCGTCCTGTAAAACACCGAAAGGCTGGCTACCTGTTTATCTTTTTCTACCTGTTTATTTTTTGTTGGTTATTTTGCAGGTACGAAATCTATATTCTAGAAATCTGTCTCTTTTTTTTCGAGTTTTAAAATCATAAAAAACTTGTCCCTCTAGGGTGGAGCGAGAGGGCGTGCGTTACTGACTAAAACCCACCTGTATCCTTCAATCGGCCTTTGAGTTCTAGGGCCACAATAACTCTTAATTAGGGATTGCAATCCGGATTCTTCGAAATTCGAAAATAATTGACAAATCCGGTTTTTCTTGACATTTTGAAATCCGGTTATTTGGACTCTAAATTCGGTTTTTTCGGATTTTAGTCAAAACTGAGTTTAACGAATAATATCCACAAATTTCCGTTAAAAGTAGTCCAGAAGATATTTGAATTGTTAGGATTAGGTGTAGTGTAGAGTTTTTGCGCGAATTTGGCTCGCCGCAAAGATGCCAATATTCTAACGGCCGATATAGCTTTTCAATTTTTGATAAAATCATAAGACACGATATCTGCAAAGCAACTGACAATGAAGAGGAGAATTAAAGAGAGACGGCTCTATACTGTTGTCGGAGCCTTACAATATTTACACAACCCTACTGATTTTTTTAGATTAGTTTATGTTGTTATTTTAATTATCTTATGTTTATGTTGATGTTATATTAAAAATGATTACGTGAATTTATAACGGGAAAAATGACTGATGCCTAAAAGTTTTGTGGATTATTTTAGTTGATTTTATTCTGTCGTGCTGTGAATTGAGCGAATAAATACATATTTTAAATTATTTATGCTATTTATTTCAGTTGTATCAAATCAACTTAAAACACTTAAAAGTTCGAAAAATCCGGATTTTTATCGGATGAGAGTACAGAAATTCGGATTTATAAAAAGTCCGGATTTTGCAATCCCTACTCTTAATGTTCCCATAGCCACTCTACTTTGTTTGCATCGAAGTACGTTCCTAATAGAGTGTTTATGTAGCCTTGGCCATTTCTTACCTGCAAACATTCTGCCTACGATTAATTTTATTGTTTGGACTTTAAGTACTTAGGCTAAGTTTCTCAGAATGTGACTAACTAAAGGCGTTTTTGTTTTGTTAATATAGAATAGGTAAGCACAAAGTAAACAATTTGTATTTGCTGCCTGATTGACTGGCTTTGAGGAAGGATACTTAAGGGTGTTTAACGTGGTACTAGGAATGTTAGCATCATTGTTGAATTATTAGTTTAGCTTGAATCGATAGATGGCGTTGTAACGTTATCTACATCGCGGTGTTAAGATTCTCCGGCCACACTATAATAACCTATCGTCCTTTAGCTTTTTAAAAATGACATAAGCGGTGTTGTTAATCGTTTACGATTAACAACACCGCTTATGTCATTTTTACTAACTGTACAGGAAACGAAAAAAACTGTGCGGTGTTGAGAGGCCAGCCGACTTGCACGCTATCACTACTTTTCGAATTATGGTTTCTGATTGGCTGAAATCTATATCATGTGACCAATGGTTAGATGCGCAATGAGCAGCTCCATCTAAAGGCATTCAAATGTGAAAACCACCAATTTTCGACTTGAGCGGTGTTGTAAGCTAAGGGACGCTATGTACTTGTAAAAACTCAGCGCGAAAATATACAGTTGGCAACTTTTATAACAGGGTTGTATTCTTTTATTCCTGTGGGGCTCCCTCCCTGGTTCCATCTGAAGCCCTGAGCGGATTCTGGCTGATCATCAGCAGGTCGAACAGTGGGTCTATGCTAGGGGTGCTGAGCACGAGCCGAGCTTGAACTCGTGTAGTGTCGCTCTTGCTCGGCTCCTCTAGAGTCGGTCCATGACCATGATTTGGAACTCGGCTCATGCTTCGCTCGTGCTCGCTCGTACTCGGCTCCTTCATATACCTTCGTTGAAAAAGACCTTCCCTTTTCTCCTCCAACCAAATGGTCACTGTGTCTAGTCCCGGCAACTGCGCAATAGTTGATTTCTAATCGCGCGGAGAACTTTGATACCGCGATGCAGGATAGTTCGTAAGTGCTAACATAGATGTCGCTATCGGTCTCTTGAAATGTGTTAGTTCTGTCAGCGATAGTGATTAAATTGAATTATTATTAAACTAGCTTTTGCTAGCGGCTTCGCCCGCGTGAAAATAGAAAATATAGGCCTATGTTACTCAGGGGTAAAGTAGCTTTCTACTGGTGAAAGAATTTAAAAAATCTGACAATAAATCCTCTTTAAAATATTAGTTTAGATTGAACTTGGGATTTACCATTTACCGTTGTAAATGTGTTGTAAATGTTTGGTTGTGTGGCTTGTGCCCACGAACCTACATTAAAATTATACTACGGTTTCAACGACTCGAAAATAATGAGAAAGACTTTCTTCATAAACAATTTAGTAACAAATTATTGTGAGAAATGGCATGCGGACATTTTTTTTTTAAATTTTCATAGAAAAATATAAAATGTACCGGGGCTGGCCGCCTATTCCGCACTAGTGCAAAATACACTAACTTATCTACTCGCCTAAAAGCGGTTGAGTTAGGACTGTTAGGAGTATGAGGACGCGGGGTGGTGAACCGATGCAGCGCGAGATCGAGCTGCGTCGGTCTCAGCTCCACGAGGTCATGGTGGCGGAATGGCGGGACAGGCTTCTGCGCCCTACCGCCGGCCTCGCCACCGTCGATGCGATCCGACCAGTGCTCGACGAATGGCTCGGGAGGAAACACGGCTCCCTGTCGTTTAGGGCGACGCAGGTGCTCTCGGGGCACAGCTGCTTCGGGAAGTACTTGTGTCGCATAAACAGGGAGCCGGACGCTCGATGCCATCACTGCACCGACTGTCGGGAGGACACGGCGCAACACACACTGGCAGAGTGTGCCGCATGGGAGGAGCAGCGCCGTGCCCTTGTATCTGAAGTGGGCCCCGACCTGTCGCTGCCGGCCGTCGTTCGTTCGATGGTCGGGGGCGTCGAGTCGTGGGATGCGGTGATCTCCCTCTGTGAAGCCGTAATTTCGCAGAAGGAGGCTGCGGAGAGGGAGAGGGAGGCCGTGGCCACTCTCCCGTGCCGCAGCAGGCGAACCGGGCGTCGGCGGAGGGCAGACAACGCCCTCTTCCAGCCCCCATAAAGAGGTCCGGAGGGACGGCGGACTCGGGGTCGTCCGCCGTCCCCCATCCAGCAGTGTGGGAGGGAACACCGAGGTGGTTTTTAGTCAGTAAGAGTCTGACAGACCCCTTCGCCTGCCCCAGGCGAAGGACATCCATGAGGATTTTCCACCCCGGAAACAAAAAAAAAAAAAAAAAAAAGGACTGTTAGGAGTGGGCTTTCGAGTACGTGTCAAAAGAAAAGTAAGATTGATTTATTTGTTAAATACTTTATGGGCATGAAGGTTCAGAGGCGGACATTATACTTCAGGCATTTTCAACTAGTCAACCTTTGGGGTGAAGAGAAAGAAAAATAGTGGGAGGTGCAATAAAAGAGAAAAAAAAAACCATTCAAGTACGAGTCGCATTCGCGCACGAAGGTTTCCGTACTATTATCTATTCAAAATTATACGCTATATTATTAATATCGAGCAGAAAACGGCAAAAAGTCCCACTTAAATATTTATTTTGTTTGGTTTTTAGTACCTATGTAGTAGCGACAGTAATACATCATCTGTGAAAATTTCAACTGTCTTGATAACTAGACAGTTGACATTTTGACCATGATAACATGATCCATGAGATAATACACTGACAGACAGTGGAGTCTTAGTTAATTACCTTTTTGGTACGGAACCCTCAAAAATTGGCGAATACAAGAAAATGTGTAGGTACTAATAAACCATAGATAAAATACTTACAAGATTCAGTTGATTTGAGTGCTAGTTAAATGCGACTGCTCTAGCCAAAGACAACTCTTATAGTTTTGCTTTAACATCATCATCATCATTTCACCCGAAAGACGTCCACTGTTGGAAATAGACCTCCCCCAAATGTCGCCATAATGACCGGTCCTGTGCGTCTCGCATCCATCGGATTCCCGCGACCCTCACCAGGTAATCGGTCCACCTTGTGGGAGGCCTTCCAACGCTGCGTCTTCCGGTACGTGGTCGCCATTCCAGAACCTTTCGTCCCCATCGACCATCCGTTCTGCGAGCAATGTGTCCTGCCCACTGCCACTTAAGTTGCAACAATTCACTTCAACATGAATATTCAACAAATATTTTTTTATAGAAGGAAATTTTGTCTTAAAAGTTATTACCCTCCGACATAAAGTTACGGACAGACGGACAAATCCTTTCATAATTGCTAAACGAGATATGAAAATAAAAGATAAAAGAAAACAAGCAAACGTTTTCATTTATTTCGGTATTTCGAATCTGTTGTGCTTCACTGACTTTAACAATACCTTTCAAAAATCAACCCTAGTGTAACGAAATAAGGTACAGTTTTAAATGACATTTTAGATTAAAGCTCAAAGCTCGGTTTTTGTATGTGTGCGTGAAGTTACAGCGTTTACATTAGTGTGTGTGTGTACGTGAATATGGGATACTGTTACTGTGTAGTGATGGGTGTATGATTTGTCGATAAATAAATGTCTGAATTTTATTTTATAGGTATTATTTTACGAACGAATGATTTTATTTTGTTAGATCTTTTTTATTGTTTTCATGGTTATAATAACGATAGAAAAGGAAGGGAAATATTTGACGTTGGATATCAAACAGACTTCAAAGACAGACCAGACCATCAGACCAGACTTTAAAGTAATTTATTTCAGTTTAACACACAATGTTGTTGTTTTTTATTTAATTTAATTTTCTTCTTAAGTTTTTTCTTCATTGTGTCTGTGTGCTAAATAAATGTATTTTCTTTCTTTCTTTTTTTATCTTCTCTCTTTCTACTCTTACTTTTACAAAAAACGGCAATATATAGTATAATCAGGCAATAATAAATTCTTCACTCGAAATCAGTTTGTTATTTAATTTTGGTTTTATTTTATTATATTTATCGTATTACTCGTTACAAGGGAATTGCCATTTGATATTGTCATTGAAGTTTAAAGTCCTACTTAAGTTCATTCATAGAAACTAAACATCATTATGTTTATTATTTGTTTTTATGTTAGAAAAACCAACGATTTCAATAGTTTGTCTCGTTTTTAAACTCACAGTACGTAATTGTTTTATTTAGCGTTTTCACGGGAAATTCAGAGGTGATTAAATATTTTTTTTTGGAATAGGCTTTTTTATATAACTATATGTTACGTCTATAACGACTATAACAGAAACGAGGACCGACACTTTATTCAAATTCTATCTATATATAATTTTACGTCTATGAATATTTTTAATATTAATATTAAGATTAATTTACTGTAGACTACCCCTCTTATTATTTTCAGTTCTTTCAGCCAATTCAATGGTTGTTTGGTAGCTATCACTGTCAGCCAAAGCCCCGTCGTTATACCTATAGATTTTAATTTATATAAAATAAAATGTAACTATTTTGTTGTACAATAAAGTTTATTCTATTGTATTGCAAAAGTTTGTTCTATTGTGTAAATCTTTTATTAGATGTCATCGATAAATAAATAAAATCAGAAGATAACAATTTTTACTTATCTTCTAAACAATTCACATGCACTTAACTAAAACGTCGACAAAAAAGCATCGATACAGTCCCATCACTATCCACGCACACACGGAAACAACTCGCAGAAGATTCAACACGCGTAGCTGCGCTCTTTCGAAAAGCGACGCGTCGGAAAAATTAAACTTTGAAAGCCGGCTCAGTTCAGCTCGAGCGCGCGGCAGCGAAGTCGCGTAGAACGATAACACACGGTATGTCGGCATCCAACGAATTTACTTCAAAACTATTCTAATATAAGTAAAATAAAACTAAAAAAAATCGAGTACGTTACCGTTATCTTTTTTTGTTGTACGAATTTTTTTTTCATTCATAATCTGTGTTAAAAAAAGTGCTGAATCTGCATACCTATATTCAAATTTCAAAGTGAGGTGACAGTGAAAAAAAAAGAAAACAGTGGATTCTTTTTGCGGTGCATTTTGTTTCTTCGCGGTTTATTTCTAAATATAATGTTTAAGCGTTTTGTGTCTGAGTTGTTTATTATAGAAAGCGAAAATAACTGTTGAGCGGTAAGGGATTATTTTAGACTTGGCTGTTGGCGGTGAACCTAATATTTTATTCTACATCTAGGTACTTTTACTTAGTGATAAAAATATTATCATTATGTTTGATACGCTCATTGATGATGACATTGAAAAAACTTCTGCTGTGAACTGCCAAACTTATTGAAAATGTTTCAATAAAACTAAAAGAAAAACGATAAAGACATTAGATATTCAAATGAATTTGCGAAAAATCGATAAAAGAATTATTGATATAACCAATACTAATCGATAGATTATTTATTTTATCTAAAGATATCTTGTTTCCAATTTATTTCATTATCATTATCACATGAGACCTTGAGTCAAAATGTTGTTTATTTTTTTTGCCGATTATCTTTTTTGTTATTGGTAATTTTCTGTGATCGAGAGTTAAGTTCAAGAACTAAGTTATTACTTTATATGTGAGAAAATATTGCTGAATAAGATAAAATTAAAATTAGGAAAAAAATTAACTACTCAACTTCTCATATTTTACAAATAGCTACCTATATAGTTTGTTGCGAAAACTTTAGTTGCTTCTTAAAATTATATTTATGACGATTCAGTAGAAATAAGTACCAACATTGAGTAATATGTTAGAAGCAGTAACTTGAAGGTCTTTTTGCTAATAAATAACTTAAATGTGGTTGTCGTTTATGGGTTTGTTCGTATTTCCAAGTTAAATTTACGCTTGTGTTTTTCAAAAATTTTTCAATGCTTCATGTTTCTAAAATCTATTGTCTGGATTAGTGATGAACTTACTCAAACTTGACCGGTGTATCGACCCACCGGGCTGGATACTTCTATATTCAAACTTTTATCGAGATCAATAGATTTTTAGACGTCTCTATGGTATTCCACAGTACAGTCAATATTCGAAATTAATGTATAAAAATGAATGTGGCTCTATGAATTTTATTACTTTCTTACGCAACTATCAAGTTATAAGCTACTACTATTTCGATAGGCATGAATTCTTTATCAGATAAAGGCTAGATTGGTCAACGCGTTGAACACCGCTTCTGTTTAACAACCTACTTGAAGATTTGCGCAATGTTTGGCTTAGAGTTGGATTTTAGTTAGAAATATATTTTTCTTGCACTTAAAATGTATTTTTGTTACGGACTATTGAAGATGAGGCATGAAAGTGTTGTGTTTATTTGTACTGCTTTTCCCAAAATCAAATCTACGTAGGCGAAAAAGTGCATTTGTTTTCTCTACATTAAGTAGGATAATATTTATTTTAGTAGGTATTGTACCTGGATATTTTAGAATTACTCATCATCTGAATTCTATTTTCAAATTAATTTTTTACTATAAAATTAAAAAAGAACATTTGTTTTCTCGAAAGCGTCAAAGAAAACTATTAATTACGCATATTTCAATGTGGTAACATTTCCACGTTTTGCGTCCGCTGATGTCGTTGACCTATCTGACTGTCAAAGCGGCCCACTTACGCCTGTTTCACTATAGCGTTAATGTGTTTTGTTATTTTCTTAAAACTAATATTTATAGGAAATTCTTTATTCTTGTCGCTATAAAAGTGACATAAATCTCCGGTTTTTTTCTTTCATCTACTAGATCCAGTTTTTCAACTAGAATCGTTTGATTTCATTATTTTATTCATACAGTGATTGGATTCCTAGAAAATTACTTATGTTAATAAGTATGATATTCATTCCGCAGTAAGCTAGTTCACACTCAGTGCCAAGAGCATCGTGGAATTTAAGATTTTATTACTTCCACTTATTTCCAGAAGACTGAGCATAATGGGCGTTTATAATTTATTGAAAATAAAGGGTTGTTAGATCTCCTACCACTCCTGTCAGCAAATAAAAACGTCTTTGTATATTTTTTTTTGTAAAAGCCATAAGACAACATTTAAATATATTAATTATTCGCATACCTTTCATACTTTGCTACATTAGTAAAGTTGTCTTAAGGTAAATCGGGGCTCTCTCAAAATAATAATATTTCGAGAGACAATTTACCTTTACTACAAACAAAAAAAAAACAGAGATTTAAGATAATACTTGTAAGAGGAAATAGCATGTTTTTCTCGTAATGCCTATTATACATGACTAATGCTAGGTATGCCTAGACTCGGATACAATTACAGTAACTAGGTATACTATTAAATTGAAGGTCAAATGCCAATGTAAAGAATTTAAATTATTCGATAGTTTGACACAAATCCCTTGTTAGATTTAGAAGGTTTTAGTTTCAATAGGAATGCTTTGTGAAGACTGTTGGATAGAATATATTTCAAATGACTAGAAAATGTTTTGGAAAGGTCTGACCTAATTCCTGTTGCATTGAATACCTGTGTTGGATCAATCTTGTAGAGAAATAAGATGATTTCAAAGCAAAATGGAGTGATAAAGCTGATCGTGACATTAAAGTTGGTGATTGTTTCAACGATTACTATAACGTTATCTCTTAACTAATGCCAAATATTATAATTACCACGTACTACATTGTTGTCTCTTCTAACTCAAAGGTTGACTGGTAGAGAATGCCTTGTTGCATTAAATCCGGCTATGTATCAATACTGTACATGAAGATTAAATAAATAAATTTTATAACATATAATTATAATCTATTAAAAATCCTCTATTTTGTTCTTACCTAATCCTTATTTTTAACAATTTAAATATTCATATCATAATTTTATATCATAAACACCAAATACCTACTAGAAGGTCACATTCAAGTTTGACCTGACATTATTAAATAGTAATTTATCTAGCAAATATAATTAAATCGACCGATTAGCTTCAATCCTAAAAATACCAACAAAACCAGTTCCTATGTATAGGTTAGTAGTATCGCTTGTATATCGATTATTATCTATATGGATTTTATCAAAGAGATAAGTCGCAATCTAACTGATAATATTTTGAGTTCGCTAGCAGAGTTACCTCGGTTCCTCAGAGTTACCTCGGTTACCAGAGTACCTCGGTTTAGTTTTGTAAACACGTTTGCATTTATACGAACTTAACTGTTACTTTATTTTAATTGATGATTTAATAACTATTACTAATTTTTTTAAACCTTATCTTATGATATTTGGGGTTTTACCAACATAAGGAAGTCGGGTTAGAATTTTAGGATACCTATAATTCGAAGAAGAGTGTACAGTTTATAGGTCATACGACTTTCCGGTCTTGAATACCTATTTTATTTATATTCTGTTTAAAAAAATATAACATCTGAACAAAAAGTTTCGTATAATTTTTATTCTTCTTTTGTATGCTGTGCTTGTGCATAGGTATACGTTAAATAATTAAAGAAACATTCTTGTAATACCATCATTAAGGTAAACAACATTATTCCGGTAATTATATTACACATGCTAGTATAAAATACAGTAATCAGGAGGAGAACTTAATACAAATATCACATACATTACATTTTTTTTTTTCAATTTTAAATATGTTCATATAAAAATGAAATAAACACTATTTTAAAACTGAATAATCTAACAAAATAATCATAAACTTGATCTGCATATTGACCTACTCAACTCTATTAAAACATAAACAATAGAGTTGAGTATCGATACAAAATCCCATCATTCCCATCACTAAACTGTTCAAAATGCAAAATGGCGACACGTAAAAGTCAAGGGTACTGATAATAAATGTAAATGCAGCAACGTTGGCTAGATTATGCAAAATATTAGCATGATTTTACACAATGAGCTGTAATATGAAAGTTATGTTTACACTTTTATTTTTAGAAAATAATGCTCGTCCGGATTTTCTTTTTTTTGTCTAGAATTCGAGACTAATTAGTGTCCTTGCCATTATTTTAAGCACTAGCGTTAGGTCATAGATATTATCTTTGAGGTGACATTACGTAGATCCTATTCTTTTACGAAATGCACAATTCAATAGGTAATTTCTTCGAGTGAAGTTCAGTGGCAGTTTTAATTATTCGCAAATTGTTTCCTAGTTGATATTGTGATGTAAAATTGGTATATCTCAAGTGTCTGCGCAACTGGATAATATGTGGAATTATTGAAACAGGTGCGATCTCGGTAAAATGGAGCTGAGAATTTTATTGTGGTGTTGACTACCTCAGCGAAGTTTGCCGAGAAAGTTGACTTGACACATTTGCTGCCAAAGACTACAAAAAGCATTAGAATGTGTACATCCATATTCTAATGGTAAACAAATGAACTATTCATATGAAGACATGGCTTAAAGGACTTAGTATCCAATCCAAAAACACTAACAAAAATTCAATACCTCACTAAATTCTTATTTCAACCTTTTGTCAGTTTTCAATTTTGTTTCAAACTTAGTTTAGTAATATTTAAATAAAAAATCTTAGTCCAAAAAAAAAAAAAAAAAATTTTATTCACCACATTTCTCCGATGACAGCAGCATTACCATTTACCGTGGTAAATACTATACAAAATGACAGCAACAAAAACTCAACCCGCATAATTTACCATTATACGCCAAATTACGTGACGCAAATATAATTAATTATTTATTAATCCTATTTAAACGATTCATGCCATTGAAATTTATAAAGAAGAACCGGTATTTTTCAAGGTCTCGGTCACCCCTTTTGAAAGTACTCTTCACACCTTTTGATTTTTTTTTCGCTTCTCAAGTTGCAGGTATTGTCATCTTCCCTTTATGTTTGCTCTAGGTATGATTGTCAAGGTTACCAACTGTCTAAAATCCCACGGTGTTCGCCTATTTTAAAATAGGAACTAGTTTGATCATGACTAGGTATTATGGTCTGACCAGTATTCATTTTTTTCAAAATTTATAAAATGTCTCTAAAACTACTGGATCGATATAAAAAAAATCTTTCTCTAGCAGAATGCTACTTTATTACGGAATGACAAAGGCTGTATATTTTCTACTTTCACGCAAGTAAAGTCGCCAGATAGAACTAGTTTATCGTATTATTACAGATTAACGACCAATAATATTAGAAATCGTGTCAGCTGAATTTGGTCTCACAAATAGGAAATTACGGAGAAAATAGGTTATGTAGAGAATACTAGGAAATTTACTTGTAGATATTGGAATATTTATAAGAAGCAGCTGGCATCGTAGCTGCATTTCAGTTATTTTCTCCTCATCATGGATTTATACGGCACATAAATTAAAGAATCTCCTCCAATAGTACCTACACACATACATACATATATTTTCTGTCTCTCATGAGTCATGACCTTTATAAAGATTGACTTAACATTTTTTGTTCCTTTTCCTGTAATGGATCTTTTCGTATCGTTGACTGTGCTCTTTAATTTTTGCCTTTTTATAGAACCAGTCTTCATGATATGTCCTTCAAAAAGGACAGATTAGGTTTAGTGGCATAAGATCGCGTATGTAATTAATGAATTTCCTGTACTGTTACTGTACTGGGGTAATAGTATACTGTCTTATGAATTTAGTTAATGACATAATGTTAAGTAAAAAAAATTAAAGTATTATGTCAATATCAAAGATCGCGTCGGAATTGCATAACCTAATTCCGCCTAGCCCGTTCCATCATCGGACCACCAGGCGTACGGCAATGCGCCACCGATACATGGTGGACATCCCACCTATACGCACAAAACGTTTTGGGAACACATTCGTAGTGCGTACAGCTAAGGAGTAGAATTCCTTGCCGGAATCTGTTTTTCCTGATGGCTACAACCCGGGAATCTTTAAGTCAAGAGTGAATAGGTTACTTCTAGGTAAGCGCGCTCCATCGTCGACCGCATCGTCGCTTTCCATCAGGTGAGTTAGCGGTCAAGCGCAACCTATCAAGAATAAAAAAAAAAAAAAGGGTGGGGTCTTTGATTTGCTTATTTTGCTGACAAGGGGAAGAGAGCAAAAGTTTAAAAATAACTACCTACAGTTCTACTAAGTCGGTAGGTAATAATTGAATGATATTGACAAAACACATATCAACAATAACGATAATTAGTGACGTATTTAAAAAAAAAAAACATTAGTCGTATTTAAGCGTGTAAACAGAACAATATATATAAATGAACGGTAACATTATCTGCGGAATATTTGCAAAAAACATGTTTATCCAGTCATAGATATGAAACGTCTACATTTTTATCTTGTGGGTACCTACCTACTATGATTGGGATTGATTGATGATGAGAGCAAACTTTTAAATGTAAATAGTTTTCATTGATTTTTTTTTCTTTATTATTTTAGCCCACTTTACCACTTTTTTTGCCACTTTTTTTTCTTTTTTTTTGCAAATGTGTGCAAAAAGTGACGTGTCCTTTTTATAGGACATATTGAATGAGAATGAAGAATGAATGAGTAATTTACTGAACAGTACAGTTTTCAAGTAATATAAAATAAATAACGGTAGATATTTTTAAAATCGGATGTCGTTAAAAACTCGGGAACTCAAAATATAGCACGACAAGTTTTTTCCTCACGTAAAAATGATAATTACCAACAATAAAATTAACATTGATGGCCTCAATTTACTGTAAACCAAAAGAAAACGTGTATTGTCATTCGAGTAGGTACTTCAATTAAAATAACGTGAAAAAACTTGGTATTTGGAAATTGAGTACAATTTACGGTCAAACTTACAGCAAAAAAAAATTAAAAATTTAATGCCACTGAAGAAGGACATCACGATCTCTTAACGTGATCCATTCGACGATCTAAACCGAACTGTTAAAGGGATGGAGCTATATAAGGTGTACAGCTAATAATAGTTTCGGACTGGCCTGTTGGTCTAGTGGTTAGGGGCCCTGCCTGCTATGCCGGAGGTCGTGGGTTCGATTCCCACCCAGGACAAATGTTTGTGTGATGAGCACAATCATTTGTTCTATGTCTGGGTGTAATTTATCTATAATATGTATGTATTTAGAAATATTTAAGTATGTTTATCAGTTGTCTAGTACTCATAACACAAGCTCTGCTTAGCTTGGGACTAGACGGCGTTGTGTGATAGTTGTGTGAATATTATACTATTATTATTATTATATAGCTCCATCCCTCTTTGTCACTCGCATTCTTGACAATTTAACACATCATGGTTAAGCCCTTTTTTTCAAAAGAATTTTCACTAAGCTTTGGAAATCGAGCTTTAAACTTCGAAAAAAAGTAGCTTATTGTTAAGATAAAATTGATTCGGAACTGCCCAAAAATAGTTTTCTTTTTAAAAAAAATTGATTTTTAGAAAATATATTGATACATTTTTCAATACACCATTCTTGTAAAATCCTGTGACTTAAAAATACTAAAAAATGGAGTACGAGAAGCCAACTCGAACCAGCTCCAAACCATGTTTCAAGAGTCAAGAACGAAACCAGTTATGCAAATCATTCCGTACACTCAATATTCAATACTGGCCGGTGAATGAGTTGGAATTTCGGGTTCGATGTTCGAAATTCAAAATAATGTAAGAACTGTGTTTGTTTTACGCTTATGAGTGAATGAATCGTGCTAGGACACAGATGTTTGTACCATTTTTAAACTGTATATTATTTGGTTGTTTTAGTTATAGAAAACTAACTTCTGCCAGCGTCGTGAAAGAAGGTTTTTCCATACAAAGTTTGGAAACCCGTTTCAACCTCTTAGGGAGTGAATTTAGGAAAATCCTGTCTTAGTGCTTTAGATTATAGGGTTGCTCCGCAGTTCGTCAGTGCTTATGAAAATAATATCGATTTAAAAGACCATTTTTTAGTTGTTAATAAAACATAATGATTTACCAAGAAGTAGAAACACATGCTTTGTCCATAAAAATAAAAACTGGGCAAGTGCGAGTCGGACACGCACTTGCCCAGTTTGCACTGAGGGTTCCGTACAAACTTACCTATGAAAACAGTACAAATCCCGAATTAAGTTATAAAGATTTTTCCGAATCGCAAAAAACTTTTTTTTTTGTGACCTAACTACAAATTTACAATTTTCAGATTTTTTCCTATACTTGTGCTATAAGAGCTTGCTTCATGTCAAATTTCAGAATTCTAGGTCAACGGAAAGTACCCTATGAATTTTGATTCCCTTGAGAATGCCGAAATACACATTTTTTACGACATAAACGGCTGTATCTTTTTTTTTTCGTTAACTCAGAAGTTTGAAGTTTCCACAGCTTCAAGGGACCGCAGACCTTAGTATATGGTTTTAATTTCAACTCGATACCTCCACGCGTGCTCGAGATAAAAGGTCTTGACAGGCAGACACACAGACGGACGGACAACAAAGTGATCCTATAAGGGTTCCGTTTTTTTCATTTTGTGTTACGGAACCCAAAAAAAAGCATGTTGGACAGCCATTTTTGACACTTTATATTCGACATTCCTGACACAAAATTAATAACACTGTGCCAATTTAGAATCTAAACCAGGCCCAATAAAACATCTAAAATGCAGCGGACACAATTTAATTCAACATTTCTTGTCTAAAATAGATAAAGTTGCAATAAATCGTTGCATTGAAGAGTCTTTATCAAGAAAGTCGTTCCACTGACCTGTGACTCTAACGTATTTCATAATAACGATATTACTAATGTTAGGAAATTAATACGAACAAACAGTGTTTTGTAACTTTTTCTTTATTAAAGTGTGTTGTTGATAAGGTTGAGTAAAAGTTATTTTGTTAATTAAAACATGATTTAAATGCACTTACAAGTCAGCTAGCTTATGTTTAGGGATTTACAATGACGTGTTCTTCTTCTTCGTCTTCTTCTTTTCGTGTCGATGTACTCAATAATTTTGTAATACAACAAGTATTACAAAATCCAAAGTCTAAATAATATATATTTTTTTTTTATGCACCTGCCATATTGTCTCTCCGCTACCGTAGGTTGACTGGTAGAGAATGCATATGGCATTAAATCCGCCTTTGTACCTTTTGGTGCATGAAGATTAAATAAATAAATAAAATGTCAAAAGTGCGAGCGAGAAAACGGGATGGAGCTATACACCCTAAACACCCCAATTTTTTAATTAGTACAAAAAAAAATGGGGCTCTATCCGTACCTGTTACTGATTATATTCTTGTAGTCAAAAGTAAAAAAAACGACATCCCATAATTGTCCAAGAAAATTTGTTATAATTGGTAAATTCATAATAGAAACAATAATTCATAACAATTGCTACTAGAAAATACTACGCGCAGTGTTTTTCCATTTTGATCGTCATTTATTTATTCATAATATATTTATTATGAATAAATAAATTGCCTAATAGTTGCTTTTGCCTAATAATTTTATTCTATTCTATTCTGCACAATATTTCCATAAATTTAGTGACAATTTGGGATATAATAATAATTTATTAATAAGACTACATTTGGTCCACAATATCTGTTAGTAGTTCTTATATCTACGTCAGTTCATCATCAACTATAAATAATACTAGACGAAGAAAAAAAAATAGACTAAAATGTTCAATAAATTAAAATGTCAAAATTACAATAAACAAACCATAAACAAACAAACCCATAAACAAACGCTAATAACTTTGTTGTTTATGAATATTATTTATTGAGACTTTACTTAAATAATAACAAGACCTTTTCTAATAAGCCCTTAAAGTATTTGCACTAATTAAAAATTAGTGGTGTATAATTCCATCACTTTAACAGTTCGTCAAATGGATCATGTTAAAGAGTTCCTGACAGGCCTTCTGATTCTTACTGTGTAGGTACTCGTACTTATATTATTTTTATACTTTGACCAGCTTCTGCTAGCGGTTTCGCCTGCTTATAAGTTTAGTAGGTTTCTCCATACTTTGGAACCCCCTTTCACTCCCTTCGAATCAATCCTTGTGGTACGCGTCTAAATCATTTCGCTACCTAAAATGAAATAAGTTTGTGAGTGAGTGTATGTATGTATGTTTGTTGCTTCTTTACGCTCGAACGGCTGAGCACATTTCGATGAAACTTGGCTCATGGGTAGACCATGGCCTGGAATAGCACATAGGATACTTTTTATTTCGGGAGTCTGATTTTCTACTATGTATTACGCGGGAGAAGCCACTGGCATCAGCTAGTAACGTCATCATCATCATCATCATCTTCCTGCCCTTGTCCCGTGTTATTTGGGGTCGGCGCAACACGTTTTTTTCTTCCATTTTGCCCTGTCACTCGTCATACTATCACTAACTTCCTTTTCTTTCATATCACTCTTCACACAATCCATCCATCTTTTCTTTGGTCTCCCTCTCGCTCTCCATCCATCCAACGTATAGACTGAAAATAAAAGAGCAGTTCAGAACGGTGAAGGAAAACATCGTGAGGTATCCGGCATGTCCTAGGACCAAAAATTCGAAGACATGCGACATTCACCAACCCGCACTGGGTCCGCGTGGTGGATTACGGCCCATTCCCTCTCCTAGAGAGGAGGCCTGAGTCCCAGCAGTGGGAACATTATAAGGCCGATTATGCTATGCTATGCTAGTTCAGAATACCTGACGTTTACAAGTGTAAGTTATTTTTTTATACAGTAACTATCACACAATGACGCCTAGTCCCATACTAAGCAGAGCTTGTGTTATGAGTACCTACTAGACAACTGATAAACATACTTACAGATAAATTACACCCAGACACAGAACAAATGATTGTGCTAATCACACAAACATTTGTCCTGGGTGGGAATCGAACCCACGACCTCCAGCATAACAGTCAGGGCCAGTAACCACTAGACCAACAGGCAACTCACTGAGGTAGATGTTAACTGAACAGACAGTTAGGCAGAAAGTGCCAAACGAGCCTAAAGCAGTAACTATGCCAATTGTAGGCGGTAAATTAGCAGATACTATCAAATATTGAACGCTAATAAGTTTCATTTTCGTACCATGAGTCACTGTTTCATGGGTTTACAGTGATGCAGAATTGTTTTAATTCAACCTAACAAAAAAAAAACACATAGGCCTATATATAGGGTGACTGGTAATTAGTGACCGATACTTAAACACGTGATTGTGCTCATGATAACCAACAACTTTTACTATGGGAACAAACCCGAAATCGCGAAAAAAATTCAGTACATTTATGTTTGCCTAATGTACTGAACAGCTGATATTTGTTTCGCGATTTCGGCTTTGCTCCCATAATAAAAATTGTTTGTTATCATGAGCACAATCACGTGTTTAAGTATCGTACACTAATTGCCAGTCATCCTATATAGGCACTTACAAAAACGTCAGAAGCTAGTGCACGGTTCCAATTGGTCGTTTCCTATGGAGAAGAACCGGCAAGAAACTCTATGGTTACTTTTTTAAGAAAAAATATTGATTTTACAATACTTCCTTATTACAATATTAATAGATAGGTGAGGACAGTGTAGACCAGTCGATATTGTACCCAAAAGCACAAAAAAAAAATATTCAAAAAAATTGAGTCGAAATAGAAAGTAATCTATGAATCCGCAGAGTTTACAGTGTTCTCACATTCACATTATAAAAAACTGGGCAAGTGCGAGGCGGACTCGTGCCCTGAGGGTTCTGTACAAACTTACCTACGTAAATAGTTCAATTCTCGAATGGAGTCTCGAAGATTTTTCCGAAATATAGCAGTAAAAATTTTTTCCAGCATTAATGACAGGGAGGAGGAAGTGTATTAAGTTAACCTCACCTCAGTTGATGTAGAGAGATCTTTTTCAATGAAAAATACTAATAAAAATTGTATGTTAACTATCTTTGTTTTATTTGTCTTATCTATCTCTGAGATTTTTATTATTATTTATTCGTAATATTATTTCATTAGAAATCCCAGACTGTTTGTAACTCCTTCCGCTGAAACTGCTGAAGGTATTTGGTTGAAATGCGGTATAAGGGTGGACCATGTCTTGGATTAGAATATTGGGTTATGTTCCCTTAGGAAAATTTTCTAATTTTACGAGAGCAAAGCGGCGGGAAAAACTAAACTGGAAAATATTTTCTTCTTACGGACCTAGGATCGAATAACTAATTATGTATCTGGAGCTGATTATTTACGATTGTCTTATCACTTGTTCGTAAATTACTTACTGCGGTTTAGATAGGTACTAGGCGTTAATTGGTCTAGTAATCTAAGGCTGATACATTATTTAACGCCAAAGATTTATATCTAAAATAAGTAACTTGACCAGGGGCCTTACCAGGGCTGTTTGAGAACTCTAGATTATCAGGCAACTGAAAATCTTTTGATTCCAATCCGATTAAGTTACGTGGTTATAACTGTCAGCTACACAAACAAATACCATAGTCATAAACACAATCACATAAGTGTGTCGTTGAACATAAATGTGTTTTTATTTTGTTTTTGGTATAATAATTATGTTTTTCTTATTTTATTTTTTTAAAAACATTATGTACAGTCAAGAATAAAAAGTGCAGTTGCACTCTACCAATGCTAAAGTGTCTAAAATTTCTTTGTTCTAGAAGTTTAATAGTCCACAACTAGTTTATTTAATACTTTAGATTCTATGCTACCAATTAAATCAGTCATGAACCATTGACCCTCTTCTACAAAGAAATTTTAGACATTTTAGCTTTGGTAAGATGGAACTGCACTTTTGACCCCTGACTGTACCTAGTATTTGAACTGTCAATCATTCACAATGTTATTATTTAATCTAATTTGTATACCTGTATGTCTTGGGGGGCCTGGTGACCCGTAACACAGGTATTCTTTACCTATTTCGGGCACCAGTCTCACAAATGTTTATGTTATTTAGATTAAGTATTTTTGTCCACCATTTTTGCATTTGTGATGAGAAATAAATTTATTTATTATTATGTTAAAATGTCAGTCATGCGAGCGTGGAACAGAGATGGAGCTATACACCCTATATAATAATATAATATAATAATTTATTTCGCTCCAAAAGTACAATCTTAATCAGTATACAACATATAAACATACAATTCGCTGGTTGGTTGTACAGTAGCACACAGTAAATGATCTACTAACTCCCAAACTAAGTCAAGCTTGTATTTTGGGAGTTAGTGTATCTTCGGAAGGATGTCTTACATTTATACAACCTTGTAGGTAAAGCGATGGACTTCAAATTACAGAAAAACTGTAATAATATAAATATAAAATAAAACTTAATTTAGAGCATCGAACCTAGTAAATAATTACATTTTTTTTAATAATAATAAAAAGAAAAGCTAGCAATAGAAAAAAAAATACAAAAGACAATAGATAAATGTCCTCCACATTTTATAACAAAAATAATACTAATAATAAATAATTTAAACACCCCCTGCCTTTTGTCGATGGATATTAAAAACATTGTTTAGGCAGGGGCCATAGTCTTAATATATTTCCTGGTAACCAGTCCACTTAAGACTCCAAAAACCATAGCCTTATATCTTAGTTTTCCATATGTCGCAATAGTTTCCCACCAACCGGGGGTTGTCCTTGGATGCACTAGCATAGTGCGTACAGGGATAATCACCGGTTTGTACCGCTTTCCATTAAAAGCGTCTAAAAGGGCCTTTGCGAGTTGGTTTCGGCTCCTCGTACGCCTTCCAAAGGTCCAGGACCTTAGGGGGGCTGAGATAAATAAATATAATAATTCTACATTTTACCTCTTTACAGTTATTAGCATCTCAGTCTGCGCATAATCTAAAGTTAGCAACCAACTACTTAATTTTTGTTTAACCTTATTTAGTTTTGTACAAGAGTATATATTTATTGCTTTGTTGACCGCGTTATACAGTCTCGAGCTTGCTGCGTCAAATTGCCTACCAGCAGAAACAGTTCTGCAAGGTACGCCAGGGCTATATAAGCTCCATTTCTTTAACAGTTCGGTTTAGGTTGTCAAACGGATCACGTTAAGAGCTCGAGACGTAGGGCTTCTTGTAGTAAAAACTATCCATTTTAAACCACACACGAACAGACAGAGGGTGGGCTACACATTCCAAGAACTACTCGATACATTCATATTACATATACACAAAAACATTGTAAATATCTAGCATGCAATCGATAACTTATCTCGATTTGCGTCAGCAATGTTTACTTATTGTAAGCTGCACGGATAATGTAACATTTTACGAAGAATCTTGTTTAATAACGCCCTTTTTATAGGGTCCGGAGTATGGGGGGGGAAGTGGGGGAACATCTTTAAACTGTAGACGGTAAATAGGTCACAGGATATGCAAGTAAGTAATAAGAACAGTCCACAGTACAAGATTTTTACTTGCAAACCCCCTCTTATCCCTGTCGCTTTTAAGCACGAAATTTACTATTTTTCGCACTAGTGCGGAAAAGTGTACGAGCTTGCCGTCTCCACAATTGATTGTATTTATCGTATCAGGCTACGCGCTAAGCACCCCACGAGCGTTTTGTACACACGGGGTGTACAAAACGACAATTAAGCGTTTTTCAAGGTCACTCAAGTTGTACAGACGTACCTATGTACAATCGGCGCTCGAGGGGCAAACGACGCAATATTTTTTATGATCACTCTAGTTATATAGTAATTAAAATCATCATTGTAACCTTCCGCAAATTACTATGACTATGGCAAAGTCGACTCCATTAATTTTGATATGAGAGACATTCCAGAGAGACATGCCATCCGCGTTATCGCGTGTCTGAATTCCAAAATGTATTAGAATGACATGTAGTACCGAAATATCACGTTTTTATTTCGATGAAGGGAAGATAACCGTTTTTTGCTTGGATACTAAGTCCTTTAAGCTATGTACACAGTTATTTTGTTTAGAATACGGACGTAATACATTCTAATCTTTTTGTAGTAATCCACACTGTCACAAGTCAGACTTCTTGGTAGTCAAGACCACAAAATTACAACACACAGAGATCGCGTCTGTTTCAATGATACCACATATTGTCCAGTTGTGCAGATACTTGAGATACAAAACAAATTTTACATCACGATATCCACTAGGAATCAATTTGCGAATATTAAAACAGCCACTGAACATTACTCGAAAAAAAAACCCGCCAAAAACACTAATTTTGTCTAAAAACATAGAGCTCACAGATGCCACACAAACCTAAATCAATCGAAGATTCTTAGCCACAGATTTGGGTCACTAGAATATTGAGCCGCGGTTGAACTGTCAAAGTAAATAGATAAACAGATGAACAGACAAACAAAGCCAATGTCACGTTCACTTTTAGTGTGAAAGAGATAGCGGATTAGTGATAAATGCTTAACTTTGGAATGTGACTTTCTAGTTTTGTAATAGTGACTTAAAACGGTTCACATCTGGAAGATGTTATACATTTTTAATAACAATCAAGACATTTTGAGTCAGATTTTTGTCCTGAGCTGAGGGTTAAAAAAAATCTAAATTCAAAATATGTATTTTTATTTCACATAGGCCTACATGGGCACTTATAAAACGCCAGAAACTAATGTACGGTTCCAATTGGTAGTTTCCTAAGGAGAAGAACCGGCAAGAAACTCTATGGTTACTCTTTTAAAAAAACTGATAGATTTTACAATATTTCCATATTACAAAATTTAGATTCGATGAGGTTTGCTTTCTTTTCAGCTTGTCTGTTAGTTGTCTGCACTAGAGATGTTTCAATTCCGAAAATTCGGAACTTTCGATTGATTTTGCACCTTCGATTCTGAGTTATATCGGAGGTCGATGCGCAGTGGCTGCGGTGGCCGCGAGCAGTGTGTACAAACAAGTATACAAACTTGTCACACGGGAAACCTCCCGATCTTCCCGTGCCTTCTGTCGATTGCTCTTTCACTTCTGGTTTTGTTTCATATTGTGTTTGACTAGTGTTAGTAATATTTTATTGGTCGCTTCTGCATCCGCCTCCGGTTCCGGTTTCCATAAACCAAAATTTAAAACTCTGTTTACGAATTCGGTTCCGATATAAACTGTTCTGTAACATTCCTAATTTGCACAGATCGAGAATTTACAGCAACGAAATGCGAATCTAAAATGACTACTTCCATTTGCATCACCTTGTAATATTCATCATCCGTCTTCTTTTATCACAGTTTGGAGTCGCAGTCACTGCAGCTTAATTTTTTTTTTTACTTTTGCTGTATTTTAGCAATAATCTCAAAATTGACTTCGTTCTTCATTTTGTGTTATTCTACTGAAAAATGCTCTTCCTGTTTCACTACGACTTCATAATGATCATCCAAAAAATTATTCAAACCAACGGTTTTTTCAGGAACATGGCCTATGCCCTTGAATCCTCTCGGCTCATCCAAATCCCAAACAAGAAACATTTCCAGTCTATTTCCACATATAATAAGACAATTGTTATAGCCACTATGAGGGTCAGGGTCACAAAGTTCAATGGGACGTGAACCATTGTGGCTGAAGGTCGGACCATGGCGTCTGCGGGCTATAGATGAAGTCGTTACTATGATTGAAATGGATTAATTGTTGTCTGTAATGCTAACTAGAGCAATGGTGGCTCAGTAGTAATAATAGCTACAACTTACGTACGCACCAACGCAGACACTTTTTGTGTAAATTATTTTATCGTCATTGCTCCCAAAACGATGAAGGAAAACATCGTGAGGAAACCGAGATGTCATAGAACTAAAAATTCTAAGACATGTGATATCTGCCAGACCGCACTGGGCTCGTGTGATTAAGTCACACTCCCTCTCACAGAGAGAAATGGCTTCAGTCCCAGTAGAGGGAAAATTATAGGCTGGTTATACTTGATCTTTGAGCTCAAGGTCTCGAGAGTCTAATGGAACGTGAACTGTTGTGGCTGAAGGTTGGAGCATGGCTTCTGTGGCTATAGATGAAGTAGTTAACATAATTGTAATGGATTAATTGTTTTAGTTTTTAATGCTATCAAAGCTGTGGTAGTCTCATTAGTAGCGACTTACAAGATATAGGTCATGACAGTGATCCCAGGTAGGCTTTTTACTTTATGCAAATGATGTCATCAACAGTTTATCATCGCTCTCAAAACTGTCCCCCTAGCCAAGTTACGACCATTTCGTTTCGATTTTCTTGCGTCAAATGTCTCGAGTAGTAGACGTCAGAACAAAGGAATCGGCTAAAACCCCCCTGTGTAGGGGGGTTTATACTTGCCTAGTGACGGGATATGGTTTTGATCTTAGTGAATACATTTAGATACTAAACGTTTAAATGAGTTGCGATAACAGTTAATTTATTTAGCAGTCTATTGTTTCTTTAGTTTAGTGTTATGCTAATTCCCTTTCTAAAATCTTTGTTTCCTTCTGATCGTGTTCGTGATAGCTTTTGTCTAGACTGTTAGGTTGAGGGAAAGTTCCTTTGTTAAGTGAAATGGTAAATTTTATAGCCATTTGTGTTTTATAGTCTCCCTGATTGTAATATGCCTTGATTTATTTTATAATATCTTATGCAGATATATTTTGTTATAGTGTATAGGTAACTATCAACAATTTTCTATGTTTGATCAAAATCGAACATATAGGATAATTTTATTTCTCAGTATCTTTTCATTTGCAGAATATATAGCCAAAGACTTTATTTAGTCCCAATATATTATATAGATATGTTCGTTAGTACGTTTGACGATAGCTATTTTTTAGTTATAGATTACTATTATTCTTTCGATATATCACTATTATTTTTTGTGTATGAGCATTTGAAACCTACGGTCCAACTCCACATAACAACATATGTATATATACCCCAAAATAATCTCATGAATGTGTTGTCCTTAATTCACCAAGCTTCCTCCATTTTGCGGAACGATTAAAATTTTTCACCATAGCATCTGGGACAGCAATTTAAATTTAATTATGACAATACGCGTTTTTACTCCATTCAACATCAAGGTTATTAGTACTGACAATCAAGTATTTAATTATATGGAGAGAAAAACTGGAATTGCATTTTGGTGGTTCCCTTTTTCAGTCGGTCATCAGTTTTACGATGTATCTTCAAGACGGTATGTTTAAAAACGGCTCATACTGTCAAGGAACTTGTTTGCCGGTGCTTCCTTTACCCACCGTCTTTCCCTTGTTGTCTTGTATCTCTATTTATTAGGTGAAGTTCTTTTAGTTTCAACATTATCTTTAACAGTAATTTCAGTGTTCTCTTCCTGTTTACCTATATTATCTTCCACGCAATCCATTCATCCAACTTTCTTACAGTTATTTATTCTATATTCATCACTTTTATTGATTAACAAAACCTTTGGCCTATCAGCTAAAGTTTCTGTATCGCATTTCACTTTTAAGAATCTTAACATTCTTTATAATGTAGTGAAGTTTATAGATTTAAAGTTCAAACTAATTTAAAAGTGTTGACAGGTTAAAATCTGTCGTAGTTATTTGATATAACTTTACCGTCATTAACCCAGTTTTTAAATTGCGTGTGAAATCCATGGATCAAGTTCATCATATCTAATAATTTTCATCATCATTAATACAACTTAATCTTTCCTAAGTTTATAAATATAGAGAACCAAACTCGTGTTGAAAGAGCTTATTTAAAAAGAGCTTATTTAAAATTAGTTTTCACCAATCAACGTTTAACATAATAAACTTTTGTACAAGACCGTTATTTTGAAAATTAGTAGTATCCGTCATTTTGTACAGCCATCGTGTGACGGTTCGTTATAGAAGGTAACAAGCTATGAGAGGACTGCGGGTTTGTTCAAAAGAGTTACCGCGGCCCTCTAACACAAAGGGCGACTGAAGGGCCACAAGTGGTGTTTAAAAAGTCTGACACTGCCTCTTGCTCAACTCTAGGTTTAGCAAGAGGCAGTGTCAGACTTATGGAGAGGGGGAGAACATATTTGGTGATTTGCCATCTCACTGTTTTAGTAAATCCGTAATTGATGAAACAAGAGTAATTATGCTTTACACTTGAAACAGTTCGGTATATTAGACCACAATAAGTACAATGCTAAAATGCATGTCAATATGGCGACTATTTAAGAAAAAAGTGAAAACTAAGATGAATGAATACTTCCTTACTTTGAATCCTAAACGAGAAATTGTATGTTTTTGCAGTAAATCTATGGCATATTTTTGTCTAAAATTACATTACCTGATAATTACTGTCTCTTCTTCAAATTGTTACTCTACTATTTCATTTTGCATTCTTCCTCGTCTACTTCTAATCTACATTTCAATAAAATCCTCTGTTGAACTCCAGCGCTCGTCCCTTGGACCAAGTCATCAATATTTATTAGCCGAGATACGCAATAATCACAACATAATTAAAGCGCCATGGGAACCAGAGGTCCAAAGAACTGGTTCTGTGACCTCAAACTATGCAACATTAGCTGTAGTGAATTTGGACTTGGACAAGAACAAAGGGCTTTGATATGAAAACTTATGGTAGCGTTATAAAGATTAGCCAGAAGTCTTAAACTAAGCCTGTAGCCGAGATATTTGTAATATAAAACATGATTGAAAAAAGTGTTCATTGAGTTTCTTGCATATTCTTCTCTGTAGAGATCTACGCTTTGAAATTTGCAATAAGCATCATTTTTTTTGACTGACTGGGTTCTTGACAATTCAAAAGCTTTGAATGAATTTGAGTTTAGAAGCGTTACTCAAGTGGCTAAAATGCATGAGATGGAATCGACCACGTGCCATGTTGGTAGCGTGGACTTGTTCATTGCATAAATTTTGGCATTCCTGGTAATCGTTAAAGTAATATTGTTGAGCTGTCAATCTCTTTAGTTACTATCACATTTACTGGTTACTTGAGGATACGATGTGTTTCTCTTAAATGGACTTTGACGTTAAAGGAAATGAAAACTTAATACCTATCGTTATAGTTATAGAAATTAAGATTAACAAGTAAAATTGAAAATTAAACGAATGAAGTCAGTACCTCAATAAATGCTGTTACCAAAGCTACTTCAACCACGTTCATAATAGATAAACAACACTAAAGAGCTAATAAAACGCTTGAACGTGAAAGCGATTATTAAGGCAACAGGTTGTCAATTCATTACCTATCTATCTATCTATTTGTACTGCTGACGTAGGTAACACTTTCCCCATAACACCTTTTACGATAAGTCCTATTGATAAGGCTATGATCAACAGTTTGCTTTGTAAATGTCTGCTATTAATTTACAGCATTGCAATGTTCTTGTACTGGTTTGAAATATTTAGTGTTACATAATTCATTCATCCAAATATCCATTTCACCTTTATCAATTTTTTACTTGCTAGTGTTTGTTTTAACAGAAGCTTTTGATACCATCAGTATTTCAATTGAAGCAACATACTGTTTACATTTTATTTATTTACTTGATATATCTGTTATTTATTTATTGTGCACACCTACCACAGTGTTGTCTCTTTTAACCCAAAGGTTGACTGGTAGAGAATGCCTTGTTGCATTAAGTCCGCCTGTGTACCACTACTGTACATGAAGTTTAAATAAAAAATAAATATTTTTTTTTGAAATCTAACAAACTCTTATTATAAATACACTAGACCAAACATTGTTTTTTAAACTGTTTAACTAAAATCGATTTAATATATGACATCGAAAAATCCTTCGCATCGCTGTCGACTGATAATGTCATCATCTAGAGTATCTCTGGCAGCATTCATCATCATCATTTCAGCCGAAAGACTTCCACTGTTGCACATAGGCCTGCCCCAAGTGTCGTCATAACGACGGGTCCTGCAGCATCTCTGGCAGCATTGTCACGCTATAAAGCAATGTTTTGTGTGACTGGCAAAAAAAAATTGATCAGACAAATTATACTTTTTGATCAAGCAAATAACGAGCCATAACCAATCTCTCTATTCTACCCAAGCACGATATTTTCACTACCAAGTACATTCCTATAATTAATAACCCATCTTACACCAGGAAGACGATACTTATGGTACTGTTGGTTAAAAATAACCAGAGATTTATTAGTTTGGGCCTTCCGTTCGTTCGTCCCTTTGATCTTGAAGCTGCCATACTAACTAATAGAGGATGGTTCAAATGGTTTTTCGATACTGTACGATATTGGTCTGGATTAGACGGTCAATTGATGATTTCTTTATTGATTTGTTTTACGTTTACTTGTTTTCGTTAAGAGGTAACCTTTGATCGATTTGTTGAAATAGTAACTGTGTATCACGATCACGATAGATAGCTCTTGGCTGGACTGGTGTTAAATTTTCTAGCTTCTGGCTTTTTGCAACGACTATCAAAAATCTACAAATGACAGGCAAGACAACAGCTTAATGTGTTTTTGAGGCGCGGAGGAATCTCGATGTGTTAAGCTAGTCACTCCATCCACAGACCTTGGCAATCATTGCTTAACGTTGAGGATTGGCTGACATTACTTAGTTCCTCTGTATTTGAAGTTTTTTATATACTAGCTATCAATGGCAGTGACGGCAAACATTGATATATAGTAGGGCCTCGCTAATCCGGATAGGGAAAAATAAGACCCATTCCGAATTATCGAAGCTGTCTGATTATATAGTACATATTGTATGCAATATTTGAATAGGAATAAAACACATTTTTAACTTGGGTGTCTTGGTGTTCTTCTTTAAACGTGTATCCTGCAGTTGATTTACCTATACCAAACTTCCGAGCAATGCAGTATAGTTGTCACCTTTTCTAACATTTCTATAATACGCAATTTGTATTTTAATGACAATGTAGAATGTTTACGCGGCGGTGTCATTCTGTCAGCGAAAATAACATTGCAAGGTGATAAAGACTGTGTGACTGAATTGAATATTTTTTGTTGTGTGTGTTTTATTGTTTTTATGCACTTAATATTATTAACTATTACACTACTCGATATTCAGACAGTCTTAGTCTATGTATCTCATCGTTTGATTTCATTCTTTTACACGACATTGGCGTAAGTTGCTCTTTTTCTTGTGTGACGCTACTATACTTTACCGCTTCCTCGTGAACACCCCCCCGCGCGATCAACTCCCCTGTCCATATTACAGCGTGCACCGGATTAACGGGGGTCCGAATTAGCGAGAACTCTACTGTAGCTATATTTACAAGTTCGATAATTAATTCATAACATTATGTTACCTTTTAAAGACAACCAAGCAACCAGTATTACTTAGGAGGTCAGTACGTTGGGAAAACCCTTGAACTAGTTATTTCGTATATCCATTCACAATGGAAGTTCATTGCACTTATCGGTCTAGCATTCCAAAATAGAATTAGGTAAGGCATTTGATTGAATAACAATCCCATGTTTGTATTATTCAAAAACTCTGAAGTTTGGGTGCTTCTTGACAACGTTCTTTTACGTATATTTCTGGTTTTCTTGTCTTAACTTTTTTAATCTACCTACTCTACTTTCTTCGATATTACTTAGCACTATCCTCTCCCGCCAAATATACATCACAGACACATTTCTTTAAGTCTTTTTCTTTATTAATTTGGTTACTTTTTTGCATTACGTACCTACGTCTTATTTTCAACCTCTTTTCTCCTTTCTTCAATTTAAACTAAATTACCGTCTCCAATCTATAATCCTTTATCATATTTCTCTTTAAATTCTCTCAGGCTATGCTGTATTGACCTATAAGGTGTTACAGCATAAATACATACACCACAGGCTTCATCGGGTCGTGTCGTATCTCTCGGACGTGTCTGGCAGTGTCACAATGTCAGTCTGCGGTATCTTGTTAGGCTATGTTTATGTAGTCGCTTTTGTAATGTATGGGCTGCGAGCCTCCGGTAGGAGTGTGAATAGTGGTAGATTTTAGGTTTGGTTAATGTTTTTGGTTTAGCTGTTACAAGATAATGGTGGTCTTTTGGGTAGTTAGAGCTTTTATAATCATATTCTAAGGTACATTTTGCAGATTAAAAAAAAAAATACTAGTTTAGTTACTAATTTTTTTGTTGATAAAAGATATTACTACCGCTGAATGTCATGTGCAACTTGTGTTCTGGAAAAGGTTCTAAAGTCGAAATAATTATTTATTCTTTATTTCTTTCATCATTCGATTGATATCGTACGTCAGTGATGTTTCCTTAGATAATTGAGCCTTGTATACATCGATCACTTGTATAGTAAAAGTTACAATACAAGTTCAAATTCTCGCTATGATTACCTAAAGTGTTATGATCCATCCATTTATTTATAAATAGGTACTCGTATTATGTTTACATTTTTCAGGTCACAAGTTCTCATCAATACTATTAGGTATGCACTTCTACTACTGATATTTAGTATAGAAAGAGACAAATAGCAAATATTGTGTTGAGTAAATACACTATCTATATATTCGAGGAGGGTTCACCTTCTGTAGGGCCAGGGGCTCACTTCCCGTTTGGTGACAAATATTTGTACAGGCACTGGATTCTGTATATTTATCTACATCTATCCAGCAGTCTTTGGAGTTATTATTTTTTGCTTTAACATATTCAAATGTGGAGCAATGAACTCTAGAACTAATTGATTTTTTATCATATAAGATAGTTAAGTCATGATAATATCGATATTACTTATGAAGCGTCGTAGCATAAGGAACCATTAACAAGTCATTAATATTTTACTCTAATTTCTGACAAAAATAACCTATATAAAAGATCATAACAGTACTAAAAATATATCGTCCACAAATAATGTGTATTCTGGCAATAAACTTGTTTATTACTGGCCATAATTTAGATGGCAACACTTAAGCTGTTGATCCCCGCACGAACGCCGGCGGTCGTGCGCCATTGTCTTACTATTGTGTCTCTAATTACGCTACTCAAGAAGTTAAAGAGTTGGGGAGAATGCCATTAAGGTTTAATACATGCTGTGTTTGCATTTCGAACGTTCTATCTGTGTCCTTTACTTTTTAAGACTTTTTAAGTTATGACTTGTCTCTGGTTTTTGTATCCTAACCAGCCAGCCTTTCGACTCAAAACGACGTTGTAACTCATTCGATTCTGTTCTTTATCAAATGTTCAGTTCTGAATTATGTACTTTTTTTTTTTTGAAGTTAAGGAATCTTCAAATATTTGCTACCGTTCAGAATGTCAGACTTTTACTGACTAAAACCCATCTGTGTTCATTCAATTGCCCCTTCCATGGGTTGTCCGAAAGGGATCCCCGGGGTCTTGGGACGTAAAGCAAAGAAGGAACATAGAAGTGGGTTTTAGCCAGTAAAAGTCTGACACACTCTCCCGCTCCATCTTCATTTAACTGTCCCTGGCGTTCCAGGGCCGTAGTAACTTTTTCAAACAATCCGGCCGGCAGTTCTAATTCTGAACTACAAATGCAATTCTAAATACAAAAATCTCGAATATAAAAATAGATTAGCATAAAATTGTTATTCGTTAGACATTAAAGCTACTATAACATTTATAATGTCTTTAGTTTTTATGTTCGCAATCAAATGAACTCCCAAATAAGATTAGTTTAGTAGGTGTTTGCTAACGGCTAATTTTATTGGTAGGCCTGTTTTTTATTTGATTGATTTTACACATGGCTGGGAATGTAGACTAATGATTTGTGTAGTAGAAACAACGGTTCATAATAAGCTTTGAAGATTTATCGTGTTCATATTTTAAGAATAAAACAATGCTAATATTTGTTAAAGCCAATTAATATTTATTTAACAATTAAAGGGCATAAGCAAAGAACAGGAAATGTACTAATGTACTGTATTTGAAAACATTTAAAGTTTTGAAGTTTCTTTATTTTTATCGAGATCGCAGTAACTTAGTTTTAGCGATGTGTTGAGTCTTTGTGGAAACTAATAATTGAGATTACATACATATAATACCAGTACAATATATAAAAAAAACTGGGCAAGGGCGAGTCGGACTCGCGCACTGAGGGTTCCGTACAAACTTACCTATGTGAATAGTTCAATTCCCGAATGGAGTCTCGAAGATTTTTCCGATAGCAAAGCATTTTTTTTGTGACGTAACAAAAAATTTACTGTTTTCAGATTTATTCCTATGCCTGTGCTATAACACCTTGCTTTATGCCAAATTTCAGCATTGGTCAACGGGAAGTACCCTATGAATTTTGATTCCCTTGAGAGTGTCGAAATATACGTTTTTTTGCGACATATACGGCCGTATCTTTTTGATTTTTTCACAGGTTCATGGGACCGCAGACTTGAGTATATATGGTTTTAATTTCAACTCTATACCTCCACGCGTTCCCGAGATAAAGGGTCTTGACAGACAGACAGACGGACAACAAAGTGATCCTATAAGGGTTCCAGTTTTACCTTTTGTGGTACGGAACCCTAAAAACACACAAAAATTGTGACTTTCCCTGTTCTTTGCGTGTACCCTTCAAATTGTGTGGTAATTTAGAGCTCATTTAGGTGTGATATTTATAATTAGCAAAAACATTTATCAAATTAGTGAATATATTTTTCGATAGAAACAATTTTAATGAGTTTTTTTTTAATTTTATTTGATATGACTCTAAGGAAAAATAATATTATATTAATTAAAATTATCATATATTTTGTAAATCCACTCTTCAGACACAAAATGCACCGCCATTATGAAATATTTTAAATGAGTTAACGGGAACGTACTTGATAATTTAGATCCGTATTCTGGAAAATCGTTTCGAGTACAGATTTTTCACATATCTTTCATTCGAATCGGGATATAAAATCTCTAAGTTTGATCATCGTTCTTGAATACGAAGTCTAAATATAGGACACTCATTAATACCAAGTAGGTAAATTATTTATAATTCTATTTTTTCCTTTTCAGATTTAAACGAAAAAAGTGCCTAAATAACCAAGAAAGGAGTGCCTTCAGTGATAGTGCTAATGTTTTAACCGTTTTTGATCAGTTTTAGTAATATTTTTATTACTAAGTGAACTGTATAGTGTTTTTACTGAATTTCTAAGTGATATTTCGAAAAGCAGCACTATGGAGCTAAGGAGATTAACCATTTGTATGGCGTTTTTCGTGTTGGCGATCTCACATTGTTCAGGTGAGTTTTTCTTATATTTCTTTAGCAAGATTTTTCGAGTTTCTAACTTTCTACACGATAAATCGTTGGTATTCTTCGTCGAAACATTCTCAGTCAGGAACAGTTTTCCAAATTTAAGAAACTGACTGATTTCGTAAGTATCAAGCAAAAACAAACCAAAATACTAAAAACTTTTGTGACTGAGCGTAGTTTGTTTTAAAGACCGCTCGAAATTTCCGTCCGTACCTGTCTGTATTTAAACTGTTTTTTTTTAACAATATTTACAATCTTTTATTTAATTTACGAATGATTCTGCTGTTATGTACCCGGACGTAAATACTGTTAAACATGAACCATTGTGTACACAGTTTCTCACACCACTAAAAACCCCAAAAAAACGGATGACACAAAACAGTCATAAAACTGTAATCCAGTAATCTAGACAGTAGTGTCATCAAAAATAAAACAATACCAGGAAATTTAAAGTTCTAGGATGAGTAACAGACAACTTTAGAATTCTAGGTCGTGAGCAGCCAACTGTGAGTACATAATGACAGTAGTAAATTACGAGGTCGAGTTTTTATAGCGAAAAAAAAAACTGAATGCTAGGCTTGTATTTAGAGAACGATGCTCAAGATTTGAATATAGGATTCGAACTATATTTGAATAGAGATTTGTATTGAATTTGACAGTTATAATTTGAGATCCATGTTTGCGTATTGCTCTAGAATACGGACATTTTAATTTTGCGAAGTAACAATTTTCGAATTTAAATTCATGTCGCAATATCATTTTGGAGAAAATCAATTTCAAAACACTTGTCAAAATATATTGAAATTAGAGATAATTTTGACAGATTGCGTCAAAGTTCCTTAAAATATTGTTTGGTTTTGCTCCTGTTTTCTGAGTTGAGAATTTCTAGTTACGAACTTGACAAACTCACCTTAGAACCCAGGGTGAGTTCTAAAGATCAAAATTGACTACTGAGGACGCAAAATGGAAGATTTTTTTTAAGGTGGGACATCATCCAATGCCTTCTGCCGCTCTAGGGCGGACCGAGAAGCCGTGTCAGACTTTTACTGACGAAACCACAACACCTATGTTCTTCTTTAATTGCCTTGCATTCCAGGACCCCGGGTTTCCCTTTCGGAAGTCCACCCATGTACGCAAAATGGAAGGTGGGACACGGTCTTGTGTTGCATGCATCACGTAAAAATCTAATATCAGCCTCACCAGACTGCATTGCAGTGGCTAAATTCTTGAGACTTGAAGTCCTCTCAACCTTAGTTCGGTCTTCGTCATAATTGTTATATTTTAAGTTCTCTTAGTTACAATGATTTCATATAGCATAGCATAGCATAGCATAGTCGGCCTTATAATGTTCCCACTGTTGGGACTCAGGCCTCCTCTCTAGGTGAGGGAATGGGCCGTAATCCACCACGCGGGCCCAGTGCGGGTTGGTGGATGTCACATGTCTTCGAATTTTTGGTTCTAGGACATGCCGGTTTCCTCACGATGTTTTCCTTCACCGTTTTTAGAGCAGAGGTGATGAAATAAATTACACAAAGTAATGCGCCTGGCTGGGTTTGAACTCGCGACCTACAACTCGTGAGTCGGGGCCGTTACCACTCGGCCACCACTGCTCTCATATAAATCATAGTATTTATTAGTTTATTATATTAGCCTATATACGTATTTTATTATTATAAGCCAGATACTACATTCTATTTCAAATATCTGTTATTTATTTATTGTGCACACCTACCACAGTGTTGTCTTTTTTAACCCAAAGGTTGACTGGTAGAGAATGCCTATGTACCACCACTGTACATGACGTTTAAATAAATAAATACGGGTTAATTTGGGCAGAACGGCAAGGAATTTAATTTGGAAAATGAAATCTTGCTAAGAAGAATTCTGATGACAGTTACTAATGAGAAATACGAGTACTTATCGTGTGTACTTTACAAAGTATAAGAGTAAACAAGCATGAATGAATCATTGATAAAACCGATATTTTTCAGTGTTTGTTCAGGGAGTCAGATACTTAAGTCCTGGTATATTCACTTTAGAGTCCATTGCTCCGAACGATTATAAGTTACAGTATGATTTATGTATCAAAGGAATAATATTTGCGGATTCAGGCACATATTTGAAGGGAAGTCTGAAGTATTGTAAAATAATTATATAGGGGAAGGTATAGGATTTGTAGAAAGATAAAAAAGTTATAGTTAGTTTATTTTTTCTGCACAAACAAAACGCACAATGCTTATTAGAAAGCCAAAAGCTTAGTATTCAAAGATAGAAAAGCTAATTATATTGTGATTTGTTGTCTATGGCTGTGGACTCTACAGTCTATTCTCTTACGTTAACTTGTGAATGCAATAACTCAAAAACATTTTACTCGACTTGAAAATCGAACATGGATTTAAAAAAAAAATTGTTGAAAAAAAGTTGCCAGGTTGAGTGGCAATGCTAATTCTTTGGGAGAATGTGCCAGCTCTAGTCAAGCCATAATTTAAAACTAGAAGACACTACGAAAATCACGTAAAAAGGAGTATTTCTTCTCTAAATTTAACAACAAAAAATAAATAGTTACGGAATTCGTGTCTATTTTAGTTAGAGTCAACAACATTTTGAAGGTTGAAGCAAGTTAAATAATTCACTCGCTCGGCCATTCAGATAATTTCTGAATGAATAAATACAAATGTGTAATGTGCGGGCGCAGTTTTATTTTTTTAAACATAATATTTTTACTTACATTTTGATACTAGTGAAAAAAGTTTGTCATTGCGACCATGGTGGAATTCTGTTATGGAGTCGAGTGCTGCAGTGACAAAATTTCCACGTGTATCAAACGACGTTTTTCAATACACTTGGGAAGAGAAAAAAATAAGCGGGGGTTGATGCGCGACTCGTCGGGGTCGCTTAGCGCCCAGCCTGATACTATAAATACAATAAATTGCGTGCGGCCCCACCGCGTAGGTGTGGGTTTTCGAGTAAGTGTACTAAAAAAAGATAGTTTTTTTCGTGAGCAAAATTTTGGAACTGTTTTTTCTGTTTATAGTCATGAACATTTTATCTTAGTATACTTTTAATTGTAACTACTTAAAAACTAAGAAAAATCTCACCAAAGAGAATTCAATTTTGACAGGCTTATGGGTCTAGTGGACAGTAGCCGTAACTGCTATGCCGGAGATCGTGGGTTCGATTCAAGGTCGTGGATTCCCAGGACAAATGTTTGTGTGATGAGCACGATCATTTGTCCTGTGTCTGGTTGTAATTTATCTATAATTGTATGTATTAGCGACTAGATAACGTTGTGTGGAAGTTGTGGAATATTATTATAATTATATTATTTTTAATTGCAAGCGTCTTTACAAAGTTAAGCCAGAATTACATTTAAAATATTTTCCATAGCATTGTCCCTAACTGTCTGCGAATTAGTTCAATCGTACTTTCATTGTGTGCCAACAAAACAAATAAAAGCAAGCTTGCATTCGAAGTGCAGACATTTTAAGTGCAGTATTAACACAGATACTCATAACGGGACCCTAATTGCGAGCACTCATTGACAGCCGCTGTCAAAATGATTGTCGCGAAGTCTGTCAACATGACAGATGTCAGCTTGAGGGTTCTTTAACGTGTGCGCGGCGGGAAATCAGTTTTTGGGTCATGTGATTAAGTTTTTTTTAGGTCGGATATAGTGAAAGAAAAAGATTTGATATATTTTTTGTAACAAATATTTGTTACTTGTATTGTAAGGAGATTAATTCTGTCTTAATTTTTATTTTGATACGATCCATTGATTAATAACAATGTAGGTAGACTTGTTTCTAGCCATTAATGATATTGATATTGTCTAGTTCAGCAAAAAGTAAAACCTGCATTAAACTTTTTTATGTCGGAAGTAGTGTATCTTATTCAAGGCTAGCTTTTTGAGTGGACTGTTCGATTTTATTATCATTGTATTGCAGACAGTTCTAGAATTTTTTTTGTTTATATGCGTTCGAAATTTGAGATATTGATCGATGGTTAAGAGCGTCCTTTTCGAGGTACATTTTCAAACAACGTGATTATTATGTTATTACACATCTTTCTCTAGATATTTTGGATACACAACTTTCTTATGGATATGATCTAGGCTTATATAGAAATCAAAATATAAATTTGTGTAAAACGAATCTAGTAAAGATTTCTGAAAATCTGCTATTTTACGTGAACTTTGGCCCTCCATAATGTACTCAATATATTAAAAATATAAAAAAGTACATCAATAAAAGCCTTGCACATTTAATCGAGATTCTGAATGATGACAATTTTTCTGAAAAACATTTAAGGTTTAAAAAAAAAACACGTATTTCCTCGAACAAGTCTTGTGAAATATTCGATTCTAACAGTTTTCAGGCGTTATCTCTCTTTTTTTGCATTGCCTCTTCATCAAACATCGTGTTGGATTGCGTTAGATGAAGCAACAAGCTTTTAAACCATGCTCGATGATGATGATAGGCGAGTGAAAAAGGACCCTCTTAATATTAAGTGGTATGAACCTGGGAATCTTTAAGTCAAGAGTGAATAGGTTACTTCTAGGCAAGCGTGCTCTATCGTCGGCTACATCGTCGCTTACCATCAGGTGAGATAGTAGTCAAGCGCGAGCCTATCAACAATAATAATAAAAAAAAACTAAAGGGCCTATTAACTACGCGATATTCAGCACACGATATTCAGACAGTCTTATGTTTTGTTCCGAGTAAGACCGGTCTAACCCTTATTACACTACGCGACATCGACTAAGACTGTCTGAATATCGAATAGTGTAATAGGCCCTTTAGAATTAATTCAAAAGTAGGCTACCATAGACAATGATTATAATGTTGTTTTAAAATTCAATGTTCTTTAGCACTAGTAAAGTACTTATTTCGTTTTTTCTTGTCAACAAATGGATACTTTAAAACAAGTTTTATAATGTTTGTATTTAACTCGTAGACAGGTGTTTGGTTTGACTGAGTTCAAATACACGATAATTTTCCCTTCAATAAGGGTAATTTGTTTGTTTAAATTACTATGCTGGATGGTAATGACATGAATTGAAATGGTAAATGGCCTAATTAGTTGAGTTTAAATGTGGTTATTGATTTTCTTGGTCGAGAGAGTACTATGTACTATAATAGTGTACCTACAAAATATCTACAGGAAATATACATAATAACTAGGTTTGTTACTGATAAACTAGATAGGTATATACCTAAATCTCGAGATAAGATTGTACTCGTAATTACCTGTAATCAAGATTGCCAGTATAGATACCGGCACGGATCTTGAGCGCTGACTTCTACAGTTCTACTTGCGCAGAAGTGAAATATCGGGTCTCTTTAGTGGTATGAAGAGAGATGCGGGGGCGGGGAGTGAAATCCGTGCACAGTGATTGGCTCGCTGATATTGTACGACGCGCAAAGCGATCCCCGCTCTTTCGCCGAGCGCTCAAGATTCGTGCCGCTATCTGTACATATTATTCATAGAAATTAGTTACCTACCTACATTTTTAAATCTAAAACAATGCTAGAATTTTTTCTGGTCTGCATTCACTTATAAATCTTATTTTTACTCTGTCGAGCCTATTTCACGTTTCGTCACAGAATAAGAAATAGTACAAGTTTCGTATTAAAAATATCACTCGAAACAAATAAATTAAGCTGTCCCCTATAATCATACCATAACAACGCACTTACAATTTATTTGCACGACACTGTAATGGCGATAATAAAAATGTAAGGTGGTCATTACACATCATTTTTTGAACCAATTATCTTTGTCACAGAGTAAGGAATCTACAAGAGATGCCACTAAAGTGAATTCAAACTTAAAGATAATCGAACTGTCAACTCCTTTCCCTAAACGATGAGAGAGCTAAAATAACCACTCAACGGGTACCATTAAACGCCAGACGACGTTGCGGCAGACCAGGGTGGCAGAAGGAGCTCGATACCTACCGAAAGAATTTGCCCGCACTACCAAAATACAGAATTGTGTCGAAAAGGGAAAGCGAGACCTTTGCCCAGCGGTGAGACCAATAGTTTTGTCAGTGCCGTTTCCAGCTGCCGCTGAGGTGTTTCGGTGTAATCATAAACCGTTAGGACAGAGCGGCAATCCTCGGAAGCGTTCGAAAATGTTCGGAAGCTGTCGTATGCGCGACACATTAAAAATGCCTTGTATCTTGAATGTTAAATGCGTAAAAGCAGACGTTAGGACTGTCCTGTCTATACTATTTAAAAATCTATGCCTTGTCAATGCTGGCAGCTTTTTATATAGCTTTTACGAACAAGTCAGACTGCTAGGCGGCTAATTCTTTTTGCATTGTTTGTTGTTAGTGATCGGTAGTACTTTTTTTGCGAGAGATTCTTTTGGGTGATTCATTATTGATTTTAAGGTTAATGATTATTATGAAGTCATTGTGTCTGTCAATTGATAAAGAGAAATCCGCAAAAGGACCTTGCCTGGAATGATCGGTTTTTGGTATTCCTTAAGTTTATAGTGACTGCGGCTTTTCTTTTTGTTCTGTTCTTGTTTTTCCAGTTACCTTGTTTGTTTCAGCATCTGAAAATCTTGTTTCATACTTTTTCAGCGTTGTTTTTTTTTTGTCGTGGTCGGGTTTTAGTTTTTACTTTTTTTGTGTTGGATTTCGAAACTATAAGTACCTAGTCTTTCAAACTCAAATGACGAGAAGAACCCAAAGTATTTTCAGTAACATAGATAGGTAATAAATATCGCAGTTTAATCTCTTTGGCCTACAGTAGGTACATACAGAGGTGGCGCCCTCTTTCTCGTATATGCATGGCACAAGTTATTACTAAAGATATGTTTAAACGTAGGTACTAGGTGTATTAAGCACGAAGATGCTGACTTCTTGACCTTCACGTTTAGGGAGAATAGTAAGGCATTTAAGTACTCGTTTAATGTGATATAACATCACGTCTGTATTTATGACCCTGGTTCAGGCCATGGTACGGAGTGAGAGGGAATAGGAAGCGGTGACCTCCTTCTGTGAAGCTGTAATGCGAGCTAAGGAGATGGATGAAACTGTGAGGGTGAGGACAACCTCACGCCCCTGCCGCATGAGACGCCCCAGACGTAGGCAGTGGGTCCACTTCTGTGATAGGGAAACCCGTGGTCCTAGAATGCAAAGGGTAACTGAATGAACATAGGCGGGTTTTTGTCAGTAAAAGTCTGACACGCTCTCTCGCTCCATCCTCGAGTGGGAGAAGTAATTTGATGATTTCCCACCTTAAAAAAGTATATACGTGAGCGTCTTGTTATAATATTATGACTAGGCTATTATGGCAGACAGTGTTATTTTAAGTAATACTAGCTGACCCGGCGAACTTCGTACCGCTTAATAGTAAGGATAACGCCATCTACTGGCATTACTAAAACAGCATAATTCATTTTATAATGACATAGCTTTTGCCCGCGGCTTCGCTCCCGTCAACTGACTACTATATCCTACTCTACCCTACACTACCCTACTCAAAAAAAAAAATGTATCCTATGTCCGTCTCCTGGTTCTAAGCTACCTCCCCACCAACTTTCAGCCAAATCGGTTCAGCCGTTCTTGAGTTATAAATAAATAGTGTAACAACACGACTTTCTTTTATATATATAGATACGGGATCTGGCCGATGACCTATCGGAGGTATTAATTAGTAGGTATTGGTAGGTATATTCACACCTCGAAATAAAAACAAAAAAATAACGGCTATATGGGCTTTTCAAGGCATGGATTTTTTTAAGTTTCTCTTCAAAAGTATTATTATTATTTTTTATGTATTTTTTTTTTAAATTAATAACTTAATAGGAATATACATATACAAACTAAAATAATAATATTTACAAACAGGTAGAAACGGAAATTATTGGGCATCAAAAAATTCATCCACATCGATATCAACGGGAAAAGTGAAAAAACGCTGGCAGCATTGCCACGTTGGATAGCAATGCTGATTCGTTGTCCGAAGAAAAGCCCAGCCCTCTGGTCACGCGAAGAGTCGACCAGCTGTTTGCTGATATCACGAACAACTCGATGAGCGCTCGGACCCCATGGCCCTAGTGTTTCAACCCCAAACGGCTCAAACATAACTTCCGATGAGGTTATTATATTTACGCCGTTTGAGGTTTTATGCACAATGTAGGGCTGTGAAAAAGACGGATGAAAAAAGATTGCATGTAGCGGAGATGAGAATGTTGAGATGGATCTGTGGTGTGACGAGAATGGATAAAGTGAGAAATGAGTATATTAGAGGAAGTTTGAAAGTGGCGCCAGTGACTGAAAAGTTGAAAGGGAATCGTTTGTCCTGGTATGGTCATGTAAAGAGGAGAGATGAAACGCATGTTACTAAAAGAGTTATGAGTATACATGTGGATGGGTGGAGAGGGAGAGGGAGGCCAAAGAAAAGATGGATGGATTGTGTGAACAGTGATATGAAAGAAAAGGAAGTTAGTGATAGCATGACCGTTGACAGGATAGAATGGAAGAAAAAAACATGTTGTGCCGACCCCAAATAAGATGGGACAAGGGCAGGAAGATGATGATGAGGTTTTATGCACTTGCAGCAGCCGCCCCAGTACAGCCTGCCGTACTGAGAATATGAGTATTATTATTTACTACTACAAAATATTTTACTTATTTCACATAGGCCTACATGGACACTTAAAAAACGTAAAGCTAATGCACGGCTCCAATTAGACGTTTCCTATGGAGAAGAACCGGCTAAGATCAGATAGCCATACTTCAAAAGTTTATTCCTCAATCCACGGTATCGCCCCACGGTTTGACGGGGTTCAACAACCCCATACAATTAATTAGCGCTGTATTATCGCCGGCACATTTGTAAGTGTCAACGGCGACATAAGAAGTTTGGAGGCGGCATTTATAAAGGCTCTCTTTTGTTTTCGTTGTGGCACGGAATGAAGTTGATAAAGTGTGGTACTAAGCGAAAGGTTTTAATGTTAATTAGTTCATTAATTTGAGCGATTAAGATTAACGCGTAGTACCTATTACAATATTAAGAGCATAAAGTAATTATAAGTATCGTCTGTGTGTTATTCTTCTTTCGTAAAACATAGGTACCTATATATTAAAAAAAAAACTTTCTTTCAGACCGTATAAAAAGATACGCTTTAAATAACAAAATTAGAAACTGGAGACAAAGAAAAGTTACTTTTTGAAAATAGCATCATTCAAATGTCGTCGTTCGTGGTTCTGGCACTCTTCAAAGTGCACTATTCTTAAAAACGCGCCTCAGAAGTTGAGTATGAATGTTCTTGTTTTTACTATTGATAGGCACGTGTTTGACCACTATCTCACCTCACTTGATAGTAAGCGACGTTGTTAACCTATTCACTCTTGACTTAAATACCCCTAAGTTGTAGCTATCAGGTAATAGACTCCGGCTGGGAATTGCACTCTTTAGCTGTAAGCACAATTGTTGTACGTACAATTCAGATATGGTAGATGGATTACTGCTGTAGACCTTACTCTTCAGATTATGCCAGAGAAAAAAAAATACCTAGGTAAGTAGGTACTTCACCCAACTTAACTACACAAAAAATATCCTTAAAGTCTTTACGTAAAACTACCGCATCCAATCTTCGTATATACACGTCTATCATCAAAACGGGCTTGGCAGCGTTCATGGTTATCAGTCACGCACATTTCGTGTTTTACTCGAAATTCTTAAAACCTATAATAACTGATGATTAGTTAGCACACTTAGCGTAATTTGGTTTCTGTGAACAGATTCGCAATTCGCAATGTATGGTGATGTAGTGCTGTATGACCTAAGTTTAACTAGACTTAGGTGATGAGGATTTATAAAGAAATAATACCGCGTACATCGAAAGATTGGAACAATTTGCCTGCAGCGGTCTTCTCCTCCGATTATAATTTAGGTGTCTTCAAGGCTAACGATTACATCACTGCTTACCATCAGGTGGGATCGTAGCACTAGTTTATTTCATTACAAAAAAAGTTTTTTTTTACTATTGATACGCTCGCGCTTGACCACTGTTTCACCTGATGGTAGCGATGATGTGGTCGACGATGGAGGATGCTTGCCTAGAAATTATCTTGAATAGATGACTCTTGACTGAAAGAATCTCAGGTAGTCGTTTTTACCGCATAGATAGAAGGACTGCAGTCTTCCCGTCCGATTATAATTTAGGTGTCTTCAAGGCTAGAGTGAATATGCTCTTAATAAACAAGTGCGCTTCACTATCAACGATTACATCACTGCTTACCATCAGGTGGGATCGCAGTCAAGCACTAGTTTATAGCATTAAAAAAAAAAGACTTCTAAAGGAATTCTGTCTTTCCTTGAATAACAAATAAATTATTAATAAGTTGTTGCTTAAGATTTTATACTCATATTTGACTCTGCTCTTCACTACATTCATTATCAAGCACCTATTTACTTAAAACAGTATCTATTGTTTTTATTATGTAATTAAAGTTAATTTAAATTCATCTATCGAGAAACTCTTGACATTCTCAGAACAAATGAAACATGTAGTATGCTGTGGCAGGTTGCCATGCCCCACAACTGTAGTAACTGTGAATCTAAAGCAACGATTACACTGTATGTTAATAACAACTTTGCCATATTGAAAAAAATAATATTCTCTTAAACAACTTTGATGAAAAGAAGTTGTAAAAATCCAAGCTGGATGAAATCTCGTTTGATTTTTGTGTTCTACCATCATTACTCTGCTCTTGTCCATGTTACTAGTCGTCAATGTAACATGACTTCTTCCGTTCTGACTCAGCAACATTAACGCTAGCATTTTAAGAAAGAACGAGAAAAAGAGATAAAAAAAAGAGAAAAAAAGAAAGAAAGAGAAAAAAAGAAAGAAAGAGAAAAAAAGAAAGAATGAGAAAAAAAGAAAGAAAGAAAAAAAGAAAGAAAAAAATGTTTGGTGACAATCACACAACAGAAATAAGGCAAAACAAAACAACAAACAAACGTTTCGATATGGATTTATGGTTTGCTATTGCCTCAACCCCGACAATTTATAGTAGTAAAACTCAAGTGATTACTTTTAATAAGACTTCATAATTTATCCCAAACACAGTTAAAATGGATGGAATGGAAACTTTAAACAATTACACTTTGTTCTTTCCTAGCCACTCTGGCAATATATTTACATTACAACTGACTAATTAATGAATTTATATAACATCATTAAGATTCTACGTTTTAGCCCACAGCTTGCATTGTCTTGGCAACACTTAATTAATTACTATTACGTATATGTTACAAGCTGAGGCGCAGTACTGTTAACCTATTTTGTTTATTACCTCTTTAATGCTTACACAATAGGTTTGCAGTGTGGTCTATGGTTTGCGCGCCTTTATTTGACATTGACAGTGCATTTTGACAGCCAAACTAAAGATGCACAGTATTTGACAAACAAATGCATGTAATTCAATTGTCAAATTAATGCTAATGTGAGTAAGAATTGTATAATGTAATGGTGTCCCCATTGCATACCTGCCCTAAAATTTGATAATTTAGAATTAGGGTAAGGAAAATGATGATGAATTCCTGAGATTTTTCTTTGGCTACACACGTACCTATTTTGCGTATAACTTGTCTAATTTAGAAAATATTTATTTAGTTTATTTATTTATTTTACAATTCATTTACACGCACTTATATAATAAAAGAAAAGAAGACGGAAACAGAAAAATAGGTACATAGGTAATGCTTATTTCTACTGAAATCTCTTCTTCTTTCTCTTCTTCTTCTTCTTAGTTTTTATGATGTAGAATGCAGTCACTTTGTTTTTCTCATTAGAATGAGAATGCACCACATTCTAACATTGGCAGCATATTTGTGTCGGGTCTTCTCGGCAAACTTAGCTGATATAGTCAATATTACAATTAAATTCTCAGCAAAATTTTACTGAAATTATTCTACATAACTACTGTCCAGTTTTGTAAACACTTGTGATAAAAAAAAAAACTACACCATTTTTATATTACAATATTCATGAGGAATCCTTTTGCACTCAGAAAAAAGGCTAAAAAAAAAAGAATTCCTAGTTTATGAACATTGCTTTATAATCTATACACATGTTGCATAGTGTCGAAACCTAATTACGAAACTATTTTATAGTAGGCGATATAGAAGACAAACTTGTTTTTCGAGAAACCGGAATCTCATCTTGCGTAACGCTCTTGATTTGATAACACTTGACTGATAAGACACTAGGCGCTATCTCGGAGACTTTCTTCGCAAACATAGTTTGGGTAATGCAAGAATAAAATACGAGACCTCTTTGGATAGAGATTTCTCGTTTTAGGTCGTGTGTGGAAAATATTAGTGGGTTCTAGTGGCCTATATCCAGCAGTTAATGACTAGAAGGTGATAATTGTAAAGTTAAACTACCATACATAGTACATATATACCAAATCAAATCAAATCAACTTTATTGTGGACTATAGGTATACATCATAAATACAGGTATTAAATAATTAAAATAAGCTCAGCTATGTCCCGCCGTTGAGGCATACAATAATAAAATATTTAAAGTCAGAATTTAAAACACAATGAATCATATTAGTCTCGATACATTATTAAAATATTCCAAATTATTAATACATAGAAATTCAATTCGAAGTCATATTAATCATAATTCATTATTATAACATTGCAAATTATATTCTTATATAATAATATAATATATATTAAAGAGGAAAGACACAAGCAATTTAAATGATATTCAAATACAATTCACAGTATTATCATAAATACGTGGGAAAAAAATGATAATTATTTTTCCTTTCTTGTCATTGGAATACAATATTTTTGTCACATAAGTAATCTTTGACCAATTAATTCCATAGATAGAAGGGTTTTTCTTAGCGGCATGATAATCTGCAGATATCTGCAGATTAGAAATGGGCCGTAATCTTACAACGCGGGGCCCATTGCCGTTTGGTGGATGTACAATTGTACAATTGTACATGTTTTCGAATTTTTTGGTTCTAGGACTTGCAGGTTTCCTCACGATGTTTTCCTGCACCGTTTGAGAGCAGTGGTAATGTAATAAATTACACAAAGTAGCGCCTGGCTGGGTTTAAACCTATGACCTACAACTCGTAAGTCGGGGCTGTTACTACTGCTATACGTAAAAAAATAAATTTAAATAATAAAATCATGTTCTATAAATATTTGAAATATTACAAGATTACGCGATATTTTGCAACCTACAACGACATTCCTATATGAAGTGCCGGTTGTAATTTTGTCATCAAAGTTTAGAAATAATTATCTTAATGATGTAACTTCGATTATGTTAAGATGGATAGGAACGGTGTATGTTTGAGCGTGGGTGGGATGGCTTGCGGCAATAATGAGCCGTTTGAAAATATGATTTATAAGCTGTTAGGTTAAAGTTGTTTGTTTTTTTGCCCTTGACACGATAAGCGTGTATTTTATTTATAGTTGAATTAAACAGTAAATTAACTGTTTTAATTTAAAATCTTCATCTTTATGTTTTGATTCTATATATAGTGATGAGTCTAAACCATGGTTTCTTATTTTTAACCTACTAGTTTCATTTTAGATGTCTATAACAGACGAAAGTCCACAAAAATTATGAAACATAGACTCAGGCAGGGAACTCCACTCCTTAGCTGTACGCACAATGATGGTGTTCAAAAAACATTTTGTGTTTAAGGACGAATTAAACAGTGGAGAAATTTAACAGAGACTCTTTCGGGACAAAAGTAGAAGCGAAACTGTTAGATTGCCTGTAAAATGTAAGTGTTTTTACAAAATGTACTATGTCGTCACTATTGAGTGAAAATCTGATAAATGCGAAAGAGGTAACTTTAGAGAAGGAAGAAAAAACTGCGTAGGTACGCTAGTGTAGAATTTTATTAAGTACCACAGCTTGCAGAAGTTCAAGAGAAAATGTGGTCGTCGATAGAGCACGCTTGTCTTGTTGAAAAAAATCATTAGAGAGGCTTTTGAGGTTCGAAAATTGAAGCTAATTGTACATTATTCCAAAGCGTAGATCTAATATTTTTTTTTTAATTTATTTGCATAAAACATGGTATACAAGATGGTAATATGAATACACTGGTAGGTCCTACATGTTTTGCTTCATGAATATAAGCGTGCAAATTTACAATATGACAACAACATACAACCACTGTCACTGTCTGATTTTATGCTCTAGAAACTCCTTGACACTATAAAAGCTATTAGTAGATAACCATTTATATAATTTACTTTTGAACAATCTTATAATCATTGAATAAGAACGTGCAAGAAATTCGATAGACATTCTTATAAATCAAGTAATGAATTACAAAAATCCTGGTTATCGTAAAAACGTTAAATGATATTTGCGAACTTTTGGTAAAGACACTTGGAATTTTATACGAGGTTCTAATGAACTGTCATTGATGGCATTTAGGTACAGATTGCTAAACTTTTTTTAGTGAAATCAAAATGTGCATTCCGAGGTAATTTTCCTAAAAATAAAAATTATATACCAATATTTCATTCCTTAGCTTTTTCTTTTTAAGCGATGTTACTGAGGTCACTCTGTATTTTGTCCAGTACCCAAAAATACATTTTCTTGTTATACTGTACAATACAGTTTTCTTGATTAAAATAGTCAAGCTTTTCAAAGATACAAAACCTACAAACAACAACAATCGAACAAGACCAAACGCAGCTCATCAAAACAATACAATAAACGTTCCATATCCGTATTGATTTAATCCAAGATAATGCATTGAATCAAAATCGGATCGCACATTCATGAATCAAGCCCGACGTATATCGGTTGATTGATTGATGAATCCATTAGATCTGAAATGGTATTGTTTATATTGTAATTTCATTGTGTGTGGTAAGTCGTTATTACAGTTGTATGTAATGAATTTGAGTGACCCAATTCTGTTGTTGCATTTGAATACTACGGTTCGCCATTTTTAGAATATTTTGTTACTCATTGATCAGTATCAATTTGCTTACTTTTTTTCCTACTATCTTTTTGATGTAATTATACTTAGTGCATAAGTGTGTACGCAGACACTGGTGCACTCTCTGTCCCTTTACTCTCATAGTCTGATGGGGCGACAATCCGACACGACCGGAGAGAGATCAGCCCCCCTAGTCAAGTTACAACCGTTTCGTTTCGATTCTCTTTTCGTTGATCACCTCGAGTAGGCCACGCCTCCGATTCCTTTATTCTGACGTCATCTCAACGCTCAGTCACGTGGTCAGAACAAAGGAATAGGAGGCGTGGCCGACTCGAGGCGATCAACGAAAAGAGAATCGAAACGAAACGGTTGTAACTTGGCTAGGGGGGCAGGATCAACTTGAAAACTCCGAGGTACTATAGAGTAATTCTTTTAACAACATCTTACATCACACAACGCCTATGACACGAAGGGCAGACCTAACCTTTTTTTTTATTAGGGGTGTTTTTAAAATCGTGCAGATTTTATCACGCATGCGGGATTGCCCCCTCACGCAAATAATTTTACGCAGCGTGAGACACGCTAGCCTACGATCTAGTTTTCTGCGGGCTGCTGTGCGTTGTGGTTTTCTACAAAGGACGAAAAACGCGTTGCGGCCCGCGCGGGGCTGCTGTCGGGGATCACGCACCGCGCCCCGCGTGCGTATTTCCCGCATTACAATAAATACTTATATGAAAAGGACAATTTCGGGGGTGACGCGTGCGGGGCAATCTCGCATGCGTAATTAAAACCGCACGATATTAAAAACACCCTACGTGGGAAATCATCCAATGACTTCTCGCGCCCTAGGGTGGAGCGCGAGGGCGTGTCAGACTTTTACTGACTAAATCCACACCTGTGTCCTTCAGTTGCCCTTTGTGGTCCATGTAACTCCTTCAAACAATCCCGCAGCCAGCTTAGCTTAGCTTAGCTTCCCACAATCTTGCTGACATTTCTTTGAGGCGGGTTTGGTACTTACCGGACGGCGTGCTACCTATTGCTCACAAATTACAATTGATTGCAGGCTATGGTCCGAAGCGAGGAGGAATGGCAGGCGGTCGCCTCCTTCTGCGAAGCAGTAATGCTAGCGAAGGAGGAGGCTGCACGCGTGAGGGAACGAAGGCCCTCACGCCCTAGCCGCCGTAATTCCGACCCCGACTACCAGCCACGGTAGACACGGGCTTGCGGATGTCGAGCACTGGGTAGCTCGTCGTCCGGCTGTTCGGTAATTAACCGGACCGAGCCCAGTCGTCAACAGCGCGTAGTGATCCTCGCGCTCCTCAAAGAGATGTCAGCAAACCGTAGGGGCCCTGCAGGGCCAATGCCCGGTAGCTAGGACCGCGGAGAATTTCTGAAAGAGAAACCCGTAGTCCTAGAACGCAAAGGGTAATTGAAGGATACAGGTGTGGTTTTAGTCAGTAAAAGTCTGACACGCCCTCCCGCTCCACCCAGAGCGCGAGAAGTCATTTTGATGATTTCCCACCTTAAAAAAAAAAAAAAACCTATTGCTCACCGTCCGCAGGCCCACGACTTCTAACAGCCGTGGCATCTCCGGCGGGGGTCGGGGTTTGAGGATTGAGGCAGACCATTGAGTAATACAAGCATGTTATGTTTGTAGGTAGTTTAATAGACGTCAGTTAGCCGCCTGTATCCAAGTCGTTACTCGCAGATTTTCAAGAGGATTTACAACCGCACATCCAATGTGGTGCCGGTGTAATGGCTTCAGCTAAAATTAGACTGAATCCATGTTATTTACGTGCGTGTATCGTCCATTAAATTGAATGTCTGGACTGTAGGGGTGCACTAGAGGAGAGAAGGTTGCCGAAGATATTTTGTTAAAAAAAACCTGAATGACGGAGATATTGCTAGCCTTGCGTTAGCCCTCTGGCCTCTGCTACTAATTTTATTGGCTAGGTAATTGGGTTGCCATAATGCTTCGTGCTTGTTCCTTTTTTAATTGATATAAACTAGTGCTTAACTGCGATCCCACCTGATGCAATCCTTGATGGTGAGGCGCACTAGTTTATTAAGAGCCTATTCACTCTAGCTTTGAAGACACCTATATTATAATTGGACGGGAAGACCGAAGCAGGCAAATTGTTCCAGTCCTTCGATGTACGCGGTATAAACGACGAGGTGAAACGCTTAGTCTGGACCGTAGAGGTTTCAACAACGTAAGTGTGGACACTCACCATTACGTCGGGTTATACGATGGTAGAAATGTGATGGCGGAATCAAATCATATAATTCCCGCGCACACTCCAAAATGCATTCTGTAAAATACCGACAGGCTGGTAACCCTATGCCTGTGCTCCAGGCTATGATATATAGTAGTGTTGTAACAGAACTCTGCTTCCGCTTCTGCAGAAGTTCCGCAAGCATTTTCATTTCCGTTTCCGCTTCTGCTTCCGCAAAATTTATAACAGAACTCTAAACGGAAGAATACAGCGAGGAGCGCGGGGGTGGGGGGCGCGTGGACGACTGGACACATAGGAAGAGGCGCGGAGGCGGGGGGGGCGAGGGCGGGGGCGGTACACAAACGTGTCGCAACGAGTTTCTTTATTATTATATTTTTTTGGTTCATTCTGCGCATCGCCGCGCCTCGTGACGTGATTACGACGTAGACCTTCTGTTGTTTTAAAAAAATAAAATTATGCTTTTTCTTCATATTATTAACACTTCCGCTTCCGTTTCCGCTTTCGCATCCGTAAATATTTACTTATGACATCTGTTTCCGTTTCCGCTTCCGTTAAGACACTTCTGTTGCATCACTAATATATAGGTACAAAATTTCGCCTGTATCACATTAGTTTGACTATCAAGACAATCTTGTTTGTACAGAAGTGTGCCTGAATTAGCCAGACCATCACGTGCTCTTAACGTGACCCATTTGACGACTTAAGACGAACTGTTAAAGGCATGGAGCTATATTGGGTGTATATCTTCCATCCCTCTTTGTCACTCGCATGCTTGACAATTTAACACGTGATGGTAAGGCTACAGTTCAGCGCCAGTTCCAGCGACTGTCGCTCTATAAAACACTGAAGCCATAAGATTAAAGCGTATCATCAAACTTTGCGTAATTATGATAACATATCTGGGGCCCTTATTACTCGTGTCGGGTTGGAGAGAGGAGACACGTGGCATTTGAGTTAGAAAAAGCAATACTTACAATTTGTATGGGTATAAGGAGTAGGGTACCGTGTATTTATTTGTATCTTTGACAGCCATTACGGATACCCGTTAGGTAAACTCATTTTCATCCGTACACTCTCAATATGGTTCAGTTGAAAACCAGCGCCAGACAACTACCTCGTAGTTGTTTGGCATTTTCGTTGAACTGGACCTTTTTGGCGCTAGCGTGAGACACATGATGTTAGTTGTTCTGTTTTCTAAGTATCAACATGTTTTTCTACATTGTGTGTATCTATGTATGTGCGCCAAATAAAATATTTTTCTTTCTTTCTTTTCTTTCTTTGGATAAACAAGCCAAGAAAATCGGACAAAAAAGTCTTGCCAAGAGGTATCTTTTTTTTGAGCTAGAAAGTCATCCAATGACTTCTCCCATTCTAAGGTGGAGAGGGAGGGCGTGTCAGATTTTTACTGATTAAAAACCACACCTGTGTTTTTCACGTGCCCTTTGAATTCTAGGGCCAAAGATTTCTTTCTCAAAAAATTGTTGTGGCCACACGCACACTCCTGCTTGTCCCTTCAAGGGGAACGAATACAAAGACGTGATGTTATATTATATCCTGTTTCATCACTACTCGATTCCTTTTCACTTTCGATCTCTAGCTTTATAACAGTACCAACCTGATCATCTTGCATCACATCCCTCGACGCCATATTTTATCTCGGAGACGTAAATATAAACGTACTTACTTAAATATTGCGTCAACGACGGTATGAAGAAGTTAACTAAACTGATCTTAGTTTGTTACTAAGCGAAAAATTATATTTATTCTATAATTCTAAGGAGCAATGGTGGCCGAGCGGTAACGGCTCCGACTTACGAGTTGTAAGTCGCGGGTTCAAACCGAGACTCATTACTTTGTTTAATTTATTTCATCACCACTGCTCTCAAAACGGTGAAGGAAAACATCGTGAGGAAACCGGCATGTCCTAGAACCAAAAATTCGAAGACATGTGACATTCACCAACCCGCACTGGGCCCGCGTGGTGGATTACGGCCCATTCCCTCTCCTAGAGTGGAGGCCTGAGTCCCAGCTGTGGGAACATACGGTAACAAAGGTTGATTACGCCTCTTGTACTTTTGCGTGCATAAAGCATTTAATAAATAAATAAAACTCCAGAAAGACTGGAACAATTTGGATGAACTTTGTTGGATTAACAATTTTTTAAATCTTGGGAGCATGTTTTTTTGGGATGCTGTCCTTCTTTCACACAGGCAAAGCCACAGGTAGATGTTAGTTTATTGTAAACCAAAGGACGTTTGGTGGACCAACCAGAGAGCCTAGAGCCTAGGCCCTCTAGGTGGACAGTAGGCAGGGGCGCCCCGACTCCGTGGGTGCTCGGGGGCTCGAGCACCCATGAGAAATAAACAGTGGGTGCCGAACACCCCTGAGAATAGACATCAAGAAACAGATCAGTAATCGCCTTTTAGGTTACATATAAATTATAATATTTCTTGATAATAAAAACTAGTTGCATTTTTATGTAATGGTTCCTTTTTTATATTTTTATCAAACATAATTAGTAATTAAGTAGGCAGTTTGTAAGTAGGACATTTATTTATTTGTCGGTCAATCAGTGTGCATTTCTCTTCTCACACTTCGCCACACTTGACCACTTTTTCAAGTCCATCAAATGAGCATGAGCACCCATGAGGTTTTCTAAAAGCCGGCGCCCCTGACAGTAGGCTTTACTTTCATAGTTGGATGGGACGGTAAATTCAATTTGAATTAAGTCCTTAAATCTGTGTTCCACTTTAAAAGGTCTTCTTTTGCCGATGATATGAATAAATATTTGGTTTTGAGTTTATGAGACCATAAATATAATGCGTCAATATGGAATGTTTTGACGCCATATTTGATATTTGCTATGAATAATGATCTCCAAGTGTGTGAAGGCCATCTTTATAGTTTTGGTAAATAAAGATATTATCGTATTTCATTCATTCTTAAGAGTTAAATTAATTTTAATGAGCATGGACTGAAAAGGAAGTTAGTGATAGCATGACAAGTGACAGGGCAGAATGGAAGAAAAAAACGTGTTGCGCCGACCCCAAATAACACGGGACAAGGGCAGGAAGATGATGATGAGCATGGACTGATAGGCAGTCGCTTCATGTAAAATTGACATCGGTATTGAGATGCATTTTTCATAGTTGGGAAGAGACTAAGCAGGTTGACTGGTTTTTTTTTAAGTTGGGAAATCATCCAATGATTGCTCCCACTCAGGTTGGAGAGGGAGGGCGTGTCAGACTTTTACTGACTAAAACCACATCTCCACGGGTTTCCTTTCTAGAAAATTCCCCGCGGCCCTAGCGGGTATCGGCTTTGGTGGGCCTCGTATGGTTTGCTGAAATCTCTTTAGGAGCGCGAGGAATACTACGCGCTGTGGACGACTTGGGCTCGGTCCGGACGGCGAGCTACCCGTTGCTCGTCATTTGCAAGCCCGCGGTTTCTGTGATAGTCGTGGTCGAGGTTGCGGCGGCTGGGGCGTGAGGATGTCCGTTGCTTCAGGTGTGCTGAACCCGACCGGCCGACCCCCACCGCGAGAGGTCACTGCCGCCGATCGCCTTGACTAGACCATATAGGACATCCACACTGGTTCGGACTAGTTTTTTTTTTAATTCACAACTATCACACAACGCCGTCTAGTCCCAAGCTAAGCAGTGCTTGTGTTATGAGTACTAGACAACTGATAAACATACTTATATTTCTTAATACATACATATTAAAGATAAATTACACCCAGACACAGAACGAAATGATCGTTCTCATCGCACAAACATTTGTCCTGGGTGGGGATCGAACCCACGGCCTCCGGCATAGCAGTCAGGGTCACTAACTACTAGACCAACAGGCCAATCTTATTCTTGCAACAAATCATCTTTTCATTGTTTTTATACGGAAGTCTGCAAAATGATTCTGCAAGGGCGCTAATACAGACGTTTTAAAACGTCTTAAGCTAATAAACCAGACTCCTGTAATAAGAAAAAATAAACAGACTCAAGAGTGTTATTTCTCAAAATCACTTTCCGTTAAGCTAAATATACGAGCTACTGTGGAAATAAAATAAATCTTTGTTGTATAAGCAATAAACGTCAAAATCGTTTGTAGACAATGAGCTGGTCGTTTTGCGAAAACAATTCGCACCCTTTTGTTTTTTTAAGCACCGTGCTTAATATAAATGGCTGTATTTACACCGTAGTGTGTCAAATTGAACCGATGACCTGTCGCGGGATGCGAGACGCACAGGAGGCCTATGTCCAGCAGTGGACGTTTTTCGGCTGAAATGATGATGATGATGTGTCAAGTTGTGGGACGACATGCTAAAATGTAAATATATGGCTCGCGCACGGTACGGCACGAGCTATTAACAATAACGCTGCTAATTAAAAAGAAAAAGGAACCTAATTCTGACCAACAAATTAATCTGCGTTGAATTATAATACAAATCTTATGTGTAGCTAACAGCTACTAACAGATTAAGACAAAAAGAACAAGATCATCGGTTTCTTGTCAAAAAACCATACCGATTGATTAGTACATTGACAGCTCAAAATTTCCTTTCTTCCCAAAGATTGTCTGTCAGTCTTTGACGCGGAGACTGATTTTTCATAATAAAGTAAATAAATATAACATTGCGAACATCAAACCTCGTCATCTAGATGAAATTGACAGAAAAATATTGACGTGTTCATTATTTAACAGTCATTTATTATTTAAACGGTTAGCGTAAAATACTAAGATCTTAAAGGAAGGACCAATGACTGCTTTGCTCCGATTTATTAAAAAGGAATAAATGTGATGTGTGTGTGAAATGTGGCACCTCAATCCTTACGGACATAATCTTTTTACAAACGTTACATACCGGTGTAAAAGCAGCCGGTCTCTCGTTGCAAAACTCGTAAACTATAAAGGGCTCATATTTTTAGTGGTGACTCACAGTTGACTTACCTAAGTCGCAGCTTGAGAAGTCGATAACTTGAGTATAAGCCCTTAAGATTTCAAGTATGCGAGGATAAGAATTATTGTGGTTTATAGTACCGTGCTTGGGTTATTTTGGGTTTATTGTATGTCTCGTTTCATTTCTCATGGACAAATACTGTATTTATAACATTATATTCCTCATCCAACAACACGATGAGGTAGTTATGTAATTTTGACTATGTTTTAGGAGAAGGTTTTTGAAGGTCAAAATTTTTTTTAGTGACAATTTTTATTTATAAAAAAATTTTTTTTTGGTCTCAGGCATCAAGGCCCACTAGTGTAGATATTAGTACTGACAATTTTCCTCAAATAAGAAAGAAAAAAGGAAATATATATATTGTAATGAAAATTATAGCTGTACTTAGTACATCAAATTGTAAATTTTGACATTTCTGCAACTATGTCATTGTTCTATTGGACGACTGGAATGTGGATGGATGAAGATAGAGGCTGAAGAAAAGATGGATGGATTGTGTGAGGAGGAATGATATTGTTACGAACGTGAGTAATTAAATGCCGGTTTACTAGCAGAGAACTTTATTGTTAATTACCTACTAAACCTTATTTAATAATAATAGAGGTAGGTACTTTATGTCGGACTGTTCTAGAACTTGCCAGGCCTGGGTAGGTACTTCCATTCTAGAAGGTTCGTGCAGCAATGCATTTTAATTATTTGATCTAACTCTTGATTTCATCGAATGTATGGCGTGCTCAAGTTTCACGACGTAACAATATGAAAGAGATGTGTGAGTTAGCATGGCGGTTGACAAGACAGAATGGAAGAAGAATAAGTGTTGTCATAACCCCAAGTAACATGGGACCAGGGCAGGGAGATGATGGCTGCGAAATTGTTCGAAAGAATCATCGTGGCCCTGAAACACCAAGGGTCACGGGAAGGAACACGAGTGGGATTTAGTCAGTAAAAGTCTGACACTCCTTCTCGCTCCACCCTTGAGCGCGAGAAGTTATTTAATGATTTCCCATAAAAAAAGGAATAATATTTTCCAATTTATTAATTTTGAATATTGTACAAAATAAATTATAAGAATTCAAAAGTTAAAAACAAGACATTAAATATATCTATCTAATATTTGTAAAGCTCTTTGGTAAAAACATTTTTTTATTTATGTCAATTCGACAAAAAGTATAGTACGGTATAGTATAATTTCTTGGTATCATGACATTTAACAATATCTTGACAATTGTAGCTGGACTTTGCATTAAATGTCATCTTGATAAATGATCGTTGACTTTACTGAGGAACCTGTTCAACTTGTTCCTTCTTCCGCCATTTTGATTTTGATAGCTGGTTTTATTCTCCACATTACTAGGTACTCCTTGTGTTTCTGACCTTCTCCGCTTACCAACTAACCTACGTCGGATAAATCCGACAAATACCCATGGGGATTGAAGAGCTAAACGAGATGGAGTACCAATTGCAAACACACACAAGAGCCTGGCGAATAGGACACGAAAACACTCGTCGGACCTATACGACGCGGGCGTTTGAAGGGTTAAATACATATCGAGGAATATAATAAGGATTGAGAGTCATTTTATATTATGCCCCATAGACAAAAATATTTTAAGCACTCGTTTTGTCCATTAGTACTTTTTTAATGCCATTTTTCCTGTCAAGCGCTATTTTCAACTCTTCAATAGCAAATTATGAAATCCAAAAACTATTTTAAACACAAAAAAAGCTAACAGTAATACTTATTTTATTTTTCCGAAAAATAAAAATTAATCAGCTTAAAAAGTCCCCTACGTTAGTCGCAGACTAAACACAAATATCGTTAAAATGAATAATGTCTGGGTTTTTATAAATTATGAGCGTAAAGTAAACACTGGGTTATGCAGTTAACCAGTTTTAGTTGAACCTTTGTATAATTAGAATATGATTAGGTATATATCGGTTCGTTGTAAGATATAAAAAAAACTGATATTTTGATTAAATTTTTTAATGTCAGAAGTATGTTTTAAGTTCGCGTCGTGTGTGGTCTCTGCCGAATAGATTATGTTGTAGCGGTTTTATTTATACATCGTGGTCATGTAAACGCCTGGTTACTACTGTTCTACTGGTTAAGTATAAATGTGGATGTAGAGGGAGACGGAGGCCAAAGAAAAGGTGAGGAGTGATATGAAAGAGAAGGGAGTCAGTGACAGCGTGACTGTTGACAGGACAGAATGGTAGAAAAAACCTGTCCTTGGCCCTGAAACGCAAAGGGCAACTTAAAAAACACAGGTGGGTTTTAGTCAGTAAAAGTCTGACAACCTTTTTGCTTCACCCAGAGCGGTAAGAGTCATTTAATGATTTCTCACTGAAAAAACAGGAACTTGGGACCATTCGACTAATCCCCGATTTAAATATTTAAATTTGAGTACTTCTCAAACTCTACTGTAGCCTGAGGACTTTTAGGTTTTATAGTCCATCCTAAGGTTGTCTGGGAGATATCGCTGTCAGCGATAAGACCGCCATTGTACCCATAGATCTAAGTTTCTGTAAAATTTTGATGTACAATACTTTTGTACTATTTTAGTGTACAATAAAGTTTATTCTATTCTATTCAGAAGCCCGTCCTAATACGCTCATTTTAATTAGTTCAATAAATAATTGTTAAAAATGCGACATAACGTTGTAATTACAAAGTGGGTAACTAAAAAACTGAAGTTATAATTAACAAAATGTTTACATAATTAATTACAGGTGTTAGCTACCCTTTAATGTTGAGTGAACTATTTTATTTTAACACTTTAGTGTAAATATTTTCATGTTTTAATTATAATATCACTTTGTTTTAGTTCTTTAATAAAGTAAAAGCTTTTTCAGTTAATGAGGTTTATATGTGGAAAGATTAATGTTTAGCACAGGGTTAAATAAATTACATTGTTGTTTTTGATAAGTTATACAAAGAAAGAAAAGTGTTTATTTGAACGTCACAGGCACTACGTTTAGTATAGGAATGACACATTACTTATAATTACTTATGATGTTTCCGTAATTTTGTGATTATAATGAGCGCTGTTTGAAATAAATGATTCGTCATTCCTTACATTTCATTTTATTTACTATATTCCTTATCAAAGTACTACTGTTCATATGTAGAATCAGTTAATTGTAGATTCGGTCATTTATAGAATCGGTCATTTGTAGAATCTGTCGTTTACAGAATTGTACGTTTTGAGAATCTGTCAATTATAAACTATGAAGTAGTATCGCGAATCTGTCATTCCTAGACTAAACGGACGCAACTTTTTAAAACAAAATTAACAATTGGTAATAATAATATAATAATAATAAAAAAATTGTCGGTAGTTTGGACCCTATTCCCGATACCGGCGGGATACGGATTGATTTTACGAATGGGTTTCAGTCAGTAAAAGTCTGACACGCCCTCTCGCGCCGTCCAGAGCGTGAGAAGTTATTTGATGATTTCCCACCACCAAAATCGGACGGTCCTTTTTTAACCGACATCAGAACGAAGGAGGTTATCTACAATTTGAAATGACGTTGACGAACGGGTTTTTTACTGTTCAACGAGTGTTTTTTAAACAATAGTATTGTTACCTCTGTTTAGTAAGATCATTAAATTCATGTTTTCGCAGAAACTGCTTATCAGAATTGAAACTTCCTGTGAGTTTTTGCTGAAAGCGAAAAAGTAGGGTCTGACCACATTACCCGTTATCGGCGTGATCGCGTGAGGCAACGGTCCTCACGCCCAAACCGCCGCCGGGATTCCGATCCCGATTTCCGGCCACCGTAGGCGCGGGCTTGCGGACGGTGAGCAATGGGTGGCTCGCCGTCCGATCGTCCGGTAACCGTCCGGACCGGGCCTAAGTCGTCGACGGCGCGTACTGTTCTACGCGCGCCTCAAGGAGATGTCAGCAATCGTAGGGGCCCAGCAGGGTCGAAGCCTACTGGGGCCATGGGTGATGCGAAAGAGATCCCCGGGGCCCTGGGAAAAAAAATGGCAAAGAAGGAACAGGAGTGGGTTTTTAGTCAGTAAAAGTCTGACACTTTCTCGCGCTCCGCCCAAGAGCGGGGGATGTCATTAGATGATTTTCCCAACCGAAAAAAAAAAACCCTTTATCGGCGTCCGTCGTTAAGATGAATGCTCTAAGGCAGCCCGAGCCTACTGGGGCCATGGGTTCGATTCTGAAAGGAAAACTCGGGGTCCTAAAACGCAAGCAAAGAAGAAACATAGGCCCCGCTACGCAAATCCCAAAATTATCCACGAAAATTTGTCATAATTGGCAAATTCATAATTGAATCAACAATTTTTTTCAATTTTTTTATCAAGTCTAAGAGACACCTTACAATTTAGCTGTTGCAAAAAATTAATAAATTTTTATTTTTACATTTCAGGTAAATTAAGGCGACATCCATACAAATTCAGTATCAAAATAAATAGTAAGTGCCCAAAATATTTCTCGCTCCATGTTATGTAAGAGTTTAAGTATGAGGTTTTCTTATGTAGAGGGTTTATTTCATTGTATATACATTTAAATCTAATAATAACATAATTAAAACTAACTTACAAAATAAAAATAAAATCCATAAAGTACTAAAAAAAGCAATCTACAGTACGGCGTCGAAAAACTCCTCCACATCGCTGTCGACTGGTAATGTACCCAAAAGACTGGCGGCATTGCCACGCTGAATGGCAATGCTTATCCTTTGTCCGAAGTAAAAGCCAGCCCTTGGGTCATGGTCTTCTTATGTAGATATTTTGGTGTCCCAACAAACGCAATCCAGACCCAAATATTCACTTAGCAAATAAACGTTTAAGCTCCTTATACCTAGGAAAGCTCAGAAAATCTGACCATCAGCCCCATCCCCACTAACCGGGTTGTGGAGGTCTGGCAGGCAGTTCTCCATGTAAAACCCAGGTATTCAGACGCATCCGGATAGACTAGAAGCCGACCCCAGTCCCCAAGCTAGTTGGTAAAAGGCTAGGAAGATGACGACATCTAGCAAAGATGTCCCTACTAGGGGGAAATGGATTTCCATAGTGACGTAAGTCTCTTTAGACGACTCTTTAGAGCAAGCTTAAGACAAGACGAACGATAAGCAATATTTACATAGTACATTGTGATAAGAATGGAGAATCGTTCGTCATTGTAACCGAGGAAGAATTCGCCTGAGCTGCAGGCGAGGGTATTATGGAGCCGAGTCCTGGCTGATTGACTAATTTCAACGTGTATCAAACGACGTTTTTCATTACACTTAGGAAGAAATAAATAAACGGGTGCTGCAGGCGACTAGTGGGGGCTGCGTGATGCCAGCCTGATACGATAAATACAATTAATTGTGGCGGGGGGAGGGGGGCGAGTTGGCAGACTGTGTTTAAAAATGTGTCGAGCAAGTATATTCAAAGATCGATATATATATAATCAATGTCGTTATAATTTCATTGATTGCAGTATTGCTTACCATCAGGTGGGATCGCAGTCAAGACAGTCAGTTTATGTCATTTAAAAAAAAAACTAGTTTTGAGAAATCATTGTCCTTCTTATTCAGGGAAAGGCGGGTAAAACAAAAGCGGGTTCAAATAATACTGGTATTCTAAGCACGTGTCGTCGCGGGGGTGACTTGTACCTACCCCCGGCGTGACATCCATTCTTGTCGGTTCACGCTCATTAATATAATTACTGTGAATAATCACCGTAACATTTCTGTAATGAATGACCTATTGACATGCTAATATTTTGGTCGTAGGAAAAAGGTGGAGGTTTCTTAAAGTGGGAACTGTGGTGTTTCTTTATTCTTCACTTTACCTGTTTTAATTCTTGATAGTTATTATGACCACCAAAAACCATAACCCAGAAGCAATGGAGATGGCCGCTGTACTCAGAGTTTCCTTTTTTGATATTATATCCGACATAGTCCGAAGAGTCGCCAAATTTAAGTGTAAGTGGGCAGGGCACATTTTCTCGCAAAACAGATGGTCGATAGGTGTGAAAAGTAAAAAAATAAAAAGAAAATTCCGTAAATGTGACTAACCCAAAAAAAAGAAAGCAAAAATTCAAGAAAAAATAACAATCAATTTTAAGAGATTTTTTTGTTTGTTTTTGTTTAAGTAAATAGAAACATAAAAAAATCTCTTGAATTTTTTATTGAAAGAACGTACAGTGTCTGTTTGCTTGCCTTTGAGTTTAGTTATTTAAATTCCTTTTCTTCTATTATGAATAGCAATATATTATCATCATCATCATTTAAGCCGAAAGACGTCCACTGTTGCACATAGGCCTCTCCAAGTGTCGCCACAATGAAACGGTCTTGTGCGTCTCGCATCCATCGGAAACCCGCAACCCTTACTAGGTCATCGGTCCACCTTGTAGGACGCCTTCCAACACTGCGTCTTCCGGTACGCGGTCGCCACTTTAAAACCTTTCGGCCCCAACCGTAACGGCCATCTGTTCTGCGAGCAATGTGCCCTGCCCATAGCAATATATAAATACTTAAAAATGCCTGGCTAGTTTTTTTCAAGGTGTGTAATTAAAATCATCAAATAACTTTTCCCGCTTTTTCTGCTTACAGTCCACCTGTGTTTGTTCAGTTGCTTTACGTTCCAAGGCCACGGTAAATGTTTCAGACAATATCGTAGTCCTAAGCAATCTATGTAGCTTAGTCCCAAGATTAAACAGAATCCTTAGAATAATTAAACAAATAACCTTGGCAGCAATAAATAACATCGAACCCATCAACACCTGGCCTAAGCCCTCATTAGACCAAACTCACTAACAAGCTATAATTTGCGTGACACGATCAATATATACTGCCTAACAATAACTTTTTAACGTGCGTGTTTTGAAGCGTGAAAAAGATGGCGGATTGGTGCGAAATTTGACATAACGCTACTAGTCGATGGAAAAGTTGTCTGTGGTTATAAAAAGTAGATATTTTGTGAGGTGTGAGAGATGGTGTTTTGATTCGTGTTTTACACGATCGTGATTTTTATGGGTGAATTGTTCTTTTTTTGTTATTTGTTCTTGCTTGTCAGATTTTTGTTCATCAATGATTTCTGATTGTGTTATTTTTAGACCAAAACTTGTACCTATTTACGGTTTGAACTTAGTAGTAGTAACACAAATTATGAAACATAATGTTAGCGAAGTTTGGAGTCATAGCCATGGTTTTTTATCACTTAAATTTAACAAATACAATAATACTAACCAACCTCAAATCGTAACAAATCTTTTCGAATAATTTTAATGTGATTAGCTTCGTCCAAATAGTCTGTACCGACTCTGCTATATTCGGTATAAAATTGGCTGAGACGAAAAGTCAAACCTGTATGACTACACTTTGTTTGAAAGTCAATATTCGCATTCGCATTCGCGAATATTGAATTTGAATATTCGCATTCGCATTCACGTATGTGAGAAATCTGACATTTGTTACATCACTATTACATAGTTTTAAAAAACGAACTCATTTCAAAACTCGAATTTAAAAAAAAATAGTCAACCTCTCAATTGTCCGATGCTCCAGTCTCTCCGCAACGAAGTCACTGCTTTCAAATTGGCACAAATAAGAGTCTGTACGAATCACACAATAATAGAAGGTGCATCGTATATTGATACTTATTACTTTCAGAGGTCAATGTCAATAAAGACAAGGCTTTGTTTTGGCACAAGCGACATTATACAGATTGACACAGAAATACCAATCTGTTTCGTCATCAAATGTTCAGTCTAATCATAAACATCTATTTAGAGGGTGACTGGCAATTAGTGTACGATACTTAAACACGTGATTGTGCTCATGATAACAAACAATTTTTATTAAGGAAGCAAAGCCGAAATCGCGAAAAAACAATCAGCTGTTCAGTACATTAGGCAAACATAAATGTACTGAACAGCTGATTTTTTTTCGCGAATTCAGGTTTATTCCCATAGTAAAAGTTGTTGGTTATCATGAGCACAATCACGTGTTTAAGTATCGTACACTAATTACCAGTCACCCTATATATAAAACGAGTAACTGACTGACTGACATATCAACGCACAGCCGAAACTACTGGGACAAGGAGCGTGAAATTTTGCACAAGAGTTCCTTTTATGACGTAGGCGAGCACTAAGAGAGGATTTTCCAAAATTCACCCCCTAAGAGGATGAGATGGGGGTTCAAATTTTGCATGGAGAAATCAACTTTCACGCGGGCGAAGCCGCTGGCAATATTATAGAAGCTAGTAATATTATAAAACTGATAGTTAGTGAGTGTGTATGTTTGTTACTTGTTCACGCCCGAACGGCTTAACGGATTTCAATGAAACTTGGTACACGGATAGACCATGTCCTAGAATACCCTTAATGATTTCTAATTGATTATTATTATTAAGAACAAATTTCTTAATAATTGATTTCAAACTGTCCTAAAAAGTAATTTAATAGGCAATTTAACTGTAGGTAACTTATTTTTTGATGTTATAGATTATGTTACAAATAAGAATAGCGTACTTTTTCTTAGAGTCTAATATTGTTAGAAACACAATAATATAATATTCACACAACGCCATCTAGTCCCAAACTAAGCAGAGCTTGTGTTATGAGTACTAGACAACTGATAAACATACTTAAATATTTCTAAATACATACATATTATAGATAAATTACACCCAGACAGAAAAAATGACTGTATACACTACTAAAGACAATATAATATCTTTCAGCAATTACTTTCAGGAGGCTGTTGCTACTGCCACGCAATCTGACGAGAAGAGATGAACTCTTGTTGCGTATGACAGCTGAGAAACTGTCGACTTTGGTTTGAGCAAACATTTCCGAAGCACTGCAATAACGTGGCAGCCGCATCAGCGCCCATAAAATAACTTTAGACTACTGGAACTTTTGGCTTTTCTTTTGTAGTGTTCTAGTTTTAGCAAACTTGCGCTAGTTTATCAAGTGTTATTAATTAATTGTCCAGCTTGGAGGCGCTTCCGTGTGTTTGGAAATGTGAAGCGAAGGTCAATTAATTTAGACTAGAATTGGGTAACGCAATACACTGTGGAGAGTCATGTTACAGCTGTGTTTGAGTTAGACAGATGAATGGTTTTGCCTGGATACTAAAGTTACATTGGGACATAAATATCTAAAGGTTACAAAGTGGATTAGGTATCCTAAAATATTCAAGAAGGTTTTGAAAACACTATAAATTGCAAACCAAATATACATTTAAAACTGTTCCTTTAGCAATTTCTCAGAATTAATAGCAACCAGAACTGTGAATTGGTTCGAAAGATACCACAGCTGACTAATTGTTCCAGTTCTTCGATGTACAATGCGTTCCAAATAAGAATAGGATCGATTGCCATGTTGTGACGTCACGTCATACTGTCAAATCGCAAGTTATTGGGCAAAATTGAAGAACTCAGAGTTGAGCAAAATTGAAGAACTGGATTCTGATTAAACTTTTTTCGTTCATTGTTCGTAAATAAATTTTTAAAATTTCTTGTTTTGCTCACCCTATTAATTCTTCGATTTGACAGTATGACGTGACGTCACAACATGGCAATCGATCCTATTCTTATTTGGAACGCGTTGTACGCGGTATAAACGACGAGGCGAAACGTTTAGTGCAGACCGTAGCGATGTCAATAACGTAAGGGTGGAAATTTGCCGTACGTTGGGTTGTCAATGGTAGAAAGATAATGGCAGAATCAAGTCATATAATTCCTGCACTCTTCAAAATGCATCCTGTAAAATACCGTAAGGCTGGTTACCATACGCCTGTACTCCAGGCTATTTAGATTGCATTTGTAGAATTGCATGTTGTTATATTAATAAATAGATACAAGTTAAAAACTCCTAAAACCATGACTCACAAAATACGATGATCAGCTGTAAAGTTAACCCCATAATGCTATAAGCGATACACCAAACAAACCGTAAAATAACCGTATCGTTCGTCACTTAATACGTAACTAGGGTTAACGAAGCGAGCCGTCAGCGCGAGAGGGTTATAACCCTTTAATGTTCACGTATGGTATAAAGGACCGAGTAAAGTGATATAATTATGGGATTTCTAAGAAATGACTAAATAATATGAATATATTTTTTTTAATTGTTCAAACCTGTGCTTAACTGCGGTCCCACCTGATGGTTAGTAGCAGTGATGCAATCGTTGATGGTGAGGCGCACTAGTTTATTAAGAGCCTATTCACTCTAGCCTTAACAGTCCCGCAGTTATTGGCCCTAGTAGTCCCGTCCATTTTAGCTGATACGTCTATTTAGTCTTTGAGGTGTCGATTCAATTGGTTCTTGATGCTTACGCGAGCTACTACGGTAATAACTTACCCTCGATTTTTGATTAAAGCATTTGAAGTTGAGGATTTCTCAAATTCTACTTTAGCTTGAAAACCTGTCAAAATGAAAGACGTCCACTGTATCGGATTCCCGTGACTCTCACCAGGTCATCGGTCCACCTTGTGGGAGTCCTTCCATCGCTGCGTCTTCTGGTACGCGGTCACGACTCCAGAACCTGTCGTTCCTATCGACCATCTGTTCTGCGCATAAAGAACTGGAGACGTGTTTAACTCACAATGCTCAATTCATAAATCCGCCTTCAATTTCTCTCACGAAGAATGGAACGAAATGGAACCTATATTTTACTATTTTTAACGTAAGACCACACAAAACATGGAACAACACATCGCTCACGACTTACCGGGCACCCTTTTTAAACAAAGTTATTTTTAAAGGTTTTATTTTTATCCTAAAACAAAACATGGAATTAATTTGTTATACATTGTTAAAGTTTTTTTGACAATTTGTCATGGTGATGTGCAAGATCATTTACGGGTTAGTGGTTACGGTAAGTAGATGACAAAGGGTTTAGATTGATTATGAAGTTTTAGTAAGGACTAGCTTACGTCCGTGGCTCTGCCCCCACGGAATTAAATTCTCGCCTTTAAGAAGTGATTTCCATACAAAATTACCCTATTCCCATTATAATTATTAAATTGGTTTTATTAGTATTTTTTTATTTGACTGTAATAAAATTATAGTTAAGTATTTTTTAAATATTAATTATTCGTGTAAATAAATACATTACCAATTAAATTTTACATTTTTTTGTGAGTTTTTCAATTTGTTTTTCTTTTAATAAAAAAGAAATAGGTAAATCTAAATGGGACAAGTCATTTTGGAGTTTTAGCAAGACTAACGATTGATTTTAAATATTATTATAATCTATTTAAATTATTTTAAGAAAATAATTTAAATAAATTATAGAGATTAGAAAAAAGCCATTTGTTTTTATTTTTTAAACATTGCTTTTCTTATATTTGAAAATAAACAGCTAGGCATTTTATAACAATCTTAGTAAATTCCTGACTAACTTCGATTACCTACTATTTGGGGTACTTTAATCAATCTTTTGTCATCACAAAGTTTCAATATAGCGTTATAATAAAAATTAAGTAGCTTTTCATTTTTAGATAATCCATGTAACATGCAGTGGCGTAGTTTGTATAAATATAATTGGTAACACGTGTTTCTAAAACACATTTTTGATTTTCTGAATCCCGCCGTAACTTTAAAAAAAGAACCACGATTCTACAAATTTTCAAAAACAACCCTAAAACGATTACATTTCTCATACAAAACTCAATAACTCACGACCATACTAACACCAATCGATCCCCTAACTCCAATAAATACAAAATCGAACACAATCTTTCAAAACTCCCAGACTCCTATAAAAAAAAACTTTATCGATATGGTAATAGAAGCAAATAAAATATCTCTCTCCACCCCGTAAAGAAAAATAACGAGATCACCCCAAAATATCTGGTGAAGACGGACTTAACGAAGTGTATGGTAAGGTGTGGGCACAGTGAATGTACGAAGCTATGGTTTGCTATACTACGCTATAACAATATTATGACATTTATTTCAGACAAAAGTCTATATATTGTTAGTAACACAAGAAACCTTACAAAGCTGTTGTTAGTAAATACAAAGATATTCACAAAGTGGCACCGCATAGTAGCGCCAGTTTATGCCAAGCCCTGGACGCGACCACCCTCAGTGTGTATTCGCATCCAGTGCCGCCACATTGGCGAGTTCCAGCGACCCACGAACACGCTCAGAAGGTTGTTAGAGCTGGCCCGCATGCACTTCATCACAGACGCACAACGCTTCCTCAAGATTGCATGAAAATCATCCACATTTTTCGCCGCAAACATTGCTGAAGCGCTGCAGTGGCGCGGCAGCCCGAACAGTATCTCGAACGCTATGGCAGATGAAACACAGATCTGCGGAATTGTTCGAAATAGTTAGCTCCGCAGCTCTGGAACGCAAAGAGGAACTGAAGGAATACCGGTGATAAATGATATTTATTCTGCAAATAGGTTTCAAAAAAACAAACACTTTTACTCGTCAATTTAAACTAGATGAGGCCGGTGTTTCTTAGCTGACTACCCTGAGAAGAAACACCGAAACAAATTCAGGGGTCAAAGTGTCTTTTTGTTGTCTGTCAAGACCCTTTAACTCGGAAACTCGTAGAGGTATCAAGTTGAAATTAAAACGATATATTCAAGTCTACGGTCCCTTGAAGCTGTGAAAAAATCAAATTTCTGAGTTAATGAAAAAAAAAGATACGGCCGTTTACGTCGCAAAAAACGTATATTTCGACACTCTCAAGGAAATCAAAATTCATAGGGTACTTCCCATTGACCTAGAATCCTTAAATTTGGCATGAAGCAAGGTCTCATAGCACAAATATAGGAAAAAGTCTGAAAATTTGTTGTTACGTCACAAAAAAAAAAAAATTGTGATACGGAAAAATCTTCGTAACTCAATTCGGGAATTAAACTGTTTTCATAGGTAAGTTTGTACGGAACCCTCAGTGCGCGAGTCCAACTCGCACTTGCCACGTTTTTTTATATACTTAACAAATTTTCCGAGTAACATGAGAAATTATACATTTATTCATGTACACACAAACACTTGAAAATGAAAAGAACTAATACAGATAGATGATTGATAAGATGAATGATAAATACAATTTCTTCCAACAGACAAAAATATATTTTCTTGAATGATTTTCCATGATACATACGTGTAACATACGTTTTTAGAGACTTGCTTTGTATAATACTTACACACTACGTATTTAAAATCACTCATTACTCCACTTAATACCTTTCCAAAGCTCCATAAATCTTCTCATAGCATATCAACACTTACTTCTCCAGCGTATTTCGTCACTGAATCACAGCTTAAGAATGCAGATCGAATCGACGTGACTTTCGTAAGGGGGAGAACTGTACAAGCTATACAATTATACATACAATGTATACTATACATTATTATGTACATGACTGTAACGAATTTGATGCGGTTTTTTATCGGAGAAATGTATTTTTATTGGCTTCAATTGACGCTGATTTGGGATCGAAAGATGAAATCTTATAGGGTAGAATGTTTATCGATAGCGTGTTTTTTTGTTTACTCGTATTTTGTAAAACTATGGATGAATTCTAGTTAAGAGTTGCTTATGTAGTTAGCAAAGGAAATAAGTGACTCCTTAGCTGGTAGCGTTGTGTGAGGGTAGCTGTGGGTTTTGAGAAATTGGCTATAAGGTGAATTTCTACAAGGTTGCCCGCGAAATTTGACTGGCCTGTTGGTCTAGTTGTCAGTGGCCCTGACTGAGGAGATCCGGAGGTCGTGGGTTCGATTCCCACATAGGACAAATGTTTGTGTGATGAGCACGATCATTTGTTCTGTGTCTGGGTGTAATTTATCTATAATATGTATGTTTTTACAAATATAAGTATGTTTATCAGTTGTCTAGTACTCATATCACAAGCCCTGCTTTGTTTGGGACTAGATGGCGGTGTGAAAGGGTTAAAAAAAAATTTCATAGGTTTTACAATTTTTCAATTGAGTATCGAATAGTATAAGGTGTATTTATGTATGTATCTACACAATTATACTCATCAAAACCATTAAAATCACTCTCTAACTTAGTAAAGAGCTAAAATATACAATTTTAATTTTTAAAAATCATTTTACCTTGTCTCTAAGCTTAATAGGATGGCTATAAGCCTAAAGCGCCTATTACACTACGCGTTATTCAATCTTAGTCTATGTAGCGTCACACAAGAAAAAGAGCAACTTACGCCAATGTTGTGTAAAGGAATGAAACAGAACGATGAGATACATAGAAATACATAGACTAAGAACTGTCTGAATAACGCGTAGTGTAATAGGCCCTTAAGTTTGACGCCTCTTTTATTAGTTCTCCAATGTCAAAGATCATCTCCGCAGAAATCAATTTTTTTTTTGCCTAACGATAGATTACTTAGATACTTAATTATTATGTTTACTTTAAAATATTTCTTCCTATTAAACTCAACTAAATAAACAAAACTTTCTTCATACAACTCACCGTTTATGCTAAATGATGGCGTGTGATTTATGCTAAGTTATGCCAGGCCATGGTGTCGAGGAAAGTCTCTAATACGTTGATCTTGACCTAACCTTTATGTTACTCCATAAATTATTTATATGGCTTTCTCGTTTAAGGACATGGAGTATATTAACTCATCAAGAAGGTCGATGCCCGCTAGGGCCATGGAGAATTTCTGAAAAGGAAACCCGATACAGGTGTGGTTTTAGTCAGCAATTCTGACAATCCCTCGCGCTCTAACCTAGACCGAGAGAAGTCATTGGATGATTTCCTACCAAAAAAAAGGATATTTTAATTGATATACTTTGGATAAGGGTTTTAGGTATTTATTATAATTATGTGTATTAAGTCAATGTGAAATTTTTAATTTTCCTTTTGAAGATATTATAGAGATGCTGTCGCGTTAGGAGTATGTGTACAAAATATTTATGCTCCTTAACATAGGTAATAGATAATCTTAAGATTCTAAGTATTTTCTTTTTCGGGTGGGAAAATCATCTAATGACAAATCCCCGGCTTTTGGGCGGAGCGGGAGATAGTGTCAGGTTGCTGACATCTCCTTGAGGCGCGCGTGTAACACTACGCGCCGTCGACGACTTGGGCTCGGTCTGGACGGTTACCGGACGATTGCAAGTCTGCGCCTACGGTGGCCGGAAATCGGGATCGGAATCCCGGTGGCGGTCGGGGCGTGAGGACCTTTGCCTCACGCGATCGGCCGCCTTCTTTGCTAGCATTACTGCTTCGCAGAAGGAGGCGACCGCCTGCCACTCCTCCTCGCTCCGGACCATGGCCTGTACCAAGGCCCGGCGCGAAAGATCGCTACCGCCGATCGCCCCCACGAGGACACGGCGGTGCTCTACCCAGGCGGGGCATACCTCTACCGTATACTCCACCGTGTCCTCCGGGCGGTAAGATTCTAAGTATAATATAATCTTTTCTCAATCATGATAATCCATTGTATATTCGCTTTTAACCAGTCAATCTTCTTTTTCTTCTGGCTAGATCTTATGCCATTTATTTGGGGTCGACCAGGGTCGGCTCTCCTAGTAACCTGTCGATATATGTACTCATATATACTTTTCTATAATTTTGATGGGGGGCACACATTGCTCGCAGAATAGGTCGATGGGGACCAAAGGTTCTAGTATGGCGACCACGTACCGGAAGACGCAGCGTTGGAAGGCCTCCCACAAGGTGGACCGATGACCTGGTGAGGGTCGTGGGAATCCGATGGATGCGAGACGCACAGGACCGGTCATTGTGGCGACATTTGTCCAACAGTGGGCGTCTTTCGGCTGAAATGATGATGATGATGATAGGTTTTGATTACTATTGGCTATATCCAGTGCTCTGATTAGCGCCCTTTTATCCCTTTACATTCCAAGAACCGCAAGATTTTTTTTTTGATGCAATCATTGATGGTGAGGCGCACTAGCCTATATTCACTCTAGCCTTGAAGCCACCTAAATTATAATCGGACGGCAAAACCTCAGCGGGCAAATTGTTCCAGTTGCAGTTTCATACATATATCGTGAAAGTTTAAATGCAATTGATTGATTTGACAGCCATCAATACCAATAAATTCTGTATCAACATTCTTGAAAACCATAACACCATTTCTGTACAGTCGGCTCGTAATTTTCCATGTCAGGTATGTTATCTATCTCAAAAGGAATTGCAATAAAATCTAATTGTAGCAGCTCTCTACAGCATCCGGCTGGCGAGATAAAAAAGTGTTTGTCGTGTGCGATTTTCTCAGAAATTGCTAAGCTTGAGATTGTATTGTTTGTAGTTTCGTATTGCGGTGTTAAAAGGATATTGTTTTGGCTTTATTCACGAATTTCATCATCATCAACTTCATCATTTCGATGCGAGATGAACAGGATCGGTCGTTGTTGCGACACTTGGGGGAGGCCTATGTCCAACTGTGGACGTCTTCTGGCTGATTTTTTTCAAGGTGGGAAAGCAAATAATGACTTCTTACGGTCTAGGCCGGAGCGCGAGGGCAGATGTCAGACTTTTACTGACTAAAACCACACCTATGTTCCTTCTTTGCCTAGCTTTCCAGGGTTTTCCTTTCGGCTAGCTTCGACCCTGCTGGGCCCTTACGGTTTTGACATCTCTTTGGGGCGCGCGTGGAACACTACGCGCCATCGATGACTTAAATTGGGCTCGGTCCGGATGGTTACTGGACGGCCAGACGGCGAGCTACCCATTCCTCGTCGTCCGCAAGCCCGCGCCTACGGTGGCTGGAAATCGGGATCGGAATCCCGGCGGCGGTTGGGGCGTGGGCACACCTCCACCGTGTGCTCCACCGTGTCCTCCGGGCGGTCCACACAATGGTGACACCCGAGCGTTTCTTTCGCACGAATCCGGTACAGGAACCTCCCGAACTTACCATGTCCGGTGAGGACCTGCGTCATGCGGAAGGTAAGGACGCCTTGAGGTCTTTCCAGCCACGTCTCAAAGTTATGGCGTGCCCAGGCGTGAGGACGTCCGTTTAATGATGGTTTCCTCTGATATCCTTTTAAAGTGACACCTTCAGTTAAGTTCCCATACATTTCACCACCTAGCCACATTAAACTGCCACCCAACGCCTCACAAATTAGCTTTTACAACTCAAGCACTTATATCCAAAACAAACCGGCGCAATTGACTCTAATTTCTTCTTAACTAAGCCCTATAATATAAACAAACTGCAATAAATACTATTTAAACATTCGTTCCCACGAAACTTCAGGACTACATCTGTCTCTTTCTCACGTAGTTTAATAGACAGAGATAACCATAATGAGTGAGTACCATTTGTTATAATTAAGGCGCGTTAACTCGTTTTTAGGTTATGCGGGTGTAAAAATGGTTTTTGGAGGGTCCTAACTGGACCCTGCTGGGCCTAAATTAGGTGTATGAATGAAAATTTGAACAAGGATCGCATAGTGACCCGAAAAAAAAAGAAAAGCTTCTTATTTAGATATAACTAGCTAACCCAGCAAGCTCTGTTCTATCATATACAAATTGTCAAAGAAAAAGATGGGGGATGAGGGTAGGGTACAAAATATCTCTCTCAGATCTGTTGTCAGACCTACCAAATATATACAAAAACACGGTAGGTTTATAAAAATCGGTCATGCCGTTTCGAAGGAGTTCGATCACAAACACTGTTACAATGCGTTCCAAATAAGAATAGGATCGATTGCCAGGTAGTGACGTCACGTTATACTGTCAAATCGAAGAATTATTATGGTGAGCAAAACAAGAAAATTTTTAAATTTAATTTATGTACGAACTGTGAACAAAAATAGTTTAATCAGAATCCAGTTCTTCAATTTTGCTCATCTCCGAGCTCTTCAATTTCGCCCAATTTCTTGCGATTTGACAGTATGACGTGACGTCACAACATGGCAATCGATCCTATTCTTATTTGGAACGCATTGTACGCGAGATTTTTATATATTAGATACTAGCTGCCTACTACCGACTTCGCCCGTTCAAAGTAGAAAATTGTCTCAGAGGAACATACTCCCGAGATAAAAATCCTATATGCTATTTCAGGACATGGTCTGCCGGTGGGCCAGATTTCATCTAAATCCGTTCAGAAGTTTGAGTGTAAAGAAGTAACAAACACACATTTCTCTCAATTAAAGTTTCGCCTTTTTAACATTAGTGTGAAGTGCGATAATAGATAGATATACTAAAAATCTAAAATCACAATACTGTAACGACATCTCCTGTCCTACATCTCCAATGGTCTTATTTTGATTAAAAGTAGTATGATTACTAAAAATACCTTCTTAAAATTTCTGTAAGCATGAAATGCCGGATTGCCCTCTGTTGAATCTAAACGAAGCACCATTACTATGCCTATATAACAGGTACGACATCACCAGTTACACAACACTCAGTCAAACACTGCCAAATCTAAATAGCTTTATATCTCTACTGATACCAGAATGGCTATCTAATCAATAGGACTTTCAAAGTGACGGTCAATCGATCGCCATAAAATAAAGATATTGGCTCCCCCATGGTACATACAATCGCTCAATTAGCAAGCTCTATGGGGATTGAAAGGGAGGGCCGTATTCACGGGGGGCGGTTATTAGGAATTCATTTTTGTATGAATAAGGGACGTGCATAAAACCAAAATACTCTCTGGTATGCCAAAACTACAGTAAATTGGCTTCTTTAGAAAATGATTATCATTATCTATCATTATTATCTTTAGTTTCTTAACGCTTAACTTTGGTCTCAGGGGTTTTGTAATTGTTTGGTATTATTTGCCACAAACGTTTATTTCTTTACAGAAAGAAAAGCTTCTTTTCTATGCAAATATATGTTCAAGGGACCGCAGACTTGAGGATATGGTTTTAATTTCAATTTGATGCTTCCACGCCTTTCTGAGATTTTGGGTCTTGATAGACAGACAGAAAGACGGACGGACAACAAAGTGATCCTAAAAGTTTTTCCCTTTTGTGGCACGGAACCCCAAAAACGTACAGATTAAAAAAAAGGGAAAATATCGACGAAAAATTCCACCACTGGGGGTCCAGAATCATGTACTGGATCCATGGTTTGTGCGTAGATGTCAAAGACACCCTGTATATAATTTTGAACTAAATTAAATCAGGAAAAGCGATGCAAGCAATTCTAACCTTTCTGACATGACGCTAACTTAAGAACAACAAAATTATGAATTGCTTGGTGTTGTCATTACAACCGCAACTTTTTATAGTAATTCGAGTCAAAATAATTTATTACTGACCGCAGACACTGTCGTTCTTTGTGGTTATATCAGCATTATGATGATTGAAGTTTGTTTTTATAATGTGTGCTGATTTATTTGTTTTTAGATCATATAAAAATATAAATTGAAACGTATTTAGGTCAAGGTCTTAACATTTGTTTTCTAAATGTGTGTAATTCTTTAATGTATAACCATAGTCACCATAACAAGTTATAAACCTTTTGACTGCTTTCAACATTATCAAAAAATTATATTAAAATTGTGGGGGATGAACTATTTGGTTTAATTATTTCATTGAACCAAATAGTTCATTCCTCCTCGCTTCGGATCATAGCCCGAACCAGGGCACGACGCGAGAGGTCACTGCCGCCGATTGCCTCCACGAAGACACGACGGTGCTCCGCCCAAGTGGGGCTCAACTCCACCGTATGCTCCACCGTGTCCTCCGGGCGGTCCACACAATTGTGACACCCGGGCGGGAAACCGGCATGTCTCGGAACTAAATTCGAAGACATGTGAAGATATCCACACGCACTGGGCCCCCGTGGTGATTACGGCCCATTCTTTCTCCTAGAGAGGAGGCCTGAGTCCCAGGAGGGGGAACATTATAAAGTTGATTGTGCGTTTATTTATGATTATTATGAATCATCTAGGTGTGGCGCAGATGCTGATGTAGCCAAGTACGAAAGTTAAATGTTGACATATTTACTAAGAGTTAATGTTGATGCTCTGAGAGCCACTTGAATATAAGTAGGTAGTTGAGATATTACGGTATTGAAACTATGGTTGCTATGGAAGATTCAGTCGAGTTTTAACTACCATTTTTATTGACTAATTAACCTTTCTTGCAGTCGGGTAAAAACATAATCTGTGCGCTGAGTGCGAAGTGGATCGAAAATTTAACCGCGTTTGGTCCTCTGATTGGTTAAGAACTAAGTTTGACAGATTAACTAGATTCCAGTTTTACAACCGACTTCAAAAGAGGAAGAGTTAGTTGTTTTTTTTTGTTTGTTACATCAGAACTTCGTCATTTATGGACCCATTTGAAACTATTCTTTTTTCTTAATAGGATATACTTCCGAATGGGTAACATTTTTTTCAAAATCCAGTTTTGATGATGGGATCTATGAGGAATTGAGGGAACTCCTCAAAATATTACTTCTTCTTCTTATCGATTCGATGGTAAACTCGTCAAACTGTTTGGGCCCAATAGGTGGCTACATTAATCAAGAACATCTCCCGTCTGGACGCGATTTGCAGTGGTCTATATTTAGAGCACTAAATCGGTTGCGAACCCAGGTAGGCCGCTGCAAACACAACTTGGCAAAATGGGGTTTTATAGACCCGTCGGATACTCAATGTGAGTGCGGTGCTCCTGTTCAAAACATGAGCCACATACTAGAATGCCCCAAGTGCCCATACACCTGCACTTTGGAGGATTTGATGAGTGCTACCGATGCTGCTATTAATGTAGAAACCTATTGGGCCCAAAATATTACTAACAGCTAACAGGCAACTATATAGTGATTTTGATGTTTTCATCGAGAACTCAAGCATCTACAGTCAAAAAAAATCGTCTTATAGAAATCTTTAAGAGTATAACAGTCCATAGTTTTCGCATCCTACTGCAGCATCCCATCAACGTCACTTGACCTCCGGCCCTCTAACATCTGCATATAACGGGGCACACCTTCGTTCGTTTCTGCTATTCTAAGTTCGTAACTAATGCTATTAAGGTTAACATCACTCATACAATCAAACGTAAGTCAAAAGCTTACATGTTTATATGTTTAGAATTCTTTCCTAGCTAGTTTGTTGGTTATAGATTTACATGTAGCATCACCTTTGCTACATTTTAGGAATAGAATAGAATAAAACTTTATTGTACACCAAAATAGTAAGAATACTTTTAAACTAACTTAATCTATGGGTACAATGGCGGTCTTATCGCTAACAGCGATATCTACTAGACAACCTTAGGATGGACTGTAAGAACTTAAAATAAAAAGGGCGTAGTCTGCGGTGTACTGCAAATTATTGAAGTATATTTATAAATATATATATTCCTTCCTCCCTTGCCTTGCCTTCCTTTTTTGTATAGGTCTATCTTTCTGTTTCCTTCTTTTTTTGTTTTATTAGAATATTTGTGAACATGAATCGTTAAATAAATCAATCAATACTTTGATGTCTATTGAGTATTTAGATAGTCTCAAGCGCTTACACCACTGTGCAGGTGAGGTTTAAGCAGTCTTGTGGTCCACAGATACGTATCTTCATCTACATAAAAGCAGCGAACTTCGTAAGTATATTGAAAAACGTCGTTTGATACACGTGGAAATTTGTCGCTGCAGCCCTCGGCTCCATAACACCCTCGCCCACGGCTCGGGTGAATTCCGTTTCGGTCACAATGACAAACTTTCTCCACTTGTTTCAAAATGTACTGTTTATTCTAGGCAAGAATGACTGCTATATACACAATATGGCTAACCAATTTATTGTGTTATTTAATATAACCTGCCTAGTTTACACGTGTTTAGTTTCTCATGAATATTAATGTTTAATTTATTCGCAATTACATTTAATAAACTAAACACTACTTGTATAATATATCACTATTGACAAGAAAACAACGATACATACTTTGGGGAATTATTTGTCAATCTTCATGTCGAAGGTTTAGCCTAGTCTTAATTTACGACCAATTAGGTAATCGAATAATTGATTGATTGATTGATTGGCTTGTTCAAAAACGGCTTTTGTACCAATTCAGGGGCACCCGCTCTGGGTGGAGCGCGATGGAGTGTCAAATCTATTACTGACTAAAACTCACGCATGTTCCTTCTTTCAAATAATTTTGGTTTAGGCTTCTTTTTATGACGTAGGCGAACAGTAAGAAGGGGTTTTTGTAAACTCAACCTTTAAGGGGCTGAAAAGGGTGAATTTCGTTTTTTTATTTTATTATTATTAATGATAGACTCGCGTTTGACCACCATCTCACCTGATGGCAAGCGATGATGTGGTCGACGATGGAGCGCGCTTGCCTAGAAGTAGCTTATTCACTCTTGACTTAAAGACCCCTAAGTTGTAGCTATCAGGAATTTCGTTTGTATGCTATCTCTCATTCCGTATACCGATATACTTGAAAGTTACTACAAATAGTAATATAAGTAAGTGTAGTAGTTTCAGAACTACTGAAAACGAATAATGACGAATTTATTATTTCCCTCAATAGAACAATTTAGGGGGTTTTAAATATTGTATGGAGGTCTCTTATTTCATGGGTTAATAAACTTGGAACTTAGCACAAATTTTAAACAAAATGAATAATGAAGAATATCATTATTAGATTTTCGAAACTAACCTCAAAATATGGTTTAGTTATTATGAAAACACCGCCCACGGTGTCCAGTCGTCGACGGCGCGTATTGTTCCACGCGCGCCTCAGGGAGATGTCAGCAAATCGTAGGGGACCAATAGGGTCGAAGCCTACTGGGGCCGGGATTTGTCATAAGATGATTTTCCAGGTGGGACAAACAAAAACCGCCCACGGTGTACATAAACGCGAATAGTAGGTACAATAAATAACAATACCAACAAGTAATTTATTTGCATTGACTATTAACTTAATTGCATTAAAATAAAATACAAACACTGCCAAATAAATATCTCCATTAAATCCCCTTGGGCCAATCTATTAAATCCATTGTCCTGGTATATTTCAATCTGCGGGCTTTCCAATTTATACCGAGTGTTGGGGTAGGTCAAATATGTCTAAATTGTAAAGTGACACGGGTCATATCCCCCATGGCAATTCGTGGCAATTGAATTTGCTCAATTTATTTGCCATTTGCAAGTTGCAAGTGGAAATATGCGACTATTTGAGTCCGTTTATGGAGCTAGCTAGTGTAAGTCTGACAGCGCGCCATTTGCAGAATGTCAGATTTGAAATTGGAATTAGAGAATTTTGTTTTTGGAAAAAATGGCGCTGTAAGAAAATGATGTCATCGTTTTGTAAATAAATACGTTGTAAAAAATGGAAAAATATTCAATGAATCATAGAGTATTTTTCTTATCATGTTCATAAAATTATGACTAATATCTAATTAATTATTTATTATAAATCATTTACATAATAGGTAAGCAAATATTCTTTGTCACTAAATATTGTCATACATAGTTAGAGAAAAAACAAACTACTGTGGATTGTGGACAAATCAAAAATGGTTTCAAGAAATTCAATCTTGAATTATATAATTTTCATAGATTATTATTTCAATGGAAACTTATAAATAAAAAAATGTAAGCAGTTGTCTATTGATATATCTAAGTAACATAATAAAATTGTTTTTTTTTTTAATAAGTTTATAATGTAGTGAATCATTGCTAGTAGATACAGTCATAGAGTTGCCTACTAATAATTATTTTATTTATGAGGTCTTCAACAAAGTACATATACACCCCTATTTTTTAATTACTTAGTACAAAAAATGGGGTTCCGTACCCGTTAGTGATCATATTTGTGTAGTCAAAAGTCAACGAATACCCAAAATTTTCCACGAAAATTTATCATAATTGGTAAATTCATAATAGAATCAATCTGTCATAACAATTGTTACTAAAAAATACTACGCGCAGTGTTTTTCCATTCTTATCATCATTCATAATCAATAGCCTGTACAATAATTCCATAAATTGAGTGACATTTTGAGATATAAACAAACGCTAATAACTTTGCAATTTATGAATATTATTTATTGAGACTTTACTTTAATAACAAGACCTTTTCTAATAAGCCCTTTAAGTATTTGTACTAATTAAAAACCATCGCGCCATCCCATCTTCCTAGCTCTTCGTGCTGTGCTGGTGCTGCCGCTGCGGCTGCGGAGAACCTCAAGCGGCGGAAATATAACAACCTCGTCGGTAGTTATATTTTTGAGCCGTTTGGGGTTGAAACTTTTGGGCCGTGGGGTCCGAGTGCTCATAAGCTTTTCAAAGAATTATCCAAACGCTTAGTTGACACTTCGCGTGACCCAAGGGCTGGCTTTTACCTCGGTCAGAGACTAAGCATTGCCATACAACGTGGCAATGCCGCCAGCCTTTTGGGCACACTTCCAGTCGACAGCGATGCGGAGGAATTTTATGACGCCATATTTTAGCTAGTAGTTTTTGCCTTTAGTGTATATTATAGTTTTAATTAGTTAAGTGTTTTTATTAAAATGATTTAAAATAAAAGCCATTAAAAACTAGTGGTTTATAAATATTTTTTTGTGCCTCCAGGACAAATATTTATAAAAAACAAGTAGATGCTTGAAAGGCATAAATTACGAAGCGATAAGTAAACTTTACAAGAGAGTGACATAAAGTTAAAAATTTTAGTAAAATAATTGTTAGTTAAAAAAAAGTTGGATTTAGATAGATACTAATAACATGATGTTAATGTATTTAAATCCCATTATTTCGTCATTTTAAACATTTTTTGTGAGAGATTGCCCCTTTTACATTTATTTATTTATTTATTTCATACTTCATGCACACAAAAGTACAGAGGCGGACTTAATGCCTTAGGCATTTCTACCAGTCAACCTTTGGGTGATGCAGAGAAGAATAGTGGTAGGTGCAATAAAAGAGAGAGAGAAAAAAAAGAAAGGTAACACTCACTCACTCGGTCACTTCGAGTGTAAAAGGAGCAATCTCTCACAGAAAGAAATCCTTTGGACACATTTGGAGATAGTAGATAGTAACTCTTAATTAGTTTATAGACTAAATATACTTCTCAGATATCATTTGGTACTGTTATGTTGGTATAAGATATTAAAAAAAAAACATATTGTTCTAGGCTTCACTATGGTAAGAGATAGGTACAGATAGCGAAACAGTTTCAACAAATCAGTCTAATTGTCACACTTAAAGAGACAAGGTACTCAAATATAGTCGACCGCAATTGTTTCTGTAGAGACTGCACAGTCGGTCAATAGGTTTGTGACTATTTGCTGCCATATTATTACCTGAACCTATGAAGGTCACTTCCTGACAAATTAGTCAATATTTGAGATTTTACTCTGAAACTAGTTACTATGGCATGGTTGGTTGGGAAAACATCTCAGTAATATTATAAAGGCTAGAGTTTGTGTATATGAATGTGTGTTTATGTTTGTTACTTTTTCGATATTGTAGATTATTTTTATTTTGCAATTTGACTTTTTTTTTTCTATTAATTTTTGACAAAAATGTTTACTTTGCTAAAGTACTACATTTTGTAAACTATATTTTTCCTTTTATTATTGTGAACGTGAGAACTATGTTGATTGTTTTTTTTTTTCTTTTCAGTAATTTTAATGTATGTCTGGCAATTTGAGTATTTTCTGCGGCCTACCCAAATGTCCTTTCCTTGGTATTGTTCGTCAAGTCGTTGAGCTCCTTAGTAGTCTTGAGTTGAGCTTTGCAAATACTGACAAATGCTTGCACTGACTGGACAGGTCCACTCAAATCTGTATGGTTCTTTCTTGAAAAGACCATTTCAGACAAATCTGCATGGTTCTCGTGTGATTTGACCATTACATATTTACTGTAGATATGGACTTTAAAAGAGACTTTGAACCCTGAGTTTGTTTCGGTGTTTCTTCTCAGGGTAGTCAGCTAGGAAACACCGGCCTCATCGAGTATAAAATGACGAAAAAAAAAATTGACGTGTAAAAGTGTTTTTTTAAACCTATTTGTAAAATATATATCATTTATAATTTAAACGTTCTATACCTAGACGCCGTATCATAGATTCCTTAATATAGCTGACCATTACCTTCAAGTTATATATACTAGTCTTATATTTTATAGTGCACCCATTTTCTCACGCTACAGCTCGTGGGTGCTAAAATACGAAGCCACGGTGTATAATTTACCTAACGGATAAAGGGACCTGCCGCCCTCATTAACGACCATGACCAGTTTCCTCTTAACTCGAGTAAAATCTGGTTTAGAAATTATTGACTAGGATATAGGGGTGTAGGCTGCAAGATTGTTTGAAAGAGTTACTGGAACTCAAAGGGCAACTAAAGGAACACAGGTGGGTTTAAGCCAACCAAAGCCTGAGAAGTTATTGAACGACTTCCCACCAAAAAAACTGGGCAAATGCGAGTCGGACTCGCGCACTGAGGGTTCCGTACAAACTGAAAGGTAAATAGCGGTTTACGATTTATGACGTATTAAAAAAAAACTACTTACTATATCTCGTTCAAACCAATTTTCGATAGAAGTTTGCATGGTAATGTACATCATTATATTATTTTTAGTTTTATTATTCTCTTATTTTAGAAGTTACAGGGGGGGGGGACACATTTTACTACTTTGGAAGTGTCTCTCGCACAAACTATTCAGTTTAGAAAAAAAATATATTAGAAACCTCAATATCATTTTTGAAGACCTATCCATAGATACCCCACAAGTACGGCTTTGATGAAAAAAAAATTTGAGTTTCATGTCTAAACTGTATGGGGATTTTTTTCTATTTTTGTGTGAAAATCTTTATGCGGTTCACAGAATACATCTACTTACCAAGTTTCAACAGTATAGTTCTTATAGTTTCGGAAAAAAGTGGCGGACGGACAGACAGACAGACATGACGAATCCATAAGGGTTCCGTTTTTAGCCATTTGGCTACGGAATCCTAAAAAGCTGTGTGTTTATTTGAAAGAGTACCCGCGGACCTATAACGCCAAAGCTGACTTAAGGCCCTGGCGCCCGAGCAGTGCCATAAAACTTTGACTTTCTAAAGCCGACTCCTCGGTAACGGCGTATACTTGTGTTAAGACCTTGTTTCATGCCAAATTTCAGTATTCTAGGCCAACGGGAAGTACCCTATAAATTTTGAAGTGTTGTCCCTTGAGAGTGTTGAAATACACGTTTTTTTGCGACATAAATGGCCGTATCTTTTTTTTTCGTTAGCGCAGAAGTTTGATTTTTTCACAGCTTCAAGGAACAGCAGAATTGAGCATATGGTTTTAATTTCAACTCAATACTTCCATGCGTTCTCGAGATAAAGGGTCTTGACAGACAGACAACAAAGTGATCCTATAAGGTTTCCGTTTTTTCCTTTTGAGGTACGTAACCCTAAAAAAACTGACACTTCCTCTCGCTCCATCCAGAGCGGGAGAGATTTCCCACAAAAACAGGGTATAGCGTTGTGAAGTTTCATTACGTTTAATATGAGCTTTTTTATTTATTTTCTTTTCTTTTTGTTGCAGGTAAATGCCCATTGAACTAGTCAACAACAGCCTACCGTTATGATGTAGTCTCATTTTTAACCGAATTCATTGAGTCTGCTGACTACTGCAGTTGGAATTGGTTTGCAGAAAGCAGGTAACACATATTTATACAATTCAATGCAAAAGTAACTCCTGGGGTCTTGCCATAACTTCCCAAAATGTCATGTGAGCGAGCGAGAAAGAGGGAGATGGATCTATATATTGTATATAGCTCCATCCCTTTTTCGCTTGCACGCTTGATCTATACTAGTAAAGGGTACGATCAATAATTTTATTATTTTCTTCACGATTTATTTAAATAATCGCTCTATCGCGAATGTTCTAAAGAAAATACTTTAAAAGCAATGCGTATTGTTGTCATGCTCATTTCATTTTGCTATAAAACCTTGTATAAGTCTGGATCATAAAACCCGACACCGTATGCCCGCGACACCAACTAAAGTATAGCAAATCAACTGCAATAGAGCTTATTGAACACTTTAGTTCCGCGTTCCAGATGCGTTTGAGTCATCGTACACAAACAGTCATACACTAAGGAGCATCGAGATGCCTCCTCGGCGGCCATTGCTTGGGAATCAAAGTGTCACTCAGTGTTACCGATTTCTTGTAAAAATTGGACTGGAATTGGACGGGTGACAAAATAGGCAGTTAAAACTTATGCTCTTCGCGCTTTGCACTACATGAATATTAAAAGTAATTATTATGTTTAGCCTGTTCTGCCCTACTCCTGGGCATAGACCTCCTGCCATTCCTTCCATTGTTACCGGCTCTGACCATTGACGTAGCTCAGAAGGCTGAGGACTGGGCTGGGCAATTGGGCATGTTTGCATACACAAAATTGGTGCCTTGAAATTGCACGAATCGCGGTGGTAAGTCCGCCTCTTTGAGGAGATGCTACAGAGGCACCACGGCGTCCTCGCCTTCGCCTCGCATTTAGGTCCTCTCCAGACATGGTCCGGGAGGTACCTGTTTCAGATTCGTTGGGAAGTGTCATCATTCTGCACATCACCCGGAGTACACGGTGGAAATTTGCCCTTTCGATTACTCTTTTGAAGAATCCTGATGCACAGTAATTGGCAAAAGGCTAGGAAGATTGACTGGCGTTTGGAGTAGTGGTCAGCATGGTTATTCCATGCTCTATGTCAGTAAACGTGAGTCAAACTCGTACTGTATACATACATAGTGATTATTTTGTTAGTTGTGTCATACACCCGTGTATGGGCTAGCATAAGTAAATACAGGTAATTAAAGTTGACAGTTTTATTTTATTTACTTCAATCGATGTGTCAATGTTGGCATAGAATCATGGTTAGGTAGACATGCTTGTTTGTCTTCCTGCATTTTTTTGTCGTGATCTGGCAGTATCCTTGGCACTGATATTTGTCGAAGAGAGGTTCTGATAGGGCTCAGACTTACGAGTGGGTTTAAACCCAGGTCACAACACCACTGCTCACAAAACGTTGAAGGAAAACATCGTGAGGAAACTGGCATGTCCTAGGACTAATTTGAAGACACGTGACATCCACCAATCAACACCGGGCCCGCGTGGTAGTTTACGGCGCATTATCTCTTCAAGAGAGGAGGCCTGAATCTCAGCAGTGTGAACATTACAAGTATCATTGTTATACGCTCCTTCATCATCATCATCAATTCAGCCGATAGATGCTCCTTATCTCAATTTATTTGGATTTTCGCAACATGTGTTCTTCTGTCCGAAGAATCGTCAACTTAAGAGGCAGTGGGCAGACATTGCTCGCAGAACAGATGGTCGATGGGGCCGAAAGGTTCTGTAGTGGCGAATCGACCACGTACCGGAAGCCGCTGTGTAAGGCGTCCCACTAGGTAGACCGACAACTTGATCATGGTCGTGGGAATCCGATGGATGCGAGACGCACAAGACTGGTCATTGTAGCGTCAATTGGGAGAAGCCTATGTCCAATAGTGAACGTCTTTCGGCTGAAATGATGATGATGTGTTCTTCCATAATTCTCTATTATTCGTCATAACAGAGGTTTGTAGACAGCTGCATATGTTCTAATCGCGCGAAAAACTCTTATACCGCGGTGCAGGATAAATCCTATGTGGTGAAAGTATGACACGTTGGAGCAGATGGTGAAGGTATGCCCCGCTTGGGCAGAGCAATACCGTGTCCTCGTGGGGGCTATCGGCGGTGGCGATCTCTCGCACCGGGCCTTGGTACAGGCCATGTTCCGGAACGAGGAGGAGTGGCAGGCGGTCGCTTCCTTCTGCGAAGCAGTAACGCTAGCAAAGAAGGCGGCCGATCGCGTGAAGCAACGGTCCTCACGCCCCAACCGCCGCCGGGATTCCGTTCCCGATTTCCTGCCAACGTAGACGCGGGCTTGCGGACGGCAAGCAATGGGTAGCTCGCCATCCGATCGTCCGGTAACCGTCCGGACCGAGTCCAAGTCGTCGACGGCGCGTAATGTTCCACACGCGCCACAAGGCGATGTCAGTAACTGTAGGGGCCCAGCAGGGTCGAAGCCTACTGGGGCCAAGAGTCTGATTCTGAAAGGAAGACTCGGCCCTGGTACGAAAGGCAACGAAGAAATAGGAGTGGGTTTTTTGTCAGTAAAAGTCTGACACTATCTCCCGCTCAGCTCAAGAGCGGGGTATGTCATAAGATGAATTTCCAACCGAAAAAAAAAATGTGGTGAAAGTATTAGGACTCCTTAGACCAAAGATAAGTGTAGCAATATCTACGCTATACTTGTATTTGGTCAAAAGAGGCCTAATACTTTATTATGCCTTAACTACTACATCAAATCTTAAATCTCCCTCAGTATGTGTCGAAGTAAACCTACGCGTACGCTATCGAAATCGAAAGCGCTAATAACAAATCGTAACGTATCTTTACAAACATCGTAACCATGATAACATCTACTAATCTTAGTAATAAATCTATGTTAATCTAATTAGCACTTATACTCAAGCACGATACGGTCAAGGCATAGGTCACGACTTTGTCGAATTTCTCAAACAGATTATTTTTTCTTTTTTAGTTGGGAAAATCATCCAATGACATCCCCGCTCTTTCGTGTCAGATTTTTATTGACTAATAACCCACTCATGTTCCTTCGTTGCCTTCCATACCAGGGCCGAGTTTTCCTTTCAGAAGCAAACCCTTGGCCCCAGTAGGCTTCGACCCTGCTGGGCGCCTACAGTTTGCTAACATCTCCTTGAGGCCTGTATCCAACAGTGGACGTCTTTCGGCTGAAATGATGATGATGATGATGATATTTCAATGACATCACAGTTTGTCAATTAAAATGAAAGTTCGTCAGAAAGCAGCTTTTCTTTTCTTTAATCGGTTTTTAGCACCATTTTCGTTAGCATCGCTCAAACAAACAGTCATTAACTGGGCTATACTTAGTGAAAGTGCACGTATTGTCTTTGCCCAATGATTAATAAGGAGTTTCACTTTTGTTACTGTTAATTGCTTTAGTACATATTTATGCTTTGATTTAGGCGGTTCAGTTGCTTGCCTAAGATTTAGTGAGGTAGGTAGGTTGAACCAAGCAAAGCCTTTTACACACACAGCTTTAGGCATGGCGTTTTTAAAATTGGAACGAATGTCGCCATCTTAATTTTCAATAAATCGCCCATAGACAACTATAGAAATTTGTAGTACCAACTGTTGGTAAGATTTTACCAATGGGATGTAATGTAACAGTGATTTGTTATAGTTTCAAGTGTCAGAAGTATTTTGTGTAACACTTTATAGCGGTGTTGTTTATTTTTTTATTAGTGATGATAACAAACTCTATGTAGTTTTGGTGCTCTAGATTTTTGGTTGATACGAAAAAGCTCACGTTCTCCCCAAAGTGTTTACTATAAACTTTTTTTTTTGGCTCCTAATTGGTAAGTGGAACACTTTAATTTGTGAACATAAATTAACAAATGTTAATTTTGTAAGGAATCCCCGTTTTCTTTGTGAATTACAACCACTTAAGGGTTCCCAGATTTTTTGTTCAAAACTTAACTTACTGTAAACTATTGACGGATAAGTCAAGAGTGCTTGAAACAAGCTGCATTGAAGAGTTCAATGATCCCAAATAAACAAAAGAAGTTTCACTAATTCGAAAACAATAGAATGTAGGTAAACTAAAAGTACTTACTTGATAATAGTCCCATAGATCTCTTTACAAATAAAAAATACAGGAAAAATGCAATATTTCAAAAGCTGTAACAATTAAAATCAACCGTACGTCACGTGACGAGAATTCATTCAAAACGAATGCATTCAAATTCGGCGGCCATTTTTGTTTCAATGCGCGCGCATTTTGGTCCAAACGTCAAGAGATTTATGGCCCACTTCCGATGCGTTTGGTTTTTTCACTACTTTTTAATGTTATAACTCATTCTAAAAAAGGTAACACGTAGTTTTTGGTAGTTTTAATTTGTGTTTGATTTATTTCGGACTGTTGTTTATGTCTATTTTGTTTTTAAATACGTTCTGAAGGTAAGTACTTGTGGTTTCTTAAAATATTCGTAGTTTTTGATTTAGCAGGCCCTTAAGCTGTTGATCCCCGCACGAACGCCGGCGGTCGTGCGCTATTGTCTTACTATTGTGTCTCTAATTACGCTACTCAAGAAGTTAAGATTGTATATTATGTTGCAAAGATTTATGTTTAAATTGATTTGATAACCATATTACGAGTATCAACTAGTTTATTGAACAAAAAAGTTTCTGTTCAGTAAATTACAACAAGTGTTAATTGACAGTTCGATCACTTGATCAAACTGTCAACTGTCAGATGTAGGTAGGAAATGTTGAAAGGTTTTGATCAAAATCGGAAAATTAATCAATGAAAGAGATATCTAATCTAATACCGGAAATATAATTGTCAACTTAGTTGCTTAAGGCGATAGCTCAGTCATTAGTTTATCTTTAAACGACTTATTATTGTAATTAAATGGCGCCGCGCCATCTTATCACGGGTTAGAAGTGCCATAATGCATATTAGTGTCCTTTTCACCTTGCCATGTAACTCATATGACACTGACCTCCATATTTCATAGTAAAATGTCACACAAAATAGATCACAGAAGATCGACTCAATACAATCAAACTCTAAACATGATTAAAACGAGTGTCCATGGAGTTTCTTGCAGATTCTTCTCCATAGAGATCTACGCTTTGGAATGTGCAATTAGCATCATATTTTTGACTGACTGACTTCTTGAAAATTCAAAAGTACCTGTTGTAAATGGTTTCATCACCATCATCATTTCAGCCAAAGGAAGTCCACTGTTGGACATATGCCTCCCCAAGAGTCGCCATAACGACTGATCCTGTGCATCTCGCATCTGTTGCATTCCCGCGACCCTCACCAGGTAATCGGTCCACCTTGTGGGAGGTTAAATGGTTTATTTGAAATGCTTTGAATCTTTTGAATCAATCAATTTGCCTAGTTTTTATTCCCATCTGTTGGGGTCGGCTTCTAGTCTATCCAGGCTTAGCTGAATATCAATATATTACATTGCCTATCCTCCAGAGCCTCGAAATTGAGTATCACGATACCCCTTGGCAAGACTGGTGTCTGATTTTTTTGACTTTTTTCATATCGTTACAGTTGTCAATTATCTACACCGAATACATCAGCCTCATCTAGTTTAATTTGTCAAAAAAGGTCGAAGTGTTCACACTGAAAACCAGCGCTGTGGTCTCGTCGCACTTTGCGTGTGATCACGGCATTGTGAAGCGTTCGGCCGTTTTACAAGGGCGTCGCCCATATTTTTCCTGTAACATGTTTAAAAATTTTTAAGTTAGTCCTAAGATTGTGTTATTTCACACAAATACAATGTTCTTCTTTCTTGAAACAAGCGGCTGTTACTACTTAGTAAGTGAAAACAGGACGCACACAGAGCTTTTTTGCGATAGTTTTTTCGAGGTGCCTGTGCATAGATATACAATGCGTTCCAAATAAGAATAGGATCGATTGCCATGTTGTGACGTCACGTCATACTGTCAAATCGAAGAATTATTATGGTGAGCAATGCAATAAATTTTTTAAATTTCATTTATTCACGAACTCTGAACGAAAAAAGTTTAATCAGAAGGATTAGGCGCACAATGCCACATTCGCAAAATGACATATTGACGCAAAATGCCACATTCGCAAAATGACATTTCGCAAAATGCCACACTAGCAAAATGCCACATTAGCAAAATGACACATTCGCAAAATGTCTTTTCTCAAAATACCACATTAGCAAATAATCTTTCCAGTATTTAATCACATTTACACATTTTCATTTATTTTAATATAAAATAAAAATGCTGTACTTGTAATCTAGCAGTTATTAAGTTTTAGCTAGATGGCTTTCCATAAAAACATACTAACGTCCACCTTTCTGCCCTTGTCCCGTGTTATTTGGGGTCGGCGCAACACGTTTTTTTCTTCCATTCTGCCCTGTCACTCGTCATGCTATCACTAACTTCTTTTTCTTTCATATCATTCTTCACACAATCCATCCATCTTTTCTTTGGTCTCTCTCTCCATCCATCATATTATAACTCTTTTAGTAACATGCGTTCCATCCTCCTCCAACAATTCCCAACCCTCCTGAAGAGGGTTGGGAATTGTTTGTAAGACAAACAATTCCCTTTCAACTTTTCAGTCACTGGCGACTCGGATAGCAATCTATCAATCTATCAGTCAATCTATCTGTCAATACTGATAGATTGATAGATTGATAGGTTGACAGATTGATAGATTGACTGATAGATTGACTGATAGATCGATAGATTGACTGATTGATAGATAGATTGATAGATAGATAGGTTGATAGATTGATAGATTGATAGATTGATAGATTGATAGATTGATAGATTGATAGATTGATAGATAGATAGATTGATTGATTGATTGATTGATTGATTGATAGATTGATGGATTGATGGATTGATAGATTGATAGATTGATAGATTGATAAATTGATAGATTGATAGATTGATAGATTGATAGATTGATAGATTGATAGATTGATAGATTGATAGATTGATAGATTGATAGATTGATAGATTGATGGATTGATAGATTGATGGATTGATAGATTGATAGATTGATGGATTGATGGATTGATGGATTGATGGATTGATGGATTGATAGATTGATGGATTGATAGATTGATAGATTGATAGATTGATGGATTGATAGATTGATGGATTGATAGATTGATAGATTGATGGATTGATGGATTGATAGATTGATGGATTGATAGATTGATAGATTGATAGATTGATAGATTGATAGATTGATAGATTGATAGATTGATAGATTGATAGATTGATAGATTGATAGATTGATAGATTGATAGATTGATAGATTGATAGATTGATAGATTGATAGATTGATGGATTGATAGATTGATGGATTGATAGATTGATGGATTGATGGATTGATGGATTGATGGATTGATGGATTGATAGATTGATGGATTGATAGATTGATAGATTGATAGATTGATGGATTGATAGATTGATGGATTGATAGATTGATAGATTGATGGATTGATGGATTGATAGATTGATGGATTGATAGATTGATAGATTGATAGATTGATAGATTGATAGATTGATAGATTGATAGATTGATAGATTGATAGATTGATAGATTGATAGATTGATAGATTGATAGATTGATAGATTGATAGATTGATAGATTGATAGATTGATAGATTGATAGATTGATAGATTGATAGATTGATAGATTGATAGATTGATAGAGATTGATGGATTGGATAGATTGATAGATTGACTGATAGATTGATTGACTGATTGATTGACTGATAGATTGATTGATTGATTGGATTGGATTGTATACACTATCGATTCTCGTCACACCACACATCCATCTTAAAATTCTCATCTCTAATCCACATCATCATCATCATCATCTCATTCTCATCCTTCTTTTTCGCAGCCCAACATTCTGATCAGTATGACAGGCCTTATCACGGACTTGTAGATCAACAACAACAACAACAACAACTTGCAACTTGAGGGGCATCCGTGGGTCACAAGTTGTTCCCGTGACCTTTCGCCATTTCATCCATCCTGTGTTGATCCAATGTGTTACGTCCTGGTCTACCTCACCATCCCCTTGGACAAAAACATACTGACGTCCAAATTTTAAAAAATACCGAGTTCGAAGTGACATTTTGGCATTGTGCGAAAGTGGCATTTTGCGAAAAGTCATTTTGCGAAAGTGGCATTTTGCGAATATGGCATTTTGCTAATGTGACGATTTGCGATATGGCGTTTTGAGAAAGTGACATTTTGAGAATATGACATTTTGCGAAAATCTAATGTGTCATTTTGCGAATGTGGCATTGTGCGCCTAATCCAATCAGAATCAAGTTCTTAAATTTTGCTCATCTCCGAGTTCTTCAATTTTGCCCAGTCTTGCGATTTGACAGTATGACGTAACGTCACAACATGGCAATCGATCGTATTCTTATTTGGAACGCATTGTACGTACGGTGATCTCAAACAGATTGAAACAAATGCCAGTCGCAATTGCGCTGGCACTTGCTTTATGTAAAGCGTATTTGTTTGTGCGTATGTTCTTGCTAGTTGTACGGATTTGGCCTTCTTTGTCTGTCTTTCTACTGGCTTCTATGATATGTTAGTATGTGAAGTAGTGACATAATAGGTGTAACTGGTTTAGCACGCTTGCACTAGTCTGTGGCAAGTAGGGTTGCCTTAAAACCGGACAGACGTTTGGATAAAAAGATCGGACACCTTTATCTTTTTAGTTTTAGTATAAAGACAGCGATACAAATGCCTGTTGCTAGTATATGCAAGTAACTTGAATGCCTTAGTGACACACACCAATTAGAACTTGTTGTGGTACACTAGCATGCCTATTATTTGCATACTTTCGTACCAGTTCACCATCAACGATTGCATCACTGTTTACTAACAGATGGGATCGCATTCAAGCACTAGTTTATGTAATTTAAAAAAAAATGTTATAAGTATATCACCGCCTCATAGGTGACAATTTATTTTTAAATTAAAACATCGCTAAAATGGTCATATTTTGGCCGCACTTGCAATCAAAAAGCTTGACTGTGTCCAGCTTTATCCGGATACCTGACAACAGACATTATGTCAAGAATCACGATTTAAGGTTTTTTTTCGGATCACGACAACAATGACATTTCATTAAATCTCAAACGTATTATGTTTGATATTAGTTACAGTTTTGGCAAAAAGTTTTCATTGTATGTGACTGATTATATCATAATATCAGTCTTAGATACCTACCTATTTAAATATTGTAAGCACTAATGTAATAATGTTAACACAAACTCGAATTTTAATACGGCAGATTTGGTCCGTCCCGTTCCAGTTGAAGCAATACGATAATAGTACCTATATTATAAAAAAAATTTTAGTTGGGAAATCACCCAATGATTTTTCGCGCTCTTGGGCGGAGCGCGAGGGTGTGTCAGACTTTTACTGACTAAAACCCATTCCTATGTTCCTTCTTTGCCTTCGTTCCAAGGTCTCGGGGTTCTCTTTCGCACAACCCATGGCCCCAGTAGGTTTCGACCCTGCTGGGCCCCTACGGTTTATCAGACATTTCCTTTAGGCGCACGTGGAACACTACGCGTCTTCGACGACTCACACTTCGGTCCGGATGGTTACCGGACGGACGGCTGGACGGCGAGCTACCCATTGCTCGCCGTCCGCAAGCCCACAGTAAATTAACGTAACATACGCTTGAACTTGGTATGACGGATTTTGTCCGTCCGTCGTTCCAAAATCGAGCGCGTATTAACACTATAAACGTTAACCGACTAGCCAGAGCTGTAGGATTGTTAGAAAGAGTAACCGTAACCCTGGAACGCAAAGGGTAACTGAAGAAACATTGATTTAATCAGTAAAAGTCTAACACTCGCTCCATCCAGACGGAGAGAGATCTGTTGATATCCCTCCTCAAATAAATCAGCATCAGATTTCCGCGACCCTCACCTGCAGGCTTACTCTCCAAACTAATTTCAATCTCAAGCCAATACGATTCCAATACCAATTTTGTAGTTACGTGATTTGGTACTTTAAAACAATATTGTCAACATTGGATTGAAATTAATTAGTTCCTCAAAGTAGTCACGCAATTTTAAAACAAATTTTGCGCTAGCATCGAATTCACGAGTACGAAACGTCACAATCCCAATGTCGACCGATCGGAATTGAACTCAAGAGTAAGCGGTCCACCTTGTGGGCGGCACCATAATCGAATATTGACATCGATTTTTTGGTCTACTAAACATTTCTGCCGAACCTCTTTGAAATCACACGCGTGTCAATAGACTGTTAATCAATGATGGGAACAATGCATTGTATTTTTTTTGTGTCTATTTTTCTATTCGGTTCAACGTAAAAATAGCAGTGATCATTGAAATCCGGTCACCGGGATGACGCGTCACCGTGAATCGATTTTTATAATCGATTTCAACAATCGATACGGACTCGCGCCACTGACTCGAGATACAATGATCAATTGGTATGCAAATCACCGTTTAGTGTCCATTAACATAAATATTATGGTTTTTTTGTAGTATTTTATAATGCGTTGAGTTTTTACGTGCGGTTCTCAAAAAACTGTTCCATAGGTATTCCTCCTCTCCATACAACCGTACTTACGTAATTAGGTCATTATTACACATCTTTCTTTAGATATTTTGAAAATAGACATCTTGTGGATATTTTCTATGTTTATATCGAAATCAAAACATGATTTTGTGTAAAACTAATCTAATAAACAACTCTGAAAATCTGCTATTTTATTTGAACATTGACTCTTCATAATGTACCCCTACTCATAAATTAAAAATATACCATTTGTATAAGTAATTAAAGAAACCTAACATATTTAATCGAGATCATAAATGACGAAATTTTTTTCCAAAACCTTTTTTTTTTTGTAGCCTATACTGTTCCATTGCTGGGCAAACGCCTCCCCAACTTCTTCCAGGTATTCTTTTCTTGAGCCACCTCGAACCAGTCCTTGCGGTAGGCATCTAGGTCGTCTCGCCACCTCTTCCCAGGTCGACCTCGGCGGTGTCGTCCATCTTCAGGCACCCACTTTGTAGACTCTTGCCCACCGGTCAGATTGCATGCGGCTGATGTGACCCGTCCAGTCTTATTTTAGCCTGGCAGCAGTAAGTAGCTCCTACGTCCATAATTCGCAAAAACTTTTAAGGTTTTTAAAAACAACACGTATTGCCTGGAACAAGTTTTGTGAAATATTCGAGTAAATGATGGAATTTCCGAATGCCAACAGAGTGGTCAGGTGCTCTCTCTTTTTTCACGTTGTCTTTTTATCAAACAATTCGTTATATTGCGTCGGATGAAACAGCATGCTTTTAAACCATGCTCACGTTGACGATAAACGAGTGGGGAAAGGCCCTCTTAACAGCGCTCAATCTTTGAAATAGGGCGCTTTCAATTTATGCGTCTTTTGACGGCCTGCTGCGTTGCGGTTGCGGTGCTTTAGTCGTACTGCGTACGGACGATCGTATTTTTCATACTAAGCGCGCGGTGCGGTAACCGTGCGGCGAACGGTCGACAACAGGACGGCAACCTCACAAGCACCACGTGTTCAATTCGGTGTTGAATAGCGCATCACTGGCATACAAACGCATGGCAGCTAGATTTTTTCTTTGCAAGCATTAGTGCTTCGCAGGAGGTGACCGCCTGCCACTTCTCCTCGCTTCGGACCATGGCCTGTACTAAGGCCCGGCGCCAGAGATCGTTGCCGCCGATATCCCCCAAGAAGACACGGCGGTGATCTGCCCAAGCGGGGCACACCTCTACCGTGTTCTCCGGGCGGTCCATACAGTGGTGGCACCTGGGTGTCACTTTCCCACGAATCCGGTGCAGGAACCTCCCGAACTGACCATGTCCGGTGAGGACCTGCGTCATGCGGAAGGTGAAGACGCTGTGAGGTCTCTCCAGCCACGCCTCAAAGAGGGGACTTACTGCTATGATTATGGCGTGCCTAATGGCAGCTAGATACGTTTTCAATTTAGGCGATTTTTGTGGGACTGCTAACGTTCTGCAACCGGCCGGCTCCGGTACGGTAAACAGCAGTCCGACATGAAACGTCTAAATTGAAAACGCCCATGCAGTTGCCCTCTGCAGTCAAAGTTGTATATGTCAAAAACAACGGAAAAAATGTAAAGGAATTAATGTAAATGTTGTTTTCTGTCTGTTTATACTAATTTGTTAGTCAAACGGGTGCGGCTTGTGTAGTTATTTTGTTTGTAGTGTCAATAATTTAAGCATGCATTCTTAATTCGAATAATACTGTCGGTGTCATGCATAATTTATGTTAATGCGACTAAAATAATGTTTTCTTGAAGGCCAATATGTGGTTGACATTTGTAATAGACAACGCAGTTGCATTTTTTTTTTTAAGTTGGGAAATCATCTAATTACTTCTTGCGCTCTAGTGCGGAGCGTGAGGGCGTGTCAAAATTTTACTGATTAAAAGCACACCTAAGTTTCTTCAGTTGCTTTTTACGTTCTAGAACCACGGGTAACCTATGGTAATGGTATAAGCTTACGTGGGTTGCAAGATTGTTCGAAACATTTACCGTGATCCCGGAGCGCAAAGGGCAAATGTAGGAACACTGTGGATTTTAATCAATAAAAGTCGGGAGTATCAGACTTTAACCCAAGAGCGAGAGAAGTCATTGGATAATTTCCCAACTAAAAAAAGGGCATGGAACAGGGCATATGGTGCAAGATAGAAGGTCATGGTCTGCGGAGAGATACCACTATACACTTACAATCGGAACCATCAGAGAACCTCAAAAAATCTAGGTTCCTATAGCATGTATGAATCTTGTTGGCTTTAAAAACATCTGTTTTCAAGCCTTAGACCTCCCACTACAAAACTGTAACCAAAATACGCCAAACAAGTCCCAATTGCCTCCAATTCCTATGCAACTAACGATTGTCCCGTTGATTAAAGGGTAAAGGCATCACTCACCAATAAAACTGTTTATCTATTATCTATTCATCACACGACATCAATAACGTTATCTGTTCCCAAAATAACTGAATATCTAAATCAAATCACGCCAACTTCAACTAATGTGGGGTACCGAGAATTTTTGAGAACTTTAACTATGTGGTAGAAGGTTAAGTACTAAGGCATGTTGTATACTGAGTTGAGCGAGCGATAGCGAAGCTTTAAGAACAGGAAGCTATGTTTTATAGCGACAGGTAAGCTGAACACAATATACTCCTCCTCCTCGAGACGTATTCCTCATTACTGAGGGTCGTGGAGTTCTCGCTGGATTATCTTCTTATTGATGGTGTCTCGCCATGTGTGACGGTTCTTCACATCATGAAGTACGACGTGCAATTGGGTGTCCAGTGTGGATCGGACCTGATCTGCCCATCTTTTTGGGATGCGGCCTTTTGACTTTAAGTGCTGTACACAATATTCAAGGGTTTTATTATATTTATTTTTTAAGTGGGAAATCTTCAAACGACTTCTCCTGCTCTGGATGGAGCGAGAGAGATTATCAGATTTTTAAATAAAACAACCCACATTGTTCCTTCAGTTGCGCTTTGCAAGGGCCAGCCTGCCAGCCCTGGCAGGCAACGGTCATAACTGGCCACATCAATCTTGTCTATCTACACAACACGTTGTCTCGCCGACCCGGGCTTGTTTTTTACCGGACGGCGAGCTGCATATTGCTCACCATCCATAAGCCCGCGCCTACGATGGCCAGGAATCGCATTATGTTCAAGGGTAAAATATCTTCACTCTGATTGACTCTCGTCTCTCATTTGCCTAGTTATTGGTCACGTACGCCTCAAAGAGATGGCAGCAAGATTAACAGGGTCAGTTAGGGCTTGCAAGGGCTGTGGATTGTTCGAAAGAGTTACCGGCAAAGTTACTCGCAAAGGGCAGTAGTCAGTCAGTAAAAGTTTGACACGCCCTCTCGCCCCACCTAGAGTGAGAGAAATTATTTGATACTCACGTCAAAACAAGAAACACGCAGTTAGTACATACATACTTGATTTTTAACACCAAGATTTAATCTAGCTATAGCGTGGCTTGTCATTTCCACAAGCCTTACCATCAGCATACATAGATCAAAGCATGAATCGACAATGTTATGTCTACGTGAAAATATTTCAAACATACGACTTATACCAGTTCCAGAATTACTGGTAACAATACTGCCATTTCGATTTTTATTCTCAGAATTTTCGATTTTGATACTTGTGTTTTTGTTTCTTTTGTGGTTTTTTTTTTTGACATTCAGTTGTGGTTCGAATTTTAAATTCTGTGGTTTGGCAAACGTCCCGTCTTCTGTGAAGGTATGATTTGATGTTTTTTAGATATGAAAAACGACTTGTTTATCGATTTTACTCCTACTTAAAGGAATTCGTTTTAGTTGATTTTGCATAAGTGTGATTTACGACTTGGAAACAGAGTTTTTATGAAGGTTCGATTCATAATCCGAAAGGAACTTCAGATTGATTTTGCAACTTCGATTCCGTTTTTTTTTGCTTTTTTTATTCTTGATAGGTTCGCGCTTGACCGCTATCTCACCTGCCCCCCTAGCCAAGTTACAAACGATAAACGTGAACGCTTAGTAATCTCCAATAGATTTTCAACTTTATACCTAAGAGCATAAAATTGAAAATCTATTAAAGACTACTGAGCGTTAGCGACCGGAACGAACGAAAACACTATGTAATCTTTAATAGATTTTCAACTTTATATCCAATGTCATAAAGTTGAAAATCTATTAAAGACTACTGAGAGTTTACGTTTATCGTTTGTGACTTGGCTAGGGGGGGCTGATGGAAAGCGACGATGCGGTCGACGATGGAGCGCGCTTATCTAGAAGTGACCTATTCACTCTTGACTTAAAGATTCCCGGGTTGTAGCCATCAGGAAACACAGTTCCGGCAAGGAATTCCACTCCTTAGCTGTACGCACTATGAATGTGTTCCCAAATTTCGGTTCCGGTAAATTTAAATCGGAACTTATATCGGAGGAACAAGCAAGTTTAAACTCAGCGTTAATATTTTCCCATTGTCGATTTGGACCAACTGTTTGACTATTTTAGTGTATGTATGTAGTGTATTAATTTGAGTATATATATTGTATAATTGTATTGTATTCTATGGTTTATTAGTATAATTATGTATTCTATGGTCTATTAGTATTATCTATTCTTGTATTCGCCTTTTTCTCTCTCTTTTCTTTTGACTGACCTGTTGGTCTAGTGGTTAGTGGCCCAGACTGCTATGCCGGGGGTCGTGGGTTCGATTCCCACCCAGGACAAATGTTTGTGTGATGAGCACAATAATTTGTTCTGTGTCTGGGTGTAATTTATCTATAACTAGCTTTTGCCCGCGGCTTCGCTCCCGTCAACTGACTACTATATCCAACTCTACCCAACTCTACCCTACACTACCCTACTCTACCCTACTCTACCCTACTCTACCCTACTCTACCCTACTCTACCCTACTCTACCCTACTCTACCCTACTCTACCCTACTCTACCCTACTCTACCCTACTCTACCCTACTCTACCCTACTCTACCCTACTCTACCCTACTCTACCCTACTCTACCCTACTCTACCCTACTCTACCCTACTCTACCCTACTCTACCCTACTCTACCCTACTCTACCCTACTCTACCCTACTCTACCCTACTCTACCCTACTCTACCCTACTCTACCCTACTCTACCCTACTCTACCCTACTCTACCCTACTCTACCCTACTCTACCCTACTCTACCCTACTCTACCCTACTCTACCCTACTCTACCCTACTCTACCCTACTCTACCCTACTCTACCCTACTCTACCCTACTCTACCCTACTCTAACCTACTCTAAAAAAAAAAAAAAAAAAAAGTAAAGTATCCTATGTCCGTCTCCTGGTTCTAAGCTACCTCCCTGCCAATTTTCAGCTAAATCGGTTCAGCCGTTCTTGAGTTATAAGTGAAGTAACTAACACGACTTTCTTTTATATATATAGATATGTATGTATTTAGAAATATATAAGTAGGTTTATCAGTTGTCTAGTACTCATAACACAAGCTCTGCTTAGCTTGAGACTAGACGGCGTTGTGTGACAGTTGTAGAAAAAAAAAAAAACTGCTCCATTACTGTTTCTTGGTACAAAATTTTAAAAAGTGCCAAAAATATAAATAAACAAAAATTTATCTTTTATTGCACCTACCACTGTACTTTTGTGTGCATAAAGCATAAAAAAAAAAACTTGTCGCGCGAGGAACCTCCCTCACCCCGTGCCTTCTGCCGATTACTCTTAACTTTAACTTTTTTTTTGTTTCGTATTTTCGTTTCAGTCGCAAACAATCGTCGGACCAACTCAATGCAAGCGGTTAAAGGGTTAATAGTCTTTCATTTGACGCTTCTGCCTCCGCCTCCGAATCTAGCTCTAAATCCGATAAACCAAATTTTTACAATTCCAATTTCGAATTCAGTTCCGTTAGGCACCTCCATTACATTCCTACTTTGAAAGCTGTGTAAGTACACCGTCTGCTTCAAAGAAATATCTCTAAAAACATCTTAAATTATTCACAGCGTTTCCCCGTATTTCGAAACAGGAAGTAAATCTTGTCCACTTACATTTCACGGAGCCCTTTTTAATATTTTATGCAAGCAATTTTATGTTACTTCGATTTTAACATATTCTCTCTTCTCTCCTTTGGCACCATTCACTTTGTAATGTAAGTAATTTTAAAGCTTTCCTTCGACATACTTTGGATGTGGACAAAATGATTGATTTGTTATGATTCACACTTTATTTAGTCAAGTGTGGTTGAAAGAGGTCAACTCTTCTCTGGTGGAGTGAAGCTTTTAATCTATACTTATTTTTATAAATATAATTCTTCTGTACGTGTGTTTGCCACCTAAATCCTCCTAAACAGCTTGACCGATTTTGATGTAATTTTGTAAGTATTTTTAAGTGGGTCTCTGGATGGCTTGAAAATTAAACAATTGGTACCTTTTTTTTAAGGTGAGAAAATCATCGAATGACATCTCCCGGTTTTGGGCGGAACGGGAGGGTGTGTCAGACTTTTACTTACTAAAAACCCACTCCTGTTCCTTCGTTGCCTTTCATACCAGGACCGAGTTTTCCTTTCAGAAGCAAACCCTTGGCCCCAGTAGGGCCTTCGACCCTGTTGGGCCCCTACGGTTTGCTGACACCACCTTGAGACGCTCATGGAATAGTACGCGCCGTCGACGACTTAGGCTCGGTCCGGACGGTTATTGGACGGTCGGACGAGCTACCCATTGCTCGCCGTCTGAAACAATTGGTACATTTTTTTTTATTCTGACAAAATGCTAGTTTTCGTCCAGGACCAAGTCTGCTGGGACGGCTACTAATATTATTAAGCTGAAGAGTTAGTTTGGTTGAACTCGCTAATCTCAGGAACTACTGGTTCGAATTGAACAGTTATTTGAGCTATAGATAGCCCAGGAAGGTAGGCTACATAGCAGTAACTTTTTCGCACTATCCCGCAGCCCAAATACATAGAAATCAAACTTGGAACTCCATGTTCAACAGTCGCGCTTGCAACCATGAGTTAACGAGGCTGTGAGAGGCGTCATCTTGTCTGCGAATGGATTTTGTACCTACAGCGATTACTATTAGTTAAATTATGATTATTTGCGTAACCCTTTGACCCTGAATTTATCTCGAATGTTAAGTAACCAATATATTCCTCAGAAGTGACGTGTTCACTCATTTAAAACGTTTAGTACGAAAATATTTGGTTTATGATTTTTGGTTGTTTGTTTATTTTATTATAAGATTAGTCAGTGACGAGTGTGTGAATGATGCTTGACATTACATGACCTTTAAATTCTTCAAAGATGTTAAAAGATTTGTTTATTTATTCTTACTTGAGTTTTGAGACAGCTGTTTATGATGGATTTGGGGTATATTTTTTATAAATTATTATTACATCTAGTAGGCAGCATAGGTACTATCATACGGCTAAGCAAAGGTATCTCTCTAATCCTTCCATTGTTCGCAGCTCTGAGCCACTTCTTGTCAGAGCTTGGCAGAGCAACGCCGTGTCCTCGTGGGGTCACCTCCTTCTGCGAAGCAGTAATGCTAGCAAAGGAGGGGGCCGCACGTGCATGTGCAAGGCAATGGCCCTCGCGCCCCAGCCGCCGGGATTCCGATCCCGATTTCCGGCCAAAGTAGGTGCGGGCTTGCGGACGGCGAGCAATGGGTAGCTCGCCGTCCGACCGTCCAGTAACCATCCGGACCGAGCCCAAGTCGTCGACGGCGCGTAGTTTTCCACGCGCGCCTCAAGGAGATGGCAGCAACTGTAGGGGCCCAGCATGGTCGAAGCCTACTGGGGCCAAGGGTCTGCTTTTGAAAGGAAGACTCGGCCCTGGTATGAAAGGCAACGAAGGAACAGGAATGGATTTTTAGTCAGTAAAAGTCTGACACACTCTCGTTCCGCCCAAGAGCGAGAGATATCATTAGATGATTTTCCCACCTACAAAATAAGGGACCGCAGACCGCAGACCTGAGTATATAGTTTTGATTTCAACTCGATACCTCCACGCTTTCCCGAGATAAAGGGTCTTGACAGACAGACGGACGGACAACAAAGTGATCCTATAAGGGTTCCGTTTTTTCCTTTTGAGGTACGGAACACTAAAAACAAAAAAAAAAGTTAGTTGGGAAAAGGCTAGGAAAATGATGGTGTTGTTTGATGATTACTCACCTACCCCAAATTTACTAACACAATCTAGCCCAACAGTCAATGGAACACAAACCACACACAGGGTGATGTAAAACAGCACAAACGCAAAAGAAAGTAATTAACATTAGCACCGCACTAACAGACACATCCTGTAGTCATGCAAACATGCGTGGCACACTTTCTCTGGACACCCGAAATATGAGAATGTAGGGTGCCCATAGTTTGTGCGATGCGTACAATTTGGCCTAATAAAAAAGAAAAAAAAAATGTTTAAAATTACTTCATTTCATTGCGAATTAATAATAATAATAATATCCCACAACTATCACACAACACAGCGGTAACGGCCCCGACTTACGAGTTGTAGGACGCGGGTTCAAACCCAACCAGGCGCATTACTTTGTGTAATTTATTTCATCACCACTGCTCTCAAAACAGTGAAGGAAAACATCGTGAGGAAACCGGCATGTCATAGAACCAAAAATTCGAAGACATGTGACATTCACCAACCCGCACTGGGCCCGCGTGGTGGATTACGGCCCATTCCTTCTCTTAGAGAGGAGGCCTGAGTCCCAGCAGTGGGAACATTAAAAGGCTGCTTGTATGCTTATGCTTATGCTATCACACAACGCCATCTAGTCCCATGCTAAGCAGAGCTTGTGTTATGGGTACTAGACAACTGATAAACATACTTATATATTTCTAAATACATACATATATATATAGATAAATTACACCCAGACACAGAACAAATGATCGTGCTCATCACACAAACATTTGTCCTGGGTGGGAATCGAACCCACGACCTCCGGCATAGCATTCAGGGCCACTAGGTAACCACTAGACCAACAGGTCAGTCAAAATCAAAATTGGTGATTATATTCATATCTATTGTGGTAAAATTGAGGATGTGCAACATTTGCTCATGGAGTGTGTTCGGAATGAGGTGGAGAGGGAATCGGTGATGAGAAAATTTAATATTAATAGGATGGATGTAGGTGGTTCAGCGCGTTTTAGCTGATCCTGTATCGGAATTGGCGAAAAAGTTTTACTTGCTACTGCCACAGCCTCAACACCGACTCCCTCAGTAGGCAATAGAAAAATATATTTATTAGGTTAATGTTAAGGAATGATGTAGATATTGTTTAGTACAATGGGTTTGATATGTCCTACAAGGAACAATAAAACCCTAAATAAAAAAATATAAAAAAAAAAATATTCATATCTAGGAAATTATGCAACTTATTTTGTAACGTGTACCCACCACTTTCTTCTTATAAGTTCATCGTCATATCATTCGAATGATGTCCAATGTTGGACACAGGCCACCCTCAAAAGTCGCCACAATGACCGGTCGCATCCTTCGGCTTCTCGCGACCCTCATCAGGTCATCAGTCCACCTTGTGGGGCCTTCCAACGCTGTGTCTTCCAGTGACAGCCACGTAGGTAACGTGGCTGTCACTCCAGCCCCCCTAGCCAAGTTACAACCATTTCGTGTCGAATTCCGTTCTCCAATCTGTAACGCCTCGGTGTCAGCAAATTGTAGAAAACGATAAGTTGGTATCCATGTTGACGCGCCTGAGTCGGCCGCTCGTTCTACAATACCAAAGGATGTAGCGTTGAACATTGTAGAAACGATAACAATTCATTCTATCATTTTGAACCATGTGAACTTGGCTACGAATTTTCTATTCGTTTGTTCTGACCACGTGACTTAACGTTGAGATGTTGTCATTCCCATACATTTGATTAGTTTTCGACTAGCGTTAACGATTGCAGACTATTAATTTGGCTAGGGATGCAGATGAGCGATGGCCCAGCGATGAGCCAGGCCTGACAAAAGATGTTCATATTTTTTCTCGTTTACGCAACAGAAAAATAACTTTGATTTCTTTCCTCAAAACACAATTCCATTTAATTCAATATAAGTAATAAAAATAATCAATTAAAAACCTAACTTCTCATAAATCATATTGCATGATTGATGGTGTCCCAAAAATAAGTTCATATTACATACTGGCTACCCAAACAAAGTCGGTTACCATGGTAACGCGTCGCGTCATGGCGGCGCCGTCAAACGTGAGGGGTCTGAAATCACCCCTGAAAACTGAAGGGAAGTAAGGAAGTAGTTATGGATATCTTGATCGTGAAGGAATTTTGGTGAAATGTGAAAGAATATTAGAGAAGTTGATAGTTTTTTTTTTGAGGTAGGTGTTCAGCGTTATAATGTTTAATTTCTGGCCTTATCTCTTGTAGAGGGGACGGGCCGTAACGTGAGTCCAGTGCAGGTTGAAAGATGTTATTGTCATGTTTTTGAATCATTAGTTCTAGGCCATGCCAGTTTCTTCATGATATTTTGCCTTCATCGTTTTTAGAACAGTGGTGATGATGAGCAGCAGGCTGCCACCTACTTCTGCGAAACAGTAATGCTAGCAAAAGAGACAGCTGAGGGAAGATATTTGATAATTTTCCACATTTAAAAACCTTAAGGGTGATATAAGCAGGTTTTTCAGGACTCCATCTACTATGTATTATTTTAAGTGTTATGTGTTAATTAAAAGAAAACACGCCAAAAAATCAAATTACAATATAACATTGTTAATTTGTATGTATGTATCTAAGTATATATTTATTATCGTATTTCTAATCTAGTTTACCATTATGTTGTACCTACCATGTTATATTTCTGCACCACCCTAAGGTCGACTGGTAGAAAATGCCTAAGGCATTAAGTCCGCCTTTGTACAGTGTTTATTACTAGTGCATAAAGTTTTAATAAATAAATATAGAAAATAATCGTTACAAAAAAAACTGGAAATATATAACTGAATTTTATTGAATAGACATTTTCAGCTTTACTAAATACTATAGTGTAACTGTGTTCACCAATCGCCAAAACTGAATTCAGTTCAAAACCTCCATATCGATTATTATGAAAAAGGGGTAGGACTGAAATGTCCATCGGAGGTTTTTATTACCAGTAATGTGTGTCAGGGGTTGTAACAGCGGTAAGTACTGGTCACCCCATTTTACAGGGGTTGTTTGTTTATGTAAGTTTTGGGAACGATAAAATGCACAGGAAGATATAGGGCACTATATGGAGATATAGAAATTAATTTAAATAGATAATTTTGATATGATTTAATTTATTTCAGGACATTTTATTTTAATTTACTTATTTCGTATTTAAATTCTGTTATAATTTGTTTTTAGTGTTGACATGCTTATTTTGTTATTTTTTTTTTTTTAATTTGCGGCGTGATTTTAATATTGTTTTTTTTTTCTTTATGTTATATCGCATGCCAGTTACTTTTATTTTGTTTAATATTTTTTCACATTAATATTAAGAGCCGTGTACGCTCGGCTGCTTATGCATAACCGAACGTACACACGATACACGTTATCATTTGTCTTTCTACCAATTTTAAACCACTACAACAATTTTAAACAAATATTCAATAAATAAAATCTCTCTCGCCAAGATTCCGTTTTCTATGACAGCTGTACGGGTATCATGGACTTTGACGTCAATGATCATGTCGCACTTCTCTTTCTCATTCGCAGCTTGGAAGCCTTTATAAATACCGTCATTGTTGATAGTTTTTTTTTCCTTTTTAATTAGCAGAGTTAACAAATCGTACCTTTATTGCAAAAACCAACTATCTGCAATTTTTCACCCAAATTATGTTAAATGTAGCTATCGATTCGTCTCATAAAGACGAACCTACAGGTAAAACCGGTTATTTGCTACGACACTTATTTACAAAGATAGTTTCGATAAAAAGTAATTAACCTACAGATTTGGTTGAATAGCATAGCATAGCACAGTCGGCCTTATAATGTTCCTCCTCTCTAGGAGAGGGAACGTGCCGTAATCCACCACGCGGGCCCAGTGCGGGTTGGTGAATGTCACATGTCTTCGAATTTTTTGGTTCTAGGACATGCCAGTTTCCTCACGATCTTTTCCTTCACCGTTTTGAGAGCAGTGGTGATGAAATAAATTACACAAAGTAATGTGCCTGGCTGGGTTTGAACCCGTGACCTACAACTCGTAAGTCGAGGCCGTTACCACTCGGCCACCATTGCTCTCTCTCGCTTTGATCGAATATAATAATAATAATATAATATAACAAGACAAAAATGTAGGTGCATTTAGTTGGTTTTTTCATTAAGAGTACGAAATATTTAATTTAGGAAATAAAAAAAATTCCCTATTCAAATAGGTGATAGGATCTTAAAATCATCTTCGACACTTTTTCGTGGAATTTGTAGGCGTTTTGCCAACAAAATATCACACATACGCCTTAAAACTCCTACAGACGATATCATACGCAAGATGACAATCTTCTAACAATTCAAGACAACAATAGGCTCATATTAGCTACGACACTTATTTACAAAGATAGTTTCGGCAAAAGTAAATAACCTACAGATTTGATCGAATATAAAAATAATAATATAATATAACAATACAAAAATGTTGGTGCATTTAGTTGGTTTTTGCATTAAGAGTACGAAATATTTAATTTAGCAAATAAAAAAAAACCCTATTTAAATTGGTGATAGGATCTTAAAATCATCTTTGACACTTTTTCGTTGAATTTGTAGGCGTTTTGCCAACAAAATATCACACATACGCCTTAAAACTCCTACAGACGATATCATACGCAAGATGACAATCTTCTAACAATCCAAGACAACAATAGGCTCAGCTCAGCCTCTATGACTCTATGGTCTTTATGACGTCATAAACCATAGCCACAATGGTATCCATGAGTCATAAACCCACGCACCAAACATGTATGGGAAATTTTACTCTATAGGATTACAGACAGATTTGTAAGTGTCGTTGTTCGTTGAAATAAAGTGTCTTTCAATTCTGGGAGATTATGTAAGATAGTAAAGCGACTAAAAGATTTGGAAATGGATGAAGCATACCAACCAATTCATTGTGAAACGTAGTTTTTATTGGAACAAACTAGAATCAATAAAAATGTTTCCCAATCATAAAAATGATTCTTATATTGCACAATTAATTTTTATTTTTTTAATTGATATAAACCAGTGCTTGACTGCGATCCCACCTGATGGTAAGCAGTGATACAATCATTGATGGTGAGGCGCACTAGTTTATTAAGAGCCTTGAAGACACCTAAATTATAGTTAAACGGACGGGAAGACCGCAGCAGGCAAATTGTGTAAATTAATTCCGTCAAGCCCGTTCCATTCCATCAACGGACCACTAGACGTAAGGAGTGGCACCACCGGTAGGTACATGGTGGACATCCCACTTATAGTGCGTACAGTCAAGGAGTGGAATTCCCTGCTAAAGTTAAAACGTAGAGGTCTTTAAATCAACAGAGAATAGGTTAATTTTACTTCGCGCCGAAACTGAAATGCAATTCTATTATTGTTCACATAATGTAGTAATATTTTCATTACGGGTCAAAGGATTCGCAAGTTTAGATATATATAAAAAAATACAATCAATGTATCCTGGCAACACCATCGCGTCTAGATGTCACTTATTTTTTTTGCGGTAAAAGTTTCGCATGGAAAAAACTTTATCCTATCTAATTATTCATTTAAGATACATGGAATAGTATTTTTTTAGCAATTTAACAAAATCCCAAGTGATACATCTTATTATTCATTTATAATACATGAAATAGTTCCTTCTTTAGCAAAATAACAAAATTTCAAGTGATAACCTATAAAGTGTATTGTGCAATAACGAATTTCAGTGTCGAATTTAAGCCTTGAATCTACAATCACACAGGATGAAGAACCGATATCCAGCAAAAGCCAAAGCAATAAGTGATCATAGCGAGTACTGCATCTCAGACTTACGAGTCGAAACTTTGCTCGATCTTCAATCAGGGTACGAGATACCATTAGCGAAGTTGTTTTTGCACGCTAACTGATTGGAAGCTGCCAGACTGGTACGTGATGCTCTTAGCGGCTTATTCTACGTTGCTAGTCTGAAAAGGCCCCTGAAACCTGTCATCGAGGACGCGATCCTCATCGGGCAATGGCGGAGGCACTAAGTGATCATAGCGAGTGCTGTTTTTCGGACTTGCGAGTCCGAGGCCTTGTTCAATATTCAATCAGGGTACGAGATACCATTGGCGACGTTAATTTTTACGCGCCAACTGATTGTAAGCTACCAGACTAGTACGCGATACTCTTGGCTTCGTTACTCTACGTTGCTAATCTGGTATGCATCTGTTATAGCAGGTGAGTCCCATTCATTTATAATCCAAAGAACAAAAATGGCAAAAAGACTAAGTTCGACGTGCTCCACTTTATCAGTGCCTATAAAGGTCACGAGAAGGCCAAGTTCATACTACCCATCTGTGTATTATTAATTCGTGTAAAAACAGTACACCACCTATGTGTAGATCGCTACAAAACATTCAAACTCCTTTAGTGAATACGAGATATTCCAAACCACCATAAGGTGGCAAGTTATACTGCCTAATATGTAAATTATAAACTTTCCAAAGTAATGCTAAAGAATACGAGATATTCCAAACTGTCATAAGTTAATCCAATGTACCTAGCCGGATTGCCGGTAGATACCCACCTGTGTCCAGTTGTTGGACTAGAAGCCAACCCAAAACCATGGGAGAAGGCAAGGCAGAATTATTGACACCCTCACCGGCTACAATGCTGGTGGAAAATACTGCCATAGTGCGAGCATAACAGTGGCCGATTATCAAACCTATTTTTTGCTGAGTTAAATAGTAAAGACCTATTCAATAGAAATATTATTATTTCCTTATGGTTATGTTGTACACTGACCTGCAATATATTCAAAATAATAAAAACAAAAACAAACCATGGAACACGAGATGTTCACAATGATATATATCTAAGCACTAAGTGACATGAATACTTCATCAACAATTTACAAATGATATGTTCACTTATAGCAACAAATATCAGTAAGTGTTGATTATGATATGACTCCATGTAATAATATCTATGGAAAATCTTGATATAATTTAAACGGATTAAATTCATAGGTACAGCATATCATTCCACATCCTCAGTATTTAAGCTTATAGTAAAAACCTTGCTCAAAGAGCATGTAAGCTAACTTTTAAGGAACCAAAACCTAAGGAAATCGCAGGTTAAGTCCTCTGCTGATACCAGCAGTCCTGAATAAAATTATAAGGTTCTAAAGTTTCAATACCAGAATTACAGGAACTCCTCACAGGCTCGAAGAACCCGTGCACCAGCACCTTGGAATACTTGATGTATGACACCAATGCCACAATTGGTGTGGCCACCCGCTGGGCTGAGCGGTTTGAGGAAGCTACCATTGATTTTAAGAAGAAGTAACTTCTCACTGTTGAAAGCAGAAGGGAATAATATTGACGGGCAAAACCACCAGCCCTACTTACTTATAATCACCCCAAGGGAGTAAGTCAGCAATAAACTTATAATGATATACAACAACTAAATAATGAAATATGTGCTGATATATTTGTAAATAGTTGTTAGAACAAAATGATATGAGGTATCTACCTTACTCGTACTTAATGTCTAAATCACTCAATAAACTAAAAATTCAATATAAATGAATGTCAAATTACACAAACCGTGTACGCCTGCTATTGACATAATTGCACAGAACTAAACCTAAATTCAAATCTTTTGTAAAAACTTACCTGGTTGGTGCTCCTAATAAATGAATAAACAGGGAAATCTTTGTTGTAACAAAACAGAAATAACAAGATTCAGATTTAATTTGATCTGCACTGATATAACATTTCCAGTAGCAATTGTCTTATATTGACAATATTTTCTGTGTTCAAATCAAATATTGTATGGAGGGAAATTGCCTTATTATAGGGAATACCTAGGAACAAGCTTCCCATGACTAGACAACTGGCCTTGTCATGGAAACATTACTTCTGATGCATTTGGCACATAAGAGCTCTCATGCCACGGGACACAAAAAGTGTGCACCAAAGCAACTTGTTTCACAAAGGACTCACTTCTATGACAATCAAAAAATCTCACTGCGCTTAATAGAAAAATTACTTTGCAGTATACATGACTCCTGAACTTAAAAATTTAACATAAAAGTAGACAACTATCTACCACTTGGTAAAGAAATGTAATGTTAGATTTTATGTTAGATCATTCAGACATTCCCAAAACATGCATGGCATACCCACCAATTTTGGAACAGGGATGGTTTGCTGAACACAGTTTAATATCATGCCTATAAGCCTATATGTACCTATCCTATAAGTCATATGGTGAAATTATGGCTTCTCTCTACTTTGTTAGGTTGTCACTGTCAAACAGTGTCAGAAATGCAATAGACAACTTTGTCTACGGTGCAGCTAAAACCCGGTCCACACATGACCTACAGTAAAACTAGTCTTTTCTTTGGCTGATACTTTTAAATTTATTTCATGTTTATCCAGGTAGAATAAACATATCTTATCTCCTCTTTATTCTCTAAAATAGCTAAGTGGGACTGAATGTTCAAAATACACTTACTTAATTGAGGCAATGAATTACCCCATTTGAATTACTAGTATCATCAAAACTATAAGTACTTAACTTACCAATACAAAAGTAAAATTGCATTGAAACAAAAAGGGGGGGGGGGGGTGTATGCTGGGGACCAACTAGTGCAACAGGTCCTCGTGAAAAGTCAGTGACCATACAACTTCTCTAGGTATCTAGTCCCTAGCAGGAAGTTCATTTCATCGACATGACATAAACCCCTCCCTCAAGAAACAAAGTTTCTCGTTACATATAACATAAACTGTGACACAAAAATACTACTATGATGACAGAGAAAGACAATCGCATTAACTTCCATTTCGGGAGGCACAAAAAAATGACATAAAATGGTCTTCATAAGTATAAAATAATTGTATTTACATATATTTAGATAGACCCATATGCATATACATACAGGTATATACAAGTATACACATACATGCTGAAATAAACGTTAGTATACTAGCTGTATCATGCAGTAGAAAAAAAAAAAAAAAAAAATTGTAATACTTAATAATAATAATATTAATAATAATAATAATTTAATATAATAAAATATAATTTATATGTTATGTTAAATGAACAAACGGAATAATAATAATAAAATCGATAAGCTAGACTTCCATACCAGTCACCTACAATGTCAACACAAATATAACTTAGATGTGAATAGATACTTATCGTTTGAAACGAAAATGATGAATGTGATAATATATAATGCATGTACCTAATTGCATTGCCTAATGCAAGGCTAATTATATGATGCATGTAATGTAATTACATTACCCCCAGTGACATTTAAAACATCACTATGGTATGATAAAAACAACTAATGAGATTATTCTGCTTCAATAGATTTCAACAAATTGTCTTTGTGTTAAGTGGGAACAGCAGTATTATAAAACCAAAGTAACTTTTTGTCTGATTACATTTAGTAATAATGACCTTGTAATATAGCCGACATCAACGGCTAGGTACAGGGGCGCTGGCTTTTAGAAAACCCCATGGGTGCTCATGCTCATTTGATGGACTCGAAAAAGTGGCGAAGTGTGAGAAGAAAAATGCACACTGATCAACCGACAAATAAATAAATGTCCTACTTACATACTGCGTACCTAATTACTAATTATGTTCGATAAAAATATAAAATGAAATCATTTTATAAAAATGAAACTAGTTTTTAGTATCAAGAAATATTATAATGTAACCGTAACCTAAAAGGCGATTACTTATCTGTTTCTTGATGTCTATTCTCAGGGGTGCTCGGCACCCACTGTTTATTTCTCATAATCGGCGCCCCTGGCAAGGTACATATAACGATGATGTACAAATAACCAAGTAAGTACTAAAATATACTGAGAGTAATGATATAATATTTCTAAAATAAGCTAGTAAGTCATAAGTGACTTTCATTAAGAATAATCCAATTAATTACAATACACGTCTCACACCGTGGTATTATAACGGCCCCTGTTGAAGATAACATGCTTCTCATCTAAATCAGTTGCCTATCAATGAATCAAATATATTTTTACAATACGAGAATACTTGTCACACAATACTTTAAAAAAAATGAACGGATAGTCTAGTCAACACCTTGGGACACTCCCAGCAAGAACGTATGACTGTAGCGACAAAAAAACCTTAGGGAAAACTGAAATCAACTCATATCTTACTATAAAAAGAAACCGCACTTGAGTTGATAGTACCAGTACTAACAATAGCGTAACAATTAATTATTGCAGCAAACTCTAAACATCTACATTATGTGAACAATAATAGAATTGCATTTCAGTTTCGGCGCGAAGTAAAATTGGGAATCAAACGAGCTTACCTGTTAAGCGAAGTCTTGATTCTAATTTTATGAGCGCCGAAACTGAAATGCAATCACCCACCCACCACTAGTTAATAGCCCCAAAGCTGCAATAATTAACCTACCTAACTCACAGTTATCCTTACAGGGAAATAGTGAATGTAAGTATGCGGTAACAAGTCTGTCCAAAAGACAGCTTGTTCCTTGTCCTATAATCTCTAAAGTAAGTGACATCTAGACGCGATGGTGTTGCCAGGATACATTGATTGTATTTTTTTATATATATCTAAACTTGCGAATCCTTTGACCCGTAATGAAAATATTACTACATTATGTGAACAATAATAGAATTGCATTTCAGTTTCGGCGCTCATAAAATTAGAATCAAGACTTCGCTTAACAGGTAAGCTCGTTTGATTCCCAATTTTAGGCAAGTATGCTTTAACGTCGACCATAAATCATCACGTAATATAGGGTGAGATAATGGTCCAACGCGAGCCTATCATTAATAAAAAAAAAGCCTAATTGTCAACATCATTTCAGTCGTAAGATATCCACTGCTGGGTCATAGGACCGATGACCTAGTGTGGGTCGCTAGAAGCTGATGAATGCGAGACGCAAGCAACAGTCGTTGTAGTGAGTGACACTTGAGGGAGGCTGAATTTGCAACTACGATCAACGATAGCATCACTGCTTACCATCAGGTGGGATCGCAGTCAAGCTCTAGTTTATGCTATGAAAAAAAAAAGATTCATGGTTTAATTTCGGATTCAATGTAACCAAACAATTATGGCTAAATGAGCTAAGTACAGTTTTTCAACAAATTGACAAGATATTAACTCGCGTGTTTTTATATGGGTTGGAATGTTAGACCAACCATTTTTTATTTACATAACCTGAAGATAAATTGATTGAGAAGAGCAGTGGTGGCCGAGTGGTAACGGCTCCGACTTATGAGTCGTAGGTCGCGGGTTCTAACCCAGCCGGGCGCATTACTTTGTGTAATTTATTTTATCACCACTGCTCTTAAAACGACGAAGGAAAACATCGTGAGGAAACCGGCATGTCCTAGAACCAAAAATTCCAAGATGAGACGACGAGATGTGACATTCACCAATCCGCACTGGGCCCGCGTGGAGGATTACGGCCCATTCCCTCTCCTAGAGAGAGGCGGCCTGAGTCCCAGCAGTGGGAACATTAGAAGGCCGACTATGATTATGCTATAAATTGATTAAAGTCTAGAATTTACAACACTACAGCGGAAATTGCTTTATCTGCGAAAACTATTCAAGTTTAAAATCAAGCGTGCAATTCAATAAAATGTTTCCTCTATTATGGTTCAGGACGACACACCTTTAGAATTAAATGACTTTTCTAAAGGTTTCCCACAAATCTCTATAAGAAATGAAAGGATGAATTCCATGTACTTCCTTGGAATTTAAGAGCGTCCAATCCGTGATACATTTTCATTATTTTTCATACAACCTCTCTTGATTCGTGATTTTCGTGATTATGACGTTATTACACATTTTTCTCTACATATTTTGGAATCACATGTATCTTGTGGATATTATCTAGGTTCCTATTGAAATCAAGTCATAAATTTCTATAAAACTATTACTAATACTTACTACCTCTGAAAATCCGCTATTTTGCGTGATCTTTGGCCCTTCATAATGTGCTCATAAATTCAAAAAATATAATTATGACATTATTTTTTTACAAAATCTTTTAAGGTTTTTATAAAATCAAGTATTTGCTGAAACAAGTTTTGTAAAAGGTTCGAGTGAATGACGGTATTACTGAATGCCAACGGAGCGTTCAGATGTTATCTCTCTTTTTCGCGTTGCCTCTTTATCAAACATTGCGTTGGATGAAAAAAGAAGCTTTTAGACTATGACCTGTACCATGACATTTAAAGTAAGATTGTTTCATTCTTATTTCCTGTGTGGGTAAGAGATGGCGCTAGACAACCTGTATAGCTCTGTCTCTTACCCACACTGAAATAAGAATGAAACAATCTTACTTTGAACGTCATGGTAACCCCCCATGTTCTCGTTGACGATAGATGGATCGGGGAAGGACCCTCTTAATGTCTATGGGCCGCACCAAACGTCATTTCAGACAGTTATTTTCTAGTAAAAGACAAAACGACGCCATTTTATACATAGTTGTTACAAAGATATTACATGGATGACATGTTACTATGTTATTTTCCAAGACGGCTTATGAATGGCAATGGATAAAAACAATATGTCGTAAAAAAAGTAGGACAGCATTCGGCAAGAAAGTTTGTATGCAAAAATGAAGGAAGATATGCTAATCAGTTCCTTTTCATATTAATTTGTGTGGCTTGATTTGTGGGTTAGATTAACGAGCTGTATGTGTTGAATAATTAATTTGGAGACGGTTGTTTTTTTTATGTCTTGATTATAGATATTTATTGATGAACGTGTTTCAAAAAAATAATAGTGTTTTGGACGATCGGAGACTCTAATACGAGCTCTATCACGATCCATTTTTCGACCTGAACTAAATTGTTAAAGAGAGTGAGCTATATAGGGTGTATAACTTCATCCCTCTTTGTCACTCGAATGACTGACAATTTAACACGTCATGGTAAGAGCAGTAAGAGTCCAGAGGTGATTATGATGTTTTTAAAATTATTGCAGATCGTATGCAGTATGAGCTGCAGTAAAAACCGTTAAATTCCAAAAAAAATATGTATCTCAATTGGCAACGAACAGATTTCCGCCAACATTGTGCATTTCGTAATCGTGAATTCATGACCCACGATTCCATTTCACAGAATTGTGAAAAAAAAAAATTAACTTCCGCGCACGGCATTCCTTTGCTCAATCATGAGTCAAATTAAAAAAAAAACTTTCCTGTCGTGACGTCAAAAACAATATGGCTTCCACATCTGCCTCATTTTGATTACAATCGTCATTATGACTTATGTCTTCATTAAATTCGTTGTGTAGCTCAGTTTTGGGGTTCAAATGGTTATTATTACAAATTATTATTAATATTTCACAAGTTTAATGGGTTATATGACGTTTTGATGTTCAACCTACATTGTATGGCTGAAAGTAAAATGTCTTGTAATGATTTTAGAATATAATACGAAATTGCTTCTTTTGTAGCCGTAGTAGGTATTATTTCTTTCAATAATTTATCTAAAACGAATGAAAGAAAATGAATTTATTTTGCACAACACAAGGCACACATGTAATATTTAGCTAAAACGAAATAAAAAATACAGTTGTGTGGATTTATTCCATTTTAATATTACCAACTACAACTGGTATTTCTTTAGACTCATATTTAAAAAACTATTTTGATTAGGTTTGACAGAGCTGACTGTACTAAATTGAAGTTGTTGGTATTCGTTCGGAAACGAAAATAAATATGATTTTATAAAAATACAAGTGGTATTGGTTTTAGGTATTAGAACGGAATAACTCGTTGTGTGCCTTACGGCTGCACCAAAATAGGTCTAGTTTAGCATGATTGCCAGACAACTAGTGCCTGACGCTGGTTTTCAACTGAACTGTATATTATGAAATTAGAGATAAACTTTGTTCAAATGATTTATTTGTATTTCGTTATTTCTGTTTAATATAAAAACAGAAAGAAGGTCTACAGCTTTTAGAAACCAAGAATAACTGCGTTGGTTTTCGAAATAATTTTTGGTCTTCCTTAAGTACTGAGTGTCTCTGTTTTTGTTCCATAAATAACTGAAGTTACGTTTGGATCCCCTAATATTATTGACAACTTCGAACTTTTAAAATCAATGGTAGTGAAAACGATAAAATCACTGACAATCACTAATAATCACGTTAAACATGTTTTTTTTATTTAGCCTATACTTTCCTGCTGCTGGACAAATACCCCCCTAATGACGTTAAAAATGTCAAGCAAAAATGACGTCATCACAAAACCAGTCTTGTCGCAAATTTCCTGATCGTGCGCGCTAACGGTCACATACACATACCGTTAGGTAGGGCAGCTGTTCGATTTTCAAACAGAGATCGTGCAATATTGTGTTACCGATTGTCTGGTTTTATTGTTGGCGCCATTCGATAGAGTCATAGACTATAATACTTTGGCTCAGACTAGAGTAATAGAGATTAGGTTGCTGTCTGATTTGTATAAAAACTGTTTTGTTGTTGAGTATGTAATTGGTTTTTTTAGATGTAAGACAGATTGGGTGGTTATTGATAGATATATCGGATAACATAGCGCTTGTTACCTTAGAAAAGTCAAAAATGTATCCTCTTTGAGTCTGAATTGAGTGGAATTGTGAATACTGAGATGATGACGGCTGATAAAGACATAAATGCTGCCTCGACTATAAATAACTTCGGATAATTCCTAGTAGAGGAGAAAGATAGACAATAAATAATCGTAAAGCTACAAAAGATTTTTTAATACACTTACTCAAAAACTCTTATCCCTACTGCTTTTAGGCACGTATTTTACGGTTTTCCGTACTAGTGCGGAAAAGTGCGCGAGATCGCCCCCGTCGATCGTAAGTGCGCGACAGCATCGCTACTAACGCGCGTTAGTCGCATTTGCAAGTGCTATAGAAAACATGCCAACGCGCTACTAACGCGCTACAGAATCGCTACTGTATCGATGCGAACGCGCGACAGCATCGCTACAAAAAATCGCCGTGGGCGAGGGCCCTTAGCGATACGTACAAAGAATAAGTTCCCAAAACGTTTAGTTTTGTTGTTTTAAAAGTTTTTACGGAACTGTGCTCTATCTACAAAAGTAACCGTAACGCCTCTTAATGAAAAAAACCAACAGGTGACTTAAATGATTGAACAGAAAGAATACCCATTCAAACGAACCAGATCGTTGATCCATCAAAGTCGATACCTCCATCATTTTGATGGGCGCCTAATTAAAAACCTCTTGCCTCTAGGGACGCCATGACAGGCTATGAAAGAGCAACGGACAATATATTCCTCATATCATTACTGACCTAATTTAAGCCTACGTTTCATTAACATAATTAAACACATATGGGTTTTGGAAAGGTGATGAGTGTGTTCATTATTTGAGTAAAATTTTTTATCGTGTCCATCAGTTGTATTTGAATGAATTGAAAGTTACGAGGGACAGTAGTAAAGTAATGTTCGGTGTATTTTAGGCTGTTAGTTTCACTAGTTGCTGATAAGATTTTAATTTATATTTTCGTGTATATAATCCTCAAGTAGGATTAATTATGATGCATAAGCATAGCATAATCAGCCTTTTAATATTCCCACTGCTGGGACTCAGGCCTCCTCTCTAGGAGGGGAATGGGCCGTAATCCACCACGGGGGCCCAGTGCGGGTTGGTGGATGTCATATGTCATTGAATTTTTGGTTCTAGGACATACCGGTTTCCACACGATGTTTTCCTTCACCGTTTTTGAGAGCAGTGGTGATGAAATAAATTACACAAAGTAATGCGCCTGGCTGGGTTTAAACCCGCAACCTACAACTCGTAAGTCGGGGCCGTTACCACTCGGCCACCACTCTCTCTATATGTAGGTCACACAAATATTTTTTTCGTACGGGAATCGAACTACGCTCAACCACTGCGCTAACCGTACTCTTTTAACTATTTTTGATGACTAGTAAATCAGGCAGTCAGGAATGAAAATATCCGCAGGAGAACCATGATCGCTGACATAGCTCGAAGAATCACCAAACTTAAGTGTCAGTGGGCAGGGCACATTGCTCGTAGAACAAATTTTCGATCCGTCGATGGGGCCGAAAGGTTCTGGAATGGCGATCGCGCACCGGAAGACGCAGATTTGGAAGGCCTCCTACAAGGTGAGAGTCGCGGGAATGCGATAGATGCGAGACGAACAGGCCCATTCGTTATGGCAACACTTAGAGGAGATCTATGTCCAACAGCCCTGCGTTCAAAAATAACCAGAGTAGCTTCGAGTTGCAACCCAGAGTCGTTCTTTTATAACTCGAGTAGCTACCCTAGAGTTAACCCAACTAACTCTAACTCCGAGCAGGGTAGGTTGGTGTAAGCGGTAGGAATGACAGTTGCTTGGCATTTGGCATTGACAGTTGAACTCTATGTTTGCGTTCATAAATACGAGCTTAGAGTATCTACCCGATGACGTCATTAGAGTTAACTCTAATCTCATTTTTGAACGCAGGGCAGTGGACGTCTTCCGGCTGAAATGATAGTGATGATGACTAGTAATACTAGTTTACTCAATGCTCTCTTGTTGCAAGTTAGTTCGATAGAAATTACTAGCAATATAGTAAAAGAGACAACTCTAGAAACAATAAGAACACTCAATAAATATTATAGACAATGGTCAATATAAAAAGTTTGAATAATAAACCTTTCAAACATGCCGAGATTTGATATAAATAACTTTCAGATAAAAGTTATTGTTTTATACGATAAAACTTTTTTTATGACATGCTCCCTGCGGTGATCGAATTAGGGAATACCGTAAAACGTCCAGTTTTTTGTTTTTCGAATATTCGAAATTCTTTGTTTTCTTCTATGTTTATGTTAAGTTATTGTAATCGCGTCAACCCCCTTGTCTTTTATGATTTAGTGGCTTAAAAACTTGAGCTTTTTTTTTGTTTTTGGCGTTAAAGAAAAAACTTATGGTGATAGTGTGGTAATTTTTTGAGTGTTCGGGCAAGAATGTTTCTTTTCTACATAAAATCTTACTGGAGTGTTAATTTTAATTGCATGTTTGCTCTCGATAGCTGTTACTCTAGATTTCAAACCTGATTTAAAAAGTACGAGTACATATAAAGTGAAGTTGAGAAGTATAATTACAATTTTAACACAAAGGGCTAACAAGCTGATCGAAATTACATACTTCGATCTTAAGATAAGTATACGTTATCAAGAGATAATTAATACTTGAAAGAGTAATGCGCAAGAAGACGACCACTCTAGGACTGTGATGAAAGTGATAATTATACCAATTAAAACTTAATTTATTGCTGTCATCTGAAAGGTTTGTTCAGTAGTCCAAAGTTAATGGGCTATTTAACTGCCCAAAAAAAACGAGTGTTGTCACATCTCTTAGTATTTTAGAAGTGCAGTAAAAACACGAGAAAGCCATCAAAACTTTAACGGGCATTTAGCAACAGCAATTCATGGACTTGTTAAAGATAAAAACAATATACTGTCGAATTTATTTTTCACTTCGAGAAAAGCTAAAAATGATCTAATTTCTGATTTCGTTGAGTTCAAAATCCAATGTATGAAAAAAGCCTAACTTTTTGTCAAGTCCAATCCATATTCTTTCTTTTTAAAACGTCGATAAAATCAGTACCAAACATCGAAGTTTGCCCATTTTGTATAATCTTTTAACTTTACGGAACACAAAAGAAACCGCGGGTTTTTGCTGTAAATTTTTTCTTTAACAAATTCCTGAGTCTTGATACCTGATCGGAAGGCAAATAATCAAGGTGTTGCAAACAAAAGAGAATTTTAATATAAAAGGGGTAGAGTTTAAAATTGACTGATTTCACATTTAGACTGGAACACAGATTTCCCGCCTTATAATTCGGTGTGGCGCCATTTTGGGATATTTTTATTTTATTTTAAAAGGGTTCTAAAGGTTCTTTGTGATTGTGAATTAGTGGCTTTTTGAGGATATTACAACATTATTACAAGCCTAAGTTTGGAGATAAAAGAATTTATTGAGTGTAGTGGCGTAGTTAGTCCAAAAGGGGGCCCTGTATCAAAAACTATTAAGGTTTTTTTTGTTTTTGTTACAAATATTTGCATACGTCGGAGCGTCTAATCCGGGGGCCCCTTTAATACAGGTTCTTGTATTCCGGGGGCCCTTGAAATCCGGGGCTCCGGTAACCCGGGGGTCCCATATAATCGATACAGATTACGCCACTGATTGAGTGTAAACATACTATGCATCGTTTATGGAAGTTGCTAAAACGATTTTAAAAGGTTAGTAGGTTTTGTGGGCGATAGTTAAATAAGCCATGATTAAGTTCTTACTTCGTTTGTTTAACCACCTTTCAAGTGATCCTTGAAGTGTAGGCAGAGGTATAAATACTTTTTCATGTGTGGTCGTTGATAATACTCCAAAGCACACACTTGTGGGCGTGAGAAGGTAATCAAGGACTATTTTAAGAGGAAAGGATTCAGTGTATGCCTAATAGCATATGAATAATATTTATAGGCTAGTGAGATAACCGTAGGGGCCCAGCAGGGTCGAAGCCTACTGGAGCCATGGGTGATGCGAAAGAGAACCCTGGGGCCTTGGAACGAAGGCAAAGAAGGTACAGGGGTGGGTTTTAGTCAGTAAAAATCTGACACGAAGGGCGAGACATGTAATTGGATGATTCATCATCATCTTCCTGCCCTTGTCCCATCTTATTTGGGGTCGGCACAACATGTTTTTTTCTTCCATTCTATCCTGTCAACGGTCATGCTATCACTAACTTCCTTTTCTTTCATATCACTGTTCACACAATCCATCCATCTTTTCTTTGGCCTCCCTCTCTCTCTCCACCCATCCACATGTATACTCATAACTCTTTTAGTAACATGCGTTTCATCTCTCCTCTTTACATGACCATACCAGGACAAACGATTCCCTTTCAACTTTTCAGTCACTGGCGCCACTTTCAAACTTCCTCTAATATACTCATTTCTCACTTTATCCATTCTCGTCACACCACACATCCATCTCAACATTCTCATCTCCGCTACATGCAATCTTTTTTCATCCGTCTTTTTCACAGCCCAACATTCTGATCCATACATATGTAATTGGATGATTCCCCACCTTAAAAAAAAAAAAAATAGGCTAGTGAGCTTAAATTAGATTGTGAGAGATTGAAAAGTATCTACTATTATTCTTAAATCTCTACTCAACCTTCGATGATAAAATTACAGCCAATAGTTTCAGAAATAGCGATATTAAATCATGATTACCTCCCACGTCTATTCTTTAACCACCTTTAAAAAAAAAGCATGCACGAAACGAAACATAAAGCCTTAGCAGGCACTTAATACTCCACTCTGTTATACAACATACTAGAATTTTCTAAAACGTCGCTTCCATGAAACGGAAAGAAAGAAAGAAAGAACACAAAGGGCTCGGTACTGTAAAGGTAACTTCAATTGGTACCATTCATGTGTGTTATAATGACCATGGAAAGGTACTGAGGGTAACCATGACGTGTTAATTTTGAGGGACATTCCTGAAATAACCTGGAATATACTAGCTTCTGACAGCTGTTTTGCCCACGTGAAAGTAGAAAATATATAGCCTATGATACTCAGTGATATAGGAGCATTCTACTGGTGAAAGAATTTTTTAAATCGGCCCAGTAGTTTCTGAGTTAATTCATTATAAAAATAATTACATTTTTTTTTTATAATTTTCAATATATATAAAACCGAAATTCCACTCACTGATTAATCACGAAATCTCAGAAACTTTAACACCTACAAACTTAAAATTTGTCACGTAGGTTCCTTATAGGGTGTAGACATCCGCTAAGAACGAATTTCACCCCTAAGGGGATAAAACGGGGGTTTGAAGTTTGTATGGAGAAACCTATTTTCTCGCGGGCGAAGCCGCTGGCAAAAACTAGTCTAATATAAAAGAATACTTGTGTCACAGTGTTTGTTATTAAACTCTTCCGAAACCGCTTGACCGATTTTTATAAAATGCTTTTGTGTTTATTGATAGGTCGTAGGCTATTTTGTACCCTCCATTTTTTTTCTTTGCTAATTCATTTGGCAGAACAACGTTTTCCGAATCAGCTAGTCTTCTAATATATATAAAAATTTCGTGTCATAGTGTTTGTCATCGAATTCCTCTAAAACGGCTTGACCGTATTTATTATTTTTTTGTGTATATATGGCAGGTCTGGGAATAGGATATGAGCAAAAAAAAAAGTTTGCTAAGTCAGCTAGTATTTATTAGTATAGATTTTTTTAAAATACTTTTTAGAAAAAATAAATTGAGTATTTGCATGTGTATTTGCATGTCTAGTACCTACTAGAGTATGTCTTTAATTAACGTTAATTATTTTAAAGCAATGAACACTCTTTACTTAAAAGTATAGAAGCGTGCAAATTACTTGCACTCTGATATGGTAGAGCCAAAAGTCATCGACATTTCTATAAAAACTAGATTAAAATCAGACAAATGAATACGTTTGCATGAGAGAGAAACATTAATATAAAGGGCGTCGTGAAAGTCAGAACCATGAAGTGTCATTAACACGAAGTTCTATTTAATTTAATTATGCTATCTCATTAGTGTTTATTTTTAGGTACTAGAATAAAACAAGACAATCCTGTAGAGATAACATTCACGCAAAAATAAATGCTAAATGATATATTATTCGTGTAACAATTTAATTAGTGTTTTGTTTTATTTCGCCTAATAAAATGTGTTGATGATAATATTCACGAAAGGATGATTAAATACCTTGGTTTATTATTGTATAACATGTCATTAAAATATTTACGTAAAAATTGTAGAGTCTATATCACTTTGAAAAGTCACCTTCAAACTATCTATACATTTAAACAAAATTGAAGTGTTTGTCATAAACTTATAACATTTTTTTACTAAATGAATATTAAAATATATTCGATACCTATAACAAAAATGCAAGTTTTAAATATTTTTGTTTGTCGGTCGATCTGTGTGTTTGTTCCGGCTAATATGTGAATTGGTTGGCCCGATTTTGACTGGATTTTCACTGGTAGGTAGCTGATATTATAATAAGTAACTTAGGCACCCATCTATTATAGAAAAAAAGTTAGGATACCGCGCAAAAAAAAAAGATTCTTGAATTTGTGTACAAATGGCGATGTCCTTTCACTTTATCATATTTTTATTCGACTTTAAAAAAAGTATACCCTGGCGTGAATGAATTAAAAGTCCTAAAAAAGACACGCACATAATAATAATCAGGACAATCCCCCTTCTCTCCAAAATCATAATCACACTACTCAGCACGTTCCTGCCACAGATTTATGAGCACCTTTACAACACCCGCCCGGCAGGTGATGGACGCACGCGCATCCATTGTTATTGGGGGCTCAGATGGACAGAGGACGAACGAACGGTGGCTGGGAGAGATGTGATCTATGTGGGTTAGGTTAAGGCCAACTGTCCATGGACGCGTAGCTTCATAGACGCGTATTCGTCATTATACGCTTGGTGTACGCCTGCTCATAGCTTACGTACAAAACTACGGAGCGGCAATGTCGTGCTCGCCTCACTAAATGCAGGCTTCATGACGCCTGCCGTTAACGCATGTCATACGTACATCGAGCGAAATACTCACCATTTTTTTTTTACAATTTTATTTGGTTTTTGTAGCAACATCTGTGTCGCAACACAGGAATTAAAAGTTCAAAATTCTGCATCACGGTATCAGACTTCTGCACGCGATTAAAACATATAAGTACCTACAACAGTCTGAAATCAACTATCGGGTAGTTGCCCAGACCAGACACTACACAATAGCTCAGTGGGTCCTCCCTTTTCAACGTAGGTTTGCGGGACTTTACACTCTGTTCCGCATACCTCTAAACATTAAATAATGAAATTACTGGCCTTAGCCCTTTTCATGGCAGAAAAAAAAATTATGGAATTAGTTTTTTTGTTTAAATTTCTTTAAAAAACAAGTATTATTAAAAAAAAAATCTTGTATGTCTAGTTATAATATATCTTATGAGATACGTTGCCAAGTATCCGTAACTTTCTCCTCACGAGGCAACGTATCTGAAAGGATACAAAGCTCAAATAAAATAAAACTCGGTGAATTATTAAAAGTAAAATTATAATCAGAATTACAGAAAAAATCAAACACAAACATTAAATCTTGAAAGGTAACATAACCACCATAAAAATAAGTCTACTAAGTTTCGATGTGGAAAAATAGAAAACAGTTTTTATTAAACTGAAGAAAACGTCTTAGACCGCATTTCGAACACATAGCAGTGTCCTTTAAGTAGGTATTGGTCGTTTATCCTTACTTAAGTCTATATCGAAGAGCCATTACTAAACTGAATTAAGACTTCTAGTAACAAGTATCCGCTTTTACCACTAACAGACTTCTTCAAAGAAAAAACCACCATTTGTCTTGACCCTAATTGGAGATTCAAAGAAATAGTAATGAACTCGGTCAAGCAAATAAACTACAGTACATAAGTGGAAAAAATTTAGCACACGTAAACATCATCAGCATTAGTGCGGAAAAGTGAGCACGCTGTCGTCCCGCCACTATTTTATTATATTTATCGTATCAGGCTTGGTGCTAATCAACCCCCACAAGTCGCGCGTCAACCCCCGTCTATTTATATCTTCGTAAGTACCTATATTAAAAAATGTCGTTTCATACACGTGGATAGCACTCGGCTCCATAACACCCTCGCCTACGGCTCGTGCGAATTCCGCATCGGTCGCAATGAAAAACTTTCTTTCGTTGTATCAAAATGTTAGACAGTTTTCAAAAATCCTTCTTTCACAGTTCACCTACAACATTCATCAATGACATTATTTGCATGACTATGACACTTTTTTTTTCATTGTCAAGAATTTTGAAAAAAGAACCATTTTATTACAATGGTTATTTCATTGAAATAAACATCCCGAAAACGGTTCGTGCGCACGGCTATCGCATCCGAAGTATTCCGAAGTCACGAATTTGTAAATGGCTTGAGGGATTTCACGATGTCTTTCTGAAAAGGTAATAATTCAAAGAAAGTGAGATAATAATAATATTTATGTAAAATCGCGTAGATTATATAATTATATTTTTTAAATAATATAAATCAGTGTTTGGCAGTGATGCAATCGTTGATTGTAAATCGCACTAGTTTATTAGGAGCCTATTCACTCTAGCCTTGAAGACATCTAAATTATAATCGGGTGGGAAGACCGCAGCAGGCAAATTGTTCCAATCCTTCGATTTAAAATAAATATAATACATTTTGGTTGTCTATGAGTAGTTAGAATGACTACGAAAAAAAAAAATGGTATTTGGTCGAAATTCTTTTCGCCAATGCTTGCAGTAAATAGTGGTTTTGAATATTAAACAGCTTTGACTGTGACTAACACACTTTATCTATATAATAATTTTAAGACCTCAAAAAATAAACAACACACAAAAAAAAACATTATAAGCCGTATTCACACAATAATTACAACTAAATACAATTTGAACCATGACCATGCTCTTTGAACAATCCCCATAATGACCGTATTTCAAATTACCATAGATTCAAGACCAGACCACCACAGAGGTACAGTCTCGTTCTAAAGTGTTCAAACGGGGTTTTTGGCGGGAGTTTTTCGAGTGAACTTCAGTGGCTGGATAAATTATGATGTAAAATTGGTACAGTTTTGTATCTCAAGTGTCTGCGCAACTGGACAATATGTGGAAACAGGCGCGATCTCGGTAAAATGAAGCTGAGAATTTTATTGTAGTGTTGACTTCCTCAGCGAAGTTTGCCGACAAGGTTGTCTTGATACATTTGCTGCCAAATACAATACAAAAACACATTAGATATATTCTAATAGTAAGCAAATTAACTATTCATACGAAGATATGGCTTAAAAGACTTAGTATCCAAGTCAAAAATATTAACAAAAAAAAGAAGTGTTTAAACGTCCGGATTATGAAAAGAACGTTCTTTTTTTGAAGTCGAATGGGAGCCGTGCTTAGAAATCGTGGTAATTGCTTTTGTTAAAGAAATCGTGTATTTGAATTTCAAATTATAAGTTGGTCGGGACCTATTGTAGGGAGTGGAGTTATTAGAATAAAAATCTACCCAGAAAATGCTTTGGTGGAGTACTTAAGTATTTCATAGTTTAACCATGTTTTGAAGACATTTTATGAGGCAATGTTGATACGTTACATTGTTTTTATTAAAAGCTTTAAATGAACAAACATTATGTCAGTCGTGCGAGCGTGAAAGAAGGATGGAGCTATACATCCTATCCCTTTAACAGTTCAGTTTAGGGCGTAAAATGGATCGCGTCAAGGGCTCGTGGTAGAAGCCTCTGTACTTAATATTGATCTTTTATTTAAAACTAGAGCTTCTAACAGCGGTTTCGTCTGCGTGAATGTGGGTTATTGCTGACGCGAAGTCAAAGTTGAATACGGATAAAAAGTAGCCTATATCCATTCTTACCCCTGAGTTTGTTTCGGTGTTTCTTCTCAGGGTAGTCAGCTAGGAAACACCGGCCTCATCTAGTTTAAAAATGACGAAAAAAAAAATTGACGTGTAAAAGTGTTTTTTTAAACCTATTTACAAAATAAATATCATTTATCATTTAGAGTTCAAGCTTCCTTCGTACCAAATTTCATCAAAATCGGTTCAGTAGTTTAACTGAAAGCGTAACAGACAAACAGACAGATAGACAGAGTTACTTTCACATTTATAATATTAGTATGAATATGGAATGTTAATGCTAGGACTACGCTGCGCACACGTGTGCCACACACACCGATCTGGGCGCGTCGGTCTCCATACATTTTATATGGAAACAAGACTTGTAGTGCTGCACTTGATCCACGCCACGCGACGTCGTTCTACATACAAATCAGGCGTGTTACACGTGTGCGTCTGTCTAATGTAGTTCCAGCTTAATACTTTCATTACTTTAATTTGCTTTAGCTGATTTTTATTTTGTTCTAATAAATAAAATAGTTAAAAATAATTCTAAAACAACAAACAGTTTTCTCTTCGCCATTACCAAAAGTGTAAGAAATACTTCCAAAGAGCCACCTTTGCCGCTTAACCATTGTTTTTAATATTTTAATGACATATAACCCATGAGTTATGGCACAAAACACCATAGATTTCTTTATCTAAGTTTTATGTGCCTTTTAAGTTATACTTTTGACTCCTCCATGCCTCCGGGTATGGTCCTGTTAAGTTAAAGATAATTTTATGGTAAAGTTGATGCTTATGGCGTTTTTATTTATGTTTGTGGGTGGGCAGAGAGGTGAGACGTGTATTGATTGAGTTTAGCTTAAGTTCGTGTTAAGTTTATTTGTTACTGTTAAAGTTATAGTTAGTGTTAGTCACTGAACGGCCTACTGTAAGACTGACCAATCAGGGACGACCTTCGGACAGTTGATAATTTAACGCGCGATAGATTGTGATTGAACAGTTTCAGTTCGATAGATTATAATCTATCGAAAAATAATGCGTTAAATTATACGGTTCACAATCTTTTGATAGTTTACCTACAATCACGCGAGATAGATTATAGTCTAACGGTATTAATAATTTTACAGTCAGGGGGTAAAAAGTGAAAATGTACTCTACCAATGCTTTTTTTTCTGTGGGAAAATCACCCAATGACATCCCGCGCTCTTGGCCGGTGCGAGAGGGTGTGTCAGACTTTTACTGACTAAAAACCCACTCCTGTTCCTTCGTTACCTTTCATACCAGAGCCGAGTCTTCCTTTCAGAAGCAGACCCTTGGGCCCAGTAGGCTTCGACCCTGCCGGGCCCCTACAGTTTGCTGACATCTCCTTGAGGCGCGCGTGGGACAGTACGCGCCGTCGATAACTTGGGCTCGGTCCGGACGGTTACCGGACTGTCGGACGGCAAGCTACCCATTGCTCGCCGTCCGTAAGCCCTACCAATGCTAAAGTGTCTAAAATTTGTTGTTGTTGAATTGTTTTACGTTTTACGTTAAGGCTATCGAAACGTTTACCGCGCTTGGCTCTCTGATTGGTTAAGAGCTTGGAATGGGCCAATCGGAGCGCCGGACGTCATACATGTGTCATCGTGGTATCTAACGTACAAACAAACACGCACTAGGCACTCTAGATTAGGCCTAGATGTGCCGTTTTAGCAACACAATATTTATTTATTTATTTAAACTTCATGTAAGTATGGTAGTGAATGATACCATTCACTACCATACTTACATGAAGTTTAAATAAGTCCATAGGCGGACTTAATGCAACAAGGCATTCTCTACCAGTCTACCTTTGGGTTAAAAGAGACTACAGCATAGTAGGTCATCATCATCTTCCTGCCCTTGTCCCGTGTTATTTGGGGTCGGCGCAACACGTTTTTTTCTTCCATTCTGCCCTTTTACTCGTCAAGCTATCACTAACTTCCTTTTCTTTCATATCACTCTTCACACAATCCATCCATCTTTTCTTTGGTCTCCCTCTCCCTCCCCATCCATCCACATGTAAACTCATAATTCTTTTAGCAACATGCGTTTCATCCCTCCTCTTCACATGACCATACCAAGACATACGATTCCCTTTCAACTTTTCAGTCACTGGCTCCACTTTCAAACTTCCCCTAATATACTCATTTCTCACTTTATCCATTCTTGTCACACCACACATCCATCTAGGTGTGTACAATAAATAAATAACAGACATTTCAAATAGAATGAAGTATACTTATCATTATTTGGTGCTTATAATAATAAAATACATAATTGTGTATGCTAAAATTAAAAACTAATAAAAACTATGATAAATATCAAATCATTATAATTAAGAGAAGTAAAAATAATAATCTATTGCCTCGCGAAGTTGTAGACATGTGGGAAGTGGATAAGGCAGTCATTGTTCCAATAGTTGTGATGGCTAACGGCTTAATTGCTAAGAGCCTCGACCAACATCTGAGGAGGCTCGCATTGGGCAGATCCAGAAAGCAGTACTGCTGGACACAGCGCGCATTGTTAGGAGGTTCCTCTCTCAGGAGCCCTGATCACCTAGCTTTGACCCTATTTCTGATACCAGTCGGCTACTAGTTTTTATATTTTTATATGTGAAAGTAACTCTGTCTGTCTGTTACGTTTTTATGGTTAAACTACTAAACCGATTTTGATGAAATTTAGTATTATGCGTGCAGTGCGTGTTGCCAGTGATGACATATGGCACTGAAACATGGTCGTTTACAATGGACCTCATCAGAAGGCTTACAGTCATCCAAAGGGCAATGGAAAGGTTTATGCTCGGAGTTTCCTTGCGTGATCGCATAAAGAATGAATATATCTGCAGGAGAACCAAGGTCGCCGACATAGCCCGAAGAATCGCCATACGAATGTGGCAGTGGGCAGGGCAAATTGCTCGTAGAACAAATGGTCGATGGGGCCGAAAGGTTCTAGAGTGGCGACCGCGCACCGGAAAACGCAGCGTTGGAAGGCCTCCTACAAGGTGGACCGACGACCTGGCGAGAGTCGCGGGAGTACTGTGGATGCGAGACGCACAGGATCGGTCGTTATGGCGACGCTTGGGGGAGGCCTATGTCCAGTGGATGTCTTTCGGTTGAAATTATGATGATGATGAGTATTACGTATAAGTAACTTCCTCCAAGTTTGAACTCCATTGGATATAGGCTACCTTTTATCCGTCTTCGACTTCGCGTCCGCAATAACCAACATTCACGTAAATGAAATTGCTGTCATAAACTAGTATGTATATAAAATAAATAGGTCAATTGAAATAATAATATTATTCTGTGGACTTAAATATCTCCTGTAGGTTTTAATATACAAATTTTAACTGCAAGGGAGTTGAAACTGTTATTTAAAATTACCTTCTCAGTACAATCAATCACAAAGGTGACACGGGTGCAAAAAAATCGTAACAAATAAGTGGTAGACAGAAAAAAAACCGCACAGAAGTGTATCCGTTTACCTGGATATTTCTCGGAAATGGTCCGGAGTCCGGTGCTATCAGATCCGCTGCTTTGTATGTTCAAACGTTTTGGGTAGAAGGGGACAGCAGAATGCATGGTCAGTGGTATTTTTGAAAACGTAGTAATAACCTCCTCTTTTTTGAAGTCGGTTAAAAAGAGACGTTGCCTCACAATTATATATAAACAATTCAAAATAGCAGTGGTGGCCCAGTGGTAACGGCATAGTAACTATTCAGTAATCTGTGGTAACGGCCCCGACTTACGAGTTGTAGGTCGCGGGTTCAAACCCAGCCAGGCGCATTACTTGGTGTAATTTATTTCATCACCACTGCTCTCAAAACGGTGAAGGAAAACATCGTGAGGAAACCGGCATGTCCGAGTACCAAAAATTCGATGATATGTGACATCCACCAACCTGCACTGGGCCCGCGTGGTGGATTACAGCCCATTCCCTGAGGCCTGAGGCCTGAGTCCCAACAGTGGGAACATTATAAGGCCGACTATGCTATAATTCAAAATACAGATAATTAAATAAAACACTGGCAGTGAAGAGATGGCCAGTCTCAACTGACAGCGTCCATTCACGAATATGTCGCGTATATCAGCACCACTCAGGTATATCCCATACTAGGAATTACTCCCATATCGTTGGTGTATTCATCGTAAATTCACATACATAATTAAATATTACGTTACCTGGTAAATAAACTGCCTTTTATATTGCTATATGCATAATAAAAATACATGGCTTTGGCTGGAGAGGACTACAGGATCTAAAGCGCATTCAATTTCGGACTGCATTATGTCGTGGCCAAATCTTAGAATTGATCATTTCAACAAAAACTGGCCAGATCGTTTAAACGTTAACATTTGATGACATGTCAATCCTCGTTTGGCCATATTATTGATGTAGGATTTCTGTGATTATAAAAGGTCTAAAGAAAGTAGATCAAACGAGGATTGTAATATCATCAAACTTTAACGTTTAAAACGATCTGGCCAGTTTTAATTGGCCATTTCATGAAGTGATCAGTTTCTAAGATCTGGCCACAACACATACACAAGAAAGAGAAGCGCAAATACACAATGCTTATAAAATACTAGCTGCAGCCAGCGGCTTCGCCCGCGTGAAAATTGATTTCTCCATGCAAACTTTGCAAACTTTGGACCCCCATTTCATCCCCTTAGTGGGTGAATTTTGAAAAATCCTCTCTTAGTGCTCGCCTACGTCATAAAAGGAACCCTTGTGCAAAATTTTACGCTCCTAGTCCCAGTAGTTTCGGCTGTGCGTTGATATGTCAGTCAGTCAGTATCTCCTTTTATATAATATAATATATAGATGAAGCATTTTAGTGTTTCACTAAAAATCTACATGTTTGTTTATAAACTTAAAACACTATAACGGTAAACGTAGTACCTTGTAGAATAATCTGACAAACAATCAGAATGATTTTAAGTATAAGTTCGGTTTTTAATCGATAACAGTTATATTTTAAATGCATCTTCGTGATTTTTTCTATCGTACTAAGTTCGGTGTATTTTTTTTTTCGGTAGGATAATCATCCAATGATATCCCCTGCTCTTAGGCACAGCGGGAGGGTGTGTCAGACTTTTACTGACTAAAACCCACTCCATTTCCTTCGTTGCCTTTCATACCAGGGCCGAGTCTTCCTTTCAGAATCAGACCCTTGGCCCCAGTAGGCTTCGACCCTTCTGGGCCCTTACTGTTGCTGACATCTCTTTGAGACGCGCATGGAAAGTGTTCCATGCGCAGTCGTGACGCGCCGTCGACGACTTGGGAAATTAGGTGTATTATGTTTTGAACACACAATCTATCTAGCATTTATTGTACCTACTTGTAGCGACATCTATGGCGTCACAAAATAACTAATCCTGCATCGCGAAATCAAAGTTCTCCGCGCGATTGGAACATATAGAACAGCCCGAAATCATCTATCGGGCAGCTGCCCACTAGACATAACACCCGTCTGGCCGGAGGATTCTCCCTATTCAACGGAGGTTTGCGGGACTTTACACTCTGTTCCACCTACCTCAAAATACTGAAGAATAACATGTATTTTTCTGAGGCGAATCATATGCTTTTATGGATTATAAAATTCGCGATTGGCTCTACCTACGCCTAGGTCGGATATATCCGACAGAACAAATACTCAATTTCGTCGCCTCTTGTCACTTATGTGGATTAAAGAGCTAAACGAGATGGAGTACCCAATCGCAAACACACGACCCTGGCGAATAGGACACGAAAATACTCGTCGGAATAATCCGACACAAGTGGTTAAAGGGTTAACCTCCAAACAAGGAAGGTCGACACAAAACGTAGTTAAAACAAAGACAAACAGACATCTTTTAACAATAAATTTATTATGCAACAGATAGGGTGTTCTTTATTATGTGTGAAACAGTCGTTATGTGTCGATAAAATTAATGAATGGTCCTATTTGTGCCTTAAGAAGAAATCCTCTAAGTAACTCAATGTCGACGAAATAGAGATACATGTTTATTTATCTGTTTTTTTTTGTCTTTTTGTGTTTCGGTTTTGGTCTTTTAAGTTCTAAATTGAGTTGCGTTTCCACCACTATGGCTTTGATGTTTAAAGACAACACAGATTTTGTTATGTTTGCGGAAAAATGGATACCTAGGTACTGTCAGAATATATGAAATTTTGTGAGATAATTGTATGCATAAAATCAGATATCCCTAGAAAATCCCATGCAAAATATGTCTGTTTTTAATTTTAATCTGTAAGTATTCATTTTTATTTACATGTTACTAAAAGAGTTATGAGTATACAGGTGGATTGATGGAGAGGGAGAGGGAAGCCAAAGAAAAGATGGATGGATTGTATGAAGAGTGATATGAAAGAAAAGGAAGTTAGTGATAGCATGACGGGTGACAGGATAGAATGGAAGAAAAAAACGTGTTACCCCGACCCCAAATAAGACGGGACAAGGGCAGGAAGATGATGACTCATTTTTATTTACACGTAAATTATATATTTAAATGTTTCGATAAAAAATAATATAAAAAATGAAAAAAAAAAGTATCCCACTGGTATTGGGAACCAGGTCCAAGCTACAGCGATCAAGGAAATGATCTGATCCAGAAAAGGGAATCTCCTAAATACGAGCCGTGTCCAGAAGTATGTTTATTATTATTTTATATTTTATTGTTTTGTATTCTGTGTATTTATGGTGTTTAAATAGTGTAATTGGTTTCAGTCGTTTTTTTTAAATAAAATAAATAAAAAAACATAACCTTTCTTGCAGTCGGGTAATAAATGACCAATAAGATGGCACGATTTCTGAACACGATAGATGAGATTTGTATGGTCGACCACTATTTATTTACTTTTTGTGGTTATAACGATTTTTTGACTTATCATCATCATTTCAGCCGAAAGACGTCCACTGTTGGACATAGGCCTCCCCCAAATGTCGCCACAATGACCGGTCTTGTTCGTCTCGCATCCAACGGATTCCCCCGACCCTCGCCAGGTCATCGGTCCACCTTGTGGGAGGCCTTCCAACGCTGCGTCTTCCGCCATTCCAGAACCTTTTGTCCCCATTGACCATCTGTTCTGCGAGCAATGTGCCCTGCCCACTGCCACTTAAGTTTGGCGATTCTTCGGGCTATGTCTGTTACCTTGGTTCTCCTGTGGATATCTTAATTTTTTGACTGCAGAACAAATAACTAATTTTTCTCTTCTTTATTGTTTACAGGTAAGCAAAGTTTCATCTACACTACATCTATATGAAAGACTTCATAACGTAAGTTGATTCACTATTTCATCCAACGGGAAGCTGGAATGGCTAAGCAATCTAAATTATGTCGCTTTATGAAAATTATCTCCAAAATTGAAATAAAAACACATCAAAATCGCCTTTAACCGCTTTCGTCGGATATATCCGACAAACACGGTCACGGTATTTGGTCGCACATCCACGACCAAATACTCCATCTCGTCAGCTCTTCTGTCACCTATGGGGATTGAAGAGCTAAACGTGATGGACTACCCAGTCGCAAATACACAACCCTGGCGAATAGGAAACGAAAATACTCGTCGGAATAATCCGACACAAGCGGTTAAAGGGTTGAAACGCTCATGAATTAAAATTCAACTTTCAGATCTTTTTTTATTATTGATATAAACTAATGCTTGACTGCGATCCCACCTGATGGTAAGCAGTGATGCAATCGTGACTAGTTTATCCACCGGGATACCATGGAGGCGCGACCAGTTGCGCCGCCATGGTGTCTCGGTGAAATATAGCCCTTTCATAAGATAGATTTTCATCTTACATACTCTTTGGTTGGGGCGTCACTGACGGCCGGACTGACGTCCGAGCTGGTCGCGCCACCAAATTGGTTGCGCAACCAAATGGACAACAGGTGAGTAACTCTGGTAGCGGCGACTTGTCGCGCCGCTCGGTTGAGCCTGTTCACTCTAGCTTTGAAGACTCCTAAATTATAATCGGACGAGAAGACCGTAGAAGGCAAATTGTTCCAGTCCTTCGATCTAACGCAAAATCGCTTTATATTTGACTGGCTTGTTGGTCTAGTGGTTTCGATTCCCACCCAGGACAAATGTTTGTGTGATGAGCACAATCATTTGTTCTGTGTCTGGGTGTAATTTATCTATAATATGTATGTATTTAGAAATATATAAGTATGTTTATCAGTTGTCTAGTATTCATAACACAAGCTCTGCTTATCTTGAGACTAGACGGCGTTGTGTGATGGTTGTAGAATATTATTATTATTTAATTTCTGTCTTAGAATACACCTTTATAAATACACTCTTGCTCTCAATTCAGTCTACTACATAATAAGTATTATTATATTTTTCGGGTTCAATGCTCTCTGATAAGAAGTACAGAGAAACAGGTCTCTCGAACTGCTGATAGTCTATCAAGATCCCTATCAATGACTCATTCATTGATTATAAGAGTTTATCTATTTTCTTTGATCCTTTCTTATTATTCTTTCTTTATTTTATTAGTGTCTCTTTTATATAGTCCAAGATCCCAGAGCGATCTGACATAACTTATTTTCACATGGATGAAACCTTAGGCTCTCAGTAGCGTCTCATGTGCTTTGAATACCTGTGTGCTTGTGGAGCTCCCTCTTGGGGCCCCTGGGCAGGTACCAGGTGAGAAAGGGAACTAAAAAGATTAAATTTTTATGGCTGATTTTTCTACAGCTTTTGTAGAATAATAATCTAAATTAGTATCATCAGTGTCACTTTCCATGGACCAAAACTTCTGTCAGACGCTTTAAAACTCCACAAAAAAATAAATGAACTTTACTTATTTTTACATGTCTGATTTTTAAACATGTTATTAAGGTAACTATTACAAAGTAATATTTCAGTATTCAGACAAATTGTAGTGACCAAACATCCCCTAAACACAAAAATTATTCAGCCGAGAGTATGAGCGCGAGAGCACGCATGCGTTTCAGAGCGAGTGAGACGATTTCATGCACTGACTGGATGGCGGAACAACATGGCGTAAAATCGATCCTATTCTTATTTGGAAAGCATTGTACCTTAATTGAAACAATACAAGTTAACTCCCTCCATGGCTAGTGAAGTCCATGCCCATAGACAATTATTTAGTTAGTAACAACAAACTCTTCTTTTTATTTTCAACAGCACTTTTAAGGGTTCCGTACCTAAAGGGTAAAATGGGACCCTGTTACTAAGACTGCGCTGTCCGTCTGTCTGTCTGTCCGTCTGTCAGCAGGCTGTATCTCATATAAAGCGTAACAGTTAGAGAGTTAAAATTTTCACAGAATGTGTACTCGTATTTCTATTGCCACTACCACAACAAATAATAAAATTAAAATTTAAAGGGCGTTCCCAACAAGAATCGTTATTTTGTCGGCGTTTTTTTTTTTTGCTCGATTGTATAATAAAGAATTAAAGAACCCTTCGTATGCGAGTCCGACTCGCACTTGGCCACTTTTTATTTTATTTTACAATCAATTTTGATTTTGACTGACACACACAATAACTTTCTTTAAAGGTATTTTTAATTTGATGCTTCGTTACGCATTCTCATCATTAATCAACGGTATATTATCTATGCCTACGTCTCAAAGGCCCTAGCATCAAGTTTATGCATTAATTGTACGGTTAAATTCACTGGAATTTAGAATAATTATCTTGAAATATGCAACTTTGTAATTAGGTGTTTTGTAATTTGCTGTAAACGGTATTTGGTATTTCGGAACGTTATTGTTAAGTCATCAACATCTTAGAACCTTAATTTTTTCTGTTAAATGTTATTTATTTTGCAAATAGGTTTTTAAAACAGGCCTAGACTGGCCTGTTGGTCTAGTGGTTAGTGGCCCTGACTGGCTATGCCGGATGTCGTGGGTTCAATTCCCACCCAGGACAAATGTTTGTGTGATGAGCACTCGATCGGTCAACCTTGTGAGAGTGTCTTCCGATGTGCGGTCGCCGCTCTATAAGAACCTTTCGGCCCCATTGATCATCCGTTCTACGAGCAATGTGACCTGTCCATTGTCACTTAAGTTTGGAGATTCTTCGGGCTATGTCGGTAACCTTGGTTCTCCTGTGAATATTCATTCCTGATATGAACATGCAAGGAAACTGCAAGCAAGCATTGGCATCAGTTTTTTTTTAGGTCGGAAATCGTCCAATTACATCTCCAGCCCTTTTTTGCCAGACTTTTACTGACTAAAACCCACTTCTGTTCTTTCTTTGCCTTCGTTCCAGGGCCTCGGGGTTCTTTTTTGCACAACCTATGGCCCCAGTAGGCCCCTGCTGGACCCTGCTGGGTCCCTACGGTTTTGCTGACATCTCTTTGAGGCGCGCATCGGATGGTTACCGGACGGTCGGACAGCGAGCTGCCTATTGCTCGCCGTCCGCAAGCCTGCGCCTACGGTGGCTGGAAATCGGGATCGGGATCCGGGCGGCTGGGGCGTGAGGGCCGTTCCCTCGCGCGTACGGCCGCCTCCTTTGCTAGCATTACCACTCGCAGAAGGAGGCGACCATCTGCCACTCCTCCTCGCTCCGGACCATGACCTGTACCAAGGTCCGGCGCGAGAGATCGTTGGCGCCGATCGCCCCCACGAGTACACGGCGAAGCATTACCATCAGTTAACAATATAATCAGCCATATTCATCTTTTAAAAGCATCTCTATTGACTTTATGAACTCATACAAAATAGCACCATCATTTAATGAATTATTTATCACAAATATGAAGTAACACATTAGATAATGTCACCCACACATCGATTTTGAGAGGAAAACTTGTCAATAAAGCGACCGGTTAAAAAGAAAGTGTTTACTCTATGGAAAGTGAAAAGAAAAGCATTGTTTAATCGTTGTTTATGGTCGACTGTGTGGATGGTTCATCTTGGACTAAGACTTCATTTACATGATGTAAACGTAAAACTTTAAGTTCTGTTATGATCAATACACTTCTAACTAAAAGTAATCTAAATTAAGGCGTCGAAATACTCCTCCGCATCGGCTGGTAATGTACCCAAAAGACTGGCGCTATTGCCACGCCTGTATGACTCTGTAACCAAACTAAATGCCAACCCTTGGGTCACGGCGAAGTGTCAAAAAGGCGATTGGAAAGGTCTTTAAACCATTTGTGGGCACTCCGATGATATGATCCGAGAGTTTCAAGTTTTTGATTAGTTTTATTTAGTAGTGTCTCATTTGACGTTTCTACCTCCGCCTCCATCTCTGTATTCGGTTCCGATTTCGACAAACCAAATTTTAAAACTCTGGTTCCGAATTCGATATAACCACTTAAAGGTTACCAAGGTTTTCAGGAAGAATCGCCCAATTTAAGTGGCAGTGGGCAGGGCACATTGCTCGCAGAACAGATGGTCAATGAGGACGAAAATTTCTGGAGTGGCGCCTACGTACCGGAAGACACAGCATTGGAAGGCCACAAGGTGGACCGATGACCTGGTGAGGGTCGCGGGAATCTGATGTATGCGAGACGCACAGGATCGGTCGTTATGACGAGACTTGTGGGTGGCCTTATGTCCAACAATGGACGTCTTTCGGCTAAAATGATGATGATCATAACCACTTTCATTGTATCCCTAATCTAAACCTATTTACACCATTTCCTTGTCAATTCAAACATGACACCATTATCAATTTTTTATGACTTCAATTACAAAAATAGCGCAGTAAAGAAAAAAAGCTGCCTAAACATTTTTTTATCGTCAGATTACGATGAAATATTTATTATCAAAGCCAACACGTAATATTTCTGATTATCTATTTATTATTAAGAAACATAGTTATTTAAAAATCAGTCACGGAAATAAGAAATGCGGTGTTAAAACCTCATTGGACACAACCTCTTTCATTTTAATCTTTTTAATTATAAAACTGGAACGCACAATCAAAGTGCAATCAACTGCAGATGCTCTGTCTTGGTCTGGTGCGTTTGATTTGTGTTACTGTCTCTTTCTGTCTTCACTTCCCTGTACTTTATATCTTCAATCTTTATTAGGTTGTTGAACAGATTGTGACTGAACGGAAATTTTACTTGTTTTCATTTCTTTAACTTTCTTTCATGAACTTTTTCTTATTTTTATTGAATTCCCTGAGAGGCGGTCACTTTGTTTTCTATTAGAATGCGGATGTAAAACATTGTAATGTTATTACAGTATTTGGCAGCAAATCTATCGAGTCAGCCTTCTCGGAAAATTTCGCTGAGGTAGTCATTTTCAGCCCCATATTACCGGACTCTCCGAAAAACGCAGTGTTGGAAGGCCTCCCACAAGGTGGACCGACGACCTGGTGAGAGTTGCGGGAATGCGGTGGATGCGAGACGCACAGGATCGGTCACTGTGGAGAGACGCTTGGGGGAGGCCTATGTCCAACAGTGGACGTCTTTCGGCTAAAATGATGATGATGATGATAATGATTACCGGACTCGCGCCTGTTGCAATAATTTTACATATTGTCCAGCTGTGTAGACACTTGAGATACGAAACTACACTAATTTTACATCACAATATCCACTAGAAATCAAACTACGAATAATTAAAATAGCCACTGAACTTCACTCATAGAAATCCCCTTGTACGCCATTATAAGAAGCCCAGATGTTACACTTATCATTATCAACATGTTATTTGAGCCAAAAACTTCGCATGCCAGCAAGACGCGTATTTCAGCATAGTGATATATACTCGTAGCATTCTTGACTCTCAAATTACAATTCCCTTTCAATTTTCATTACAAGTTTGTATCTATGCAATTACTTTTGTCAGGTTGCCAATGTTTTTGTTGTGTCTGATAGATTCAAAATTACATTCTTATAGTCTATGATGGACCGTGCCTCTCACCATACGTCAAAAAATGTATGATTAACTGCGTTATCAAAAGTGATGAAGTACACACCATAGAGCTGCTTACATTTGCTTAGCTGGGTGAACTAGCAGCACCGCCATGGCATCTACCTCACTTGCTGGCAAGCGATGATGTGGTCGACGATGGAGCATGCTTGCCTAGAAGTAACTTAATCAGTATCATCATCATCATCATCACCATTTCAGCCGAAAGACGTCCACTGTTGGACATAGGCCTCCCCAAATGTCGCCATAATGACCGGTCCTATGTGTCTCGCATCCATCGGATTCCCGCGCCCCTCACCAGGTCATCGGTCCATCTTGTGGGAGGCCTTCCAAAGCTGCGTCTTCCGGTACGTGGTCGCCATTCCAGAAACTTTCGTCCCCATCGACCATCTGTTCTGCGAGCAATGTGCCTTGCCCACTGCCACTTAAGTTTGGCGATTCTTCGGGCTATGTCTGTAACCTTGGTTCTCCTGCGGATATCTTCATTTCTGGCGCGATCACGCAAGCAAACTCCGAGCATAGCCCTTTCCATTGCCCTTTGAGTGACTTTAATCAGTATCACTCTTGACTTTTAAACACCCGCAGGTTGTCTATCAAGAAACACAGTCTCCGGCAGGGAAATACCACCGAATACTTGGCTGTACGTACAATGATTGTCTTTCCTTCTCGGCTCATATTATTATCTTTCGCATTCGAAAAGTAGCCTTTTCACTTTCACATCATTTTCAGCAGAAAAAAGTCACAAATCAAACATTTTACTGGCCTGTTGGTCTAGTGGTTAATGGCCCTGACTGCTATGCCGGAGGTCGTGGGTTCGATTCCCACACATAACAAATGTTTGTGTGATGAGCACGATCATTTGTTCTGTGTCTGGGTGTAATTTATCTATGTGTGTGTATGTATTTAGAAATATATAAGTATGTTTATCAGTTGTCTAGTAACCATAACACAAGCTCTGCTTAGCTTGGGACTGGACGGCGTTGTGTGATAGTTGTAATTTTTTTTATTAATATATTTTACACAAAATTTTGTCCAAGTACTCCAATATCCTCAGTTTTAAAACTCTTACAGAAAACTCAATGGGCCATACCGTCTCTAAAATTACTATCCGTGACTGCAATACAAAGTCAAAAACCCTTTGTAATGTTAAAAAAAAGCCATAAAAATTATGGCTCAGTCGCTTCCCTTGAATTAGATATCATCAGTTCTTTCATCAAAGTGCAGCCGACAATTCTCTTGCTCTTTCATTCCTATAGAGATTGTAGTCTCTCTCTGTCTCTCGTAGTTGGTTCGATGATTTGATGTGGTGGACCATGATGAGTAAGTATTTTATCTTTTTGACTGTTTCCCGTTTGGGGGTAGTCGGAATTTGAAGTGTACTTAAAGATGTTGCGTATGTCACGATATTTTTTCTTGTTTAGTGAATGATGATTCAGGATTCGCAATTATTGTAACTTCCGCCAAGTCCCTTCCATCATCGGACCACTAGACGTACAGCGTTGCGTCACCGGTACATGGTGGACATCCCACCCATACGTACAAGGCGTTTTGGGAATACATTTATTATGTATACAGCTAAGGAGTGGAATTCCCTGCCGGAGTCTGTGTTTTCTGTTAGCCTAGGTGTCTTTAAGTCAAGAGTGAATAGGTTACTTCTAGGCAAGCGTGCTTTATCGTCGGCCACATCATCGCTTACCATCAGGTGAGATAGTGGTTAAACGCGAGACTATACATAATTAAAAAAAAACTTTCGTGTCCATTTGACTCAAATTTTGTCCGACCAATATTTAGCCACCTGGACAGCTTTGTTGTTGGCCTTGTATAAGTCGTGGAAGGTGCAGGTGGTTGTGCATGCTGGGCAGGAAAGTTGACGCATATCTTGTGAAGGAGCTCCACACTGGCACTGTTTTTGCAATGGATCAAAGATACCCAATTTGACCAGATTATTTCTGGAACGGCCAACTTGAGCCTGCAATCGGTTGTAATTAAAGTAATGTAATAAAAGAAAAAAAACTGGGCAAGTGCGAGTCTGACTCGCGTTTTGAGGGTTCCGTACAAACTTACCTATGTAGGTTACAGTTCAATTCCCGAATGGAGTCTCGAAGATTTTTCCGAATCGCAATTTTTTTTTTGTTGCGACAACAAATTTACAGTTTTCAGATTTTTTCCTATACTTGTGCTTGATCTTGCTTCATACCAAATTTCAGAATTATAGGTCAACAAGAAGTACCCTATGAATTTTGATTCCCTTGAGAGTGTCGAAATACACGTTTTTTACGACATAAACAGCCGTATTTTTTTTCCCGTTAACTCAGATGTTTTATTTTTTCACAGCTTCAAGGGACCGCAGAGCTGAGTATATAGTTTTAATTTAATTTAATTTCAACTCGATACGTCCACACGTTTTCGAGATAAAGGGTCTTGACAGAGACAGACGGACAGACAACAAAGTGATCCTATAAGGGTTCCGTTTTTTCCCTTTTGAGGTACGGAACCCTATAAATGGTTTTATGCCCCCAAGTGTCGCTACAACGACTGTTCCTGTGCGTCTCGCATCCATCAGATTCTCGCGACCCTCACTAGGTCATCGGACCACCCTGTGTTCGTCTAAGTAACACTAGTTTTTATTCATGGTCCTTCGAGCCGGATGACCAGACCTAACAGCCTGATTTAACAACGTAAATCAAGGCTTATTTTGATCAAGTTTTTGAAGAAGAAGAAATTATAATTGAGCTTGTATATCATAATACACACAAGCTCAATTTTAATTTTATCTTCCCAACCTAAATTCTTTTAGAGATTAATAGAATAACATTCTCAAAAGCTTCCGTATACATTAATAAACCAATAACTAGTCTGTCCGTGTGTGTATAAATATCTCGGGAACATATTGCATAAGACTGGAGCCAAGCCAATGACAATATGCACATGTAGAATTATATGCATTTTGGTGTTTTATTTGTAGTAAAACTAGTAAGGTCGTGAGTTATTGGGTAATTAAAGAGGAGTCTATAGTAATGGACGAATTTCGAGTGTAATATAGAGAAGGTATAACTGTCTGGCTGGATTTCATACAAAAGTCGGAAATGACCGAGCTTACAGACACATTATATATCTACATATATTGAGACCTACCTAGGGGTTCCACGCGCGCCTCAGGGAGATGTCAGCAAATCGTAGGGACCCAGCAGGGTCGAAGCCTACTTGGGCCACGGGTAGTGTGAAAGCGAAACCCGGGGCCCTGGGACGAAGGCAAAGAAGGAACAGGAGTGGATTTTTAGTCAGTAAAAGTCTGACACTATCTCCCGCTCCGCCCAAGAGCGAGATTTGTCATTAGATGATTTTACCATCTAAAAAAGGTTACTTCTAGGCAATCGTGCCCATCGTAGACCAAATCGTTGCTTTCTATCAGGTGAGATATATATATATCTATATATATATATATCAAGTGCGAGCCTATCAATAGATAATAATTTAAAAAAAAACTCAAAGCTTTATTATAAACTTATTTCAAATAAACCATTGCCTGCCATGTAAGTATTTTTGAATCGTCAAGAAGTCGGTCAGTCAGAAAAATAAAGCTAACTACAGATTCCAGAGTACGTATACTTAGATCTCTGTTTTTTTAAATTGATATACACTAGTGCTTGACTGCGATCCCACCTGATGGTAAGTAGTAATGCAATCGTTGATGGTGAGGCGCACTAATTTATTAAGAGCCTATTCACTATAGCCTTGAAGACACCTATATTATAATAGGACGGGAAGACCGCAGCAGGCAAATTCAAATGGTTCCAGTCCCTCGATGTACGCGGTATAAACGACGAGGCGAAACGCTTGGTCCGGACCATAGAGGTTTCAACAACGTAAGGGTGGATACTTGACGTTCGTCGGGGTGGTCCGATGGTAGAAATGAGATGGTGGAATCAAGTCATGCAATTCCTGCGCACAAATCTCTATGTAAAAGAACGTGCTAGAAACTCCATGGACACTTAATAAATTCCCGGAAGTGTGTTCCTATGGAATAATTTTTCTATTTTAACACGGACGAAGACGCTGGCAGAAGCTATTTAAGAGGTTTTTTCTCGAGCTGTCTATCGTCAAGTGAGCATGGTTTAAAAGCTGGTGTTTCATCCAACGCTATCCAATTTGAGGCACCGCGAAAAAAGAGAGATAACGCCCGAACGCTCTATAAGCATTCGATAATTCCATCATTTACTCGAATGTTTCACAAAACTTGTTCCATGAAATAAGTGTTTTTTTTTTTATTTTTGGAAAAAAATGTCATTCAGAATCTCGATTAAATGTGTAAGGTTTCTATTGGTACCTATATTGTTTATTTTTTTAATTTGTAGGTACACTATGAAGGGCCAAAGTTCACGTTAAATTAGGAGATTTTCAGAGGTCTCTTCTGGATTAATTTTTTGTTTTGATTTCAATATAAGTAAAGTAAAAAAAAAAGCGAGCGAGCGTTTTGTGAACACATTCATTATGCGTATAGCTAAGGAGTGGAATTCCCTCCCGGAGTCTGTGTTTCTTGATAGCTACAACCTAGGGGTCTTTAAGTCAAGAGTGAATAGGTTAGTTCTAGGCAAGCGTGCTCCATCGTCGGCCACATCATCGCTTACCATCAGGTGAGATAGTGGTCGAACGCGAGCCTATAAATATTAAAAAAAAGAAACTTAGGTACGAGTAATATCCTCACATGTGCTCCTGGACTGCACAGGTGTCACTGAAATACGCACACGAACCTTAGGATCCCCGAACTCCCTTATTGATGCCCTGAAAAACCTAAGAGGCCTTATCTGTTTTTGGAGAGAGGTGGGCTGGTTGGAATAAGCCCACCTAAGGTTGTGGCCGCTATGGCCCACGTACAATGGTCCACACAGGACTAAGTGCGGAAACCGTACATGAATAGATAGAATATCCTCAAGATCTGTGTTTCCAAAATATCTAGAGAATGATGTGTAATAACGCCATAATCAAGTAAGAGCGGTTATATGGAAATTTATCTCGGGTTGGCCGCTCCTAATTATATTACTGTATTTAAAACAAAAGCTCAGCAGTACTTAAATACCGTTTCATACATATTTTAGTTCCAACTGACCTATTATTTACCGTATTTAGTTTCGCTGCCTACCCACCTAATATGCAAAAGAGGCGTGATTGTACATGCAAAAGGGCGTGAGCCACGTGTATGGTGGCTTATAATTTATATGTATGGAGTTAATTAATGTAATTAGTGTCCGGTGCATAGTGTTAGTGGAACGGTAGGGTTAGGGTGACCACTTCCGTTCGGGCGAAAGTTATAAGCGGAGAGCGATTTATTCGTAAGTTATTGTTACTTCCTATGAAGTGTTAAAATGTCAAGCATGTGAGCGAAAGGGATGGAGCTATAAATCAAAATCAAAAATATGTTTATTTCACGTAGGCCTACATGGGCACTTATAAAACGTCAGAAGCTAGTGCATGGTTCCAAAGTGGGCGTTTCCTATGGAGAAGAACCGGCTAGAAACTCCATGGTTACTCTTTTAAAAAAATTGGTTGATTACAATATTTTCATAATACAGTATTAATAGATATTATGTAAGAACATTGTAGACCAGTCAATATTGTACCCAAAAGCACAATAAAAATAATCATATTAAAAAAAGTGAGTCGTAATAGGAAGTAATCTAAGAATTCGTTTAGTCTACAGTGTCCTCACATTCACATTACAAAAAGAGGCTACATAAAAAAAACTCCAACCCTTTAACAGATCAGTTTAGGTCGTAAACTGGATCGCGTTAGAAGCTCGCGGTAGGGCCCCTAGTACCTACTAGCTTTTTTTCATCTAATGACTTCTACCGCTATAGGGCGGGGCGAGAGGTCGTGTCAGACTTTTACTGACTAAAACCACACCTATGTTCTTTCAGTTGCCTTCATACCAGTTGTTGCCGAATGGATTTCGATGAAACTTGGTGTACGGGTAGACCACATGAATAGAACATAGAATATCCTTATATCCCAGGAGTATGTTCCCTAGGAATAATTTTCAACTAACGCGTGGGCAAAGCCGGTGGTTCAGCTAGTTTAATATAAAATATCGTTCAAAATAAATATAAGCAAATGCTAAATTGTATTGTAATGCAAATGTATTGTATTTCTGTACTCTTTTTTATTATTTTTTGTTGTTGCCGTTGTATCGTGTTGCCTGTTTCGAATAAATTTTGTTCTATTCTAGTCTAAATTCCAGTTTTTTTTTTTTTAATTCTTGATAGGTTCGCGCTTGACCGCTATCTCACCTGATAGAAAGCGACGATGCAGTCGACGATGGAGCGCGCTTACCTAAAAGTAACTTCACTCTTGACTTAAAGATTCCCGGGTTGTAGCCATCAGGAAACACAGATTCCGGCAAGGAATTCCGCTCCTTAGCTGTACGCACAATGAATGTGTTCCCAAAACGTTTCGTGCGTATGGGCGGGATGTTCACCATGTACCAATGCTTTGTAAAATGCACAGCTTATGTTTTGTACCACACTATTTGCTCCCGTGTCCTACTAACATGGAGTATTACGTAATTATAAGTTTAATATATTATTTGTGCAACTTCTTTAAACAATATCAACTGATAAACTTTGCGAACTTTGAGAAAAAAAACTATTTCCTTAATCATTAATTAGTTTTTAACTTACTTAATTAGGTTTTCGTTAATTAGTTTCTTAATAGAGATTAGGCAATGTAGGTATTTTACACTTAATCGAAAACCCGCTGTTATATCTACCTATCGCTTTTAGGCACGCAATTTACAATTTTTCACACTAGTTCGGAAAAGTGCGCGAGCTCGCCCCGACCACATTTTATTACATTTATCTTATCAGGCTGGGCGCTAAGCGACCCCCACGAGTCGTGCGCCAACCCTCATTTCCGCCCCGCCCGGGGCGGGGGTTGTCATAAGATGATTTTCCCACCGAAAAAAAAAAAAAACCCTCATTTATTTATGTCTTCGTAAGTGTATTGAAAGACGTCGTTTGATACACGTGGAAAGTCACTGCAGATCTCGGTTCCATAACAAAATGCCGCCTCGGTAGAAATGACAAACTTTCTCCACTTGTATCAAAATGTACGCATAGCATAGCATAGTCGGCCTTATAATGTTGCCACTGCTGGGACTCAGGCCTCCTCTCTAGGAGAAGGAATGGGCCGTAATCCACCACGCGGGCCCAGTGCGGGTTGGTGGATGTCACATGTCTTCGAATTTTTGGTTCTCGGACATGCCGGTTTCCTCACGATGTTTTCCTTCACCGTTTTGAGAGCAGTGGTGATGAAATAAATTACACAAAGTAATGCGCCTGGCTGGGTTTGAACCCACGACTCGTAAGCCGGGGCCGTTACCACTCGGCCACCACTGCTCTCAAAATGTACGCACATGGGTTTATTAGTGCATCTTGCTTGTATAATTTATCTATTATGAGGTTTCTTTTCATTGAAATGGGCAACTGAAGGACATATATCTGGTTTTAGTCAGTAAAAATGGGACAAGCCCTCTCGCTCCACCCTAGAGCGAGAGAAATCATTGGATTCATATCCCACCTCATAATAAAGACTTCCACCACTTCAATGACGGCAAGTACAGTTAGACCAGTAAACGGAGAATGCACTTAAGCTTAAGTTAACGGAACACAGTCATAATCGAGTTATAATTATAGACATATAAAATAAAATATTACCGATAAAATATATGTGCATTAAAAGAATCGAGGAAGTAAAAGTATTTTTCCGCATATTTTCTTGATTGTATTTTAATGGACGAGTGAGAAATGTTTTCGTGTGACTTACGGATTAAAAAAAAAAACAAAAGATTAAATAAATGATTTTGTTTATATGGTAATATATAATAATATATTCCAACGCCGTCTAGTCTCAAGCTAAGCAGAGCTTGTGTTATGAGTACTAGACAACTGATAAACATACTTATATATTTCTAAATAAATACATATTATAGATACATTACACCCAGACACAGAATAAATGATCGTGCTCATCACACAAACATTTGTCCTGGGTGGGAATCGAACCCACGACCTCCAGCATAGCAGTCAGGGCCACTAACCACTAGACCAACAGGCCAGTTGAATATATAACACCGTTAAAATAATTTTACTCTTGTATGTAAGTATAATAATACCAGGACAAATGTTTGTGTGATGAGCACGATCGTTTGTTCTGTGTCTGGGTGTAATTAATCTATAATATGTATGTATATATTTAGAAATATATAGGGTGACTGGCAATTAGTGTACGATACACGTGATTGTGCTCATGATAACAAACAATTTTTATTTTGGGAGCAAAGCCGAAATCGCGAAAAAAATATCAGCTGCAAACATAAATGTACTGAACAGCTGATTTTTTTTCGTAATTTCAGGTTTGTTCCCATAGTAAAAGTTGTTGGTTATCATGAGCACAATCGCGTGTTTAAGTATCGTACACTAATTACCAGTCACCCTATATAGGTATGTCTACCAGTTGTCTAGTACTCATAACACAAGCTCTGCTTAGCTTGGGACTAGAAGGCGTTGTGTGATAGTTGTGGAATATTATATCTGTTATTCGCAATTTACGACGCCAACGGGTAGACAAGGGTATTCTATTATTAGGTCGACCACAGGACATTATTGACAGTAATGATTTACTGTTGTATTGCGAAAACTACATCTGGTACGAACTGCTTGAGTTACGAAGATTCTTTTTTTAGGGTAAAAACGGGACCCTATTACTAACAGTCAACTGTCCGTCTGTCTTACACCAGGCTAGGTATTTCTGTTGCCGCTATAACAACAAATATTAAATAAGAAAATAAATATTTAAGTGGGGCTCAAATACAACAAACGTGATTTTTCACTGGATTTTAATTTAGTAGTACGGAACCCTTAATGTGCGTGTTCTACTCGCACTTGGCCAGTTTTTTTAAATGATGTAAACTAGTGCTTGAATTTTTTTTTTTGGTGGGAAAATCTAACAAAAACCCACTCCTGTTTCTTCTTTGCCTTCATCCCGGGGCCCCGGGTTTCGCTTTCACACTATCCGTGGCCCCAGTAGGCTTCGACTCTGCTGGGCCCCTATGATTTGCTGACATCTCCCTGAGGCGAACAACAACAAGTGCTTGACTGCGATCCCACCTGATGGTAAGCAGTGATGCAATCGTTGATGGTGAAGCTCACTAGTTTATTAAGAGCCTATTCACTCTTGCCTTGAAGACACCTAAATTATCGGACGGGAAGACTGCAGCAGGCAAATTGTTCCAGTTCTTCGATGTACGCGGTATAAACGACGAGGCTGTGTTCTTTCAGTTATCCATAACGTTCCAGGATCCCTAGCAGGCATCAGCCCTGCTATATCCCTTTCAGTTATCAATCTGCATCTCATGGTACATTAATTTATATAATAGAAATTATTAGATAAACGATACCCAGAACCGCCAATATAACCGCGGTATTTATTTTAAAATTAACCCTAATGCAACAATAACTCTATCTGCCGCAATTTGTGTTTTTTAAATAACGTTTTATTACAAAAGCACAGGAAACGCCGGGCGATATGAGTTGTATAGAACATTAAGCACAGCATGTTATGTCAATTGTCACAACTTGCGGGAACTTTAGTACTACGTGTTAGGGGGACTGTGATTTGTAATTATTAAAGGATATTCTACATAATTCATTTTTTTTTTTTGAGGTTGTGAAATCATTTAATATCTTCACTCTAAGCGGAATGAGAAGACTCAGTCTTTAACTGACTAGAACTCATTCTTGTTTCCTCTTCTGCAAAGCAGTATTGCGTTTTGCAGTAGTTTGTGTTGTTTTGTTTTGTTTTGTTTTTTGTATTGCCTGCATCGAATAAATACTATTCTATTCTATTCTATTCAGTAATGCTATCGAAGGAGGCCGCCGCATGCGTGAGGGAACGGACTTCCTCACGCCCCAGCCCCCGCATCCGATTTCCAGTCACCGTAGGTGTGGGCTTTCGGACGATGAGCAATGGGTAGCTCGCCGTTCGGTAACTGTCCGGACGAAGCCCAAGTCATCGATGGCGCGAAGTATTCCACGCACACCTTAAAGAGATGTCAGCAAAACCGTAAAAGGCCCAGTAGGGCCATGGGTTATCCGAAAGGAAACCCCGGGAGCCTGGGACGCACGGCAAAGAAGGAACGTAGGATTAGGTTTTAGTCAGTAAAAGTCTGACACGCTCTCTTGCTCCGCCCTACAGCGGGAGAAGTCATTGGATGATTCCCACATTAAAAAAAAAAAAAAACGTGTGTTTTCTCAGTCATCTTACTGGTGCAAGCAAAATCTCGCTTGACCACTATCTCACCTGATAGTAAGTTACGCTGTGATCGACAATAGAACATTTACGCTTGCCTAGCAATAACCAATTCACTCTTGACTTAAAAACCCCTAGGTTTTAGCTATCAGGAATTACAGACTCCGGCTGGGAATTCCACTCCTTAGCTACACGCACAACGAATGTGTTCCCAAAACATTTTGTGCGTATGAGTAGGATGTCCACCATGTACCGGTGGCGCATCACCGTACGTCTGATGGTCCGATGATGGAACGGGCTTGACGGAATTAAATTATACCTACAGTGTTCGTGACCTTGATATATCCCAATTGTTATGGAGAAAAATGGCTGTGACAGACACATTCTTTTATTTCACATTGTATAACAAACTATCTCTAGTTACGTCTTTATTCATTCAATAGATTCTGAGCACAGTCTACGTATGTTCCTTATCGTTAGACAAGAACAAGCGCCATTTAATCTAAGTTCATTGACAGCATTCAATGTTCGCATAGCAATCGCTACTCTATTTAAATATGTAACAGCTGTATAAATATATTGTTTAGTTTGCACATGGTATTGTCATATTTAGCATGCCTAAAAGCAAAACATGGTCAAAATATTTGTTACATCTAATCTACATATATTTTAGTTTGGTAAATAAAAGGGTCTGTGCATAAAAAAGAAACTTAAAGTTTCTTTCAATTGAACCATTTATTTATGGTTATTTTTTTAACTGTCAAGGTCAGTCGATCAATAAAAAAGATGAGGGTCTTTGCACAGTGTGACATTGTATCAACGGTAGGTAGTGATTGTTGTAAGCCAAAATATTTTGGAATTGACCACGTGAAACTTCCGTAGAGAATGACCCTTTCATTTTCCTGTCTGATATTCCCTCTAGCTCCACCCAGAGCGGGAAATATCCCTTCCAATTTGATCACTGATAAAATCTCACTATGTCTAGAGCTGCTATTAAGTCTTAGGTGTAACTGATAATTGTCTTCATAATGGTTGTTTTAAATGTATATGTCGTGGTTAGATCTTAGAATTGATCACTTCATGATATGGCTAACTAAACTGGCCAGATAGTATAAGCGTTAACCAATACTCGTTTGGCCAAATCTTTGATGTAGGATTTCAATGGTAATAAAAGATCGAAAGAAAGTAGGCCAAACGAAGATTTAAATATCATCAAACTTTAACGTTTAAAACGATCTGGCCAATTTTACTTGGCCATTTCATGAAGTGATCAATTTCTAAGATCTGGCCACGCCATAATAAACTAGTGCGCCTCACCATCAATGATTGCATCGCTGCTTACCATCAGGTGGGATCGCAGTCAAGCACTGGCTTATATGAATAAAAAAAAATAAAAAAATATACCATTTGTCAGAAATGGATAGTCCTAGAATGCGTTCGTTTCTAAAATATAATATCTTATTGGATCAAACGTTAGTTCATCTGTCGATCTCGGTCGTCATAAAGGGCAGCACTGCAATATTACTGATACATTTTTCACCAAACTAATAATAATAACAAAAACAATCACAAAATAGTAAAAGAAAGAAAGAAATAAAAAAGTTTATTTACGCGAAACCCCCGTTTATTTACGAGTTGTAAGTCGCGGGTTCAAACCCAGCCAGGCGCATTACTTTGTGCAATTTATTTCATCACCACTGCTCTCAAAACGGTGAAGGAAAACATCGTGAGGAAACCGGCATGTCTTAGAAACAAAAATTCAAAGACATGTGACATCCACCAACCCGCACTGGGCCCGCGTGGTGGATAACGGCCCATTCCCTCTCCTAGAGAGGAGGCCTGAGCCCCAACAGTGGGAACATTATAAAGCCGACTATGCTATGCTATGCTACGCGAAATGACGCAATCTTAAAACTACCTAACAAACATAATCATGCGTGTGCGTCGAATTCACCATATAGGCTATAAAGGCTAACATGGTTTTGGCTTAAAAATAATGCGTAACAGAAGCAAAACACATACGGGTATTTATCAGATTAAAATGAAAAACATAATTAATCAAGCCCTCATTATAAACCAAAATGAAAGGCACGCTTATTCATACCCATATTTGCATTTAAAATTTGGATTATTTATTTAAATTCCTTCTTCAACATATGGTCACCCTACACCACAATGGACGTAATAATGTGTCCACATTTGCTGGACTATTAACTGCAGACAACGGGAAAGGTAATAGAGCGAAAATAGTTTATGAAAAAAAAGAAAAAAGTTTTATTTAAATACGAAGGGCTTGTTAAATAACAATTTTGTGGTGATCGTGATGGTAGAGATTAGTTTTAGGATATTAAAAAATTGGTTTAATTGTTTTTCGGTGGTTTGGGTCTTCCTGCTTTTGTAGGGGATCCAAATTGCTTTCAAGGAGAGGTGGTTACAGTCCATAAAAATCAATTTATATTAATTGTTAAATATCATTTTACAAAACTTTTTGGGAATGCATTTATTGTGCGTACAGCTAAGTAGTGGAATTCCTGCCGGAGTCCGTCTTTCTTCAAAGCTACAACCATATTTATATTATTTTAGTTTAACTTTTTTTATTTCAAGCTCTTACAGTCCATCCTAAGGTTGTCTGGTAGATATCGCTGTCAGCGATAAGACCGCCATTGATTTAAGTTAGTGTAAAAAGTTATGTTACTACTTTGTTGTACAATTTATTATTTATTATAATTTATTCTAAGTGAAAAAGACGGATGAAAAAAGATTGCACGTAGCGGAGATGAGAATGTTAAGATGGATGTGTGGTGTGACGAGAATGGATAAAGTGAGAAATGAGTATATTAGGGGAAGTTTGAAAGTGGCGCCAGTGACTGAAAAGTTGAAAGGGAATCGTTTGTCTTGGTATGGTCATGTGAAGAGGAGGGATGAAACGTATGTTAGGTACTAAAAGAGTTATGAGTTTACATGTGGATGGATGGAGAGGGAGAGGGAGACCAAAGAAAAGATGGATGGATTGTGTGAAGAGTGATATGAAAGAAAAGGAAGTTAGTGATGACTAGTGACAGGGCAGAATGGAAGAAAAAAACGTGTTGCGCCGACCCCAAATAACACGGGACAAGGGCAGGAAGATGATGGTGATGATTCTATTCTAAGTCAAGAGTGAATAAGGTTGTTTCTCGTCAAACGTGCTCCAATGTCGGTCATATTATCGCTTACCATCCGGTGAGATTGTGGTCATAGTTAGGTATGTAATCCTATCAATAATAACAATAAGAAAATAACCTCCTCCTTTTTGAAGTCGGTTAAAAATACATGAGGAATTTGGTTTTGCACCTTTTTGTCCAAGAAGATGGGCAATAACTATAGAAACTGATATGATAAAAAATAGTAGTGAGAAAGTTCCGGTCCCTGAAAAAGTATTAATTTGGGAATAAATTATTTAAAAAAACTTCTATTCATGTTTTGTTTAGTTCAGTAAATAAATAATAATAATATAATAATAATATTATATACATTAGGGCCTGCCAAACTCTTGCAGTTTTTAAAAGAAGAGTGATCCATTTCGTCATAGTTGCATATTAGTTTGTATGTATTAGTTTTATTATATTATTTAGTATGTATTTTTGTGATATTTATTTTACTATGTGTATGTATATAATTGTAATAGTATATCTTTTTTTTTGCTTGTTATATTATTTTATTGATAACTATTTTGTATGTACTTATTTTCCTATTACTTTTACACACGGTGTCTACATATCTATTTTCTTCAAACTCTCCTTTCGCAGGTGTGCTGGAAGAGATTTCTTTAGAAATAAGCAGCACCTCTGTACCTATTTTTCTGTTTCCTTCTTCTAATATTTTATTTTGTGTGTGTGTACATAAATCGTTAAATAAATAAATAATAATCCACAACTTTCACACAACGCCATCTAGTCCCAAACTAAGCAGAGCTTGTGATATGAGTACTAGACAACTGATACTTATTTCTAAATGCATACATATTATAGATAAATTACACCCAGACACAGAACAAATGATCGTGCTCATCACACAAACATTTGTCCTGGGTGGGAATTGAACCCACGACCTCCGGCATAGCAGTCAGGGCTTCTGACAACTAGACCAACAGGCCTGTCTAAATAACTGAACACAATGGAATTCCAATACATTTAAAATTGTATAAGTAGTAAGAATATCTCTAAGGTAAGCACAGTTAGTTATTCGAATGATGAATGAATGACGAATGAATGGAAATACTCGTGAATGAATCAGAGTTTGAAGCGGTAAGTACAGGAAAACCACAGACAGGTAATTACTTTTATCTTTTACTGTGGTTTCCTATACCAGGAATCGTGCATTTATTTGTTAAAATGTAGGTATTTTTAATCTCTTCAAGTGATTTCATCTTGTAAACCTACCTAGCCATTTCATATTTTTTTTTTGTTTTTTGGGTGGGAAATCATCCAATAATTTCTCTCGCTCTTGGGTAGAGCGCGAGTGCGTGTGAGACTGTTAGTGACTAACTGCCGCACACAGAGACGTCATTTTACTTTAATGTCAATTATAGCAAAACCTAAGGTAGGTACTTAACATCATAAAGATATAGACTATTATTCAATGACAAAATTAGTAAATCAGAGATTAGCGTTAATGGGCGCCTCTGAGTGCGGCAGTTAAACCCACTCCTATGTTCCTTCTTGCCTTGCCTTGCTTTGTAATCAGAAAAATAGTTATTTCTATAGAAATCTCTTTCAGCATATCTGCGAAAGGAGAGTTGGAGAAATAGAGTCGTAGACACCGACAAGAGTAACAAGAAAACAAATACATACAAAACAGTTATCAAAACATGCAATTAAAGATATACTATCAAAGTTACTAAAAATATCTTATAAAAAATCAGACAGCAAACAAACTGAGTATCCCCGCCCTTCAGACCAACTGACAGATTACGATCATCAATCAGCAGTCGTTCTTTAACACCAAAAAAAACATGCTATAACTAACTCTCCAGACGTACTAAATAACACCGAAATACCATGGAGGAATTTGTATCACCGCCATGGTAAAACAATCAAATAAAATATTTGGACCAATAGTTCAACGTTCTCGAACAACTTTTTAGGGTTCCGTAACTAAATGGCAAAACAGGTACACGTATTAATAGATCTTGCTCAGCTGTCCGGATTTTCCGCAGTCATTTTTTACTTTTCATAATTATTTATGTAGCCATAGGATGCAAAAAAAATATTAAATCACAAATGAATAGATATAAATCGATTTTGATTGGATCCTAAACATGGTGATATTTCTATGGGATTTTTTATATAAGTCCAATTTTGTACTTATTTTTATTTTATTATTAGCTGACCCGGCGAACTTCGTAATCATGTTTTTTTTTTTTTTTTTTTTTTTTTTTAAGGTGGGAAATCATCCAAATGACTTCTCGCGCTCTGGGTGGAGCGGGAGGGCGTGTCAGACTTTTACTGACTAAAACCACACCTGTATCCTTCAATTACCCTTTGCGTACTAGGACTACGGGTTTCCCTTTCAGAAATTCTCCGCGGTCCTAGCTAGCGGGCATCGGCCCCGCTGGGCCCCTACGGTTTGCTGACATCTCTTTGAGGAGCGCGAGGATCACTACGCGCTGTTGACGACTGGGCTCGGTCCGGTTAATTACCGAACAGCCGGACGGCGAGCTACCCAATGCTCGACGTCCGCAAGCCCGCGTCTACCGTGGCTGGTAGTCGGGGTCGGAATTACGACGGCTAGGGCGTGAGGACCTTCGTTCCCTCACGCGTGCAGCCTCCTCCTTCGCTAGCATTACTGCTTCGCAGAAGGAGGCGACCGCCTGCCACTCCTCCTCGCTCCGGACCATAGCCTGAACCAGGGCCCGACGCGAAAGGTCGCTGCCGCCAATTGCCTCCACGAGGACACGGCGGTGCTCCGCCCAAGCGGGGCACGCCTCCACCGTATGCTCCACCGTGTCCTCCGGGTGGTCCACACAATGATGACACCCGGGCGTTGCTTCCGCCTGAATCCGATGCAGGAACCTCCCGAACTTGCCATGTCCGGTGAGGACCTGCGTCATGCGGTAGGTGAGGATGCCGTGTTGCCGCTCCAGCCACTCCTCAAAGAGGGGACTTACCGCCATAATTGTGGCGTGCCCAGCACTGGGTTGCGACAGTCGCCGTCGCCATTCCACCATGAGATCCCGCCGGAACTCTGTCCGCCATGCCGCGACTTGGCGCGGCAGCGGAGTTTCGCCCCGGCGTTGCATCTCCACGCGCAAATCGTGCATGAGTGCAAGGACTGTTGCCTCCAAATCCCATGGTGGCAGGCCAGCAAGGAGGCTCGCCGCTTCGCGGGAAATCGTGCGGTATCCCCGTATCATCCGGATGGCCATGACCCTCTGGCAAGCGTTCAGCATGGCCGCCGGTCGCTTTTGCAGCGACGGCGCCCACACCGGCGCCCCGTAAAGGGCCATGGACCGAACAATTCCCGCGTAGAGCCTCCGGCAGGAGGCGTCTGGACCCCCAAGGTTGGGCAGGAGCCGCTTTAGTGCAGCCCCGGTCCGTTCCAGTTTGGGAGTCAGACGTCGAAAGTGCTCCACAAAGTTCCATCGACTGTCGAGGACAAGTCCCAGGTACTTCATCGTCGACCCGACGTCGATGCGAACCCCTCCTACCGTTATTTGGGAACCCGGTGGTGGCGCGTTCCGAGGGCCATGAAAGCACATGGCCTCGGACTTGTGCAGTGCCACTTCGAGTCCCAACTCTTGGATCCTGTCCACAACTGTCGCAACCCCGCGTGTCGCTAGTTCGGCCGCCGCCTGGTGTGACTCCCCCTGCGCCAGGACCAGCGTGTCGTCTGCGTAACAGACCACGCTGACCCCGTCGGGGAGGTCGCCGCGCAACACGTAGTCGTACCCGATGTTCCACAAGGGCGGTCCTAGTACCGATCCCTGCGGAACACCGCACGACATCTCTCGCCGTCTCCACTCTCCCTCGTGACCAGGGTAGATGATGAACCTGTCCTTCAGGTAGGCCTCGATCAGATGACGGAGGTAGTCGGGCACCTGGTGATACCGGAGTGCCCTCCTAATGCTACTCCAGGGCAGGGAGTTGAAGGCGTTGGTGATGTCCAAGGACACCACCACTACGACCTTGCCCCGGGACACCGCATCCCCCGTCGTGAGGGCCCGCACGCGCATGATGGCGTCCACCGTGGAGCGCCCCCTGCGGAAACCAAACTGGCTGTCCGAAAGATCCGGCCCCACCCGCGCTAAATGCGCGACGAGGCGGTCTGCAATTACTCTTTCAAAGAGCTTGCCCACCTCGTCGAGCAGCACTATGGGCCGGTATGCAGACGGAGAGTCCGCAGGGCGCCCCGGCTTCGCTATAAGGACCAGTTTCCCGGTCTTCCAACGAAGTGGGAACTGGCCTCTCTCCAAACATGCGCTAAACAGCCCTCTTAGTCGAGGCCCGAGTTCCTCCATGGCCAGGACCCAAGCTTTCCCAGGCAAGCCATCGGGTCCTGGGGCGGTATTTTTGGCGTTTAGCCTTCGTACCGCCACTCTCATCTCTACCTCGGTCACCTCCGGAGTAACGTCATCGTCGCCGTCGTGGTCCGCGTTGGACACCGCGGGGGGCGGAGCCATGGACGGGGAAGAATGCTCCCCTCTCGAAGGGAACAGAGCGTTCACCACACCCTCCACGAGCTGGGGCCGGAGACTCTGTGTCAGCGGGGGAGCCCAGGCGCGGAGCTTATCCCGCACCATTTTGTAGGGGCGTCCCCACGGGTCTCCGTTCAGAGTCCCCAGCCACACGTCGCGGGCCTCTAATTTGGCCCGCCGTATTTCCGCTCGGAGGGTGCGCTTCGCCACCCTGTATCCCTCGTACAGCTCCGCCTCTATGGCCTCCGCATCCGGTGGGCGGATGCGGCGCCTGCGGTGTCTGGTGTACCGGCGCCGTGCGGCAACGCATGCCTTGCGCAGTTCTGCGATCTCCGGCGACCACCAGTACACCTGACGCCGGGCACGTCCTGGCCGGACCCGGGGCATTGCCACGTCGCAGATTTCCGACATGGCCTCCCGGAACCACTCCGCCTCGACATCAATGTTGACAGGCCTATCTGGTGCTGGCACCCAGGCCTGTACAATCGCGGCTTCCAGGAGGAGCTCCCGGTCCAGCTGCTTCAGTGCCCACCGCGGACCACACTGGTTCTGTCGGACCGGCGCGGTCGAAGTCTGGGCGGAGACGTCAAACCGGATGTACCGGTGGTCTGAGTACGTCTCCACCCCCTCCATGACGCGCCAGTCGACGACGCGCGGAGACAGAGCGGGGCTGGCAAACGATATGTCTACCACGGACTCGCCCTGCCTCCGCACGCACGTGGGGACAGAACCCCGATTTAGGACGACCAGGCCTACCTCCAGAGCCCAGTCCTCCACCATCCGGCCCCGTGCGTCTGTGTACCGGGAACCCCAAGCCAAGTTCTTGGCATTGAAGTCCCCGCAGACAACCACGGGGAGGGATTGAAACTCGGCGACGACGATGCTCAACTCCATAAGGGAGTTGTGGAGATCGGCGAGAGTTCGGTTCGGGGAGAGGTACACACCTACCATAGCAATGTCCCCGAACCGTGCTGCTACGCAACCCCGTCCTCTCTTGACGCCCTCGAGGGAAGGGGTGCCGGCGGCGGCCGACGAAATTAATGTCACCGAGCCGTTCAGGTCCTGCACCCAGCCAGCCCTGGGTGGAACGTAGTACGGCTCGGTGACCACAGCGATATTAATCGACCACTGCGCCATGCTCTGGAGCAACAGATCCTGAGCGGGGACGCAGTGGTTGATATTCGCCTGGAGGAGACGTAATGGAGCAATTATTGGCAGTCCATTACAGTCTCCTCCCGAGCTCTCTGTGAGGGCCCTGTCGCGGCAGTTGCGGCGGTAGCTGTAGCGGCGGCAGCAGCAGCAGCTGCAGCGGCGGTGGTGACGGCGGTGATAGGGGAGGGCCTCTTGGCCTTACCCCTGGCCTTGGTGGGGGGAACGCAGTTCCTGCTCCCAGCCCGATGGTCGGCCGGCTTGCCAGCCGCTGCACACACGTAACAGTGTGGCGCGGCGTTGCAGGCTACGGCTTTGTGACCAGGCCGACCACACTGGAAGCAGTGGTCACTTCGGTCTACCTCCGAGGTGCAGTGGACCCCCGCATGGTGGCCCACCTGGCAACGGAAGCACCTCAGAGGTTTGGGCTCCAGCAACTTCACCTGCGCTGACACCCAGCCCACCAGGAGCCTTCGGCCCTCCCCAGTTATGGCCTTGGCCGCCGACACGGGGCAGCTCACCGTTACGGTTCGCATGCCCGTGCTATCAGCACGGATAGTGCCTGCCCGCACCTGGTCGTCAGAACACCTTCCCGCCCTGACAATGGCGGCCACTACCTCGTCCTCCGTCACGGAGTCGTCCAGGCCCATAATGCGCATATCAATGCACTTCGTGGGCCTGGACACTCGGGCCACCTCCGCACCTAGGGACGCTCTGATCTTTTCAGCCAGAGCGTCCGCGGTAGGGCCGCTGTCCGCACCAGGAACCTCCAGCATGCGGCCCCCGGTTGCAGTGGTCCTCATACGGAAGCCCCCGGCGATGCCAAGCTCGGTGAGGTCCACCGCCCGCTTCGCTTTGGTCATCACCTCATTGTAGGTCACGCCCTTCTTTTCCGCACTTGGCTGTAGTGTGATCACTACAGCTGCGGATGTCGGGGCGCGAAGCCTAGCCGCGAGGGCCCTCTTTTTGCGCTGCCGCTGCCTTTCGCGCTTCTTGGCCACCCTTGCCGCCTTGCCCGCTTTTTTTCTCTCTCCGACCACTTGCCACTCGGCGTCGACCGGAGATTCAACAGGCTGAGAAGCGAGAGATGGCCGGCTCCCCACCGTGGCTGGAACTCTTGCCGCCTTGCCCTTCCTGAGAGGGGCAGGTTTCCTCTGCCTCGCCGCCACCGGGGTCGACCTCACGGGTTCCGTTAATGCGGTTCCGCGCTTGGCTTGCCCCGATGGTCCCGGTTTAGGCACAGCAGCCGGGGCCACGGTGGCGGTGGCGTAAGACGTCGCCTTCCGCTGGCCGGAGGCCGCGAGTGGGGGGCGCAGCACTATTCCCTCCAGCACGGAGAATTGCTGCTGGACCTGCTTCTGGAACTGCTGTTGCAGCTGTTGCTGCTGCTGCCGGAAGGCAGCTAACTCCTGCCGCACCAGAGCCAGCACTTGGTTCTCCGGCTCGGGCTGAGGCTGTTTGCGCCCCCCTTTTTGTGCCATCTGTGGGGCGGCTACTCCTCGTAGCCCGGTCTGGTTTTCCCGGAGCCTCTCGTTCTCCTTTCGGAGAGTCTTTATGCTGGCCGCCTGGCGGGCGACCTCCACCCGCAACTCTCCAATGGCGTCCATCGCTGCGGCGCTAACTGAGGCTATGGCCTCGGGTATGGCTTTGTCTTTTGAGGCTTTCACCCTCTTTAAGGCCACACCCCTTATCACCGCCGCCACGACCTCCACGAATTTTTTGGGCAGCTCTTGGGTGGAGCCCTTGGTGCCTGGTTCACCGTCGGATGACCCCGAGAGATTAATCTCGTGGCTGGACTCCCCAGAGTGGCGCCCCTCCTTGGCGATCTGCAAGGATCGATCCTGGGTGGTGAGCCCTCTCCCCTTTCCTACCTTTCGACCCGCCCCCCGACTTGAGGTGGGAATTTTGCGGGCCGAAGGCCTCAGCTCATCGTCACCGGAGGATGACCCCCGGCCATCGCCGGGGCGAGCGGGGCGCTTGAGGAATTCGTTCCTCCTGGAAGTGAGCTCCACCACCTCCATGTGCCCCAAACTGAGCGCAGAAGCAGTATCGGAGTCCGACTCCTCATCCGCGCTCACCTCCCTCAGGCCAAAGCGTCTGCCGACCTGTTCGTTTTCCATCGGCGCCGCAGACGTGCTGGGAGTGGATCCCAGGGACTCTGCGTCACCGGTAAGTGAGCCACCCTGGCTCGATGCGTCCACAGAAGACGGTAGAGGGTCCGAAGGACCGGTGCGGTGATTGCCCCCCCCAGAATACGAGGGGCAGCCCGAGCTCTGCTCGGGGAGGGATTCTCCTGCAAGCAGGTACCCTCCTGGGGTAGTTATATTTTTATCATTCGCACTCATAGTTTGCTGAACTCAGCTTCGCCTTTTTGGCAATGGGGTGGGGTCCCCAATAGACTCGTTCGCCATCAAGGTCATGTCTGCTGGGCAGACACGTACCTGAGGCGAACCCTCCGCGGCAGTCCAGTTTCCTGGGCTCCGCCCCGTGTGTATTCCTCTTGGTCTGGTCTCTCACTTGAGGCCTTCCGGCATGAGTAACTCTACTGGCAAAGCCCTCAAGATCATTGAGACACACAAGCCCCACCACGACGACAACGTGGGAATACAGTTGGTGGGGTTCGTAATCATGTTGTGATACCTTTTAGTTAAACTGTCAAAGGATAACGCCATCTACTTGCATTACCGGAATCACAACAATTACAATTATATTTATATTTTATTAATTGATTCATATTTAATAATTAATAGGTTAATAGTTGAGCCTTCATTCAGAAATAAATATTTGTACGCCATAGTATGGCAGGATATGCTGGAAGCAAAATTGTAATATCTATTGTACCATATTCTGACAAATAAACATTATTGATTGATTGATCAGCATAATTAATTTTAAAATGACATTTTCATTAGAGATGGCGTTGTATTTGGATTATTTTTGGTGAGTATCACGAATATTTCAAGACCAAAGTTAGCCAAATCGGTCCAGCTATTCTCGAGGTTTAGCGAGACTAGCGAACAGATTCATTTATATATATAGATATTTATCTTGTACCGTCCCACGGCTGGGTAAAAGTCTCCCATCAATCCTTCCATTGTTCCATTTTAAAGGAAGACGTCTCCCCGTCTTTTTATTTTTTATTTTATTTTTTATTTTATTTTTTTTAGGTGGTAAAATCATCTAAATGACAAATCCCGCTCTTGGGTGGAGCAGGAAATAGTGTCAGACTTTTACTGACTAAAAACCCACTCCTGTTCCTTCGTTGCCTTCGTCCCAGGGCCCCGGGTTTCGTTTTCACACTACCCATGGCCCCAGTAGGCTTCGACCCTGCTGGGCCCCTGCGATTTGCTGACATCTCCCTGAGGCGCGCGTGGAACAATACGCGCCGTCGACGACTTGGGCTCGGTCCGGACGGTTACCGGACGGTCGGACGGCGGGCTACCCATTGCTCGCCGGTCTTGCGGTTTCAGGGCACTCATTTTGTGTTTTACGGGCCCAGCTCGATGGTCATACGGCAGACACATCCAGCCCAGGGGCTTTACCATGACAAGTTGAAATTTAAGGCGATCGAGCGAAAAAGAGGTGATGGAGCTATACACCTTATACATATAGCTCCATCCCTTTAACAGTTCAATTTAAGCCTTCTGAGACACGTCAACGATCAGTGCTTTTGGAGCCTAGTATCGTATTTCGAACGCAATCCGTTAGTTTAACACCAAGATTGCCTTCAAAACGGTGAAGGAAAACATCGTGAGGCATGTCCTAGAACCAAAAATTTCGAAGACATGTGATATTCATCAACCCGCACTGGGCCCGCGTGGTGGATTACGGCCCATTCCTTCTCCTAGAGAAGAGGCCTGAGTCCCAGCAGTAGGGAAATTAAAAGGCTGATTATGCTATGCTTATGCTAATCTCATTAAAAACAACAAGCCAATAAAATACCAATCTTGTTTATCTGTTAATATACTCATTCTGACTACGGAACCTCTATTTTACCGGACACGCGCTTGGTCTGTTTTATGCTACATATTTTTCGCACTTCACTCTCAAACTTTGTAAATATTTGTATTAGATCATTCGATGTTTTGAAGACTGAAGTAAACTAGGTTAGTCTGTTCTCAGTGAGTTATTATGGACCAGATTTTATGCTAGATGAAGATTGAGGCCTAATTTGTGAGGCAATATATATTTGGAAGTGAAAATCCAGGTTTATTGTTATTAATTGTCTGTTTTCAAACCTGGAGTATTTTTTAATGTGTTTGTAATGCCCTAAAGAGCTATAGTTGTAAAGTCTGCAAGAATCGGGTACAAATATATCTAAAACTAGCTGATCCGGCGAACTTCGTACCGCCTTAGCGTAGCAATGATGCACTACTTTATTTTGTTGTATATTTTTCAATATTTCTGAGAGATTTTCTTAATATTTTTTTCCGTAAGAACCTTCTCCTAATAATAACAAATACAACAAAAAAATAATTAGTGAAATCGGTCCAGCCATTCACGCGTGATGCCGTGACCAAGGAAAACGGGTTTCATTTTTATATATATAGATAATGCTAATGATTTGAATGTGCGTCACTCCACGACGCAAGTAAACACATTTATTTCTTTTTCTCATCCGTCAATGGTTTAGTTTTATGAATGAAAATCACCCGTCTCTTTTAACTACCAGTGTAGACGTCATATTTTGTTCGTTTGCACAGAACATTTGCTTTATCTGCAGTAGGTAAGTTTTTGTGTTACTTTATCACATTCAGTTTCATTGTTAGATTCAGTTTCATTTCCAAATTCAGTTTCATTTTCAAATTAAATTTTATTATTAGGTTTAGTTTCATTATTAGATTCAGCTTTATTTTTAAATTGAATTTCATTAATTACCTATTGAGTAGCGTAATTAGAGACACAATAGAAAGACAATGACGTTCGAACGCCGGCGTTCGCTCGGGGTTTAATGAATATTAAATTTTATTAAATTCAGTTTCAGTAACAAAATCAGTATAATTATTAGATTCAGTTGCATTTCTAGATTCAGTTTCATTATTAAATTCAGTTTCTTCATCAGATTTGGTTCAATCATCAACTGTGCCTGTTGAACCACCACTATTGTTGTTGCTTATAACAGGACCAGCCTGTAACGTTCTCACTGCTGGGACACAGACCTCCTCTCTATAAGGGGGAGTGGGTGGGTGTAATCGACCACGCAGGCCCAGTTCAGATTAATAGGTGATATATCGTATAAGGAATTGAATTTACCTTCAGTATTGATCATAGCATTTATAAATTTTCCTTTTCAATATGTTTTAATTTATATAGTTACGTATTTGATCATCATCATTGAAGTTCTTGTTCCAACCATGTCTGATTACCCTTAGTCCCTGATATGTTTTGCTTCCTAAGTCTGTGTGACTATTATTTGGGTCTTACTCAAGGACAAAGTCAAAGCATTTATTTCAAATAAACCATTTACAGGCACTTTTGAATTGTTAAGAACTACTCGCTGTGTTTATGTTCAAATTAATTGGCTAATATTATTATTTTATTCTATTTTATTATTTATTGTACACGTATAAGTTACAAAAATATGTGGATAACAGAGTTCATGTACATAGGCGAGCTTTATATTACTTTATATTTTGTTTTTGAAACATGTTTTACATGATTTTATCACTTACAAAGCGTGCAAATCAGATACTTACATCTGCATTCAACACTGATTCAAAGATAGTTCGATACATATCTTGGAATTTGCAGACAACTGTGCTATCTTACATTGTAATCGTATATTATATGATATTAGATAAGCCTATATTATTCTCTGTGGCTAGCTAAAGTTCGTTTTGGACGTAGTATGCATTGGTAATCAAATTCTGATATTATCACGATTGTATAGCTGTCAACAGCCCGGGTGTAGTTGAAATGTTAAACAGTATATCAATAAGGTTATTTTCGTACTAGCGCTACACTGCATCGGCAATGAAATGTTAGCCTTGTTAATCATAACGTATATTTTCAACCACAAAAAAAGTAAAAAAATAATAATAATAAATATACCACAGTGTCTCAAGACGAAAGCCTATGACCAGTGCGTGTTGCCAGTGATGACATATGGCTCCGAAACGTGGTCGCTTACAATGGGCCTTATCAGAAGGCTTAAAGTCACTCAAAGGGCAATGAAAGGGCTATGCTCGGAGTTTCCTTGCGTGATCGCGTCAGAAATGAAGATATCCGCAGGAGAACCAAGGTTACAGAAATAGCCCGAAGAATCACCAAACTTAAGTGGCAGTGGGCAGGGCACATTGCCTGCAGAACAGATGGTCGATGGGGACGAAAGGTTCTGGAATGGCGAGGTTATTTTTAATCAAGCGAACTCTATCGTCGATCACATTATCGCTTATCGTCAGGTGAGATACTGGTCAAACGCGAGCCTATCTTATAATAAAAAAAGAAGAAAATAAGTGACAGTTTGCTCCAGTTTTGGCTCAACAACTTTTATCAGAAACAGCACGATCATATTGAGATCAATCTTGCTTTGATTACATGTTCACGTCGTAAAGATAAACATGTGATTTCAACACGAAACTGAAATCTGAACTAATGTAACAACTGGTGGCTTGCCAGTTCGATCAGACGTTCAATTAATCCCATTTTCTTACGAGGTAAATAGTGGTCTATTTTATATACATTAGCCAACAAAAACACTTAACTAAACCAGAGTAATTCGATAATGATTTTTATGCTAACAGTGATGATGTTCGTGTATAGGTAGTGTAAACACAAATATTCTATTTTATAGGTTCACTTAGAATGTGAGCCAAGTGATCAGAATTGGGTAGCTGACTAATTTTTTTTGATTATTATAAAGTAACTTTATCCAAAATCGTAAATAGAAAAGATATTTCTAATCCGTTCAAAAATTCAACCTAAGTAAGAAATCTTTCAAATTTGGTGGAAAAGGAAACTGTCAAATAAAAGGAAAAGAACTGTTAGGTTACGCGTTACAAAAGAGATAGTTCTGTGGTAAGAACTATCTCTTTTGTAACGCGTCCACTCTTCCTCATATCAATATTTGCAATGCTAATTGTTGCTTCATTTTCCAATGTTGATGTAGTTTTTAGAAAAAGATTTATTATTAGTGTTATTTGTTGTTTAGTACAAAATATTGTACTAAAATAAACCCACAATCTCTATAAAAGAAGAATACCAAAGAGAGACGGTAATTTGGAAAAACTATTACTTATGAGAGAAGATCCAGAAGCAAGAGTCCAATATGTTGGTCCAAATCCGTTCTATACTAGAGACCACAGTCTGCGACGTGACGTCATCCACATAGCCGAAGATTTCGATGAAAGGTGCCAATGCTGAAGATAGCGATGGAAGATGGCATCATAGCGAAATATAGTCAACAACAAAGTTATTTGTCGAGGCCACAGCCCTCAGCATTGAGCATAAACTAGACAATGAGGAGGAAAGAAATTTCAGCCACCTACTTTCAGATGTTATATTTAATTTTACGTTCAGCTTTTCAGTGTTCTAAATCAGGGTTATACTGGTTAATCTCACAAACAACTTGAAAACACGAATCAGATTTCAAAATACAACTTATCCTAACTGCTTCAATCCCGAGCTATTATCCTCATTTGTTGGCGAGGCCAGGTAAATAGGTCTTTGTAGATTTATCGTTAGGTCAGACCTAATTCCATAGAGTGTCGGTTCTAATATCATTATTAGCTTTTAACTAGAGACCGACTGAAGGTTCGTTCGGTTTCGGCCAAAACAAGTGATTTCGGCTTGAGTTCTGGTTTCGGCCAAAAAGGTGTTAAATATTCGGCTCGACCGTCTTTGAGCTGACGGTTGTGATAGATTCCTAAAAACTGACTGCCTTGGTCAGACCGGTTGGTTTGGTCATGGATAAATTTTTTGATGCCCAATGAGTCCTTTTTATAACCGTTTGTAATGGTCGATTTATTCGATTATTTAGTATTTTATTTATGAAAGGTATAACTATATTCATAAGCATAACTGCAATGAAATGTATTTTTTATTTTTTGACAGTTTTTCTGTAATCATTTTAGTTTCGGTGTACGGTACGATAGGTCGCCGAAACCGAAAGGTTTCGGCGACCTATCGTCTTTTGTTCGGTCACTACTTTTAACACTCATTTATTCGAGTTCAATCCAATTGATTTGTTGGTTCGTGCCCATTTACGTGATTATCTGGAAGGTGTAGAGTTTTCTTTAGCTGGAATGAGTGGATGGTTGTTTTTTGTTATTTCTGTTTCTTTAATGGTATTGGGAATGTGTTGTTTGTTTCTGTTCTTTTCTCAATTAAGTGCTTTTTGTTGAGTTGCGAAATCATCGAATGTGTGAGCGAGATGGTGGTGCAAGAGGGCGTGTCAGACTTTTATTTACTAAACCCATGTTTTTTTATTTGCCCTTTGCGTTCTAGGGCCACGGTAACTCTTTCAAAGGTTCCTGCAGCTCCAGCAGGCTTTCTAACTATTTTAGGGTCGATTTCCAGTAAAAACGGATGCAGCTGGATGTCAGTATTTTACATGAAGCCACTGCCTATCTGATCTCCACAACCCAGCAATTGGCTAACCCGTATCTCTTGGCACGGCTGCTGTCATTTTTCCTGACTTCTGATTATACGTAACGACTGTCAAAGGTTTAAAACATGGACAGTCGGGATCCACGGCTTAATGTGCTTTCCGAAGCACGGAGGAGTTTTGTTATGTTAAGACGGTAACCCATCCATCAGCCCGACCTCAATTAGCGTTGCCTTGCAGATCGACCAATGCGGTTGTTATTATTCTAGCCAGTTTATTATTTAATTTTGAGACTGCAACATTCGTTTTACTTCTTTTTAAATTTCTGCTGCTTTCACGTGATCGATTTCTACCACCTAATAGCTAGATTTTGATTTCATTATTCTATTATTTTGAAGACGGCGAAAGTCTATGACCAGTGCGTGTTGCCAGCGACGACATACTTATATATGCTTGGAGTTTCCTTGCGTGGTCGCATTAGGGATGAAGATATCCGTAGGAGAACCGAGGTTACCGTAGACATATTCTTAAGAATCGCCAACTAAAGTAGCAATGGGCAGGGCACATTACTCGCAGAACAGATGGTCGATGGGGCCGAAAGGTTCTGATGTGGTGATCGTACCGGAAAACGCAGCGTTGGAAGGCCTCCCACAAGGTGGAACAATGACCTGGTGAGGGACGATGGATGCGAGACGCAAAGGAACGGTCGTGGTGGTGACATTTGGGGGACGCCTACGTCCAACAGTGGACGTTTTTGGGCTGAAAATGATCGTGATGATGACTATTTTGAATAAATTTTATGTTTCCACATAATATCACAACTATATACTTTGAAAACGATAGACAGAAGTGTACCATTTGCTGCCAATGATATTGAATAGTAATTATAGAAGCTTAAACAAACAATCTAACATAAACATATATTTGATAATTCTAGCAATATGCCAATTGCATTCCCAGACTAATATTCTACAATACAATAATATAAATCTTGAATACATAATAAACTTACAAGATTTATAGTTTCCAACACTGAACATAGATTTATTTTCATAGGAAATCCATAGCTGAGTGGGTCTCACTACAGATTTATGTACTTGATTTATTAGATCATAGGGGATCTTGGATAAGTCACCACACCATCTTCAAGGTTAAGCGACGGATCGGTCTGAGGATGGGTTTTTTTTAGGTGGAAAAATCATTTTATGACAAATCGCGCTCTTGGGCGGAGCGCGAAATAGTGTTAGATTTACTGACTAAAAACTCACTCCTGTTCCTTCTTTGCCTTCGTCCCAGGGCCGCGGGTTTCACTTTCACACTACCCGTGGCCCCAGTAGGCTTCGACCCTGTTGGGCCCCTACGATTTGCTGACATCTCCCTGAGGCACGCGTGGAACAATACGCGCCGTCGACGACTCAGTCTGAGAATGGGTGACCTAACCAGCGCGATTACCTAAATTTTTTATTATTGCTTGCGCTTGATCTCACCTGATGGTAAGCGATGCTGTGGGCGACGATGGAGCACGCTTGCCTAGAAGTAACTTATTCACTCTTGACTTAAAGACCTCCAGGTTGTAGCTATCAGGAAACACCGACTTCGATATGGAATTTCACTCCTTAGCTGTATGCATAATGGATGTGATCTCAAAACGTTTTGTTCGTATGGGTGGGATGTCTACTATGTACCGGTGGCGCATCACAGTGCTACGATGATAGAACGGATTAGGTTGAATTAAGATATAAGTTCCTTTACATCACGACCTCTTCGTTGGTCACGGTTTTAATATGTAGATCTTTCAAAGTCTTTACAGGTTGTCAGTTATTAAGCAACACAATATTGGGTTATGGAGGTTAGATCATAATCATCTTCCATCTTCATTATCATCTTCAGTCATAATTATCTTCCTGCCCTTGTCCTGTGTTAATTGGGGTCGGCGCAACACGCTTTGTTTTATTCCTTACTCTTTTCTTTCATATCACTCCTCACACAATCCATCCATCTTTTCTTTGGCCTCTCCCTCTCCATCCGTCCACATATATACTCATAACTCTTTTAGTAATATACGTTTCATCCCTCCTCTTCACATACCAAGACAAACGATTCCTTTTCAACAATGTTAGATAACTGCCTATCTTCCATATAAAGTTATGGTATTCAGCCGCATCTAGAGTGAATAGGCTCTTAATAAACTATAGTGTGCTTCACCATCAACGATTGTATCACTGCTTATCATCTGGGGCCCAAGTATGCTATTTTTATAAATTCGTCATTCTAACACGATCCCATTGTCTTTTTGCTAAAAGTTCGTAATCTGTCAATTCATAATGGTCGATCACTGATCGGTCAATCGTCTTGTGGTAGAATGACAATATCGAGCTGTCTCGTAACAAATTAAAAGCAATGACCGCACAATGACGTAAGTGCAATGGTAGGTCACTGATCAAAGGAACTATCAAAATTTTTGCAGATTCCTGCAATAGGTCCAACATTCATTTGTCATTATGTACGAGATTACCATTCTATGCCATTTCTTTCAATGGAGTGTCAGTGGTTGACCATTGAAAAGTCATAATGACGCCATTACATTAGTAGATTACCAAACTTGTCAAAATCAACAATTATGAAATCAATGATAGACCATTCTGACACTATTGTAATAGTAGACTTGAGGCCCAGGTGTGACTGCAGTCAAGCACTAGTTATTAAAAAAAAAACAAGTCAGACTGGAAAAAGTCTAGACATTGATTGATTGATTGGTTTACTAGATCAGCGTTTGTTCTTGACATAGATACTGTGTTCATGTGTTGTTTACTGCGTTTATAAGCAGTTTGATCGTATGATGCAACAGATTTAGTGTTCATCTGTGATCAAATTAGATTCTATTGATGACTTTGGTAAATCTAGGGTTTTGGTCGCTCAAATGTCAACAATTATCGCTAGTTTTATTTGCAATCATTGTAACTATATTCTTAGCTTGGTGTACTTTGTTTATTGTTTCTGTTTATTGTTCTTCTTCTTCCTGAGCACCCTATAAGTCAGTAACTATTTTCGTCATGTCTTCCTGCACATCCAGTCTGTAAGTATTGTCCTCTAGTCCATCCTATTTGTCTTTGCCACTTTTTTAACCGAGAGTTTCTTCGTCGTATCATTGTAAAACCTTTAAAACATTTAGGTACTAGTATATGAATATTATAGTCATCGTTGCCATATCGTAGAATTGGTCGATTACAGCATTAGATGGCCAATTCTACGATATAGCTACGGTATAATATTATATTATTTATATCGTTTTTAGATGCTGGGTTTGACTAAGAATTCATTATTAAATGCATAGTTAACTAATATTTTTTTGTATGATGTACTTAGAGCAGTTGTGGCCGAGTGGTAACGGCATCGACTTACGAGTTGTAGGTTGCGGGTTCAAACCCAGCGCAGATGCATTACTTTGTGTAATTTATTTCATCACGGCTGCAGGCTCTCAAAACGGTGAAGGAAAACATCGTTAGAAAACCGGCATGTCCTAGAACTAAAAAATTCGAAGACATCTGACATTCACCAACCTGCACTGGGCCCGCGTGGTGATTACGGCCCATTCCCTCTCCTAGAGAGGAGGCCTGAGTCCCAGCAGTGGGAACATTAAAAGGCTGACTATGCTATGCTTATGCTTATGATGTACTTATGTATGATTCAACTCCATTTACTATGCGCTGATGCTTGCAATATTCCTCCAAAATCAGCTATGGGACAATCGGTGCTTATAATCAATAATAGTTAATTATTTTATTTATCTGATTTATGGAGACATTAAGTTCTAAAACAATTGGTACTTAAAATACGATCCTTCTTTAATTAATAACATCTATAGACTATAAAATATGTAACACACATGTCTCCAACCCATAAAATGTAATTGATATAAAGCCAATAATTTACAATTTGGGGGTCCAATTTGACCAAACTTGACCCCATAAAGAGGTCAAAAGCCCAGTGGTCCGAAACGACATGTGCTTCCACAAAAAATATTCCGTTACTGTGGGCTTCGGGTGGCCAACATTTTGGGGAAATTATTTGGACAGTGTTGGCAACATGTTGGTGAAATTATTGGTAAGAATGTTGGTCATTTCAGTAATTGTTGGGTTACTTACACATGTTTTAAAAGCTTAAAAATAAATATTAACGATGACTCACAAGTCTTGTCATAGTCATTTATATGGCGGAACAACATTTTCTGGATCAGATAGTTAATGAGTGGTAATTACTATATCAAGAATAGATAAATAAATAAAAACTTATATTAATAAACTAGTGCGCTTCTTACTATCAAGTGAGATCGCAGTTTATATAACAAAAAAAAAAAACACAAATCAGTTGGTTTGTCCCTTATACTTTAGATAGGTATATCATTTTTTTTTTTAATTTAGTTTCTTTTTGATTATTTAATATAAAAATTCAATGTCTCTCAATCAGTCTATCCTAATAAAATTGAATGAACAAGAACCACATGTGCATATCGGATTAAGTCATAAAATTGCACAAGTAATTCGTAGTGATGGGTTACAAACACCTCGCCTACCTTATATCTTCTCAAGACATATTATTAGTTGATTCTTATCATGTGTGTGGGACGCTAAGCCTGTAGTTATACGTGTAAATTATGATAGAAATTGTAACATGGACAGAATAGTGAAGGTTATGGTTTTATGGAGGAGCTTTGCATTATTTTGTGGATGCTGAATTGGTTTGAACGTCTGAATGATATTTTTACGCAAAGTTAAAGTCAGCATAGCTTAGTATATCTTCAGCCTTACAATGTGCTCACTGCAGGGACTCTGGCCTCCTCTCTAGGAGAGGGAATAGGTGCCGTTAATGCTTCAGACATAATTCACACAATCCGTTTAAACAAATAAATAAAACATAGATTACATATTATGGCTCAAATGCAACCGCTAATAAGTTTACTAGTTTTTTTTTTTTGCTGATATTAATGTTTCCTTGGGTTTACTCTTTTTTGGCATCTTTTATACTAGTGTACAATACAACAAAGAAAAATAACAAAAAAGAAAGATATCAATACAATTAAAATAATAGCATAGCATAGTATAATCAGTCTTTTAATGTTCCCACTGTTGGGACTTAGGCCTCTTCTCTAGGAGAGAGAATGGGCCGTAATCCACCACGCGGGCCCATTGCGGGTTGGTGAATGTCACATGTCTTCGAATTTTTGGTTCTAGAACATGCCGGTTTCCTCACGATGTGTTCCTTCACCGTTTTGCACCGCTCTACAATTAAAATAGATACAAGCAACACAAAAAAAAAAAAAACGACAGTGTCCTAAGTAACATACAATTTGCATGAAAAAAATATTTGTTATCTAACCAGATTATCATTAATAATACAAAAAAATACTATTGTGAAAAGAATATCAAAGTCTGTGTAGAAAATCAAGCGAGATATAACAATTTTAAACAAATATATGTCGGCGCAAGATGCCGATCATCATTGAAGCTCTGTCCAGAGACTATGTCTTGTGGGCGATGGCTGGGTAACGAGCAATAAACAAACTATTTTAGATCACACAACTGATTTATTATGAGGCAAGCTTTAGGTATTCACTTTACACAACGAGCAGTGAGACAGTCCCCGACACTTAGACGTTGTGCGCACGGCTGCCGACAGAGGAATGAGCCACGGACCTCTGCGGTCGGCCCTTTTATCTACTCGGTTCGTGCAAACGTCAACGCGGATTCTGTCAAAGTGACATGTGTCACTTTTCACTTAGCTCGTTCATTCGTTCTCAAGCTTCCGTACTATTGACTTCACCGACATATATTTGTTTTGCTTCTGCCAGCAGCCTGCGTAAAAGTAGGCTTCTCCAAACAAACTTTAGACCCCTGTTTCATGCCCTTAAGGAGTGAATTTTGAAAAACCCTCTCTTAGTGCTCGCCTACGTAATAAAAGGAAGCTTTGTGCAAAATTTCACGCTCCTAGTCTTAGTAGTTTAGGCTGTGCGTTGATATGTCAGTCAGTCAGTTTCTCCTTTTATATATATAGGCTAGCTCCTGCCCGCGGCTTCGCCCGCGTGTAATTAGGTTTCTCCATACAAACTATAGACCCTCGTTTCACTCCTTTAAACGTTGAATTTCCAAAAACCGCTTCTTAGTGCTCACCTACGTCATAAAGAGAAACCTTATGCAAAATTTCACGCTCCTAGTCCCAGTAGTTTCGGCTGTGCGTTGATATGTCAGTCAGTCAGTTTCTCCTTTTATATAAGTAGAATATATCATATTAGTTTTTCTAGAGTTAAAAATGATTTAATTTAACAAATAAAAAACAAAATGCATCATATTCGCCATTACTATAACAAATATGGCATCGGAGTATTGCTCTCCGCTATTCTCATCTCTTAATCTCCTCAAATGTGTCTTCTATAACAGTAAAAAGTTTTCTAATATCTCTTTTGTCTTTGTTCCAGGTAAGGACAGTCCCACAAAGTCACCACATCATGCTGAACCTTCCGATATCTTTATTATTTGCTGTTCACGCTTGACGGGACGTGGGTGTGCTCCGAGCTCAATTATTGGTAATAACGCTTTGTCGCCTAAATACAGGACAGGGTTGTCGCCCTTGACAATATAATTCGTTTATTTATTTTTTCTCACCACAATATCACAGAAATTACAAAACTAAGACAATGACAATAGACAATGATTGGGTTCATACTGTGGGAGACTGGTGCCTAAGGTAGGCTTTTGGCCTGTATTTCAGGTCACCAGGTCTTCCCCTCTTTTAATGGATGTGATTACAATATTGTATATTCATTAATATCTTTCAGACATGTTATAAACAAGCTTTGTAAATATTGTGCTTTGTTGTTCGTGAGTGTTTTGTGTATGTATGCATGTGTATGTGTTTGTGTGCATGTGTATCTGTGTTTGTTCGTTTGCGTGGTACCACTACTCCGGGATATAAAATATTTCTTCTGTCTCAGTATAATTGAGCTGTTGAAGCCAATTCGTAACTTTCATTTTACAATGTTTTTTTGTTAGATGAAATATGCCTAGGGTGCCGTTTATTTTATTGTAGAGGAAGCTTCCTAAATGACTGAAAAAGCGCCTTGAAAATTTGGTTCGTTGGGAGTGTTGGAGTCGATCCACTGGATTCACTCGCCGTCTACCGACATATAATGAGGGGTGATATTCCAATAGGCTAAGTTGTTTAAGTATTGTGGCTAACAGAAAAAGTTGACGAACTGTAAGAACCTCAGTGTCTCTATATAACTGGTGTGTCGGGTAGCGGTATGGAAGATTGCGAGATGTCTTCAGGATAGCTCTCTGCGCTCTCTCTAGGTCTATCAAATTAGATTTAGGCGCTCCTCCCCAGGAGGTGATGCAGTAGGTCAACAAGGACTGCGCCAGTGCGAGGTACACAGTAAATATAATATATAATATGGTATAAAAATGTAACGTAAGAGCAGCCAACCCGACATATATTTTCACTGTTTTTCATAAAACCGCTCTTACGCGATTTTGACGTTATAACATATTTTTCATTAGATATTTTGAGAACACAGTTGTTGATATTATCTAGGCTTCTATTGAAATCAATTTATAAATTTGTGTAAAACTAATCCAGTAAAGACCACTGAAAATCTGCTATTTGGCATGATCTTTGACCTTTCATAATGTACTCAAAAATTAAAAAAAACGTCAAAAAAATATAACTTCCATTGTTATATTTTTTGACGTTTTTTTTTTTTAATTTTTCCTTGCAAAAATCAAGATTCTGAATGATTTTCAAAAGTTTTTGGAAAAAAAATTCGTCAATATTTTTTCCAAAAACTTTTACAGTTTAAAAAAAAACGTTTTTCCTGGAACAAGTTTTGTGAAATATCCGAGTAAATGATGGTTTTACCGAATGCCAGCAGAGCTTTCAGGTATTATCTTTCTGTTTTTGCATTGCCTTTTTATTAAACATTACTTTGGATGAACCAGCAAGCTTGTGGAGGTATTCCACTTTGGGCACCCGCTAAAATGGCACCCGAGTGAATGGCACCTGAGGTATTCCACTTTGGGCACCCATTGATATTTTTCTCAGGTGCCCAAAGTGGAATGCATTTTTATTTCAAATTTTATTCCACTTCAGGCACCTACGGGTTAGTAGCTACTAGTGTTGGGACGTTTATTTTTAAGGACGTAAAAAAAAAACAAAGATTAAAATCGGTAAACAGTTTAATAACATTATTAATATATAGGGTGACTGGTAATTAGTGTACGATACTTAAACACGTGATTGTGCTCATTATAACCAACAACTTTTACTATGGGAACAAACATGAAATCGCGAAAAAAAATCAGCTGTTCAGTACATTCATGTTTGCTTAATGTATTGAACAGCTGATATTTTTTTCGCGATTTCGGCTTTGCTCCCATAATAAAAATTGTTTGTTATCATGAGCACAATCACGTGTTTAAGTATCGTACACTAATTGCCAGTCACCCTATATAACTTCTTTATGTTTTTAATAATTGTGATATCACAATCAGTTTCCTTAATCAAATTATATTTACACATTTATTATTTCATAATCAGCTTTTTCTGAATGAGGTTTATTTACGAATATTTCTCTTCTAAATTAACTTTACTATCTTAATGTCTTTTTTTAATATGACACAATCAGTAATCAATTATTGACACTGTTATTGTAAAATCAGTCTTGAATTATTTCTTACGCACTATAGACATTTTAAAATATAAAATACTAAAAATAGATTATGAATCACAGGTATGTATATAATTTTTGAAGGTCAGCGCATAACTTACATGTGAATATATGATGTCAATGGCTATTTTTTAAAAAACGCAGCTTTTCCATACAGTGTCCAAGGAAAATTAAGCCACATCTATACTCTTCTATTACATGGTTTATTAAATTGTTCCTATTTTTCCGCGAATTTCAGAGTAATTCTTGGATTTTCCTAGAAGAACTCTTAAAATCTGTACCAGATTTTTGCTACCATTTTTATTAATAGCTTTATGGACCTGACCATAACAACTCCATTTGTTTGACCAAAATCTGTGGTCAATCCACTGTGTTACCATGTAGTCATTGAAATTTGTTACGTTCATATCGTGAGGACTCTCACTCATAATATAAAACCATGCCTCATCTAATGTATCTGGAGGCAAGTATGGTAGCACAGCGCACAAAGCAACATGTTTCCTATGAATGCTATTTTTGTTGAGCCCAAGTTCCTTCCCCTTTTTTTATAGCTTTTTTTGAAATGAAAGTAGCACCCTTTTACTATTAGTTTGGGAAATACAGACAATATTCCTTTTACAGCTGCTTCTTCAAAGTTAATTATAATTCAATATTGTATCGACTGCAATAAACATTAATAAATTATCGACACCAATACACTAGTAAGTAATGCGTTATTGTATAATCAGTGTTTTGTTACTCTTGAGTCATTGGTAGTGTTGAAATTTAAGTACTGAACTTTTGTGTGAGTAAAAAATGTAATAGAGTAGGTTCATTAATGATTCTGACTCTGTTTGAATATCGTTGGTTTACGAATATTAGTTGCGAAGAAAGAGAGTAGACCTCCTGTGTAATAAACTCTAAATTAGCACTAATAAAACTAATTTTTGTCGTCGATGATCCAGGAATATACAAGTACGAATGTACCTTCGCTAAGACTTAAGCAAAAGTCGTCATGTTTAGCGATAAAGTCACAAAATTGGCTACACCGATAGCAATGCAGGAGCATTCCCGCCCCCTGTTGTCACCTCTTTGCAGCTCACGCGGCTATAGTAAGTGACATTGTTCGATCTTTGTTTACTTAACTAAGAAAGATTGAACGGAAATAGTTTAGATGAATTAGATAGATGGTGCTTACCTAATCATACTATTTTATTTTTTACAGTATTTTTTTTTATTACAGTAAGTTTAATTTTTACATCCTAAAAATATAATAATAAAACAACGTCCCAACACTAGTAGCTACTAATCCGTAGGTGCCATAAGTGGAATAAAATTTTAAATAAAAATGTATTCCACTTTGGGCACCTGAGAAAAATATCAATGGGTGCCCAAAGTGGAATACCTCAGGTGCCATTCACTCGGGTGCCATTTTAGCGGGTGCCCAAAGTGGAATACCTCAGCTTGTAAACTATTCTCAGGTTGACGATAAACGAGTGGCGAAGGGCCCTCATTTTCGAACAATCCAGTCATCATTTCACCCAAGCGTCGCCACAACGACTGATCCTGTGCGTCTCGCATCCATCAGATTCCCGCAATCCTCACCTGGTCATCGGTCCACATTATGGAAAGTCTTCCAACGCTGCGTCTTCCTGTACACGGTTGCTACTCCAGAACTTTTCAGCCCCAACGACTAACTGTTCTGCGAGCAATGTGCCCTGCCCACTGCCACTTTAGCTAAAATAATCCCGTAGAATTAAGAAAGAACTACACTGCCCCCACGTGTGCCACACACGCCTATCTGGGCGCGTCGGTCTCCATATATTTTATATGGAAACTAGACTTGTAGAGCTACACTTGATCCACGCCACGCGACGTCGTTCTACGTACAAATCAGGCGTGGTCCACGTGTGCGTCAGTCTAATTTAGTTCTAGCTATATGGTGACCCTACGAACCGAACCAAAACAGGCGTCGTCGTTCATTTTCGGTTGTTACAAGTTTTTGCGTCATTCATTCGGTCTGTCGGTCAGTTCAAGTTTCAACCGAACTTGTATTTTATTCCTTTTTTAGGGAAGCAGAAATCTTGTCGGTGCCTAATTTAGGTGTAATGTTGTTTCATGGTAATGTAAAGTTATTTTTGAATCTGTACAAGGAATCGAAAAGTAATTTGAGATTTTTTTTTTGGTTGCTGATTTGTTGTAGACAAATTGGTTGGCTTTATATGTTGTTGAGCGCAAAGTTTTTGTGTTTTTTTTTTGTCTTTTGATTGAAGTTTTGTCTTTTAATTCGTAAAAATAATAAATCTTTCCGGAGTAGGATTATTTTCCTTGTTTATCTTATTTTGCTTCGTATACAATTTGAAAACATTTTTGATTTTCCTATCATTACCTCAAAATAGATTTTTCAAATTCCCAATTCACCATATACGGTAGGTACACGTCCGTATTTGAGTTACAATATTCTTGTGTACTTGTCGAATTTCAATTTGCTCGGTCTTGTACTTTTGGAGCAAATTGGATGTGATAGACAGACTAACAGACACACGAGTAAGGGTTCCGTTAAAATCTTAAAAATAATTTCTCTTTTATCCCAAAGAAAAAAACTATAGCAAACTCAAGTCGTCGGGAGTCACAGGGCGAGCTTACGGATGACGAGCACTGGCTAGCTTGCCGTCCTGCCGTCCGGTAACCGTCCGGACCGGGCCCGAGTCGTAGTCGTCGCGTAGTGTTCCACATGCGCCTCAAAGAGATGTCAGCAAAACCGTAGGGGATCAGCAGGGCCTAGCCCAACTGAAGGACACTGGTGTGGTTTTAGTCAGTAAAAGTTTGGCACGAAGAGAGCGTGAAAAGTCACTGGATGATTTCCAACTTCGAAAAAAATGAGCAAACGCAAGTCCTATGCCGACCCATTTCATGTCCTCTCCGTGATTACACACGCACAGGACACGTTTGTAATGTCCCATAAAAAGAGGAACCCAACAGTACATCGCAGAAAGTCGCTCCGACCTAATTTCGATGTGAGGTTTATCTTATGGTGTGCGTTTCCATTGAATGGGAGAAATGACATGTTCTTTGATGTACGACACGATTTTTGTGGAGGACGGTATGATGATGCCGAAGAGGACGTTGTATTGAGAGGAAATGTGGCCCACTGGATGCGAGAAGTACGGCCACTTGTTGTTGTAACAACATTTGGAAGTGTCGATTACGATGACGATGATCCTACAAAATTTTGTTTAGAATCGTATCGAAGTCTAAAAAATCGACTCAAATCGAAGTCTAAAGAATCAATGCGAATCGAAGGCTAAATAATCGATTAGAATTGAAGTCTAAAGAAACGGTTATAATCGAAGTCTAAAGAATCAATTCGAACCGAAGTCTAAAGAATCGATTAGAATTGAAGTCTAAAAAATCGACTCGAATCGAAGTCTAAAAAATTGATTCGAATTGAAGTCTAAAGAAACGATTCAGCAATACATCGAGTTCTAAAAGAGAAAGACGATCGAAAGAACGAATCAACCGTTGGTTACCCTACAGGTTCTGATTCTTAAAAACACGGTCTGTACCGTACTGCTGTGGGTGCACGATTCTAAAACGAAGCACTGACAATGTGCAAGTCAGTCTAATTAGCTATAAGATTTTTTTACCTCGTTGTACCTCATAGTTGTGTCAAAACGATAGGGGAACACCTCGTGAGGTTTATGGGACATCCATCAAACCGTACCGTCTATGGCATATCCTTTTTTATAAACAAAATTACTGACGGAATCAAACTTGAGACATTTTCTCATATCCTCCATATAAAACAATGTGAACACACACTGCTGCGTTTGCGCAACCCGTCTAACGTTACAGCACATGTGCGCCGTATACGACTATAATATAATTTATTTCAGGATCCGCGCCAGCCGTCCCGTTCGTGCGCATGAATCGACTGCTATTTCTAATGTATTGTAACTCAAATTGTTTGAATGAAGGTTACTTGGTAATGTTTTATCAGGTTTAAGCAATACCCTGGGGAAAACAGTACCGACTCTGAAGATAACAGCTAGATCCTGAACACCCTCATTATTATTATCATCATCATTTCAGCCGAAAGACGTCCACTGTTGGACATTGGCCTTCCCAAGTTTCGCCACAATTAACGGTTTTGTGCGTCTCGACTCCATCGGGTTCCCGCGACCCTCACTAGATCTGCGGTCCACCTTGTGGGAGGTCTTCCAACGCTGCGTCTTCCGGTATGCGGTCGCCCATCCAGAACCTTCGGCCCCAACGGCTATCTGTTCTGCAAGCCTGCCCATCAGTGACAAATGTGTCAAATCCCTATTTAAAACCGTGCACTTAACTTTCATGAGCCGACAAGCCCATCATTATCGTCTTCATTTCAGCTGAAAGACTACGTCCACTAGACCTCTCCTAAATATTGCCATATAACATAGCATAAGCAGCCTTTCAATGTTCCCACTGCTGGGACTCAGGCCTCCTCTCTAGTAGAGGGAATGGGCCGTAATCCATCACGCAGGCCCAGTGCGGGTTGGTGAATGTCACATGTCTTCGAATTTTTGGATCTAGGACATGCCGGTTTCCTCACGATGTTTTCCTTCACCGTTTTGAGAGCAGTGGAGATGAAATAAATTACACAAAGTAATGCGCCTGGCTAGATTTGAACCTGCGACCTACGAGTACAACTCGTAAGTCGGGGCCGTTACCACTCGGCCAGCACTGCTCATCGCCATAGCTAGTTCTAAATCTATGACAAATGTTAAAACAATTTTGATTGTTCAGGCTGAAACTTCGAAAACCAATATTGGCGAAAAGAAGGAACTGGTCACAAAAGCAAATCCAAGGGTTCTGCACGATAGAGTACTAACTCCCGCATCAGCTGTCATTGCCAATGAAAGTCGCACCGTTTCAATTGAGACGTAAAGTAAACACCAATGACAGACCGTCGATGGATGCAACTCGTTAACAAATGAACGCCACCAATCATCTACGTTGTGCTAATTGATGTAAACCAATTAGTTAGGGATTTCTGGTACTTATGGCTAATGTGTAATAGTGTTAACATATGATCGAACTTGGTACGACTTATATAATCTGTCTGTAATAAGGGGCCATTCAAGTATTACGTACGAACTAAGGGGGGTTGGGGGGAGGGTTTGCTTTGCTTATTTTTGATGACATGGGCGATGGGTGGTCTAGATGGTGATTGCGTCAGCAGTTTTTTTAGTTTTTTAAGAGATCAATGTCGAAGTTTCAAAATCACGAGAAAGTGAGCAGACACACATCATTAAGCAGCATATATGTAAAGTCATTGAAGACTTAGTGTCATGGACTGAGAACTGTTAATTTGAATGAATAATATCAAAATTTTAAATTAACTCGGTTTCTTTCCATTATTTCAAGTATTCCTTTTTTCTAGACTCGCTACTACTGCTCATAAATTAATAACCTAACCTAACTAACACATTGACAAATGGGGGGGTGAGAGCTTTGCTTACTTTTGCTGCCGAGGGGGATGAGGGGCGGGGGTTAATATTTGCAAAAAATCTGCTTACGTAATACTTGAACGGCCTGATGGACACCTGTTGGGACTCAGGCCTCCTCTCTAGGAGAGGAATGGGCCACGCGGGCCCAGTGCGGGTTGGTGGATGTCACATGTCTTCGAATTTTTGGTTCTAGGACATGCCGGTTTCCTCACGATGTTTTCCTTCACCGTTTTGAGAGCTGTGGTGATGAAATAAATAACACAAAGTAATGCGCCTGGCTGGGTTTGAACCCGTAAGCCTATAACTCGTAAGTCGGGGCCGTTACCACTCTGCAACCACTGCTCAATTCATAAAAGTAAATATTAAAAACAGGAATCTCTTCTTCATACTCAACTCAAATTTATTTTAAATCTGCACTCTGTATGACGTGCGCGATCTTGAATTCGCCACACTGACCTACTAACGAACAAATATTTTTCACCGAACTATTTTAAATTGTAAACATTCATACAAAATATTTGTGTATATTCTTATACAACAGGATGAAAGGAAGAGTATATTGTTTATGTAACCTTGACGCGTTTATTTCTGTCCAGGATGCGTTTTGTAAGCTAACGATCGAAATAAGATCAGTTGCTATGCTGGGTAGTGACTGATGTAGATTTTATGATCGAGCTGGATGAAGACATCGATCAATCGATGGATACATTAAGAATAGAAATGCAGCTGGACATATGCAGATAGATCACGGGCCAATAACAATTATTCTGTCAATGTCATCATCTTTTCTTATTCCGTGTAACTTGTGGTCGGAGCAACAGGTTTTTTTCTTATACTTTGTCCTATCAACCGTCACGCTATCACTGACTCCCTAAGCTTTCATATCACTCTTCACACAATCCATTCATCTTTTCTTTGGCCTCCCCCTTCGTCTCCACCCATTCAGACATTATCATGCCTATTTTAGTAATATGTTTCATCCTTCCTCTTCACATGACTATAGAAGAAATAACTATTGTTACCAAGTTTGATTGGTGTAAACCAAAAGCTATGCAAGTAATTGACAGTGATAGTGATGTCTCTAAGAAACATACAACTCCAAAAACATTTTATAACGCGTAAATCTTTTCAAAATGTTCTTGAATGAATTTCTTTATCTCCAAAATAGTCCAAATCCTATCTTCAAATACGTTGATTACGCATTTACTGATTGCATTTAGTTTTCTCAATTCAAAAATAAAATTCGCAGTTTGAGAAGCATCACTTTTTATTGCTAATAAACGTCAATAATCATTAGTTATTTCAATATAACGTTTATCAATATTGTACACTAATATATCCTGATGTAACCTCTGTTTTATAACGTGTGGGTCTTTCGTTTTAAAATGTTTTTGGATTTATTTTTAGATCTTCAAAATAGTCCAAATCCTATGTTCAAATACGTTGATTACGCATTTACTCATTGCATTTAGTATTTTCATTACAAAAATAGAATTCGCAGTTTGAGAAGCATCACTTTTTATTGCTAATAAAAGTCAATAATTATTTGTTATTTCAACGTTACGTTTATCGATATCGTACACTGATATAACCTGATGTAATCGCTATTTATCATGTGGCAAGCTGCCAGTTTGTCTTTTACCATCAAGATGATTAATCCTACGCTTTCCTGGATCTGTTTCAAAGCTGAGTTCACTTTTTTTACTTCTTTTATACTGGGAAGTCGCCTTGCAGTCTCTAGATTTTGTTGAATGTAAGTGGTTTGCATTGAGTTACTGATTTAGATTTCCAGGATATTATGAGCATTATTAATAGTTCTCGAGAGAGAGAGAGAGAGAGAGAGAGAGAGTAGTTATTGAGTAGTCAGAATTGCTATATTAGAACTCAATGAGATGAAATTTAAATCTTGTATTAAAAGTAGATAAACATAATTATAATGAATTAGGGGATAAAAATAAAGATGAAATTTCTCGGTTCAATGCTGGTCCTGCTTTAAAACAACTAGGACGCACAAACTAAATAGTATTAGTAGCTTTTGAGAAAATTGTTGGGCTCAATTAAGTTGTAGGACAAATATATGATCTACATAAATTCAGTTTCTTTTGCATTATTATTTCTTCTTGCATTAACAGCACATGTGTGCGTATACACCTTAAAGTACCATTGCTGTACCCTGATGGTTGGGAGAGTCATGCTAACTCAAAAGTCTTGCTGATGGTGAGCATGTGCTGGATGTTTCGGTTCCCTTCAAACACGTTCCAAAACTTGCCAATAGTTTTATCTTTTTTTTGGTTGTACTTGTTTTATCTTTTTTTTGGTTGCACTTTTGTATTGTCAAGGTCCATCCTTGACAATACAAAAGTGTTTGTAAATAGTTTAATTTAGTTTGGATTTATTAGCATTAAAATGAATATTCTTTGATGCTAGATTTCGAGATAATGTCAATTCGATTCACTACGAGAATTATGGGGATTAGTTGATAGTATCTTAATAATGTTAATCCGTAATCCTTATCGATTTATCGACCAAATTTTTCATGTTACAATATCAGTTTTATCATATTACAGTACTAACGTTGTTAACACCTCTACGATCCGGACTATTTGCCTCGCCGTTTACACCACGTACATCGAAGGAATGGAACAATTTGCCTGCAGCGGTCTTCTCGTCCGATTATAATTTTAGGTGTCTTGAAGGCTAGAGTGAATGGGTTCTTAATAAATTAGTACGCAACGATTGCATCACTGTATACCATCAGGTGGTTATTTATTATAACCCATCTGTGTAACTTTGCAGTCCAGGGACGCGATAACCTTTTTAAATAATCCTGCAGCTTAGAATAACTGTCACCAGGCTTAGCCAAGTCGATAATCTACAATCGTTAACGCTAGTAGAAAACTAATCGAATGTATGGGAATGATATCATCATCAACGTTAAGTCACGTGGTCAGAACAAACGAACAGAAAATTCGTAAGCTCACATCGTTCAAAATGATGAAGAATGAAATGTAATCGTTTCTACAATGTTCATCGCTACATCCTATAGTTTATATATATTTTATATAAACTATATTTTTTACTATATTTTTTATTATTATTTTTAGTTTATATATATGGTAGCCAAGTTACAATTTTTTTAGAAATACCAACTGATCGTTTTCTAAAATCGCTTACACGTCGAGGCGTTTGTAGAAAAAGATTCGTCACGAACCGGTCGTAACTTGGCTAGGCCTGCTGACCTTTAGTTTAACTGCAGTCTTCCGACTACACATACCGATTAGTACCTCATGAACCTGCCTAGCATATAATTACATGCATATTTGAGTTATTCAAATATGGCGTTATTTCGAGTTAATGTTAACACAAGTGTTAGCCTCGTCGCGTAGTAAAATGCATTCCTTCGCGCATATGTCTGTGAGCACAGAGTAAGGTAGTGGAACAGAGTCTCAATTTCAAGGCTAGAGCGCTTCACCATCAACGATTGCATCACTGTTTACCATCAGGTGGATCACAGTCAAGCACTAGTTTATGGCATTAAAAAAAAAAAACGAATATTATGGAGAGTTAAGTTGTTAGGTTGCATCGAGGAGGTAACCTCTGAAAGTACGACGATCCGATTATGAAAATTATTTCACTGTTAACTGGGAGCCATAATTCAAAATTCACTTTTATAAATCGTCATGTTTCCACATAATCATTATGATTTTTTTTTTCCATTGAATTCCTATAGTTTTTAAGCACTGATAATACTATGTCTGATAGGCGCGTCGTGAGATTGTGACGACTGAGAGAGCCTTTAAAATTTTGGTGTACAATATAGTTGTACATAATCAATGTATTAATGTTTACGCCAAAAATAACATTCTTGTAAATAAAATTTCTTATTATATTATTTAATATTTGTATGGCCAAGTGGCTGATCCTCACAGATAAACATTTTGATTGATTGATAAAAAATAAAACTGCGTCAACTACATCTACTAAAGCCTCCGTCTCCCACACTACTCTGTGGTCTCATTACTCACACATACCACGCTCCACCCGTTTAACACATTTTTATACTATTTTTATTTTTATAATACAATTTACTTGAACTCAGCCATTCGTAATAGACTATTGTTCAAAGTTTTTGTTGTCTTTTAGAGTTCGTTCCCATGATTGTGTCAATTGAAAATTTATGTAGGTGAATGGTTTTTTAATGGTAAATAGATTTGACTGTTTGTCTGGCTGAGTTTTTGATGGTATTTGCGGGAGATTTGACACAAAGGATTTCGTTTAATGATTTTTCATAAGTTAAATTATCGAGTTACTGACGATTCGGACACCACCTTTATTAAAGCTGTTTAGTACAGTCAGACAAAAAAGTTTTAAAATATAATATAAAGATTACCCGAAGTTGCCATCTTGAATTCACCTTGAAATAGTTAATAGTTATTCACACTGTATAGTCTTTTTTCATATTATTGATGCTCATCCCATACAAAGATCTCACCGCGTCCGTCTGTCTGTATGAACGCGATAAATTCAAAACTACTAAATGGAATTTCATGCAGTTTCCACCAATAGACAGAATGATTCATGAGGAAGATTTAAGTGCATATTATAGTGGAGAAAAGACGAGAATTTCAACGATTTCTAACACCCGTGTGGAGCTGGGTCGGACCAAGTATAAATTGATATCACTAATACCTTTTATGGGTTACAATAATGACTTACCTATCAGCTAAACGGTAACCTAGATTTTAATAGTCTGTTCTTCATAAGTAGAAATCTTGGATTGTAATGTAAGTTTCATTTAATTGATAGCCATCAAATAGGTCTGTAATGGAGTTGCAGGCGTATTCAGAAAACGCAATTAAAGTTCTTTGATTGGCCGGATATTTTATTGATGCTTTTAATCTAAAGTTATTGTAACTCCATAAAAAAATATTCATAATATATAATTCAAAACTTTCGGAACCCAAATTGTGCAAGAACAGAGTTTAGATACTTGTGATTCTTCTCAAAAATTCTCAAGAAGAACTCATTTCTCACCTTCATCATCATCATCATCATTTCAGCCGAAAGACGTCCACTGTTGGACATAGGCCTCCCCCAAGAGTCGCCACATCGATCGATCCTGTGCGTCTCGCATCCACCGCATCCACCGCACTCCCGCGACCCTCACCAGGTCGTCGGTCCACCGGTCGGTCGGCCTTTCTCACCTTCGGTTCTGGATAAATCTGGCAGATAGTCTTACACCGATAATTATTTGTGTTACATCATAAAGATGCGACAAGAGACGCCCCAGTAGGGCTTGCAGACGACAAGCATTAGGTAACTCGTCGTCCAGCCACCAGGTAACCATTCAGACCAAGCCCGAGTCGTCGACGGCACTTAGTGTTTCATGCGCGCTTCAGAGATGTTAGAAAAACCGTAGAGTCCCGGGAATTTCTGAAAAGGAAGGACACAAGTGTGGTTTTAGTCAGTAAAAGTCTGACACGCCCTCTCGCTCTACCCTAGAAGAAGAAAAGAAGAAGTGAAGAAGTCATTGGACCTAAAAAAAAAGCAGCATAGTGTAAAACCCAGTTCTTATTTACCAAGTGTAATTTAAATCTTTCTCAACTCTCTCAGAGTACGGCAGTTACATTATTAATATTAAAAATAGCCATTATACGTCTGTCTGTCCTACTTAGAGCTGTCCCAGTTGTCTCCAGTGTAAGTGTCACAGGCCCTATATGGACGCTAGGCTACTCTTTGATTTCTGTTCTTACCTTAAAGGGTGACTAGTGTTGAAAAATAATCCTAGATACTAGCTCGTACATTATACAATCTGATAATGTATCGCTAGTTTCTAGGATTATTTTATTTTTTTATGGATAATTGAATTGAATTGTCATAAAAAAAACAGGGCAGGTGCGAGTCGGACTCGCTCACTGAGGGTTCCGTACAAACTATCTATGAATAAAATAAATTCATTAAATATTGAATTGAATTGATAATTTCCCATGTAAAAAAGGGTGGTGTAGAAACAAAACAACCTTAAAAGTAAGGTAATGAAGTGATTTTGAAGTGCAACCGTAAAAATTAATAAGTACTTATTACATATTTACACAGTCAAATAATATTATGTTTTCAGTGAATCAATATTTTAGCTTCTATGTTTTGTAATGTTAGGCGAAGTTTATGTTCATAAAGTAAGCATTTGAGCATCTGCGGTTCTCTTACATAACTTCACACTTCATTTTGACTAGACTAGGCATTGATTTCTGATGAAATAAAAAAGCTGAATAATACGATTCATATTTTTAACTTCCTAAGATGATATTTTCCAAAAAATCTTTCAATAATCCTCACGTTCTCTATTTATGGAACATCTGTGCAAAATTTCATTTTAGACCAGTAGTTTTGCTTTTGGCAGTGAATAAATTTCCGATTTTTGTTATGTACATTCCTTACCTTCACCATAATTGAAAAGAATCTTCAATCACTTACAATATAGTTTAAATGAAGTATCTATTATCGTCTGTTCCCTAAAAGCCTGATTATTTCCAAAGTCTTATTAATTAACATTTAAAAATACTAACTATAATTACAATAAAATGAAATAAATAATAATAAAAACCCTTATATCCTATTACTGAACCTTTGTGAGCAACTTATTGAAAATAAACTTATTATTATCACTTACAAGAAAAACTGTTTTATAACAATAAAAAGAAACAAAAGCTCATAAACTGTATGATTAAAATAAAAAGGATCAATAAAATTGATTAAATCGTTCGCTAATATCATTAAATTTTATACGGCCGCAATTTGAGCGCCATTTTGCTATTCTTTGTGAAGCCTACGCTTATTTTTCACAAAATTATATATATTAACTGTTCTGCTAAATTGGCAGGTTATATCGCAAATGGATTGCCGAGATTGTCTGGTAAAATAACTATAATGGCTTTTTAATCAATTTGATAGACTAGGGCTCTTTCCTAAAGTCGATACTTTCATTTATTAGGTGTGGTTCAATGTAATGTTTACGGTTTGTTCTAAAATTAGTCAAGTTAATCGAAAGTTTTGCACTAATTTTTTTTACTGCTTTTGTTTATATGTTGAATACAAAATGATAACATTATTAGTAAGGGTAATGTTGTAAATGCAATCCTCATAAGAAAAACTGACTTTAGCTACTTCAAATCCAGTTAAGATTGTAGATATACACTCTTTGATCATTATAATTACACTTTATGACAGCACCATACTTTTTATATATTTTATTTGATATATAAACTAGTGCTTAACTGCGATCCTACCTGATGGTAAGCAGTGATGCAATCGTTGATGGTGAGGCGCACTAGTTTAATACTTAGAATAATCGATATCCAACATCGATAAAATATTCCTCCATAGTCGCATCTCTACTCACCTTGTCACAACGACCCATATAAAATAAAATAAACTAGTACTTATTGCTTTTGCTCATATAAGGTAAAGTGCGTATTTTTATATTAATTAATCAATGAAAGCAGTATTTCTATACCAAGCGTTAAGTGGCAGTTTTTTTCTAATTGCTTTACAACTAAGGACTGTGGTTGTTTACTATACTTTCTGTATTTCTTTTTATGGGATGATCAGATGGTAGTCAGCCCATATAGGATGAATGAGTCAATGGGAGGATGGTTGTAAGTGAAGAATTTTGTAATGCGTTTGTGGATATTCATTAAAAAAAAAATGTTGCGTGTACATTTTCGGGATCTCATGCGACCGTCTCCTTTGCTAGCATTACTGCTTCGCTGAAGGAGGTGACTGCCACCCTTTCCCACTTGATCCGAACCAGAGCGGAGTGAGAGGTTGCCGCCGCCGATCGTCCCATCAAGGACACGGCGGAGTACCGCCCAAGTGGGGCACACCTCCACCGTACGCTCCATCGTGTGTGTGTGTGTAGGAACCTCTCGAGATTACCAAGTCCGGTGAGGACCTACGTCAGCACCCTTTGTCGATCATAATTTGCATCAGTTAAACGTGTAAAAACTGGCCCTAAAAATAAATTATAACCAACCTTTGCCATCGCATTACACTAACGCCTCCTAAAAAGACCACTATCAAAATTCACCATTCCCCACTCGTCCACACACATGCCGCCATACTCTATGGTCTAATCAATGGCGTTATCTATGCAGTCACGGTGGGCGGATCCATTACGCCACGTGCCAGAACACATGGCCTGTTCCATGTGGGTCTAGTGTGAATTGTATCATCTATGGGCTTTTGTGAGGTGTGAAATGGGTGGTAAGTTTTAACCGACTGCGTCTGAAAGAGGGTATTGTTTTGCGAGTGTAGTTATGTATTTTTAGAGATAAACGCAGTTTTAACTCATAAAAAATTTAATTATAACATGAAAACTATAACACCGCGAAAAGGGCGCGTAATTCTCTGTTCGACTGTCAAAGATGCTAGTGCGGGGGCCATGTGACGCGAGGTCAATATAGAGATGCGCTCATTTGTACATTTTTTAATACACCCGAGAGCTTAAACAGCTTGTGGCACCTTAGCTTGAGAGGTGTCGTTAGATTCGTCTTAATTGTGAGTGTGACAGTGACAATGGGTACATACATTTTTTCATGACAAGCATCTACCCCATATGTTGAGGTATACTATATCAAAATAAAGGGCTAAAGGAGACGATTTCAAAAATATTACTCACTAAAATTCATAATTACTAAAATTGCATCGCAGCAATTCGCATCTCAGCTTCGTGCGATGCGGCATCGTATCGCATCGCTTCGCTGTTTGGGCTCGTACACAAAACTGCGATGCGATTCGAATTCGCAACGTAGAAAATTAGCGTAGCGTAGCGTAGAGGGAGCTCGCATTTTTTTGCGATGCGACGTCGCATCGCAGTTTTGTGTACGAGCCCTTTTGTGTGACCCTGAAGTGACTTGTTTCGAATTTTTTTGTCGTTTTTGCAGTCGGATTTTTGACACTATCAATTTTTTTTTAAAGTATTTGTTAATTTTGCGTTCATTTCTTTTGGTGAGACTGAAATGGCAAATCAAGAGACCATTTCGGACACTAGGATTCGTAATCGTCTTGGAAATAATTTAATAGCCGATTTTACAATTTTACCATTTCTCTAAAATATTACGAGTTTTAGATATCTGCTTGTTCTTCATGAATGAAATTTAATGGTGTGCGTGATGATACCTCAGCAATTTTTCTTATGCGTTCAGAAGTTTTTATGAAATAATATTTTCTTTAAGAAGGAAAATTTGATGGCAGTTGGTAACATATTAATTATGACTTCTCTTCTACCGTCTAAAACAGACAGAACATTTTTCATCGTAGAAAATCTGTACTCCTGTGGGAAATCTGGCCTCTCGCTTGTATTTATTTGACACCATGTTTTACTATAATTTATTGTTGCCAAGTAGATAAAAGCTTAAATTAAAAATGTTAATATTTTTATGACGTTTGGGAAATCATTAAATAACTCTTCCCGCTCTGGCTGGATCGAGAGGGAGTTTCAGACGCTTACTGACTAAAACCCAACCGTGTATCTTCAGTTGCCCCTTGCGTTCCAAGGCCTCGGTGACTCTTTCAAACCTGTAGCCCATCCTCTTTAACCTTTCTATCGCAACCATTTCGTTCGATCAGTCCCCTAGTCAAGTTACAACCGTTTCGTTTCGGTTCTCTTTTCGTCGATCGCCTCGAGTAGGCCACGCGTCCGATTCCTTTATTCTGACGTCATCTCAACGCTCACGCCGCCCACGTTACTACGTGGTCAGAACAAAGGCGATCAACGAAAAGAGAATCGAAACGAAACGTTTGTAACTTGGCTAGGCGGGCTGAGCTTTCAAATGGCAACTACCGCGAAAGTAAGAGGAGTACTTCATATAAAACCTAGTAGGAGCTCTAAGGGCCAAACCAAAATCTAAGATGTGACGTCGCATCGTTTAACTCTGCGAGCTTGCACGATGCATCGCAAGAACTTGCGAATTGATCCGCATCGCACATTGTAGTCACCTGAACCGATGCTTTACCGCACGAAATTATATCGCAGCAAATCGCATCGCAGGTTTCTGTGACGCAGCGTCGTATCGCATCGCATCGCAGATCTATGTGGGAACCCTAAAACAAATGAACAAACAGACATTTTATAAGCGTAGTGATGAGTAATACCTGACTCATGATGGAAATCGTAAAAATGCGTGAGATGTGCGTACATACACATGTGTGAAATTGTAAATGTAATTTCTTTTTTTACGTTTGTTTTTCGTTTACACTTTATGATGCGATATGCGTGTGTGTTTTCACTGGGCTCTATTTTGTTAGCATAATGCTATCGTCTTAGTTAGGCAAAGGTTACTTATTTTTTTTGTTTTATTATTGATAGGCTCGCGTTTGACCAGTATCTCACCTGATGGTAAGCGACGATGTGGCCGACGATGGAGCACGCTTGCGTAGAAGCAACCTATTCAATCTTGACTTAAAGACCACTATGTTGTAGCTACCAGGAAATACAGACTCCGGCAGGGAATTCCACTCCTTAGCTGTACGCATAATTAATGTGTTCCCAAAACGCTTTGTACGTAGGTTTAGCATTTTAACCGGGAGTTAAAAATCCCGTGCTTTTTCATTCCAATTTTAGCACAATTCCTATCATAAGAATCGTTCAGTCATTTATGGTTCCGAAAGTATTGTAACTACAAATTGTCAGTTTTCAAATTTTTCCTATACTTGTGCTATAAGACGTGACAAATTTTAGGATAATAGGTTGATGGGAAGTGCCCTATAGGTTTGGTCTTGTCATTTGTTTGATATTCTCCCATCTGTTAGAGCCGTACCGTAGAGTCAAGAGCGGTGCGGATCTGGTCGGACAAACGTATTGGGCTGCACCCACGTTTAAGTTACAAAATCTTTAAAAAAAAACCGCCCTAGTGCGAGACGGCCTCGCGCACGAAGGGTTCCGTATCGTCCATAATAAAAAACGGCAAAAAATTCATACATTAGTCAAGTGTGACGTCATTCAGGCTGCCACATAAATATCGTACCGTACACTACAATGAATACACACAGCATTTAATTTTAACACAAACGTTCACCTCCCGAAATACACTGACATACATTGTGAAAAACTGTTTCAGGTCAGTGCAATAGTTTCGTGGAATATTGTTATTATTTAATACAGTGAATTTTCACGGTCTTTCTGTCTGTGACTGATTAAAATTGACTTTAAAGTCGAGTTAGGGATGGCGATCTGAGATCTGTTAATCGGATAATCGATTTTATAGTCAAGAAAATCGATCATAATTAATGAATTCTACGATTCGATCTTAGAAACTTAAAATTGAGATTCGATTTTTTTTTCTGTTGAGTACAACTATCATTATTATATACATATTACTCGTATATAAAAAAAAAGTTTTATCTTTTTCCCCGACTACGGAGGATTATGATTTTGACAGGCTATGTATGTATGTGAGTATGTTCATCTGTTCCCTCATAGCTCCTAATCTACCAATCGGAACTCGACATATGAGGTATCGTTAGAACCGTCTTCATTGTCCGCTGAACATAAGCTACGTGACGTGTCACAAAACTCGACATGGCGCCCTCTAGCGGACAAAAAGTATGTGTTAAAAAATAAAAATGGAGATAAATACGCCGTGTTTGGTATCATTTGAAAAGGCTACATTTGTAAATTTCGAAAATATTGCTCAAATTTAAAGTGACGCCCTCTAGCGGACAAAAAGTCATGTGTTAAGTTTAACACCAAAATTGTTTGAATAAAAATAAAGTAAAAAACTAAAACCCGACTACGACAAAAAAAAACGACGCTGAAAAAGTATGAAACAAGATTTTCATACTTCGAACAGAACAAAAAGAAAAACCGTAGCCATACGTTATTAAGCATATTCATCTCCTTGAGGCGCGCGTGGAACAGCACGCGCCGTCGACGACCTGGGCTCGGTCCGGACGGTTACCGGACGGTCGGAAGGCGAGCCACCCATTGCTCGCCGTCCGCAAGCCCGCGCCTACGATGGCCGGAAATCGGGATCGGAATCCCGGCGGCGATTGGGGCGTGAGGACCGTTGCCTCACGCGATCGGCCGCCTCCTTTGCTAGCATTACTGCTTCGCAGAAGGAGGCGACCGCCTGCCACTCCTCCTCGCTCCGGACCATGGCCTGTACCAAGGCCCGGCGCGAGAGATCGCCGCCACCGATAGCCCCCACGAGGACACGGCGTTGCTCTGCCCAAGCGGGACACACCTCCACCGTGTGCTCCACCGTGTCCTCCGGGTGGTCCACACAATGGTGACACCCGGGCGTTTCTTCCGCACGAATCCGGTGCAGGAACCTCCCGAACTTACCATGTCCGGTGAGGACCTGCGTCATGCGGAAGGTAAGGACGCCGTGTTGCCTTTCCAGCCACTCCTCAAAGAGGGGACTTACCGCCATAATTATGGCGTGCCCAGCACTGGGTTGCGATAGTCGCTGTCGCCATTCCACCATGAGACCCCGCCGGAGCTCTGTCCGCCATGCCGCGACTTGTCGTGGCAGCGGAGTTTCGCCCCGACGTTGCATCTCCACGCGCAGATCGTGCATGCGTGCAAGGCCTGTTGCCACCAGGTCCCATGGTGGCTGGACGAAATACATGTGCATTGTAGAATCATGTGTACCGTGCTTTTTAGGACTCGGTACCTGCAGGGTAACCATTGATTGATTTATTAGAACTCGATTTATAACTGAATCGATTCTGTAGATCTTCTTCAGGAACAATTGCCATCTCTATGTTAAATTGTCAAATTGTTGTCACACAATCAATGGTATTTTGAATCGTCTTTGGGACAGAAAGAGATTTTTTTAGTATTCATATTTCGGGTGCAATGGTCATATTAGGGGTTAAAGAATGAAATTGCCGTTTTTTAAAACGGGTTGCTTTGAAGTGTTATATCTTTGGATTGACTTGTAATTATAAGTTCAAATATTTTTTTTATTAAAGGTACGTTATTCTTTTTTTTTCAAAATTAGGTATTTATTGGTTTCGTTGTGTTTTGTATTTTCTGTAATATCGCAGTACTTGTAACTATTTTTGTATGAAATATAAGATAACTCGCATTATTTTGTCATATCAGTTCTAACCCCTATTATTGGGGGTAACACAGCAGAGAAGATGATTAGACCTGGGGCCTTTCTATGACATGTCAAAATGCCAGTCGTGCGAGAGAGAAAGAGGGAGCTATACACCCTATATAGCTTCATCCCTTTAACAGTCCAGTTTAGGTCGTAAAATGGATCGTTAAGAGCCTGCTGCAGTCACAGAGTATTTTGTGGGTAACAAAATAACCAAATCAACCTACCACAGTGTTGTCTTTTTTAACCCAAAGGTTGACTGGTAGAAAATGCCTTGTTGCATTAAGTCCGCCTATGTACCTACTACTGTACATGAAGTTTAAATAAATAAATAAAATACAGTAACAGTGATTTTATTAAGCTATTGCATAGCTTCTATCGAGGGCCTTAAGCGCGGGGACCGAATCCAGAAATTCCGTAACGAAAAAAACCTCACGCTCCCCACTCCGACGGGCACGGAGGTGTGGCTCGAAGGCCGACAGAGACCGAACACCTATTTTAGAAAAGTCGCTAACGACCTGTGTGGCGCATTGGTACAGCGTTCTACCTATGTTATCATCGTGCCTCGAGTTCAGATCTCGGTCAAACAAAATAGTCTTTTTGTATTATAATAGATTATAGTAATGTTCTATGATAACAACTGAACATACTTGTAGCAATTTATGAAGTAAACAAGAAAGAAAAAAAATTGTTTTCTTATCGGTCACCACGCTCAAAAAGTGTAACTTGAATTAATATCAAAGAAAAAGAAATACTGCATAAATAAAATAAATAAATAATTATAATTGCATAAGTTGATACAAAATGCTATGCAATAGCTTTACCGCGGCAGTCCCCGAGTGCCACACTTTTTTTTTTATAAAAAATATATGTTAAAAAACAAGCTTTGTTATTTTATGAAACTTTCAAATATTTCCGTGACGTAATCTCGTAGATATAGATACACGTTTCAAATCGTAAGTTAGGGTTTTTTTTTTAGGTGGTAAAATCATCTAATGACAAATCCCGCTCTTGTCGGAGCGGGAGATAGTGTCAGACTTTTACTGACTAAAACCCACTCCTGTTCCTTCTTTCCTGTTCCCAGGCTCCGGGTTTCACTTTCACACTACCCGTGGTATAGTAAGTTAGGGTCAGATTCGTATTTTTTTTTTATCGAACCATGTTCATTCATGTTTTAATTTTTGGTCATTTAATAAATTTTAATAAAATATTTTTACATGGTGTTCTATTTCTGAATTTCCAGAGGTTCAAAATTAGAGCAACCTCGCCCTAAGAGCTTGGGACTAAGATGTCACTTGCACATGGCATTTTGGCAACAGTTCAAAACAGAGTAGTTATAATACTATTATCCTGGCTTGCCAAGCGAATCTTTGTTTCAGAAGAGCATATATTTCTTTGTTTGTAGAATAATTTCCAAAAATATAATTGAAGAAGCATCTTTGGAGACAGATAATATAGGTATGTGACTTATGCGAGTGCTCATCGATAAAAGATGTTTTTTTTATTTTCCATAAAAATATCGAAACTGGAAACTAAACCCACATCCTTTAGAATCGAATTTCCAATCACAGAAGAACAAATCGAAACACATCAAAGTCTATGGTATTTATAGAATGCAATGCTTTCCGGCCGTAGACTAGATAGAATGTTGGCTGTGGGCCAACGCGGACATCGCTTGTCTATGGAAATAGATTCGGCTTGTATTTCGGTTGTCTATGGTTTTTGTCAACCTGTGAGTTAAGAGTTGAGGGAGACGTTTTTATGTGAATGTGATGGACTTAAAAGGGTTTTGTATTTAGCTTTGTGTTTGTGAGAATTTACCATCCATCTTTTTTAATATTGATTGGCTCGCGCTTGCCAACTATCTCACCTGATGGTAAGGAACGATGGAGTATGCTTGCCTTGAAGAAACCTATTCTCTCTTGACTTAAATACCCCTAGATTATAGTGTCAGGAAACAAAGACACCGGCAGGGAATTCCATTCCTTAGCCGCCTCCCCTAGCCAAGTTACAACCGTTTCGTTTCAATTCTCTTTTCGTTGATCGCCTCGAGTCGGCCACGCCTCCGTTTCCTTTGTTCTGACGTCATCTCAACGCTCAGGCACGTGGTCAGAATAAAGGAATAGGAGGCATGGCCGACTCGAGGCGATCAACGAAAAGAGAATCGAAACGAAACGGTTGTAACTTGGCTAGGGGGGCTGTACGTACAATAAATGTGTTCCTAAAACGTTTTGTGCGTAGGGTGGGATACCCCATGTAATAGTGGTTGATTGTAGTACGTCTGGTGATGTCGATAGAAAACCGACAAGCTAGCAACTCGTACTCGAATTCATGTGATATTTTTCAGTGATAGTAAACATCTAATAATTCAAAATGACAAGCGCTAGCGAATAGGTCTCATGGCCGATCCCAAACACTTCGATATTTCGACAATCAAATTTTTGTCTAGATCCCCAGACATTTTAAACATTGGTCTATCAACCAATTTAAATTCGTTTCTTTTTTTTTCTATTTCATGTTATGTATTTATTATATCTTGAAGTTAGAACTAGGTTTACGACAGTTATTTCAGTGCAACTATCATAGGTACGAGTAGTTAACTCATCTCATGCCACACACATCGACTATACACGTATTTTATTACGTTACTAAATGATGATGTATCAATAATGACAAGTAATAAAATCGCCCACAAATACCATCAAATGAAACGAATGACTTATAACTTGGGTGGCAAATAGGCAATAGAATATATTTTCTTTTTTATCATCGCACATATTATTTATTAGTTCATTAATTATTTAAATTGTTTAAAGACCTTTCCAAAAGTCTAACTGACACTTTGAAGGGCTGGCTTTTACCTCGATCAGAGATTTAGCATTGCCATACAAAGTGGCAATGCCGTTATTCTTTTGGGCACACTTCCAGTCGACAGCGATGCGGAGGACTTTTTTTACGCCTTATTTTAGCTAGGAGGAGGCCTTTAGTGTATAATTTCTTAGAGGGTTTTCAATATCAACCAATTTTACATTCAATACACATAGTAAACAAAACTGATTCATCATTTTCTACGTATAAAACCACACACGTTTGTTGATTCATTCGTCACAAAAAACAACCCCTGAATACATTCATAATTGGCAGTATTACCAACGTGCGAAAATGAATGAATATTGCACCGTAACCCTAAACTGCTAACAGTGAGTTATTTATGTGTTTTTGCACCTGGACCGTCAAAACCAATGGGGCGGTAAATGGAGGGTTGATTGTGATCTATAATTTATATGGAAGCGCAGAGTGGAATTAAAATTTGAATGGATTATAGCATCAATGATTTTTAAATACAAAATTATTGTTAAACTGGCTAGCCCGCGATTTCCGTACACGTGAAAGGCAACTACACTATTTGTTTTTTTTTAATACTATAAATTATATCTTACTAACTGCTGCCAACAGCTAAGTCCACGTGATAGTATAAAATTATCCTAAGGGAACATACTCCCAAGATAAAAAGTATTCCATGTGCTAATCCAGGATATGGCCTACCCGTGTATCAAGTTTCATTGAAATTCGTTCAGCCGTTCGCGTGTGAAGAAGTTACAAATATACACATTCACAAACTTTCGCCTTTAAAATATTAGTGTGAAAAGTGATGGTAGTCAGACGCCAGAAATTCTGACCATCAGTCTATCCAAAGAGTATCGTGTTGTCCGGAGGTCAACCGGATCTGGAGGCCGGAGTTCTGATAGGCAGTCGCTCCATGTAAAACAGGGGTATTCAGCCGTATTCATTTAGACTGGAAGCCGACCCCAAGTTTGTTGGTAAAAGGCTAGGGAGCTGATGATATTTACTTGTAAAATATATTTTATTCACTAGCAACACCACACAGTGATAACATATGGCTCCGAAACGTGGTCGGTTACAATGGGCCTCATCAGAAGACTTAAAGTCACCCAAAGGGCAATGGAAAGGGCTATGCTCGGAGTTTCCTTGCGTGATCGAATCAGGAATGAGGATATCCGCAGCAGAACCAAGGTTACCGACATAGCACGAAGAATCGCCAAACTTAAGTGGCAATGGGCAGGGCACATTGCTCGCAAACAGATGGCCGTTGGGGCCGAAAGGCTCTGGAATGGCGACCACGTACCGGAAGACGTAGCGTTGGAAGGCCTCCTACAAGGTGGACCGATGATCTGGTAAGGGTTGCGGGAATCCGATGGATGCGAGACGCACGGGACCGTTCATTGTGGCGACAATTGGGGGAGGCCTATGTCCAACAGTGGGCGTCTATCGGCTGAAATGATGATGATGATGATGAACACCACATATGACACTAGTCAAAACAATTACCCCTTTAACCGCCCGGGTCGAATTGATCCGACGATTATTTTCGCATCCCATTCGCCAAAGTCGTGTGTTTGCGACTGGGTACTCCATCTCGTTTAGCTCTTCAATCCTCATAGGTGACAGAAGAACTGACTTGATGGAGTATTTGGTCGTGGATGTGCGACCCTGGCGGATTAAACGCAAGAGTGTTTGATATATTCGACGTACGCGGTTAAAGGGTTAAGGACAACACTAACCTCACAAGTATAATAGTAACTTAGTGCTTCGTAATCGAGTAAACTTGTGATGAAAAACAAACATGGAATTGTGTCATGGCGGATTGAGAAAAACACATAATGACATTTTGATATTGACAGAGATTAGCGTGATGTAACTATAAGAGGTTTTATTAGTGTTACGACGTGATTATGAAGTTTTTTTTTTTTGAAACGAGTAATTGTCAAATAGCTCCTCTCGCTCGGGGTGAAGCGAGAGAGTTTCAAACGGGAACTATAATAATAAATAATAATAATAATATATAATAATAAATTATTTATTTCAGATTCTACATCCATATTTGTTAGTACAATGCGAGCTTACAAACTAGGGTTAGTAAAAAAATAAATAAAAAATTATTGGCTAAACAATAAGTGGCCAGTCCGGGTGGACTAATAAATAATAAATAATAATAATAATTTATTTACATTTAAAAATACTAACTATAATTACAATAAAATAAAATAAATAATAATAAAAACTCTAACCTAATTACAACTAAGTAAAACTAAAATATGGCGTCAAAAAACTCTTCCACATCGCTGTCGACTGGTAATGTGCCCAAAAGACTGGCGGCATTGCCACGCTGTATGGCAATGCTTATCCTCTGTCCGAGGTAAAAGCCAGCCCTTGGGTCACGCGAAGTGTCAACTAGACATTTTGACAGATCTTTAATCCAACTTGTGAGCACACAGGACCCCACGAACCGAGAGTTTCAACCCCAAACGGTTCGAAAATATAACTTCCAACAAGGTTATTATATTTTCGCCGCTTGAGGTTCTCCGCAGCCGCAGCGGCAGCACCAGCACGACACGACGAGTTAGGAAGATGGGAAGGCGCAAGAGTATCGACACAAGTAGCGTCCCATACTAAAGGCCTACCCATCTTCCATGGGAATAACGAGGTAATAATAAATCAGTCTTTATTACCAGGTTTACAATTAAACAATAGAGATAGTCGTACGTGGTTTGCAATACATGTATAAAAATTGTAAAATTAACACACAGTTAATCACCACTGACACCCAAGCTAAGATTAAACTTGTATTATGGGTGTCAGGCTCTCTAAGTTAAATAAAATTATACAACAGAGTTCGGAGTTACATCATATGTTTCTTTATATATATTTTATGTAAAAACAACAAAGGTAAAAAAGATTTAGCTATATATGTAACTACATTAAACCGACGCACACGTGGGCCACACCTGTTTTGTACGTAGAGTCGCGACGCATGGTGTCGCGTAGCATGGATTTGATGTAGCTCTACAAGTTTAATTGCCATATAAAATGTATGGAGACCGTCGAGCCCAGAACGGCGTACGTGGCCCACTCCTGTTCCTTCGTTGCCTTTCGTACTAGGGCTGAGTCTACCTTTCAGAATCAGACCCTTGGCCCCAGTAGGCTTCGACCCTGCTGGGCCCCTACAGTTGCTGACATCTCCTTTTCTACCTTCAGTATTTCACTGACTAAAACCCAGCTGTGTTACTTCAGTTGCTCTTTGCGTTCTCAGGCTGATATAACTCTTTCGAACAATCCCGGAGCTCAATAATCCTGCAGCCTCACAATCTATGCCGTAGGCGCGGGCTTGCGGACGGCGAGCAATGGGTAGCTCGCCGTCCGACCGTCCGGTAACCGTCCGGACCGAGCTCAAGTCGTCGACGGCGTGTAGTGTTCTACGCGCGCCTCAAGGAGATGTCAGCAACCGTAGGAGCCCAGCAGGGTCGAAGCCTACATATAAAACACTTCAGTATTTACATCGTTTCGAGTTATTTCTACTAGTGTGTGTGTTTATTTCACATTAAAAGCTAAAAATTAAAAAAAATATATAGTATGTATGTTCTATAAATATGACTGATTAGATGATACAAAATGATGTTTTCTTTCTGATGAAATCACCAGATTAAAATAGATGACATTCTGACTCACTAATTTTTAATGAAGAACCTACTTACGATAATTTTTTTAGGGTTCTGTACCAAAAGGGTAAAACGGGACCCTATTACTAAAATTCCACTGTCCTATACACATACGGACAGACAGACCTGTCTGTTTCTTATGAACCGTTATAGTTAGACAGTTGAAATTTTCACAGATGACATATTTCTGTTACCGATATAACAACCAATAAATACTAAAAAACAGAATAAAATAAATATTTAAAAATCACGTTGTATCGACGAACGTGATTTTTACTGCCGTTTTTTTTTGCTACAGACTGTATCTGTATCTGACTCGCTCTTGGCCGGTTTTTACGCAATAAACTAAAACCTCAACAAATGACCACAGCTCAAAGTCAAGAGTACTTACAAAAAGCAATAACCCTTTAACTACTGCAGTCCCATATTAATAGTGATAGAGTGACAGATGACATCAGATCCAGTAAGAAAGGTGACGCAAGTTAATACACGTTATGAGAAACAGCTGAACACGATTTAGCTGAAGACAAAGATGGTGGCAGAAGTGTCAGTTCATACAAATAAAATTACGTAAATAGTTCAATTCTCGAATGGAGTCTCGAAGAATTTAATGAATCGCAAAAAAAGTTTTTTTTTGTGACGTAACAAAAAATTTACTGGTTTCAAATTTATTCCTCTATCTGTGCTTTATGACCTTGCATTATGCCAAATTTTAGGATTATGGGTCAACGGGAAGTACCCTATGATATTTGATTTCCTTGAGAGTATTTTCTTCTATTAATTTTTGACAAAAATGTTTACTTTGCTAAAGTATTACATTTTGTAAACTATATTTTTCTTTTATTATTGTGAACGTGAGGACTATGTTGATTGTTTTTTTTTTTCCCCCTTTTCAGTAATTTTAATGTATGTCTGGCAATTTGAGTATTTTCTGCGGCCTACCCAAATGGCCTTTCCTTGGTATTGTTCGTCAAGTCGTTGAGCTCCTTAGTAGTCCTGAGTTGAGCTTTACGAATACTGACAAATGCTTGCACTGACTGGACAGGTCCACTCAAATCTGTATGGTTCTTTCTTCAAAAGACCATTTCAGACAAATCTGCATGGTTCTCATGTGATTTGACCATTACATATTTACTGTATGGACTTTAAAAGAGACTTTGACCCCTGAGTTTGTTTCGGTGTTTCTTCTCAGGGTAGTCAGCTAGGAAACACCGGCCTCATCTAGTTTAAAAATGACGAAAAAAAAATTGACGTGTAAAAGTGTTTTTTAAACCTATTTACAAAATAAATATCATTTATCATTTAAAGTATCGAAACATACGTTTTTTTTAGCGATATAAACGGACGTATCTTTTTTTTTCGTTACCTTAGAAGTTTGATTTTTTTCACAGCTTCATGGGACCGCAGATTTGAGTATATGGTTTTAATTTCAACTCGATACCTCCACGCGTTCCCGAGATTAAGGGTCTTGACAGACAGACGGACAGACGAACTAAATAACTCCTTCTAACCAATTGAAGGACTGACTGACAGGAAAACTGACATTCTGTCAGTGACGACGATTGTGAGTTGACAAAAAAAACATATGGGATTGACAAACTCCACAGAATAGTCATGTGGTTCATATTTTAATTTGTCATTCATAAGAAGCGAGCTAATAAGATCGGCAATGATGCTCGTCGAGTCAAAATTCCAAAGTCTTGAGCATCGACGCCGAGTTGCTAGCCTGTCAGTTTTCAATCGTTTACATTTTGGGAAGCTTGCTCGGATTTTCACTATTTAATTCCGCCAAGCCCGTTCCATCATCGGACGGTTAGACGTACGGCGTTGCGCTACCGGTACATGGTGGACATCCTACCCATACGTTCAAAACGTTTTGGGAACACATTATAAGTGCGTACAGCTAAAGAGTGGAATTCATTGCCGGAGGTTGTGTTTTCTGATTGCTAAAACCTTTAGAGTATTTAAGTCAAAACGCACGCTTGCCTAGAAGACTACACGTCTTTAAGGCAATCGTGTTCTAATGTTGACCACATCATCGCTTACCATCAGGTGAGATAGGGGTCAGTGATAGAATGTAATTTTTTCTAAAGCCGCAGGGCAATTTTTTTTCAAGCGTGCCCTGCTCATTTGTTGTCTAACCGTTTTGCACTAGCATTTACTTGTGAATGTTTAATGGCATAGACTGATAATTAAGTTGTCTGATTCACTCCGAGGCTAATTAGTAACAAGAGTGTCCACCATTTAATCAAGTGAATTGTGTTCATCTCCGAACGAGGCAATGAGTATCGCTGTCAAGATTACATTTTTTTTAAATCTTACGTTTCTAATTTATGTTGATGATTGATGATTCTTTTATCTTTTTACATTTCTTTCTTTTATCTTCTTTGATTTTATTATTTTATCCTCTATGATTTCATTATTTTACCTTTTTTATTTCAATATTTTATCTTCTTTGATTTCTTTTTTTTATCTTCTATAATTTCATTATTGTACCTTATTTGATTTCATTCTTTTATCTTCTTTGATTTCTTTCTTATATTCTCCGTTTCAATCTTTTCCATTGAAGTTAAGTGAGTTATTTTCATTCCTTATTAAATTCACCTTCTGTGTCTCTCCATCATTGTGTTGAATTTCGCACATGTTGTGTACGATTTATTCTGTTACAAAATACACGATTTGTTTGTACAAGATTTCAAATGTGAAGATGTTGATTTTTATGTTTTTTGTATATCATAAGATGTCAGTGAGTAATCATAAAGTGCGCCATACATGAGATTATATTTATATTTCTATAAGATGGAACTGATGTAAGGGTGCTAGGTGGAGAGTAATTTCAAGTGTTAAAATAACGTCATTAAAATTCACAATATTAGACAATAATTGTTATGCTTGGAAATGATTCAGTTTACCGTGAAGTATGAGTGTGAATAATAATATCAGTAGAAGAACATACAGAATAGGGATAACATAAAAGCATGATGATAAGGAAGGTATTACCTACTTACCTATACCATTCTAACGGACCAAGGTTTGTTCCAAAATCTTTATAACCCAAAACTGTATATATAATCAGTAAGAAATCCATCCAGGGCATCAAGTCTGCTATTACAATAGTGTCAGAATGGTCTATCATCGATTTCATAATTGTTGATTTTGACAAGTTTGGTAATCTACTAATATATTGGCGTCATTATGACTTTCCGATGGTCAACCACTGACACTCCATTGAACGAAGTGGAATAGAATGGTAATATCGTCCTTATTAACAAATGAAAATCTGACGTATGCGGTAATCTATCAGTGACCTACCATTAGAACGTCATTGTGCAGTCATTGCTCATAAGCTCGATATTGTGATTATACCACAACTCTATTACGAGACCATTGACCAATCAATGATCGATCATTGTGAATTAGCAGATTACGAACTTTTAGCAAAATGACAATGGGATCGTGTTGGATTGGAATGACGAATTTATAAAAATAGCAGACTTGGGCCCCAGGACTTCATACGATTTGCTAAACTCACCCATATATATCTAATAGGTACAGAATTAAAAACAAACTGCTTAATATCGATCCTATTCTATGATTACACAGATTTATTCATATAACAGATGGATCTTGTAGGTACTAAAAACTTGTACAACCAGAACTGTAATATCGAACAAAACTCACGCAATTGTAGACCAGGTTAAACTGGTTAGTCTTATTATCTAGTATGACTAGAATAACCACTGTGAACTGAGCTACAAACTGTATGGTAATGTAGGTTGGAAGAGGTCAAGTTACGCTGGTGTTTTGATTAGGCTATTTTCAACGAGTTTACTTTTCACGAGAAAATTAGGTTTTTGGGTTGAAATGTTGTGTATGTTCGTGAAGCTACGAAATAGTGATTTTACTGTAATTATTTTTTTTTAAATAGATCATGTTGGTAATGGTTTCAATACTTTTGGATTACTTCGATTAATATTTCAAGAGCTCACTTAGCTTCAAAGAAAGAAATGTAAGAGAATAAAAGCATCTTTAATTAAGTAAATAGTTTTTTGAAGATACTCATTTCAGGAAGTATCATGCATAAAAAAGGGTTTTGCTACCCAAAACTGTAAAGTTTCAAATCATTTATTCGCAAAACTTTTTCGTTTTTTTGCTCATAGTCAAAACTATGAGATTTCAAGTTACTCCCCTTTTTTAAAGGTGAAAAATCATCAATTAACCTCTCTCGCTTTGGGAGCGAGAGAGAGAGAGAGAGAGGGAAACTGAAGGAGCACAGGGGGGTTTTAGTCAGTAAAAGTCTGACACACCCTCTCACTCATTCAGAGCAAGAGAGGTCCTCTAGAGACTTTGACCCTTTTTTATGTGGGAAAATCATCTAATGACAAATTCTACTCTTGGGCGGAGCGGGAGATAGTGTCAGACTTTTACTGACTAAAAACCCACTCCTGTTCCTTCTTTGCCTTCGTTTCGTGCCAGGGTCCCGGGTTTCATCCCAGGGCCCCGGAGACTTTGATCCTGAGTTTATTTCAGTGTTTCTTCTCAGGGTAGCTAGGAAACACCGGCCTCATTTAGTTTAAACTGACGAAAAAATTGACGTGTAAAAGTGTTTTAAAACCTATAATTGCAAAATAAATATCATATAACATTTACTAGCTTCTGCCAGCGGTTTCGCCCGCGTAAAAGTAGGTTTCTCCATACAAACTTCCAACCCCCATTTTACCCCCTTAGGGGTGGAGTTTCGTAAAATCCGTTCTTAACGGATGTCTACACCCTATATGGAACCTACCTGCCAAATTTTAAGTTTGTAGGTGTTATAGTTTCTGAGATTTCGTGATTAATCAGTGAGTGGTATTTCGCTTCTATATTTATTATATAGATTATTAGATAGTTTGACGGACACTAACTATCCTTAGTATCAAAATAATCAAGAATAAAAAAGTCACGTCAATCAATTCATAAAAGTACTTAAATATTAAAAAAACATAACCCTTCTTGCAGTCGGATAAAAACAGGAAAATTCTTCATACTCAACTCATATTATAATTATACACCCCTAGTTTTTAATTAGTACAAAAAATAGGGCTCTATTCGTACCCATTACAGATCATATTTGTGTAGTCAAAAGTAAAAAAATAAAATCTTAAAATTGACCACGGAGTTTTTTCATAATTCGTAAATTCATAATAGAATCAACATTCATAACAATTGCTACTAGAAAATACTACGCGCAGTGTTTTTCCATTCTAATCGTCATTTATTCATTCATAAATCAATAGCCTGTACAATATTTTCATAAGTTGAGTGACATTTTGGGATATAAAAAAACGCTAATAACTTTGCTGTTTATGAACATAATTTTTTGAGACTTTTCTTGAACAAGACCTTTTCTAATAAGCCCTTAAAGTATTTGTACTAATTAAAAACTAGGGGTGTATAGATTTTATGACTTTTCACCTAAAAAAAAGCCTCAACACTATCGCGTATTTAGCAGCCCCAGTAACCATCGTTTAGTTTATGCTTCCGCCGTTCCATTGAGCTTCATGAATGAGATGCACATTATGTTATAATGTTTACAGAGCTAGTTTAGAGAATATTCTGTTTTTTTTAACTGTAGGTATTTGGGTCAAAGACGGGATGCAGATTCTCATATAAGCTGCTCGATGATAACGTATCTTGTGCAGCTGTAATTAAACAAGGCGGAGTTCTGAATCTGTAAAATTTTCAGTAGTTTTCAGAATGTGATTATGTAAGCGATTCTCGGCAATAAAATGGGTAGGCATTTTTTTTTTTTTTTTTCTTAGTAAGTTAACGGAGCCACGTACAAGCTGTCACACTCACGCATACAGTGATAAGTCGTACGGGTGATTTTGTTTTATTTAAGAGGTATATTAACTCTTCGTACGTATAGCGGTATTATTATTACATAAAGGTATTAAAATCAACAAAAATAAAACTTTTTTGGATTATTCTAGGAAAAACGGTCTTCGTTTTTCCAATTTTAATCCAGAATCCAGACCAAAATTTTCAGCCGAATAAATTTTGTACACCCGTGTGTGCAAGACGACAATTAAGCATTTTTCAAGGTCACTCAAGTTGTACAGACGTATGTACAATCGGCGCTCGATTCTGATTACCACTCAAAATTAAAAAGAAACTAAAATAACAAGCATTGCATTATTCATATTATTGACCAGGTATCGTATTTCTAAATGATTACTAGCTTCTGCTAACTCTACATAAACTTAGGACTCCCGTTTTACCCCCTTAGGGGTGGAGTTTGGTAAAATCCGTTCTTAGCGGATGCCTACACCCTATAAGGAACCTACCTGCCAAATTTTAACTTTTTAGGTATTATAGTTTCTGAGATTTCGTGATTAATCAGTGAGTGGTGGTATTTCGCTTTTATATAGATTATTTACGAGTTTTATAACAACCTCCTGATATTTTGTGCAGATTTAAAACTGCACTGTGTATTATATATAGGGTGACTGGTAATTAGTGTACGATACTTAAACACGTGATTAAGTTGTTGGTTATCATGAGCTCAGATAACCAACAACTTTTACTATGGAAACAAAACTAAAATCGCGAAAAAAAAATCAGCTGCTCAGTTACATTTATGTTTGCCTAATGTACTAAACAGCTGATATTTTTTTCGCGATTTCGGCTTTGCTCCCATAATAAAAATTCTTTGTTATCATGAGCACAATCACGTGTTTAAGTATCGTACACTAATTGCCAGTCACCCTATATATACCACTTAGTGCATAGTCTGGCCGTAAAAGTATACGACGCTAGCTTCTGATAGCAGCTTCGTCCGCGTGAAAAAAAAATACAATTTGATACAAGTGGAGAAACATTGTCATTGCGACCGGGGCTGAATTTGCCCGAGCCGAGGGCGAAGGTGTTGTGAAACCGAGTGCTACAGTGACAAATTTCAACGTGTATTAAACGATATTTTTCAATATATCTCGTACTTACGAAGAAATAAATAAACGAGGGTTGATCAGTGACTCGTAGGGGTCGCTAAGTGACCAGCCTGATACGATACATTTGATATGATTTCTTTCATCGTAGGCAACTTTTTTTTTATTGGGTGGGAAAATCATCTTAAGACAAATCCCGCTCTTGGGCGGAGCGACAGATAGTGTCAGACTTTTACTGACTAATAACCCACTCCTGTTCCTTCTTTGCCTTCGTCCCAGGGCTCCGGGTTTCATTTTCACACTACCCGTGGCCACCCGGTGAGGGTCACAAGAAGATCATGCGATAAATCCGAGACGTACAGGACCGTTCGTTGTGGCGACACTTGTGGAGGCATATGTCCAGCAGTGGACGTCTTTTGGCTGAAATAATGACCTCCCCCAAGTGTCGTGCTATCATTTAATTGTCCTTTGGTGTATTGTGTGTTCATGTCTCTTAGGATCTACATCTACACTAATATTTTAAAAAGGTAAAGTTTGTTTTTTTGTTTGTAGGAGGTAATCTCTGAAAGTACTGCCCCTCTAGCCAAGTTACAACCGTTTCGTGTCGAATTCCGTTCTCCAATCGGTAACGCCTCGGTGTCAGCAATTGTAGAAAACGATAAGTTGGTAGCCATGTTGACGCGCCTGAGTCGGCCGCTCGTTCTACAATGACGTTCTACAATAACAAAGGATATAGCTTTGAACATTTGATTTCTATCATTTTGAACGATGTGAACTTGGCTACGAATTTTCTATTCGTTTGTTCTGACCACGTGACTTAACGTTGAGGTGATGTCATTCCCATACATTTGATTAGTTTTCGACTAGCGTTAACGATTGCAGATTATCAACCTGGCTAGGGGTGCTGGTCCGATTGCTAAAAATTTTTCACCGATAGTAAGCTGCTTTATTCCTGAGTGATATAGGCTTTATTTTATATGTACGCGGGCAAAAGCTAGTATCTACTATACCAATATATCGTCATATTTTATTTGATTACTCAATTGCTTTTCCATTAAAATCACAGCAGTATGCCTATGAATTATGATCGTAGGTGTCAAGTTATAAACATGCTTGCTAAGTTTCGCAAGTTACGTTAAGTAAAGGAAGCTAGCTAAGTTACCAGTCAGTGGTTATGCGCGCAGAAAATTAATATATCAAAACTGTTCAAGCAGACAATGACAAGCAGTTATCCTATCTTTATTATAATACTAGCTTTTGCCCGCGGCTTCGCTCCCGTCAACTGACTACTATAATATTCTACTTTATCCAACTCTACCCTAGCCTACCTCACTGTACCCCACTCTACCCTACTCTACCCTAATTTACCCTACTCTGCCCTACTCTACCCTACGCTACCCCACTCTAGCCTACTCTACCTTACTCGATAAAAAGTCCTATGTCCGTCTACTAGTTCTAAGCTACCTCCCCACCAATTTTCAGCCAAATCGGTTCAACCGTTCTTGAGTTATAAATAGTGTAACTAACACGACTTACTTTTATATACATAGATGTATATTTAGGGGTATGTGGACCAGAGAGTAAAGCCCCACATACCGCCGTTGAAAAGGGAGGATCCTCCGACCAGACGGGATGTTATGTCTGGCGGGCTACTGCCCGATAGATGATTTCGGGCTGTTCTATATGTTCTAATAGCGCGGAGAACTTTGATTGCGCGATGCAGGATTAGTTCTTATGTGACGTCCTAGATGTCGCTACATATACATATTATAAAACAAAGTCCGCCACAGCATGTCTGTCTTGTCAGTTCATTCACATTCACTCTAAGCCAATATTACCGGAAGACGCAGTGTTGGAAGGCGCCCTACAAGGTGGACCGATGACCTGGTGAAGGTTGCGGGAATCCGATGGATGCGAGACGCACAGGATCGTTCATTGTGGCGAGATTTGGGGGAGGCCTATGTCCAGCAGTGGACGTCTATCGGCTGAAATGATTATGATGATGATGATGATGAAGCCTATGTTATAATACCTTTATGTAGATTAATTTCTATGAAACATGGTCGTCACATTGTTGTCGCGTTATCTCATAGCCATAGTTAAATATCTTAGTTTTAATCCACGAACAACAGAAGATAAATTCACACGTAACAGTAACCCCCAGATTGCGTCAGTTTGCACTAGCGAAATTCGACTACACAGTAAACCCTGCCCACGTACCTAGAGTATATACTGTGTACCCAGTAAGTACACATGGAACGCCAAATATTTGTCTCGTGAGAACTGCAAACAGACTAACATGGGGTAATCTTTTTAGTAGTGACGTCATTTTGATGAAAATTGTTATGTTCAACGAATACGAAATACGTTAACGAGAATTCTGACAGATTAATTGTGGACCAATACCATTGACAGAACTGTTTATAACAGAAATCGTTTTTCAACCAAATATATATTATTTTTAATTGATATAAACTAGTGTTTGACTGCGATCCCACCTGATCTTAAGCAGTGATGCAATCATTGATGGTGTAGCGCACTAGTTTATTAAGAGCCTATTCACTCTAACCTTGAAGACACCTAAAATTCCAAAAGATAATAAAGATTTTATAAATAAAAAAAAGAAAGAAAAATAAAAAAATATTTTATTTGGCACGCATGAAATAGTAATTTTTTGGGTGGGAAATCCCACCCATACGTACAAAGCGTTTTGGGAATACATTTATTATGTGTGTGTAGGTACGGCTATAGAATGGAATTCTCTGCCGGAGTTTGTGTTTCCTGGTAGCTACAACCTGGGGGTCTTTAAGTCAAGAGTGAATAGGTTACTTCTAGGCGCGCGCTCTAACGTCGACCACATCATCGCTTACCATCAGGTGAGATAATTGTCAAGCGCGAGCCTATCTATAATAATATAAAAAAAAACATAAAGTAACTTCTCTCATTGAAGTAGTGTTTTTAGTGGACATTCTGTAATTCTTTATTCCGTGGTTTTAATGTGGGAGTATTTGAACTTTTGGTAATTGGAGATTTTAAACCATCGTAATTGACATTTTGATCAGTATTAATAGCTCTTTTGGGTTTCTGATCGTTATCAGGGTAAGGTTTTTGTTGGGGTTTAATTACTCTTGAAGGTTCATTAATTCCTTTCGAATACCGTAATTAGAGACACAATAGAAAGACAATGAGAGAGCGAACGCCGACGTTCGCTTGGGGTTTAATGTAAGTTAATACTTAGGTTATACAGAATACTTAAAGCCATGTTGCTAAAACTACCATCTTTGCTTATTATATAACTAGATATACCTTCCTTTTTCATTATCGGTAACCAGAATAGAGGATGCTGTTCATCCTGCAGATAATAATAATCCTTTTATTCACTAGGGAGACGCTCCTGGGTGGTCTATAAATCATTATAGGAAGTTACAGCTTAAAGTAGCCTATTTTTGGTCATTAGTGCAACCTCTGATTATCGTGGAGTCCAGAGGATTTTCTTTAAACTGGCCTGAGAACAATATGTCGCGCAAGATATAGAAGAGGGGAGGGGTTTATTCTCAGCAGTGGGACAGTACGTAAAGTCTAAAATATTCACACTACGAATGGGGTAGGTTTTCTAGCTTTCGAATAATCCACTCTGCTAGGCATCGGCTCTAGTGGGTCCCTTCAATCATTGAAGCTGTAATCCACTAGGGCCAACACTGACATCACATTGAGCGTCTCATGCCTGGTCCTTATATTTGATGACCATCTGTCTTCCGTGATTTCACATGCGTCTTTGGTTACTTTTCCGCCACCGTGGGTTGTAGCATGATGTCATATCATAAAGCATAATCAGCCTTTTTAATGTTCCCACTGCTGGGAGACTCAGGCCTCCTCTCTAGGAGAGGGCATTCCCTCTCCAGAACCAGTAGTTCCTGAGATTAGCGCGTTCAACCAAAAATTCTAAGACAATTCACATCCACAAACCCGCACTAGGCCCGCATGATGGATTATGACCCATTAAATGTCGTAGAGAGGCTAGAGCGGTGGCTAGATCGATTATGCGTAAGCTAAACAAACAAAAAAAAATGAGATTAGTATAGATTTTCCACTACAAAAAACAAAGTTTTATGGGGTTGGGGTACCTTTCGCTTATTGTTAAAGTACAGCGTTGTTGAATAATATTTGTAACTAAATTCTCTCTCTTTCTCATTACAGGTAAAAACAGAAACCTTACTAAAATCCCTTCACATCTCAAAACTCGTAAGTACTATCTTAAAATCTTATCTAGGTATGATTAAGCTCGCTGTCCGACCATCCGGTAACCGTCCGGATCGAGCCCAAGTCGTCCACGTGCGCCTCATGGAGATATCAGCAAATCTGCAGGGGCCTTGCAGTGTCGAAGCCTACTAGGGCCATGGGTTCGCTTCTGAAAGGAAAACCCGGGGCCTGGAATGCAAGGCAACGGAGGAAAATAGGAGTGGGTTTTAATCAGTAAAAGTCTGACACGCCCTCTCGCTCCGTCCAAGGGCGGGAGAAGTCATTGTATGATTTCCTACCTAAAAATTAATAAATCTATGTATAATTTAATCTCCGACTTACGAGTTGTAGGTAGCGGGTTCAAAATCAGCCAGGCGCGCATTACTTTGTGTAATTTATTTCATCACCACTGCTCTGAAAACGGTGAAGGAAAACATCGTGAGGAAACCGGCATGTCCTAGAACCAAAAAATCGAAGACATGTGACATCCACCAACGTGGTGGATTACGGCCCATTCCCTCTCCTAGAGAGGAGGCCTGAGTCCCAGCAGTGGGAACATTATAAGGCCGACTATACTATGCTATGATTAAATCTTAGTTTTACCGGTTGCACTACCTACATAATAAAGTACGCAAGACCTATTGTCTCAGAGCATAATTAAACCTTTTGATTACCAAATTAACGACTTGATAGACAATATAATAGAACTGCCTACACACTAAATGTAAAATCAAAAGATTATGCCAACAGCTTTACTATACAGGGGTCTCACTCTGACGTGTTAAAATGCTAAGCGTGAGAGCGAGAAAGAAGGATGGAGCTCACACTCTATAGAGCTCCATCCCTTTCACAGTTCAGTTTAGTTCGTAAAATGGATTGCGTTAAGAGGTCGCGGTAGGGCCTCAAGACAGTACAGTAAGTAAAAATTGGTCCGTCAACTTTTGATTTTGTGAAGATAGATATTTTTTTTAGGTTTCCGTACCTCAAAGGTAAAAACGCAACACTTATAGGATCACTTTGTTGTTTGTCTGTCTGTCAAGACACTTTATCTCGGGAACGCGTGGAGGTATCGAGTTGAAATTTAAACCATACTCAAATCTGCGGTCTCTTGAAGCTGTGAAATCAAACTTCTAAGTTAACGAAAAAAAAAAGATACCGCCGTTTATGTCGCAAAAAACGTATATTTCGACTCTCAAGGGAATCAAAATTCATAGGGTACTTTCCGTTGACCTAGAATCCTGAAATTTGGCATAAAGCAAGCATCTTACAGCAAAAATGTAGAAATAAATCTGAAAACAGTAAATTTGTTTAAAAAACTTTTTTTTTGCGATTCGGAAAAACCTTCGAAATTCCATTCGGGAATTGAACTATTTACCTATGTAAGTTTGTACGAAACCCTCAGTGTGTAAGTCCGACTCGCACTTGCCCAGTTTTTAAATGACTTTAACTAGTGCTTGACTGCGATCCCACCTGATGGTAAGCAGTGATGCAATCGTTGATGGTGATGTGCACTCGTTTAATAAGACCCTATTCACTTTAGCCTTGAAGATAGCTAAATTATAATCGGACGGGAAGACCACAGCAGGCAAATTGTTCCAGTCAGTCCTTTGATGTAAGCGGCATAAACGACGTAGCGAAACGGTTAGTCCGGACCGTAGAGGTGTCAACGATATAAGGGTGTACTCTCGCCGTACGCTATAATGCGCATCTGCTATAACGTACATAGTTTTTTTGGGTTGGGAAATCATCCAATGACTTCTCGCGCTCTGGGCAGAGCGGGAGGGCGTGTCAAACGTTTGCTGACTAAAACCCACTTGTGGTTCTGTAGTTGTCCTTTGCGTTCTAGGGCCACGGTAATTCTTTATCGAATATATATCTGTAGCCCTAGAAGGTATCAGACCAACGATGCGCGCATACCATGGGTATAAACGACTTGACTCTACCTTCATGGTACATTTACCGACATTAAATACAATTAAAAGACAGTTAAAACTAATGGGCTATTAGCATCAAGATTATATCATCACGCTACACAATAAAGGAACCAGGAAATGCCTAACTACATGATCGTCTGACGCAGAGTAATGAACAAATGGAATGCCATTTGAGATCGGCAGGAAACATCTGAAAATCTATGTTAATTAATGATTGATTTAATTAAGAGGACATATTATTCCTTTCCTTATTACGGCCCATTCCCTCTCCTAGAGAGAGGAGACCTGAGTCCCAGCAGTGGGAACATTAAAAAGGCTGATTATTATTCATTCTGGGTAATTTATATTTTTGTAGTTTAAGTAAATATGATCTGCCTTCTCCAATCCCTGGTCATGACCAATTTGTTCATTTGCTTATTATCAATGGTAGATATCTTCCTACTTTGTCAGCTAGAATTTAAGATATTTATTTTTTATGGCAATTGAGCCGGTTCCAACTATCCTGCTAGTGTCAAGTTGTAATTGAAGGTCTTTTAACGTGTCCAAAGCAAGCCAAAACTTTTTTATTGATTGACAAATTGTTGTTAACAATGCTACAATGGTTTTTTTTTTGTTTTTTTGAGATGGGAAATCATCAAATCCCACCTACATATGTGTCTTCATTTGCCGTTTTAGAGTCACGGTAACTCTTCCAAACGTTATTGCAGAATGTCATAATATTTCTTCTTCTCGTGTCGATAATTCGATAATCAACTACTCTACCTGACCAACATGTAGTATCTGGACAGCTTTTTCATTCAGCCTAGTACAGTAACGCAGAGTCTAGCTAAATAATTCTTTCACTACGATGACTCAATCATGCTCAAATTCCTGTCTTGTATCATCCCAAGAAGAAGCCATCATTATTCGGCACCCTTTAATCATTTTCTCCACGAATGAACACTTCATTTGCACCCTACTCCATGTCCTAACATACCTTAGCGTATTCATATCTAATTCATCATAGCAACTACATTTCCCAACGAAGATCCCACATGATGAATATTAAACAGCATATATTTATCAATGGCTAGCTTGCATCATCATTCTGTAAGCGTTGAAAATTAACATAACCAGATTATTTGATCTTTCTTATCAAACTTATTGTTTGGCCATACGGATCAAGTTATATTGGACTTATTTTGAATCAAAGTTATTAATTGTATAGCCAGATTTATTAGACCCATATTTACGTTGAAATAACTCTGCAATACAGCTCTTGTTAGGCTAAAAAAAACTATTTAATAAAGACCTCTGTCGACCAATTTATTAGTCAGCAATACAGGTCTATCTTCTCTGGTTATTAATTTACATAGATAGGTATCTATCGCAGGTGTAAATACATTGGTTACTAAATGATAGTAAAGCCTATGATTATAATAATTGATTAATATTCAAGAGAGTAGTCGGAAAAAACTATCGGTATAGTATGACTAAGGTTTTAATTAGATAAAAAGGAAGTTGTGTCTTTGTTAGATTGAGCTAGGTAGACAAAGAGACTACAGTGTGACTAGGAATCTGTTTAGACCAACTACCATAGAGTTAGAGTGTTTTGACTAGTGAGGGGGAAAGTTGTAGTCGATTTTTATTTTATCGATTTGTGTCTGTGGTTTGTAATCGTTTTTTTACTTAAATTTACAAAAAAAAAATAATAACTAATTTTAAAAGAACAACGAAGGCATTTTTTATGTTTGTACAACAAAAAATTTCGAAACATTATCGAACAATAGTTTTCGAAATTAATTTCAAAAATTTTCTTTAAAAAATAGTTTTTACATATTATATATTACAACCGAATAATCCTATGACGGACAGATGCAATAAGTAGGTAATGTATTCTGGTTAAAATAATTAAATTGCCCGCACACTTGCCAATCAGGACAAGGTTGGTCTCTTTTAGCAAAATGCATCTTGACAGGGATATTAGTAGAGAGTAATACTCCGCCAGTAAATATAAATGAGAGGAATGACCTATCCTTTGAAGGTTAGACTGATCGTTTTGGCCATTTTTACCACAAATAGGCAGGGTAAGGTTCTGTGTGGATCAAAATCTTAGCGGCGTGGCAGCAACTGAATGCAAGTCTTGTACGGACTGATGGTAAGCGTTAGTGTTTTACAATGTAGCACACTTACCCAGAAGTGATCTGTTTACTTTTGACTCGGAGACCTCAAGGTTATAGCTACCACCAACATTTTGGTACGAAATTCCACGCCTTTTACAAATAGCTTTATACCCAGTGAAAGTACTGCAATTTGTGTGTATAGGATTGAGTTAAAAGCTTTCCTCATATATTGTAAAGTTCATTGTCAAATTTCTGATAATTACGAGAAACGTCTCGTAATTATGATTTAATGATTAATTATTCATTAAAAAAAACTTTAAAACAAAGTCAATCCTAAAATCAACCGTCATCAAAAAAAAGTTCAGTCAACAACCTTTGTTTGTATACGTCGACGGTACTAGTCTCCAACAATAAAAGTTTCGACAATGCTTATTTTTCTCACCCATAATTGACCAAAAAACCGTTAAATTCTTAACGATTCGAACAAAATAGTACGATGAGTCAGCACGAAAACCATTCCCAGAATCGAAAGCGTCGAGCATCTGTGAAATCAATTAAAATAATTGAATCGACTAAAAATAACCATGGCTTCCTTTGGCGCGACGATTGACATTGTGATTTCGGTGTTTCCCGCCTAAACTCATAGACAAAAATACTTTTTACAACTATTATACCATGTTTTAGTCGATTTTCAACTCTATTCAGCCAGCTACAAAGTTTTGGTAAGTTGAAGTTTGAAAAAACAACGCTTGTACCATAGAGAACGCTCCCTTTCTTTTGTTAGTTAGTGATGTGGCTAAAAATAATTCTGAATGGATGTATCGAAACAAATCTATCGGTGTTTTGAGGTTGGTATGTTTCTTATTAAGGGATTCTTTTTATAGTTGCACTCTGTATCCGGTTGTGTGTGTGTACTTGGTTGTTTTGTTCTTAAAGGGTGAATTGGTTGAACATTGAGGAACTGACCATTCAGTTCTGTACAACGGTATCTACATTTTAAACTGCCTTCCTTTGTCTTCAACTGTTCATCCATGATCTCGTAATTATGGATAGGTAGATACGATTTTATCTAAATGAAAATTGAAATAAATAAAGCTACATGTTTCTATAGCATTAAAAATCTTAAAGAATTTTTTCTGATTATTGTGCAGTATAGAGCGTATAAAATTTAATTTTCAATCATTCATAAATATTTATGGTAACCTTTCCACAGTTCATTTAAAAATACATTTCAATAAATCAAACAATTATAAGCTCCCAAGGGAAGTTCTTTTATTTAACTACGTGCTCACGTAGGTACCCATATTTTGTTTGAAACTTCTTTCTGTGTTAACATTTTGTCAAATAATTTTGTTTTTTATCGGAAGTTTAGTATTATCGCTAGTAACAAGGCAACGTGCCAGAAAAACATTGATATTGCGGCCGTGAACCTTTTTTTATGGTGTTAGTAATAGCTATTTTAGAAGAAAAAAATAAGAAGTAAATAACCTATAAAAGCCCGTATAGACTTGGCATTTTAATACAGACACTTTTTTTTAGGTTGGAAATCATCCAATAAGTTCTCCTAGGGCGGAGTATAAGGGCGTGTCAGACTTTTACTGACTAAAACTCACTCGTATGTCCTTTCTTTGACTTACGTTCCAGGACCCCGGGTTTTCCTTTCAGAAGTGAAACTCATGGCCCCAGTAGGCTTCAGATAATCTCTGCATCCTACTATAAGTTAGAATGTTTTGTTGTTTGAATATCCAAATGTTTGCTTATCAATAACAATTTAAAATCTTCTTTGCATGTCAATGAATGTATTAATTACTAACTAAAATAAAAAAAATGAGTGACCAGTATTGGCAACCTGTACAGCTCTATCACTGGCCTCGTTTAAATTTCAAAATAAGAACGACAAAAACCATAAATAAAAATAGTGAGAAGAAAAAACACAAATAGTATCGATTGTGCGTAGGAGCGCTCACGGCGCGCCCTAGCTGGGTTAATAACCCTCTTACTAAAACAATATGGGCACGGGAATTTGGTAGAATGCAACTGTTTTACAGCGTTATACTGAGAGAAAAAGGTGTTATAATCAACGGATTGATTAGGTTATTAAGGTAATAGCGAATGATGTTTATTTATTACCAAGATAATAATATTACTAAGGAAACTATAAACAAAAACATTCAACTGGGCTGGGTGGTCTTTTAGCATTCGACAATCTCTTCCAGACAACTTGGTATGGACAGTAAATGTCAATTTTAGTAATTGCAAAACTAAAATGTTCAAATTAGGTAGATATATGTATAAATGTCGTTTTGTTCCATAGAGGTTACCTGATTGAGAAAACGGACCTATAAAACAATTCAAATTAATCAGTGATTTCTAGAGAAACATTTCCCTGCGTAGAGTCGGTGGTTTTATTGGCTAATGCCTCACGTTATCTACATTCCTATCTTTAGTACTGTTGCTTTACAATTCATGACACATTTAAAACTACACCATTGGATACTACTGGAATATACCTACTCCAAAACACTAAGAATGCCTTGAACCCACACGTAAAATAAAACCTATTGATTCATAACCTTTTTTTACAGTTCTCGTTGTGATCCAACCCTATAAGTATCAAAAAACGAACACCAATAATTCCATTATTTAAATTCGAAATTGGACCGTTTTTTTCTGCCATAGACAAATTAATGCTTCTACACTAAATTGGATAGCAGTTAATCAGTCCCTTTCAATTAATGTAATTGTATAAAACGGATTCTCATTTTATTTTACTACTGCTTGATTTCTAAGAATCGATTCATCGAATTTTAATTGGACATCCTCCATTTTACAGGTATCTATTAATTACTAATTTATTAATTAGACGTAGGTTTACCAGTGAGGTTTTTAATTTCCTTGCCTCATCATGCCGCCATTACAGTTGATTTTCTAATTGGATGCTAGATTGAAGATGAGAAATGTGATTTTTAATTTATTCTTATTTGTTTTTTTTTTAAAGAGCCATTCAGTAAGTTTTCATTTTTTTAATGTTTGTAGATTGGACACTAAGTCCTTTCAACTATGTCTTCGTAATGAATAGTTTATTTGTTTTGCTGTAATTCTGTAATAATATGGATGTTCACATTCTAATGTTTTTGTAGTATGTGGCGGCAGATACATTCATCAAGTCAAGCTTCTCCGCAAACTTCGCTGAGGTAGTTAACAGTACGATAAAATTCTGAGCTCCATTTTATCAAGACCCAGATACAAAATCTACACCAATTTTACATCATAATATCCACTAGGAATCACTTTGCGAATAATTTAAACAGACACTGAACTTCATTCGAAGAAATCCCGCCAAAAACTCTCATCAAGTAGTAATGTGATTAAGATATAAGATTTGTCGATTATTTTTATCGATATAAAAAAGAGGTTATTATTTTTCTTGTTTTTAATTTAATCGTGATGCTATTTACTTTAATTAAAACCTGTAAGTACAATATCAAACAGATTACAGCTTTTTACCAAAACATTTATTTGAAAGCACAGCTTTTACTCAATTTAATGAATTCCTTTCAAGTAAAAAGATAAAATAGAAAGTGCAGGGTAACCCGACGCTATTTTATCATTTGGATCGCAGGCGCACGTGGGTGTTCGATTCCTTTTCGTTTTGGTGCCTTTATATGTGACTAGACCAGTTTTATTAGCGACGTCTTCTTCGTCTTCTGAGGAAGAATCTACGCCCACGATGCATTTTCTGTGAATGAAGTATTGATTCTGGTTTTATCAGACTGGATTAAAATTGTTTCTAAAACTTTTGATGTGAGATACTTTGATGAAAGAAGAAGATACTGGTACATATCAACGTTCAACATATATTATTTCGATAAACTAAATTTAGTCGACATATTAAACAACGATCAAACTTATAACACCCCTCTTTTTCGTCGGGGTTTAAAAAAGGAAATGGAAAAGGTTGAGAATATCTCGGATTGGTCCAACGAGCGACGACACGTTGTGTGTTTGCGACTAGGTACTCTATTTAATTTAGCTCTTCAATCCTTATAGGTGACATAACAGAAGAGCTGACGAGATGGAGTATTTGGTCGTGGATGTGCGACCCTGGCGAAATAAACGCGAGAGTGTGTTGTAAGCGGTTAAAAGGTTAAATATGTATGTTCAGACTGTAGGTATCCAGTAATTAATCATTTATAATTGGACATTTCTTTCTTTATTCCCACGGCCTTACTAAAATAAAAAGAATAATCTCTACATAGATTATTCCCGCTAAAACTAAAGAGCCCATTTCTTCACTTGTAGGTCAATTCCACTATCAAAATGCCACGTCAGTAGTGTTAATGTGTTAAACAATTCTAATTTTAATCTAAATAAGCGAAGCGTGAAGAAACAATTGTTTGATGTTAACCTAAAAAGAATTTGAGGTTACTTGAACCATGGGCTTGTGCAACAGTTACATGATAACGCAATAAGTAGCGGAATTTATTTTCACATCTTTAATTTTAAATTACGAACAAAAGTTATATTTCGGCTTATTTCTTTTTTTGTTTATCGATATTTTTCAGTAAGTATTTTCCTTAGCCCTATTGCTAAAGACGGCGATTAGGTTAATTTTATATACCGTTTTCCTTATCGTACTTTCCCAACGTAATCTCTGAGGAAATGTATTTATAAAGGATAAATAAACAACAGCTGATTTAAGATCTTTCGGTATTAATCACACTAACTTCTAAAACTAATATCTTGATAAATATGTATTTTTCTTTGAACTGAAACATGCATATATAAATCATTGATCTATGTTCAATTCTCTCCAAAAGCAATTAGTAAAAGAAATAAATTAACAAGGTGCTAGCTAGATCCCTTCTTCCTGACAGACAAACGTATGTACTGTGGACAGACAAAATGTTTACAAAAATAGACAATACCTTTCGTAATCTTTATTAATTGTTGACAGAACTTTGTTTACGTTTTCATATTTATGATTATTATTTGAAACTGTTATAAATCTGTCAATTTTGGAACTTCAAACGGCGAAGGTATTTTGTTTGATTACCTACGTCCCTTTTGTATGATTTTTTGTTTGTTAATTTGAATTTTTGATTTATCGATTTCAAAATTCTATTGAATATTTTATGAAAGTTGGATTAAAGATATTATTATAAACATTAAAAAAGGTTTGTTTGGACATCACTAATTTTTCTATTATACCCAACAAATACCACCCAATAACGATAAGTTTACGATAATCTTGCGATTTGTAATCGTGAAGATTATCGTAAATTTAATCAATTTGAAATAAACCTCTTCCAGTCTGAACAAGACATTGTCTATGATATTTATAACCGAAACAACTTCAGGGAAACGTAGGGCCATAGGAATGCGTGACATTTCCAGAATAGACATAATATTTATATAAAATGAGTTCACAAGGATGATGATGTATTCAACAAATATCTGAACATAATCTCAGGATTAAAGAAAGTTATAAAATGTATAACATCTTATTTCTTCTGTCTACTTTATGTCAGTAGAAATAAACATAGTAATTTATTCAAACATTGAATCGCTAATTGGTAATTTACAGCCTGTTTAGTTATCTTTAATTTATCTACTAATCTTTTTAAGTAATCTTTGTAGACAAGATTCTTAACTAATTCGAAAAACTATTTAACATTTTATAAAAATAAATAAAAGAAATTTAATCTTAGTAGTTTTGGTTGGCATTAAATGCATTTCTAACTAACCACTTGACAGTACTAATGACTTCTTAGTAACATTTAAGATGTCCCCTCCCTATGCTCATTGTCTGTGACAACTTCTAACACGTAATCTCAAGATTCAAATCAATTTCATTTCATTAAAATTTCGACTTTACGCGTACAAGCCCGCATGCTTTCGAATACTTTCATTACAGCAATTGAATGAGTTTTTTGACCTCAATTCACAAAAGGGATGAAGTTTTAATCGTGTCAATCGAGATCAAACATCGATTACGATTTATCGATTCTATATTGTTATTGGAAGAATGAAGTGGTTGTCATTGGTTGTAATGTTGTGAACAACGAAAATAATTTGTAGTGGAAGAGAATTTAAAGTTGAATTTTTTGGCGGGATTTCTTCGTGTGAAGTTCAGTCAGTTCAGTGTCTCTTATAATTATTCGCAAATTGATTCCTAGTGGATACTGTGATGTAAAATTAGTGTAGTTTTATATTTTAAGTGTCTGCGCAACTGGACAATTTGTGGAATCATTTAAACTGGCGCGATCTCGGTAAAATGGAGCTGAGAATTATTGTAGTATTGACTACCTCAGCGAATCTTACCGGGAAGACTGACCTGATATATTTGCTGCCAAATACGGCAAAAACATTAGAATTTGTTAAATCCGTGTTCTAATGGATTTCAAAGTAACTTACAGTGATTGAAAACTTAATACTTTCTAAACTTGACACTGGCTACACAAACCGTCCGAAGCAAAATTAAGAAAAAAAAATTTTTAATTAAGTAGGTAAGTATTATATTATCTAGCCTACACTTTTTCTTTTCTTTTGTTTTTTTTTTTGCTTCTGTTGTATTCTTGAAATTTTAAATATAATTTAATGGTTCTGAAGCGAATGCTTTCAAAGAAGGGTTGTAACATTTTCAAACTTTAAAGTTTGAAAATGTTACAACCCTTCTTTCAGGATTTATATAGGTAAGTAATATCTCTAAGAATAGATATACCCATTGGAATCTAGTCCTCAGCAACCTATAGTATAACTTCACATAAATATACACCATCTAATATAACTACGTGTACTTAAATCTAATTTATTAGACACACCAGATATAATTTCAAGTAGGTTCTCTCATAAAGTCAAGTAGCCAATCTTTCAAAGTGAACCATTTCTTTTGTACTTGTAACAGCCTGGTGGGCTAAAATAACAAACGACGAACGTCATTATTACGTTACGTGAGAATTGTTTACACATTTACAATAATTTTCGAGGTTAGAAATGGCGGGCATTCTTTCGTTCTATTTTGACGCCATCTTGGGGTTATTGACCTGGGTTCGCGCGTCCCGTTCACGGGGAACGCTACACAAACGAGTTGGTTGCATTTTGCATTTGGTTTAGTTATGTTTAAATGGCGCAATCGTAGCATGCTTTGTGAATGTTCTGTTTTTTGTTATCATCGGTGGGAGGTCAAACTTCTTTTAAAATAAAACAAATTTAATTACTATTTAGCCGTTTTTCAACAGAAATATTTACGAAATCTAATCATTTAGATTTCAGATTTGCTTGAAATCAATATTTTCCTGCAAAATGTAAGCAGATTCTTTTGATTTTTTTGGATATAAGATTTTCAGTTGCCTACTTTTTCTCTAATGAGACTAAAACCTCACTTCTACTGTGTAGTATAAATTAGTATATAAACTTATACTCAGCCAAAAGAAAACGAATGTTTTTCTCGCATGCCAGACAGCTTGGCAGTAATAAGTGTCTCGCCCCACGCAAATCATAAAGTTGATTCTACTAATGGAACAATGTCATTAGACTAGTATTGCATGCAAAGAATAAATATGCAGTTAGTTGAAATCAGCCGGAATTTAAATGTAAAAGTGTAAGTAATAACTTTGCATTTTGAATTAAGATTGTAGCGTTCTTTTGTTTAAAAAGACGGTTAGGATTTGCCTAGATTAATTTTTAGGAGCCTATGCATGCAAATCTGTGGAGCTTGCGCGTGTGATAGGCCCATTAGAGAGGTCACTTCTTCCATCTTTCACGAGCCCACGCTTCTTCCTTCCAGTTCTGGTGAAATCATTTCATATCAACAACATTAGTTTTCAGTCATATAATACATTTGTTAGTCCTTGAAAGATTTCATTTCAGTTCTCCTCTGCTAAATAACAGAATCGGAACCGCAAAAAAGGCAACCTTGACTCCTAAACGAACTCTTTATTACGAACTTTATAGCCTGAAGCCGAGTCTAGCCAAAAAAAACCTTATCTAAGCAACCAGACTATAAAATTAGCGTCCTTAAAAATAAATTCACTAACACATCTGCAAAACATTTGTTGGTAATAGAATAGTTTTATTAAAAGAGGTTAATTAAATAACGTTATTAGTCAACATGTGATTTTAATACTTTGTGGTTGGTAATAGACCTCCACATTACTTCCTGTAAGTGCTGAAAAATGTGACAAATGTGATCGCATACCTAAACATTTTGTTTTCTTTTGGCTTTGTTAATTTAGTCAGTACTAATTTTAAAAAAGAATTTAGCTTTTAGTATAGGCCTCATCAGAAGGCTTAAAGTCATCCAAAGGGCAATGGAAAGGGTTATATGCTCGGAGTTTCCTTGCGTGATCGCATCAGGAATAAAGATGGTTTTTTTCTTTTTTATTATTAATGATAGGCTCGCGTTTGACCACCATCTCACCTGATGGTAAGATGTGGTCGACGATGGAGCACGCTTACCTAGAAGTAGCCTATTCACTCTTGACTTAAACCTTTGACCTCTAAGTTGTAGCTATCTATATCTAGTTATATGATGGCGCAGGAGAACCAAAGTTGCCGACATAGCAAACTTAAGTGGCAGTGGGCAGGACGCATTGTTCACAGAACAGATGGTCGATGGGGCTGAAAGGTTCTGGAGTAAGAGTAGTAAAACGCAGCGTTAGAAGGCCTCTCACAAGGTGGAGCGATGACCTGGTGAGATTTGTGGGAATCCGATGAATGCGAGACGCACAGGACCGTTCGTTGTGGCGACACTTGGTGGATGTCTACGTCCTGCAGTGAACGTCTTTCTGCTGAAATAATGATGATGGAATATAGTGACTTTATTTTCCATTACAATGCGGATGCAAGTGCAACACATTCTACTGTTTGTGCAGTATTTGGCAGCAAATGTATCAAGCCAACCTTCTTGGCAAACTTAGCTGAGGTATAAAATAAAAATTAAATTCTCTTCTCCATTTTATCGAGACCGCGCCTGTTGCAATGAGACACTTAATAATATAAAAAATACACTAATTTTACATCAAAATATTTACTAGAAATCGATTTGTAAATAATTAAAACAACCACTGAACTTAAAAAAAAAAACCATCACAAACTCCGACTGAAACTTTGTATGTTGCTATAACGTTATTTGCAGACAGTAAAGTTCTGACACTCCTTCTCGTTCCACCCAAAGCGGGAATAGTTATTTAATGACTTCCCACCCTCAAAGTAGCAAGTTAGTAGCAAGCATCGAAGGACTGGATCAATTTGCTTGCAGCGGTTTTCCGTAGTCAAGGTTAGAGTGAATATAGGCTCTTAATAATCTAGTGCGTTTCACCATCATCCAAAAATTCAAAATTAAAAAAAAAAAAAAATTCAAAATATTTTTTGTTTACATAAGCCTACATGGATCGGTCGATCGATCAATGGGCCTCATCAGAAGGCATACAGTCACCCAAAGGGCAATGGAAAGGGTCATGCTCGGAGTTTCCTTGCGTGATCGCATCAGAATTGAAGATACGCACAGGAGAACCGAGGTCACCGACATAGCTATATGATGGTGATGATGATACATGGATCGCATCGATCGCATCACTGCTTAGCATCAGGAGGGATCACAGTCCAACACTAGCTTATAATATCAAAAAGCAGTTTTAGTAGAAGACGCAATATTATGCCAAAACAACGCAGTAACCACAAGCAACGTCAAAGCATGTTGACTAAGGTCTGCTGTCCACGGACGCGTTGCTTTATAGACGCGTAATCGTCATTAGCGTATATTTATTTATTATTTACGAATACGCGTCTATGAAGCTACGCGTCCGTGGACAGTGGGCCCAATGCTTCTCAGCTTCCAGTGTAACCAGCCCCCCTAGCCAAGTTACAACCGCTTCGTTTCGATTCTCTTTTCGTTGATCGCCTCGAGTAGGCCACGCCTCCGATTCCTTTATTCTGACGTCATCTCAACGTTCAGTCACGTGGTCGGAACAAAAGAATAGGAGGCGTGGCCGACTCGAGGCGATCAACGAAAAGAGAATCGAAACGAAATTGTTGTAACTTGGCTAGGGGGACAGAAGTGCTCGAGAGAGAATACTGGTCGTATTCTACCCAAGCAACTGTGTAACCACAACCCAATTAGTCTGTATACTGATATCTTGAGGTTTACACCGTGTTAGGTATATTATAATATGTCACAATTATAACACTTTTAAAATGTGACATTGAAATGTGATAGTCAAATGAGTGAAAAATGTATCACTTTATTTTCGTCACAGCATAAAAGAAAAACACGACCAAATGCGAGTCGGATCCGCGCACGAAGGGTTCCGTATCGTCCGTAGCAAAAAACGGCAAAAAAAATCACGTTTGTTGTATGGAAGCCCCAGTTAAATATTTATTTTATTCGGTTTTTAGTATTTGTTGTTATAGCGGCAACAGAAATGTGTCATCTGTAAAAATTTCAACTGTCTAGCTATCACGGTTTATGAGGTATTGACTTTTTTTTGTTTCCGATGGGTAACTTTCAAAAGGCGCCCGGACTTTGAGGATAAGTCCGGGGATTGTGGGATTTTTACCTCACTAAAACCACCCTGGTAATCACCATTAGCACATAGAAGGGGCGCGGTGTTACCTCTTAAAAGACCACTCCGGAACCCCCTGCATGCCCTGAGGTCATGATTGCCTGGTGACAGACAGACGGACAGCGGAGTCTTTAGCAATAGGGTCCCGTTTTCACCTTTTCGGTACGGATCTTCAAAAATACAGTAACTAAATACGGCTTCTGTTTTATTTGTGTTTCAACTGTTTTATTTTTTGTATGTGAAACGAGGTAACAAATAACAAAACAAAACTACAGCCGTATTGTTTTTTTGTAATCCCAAAAAGCTTGTACCTCGTTCGAGTTACGGCTCTATAATCCTTACGTGACTTGTGTTGTCTCTTTCGCTCTTAAAGGAGTTGTAGGCGTAAGAAAGGGATGGAAGTTCGGTATTATAAACTCGAGACAAACTGTAGTGTTCATTCACATAGAGTCACTGCACCGCATTCTGCAATAGTGTTGTTACGTTTATCGATATTTTGATGTGATTTGTTGTTCTAAATGTGGAACAAAGGACTAATGCAATTACTTAGACAATCAAAGCTGGGATGCTATTTTGGGGCGATTATAAATTAAAGAGCGATAATCCCTATCGGCTATTTAGCCTTGGTCTTCTTCTTCTCAGTCGGTACACTCTTGCCAGAGTGGTCGTGGTCATCACTGTGAATCACGATGAGTGATCATCTTGGTAACACGGCGCCATTCATCGCGGACGGCAGCTTTCCGAGTAGGTTCATTCATAAACCAAGAACTTAGTTGCGGCCTTGATCTGGTCTGTCCATCTCATTGGTGGTCTACCACGTGGCCTAGTGCCCTCAACTTTGCCCTGCACTACGAGACGCTCTATGGAGTCATTACCACGACAAATTCAAAATAAGCGACTGCACTGTGGATGATAGGCGCTGTCTGATGCCAAGTTTTTTTAACCTCGGTATGAACTAAAAATCTCTTATCAACTTTAATATCAATAAAGGTTCATGATGTTACAGAATCCTAAATATAGAACGAATTTTTTTTTAGCCTACGTTCTGTCCCACTGGCAAAAGCATACCATTTCTCCTTCCAAACCTCTCTGGACTCCATTACCTCACGAACATGATCAGATCATCACACCTCCAGCCCTGATTGACCTGTTCAAAAATGAGGTTAGAGTTAACTCTAATGACGTCATCAAGGTAGATACTCTACGCTCGCATTTTTGAACGCGAACGTAGAGTTCAACTGTCAATACCAAGCAAGCGTCATTTATGGGCGCTTGCACCAACCCACCCTGCTCGAAGTTAGAGTTAGTTCGGTTAACTTTAGGGTAGCTACTCGAGTTATAAAAGAACGACCCTGGGTTGCAAGAGTAGCAACTCTACTCTACTCTGGTTATTTTTGAACGCAGGGCTGCGCTGCGATCTGCCTCGACGTCGATATCCTCCCTAGACATTCAGTGAGTGACGACCTTCACCCATCTGACTTCTAGACCTTCTAGGTCTTCGAGATCTAATACGCCTCTTAAGTGTCTTCCCCGCTGTCTGGCTAAGAAAAACATAGACTTCTCTCGGAAGCCGTAACTTCAATTTGGTTTAGTTTAGATAAAAGATGAATATTTATCTAAGATGCCCCCTGTTAAAACAGAATACAGTGGTTTATCAACTTTAATACGGGGTCATTTTGACCTCGTACCGCACTTAGCCAAAAACGCTTTTAGTTTCTTAAACGTTACGGGGTCTAATGAACCCCTTACCACCACAATAATAGTTTCCAAACGAGGTCTAAAACCCCCGTACCGCAGAAATGGAAATAATACAAAAATAAGTGTCGCTGTCAACGTGTTAAAGCAGATGCGAGATCTTCTTTCCATCATGGAAAAAATCCACGATAACCAAGTACATCAACCTGCCATCTCTATTAATCGAGTAGTTAGGAAGTCCGTTCCGTTAATCGCAGATTGAATATTCAATCGGCCAGGCCTGTTTGTGTTGTAAGCAGCATTCGTCACGACTTGCAACTCCGAAGGGACTAATTCCTATCACAGTACAAGTATACTACGACTAACTAGCAGTATTGTTATAAAGGAAAATATCGTAAAGAACTTCACTAGTTCGGCTAATATGTTTTTTTTTACACGACTGCCCAAAAAAGGAGTCGGGGGACTTCTAATACTATAAGAAAGTATTTCACAGAGTGGTCCCCCGACTGCGATGAAAATTTCAGTTTTGTAGATCAAGTATTTTCCGAGATTCCGTGTTTAGTCAATAAGTGACTACTTTCTTCACTTTTATATAAATTAACAAATATCTTGTTTTTTGATTTTTAGTTTATTTTTTGACATGGCAGTCGTGTTTTTTAATTTTAATTAGACTATACCGCTTCATCGTCAGTAATAAATAATTATGTATATTGTATTTTATAAGTTACGAATACGGGTTAGAATACGGGTTCTAATGATTTTGCAGTATTTGGCAGCAAATACCGCAAAAAAAAAAATACCGAGATCGCGCCTATTTCAATGATTGCACATACTGTCCAGTTGCGCAGACACTTAAGATACAAAACTACACCAATATCTACTAGGAATCAATTTGTGAATAATTAAAACAGTCCCTGAACTTCACTCGAAGAAAAGCCAAAAACTCTCATCATAGTATAGTTAGGTAGTAATGTGATAAAGATATAAGAATTGTCGATTATTTTTATCGATATAAAAAAGAGGTAATTATTCCCGCCAAAAACTCTCGGCAAATAATGTCAAACTGACATTTGACGTTTGAATTTGAGTGAGACGTAAAAATGCAATGATTTTTTTACTAAAGGAAGATATGAAATGTCAAGAAAATGTCATGAGCATTGTGGGTTGTTAAAATAACAGTAAATGATAATCTTTCTAAGCTAATTCTAAATACATAATATGTTGTTCAAGTTTATTCGCTACTTAAGTTTCATTTTACGCTTTGTGTACAACAAAACGTTAAAGTTTATGTACAACAAAGTTTAATGTCACTTACAAAGCACAGCTAATGAGTGGAATTCCCTGCTCTTGCAGGGAATTATGTATGTTTCCTGATAGCTACAACATAGGAGTCTAAGGGCGGAATTCACCAATAAAACTAATCGCGTTTTAACGTTTGGCTCGCATAATCGCGTTTAGCCGCTGTCACTAGTGTCACTTGTAAAAATAAAACAAAAGAAAAATACAGACAAGTGACACTAGTGACAGCGGCTATACGCGATTATGCGAGCCAAACGTTAAAACGCGATTAGTTTTATTGGTTAATTCCGCCCTAAGTCAAGAGTGAATAGGTTACTTCTAGGCAAGCGTGCTCCATCGTTGACCATATCATCGCTTATATTATCATCAACTAAGAAAGTGCTCAAGCGCGAGTCTATTTCTATGGCCTTTTTATACTTTTGAGAGACAGAGGGATAAAGGAATGACTTTTACTCCATTGCTTGTTCGCAGTCATATTATCTTGGTGGTGTATCGTGTCGAGGCGTTCCTCGGCATCTATTTCTGCTTGCCTTATGCACAGTAGTGCACTATCGAGTATCGACAATGCATTTGTCGGTGAAGTCGACCAGAACACCATATCATCTATCTATATATAAATAAAAATGAATGCGTTGTTAAGCCCAAGACTTGAGATGAAACTATTTTCTACGTAAGGGCATGTATTATTCAAGATCGAGAGTTATGACTAACTCTTTACTAACTGTTTAGGTTAGTTTAGGCTCAAATAGTCTCTTTCGCAAAATGTCGCTTACGCAGTGTGACATTCTGCGAAAAAGACGTTGTGTGAGAGAGAAGAGCAGTGGTGGCCGAGTGGTAACGGCCCCGACTTACGAATTGTTGGTCGCGGGTTCAAACCCAGCCAGGCGCATTACTTTGTGTAATTTATTTCATCACCACTGCTCTCAAAACGGTGAAGGAAAACATCGTGAGGAAACCGGCATGTCCTAGAACCAAAAATTCGAAGACATGTGACATCCACCAACCCGCACTGGGCCCGCGTGGTGGATTACGGCCCATTCCCTCTCCTAGAGAGAGGAGGCCTGAGTCCCAGCAGTGGGAACATTAAAAGGCTGAATATGTATGTATGTATGTGAGAGAGAGACATTTTAAGAAAGAGTCATTCTGCAAAAGCGACTTTATCAGAGACGTTCTAGGGCCAGCAGGCGTTGTACGAAAAAGCAATTTTGAAGCAGGAAGATCACTCACTATCACTCCTCACAGAATCACATCTTTACTATTCGATATTAAGATATCGATACCCCAAACTATCGATAAATCTCCCCATCCCTTGATCTCCGGGATAGCGAACCGGTTACCCGGTTCAATTGGCACACAATCCTTGTTTTTGCCTACAGTCTGTATCACGAGATGTTTTGTAACATACTGTATATGGCGAATATATTTCATTCATAGATCCTTTGATTAGATGAATGAGTTGCGTAGTGACCTGGTTTTTTTTTTAATTCTACTGATGTGTTTGTAATTTGTGATCGTAAATTTTCACCAACTAGAATTCGAAGAATTGGAACAATTTTCCTGTAGCGGTCTTCCCGTCCGATTATAATTTAGGTGTCTTCAAGGCTAGAGTGAATAGGCTCTTAAGGGGATGACACTCGACCTACATTTTCACTGTTTTACATACAACCGCTCTTACGCGATTATGTAATAACGTACACATTTTTCATTAGATATTTTGGAAGCACAGTATCTTGTGGATATTATCTAGGCTTCCATTGAAATCAATTTATAAATTTGTGTGAAACTAATCCAGTAAAGACCTCCGAAAATCCGCTATTTGGCATGAACTTTAACACTTCATAATTTACTCAAAAATTAAAAAAGTAAAAAAAAGTATAACAATAGAAGCCCTTGCAAATTTAATCAAGATTCTGAATGACGACAAGTTTTTTCAAAAACTTTTAAAGGTTTAAAAAAAAACACATATTTCCTAGAACAAGTTAGTAAAATATTCGAGTAAATCACGGAATTACCGAATGCTAAAAGAGTTTTCAGGCGTTATCTTTCTTTTTTCGCGTTGCCTTTTTGTCAAACATCGCGTTGGATTGCGTAAGAAGATGAAGTCTTAGTAACAAGCTTTTAAACCATGCTTGATGTTGACGACAGGCGAATGAAAAAGGACCCTCTTAATAAACTAGTGCGATCTACCATCACTGCTTACCATCAGGCAGGATCGCAGTCAAGCACTAGTTTATATCATTAAAAACAAAAATACCTACCTCACTGGTTAAACGTACATACAATGCCAAAAAGCGGTACTTACCCCAATTTTTTTCTAATCGAATATCCTAAAACGCTTTGTGTCACAAGGGCTACTCGAAAACCCGTATTATTCGTCATCATCATTATTTCATCTGAAACACGTCCATTGTTGACATAGGCTTCCCCCAAGAGTCGCCATAATGACCAGTCCTGTGCGTCTCGTATCCATCGGATTCCCGCGACTTACACCAGGGACCCAAGTCTACTATTTTTATAAATTCGTCATTCCAACACGATCCCATTGTCATTTTGCTAAAAGTTTGTAATCTGTTAATTCATACTGATCGATCATTGATCGGTCAATGGTCTCGTAATAGAGTTGTGGTAGAATGACAATATCATGCTTATTAAAAGCAATGACTGCACAATGACGTTCTAATGGTAGGTCACTGATCAAAGGAACTGTCAAAATTTTAGCAGATTACCGCATACGTCAGGCATTCATTTGTCAATATGTACGAGATTACAAGTGGTTGAATTATGAAATCAATGATAGACCATTCTGACACTATTTTAATAGCAGACTTGAGTCCCTGGTTATCAGACCACCTTGTGGGAGGCCTTCCAACGCTGCGTCTTGCGATCTTATTAGAATACTAGCTGACCGGAACTTCGTACCGCCTAACAGTAAGGATAACGCCATCTGCTGGTATTACCAGAACAGCATAATTCATTTTATAATGACATTTTAATTAGAGATGGCGTTGTATTCGGTTTTTTTTCGTGATTTTTTCCATTTTTTCTCACGGTTTAAACCTTCCCTGGACTATCTCGAATATTTCAAGACTATAATTTAACGATATCGGTCCAGCCGTTTTTGAGTTTTAGCGAGACTAACGAACAGCTATTCATTTTTGTATATCGTCATTCATTGGCATACCTAGAGTTATTTTTACCAGCCATGGATGATTTTTGTGTGAAATTTTTGAAATTGAGACCATTTCAAGGTTGTGCTGACAGCTGACAAAGGCGCGGGTACCAGCGAGCGATATAAATGTATTTTAGTACTTTCAAATGATTTTCAAAGGCAACCTAATAAAAGCTGTCCATTTTAGGAGCCGACTATTATACCCACGTAAAGTATCCATTGTAGTTCAGAGATTGAAATTTCAAAGCCAGATCCAGTTTTACACTGGTTTATTCCTAAGTAATGGAACTGTAGTACCATTTTCAACAAAACGATAAGCCTACCCAACAATGGGTATGGAAGGTCAATGACCTGGGTCTTACCATGACTTGTTATAATGTCATTGGTTCGAGTGAGTAAGAGGGATGGAGGTATTCACCCTATATAGCTTCATCCTTTTAACAGTTTTTTTTTTCGGTGGGAAAATCATCTTATGACATCCCCCGAACTTGGGCGGAGCGGGAGATAGTGTCAGACTTTTACTGACTAAAAACCCACTCCTGTTCCTTCGTTGCCTTTCGTACCAGGGCCGAGTCTTCCTTTCAGAATCAGACCCATGGTCGAAGCCCCAGTAGGCTTCGACCCTGCTGAGCCCCTACAGTTGCTGACATCTCCTTGAGGCGCGCGTGGAACAGTACGCGCCGTCAACGACTTGGGCTCGGTCCGGACGGTTACCGGACGGTCGGATGGTGAGCTACCCATTGCTCGCCGTCCACAAGCCCGCGCCTACGGTGGCCGGAAATCGGGATCGAAATCCCGGTGGCGGTTGGAGCGTGAGGACCGTTGCCTCACGCTATCGGCCACCTCCTTTGCTAGCATTACTGCTTCGCAGAAGGAGGCGTCCGCCTGCCATTCCTCGCTCCGGACCATGGCCTGTACCAAGGCCCGGCGCGAAAGATCGCCGCCGCCGATCGCCCCTACGAGGACACGGCGTTGCAATGGACTGACTTTAGAGCTCGTGGTCACAGGAAATACAAGCTAACCCTTGCTAAACCTCCCTGGGGCTCTAGAAACCAAGTGTTATTTTATCAGCAATAGCGATTGTTGAAAAGTCAAATTGGAGGATTAATGACGTCACTTTAGCACATGTGAGTCCTATGACAATTATTGTCGTTGGTAGAACCTTTTTAATATATAGGCTCGTGCTTCACGATTATCTCACCTAATGGTAAGCGATGATGTGGTCAACGATGGAGCACGCTTGCCTAGAAGTAACCTATTCACTGTTGACTTAGGGCCTAAACACAAAACTGCGATGCGTCACTTTGTAAAAATCTGCGAGCACGACGCATCGCAAGAACTTGCGAATTGATTCGCATCGCACATTGTATGGTCACCTGAACCGATGATTTTCCACACGAAGTCGCATCGCAAGAACCTGCGATGCAGCGTCATATTACAGTTTTAAGTGAGAGCCCTTATAGACCCCCCAGGTTGTAGACATAAGAAAACGCAGACTCCGTGAGGGAACTCCACTACTTAGCGGTACACACAATGAATGTGTTCCCAAAACGTTTTGCCTCTGCCACAGCTGCCTGTACTTGGGTTTTCAGTCTACTCTTTAAAATTATACGTATTAAATGTACTTTTGCCTACCAAACGAAGTGTGTCTAAAGACCTTCCGCCCGGGTTTTCTCAATATTTTGACGGCATGGCATCCGGATGACTTCATTGTATTTTGTCAGGGGAATAACCGAAACATCTGAACTTCCTGAGAAAACATTAAGCCACTTTGTGCAAACATCTTAGCGCGATAAAAAAATAGTTGGAGTGTCGACTTATAAATAAAATATACAAGTGTAATGGCCATAAAAGTCTACGGTGTTATTTCAAAACATCATTTAAAAATTAATCTAATGTATGTTAATCTATTCAATTTTTTTTATTGTCACAAGATACATTAGACGTCAAAATATCTTCAAATCTAATCATTTAATTACATAAAATATGTCTCAGTTTTGGCATGCAAAATTTAACAAATGTTGGTATCAATAAGATGGTAAATAATTATTTTGAGAGGTAAATATTGAAATAATAATGTCAATAATACGCGAGCTGTCTGAAAAGTTTCTGACCTCAATGTGAAGGTAGCAGCACTCATCAATAAAAGATCAGTGAAATGCATTTTTTGACTGTTACCTACTCACCAAAGTTTCAGCCATTTTGGACGCGCAGTCGTTATGTGACAGTCATTTGAGTGAGTCGATGTGAGATGCAGAGAAAATAATCCTGCCCCCCTAGCCAAGTTACGACCGTTTCGTTTCGATTTTTTTGCATCGAACGCCTCGAGTAAGCCACGCCTTCGATTTCTTTGTTCTGCCGTCATCTTAACGCTCAGTCACGTGATCAGAACAAAGGAAGGCGTCCGACGCAAGAAAATCGAAACGAAACGATCGTAACTTGGCTAGGGGGGCTGTTTCACTAAGACAACACACCGTCTCACACCTCAGCGGTTGCCTGACGAAAATCCACGAATTACGGTTTGAACTGCTTGACCATCCGCGTTACTCACCAGTTCTAACCCCAAGCGACTTTTTGGTCCTCATCTAATCACCTTCGTGAACAATTAAGTTGTTTTTTTTTTTTATTATTGAAGGGTGTTGTTATTTATACTGTGTGGTAAGTAGTTTATTAAATATTATTAGACCAATGTTAATAACACTTTTTATAAGTAGTGCTGTTTTATAAAACTACCAACGATGAAGAGGTATTTGAATTGGCTTCTCATGGGACCTTTCTTCAAAATTCCACGACACGTCCAGTAATCAGACCCACTTAAAACTCTATCCAAACGTTACCAAGTTAAAAGAAATTCCTCTTTTCTCGACACAAGCTCACGACTCCAGATAAGAAGCCCATATCATTGTTCACAATAATAAGATTTTTTTATGAGCTCTCCGACTCCACTATAGCTCAACACTTACACGATAACATGGTACTCAAAGTGGGTCACACTTTAATTTGAATGAACGATTTTCTGATATGCATTGTATTGGTCGATTGAAATTTGTTGCATTTATTTATATCTGCCATCATTTAACTTTTTTTTTATATTCTTGATAGGTTCGCGCTTGACCGCTATCTCACCTGATAGAAAGCGACGATGCGGTCGACGATGGAGCGCGCTTACCTAGAAGTAACCTATTCACTCTTGACTTAAAGATTCCCGGGTTGTAGCCATCAGGAAACACAGATTCCGGCAAGGAATTCCACTCCTTAGCTGTACGCACAATGAATGTGTTCCCAAAACGTTTCGTGCGTATGGGCGGAATGTCCACCATGTACCGGTGGCGCATTGCCGTACGCCTCACTTCGAATATTATCTCAAGGGAACATACTCTCAAGATCAAAAGTATCCCATGTGCTATTCCAGCATACGGTTTTCCCCTGTGCCCAATTTCGTCCTAATTGGTTCAGTCGTTTGAGCGTGATGGAGTAACAAACATACAAACTAGCATACAGTCTCGTTTTTATAATACAGGGTGTAAGGGACAGGTCTCCGCAAACTTTAAAGGCTTGCTCAGTAGACGAAACTGAACTACCTTCCACAAGATCTTTTTTCAGGAAACGAAAAAAAAATCGGCCTCACCATACAAAATTAAAAATTTGATTGGACAGTTTGTATGGAGAGGCCAATATTTTTTTTATTCGTTGCCAGAAAAAAAAATTGTGGAAGGTTATTCAGTTTCGTCTACTCAGCAAGCCATTTAAGTTTGCGGAGACCTGTCCATTACACCCTGTATAAGTGTAATATGTCAAAACATTTCCTTTTTCTAAGTAATCAGTCAGATACTGCTTAGTGTCACCGCACATGGGCCACATATCACAGTCACATACACCGCCACGAGAAGCTAGAAGCGGCCACAAGCCGCTTGTGGCTGGTGGCTGCTATTTTATTTAACCCATACGCGCAGTATCATAATAGACTCTGTCGAAGAATATTTAAATGCGTGAATGGCGTGCGGTTTTGTATCGGCGTTTAGTGGCCAGTTCGGGCTATAAGAAGCGAGCAGCGGCGATTTGTAGCGTGTGGCGGCTAGCGGCGTCAGCCGTGTGTGGCATATCCATATAAAATGTATGAAAACTACAGGAAATATGCCGGTGGCGGTGTTTTGTGGTTGTGGCCGGTAGCCTATGTGCAGCGAGGCGACCCTAAATGTTACTATAAGACGGTCTATGTACTTCTTCTTCTTCTTCTTCTGGAATCGATGGTTTTCTTTTCCCTCAAAGCATTTGAACCCAGTAGGTGGCCAATGGTGTCAGTAGCGTTTTCAAGGTCCTCAAAAGTGCAGATGTAGAGATAGTTTGTGTACTCTTGTGGATGGGCCATGGTCTGTCCAGGAGCACCGCACTAGCAGTGGGTATTGTAGGGGTCTAGGATTCCTCATTTTGCCAGGTTATGTTTGCAACGGCCTACTTGGGTATATACTGTTAAAAACCGCAACTCAGTTTCCAGGTTTCAATTATGAACCTCCTTCTTTTTTTGAAGACGTTTAAAAAATACAGCTTACTATTTATTGTAATAAAAAAATGACATATGTATTATCGTGTTTCTCAGAATGTTAACATTCAAAAACAGCTGTAAAATTAATAAGAACTAACATACATATACTCGTATAAAAGCCAAGATTCCTCTTATTAATATCATAAAAGACGTTGAAGAGGCCCAAAAACTGCACTTTATCTCTGATAAAACCTTATCTTGATGTAATGACCATAAAATCCTCACGATTTTATAAAACATACAATCCTTTAGTAAACATACTTGAGATATCGCCGTGTAACACTTTTGTGGAAAAAAATATTACACAACTTTTTTTTTGTGTCGAGTTTACTTTACTTGGCTATCAACGAGATTTTGGGTTGAAATTCAATGGAAAAGTTGAGCTATGCTGTTTTCCTATTATCTGTTTGTACTAATTGTATATTCTATATTATGTGTATATTTGTGTATTTTTTGGGTACCTACCCTTTTTAAAATTATATTTTATTTAAGACTAGTTTCTGTCAGCGGTTTCGCTCTCTTAAAAGTAGGTCGACAATGATGCACTTGTTGAATCGAATCTCCAAAGCCTTGGGCATCGCCGCCGAGTTGCTAGCCTGTCGGTTTTCTATCGTTTACATTTCGGGGAGTGTGCACTGGAATTGCACAATCTAATTCCACCAAGTTCGTTCCATCATCGGACCACTAGACGTACGGCGTTGCACCACCGGTACACGGTAGACATCCCACCCATACGCACAAAGCGTTTTGAGAACACATTTATTATGCGTACAGCCAAGGAGTGGAGTTCCTTGCCGAAGTCTGTGTTTCCTGATAGCTACAACTTAGGGGTCTTTAAGTCAAGAGTGAATAGGCTACTTCTAGGCAAGCGTGCTCCATCGTCGACCACATCATCGCTTACCATCAGGTGAGATGGTGGTCAAACGCGAGCCTATCATTTATAAAAAAAAGGTTTCTCCATACAAACTTTGCACCCCAGTTTCATCCCCTTAGGAGGTGAATTTCAATAAATCCTCTTTTAGTACTCGCCTATGTCATAAAAGGAAACCTTGTACAAAATTTCACGCTCCTAGTTCCAATAGTTTCTGCTGTGCGTTGATATATGTCATTCAGTCTTTTCTCCTTTTTAACCGACTTCAAAAAAAAGGAGGTTCTATGTTCGGCTGTTTGTATTTTTTTTATGTATTATGTTCACCGATTTCTCGGTCAATTGTGGACCAAAATTATTTTTTGATTGAAAGGTTAAGGCTTCCGAGTTGGTCCACATAAATATAGTTATTAAAAAACCAACAAGCTAGCAACTCAGTGTCGATGCTTAAAACTTGAAGCTTTGACTTATAGCGCGTCTTGACCCGTCAACAAGACCCACTATAAATCTTTCTGAAGCTAAGTAATCCTTTGCCGTGACACGACACTAAAGTATTCTCGTGTACCCTGTATCTTACCTTTTGAAGTAGAAGAAATTCAAAGCACACGCCCTTTCTTTTGTTTTGATGTCATAAGCAAGATCTCAAAGAATTTTATTTTAACGAAAAAATATTGCTTGAATGCGATCTCACCTGATATGCGATCTCGCCTGTAAGCAGCGATGCAATTGTTGATGGTGAAGCGCATTAGTTTAAGAGCATATTCAACTTAGCCTCGAAGACACCTAAATTATTGGACGGGAAGACCCATAGATATAAGAAAGGAGATATTTCTATGGGAAGACCGCAGCAGGCAAATTGTTCCAGTCCTTCCATATACGCGGTATAAACAGCGACGCGAAATTGGTTAGTTTGGATGGACTAAAGAGGTGACAACAATGTAAGGGTGGACACTCGCCGTATATCCGATGGTAGAAAGGCGTTGGCGGAATCAAGTCAATCCAGTAGGAGTGGAATTCCCTGCCGGAGTCTGTGTTTCCTGATAGCTACAACCTAGGAGTCTACAAGTCAAGAGTGAATAGGTTACTTCTAGGCAAGCGTGCTCCATCGTCGGCCACATCATCGCTTACCATCAGGTGAGATAGTGTCGTCTATCAATAATAATAAAAAAGTCATGTGATTCCCGCGCACACTCTCTAAAATGCATCCTATAGAATACCGAAAGGCTGGCTACCTTAAGCCTGTGCTTCAGGCTTATTAATAAAATATTTCTCGTCTTCAAATACCAAGTCATTCTCAAACGTGTCACGATTCCGCTTTCAGAGGCACTTAACCCGGTTCTCAAAATAACAACTTATTGAATTTTCATTGCCCATTCGGTTTTAATTTCACCGTTTATTGAATGAACTTCATTTTGTACTTTCAAATTTTTTACGATTCGATAAATGGTTGGTTTGCTATCTTACCTATATTTTATCTTTTCTGCATTTATAGGTACTTCACCAGCCACCTTATTTTCTTAAGTATTTTAATGAATAAATTCTCGCAGCATAGCATAGCATAGTCGGCCTTATAATGTTCCCACTGCTGGGACTCAGGCCTCCTCTCTAGGAGAGGGAATGGGCCGTAAACCACCACGCGGGCCCAGTGCGGGTTGGTGGATGTCACATGTCTTCGAATTTTTGGTTCTAGGACATGCCGGTTTCCTCACGATGTTTTCCTTCACCGTTTTGAGAGCAGTGGTGATGAAATAAATTACACAAAGTAATGCGCCTGGTTGGGTTTGAACTCACGACCTACAACTCCGTAAGTCGGGACCATTACCACTCGGCCACCACTGCTCTAATTCTCGCAGGTTAATCTTAATCTGAGTAATATCTGCTATTTGTTGCTCCTGGGTCAACCCCGATATCAATTCATTTAAATCAGTTCTTCATTGTACACACAAAAAAAAACCTCAACCTTAATACATTGATTTGATAATTTATGTACAAAGGCGAGCTTAACTCAACAATGGGATTTCTCCCAGCAAACCTGCGCTGGAGTCGATTGAGAGGCGAGCCAAGAGGGTCATCGGCAATGATGCACTTGTTGAGTCGAAGCTCCAAAGCCTTGGGCATCGCCGCCGAGTTGCTAGCCTGTCGGTTTTCTATCGTTTACATTTCGGGGAGTGTGCACTGGAATTGCACAATCTAATTCCGCCTAGTCCGTTCCATCATCGGACCACTAGACGTACGGCGTTGCGCCACCGGTACATGGTAGACTCCCCACCCATACGCACAAAACGTTTTAAGAACACATTTATTATGCGTACAGCCAAGGAGTGGAATCCCTTGCCGGAGTCTGTGTTTCCAGATAGCTACAACTAAGGAGTATTTAAGTCAAGAGTGAATAGGCTACTTCTAGGCAAGCGTGCTCCATCGTCGACCACATCATCGCTTACCATCAGGTGAGATGGCGGTCAAACGCGAGCCTATCATTAATAAAAAAAAAAAAATACCTTTGAGTGACAGAGAGAGATCACATTCGAGGGTAGGATCCAGTGTCAGTGTCTCCTTTAATCTTTTAAAATAGATCATCATCTCACCAGCCTTTTGCCAACTAGCTTGGGGTCGGGTTCCAGTCTAACTGGATGCGGCTGTATATCCTTATTTACATGGAGCGGTAGCCTATCAGACCTCTACAATCCAGTTACTGTGCGACACGATACTCCTTGTGTAGACTGATGGTCAGAATTTCTGACTAGCTGTAACGACTGTCAAAGATCTACGAATGACAACTGAGACCAACAGCTTAACGTGCTTTCTGATGCACGGGTTGTCAGTAATGTCCTAGATAAACTCTTAAGTATATATGAACTGAAAAATTAATTTTGGTTGCCCAGTTTTGAATCCGCAACCTCATGCATGAGATGCGGATGCCTTAAACACTGGGTTATCACGACACTCTTTTAAAATTGATATATATACTTTAATTTGACTTCGCTCCTTTGAGACTTGATAAGGTACGCAACGAATACATCAGAGGCTCCTTCAAAGTTGCACCCATAGCAGATAATATGCCAGAGAGACGTATGCGCTGGTTCGGACATGTCATGAGAAGGGACGAAGAGTACCCAGTAAAGAAGGCTTTAGCTATCGCGGAAAGGAAAAAAGGCAGAGGGCGCCGTCTAGCTACGTGGTGGACAACCGTATCCAAAGATCTGGAACGAGCTCAGCTGGACGCACAGACAACCCAGGATAGACTATCCTGGCGCCTAAAAACGAGGAGAGCCGACCCCGAATGAAGGGATAAGGCAAGGAAGAAGAAGAAGACTTCGCTCCTTTGACTAATCCCATTATCAGCATTCTTATAATATTTAGGTTACACAACAACAAGATATAAAAATGCATTCGCCTTTACAATTTCCCACATGGAGTGCATCCAACTGAGTGCCTTCAATTGCTGTCTACAAGTAGGTTAACCAAATGCTATAAATAGAAACAATAAACATTTATATTGGTCCTAAAAATATCATAAAACATGTATGTTTTAGTATAACCTAGTTTTAAGACTATATCTTTTAGTAATGGGTAGTTTTCATAGAACGGTAAGGAACAGACTCGACTTATTGGTAATAAACTAATGTGTTTGTAAATATCGATTGTTGTGTCCACACAGTTATTGGCGTGTGTTGTATTAGTGTGTCAACTATGTCTATTGTTGGTGTTCTCAGCTCCTATTAGTGCATCCACTATGTTTATTGGTGTGTTTACTGTATATATTAGTGTATCCACTTTATTCATTTGTGTGTTCACTATGTTAGCATATTACGCAATTTCTATTGAAAGCTGCATCAATGTACTTTATTTTTGCTATTTTGCAGTTAGGAAAGTGGCAATGTGGATTCTGCTTTGTTATCTTTAAAACCATGTGATATTCACATATATTTCTAGTAGTCTTTCTACTCTACATAACAACAACACGTCAGTCTATTGTTGTGTTTTCCGCACCTATTAGTGCTTCCAATATTTTTATTGGTGTGTTTATTGCATGTATTACGGTATCCACTTTATCCATTTGTGTGTAGTGAACACATGCAATATTTCTATTGAAATCTGCATCAATGTTCTTTTTTGTTCCTGTTTTGTAGTTAGGAAAGTAGCTACGTGGATTCTGCATTTTAATTTTTAAAACCATGTTAAAGTCACTCATACTTCTTCTTTCATTATTTAATGATTTAACATATTTGTAATAATTATATGACTTGTAAGAATCCCTTGCCAAAAAATACTATGACTATGATTACTTCTCGTAATTCTCCTACTCTACATAACAACAGCATGATAGTCATATTACTATAATTATAGTTTAGTATCGCACGAAGCATCCGACTGCATGTCACTACGGATCCTAACAGATTTGATGTTATGACAATGAATTGTTGCTTACTGGTTCATGCCGCTTGGGACTGGTTGTTACACCCGATGCTTATATGAAAGATAGATAGATAGAATATATATACTTTATTGAACAACAAAATTTAAACACAGTTCTTTATCAATATTAATAATTATAAGTACAATGGAAGTCTTACCGCTGTCAGTGATATCAACAAGATGAAAGAAGAAAAAAGTTGTATTTCGCATCTATCAGAAGAAAGCTTTTACGACAAATGACAGCAACTAAGAATGTTGTAGACGTTAGTATTATTCCGAAGATGATAGGACTAGAAAATTGATGAATATTGAGATATCAGCTGGTAGGGATATCTGAAAGTAGAAGATATAGACTACATTTACAACAATGCTAATTATTAGGCTAATTTCATGAACTTCTGACTAGAAGTCTAAGGTTTCAACACTAGCTGACATTGGCGTTGGGAGCCACAGAACAATTACGCGGAGGTGCGAAGGCGAGCAATGGGTAGCTTTTTAATTTCTTATAATAGCAGAATAAATGACGCGGACCATACATAATTTTAAATCATGTTTACTAACAAAATGATTTATTATAAGTACCTAGGTATTTATGTTAGTCTATAAGGCATTTATGATATGGGCACTGTTGCCTGAAATAAATGGATTATTTTTATTATTAGGACTGATGCCTGCCGAGGCTGGACAAAAAGGCAAGGCAATTGAAAGAATATACACTTTCTCTCACTCCACCCAGAGCGGGAGAAATTATTTGGTATTTTCCCTATCCAGAAAAAATCCACCAAAAGTTTCAAAATTTTGTGGGATATCAAGCTTACCAGATTCAATTTGATTGTTAATTTTGTTGTTACCTTTTCTTATAAATACTCATACCGATGCCGTGGTAAAAGGCCGACAGACAAGGGTAACGAAGATTCGAAGAAGTTATGATGTCAATCACAATAAAATTTATTACTAATACTAAACAAACGATTTATGAGGCAGACCAGGAACTGAATGGACTTATGTGTAAGTATCTATCTTGGTAACAAAACAAATAAAAGGTCTGATTTGTTAGTCATCAATAGTAAATAATGCAAAGTCATCTATTTCCAATGCAGCATGCAATTCACAGAACCTATCAGGCTTCATGAGATGCATACCGAGAAATGACACATGAGTTTGACTCATGAGATGAATAGACAGAATGGATGATGATGAGCTGATTAAATTACTAGATGTCAACGATGAATTAACTCTTATTCTGACAATTTTTTTGCCCCTATTTGAGTCATTGACGAAGGTAGCCCCAATGATTATGAAGATACTGTGAAGGCGGAAATAGAATGAAAAGGCTTCTGTGTGATTAGTTATAGTCTATATTATGAGAAACACTTTAGGTTTTAGTATTATATAAAATCTTTCCACCCATCGGCTTGACAGCCATCCTGACTTCACTGGCGTTAAAAAACCATCTTCTTTTCTTCCTATCAAATATGAACGCCTATTCTATATAAAGCATAAACCTTAAGGGCATGCAACTCGACATACATTTTGACTGTTTTTCATACAACCGCTCATAAGCGATTATGATGTTATTACACATTTTTCATTAGATATTTTGAAAACACAGTATCTTGTGGATATTATATAGGCTTGTATTGAAATCAATTTATAAATTTGTGTAAAACTAATCCAGTAAAGACCTGTGAAAATCTGCTATTTTGCATGAACTTACACACTTCATAATTTACTCAAAAAAGTATAACAATAGAAGCCTTGCAAATTTAAACAAGATTCTGAATGACGGCAATTTTTTTCAAAAACTTTTATGGGTTTAAAAAAAAAACGTATTTCCTGGAACAAGTTTTGTAAAATATTCGAGCACATCACTTTTTTCTCGTTGCCTTTTCGTCAAACATCGCGTTGGATTGCGTTAGATGAAGTAACAAGCTTTTAAACCATGCTCGATGTTGACGATAGGCGAGTGAAAAAGGACCCTCTTAAGAAGTATCATTATCTTGCCAGTCTGGCGACCTCTTTAGATATCACAATACTTCAAATTCAATAAAATAAGGCTTGACTATATGGGTATTGAACTTATGTATATTAACTGTAGGAATATTTGAAAGAGTTACTATAGCTCTGAAACGTAAAGGGAAACTGAAAGAACATTGGAGGGTTTTGATGAATAATTAAAAGAAGGTATACTATCTGTGAATGCTGGTTAGCTTGTAAATGGAGACTGTGCAAGTCTGACGATAATTTTTAACGGTACCTAAGATATACTGGATACAGAAGGCGTTGATAAACTTAAATAAATGAAACATGAAATAGCAATTCTTATTCTCAAATTGCAAATGAAATCTCGCATGATTACAAACACCGTTGCTGTCATTCTATTATCATTACTGATGCACATTTCATTGCTAGGATCCAAGAGGAGCATACCACGTAAATGACGCATGCATTTGACTCACGAGATGATGGGACTCAATTGAAAAGCTGAACCAACCGCGTCTGACGGACTGACTCGCCGATGACTTTTGGTGATGGTACAAGAGACGCGATCCAAGCGAGTTGGTCGTATATTTTTATAAACGCATTATTGGGAAGGTATATAAAACTTAATAAATACGGTTAATCGGCAATAATAACACGGAGCTTTATGAAAACACATCATTTGCCTAACTCAGCCTATTTGAAAATTGTGGTTGACAACCAACCAACAACAACATTTGCTACAAGTTGAAATACCTACAACTTGTAGCAAATGCAGTTGCTACAAGTTGAAATACCTACTGTTTGTAGGGAAACTGAAGATTCGATCATGACAACATAATATTGTAGTTTTAGTTGGTTATAGTTTTGTCAAATGTGACCTATTCAAAGTTCAATTAGTAATTATTGAAGTGTAAAAGTGTTTTTTAAACCTATTTACAAAATAAATATCATAAAATTTATCATTTATCATTGGGCTGCGGGAACGTTTGAAAGAGTTACATTGGCCCTGGAACGCAAAAAGCAACTGCAGGACTCACACAGTCTTTCTTTTTAACTGACTTCAAAAAGGAGGAGGTTTTATGTTCGGCTGAATGTATGTTTTTTTTTAAATTAGTTATCCAATGATAGACCAAGCAGACTGACAGTATGTACTCCTTAGCTTTTTATTTTTTTACATTCTATCTCAATATTTCAAAAAATAAATTACTAATCCGCTATAAGCTTATGTAACACACTCAATCCCTACTCACTCACGCGTTACAATTCTAACTTAAATTGCTCGAATAAAAATGCATCGACACTTATAAATTACAGTTGAAGATAAGAGGCAAGACAAGAGTTATGCCCACAGCTGGGCAAAGGTTGCCCACAACTAGGTAATTGGTATAAATTGTGACAGTTGCTGAAACGCGTCAATTGTTTTATGTAAAACCGACAATTAGTGTGTTCTTGTAATCGCTGATTTGCGTGATAAAGGATGTGTCATTATAACTACTCAGAAAGGGTGTAGAAAGCTTTTAAAATAATCGTGTTTAAGTGAGATTGATTGCACTATGAAAGTAATGGACATTAAGGACATTTCAACCGATGGGAATATAGTTCGACTTGAAGACAAAGGGCATTTTCTTACATTGGTAAAGGTTTTTTTTCCAATCTTGAATCTGCAATCGGCTATCTAGCCATAATCAGATGTGTTCCATTATTCTTAGCTTTGTAAGCGACATTCCAATGAATCGCACCATACAAAATTTTTCATGTTCTTCGGTCCAGGACCAGTATGTGCCATCTTTTTAAGAGCATGAAATTTTCGTGTGACTGCAGTAAATTCTTTGCCAGTTAATTTGTGTGTTTGCTCTTTCTTTCTTTGTATCTCTTGCTAATATTGCTGACTTCCTCCTTAACAGTAGGCATCTCCAGGTATTCATGTATCTCAGTATTTCTCACAAACCAGTGCGCGCTTGAGATAGTTATCAAGGCGACGTTGGTAAAGGTTAAATTAAAAGAAGAGCTACGAGATTTTTAGGGAGAGTTATCCAAAGGACAAAAACTAAAGCCTACTGGCCACAGACGCATAGCTTCATAGACGCGTATTCGTCATTATACGCTTGGTGTACGCCTGCGTGAAGCTTACATAACAAAACAAAACATTACAAAACTATGACACTCTATCGACGGAGCGACAGCGTCGTACTCGCGTCGCTGCATACATTGACATACATATATACATCGACTTGCCTGTTGGTCTAGTGGTTAGTGGACCTAACTGCTAAGCCGGAGGTGGTGGGTTCGATTCCCACCCAGGACAAATGTTTGTGTAATGAGCACAATCATTTGTTCTGTGTCTGAGTGTGATTTATCTATATTATGTATGTATTTAGAAATATACACCTCTATTTTTTAATTAGTACAATAAAATGGGGCTCTATCCGTACCCGTTACTGGTCATATTTTTGTAGTCAAAAGTCCCTGCCAGAGTCTGTGTTTCCTGATGGCTACAACCTAGGAGTTTTAGGTCCTTAGGAGTGAATAGGTTACTTCTAGGCAAGCGTGCTCCATCGTCGGCCACATCATCGCTTACCATCAGGTGAGATAGTGTGGTCAAACGCGAGCCTGTCCATAATAAAAAAACGTACGCGTTTAATACGCGTCGTGGACAGGGTTCAGTACGCTGTGCTGCTCAAGTTGTCTGACGTATTTTGATGCGTGCGTGATGCATCCGTAGATTATAGGCCTAAAGGAACACAGGTAGGTTTTGATCAGTAAGGGCGCTTTTCCATCAGATACCTATGTGGTATGTTGCGAGGACATGAAAGCTAAACTACGGACTACAATCATCACAGAAAGACACCCACATCTGGACATAGGCTTCCCCTATGCGTCGTCGCCACAACAAACGGTCCTATACGTCTCGCATCCATCGCATTCCCGCGACTCATCAGGGCGACAATACACCATAGAATTTATTTCGCATTGTCTCACATCTTTGTGAAATCGTATAGTGACTTAATGAAAAAAAAAAACATATGTCTTGTTAAACGAGTAATAAGTTATAGCAAACGAAACAAAGGATTATTCGCTCGCGTGTCGTATTTGTTATAATTATGTCAGACTTTATTTATTACAGTAGAAATATATCACAGCTTTATTTCGTTAGTTTTAAAATATGTGACTAGATTTAAAATGTGTTTTAGTTATGTCAAGATTTAAACTTATTCAATTCAGATATAAGTGTAGTCATTAGTCTTGATTGTGACTTTGATTGATTCTGTTTTTTTATAAATCAGCTATCTCTAACATAATTGGAGACTTTTGTAAGACTACTATACTACCTTTTCGTGCCAGTTCTCGCACTTTTGCCTCTGGCACTTTCATTCTGCATACTATAATCTTTATGCAGACTTAACCAAGTTACGACCGTTTCGTTTCAATTCTTTTTTGTCGATCGCCTCGAGTTGGCAACGCCTTCTGACCACGTGACTAAGCGTTGAGATGAAGTATTCTACTGGCGTTAACGATTGTAGATTATCAACTTGGCTAAGCCCTCTGTCATTCATCTCCTTTCTATCCTTTGAGTGGGAATCCTAATTTATGCTTGTGCCTGTTTGCTCTATCTAGGTCTTTATTTCTTTATTCTAATTTTTATTTCGGTGAAATAATTTTTCAGCTTGTTTTTATTTACAACAATAATCTTTACGTAAGCTGTTGATCCCCGCATTAACGCCGGCGTTCACGCACCATTGTCTTTCTATTGTGTCTCTAATTACGCACTCAAAAGGTTAATTGCTGTACTCTGCATGCTATTTTTACAGTACACTAGATTACATGCTATTTCTATATTAACATTTTAACTACACATATTCTACTATTATTCTAATTCTAATTTTTTAATATTACAATATTTTATTAAACACAGTTTTAGACATCTGTCTTGTTTCTTTTTATTACTTTTTCGGCTATTAAAATATCAGCCCCCCTAGCCAAGTTACGATCGTTTCGTTTGCGTCGAACGCCTCGAGTAGGCCACGCCTTCGATTCCTTTGTTCTGACGTCATCTCAACGCTCAGTCAGGTGGTCAGAACAAAGGAATCAGAGGCGTGGCCTACTCGAGGCGTTCGACGCAAACGAAACGATCGTAACTTGGCTAGCTGTCTACTTTCCCGCTCATCGCCTGGATTGATTTATTCTGATTTTAGGTAGGTAGGTTAATAAAGAACTATTGTTTTCACATATCCACGGGTGCAAAGTAAATAAAGTTATCTACAATTTTGCGATTTTCTGATAGTTGCAGAAACTTACTAAATATTCATATTCTAAGACATAGAAACTCGTCTTTCAAGTGTCAAAAATGCAGTAATGATAGTTGATTTTTAAACAATAGTGGTTTTCTTTAGAAATAAGTATTACCTCTGTACCTATTTTTCTGTTTCCTTCTTCTAATCTTTTATTTTGTGTGTAATGTAATTTGTATTTTTGGTGTACAATAAAGAATATATCTATCTATCTATCTATAAATCGGTAAATAAAATAAATAAATAATACAGTTTTTTTAAATTTACTTAACAACTGCTTATTGTTCACTTACTACTAATTATCAGAAAATCGCAAAATTGCAGATAACTTTATTTACTTTGCACCCGTCGATATGTATGTAAAATCTCATAAAGGACATTATAAAATCCTCTACACTTCACAACACCAATCAATTTTGTTACAATAGCTCACTTGCCAAATTTAGACAGTCAATAAATAAATCTACGTCTATTCCCACAAGTTTCGTGACAGTACCTAATTTATCTAAATTGTTAGAGCTTTGTTATGCCTAGACATGATTTGGTGCTTACTTTATATTCGTATTGTCTCTCTCTGTATTTTGTTTATGGTTATTGTTGATGGACAATAGGCGAAGCTTATAGGCAAATGACTAAAGAGTATCGTCTATGCCTAGACAACTACTAACAACTTTTACTATGGAAACAAACCTGAAATCGCGAAAAAAATCAGCTGTTCAGTACATTTATGTTCGCCTAATGTACTGAACAGCTGATATTTTTTTCGTGATTTCGGCTTTGTTCCCATAGTAAAAATTGTTTGTTATCATGAGCACAATCACGTGTTTAAGTATCGTACACTAATTGCCAGTCAACCTATATAAGACAACATCTATTGGAGTGCATTGGCAGTAAAACCGATTCGGATGCCGTGACGGCAAACGGCATGACTACATCATGCCGTGATGCCCTCACTACGCCACCGCTTCCGACTTCGTTGTGAGCGCGCGCCTAAGTGAAACAATTTTTTTAATTTGCTCCATATTTCGTTATTGATTTTTTATTATTATCTAATTCTTCAAATCCCCTCATAGCTGACGACGTGGATATATTTTATTGTGCTCTGAGTGAATTCACTAAGATAGCGCTTTTTAAAATTTGTTACGGTATCTACGAGTAGTTTGTAAGTTAGAAATAAGAAACCTCATTATCGATTTGGACTATTCTGTAAGAATATTGTTGGGAATAAAAATAAATAAATATCTCAGGACTTTTGAATCCAAAACTTTTGGTAGAGGAGCCAATTCGCAGAGGCCCCTTAAACACTTTTCATGGAACATAGTACCAGCCGACGATTATCCCTATATGCGCTATGCAAGTGCACCCAGGAACAACCCCCGGGTGGTGAGAAACTGTTGCGATATATGGGAAACAAATATATAGGGCAATATTTTGGGAGGCTAAGGCTTAAGTGGACTGGTTGCCAAGAACTATGTTAAGACTATGGCCCCTGCCTAAAAAAAGTTATTAATTTCATTATTACCATTTGGTATTTTTCCACAGCTGTCACTAAAGATATAGACAGTTGTTGGTCTCCAATTGATAGTATAGCCTTCCCCCTTTTAATTCCTACGAATACATGTTTATCTCTGCCTAACCTTGGGTAATACACCACATTTTTTTAACCGACTTCAAAAAAAGGAGGAGGTTATTCAATTCGGTTGTATTTTTTTTTTTAATCTTTTTTTTTTAATTAGTACAATAAAAATGGGGCTCTATCTGTACCCGTTATACTGATCATATTTGTGTAGTCAAAAGTAAAAAATAGGAAATCACAAAATTGTCCACGAAAATTTGTCACAATTGGTAAATTCATAATTGAATCAATCATTTATAACAATTGCTACTAGAAAAAACTACGCGCAGTGTTTTTTGATATTCATTCATTCAATAATTGTAATCAATAGCCTGTACAATATTTCCATAAATTGAATGACATTTTGGGATATAAACAGACGCTGATAATTTTTTTTGTTTATGAATATTACTTATTGAGACTTTACTTAAATAATAACAAGACCTTTTCTAATAAACCCTTTAAGTATTTGTGCTAATTAAAAATTAGTGGTGTATAGTCGTGAACTCGTGACTTTATCTTAGAGGAAATTTACATATTTTAATAATTTTACTTATGACTGTTATTCTTTTGTTACAGGTAATTGACACAAATAAATAATGAAGAAGAATCGAAACGGAGAATCATCATCTATCAAGGTTTTTTCTTTTTTTGTTGGTCTGAGGGTTTTTATTATAAAACTGGATTACTCGGTAAACGTTGTTTTACCATATATATTATCAAATATAATATAATATATGGCCGTCACCCCCTGCATAAACATCAACTTATACCTGCACGTCTAAAGAGTCGTAAAAGTTTTATGCGATTTACGACCTCTTCAAAAGACAGTGCAGAGGACGAGAGATGCGCGCTGTGGAAGCAGAAGCACCCAACTCCTACACATTTCATCACCCCGTCAGACCATTTCCCCCTGAACGTGAATTGCAGTGGCCAATCTGGAAATCTCTTAACCGACTGCGGACCCAGGTTGGCCGCTGTAAAAACAATTTGGCCAAATGGGGCTTCCTCGACCCATCTCTAACACAGTGCCAGTGTGGGCCGCTGCACAGGACATGCGTCACCTGCTATGCTGTCTATCCTGCACAAACACCTGCAGTTTTCAGGATCTATACGAGGCCAATAACAGAGCCGTAGAGGTTGCCAAATACTGGTCAGATAAAATTTAGTTAGAGTACATCGACACGAAAAGAAGAAGATCAAATAAAAATTGGGAGGTTGTGTGGGTAGGAAGGTATATGTACGTTTTAAGCTCCAGCCCCAACCCCCCATTTTTTTCCTACTTATTCTCAGAATATACACAAGATAACCACATCGTAAATCACTATTAAAAAGAATTGCCAGATTTATTGATTAACATTTAGGGCGGAATTCACCAATAAAACTAATCGCGTTTTAACGTTTGGCTCGCATAATCGCGTTTAGCCGCTGTCACTAAATACAACAAAAGAAAAATACAGACAAGTGACACTAGTCACAGCGGCTAAACGCGATTATGCGAGCCAAACGTTAAAACGTGATTAGATTTTATTAGTGAATTCCGCCCTTAGAGTTTGAATTTTAAACTCAACATATTTATTTACAGTACAATAATCATATTCACACGCTATAACAAGCCAATATAATAATGTGGGATAGCACCAGGGTATATACATATTATACATATAGTTACATCATCATGCGCAGCACAGCGGGGTCCCGGCAGATGATTGGGTCAAAGTATACATTGTATATCTTACCATAGACAACCAATTGACTTTTATTTGTCGGCGGTATGAAATGAATTATGGTATTTGGGGTTCCGCGATGAAAGTGTGGATGTGAAATACTTTTAAAATTTTGATGGTAGTATAGTTTTATAGTGTTTTATCCATTTTTTAAGTGGGAAATTATCAATAATCGACTTTCGCTCTGGGTAGAGTGAGAAGAAGAGACTATCATCCACCTGTATTCCTGTAGTTACTCTTTAAGTTCCAGGGGTGGCCCTGGAACTTACCTTACCTTAACTTCATCATTTTCCTGCCCTTGTCCCATCTTATTTGGGGTCGGCGCAACACGTTTTTTTCTTCCATTCTATCCTATCAACCGTCATGCTATCACTAAATTCCTTTTCTTTCATATCACTGTTCACACAATCCATCCATCTTTTCTTTGGCCTCCCTCTCCCTCTCCACCCATCCACATTACCTTACCTTAACTTACGAAAGAAAAATCCAACAAAATGGAATATATCCTTTCTTTTCTTACCAGATATAACATCTTTTACAAACTGTTCTCTTCGTAACATATTTGTAGAACAGCCCGAAATAATCTATTGGGCAGTTGCCCACCAGACATAACACCTCCCTTCGTTCCGATCCTCTCTTTCCAACGGAGGTTTGCGGGACTTTACTCTCTGTTCCGCATACCTCCCAACTGACCAATATGGTTTAGCAAAATATACAAAAACGCATAGCAGAAAAATCTCTAATTCGCAAACCCTTAATATCCTTGTCCACTATCAAAATATTTTGCCAGTCCAAGGCCCTAACTGCCAATAAATCCGGACACTGTCACATCTTGGCCTCATTACACGACCCAACGCAAATTTGTCCAAGCACTATTAAGTTTGTGTAAGTGTTGGCAACAGGACAACTTGACCTCTCCTGCCCTAGTTTTGGTGCAAATAATTGTCTTGTCGGGTATATTTAGGTGTAGTTTCTGCTAGCAACTTAACCTGTATTGAAAGGTTGAATTTTTATTTTTGAAGTTATACTTCTTTTGGCGCGATAGAGAAAAATGATGAGAGTGAATTTTTACGATGCGCGCGCACACCGACACCTAAATTCTACATCGTGAAGTTAGTTCTAGGTGGCATGCATGAAAATTGAAAACTATGTTCAAGTTGTATATTCTAGTATTTTTATATTTAGAACACGTGTTTCGTAAGAGTACAATTAAACAGTGTGAATAAATAAATATTATTTTGGTGTTTTTATTGATTAATTTTAATATTTATCGTTAATCACTACTGCATTTTAGTTATTTTTTTTCCATACGCCAAAGAAGTATAACTTCTAACGCGTGTACTCGTACATAAGTACACACACACTTTTTTATTTTACTAAATGACATAAGGCATAGCTAAAGGTCTATGCTCGGAGTTTCCTTGCGTGATCGCGTCAGAAATGAAGATATCCGCAGGAGAACCAAGGTTACAGACATAGCCCGAAGAATCGCCATACTTAAGTGGCAGTGGGCAGGGCACATTGCTCGCAGAACAGATGGTCGATGGGGACGAAAGGTTCTGGAATGGCGACCACGTACCGGAAGACGCAACGTTGGAAGGCCTCCCACAAGGTGGACCGATGACCTGGTGAGGGTCGCGGGAATCCGATGGATGCGAGACGCACAAGACTGGTCATTGTGGCGACATTTGCGGGAGGCCTATGTCCAACAGTAGACGTCTTTCGGCCGAAATGATGATGATGATGATGAAATGACATAAACTAGTGTTTGACTGCGATCCCACCTGATGGTAAGCAGTGATACAATCGTTGATGGTGAAGCGCACTAGTCTATTAAGAGCCTATTCATAATGGAACAATTTGCCTGGTGCGGTCTTTCAGTTCTTTGATATACGCGGTATAAACGACCGACGAGGCGAAGCGCTTAGTCCGGACCGTAGAGGTGTCAATAATGTTCCCACTGCTGAGACTCAGGCCTCCTGTATAGGAGAGGGAATGGGCTGTAATCCCCTACGCAGATACAGTACGGATTGGTGAAAGTTACATAATTGTTATCGAATTTTTTTGTTCTTGGTTTCCCTCGATGTTTTTCTTCACCGTTTCGAGAACAGTCATGTTGATGAAATAAATTACACATAGTAAAGCCTGCTTGGGCTTAAACCCACGACGCACAATCCTTAAGTCAGGGTCGTTACCACTAGGCCATCACTACTCATAACCTTAATCTTTATATCCTTCTATTTTTTATTTATTTACTAGCTTTTGCCCGCGGCTTCGCTCCCGTCAACTGACTACTATATCCTACTCTACCCAACTCTATCCTACTCTACCTTACTCTACCCTACTCTACCCTACTCTACCCTACTCTACCCTACTCTACCCTACTCTACCCTACTCTACCCTACTCTACCCTACTCTACCCTCCTAAAAAAAAAAAGTATCCTATGTCCGTCTCCTGGTTCTAAGCTACCTCCCCACCAACTTTCAGCCAAATCAGTTCAGCCGTTCTTGAGTTATAAATAGTGTAACTAACACGACTTTCTTTTATAATATAGATAGATTGTACGTACAGCTAAATAATTGAATTCCTGCCAGAGGTTGTGTTCCCTGATAGCTACAATATATAGAGGCATTTAAGTCGAGAGTGAATAGGTTAGTTCTAGGCAAGCGTGCTCCATTGTCGACCTCATCATTGCTTACCATCAAGTGAAATAGCCCAAGTAACAAAATGTGGTCTTGTAGTGGTTCCGGAGCCAGGTCTATAACAGGCTAGTAAAAGTTTATAACCACGGAAAAGGGCCCATTTTATACGCGTACTTTTGCTAATAAAACACTTATAGTAGACTTGACAAGCACCAATTAGACCAATAATACACTTATAGTTGGATTCCGGAGAACCATTTGCTCCCACGAAGCTCACTATGAGCATTTAATAGAACCAGGCAGGCGTGTAACGCACTCCGCGCTTCTATTACTAGCTACTTCAAACATTTATGAATTTTTGTTATGTTGTGCGATTGTGAAGAAAAAAAATAAAAATAAAAGATAATCATCTATTTTATATAAAATGTATTAACAAGTATTTCGCACGTAATATTATATGTGCATACATGTTTGCACGGCAAACGCGTAAGTATTTTCGGTGAAGTATATTGTGTTTTACATCTCAATTTTTGTTCGCCTTTTGAACACGGCGTATTTACTAAGTTGTGTTTAAAAATAATATTAGTCATAAGGTAACAGCATTGTCGCGCCATATTGTGATGAGTTAGGGTTTACAAGAATAGTTTTATAAGAAACCTTTATATAGAAATTAAGACTATAACAGCATTCGAGAGTCCACAATAATACCAAGTACACTTACTCTTAAAAGAAACCACTGTAGAACTAATTCACTTAAAATTGGCACATAAAGTTGACTTATACACCACTATAAAGTCAAGTAACAAATGCAAATGGTTCTAAGTGCATTTAGTTCTATAAATTACTATTACTGGCGTATGACACTTATAGCGGATTTATAATTACTTCTTGTAGGCGATTATAAGTGTAACTTACTGGACCAAGTTTTCTCAAGTGTATTTACACCTATGCAACACTTTTATAGAACATCTTAGCCCTTACTGCGCCTATAATTTCGTTCTATACACGAGTATAAGTCAACTTATAAGAACAGATGTATTATAAACCCAAATGAACTCCGTGTAACCTGTTATAAGCTTGGTAGTAAAACCTGGAACTACTAAGAGAGAGGTACTAGTGCTGTGAGCCTGTAAACTGTGCGCTACAGGATAACTATGTTACTTGGGAGTGGACTAACGCGAGCCTATTTTTATATAAGTAATTAAGACCACAACTCCAACAAGAGATGAAAGTCAGCCATGTACTACATGTCTGACCTACATCATTATATGACTATGATATTTTATTAAGTTGGTACTTCCCGCTGTGACCGCCATGGCATAAACAGAATATAAAACAAATGACATCATGCCCTAGCGTCCTATCTAGGTCTCTAATGTCGGATGACCTAAGTATAGTCTAGGGCGGAGTCTATTTAATGTGTATGTAGTTTAAACCAGTAGGGTGTCATTATGGATGAGTTTATGGTCCAGACGATAATAAATTATTAAAGCCAGCCTTGAGAGCCATTACAGGCTCATGGGACTTCAGCTTTGTCACTTAATGTATACGTTGTATAAAAGGAGAAACTGACTGACTACTAGATCTAGGAACGTGAAATGTTGCACAAAGCTTCCTTTTAAGACGTAGGCAAGCACTAAGACGGAGTTTTTGAAAATTCAACTTTTAAGAGGGCCCTTCCCCACTCGCTTATCGGCAATGTCGAGCGTGGTTTAAAAGCTTGTTGCTTTATCTAACGCTATCCAACACGATTTGATGAAGAGGCAACGCGAAAAATGAAAGATAACGCCTGAAAACTCTGTTGGCATTCGATAATTCCGTGATTTACTCGAATCTTTCAAAAAACTTGTTCCAGGAAATAAGTGTTTTTTTAAAACTCTTAAAAGTTTTGAGAAAAACTGACGTCATTCAGAATTTCGATTAAATGTGCAAGGCTTCTATAAATGTACTTTTTTATATTTTTAATATATGAGTACATTATGGAGGGCCAAAGTTCACGTAAAATAGCAGATTTTCAGAGGTCTTCACTGTATTAGTTTTACACAAATTTATATTTTTATTTTAGCCTAGATAATATCCACAAAATATCTGATGATTCAAAATATCTGGAGAAAGATGTGTAATAACATCATAACCATGTAAGAGCGGTTGTATGAAAATGTACCTCGAATGGCCGCTCTTAAGGAGGTGAAAAGGGAGGAATCAAAAAATGTGAGTGTGAAAAATTTTATTCCTTTGTCCTACGCTTGGAACTTAGTATAAATAGTAACCCAAGTATATAGTTTTAATTTCAACTCGATTCCTCCACGCGTTCCTGAGATAAAAGGTCTTGACAGACAGACAGACAGACGGACGGACAACAAAGTGACCCTAAAGGGTTTCGTTTTTCCTTTTGAGGTACGGAACCCTAAAAAAGACTCATATGCAAGATTTTGTTTTTTTGAAGTTTCATATGTAACACATATTAAACATGCATCTACTACATTTTACACACCATCTAAATATTACATCATCCAAGCCTTACTCATGGATTTTAAATATTTACACTAAATTTTAGTGCACTAAATATACCCAGACACCAAGCAAAATCTTGCCAAATTCCATTCACATGGTCTGCACGTGATAAAATCAGGTCATGGTTAATAATATAGGTTTACCATAAATATAGGTACAGTCAAACAAACATTTATGTGTACAGGCAGATAACTTGCAAATAAAAATTTAACGAAATGTCTGTACTCCTTAAGATTGTATAAGCCACATTTTGGCCAGTAGCATAAGTTTAAAATTATTGGGAGCAACCCTTTCGCTATCAACCGGGCTTAAGCCAGACTCATTATCATTAATTATCATCATTTCAACCGGTAGGCTTCCCTCAATTGTCGCCACATCGGTCTGTTATGTGCGTCTCACTTCCATCGAATTCCCGTGATTATCACCAGAGCATTAGTCCACCTTCTGGAAGGCCTTCCAACGCTACATCTTCGCGGTCGACACTCCAGACCTTTTCAGCTCCAAAGACTATCTGGTCTTTTTTCATACTAGACTACTAAGGATTACCAATGATACTTAACCCGACCAGAAAAATTGTTATTTCTGCTATTGCATATTATCTAGATGCTATATGTCTTACATTGCCGTATCCGAATTATTACGTCGTGATTCACACTGGCACGCATGCTACATTTTCGCCATCCCTGGTATGAATAATTTTGCCTGGAAACCAAACTCTTTTATTGACTATACTTGATAATGTTTGCTTGTACTTACATAGTGACGTCACCCGTTCAAGCTGTGCAGTCAGAAGTACATAATGGGGTGGAAAGCGTTACATAAACTTATAGGTTAATGTCAGTGGGTTGGTCTTTATTTAATATATTCTACTAGGTCAGTGCATTAGTTGTTTGACTGTATAAACTATTTTTAAATACACTTACTCAAAAACACACTCTTTAAAAAAAGCGTTAGCGCTTTTAGGCACGCAATTGACTGTTTACCGCACTAGTGCGGAAAAGTGCGCGAGTTCACCCCTGCCACAATCGATTGTATTTATCGTATCAGGCTGGGCGCTAAGCGACCCCCATGAATCGCGCGACAACCCCCATCAATTTATGTCTTCGTAAGTGTATTTAAAAATGTCATTTGATACATGTGGAAATTTGTCACTCTATAAAACCCTCACCTACGGCTCGGGCGAATTCCGCCTTGTTCGCAATAAAAAACTTTCTCCACTTGTATCAAAATGTACTATAACATTATTTTTCATTTGAAGTAAGCTTTCATGCAAGATGGCTTAGCATAAAATATAATATCATATAGGTAAGTAGCCATGTTCATTTCATCAATATGGAATTGAACTTTAATTCACTTTGGATTAAAACACATCGATTGCATGTTAGCGTTAATAAATCGATAAACTTCCCGAGTCAAATAAAAGGGCTTATTATAAAATATTTATGACCAAACTTACGAAAGAAAACTAAAAATGATTGTCGATTATTCGAATTAAACTCGCATTTCATTGTGAAATATGGTCTAGTAATTTTCGACGCAATCATACAAATAAAGATAAAAACATCTATCAGCTAATTATTATTATAGTTTTTAATATAATAGGGTAATTTACCGTATAAGAGAAAAAATCTAAAAATATATTATTAAGATAGCTTAGGCAAAAAGTCGGTAAGTGTTAGTTTTAGTTCATAAAATACAAAGTAAATTTTTAAATTCAATCCAAAGTTTTCAGTTTTTTTATCTGTTCTTTATCTCCATGATATAGCCACCATGTTATTACGTCAGTCGACTGTGTAAACTAAATTGGCTACTGTCAACTGATCGGCCATACTAGTGAATATCAGCGCATTTGTTAACTTACAACTTATTTTTTAATACACAGTTATCTAAAAGCTTAATCAGTCTTGCATTACTTATTGTAAATTTTTTTTCAATCAACTAATTAAGGAATTGGAAATTTTTAATTTTCATTCAATGTTTTCATCGATTCATCTTTCTAGACAGTAGCGTAGCTAGTCCTAATGGGGCCCCATATCAAACTTTTTTGAAGTTTGTTTTTTTTTTGTACAAAATAGTTTCTACTAGCAGTGAAATAGTGCCTTGAGAGTCCTGGAAAATGACAATTTATTTATTTATTTATTGAAACAACATGCAACACAAAGGTCAAAAGGCAGACTTAATGCCTTAGGCATTCTCTACCAATAAACCAAAGTTAGTGAAGAGAAAACATGGTAGGTGCATAAAAAAAAGAAAAGATTAATAAGAAAACAAGGGAACAAAAAATAAATATACTTACATAAATATTTAATATATTATAAACTTACATAATTATATCAACAATAATAATGATAACCCTGTTCCCGATACCGGTTTTTTTTTTTTTTATAGGTGGGAAAATCATCTTAGGGTCTTGGCTTAACCGCCTGGGCCGCGAGGAAGACAACCTCTATAAAAAATCACCCCAAACCTTCCCGATACCGGTGGGATACTATTTTTTATATTTTTAATGTTTTATTTTTGAAATATTTAAAAATGTAACTAATATGTTTATGTAAGTGAAATAAAGAGATGATAATGAGCTCGTTTATTTTATTAATCTGAAGATACTTGAATAGGTTGAGTTTTTGTTGTCGTCTTATGAAGAAAATGCTAGAACGAGCTGAGCGAGTTCAAAACTATTAGAACAGCCTACCATTTAGTAATTATTAATTAACTACTGGCCTATCAATAAGAGAATTTAAGGTTGTGGATAACATATTACGAATTTTGGTACACGTCGGGGCCCCTGTACCTGGGGGGCCCCGTATCATTGATACAGCGGTAGCTACGTCCCTGGTTTCTAGATAAAAGGCAAGTTCGGTGTATTAATTTCAGTTGTCCATTGCGTTTCAGGACCTCGGTAGCTCTTTCGAACTATCCAGCAGCTCAGGGGCATGTTAAAATGTCAGCCCCCCTAGCCAAGTTACAACCGTTTCGATTCTCTTTTCGACGATCGCCTCGAGTAGGCCACGCCTTCGATTCCTTTATTCTGACGTCATCTCAAAGCTCAGTCACGTGGTCAGAACAAAGGAATAGGAGACGTGGCCGACTCGAGGCGAACAAAAAGAGAATCGAAAAGAGAAAATGAAACTGGGCTGGCCATATCTGCAGATTGGAGAATGGTCGATGGACCAAAAAAGTAACGGAGTGGATACCTAGAGAAGAAAGCAGAAGTAGGGGTCGACCAAGAAAAAGGTGGGAAGACATTTTTCGGGAGAGAGTTGGACCAGGGTGGATGACTGTGGAGGCTTACGCCGAAGAGGCGACCACTACTTAGATTTAAAATATATAGCATAATTATTATTATTAATATAACTAAGTGTAAAGTGTAGAATTAAGTAACTCAATTAATGTAAGTAGTAGAATAAAGGCTTTTTTATTTTTTATTTATTTACTTATCATCTAATATAACCGTTACAAATCTACTTAACCCAATTCACACCTTAGAAATGCCTTAAAAAACAAATAAATCTACCAAAGTTGTCTTAACGATATACATGGCCGTTTTAAAAATACCTGATGCCAATAAAAAGCATATAAAACCAGCAATGTACAATGAATGGAGCAATAAAATCTATAAAAGTTTTTTTACAGGGCTAGGCTGTAAAATGAGCCATGTGTTCAAGGGTTTTTTATTATTTATTTGTTTGTTTGATGACCCTGACAAAAGTCTTCAGTTCTTTTATGGTGTAGGAGTAGCATCATCATTATTTTTATAAGCTTTGATGTTTTTTGAGTGTTTAAAATTGTATCATTTTAGAAATTATGTACAGCGGTCTTACTCCCGGGGCTACCTCAGGGAAACTGTGCATTACGAGCAGAAATAGGAATTAGCAAGATGATAAGAAGTTCAGAAAATAATTTCGGAACTTCCGCATAAATGCATACCGACTGCTGGCTGTCCTGAATTGAGCCCACGTTTGGTAACGTTGGCTGGTAACGACTATCCATTTACCACTAAAAAACTAAGTGTATTACGACAAGATGTGTTATTAACGCTTGTGCGACAAAACTGTACAATGCGTTCCAAATAAGAATAGGATCGATTGACAGGTAGGTAGTGACGTCACGTCATACTGTCAAATCGAAGAATTATTATGGTGAGCAAAACAAGAAAGTTTTAAAATTTAATTTATTTACGAACTGTGAACGAAAATAGTTTAATCAGAATCCAGTTCTTCAATTTTGCTCATCTCTGAGTTCTTCAATTTTGCCCAATTTCTTGCGATTTGACAGTATGACGTGACGTCACAACATGGCGTCGATCCTATTCTTATTTTGAACGCATAGTACTGCGACTCATCATATTTCGAATGCAAACTTGTGCGACACTCAGAAGCTCGACATTACTCTAGTGCGACATGAAGAATTACATTTTTTAGGGCACAGGGGACACACTTTTTATAAACACTCAGAAGTAGAAGCCCCCGCTCGCTGGGGTTCCTTCGAGCTATCTCAGCAGGCATTCGAAATAGTGTTGCAACAAAACTCTGCTTCTGCTTCCGCTTCTGCAAAAGTTCCGCCAGCTTTTCCACTTCCGTTTCCGCTTCTGCTTCCGCAAAATTTATATCAGAACTCTAAACGGAAGTATAGAGCGAGGAGCACGGGGGTGGGGAGCGCATGGATGACTGGACACAGCGGAACAGCCGCGGGGGGGGGGCTGCAATACACAAACGTGTCGCAACGAGTTTCTTTATTATTATATTTTTTTTGGTTCATTCTGCGCATCACCCCGCTTCGTGACGTGATTGCGACGTAAACCTTCTGTTGTTTTAAAAAAATTAAAACTTCCGGTTCCGCTTCCGCATCCGCAGTCGCAATGCAGTTTTATAGCACAAGCGTTAACCGCACATCAATTTGTCGAGTCAAAAAAATCTAAATTCCTATCTCCCTTCTTTCACACACTTCTTCCATTTCCCATGACCTAAAACTACTAACTAATCCGACCCATTTTAAATCTAGCACTCACTTTCTCCCACTTCATTAGGGACATACTTTCTTGTTTGAACAGTAATGTGTACCCTGCTTAAAGTATGACGTCAGAATCCATCATGGCCGCCGTTGAAATAATCCCGTTGAGTAGCGTCCTTCATTCCATTTAATGCTGGTGACAAATAATTTTCTCTGAACTGTAAAAATTAGATGGTATTTCCAGTTTAAAATGATACATGGAATGATCTGGGATTTTTGTAGTGCAGATTTCTTTATTGGTCTTACCTTATCTTAGTTTAAGATGATAAATTCATAGTTTTTCTTGACACTTTTAATTATACAAGGTTTTGAAAGATTTATTTAGTACAGCAAAATAGCCATTAACACTAAATTATGTTAAACCACTCACTTGTGTTCACTCTGTCTTCTCACAGAATCGCAAACTTTCTAATAATATTGTCTTCCATTCATCATTCATCAGCAAACAAATCCAATCTAGGGTTGGTCGGTTATATATATATTTTTTTGTAAAAAGTATTTTATTTTACATTTATTATTTATGGTCTCACCACTAAAAAGTACCCCTCAGCCAAACTTAAATACCATATAGCCATCATCATCTCATGCATCTCATCATAATTCTAATAATCCCAAACACGGTTAGATTACATTAATTTATTACAGAGTTCCGGTGCCTAACTTCAGCCTTCATCATCAGATCAGTTAGATATATTCCCCCTCTTCTTTCAGTCAGTCATCGACTACACGTATAAACAAAGCAATTTTACTTGTTACGACGGTTCTGTTGTGATCCTATGAGGAGTTCTGTTCCATATCTTCAAAGTTCATGATCAGATCATAACAATATTTCTATGGGACCAACTCGGAACATTTAAAACAAAAAAAACATCAAAATCGGTCCACAATTGACCGAGAAATCGGTGAACGGTGGTTTTATGTATAAAAAAAAATACACAAAGCCGAACATACAACCTCCTCCTTTTTGAAGTCGGTTTTTTTTTTTTTAATTTATTTATTTAAGGAACTTTTAACTAATTGTTATATCAGTTCCATTTCCATTTCAACAAATTGTTATATCAGTTACATCACAATTACAGAGTAACTAGTGAGTAAACTAAAATAGCTTCTGGCGACATTGGTTTGGTAAGAATAACGTTAAATATACCTAAATCTAGCTTATTTATATTTAATTCATTAATTAACGAACTTCTTTCAGACTCATTCCTGACACACTCCAACAGAAGGTGATGGACATCTTCTATTTTATTATGACAAACTAAACAATTCGGAGAGTCCACCATTTTCATTAAAAATGCAAAGGCTCTTAAAGGCATATGTCCGGAACGAATCCTGAAAGAAGTTACTAATGTTTTTCGACTAACTTTAAAACTACTAAACCATGGGGCTCGAGGAGGCTCATTTTGGATTGTTTTATACCATATCCCTTTATATCTCGATTTATCACCAAAATATTCTTTCCACTCTTCATAACAATAGCTTCTGAATTTTGATAAAATTTCCGAATGAATTGGTAAAACATAAATCTCTATACCTGACGTTACTGCTATCTTAGCCAATCTATCAGCCTCCTCGTTTCCTTGTAGACCAATATGTGACGGGATCCACTGCAAGATTAAATTAACATTATTTAAAAGAGATGCTTGTATTTTGCGCAAAACAGCAAAGGCTATCGGTACACCTCTGAGTCCAGAGGCACACCGAGCCAAATGTTGGAGCGCGCTCTTGCTATCCGTGAATATTACTATATTAGTGTGTTGTAATGTGGCAACGTAGGATAACGCTTCGGAAATAGCTAACAACTCTGCTGTCATGATAGAAACTTTAGATACAATGTTGAAACATCCACTTGTTTTGGTGACGGGATCATAGAAAGCCGCCCCAATCTTAGAACTCTTAGAACCATCGGTGAACAATTTGTACCACCCACTATATGTGCAGTTTAATTCTTGTAAGACATCATTTCTCAAGCAATTACTTTCGTATGAACTTTTGGGCCTATTGACACTATATAGATGAATTTTAATTACATTTTTAATTGAGATATTGCTACACCAAGTATTTAATTTAAACATATCTAATGGATTGGTCGAGTACATTTTTTCTTCCTTAATAATATTATAAGTATTCATTAGCGAAGGTATTTTTTTGTTTGTCCAGTATCTGTGGGTAGTAAAACTTCCAAGATCAGACAAACATTTACTCGTCACACAATTGGTCCACGATTTAACCTTAAGACAGAACTTAAATGCTAAATATTTACGTCTTATATGTAATGGGGGTAAGCACAACTCACTTTCCATCACATGAATAGGGGTAGTTTTAATGAATCCACCAATAATTCTCATAACCTTATTTTGAATTTTGTCTAATTTATATAATCGAGATTTAACACTACTATCATAAAATATGCTGCCATAATCCAATCGACTTCTAATTAAGGATATGTACAAAAGTCTTAGTTGTTGTGGATGCATTCCCCAGTTAGAACTAGCTAATACTTTCATAATATTCAACATTTTCTGACATCGTTCATTAAGTTCATTGATATGTTTGCCCCATCGAAGTGAACTGTCTAGCCAAACACCTAAATATTTTATACAATCAGCTGCTACTAAACGGACTTCTTTTACATATAATTGAGCCTGTTGCCTTCTATATCCTCTACTGAATAAACAAACTTGTGATTTAGACGTTGATAATTCTAAACCTATAGCAGATAACATCGCCACAATGTGATTTAATGACAATTGTATTCCATTAATACTATCATTTACTTTTTCCGAACTAATAAAGAGGACGAAGTCATCAGCGTATTGACACACTTTAACGATATTGGTATTATTAATTGAGTAACAAATTTCTAGTGTTACAATGTTAAATAATAACGGAGAGATTGGATCTCCCTGTGCCAACCCTCTATTAGTCCACCTAATGATACCACCCTTCTCATCCGTGTCATCTTTAACAATTAGATGTCTTTCTTTAAGGAATTCCCATAAATAATTACATATTCGACTGCCTATTTTTAACTTATCTAACATTTTAACTACACTGTCAATTAATACGTTGTTGTACGCGTTCTCTATGTCCAAGAAACACGCTAAGGTGGGTGTGTTTTTAGTAAAACCCAACTGTATATTAGTTATCAACTGCGCAAGAGAGTCCAAACATGATCGACCCCTCCTAAACCCGGTTGTACTAGGAGATAATATACTATAATGTTCGATAAACCACTCTATCCTTTTAGTCAGCATTAAATGAAATATTTTACAAGGGCAAGATATTAATGAAATTGGTCTTAATTTTGAGTTACTCCCAATTTTAGGTATCGGAATTATTTTTATATTACGCCATTCATCAGGGATACATCCAGATACAAAAATGTTGTTATATATATCGAGTAAAAATTTTTTTGCAACGTTAGGTAGGTTATATATCATGGAATAAGTGACATTATCATCTCCAGGGGCTGTATCTTTTTTTTTTAAACATGCCTCCAATTCTTGTAATGTAAGCTCTGATTCTAATGTCACATTATTTGAAGTAAACAAGGGTTTAGGAGTAAGAGTTGAATCTGGGGCCAAACTATGCAAAAGCTCACATTTTTTCTCAATAGAAACGTAGGTCCCAGTTTGTCTGTATCCCTTAATCCACTTCATCTTGTGCCACATCTCCGATGAAGTTACGGTGCCATCAATCGAAGTGCAGAACTCTTGCCAACAATTTGTCTTAGCTTTTTGAATTTCCTTCTTAGCTTTTAAAGTTATATTCTCCAGCACAGCCAAATTCGACGGCGTCGGGTTGTGTCTAAATTCCTTTAATGCAAGTCTTCTTTGTGCCACGATTTTAGAAAGGTTAGGGTTCCAATACGGTTTAGGCTTAAAACTGTTTTGTGGGTCTTTACAAATTTTAGTATGTGGAATATTATTATCAGCAGATTTATCAATTATAGAGATAAAGGTCTTATACATTGCCTGAATATCGCCTGATACTATATTAGCACTAATATCGCAGAATAACCGTTCTACGTCTTTTTTATAACCTGACCACTTCGCCTTTTTAAAATTACGTTTACTAATTGCATGAACAGTATCTTTATAATTCATTTTAATTTTTATCATTAGATGATCACTCCCCAAGTTGTCATTTAAGACTCGCCAAGAAAAGTAAATTGCTATATCGGATGAAGAAAAGGTGATATCAGGAGATGACTGTTGCAAATTATTATTAACAAATTTTACCCTAGTGGCACTGCCATCGTTAATAGATATATATCCGTATTCTAGTGCTGCGTCTATAATTTGATTGCCCCTTACATCGGTTTTATAGGACCAATTTGAGTGATGTCCGTTAAAGTCACCGGCTATGAGAGTTTTGTGAGAACACAACGAAAATAGTTCATCCCAATCACATTGCTTAGTTTGGATCGAGGATGGGCAGTAGACTGAGACAATATTTTCCAGGTGTTTACAATTTTTGATATTTACATGCAATATTTCAATGCCAGTATTATTAATACTAGATACTTTTAATTCAGAAGTAATAGATTTATGTAAAATGATTGCTACTCCGCCATATCCGTCAGCTCGGTCTTTTCTATAGATGTTGTATTGGGATAAATTTAATGGACTATTTTGTTCTAACCATGACTCACAGATGAAAGCTATGTGTATTTGTTCTTTAAACAACAGTGACTCAAACTCGGTGATTTTGGGTCTAATACTTTGCGAATTCCATTGCAATATATTAAGATTAAATAATTTTGATTTAGGTTTAAGACTGCGAGCATTCCATTGTATCATGTTTAAATCAACATTAGTTTTTGAGTGATTAACCATTATCACTCAAAAACATTTTAACTATCACTGGTAAGTCTGGCAAAAGGTTAGTAAAAAGTGAGGTAAACCAGTCTATACAAATCTTAATAATGGCTTTGAGCTTATCGACTACACTATCCTTCTTTTCTTTAATGAAGTCCTTAATTCTTTGTATAACTTCACTAAATGACCATGATTTCCAATGTGTCTGATCCTTATTTTCTGACCGTAACGACTGACCAGTAGAGCCTTCAGCTGCTTTTTCTGAATCTGAAGTCTCCAGTTCCGCAATTACATTATTTGCTATTTTATAAGGTACTTTCTTCTTCTTGGTACTTTTCTTTTTGTTTTTTATCTTGTCTGAACCTGAAGGAATATTAGTATCGATTGTTTCCATGTAAACTTCTTGTAAAGAAGATACTGAGTCTTGCTTGCTTCTTTCGGATGCCTGAATACTTCTACATTCCAGGATTGGACTTGGATCACGTACAACTCTTGGTGTATGGAATGAGGGAGACTCCCAATACTTTGATAAGGCTTTTTGATAAGTGTAATTGTGCTCTGACATCAATTCTCTGATACGCTTTTCTTTTTTATACAGAGGACACTGTTTCGACATTGCCACGTGATTGCCTGAGCAATTAGGGCATTTGAATGTAGTTGTATCACAAGTATTATGGTAGTTAGAACACTTTGGGCATACTATTTTACTTGTTGGACACATTTTAGCAATATGCCCAAATCTCCAGCATTTGGAACATTGCGTTACAGGAAACGTATACGGTTCTACTCTTATTTTCAACTCAAATAGACATACATGTGAAGGTAAGGAAGAACCTTTGAAAGTTATTCTGAAAGTTTCACTTTGAACCCATTCATCTCCATCTTTTTTATTGAGTCGTTTAGCTGATACAATTTCCTTCTCACAATTCATATAATCCACGAGTTCTTTTTCAGATAAGCCCAATTCGATATCTCTAATAATTCCGTACGATAGACCAACCTCCCAGGTTTTTTGTATTCGCCAACCAAGGTCACTAAATACCGGACAACAAAGAAAATTTTCTGCACTATTTTTGTTACTAAACGTTACCAGCAACTTATATGGATTAATATATTTAATTTTGTCAATATCCATTATCTTATTTTGTTTTAGTAATTTTGCAAGCGCAAATTGTTTGGGCATCTTTTCTTTGGAAGTTACAGTAACTTGTATTGGTGATTCCACAGACATATCCTTGCTAAGTTTTGCCTTCTTCTTAGAGTTGTTTTTACTTACAGTTTGCCAGCATTCTAGATTATTCTCAGATCTTGGGCGTTTTCCCGCTGATATTATTGTATTCATTTCTATAACGTTATTCAATTGTGTTTGGTCATCTAATGTATCAATGTTTAAGTTTGCATCATAATTCTCATATTGGTCTTGATCACTATCCATTAAAAACTGCGTAACTGCACTCGCGACGCGATTTCGGCCAAGATAAATGCATGCCGATAGTAAAATCGGTTTTTTATTCGATTTTATACTATTTTATATTATAATTTAAGATTTTTATGCACTGACGTAAAATGACGTTAGATGACAACTTTGAAGTCGGTTAAAATGCAAATCTTTCCACGTTATAATATTAGAGTAGATAAAATCTACTTCTGCGAAAAAGCCACAAATTACTATGTATCCAAGTAATTTAGGTAATAATAACTAAATTTAATTAAAAACAAAATGACCTTCATATCAGTAGATTAGCAAAGTAACTAACCACGCTAAAAACTAATTAGTATCGAATATAAGATTAACAAGTCGTTCATCATTGTTGACATATTTCAGAAACTGAGTCGATTATGCAAATATAATGTAACATTACTAGATATATTAATTATTCTGCTTGACGGCGAGCAATGGGTGGCTCGCCGTCCGTCCGTCCGGTAACCGTCCGGACCGAGCCCAAGTCGTCGACGGCGCGTACTGTTCCACGCGCGCCTCAAGGACATGTCGCAACTGTAGGGGCCCAGCAGGGTCGAAGCCTACTGGGGCCAAGGGTCTAATTCTGAAAGGAAGATTCGGCCCTGGGGCGAAAGGCAACGAAGGATCATGAGTGGGTTTTTAGTCAGTAAAAGTCTGAGACTATCTCCCGCCCGGGATGTTATAAGACGATTTTCCCAACGAAAAAAAAAAGTCACCATCGGCTTCACTTGCATGAAATGAGTACAGTAGAATGTCAATAATCCAGCACAATGAGTATTTTGAACTAGAGAGGATTTTTTATAGGTGGGAAATCATCTAATCACATCTCTCGCTCTAGGATGGAGCGAAGGTTGGAGATCAGAAGAAGCTTTTGTAAACCTGTTGAAACCATCATCATTTCAGCCGAAAGACGTCCACTGTTGGACATAGGCCTCTCCCAAGAGTCGCCACAACGGTTCTGTGCGTTCCGCATCTATCGGAGTCCTATGACCGTCACCAGGTCATCTATCCTCCTTGTGGGAGGCCCTAACGCTGCGTCTTCCGGTACGCGGTCGCCATTCCAGAACTTTATTGTCCCATCGACTTTATGTTTTGCGAGCAATGTGCCCTGTTCACTGCAACTTAAGCTTGACGATTCTTCGGGCTTCTTCGGCCTATGTCGTTAACCTTCGTTCTCTTGCGGTTGATACCATACACAAATCTATTTTACCAACACTACCAACAAAGAGTGCCGTCACAAGGTCAGGCTAGTGCAAACACTAGCGGACTAGCATATTTGTCACTACACATACAGTTTATTGGCTAGATTACTCATCCAATGCAAACGCGCCTTAATATAAAATAGGTCGAGGCTACTAGGAAATGGTGTCAATGGACCAAGTTTATGGAAAAAGGAATTTTATGACACCAATTAATGTATTTCGCATAAAGTATGAATGGCAATAAATTGGGAAATACGATTGTGGGGAGTGGAATATTTTGGCCATTCATTGTGCGTATAGTTAAGGAGTGGAATTTCTTGCCTTGCAATCTTCTTTTGTGGTCAAGCGCGAGTCTATTGACCTGGTCCTGCACTCTCGCTCTGAATGGAGTGAGAGGGAGTGTACAGAATTTGACAGACTAAAACTCACACGTGTTCCTTCAGTTGCCCTTTGCGTTCCAGGGTTGCGGTAAATATTTTGGTCAATTTTACAACTAGGGTCGAGCCCTAGGACTTAATTAACGAAAACTTGAAGAAACAAACAAGCGCTTATACAGCCTCTATACAGCTTAGAGCGTGCACTTGAGCCTTTATACAGCTCTTATACAGCTTATTATGTATGCTACTTGAGAATCGTACATAATATTTTATACAATGTACTTACGCTCACAAAATATTAACCAGAAGAAAGAATATGTTAAGTAATATGATGTCACGTACACATTAAAATCTACGGAAGTGCTAATTTTGTATTCAAACTTGTCAGATCGTCACTTCCATCGTCAATTTTATATCCGTGACACAGAGATTTTATTATTAAATCTCTAATAATAGATCTGACAGCAGATGTGACGTTAAATTAGGCATGATCGCTGTTGATCATGGAATTAAGATCTGATTTTCGAACGAAGGGAAAGCATGAATCATGATCAAAAAAAATTATAAATATTACAGAAAAAATACAGCTCTCACTGCAATTTTTCTGTTGCCTATATTTATTTATTTTTTACACCACCAGCTCGTTAGTACCGTTTTATATGTCATACAACCCTCACATAAAGTAAGTCATTCTGGCGTTCCCTAGGGAATAGTGTGATTTCAATTCGGAATGTCAAAACCATTTGAAAGAAAAAAACTTATTTAATGAATTAAAATGCACGTCCATCAAAGAAGTTTATTCAAAAATGAAACTGGCCACTAGATAACCAAAAAAAAAAGAATAAAATGTGGTTACAGTTGTGTCCCTAAAAAAAAATTAAAGAGTGGAAGCGATATAGAAAATTAAGACAACAATTAAATTTAGAATTTCGTTAAAACTTTTTTTATTATTTATAGGGGCTTTTACGCATAGCGTATGTCAGTCCCATCGTATCCTAAACAATTGTACGTATACATCACAAGACATGGTCCATGAATTGGAACAAATCCTTCGCATTGTCACTAATCTTAAAACTTATCGAATGGTAATTAACATCAACTTGTAAATATTACTTATAGGAAGTGTCGATCATAAAACCCGACATTGCCATCTAAATATTATTACTATTTACAATTAGTTTCTCTATGGTACAGCGGTGACATCACTACGGAAGCGACGAGAATTTTGTTTAGACTATGCTTTACTGTGAGAATATGTAATGAGCTTAGTTTACATACTTAGAGTTTTTTTTGTCATCTGTAAAGAAGGAAGAAGAAATTTCTCATATAGTGAATGGGCTATGGGCTGATAGGCCGTTGACTCAGTGCGGCCATGATCATCTTCTTAGCTTTATCTCAAGTAGATTGGGGTCGGCTTTCAGTCTTACTTGATGCGGCTGAATACCTGTGTTTACATGGACCTCCACAACCCAGGGCAACATGATACTCCTTGGATGTACTGTAGGTAGTGGTAGTGACTTAGTACAAAAAGAAAAGGTTTGTTTGAAGTTTTTCACGGGTTTCTTTCTCTAACTTACAAGCCTACCGCGGGAGAAATCATTGGATGTTATCCCACACATATGTCCCGCAAATCGTAGGGGCCCAGCAGGGCCGAAGCCTACTGGGGCCACGGGTAGTGTGAAAGCGAAGCCCGGGGCTTCGAGATGAAGGTAAAGAAGGAACAGGAGTGGGTTTTTAGTCAGTAAAAGTCTGACACTATCTCTCGCTCCGCCCAAGAGCGCGATTTGTCATTAGATGATTTTCCCACCTAAAAAAAAAAAGAAAAAAATGTCCCAAATTCCAAAAAAATAAAAAAACAGAAATCGTAGGGTTAGGCACACTAGTATGTACAAATTGTGTATCAACTTTAAAGAAGACTTAATTACATAACATAACATAACATAATTATTACATTACATTACATAATTATTGGCTGAGCTAAAGAGCTCCCAACCTTTTTTTTGCGAGGATGTGTCAAACTTTTACTGACTAAAAACCCACTCCTGTTCCTTCGTTGCCTATCATATCAGGGCCGAGTCTTCCTTTCAGTAGCAGACCTTTGGCACTAGTAGACTTCGACCCTGCTGCCCTACGGTTTGCTGACGTCTCCTTGAGGCGCGCGTGGAACAGTACGCGCCGTCGACGACTTGGGCTCTGTCCGGACGGTTACCGGACGGTCGGACGGTGAGCTAGCCATTGCGTCCGCAAGCCCGCGCCTACGGTGGTCGGAAATCGGGATTGGAATCCCGGTGGTTGGGACGTGAGGGCCGCTCCCTCGCGTGTGCACGTGCGACCTCCTCTTTTGCTAACATTACTGCTTCGCAGAAGGAGGCGACCGCCTGCCACACATCCTCGCTTCGGACCATGGCCTGTACGAAGGCACGGCGCGAGAGCTCGCTGCCGCTGATCTCCCCTACGAGGACACGGCGGTGCTCTGCCCAAGCGGGGTACACTTCTAAAGAGCTCCTACCTTGATCCCAATTTTCATTCATGCATCTTCTATTTGCCTGAATCAAACCAACAGAAAAGTCCTTCACTAATAAGATCCCCATATCTCCTAGCTTTTCTTGTTTATCCAGCTCAACCGCTGACTCAGAGACTATTATCTACCTAATTATAAATATTGATAACATTCTTAGAACATCCTGTTTAGGCTTGAGATAAACTCTTGTATGAAACATCTCGCAATTAGTCGTCAATTAGTCATTAGGACTTTAAAGACTAGATGATATAGTAGTAATTAGTAAACTAATATGATTAATATAAACATTTGAAAATGTAGCAAGACTATATGTAGCTATCAGGCGTGCGAGTGAGAAACAGGGATGGAAATATACGCCCTATATAGACTCCTTAGCTGACCTGTTGGTCTAGTGGTTAGTGGCCCTGACTGCTATGTTGGAGGTTGTGGGTTCGATTCCCACCCAGGACAATTTTTTGTGTGATGAGCATGATCATTTGTTCCGTGCCTGGGTGTAACTTATCTAGAAACATACATAAGTATGTTTATCAGTTGTCTAGTACTCATAACACAAGCTCTGCTTAGCTTGGGACTAGACGGCGTTGTGTGATAGTTGTGGATTATCATTATTATCCTTTTAACAGTTAATCGTAGAAACTCCGAGCATAGCCCTTTCCATTGCCCTTTGAGTGACTTTAAGCCTTCTGAGGCCCATTGTAAGCGACCACGTTTCGGAGCCATATGTCATCACTGGCAACACGCACTTGTCATAGACTTTCGTCTTAAGACGGAAAACGACGAACCATTTTACGACCTACAATTAACTGTTAAAATGATAATAATAATATTCCACAACTATCACACAACGCCGTCTAGTCCCAAGCTAAGCAGAGCTTGTGTGATGAGTACTAGACAACTGATAAACATACTTATATATTTCTAAATACATACATATTATAAATAAATTACACCTAGACAGATAACAAACGATCGTGCTCATCACACAAACATTTGTCCTGGGTGGGAATCGAACCTACGACCTCCGGCATAGCAATCAGGGCCACTAAGGAGTCAAATAATGACCGGTCCTGTGCGTCTCGCATCCATCGGATTCCCGCAACCACCAGATCATCGGTTCACCTTGTTGGAGGCCTTCCAATACTGCGTCTCCCGGTACGTGGTCGCTACTCCAGAACCTTTCGCCCCCATCGAGCGTTTGTTCTTGTTCTGCGATGACTGCCCACCGCCACTTAAGTTTGGCGATTCTTTGGGCAGTCATTCATTTTCTTCAGCCGGATATGCACTCAAATTGCACAACTAACTCATCAGTCATCAGTTCTCCCTACACTAGTTTTTTTCACTTCCCGAAAATCTGTCTATAAGCTGTACCATGAACAAATCCGGCCTAAATGTGTCCGAATGTAGGCCACTTCCTTATCGGTTGGCTATTTATGATCTTTTTACTATTACGCATAAAAGTTTATGTGATACCAGGCATTTAGGCTTTTCTACGAAATGCTGTTTCAGGCATTAAATCTGTTCATCAATTTTGATTTTGGCGGTGTTTGTTGATATTACTCGTTCCTGTATTTAATAATAAATTCTATTAAAAGACAACCGTAGCTTGTTAAGTATTGTAAAGGTTTTAGTATTAATAAAAGGGCGTTCATCGACAGGCCTGTTGGTCTAGTTGTCAGTGGCCCTGACTGCTATGCCGGAGGTCGTGGTTTTGATTCCCACCCAGGACAAATGTTTGTGTGATGAGCACGATCATTTGTGTGTCTCTGGGTGTAATTTATCTAAAATATGTATGTATTTAGAAATAGTATCTATCAGTTGTCTAGTACTCATATCACAAGCTCTGCTTAGTTTGGGAATTTCAATATCTATGTCAATGATCACAAAGAAAACATCTCAATCATTATATAAGTTGTTCAACAACACGTCAGTTGGGCTGCAATGTCTCAAGTAGGAAGGGTAAGCAAACTATTATATCGTCTATTTGTGCGACAGACACTTTGTACGAGATTCTGAGGTAGGGTACAAGATCATAAGAGAAAGCGAGTTAAGTATAAGGTGGGATGGGTACGGTGTATCTAATTTAGAATCAAAAATCAAAGCATTTATTTCGAATAAACCATTTACAGGCACTTTTGAATAGCCAAGAAGTCAGTCAGAAAAAAATGATTCTAATTGCACACCAATCTCTATGGTGAATAATGTACAAGAAACTCCATGGACACTCTTTTAAATCATGTTATGTATTAAAAATATGTAAAACAAATAATTACGGATATACGTACAAAACGATTTTGGGAACACATTCATTATGCGTATAGCTAAGGAGTAGAATTTTCTGCCGGAATCTGTGTTTCCTGATAGCTATAGCCTGGAGGTCTTTAAGTCAAGGGTGAATAGGTTACGTCTAGGCAAGCGTGCTCCATCGTTGACCACATCGTCGCTTACCAACGTGAGAATCAAAATGGTGGGTGAATAATTTCACTCTGAAGGAGGTACAGATATTTTAGAGCTGGGTACTGAATAGTACATTTTAGGTACAATTTATCGGTAATTACTATAATTTAATTCGCTGTGGGTACACCCGCCATTTTAACTCCCACTTATCAACAGGTGACATAATGATCAAACGCGAACCTAAATATTTTTTATTAGTTTATTTCGTGTCTGACAGTTGGGCAAAGACCTCCCCTTTATCGTTCCAAACCTTCCGAATCCATAAATTAAAAAAAAAAACTTATAAGTTTTGACTCTAGGTAAAAATCACCCTTCCACCTAGAAGTTATATTTTAATTTGCCCAAAACCCGTTATCTTTTTTACTTTACACCACACAACCAAACACTAATATTTGCCATCAAACGCGATAGGTGTTACCGAAAATCTGTGAAAGTGTAAACCCGTTCTGTTTGATCGCTTCGTATGTAGACGACTGTTCTATTTGAACGGTCTGTAGGCCGATCAGTTTTAGGTGAAGGTGAGACCAGGTAAATGGCGCACGGAATGCAGTTTCGTAAGATAATAGTAATGGATGCAGAAATATTTTAAGATTAGGTAATGGTATTATAACCTATTTTCTTCAGGTGAGTCGAGAGCGGTCGCCGTCAGTGGCGGATTAACCCAGCGCGGGGCCTGTAGCACATTCGACCAAGGGGCCCCTGTGTAGACCTATTGAATACTTCTCATTCTTATCTCAATCACCAATAACCCCATGGATTTTAAGATTGGGCAAGGTACTTGGAAAGTACGGTAATGAGGGAAATCTAAGAGATTGGACTATCATATTCAATGAAATAATAATCAGTTGTATTCGTATTTCGATATATTTATATAGACTAAATTTTTTTTTGCGTTCAAGTGCAGGATCCTCAAACACGTCGGGCCTCGATTACGCGGGGCCATATGCTATAATTATGGCTAATCCACCACTGGTCGCTGTACAGCTTTTTCATGGCTTACTGTGAACTGAAGGTCAGGGAAGGCAAGGCACAGCAAGCCGGTCAGGTGCGTCAATAGTCCCACGGAGCGTCTTACAGGCTATGGTGAGCTGATCACCTACAGCGGATTTCAAAGATTTGTAACAACCATGCGAAGCTGGGCGGGCCGCTGGAACAGTATTTTCATTCAATATACATACATACTTAATAACTTCCTGTATCGGCATCAACTAAGTTATTTATGGATCATAACGGAACTTAACTCAAGTGTTTCACTTGAATTAATATTGTAAACTTATGGGACTTTAAGTTCTTAATGTAATTGATAAACAATATAATTGTACCTTTAAGGATCTATAGTTGTGTCTGTAGCGACATCTATGTTGCCAAATAGAAACTATGGCGCGGTTGTATATCCATTCGAAATCAACTATCGGGCTATTGCCCGAACCAGACACAGCACCCGTCTGGTCGGAGGATCCTCCCTTTTCAACGGAGGTTGAAGGAACTTTATATCCTATATATATACAGGGTGGCCCAAAAGTCGTGGATCAAACGCAACTACGGGTTAGATGGGGTCATCAGCTGCAAAAAGTTGTTCTACGGGAGGTCCTTAAGGTCAACCCCTGCAGAGTTATAATTTATTTTGTGTTTTTATGGGAAATATGACTTTTTTTAACTAATTGTTATTAAAATTCGAAAAAATCTACATCCTGTATCTTTTTTATAATTTTTACTAGATTGGTACTGATGAGTCCTTGCGTTAGACATGCAATTTATGGTTGTTTATTGGGTGTGTTGAAGATAATATTAAGTTTTACGATTTATTTTTTTCTCAAATCATAACTTTTTATTTACTTCGGACCCCACTGTGAAAAAAAAATACTCTACCGAAAAGTGACCCTGTATTACAAGTTTTGGCGCATTTAATAGGGATTCTGAAAAGGTATTACACATGGCCATGAGTGGCTCTAATATCTTTCTAGGACGAAAAAACAAAACAACGATTGTGAAATAATTGTTTTATTAAGCAAAGCATTTTACAATAAATGCTCAAAATTCCTGCCTCTGACCATAATACATAATCTGCACCGCCTAATAAAATTCCTACGTAACCTACGGAATGCACCTCTGTTGTTAGTAACTTGTACCCTAGCAAATTCGAGCTTTTGTCGTAGTTCTTGTTCGCTATTGTTCTCTCCTTGGTAAACTATTTCTTTAAAATAGCCCCAAAGAAAAAAATCTAATGGATTTAAATCGGGCGACCGGGGTGGCCACGCAATAGTCCGCCTCGACCAATCCACCGGTTGGGCTATTTTAAAGAAATAGTTTACCAAGGAGAGAACAATAGCGAACAAGAACTACGACAACAGCTCGAATTTGCTAGGGTACAAGTTACTAACAACAGAGGTGCATTCCGTAGGTTACGTAGGAATTTTATTAGGCGGTGCAGATTATGTATTATGGTCAGAGGCAGGAATTTTGAGCATTTATTGTAAAATGTTTTGCTTAATAAAACAATTATTTCAAAATCGTTGTTTTGTTTTTTCGTCCTAGAAAGATATTAGAGCCACTCATGGCCATGTGTAATACCTTTTCAGAATCCCTATTAAATGCGCCAAAACTTGTAATACAGGGTCACTTTTCGGTAGAGTATTTTTTTTTCACAGTGGGGTCCGAAGTAAATAAAAAGTTATGATTTGAGAAAAAAATAAATCGTAAAACTTAATATTATCTTCAACACACCCAATAAACAACCATAAATTTCATGTCTAACGCAAGGACTCATCAGTACCAATCTAGTAAAAATTATAAAAAAGATACAGGATGTAGATTTTTTCGAATTTTAATAACAATTAGTTAAAAAAAGTCATATTTCCCATAAAAACACAAAATAAATTATAACTCTGCAGGGGTTGACCTTAAGGACCTCCCGTAGAACAACTTTTTGCAGCTGATGACCCCATCTAACCCGTAGTTGCGTTTGATCCACGACTTTTGGGCCACCCTGTATAAACATAGAAAATATTCTGTAACTTCCTCCGATCTTATCATCTCCCCAGCTTTTTCCCAAATAGCTTGGGGTCGGCTTCCAGTCTAACCTGATGGAGCTGAATACCTGTGTTTTACATGGAGTAAAACACAGATATTCAGCTGAGCAGCCAGATGGCTGTTGGGGCCGAAAGGTTCTGGAATGGCGACCACGTACCGGAAGACGTAGCGTTGGAAGGCCTCCTACAAGGTGGACCGATGACTTGGTAACGGTTGCGGGAGTCCGATGGATGCGAGACGCACGGGACCGTTCGTTGTGGCGACGCTTGGGGGAGGCCTATGTCCAGCAGCGGACGTCTTTCGGCTGAAATGATGATGATGATGATGACATGGAGTAACTGCTTATCAGACCTCCACAACCCAGTTTTCTGGGCAACACGATACTCCTTGGATAGACTGGTGGTCAGACATCTGGCACTACCTGTAACGACTGTCAAAGATCTACGAATGACAATTGGGACCAACGGCTACACGAGGGGTTAATGGCAGGATATCTTCGAGTGAAGTACAGTGGCTGTTTTAATTATTCGCAAATTGATTCCTAGTGGATATTGTGATGTAAAATTGGTGTTGTTTTGTATCCCAAGTGTCTGCGCAACTGGAATAATATGTGGAATCATTAAAATAGGCGCGGTCTCGGTAAAATGGAGCTGAGAATTTTATTGTAGTTTTAGCTACCTCAGCGAAGTTTGCTGAGAAGACTGAATCGATACATTTGCTGCCAAATACTTCAAAAAACATTAGAATGTGTTACACCTGCATTCTAATGTAAAACAAAAAGAAACAATAAAAACTGATGACTATGCAGCATGGTCTCTGATCTTAGCCTGTTCCACAAGTAGCGAAAAAAAAAAAAACAACAGCTTTACGTGCTTTTGTAATGACCTAGATGAACTTAGAAAAGTATATGACTTGAAAAATCTATATTGTTACTTGTAGGATTTTGAACCCGCAATCTTTTTTTTTATTATTAATGATAGGCTCGCGTTTGACCACCATCTCACCTGATCGTAAGCGATGATGTAGTCGACGATGGAGCACGCTTGTCTAGAAGTAACCTATTTACTCTTGACTTAAACACCCCTAAGTTGTAGCTATCAGGAAACACAGACTCCGGCAAGGAATTCCACTCCATGGCTGTACGCATAATAAATGTGTTCTCAAAACGCTTTGTGCGTATGATATCTACCATGTACCGGTGGCGCAACGCCGTACGTCTAGTGGTCCGATGATGGAACGAAATCTTATGCATGAGAGGTGGGTGCCTTAACCACTGGGCTATCACGACACCTACCCTATTACTGTACAGCAAGTTTCTCCGATCTATATGGCACAAAATAGACATGTCTAACTTTGAACCACAAATAAATGTCACCACCATTGCCGTACATTTCTATCGAAAACCACAAAGTTCCTTTCAACCCCAATTTATTACCATGTCTGACAAGATCCCACGACCATTCCACACAGACCTCTATTCAACACCAGTATATTCCGTAAGTTCTCTTAATTTTCTCATGTGAAGGGAAGCAGGGAAGGTCTTGGATATTTGGTTGTTGTTTTTTTTCTGTTTTCATAGTAGATTTATGAGTTAGGACGTGGACTAACGCGTTAAAACGTGGACATGTTTTTAGAATTTTTCTAAATGTAGGTATACTAATTTTATAAAGAGGTAAAAGTAAGTTTATATGTAGGGAATCTCTGAAACTACCGAACTGATTCTAAAATTTTATGCTTTAAGCTATATATAACATGAGTTTTGATTTATAATGAGGGGAAGTACTAATTCCACGTAAGTGAAGCCGCTGGCAGAAGTTAGTAGTCATTTTTAGGGTTCCGTACCTCAAAAACGAAACCCTTGTAGGTTCACTTTGTTGTCCGTCCGTCTGTCTGTCTGTCTGTAAAGACCCTTTATCTCGAGAACACGTGGAGGCATCGAGTTGAAATTAAAACCATATACTCAGGTCTGCGGTCCCTTGAAGGAAGGTTTAATACATGTAGAGTCACGAGCAATCTACACTAATATTATAAGGAGGTAAACATAAAAACAATTATGTTTTTTTGTTTGTATCCCTGGAATCTATCTAAATGCGAAAGAATAAGTAATCTCTGGAAGTACCTACTAGTCCGGTTGCTAAAATTTTTTCACCGACAGAAAGCTGTTTTATTCCTGAGTGACATAGACAATATTTTATGTACTTACGCGGGCGACGCCGCGGGAAAAAGCTAGTAAGATATAAAGGTACATTGTCACATTTTCTATCTATCTTGACTTCTGTCATTCATTTTTGGGTCGTGGTGTTTCGTAAGCGTTTTTTTTTAATAAAAATCCTTGATCTTTAAAGGCTTAAGGGCACTTTCGAAAAGAATTTTCATTAGTTACCTACTCAAAAGACAATAGACAGTTATTGAACAAATAAAAAAAGCCCTTTTAGATTCGTTCACACGTAATGAGATCATCTACCCTTACTCCTTAATATTTACATAATTCATGATTCATACCCGTACGAACGCAGCTGTTAAAATAATTCCTCGTCTATTATTAGATATTATTGCCACGACTGCTCGCCCACTTTCACTGCCCGGCTCCGTTTTGACAAGGCGTTATATTTAGAAGATAAAGTATTGAAGGGAGGACTAGATTTTGCTGGTATCTCGTTACAATGTAATATTTTTCTAGGTTTGCCTGCCGATCACAACATCAAGGTATATTTTAGTAGATTTGCCTGCCGATCACAACATCAAGATATATTTTCTCCCTATTCCTAAAGATATTCTATATTTGTTTGAGAGAACACTAGGTTCTTCTAAAAAACGAATTCTTCACTAGGAGTCTCTGAAATTTATAATGGATAGGTTTTTTTAAGAAACTAACTGACCCGGTGAACTTTATACCACCTAATAGTCAATAATAATAATAATTCTTTAGCAAAACTTTCAAAGGATAACGCCATCTACTGGTATTACCAGAACCAGAATAATTCATTTTAAAATGGCATTTTAATTAGAGATGGCGTTGTATTCGAAATTTTTTTTTTTCGTGAATTTTACAATATTGTTTCACCGTTTGAACCTTCCCTGGACTGTCACGAAAATTTCAATATCCGAAATGGTCTACCAAATATACCAAAAAAAATATTTAAAAATCTGTCTAACCGTTTCGCAGGATTTCGAGTTCACTGTGACACCAGAACAACATAACTCGTCCGATCACATTACGAAACCTTTCAATTCAGTACCTATTAACCGAAACTGGTACTAGGCCGAAACTCTTTTTTTTTGCCGAAACCGTAGGTAACCGAAAGTTCGGTCTGATATTATTAGCTTGTAGCGACATCTATGGCGCCACATAATAACCAAAAACAACGAAATCCTGCATCATGCAATTAAAGTACTTCGCACAATTTGAACATATACTTTAGCCCGAAATACATCTATGGGGCAGTTGCCTGGATCAGACATAACATCCGTCAGGTCTGAGGATCCACCCTTCACAACGAAGGTTTGCAGGACTTTACTCGCATACCTCTAAAAGCTTTTTAAATATACTGTGCGAATATTCAAATAGTTCACCGTGGCTCTAGAACGCAAAGAATAACTGAAGGACACATGTGGGTTCTATTCAGTAAAATTAACACGCACTTCGCTCTACCATAGAGCGGGAGAAGTCACTTAATGATTTCCCAGCTCAAAAAAAAACCTGGGCATATTCTAAAGAAAAAATTTGAATATATCCTGTTGCCAAAAGCCACTTGACCCAAATTAAATGCAAGGACAAAATGAATGACCGACCAATAACGCTAAATATTTCCTGGTATTCTCAATAAATCAACTATTGACAAGTAAATGCGACGTTGCCGTGATAATCTGCCATAAATAATGGTATATTTATGCTCTATGGTCTAATTCGTCTACGCTTCATAGTCTATGGTAATTGGGTCATGGACTCATAAATTCGTCAGAACGACCTTTTTAATTATTAGTTGTTGCAATTAATTTGCAACACTGGATGATGTTTGTTTTTTAGACAGCTTATCTTGCTTTGTGATCATGCGTAATTTTATGGTTTGAGCAGAAATTATATGGTTTACAATCTTTCTATAAAAAGGAGAAACTGACTGACTGACATATTTAATATACAGCCGAAACTAGGAGCGTGAAAATTTGCACAACGTTTCCTTTTAATGATATTTATTTTGCAAATAGATATAAAAAAAAAAAAACACTTTTATTCAGACAGTCATTTTAAACTAGATGAGGCCGGTGTTTCCTAGCTGACTACCCTGAGAAGAAACACCGAAACAAACTCAGAGGTCAAAGTCTCTTTTGAAGTCCATACAGTAAATATATAATGGTCAAATCACATGAGAACCATGCAGATTAATTTGTCTGAGATGGTCTTTTGAAGAAAGAACCATACAGATTGGAGTGGACCTGTCCAGTCAGTGCAAGCATTTGTCAGTATTCGAAAAGCTCAACTCAGGACTACTAAGGAGATCAACGACTTGACGAACAATACCAAGGAAAGGACATTTGGGTAGGCCGCAGAAATTTTTTAAAAATGTCAGACATGCGTTAAAATTACTGAAAAGGAAAAAAATGCAATCAACATAGTCCTCATGTTCACAATAATAAAAGGAAATATATAGTTTACAAAATCTAACACATAGTAAAGTAAATATTTATGTCAAAAATTAATAGAAAATAAAAATTTCAAGTTGCAAAATAAAAATAATCTACAATGTCAAATTGTAATACTAAACATCAATGAAGATATCCGCAGGAGAACCAAGGTAAGACATAGCCTGAAGAATCGCCAAACTTAAGTGGCAGTGGACAGGGCACATTGCTCGCAGAACAGATAGTCGATGGAGACGAAAGGTTCTGGAATGGCGACCACGTACCGGAAGACGCAACGTTGAAAGGCCTCCCACAAGGTGGACCGATGACCTGGTGAGGGTCGCGGAAATCCGATGGATGCGAGACGCACAGGACCGGTCATTGTGGCGACATTTTATGATCATGATGATGAAACATCAATGTCAAAACGATGAGGATGAAACGGGGGTTCAAAGTTTATTTAGAGAAACCTACTTTCATGATGGTGGAGCCACTGGCAGAAACTAGTGGGTACATATAAATAAAATTGGAGTACATGTTTGTATTATCAAAATAATATTTTATCATTCGAAAACTAAAACAAAAAAAATATTAAAAAACCCGACAGCGTAACAAATAACTTTACATAAAAACTGAAAAGAAAAAAACAAGTTCAGTTCAGTAGCGTACCAATTTAATTGCAGTAATTTAAACACATAAAATAAATGAGAGACTGCAACAGTTGGGACCTATATTGGATGAAATGATTTAAGTCTAGACTATTTTAATGGGTCCCGAATATTGCAGTCAATATGTTCCGTATTAGAATTTATTATAATCTAATTAATATCACTATTTATTCACTCTATTTTAGGCGTTTATTTATCAAACCTACCTAATCATCTGCCTCGCTTATTTTGTATCTTAAATAAAATTGAAATTTCTGTTTGTAACATCAAAAAAAACATTTGTTTACTAAACGTATATCAAAGTGTATTCGATAATAATAACAAAAACTTAGAATTTTGAAATTTTTGGTTATCTATCGATTTGTTTCGGCTAATATCCAGAACGACTAGACCGATTTTGATGTGGCATTCACTGACGAATAGCAAATATTACAAGCAGTTACTTGGGCTACTTTTCTTTTTCCTGTTATATTTGACCCTCCTACCCCACCCCCTAATTTTATGCTTTTAGTATTTTATATGGCAGCGCAAGTCAGCTAGGAATAAAATAAATTCACTTTTCTCTATATCCTTCACACACCTTCAAAAGCTGACACCGCGAAACTCACATCACATTATAATACAAAGTGCTTACTCCTGTCGTGCCCACGGGTCCTATGGTGAATACCAATGGGCATATTATGGTGGATGGTGGTCAAGACAACGTCTCGGCGACAGGCACGGCATAATGATGGCAGCATGGTAATTGTTGACGTAACTGTGAAAATTATAATAGTTCATATTTTTTTGTTTTTAAGGTTCCGTAAATCAAAAGGAAAAAAACGGAACCCTTATAGGATCACTTTATTGTCCGTCTGTCTGTCTTTTGTCTGTCAAGATCCTTTATCTCGGGAACGCATGGAGGTATCGAGTTGTAATTAAAACCATATACTCAGGTCTGCGGTCCCTTAAAGCAGTGAAAAAGATCAAACTTCTAAGTTAACAAAGAAAAAGATACGGCTGGTTATGTCGTAAAAAACATAGGTATATTTCGACACTCAATTTATAGGGTAGGTACCACCTTCCCGTTGACCTAAAATCCTGAAATTTGGCTTAAAGCAAGGTCTCATAACACAGGTATAGAAATAAATCTAAAATCAGTAAAATTGCTGTTACTTGTTTTGAGATTTGGAAACATTTTTAAGACTCCATTCGAGAATTGAACTATTTACATAGGTAAGTTGCTCGCACTTGCCCAGATTTTTTAAAGTTGCCCCAAACTAAGAATTACTTCTATATCGTGGGTGAATAAGAATCAAAGCAGGTATTTATTTCAAATAAATCATTTACTTTTGAATTGTCATTTGTCTGAAATATAATGCTGATTGCACATTCCAAAGCGTAGATCTCTAAGGAGAAGAACGTGCAAGAAACTCCATGGACAACAAACTGAGACTGAGATTAAATAATTATAAAAAGATTTTAAAAAATTTGTAACAGTAGGTTATGAAATACATACTAGCATAGCATAGTCGGCCTTATAATGTTCCCACTGTTGGGACTCAGGCCTCCTCTCTAGGAGAGGGAATGGGCCGTAATCCACCACGCGGGCCCAGTGCGGGTTGGTGAATGTCACATGTCTTCGAATTTTTGGTTCTAGGACATGCCGGTTTCCTCACGATGTTTTCCTTCACCGTTTTGAGAGCAGTGGTGATGAAATAAATTACACAAAGTAATGCGCCTGGCTGGGTTTGAACCCGCAACCTACAACTCGTAAGTCGGGGCCGTTACCACTGGACCACTGCTCTCATAAAAATGTTTTATGAGAGCAGAAATACATACTATAAAAATGTTTTCTCCTATATTTTTGACAAGAGAAACTTAGAGGTGTTGCTTTTGAATACAGAGGTACTCTCGCTTGTTTACTCCAATAAATTAACTAATCCAATACTGCTATGGAAATAGTTAATTTTATTACAACCATACTTAAACGACTCGGTTGACGGGTTCCACTTATTTAATAACATAGTCATGTCCACATTAGAGCACGACTGTTTCCTATACATGATGTAACTAGTTCCTGGTTTTAATCATAAACAAACCAAGCTACAATATTGACTTATTAAGCATAATCTGCCTTTTTAATGTTCCCACTGCTGGGACTCAGGTCTCCTCTCTAGGAGAGGGAATGGGCCGTAATCCATCACGCCGCGCCGGCCCAGTGCGAGTTGGTGAATGTCACATGTCTTCGAATTTTTGGTTCTAGGACATGCCGGTTTCCTCACGATGTTTTCCTTCGCCGTTTTGAGAGCAGTGGTGATGAAATAAATTACACAAAGTAATGCGCCTGGTCGGGTTTGAGCCCGCGACCTGCAACACGTAAATCGGGGCCGTTACCACTCGGCCACCACAGCTCTCACAATATTGACAAATAAGCTAAAACTTCGAAAAAAATTGTGAATGTTACGTGCGTACCTTTTCTAGAGAGGAGGCCTAAGTCCCAACAGTGGGAACATTATAGGGCTGATAATTCTATATCTACTTTGATTTGGCTTCATCATCTCGCGTTTTTCTCTCCCAGGTACAACTCTTGGTGTTATTTTAACCTCTCAGGCACCAGTGTACCGAATACGGTACACCTCATACCAGCTAACTTAAACCTTATTACGTAAAAATAAGGTTTAAGTTAGCTGGTACCGAGGTGTACCAAATTCGGTACACTGGTGCCTGAGAGTAAGTTAACTTCTTAACACGGGTGAACAACGTCCTACGACGTCAAATTTGTATAAATTGTTGTTAACACAACGTCTAATCACGTCCAATAAAAATATGTAATTATTTGCACTAGGTACGTCTCATAACGCCAAACAGCCATAGTAAATTCTATTAGTTAAACTTTTTCTTCGCAACACTTGCAAATGTCAAATATCAAGAGCTGCTTGTAGAGCAAAACTTTTATCAACGTATGTCCGGTTTATATGTGAAAATATTGTGTCATAATATGTGCACCTCACGAGAGCGGCACTGGGCCGATCCGAAAAGAAAATCGAGTATCGTGAATTTTTAGTTACATCACAAATTAAGCACTTCCTTTGTGATTGTAAGAACGAAGTGCTGACACATCACTTTTGTACGTGGCACGGCTGGCATGGTTACCAACTGGGGAGCAGGAAACACGCATACACATAGCATAGACATAGGATAACTTTAACCCTACACTTTAGTAGTCTATCAGTGTATAGTATCTAACCCTAAATAAGCTTAAGTTTGTTCGGAACCCACGATGCGCGAGTCCAACTCGTACATGACTAGTTTTTTTAGGGTTCTGTAACTCTAAAGGAAAAAATGGAACCCTTATAGGATCACTTTGTTGTCCGTCCGTCTGTCTGTCTGTCTGTCTGTTTATCAGTCAAGACCCTTTATCTCGGGAACGCGTGGACGTATCGAGTTGAAATTAAAAACCATATACTTAAGGCTGCGGTCTCTTGAAGCTGGGAAAAAATTAAACTTCTTTAGTCAACGGGAAAAAAATAGCCGTTTATGTCGCAAAAAACGTATATTTCGACACTCAAGGGAACCAAAATTCTAGAGTACTTTCCGTTGACCCAGAATCCTGAAATTTTGCATAAAGTAAGGTCTTTTAACACAAGTATATCTAAAAACATAAAAAAAAATGTGATTTTGAAAAATCTTCGAGACTCCGAACAGTAATTGAACTCTTTACATAGGTAAGTTTGTACGGAACCGACAGGGCGCGAGTCCGACTCGCACTTGCCCAGTTTTTTTTCTTTTAATTACTAAGTATTTAACTTAGTGATTCCTATGCTAAACTCCTGAGAGAAATTTGCTCTATAATCCCCGCAGTCGGTCAAAAAAGGCTACCAAATAAAACAGATGTACAAACTATCTGACCCATAATCCTAACTACCGCAAAACCATCCGTTCATCCGTTAATAACACTAATTGATATGCCCCGGTTTCGCCCGTAATTATATCGAGAGCGCTTCCTTACATTATGCTGTTATACTGGTTAGGGCAATGTTGTGATGTTCTCTGTGGCTATTTGTTTTAGCTTTAATTGAGTGAAAATTTGTTAAAGGGAAATGAAATACATAAATTATTATGCTAAGGAGATGATGATTTGGTTTCCGAGACTCGTTCATATCATAATAATAGTATTCCACAAATTTCACACAACGCCATCTAGTCCCAAGCTAAGCAAAGCTTGTGTTATGAATGAACAACTGATAGACATACCTGAACATTTCTAAATACATACATATTATAGATAAATTACACCCAGACACGGGACAAATGGTCGTTGCTCATCACACAAACATTTGTCTTAGGTGGGAATCGAACCAACGACCTCCGGCATAGCAGTCAGGACCATTAACAACTAGACCAACAGGCCTGCCATTATTACGCTAAGGAGGTGATGATTTAGTTTCGGGAGCTCGTTCATATTCTGGCATGCTTCCAATGGACAAAAGGTAGTTCTTTACAGACTACCTTTGGATAGACTCAACGAAAGGAGATAGATTTAGGGCTGCCATTATACAAATATCGTGAATAATACACGTATATGTATATGCCTCTACGGTCCGGACTAAGCGTTTCGGCTCGTCGTTTATACCGCGTACATCGAAGGACTGGAACAATTTGCCTGCTGAGGTCTTTCCATCCGATTATAATTTAGATGTCTTCAAGGCTAGAGTGAATAGGCTCTTAATAAACTAGTGCACCTCACCATCAACGATTGCATCACTGCTTACCATCAGGTGGGATCGCAGTCAAGCACTAGTTTATATCAATTAAAATAAATAAATATACAAACTGGAAATAGTATCCAAATTAAAAATATTAAAAATATATCTAAGTATACCAATAAACACTTGCACATTTATACGAGATTCTGAATAACGAAATAATTATTCCAAAAACTTTTAATTTTTTTTTTTTAGAACCTGCATTTCCTGGAAAAAGTTTTGTAAAATATTCGACTAAATGACGGAATTACCGAATGCCAACCGAACTTTCAGGCGTTATCTATCTTTTTTTTCACGTGCCACTAAGCCATTTTATCAAGCATTGCGTTAGATTGCGTTGGAGTAAAACAACAAGCTTTTAAACCACGTCGACGATAAATCGATCGATTAGCCTTGCAGTATTAAATATTATCACTTAACCTGCTTAAACTAGCTAGTAAAAGCAGTCAGTAACATGGCAAAGACCCAGGTTATTGAGCATTCTATTTTACTTATTAAACAGTTAAATACACATTCAATAACACTGTACTTATTATTTCCCTTTAGAGTTTTGTTAAAATGTCTAAATACTCTAAGTTAAAGCCTATGTTACCGGCACATGTCAGACCCAGCCTAGGGGCCATGTCTCCGCTTGTCCATTGTAGCAAGTTACTCCTTAAATGGTAAAGCTAACAGAATTCAATTTGAATACAATTTTAGAACTATTACTGGTTAAATACGAGGTATGGTGTGTGGTGCAAGTTATAAGATTTAAAAACATATCTGGTTTTGATTGGTTTTAACACTAGAAGAGCGGACGTCCCAAATTTGACCCATTTCGAAGTTCTATAAATATAAAGGTAATAAAATCGCATTTTTTTATGAAAGGTGATGATTATTGATAACACGAGATTCCATAAAAAGTCATAAAAAATGCAATTATAAGCATAATAAAACATTAACTAAAGCAGAAAGAACATCGAAATGGGTCAGATTTGGGACGCTCGCGCTTCTAGTGTTAAGGCATTTTTTGACATCTTTACTCGTGTTTTCCTTTGCAAGCAGTATTATTAGTCCAGTGGCAAAGGCCCCGACTAACGAATTGTAGAACGTAAGTTCCAACCCAGACAGTAGCTTTACTTTATATAATTTATTTCATTATAGATACTGTGCTTAAAACGGTCAACGAGAACATTGTGTTTCAAACTTGAATCGGTGCTCTTATCGCTAAAATCGATTAGTTAAATTGCTTGTTTTTTATTTAATTTTATGTGCGGTAGAGACACATAATCTAGGAAGTTTTTTATGGATTTGATCATCGTATTGGACTTGACAGTAATCTTTCTTTGAGTCTTCTTTTCGATTCGATGGCAAACGCTTTTTTTTTTTTGGGCCAAGTAGCTACGTTACTTTCAACATCAAACGCTTCAAGTTCATTAGAATAGCATAATCAGCCTTATAAAGATCCCACTGCTGGGACTCAGGTCTCCTTTCTAGGTGACGGGAATGGGCTGTAATCCACCACGTGGGCCCAGTGCGAATTGGTGAATGTCATCATGTCACATATCTTTGAATGTTTCTAGGATATACTGATTTCCTGACGATGTTTTCTTTCATAGTTTTAACTGACTGGGTTCGAACCATTTGTATTTTGGGCTGGTGTCCGCAACTACACGACTAAAGAACGTATTTTGCGTACGGGTGGGACAAATGTGTCATTCGATCCACCCCAGCTCCTCCCAGATGCCAGCAGCGCCTTGGTGTTACTGACCATTTCACGGAGGTTACCTGGGTTTCTCGAAGTACTTTGCCCTGTATCCAGCGACCACTGGGCAGCTTAGAAGCAGATGAGTTGCAAGTTTATTACTTGCACCAAACCCCACCTATTTACTAATGCCAGTCTCAAATAACTTCTGTTAGTAAACTGCAAATAGGTTTTACTTAGCACCGAATCTCTTCATTGGGCGGCCATATTGTTTTAAATTCTTCGTGTCTCTCTTTTTATTACTACACATGTCTTGAACTATTTTAGTTCTGGGATATTTTTTTAATAATATAAGCTACCTAGTGCTTTACTGCAATCCCACCTGATGGTAAGCAGTGATGCAATCGTTGTTGGTGAATCGCACTAGATTATTAAGAGCCTATTCACTCTAGGCTTGAAGACATCTAAATTATTATTGGACGGGAAGACCGCTGTACGCGGTATAAACGACGAGGCGAAACGCTTAGTCCGGACCTTAGAGGTATTATGCCGGTTTTCTCCTAGGGGAGGTCTATGTCCAACGGTGGACGTCTTTTGGCTGAAATGATGGCCTGATTACTATGATTTGACAGCTATGACGTCACAACATGGCGCGAAATCTATCCTATTCTTATTTGAATTGCAATGTAAATCACACTGATTAATAAATAATATCATTTCTATTGTTTCAGAAGCCCACTCGATGCACAGGCGGCAAGCATCGGATGATGAGACCTACGACGATCCTCAGCTTGGAGACGAAGCTGCAGAGTATGATAACCTGAACGACACGGAACAAGCAGGTGAGCAGGATTACTTATAACCTATATATATAGGATAAATACACTACCATCATTTAATCAATTGCGGATTTGCGGACGACGACCAATGGGTAGCTCGCCGTCCGGTCGTCCGGTAAAGATCGAGCCTAAGTCCTCGACGGAACGTAGTGTTCGACACGTGTCTCAAAGAGATGTCAGCTCAACCGTACAGGTCCAGTAGGGCAGATGCTCGCTAGGGTCATGGAAACGTTGAATGAAAGGGTTACCATGGCCCTGTAACACAAAGGGCATACTGCAAGACACAGGTGGGTTTTAGTCAGCAAGTCTGACACGCCCTCTGGCTAGGGATGGAGATTCTTCCTAAAGAAGTTCGTTTTTAGGGTTCCGTACCTCAACAGGAAAAAACGGAACCCGGAAAAAGAAATTTTATTTTTTTATAATTAATTATAGGATCACTTTGTTGTCCGTCTGTCTGTCTGTCTGTCAAGACCCTTTATCTCGGGAACGTGTAGAGGTATCGAGTTAAAATTAAAACCATATGCTCAAGTTTGCGGTCCCTTGAAGCTGTAAAAAAATCAAATTACTGAGCTTAAGAAAAAAAAAAATATACGGCCGTTTCTGTCACAAAAAACGCACATTTCGACACTCTCAAAGGAATCAAAATTCCCGTAGACCCATAATCCTGAAATTGGCATAAAGCATGGTCTTATAGTATAGAATAGATATAGGAATAAATCTGAAAATAGAAAATTTGTTGTTACTTCACAAAAAAATATTCTTTTTTGCGATTCGAAAAAATCTTCGAAACTCCATTCGGGAGTTGAACTATTTACACATAAGAAAGTTTGTACGGAACCCTCAATGCGCGAGTCCGACTCGCATTTGCCCAGTTTTTTAATTTTTAGTTTCTATGATAGATGTCGCTATACCATTTTAACACCGATTTATTTATTTCAGAGGAAATCAAACCACCTTCAATAGAAACGAATTCAACTTCATATGAAGTGAAATCCGGAGAAAATGTCACAATGGTGTGCAAAGTTAATCCTGAAAGTAAGTACATCAGTTTTTTACACATCACATCGCCCTAGCACTTTTACACATCACATCGCTTTAGCGCTTTTACACATCACATCGCTCTAGCACTTTAACACATCACATCACCCTAGCACTTTTACACATCACATCACCCTAGCAATTTTACAGATCTCACCGCTCTAGCATTTTTATACATCACATCGCATTAGCACTTTTTTGTCACTTCTTCACTTCTAAACGCCTGATCGGATATCTGTTCGTTAGTCTCGCTTAAACTTGAGAATGGTTGGACCGATTTGACTAATTTTGGTCTTGAAATATTTGTAGTCCAGGGAAGGTTTAAACGGTGAGAAAATATGAAAACATTCACGAAAAAAAATCAAATACAACGCCATTTTTAAATGAATTATGCTGGTTCTTGTAATGCCAGTAGATGGCGTTATCCTTTGACAGTTTAGCTAAAAGGTCAACAATCATTAACTATTAGGCGGTATGAAGTCCGGCGGGTCAGTTAGTTACATTAATAAAATTTAAATTAACTAACTTCTATACAGGTACATGCAACGAAATACTTTAGACACTATCTGAGTTTTACACAGCGCCAGTCGAGTCAGAAAAGACACCTTGAGTCTTCTCAAGAGTCCGTAAAAATCAGATATAAATCAAGAGTATACACAATAGTGGATATCCAACCCATACGCACAAAATCTTTGCCTTTACAATCAAAATCGAAAACATTTATTTCAAACTAGCTGACCCGGCGAACTTCATACCGCCTCGCCTAACAGTCAATGCATGTAGTATATCTTTCGATATAGTCAACCGATTGCGATGAAATAAAGTCTAAGTAATATATCAAGTTACACACAATTTTAATGTATAAAAGTTATCTACATAGATTTCGTACATTTTACGCGATGCACGCACAACTAAAAACTTCTACAGATTTATTGTTTGTATATATAGATAAAACATTTACAGGCACAGGCACGTTTGAATTGTCAAGAAGTCTGTCTGAAAAATGATGCTAATTGCACATACCAAAGCATAGATCTCTATGGAAAAGAATGAGCAAGAAACTCCATGGACACGGTCTTACAAATACCTCGGTTACATATTTGGCGCACGCGCCACCATCAGTGAGACATTTGAGTGAGCATGACAAACCCAAGCTCATTTATGTCAAATAAGTCAAATAGTAAACTAAAATTGTTCCACGGTTAGACCGTAAGTGGAAAGTTTGTCACTACAACCGATGCGGAATTCTGAAGCGGTGTTATGAAGCGGTGTTCTTACAGCATTAAGAATTTCCACGTGTATCAAACGACGTTTTTCAATGCACTTACGTAAATATAAATAAAAGGGGGTTGACGCGCGACTCGTGGGGATAATAAAATGTGGCGGGTGCGAGCTCCCGCACTTTTCCGCACTAATCCGATAAATAGTAAATTGCGTGACTAAAAACGGCATGGATATAAGCAGGTTTTCGAATAAGTGTATTGAAAAAATGCTTTTCAGTTCTGCTATACAATACCACCGATTTCCTAATGTTTCTAATTAGGAAATCTTAATGGCTGTTACTTCTAGTTAACATTAGAATAATTCTAGACTATACCTTTAGATATCTAACGGCAAGGTAGCTGCAACACGCCTAGGTCATGACCTACCCACGATATGCAAACATATATTCAAATTCATTCAAACTGCATAAAAAATGCATCCTCCTTCCCAAAAATATAGGTACATATTAACACATTTCCTTTCTCCGTTCCAAATTCAAAAAATATCAGCCATGACACATCGCGCAATAAAAAAAAGTTGAAAACAAAATGTTGGGGCTTCCGGTTGGCGCCAAAGCGCGTGCGCAAGTTCCGGTTAACTGTCAAACGGTTAACGGACGGATTTGACTGTCTTTGTAATTAAGTGCAATCGTAAATGGTCATGTCGGTGTATCTGTCACGATGTTAGTTATGTTTTATTACTATCACCAGGAAACAAATATACAAAGGTCCCCCACCTTTGCACACTTGTGGTAGACGTTTTGTCATATTACATAGTTACATTTTTAGAGATATGCCACAGAGTGGAAAGTACCGCAAACCTCCGTGGAATCTTGTTAATATGTCGTCGGTGTTCCTCATAATAATAAATAAATAAATAATTGATTCGCAAGAGCAAACGTGCTCGGAAGAAGGATGTATAATCCAGTAAGGTGCTGGTAGGGATCTTGACCGTACTTCCGGGATTGTCCTGATAGCCGTGGTATACCTCTCCACTCCTTAAGCACCTCAGGATATGTTGCCCTCTTGTTGCTACGTCACTTCGTGCTAGCGAACGTTTATGGGGGCCCATTTATTGAGTGTGCAAGTCACCCCCTGCCTTTTGTCGATGGATATTAAAAACATTGTTTAGGCAGGGGCCATAGTCTTAACATATTTCCTGGTAACCAGTCCACTTAAGACTCCAAAAACCATAGCCTTATATCTTAGTTTTCCATAATTATGTCGCAAAAGTTTCCCACCAACCGGGGGTTGTCCTTGGATGCACTAGCATAGTGCGTACAGGGATAATCACCGGTTCGTACCACTTTCCATTAAAAGCGTCTAAAAGGGCCTCTGCGAGTTGGTTTCGGCTCCTCGTACGCCTTCCAAAGGTCCAGGACCTTAGGGTGTTGAGATAAATAAATGTATAATAAATAAATATACTTATATACAGGGTATCTTTGACATCGATGCTCAAACGAATACCATGGATCCAGTACATGATTTTGAAAACCCCAGTGGTGGAATTTTTCGTCAGCTATTTCTTAATTAAAATATATCGACGGTTGAAAGGCTAATTGATCTAAATGACCTTTTTCCAATATTGAGTTATATACATATTCGGAATCAGCAAATTTTTCTCCGTCGTTTGAGTCAGGTTTCAATTTTTTTTTGAAAAAATGTCGCTTAGATCAATTAGCCTTTCAACCGTCGATATATATGTTACGGCTAATACCCGAAGTGCGGCTACACCTAGTTTTAGCCGGTTAGAACTAGGTGTAGCCACTTACTCTTGGTTAAACCTAGTACGAGCCGATTGTTTTCGGGTAAAACTAGGTCTAGCCTTCATCATGCCGGCTACAACTAGGTCCAGCCATTCCCTGTCGGATAAAACTAGGTCTATCCGATATCATTCCGGCTAGAACTAGGTCCATAGCATGCCAGCTACAACTATGTACAGCCAATCCCTGTTAGATAAAACTAAGACACGCGCTGCTGCTGCAGACGCTGTGAGTCACACTCGCTAGTAGACCTGCAGTAGATCAGCAGCACCTGGCGCTCACAACCTGCAGAGGCGCGTGCCTCGCTATGCCCTCCACCCCGCGCCGCTGCTGCAGATGCTGTGATTCATGAGTGTGACGCGGGGCGGAAGGCTTGGCGGGACACGCATCTAAGTTTTATCCAACAGGGATTGTCTGGATCTAGCCGGTATAGCAGTCAGGGCCACTAACAACTAGATCAACAGGCCAGTCTAATGTATCCTTTATCACAAACATGATAGTACAAAATTATCCCAAGAGAACATACTCCCGGGATAAAAAGAGACGGGATATGATCTACCCGTGTGCTAAATTACATCCAAATCCGTTCAGCAGTTCGAGCGTGAAGAAGTAACAAACACATAGTTATATACACACTCACAAACTTAACTTTCGTCTTCATAATATTAGTGTGAACCGTGATTATCTTATCAATCATAATTATATTTAAATGCTTCTAATACTACCATGAAGAGCAGTGGTGGCCGAGTGGTAACGGCCCCGACTTACGAGTGGTCGTGGGTTCAAACCCAGCCAGGCGCATTACTTTGTGTAATTTATTTCATCACCACTGCTCTCAAAACGGTGAAGGAAAACATCGTGAGGAAACCGGCATGTCCTAGAACCTAAAATTCGAACACATGTGACACCCACCAACCCGTAATGGGCCCGCGTGGTGGATTACTACGGCCCATTCCCTCTCCTGGAGAGGAGGCTTGAGTCCCAACAGTTGGAACATTATAAGGCCGACTATGCTATGCTATGCTAATGCTATGTTAAGGATTTTTAGTTTTAATCTTTTAACCGTCTACATCAGATATAAATCCGACAAACACTCTCGCTTTTATCACGCCAGGGTCGCAGATCTTAATGCTCCATCTCGTCAGCTCTTCTGTCAACTAGAAGATTTGAAGAGCTAAAGAGCCTATGTAGCATCACACAAGAAAAAGAGCGACTTACGCCAATGTCGTGTAAATCAGAAATCAGAAACGTTTCAAATAGACCAATTACAGGCACTTTTGAATTGTCAAAATGTCGGTCAGTCAAAAAAAAAGTGAAACTAAATTGCACGTTCCAAAGCGTAGATCTCTATGGAGAAGAACGTGCAAGAAACTCCATGGACACTCTTATAAATCATATTATGAGTTGCATAAATCTTGGTTACATATTTCTTGTCGCTTCTAATATTATGTGAGCACAATGTAGATAAGTAATAATAAAAATTAATTAAAAACATAGAAATTGAATTAAGCCACTGGCAGCTAAGAGATGACCAGTCTCAACTGACGGCACCCATTCACGAGCATGACGCGTGCATCAGCCCCACTCAGCTCAACTTTTTTGAAGGGAACTGAATCACCCAATAACACGAGCTACCATCAGCAAGATATAAAGGAACGATAAGATAAATAGATAAACATAGACTAAGACTGTCTGCCCCCCTAGCCAAGTCACAAACGATAAACGTAAACTGTCGGTAGTCTTTAATAGATTTTCAACTTTATGTTATTGGATATAAAGTTGAAAATCTATTGAAGATTACATAGTGTTTTCGTGCGTTCCGGTCGCTAACGCTCAGTAGTCTTTAATAGATTTTCAACTTTATGTTCTTAGGTATAAAGTTGAAAATCTATTGGAGATTACTAAGCGTTCACGTTTATCGTTTGCAACTTGGCTAGGGGGGCTGATTATCGAGTGGTGTAATAGGCGCTTAAACAAGATGAAGTTCCCAAGCGCAAACACAAGACCCTGGCGAATAGGACAAGAAAACACTGGTCGGACCAATCCAATGCAAGCGGTTAAGTTAAGGCTGTATACAGAAAGAAAGCTGGAAACTTATAAGCGCTTACCCGCGCTTGACAGCGCTGGTAACCCACGCAGGAAAATATATGAACGCGCGCCGATAAGCACTGAACGGTGCCGACAAGTTCCGACAAGCTTCAACACGCGCTGGTCAGCGCTGGGCGCTGCCATTTAAAATTAATAAACAACTGCGACAACACGCTTTCTTTGTGTAGAACGGACCAGCGCTGTCAAGCGCCGGTAAGCGCTTATTCAAATTCAAATTCAAATTCAAAAGCATTTATTTCAAATAAACCATTTACAGGCACTTTTGAAATGTCAAGAAGTCAGTCAGTCAGAAAAAAATGATGCTAATTGCACATTCCAAAGCGTAGATCTCTATGGAGAAGAATGTGCAAGAAACTCCATGGACACTCTTTTCAATCATGTTTTGCAATTACAAATATCTCTGTTACATGTTTCTTGTCGCTATCATGTGAGAACAATGTCAATAATGTAAAAATAAAAACTAAATATAGATATTAAAATAGCAACTGGCAGCTAAGAGATGACCAGTCTCAACTGATAGCGCCCGTTCACGGACCTGACGCGAATATTAGCACCACTCAGCTCAACCATTTTGAAGGGAACCGAATGATCCAACACACGCGCCACCATCAGTGAGACATTTGAGTGAGCATGACAAACTCTCAACTGCCATGCTTATTTATGTCAAACAAATCCAATAGTAACCTAAAAACCATAAAATAGCTCCATGGTACTCACATTTACAAAGTTTGAAAAAAATGCTTCTACATTATACAATACTAAATTCAATAATAATTAACTACAATAGTACATTACAAATTTAACAAATTCAAAAAAAAAAAGACATTAAAGAATAGTAATAATAGTTTCAAAACTAATCAATTTGTACCCCCGGTGGTAGTGGAGCTGGACCAGCATTGAGCCAAGCATTTTTATCTTGAATATAATCCTCCAACTTATAATATACCTGCCTGCATAGTGTGCGTTTAATACAAGATTTAAATTTCGTTTCATTGAGTTCTAATATTTGGGGAGGTATTTTATTATAACATTTCAAACAGTACCCCATGAAAGAAGAGGCCACTTTAGCCAGTCTGAAACCTGGTTGAACTAATTGGTCCCTATTTCTTGTAACATAATTATGTCTGTCGCCTCTTTTGCTAAAAAGATGAAGATTTTTTCTAACGTACATGATGTTTTCATAGATATATTGACAAGGCACCGTCATGATGTTAATATCCTTAAACAGTTCCCTTAGAGAATCGCACCGGCGGAGATTGTAAATAGCTCTGATAGCTCTTTTCTGTAGAATAAAAATTGAGTCGATGTCTGCAGCCCGTCCCCATAGTAAGATACCGTATGACATGACACTATGAAAATAACTAAAATAGACTAGTCTAGCGGTATCAACATCCGTAAATTGGCGGATTTTTCTAACAGCATATGCAGCTGAGCTAAGCCGTCCTGCAAGAGATGTTAAATGAGGACCCCATTGTAGCCTTGAGTCAAGCGTTATCCCCAGGAAAACAGTTTTGTCGACAAATTCTAGTTTTTCATCGTTTAGTACTACGTCACAATCACTACTTTTGACATTCGGTAAGGAAAATCTTATGCATTTAGTTTTTTTCCCGTTTAAAACTAGATTATTAGCAGTGAACCAGTTTTGGACCTGCAGTAGTGCGTTATTTTCGTCGTCAAGATTATTAGTCCTTCTATTTATCTTAAAAATCAAAGAAGTGTCGTCGGCAAACAACACCATATTAAGTTTATTTTGCAACAAATAGGGTAAATCATTAATATAAACTAAAAATAAAAAAGGACCTAAAATTGAACCTTGGGGTACCCCCATTTTCACATTTAATCCCGGCGAATTGACACCGTTTATTTGAACTTGTTGCTGTCTGTCAATCAAATAAGATTTTAATAAGCTTAAAGCTGTTTTGCCTAGTCCGTAATGCTCAAGTTTCAGGAGTAATGTTTCATGAACCACACAATCAAACGCCTTAGACAGGTCACAGAAGATGCCTATAGCATCCTGTGCCTCTTCCCACGCATTAAAAATGTGTTTTAGTAAGGAGACACCAGCGTCAGTTGTACAACGTCCTTTGGTGAAACCATACTGTTTATCGTGTAAGATGTTATTTGTGTTAAAATGATTAAGCATTTGATTTAACATCACCTTTTCAAATATCTTGCTAAAAACCGGCAACACGGACATCGGCCTATAATTATTAGTGTCTTTACTGTCCCCAGATTTAAAAAGTGGTATCACTTTACTATATTTCATCAGATCCGGAAAAACTCCTTGATCTATACACAAATTAAATATTATAGCTAAGTACGGCGCTATAGTCTCAATAATTGAGGTACAAACTTTGATAGACATACCCCACAAATCTTCTGTCAATTTAACCTTGATTTAATTTATAAGTTTCCAGCTTTCTTTCTGTATACAGCCTTCGATTGCATGTAAGTTTTGTGGTAATAAATACGTTTTTTTCTTTCCTTTACAGGTGGTACGGTGGTCAGTTGGTACAGAAACGGTCTACAATACTTCCTGGGAACTGTCAACATGGTTGATAATGAAAGATATTCCATGTAAGTTTTAATCTCTTGCTAGAACTCTTTATTATTTGAAAGAATTACTACGGACCAGAAGTCCTTCCACAAGGCCTTAAGGGGATGCAACTCGACATACATTTTCACTGTTTTTCATACAACCGGTCTTACGCGATTATGACGTTATTACACTTTTATCATTAGATATTTTGGAAAAACAGTATCTAGTGGATATTATCTAGGCTTCTTTCTATTGATATCAATTTATAAATTTGTGTAAAACTAATCCAGTAAAGATCTCTGAAAATCTGCTATTTCACACTTCATAATTTACTCAAAAATTAAAAGATTCAAAAAAGTGTAGCAATAAAAGTCATGCAAATTCAATCAAGATTTTAAATGAGGAAAATTTTTTCAAAAACTTTTAAGGGTTCTAAAAATCACGTATTTCCTGGAACAATGTAAAATATTCGAGTAAATCACGTAAATACCGAATGCCAACAGAATTTTCAGGCGTTATCTCTCTTTTTGCGTTGTCATTTCGTCAAACATCGCGTTGGATTGCTTTAGATGAAGTAACAAGCTTTTAAAACATGCTCGATGTTGACGATAGGCGATTGAAAAAGGACCCTCTTAACGCGATCCATTTTACGACCTGAACTGTTAAAGGGATGGAACTACATAGGGTGTATAACTCCATCCCTCATTCTCTCTCGCACTCCTGACATCTTAATGTATTATGGTAAGAGCCCTGGAACGCAAAGGACAACTGAAAGAACACAGGTGGGTTTTAGTCAGTAAAAGTCTGACATTCCTAGCGCCACTCAAAGCAGGAGAAACCATTTGACAATATCCCATCATCATCTTCCTGCCCTTGTCCCTTGTTATTTGGTGTCAGCGCAATATGTTTTTAAGGGTTCCGTACCTTAAAAGGAAAAAACGGAACCCTTATATGATCACTTTATTGTCTGTCCGTTTATCAAGACCCTTTATCTCGGGAACGTGTGAAGGTATCCAGTTGAAATTAAAACCATATACTCAGTTCTGCGAAAAATCAAACTTCTGAGTTAACGAAAAAAAAGATACGACCGTTTATGTCGCAATAAATGTGTATTTCGACACTCTCAAGGGAATCAAAATTCATAGGGTACTTCCCGTTGACCTAGAATCCTGAAATTTGGCATGAAGCAAGGTCTCATAGCACAAATATAGGGAAAAATCTGAAAACTGTAAATTTGTAGTTACGTCACAAAAAAAAACTTTTTTTGCGAATCAGTAAAAACACAATTAAGGAATTGTACTGTTTTCATAGGTAACTTTGTACGGAACCCTCAGTGCGCGAGTCCGACTCGCACTTGCCTGGTTTTTTTTCTTCCATTCTGTCCTGTCACCCGTTATGATCATTAACTTCCTTTTCTTTCATATCACTCCTCACACAATCCATCCATCTTTTCTTTGGCCTACCTCTCCATCCATCCACATCTACCGTCCACTCATAACTCGTTTAGTAACGTGCGTTTTATCCCTTCTCTTCACATGACCATACCAAGACAAACGATCCCCGAGGTCGTTCCAGGACCCTGGACATCGTTCCTGGAACGAAAGCAAAGAAGGAGTGGGACTTAGTCAGGAAAAGTTTGACACGCTCTTTCGCTCCGCCCTAGGGCGGGAGAAGTCATTGGATGATTTCCCACCTAAGAAAAAAAGACAAACGATTCCCCTTCAGCAACCCCGGGTATGCTTCTGGTATTGCAGATGTTACCTTCAACTTAAAAGCCCAGGCTCACCACTGCTCTCAAAACGGTGAAGGAAAACATCGTGAGGAAACCGGCATGTCCTAGAACCAAAAATTCGAAGACATGTGACATCCACCAACCCGCACTGGGCCCGCGTGGTGGATTACGGCCCATTCCCTCTCCTAGAGAGAGGAGGCCTGAGTCCCAGCAGTGGGAACTTTAAAAGGCTGAATATGCTATGCTATGCTAAAAGCCCAGATATAGGAAACCAAGTTTGTTTAATCTTTGTCTCCAATTTTCAGAGTGAATGGCAAGAACCTGATGATTACATTTGCTGAAATAGAAGACAGTGGAGTCTGGAGGTGTAAGACGATGCACGAGACTGCTTCTGTCTACGTTGAACATACTCTTCTCGTCACGGAGGCACCTAAGATCCGCAGTAAGTAGATATATTACATTTCGATACAAGTAGAGAAAGTTTGAGATATCCGCGGGAGAACCAAGGTTACCGACATAAGCCAGAACAATCGCCAAATTTAAGTGGGCCCACTGCTCGCGGAACAGACGGTTGATGGGGACGAAAGGTTCTGGAATGGCGACCACGTACTGGAAGACGCAGCGTTGTTGGAAAGCCTTCCACAAGGTGGCCGGATAACCTGGTGAGGGTCGCGGGAATCCAATGGTGCGAGACGCACAGGACCGGTCCTTATGGCGACACTTGGGGGAGGCCTTATATATCCTTCAGTGGACGTCTTTCGGCTGAAATGATGATGAGAAAGTCTGGCATTGCGACAGAGGCGGAATTCGCCCGAGCCGCTAACGAGTGTGTTATAGTGCTGCAGTGACAAATTGGGATTGACAATCCCATCAGGTGGGATCGCAGTCAAGCACTGGTTTATATGAATTAAAAAAAAAACCTCATGATTCAACGACGTTTTTCAATAAACTAGGAAGATATAAACCAACGGGGGTTGACATGCGACTCGTGGTGGTCGCTTAGCGTCCTGATACGATAAATACAATAAATTGTGGCAGGAGCCAGCTCGCGTACTTTTCCGCACTAGTGTGGAAAACAGTACATTGCGTGGTTTTCGAGTAAGTGTATTGAAAAATAGACCTGGTGGACGCTGCTTGATCTAAGACACGCGGGACTGGTCATGGTGGAGATGCTTGAGGAAGTCTTTGTCTATAGTTCGACGGATGCCAATTTTATTAAAAAGAATCAGTACTACCTTCTCTCGGATGGGCTCAGGCTGTCAGGTCAGTCTACCAGATACCATACAATTCAATATCAGTATTTGAAATGGAATGACGGCCTGATTTCCACAATCCAGTTGCTGGGTAACAGAAAATCCCTTGGAAAGAAAAGTGTCAGATTCTGGTTTCAAAATGACTGTCAAACATCCATCAGAAATGCTGGAGTAATAAGTGAAATATCTCCTTCCAGGCACGAATGCGACAAACGGTGGATATGTAGCAGAGGGTTGGGACCTGCACCTGACGTGCAACATCACTGCCTCACCAGTGCCATCAGTGGTGTGGTCTGTGAGTAAGAAGGACCAAGTAAGTATACCTATTTGTCATGATTTCATCTTTTACCCCTGGCTCCTGGTGCACTACTGTGTGTTCTCCGAACACACCAGTTTACATCTCCCGCCTGCATTACACCACCAAGGCGGAGGACACCGTCGAATATGTACGCCAAAAGTTGAAGTTTTTCACTCTAGCTTTTAAAGACACCTAAATTATAATCGGACGGGAAGACCGCAGCAGGCAAATTGTTCCAGTCCGCGGTACGGTTTCTGAGAGTCGTTGTAGAAATACGAAATGCTCTAAAAGCTAGTCTTTTCCTAGCTCTCTTGTATGTATTTACACAATCCATCTATATTATTATATATATAAAAGCGAAATACCACTCACTGATTAATCACGAAATCTCCGAAACTATAACAATTACAAACTTAAAATTTGGAAGGTAGGTTTCTTATAGGGTGTAGACATCTGCAAAGAACGGATTTTATGATACTCCGTCCCTAAGGGGGCAAAACAGGGGTTGGAAGTTTGTATGGAGAAACAAACTATTGCGCCGGCGAAGCCGCTGGCATAAGCTAGTTTATTATACTCATTATACATTTTAATAAGTTGCCTAGTCTCTAAGTTAGAAAGTTATGATAATGGTTTGAATGAGTATGAATAGAACAGTTGTGTAAATACATACGTGTATCGCTACCGCAAATATATATTTTTGTTATCAAAAATTGAGAAAAAGTGCGGCCATTTTCTTCGCTAGATTACTGCTTAGCAAAAGGAGGTGACCACTGCTCATTCCCCCTCGCTCCGGCCCATGGCCTGAACCAGGGACCGGCGCGAGAGCAAGCGGTACTCAACCCAAGCGGGGCACAAAAAAAAAGTCAAAAAAAGAAAATCAAAAATTTTTAATAATAATTCGCGGAGTCTACAGTGTTCTCACATTCACATTATAAAAAAGCGGCTATATAAAAAAAAGCAAGAAAAATAAATAATTACAATTATCAATAAATGACATGTTAACAAAATAAATTATCTACTAACGAATGTATTGTGGTTGGCGTTTAATAATATAAAAAATATTGCAAAAGCAATGTGTTAACACACCTCCTCCCTATGCTCTACCGTGTCCTCTACGTCCACACAATGACGACACCCGGGTGTTTCTTCCGCCTGAATTCGATGCAGGTACCTCCCGAACTTACCACGTTCGATGAGGACCTGCATCATGCGGAAGATGAGGACGCCATGACCCCTCGCCAGGCATTTCGTTACCCAATGTATACCAAGAAACATTCACTACAATACAAAGTATTCAACAATATACAAGAATCTATAGGACGACGGTAGTTTCTAGCTGATATATTTATTATTATACCTCTCATTTCCGTTACTTCTACATTAATAAGAACAAAATGGCTATGTTTAGACTGCTGCTTTCTGAGAAGCGAGAATATATAGACGTGTCTCGTGTTCATTTTAGTAAGATAGAATTACTCGCGATAGCTACTCGTACAAAATATTGTATCGTTGGCAAAATAACATACATGATTATTCGTAACATAACATACTATATCATTTGGGCACGCCATAATTATGGCGGTAAGTCCCCTCTTTGAGGAGTCGCTGGAAAGACCTCACGGCGTCCTTACCTTCCGCATAACGCAGGTCCTCACCGGACATGTCCGAGGTTGGGGCCATGAGTGATGTGAAAGAGATCCCCGGGGCTCTGGAAAAATGGCAAAGAAGGAACAGGAGTAGGTTTTTAGTCAGTAAAAGTCTAACACTATCTCCCGCCCCGCCCAAGAGCGGGAGATGTCATTAGATGATTTTCCCACGAAAAAAAAAACATACTGTATCATTGCATACACACATATATACGATACAAACGCAAAACGCATATCCTGAAAGTAGTATATTCAGAACCGGCTACTGAATCCATTTCATCTAAGTTATAAAATAAAGGAAAATTTATTTGTGTAGTCATAGTGGGAACTTATATTAACTATAAATACTATTATTCTAAACCTGACACACAACACACAACACACACACACACATAACACACACACACACACACACACACACACACACACACATAATACAGAGGCACAAAATACACTCTGGCGTCGCAGTACTTCTCCATATCGCTGTCATGTGGAAATGTGCTCAGAAGGCTGGCAGCAATGTTAATTCTTTGGGCGAAGAACGAGCCAGCCCTCTTGGGGCCCAAGTCTGCTAGTTTTATAAATTCGTCATTCCAACACGATTCCATCACGTTCGTAATCTGATAAATTATGAATTATCAGATTACGAACGTGATGGAATCGTGAACGTAGCAGACTTGAGGCCCTGGGGCCCAAGTCTGCTATTTTTATAAATTCGTCATTCCAACACGATCCCATTGTCATTTTGCTAAAAGTTAGTAATCTGATAATTCATAATGGTCGATCATTGATCAATGATCTTGTGATAGAATGACAACATCGAGCTGTCTCGAAACAAACTAAAAGCAATGACTGCACAATGACGTTCTAATGGTAGGTCACTGATTAAATAAAGGAACTGTCAAAATTTTGGCAGTCATCCGCATACGTCTAATATTCATTTGTCATTAGGTACGAGATTACCATTCTATGCCATTTCTTTCAATGGAGTGTCAGTGGTTGACCATTGAAAAGTCATAATGACGCCATTATATTAGTAGATTACCAAACTTTGTCAAAATCAACAATTATGAAGTCAATGATAGACCATTCTGACATTATTATAATAGCAGACTTGAGGTCTTGGTCACGCAAAATATCGATCAGACGGCGTGAAATTTCCTTAAAAACCGCACTCGGACCCCATGACCCAAGCTTTTCGACCCCAAACGGCTCAAAACTGTAATTACCATAAAATAAGTTTTTTTTTATCCTAAATAGTCAAGAAATACTTTAGGTTTAAAAAATATGCATATTTAGATAAATTCTTGATAAATCTTACAAATACAAATAAAATACAAATATTTTTATTTATAAAACTTAGATAGGTTAGATTTCTCAGATCTTGATTGAGTCACTAGCGTATTTGTGTGTGTATGCGACCCACCAGCCTTAGAGATTGATGTGGCCCATCCAATCTAGCCCAGCCCCCTTAGCCAAGATCCGACCAAGAGAATCGAAACGAAACGGTCGTAACTTGACTAGGGGGGCTGTTCTACTTTAACCTCATAGCTGTGTAGCTATTATCTACTATTTGAATAATGAGAAGGTTTTTTTACATTTCTGATTATGAAAAATCTCTTCTCATCTAAATACGGATTAACGAGCGCTGACCACGTGTACGCCATTGTTAAAGCAAGCTACAAAAAACTATAACCATCTCTTTCTATCTTACAGAACAGGAACTTAAATGAGAAGGACGCAGAGTTCCACGTCGATGGCAACCTTTACTCTGTGCATATCAAGAATGTCAAGAGGGAAAATACTGGAAAGTATTTATGCTATGCCTTTAACCGGATTGGACAAGACCAGGCTGAGATCAACGTTGTAGTAAATGGTAAAAACATACCCTTTTTTTTATTAATGATAGGCTAGCGTTTGACCACCATCTCACCTGATGGTAAGCGATGATGTGGTCGACGATGGAGCACGCTTGCCTACAAGTAGCCTATTAACTCTTGACTTAAAGACCCCTAAGTTGTAGCTATCAGGAAACACAGACTCCGGCAAGGAATTCCCATTTTGCGAATTAGACATTCTGCGACTAAACGTATCGTTTCATCATTCAGAACTTACCCTTTCATGATCTATCGAGCTCTGATCCAACTAGGTTCAGAACGGCTTCCAGTCTGTAATCAGAATCACCATAAGTGACTGGCCTATTGGTCTAGTGGTTACTGGCCCTGACTGCTATGCCGCCTCTGGCATAGCAGTCAGGGCCACGCATATCTCGTGGTTTCGATTCCTACCCAAGACATATGCTTGTGTGATGAGCACGATCATTTGTTCTGTGTCTAGGTATAATTTATCTATAATGTGTATTTAGAAATATATAAGTAGGTACATATGTTTATCAGTTGTCTAGTAGGTACTCGTAGCACAAGCTCTGCTTAGTTTGGGACTAGATGGCGTTGTGTGATAATGGTAGAATATTATTATTATTATTATAAGTATACCAGCAAGTAAGCAGCATACCTTAAGTGGCAGTGGGCAGGGCACATTGCTCGCAAAACAAATGATCGATGGGGCCGAAAGGTTCTGAAGTGTCGACCGCGTACCTGAAGACGCAGTGTAGGAAGGCCTCCACAAGGTGAATCGATGACCTAATGAGAGTTGCGGGAATCTTATGGATGCGAGACGCACAAGACCGGTCGTTGTGGCGACACTTGGGGAAGGCTTATGACCCTGTAGTTGAAGTCTTTCGGCTGAAATTATGAAGTATACCAGAATATCTGCAAATTTGTATACAGAGGGATGCCTATCTGGTTTCTGGTGTGTGGATTTCGCCTCGCCTGTCCCTATTTATTGGGACTTACTAAAAACCTTTGTGTGTATATCTTAGCAGACAAAATAAAGTTGCCTGAAAATTATTAAAAAAATAAACAATGCTTGATCAAGACGATTCCAAAGAGCTCAAATATAATGGTATTATCTTGTTGCGCTTACTAGTTCTTAAAGGCCACTATCCGACTTCATCATCAAACCAGCTCCATGGTACCATATTAATGTCATCTGAGTTACATAGGCACACCAAATTTCAACTCAATCTGTTAGGGGCAACTGTTTCAAAAACCATTTGCAAGATTCTACCCTAAATAAACATACATACAGACATTGCAAGGTACCTATATAAAATATTGTAAAAAAAAAATATGACAATAATTATGTGTTGCAGGTAAACCTCAAGTTCACGTGCCTAAGACCATTGTGAACTCTGATCTCCAGATCGAAGCTGTCCTGCAGTGTTCCGCTCATGAGGAAACCAGGTAAATGAGAAATAAAAAATTGGGGTTTCTTTTAAGGTGAAGGCAAGTGAGCACATTCGCAAGAAGTTGGTAGAATCATCACAGCATTGATTGGCTGGATTTGTTTTTTCACAATAACATTGTTTATTTATAACCCCACGTTCAACAGTCGCGCTTGCGGCCACAAGAAAACGAGGCATTCGGAAATTGGAATATTAGGGTAGTAAACAGTTGTGTTTGAAAAATAACTGTAATACCACAAGATAAAGTTCAGTTTGCTCTAAAAGTTCGAACGAATTTATAACTTTCTCTTCTATAGCTCTGTTTTTCGATGATTCTAATTAAACTGGCAGAGGACATGGACCTTTAGTAGCGAGACCCGTACAGGACGACAAGCTACTCATTGCTCGTCGTTCGCAAGCCCGCGACCTTGATGAGCTTGCGCCAAATGTAATATATGAAAAAGAAAAATGTGTGTGTGAAATATATTAGAGGGTCGAATGATACCTTCTCGTAATAAAACCTCAATTTCATCAAAGAGTTCTTTCTGCTTAGCAGGACTTAAAGGCCAATATCTTTGCTTGAAAGGTTCACTAGTAACATTAATTTTATGTTGAACGAGATGAGTAAGACCTAGGCCTTTCTTTTCATAAGAAATATTTTCAAAAAGTGAAACAGTATCATTTAGTTTCTGTTTCTCAGAAGGAGAACGTTCACTAACAGAAGTGTCTTTACAAACTTGCACTGTATCGCTCTGAACATAAGTTATATTTTTCTATATACGAGTATCTTTAGCCAAATTAAATTCCTAATAATCCTTGAGGATTGATCCGTGCAGTCATTATTTTGTGCTAACACGAGCTGTATCTGAGAATTATGGATAGATCCGTTGACAGTTTTGTGTTTGATTTCAGGCCATATATCCGTTGGTACAAAGACGGTGTTTTGATTGAAGAAAATGCGGTCCCGTATGTCATCAACACCATGGGATCACATTCAAACCTTACCGTGACGCCTACTGTTGATAGCGACTTTGGCACTTTTACTTGTGAGGTAAGAAACCTATAGCTCAATTGTGGAAGATGTAAAGTAATATAAAAGATTAAGACTAAAGATTAAACATAGGCAGCTTTAAATTAAAAGAAAAATATCCTATAAATATTTTAAACTCCTATTCCACCTTTACAAAATCTTGTTATTCCCATGCGCTCCAATTTTTTTATTCCCAAATGCTTCAAAAGAACTTGTGCGTGATGGGCAAAATAAAACAACTGATTATTTATTATTTTTACCTTTAAATGAGTGACATTTTATGCAGTAACAAAAGATCAATTATGAAAATCAGAAAATTACTAATAAAATTGGCGTTTATGTAGTAAGTATTTTTCTTAGAAGTTTTTAACCGACTAAAAAAAGGAGGAGGTTATCAATTTAGTTGATTTTTTTTATGTTTGTTACCTCAGAACTTCGTCGTTTATAGACCGAGGTGCAAAATTTTTTTTTCTTTGTTTTCCGATTGGTCTCATTTTTTTCAAAATCCAGTTCTGATAATGAGATCCATGAGGAATCGAAGGAACTCCTCATATATTATAGGCCACCATTTAGTGATTTTGATATTTTCATCGAGAACTCGAGCATTTACAGTCAAAAAGTAACATTTGATAAAGTGAAGAAGGGAAGGTAGGCACCGGAACTCTGTAATTAATCAATATATCTTAGCCGTGTTTGGGCTTATTAAAATCATCATGAGATACTAACTGATCTGATGATGGAGCTGGAAGATGGAAGGTAGACATGGGAACTTCATAATAAAACAGTGATGTATCCTAGCAGTGATTGGGTTAATTGGAATTGTCATAAGTAATAGGTACTCTGCTTAGAAGCATAAGATGGGCTGGTTATAAGTATATCACAACTAAAAAGTGTAAAATAAAAACTTTTTACAAAAAAAAAACCGATTTCACCACCAAAAATACCACAAACGATCAAAATAACTTTATTTCTGAAGTCGGTGTTCAATAACAAACAAACAATCCCAGAAACAGCGACTTCCGAAATTAAAGTTATTTTGATCGTTTTAGTGTTTTTTTTTTGTGGTGAAGTCGGTTATTTTTTTTTTTGTTAAAAGTTTTTTTTATGTTGTAGTGTGTCGATTTTTGACTTAGCTTTATGTTAAAGAAATGATAAATTTAAATGTGAGTCATTTAGCGTTTTATTTTGCTGACCATACACAATTTCTTTTGGAACCGTTTGGAATAAAAAAATTGAAGCGCATAGGAATAGGCCATAAAATCTTATGATGGCCATCTTCGGTAAAATTTAAGATTTGTTCTCTTCTGGACACTTTTAAGATCTCTAGTTGGTATTTCTTCTTCTCAAAAACTGCCATTGAAAAACTACCATGCTTTAGAAGAATGGTAGTTTCCCTGCATGTTTCAACAAATGGACGAATGACTTATTTTTTTTTTCGTTAGCTTTATTTTGGAACAAGCCTTAGTTAGCCCTTTCATTTTTTTCATTTAGAGATGAAAAATAAGTAATCAAAATGTATGGAATTCCAGGCTGCAAACGAATACGGTACGCACAACCGTTCCATCGAACTGGTCCAAACCCCGGTTATTGAAGACCTAGACGTCGATGAGAACAAGATGGCCTGGACAGTTCACTCGCATCAACCACTTGAGGAGATCGTAGTGCAGCTCCAATCTACCAACGTAAGTTTTTGCATTTCTGTTTTATTTGTCCTAATAAAATTCGACACCTGCAACGAACAAGGTTGTGACATTAAACAGTATTTTTTTTTTAAATGAACCTAAAGTTGATAGTGCTATGTTTGAATTTTGTTTGAAATGTAATCCGAGATACTGCCTTGTTCGATGCGGTTGTCGAAATAACTGGAACCCTTTTGCGAAACCCCTGCTGTCCGTTTGTCTGTCAGCGACCTGTATCTTATGAAGCGTAATAATTTTCACAGAATGCATATTTACATTGCCGCTATAAAAACCTATACTTCTATAATTCTTTTGTTATATTCTTTTACAATTTTAAACATGGAATTTAAATTTTGTAAAATTAGGAAATTATCCCAAGAAACTTACTCTCGGGATAAAAAATCATCAATATGTGCTATTGCGTACTTGTGTCCGTTCAGCCGTTTGACAGTGTAGGAGTAAAAAACATACACTTGTCGGTGAAGTCAATAGTACGGAAGTGTCGACGAAGTCAATAGTACGGATGCCAGCTTGACAACGGGACGTCAGCGGATACGTCACACGGCTTGACTGAGTGTAGGCTGAATTCACGTGAGCCGAGCAGTTGAAATCGGCAATCGTACAGACGCGGTCCCCTTTTCTGTGTCGGCAGCCGCAAGAGCAACGCTGCTCTAGAAACTGTCTCAGGGCTTGTTGTGAATAGAATAGAATAGAATAGAATTGAATAGAATAGAATTGAATAGAATAGAATAGAATAGAATAGAATAGAATAGAATAGAATAGAATAGAATAGAATAGAATAGAATAGAATAGAATAGAATAGAATAGAATAGAATAGAATAGAATAGAACTTTATTGTACACCAAAAAAGTAACACAACTTATACATAAACTTAAATCCTCAAAATCTTAATAATCTAAATCAAATAATCTAATAAAAATAAATAATCTTAATAAGATCTTCTTTCTTAATAGTATCTTTTTTCTTGAGATTTTTTTCTTTTCTTTTTTCTTTTCTTTTTTTTCTTTTCTTTTCTTTCTTTTTTTTTAAATTTTTTATATACTCTTAATCTTAATTTAATCTTATTTTTTTGTGAAGTGAATACCTAAAGCCTACATCATAATAAATCACTTACATAGTTTAAAATAGTATATTACTCGTTACCCACTCATCGCCCACAAAACTGACAGGCCTTTTGGTCTAGTGGTCAGTGGCCCTGCCTGCTATGCCGGAGGTTGTAGGTTCGATTCCCACCCAGGACAAATGTTTGTGTGATGAGCACGATCATTTGTTCTGTGTCTGGGTGTAATTTATCTATAATATGTATGTATTTAGAAATATATAAGTATGTTTATCAGTAGTACTCTTATCACAAGCTCTGCTTAGTTTGGGACTAGACGGCGTTGTGTGATAGTTGTGGAATATTATTATTAAAGTAAGGTCTCTCGAAAGGATTTCCTGTGATCGGCCTTATAAGCTAACATACTCACACATAAACTCTAAGCATGAAATATTATTTCCAGGACGGCACATGGACCACTTTCATCGTACCGGTTCCTGAAGGTAGACACCACAAATATGACATCAGCTACATCATCGATAACAATAAATTGCAACCTGGTGAATACCTGGCCTCCGTGAAGGTCAGAAACACGAAGGAATGGGGAAGTTCCAACGAACCTGCTGTTGTCAAAATCCGTAAGTTTATTAAAATAGCTTTTTTGCATCTGATTGGTTCGTATAGTTTGATACACATGAAAGAAAAATAGTACAGTTTGATACAAGTGGTCAGTCAGTTTCTCCTTTTATATATATAGATAAAGAGTTCTTTATTAATGATCGATGTGCGTACAGTCTAAATTGTAGTTTTTTATTTTATTTGTGGTGTATTAACCCTTTGAAACTGAACACGATTGGACTGAACACATAGCGTTCAGTTTCATGGATAGAGTTTAAATTGTCCATAATGCATTCCATTTTTTTTCTAAATAAAATGACTAAATTGAGTATGATGTCCTAATTTTATTTTATTTTTGCCGTTTTTGTTTTTTTTTTTATGAATAACGTGTTTTATGTTGCTTTTTTTTGTTTAATTTAGAAGATCCTCAGTCGCTGTCCATCCAGACTGCTTCAGGTAATTTTTGCGTTTTTCTCTTTTGTTTTTTCCTTTTTTTTTGTAATAGTAGGTATTTATCCCAGATTTTGTCCCATCACGGACAAAATGACTGAGCTCCGCCTCAGATGGTATGGATGTCATGACCAGATCTTAGAAGTGATCTCTTCATGATATGGTAAACTAAAACTGGCCAGATCGTTTAAACGTTAACATTTGATGATATGTCAATCCTCGCCATAACATTGATGTAGAATTTCAATGATAATAAAAGATCAAAAGAAAGTAGGCCAAACAAAGATTGAAATATCATCAAACTTTAATGTTTAAAACGATCTAGCCAGTTTTGCTTAGCCATTTCATGAAATGATCAATTTCTAAGATCAGGCCACGATATGGACATGTAATGAGGTGTAGCGAAGACCATTTGGTAAAAATAGCCTTAAATTTACCCGAGCACAAGAGAAGATGAGGCCGCCCGCCATTAACTTGGTGGTCTAACATCGAGAGAGATTTCAAGAAAGCCCAATTGCCAAAATCGACAACCCAGGACAGACTATCCGCTTGGCCGGAGTACCGCTGTATCCTCGTGGGGCAGATCGGCGGCAACGACCTCTCGCACCGAGCCCTAGTACAGGCTGTGGTTCGCAGCAAGGGAAAATAGTACGTAATCGCTTCCTTCTGCGAAGCAGTAATGCTAGCGAAGGAGGTGGCTGCACGCATGGTGGAACGGACTTTCTCACGCCCCAACCGTCGAGACACCGACTCCGATTTCCAGCCATCGTAGGCGTGGGCTTTCGGCCGACGAGCAAAGTGTAACTCGTCATCTGACTGTCCTGTAACCATCCGGACCAAGCTCAATCATTGACAGCTCATCAAAGAGATGACAGCAAAACCGTAAAGGCCTTGCAAGGCCGAAGCCTACTGGGGCCATGCGATAGCTTCCGAAAGGGAAACCCGGGGTCTTGGAACACAAGGCAAAAAAGAAGATAGGAGAGGGTTTTAATCTGTAAAAGTCAGATAAGGCTTCGCGCTCCACCCTAGTGTAGGAGAAGTCATTAGATGATTTCCCACCTAAAAAAAAAGAGAGATTGTCCTAGCACAGCATTGTGAGGAGACCCGACCCCAGATACTGGGAGCAGGGACGGACAAAGAAGAATAGTAGCATAATCAGCCTTTCAATGTTCCCACTGCTGGGACTCAGGCCTCCTCTCTAGGAGAAGGAATGGGCCGTAATCCACCACGCGGGCCCAGTGCGGGTTGGTGAATGTCACATGTCTTCGAATTTTTTGGTTCTAAGACATGCCGGTTTCCTCACGATGTTTTCCTTCACCGTTTTGAGAGCAGTGGTGATGAAATAAATTACACAAAGTAATGCGCCTGGCTGAGTTTGAACCCGCGACCTACAACTCGAAAGAAGAATAGTAATAAAAGTAATATCCTTAAAATCTGTAAAAGTTAACAAAAAGTCTTAATTTTTTGTTTTATTTTTCAGTGATTCGTGAAAACAACGCGGCGCATTCCATCCGACCAGTGTACACCGCGTTATCAACAATTTTGATGTATCTCCTTGTTCGAATGCTTTAAACTAAATAGCATAACTTATTTATTGTTATTGAGAGTATTCTATGTTTATCTGAGACAAAACTATGTAATTCCGCTGTTTAAATTAATAACGCTTCAAAATTCGCCCTTTGATTAGCGAAAATAAACAAAAAAAAACTTTTTTTTTTAGTATTTTTTTATGTCGGGTATTTAATTTGGACAAGTACAGTTTTGTATAGAACCTTACATTCTGAACATGCTCGTAATATTGCAAGTAATAAAAGAAATGTCGGGTTCCGTACGGTTTTTTGTTTTGTTTTGTCTCCGTTCCATAAGTTTTCATTATATATTATTGTACAGAATAATTGATAAGGAATTTATTTTTTATTTTAGCGTAAGTGAAAATTTTGAAACTTATGTAAAGCGAAGATACTTAAAATTGACTAATTGGCATCAAAATAAATAAAATAACACAATCTTTGACTAAAAACAGAACGGATTTCAAAAAACTTCCCCGTTCGAAAATCTGCTTTTGTTTCAAATTGTAACCCAGCATTTTAGAAAACACGCAGCTTATAATTTAATTAAGAAAATTGCATTTTTGAAAAATGACAGCTCTTCAACCAGTTCTAATGTAAATATTTATTATTAAAATTCATTATAATTTTAGTCAAACCACACTTATCACTTAATCTTTTATCAAATTGACGATTCCTTTTAGAATCTTTCTTTCTTTCTCTAAAATTGGAAAAGAAATCTGCACTTTTAACTCTATAACCGTTACCGCTTACGTCGGATTAATCCGACCAATATTAATCCATCGTTGACCGCATCGTCGCTTGAACCTATCAAAAATAATTAAGAAAAATTGTGTCCATTTCGCAAGTGTCGCGCAGCTCTTCTGCCACATTGTCTACAAGTGACACTAGAAATTGAAGAGTAAAACTAGATGGAGTATCTGGTCGTAAATATACGACTCTATCAAAATGGACGCTAAAATATTTGTCGGATTATTCCGACGTTAACGGTTAAAAGGATTTACTTATGTCTTTTAGTCTGCTACAGTTCTTTTAGTTTAATATTATTTAGTCGATTTTTCTCACATTAATTTAGTTTTTTAATAGGTAAATATTACCAAAGTGTAATTAAGATCACATTAGTTATATATAAGCTTATGTTAATTATGTATTACAATTAATGAAATGCTTATTAATTATTAAAAATATTTAATTTGTAGATTAATTAAAGTACCAATCGCTTTTTGATAATATTGTTAAAGACGGTCACACTAAGGATTTTTCTTTTATTTTGTTATTACGCCAGCGCTTTCTTTGTAAATGTTTAAAAAGTACAATACTAAGTTTAGAAATCATTATGATGATGTCTGGAAACAAGAGTGGCTTTAGGAAAAAAAAAACGCTTTCAAATCTTTAATTAAAACACGTAACTTTTCAAATAAAATTCAATTTAAACACGTAACTTTTATTTTTAATCTTCATTTTAATTATTATTAACATGAAGATTCAATAAAGTTTTTTTTTTATAATTCAGTACTTATATGTTCTTTTGATGCCCTAAAGCTAAACTTATCGATATCTACTTTTAAAATAAATAATGACTAATATTTACAAGTCAAGTTAGCTGCCATATTACCTTTGAACGCACAAATTTAAATATTTCTTACTATTAACACAATTTACAAGAAAAAATGTCTACGATTTAATTTTACTCTTTTAAAAATATAAAAAAGACTTCGTCAACAATGTAGGTAGGAATTTTATTTGCGATAGCAGATTTATATAATAATAAAAATCTGTTAATCAATCATTCAATATCAATTAGTATCAATCATTTAATATCAATCAGTCATTCAATATCAATTAATATCAATCAATCAGTATCAATTTTGAAAATATTATATTGTTTAACTGTTCAAATCTGTTTAAGACAATTTGTATTAAAAGCGTTCAAAGTGTTAATCGAAATAATAATAAGATTTATATTACCAGTTATAAATGTAGATTTTAATAAAAATGTGCCTGTAATTTATTACAATAATACAATAGTTCCATACAAGGTGCTTAGTTCTTTACAATTATAGAATATCGCATACTTCCATTTTAACATAAAATATTAGTAAAAAAATATTACCTACTAGTCTTATTTTGTATTACATCAAGGTTTTAATAAGTAATAAAGTACCAGTAGACGTAGTTTTTGGGAGGACAAAAATTAATGAGTAAACGTAATATTTTTGCAGCTAAAATCATTAATTTATCAATCGATATTTATCGTCCATCGATTTAGTAAATAAAGACGATTATTGAAACAAACATTTAATAAGATTCAAACATATAGTGACATTTTTAAGTAAGTAATAATTGAAATTTAAAAATTACCAGTGAAATGTTAAGTATAATTTAAAAAAAATCACATTAAAAATAGGAAAGAAGCTTTTTAAATTTAATAATAGGGTCAACACTCTGATTGGTTTGCTACTCTCTCAAATTAAAGATCAGAACTATTCAACCCTATACGTAAATATTTACATGTGTAAATTTTAGAGATGAGCAACTTTGAGCCTTTTCGACCCTAAATCGATAAAACAATCAAGTACACTAAAATCGATAAACTTTTATCGATTCGACATTTTGTCGATGTATTGTATAATATAAAATGTTCACGCAAAATACTGTGCCTTCTTTGTATTAAAACTAAAAGAGGGTGTTATATTTTTTCTTTAACGAATAAACGATTAATGTTTGTAAATATAATTAAAATGATTGTTTTATTTGTGTCCCAAATCCCAACGATCCTATGGGTTAAGTGAAAGTGAACCCCGCGGCCCTGGAACGAAAGCAAAAAAGGAACAGGAGTGGATTTTATCATCACCTCATATACCTATTAATATTGTAATATGGAAGTATTGTAAAAACAGTATTTTTTTTAAAGAAATGTGAGTCGGCGAGGTGCATTACTTTGTGTAATTTATTTCATCATCACTGCTCTCAAAAGGGTGAATGAAAACATCGTGAGGAAACCGGCATGTCCTAGAACCAAAAAATTCGAAGACATATTACATTCACCAACCCGCACTGGGCCCGCGTGGTGGATTACGGCCAATTCCCTCTCCTAGAGAGAAGGCCTGAGTCCCAGCAGTGGGAACATTAACCTGATTACGCTTAGTGTTAACCATGGAGTTTCTAGCTTCGGTTCTTCACCATATGAAACGATCATTTGGAACCGTGCACTAGCTTCTGACGTTTTATAAGTTTTTTTTTTATTATTGATAGGCTCGCGTTTGACCACTATCTCACCTGATGGTAAGCGATGATGTGGCCGACGATGGAGCACGCTTGCCTAGAAGTAACCTATTCACTCTTGACTTAAAGACCCCTAGGTTGTAGCTATCAGGGAACACAGACTCCGGCAGGGAATTCCACTCCTTAGCTGTACGCATTATGAATGTGTTCCCAAAACGCTTTGTACGTATAGGTGGGATGTCCACCATGTACCAATGGCGCAACGCCGTACGTCTAGTGGTCCGATGATGGAACGGACTTGGTGGAATTAAATTGTGCAATTCAAACGCGCACTCCCCGAAGGATAATCGATAGAAAACCGACAGGCCAGCAACTCGGCGTCGATGCTCAAGGCTTTGGAGTTTTGATTCGACAAGTGCATCATCACCGATGATCCTCTTGGCTCGCTTCTCGCAATAAGTGCCCATGTAGGCCTATGTGAAATAAAAAAAAGATTTTGAATTTAATTCGTCTATGTTTACGTTTTAATTATAAAAGTAATTGCCATTATCCCACACTTTAAGATTATTTATTTTTAACCGACTTCAAAAAAAGGAGGAGTTTATGGACCGATTTGCAATTATTTTTCTTATTAAAGGATATGCTTCCATATTGGTCCCATTGTTTTCAAAATCCAGTTCTGATGATGGGATCCGTGAGGAATCGAGGGAGCTCCTCAAATATTATAGGTAACCGTATAGTGATTTTGGTATTTTCATCGAGAACTTAAACATTTACAGTCAAAAAGTAACATTTGTTGAAGTGGAACTGATGAAGAAGACAAGAAATGGCCAACGGAACTTCATACTCACATATATATCACAATGCAGATAGTTAGCGATTATGACAATACAAATAAATAAATGGTTCTGAATAATATTTAATATGTTGAAAATAGTATCATCGAAGTGACCTGATGATGATATTGGAGCCGGAAGATAGGCACCGAAACTCTGTAATTAATCAATGTATCATAACGTGTTTGGGCTTATTAGAATTGTCATGAGATGCACTTTACTATGATGGCTATAAGGTATCGAACAGATCTGATGATGGAGCCGGAAGGTGGAAGGTAGACACAGGAACTTCATAATAAATCAATGTAACCTAGCAGTGTTTAGGTTGATTGGAATTGTCATAAGAAATAGGCACTGTGGTTAAAAGTGTATCGCAACTAAAAAGTGTGAAATAAAAAAACTTTTTTTTTGTAATAGGTTTTTAGTTATTATGTTCCGATTTAAAATATTAAAATTAAATAATTACCACTGATACCCTGAAATCATGATTTTCTATAGCGCCGCTTTTCTATAAAGAAAATAAAAAGTAAATATTGTTCCTTGTAATGAAAGCCTAAAAATAATTAAGTAAATTGGTTGGATATTAAAGATGATATCGGAAAGACCGGAGTCTGCAGTGCTGGAGAGGCTTGTTCAACTGCATGTAAGATGACGCTTTTTATTATTTCTGTTTGTTTCTGTTTTATTTTATTTTAATTAGTGACATTGCTGTTATTGACAATGTTATTTTTATTTTGACATTGAAAGGAAATTAATTTAATTTTTATATAATCTAGATAATTGTGTATGTATTTGTGTAAATTGTAATTGATTGTGGTGTTTTAATATGGGAATAATTTCCTGACAAATAAATGATGATTATTATTATTTCTATATTCATTTATCTCAGGACCCTGAGGTCCTGGACCTTTGGAAGGCGTACGAGGAGCCGAAACCAACTCGCAGAGGCCCTTTTAGACGCTTTAATGGAAAGTGGTACAAACCGGTGATTATCCCTGTACGTACTATGCTAGTTGCATCCAAGGACAACCCCCGGTTGGTGGGAAACTATTGCGACATTTGGAAAACTAAGATACAAGGCTATGGTTTATGGAGTCTTAAGTGGACTGTTATGATTATTATAATTATTATCCACATAATATATAATATTATAAAGAGGTAAAGTTTGTGTTTTATTTTTTTATTTGTAGAAGGTAATCTTGAAAGTAGGTAAGTACTGGTCCGATTGCTAAAATTTTTTCACCGATAGAAAGCTGCTTTATTCCTGAGTGGCGTAAGCAATATTTTTTTGTGCGCGGGCGATGCCGCGGGCAAAGACAAAAGTAGTTATTATATTTTATATGAAAGTAAATTGTAATTAACGATATCTCAAACCTCACATAATTGTATGAATAAATGAAGTAAAAAAGAAAGAGATTCTCAAGTCGTCTGATTTTCCACCGTAGGCGCGGGCTTGCGGACGGCGAGCAATGGGTGGCTCGCCGTCCGATCGTCCGGTAACTGTCCGGACCGAGCCCAAGTCGTCGACGGCGCGTAGTGTTCCACGCGCGCCTCAAGGAGATGTCAGCAACCGTAGGGGCCCAGCAGGGTCGAGGCCTACTGGGGCCATGGGTGATGCGAAAGTGACTTCCGGGGCCCTGGAAAAAAATGGCAAAGAAGGAACAGGAGTGGGTTTTTAGTCAGTAAAAGTCTGATACTATCTCCCGCTCCGCCCAAGAGCGGGGGATGTCATTAGATGATATTCCCACCCGAAAAAAAAAAAAAGTCTGATTTTTTGTATCTTGTTCAGCGATATCTTCGCTAAATATTAACCAACTTCAATGATTCTTTTTTTGTGTCAAAAAATTTGTCTGCCAATTGTCCCATTTTTAGGTAAAGATCTGATCAAGAATTTTGGAGATAGGCCATATGGAATACTTCAATAAATGGACTGGCCTGTTGGTCTAATGGTTAGTTCAATTTGTACTAGTCCGGTCAATTTAGACATCTGAGATTACAAAAATTCGCACCCAGCTGAAAATACCCATGTAGGTAGGATTGTTATCATAAATGAAATATAAAAAATCCTCATCGATCTGACACCTGGAAAAAAAATATTTGGAGTCAAAGGTCACAAAAACGAGTTTTTCGTGATTTTCAGCAAAACGGTAAGTTTTATCATAAAATTAGTTCAGACAAAAATTGTAGATCAGATAATTATCTACAAAAATGTCTAAATACTTTTTTCCTAAGAACCACTGTTTTCAAAAAGTTGAAAGAGGTAATCGTCATAATATGCACACGTTTTCACGCCAAACTTTACTACTAATTAATTTATCTAACTTAATTACATTATCATTAACCCCCTTCTTCTTCTTATCGATTCGATGGTAAACTCGTCAAACTGTTTGGGCCCAATAGGTGGCTACATTAATAGCAGCATCGGTAGCACTCATCAAATCCTCCAAAGTGCAGGTGTATGGGCACTTGGGGCATTCTAGTATGTGGCTCATGTTTTGAACAGGAGCACCGCACTCACATTGAGTATCCGACGGGTCTATAAAACCCCATTTTGCCAAGTTGTGTTTGCAGCGGCCTACCTAAGTTCGCAACCGATTTAGTGCTCTCCATACAGACCACTGCAAATCGCGTCCAGACGGGAGATGTTCTTGGGGTTTCAAGAAGTCGAGTGGTGGTAGGTGATGCTCTTCCCAAAGCTTTATTCTTTCTTTAGGTGGCGGGTCATCGATGGCCCGTGTGCTACGCAAGAAGCTCTTCCGGCTCTTAAGCCTACTTGGGGCTGTTTTGTGTTCGAAGAGGGGATATCGGGAATCGGATTCTTGAATTTTCTTTTCAATCGCGCATGCGACGTAGGGATCTTGTACAGCAGGTGGAGCAATACTAGCCAGCGGATAAAGTTTATTAACTCCCTATAGTTATTGATTTAATTAAAATATATTTGATTAGTATCCTTTTGCCCGCCACAGTCGTGTATACATGACAAAGCAAAATAAGTCCAGCACGCCAACGTCACGACTACGTGACAGACGCTAATAATAACATTCCACAACGTTCACACAACGCCATCCCAAACTAAGCAGAGCTTGTACTATGAGTACTAGACAACTAATAAACATACTTATATATTTCTTTATACTACATATTAAAGATAAAATTACACCCAGACACAGAACAAATGATCGTGCTCATCACACAAATATTTGTCTTGGGTGGGAATCGAAACCACGACCTCCGGCATAGCAGTCAGGGCCAGTAACCACTAGACCAACAGGCCAGACACGAAGTCTACGCGTTTAAAACACAAAAAAAAAACTTGGAAAAAAAATGTACCTATTGTTTTTCTTATGCTACGTTATTATAATAATATAATAATAATATTCCACAACTATCACACAACACCGTCTAGTCCCAAGCTAAGCAGAGCTTGTGTTATGAGTACTAGACAACTGATAAACATACTTATATATTTCTAAATACATACATATATAGATAAATTACACCCAGACACAGAACAAATGATCGTGCTCATCACACAAACATTTGTCCTTGGTGGGAATCGAACCCACGACCTTGTTGCTGTTTGTTATTGTTCATTATGTAGCTATAAAACTTATCCAAATTTATATTATGTGAACTGCTTACCATATATTTTATTCATATTAGCATATGATCACAAATACAAACTCTATGAATTCGTAACTTAGCGCTCAGACCACACTTTTGTTTTTTTGACGTGGCGTTTTCATAAGGGTATACTTAGTAAGGGCCTGCGCACACTTGAGACAAGACTGTCTTAGACAGACTTGTCTGCAACGTCGCAGACTTATCTACGACACCGCAGACTTGTCTACGACAAGACTGTTTTGCTCTGACGAGACTACTAGAGAGGAGGTAAGTCCAGTGTTGCCATCAGTTACACTAACTTACCACTAGAGTCAACTTTTAAAACCACCAGAAAACCACTAACAAAAAATTATCCCACACACAAAATCACAAAATTTCTCACTAAAAATGTGTGTTGTACGAAATAAAATAAGTAGGCATATAGGTTATTAATTTCCTTTAATAGTAAGTGATAAAAATTAACATTAGTAGGTAAATCAACATACAAATTATTCAATAACATGCCAGGCGTTACCTATTTTCGATTGTATTATAATGAAATGAAAATATAATACGTAATATTTTGAGGTTTCCATTGAAAAATCAATAAAATAGATTAAATTGGTTATTACTGTAATATTTTTTTCACACTCACAGTTTTTCATCACTAAAACTAGTAAAAAAAAATAAGTGATATACGAATCGAAAAGTTACGCGTTAGTGTTGTGATAGTGATTGACACTATTTAATGCGTACCCACCATAAAAACCGAAACTAAAAATATCAGACATAGGTACAGTATATTTATTTAAGAAAAATAACGCCTGATAACAAACCATAGCAATATACTAAATAGTCTCTAACTTTGTTTGGTTACGGTTGGTAGACATAATTCTTTTTGCTATTGATTTATCATACAGTCCTTTAAGATATGACCAAGGTTTCACTTTTGGTGAAAAGAAAAAAAATACATGTCAGCAATGTATGGGAAAAGTTTCATTCCCCTTTGTCATAACTGGTAAATTCATAATTGAATCAATTATTCTTAAACACTGCGCGTAGTATTTTCCAGTAGTAATTTACTAGAAAATACAACGCGCAGTGTTTTTCCATTTTGATCGCCATTCATTCATTCTTAAAATCAATAGCCTGTACAATATGTCCATAAATTGAGTGACATTTTGGGATATAAACATACGCTAATAACTTTGCTGTTTATAAATTTTATTTATTGAGAGTTTACCTAAATAATAACAAGACCTTTTTAATAAGCCCTTTAAGTATTTGTTATAATTAAAAATTAGTGGTGTATAATAATTGATTAATATAGTTGGTTATTATTATTATGAGTGTAGTATCTCAATTAATTACTAATTTAATAAAAAATTAATACAATTTTAATCTTAACATAGCTATTCTTAGACCGTAAGTTAAGAGATAATTTTTTAAACAGAAAACAATATGAAACAAGTTGAATGGATTATTCGAAACATAATTTAGTTGAGAAGGAAGTGAATTTTGAAATGAAGGCCTGTAACTACGATAGCACGAGAATGGTGATGATTTACAGAATGTTAGCGATAACTTGTGGCTTACTAAGAGGACTACAGGAGTCAATCACGAATTTTATAATGCGCAAAAGTATATGATCCATTGCAGTTAACAGAATCAAAAAAAAATGTCATTCTTCAGTATAAATGCTAGACAGTTAATGTAATACAGCTTATTTAATATGATAGAAAAAAATCACGAAGATGCCTCTAAAGACTACTTTTATCAATAACCGGACTAATATACATACATGCAATCGTTCAGAGGACCAAGTCTCCTATTTTTTTTTATAAATTTGTCATTCCAACACGATCCAATTGTCATTTTGCTAAAAGTTCGTAATCTACTAATTCATAATGATCGATCATTGATCGGTCAATGGTCTCGTACTAGAGTTGTGGTAGAATGACAATATCAAGCTTATTAAAAGCAATGACTGGACAATGACGTTCTAATGGTAGGTCACTGATTAAAGGAACTGTCAAAATTTTAGCAGATTACCGCATACGTCAGATATTGATTTGTCAATATGTACGAGATTACCATTCTATGCCACTTCTTTCAATGGAGTGTCAGTGGTTGACCATTGGAAAGTCATAATGACGCTATTATATTAGTAGATTACCAAACTTGTCAAAATCAACAATTATAAAATCAATGATAGACCATTCTAACACTATTGTAATAGCAGACTGGCGGCCCTGATTGTTTGTCAGATTACAAGCAACATTTTACCATTATAGTACTGTGGTCGCCGGCGCTCGATCAAACGCCAGCGCCGCCGCCGCTTCCCCCGCCTGCCACCTCCCCTCAACCCGTCACGCCGCCATGGCCCCGCTTTCATTCATAATACTACGATTAAATTGTGTACATGTTTTGCTTATTTAAAACTCGGACAAGGTAGAAAAATGAGCAAAAAAAAAGTTATGAACTAAAAATGGAAATGTGTTCTATTACTTACACTGGACCACCAAAAAAATGTACGCAGTGGTTTAAAACTTTTCCTGTACATGCAATCATTCTGATTGTCTGTCAGATTATTATACAAGCAACATTTTACCGTTATAGTGTTTTAATTTTAATATCAAATCTGTAGATTTTTAGTAAATCGCTAAATTGCTTCATATTTGCAAACATTGTGTCTTTACGCATCTTTTTCTTTTGTATGCAGTCCTAGAATGATCGTCCTTTAGATCTTGTAGTCCTCTTAAGACTAAATAAACTAAAATTACATTTCGTTAATTTCGTTCGTTTATATATTACATAATTGTGATGGTAGAGAAGAAAGTAACCACGTTAACGTATTCACATCTCGTGCTCGTTCTGAACAATCTCCGTGTTTCAAACAACAGGTCCAGTACACGTCGACTTCACTCCTTTACCTAGAGTAACCGACGATACATCTGTAAAGAAAACGTAAATTAAGCCTTAAAGGAGACGTTCAATAAATGTATCGGACTTCGGCCTGAAATAATTACTGAGAGAGGCTGAAAGAGCGTAATTATTTTGTTTTTTTAAACATTATAAAAAAAAATACAGAGCACCCCGTTTTAACGAAATGAAAAAATATAATCTTGTGTCACTATTATCATTATTTTAAAGGGTTGACAACCTTGTGGCATTTGACTTAACAGTATATCTGTGTGTGCATAACTGCGTATTCTATACATCGCGTTTCGATTCACGATAACATCGATGTTAGTGCGCCAATAGTCGTTCCTTTCGAGCAACCAATTTGGTAATGCGACATTATCGTGACTCTAAATGCGGGATGGTTTATTTCAACGTCGAACGTCAAGTCGAAAAATCGTCAATCGGATATTTTTGGATTTGACGTTTTTTTGAAAGGTAAACGTCGACGGCTGCAGTGGTATTTGCCGTCAACAAAGTGCCACTCGTCTGTATGTGCCATCGGCAAAGTGCCGGTCATCTGTATGTGCCGTCGACAAAATGCCGCTGGTCTGTATGCGCCCTAAAGGTAAGACATTATCATTGTATGGACAGAATTAAATGATTCTTACCTGCGTTTAGCATGTCCTTCAAATTTGAAACAGTTTGGATACACTTGATAAGGTAAGTGGGTAAGTCGCATCTTTCACCATCGTAATCTGCTGTGCATTGGCAGACTGGCTGTTTCTTCTCATCCAGAGAACAGACACCGCCGTTCAAACAGTGTTTATAGCACACATCTACTTCGCACCTCTCCCCGGAGTAACCGGCTTTGCAACTGAAATAATGAAGATAAGGAGCATCATTTGATTAATCAGTAGACTAACAATTGGACCGCGTCTCTTGATTAAATTGATATAATTTCTTTGCAACGCACTCTAATCTAAACAAGGTTTACAATTCGTTTTTTAGTTATTAAACAACATTTCAGGGCGTACTAAACTCAGTGGTGGATTAAGCCAGCGTGGGACCTGTAGAAAATTTGATCAAGGGGCCCCTGTATAGACCTATTTAGTACTATTATTCTCATTCTTATTCTCAATTACCAATAACCCGTTGATTTTAAGATCGGGTAAGGTACGTGGTAAGGTAACAACCCGCACTGGATTCGCGTGGTGGATTAAGGCCCATTCCCTCTCCTAGAGAGGAGGTCTGAGTCCCAGCAATGGTAACATTAAAAGGCTGATTATGCTATGCTATGCTAAGGTACGTGGAATGTACGGTAATGAGGGAAATCTAAGAGATTGACTATCATATTTAATGAAATATGATAGTGCAGAATCCAGAATCGCGTGGGGCCCCCGAATGCACAGGTCTGTAGCATTTGCTAATCTTGCTACATGTGGCTAATCCACCACTGGCTAAAGTCTTTTTTTACTGTTAGTCTTGGTATTGGGTGGTGTGTTAGCTAACCATACAGCTAACAATGACCAATAATGAGCCTGATTTATTGACAGAAAAGGATAGAAGCACACACACAGGATAAAAACAGATATCAGTGGCTTTTATCCCACAGGATAAAAACAGATATCAGTGGCTTTTAAGCTTTGAACTATATCTGGCAGGACTGAATCACACCACATTACACAAGTAATTTTGTTCATAGAAATTTAAGGAGTCTTTGTTTCCTGATAGGCATACAACCTAGGGGTCTTTAAATCAAGAGTGAATAGGTTACTTCTAGGCAAGCATGCTCCATTGTTAGACACATCATAATATTAAAAATTAAAAATCTGCTATCTTCAAGCAGCGTGAGCTGACCCTAAATACATATCTTCATTAGCCCTTAATGAGATGAACATATTTTACCTGCATTTAGGTTGTTCCTCAGTACTGACACTACAATCTCCTTGGAAACAGTAATATTGACAGGTCGGAATCAGACGCTTTAGACTATTGCAGCTCTTTATTCCCTGAATTTGTTCTTTTATAGTGTAGTTGGCTACTATAAGATGACATCCCCAACATTCTGATTTATAATTTAAATATAGTTTTGATGTTACATTTTTATATTGTGTCTTTGTTATTTGCCAAATTCCCTCTTGGTTGTGATACTGCGCATAGATGAAATCTTTCGATACAGCCATTGAATTTGCGTAAGTTACGTTTCTTAAAATATAAAATGTTGATCTGTTGTTTCCATCAAAATTGGCACTTTCAATTGCCAGTTGATATTTATCATTTACGTATGTTGTCTCAGTCCAGTATATTTTTTGTGTTTGTTGATCGATGACTAAACTTCGTCGGTCGTATACTTTACTGTCTACTAAAACTTCTCTTTCGGAGCCATCAAACCGAGACCTTTCTACTTCAAGGTTGGTGATCCAGTAAATATACCTGTAATTAATAAATAATATTAATTAATATTCCACAACTTTCACACAACGCCATCTAATTCCAAACTAAGCAGAGCTTGTGTTTTGAGTACTAGACAACTGATAAACCTACTTATATATTTCTAAATACATACAAATTATAGATAAATTACACCCAGACACAGAACAAATGTTCAGGCTCATCACACGAATATTTGTCTTGAGTGGGAATCGAACTCACGAACTCCGGCATAGCAGTCAGACCCACTAAACACTAGACAATAGGCCTGCCATAAATATAAAAAGTTCAAAACTAATTTAGCTGTGTTATAAACCTAAACATCGTGCATCGGGGAACATAAAAAATAAAAATTTTTAACCGACTTCACTTATTATTATTGTTTCGGAAGTCGGTGTTACTCGGTATTGTTTGTTTCTTATTTAACACCGACTTCCGAAGTTAAAGTTATTTTGATCCTTTTAGTGTTTTTTTTTTTAGTGAAGTCGTTTTTTTTTTTTGTTAAGTTTTTTATTAGGATACCCAAAGGGTAAAACGGGAACCTATTGTTAAATTATTGCTATAGCGGCAACAGAAATACATCACCTGTGAAAATTTCAACTGGCTAGCTATCACAGTTCATGAGATACACCCTGGTGACAGAAAGACGGACAGCGGAGTCTTAGTAATCCCTTTACCCTTTGGGTACGGAACCCTAAAAACTACCCTGCCCGTAAAAAAAATTTTTTTTGGTGTTCTTTACCCGAACTCAACGGAACTATAGAACGGTATATTACTTGCCTCCGCTGTCCGTCTGTCCGTCTTTCTGTCTGTCAGGGGCCTATATTTCATAACTAGGTTTCCATGTCCGAAGAGTGATAACGGGACCCAATTTATTACTAAGCCGCCACTGTCCATCCGTCTGTCTGTCCGTCCTTCTATCAGCGGGCTGTATTTCATAGACAGTAAGAGGTAAAAAGTTGAAATTTTCACAGAATGTGTATTTCTATTGCCACTACAACTAATAATGTTAAAAATTAAAGGGGGTTCTTCCCCATACAAGAAACGTTATTTTGTCGGGGTTTTTGTTCAATTTTAATATTGTAGTACGAAACCCTTCTTGTGCGAGTCCGGCTCGTACTTGGCCTTTTTTTTATTTAATATCTCACAAAATTTGTCGGTGTGTGTAAAATTGTAATGGTGAGCAGTGGTGGCCGAGTGGTAACGGCCCCGACTTACGAATTGTAGGTCGCGGGTTCAAACCCAGCCAGGCGCATTACTTTGTGTAATTTATTTTATCACCACTGCTCTCAAAACGGTGAAGGAAAACATCGTGAGGAAACCGGCATGTCCTAGAACCAAAACTTCGAAGACATGTGACATTCCCTCACCTAGAGTGGAGACCTGAGTCCCAACAGTGGGAACATTATAAGGCTGACTATGCTATGCTATGTGTAAAATTAGGTATATCATTAGTACGTACCCTCCACAGCTGTCCACAGCGATATCATAGCAGTAGCGATCCAATGTAAATAAAAGTTTTGAATTTCTTGTTTCGTTGGAAGATGCAGGATTTAATGAAAACGAGTATATACTTCGTCCTTCCTTCCAAAAGATTACTTGTGTGATGGGGTCGTAGACGACTCGCGCATTGTAACCGTTCGAAATCCCATTAAATAAAGGTTCTATTTTCCTTGTTGATATGTCGTAGCTGGATATTGTCATATTATAGTTTCTAACATCGTAATACAGTATCCTGTACTGAACTGGATCGTAAGTTATCGAATGGATTGATTTAACAGATGGAATGTTTTCTACGTGCGTTAGTATTCCGTTGTAATAAAATTCTAGCCTTTCATCAACGCACACGACGATGTCTGAAACATAACAAAAATAATAGTAGATTATGTGACTAGGGGATAAAGCAGTAAAATAAGAGGGTAAAGTTGCGGGCGGTAAATTGAATTTCGAACAAAACGAAGGTTGCAAAGTTTAATCCAGAGTGTAGTGAGGGATTTATATAATTAACTCCTGAGCATTGCGAGGGAGTTAATATAGAAACCTGAGTGAAGTAAGGAATTCAAGCCGCCCAAGATTTAAAATACAGTTGATACTCTATTTTTTACTGCATCTGTGAGATAATTAACCTTTTGAGTGCGTAATTAGAGACACAATAGTAAGACAATGGCGCGTGAACGCCGGCGTTAATGCGGGGGGGGATCAACAGCTTATATGAAAATATACTGAAACAAATTATAGTGGTCAAACGCGATAGACTCGCGTCAATAATATATATATATATATATAGAGAAATACAAGTATTATTATACTATTTGCTTTTTTACTATTTATGTACACACATTAAACAAAAAAAAGATGATACGCATTAGATATAGACATTAGTATTAAGGTACTGCTTATTTCCAAAACATTTCTTCCAGCTGACCTGCGAAAGGAGAGATTAAAAGAAAGGAAAAAAAGAATTCTCCGTTGGTATGGTGGTGGTGTTGGCGGAATTAAGTCATGCAATTTCAGCGCACACTCTCCAAAATGCATCCTGTAAAACTGCTACCCTACGCCTGTGCTCCAGACTTTGAAGATTGGACTTGACCAAATCTTGATCACCAATTAGCCTCTTCGCACGCCTTTCCACTGAGGCCAAAGTTGCATTTCCAAAATGCAACTTTGGCCTGCCAGCCACAAGCCACCAGCCCATACATGCTCAAACATCGGTCTATTGTTAAAAAAGGAGACCTGAAACAAATATCCAACCCATTAGTCTCATATCAAGTCACTACCAAATATTCTCGGCGACTCTTCTACGAAGATTGACAAAAATAATAAACAAAAACAACCAGTAGAACAAGCAGGATTTATGCGTAGATTCCCTGCCACACATCACATAAATCTCTGAAAATTATATCGGAAAAATATAATGAGTACGACCAACAATTTTACCTGTGTTTCATAGACTACGGTAAAGCTTTCGACTCTATTTCGCCGCATAACAGTATGTGGCAAGCTCTATCTAGTGCAAGAAATAAACAAAGATCTAATAAAAGTAATTTGCAAAAACCGTAACTGTAGGATTGTGCTCGAAAACCCAGGAACTAGCTTCAAAATCGAAAGAGGAGTAAAACAAGGAGACCCACTCTCCAAAATATTCATAGCCATGTTAGAACAAATATTCAGAGCGATGAACTGGGAAAACAAAAGCCTAAATCTACATGGAATATACTTGTCACACTTACACAGGACTGTATTACCAGCCAGGTAACCCACATTCAGCAAGAATTAACTCAAGGGGTAGATCCAGTAAATTGTAGTTTTTCCACCCACAACAGCGGGGATTATCAATCAATTATGTTTTCAGACAGTATAGGAAGAGGTTTAGGGCAATTAGTTAGTAACAACCTCCCTTTTTCTTCTCAAAACCATTGTAGGCCTCAAGCTTCCTACCATCACATAATGTCATTAGTTAATGAACAAGTATATGGTCCCAATGCTATTATAACTGTATTTGTGGGTAATAGCTTAAATGTGAATAAAGATGATATCACTAATAGTGTCACAGAACTATTGAAGATAAATTGTAAGAAGATTATCTTGTGTGCTTTTCCATACTTTGAGCATTTGTCATATAGGCAAAATAAGTACATTCACATGCTAAATATGCATATGCATTTTTTAGTTAGTCACCATATTGATAAGTTTTTATTTTTTGACATCAACAATTTTGTTGATAATTTTTTCTCGACTAGGTATACTGTGTACCTACCTATTATATTTAGACGTCAAATAGCAAAGCTATTAGCTTATAATATTCACTCAGACATAGTTAGTACGTCGAAGTCCTCAATTATTGATTCCACCGTTGGTAATAGTAGATACTAATGTTATGTTTGCTGGCTCCAATACTTTAAACGAGCTAATAAGACAAAAGTTGGGACTGTTGGCAATTTAGGTCAAGTATCTTCTAGCATTCAAGCTAAAGGGGCTTAGCAAAAATCGTTTAATTTGTTTCTTCAAAACATTCAGGGTTTTTCTTCGAAACAATTGGAAATTGAATTATTTTTAGAAAAATATATATTTGACATCATTTTTTTTACTGAGCCAATGTTAAAGGATTTTGAAATGCTAATCAATTTTGAGAACTATAATGTGGGCAGTTCTTTTAACCGAAAAACAATGTTACGTGGGGGTTCACTGATCCTAATTAGGAATTGTATTAAATTTAAAACTCGTAAAGATATAGTTGCACTGTCCGTTGAACATAGCATTGAACTGTCTTGTGTTGAGCTGGATATGCATATCATAGTGTGCGTTTACAGGCCCCCTAATTATCAAAACTACTCTATTTTTGAGTCTGTTATGGAAGATGTTATGGCAAAACTTGCAACTGGTAACAAACTAGTAATAATCTGTGGAGACTTTAATGTTAATATTTTAGAAAATAATTCAGATAGCAGTGGATTATTAAATCTCTTCAAATCATTTAATTTATCAAATGTGTTTATAGAACCAACTCGAACTACAACAACTACTGCTACATGTATCGATAATGTTTTTTGTTGCTGCAACTATTTAGAAAAGGCCATTGTAAATTATCTGCCCTCTGATCATAGCGGTCTAATGGTAACTTTTGAATCCAACATACCAATACAACAAGTGCAGATACAATCCAGATCAATAACATCCGGTAAACTAAATAAATTTAACAGCATTTTAATTAACAAGTTAGGAGATTGGAACCTTGCAGTGGACAATGGTAACATTTTGTATAACGATTTTTTTTCAATAGCTCAAACCGAGTTTAATAAGACTTCTAAGAAAAGTACTAAAAGTATCTGCCCTAAGTTTAGATTTAGTGACTGGGCAACTAAAGGAATCAGAATAAGTAGGGAAAGACTTTTTGAGCTGTATGGCCTTAAGCCTATTATTAACACTGAAACTTTTAATAAGTATGTTGCTACATATTCAAAAATGTTTAAAAATACTTGTAAGGCAGCTAAGGCCTTATACATTAGCAACAAAGTTAAATCAGCAGATATAATAATAAAATAAAAACGGTTTGGAAAATCATAAATAATGAAACCAACAGGAACAAAATACATAACAATGATTACATATTGAAGACTCATCATGGTGTTATTAGCGATAACAAACTAGTTGCAGAAGAATTTGTATAATTTTAATAGGTATACTAGCAAAGAAATTTCTTTGCTAGTATACCAATTAAAACTACTGAAACCCTAAATTCGTTTTTCGTTTTTTACAGGCGAACGTTGCAGCCTGCTCGACTGAATTTAACTTTAAACATATTAACCCCACAATAGTAATAAAAGCTTTTAAACAAATCAAGGTTAAATTGACTGAAGATCTATGGGGTATGTCTATCAAAGTTTGTACCTCAATTATTGAGACTATAGCGCCGTACTTAGCTTTGATATTTAATTTGTGTATAGATCAAGAAGTCTTTCCGGATCTAATGAAATACAGTAAAGTGATACCACTTTTTAAATCCGGGGACAGTAAAGAGACTAATAATTATAGGCCAGTGTCCGTGTTGCCGGTTTTTAGCAAGATATTTGAAAAGGTAATGTTAAATCAAATGCTTAATCATTTTAACACGAATAACATCTTGCACGATAAACAGTATGGTTTCACCAAAGGACGTTGTACAACTGACGCTGGTGTCTCCTTACTAAAACACATTTTTAATGCGTAGGAGGAGGCACAAGATGCTATAGGCATCTTCTGCGACCTGTCTAAGGCGTTTGTTTGTGTGGTTCATGAAACATTACTCCTGAAACTTGAGCATTACGGACTAGGCGAAACAGCGTTAAGCTTATTAAAATTTTATTTGAATGACAGACAGCAACTAGTTCAGATAAACGGTGTCAATTCGTCTAGATTAAATGTGAAAATGGGGGTACCCCAAGGTTCAATTTTAGGTCCTTTTTTATTTTTAGTTTATATTAATGATTTACCCTATTTGTTGCAAAACAAACTTAATATGGTGTTATTTGCCGACGACACTTCCTTGATTTTCAAGATAAATAGAAAGACTAATAATCTTGACGACGAAAATAACGCCCTACTGCAGGTCCAAAACTGGTTCACTGCTAATAATCTAGTTTTAAATTGGAAAAAAATGAAATGCATACGATTTTCCTTACCGAATGTCAAGAGTAGTAATTGTGACATAATATTGAACAATGAGAAACTAGAATTTGTCGATAAAACGGTTTTCCTAGGGATTACGCTTGACTCAAGGCTACAATGGGGTCCTCATTTAACATCTCTTGCGGGACGGCTTAGCTCAGCTGCATATGCTGTTAGAAAAATCCGCCAATTTACGGATGTTGATACCGCTAGACTAGTCTATTTTAGTTATTTTCATAGTATCATGTCATACGGTATCTTACTATGGGGACGGGCTGCAGACATCGACTCAATTTTTATTCTACAGAAAAGAGCTATCAGAGCTATTTACAATCTCCGCCGGTGCGATTCTCTAAGGGAACTGTTTAAGGATATTAACATATTGACGGTGCCTTGTCAATATATCTATGAAAACATCATGTACGTTAGAAAAAATCTTCATCTTTTTTGCAAAAGAGGCGATAGACATAATTAACTACAAGAAATAGGGACCAATTAGTTCAACCAGGTTTCAGACTGGCTAAAGTGGCCTCTTCTTTCATGGGGTACTGTTTGAAATGTTATAATAAAATACCTCCTCAAATATTAGAACTCAATGAAACAAAATTTAAATCTTTTATTAAACGCACACTATGCAGGCAAGTATATTATAAGTTGGAGGATTTTGTTCAAGATAAAAATGCTTGGCTCAATGCTGGTCCAGCTCCACTACCACCGGGGTGTACAAATTGATTAGTTTTGAATCTAACTATTTGTTAAATTTGTAAAATATCACTGTAGTTAATTATTATTGTATTTAGTATTGTATAATGTAGAAGCATTTTTTTTTTCAAAGTTTGTAAATGTGAGTACCATGGAGCTATTTTATGGTTTTTAGGACTACTTTTAGGACTATTGGACTTATTTGACATAAATGAGCATGACAGCTGAGAGTTTGTCATACTCACTCAAATGTCTCACTGATGGTGGCGCGTGTGTTGGATGATTCGGTTCCCTTCAAAATGGTTGAGCTGAGTGGTGCTAATATTCGCGTCATCTCTTAGCTGCCAGTTGCTATTTTAATATCTATATTTAGTTTTTATTTTTACTTTATTGACATTGTTCTCACATGATAGCGACAAGAAACATGTAACAGAGATATTTGGGGTAACTGTGGGGTAACAGTACTGATTCGCAGACCATATTTATTTTGCAAAAAAAGTTAATTCGAATAATAACCAATATAGAACAAACAGAAAGTTGCAAACCACACTTCCTAAAACACAAAATACTCACACTTCCCTGTTTATACATCTTAGAGTTATGTAAATTTGTCAGAAAACACCCAGATTTTTACACAAATTGTGAAGAAACACAAAGAAGATACACTTCTCGACACAATAGAAACAAAGTAAACATACCTCGATCCCGATTAAAAATGCACTCAACCAGTCCTTTAGTAATGTCCGCTAAAATTTATAACAAACTGCCAAATGAAATTAGAGAAGTAAGAAAAACAAATATATTTATCAATAAATTGAAAGAATTTCTAGAAGCTAAGTCATACTACTCAGTAAAGGAATTTTTAGATGATAAGTCGATCGGAAAACAATATTTTTTTTTTCTATGTTATTATTCACCAAAGATTCTGTAATGAAATTTATTAAATATAGTTAATATAATATATTATGAAAAATAGAAAATTTAATTAAATATAAATTCCCAGATAAATAATAAAATAATTTAACAATAATGACGATGAAAAATAAATAAAAGTACCTGACATAATTTAACAATTCTTACACACGGACATAATAATAATAAATATACTTAATTAACTTAAATGAATATATAATTTAATAATGACGACAATAACAATAAAAATAAATAAAAATACCTGACAAAATTTACCTAACCTACTTATACAAAACATAATAATAATATACATAAATTAATTAATTTTAATAATAACAATTTGACGACAAAAATAAATAAAATAGTTGATATAATTCACAATTACTTATACAATAGACATAATAATAATAATATGCATACACAATCTAATTTAAATATATACATACATAATTTAATAATAAAGATGACAAAAACAAAAATTAAATAATCGGACACAATCTACCAATACTTATACACATACATAATAATATACATCTATTAGATCTACCTACAATAATTAATTTCATGAATTGTTACTTTGCCGCCATCCTCTCTCATAGCTTTGCTGTGCCCGACAGGGTCCATATTGATCTTGACTATATTTATACCACCTACGAGTATGTACATAATATGGAATGCAATAAAGTATTGAGTATTGAGTATTTGTAATTGCAAAACATGATTGAAAAGAGTGTCCATAGAGTTTCTTGCGCATTCTTCTCCATAGAGATCTACGCTTTGGAATGTGCAATTAGCATCATTTTTTTTCTGACTGACTGACTTCTTGACATTTCAAAAGTGCCTGTAAATGGTTTATTTGAAATAAATGCTTTTGAATCTTTTAATCTTAAGATTCGTTGATGATATAGTGCTGATGTCGAAAGACTCAAGAAAAATCCAATCTATGGTAGAGTCGTTATTCGAAGAGAGCAAAAAGTAGGCAGCAATAATAATTTCATCTGCATACATTGAGGTATATATCTACCTGGGACACCTAATTACTTATAAAGATTGCACAGAGAGAGAAATAGAAAGAAGAATTAAATGCAGCTGGAATAAATGCTCAAACAAATATTTAAGAGTAAGATCGACCAAAATATAAACTAAAACCATTGAAATTTGTTTACTTCCCACTCTCGCGTATTCCTGTCTAAAAGAGCCCCTGATAAAACGTAATTTAGAAAAACTTAGAGTATGCCAAACAAGGATTTACATAAATTACAGACTGGAGGATAAAATGAAGAACGCTATCATACGAAGTCAAAACAAGGCAAGGAATGTGGTAAAGAAAGTGCTGGGCTTGAAATGGAAATGGGCCGGACATATCCAACGAGTATCAGATGAAAGGTGGACCAAAATCACCGCGTACTGATAATGGGCAGAAAGCGCAGACATGGCAGACCATAAAAGAGATGGAGTGACGACGTCATAAAAACAGCAGAAAAAAACATGGAGCAGAGTATCCTGAGAAAGAATAATGTGGAAACAACTGAAGGAGGCTTTTACAACTATCTAGCGGTTCTTGTACAGAATAATATACTTAGTAAGTAGTATAATATACAACTATTAAAAATCAAGGAACAAAAAAACTCCTTAAAATAATTAATAAAGTATCGAATGAAAAATGTAGAAGGAAAATATTTTAATAGCATAATGGAAAAATCCTATGTTCAAATAATGTGCAAAGAAAAAATTCATCACAGCTTTAACATTCCCTTCACAATGAACGTCCAAAAAATGACCAACCTGCCTACTGAGGAAAAGAATTTTTACTGACGGATTGCTATTTTGGAATATCAAAAAGATATTAGATAGGCTTAAAATAAAATAAACGCGCCTGGAAGAATTTTAGTTCAAATTTAAAAATGAAACGGTTGCAATTTTGTCAAGTCTAAATAAATTAGCCGTTGAATCCAAAATTAAATTAACAGACTAAAATCATCGAAAGGGCTATGCTTGGAGTTTTCTTGCCTGATCACGACACAAATTAAGATATCCGCAGGAGAACCAAGGTTACCGACATAGCCCAAAGAATCGCCGCAGAACATATGGTCGATGGGGACGAAATGTTCTGGAGTGACGACCACGTACCGCAAGACGCACCGTTGGAAGGCCTTCCACAAGGTGAACCTATGACCTGGTGAGGGTCGCGGGAATTCGAGAATCTTGTGGGAAGCCTATGTCCAACAGTGGACGTCTTTCGACTGAAATGATGATGATGATGATGAATACTAAACACGGCTCTACTTACCCCAGGAAAAGCAATACACAGACCCGACGAGCAGTGCTAACAACGCCAAAACACGCGTGCCAGACATTTTCTTCTTTTTCAGACAAGGGTGTTTCAGCAGATGAGTCCACTCTCGGTGTCAGCCCGAAGGATATTAAAGTTTTGGCTATTGACATGTAGCTATTTTTATTCGAACAGACTTGCTGTGATAAGCCGGCACGTGTAAGTTAACCCTTGACGCTTTACATTCGTCGATTCGATGAATACACGACAGACTTACTGACTCTTTTCGGTTTCTGAGGCGATAACCACAACATTGATCGAGTGTTTTCGAGTTTTGGAAAATACATACTATTGAACATAACATACTATTGAATAGTGTGGTAATAAAGACGATGGCATTTTTTGGAAGATGGCGTAGTACTTCTTTTGTGATCAGATCAAAACCTGGTGCTTTTTTATCTTTGAGCTATTTGTTGATCGTCCTCCAGACTTCACGTGTAGTTATTGGAACTGGTGGCGGCGACATTTGCAAGTCCTGATTAATAATATAATCAATTTCATTCTCCGAACCTGCTAGCTGGCTAGGTGCTGTGCAAAGGTATCTGCCTTATTCTGTGACGTACTCGCCCACCCATTGTTGGTTTTTAGAGGACGTTTAGCTATTTATGGCCTATCGTAGTCTTTTGTGAACTTCCATAGTGAGTAATTGGTGGACGCAGTAGCTGTGAGTGACTCCAGTTGAGATTCGAGAGTATTGTTGTGCCAGTTTTGTAACATGTTCTTTAAGTTTGTTGCCGTTTTTGTGAAATTGAGCATATCAGACCTTAGTCGAGTTTCATGCCAAATCCTTGTTATCTTACGTTTCTCAAGAATAGCTCTTTTTACTTCTATAGGGTAGTTATAATGTGTTACGCGAGGGTTAAAGACAAGGGTATTTATCCAGCAGGCTTCTTGGATCAGAGTTGTGATGTATTTAGTAGCTTTCTCAATATCATCCAGTGTTTTGAGAGCTACTTTAAGCTCAATCTTTTCTTCCAGGAATTCCCGAAACGATATCGAATCTATTTTCTTATTATAAAGTTTTCTGGGTTTGAGGTCTCACAGAGGTGCTGACAGTTATAATTACGGAAGTGTGATCAGACGAGCTGTCCTAGCAGGATCCAGTTTTAATGAATTGCCTTCAATGCCCTTTCATAACAAAAAGTCTAGAACTAGAACTAGAACGTCGGGATTTTTTTTAGGATCAGCTGTCCAGTAGGTCGGTTCACAGGAGGAAGTAGTTTGAAGATGATTTTTGGCTACGCTTATTTTTAATTGGCGTCCTCTAGTGGTCGTTAATCTGAATCCCCAATGTTCATTCTTGGCATTCCAGCGGGGCTATTGCGTAACTCTGTTGACAGTTCAAGTGATGATCACTTGTTAACAATGTGCATCATTGAACTGTCAAACAGCTAGTTTCGTATTGCCTATCTTCAGTGACCAACTGCAGTGACGTCATTAGCCACTGGTGCCTTTGATAGCCACCGTAACGCGTTTTGACAGATGTTATTGTATCGATACTTTTAAAATTGCGATTGTGTAAGCTTTTGAAGCTGTATAATAGTCGATAAAATTTTAGAGTGGTCACAATAGGCACCGTAAATTTTTATTATTCACCACATTTCCACCGTAGTTTGTTAGTCACTTGTGTGATACGTAATACCAATTTTATGAAATCGTCAGTTGACAACTAAGTTCAGTGTGCAACGAATGCTAGTTGTCAACTGTTATTGAAAAAGTTAGACAATAGCCCCCCAGTTCCCAATAAAACGATGCCCAAGAGTATCGAAGAAGTCAAAGAACATGGATTCATTGATCTTATGTTTATGTGGGCAGTATACTGCAGAGACATTGAAATCTCCAGTTTTATCCTGCACAGCAATGGTAAGTAGCTTGGATGTTTGTAACATGGCATTAGGTGGTGCTTCATTGTCTTCCTTTAAATAATCACAGCTGTTTCACTGTGGCCCGTTCCATCGGAGTGGTTTGTGACATAGCATGAATAGTTCAAGAATTTTATCGCTGATGTACCAGTACAGTGAGCCTCAGATATAAGGAGAACGTCTAGTTTATGTTGAGTGATAAGTAACTCCACTTCATGTTTATTTGGAGTTAGCCCGTTGATGTTCTAGTAATGTTTGCGAAATTATACAGAGGGGCTGCCCGAGTTAGACTCGGGGAGGGATTCTCCGGTTTTCCCGGTACCCCTCTCGGGGTAGTTTAGTTTTTAACTTCGCTTCCATATTTAAGTTTTACTATCTCCAGACATTTTAGGGGTTATTCAAGCCCCAAGGCTCGTTTTAGCCTCTTTTAACCAATAACCTAGCTGGGCGTATGGTTTATATTATTATTATATTGGCGGTATGCCAATGCTCGGTCGCCATTGCCTCGTTTGCTGTCTAGGAGGGAGCACCACGGCAATAGTTTGTTTGCCGCCACCATACGGTGCGTGCAGGTGAGGTTAACTTGAGTCGGTTAAGATGATAGTACCTACCGTTATCCCCTTACCCCCATGAACTAAATCGTACTCGTACTAAATGAATTATATAATAAATATGAATTATAGTAGAATACAGCTAAATTATAATAAGAAATGTCGTAAGGGTTTACTTACATTTCTTGGAAACCACATATATAACGAAAGTAAGATCTAAATTATCAAAATTTACTTATGCACTTCGAGAAGTAAAGAAAACCACCGACCTACAAACTGCACTTACGACCATGCCTACGCTCACTCATGGCTCAGCTATGGCATAATAATGTGGGGAAATAGCACTGACGTGCCTACGCTTTTATTCTCCAAAAAAAAATTAATTAGAATCATTGTTAATATAGACCAAACAGAAACTTGTAAACCTTTTTTCATAATACATAAAATACTTACCTTAACATCTATCTATATCTTAGAAATATGTAAGTTTGTTAGGAAATACATGACTTTTTTACCCGACTACGGAGGGTTATGATTTTGACAGGCTATGTATGTATGTGAGTTTGTTCATCTGTTCCCTCATAGCTCCTAATCTACTTATCGGAACTCGACATATGAGGTATCGTTAGAACCGTCTTAATTGTCCGCTGAACATAGGCTACGTGACGTGTCACAAAACTCGACATGGCGCCCTCTAGCGGACAAATAGTATGTGTTAAAAAATAAAAATGGAGATAAATACGCCGTGTTTGGTATCATTTGAAAAGGCTACATTTGTACATTTCGAAAGTATAGCTCAAATTTAAAGTGACGCCCTCTAGCGGACAAAAAGTCATGTGTTAAGTTTAACACCAAAATTGTTTATATAAAAATAAAGTAAAAAACTAAAACCCGACTACGACAAAAAAAAAACGACGCTGAAAAAATATGAAACAAGATTTTCATACTTCGAACAGAACAAAAAGAAAAACCATAGTCACACGTTATTAAAGTGTTTCGGTTGGTACCTATTACGTGTGACTGCGGCTTTTCTTTTTGTTCTGTTCGAAGTATGAAACTCTTGTTTCATACTTTTTCAGCGTCGTTTTTTTTTTTGTCGTAGTCGGGTTTTAGTTTTTTACTTTATTTTTTTTACAACTCGTGCAGATAAACATCCCGACCGATCAGTTAGATATAAGAATATGTTCGCGCATGAAACTGCATTCAAAAAGTCCTTATGTCATGTCAATAAAAATATATAATAAACTCCCAGATGTCATAAAGAAAGCATATTAGTGAAATATCATTTATAAGTCAACTCAAGCAAATATTAACAAAGAAAGCATATCATACACTAAATGAATATTTGAATGACAGTAATATTAATTGACATGGATAATTAAGTATGTTTGGATAATGGTCTCAATAATATATATATATATAATGACCTAACCTAGAAGATTTGTAATATTTAGTGTGATTAATTTAACAGAGCTATTTTATAAAATGACATTGTTATTATTATTATTTTAATTTAAGCTAATGACATTATTGTAAATATTTCTTTTTTTTTAATTTAATTCAATTTTATCATTTTAATTTTATTTTTTGGTGTGCCCTACAGGGTCCATAATTGTAACTTAACTTTAAGCAATTAATGTAACATCTCCAATGACATTATGGTATGCAAATAAAGATATGAATATGAATAATATGAATACATTAATACAAGAAAATAAAACACCCTAAAAAATATTCGTCGATTCGACGAATGGTTAGGGTTCAAAGGGGATTAGCGAACGGTAGGTGTCTAGGGTTAATACTAATTCTAATTTTACATTATTTCGAAATATGAACTTCCTCACACTCATTATCTATCGCCAGTTTCCTGCACAAACAACATTTTAATATATTTTATAGCAATGGCTTTATCATGTATTGCTGTGTCCTTGGTTTCACCCACGTAATTTTTTTTATTTTTGACTGGCCTGTTGGTCTAGTGGTTAATGGCCCTGACTGCTATGCCGGAGGTCGTGGGTTCGATTCCCACTCAGGACAAATGTTTGTGCGATGAGCACGTTCATTTGTTCTGTGTCTGGGTGTAATTTATCTATAATATATGTGTCGCATCAAGGGTGGCCGAGATGCGAAACATCGGGTCTTCATACGTTCCGACATAGTTCTTGGTAGGTGTGGGCACTGACATGGGTACTCGAACGAAAGATAATTTGAATCAGAATAATTTTATTTTGATAACGGTTTTACAAAAGGAAACAAACACGTGCGTTGGTACTGAGCGCATGCCGAGACTGTCCGAGGTAGAATGCCGCACTTCTCAGGCTTCCCTCCAGTCCTCGCTGCATCCCCTCTACCGACGATCGTGTCCAAGCGGTAGGGCGCCGCTTGCGTTTCCGGTGACGATATTATTAGTTTACGGAACTAATTGTTAGATGGCGCTGTCCGTCGCACCCTTGCGCCATCAATCCACGACATATGTATGTATTTAGAAATATATAAGTATGTTTATCAGTTGTCTAGTACACATAACACAAGCTCTGCTTAGCTTGGGACTAGACGGCGTTGTGTGATAGTTTATTTATTTATTTATTTATTTAGTACATGGAGGACTTACAGTTAATAAAACCAGACAAAAAAAAAGGAAACCATAATCACTAGAAAGCCAATTACAAGTCCTCACGTATAGACATTACAATAAAAATTTAAAATAGTGTGAGCACAAAAACAATAAAGCTTCGCTTTTTAGTTAAGTAGGAAGTATAAATCCTTGGTTTGCACTTAAACAACTAATAAATAATCTATTAAACCTAATGCTACTTGAAGAATTTGAGGCTTAAACACCTTCTGGCTGAGTTCACACTAATTGTGAATGGATCCCAATCATATTCCTTGCATATGTCATTGAAATTACGGCTTGCACGCACGATATAACTATTCCGCCTATAATTTGAAGACGTGTGAGGAACACGTATGGGTGGATTAAAACGAAATGTTTTGTTTGGAACATTAAAATAAAATTTGGATAAAAGGTCAGGGCTATCAATATTGTTATTGAGGATTTTGAGCAAAAACAGACAGTCAGCAATTCTACGACGATCTACCAGTGGTATACAGTGATACTTCTTACAGAGTTCAAGATAATCAGATGACTGATAGGGAATCTTTTGATGGAAGCAAAGATATTTAATGAAATCTAAAGAAAGTTGTTTCTGGATGTTTTCAATGCGGTCTATGTATTTATGATAACGTGGATTCCATATCTGAGACGCGTACTCCAGATAACTTCTTACAAAAGTGCAATACAGTATTTTTAGTGTTTTGGCATCCGTGAAACACTTAGAGAGACGTATAATGAACCCAAGCAGTTTAGAAGCTTTTTTGACAATTGCATCAATGTGAACGTCAAATATTAACTTAGTGTCCTGATGGACGCCTAAGTCACGAATAGTATGGCACCTTGGCAAGATCTGGTCCGCCAAAGTATATGTATTAGCTATGATTGCACGTTTTCTAGTGTAAGTGATTACCGAACACTTAGATGGGTTCAAATCAAGTTTATTAGCCTTACAGTACTCTTCTAGCCGATGCAAATCAGCCTGAAATGCTAGTCTATCTTCGAGCGTTGAAATGGTGGCAAAGATTTTCATATCATCAGCAAAACATAGCAGTTTATGTTAGTAGTAGTGTTGTAGTTGTGGAATATTACTATATTATTATTTTTAGGTGGAAAATCATCCAATGACTTCTCGTGCTCTTGGACGGAGCGGGGGGGTATGTCAGACTATTACTGACTAAAACCCACTCCTGTGTTCCTTCTTTGCCTTCGTTTTAGGGCCTCGGTGTTCTCTTTCGCACAACCCTTGGCTCCAGTAGGATCCGACCCTGCTGGGCCCCAACGGTTTTGCTGACATCTCCTTGAGGCACGCGTGGAACACTATGCGCCGTCGACGACTCGGGCTCCGTGTTACCGGACGGCCGGACGGCGAGCTACCCTTTGCTCACTGTACCCAAGCCCACGCCTACGGTGATTTGACCACGTAGCTGTGTATTAGTGTTATTTGGCATTACGAGGTGAGAGGTAACCGAACCGTACCTTGATGGAATTATCCACAAACTGTAAATTTCATTAAATGCAATAAAGAAAAAAAAAAACAAATGTGAACGACTCTCGTTTTAAATACTCAGGACCATGAGTATTTAAGTCCGTCCTCATTCAAAAACATCTTGATTTTAACAATATATTCAATTGTAAATATATGTATACGGATATATCATCATCACTTCAGCCGACGGACGTCCACTGTTGGACATAGGCCTCCCCCAAGTGTCGCCACAACGAACGCTCCTGTGCGAGACGCACAGAAAGAAAGAAAGAAAGAAAAACAATTTATTTACGTCAAATATGGCGCACACCTTAAAATAAACAAATAACAATAACGACATATATAAATGTTAGGTTATGCGTCACATCCGCGTAAAACGGCCAGCATCCATCGCATTCCCACGACTCTCACCAGGTCATCGGTCCACCTTGTGGGATGCCTTTCAACACTGCGTCTTCCGGTGCGCGGTCGCCACTCTAGAACCTTTCGGCCCAACGACCTTACAGCCATTAGACGCCTCATGCTTGAACTAGCGCACCAAAACTATTCTGTAGCCGAGGTACGGGGAGCGGGGTACTACGTTCTAATTGGTACGGGGGAGCGGGGTACTGCGTTCTGATTGGTCAAAACATCAGATCTAAAATTATATGTGTTGACAGACATGCGTCGCCTATTATTAGACGTCTAGTGGCTGTAAGGTCGTTGTTTCGGCCCCATCGACCATCCGTTCTACAAGAAATGTGCCCTGCCCACTGCCACTTAAGTTTGGTGATTCTTAGGGCTATGTCGGCGACCTTGGTTCTCCTGCGGATATCTTTATTCCTGATGCGATCACGCAAGGAAATCCCGAGTATAGCCCTTTCCATTGCCCTTTGAGTGACTGTAGGCTTACAGTCTGATGAGGCCCATTGTAAGCGACCATGTTTCAGTACAATTCGGGTAGCGGTATCTCTTCGGGAGATTCTTCACACCCCTTGCCTCGCCGTAACCTTGACTGCAACTGGAGTCAATGGTAGATGGGCTGCCGGGCAGTAGGGGGCATTTTTTGGTTGTGCTTTTCATTTTGGGGGTTTTGCCATAATCGCCACGCTTGGCAAGCGGGTTGGCGGCGATCGCAGTGTGGTTGTTGCAATGCACAGAGAATGCTGCGGCCTATTCTCTTAGTTAGCTCTATAGAAGCTTCCCAAATAATCAGCAGAATATTTATCGTGGACATTATCCGACTTCAGTGATGGTTCGGTTGGATATCTAGAGCCATACTTTTGTGAAAAAATATGTCCAAAACATCGCCACTAGTGTATCAAGATGTACACTTGTACAGGTACAGATCATGGTCCGGAGCAAGGAGGAATGGCAGGCGCCTCCTTTTGCGAAGTAGAAATGCTAGCGAAGGAGGCGGCCGCACGCGTGAGGGAATGGACTTCCTCACGCCCCAGCCACCGGGATCCCGACCCCGATTTCCAGCCACCGCAGGCGTGGGTTTGCGGACTGCGAGCAATGGGTAGCTCTCCGTCCGACCGTCCGGTAACCGTCCGGACCGAGCTCAAGCCGTCGACAGCACGTAGTGTTCCACGCACGCCTCAAAGAGATGTCAGCAACCGTAGGGACCCAGCAGCCATGGGTGATGCGAAAGAAACGACCGGGGCCCTGGAACATTGGCAAAGAAGGAACAGGAGTGGGTTTTTAGTCAGTAAAAGTCTGACACGCCCTCCCGCACCCAAGAGCGGGGCATGTCATTAGATGATTTTCCCATCTAAAAAAAAAAGACTGTATTATTGTTGTGTAGACATTAGAGTTATATTCTCAATCTGTGCATAACACACGGTACACATTCAACTAGTCTAAAAATAGCTGTGGTTAAACCATTATTTATACAAATGACAAAGAATGCATGGAATCCTACAGACCTATTGCATTGGTGCCAATAATATCGAAGGTATTTGAAAAAATACAAATATACACAAATTCTTAAATACCTAGATTAACAAAATATTTTGACTGAGGAACAGAAAGGCCATTTACGACTTCATAAACAATGTAATTACGAATGTTGATAAACGAATACCTGTGTGCTATATTTATTGTGATATGACTCAAGCCTTTGAATATGTGGATCATAATATTTTGCTTAAAAAATTGGACACCTAACGCATTATAGGTAATGTCGTATTTAAAAAATAGAAAACAGTACGTTGAAATATCGACAATAGATCCTAAAACGAAACGAAACGAAACGGCCGTCCGGTAACCGTCCGGACCGAGCACGAGTCCTCGACGGCGCTTAGGGTCTTCGCACACTTGAAACAAGACTGTCTTAGACAGACTTGTCTACAACGTCGCAGACTTGTCTACGACACTGCAGGCTTGTCTGCGACAAGACTGTTTTGCTCTGACGAGACTACTAGAGAGAAGGTACGTCCAGTGTTGCCAAAAGTTACACTAACTTGCCACTAGAGTCAACTTTTAACGCGCAAATTTTTCCACGCGCGCCTTAATGAGATGTCAGCAAAATCGTATGGGTCATGGGTTTGCTTTGAAAAGAAAACCCGGGGCCCTGCCTCCCTAGCCAAGTTGCAAACGATAAACGTGAACGCTTAGTAATCTCCAATAGATTTTCAACTTTATACCTAAGGGCATAAAGTTGAAAATCTATTAAAGACTACTGAGCGTTAGCGACCGGAACGAACGAAAACACTATGTAATCTTCAATAGATTTTCAACTTTATATTCAATAACATAAAGTTGAAAATCTATTAAAGACTACTGAGAGTTTACGTTTATCGTTAGTGACTTGGCTAGGGGGGCTGGAATGCAAGGCAAAGAAGGAACTAGAAATAGGGGTGGGTTTTTAATTTTCCAACCTAAAAAAAAGTGTATCAAGATACGATCTTTGAGGAGGCGGTAAAGCTTAACAACACCATGTTCCATAAGCAAAAATGGTTATTTCAGCAAGCCTCAGCACCGGGTCATAAAGCTCCACCCTAGTGTCGTTGGAAACGAACGTTTCTGACTTCATCAGAGCTGAAGACTGACCGTTATCTATTGGATTAAGATGCCCTGAACGCCACGACAATTTGGAGTCCGTAAAACAAACATCAAACCGTGAATTTTCCAACAAAAGCGAAAGTTTGTATGTAGTAAAAAAACTGCTTTCACGCGAACAAAGCCGCTGGCAGAAGCTAGTTTATCATAATTGCACATTTAATCACTCATTAGTGTTTCAATAATTAAATATTTTAATTTAAAAAAACTAATTGTCGTCGTATTTTTATCTTATAAGTGTATAGAAAATCGTCGTTTTATTATATTGTTTGACCGTATTGTTTTTGACTGTGTGTATTAATTATTGTGTTTGTCTAATTTGGTATGTTAATGTGTATTATTTCATTTATATTTATGACATTTTGTATTTAATTTAATTGTATCTATGACATTGTGTATTTAATTTAATTGTATGTAACATTGTGTATGTAATTTTAATGTCTATTTTTGTAATGTTTTATTTGGCTTGATTTTGATTTTGTGTAGGTACATATGGACAATGTCTGAAATAAATGAACAATTAATTATACACGTAGGCATTTACGGCTATAAGGGTGCGTTTCCACTAAAGCGGATAAGTGGCAAGTGTTTTCATTAAAGCGTATAGTCCCTTGAACATCTGGGCAGAGTTAAATGCACACGTACTGTGTGTATATATTTTTTTTTAAGTAAAGTTTTTATGGATTAAGTATTTACTTTTTATTTTATTGTTGTTTGCCCAGTGCGAGTCTCAAATAAATGTTTTCTTTCTTTCTTTACTGTCTCCCGCGCCCGCATAGAGTTTTACTGACCTTTAAAACCATTTTCTTTGCGAAATATTGATTGATTTACATATGCTATGTACATTCTGAAGAACAGTTAACCGCCATTTTATTTGTTTAAACATGTTCTAAACATCAAAGCCGTTTGAAAGGAGTAGGGAAAACAAGCGAGAAAATATCATTTTGGTGAATTATTTTTTTTGCAAAAGTATTCATCATCATCATTTCAGCCGAAAAACGTCCATTGCTGGACATAGGCCTCCCCCAAATGTCGCCATAATGACCTGTCCTGTGCGTCTCGCATCCATCGGATTCCCGCGACCCTCACCAGGTCATCGGTCCACCTTGTGGGAGGCCTTCCAACCTTTCGTCCCCATCGACCATCTGTTCTGCGAGCAATGTGCCCTGCCCACTGCCACTTAAGTTTGGCGATTCTAACCTTGGTTCTCCTGCGGATGTCTTCATTTCTTGCAAAAGTATTAGTTACTTATACGAAAAAATCATAAGTTGATAATTTTATATAATAATATGAATCCAATTATAGATTGTTTATCAAAACATTTTTTTTTTTCAAATCTTTTGACCAAACTGTTACCGAAGAGTGTGCTTCAGAAGTCACTGTTTTATGGCACTAAATGGAAGCAAGGGCCTTAATGCGGATCGGGGTGGCGTGGAGTTGAGCTACACTCCGCATCGTGCTCTCCGCTCGGCAACACAGCCGGCTCGACTTCCTTCAGTCGGGCTCGGGACCGCGTGCTCATTTATTTTATTTGAAAGTCCGCTCAGCTCCACTCCGCTCTACTTAGAGATCTTACACACGAGCGCATGATGCCAACGGTAGAGATAACTGCAGCCTGCAGCTGTCGACACGGGGCGGCAGCAGCCGTCGACTAGTATTGCCTGGTTAAAATCGGGACAGATGGTAAAACAAATCGGGATTTAGGGTTTTAGATTGGGACAAATAAAAAAACACTTTTTTAAGGTGAAAAATTATTCAATGACGTCTCTCGCTCTAGCGTGGAACTATGGTCTTCAGTGATCCAGGGCTACAGTCTTTCAAACATTCCCGCGCAGCCCTAGCAAGCATCAGCCTCATTGTGCCCCTTCAGTTCTGCTGACTTTTCTTTGAGAAACGCATACAAAACGACGCCTCATCGACTCGGGCCTGGTCCTTACTAAACGGGCGAACGTCGAGGTTCTCATTGCTCATCGTCCGCAAGCTCACGCCTACTGTGGCCGGAAATTGCTCTGCTACTCCCGACGCAGACCTACTTATAATTATGTGGGTTGAGTGAAGCAGGTGACATTATGGTCGCGCGTGACGGACGAAGACGACGCGGCTCTGAGCGAGAAAGAGACAAGCTAGTGATGTGATGTGCCGTATGTCATTTTGAACGCACTTAACATGTGTGACAATGATGCGAATGCGACTGATATATGTTACTTTAAAGTATGTAATTATAATGGTTTTTAATAAATTTATTGATTTATCGGGACATTTAGCGTCCCGATCAGGCGCAAATCGGGACGCGTTCCCAGACGCAAATCGGGACACCTGGTAACACACCGTGGACACGTCGATGGCAGCTGTTGACGTGTCGACGGCCGACTACTGCCGCCAACGTATCGACGTCTGCAGTTGGCAACGTCTTACACTGTTTCTACTGATGCGGAGTGGAAATTTTGAGTACTGTGATTAGCTAATTCACAGCTCACCCCTCTCCACTCCGCCCAGGTCCGCGTCAGTGGAAACGCTCCCTAATTCTCGGCTCTAACTAAGACGAACTCACCTTCAGTCAGGCCGATATTCCGCATTAATACGTTCTGCGGTTCTTATTCTCACAAAGAAAATTATGAGGGTATCTCGGTGACGTCTAGTCAGTCAGCTATGCTTTAGAGTTAGATGTACCTAAATGCTTGTTTTAAAAGATTTTGTTGTGCCTAGGGGCCCAAGTCTGTTATTTTTATAAATTTCATTCCAACACGATCCCATTGTCATTTTGCTAAAAGTTCGTAGTCTGCTAAATTCATAATGGTCGACCATTGGTCACACGGACAATGGTCCGCCAAGGACTAAGTGCGGAAACCAGACCACAATAGATAGATAGACCATTGGTCAGTCATTGATCTCGTAATAGAATGACAATATCGAGCTGTCTCGTAACAAATTAAGAGCAATGATTGCACAACGATAATGGGTAGGACACTGATCAAAGGAACTGGCAAAATTTTAGCAGATTACCGCAAAAGTACGTCAGACATTCATTTGTCATTATGTACGAGATTACCATTCTATGCCATTTCTTTCAATGGAGTGTCAGTGGTTGACCATTGGAAAGTCATTATGACGCCATTATATTAGTAGATAACCAAACTTGTGAAAATCAGTAATATGAAGTCAATGATAGACCATTCTGACACTATTGTAATAGCAGCCCCCCTAGCCAAGTCACAAACGATAAACGTAAACTCTCAGTAGTCTTTAATAGATTTTCAACTTTATGTTATTGGATATAAAGTTGAAAATCTATTGAAGATTACATAGTGTTTTCGTTCGTTCCGGTCGCTAACGCTCAGTAGTCTTTAATAGATTTTCAACTTTATGCTCTTAGGTATAAAGTTGAAAATCTATATTGGAGATTACTAAGCGTTCACGTTTATCGTTTGCAACTTGGCTAGGGGGGCAGACTCGAGGCCCTGTTATATTATATCGTGGTTTTACGTGATGTTGTAAGCCTATTGTGTATTTTATTGTAACTGTACCTACTCCAAGTTGTATGCTTCGCCATTAGACAATCGTTTAACTAAAATTTTAAATCTCATGTAAGTGAACGATTATAATATGTTCTTATAAGAATAAATATTCTTTAAACCTAATAACGTTAACTTTTAACCTTTGGTTATACTAAAGAAATTGAAAAACTCGTCATAATTACAAAGAAAAAAAAAGTAAGTAAATAATTTCTACACCACAATTTTTATTTTGAAATTTTATTTTCATTTACAGTTTTTACATATTAATAAAAAACACAACTATAATTTTAAATAAATTTTATATTAAGTACCCTAAAAAAAAGAAACATAAGAATGACTAAAAGTAATCTAAAGTACCTACCTATGGAGTAGAAAAACTCCTCGGCATCGCTATCGACTTGTAATGTATCTACCCAAAAGACAGGTGGCATTGCCACGCTGTATGGCAATATTTAAGATCTTCATGTACCGTATACTCGAAAATAAACGATTCTATTCTATTCTATAATATTTAGCAGGGGCGCCGACTCCGTGGGTGCTCGGGGGCTCGAGCACCCATGAGAAATAGAATAGAATACAATAGAATATAATAAACTTTATTGTACACCAAAAAAGTAACACAACTTATACATAAACTTAAATCTATGGGTACAATGGCGGTCTTATCGCTAAATAAACAGTGGGTGCCGAGCACCCCTGAGAATAGACATCAAGAAACAGATCAGTAATCGCCTTTTAGGGATGGGCGTTTTTTCATTACCCGACGACCCTTTTAGCGCAGTGGTTTATAGCGCTGGTTGAGACGCAAGGTTCGATTCCCGCACCAACACAAATGTTTGTTGATGAATGATGTTGGGTCTGGGTGTTTGTGGTACCATCGTTATTCCGCAGTATGTAAGTAGGACATTTATTTATTTTTCGGTCGATCACTGTGCATTTCTCTTCTCACACTTCGGCAATTTTTCGAGTCATCAAATGAGCATGAGCACCCATGAGGTTTTCTAAAAGCCGGCGCCCCTGATACTTAGATATTGTCTGCCCAAAAATCGTTCACGGTCCAAGCAGTGCGATTGTGGAACGCGTTGCCCATGGCAATTAGGCAAGCCCAGTCACTAGTTTCTTTTAAAAATCTAGTCAAAGAATCTTTCACTGTAATTAATTCTGCTTCTACCCAAATTCAGTTCTTTCATCTATTTGTATTTTTTTTTTCTCTATTTATTTCTTTGAAATTGTGTAACATCTAATATGTATGTAATATAATATTCATGAGTTTGTTTTTGTCTATTATATATAATAGCTATATAATATAATATAATTTTATATCTATGTATAGTTTAATATATATTTTTAATGTAAAATTTAATTAATGGGGGTAATTTGCAGTACACCGCAGACTACCCCCTTTTTATGTCAAGTTCTTACAGTGCATCCTAAGGTTGTCTGGTAGATATACCTGTCAGCGATAAGACCGCCATTTGTACCCATAGATTAAGTTAGTTAAAGTTTTTGTTACTATTTTGGTGTACAATACAAGTTTTATTATATTCTATTAAAGGTAAAAGCCAGCTCTTGGGTCGAATCTGTTAACTTATTAATAAATCAGTAAAAGTGAGATTTAATTCCGTTCAGTAATACGTAGCGATGATGGTAGAGATCTAAACTCTTCAGCAGCTTCACATCTTCGAGCTCGTTCTGAACAACCTCTGTTCCTTAGACAACTGTTGAAGCACACGTCGACTTCACACCTTCGCCCAGAACAACGGTAATTTTCGGTTGTCCGTCAGCATTGACACTACAAGCAGCTTGGAAACAGAACTGCCCAGTGACAGAAATTTCGCATCTTCTCCCGTCATAATCAGCTGTACATTGGCAGGCTGGCTCATCCTCCTCATTCAGAGTACAGACTCCACCATTTAAACAGTAGTCACGGCACGCGTTAACTTCGCACTTTTCTCCAGAGTAACCGGTTTTACAGCTGAAACAACAGAGATACGGGAGAGTTACTCTATAACCAAGAAAACCAACAAAATATTTTTGAGAAGCTATAGAACAATAAATTTTTTTTTTTATGAACATTATGAAAAAAAATTGTACGAATTTTTATGATCATTTTTTTAATGATTTTAAGTGTTTATGATTTTCTTAAATACTTTTTTTTTAATTTTCTATGATTTTTTATGAATATGCACTTTTATAACTTGATAAGAAGTTTTGTGAATTTTGTTGTTTTTTTTTGGAATTCTTAATTAATTCAATGAAATTTTTTAAATGAATTTTTTACTGTAGCTTAATCTCTCATTTATTGTTTCATGCATGTGGTGTTTGCCTGCAAGTGATTGTTGCGCTGAAGTTTAATTTTATATATGTGTTATGTTGCTATATTCAGTGTTTACAATCGTTGGTGAACCTAATTTAATAAATAAATAAAACATGTAGACAAGGTGCGCGACCACTGCGCTATGTTTCAAACGCTCTATGTATAAGTTTATCGTCAACCTAAGCATTGTTAAAAGCTTGTAGGTTCATCCAACACAGTCTAACGCAATATTTGATGAAGAAGCAACGCGAACGCTCTGTTGGCATTCAGTAATTCCATCATTTACTCCAATATTAATTATTATTTTTCATCATCATCATAATTTCAGCCAAGCGTCGCCACAACGACCGATCCTGTGCGTCTCGCAACCACCGCATTCCCGCGACTCTCACCAGGTCGTCGGTCCACCTTGTGGGAGGCCTTCCAATGCTGCGTTTACCGGTGCACGGTCTTCACTCTAGAACCTTTCGGCCCCATCGACCATCCGTTCTACGAGCAATGTGCCCTGCCCACTGCCACTTTAGTTTGGCGATTCTTCGGGCTATGTCGGCGACCTTGATTCTCCTGCGGATATCTTCATTCTTTATGCGATCACGCAAAGAAACTCCGAGCATAGCCCTTTCTATTGCCCTTTGGGTGACTGTTGGGTGAATATTCGCTGAAGGTCATACAGGTTTACGCTCCGACCTCGACACACCCCGATGACGAAGTAGAGACCATGTATGAGGATGTATCCAGAGCCATACATGGTTATAAGACTCACTTCACCGTGGTCATGGGGGACTTTAATGCGAAACTGGGCAAACGAGACGGTGACGAGCTGCGAGAGGGGCAATTTGGATTTGGACGTAGGAACCACCGGGGACACCTACTGGCCAGCTTTATGGAGAGGGAGGGCCTCTACATGATGAACTCCTTCTTCAGAAAGCGTGAGCATAGGAAGTGGACCTGGCAAAGCCCTGATGGTGTAACAAAAAATGAGATTGACTTCATCATGTCGACGAAGAAGCAAATATTCAATGATGTCTCTGTGATCAATGCGGTGAAAACCGGAAGTGATCACGGCATGGTAAGAGGCACATTGAATATCAATGTCAAGCTTGAAAGATCTCGACTGATGAAGTCTACGCTCCGTCCTGCACAGATCCAGATCCAAAACTCCGAGAGCTTTCAGCTCGAACTTCAAAATCGTTTCGAATGCCTAGGAAGCTCTGTGGACGAATACAACGATGGGTTCGTGGAAACTGTCCATACGGTCGGGTCTAAATTCTATAAGACTCGTACAAGTAAGAGCAAAAGGCTCACAGATCGAACTCTCCAGCTTATGAAGGAAAGGCGTGAGATGATTCTGCAGTCTTCAGACGATGCGTGCACATATCGGCTGCTCAATAAACGGATCTCTAAGTCCTTGAAACGCGATATCCGTCACTTTAATACTGGAAAAATTAAAGACGCGATTGATCGAAATAAAGGCTCCAAGGTGTTTGCAAGAGATCTGTCTATTGGGCAGAGCCAGCTCACGAAACTGAAGACCGAAGATGGCAGAGTCATATCCGCCAAATCGGAGCTTCTGGGAGAGATCGAGGCTTTTTATGGACAGTTAGTTATACACGTCAATCACAAAACCCACTACGAATCTAGCAAACGACCCAAGAGCTAGGTTGACCCGACACTATACCGAAGATATCCCGGACGTCAGCCTGTACGAGATTAGGATGGCTCTGAAGCAGCTTAATAACAACAAGGCACCGGGTGATGACGAAATTACAGCCGAACTCCTGAAGGCGGGTGGTAAACCGATCCTTAAGGCCCTTCAGAAGCTGTTTGATTCCGTCATATTCGAGGGAAAAACACCACAGGCATGGAGCGGAAGTGTGGTGGTACTCTTCTTTAAGAAGGGCGACAAGGCCCTGCTCAAGAATTATAGGCCCATCTCAGTTCTGAGCCATGTCTACAAGCTGTTTTCCAGAGTCATCACGAACCGTCTCGCGCGCAGGTTCGACGACTTCCAGCCTCCCGAACAAGCCGGATTCCGAAAAGGCTTTAGCACCATAGACCACATACACACGCTACGGCAGGTTATACAGAAGACCGAGGAGTATAATCTGCCCCTCTGCTTAGCGTTTGTGGATTACGAGAAAGCCTTTGATTCGATTGAGACTTGGGCTGTGCTGCAGTCTCTACAACGGTGCCAGATTGACTATCGGTACATCGAGGTGCTGAAGTGTTTGTACGAAAACGCCACTATGTCAGTCAGACTGCAGGACCAGACCTCGAAACCTATCCTCCTGCAGCGGGGTGTGAGGCAGGGAGACGTCATTTCTCCGAAACTGTTCACGGCCGCAATGGAAGATGTCTTCAAGGTTCTGAACTGGACTGGATTGGGCATTAATGTCAATGGCGTGCACTATGTCGTCGGCAAACCGAAGATGAGTGATGTACTACTCATCTTCGGTTTGCCGACGACATAGTAGTCATGGCTGAGACTACAGAAGAGCTCAGCACAATGCTCAATGACCTCAGTAGAGCTTCCGAAAGAGTGGGTCTTAAAATGAACATGGACAAAACCAAAGTCATGGTAAATAACCATGTAGCACCCACTCCGATCAAGATCGGAGACTCTGCACTCGAAGTTGTAGACAATTACGTCTACCTTGGACAGACAGTCCAGTTGGGTAGATCTAATTTCGAGAAAGAGGTCAACCGTCGAATCCAACTCGGCTGGGCAGCGTTCGGGAAGCTGCGCGGTATCTTCTCATCCAATATACCACAGTGTCTCAAGACGAAAGTCTATGACCAGTGCGTGTTGCCAGTGACGACATATGGTTCCGAAACGTGGACGCTCACAATGGGTCTCATCAGAAGGCTCAAAGTCACCCAAAGGGCAATGGAAAGGGCTATGCTCGGAGTTTCCTTGCGTGATCGAATCAGAAATGAAGATATCCGCAGGAGAACCAAGGTTGCCGACATAGCGCGAAGAATCGCCAAACTAAAGTGGCAATGGGCAGGGCACATTGCTCGCAGAACGGATGGCCGTTGGGGCCGAAAGGTTCTGGAGTGGCGACCGCGTACCGGAAGACGCAGTGTCGGAAGGCCCCCTACAAGGTGGACCGATGACCTGGTGAAGGTTGCGGGAATCCGATGGATGCGAGACGCACAGGAACGTTCGTTGTGGCGACGTTTGGGGGAGGCCTATGTCCAGCAGTGGACGTCTATCGGCTGAAATGATGATTATTATTATTATTGCCTAAAGCATTAAGGCCGCTTTTGTACAATGATTCATTAGTGCATAAAGTTTTAAATAAATAAATAAATATTACACAAAACTTATTCAAGAAAATACGTGTTCTTTTTTAATAACCCTAAAAGTTTTTGGAGAAAAATTTCGTCTTTCAGAATCTCCATTAATTGCACAAGGTTTCTATAGTTATATTTTCTTTTTGTTTTTTAATTTTAGAGTAGGTATATTATGAAGAGTAAAATAACTAATTTATGATTTGATTTGAATAGACCTAGATAATATCCACAAGATTCTACATGTTTCCAAAATATCTAGAGAAAGATGCGTAATAAAGTCATAATCACGTAAGCGCGGTTGCATGAAAAACTAGTTGACCGCTTCGCCGCACAAGAAATATTTTTGGGGTTAAATAAAATATATATATTATAATCAAATATAGCCTATGTCACTCAGAAAGAATGTAGCTTGATACTGGTGGAACAATATTCAAAAGTTCAGTACTTCCAGAGATTACTTCCAACAAATAAAATAATATTAGTGTAGATAATTAAAATTTATCTCGGGTTGGTCGCTCTTATGACATTGGTAAACGAACTCGGCTTTGAAATAACTCTGTAATTGCCAACTGACGACGACGATAACGGGCAGATGTCATCATCATGATTTGAACCGACCTCCCCCAAGTGTCGCCACAACGCCCGGCCTTGCGTATCCATCGGATTCCCGCGATCCTCATCAAGTCATCGGTCCACCTTGTGGGGGTCTAACTACGCTGCGTTTTTCGGTACGCGGCCACCACTCCAGAACCGTTCGTCCCCATCTACCGTGTGCGTACGCGCAGCGGAATGTTGTTGAATTTAAAGATTTTAATTATGCAGATATTTAGTGTATGACGTCGTATAATTGTGTATGGTAAAAAAAAATTTGTGCACGCAACCATTGTGGAGAAATTCACCAAAAACTGATTCCGCTGGGCGAACGTTGTCCTGGCGGAACTTTTTTTAATCCAAAGACTTTAGAAGAAAAGAGATGTGTCCAAAAATTAGTGTGTATTTGTGTGTAACTGTGTATGTATGAATAAAACTAGTGCATGCATAAACTTCGGAGAAATTCAAGTTTCCGCTACGCGAACGTTTGGCCATTAGCTAGTTTTCATATAAAGCGCTTACATAGAGAGCTGTAGATTTTTACATACGTTGTTTTGAATTTGTTTATATTTGTTTAAAAAACAGATTTAGAAAAAATCGTAGGGCTTAAAAGATAAAAATATAAACGTAAAATACGCTTATTAGGTCTTAGTTCTTAAAGTATGCACTTTGGGGTCTAGATTTTCACGTTTACACATACCTTGTAAGTGTCTGCAACATGTTGCCAAGTATCAATGATGTTCCGTTAGTAACTAAAGAGTTATAGGACAAATTTACCATGAACAGATCACTGTTTACAAAGCAGTCAAATATCACGACGTTCTGAAGGAATTGCATGGTAATATGTATGTCAATAATTAGTGTATTCATTCAACTATTCTTATGCAAAATTTCATGTCATTAAATTCAGTAATTAAAGAAAAACAATTATAATACTGACGAAGCATCGAAAACCTACATAACCCGACCAAGTTCGGATGGCTACAAAAAAGCGGCCGTGCAATATATTTAGGTAACATCCCAAAATTTACAGTATAATACCGGTATTGAATTGGTATAGGTGATAACACAATTGTTGTTTCGATATAATTTATAGGTCATTTATTTTTGTACACCTACTTTTTTAAATGTATTTGACTATGACAGAAAGTAGGTACTATTTACGTAGGTACTTTATTTAAGTATGCGCTTGAGACTTGAGATATAATCTAAATATATTATTTAAGACAAATAAAATTCATACAGCTAATTTCTATTGAAGATTTCACGGATCAGGATTCTAACTATAGACCCCTTAGGGAAATTATATATTTACCACATGTAAGTATGTACTACTGTTTAGGTAAATATTTATCATATTGTAGCTTATTACACTATTTAACCAATAGACTAGGCATGCACGAGCGTTCCCCTTTGGATATTTAAATAGAGAAGTACTTGTTAATTGAAGATTTGTTTTTATCGTAGATAGTGGCGTTATTATTAAAAAAAATATATTTTTCATTCAAGAAATGCAATTGTTTTATTTTTTCCTAACGCTTGTGTACGCAACTGTACCATATTAATAAATACTATATTGGAAGGTTAAGAACGTTTCTTAGTATATGGCACGGCCGCTTTTTGGTAGCCATCCGAACTTGGTCGGGTTATGTAGGTTTTCGATGCTTCGTCAGTATTATAATTGTTTTTCTTTAATTACTGAATTTAATGACATGAAATTTTGCATAAGAATAGTTGAATGAATACACTAATTATTGACATACATATTACCATGCAATTCCTTCAGAACGTCGTGATATTTGACTGCTTTGTAAACAGTGATCTGTTCATGGTAAATTTGTCCTATAACTCTTTAGTTACTAACGGAACATCATTGATACTTGGCAACATGTTGCAGACACTTACAAGGTTTGTATAAACGTGAAAATCTAGACCCCAAAGTGCATACTTTAAGAACTAAGACCTAATAAGCGTATTTTACGTTTATATTTTTATCTTTTAAGCCCTACGATTTTTTCTAAATCTGTTTTTTAAACAAATATAAACAAATTCAAAACAACGTATGTAAAAATCTACAGCTCTCTATGTAAGCGCTTTATATGAAAACTAGCTAATGGCCAAACGTTCGCGTAGCGGAAACTTGAATTTCTCCGAAGTTTATGCATGCACTAGTTTTATTCATACATACACAGTTACACACAAATACACACTAATTTTTGGACACATCTCTTTTCTTCTAAAGTCTTTGGATTAAAAAAAGTTCCGCCAGGACAACGTTCGCCCAGCGGAATCAGTTTTTGGTGAATTTCTCCACAATGGTTGCGTGCACAAATTTTTTTTTACCATACACAATTATACGACGTCATACACTAAATATCTGCATAATTAAAATCTTTAAATTCAACAACATTCCGCTGCGCGTACGCACACCCATCTACCATCTGTTCAGCGAGCCGCCCTGCCCACTGCCACTGGCGATTCTTCCAGCAGACATTATCTTTATACTATATAATATACACTTATATAGTTTTATCGCTGACTGAATTTGTTTTTTTTTTTGTATTTATTTTGTATGGCTTCCTGGATAGTTTAGATTTGCATTGGACTGGGCAGAACCACATCTGTTGGGTCCGCTAATTATTATTCAAAGTACTAATATCTATTTAACGATTCCTATAAGTATTACGATTTACCTGCATTTAGGTTGGCCCTCAGCACTGACACTACAGTTTCCTTGTAAACAATAGTCTTTACAAATGGAATGGTCGCATCTTACACCATCGTAATCTGCTGTACACTGGCAGACTGGTTCATCCTCCTCATTCAGAGAACAGACACCGCCGTTTAAACAGTGCTTAAAGCACGCGTTCACTTCGCACCTCTCCCCAGAGTAACCGGCTTCGCAACTGAAATAATGAAGATAAGAAACAGCGTTACTCGATTAATCACATCGATATATAATTATGTACTACGCATTAGATTACGCGTGCCGTACATTCACTTCAATCTACTCAGATGTAGTGTAATCCATACACCTTAAACATTACACTATGTTGAACGAAACGCGTAAGTGCCACAAAATTCATGGCGCTTAAGACATTTTGGTCGCGAAAAAAGTATCCTCTAGAAGCTATCTTAGCGCTGTATGTTTTAATAGTTCTATTAAACGGCGTAATGCCAATGTAGCGCCGCAGCGAACTTTTTTTTAACTTTTCAGTATTTTAACAAATATTTTCCATGAACGTGCTTGTCTATCTTTAGAATATAAGTCGATGTTATTAATCAGCAGACCAACAAATATTAGTGACCAGTTGTAACAAGCAAATGAGGTGCGCCACCTCAGCGCGTCTATCAAAGTGATTTAATTTTTTCCAACCAAATTTTGCAATTCATACATTATTTCAGGGTGCGCACGTACTCATGAATACTTAGGTATAAATAATTTGTATTACGAGATAAACCCTAAAATGGCAAAAAATAATCAGCTTACATTATAACCGAATTTATACGAATATTGAATTATTATTTTTTTAAGGCGGAAAATCACCCAAATGACTTCTCGCGCTCTGGGTGGAGCGGGAGGGCGTGTCAGACTTTTACTGACTAAAACCACACCTGTATCCTTCAATTACCCTTTGCGTACTAGGATTTTAATGCTCGTAATGCAGAGCTGATCATGTAGTAAAAATTGGCCACATTCAGATGCCTTACCATGTATTCAAATATCAGGCGTGCGAGCGAGAAAGAGGTATGGGAGCTATATAAGCTCCATCTATTTAACAGTTTAATTTAGGTCGTAAAATGGATTGCGTTAAAAACTCGAAGTAGGACAGGTATTCTAACTGAAAGGAAATACGCATGAAAACAATGTTTGTTATCTAACCTGCAATCATCATCATTATTTCAGCCGAAAGAAGTTGGGTAGGTCTAACTTCGAGAAAGAGGTCAATCGTCGAATCCGACTCGGCTGGGCAGCGTTCGGGAAGCTGCGCGGTATCTTCTCGTCTAATATACCACAGTGTCTCAAAACGAAAGTCTATGACCAGTGCGTCTTGCCAGTGATGACATATGGCTCCGAAACGTCGCTTACAATGGGCCTCATCAGAAGGCTTAAAGTCACTCAAAGGACAATGGAAAGGGCTATGCTCGGAGTTTCCTTGCGTGTTCGCGTCAGAAATGAAGATATCCGCAGGAGAACCAAGGTTACAGACATAGCCCGAAGAATCGCCAAACTTAAGTGGCAGTGGGCATGCTCGCAGAACAGATGGTCGATAGGGACGTAAGGTTCTGGAATGGCGACCACGTACCGGAAGACGCAACGTTGGAAGGCCTCCCAGAAGGTGGACCAATGACCTGGTGAGGGTCGCGGGAATCCGGTGGATGCGAGACGCACAGGACCGGTCGTCCACTGTTGGATATTAGACCTCCGCCAAGTTGACACTTGGGGGAGGCCTATGTCCAACAGAGGACGTTTTTCGGCTGTAATGATGATGATTACCAAAATATCATCGCTAGTCCATAATGACATGAACACATCTCACCTGCATTTAGGTTGTCTCTCAGCATTGACACTACAATCTCCTTGTAAACAATAGTTCTCACAGTTTGGAACTGTGGATTCAGGCTTCGAGTTATTCGGAAACTGTATTGCTTCGCAGCTCTTTATTCCTTGAATTTGATCTTTTATTGTGTAGTTGACTGCTATACGATGACAATATGCACTGCGTGAGCTATATATTGTATAAAATTTTCCTGACTCATGTTGTGATGGATTTTTCGGTAACTGCCAAATTACCTCTTGGATGTGGTTCTGCCAGTAGATGAAATCTTTTGATACAGCCAATGAATGAGGAACTGATGGACTTTTTTCAATATATAATGTTTTTCTGTTCTTTCCATTAAAATTGGCACTTTCAATATACCACCGAGGTGTATTAATATCTACCCAGTATATTTTTTGGGTCTGTTGATCGATGGCCACACTTATTCGCCAAAAAACACTGCTGTCTAATAAAACTTCTCTCTCGGAGCCATCTAACCGAGCCCTTTCTATTTTTTCGTCTGTAACCCAGTAAATATACCTGTAATTGGTAAAAATCTATAATTATACATAAAGTTCAGTTTTTTCGAATCATAGACATTACACACAAGGGCTAAGAGCCCAAACACAAAACTGCGAAGCGACGTCGCATCGTAAAAATCTGTGAGCTCACACGATGCATCGCAAGAACTTGCGACTTGATTCGCATCGCATCGCACGTTGTTTGGTCACCTGAACCGATGCTTTGCGCACAGAATCGAATCGCAGCAATTCGCATCGTATCGCAGTTTTGTGTGGGAGCCCAAACATAGCGGAACAACAATTTTTTTAAAGTACCTACAATTTAATTTTAGAATCTTTGAAAAGCTCGTTTCTTATTTAAAATAGGTATTTACTTTCGATTTAGTACTTATGTCCGCAGAGCATTTTTTGTCTCTTTTTATTACACAATTTACACAAAATCACAAAAATTACTATCAAAGGGGTGTTAAATAAACAGACTTTTTTTTAATAGAATTATTCGCCTCTAAAAATGTACATTGCCTTCGAAGTTACTCACTCAGCCACAATTAACGAGCCTCTGAATGATACCATCTAAGCCACTAGTTCTCTTCTGTATAAGTCACTTTCTGGGTGGTTAGAAAAAATAACCACAAAACCTAACCCGGGAGCGGGTGTCCTACAATTCCGAGCTCGCTTCGCTTGCTTTTGATCTAAGAATATTTAGTTGGCGTTGTAAAAAAAGAGCAGTGGTGGCCGAGTGGTAACGGCCCCGACTTACGAGTTGTAGGTTGCGGGTTCAAACCCAGCCAGGCGCATTACTTTGTGTAATTTATTTCATCACCACTGCTCTCTCTGAAAGAAAACATCGTGAGGAAACCGGCATGTCCTAGAACCAAAAATTCGAAGACATGTGACATCCACCAACCCGCACTGGGCCCGCGTGGTGGATTACGGCCCATTCCCTCTCCTAGAGAGGAGGCCTGAGTCCCAACAGTGGGAACATTATAAGGCCGACTATGCTATGCTACGTTGTAAAAAAGTCTAATTAGTTTATAAGAGGCTATCTCATTTTCCCGTTGCTTAGTTATAAAACAGAAAGTGACAAATCACGTAAAGAAATGTGTGGCTTAAAAATAATAAATAAATAAAATATAAAATAATAATCTCTAATAGGAAATATTCTTTAGTTTTATTATGAAACAAAATAAAAACTACCCTGTCCGCAAAACATTTCATGTTCCGTTTATTTTGTCGGTTTGTATACATAATTAATTATGATTATTTCATTAGTAACTTACCCTCCACAGCTGTCCACGGCGATATCCTGGCAAAATCCATCGACATGAAATAAAAATTTTCCGTCACTTGCTTTGTTAGGAGATGCAGGATTTAATGAAAACGAGTATACATCACTATATCCATCCTTCCAAAAGAGTACTTGTGTGACGGGGTCATAGACGACCCTTATGATGTAGTCACCTTTCGATTTTCTTATTACTAAAGGTTGTATTTTCCTAGTTGATAGGTCAAAGCTGGATATTGTTATGGTCAGGTTGTTATTATCGGCAAACAGCACTCTGTAGTGAACAGGATCGTAAGTTACTGATTGGATGTAATAAGCTGACGGTATGCCTTCTGTGTGTGTTAGTGTTCCATTGTAATAAAATGCTAGTTCTTTGTCTCTGCCCACTACGATTTCTGAAACATGAAAATAGTTTTTTTAAATTTATTCTCATAAAGACAAAAGAACCACTTAGGTACTAGAACTAGGAGCGTGAAATTTTGCCCAAAACTTTCTTTTACGACGTAAGCGAGCACTTAGAAAGGATTTTCCAAAATTCACCTCCTAAGGGGATGAAATGGGGGTTCAAAAGTTTGTATGGAGAATCCTACTTACACGCGGGTAATGCCGCTGGCAGAAGCTAGTCTTTTCATAACATAAGCTGCTCAAGCAAGCATAACATCTATGTTGTCACATACGAACTAAAAATTCAAAATCCTGCCTATTCTCCGCATGATTAAAACATATCATACAGAACCCCGAAATCAACTATCGGTATATCAAGTAGTATCAAGCCTAAATAAATTAGCCGTTCAACCCAAAGGATAAGAGGCATTTTTCAAAAAAGTCATCAGTCTCAATGATACTACTCTTACCAAACTTTCATGCGCTTTAGTGCGCTTCCGTGCTTACCTGGCGTACCGTCGCGGTCGCATGCGCCGCGATCGTGAAGGTGTATTTTTTTTTTTCGCAAGCATAGTGAACCAAAATAAATTAATACTCACATAAAATATTAATAAAGGGTAGCATCATTGAGACTCAAAATGAATATGGTTCATTGAACGCTTGTTTCAAAAATAAAAACTTAAAGTAGCGGAGAGCTATAGCTCTCCGATTATAAAATTTATTATACAAAGGGCAATGGGTACTAACACTAGATAATAAGTTATTTATTAAGTTACTAACATTTTATGGATCTTTTTGTGTCCGAAATAAAATAAATTCTATTCTATTCTTCTTAAACTCGAGTCGGACTCGCGCATTGAGGGTTTCGTACAAACTTACCAACAAACGAGTATGTGAATAGTTTAATTCCCGAATGGACTCTCGAAGATTTTTCGAATGATGACGTTACAAGAAATTTTCTGTTTTCAGATTTATTCCTATATTTATACTATATGACCTTGCTTTAGAACAAATTTCAGGATTCTGGGTCTACGGGAAATACCCTATGAATTTTTATTCCTTTGAAAGTGACGAAATACACGTTTTTGTGACATAAACGGCCGTATCTTTTTTTTTTGTTAATTTAGAAGTTTGATTTTTTCACAGCTTCAAGGGACCGCAGATCTTAGTGTATGGTTTTAATTTCAAATCGATACCTCCACGCGTTTCCGAGATAAAGAGTCTTGACAGACAGACAGACAGACGGACAACAAAGTGATCCTATAAGGGTTTCGTATTTTTCCTTTTGAGGTACGGAACCCTAAAAACGACAAAAAATTACAAAAAAAGGCGAAACACTCTCTTTTTGAGTAATAATTGCTTTGACTTGCTATATTATTTATAACGTAAATGTCACTGAATAGAAAAATATATTTTTAACTATACCAATACATTTAAAAATTGTCGAAAGAACATTTTTTGAGTATGTGATGGGCAAAAAATGCCTCTTAGTAATCCGCCTCCTTTAAATTGTCTGTTACAATAATACTAAAATTATCAGCTCTCACTTACCCCAGGAAAAACAATGCACAGACCCCACGAGCAGTGCTAACAACGCCAAAACAAGCGAGCCAGACATCTTCTTCAGACAAAGTTGTTTCAGCAAATGAGACGTCCACTCTTGATGGCAGCTTGGAGGATATTAAAGCAAAATGTTGCTAGTGCCATGTAGTTATTTCCTTTTTAAATTGAGTTCTAGTGATAAACAGGCTCGTGTGGTACTGATAATAATTTGATATTATTTCGAAATATTAACCACGCATTCATTATCTACCACGAATTTCCTGCAAAAATAAAGTTTTAAAATATTGTTTTGCAATGGCTTTATCATGTATTTGATAAGACCTGGGTTTTGCCCACGTGACCGTGTATTCTATTTGGCATTACAAGGTTAAAGAAACCGATGCCCGCTAGGGCCGTGGGAATTTTCGAAAGAATTACCGAGACCCTGGTACTTGAAGGCAAACTGAAGGTACCTGGGTGGGTTTTAGTCAGTAGAAGTCGGATACTCCTACTCACCCCACCTAAAGAAGCTTACAGGCCATGGTCCGGAGCGAGGAGGAGTGGCTGGCGGTCGCCTCCTTCTGCGAAGCAGTAATGCTAGCAAAGGAGGAGGCCGCACATGCACGCGCGAGGCAATGGCCCCGCGCCCCGTGAGCAATGGGTAACCGTCCGGACCGAGCCCAAGTCGTCGACGGCGCGTAGTGTTCCACGCACTCCTCAAGGAGATGTCATCAACCGCAGGGGCCCAGCAGAGTCAAAGCCAACTGGGGCCAAGGGTCTGAACCTGAAAGGAAGATTCGGCACTGCCATGAATGGGAACGAAGGAACAGGAGTGGGTTTTTAGTCTGTACAGTGACACTATCTCCCGCTCCGCCCAAGAAAGGGGGATGTCATTGGATAATTTTCCTACCGAAAAAAAAAAAACAAAAAACCTAGAGAAGCTGAGACTGCAGAGCAATCTCAAACCCATTCACGTATCTGACCGGAATAGTGGTCGCTGATAGATTTAATGATATTCATTTTACAAATAGGTTTTTAAAAACACTTTTACACGTAAATTTTTTTCGTCAGTTGAAACTAAATGAGGCCAGTGTTTCCTAGCTGACTACACTGAGAAGAAACAACGAAACAAACTCAGGGGTCAAAGTAGGGTTGCCAACTTTTATTACAAGAAATAAAGTAGGTAGATATTGTTTTATCTGAGAAGAATAGAAAAAATTACAGTATTTTATTTGTTTAATGTTTTAAATTGAAGCAAATTGTTGATTTTTGTGTTTGTTGTTGTGTTGTGTGTTGTTGTGTGTTTTTTGTTGTGTTGTTGTTTGTGTTTGTTTGTACCAGGTATGACCAGGTAGGCATGCTGGTGGTCAGGATACCCTTTATAGCCGTGGGTGCTGGCTGTGTGGCTCGCTGCTCGAAAGCTTAAGGAAGTGATTATGACGTCACGAAGTAGTAGCTGCACGAAGGCTGCGCTGACGTTCTTTGTCGAGGGTCACCAGTTTGGAGGTAGGTGGAACAGAGAGTAAAGTCCCGCAAACCTCCGTTGAAAAGGGAAGATCCTCCGGCCAGACGGGTGTTATGTCTGGTGGGCTACTGCCCGATAGATGTTTTCGGGCTGTTCTATATGTTCTAATCGCGCGGAGAACTTTGATTGCGCGATGCAGGATTAGTTCTTTTTGTGACGCCATAGATGTCGACACAAAATATATATTTTTAGAGCATCTCGCACAGTTTATTAATATACAGTTTTTTTTTTAAAACTTCATACGCCTCACTACAATTATAACTAAAATTAAAATAAATGATTAGCTTATACGATTCGTTCTGAAACTATTATTATGATTTTATAACACAAAAATGTGTAAGCGGCTAAGTCTAACACTTACGAGTATAGTGTTAAGCATTTTGCTGCTGAAACCGGATTTCGTATACTTTACTTTAGTATACGTGAAAAACAGTATACATTTTTAACAGTATAGTTGGCAACCCTAGGTCAAAGACTCTTAAAATCCATACAGCAAACATGTAATGGTTAAATACTATTTCTGTCTCATCATCATCATCATTTCAGCCGTGGAAAATAAAGGCTACTGCCACAAAGTCAGTACAGGTGACTTTCACTCTTAGAACAGGGGACACCTGTAAAGTTGGGCCAATGTACTCTACCTCACAGTGACCATGTAAGATATCTTGGCTTACATATTGATCGTAGACTAACCTGGAGGCACCATATCAAATGTAAACAGGAGCTACAGCTAAAGTACAATAGCCTATACTGGATGCTAGGAAGGAACTCGAGACTTTCTATGGACAACAAACTGCTGATATATAAAGTCATTCTAAAGCCCATTTGGACATATGGTTCACAACTATGGGGCAGCGCAAGCGATTCCTGGGCACGCCATAATTATGGCTGTAAGTCCCCTCTTTGAGGAGTGGCTGGAAAGACCACATCGCGTCCTTACCTACCGCATGACGCAGGTCCTCACCGGACATGGTAAGTTCGGGAGGTTCCTGCACCGAATTCGTGCGGAAGAAACGCCTGGGTGCCGCCATTGTGTGGACCGTCCGGAGGACACGGTGGAGCATACGGTAGAGGTGTGCCCCGCCTGGGCAGAGCAACGCCGTGTCCTCGTGGGGGCGATCGGCGGCAGTGATCTCTCGCGCCGGGCATTACGGCGAGTAATGGGTGGCTCGCCGTCCGACCGTCCGGTAACTGTCCGAACCGAGCCCAAGTCGTCGACGGCGCGTATTGTTCCACGCGCGCCTCAGGGAGATGTCAGCAAATCGTAGGGGCCGAGCAGGGCCGAAGCCTACTGGGGCCACGGGTAGTGTGAAAGCGAAGCCCGGGCCCCGGGATGAAGGCAAAGAAGGAACAGGAGTGGGTTTTTAGTCAGTAAAAGTCTGACAATATTTCTCGCTCCGCCCAAGAGCGCGATTTGTCACAAGATGATTTTCCCACCTAAAAAAAAAAAACTGGCGCTATAAACCACTGCGCTAAAAGGGTCGTCGGGTAATGAAAAAACGCCCATCCCTAAAAGGCGATTACTGATCTGTTTCTTGATGTCTATTCTCAGGGGTGCTCGGCACCCAATGTTTATAATGTTTATTTCTCATGGGTGCTCGAGCCCCCGGGCACCCATGAGAACCCGGGCACCCGCCCAAGAGCGGGATTTGTCAATAGATGATTTTCCCACCTAAAAAAAAAAAAGCTCAAGCGATTCCAACATAAATATGCTCCAGCGCCAGCAGAAAAAGATTCTCAGAACAATCGCGAAAGTACTATGGTACATAACCAACAATGAAGTTCACGAGCACCTTGAAATGAGAACAATCAAAGAGGAAATTCGAAGCTTGGCAGCTAAATACAAAGAGGGGCTAATCAGTCACCCTAACGAACTCGCTCGGCAGCTCACCACGAATCAGTACCTATTTGAGGCGACTAAAACGTCATCAGATCCTAGAGCTAGAAGACAGACAGTAGTGGTCAGCAGATGAGTAGATGCTTCCAATGGGAAGCCACTCCGCATAACAGCATCACAGAACAGATTTGCTCTTAGCCTAAGGGCTGATCGCAAATAAATATAATAATAAAAAAATAAAAATTTCAGCCGAAAGACGTCCACTGTTGGACATAGGCCTCCCCCAAGTCTCGCCAAAATGACCGGTCCTGTGCCTCATTTATTACTGTCTAATTAAAACAATTTTAGACAACTAGATTCTCCGGGATTTTGCCCGCGTGACGGTGTATATTAACATAATCCCAGGCTAGCATTGAAATCAAAATAATGAAGGACTCACCCAGACACAATAACAATTACACACACATCATTACTTCAATTACTAGATAAGTCTAAGCTGGACTTAGTCCTTCTATATCTAACTGAATCACAATACTAGCACTCCTAAGAATTACAACACATAGCCAATGTTGTATCTAACAAGTCGGTTAACTTAAGTAGCTTAGACTAACGTCTCTCCTCTCCCAAGCTCCTAAGCTGACTGCCACATATCCCATAGTCGAGAATTCGAGGGCCAAGCAACCCTGCTCGCCTCGCCTCGCCAATTTCCATGAGAATCCCAAAAAAACCGGCAAGGGCGAGTCGAACTCGCGCACGAAGGGTACCGTTTCGTACCTTCTGTAGCAAAAAAAAAACGGCAAAAAAATCACGTTTATTGTGTAGCGACATCTATGGGGTCACATAAGAACTAATCCTGCATCGCGCAATCAAAGTTCTCCGCGCGATTGGAACATATAGAACAGCCCGAAATCATCTACCGGGCAGCTGCCCACCAGACATAACACCCGTCCGGCCGGAGAATCCTCCCTTTTCAACGGAGGTTTGCGGGACTTTACTCTCTGTCCCGCATACCTCCAAAATTGTATGGGAGCCCCACTTAAATATCTACCTAACAGAAATACATCATCTGTGAAAATTTCAACAGTCTATATAGCTATCACGGTTCATGAGGTAGGTACAGCCTGGTGACAGACAGACGGACAGCGCTGCAGCGGAATGACAGCAACAGGGTCCCGTTTTCCGCTTTGGATATGAAACCTTAAAAAAACCACATTCCGCCAGCCTTCTAGGTAAGCTTTCACACGAAAGGTTTTATTGTCGTTTTTGTACATCTTAATTGTTTTAAGAGTGCTCAATCCGAGATATATTTCTATACAACCCCTCTTACGTGATTATGACGACGTTGACGTAAATATTTTGAAAACACAGATATCTTTTGGATTATATGTACGTTTCTATTGAAATCAATACACAAATTTGACCTCTGAAAATCTGCCATTTTTTTTTTTATTAATGCTAGGCTCGCGTTTGACCACCATCTCACCTGATGGTAAGCGATGATGTGGTCGACGATGGAGCACGCTTGCCTAGAAGTAGCCTATTCACTCTTGACTTAAAGACCCCTAAGTTGTAGCTATCAGGAAACACAGACTTCGCATTTTGCGTGAACTTGGGCTCGTCAGACTGTACCTACTCATAAATTAAATAAACCGGATAAGTGCCAGTCGGACTCGCACACTGAGGGTTCCGTACAAAGTTACCTACGAAAACAGTTCAATTCCCGAAACGAGTTATAAATTATTATTTTTTATTTTTTTATAAAGATTTTTCCGAATCGCAAAAAAGTTTTTTTTGGTGACTTAATTGTAAATTTACCGTTTTCAGATTGTTTCCTATATTTGGGCTATGAGACCTTGCTTCATGACAAATTTCAGAATTCTAGGCGGACGGACAACAAAGTGATCCTATAAGGGTTCTGTTTTTTCCTTTAGAGGTACGGAACCCTAAAAAGTAAAGAAAGTCTGAATGACAGATTTTTTGTACACAACTTTTATGGTTTAAAAAAAAAACGTGTTTCCTGGAACAAGTTTTGTGAAATATTCAAGTGAGTGACGGAGTTAGCGAATGCCAACAAAGCGTTCAGGTATTATTTCTTTTTTCGCTTTGCCTCTTTATCAAACACTAGCTGAACCCCGCGGTTTCACTCGCATCTTTGTTTACTGCTCCGCTCCTATTAGTCATAGCGTGATGTTTTATAGCCTATAACCTTCCTCAATAAATGGGCTATCTAATAGTGAAATAATTTTTCAAATCGGACCAGTAGATCCTGAGATTAGCGCGTTCAAACAAACAAACAAACAAACAAACAAACTCTTCAGCTTTATAATATTAGTATAGATTGTGTTGGATGAAACAACAAGCTTTTACTATGCTCTCGTTGACGATAACGGATCGGGAGGGGCCATCTTAATGGTTCGTTCGGGTTCCAGATGTGGTACTAGTTTTGTCCTGCGATTAGAAATCGTTTTTTTTTTATTTCTTTACAATTATATTCAAATATTTCTTCGAAGTGCAGGAAGGGAACAGGAAAGAAACTAACTTCGTGCTGTATGTGTGTGTGTTTTGTAATGAAGCCATGTATTAGGGGTTAAACTATGAAATTGCCGTTTTTTAAAACGGGTTGCTTTGAAGTTTTATATCTTTGGATTGACTTGGAATTATAAGTTCAAATAAACTTTATATTAAAGGTACGTTATTCTTTTTCCGAAATTAGGTATTTATTGGATTCTTTGTGTTTTGTATTTTCTGTAATATCGCAGTACTTGTAACTATTTTTGTATGAAATATAAGAAAACTCGCATTATTTTGTAATATGAGTTCTACCGTGGAAACAATGTGTCTCAAGTGGTATGCAATATTGATGTATATGGACTTAAAACTGATAATAAAGCAACCCGTTTTAATAAACGGAAATTTCATACTTTAACCCCTAATATTAACCGTAATAAAGGATGTACTATGATGACTTATATATTTACTAGCATCGGCTGAAATGATGATGATGAATTTTGATTGAGATATAATGGTATGTACCGTCACGTGCATAAATATGCGATAACTAATGAACTTTGTATCCCCTAAAAATAACGGGACCGTAAGTATGTTCCTATTGGTTAATAAATAAGCTTGTGATACCTTAAATTCATTAGTAATTTATTTTGTTAACATCTCATTTATTGATTTGTACGAGTAATTATTCATATTTTTCTTGTTTTTTTTTTTTTATATAGCCTCTTTTTTATAATGTTAATGTGAGAACACTGTAGACTCCACGAATTCTTAGATTACTTCCTATTACGACTCACGTTATTTTTTTTATTAAGATAATTTTTATTGTGCTTTTGGCTTTTTATATTGACTGGTCTACACTGTTGTTACATAATATCTATTAATATTGTAATACGGAAATATTGTAACATCAACCACTTTTTTTAAAAGAGTAACCATGGAATTTCTTGCCGGTTCTTCTCCATAGGAAACGACTAATTTGGAACCGTGCACTAGCTTCTGACGTTTTATAAGTGCCCATGTAGGCCTATGTGAAAAAAAAATGTTTTGATTTTAATAAAGTTATAACTCAGAGCCAAAGACTATTTCGTAAATTAAAAAGCGGTTTTCTTGAAAATTGATGATTTCTCACCTCAAAAAAAAAAAGCCAGGCGTATTACTTTTTGTCATTTCATCACCACTACTCTCAAACCGGTGAAGGGAAAGGTCGTGAGGAAAAAACGGAGATGACATCCACCAACCCGCACTGGGATTGCGGTCAAATGCCCTAGCAATTCACGGATTTTGATGTTGGTCTTTATCGTACAATAAAAATAGAAAAAATGCACGGTTTGTATGTTGTAAATATATAATAATCATAAATAAAACCCAACAATTACATCATTTTCATTTACTGTAACTAATTTGTGTATAAAAATGAAATTGAGGTATTTCAGGAATTTGCCAATGTTATTTCCCAAACTCCTAACATTGCCTGATGCATTTACTTCAAAAGAAATAAGTATATTATTTTTTGTCGTGGGACAATTTAAAACTAAACTGTATTTCTAGACAAACAAATCAAATTCCAAAGACAAGTTTTTAGATTATTTTCGTACATACGTAAAATGATTATGGCAATTTTGTACAATCTTCATACATTAGCAAAAAATGGATAGGGTTGTCTTTTTTTAATAAAAGTGAAAAAAAAAATTTTGGGTTGCCAAATTGTTTTTCAACAACGTTTGAAGTAATATTTTTGTTTTCTACTAGACCTACAGCAATATCCAGCATGCTCTATTCATAATTTTTATATTTTCTAGGCGGCTTATTTTTTATATATATAATACGTGATTACAAAGCAAAAAAGAGGTTACTTATCGATGAACCACTTTTACTATGGGACAAACCCTGGCAAAGACTTATGAAGGATCATTACTTGGCTGTGATCATGTCTTCGTTTCATCACTTATTCTCTTGCTTATATATTTATATTTTATATGTAGGTATGTATCTATTTTAGTATTAAGTATCTATCAAGTTTTGTTTACTTTTATATTTGCACCAAGTGCAACGCCATTCCCTCTCCTAGAGAGGAAGCCTGATTCCCAACAGTGGGAACATTATAAGACCGACTATGCTATGCTATGCTATGCAACGCCATTTTGTGTCCAGGCAATCTCTGTCCATTCCAGGTTGCCTGGAAGAAATCGCCGAGTGCGATAAGGCCGCACATTGTATGTTTTTTTTTTGTATTATATGGTTTCATTTTGTAAATTTGTAATCTTGGTATGCAATAAAGTATATATAAAAAAGAATAAGTAATTAAATAAACCCCTAAATCGCGATAAAAAGATCAGCTGTTCCTTACATTTTGTCGAATATACGTGTAAATAGGTCTATGGAGCAGCTGATTTCAGGGTTCGTTCCATTGTACAAATTGTTCATAATGATGAGTAGGTACAACAAACCCTTTTCGTTTTTTGTATATAGGTACCTACCAAAAATAATATTGTAGGTACCTATAGATCGCGAACCTAGGTTTCTTATTAAAAAGACAGTAAACCACTTTAATCGACTTTAAATATATGGAAAGATGTATCTCCCCACATCAAGTAAAAATAATCGTCATAATTATTTCATAATTGACAGCTATCGCGTAAGATATATAGAAAAATATACGTTCTTTTTTTTTGAAGTTGGTTAAAATCATCAAAAATGACAATGGTGTCAACCCTAGCCTAAAAAAAAATAGGTAATGTTACTATAGGTACTCTTTGGGTAATGTTATACACTCTTGTTTAGAAAAGTTGCATTACTTTGCCTATTGCAAGATTTCATTGTAAATATACGTGTATATCCATCTTTAACAATCACAAATCATAACACTGTCAATGTTTTATAGAATTAATATGAAACAAGTAAAGAATTCACATAATTTAATGACTTACTTGAAAAGTTTTTCCGTAACTTCCAATATCCGTCTCGTCTCGACGCATTGAGATAATGTTTGACAGTTTGTCTGACACTCAACTGTCGAAAATTATACATGTTACCAACATAATGTCGCCAACTTGGTGTTGCTAGATAATAATGCAAGAAATAGGAAAATATTTCATTGCCAATGAAAATAATTTCCCATTTCTATTAAATTGAAAGAGATATACCTTTTTTTCATTTTAGGCAATTTGACGGTACGGTAATTATGTTACTATTTTGGTGTACAATAAAGTTTATTCTATTCTATCGAAACACTTTCACTTTCAATGTCAATTGTAAACCCTAGTTCTATTAAATATCAATTTGATCGATTCAAGACACAGGTCTTCTAGTGTACGAGAGTGCATTATTTTATTGTAGGTATGCATAGACTTATCTTGTAGACCTAAGGGCGGAATTTCACCAATAAAACTAATCGCGTTTTAACGTTTGACTCGCATAATCGCGTTTAGCCAGTGTCACTTGTAAAAATACAACAAAAGAAAAATACAGACAAGTGACTTTAGCCAGTGTCACTTGTAAAAATACAACAAAAGAAAAATACAGACAAGTGATACTAGTGACAGCGACTAAACGCGACTATGCGAGCCAAACGTTAAAACGCGATTAGTTTTATTGGTGAATTCCGCCCTAAATCTTCTGTTCGTTCACTAAACTATGTCAATATTCTTCTTGTATTTCTGCCACCTTGTTTTGAATTGTGTATGTGTGTATTGCTTGGGCAAATAAACATTTTTTTTTTTATTAATTATTCCCTCTCCGAGTGAGGAGGCCTATTGTGATAGGAGTTCAGGTGGGAAATCAAACGAAGTGACATCATTCCAGTTTCTTATATTTTCCACAAATTCACGTTTATCAAAATCCAGCCACTCTACAAGCATTGCCCAACAATGTAAAAACCAGTCTAACCCGGAAGTCAAAATCCTATCCACTTTCTTTAATAACACGAAATAATAGGGGTTAAAGTATGAAATTGCCGTTTTTTAAAATGGGTTGCTTTGACTTGTTATATCTTTGGATTGATTTGGAATTAGTTCAAATAAACTTTAAAGGTACGTTATTCTTCATAAAGTAAGCTCTTATAGCACAGGTTTAGGAATTAATCTCAAAACAGTAAATTTGTTGTTACGTCATAAAAAAAAATTGCGATTCGGAAAAATCTTCGTAACTTAATTCGGGAATTGAACTGCTTTCATAGGTAAGTTTGTACGGAACCCTCAGTATGCGAGTCCAACTCGCACTTGCCCAGTTTTTTATATCGAAACTAGCTGACCTCGTGGGAAATCGTGGATTTGAGCGCGTTCAAATAAACAAACTCTTCAGCTTTATAACACCAAATAAAGATAATGCACGGTATCTGCGTGACTAACCACGGGTGTAAAAGTTAATGAGGCATAAAAATAAAAGATATTTTTTTGTACATTACAAAAAATATTTTATTTCAAAGAACAAGTCTAATACTAATAATTATATTTACAATAAATGAACAGTTACATTATTATGTTACAAATATCAGTTACAGTTTAAAAGGCCAGTCCGCTAAGCGGAGTTTTCTATCAAAATACATTTGTTTTTAAAATAATATTTACATTGCGTTTACATATTATTACAGTCTTATTGTAAAAAGGTTTTGACAGATAGACTCGTCTGAAACAATGAGTGATATTCAGAAATTCCTTTTTTATACATAAGCATTAACTTATAACAGTTATTTTATACGTAAAAATAACTGTTATAAGAAGAAATGATGATCCCTGCGTGTGCTCTCACCTTTAGCTGTGCCTAAATTTAAACAAACTCTAGTTTGCTGTCCGTTGAACCGATTTTGACCTTTATTGCGTTGATAGCATGATAAATAGCGGCTGCAGTAAATTGTTGGTATTGTAACCCACAAGGTGTGAACTGGTGAAGGTCGTGGGAATGCGATGGATACGAGACGCACAAGAACAAGTGTCGTGGCGATATGCGCGGAGATACTAATGTCCAACAGTGGACGTATTTCGGCTAAAAGGACTTTTATTGACTAAATCCCACCTATACTTCTTTATTTTCCCTTTTCGTTTTAGGGCAACGGTAGCTCTTTCAAGCATAGCACAGCATAGTCGGCCTTATAATGTTCCCACTGTTGGGACTCAGGCCTCCTCTGTAGGAGAGGGAATGGGCCGTAATCCACCACGCGGGCCCAGGGCGGGTTGGTGGATGTCACAATATGTCTTCGAATTTTTTGTTCTAGGACATGCCGGTTTCCTCACGATGTTTTCCTTCACCGTTTTGAGAGCAGTGGTGATGAAATAAATTACACAAAGTAATACGCCTATTTGGGTTTGACCCGCAACCTACAACTCGTAAATCGGGGCCGTTACCACTCGGCCACCACTGCTCCTAAAGCTTAGCTCTTTCAAGCTTGTTGCAAGAAAATTGGCACTCTGATAGACTATGTCCTGAAAGCACACAAGATATTTCTGTCAACACAGTGGTATGGCGTGTATAATACACGGTTTACATTATTCCAGTCCAGTAATCCAGCGAGAATCCAGTCCAGTGCTGAACTGGATCTGTATCGTCTACATTATTCCAGTTATTAAGAAGCCGTTGAAGTGTGAACAGTACAGTGACAATGATTTCAAGAAGAGATCAGTTTCGAAAATGTTTCAAACGTGCTCAATTACTCTTGCTACAAGAAGTTATTAATGAAGTTGTTAAGGAACTAAGAAAAGGGAACGGATTTGGGTGAGAAATTGGATCAGCGAGAGAGATCAAAAAGGAGGGTCAGTAATGCTTTTGCAACAACTGAAGTTAGAAGATCCCACTGAATATAGACTGACATTGAGAATGACAGCAGAAAACTTTGAGGAACTGTTATTATTAGTTTCAATTAATACAAGTAATCCGCAAGAACCACCAATACATGTTTACTGTGTCAGCACTGGATTGGCCGTCTACATTATTCCAGTTGCACTGGATTCAAAAGTAGACCGCCAATCCAGTTACTGGACTGGAATGCTAACTGGATTCAGTGCATTCCAGTGCCGGTTTACATTTTTCCAGTAAGCAATCCAGCACTGGATTCGATCGCTGGACTGGAATAATGTAAACCGGGCATAATAGTATATATATATATAAGTGGTTGCCTAGTTACTTATCTTGTTATCTGTCAATCATGAAAATATTTTTTTACACCACCTGCTCGATAATGCCCTTTTATACGTCATACAACCATCACTTTAAAGCAAGTCATTCTGTCCCTAGGGAGATAATGCAGTATGGGCGATCCCTAGGGAATAATGAGATTTGAATTTGGAACGTCAAAAACCGTCAACATCAAGTGAATATAAATGTACGTGCATCAAACAAGTTTATTCAAAATTCAAACTAGCCAGTAACAAAAAAAAAAAGAATGAAAAGCGGGAGCATTATAGAAAATTGAAACTATAGAATCTTAGAGTACCTAGTGAATTTTGTTTGTTTCAAATCTCAAGAGTGATAGATAAGATTAACTTGTAAATAATACTTATATTTCTCTAATGTATGATTTGTTTGACTAAATTGTCTTTTAATTATCTCACAGATGGTGTAAAAAGTAGAGTATCCAACACGGGGATAAAGCTGTCTTTGTCTTGGGTGGCTTGAATTCCTCACTTCACTCAGGTTTCTTTATTAACTCCCTCGCAATGCTCGGGAGTTAATTATATAAATCCCTCACTGACATTCGGGATTAAAATTAGCAACCTTCGTTTCTTTCGGAATTCAACATGCCACCCGCGACTTAAAGACACTGCTTTATCCTCTAGTCGCATAATCTACTATTTTATATTGACTAGCCTGTTGGTCTAGTGGTTAGTGGCCCTGTGGCGTGGGTTCGATTCCCACACCCAGGACATATTTTTGTATGATGAGCACGATCATTTGTTCTGTGTTCGGGTGTAAATTTTCTATAATATGTATGTATTTAGAAATATATAAATATTTTTATCAGTTGTCTAGTGCTCATAGCACAAGCTTTGCTTAGTTTGAGACTAGATGGCGTTGTGTGAAAGTTGTGGAATCTTATATTATATTATTATATATTTTTACTTGTTCAATATTCGTATTAATTTAGGGATAAGTAGAAATACTTTTATCCTACAGAGGTGTTTGGCTGCTTGGGAGTTGTCATTAATGCTGGAGTGTATCACAGATTTGATGAGGTCCGTCCACCGTGTTGGAGAGCGCCCACTGGATCTTTTGCCCTCGATTTCCTCTGCATCATGATTTGTAGTGCAAAGAAAATGGAGGGAGAGATAATTCCATCGACTCCTCGTTACGGGCGATATGCCCGAAGAACATGAGGATTTGTATTTGCAAAGACGACGATAATCTCTTTGATATTGAGTTCTTTTAGGATCTAGACACTGTCACACGGTTCATCAATTTCTATCAATCAAGAGTGATATTCACTAACACGCTTAGTTCGTTTTGACGATGGAAGTTCGGTGTTCTGCAGTGACGAGTTCATTGATTTAACGGTTGATAGCGACCCACCCGTTGTTACCGTCTGGTAACTTAATTTGTATAAGACGCACCATACCGCCATTTTCGTCGTTGGCTACGATCTGAAATTTAAAAAATAAAAATGTCATTGTGCTTGCCATATTAATAGGAGGGCAGCGATATCCTTGTCGCCTCATAGCATAGCATATCAGCCTTATAATGTTCCCACTGCTGGACTCAGGCCTCTTCTCTAGGAGAGGGAATGAGCCGTAATCCACCACGCGGGCCCAGTGCGGGCTGGTGGATGTCACATGTCGTCGAATTTTTGGATCTACTGATTCTGAAAGGAAGACTCGGCCCTGGTACGCAACGAAGGAACAGGAGTGGGTTTTTAGTAAGTAAAAGTCTAACACTATCTCGCGCCCCGCCCAAGAGCGGGGGATGTAAGAAATGAGTATATTAGAGGAAGTTTGAAAAGGGCGCCAGTGACTGAAAAGTTGAAAGGCAATCGTTTGTCTTGGTATGGTCATGTGAAGAGCAGGGATGAAACGCATGTTACCAAAAAGAGAGGGAGAGGGAGGCCAAATAAAAGATGGATGGATTGTGTGAGGAGTGATATGAAAGAAAAGGGAGTTAGTGATAGTGTGACGGACAAGACAGAACGGAAGAAAAAAACGTGTTGCGCTGACCCCAAGTAATATGGGATAAGGGTAAGAAGAAGAAGACCTATTGACGGCGCGGCTGGCGCAGTGGTTGAGCGGTTAACTGCTACACTGCGTGTGTTGGGTTCGATTCTCATACTGGACACATATTTGTATGTCCAACAAATAGATGTTTCGGGGCTGGGTGTCTTGAGTTTGTGTGTTTACATATTCGTGAATGGACTCTCACGATACAGAAGTTATTCCAAGAGCGGGGCAAAGTTTTTATTAAAATATATAAATTAAAATCAACGCATAAAATTATGAGTTAAACTTAAAATGATTAATAAACGAAACCATAAAGTAAATTAAATTAATGTAAAATTAAAAATGTCCGTAATAATAATATTAATTATTTAGAATTTAAATGCGTATTAAAACTATTAAAATATATAGATACAATTTCCCAAATAAGATACCAATATTATTATTAGCAATCTTATCTGCCCCACGCCTAATTAAAATATATCTATGTGTGTGTACAACAGACCCGACACAACACTGCATATTTACTTTATTTTTATCAATCAATTTATATCTATCAATTTATATATATTAGGGGAAGTTTGAAAGTGGCGCCAGTGACTGAAAAGTTGAAAGGGAATCGTTTGTCTTGGTATGGTCCATGTGAAGAGGAGAGATGAAACGCATGTTACTAAAAGAGTTATGAGTTTACATGTGGATGGATGGAGAGGGAGAGGGAGACCAAAGAAAAGATGGATGGATTGTGTGAAGAGTGATATGAAAGAAAAGGAAGTTAGTGATAGTATGACGAGTGACAGGGCAGAATGGAAGAAAAAAACGTGTTGCGCCGACCCCAAATAACACGGGACAAGGGCAGGAAGATGATGAATTTATATCTAGTACTGACCTCAGTCTGTTGCTCGAGTTGATCAACATCTACTGCTTCTAGAATAGTAGCTCCACCCTCAGCTCTCTCTCCTATATTATCTGTGGAAAATATAACAAAAATATAATTAAGAGTTTTTGGCGGGATTTCTTTTCTGTTGCTGTGCTGCTGTTTAAATTATTCGCAAATTGATTCCTATTGGATATTGTGATGTAAAATTGGTGTAGTTTTGTATCCCAAGTGTCTGCGCAACTGGACAATATGTGGGCCTCATCAGAAGGTTTACAGTCACCAAAAGGGCAATGGAAAGGTGGAAAATTGGAAAGAAATGAAGATATTCGCAGGAGAACCAAGGTTACCGGCATAGCTCGAAGAATCGCCAAACTTAAGTGGCAGTGGGCAGGGCACATTACTCGCAGAACAGATAGTCGATGGGAACAGGTACTGGAGTGGCGACCGCGTACCGGAAGACGCAGAGTTGGCGCGGCCGCACACAACGTGGAGCGTGCACCTGATGAGGGGCGCGGGAATCGGATGGATGCGAGACGCACAGGACCGATCGTTATGGCGAAACTTGGGGGAGGCCTATTAGGTCCAACAGTGGACGTCTTTCGGTTGAATTGATGATGACGAGACCCGAAAATCCAATAACTGGGACAACACGACACCTTTTGGCAAGACTGGTATCAAATTTCCCGGCTTCTGAATCCTCGTAAAAACTGTCAAAGATCTTCAAATTACTGTTCCAATCAATAGCTTTTCATCAAAATCAAGTCGTTCGTGGTACGAGTTCCAATCCACCAGCTACAGACCTTCTTGAAAGAAGACTTTTGCCCGGAAGGTGTCGTATATCGACGACGTATCTAATCCAATTTTTTTTATCACAAAACTGATATTTTGTGTTCTAGTATGTTTTTAACCTCTGACGCCAAAAGAGGGGTTTTTGAAAGTTTGACCGCTGTTTGTGTATCTGTCTGTCTGTGTGTCATTGTACATATAACTGTTGCTCCTAAACGGGTAAACCGATTTAGATGCGGTTTTCTAGCAATGGATCTTGGACATGTTAGATCTAAATCGGTTCATCCATTTACAAGATGTGAAGGGGGGGGTGGTAGTGAGAATGAATAACCGAATGTTTGCAAATATGGCCCACTGGGGAATCAAATGAATGGCTATAAGATGTACATTACACATCTGGGTCGGAAGTATATTAAATTTCAGTTTCGAGTCAGATTGTATTTTCAAATCATCCAGGGACCCACTCAAATACACACACAAAATTACTTTCAAATCGGCCAAGCCGTTTAGGAGGAGTTGGGTGACCAACACACGTACAGAAGATTTATATATTTATACATATATATAACGGAACATGCATGGTTCTAAGACTCACTTCACCGTGGTCATGGGGGACTTTAACGCGAAACTGGGCAAACGAGACGGTGACGAGCTGCGAGTGGGGCAATTTGGATTTGGACGTCGGAATCACCGGGGACACCTACTGGCTAGCTTTATGGAGAAGGAGGGCCTCTATATGATGAATTCCTTCTTCAAAAAGCGTGAGCATGGAAGGTGGACCTGGCAAAGTCCTGACGGTGCAACTAGAAATGAGATTGACTTCATCCTGTCGACGAAAAAGCAAATATTCAATGATGTCTCTGTGATCAACGCGGTGAAAACTGGAAGTGATCACCGCGTCGTAAGAGGCACATTGAATATTAACATTAAGCTTGAAAGGTCTCGACTGATGAAGTCTACGCTCCGTCCAGCACAGATCCAGATCCAAAACCCCGAGAGCTTTCAGCTCGAACTCCACAATCGTTTCGAGTGCCTAGGAAGCTCCGTGGATGAATATAACGATGGGTTCGTGGAAACTGTCCATACGGTCGGGTCTAAGTTTTTCAAGACTCACCGTACAAATAAAAACAAGAAGCTCTCCGATCCGACCCTCGAGCTAATGAAGAAGAGGCGTGAGATGATTCTGCAGTCTTCAGACGATGCGTGCATATACCGGCAGCTCAATAGACAAATCTCGAAGTCCCTGAAACGTGACCTTCGCCGCTTTAATACCGCAAGGATTAAGGATGCGATTGAGCGGAATAAGGGCTCTAAAGTATTTGCACGAGATCTGTCTATTGGGCAAAGCCAGCTCACGAAACTGAAGACCGACGATGGCAGAGTCATATCCGCCAAATCGGAGCTTCTGGGAGAGATCGAGGCTTTTTATGGACAGTTATACACGTCTACCGCTAAACCCGCTGTAAATCTAGTAAACGACCCAAGAGCTAGATTGACTCGACACTATACCGAAGATATCCCGGACGTCAGCCTGTACGAGATTAGGATGGCTCTGAAGCAGCTGAAAAACAACAAGGCGTCGGGTGAGGACAGAATTACGGCCGAACTCCTGAAGGCGGGTGGAAAACCGGTCCTTAAGGCCCTTCAGAAGCTATTTGATTCCGTCATACTCGAGGGGAAAACGCCACAGGCGTGGAGCAGAGGCGTGGTGGTACTCTTCTTTAAGAAGGGCGATAATGCCCTGCTTAAGAATTATAGGCCCATCTCGCTTCTGAGCCATGTCTACAAGCTGTTTTCCAGAGTCATCACGAAACGTCTCGCGCGCAGGTTCGACGACTTCCAGCCTCCCGAACAAGCCGGATTTCGAAAAGGCTTCAGCACCGTGGACCACATACATACGCTGCGGCAGGTTATACAGAAGACTGAGGAGTATAACCAGCCTCTCTGCTTAGCGTTTGTGGACTACGAGAAAGCCTTTGATTCGATTGAAACTTGGGCTGTACTGCAGTCTCTCCAACGGTGCCAAATTGACTATCGGTATATCGAAGTGCTGAAGTGTTTGTACAAAAACGCCACTATGTCAGTCCGACTACAAGACCAGACCTCGAAACCTATCCTCTTGCAGCGGGGTGTGAGGCAGGGAGACGTTATTTCTCCGAAACTGTTCACGGCAGCAATGGAGGATGTCTTCAAGGTTTTGGAATGGAGAGGGCTAGGCATTAATGTCAATGGCGAGTACATCACTCACCTTCGGTTTGCCGACGACATAGTAGTCATGGCTGAGACTACGGAGGAGCTCAGTACAATGCTTGGTGACCTCAGTAGAGCTTCCGAAAGAGTGGGACTTAAAATGAACATGGACAAAACCAAAGTCATGGTAAACAGCCATGTAGCACCCACTCCTATCAAGGTCGGGGACTCTACACTCGAAGTTGTAGACGACTACGTTTACCTGGGACAGACGGTCCAGTTGGGAAGGTCTAACTTCGAGAAAGAGATCAATCGTCGAATCCGACTCGGCTGGGCAGCGTTCGGGAAGCTGCGCGGTGTCTTCTCGTCCAATATACCACAGTGTCTCAAGACGAAAGTCTATGACCAGTGCGTGTTGCCAGTGATGACATATGGCTCCGAAACGTGGTCGCTTACAATGGGCCTCATTAGAAGGCTTAAAGTCACCCAAAGGGCAATGGAGAGGGCTATGCTCGGAGTTTCCTTGCGTGATCGAATCAGGAATGAGGATATCCGCAGGAGAACCAAGGTTGCCGACATAGCACGAAGAATCGCCAAACTAAAGTGGCAATGGGCAGGGCACATTGCTCGCAGAACAGATGGCCGTTGGGGCCGAAAGGTTCTGGAATGGCGACCACGTACCGGAAGACGTAGCGTTGGAAGGCCTCCTACAAGGTGGACCGATGACTTGGTAACGGTTGCGGGGGTCCGATGGATGCGAGACGCACAGGACCGTTCGCTGTGGCGACGCTTGGGGGAGGCCTATGTCCAGCAGTGGACGTCTTTCGGCTGAAATGATGATGATGATGACATATATATACTAGCTTCTAACAGCAGCTTTGCCCGCGTGAAAATATGTTTCTCCATACTTTTGACCCCCGTTTCAACCCTTTAGGGGGTGAATTTTGGAAAATCCTCTCTCAGTGCTCGCCTATGTCATAAAAGGAAACCTTGTGCAAAATTTTACAATCCTAGACCCCGTAGTTTCGGCTGTGCGTTGATATGTCAGTCAGTCAGTTTCTCCTTTTATATATATAGGGTGACTGGCAATTAGTGTACGATACTTAAACACGTGATTGTGCTCATGATAACCAACAACTTTTACTATGGGAACAAACCTGAAATCGCGAAAAAAAACAGCTGTTCAGTACACTTATGTTTGCCTAATGTACTGGACAGCTGATATTTTTTCGCGATTTCGACTTTGCTCCCATAATAAAAATTGTTTGTTATCATGAGCACAATCACGTGTTTAAGTATCGTACACTAATTGCCAGTCACCCTATATAGATTAGCGGTTCCGGCAGGCGTTAACCTTCCCGGAAGCTGGTATTTTGTCAGAAAAAGAAATTAAGAACCCGATTACAGCGCCACCTATCGGGACCCACTCAAATACACACGCAAAATTACTTTTAAATCGGCCAAGCCGTTTAGGAGGAGTCGGGTGACAAACACACGTACAGAAGATTTATATATATTGTTACGCCGTGAAACTTGTACACGCCATATCTTCGATTAAATCAAGAGTAAGATCAAATAATTAAAACGCATTGCTGTACGAACTTTCGAGAATGGAAGTACCTACCCAGGCCTGGCAAGTTCGAGAAAATTCGGACAAATTTGTTATTTTTTTTAGGTGGGAAAATCATCTAAAAACCCACTCCTGTTCCTTCTTTGCCTTCATCCCAGGGCCCCGGGTTTTGCTTTCACACTACCCGTGGCCCCAGTAGGATTCGACCCTGCTGGGCCCCTACGATTTGCTGACATCTCCCTGAGGCGCGCGTGGAACAGTACGCGCCGTCGACGACTTGGGCTCAGTCCGGACGGTTACCGGACGGTCGGGCGGCGAGCCACCCATTACTCGCCGTCCGCAAGCCCGCGCCTACGGTGACCGGTAATCGGGATCGGAATCCCGGCGGCGGTTGGGGCGTGAGGACCGTTGCCTCACGCGATCGGCCGCCTCCTTCGCTAGCATTACTGCTTCGCAGAAGGAGGCGGCCGCCTGCCACTCCTCCTCGCTCCGGACCATGGCCTGTACCAAGGCCCTTTATTGTTTGTGGTGAATAAAGTTCTCTGCTAGTAAACAGGCATTTAATTACTCACGTTCGTAACAATATGTATATAAAGTTTTTTCAAACTTACGTATAGTTAGTAACGCAGACTCATCGCCTTCCTGTATCAGGTTCAGTGTTGTTTTATCTAGAAATAAATTGATAGTATTAAAAAAAAAATTGCATCGTCTGGAAAACTTTTTTTTTTCTACACTGTCCTTACATAATATCTACTTATACTGTAATATGGAAATATTGTACGAACAATTTTTTTTTAAAAATAGTATGGAGTTTCTTGCCGGTTCTTCTCCATAGGAAACGACCACTTTGGAACCGTGCACTAGCTTCTGACGTTTTATAAGTGCCCATGTAGGCCTATGTGAAATAAAAAACTTTTGACTTTTTTGCCTAGAGAGGCCGTTTTCACACTAGGCGATAACTATAACGACACGATATCGTAGTGCTGATATTTCCATTTATTTAACGACTAATTTTTGCCACCAGCTTCGCTCGCGTGACAATACTGACAATAGGTTTCTCCATACAAACTTTAGCCCCCCGTTTTCAGCCCTTATGGGCTGAATTTGGAATAATCCTCTCTTAGTGCTCACCTAAATCATAAAAGGAAACCTTGTGCAAAAGTTCACGCTCCTAGTCCCAGTAGTTTTGGCTGTGAGTTGATATGTCAGTCAGTCAGTTTCTCCTTTTATGTGGCCCCCTGGTAACTCATTAATATTGTGTCTATTAACTGCCCCATCTTTGTTTTAATATACGCATTTTTTTCCTAACACATTGCTTTTGCAATATTTTTTAAATTATTTAGACTTCAAGTACATTAAATTCGTTAGTAATTTATCTTGTTAACATCTCACTTTTTCATAGTTGTTATTACTTATATTTTTCTGTTTTTTTTTTTATATATCCTCTTATAATGTGAATGTGAGAACACTGTAGACTCCACGAATTCTTAGATTACTTCCTATTACGACTCACTTTTTTTATTATGACTAGCTTTTGCCCGCGGCTTCGCTCCCGTCAACTGACTACTATATCCTACTCTACCCAACTCTACCTTACTCTACCCTACTCTACCCCACTCTACCCTACTCTACCCTACTCTACCCTACTCAAAAAAAAAGTATCCTATGTTCGTCTCCTTATTCTAAGCTACCTCCCCACCAACTTTCAGCCAAATCGGTTCAGCCGTTCTTGAGTTATAAATAGTGTAACTAACACGACTTTCTTTTATATATATAGATTATTTTTATTGTGCTTTTGGGTACAATATTGACCAGTCTACACTGTTCTTACATATTATCTATTAGCTTCTGCCGGCGGCCTCGCCCACGTGAACGGTTTCTTTATACAAACTTTAGACCACCATTTCATACCCTTAGGGGCTGAATTTTGAAAAATCCATTCTTAGTGCTCTCCTACGTCATAAAAGGAAACCTTGTGCAAAATTTCACGCTCCTAGCCCCAGTAGTTTTGGCTGTGCGTTGATATGTCAGTCAGTCAGTTTCTCCTTTTATTTAATATAGATTTCGAGTTGACATAAACCGACACCTTGTATGTGTTATGCCGCAACAAAAACAAATAATGAAGTTAAAAACTGGGCAAGGGCGAGGCAGATTCGCGCACTGAAGGTTCCATACAAACTTACCTATGTAAATAGTTCAACTTCCGAATGGAGTCTCGAAGACTTCTCCGAATAGCAAAGTTTTTTTTTGTGAAGTAACAACTAATTTACTGTTTTCAGATTTATTCCTATACCTGTGCCATAAGACCTTGCTTTATGCAAAATTTCAGGATTCTGGATCAACGGGAAGTACCCTATGAATTTTGATTTCCTTGAGAGTGTCGAAATATACGTTCTTTGCGACATAAACGGCCGTATCTTTTTTTTTTCGTTAACTTAGAAGTTTGATTTTTTTCACAGCTTCAAGGGACCGCAGACTTGAGTAAATGGTTTAAATTTTAACTCGATACCTCAACGCGTTCCCGAGATAAATGCTCTTGACAGACAGACGGACCACAAAGTCATCCTATAACAAAGTAATCCGTTTTCCCTTTTGAGGAACGGAACCCTAAAAATTAAAAGGGCTTCCCATAGAAGATTGGCAGAGTTAAAATGTACACTAATATTATAAAGAGTTTTTTTTACTGTTTTTGTTTTTTTTCTTTTTGTTTGTAGGAGGTAATCTCTGAAAGTACTGGTCCGATTGCTAAAATTTTTTTCACCAATAGAAAGCTGCTTTATTCCTGAGTGACATAGGCTATATTTTATGTACGCGGGCGAAGCTGCGGGCAAATGCTAGTAATTAATAAATACTAACCACTATCTTGTAAAATTAACTTCTTATCTTCAGTAATGTAGAACTTGGCATCCGCTAGGCTCACTTCTGTTTCCGCTTTTACTGAAAATATAACATATATATGCTATTATCATTTTTATTTTGAGTAGTAGTGTAGTCATTTTAGATGTACAATGTCGAAATATGGAGTAAAAGCCCCCGAAATTGTATGGAAAAATATCGACTAATGTAAACCTTAGAATTATAATGAGGATCAATCACATAATAGCAAATCCGATTTTTACTAAGTACATCGTATGTGTAATAATTTACTGAGCATTTAATTTTTTAAATTATTAAAATCCGTCAAGAAATGGTGGATTTATTAGTTTTTCTGAACGGCTACTTGGAAACGCGCGCTCTCGCTGGACTGTTTACGATGACGTCATCTGTCATGATCTGTGCGACGAACGGCTTGATCGTATTCATTCGCCGGTGGAGACCGATCATGACAGATGACGTCACAGCGAGTCGCTTCATTCTCGGGCACGTTTCTGGAACTAATACACTAAAATTGCTGTATCTTCTTCACAGCAACTACTGTTTTTTTTTTTGACGCTATATGTACTCCACAAAAAACATGTCTGATCCTCATTCAGTTCCATTGGAGAGTTTTCTAGCTTGGTATACAGAAAAAGTATCAATGAATATAATATACTCACCGACAGACTTCACGCTCGCATCCAATTCGCTGGTGTCAAAGATCTACAAAAATAAATAATTGCTTTTATAAATAATCTAGAAATATCTACTTGTAAATCGATTCATCATTTTGTATTATTACCCGACTGCGCCAAAAAGACGGTTATGTTTTTTGAGTGTATGTATGTATGTATATTTCTTTAGTGTGTCCCTAGAGCACGAACGCCGATCCTATGGCACGCATGTAAATGGTGGCACGTGGCTAAATAATTCGGGTACACCAGTATAATTTGAAACTCACACACTAACTTTCTTATTTATTTAATAAAATAAACAAACAACATTATCTACGTGTGTGCCTTGCGTTGTGACAAAATAAATTCATTTTCTTTCTTTCTTTCACGTACGATTTTCGGGTTGCTTTGCAAATAGCATCTAGTTTAAGTTTTTGTCCAATCTATACATAGAGGTTGTCTTTGACATCGATGCACACACGAATACCACGGATCCAGTACATGATTCTGGACCACCCAGTGGTGGAAAAATTTCGTCGGCTTTTTCGTAATTTAAAAAAAAAAATCTGTATTTTTTTAAAATTTAAACTGTGTAAAATCGTTATTCTAATTTCTAACCAACCCCGATGATATTTTTAGTAAAAATAAATTATTAATTACAAATTAATTAATTAAAAAGTCATCAGGGTAGATAAAATCGTTATTTTAATCAATCCTGACATTTTTTATTTTTAAAGTAATTCATTCATTTTTTTTTTCACAAAATATTTTAGAATATACGATTGTATACAGTATAAATTAAAAAACGTAAGGATTTTTTTTTTATTAGGTAAAAACCGACGAAAAATTCCACCACTGGGGGGGTCCAGAATCATAAACTGGATCCATCCGGTAACCGTCCGGACCGAACCCAAGTCGACGGCGCGTATTGTTCCACGCGCGCCTCAGGGAGATGTCAGCAAATCGTAGGGGCCCAGCAGGGTCGAAGCCTACTGGGGCCATGGGTAGAGTGAAAACGAAACCCGGTGCCCTGGAACGAAGGCAACGAAGGAACAGGAGTGGGTTTATAGTCAGTAAAAGTCTGACACTATCTCCCGCTCCGCCCAAGAGCGGGATTTGTCATAAAATGATTTACCCACCTAAAAAAATGATGTCAAAGACACCCTGTATAATAAATCCGTAGAAATGTTTACCTGTGCGCGCAGCACGTAAAATGTACGAAATCTATGTAGATAACTTTTATACATTAAAATTGTAACTTGATATATTACTTAGGCTTTGTTTCATCGCAATCGGTTGACTATATCGAAAGATATATGAATTTATAGTGTTCAAGAAGTAAAATATCACACCTTGACTGTTAGGCGCTACGAAGTTCGCCGGGTCAGCTAGTCTACACTAACATTATTGAGAAGTCACAACAACAATGACAATTGACAATTTGCCTGCTGCGGTCTTCCCGTCCAACTATAATTTAGTTGTCTTCAAGGCTAGAGTGAATAAACTAGTGCGCCTCATCATCAATGATTGCATCGCTGCTTACCATCAGGTGGGATCGCAGTCAAGCACTGGTTTATAAGAATTAAAAAAAAAAAGTAAAGTTTGTTTCTTTGTTTGTAGGAGGTAATCTCTGAAAGTACTGGTCCTATTGCTAAAATTTTGTCACCGATAGAAAGCTACTTTATTCCTGAGTGTCATAGGCTATTTTTATGTACGCGGGCGAAGCCGCGGGCTAGTATATCATAAAATCAAAATTCTTTGGCGGCCTCCAATAAATGTTTGGCCTCCCTGCCCTGGAGTCTAAATGGCCTGTTGCATTTTAGCTGAAGGTGTCGTTAGATACTTTTTAGCTGTGAGTGACACCGGGTACATAAAAAAATTAAAATGGCGGATTTTTGGCACCAAATGATACATTTTTTTCGTGACAAAAGCCATGTAGGGTACCAAAGGGTTCAAAGAGTGTAGGTTGTTCGTTTCCTGCCATTGAGAGAATTTAAGATTTTTATGATGTAGATGGCAGGATTTTGTTGTCCGACTTACCGATTCAAATTTACTATTTTTAGCTTCTATATGAGTAACTTCAGCCGGTTGATTCTGTAAACAAAAAATATTTATTTAACAATTCATGTACACACATATTTTAATAAAAGAAAATAAGAAGGAAACAGAAAAATAGGTACAAAGGTGATGCTTATTTCTACAGAAATCTCTAATCTCCGGATCCGGAACTCCTCCCTGGATCTTCTTACTTCTTATTTGAGTGATAGGATTTAGAGAATTCACGTAAATGAAAAAGATCACCCGGGTCTTTAGTATCAATGGGTGTACCCCAAGGCTCAATTCTTGGCCCATTTTTATTTTTTATTTATTTAAATGACTTGCCTTAGCTCATAAAGGATAATCATGATATAGTGTTGTTTGCAGACGACACTTCGCTTTTGTTAAAGCTTAAACGTCAGCAGCCGGTGACTGACGATATAAATAGTACACTGGTTTAATGTCAATAACCTGATTCTTAATGAAAAAAAAAAACTAAATTCTTTAAGTTTACGAAAAAAAACTAAATTCTTTAAGTTTACGATGCCTCATGTTAGGCAAGTGGAAACTAGTGTGCTAATAAAAGGTAAAGAATTGAGTCCTGAAGACACTACAGTGTTCTTGGGCATAACTCTTGATGCTAAGCTTCAGTGGGGCTCACACATAGATAAGTTGTCAAAAAAACTTAGCTCTGCCGCATACGCTGTTAGACAAATTCGAAATCTAACTGATTTAGAGACAGCCCATTTAGTTTACTTCAGTTATTTTCATAGTTTCATGTCGTACGGTATTCTATTGTGGGGAAATGCCGCCGATATCCAGACAATTTTTGTTTTGCAGAAAAGGGCTATTCGTTCAATTTATAAATTAAGCCACAGATGCTCCCTCAGAGATAAATTTAAAAATATTAATATTTTGACTGTGCCATCTCAGTACATCTTTGAAAATATTTTGTATGTTCATAAAAATAAAAACATGTTTAAAAAATACATTGATATTCTTAACGTTAATACTAGGAACAAACAAAAGTTAGTGGTTCCTGCAGGCCACCAGTAAAGACACCAGGCTCAAAAAAATAGGAGGCTCATTTAGATGCCAATGTATCATCATCATCATTTCAGCCGAAAGACGTCCACTGTTGGACATAGGCCACCCCCCAGCGTCGCCACAACGACCAATCCTGTGCGTCTCGCATCCACCGCATTCCCGCGACTCTCACCAGGTCGTCGGTCCACCTTGTGGGAGGCCTTCCAATGCTGCGTTTACCGGTGCGCGGTCGCCACTCTAGAACCTTTCGTCCCCATCGACCATCCGTTCTACGAGTAATGTGCCCTGCCCACTGCCACTTTAGTTTGGCGATTCTTCGGGCTATATCGGCGACCTTGGTTCTCCTGCGGATATCTTCATTCTTTATGCGATCACGCAAGGAAACTCCGAGCATAGCCCTTTGGGTGACTGTAAGTCTTCTGCTTGCGACCATGTTTCAGAGCCATATGTCATCACTGGCAACATGCACTGGTCATAGACTTTCGACTTGAGACACTGTGGTATGTTGGACGAGAAGTTACCGCGCAGCTTCCCGAACGCTACCCAGCCGAGTCGGATTCGACGATTGACCTCTTTCTCAATGTATACACTTTTATAAGCTTCCCAGTCCGTAAACGATGCTACGCGGTCACACCCAGTTCTCATTTCGGTCAGGAGCGAGGAGAAATGGCAGGCGCTCGCCTCCTGCGAAGCAGTAACGCTACTAACGAAGGAGATGGCCGCACGCGTGAGAGAACGGCCCTCACGCCCCAGCCGCCAGGATCGCGAACCCGATTACCAGCCAACGTATTTGGCGCGGGCTTGCGGACGGCGAGCAATGAGTAGCTCATCATCCGGCCGCCCGGTAACCGTTCGGACCGAGCCCAAGTCGTCGACGGCGCGTAAAGTTCCACGCGCGCCTCAAGGAGATGTCAGTAAAACTGTAGGGGCCCAGCAGGGTCGAAGCCTATTGGGGCCATGGTTTGTGTGCCCTGCAAAGAAGGCTTGTTTATCAGGAAACAATATACTTACATTTTCAGTAACTTTGATGACTCTAGGTTGATTGACCACTATCGATTCTGCCAAATGTCCCTGTAAAGAAAATACAAAAAGTAATCAGACATAATCAAAATAGCGTTTTTTTGTTTGGGAAATCATTCGATGACTTCTTCTACTCGAGAGTGGTGCGAGAGGGTGTATCAGACTTTAACTAACTTTTTTATTTAACTATTTATTAGCTGATTAGTTTGATCTCAGATAATACAAATCAGAAACTCATTAGAGTTTTACTCTCCATCATAATCATCGACACAAGAATTTAGCTTACTTATTACACTGAAATTAATTACTATTTTTATGTAATAATTAAGCTAAAGGCTATAATTAAGCAAAGCGCTTTTTTGGAAATCACTTTTGTTGGTTCTGGCTCACAAGAATGGCAGTTTTTGGTGGATTAGATTTATTAATTTATTATTTTCTATTTAAGCACTCTTTAGCCTGAAGCACAGGGTTCCCCTAGTTCAGGTAAACAAGCAACTGTGTTCTTTTTAAAAATTTTAATATACTATATTGTAAATGTGTCCTATGTTATAAATAAACGATTTTATTATTATATTATTATTATTTATTATTATTATTAAAACTGTCATCCTATGTCTCAGTGACGCCATCTGGCTTTGAATAGCAAACACGCGAATTAAATTTGTCAAAATTTATAATTATTTAACTATCGCTCGGTAGGTGGCCAGGGGCCTTACCATGATAATGTTAAAATGTCAGTCGTACGAGAGAAAAAGAGTGATAGAGCTATACACCCTATATAGCTCCATCCCTTTAACAGTTCGGTTTAGGTCGTAAAATGGATCACATTATGAACTCAGTGTGTGATAAAGGTAAGGTTAAGCTTTTCAGCAATAGATGGCGTTATCACAAAACCTGCAAATGTTCTAGAACTATTTCTCAAAATTATTGAATTTTAAGAAATAGAAAGGAAGAAATAGGAAGGAGGATTGGTGTAGTTATTTTTTTTTGTTCTCATAATCTTAACCTTCGTGCATCCAAAAACATGCTCCTTCATATTCCCTCTCACCGTACTGGCTTTATGTCCAATTCATACGCTGTTTCCACCATAAAACTCTTGAATGTGCTTCCCCTTGACATCAAAAAAGTTGAAAGTAAATTTTCCTTCAAGCGTAAAATTCGGAACTACTACTTGAAGTCCTCTCAACTTTAGTTTGGTCTTCGTCGGAATTATTATTAAGTTCTCTTAACGATTTGATATTTTTCATAGTATTTATTAGTTTATAATTTTAACATATTTATGTATTTTATTACTATAATTTTTTTTTTTTTTGCCTGTTTGATGTATCTGTTATTTGTTTATTGTGCAAACCTACCACAGTATTGTCTTTTTAACCCAAAGGTTGACTGGTAGAGAATGCCTTGTTGCATTAAGTCCGCCTATGTACCACTACTGTACATGAAGTTTAAATAAATAAATTTTAATTAATTACTTCGTAAATACCAAAAATATTTACGAAAATAAACCGAAGTTAGGTCCAGTCATTTTATCATAACAAGATTTGCAATAGCGTAATGCGCAGTTCGGCATATTTTCTCAGAAAATGATTTTCTTTTAATGCATAGAGCGGATACAAACACGACTTGACGTGTAGGGGCGTCATACTAGACTGAGCGACTTATGACCACTAGGTAATAAGTATCGGAGCACGATTTTGTTCGCTATGTCCTGTCTATTGGTAGTATATTTTAATGTCTTTGACAGTATACAATGTCCTTCACTACGCCAGAGACAGAAACAGATGAATAAATATCAAACAAGTGAAAGTGATGAAGCAGTGAGGTTAGCTCTTAAGCATTTAGTAATACGACACAGGGAGGAATGTATATCGTAACCTATAATGAGATAAAGCCAAAAGAAAAAATTATGCAGGAGAGAGCTATTTAAAACTTGAACAGTGCGCAAATATTGCATAATTCAAATTTAACGTTTAATTAGAATACCTAAATCAGTGGAAATAGGTTCTTAATGTGCAAACTAGATGGCGTTAGAAACTGTTAAAAAAATATAGTGACAATATTAGAAAAAAGGTGCACTAAGTTGTGTTGTGTCGTATTGTGTCCTGTTATGTCGTGTTGGGCTATGTTGTGTTGTATTGTGATACGTACGCTGGTGTTCATGTGCGCATAAAGCAGCTGTTTGCGCATATATCCAGCGCCGCACGCGACGCACTCGTACGGCTTCTTGTCGGAGTGCACGAAACGGTGAGTGTTGCGGTTGTCGCGTGAGTTGAACGATTTGCCGCAGATCTATGGAAAAAAAAAAACAGGAACCTTTGCATTTTCTCGAATTCTAGTTGCTAAACTAAACGTAAAGTAACGAATATGGTGTTGAAAAGACTGCTTTCAACAGCGACGCGCGCTGGCGGCAGTGAACAAGGAAAGCGGTGGCAGCCGGCGGACGGCGGGTCGCGGGCCCCCGCTCGCCGCACCACTCACATGTCGGACACCTCCACACACGGCTGCGCGATAACCGTTCTTTTAACGTCATAAACACTTATTTCCCTTGTTCAACCGACCGTTGTATTTCACTTCTTTTTTAATACATTATACTTGTTATACAGTCCACTCAGTTTTCATTTTGCTCCACCGCGACCTATCGTCACGATCAGATGGGTTGGCGCGCTTGAAGCGTACAAAAAAAACAATATTATATACTTTATAATATTAGTGTCGATACCAAAGAAACTCTTTTCTAATATTGTAAAGGTATTTACCTCACAAACATACGGCCTCTCCCCGCTGTGTATCCTGACGTGCTTCTTGTAATGCTCGGGGTACACGAACGACAGGTGGCAGATGCCGCACTTGAGGGGGCGCTCGCCGGTGTGCGACGCCTTTATATGGTATTCCAGTAATCTGTTGAGGGAATTGTAAAAATTGGGTTATTTGATAGATGCATAAGACTTGCTTTTATTCCTCCAGAGCGCAAGCGAGATTCCACTTATTGGAGTACCCCAGGTGAATTTATATAAAATAAATAAATTTTGTTTATATCCACCACAAATTATTACAGTTTTTTGCATTTAATAAATTTTAGTTGAATATAGGAATGGACTGAAGCCTAAACTAGGGCATATCACACAAGGCCGTCTTGTCCCAAGCTAAGCAGAGCTTGTGTTATGAGTACTAAACAACTGACAAACATATTTATATATTTCTAAATAGGTACATACATATTATAGATAAATTACACCCAAACACAGAACAAATGATCGTGCTCATCATACAAACATTTGTCCTGGTAGGGAATCGAACCCACGACCTCCGGCATAGCAGTCAGGGCCGCTAACGCAATTAGATTGGGTTTGACCGTCGTAAGGCATTGGTTAACTGAATTTTTAAAAACAAAATGGCGGTCACAATATTTGAAAGGTAAAAACAAGTTTAGTAAGGCCTTAAAGCTGTTACTGAACTTAGCGAGGGAAAGTTCAAAACCGATATTAAGCATGTCACTTTTTATTATGGGTACAATATTAACTGGTCTACACTGTCCTTACATATCTATTAATATTGTAATATGGAAATATTGTAATATGAACCATTTTTTGAAAAGAGTAACCATGGAGTTTCTTGCCGGTTCTTCTCCATAGGAAACGACCAATTTGGAACCGTGCACTAGCTTCTGACGTTTTATAAGTGCCCATGTAGGCCTATGTAATTTTATTTCTTTTTTTTTTTGTTGAAATGGTCACGTGGGCTGTCAAAATAAAAAGCTTGAGGAGCTCGATAACAAAAACTTGACCACTATTTTACCTAATGGTAAGCGACGATATGATCGCCGATGGAGTAAGTTTTGCCTAGAAATGACCTATTCACTCTTGATTTAAAGACATCTAGGTTGTAGGTACCAGGAAGCACAGACTCCAGCAGGGAATGGAATTCCCTTTCTCTTCTCCTTAGCTTTTTTGTCAGCCAGTCAACAATTCAAAGCATTTTATTTCAAATAAACCATTTACTGCACTTTTGAAATGACAAGGTGTCAGTCAGTCACAAAAATTGATGCTAATTGCACATTCCGTTGCGTTTACAGTTTTTTGCAGTAGGGTTTTTATCAATATTTTGATGTGAATGTGTTCGTTGTGTTCGTTGCGTCGTTTGTGTGTGTGTGTGTGTGTTTTGTGTGTGTGCGTGTGTGTTTTTTATGTTTGTGTGTGTGTGTGTGTGTGTGTGTGTGTGTGTGTGTGTGTGTGTACGTACCTCCTCCTCTTAAACCTCTTGGGACACAGGTCGCAGTGATATCTCTTGTCGTCGAAGTGCGTCGCTCTGCGGTGCGAGTGCAGGTTGGAGCGCTGAGTGAAGCGAGCCCCGCAGATGTCGCATGAGAATGGACGCTCACCTGTATGAGGACAATGGAAAGTTTATTAGGGTGAAAGTTACGGGCACGACCGTGGCCATTTCCTCGCTAGATGGCGCTGAAATCGATTACTAAGACTCCGCTGTCCGTCTGTCTGTCACCAGGCCGTATCTCATGAACCGTGATAGCAAGACAGTTGAAATTTTTACAAATGATGTGTTACTGTTGCCGCTTGCCACTATAATAACAAATACAACAACTGGAACAATTTGCCTGCTGCGTTCTTCCCGTCCAACTATAATTTAGGTGTCTTTAAGGCTACAGTGAATAGGCTCTTAATAAACTAGTGCGCGTCACTATCAATGATTGCATCACTGCTTACCATCAGGTGAGATCGCAGTCAAGCACTGGTTTATATCAATAAAAATAAAAAAATAAAAACAGAATAAAATAAAAATCCACTCCTGTTCCTTCTTTGCCTTCATCCCGGGGCCCCGGGCTTCGCTTTCACACTACCCGTGGTTTAGTATATAAGGTGACTGGTAATTAGTGTACGATACTTAAACACGTGATTATGCTCATGATAACCAACAACTTTTACTATGGGAACAAACCTGAAAACGCGAAAAAAAAAATCTGCTGTTCAGTACATTTATGTTTGCCTAATGTACTGAACAGCTGATATTTTTTTCTAGATTTCGGCTTTGCTCCCATAATAAAAATTGTTTGTGAGCACGAGCACAATCACGTGTTTAAGTATCGTACACTAATTGCCAGTCACCGTATAAGCGAAACCTGAAACACCTTTCTAGTATTTTTATGTAAAGAATCTATGTACAAAATTTCAAAACCGTATCATGAAAAATCACAAAGTTATACGGGTCATATTCACCGAAACAAAAAACGTTGATTTCGTAATCGGCCCGTTAATATTTAAACAATGGTTAAACAAGTAGCGGTTTTTTCCTGTTCATCATCACCTTTCGGCGTTTGGTTACTTAACCGAGACATAACGGAGCGTTTTTGAATGAGTGAGCAAATGCAATACTACCAAATAAAATGTAAGGGTCCATCATAAAATATCGTTCACGCTTACAACTTTTCAATATGGCCAGATAACATTTTATGCCACAAATTGTCAAAGTTGCTGTTCATTGTTTTTTTCGCTTTACGAGAAACACATTTTACTTCAGAAGTTTTATTAGCGGGCTCTGCGTATTAGCGTCTGTCAGTGTCATTCATTTTGATTCTCTCGTAAAATGCGTAGTAATTTTGTTGTAATTGTAAACAAAAGTGTTAGTGATCGACATAGAAGATAAGAAACAGCGTACTGCAAATTTTACCAATTATTAGAAAACTATATTTGTAACTGTGTTGACTTTTTGCTGTGTTTTACTGTGTAAAACAAATGGACTAACGCCACATCAAATGTTCATAAAGTAGGTAAAACGTAATGATTGTTTTTGACACTATCAAACGCACTTCCAATTTTTTTTTTTTTAAGTCAGTTTTACTTTTAAGCTCCGTTTGACAAACTAGGTATTTTACGTGACCCCAAAGATAAAAGTCTAAGGGAGTCAAATACGTTATCACCACAAACTGCTAGTGTTCGTACCATTTCTGTACACTGGACGTTTGTGTAAGAATATGACATGATTAGACGATAGCGACAGGCACCAAAACACAACTGTAAGTCTCACGAGAGCCGCGCGCGGGATCGCGTAACGTAACAGAACAGCTCGTAGGTTGCGGGCGACTGACGGGTCGTCTCACGCCCGCGCAGCGCGCTGTGCGCTCGCGCCCGATATGACTCGCCGTGACCTTTGTTGAGCGATTGTGGAAAGGTATTTAGTGTCGGTGGTGTCCAACTTTCAACCTTTTTTAAATATTTTTGGGAAAAAATATAAAATAGTGTAAACATTATTGGAATCGATTCAGTTACTGATTCTGAACAAACTATATTCAGGTTTTGCATAAACTAAAAATAAAGGTGTATAGCGTATTCGTGTCAAGAAAATAGTGACTCATCGTTGTCACTCGGGTTAGCCACGCGCCTTAACTAATTAGAGCATATGAAACCAGAAAACCTCGTTCACTAAGACCAATAGAAGTAAGCCCTTCAGACAGTACGGACGCGTCTTTTATCATTTTGAAACATGAATACCTCTCACTCAGGTTCATCGGAATTTTGACTTTTATTATTTTGAATAATTAAAAACTGAAAATTCCGACGTTTCTGATTAAATTGTAAAATTAATAATTAAAAATACTGTGTAATAAAAAAATATTTTAATATTAATGGTTTAATTTTTACCCCTGTATGAATAAACCTTAACTTTGCAATTGCACTGATGGATCACTATTTTCTTAACGTAAATAGAGTATAGTGTTTAACTATAACGCTATACTTAAGAAGTATGTATACGCCCCAACGCTGTATTATGTTATGTCAAATACCCGTGTGTATCCGCATGTGGTCTCGAAGTTCCGCTCTCCTCGCGAACGCCTTGCCACACACACTGCACACAAACGCCTTATTTCCAGAGTGAACAACTCCATGGACTTCCAAATTGTGTTGTGTGCTGAAGGCTTTATCTGGAATATAAATAAGTTATCTACTTAACAGGGTATGCAACAATCACGATGCTAAGTCCTCTTCTTCGCTTGACGTAAGTTCTCAACGAATTTGGGAGGGAACATACGGCCGGGTGTTACTATTGTGCGGATCGGCCGGAGGACACGGTAGAGGACTCCCCTGCGCGGGTGGGCAGAGCGTACAGTGGAGGAATGCTCAGTGCGAACGGAGCACCGCCGCATCCTCGTGGAGGGGTCAGGCAGTGAAGACCTGAGCGTCCGTCCCTGACAGTAATGCGAGCGAAAGAGGTGGTAGAAAATGTAAGGGAGGTACAATCCTAACGCCGACCACCGCAGGAAACACCTCTGTAGGCGACCACCTCAAAGAGATGTCGTGTCAATGGAGATGTGTCAATGGATATGTCGTGTCAATGGAGATGTCGTGTCAATGGAGATGTCGTGACAATGGAGATGCCGTGTGGAAAACGGATGGGTTTTTGGCCAGTAAAAGTCTGACAGTCCCTGTGAGAGGGACTGTCAGACTCCCACGCGTCTCCCACTCTAGGTGAAGAGAGAGGAAGTATTGGAAGTTATTTGAATACTTACTGCATATATTACAGACGAAGTCTTTGACTCCCGAATGTGTTTTCTCATGCTGATTAAGATTTTGTTGTGTGAGGAACGATTTGCCGCACTGAGTGCATTTATAAGGGCGCGGACGAACCTGTAAGCGAAATAATAATGATTTAGTTTATACAAGGTGTAACGGTTTAGTCATATTTTAAGTGCAAGCAGAGCAGAATATGTCAGGAGGTGTTATAAAACTCGTAAAGAATCATATAAAAATAGGGGCGCGCGCCGGAGTGCACGTTGGCGTGCTCGGCCAGCAGCGTGCGCGAGCTGTAGCTCTTGCTAGTGTACTCACCGCATGGGTCTTCAGATGAGCCTGATGCGTGTACTTGGAGGCGAAGGCCTTCCCGCAGACGCCGCAGGCGTGCGGGCGCGCGCCGGAGTGCACGTTGGCGTGCTCGGCCAGCAGCGTGCGCGAGCTGTAGCTCTTGCTAGTGTACTCACCGCATGGGTCTTCAGATGAGCCTGATGCGTGTACTTGGAGGCGAAGGCCTTCCCGCAGACGCCGCAGGCGTGCGGGCGCGCGCCGGAGTGCACGTTGGCGTGCTCGGCCAGCAGCGTGCGCGAGCTGTAGCTCTTGCTAGTGTACTCACCGCATGGGTCTTCAGATGAGCCTGATGCGTGTACTTGGAGGCGAAGGCCTTCCCGCAGACGCCGCAGGCGTGCGGGCGCGCGCCGGAGTGCACGTTGGCGTGCTCGGCCAGCAGCGTGCGCGAGCTGTAGCTCTTGCTAGTGTACTCACCGCATGGGTCTTCAGATGAGCCTGATGCGTGTACTTGGAGGCGAAGGCCTTCCCGCAGACGCCGCAGGCGTGCGGGCGCGCGCCGGAGTGCACGTTGGCGTGCTCGGCCAGCAGCGTGCGCGAGCTGTAGCTCTTGCTAGTGTACTCACCGCATGGGTCTTCAGATGAGCCTGATGCGTGTACTTGGAGGCGAAGGCCTTCCCGCAGACGCCGCAGGCGTGCGGGCGCGCGCCGGAGTGCACGTTGGCGTGCTCGGCCAGCAGCGTGCGCGAGCTGTAGCTCTTGCTAGTGTACTCACCGCATGGGTCTTCAGATGAGCCTGATGCGTGTACTTGGAGGCGAAGGCCTTCCCGCAGACGCCGCAGGCGTGCGGGCGCGCGCCGGAGTGCACGTTGGCGTGCTCGGCCAGCAGCGTGCGCGAGCTGTAGCTCTTGCTAGTGTACTCACCGCATGGGTCTTCAGATGAGCCTGATGCGTGTACTTGGAGGCGAAGGCCTTCCCGCAGACGCCGCAGGCGTGCGGGCGCGCGCCGGAGTGCACGTTGGCGTGCTCGGCCAGCAGCGTGCGCGAGCTGTAGCTCTTGCCGCACACGCCGCAGCGGTGACCTGCCCGGGTCCCCACTACATGGGGGCCGTTGCTCACGTGCGACGCTAACGACAAATTAAACGATTACAGAAATAAGTTTTTTATGAAAAATATTAATTTTCAAAATAAGCTTTTATCGCGTAGTAATCTGATCAAGACGATTCCAGAGAGCTCAAACACGATAGGGTTATTTTGTTGCGCTCAGTCGTTCCTATGGCCACTATCCCACTCCATCATCAGAGCACCTCCATGGTACCATTTTAACAGTGGCGTAACTAGGTAACTAACGGCCCAAGGGCAAAAAAAACCTTTTTTTCATGGGAAATTCTCTTTGAGTCTTCAATGGAAGGGAATGTCATACTTTTTTTGATTAAAACTAGTTTGCATGATTAAAGTAGTCTTGCAATCTATTTTATTTAGATTTCTAAGATGAGAGAATATTTCGTTAGTTCAATAAGGGGTTTGCTAATCAGCCCCCCTAGCCAAGTTACGACCGTTTCGTTTCGATTCTCTTGCATCGAATGGCTCGAGTAGGCCACGCCTCCGATTCCTTTGTTCTGACGTCATCTCAACCGCTCAGTCACGTGGTCAGAACAAAGGAATCGAAGGCGTGGCCTACTCGAGGCATTCGACGCAAACGAAACGATCGTAACTTGGCTAGGGGGGCTAATTTTGGGAGCCACTACAAAAATTACAAGTTAAATACTAGCTTGTAAAATCAAGCTCGAATTGTTCAGGACATCAGCAAATAGCTGTTTGACTCTTCGCGTGACCAGGGGGCTGGGCTTTTTGTCGGTCAATGAATCAGCATTGCTATTAAACGTGATAATACTGCCAGCGTTCTGGGCACTTTTCACGTTGACATCGATGTGGATGAATTCTTTGAAGTCCAATGAGTTCATTTTTTTTTCTGCCCGTTCGTACATATTACGAGTATTACTTGCAGTTTGTATTTATATACCTATTAAGCTATAATATTTATTAGTTTGGATGTCCATGAGTAGATTTATAATAATTAGCAGTTACTACTTGTGGACGACGCAAGCCAAGGAAAAAAAACTGGCCAAGTGCGAGTCGGACTCGCGCACTGAGGGTTCCGTACAAACATGAAAGGTAAATTGCGGTTTACGATTTATGACATAATAAAAAAAAATACTTACTAGATCTCGTTCAAACCAATTTTCGGTGTAAGTTTGTATGGTAATGTACATCATATATTTTTTTTAGTTTTATCATTCTCTTATTTTAGAATTTCCAGAGGGGGGACACACATTTTACCACTTTGGAAGTGTCTCTCGTGCAAACTATTCAGTTTAGAAAAAAATGATATTAGAAACCTCAATATCATTTTTGAAGACCTATCCATAGATACCCCACACTTATGGGTTTGATGAAAAAAAAATTTTTGAGTTTTAGTTCTAAGTATGGGGAACCCCCAAATTTTATTGATTATTTTCAATTTTTGTTTGAAAATCTTAATGCGGTTCACAGAATACAACTACTTACCAAGTTTCAACAGTATAATTCTTATAGTTTCGGAAAAAAGTGGCTGTGACATACGGACGGACAGACAGACACATGACAAATCTATAAGGGTTCCGTTTTTTGCCATTTGGCTACGGAACCCTAAAAAGTGTTGTTACCGAAATGAGACTGTCATCATGACATAGTAAGTATATTATCAATGTAATTATTGGATGGCATCAGTTTATTTTTAAAAGCAGGCGGAAAATAGATATTCATTTAAAAAAAATAATTGTTTTTGTTTATTAGAATGCACGCATCCGTAATGTTAACATTCTTAGAGAAGTCCATACTTTTTCTAAAGTCGTTAACGATTTAATTTCTAAATCGAATTTAAATCCAAGGTTATGTCAACTGTTTATGCTTTTGTTATTTATTTTATCTAAATTAGGCCACAAACAGAATATGTTATTTTTAAAGGTTTTTTTAAATTATTTAATTGAACAAGTCATATTTAGCATCTTAAAATCAAAAATGCTGTAAATCGATCGAATATGGAGCCACCCTATTTTTGACAAGCAAAAGATATTTGTTTTTTTATTTATTTTAAGTCATATTTTAGACTTGGATACTTAAGCTTTTATTGTACTTATAGCTGCAGCTTTACGCGATTAATTAACAAAACATATTTTTTATCATGATAATGTAATATCGAAACGTATCGAAAAGAGGTAACTGTCAGATTGACGATTTCTCAACTTCACGTTTACGTTGAATTAAACCATCCCCGCGTTCCGAGACACGATAACGTCGCGCGTCACTCTTAGCGCGTTAACATCCATGTTATCTTAACACAGAACGCGAGGTCTAGAATACACAGATACACACACACAGATAAACAGATATGTCACGTCAATAGGCACAGGGTTGCCAACCCTTTAAAATATTTTTTATAATGATACAACCTTGTATTTTTTCCACTTCACTTAAAAAAAGAACGGGAGGCTGTAAATTAATATTTAATGCTCAAAAAAAATCTAAATAATTACACTCTTTCAGCCTATAGAAGTTAGATTGCTGTTCATTTCTTTTTATTATTTAGGCCCAAACCTAATACATTTATTGACCGCCTCCTTTGAATTTAGCGGGGGTTAAAAAAAGGAAGAAGGAAAGAAAAGGTTTAACCTTTTGACGTGCGTAATTAGAGACACAATAGTAAGACAATGGCTTGCGGGCGCCGGCTACCGCCTGAGCGTTAATGAATAAAGGTTGTAAAGGGGGTAGACTAGAATCTAGGCTAATCCTAAGTAAATAATTATATGATCTGCATATAAATGTTAATATAAATACCTATATGCGATGCATATTCCGTGCGCCTCCTCATCACAGCTCCGCAGAAACGACACAAGTATATTCTCGCATCGTGAACTGATTTTAAGTGTCGCATCATCGTGTCAGCATCTTCTACAGGTGGAGTTTCATCTGTCGTATAAAATACACGATTGATTTAATAAGCAATAATAGTGGCCCAGTGGTAATGAGGATCAATCACATAATAGCAAATCCAATTTTTACTAAGTACATCGTATGTGTACTTACTGAGCATTTAATTTTTTAAATTATTAAAATCCGTCAAGAAATGGTGGATTTATTAAAGATTTTCTGAACGGCTACTTTGAAACGCGCACCATCGCTGAACTGTTTACGATAACGTCATCTGTCATGATCCGTGCGACGAACGGCTTGATCGTATTCATTCGCCGGTGGAGACCGATCATGACAGATGACGTCACAGCGAGTCGACTAAAACTGCTGTATCTACGTCATTTTTTGTCCGATTTAAATAATTTCTTCAGTTTTTTTTTTGACCCAGTTAGTTTGCATACTCCACAAAAATCATGACTGATCCTCATTGTCCCGACTTAGGTCTACTGTGGACAGTAGCTGCCGTCATGTCGCTGCCACTTTATCGACAGATTTTTGTATGTAAGCTGTGAGCAGGGGTACACCAAGTGTATAATTACGAATCATCTTCCTGCCCTGGTCCCATCTTATTTGGGGTCGGCACAACATGTTTTTTTTTCCATTCTATCCTGTCAACCGTCATGCTATCACTAACTTCCTTTTCTTTCATATCACTGTAAGTGAGAGTTTGAGTTGTTCGAGTTTGTTTGTCTGTGAGTGTTTTCTTTAAGTGTATAATTACGAATACGCGTCTATAAAGCTACGCGTCCGTGGACAGTATGAAAGAATGAATGAATGAATGAAAGATTTATTTGCTAGAATACAGGTACATTTTGGTGGTAACAATTTCAGTTTGTTTCACTGTATTCGACTTTTTAAGTCGTGCAAATATTTATACTAGGTCATATGGTCGATACAGTTTAGCTTACATCTAAACAATGTCAGTATCTATCACAAGTTATTATAATGTCAATAAAAAAAAATACTTTAATTTCGGAAGTCGTTGTTAAATAACGAAGAGACAAAACTATTATAAAAACACCGAATTCCGAAATTAGAGATATTTTGCACTCTACACACCTCAAAAGGAAAAAGCGGAACCGGGGATATAGGATCACTTTGTTGCCGGTCCGTCTATCTGTCTGTCTCTCAAGACCCATTATCTCGGAGACGCGTGAAGGTATCGAGTTAATGACGGGCTCGAGAATATTGTATTTTTTTGTTAATGTTTTTGGTTTGGATACTAAGTCCTTTTAGCCGTTTTCGTATAAATAGTTCATTTGTCTAACATTACACTATGGATGTACGGTGTGTACATCCATAGTGTAATGTTCTCGGCAAATTTCGCTGAGGTAATCAACACTACAATAAAATTCTCAGCTCCAATTTACCGAGATCGTGCCTGATTCAATAATTCCACATATTGTCCAGTTGCGCAGACACTTGAGATACAAAACTACACCAATTTTACATCACAATATCCAATAGGAATCAATTTGCGAATAATTAAAACTGCCACTGAAGTTCACTTGAAGAAATCCCGCCAAAAACTCTTGACAGAATGAATTTCTGCAATGCTTTAGATAGAAAACCAATAGGTAGGCAACTCGGCGTCGCGGTCGGTGTCCAAGACTTCAAAGTTTTGACTAGACGAATGCATCGTGCGATATTGATGTCGGACACTTTTTTTAATTGATATAAACTAGTGCTTGACTGCGATCCCACCTGATGGTAAGCAGTGATGCAATCGATGACGGTGACGCGCACTAGTTTAGTAAGAGCCTATTCACTCTAGCCTTAAAGACACCTAAATTATAATCGGACAGGAAGACCGCAGCAGGCAAAATGTTCCAGTCCTTCGATGTACGCGGTATAAACGATGAGGCGAAACGCTTATTCCGGACCGTAAAGGTTTCAACAACGTATGGGTACTCACCGTTCTTCTCGCAAAGGAGACACTTAAACTGGTTTCCTTCCTGCGCGACAATCTGAAGCGCGTCAGATCGCTGCGCCGACGACACCGACTTGACGCGGAACATCTCACCAGACTCCACTTTTATAAAGGCCCCGCCTGATGAAGAAACAAAATTTGAAGTAATTGGGACTGAGACTATAAAATAAAAAGAATAATAAACTTTTACTTCAGTCAACCACCATCTACGTAGCCTTTTCCCAACTAGAGGGGCGAGAGGGCGTGTCAGACTTTTACTGACTAAAAACCCAGTCCTGTTCCTTCTTTGCCTTCGTTCCAGGGCCCCGGGGTTATCTTTTCCCAACTAACTTGGGGTCTGTTTCCAGTCTAACCAGCGGGGCTATTGCGTAACTCTGTTGACAGTTCAAGTGATGATCACTTGTTAACAATGTGCATCATTGAACTGTCAAACAGCTAGTTTCTATCTTCAGTGACCAACTGCAGTGACATCATTAGCCACTGGTGCCTTTGATAGCCACCGTAACACGTTTTGACAGATGTTATTGTATCGATACTTTTAAAATTGCGATTGTGTAAGCTTTTGAAGCTGTATAATAGTCGATAAAATTTTAGAGTGGTCACAATAGGCACCGTAAATTTTTATAATTCACCCTCAGACCAACAAAAAAAGAAAGACGGAGCACCACGAACTTTAAAAGTAATGCCACACAAACCAAGCCGGTCCAAATAAATACACACGCTCACGCACACTCCTACACTACAACCAAGCCAGTCACTCTTAGTACAGCACGAGTCGTTGTCTAGTTAACATCAATTTAAAAAATAGTATTATGCCTTCGTGTGCAGTGAAAAGTTGTAAAAACAACACTATATCAAATAAAAAATTTCACGGAATTACTTTTCATTTGTAAGTTCTTGATATAACATCGTTTCTTTATTATTTAAACTATGACTTTAAGGTTATTTTATTCAAAAAACGTCAAACGTCAAAAAACGTCAAACGTCAACAAACGAAAACAATGACATTAGTGACAAAGTTTGAGGGTTGCCGTAATATGATTTAAAATTTTCCCGATTCGATTAAATAAATAGTTCTTACTTCGAGCTATATACTTTTTATCTTTTTTTTACGTATTTAATATTTAAGGTTTCCAACTGATAATGAACAAAAAAAAATGGTTGGTAGCTATAAGAAATAGTCGGAATGATCCAGACTGGCTGCCATCAAAATTCAGCGTCGTATGTTACGAACATTTTGATAACAACGACCTCTAAATTACTAATCGTGGACTTTGCCGTGTGATCAAAAGCGGATATCCTAAAAAGGTATGTATAATTTAAAAAGAAAGAAATTTTATCAAAACAATTAAACAGGTATTTTTTTCTAATTAGAGTTAGTTTCTCAGCTTAGACTAGCTAATTATAATACTACTGTCTAAAATTTTATTTTAATGTCTTAGATGTTATTTCCGTCGTCCAATGTCCTATGTTCACAAAATTTAACCTCTACGATTGTTCAAGTATGTATTAATTCTTCACTCTAATCTTCCTAAAAGGGTTTTAATCAAAAGCTGCAACTACTCGTATTTTTTGTTTTAAAGGGCGTACCAGACTTGTCTAATGTAACCATTGACGATAGGTAGTGTATTACCAAGTGCATTCTCTGTCTCTGTTTTTTAAATACTGTAGACTTCGTGAACTCATAAATTACTTTCTATGTTGATCTACTTTTCATTATTATTATTTTTGTCGTTTAGGTACAATGTTGACTGATCTACACTGTCTTCTCGTACCTATTATTAATACTGTTTATGGAAATATTATAAAATCTTTTTTTTTTTAAAGAGTAATCATGGAGTTTCTTACTGGTTCTTTTCCATATAAAACAACCTATTGAATCCGTGCACTAGCTTCTGAAGTTTTATAAGTTTCCATGTAGGCCTATGTGAAATAAAAATATTTTGTTTATCTGTATAACGCTCTTTAATTTATAGTTTACTTTTTCAATTGTACGATACTATACCATACCATAATGTATACAATACCATACTCAACAATGTCTTTATTCTTGTAAATATTATTCTTTCTACACAAAATTGTTACCCAAATTTTAGGGAAAAAATTTATCAAATGGCAACCCTTCTAATCACACATAGATAAAAATGTGGCTTCACTCTTGAAGTTCGTGGTGCTCTGTCTTTCTTTTTTTGTTGGTCTGAGAATTCACCACATTTCCACCGTAGTTTGTTAGTCACTTGTGTGATACGTAATACCAATTCTATGAAATTGTCAGTTGACAACTAAGTTTAGTGTGCAACGAATGCTAGTTGTCAACTGTAATTGAAAAAGTTAGCCAATAGCCCTCCTGATGGGGCGGAAAACCCGTGTTGTACTTGCAGCTACTGCCTATCAGACCTTAACAACCCAGTTACTGGGCAACACGATAGGTTAGACTAATGGTCAGACTTTCTGGTGTCTGACCGCCTGTCACCGCTGTCAAAGATCAACGAACGACAACCGGGACCAACGGTACGTGCTTTCCGAGGTACGGGATGGGAGTAATGTCCTAGAAAAACTTACAAAAGTGCACATGAAATAGAAAATTCAAATTCACATTGTCACTTGCCCGTGCAAGTACCAATGTGAATTTTCGTAGTAGACAAGTGCTCAATGCGTTTGCGTGAGAGGTGTTTGACTCGCCTGTGGGTCTAGTGGTTAGTGGCCCTGACTGCTATGCCGAAGGTCGTGGGTTCGATTCCCACCCAGGACAAATAATTGTGTGATGAGCACGATCATTTGTTCTGTGTCTGGGTGTAATTTGTCTATAATATGTATATATTTAGAAATATATAAGTATGTTTATCAGTTGTCTAGTACTCATAACACAAGCTCTGCTTAGCTTGGGACTTGACGGCGTTGTGTGATAGTTGTGGAATATTATTATTATTTATTTATCCCCATTCAACTATCTTTACAGGCCTTATACAACACTATTTTAGTATATATGCGAAACCTGAATATAGTTTATTCAGAATCAGTAACTAAATCGATTCCAATAGTTTTTACTCCCAAAAATCTTAAGAAAAGGTCACAAGTTGGACACCACCGACACTAAGTACAAAACAAGCCACGGCAAGAAACAGTCACGGCGACAGCGCACAGATGGGTGCGGGAGTAAAACAACCACTCAGCCGCCCAGATGGCTCGCTGACCATGTATTTATGCGGACAACCGAGTAACATAACAAGTTTATAACTTTGTGATTTTTCATGATACAGTTATGAAATTTTGTGCATAGATTCTTTACATAAAAATAATAGACACGTGTTTCGGGTTTCGCATATAATAAGTTGTATTTCACTAGCTTCTGCCAGCGGATTCAGCTGCCTAAAAGTAGGTTTCTTCATACAAGCTTTTAACCGCCGTTTCATCCCCTTAGGGGGTAAATTTTAGAAAATTCTTTTTCTTAGTAATCATCATAAAAGGAACCTTAGTGCAAAATTGCAGCGCTCTAGGTCCAAGGGCTGGGCGTTGATGAGTGAGTCAGGACTTCATATTTATCTATACAGATCGATATTGAACCGGCTTTGGGATGATTTCCTTAATCCCCTCCTGTACCTCCCTTATTTGAATTCGCCGCCATTCGCACACGCATCGCACCACCATCTGACGGCGGATTGAAGAAGGACAGTTCGAACTCAACAACACGTCAACTCGCTCGCGGGGTTTAAGAAAACTGAAAATATCGTGAAATACTACTGCTAGTGATATAGTGTGTGGTGATCTCCCGGCTCTCAGCATCCTGTAAATACCTGACTACTTCCAATTTCTATTATCCTTCAGCCTGTTTTTTGTAGGAAACTTAGGGAAGCGTCCCTAGTTGTACGCAATACTTATTCAGATATAATTATATGTAATTCTTCTATACGTGTGTTTGTCACCTCCTAAACGGCTTGACCGATTCAAAAGTAATTTTATGGAAATATTAAGTGGATCTTTGAATGGTTTGAAAATACAATTAGATCCGGTAGGTGACGCTGGAATCAGGTTTTTGGGCAGGACGTCTGCCGGGACCGCCAGTTTAATATAAAATATTGTACAAAAATAACACATGACAACACCGAATTATCTACACTATTATTATAAAGAGGGAAAGTTTGTTTTTATTTTTGTAGGAGGTAATCTCTCACACACACAACACACATACACATACATAAAACACATACACATATTAGAATGCCCCAAGTGCTCATACACCTGCACTTTGGAGGATTTGATGAGTGCTACCGATGCTGCTATTAATGTAGCCACCTATTGGGCCCAAACAGTTTCACGAGTTTACCATCGAATCGAAAAGAAGAAGAAGAAGAATCTCTGAAAGTACTGGTCCGATTGCTAAATTTTTTTCACCGATAGAAAGCTGCTTTATTCCTGAGTGACATAGGCTATATTTTATGTGCGCAGGCGAAGACGCGGGCAAAAGCTAGTTGAAAATAAATCACAAATAAAGACCTTGTTCCTGAGCAGCAGCGATGATAGCGTTCGCTGTTTCTTCATCACCGGACACTTGTAGCTCTATTTGAGATTCATCATTAGAATCTGTAATTTAAAAAAAAACTTTTAGAACATACCCATCATGGCTGTATACCGGAACGATTATAGTATAGTCGGCCTTATAATGTTCCCACTGCTGGGACTGAGGCCTCCTTTCTAGGAGAGGGAATGGGCCGTAATCCACCACGCGGGCCCAGTGCGGGTTGGTGAATGTCACACGTCTTCGAATTTTTGGTCCTAGGACATGCTGGTTTCCTCACGATGTTTTCCTTCACCGTTTTGAGAGCAGTGGTGATGAAATAAATTACACAAAGAACGGAACGATTATCGACAGAAAGAAACAAAAATTGACACTTTTTACAGAATACTCGTACGTCCACATATTTCAAAAAATATTTTTTCTGGAACAGAGAGTAAAGTCCCGCAAACCTCCGTTGAAAAGGGAGAATCCTCCAACCAGAAGAATTTATTTCTGAGTGTCATAAAAAAAAAATCTGCTCTTTAAAATTAATCTCGGGATTTGAGGCACATCCATTTTATTCTTTCGCTGTATGAAATCAGTGTAAGTACTTAAATAACTCTACCTAATTCTGACTTCAGGTAATAACGTCATAATCACGTGAGAGCGGTTGTATGGAAACGTATCTCGGGTTGGCCGCTCTTAAGAATTGGAAAGAGGAAGTGAGGAACCATGGTCGTTGGAAGGATTGGAGGAGGCCTTTGCCCAACAGTGGGACAATACAGGCTAGCACTAATAATAAAAATAATATATTATTGACTTGGCTCGCGAGGTTTTCGACATGTGGGATGTAGACTCGGCGATCATTGTACCGATAGTAGTGTCAGCCAACGGCTTAATAGCCAAGAGCCTCGACCAACACCTTAGGAGGCTCGCGTTAGACGGCTGGATCAAGGGCTTGATTCTGAAAGCGGTACTCCTGGACACGGCTCGTATTGTTAGGAGGTTCCTTTCTCTGGAGCCCTGACCGCCGGTAGCTTGGACCCTGTTCCCGATACCGGTGGGACACTATTTTTTATATTTTTAAATGTTTTTTTTTATTGAAATATTTAAAAATATAATTTATATGTATATTATACTAATGAATAAACAAAATAATATTAATCACCAACCTTGACTATCACCGTTCTCGAGCTGATCACCATCATTGTCACCGTCTTGTTGTTCATCCTCATCGGGCATCACCAGTGAAATCTCGCCACCTTCGTATATGAACTTCTGTCCAGCCACCATTCGGAGAATCGAGCCGTTTTCACTGTCCACCACTATTGTGTCTGTAATATAAATCGATATATATGTATTACGCACTAGATTACGCGTGCCGAACACTCACTTCAATCGACTATGGTGTAGTGTAATCCATACACCTTGAACATTACACTATGTTGAACGAAACGCGTAAGTGCCACGAAATTCATGGCGCTTAAGCCATTTTGGTCGCGAAAAAAGTATCCTCTAAAAGCTATCTTAGCGCTGCTGTATGTTTTAATTGTTCTGATGCCAATGTAGCGCCGCAGCGAACTTTTGTTTTAACTTTTCAGTATTTTGACAAATACTTTCACTAGAATATAAGTCGACGACGTTAATATATAAATGTGGGTTTGTTTTGCCAACATACTATGGAGTGCAGTGGACAAGGTGTTATGGTGCGTTTACATATGGGCCCAGCCTCGGCCAATCGCCATTGTTTAAACGGGGTTTCCCTGTTTATACAATGGCTAGGTATGTCGATTGGCCGAGGCTGGGCCCACGTGTAAACGGGGCATCAAACTAACGGATCGCGTTCGAAATACTAAGCTGCGCTCTAAAATACAGATCACTGACGTGGCTCAGAAGGCTGCCCAGCTTAAGTGGGACTAAGCTGGACATGTCTATCGTATGACAATTGAGCGGTGGGCCGTTTAAACACAAAATTGATGCTCTGAAATCGCACGGCAGGGTCGCGATAGACCAAGAAAGAGATAATAATAATATAATAACTATCACACAACGCCATCTAGTCCCAAGCTATTAAGCCACCCAATCCCAATCTAAATATGTACATACATTTTATAGATAAATTACACCCAGATACAGAAATGATCGTGTTCATCACTCAAACATTTGTCTTGGGTGGGAATCGAACCCACGAACTTCGGCATAGCAGTCAGGGCCACGAACTACTAGACCACATGTCCCGTATCTCATGAATGCATTGCAAAATGTTGGGGCAAATTGCGGGACACTATACCCTATTCAGGGAGCCGTAAGACAAAAGGTAAACAAACCATAAAAAGGGTTGCTTAAAAACTTGAGTGAACCTGGACCAAGCAACGCTTGCACTTTTTCTTCGACGAAAAAAAATCGTGCAAAGAAAACGCCAATGCATTCAATAGAAAAGGAAGGTGTTATTAATGTATTCAAAAACGTTGAAGAAACTTGGCCGAAGGTACCACATTTTTGTTTTTTCCAAAACTTTCACACAACGCCATCTAGTCCCAAACTAAGCAAAGCTTGTAGTATGAGTACTAGACAACTGATAAACATATTTATATATTTCTAAATACATACATATTATAGATAATTACACCCAGACACAGAACAAATGATTGTGGTCACACAAACATTTTTCCTGGGTGGGAATCGAACCCACGACCTCCGGCATAGCAATCAGGGCCACTGACCACTAGACCAACAGGCCTGTCTTGTTTTCTTTGTTTACATTTTGACTCAGGCCCAGATGAATAGGGTATAGGCAACATTGCCACGTAGACTAAGCGTTGCTCGTCTTTTTAGGAGACATATTATAAGTAACTGTAGTTTTTTTTTTTCGAGGCCATAGCAACGAATATTCGAATGTATTGAAGAAATACAACACAAGCTGTCACTTACGTCCCTCTTCGTCATCATCGTCTTCATCACCTTCGTTGAGTATCTCCAGCTTGCCGAGGATGTACTTCTGAGCGTCATTCAGTTCGCCATCATTTGCATCAAGCAACGGTAGGTTCAGGTACTCACTAACTTCTGGTGCAGGTTCGGATTTAGACTGAAAAATCACACTTGTATTATAAAAAAGAAATTTTGTGATTGTTTGTATGTTTGTTAATTCTTCACGGCTGAACGGATTTGGATGAAACTTAGTACAGAGGGTAGACCATGTCCTGGAATAGCACATAGGATACTTTTTATCCCGTGATGTATGGGTATGTTCCCTTGGGATAAATGTCTACTATAGCAGCGACATCTATATAGGGTGACTGGTAACTAGTGACCGATACTTAAACACGTGATTGTACTCATGATTACAACTTTTCCAAAGAAATTTTTTTTTATACTAATTAGTTCAATCACAATAACAAAACAGCTGTTTGAAACTTTGAATTTCTCGCGCGCCTTCACCCGATCAGCTGTTAGCGGCGCGGCGCCCGCGCCCGCGTTATCGATGACGTAAGCAATGTACCTACATGTTTCGGTAAAATAACATCCAAAGACTAGTATTTTGGTACTTTACACCAGGGATGTTACGGAGGTGGTTTATCGGAACCGAAGTCGGAGTCGGAGTTTTTAAATTTGGTTTTTCGGAGTCGGAACCGGAGTCGGAACCGGAATCGGAACCGGAGTCGGAACCGGAGTCGGAGGCGGAGGCAGGGTCAGAAGTGGTGGTAGTAGAGAGATTTTTCATTTAAGGACAAATAAAACATTATTCAGTCAAACTTTTTGTAATTTTTTTGACTTTAAATGACCTTTTAAAGACGTTGTCGTACCTCCCTTTCTAGAATACGTCTTCATACACAGTTTACACTTTGCCGAATCTGAATTAACTTCAATGAAGTAGTTCCAAATACAACTTGATTTTGGTTTCATTGTCCAACACAAAAACAGATAACTTTTGTTGATACTAAGCCGCAAAAATCAAAACAAATTTCTATTACCTATAAACGTGTCGTGTGCGTAACAAACTAACAACAAGTGAAAAAATAATCGACGATAGAGCGTGCGTAGCGGGAGGCGCGGCGGGGGGATTCCCCGCGCGACACGTATGAACCTGTTCGTTACGGGCGACGCAGGCCGCCGCCGCCGCGCCGCGCCACTATGTTATGCTTCGACCTCCGATTAAAACCTCCGATTTAAAAGTATCGGAACAGAAGTCGGAACCGGAGGTGTAAGATCAATCGGAAGTTCCGACATATCGGAGTCGGAGTCGAAGCTCCGTAACATCCCTGCTTTACACGAGCGCGCTACGCTATAATAAATTAGTATAAAAAAAAGTTTATTTGAGAAAGTTGTTTGTAATCATGAGTACAATCACGTGTTTAAGTATCGGTCACTAATTACCAGTCACCCTATATAATATAACCACATAGGAACTTTTTTTTAGTTGATTATAACTAGTGCTTGACTGCGATCCCACCTGATGGTAAGCAGTGATGCAACTAAGATTCGAAATCCTACATCGAGGTATTAGAGTTCTTCGCGCGATTAGAACAACAGCCCGAAATCAACTATTAGACTTTTGCCCAGTGCAGGAAATTTTTTTTAGGTGGGAAAATCATCTAATAACAAATCGCGCTCTTGGGCGGAGCGGGAGATAGTGTCAGACTTTTACTGACTAAAAACCCACTCTTGTTCCTTCGTTGCCTTTCGTACCAGGGCCCAGTCTTCCTTTCAGAATCAACTTGGCCCCAGTAGGCTTCGACCCTGCTGGGCCCTTACGGTTTGCTGACATCTCCTTGAGGCGCGCGTGGAACAGTACACGCCGTCGACGACTTGGGCTCGGTCTGGACGGTTACCGGACGGTCGAACGGCGAGCTACCCATTGTTCGCCGTCCGCAAGCCCGCGCCTACGGTGGCCGGAAATCGGGATCGGAATCCCGGCGGCGGTTTCGGCGTGAGGACCGTTGCCTCACGCGATCGGCCGCCTCCTTTGCTAGCATTACTGCTTTACAGAAAGAGGCGACCGCCTGCCACTGCTCCTCACTCCGGACCATGGCCTATACCAAGGCCCGGCGCGAAAGATCGCCGCAGTGGCCCAGAGCAGGGATAACACCCGTCTGGTCGGAGGATACTCCCTTTTCAACGGAGGCTTGTGGGACTTTACACTCTATTCCGCATACCTCTATCACACGGGCGAAGCCGCTGGCATCAGCTACTAATCAAATAGACTACATTGAAATCGTTCCATCTGTTTGGGAGCTACAGAAAAACACACATACACAAAGATTTTTTATCTATCTTTTTTTAAAAAAAAAAAACGTTTTCGCACACTAGGAATTACTGCTAAATCGTGGGTGTGTGGTTGTGTACAAGCATATAAAATCACATAAACAAGACATCCAGACCTGGAACAAAGATCACCATGTAGACCATTCAAACTTCAACAGTTATTCTGGTTGGCTGTATGTACGGTGTAAATGCTCTCTCATCATCATCATCATCATCATCATTTCAGCCGAAAGACGTCCACTGTTGGACATAGGCCTCCCCCAAGCGTCTCCACAACGACCGATCCTGTCGTCTTGCATCCACCGCATTCCCGCGACTCTCACCAGGTCGTCGGTCCACCTTGTGGCAGGCCTTCCAATGCTGCGTTTACCGGTACGCGGTCGCCACTCTAGAACCTTTCGGCCCCATCGACCATCCGTTCTACGAGCAATGTGCCCTGCCCACTGCCACTTTAGTTTGGCGATTCTTCGGGCTATGTCGGCGACCTTAGTTCTCCCGCGGATATCTTCATCATAATTGAATTGTGATTAATTAACACACATTTGACATCAACTTCAGTTACACCACTTATTAAACATGTATATATGTATGTATAAAAAAACTAACTTTTCTACCGTACACTCTAAATAAGGTTCAGTTGAAAACTAGCGTCAGGTAACTACCACGAAGTTGTCTGGCATTTTTGCTGAACTGGACCTATTTGGTGCAGGCGCGAGACACACAATGTTAGTTATTTTATTTTCTTATTTTTTTATCAGTGTTTACATGTTGTTTCAGCATTGTGTGTATCTGTGTACGTGTGCCAAATAAATATTTTTCTTTCTTTCTTTCAGTTCACATTCGGACCGCGTCATAGCAACATCTTATTTATCATTTGTTAAGGTCGTGGACTCAATACACGTATCAAGTGAATTACATAGTTTTACTTATATCATTCAGCATCCCTAGCAATCAGTATCAATCAGCAAAAGACGTACGATAACAAACCATACAGTATGATACACTTCTGCCAGCAGTCTGACGAGACAGCAGCTCATCTGCTTCTAAGCTGCCCAGTTGTCGCTGGATACAGGGCAAAGTACTTCGGAAACCTAGGTACCCTCCGTGAAATGGTCATTAACACCAAGGCGCTGCTGACTTTCCTTGAAGAGCTGGGGTGGATCGGATGACACATTTGTCCCACCCGTACGCAAAATATGCGCTTTAGTCGTGGAGTGACGGACACCAGCTCGAAATACAATCGCGGGCTTGCGGTCGGCGAGCAATGGGTAGCTCGCCGTCCGACCGTCCGGACCGAGCCCAAGTCATCCACGGCGCGTACTGTTCCACGCGCACCTCAAGAAGATGTCAGCAAACCGTAGGGCCCAGCAGGGTCGAAGCCTATTGGGGGCAAATTTCTGCTTCTGAAAGGAAGACTCAGCCCTGGTACGAAAGGCAACGAAGGAACAGAAGTGGGTTTTTAGTCAGTAAAAGTCTGACACTATCTCTCGCTCCGCCCAAGAGCAGGGATTTCATTAGATGATTTTACCAGCGAAAAAAAAAAGCTCAAAATAAAATACAATGCTTCTGCCAATCGTGTCAGGAAATAGGCGTAACGATGTTATGTTCAATTAAATCAATTTTTTTTTTAATTAATATAAACCAGTGCTTGACTGCGATCCCACCTGATGGAAAGCAGAGATGCAATCATTGATGGTGAGGCGCACTAGTTTATTAAGAGCCTATTCACTCTAGCCTTGAAGACACCTAAATTATAGTTGGACGGGAAGACCGCAGCAGGCAAATTGTTCCAGACCTTCGATGTACGCGGTATAAACGACGAAGCGAAATGCTTAGTCCGGACCGTTGAATTTTGAATTATCTCTAGATTACCTGTATTCCTTCAACTTGTAGCACTAAGTTCCCGCCAGACGAACTTGTTACAGGAACCACAGACAGACAATCTGAAATTAAACAATTCACAATCATTTCATCATTTAGGAGCAGTGGTGGCCGAGTGGTAACGGCCCCGACTTACGAGTTGTAGGTCGCGGGTTCAAACCCAGCCAGGCGCATTACTTTGTGTAATTTATTTCATCACCACAAAACATCGTGAGGAAATCGGCATGTCCTAGAACCAAAAATTCGAAGACATGTCACATTCACCAACCCGCACTGGACCCTCGAGGTGGATTACGGCCCAATCCCTCTCCTACAGAGGAGGACTGAGTCCCAACAGTGGGAAAATTATAAGGCTGACTATGATATGCTATACAATCATTTCAATCTATATATGTCGTCGTGTGTGTCGTGTGTGTATATGTGTCGTGTGGTCAGTTTTACTTGGCCAAATCATGAAATGATCAATTTTTGAAATCTGACCACGACACTGACCACTGACTGACTAAGTTATATTTCAGTAGTCAGACTAATTGTAGTGACCAAACATCCCCTAAACACAAAAAATATTCAGCCGAGAGTATGAGCGCGAGAGCACGCATGCGTTTCAGTGCGAGTGAGACGGTTTCATGCACTGACTGGATGTTTGGCATAGCATAGTCGGCCTTATGATGTTCCCACTGTTGGGACTCAGGCCTCCTCTCTAGGAGAGGGAATGGGCCGTAATCCACCACGCGGGCCCAGTGCGGGTTGGCGGATGTCACATGTCTTCGAATTTTTGGTTCTAGGACATGCCGGTTTCCTCACGATGTTTTCCTTCACCGTTTCCTTCACCGTGACTGGATGTTTGGTCACTACAATTTGTCTGACTAATGAAATATAACTTTGTAATAGTTACCATAATAACATATTTAAAAATTCAGACATGTAAAAATCAGTTAAGTTTATTTACTTTTTGTGGAGCTTTAAAGCGTCTGACAGAAGTTTTGATCCATGGAAAGTGTCTGACACTTATGATACTACTTTAGAATAATATTCTACAAAACATATATATAAAAATCAGCCATAAAAAATTAAGTTAAGTAACTCGTTATTTCTAGTTTCCTTTCTCACCTGGTTTTTCTGTTTGGGATTTTTTTTTTTAATTAGGAAAAAGCCGACGAAAAATTCCACCACTGGGGGGTCCAGAATCATGTACTGGATCCGTGGTATTCGTTTGTGCGACCGTTTATATTTCTAAATACATGAATAAATTACACCCATACACAGAACAAATGATCGTGCTCATCACACAAACATTTGTCCTGGGTGGGGATCGAACCCACGACCGCCGTATAGCAATCAGGGCGACCACTAGACCATCAGGCCAGTCAAGTACATACCTTCATCGATCTCCATAGGATGATCATCATTCACGTCTTCCCCCTTCACATCTTTTTCATCTTCTTTCCCATCAATTTTCGTCAAAACAGCCCCCGAAAGGAAATCTTTTGGCAAAGAATTAACATTGAAACCCGACATCGAAATCTTTTGGCTCATAGAGTTCATATTGCTTTGCGATGTCACCATATCATCTAGGTCATCTTTCAAGGCGCTTGTGAGTGAATTGAGAAGGGAATTTGAGTCTAAATTGGGTTTCTCTGTTGGTTTGCTGGTGGATGTTTTTATTGTTTGTGTTAGGACTGATGATCCGACGGTTACTTTTAGGTTTAAAGTTGATGCTGTGGTCGGCTGAAAACATACATTAGTCAATTACTACACTATACTACAATTTCTACAGAATTGTGCGGGTGACAGCTGTCAGATTCATAAAAATGTAGTGTGTTAGGTAATAGGTCATGCTTAATCCTTCGAAAGTTTTTTTTTAGAATATAAATGTTTGTTGCCACCACACACACACCACACACACACACCACACACACACACCCCACATCCACACACCACCACACCACACACTCCACACTACACACACACACACACACACACCACACACCACACCCTCCACTCCACATTTCTATTCATTGGGGCGTAGCTCATGTGATATCGAAAGGAGATCGCATGAGGTAAGTTAACGAACTGGCATGTAAAATATACTTCTAAGGATTTTGTTGTTCTAGAATATGTTTAAAAATTGTATAGAACAAAGAAATGTCTAGTTTTTTCAGTCCGGACGCAACCGTTGTAGTGCGATGTGATAATATTGAAATCCAGTAAAAATATTCAATCAAGATAAAAATACTTATTTCATTTCAAGAAGTAATAAAGATCCCGATACCGTCGCAGAGTGCGACAGTAGCTACCTGTCCTTTTCTCTTAAAGATAAGAGAAAAGGACAGGAGAGAGAGGAGGAGAGTGGAGAGTGGAGTGGTGGTGGAGTGTGAGTGTGTGTGGAGTTATGCATCTTGAAGACAAGATGCATATTTTCGTCCCGCTTTCATCCTACCCATGTACTCGTATGTACAAAAGACCATAACACCATGTGATTGTTTATAATGGACATAATATAAGTGAGTTAACAATGCAGGAGCCCTGTGGCGATCCCCGGATGGCGAGCAATGGGTAGCTCACCGTCCGGCTGTTTGGCAAAGACCAACGCCCAAGTAGACGACGCGTTGTGTTTCACACGCGCCATGAAAAAGATGTCAATAAGAATGCCGGAGCGCGTTAGAGCCGATGCCTACCAGGGCTGCGAGATTGTTCGAAAGAGTTATTAGAACCGTAGCCCTCCCAAAGGGCAATCGAAGGACATTCCCTCTGAACCTTCCGTCTCCTCTTTAACCTTTTGACCACGACGTCAAACAAGCAGAACTTAGCTCTCGGCGCCAACGGGCAACTCGGCAATTTCATCCATTAACAACACAAACAAGAAAACAATACTTTCCTATAAGATTTATTAGCATTTAAGTCTGTCATGTAATCGTGACCGAGGCGTCCTGGACACATTTTGCTTTCAGATTCAAGATTCAAAGCATTTTATTTCAAATAAACTATTTACAGGCACTTTTGAAATGTCAAGAAGTCAGTCAGTCAGAAAAAATGATGCTAATTGCACATTCCAAAGCATAGATCTCTATGGAGAAGAATGTGCAAGAAACTCCATGGTCACTCTTTTCAATCATGTTTTATAATTACAAATATCTCTGTTACATGTTTCTTGTCGCTATCATGTGAGAACAATGTCAATAAAGTAAAAATAAAAACTAAATATAGATATTAAAATAGCAACTGGCAGCTAAGAGATGACCAGTCTCAACTGACAGCGCCCGTTCACGGACATGTCGTGAATATTAGCACCACTCAGCTCAACCATTTTGAAGGGAACCGAATGATCCAACACATTTTGTCATGTTTATGTTACAAGCCAAGCCCGATTTTGGGATGAACCAATTTTGCCTAAGCCAAACTCACGATATTAGTCCGGGACCGAGCAAAGCGAGCTTGGAATTTTAGGGCACTCCGACACGGACACGTTTTGTCAGAAGGCTAAGGCGGGTGAGAGGCGAAACGGAGCTCCCGCATTAGCCTTCTTATTTTTTTATAACCACCCAGAAATTGGAGGCGCTGAGCGGGGTTCCGCGTATGTAGGGAGAATGTAAAAAATTTTAAAAAAAACAAGCCATTACCTTAATCTGTGGTAAGATTATGTTAGGTTTAGAAAACGACGCAAATTTGCCAACTTTCAGCAACAAGTCCGGTGGTATAGGTTGTAATTTTGATGCTGGTAACACTAGTTTCTTCGCCGGGATCGGCTTATATTTCGGCATCGCAACATTCTTCTCATAGTTGTCATAATCAAAATTATGATTAGTTAATGACTCTTTGAATTGTCCTAGTAAATCTGTTTTTATTGTTTGTAATCTGAAAGTGGACATAAAATCATTATATTTTCATTTCATCATCATCATCATCATCATTTCAGCCGAAAGACGTCCACTGCTGGACATAGGCCTCCCCCAAGCGTCGCCACAACGAACGGTCCTGTGCGTCTCGCATCCATCGGACTCCCGCAACCGTTACCAAGTCATCGGTCCACCTTGTAGGAGGCCTTCCAACGCTACGTCTTCCAGTACGTGGTCGCCATTCCAGAACCTTTCGGCCCCAACGGCCATCTGTTCTGCGAGCAATGTGCCCTGCCCATTGCCACTTTAGTTTGGCGATTCTTCGTGCTATTTTCATTTACATTACCTTAATTACTTCCATAAAATAACCCCTTAAAAACAATATCAAGTTTTAGTTATATTAATTTAGATTCCCAAATCTTTTAAGCTTTTTTTTACAAACATGTTAATTACACAAAAGACCCAGACTCGCCGACCGAAGAGCAGTGGTGGCCGAATGGTAACGGCCCCGATTTACGTGTTGCAGGTCGCTGTTACAAACCCAACCAGGCGCATTAATTTGTGTAATTTATTTCATCACCACTGCTCTCAAAACGGTGAAGGAAAACCATCGTGAGGAAACCGGCTTGTCCTAGCACCAAAACTTCGAAGACATGTGACATTCACCAACCCGCACTGGGCTCGCGTGTTGGATTACGGTCCATTTCCTCTCGTAGAGAGAAGGCCTGAGTCCCAGCGGTGGGAACATTAAAAAGGCTGATTATACCCAGACCCGGAATACCTCTCTGTAGGCCATACAAATTTGTTCCGTGCGGGAATCGAACCCGCAAAAGCACCGCAGCAGCCAATCGCTAAACCACTGCGCCAACCGCTAAGCTAATTAGTGTTGTACCCAACATGTACATCCAATTACCATTATAAGGTTGAGATGTGGTTGTACCTCTGCCTTTTGTCAGTAAAGACTAGTGTGATGCATTTTTAGGGTTCCGTTCCGTCGGCTGGGATTTTTTCGAGAAGTTTCACTCGAAAAAATCCCAGCCAAAACTCCAATGAGATAAATTTTTGGCATTATTCAGGTTTTTTTGGTTAATGAGGATCAATCACTTAGTAGCAAATCTGATTTTTACTAAGTACATCGTATGTGAAATATTTTACTGAGCGTTTAATTTTTTAAATTAATAAAATAATATAAAATAAAGTTTTTTCTCAACGGCTACTTGGAAACGCGCGCTCTCGCTGGACTGTTTACGATGACGTCATCTGTCATGATCCGTGCGACGAACGGCTTGATCGTATCCATTCGCCGGTGGAGACCGATCATGACAGATGACGTCACAGCGAGTCGCTTCATTCTCGGGCGTGTTTCTGGAACACAAAAATTTCTGTATCTTCGTCATTTTTGGTCCGATTTAAATCATTTCTTCACAGTATTTCCTGTTTTTTTTACGCTATAAATCTACATACTCCTTATTCCTGGGGCTCTTAAGGAGTTCTTCTGTGTACTTTGTTTCGGTTTTTATGATGCCAATAAACACAATTTTCCTTCTTTCTTTTCTGTGCTGAAAATAACGAGAGACCAAAAAGGAGTAACATACCTGACTTGAATGCTGTCATACTCCGAACAAGTCTTGAGGCACTTCTTACACAGTATGTTGGTGTGAACTTTATTCTCGACCACCGGTTTACCAACAATCTCACTCACTACCTCTGACACTTTCTTGCCGGATTGTAAAGTGTTCTGAAATTGTATAAATAACAAAATGAAATAAGCAATATGATACGATATGACGCCTGTGTGCCAAACTATAATAAAAAATACATTTCGTCTTATTTTTTCATACGATTTTGTACTTGGGGACCCGTACTCGAAATACTTCAAAATTATTCAAATCGTTTCAAAGATTCAAAAGCATTTATTTAAAATAAACCATTTACAGGCACTTTTGAAATGTCAAGAAGTCAGTCAGTCAGAAAAAATGATGCTAATTGCACATTCCAAAGCGTAGATCTCTATGGAGAAGAATGTGCAAGAAACTCCATGGAACTCTTTTCAATCATGTTTTGCAATTACAAATATCTCTGTTACATGTTTCTTGTCGCTATCATGTGAGAACAATGTCAATAAAGTAAAAATAAAAAATAAATATAGATATTAAAATAGCAACTGGCAGCTAAGAGATGACCAGTCTCAACTGACAGCGCCCGTTCACGGACCTGACGCGAATATTAGCACCACTCAGCTCAACCATTTTTGAAGGGAACCGAATGATCCAACACACGGGCCACCATCAGTGAGACATTTGAGTGAGCATGACAAACTCTCAACTGCCATGCTCACGCCGTTCACGCCGTATTTGAGTTTTAGCGAGACTAACCAGCAGTAATTGATTTTTAAAAGTCTTGATATACCTAATACTTATAATATTAATCTAGTTTAAGAATTAAGATAGTATGACACACTTACATGTTCTCCAAACAGGCCTGAAGCATTTCGCAGTGAGAGACCCGCCTTGTTGTCGCATATAAAGCAACATATATCCATGCTGAAAAGATACCACCATTTTGAATAAGTACCAGAAACTACTGTAGAGTTTGAAGAATAAAAGAGGCGGAGAGACAATAGTACATTTTGATACAAGTGCAGAAAGTTTGTCATTGCGACCGAGGTGGAATTCGCACGAGCCGTAGGCGAGTGTGTTATGGAACCGAGGGCTGCAGTGACAAATTTGCACGTGTATCATACGACTTTTTTCAATACACTTACGAAGAAATGAATAAACGGGGGTTGATCGATGTTAGCGACTCGTGGGGGTTGACGCGCACCCAACCTGATACGGTAAATGTAATAAAATTGTGGAGGAGAGAGCATGCGCACTTTTCTGCACTAGTGCGGAAAACAGTCTATTGCGTGATGAACTTCACCCTGACATTTAGTTATATGAATTACAAAATATCTTCACTACCCATCAAGTCCTCAATTTCACCCTTTTATTACATGATATATCATCAAATGACTTCTCCAGCTCTGGGTGGAACGAGAGGGTTTTTTTTAAGGTGAGAAATCATCCAATGATTTCTCGCGCTCTAGGCCGAAGCGAGAGGACGTTTCAGACTTTTACTGACTAAAACCACACCTATGTTCCTTCTTTGCCTTGCGTGGCAGGACCACGGGTTTTCCATTCGGAAGTTAACCCATGGCCCCAGTAGGCTTCAGCACTGCTGGGCCCCTACGATTTTGCTGACATCTTTTTGAAGCGTGCGTGGAACACTACGCGCTGTCAACTACTCGGGCTCGGTCCGGACAGTTACCGGACGGCCGGACGGCGGGCTACCCATTGCTCGTCGTCCGTAAGCCCACACCTACGTCAGAGTTCCGGAGTCTTGAGCGTGAGGACATCCGTTCCCTCACGCGTGCGGCCATCTCCTTCGGACGAGAGGGTGTGTCAGACGTTTACTGACTAAAACCCACCTGCGTTTCTTCAGTTGCCCTTTGCGTTTGAGGGCCACGGTAACTATTTCTAACATTTCCGCAGCCTATTAGTGTTACGCTTGTGATCTGATTCATTCTTGTAGACTAGACCCAGCAGTTTAGGCTGTCGGTTATCATCTTACGGCCAGCCCCCCTAGCCAAGTTGCAAACGATAAACGTGAACGCTTAGTAATCTCCAATAGATTTTCGACTTTATACCTAAGAACATAAAGTTGAAAATCTATTAAAGACTACTGAGCGTTAGCGACCGGAACGAACGAAAACACTATGTAATCTTCAATAGATTTTCAACTTTATATCCAATAACATAAAGTTGAAAATCTATTAAAGACTACTGAGAGTTTACGTTTATCGTTTGTGACTTGGCTAGGGGGGCTGTTCACAACTTCGGTCATAGCGAAGAGCGACGCGGCATCGGTAGGCTAGCGCGCGGCGCTATGAGCGGCGTGTCGTGGCGTGCTTCAAACATTTTCATACTTTTGTTCTTACCGCTCGCCGCCCCGCGCTTAGCTACCGCTCACAGCGCCAAGGTTGTGAACGGGCCGTAAGATTTTTTTCTCTCTTTAAATCTAGAACTACACTGCGTACACATGCCGATCTGGGCGCGTCGGTCTCCATACATTTTATATGGCAACTAGACTTGTAGAGCTACACTTGATCCACGCCACGCGACGTCGTTCTACGTACAAATGTAGTTCTAGCTTAAATATCGTTGCACAATTCGTCGCATAATTTAACTTTTTTGTATATTTTGTTATATATGTATGTTATTATTATTATTTTTTAAGTTATGTGTCATGTTTGTGCAAATAAACTGTTTTTCTTTCTTTTCTTTTCACCACACTCCTGTATAACGCACCACGTGTATTCACAAACACGTAACTTCACATACACAAGAGAGAACCAGAACATCTCTCTATAGGCCATAAAAATATTTGTTCTTTGCGGGAATCGAACCCGCAACACACAGCGCAACAGCTAAACGTTCAACCACTGCGCCAACCGTGCCATTGATATCCATCAATGATGACCAGCGGGGCTATCGCGTAACTCTGTTGACAGTTCAAGTGATGATCACTTGTTACAATGTGCATCATTGAACTGTCAAACAGCTAGTTTCGTATTGCCTATCTTCAGTGACCAACTGCAGTGACGTCATTAGCCACTGGTGCCTTTGATAGCAACCGTAACACGTTTTGACAGATATTATTGTATCGATACTTTTAAAATTGCGATAAAATTGCTTAAGACTAACATAATTATACAGATTACAAACATTATATAGTATAAAAGTAGGTTTCTCCATACAAACTTCCAACCCCCGTTTTACCCCTTTAGGGGTGGACTTTCGTAAAATCCGTTCTTAGTGGATGTCTACACCCTATAAGAAACATACCTACCAAATTTTAAGTTTGTAGGTGTTATAGTTTCTGAGATTTCGTGATTAATAAGTGAGTGGTATTTCGCTTTTATATACTCGTATATAGATTTATAGTATAGATGGCCTATATGTTTTTCTGATGTACAAGCAGAAAGGTTTCATCTAATTCAGACATTTTGAGCATGAAGGAGTACAAAACAAACGCACATACATTCATACACTCTCACTTTTGAAACACTACTGTGTGATTTCTTATAGGTATTACTAATAACATTATCAATAACTGAAGATGGTAATTGTTGTTTTCCTTTTTTTTTATTACATAAACTAGTGCTGGACTGCGATCCCACCTGATGGTAAGCAGTGATGCAATATTGTTGATGGTGAGGTGCACTAGTTTATTAAGAGCCTATTCACTCTAGCTTCGTCAAACTATTATTGATGACAAACTTTGACACTTGGTTCACCGACATATGAAGTGTTTTTAATCGACTTCAAAAAGGAGGAGGTTATATGTTCGGTTGAATGTATGTTTTTAATTTTTTATGTATGTTCACCGATTTCTCGGTCAATTGTGGACCGATTGTGATTTTTTTTTTTTTTATTGAAAGGTTATGCTTTCGAGTTGGTCCCATAGAAATATTGTTATGATCTGATCATGAACTTCGAAGATATAGAACAGAACTCCTCATAGGATCACAGCAGAATCGTCGTAACAAGTAAAATTGCTTTATTTATACGTAGTCGATGACTGACTAAAAGTAGAGGGGGAATATATCGAACTGATCTGATGATGAAGCCTGAAGTTAGGCACCGGAACTCTGTAATAAATTAATGTAATCTAACCGTGTTTGGGATTATTAGAATTGTCATGAGATGCACTCTGGCTATAAGGTATTTAAATTTGGCTGAGGGGTTCTTTTTAGTGGTGGTACCAATACTAAAAAGTGTAAAATAAAAAACTTTTTCCAAAAAAAAATACAACCGACTTCAAAGTAAAAAAAAAACACTGTAAAGTGCAAAATAACTTTAATTTTGGAAGTCGGTGTTAAATAACGAAGAGACAAAACTATTATAGAAACACCGACTTTTGAAATTAAAGTTATTTTGCACTTTACAGTGTTTTTTTTTTACTTTGAAGTCGGTTGTATTTTTTTTTTTAAAGTTTTTTATGACTTGAAGCATTGGGGTCCTTATCTTCTAAGTACTTACGAAATATAGTGTCTAAAGGAAACGTATTGCATCTTTTATTCTGTGAATATTTCTTGTTTTCTAAACGTACTACCGTAGCGTGATTTATATTGTTTTTCACGAATTTTGTCGCTCGAGTTGTTGATTTTTTAGGGTTCCGTACCTCAAAGATTATTTGATTCCATACGGTCAAGACCCTTTATCTCGGAAACGCGTAGAGACATCGAGTTGAAACTAAAATCATATACTCAAGTCTGCGGTCTCTTGAAGCTGTGAAAAAATCAAACTTCTAACTTAACGAAAAATAAAGATAAGTACGGCCGTTTATGTCGCAAAAAACGACAATATTCGGACACTTATCGGAGGGCTGGATCACGGTAATATTATCTATACAGTATTCCAACTTCATACAAACGGTCGAAACGCGAGCTATACCTACGCGCCTCGATGTCGAGGTGCGCTCGGGATGCAGACAGTCGCGTCTGTGCCGCGCGATTTTTTCAATAAAAATAAGTTCAAGTACATATTTATATATTTAATATGACGAGTAGGATATATTGTGCTGTTTTTGGTTGCATGAATTCTTCATTTAAAACCAAACATATAAATTGTAAAGTAGCTGCAGGTTGGTCTATAACCAAGTAAAAGATATTCCTTTTTCTCCACCTTGTCCATGTTTCCCAAAACAATTTTTAATTAAGCTTTAGAATGCGGATTTTTGTACTTTAAAATTTATTATTATAGCATTTCGTAGGTACGTCTCAGTCGAGGCGCAAATATTTTTCGGTCGCAAATATTGAGCACTTCCTATTCAATTCACAAAGTATTTTATTTGTTTAAATAAAAAAAGTATATTTACAATCACAAAACTAAATGGAAACACAAAGTAGGCAAATGTAATTAAAATGGTGGAGGCGGGCAGCCATAGTGCGGGCAGCCATAGTGCGGGCAGCCCTATCGCATGTTTACGTGCCGCGCGGCTGTAGGCATTTATTTCAAAGATACGGCCGAGTTACAATACTGTATAGATAATATTACCGTGGCTGGATGGTGAGCCATCCATCGCTCGTCGTCCGTAAGAACGCACCTACGTTGGTGATGAATCGCCCTGCGACTCTCGACGCCCGGGGCGTCTTCTATCGCGACGGCTGGGGCGTAAAAATGACCGTTCAAGGTTGTTGATATTTCTTTCGCTGAAACTACCAACTACCCGGTTGGTAGTTGAACCTTAAGAAATTACAGTTACAAAACTGTATTCAGTAGCAAATCGCTACGGCGTCGAGTTTTATAATAGCATAGCATAGTCGGCCTTATAATGTTCCCACTGTTGGGACTCAGGCCTCCTCTCTAGGAAAGGGAATGGGCCGTAAACCACCACGCGGGCCCAGTGCGGGTTGGTCACATGTCTTCGAACTTTTGATTCTAGGACATGCCCTCACGATATTTTCCTTCACCGTTTTGAGAGCAGTGGTGATGAAATAAATTACACAAAGTAATGCGCCTGACTGGGTTTGAACTCGTAAGTCGGGGTCGTTACCACTCGGCCACCACTGGTCTACGAGTTTTATAATGGCGTCAATAAAAAAGAATGAGAGATATCAGGAAAATACTTTTATCTACCCACATTCACGTGGAATATGTAAGAATGCGATAGAATGCGAAGAAATGCGATGGAATGCGATGGAACGTGATGGAATGCGATCGAATTCGTTTGAATTCAATGGAATGCGATGCAATGCGATGGAATGCTATAGAATACCACAGAATGCAACGGAAGGCGAAAGAATGCGACTGAATGAGACGGAATTCGATGGAATGCGATGGAATGCGGTGGAATGCGATGTAATGCGATATGAAGCGGTGGAATGCTATAGAATACCACAGAATGCGACGGAAGGCGAAATAATGCGATTGAATGAGACGGATTTCGATGGAATGCGATGGAATGCGTTTGATGCGATGGAATGCGGCGGAATGCCAATACCACAGGATGCGACGGAAAGCGAAAGAATGCGATAGAATGAGACGGAATTCGATGGAATGCGATGGAATGCGATGGAATGCTTCGGAATACGTTAGAATGCGATGGGACGATCACGTCCACCGCATTCGATCGCATTCCATCAGGAATGCGATCGAATGCGGTGGAATACGACGGAATGCGAAATAATGCGAAATAATGCGATGGAATGCGATTGAATGCGATTGAATGAGAAGGAATTCGATGGAATGCGATGGAATGCGGTGGAATGCGTTTGAATGCAATGGAATATAATTGAATGCGGTGGAATGCGGCGGAACGTGATGGAATACGTTCGAATGCGATGGAATGCGATTAAATGAGAAGGAATACGTTCGAATGCGATGGAATGCGATTGAATGCGATTGAATGAGAAGAAATTCGATGGAATACGATAGAATGCGGTGGAATGCGTTTGAATGCGGTGGAATGCGATAGAATGCGGTAGAATGCGGTGGAATGCTACAGAATACCACAGAATGCGTCGGAAAGCGAAAGTATGCGATTGAATGAGACGGAATTCGATGGAATGCGATGGAATGCGGTAGAATGCGTTGGAATGCGGTGGAATGCAATAGAATGCGGTAGAATGCGGTGGAATGCTACAGAATACCACAGAATGCGTCGGAATGCGGTGGAATGCGATAGAATGCGATAGAATGCGATAGAATGCGGTGGAATGCGACTGAATGCGGTGGAATGCGATAGAATGCGGTGGAATGCGGTAGAATGCGTTTGAATGCGGTGGAATGCGATAGAATGCGGTAGAATGCGGTGGAATGCTACAGAATACCACAGAATGCGTCGGAATGCGGTGGAATGCGATAGAATGCGGTGGAATGCGACTGAATGCGGTGGAATGCGATAGAATGCGGTGGAATGCGGTAGAATGCGTTTGAATGCGATAGAATGCGGTGGAATGCTACAGAATACCACAGAATGCGTCGGAATGCGGTGGAATGCGATAGAATGCGATAGAATGCGGTGGAATGCGACTGAATGCGGTGGAATGCGATAGAATGCGGTGGAATGCGTCGGAATGCGGTGGAATGCGATAGAATGCGGTAGAATGCGACTGAATGCGGTGGAATGCGATAGAATGCGGTGGAATGCGGTAGAATGCGTTTGAATGCGGTGGAATGCGATAGAATGCGGTAGAATGCGGTGGAATGCTGCAGAGTACCACAGAATGCGTTGGAATGCGGTGGAATGCGATAGAATGCGATAGAATGCGGTGGAATGCGACTGAATGCGGTGGAATGCGATAGAATGCGGTGGAATGCGGTAGAATGCGTTTGAATGCGGTGGAATGCGATAGAATGCGGTAGAATGCGGTGGAATGCTACAGAATACCACAGAATGCGTCGGAATGCGGTGGAATGCGATAGAATGCGATAGAATGCGGTGGAATGCGACTGAATGCGGTGGAATGCGATAGAATGCGGTGGAATGCGGTAGAATGCGTTTGAATGCGGTGGAATGCGATAGAATGCGGTAGAATGCGGTGGAATGCTACAGAATACCACAGAATGCGTTGGAATGCGGTGGAATGCGATAGAATGCGGTGGAATGCGACTGAATGCGGTGGAATGCGTTAGAATGCGGTGGAATGCGATAGAATGAGACGGAATTCGATGGAATGCTTTGGAATGCGATTGAATGCGATTGAATGAGAAGGAATTCGATGGAATACGATAGAATGCGGTGGAATGCGGTAGAATGCGTTTGAATGCGGTGGAATGCGATAGAATGCGGTGGAATGCGGTGGAATGCTACAGAATACCACAGAATGCGTCGGAAAGCGAAAGTATGCGATTGTATGAGACGGAATTCGATGGAATGCGATAGAATGCGGTAGAATGCGTTTGAATGCGGTGGAATGCGATAGAATGCGGTGGAATGCTACAGAATACCACAGAATGCGTCGGAAAGCGAAAGTATGCGATAGAATGAGACGGAATTCGATGGAATGCTTTGGAATGCGATTGAATGCGATTGAATGAGAAGGAATTCCATGGAACACGATAGAATGCGGTGGAATGCGGTAGAATGGGTTTGAACGCAGTGCAATGCGATAGAATTCGTTGGAATGCGGTGCAATGCTACAGAATACCACAGAATGCGTCGGAAAGCGAAAATATGCAATAAAATGAGACGGAATTCGATGGAATGCTTTGGAATGCGATTGAATGAGAAGGAATTCGATGGAATACGATAGAATGCGGTGGAATGCGGTAGAATGCGTTTGAATGCGGTGGAATGCGATAGAATGCGGTAGAATGCGGTGGAATGCTACAGAATACCACAGAATGCGTCGGAAAGCGAAAGTATGCGATTGCATGAGAAGGAATTCGATGGAACGCGATGGAATGCGGTAGAATGCGGTGGAATGCGATAGAATGCGGTGGAATTCGACAGAATGCGGTGGAATGCGATAGAATGCGGTGGATTGCGATAGAATGCGTTGGAATGCAGTGGAATGCGATAGAATGCGGTGGAATGCGACAGAATGCGGTGGAATGCGATAGAATGCGGTGGAATGCGGTGGAATGCGGTAGAATGCGTTGGAATGCGGTGGAATGCGATAGAATGCGGTGGAATGCGACAGAATGCGGTGGAATGCGATAGAATGCGGTGGAATGCTACAGAATACCACAGAATGCGTCGGAAAGCGAAAGTATGCGATAGAATGAGACGGAATTCGATGGAATGCTTTGGAATGCGATTAAATGCGATTGAATGAGAAGGAATTCGATGGAATACGATAGAATGCGGTGGAATGCGGTAGAATGCGTTTGAATGCGGTGGAATGCGATAGAATGCGGTAGAATGCGGTGGAATGCTACAGAATACCACAGAATGAGGAGGTGACGTCACGGACGCTTTACGGAACACATCAGCTGTTCATGTTTTCACTAATATAAAATAGTAAACACTGATTACTCCGCGGAAAGTTTATACTCATAAGTTTGCTGTAGTGCGACTTACGTGAAGTACGTTTTTACGGGATAAACAACAGTGATTCGGTGTTGTAACTGCTTTAAAATTAGCTGTGAAGTTTTGAACATTTTTTAATTTGAAGCTACATAAACATTTTGATTTGCGACTAGTACCTTCAAAAGTGAGATCTTCCAGGTGTTGCTAGCACTTTACCACAGATTGTGCATTTGTGGATCGATTTCTGTGCGGAGTACGCGCCATCTGGCGACGACATCTAGAAAAGTGCAAGGAACGTGCACGCCATCTAGTCATTTTTTGGAGTACCACGTATACAATGGTAAAGTGTGCAGCGTGCGGGAAGTTCCTGTCGGCGAAAGGTGGCGCTACGTGTGGCAATTTTGCTTGCCACAACAGGTATCACCTGGCTTGCTTACATGACGCGGCGCCGACAGGCAGTGACTGGTTGTGTCCGGAGTGCAAAAATAAATTGCCCAAGGGAGACAATAGCGCCACACCCGTTAGGGGCGTGAATACTAGTACCCCGGCTGTGCATGCGGTTGTCGCGGGTTCATCGGCGGCAGTGACCGTGGCGGATAAGGCAGACCAGGACACTGCAAACAGGTCGCCCGTAAAGGCATCCCAGATTCAGTGCGTTCAAAACAAGCCCCCCGTCGTGGTACATAAAGGAACATCGCGGGCATGTAGCGGACAGAGTTCTGACGGGGAACCTTCGCCAGATGCACAGCTGACCCTCCGTGAAGAAATTAGGCTCTTCAGATCTGAGCTGCGGGAGGTTCGGGACGAAATGCGGGAGTTTCGTCGTGAGATGGCTGGACTGCAGTCTTCAGTTGGTATTTGTGTCGAACGGGTCGACAGCCTGGAGGCCAGAATAGTAGCTCTCGAAAGCAAGGAAAATGTTGCCTTGCCTGATGGCAAACTCAGCCAACTCGAGAGGACTGTGGTGCAGCTCCGACTTGATCTCAATGACCGCGAACAAGATTTGCTTAGCTCTGACCTGGAGATAGCGAATATCCCAGAGATCCCAGGAGAGAATGTGACGCACACTGTCGGGCTGATTGCGGTAAAACTTGGAGTGACTTTGGAGGAACGCGACATAGTGTTCGCACAGCGTGTGGGTCTGCGAGTCGAGCGCGAGGTGCATGCGGCCTCTGCGTCCGCGGCGAGCCCAGCGGAAGCAGCGGCAGCGACGGGGCGCGGGCGGCGTATTGTGGTGCGTCTGACGCGCCGCGCTCTGCGCGACGAGCTGCTGCGGAGCGCGCGTGTCCGCCGTGGGTCCACAACGGCGGACTTTGGCCTCCCTGCGCCCCCGCGTCGCTTCTATATAAACGAGCGACTCACTAAAAGTAATAAACAACTTTTTTATCGGGTGCGTGAGGCTGGGGGTCGTCTTGGGTGGCGATACACTTGGACAAAGTTCGGTCGTATACTTGCCAAGCAAGGTGACGGGAAGCCTACCTACTGCATCCGCACTGAGGAGGATTTCGCTCGTATTTTTGGCCATGAAATGTCTGAGGAGAAGAATGTTTAGTTTCGTGGTTAGAGATATATTTGATTTAGGCTATCTAATTTTAAACTTTAATCAAGTTCAATTTGTTTTTTGTGATTTTATATTTTTTGCTTATTTTAAGTTAAGTTTGCTCTGTGTGAGGTCGGAACTGTTCCTATCTCAGACATCAATGTTTTCCTGGATGCAATTACCGATTCTCTTTCCTCTTTTGGGAGCGCGGATAAGGTTGTCTTGTTAGGTGATTTCAATATTAACTTACTAAGTCATTCTGATAATAAAACCAAACTTTTTAACAATTTTTTGATGTGCTGTAAACTAGATCAAATTGTATCAGAGCCAACTCATTTTACAGACCACAGTGAGACACTAATCGATGTCATTTGCACTGATGCCCGTGTGCGAGAGGTCTCTGTATCACATATACCAGAGCTTGGCCAACATGCAGTGATATCTGCTGAATTAAATTTTAAGCTAGACAAGCCTTCCCCGCGCTGGGTCACTTTCCGGCCCCTTAAAGACATATTGCTTGATCAGTTTAACAGGGACCTCAACAGGATGGACTGGGAATATATAGAAAGTCTGGAGGATGTTAATTCTATGGTGGAAACTTTTAATAAGTATATTTTGAATTTATTTGACTTACATGCTCCCCTTAAAAGGGTTCTCATCAAAGATAAGTCCCCTCCATGGATAACTGATACTGTCAAGGACATGATGAAGCTACGTGACAAAAGCCATAATAAAGCCAAAGCTACTAAAACATCACATCATATTGAGTCCTATAAACAGCTTAAATACCTTGTTAGGGCAGCCTTGGAGAGTGAAAAGCGAGCATATTTTAATACATATATAAATAAAAACATCAAAAAACCTAAGAAGCTATGGAGTCATATCAAATCCTCTATAGCTATCTCTAAAACACAAGAGCACAGTTTACCGCACTTCTGCACTGATCCCGAAAAAATTAATGCACACTTTTTGGATGTACCAGGTAGTGGTATGGTCGCGCCTGCCGACTTGGATTACTATGAAAAACACAGATTCAGTAATACTAATTTCCAGCTGGAGCCCGTCCGGGAGGATGTGGTGCTGAGTTTATTACGTGGTTTGAAGTCCAATGCTGAAGGTTGTGACCATATCTCGCTTGAGATGTTGATGATGACTCTTCCTCGTACCCTTGCAGCTATAACAGCGATCATCAACCGTTCCATCTCCTCCTCCTCTTTTCCGGATCTGTGGAAATTGGCAATAGTCAGACCAATCCCTAAAATATCTAATCCCACCAGCGTGAAAGAACTTCGCCCTATTAGCCTACTACCATGTCTTTCCAAGGTCCTAGAGAAGGTTGTCTCCAACCAGCTCCGAGCATATCTCGAGGAGCACAATATATTGCCGCTCGCTCAATCTGGTTTTCGTAAGGGACATAGTACAGCCACGGCCTTACTTGATGTGGTCGGTAATATCCTTGAAGGCAAAGATAAGGGAATGGGTGCCATACTTGTCCTACTGGATTTCTCACGTGCTTTTGACTCAATCAATACGTCGCTTCTCCTTTCTAAGCTGTCTTACTATGGATGTCAGCCTGAGACGGTTCAGTGGTTTGAAAGCTACTTGAATCACCGTTCTCAGTTTGTCCAGGTGATAAGTGAAAGTGATGGATACATTGAGTCCTCTAGTCCAAGGTGCGTGAGCAGAGGTGTGCCCCAGGGATCGATCCTAGGCCCTCTTCTTTTCATTCTATACAGTGCTGACATCACCAACTGCCTGCTCAACACCAAGTTCCACCTTTATGCGGATGATTTGCAGATGTATCTGTCTTTTCATCCTCAGCAGACTGTCGACACTGTGAAAAGAGTAAATGAGGATTTGGATAGGATCACAGCCTGGTCTATGCGAAATTCACTGGTTTTGAACCCAGGCAAATCAAAATACTTGATTATAGGATCAAGAGATTTTTTAAATAAAATGGGTAACGGTACTTTGGATGTGAGGATTGACGGTTGTCCCATTGAGAGGGTGCGGGAAGCTCGTAATCTTGGAGTGGTGTTTGACGAGCACTTGCATTTTGAGACTCATATTACTGAAGCTGTGCGCAACTGCTTCTACCGTCTCAAGCTTTTATATCGTGTACGTCCCTACATAAGTGTGGATATGCGTATCATGCTCTGTGAGTCACTTGTTTTATCCAAGCTGAACTACGCTGACACTGTGTATGGGGCGTGCATTCTTGGTAGAAGCAAAAGGTTGATCCAGCGAGTACAAAATGCATGTGCTAGGTTCTGTTTCAATGTACCTCCGAGGTCACACGTAACACCATTTTTAAATAAAAGTAATCTGATGAGAATGTCCGATCGCAGAAAGCTTCATCTGGCTACCCTACTTTTTGGCACAATACTCACAAAAAAACCGGCCTATCTATATGATAAACTGACTTGGTCGCGTGAAATAAACAAAATTAAAACCAGAGCATCTTCATATCTTTTGTTGACCTTGTCACATAAAACTGCTGCCTTCCGTGGTAGTTTCAAATTCGCTGCTAGCAGAATCTGGAATGACTTACCGCCGCCTTTTCGTGCTATAAAAACGGTTGGTAATTTTAGTTACAAATATAAACAGCATTTATTACGAATCCAAAAGGAAACTACCACGTAGTTTACCGAGAGTCTGTACGGTTTGTATTGGTGACATTGTCGCTCGCACACAACATTTTGTTCTTGCTTCCAACACAACATACCACTTACACTTCACAGTTAAACACAGTAACATTTTAGATACACCCGAATCACTTTTAGAATAGAATAGAATAGAATAGGACTTTATTTGCTAAGAATGCAGGTACATACAAATAGGATCGAAAATAACATAATAAAGAACCGTGTACATTCTGCCTTGTTGGCATGCAAATACAATACTTATTATACAACTAAGTTGAATAAGGCAAATATGTAGTTATAATGTATCATTTAGGAAATCCTGAACAGAATAATAACATTTGTCTACAAGTAATTCTGTAAAACATTTTTTAAATTTCATCAATGGCAAGGTTTTCATGTGTTCAGGAATTTTATTAAAGATAACAGGAGCCATACAGATCACACTTTTTTTTAATAAGCTAGTTTTAAACGTGCCTGTGCATAGTAGGTTCTGATATTGTGATCTTAATGATGTACTCCGTTTTCTAGTTTCTGTTAATGTTGCAAATAAATTACGGTTTGTTATAACAAATATTGCTAATTCGAGGATATAGAGGCATGGGAAAGTTAATAATTTCTGAGACTTAAATATGGGCACACAACTGTCAGTAAGTTTGAGGCCAAATATAGCTCTCAAACAGCGCTTTTGAGCTTTAAAAATGCTTTCTCGTTCACTACAGTAACCCCAAAATATTACACCAAACCTTAAGATAGAAATTACGAGACCATGGTAAGCCACTAATGTTGTTGGCAGATTTACTTTTTTGGATAGGTTGTATAACATAAACGCGGCTGTGCTTAAACGTTTACATATATCTTCTGCTTGCGGCTTCCATGTTAACTGGCTATCAATTAAGATACCTAAAAATTTTGTGCTATTCACTTTATCGATAGTTTGGCCATTGAAGTTGATATCCATGTCACCTGTAGATATTCGTTGGTGAAAATGCATAGTTTTAGTTTTTTGCAGATTTATAACTAAGTTATTATTGTTAAGCCATTTTATTAAACAGCTGATTGAGTTATTGATGTCATTTACGTATGAGTTTTTATTGATACATGAAACAATTGAAGTACTGTCGTCTGCAAATAAAACCATTGGATTAGATATATGACGTGGCAGGTCATTAATATATAATAGGAAAAGTAAAGGTCCGAGGACACTTCCCTGTGGGACTCCATATTTTATTTCTTTAAATGACGATAAAGATTTTAGTTCCTTCTTAGATTTTAAACACAGGCTTGATATCTCTGTACATTGTCTACGGCCTTTGAGGTAAGTTTTTATTAAATTTAGAGCATTGCCACGAATACCGTACGCATCAAGTTTGGTTAAGAGAATATCGTGGTCCACGCAGTCAAAAGCTTTCGACATATCGGCATATATTGCACATACCGGTATTTTGGAATCTACTTTAGGCATTATTTCATGGAGAAAATCAAAGATGGCCATGTTTATATTTTTGTTTTTCCTGAAGCCCTTTTGTTCATCACATAGTATGTGGTATTTAGTTAGGAAGCTGTCAAGAGATTCATAGATGATTTTCTCTATGATCTTTGAGAATATAGAAATAAGAGCAATTGGCCTATAATTTACCATTTCATCTTTATAATTTTTTTTATATACTGGTATAACTATTACGCTTTTGAGACTTTCAGGAAATACGCCAGACTGTATGCTTACATTAATAATGTGAGCAAGGGGCTCAGCTATGCAATGTGCAACAAATTTGATAACTGTTGTTGAAATGCCATCGAGGCCAGAGCTCTTTTTATTTTTTAGGTTTTTAATTATACGTATTACATCTTGGGGTATAGCTGGGGCTATAAATATCGTATGTGGGTTTATATTTATGTTAATGGTATCGCGTAACGTATGTTTAGATATGCCAGAGGTTTGTTCAATGAAAAAGTTATTAAAAGACTCAGCTATTAAATTAGGGTTTGATATTATTTCATCTCCATTTTTTATTTGAGAAATGGGTTCTCTTACAATTTTGTTATTATTAATAATTTGCCAGGCCGTTTTGGATTTGTTTTTTGAGTTATTTATTAAGTTGTTATTCTGAGCTTTTTGTGTAAGTTTAATAATTTTCTTAAACCTCCTTGAGTAAATCTTAAATTTATTTTTGTTTTCGCACGTTGGTTTTTGTCTCTGTAGCCATAACAGTTGTCGTTGTTTTTTGCTACATATTCGTATCCCTCGAGAGACCCATTTTAATTTTTTCTCAGATTTTACAGTTACTAATTTACACGGGAAACAGAGGTCATGTAACAGTCGGAAAATATCAAGAAAGTTATCATAGGCTTTGTTAGCATCCTCTGTATTATATACATCAGAAAATGATAGACTTTCAAGGTGCGATCGAAATTTAATAAGGTTTTCTTGGGTAATATCTCGCTTTAATGTTCTCCATGTTTTTATTTGATTCGTTTTATTAACTTTTATTTTAATCAATTGAGCAGAGTGGTCAGATAATCCAAAGTCTGTGACTTCATGTTGGCACTTCTGCTTAAGATTATGTGCAAAATTGTCTAAACAAGTATTACTGATAAATCTAGTTGGCTGATTAATTTCTAATTTTAATTTTCTTTATTAATATATTTCTTTATTTATAATTAATTTTAAAATATATATATACGTAATAATCCTAGGTATTTACCTACACACCTTTTGACAGTTGATTCACTGTACGCTCGCGTTCCTCCGTTTGTCTATGGTAATGACAAATGATATATGTTGGAGCGTCAGGCGTCGGTCGATGGTTTATTATTTATTCTTATAAGCACTATTTTTAAATATAATTGTTTATAATTTACATTACACACATAAATATAAATTCACGAATTTTATTTATCTCTTCATTATTTATATTTTATTTCGATAGACTACTTAGCGTCCGTAAGTGTGTTCGTGACATCATAGTGGGCCCTAACAGAATACCAGCGCTGCGTTATTTATCGTTTTAAAATAACGCAGCATATGCTGAGTTAGGTGCCTTTTTGGTCTCGCACTGATTATACCTTTCTTTTTTTTATTGTGTATCTTTAGTTTATACGATTGTGTGAGTCACGAATAAACGTTTTTTCTTTCTTTCTTTCTAGAATGCGTCGGAAAGCGAAAGTATGCGATTGTATGAGACGGAATTCGATGGAATGCGATGGAATGCGGTAGAATGCGTTGGAATGCGGTGGAATGCGATAGAATGCGGTGGAATACGACAGAATGCGGTGGAATGCTACAGAATACCAAAGAATGCGTCGGAAAGCGAAAGTATGCGATAGAATGAGACGGAATTCGATGGTATACGATAGAATGCGGTGGAATGCGGTAGAATGCGTTTGAATGCGGTGGAATGCGATAGAATGCGGTGGAATGCTACAGAATACCACAGAATGCGTCGGAAAGCGAAAGTATGCGATTGTATGGGACGGAATTCGATGGAATGCGATGGAATGCGGTAGAATGCGTTTGAATGCGGTGGAATGCGATAGAATGCGGTGGAATGCTACAGAATCAAGTACATGGAGAGCATGGGAGCATGGTGGGAGTGCATTCCATCGAATTCCGTCTCATTCTATCGCATTATTTCGCTTTCCGACGCATTCTGTGGTATTCTATAGCATTCCATCGCATTCTATCGCATTCAAACGCATTCTACCGCATTCCATCGCATTCCATCGAATTTCGTCTCTTTCAATCGCATTCCACCGCATTCCATCGCATTCCATCGAATTCCGTCTCATTCAATCGCATTCCATCGCATTCGAACGCTTTCCATCACGTTCCGCCGCATTCCACCGCATTCAATTATATTCAATTGCATTCTATCGCATTCCATCGCATTCCATCGCATTCCATCGCATTATTTCGCATTATTTCACATTCCGTCGTATTCCATCGCATTCGATCGCATTCCATCACGTCCCATCGCATTCTAACGTATTCCGACGCATTCCGACGTTTTCCATCGCATTCCGTCGAATTCCGTCTCATTCTATCGCATTCTTTCGCTTTCCGTCGCATCCTGTGGTATTCTATAGCATTTCGCCGCATTCTATCGCATCAAACGCATTCCAACGCATTCCATCGCTTTCCATCGAAATCCGTCTCATTCAATCGCATTATTTCGCCTTCCGTCGCATTATGTGGCATTCCACCGCTTTATATCGCATTACATCGCATTCAAACGCATTCCACTGCATTCCATCGCATTCCATCGAATTCCGTCTCATTCAATCGCATTCTTTCGCCTTCCGTTGCATTCTGTGGTATTCAAACGAATTCGATCGCATTCCATCACGGTCCATCGCATTCCATCGCATTTCTTCGCATTCTATCGCATTCTTACATATTCCACGTGAATGTGGGTAGATAAAAGTATTTTCCTGATATCTCTCATTCTTTTTTATTGACGCCATTATAAAACTCGTAGACCAGTGGTGGCCGAGTGGTAACGACCCCGACTTACGAGTTCAAACCCAGTCAGGCGCATTACTTTGTGTAATTTATTTCATCACCACTGCTCTCAAAACGGTGAAGGAAAATATCGTGAGGGCATGTCCTAGAATCAAAAGTTCGAAGACATGTGACCAACCCGCACTGGGCCCGCGTGGTGGTTTACGGCCCATTCCCTTTCCTAGAGAGGAGGCCTGAGTCCCAACAGTGGGAACATTATAAGGCCGACTATGCTATGCTATTATAAAACTCGACGCCGTAGCGATTTGCTACTGAATACAGTTTTGTAACTGTAATTTCTTAAGGTTCAACTACCAACCGGGTAGTTGGTAGTTTCAGCGAAAGAAATATCCACAACCTTGAACGGTCATTTTTACGCCCCAGCCGTCGCGAAAGAAGACGCCCCGGACGTCGAGAGTCGCAGGGCGATTCATCACCAACGTAGGTGCGTTCTTACGGACGACGAGCGATGGATGGCTCACCATCCAGCCCTCCGATAAGTGTCCGAATATTGTCGTTTTTTGCGACATAAACGGCCCGTACTTATCTTTATTTTTCGTTAAGTTAGAAGTTTGATTTTTTCACAGCTTCAAGAGACCGCAGACTTGAGATTATGATTTTAGTTTCAACTCGATGTCTCTACGCGTTTCCGAGATAAAGGGTCTTGACCGTATGGAATCAAATAATCTTTGAGGTACGGAACCCTAAAAAATCAACAACTCGAGCGACAAAATTCGTGAAAAACAATATAAATCACGCTACGGTAGTACGTTTAGAAAACAAGAAATATTCACAGAATAAAAGATGCAATACGTTTCCTTTAGACACTATATTTCGTAAGTACTTAGAAGTTAAGGACTCCAATGCTTCAAGTCATAAAAAACTTTAAAAAAAAAAAATACAACCGACTTCAAAGTAAAAAAAAAACACTGTAAAGTGCAAAATAACTTTAATTTCAAAAGTCGGTGTTTCTATAATAGTTTTGTCTCTTCGTTATTTAACACCGACTTCCAAAATTAAAGTTATTTTGCACTTTACAGTGTTTTTTTTTTTACTTTGAAGTCGGTTGTATTTTTTTTTGTAAAAAGTTTTTTATAGCCTAAGTAGTCATAACAGCTTGATAAAAAGTATCCTATGGTCAAAAGAGGGTCATAGGACAGCTCATGGACTGTCGAGTGCCAATTTTTTATTTATTACATATAAGCTTGTGTTTGACCACTATCTCACCTGACGGTAAGCGATGATGTTGATGTGGCCGATGATGGAGCATGCTTGCCTTGAAGTAACCTATTTGTCTTGTGACTGGCATGTTGGTGTAGTGGTTAGTGGTCCTGACTACTATGCCGGAGATTGTGGGTTTGATTAACACCCATGACAAATGTTTGTGTGACGAGCACAATCATTTGTTCTGTGTCTGAGTGTAATTTATGTATAATATGTATGTATTTTGAAATATATGAGAATGTTTATCAGTTGTGTAGTACTCATAACACAAGCTCTACTTAGCTTAGGATTAGACGGTGTTGTGTGATAGTTGTGGAATATTATTATTCACCCCCTAGACCCCTAAATTTCAATTAAAGGTATTTTGTTTTTCTCTTTGACAACTGAGCTGCTGTCGACTATATTACCAGTGTCATGTGGTGACAGCAGCGCTGAGAGGCCAAGTGTCAAACTTTGCACTTTGATATAGATCTAAAACGTTAGTGGCTGTAGGGACAATCAATCTCACCTTTCAGTTGTTAGGGATAAACAAACTTCCAAAGTTTTATAATACTAATGTTGACTCAATCTGAGTTCATAAACTAATATTCCTTTATAATTTTGTAAAGCTAGCTGGCCCAAACACCTACACTTTAGAGGATTTTATGATTGCACCAATGCTGAAATTAATACAACCATCTACAGGCCTCTTTGGGCATGTTTTTTTGTTTATTTATGGAGTTTACCATTAACTCGAAAAAAAATGCTATCAGTACCTCTAAGCAAGCAAGAAACAGGGCAGTATGGATGTTTTAATCTTGAAGTCTCGGTGCTAATAAATGAATTATACAAAAAAGATTGGATTAGTTAACTAAAATAACATTGATGTTGATCGAAAAGAGGCTATCTGGTTTACGAACGCCTTTTTTAAGATTTTTTAGGTCAGTGGGTAGCCTTAGGGGCGGTATTTTTATTTCAAACAATAACATCAACATTTATTGTTTGACAGATGTTATCAAAGACAACTTTAACAAAATAATATCAAAGGAATAGATTTGTTTCTTAGACTAAATGAGAATTTAAACAATAAATCACGTTTCGATAAAAAAAAAAACACGCATTGCTTAATTTTTCTTATGTAATTCCAATGACCTAATAATGCAGATTCGTATGTTATCACAAAAATCTAACAATGTTTACTTCGTTATCAGGCACCGATAATTTCAAATTTACTACCACCTTACACAAAAAACATTCGAGTTTGTCACTTAAAGATCGTCTCCATAAATATTTCGCATAAAATGGCAGCCATTTTGCAACTCCAGATATAAAAGATTCATTCATATGGCGAAAAATCGCTATGAAATCCACTGAAACCCACATACCTGGCCAATTTTTCCAATTTTCTTCGGATATTTTATTAGTTTTTGAAGGTTTTCACACGGTTTTATAAATAATGTTGTCAGCAATGGATCGCAAGCAGCCACCATTACGTTTTTAATCTTTTTAGTTCAATTTCTCGCCGTTAGGCGGCGCTTTGCATCTGTTTCCGGTAAGATTGTTCTCTATTGCATTTTTTTTACTCGACTATCATAAAAATACAAACTAATAGTTAGAAAATTTGTATTTTATAGGGAGAACTCGTTGCATCTCCTAGAACGAGGCGTTCCAACTCCACTTTACCCGTTAGTTGGTTATTATAAGAGTATCTCGCATACACGCTTATGAAATAAACATGATTGTGAATCTTTTCCTACCAAATGAATGTAATTCCTACCAAACCCTCTATAAATATTCAAAAAATCCAGGATAGGAAGGGTTTCCTTCACTGAGTAAGAGCCATGTGTGAACAAGCACGTAAGGTAAAGTAAATTAATGATGACGTGAAACGACCGAGGCGAATGGCGAAGCGAGTGGCGAGGCGAATATTCAGTACGTAAATGCGCTACTTGTTCTATCAGTTGTTTCAGGTTTAAAAGTCCTAGCTTCGAACAGTTTTATGTATTTATCTATACATTAATAAAATTAGAGTGGCTGTTTGTTAATTTTTTTTTTTTATTAAATGCTTACGAAAGTGTGTAGATAAAGGTAAGCTCATATATAGTAGAAACATTCCGCGCAAACAAAAATCTTCTTGAAATTGGGACCAAATGACAATGTAAATTTTTACGAGTTTAACGCCGACGAATTCCTAATATCTATATATATATAAAAGAAAGTCGTGTTAGTTAGACTATTTATAACTCAAGAACGGCAGAACCGATTTGGCTGAAAATTGGTGGGGAGGTAGCTTAGAACCAAGAGACGGACTTATGATACTTTTTATCTAGTAGGATAGAGTAGGGTAGCGTAGCATAGGGTAGAGTGGGTAGAGTAGAATATAGTACTCAGTTGACGGGAGCGAAGCCGCGGGCAAAAGCTAGTTATTAATAAACAAGGGCAACTTTTTGTCTTGGCCATCTCGCGCTGGCAATAAGGCTGGCCTCATACATCCGGAATGGCTCGCTCGTTGCTCATTCATATTATTAATTCAAGAAGATCGGAATGCCATACAATATCAGTCAGTACCAAAAAATCAGAATGTGCGTGGACTATCCACACACATTCTGATTTTTTCAGATTATGTATTTCTCAGATCGATCTGTAAGACTACTGACGAGCGTTCTGAATTCCGAAAAGTTCGTATTCGAAAATGCCGTCCATACGAACAAACCAAATCTTCAAGTTTGGTGTTTGTGTTCGCTATGTTCGTGTTCGTACGTGCGTACACGGCTTTAGAAGTACCGTTTACACAATTTCGTATTAAAATAAGTTTGAATGTGGCCGCGCTATTGAAACGCGGAGAACCGCGCGGCCACGGAGATCTTTAAAACTAAGCGATGCAGAGATCTGAAATTCAAGCAAATACAAATAAAAATTTGTAAAAAAATTGTAAAAGTATAGAAAAAAATGCTAGGATAATATTTTAGGAGCTGTAAGACTAAAACCCCATGGCCACGCCATCGAAACAGTAAAGAACATGCTAGATATCGCCCATATCTCGCTGAAAAAGCATCGCAAACGTCGTGAAGTTTTTTGTAATACCCAGATTTGAATTTGTCAAAACTTACAGATATCTGTCAGATATCTGTCAGACGTATCTCGACTGCCCGGGATACTATACTCATTGCAGCACCATTTCCTTTAGCGTGCCGGGGTCTATCTGTGTGTACGTCCAAAATGACATCTGCTGCCAGCGTCTCCGTCACCTTGAACACCCCAGTTTCTTGACTTTATGGTTGTTGGTGGACACTGGTATGGACAAAATTGTCTATGCCTGTGTCTACCGATCGCACAGCGGTGACCAGGAGACGACTCGACTGTTTGGCCACATCAGTGAGGCAGCCGATGTGGCTCTGCATCGGCACCCTGATGCACAGTTTGTCGCTCTGGGGGATTTTAACGCCTGCCACCAAGACTGGCTTTTCCCTTACCAGGGGACCGACCACGCTGGGAAAGAAGCGCGAAGCTTTGCAATATCGATGGGCCTCTCCCAGTTGGTAAAGCAAGCGACAAGGGTGCCTGATGTAGATGGTCATACTGCCAATTGTCTGGACCTACTGCTGACCACCGATCCAGACAGATGTATCGTAACAGTTTCTACACCACTTGAAACTTCAGATTACAGTCTGGTGAAGTCTGTATTGTCCTTTTTCCCACCTGACTGCGACTCACGCGGTGAAAGGCGAATGTGGCGTTACAAGTCAGCAGATTGGGATGAGATGCGGCACTTCTTTGCGTCTTATCCTTGGCAGCAAGCAGGGGCGCCGTCTTTTAGAAAACCTCATGGGTGCTCATGCTCATTTGATGGACTCGAAAAAATGGCGAAGTTTGAGAAGAGAAATGCACACTGATCGACCGACAAATAAATAAATGTCCTACTTACATACTGCGTACTTAATTAATAATTATGTTTGATAAAAATATAAAAATGAAACTAGTTTTTATTATCAAGAAATATTGTAACCAAAAAAAGGCGATTACCGATCTGTTTCTTGATGTCTATTCTCAGGGGTGCTCGGCACCCACTGTTTATTTCTCATGGGTGCACGAGCCCTTGAGCACCCACGGAGTCGGCGCCCCTGGCAGCAGGTCTGCTTCTCTTCTGAAAATCCGTCGAGCTATGCGGATGCTGTAACGGATGTGATACCTACGTCAAGCTATGGAGTATTTCATCCCGTATAGCGACGTACCCATCGGTGGCTCATCTCACCCATGGTTCAACGCCGATTGCCTTCAAGCTGAAGAGCCTAAGCATTCGGCGTTTCTCGCCTGGTTAGACGCTCGTGACCGCAAAGATCCGGATTTGAGCTCAAAGAAGAGAGCCTTCAACCATGCTGCCAAGTCCTACAAAAAGGCACTGAAGAAGGCACGCTTCGACCGCATTGCCCATATTGGCACAAAACTTTCTGCATAGCCGTCCGGTAGCAGAACATTCTGGTCCCTTGCCAAGTCGCACTGCTATTGTCAAAACGAGAATTATGGGCGAAAAGAAATTAAAAAAGACCTGCTTTCTCTCCCGCCGTATGAGCCAGTGTTCCATCAGGCTTAACCAGCGGAGGCCAATGTGGGCCGACAGAAGTTCGTCTCGACTTTACTATTATGTATAGTACCTATTAAGTATTAGTATTAAGTATAGTTATTGGGGTTGAGGGGCCATTTGTTTGGTGCGGCATTTTGGGCGGCGATGAGTTGTATGTGTGTTGAAGGTTGGGAGATTCCTGATGCGTATGTGGGTCGTTGTCGCTTGGGTATCGCTTCGGACTGGTGGCCTCTAAACCCTGAAATTCTGACGGGATTTATTGCGATCGCTGAAAGATGCTCTGGAGTGACGCCACTTGCACGTGGAGTTGCTCGTCTGTGAGGCAGCTTGGGCGTCCATGAGGATTTCACACACCTACCGAAAAAAAAAAAAAAAAAATAGCAGTGCTACTCCACCGACCCTGCCTCACTGCGACACTTCAATGCCCGATGTTCGCATAAGGAACAAAGAGGTTCTGAGAGCACTGTGTCGTCTAGACGTGAATAAAGCTAGTGGACCAGATGGTATACCAGCAATAGTTCTCAAGGCATGTGCGCCCGAGTTGTCTCCTGTATTGACTCGCTTGTATCGCCTATCATTAAGGTCTGGTATAGTGCCCAAATCCTGGAAGCTTGCCAACGTGCAACCCGTGCCAGGCAGTCGTGCCGATCCTGCCAACTATCGGCCAATTTCAATAACCTCCATACTCTGCAAGATTATGGAGCGTGTATTGAACTCGCGTCTCATGGCATACCTGGAAGGTAACGATCTCCTCAATGACCGACAGTGCGGGTTTCGCCGCAATCGGTCTAATAGGGATCTACCAGTTTACGCCACCCACTTGTGGGGTAAGGCCCTCGCATGCTAGCCTTTTGAGTAAGCTTCCAGCGTACGGCATTTCCCCTGGTCTGATTAACTGGGTAAGACTTCCTGAGTGAACGATCTCCCCGAGTTGTTGTCGATGGATGCTCGTCAGAGCCCATGACGACTAATGCCGGAGTTCCTCAGGGGTCTGTTCTCTCTGCAACTTTCTTCCTGCTACATATCAACGATCTGCCAAGTGCTCGGTCTAGTAAGGAGCTAATCCGGTTCGAAAGAGAGGCTATGGTTGAGCGTACGAATGTCTCACTTCAGGCAGTCTCCAAGTGGGGTGAAGCCAATCTGGTGGGATTCAACGCCGCCAAAACACAATCATGTCTGTTCACCGCCAAAAGGAGCCCGTCCACCTTGGTTCCTGCTTTTCAGAATATATCCCTGGAGTACACCGACCGACTTCAGCTCTTGCTGGGAGTTGAAGTTTCTTCAGATTTTAATTTTGGGCGGTTCATTGAGTCCAAAGCCAAGGTAGCTGCTAGGAAACTCGGCGTTCTTGCAAAGGTCCGGCGGTACTTCACACCGGGACAGCTTTTAATGTTATACAAAGCACAGGTCCGATCGTATGTGGAGTACGGCAGCCACATATGGGCTGGTGCTGCAAAATGCCACCTAGCAGCTTTGGACTCGGTGGAAAGGCGTGCGAAGAGGCTAATTGGTGATCGAGATTCGGTCAAGTCCATTCTTCAAATCGTTGAGCACAGGCGTAGGGTAGCCAGCCTTTTGTGTTTTACAGGTTGCATTTTGGAGAGTGTGCGCGGGAATTGAATGACTTGATTCCGCCATCTCATTTCTACCATCGGACAACCCGACGTACGGCGAGTATCCACCCTTACGTTGTGTTTATATTTTAGGATACAGCTCCTAAAACTCCATGGCCGCACCATTGAAACGGTGAAAAAGCGTTGCAGAGGTCTGAAGTTTTTTGTAAAATGTAGATTTGAATTTGTCAAAACTTGTAAAAATATACAAAAAAAAATCCTAGGTTTATATTTCAGGAACTTTAGTACAATATCGGGAAGAAATAAGTCGGTTGAAAAAGAGGGATGGAGCTATAAACCCTATAGCTTCATCTCCCTATAATAGTTTCAGTCGTGAATTGAGCTCGCGGTAGGACCTCAGTACTGACAGTATCACATTCAATTTTATTGTAACAAGAAATAACACAATGTTTTAATCAAAAACATCATTTATTTGTTTCTATACAATTTTACAATTTCTTGCGTCTCGAGTGCAGCTCTCTATAATAATAATAATTATTCTTTTGATAATTCTAAAAATTTACAATAAAAACTAATGTTTTTTTTTGAGATTTAAAATAATATACTTACTATTTACATATCAACATATTTTTCTCGCATACTTTAAATTATTTATAATACATTAATTTCTTTTAATTGTATTTTTTGTGTTGTGCAAAATTTTGAAATGCATATTTTGTGAAATTGTTACTAATGTGGGATACTGCATCAGTTTTCAGTATTGTTTACTTGGTTCCTAAAATTCTCTTCAAACTAAGGTCTTTTTTACATAGCATGAGTAGGATGACAGCAGGACGAAAATGTGCATCTATAAGATGAGAGAAAAGGATAGGTAGAGGTACATTGTATGAATCTGACAGCTGTCACCCGCACCATCCAATCCTATAGCAATTTTAGTGCAGGATTTACTTCTGTATCAAACATATATAAAAGTACAATACCTGCCTATGATTTTGCAAAGTAAGCTGGGTAGACTATGGTAACCATCATTCTCTATGGAAATTGGGACCTCCAAACTTCCAAGATATAAAAATGAAGTCTTCACCGTTACCTTCACTAAGTTTTCAATTGAGTACTTGACATTTTTTTATTATTATTTGTATTAAAAATTAACTTTATCCAAAATTATAATTAGAATGAATTTTTCAAATACGTACAAAGTAAGATTTTAAGATAGATAGTAAGAGAGAACTTTTAAATCTGAATACCTAGCGCGAGTTGTTACGAACCAATCAGAGAGAAACTCGTACTAGACCAGTTCCAGCAGAGTAGGGGAAACTATCAAGACACAGAAAAAGGATGCACAAACTACAATTTGACGTCATCGCTATTAGGCTATGCGTGTAGAAAAGAGATAGCGAGACATCCCGATCACGCGCCCTCGTACTAGGCGTGGGAAAAGTGTCATCTTTGCCAATCGCAACTTTGCAATCGAACATTTGCATCTGAATCACTGAAATATTCCGAAACAGTGATATGTATCATTTGGAACATTTGAAACATCGGCTCACAAGATACAAACGGAACATTTTGAACATCGGCTCAAAAGATACAAACGGAACATTTGGAACAACGGCTCAAAAAATACAAACACAGACACTGACTGTTATGAATGTTTTTAGTTCAGGTCATTAATTATATTTACACTATTTACGTTTTAATGTGGATTTTAAAAAGACTGCAGGTCACTTAAAAAAAAGAAAAAACACAAAGTAAAAAGTGTTTTAGTGTTCCGATTGTTCAAAATGATGCATTTAAAAATTACTGCTGTTCCAATCTTTCGGAACACTAAAATGTTTCGGAACAGTGAGTCGGTTCAGTAAAGATTTACACACGCCTACTTCACACAAGTATTTTAAACGCTGATGGCTGTTTCGTTTCCTAACCAATTTTGATGTGGATGTCAAGAAAAAAAAAATTAGTGTAACTTTTTGTTTAGTACAAAATACCTATACATAAAATGTTCAAAAATAAACATGGGTAACATCCAATTTCGTTTTAGAAAAAAAGTTGATAATAAGTGCTTTCATTATACATGTCATGACGAATCTACTATCAACTAGGGGCCATAACATGACATGTTAAAATGTCAAGCGTGAGAGAGAGAAAGAAGAATGGAGCTATACACCTTATACAACATAATTTTTAGTATATGCAAAACCTGAATATACTTTGTTCAGAATCAGTAACTAAATCGATTCCAATAATTTTTACACCATGTTAATTTTTTTTCCAAAAATATTTAAAAAAGTTCACAAGTTGGACACCACCGACATAAGTACAACAACGGCAAGTTATAGCAGACATTAGACACTAGCGCACAGCTGGATGCGGGAGTAAAACAAAGCCTCAGTCACCTGGGTGGCCCGGTGATCGTGTATTTGTGCGGCCAATCAGGTAACATAATAAGCTTATAACTTTGTGATTTTTCATCTTACAGTTATGAAATTTTGTACACAGATTCTTGAATTTTGCAAAGATCCATTCCTCTAAGAGTTCCGTTTATGTTGTCAAATGGGTCGTATTAAGAGCTCATGGTAGGGCTTCTATAGCTTTTGTTGGTAATATTTTTAACCGACTTCGAAACAGGGAGGTTATGCATTTGTCGAATTCGCAGTTTTCGTAGATTACAAAACAAAAACTGATGCAGTAATAGATTGTAACATCCTATGTGTCGCGTAAGCTAAGTATTTATGGTAACTGGCAATTAGTGTACGATACTTAAACACGTGATTGTGCTCATGATAACAAACAATTTTTATTATGGGAGCAAAGCCGAAATCGCGAAAAAAATATCAGCTATTCAGTACATTAGGCAAACATAAATGTACTGAACAGCTGATTTTTTTTTCGCGATTTCAGGTTTGTACACTAATTACCGGTCACCCTATATAAATAATATGTAGATTGCGTCAAATAAGTTGTGTGAAAGTTTAGCTTTTTCACCTGAATTCTAGTGAAATTGAGCAATTTCATGTTTTTTTTTTTTTATAGAAAATGTTACCTAATAATTGGTAGGTAATCAATATAATCTTAGGCTGACTTGAATAGTCATGAGAAGATAGAAATAGGGTTGCCAGAAAAAAAAATCTCCCCAATTTTAGGAAGAATATAGAAATGTGTGATTTTTCGCCAGTTTATATTTTAAAGAATTTATTTAGTTTTAAATTGACAAGAGGGCATAGAGAAATAGCTCGTTTAATAGTAAAGTGGTAAAAAAATGTCTTTTTAAGAAAATAAAAAGCATTATGGTTTTGATAGGCATGTAGGTTAGTGGGATGTACAGTCGCCAACACAAGTTTTCAAACCAACAAATATCTATTATATATTTTTTTAAATATTTCATATAATTATTATATTATATTAAATGTATAAAAGCCGACGACAATACTAAAAAAGGCTTACTAAATTAATTGATATTTATTATAATTATAAAAAATAATATTTAATTGGTTCGAAAATCAGTGTTACCATGTTTTCTGCGGTAGTAGTGTTTGAAATGAAAGAATTTGTTGTGTTGACATGTATTTAATGTTTATCATGTAACTACAAGACCTAATTTCAATAAAATGTAGGCTATAAATGAAAATAAAAATACAATAATATTCACTATGTGCCACCGTGCTGTTTCTCGTGTTTTGTAAAGCATCGCTTAGCGAAATTACGCAAATAGACAATAAAACTGATTTGAGATAATTTTAATCTTTTTAATAATTTAATTTAGTTTTTCTTCATCAGTTTTGGTGTCTACAACGTGTGTAATTTGGTTATTGCGTTCATCTGAGTAGAATAGTGTCATTTCGTCAGTAATACAATATCAAAATTGTAAGTTTATCAGTGACAATGCAAAAAAAAAACATATTTTCTCTGTACATTCAACACAAAGGAGGTAAGCTATCACGACATCGAGGTCCTAATTCTAGAACATTTAGTTTTTTTCATTCGAAAATATTCCTAGAGAAAAAGATATGCATCTATTTACCTGATAACATTTATTTACTTCAGCTATATATAGGACTAGTCGAACGCTGGCTATAACACTGTTTATGTAATTTGACATTAGTAGTTCACTAGAAAAATTTGCAAAGTAATTTAAATGAAAGGAGAGTTTTTAGTTTTGCTATTCATAAACAGTAATATAGACGAGCTACCACAAGGTCACACCATACAAACATCTATTTCTAGACACAAAAAACAAAAAAGACTTTTTTTTTAAAACAGCGCGATTATGGTGTCTCCAATTATCATCTGACCTTAATATTCTAAATCCTTGTGCAGGCTTATTACTCAAATTTTAAGTCGAATCATCGCTATATTTTAAGAAAAATTTTTAGAAAACTTTACTGTTTTATTTTTTTCCTCTAATCGAATATAATTGACATTGCAATGACACTTACTACTAACCTAAAGAGTGCTAGACTATTTCTTACATTTAGATACTTTTGGTTCCTAAAACATTTTTAATATGGTCGATAGATCGCCACTACAAACTAAACAGGTGCAAACTTAAGAAACAAGCACATAAGCGTGTTCTAATAAAAACCAAAAATAAAACAATTGTTTTCTATAATATACCTCAGTTTCTTTATTTCTTGTACATTTCACAACTGTCACGTTTTACAAAACAACCAAGTTTTTAGATAAATTACAAATGCGCACGGCCATATTTTCCTTGTCCGTTTTCGCGCACACAAGAAAAGAGAACAAGAAAGAGAACTAAGTACTTTTTCAATATTACTCACAAACTAATATCATTTTTTTTTTTACTAAAAATCCTCACTAAAACGGGAAACAGTGCTGTCTTCATTGCTCGTCACAAATACGTCTATGTCAATTTCTTGAGGATGAAAGCAGCACTGCTCAAATAATAAGTAACTAAAATCTAATTAATCAAATTAAATGGGAATATTACTTATCGATACCTAAACCGCTAAGTCCACAAACGAAATGCAGACGCATTCAACGGAGCACCGCTCCTCTAAAGAAAAAAGAAAACAAAGAAAAAAAAATGGAAATGTAATAATGTGTAATAATATGAGAAAAAAAAACATGTTACTGTGTCTAAAATTATATTAAAAAAACTAACTGTTAATGTCTTTATAAGAGTGATCTAGATCACAAATTGTAAAAATAAGGAATTATTCAAAAAATTGCCGCAACGGGAAATTCGCCCGCTTTCCAATTTGTGTGGTAACTTTGTAGAACATGAGTTGTAAGGTGAAAGCGGGTGAATTTCTCGTGTTTTTTTTTTTAACGGCAATCCCCCATTGTCCCCCCATCGCACTCGTAGTGGTGTGCCTGTGTGTGTGTGTGCCATCCGTCTTGATATGTGTGTGTATGTGCGCCACCTCATCGCCGTTAGCTAGAAGCAAATAGTTTTTAGTGAGTAATGAATGTTTTGAAGTTCCAGTTCTGACCGAAAAAGACTTGGGAAGATTTTTTTACATTGGGAGAGTTGAAGAAATACAATACCTGGGCATTACATGGTACATCAAGTTTTGGGGAATCAGTCCGGCTTATTAATACCTCATTTCTGTCACTTATATTTGTGTAACAGTTTTTTTTTTTTCTAGAACAAGATGTTGTATTAATGCCCTGGTACTGCATGAAGTGTGGCAAAAAACTAGAAAAACAAAGGGATACTGATGTTTGTTTTTTTTTAAATAGTATCTTTTAAGGCCAAACTTAGAGATGTTAAGTACCTAACCGAATGTTTTGTCAACCAATGAGTAGAAAAAAGATATAAAAATGAAAAAAATAACAATTAGAAGAATAAATAAAAAACTAAAAATTGAGCAAAAACTGTGACTAAGTGAAAAAGACATGTAGTATTTAGTGTTTCTTTTTTAAATACATTTCTCTAATTTTATTATTTGTCACTGTGATATGTAGTTTCGAAGCATATTATACACATACGGACGTACGCTAGACGTAACATAAAAAAGAAATTGACATTTCCGATCGGACAAGCTACTGTACAATCGGGCACAACAGGCTTAACTTACAATAATATTTTTATTTTATCCTACAAATCTAAATCAGCGTATTTTTAAGTACAAATCTATTATTATTAAGCTTAAAAGCATTGTGTTGTCACACAAAAATATAAGATGTTGTGCACGAGTGTACATGGGATATACACTTATACATATCTACATGTGTACATATACATAGCTGTTTATAAATTGACATAGCACATAATACGCTTTTATTATCCACATAAGATATGTCATTCCTCTCAATAGATACATTTATAAACTATTTTTTTACTACTTGCCAGCGCGAGATTTAATTGCAGGCTTCGATAAAAGGTAACAAAATGATTAGATTAGTAAATTGTGTACAAATAATTGCTCCTACTCTAAATATCCCACAAGAAGTCTTTACAATTTTTTTTAGAAAGTAATTAATCATTTATTGCGCAAAAAGTTTAGCCCAAATGTAGCGTCAGTGATGAAACTTCAAAAATGGGAAAATGGGAGTGGCTATTTCACATAAATGAGACCATTATCCTTCAATCTAGGAGTCAATCCTGTATCTTGAGAAAAAAAAATACTGAGATAAGTAGAGCATGTATAATAACTAGTAAGTGCTAAAAGAATTTTATATTAATTGACGTCGCCATTCCAATAAACCAGGAAAAAAAACAGTTAAAATTAAATCTCGCGCAAACAATCTAAAATTGAAATAAACTAATTAAATTTCTTAAACATTTAAAACCGCCATTTTATATCCACTCATTTAATTATAATTATTTTTATATTTTTTTTTATTGAACATGACACTTGAGTACTTGATTGTACTTTTATAACAACTAAACTGCTGGACAAATTTTGGAGTTATTTTTTTTTGCATAAAGCCAAATATATAGTTTCAAATTAAATAACATTGATTGCTTACTCGTAAGTTCACTATTAAAATTATTTAGAATATTAGTGCCATCCAGTGGGCAAAATACAAGTTTTCTCCAACATTATGCCCAGCAGTGGACTGACGCAAAATATGTATAACAGCACTCATATGTATATACAACAGTATTTTCTATACATATATGTTTTATATATTTAAGTTCTAACTTCTTCATTAGACTTTGGCTTCATTTTTGGCTTAGATAAGTCAAGGAACGAAATGCAGGTGTTATTTAAGTTTTTTTTTTTAAAGAGAAATGTCAAATTTTTGTTTTAGATTTTTTACGAAGTAGAAAGTTTGGTTTCTTTAGAAAATCTTTTAAAATTATCTTTTAGGAAATTATGTGTACAATCTTTTACTATAAGAATAGAGAATATTTCTTCATCAAAATAATTTGCAGGTCAAAATATAGCAACGTTTTGAAATACAATAGGGTAGGTGCAAATGTATATTAAAAAAAATATTAGTTGTATATTAATGATCAATGTTAATAATATAATATAAAACAAACGCGAGCCTATCATTAATAAAAAAAAAAAAAGTTAAACGTCATTTTATGTTTTTTATTTGCTCCCAGTCCATCGAAAGAAAGTTATGGCTAGGTCTTGTGCACTCGTCACCATCAAGTTGTTCATTTCATGTTTTAATCAGTAAAAATGTCAAATAAGTATTTATAAAAAAAAAATGGTAGGTGAATCTCATGAGTTTGGTCGATTTTGTTGCTATATTTTGACCCTTTAGGACTGTATAAAAGCTGATATCTCTATATTTTTGCTTTTAAAATTATATGTTACAATTTGACGTACGCAAAGCATAAGTATTTAAAATTTTTGTGTGTTCACACAGGGAAAATCGAATTGATTTGCAATATTCATACGTCTACGGAATTGCATAAATAATTAAATAAATTACATAAATGAATTGACTGTTTATCGCCAGAGGTAGTTGTACTTATAATTTTTTATCTTCGATTTTGAATAACATTTTCTCTAAGCCTACATGGCCAGAGAAACATGTGTGTATTAAAATCATTTTACGGAAATCATGTCGTTAGTTTTAGTATAGGTATTATAATATAGCATATATTATAGTTACCTGCCCCACTAGCCAAGTTACGACCGTTTCGTTTCGATTCTCTTGCGTCCAACGCCTCGAGTAGGCCACGCCTTCGATTCCTTTGTTCTGACGTCATCTTAACGCTCAGTCACGTGGTGAGAACAAAGGAATCGGAGGCGTGGCCTACTCGAGACGATCGACGAAAAGAGAATCGAAGCGAGACGGTTGTAACTTGGCTAGGGGGGGCAGGTAATAATGAAAAAGTAATCGTTATTTTAGCTGATTTTTTCTGCTTCATACTTTGATAAATGAATCACCTGTCAGAACACACTTAACTTTATATTTTTTTTTAGCTTTGCACGAAAACATTACTTTTAAACACAAGTAAATATAGAGATAGTCAATATTAAAATCTATGGACCCTACTATCCAAGAACGAGGACAGACACATTTCGATAGGAAATTATTTTAAAAACCTTTCAAAATCGGCTCAGTCTGCAACATTATGCCATAGAATTTTGACTAGTAAACGAAAATAAATAAGCATATATTAAATATTTAGAAGACACCTATTTTTACTAGGCCAATACTCTATAAACATAAATAGAAAAATTTCGAAAACGAAACAAAAAAAAAAAACAAAAAAAAAATGGCAGGATATTGTAAGATTGAGAATCAACATTGACTATAATATTTGCCCCTAACTACTTTGTGCAGACAAATACTCGGCATAAACTACGAATAACCGAAAAACTTAACATATTTATTTTTTTTCCACGCTGGTAACACTTAATCTTTGGCTTGCCAACAACGAAAACTAATGCACAATATGACAACCCGGGGTTGCCATTTAAAATATCAATCCGATACAACATTGGTCCGTCACCTCTTTAAAAACAAATGTACATGTCTTTTTAAACACTTTGATAATATTCTTTTCTATACCTTAGTGAATGTATTTATTTCTTACTAGTAGTCGTGTTCAGCCATGCCATTATTCTGGCCTTGTCTCTGGTTGTTCTGATCCTGGTTTTGATTTTGAATCTTGTTAGGATTCTGGCCCTTCCCCTGTCCGATTTGCCGCGACGATGAGAAGCACAGCTTCATTACGAATGGGAATTTTGCACCTGAAAATGATAAGTTAAAAATTACAAAAAATGGTTGGGCAACGGGGAAGAAGACTTATAATGAACATCATTAATTCATTAAACCCCAAGCGAACCGGGCGTTCGCTCTCTCATCGTCTTTCTATTGTGTCTCTAACTACGGTATTCGAAAGGTTAATTAATATTATCAATTCCATCACACAGTGCATTTTGACAGCTAATAGAATGTTGCCAGGAAAGAAAATAAATTAGCACTATTTCTAGATTTTTCTAGCAACCTGTTGATAAAAATATACAGTAAAAATATTTATAATTACACCATTTACAGATACTTTTCAACTCTCTAGGAGTAGGTAACTTATCGATCGTTCGCCGACCGATGACATTGAACGTTTAATGACTTTAGCTTTGATTTACCTCCGTACTGTCAATTTTTTTTTTTTTTGTTAATGTTGAGGTAACTAACACCCTTAGTTAAGAAGTGTACGCCAGTTTTTACTGAAATATACCTTAAATTTCCTTTGCGGTGAATACAAATGTATTGTTATTTCTTTCTTTCAAACAGTCATATTTTGAACTATTTCTTTTGAATTCTTAAGCAAGACATCTAGGTTGTCCCGTCATCCTTTGTGGTCTGTCGTGGCCCGGCGTTGCTGTGTAGGGTCCCCAAGCCTGTGTTTTATGGGTCCTCAACTCGTCAGGCACACGGGTGACATGTCATACTCAATCCCATTTAAGTTTGGCAGCCTTTTGAACCAAATCAACGATTTGAGTTTTGGAGTGCATTCATTTTTGGAGGTAAGCGGAACACAGTACATTCCCGTAAACCTCCGTTGAAAAGGGAGGATCCTCCGACCAGACGGGTGTTATGTCTGGTGGGCAACTGCCCGACAGATCGGGCTGTTCTATATGTTCCAATCGCGCGGAGAACTTTAATTGCGCGATGCAGGATTAGTTCTTATGTGACGCCATAGATGTCGCTACACATTTAACACCTAGTGCAAATGTTATGTATTTTTACCTGGATGCTGTATGGTCGCGTGGTTGCACGCCATTATCGCCATGACGGACTGCGAAATGTTCTGGAACTCCATAAGGCCTGACGACGATCTGGAACGTTTACATTTAAGATTTATACGTCGATTTTCCTCTTGGAATCTTGGCCTCTTTATTGTGACGTCATAACTGTGGCAGTAAAATTAAATCTGCACCTAGATTTGGTTTTCCTATGAACACCTCTTTCTGTAGGTAAAAAGTATTCTTAAAGCTAAGTTAGGTCAACTGTTCGCGGACGCGTAGCTTCATAAACGCGTATTCGTGAAGCTTACGTCATGCCGTAGTGTCATTGTTTTTTTTTATTAATTGTTATAAACTTGTGCTTGACTGCGATCCCACTTGATGTTAAATAGTGATGGAATCGTTGATGGTGAGGCGCACTAGTTTATTAAGAGCCTATTCACTCTAGCCTTGAAGACAACTAAATTATAATCGGACGGAAAGACCGCAGCAAGCAAATTGTTCCAGTCCTTCGATGTACACGGTATAAACGAAATTTTGTATGTATGCTTCGCGCAGGCGTACACCAAGCGTAAATGACGAATACGCGTGTGTGAAGCTACGCGTCTGTGGACAGTAGGCCTAAGAAACATTATTTTTTTGCTTCAGCAGAAAATCCACACACAGATTTCAGTTACTCTACAAACAGATAAAAAGCTGTAAATAATACACCCTCGCTAGAGAGAGACAGCATGTTCTTACCTCTCGCTCTTGAGCGGGAACTTGGAGATGGTGTGAGGAGGGGTGACTCCGTAGTCCTTGAACACCTGCAGCAGCTGCTCGTCTGATACATCAGGGGGTGTGTTGAAGAAGTGCAACACCTGGAACAGTGGAATTACTGATTTAATATAATGTATTTAAAGAAATAAAACTCTCATAATTTTGACTTAGCTATATTTTTATTTAATTTTTTTTTTATTTTTGTTGACCCGTTGACCTGAAATTTGGCATGAAGCAAGGTCTTATAGCAGAATTATAGGAAAAAATCTGAAAATTGTAAATTTGTAGTTACGTCACAAAAAAAAACTTTTTTTGCGAATCGGAAAAATCTTCGTAACTCAATTCGGGAATTGAACAGTTTTCATAGGTAAGTTTGTACGGGACCCTCAGTGCGGGAGTCTGACTCACACTTGACCGGTTTTTTAATATCCATTCACAGTTTCTTAGAAATCAGAAACGTTTATTTCAAATAGACCAATTACAGGCAGTTTTGAATTATCAAAATGTCGGTCAGTCAAAAAAAAAGTGAAGCTAAATTGCACGTTCCAAAGCGTAGATCTCTATGGAGAAGAACGTGCAAGAAACTCCATGGACACTCTTTTAAATCATATTATGAATTACATAAATTTTGGTTACATATTTCTTGTCGCTTCTAATATGTGAGCACAATGTAGATTAATAATAATAATTAAAAAATAGAAATTGAATTAAGCCACTGGCAGCTAAGAGACCAGTCTCAACTGACGACACCCGTTCACGAGCATGACGCGTGCCCAATAACACGTGCCACCATCAGCGAGACATTTGAGTGAGCATGACAAACTCTCAACTGCCATGCTCGTAATGTCAAACAAGTTGTAAGTTTTGTAACCTGATAAACTTACCTTAGAAGGAGGCTGTATTCTGTTCTTGTGTATGGAGGCAGGGGTCAGAAATCTATTGTTCTTGTTGCCAACATAGTCCTTGAACGAAGGACTCTTGTCGGGCAGTGGATACGGGTTCATCACCTCCGACAGGTACGCCTGTTTTGAGAAACTGCAAATTGAAAATACAAAAGTCATTAATCACAATCTGTTTTTTTTTATTATTATTATTTTTTTTCACTTCTATCACATAACGCCGTCTAGTCCCAAGCTAAGCAGAGCTTGTGTTATACTTACATATTTCTAAATACATACATATATAGATAAATTACCCCCAGACACAGAACAAATGATCGTGCTCATCACACAAACATTTGTCCTGGGTGGGAATCGAACCCACGACCTCCGGCATAGCAGTCAGGGCCACTAACCACTAGACCAACAGGCCAGTCAAAAGTTACTGTTAGAGAATATCGTGCTTTTATTTGTGTGCGTAAAGTGTTTAAATAAAAAAGTTATAATCGACCAGTCAATATCAATCGCCTTAAAACATACAATGTGGTGCCATCCAAAGGTTGTCTGTAAGAAATTGCCCTGTGCGATAAGACCGCCCATTGTACACTTATTTTTAATAATGTATATTCTGTATTTTTTGTTTATGTGGTGTACATAATCAGCCATTTTAATGTTCCCACTGCTGGGACTCAGGCCTCCTCTCTAGGAGAGGGAATGGGCCGTAATCCACCACGCGGGCCCAGTGCGGGTTGATGAATGTCACATGTCTTCGAATTTTTGGTTCTAGGACATGCTGGTTTCCTCACGATGTTTTCCTTCACCGTGTTGAGAGCAGTGGTGATGAAATAAATTACACAAAGTAATGCTGCCGGGCTTGATATGAACCCGCGACCTACAACTCGAAAGTCGGGGCCGTTACCACTTGGCTACCACTGCTCTTGTGTGGTGCTCTTATGTGGTGTACAATAAAGTATATATAATAATAATAAGGTATAACAACGGGTACCATGAATTCTGTACCTGATTCTGGATGGCTAGAATATTTCGTCTATTTTTAATGATGTGTACTTTTACTCTAGTTTTTTTTTTAATTACGTAAATGCGTCGATGGTGCGCGTGGTTCGTGGTTGTATACCCTGTATACCAACGGGTACCAGGAATTGTATGCCTAATTCTGCATGGCTAGAAAATTTGGTCTGATTTTTCTGACGTGTACGTTTAATCTACAGTTTTTTTTTTTTAATTTACTGTTTCGATGTCCCGTACACCCTGTAAATTAATCGATGAGTGTTAGATCGAATTAATGAATCAAATGGGTACAATACTCACGCCAACGTCAACGTGTAGTCTCCAACGGTAACATTGTTCAGGTTCTGCACACATCTTTCAACTGACACACCGTCCCCCATCTGTACCATCGCCGTACCTTCTTTAGTTTTCAGGAATTTTATCTGGAAATACATACAGACAAAATTATATAGAATCGATTCGCAATACTGAAACGTATGTCCGACACACGAACTATTATCATGTGATGATATCAAATAGAACAAGAAACAGTTTAGGACGTGTGACGGAGGTGTATTTGGTCCACTCTGATGAAAGATAAAAAAGTAGTATAGGGTATTCAAATTATTCAATTTAAAGCTCTTGAATCGCTCTGTGGCGACTAACTTGCAAAACTGGCATTTTAGACTTTTAAGGTTTACGTTATAAAAAGTTTAGTTTGATTGATGTTCAATCAATAAGAAAGGAAGACGTCAGATGAATGTCGGGATATATTTTATATGGAAAATATGATATGAAAGCAAAGACATTAAATATATCTCTTTAAATCTCTTTGTATGGAAGTGTTTAAATCTATATAATAATAGTCGTAAAGAATATATAAAGCCTTTCATTGCACGCCAAGCGTGACAATACTATGTATTTTTAATAATAAAGTATGGATCAAAACGGAAATACTGTATGGAACAGAATACTTATTGGGTTTTGAAAAAGACGGATGAAAAAAGATTGCATGTAGCGGAGCGGAGACGAGAATGTTAAGATGAAGTGAGAAATGAGAACATTAGAGGAAGCTTGAAAGTAAGACTACTGACTAATAAATAAGTTGAAAGAGAATCGATTATCTTGGTATGCTTATGTGAAGAGGAAGGATGAAAGTTATTGTTACTAAAAGAGTATGAGTATACATGTGGATGGAGAGGAAGAGGGAGGCCAAAGAAGAAGTGGATGGATTGTGTAAGTAGTGATATGAAAGAAAAGGGAGTTAGTGATAGCGTGACAGGTGATAGGATAGAAGAAAAAACGTATTGCGCCGACCACAAGTACCTAACATAGGACAAGGACAAGATGCTGATAATTGAAAATAGTTTGTAACAATATACAATTAAAACAGTTATTTGAATTTTAGTTATGCGTATTATAGCTTATTTTTGTAGTTAAACTTAACTCAATCAACTAATACTTACTCTAACAACATTTCCGTAGAGACAGCACAAGTTGAACAGCCGATCAGCATTCACGGTCTGAGGATCCAGCCCGTAGACCATCATCACAGCGCCTTGCTGCGGAGGACCGCCCTGCGGCAGCAGGGGACACTTTAGTGGCATCAAACAATACAGGGGACAATTTTTAGCATGGACTTAACAAAATAGCAAATCACAAATAACAGAAGAGAAATTAAGAACAAATAAACACTAAAAGGGATACTGTAGTTCCAGGCATCAGACAATATATAAAAGTTTTCAAGTTTATTAAAGTTGAGAAAAGTTTTATTTTAATGGAGATAAAGTTAATTTAAATGTAGATTGGGTTCATTTAAATTTCGAATGAGTTTATTTAAATGTAGGTTGAGTTCATTTAAATGTACATTGAGTCAATATTTGAATGATGTAACTACAAATATTTTTTATAAGCGAAGAAAGAATTTAGTTTCTTCCTGAAATTACTGTAGTTTCAGAGAACTAATTAGAAAGTTAACGACTTTATTTTCAACACACAGGGGAATCATATCCCCGTGCATACGTTCACCCCCACTAGGGTTATAATTACCTGGTTCTGTGGCGGCATGTTGGGGTGGTGCATAGGCGGGGGTGGGACGAAACCCTCGCCTCCGTAGCCTTCTGGGCCGTACCCGCGACCATCGCGCTGAAAAAAAGATGACTATCATTAGACTCTATTCCAAACCACTGTAACTCCTAGAAACCAGAATCAATAGTGGTAACCAGCAGAAAAGCGCTGAAATCGTGAAACTCGACGACTCCCAGATAAATGATTTAAGACTGTCTTGTGTGTGTAAAGAAGATCTTATCAAGCAGGAGACTGGGCCAGGCTAGGCCAATAGATACTAAGGGACAATAACAACTAGTTGTAAGCCCAGTTGCCAAGCGTTACAGATTAAGGCTGAACTAGTTGCGATGTCTCATCTGACATTGTATCCGACAGCGATAATATCAAATATGAGCAGTTAGACGCTAGTCTATATGCACAACGTATTGTTCGCACACACACAAACACCGTTCCGAACTGCAAATGACATTGACGGTGCGTAAAATCTAAGAGTAGTGCTTTGGAAAATCGAGTTTTATGAAAAAACTACTGCATAAATCTAATACAAATAAATTGTATAGAATATATTGTGAAAAAATAAATAAAAGTTTGTCGGTACCGACTTCGTTTTTGAGATTTTATACGATTTTTGTTACTTTTTTACACTTATAGTTGCGTTAAAATCATCAAAAACAGAAACTTTGTTGGCTCAAAACTTTGTATCGGAAATTATTTTTGTTTTTCTGTTTCCGTACAGATAAAATTAAGAATAAGATAAAACCATATCATATTTTACTTTGGATGTACAATATCAAACTGTGGAGTAATACCTCCCCACCATTTGTATGGAAAAAGTATCGACAAGTGTAACCTTAAAGCTACATCTGCGTAGGTGAGTCTTTTTCCAATATGTTTAGGTCGGCTTCTAGTTAAACCAAAAACAGCTATAACAATATACTACATGGACGACCGTCTATCTGACCTCTACAAGCCAGCGGTAATCCCTCTTCTTAATTTCTTTTGGTATGACAATACATTTTATTCTTCTACCTCTATTTGTTCTTTTCGATGTTAAGTGTTTGTTTGTACATAAATAAATAAATACGATTTTTTACGATCTAATTGAAATACATACCTTTTAAAAAACTGTCAATTAGCTTATTCATTCGATTGCTAAAGATGACAGCCAAGACCAATGGCTTAAGGGGATGCAACTCGACATACATTTTCACTGTTCTTCATACAACCGCTCTTACGCGATTATGACGTTATTACACATTTTTCATTAAATATTTTGGAAACACAGATCTCTTTTTTTCCCCGTTGCCTTTTCGTCAAACATCGCGTTGGATTGCGTTAGATGAAGTAACAAGCTTATAAACTATGCTCGATGTTGACGATAGGCGAGTGAAAAAGGACCCTCTTAACAGTCAACTTTATCCAGTCTCCAGGCTGACCCTGAGAAATTCCCTAGGACCTCATCAAGCTGTTCAAAGATGGGTTTTTCGTATTTCATATACGTATTTTTACGTGCCATATTAAAACTTGCATAATTTTCGAATCACCGATAAATTTTATAATTATATTCTTTTTTTATCATCAATTAAGGAAATGGAAATGGGCCTGTTGACGGCAATAAAACGATTCGCGTTCAATAACGATATCGATTAATACGAAGCAATATAATTTCGATATTAATTACTTTCGATTTGGCTTCGGATATTGATAAGCAAATTACTCAATTTCATCGTTCATAAGGAAAACGGAGTGTGAGAGAAAGACTACTCGTTTAATTTATTTTATTCAATCTATTATTTTAATGTTATGGTAAAAATGGGGTTTCATAGACCCGTCGGAAACTCAATGTGTGCGGTACCCCAATTCAGTACATGGGCCATACGCTAGAGTGCCCCAAGTGCCCATATACCTAGGGTTACCAACTTTTATTAGAAGTAATAGAGTATATCTGATTTCAAAAGAGGTAAATAAAGAGTACGGACTTATAAAAAAGAGTATCATTTATAAAAAAAAGGTATTTTTTGGAACTTTTTGCAGCACATTAACAATTTTTCGTTGTTTTTAAAAGAATTAGTATGACTCCAAACATTCTACTCTAAGTTTACATAGATCAAGAGCTTTTTTTTAATAAATTTCAATGAAGCCCTGTTCCTTTCTTTCCGCCACTTAACTTATTTATTTATTATTTATTTGTTTAATCTTCATGCAACAAAAGGTACAAAGACGGACTTAATACCTTAGGCATTGTCTACCAGTCAACCTAGGGTAGTGGAGAGACAATATGGCAGGTGCATAAAAAAAAAGAAAATATTATTTAGACAACAAGTATTACAAAATTATATATAAAACTAAAACTAAACATACATAATTAATAAAATATATACCTATACATACATACATAACATTATATAGGTATATACACAGTGAAGGAGTTTTGAGATGATTCTGCTAATTGTGTAGAAATTAATTCCGCAACTTTCGCTTAAATGCATACTTACTCGTGACCGAAAAGCCTCTCTCAGTAAAGTCGACATTTTTGGTTACGATAATAGATATGCGTCATATATGCGTGACTGACACTAGTACCTTTAGTAAACGTTCTGCAAAAAAGAGTATTTAGTAGTGTTATAGATTATAGAGTACGCCTATATGATATAGAGTACAATACTCTATATTCGAGTACAGTTGGCAACCCTACATATACCTGCAACTTGGAAGATTTAATGAGTGTCATCGTCGATGCTGCAGTTAACGTAGGGGTATTTGGTTCGAACCATTAATCGAATTTACTATCGATTCGAAAAGAAGAAGGCAGAAGGCAAAACAACGGCAGATTAAGGCGAAGGTGGAGAGATAAGCTTGACTCTTACCGGAGGGACTGGCCAGCAATGGCCGAGGAGAGACGTGTGTGGAAAAGGGAGAGGGAGGCTAACGCCCAGCATAGCATAAGCATATAGCATAATCAATCTTATAATGTTCCCACTGCAGGGACTCAGGCCTCCTCTCTAGGAGAGGGAATGGGCCGTAATCCACAACGCGGGCCCAGTGCGAGTTGGTGATTGTCACATGTCTTCGAATTTTTGGTTCTAGGACATGCCGGTTTCCTCACGATGTTTTCCTTCACCGTTTTGAGAGCAGTGGTGATGAAATAAATTATACAAAGTAATGCGCCAATAGTCGGGGCCGTTACCACTCAGCCACCACTGCTCAAAGCCCAGCAGTGGGACTTGATAGGCTAACAAGAACTAGAACGAGTGAAGGCAAAATCAAGACTCCGGGATTGACAGAAAGAGTTACTGTGGCCCTGAACACATAGGGCAACTAACGGAACACAGGTAGGTTTTAGTCACCGCCGGGATCGCGATCCCGAATTCCGGCCACCGTAGGCGCGGGCTTGCGGACAGCGAGCAATGGGTAGCTCGCCGTCCGACTGTCTGGTAACCGCTCGGACTGAGCCCAAGAGTCGACGGCGCGTAGTGTTCCACACGCGCCTCAAGGAGATGTCAGCAACCGTAGGGGCCCAGCTGGGTCGAAGCCTACTGGGGCCATGGGATGTGGGTTTTAGTCAGTAAAAGTCTGACACGCTCTCCCGCCCCGCCCAAGGGCGGGAGATGTCATTAGATAATTTCCCACCTAAAAAAGGTGGGTTCTTGGTTTAGTTGGTAAAAGTGAGACACTTCTTCTCGCTCCATCAACAGCGGTAGCAGTTATTTGATGATTTTACACTGAAAAAAAAAGGCAAAAAAACCACACAAAAAAAACGCCAGTATCGGTTTCTAGAAAACAGGACACAGACAATATAACAAACTAATGGACAGTCTATCGACCAATTTTCTCAAATGTTGCTTGACCTTGAAGAAAGATACACCAGCTCGCGTCCGTCCGCGTGATTGGTAAAACACGAATGATAGTTATAATGATAATTACCGGATGATGTGGAGGAGGGGGCCCGTGTCGATCTTTCATCATCCCCGGTGGCGGGGGCCCGCCGCTTCCGTAGTCCATATCTGAGGAAAATAAGAAAAATTACGTTAATACAAAGAGATGAGTCAGTAAAGAATTAGGAGCTCCTAAATCTCAAATTCGGTCAATAAGTAGACTCCAATAGAAAATTAGTAACAGATAGACATATTAAACCAGCTGCAAGAAATGAAAGCTAAGATACATAGAAAATATCCAGTTCAGACCGTGTATTTTAGAAGTTTTTTAGGATGAATAGATATTTTATGAAAAGATCTTAGACATCAAAGAAAAGCTGACGCAATATCATCGTGCCTAGACATTTCTTAAAAGTCTGTAGATTGTTGTTGTTTTTTTAATGACATAAACTAGTGCTTGACTGCGATCCCACTTGATGGTAAGCAGTGATGCAATCGTCGATGGTGAAGCGCACTAGTTTATTAAGAGCCTATTCACTCTAGCTTTGAAGACACCTAAATGATAATCGTGAATTATGTTTTATTTTGTCGTTTAAATAAAAAAAATGCTCTTATCTCGATCCTTGTGTATGATCCTGGTGATACAAAACCAATGAGCAATGAGCATTTGCATCAATATTTTTATTGACAGATGTTGTTATATTTGTTGTTTACCAACCGATATCAACAGTAAACTTCGTATTTCCTATGCATATCTGTAAATCGTTGCTGATGATGATGTTTATTCATTTTTGTATTATATATTATATGTACGGTTCATTTATAATGTATCTTTTTTGTATTCGCCTTTTTTTCTCTCTCTTATCACATCTACCACTATTTTTCTCAGCATCACCAAGGTTTAGTGGTAAAAATATCTAAGGCATTAAATCCACCCGCAACGAAGGAACAGGAGTGGGTTTTTAGTCAGTAAAAGTCTGACACTATCTCTCGCTCCGCCCAAGAGCGAGATTTGTCATAAGATGATTTTCCCACCTAAAAAAAAAAAAAAACCTCCATCATCATCATCATTTATTTATTTAATAAATGATGATCCATGAATCGTTTCTTCAAATAATTTCCTTTAAAACACTATATCTGGTGAACGAAAACAACCAATACTTCACGACAAGTTGAATTTTTAACCACCACATGTTGAAAATGTCGATACAATAGAAGTAATGCATTATATCTGTCTTAAAACTAAGAAGGAACACAAATCTTCGAGTGCTGTCAAGATGCTGTGCCTTTTTGCTATCAAACACACAGGTGCCATCAACATGCAGGTCAGGTTTCAAATGAAAGTCGCGTGTGGGTATCAATGTATTTATTGTATAGATATGTTTAACAATAATTAATATGTACTGTAAGCTCTGTTTAGGTACTAATGTCTATATATTTACGTAGCTAAGCATTCACTTGTGAAAATAAGAATGGTTACTTGGAGTAAAAACTAAAATGACTCTCGACAAATCTTGACAAATTGCTATTTGAGAATAGAATATAAATAGAAGACTCAATAAAAAAATTCTTAGCCACGTAAAATGATCAGTTTAAGATATAGAAAATATGAATAAATAATGTCTTATCACAAGTTAAAGTAAGTGTAGTTGATAAGTAGTTTATTTTATCATGTATGAATTTAAAATTATGAATGATAAAATTAGATATAATACCTAATAAAATATTTATTTAACTAAAGCTTAGTGATGTCAAACTTTATATGTTATTAATGTAAAAACTTAACTTTGTAATGGATTCTTAAATATATGTGAATATTGTGTTTACAGTCATTCTCAAGAACAGTGATTCTGTTACAATTATGTGAACACACAGAAATATATTATTGGAATAACAACATTAGTAGGTACTAACAACACAACATTTTAGTAGCTAACAATCAAAACACACTTATTTGGAGATATCTCATAAATAAACTTTCTGTCCAATAGGAGATTCAAGTTTGTTCAGAAGTAAATTGGTAAAAGCTCTTTTTATCTCTATTTTTTTTAAATTTACTATTATCTTCAAATAAGTCTGCTAACCCTTAAAAAGGTTAATCATATAAAAATTCTGGACACAAAGGCTTTTTGCGTTCATTCGACATGCTCTAACGAAACCATCGTGGGGAAAGTTCTTGCTAACATCATGCGGTCATCTACATAGACAACTTAACGTCTATGTCACATTCGTGTCAGTTTTATAGGAAAGTTAGCTGTTTTATACATCCAAACGTGTTTTAGGTCCAATCAGGGTCTATACACACCGTTCTGCGAGTGTTCGCAGGAATGCTGACTGTGTTGGCTGCAAGAGTCCTCGCTGCAGGATCTGGTTGTAGGCGGGGCTGGTGTCGAGGCATCTGTCGATGAGCCGAAGGATCAATCCAAGTCTTTGGTGCTTTGTTCCGAGTGTATTTCTGTTGTGTATTGCTCTTGAAACATTAATTTGTAAAATTCTTTTTGTTTAGTTGCTATAAGTGTCTCAAGGTATCGTGTGGTTTGATGAAGTCTCGCTTTGTCTTCGTACCAAGTTTGTAAAATGTGTTAAAGTACCGGAGCGATTACATCACAAAAATATAGACCAAATAAATAAAAGCAGTGTTAACCAAATAAATTTTTTCATTGAATTCCGAGTTGAGTTATCGTAAAACAAAAACGGAAAAGTTTTAAAAATTTCACCACCAATATTCGAAGCACTGAAAATGTTTAAAATCCACATTAATGTATTTTATATTCCACATTAACCCCATTAACGGATATCAATAAACATTTTAAGGTTGTGCCATTACGAGCGTAATTGTTTAAAAGCGTTCATTTTATGCGTGGTTGACGCATATAACTGAAGTGTAATATAATAATATGTATTTTAATGTTTTCGCTAATGTCAATTTGGTGTTTACTGTTGATGGTTTTGTTGTGAACGAGATTGTCTTTTGTGTTAAGAAAGAAACATATTAATGTTTTTGAAATATAAAGTCGAAAGTCTTGTTGTTGCTATACTTAAATATATTCCGTTATAGTTTGTTATTCTTTAGCTGTCTTTCTTATAAGTTACTAGCTTCTGCCAGCGGCATCGCCCGCGTAAAAGAAGGTTTCTCCATAGAAACTTTGAACCCCCGTTTCATCCCTTTAGGGATATATTTCACCGACCAGTTGCGCCGCCATGGTGTCCGTAAGCTATCAAACAAGACACCAGAGTCGCTACACCACACTGAGACAGTTTCAAAATGGACCTTAAGTGCACGTGTCCGAATTGGTCGCGCCGCCAAATTGGTTGCGCAACCAAACGGACACCAGGTGAGTAATTCTCTATAGAGCTGTATACATTTTGTTGGTAGCGGCGACTGGTCGCACCGCCATGGTGTCCCGGTGAAATATAGCCCTTAGGGAAAGAATTTTGGAAAATCTTCTCTTAGTGCTCGCCTATGTCATAAAAGGAAACCTTGTGCAAAATTCACGCTCCTAGTAGTTTTGGCTATGTGTTGATATGTCAGTCAGTCAGTCAGTTTCTCCTTTTATATAATTATATAGATTTAAGATTTACGATATCAACCCGTCTTGTCATCGGTAACTTGCAAATAAATCTTGCCTGTGCTGCCTGCATAAAGACCAAGATATGAATGCATTTCATTCATATCTTGGTCTTTGTCCTATAGTCAAAGAAAGAAAGCAACTGTAAGAAGGTAGCAATACCGATCTGTCTGGGTTCAGAGGCCATTACCATGACGTGTCAAAATGTCAGGCGAGCGACCGAGAAGAGGGATGGAGCTATACACCCTATATCCACCATAGGCGCGGGCTTGCGGACGGCGAGCAATGGGTAGCTCGCTGTACGACCGTTCGGTAACCGTCCGGACCGAGCCCAAGTCGTCGACGCGAAGTTCCACGCGCACCTCAAGGAGATGTCAGCAAACCGTAGGGGCCCAGTAGGGTCGAAGCCTACTGGGGCCAAGGGTCTGATTCTGAAAGGAAGACTCGGCCCTGGTACGAAAGGAAACGAAGGAACAGGAGTGGGTTTTTAGGCAGTAAAAGTCTGACACGCCCTCCCGCGCAGCCCAAAAGCGGGGGATGTCATTGGATGATTTTCGCAACTACAATAAATAAAAAAAGACGAAAACGCGTCTATGAAGCTACGCGTCCGTGGAAAGTAGACCTTAGCTTGGCATATTATTAAATGGCGTAAGTACTGGCAAAAACTGATACCATTTTTGAAATAATAAAATATTGTGACATTTTTATATTGGCATAAATTTCAGCTGCGACTTAAAAAAATTGTTAACGCAATATGTTAAAATATCAACCTGTCGTGCCAAATTTTATATTTTGGACTGGATAAAACACAACCAAATATTTCAGTAAAGAGAATAATAAAATACTATGGAAACGCAATATTTTAAAGGTATTATAATTCCGATTTCAAAGAGCAGAGAAACAAGGTTTTTTTTTAAGTAATGTCGTGTTCAGACAGAAATACGAAATGAAGAAAAATGATTATATTCAAAAGTTAAATTAAACTTAAGTCTTTAACCATATAGTAACCGCATTTTAGAATTTACAAATTATAAAATGCGATATTATTAAGCAGGCATGCACGAGTGGCAGAATTATTTTATACACAAATAGCTGAGTCATCTCAATAACCCCTTGTATTTATGTTAAATAATTATATATATTATACTAGCCGTCCCGGTAGACAGACAGATTGAAGCGCCACCTACCGGGGCCAATTGTACTTTCAAACCGTCTAGAGACCCACTCAAATATACACGCAAAATTACATCCAAATCGGTCAAGCCGTTTAGGAGGAGTTAGGCGACAAACACACGTTTTAACTACATATATTTCTGTACGCACTTGCCATATTGTCTCTCCACCACCATTTAATGACTGGTAGAGAATTCACCTTTGTACTTTTGGTTTGCATAAAGTTTTAATAAATAAATGTTTAGTTTATATAAAAATGAAACTTTAGCTGTCGCAAATATATTAAGCTAAACCATTCCAACATTTAAATCGAGCTACTATCCCATCTGTACCCACCATACGATATAAATGTTTACCAGCACAGGTGGATGAAAAAAGGGGAGAGAGCGACGTACCCCATCCATTTTTAAACGGTACACAAGCAGGTGTGAACGAAAATCGTTGCATCCATCCCCTGTTTTAGTAAGGTTGCGTTAAAAGAAGATCGTATAAGGATCAACGTAGACAGAACAGCAAAATATTATATCATGTTCTTTACTGTCAAGTTTTGAGTGATAAACATACTTATATATTTCTAAATACATACCTACATATTATAGATAAATTACACCCAGACACAGAACAAATGATCGTGCTCATCACACAAACATTTTTGGAAAAAATAATAAACCTTATAATACCTCTAATATTATGAAGAGGTAGGTATTTTAAAATTTAGTTAACTACCTAAAGGATTGGCCAGAGGTAGGTTTTTTTTTTTTTTTTTTTATTGGTGGGAAAATCATCTTATGACAAATCCCGCTCTTGGGCGGAGCGGGAGATAGTGTCAGACTTTTACTGACTAAAAACCCACTCCTGTTCCTTCGTTGCCTTCGTCCCAGGGCCACGGTTTCGTTTTCACACTACCCATGGCCCCAGTAGGCTTCGACCCCGCTGGGCCCCTACGATTTGCTGACATCTCCCTGAGGCGCGCGCGGAACAATACGCGCCGTCGACGACTTGGGCTCGGTCCGGATGGTTACCGGACGGTCGGACGGCGGGCCACCCATTGCCCGCCGTCCGCAAGCCCGCGCCTACGGTGGCCGGAAATCGGGATCGGAATCCCGGCGGCGGTTGGGGCGTGAGGACAGTTGCCGTTGCCTCACGCGATCGGCTGCCTCCTTTGCTAGCATTACTGCTTCGCAGAAGGAGGCGACCGCCTGCCACTCCTCCTCGCTCCGGACCATGGCCTGTACCAAGGCCCGGCGCGAGAGATCGCCGCCGCCGATCGCCCCCACGAGGACACGGCGTTGCTCTTCCCAAGCGGGGCACACTTCCACCGTGTGCTCCACCGTGTCCTCCGGGTGGTCCACACAGTGGCGACACCCGGGCGTCACTTCCGCACGAATCCGGTGCAGGAACTTCCCGAACTTCCCGTGTTCGGTGAGAACCTGCGTCATGCGGAAGGTGAGGACGCCGTGAGGTCTTTCCAACCACGCCTCAAAGAAGGGACTTACCGCCATAATTGTGGCGTGCCCAGGCCAGAGGTAGGTAAGGATAGAAAAGAATGAAAGGGAGTTCTTTATTTTATTTTATCTATTGGGGAAAACAAACAATAATAAATAGGGAATTACATAAAAAAGGCTTAGAAATAGTTTTACACATGTGACATCAACAACGTTCTCCACATATAAAAACGTGAGACACTTGGTTTGACAAGCGTTGTAATTTTTCAATTTTTTATAAGGGAATGCGAAAAGTTTTTTTAAAATTACAATTTTGTGAACCACTCACAAACAATAGAGTTGGCCTATTATTAATTATATTGATTCTTTTACAAGTCGAGTAACGTTATTTTGAATTGAATTGAATCATCCGGGATGAAATCTACCAAAGTTATGGCACTTATCGACAATGTAGCCTATAACTATCGTAATAGAATTAATTCGTCCAGATATCAATGAATCAATGCGAAAGTTCTTGAGGATTCTGCTGATCTTTCTGCGCTGACCCTTAAATGAAAAAGGGTATCTGTCTGTCTCTCAGTCATTGACAGAATAAGATGCGATACAGAATTGAATATTTCATTACAACTGCGATTTGTTTTTGTTTGGGAATATTCATTCTCGAATGTATGTCGTATTTCGAAACAATGTGGATTTTTTTTAGCCTTTTCCTTTTGGTGTTGTTTATCAGTGACATAAGATAATCCTAAGGGAAGAATGCGTACAGCTAAGGAGTGGAATTCCCTGCCCGAGTCTGTGTTCCCTGATAGCTACAACCTAGGGGTCTTTAAGGCAAGAGTGAATAGGTTACTTCTAGGCAAGCGTGCTCCATCGTCGGCCACATCATCGCTTACCATCAGGTGAGATGGTGGTCAAACGCGAGCCTATCAATAATAAAAAAAAAAAAAAGAAAAGAATTTAGTAGGTACCCAGCTCAGCTCATAGAAGATGCGAACGTAAAAAACCGGCCAAGTGCGAGTCGGACTCGCCCATGGAGGGTTCCGTAGCAGCAAGTAACATAATAATGGTTCACGGTGTATGTACATAATTATAAGGTTTATGTTTATGAAATTAAATGTTTTTTTTTTTTATATTTGAGTTGATTGAATGAAAGGTAAAATGCGGTTTACGATTTATGACGTACTAAAAAAAAAACTACTGACCAGATCTCGTTCAAACCAATTTTCGTTGGCAGTTTTTATAGTAATGTACATCATATATTTTTTTTAGTTTTATCATTCTCTTATTTTAGAAGTTAGAGGGGGGGGGACACACATTTTACCACTTTGGAAGTGTCTCTCGCGCAAACTATTCAGTTTAGAAAAAAATGATATTAGAAACCTCAGTATCATTTTTGAAGACCTATCCATAGATACCCCACACGCATGGGTTTGATGAAAAAAAAAAATTTGAGTTTCAGTTCTAAGTATGGGGACCCCCAAAATTTATTGCTTTTTTTCTATTTTTGTATGAAAATCTTAATGCGGTTCACAGAATACATCTACTTACAAAGTTTCAACAGTATAGCTCTTATAGTTTCGGAAAAAAGTGGCTGTGACATACGGACGGACAGACGGACAGACAGACAGACAGACAGACAGACAGACAGACAGACAGACATGACGAATCTATAAGGGTTCCGTTTTTTGCCATTTGGCTACGGAACCCTAAAAACTGGAAATATGTTTGTTTCCCTTTAACCAAACAGATAAAAATGTATTGTGGGAATTTAGAATTGGTAACTTTTTTATTATTATGATAGGCTCGCGCTTGACTATTATCTCACCTGCCCCCCTAGCCAAGTTACAATCGTATTGTTCGCGCTGAACGCCTCGAGTAGGCCACGCCTCCGATTCCTTTGTTCTGACGTCATCTCGACGCTCAGTCACGTGGTCAGAACAAAGGAATCGGAGGCGTGGCCTACTCGAGGCGTTCAGCGCGAACGAAACGATTGTAACTTGGCTAGGGGGGCTGATGGTAAGCGATGAGGTGGTCGACGATAGAACACGCTTGCCTAGAAGTAGCCTATTCACTCTTGACTTAAAGACAACCCAGGTTGTAGCTATCAGGAAGCACAGACTCCGGCAGGGAATTCCACTCCTGAAGAGCAGCCAACTCGACATACATTTTCACTGTTTTTCTTCATACAAACAACCGCTCTTACGCGATTATGACGTTATATACACATTTTTCATTAGATATTTTGGAAGCACAGATATCTTGTGGATATTATCTTGGCTTCTATTCAAATAAATTTATAAATTTGTGTAAACCTAATCCAGTAAAGACCTCTGAAAATCTGCTATTTGGATTGAAATTTAAAAAATTCATAATATTCTAAAAAATTAAAACCATCAAAAAATATAACTATAAAATCCTTGCAAATTTAATCAAGAATCTAAATGATGAAAAAATTTTCCAAAAACTTTTATAGTTTAAAAGAAAACACGTATTTCCTGGAACAAATTTTGTAAAATATATAAATAAATGACAGTATTACCGAGTGCCAGCAGAGCTTTCTGGTATTATCTCTCTGTTTTCACATTGCCTTTTTTATTAAACACTAGAATTGCCTGCAGACTCAGGAATAAAGCAGCTTTCTAGCGGTGAAAAAACTTTAGCAATCGGACCAGTACCTTCAGAGATTACCTCCTACAAACAAAAAAAAAAAAACTTTACCTCTTTATAATATTAGTGTAGATTGTGTTGGATGAACCGGCAAGCTTTTAAACCATGCTCAGGTTGACGATACACGAGTGGAGGAGGGCCCTCTTAACTGTGCGTAAAGTGTTCCCAAAACGTTTAGTGCGTATGAGTGGGATGTGTACCATCTACCTGTGGCGCGTACGGGCTTGGCGCAATTAAGGGGAGGTTGTACTAATTTTGAACTTTTTTGAACTTCTGGAAATCCACAAAAAGAGAACACCAAGAAAAAATATTTTATTAAAAATTGACCATATGACCAAGTGCTGGGTAAAAATCAAAACATGATATTTATAAACTGGCCGGCTCGATAAAAAAAAAATCGCGAATCTGACCCTAACTTAGTGATTTCAAACGTGTACCTATATCTACGAGATTACGTCACGGAAATATTTGAAAGTTACATAAAATAATAAAGATTGTTTTTTAAAGGGCAAAAACAAAAATCTTGTATAGTTACTATGTTTTTTTTTTTAAATAAAAATAAAATCGCTGTTACGGGGCCGCGAAGTCGACATAGACCCGGGCGGAGTTCATACAAAATACTCTGTGACTACAACCGGCTCTTAAGTCATGCATATGACACCACCCCACTTTAAAAAGAAAATGTTTGACTTGGGAAATCAACAAATAATTTCTCCCGCTCTGGGTTTTTTTTTTTTCGGGTGGGAAAATCATTTAATGACTTCCCCCGCTCTTGGGCGGAGCGAGAGATAGTGTCAGACTTTTACTGACTAAAAACCCACACCTGTTCCTTCTTTGCTATTTTTCCAGGGCCCCGGGGATCTCTTTCACATCACCCATGGCCCCACTAGGCTTCGATCCTGCTGGGTGCGTCGACGACTTGGGCTCGGTCCGGACGGTTACCGGACGATCGGACGGCGAGACACCCATTGCTCGCCGTCCGCAAGCCCGCGCTTACGGTTGCTCCCGCTCTGGGTGGAGCGAGAAGCAGTATCAGATTTATGCTAACTACAACCCACCAGTGTTTTTTCAATTGCTTTTGCGTTCCAGGGCCGTGTTAATTCTTTTTTTTTTCTTTCAAATGGTCCCGTAGCCCAAGCAGTCTTCGGCTCTAGTAAAAAAATTGCTCCCTAAACGTAATACCAAAATCATTTACAGTTTGAGCATATATCCACCATATTATGATATTCACATTATGACACTAGTAGGTTTTTTTTTTCGGTGGGAAAATCATCTTATGACATCCCCCGCCCTTGGGCGGGGTGGGAGATAGTGTCAGACTTTAACTGACTAAAAACCCACTCCTGTTCCTTCGTTGCCTTTCGTACCAGGGCCGAGTCTTCCTTTCGGAATCAGACCCTTGGCCCCGGTAGGCTTCGACCCTGCTAGGCCCCTACAGTTGCTGACATCTCCTTGAGGCGCGCGTGGAACAGCACGCGCCGTCGACGACCTGGGCTCGGTCCGGACGGTTACCGGACGGTCGGACGGCGAGCCACCCATATGACACTAGTAGGTAAGTGTATGTCGGCTTGCCTAAATATAATTATCTGTTGGTCGTGCAATCATTAATCCTTCCTAGCATGCACAAAGATACAATCTAGGTTTAAACCCCTCCAAAACATCCCTCCAACGTTAGTACACAGTACATACGCAAGAAAATCATTGAGGGCGCGCTACGAGCGGGGCTGGCAGTTTATGAATTATTTAGAGCTAGCGTAGGTATGTCGGTCCATGCCAGGGTTGCCACGGATCGATTCTGTGTGCATTTTGTAGTTGTATGATGTGCTCCGGTACTTCTAGTATATGGGACTAGGTTTTTTTTAAGGTGTGAATTCATCTAGTGACGTCTCCTGCTCTAGCGTGGACCGAGAGGGCGTGAAAGACTATTACTAACTACAACCACACCTCCGTTCCTTTAGTTGCCTTTCGTTTTTTTTAAGGTGTGAAATCATCCAATGACTTCTCGCTCTCTGGGTGGAACGGGAGGGCGTGTCAGACTTTTACTGACTAAAACCACACCTGTGTTCTTCTAACTACCCTTTGCGTTCTAGGACTACGGGTTTCCTTTTCAGAAATTCCCCGCGGTCCTAGCTAGCAGGTATCGGCCCTGCTGGGCCTCAATGGTTTGGTGACATCTCTTTGAGGAGCGCGTAAATCACTACGCGCTGTTGACGACTGGACTCGGTCCGGTTAATTACCGAACGGCCGGACAGCGGGCTACCCATTGCTCGACGGCCGCAAGCCCGCATCTACCGTGGCTGGTTCTGGGACCGCGAGTATCCCTTTCATGTGTTCCCCATGACCTTAGCAGGCATAGGCTTTATATGGGTCTGGGTGTACTTCTTAAATTGATGTTCAATTTATCTATACATATAAATAAAATTGAAGTATCTGTTTGCAATATAATTTTTTTTTCTAAATGCATATAAAAGTAGATTCCATACCTATAGCAAAAAATGCAACTTTTAGTTGTATAATTTTTGTCTGTCTGTCTGTTTATTCTGTATAGTCTTCGAAACGGCTGAACTTCCACTGGTAGATAGTTGATGTTACAAGGACGAATTTGGTTATTTTTATTTAGAAAAAGAATTAAGGTTCTGCACAAAAAAAAAACTTTTGAAATTGTGATATAACGGCATTGTGCTGTATTAGGAGCATGACGCGGAAGAAGTCGCGGGTACTAGCTAGTATATTAATAAATGTTGCATGGTTTATAAAGGTAGGTATTCTTTATTGTCAAATATTTGAGTCATTAAAAATTTCACTGAATTAGATATTTTTTTCAAATGAAAAGCAATTGGGAGTATATCTCATATCTGAAAAAGTTCAATTCCCGAATTGAGTTACGAAGATTTTTCCGAATCGTAAATAAAGTTTTTTTTGTGACGTAACTACAAATTTACAGTTTTCAGATTTTTTCCTATACTTATTCTATGAGACCTTGCTTCATCCCGTGAGCACGGATATCTATGCCCGTGAGTGTCGAAATACACGTTTTTTGCGACATAAACGGCCGTGTCTATTTTTTCGTTAACTCAGAAGTTTGATTTTTTTCACAATTTCAAGGGACCACAGACTTGAGTATATGGTTTTAATTTCAACTCGATACCTCCACGCGTTCCCGAGATAAAAGGTCTTAACAGACAGACAGATAGACGGACAGACAGACGGACAACAAAGTGATCCTATAAGGGTTCCGTTTTTTCCTTTTGAGGTACGGAACCCTAAAAATGGGACCTTAGTAATACTTAAAAAAAAAGTGTCATTACAATCGCTCTATCTGATTTAGAGAATTCACTACCTATAATTATTTGAAAACACACCACACACACAGACCAGTCAGTTAGCATAGAATCTAATTTCCACCAAAATACACGGTGCAATTTCATGTTTAACAGTTACAGTCAACGGTATTGCCAGCAACACAGCGGCATTTAAATGTTATCGTCTTGCAACCCTGGGCGTTATTGCAATTCCCGACGGTACGAAGCGTATCTTCTATTTCGCCGCCGGATTTCAACGGGGACGGACGCCTTTCACTCTCTTGCTTTTGAATGGCGATGATTCTTTTTTTATCTACGCTCGTTTTGAGGTCTTCTTGTTACTCTTAAGTGTTTTTTTTTTTTACAGATTTCTTTTATGTAAAGGTGAGAATTGAGACCTGTTTAATTGACTGGCCTGTTGGTCTAGTGGTTAGTGGCCCTGATTGCTATGCCGGAGGTCGTGGGTTCGATTCCCACCCTGGACAAATGTTTGTGTGATGAACACGATCATTTGTTCTGTGTCTGGGTGTAATTTATCTATAATATGTATGTATTTAGAAATATATATGTATGTTTATCAGTTGTGTAGTACTCATAACACAAGCTCTGCTTAGCTTGGGATTAGACAGCGCTGTGTGATAGTTGTGAAAAATATTATTATTATTAAATATATCTGTCTCTCTCTCATAAACACCGTTTTCTAAGATGGCCTTAAAGGCGTAATGGACTTTGTCAGAGTCCATGTCGAACTTTTCTTTCTAATGATTAACTTTGAAATATTGTAACTTAGTCGCCTTTCATATTAATTTACCAGAAGGAAAAAGTATTTTATTTAGCACATAATATTTCGTGCATATTCCCTATTCTACGAGTATTTTTTATCCATCATAAGTTTTTTTTGGAGTATTGAGTATAGAAGGTAAGAAAAGCAATTAAAAAACTGAAAGTACATGAAATAAGATTTCACTAAAACGCCACCAAATAACACGAATCATGAATTATTTTTCATATTCCTATCCATATCAAAATCAACGACAGATAAAACTATTCAATACGCTTTTAATCTTACAAAGAACGGTTTTGAATTCAATTTCCTAGCCAAAGTCTGTTTGAGCGCCATTTTGTGAATCGTTTAAAACCAATTTCGCTTTTCTTCAGAAAGCCTCATTTGGTAATATGTGATCTGCCATCTTTTATGCATGAAAATTTTCAATTCCAAGCAAAAAATTCACGTTTCTTTACAAAGGTTTTACGATATTTTTATAGTGTAACAAGAAGATAATTTTGCTTGGTAATTCTAGGGAAATTTAAAAACATAATATGTTTTTTTTTAAGGGATTCAAATATGAGTTGGTTTTTCAACATTTTTTGTTTCTTTTTTTAACTGTTTTAGAAAGTTTATGTAAAATATGGTAAAATTATTTAAATACATTTGGACCAAGCTCCATACATTTTTGGTCATTCTCCTTTGGATTTCCAATATTTTTGCTTAAGATGGTCCTTTTTCACTCGCTTATCGTCAACATCGAGCATGGTTTAAAAGCTTGTTACTTCATCTAACACAGTCCAACGCGATGTTTGACGAAGAGGCAACACGAAAAAAGAGAGATAACGCCTGAAAATTCTGTTAGCATTCGGTAATTCCGCGATTAACTCGAATGTTTCACAAAATTTGTTTTTGAAAAAAAAAATTGTCATCACTCAGAATTATTATTGATAGGCTTAAGCTTGAGCCCTATCTCACCTAATGGTAAATGATGATGTGGTCGACGACAGAGCACGCTTGCCTAAAAGTAACCAGGTAACATTTCAAAACCGCGTTAATAATATTAGAAAAGATCTAAAACAGTTACTTAAATGAAAGTCAAAAACTAAAAACATTAGTATAAACATAATGAAGAATATTCAAACCCAAATGTTTAAAATGCGAATTTCGCAACCAAAGAGATGAATATATTAAGATATCTATGCAAAACTCACGAATTTTACAATTTTAGCACTTTCGTAGCATGTTAACGTTCACAGATATTTTGTGTACATATTTTAATGCATTTTTTTTTGTGTCACTTTGTAGGTAAACAATAAAATGTATTGTACTGAAGTTGGAATTGTTGAACAAACGATACGAATACTGTGAAAATTTAAAATATTTTCTTGTTATTTCTGGGTGTCTTGTGTATGTAATTTTTTATGCTTGTAAAAGCAGCCACGATAGAGAAGTAATTCCTAGAGTGGGCAAGAGCTTTGGTTTTTAAAAACAAAAAAGAAAATTTGGTGTCGGCGCAACACGTCTACCAATCTCCTTGTTAACCGTCACGCTATCATCCGCTCCCTATTCTTTCATGTCATTCCTCTTAGTATTTTTTTTTAATTCTTGATAGGTTCGCACTTGACCGCTATCTCACCTGATGGAAAGCGACGATGTGGTCGACGATGGAGCGCGCTTACCTAGAAGTAACCTATTCACTCTTGACTTACAGATTCCCGGGTTGTAGCCATCAGGAAACACAGACTCCGGCAAGGAATTCCACTCCTTAGCTGTAAGCACAATGAATGTGTTTCCAAAACGTTTTGTGCGTATAGGTGGGATGTCCACCATGGCGCATTGCTGTACTGGTGGTCCGATGATGGAACGGGCTAGGCGGAATTAGGTTATGCAATTCCGACGCACACTCCCCGAAATGCAACCGGTAGAAAACCAACAGGCCTAGCAACTCGGCGTCGATGATCAAGACTTTGAAGCCTCGACTCAACGAGTGCATCATTGTCAATGATCCTCCTGACTCGCCTCTCAAGTGCATCAAGCTGGTATCGGGCAGATAAGTATAATATAGTATCCGTCTATAGCCTTCCTCTCCATCTCATCAATATTTATACTCATTATAAATACCTTCTCGATTTGGATTAGACATGTAGGTAAGGCACAGGACCGTTCATTGTGGCGGCATTTGGGGGAGGCCTATGTCCACGAGTGGACGTCTATCGGCTATGTATGTCTGTCGGTAGATCACGCTTTTTCAATAATAATTTTAGGTTAGTTAGGTTTGTTTTTTTCTTTCTCATATACAACTTATGCATGCGGGGTTTACATATAAGTGATTGTTACACCATTGTACTATTTATTGTATGTTACCTTTAGCATAATACCAGTGTAAACAATTGTTGGTGAACCAATAAATAAAATGAAATGAAATAAAAACAGTCTTAAAAGCCTCCGGTTCAAAATTAAACCTACCAAAACCAACCGGTTCAAAGTTTCACATTGGAATGAAGTTGTGGGAATTAAAAGCCGAGTTTAAACTCGGAGCAAGCCGGGAGCATCGACGGGTTTGAACACTTTCTGAGCAGTTGGGATAACTGAATGTGGATATTTGGATAAGGAGACGAAGCGATAGCGGTAGGTGAAGCGATTAGATAAAGCGATGCCTATTTTTTTTAGGTTTCCGTACCTCAAAAGGCAAAATCGGAACCCATATAGGATCACTTTGTTGTCAGTCTGTCTGTCTGTGTCTGTCTGTCAAGACCCTTTATCTCGGGAACGTGTGGAGGTATCGAGTTGAAATTAAAATCATATACTCAGGTCTGCAGTCCCTTGAAGCTGTGAAAAAATAAAAAATCTGAGTTAACGGAAAAAAGTACGGCCGTTTATGTCGTAATAAATGTGTATTTCGACACTCTCAAGGGAATCAAAATTCATAGGGTACTTTCCGTTGACCTAGAATCCTGAAATTTGGCATGAAGCAAGGTCTCATAACAGAAGTATAGGAAAAAATCTGAAAACTGTAAATTTGTAGTTACGTCACAAAAAAAAACTTTTTTACGATTCGGTAAAATCTTCGTAACTCAATTCGGGAATTTAACTGTTTTCATAGGTAAGTTTGTACGGAACCCTCAGTGCACGAGTCCAACTCGTACTTGCCCAGTTTTATAAAAACACTTTTACACGTCAATTTTTTAATCAATTTAAACTAGATGAAGCCGGTGTTTCCTAGCTGACAACCATGAGAAGAAACACCGAGACTTTGACCCCTGAGTTTGGGGTCAAAGTTTCTTTTAAACTCCATACAACAAACATGTAATGGTCAAATCATATGAGAACCATGCAGATTGGAGTCTAAGATGGTCTTTTGAAGATAGAACCACACAGTTCTGAGCGGACCTGTCCAGTCAGTCAGTGCAAGCATTTGTCAGTATTCGTGTAGCTCAACTCAGAACTACTAAGGAGCTCAACTATTTGACGCAGATAATGTATAACACGGTACTGCCAGATCTATCAACTCTGCAAGGTCTATTGGTAGACTTCATCCTTCAAAGTAACACCGCGCATGACCTCGTCTGGCTATAGAGTGCGCTGATGGACCTTGAATGTGTAAATATTGATTTTATTTATTTCTTCCTGTCACGAAGATATTCTTCTAAAAGTTTATTTTTTTACTGAAGACTAAATAGTATTTTAAATGAAAAAGTTGGATAATTTTAAGTTGTTCAAATAATGAATTTCGATTGAAGTTCGATGAGTTTTTCAAGTTCAAGTTTCCTTGTTAAGTTTGGAATAAGTAATGTTTTAACACATTTTTCTCCTAATAATGTCAATCATTATTAGGAGAAAAATGTTTTTGTAATAATGTTTCCAATTATTCGTAGAAACATTGACATTATTAGGAGAAAAATGGTTTTGTAATAATGTTTCCAATTATTTCTAGAAACATTGACATTATTAGGAGAAAAAATTATTGAAATCATTAGGATGATTTTACGGACTTTATTAATTAGTAGAATAATTTTATGGATATACACTTCTGGACACATCTATTGGCCCACCTTAGAGTTTAGGTTTCGATGGCCCCTACCGAAATATGATTGCTAGATTGAACAAAAACTGTTGATGCAGTTTTAAACCTGATACATTTTACCATCTTTTTCGATCGTATTGTTTTAAATTTGAATTCAGAATACCATACGACATGGAGCTACGCCTAACAAGTCGGATATGCGCCTTGTTAAAGGCAATTGATTTTTTAATAAAAAACATGTTTTATCAAATAAAGGTTTAATTTAATAACGCGTGTTGCCTCCATGGGCATCTACCACAGCTCTCATACGATTAGGCATAGAGTTCATCAACCGCTCTATGAAATTTTGAGGGATCATCTCCCATTCCTCTTCTATGGCAGTTTTCAACTCCTGCATCCTCTGGGCAACTGGCTGACGAGCCCTAACACGTCTTTTTAGCTCGTCCCACATGTGCTCAATGGGGTTCATGTCTGGGCTTCTGGCTGGCCAGTCCATAACTGTGATGTTCACATCCCGAAGATATTCCCTGACGATGCCGGCCGCATGGGCTCGTGCATTATCAAGCATAAAAAGGAAATTTGGGCCCACATAGTCCGCGTATGGTATCACGTGAGGTTCTAAGCACTCACGAATGTACCTTTCAGCATTTAATGTTGGCAGCCGTGGTCCTGTAACAACCTTAAGTTGAGTTTTGCCGCTCGCGGATATACCGCCCCAGACAGTCCATGAGCCACCGCCATAAGCAACCCTCTCTTCAAAGCAGCATTGTGCGAAACGCTCTCCCTTACGTCGGTAGACCTTCTTCCTTCCATCATTGCCATGTAACACAATTTTAGACTCATCAGAAAAGAGTACACGGCTCCAATCTTGCTGTGTCCAATTTAAATGACTGCGTGCGAAATGAAGGCGCGCTGTTCGGTGGGCTCGCGTTAGTTTGGGCCCATTAGCTGGCTTGTGTGGTACCATATCGCGTTCTTTTAACCTTCTCCGAACAGTTCGAGCGCTCACAGATACTCCGTGGAAGTCGCGAAGTTGGTTTTGTATCTCAATGGAGGGAAGGTGACGATTTCTCAAGCTGGTCGTCACGATGAATCGATCCTGCCTTTCAGTTGTGACCCGAGATCGTGACCTTCCTTGGCGACGAACAAAGCCGCCAGTCTCTAGGTACCTCCGATAAACATTTCGGACCGCAGATCGACTTAAATTAAGTTGAGCACTCACGTTTCTTTGGCTGTGTCCGGCCTGAATAAGTGCCACAGCTTGGGTGGCGACTTCAGGTGAAGTATCCATAGATTATTGATAGAACCTCACCTTAATGTTAAGAATAAGTAATGTTTGTTGCAAAACCAAAGATATCAATCACTTTTTCAAGAATTAAATCCAAGTAAACCAATAAAACCAAGTTTTCTTAGTATTCGATTGTTTGATATCAACAAACAGGCTCCAAATTGTCTTTTGTTTCTTTAAATTCTGTGTTCGAAATTAAAAAAAAAGACTATTGAATGAAATTGTGAATGTGCCAGGTTCAAAACTGCATAAAAACTTTTTGCTCGACCTAATATAAAATTTTAGCTAGGACCAAACGAAACTGAAAATACAAGGTGGGCCAATAGATGTGTCCAGAAGTGACCACAAGTCACAAGTCACAGTAGTGAGTGTAGTGAAGTGAGTGAGTGAGTGAAGTGAGTGAAGTGAGTGTGAGAAGTGAGATATGGACCTGAATCACTGTTGCATGATTCACGTACTCAGTAATTTTAAAATATTATTTTAATTTCAATCATTTAATTAATTCAATTATTATTATTATCTTAATTTTAATTTTTGTGTCGTATATGCTTGTATATTCTTATTTATTATCATTTTAATGTAATGTATGAAATTTAATGTTTTCAATGTTTAATTTTAATGTATGATCCAATGTTCATTGATGTAAATAAATAAATAGATAAATATGGACTTTATAATTTAGTAGAATAATTTTACGGACTTAAATAATAATCAATAGGATAATTTTGCGGACTTTAATAATCAGTAGGATAATTTTACGCGTGTTGGTAACTGGGCAGTAGGGAACAAGCATAGCTGTAAGATAATTTGTGACAAGTTTAATATTATATAGGGTGACTGGTAATTAGTGTACGATACTTAAACACGTGATTGTGCTCATGATAACCAACCACTTTTACTATGGGAACAAACCTGAAATCGCGAAAAAAAAATCAGCTGTTCAGTATATTTATGTTTGCCTAATGTACTGAACAGCTGATATTTTTTTCGCGATTTCGGCTTTGCTCCCATAATAAAAATTGTCTGTTATCATGAGCACAATCACGTGTTTAGGTATCGTACACTAATTGCCAGTCACCCTATATACCTAACCAGTGTTTGATCAGCGGTGTGTTTAGTTCATAACTCTCGGTGTTAGGATTCTAGCAGCGCCACATAATGACAAACCAATATCTAATATTTTACCATTTTTACTTTTCTGTCTGCGTCTAGGTAGGTACCAGTGTTGAGCAAAATTTAGTTTGATTGATGATTTATATGACTAATGATTAAAATATTCAATCATGACTAATAACTAAAAAAATCAATCATTAGTCATGATTCATGATTGATTTATTTAGTCATGATTAAATCAATCATAACTAAATCAATCAATTAATTCGATTGAAAAAATTAGTTGAATGACCCAACACTGGTACCTACCGTTATTTTAAAACCGGCATCCATTTTGAACGACCCTCCTGTTCATTTTCCCGAACATTCAGCAAACTGTGACAATCCAGTCACAAGTTAGACGATTTGTGAAACTTTTCACAGTTCTGCACAATTCAGTTCTAGTAAATACATAGAAAAGTTGTCCTTCATACGATTTTCAGAATATGTTAATATATTGAAATGAAGCTATGTTTCTATGTATATTTTCTATGACACAAAACTTGCATTAATAATACTTTAACTTTAGAGAAATCTCTGACCTTATAAGGTCTTAAGAAAATTTGAATTTTGCGGCAAACCTGGCACTTTTACCTAATTTGAAAAGTAATTAAATGGTAGGAGAACATTTATTAAAACCCAAAAAAAAGTTATGTTTTTAACTAAAAAAATAATAATCCCTCCTGACGGCAAAAAGTGATACAATGGTTGATGGTGAAGCGCACTAGTTTATCAAGAGCCCATACACTCTAGCCTTGAAGACACCTAAATTATAATCGGACGGGAAGACCGCAGCAGACAAATTCTTCCAGTCCTTCGATGTACACGTTATAAACGACGAATTTTCAATAAAATGTATATTATTGCTCGTATGAACGGGTATGTGAATGCTATAGGAAACTATCGGAGATAATTTTAGCTGTCCGTCGTGTGAAAAGCTCTTGATTAAGGCTACAGTTGAGTTCGGGACTAGTTAGGTATTCCCGAAAACTTTACGTGAGTATATTCGTAGGTATATTCAAAAGTTAGAAAGTATGTTTTAGAGCGAAAATATTATCATGTGTTGTTGCTTTTGATGTGTTATATAATGCCATTAAAAAACCTTGCCAGGCTCAAATGATTTTTTTAACAAGAGATATTTTTTACACATAAAATACTTGTAGAACCTAAAATAAGGACACACTGGAATGTTTTTTTTCCGTTTTTAGTAATGTTGAGTTTTGAGGTATTTTTTATGTGAATGCTATAGGAAACTATCGGAGATAATTTTAGCTGTCCGTCGTGTGAAAAGCTCTTGATTAAGGCTACAGTTGAGTTCGGGGCTAGTTAGGTATTCCCGAAAACTGTACCTACGTGAGTAATACGTAGGCATATTCAAAAGTTAGAAAGTATGTTTTAGAGCGAAAATATTATCATGTGTTGTTGCTTTTGACGTGTTATATAATGCCATTAAAAACTCTTGCCAGGCTCAAATGTTTTTTTTTTTTAACAAGAGGTATTTTTAACACATACTCGTAGAACCTAAAATAAGGACACACTGAAATGTTTTGTTTTTAGTAATGTTGAGTTTTGAGGTATTTTTGTTAGAATTTCTTGTATGTAATTATGTTACAGGATATACAGTTAACTAGTCAAAACTTTTATTAAGTTTATTTTATTATTTAATACTTGTATATAAGTACTTAGAATCATTACAAAATGTTTTTTAAATTGTCACAAAAAACCTCCCAATCAAAAAAATTTTTAAATTGATAATTGATAATTTTTTAATTGATTAATTTTTAATAATTTTTTAATTTTTTAAATCGTATTTCTAGTAAATGCGTAAATTTTAAACTAATTCTGATCTACTACTTCTGGTCAATTCTTGCAGTTCAAAATCATTTTGACCAATTAACAGTTTTGACTGTGACATATATTAACATAAATTGAGTACAAATTGTGTATTTAGAAACGCAAATCATAACCGTGGCCAAATAATCGTCAGTGTACTTACCTTTTTACCTACCACCGTCTGACTCATCAATTTCATCACAGTTTCTCACGGAGTAAAAAAATCTTTGATGTAGTTCCAAACTACCACACATAATCAATCATTGCCTTTATATAGTACAACGATTTCTTTCTCCCATATGGGTATAGTGGTAAAACAATCTACTTACTGTAAGGCTGTGGCCTTCCACCGGTGTACTGTGGAGACTGTAGGAGAGGCGCGCTTCTCTGTACGGGCGGCACGTCATCCGACACTGGGAACAACGGAGACAGAACGATAAATATGATGTCGTTACCATTACAGTACTGTAGCGGACGGGATGCGAGCACAGGATCGGTCAGAGCAGAGGGTGCGTTGATGTCAGACTAAAAACTGTTTGTACTTCAGAGGGATTATTTTTTAACACTGTACTATTTATAGGACAGCAGTTATTTTATGTGACGCTATTAGGCCCGAATAGTGATACTGTATATATATAAAATCGTTGATACAGTGCCTCGATAGTTAACAAAAGCCGCTTGTTAATTTTGTCTCGATACTATTTTTAGTGCTCTTTAAGACATGCTGCTCACTAATTTGGCTTGCTCTTTAGTAAAGATTATGTTCTGTGGCATCTATTTGCCTTGATGCTCTTTGCTCACACCCTCAAAACATCACTCTTATAGGGCCAAAAAAAATCATCAGTAAACAAAAAAAAAAGGCCGCTAGATCACTGACTACAAAATCTTCCACAGGTTTCAGTCTGACATCGACAATAAAATAAAATAACAAATAAAACACATACTGGTTTAAGGCGCATCTTGCTACACTGGAATCTGCATACTTTTGAAAAGGCTAGGCTGTTTCTGATAGCAGGTTTTTGACAAGGAGAATTTACTTAGACCTTTAGTGGAGGAAAATGATTTCTTCTTAGCGTGTCGATGGCTAATTTTGGGTCAGACCTTAGCTTTTGACTTGTATCTCCAGTACCTAGCTTCCATTAGTCTTCATTTATTCTGCAGTGGTATTGGGACATACTGTCCTTTTGATATCCCTTTTATGCGGCATAGTACTAATCTCTGATTCCATGTTAGATTCGTGCTAGAATTCCCAGAAAATGAACTTATTGCTGGAATATGTGGCCAGAAACAAAACACATAGCCCCGAATGCTAATCATTATAATAAATAAAAAAGAACTAAACGGCTTGATCGATTTGAATGAAATTTTGTGTCTTTATTTAAATGGGTCTCTGGATAGTTTAAAAATACAATTGGACCCTATAGGTGGTGCTGCAATTTTTTTTCAGGGTTTTCAATTTTTTTTTTCAGGGTTCTCAATATATTTTTTTTCTGACGAAATTTTGGACAGGACCAAGTCTGTCGGGATCGCTAATTAACTCATATAATGACGCCTGAATGAATGTCTAGAGTAACTGTCAAATTGGAAACGTCATCTCAATTGAAATCTCATGATCATGTTCATTAATTAACAGAAAATCTTTGAAGTTTTCAAATAACTAAACTTAGGGCTTTCAAATAAGAGCTTTTTTTATTGCGGATCAAAACAGGTCTTACCAAGACATTTCAAAATGTCAAGCGTCTGAGCGAGAAAGAGGGATGGAAGCTAATGGATCCAAATCTTTTTGTATATGTCGACACCGCCACCGGCCCACGCTGAAAACCAGCGCTGCGAGCTCATCGCATTATGCGTGAGGCCGCAGCTTTATGCTGAGCGTTAGGCCGTTTTGCGCGGATGTGACGCATATCTTCCCTATCTATTGATTATGTTTGTTAGCTAGTTTTAAGATTGCGTCATTTCGCGTAAATAAACTGTTTTTTTTTCTTTCTTTCAGCTATACATCCTATATAGCTTCATCCCTTTAACAGTTCAGATTAGGTCGTAAAATGGATTGCGTTAAGAGGTCGGGGTAGGGCTTCTAATTTTCTTATTTAAAAGAAAATCGATGTTGCGATAAAAGGTTTTCAATATTGCGAAAATGAAGTCGAATAATAATCGACAAGTTATCGAAAATTAACATTTAAGTGCAGTTTCATCATTTTCAAAATAGAGCTAAAATTAAACAGCATCACTTTACTGTCTCTGAAAATCACATTGAATATATTGGAATATTTATAATATATGTCGCAGCTATTTGGTTAAATTTGCCAGCTAATTAAACGCCTTGATCCTTCAGCCATTTAGTTGGATGCCGACGTTTAATGAACGGCTTAGGCGTCCAATTAGCTGGCTAATTTATCCAGTTGGCTAAAAAAAATGTTACAGGTAAACACATTATAATTATAAGCTAAATAGCGTATGCAATCATGCAAGTTTCAAATACATAAAAAAGAAGGCGAAAAACCACAGCTTACATAAGTATAATAATTTCATACAGTCTGTCAATGCGAGCATTTTTGATACATATAGATAACTAATACGTTTCATAATTTATTTTTAAATAATAACCCAATCAACACCTAACAAAGGCAAAACTAATTTTAACAAATTGACAGTTTTGACAGTAACTTATACTATGAGAAAATTATAAATCAAGCCACATATTTCTTTATTAGCCACGTGATGAAACAACTACTCATTTTATAACTAAGACACGGGAAAATGATATAGCCTCTCATAACAACTCCAACCAAACATTCTCAGTCCATGAGCGAGCGAAGCGAGCTCGGAATTTTAGGGTACTCCGACACGGACAGTTTAGGTTAGTGGTTAAGATGCAGACGATCATGCATTCAAACGTTCGTTAATTTTGGCTGATTCAGTTTCCCAGACAATGTAGATTTTTAGATGAGAATAAATAATTCTATTAAAAAGAAGTCAGTATAATAAACACCCATATACCATTTAACTAATCAAATAAAAAAAATAAAACTAGAAATCCGTAGGCAATGAATTTAGGAATAAGAGCTTAGGTAAGCGTTTGGACAATATTCGGCTCCTGGTCTTGAACAATCTCTCTGCTGGAGTGGTAGAAACCGGCAACAAAAAATACTTACACACTAACAAAACTTAATGTCGCAGGGTGGCAGATGAAAAATCGGTTATGATTGATGTATGATCATGAAAAGAAAAATCGATTATTTGTAATATTAAAAAAATCGCACAATTTGCTTCCGTGCGCGGGTCGCTATTTAGGTATTAAATAAAAACTCACACGATATTTCATAGCTCACTTCAATATCCACTTTAACACCACAGGGTGAAGTCCAAACGTATTGTGAAAACTTCATAATCGGTATGTATGTTTGGTTATAATTCGCATTGTAGAACACGGATTGGGCCGAGATCGCCCGTCTGAGGGGCCGTCTCTCCATCGGGCGAGTAGCTGGTACAGTGGTCGTAATAACTAATTCAATCGACTAGCAATCAATACTGTCTATGTTTGGACGTGGCCTTCGGTGGTGTAAGGAAAAGAAAGGGGGCAGAAGGTGCAATGTCAAAGGGAATATGCATGAAAATAGTACATTTTGTAACAAGTGGAGAAAGTTTGTCATTGCGACCGGGGCGGAATTTGCACGACCCGTAGGCGAGGGTGTTATGGAGCCGAGTGCTGCAGTGATAAATTTCCACGTGTATCAATACACTTACGAAGAAGAAGATACTTGCGAAGATATAAATAATCGGGGGTTGACGCACGACTCGTGGGGGTCGCTTAGCGCCCAGCCTGATGCGATAAATACAGAAAATTGTGAAAAAATGTTTTGTCTTCGACACGTTATGAAGAAGAATTACTTTTCGTGGCGTTTTGGTCTTTATATGTAAGCTTTACAGGACATTATATTGCATTTCTAAATTCTCGTGGACATTTTTTAAAATGAAATCCGACTTCTGCATTTACCTGAGCTGTGGCATTCTATGCATTGAATTCATGCATATTTTAAGTAGTGTAAGTTAACTACGGTGTGTCTGTTTTTATGCCACATGATACTGAGAAATTACTGCATTGGTTTTTAATGTGATTTGTGTTACAGAAGGCTTTTAAAATATTTTTCTATTTTGTTAAATGTCATGTGAATTCACATGTTCATTTTTCCGAAAAGGTCAATCAATAAATGTACGTAATTTTTATTTGTTCACTAGCTTTTGTCCGCGACTAGGTCCGTGTGAATGCTGGTTATTGTGGATGTGAAGTCAAAGTCGAAGCCAGACAAAACGTAGCTACGGCGACTTTTTGTAGCGATGCTGTAGCGCGTTCGCATCGATGCAGTCGCGATACTGTAGCGCGTCAGCAGCGCGCTGGCATCTTTTCTATAGCGCTTGCAAATGCGATTAACGCGCGTTAGTAGCGAAGCTGTCGCTACAAAATGTCGCCGTGGGCGAGGGGCCTAAGTGCTTCCTTGGAGTTTGCTGTATCAGACAGACAAAGATTTTTGTGCCCTTCATTTCACAGACGTATTTCAAGATTTTGGATGTGCGCAAGGCTGTTGGCAATAAGCCCTTTTTGAGATGGGAAATCATCAAATAACTGCTATCGATCTGGGTCGAACGAGAGGGAGTGTCAGGCTACTGATTAAAACCCACCCGTGTTTCTTCAGTTACCCATTTCGTCCCAAGGCCGCGGTAAAGAGTAATTTCGAACAATATCACATGGTATATGGCCCTTATTAACTATACGGGACTCATGATTGCGAAATGATGGTGAATTAGTCCGTAGAAGCCCAGTAGTGCTGTTGCCCGCTAAGGCCGGGGAATTTTACTATTACTTTACTATAGTTCTAAAATGCAAAGGGTAACTGAAAGACACAGGTGGGTTTTAGTAAAAGTCTGACACGCCCTCTAGCTCCACCCTAGAGCGCGAGAACTTATTTGAAGATTGCCAATCTTAAAAAAAAAAGAATATACTATGACTATTACTATGTGTTTTTCTTTGAGCAACAACGAGGTACAGCAACATACCATAGTGAAACTTTACTCTATTTCTTTGAGCAACAACGAGTTACAGCAGTATACCATAGTGAAACTCCACTCTATTTCTTTGAGCAACAACGAGATGCGAAACACCGAAACAAACTCAGGGGTCAGTCTCTTTAAATGTCCATACAGTAAATATGTAATGGTCAAATCACATGAGAACCATGCAGTAGACCACATAAATACGCTGCGGCAGGTTATACAGAAGACTGAAGACTTGAGGAGTATAATCAGCCTCTCTGCTTAGCGTTTGTGGACTACGAGAAAGCCTTTGATTCGATTGAAACTTGGGCTGTACTGCAGTCTCTCCAACGGTGCCAAATTGACTATCGGTATATCGAAGTGCTGAAGTGTTTGTACAAAAACGCCACTATGTCAGTCCGACTACAAGACGACCAGACCTCGAAACCTATCCTCTTACAGCGGGGCGTGAGGCAGGGAGACGTTATTTCTCCGAAACTGTTCACGGCAGCAATGGAGGATGTCTTCAAGGTTTTGGAATGGAGAGGGCTAGGCATTAATGTCAATGGCGAGTACATCACTCACCTTCGGTTTGCCGACGACATAGTAGTCATGGCTGAGACTACGGAGGAGCTCAGTACAATGCTTGGTGACCTCAGTAGAGCTTCCGAAAGAGTGGGACTTAAAATGAACATGGACAAAACCAAAGTCATGGTAAACAGATGGCATGGTAGCACCCACTCTATCAAGATCGGGGACTCTACACTCGAAGTTGTAGACGACTACGTTTACCTGGGACAGACGGTCCAGTTGGGATGAGGATTTTTGTTAAAAACAATATGCATCTTTTCAGACCTGTCGAAAGTCAACGACGCTCAAATAAACTGCACTTGGTTTTCACAAAGACCAAATTTCTCCATAAAAGCATATATGCAATGGCTCCCAAACTATACAACAAGTTACCAAGTCATATTGTATCAGCTAACAACATAAATGATTTTAAACGTCAGCTTTTTAAATTATTGAATGACAAGGCATATTACTCTGTCGATGAATACCTTAATGACAAATTTTGACATAACAATTTCATTCAATTTGATTTAGTTTTGACAATTTTGTATAATTGAGTAAATTTTGATAATTATAATCCTGACATTGTATTAAGTAATTTTTTTATACATATTTTGACATTTTGTAATATTTTTAATTGATTTAATTTTGACAACTGTAGTATAGCTGACATTGTTTTTAATGTTCTTGTGATAATTTCAATTTTTTTGCTGACATTGTATTAATTTTTGACATAGTATATTTTGACATTTTGTAATATTTTTAATTGATTTAATTTTGACAACTGTAGTATTGACATTGTTCTTTTTTTATTTTTTGCATGATTTTTATACTGTTCTATTTTTTTATTTTTTTGACAATTATCATTTGCGGACATTGTTTTTAGGAGATTTTGTATTTACAATTAATTTAATTTTGATACTAGGTATACATAATTATATTGAGATTACCATCGCTATTTTGTATGCCTTTCGGCGGAACATTGGATGGACCAAACATATATATAAGATCATTGTACCCTTTGTTCACAAAATTAATAAATGAATTGAATTGAATTGAATTGGATATCCGCAGGAGAACCAAGGTTGCCGACATAGAACGAAAAAACGCCAAACTAAAGTGGCAATGGGCAGGGCACATTGCTCGCAGAACAGATGGCCGTTGGGGCCGAAAGGTTCTGGGATGGCGACCACGTACCGGAAGACGTAGCGTTGGAAGGCCTCCTACAAGGTGGACCGATGACTTGGTAACGGTTGCGGGAGTCCGATGGATGCGAGACGCACAGGACCGTTCGTTGTGGCGACGCTTGGGGGAGGCCTATGTCCAGCAGTGGACGTCTTTCGGCTGAAATGATGATGATGATGAACAACCAGTTACAGTAGTATACCATAGTGAAACTCCACTCTATTTCTTTGAGCAACAACGAGATACCGCAGTATACCATAGTGAAACTCCACTCTATTTCTTTGAGCAACAACGAGTTACAGCAACATACCATAGTGAAACTCCACTCTATTTCTTTGAGCAACAACGAGTTACAGCAACATACCATAGTGAAACTCCACTCTATTTCTTTGAGCAACAGCGAGTTACAGCAGTATACCATAGTGAAACTCCACTCTATTTCTTTGAGGAACAACGAGTTACAGCAGTATACCATAGTGAAACTGCACTCTATATCTTTGAGCAACAACGAGTTACAGCAGTATACCAAAGAGAAACTCCACTCTATTTCTTTGAACAACAACGAGTTACAGCAACATACCATAGTGAAACTCCACTCTATTTCTTTGAGCAACAACGAGTTACAGCAACATACCATAGTGAAACTCCACTCTATTTCTTTGAACAACAACGAGTTACAGTAACATACCATAGTGAAACTCCACTCTATTTCTTTGAGCAACAACGAGTTACAGCAGTATACCAAAGTGAAACTCCACTCTATTTCTTTGAGCAACAACGAGTTACAGCATCATACCATAGTGAAACTCCACTCTATTTCTTTGAGCAACAACGAGGTACAGCAGTATACCATAGTGAAACTCCACTCTATTTCTTTGAGCAACAACGAGGTACAGCAACATACCATAGTGAAACTCCACTCTATTTCTTTGAGCAACAACGAGTTACAGCAACATACCATAGTGAAACTCCACTCTATTTCTTTGAGCAACAACGAGGTACAGCAGTATACCATAGTGAAACTACACTCTATTTCTTTGAGCAACAACGAGGTACAGCAACATACCATAGTGAAACTCCACTCTATTTCTTTGAGCAACAATGAGTTACAGCAGTATACCACAGTAAAACTCCACTCTATTTCTTTGAGCAACAACGAGTTACAGCAGTATACCATAGTGAAACTCCACTCTATTTCTTTGAGCAACAACGAGGTACAGCAACATACCATAGTGAAACTCCACTCTATTTCTTTGAGCAACAACGAGTTACAGCAACATACCATAGTGAAACTCCACTCTATTTCTTTGAGCAACAACGAGTTACAGCAGTATACCACAGTAAAACTCCACTCTATTTCTTTGGGCAACAACGAGTTACAGCAGTATACCATAGTGAAACTCTACTCTATTTCTTTGAGCAACAACGAGTTACAGCAACATACCATAGTGAAACTCCACTCTATTTATTTGAGCTACAACGAGGTACAGCAACATGCCATAGTGAAACGCCACTCTATTTATATGATTTAAAATGCAAGAGCTTGCAGACGATCAACTAAAATCAATACACCGATTCTTTGAAACTGTCAGTTTAACTTGTATTGTTCAATTATTTACACTGCAATTTAGTTGACCGTTTGGCTGTGGTCGCGTTGGTAAGGGGTGCCACGCGACGTTGCAAGAAAAAATGCTCGTCGTTTACAAATGTGACGCGTTCATCGCTAGTGATTGTGGAATCAGAATTGACGCCCTACCACGACCTTTTAACGCGATACATTTAACGACCTAAACTGAACTGTTAAAAGGATGGAGCTGTATAGGGTGTATAGCTTCATCTTTCTTTAACGCTCGCACGCTTGATATTTTAAAACGTCATGGTAGCCTTGTTTTACCAGTGCGAGTGCAGACTTAGAACAGATTCTTTAAAGTTGCGCCAATTGGCGAAAGTTGCGTTTTTATAACTTGTAATTATTTTAAGATATCGCTCAGTTATGAATTTTAATTTTTAAACTAATTGAAAGCATGCTAATTTGAACAGTAATGTTGTTCAAAATCAAAATTCATATCTGAAAGTCAAACTATAAAAATAAAATTCTAAAGCTAAGACTCACCGTGGTGATGGGAAGCGTCCGCAGTCGCCCATCGACAACCCACACCAGTGCCTTCCCTGCACATATAAAAGACGAACACACTCTTTATTTCTTTCTCAAAAAACTCAACAAAAAGTTATCTATGGTCACCACGCGTAGCGTTAACGGTGCATGCCAATTTTATTACAGAAAAAAAGCTACAAAAAATAAACATAAAAAAATAAAAGACTTTTTTCGAATGTTTAATACATCGCTTTGTATATCGTGATTGAGACAAATGTGTCTGTGTTTTTTGATTTCTCTGTCTGTTTGTTCGGTGATCAAAACGATATACAACATGTAAAATTTAAATAAATCATATTTTTTTCAGAGTGTGTTTGTCATTGGTCTTATATGTGCATGAAAGATATTATTAATATAATAACATTAATATCATAAGCTGAGGTAGTACAGTCGAAGTTGGAAGCTGACCGCTAATCGTCGGCAACTTTTAGTCGCGCAAGCTTAAATCGCCCGACTGCGACGCGCTTCTGTCAAACAGGTAATTTTAATCGCTCATGTTAGATTAAAAAACAAAGTCTAATAGCAGATTCGTACTTAAAATGTATCTAAATGAGTCTGAAAGCTGAAAGAAGTATCTGAAAAGAATTAAAAAGTGTGATGACATCTAATCTGCAATTAAACTTTGAAAATGATTAGAAAAATCGCGGTTAAAAAAAAACATCATGCTTTTTTTTTGTTTTTCTTTTTTTTTCCGCGACAATATAGCGGTCAACTTAGAACTTTCGGAGAGTGTAGTTCTTATGTATGTTAGCAGTATATAAAACGGTAGTAGTGAATGGATGCATAAGATATATTTTGTATGACGTATTGTAATTATTTTACAAAATTTAGTACAAAGTTAAAAACTATTGCTTTGTTTTTCTGAATTTATATTGTTCTCATCTCTCTAACCTTTTTTTCAACTAGCTTGAGGGGGCGGTTTCCAGTCTAACTGGGAACATCTGAATATCCGTGTTTTACATGGAGCGACTGCCTATCAGACCTCCAAAACCCCTGGGCAACACGATACTCTTTGGATCTTTGTTTTGATCTGTCAAGTAATATTATGACTTCCAGAAACAAATCAACAATAAAATATCACAAATACGTGTCTGTTGATGGTTGACGTTTCATCGACCGGTTTGTGGACAGCCTTAAATAAATTCGTGCGATTTCTTTTCGTGTCTAAATTATATAATTTACTTGAAACTCTGGATAAAATTCCTTACAGTTAAATTATAACTGATAGGGTCAGCGCACACCAAGAGCAGAGAAGAGCATTTTCTGAGATTATTGAAAAAAATATCATATGATTATTATCATACATCGCAAAATTGAATACACGCCCAAATTGGGCTCGACCGTGCTCGAGCAAGCTGATTGCGTGTTCGAGTATGACGAGTAATTTTGGTCGACCATGCGCGAGCATTTTGCAGTTCGGTCTGCGCTGACCCTTAGATTCGTCTGTCATTCTTAAACATTACTAACTTACTAAGCTCAATTTTACAATAGTTATTATGAAAAACCTCGATAATTCTCGTAATAATGAAAAAAGAGGGCATCCTTTCTGAAACGTTTGAAAATCTACTGGAATTGCGACACTAATAATGTAAATGTAAGCAGTAAGTAGATACGTACCAGAGTTGCTGAAGCCCGTGTTCTGTGTTTCGTGACCTGTTGAATATAATTATGTGTTCCGTGTAATATCGTTGGAACCTTATTAGATATGTCACTCTGTTAAAATCTCTTTGTGAAAATAAAGGTGAAGTAAAGGCGAAGTGAGTGGTCATTCCATAATAATGCTAGGGATTGACAGTTCCAAAAAGCACGGGCTCGCGGACGGGGAGCTACTCGTTGCTCGCCGTCCGGGTCCACATCGACGCGTTGTGTTCCACACGCGCCTCAAATGTCAGTAAGTTTGACGGTGCCACTTAGGAGCGATGCCTGTCAGGGTTTTTTTTTAAGTTAGGAAATCATCCAATGACCTCTCCCGCTCAGACTTGTACCGACTAAAAATCTTTTATTTTATTTTTTTCTCTCTGATAAAATTCCACGATTATATTAGGTAATTTAGGTATATAGGTTTTTATTAGTAATGGTGTCTTGTTGTAATCCTATCATTATTTAAAGTAAATTCATGCTACTTTTATTGAATAAGAAACACATACTTACATACAGTAAAGTCAGGTCACTTTGGCCCAAGCTTATTAACCAATAGGAACAAGGGACATTGTATTTACTGTTTACGAGCTTGGGCCAAAGTAATACGACTTTACGATACGTATAACATATATAGATTTTAGTTTACCTACATTTGAGCGTTTTCTATTTACAAAAGCAAGAGCAAATAAAAATAAAGCAGGCTTAGGTGTAGGTACATATCAAAATAAATAAGTCATCAGCCGAAGTATAAAATCTTGAATTAGAATAGAATAGAAATACTTTTATTCGGGACAGACACAGCACAACGGTTATAACCACAAAGTAAAAAAAAAAACTAGGCAAGTGCGAGTTGGACTCGCGCACTGAGGGTTCCGTACAAACTTACCTATACTCCATTTGTTTAGGTAATTAACTTAATGTAAACAATCTTAACAAGTCTTTTATCTACAAAATTATCTAAAAATTTTATCTGAAAATGTTTACAATTAGGTATTTTATTAAACCGATGTTAAGTAATTAACTAAATTTAAATAATCTTTGTTTGTCTTTTATACGATTTATTTTAAATAAAAAGACATATCAAGATTGTTTACACTTAGTTAAGTACCTAAACAGATGGAGTATACATTATGTGAATAGTCCAATTCCCGAATAGAGTCTCGAAGATTTTTCGAATCGCAAAAATGTTTTGTGACGTACCTAACAACAAATTTTCTGTTTTCAGATTTATTCCTATATACTATATGACCTTGCTATAAGCCAAATTTTTAAATTCTGAGTCGACGTGAAGTATCCTATGAATTTCGATTCCTTTGAGAGTGTGGAAATGCACGTTTTTTGCGATATAAACGACCGTATCTTTTTTTTTCGTTAACTTAGAAGTTTGATTTTTTCACAGCTTCAAGAGACCGCAGATCTTAGTGTATGGTTTTAATTTCAAATCAATACCTCCACGCGGATCCGAGATTAAGGGTCTTGACAGACAGACAGACAGACGGACAACAAAGTGATCCTATAAGGGTTCCGTTTTTCCTTTTGAGGTACGGAACCGTAAAAAAAACAAAAGTACAAAGTACGCCGAGCGTGCCCGCACCGAAAGGGTGACCATCTCAGCATTTGCTGGGCGTTAGACACCCAGCGCTGGTTAAGGCCCTTGCTCCCATTTAGTGTCATAAAACAGTGACTTTCTGAAGCCTACTTCCCGGTAACGGTTGGGTTAATAGATTTGAAAAAACATATATTATAATAGATAACAACTCAATCAACTTATGATTTTTTCGTATGACTATATTGCCAAAAAAATAATTTAACAACATGATTTATGTTTTTGCTTGTTTTCCCTAATCCTTTCAAACGGCTTTGATCTTTTACATAGCATTTGTAAATCAAACAATATTATGTAAAGAAAATGGTTTTAAATTACTGGCCCAGGCGGTAGTTACGACTCGTATGTGTGCATTTAACTCCGCCCAGATGTTAAAGGGACTATTCGCCTTAAAAAAAAACATAGTAACGGTTTCAAACCTGTAGTACAAAGTCCAACTTTTTCAATAAAATCGATTACAAGACCGATTTCAGAGAAGTCCAGATAGCTTCGACAATGTGACATTCACACAGCGGTCAAACTTATAACACTCCTTTTTTTGCGTCGGGAGTGAAAAAGTACTGTGAAATGACACATACACACACACCATAACACTTTTACATTGGTATTAAACTGGACGCCTAGCCTGAGGGAGGTCGGCGAAGGTGTTGCGACAATCTGATGATGTTCGCGGGGCAAACTTGCCCAGAGATCACCCTAGACAAGGAGGTTTGGAAGGAGAAAAAGGGTGGTCTTTGCCCAGCACTGGGACATACAATTTTTTTTTTGTATGTGGGAAAATCATCCAATGACATTCCCCGCTCTTGGGCGGAGCACGAGGGCGTGACAGACTTTTACTAACTAAAAACCCACGTCTGTCCCTTCTTTGCCTTCGTATCAGGGCCGAGTTTTCCTTTCAGAAACAAACCTTTGGCCCCCGTAGGCTTCGACCCTGCTGGGCCCCTACAGTTTGCTGACATCTCCTAGACGCGCGCAGGCTATTAAAAAAAAAAAACTAATTTCAATTGCTTTTAAAATGTTAGGTATATCGACACACTTTGACTTATCTTGTAGACTTAAATTATCTGTTCAGAAAACTAAGCTTCTATATTTCTGCCACCTTGTTTTGTACTGTGTATCGCTAAACAATTTTATTATTATTCATTATTACATTAATTCAATATCTACCTTTAGGGTTCAATTAATCTGGTAATTAATCTGGTATTTTCTTTTTTTTACCTTATAAAAAATCCTATAATATCAAACCCCCAAAATTCCTTAACACATGTCCATCTATTTACGTAGACGAAGTCGTTTTAACCCTAAGGGGCAAGAAGAGCCCTCAACCCGTCAAACGCTGGGCTATTTCCTACCCCACTCGAGTTAACGCCGGGCTATTTGTTGGCTAACCCTTCATGTTCCATCAATCGGTCTCGGTTGAGATAACATTGTGGTGAGGTCAGTTAGATCCGAGTGTTAATTTATATTCAAGCGCTATTTTTGGCTGAGAATAGTTAGGAATTTTAGATGTAAATATCTATCTATCTATCATGTAAATAATGTGACTTTATTTCATTATTATTATTGATAGGCTCACGTTTGACCACTATCTCACCTGATGGTAAGCGATGACGTGGCCGACGATGGAGCACGCTTACCGAAAAGTAACCACTCCAGAAAAGTATTCACTCTTGACTTAAAGACCCCCAGGTTGTAGCTATCAGGGAATTCCACTCTGTACGCATAGTGAACGTGTTCCCAAGACGCTTTGTACGTATGGGTGGGATGTCCACCATGTACCGATGGCGCAACCCCGTAACGTCTAGTGGTCCGATGATGGAACGGACTTGGTGGAATTAAATTGTGCAATTCCAACGCACACTCCCTGAAATGTAATCGATAGAAAACCGACAGGCCAGCAACTCGACGTCGATGCTCAAGACTGAAGTTTTAATTCGACAAGTGCATCATCACCGATGATCCTCTTGGCTCGCTTCTCTTCGCTTTCGTGGAACGAGTATCAGTCATGATTTTTGTGGAGTATGCAGACTTATAGCGTCAACAAAAAAACAGTAAATACTGAGAGGAAATTATTTAAATCAGACCAAAAATGACGAAGATACAGCAATTTTAGTGGATTAGTTCCAAAACGCGCCCGAGAATGAAGCGACTCGCTGTGACGTCATCTATCATGATCGGTCTCCACCGGCGAATGAATACGATCAAGCCGTTCGTCGCACGGATCATGACCGATGACGTCATCGTAAACAGTCCGTTTCCAAGTAGCCGTTGAAAAAAACTTTCAATAAATCCACGATTTCTTGACGGATTTTAATAATTTAAAAAATTAAATGCTCAGTAAATTATTACACACACGATGTACTTAGTAAAAATCGGATTTGTTATTATGTGATTGATCCTCATTGTGATGATTTAGATGAAATTTGGCACATGGGTAATCCATGTCCTGGAATACATAGGAAACTTTTTATCCCGGGAGTATGTTTCCTTGGGGCATTTTTCTACTAACACGCGGGCGAAGCCGCTGGCAGCAACTAGTCGTACCGACTAATAAGAAAGAAAGAAAGAAAACATTTTTTTTTGAGTACTAATATTACAAAAGCGAAAGTTTGTGAGTGTTTCTTTTTTAAGGTAAAAATTTTTAATGAAATCATTCATCGACGTCTCCCGGTCTAGGGTGGAGCGAGAGGGCATGTCAAACTTATACTGCTTAGCACCAGATAAACTCAATTCCTTTTTATTGGTATCTACTGTTTTTGGAGTCATAATCATTATTGACAGCTGTCAAAAACCTAAAAAACTATCACCAAAAAACAAAACTAAAAATCTTAACCAATCACAAAGAACAAAACAACCGAATCGGTAACGAAGACAGGTAGCATAAAATGTCAGTGCATGAATATGACACCCCATTTTTTTGCTGTCCCTCCTGACCCCATTTTTATCGTCGATACCGTAAGTGTAACTCAACGCTTTGTACAGTAATGTATGATGAATATGAGTACAGACAAAAAATGTAGATAAATAATGTTGAAGAGAGTAGTGGTAGCAAATAAGAATAAGTTGGAATTGTATAAGAGATTTGATATTAGAAAAAATATAGCATAGCATAATCAGCCTTTTTAATGTTCCCACTGCTGGGACTCAGGGCTCCTCTCTAGGAGAGGGAATGGGCCGTAATCCACCACGCGGGCCCAGTGCGGGTTGGTGAATGTCACACGTTTTCGAATTTTTGGTTCTAGGACATGCCGGTTTCCTCACGATGTTTTCCTTCACCGTTTTGAGAGCAGTGGTGATGAAACAAATTACACAAAGTAATGCGCCTGGCTGGGTTTGAACCCGCGACCTACAACTCGTAAGTCGGGGCCATTACCACTCGGCCACCACTGCTCCAAGTTACGACCGTTTCGTTTCTAATCTCTTTCATCGATCGCCTCGAGTCGGCAACGCCTCCGATTCCTTTGTTCTGACCACGTGACTGAGCGTTGAGATGACGTCACTCCCTTACATTTGAAGTTTTCTACTAGCGTTAACGATTGTAGACTATCAACTTGGCTAAGCCCTTTGATTTTAAAAAGAAATAAAAAATTGTAAGAATTTCTACGTAATGCTGCTAATTATAAATATTTTGGTTTTCAATTATGGACGATGACAAATCTGACGGATTTTAGCGTTTTATTTATGCAACATGTCAAACCATCGAAACGTTATTATAACTCATTATCCAGATCGAAGTTATTTTAATAAACAACTTTAATTACAAAATTCATTTGTAAGTCCGTACAGATATTTAATCCAGATTTTATGAGAGATTCTTCAATGAATCCGGCATTTTATGATCAAAAAATATCTCTGGCTCGTGCGAATTTTGCCTCGGTCGCAATGACAAACTTTCTGCACTTGTATCAAAAATGTACTATTATTGTTGTCAAAAGGTTGCTAATCACTGAGTACGAACAGTCCTAAACCCACGTTTATACCCACAAAAAAATTGGCCCCCCAAAAATCAAACCCAGCAAATGCTGACAGCCCTATATTTTATCAGGCTCATCACCCGAAGAGCGTGTATTTTCAATCGCTACCCTTATATAATACGTGACGCTGAAGACTTCACTAGATTGACTCAAGTTACGACATTGGAGCAGCATCGTGCTTCCAGCTTGTTTCCACTCCCTTGAGGATTGGTACTAGCTGTTACGTGACTTAAATAAGGTGGTAGACGTGGTGAATTTGTTTGGAAAGAGTAAAACGTCGTCCTTTGTAATTCATCGTTCTTTTAGCCGAAAGACTAAAAGAACGATGCACTGTTCGACATTTTTTTTTTGTAGTTGAGAATATCATCCAATGACATCCCGCGTTCTTGGTCGTGAGATAAAAACCCATTCCTGTTCCGTCGTTGCCTTTCGTACCAGGGCCGAGTCTTCCTTTCAGAAGCAGACCCTTGGCCCCAGTTGGCTTCGACCCTGCTGGGCCCCTACGGTTTGCTGACATTTCCTTGAGGCGCGCGTGGAACAGTATACGCCGTCAACGACTTGGGCTCGGTCTGGACGGTTACCGGACGGTCAGACGGCGAGCTACCCATTGGTCGCCGTCCACAAGCCGTCGCCGTCCACAAGCCCGCGCCTACGGTGGCCGGAAACTGTTCGATATAAGCTCCCCTAACTGTCACCACAACGTTCGGCTTATAGTTGAAACATGTCAACTTTGTTCCAGGATGGATGTGGTCACTTCCTTCTGCGAAGCTGCAAATGTAAGGGAACGGACTTCCTCGTGCCCCAGCTGCCGCCATGGCGATCCCCGGTCACCGTAAGCGCGAGCTTGCGGACGACAAGCAATGGATAACTCGCCACTCGTCCAGAAAGGGCCGAGCCCGGTAAGGAGCAAGTTGACCCCGCGTATTGTTCCACCCGCGCCTCAAAGACATGTCAACAAAACGGGGAATTGCTGAAAAGGAAACTCCTGGTCCCAGAAAGCAAACGGCAACTCAAGGACACAATCTTGTAGCCCATGACCAGCATACATCATGGCCTTCAAAATGGAACACTGCAAGCAAAACTGTTTGACGCAAGGACTAAATAAAGATACGGAGACAGCTCTTCCTCAGTCAACGAAAGACACTTCCGCACTCATTTTACTTAACATTATAAATACATTTACGACAAAACCTTCACAAAATAAAGGGACCCAAAACGCAGGTCAAAGACACAGAGGTCCTAAGAAAACAATAATTCTCTACAGTTAACCCTTTAAAAAGTGACGAGGGGTCGAGCTGGTATATCGTCGCATGGGGTTGACCTCAAATAAATAATACCATTAGGAAATGAGGCAACGCACCCTCAGGGATGGCGAGTAATGAATATAAATTGAGTGTCTTATCGGTACTGACTTACTTTGATGTGGGACGGGCGACAGCGTTTTTTAAAAGCAAAAATTGTGGGTAGTTTTGAAACATTTTAATATGTGACTCGCGTGTGTGTGTGTGAGTCGCGGGAGTGCGGTGGATGCGAGACGCACAGGATCGGTCTTTGTGGCGACGCTTGGGGGAGGCCTATGTCCAATAGTGGACGTCTCTCGGCTGAAATGATGATGGTGATGATGAATGTGTGACTGTCTCGTTGGTCTCGTGGTCGCTACGTAACTGCTGAGCGTAGGGTCTTGGGTTCGATTCCTGGGTAAGGAATTACTCTACGGAGTTTGGAAGTTGCTGGTGTGATACCTCCGCGCCTCGGAAAGCACGTAAAGCCGTTGGTTCTGCGTTTGCGCACACACTTGTGCACTATAATATCTCCTGCGTACGGTTAATGTCTGTTGAGATGGGCCACCGTGATCGAAATTGGGTCTAGAGTATTATAAAAAAAAAAAAAATTGAATGGACAATGGAAGATCTGCGGGCACGTTTAAAAGAGTTACCACGGTCATAGGAAGCAAAGGGCAAATAAAGGAACAAAGGTGGGTTTGAGTCAGTAAAAGTATGACACGCCCTCTCGTTACAGCCTAGAATGAGACAAGTCATTTGATATCCCGCTTCAAAAAGATAGCTTTGCAAGATGAGATGACAGAGTAGAAAATAGTTTTTTAAAAGCAAAAAAGACGGTAGTTTTAAAAATTGTTAATGTAAAAAAATTGAAAACTTGGATGGAGACTGCAAGATCTGCGGGCACGTTGGAAAGATTTGCCGTGGTCCTAGCACGCTAGAATGAGAGCCATTTGGTGAAAAAAAAAAACACTGCAAGGTGAAATGGCAAAGTGAAAAATGAATATCTTTATTTGCATTACACAGTGCTATATCCATACTTTCAGGACCAACGCTGCGATAAGCGGAAACCGGATATATTACCTGCGCAGTGTCACTAGTTCAACTTTAACGGTGTGCATGTAGTCGTGTCGATGGACAACTTTAATGTGTTATCACGTAGCAAAAAGGGGGCGGGGCGCGGCTGCCCGCGACGGACGGCAGACGGAGCACTTTAGTATGGGACCGCGCGGGCGCCCGCGTAACGCAGCGTTCGGCCTCACACATAAGGACGGGTAGACCATGGCCTGAAATAGCGCTAGAATGGCTGGATATTTTTATCCCGGGAGTATGGTCCTTAGGGAAAATTTTCTACTATCACGGGGACGAAATCGCTAGCAGAAGCTAGTTTAATACGAGTATAAGGAAAAGTTTGTATTTGTCTGAGTATGTTTGTACCTCGTTCACGCTCCAACGGGATTTGGATGAAATTTGACAGACGGATAGACTGTGTCCTGGAATAGAACACAGGTTTGGGACCACATTTATTGTGCGTACAGCTATAGAGAAATTCTCTGAACCTTTCTTTTTTCTCTTCTCGCTTCTTCTTCTTTCTTTTTTTTAAAATCTTTTCATCATTGTGTGACAGTAGCAATCGAGAGTGAATAGGTTACTTCTAGGCAAGAGTACTCCATCATTCACCTTCCCATCATCGGTGAAGCGCGACCAAGTGTGAATCTATCCAAATTATTATTTTTTATTCCAGGAACTGTCCACTCCTTCGGGAAATCCTATCGTGATGTTATGTTTGTTATCGGGATGAACATTTACTTATGTTTGTCATGACCTCGTTTGCCACTCAATATGCTTACACTAGGTTTGCAGGCAATACAATTGCCAAGGATTCGATTCCTATCCGTAGGGAAATCAAGATTTCGCAGTATTGTGCCGTCTTCATTTGAATGTTTCTGGTGACCTCATAGGAAAATCTGGTGGCCTATGAATTAATTTGTTAAGTGAATGAAACGGGAAATATTTGTTCTCAGTCGTCAATATTTATAGTCCGTGGGACGGTACCCTTTTTATAATACAAGCTTGAAACTTCATGAGAAGCTTCCTTTTGGCGAGCAAAGTGTAGTCTTTGTATTGACGACTTTTTTAGGGTTCCTTACCTCAAAAGGTAAAAAAGGGAACCCTTATAGGATCACTTTGTTGTCCATCTGTCTGTCTGTCTGCCAAGGAACGCGTGGAGGTATCGAGTTGAAATTAAAACCATATACAGATACTCAAGTCTGCAGTCCGTTAAAGCTGTGAAAAAATCAAACTTCTAAGTTAACTAAAAAAAACAAAGTTACAACCGTTTATGTCGCAAAAAAATGCATATTTCGACACTCTCAAGGGAACCAAAAATCATAGGGTACTTCCCGTTGACCCAACATCCTGAAATTTGGCATAAAGCAAGGTCTTATAGCACAGGTATAAGAATAAATCAATAAATTCGTTGTTAAGCAAAAAAAAAAACTTTTTTGCGATTCGGAAAAATCATCGAGATCCATTTAGGAATTGAACTATTTACATGGGTAAGTTTGTACGGAACCCTCAGTGCGCGAGTCTGACTCATACTTACCCAGTTTTTTAAAAGTGCTAGAGAAACTTCGCGTTAGAGAGAGCAAGTCGTAACTACATATTAAACGTTTTTACCGACTACAAAAGCGGAAGGTCAAATATATCTTAAACAGATGCATCTACGGGCTCGTATAAAAAAAATATTTTACAAGTAATTGAGAGAAAAGCTTATTTCTGTCTCCTTTACTCACAAGCAGGAAAATCGTTTTGATTTATATTTAACTTTTCATTCAAAGTTTTCAAGCAAAAAAACGCGTAGATTCAAGACTTTGTGCGTTGTTTCATTATAAGTTTTAATAAGGCTGCATTGGTTCATTATTATTGAAGTGTTCTTTTTTTTTACTTTTCAAGATGGACGCTGATGGGCATTATTAAAATTTTGTAACTTCGAACAGTGTTTAACCCGTTTTTCTAACAAGGCAACAGAAGGTAAAGATATTTATAGGTATATTCTCAAGTATAGAACGTTGGTGCCGTGGTTGGTGGCTGCTGCAGTGCGTGTCGTGTGAATGTGGGTATTTGACACGTTTTTTTGTTTATTACAATTTCATGCCGTAACTACTCGACCGACGATATCATGAATTTTCTTATATGTTTTGTCAGTTGTTTTATGCAGAAAAAAGAGCTATCATGAGAGAAGTCGTGGGCAGAAGCTAGTTTACAATAACCGTCATTCAGTTACACAATAATTTCACAAACAAGAGGTCCTATGCTGGGCGCCAATAACGCTTCCTTTGTTTTGTTTGCAGAAATGGCTCGACTTGACTATCTCGTAAGCAATGATGTGGTCGACGATGGTACACCCTAACCTAGAAGTAACCTATTCAGTCTTGACTTAAAGACCTTTTAGCTTTTAGGAAACACAGACTGCGACAGGGAATTCTACTTCTTAGCTATACGCACGATGAATATGTACTCAAACTATTTGTACGTATTGTTGGAATGTCCACAATAATTATACCGGTGGTGCATCGCCGTACGTCCGGTGGTCCAATGATGGAATAGGCTTAGTGGAATTAAGAGAATTAAAAAAGTAATATCGCGAGGAAAGTCGTGGGCAGAAGCTAGTTTACAATAACCGTCATTCAACCAGACAGAATAATTTCACAAACGAGAGGTCCCATGCTGGGCGCCAATAACGCTTTGTTTTGTTTACAGAAATATTTAATTTTAATGAAAAGCGAACCCTCCACCTGTTTGTTACTCTTTACACGTATGAGTAAATTAACATGCTTCCGAAGAATTCAATTCCGTTCGGATAATTCCTTCTCTGATTTTTGTTTCGTTTCTGATATGACGGTAGTTGGATATTTTATTTTTAAGCGCTAAAAAATACTTAAATTGGTTTGTTTTTTGTTTCAACCCTTGGCATATTTTTAGATAAAATTTTTCGAATTTCTGCTCAGGTAGTTTGTTGTATAACACACATGTCAATTATGCCAATGTAGGCCAGTCAGTGATGTAACAATCACATAAAGCTTGCTTGTAAATTGCATTAACTAAACCAATATTCAACAAGGGGTTTCTCTAGCAAGGAAGTTCCATTCAACAATAAACTACCCTCAAACATTCAATATTCCCCAACTACCCACCTTTACATTACACCTCCTACCCCAGCAAGACTATTAATTAATTAAAGTCTATTTACAGAACAAATCTCAAGTATTGGTACAACACAACAGAGAAGGGTTTCGCCATATAATTGAATAAAATATTGAGGATAGTGAGAGTCAATATCGACCTCGGACGGTTGCGCCATGAATACTAACAAAGTGGACGTATGGGCGGGTAGGATGGCTGGCACATTGGACCAACAATTCGACATCGCAAACCGTAGTCGACTTTCTTGTTTCTACACATGTGTTATGTCCAGCCGAGGCCTTCCTTTTCAGGGTGGAAATCTTCATGGATGTCCTTCGCCCTGGGGTGGGTGGAGGGGTCTGTCAGACGTTTACTGTGTTTTGCTCACCCGTGGCCTGCCATAAGCTAATGACGAAGAGATTATGTTTTTGGAATAATTTACTATGATGAAGAAAACTTATGTCGCTTATAATCAAATAACTTTTCACGCTGTGGGTGGAACGCTTAGGCTTTTACTGCTTAGCACCCAGCTGTGTCCAGGTGCCCCTTGTGTTTCAGAGCCATGGAACTCTTTCGAACAATCCCGTAGTCCATTTTGCTGACATTTCTTTGAGGCGCGCCTGGAACACAACGCGCCGGGTGGCGAGCTACCCATTGCTAATTTTACAAACCTAACTTGGCACAGAAAGTTTTGACGCTTGAAAGGCAAAAATTACTAAGCGACATTGAGTAGACTCATAGGAGAGTGATTTAAAGTTAAAATAAAAATAAAAATTGGTAGTTAAAAAAAAGCCGGATTTAGATACTATATAAATCCGACTATGTCGTCATTTTTAACAATTTTTTTTTTAAATTTTATTTTTAAATCACTCTCCTGTTTTTTTTTTTTTTTTTTTTTCGGGTGGGAAAATCATCTAATGACATCCCCCGCTCTTGGGCGGAGCGCGAGATAGTGTCAGACTTTTACTGACTAAAAACCCACTCCTGTTCCTTCTTTGCCATTTTTTTCCAGGGCCCCGGGGGTCACTTTCGCATCACCCATGGCCCCAGTAGGCCTCGACCCTGCTGGGCCCCTACGGTTGCTGACATCTCCCTGAGGCGCGCGTGGAACAAATCACTCTCCTGTAAAGTTTACTCAATGTCGCTTAGTAATTTTTACCTTTCAAGCGTCGGTTTGGTATAAATGTTGTATTTACTAAGATCAGATATTTTCAAGACATGCCAGTAAAAATATTTTAGTGATGTATACTTTTCTGACTTCGCCATCTGCCTGATTAAAGGAAATGAATTTCCTCCATTACTAATTAAAGAAAATGCATTGAATCGAAGGAGTCTTGGCACAAACACGAATTGATTTATCTCGCTTTTGTTTAACGGCTGATCAGTAATATTGGCTTTTGTCCAGATTTTAAGGCAAGGAATATTATAATTTAACTTAGGGTTCTAATTAAATTGTGACTACCTTTTTTCTGCGACTTTCGCTCACGTCGCTTTAACGCAACAATAATGATATAATTAGCTTTGCCATGTTACCTCAGGCCGGCTCTCAAGTAGAGGGATTGGGCCGTAATCCACCACGCAGGCCCAGTGCGGGTCGGTGGATGTCATATATCTTTGTTTTTTTTTGGTTTTGAACGTTTTGAGAGCAGTAGTAATGAAATAAATTAAACTAAATAAAGCGCTTACCTGGGTTTGAACCCACTAGTACTACCCGTAAGTCACGTACGGATGGCAATTCTCCATAAAACAGATCGATTTTTTTTTATTGATTCGAGTCCAAGTCTAAAGATTTTATTGACCTATAAAATCGATTCTTCGATTAATCGATCTAAAATCGTCATCCATTTGGGTATTTATCACTGCGTTGCCACTGCTCTGATTATTTATATCAAACATACATTTTCATCAATTCACAATATCAGATTAGCGAACAACATGGCAGTGTGTATCGTAATATTAGCGTCTGTATCGCATATATGGGAAAATGTTTTATCCACATACATTTAGCCCTTACTACATGCGTTTTCAGTGGAAACTGATGTTATTGGTTCACTACGAGGGATCGTAACTAAAAATTATGAGAGCAGTAAGACTACTTGATTAATTTATCTGTACTAATACTGCTGGGAGAATGTTCGAAAGAGTTATTATGCCCTAGAACGCAAAGGCAACTGAAGGAACACAGATGGTTTTTAGACAGTAACAGTCTGGCATTCCCTCTCGCTTCACCCTGAGCGAGAAAAGTTATTTGATGAATTCTCAACTCATGTGATCTGATGAAACTGAAAATAAAATAAAAAATAATAATAATATTCGACACCCGCATTGAACAAGGCAGTATCTCGGATTACAGTCCAAACAAAATTCAAACATGTCACTATCACTTTTTGGTTCATTTTGAAAAATTACTGAATTAATGTTACAACCTTGTTCGTTGCGGGTTGCGGGTTTACTATATTATAGTAGCAGTATATTTCCTAAACTGAAATCCTGTGTAGGCACTGCCTACGAATTACTTGCTTTGTTGTTTGAACCCACAAACCGGTTACATAGAAAAAGATTTAGGGTATTACACCGAATTCTGCTTTTTTGGTTTTTATTATTATTTTACCCCAATACGAAACCAGCCATTTATTAGAAAGACTAGATATGAAGGGACCTTCACAGATAACGTTTTATGATTTTCATCAACCCCCATTTCATAAAGGCACGAGTTTCTGTCTCCCACAATGCGGACCCGGTCCATCACCTGGTGAGGATCGCGGGAATCCGATGGATGCGAGACGCACATAACTGTTCGTTGTGGCGACACTTGGATGAAGTTTATGCTGAACAGTGGACGTCTTTCGGCTGAAATGATGATAATATAAGCCATTGTTTTATTTGTTTTTATTTTTAAGGTACGCACCATGTTTGACGTGAATAAACTGTTTTTCTTTCTTTTTCTTTATAATAACGAGTTTATGTATGTTTTTATATACCTATTTCTTTAAATCGCCTATAATACTACATCACAAATTGACACCCGCGGTTTCACCCGCTTCTTTATTTACCCGCTCCTGTATTTTTAGTCGAACGAGATCATACATCATCAACGAGGTTATATAGCCTATAGCCTTCCTCGATAAATGAGCTATCCAGTACTAAAATAATTTTCCAATTCGAAACAGTAGTTCCATAGATAAACACGTTCAAACAAACAAATAGTAGGTACCTTCAGTTTTATAATTTTATTAAATAAGTTTAAATAAAAACAGAATTAAGAAGCAATCTTCCAAAACCATATCAACGATACATAATATTACACATGACCTAGATATCAACCTTCTACGCACACAAAACAATAGTCAGCCATTACATAAAAAACAAAATGGCAGTTCCGACGCTCGGTCCCTTGTGACGTCATGGCCGCCATTAAACCGTTTGGCGGGAAACACACAATAGGGGTCAGGATGGCCGTGCAATTTCCTTGGTCACCCCGACTTACCTTCCTACCACAACGTACATAGGTATACGATCTCTTTGAATTGCAAGCCTTTCATTAAAGTTTCTGCAGTTGGTAGAGGAAGTCACCGATTGAGTTAATATTCGGTCTTTGAAGTTTTTGAATAGTTGTTCATTCGTTGGTGCTTGAATTTCTTTTTAAAAAAGGAAAAGTATCTCAATTCGTTATTTTTTTATCATCATTATTTTTTTATGTTTGTTACCTCAGAACTCCGTCCGTGGAAGGTGGACACGGAAACTTCATAGTAAAACAATGTATCCTAGCAGTGTTTGGGTTATTGGAATTGTCATGAGAAATATACTGTGGCTAATATGTGTATCGCAACTAAAAAGTGTGAAATAAAAAACCTTTTACAAAAAAAAAACCGACTTCACCAAAAAAAAAACTAAAAGGATCAAAATAACTTTAATTTCGGAAGTCGGTGTTAAATAAGAAACAAACAATACCGAGAAACACCGACTTCCGAAATGAAAGTTATTTTGATCGTTTTAGTGTTTTTTTTAGTGAAGTCAGGTATTTTTTTGGTTAATAATAAGTTTTTAATTAACCTAAAGGTTGACTGGTAGATAATGCCTTGTTGCATTAAGTCCGCCTATGTACCAATGAAATTTAAATAAATAAATAAAAAGAGTAACATTGTGTTTTTCCATCGTGCGTAATAAAATTCTTACATTGAACATCAAAATACTCAAAAACAGGTAAGAACTTTCCAAGAAATATATATAACCAAAAAGCAAGGAAGGCAAGTCTTTGGAATAACTCCAAGATGGCGTCGGAAATACACGCAGTTATCTCAAACATGTTTAAAGGTTTATCTAGTCTAGATGTGTGAATTACTGCTTATAAGATTAGGTTGTTGGTAGAGAGAACATTTCTAGCAGATAAGCTAGCTGTGAAATCTTTCAGAATTTTTATCGAAAAGTTGTACTAAAGAGGTGGAATTAATATGTTGAAGTTAAAGGCGAGAGTTGTATGCTACTTTGAAACGAATTCAAAGAGGATCATACATCTATGTTTGTGATTAAAAATACCACTGGATAGATCCCATTAAAGGCTACACGATATTCCGGCAGACCGATGCCACTATCCTTGAGTTTGTTTCGGTGATGCTTCTAAGGGTAGTCAGCTAGGAAACACCGGTCTCATCTAGTTTAAACTGACGATAAAATTGACTTACGTATTTTTAACTTAAGTGGCAGTGGGCAGGGCACATTGCTCGTAGAACGGATGGTCGATGGGGCCGAAAGGTTCTAGAGTGGCGACCGCGCACCGGAAAACGCAGCGTTGGAAGGCCTCCCACAAGGTTGACCGACGACCTGGTGAGAGTCGCGGGAATGCGGTGGATGCGAGACGCTTGGGAGAGGCCTATGTTTAACAGTGGACGTCTTTCGGCTGAAATGATGATGATGATGATGATGATGTGTTTTAAAAACCTATTTGCAAAATAAATATCATTTATCAAGATGGCGGGACGAGCTCGACTTGGGAAAAGGATTAGCAGGAACTCGACTCCCACCGAAAGGAATAGCAGAAACTCGACTCCTATCGAAAGGGATAGCAGGGATTCGACTTCTGCTGATAGGGATAGCAGGGATTTAACTTCTGCTGATAGGGATAGCAGGGATTCGACTTCTGCTGATAGGGATAGCAGGGATTCGACTTCTGCTGATAGGGATAGCAGGGATTCGACTTCTGCTGAAAGAGATAGCAGGAATTTGACTCCTATCGAAAGGAACACCACGCGCCGTCAACCTGGGCTGTGTCCTTACCGGACAGCCTGACGGCGAGCTACCTATGGCTTGCCATCCGCAAGCCCGCAAGCTTACGGTGACCGGTAGTCGCGCTGCGGCTTCCAATCCCTTGGGCGTCTCCGGCGGGGGACGTATTGTTAACCTGGACAAAGGCCCTTTGCCAAAACAAAAAACAAACAAAAATGGTGTTTTTAGCTGAGCAGATGATTATCCCAAGAGATTTCAATGTTTTAACCTGTATCTTCTGCTTCTTGAGTAGCGTAATTAGAGACACAATAGTAAGACAATAGCGCACGACCGCCGGCGTTCGTGCGGGGATCAACAGCTTACGAAACTGTCAACGCTGTTTTGCTTCCCAAGTCTTGAAAGGACGAAATTTACGGCAAGCGGTTAAAACAATTTAAATATTCATCGCAGTGCATAAATTCTGCTAACTACCCACTCGTAATAAATCATTTCAGAGTACAGTATTACTGCCTTCTTGAAGAAGAGAGAAAATTTTCATTAAACATAATTAATGAGCGCATGGCCCTTATCTTTAGAATTACTTTCTTGCAAAGAGGAATGAGGAGAAGCCACTTGACACATCATACAATTCTGAACGAACAAGTCTTTAAATAAGGTCACAGAATGATGCAACCTAGATTCTTTGGTTTTGTTTATTATGAGATGCATTTCTGAACTTCAAATCTCGATCTAGCTGTGTGATATAACTGTTCGTCTTCATATTTTCGTCGTCGCAAGGAATCAATTAGCGAATAAACAAACGGATTTGATTGAATTCCGAAGAAATCCCGCCAAAAACTCCTAAAGCACTCCTGCCAGATAAGTATCATTTAAAGTGGTCAATGGATTCATCTGGAAGAAAACCTGTACCACGATCACCCGAAGCTTTGAAGACGGGAGTGATAAAAAGGTACAAAGATCCCTTCGTATTACAGCGCTAGCAAACCAGACTATGGCGCCGAATATTGTACCGTATCATCTTGATACAGATTGCATTGCTTTATTGAATACTAATATTCAATACAACTGATCTTTGGACAGATACACCGAATTGGCTCCCCTTAACTTAAACAGATAAACCGAATTGGCTCCCCTTAACTTATATCAGAAGCAATATTACGAAAAACTAGCTTAGGCTTGCGGCGAGCAATGGGTAGCTCGCCGTCCGACCGTCCGGTAACCGTCCGGACCGAGCCCAAGTCGTCGACAGCGCGTAGTGTTCCACGCGCGCTTCAAGGAGATGTCAGCAAATCGTAGGGGCCCAGCAGGGTCAAAGCCTACTGGGGCCATGGGTTAAGTGAAAATAAACCCCGGGGCCCGGTGCCAACGCAAGGCAAAGAATGAAAAATGACTAAAACTTTAGCCAAAAAAAAAAAATTAACGACATGATATTTTTTTCGCTTGTTTTCCCTGTTCCTTTAAAACGGCTTTGATCTTTAGAAAATAATATGTTTACACAAAAAAATTGCTGGTTAAGTATTCTTCAGAATGTATATAGAATATGTAAATCAATCAATATTTCGGAAAGAAAATGGCTTTAAAGATTAGCAGGACTCTATGCGGGCGCAGGCGGCAGTACTAGTATCTGTGCATTTAACTCCGGTCAGACGTTCAAGGGACTATACACCCTAAATCATAGCCAATATGACGAAACCACTCATCCAAGGTAGAACATAAAATCTCTATAACATCTTTAGCCCAAAACCCATTCCCTAGATCTAGAACCTAGGTACAATCATACCTAGTACACTTGGCAAGCGATCTTGTTTACTGAACATAGCAGCATGGATGCACGATCAAAATATTTACTCAGCACTCGGTACTGTCTGGATTTATTGTGCTTATAAATATATATATTTGTTTCGCGAATATATAGAATTTGGTGCTGGATGTGTAGATATTAATCAAGTGTTTGTTAGGATTTGTTTTTGGAAGTTAGAAATTTATATGTCGGTGAACTCAATAGTACGGAAGCTTGAGAACGAATGAACGAGCTAAGTGAAAAGTGACACATGTCACTTTGACAGTATCCGCGCTGAGACGTTTGCACGAACCGAGCAGATAAAGGTGCCGACCGCAGAGGTCCGGGGCTCTTTCCTATGTCGGCAGCCGTGCGTACAACGTCTATTCTCGGGGACTGTCTCACTTCTCGTTGTGTAAAGTGAATACCTAAAGCTTGCATCATAATAAATCAGTTGTATGATCTGGAATAGTTTGTTTATTGCTCGATACCCAGCCATCGCCCACAAAACAGAGTACCTGGACAGAGCTTCAATGATGATCGGCATGCTGCGCCGACATATTTATTTATTTAAACTTCATGTACAGTAGTGGTACATAGGCGGACTTAATGCAACAAGGCATTCTCTACCAGTCAACCTTTGGGTTAAAAAGACAATACTGTGGTAGGTTTGAACAATAAACAAAAAACAGATACTTCAAACAGAAAAAAAAATTAGTAAAAAAATAAGTTTTTTATAATAATAAAATACATATATATGCTAAAATTATAAACTAATAAACACTATGAAAAATATCAAATCTTTAAGAGAACTTAATAATAATTCTGACGAAGACCAAACTAAAGTTGAGAGGACTTCAAGAAGTAGTTCTGAATTTTACGCTTGAAGGAAAATTTACTTTCAGCTTACAATCAAACAATTGCTTCTCTCGTTCCTGGGTAGAGCTGAAGGGCGTGTCAGACTTTCAACTGAATGATGCAAGTGTCCATTGAATTCTAGGACCACGCGTTTTCTTTTCAGAAATCAACCCCTACGGTTTTGCTGACATCTCTTTGAGGCGCGCGTGAGACATAAGCGCCGTCGATGACTCAGGCTTGGTCCGGACGGTTACCGAACGGCTGGACGACCAGCTACCCATTGCTTTACGTCCGCAAGCCCGCGCCTATGGTGGCCGGTGATCACCCTGCGACTCCCAACGCCCGTTCCCTGACGCGTGTGGATATCTCCTTCGCTAGCATTACTGCTTCGCAGAAGGAGGCGTCCCTTCCTATTCGCTCTCGTTCCAGACTATGGCCTGAAGCAGGGCCCGACGCTTTGGTAATGTTTGGGTGATCAACTTTTTGTTCTGGGGTTGGAAATAATTAAATTATTTCTTCCGCTTTATGTGGAGCCAATCAATCTCGATTCCTGAAGCTTATTTTTGTGGGAGAAGACTCGCTTCCAGTCTAACAGTAGGATCCAGCTGATAGATTCGCACATGCCTGTTTTAACTTACCGTAAATAATATTCACTTCTAATTACAAAAGTTTTAAAGCGGAAGGAAAGAAAGAAAGATGAGAGAGATAATTCAAGTAGAATTAAAATTTATAATGCAGCTTTATAAACGTTTAAAAATTCTAGTTATTTTATCTTTGCTTTAGAATTCATCTAGAGCTACTTCAGACGCGTTGGTCTATAAAGTAGTTGGGAGAATTTTACGTTATATAAATTAAAGCCCCGTTTTTTTTTAGGTGGGAAAATCATCTTATGACAAATCTCACTCTTGGGCGGAGCGAGAAATAGTGTCAGACTTTTACTGACTAAAAACCCACTCCTGTTCCTTCTTTGCCTTCGTCCCAGGGCCCCGGGTTTCACTTTCACACTACCGATGGCATGGCCCCAGTAGGCTTCGACCCTGCTGGGCCCCTACGATTTGCTGACATCTCCCTGAGGCGCGCGTGGAACAGTACGCGCCGTCGACGACTTGAGCTCGGTCCGGACTGTTACCGGACGGTCGAAAGAATCCGTGTTATAAAAAAAAACTGTTACCCCCGGTTTATCGAAAGAAACTATGTGGAAGTGGAACTCTCCGTGTTTACTACCTACCTACCCTTTTTTTACGTGGGAGTTCATCAAATAACTTTTCTCACTCTGGGTGGAGCGCGAGGGAGTGTCAGACTTTTACTGACTAAAACCCACATGTGTTCCTTCAGATGCCCTTCTTTGCGAGGGCTGCGGTAACGCCTTTGAACAGTCCGCAGCCACAAATTGCCCCATCAATTTTGCTTACATCTTTTCGACATGCACGTGGAACAACGCGCCGTCAACCCAGGCTTGGTCAATACTGGAATGCCAGGCGAGCTACTCATGGCTTGCCGTCCGCAAGCCCGGTGTTTCCAACCATAACCAACGACCTGTCAGCCTTCAAAGCAAGAGACACAGGCATCTTCAGAGCTCGTTCACTCCAACGTACATGTCATCAAACGCTCAGCAAAAGGCGAGATCGAAGTCGAGAACGGGTTCATTAGAGAAAAAAAAACATCGACACTTTAAAAACTAAACGTAAGTTATGTAATGCAGGCTGTTGAACGCAAAACATATTTTAAAGAACATAGAACTTGTCACTAAACTGTCAAATGCAAATAAAAAACTTCAGAAAATTTGAATTTCGAAAGCTACTCTGACACTTCCCCCATAAATTAATTTTGCGTCAAATTTCGCTCCAGAAAAATGGCCATAGACATAGCGCGTTCGAATCTGTTTCAAATTTCCGTTAATAGACAATAATTACTACTTTTTTATGCGACCCCTTGCTAATTAGAGTAAAAGCCTCTGAACCTTTCTCTATCGGTGATTACGAATATTACAGCCTCTTCTATTATATTCCCTTTATCTTATTAATTCGTTAATTAATATCTTTCATTAGACGTCTCAGGATGTATGAAACAATTAGTGATAATTCCATGTTAGTGTTATTAGTTACGATAGGCAGTAAGTGGAATATTTCATTATTACGAGATTTGGTATAAAAAGGTATGGGTAGTATGTCCAATCAATTATTATTATTATTAACTTGTCGTTCAATAAGTCTACTTACCTTGATCTGCTAATCACTTATATCATACCACACACCCCTCTCGCTTACACGTACTCACACCACACTTGCTCATGACACGACACCACACACAAATACACGTACACTACACTCATATTCTATACATATACATACAAACCGTAAAAAAAAATACATACAATATATACTTATACTTATACACATATGTAGTGTAGTCTATATAGGGATATATGGAGCTATAAAAGCTCCATCCCTCGTTCTAGCTTGCAGGACTGACATTTTAATACGTAATGATAAGGCCTCAGGCCATTATGAATTAACAGATTACAAACTTTTAGCAAAATGACAATGGAATCGTGTTGGAATGACGAATTTATAAAAATAGCAGACTAGGGCCCCTGTTGTCTAGTACACAGCACAAGCTCTGCTTAGTTTGGGACTAGATGGCGTTGTGTAAAAGTTGTGAAATATTTATTTATTTTATTATTAGATATTTTAATAATAATGTCTTTCCAAACAATCAGTACCTTTGTACAATTTTTTATGTATATCTACTGTTATATAAATAAATAACCTTAAACTAGCTTTTTGCATCTTCGCATCCGTAGCCTATCCTACCGTGCATTTTCCATAATAATAGAAGCTATTTCATATTGAAAAACTTGTAGCAGAAATCAGAAACAATTATTTCTACTAGACCATTTATTTACGGGCACTTTTAAATTGTCAAAATGTCGGTCAGTCAAAAAAAAGTGAAGCTAAATTGCACGTTCCAAAGCGTAGATTTCTATGGAGAAGAACGTGTTGAGTGAGTTATATAAATCTTGGTTACATATTTCTTGTCGCTTCTATTACCATAATTTGGCAATGACTGTATGTATACGTGATAGCAACAGTTTTTGTAATTTTTTTTTCTTTTACAAAAATGGCTAGATTGCCTTCAAGTGGATTTTATTGCATCAGAAATAACTTTTCATTCCCATCAAATAAATTCTTCTTCAGTAGAGTCGAATTTCTTTTGACAAAGTTTTCTTTTGATGGTGAAATTGCTAAAGTTGTCGATTTAATAGGAGGGTTTTTTAAAGCTATTTCAATTGATGAATTTGTTTTTCGATGTTCTTAATTGAGATGGTATTGATTTTTCGACCCTACGTCGGTTTTCGTGTTTTTGGTGTTTAATTTATTTTTATGGCCTTTTTTTTTAGGTGGGAAAACATCTAACGATATCTCCCGCCCTTGGGCGGGTCGTGAGGGCGTGTCAGACTTTTACTGACTAAAACCTACTCCTGTTCCTTCTTTGCCTTCGTTCCCGGGCCCCGGGGTTCTCTTTCGCATCGCCCATGGCCCCAGTAGGTAATTTTTATGGCCTGGATCTGGGTGTTATGTGTATGCGAGAATGTTTGTAAATGCACCCACGATAAAGAAGTAATTTTTGGTGTGGGGCAAAGTTTTTATTTTTTATTTAATTAGATCTTTCCTTTATGGCTCCGAAACGTGATCACTTACAATGGGCCGCATAAGAAGACTTAAAGTCACCCAAAGGGCAATGGAAAGGGCTATGCTCGGAGTTTCCTTGCGTAATCACATCAAAAATGAAGATATCCGGAGAACCAAGGTTACCGAAATAGCTCGAAGAATCGCCAAACTTAAATGGCAATGGGCAGGGCACATTGCACGCAGAACAGATGGTCGATGAAGACGAAAGGTTCTGAAGTGGCGATCACGTACCGGAAGACACAGCGTTAGAAGGCCTCCCACGAGGTGGACCAATGATCTGGTGAGGGTCGCGGGAATAAGATAGATGCAAGACGCACAGGACCCGTCGTTGTGGCGACGCTTGGCGGAGGCCTATGTCCAACAGTGGACGTCTTTCAGCTGAAATGATGATGATGAATGATCATCATAGGCTTCCCCAAGAGTTGCCACTTTGACCAATTCTATGTTTCTGAATTCCAGCGGTTATCAAATGAAATATAATGAATTACGCCTGCACACAACACCCAGAAACCGTTTTTATGTATTTGTATTTAGTAATAATAGTAATAAAGCTTAGACTTTGACTTTATTCCCATCAAAATATAATATGGTAAATATTAACACATCTTCACTGAACACTACACGGAAACCTAGCAGTAAAATTAAAAACCTCCCTACATGAAACGCATCCAATAGGTATCAGCTATAACAGAATCATTGCACACGTCGTTCCTAACAATCCTAATGCAATTCCGACCAATTAACACGATTCCTTTTGTACGGAGATACGGACTCATGTGGGAATTAGATGTAGTAACTCTATGTGTGGATCGAAAGGAGTCTACTTGGAAATCTGTTGTCGTTTTATTTGGAACAGAATGTTTCAAGGATGCAAGTAAGTGTAGATTAGCTTTAGCAGTCCAGCAGGCTTAGCTAAGTTGATAATCTACTACTCAAACTAACTAATCAAATGTATGGGAATGACAACATCCCAACGTTAAGTGTCCTTTTCGAGGTACATTTTCATACAACCGCTCTTACGTGATTATGATGTTATAACACATCTTTCTCTAGATATTTTGAATACACAGCTATCTTGTGGATGTTATCTAGGCTTCTATAGAAATAAAAAAAAATTTAAAACCTCTGAAAATCTGCTATTTTACGTAAACTTTGGCCCTCTATAATGTACTCATATATTAAAAATATAAAAATGTACATCCATAGAAGCCTTACACATTTAATCGAGATTCTGAATGACGACAATTTTTCTGAAAAAAAATTAAGGGTTTAAAAAAACACGTTGTCCTGGAACAAGTTTTGTGAAATATTCGATTAAATCACGGAATTACCGAATGCCAACAGAGTTTTCAGGCATTATCTCTCTTGTTTTGCATTGCCTCTTCATCAAACATCGCGTTGGAAAGCTCGTTGCGTTAGGTTTGGTGGAATTAAGCAACAAGCTTTTAAACCATGCTCGATATTGACGATAGGCGAGTGAAAAAGGACCCTCTTAAGTCACGTGGTCAGAACAAAAGAATTGAAAATTCATAGCCAAGTTCACATCATTCAAAATGATAGAATGAAATGTAATCGTTTCTATAATGTTTACCCTGTAGTGTAATACCATAGTATAAACGGTAGCCAAGTTACAATTTTTGTAGAACGAGCGGTCGACTCAGGCGCATCAACATGGCTACCAACTTATCGTTTTCTAAAATCATTTACACCGAGACGTTACCGATTGTAGAATGAGATTCGAAACGAAACGATCGTAACTTGGCTGGGCCTGCTGTGTTTCCTGATAGCTACAATCTAGGGGTCTTTAAGGCAAGTGTGAATAGGTTACTTCTAGGCAAGCGTATTCCACCGTCGACCAAATAACTGCTTACCATCAATGTACCAGTGGTGTATCGCAGTACGCTTGATAGTCCGATGATGGAACGGATTTGGTGGAATTAAGTTATGCAATTCTGACGCAAACACATCCGGGAGAAAACCGACAGGCTTTGCTAGCCTGTCGGTTTTCTCCCGGATGTGTTTCGGGGAGTGTGCGTCAAGACTTGCGGACCGGAGCTCGGTGCTCAAGACTTTGAAGCTTCGACTCGACGAGTGCCTCACTGCCAATAATCCTCTTGGCTTGTTTCTCAGTCGATTCAATAGCATCAAGTTGATATTTGGCAAATCCGTCCCTAAGATGAGAGCAGTACCTACTCCATACACGATCTTTGTGCTTGATAAAGTTTGAGCAGCTGTTCCGGCGTGAAGTACCGTCTCACCTTTGCTAAAATCTCCAATTTCTTAGCAGTCTGCTGAGGTTTTGTCGTAAGAGCCGAAATTGAGGGTAGACGACAACGTTACTGACTCCCAACTTTTTGCCAGCCAGCTGAGCCTTTGCCTCGATGTATTATGCCCAAAATTGAGAGTAGATGTTAGTGTGATACCAAGAAGCATGGTTTAACCTCGATAAGTTTGGAGCAGGGCAAAATTAGCTAATTTTGGCAGAAAAAGAACACGCCTGGGTTTTAGTAGTGTTAAATTTGGCCAATTTGGCATCGCCCCATAGAATCCATGGGAAGAATCACTAGTTAGGAGCTCATCAGTAATTCAGAAACTAAGCTCCATCTTTACTAATCCATTCCTTCTCCAATGAATGCAATGACTACCAAAAAAACATGGCCAATCCGTAACAAATTTCATCCATTCAAAAATTCCATTAATCAATGGCAAAAAATACGATTACCATAGTCCGAAGGGAGACAGCAGTCCGGTAAGTGATTTAAAATTCACGCCGAGTGAAAATTTATGCAAAATGCATCAACATTTGGCACCTCCCTACCCAGATTTTTAAGGTTCCGCGTACTAGTGAAGAGTTAAAAGCCTCCTGTATTATTTATAAGGATGAAAGTTTTCAATGGTTTGATTGAAAAAGTTTGCATTTTGATTAGGTTGGTACTTGTATAGAAATTGCGAATGGTCGCATATTCATTCATGCTGAAGAAAAAGCTATCGGGTTATTGAAATGTTGCTTTTCAGTTCAAAGGTTTGGTCATATTCGACTTGAATTCGAGTTTGTTTTCAGTAAATTACTGTACCTAAAACTGGAAAGTTTTTGGTGGTCATTTTTATCTTGCATTTGTAGACTACTTCAAAACCTTTTATAGCATCACATATTCTGCAATATTTGATGCACTGACCCATACTTAACAACGTCAGTTTAGTATACTTTCAACACAAAAACAGTTATATTATATTTTTTTTTTATGTTACAACCTAGTGTTTGACTGCGATCCCACCTGATGGTAAGCAGTGATTCAATCGTTGATGGTGAATCGCATAAGTTTATTAAGAGCCTATTCACTGTAGCCTTGAAGATTAATTTTAAATTTTATTTTCCTACTATTGGGCAAAGGCTTCCCGCCATTTATTTTCTTTTTTTCCAATTCTTAAGGAAGATATCCAGGTCGTCCCACCATCTCCTTCGTGGTCTGCTGCGACCCCGAGTCGCTGTATCTATCAGGACACCAATTCTATGTTTTACAGGCCCACAACTAGCTTTGAGTTATATCACAACTAGCGACCCATTGCATATTCGCACAAGTCTTACAAATCTTTGAAATTCTTGGCTTTTTTTCTACTATGATTTGCATGCATTATACACCTAAACCTTCCTCATGGATCATTCTGTCCATTGGTGAAAACTGCACGAAAATTCATTCGGTAGTTTTTGAGTTTATCAGGTAAACACAGACATATAACACGGACTTTGATTTATAATATTTAAGGATAACAATTTTGACAGCCCACAAACACAGCAAAAAGAATTAAGAACTTAATCAACAGCCCACTACTTTTCCATCGCACATTTTATCTACAGAACTCACTTCATAACAACGGTTTCATCTTAATTCCTTTTTGCACTTAAAACGTTTTGGTCATTACGAACAGCTCAAGCTATTAAGTTTGAGTCCATCGCGATGATGAATAGCAAAAACGAAGTATTTGCGAACGATTTTCTGCATTACAGAGGACATGATTAATTAACTTGTTTTTCAAGTTTGAAAAAGAATTCTTGCTTTTGTGAGACAGTTATTGTTGGAGATTTTAATTGGGTTTCAATGAGAATTTTCTGGTTTTTGTTTTTTTGTTTTGATGAGCCAGTTCTTGTTCGCCATATTGCTGATGGAAAGCAATGGATCAGGTCCACGAGTTACAGGTGATATCAATTGAGATAGTCAGACAATTGCTACGCCTTGCATTATGCTGAACTGGATCTATGGCTTTGCCGTGAGACATACAATGTTATTGTTGTTTTTATTTTATTTTTACCCGACTACAACAAGGGTTATATTTTTTGTAATTTACGTTTCTACATTAGTTGTTTCTTCATTGTCAGTGTGCTAAATAATTGTAACTCTTTTCCTTTCTTTTTTTATATGTTTTTTTTTATGTTTATTCGCTAAGAAATAACTTAAAATGAAAATAATATATGAAAAGATAATCCATACTCTATAAAGATATTACAAATGTGAAAGTAACTCTGTCTGGTACGCTTTCACTTTTAAACTACTGAACCGATTTTAATGAAATTTGGTATGGAGGAAACTTGAACTCCAAGGATAGACATAGGCTATTTTTTATCCGTCTTCGACATTCATGCGGACGAAGCCGCTGGCAGAAATTAGTTAATTAATAAACAAAAAAAGTAACTTCTAATTTAATTATGAAATTAACCCGCAGGCAATATCGTCCGGCAAATGTTCTATTTTACTTGGAATCGGCGTTTCTTTTCCTACCTACGTCATACAGACGTAGGTAGGTATAGCAAAATTCAGAGTTGAAGTGATCTTGAAGCTTTGTTTTTGGTAAATGAATTATGTTTTGTAAAAAGTCATAGAACAAAAGTTGTTGTTTATGATGTTAGTAATACAGTCCTACAAGGTTGTTAGTGTTTTACAAATAACCCTGTATGCTTATATTTTTTTAATTGTTTATACGCTCGCGTTTGACCATTATCTCACCTGATGGAGAGTGACGGTGGAGCACGCTTACCTAGAAATAACCTATTCACTCTTATTGAGCTAAAGATCCCCAGCCCCCCTAGCCAAGTTACAATCGTATCGTTCGCGCCGAACGCCTCGAGTAGGCCACGCCTCCGATTCCTTTGTTCTGACGTCATCTCAACGCTCAGTCACGTGGTCAGAACAAAGGAATCGGAGGCGTGGCCTACTCGAGGCGTTTGGCGCGAACGAAACGATTGTAACTTGGCTAGGGGGGCAGGTTCTAGCTACCAGGAAACACAGACTGACTCCGGCAGAGTATTCCACTCCTGAAGGAAATTCTGATCTATTTACGAGAATTCTCAATTCGATTTTACGAGAATCTCCATCGTCACTTTCCATCAGATGAGATAGTGGATCTCAAGTGACGATGGAGCACGCTTACCTAGAAGTAACGTACCTATTCACTCTTATTCCCATTTCGTCCTTTTTACGTACCTAATTCTTCTTAATTTTATTAGTGATTTATTTTAAAGAAAGAGAGCTAAACTAAAATATTTACCCACACCGCTAATCTGAATAATCTGTCCACCGCCACCGCCGCCAGCCATTCTCTAAGTATCCGACTCTAAGCAGCCAATCGTCACGTTTCACAAGATAATATATGCACATAATATAACAGGCAGAAGACCCATTTCAAGATAATTGAACGGCTGAAGATTCTATCCTTCAGTGTGAGCCTTTCGATTAGTTTCGATAGTAAGTTCGATCAAAAAGATTGCCTTCCTTTGGTATTGTTCATCAAGTCGTTGAGCTCCTTAGTAGTCCTAAAGCCGCGTTTCCACTAGGCAACATTTGGCGCACGACATGTTTCACAACATGTTGCCCAATACGTTGAAAGTCAGCGCAGAACTTTTGTTTAACAACGTTGTCTGTCTACGCATCTATTACAACGTCAGTCGTCGACAACATGTCGTCAGAGGAACTAGTGTGGAATTCAACGGCAGTGTCACTACGGGCATTGTTGCGCGTCACGTCTCCACTCGGCAACAATTGATGCTCAACTAACGATGCTCTCTAAACAAACAACAAGCCGCGCGTCATATTGCGCGCCAACTGGCAACGTCGCGCGCTGTTGTGCAACCTTGCCGTACATGTTGAGAATCACGTGTTGTGCGTCAATTGTTGCCTAGTGGATACGAGGCTTTAGTTTGAGCTACACGAATACTGACAAATGCTTGCACTGACTGGACAGGTCCACTCAAATCTGTGTGTTCTTTTTTCAAAAGACTATTTGAAACACTAATCTGCATGGTTCTCATATGATTTGAGTTGACCATTACATGTTTACTGTATGGACTTTAAAAGAGACTTTGACCCCTGAGTTTGTTTCGGTGTTTCTTCTCAGGGTAGTCAGCTAGGAAACACCGGCCTCATCTAGTTTAAAATTACGAAAAAAAAAATTGACGTGTAAGTGTTTTTTTTTTTTTAAACCTGTTTGCATAATAGAAAATAAAGACCATTTTTATGCAAGTATTTTATTTTACACTAGATCTGCGTCTTTGGTTACTGCACCGCTCCTATTGCTCGTAGCATGATGTTATACAGGGTGACTGGTAATTAGTGACCGATACTTAAACACGTGATTGTACTCATGATTACAAACAACTTTCCCAAAGAAACTTTTTTTATATTCTCATTAGTTTTACCAGATAAAAACCCAGACCACGGTTCGCGCGGTTTCCAGCCACCGTAGGCGCGGGCTTGCGGACGGCGAGCATTGGGTAGCTCACCGAGCTAGACCAAGCCCGGGTCAACCACGTGTTATAATCCACGAGCCTTAAAGAACTGTCGGTAAAATTGATGGGGCCAGTTAGGGCTCCGTCTGCCACGGCTGCAGATTATCCAAAAGAGTTACCGTAACCCTTGCAAAAAGGGCAGCTGAAGGAACACTGGATTTTAGTCAGTAAAAGTCTGACACTCCCTCTCGCCCCACGCAGAGCGAGGGAAGGCATTTGATGATTTCTCACGAAGAAAAAAACCTGCCAAGTGCGAGTCAGACTCGCGCACAAAGGGTTCCGTACCGTCCGTAGCAAAGTATGGGAGTCCCCTTAAATATTTATTTTATTCTGTTTTTTATTATTTGTTGTTATAGCGGCAACAAAAATACATAATCTCTGAAAATTTCAACTGTCTAGCTATCACGGTTCATGAGATACAGCCTGGTAATAGACGGACAAACAGACGGATGGGGACAACGGAGTCTTAGAAATAAGACCCCGTTTTATCTTTTGGGTATGGAACGCTAAAAAGACCACGGTCTGCTGATAAGAAATTCCTTCTCAGAATCTTTCATAGTATTTTGTAAACTAAGTTCATAAGCCGTGGTCCTTCTGCCAAACACTTATTGTAACCTGTGTCGTGCCACAGAGGTCGCTGCCGGCGACTTTCACTTAACAACGCGGCGATCGCAATTTCCTTAGACATGCTCCCCTCGTTAAGAAAAGAAGATCATTGTGGATATTGTTGATTTATTTTTGTCGTAGAGTAAATGGTTTCAAAGGTAATCGTTTGTCTTGGTATGGCCGTGTGAAGAGGAGGGATAAAAACCATGTTACTAAGGGCGAAATTCACCAATAAAACTAATCTCGTTTTAACGTTTGGCTCGCATAATCGCGTTTAGCCGCTGTCACTAGTGTCACTTGTAAAAATACAACAAAAGAAAAATACAAGTGACACTAGTGACAGTGAGTTTATTGGTGAATTCCGCCCTCAAAGAGTTATGAGTATACGTGTAGATTGACGGAGAAAGAGAGAGGGAGGTCAAAGAAAAGATGGATGGATGGTGTGAGGAGTGAGGTCGTGGGTATTGGTGAAAGGAAAAAGTCGATGCCCAGGAGTGGACGATGTGTGCTGTGGATGATGAACAATAATAATAATTGATTTAATAAGTATATTGACTTGGCTCGCGAGGTTGTCGACATGTGGGATGTGGACTCAGCGATCATTGTACCGATAGTAGTGTCAGCCAACGGCTTAATAGCCAAGAGCCTCGACCAACATCTTAGGAGGCTCGAGTTTGGTGGCTGGATCAAGGGCTTGATTCAGAAAGCGGTACTCCTGGACACAGCTCGTATTGTTAGGAGGTTCTTTTCTCTGGAGCCCTGACCGCCGGTAGCTTGGACCCTGTTCCCGATACCGGTGGGACACTATTTTTTATATTTTTGATCGATTTAAAACTATTCTAAAATTCATCATTCAATATCTTATCCTCCACACAGTTTTCAAGTTACTCGATATTCCGAATGCATATTTTTCGACGGAATATAAATGAACCATTAGCAGCAATATTGATCACTACTAACGTTCCTAATAGCATTTGATTCCCGATAGTTCGTGTATTAATGGTCTGGCGCTAACGAGGTAAGCAGATACCGACTCATAGATGTTTGAAAATTTGATTAGATGATCTACTTGCAAAGAGCGTACCCGATTGTCCCGATATGTACCAGTATAAAAAAAATATATTTATTTCAACTATAACATTGTATTGTAAGCATAAATAATAATAATAATCGCACGGTATTGAAAGACACGTCACAGGCTCCCGCGGCAGGATGCCGCGGCGCGCTGCGGTAGGCGACGGCATGCCGAAGGACGCCAGCGCCCGCCAACACTCTGTCAAACGCTACTTATGACTGTAATATATATCGGGCAGTAGAAGCTGCCGTGGCAAACTTCGACGTGACGCGGCATGCCATGGCAAGGCGCTGGAATGCCGCAGTATCTAACTGGCGGCAAAATCCTTTGCCATGCCGTCCCGGTCTGCGTAGGCCTTTAGTTACAGTATTACCTACTTGTGTGTTGTGTTGTTGTGTGTCCCGATATATACCAATATGCCCCGACATGTCCCGATATGTTCCAATATGTTCCGATTGCACGATCCCTGCTAGAGCTGCGAGATTGTTCGAAAGAGTTACCGCCCTGGTACGCGAGGGCAAGTGAAGGAACACAAGTGGGTTTTAGTCAGTAAGTCTGGCACTCCCCCTTCTCGTTCCGCTCAGAACGTGAGAAGTCGTTTGATGACTTCCCAAATAAAAAAAAAAACCGGCCAAGTGCGGTTCCGTATAATTATCTATAAAAGTCCCGGTTTACCCTTTTGGTAAGGAACCCTAAAAACTTTATTTATGTTAGCAGGGTCAATCTTCATGAGCATATTCCAGATCTTTGTCAGTGACTAAAAATGCCAAGCATTGGCCAAATATGGGATAGGCTGTATTCATGATTATTTTGCTAAGTTGAGAAAAAGATTTGTCCTATATAGCTTCGTCTCTTTCTTACAGCGTAATCATGGTGTCATTGGCGACAGGTGTTCAGCATTAATTTGAAACATTATTATATAGGTACTGTTAAGGATTCATTTCAGCACTAAGGAACAGTTACATTAGCAGCTTATTTATTTACCAAAGAAACAGTAAGGTATAACAGACAAGATTGTTAGTTGTGACCTAGCGCTTGTCGGATAATCCTAATAAAAAGAATATTTTGTCGAATAATATAAGAAAGTTTGTATTCCCCTTTTAAAAAACTCGCGAAATCCCCCAATTCAATCTGCGCCATCTGCCAGCACACAGAAAACCCTTTTCCTCTTAATTTCAAAACTGTCAAATCAGAAAATTCAAAAAATACTGCCCTGAAACGTCAAATTTAAATTAAGAACGCAACAAAGAACCAAGCTGCCGCCTTTTGTAATAAAAAAAAAAAACTTTAAATTCAAACTTTACATTTCTAAAATGGCGACTTGCTATTCGAGACGGTTACTTGTTGTTACTCAGAACTGGCGGTAACCGGATAAATCCGGTTCTTTTGCATATGAAAAGGCGCCTTTTAGACGTGCTAACCGACCTTTGTGCGAGTTTTAAGTTGGTTTCCTTTAATATTTAAATGAAACAGCCTCTCATTTTAATGGAGAAATACGATCTTTATGGTTGGGTAATTATTTTGATCTTGAATAAAAAATTAATGGGTCTTTAGTCTTCAGTCTTCACGCTGGAAAGAGCCAAGCTCTAGAGAAAAAAAAAGGTTTTTTTTTTACAAAAGTCTTTTTCTTCCCGTAATCAGAAATAAGAAACGTTTATTTCAAATAGACCGTTTACAGGCACTTTTGAATTGTCAAAATATCGGCTAGTACGTAAACTAAACTTGCACGTTCCAAAGCGTAGATCTCTATGGAGAAGAACGTGCAAGAAACTCCATGGACACTCTTTTAAATCATATTATAAGTTAAATATAATCTTGATTACATATTTCTAATAAAAAGGACAGATAGCCAGAGATTGTCATAGATTTAAATAGTAAATAGAAATTGGGCCAGCTGAAGCTGTTAGCAAGTAGGTATGCTTTTACCGTACAACAAACATGTGTTTTTGAACGTCACGTGCACTCGACCGCTCTCGAAGATAGCCGATCGCGGGCCGAAATTGCTTCGTTCGAAATGGGCTGTTGCGCTAAAACGTGACGTCAGAAAATCGCGGTCGCTGTCTTTAATTATAATTTATGTCAATGGATAAAGCATTGTATTGAGTGATTGAAAAACTTGATAATAAAAAAATAAAAAAAATCATAATACTAAACTTGATAATATCATAATAATTTTTTTGTTTCTGTGTATAAATGTAGGTGCTTAGCTTTATAGTCAAAACATTAACATTGATTTTCATGCAACAAAAAGCTCACATGCGACAAAAACTCTAACATATCTACTTAGCTGAAAAGGGCATAAATAAATTTACAAACTTATTTAATAATAGTATAAAACACACAACAAGTGACAAGTGGAGAAAATTTGTCATTGCGACCGAGGCGGTGTTCAGCCAAGTGCTGCTGTGACAAACCACGTGTATCAAACAAATTTTTTCAATAAACTTACAAAAAATCAAATAAATGAGGGCTATTTGGCGACTAGCCCGATACGATAAATATAATAAATAAAGGAGGGGTGAGCTCGCGCACTTTTCTACACTAGTGCGGAAAATAGTAAACTGCGTGCCTAAGAATGGTAGGGATAGGAGCGGGTTTTTAGAGTAAGTGTATTGGAAATAAAGTATTTACTTTCTAATCTTCTACTGTATTGAAAACATTCACTGACGCAAAAATGCCTTAAAGTTTCCGCAGAATGGCGCGACTCGCACATTTTTTATTCAAATTGTGTTCTTACTTTTACAAAAAGTTCGTCACATTGTAGTCTGTCTTCGGTAGCCTAAACCTAACAGCAATGCATCACCATACAACTTCATAAACATTACATAGGCACCTTTAGTATCTAGACCAGGTATACTCAACCTTCGGTCCGCCAGGCTTTTGTTGTTGGCCCATAAACAATTTATAATTTCGCGCAAATCAAAAAATTGAGAGCACGCTGAGTACCTAAATAAGTCCTATATAACACTAGTGCCGTAGTAGTTTAGTATCAACATATTAAACAGTAAATAATGCTGCTAGTAAATAATGTACATAGTTTAATTTTGGATTTGATTTTTTTATTAACACCTAAATAATTTGAATTAAACAACTGCTTGTGACCATGTACACGACAACGTTTTTGAAACGTCAGGAAATGACAAAAAGATGTTAAAATATACACGAAGAAACCGTCCATAGTTATATAGCAAAATTTGTGACAATCGCGAAATCCTTAGAAAGAATTAGGTGCCTATTTTTTTTTTGCAGTCCGCGACACCATTGCTGACACGTGTTTGGGGCCTTATGAAAAAGCCGACCAAGTGCGAGTCGGACTCACGCACGTAGGGTTTCGTACCACCCTTAGCAAAAAACGGCAAAAAAAATTATCACGTTTGTTGTGTGGGAGCCCCACTTAAATATTTAATTTATTCTGTTTTTAGTATTTGTTATTATAGCGGCAACAGAAATACATCATCTGTGAAAATTTCAACTGTCTAGCTATCACGGTCCATTAGATACAGCCTGGTAACAGACAGACGAAAATAGGGTCATTTGCAGCAATAGGGTCACTTGAAACTCAAAGGGTAAATCTTAGAGCACGGAAACCTAAAAAGGTTGAGTACCACTGGTCTAGATAGACTAATGTGCTGAGCTTTTGGCAAAAGAACTAGTCACAATAATATATCTTGTGCGATTTGGAAGTAATGGTATGTTCAAGATGTGATAACGTGTGTTCGTTGTCGTATTTTTGGCTGGAGATATAGTTAAGTACGGTATGATGTATTAATACTCCAATCGTGATTTTGCGTTGAAGTACTGATATGATTGATACACATAAAATAATAATGCCAGTGTGGTTCTGAACTTTTTTTTCTCTTGCTTAGTCGCAAAATGTCAACACAGCAAATGACAGACAATGTTTTTTTTTTCATAATTTTTCAACATAAATCTAGCATAAACAGCCATATAATGCCTCTCTGGACTCAGGCCTCCTCTCTCGTAGAGGGAATGGACCGTAATCCAGCACGCGGACCCGGTGCGGGTTGGTGGATGTCACATGTCTTCGAGTTTTTGGTTCTAGGACATGCCGGTTTCCTCACGATGTTATTCACTGTTTTGAGAGCAGTGGTGATGAAATAAATTCCACAACGTTACGCGCCTAGCTGGGTTTGAACATGCAACTTCATAGCTTATAGTTCATTTATTAGCACTTTGGAAGTTTTGCGACAGTTTGTCTTTTTGCGCTTGTGGCATTATGCGACCAAACGTATGCATAATGTCTATAGTCTATGTCAAGGGATTATTACAATCACGCTAGTTAATAAAATATCTCGACGACAGATTATAAACTATCGGATGTTGACGCGTATTATTGTAAGAGTAATGTCCTGTTCACAATTTGTCGAGATTTTATAATTGCTCGAGATATTTTATATATATCTTTGTGTTTACAACAATCCGGTAATAGATATAAATGCATTGTGACGCTAACACTACGGCTTACTGTCCACGGACGCGTATTTTATGGCGGCAACGACATGAACGGGAGCGGGACAAACCCAATTGTGTGTTAAGCTCGCCCGTGACATCACCTGTCCTAATTTTATTAACTGTATTGTATGAAAGCTACACCAAGCGTATAGTGAGGAATACGCGTCTGTGAAGCTACGCGTCTGTGAAGCTACGCGTCCGTGGACACTAAGCCTAATTTAGCATGTCTAGCATGTCGCCTTTACACTCGTATCTACAATATTCCATTTCAAAGCCCTGTAGTTACTTATATTTGTTCTGTATGTTCAAGTAATAAGAAAATTCTTTCACATTTAGGTTAAAAATATGGCACGCAGAAAAAAGGTTAAATTCACACTATGATACGGATATCGCTTTTATATTTGCACAAAATATCGATTATTCAGTGATTCTTAAGTACAATTTCTGCCCCTCTAGCCAAGTTACGATCGTTTCGTTTGCGTCGAACGCCTCGAGTAGGCCACGCCTCCGATTCCTTTGTTCTGACGTCATCTTAACGCTCAGTCAGGTGGTCAGAACAAAGGAATCGGAGACGTGGTTTACTCGAGGCGTTGAGACGCAAACGAAACGATCGTAACTTGGTTAGGGGGGCTGATTTGAAAATTATCGCAAAATTATTACGCTCGTTAGCACTTGTGATTGGTAAAATATGTTTTCAACAGGAGAACACATCATTTGACTTTAAGTATATGTAATTGCAGAAATAACCGCGGATAAGCATAGTATCAGAAAAGGACCATAACTTGTCTTGTGTTAATTTAGAAATTATACTTAAATCTCGATTGATAAAAAACAAGCGATTTCAGTATCATAGTATAAATTAATTCTAGATAAAATTAAGAATGAAATAGAAACTTACGTGTGTAATCCCAGCTATCCTGGTCATTTTTGAACACGTTCAATCTTTCGGGCTGAAAACAGAAAAAAAAAAATACAATGTAGTCTTTAAACTTGCATTATATAGACATATTAGTCATTCTGGTACTCCAGAAATACAAAAAGAAAACGGAGACGACAGTTGGTATCATAGGTAGGGAAGACGAAATAAAGGCAACAGTAGGAAGAACGTGACGAGGACAGCACTGAATCGATTTGAGAAGAAAAACATGGAGGACTAAAGCTACAACTGCATTGCGCACACGTGGGCCACGTACGCCGATCTGGGCGTGTCGGTCTCCATACATTTTATAAGGTTTTTTTTCCTATATTTTTGTAATGAGACCTAGATGGATTCTAGGTCAACAGGAGTAAGTACCCTATGAATTTTGATTTCCTTGAGTATCGAAATATACGTTTTTTGCGACATAAACGGCCGTATCTTTTTTTTTCGTTACCTATCAGAAGTTTGATTTTTTCACAGCTGAAGGGACCGTAGACTTGAGTATATGGTTTAAATTCATCAGACAATCCTAGAGGCCAGTTGCGTAACTATAGGAACGCAAGGCTGGCAAAATGCCACGGGCCCCTCGCCCGGTGGGGCCCCCGGTCCTCTTAGCACGCACGCATATTTACTTCTTCTGAGCTCTTGCTCAGAAGAAGTAAATATGCGTGCGTGCGTCCGTGGTATTTTGCACAGCCTTACCACCTTAAAGTTATGCTACTGGAAGCCCAACTTCAGAGACGAAATATAAAAGTCCTCGTGTAATAGACAACTTGCGCATTTATTAATAATAAAGTATATTTTATGCTTGTACTTCAGTGATTACTCCAAATTAAATTACAAAGTTGACGATTTTCCTAGGGCCCCATCCAATGATTTTGCCACGGGCCTCAGATGGTATAGTTACGCTACTGCTAGAAGCATCATTTCAGACCGGATACGATAAAAGCCAATTTTAACTGAAAATCAGTTTTCTTCTGAAAATCAGTAAGCGAAAAATGCCCAGATAAAACAGCGCTTTTGGAATACCGAAATTATCCAATACCATGAACACCAAAGTGAGATAATAGACTAAGGGCTGTATTTCACCGGGACACCATGGCCTCGCGACCAGTCACCGCTACCAACAAAATGTATCAGCTCTATAGAGAGTTACTTACCTGGTGTCCGTTTGGTTGCGCAACCAATTTGGCGGCGCGACCAGCTCGGACGCGTGCACTTAAGGTTCATTTTGATACTATCTCAGTGTGGTGTAGAGACTCTGGTGTCTGTATGGCGTCTAGTTTGGTAGCTTATGGACACCATGGCGGCGCAACTGGTCGCGCCGCCATTGTGTCCCGGTGAAATATAGCCCTTAAGGTTCATTTTGATACTGTCTTAGTGTGGTGTAGCGACTCTGGTGTCTGTATGGTGTCTAGTTTGGTAACTTACGGACACCATGGCGGCGCAACTGGTCGCGCCGCCATTGTGTCCCGGTGAAATACAGCCCTTAAGGTTCATTTTGATACTGTCTTAGTGTGGTGTAGCGACTCTGGTGTCTGTATGGTGTCTAGTTTGGTAACTTACGGACACCATGGCGGCGCAACTGGTCGCGCCGCCATTGTGTCCCGGTGAAATACAGCCCTTAAGGTTCATTTTGATACTGTCTTAGTGTGGTGTAGCGACTCTGGTGTCTGTATGGTGTCTAGTTTGGTAACTTACGGACACCATAGCGGCGCAACTGGTCGCGCCGCCATTGTGTCCCGGTGAAATACAGCCCTTAAGGTTCATTTTGATACTGTCTTAGTGTGGTGTAGCGACTCTGGTGTCTGTATGGTGTCTAGTTTGGTAACTTACGGACACCATGGCGGCGCAACTGGTCGCGCCGCCATTGTGTCCCGGTGAAATACAGCCCTTAAGGTTCATTTTGATACTGTCTTAGTGTGGTGTAGCGACTCTGGTGTCTGTATGGTGTCTAGTTTGGTAACTTACGGACACCATGGCGGCGCAACTGGTCGCGCCGCCATTGTGTCCCGGTGAAATACAGCCCTTAAGGTTCATTTTGATACTGTCTTAGTGTGGTGTAGCGACTCTGGTGTCTGTATGGTGTCTAGTTTGGTAACTTACGGACACCATGGCGGCGCAACTGGTCGCGCCGCCATTGTGTCCCGGTGAAATACAGCCCTTAAGGTTCATTTTGATACTGTCTTAGTGTGGTGTAGCGACTCTGGTGTCTGTATGGTGTCTAGTTTGGTAACTTACGGACACCATGGCGGCGCAACTGGTCGCGCCGCCATTGTGTCCCGGTGAAATATAGCCCTAACACAAAGCAATGAATGTTGCCAAAAAAATTCGGCCACTGGCTTGTGTGCAACGAAAATAAAATAATGCATTCCTTTGTCTAAAAACGGATTGCATAATATTCTTATTTTCTCTTTTAAAAAACGTTACTCAAAACTTAAGGTAGAACTACACTGCGCACACGTGGGGCGTCGAACTCCATACAATTTATATGGAAACTAGACTTGTAGAGCTACACGTGATCCACGCCACGCGACGTCGTTCTACGTACAAATCAGGTGTGTTACACGTGTGCGTCGGTCTAATGTAGTTCTAGTTTTACTCCTGCATCGTGGGTGCGTTCATAAATAATATGTAAACTCGCATACACAAGACACCCAGTCTCGGAACAACTATCGAGAGCTCGTGGTACTCTTAACACGATCCATTTCACGACCTAAACTGCTCCATCCCTCTTTATCGCTCGCACGCTTGACATTTTAACTCGTGATAGTAAGACCACTGTTGTAGTATACGGATAGATATCATAATTATATAGGGTGACTGGTAATTAGTGACCGATACTTAAACACGTGGTTGTACTCATGATTACATACAACTTTCCCAAAGAAACTTTTTTATATATTCAAAAACTTTATCACAATAACAAAGCATCTGTTTGTAATATGGGCGCGCCTGCTACCGGCGACCGCTTAGCCACGTGACCCCGCTGCCGTTGTACCTACAATAGTATAAAACACCCACGCGGCTTGCAAACCCATAGGTGTGTAGCAGGCGCGCGCGCGTATTTAAACAGCTGTTTTGTTATTGTGATAAAACTAATGAAGATATAAAAAATGTTTCTTTGGGAAAGTTGTTTGTAATCATGAGTACAATCACGTGTTTATGTATCGGTCACTATTTTCCAGTCACCCTATATAAAAGCAATCATGTGATCTTGTAAGCTCAGCATAGCATAGCATAGTCGGCCATATAATGTACCCACTGCTGGGACTCAGGCCTCCTCTCTAGGACAGGGAATGGGCCGTAATCCACCATGCGGGCCCAGTACGGGTTGGTGGATGTCACATGTCTACAAATTTTTAGTTCTAGGACATGCCGGTTTCTTCACGATATTTTCCTTCACCGTTTTGAGAGCAGTGGTGATGAAATAAATTACACAAAGTAATGCGTCTGGCTGGGTTTGAACCTGCGCCCTACAACTCGTAAGTCGGGGCCATTACCACTCGGCCACCACGTAAGCTCAGAATAAATCAGAATCTCATTCAAGAAACATCTTTTTTATTTTCCTCCGCTGTCCATCTTAACACCATGTTCCTTTGGTTACCCTTTGCGTTTCAGAGCCATGATCGCCTTTCCGAACATTCCTGCAGCCTTAGGTACGATAAAAGATCATCAAACGTTTCCCTTCTTTCGAAACGGAACCCTAAACACATAGCATTCATATAAAGTAGCGTATGTAGGGGACATTTTGTACTGCGATGCAAGCTATTTCAATATATTCGCGTCTTGTGGCGTTTACTGGCACCAACCCTTTTTGTTAGAGGCTGTAAAGTCAGCGGGTTTATAGAGGCGGTAGCGGGGGCGGGGAACTGCCTGGCTACACGCGCCACCGACCACAACCACAAAACGGCGCCACCGATCTATTTCCTTAAGTTTTCATACTTTTATATGGACTCACAGAACGGTCGATGAGGCCGAAAGGTTCTGGAGTAGCGACCGCGTACCGGAAGACGCAGCTTTGGAAGGTCTCTTACAAGGTGGGCCGGTGACCTAGCGAGGGTCGAGGGAATCTAATGGATGATAGTAGCAGAAGTCCGGTCACTGTGGCTAACTAAACCTGGGGAAGGCCTACATCCAACAGCAGCCATCTTTCGACTGAAATGATTGTAATGAAGCAATGAGGACTCATAGCTAAACAAATTCTTCCAAAACTATTCTTAAGCAGTTATCTTCTTTCATTCTCGTCTTTTACAAACACCAAAATAAAGGAATTTTTTTTCTACTATCGATATCTCACCTTCCACGGAGTAGGCCACGCCTCCGATTCCTTTGTTCTGACGTCATCTCAACGCTCAGTCACGTGGTCAGAACAAAGGAATCGGAGGCGTGGCCTACTCGAGGCGTTCGACGCAAACGAAATGATCGACGAAATGATCGTAACTTGGCTAGGGGGGCTGATGTAAAGCGACGAAGTGGTCGATGATGGAGCAGGTTTACCTAGAAGTAATCTATTCACCCTTTTCAGAACTTCACGCTCATTTCATGGCCTAACAATGATAACTTACCAGAGTCGCTATGTACCTATGGGATTCGAACCAACTTTTTTGTTTTATAAATGTTAAACGTAGCGTAACCCACGACGCAATGCGAATCTGTTGTTAATCTTAGACCATGGTCAATTCGCCTCAGGGAGATGTCAGCAAATCGTAAGGGCCTAGCAGGGTCGAAGCCTACTGGGGCCATGGGTAGTGTGAAAATGAAACCCGGGCCCTGGGACGAAGACAACGAAGGAACAAGAGTGGGTTTTTAGTTAGTAAAAGTCTGACACTACGAGTATCTACCGCTCGGCCAAGAGCGGGATTTGTCATTAGATGACTTTCCCACATAAAAAAAAACCTAAAAAAAAGACCATGGTCAATTAACGGAATTGAAATTGGTTACCTTGGTTATTATTGGTATATTGGCAAATATTAACTATCAATACTTTAATATACACTGCACTAATATTTCCATTCTGAAAGAGCTTCGTATCAAACAAAAACTACTAGTCAATTATTGCTGTCGAAAAAGTATTATAGGAGACCGTATCTTTGCCTATTTTGTTGCCTGGCTAATAAATATTATATCCATGGTATTTATTTATAAAGGTTATAAATACCTGCCTGCTCTATATCCAGCGAATAAGGTTAAACGAGAGAAAATTTCAAAACGCTTTTCATATTGCTTTCAGCCATAATTTTTGAATTTAATAGAGTTTTTACAGAGCCCGCTAAATTTGAATTTTTTAAAAGTTTTTTTGCATTTTGCAGAACAATGTCATGTTATATGTTGATAAAAATATGATTTATTTAGCATAGCATAGTCGGCCTTATAATGTTCCCACTGCTGGGACTCAGGCCTCCTCTCTACGAGAGGGAATGGGCTGTAATCCACCACGCGGTCCCAGTGCGTGTTGGTGGATGTCACATGTCTTCGAATTTTTGGTTCTAGGACATGCCGGAACAAGAAAAAGAATTGAAGAATTCACAACTCACGATGTTTTCCTTCACCGTTTTGAGAGCAGTGGTGGCCGAGTGGTAACGGCTCCGACTTACGAGTCGTAGGTCGCGGGTTCAAACCCAGCTAGGCGCATTACTTTGTGTAATTTATGATTTATTTACTGAGTTATAATCAACCCTTCGAGGGTCGATTGTACATACGTCTGTACAACTTCGTCGGTGCTAGCACAGCCGCTGCTTCATATTTATAACCAGTGTCTACAAGCTGCCATGTTCCCGGAGAGGTGGAAACTTACTCGCGTAGTTCCGGTTCCGAAGGGGGGGTCAGCTGAGTCTGTAGATGGGTTTAGGCCGGTTGCAGTATTGTCAACGCCGGCAAAGGTACTGGAAACTGCTATTCACAAGAGCATATATCAACAGGTCAGCGCACAGCTTTCAGATGCTCAGCATGGCTTTCGACCGGGAAGAAGTACCACCAGTAATCTTCTCTGTCACATGGCTCATCTGGTGCCGACAGTGGATAGTGGGGGGCAGACGGATGCTGCTTACTTTGATTTCAAAAAAGCATTTGACTTAGTCGATAATGACGTGTTGCTTACAAAGTTAGCTGGTGTTGGTTTCACCCCACATTCGCTCCAGTTTTTTGCCAGTTATTTGAGAGATAGGCGACAATATGTGGAATATGCGGGACACGTGTCAGATCCATATTTCACGAGGTCAGGAGTGAGTCAGGGCAGTAACCTGGGACCTTTGGGGTTCCTCCTGGTAGTAAACGACCTACCAGAAGTAGTCCAGGACGCTAACTGTTTGTTGTTTGCCGACGATCTCAAATTATCTCTCACAATAAGGAGCAAGGATGATTGTGTGAGGCTACAGAGGGATATCGACAGGGTCGTGAGCTGGAGCAAAGAAAATCTCTTGCAATTCAATAGCTCGAAGTGTGTGACAATCACTTTCTCTCGTGCACATAATCCCATCTTATGCAGCTACCATATTGACGGTTTGCCTATGATACGAGTCGCGGAAATCAAGGACTTGGGAGTAAGTTTTAACACCAGCTTGACTTTTCGTGATCACGTCACGAGGTGCTGCAAAAGAGCCTTCAGGAACCTGGGTTTCATGCTTCGTACAGTCCGAGGGTTCACGAATCTGAAAGCTATTATAGCATTATATAACGCACTGGTTAGGAGCCAACTAGAGTGTAACGCAGTCATCTGGTCTCCGCATGAAACTAAATTTAGTCTCATGCTGGAGAAGGTACAAAATAAATTTATTAGATATTTATATATGCGATATTACGGTGTTTACCCAATGTATCCGTTGATGTATCCTACTCTATTTATCTTGGGTATGGTAGGATACAACGAATTAAGGGTTAGGAGGGATCTAGCACTTACATCATATATATTTAAAATTTTGAGAGGAAAGGTGCACAATCCAATCGTTTTAGGACAGCTGAGCCTGTGTGTTCCCGACAAGTACGTGTGGCGACGACGGCGACCGCGCCTGCTGGTTGAGCCGCGCGGCCGGACAAACCTTTTAAGGGAGGCGCCGCTTACGCGCGCACTTCACACGCTCAACCTGATAGCTAATATTTTTTTTTTTTTTTGTTGTATTTATTCCTGCAATCTGTCTCTTCGACATTGAGCTGGATTTTAAATAATTGAAGTAATGGGCGTGTATGGCACAGTATCCAGCGATACGTCCAAAATTGGTGCTAGCTCCTCATGCAATCAGGTCTTGAGGAGCACGTCTTTTCAGCCTTTTGAAGGTGGAGTTTGGCTCTATACTCATCAGCTCCCTAGCCAGGAAGTTTGGGTGGTGATTTAGTCTTTTTGAATATGTTTGGAGACTGTTTTTTATTTCCTCCTTGATAGAGTCGACTTTCAGGTATTTGTGAAGACGCTTGTTTGTTATGAACCAGGGTGCTCCAGTTATCATTCGCAGGGTCTTTGATTGGAATCGCTGCAAAATTTCTATGTTAGATAAGGATGCTGTTCCCCACAGCTGAATGCCATAGGTCCAAATAGGCTTTATTATACTTTTATAGAGAAGAAGCTTGTTTTCAAGATTTAGTTGTGACTTTCGACCCATTAGCCATTGCAGATTATGGAGTTTCAGATCAAGTGCTTTTCTTTTTGTTTGGATATGCTTTCTCCACGTCAGTCTTCGGTCAAGGTATACGCCCAAGTATCGTACTTCATCAGATTGTGGTATTTTGACCTCATTGAGCTCGACTTCTGGACAAGTATCGCGCCGCAAACTAAATGTAACATGCACAGATTTTATTTCGTTGGCTTTTATTCTCCAATCTTTTAGCCAGCAAGATATTTCGTCTAGGTTTCTCTGTAGCTTGGCAGACGCTTCAGCAGCTGTTTTGTCGACTGCTAACACCGCAGTATCGTCGGCATATGTCCCAGTCAGAACGTGTTCTGTATTCGGTAGATCGGATGTGTAGATCAGATAGAGTATTGGACCCATCACACTGCCCTGAGGGACCCCGGCCTTTATTTCATATAGTTTTGTAACGCTGTCACCATGTTTGACGTAGAAATGTCGGTCATGGAGGTAAGATTTTATAAAGAGGTAATAATTTAATGGTAGGTTCTTCAGGATTTTAAACAGAAGTCCGTCGTGCCAGACCCGATCAAAGGCCTGTGAGATGTCCAGGAAGGCTGCAGAGCACCACCACTTATTTTCAAACGTGTGGTTGATTTTTTCTACAATTCTGTGCACCTGTTCTATGGTGCTGTGGGAGGGTCTGAAACCAAACTGGTGTTCTGGGATTAATTTGGCTTTCGCAATAATCGGGGCCAGGCGATTCAAAAACAGGATTTCTAGTAGTTTGGACGTTGTGGGGAGGAGACTGATTGGCCGGTAAGATTTAACATCAGTATTGTCTTTGCCAGGTTTAGGAATCATAATAATTTCAGCTACCTTCCACTGAGGTGGAATAAAATTTCTCCAAAGGCAGGCATTGAACAATTGAGTAAGATATTTATATCCTGTGTCTGGCAACTCTTTTAAGATTTTAGCTGTAATCAGGTCATATCCTGGAGCTGTATGGACATCGAGTTTCTTGATAGCTTGAATTACTTCCCTTTTAGAGATCCTCTTAATGGGTAGATCCATTTGATGAGTTTGGGTAAGTACATTTGAAACTTCCTTTAGCTTCGAGGATCCGCAGTCATCATTTGGAGTAAATACTTCAGATAGATGTTGCGCAAATAATTCGGCTTTATCTTTGTCACTTTTTGCCCAGGTACCATTTTGTTTTTTAATAGCTGACTGGTGAATAGTGGGCCTTTTTAATTTTTTTGTTGCTTTCCAAAGCGAGTAATCAGTGGCTGATGTGGCGTCGAGACTTCTGAGATAGTTTTCTGTACCAATTTGTTTCTGCTCTGCAAGTGATTTTTTCAGCTTTTTAACAAGTTCGTTAAATTTTGTTTTATGTTCAGGATATTTTGTGGTCTGCCAGAGTTTTCTAGCCTCACGTTTCTTTTTCACCAAATCGAACGTGGCTTTGGGATAATTTTTGGCATTTTGACTTGACTCCCTTTGGACGGGAGTGGCTGCCCATGCAGCTTCCTGGATCGTTTTGTTGAGATGTTCCACAGCATCAATCACGTCGTCGTCTGATTTTAGCGGTATTCTATCATTTAGAGTATTGTTAACAAGTTCACGAAAATATGGCCAGTTGGTTTTGTTATTATGCAGTCTACATGTCTTTTCTCTGTTTTCTACCGAAGAGTTGACTTGAGCCATTACCGGCGAATGATCAGATGAAAGCTCAAAGCAAGAGCTGCATTTGATTGAAGAGGAGGGCAGTCCTTTGCTAATGAAGAAGTCCACAAGGTCAGGTTTCTTTTTTGTGTCAGTTGGCCAATACGTTGGTTCTCCAGTAGTGGTAACAATTAGTCCAAGAGATTGCACTGATTTTAGGAGTTGTCTACCTTTGGGCGTAATATCTCGAGCGCCCCAGTCTTTATGTTTTGCATTGAAGTCTCCGCCGGCTATAAACCGGTGTCCTAAAGTGACGAAGAAGGCAGAGTAATCCTCATACTTCATATTATGCTTGGGAGGGATATACAGTGCTGATAAAAGCAGCGGGCCTTTATCAGTTTCGACTATTATGTTTGTGGCTTGTATTTGTTCTGTTTGGTAAGAATTTGTAGCATAGTGACATAGAGCCTGATAGCTAATGAGACGGACTTATTTTGTTGTACTTTGGGTGAATTCACAAGGAATGCATTGTTTATAATTAGTTATAGGTGCTAGTAGTAATAAGTTAGGATAAGCGCATTTATCGCATTGGGGGAAAAAAAAAACCTGTAAAGATAGATGTAAGATGAAGTAAATAAATAAATAAATAAATAAAACTTGAGTGACCTTGAAAAACGCTTAATTATCGTTTTGTACACACGGGTGTACGAAATTTATTCGGCCGAAAATTTTGGTCTCTATATGTAACTTCGTTTTTCCTAGAAAAATCCAGAAAGTTTTTTTTTTTGGTGATTTTACGCAAAAACGCGCAATTACATAATAACAATACCCCTATAGGTAAGAGAAGTGGTGGCCGAGTGGCAACGGTCCCGACTTACGAGTTGTAGGTCGTGGGTTCAAATCCAGCCAGGCGCATTAATAATAATAATAATAAAATTTATTTCAGAATTACTTCCATATATTGTTAGTAACAAAGTTCTTAGCCTAGTGTTAGTAAATAAATTAATAATAACAATGAAAGTATATTAGGCGCTTGCTCTCGCATGTAGGCCTATCAAATGTGCCATCAGTACCGAGTCCCATCGGCTGGCACACGCGGTCAGGATGGCGCTGGGGCCGCCGCGTACCCGCGCCAGTAAAGACGCACTTCGCTTTCGTATGACAGCGTGAAAGCCGTCTACGCGCGCCTCCGCGAACATGCCACTCGCGCTACAGTACCGCGGCAGCCCCATCAGCACCCTGAACGCGTTATTATATTGCACACGTAGGGCGTCGTATGTTCTCCGCGTGTATTTGGCCCACAAACTGCACGTGTAAAAGGTCTGACAGAAAGCTCTAAATAGAGTGACCTTCACTTGTTCAGTACACCGTGCGAATCTGCGAGCCAACATATTACAGCGAACAGACAACGCCCTGCGTTCCCTCTCCACATCCATGTCATCTTTAAGGTCCTCGGTGACCCAGTGGCCCAGATACTTGAAGTGAGTAACTTGGTTTAATGGTGTACCATAGAGTGAAACGGGAGGTACCACAGTGACCTCTTTTCTAGGTGCTTTAAAAACCATAACCTCACTCTTTTTTACATTGTATCTGAGCCCATGAGCCTCCGCGTACTCTTCACATATACGGAGTAACTTGCGCAACGCACCGATTGAAGGGCTGAGCAGCACCATGTCATCCGCGTAACTGATGTTATTTACGCAAATTCCATCTACATGACACCCGATGCCCGTGCTGCTCAGCTCTCCAATCAGGCGGTCCATATACAAATTAAATAACTTCGGTGAGGTCAACCCTATGCCGCACCCCACACTCCAACTTATACTCATCCGACTTACTAGCCGCCCACCTAACAGTATTTTTCTGATTTTTGTACCAGTACTTAAATATAGATACGATTTCAGGGGGTAGACTAGTGTCTTGACACATTTTTGTCCATAGCAGGTCGTACGAGACCAAGTCGAATGCCCTGGACAGGTCCAGGAAACACGCGTATACTGGTGTTTTACGCGCGGTGTAGTATTGCACAGTCTGCTTGAGGCACAAAATCGCACTTTCAGTGGATAGACCAGTTCGGAAACCGAACTGACCATCATGCAGTTTTATATGTTTTGTTAAATGGCCGTCAAGCAAACTATCCATAACCTTCGCTATAACCGTGGCTAAGGAAATAGGCCTGTAGTTAGACCTGTCCGAGACATTTCCGGTCTTGTTTTTTACAATGGGGACAACAATGGTATACATGAGATCATCAGGCAGGTAGGAGTGGTTAATACACAGATTAAATAGTAAAGCCAGAACTCTAGGCAAGTGTACCCCAGCAAACCGCAGGTGCTCAATGCTGAGGCCATCATGACCTGGAGATTTTCCTCTTTTCATAGATTTGATAACTACATCAACATCCTTTGCAGTAAACCTTACATTGACATCTCCAGGTATGGCCCCAGCATCAGACACCGACATCATTTCAGACTGTGCAGGAGTCACAAACGGCTCAACTCTGAAATGCCGCTGAAATAATCCTGCGATGTTATCTGGCTCGTGTTCACCTTCGACGCTCACGGGCCGGCTAGGCTTTAAATTCAACTTGTTCGTTGATTTCCAAAATTTTGAGAAGTTATTATTGGAATGGTGTTGCGCAATTATATCCATTTTAATTTGTTGTTGGTTATTTTGACACCATTTCAATTTCATCTTAAATAAACGTCTAGACTCAGTCATTTCATTGTATAGCCGGCCAGAGTTAGGTCTCCCATACAACAGCCAGTTCTGATAACATTGCCGAGCCTTACCGTGAGCTTCCCTCACATGTTTATTCCAGCCTATAATGTGCCTGCCCCTACCGGGATTTGAAGCCGCACTACAAGTTTCCGCGCCTTCTGCCAGTATACGTACTATATTCCTATACATGTCCTTAATTAAAGATTTATGCATATCACAGTTACATTTTTTATCAGCACAAGTAGCAAATTCCGGTGGAAAATCAATAAGCCGCAAATTTGCGTGACAATAGTTATGATATGTTTCAATTTGACTAACCTGCCTTTCACCCCATATTACATTATTTTTAAATTCATTAGATGTCACAATTTTAGGTTTTATTAAATTCAAATTACATGTTAGTCGGATCGGATAGTGATCAGACCAGTAGGTATCATATAATATGGTCACATCATCGACGGTTGCGCGCGCAGCGCTGGTGACCACACAGTGATCGAGCCACCGTCGGCACCCGTGCGCCTCGCTAACAAAAGTATGTGAATCGTTAGGTAACAAATCAAGATCAACACATGTCCATGATTGTTCCGCGCAAAAGTCTAGGAGTTGGATTGCAAATGACTCACCCGGGTGCGCGTTGAAATCTCCCAACACATACACAGATTCAACATCACTAATTTCAATTATAGAGTTTATTTTTTGCATTACTTTGTATAATTTATTTCATCACCACTGTTCTCAAAACGGTGAAGGAAAACATCGGGAGGAAATCGGCAGTCCAAAAATTCGAAGACATGTGACATCCACCAACCCGCACTGGGCCCGCATGGTGGATTACGGCCCATTCCCTCTCTTACAGAGGAGGCCTGAGTCCCAGCAGTGGGAACATTATAAGGCCGACTATGCTATGCTATGCTAACCCCTATACGCGCGAGGGGTTAAAAAAGTCATCAATACAGCCCTCTTAGTTCGTCTAACCCTAATGAATTGCTATTTCATAAAAAAGTCATTGGAGCAAATTCATAAAGAAAAATAAAGTTTGATTTGTTACTAGAGACTGACATTGCTTTTGACATCGATAACAATGGATGAGCTCTAAGAATGAACTTAGCAGAATCTGATATAAACACATTTTTTCCAGAAAACCCTTCATCATTCAGCAATCTTACTTCCAAGATATCACATCCAGCAACATCCTTCCCTTTCTAAGTAAAAAACAAAACAAAAAAAAAACGACTATAGTTCCACGTCTGTCTCATCCGCGTGCATCCGATTGCCTGACAAAGGCTGAGACAATCCAGCGCTTACCGCGAGGGGTACTTTGCACTCCAGCGCTCAAGCGCTTTGAGGGGAAATGGCTCGCTCACTGTACTATATGTATCGTTTCACAGTGGAATGGGATCTCTGTATAATGTTAGCAGCGATGTTTCCGCTTTATGTTACAGAGTGTAGCTCGTGTATAAATAATAAAATAACGGTTGCATTTCGGGGAGTGTGCGTTCTTTTTTTTTTAGGTGGGGAAATCACTAGTGATCCTGTTCCTGCGTTGCCTTCGTCCCAAGGCCCCGGGTTTCACTTTCACACTACCCGTGGCCCCAGTAGGCTTCGACCCTGCTGGGTCCCTACGATTTGCTGACATATCCCTGAGGCGCGCGTGGAACAGTACGCGCCGTCGACGACTTGGTCTCGGTCCGGACGGTTACCGGACGGTCGGACGGCGAGCTATCGGAAACCGGCCGGAACCGACCGGAGTGGCCGAAAATCAGGTTCGGAATCCCGGCGGCGGTTGGGGCGTGAGGAGCGTTGCCTCGCGCGATCGGCCGCCTCCTTTGCTAGCATTACTGCTTCGCAGAAGGAGGCGACCGCCTGCCACTCCTTCTCCGGACCATGGCCTGTACCAAGGCCCGGCGCGAGAGATCGCCGCCGCCAATCGCCACCAGGACACGGCGTTGCTCTGCCCAAGCGGGGCACACCTCCACCGTGTCCTCCTGGCGGTCCACATAGTGGCGACACCCGGGCGTCGCTTCCACACGAATCCGGTGCAGGAACTTCCCGAACTTACCGTGTTCGGTGAGAACCTGCGTCATGCGGAAAGTGAGGACGCCGTGAGGTCTTTCCAACCACGCCTCAGAGAGGGGACTTACCGCCATAATTGTGGCGTGCCCGGGAGTGTGCGTCGGAATTACATAGCCTAATTCAGTCAAACCCGTTCCATCATCGGTTACTTCTAGTCAAGCGTGCTCCATCGTCAACCACATCGTCGCTTTCCATTAGGTGAGTGGTCAAGCGCAAGCCTACCAATAATAAAAAACCGGGCAAGTGCGAGTCGGACTCGCGCACTGAGGGTTCCGTACAAACTTACCTATGAAAACAGTTCAATTAACGAATCGACTCTCAAAGATTTTTCCGAATCGCAAAAAAGATTTTTTTTGTGACGTAACTACAAAATTACAGTTTTCAGATTTTTTCCTATACTTGTGCTATGAGACTGCATCATGCCAAATTTCAAGACTCTAGGTCAACGGTAAGTACCTTATGAATTTTGTTTCACTTGAGTGTCGAAATGTACGTTTTTTTGCGACATAAACAGCCATATCTTTTTTTCCCGTTTACTTAGAAGTTTGATTTTTTCACAGCTTTAAGGGACCGCAGACCTGACTATGGTTTTAATTTCAACTCGATACCTGCACGCGTTCTCGAGATAAAGGGTCTAGACAGACAGACGGACGGACAACAAAGTGATTTATAAAGAAAAAAAAGATAAGAGATAAAGGGTTCCGTTTTTTCCTTTTGAGGTACGGAATACTAAAAAGCTGTATGAATGATTCTTTTCCTAACCAATTTTTTTTTTAATTCTCATCAAATTTTTATCAAGGCTATGTATTAATAAATCAGACTAATTAAAAGAAGTCTAATTATGATTTGATTGTATTTATTTAAGCAAGGCCTTATTCATTAACCCGAATTTTTCCGATATGATTAAGGGTCTATTTTTTTATTACTTTTTGTACGTTAATTTACTTAAAACTGAACCGTTTTTTAGTTTAATTATGTTTTTTTTTTAAATATAAGACATCATTGTTATTTAGAAATTTGGGTCTTCGTGTACAATATTTATAAAAGGAACGAAACAAAATGCTTTTGAAGAAGTGTAAAGATTATTTTTGTTGTTATTTTAGATTTTAATTATTTTTTCTTTTATTTTTTAATTTTATATTGTTGCTTTCTATTTCTAATTTAGTCCATTTTTATATTAATATTATATATTTAACAATTATTATTATATAGTACAATTATAATTATTGACACTCTGCACCTGTTAGTTTTAACAGATAGCGCAGAGAGTAATTGCATACATATCTAATAATTAAAAGAAAATAATACACACATTCAATAGATGAAAAATTCTTTCTGCCAATGAACATATTTTTAATCTCAGATCTCCGTAAGGAAGTGATGTAGCGACAACTATATCGCCACATCGGAACTATCTTGATCCTCGTTATCATAGTTCTCCGCGCGATTAGAACATACAACAGTCAGAACTCAACTATCGGGGATATTGTCTGGTCCGAGACACAACACCCGTTTAGAGCCCAAGTCTGCTATTTTTATAAATTCGTCATTCCAACACGATACCATTGTCATTTTGCTAAAAGTTCGAAATCTGCTAATTCATAATGATCAATCATTGATCGGTCAATGGTCTCGTAATAGAGTTGTGGTAGAATAACAATAACGAGCTTATTAAAAGCAATGACTGCACAATGACGTTCTGATCCACATACGTCAGAAATTGATTTGTCAATTTATACGAGATTACCATTCTATGCCACTTCTTTCAATGAAGTGTCGGTGGTTGACCATTGGAAAGTCATAATGACGCCATTATATTAGTAGATTACCAAACTTGTCAAAATCAACAATTATGAAATCAATGATAAACCATTCTGACACTATTGTAATAGCAGACTTGAGACCCTGGTCCGAGGATCTCCCCTTTTCAACGGAGGTTTGCGGGACTTTACACCCTATTTTGCATACCTAATCTAAAGCCCTTTAAATACGCTAATTAGTTTTCTGTTTGAGTTAGACAAAAAAGGAGTTGTAACTCCTTTTAACGTTTTCAAGTCACAATGTCACCGTCTCCTGAAAAACGACTAAGTGCTAAAAAATAAGTTATTCGTATGCAGGGATCGTCAACATTTCGACTTCATTTAGAATTTAAACGTGTAACTCGTGCATGCCCCATTTGTACGGCAAAAGAAAAATAACAAAATATTTTTTGAAGGTTCCGTATGTACATTTATTATTAACTAACTTCTGCCAGCGGCTTCGCCCGAATGAAAGGTTTAGGTTTAGGTTTGTCCATACAAATTTTAGACCCAGGTTTCATCCCTTTATTGGAAAAATTTCGAAAAATCTGTCTTAGTGCTCTTCTACGTTATTAAAATAAACCTTGTGAAAATTTCACGTTCCTAGTCCAAATAACTTCGATTGTGCGTTGATATGTCAGTCAGTCAGTTTTTTATTTTTTATATTTATAAAAAACAAGGGTTTTCCTTTTCAGAAAAAGGCATACAATTAGACCCCTGGAGTTTGTTTCAGCGCCCCACAGCCATAGATTTTAGATTCCTGATAGCTACAACCTAGGGGTCTTTAAGTCAAGAGTGAATAGGTTACTTCTAGGCAAGCGTGCTCCATCGTCGGCCACATCATCGCTTACCATCAGGTGAGATAGTGGTCAAACGCGAGCCTATCAATAATAAAAAAAAAATACATAGACTAGCTTCTGTCAGCGGCTTCGCCTGCGTGTAAGTAGGTTTCACCATATTAACTTTAGACCCCCATTTCATCCCCTTAGGGACTGAATTTTGGAAAATCCTCTCTTAGTGCTCGCCTACATCATAAAAGGAAACCTTGTGCAAAATTTCACGCTCCTAGTCCCAGTAGTTCTGGTTGTGCGTTGATATGTCAGTCAGTCAGTTTCTCCTTTTATATATATATAGAAGATTAACATACAAAAACATGATAATTTCTGTAAATAAATGTAACAGACACTGCTTTAACTTATTAAAGTCAAAAGTTAATTATAACATTGTTAATTACTTTTATAAATTCGTAATAACATTCAGGTGAGGGCGGTTTGGATTAACTTGCTCTTAGAAGAGACAGACAGAATTTGAAATGTAAGTAGGTACATTCGTTAACCATGGGAAAGAGATAGTAACAGTTTTTGGTAAAAACTACGCTTTATTTCGGGATAAAACCCAGTTTTTTTGATATTCCATGATTCCTAGTCTATCGCATTAGGTTATCCTGACGTGCGTTCAAAAATGAGGTTAGAGTTAACTCTAATGACGTCATCAGGGTAGATACTCTACGCTCGCATTTTTGAACGCGGACGTAGAGTTCAACTGTCAATGTCAAGCAACTGTCATTCCTGCCGCTTACACCAACCTACCCTGCTCGGAGTTAGAGTTAGTTGGGTTAACTCTAGGGTAGCTACTCGAGTTATAAAAGAACGACACTGGGTTGCAACTCGAAGCATTTTTGAACGGTTAGAGTAACGATCCTACCCTACTCTGGTTATTTTTGAACGCAGGGCTGTAACGATAGTTGTAAATTGGAAAAATAAATAAATAACTCCGTCTGTTACATTAAGAAGAGATATTTGTATTACGGAAAAGTTAATAAATATGCTTTATGGCAAATTTGTCTGGCGTCTAGCTTAGTGCATGTATAATAAAAACCATAGCTATCTTTAATATAAAAGGAGAAACTGACTGACTGACATATCAACGCACAGTCGAAACTACTGGGACTAGGACTGTGAAATTTGGCACAAGGTTTCCTTTTATGACGTAAGCGAGCACTAGAGAGGGTTTTCCAAAACTCACCCCCTAAGAGGATGAAATGGGGGTCCAAATTTTGTATGGAGAAACCTATTTTTACGCAGACGAAGCCGCTGGCAGAAGCTAGTCTAATATATAAAAATATCGTGTCACGGTATTTGCTATCGAATCCTCCGAAACGACTTGACCGATTTTTATGTTTTTTTTTTTCTGTATATATTTGGTAGATTCAGACCTACCAAATAAATAGGTACTTACACACAAAAAAATTAATTCATACAGCTGACCCGGCAAACCTTGTTGTACCATATAAATTACCAAAGAAATCGAATATATTATTATTTTTACCTTCCTACTCAAAATCCCTACTTTTTTATCGCGATTTTAGTATTTTTGTTTCGATGTTACGACATGGTGAACCTTCCCACCCATACGTACAAAGCGTTTTGGGAATACATTTATTGTATGTTTGTGTGTGCTGTTTTCTGATAGCTTCAACCCCCCCTGGGTTGTCTTTAAGTCAACGACTGAATAGGTTACTTCTAGCTTCTAGGCAAGCATGCTCCAACGTCGGTCACGCTATGGCTTACCATAAAAAAAAAACTTACATTCTATTTCATTAGTAATTTATGTGGCATACATAACAACGTATGCCGTGTCAGCTAGTTACTTATTAAAATTCAACAAACCCTTTCGCTACTGAACCCTAAAAAGCTCCGACAAGCTTACGTGTCTGCGGACCGAATAGACAGGGCTCTCTTTTTATTTCAACTTAATCGGATGTTAAAGAGTCGAGTTTTTCGTTCCGACCGCTTTTCATGCTTTAAATGTTATCCGTTTATCGTTTTTACTTTAAATACGAACCGAATTTTAAGGTGTATTAAACATTACTGCATCTACATGAAGAGCAGTGGTGGCCCGGTGGTAATTACCCCGACTTATGAGTTGTTGTCGTTGTTGTCGTCGAGTTGTTGTTGTGTTGTTGTTGTTGTTGTTTCGAGTTGTTGTTGTTGTTTGTTGTTGTTGTGTCACGGTTTCAAACCCAGTCAGGCGCATACTTTGTGTAATTTATTTCATCACCACTGCTCTCTAAACGGTGAAGGAAAACATCGTGAGGAAACCGGCATGTCCTAGAATAAAAAAAAATCGAAGACATGTTACATTCATCAACCCGCACTGGGCCCGCGTGGTAGATTACGGCCCATTCCCTCTCCTAGAGAGACCTGAGTCCCAGCAGTGGGAACATTAAACGGCTGATTATGATATGCTATGTTACACAACATATTTATTTAATATATACATACATATATAGGGTGACTGGCAATTAGTGTACGATACTTAAACACGTGATTGTGCTCATGATAACAAACAATTTTTATTATGGCAGCAAAGCCGAAATCGCGAAAAAAATATCAGCTGTTCAGTACATTAGGCAAACATAAATGTTCTGAACAGCTGATTTTTTTTTGCGATTTCAGGTTTGTTCCCAGAGTAAAAGTTGTTGGTTATCATGAGCACAATCACGTGTTTAAGTATCGTACACTAATTACCAGTCACCCTATATATTAATATAAAATAAGGAAAGAAGTTTTTGAGACGATTCTGCTACTCTACTACTCGTACTATTTATGTTACGAATTCATTACATTGAAACGCCATTTTTATGACAACCTTTATGAATAAAATTACACAAAACTGTTTTGACCCCCACCTGACTTATAAATCTGTATAGGATACTGTGTTCCCTAAAAATATCCCATTAATGTCCCATAGCCGAGGGGTGTCGCAATAATGGAACGTTTAGCGGTCTATTGTGAACCCTATTATAATGTTGTGTACTGAACCCAGATCGATTGTGTAAGGGTCCAATTGTAAGGGCTGTCACGTGCCAGTAACAATGTGTTTTTTTTTTGTAATATTTTTGAAAGGTGTCGTAAATTTTTGTATGAAAACAGTACAGTCATGGTCGCCGTGTCGTCATTGAAAGATTTTTGTAGATACTTTTGTAGCGCCAAGCTTGTCAACGTTTTATGTAACAAATAGTTGAATCTTGTGATATTTTTTACATTATTTTTGTGATGTTTTTTTGAAAAGGTTGGAATTTATTTTTTTATTATTGATAGGCTCGCGTTTGACCACTATCTCACCTGATGATAAGCGATGATGTGCCGACGGTGGAGCACGCTTGCCTAGAAGTAACATATTAATTCTTGACTTAAAGACCACACAATACAAGTTGTAGCAATACAAAATGTAATGTAATGTGTGTGCAATGTAATTGTGATTGTGTACTTTCATTAGATAGGTACTAGTTGCTTCCAGCAGCTTTGCCTGCTTGATAGTAGAAAATTATCCCAAAGGAAAATACTACCGGGACTTTTTTCTTATGGGAAAATCATCCAATGACATCCCCTGCTCTTGGGCGGAGCGTGAGGGTGTATCAGACTTTTACTGACTAAAAACCCACTCCTGTTCCTTCGTTACCTTTCATACCAGGGCCAAGTCTTCCTTTCAGAAGCACACCCTTGGCCGCAGTAGGCTTCGACCCTGCTGGGGCCCTACGGTTTGCTGACATCTCCTTGAGGCGCGCGTGGAACGGATGCGTGGATGGTTACCGGACGCTCGGACGACGAGCTACCCATTGTTCACCGCAAGCCTGCGCCTGCAGTGGCCGGAAATCGGGATCGGGATCCCGGCAGCTGGGGCGGGAGGGCCGCTCCCTCGCGTGTGCACGCGTGGAACATACTACCGTGATTAGAAGTATTCTATGTGCTATCCCAAGATATAGTCTACCCGTGAACCAAGTTTCATCGAATTCCATTCAACACACACACACACACACACAAAGTTACACCTTTACAATATTAATGTGATTTATTGATCCTCAACTCCACTACGAAACTTCGAATTTCCAACCCAGCTCCTCAAGGAAGGCCAGCAGCACCTTGGTCTTACTAACCATATCGCAGAGGTTTCACACGTGGTTTGAACCACCATCACACATTATTGTCACATAAATCTGTACAGGTCTACGTCATTTCTGACTGGCCTGTTGGTCTAGTGGTTAGTGGCCCTGACTGCTATGCCGGAGGTCGTGGGTTCGATTCCCACCCAGGACAAATGTTTGTGTGATGAGCACGATCATTTGTTCTGTGTCTGGGTGTAATTTATCTATAATATGTATGTATTTAGAAATATATAAGTATGTTTATCAGTTGTCTAGTACTCATAACACAAGCTCTGCTTAGCTTGGGACTAGACGACGTTGTGTGATAGTTGTGGAATATTATTATTATTATTCCGCAACAAGGTTTGATTCGCACAGTGATATGAAACCGAAATTAGTGTATGGCAGGTTCTTACGCATAACCCAACAGATTTTCGCCCTATACACCACTAGTTTTTAATTAGTACAAATACTTAAAGGGCTTATTAGAAAAGGTCTTGTTATTATTTAAGTTAAGTCTCAATAAATAATATTCATAAACAGCAAAGTTATTAGCGTTTGATTATATCCCAAAATGTCACTCAATTTATGGTAATATTGTACAGGCTATTGATTATGAATTAAATGACGATCAAAATGGAATAATTTTTCTAATACTAGCAATTGTTACGAATGATTGATTCCAATTATGACAAATTTTCGTGGACAATTTTGGAATTTTGTTTTTTTTTTTACTTTGACTACATTAATATGATCAGTAACGGGTACAGATAGAGCCCAATATTTGTTTGTACTAATTAAAAAATAGGGGCGTATTTGGCAACCCTACCACTGCAAAGCAACGGGCTTCTCCATCGACCTCTTCAAACTCGAGAGCTTTTAGCTTAGAGACTCATTACAACAGGTTACACGACGCGAAAGCTTGTGAGTTAGTCAGAAATTTGATTTAAAATATAAATGATAGAAATCTAGTTTATTAAGAGGGTCCTTCTCGAGCGGTCTATCGTCAACGTGAACATGATTTCATGGCATTTTGTTTCATCCAGCGCAATCCAACGCGAAAAAATAGAGATTAACGCCTGAACGCTGTTGGCATTCGGTCAAATTCAGTCATTTACTCGAATATTTCACAAAACTCTTTTCAGGAAATACGAGTTTTTTTTTAAAACCTTTAAAGATTTTAGAAAAAAAATTTCGTAATTCAGAATCTCGATTAAATGTGCAAGGTTCTATAGGTACTTTTTTATAAAATTTTTAATTAGTGAGTTCATTATGAAAGGCCAAAGGTTCATGCAAAATAGCAGATTTTCAGAGGTTTTTACTGTATTAGTATTACGCAAATTTATGTATCACCACTATTTTATTGGGTTCAGCCACAAAATATCTGACTATCTATATTTCGTATCATCTGGAGATATGAAATAAATGTCATAATCACGAAAATGTATCTCGGGTTGGCCGGTTTTAAGTGCTTGTTGCAACCTTTTATTCAACAAATTAACTGGTATAAAAGAAAATATGTCATAAAATTATTAAAATACCTTTTCAGACACAAATCTGCAGAGTTCTTATAAAATATATGTCATAGATATCTGGCCTAAGAGGATTTGATCTCGGAGTTTGTTCCTGTGTTTCTTCTTGTAGAAGATGGATACGAGACACCGACTTTGTCTAGTTTTAAGTCAAGAGTGAATAGGCTAATTCTAGGCAAGCGTGCTCCATCGTCGACCACATCATCGCTTACCATCAGGTGTCATTAATAAAAAAATAAAAAAAAATATATAAAATAAATATCATTTATCACATAACCCAGCTAGGCAGATGTGAAAATATTTGCAGAACTTAAACTGTGTCACGGAGCCAGCTTAAAAGCCGTACCCAATCGAATCTCTCTTTACAGTAACGAATACAAATCAAATTTTAAATGAAAATACAAAATTTAACGGAAAATTTCGATTCTTACGATCGCGACACACGTCCAAACAGTGCGACGGTTGTCAAGCAAATAGCTCGAATTCGAAATTCGAATTGGGACAACTTTTTTTTTATTTGTACGCTGGCCGTGGATCGTGTCGGTAAACTGCCGAGATCTTCATTTTTCTGAATTGCTAAATAGGAGTAGTGTGGACGCTGCGATACAGTTTCGAATTAAATCCGTTTTGTGCGAGAGTTCTTAGGGTTTCGTAGCGAAATAGAAAAAAATGGATCCATTTTGGTACTGTGCGTAGTAACGCTCTTTAGTTGGTGTATGACATAAAAATCGAATTACTGCAAGAGAAAAACAAAATGATTTAATAGGATTTCGAAGATTTTAATGCACAAGCAAATATTAAATAGATGACTTCTTACTAAAGACAGAGTGCTTTCAAACTTCTATTAACACTTACAAGCTTAATTTTTAACAGCTTAAAATTAAGACAAACTTACATAAATGCATTCTTCAACTAACTCAACACAAACAATCGCCACATTCACCCCCTAATTTCACGATACCAACCGTTTTTAACATATACCTAACACAATTACCGGTTCGACCATTGACAAAATTGAAAAGCAGTGTGATTACAACGAATGTAAAACTTCATAGCATCCTTCCTTTTCTATGGAGACTAGAAATCGAATAAAAAGACGGGCTATTTCGAACAATGCTGTCAAATGAAGCCCCCTGCCTAACGGTTTGGTAGGTTGACCATGAGGCTACGGTTATAGGGAAGGTCCCGACAGACTTGGGGCGAGAAAGAAGGATGGAGCTATACACCATAGTCCCTATACAGCTCCATCTTTTTAACCGTTCAGTATAAGTCTTCTAAATGACTAACCCTCGGTTTCTGATTTAAGCATTCGAAGTTGAGAATTACTCAAACTCTACTTTGCCCTGAAAACCTGTCAAAATTTGGCAGTTAAGTATGGTTTGAGACGTTCTTAACTCAAAATACTCAATTCAGAAATCCGCCATAAGTCAGTCACAATTAGCGAGTGTCTGAATGATTCTATCTTAGCCACTAGTCTAGTATCTTCTACGCAAGTCAGTTTCTGGGTGGTGTCGGACTTCGGAGTGCCTTACAATTCCGAAATGGACTAAGAATATTTAGTTGGCGTTGTAAAAAAAGACGAATTAACTTATAAAAGGCTATCTATATTTTCCTGTTGCTTAGTTATAAAATGAGAAGTTTGATCACGTGGCTAATAAAGAAATAAGTGGCTGGACTTATAATTTCTGATCTATATAGGGTGACTGTTAATTAGTGTACGATACTTAAACACGTGATTGTGCTCATGTTAACAAACAATTTTTACTATGGGAGCAAAGCTGAAATCGCGAAAAAAATATCAGCTGTTCAGTACATTAGCAAATATAAATGTACTGAACAGCAGATTTTTTTTCGCGATTTCAAGTTTGTTCCCATAGTAAAAGTTGTTGATTATCATGAGCACAATTACGTCTTTAAGTATCGTACACTAATTACCAGTCACCCTATATATATAAAAGGAGAAACTGACTGAATGACATATAAACGCACAGCCGAAACTACTGGGACTAGGAGCGTGAAATTTTGCAATAGGGTTCCTGTTATGACGTAGGCGAGCACAAAGAGAGGATTTTTTGAAATTCGCCCTCTAAGGGGATGAAACGAGGGTCCAAAGTATGTATGGAGAAACCTACTTTCACCCGGGTGAAGCTGCTGGCAGAAACTAGTTATTTATCAATCGCAACTTGCACAATCTACCAAAGACCTGATGGCTACAACCCGGGAATCTTTAAGTCAAGAGTGAATAGGTTACTTCTAGGTAAGCGCGCTTCATCGTCGACCGCATCGTCGCTTTCCATCAGGTGAGTTAGCGGTCAAGCGCGAACCTATCAAGAATAAAAAAAAAAAGACCGAAAAAGTCCCACTAAACGCCTGGTCACCACAGCAACCCTATCATACCGATCCACCGCTGCACGGACACGGGGCGTTGCAGTGGCCATGTTTTTTTATTTGGCGCGCTAAATTCCTGCTCGCCGACGGAAAGGGGCGAGTAGGCAAAATTTGCAGGAAACACCGTTACTTTTGTGTCTCGTGGCTATTTCGGACTGGTCGTTCTGATTGAAATGAGTGTGTGATTAAATGAAATAAGGTTTTGTAAGACTATTACATAGTTAGAAACCATTTGGTGATCATATTGAAAGGGGAACTAAGGGAGGAGAGGTGGGATTAACTAATTTCAAGTCGTTTGTGGTGCGGGTGCCGACTCACCATTTGGAGACCTTCCTCAAAGAAGAGTTTTGGCCGAAGGGTGTCGTGTATCGACGATTTCGTGGAAGGATACCGACCCCGCAGCGGAACACGACGCCGTCACTTCGTGTGCAATAATTGTGTGTTTAATAATTGTTATAGTTTCTTTTATACATATGTATTAGTTTATTATTTTATAAGATTATTTGTGTATTTTTTCTATGGGCCTTAGTTGCCTGATAATAAAGGATTATTATATTATTATTATTAAGGGGTCAGACAGTAACTATGGAACGCCATCTGCTAAGATCCTGACTTACTTCTTTTGCTTCGTTTAAACATTTATAAATATGTGTAAGTACGCCGGTTGGTAATACAAAGCCAGTACGCACCTAATTTTACCGTGAAGCATTGACCGATGTGATCACAGTTTTTTTCTTTTTTTTAAATAATATAAACTTTTGCTTGTCTGCGATCCAATCTGATGGTAAGTAGTGATACAATCATTGATAGTGAGGCGCACTAGTTTAATAGGAGCCTATTCACAATAGCCTTGAAGACACCTAAATTACTTGTAACACCTAGAAGACCGCAGAAGGCAAATCGTTCCAGTCCTTCGATGTACGCGGTATAAACGACGAGGTGAAACGCTTAGTCCGGACCGTAGAAGTTTTGAAAGTTTGTGTGTGTGTGTGTACGTTTGTTACTTTTTCACTCTCGAACGGCTGAACGGATTTGGATGAAATTTGGCAAACGGGTAGACATATTCTGGAATAGCTTGTAGGATACTTCTTACGCCGGGAGTATGTACTTTGCGACAATTTTCTACTTTCGAATAGGCGAAGTCGCCGGAAGCAACTAGTTACATTTTAAATAAACCACCCAATAACACAACTAAAACGTTTCAAACAGAATCCATTATGCAAATATTATGATTGCATTAAATAACCCCTCCATTTTAGCGAGGGGTGAAATTACAACCCCTAAGAAATTCAGCACCTTTCAAAGGCAAATGTAATCTAACCAAAATCATAGTCACTTATAAACTGGTTTTGGGTTAGTCATAGAGCAGTGACGCCTAAGCGGCCACTGATAGAGAAGATACTGTGTGATCTACACTAATATTATAAAGAGTTAAAGTTAGTTTTTTTTTTGTTTGTAGGAAGTAATCTCTGAAAGTACTGCCCCCCTAGCCAAGTTACAACCGTTTCGTTTCGATTCTCTTTTCGTTGATCGCCCCGAGTCGGCAACGCCTCCGATTCCTTTGTTCTGACGTCATCTCAACAGTCACGTGGTCAGAACAAAAGAATAGGAGGCGTGGCCAACTCGAGGCGATTAACGAAAAGAGAATCGAAATGAAACGGTTGTAACTTGGCTAGGGGGGCTGGTCCGATTGCGGAATTTTTTTCACCGATAGAAAGCTGCTTTATTCCAGAATGACACAGGCTATATTTTAAGTGCGCGGGCGAAGCCGCGGGCAAAAGCTAGTACTGAATAAAATCACATAAAAAATATATTCTTTTATGGTAAGGACTCTTCGTCTTCCTACCCTTGTACCGTGTTACTTGGGGTCGGCACAACACGTCTTTCTCTTCCATTCTGTCCTGTCACCCGTCATGCTATCACTAACTCCCTTTTCTAGAGCCTCGGTCATTGCGACGCAGCCGAAATTCATGCGAGAGTGTTATGGAGATGAGTGCTGCAGTGATAAATTTCCACGTGTATCAAACGACTTTTTCTTATGAAGAAATAAATAAGGCGACTCGTTGAGGTCACGTAGGTCCTTATACGATAAATACAATAAATTGTGGCGCGGGTGAGTTTGCGCATTTTTCCGCACTAGTGCGAAAAACAGTAAATTGCCTGCCTAAAAGCAGTAGAGATGAGCGGGTTTTCGAGTAAGTGTATTGAAAAAGTTATTTCATGATTTCCCACCTCAAACAAAACAAAATGGTGTCTCTTGTAGATTCCGTTCTCAGTGGGGTGAGATCACCAAAAACTCGTCATACCTATAACTCCTTTTTCTAGAGCCTCGGTCGTTGCGACCGAGGCGAAATGCAGGCGAGAGTGTTATGGAGCTGAGTGCTGCAGTGACAAATTTCCACGTGTATCAAACGACGTTTTTCAATACACTTATATTGATATACAAGAGACACCATTTTGTTTTGTTTGAGGTGGGAAATCATCAAGTAACTTTTTCAATACACTTACTCGAAAACCCGCTCATCCCTCCGATTTTAGGCAGGCAATTTACTGTTTTTCTTACTAGTGGGGTGAGAACACCAAAAACTCGCCATACCTATAAGTGGTGGTAACTTTACACTAGTGTAAACGCCTCGTTGTTAAGAGCTCACTTAGCGCCCCCTGGCGGATAGAGTTTCTGACCGATGGACGAGAATTGTGTAGCTACCACTTTTATGTCTAGACGTGCACGCTTTTAAAGGTGTCTTCAAGAATTTTAAAAGAAAAAGTTTCATCTGATAAATGATAAATGATATTTATTTTGTAAATAGTTTTAAAAAAACACTTTTACACGTCATTTTTTTTTTTTCGTCATTTTTAAACTAGATGAGGCCGGTGTTTAATAGCTGACTACCCTGAGAAGAAACACCGAAACAAACTCAGGGGTCAAAGTCTCTTTTAAAGTCCATACAGTAAATATGTAATGGTCAAATCACATGAGAACCATGCAGATTTGTCTGAAATGGTCTTTTTAAGAAAGAACCATACAGATTTGAGTGGACCTGTCCAGTCAGTGCAAGCATTTGTCAGTATTCGTAAAGCTCAACTCAGGACTACTAAGGAGCTCAACTACTTGACGAACAATACCAAGGAAAGGACATTTGGGTAGGCCGCAGAAAATACTCAAATTGCCAGACATACGTTAAAATTACTGAAAAGGAAAAAAAAGCAATCAACATAGTCTTCACGTTCACAATAATAAAAAGAAAAATATTGTTTACAAAATGTAATACTTAGCAAAGTAAACATTGATGTCAAAAATTAATAGAGAAAGAAAAAAAAAAAAGTGTATCTATTCTTATTTATTGATATTTGTACAAATTTTTTTTACATTTTATTTGATACTAGCTGACTCGGCGAACTTTGTACCGTCAATGAATCTCGTACCATCTCGTAAAGTTATATTTTATAGATATATATTTTTATAATTTAGTTTATGTATTGTATCTATATAAGTGTTTTACATACTTTTATTGATATACTAGCTTCTGCCAGCGGCTTCGCCCGCGTCAAAGTACGTTACTCGTCACTTTTATTTTTCTCACCGTTTAAACCTTCCCTGGACTATCACGAATATTTCAAGACCAAAATTTGCCAAATCGGTTCAGCCGTTCTCGAGTTTAAGCGAGACTAACGAACAGTTATTTATTTTTATATAGATATAATATAGATAGATGAGTTTTGTTAGACTATCCAGCTTGAGTTAGTAGTAAAAAATGAAAATCGAGAGGCCATGCAGGCATCCTCTACTTTGCCATTTTATATTTAGGTTTATACTTTAAGTCAAGAGTGAATAGGTTACTTCTAGGCAAGCGTGCTCCATCGTCGGCCACATCATCGCTGACCATCAGGTGAGATAGTGGTCAAACGCGAGCCTATCAATAATAAAAAAAATAATAAAAAAATACTATATTATTATTTATCTTAGCTATGAACTGTCAAACGCGAGAAGATTAAATAGTCGTCGTAGTTTTGGGCAACTTTCTTATTTTTAGGGTTCCGAACCTCAAAAGGTAAAAAACGGAACCCTTATAGGATCAATTTGTTGTACGTCCGTCTGTCTGTCTGTCAAGACCCTTTATCTCGGTAACGTGTGGATGTATATCTTGACACTCTCAAGGAAATCAAAATTCATAGGGTAGGTACTTTCCGTTGACCCAGAATCCTGAAATGTGGTATAAAGCAAGATCTATAAGACCTTGATTTATGTCAAATTTCAGGATTAAATTTAAAAAATAAAAAAAAGTTATTATTAATATTCCACGCATTACAATAAATACTTGTATGAAAAGGATAATTGCGGTGGCTACGCGTGCGGAGCAATCCCGCATGATATTAAAAACACCTTTAGGTCTACTGTCCATGGACGCGTAGCTTCATAAACGGAACTGTGTTGACGAAGCGGCAACGACAGGACGACGGCACGACGCTGGATTTCGTCGACAGAGTTCCATAGTTTTATAAGCTTCACGCAGGCGTACACCAAACGTATAATGACGAATACGCGTCTATAAAGCTACGCGTCCGTGGAAAATAGGTCTTAGACGAATTTTCTTATTTCTATAAAAAATAAATAAGTTAGACTGACCTTTGCGAACTCTATTTTGAGTGTGCAGCATCCGGAGTATATGTCGCAGCCGTGTAGCGCTTCTTTAGCTCTTGTGGCCGATTCTACACTTTCAAACTTGTAGCCAAGAGTTAAGGAAATAGTTTGCATAGTACACAGAAATTATAATACACAAGAATCAATATATCATAGTAAAAAATACAAAAAAGCACGGTTTGGAGTAATACGCATTCATTTTTTTAATTTCAAATTTCTATCATTTTTATCTCTAGTATAGATACCAGCACGGATCTTGAGCGCTGACTTCTACAGTTCTACTTGCGCAGAAGCACGCAGAAGTGAAATATCGGGTCTCTTTAGTGGTATGAAGAGAGATGCGGGGGCGGGGAGTGAAATCCTTGTACAGTGATTGGCTCGCCGATATTGTACGATGCTCAAAACGATCCCCGCTCTTTCGCCAAGCGCTCAAGATTCGTGCCGCTATCTATACGGCAGAATTTTCAAAATATGTTCATCAAAAATGAGGTGCTAATAAGAAAAAGAAGTCCAACATGGATTTTGACATCAAAGATCATCACGCCCATACGGCCGCCGTAGCAAATGATGTCTTGGCGAGAGAGACAGACATATTTGTTTAAAATTATTCTACATATACTTCGTTTGCGTTTCTACCAATTTTCATATTGTTTTCAAAGTTTGAATTTCTATTGATAAACTAATAATTTTAATTCTTAATTATAAAAAATGCGGAATGAATATTATTTAATTGAAATATATATACGTATAATATATACCTACCCTTTTTAATTTAAACTGTATAAAATCGTTATTCTAACATTTTTAGTGAAAGAAATGAATATATTACTTTTAAAATTAAAAATGTCATCGTGATTGATTAGAATAACGAATGTATCAACCCCGATGACTTTTTAATTAATTAATTTTTTGTTATTTTTTTTTTACTAAAAATAATATCCGAGTAGAGTAGTTAAGAGCAGTGGTGGCCGAGTAGTAATGGCCCCGACTTACGGAGTTGTAGGTCGCGGGTTCAAACCCAGCCAGGCGCATTACTTTGTGTAATTTATTTCATCACCACTGCTCTCAAAACGGTGAAGGAAAACATCGTGAGGAAACCGACATGTCCTAGAACCAAAAATTCGAAGACATGTGACATCCACCAACCCGCACTGGGCCCGTGTGCTGGCTTACGGCCCATTCCCTCCCCTAGAGAGGAGGCCTGAGTCCCGACTCCCAACAGTGGGAACATTATAAGGCCGACTATGCTATGCTATAACATCGGAGTTGGTTAGAATAACGATTTTATACAGTTTAAATTTAAAAAATACAGATTTTTTTTTTAAATTAGGAAAAATGCGACGAAAGATTCCACCACTGGGGGGTCCAGAATCATATACTGGATCCATTGTGTTCGTTTGTGCGTCCAGGTCAAAGACATGGTGTCATATCAAGAGTTATTTGTATCTTAACCAGCATCAATCATTACAACTAGCTATATTTATTTTAAGAAGATTATGAACCATCTTTCACTCTGTTTATATTTCAATCTCAGCTGTTTTATGGATTTTTATTTTTCGGTGGGAAAATCATCTTATGACATCCCCCCCATGGGCGGAGCGGGAGACTTTTACTGACTAAAAACCCACTCCTGTTCCTTCGTTGCCTTTCGTACCGGGGCCGAGTCTTCCTTTCAGAATCAGACCCTTGGCCCCAGTAGGCTTCGACCCTGCTGAGCCCCTACAGTTGCTCACATTTCCTTGAGGCGCGCGTGGAACAGTACGCGCCATCGACGTCTCGGGCTCGGTCCGGACAGTTACCGGACGTTCGGACGGCGAGCTACCCGTCGCCAGCCGTCCGCAAGCCCACGCCTACGGTGGCCGGAAATCGGGATCGGAATCACGGCGGCTTGAGCGGTCGGGGCGTGAGGACCGTTGCCTCACGCGATCGGCCGCCTCCTTCGCTAGCATTACCGCTTCGCAGAAGTAGGCGACCGCCTGCTGTTTATGGATAGTATATGTTTTTTATGTGATTATTTGTAAGAGTTAAAAGGCAATTTGATGGACGCGGGCGGGTTTTATTCAGTAGAAATCTGACACTCCGACACTCACTCTCGTTCCACGCAGAGCGGGAGAAGTAATTTGTCGATTTCATTACAAAAAGCAAGCAATTTTTTAGAGTAACTAACCTAAAAGAGTAAAAAAATAATAGTTTAAAAAACTAAAAACCACGCTTTTAGCACGCACAAATTACAAAATAATTCGGACATTTAGTTTGATGACTCAAGAGTTTTCCCTTTGCCAAATCTACATTAGATCGCAGGTAAACATAAAGAATTTCAGTTCGTGATGAACGATAAATAATTACCTATGCGAAATGGTTATAAGTAGGTAGGTAATCATCTTTATTGAATATTTACTATGATTTATTATGAAAGAAAGCGTGGAGCGTTTATGTAATCTTTACTCTTTTTGGACAAAACGCTCGCGTTTTAAAAAATAAATCATACTAAATATCTAATAAATAATATCTAATAAATCATAGTAAATATCTAATCTATCTATTGAAGATTTGGCAAAGGGAAAACTCATTGGTTTGAAGAGCTTTGACTTGTGCTTATCCCAAAGACAAAAGTCTGAAGATACTCAGATCGGATTACGTTTCTCGTAATGTTATTGAACGATTAAGTCGGAGAGACATCGGTATTATTCAAATATCGTCTGAACGAAAGCGATTTCATGTAATAAAGACAAGGGTGGAAGCATTGTGATAGGCGAAAGCGGATTTAAAGTTATCCCGCGTTAGTTTAGAGACTTTATTATTGTTATTGTTTGCGACTACATCAAGTGTCGCATGTGAGCGATCTGGATGCGAACGCGAAGCGGCGCGGATGTAAATAAACTGTATATCCTACACACTTTTTAACCCACTTCAAAAAGAAGGAGGTTCTATGTTTCGGTTTTTTTTAGTATGTTCACCGATTTCTCGCTCAATTGTGGACCGATTTTGAAAATTATTTATGTTATGCTTCCAAGTTGGTCCCATAGAAATATTGTTATGATTTGATCATAGACTTCGAAGATATGGGACAGAACTCCTCATAGAATCACAGCAGAACTGTCGTAACAAGTAGGTAAAATTGTTTTGTTTATACGTGTAGTCGATGACTGACTGAAAGAAGAGGGGGAGGGGATATATCGAACTGATCTGATGATGAAGCCGGAAGGTAGGCACCGGAACTCTGTAAAAAAAAATGTTATCTAATCGTGTTTGGGATTATTAGAATTGTCATAAGATGTAGGTACTCTGGCTATAAGGTATTTAAGTTTGGCTGAGGGGTACTAAAATAAAAAACTTTTCCGGTCTTAATAAAAAACTTAGTCGGTGTTTCTATAATAGTTTTGTCTCTTCGTTATTTAACACCGACTTCCGAAATTAAAGTTATTTTGCACGTTTTAGTGTTTTTTTTTTTACATTGAAGTCGGTTGAATTTTTTTTTTTTGTAAAATGCTTTTTTTCTGCTGCAACTGCTTGTGTTAGTGGTTGCAAGCGTTACATTTACTTGCAGTTAAATTTATTGCAGGCTATGGGCCGGTTTCTGAATTGAATATTAAGAGTTAAAAACGTATCAAATCTAACTTGAATGCCAAAGTTTGACAGGTTCTTACTAGGTATACACCCCTATTATTTAATTAGTACAAAAAAAAGGGGGCTCTATTCGTACCAGTTACTGATCACACTTGTGTAGTTAAAAGTAAAAAAAAAAACGAAATCACAAAATTGTCCACAAAAATTTGTCATAATTGGTAAATTCATAATTAAATCAATCATTCATAACAATTGCTCCTAGAAAATAATACTACGCGCAGTGTTTTTCCATTGTTTTTAATTCAAAATCAATAGCCTGTACAATATTTCCATAAATTGAGTGACATTTTGGGATATAAACAAACGCTAATAACTTTGCTGTTTATGAATATTATTTATTGAGACTTTACTTAAGTAATAACAAGACCTTTTCTTATAAGCCCTTTAAGTATTTGTACTAATTAAAAACTAGTGGTGTATATGCTTGTATAACCAGCTAAAGATTCAATTCTGTTTAAACATGGGCCATTACCGCTGAAACCCAGACCAGGGGTAAGTAACCTAATAAATCAATTAATCGGATAGCCACAGCGTTGCCTGATTAACGTTGTTTGAGCGAGGAACTTAATTACTGGAACCTAGTTAAATCTAAATATGAAAGTGAAAGGGATATCGTAACATTTTGCTGTAGGTCATTCTTAGTATATAAAACTCGTATAGCGGTGTTGAACATACTGAACGTTTATTTTTAAAGTCACGGTTACAACGGTAGATGGCGTTGGAGACTAAGGTATTATTTTTATATAGCCACACAGATTAAAAATAACATCATTGACAATTTCCCGGTTTTTTTTTTAATTTTCAGAGTCAAGGTAACGTCTTATAAGTACAGAATATAACATTTCACAATAAAATAATTTCTAAGGCCTATTGTCAACGGACGCATAGCTTCATAGACACGTAAACGTCGACACGACGGCACGGCGTTGCCGCTACGTCGACAAGAGTTTCATAGTTTTGTATGTAAGCTATGAGCAGCTGTACAACAAGCGTATAATGACGAATACGCGTCTATGAAGCTACGCGTCCGTGGGCCTAAGTGGTATTATTATTGGAGATTAATTTTCAAACTAATCATATTTTTTTATGGACCCTTCTACCTCACTCCTGGGTAATGATCTCCCTCCACTTTTCCCTTTTTCGTGAGCCCACGCTTGTTCTTTACAGTTCTGGCAAAATGTATGTTTTATTATTTTTTTGCATTTTATTTTACGATTTCTTAATCGCTTCCGCTTATAACTAAGCCCGCACCCTGGAATCTCAGACGTCGCTACTTATATTCCAATTTGAGTGAAAACTTCGAACACATTTGAATAAAAGTCTCTTTGGAAAAAGTATGGAGAAAGTGTAATTAAACAAAGATTTTATTACTAGCACCACTCCGAGGATTCGTTGTTCGAATTCAAGATTAGGGAATATTATATCTGTTAAGTTTTTTATAAGGAAATAAAGTTTATACAATCATTAATGGAATGTGAAGTTTGAATTCATCATTTTACAATCATTGATGTAATATGAAGTTTGAATTCATCATTTTACAATCATTAATGAAATATGAAGTTTGAATTCATAAGTTTACAATCATTAATGGAATATGAAGTTTGAATTCATCATTTTACAATCATTAATGGAATATGAAGTTTGAATTCATCATTTCACAATCATTAATGGAATATGAAGTTTGAATTCATCATTTTACAATCATTAATGGAATATGAAGTTTGAATTCATCATTTTACAATCATTAATGGAATATGAAGTTTGAATTCATCATTTCACAATCATTAATGGAATATGAAGTTTGAATTCATCATTTTACAATCATTAATGGAATATGAAGTTTGAATTCATCATTTTACAATCATTAATGGAATATGAAGTTTGAATTCATCATTTTACAATCATTATTGGAATATGAAGTTTGAATTCATCATTTTACAATCATTAATGGAATATGAAGTTTGAATTCATCATTTTACAATCATTAATGGAATATGAAGTTTGAATTCATCATTTTACAATCATTAATGGAATATGAAGTTTGAATTCATCATTTTACAATCATTATTGGAATATGAAGTTTGAATTCATCATTTTACTACTGGTGCTAGTATTTTTTTGTAGTTTTGAATTAAAAAAAATCTCGGAAGTGATTTAAGACCCGATTGCCAAATGTGTACTTTGGCAGTGCTCCAATTTAAACATAGGTAGCTTATACATCCTAGACAAATAAAAAAATCTTAAGTTGTTGGATTAAAAACAAAAAAAAAAATGGATTAAAAAACAAAAGCCGCGAACAATAAGGCACACGGCAGCCGTAAAACGTCGTGAAATTTGCTTTAATTTTTTACATAATATCTATCTGCATTCTACAGAAGCTGCGGGCCCGCAATCGCGGCAGCCGTGGCTGAAGACCGCTTCGTGAGTTCTTAGCCTTAGCCTCTCCAACACTTGTTCGCGAAACTTGTTCATTTTTTAGGGTTCCATACCCAAAGCGTAAAACGGGATCCTATTACTAATATTCCGCTGTCCGTTCGTCTGTCTGTCTATCGTCAGACTGTATCTCATGAACCGTAATAGATAGAAAGTTGAAATTTTCAACCACTATAACAAAAAAATACTAGAAAACAGAATACAAACATATAAAGGGGCTCCAATACAACAAAGGTGTTTTTTTTTTGCCATTTTTTGCTACGAACGGTACGGAACTTGTGCGCGAGTCCAGCACTTGTTATTGCTTATTGCCAAGTTCGTCAAAGCGTCGGTGAGCGTGCAAGACCGCGTAAGAGCAATTTGTAAATACCGCGTATCTGTATTTTCACGATTTTACAGGACGAAGAAAAAACTTAATATCTTGGCCAATCAATTATATTTTTGCGACTGAACTTGTTTAATATTTCTTTGCAACTTATTTTATGGGAAAATAGTGTTAATTTGCCAATAGCTTTGTTAGGTTCCGTGTAAAGTCATTTACGCGGTATTGTGGTGATAAAAATCAGAAATTGTAGTGAACTTGTGGTAGGTACGCGGATTTTAAATGAAACACTTTGTTAAAGTATTGAATTTATTATGAAAAAAGTATCAAAAAAAGAACTTCTAAAAAGTCTATTTAGAAAAGATTATCACTTATTTACTTTACGTGATATCAAATATGAACATAGTAACAAAAATAATAAGTTTGATAGCATTTACTCTTCGAACTTCTTGGAGCACTTTCGACGTCTGACTCCCAAACTGGAACGGACCGGGGCTACCCTCAAGTGGCTTCTGCCCAACCACTATATCACCACTGTGTGGACCATCCGGAGGACACGGTGGAGGTGTGCCCCGCTTGGGCAGAGCACCGCCGTGTCCTCGTGGAGGCAATTGGCGGCAGCGACCTTTCGCGTCGGGCCCTGGTTCAGGCTATGGTCCGGAGCGAGGAGGAATGGCAGGCGGTCGCCTCCTTTTGCGAAGCAGTAATGCTAGCGAAGGAGGAGGCTGCACGCGTGAGGGAACGAAGGTCCTCACGCCCTAGCCGCCGTAATTCCGACCCCGACTACCAGCCACGGTAGACGCGGGCTTGCGGACGTCGAGCACTGGGTAGCTCGCCGTCCGGCTATACGGTAATTAACTGGACCGAGCCCAGTCGTCAACAGCGCGTAGTGATCCTCGCGCTCCTCAAGAGATGTCAGCAAACCGTAGGGGCCCAGCAGGGCCGATGCCCGCTAGCTAGGACCGCGGAGAATTTCTGAAAGGGAAACCCGTAGTCCTAGAACGCAAAGGGTAATTGAAGGATACAGGTGTGGTTTTAGTCAGTAAAAGTCTGACACGCCCTCTCGCTCCACCCAGAGCGCGAGAAGTCATTTGGATGATTTCCCACCTTAAAAAAAAAAAAAACCCTCAAGTGGCTTCTGCCCAACCTTAGGGGTCCAGACGCCTCCTGCCGGAGGCTCTACGCGAGAATCGTTTGGTCCATGGCCCTTTACGGGGCGCCAGTGTTGGCGCCGTCACTGCAAAAGCGACCGGCGGCCATGCTGAATGCCTGCCAGAGGGTCATGACTATCCGGATGGTGCTGGGATACCGCACGGTCTCCCGCGAAGCGGAGAGCCTCCTTGCTGGCCTGCCACCGTGGGATCTGGAGGCAACAGGCCTTGCACGCATGCACGATTTGCGCATGGAAATGCAACGCCGGGGTGAAATTCCGCTGCCGCGCCAAGTCGCGGCATGGCGGACAGAGTTCCGGCGGGATCTCATGGCGGAATGGCGATAGCGACTGTCACAACCCTGTGCTGGGTACGCCATAATCACGGCGGTAAGTCCCCTCTCTGAGGAGTGGCTGGAGCGGCAATAAGGCGTCTTCACCTTCCGCATGACGAAGGTCCTCATCGGACATGTTCAGTTCGGGAGATTCCTGCACCGGATTATTCGAGCGGAAGAAACGCCCGGGTGTCACCATTGTGTGGACCGTCCGAAGAACACGGTGGAGGTTTGCCCCGCTTGAGCGGGGCACCGCCGTGTCCTCGTGGAGGCAATCGGTGGCAACGACCTTTCGCGTCGGGCCCTGGTTCGGGCTGGTTATGGTCCGGAGCGAGGAGGAATGGCAGGCGGTCGCCTCCTTCTACGAAGCAGTAATGCTAGCGAAGGAGGAGGCTGCACGCGTGAGGGAACGAAGGTCCTCACACCCCAGCCGCCGTAATTCCGACCCCGACTACCAGCCACGGTAGACGTGGGCTTGCGGACGTCGAGCAATGGGTAGCTCCGTTCGGTAATTAACCGGACCGAGCCCAGTCGTCAACAGCGCGTAGTCATCCACGCGCTCCTCAAAGAGATGTCAGCAAACAGTAGAGGCCCAGCAGGGCCGATGCCCGCTAGCTACGACCGTGGGGAATTTCTGAAAAGAAAACCCGTAGCCCTAGAACGCAAAAGGTAATTGAAGGACACAGGTGTGGTTTTAGTCAGTAAAACTCTGACACGAAGAGAGCGCGAGAAGTCATTGGATGAATTCCCATCTTAAAAAAAAAAACGTGTTGCGGCTTCTTCGTTGAATTGGTAAATACGCGCAATTGCTGCCAACTTCAGACATGTTCCTAGTACGCGGTATTGTTTCGATGGCAAATCGAGCTTTCCTATTGACTAATTCAAATCGTGTGAGATCTATGATAAGCGAATTAGCTTAAAGGATCTGCTGAGGCGATATGTCAATTTTGCGACTTTTGCTGTTACGCGGTATCTACAAACTGCTCTTCCGCGGTTTTGCACGCTCAACGACGAAAGGAAAGAGTCAATCTGAGTTCGAAGTGACATTTTGGCATTATGCGAAAGTGGCATTTTGCGAAAAGGCATTTTGCGAAAATGGCATTTTGCGAAAAGGCATTTTGCGAAAATGGCATTTTGCGAAAATTGCATTTTGCTAATGTGACGTTTTGCGATATGGCGTTTTGAGAATGTGACATTTTGAGAATATGACATTTTGCGAAAATCCAATGTGTCATTTTGCGAATGTGGCATTGTGCGCCTAATCCTTTATAAACTCAAAGTCGAAATACAAAAGCAAAAAAAAGAACCATATTCACAAAACATTTTACTAATGAGATCTATTAAAAATATAATTTTATTGTAACTAACGCGTGGGTCGACGCTCCATCGGGCTTGTGTCAACAAATTATATTCCTCGTATTACACTAATGCGTAACATGGCTTTACATACGTAATAACACATCATCAACGTTTACACATGTCATTAATCAAACGTTTAGAGTGATGTATGTGTGTACTTACATCAAAACATGGTTTACATCTTTTCATATAATAGAAAAATACACGGCATTTTGAAAACATAAATGTCTCTGCTTGTAAAATAGTCCGGAAAAATAATTGCTCAGTTTTGCAAATTGATTACACACTTAAATTCTATGTAGGATATTTTTTTTTCTTTTGAAGTGGGAACTCGTCTTATGACTTCTTTCAGACTTTTACTGACTAAAACCACACCTGTGTACCTTCAGTTGCTTTTTACGTTCCAGGACTATGAGTATATCCTTTTCAGAACCAATTCTAAGGCTCTAGCAGGTATCAGCCCTGCTGAGCCCCTACGGTTTGCTGACATCTCTTTGGTATTCTCTGGTTTGGTTTTTGCTGCTGACGGCGAGCAATGGTTAGCTCGTCGTCCGACCGTCCAGACCGATCCCAAGTCGTCGACGGCGCGTACTGTTCCACGCGCGCCTTAAGGAGATGTCAGCAACTGTAGTGGCCCAGCAGGGTCGAAGTCTGACACTATCTCCCGCTCCGCCTCTTGGGCGGGGGATGTCAAAAGATGATTTTCCCACCGAAAAAAAAAAAACCCACTCCTATGTTCCTTCGTTGCCGTGCATTACAGGGCCCCGGGTTTTCCTTTCAGAAGCGAACCCATTGCTCTAACAGGCATGGGCCTTGCTGAGCTCCTACGGTTTGCTGTCATCTCTCCGGTATTCTCTGTAGGTACAGTGTAAACTATAATTACAACTGTTATTCTTTGAACACTACAAGACTGTAACTTACTAGGCATTTAGCTGTCGTTTTTCAATTTGGTAAACAATTAATTTACGCGACTATGCATACATATTTTATTGAACACGGTAAGTATTTTCAGTAAGTTAATTTTAGTGATCAATATTTCAGTCAAATTTATTTTCTACAGGCACAAACAAGAACCTTTCATATGACTCAAATTGTCTTATTATCTGAATAATTATTTTTCAATACACTTACCCGCTCTTATCCCACCGCTTTTAGGCACGCAATAGACTGTTTTCAACACTAGTGCAGAAAAGTGCGCGTGCTCTCCCCGCCACAATTTTATTACATTTATCGTATCATGCCGGGGGCGAGTCTATCTCCACGAGTAGCCGGTCACCTCCGTTTATTCATTTCGTAAGTGTATTGAAAAAAGTGGTTTGATACACGTGCAAATTTATCCCTGCAGCCCTCGGCTCCATAGCACACTCGCCTACGGTCGCAATGACAAACTTTCTGCACTTGTATCAAAATGTACTGTTATCATCACCATCATTTGAGCTGAAAGACGTCCACTGCTGGACATAGATTTCTCCCAAGTGCCAAAACGACCGGTCCTGTGCGTCTCGCATCCATCGGACTCCCGCGACCCTCACCAGGTCATCGGTCCACCTTGTGGGATACCTACCGATGCTACGTAATAACTTTATGTTTTTCCGTAATGTAAGTACCGAAACACAACAGTATCATGGCAGCAAAACATTTTGGGAACACATTCACTGTGCGTACAGCTAAGGAGTGGAATTCCTTGCCGGAATCTGTGTTTCCTGATGGCTACAGCCCGAGAATCTTTAAGTCAAGAGTGAATAGGTTACTTCTAGGTAAGCGCGCTCCATCGTCGATCTCATCGTCGCTTTCCATCAGGTGAGATAGCGGTCAAGCGTAAACCTATCAAGAATAAAAAGGAAAGCATATTTGTAATCATTACAATACGGTGTGATACACGCCCTGTCAGATATCCACGTGTTTCCAATAAATCATACTCGGAAAAATTTGATTCGTAAATCATATTAAAACAGGTTTCATTCGTCTGTTTATTTGTAGTATGAATAGTATTTAAATATTGAGCTTCTTAAGAACTTTGATTAATATGATTTCTAAATGACTTTTTATACAGATTTGGCTATTTTAGTCTGTGTTGAGTCTGTGTGTTGCTTTGATTAGTTTACTCATTCCTTAAAACTCATTTGTCCTGATGTGTAAGTATTCCATTATTTGTAATACATAACATGATTTTTAAAAGAGTGTCCATGGAGTTTCTTGCACATTCTTCTCCATAGAGATCTACGCTTTGGAATGTGCAATTAGCATCAAGACGCACAAGACCGTTATGGTGACACTTGGGAGGCTTACTTTGAAATGACGATGATGATGAAGTGATTGAGGAACAATATCAAATTCCTTAGATCACGTAGAGTTATTTTGTGAAACTCTCTCGGCTTGAAATAGCTGTCCTTACTCTTGATGCTAAAGGATGATGATGCTACGGAGCGGCGTTTACGCCCCAGACGCCGGGATCCCGATCCCGATTTCCGGCCACCGTAGGCGTGGGCTTGCGGACGGCGAGCAATGGTTAGCTCGCCGTCCAACCGTCCGGTTACCGTCCGGATCAAGCTCAAGTCGTCGACGGCGCGTACTGTTCCACGCGCGCCGATAGCGAGGGATGTCATTGGATGATTTTTCCACCTACAAAAGATTTTCAAGGGAGTATGCGGCTTAATGTATCTGACACTAAATGTCAGTCCTTTACTGTCTAAAACCCACCCACCGCCGTGTCCTCGTGGGGGCGATCGGCGCCAGCGATCTCTCGCGCCGGGCCTTGGTACAGGCCATGGTCCGGAGCGAGGAGGAGTGGCAGGCGGTTGCCTCCTCTGCGAAGCAGTAATGCTAGCAAAGGAGGCGGCCGATCGCGTGAGGCAACGGTCCTCACGCCCCAACCGATGCCGGGATTCCGATCCCGATTTCCGGCCACCGTAGGCGCGGGCTTGCGGACGGCGAGCAATGGGTGGCTCGCCGTCCGATCGTACGGTAACTGTCCGGACCGAGCCCAAGTCGTCGACGGCGCGTAGTGTTCCACGCGCGCCTCAAGGAGATGTCGGCAACCGTAGGGGCCCAGCAGGGTCGGGCCATGGGTGATGCGAAAGTGACCAGGCCCTGAAAAAAATGGCAATGAAGGAACAGGAGTGGGTTTTTAGTCAGTAAAAGTCTGACACTATCTCTCGCTCCGCCCAAGAGCGGGGGATGTCATTAGATGATTTTCCCACCCGAAAAAAAAAACGTTTTCCTTCAGTTGCCATTTACGATCGTGGTGACTATTCAGAACAGTCGTACAGCCGCAAAAACAGTCATTACACTATCTCAAAGCGTGATAGAAAAGAAATTCAGAATGAAATGACGCATAAACTCGCTGTCAAAATATTAAAATACAGACATTACGCCAAACTTTCAAACCTTTGAAATTCAACCCGCTATCACAGATGCGCGAACAAAAGCGCTCAAGCACATCATAGAAATATTTTTAACAATAAAATGCTCTGAAAAACAAAATTAGTCATAGTTATAACAGGCTATCTTGAAAACGGTGATTTTTATTTTTATATACATATTTTCAGTGATCGACTGTTTCTTTTTATTGGCAGTGTTCGAATTTATTCGTTTATGATATTTTTTTATGGTTTGGACGTACGGAAAGTTTTGTGAATGAATGAATTGACTAACAAAGGTAGAAAATAACGTATTATGTCAGTCTGTATTTGTGAAACTATAAAAACGGGTATACTTCTAATTTCCTTCATCAGGAAATCCAAGATACAATGTAGCTGGGTTTCTGGTTTGTTTCCTGATAGCTACAACCTAGGGGTCTTTAAGTCAAGAGTGAATCAAGGTTACTTCTAGGCAAGCGTGCTCCATCATCGGCCATATTATCGCCTACCATCAGGTGAGATAGAGATCAAACGCGAGTCAATCAATAATAAAAAATAATAAAAAAATGTTCGAAAGAGTTACCACGGTAATATTATCTATACAGTATTCCAACTTCATACAAACGGACGAAACGCGAGCTATACCTACGCGCCTCGATCTCGAGGTGCGCTCGGGATGCAGACAGTCGCGTCTGTGCCGCGCGATTTTTTCAATAAAAATAAGTTCAAGTACATATTTATATATTTAATATGACGAGTAGGATATATTGTGCTGTTTTTGGTTGCATGAATTCTTCATTTAAAACCAAACATATAAATTGTAAAGTACCTACCTAGCTGCAGGTATGTATAACCAAGTAAAAGATATTCCTTTTTCTCCACTTTGTCCATGTTTCCCAAAACAATTTTTAATTAAGCTTTAGAATGCGGATTTCTGTACTTTAAAATTTAATAATAAAGCATTTCGTAGGTACGTCTCAGTCGAGACACACACATACACAAAGTATTTTATTTGTTTATATAAAAAAAAGTATATTTACAATCACAACACTAAATGGAAACACAAAGTAGGCAAATGTAATTAAAATGGTGGAGGCGGGCAGCCATAGTGCGGGCAGTCCTATCGCATGTTTACGTACCGCGCGGCTGTAGGCATTTATTTCAAAGATACGGCCGAGTTACAATACTGTATAGATAATATTACCGTGGAGTTACCGAGGTCCTAGAACGCAAAAGGCAACCGATAAAGCACACGATAATTTTTGTCAGTAAAATTTTGACACTCCCTATAGCTCCATTCAGAGCGGGAGAAGTTATTGGACTACCTAAAAAAAAAGATGCCATGGCCAGCAGGATTGCCAAACTTTAGAGAAGACACTAAATCTTCGTAATCTTTCGAAATCTTTATAGATACGATTTATTTCAAATAAAAAGACACATCAAGATTGTTTACGTTTAGTTAAGTACCTAAACAGATGGGGTACAGATACTCGTAATATCCACAAGGTATAATTATTATGTGTTTTCAAAATATCTAGAGGCAGATGTGTAATAACGTCATAATCACGTAAGAGTGCTTGTATGAAAATATATCTCGGGAAGAACGCTCTTAAGATGGTCACCCATCTACAGACCGACCTCAGCAAGCATTGCTTAACCTTGGTGGATCAGCCCGTGCAGCTGTAATAACTAGAGTCACTACCTCCTCTGTCCTCTGATTTTGTGTGTTGCTGTTCTCCCATATTAACCAAGAAAGTACACTAAGAACCCTCATTTAACTCAAGAAGTTAATTACCAATTGAAACACCATATTTTTACCGCATTATGTGCCATAAAACGCCATGTCCGCTCATAAAGTAAGTTATTATGTACGCATGTCGTAAATATTACATGTTACACTATAACATAAATGTTATTAATGATTACGACTTTATTATGATTAGATTAATCAGAAAGAGATTATAATTTAATTACCTACTTAATTTGTTTTACATATTTATTAATTAACAATAATTTTCTACAAGCTTCCAACTGGATTCTGTTTTTAGACGCCACAAGTCCAAATTAAAATTAGCTGGAAACTCTCCGCCCACTCACCCATTACCCATTACCTCTACGGAGAGACTGATATAGATGCAACGTCACTCGAAGGACGCCTGAGGAAGGACGGCGTTGCCGCGTCTTTGACATCGGCCGCGGCAAAGTGGTGTGGCGATCTGATCATGTTTGCGGGGCAAACTTGACCGGAGATTGCCCTAGACAGAGAGGTTTGAAAGGAGAAGGGGGAGAACTTTGCCCAGCTGTGGGACACTATATTATATAAGCTAATAAGAAAAACATATATAGATATATTGAGAGCAGTGGTGGCCGAGTGGTAACGACCCCGACTTACGAGTTGTAAGTCGCGGGTTCAAGCCCAGCCAGGCGCATTACTTTTTGTAATTTATTTCATCACCACTGCTCTCAAAACGGTGAAGGAAAACATCGTGAGGAAATCAGCATGTCCTAGAACCAAAAATTCGAAGACATGTGACATCCACCAACCCGCACTAGACCCGCGTGATGGATTACGGCCCATTCCATCTCTTAGAGAGAAGGCCTGAGTCCCAGCAGTGGGAACAATAAAAAGGCTGATTATGCTATGCTTATGCTATATATATATATATCAATACAACGATACTTCTTGTCCGACATACCACAGTATCTCAAGACAAAAGTCTAAGACTTGTGCGAGTTGCCCGTAATGAGTCATGACATAAGGCTCTGAAATGGAGTCGCCCAGAATGGACCTCATTATTAAAGTCACCCAAAGGGCAATGGAGAGGATTATGCTCGAAGTTTCCCAGTGTAATCGGATCAGAAATGAAGAAATCTACAGGAGAATTAACGTTACCGACATAGCCCGGAGAATTGCCAAACTTAAGTGGCAGTAGGCGGGGCATATTGCTCGCAGAACAGATGTTCAATGACCGAGTGTCACCACAATGAACGGTCCTGTGCGCCTCGCATCCATCGGATTCCCGCAACCCTCACCAGGTCATCGGTCCACCTTGTAGGAGGCCTGCCACGCTGCGTCTTCTGGTACGCGGTCGCCACTCCAAAACCTTTAGGTCCCTACGGTCATCTGTTCTGCGAGCAATGTTTTCCGTTACCTTTACCATAACAATTGAAAGATCGATGAAGTTTTTAGTGCCGTAAACTACATAAACAAAACCCATACACAAGTTATAATATAGAACAAGTTATAGTTTTTCTTTGAGTCATAAAACTTCCTGAAGCAAACATACATAAAGTTTTTTAATAGTTAAACATCTTTGAATGTTTATTTTGCTTTTAGTTCTAATGTCAGAAACTGCCGAGCCGTTTTTGATGAAGCTCTGAAAGTGATTGAGTTGTCAATTAAAAGATGTGAGTATATCATCGTCCGACAACACGGTTATTGTTTCTGGTCCGGGCAACTGTCCGATAGTGGGTTTCGGACTGTTGTATATGTCGTGGCCTGATCTTAGAAATTGATCACTTCATGATCGTTTAAACGTTAACGTTTGATGATATGTCAATCCTCGTTTGACTATATCATTGATGTAGGATTTCTATAATAATAAATGATACCGCGGGGTGCAGGATTTTGAATTTTAGTTCCTATGTAGTTACATAGATCAGTGTTCCGCAAACTTTTTGTGTTCAAGGCACACACCTAGAATATTAGAAAATTTTGGAGGCTATATTATGTAAAAAATGATTTTTGATTTACACCATAAATCAAAAATCATTTTTAAACAACAACTTATCAACACAAATCAACTTTTATCATTAATCAAATAAAGACTATTCAGTCCCATTCAGTTTAAGAAATAATATCTAATTTTTCCGAGGCACACCAACAAATCATCACGGCACACCCTTTGCGGAACACTGACCATAGATGACGCTACAACTACGCTACGCTACATAAATGCTTTGAATTTCAGTTGTTTTTTTAATACACTACGCCATAATTTCAACAGTCATAACAAGAGACTTAACAGAAACTGAAAATTGTTGTATTCGACAAGCAAATAACACACAAATTGATACGTAAATCGTTCGACTCCATACTTTCATTTGAATAGCCATAAAATCGTAAAGTATGGGCACTAGTGAACAAGTGCCGAGATGGAATATATCCCAACTATGTGTTTATTTATGTGAAGTTTTACGGTTTTCAGAATGGGAGCGCCGTGCTGTGGAACATCTCAACATTAAGGGTGAGGTGCCTGTGAAGGCGGGGAGCGGAGCGGACGAGGATTTTCTGTCCTATTAAATCTACACTAATATTATAAAGAGGTACTTAAAGTTTTTTTTTTATTATTGATAGGCTCACGTTTAATAATTATTTCACGATGGAGCATGCTTCATCATCATCATCATCATCATCATTTCAGCCGAAAGACGTCCACTGTTGGACATAGGCCTCCCCCAAATGTCGCCAAAATGACCGGTCCTGTGTGTCTCGCATCCATCGGATTCCCGCGACCCTCACCAGGTCATCGGTCTACCTTGTGGGAGGCCTTCCAACGCTGCGTCTTCCGGTACGTGGTCGCCATTCCAGAACCTTTCGTCCCTATCGACCATCTGTTCTGCGAGCAATGTGCCCTGCCCACTGCCACTTAAGTTTGGCGATTCTTCGGGCTATGTCTGTAACCTTGGTTCTCCTGCGGATATCTTCATTTCTGACGCGATCACGCAAGGAAACTCCGGGCATAGCCCTTTCCATTGCCCTTAGAAGCATGCTTGCTTAAAAGTAACCTATTCACTCTAGACTTAATGACCCCCAGGTTGTAGCTATCAGGAAACACAGACTCCAACTGGGAATTCTACTTCTTAGCTGAACGCATAATGAATGTGTTCCCAAAACGCTTTATACGTATGGGTGGGATGTCCACCAGGTAGGTACTGATGGCGCAACGCTATACGTCTAGTAATCCGATAATGGAACGGACTTGGTAAAATTAAATTGTGCAATTCCAACGCACACTCCCCGAAATGTAAACGATGATAGAAAACCGACGGGCCAGCAACTCGGCGTCGATGCTCAAGACTTTGGAGTTTTGACTCGACAAGTGCATCATTACCGATGATCTTTTTGGCTCGCTTCTCAATCAACTCCAGGGCATCATGCTGGTGTTTGGCAGACCCATCCCAAAAGATGAGAGCAGTACTCCATACACGATCGAATCGAACTAGCGCTTGATAAAGGTTGAGCAGCTGTACCGGCGTGAAGTATCGTCTCATCTTTGCTAAAATCCCCAATTTCTTGGCATTCGGCTGAGCTTTTGCCTCGATGTAAGAGCCGAAATTGAGGGTAGACGACAACGTTACCCAAAGAAGCTCAAGGTGGTCGGTTATCGGCAAGGTTACACCGCAGAAAAATGGAGCCGGGCGGAATTGGCTCCGTTTAGCGGAAAAAAGACACGCCTGGGTTTTAGCAGCATTGAACTTGACTAGATTGGCATCGCCCAACAATTTTGTTGTATATTTTATTTTTCTTTCTAGATTCTTGTTTCTTCATTGTGTGTGTCTGTGTTAAATAATCGTGTTTTCTTTCTTCTTCCTTTCTTTTTGAACGTCATTTAAGATGGCTATTTCTCACGAGGTAGATAGATGTAGTGTTTCAAATAATTTCCTCGACTGTACACCAAATAGTTGAATTCAAATACGCTCATTGTTCCGCTTGTGAAATATCGCTAGCATTCATACCTCGTTCAAGGTAAAGAAAAATATACGAATCTTATTTTAATGTATTCGTTCCGTTTAAACAGAGAGATGAGAATAAACACATTATTCTATATTGTATGTTATTTGTATGGACCGCAATTTTGTATATAGACAAAGACATTAAATATATACTACCAATAGACAGGACATAGCGAACAAAATCGTGCTCCGATACTTATTACCTAGTGGTCATAAGTCGCTCAGTCTAGTATGACGCCCCTACACGTCAAGTCGTGTTTGTATCCGCTCTATGCATTAAAAGAAAATCATTTTCTGTGAAAGTATGCCGAACTGCGCATTACGCTATTGCAAATATTGTTATGATAAAATGACTGGACCTAACTTCGGTTTATTTTCGTAAATATTTTTGGTATTTATGAAATAATTAATTAAAATTCAATCATTTTGAGAAATTGTTCTAGAACATTTGCTGGTTTTGTGATAACGCCATCTATTGCTGAAAAGCTTAACCTTACCTTTATCTCACACTGAGGCTCTACCACGAGATCATAACGTGATCCATTTTACGACCTAAACCGAACTGTTAAAGGGATGGAGCTATATAGGGCGTATAGCTCCATCACTCTTTTTCGCTCGTACGGCTGACATTTTAACATTATCATGGTAAGGCCCCTGACCACCTACCGAGCGATAGTTAAATAATTATAAATTTTGACAAATTTAATACGCGTGTTTGCTATTTAAAGCCAGATGGCGTCACTGAGACATAGGATGACAGTTTTTCTTAAGACATTTGTTCTGATAGCCGCTCTATTGTATCTCTTTAAATCTCTTTGTATATAGAGCTATTGACTTCAATATTATTGGTTTGATTTTCAATTATTTTTAACCGACTTCAAAAAGGAGGAGGTTATATGTTCGGTTGAATGTGTGTTTTTTTTTTATGTATGTTCACCGATTTCTCGGTCAATTGTGGACCGATTTTGAAAATTTTTTTTTTTGATTGAAAGGTTATGCTTCCGAATTGGTCTCATAGAAATATTGTTATGATCTGATCATGAACTTCGAAGATATGGAACAGAACTCATCACAGCAGAACCGTCGTAACAAGTAAAATTGCTTTGTTTATACGTGTAGTCGATGACTGACTGAAAGTAGAGGGGGAATATATCGAACTGATCTGATGATGAAGCCTGAAGTTAGGCACCGGAAATCTGTAATAAATTAATGTAATCTAACCGTGTTTGGGATTATTAGAATTGTCATGAGATGCACTCTGGCTATAAGGTATTTAAGTTTGGCTGAGGGGTACTTTTTAGTGGTGGTACCATAACTAAAAAGTGTAAAATAAAAACTTTTTACAAAAGAAAACACTGAAAAGTGCAAAATAACTTTAATTTCGGAAGTCGGTGTTAAATAACGAATAGACAAAACTATTATAGAAACACCGACTTCCGAAATTAAAGTTATTTTGCACTTTTCAGTGTTTTTTTTTACTTTGAAGTCGGTTGTATTTTTTTTGTAAAAAGTTTTTTAAATACACTTCCCTACTCGGAAATCTGCTCTTATCGGGTACCGCTTTCAGGTATGTAATTTACTGTTTTTCGCAACAGTGCAGAAAAGTGCGTTTATTTATGTCTTTGTAAGTGTATTGAAAAATGTCGTTTGATACACGTGGAAATTTGTCACTGCAGCCCTCGGCACCATAACAACCTCGCCTATGGTTCGGGCGAATGCAGCTTCGGTCGCAATGACAAACTTTCTCCACTTGTATCAAAATGTACTAATTTTGTCATTTCCTTGCCGTGAGCGAATAAGCTACCAATGTTTTTTTTTATAAATATATTATTTGTTTTTTAATGATTGATGCTGATTTATTCACCATGTTCAACTAAGATCGACCATTCAATTAATTAGGTATAGATTAAATAAATTCTTGAAAATATTTATATAAATACGAATATTTTCTTCCAGCATAAAAAAATAAATAAAGAAGTAATATCATAAAGAATTCTGAAGGTAACTTGATAGAAAGTGCCAAAAAATAAAACATAAGCTATTAGCGAGTTTTGAACACAAAAAATTAACGATTACAAGGAATTTCATTACTTCTTTTTTTCAGCAAACTGTAAAAATTTTAAGTTTTCACATAAAGGTTACCTAGAAAATGTTCATTATGCCTTTTTAACTCTTTGACCGCTTGCGTCGGATTTTTCCGACCAGTGTTTTCACGTTCTATTTGCCAGGGTCGTGTGTTTACGACTGGTTACTCTATCTCGTTAAGCTCTTTAATCCCCATTATTATTATGTTATTTCTTTAGTTTGTTTATTAAGTTGTTTTTAGTTAATATGATGTAAATTTGCTAGCCGTTCAACGTCTCGTCGACGACGGCTGGCGCTGAAAATCAGCGCTGTGGTTGTGCTATATATAAGCCCCAGCATTTTGCTGAGCGCTGGCCGTTTTGCGCGGATGTGTCGCATAACTTACTCTTTTGTATGTTATGTTATAATATTACATATATATATTTAAGCTATGTGCCATGTTTGTCGTAAATAAACCCTTTTTCTTTCTTCTTTTTTTCCATAGGTGACAGAAGAGTTAACGAGATGGAGTATCTGGTCGTGCGACCTTGGCGAAATAAACGCGGGGTAAGTGTTTGTCGGATATATCCGACGAAGGCGGTTAAAATGTTTAAATAGATAGATAAACAAAATAAAGTGTTATTTTAACACTATAGCTTAATACTATTGAAAAGGATATTCAACCATGGCTTGTACTCCATTTTTCTTAAACACGACGATCCTCTGTACTTGTCCGTGTGGTGTGCTGATCGTGTGTATGACGTCCTGCAACAAACAGACAGAAAATACGTTAATTATCTTATAATAAACATAGGTAAAGTATATCGCATGTACAGTTTCTGGCCTGGGCACGCCATAATTATGGCGGCAAGTCCCCTCTTTGAGGAGTGGCTGGAAAGACGTCACGGCGTCCTCTTACCCGGATGGCCCGGTAACCATGTATTTTTGCGGACAACCAGGTAACATAACAAGCTTATATTTTTGTGATTTTTCATGATATAGTTATGAAATTTTGTACATAGATTCTTTACATAAAAATACAAGACACGTGATTCGGATTTCGCATATACTTAAACCAATGTTGTATACGAAAAATAAGTGAGGAGTCCGAAATTCACCCCCAACCCTTTTTCTTTCATATCACTTCTCACACAATCCATCCATATTTCCTTTGACCTGCCATGTCCCTCTCCATCCTTCCACATTTATACTCATTTAGTCACTGGCGTCAATACTAGTTCATAAACACAAACCATTTAATTAATTACACCCCAAGTGAACGCTGGCGTTCGCTCTCTCATTACATTTCGATTGTGTCTCTAATTACGGTAACTACGGATAATTTCGACCACAATTATTATCCACCAATAAACACGTTAAAATCGAGGTTACCAATAAATATTAAGACATCAGGAATCCAGTCGTAAATCCGTGTCCATAGCGGAGAGTAATAAAATTAATAATATTGATTTAATGTTTAGACAAGTGTGAGTAATGAATTTAATTTATAACTTCTTGATTGCTGCGTCTAATGAAAGCTTTAAAATGAAATGTCAATCTATTCATGACTTTCGTTTGGAGATGATATTGTGCATGACAATTATTTATTGTCTTCTCCTATATGTCAGGCGTGAAAATTAGATTATAATGCCAACAATACTGTTAGTAGTGTTGCATCATGAGGGACGTATATCACAATCACAACGCAAGAATGTTATGTAGATAAATAGGTATACGAGGGGTGTTCAAAAAGTAGTGAGAATGACGTAGTAATGGGGGGTACTTAAAAAAAAATATATTGTCGTGTTGCAAACGACATGACACTGTCGTGCCGTTTTGCCCCCACTACGTCATCTCTCTTCCATGTGTGTGTGGCCCGTACACTAACACAGATGATATGTTGGATGTTTCGTGACGGCTTGTGGTCAACGTTTTTTTCTTTCTTAGGTTTTTCAATTTACAGTCGAGCATTAGCTGTTATTTTAAGTTATTTGGTGCCTCAACAAGTATACGTTTACCGAAATATTGTCATAAAAATCATCAATTTAATGCTCTTATTGACTTTAAAATGTTGGACAATAGACTTTCAAGAGAGTCATTTCAGTCATTCTAAGGGTGGAATTCACCAATAACACTAATCGCGTTTTAACGTTTGGCTCGCATAATTGCGTTTAGCCGCTGTCACTAGTGTCACTTGTCTGTATTTTTCTTTTGTTGTATTTTTACAAGTGACACTAGAGACAGCGGCTAAACGCGATTATGCGAGCCAAACGTTAAAACGCGATTAGTTTTATTGGTGAATTCCGCCCTTAGGTACATACATATAAGAGGTTTTAATGAACACCTTTTGACCTAGAGGATTTAAATCGTCATACGCACTTTAGACACTGGGCAACAATGATGCATATCTTGACTGTTCAATCAAATCGACAATTTACTACGCAAATAAAAAAAGAATCTTCAAAAACAAACAATCAATTTATTTTCAAACGACTTCAAGGAAAAAATAACAGATAATCTATCCAGCAGAACCAATATAAAATCTATCACCATTTTACAATGCACGGCAGTGTACATACAGTGGGGGCGCAATATCGCTACCCACTTGTTGGAATTGAAATCGTCGTACACTGGCGGCCGTAATAACATTTTGCATTTGACATTAGACGGCGGAAGTTTTAATAAAAAAAAATACTCGTTCGGTACCTACTGGGTATGTAAAAACACACCACCGAGTACCCGAATAACGAATATTTTATACATGTTAATATTTTTTTTTTTTGTTTTCTTTATACCTTTTTTGTGGCAATCGGAGTGAATATATGGTTAAGACGCGGGTAAATTTTAATAAAACTTGTCGAAGTTTGTTATAACAATCGGGCGGTATGAAGCCGAGAGTGCAATAACCAATGCTCACGCCTTTCAAATGAGGTGTTTTCAATACTTGCAATAAAATAAAATAAAGTAGGGAAAAGTCTTTAGGGTTTGTCTCGTTTTTTTTTTTCGTATAATAGGCGTAGCAACCCGCCAATTCTTTACAAAGCCAATATGAATATAAAAAAAACCGGCCAAATGCGAGTCAGACTCGCACACGAAGGGTTCCGTACTGTCCATAGCAAAAAAAATGGCAAAAAAAACTTTTTAGAAAAAAAAAATAACCGACTTCACTAAAAAAAACACTAAAAGGATCAAAATAACTTTAATTTCGGATGTCGGTGTTTCTCGGTATTGTTTGTTTCTTATTTAACACCGACGACTTTCGAAATTAAAGTTATTTTGATCCTTTTAGTGTTTTTTTTAGTGAAGTCGGTTATTTTTTTTTTCTAAAAAGTTTTTATTTCACACTTTTTAGTTGCGATACACTTATAAACAGAGTGTCTATTTCTAATGACAATTCCAATTAACCCAAATACTGCTAGGTTACATTGTTTTATTATAAAGTTGCTGTGCCTACCTTCCTCCTTCCGGCTCCATCATCAGATCAGTTCGATAGTACCTTATAGCCAAAGAGCATCTCACGACAATTCTAATAAGCCCAAACACGGCTAGGATACATTGATTAATTACGGAGTTCCTGTGCCTACCTTCCGGCTCCATCATCAAATCAGTTCGATAGTACCTTATAGCCAAAGTGCATCTCATGACAATTCTAATGAGTCCAAACACGGCTAGGTTACATTGATTAATTACGGAGTTCCAGTGCCTACCTTCCGGCTCCATCATCATCATCAGATCACTTCGATGATACCATTTTCAACGTAACTATTCAGAATCATTCATTTATTTGTATTGTCATAGTCGCTTAACTATATCTTCAATGTGATATCTATTTGAGTATGAAGTTCCGTTGACCATTTCTGGTCTTCTTCATCAGTTCCACTTCATCAAATGTTACTTTTTGACTGTAAATGCTTAAGTTCTTGATGAAAATACTAAAATTACCATAGGGTTGCCTATAATTTTTGAGGAGTTCCCTCGATTCCTCATGGATTCCATCATCAGAACTGGATTTTGAAAAAAATGGGACCAATCTGGAAGCATATCCTATAAAGGGAAAAAAAAATTTTGCAAATCGGTCCATAAACGACGGAGTTCTGAGGTAACAAACATAAAAAAAAAAAAAAAATAATGATGATAAAAAAAAAAAAAAAAAAATACAACCGAATTGATAACCTCCTCCTTTTTTTTGAAGTCGGTTAAAAAAAAAACACGTTTGTTGTATGAGAGTCCCACTTAAATATCTATTTTATTCTGTTTTTAGTATTTTTTGTTATAGCGGCAACAGAAATACATCATCTGTGAAAATTTCAACTGTCTAGCTATCACGGTTCATTAGATACAGCCTGGTGACAGACAGACGGGCTACAAAGTCTTAGCAATTGGGTTCCGTTTTTACCCTTTGGGTACGAAACACTAAAAACATACGTGTGCAATAACCCTATTGCACACGTATGTTTTTAGTGTTCCGTCAGTTTTCGCATGTACTGAAAAATTATAAGTATGTAGTAACAAATGCAGTAATAATATACAAAGTAATGCAATGTATGAACTGCTTTTATTCCAGTACAAATCGTAAAACTTGATTGAGAGAAAGGAGATTGGTGTTCTGCGCGGGGAATAGTCTTGCAAAATGCAGTGCAAAGATCTCTTATTACACATAAACATAACACTAAAGAAATAACCAATATCGTTAACTTTTAGTGTAGATGTAGAAATCTAAAATTTCCATTTTAAGTGTGAAAGTTTGCGGTGTATTAGATTAAATTTGTTAAATCTCTGAATTATTCTAAAAAGTATACATTATCTTCATATATAACGTATCCGTTGATTTGACACCCCATAACCTGTTTTTTAATAAGTCGACCATTGTCCTTTTTTTAAAGGTTAGTTATCTTCAATTGACTTCTCTCGTTTTAAAGTGGTGGAGATTGCCCTGTGCGATAAGACTGACATTGAGCACTTATTTTTATAATGTTTTTGTCCTGTGTTTTTATGCGGTGTATAATAAAGATATACACCACTAGTTTTTAATTAGTACAAATACTTAAAGGGCTTATTAGAAAACGTCTTGCTATTATTTAAATAAAGTCTCAATAAATAATATTTATAAACAGAAAAGTTATTAGCGTTTGTTTATATCCCAAATAGTCACCGAATTTATGGAAATATTGTACAGGCTTATTGATTATGAAGAATTAAGGAACAATGTCAAAACACTGAGCGTAGCATTTTCTAGTAGCAATTGTTATTACCAATTATGACAAATTTCCGTGGGCAATTTTGGGATTTCGTTTTTTTTGCTTTTGACTACATAAATATGAGCAGTAACGGGTACGCATAGAGCCCAATTTATTTTTGTACTAATTAAAAAACGGGGGTTTATAATAAATAAATAATAAGATGGAGCGAGAGTGAGAGTGTCAGACTACTGACCAAATCCTATATGTGTCCTTCAGTTATATATATTCCTTTGCGTTCTCGGGCCATGGTAATTCTATCAAAAATTCCCGCGGCCCTAGCGGGCATCGGCCCTACTGCGACTATTGCCCTTAATAACAGAAATAATTATAGTGATAAATGATGTCGAAAACTGCACACGATATTTCAAACATTATTTACGGTATGCCAATAATTGTGGCCGAACGAACATTCGTAACCTTTCTAAACTATTGACTTGCCAAAATTCAATCATCAGAAAAAAAAAGCTAAGCTTTTAAAGTATTTGCTAATACAAAATACATTAACATTCAATTGAATAGCCAGGATATCGGGAAGGGATCAATTGGAAAATAATTATACAAAAATCATTCTTTATATTATTTTTTTTGTTTAATTTCTGTAGTAATACATTAATTTAAAATATACTGGATCGATTTAAAAAAAATCTTCGTTCAGCAGAATGCTGTTTTATTACGGAGTGACATAGGCTCATCATCATCATCATCATTTCAGCCGAAAGACGTCCACTGCTGGACATAGGCCTCCCCCAAGCGTCGCCACAACGAACGGTCCTGTGCGTCTCGCATCCATCGGACTCCCGCAACCGTTACCAAGTCATCGGTCCACCTTGTAGGAGGCCTTCCAACGCTACGTCTTCCGGTACGTGGTCGCCATTCCAGAACCTTTCAGCCCCAAAGGTCATCCGACCATCCATAGGCTATAAGTATATTTTCTACGCAGGCGAAGTTGAGTAAGAAGAAGTAATGAAACGCTCGCGTTTGACCTTACTACTACTATTTTACCCGATGGTAAGCGATGGTGTGGTCGACGATGCAGGACGCTTGCCTAGGACCAACCTATTCACTCTTGACTTAAAGACGCCCAGGTTGTAGCTATCAAGAAACAGATTCCGGCAAGGAATTCCACTCCGTAGCTATATGCACAATGAAGTTGAAAAAGTATTTTGCTGTCGTTTTTGTTTTTCAGTCATACAATAACACACAAATCTTCGTTTTAAGAAATACATTTCAACTTTAAAACACAAATTCACTTCTGAAGATTCAAGAAGTTTTAAGATCTCAAGTGCCCGGAACAATTTTGTGTGGATGCAGAGCAACAGCGCAAGATTGCTCGTGCACACTGAATTGTTTGAAAATGAATACATATTCTTGAGAATGCTAGACTTATTCAGGTCTTTGAGAGGATGCTAACTTTTAGGTGTGAAAGACTAATAAATAAAGGAAAAGATAAAAATGGGGAGTCAGTACACCGTTTTTTTTTTAATTTTTGAGGTGGAAAATCAATCAATCAAAGCATTTATATAAATTATTTACTGCCAACTTTGAATTTTCAGGAAGTAGGATTTAGAGAAGAATGTCCCAAAAACTCCATGGACACTCTTTTAAATCATGTTATGTATTACAAGTATCTCGGTTACATGTTTCTTGTTTATTACAGCTTCGCAGAAGGTGACCGCCTGCCATTCCTCCTCGCTTCGGACCAGGGCTCGGCGCGAGAGGTCGTTGCCGCCGATCGCCCCCACGAGGATACAGCGGCGCTCTGCCCAAGCTAGGCCCAACTCCACCGTGTCCTCCGGGCGGTCTATACAATGGTGACATCCGGGCGGTGAGGACTTGCGTCACGCGGAAGGTGAGGACGCCGTGACGTCTTTCCAGACACTGCTCAAAGATGGGTGGCTGGACTTACCGCCATAATTATGGCGTGTCCTAGCCCTCTTCTTGGTGCTGCGTTGACCATATCCATCTCATCATAAACAGTTCAAAAACTATTCAGGACCAAGTCATTTTAGGAGCATGATGTCGACGCAACGCCGCTGAACTTAGTCGCCCCGATGTTATATTGTAATAATTAATTTTCGCCCCTTCGCCCCTCGACTCTGGGGTTGTAATAATTAAAACCCCCAAAGGGACGCCCCCGAACGTGTTTTTTAGGTAGCAGGTATTCATTTTTAATTCGCTATCTTACACACTGAAATATTTATGGGAATTCCAAAGAATAAAACGGTTTTTGGGAATTAGAGATTTTTTACACGTATTTCAGTGTAGGTAGGATTTTAATTTAATTACACAGTGGAGTAGGATTTATTCTATCAGGTAATATTTATATGGATTATTTTTTTTCTGACGTAAACAGTTTCTTCTTTTCGAATTAGAGGTATGCGGAACAGGGTGCAAAGCCCCATATACGGAGTGGAATTCCCTGCCGGAGTCTGTGTTCCCTGATAGCTACAACCTAGGGGTCTTTAAGTCAAGAGTGAATAGGTTACTTCTAGGCAAGCGTGCTCCATCGTCGGCCACATCATCGCTTACCATCAGGTGAGATGGTGGTCAAACGCGAGCCTATCAATAATAAAAAAAAAAATATACCACCGTTGAAAAAGGAAGAATCCACCGACCAGATGGGTCTGAACCGGACAACTGCCCGATAAATGATTTTGGGCTGTTGTATATGTTCAAATAGCACGGAGAACTCTAATTGCGCGACGCAGGATTTCATGTTTCAAAAAAAAATGTTTCGCAAACGGGCCACCGACCACAGCCATCGGTGGCTGTCGCGCACTACCGCCACATTTGTAACAGTGTCGGAAGCGAGCGATAGCCACCAGTGTTCGGAAGCCATCACATTTTTTTAACCCGCTCCCTACTGCACAGTCTTACGATGGACTCCGACACGGATGTTTGCTCGCGCATGGTGGCATGGTGACGCGTGCGATACGTAGAACGTCTAAAGGTTAACTGCAAAGAGTATGTAAAGAGTAAGAGGCGGGACTCCCATAGAAAAAACCGATGTATGAAATACACGGTCTCGATCAATACCAACCTAACAGAATTACAGAACTATGGCGGAGTACATACTGCCAACATAATGACATTACTAGTGATGTACTGGGTTGTGCAAAAACTTATCGATATCGGCAATTTTTCTTAGCGGGGATTTCCTTTTATTTTCAGGAAATAAAAAATAAAAATTCGAAACTCAGATTGTTTTAATACATATTTATTCAACGAATCATGCTATTTATTTATTTGGTAAGTTTAGGAAAACAAAAGGTTACACAAAAATGGCAATAAACAATAACTTGAGTCAACAAGTTTTCTAGTGACTAACATATTTAACTCATCTCAAAACTACTGAAACGATTTTAATGCAACTTGCACTGATGATTGCACTTTTCAAGACAGGTGATGTTATATTATCTATCTTATGAACTTTCTGTTGGTGGTTTTTTATAATAGTTCGACTTGATTTCAGTTTCTTAATAAACTTTCGCTTCCGACGTATCATTGGGACAGCTTGTCTCTTGACGGTTTCTTGGTGTCATCAATGGTGCTGAAATATAAAAAAAAAAAACAGTGTTAAAAATCAAATTATTAAGTAGTTACAATCTTCAATAAAATACATATACTCACTAGGACTACAAAATCTTTTTTTAGCGGAATGCAGATTAGGGACTGATGTTGATGTAGAGGGTACTGTAGCAACGGGTTAAAATGTTATGATGATTATGAACATTATTCAAGGACTGTATCTTATTTAAAAAAAAAAAAAACTTATATTAGCGATCTACCAATGAATGCCTCACCGAAATCGTTTCAATCCGGAGATTAGTCGGCACAGACAGACAATTTTACTATAAGTACTATATACACATATACATACAATCAGTAAAAGCTGTTATTTTGACATAACAGACATTTTATTTCATTTATTTGACTGGTTTACTGAGATAAAAGACTTATACATTTAAATATAGAGAAGATTCGATTTTCGATACGAACTTTAAATATTTATAACGTTTATCAAATAGTATTTTTACATTGTACTGACCTGGACTACATGAGCTCCTTTTTAAAATTACTGGTCCAAAACCATCTAGTTTTTATGTTGAAAGTTCTACAAAAATGAAAAGTAATTATTTTAAATTTATTTTTGCTAATAAGACCATTTGGTAAAAAAATATAAATTAATATACAACAACACTTACTTGGTTTACATAAATTCTGGTGGTAATTATGTTCCTTTTGTATAACTGAAGATAATCCTGTAAACATAAATTATATGATTACAAGAGAGGTCTGCACACATAATATATTATTATGAAATCAGAATGTGCTTTACACATCTTACCACTATATAGAGCTGCACATTATCAGTTCTTCTGACTGGTAATGGTTGACTGCTAGCAATAAAAATATTTCAATAGATGCAAGTTTTCAATTGGTACATAGACTAAGTCTTCTTTCCATGTCGCTTTGACCCATTGTTTACACCTAAAAAGTGAGTGTTGAATTATTTTTACACACAGGCAACATTTTTTCCAATTAATATATATAAATATATATTTTAAGCATTCTGTCGACCTACTGTAACATTACATGCAAGGAAACTTATTATGACAAAACATACTAATTGAGAAAACATTGATTTCACTTTCTTATATCAATATCATCATCAGCTTATAAATGCCCTCTGCTGAACATTGACTTTCGAAACATCGATGTCGGTAAATACTGGTTAACTGCCCAACACTATGTTACGTTTTATATAAGTCTCTTTTTCTGTTAAAATGCACTAAACTTTCAAAATTTGTACTTGAATTGAGTTCTTTATAGAAATAAATAACTAATTATGCTTACCGGTCTACATCTGATGGAAATTTTGCCATAAAAACACGTTTTTATCATCAACCCTTTCTTCTATCACAATCTTCTTATACCACCAATTTCACACTTTGTTTATATCATATTGATCTATAGAAATACTCAAAGACACATGGAGAACCAATTTCTTCCAACAAAATGATTATTAATATACTATAAAACAATAAATAGATGGAAATCTATCTTATGAAAACCATAACAAACCAACTGTCAAACGTTAGTCTGAGTTAATGACAGTCAAAATCCTTAATATTCTGTGGTCAAAATGGCGGTCGTGTAATCCAACTAGGTGTTGAAGAGTCATAGGTTGATATAGACTCAAAGTTCTCGATGCTCTTTTTAAATTTGACGGATAATAGCCGCCATTAAAAAGAACGTCCGTTTCATACATCGTTTTTTTGTATGGGAGTTTCGCCAGACTGGTTAACTGCGCGGGGGGTGGAACAGTTCGACCGTGGCGGGTATCGGTGTTTTGTGTGGCCTGTAGCGACCACAAGTGGCGAGCCGCGGACACTGCTGTAGCGATATGAAAAACTGTGTTAAGTCGCTGTCGCTGGCAACCTTATGTGGTAATAAATATCGCTATTGTAGCGACATTTGGTTGGTTGGTTTTCTTTTCACTTAATGTAATTAGGCCCAGTAAGTGGCGTTTTAAAGATCCTCCAAAGTGCGGATGTAGGACATTTTGGGCACTCTAGTAAGTGGGCCATCGTCTGGTCAGGGGCACCGCGTTTGCACTGGATGTCGAAGGGGTCTGATAAAATCAATTTTTTAAACTGTTTAATTTTCCAATATGAAGAATTTTAAGGCACTGGCACATGCTAAAAAAAAAACTTTACGAAAATTTGAATTTCGCGGGTTAACCTGACACTTTTTACCTAATAGCATAAAAAAAAAATTCGAGACATATTGTTCAAGTGTAAAACTACAGTAAATTAAAGTAGATAAGTAACTACCCGACTTCTATAATGAATTCCCCTACCCCATTTCTCTGAACCACACAATAACTCCAACATCCATACTATCAATGCCACAGTTCAAACTCGGGTTAAATTAACTGCACGTTAACTGCGCGTTAGTAAACTCGCCGTCAATTACACAATGCATCGTGAATTAAGTCGGTACCTTTGATGGTAACAGCAAGTTTGAACTCGGCGACTGTTCGTAATTGTGTGACTAACTGGCAGGAGCTTGGGAATTACACTGGAGAGTTTCGTAGATGATCTTGTCAAATTCGTGGTTCAATTTGTTTTTAAGATGATAGACTAATCGGGTAACTGCATGTTAGCGATTTTTATAATTAGTTACCATACACTATGATTATTTTCTGTATTAGCAACTTTAAATGTATTTTTCAATACACTTACTCACAAACCCGTAATTATCCCACCGCTTTTAGGCACGCAATAGACTGTTTTCCGCACTAGTGCAGAAAAGTGTGCATGGTCTCCCCGCCACAATTTTATTACATGTATCGTATCAGGCTGGGCGCGCGTCGACCTCCACGAGTCACCGGTCAACCCCCGTTTATTTATCACCTAGAACGCTGAAATTTTGCGCCAATGTTCTTTTTGTTATGTATACGGTATTATGATGTAAAGATTTCCTAAAAATCACCCCTATAGAAAAAAAATCCCTTTATGGGGTGAATTTTAAGAAATCCTTTATTCCGTTCCATTGGGGGTCCAAAGTTTGCATGGAGTAACCTAATTTCACCCAGGCGAAGCTGCTGATCACCATCCCGCACTGGGCCCGCGTGGTGGATTACGGCCCATTCCCTCTCCTAGAGAGGAGGCCTGAGTCCCAACAGTGGGAACATTAAAAGGCTGATTATGCTTATGCTTATGCTTATGAAGCTGCTGATCGAAACTAGTTTTTTTTATAATGATGATGTGTAACGATTGATAAGAAACAATGAAATGTAGCAAATATACTCGTACTACTAGATACCGCAGAAAATACACGTTGGTTTACAAAATCAATATAATATCTAATGCACATTTACTTTCGCACTCAAGTGGGTGCACGAAAAACGAGTAACCGACGAAGAGACGTGCCGCCGTACATTTTTACAGGTGGCTTGCTGGCTGGTAGGACGACCACGTTGTTTAAAGATGGTGGAGGAAAAAAAAATCGGTTGTCTGTAAAGTCGGTTTACTGACGATAGTTGAACGTGACAACGTGTTACATTTATTTGTACGCATAAATACAAATAAACAATTAACACGACATTCACTTTTCACTGCACTTTATACTTGACGAAACATGTAAATGTATTATTCTATAGCAGTTGTCACGACGCAGACGCATCGCTCACTTAAGTAGGAGAGAGACAGATGTCGAACACTGCCGAACGCGGACGCCGAACGCGCTCTCGCTTGCACTTCAAGCCTTAAATGGAACGCCTCAGAGCAAGGTAACGTCGCATGCGTCATACTTTTTCGTGCGTGCAGCCGGCTCCATCGAATTATAAGACGTTGTTACGTCAAAAAAGTTTTATGAAGAAACAGATAGCCAAGTTAAGATCGTTTCGTTTGCGTCGAACGCCTCGAGTAGGTCACGCCTCCGATTCCTTCGTTCTGACCACGTGACTGAGCGTTGAGATGACGTCGATCTGAGGGCTAGGGGGGCTGAACGTTTATCCTGGAGAATCTGATAGCTGATGCTAGATGAAATGGGAACCGTGGTCCTAGAACGCAAAAGGCAACTGAATGAAAGTGTGGTTTTAGTTAGTAAAAGTCTGACACGCCCTAAGCTCCACCCTAAATCGGAAGTCATTGGAAGATTTTTTTTTCGGTACCAATTTTTTTTTTTGGTACCGAAAAAGGACCAATTGAACCAGTTTAGGAGGTCGGTGTAGATTATATTATAAACCAAAACAAATCGAAGACGGTTCTGAACCTTTTAAAGCCTATATCATTCTAGTTATGTACTCCTATTCTTTAGCTTTGAATTTTTTTTACACGATGTCAGATGAGACAGCGCACTTTTTGACCACGCCTATCAGTGAGTTCGAGCCCGCGACTAGTTCAGCAAGTTAGTATTAACTAATTAGAGATTCTGTCAGTTGTGTAAGTGTATTTTTTGTTAATTGTTATAAACTAGCGCTTGACTGCGACCCCATCTGATGGTAAGTAGTGATGCAATCGTTGATGGTGAGGCGCACTAGTTTATTAAGAGCCTATTCACTCTAGCCTTGAAGACACCTAAATTATAATCGGACGGGAAGACCGCAGCAGGCAACTTGTTGCAGTTCCTCTATGTACGCGGTATAAACGACGAGGCGAAACGTCGGACCAAGCGTTTCGCGTACCGTAGAGGTTTCAACAACGTAAGGGTAGATATTCGCCGTTCGTCGGGTGGTCCGATGATAGAAATGAGATGGTGCAATCAAGTCATGCAATTCCCGCGGACACTCTCCAAAATGCATTCTGTAAAACACCGAAAGGCTGGCCACCCTACGCCTGTGCTCAAGGCTTTGTAGATTGGACTTAACCAAATCTGTATATTATATTTCTCACCTCCTATGGTCACCCTACACATTTGTCGTAATATTGACGTAGTGTAAAGAGGGGAGATGATACCATTTCACTAAAGGGGAAGAAACTGCTGAGTAGGCACTATTGATACCGCTGTTAGTCTCGCAATCTGTGGCGATAGCTTTTTGATAGCAAGCCTTTTTTAACCGACTTCAAAAAGGAGGAGGTTATATGTTCGGTTGAATGTAAGTTTTTTTTTTTTTTATATATATGTTCACCGATTTCTCGGTCAATTGTGGACCGATTTTGAAAATTATTTTTTTGTTTGAAAGGTTATGCTTCCGAGTTGGTCCCATAGAAATATTGTTATGATCTGATCATGAACTTCAAAGATATGGAACAGAACTCCTCATAGGATCACAGGAGAACCGTCGTAACATGTAAAATTGCTTTGTTTATACGTGTAGTCGATGACTGTCTGAAAGTAGAGGGGGAATATATCGACCTGATCTGATGATAAAGCCTGAAGTTAGGCACCGGAACTCTGTAATAAATTAATGTAATCTAACTGTGTTTGGGATTATTAGAATTGTCATGAGATGCACTCTGGCTATAAGGTATTTAAGTTTGGCCGAGGGGTACTTTTTAGTGGTGGTACCATAACTAAAAAGTGTAAAATAAAAAACTTAATTTAATTTCGGAAGTCGGTGTTTCTATAATAGTTTTGTCTCTTCGTTATTTAACACCGACTTCCGAAATTAAAGTTATTTTGCACTATTCAGTGTTTTTTTTTTTACTTTGAAGTCGGTTGTATTTTTTTTGTAAAAAGTTTTTTATTATATCAGTGGTTATAGGAGTTCAGGTAGATGGTAAGAATAAAGCTTTGGGAAGAGAGAACATCTCCCGCCTGGACGTGATTTGCAATGGCCTACATGGAAAGCACTAAATCGGTTGCGAACCCAGGTAGGCCGCTGCAAACACAACTTGGCAAAATGGGGTTTTATAGACCCGTCGGATACTCAATGTGAGTGCGGTGCTCCTGTTCAAAACATGAGCCAAATATTAGAATGCCCCAAGTGCCCATACACCTGCACTTTGGAGGATTTGATGAGTGCTACCGATGCTGCTATTAATGTACCCACCTATTAGGCCCAAACAGTTTGACGAGTTTACCATCGAATCGTAAAGAAGAAGAAGTTAGATGGTTATGGCCCTAGCTACTGAGCACTGCTATAAAACCGTGACTTTTTGAAGCCTACTCCTCGGTAAAGGCTTGGTTTTGAAAAAAAAATGTTTATTAAAGATTCATGTATAACATTATCAACATATAGTGCAGTCATTTAAGGTTCTATCTGCGGAAAAAATCCTAGTGAGCTGAATTTTTGTGTACACCTTTATTACGGCGTTTTAATGAAAATGTGAAAAATCGACATTGATATCGTGCCGGCTAAAAAAGTTATGAAGGTCAAAAGGTCATGAAAATCAGTTTTTCGCAAATATCTTACAAACTATAGCTCGGAGGTCAATAGAGGTCATTACAAAATTGTTTGTCGTGAAATTACCTACAAAAAATGCATTAGCATTTTCCAAGAACCAAAAATTCGAAGACATAACATCCACCAACCCGCACTGGGCCCGCGTGGTGGATTACGGCCCATTCCCTCTCCTAGACAGGAGGCCTGAGTCCCAATAATGGGAACATTATAAAGCCGACTATGCTAATAGTGGAGCCTTCAATTATTAAAATTAAATACGAGTAAGACTCACAATACTGATTTTTGCCAGAGCTGCGGCATTGATCAAAAGAGCTACCCTGGAACGCAAAGGGAAACTGAAAGAACACAGATGGAATTTAAGTCAGTAAAAGTCTGACACTCCCTCTCGTTCCGCTCAGAGCAGGAGGGTTTATTTGGTGATTGCCCACAAACAAGGACACTGATATCCAGAGTGACTAAAATATATGTCGGAGAAGTCAATAGTACGGAAGCTTGAGAACGAGCTAAGTGAAAAGTGACACATCATGTCACTTTGACAGAATCCGCGCTGACGTTTGCTTGAACCGAGCAGATAAAGGTGCCGAACGCAGAGGTGCGGTGCTCTTTCCTCTGTTGGCAGCCGTGCGTACAACGTCTAGTCTCGGGGACTGTCTCACTGCTCGTTGTGTAAAGTGAATACCTAAAGCTTGCATCATAATAAATCAGTTGTGTGATCTGGAATAGTTTGTTTATTGCTCGATACCCAGCCATTGCTCACAAAACAGTGTACCTGGACAGAGTTTCAATGATGATCGGCATCCTTGCGCCGACATATAATTAGACAAGAAATGTTTTTTGATTGAGTTACTTTCCTACCCCAAAACCCAGTAAGATACTTAATCAAATATTGCGCTCACTAAGCTAAAGAAATCAAAGAACATTTTTTCAAACATTTTCAAGTTACAAACTTCAAAAGCGTACAAATGGTGCTGGTAAAAAAAAAATCGAGAGAACACTTGGCAAAGATTTTAAAATACCAAATATTGGGATCAAAGAAACATACAGCGGGGCTTGCGTACAACTTGTTGTACAGACAGAAAAAAAAAACCAAGATAAGCAAAAATATATCTTAGAATTAGAGCTTTTTAGGATTCTGGATCTGGGTACGCTATTACTAAACCTCCGCTGTCCGTCCGTCCGTGTGTCTAAGATGCCAGCAGGTTGTATCTCATAAACCGTTAAAGGTAGAGTTGAAAGTTTTCACAGAATATGTATTTCTATTGCTGCTACAACAACAAATAATACAATTAAAATGAAGTTAAAAATTAAAGTTCCCTTACAAGAAACGTTATTTCATCGGTGTTTTTTTTTTTTAGCTCGATTTTCATATTGTAGTACGGATCCCTTCGCGCACGATTCAGACTCAAATTTAGCCAGTTTTTTTATAAATACAGGATTTCAGGAAAATCTTTGAAGTTCAAAATTGCTTTTAAAGTAAAAAATAGGATAATATTAGCTGGACAGAATAACGTAGTCAGTTTCAAACAGTGTATTTTTCAAAACAGTGTATGTACCTACTCTTAGTACAAAAACATGAATTTAATATTGTGGTAACATTGTTAAAACAACAACTAGAAAAACGGCACAGATTAAAACAAAAAATAATCCTGTTAAAATCCTGGTTTCACATTTTAAAACAATCCTATCGGCTTCCAAATTTAAAATTTTACTTTTATTTCAATAACAACTGACGCCCGTTATACACGGTAAAGGAAAAAATAAACATTGGATACTGGGCATTTTTTTTTTACAAAAAACAAAGCCACATATTTTTGCGTATTGAATTTACTTTTTGGGTTCCATACCTCAAAAGGATAAAACGGAACCCTTATAGGATCACTTTGTTGTCCGTCTGTCTGTCTGTCAAGACCCTTTATCTCGGGAACGCGTAAAGGTATCGAATTAAAATCATATACTGAGTTCTGCGGTCCCTTGAAGCTGTGAAAAAATCAAACTTCTGAGTTTACGAAAAAAAAAAGATAAGGTCGTTTATGTTGGAAAAAACGTAAATTTCAACACTCTCAAGGGAATCAAAATTCATAGGGTGCTTCCCGTTGACCTAGAATCCTGAAATTTGGCATGAAGCAAGGTCTCGTAGCACAAGTATAGGAAAAAATCTGAAAACAGTAAATTTGTAGTTACGTCACAAAAAAAGTTTTTTTTTTTTGCGATTTGGAAAAATCTTCGTAACTCAATTCGGGAATTGAACTGTATTCATAGCTAAGTTTGTACGGAACCCTCAATGCGCGAGTCCGGTTTTTTTACTTTATTTCGACTGACAAACCGCACCTAACATTTTTACAGTGACAACACTCTTATGTCGTAGCAATAACGATGTTTTTCCTACTTCGAGTGCCGTTAGTACAATCAGCAAATAAAATTCAATAGATTCAGAACTTAATTTAATTTGTTGTCGCTACACAGACTCCACAGGTTAGCTGCGACTGTGCCAAATTGATTCACTTGTATGAAACTAAGTTGTTTTTTTACTTATTTTTTGTATGGCACCCGCAATATGGTTCTGGAGAGCGTTTTTATTTTATTGGACTTTCTTAATTGTAGTTTGTTTCTTTAGTTTATTTTCTTTTTGCCTCATTTAATCGCGTTATTAACAACAGATAAACATTTTATGTTTTCATAATGTTTTAGGTAAACATAGTTTCAGCCGAAAGACGTCCACTGTTGGACAAAAACCTGCCCCAAGTGTTTGCCACAACGACCGATCCTGTGCGTCTCGGATCTTTTTGAGGTGGGAAATCTAATGACTTCTCGCTCTCGGACGGTGCGCGAGTGTTTATTGTCTTTTTTAATTTTTGAGTAAATTATGAAGTGTCAAAGTTCATTGAAAATAGCAGATTTTCAGAGGTCTTTACTGGATTAGTTTTACACAAATTTATAAACTGATTTCAATACAAGCCTAGATAATATCCACAAGATAATGTGTTTCCAAAATATCTAATGAAAAATGTGTAATAACGTCATAATCGCGTAAGAGCGGTTGTATGAAAAACAGTGAAAACGTATGTCAAGTTGCATCCCCTTAAGTAAATTAATAAAATTATTTTTTCTGCGTACAGTTTTAAAAGTAATAACAAAAAGTATCACTGGTTTTTTATTTTTTTGAAAGGTGGGAATATCATCTAATGACAAATCTCGCTCTTGGGCGGAGCGAGAGATAGTGTCAGACTTTTACTGACTAAAAACCTACTCCTGTTCCTTCTTTGCCTTCGTCCCAGGGCCCCGGGTTTCACTGTCACACTACCCGTGGAAGTATTACTGGTTCATTATCTGACTCCAACATGGTCTTAGACAAAATTGTATCCATATCACGTCCGTTTAAACAAAAAAAAAAAAAACACCAATTAACGACATACGCAACCCATTTCCGTAACAATTAATTAAATTTTAAAAAGTCCATTACCAGCCCTAAGCCGCCAGGGCTGGCACCGGGGGAGTTCTTACTAATTGATGTGTTGTTAACCCCTGTTACTGGCATAGCTTCAAATATACGAATACTAATAATAAACTCGCAAAATGTGCCACGGGGTTTCAAAAACATTGTGTGCAAAGAAACACAGATATTTGAGCCCTTTTTAGGGTTCCGTACCCAAAAGGACCTACTACAACTGGACCCTATTCTAAGACTCCGCTGTCCGTCCGTCTGTCTGTCAACAGGGCTGTATCTCATGAACCGTGATAGACAGTTGAAATTTTTACAGATGATTTTTTTCTGTTGCCGCTATAAGAACAAATCATCATTATTATCATCATTTCAGCCGAAAGACGAATACGAAGGGAATTTCCACTGTCTAGCTATCACAGTTCATGAGATATATAGCACGGTGACAGACAGACGGACAGTGGAGTCTTAGTAATAGGGTACCGTTTGTACACTTTGGGTACGGAACCCAAAAAAAAATTAATTGACCCTCATATATCATCCGTGACTGTAATAGGTATTGCGAGCATAAAAAAAGACAGACATGGGAATTATTAGCACATTAATAACGTATTTTACCCGAATGTGACAGCCCTTCTGGTTGTCAGGGTGTTGTATTAATGGTGCATTACAAATACACAGGATTCAGTATAAATAAATACCAGCTGGATACACACAGGCCTTCTACCTCCGCGAAAACGAAACTAGGTCGAATTCGAGATGGTGAACAAGTTATCAAGTTCATATTACTTTTATACGATCGGACCTGATGTCAAGTCAAGACACGGTGGACCATATGGTGGAGGTCTGTCCCGCCTTGCGAGACTATCAGCGGGCGGTGACATCTCGCGTCCGGCCCTTGTTCAGGCCACGGTCCGAGGCGAGACGGAATGGGAGACCGTTACCTTACTCTGCGGACTTGCTTGCAGACGACGGGGTATGGGTAGCTCGCGGTACGGCCATCCGGTAAGGACCCAGTCCGACTAAAAATCGCGTAGCGCCTCAAAGAGTTGTCAACAAAACTAAAGGGGTTTAGTAAGGGGATCAGTAGGGTACGTTCGTCGAACCGTGGTGGGGCTTAGTCCAGTCAGTTAGTAGCTAGTCCCAAAGGGGCCCCATATCAAAAGTTATCAAGTTTTTTTTTCCAACGCAGGCCCTACTGGCACAGAGACACGAGACGGAGTCGCGATAAGCCACGACAGAGATGATCAGACTAACAGATTTCGTCCACGTTATTTTGTAAAGCCGAGACCGATGAGCTCGTTTATCGGAGCATTTTGGAATAGAAGGGAGTTTAAGTATTTATTGTGATCTTATGTAGAGAATGCTAGAACGAACGGAGCGACCTATAAAAGTGTGACAAACAGTCACACAGTCACACACACACACACACAGACACACACACACACACACACAGTCACAGACACAGTCACAGTGACACACACACAGCAGCAGCAGTCAGTGTCACAGTGTGTGTGTGTGTGTGTGTGTGTGTGTGTGTGGGTGTGTGTGTGTGTGTGTGTGTGTGTGTGTGATATTTAGTAATTATTCATTAATTACGTAGGTACCTGTCATCATTAAGATGAATGGAAGATTGTGGATAATATGTTACCAATTTTTACACGGGCCCCTGAAGCTTGGGTTAGCTAGGTGGATACGGTGGTAGCTACACCCCTGGCTTAGTCTGTAAAAGTCTGACACTCCCACTTCACCATCTCGAAAAAAATAGACCGAGATTAGAACACGCGGAGAGGTCTAATGTAACAATTGCTAAATTCGGGTTGTGAGTGATGGTGATGACAAACTGTGCCAACGGCTCTCATCAAGGGGGCTAAGAAAATAAGAATCACGTTAATAAAAGTGCAGTTACAGACAGCAGTCAGACCAAACGCACGTTACTAAAATAATCATTTTCGACCTTCCTTCGTAACTACAGTTTTGCGGGAATAAATAAAAAATTAACTCAAATGAGCTCATTTTGTAACTTTACCCACTGATACGATTGGGGTAGAAGCAACACAAAACTTGATTAGGTACCACCCTTAATGTTAGGGTCGTCCACAGAGCAAGGAGAGGCATCCGCTGCCAGAGGATCATCGGTCAAAAAAGTCTGCTCGCTTCGCTCGCTCACTAGACCCCGTCATCCCCATCTGACCTAACCTGTCCGAGTCGGGGTGCCCCAAGTCCCTTTAATAATTGCAAAAAAGTACATTAATATTTGATGTACAATAAGTATTTTTAGTGAAGAATAAGATTTTTGATGCGCAGTTGAAAATATCCCTTTTAATTGCAAATGGCTTTTTATTTTTAAATGCAGAGTTTTTAATTTAAATTTTAAGCTTATATTTGTTCTTACAAGAGCAATACATAAGTTCCTTCTTTCTTTAGACCTTTTATTATAGTAGAAATGCTACATTAATGATATGGTCAGACGTGGGTTGACATAATTATCATAAAACGTTAACGTTTAAACGATCTGGCCAATATTAGTTGGCCATATTATGAAGTAATCAGTTCTAAGATCTGACCACGTCATATACAAAGAATAAGAAATGTCATTCCAAAAATCAACCCCCAAAGGATATAAAACGGGGTCCAAAGTTTGTATGGAGTACCTACTTTTGCTCGGGTAAAGTCGCTAGCAGAAGCTAGTCTATATGGTACTGTAGATAACTAGTAAAATATAAAATTTGAAATATGTGTTCAGCGCACATTGTGAGGGTACGAATATCATTTTAGAGACATGCGAAACAGAGTGTCAAGTTCCACAAACCTTCGTTGAAAAGGCGATCCTCCGACCAGACGGATGTTTTATCTGATCTAGGCAACTGCCCGGGAGATAATTTCGGGCTGTTGTATATGTTCAAATCTCGAGGAGAAATTAAATTGCGCGAAGCAGGATTTCGTAGTTTAGTTCATAAGTGGCGCCAAACTTAAGTGGCAGTGGGCAGGGCACATTGCACGCAGAACAGATGGTCGACGGTGATGAAAGGTTCTGGAGTGGCGACCACGTACCGGAAGACGCAGCGTCGGAAGGCCTTCCACAAGATGGACCGATGTCCTGGGGAGGGTCGCAGGAATCCAAAGAATGCGAGACGCACAAGACCGGTCATTGTGACGGCATTTGGTCCCGGGAGACCTATGTCCAACAGTGGACGTCTTTCGGCTGAAATGATGATGATGATGTGTAGTCATAGATGTCGCTACATCATTAATAATGGTCGCCGGCGAGACTTTCCTAGTTCTGTGGGATCATCGCTTGGCATTTAAGCTGTCCTAATTTATATTTTAATTATTAATATGGTCTGTTTCGTTCGTGTTTTCGTCGACGTGTAAAATGTGTGAGGATTTTTTCTTTGCCCTTTTTTTAGGGTTGTAGGTACGTATTTTTTTATTAATTCATGGTTTGTGTTATTTTTTATGTCATAAGGAATAAATATTTTATTGATAAATACGAAGTTTTTTTTTATAAGAAATCGACTCAATGTATTATTTTATTCCGCTCCAACACGCTAGTCTGTACGAATATAATGATTCTACAAAATTAACATTTATTTATTTATTTTTATCCTCACATCGGAACGCCTTGCAGCAATTACACCAATAGAGCACAATTAGTCCAAAATCTGCTACTTTCCAACATCGTGTGCGCAGTGGAATGGTAGTCATCAAAGGAGTGGCGCGGTGGAGGGTCACGTCGCTCGCTTACTCAGCATCAGGCCATCGCTCCTCCAGGATTCCACATGCATCAAATCCCATGTTGAACACATTTTGAAATGTTAAAGCTCTTTCGATAAGTTTTTACAAAGAAAATTGATTAAAATTGAAAAATACGGAAAATTTGATATGTCATCTTGACGGTTAACATAAAAAAATATTCTACCTCTCTGTCGAAATATGGACATAAATAAATAGGTACCTTAAAAATATAATACGTTTATTACCTAAAAAGGAATAAGTATCTTTATCCCTAAATTATAGGACATAAAATAGGTCATTTAAATAAAAACTTGGCAAGTGCGAGTCGGACTCGCGCCCTGAGGGTTCCGTACAAAATTACCTATGTAAACAGTTCAATTCCGGAATAGAGTCTCGAAGATTTTTCCGAATCGCAATTTTTTTTTTTGTTTTGACGTAACCACAAATTTTCAGTTTTCAGATTTATTCCTATACCTGTGCTATAAGACCTTGCTTTATGCAAAATATCAGGATTCTGGGTCAACGGGAAGTATCCTATGAATTTTGATTTCCTCGAGAGTGTCGAAATATATGTTTTTTGCGACATAAACGGCCGTATCTTTTTTTTTGTTAACGCAGAAGTTTGATTTTTTCACAGCTTCGAGGGACCGCAGATCTAAGTATAAGGTTTTAATTTCAACTCGATACCTTCACGCATTCCCGAGATAAAGGGTCTTGACAGACAGACAGACAGACGGACGGACAACAAAGTGATTCTATAAGGGTTCCGTTTTCTCCTTTTGAGGTACGGAACCCTAATAGGGAAAACAACTCAGGTTTAAGTTGAAAATGGAAGGATTGCACAGTTGGCGCAGTGGTTAAGCAATTGGCTGCTGTGCTGCGAGTCATAAGTTCGATTCTCGCACGAAACAAATATTTATACGGCCTATAGATAGTTGTTCAGAGTCTGGATGTCTTTTGTATGCTTGGGTCTTTGATATCAATAGCTTCGTATTCTTCATAGCTTCTCGTTCTTCTCAGGGTCTTAACAGAAGGAAAGACGGACAACAAAGTCTGATCAGAGGCTCTCAGATCCTATAAGGGTTCCGTTGCCGACTTAGAGATGGAACCCTAAAAGAAAAATTAAAAAAAACCGGTCAAGTGCGAGTTGGACTCGCGCACAACGGGTTCCGTACCGTCCGTAGCAAATAACGGCAAAAAATCACGTTTTTTGTATGGGAGCCCCCACTTAAATATTTATTTTATTCTATTTTTAGTATTTGTTGTTATAGCAGCAACAGAAATACATCGTCTACGAAAATTGCAACGGTCTAGTCTATCTCGGTTCATGAGATACAGCCTGGTGACAGACAGACGGACAGTGGAGTGATCGCAATAGAGTCCGGTTTCTACAAATTTTCTTCCTTGGGAACGTAACCCTAAAAAAACTTTTTATATAAAAAAAAAATCGACTTCACTAAAAAAAAACACTAAAAGGATCAAAATAACTTTAATTTCGGAAGTCGGTGTTTCTCGGTATTGTTTGTTTCTTATTTAAAACCGACTTCCGAAATTAAAGTTATTTTGATCCTTTTAGTGTTTTTTTTTAGTTAAGTCGGTTATTTATTTTATTATAAATAGTTTTTATTTTACACTTTTTAGTTGCGATACACTTATAAACAGAGTGCCTATTTCTCATGACGATTGCAATTAACCCAAACACTGCTAGGTTACATTGTTTTATTATAAAGTTCCTGTGTCTACCTTCCACCTTCCGGCTCAATCATCAGATCAGTTCGATAGTACCTTATAGCCAAAGTGTATCTCATGACAATTCTAATAAGCCCAAACACGGCTAGGATACATTGATTAATTACGGAGTTCCTGTGCCTACCTTCCAGCTCCATCATCAGATCAGTTCGATAGTACCTTATAGCCAAAGTGCATCTTATGACAACTCTAATAAGTCCAAACACGGCTAGGTTACATTGATTAATTACGGAGTTCCAGGTAGGTAAGGTAGGCAACCTTGCGGCTCCATCATCATCATCATCAGATCACTTCGATGATACCATTTTCAACGTAACTATTCAGAACCATTCATTTATTTGTATTTTCATAGTCGCTTTACATCTTCAATGTGAGTATGAAGTTCCGTTGACCATTTCTGGTCTTCTTCATCAGTTCCACTTCATCAAATGTTACTTTTTGACTGTAAATGCTTAGGTTCTCGATGGAAATACCAAAATCACTATATGGTTGCCTATATATCACTATATCACTATATTTGAGGAGTTCCCTCGATTCCTCATGGATCCCATCATCAAAACTGGATTTTGAAAAAATGGGACAACTCTGGAAGCATATCCTATAAAGGGAAAAAAAAATTGCAAATCGGTCCATAAACGACGGAGTTCTGAGGTAACAAACATTAAAAAAAAAAAATAAAGAAAAAATACAACCGAATTGAATAACCTCCTCCTTTTTTGAAGTCGGTTAAAAAGAATACCCCTACCTACTGAACATAAATACCATCTTCATTTTAGTTAAGGGAAGGTAACGTTTTCTCTAAAGGATCTTTAAGACATCTCTTAAATTAACAAAGATGTATCTCGGGCAATCTGTGATGTTACTCAGGATAATATCACCATTTCCAAACCTTGGAAGAGGGTTTTATGTTTTATGTCATCTTTTAACCTTCCATTTATCAATGCTTGGTATCAAGAAATATACCTTTTTTTTGTAGGTTTTTTTTTTATGGTGGGAAAATCATCTAATGACAAATCCCGCTCTTGGGCGGAGCGAGAGATAGTGTCAGACTTTTACTGACTAAAAACCCACTCCTGTTCCTTCTTTGCCTTCGTCCCAAGGCCCCGGGTTTCACTTTCACACTACCCGTGGCCCCAGTAGGCTTCGACCCTGCTGGGCCCCTACGATTTACTGACATCTCCCTGAGGCGAAGTGGAGAAATCATGTAATGACATCTCTCGCCTTGGGCGGAGCGAGAGGGTGTGTCAGACTTTTACTGATTAAAAACCCACTGCTGTTCCTCCGTTGCCTTTCATACCAGGGTTGAGTCTTCCTTTTTTTTTACTAAAAAAAATCCATACTACTACATAGATAACCATTCGTGCAGCTGCAGCTGGCTTCGTGCAGCCGCAGCCTGCAGCCGAGGTTCGAATGGAACCTTAATCGGATGCGGTTGAATAACTTTGTTTTACATGGAGCGACTGCCTACTATCAGACCTCCATGGACATGGATTTCCGGCCACCTGCACCGTAGGCGCGGGCTTGCGGACGGTGAGCAATGGGTGGCTCGCCGTCCGATCGTCCGGTAACCGTCCGGATCGAGCCCAAGTCGTCGACGGCGCGTAGTGTTCCACGCGCGCCTCAGGGAGATGTCAGCAACCGTAGGGGCCCCAGCAGGGTCGAAGCCTACTGGGGCCATGGGTGATGCGAAAGAGATCTCCGGGGCCCTGGAAAAAAAATAAAAAAGAAGGAACAGGAGTGGGTTTTTAGTCAGTAAAAGTCTGACACTATCTCCCGCTCCGCCCAAGGGCGGGGGATGTCATTAGATGATTTTCCCACCTGAAAAAATAAAAAATAAATCCTCCACAACCCAGGTACTGTTTAACACGATACTCCTTGGATAGACTGATGGTCAGACTTTCTGGCGTCTGACTACCTGTAACGACTGTCAAAGATCTACGAATGACAACCGGGACCAACGGCTAGGCTTTAGGTGCTTTCCGTGACATAAGGTGTCAGTAATGTCCTAGATTAACTTAGAAAAGAATATGAATTGATAAGTTCACAGTGGTACTGGAACCCGCAATCTCATGCATGAGAGGCGGCTGCCTTAACCACTGGCCTATCACGACACTAAGGTATGTTATCTATAGAGGGGTAAATTTCGTTCACGTTCATTATTTGTCAAAAAATCTCTAATTTCTCCACATTTTGTCAAGTAATTGATATCGAAAAATAGGTACATTTTGATACAAGTGAAGAAAGTTTGTCATTGCTATCGAGGCGGCATTCGGTATTATAGAGCCAAGGGCTGCAGTGACAAATTTCCACGTGTATCAAACTACATTTTTCAATATCCTTACGAAGACATAAATGAACGAGGGATGACGGTCGCTTAGCGCCCAGCCTGACACAATGAATGTAATAAAATTGAAGCGGGCATCGCGCAATTTTTCCGCACTAGTGCGAAACATTTTTGCTTCTACACTCCGGTTTAAAAACTGTAGACCTAATAGAACAAAAGTATACTCACGAACAAAACACAAAAACGCAACACATTATCCTGTACCTTCGCAATCAGAGAACAATTCCATCGGTGGTAGCTGTTGAATTTTTCACAATTTTTCGGGGGCCTGACCAGTTTCGTTCTCACAGTACCATTGTTTCATTTCGTCGCCATTAAAAAATTCACGCACCACTCTCGCTCTGCCCGATAAAGTGTTATAAATAAATAAATAAAACGTTGCGTCTAAATATTTTGTTGGTGATTGTATCTTTCGTGAGAACTGAAGTGGTGATTGGATTAGGTTTTAGTACTTGGGTCTTGAGATTATTTTAATAGGATTCAAGTTGCTGGTTGGTAAAAGGTTTTTCTATGCGATTATCTTAAGTTAGTGTTTTTTTGTAATACTACATTTTCAAAAGAGACGATGATATAGAGCTTTCAAATTTAAGAGGGTCCTTTTTCACTCGCCTATTGTCAACATCGAGTATGGTTAAAAAGCTTGTAACTTCATCAAGAAAAGGCAACGCGAAAAAAGTGAGATAACGCCTGAAAACTCTGTTAGCATTCGGTAATTCCGTGATTTACTCGAATATTTTACAAAACTTGTTCCAGGAAATAAGTGTTTTTTTTTAATCCGTTAAAAGTTTTTGAAAAAATTGTCGTCATTCAGAATTTTGATTAAATTTGCAAGGGTTTGCAAGGCGAGAAATCACCGCCGCTGATCGTCTCGCGAAGCGGATCAGTCTTCCACCGTATGTATAGTCCGCCGTGTCTTGACGTCACTTCTGAACTTAGTTCGCATGTGGCGATATAGATGCCTACAACTCTAAGCTCATAAACATAATAAAAACATGAAAAGTTGTTCGCCTTCTCGAATTCGACCTAAATTAGTTTTCGCGGAGGTAGAGCAGTTTCATAGTCATATCAAATCGTTTACAGTTGGTTATGACGTCAATGGCCGCTGGTAGTGTAATTATATTTTTTGTTATTGATAGAATTGGAAGAATAGTTTTTTTTATACTTGCTTGATGTTGATATCCATCACGTCTGCGGATATTCGCTTCGAATTACCGATACATGAGACGTTGTAAAATAAATCTTGATTATTTTAGGATAAATAATTACCTAGTAACAACCTAGAGATCTTTAAGTCAAGACTGAATATGTTACTTCCAGGTCGTGGTTCGTCGACCACAGCATCGATAAAACTCCTTTTTGAAGTCTGTAAAAAATAAGAGCAGATTGTACAATCCCGCTTAAGGGGATGCAACTACACGACATACATTTTCACTGTTTTTCATACAACCGCTCTTACGCGATTATGACGTTATTACAAATTTTTCATTACATATTTTGGAGACACAGTATCTTGTGGATATTATCTAGGCTTCTATTGAAATCAATTTATAAATTTGTGTAAAACTAATCTAGTAAAGACCTCTGAAAATCTGCTATTTTGCATGAACTTTGACACTTCATAATTTACTCAAAAATTATAAAAGTCAAAAAAGTATAACAATAGAAGCCTTGCGAATTTAATCAAGATTCTGAATGATGACAATTTTTTTTTAAAACTTTCAAGGGTTAAAAAAAACCTGGAACAAGTTTTGTAAAATATTCGAGTAAATCACGGAATTACCGAATGCTAACAGAATTTTCAGACGTTATCTTTCTTTTTTCGCGTTGCCTTTTTGTCAAACATCGCGTGTGATTGCTTCAGATGAAGTAACAGTACTTTTAAACCATGCTCGCTGTTGACGATAGGCGAGTGAAAAATGACCCTCTTAATCACACAATTCCTTCATTTGTTTCATCAAACTGAAACCCATAAAACAAAAAAAAAATTAAAACAATCATACTTTTTATCCTAGTGCACTTCTTTGGTACCTCGTGAGTTGGTACGCTACCGACCTACGGATTTCTTCATATCTTTCAACGATGACATGTAATGTACCGATAAATTGTGTCTACATATGGTACGACGCTCAAACTGCTCCACCTTCGTCGAAACTAATTTAGGTCGAATATGGAAAGGGGTAAGACGGTATAAGCAACAGCGAAAGGCAGAAAACGAAGATAGAGCACGCTTGTGTCAAGTTTATCTTACGTAAGGTGTGCAAAGAAAGTGGCCTATCTGTTATGACAATATTTTATGGCTAACGAAAATATTGAAAAAGATTTAATTTTCTTTTTTCTGACTTTACTACTGGAAGAGTAAGAGTAGGGTTGCTAACTAAGAAAAATAAGCATAAAGCATAAGCATAATTAGCTTAATAATGTTCCGGCCTCCACTCTAGGAGAGGGAATGGGCCGTGATCCGCCGTACTAGCTCAGTGTGGATTGGTGGATGTCACGTCTTCAAATTTTTGGTTCAATGCCTAATCATGAATGTAGTTCAGAGTCAAATTTTAAGAACGCTACGTTTACGAATAACGTTACAAAGCAATATAGCACGGAAAACAATGCTCATTAACCGGCTGAACGAATTTGGATAAAAACCAAAGGCCAGACGATGTCCTGAAATAGCACCTAGGATACTTTTTACCGCGGAAGTACTTACGTTTCCTTCAGATTGTTTTCAACTTTCGCAGACGAAGCTACTGGCAAAAGCTAGTTGTTTACAAATCCTTAAAATTGAGCCCAGTTATCTCGAGACGTCGCATATTTTAATTACATTCGTGTCGAGAAATAACATAGCACGATTGCGTAAAAGTAATTATTTTAAAGGTTTTTCTTGTCAAAAAGTCGTTTTAAGAAAACTGACTTAATTCTAAGAAACCTCAAACGTGACAATTTGCTTATAAGTTGCATAATGAAAAAACTCCAAAATAAGAACGAGAACATTTGACGAAAAAAATTCTTGTACCATTTTAATAAAATAAATTCCTATTGTAACAGTTGGTATGCTACTTCCTAAAAAATCTTGTTAACCCATATTTCACAACGAAGGCAGGGATTAAGGAATTCAGGCTTATCACGTCTATTAGGACTTATGACTACTTAACATTTAGCAAAGGGCCCATTTATCTTTCTTATTACAAAAAATCCTTCATCATGGTAACAAAAAAAATGTTATTTTTATTTTTCGCACCCAAAAACTCTTATGCTCGTAGGAATATAGCTTAAAATCGTTTGGCACGATGTTAAATTAATTTGTTATCGTAAATCACAATCGGCTGACGCATAGCTAGCTCCGCAAACGTCAAAACATAGGTCACAGATGTGTAAATCAAAAGATTCCTCGAAATGTTACAATTTTTACTTCACACATACTCAAATTCACCTCACACCTTATTCCTGCGTTTTTAAGACTTATTTTCAAACAATTTTAGATATTTAAAGTGACAAATATATGTTTGTCATTGCACCATCTGTTGACGAGATAATTATGAAACGCGTTTACGAAGCAAGTGTTGCGTGGATTAGAGTGACATTATATTACATGTGTTTTTGTCGCGTGCCGTGTCTGTCCGTACGTCCGTATGTTTGTGTCTTCATTTGTAGTGATTAGGAACAGCGGGTGTGGTTTTAATTTCGGTTAACTATTTTGAAATTTGTAATGAACGAACCGGAGGGTGTTTTTTTGTGGGGTTCAATAATAAAAACAATAAGGATATATAGGTCGGTAGGGGTTTTTGAGAATTACTGAAATCACTTCATAGTGTAAATAATTATTGATTCGTGGCAATGCCGCCAGTCCTTTGGGCACATTACCAGTTGTCAGCGATGTGGAAGAGTTTTTTGACGCCATATTTTAGTTTTTTTTTAATTAGTTCTGTTTAGGGTTTTTGTTATTATTTTTTTTATTATTAAGTTAGCAGTATTTTTTAAATGGACATTATATGAATGTATATAAAGAAAATAAAACTAATATATCGGAAAAACATAATTGTATACATAATTCATGTTATTTTTTTTTTAAATTTTAACACTCGTTTCGAATAGTTACTTATTTCAGAATTACTAAATTCTTCAAGCGGCTTCACCCGTATGAAAGTACTGAGCACCAAAACAAAAAATATTCTATTTTAGTTGAAAACTAGCGTCAGGCAACTGTTACGTAGTTATCTGCATATGCAGGCCTGGCTAAGTTACGACCGTTTCGTTTCGAATCTGTTTCTAAAGTCGGTAACGCTTCCGATTCTTTTGTTCTGACCACGTGACTTAAAGTTGAGATGTCATTCCCATACATTTGAAGTTTTCTACTACTATTGTAGAATAGCAACTTGGCTAAGGACTCTGGTATTTTGACATTTCTGTAAGAGTTCCCGCCAAACGCTAAGTACAAAATGTATAGCGATTTCATTACCTGCGGCGAATTCACGTGACAAGTGACGTGACGGAATGGGCCGCAATTCAGCACGTGGGCACAGAATTGATAAATGTCACGGTATGTCTTCGAATTTTTGATTCTGGGATATTTTAGGATACTTTGTTTTCCTTCACCGTTTTTGAGAGCATTGGTGATGAAATAAATTACACAAAGTACTGCGCCTGGCGGCTTTTAAAGCTTACAATTCGTAAGTCGTGGCGGGGATCCCACTGCTCCACCCAGTGCGGGAAAGCTTGTTAGATAATTTCACATCTGAAAAAAACTGGGCAAGTGCGAGTCGAACTCGCGCACTGACGATTCCGTACAAACTTGAAAGGTAAATTGCGGTTTACGATTTATGACGTATTAAAAAAAAAACTACTTACTAGATCTCGTTCAAACCAATTTTCAGTGGAAGTTTGCATGGTAATGTACATTACATCATATTTTTTTTTAGTTTTATCATTCTCTTATTTTAGAAGTTACAGGGAGGGGGGGACACATTTTACCACTTTGGAAGGGTCTCTCGCGCAAACTATTCAGTTTAGAAAAAAATTATATTAGTAACCTCAATATCATTTTATCCATAGTATAAAGTATGGGTTTGATGAAAAAAAAATTGTTGTTTTTTTTCTATTTTTGTGTGAAAATCTTAATGCGGTTCACAGAATACACCTACTTACCAAGTTTCAAAAGTATAGTTCTTATAGTTTCGAAAAAAGTGACTGTGACATACGGACGGACAGAGAGACAGACATGACGAATCCATAAGGCCGTTCCGTCTTTTGCCATTTGGCTACGGAACTCTAAAAACATAACCCTTCTTGCAGTCGGGTAAAAACAAACCTCAAAAAATGTTACCCAGAGAAACAGCTCAATGCTAGCTCCACATTACAGTGTCATCTGCAGTATTTCTTCAATTAAGGGTGCATAATGAGTTCAGCGTCTGTCTTGAGCACTAAAATGACTTGCTTCAAACTGAATTGTTGAGAAAACCGTTGCTGAGCTGTAGTTATTTTTCTAGTTAATTTTGAGTTGCACTTTGCTTGTGTTTGTTAAAATAAAATGTGGAAAAGCAATAGAAATGGTGGCTTGGTATAAATATATATTTATTTATTTAAACTTTATGTACAGTAGTGGTACATAGGCGGACTTAATGCAATAATGCATTCTCTACCAGTCAACCTTTGGGTTAAAAAGACAACACTGTGGTAGGGGTGCACCAATAAATAAATAACAGATATATCAAGTAGAATCTAGTATCATTAAATTAAGTTACTTACAATAATAAAATACTTAATTCCTCCGTCGCCTCCTTCTGCGAAGCAGTAATGCTAGCAAAGGAGGCGGCCGATCGCGTGAGGCAACGGTCCTCACGCCCCAACCGCCGCCGGGATTCCGATCCCGATTTCCGGCCACCGTAGGCGCGGGCTTGCGGACGGCGAGCAATGGGTAGCCCGCCGTCCGACCGTCCGGCAACCGTCCGGACCAAGCCCAAGTCGTCGACGGCGCGTATTGTTCCACGCGCGCCCCAGGGAGATGTCAGCAAATCGTAGGGGCCTACTGGGGCCATGGGTAGTGTGAAAACGAAACCCGGGGCCCTGGGACGAAGGCAACGAAGGAACAGGAGTGGGTTTTTAGTCAGTAAAAGTCTGACACTATCTCCTGCTCCACCCAAGTGCGCGATTTGTCATTAGATGATTTTTTTAGGTGGGAAAATCCACCTAAAAAAAAAAAAATTATGCTAATATTATAAACCAACTAGTTTCTGTCAGCGCCTTCGCCTACATGAAAGTATCTTTTTTCATACAAACTTTAGACCCCCGTTTCATCCCCTTAGGGTGTGAATTTTCAAAAATCCTTTCTTAGTGCTCGCCTACGTCATAAAAGGAAGCCTTGTGCAAAATTTCACGCTTCCAGTCCCAGTAGTTTTGGCTGTGCGTTGATATGTCAGTCAGTCAGTTTTTCTTTTTATATAAATAGGAGCTTTGATGAATATCAAATCATTATAATTAGAAGAACTTACAAAATAACAATTATGACGAAGACCGAACTATGGTTGAGAGGACTTCAAGCCAATCTCATTCTTTTTTTTTGTGAAAACATCAAAATCTCGTCAAGCTCAGAGTGGATCGAGAGGGATCAATTTATGTAATCACATTTTCAATATTACATTGATTTTTTTCATCAAAATCCATTAAAAGAACACTCTTTCCATCCATACTTCATGAACACCCATGGAGTTTCTTGCACGTTCTTCTCCATTGAGATCTACGCTTTGGAAAATGCAATATAGCATATGGTTTCTTTTGTAAATGTATAATCTTGGTGTGCAATAAATAAAGTACTTATAAATAAATAAATTTAGCTTCACTTTTTTGACTGACCGACATTTTGACAATTCAAAAGTACCGGTAAATGGTTTATTTGTCATGTTTTAGATTTCATTTAATTTGATAATCAGAAATTGATTATAAGATTCTTTGAGATCAAATAGATAAATAAATAATATTAACAACCTTTTTTTCAAAATAAAACTCAACACAGTCCAGAAATCTAAAACCCCTCACACAAGTGTCCTGTTTTGGACACATCCAACCACAACAAAGCCCATCATCCAAGAATCATCCTTAAATCAATCATCATAAGATCTAAAATCGCTTAAACGACGTTCAGGGTAGGTTCCGAAACAATATCAAATCGTAATCCGGACCCTTTAAAGTTCTGCCTGAATGCCAAGTGCTGTTAACGACAGCTCTTAAATCGTCGAAGGGCGTTGAAGCCAAGTTGCGAAGTTACAGATAACTTTTCACCCTTAATCCTTCATTATAACTCCTTGATCCCAAAATAAAAGGGATGTTTGATATGAATTATAAAATTACTAACAGATACCCAGCGAAATTGCATTTATTTTTATTGTTTTAATGGTCTAAAACGATATTCGCATTATTGCCTTTCTAATGAAACCTGTTTGGGACATATTGGTTGGATGGTTCCAAAGTCTTTCTAAGAAAATTTTGTCTTTTATATATTAAGCTCGGAACCTCAGGGTGACACGAACAATCTTATAATATAAGTAGATAATGTAGGTATTCTTTATATTTTTTATTCTCTTTCCACTGTATTAAATTTTTCTGTTTTCTCATTGAATTCGGATTATAATAGATCACTTGTGTCTTTTATATATTTAAGCTTGTACTTGTTGTAATTTAATTGTTAAGTTTTTCTTTTTGTCAGTACTGTGCACCTCTGTAAGTGACGAATTCACTATGCCTAAAAATGTTTGTTTTTCTTTTTCTTTTGTGTGTGTTTTAGTGAGTAAGTCATTGAGGTGCCTACTCAATAAATAAATAAATAAATAAGACGTAAGTCTCAACAGTTTCGAGATCTCTCTGAGGGATTTAATTCGAATGAGATGATCAAGTTCACAGAATCTGCAAGCTGAATTAGTAATGAGCCATATTAGGCGCGCAACATTGGATCTACGGCTAATATGGTCAGCTTAGCGTGTTCTTGACACGTTATGGGCAGTAGATTAGGCAAAAACCCTTATTTTTGCTAGCCTAATAGTGTTTGTATAATATAGTTGCTTAGGGCAAATCTTACAAATGGATTTTGATACAGTTACCTCAAACGCGCGCCTCAGGGAGATGTCAGCAAATCGTAGTCCTAGAACGCAAAGGGCAACTGAAGGACACAGGTGTGGTTTTAGTCGGTAAATGTCTGACACGCCCTGCCACTCCGCCCAAGCGCGCGAAGTCATTAGATGATTTCCACACTAAAAAAAGGGGCCCAGCAGGGTCGAAGCCTACTGGGGCCATGGGTAGTGTAAAACGAAACCCGGGACCCTGGGACGAAGGCAACGAAGGAACAGGAGTGGGTTTTTAGTCAATAAAAGACTGACACTATCTCCCGCTCCGCCCAAGAGCGAGATTTGTCATTAGATGATTTTCCCACCTAAAAAAAAAAACCGTAGGAGCCGAAATTAAGTACACCTATGTAACATGGATGACAATGCTTTAATACAGTACCATGAAGCTGTTCTGATAATGGAGTCAGATAGTGCCCATAGGAACTACTAAGTGTAACGAGATAAGCCAATCATGTTTGAGCTTTTAGGAATGATATTGATAGGTACTGAAAACTATTTAAGTTTATGCTTTAGCGAGAAAATGATAAACAAACATATGAACAAATCTTACGGATTCAAACGTTGAACGTTCCAATACGTCTTGAAGAAGAAACATACAAACGAGATCCCCTATTCCCTTGCGGTTCCAACATATTGAATACTCCGACGTACCTACGGGAAACTCCGAAGCCGTCCGAGTATAAACGATAAAATCCGAACTGTAATAAAAATCCAGTGGCTCCCGAAATCGTCCAGCCATTTAGTATTTGATGGTCGGATGGATATAAATATATATGAAATTTTTAAATTCCCAGTTGGACTCAATTTTGGTTTCATCTCTTCATACGGTTTGGTTTTGAGAATTGTTTGAAAACATTCGAATATATGAGAAAATAATCATGTGTTTAAAATTCGTTAATTATAATAAATAACATAATTGAGTAATAATATACCTAATTGTTTTGTGGCTTGAGTGAATTTTGTATGGGCCCTAGAATATATAATAAGATACCCAAATCTATAAAAGAAGCAAATCATTTAATCACCTTTAAAAATAAATTAAGAATGTATAAGATAATATTAAAGATTATCTAAATGAAAAATGTAATTAAATAATTCAATTATATAGTGCAAATTTGTGTGTTTTGTGTTTAAACCATTTTTAATATCAATTGTAATAAGGAAATGCATTTATATTATTTATTTATAAAATGTTATATTTTAAGGTTGTAACATTTGTACACCTTGGTAGGGTATGGTCCAAAGAACGACTGTTTTATTTTAACAAAGAAAGAAAGATGTTTACCTCATGTTTTACCCATACTCAAACAAATAAACGATTTGTATTTGTAAGTTTTCAATTAAAATCATTTTTTCATAACAAGTATTTTATCACGAGCGGTATACCTAGTACCTACTTATCAAGACCATTCTGGGGTTACATCGTTGCGCTCAGCAGTTCATATGGACACTATCCGATTCTATCATCAGACCAGCTCCTTGGTACCATATTAATGCATTGTCTTTCACCCAAGTTACATATAGGTATACCAAATTACACTTCAATCGGTTAGGGGTAACTTGTTTCCAAATTCATTTGTAAGATCTGCCCTGAACAAAACATACATAATAATATTACTAGTCAAATAAAAAAAATAATACTGTCTTTAAAAACAGACTGTTGGTTACTGTCAGATTTTGTGTCACCTCTATAAATATGATTTTGTATTGAGTGGTTTAACACCAGGTGACATATAAAAAGTGTTTAAAACTATTAAGGCCATAACTATGAAATCTGGCCACTTTATTCTACCATTGATAGCTTAAAATATGGGCCCCATCTCATATAATATCCACCCTGTTTCCATGAAAAAATACTGCAATATTCATAATGACATAAAAACGAAGCACGAGCTTCGTTTGCAAGTTTTTATTTTTTAACGATGCAAATGGCTTTATTTGTTTTAAATATTGTTTAGAGAAAGAGTTATAATCCTTTGTTATTTTTACGGCAATATGGACTATTCGTTTCCAGTCTGTTCTGCAAATATTGCTCGTATGTGTATTTTTATTTATTTTTCTAATCCTGTTCGGATTTTACTAGAATTCTGTGGCAACAATTCGATGAGCAGAAATCGAACCTTTCTGAATTTGACTGTCTATTGATCTAACAAACGTGTCGTGGTCATTGCAAGATGTTGCACCTAAAAAAAACCGTCAAAGTGCGAGTCGGACTCGCGCAAGAAGGGTTCCGTACCATTATCAATAAAAAGGCAAAAAAAAAAATTATGCCTATTGTATGAGACTCCTTAATTTTTTTTATTATTTTTTGTTACATTGGCAACAGAAATACATCATCTGTGAAAATTTCAACTCTATCACGGTTCATGAGATACTTCCTGGTGACCGACGGACAGACAGACGGACAGTGGAGTCTTAGTAATAGGGTCCCGTTTTACCCTTTGGGGACGGAACACTAAAAAGGTAGGTTTTACTCAGTGAAAGTCTGACACTGCCTCTCGCACCACCCGAGCGGGAAGGAGCTATTCTATGAACCACCCGAGCGGATGGGGCTATTCGATGAATTCCCACCGCTGCCGGGATTCCGATCCTGATTTCCGGCCACCGTAGGCGCGGGTTTGCGGACGGCGAGCAATGGGTGGCTTGCCGTCCGACCGTCCGGTTACCGTCCGGACCGAGCCCAAGTCGCCGACGGCGCGTACTGTTCCACGCGCGCCTCAGGGAGATGTCAGCAAATCGTAGGAATCGCCCAGCAGGGTCGAAGCCTACTGGGGCCACGGGAAGTGTGAAAGTGAAACCCGGGGCCCTGGGACGAAGGCAACGAAGTGGGTTTTTAGTCAGTAAAAATCTGACACTATCTCTCGCAACATCCAAGAGCGGGATTTGTCATTAGACGACTTTCCCACCTAAAACAAAAACCTCAAAAAAAAAGCTGTTTCAATACCAAGTCATATGTATATTTTCCACCGTCCCGTTTCCCCCACGACCATGAACAAACTACGACAATAACTTGTAGAGCACACAATATAAAACCCTATGCTTTGTCTATGGCGCAGAGAACATAAACTAGGCTTGTGTTGCGGATGCCACGTCCGGAGTCCAGAGTCCACACTCGTTTCCCAACAAACTTGCTTTGTGAAAATTATAGTTTGCTAGGTTGTGTGCCTGTATTGGTTAGCTATATATAGTTTCTGATTGGATTATTTTGAGTGAAGAACCCTTTTTATTAAGGCCCTTGCTCCCATTTAGTGCCATAAAACAGTGACTTTCTGAAGCCTAATCCTCGGTAATGGCTGGGTTAATAGAATTAAAAAAAATATTATAGAAAAAAATACTTATATAATATTATTATAGATAAAAAAAAAACAACAAAAAAATAAATAAATAAATAAATGTATGTATGATGTATGTGTTTATATATAAATGTATAACATTATCAACATATGATTTTTTCGTAGGTTGCCGACATAGGACGAAGAATCGCAGAACAGATGGCCGATGGGGCCGAAAGGTACTGGAATGGCGACCACGTACCGGAAGACGTAGCGTTGGAAGGCCTCCGAAAAGGTGGACCAATGACCTGGTAAGGGTTGCGGGAATCCGATGGATGCGAGACGCACAGGACCGTCCATTGTGGCGACACTTGGGGGAGGCCTATCTCCAACAGTGGACTTCTTTCGGCCGAAATGATGATGATGAATGAACTGCGAAGATATGGAACGGAACTCCTCATAGGATCGATAGATGAACTGTCGTAACAAGTAAAATTGCTTTGTTTATACGTGTAGTCGATGACTGACTGAAGGAAGAGGGGGAGGGGAAACATCAAACTGACCTGATAATGAAGTCGGACCCAGAATCCATGTTTGATTATTTTGGCCGACCTAGGTTCTAGTTTTGATCACTTTACCCGACCCAGGTTCTAAGTTTGATAACTTTGCCCGACCCAGATTCTAGGTTTGATCACTTTGCCCGACCCAGGTTCTAGGTTTCATCACTAGATGTGACATCCCAGAATCTAATTAGCAGCCTGATTGATCAGATATTAAATGGGATATAAAAATAAACATCAGTTGAATAAATATACCTTCCTAACATACGATTCTGTGCAATCCTTAGGAGATTAACATCGTGATGTCATTTTATGTTAATACGACTTTGTAATAAACAATAAACTGTGGTGTTGACATGCCGAGTACATCGGAAGCTGGGCCCATCCGGGCGTGTTTCCTCTCAAACTTACACATCGGAAAATTATAGTTTGTGCTTGTGTTTGCGGCATGAAAGCTGTCGTTTAACAAGAACACATACATACTAGTAGTATACGTAATAGCTATAGTATAAGTAACCGAAAAACAAAGGTCAGAAAAACCTATGAAGCATTTAAACTATATTCATGATAAATCAGAATCAACCAGCTTCTGCCAGCGGCTAAGCCCGCGTAAAAATAGGTTTCTCCATACAAATTTTGGACACCAATTTCAGGGTCGAGTTTCGTAAAATCCGTTCTTAGCGGATGTCCACCCTATAAGGAACCTACCAACCAAATTTAAAGTTTGTAGGTGTTACAGTTTCTGAGATTTCGTGATTAATCAGTGAATGGTATTTCGCTTTCATCTATATATATAAAAGGAGAAACTGACTGACTGACATATCAACGCACAGCCGAAACTACTGGGACTAGGAACGTGAAATTTTGCACAAGGTTTCCTTTTATGACGTAGGTGAGCACTAAGAAGGCATTTTTGGAAATACAACTTTTAAGGGGATGAAACAGGGGTCCAAAGTTTGTATGGAGAAACCTACTTTCACGCGGGCGACGCCGCTGGCAGAAGCGCTAGTATATATATATATATATATATAGATTACACCGCCATGGTTTGAAATATAAGACCTACAACATCGAGCTCATAACGCCGTCATCTCATAATAAGACTACTGTCAGACTAGTTTCTATCTATCTATTTATGTATGGTTTCCGCACTTAGACCTATGTGGACCATTGTACGTGAGCCATGGCGGCCATAACCTTAGGTGGGCTTATTCCAACCAGCCCACCTCTCTCCAAAAACGGATAAGGCCTCTTATGCGTTCTTGTTTCTCATGTTCTTGTTTTTCAGGACATCAATAAGGGAGTTCGGGGATCCTAAGTTTCGTGTGCGTATTTTAGTGACACCTGTGCAGTCTAGGAGCACATGTGCAATTGTCTCCTCCCCCTCCAAACATGCTCTGCACAGGGGACTGTCTGTGATGCTCATTGTGTGGAGGTGCTTATTCAGTGTGCAGTGTCCGGTGATGGTCCCCGTCACCAGGCGCAGGCCGCCTCTGACAGACTAGTTTTTGGTGGGAATAATTTCAATAAAGAACTATAAAAAATTTGTTTCAAATATACATGAAATATACATAAATGAGAGATGGAACCAAGGTTGCCGACATAGCACAAAGAATCGCCAAACTTAAGTGGCAATGGGCAGGGCACATTGCTCGTAGAACAGATGGCCGTTGGGGCCGAAAGGTTCTGGGGTGACGACCGCGTACCTGAAAACGCAGTGTTGGAAGGCCTCCTACAAGGTGGACCAATGACCTGGTGAAGGTTACGGGAATCCGATGGATGCGAGACGCACAGGACCGTTCATTGTCGCGACATTTGGGTGAGGACTATGTCCAGCAGTGGACGTCTATCGGCTGAAATGATGATGATGATGATGATACATAAATGAATCTAATTATCAACCACGTCTTTCTCCAAACATATGGGTTAGTTACCCAGTCTCCCAACACCTATGTATGTCAAACTTTCCGAGTCAGGCCACTGGTTCTCAATCTTCCAGTTAAATTACTTACGGTTTCTCAAAGTTGCAAGTAAAGTGTCTAGAATGATGTATCGGTGGCGGCTAAATATTAATATGTTAGTAACTTGGCCCCGGGGAAAGTGAGAGAATGTAAGTTAGCTATACGAAGAGTTTTATTTTAAGGTTAAATCTGGTTGTAAAAATACCCCAGTTATTAAGTAGGTACTAGCGACCCGCTCCAGTTTGGCACAGATGTTAGATTTTTTTTGCAACTCTCGCATTTTCTCTACTCGACTTTTTTGGCTTGTTGGGTGTGATTGTCAGTTAATTTACACTTTTTTGTTGAGGTAACCCCAGCCAAACTTAAATACCTTCCACGTTTCGGCTCCATCATCAGATCATTTTGATGTATCCCCTCTCCTTCTCTCAGTCAGTCATCGTATAAACGAAGCAATTTTACTTTAACGTCAGTTTTGCTATGATTATATGAGGAGTTCCGTTCCATATCTTCGAAGTTCATCATCAGACCGTAACTTGGGAGTATAATCTTATAATCAAAATAAAGGTTTTCAAAATCGGTTCACAATTGACCGAGAAATCGGTGAACATACATTAAAAAAATACATACAGCCGAAAATATAACCTCTTCCTTTTTCAAGTCGGTTTTAAATATGTAGGTCCGAACAACTTGTCCCTTGAAAGGAAGGTTTGCAAAATACCTGGTTAGTCCTCGGCACAGCAACACAACACACGATGTGCACGGTTTTTCGAAGCACAAACACCTAATTTCAAATTTGAATTGCGGACGCAACACTTCACACTTCAGCCATTTTATATTGCATTTGCGAGGACACATAGAAATGTCATTCAATACACTCATTTTTGAAAAGTTTCTCAATTAGATTCTATAGAGCTAATAAACCACTAAAAAAAATCATAAAATTTTTATTCAGTCGCTACGTACCCTAAAAATGCATTTAAAATTGACATTTTCAAATTTCGCGCGTAATTTGACGAAAATGGAGAACGCAGCGGACGCCTTATTAACTCTGTGGTCGTGAGTTCGTGACGTCAGTTGGCTGTGTAAACAAATGCGCTGATATTCACTCAGTATGTTTGACAGCTGTCACTTTAGTTAACACAGCAGAATGACGTAATAATGTTAGCTAATGTGTTAACTTTAGAGAAAGATTGCATAAGAAACTTATTTAGTGTACCTAGATATAGTGTAGCGGGAAGGTTTTAAATAAAACGACCAAAACGGGTAACACACCCTCTATACTTTTGCCTTGACAGCACACAATTATTACAAATATCATAAATCAATACCATTTAAAATAATAATAATTATATAGTAGCACTTACTCTGAGATGTTGCTTACCCCGAGAACTGGAATGGAATGTGTCAGGACAGCGCAGCGCGTTATTTTATAACCTCTGTCAACTGTCATACCACTGAGCTGTCAAATCGCATAACGTTCCAGTTGTCAGTGCAAAATAAATACGTTTTAATGTTGCTAATACAGAAAACAATCATAATGTATGTAACTAATCATAAAAATCGCTAACAGTCGGCCATCCGTATTACAAATACGACCTCGTATGTGAAAGAATAAAGAAATTGGTGTTATACACAAAATAATGAGACAAGAAAAAAAAGAATAACAGCAATAAAGCAAACAGATATCTATTACAGTAGCGAATAAAACAATTGATTGTAAGCAATTGTGTGTACATGATTTTACTTTGTTGCTCAATAAATATATATTATTATTATTATTCTTACAAATCATTATCTTATTCTTTATACAGTCATTCAAAAACAGGTCTCTAAAATGTCCTGCCTCTACTGATTCAAAGATTCAAAGCATTTTATTTCAAATAATTTACAGGCACTTTTGAAATGTCAAGAAGTCAAGTTACAAATCTATGTTACTTATTTCTTGTCGCTATCATGTAATGACAAACGTACAGGCCCCTCAAATATCCTGCCTCTAATGAAAAACAAACAGGCTCCTCAAATGTCCTGCCTCTAATGGAAAACAAACAGGCCCCTCAAATATCCTGTCTCTAATGAAAAACAAACAGGCCTCTCAAATGTCCTGCCTCTAATATAAACAGACAGGTCCCTCAAATGTCCTGTCTGTAATGAAAAACAATTATTAGTTAATAAACAATTGCCTGATAAAGCCAATTGGTTTATCCTGAACAGGCCCCTCAATGGTTCTGAACAGGCCCCTCAATGGTCCTGAACAGGCCTCTCAATGGTCCTGAACAGGCCTCTCAATGGTCCTGAACAGGCCTCTCAATGGTCCTGAACAGGCCTCTCAATGGTCCTGAACAGGCCTCTCAATGGTCCTGAACAGGCCTCTCAATGGTCCTGAACAGATCCCTCAATGGTCCGATTGCATTCACACATAGAAAGCCACTGTATCCCTGAGTGACCTAGGCTGTATTAATATGTACGCGGGCGATGCCGCGGGCAAAAGCTAGGAGGCAAATGTAATAAATGTCAGACTATCTGTCAACAGGCAATCCATATAATATTAATTTACCTAATTTTAATTTCAATAAGTGTCAATACTATTAACTGTCCTCTTTAGTTGCATTTAGATTATTCCTAATCAAAAGTATTACTGGTCTGCTCATTTACTTTATAAGTAAGCTCAGAACGCAGGTCATGGTAACAACGATTCATAAGTTGGTAGATATGTTTGCTACGGTCATTTAACAGTGATCCAAAACCGGTCCCTAATCCATCTGAACACACCCCGAGTTGTCCTTAGGTACTCAATAGATTTACATACGTGTGGTATGGTAATACCTGGCAAGGCACGTGTGGTGGTGTGGTAGTACCTCCAGAGTGTAGCCCTGGCAAGGCACGTGTGGTGGTGTGGTAGTACCTCCAGAGTGTAGCCCTGGCAAGGCACGTGTGGTGGTGTGGTAGTACCTCCAGAGTGTAGCCCTGGCAAGGCACGTGTGGTGGTGTGGTAGTACCTTCAGAGTGTAGCCCTGGCAAGGCACGTGTGGTGGTGTGGTAGTACCTCCAGGGTGTAGCCCTGGCAAAGCACGTGTGGTGGTGTGGTAGTACCTCCAGGGTGTAGCCCTGGCAAGGCACGTGTGGTGGTGTGGTAGTACCTCCAGAGTGTAGCCCCGGGCAAGGCACGTGTGGTGGGGTCAGAAGAAACTCATCTTGAATAAGGTAGTACAACAAAAGCGATAAGCCTGAATATTTTAAAGTTCACCATTTTAAAGTACACATCACTATGCCCGCTTAGATAGGTACTATTTTATCAACAACATTGTAACGGTGCCTACATACGTAGGTACTTTCAAAGCAAAAGTAGAAGATGCAGTTTAGGAAAAAAATCGCTTGTGGGCGGGATAAACGAATGCATTTAAATAAACGACTCGTTTATCCCACTTCTGAATTGTTAGCTAATGTGTTAACTTTAGAGAAAGATTGCATAAGAAACTTATTTAGTGTACCTAGATATAGTGTAGCGGGAAGGTTTTAAATAAAACGACCAAAACGGGTAACACACCCTCTATACTTTTGCCTTGACAGCACACAATTATTACAAATATCATAAATCAATACCATTTAAAATAATAATAATTATATAGTAGCACTTACTCTGAGATGTTGCTTACCCCGAGAACTGGAATGGAATGTGTCAGGACAGCGCAGCGCGTTATTTTATAACCTCTGTCAACTGTCATACCACTGAGCTGTCAAATCGCATAACGTTCCAGTTGTCAGTGCAAAATAAATACGTTTTAATGTTGCTAATACAGAAAACAATCATAATGTATGTAACTAATCATAAAAATCGCTAACAATAATATGTTGGCTACTATTTCATAGTGATAAACAACAGATAAAAAAGACTGAATTGAATTTTAAAATTTATTTTGTTATTTTATGAACTAAACCTAACACTTACCGACTACTTTTTACCTAAGCTATCTTAATAATATATTTTTAGTTTTTTTCTCATTGAGAGTACCCTATTGAATATTTACGTGGACACGATAAGCTAACTACAACTAAGAAAACTCAGTACCATTAAAAACAATAGCAACATACTTTAGTACCTACTATCACAGTTTTATAATCTTTTGCACCGTCTCAACAAAGTTGCTCCCAAAACAAAGGTAAGATCAAAAACTACATAACACTAGAAACGCAAGCACTTAACTTTTATTTTCCTACCTTTTGTTACTGTATAAAGTTAAGAAAACCGCTTTGTCTAAACCCAGCTTTACTTTGTTACTGGGCTGTGACACTGTATAAGTAATAAATACAGACAACAGAAGTACGACTAGACACAGTTGTCACGCCATCGCCAGAAAAAAAAAGAGGTATTAATAATCTGCCTAGCCGTTTCTCAACTATGCTGGGGTCCGAAGCTGCAATAACAGCGAGGGAAGTGGCCGCAACCTTGACGAAGAGGACATCCTCACGACGGCACAGGAGACGCCCCGGGACTCGGAAGTCGCAGGAAGATTCCCGGCCACCGTAGCAATGGGTAGCTTAGCGTCCGGTAAGCCTCAGACACTAGTCGATGGATGTTAGCAAAACTGAAGGGGCCCAGCAGGGCCTATGCTTGCTAGGGCTGCGGAAATGTTTGAAAGTGTTACTGTGGCCATAATGGTCAGAGGGGCAGCGCCACGGCGTCTTTACTTTCTGCACGGAGCACCACCGTGTCCATGTGGAGGGCAATCGGTGAAGTTAGCGACACTCGCATCCGACCTAGGCCATGGTACGGAGTGGGAGAGAAAGGGAAGCAGATGCCTCCTTCTGCGAAGCAGTAATGCGAGCGAAAGAGGCGATGGTAAGTGTGAGAAGGAGACGGCCGCCGTCAGAAATGCCCTGGGCGTCGGCAGTCACACGGCTACTCTTCCGGCCACACTAGACACGGGTTTGCGGGCGGTGACCAACGCCTAGCTCGCAGTAAGATAAGGATCAGGCCCGGGTCGACTGCGAGTCGTGTTCCATGAGGCCCTCAAAGACATGTCTGCAAACACAGGTGGGTTTTTGTTAGTAAAAGTCGAGACACACACTAAAAATAGAAAAAAAAAAGATATTGGCATACTTGAAACTCCTGCCGGTACTGGACTCCTAGTAGAAACGTCTTTATATATGTTTTTTATGCGTCTTGCTTTAAGTAAACCTTCTGATATTCCTAAATGCATCGCAGGACAACTACTCAACAATCTCAAGATGTTTGCTAACGTCTCAAGTTTGGATGGTCCTTCTAAACTTCTGTGCGGATGACCATTTAAACGAGAACGGTGTTGAAAATTTATTATTGACCTACTTTTTGAGGTAGTTACGTTACTGTTACTGCAGTTGTCTTGGAATCGTTATAGAAAATGCCATCTGGGGTGTTTTGGACCTTAATAACTAAGAATTTCATGTCGACATTCAATTCGACGAGTTTCTTCGTGGTCTGTAAGGTAATACACGTGACCATTGATAAAACATCGATATGAGAATTTCGTCATAGGGCGCTGGCGGTCCTCAACAGCACGATGCAGGCAGGCCAAGGAGGCCATGCCACACCTCAACAAAGCACTCACCAAAAATGGGCAACTGGACAGAGGCAGTCTGCGCCTGGTGGCGGAACCATCACTGGGCACTGCACACTGAATAAGCACCTCCACAGAATAGGCATCACAGACAGTCCCCTGTGCAGAGCATGCTTGGAGGAGGTAGTAGGCCAGGTGTCGCTGATACACGCACATGAACCTTAGGATCCCGAAACTCCCTCAGAGACGCTCTGAAAAACCTGAGGGGCCTAATCAATTTTTAGAGAGAGGTGAGTTGGTTGGAATAAGCCCACCAAAGGTTTTGGCCGCTATAGCCCACGCACAATGGTCCACATAGAACTAATTGCGGAAACCATACTCGAACTGAAGCTTTGTTACAGACTGATGATAAAAACAGTGTTCTACAAAAAACTTACAGAGATTCCTCCAGATTTCCTTTTATTATTGTGAACGTGAGGACTATGTTGATTGCTTTTTTTTTCATTTTCAGTCATTTTAACGTATGTCTGGCAATTTGAGTATTTTCTGCGGCCTACCCTTTCCTTGGTATTGTTCGTCAAGACGTTGAGCTCTTTAGTAGTCCTGAGTTGAGCTTTGCGAATACTGACAAATGCTTGCACTAACTGGACAGGTCCACTCAAATCTGTATGGTTCTTTCTTCAAAAAACCATCTCAGACAAATCTGCATGGTTCTCATGTGATTTGACAATTACATATTTACTGTATGGACTTTAAAAGAGACTTTGACCCCTGAGTTTGTTTCGGTGTTTCTTCTCAGGGTAGTCAGCTAGGAAACACCGACCTCATCTAGTTTAAAAAGGCGAAAAAAAAAGTTGACGTGTAAAAGTGTTTTTTTAAACCTATTTGCAAAATAAATATCATTTATAGAAAAATATACAATTCTGATCTATCTCTTGACGCCTACTAACACCACACCTACACAACGCTAATTTTAATAAAAACAATTCAGCTACGAAGAATCCTATAAAAATACTAAAATGGCTGACCTCTCCGTACCTTTTATGAACAAATATAGACTAGTCTGCTAATATCGATTGCAGCTAAAATAGTATGTCTAGACTGCACGCCTCGTTCACTGTGTAGGTCACCGGTGCAGTTGAAATGGTAGCTTTGTTAGGGTTCCGTACCCAATGGGTAAAAACGGAACCCATTAAAACATCAAAAACCTCACCATCATCATTATTTATTAAAACTTTATGCACTAGTAATAAAAAATGTACAAAAGCGGACTTAATGCCTTAGGCATTTTCAGTAATGCTAGCAAAGGAGGAGGCCGCACGTGCACGAGCGAGGGAGCGGCTCTCACGCCCCAGCCACCGGGATCCCGATCCCGATTTCCGGCCACCGTAGGCGCGGGCTTGTGGACCGTCCGTTAATCGTCCGGACCGAGCCCAAGTCGTCGACGGCGCGTACTGTTCCACGCGCGCCTCAAGGAGATGTCAGCAAACCATAAGGACCCAGCAGGGTGGAAGCCTACTGGAGCCAAGTGTTTGCTTCTGAAAGGAAAACTCGGCTCTGGTATGAATGGCAACGAAGGAACAGGAGTGGGTTTTTAGTCAGTAAAAGTCTGACACACACTTCCGCGGGAGATGTCGTTGGATGATTTTCCCAATTATAAAACAATAAAAAAAATCAAGAGCAACCTACTCTCACACAGGTAAAGCCGCAGGCAGAAGTTAGTGTTATATATTTCAGGACCATAACCAATCAGATGACCTGAAACTGTCATATGAACGCTCGTAAAAAACTTATACAATAAAATACATGGAAAAATTTCACCATTAAAGCATAGTCATTTTAAGAGTAAAGAAGAAACTAAAAAAAGGAATAAAAAAAATATACACGGAATTGGTAGAATTCCTCGCGAGACGGCGTGTCCAACGTTTGAAGTTGACATTATAAGAAGTTTGTGTGTGTGTGAGTGCTGGGTTGCCATAGCTATTTTGAGATGTTTTTTTATTTTTGTAATTTACGTTTTAGTTTTGTCTTTGCTCCGTAATTTATCGAGTGAATTTAGTGTTGATAACAATAATGAAAGCTTTTTTGTCTATATACATTTCATCACCATTTTAAATAAAATTTTGAAGTGAATTAAAAAAAAAAAATACTTTCTTGTAAATTGCACTTACCATTTTCTGTCTGACGTTGACTGGTAGAAAATGCCTAAGGCAATTAAGTCCGCTTTTGTAACTACAGTATCTTTTACTTTTGCATATGTTATAAAAAAAATACGCTCTTAAATCCAGCAGTTTTAAGGCTGAGCTTTGGCATTTGTCCGTCAGTGAATTAATGAATATTACACACAAAGTGGATAACTGACGTCAAATAACACAATACAAGCTTTCATCATGATCATCATCATCTTCCTGCCCTTGTCCCATGTCACTTAGAGTTAGCGCAACACGTTTTTTTCTTCCATTCTGTCCTGTCAACCGTCATGCTATCACTAACTCCCTTTTGTTTCATATCAATCTTCACACAATCCATCCATCTTTTATTTGGCTTCCGTCTCCCTCTCCATCGAACCACCTAACTCTTTTAGTAACATGCGTTTCATTCCTCCTCATTAAATGACGTCAAATTACCCAATACAAGCTCGTTGGTACAAATTTTAAAACAGATTACTATCGTTACATTATCGAATGCAACTCATATGGTACAATGCGTTCCAAATAAGAATAGGATCGATTGCCATGTTGTGACGTCACGTCATACCGTCAAATCGAAGAATTATTATGGAGAGCAAAACAAGAAATTTTAAAAATTTGATTTATTTACGAACTGTGAACGTCGTCAATTTTGATCATCTCTAAGTTCTTCGATTTTGCCCAATTTCTTGCGATTTGACAGTAGGTATGACGTGACGTCACAACATGGCAATCGATCCTATTCTTATTTGGAACGCATTTTACAAATTCGCCCTCATTGAATGTTCCTATTTTTCCACGATATATTTACTATTGATGAGTATTGTTCGTAGTAATGTCGGGTGCCTACAAACTATTACAGGGGGTATAAAAGAAAAGGTAAACATAATGTAGCCATTACTTATTGCACGGTATTACAAGAAATCAAGCGCACTTCCCACGCATACTGGCCATTTATGGGTCAATCAACATTAATATATAAGGAAAATGTTGAGAGTGTGTGCGTACGCACCTTGTAGGGTACCTACGGGCGTAAATAAACGTCATTACGTTACTAGCAAGCTTTCGATTCACTTGTCTGTACTAGTTTATCACTGGCGGCGAGTACCTACTCACGTGACCTAAAAGTAAAAATATCCGGCACAGGTTATAGTGTTTCATCGGTATTTAATCACAGTGTACAGTCTTAATTATAGTTCATTCGCGAAATGAATTACTTGTCATAGAAAACACTAGCAGTCCCCTTTTTGTAAGTTGGGAAATCATCTAATAATTTCTCACGCTCTAATGCGAAGTGGGAGGACGTGTCAGACTTTTACTGGATAAAACTACATCTATGTTTCTTCAGTTGCCCTTGCGTTCGACCATGGATAACTTTTTCGAAAGTCGACCCATGGCTCTAGTAGGCATCGGCCCTGCTGGGCTCCATGGTTTTGCAGACATCTATCTGAGGCGTGTGGAACACTGCGTGTCGTCGACGACTTGGGCTCGGTCCGGACGGTTATTGGACGGCCAGACGGCGAGCTACCCATTGCTCGTCGTCCGCAAGCTTGTGCTATGAGTCGGAGTCTCTGTGGCTGGGGCGTGGGGGTGTCCGTTCCCTCAAGAGTGCGACCATCTCCTTCGCTAGCATTACTGCTTCGCAGGAGGGTAAATGAAGGACTCAGGCGTGGTTTTAGTTAGTAAAAGTCAGACACGCCCTCCAGTTTCACCCTCGAGCGACAGAAATCACCGGATGATGTTCCCACCTCAAAAAAAGTACTATGTTTAAAAAACCGTACAAAAAATCAACGTCCTTCTTTCCTGGCAACCCCGATGAGTCACTGGCCGCCTGTCGCGCGCGACAAGTCACAACGCCTCGCGACAAATGACACGTGTTCCGACTATTCCCGTCGCGTCATCGCTCGGCTATTTTCGTCACTGCCCGACCGTTGACGGACAGCGTTGCGTAGACGCATCTTATTTTAGCACCGTTTCTATAGCAATAAATACATAGTGCTGTGTATTTTGGCAGGTCAGATGGCTGCAATTTGTCATTTAGGTTTTATTTATATTTTCTGTCGCGGAATTCTAAGAGAGATGTTAGTTTTTAGGATTCCGTATCTACCTCAAAAGGAAAAAACGGAACCCTTATAGGATCACTTTGTTGTCTGTCCGTCTGTCTGTCTGTCTGTCAGGTATCGAGTTGAAATTAAAACCATATACTCAGGTCTGCGGTCCCTTGAAAGTGTGAAAAAATCAAACTTCTGAGTTAGTTCGTGTTTTTTGTGTCGCAAAAAACGTGTATTTCAACTCTCTCAAGGGAATCAAAATCCATAGGTTACTTCCCGTTGACCTAGAATCCTGATATTTGGCATGAAGCAAGGTCTCATAGCACAAGTATAGGAAAAAATCTAAATTAAATTTGTAGTTACGCCACGAAAAAAAAAATTGCTATTCGTAAAAATCTTCGTAACTCAATTCGGGAATTGAACTGTGTACATAGGTAAATATGTACGGAACCCTCAGTGCGCGAGTCCGACTCGCACTTGCCCGGTTTTTCAAACAGGATGTTTAAAGGTGGAAATATACTGACAGTTTTCTGAATCATCTTTTTGAATTTTCTTTTAATAATCACGACGACAGATTTACAGTCAGACCAGCTTTACTTACGAAGAACAGATTTTATGTTGACGTTTTGTTGACTGGATACATACCTGAAAAGATAGAAAACCAATTATAAATTAAAATATCCTTAAAGTGATGATACTTCATAAGAAATCCGATCGTAAAAAGAGCTTCATCTCATACTAAAAGACGGCGTGAATAGTACTTCAATTTTCTCGAAACTTTTTTGTCAATCCACTTACTCCAAAATCTGCTAACACTAAACCCATAAAATCTTCCGCTCGATTGCTCTAAAACTTAATCACATTCACGTCGTATCTAGGAAAAAAACTAGACAGACTGAAAGGCTTCTAAGCAGCGATTTATTCGAGTCTCACTGAGGATTAACCTGGCGTTTAGCAAGCTATACGAGGAAAAAAAAACGCAAAAAAGACGGTAGGTAAGGCTATCAAGCCTGTAAGCTGGAGGAGTGGGGAAAATGCAACGCTTTTGTTTTTATTTTTAGGATTGAAGTCGTACGGTCCGGACGTGTGGGAGGTAAAAGATTTACGATGTTAAAATAAGTAGCGTCACCTGTTACGTCGAGTGTTACGTTTTGTTTATTTATTTAGAATTATAGCGTCGGATTTTATGGGGATATTTCATGTTTAATAATCTTATTATACTAGAGTATTACTTGAATTAATAATGATATTGACGCGTGTGTATACCGAGGAAAGCTAGAAGGTGAACACAGTTAAAACAGTCCTCATTTGCCGACAGTACTTGGAAATATTCAAGTTAGATAGATAGATAGATATATTCTTTATTGTACACCAAAAATACAAATTACATTAGGAACTTAAAATTAATAGGGTGTCACAATGGGCGGTCTTATCGCTAAAAGCGATTTTTTACAGACAACCTTTGGATGGATTTGACAAAGAAGGAGAAAAAAGATACGCAGATAGTTCGTGGTGTACTATTTTTAGATATACAATACATAAACTAATAAATTACATATAATACAAACAATATATATATTTAAATATATAATTATGAAAGCAAAAAGAAATGATGTACGTAATGATGACATTCAAGAGGAAAGGTAGTGATCCTTAACCATATTTTTAAAAATCGTGAGTGTTTGAGCTCGCCTTACCGACACTGGCAAAGCATTCCACAGCCGCACTGCTTGAACTGTAAACGACTTGTCATAAAAATTGGTGGAATGGCTAGGCATCTCCAGCCTCAAGTTTTCCGATGACCTAAGATATCTAGTATGTGTGTAATGAAGACACTTGAAACGTTCTTTAAGATATGCGGGGTTTTAGGAGTTACTTCTCACGGGAATAAGTACGAACGGAAAAATTTCACTCAAATGAACCAATTCGTCGCAAAAACACAAGGTGAACTTTCATTCCTAAAAAGGCAGCGTACCTAGGAAAAGACCGATTTAAATTTTCAAACACATCCTACCTTCAGGCTGCCCCTACATTTGGGGTTAAATTTTTGATGCCACCCTCCAGATAGGGCTTAAGGGAGTGCAGGGGGTGCAGTGAGCTTACCTTTGTACCGGTGGATAACAATAAGTAAGTACTTACTACAAAGAGATTTCGTTATTTGGTTATTTAGATTTGGGATTCAAGTATTTGTTTTGCTGCGTGACTCTTTGAGAATGAATTTACAGTGTCAGGTCATTATTTAAGCGCATTATGTCGAAAGCGTAAAATGTCAAGTAGTACCAAATTCTCACAAACGCACAACGTCAAAGGAGCAAATGTCCTAAGCGCAAAAACACAAAAGTGCAAAACGTCAAAGTTCCAAAAATAAGTCGAAATAAGCTGCTGACTACAAAACTGATTTATTTAGTTGAATTCGAAATGTGGAAATGAAATATATATAGCCAGGTTTTTGGTGAAATTATTTTTTAATTATCTGAAATAATAATTAAACGTCAACAATTATCACGAAATTTCACCTACCGAAATAGTCTCAACATGATAATTGATAAGACCAATTTATTGTTAACTGTTGTATTTTAATAATTATCTCAGTTTTTTGACATTTTGTACCTTTATTTTACAGCTTTTTTTTTAATATAGTGCACCTAAACAACAGAAAGTTTTAGTGCGAAAGGCCAAAAGCCTAGAATTTTAATATTTTATATTTTGACAAAAGTCGTCAGCTATAGCATAAGCAGCCTTTTAATGTTCCCACTGCTGGGACTCAGGCCTCCTCTCTAGGAGAGGGAATGGGCCGTAATCCACCACGCGGGCCCAAAGCGGGTTGGTGAATGTCACATGTCATCGAATTTTTTGGTTCTAGGACATGCCGGTTTCCTCACGATGTTTTCCTTCACCGTTTTGAGAGCAGTGGTCAATGTCAGCTATGTTTCTATACTATTATTACAAACCTAGAGAGGAACGATTTATACTTTTATATTTTTCTTTGTAAGAAGTTAACTCTAAAATTACCTACTAGACCGATTTTAAAAATTCCTTCACCATTATCATGGTTCTTTATCACTCAGTCACATAGGCTACATATTATCTACATTTACGCGGGTAAAGCCACTGGCAAAAGCTAGTATTACTGCAAAGCAAGTGTGTTTCCTGATAACTACAACCTAGGGGTCTTTAAGTCAAGAGTGTATAGGTTACTTCGAGGCAAGCATGCTCCATCGCCGGCCACATTATCGCTTACCATCAGGTGAGATAGTGGTCAAACGCGAGCCTAACTATAACCAAAAAAAGAAAATTTAGGAAGATATTTACCCAAAAAGACTAAAAACAAACTGAAACCACATCTCCCTAATTATTTTAGACAAAGAAGCCACAAGATCCATATAAAACGCGACATAAATCACAGTTCAAACGGAGCATGTGTAGAACTAGTAAAAACAACTATAAACACACAAACACGACTAGTTTCTGTTGCTCTGTTGGTAGTTAACTTGAAGAGTCGGTGCTACATAATAAAAGGCACACGCAATCTTGTACGGAACCACGCGGTTGTGTTAAGGGAGGACCCTGGAGGGTTCGGGTGGGGCGCCACTGACAGCGTGTAGCGATTAGAAATTCAGGCAATCCATATTGGTGTCTCAAAGTTTGGTTGTAAGTACACCAAAATTGTTTTGCGATGTTAAAATGGAAAAAGTAGTAACATGGATTTCAGCTGTCATAGATAGAATAGAATAAACTTTATTGTACACCAAAATAATACCATAATTTTACACAAAGCTTTAGGTACAATGGCGGTCTTATCGCCTACCAGACAACCTTAGGTTAGAATGGAATAAACTTTCTTATTTCTTTTTTTTTCTTTTCTTTTGGATGATAATAGTTTCTAAGACGGGTGCGTTCAAACAAATAAACATACTCTCTTTTGCTTCAAAACATTATATTAATTATAGATTGAGATACGCACATCCCGCTTTTAACCGATTTCTTCGATAAAAACCCCTAAACCTTTTGCTAACCAAAACCAAATTACCCAACATTCTAGTCTCGTAGAATTTTAATGATCGGGAAACCGAAACGAGTAAAAGCACCCGTTACCCTGAAGACCTTCAACACCACAAGCTCGATAGGTACTAACTTATGCAAAGCGAATAAACTGTAAGGGTTTGTGGTAAATAAATTAAAGAGCTGGGGCCTTACTATGTGTTGTGTCAGTCGTAAAAGCGAGAAAGAGGTATTGACTGTAGCTCCATCCCTTTCGCGGGATTGCGGACGGCGAGCAATAGGTCCGACCGTCCGGTTACCGTCCGGACCGAGCCCAAGTCGTCGACGGCACGTAGTGTTCCACGCGCGCCTCAAAGAGATGTCAGCAACCGTAGGGGCCCAGCTGGGTCGAAGCCTAATGGGGCCAAGGGTCTGATTCTGAAAGGAAGACTCGGCCCTGGTATGAAAGGCAACGAAGGAACAGGAGTAGGTTTTTAGTCAGTAAAAGTCTGACACTATCACCCGCTCCACCGAAGAGTGGGGAATGTCATTGAATGATTTTCCCACCGAAAACAAAAAGCTCCATCCCTTTAGCAGTTCAGTTTACATCGTCAAATGGATCGCGTTAAGAGCTCGTGGTAAGGCCTATGTTGTTTCGCTAGCTTACGCTTGACGGCAGTGACTGACAGTTGTAACCACAGAAACAGCATTAAAATTAATTATAGATAAGATCTGTTAGTCGGGTGCTGATTTAGTTCATTATTTAAGCAGGTGGGTGTTATTTTGTATTTTATTTATATCTAGCTGACCCGGCCAACTTCGTGCCGGCTAACAGTCAATGAATGTAGTATATCTTTCGATATAGTCAACCGATTGCGATGAAACCAAGCCTAAATAATATATCAAGTTACACAAAACTTTAATGTATAAAAGTTATCGACATCAATTTCGTACATTTTACGTGATGCGCGCACAACTAAAAACTTCTATAGATTTATTATATGTATAGATAGGCTCGCGTTTCACCTCTTTATCGCCTGATGATAAGCGATGGTGTGGTCGACGGAGGAACACGTTTGCCTAGAAATAACCTATTCACTCTTGACTTATTGTAGCTATCAGAAAACACAGACTCCAGCCGGGAATTCAACTCCTTAACTATACGCCCAATCCATGTGTTCCCAAAACATTGCGTACATCTGGTGGTTCGATGATGGAACGGGTTTGGCGGGATTAAGTTATGTGATTGCGACGCACACTCCCCGAAATGCAACAGGAAAAAAACAGACAGGTACTGATAGTGTCTAGCCATTTGTGTTAGTCTTTGACGTCATGTAGTGTGAAAGGCAATTGGGTGTCCAGATTGGAGCGGACCTGATCTGCCCATATTTTTAGGCTGCGGCCTCTTGATCGTTTGCCATCAACTATGCCAGTTACGATGAGCTGTTCAAGGTTGTGGCCATGTTTCCTGGCTATGTGGCTAAAAACTTAAGTACTTTGTGCGTTTTGGGATTAACAGTCTGTTTTGCTGAAAAATTACAGAATTTTAGATTGTTTCCTAAAGCAAAATTACCAACCAACCAATGATTAACTAATAGATATACAATAATTTTGTTATATATTTATCAAAGAATTCTCCAGCAATTCAATTAAGTACACATTCAAAGTAAATTTAATTGGCATTTTTTTTTACATTAAATGTGAATCCCTTGGTCCCTAAATTAGTGTTAACTGTATCATAGGAACCAGCGCAGTGTCTTCAATTGTTTGCAGTATTACATTATCGTCGTCCTGCCCTTGTCCCGTGTTAATTGGGGTGAGCGCAACATGTTTTTTTCTTCCATTCTGTCCTGTCACCCGTCATGCTATCACTAACTCCCTTTTCTTTCATATCACTCCTCACACAATCCATCCATCTTTTCTTTGGCATCCCTTTCCCTCTCTATCTATCCACATGTATACTCATAACTCTTTTAGTAACCTGCGTTTCATTCCGCCTCATTACATGACGTCTAATTTAATTCTAATTCCACTTCACATGATCATACGAAGATAAACGATTATTATTATGACAATTATTTAATAAATTAAATTGAACTTCATAAAATTCTTGCAAATGTTGTAATTATTGTATTTTCAAACGCTATCTCGCCGTCGAAAGTTTCAAACAAACTCGCTGACACTAGCACCCCACCCTAACCATCTGAACAATCCCATAGGCTCCGGCATTAATATTTGAGGAGAGCGCCAGATCTTTAAGTAACGTGATTAATTACAGGTTCGAGTTAGAAGTTAACGAAATCGTGTATTGGAACTTCATAAAATTCTTGCAAATGTTATAATTATTGTATTTTCAAACGCTATCTCGCCGTCGAAAGTTTCAAACAAACTCGCTGACACTAGCACCCCACCCTAACCATCTGAACAATCCCATAGGCTCCGGCATTAATGTTTGACGAGGGCGCCAGATCTTTAAGTAACGTGATTAATTACAGAATCAAGTTATAAGTAAACAAAGTCGTGTATTGATTAACTGCAGAAAAGCTGCTCGTTGTGTTGCTTGTGCTTATTTTTGTACTCTTCTAAATCTTAATACTAAAGTTATGTTACCTATGGGTATTCACAGTAGATATCTGGTAAAATTAGCATTAAATTGAACTGTGGTCCCCAAAGTAGGCAGTGCCTGTATCTTGGGGACCGGAGTTACGTTTAGTTACATTTAGTCCAAGACATGCTAATTGCTAACTTCGCATGCACGAAAACGCATGTTACTAAAAGAGTTATGAGTTTACATGTGGATGGATGGAGAGGGAGAGGGAGACCAAAGAAAAGATGGATGGATTGTGTGAAGAGTGATATGAAAGAAAAGGAAGTTAGTGATAGCATGACGAGTGACAGGGCAGAATGGAAGAAAAAAATGTGTTGCGCAGACCCCAAATAACACGGGACAAGGGCAGGAAGATATATGTGTAAATCAAATACCGGTAGAAATCTGCCTACCGGGGTAAAAATAAAATAAAATTAACAAAATAAAACAATAAAATTAATATTCTAAATAATTTTTCCTAATTCGAAATTGTCTGTGTGAGTATGGAAAGTCAAGGTTAATGTGATGGTGTGTATGTATGTGTGTGTGTGCGTGCGGGACCGGGAGTTCACAGTATTTAAATAAGTTAGGTGTTTTTATTTTTCTTATTAAAATATAAATTATTAACAGAAGAGTAAAGTAAATGTTACGTACGTAATAATCAAGTACCAACCTAGTTTTTTGTCTCTTCGAGCTGACATTGTCTTTCATAGTGACGTCAGAAAAATATCAGTCACATTCAGAGCATAAGGCAAGAACTAATGGCGCTCGCCTTTCCATTCCCCGACTTGTACATCATTTATTATTTGTTATAGTAGCGTAGATCTATCCCGTATTTATGACTGCATTAATATTTAGTAGGCTTTGTGCCGATAAGATGCTGTGTAAGATAATAAATCTGAATCTTGCTTTGTTTTATTGTTGTATAGGATGTGATTGAGTGTCGAAGGGAAAAACTAACCCCTGGAAGATATAAAAGAAGTTATGACTGTATCAGGGATAAATAAAACCCGTGTGAATTCAGGTGTCTTCAAGGCTAGAGTGATTAGGTTCATAATAAACGAGTGCACCTCATCATTAACGATTGCATCATTTGCTTACTATCAGGTAGGATTGCAGTCAAGCACTAGGTTAAATCAATTAAAAAAAACAGGACAAGTGCGAGTCGGACGCGCCCTGAGGGTTCATTAGGGTTATTTTCGAAGTTCATGATCAGATCATAACAATATTTCTATGGGACCAACTTGGAAGCATAACCTTCCAATAAAAAAAAAAAATCAAAATCGGTCCGACGCACACAGGTTTCTAAAACTCCTTTTACCAGTGTACAGTACACATGTAACTAGGGTCATTGTTCACAACAAAGGAAAGAAAGCCTACTAAATATTTGTCCGTACATAAATACTTTATAGAGGGTGTTACAAATAGCTGATGCTGTATTACTCGTCCGTTCGGCCTCTAGCTGTGGCCGGCTAACGAATCAGAATAAAGCATCCTTTTCTATTATTTAGGGGTAATCCGCGGTCTGGAGGAAAGGGGATCTTTGGGAAGGACGATACGATTTGGATTTTTTTTTTATTTGGGAAAATCATCTAATGACATCCAGCCACTCTTGGGCCGAGCGAGAGGGCGTGTTAGACTTTAACTGACTAAAAACCCACTCCTGTTCCTTCTTTGCCATTGTTCCAGGGCCCCGGGGATCTCTTTCGCATCACCCATGGCCCCAGTAGGCTTCGACCCCGCTGGGCCTCTACGGTTGCTGACATCTCCTTGAGGCGCGCGTGGAACACTATGCGCCGTCGACGAATTGGGCTCGGTCCGGACGGGTACCGGACGGTCAGACTACAGCTACCCATTGCTCGCCGTTCGCCATCATCATTCATCATCATTTCAGCCGAAACACGTCCACTGTTGGACAAGGGCCTCTCTCAAGTGTCTCCACAAGGAAAGGTCCTGTGCGTGTCGCATCCATCGCATTCCCGCGACTCTCACCAGCCCCATAGCCAAGTTACAACCGTTTCGTTTCTATTCTCTTTTCGTTGATCGCCTCGAATCGGCCACGCCTCCTATTCCTTTGTTCTGACCACGTGACTGAGCGTTGAGATGACGTCAGAATAAAGGAATCGGAGGCGTGGCCTACTTGAGGCGATCGACGAAAAAAAAATAGAAACGTAACGGTTGTAACTTGGCTAGAGGGGCAGGTCATCGGTCCATCTTGTGGGAGGCCTTCCAACGCTGCGTCTTCTAGTGCGCGCCCTGTACACCCTGGCTTAGACAAAATTATTATGCGATATACTTATCGGCGATAATTGAGTCTATAGGGTGACTGGCAATTAGTCTACGATACTTAAACACGTGATTGTGCTCATGATAACAAACAATTTTTATTATGGGAGCAAAGCCGAAATCGCGAAAAAAACATCAGCTGTTCAGTAGGTACATTAGGCAAACATAAATGTACTGAACAGCTGATTTTTTTTCGCGATTTCAGGTTTGTTCCCATAGTAAAAGTTGTTGGTTATCATGAGCACAATCACGTGTTTAAGTATCGTACACTAATTACCAGTCACCCTATATAATTCAGTGGTTGAACAGCAGTTGGGCAGCAGCATATAAGACTAGATTTCATCCATGTCTTTACTTATCAATCCCGCCGGTTATAGTGTGATGTTATAACCTACAGCTTTCCTCGATTAATGAGATATCTAACACTAAAATATTTTTTTAATTCGAACCAGTAGTTTCTGAGATAAGCGCGTTCAAACAAACCAACTTTTCAGTTTTATATTTATATAAAAAAATATACAGATTCACACGACTTATCGTTGAGCATCGGTCCTATCTAGTCGTCCACTATAAAACAGCCCATCCGACCGCACGGCTGAGCAAAATTATTATTAAACACACAATACACACTTTTCTCGGGCGCGGTCGGTCGTTAAATAAATTAGCCACCACCCTGTAGGGTAGCTGGCTCACCTGTGGGTGCTTTTGCATTTTTGAGTACTAAACAATACTAAACATGTTAAGGGAAGGAAGTTTACGTTGTAGGCACAAAATAATTCACGTGGAACACGGTTTACGTAGTAGACACGTCAAAAAAATTGCGACCAAGAAAAAAAGTAATGTGATAAAAGCTTCAAAACTGGCCAAGTTCGAGTCGCACTCGCTCACGAAGGGTTCCATACTACAGTTTTTGAATCGAGCAAAGAAACGCTGAAAAAATAATGTTTCTGGTAGGACCCCCTTTATTTTTAATTTTGTTAAAAGATATCAACTCTCCACCTCTTTCGATTTCGATACAGCGACAGTGGAGGAACACCGCAATGTTTAAATGTCCGAACAATACAGACGCACAATTTTTTCTGTGTTTTTAGCTTTTGTTGCGAAACTTTACGTCGGTTACTTTTTGTGTGATGAGGTAAACTGTTTACATGTGGAAGCGGGAGTAACATGTAGCTCGCCTTCTGATAAGAACCAGATTCAGGCCTACGGCGCGTCGTGTTCCACGCGCGCCTTAAACAGATGCAGATGCGCAGCCCTGGCAGGCACTGGCTCCAGTGGGCCGTTGTTGCTGTGGAACACACCTTCAGGGTTTTATTCAGTAAAAGTTCCAGGACTACGGTTTCCCTTACAAAAATTCCCCGAGACCTTAGCGGGCATCGGCACTACTGGTCCCCTACGCTTTTACTGACTTCTCTTTGAGGCGCATCACTATTCGTCATGTCATCTTGCTACATGGGCTGCCCATTTCCATTTTAGCTTTTGTGAGTACTTTTCTTTGTTGTGCTTTTCATATTGCGGGGTTTGCCATAATCGCCACGCTTGGCAAGCAGGTTGGCGATCGCAGTGTGGTTATTGCAATGCACAGAGAATGCTTCTGCCCATTCTCTGATGTGTCCCTTAGTCGCCTCTTACGACACCCACGGGAAGAGATGGGATGGTGCTATTTTTTAAATCCGGACACCATACGATACAAATGTGGACCGATGTCCTAGTGAGAGTTGCGGGAATGCAATGGATGCAGGACGTACTGGGCCGTTCTTTGTGGTGACACTAGAGGAGGCCTATGTCCATCAGTGGACGTCTTTCGGATGAAATGATGATGATGATAATTACTTAACACTACCAAAAAACAAGCCTATCTTAAAAACCAGTAAGTAGGTACTTAAAAATTCGTTATTAACAACATTCATTATTTGATTTTCTGTCTTCGGACAAATCTCTGAAGTATACTTCACCAAATTAATGACAATCTTGATCGATGGATCTTAGACTGATTGTTCTGAGAAACTTTACTGTCCTTTTGTCGGCAGGGCCTTCATGTCGTGCGCTAATATACTGCACGAGTCCGTTATTGGGCACACGGCTCAATGGGCTGGACTGATGTATCATACATATGTAGGTATTGGGGCTTCCTTGAAGGATCTGTATTGGGACATAATCGAAACTTTCGCTAAATAATTATTTAGATACGTGGTCTGCTGTCAAAATTGGTTACATGCTTGCACAAGAAGTCCTGGGACAATTCTCTGTAGAAGTGTAGGCCATACAAATACAACAACCATACACGCCCCAACCGCCGCCGGGATTCCGATCCCGATTTCCGGCCACCGTAGGCGCGGGCTTGCGGACGGTGAGCAATGGGTGGCTCGCCGTCCGATCGTCCGGTAACCGTCCGGACCGAGCCCAAGTCGTCGACGGCGCGTAGTGTTCCACGCGCGCCTCAAGGAGATGTCAGCAACCGTAGGGGCCCAGCAGGGTCGAAGCCTACTGGGGCCATGGGTGATGCGAAAAAGATCCCAGGGGCCCTGGAAAAAAAAAATGGCAAAGAAGGAACAGGAGTGGATTTTTAGTCAGTAAAAGTCTGACACTATCTCGCGCTCCGCCCAAGAGCGGGGGATGTCATTAGATGATTTTCCAACCCGAAAAAAAAAATACAAGAGCTATAAAATTATTCCAAGCGAAGTATAATGCTTCCACGTAATCTTCCTGAACCATCGTGAGGAAACCGGCATGTCCTAGAACCAAACATTCGAAGACATCCACCAACTGGACCCGCGTGGTGGATTATGGCCCACTCCCTCTCCTAGAGAGAAGGCCTCAGTCCCAACAGTGAGAACATTATAAGGCTGATTATGCTACGCTTATGCTATAGGCTTCCTGAATCAAAACCTACCTACCTAGGTAGTTACTAAAAATGTTGTAGGTAACGTTTGAAACCGATGAACTAACTAAAAATGGCACTGCGTGTGATCGACACCAGGAAACGACTTCGTTTTGCAGTGATTGATTGTTGGCGCACGATACTCGGCGTTTGTCTCGGGCATCCAATGAACGCAATCGGTTTGGGTGTAGTCCAAGTTACGGGAGAGAGCAAAGCTAAGCAAGCGTGGTCCATAGGCGACCACATCATCGCTCACTATTCGGTGATGTAGTAGTTAAAAGCGAGCCTATCTATACTATATAAATAAAGCTGAGGTGAATGTTTGTTGAATGGAGAACCAAAGTTACCGACATAGCTCGAAGAATCGCCAAGCGTAAGTGGCAGTGGGCAGGGCACATTGCTCGTAGAACGGATGGTCGATGGGGCCGAAAGGTTCTAGAGTGGCGACCGCGCACCGGAAGACGTTGGAAGCTCTCCCACAAGGTGGACCAATGACCTGGTGAGAGTCTTGGGAATGCGATGAATGCGAGACGCACAGGACCGTTCGTTGTGGCCTATGTCCAACAATGGACGTCCTTCGGCTGAAATGATGATGATGAGCATTGTACTGTTTTACGAGTGTTACGCGGAGGAAGCAGAAGAAAGCGTTTGTATGCATCGGCGTTGGTATTTTACTGAACTGTTTTATGTTGGATCACGCTAAAAGCAACGTTTGTTTCGACCACCTGTTTTTTTTGAATGGGTATTCATCAAATGACTCCTGATGGAGCGAAAGGGAGTATCAGACTTCTGCTTCAGCTGCGCTTTTTTGAACAACCCCACAGCCTTGGCAGGCATTGACTCTAGCGGCCTCCGTCAATTTACTGCTCTTTTAGGCGCGCGTGAACATTGCTGCCTATCAGCAAGCTAGCGCCTATGGTGGCCGGTAGTTGCCCTGCAACTCCCATGGCGTCTCCTGCCGGCGGGGGCCAGGGCGCAAGGTTTGTCTCCTCCTCACGCTTTTTAACACCTCCTTTACTGCTTCGCAGAAGGAGGCGACTGCTTCCGCTATACTTGTATCGTGGCTTTTATTGGCGGGAAATCGTTCAAGTGGTCGTGTCAAACTTTTACTAAATAAAACCACACAACATGTGTCCTTCATTTGCCCTTTGCCTTCTAGAACCACGAGTTTCCTTTTCAAAAAATCCCGTGGCCCTTGAATAATGGCTTGGACTGTGGAATTTGGCCTGGACGCAACCTTAGACGCGATCTGACGAATTCTTCAGAAAGCAAGCGGCTTATTTTAAGACTGGGAAGCGATGAAGAGTAGCATTTTAGGGGACTGTTTAATGATCGTGACGTTTACGACATTTAAATCTACATATTGTGTAACCAACAAGCAGTAGCGTAGCCAGGTCACCAACGGCCCTGGGGCATAAAAACTGGAGGCCCCTCTTTTTACGTGTGTAATCATCAAATAACTTTTGTCTGTGTTTTCTGATAACTGCAACCTTTTGGGGTCTTTAAGTCAAGAGTGAATAAGTTACTTCTAGGCAAGCGTGCTCCATCGTCGGCCAAACCATCACTTACCATCAGGTGAGATAGTGGTCAAACGCGAGCCTAGCAACAATAAAAAAAAACTTCTCCTGCTCAGGATGGAGTGGGAGGGAGTGTCAGACTTTTTCTGACTAAAACGAGCTGCCATAATTAAACTAGTGTTGTAATCTCTTTTATTTAGATTCCGAAGGTGGGAAAATTTTTCGTTAGAGAGTAGAGTAGGTGAGTAGGTAACAGTTTTAGGGGGCCCCTCGAGCTCGGGGGCCCCGGGGCACTGCCCAGCCTAGCCTTTTGGTAGCTGCGCTAGTGCCAACGAGCGAGTCCAAGCCTGTCGCCCATAACTTGTACCAGACATACCATCGGGCTGTTTCTCGTCGTTGTCAAAAATAGCAGTCGGTTTAATTGTGAACTATTCCTGTCCGAGCTCGTTCGATACGCACTGGATACACATATCGAACGCTCTCACTTTTATCAGCGTTTTATTGTTGCGATTACAGTTTTAACTTGTGTTTGTTGTCTTATTTATAAAGGGTATAACGGAAATGAGTAGTCGTATTTTAAATAATGCTTCTGACCTTAACAACTTTCTTTAAGAAAGTCATAATCCACTTCCTTGTGTTTCTTTCCAGATGGGGCAAAGACCAGTGCATGTGGGAATCTTACCTAACTAAAGACACATGGATGATCACCATCAAAGTCTGTGATCCCTATTTCCTTTTAAAAGACCACTCCAGAAGCTACCCCGTCCAACGCCTGTTAGGGCACATCCCTGAGGATACTGTAGACCCCTGTACAGTCTCCTCTGCCCTGATTATTGCTGGGCACGGCAGCACGCGATCAAGGTGCAGCTGTACTATATTTCCTGGAATCCTCGACGGGCAATCCGAGTAACCATTCCGAACACCCGTGATTCCAAAGTCCCGTCTGCATTTAATAAAGCAAGTGGGGTTTCAAGGTGTTAAGCGAACCGTAAACGCCTCCCTGACTCCTTCTTCTCCGAGCAGGATCGGCCCTTACACGATCCAGGTCGGGGAGGACACCGGTTCTAGACCGGCATGGTCTCACAGAAGGAGGCCCTGCAGTTGTATTTTTTTTTTTTTTTTATTAATGATAGGCTCGCGTTTGACCACCATCTCACCTGATGGTAAGCGATGATGTGGTCGACGATGGAGCACGCTTGCCTAGAAGTAGCCTATTCACTCTTGACTTAAAGACCCCTAAGTTGTAGCTATCAGGAAACACAGACTCCGGCAAGGAATTCCACTCCTTGGCTGTACGCATAATAAATGTGTTCTTAAAACGTTTTGTGCGTATGGGTGGGATGTCCACCATGTACCGGTGGCTCAACGCCGTACGTCTAGTGGTCCGATGATGGAACGGACTTGGCGGAATTAGATTGTGCAATTCCAGTGCACACTCCCCGAAATGTAAACGATAGAAAACCGACAGGCCAGCAACTCGGCGGCGATGTCCAAGGCTTTGGAGCTTCGACTCAACAAGTGCATAATTGCCAATGATCCTCTTGGCTCGCCTCTCAATTGACTCTATCGCATCAAGCTGGTATTTGGCAGACCCGTCCCAAAGATGAGAGCAGTACTCCATACACGATCGAACTTGCGCTTGATAAAGTTTTAGCAGCTGTTCCGGCGTGAAGTACCGTCTGACCTTCGCGAGGATTCCCAGCTTTTTTGTCTATCTCCAATGACGACGATGAAAGAGTCAGTACCTTACATACTAAAGCAAAGCACCATTCCTTCGTAGCCGAAAAAAGTATTATGTTGGACTACCAGCTAAGTATTCACTATGGTTGATTGTTTAGAGCTGGCACATCAATGAGTAATGCCACAATTTTTTAGTTCATGAACGGTAGATCTCATAGTCATCCTAGCCATTTTTTCTGCCTTTTGCCTACTATGACTTTTAAGAATGCCTTACTAACAAATTAACTATACTGGGGTCAGTTGCCAGTCTAACCAGATGCTCAATAAATATTAGTAGCCATAAATAAATGTGGCTATGTCATCAGTATATTATATGGTTACATCCGACATTTTTGCTTAAAATTGTATGCAATAAAAAAATAATGTAAAAAACACAAGTTAATTTAAGTAAGCATTTCTTTTCCTTGTAAACATAACAGCTGTTGCAATTTCAATACCACCACAGCAGCTTAAAAATACCACAACACCATTTGTCGTTGATAACGAATACAAAATATTACTCTATTTTCATTCTTCACTACAATACGTGCTAGCTGACGACAAATATAAATGTCTTTTTAAACGTACGCTCAACAATTCGTTACACAAAAGTTTATTACAGAAATTCAAGTCTACTAGTCAACGAGTGAAAACGCACGCCCACATGCAAACGATTCACGTACAGCGAGTGCACGAGCACTCGCGACCGGCATTTGTTTGAAATTGCCGTACGTACGCGTTTATGTGAGTCGTGGCCAGATCATTGAGCACTTCATGAAGTGACCGGCGATTTCATGACATGGTCAAACATGACTGATCATATCATAAAAAAAATAGTTTAAAAAACTAAAAAACACGCTTTTCACTAAAAATTACAAAACCGCCATGTTGGATTTAAGTCACGTGACTATTTTTTTCGTATTCCTGACAGCGAACCCTTTCGTTTGATACCCATATCATGGGGGTGCATTTCAAATAGCCTGTCCGCCATCTTGGACGTCCGTCATATTGGATTTAAGTCACGTGACTATTTTTTTCGTGTCCTGACAGCAAACCCTTTCATTTGATACCCATATCATGGGGGTGGATTTCAAACAGCCAGTCCGCCATCTTGGGGAGGCCGCCATATTGGATTTGTAATGTTTCTTAGCTAGTCATGTATTGTCATCAGAACTCAGAGCGTGTGCAAAATTTCATCCCAATCGAAGACCAGGAAGTGGGTCAAATTAAGATTCCAAGATTTTCTTACATACATAGTTACAAGTGAAGCTAATAAAAGCGTGTTAATAGTTAAGCTGTCCACTGGTAGAGTCCACTGTTCCTTAATGTATTCCTGTTTTCTACTACAAAATGTATTTTTTTCTATGCTCTTCTGGGTGGTTTAAAAAAAAAAGTAACTACGAAGGAGATGGCGGGATCTAGTGAGCGAGCGAATCGAGCGAACACAGACCCCTTCTAACCTAACCTTTCCGAGTTGGGGTGCTACAAATCGCTTAATAATTGTAAAAAGTCTATTAATATTTTTAGTGAACAGAAATCCTAAATTAATGACTTGGGCAAACGTGGATGGACATAATTATCATCTCAAACGTTAGCGTTTGAACGATCTGAGGCCTTAGCCAAGTTGATAATCTACAATCGTTTACGCTAGTAAAAAACTCCAAATTTATGGGAATGACATCAACTCAACGTTAAGTTACGGTGGTCAGAACAAAAGAAACGGCGCCTCCGTTTGTAGAAAGAGTTTCGAAACGAAACGGTCGTAACTTGGCCAGACCTACTAGCCAGTTTTAGTTGACCATATCATGAAGTGATCAATTCTAAGATCTGACCATTATATGTGCATGCACCTGTCTGCGCTAGTTGTATAGAGTTAACCTTCTGTACGATTACTGTTCAGTAGTACCCAGGTTGATTTACTGAGGACACGAGGAGACACGGATTAGTTTTTTGTTATTACAAGATTTTCGTGTGACGCGAGCACCTAATTATGTTATTTCTGGAAGTGTGAGTGTGGTCGGGATTATAATGCGATGTGTCAACGTGAGATGCCGTGGGTTAGGTTCGGTTCGCATATTTTGGGGCACTACAGTGTCGGGGATTATAAAGATGCTTGCACATTATGTTGTATACTGACCAATTTATCTTTATAGATATTGCAATGTTTTTTGTACAATATGAATATGATGTATTTTCTGATTGAAACAAACGTCTTTTTGTAATACAAATAAATTACAGTATAGTAGAGTGTAGTGTAGTCATCGAACATTATAATTAGGTGTCTTCAAGGCTAGAGTGAATAGGCTCTTAATAAACTAGTGTGCCTCACAATCAACGATTGCATCACTGCTTACCATCAGGTGGGATCGCAGCCAAGCACTAGTTTATATCAAATAAAAAAATAAAAAAGTTTGTTCCTGGTGTATTCAGTATTGCCTAACTCCTTATGTGAAAGTGCAGCGAAGTGAAGCACTACGCTTCACTTCGCTGGGGCAGATCGTGAGGCGAATCATATCTGCCCTCTTTTTTTTAGGTGGGAAATCCAATGACATCTCCAGCCCTTTTATGTCAGTCTTTTACCGACTAAAACCCACTCCTAGTTCCTTCGTGTCCTCCGGGCTGTCCACACAATGGTGACACCCGGGCGATTCTTCCGCACGAATCCGGTGCAAGAACCTCCCGAACTGACCATATCCGGTGAGAACCTGCATCATGCGGAAGGTGAGAACGCCGTGAGGTCTTTCCAGCCACGCCTCAAAGAGGGGGACTTATCGTCAGGCGTGCCCATAGGCTACCATACATAGCATCTCCCTTAAGGTTAACATTTTAATTTTTTTTACTCAATCAATCGTAACCCACACAGCGGTTACACAGTCCACAATAACAAAAGTCAAACAAAAAATCTTCAACCTCCAGAAAACTGCTAGAATAGTAAAATTATACTAAAACCCTAGGTATTCTAGCTAAGAGCACATATCACAACACACAAGCTTGTCAGAAGCCAGTGAGCGTCTCGCCGTGACATTAGCGGACGCTTCTCTTGAGAGATCAAGCGCTGGACAAGTCATAGGCGGAGGCGAGACTGGAAGCATAGTGAGTAAAATCAACATTTAAATATAACAACGAAAGTCCACTTTTTTTTTTAACCTGTATTGTGTCCCACAATTGAGAAGGGTGAGGCTTCTCCTTCCAAATATTTCTGTCTAAGACGATCTCTGGTCAAGTTTGCCCCGCAAACATGATCAGATCGTCAAAACCATAATTGCCGCGGTCGACGTCGACAGCCTTGTCCTCCTTCAGGCATACAGGCGTACTGTTGACCCCAAGTAACATAGAAGACGTTGGAAGTCTGGTGTTCTATGAGATGAGTGTGTGAATATTGCCTGATATTATAATGACGCTGAGAATGAAATCGTGTGTTTAATGTTAAGAAAAATAGAATAAAATAAGATCATACCAATAAGACAAAGGGAGACTTAGTATTTTTCCCCAAGCGAAATATTAAAAAATCGTCCAACTAAATGTATTTTTTATGTATTGTATTCGGTTATTTTGCATCACGATGCAGGGTCTGGTACTGGCTTTTCCAAATAAATGCTTTTATTATTTCGAGGGTGCCCGAAGTGGTTATTTCCATTTGTATTAATTTTTGAGTTGTCTACTTGTTTCCAAAGTCCAAGTAAATACCTCTGTCATTTACGTTTGCTTTACTGTGTAGGCAACCAGAAAATAGACGCTGTTTTTTTTTTGATAGTTTCGCGTTTGACCACCATCTCACCTGATGGTAAGCGATGATGTGGCCGACGATGGAACTCGCTTGCCTAGAAGTAACCTTAACTTCACTCTTAACCAAAAGACCCCTAAGTTGTAGCTATCAGGAAACAGACTCCGGCAGGAAATTCCACTCCTTAGCTGTACGCACATGACCACCATGTACCGGTGGCGCAACGCCGTACGTCTAGTGGTCCGATGATGAAACCATGTAAACGAAAGAAAACCGACAGGCTAGCAACTCGGCGTCGATGCCCAAGGTTTTGGAGCTTTGATTCGACAAGTGCATTATTGCCGAATTCATCATGAAATCAATGAATGAATCATTATGTTAATTCAAACCGCTATCTCTTATAACTTGGCCCCACAGAACCATAAGCTGCGCGTTTATTGTGCTTCAAGACAGGGTTCGGATGGGATTTCAAGATTTACGCCGCATCGCCTCCTTTTATAAAAACATATAGTGTGCACTCGAGTCACGCTGCATCGCGTTCGCTTCTAAAGCTGTGTATACACGGGCAATTTTTGAAGTGTCCGTCGCTCGACCAATTCAGAAGGAAAACTTCTTACTGAGCCGGACTACGGGGTGATTACTATTGAAAGGACTGGCCTCCACAAGCTGAAACTAAATTGGTTCTCTACAACTAGTTTGCTCCGCAACGATTGACAGGAGAGTTTCGTAACCTAGTTTTCATTTTCTGTCCCAATTTCAGGCAAGACCTATAGATAAAGATAAATTCTGATACTCCTTCTCGCTCCATATAGAGCGGGAGAAACTATTTGATGGTTTCCGACAAAAAAAAAGATGTTTAGGTAATATAAAAGTGTTTAGGCAACATATTATACTTCTAACAAAATTACAAAAAATGCGATATTTCTGTGACCCGTTTACTTTAGTTCCTAAAAATTGCTACGTGTTTTTTATAAATCATATTGTTGCTAACAGTTCCATGTCTGTATAGGTTAATATAGTGTGGTAAGTATATCTGGCAATAAATGCAAAAAAGTGCTTGATAAAATGGGGCAACTTAAGTTGTCCGTGTGAACCGCACTTTAATCAGCATATGGCACGACCTAGTGTAGAAATATGTACAGTATCATCCTTTGGGAATGTATTTCAGAGTTTATATTTGTTAAGTTTTAATTTTATTTCTTTGTTAGTGAAGTTTTATTGTGAAAAGTTCGATACATCTTGGTTGATGTGGTTGCTTGTATACTGGATTTCTATTGTTTTTTTTTTTTTAAATTTGAAGTGAAAAATTATCAAATAACTACTCCTTCGACATCCAAGAGAACTACTCATCTGAATTAATAAATAATTCACGACAAGTTAGTCACAATTCATTTATGTTTACGTCCCCAAATTAGACACAAAATTACCTCTACAACACAATAAAATGGCAAAACGAAGTATTAAAAACGCAAAATAATACGCAGATAACAATGATTGTAACCGTAACGTATCATTAATCTGAAATACGGCGTATCATTACGTCGGATTAATAAGAGCGTTTTTACCACCGAGTAAGTAATGCATGGAGTACTAACATCAAGTTACAAGTTGTTGTTAAGTTAATCAATGCTGAGGTGATCGCCCTTTCAGTACAAGCAATACATTTTACACTTTTGTTCTTTTTTATTTTGTGTTTGTAACTGTTGTGCTGTGTCTGTCCCGAATAAAAGTATTTCACCATCGACTTAAATTAGGACCATTTAAGTCGATTTTGACAGAAATGATAGCGAGACGGGTGGCAGAACCAAATGGAAAAAAACGTGTTGCGCTAACCCCAAATAACAAGGGCAGGATGAAGAAGAATTATGACAGAAGCTATAAGACAACTGCACGATTTTGTTGGACTTTGAATTACCTAAAAATCCTTTGACATTAAGTCCACTTCTGTATTTTTTCTGATATCTATAGAGACAGTCACAAAAATAAACATTACTGCATGTTCCGTAGTTTTTTTTCTTCGCCGCTATCTTATCTCACATACCTAATGGTAAACGATTATGTGATCGACCATGGAGCACGCTTGCCTAGAAGTAACTCGGATTTAAGACATTAGGAAACACAGATTCCAGCAGGTTTCAGTCTTACTGTTTAATTACTATTAATTAGACCGACCAGCAATAGTTTATACTATTTCTGGTCTCGTAATAATGCAACTATCAACAAAAACTTTGTCATAATCTTAACTCATCACGCATGCCAAACGCATTAGTAGCAGCAGCATATCTATATTGTTACTGAAAAAAGTAGGTTACTACAGCCACATTGACAATTAACCTACTTTACCAGCACTTGATCACTCCATTCATTCATACTCTGTGTTTTCACCGAACATAATCGTAAAAGCAATTGAGTCGTATTGGCAACTTTCCGAATAAGCGGCTAAGTGATAATTTGTCGTTGCTTCTATATAAATTACATTTTACAAACGCTCTTGAGTGTAAAACTGCAGTAGTAGTAAATACGTGTTACTTGTGTGAAAGCTGTAGCAATAACATTACTGAATGAAAAGTTGTGGCATCAATGTGTTTTCTTTTTTTTAAAAATTGAAACTGCAATCGACGGAATAGAATTGTTTATTTTTTGTGTGCGAGTAGAAATATGTATTTACACGAATATTTTTTTAACACATTACGTTTCTTTCTTTGGGGAAGTTGGCCTCCTTATGTAGTTAGGTACATACTGAGGACTTACAAAATGTTATCTTAGCGGAAAAAATCTAAAATACCGAATTCTGAAAAAGTTAGTCAAAGCGTTCCATAGCCTGAAAACAGTTCGTAAGATTACTGGCATAGGCGGCACCTACTACTGACGTAGTCCACCGAGCGTCAGGTAAGTAATTGTACACTTTTATTCGAGCTATTTATGTAAGCCCGCGCCTACGGTTGCCGGAAATCGGGATCGGGATCCCGGCGGCTGGGGTGTGAGGGCCACTACCTCGCGCGTGCACGTGCGGCCTCCTCCTTGCTAACATTACTGTTTTGCAGAAGGAGGCGACCGCCTGCCACTCCTCCTCGCTTCGGACCATGGCCTGTACCAAGGCCCAGACTTTACTGACTAAAACCACACCTATGTTCACTCAGTTGCCCTTTGCATCCCAGGACCACGGGTCTCCCTTTCAAAAGAGACCCATGGCCCTGTTCACACAATTTTACTGACATCTCTCTTTGAGGCGCGCGTGGAACACTACGCGGTGTCAATGACTCGGGCTCGTTTTCGGACGGTTACCGGACAGGCGACCTACCCATTGCTCGTCGTCATGTTAGTAGTCTTGCGAACTGTTTCAGGGTACGAAACAGTACATTTTGTTCAACATTCGTTGCCGCTTTTTGATGTCTGCTACTCCACCGCGGACATTATGTTGGTTAGTAGCAGATTATTAACTAATTTGTGCTCCATTCATGTAATTGCTGCAAGACTTTCCGATGTAAGGATAAACGAATAAATACAATGAACATGTACTTTTTTTACGTCCCAAAAACTGCACACAAAATATCCTTTTCACCCACATAACAATTGAAAGCAATCTCTCTCAACATTAACGCCAGTCAATCCAACTGATTGATAGAGTCCAATCAATCACAATCGAACTGAGCAAGCCATTTTGAACGAACTAGTGAGCAATTTTTAAAGAACTAGTGTAAAAAATCGTGTCACTCATTCGTTCAGTGCGCGATGAGTCGACGTTTAGTGACAAGCGAGTGAAATACTTGAGAACTGAGCTGTCTGGATGACTGAACGATTTAAGACCTGGTTTCAGAAGTCTGAAGATAAACCATAGAGCTATTGTTTTCTATTGAGGAGAATTGGGTATTTCTACAATATTTTATATTAATCAACAAATAACACTAAATGTATTCCGGCACCCGCAGGCGCGGGCTTGCGGACGGCGAGCAATGGGTGGCTCGCTGTCCGACCGTCCGGTAACCGTCCGGACCGAGCCCAAGTCGTCGACGGCGCGTGCTGTTCTACGCGCGCCTCAAGGAGATGTCAGCAACTGTAGGGGCTCAGCAGGGTCGAAGCCTACTGGGGCCAAGGGTCTGATTCTGAAAGGAAGACTCGGCCTTGGTACGAAAGGCAACGAAGGAACAGGAGTGGGTTTTTAGTCAGTAAAAGTCTGACACTATCTCCCGCCCCGCCCAAGAGCGAGGGATGTCATAAGATGATTTTCCCACCGAAAAAAAAAGCAATAAAAGAAATCTTTTTCTGAAAACAGCATCAAAATTGGTTATTAAATGAAGTAGCAATTAGCATTCTATATATTGGCGCAGCGTCGGAAGGCCTCCCACAAGGTGGACCGACGACCTGGTGAGAGTCGCGGGAGTGCGGTGGATGCGAGACGCACAGGATCGGTCGTTGTGGAGACGCTTGGTGGAGGCCTATGTCCAGCAGTGGAAGTCTTTCGGCTGAAATGATGATGATGATGATGATATTGGTTTGTGGAAGAGTGGGGGCGTTGTGGGAAAACCTCGCTATCTCTTTTGAGGACACGTAGGTAACCTAATGGCGGTGACGTCACATTTCAGTATGTACATCCTTAAACTGTTATTTGACAGTTTCCCCTTCCACCAGATATGAAAGGTTAACTTGATTAATATTGAACGAATTTGAAAATTGGATAAAGTTACTTTTTGATACAAACAAATAAAATATTTTTTTTAAGATTTTTTTCACAGCTTCAAGGGACCGCAGACCTGAGTATATGGTTTTAATTTCAACTCGATACCTCCACGCGTTCCTGAGATAAAAGGTCTTGACAGACAGACAGACAGACAGACAGACGGACGGACAACAAAGTGATCCTATAAGGGTTCCGTTTTCCCTTTTATGGTACGAAACCCTAAAAATTAGTCAAATACCTAATTATATAGGTATGTTAAACATTAGCCTTTACGAACAGCGACACATACGTACACCGTTCCTCAGGCAATATTGAACGAATTTGAAAATTTCAAAGAAAGAATTTCAAAAACAATTATAAACAAATGAGTCGAGTAGATACCCTATTGATTTCTAAAATTTTATTTATTTTAGAACGAAATGGAATAATATTTCCGTTGGAATAGGCCGGTTCATGACGAATATTAGACAACATCACGCTACGATCCATGGAAGCGGAGCAGTAAAACAAGATGCAGGTGAGTACGCGGAGGACAGGTAGTTTTTTTTTTGACGTAGGAAATCATCTAACGTCCCGCCCCAGGGTGGAAAAGGAAGGCGTTTCAGAATTTTACAGACTAAAACCACACAGGCTGTGTCCTTCAGTTGCCCTTTGCGTTTTAGTATTCATATTGTAATATAGAAATACTAGCTTCTGCCAGCGGCTTCGCCCGCGGATAAGAAGGTTTCTCCATACAAACTTTGGACCCCCGTTTCATCCCTTTTAGGGGTGAATTTTGAAAAATCCTCTCTTAGTGCTCGCTTACGTCATAAAAGGAAGCCTTGTGCAAAATTTCACGATCCTAGTCCCAGTAGTTTTGGCTGTGCGTTCATATGTCAGTCAGTCAGTTTCTCCTTTTATATATATAGATTTTACAATCATTCTTTTTTCCATGGAGTTTCTTGCCGGTCCTTCTGCATAGGAAACGACCAATTGTAACCGTGCGCTAGTTTCTGATGTTTTATAAGTGCTAATGTAGACCTATGTGAAATAAAATAATTAAATTTAATCCGGGCAGCTAGTTATTTAATATACAAAAAAAAACAATAACGCCGTTTTCAAACCAAAAACTGTCATAAATCATCGTCGATAAATCGCCAATCAATTCTACTCATTACCATTCCTAATAAGGTTATTTCAGCTAAAATATTCTGTAAAGGAAATCTAATAAAGAGGGAAGAATTATTAGAATATTAGAAACGTAGCGTTCAGAATCAGTATGATAAATACATTTTAATATTCTGAATATATTAGCACCATCGGCGAAGAAATTAGATTGCAAAATTTTTTTCTTACCTTTTAAATGTCATCGCTGTGGTTCTCAAAGTGTGGCATTAATTTTTCAGGTATTGGCAAGAGGGAATAGAATTGGAATTAATTTTTTAGCATGAATAAACAAATAAGCGATATTTTGTTCGCTTATAAAGGCGAATTAATATATCTACCTAAGATAATGTTATTTGTGGTACTGTCTTGCAGGAGAACCAAGGTTACCGACATAGCCCGAAGATTGGCCAAACTTACGTGGCATTAGGCAGGGCACATTGCTCGCAGAACAGATGGCCGTTGGGGCCGAAAATTTCTGAAGTGGCGACCGCGTACCGGAAGACGCAGCATTAGAAGGCCTTCCACATGTTAGACCGATGACCTGGCGAGGGTCGCGGGAATCCGATGGATGCGAAACGCACAGGACCATACATTGCGGCGTCACTTGGGGGAGGTCTGGGTCCAATAGCGTACGTCTTTTTGCTGAGATGATGATGAGATAATATTAAAGGCAATTTCTCCGTTATAAGAAATAATATTTTGCGACTACGTATTGAAGAAAGGCTACAGGACTTGAAAAGGTCGAATTCAATAAACATTTTGTAAATACCAGTCTGTCTAATATTAAAAGCATTACAATAACAAAAAAGGTCAAAAAGAATAGTCTAGACTATTTATTGCTTATTCAACGATAGTCTAATAAAAGATATCAACTTATTAATTCATAAAACATCTTTAAACATGTACTTTTTTGGCGATGTCCTTTTGATTCACGCCCTCAAAGTGAATGTCAATATCATTTGCTCTGCCTTTTCCGAACTATAATGGGGTCTACTATTCCAGTGTAACCAGATGCAGCTGATTTAGTATTTTACCTTATTTCATTTATTTACAAAAATTTATACTGTGTCTGGATATTTTATAAGACATACAAATTACAAAAAAAAATAAATCTAAAAACAATATTCAATTAAAAATCATCACAAAATCAAATGAATTAAAATTACAATATTATGAAAATGTTAACACAATAAATCTTTATATATAATATATAATTCTTCTGTACGTGTGTTTGTCACCTAACTCCTACTAAACGGCTTCTAACCAACTTGGATAAAACTTTGTGTATATTTGAGTGGATCCTTGAATTATTTAAAATATAATTGGACCCGGTAGGTGGTGCTGCAACCGAATTCTCATTTTTTTTCTGACGAATAACCAGCTTACGGGCAGGAGACCATGTCCATCAGGACCGCTAGTATTTTATAAAACCATAATAAAATGATTGCATTTGACAATAATAAAAAATGCTGATTAATTAGAAATGTCATCTACACTAAAATTATAATAGTTCTTTATTGCACACATTAACTTATAACAGGACTGACATTTATAAAAAAATAAGTGTACAATAGGCGCCCTTATTGCACAGGGCAATTTCTACCAGACAACGTTTGGATCGACTGAAACGAAAGGAAAAGATTCGGGGCTGTCAGTGTACAACCACATAAATAATGTACAAGAAAAAAAAAGGTAATAAAAATACAATAAAATATATATATGTACTTAAAATACATAAATATGTACATTACTAAATAATTAACTAATAAATATTAAAATATACGATAGAGAAAGGAGAAGAAAAAGAAGGTGTTTTTTTGTTTGTAGGAGGTAATCTCTAAAAGTACTGGTCCGATTGCTAAAATTTTTTCACCGATAGAAAGCTGCTTTATTTCTGAGTGATATAGGCTATTTTTAGTACGCGGGCGGAGCCGCGGGCAAAATCTTAAATATCTATCGAACTCTTCTTATCTTACTTGGATCGATTGTCTAATAACATCCGCAATACAGTAAAGTGGGAACTACATTAGGCTGACGCACACGTGGGCGACGGCGCCTGAGTTGTACGTAGCGGTGCAACGCGTGGCGAGGGTCTAATGTAGCTCTGCAAGTCTAGTTGCCATATAAAATGTATGGAGACAGCCGCGCCCAGATCGGCGTACGTGGCCCTCGTGGGCCATCACAAAGGTGACCCCAAACAAAACAACGTCACACACACTTCTTCAAAATGTTCACAACACGTTCCTTCTCAAAATTGCATACAAAATAACCCTTTTCATACTCCTGGCTAATTTTATATCAAATTTGTGACAATAAATATTAAAATGCGGTGCGTGCTATGTCATAACGTCATGGGGGACGCATGTGATGTCATCTGGGGGTCGTATGTTGTAAAGTTTGAGATCCGCTAGGGATACAATGTTGTGATTAAACGTGGAAAGAGGACAGGCTTAGAAATTAAAATGGGAATGTTTTTTTTTTCTAAAAGAATAATTTGTTAGATTTGTAGGTTTTTTTTTTTTTTTTTTTCGGTGGGAAAATCATCTTATGACATCCCCCGCCCTTGGGCGGGGCGGGAGATAGTGTCAGACTTTTACTGACTAAAAACCCACTCCTGTTCCTTCGTTGCCTTTCGTACCAGGGCCGAGTCTTCCTTTCAGAATCAGACCCTTGGCCCCAGTAGGCTTCGACCCTGCTAGGCCCCTACAGTTGCTGACATCTCCTTGAGGCGCGCGTGGAACAGCACGAGCCGTCGACGACTTGGGCTCGGTCCGGACGGTTACCGGACGGTCGGACGGCGAGCCACCCATTGCTCGCCGTCCGCAAGCCTGCGCCTACGATGGCCGGAAATCGGGATCGGAATCCCGGCGGCGATTGGGGCGTGAGGACCGTTGCCTCACGCGATCGGCCGCCTCCTTTGCTAGCATTACTGCTTCGCAGAAGGAGGCAACCGCCTGCCACTCCTCCTCGCTTCGGACCATGGCCTGTACCAAGGCCCGGCGCGAGAGATCGCCGCCGCCGATCGCCCCCACGAGGACACGGCGTTGCTCTGCCCAAGCGGGACAAACCTCCACCGTGTCCTCCGGGTGGTCCGCACAATGGTGACACCCGGGCGTTTCTTCCGCACGAATCCGGTGCAGGAACCTCCCGAACTTACCATGTCCGGTGAGGACCTGCGTCATGCGGTAGGTAAGGACGCCGTGTTGCCTTTCCAGCCACTCCTCAAAGAGGGGAATTACCGCCATAATTATGGCGTGCCCAGCACTGGGTTGCGATAGTCGCTGTCGCCATTCCACCATGAGACCTCGCCGGAGCTCTGTCCGCCATGCCGCAACTTGTCGTGGCAGCGGAGTTTCGCCCCGACGTTGCATCTCCACGCGCAGATCGTGCATGCGTGCAAGGCCTGTTGCCACCAGGTCCCATGGTGGCTGGCCAGCAAGGAGGCTCGCCGCTTCGCGGGAAACCGTGCGGTATCCCCGCACCATCCGTATGGCCATGACCCTCTGGCACGCGTTCAGCTGGGCCGCCGGTCGCTTTCGCAGTGACGGCGCCCACACCGGCGCCCCATAAAGGGCCATGGACTGGACGATGCCTGCGTAGAGCCTCCGGCAGGAGGCGTCTGGACCCCCGAGGTTGGGCAGGAGCCGCTTGAGGGCAGCCCCATTCCGATTCAGTTTGGGAGCCAGACGTCGGAAGTGCTCCTCGAAATTCCACCGGCTGTCGAGGACGAGTCCCAGGTACTTCATCGTCGACCCGACGCCGATGTGAACTCCTCCTACCGTTAATTGGGAGCGCCGAGGCGGCGCGCTCCGAGGGCCGTGAAAACACATGGCCTCGGACTTTTGCAGCGCCACCTCGAGTCCCAACTGCTGGATCCTATCAACGACTATCGCAACCCCGCGTGTCGCTAATTCGACCGCCGCCTGGTACGAGTCTCCCTGAGCCAGGACCAGCGTGTCGTCTGCGTAGCAGACCACGCTGACCCCGTCAGGGAGGTCGCCGCGCAGCACGTAGTCGTAGCCGATGTTCCACAAGGGCGGTCCTAGTACCGATCCCTGCGGAACACCGCACGACATCTCTCGCCGTTTCCACTCTCCCTGGTGACCAGGGTAGATGATGTACCTGTCCGAAAGGTAGGCCTCGATCACACGACAGAGGTAGTCGGGCACCCGGTGATACCGGAGTGCCCTCCTAATGCTACTCCAGGGCAGGGAGTTGAAGGCGTTAGCGATGTCCAATGACACCGCCACGACACACCTGCCCTGGGATACCGCATCCCCCGTCGTGAGAGCTCGCACGCGCATGATGGCGTCCACCGTGGAGCGCCTCCTGCGAAAGCCGAACTGGCCGTCCGCCAGATCCGGCCCCACCCGTGTTAGGTGCGCGACGAGGCGGTCTGCAATTACTCTTTCAAAGAGCTTGCCCACCTCGTCGAGCAGCACAATGGGCCGGTACGCGGACGGAGAGTCCGCAGGGCGCCCCGGCTTCGCGATAAGGACCAGTTTCCCCGTCTTCCAGCGAAGTGGGAACTGGCCCCTCTCCATGCATGCGCTGAAGAGCCCTCTTAATCGAGACCCGAGAGCCTCCATGGCCAGGACCCAGGCTTTCCCAGGCAAGCCGTCGGGTCCTGGGGCGGTGTTCTTGGCACTCAGCCTTCGTACCGCCACACTCATCTCTACCTCGGTCACCTCTGGAGCATTGTCGTCATCGTCGCCATCGTGATCCGCGTTAGACACCGCTGGTGGCGGAGCCATGAGCGGGGGAGAGTGTTCCCCTCGCGCAGGGAACAGAGTGCTCACCACACCCTCCACAATCTGGGGCCGGAGACTCTGCGTGAGTGGGGGAGCCCAGGGGCGGAGTTTTTCCCGCACCACCTTGTAGGGGCGTCCCCACGGGTCTCCGTTCAGAGTCCCCAGCCACACGTTGCGGGCCTCCAACTTGGCCCGCTTTATTTCCGCTCGGAGGGTGCGCTTTGCCACTCTGTATCCCTCGTACAGCTCCGCCTCTCTGGCCTCCGCATCCGACGGGCGGATGCGGCGACTGCGGTGTCTGGCGTACCGGCGCCGCGCGGCATTGCATGCATTGCGCAGTACCGCAATCTCCGGCGACCACCAATACACCTGGCGCCGGGCACGTCCTGGCCGAACTCGGGGCATTGCCACGTCGCAAATTTGTGACATGGCCTCCCGGAACCATTCTGCCTCGACGTCAATGTCGACAGGCCTGTTCGGTGCTTGCACCCAGGCCTGTACCATCGCGGCTTCCAGGAGGAGCTCCCGGTCCAGCTGCTTCAGCGCCCAACGCGGACCACACGGGGTCTGTTGGACCGGCGCGTTTGAGGTCTGGGTGGAGATGTCAAACCGAATGTACTGGTGGTCTGAGTACGTCTCCACCCCCTCCATGACGCGCCAGTCGACGACACGCGGTGACAGAGCAGGGCTGGCAAACGATATGTAGGTTAGATTTGTAGGTGGTGATGAATTCTGTGGATTATACGAGTAGATATGGCTTGAGCTGCCTACTTTTTGTTTAAGAAAGTAACTAAATAAAGGCTTTCTTGTTTTTAGGGTTCCGTACCTCAAAAGAAAAAACTGAACCCTTATAGGATCACTGTGTTGTGCGTCTGTCTGTCTGTCAAAACCCTTTATATCGGAAACACTGTGTTGTGCGTCTGTCTGTCTGTCAAAACCCTTTATATCGGAAACGCGTGGAGGTATCTAGTTGAAATTAAAACCATATATAAACGGCAACGTACGTAACGGCCCCGACTTACGAGTTGTAGGTCGCGGGTTCAAACACAGCCAGGCGTATTACTTTGTGTAATTTATTTCATCACCACTGCTCTTAAAACGGTGAAGGAAAACATCGTGAGGAAACCGGCATGTCCTAGAACCAAAAATTCGAATACATGTGACATTCACCAACCCGCATTCCCATCTCCTAGAGAGAGGAGGCCTGAGTCCCAGCAGTAGGAACATTAAAAGGCTGATTATGCTTATGCTAAAAAACAACAGCTATTTTCATAGCATATCTCCGTGAATCCTAAATGTGTTTTGACATAGACAGACTGACATCCTGCTGTCTATTAGCTTAGCCAACTGAGAGGTGCATTAATACACGATCTGTGTGCATTATGAGACAGGGCATTCAAATAGGACTTTGATTTGCTCTTTAATCTTAGTGTCCATTTGTATACTTGTATTTGGAGCTGTGGAGCAGGTTGGTACCTTTACATTCTCCTCAGGGATGTGTCCTAGCAGGCGTTGTACAAAGGCGGTTAAGGGTATTGCCCCTTCAGTGTACTGATGGTAATCAACGGAACAATAATAATAATACAATCGTTTATTTATAACATAGGGCACCTTTACAATAAAGAATATTAAATATTAAAAGAACACAGTTGCTTATATGCCTGAACTAGGGTGAACCTGTGCCTCAGACGAGAGAGTGCATAATAATTTAACACTAAAGAATATGACTATTATAAAAACTTAACTAAATTTAAAGATACAGCGAGTTTTATTTACAAACAGTAAGTAGGTCTTCTGTCTCTACACAAGATATGCTTAGAAAATATTGGAAAATCATCATTTTACAGTTAGGTATACTTAATGGAATGGTTTTAGTTAGGGAAGAACTCCACAATCCCTGGTCTTTTCCGCAAAAGTCAAGTTGCTTTCTGAAAGCTTCCCCTTCTTTTAATGGTTGTAGGTATCAAAAAACACACGACTCCAGCAAAGAATTCTACTAATTCTGACTCAATCCATTGGCTTTTGACAATTGGGTGATGATAACTAGCCCACTCCGACCCACTCCGACCAACCCGAAATCGGCATGTCCTAGAACCAAACAACCAGACCCGCACTGGGCCCGCATGGTGTATTACGGCCCATTCACTCTTTTTAGAGAGGAGACCTGAGTCCCACCTACAGTGGGAACAATTATAAGGCTGGTCTTCTTTCTTCTCGTGTCGATCTGACTCAAATTTTGTACGACCAATATTTAGCCACCTGAACAGCTCTGTCGTTGGCTTCGTATGAGTCGTGGAAGGTGCAGGTAGTTGGGCATGCTGGTCAGGAGAGTAGGTGACGCATATCCTGTCAAGGGGCTCCTATTATTTACTAGCGACCAGCCCCGGCTTCGCACTGGTGCAATGCCGATACCACCGCAACCGCTATGTCCCTGCATTTTAAATCTGTAATATCTTCGAAAATATTCCTGCACCTATTACGTGGTGTAAAGCGCCATATTGATTTATATTAAATTCACAATGTATTTAAGGTACTTAATTGGATAAGGATTAATGCTGTATTGCTTAAAATCGCTTCGTAAATAAGCCATTATTTCTCGTAAAAAGTAAAGGATAAAAATGGTTCTTGTGTGTTAACCCTAAGAGATAAACATATACCATCGTGGACTTTTTGTAGGCCTTTTTAAGGTGTACAATACTGTAGTACATTATTATATTATTCATTATTTAACCAGCCCATTCTTAACAACGACATCTCCCATTGTTAAAATAAGATTTCACACACATCTCATCTTCGCATACGCTTCAATAACTTCTCAGGTAAAAATCTCCCCAATTTTTCCACAAAATCCTTCAACCAATTTCTACAAATGTTTCCTTTACAAATCGGCACGTCATCGCTAAAATGTTATACGTTCAAGCAAGTCATGTTAGGGGATCGCTTGACCTCTCACCGTGTAATATTAGTACCGCAGAATGTGATTCTATATTTTTATACCTTTATATATTTATTGCCTGAATTATATGCTTCGTCATTTCTTTCGTATAGGTAAAGAATGGTATGTGCAAATCGCATAATGCATCTTTATTCTGAGTTAGCAAAACTAGATTTTGAATTCTTTATTTCTTTATTGTACACAAAAACTTAACATAGTAGGTACGCAATGATTTGATAATTCATGTACGAGTATAACAGCCAGCAAACCTTAAAAATAATTTAAAATACACGGCACCACGCAACCGAGGCATGTTAAATTATTTAATTTATTATGTAATAAAAACCGCTCACTTCAGTATAAAATAATATATTTATTACTCAATCTATCAACCAAAGCATTTATTTCAAATACACCATTTACAGGCACTTTTGAATTGTTAACAACAAGTCAATCAATGCACATTCCAAAGCTTAAATCTCCATGAAGAAGAATGAGCAAAAAAACTCCATGGAAACTCTTTTAAATCATGTTATATATTACAAATATCTCGATTACATATTTCTTGTCGCTACAATAATGCAAGAGACAAATTGTGCGTCCGATCTCAATGATCTTCAACTGAATAATGTGGCCCGCCATGGCCGCCATTATGCTACATCGACAGCTTTACTACAGGTGATCACAAATACGTTTCGGTGTTGCCAGCACAATTAGTCGAAAACAAAATAAATTAGATAATATTCTTGGTTACAAAAAACAGAGTAAATAATCTGATTACGTATCAAATCCTAATAATTACATTGCATAATAAGCATCAGACAATAAGAGATGATTTTATTGTGATTAAGTCGTAAAAATCTTGCCATCTCAGAAACCTGAGTCGTGATCTGATATTATGGCGACGATAATGATATTATGGCAGCGATAAAAATTTATGCGTTTAGAAATAATACGTAGTTACTCGTGGAAACTGTTTTTCTTTTTTTATGTGTCCGTAAAAACTCCTAAAGATTCTGCTAATCCGTACTTCATATAAATATAAATGGGAAAATAACTTTAGCTGATTATTACGCTTAAATCGCTGAAACAATTTTGATAAATTTTGGTATAGATAAATTGGATCTCGGAGAAGGACATTGAATTTTTAACACTGAGAGAATAATGTAAGCCCTGAAGATGTCAGCAAATCGTAGGGGCTCAGCAGGGTCAAAGCCTACTGGGGCCACGGGTAGTGTGAAAGTGAAACCCGGGGCCCTGAGACGAAGGCAAAGAAGGAACATGAGTGGGTTTTTAGTCAGTAAAAGTCTGACACTATCTTGCGCTCCGCCCAAGAGCGGGATTTGTCATTAGATGATTTTCCCACCTTAAAAAAAAAACCCTGAGAGAATGTTTCCATGATTCCCGACTTTCAGGCAGGCCAAGCCACTGGCATAAGCTAGTAGTTCTAATTAAAAATAAAAGCTTAACTTAATATTAGACCCTTTCAGGCTTCGGTGAAGAAAAAAAAAACGGCGGTATTAAAAAAGATTTTGTTAAAATCGTAGATTTTGTGAATGTTGAAGACAGATGTGATTAATTATATTTTTTTGCGGGAAAAGGGAGTTGATTACTTTTTAGAGAGATACTTAAAAATGTTTTTTTTTTTGTCTATGGTAACACTATAACACAGATGTTTAGTTTTTTAATCAAGTGTTTTATGGGATTTATGTAGGTAAGTAAATATCCGTAAAAGGGCAGCTTTGATTTCATCATCATCATTTCAGCCGAAAGACGTCCACTGCTGGACATAGGCCTCCCCCAAGTGTCGCCACAATGAACAGTCCTGTGCGTCTCGCATCCATCGGACTCCCGCAACCGTTACCAAGTCATCGGTCCACTTTGTAGGAGGCCTTCCAACGCTACGTCTTCCGGTACAATGGGCCTCATCAGAAGACTTAAAGTCACCCAAAGGGCAATGGAAAGGGCTATGCTCGGAGTTTCCTTGCGTGATCGAATCAGGAATGAGGATATCCGCAGGAGAACCAAGGTTACCGACATAGCTTTGATTTAATCAAATTAATTCGATTTGTTGTCTTATAAAACACTAGCTTTTGCGAGCGGCTTCGCCCGCATAAAAGTAGGTTTTTTTATACAAACTTTGGACCCCCATTTCATCCCCTTAAGGGGTGAATTTTTGAAAAATACTCTCATACTACGTCATAACAGGAAACCATGTGCAAAATTTCACACTCCTAGTCCCTATAGTTTTGGCACTGCGTTGATATGTCAGCCAGTCAGTTTCTCCTTTTATACATTTATATAGATTATAGATGACATGGGGCCATGGGCTCGCTTCTGAAAGGAAAATCCAAGATCCTGGAACAAGCAAAGAAGGAACACAGGAGTAGGTTTTAGTCAGTAAAAGTCTGACACGGCAGAAGGCATCTGCATTCCATTCCCTTTCACTCGAGACCATGGCCTGAACCAAGGCCTGACTCTCATCAGGCCTTGTTTCAGGTCATGGTCTCTGGTCGGCACCGCAGATCGCCTCCACGAAGACACGGTGGTTACTACCAAACAGATGATTCTGCTATATAAGCAATATAAAGAGTACACAAACATAAAAAGATCTGATTTCTCTGTGCACCCATCGCTGTGCACATTTCCAAATCTAAAACATAACTTCAACACGACACAGGACATAAATTTACACTGTTATTGTAAGTAAACACTACAATTTCAAAGCCAGAAAGCCTCATGAAAAGTGCGGCCGGAAAACCACAGAGCTTCCGACATCGCTCGTTGTAATCTATACCATAAACTAGGAGCTGGTTGCTGTTTCATTGCTCTCGGAATACTATGTAAGGTCTTCAGTAGCGTAGTTAGGCGTGGGTGAAGGAGCCCCTTGCCCACGGCCTCGCACCATAAGGGGCCTCGAGCAAGCGAGGACTCTTTAAGAAAGAGGCTTATTTTATAATTCATAGGTTCGCGTTTGACCACTATTTCAGTTGATGATAAGCGACGATGTGGTCGAACACAGGGTTGCCAAAGTCACTGTCTCGTTTTCGAATTTGTGACAACAAAATGCCTCGCTGATGTGCCTTCACCCACATCGAAATTAGTCCACGCTACGGCTCTGTAGGTCTTAGTTTAATAACACACATATGTTCAGGCTCGGATATTTTACTGTTATGCTAGAAATATAAGACGTTTTGATTCAGTAATGGGTTCAAGGAGAAATATTTCACTTACTGCTGTGTTTGAGAATGCTTTTAGATGTTTTATAAGTGTTTTCATCAGTAAATTCCACTAAAAACATTATTCCGTTTTGTCCTACTTCGTCAGTTTCAGACTCATGAAACAACACAATGCCATTAGGTTTGAAGAAGTTTGTTTTCCTAATTATTATTATTTTTTGACTGGCCTGTTGGTCTATTAGTTAGTGACCCTGACTGCTATGCTGGAGCTCGTGGGTTCGATTCCCACCCAGGACAAATGTTTGTGCGATGAGCACGATCATTTGTTCTGTGTCTGGGTGTAATTTATCTATAATATGTATGTATTTAGAAATATATAAGTATGTTTATCAGTTGTCTAGTACCCATAACACAAGCTCTGCTTAGCTTGGGACTAGACGGCGTTGTGTGATAGTTGTGGAATATTATTATTATATTATTATTTAGAAATATATAAGTATGTTTACCAGTTGTCTAGTACTCATAACACAAGCTCTGCTTAGCTTGGGACTAGGCGACGTTGTGTGATAGTTGTGAATTATTATATTATATTATTATTTTTAAATAAAAGTAATATACCTAATATCAGCTATCTGAAAGTTATCATCAGCCAGTGAAATCATCATCATCATCATTTCAGCCGATAGACGTCCACTGCTGGACATAGGCCTCCCCCAAATGTCGCCACAACGAACGGTCCCGTGCGTCTCGCATCCATCGGATTCCCGCAACCTTCACCAGGTCATCGGTCCACCGTGTAGGGGGCCTCCCAACACTGCGTCTTCCGGTACGCGGTCGCTACTACAGAACCTTTCGGCCCCAATGGCCATCTGTTCTGCGAGCAATGTGCCAAAAACCGTAGGGCCCCAGCAGGGCCGAAGCCAACTGGGGCCCTACGGTTTTCTACTTTCAAAATGTGCGTATATTAGGTATGTTATGTTACATTTGAAGTCGGGAAAACGTAAGACAAATTGAACGTATAATATTACAACAACAATACAACAACAACTATCGCAGAAATTCATGCTAAATACGATAGGAATTGTATACGAAAAGTCCAGCTGGCTAAACCTCCAGGCTTTGTCCATTAATCGAACCAATAAACTAAGCCCCCTGTGGCAGGATGCGACCGCGCCGTAGGTATCATCTGATACTACACCAGTGTGTACATTGACCACGCTTCAGGAAAAATAAATATGCCACCTTTAATAGTTAACAGAGAAAAATTGCTAAGTATACTATTATATTATTTGCATGTAACGAAAACGAAAGGATGGATGGATTGTGGGAAAAATTATATTAATTGATACTAGACACACCCACACACCCTGACACCCTACACCACCCTACCCTATTAATTTTAAGTTCCTAATGTAATTTGTATTTTTAGTGTACAATAAAGAATATCTATCTATCTATCTAGTGGTCCCGGTCCCCAGACGTTGTCCTACCCGAAAGCTGGCTTTTTGTTAGACAAAAAATTTGGAGTCCCATTGTAGCGCCACCTACCGGGTTTATCATCATCATCATTTCAGCCGAAGGACGTCCACTGTTGGACATAGGCCTCCCCCAAGTGTTGCCACAACGAACGGTCCTGTCCTGTCCTGTCCTACCGGGTTCAATTATACACAAAAAATTTCATCCAAATTTAGGGTTTAGGAGAAGTTGGGTGACAAACACAAACAGAAGATTTTATATATACAGCGTGTAATTGACAGGTTGGCAAAAACGAAAAGTATGAATTCAGACTGGTATTGTTAATATTTTGATAGTGAAATATTTTCCCGGAAATGATAGGTGAACGTTTTTCAATTTTCAATTTTATTTCGGCTACGCAATGTATCATAACGAATATATCGATACGCGCGCGACCCTGTACCTCGCGCATTGTTCATTCATACTAATAGGTAGGTACTTCGGGACGTAAGGTCCACGTCCCGAAGTACCAGTTTGGAATAAATACATAGTACACTACACACACAAACACACCTATCAAAAATTTTTAACACGAATTCAAAACCTATCAAAAATTAAAATAGTCACTTACCTAAATTAAAGTCTCTCGGGTCGTATAAGGCATGGTTCAAAGTGGTTGCCTCCGAGCTGCACGCACAGTTGTGCTCTACGCAGGGTTTCGGCATGGAGACGAGGTATCATTGTCACATCCTCATTGAGTTTTTGGTTCAACGATGTGAAACACGGGGTCCGTTATTACGCCTTACAAGTTTTGCAGCAGTACGGGTTCCCAAACGCGGATTTCGACGGACAACATCTAAAATCGCCTGCTCAGAACGAGCACGGATTGTCCTTCCAGAACCTTCCTGACGCAGCACAATAGGTAAATTTTCTAAAACACGTTGATATGCCCTTGTGATAGTACGACTATTAGCTGGATGTCGTTCATTTGGGTGTCTTTGAACATAGAGCCTTAATGCCAACGACGCGTTTCCTCTAGCTTCACCCAAGCACATTAACATCTGGCCATATTCGCGAGCACTAAACGTTTCATTACGCCGATTCATGACGATACCACACAACACAAAAACACACAACTCAACTGAACGCAATACACAGTCCCGAACTCTCGACAGTTGAAAGAAAACGAAATAGACGTCCAGAACGCACCAGCATTGACCAGCAATCGCGGCAAACTGAATTAAATGGCGGCAAAGCGCCTCGGCTAATGGTTTCGTTTGTCGGCACACCTTTGAGAGTGTGTGTGACACGTGTAGCAATTAGGGCTGCCCACATGGTATGAAATTAAACATTTTTATTTCGGTAATAGTAAGTACGTTAGTCGAGGTGCCCATGGCGCAGTAGTTACAGTGGTCGGCCTGCGATTGAGATAAAGATGAAGAACTAGGTATTGAAAAATAATCGTATCGTAATCGTATGATAAACATTGTTATTAACCGCTATCTTTTGTAACTTTTACTCATGGTTCTGCTTCCAAGTTTAAACCTAGTACCTGTCAATCCCCTAGCAGCATGCGCGCGATTTTGCGCATTTTCTAAACGACAAACGTCGGCGTTCGCATAGATTATAAATTAAGTTTTTTTTTTTATATTATTTTTTCTCTCTCTCTTGATTTATTCAAGAACGTAAATAAGAAGTTTTCATTATAGTATGTAAAAATCGAAAATAAGCAAAGCTTTTCGTAACTACACGCGCGAACGCCGGCTTTCGCTCAGGGATTGACAGGTAGAATGTGAATCTGGCAATATTGACACATTGTTTTTATGTTTTATGTCCCACTAAATTGTCTAAAGCAAACAATTTAAAATAAGGTTTTTGGAATTAAGAAATAATAGGTAAAGTAATCATACTCCTGAGTATCTAATTATTATTAAAGCATTTTACATAAAGAAAATAGAATTACAAGTATTAAATTCCGTACGCGGTACAACCCTAGCAGCGTCGCCGCGTCGGCGCGTCAAAGCCGCACGACCCGTGCACCACACAAAAGGAGCGAGCGAGCGAGCGGTATGCTGTCTCTGTCTGTCGTAGGTACTACGGAGTTCAGTAAACTTTTACGGCTAACAGCTGATTCCCCGCGAGTTGTATGAATTTTCTTTTACGATTACATTGCCGAATTTAAGTTTTTTGCTTTTTTTTCACTAAAATTGTGTTTTTGGGCTGGATTTTGTTGTAACAAATAAATAGAACACAAATCTAGTTGAAAAACGGTCGGAAAATTCGACAATTTTCCTGAAGAAAATTCCAACGTTTTTCAGTCATAATCATGGTCATGAAGCTACTGTTTCAGTTTTTGCCAACCTGTCAATTACACGGTGTATATAAAGATTAGCTTCACCCGCGTGATAGAGGTTTCTCCATCCAAACTTTGGACTCCCGTTTCATCCCTTTAGGGGGTGAAATTCGGAATTTGTTTTTTTTTATTTTTGTTTATTTTAATATATCTTGTGATAATCTATTACTTTTTGTATTTGGAAACATTAGCATTGTTTAATGTAGAAGAACTTTTTCGTGAATGTCAAGTACTATGGAGCATTTTTATTAGGTTACAACTTTTTTGACATTACTAGCATGGCAGTTGAGAGTTTGTCATTCTCACTCAAATGTCTCGCTGATGGTGGCACGTGTTGTTGCGTCATTCGGTTCCCTTCTAAATGGTTGAGCTAAGTGGGGCTGCTGCACGCGTCATGTGGGGCTGATGCACGCGTCATGCTCGTGAACGGGTTCCGTCATAATCTTAGAATTTTGTAACTACATAATCCCAAATTCATCAGAAGCTTTAAAGAGAGGTCATAATGGTGAGAAAAATCTTCACAATTCATTTAAAACTTTCCACTATTTCTAAAACTCATGGTCTCCACAAAATTCGGTCTAGATAAGATCGCACAGTGAAGTCGGTGGCGCAGAACCATTTGTTTTAATTTGGTCGTCGGCAGCACCCGTTGTAGCGACGACGCTTCAAACTGGACATTACGACGCTCAGATACATTCTGATCCAGTTTTATGGGAAATATTTCTTGCGTCTTTTATAGTATAATGGATTGGAATCGTTAAATTTGGAGGTCTGCTTTATGTTTTCACAAAGTTAGAAAGTAATTACAGTTGTTTTAAATAATTGGTAGGCTCGCGCTTGGCCACTATCTCACCTGATGATAAGCGAAGATGTGGTCGACGATGGAGCACGCTTGCCTAGAAGTAACCTATTCACTCTTGGCTTAAAGGCCCCCAGGTTGTAGGAAGTCTATGAGGAAACATAGACTCCGACAAGGAATTCTACGCCTTAGCTGTATACACAATGAGTGTGCTCCCAAAACGTTTTGTGCGTATGGTTGGGGTGTATATATTATATATATATAGGGTGACTGGCAATTAGTGTACGATACTTAAACACTTGATTTTGCTCATGATAACAAACAATTTTTATTATGGGAGCAATGCCAAAATCGCAAAAAAAACATCAGCTGTTCAGTACATTTATGTTTGCCTAATGTACTGAACAGCTGATATTTTTTTCGCGATTTCGGCTTTTCGATTTCGGAAAGTCTTTCCCATAAACACAAAAACACTACACTTAGTACAGACTGACCGCAATCCACACAAATTAGGAAGGGTCCTAGTGTTGGACAGTATCAATGAAATAGAATGCGGATACTGTACATTACAATTTGTTAGCATTGGAAGTTGTGGCCGAGCTGGTGCGGACGTCTTGGGTCCATTTTGTAAATACTACTGTGAATTTAAGCTACAGTAAACTCGAAATGGTAACTGCCTGGTCTAAGATGCCCAGCGGCGTAAAGTACGAGTTTGCTCTGGGGTAGGTACCGCAGATGTGTAAAGTTCACACTGTTAAACCCTTATTTCACCTATATTCAAATTCCATGATATTATTATTTATAGTAAATAATAACGAAACAAAACCAGAAACACCGACTTCCAAAATTAAAGTTACTATGCATTTTTAACCGACTTCAAAAAGGAGGAGGTTATATGTTCGGTTGAATGTATGTTTTTTATTTTTTAGGTTTACTTTTTATCCCGGGAGTTTGTTACATTGGGATAATTTTCTACTATCACGCGGGCGAAACTAGTGTAAAAATAAATAAGAGGATTGCCTTCATTTGTTACCCTTTCTCAGGGGATTTGATCCTGATTTGACGGTTCGGACTAAGCGTTTCGCCTCGTCGTTCATACCGCGTACATCGAAGGATTGAAACAATTTGCCTCCTGCGGTCTTCCCATTCGATTATAATTTAGGTGTCTTCAAGGCTACAGTGAATAGGCTTTTAATAAACTAGTGCGCTTCACCATCCACGATTGGATCACTGTTTACCATCAGGTCGCATCGCGGTCAAGCACTAGTTTATATTATTAATAATAAAAAAATAGTCCAAATGTCTAAACAATATGTTTTTTAGTTGACAAATGTGTGTGTTGTTGAACCCTCTTCTCTTTTAAATAATCGGGCTGTAAGTACTATCTCACCTGATGGTAAGCGATGATATGGTCGAAGATGAAGCACACTTGTCTAGAAGTAACCTATTCACTCTTGGCTTAAAGACCCCTTAGTCGAAATCACACAACACCGCGCTTTTGTTTCTAATTACATGGGCACGTAGATAGATAGATATTAGTACTCTTTAATGTACACCATAAAAAATACAGTAGGAGCTTAAAGTTAATGTAATTCTAAAACAACTACTATACCGAGAAACTCAGGCTTTACTCTACACGCGCATGTTCAAATCTTCAATCCTCTCAAGATAGACATAATCTCTCTCAAACAAACAAAATGAATGTACACTAATATTAAAAAGAGGTAAAGTTTGGTTTTTGTTTGTTTTGTTTTTGTAGGAGATAATCTCTGAAAGTACTGGTCAGATTGCTAAAATTCTTTCACCGATAGAAAGCTGCTTTATTCCTGAGTGACATGGGCTATATTTTATGTACGCGGGTGAAGCCGCGGGCAATAGCTAGTTTATAATAAACAGAAACACACATGTATACAGTATTAATTTCCATCTCAAAGCTTCAAGTAATTCATTACCTAAACCTAGTGAAGCACAAAGCATAGAAGTATAATCAGCCTTATAATGTTCCCACAGCTGGGACACAAGCCCACTCTCTAGGAGAAGGGCCGTAATCCACCACTCGGGCCCAGTGCGGATTGGTGGATGTTACATGTCTTCGAATTTTTGGTTCAAGGACATGCCGGTTTCCTCACGATGTTTCCCTTCACCGTTTTGAGAGTAGTGGTGATGAAAATAAATGACTCCAAGTAATTTACGCCTAGCCGGGTTCGAACCCGCGACCTAAAACTCGTAAGTCGGGATCGTTACCACTGGGCCAGCACTGCTGGAACCTGGAGAAGACTCCTTGAATAATTTCAGGATTTCAAAGTATTCACAAATGTGCAACTAAACAAATGCATTTTCCAGTAGTCCCTTGTCATCGCTCTGGTGACAATTCAAACTTAAATCAAGTAAAATAAACTACTTTAACCAAGTTAGATCCGCTATCTCTCATAAGGCCGGGTCATAGTGTGAGCGGAAATTTTCATTTGATGGGAAAAATAGCTCCAGAAGTTAGATATGGCAGTAATAGTACATTTTGATACAAGTGCAAAAAGTCTGTCATCGCAACCGCGGAGGATTTGCCCGAGCCGTTGGCGAGAGTGTTTAGAGCCGACTGCAGCAGGGATCATTTTCCACGTGTATCAAACGATGTTTTTCAATAAACTTACAAAAAAATAAGTAAACTGGGGTTGAAACGTGGGGTCACTTAGCACCCAGCCTGATACGATAAATAGGTACAATAAATTATGGCGGGGCAAGCTCGCGCACTTTTTCGGACTAGTGCGAAAAACAGCAAATAAAAATTTAAGTTAAGTAAGTAACTCTTATTTTTAGTTCCCTTTCTCACCTGGTACCTGCCCAGGGGCCCCAAGGGGGAGCTCCACAAGCACACAGGTATTCAAATCACATAAGACGCTACTGAGAACCTAAGGTTTCATCCATGTGAAAATAAGTTATGTCAGATCGCTCTGGGATCTTGGACTATGAGCTTTACGTAAAGCTTACGAGTAGATTACTGAGAAACTTTTATGGTTGTGTTTCTAAGATTATTATCAGCAGGAACTAGGTAATACCGAGCTGAGCTAGATACAAGAAAAACAGTATTATTATAAAGCCTCATATACATTAAGGGACAAAATGTCCCCTAAAGCTCAATCTATGTGTCGCTGCAACGTTGCCCAGTGTCCCTCAACTTGCCTCCCAACATTTTACGGTGCATTCAGGTGACGAGGACATCTTGTTAGACAATTCTACAGGAGACATTTAATGTCCCCGAACATGACGCGCAACGCTGTCGAATTTCCCATTATGGGACAAAATTTTAATCCCCTAATGGGGGGCTTTATCGACTGGCCTGTTGGTCTAGTGGTTAGTGGCCCTGACTGCTATGCCGGAGGTCGTGAGTTCGATTCCCACCCAGGACAAATGTTTGTGTGATGAGCACAATCATTTGTTCTGTGTCTGGGTGTAATTTATCTATAATATGTATGTATTTAGAAATATTTAAGTATGTTTATCAGTTGTCTAGTACTCATAACACAAGCTCTGCTTAGCTTGGGACTAGACGGCGTTGTGTGATAGTTGTGTGAATATTATATTATTATTACCTATTCAGTATTAAAAAAAATCCTAATCAACCCAGATTTCTTCAGATTTTAACAACCAAGAGAACCCACTACAAAAATTAACCTCACAACTTAAAATCATAATTCACTAAAACATTAACGAACTAATTCCGCTAAAGCACAAAAGAACCACACCCTTATACCACTGCTCAACACGAGCTAAACGTAGCCAAACAATGGAAAAAGATCTCAATTGTGTACGAAATAAGATCCAACACGACTGCATCAGATATGCACCGAGATAACAGGGTGATGTAAATTTAATTAGAAACTTAAGACACTACAGATAGAGTGTCTTATCTCCTCAGTTTTCTCCAGAAACTGGGTGGGTATAGTTGTTCGTTACGGGAAATTGCTTTCATGAAAATTTCATACGGAGTTCTTGTATTGGAGAGTGTCGGGCTGAAATGGGAAGCGAGGATTTTGGTAGAAAGTTGTGCATTTGTTTTTGAACAGACACCGTCTGTCTTTCTTAGTACAGTAACTAATTAGTGCTGATCTCTTTCATGGATGTTGCAGTCTCAATTTTAAGTAAAACTTTTACCACAGTTTAGTATTAGGTGATAAAAGTACAGAATTCGTAATGCCTAATACCAGTCAACCTTTGGATGATGCAGTGGGAAATAGTGGTACTTAAGTGCAAAAAAAGGAAAATACAAAATTATAGTATACAATTTGCCTGCAGCGGTCTTCGCGTCCGATTTTAATTTAGGTGTCTACAAGGGTAGAGTGAATAGGCTCTTAGTAAACTAGTGAGCTTCATCATCAGCGATTGCATCACTGCTTACCATCAGGTAGCATCGCAGTTAAGCAGTAGTTTATATAAATAATAAAAAAATAATAATAATATTTAATACAATAATAATGATAAACCTAATCAAATGAATTAACTAAATACATGAATAATTATGCAAGAAGTAGTTCTGTATATAGCACTAACTGTAATATAATATTCTGGACACGTTAAACAATTTATTTGTTATTAAAATACGTTTCTGGAAATAAGTATTCATTAGGTACTGTCGCTGTCGGGCGAGATCTGTCTCTGCCAGCAGGAGGGAAGTTGTTTCCTTCTGTGAGACCGTGATGGTCCAGTAGGAGGCCGCCGAGCGAGATCGTGAAAGAGCCGATCCCACTCGGAGAAGAAGGCGTCGGGGAGGCAACCGCCCCGATGCCTAACACGCCAAAACCCCGCTTGCACCATCCAATACAAGTGGGACTTTGGAACCACTGGCGCTCAGAGTGGGGACTCTGCTCGCCCATCGAGTGATTCCAGGGAAGATAGTGGCATAGTGATCATGTGCTGCCTTGCACAGTGAGGGCTCAGGGGAGACTGTTATACAGTCTCTTCAGGGATGTGCCGTAACAGGCGTTGCACAGAGGGGGTTCCGGAATGGTCTTTTGAGAGGTAACGGGACCCCTTCTACGTATTGATTGTGATTACCGAGGTGGTTTTAGTGAGGTAAAAAACCCACACTCCCCGGACTTATCCCCAAAATCCGGGCGCCTTTTGAAGGTTTCCCCTCGAAAAGAAAAAAAAAAGAAAAGGTACTGTCGCTGACACTGCTGACAGTCACTACTACCTCGAAAAAAATGCGCGGTTTCTGTAGGATAAGACCACAGAAGCAAAATTGCAAGAAAAACTAGTCCTTTAGAGTAATATTTATTCTATTTACTACTCACAACTGCAAATTTTCATACAACTGCAATCAACATACCTGGAAAGAGAAAACAAAAAATTAGTAGGATAGTTAACAATAAGACAAGATGTAATTATCAACTCAGTCAATGAAATGAAGACATACAAAAATAAGCAAGAAAAAAAGGCATGGCAAGAATCAATGCTAATTACATCTCTAGCCCAGATATACCTTTATCTAATTATTATATGTGGGTAGTTGGAAAATGCGGCTAATCCGATTGAGAGCGGCCAACCCGAGATACATTTCCATACAACTGCTCTTACGTGATTATGGCGTTATTACACATCTTTCTCTAGATATTTTAGATACACAGATATCCTGTGGATATTATCTAGGTTTCTATTTAAATCAAAACATAAATTTGTGTAAAATTAATCCAGTAAAGCCCCTGTAAAAACTCTGCTATTTTGCGTAAACTTTGGCCCTTCTTTTCGAGATTCTAAATGACGATTTTTTTTTCCAAAAAGCTTTTAAGGTTTTAAGCGCGTATCAGGGAATAATAATACTTTTTTTTTTAATCCCAGAGAGTACAAGTTTTATAAAATATTCGAATGAATGATGGAATTACCGAATGCCACCAGAGCATTCAGGCGTTATCTCTCTCATTTCGCGTTGCCTCGCATTATTAAGCATTGCTTTGGATGTGTTGGATGAAACAACGAGCTTTTAAACCATGTTCTGTTCACCAAAGACCAATTAATGCTTTGGAGCAACGTAGCATAGCACATCTCAGCAATGTAGCATCCTTGGTGGATAAGTCTCCCTTAGTCTAAGAGAACAGTATGTGTGCTATAGCACTTATTTCATATAATGTTTGAGGCTATCTTTTTAATATCTTTCTAGCATATGAGCTCCTTTTGATATGCTAAATTTAAAATATATATTAGAGCTTGATTTTTCTTCTGAAGTTTTACTGAAGTCACTAAAACGGAAATTATATTTTATATACCACGGCATGTTCTAAATCAATACAGTTTTAAATTGATATTTCTTAAACTTATTAATTTATTAGTCAAATATTCATCAGTGACAACTCACTGGCAGCTTAAACCTGCCAGATTCCATACGGAGTGAAAACTAAGAAAAAAAAAATTAGGTCTAATACTGTGTGACTACATTATCGGGATTCGGCGAATATTCGCATTATCGCGACAAATATGGCCGAGTAGGTCGTCAAATCGCGAAATATTAAGATGAACACGAATGCTTATCAACACTTCAGTCGCCTATAAATGCGATTGTGCGCTAAAATATAGACAACAACATCGTGTATACCCGAATATAATGTTTTTATTACGATATGAAGACATGAATATTTATTTCATATTTTATATACACACATATATACATCATCGTAAAAATTGGTACAAAGGTAATTCTTGTTTCAAAAAGAAATTTCTTCCAGCAGACCTGTGAAAGGAGAGATTAGAAGAAATGTAGACAATAGTGTGAAAAAATAAGAAAAGAAGAGTTTGTGAAATCTTAAATTTAAGTAAAAAAAAAATAACATAATTTTAATAATTATTAATAAATATTTTTACAATAAATTATACTTGTACGATAATGTAGCTACAGCATAAATGGGTGAAATAGAAAATAAAATTTAGTACAGAAATTCGTATTTTTTGCTTATTATGAGAAACTCATTTATGAACCAAACATTTTTTTGTCCTAGAACAAAAATAAAAGGCATATGACATCCACCAACCCGCACTGAGCCCACGTGGTGGATTACGACCCATTTCCTCTCTTAGAGAGGCCTGAGTCCCAACACTGAGAACATTAGAAGCCTGAGTATGATATTATGCTATGGGAAGCTGTATTGTGTAAAGCTAAAAGCTATAAAAAATTCTCACTGAATATATGAATGTCAAAACTTCTAGTCTCAAAGCCTCCACTTTTCCCAGCTACCCTCAAAAACATTATCTACCAGAATAAATTAGTTCCCTATCAAAGACTCAAAAGTAGCTAAAGCCTACCAATATCCTGCAAAGATAATGGGAAATAAACAATCAATGCTTCTAGCATAGACCTAAATCCCTGATACAAACGCCGCACAATGTGGGTAGTCGCTAATCAGATTTAAAGTCTCCGGGAGAACGTCCGTCGCTCACATGTTTTATGTATGCTAGTCTTGTTTGAGTAGGAACTCTTTTACTTTTATTACCAGCTTTTGGATGTTTGTTTGTTTAGTGAGTTTTTGACAGATTACAACTAAGAAAGTTCTTTAAAAACACAAGAATCACCCCTCTGATTTTATGCTAACTATAACAGTGGTTTTGAGAGTATTCTAATGTGGAATGCACGATAGTAATGCTTTAAATATGATAATAATAATGAATGATATTTATTTTTCCTATTCGCAAAATTTTTTTTTCATAAACACTTTTACACGTCACTTTTTTTGGTCAATTAAAACTCGGTGATGCCGAATACTGGAAGACATAGCGTTGGAAGGCCTCCTACAAGGTGGACCTATGACCTGGTGAGGTTCGCGGGAATCTGATGGATACGAGACGCAGAGAGACGAGACGGCTGAATTGTAGCCATAACGACCAGTTCAATAACTGGTCGATGATGATGATTGGGTCAGTGTTTCCTAGCTGACTACCCTCAAAAGAAACACCGAAACAAATTCGAGATCAAAGTCTCTTTTGTAAAAATGTAATGATCAAATCATATACGAGAACCATGCAGATTACGTGTCTCAGATGGTCATTTAAGAAAAGAACAACACCGATTTGAATGGACCTGTCCAAAGAGTGCAAGTATTTGTCAGTATTCATATAACTCAACTCAGGACTACTGAGGAGTTCAAGCTATTGTTTAAAAATTGGAGATAGAAGGAAAGACGACGGGTTAATTCAAATGCCGCTGCGCGTAAAGTTTACACTGATTGGTGACCGAGATCAGGCCGTCACCGCCGCACGGAACCGTGAGGTCCTGCCAGCATTGGAAGGTGCTGATGATGATGATGATACTACCAGTAATCTAATGATAGATAAGAAAGTAAGTTGTCAAAGGTAAAACAAAAAAAAATAAAGATGGAATTTGAAAGGGCTTCGCTGTAAAGCACGCTGTTGGCGTTGTAGAAACAGTCATAGGAAGCCAACTTGCTTTACTTATTCAACCGTTTAGTCAGACAAGCAACTGTCTGTCATGAATAAAGCAATCATGCTCTTGAAGTAAACTGGTTTAGGAAGACTAACTTCAGGCAATGCCAGGAATGTTGCCAGAGTAAAGAAGATTTCAGTTGCTAAGACAGATTTATCCACAAGATTCAGCAGCGAGTGCATTCCTAACCTAAATATAAGTGGTACGGTAGTCGAACTTAGAGTAAATTGAATTTAAATCCCCTCGCTATCTGGTATGTTTTATGTATATCCGTTCGCGTTGTTTTAACTGCGAATCTCTGGTTTAGTGAAGGATTTTCAGTTACATTATTGTATTATGTGAAAGCAAATATTTGGGTACGTGTAGTGTGTTCGCTCATGGAAATAAGCCGTCAATCAGATTGTTTTGATTACTTAAGTGAAACATGGCGAAACTAGGTTACTCAAAACACTCTACCAAGAAATCATACAAAGTCAGTTTTTGTTATAAGTTTATCTGGGGTATCATAGGGATCTCGAGTAAATGTGCAAGTTTTCTATAAACATCATTTAATATAAGTACTTTTTAGTTTATGAGTACATTGTAAAGGGCCAAAGTTCACGAAAAATAACAGATTTTCAGAGGTCTTTAATGGAATAGTTTCACACAAAATGTTTTCCATACAAACCTGGATAACATCAACAAGATATCTGTTTCCAAAATATCTAAACAAAGATGTGTCATAACGTCATACCTACTCACGTAAGAGCGATTGTATGGAAATGTATTTCGGGTTGGTCGCTCTTAAGTGACATACATTACAACAACAATAGCCAAAATCGATATCCGTTGCATCAGAAGCTTTGTTTTAATCGGATTTTGAGCTTCCTATCTTGTAGCCGGTATTGTTCCCGATAGAAACTACTATGGAAACTACTGTTTTATTAGGATTTTTTCGTTTCTTTGTATACTGTTCCAATGAAAGGCAAATATTTATTTTCCAATTCACTTACTCGAAAACCCGCTCTTATCCCTACAGCTTTTAGGCTCGTAATTTACTGTTTTCCACACTAGTGCGGAAAAATACTGGTGCTCGACCCCGCCACAAATTTATTACTATTATCGTCGAGTCGAGTCCAGTCGTTCGTCAACCTTCGTTTATTTTTTTCGTCGTACGTGTATTGAAAAACATCATTTGAGAAGTCACTGCAACACTTGGCTCCATAAAACCCTCGTCTATAGGAGCGAATTCCGAATCAGCCGCAATGACAAACTTTCTCCACTTGTATCATAACGAACCATTGCAATCAGTTTTATCATCTTTAAAAGCAATATCACCATTCCAGCTGCTAGACTACCACTGCTGGATAATAAATAGCTCTACCAAAGGCCACATCAAATAGGCCTGTGTATTTTGCATTCAACTGACTTGTATATGGTCTTCACCAGGTCGTTGGCCCACCTTTTGGGTAGCCTCCCATCGTTGCTTCTTTTTATAAGTGTTTTAAGCCCAAATTGAATTCCAAGTAGGCGGTCGCAAAAACAGTAGCACATCAAGCAGATTATGACATAACTTTACTGCCAACGATAAACAATGTCGCAAAAACATTAATACATTTCTGTTCCCACCAAAACACAGCTTCGGTCCCGCGTTGGGCGCCAATTCATCTTGCGTGTTGCAATAATTAAACGTCAAACTGTTACGAATCGACATAAAATAGATTCTCTATTTGATGGCTTTCCCGATTCTATTATAAACGGTTGATTTAACAGAGCTCGTACTCTGTGAAATAGTAAGCTTGATTCGGTTTTTGTCATTAGTTAAGGTATAAATAGAAATGTGTAGAATTGTAGAAATAGGTTTAGTCTAGGTACGATTTATTGAATAAAAGCTATCAAAAAAAAAATTGATCATCCATTTAATTGATTAATATGTCTATTTTGTGGAACATTAATCATAGACTGATGACAGTATTTCCAAAATGAACGACTACAAAAAAGACTTGTTTCATCAAACATGACCGTAAAAGAAGCCAAAAGAACTGTAGTACCCGCTGTCCTGAAGTTACTGCCCAAATGGGAATATATCGAGAATAAAAACTCGGAACTCGATAGCCGAAACAGTGAATTACTTCCATTTTATCAGGTATAAAAACACAATACAACAGCGATAAACCGAAGCAAATAGTATAACTTTACAAGTCCCGCGCTGGGCGCCAATTCATCATCTTATCGATTACAATATTCAAATCCCAAACCTAAACTAAAACACAGTATCGAGTTACTGTACCAAAATTAATTCCACTACAGTACTAATAACACACATAACAGCGTCAAACCGAAACAAACAAAATAGGAAGTAGCGCCATTTTGTCGGTTCCGTGCTGGGCGCCAATTCATCTTACCCGTTGCAATAATTAAATGTCAAACCGGCACGCATCGACGGGCAAATTGTTTCGCATTCACAACTGCACGTTGGCTTTTGACATCATTTTTCCTATATTAATTACCTGTCCTATTTTATTATTGAGTGTGAAAACTATGCTCTTTTACGAGGTTTTCCGTTAATTAACTTTTAATTAATTGGCTTGCGATACGGATGTGGTGCGTCAACAGTTTTGGGGAACGCTATTTTTTAAGTTTTGCGTAAGGGCTGTCAAATGTTACATAATGTTATATTTTTGTAAGATTTTACCGGCCTATTATGGTGATAACCATGTCTCTAATGAAACTATTATTTGTAATTAAATATTATTTTGAAGTTTTCTCATATATTTATATGTTTTATTATGTGAAAAAATGACATCATACCTATGTATATGCAATCCTGCGGGTTCAAAATTGTTGCCATCTATGCTATTTAATATTTTTAGGCTATAATATTACGATAATTATTGTATATAATCTATTCTAAGACCTAGAACGGTACTAACATTTCTATCAACTAATAACAAAGGTGGGTAGTACAATTCTATTACATAAATGTGTTCTATTTCTGCAAGAGAGTGGGTGTTGAGTGATCAGATTACTGCACGTGGCGCTTCAGCATTATAACATTATTTATAGACTCGGAACTTCCATGCTTTGAAGATTAGATAGTGCAGGTTGCTTAATAAATAATTCTAGAGGTTCATTTGGACAATATTGGCAGCTATATTTGGATACTTTCTGAAAACACTCACACGCTGTGAGTAAATCTGTTGATTAATGCTCGAATTAAATAATTAGAGACTTAAAATCACCCAAAGGGCAATAGAAAGGGCTATACTCGGTGTTTCCTTGCGTGATCGTATCAGGAATGAAGATATTCGCAGGAAAACCAAGGCTACCGACATAGCCCGAAGAATCGCCAAACTTAAGTGGCAGTGGCAGGGCACATCGTGATCGTAGAACGCACCGGAAAACGCAGTGTTGGTAGGCCCTCCACAAGGTGGAACGATGACCTGGTGAAAGTCGCGGGAATGCAAGGGATGCGAGACCCACAGGATTGTTCGTTGTGGTGACACATGGGAGAGACCTATGTCCAGCAGTGGACGTCTTTCGACTGAAATGATTATCTCAATTTATTTGGAGTTGGTGCAACATGTCTCCTTCTTCATACTCCTCTAATAGTAATCATTTCTTTTCTAGCCATATCCTCTTTCACCACTTTATTGTCTTCTCATTTAGTATGAGACAAATGAACTTTTTTGTGAAGTTCAAAATCAACTTGTATTCATTTATCAATTATTACGAGGGTTATTCATTACTTTCTAATATTTCCTTTCAAGGTTCCAATTCCAAGGCAAATAAAATTTGTATTAGCGATAAGTTTTAGTTGGGCACCAATTATGATTTTAGCTAAGGGATTCCACACAAATCTGCGAAACGATTTGTTGCGGTGAAGCATCGGTTCAGGTGACCATACAATGTGCGATGCGAATCAATTCGCAAGTTCTTGCGGTGCATCTTGCTCGCAGATTTTTGTCGCGTCCCATCGTAGTTTTGTGTTTGAGCCTTTATGGACGATGCTGCGGTTATGAAATTATTTAGACTATTAGTTAAATCACTAAACTCACATACATTTTATAATGTGTCTAATAAAACAAAACAGTCATTGCAACACTTGTCTTAGTGACAGTTGCAAATGAATCTATGCCACCAATACTCCCAATCCAGAATCGGCACATGTCAAAACGTCAAACCCTACAATGCTTCCTTTAAGTTAATGCACAACAAACCATCGCGACGTTATTTAGAATGCATTAGGGTTAATGCATGTGCTATCGAATGGCGATGCATTATGTTCACGATGGATATCCGGGTGTAGATCATTTTGAATATCTTTGGAATATATTACGGTTGTTTGGGTATATGGTTTTATTGGGTGGGCATTTTATTTCAGGATATAGACAGACCATCGTATGGTATACTTAAAACATGAAGGAGGAGGAGCTGAGCTCAGACGCTCAGGTGGAAAAATTGAATCGTAAAAAGTAAGTAATTATTTTGGTATGTAATTACAAATACAAGTTAGATGACATTGCTTCTTACCATTATGTCATGATTATAGGTTAACAGCAAGTCCCTGAATATTTTACAAGCGTCAAGATATGCGCCATAAACCAAGCATTAACGGTTTTATCTATAGATTGCGTTGACATGACAGCTAAGGAGTGGAATTCCTTGCCGGAATCTGTGTTTCCTGATGGCTACAACCCGGGAATCTTTAAGTCGAGAGTGAATAGGTTACTTCTAGGTATGCGCGCTCCATCGTTGACCGCATCGCCGCTTTCCATCAGGTGAGATAGTGGTCAAGCGCGAACCTATCAAGAATAAAAATAAAACATAAAAGTTTTTTTTTTCTCTGCTTCAAGGGGTAGCAGACTTGGTATTTGATATTAATTTCAGCTTAATATCTCCATGAGTTCCTTAGAAAAAGGATTTTGTCAGTCGGACCGACGGACAACAAATTGATCCTATAAAGGTTCCGTTTTTGCCGACTGAGGTACGGAACTCTAAAAAGGCTGAATAATGACTGGCCTGTTGATCTGGTGGTTACTGGCCGTGACTGCTATGCCGGAGGTCGTAGGTTCGATTCCCACCCAGGACAAATGTTTGTGTGATGAGCACGATAATTTGTTCTGTGTCTCGGTGTAATTTTTCTATAATATCTAGATATGTATTTAGAAAAAATATATACATAAGTATGTTTATCAGTTGTCTAGTACTCATAACATAAGCTCTGCTTAGCTTGGGACTAGTCGGCGTTGTGTGATAGTTGTGGAAAAAAAAGGTAAACAATGATAAATGATATTTATTTTGCAAATAGGTTTAAAAAACACTTTTATACGACTTTTTTTTTTCGTCCTTTTAAACTAGATGAGGTCGGTGTTTCCTAGCTGACTACCCTGAGAAGAAACACTGAAACAAACTCAGGGGTCAAAGTCTCTTAAGTCCATACAGTAAATATGTAATGGTCAAATCACATGAGAACCATGCAGATTTGTCTGAGATGGTCTTTTGAAGAAAGAACCATACAGATTTGAGTGGACCTGTCCAGTCAGTGCAAGCATTTGTCAGTATTCACAAAGCTCAACTCAGCAACTACTAAGGAGCTCAACGACTAGACGAACAATACCAAGGAAAGGACATTTGGGTAGGCCGCAGAAAATACTCAAATTGCCAGACATACGTAAAAATTACTGAAATGAAAAGGAAAAAAAGCATTCAACGTAGTCCTCACATTCACAATATTAAAAGTAAATAGATAGTTTATCATAAATGTTTTAAGTTCCATTAATAAACACCTGCTTTTCAAAATGAAGCAAAACAGTTTGACGACAGAAATAAAGCATAGTATTCCATATCTCTATTCTATACTTCAGACTCAGTCACTACGCCAACCATTTTACCAGTTAGCAAAGTCCGACCCGGCAGTAAACTCAGCCTTTGAAAATTGTTTCACAATAAATTATCAATATGCCAGCCCTTTCAAACATAAACAACTAGAAACACGACAATCCATTTGAGCGTCACAATAATTCTAACACGTTTTACGCAAAGTATAAAATATCAAACGTTTACATTAACAATCAGAACACTGTTGCTGTCATTCAAAACTGACGTGGACATCAAACGGGTACTGAAAGTCTAAATTAGATTTACTTGACAATAGAACAGAGTTGGTGAACCTTTTGGATCAAGACGGAATAAATAAGATATTACAGCTTTGTTAATAGAATGACAAAGCATCTGTGATGACTTTTTTCAGACTTTTACTGACTAAAACCCGACCTTCAGTTGCCTTCTATGATTGAGGCCTGCGGTGAAATGCATCCCAAACAACAATTGACTTGCTACCCCTTCTGTGAATACAGGCATCATATATTTGTCGGTAAAGTCAATAGTACGGAAGCTTGAGAACGAATGAACGAGCTAAGTGAAAAGTGACACATGCCACTTTGACAGAATCCGCGCTGACGTTTGCACGAACCGACCGCAGAGGTCCGTGGCTCTTTCCTCTGTCGGCAGCCGTGCGTACAAAGTCTATTCTCGGGGACTGTCTCACTGCTCGTTGTGTAAAGGGAATACCTAAAGCTTGCATTATAATAAATCAGTTGTATGATCTGGAATAGTTTGTTTATTGCTCGATACCCAGCCATCGCCCACAAAACAGAGTACCTGGACAGAGCTTCAATGATGTTCGGCATCCTGCGCCGACATATTTTTATACCTATATAACTCTTCGTACGTACGTGTGCTTGTCACTCCTCCTAAACGGCTCGACCGATTTAAATGAAATTTTGTGTGTATATTTGAGTATAAAATTGAACCCGGTAGGTAGCGCTGCAACCGGGTTCTCAATTTTTTGTCTGATGATAAGCCAGCACAACAGTAGACAACGTCTACTGGGACGGCTCGTTAAGTATAATAATAGCTACGAGTATTTATAGTAAAATCAGGGTTGCTGACCCTACAATGCGGTCACTATGATTGGATCGAGATTTGTGACAGAATATTTTTGGCACGGCATTGAATTCATTGAGGTTTTAAATCAACATATTTTGGCACCGTGTATTTTGTTTAAATGTCATGTGTAAAAAAATACGCATTTTGAGCGTGTTTTATTGTTACCACGCTATATTCTTATGTTGATTTTTTACGTTTAGTTTATTTAGTGAACTACAAAGTCGACGGATTTCCTTACATTTAATTAAACAATCAAACCCAGCCAGGCGCATTACTTTGTGTAATTTATTTCATCACCGCTGCTCTCAAAACGGTGAAGGAAACCGGCATGTCCAAGAACCAAAAAATCGAAGACATGTGACATCCACCAACCCACACTAAGCCCGCGTGGTGGATTACGGCCCATTTCTTCTCCTGGAGAGGGAGAGAGCCTGAGTCCCAGCAGTGGGAACAATTATAAGGCCTATGATATGCTGCTATGGTAATTAACCTTTTGACGTGCGTAATTAGAGACACAATAGTAAGACAATGGCTTGCGGGCGCCGGCTACCGCCTGAGCGTTAATGAATTAAACAAAGTCCTTTACCGAGTCTGTCTGTTCGCGATAAACTTAAAAACTACTGAATGGATTTTCAAGCAGTTTTCACCTATAAGTATTCGGTGACTTTTTGAACGAAACAGTAACTCTAGCCGAAACCAGTTTTTTTGGCCGTAACCGGGGCAGAACCGAATCTGCGGTTGGTCTCTATCTACATTTAATATTATAAAGAGGTAAAGTTTGTTTTTTTGTTTGCAAAATTGTTCAACAAGAAAAATTTCACAAACCTATCAATAATTTTCAACTATCCTCATCCAAATGTTCGATAACCCTGACCAGTAATAACCTGTGCATTAGTGTCAAGACGCCGCCGATGTGTCACGCGACGCGTCGAACGTTGACGCTGAACTAAACGCGACAAATTGAGGGTATTATGACAATTGTCGGCCATTTTGATGATATGTCACTTGATTTAATGGTTATGGTGTATGATAATGATTTGTGGCGTGATCTGATGCTAGATTAGATAATTTGAATTTTGGGTTCAGTAGTCACAATAGTGTTGCGTGTGATATTATGGGTTTGATTTCCGACTAGTGACTACTTTTGTCAAGTTTCCTGGTATATTTATTTTATTACATTTTTTTACTGTTGATAGGTTCGCGCTTGACCGCTATCTCATCTGATGGAGAGCGACGATGTGGTCGACGATGGAGCGCGCTTACCTAAAAGTAACATACTCACTCTTGACTTAAAGATTCCAAGGTTGTAGCCAGGTTAAACTTTCCTTTATGAACCGTCGATTTAAGGGTCTGGGAGGGGGGGAGGGAGGGCTACCCCCCTGTACCATTCCCAAACCGTGCAAACCCATGGTTACGAAGATATTCATGTTTAAAGTTTGAGGTTAGGTTAGGTTAAAATAATAATTTCCATCGATTTAAGGGTCGGGGAGTGGTGGGGAGGGAGGCGGGGAGGGAGAGCTACCCCCCTGTAGTGTGAGATATCCATGTTTAAAGTTTGAGGTTGGGTTAAGTTAGAACACTAATTTCCGTCGATTTATGGGGCGGTTTGGGCCTAAATCATAATGGCTTTTAACATTAGAAGGGGATATGGCGCTCGGCGGCCGCTGCCGCGGCACGCTCGCTCCGCTCGCTCGCCTTCGCGCGTTAATGGACTTTTTACTTTCGCTTAACGAAACGTAAAACGTCAACTTTGACATCTACAATGACAATTTATCTAACCTAAATGGCGTATTAATTTACAATTTTTATGGAACTTTGGAAAATTATATCTCGTAAACGGTAAGTTTGCGCAACTTAATATATTTCAAAAAGCTTTCTATTTATGAGTACTATCTACAATAAAAAAATGAACTTCCAAATCGACGGTCCATAAAGGAAAGTTTAGCCAAGACGTCCACTGTTGGACATAGGCCTCCCCCAAATGTCGCCATAATGATCGGCCCTGTGTGTCTCGCATCCATCGGATTCCCGCGACCCTCACCAGGTCATCGGTCCACGTTGTGGGAGGCCATCCAACGCTGCGTCTTCCGATACGTGGTATTCCATTCCTTACATAATATAAACTAGTACTTGACTGCGATCCCACCTGATGGTAAGCAGTGACGCAATCGTTGATGGTGAGGAGCACAAGTTTAATAAGAGCCTATTCACTCTAGTCTTGAAGACATCTAAATTATAATCGGACGGGAAGACCGCAGCATGCAAATTGTTCCAGTCCAGTGTTCAGTATAAACGACGAGGTGAAATGCTTCGTCCAGACTGTAGAGGTGTTAACAATGTAAGGGTGAGACTTGCCGTACGTCAGGTTATCCGTTGGCAGAAAGGAGATGGTTTAAATTGCAACCATCATCTTTATCTGTTTGCCTTCTCATAACTATGTTCGGGTCAGTTTTCAGTCTAATCAGACGCAGATGAATTGCAGTATTTACGAAGAAAAAGAAGAGATGAATTACCATGATTTCTCAGAGAAATACCGTAAAGAACTAGACCCTCCATTAGTACCTACATAATATATTAACAACCTTCATAAGTTTTAGCACACGTTCGTACGAAATAAAGGAGAGAGAAATCTTAACACTGTTTCCAGGCACAAAAGAACAAAATAAAGGTTCGAACTTCGAAAAATACCGTTAAACCAAAGCCTTTGTAACGTCGCACACATGCAACCTAGCTACACGATTGGTCGTTCATAATCCAATAGGGTGTCCCGATTTGAATTTCGATCGGATTCGTGTTCTAAATTTAAATCTCGTTCGGATCACGTACGGTACGTGAGGGCGCAACAGACTTTCTGGTGTAAGTTTGTGGTACTTGTTTGTTTACTCTGTTTTCCGTAGGGTAGTCGGAGATTTTATCAAAAACAATGTTTAGGTTCAAACTTGTTGCTATGTTAGAGAAACAAGACGGTTATCAAGCAAGATGGCGCAACACTGTGTTGTGTTATTACAATTCCACTAATAACAATAAAGTTTCGAGGGTTGAATTCTTTCAGAGCGCAGCTGTTAAAATCAAATTATAATAGGTAGTTCCGCCACTTATACTAGTGTGCAAAATTTGAAGAAATATAAAGTAAAGTCTTTAGCAGAAATATTTATTTATTTATTTAAATTTCATGTACAGTAGTGGTTCATAGGCGAACTTAATGCAACAAGGCATTCTCTACCATTACCTTACTACTTTTGAGTTAAAAAGACAATACTGTGGTAGATGTGCACAATAAATAACTAACAGATATTTCAAGTAGAATGTAGTATCATTAAATTAAGTTACTTATAATAATAAATAAAATACATAGCATTGTAGCATAGTCGGCCTTATAATGTTCCCACTGTTGGGACTCAGGCCTCCTCTCTAGGAGAGGGAATTGGCCGTAATCCACCAAGCGGGCCCAGTGCGGGTTGGTGGATGTCACATGTCTTCGAATTTTTGGTTCTAGAACATGCCGGTTTCCTCACGATGTTTTCCTTCACCGTTTTGAGAGCAGTGGTGATGAAATAAATTACACAAAGTAATGCGCCTGGCTGGGTTTGAACCCGCAACCTACCACTCGTAAGTCGGGGCCGTTACCATTTGGCCACCACTGCTCTATAAATTTAATAATAGATAATATTTTTTTTTTAATATATTATATTCTGATAAAATACATAATTATATTATAAACTAATAAATGCTTTGATAAATATCAAATCATTATAATTAGGAAAACTTAAAATATAACAATTATGACGAAGACCGAACTAAGGTTGAGAGGACTTCAAGTAATAGTTCCGAATTTTACGTTTGACGAAAAAAAAATTACTTTCGGCTTTTTTGATGTCAAGGGAAAGCACATTCCAAAGTTTTATGGTAGAGACATTTTTCTACATTTTTCATTTGTCTAAAAAACTACACCAGAGAAAAAAAAGCAGCTTTCTAGGTTTGGGGTTTAGGTTTGGCGTTGATGACTCAGTGAGTCAGGCCTTCTCTTATAATATTTCTAGCTGCTAGCCTGCGACAACCCCTACATTATAGTAGAAAATTGTTCCAAGGAAACATACTCCGGGATAAAAACAACCCCATGTACTATTCCAAAACATCTTCTATCTATGTACAAAGTTTCACTGAAATCCGTTCAGCAATTCGAGCGTGAAACAACAGACAAACATAGGTACAAACAAACTTTCGCCTTTATTAGTTTGTTATTAACTACCGCAGCGGAACTTGCCGAGAAGGCCGACTCAACTTGACTGAATAAAAAAACTATTCCCCTTCATTCAAACCTCAAAAAAGGTCTAAATAAACCTTATTTAACACACTACGTAACTGGAAGTCTGTGTATTACCCGGCTTAAGACAACTTAACGCGGACTTAAAAGTTTGCGTTGACCGCGCGGCGCGGCGTTCCCGCTTGCCAACTTTAGCCTAAAAACTTTTTGGAACGGTTTGAATTAACTTTTTAAAATTGAGATAATGAGTTGGTGAAAAGGTTGTAAACTGAATTCGAAGTTAAGTGTTGAAAAACTGTCATTTTTAGGGTTCCGTACCTCAAAAGGAAAAAACGGAACCCTTATAGGATCACTTTGTTGTCCGTCCGTCCGTCTGTCTGTCTGTCTGTCTGTCTGTCAAGACCCTTTATCTCGGGGACGCGTGGAGGTATAAAGCTGAAATTAAAACCATATTCTTAGGTCTGCGGTCCCTTGAAGCTCTGAAAAAATCAAACTAACAACTAAGTTAACGAAAAAAAAGAAACCGCCGTTTGTCTCAAAAAACGTATATTTCGAAACTCTCGAGGAAATCAAAATTCATAGGGTACTTCACGTTGACCCAGAATCCTGAAATTTTGCATAAAGCAAGGTCTTATAGCACAGGTACAGAAATAAATCTTAAAACTGTAAATTTGTTGTTACGTCACAACAAAAAAAATTGCGATTCGGAAAAATCTTCGAAACTCCATTCGGGAATTGAACTGTTTACCAGTTAAGTTTGTCGGGGCGCGAGTCCGACTCGCACTTGCCCAGTTTTTCATTTTCAACAGGACAACTTTTTCGTCAACATCCTGTCATGGCTTGGCGTGAGACATGACATTTTCAGGTAAGCAGATACGAAGTGTAGGTCACGGTCACTATATGGTTTCACCAATTATGTTACAAAATTTCATTGCCCCACATTAACCATTTGTCTGGCTAATGTGGGGCTATCGTGTATTAAAAACGAACGCACTTGAACTGGTCCCATTTTAAGCAGTCTATACACGTTGGCCGTTTGTTACCGAGCGGTGGCCAACGCCAACGTGTAGACCGACGAAAAAAAATATTCGAATAAACAAAACCAGCATCACCGAATTCCGAAATTAGTTATTTTGAAATTAGAAGTCGACTGAATATTTTTGTGGAAATTGGAAGTCGAAAGATATTTTTGTGAAAATTGTTTTTCGATTTTAAATCATTATTACTTCGTTGTTGTTGCACACCTAGCAAAGGTTGACTGACTGAGAAAAATGGTAAAAGATATATATATAAATAGAAAACAATCTATGAGTCTGCGGAGTCGATAGTGTTAGCACATGCACCTTTTAATAAAGTAGCCATATATTATTATTATTATATATTTATTTCGATAATCAAAGACTCATTTCAGTAACATAATCACATACAGACAATATATACCATCAAATTACATACAATTGAAATGTTAAAATTAAAATAACAAAAAAAAAACAATGGTTGGCTCACAATTGCTTACAAACGATTTTCAATCAATTTTGTACAAAATCTAAATTCAAAATATTTTGCCATCAAGCAATTTTCAATTCCGGCTTCAAAATAGTTCAACGTTCGCACCACAAACGGCCTCCCATGGCGATATTCAACATTTACTAAGTAGTTCTAAATCCCCAGCACTTAACGGATCTATTTAATCCTGTTTATTTAACGGGTGTAAGGTTGCAGTTAACCGATAGTTTAGTTTTTCGGTAACTTGAGTTAATCTGGTTTGGGTTCTACAGTTACTTTCCTTTTAATAAAACTTAATTTTGAGGTTTGTTTTACCAAACGGCCTTTAATTCTTTACAGATATCCGGAACAGAGTGTGAAATCCTGCAGACCTCTGTTAAAGAGGAAGGATCCTTTGACCAGACGGGTGTTGTGGTCCCAGCAACTGTCTCTATAGTTGATTTCGTATTGTTGTATAATATGTTCTAATCTCGCTCTGTTACTACGAATCAGGATTGTTTATCGGATAATTATTTATTATCTGGGTTGAATAATAATAATATTCCACAACTATCACACAACGCCGTCTAGTCCCAAGTTAAGCAGAGCTTGTGTTATGAGTACTAGACAACTGATAAACATACTTATATATTTCTAAATACATACATATTAAAGATAAATTACATCCAGACACAGAACAAATGATCGTACTCATCGCACAAACATTTGTCCTGGGTGGGAATCGAACCCACGACCTTCGGCATAGCAGTCAGGGTCACTAAACACTAGACCACCAGGTCAGTCTACAAAGACTTTACCACCTACACAAACTGTTCATTAAAATCTTATTGATTGATTAAACTAAACTTATAGATTGACTTAAACAAGTAGACTTTGTTTATTTCAGATTTTTTTTCTCAAAGATTAGAAATGCACATAGCGGACGACAACGACTCTGCCCTCTCTCCACTCAAGAGTAGAAGTCATTGGATGATTCTTCACCTCAAAAACAAAAAAGAAGGAATGCACAAGAGTCACATTAGTGTCTCTTGTCCATTCTGCAATTTATTAAACTAGTTATTTATTCACCTGCAGTAAATACTTATGCTTGAATTTATTTCGTTTCGTTTTATGCTTGTCTGAAACCATACGGATCTTTCTCTCAGCCACAGTAATCCTCAAATCAAACTGAATCGAAACTGTAGCCACTAGCCACACAGAAACTCCGCGAAGTGTAACTAAAACTTTGATCTACCCGCAAGTTTCGTCCATGCCTCACTATTGGGACGTCACGGACATAAAATAGAAAGTTCCAGAAGTTCAACTCCGTTCAACGAGAAACTACAGGCGCAGGCACTCAAAGACGCGTATGTGCGGCAGTCTCAAACAAATGCCGGTCACTAATGTTAGCATTAATCGATTACTTAATTTGGTTAATTTTAATCAGATCACATTTAATCGTGATTAAATGAATCAAGATTCATATGTTAATCGTAATTGAGATTTAAAAATAATCACTGATTGTTAATCATTAGTTTGATTAAATAGATTAACAACTATACGTCCTTCCGCCTCAGTTGAAATAATGTTTTCGTTTGAAACTATGTTTTTACCTAGGTTACACAAAATGTTGGACGATTTATTTGAGTCCAATAGTTGTATTTTATATAATCTCAAAAAGATAGATAATGATTAATTAATCTTAATCGTCAATCATGATTTTAACTTGATAATCGTTTAACTGATTAACTTTTTTGCCAACACTGCCAATCGCGAGTGCGCTTGCACTCACTGTAAGTAAAGCATGTCTATGTGGGCGTGTATGTAGCCGACCTTCTGTGTCTTCCATTTTGTGTTACCGATGTCATGGAGTCTGAGGTGTGGATCACGACACTGGCAGCGAAAGGATGATTGGATGAAGAAGTTTTTGTAATTTTAATAAATATTCGTTTTTGTAGGGTGGCAATGAGAGCTAGGCAAGCAGGTGAAAATCACATTTTGAATGAGTACTTACATGATGATATTAAAGAGTGGGGTAAATGTCAATTCAGTATACAACTTTATCGGAACATATGCTGTTCACGGGTTATCTATATAAAATTCATACATCATTTTATAATACTTAAGTATGTACATGAAAAGTTGAAAGGGAATCGTTTGTCTTGGTATGGTCATGTGAAGAGGAGGGATGAAACGCATGCTACTAAAAGAGTTATGAGTTTTTACATGTGGATGGACGGGGGAGACCAAAGAAAAGATGGATGGGTTGTGTGAGAAGTGATATGAAAGAAAAGGGAGTTAGTGATAGCATGACGAGTGACAGGACAGAATAGAAGAAAAAAACGTGTTGCGCCGACCCCAAAGAAAACGGGACAAGGCAGGAAGATGATGATTTTATAATATGTACATGACAATTTATTTTATCTATAATAACATTAGAATTTAATTTTGTCGTCACGGTTGGCTGCTACGCTGCGTGTCGCAGGTTCGATTCCCGTACGTATCAAATATTTTTGTGACCTACAGATGTTTGTTCCGTGTGTAGGTGTGTTTAAATCATGCGTCTAAACGGAGCTTTACGACTTTATTTTTAGATTGAAGACTTAGAAGTTTTATTTTTTCACTGTTCTAAGGGGTAGCAAGCCTGAGTATTTAAAGAAAGAAAGAAAGAAAGAAAGAAAGAAAGAAAGAAAGAAAGAAAGAAAGAAAGAAAGAAAGAAAGAAAGAGAAAGAAAGAAAGAAAGAAAGAAAGAAAGAAAGAAAGAAAGAAAATGAATTTATTTTGTCACAACGCAAAATTTAATATTAATCCTCTTTTAATTTAATATCTCCATGAACAGATGTTCAATGGGGACGAAATATTCTGGAGTGGCGTCCACGTACCGGAAGACACAGCGTTGAAAAGCCTCCCACAAGGTAGACAGATGACCTGGTTAGGGTCGCGGGTATCCGATGGTTGCGAGACACACAAGACAGTTCGTTATGGCGACACTTGGGGAGGCCTAAGTCCAACAGTGGACGCGTTATGGCTGAAATGATGATCATATGATGACTTCCACCTGTACCTGAGAAAAAGGATCTTGACTGACAGACAGACAGGTAACAAAACGATCCTATAAGGTTTCCATCATTGCCGACTGAGGTACAGGACCCCAAATAAGAGCAAAGAAGAAAATACATATACGGCATATCTATTTACCTACATTATCCCAAAGTAAAATTAAATAGAAACAGTAGTTACAATAGTTACAGAAACTTTGGGACTAGGCAAAGTTTCAGTCCGTATACCGGACGGATATTTCGAATGACAAGACCGTAGTCACGGATCGAGGGACTTGAGTTTTGGAATGGATAAACTGCGAGGAATGGATTGAACTTTATTGTTTTATAGTTTAACTTTATTGTATTGATGAAATGGATGCTATAAATAGAGCAGTGGTGGCCGAGTGGTAACGGCCCCGACTTACGAGTTGTACGTTGCGGGTTAAAACCCAGCCAGGCGCATTACTTTGTGTAATTTATTTCATCGCCACTGCTCTCAAAACGGTGAAGGAAAACATCGTGAGGAAACCGGCATGTCCTAGAACCAAAAATTCGAAGACATGGTGACATCCACCAGCCCGCACTGGGCCCGGGTGGTGGATTACGGCCATTCCCTCTCTTAGAGAGGAGGCCTGAGTCCCAACAGTTGGAACATTATAAGGCCGACTATGCTATGCTATAAATTATAAGTCCACGCCATTATTGTGGAAATGGTGTTAGGTGCTCCATACACGTACAATAATATTGCAGCACTAGCTTCTGCTAGCGTGAAAGTGGGTTTTTCCGTACAAAATTTGGACCCCGTTTCATCCCCTTAAGGGGTGAATTTTGGGAAATCCTTTCTTAGTGCTCGCCTACGTCATAAAAGGAAACTTTGTGCAAAATTTTACACTCCTAGTTCCAGTAGTTTCGGCTGAGCGTTGATATGTCAGTCAGTCAGTTTTTCTTTCCCATCCCTTCGCCTTATTATATGCAGCACAATGGAGTCGCACATTTTCGAAATTATTTTATTTTTGTGCTATTCCCAGCCATCATAGGCGCTAGCTTGCGGAAGACGAGCAAGAATCAAGCCCAAATCGACGGTGCGTTCAAAGAGATGTCAGCGAAAATGAAGGGTCTAAGAGTCACCGTGGCCCTAGAATGCACCAGGCAACTGGAGGACATAGGTGGATTTCAGTCAGTGAAAGTCTGACACTCGTTCCCAAGACACAGGAATCATCAAATGACTTCTCTCGCAGAAGTCTAAGAAGAAAAAATCCCTTCACCTTGATCAACCCTTCAACTGAAGTCGTTTTTCTAATTTCATTTCATTTTTTCGGACTTCATTAGGTTCGCCAGTTCATCTATTCCAAAATTTGGCAGTGAGCCGAACAAATACTTCAATTAAAACATCCGAAAGCTCTCTCCATACGCTCTTTGCACATTTTGTGACGTAAGCCCAAATTTACTGTTTTCAGATTTATTCCTATACTTACCTGTGCTGTAAGACCTTGCTTCATGCCACAATTCAAGATTCTAGGTTAACAGGAAGTACCCTATGAATTTTGATTCCCTCGCTCTTTGCACATTTTGTGACGTAAGCAAAAATTTACTGTTTTTAGATTTATTCCTATACCTGTGCTATAAGACCTTGCTTCATGCCAAATTTCAGGATTCTAGGTTTAGGGTTAATTATACGTTTTTTGCAACATAAGCGGCCGTATCTTTTTTTTCGTTAACTTAGAAGTTTGATTTTTTCACAGCTTCAAGGGACTGTAGACTTGAGTATATGGTTTTAATTTCAATTCGATACCTCCACGCGTTCCCAAGATAAAGGGTCGTGACAGACAGACAGCCAAACCGACGGACAACAAAGTGATTCTATAAGGGTTCCGTTTTTTCCTTTTTAAGTACGGAACCCTAAAAAGGCAACACTGCGGTAGTTGTGCACAAAAAATAAATAATACATAAATAGGGATTTATTCTTCTTTTCAGTAATTTTAACGTTCATTTTTTAGTTCCGAGGTTTGAGTACGGGGCCCACTCAAATGTCCTTCCTTTGATATTGTTCGTCGAGTCGTTGAGCTCCTTACTAGTCCTGAGTTGAGCTACACGATCAAGACAGCCACTCAAATCTGTGTGGTTTTTCTTCAAAAGACCATTTCAGACACTAATCTGCGTCCAGCCGCCGGGATCCCGATCCCGATTTCCAGCCACCGTAGGCGCTGGCTTGCGGACGGCGAGCAATGGGTAGCTCGCCGTCTGACCGTCCGGACCGAGCCCAAGTTGTGGACGGCGCGGAATGTTCCACGCGCGCCTCATGGAGATGTCAGCAAAATCGTAGGGGCCCAGCAGGGTCGAAGCCTACTGGGGCCATAGGTGATGTGAAAAAGAACCCCAGGGCCCTAGAACGAAGACAGAAATAAGGAACAGGAGTGGGTTTTGAGTCAGTAAAAACTGACACTATCTTACGCTCCTCCCAAGAGTCGGGGATGTCATTGGATGATTTTTCCACCGAAAAAAAATAAATAAAAAGACACTAATCTGCATGGTTCTCATATGATTTAAACATTACACGAATACTGTATGGACATATAGATATAAGTTAGGTGAATTATTCGAGAAATTGAAAGTAAAATGTGAAGTAAGAGAAAATATAAAGTGATGTCAGAAACGGTTGTAAGAGATAGGCCTCTTAGTTTGTTTCGGTGCTTTTTCTCAGAGTGTAGGAATAGGAAACAACGACCTCATCTAGTTTAAATTTTCGAGTAAAACGAGTCATCATCATCATTTCAGCCGAAAGACGTCCACTGTTGGACATAGGCCTCCCCCAAGCGTTTCCACAACGACCGATTCTGTGCGTCTCGCATCCACCGCATTCCCGCGTCTCTCACCAGGTCGTCGGTCCACCTTGTGGGAGGAGTGTCAGACTTTTACCGACTAAAACCTACCTATGTCCCTGCAGTTGCCCTATGTGTTGCAGGGCCACAGTAACTCTTTCGAACGATTCCGCAAGCTATATTATAACATAATGACTAACTACTCTATATATTTGGCAGGCTCTCATCTGCCGGCGCCCAGACTACTAGACTTGCATTGTCTTGGCACTAGTTCGTACCTGTTGGACTTGCTTGGGTTAGCAAGTGAAATGACGGGTTTAGGGGCTTTGTATTGTGCCAAGTTGAGGAAAAAGTGTAGCTGTGAATTCGATTGATTTTCTTAAAGCCTGTTTTAAGTAAAGATGAGTGAAGGTGAAGACATCATGCTGATATTTCTTTGAGGCGCACATAGAAAACATTGTGCCGTTGATCCGAGCCTGATTCTCATCAACCACTTCATTAACATTATCTATATATATATAAATGAATAGCTGTTCGTTAGTCTCGCTAAAACTCAAAAACGGCTGGACCGATTTGGCTAATAAGGGAAGGTTTACGGTGAGAAAAATAAAAAAAAACACGAAATAAAAACTGAATGCAACGCCATCTCTAATTAAAATGTCATTATAAAATGAATAACGCTGTTCTGGTAATGCCAGTAGATGGCGTTATCCTTACTATTAGGCGGTACGAAGTTCGCCGGGTCAGCTAGTTATGTAATAAAAATATGTTTTGTTTGTTTTCATCATTGTTATTATTTTTTTATGTTTGTTTCCTTTTTCTTTTTTGTTTATGTAAGCGCTTGATTTATTTTTAAAGATTTTATTTTGCTATAGTGTATATTTTATGTTATATTTATTTTATTTATCTATCATCCCCGTTACTCGCCGTCCGCATGCCCGCTCCATTGTTATTCAGCAACTTACCTGTAACAAAAAAGAAAAAACACTTAGCATCATAAAACTCAACCTCCTACAAAAGAATAAAACAAATCCAATGACAAATAACTCTATCAAACAAAAACTTCATTCATTCACTCCTCTACATTCTCATTGATCGTCTATCAATTCATACGCGTTCTAAATTTCAAAACAAAAAGGCTAGTGCGCCACCTAACGGCAGGAAATTGCAACATCGATCTGTCATGGACACTATACAGAGGTGTGATGAATTGCCACCGGTGTACGTCACAGAGGAAATGTAGTGCATTGTGAGGGTGAGCAGTGGACGAACTATTGTTGTTCGGGTGTAGGTGATGTTGAGGTAGGTATATGTGAAAGGTTTCATCTAGACCCCTTCCCGTGAGTGAATGATTTAGTGAGAATATGAATGAATGAGAGTGAACGGTTATAAGTATCAGGTTTATTAAGTATCTATTGAATCGCAGCACATGGAGACACGAGGGGTCTTTGGCGGTATTTCTTCGAATGAAGTTCAGTGTCTGTTTTAATTATTCGCAAATTGATTCCTAGTAGATATTTAGATGTAAAATTGGTGTAGTTTTGTATCTTAAGTGTCTGCACAACTGGTCAATATATGGAATCATTGGAACAGGCGCCCGCTATGTCTGTAAAATAGAGTTAAGAATTTTATTGTAGTGTTGACTAACTCAGCGAAGTTTGTCGAGAAGGTTGACTTAATACATTTGCTACCAAACACTACAAAAACATTAGAATGTGTAAATCCATATTCTAATGGTAAACAAATTACCTGTTCATACGAAGACATGGCTTAAAGGATCCAAGCCAAAACTTAACAAAAAAAAGGAGACACGAGACTTGGACACGCTCCTGGTTCTAAACAAAAAGTGATCAGTTGATCACTTGGCTTTGACAATTTAGCTTTTATTCGTTACTAGCTGCTGTCTCCTGCGGTTTTGATTTTGCGATGTATTAAACTCGGTTACTTGTTGCCCTGTGTTTTACTTTAAAGGCATACTCTAGTTTTAAACTAATGAAACAATGAAACCTATCTGTTACAAGTTAGAGAGTAGTTACTTAGATAAAATTGAGCTCAACAACGAACAGTCACGTACAAAGTTAGGTACTGAAGCAGTACAATCACATTATCAATTCTATAAGGGTGTGTTTAGACTGTCGGACTCAATACAAACAAAAAATATTATTTTTAGAAGATGCGTAACATCAAACAGGGTATTTTTTGTTAATAATATGTTGGAATTTATTTACAACAGAATATAATAAGTACAATATAGTACTTATAAATCCTCGTGGAAGCGATCGGCTGAAAAGTTGAAAGGCAATCGTTTGTCTTGGTATGGTCATGTGAAGAGGAGAGGGATGCAACGCATGTTACTAAAAGAGTTTTGAGTATACACGTAGAAGGATGGAGAAGGAGATCAGGTCAAAGAAAAGATGGATGGATTATGTGAGGAGTGATATGAAAGAAAAGGGAGTTAGTGATAGCGTGACGGGTGACAGGACAGAATGGAAGAAAAAAACGTGTTGCGCCGACCCCGATTAATATGGGATAAGGGCAGAAAGAAGAAGGAGGCGATCGGCAGCAGTGACCTTTCGCGCCGAGCCCTGGTTCAGACTACAGTCGGGAGCGAGAGGAAATAGTATATGATCGCCTCTATCTACGAAATAGTTATGCTAGCGAAAAGATAGCCGCAGCCGTAAAGGAAAGGACACAAAGGAGACGCCCCGGGAGTCGGAATTCGCAGGGCGATCCCCGGCCACCCGTACCGGCTTGCGGACGATGTGCAATGGGTAGCTCACCGTCCAGGTGTCAAGTAGGGACCGAGCCCGAGTCGTCGGCAGCGCGTAGTGTACCACACGCCTCAAAGAAATGTCAGCAGGAAGGGACGAAAGGGAATCCGTGGTCCTAAAACACTAGGCAAATGAAGTATCAGATGGGTTTCGTCAGTAAAAACCTACACTGCCTCTCGCTCTACCCAAAGCGAAAAAGGTTTTCTGTTTTTTTTTATAAATTTATTTATTTAAGGAACTTTTAACAAATTGTTATACCAGTTCCATTGTAGCCTTACCCAAGTACATCACAATTACAAAGTAACTAGTGAGTAAACTAAAATAGCTTCTGGCGACATTGTTTTGGTTAAAATAACGTTAAATATATATAAATCTAGCTTATTTATATTTAATTCATTAACTAACGAACATCTTTCAGACTCATTCCTGACACACTCCAACAGAAGGTGATGAATATCTTCTACTTTATTAAGACAAACTAAACAATTCGGAGAGTCCACCATTTTCATTAAAAATGCAAAGGCTCTTAAAGGCATATGTCCGGAACAAATCCTGAAAGAAGTTACTAATGTTTTTCGACTAACTTTAAAACTACTATACCATGGGGCTCGAGGAGGTTCATTTTGGATTGTTTTATACCATATGCCTTTATATCTCGACTTTTTTTTTTTTAATTCGTATAAACCAGTGCTTGACTGCGATCCCACCTGATGGTAAGCAGCGATGCAATCATTGATGGTGAGGCGCACTAGTTTATTAAGAGCCTATTCACTCTAGCCTTGAAGACACCTAAATTATAGTTGGACGGGAAGACCGCAGCAGGCAAATTGTTCCAATCCTTCGATGTACGCGGTATAAACGACGAAGCGAAACGCTTAGTCCGGACCGTTGAAGTTTCAACAACGTAAGGGTGGATACTCGCCGTACGTCGGGTTGTCCGATGGTAGAAAGGAGATGGCGGAATCAAGTCATGCAATTCCCGCGCACACTCTCCAAAATGCAACCTGTAAAATACCGATAGGCTGGCTACCTTGCGCCTGTGCTCGAGGCTTTGTAGATTGGACTTAACCAAATCAGGATCCCCAATTAGCCTCTTCGCACGCCTTTCCACTGAGTCCAAAGCTGCTAGATGGCACTGACTTATCACTATCGTTTTCTGATGATACACCGACTCGTAACAATAGCGCCCTGTATTTCCATCACGAATGTTTACCTTTTGGCCTATCTGCTCCCACCTTTAGAAATCCCCAACTCGTGCATTAACAAGATTAAAACAACATTTTAAGCATAACTCTTTGAACAAACATCTTGTAACATGTGCTTTGAAATATGGTAGCTTTCTGTCCGAATATGTTACTCGAGATATATTGTGTGAACGTTCCGAACAGTGCCGTCGTATTGAAATTTTACAAAATGTACAGTGCATGGCAAGATGGACGACACCGCCGAGGCCGACCTGGGAAGAGGTGGCGAGACGACCTAGATGCCTACCGCAAGGACTGGTTCGAGGTGCCTCAAGAAAAGAATACCTGGACGAAGTTGGGGGAGGCCTTTGCCCAGCAGTGGGACAGTACAGGACAGGCTATTAAAAAAAAAAAAAACAATGCATGGTTGGCGCAGCGGTTGGACAATTGGCTCCTTTTTATGGTTCTGTACCCAAAGGGTAAAAGCGGGACCCTATTGCTAAGACTCTACTGTCCGTCTGTCTGTCACCATGCGTTAAAAGAGTAAACATGTAGTTTCTTGCCGGTTCTTCTCCATAGGAAACGACCAATTTGGAACCGTGCACTAGCTTTTGACGTTTTATAAGTGCCCATGTAGGCCTATGTGAAATAAAAACTTTTTTTTTTTAATTTTGTATCTCATGAACCATGATAGCTAGACAATTGAAATTTTCACAGATGACGTATTTCTGTTGCAGCTATAACAACAAATACGGAACCCTTCCTGCGCGAGTTCGATTCGCACTTGGCCGATGATTGTGTGAGCAGTGATATGAAAGAAAAGGGTGTTTTAGTGATAGCGTGACGGGTGATAGGATAGAATGGAAGAAAAAAACGTGTTGCGCCGACCCCAAATAAAACGGGACAAGGGCAGGATGATGATGATGATGATGATGGTGATGATGGTGATGATGATGATGATTAGTTGCGACTCTTCTGCCAGTGTCAAACACGTACATGTTTTTGATAAGAAAATGGCCACCAATTCTTGCTGTCATAAAGCGGATGAGACTAAAACCCTAGTTCATTACACAGATAATAAAATCAGAGTCGCACAGATTCCGCCAACCCGCCGCAAAAACGTTGCAAAAAAAAAACATCTAATCGCTTTATAAAGCACTTACACGACTAATTATGTGACCACAACATATAATTAAGCCCGCAAATCGCGTGTACCTCGTAAATTATCCGCGGGACGTGCATTAGCCGACCGTCCGTCTATCCGCAGCGGAAACGCAGTGACGCGCGACAAACGCATAAATTTCGCGCGGTCTGAACACGCATTTAGGTTTCGTGTATAATGACGTCATTTTAAGGGTGTGTTTGAATATTTTATGATGTTAAATCTTTGTATAGGCTTATAAAACTCAGACCCTTCTTATACCAAAAAAAAAACCCTCATTTTTTAATAATAATAATAATTAGAAAATATTTCGACTGGCCTGTTGGTCTAGTGGTTAGTGGCTCTGACTGCTATGCCGGAGGTCGTGGGTTCGATTCCCACCCAGGACAAATGTTTGTGTGATGAGCACGATCATTTGTTCTGTCTGGGTGTTATTTATCTATATATGTATGTATTTAGAAATATATAAGTATGTTTATCAGTTGTCTAGTACTCATAACACAAGCTCTGCTTAGCTTGGGACTAGATGGCGTTGTGTGATAGTTGTGGAATATTATTTATTTATTATTTATTTATTTATTTAGTGAACATTAAAATAATAACTGTTTGTTATGTTGTGATTAGTAGACAACAATACAAAACCGGCCCTGTGCGAGTCAGATTCGCACACGAAGGGTTCCGTAACGTCCGTATCAAAAAACGGCAAAAAAAAAAACATATTTGTTGTATGAGAGCTCCACTTAAATATTTATTTTATTCTGTTTTTATTTCTATTTGTTGTTGTAGCGGCAACAGATACACGATAGCTAGAATGTTGATATTTTCACAGATAATGTATCTGTGAAAATTTCTACATTCTAGCTATCATAGTTCATGAGATATAGCCTGGTGACTGACAGACGGACAGCGGAGTGATAGAATATTAGGGCCCCGTTTTTACTCTTTGGGTACGGAACCCTAAAAACGACCGATCTTTAAAACGGCTATAAAATCACAAGTGAACAGGTTAATTCTAGGCAAGCATGCTCTATTATCAACCACATCATAGCTTACCATCAGGTGAGAAGTCTGGAAGAACTGAAGCCCTGCCACGAGCTTTTAACGCAATTCATTTAACGACCTAACCTGAACTTTTAAAGGGATGGAGCTATATAGCTCCATCCCCCTTTGAAAGAAAGATAGAAAAATATTTTATTTGGCGCACATACATAGATACACACAATGTAGAAAAACACGTTGAAACTTAGAAAACAGTAAAACTAACATCCCCACCATCCCATCCATCCATCTCCCATCTCCTTTCTCGCTACCATACTTGACATTTTAACCCGTCACGGTCAAATCACAGTAGGTACTTTAATCCCAAAGCTCATAAATAACAATACCCTAATAATTTTTAATATGTACAAATACTTATATTGCTTAATAAAAAAGGTCTTGTTATTATTTAAGTAAAGTCTCAATAAATAATATTCATATACAGCAAAGTTATTAGCGTTTGTTTAAATCCCAAAATGGCACTCAATTTATGGTAATATTGTGCAAACTATTGATTATTGCAATCAAAATGGAAATACACTGCGCGTAGTATTTTAAGTAGCAATTGTTATGAATTATTGATTAATTTATGAATTTACCAACTATGACATATTTTCGTGGACAGTTTTGGGATTTCGTTTTTTTTTTACTTTTGACTACAAAAATATGATCAGTAACGGGTACGAGTAGAGCCCCATTGTTTTTGTACTAATTAAAAAATAGAGGTGTATAACTAAAAATAAGCATTGGTTTTAGAACAAAAACAAAACACGACCGGTGCAGCAAAGTTATTAGCGTTTGTTTATATCCCAAAATGTCACTCAATTTATGGTAATATTGTACAGGCTATTTATTGATTATGAATGAATGAATGGCAATCAAAATGGAAATACACTGCGCGTAATTTTTTTTTAGTAGCAATTGTTATGAATTATTGATTAATTTATGAATTTACCAATTATGACATATTTTCGTAGACAACTTTGGGATTTCGTTTTTTTTTTGTAATTTTGACTACACAAATATGATCAGTAACGGGTACGGATAGAGCCCCATTTTTTTTGTACTAACTAAAAAATAGAAGTGTATAACCAAAACTAAGCATTGGTTTTAGAACAAAAACAAAACACGACCGCTGGCCATAATTGTGAGTCTGTGACCACAAGTCCATTGACGCGGTGCAAATGTAATCACAATATTACTATCGCACACAACACGGAATGGTAGTCACTAATTCGACACACCGCTTGACCGCAGGACTACTGATTTATTATAAAATTATGTAAGTACGGAATATATTTGTTAAATTAAATACAGGACAAAATCATGGAAATGTTACGACCTGCCTACATAACCACGGTGCGGCTTTATTAACGTCAAACAGCTCGGGTTTGTCGAAAAATGACTGTTTCACAAAATGTTTCCTGCCCCCTACCCTGGCCAAGTTACAACCGTTTCGTTTTGATTTTCTTTTCATCGATCGCCTCGGCAACGCCTCCGATTCCTTTATTCTGACGTCATCTTAACGCTCAGTCACGTGGTCAGAACAAAAGAATAGGAGGTGTGGCCGACTCGAGGCGATCAACGAAAAGAGAATCGAAATGAAATGGTTGTAACTTGGCTGGAGGGGCCGGTCGTAAAATGTCTTTTTGGTATAAAGACCGTATCTAATTATCATCACATTTTATTTTGCGAAAGCTTTTTGAGATAGAGTAATTTTGCGAAAGCGACATTCTGCGAAAGCGACATTCTGCGAAAGCGACATTCTGCGAAAGAGGCATTGTGAGAAAGTTGATTGTCGATTTATTATGATGTAGGCTTTAGATATTCAAATTACGAGCTGTGAGACAGATCCTAGATTAGTGTTGTCCACATGGCTGCCAACAGAGAAAAGGGGACCACGTCCATACGATCGGAACTTTTAGCTCCGCGGTCCACACGAACTGCCATCTAGACTCTATCAAGAGGTGTGACGTTATACCGCTGTCGTCCCGTTGTCAAGTTGGCTCCTATTTATTTGAAACTGGTGAAATGGTACATGCCTTACTGTGAGAATATAGAAGCAGGATACACCAGCAGAGCAAACATTTACATCGCTCTCTTAGCCGTTGCTCCCGGCTGTCATTTTGATAGTCGTTAGGGAGTCAGAACTTCAGAAGCCTGAAAATCTGACACCAGTCTTGATAAGAGGTAGGTAACGTGTTATCTATTTACTTGGTTGTGGAGGTCAGGTAGACGATCGCTTAAAATATTCAACCTAGAACTGGAAGCTTACCGCAATATACTTGGGCAAAAGTTTAGTAGATTGAATTTCATACATCACGGACACGGGTGGTCAACAACAGGACAAGATTAAAACTTAGGTGACTGCTCCAGGGTAGCACTAGCTCGACGTCCGACCGTCCGGTAACCATCCGGAGTCATCGAAGGCGCCTCAAAGACATCTTAGCAAAACCGGAGGGACCCAGCAGGGTCGATGCTTTCAGAAAAAGAAGCCTGTGGTTCTAGAACGCATAGGGCAACTGAAAGATACAGGTGTGGTTTTATTCAATAAAAGGCTGACATCCCGCTGTCAAAAGCTAAAAATTAGATGCCTGGAGCATTCAAATATTTAACAAAGGTAGCCCGCGAAATTATTTTTCAATACACGTAATCGAAAATCCGCTCTTATCCCACCGCTTTTAGGCATGCAATAGACTGTTTTCCGTACTAGTGCAGAAAAGTTCGTGTGCTCTCCCCCGCCATAATTTTATTACATACTATCAGGCTGGGCTCGCGTCGACCCTCACGAGTCGCCGGTCAACCCCCGTTTATTCATTTTTTCGTAAGTGTATTGAAAAAAGTCGTTTGATACACGTGCAAACTTGTCACTGCAGCCCTCGGCTCCATAACACACTCGCCTACGGCTCGTGCGAATTCCACCACGGTCGCAATGACAAACTTTCTGCACTTGTATCAAAATGTACTATTTCTTTTTTTTTGCATTTTCCCGGACAGTGTCAAGGGTGTTTTTAACATCGTGCGGATTTCATCACGCATGCGGAATTGCTCCGCATCCGGGGCTGCTGCCCTATATCACGCCCCGCATCTCGTGTGCGTATTCTACGCATTATAATAAATTAGGGGCTACGCGTGTGGAGCACTCCCGCATGCGTGATGAAATCCGCACGATATTAAAAACACCGTAAAAGATGATTGGCGGACACAATTGTAATCATTAAAATAAACAATACAACCTTCTCAGTTCGTATTACCCTATTCAACGGCTATTTCATGAAAAAGTCATTCGAAATTGCGCTTTTCACCTTCACAAAAATCCCTCTTTTTCACATATCCTTACAAACAATTAGCCATTAATTCCTCGCACATTTTTAATCTCCCTGCTGCAGATAATCTAATAAATTACCGACGGATACGAGTACGCCCTTATAGTACCCGCACATGCTTCCAGAGAAGATTTATTGTAGCACTAATCTATGGTACGAAGGCTAATGTAAAATGTATGTAATATAGCTATTGCATATTTAGGAGGTTCTGCTGTAGGTTTATGGATATTTTTGCATGTTTTAACGTAGTCGTTCTTCAAAAAATGAGTCGGAAGTCTATTAAAATGGTGGTCGTTGTCATTTATCATTATCATTTAAGGGCCTGCGCACACTTGAGACAAGACTGTCTTAGTCAGACTTGTCTACGACGTCGCAGACTTGTTTAAGACGTCGCAGGTAAGAAAAGTCTGTCTAAGACAGTCTTGTCTCAAGTGTGCGCAGGCCCTAAGGCGAAAGACATCCACAACCGGTCATAGGAAGGTTAAGTTAGTTTAAGGTTTTTTAAGTCTTACTAAACCTTTAGTTGATAAGTTGTTACTAACCGTTGGATCAATGTTGTCTTATATTTAAATTAAAAAAATATATATTATTATAGGCCTCCAGCAAGCGGTCGGCGACTGGTCCTCAGCATATGCTGAGATAGGAGCCTTTTTGGCCTCGGACAGGTCTTTTATTACGTTTTTCTTTCTTTCCTCTGACTGAATCCGACTCGTCTCGCATTAATAGGATTTCCACGACCCTCGCCAGGTCATCGGTCCACCTTGCAGGAGGCCTTCCTACGCTGCTTCTTCCGGTACGGGCCACTCTAGAACCGTCCGGCCCCATCGACCATATATTGTTGTATTTTTCAAGTTTTGTGTCCAAAAGAGAATGAAGAGGACTTATTTGATGATTTACCAAATAAAAATAAAAAAAACATACGACTTTTATGACAGTATTTTCACCTTCAAACACTCAGTCATGATTTATTATTCAACAACAACACATCCGGTTTTGGCAAAGGTATTTATTACATCAAAATTCAGAAACAACCTTTACGTTGAGGTCCTCATTTCGGCTAAATCCTCTCCACTTTCCCGAGTCCTCTTAACATGAATAGTTTGTTAATTGCCCCTTACATCATAATGTACAATATACCACTAATTGGCTCTCGTACCTTTGAGTGTTCACAACATGTCTTTACTGGAAGTAATAATGCTTTACTGGAGTGGTCGTAAGTGCGCTGTTTTGATGTATTCCTTTTATCCATTATATGTTTTTTTTAAAGGCTTGGACTATATTAGGTTTTATCCAATTAATGGATAATTTAATACGAACAATAAAATAATATACAAGCAGAAAACTTATTTAAAAACAAAAAAACAGTACTTAAAACTACATAAAACCACCGCCTCCGCCGCCGCCTCCGCGTCCTTTGTACAATGTTTAGTACATAAAGTTTTAAATAAATAAAAGAGTACCTCTAACAGTTTTATTCTCGGCTTTATCGATACAAAACTCGTAAGTTACTATTCTTCTACTTTTCTCTGTCCGTAGATATATCCAGCCGAGCTATTAGACAAGAGTCCAACTCATCTCGCGCCCGGAGCCTGCCGCGTCGCCAGTTCATATTGTTCGGGATCGGGTCGAAATGTCATCAAAATATGCTTACCAGTTAAGTTATACAAAATCACTAACAGAGAAAACCAATACCAATAGACCAACATTCGCTGTACATCACTGAAACACTGACCTCATTCCAACCCCCAATCTTCCACTACCCTCACATTTGTGAGATTGCACTAACTATTCCCAAAGAGTCCTTGGTGCCTCAAAGTGCCTAAAAGAGTACCTACCAAAAGAGGGTGTTGCGTGTGGTATCAAAGAGTGAGCAAAAACGCTCGGAGCGAGTCGAGACCCAAATGTTTTGCAACGAGTGTCTTCGTGTCACCAACTTGTGCTGAAAGAAATCTCGGACACTGAAGATGTTGGCTTAAGAATAATAGTTTCAAGGTTGGAAATTGTATTTTAATTGGAAATGTAAATAAACATGGTCAAGAAATGTGTTTTTCTTTGGTGACCATGTTTTTGATATTTTTTTAGGATAAGACATGTATTTCGCAAAACGTCTCTTTCTCATACAAATCGCTTTCGCAGAATGACCCTTTCGCAAAATGTCCCTTGCGAAAGTATCGCGACCACATCGTCGCTTACCATTAGGTACGAGTGATCAAGCGCAATCCTATCAATAATAATAATTAAAAACAGATCAAGTGCGACTTACGCACGAAGGGTTCTGTACCGTCCGTAGCAAAAAAAAACACCAAAAAAAATCACGTTTGTTGTATAAGAGCCCCACTTAAATATTTATTTTATTCTGTTTTTAGTATTTTTTGTTATAGCGGCATCAGAAATACATCATCTGTGAAAATTGCAACTGTCTAGCTATCACGGTTCATAAGATCACAGCCTGGTGATAGACAGACGGACCGCGTAGTGGTAGGACCGATGTCGGGAACCTATTGTTATCACTTCGCTGTCCGTCTCTTTACCCCTTCGGTATGGAACCCTAAAAACGATACACAGAATGTAGCATAGCATAATCAGCCTTTTAATGTTCCCACTGCTGGGACTCAGGCCTCCTTTCAAGGCGAGGGAATGGGCCGTAATCCACCACGCGGGCCCGGTGTGGGTTGGTGAACGTCACATGTCTTCGAATTTTTGGTTCTAGGACATTTCCTCACGATGTTTTCCTTCACCGTTTTGAGAGCAGTGGTGATGAAATAAATTACACAAAGTAATGCGCCTGGTTGAGTTTGAACCTGCGACCTACAACTCGTAAGTCGGGGTCGGCTCGGCCACCACTGCTACTCCAACACAATACAATTTTGTGTGTATCACTCTGGAAATTCTAGATAGAATACTGTGATTACAATAAGGAATTTCCCTGAGTAAATGTACCTTCGATTCTAATATTTACAAGCGTCTCAAAGTGAGAACGACAGATGAAATACATTGCGTAGGTATAAACAATAGGAACTGTAATTGATTCCATCAATACCAACTTGGAACCCTTTCACGTTTCTAGCGGCACTTAACCTGAAGGACTTGAGAGGAAGATTTTACATCGATTTGAGCTTAAATATTTCATTTTGGAAGGGAATAACAATTGGCTCTGTTAGCAGGTCAAGGCTCTAATTTTGAAGGGTTCTCAAAATTTTTGTTGAAGAAAAAGAGTATTTAAACTCAAAACGATAAATGTTACTTTAGATTGTAGTAAAATTTTAATTTTCAACTTCGCTTCGAAGCTTCTCCCTTATAGAGTATCAAAAGGAATCTTGCATTTTTTCAATGATGAGTGACACTCGTCGATATTGTAGCTTTCTAACAGAGATCAAGTTACTATACCCTATTCATCTTGGCTTGAGACAAAATAAAAACAAAGAAAACAATGTAGGTACCTTCGGCCAAGTTTCTTCGACGTGTTTGAATACATTAATAACAGTCTCATTTTCTGTTGAATGCTTTGGCGTTTTCTTTGCACGCTTTTTCTTCGGCGAATAACAAGAATTCAATGAAAATATCTGAAAGCGACACTCTTTATCAAGAAATTGATCGATAGTGAAAAAGATGGCGGATTATAACCCGCCCGATGACAAAACAACACAGACCAGATACTGCAAACATTTTACATTAAAATGTAAAATGTTTGCAGTATCTCTGGTCTATAATTTAGTAGTATTATATATGGTTTGTTTACCTTTTGTCTCACGGCTCCCTGAATAGGGTATAGATCACTTTGTTCAGAAATAACCTCCTACTCGCAAACTAAGAAATAACCTGTTTACCTCTTCATAATGCTTATAAACATTATTAAACTTTTCCACTTCAACCTTCGAGGTGAAGCCTATGTTTCTTCAGTTTGCAATGCGGCATGCATTTTAGGGCCACGGCAATTCATATCATGTTGTGACATAATTGTCACAACATTGACAGTAATCTGTTCATTCCTGGATACCTGGAAGAAATCGCGGAATGCGATATGGCCGTCCATTGTATATGTTTTAGTAATTAGTTTTTCTTTTTTATGTACCATGTTGTTTTTACAATTAAGTATATCGTCACTTCTACACTAATAATAAAAGGAGGTAAAGTTTGTTTTTTGTTTGTAGGAGGTAATCTCTGAAAGTACTTGTCCGATTTCGAAATTTTTTTCACGGATAGAAAGCTGCTTTATTCCTGTGTGACAGGCTATATTTTATGTATGCGGGCGAAGCCGCGGGCAAAAGCTAGTAATAAATAAATAGCTCTGTCTAACAATCCCGCAGTCTATAGCCTCAGTACTTGCAGTAATAATAGAGATCGTACTTGACGATAAAACTGAGAAAAAAAGAGGACTGTCCGACTTGTCAAGGTAAAGTTGTCACCCCACCCTCTTTTGATGTCACAAGCGCTAAATCGCAGCCTCTCCCATGTTTGCCGTGGAGCCTCAGCGAAAGAGCTGAATGTGCAAGATTTTAGTTTGTTTAGCCAACAGCTGAATGAAGCGGTGATTTTAAAGCATTCAAGCCGCTTGAAGGGTAGAATTGAAGTTTGTGTTAGCTCGGTTATGGTTTTAGGAGAAGATGTGGTGCAATTTGTGGAGTGTTGAAGGTCAATTTTGTTGCATTTTAAGGACTGGAATTTCTTACCGGAGTCTGTGTTTCCAGATAGCTACAAGGTATTTACGTCACGAGAGAATAGGTTACTTCTAGGCAAGCGTGCTCCATTGACGACAACATCATCGTTTACCATCAGGCTCATCAGGTGAGATAGAGGTCAAACGCGAATCAATCTTTAATAAGAAAAAAATACTTTGAAATTAAATTACTTAAAACCACGTTTATTAATTAGCTTTGTAATAAAAGTTCTGATTCTGGGCTCATATTTTTGATTAAAAGCTTTGTCGTTTTTTTTAGGTGGGAAATCATCTACTTTGACTGGCCTGTTGGTCAAGTGGTTAGTGGCCCTGACTGCTATGCCGGAGGTCGTGGGTTCGATTCCCACCCAGGACAAATGCTTATGTGATGAGCACGATCATTTGTTCTGTGTCTGGGTGTAATTTATCTATACATATGTATGTATTTAGAAATATATAAGTATGTTTATCAGGTGTCTAGTACCCATAACACAAGCTCTGCTTAGCTTGGGACTAGACGGCGTTGTGTGATAGTTGTGGAATATATTATATTATTATTATATTATTATTAATGACATCTTCTGCCCTTGGGCGGATCGTGAGGGCGTGACAGACTTTTACTGACTAAAACCCACTCATTTATTCCTTCTTTACCTTGCGTTCCAGGGCCCCGGCGTTGCATATGCACGCGCAAATCGTGCATGCGTGCAATGACTGTTGCCTCCAGATCCCACGCGGGCAGGCCAGCAAGGAGGCTCGCCGCTTCGCCGGATACCGTGCGGTATCCTAAGCTCGATAATCTTTGCCATTTGGACCCATCATCATCCGAAAGTTGTCTTCTATTGGACTTTTAGAGGTATGCGGAACAGACTGTAGGTAAAGTCTCCTACCTCCGTTAATAAGGGAGGTGTAGGGTGTCTAGTCCGTGCAACTGCCCGACAGATGGTTTCTGACTGTTGCGTGTGCTCTGATCGCGCGGAGAAGTCTGATACCGCGATGTAGAATTTCCTTTGTGGTGAAATAGATGTCGCTAATGTAAGACTAACAGTATTATTCACTCATTGCCAAACTGTTGTTATTTGTAAAGTGACAGGTATCTGTCAGCTGTCATAGAAATGTAAACAGTCTTGTATTTTTCTAATGGTGACATTGACAGATACTCGTCACTAAAGTAATACTCGACTAATTTAATAGTTATGGCTAGCCGTCAAGAGTTTGGACCTTAGCCTCAACTGTCATAGTCGGCAGTTATGATTTTTGTCGACTCACTTGAACTTGAACCGTTGAACAGAACGTTGATATTTTTGATTGTGAAAATTATATCGAAGAATATCCAAGCAATCATCGTTTTATTTCTGAGTTGAGATCGAGTTCCTACAACTCAGAAGTGGGATTTATACAAAACGCCCACGAGTTTTGAAAAATACAAAACACCCACGTGTTTTAGAAAATATTTCTTATTATGGACCGTGACCGTAGCCAATCTCATAGGAGCCGGTCCTGTTTTACTCCACCTATTGTGAGTGAGAAACGCAAGCGTCGCCACGATAATGAAGCCAGTGAAAATTGTTTGAGCAAGAAGAAACGTCGCAGACGGCATAGAAGCACGCCTAGCGATTCAAGTGTCCAGGATAGGAGGAGTCGATCTCGTACACGGACTGATGGACGGCGTCGACGAAACCGGAAACGTAGCTGCGAAGCTGAGCGTCGTTCGCGCCGAAGCCTGATGATGGAGCGAAGTGAGAGTGAGCAGGACGAGAGGAGTAGATCCCGAACACGGACTGCTGGTCGTCGTCGGCGAAGTCAGAAACGTAGCTGCGAGGCTGAGCGTCGTTCGCGACGAAGTCTGACGAAGAAGCGGAGTGAGCGGAGGCGTACCAGGAGCTGGAGGCGACTATCCAGCTCATCGGACACCGCAGTAAGTAAGGAATCACGCGGAAATACCCAGGTAAGCAAATCTATGTTTGCTAATAGCGAGACTCAGTTATTTTTGAACGAGTTATTAAAATCTTTGTCAGCCACGAAGCCAGAAGGCAATAAATTTCCGATGCTAGGCAATGTTATCCCTGAATTTGACCCCATGGTCAAAGGTCAGACGGTCCACATGTGGCTTAATAAGGTCGACGAATGTGCAAAGCTGTACCGTTGGGGTGATGATCAGGTTATTCACTACGCACTGCCCAGACTTGCGGGCGTTGCTCGTACATGGTACCAGGCGTTGCCTTCAATGTCATTTTCGTGGCCTGAGTGGAAAAGTAAATTAATTGATTCCTTTCCTAGTAGTGACGATTACGCAGAACTACTTACCGAAATGTTGAATAAACGCGTGAAATACAGTGAATCGTTAGAATTATACTATTATGAAAAATTAAACCTACTGAATCGATGCGAGATTTTCGGGAAACGTGCCGTTGATTGTCTACTCTATGGCATTGAGGATCGTTCCTTAAGACTTGGTGCTAAAGCAGCCAGGTGCCAAGAGCCTGAAGAGGTTCTTAATTACTTTCAATCTATTAAACAAAGTCGCGATTTTGAAAAGTCTAAAATTGGCCAAGATAAAAAGATCTTACCATCAAATAATTCAAACTCCAACACTAAGCAGTTAGTTGGAAATGACTCTAAGACATCTAGGTCACAATCTAGTGCGTCAATAACATGTTTCAACTGTAAAGAAGTAGGTCATTTTAGTAATAGGTGTACACAAAAGCTGCTGAGATGTAACATTTGTAAGAGGCTTGGCCATGTAACGGTCGATTGCCCGCAGCTGCCCAACGAAAAGAGTAAGGATGCTAGTACAGAAAAGAAGGTTATGAAGGTCGATGTTGATGATACTAGTAATGAGAAATATATGATTTCATTAAAGATTAACGGTATTTTGGTTAAAGGGTACGTAGATTTAGGCAGTCAGTGCACGTTAATGCAATGTAGCGTAGCAAAATCATTAGGAGTTACTTGGACAGTAGGCAAGTTACCCGTTATGAGAGGATTAGGTAATAATATAGTCGTACCAATGGGAATGGCATGTGTGAAAATAGACATTAATAATATCGTAGAGACGGTTGACGTTTATATAGTTGAAGACGGCATTATTAAATACCCCGTGCTAGTTGGTCACAGTTTTACAGAAAAACCCGGAATCATTATCACAAAAACCACAACTTCCTTAATCTTTAGCAAGGAAGAGGTTAACAAATTGCGGTTACTACTTAAAATGGATGTTGAAATTCAACCGAAACAAATGACTGCGGTTCCTGTTTATTCCGATAGAAGCTGCTCGGGGCCTATTTATGCCCGGGGTTCATTAAGAGGTCAGCCTGGTAAGGAATTTTACTTATTACCAGGTGAATATTTTCTTGAAAATAGCTTAGGTGCGCTTCTAATTCAAAATTTTAGCGACCATTCACTTTTGCTAAATAAAGATACACTAGTCAGTCGAGTTTACCGATCTGAAAAAGGTTTTGAGATTAACATGCTAGACTTTGGCAATCATGACACGAGTTCCGATCTGAATTATGGTAGTCAATTATCCGATGATGAGATATTGAGGTTGAAATCTCTACTAAAGAAGTACGAGGGCTGTTTTTCCTCTTGTTTAGCTGATTTAGGGTATACTAACATAGTACAGATGGAAATAGAACTGAACGACGCAAATCCGGTGGTTTACCGACCTTATAGGCTCTCATATCCAGAACGAGAGTTGGTTCGAACAATGGTAAAGGAAATGATCGACGCCGATATCGTTTGTGAGTCTAACTCACCCTATGCGAGCCCTATCCTTCTTGTGAAGAAGAAAACGGGTGAAAAAAGGCTCTACGTCGATTACAGAGCGCTAAATAACAAGACTCGTAAAGAGCATTATCCTTTGCCACTGATCGACGACCAATTAGATAGATTGTCGGGCAACTCTCTCTTCATCAGTCTTGATCTTGCATCTGGGTACTACCAAATTCCTATAGCAGAGGGTTCACAAGAGGCCACGGCTTTTGTAACACCTGATGGTCAGTACCAGTATAAAAGAATGCCCTTTGGGTTAGCTAATGCACCTTCAATTTTCCAAAGAGTAATGAACAAAGTTTTCTCTGATTTAAAATACGTTGTTATTTACATGGATGATATCCTGATTCCCGCTAGTACATTTAACGATGGGTTGACACGCTTAGAAGAAGTTCTCCAGCATTTAGCTAATGCGGGGCTAACTCTTAAATTAAAGAAGTGCCATTTCTTCCAAACGGAGATAGATTTTCTAGGGTTTTGTGTATCTGGAGATGGCATACGTCCCGGATCACGTAAAACAAATGCAATTTCCAATTTTCCTGTACCCAAAAACGTACATGAGGTGAGACGTTTTGTAGGACTTGCAAGTTTTTTCCGTCGATTCGTCAAAAACTTTGCAATAATAGCATGCCCATTAACGAATCTTTTAAAATCTAAATTTGAGTGGAAATGGACCGCGGAATGTACATTAGCCTTTAACACCCTCAAGGAGAAACTCGTAGAACGACCTATAATAGCCTTGTTTGATGCGCGGTTAGAGACTGAATTGCATACCGATGCATCAAAGATAGGCATCGCAGGCATTCTTATGCAGCGAGGTAGTGACGGCCAGTTGAGGACTGTAGCCTACTATAGTCGGAAAAATTCAGAAGAGGAACGAAAACTTCACTCTTTTGATCTTGAGACGTTGGCTGTCGTCGCCTCTTTAAGTCGATTCCGTGTTTATTTGCTGGGGCTACAATTTAAAATAGTAAAAGACTGTAATGCGTTAAGAACGACTTTGACAAAACGAGATCTCATACCCAGAATTGCGCGATGGTGGGTACAGTTGCAGGAGTACGACTGTACCATCGAATATAGGGCAGGAGCACGTATGGCTCATGTAGATGCCCTGAGTCGTGCTCCGGTAACTGAACACACTGACGATACTGATACACACGTAATTGACGTATTGCAAACAGAGACAACCGATTGGATTGCGACTGTACAGAGTAACGACGAAGAGATAAAGCGAATTCGAGAAATCCTTCTCGACGATGAAACGAAATTCGTTGCCGATGTACGAAATAATTATCAACTGAAAAGTGGTTACGTATACCGTATCTTAGATGAGGGAATTCGCTGGGTGGTACCGAGAGGTGTTAGATGGCAAGTTCTGCGTATGAACCACGACCATGTAGGGCATTTTGGCTTTGATAAAACGCTGAGTAGGTTAAAAGCAACATATTGGTTCCCAAAGATGCGTCGATTTACAAAGAAATATGTATCATCTTGCTTACAATGTGCACACCATAAAGCACCATCAGGCCAAAAAGAAGGGTTATTACACCCTATCCCAAAGATAGAAATCCCGTTCCATACATTACATGCGGATCACCTCGGCCCGTTTATTCGTTCTAGAAAGGGGAACATGTATATTTTAGTAATTGTAGATGCATTTACGAAATTTGTTAATATACGTGCAGTAAAAGATACGAAAACCTCAACTGCAATAAAAGTATTTCACGAGTATTTTAGTTACTTTGGTGCTCCGTCTAGGCTAGTTACAGACCGAGGTTCATGTTTTACTAGTGGAAAGTTCAAGGAGTTTACAGACAAATTAAACATAAAACACATATTGAACGCGGTAGCCACACCCAGAGCGAATGGGCAGGTCGAGAGGTTCAATCGAACCATATCCGATGCGTTGAGTACTAAATGTCATGGCAACAATGAAAATACATGGGACGATTATGTAGGGGACATTCAATTAGGTATGAATACCACTATCAGTAAAGCAACAGGCAAGAGTCCCTCAGAATTATTATTCGGATTTAAATTAATTTCGACATCAGAAAATATACTGGGAGACGCGATTTCTGAAACGACTCAATTAGTTAGTGGCGACGACCTAATGCAACTGAGGTCCGATGCCAAAGATAAAATTGATAAGGATCAGGAAAAAGCGAAGGCCAGGTTTGACAAGAATAGAAAGAAACCGAAATCATACAGTGTAGGAGATCTAGTTAGAATTGAAAGGACAGTCATTGATAAAGAGCATCAGGGTAAATCTAAAAAGCTTATACCAAAACTTCAGGGCCCGTACCGAATCGTCAAAGCTTTACCCAATGACAGGTTCGTAGTCGAGGACACTCCACTGACTAGGAAAGGAAACAAACGATACGAAAACATAATAGCAATTGATAAGATTCATCCCTGGCTAAATTTTAATGATTATTCCAGTGACGATGGCAACGAGAATGATAACAATGACAGTGAAAATGACAATGAGTAATGGAATAATTAGATTGATTTAGGCAGTAAAAATAAAATTAATTAATGAATTTTATAGTATTATTTTATAGTAGTTTAACTACTTATTACGTTATTATTATTATAATAATGTAAAGATATTAAATGATGTATGAATTATTGAGCTGATTAACAGTATTTCGCATAATTGTGTATTATAATGAATTTGATTGTCGATATGGAATTTATTGAGATTGAGACTAAATGATTAGTGTTAATAATGAATGGAACCGTGTTATAGTTCCGTACGGATTATGAATATTGATTGAAATAGTAATTGTGAGCACAGGCTATGAACAATCAGTACAGAAACGAATGGTATCAAGTAATTGGTATCGTACAGATGATTGTAAACCATAGCAGACCGTGCAAGATGTGTGTATGTTTAAGATAGCTTTATTATGAGCACAGGCTATGAACAATCAGTACAGAAACGAATGGTATCAAGGAATTGGTATCGTACAAATGATTGTAGATAGCAGATCGTGCAAGATGAGTGTGTATTTAAGATAGTTTTATTGTCAGCATAGACTATGAGCAATCGGTGCAGAAACGAATGATATCGAGCACAGATATCGCACAAATGATTGTCTATCATAGTGGATCATGCGAGATGAGAATTTCAGTTTAAAAATAGAGTCTAGATAGAGAATCTGTGATTGTATTAAAATTTATAATGTAATAATTCATTTAACTAAATTAATATAGACATTTATTATTGTATAAATGCTAAAGATATTTAGTTTAGAATATTTATCTTCTTGAAGTGAGAGGACTCACTTGTTGAAGGATGGCCGAACTGTAAGACTAACAGTATTATTCACTCATTGCCAAACTGTTGTTATTTGTAAAGTGACAGGTATCTGTCAGCTGTCATAGAAATGTAAACAGTCTTGTATTTTTCTAATGGTGACATTGACAGATACTCGTCACTAAAGTAATACTCGACTAATTTAATAGTTATGGCTAGCCGTCAAGAGTTTGGACCTTAGCCTCAACTGTCATAGTCGGCAGTTATGATTTTTGTCGACTCACTTGAACTTGAACCGTTGAACAGAACGTTGATATTTTTGATTGTGAAAATTATATCGAAGAATATCCAAGCAATCATCGTTTTATTTCTGAGTTGAGATCGAGTTCCTACACTAAAGATCTGAGCTCATTCCAACCAATATTATACTTATATACTTATACTATATTTCTATACGATCATATGTATGCCAATTACTATTATTTTATTTAATATTTTACATAATTATTTAGAGCCGTGTACGCTCGGTTATGCATATGCTGTAGTTGCCTATGATTGAGTGTGCATTATAGGACAAGGTTAGGTGTACCAATTCTTATTTCTTTCATCATCATCATCTTCCTGCCCTTATCCCGTTTTAATTGGGGTCGGCGCATCTCGTTTTATTTTACCAATTCTTATTTCTTTAAGGTTTATTATTTTGTAACACTCGTTGGTGATCTTTAAATCAATTAATAAATAAATATTTCGTTGAAATCAGAGAGAATGCTAATTTTAACCCACAATTTTGGAGATAAATCTGACCGCGATTGACCCGTTAAAACAATACCGAAACAATTCGTGGAACCTCTCACCTAAATACCAACAATTCATAATTGCCTGTATAATAACGTAATTAATGTGAAAACTTTGATCCGAAACCGCTTAGAATCTAAATCACCCAAAAATATTCCTATTAACATTTTCGAAGTCACCGATACAACTGTGAGTACGACAAAATCTGAAGGCGGTAGGAGTACAAACACAAAACAGGATAAGCACAGAAGTCAATCTCAAGTTTTTTCAATTCACTTTTCATAGTTACGCTCGGCAGTCGCGGTAGGGTCGGCGCCGCTCTGTCCGGGCGCGGCGATAAATACCTAACATAAATTGTAAAAATATTACATGGCCACAAAGTCATGTTCGCTTTCATGGGCCGGGGGCCGGGTCGCTTACCAACCTACCTAACTGTTCTATTTTACGTTAAAACGAACCATCAAAATACAAGCAAATACCTACTTACCTCTCTGAAACAACGGGTAGCTTAAAAAACTATAATTCACCATTTAATGTTGAATTTAAACAACCGTCCACTGAACAGTTACATTAACTTTTTTTGTTGCTTCATCTTTTTTTGTTGCTTCATTGTTGCATAAAAAGTTCACAGACAGGTTTTGTCAAGTGAATGACACTCGCGCTCGCACTGGTCCCAACCGGACCGAGATATCGTGTCCGGTGTGAGCGGTGTCTATGTGTGCATTGCTCGAGCACGCTTTGTATGTAGATTGACTTCTGTATCTATCTCTTTAGTGGTACAACCTTGTAGGCCTGCCCTCAATAAATATCAAACAAATATAAATTACGTTGAGTAGACTGTAATTAGTTGTAAAACGTACTCAAATTCCTTCTATTGTTGGGTTCCGTATAAATCACCAGGAGCTAGGGTTGGAACATGGCGACTAACTAATTAGAAATCGAAGGACTGGTACAATTTGCCTGTCTGCCCCTCCGATTATAATTATGTGTCTTCAAGGGTAAAGTATATAGAGCAATAGGCTCTTAGTAAACTGGTGCGCTTCACCATTAACGATTACATCACTCTTTACCATCAGGTGGGATCGTAGCCAAGGACCAGTTTATATCTATTTTAAAAAAAACCGGGCAAGTGCGAGTCCGATTTGCGCCCTGAGGGTTCCGTACAAATTTACCTATTTTCAGTTTCAGTTCAATTTACGAAGATTTTTCCGAATCGTAAAAAAAGTTTTTTTTTTGACGTAACTACAAATTTACAATTATTAGACTTTTTCCTATACTTGTGCTATCAGACCTTGCTTCATGACAAATTTCAGGATCTAGGTCAACGGGAAGTACTCTATGAATTTTGATTCTCTTGAGTGTGTCGAAATAATATGTTTTTTTGCGACATAAAAGTCTCTAAAGTTTTATTTTTTTACAGCTTGAAGAGACCTGAGTATATTTAATTTCAACTCGATACCTCCACGCGTTCCCGAGATAAAGGGTCTTGACAGACAAACAGACAGACAACAAAGTGATCCTATAAGGGTTCGGTTTTTTCCTTTTCAGGTACGGAACACTAAAAATAAATTGCCGCCAATTGTATGTTTCTTTTGTATTATTATTTCAATTTTTTTCATTTGTAATCTTGGTATGCAATAAAGTTTAAATAAATAAATAAATAAACTTTAGAATTTATATCTAATACTAGTACCCATGAATAAGTTAAGATTCTTTTTACCGTTCCGTAAAGCACCCAAAACTGACCTAACATTTACACGAGTCGGTACGAAATAAAAATTGCAAAAATCCTCATCTCCAGCCACCACACGTCCTAGCCACAAGTGGCTTTTACTAGCTTTAATGGCTAGATTTTTACTATGCCTCCACTTGTGATGCTGCTCACCAATACAAGATTACGAGCTTGAATATAACTGAGAGTCTACTTGACTTCGTTTACGTCATGTCTTTGTGGAATAACAATGGGAAAGGATAAAGAAAATAACAAGTGAAGCGTGTGTGTTATAATTATTGCTTTGTAGTTTGTATTTCCTTAAGAATTCGAGATCGTTGAAAGGAAGTTACACAGTACGGATACCAACCCATAGAATATAAAAGATGTATATATTATTATTACCAAATAATACATATACTATATTTCTTTATAGCAGTGGTGGCCCAGCCAGGCGCATTACTTTGTGTAATTTATTTCATCACCACTGCTCTCAAAACGGTGAAGGAAAACATTGTGAGGAAACCGACATGACCTAGAACCTAAACATTCGAAGACGTGTGACAACCAACCCGCACTGGGCCCGCGTGGTGAATTACGGCCCATTCCCTCTCCTAGAGAGGAGGCCTGAGTCCCAGAAGTGGGAACATTAAAAGGCATAATCAGCCTTTTAATGTTCCTACTGCTGGGGCTTATGCTTATTTTTTTATGATTTTGTTAATAAATAAAATATATTTTAAATGTAGCTAATATGTATATAAAATAAATAAAGTGATTTTGTTTTTGTTGAGTGTGCAAGTCACCTCCTGCTTTTTTTTTATCGTTGGATAATAACATAGTTTAGACAGGGACCATAGCATTTACATAGTTTTAGTAACCAGTTTACTTAAGCCTCCCAAAACCACAATTTATTATTAACATGATTGAAAAGAGTTTCTGACTGACTGACTTCATGACATTTCAAAAGTGCCTGTAAATGGTTTATTTGAAATAAAATGCTTTGAATCTTGAATCTTGAATATCTTTGTTTTCCATGTGTCGCAATAGTTTCAACCGGAGGTTGTCCATAAGTGCACTAGCATAGCGCGTACGGGGATAATCGTCGGTTGGTATCACGTTCCAAAAAAATTGTCTAAAGGTCCTCTGCGAGTTAGTTTCGGGCTTTCGGCTCCTCGAACGCCTTCCAAAGGTCCAGGTTCTAAGATAGGCTAACCCATAAAATTAATACACAATAGTATTTTATGATATAAAAAAATGTAATAACAATTATAGTTTATAGTCGGCAGGACTTTTTATAACGTCCTCAGATATTGGGAACAATGAACTAGTCGTTTTACCGGCGACGGCACAATTGAGTTTAAAATTATCTACTTTTATTAAATATATTAGCTTCTGTCAGCGGAAAATTATCTAACTAACGGATTGATCTTCACGAAATCGATCTTTTAAAACTCGATGTATTACTGAATCGATTCTTTAGACTTCGATTCGAATCGATTCAAAAATCGATCTATCCCTAACCGCGACCAAGAGCGCTATATAAAAACATAAATACACGTTCTTAAATAGCTCCATATCTTGCACGATTAAACAACTACCCATAAGAGAGCTAAACAAGATAATCACGGGGGCAATTCCACGAGTCTTCAAAGAGGCGAAACGATAAACTTTCTGCCTTCCTCACAACTTAATTGCCCTATTTAAGAATAATGCTTGAAACTAACCGGTAGGCCAGAAATAGACGGGTTTAGGGATTGTACGAAAGAGTTACGCGGCCCAGTAACGCAAAGGAGAACTGAAGGGACACGGGGTGAGTTTTAGAAACGAAACGAAAGGGGGCAAGCAGAGGAGCTTAGAGTCTCAAAACGCGGACTTGAAACAACGAGGGCCAGTTAAGGGCTCGTGCGATAAGAAGACTCCTTGTCAGAACCAGTACGGTACCGCGCTGGCAGGACCCAATATGTTGCTGCGTCCAGCAATACCCACGCACGACGCTGCTGTACGTGTCGAGACTACATCACACCACGAAGGCTGAGGAGATCGTGGAGTATGTACGCGTGAAGACAAACTGGACTTTGAGAGTCGTGCAGTTGAAGTCGCCCCATAACACCAATTGTAAGTCGCTTGTGGTGCGGGTGCCGACTCAAAACTTGAAGACCTTCCTCAAAGGAGAGTTTTGGCCAAAGGGTGTCGTGTATCGACGATTTCGTGGAAGGATACCGACCTCGTAGCGAAACACGACGCCGTCACTTCGTATGTAATAATTTGTAAAAATAAATAAATAAGTTTTTGTATGTTCTTATACTTATTTACTTTGTGTAATTTATTTCATCACCACTACTCTCATAACGGTGAAGGAAAGCATCGTGAGGAAACCGGCATGTCCTAGAACCAAAAATTCGAAGACATGTGACATCCACCAACCCGCACTGGGCCCGCGTGGTAGATTACTGCCCATACCCTCTCCTAGAGAGGAGGCCTGAGTCCCAACAGTGGGAATATTATAAGGCCGACTATGCTATGCTATGTTCTTATTATGTATAAGTTTATTATTTTTAAGTTTATTCTATGTATTTTGTCTATGAGTCTTAGTTGCCTGAAAATAAAGAATTATTATTATTTTTTATTATTAGTTAGTGGAAGTCCCTCTCGCCCCCTCTCTTAAAAATGCTAGAAAAGACGTTTGAAGGCAGTTTTGGCTGAATGATTTTTATACTACTTACAAGTTAAAGTCAAGAGTGAATAGGTTACTTCTAGGCAAGCGTGCTCCATCATCAACCACATTTCATCAGGTGAGATAGAAATAAATACTTATTTTATTTGGATTCTTCTTTCAAACTATTCTCTTAACCATTCACACACATTCCAGTAGTCAACCCAAATCAAGCCATTTCATGTTTCACACGATCCAACCATCGTTTCTGTAGTGAAATTTTCTTCACAAAAACTATAAAATCAATTCAAGATTTTTCGATCGATATGACTTTATTTTTTCTATTGGAGTGGGAATTCATCTCTCTCATAGGGTGGAGCGTGAGGGATTGACAAACTATTACTGACTAAAAAAACCTGTGTCCTTCAGTTGCACTTTCCGTTCCAGGACCACAATATCTTTTTCGAGAATTCCCGTGACCGATCGATATGATTTGTGTTGTAATCTAGCGACAGTAACAATCAAAAGTAAGATTTATAAGATTTATTCTTTATCTAAACGTAATTTATAACATTACTTAACGGAGAGTAATAAACAATAAACACAAATAACAAAATTAACAACTTTGTCACCGGAGTTTGCATACAAATTGCCGAGTTTAAATTATTTGCGAAGTTGGTCGAAAATAATAATATTTTAACATGGCGGGGACGGGGTGTCAAGAAAAGTGTTAATAGATTAAATTATCTTTGAACCTACTTTTTGGATTCAAGTTATTATCTAAGATAATGTTGATATAGACAGGGAGCGCAGGTCGCTGGCTCTCCGTTGCAATATGCTGGCCCGCAGGTTTGCACGCTGTATTGATTCTGTAAAAAACTGGGCAAGTGCGAGTCGGACTCGCGCCCTGAGGGTTCCGTACAAACTTACCTTTTTAAATAGTTGAGTTCCTGAATGGAGTCTCGAAGTAACGTAACAACAAATTTACAGTTTTCAGATTTATTCCTAGACTTGTGCTATAAGACCTTGCTTTATGCCAAATTTCAGGATTCTGTGTCAACGGAAAGTACCCTATGCATTTTGATTCCCTTGAGGGTATCGAAATACAGATACGTTTTCTACGACATAAACGGCCGTATCTTTTTTTTACTTAACTTAGAAGCTTGATTTTTTCACAACTTCAAGGGACAACACAATACATTATTTGTCTACACTCCCAAGCATCATCATCTTCCTGCCTTTGTCCCATATTACTTGGGGTCAGCGCAACACGTTTTTTACTTCCATTGTGTCCTGTCACCCGTCACGCTATCACCGACTCCCTTTTCTTTCACATCACTCCACACACAATCTATCCATCTTTTCTTTACCCTCCCTCACCGTAGAATAATTAAAAAAAAAAAAACAAAAAAAATGAAGCACTCAACGCCTCTAATTATTCCATTAAAAATTCAACTAAACAAATAGAAAAGTCGAATTTTGTGGACTATTTCAGCGCTCATCAGATCCCTATCAACGATAAAATTAAGTGCCCTCCGGGTAACAACTCAAAACAATTAATATATAATGGGAACTAATATTAAATTTTAGGGTCGCTTGTCCCACTGAAATATGTAGGAAAAGAGCTATTTCGGGACGGAAGAATATGCAGAGTTCAAAAATCGATTTGATAGGTAAATTAAGTTTCGGAGGTGGGGTTTTTTTTTAGGTGGGAAATTATCCAATGACTTCTACCGTTCTAGTGTGTGACTTATTCTGACTAAACCCCACTTCTATGTTCCGTCTTTACCTTCCAGGACCCCGGTTTTTCCTTTTAGACTTCGACCCTGCTGGGCCCCCTATGGTTTTGCTGACATCTCCTTGAGGCGCGCGTGGAACATTACGCGCCGTCGATGACTCGGACTCAGTCCAGAAAGTTGTCGGACGGCCGTACGGCGAGCTACCAATTGCTCGCCGTACGCAAGCCCACTCCTACGGTGGCTGGAAATTGGGGTCAGGATCTCGGGCGGCTGGGGTGTGAGGAAGTCCGTTCGCTCACGCGTTCAGCCGCCTCCATCGCTAGCATTACTGCTTCGCAGAAGGAGGCGGCCGCCTGCCATTCTTCCTCACTCCAGACCATGGCCTGTGCCAGGGCCGGCTTATGTTTTTGCCGACTTAAGTTTTAGCATAGCATAGCATAATCAGCCTTTCAATGTTCTCACTGCTGGGTCTCAGGCCTCCTCTCTAGGAGAGGGAATGGGCCGTAATCCACCACGCGGGCCCAGTGCGGGTTGGTGAATGTCACATGTCTTCGAATTTTTGGTTCTTGGACATGCCGGTTTCATCACGATGTTTTCCTTCACCGTTTTGAGAGCAGTGGTGATGAAATAAATTACACAAAGTAATGCGCCTGGCTAGGTTTGAACCCGCGACCTACAAACTCGTAAGTCGGAGCCGTTACCATTCGGCCACCACTGCTCTTAAGTTTTAATAACCCTAAAAATAAAACTAGCCATCTCAATATTACCTTCAAGCATCTTAAATCTTACAACAGTTAAGTTCCACAGAAAAAAGGTTTTAACTTTTCGACAATGAAACTTCACCGTAAACTCTTTGTTACTAAGTATGCTCAAGAAAATGAGTGAGAGACATAAAAACTTTTTAGAAAAAAAAAATAACCGACTTCACTAAAAAAAACACTAAAAGGATCAAAATAACTTTAATTTCGGAGTCGGTGTTTCTCGGTATTGTTTGTTTCTTATTTAACACCGACTTCCGAAATTAAAGTTATTTTGATCCTTTTAGTGTTTTTTTTAGTGAAGTCGGTTATTTTTTTTTTCTAAAAAGTTTTTATTTCACACTTTTTAGTTGCGATACACTTATAAACAGAGTGCCTATTTCTAATGACAATTCCAATTAACCCAAATACTGCTAGGTTACATTGTTTTATTATAAAGTTGCTGTGCCTACCTTCCTCCTTCCGGCTGCATCATCAGATCAGTTCGATAGTACCTTATAGCCAAAGAGCATCTCACGACAATTCTAATAAGCCCAAACACGGCTAGGATACATTGATTAATTACGGAGTTCCTGTGCCTACCTTCCGGCTCCATCATCAGATCAGTTCGATAGTACCTTATAGCCAAAGTGCATCTCATGACAATTCTAATGAGTCCAAACACGGCTAGGTTACATTGATTAATTACGGAGTTCCAGTGCCTACCTTCCGGCTCCATCATCATCATCATCAGATCACTTCGATGATACCATTTTCAACGTAACTATTCAGAATCATTCATTTATTTGTATTGTCATAGTCGCTTAACTATATCTTCAATGTGATATCTATTTGAGTATGAAGTTCCGTTGACCATTTCTGGTCTTCTTCATCAGTTCCACTTCATCAAATGTTACTTTTTGACTGTAAATGCTTAAGTTCTTGATGAAAATACTAAAATTACCATAGGGTTGCCTATAATTTTTGAGGAGTTCCCTCGATTCCTCATGGATTCCATCATCAGAACTGGATTTTGAAAAAAATGGGACCAATCTGGAAGCATATCCTATAAAGGGAAAAAAAAATTTTGCAAATCGGTCCATAAACGACGGAGTTCTGAGGTAACAAACATAAAAAAAAAAATAATGATAAAAAAAAAAAAAAAAAAAAAAAAAAAAAAAAAAAAATACAACCGAATTGAGAACCTCCTCCTTTTTTTTGAAGTCGGTTAAAAATGGCTACCAGTCGCGTAATTCTGTCGTCCGCCTGATGAATTTTGATTATGGACACGTAGCAACGGATCGTGGGGGAAATACTGAAAGGAATTAAGTTTTGCATCGGGTTTTTGTGTGAGAGGTGGGCAATTGTTTTTCGAACTAGTCGTTTTAGAAACATTCGTAACTAAGTTCTGGTAGCAATTTATTCGTTAATGCTTCAAAGCTTCAAAGGAACTTAGAATTGCCAAAAAAAAAACAACTGTTTAATAAATATTTTTTAATAATTATTGATGATGATTGAAAGACGATGTGGTGGACGATTTTTTTTTTTGAGTTCGGAAATCGCCTAAATCTGGTACAGAAACCTCCCGAACTTATCATGTCCGCTGAGGACCTGTGTCATGCGGAAGGTGATGACGCCGTAACGCCTGTCCAGCAACTCATCAAAGAGGAGATCTACCGCCATGATTATGGCGTGCCCAGTGTATCGATTTCTGAAATACGGTGTAAAATAGACAATGACCCCTTTAAGAAGTTTTCAGCTCCTCCAATCACAATTTAGTTTATATTTTGTTCATGAAATTAACGAATTCATAACTTACTATTTTACAAGCAACTTTTGTACCAACGTAATGAAATAAAAAGTTGAGTAATTAATGAAGCTAATTAACATAATTGCAGCAGCTGTGACAAGCAAAATGGCGGTCGTTGTTTTTCCTAGAACATTTTCACAAACTTCATTCACAAAAAAAAGCTTTATATTTGGCGTTTTTTTTTTAATATTTTGTACTTAACAGAAATATTACATGGTTAATCTAATATTCATTTTACTGGCACCTGTCACTTGTCAGTCAAAAACAAAAGTTGATAATTCCCACATGTGATTAAAATTTCAGTAATAATTATTTTACATAGCTATTACTACGTACGAGGGGCCAAAGCCAAGTCGCAGAGGCCCATTTTCATGGAACGTGATACCAATTATTATTATCACAATAAAGAATCTACAGGAACTTTAAAACTCTTCGTTCACAGCGTACAATTAGAACAAAAACGAACCAAAAACATTAAGTCGTGCTTGCCTTTAATGGCCGAATTTCGGGCACACATCGTCGTTCCCCGACAACGGCGCAAGTGCAAACGCCGCAGTTTCTAGCCGCAAGTGAGGACGGATGTGATTCTGGGATGTCGCTTGCAGTTTTGTGATGTTTGCGGTTGGGTCTTGTGTTCGTACAATGTTTGGCTTGGGCATTCGTTATTATTTCAGCGCAGTTTCTGAGTGTCAGTAGTATTTTTAATGGAAGTTGATGCGATAATTTTAGCAAGAGAGTAGACGGTATTTCTATTTAAACCAGCAGCGTAGCTAGTCCAAGGTCCTTTATCAAACATTTTTAAGGGTTTCTTCGAGATGGGGTCGCGATTAGGGTTGCCAACCGTACTCTAAACTAGAGTATTGTACTCTAAACCAAACCAAGGTCACCGACATAGCACGAAGAATCGCCAAACTTAAGTGGCAATGGGCAGGGCATATTGCTCGCAGAACGGTTGGCCGTTGGGGCCGAAAGGTTCTGGAATGGCGACCACGTACCGGAAAACGTAGGAAGGCCTCCTACAAGGTGGACCGATGACTTGGTAACGGTTGCGGAAGTCCGATGGATGCGAGACGCACAGGACCGTTCATTGTGCCGACACTTGGGGGAAGCCTATGTCCAGCAGTGGACGTCTTTCGGCTGAAATGATGATGATATATAGCTGATTATGCATATCATAATCACATGGTTCCCACAGTCAGAACTCAAACCTTTCAGTGGTTTCAGAACACCGTTTTCCAGCCGCTAACGTATTCCCACACCGATACATCATTTGAAATAGAAATGAGGCTGAAATATTCTCGTCTACATTTCGCATACAGATTAATTTCAACCCCAAGCGATTATAGTAAAAACAAAACTAGCTGTCAATACCGAAGCCATAAATTCCCGTTCGGTTTAGACAGAGTATTACGTCACAATACGCGCGCTCCGCAATACATGCTGATTTATTATTGGGCCACTGGTATTGGAAGATAAAATACTGTCAGTGTACATGTATGGTTTAATTTATATAGAAAGATGAACCTAGTTCGGATAAAATATGTATAACGTACGATTCGATAGACAAGAATAACTCTTATTGAACTTATTTATATTGAAGACTAGCTTTTGCCCGCGGCTTCGCTCACGTCAACTGACTACTCTATTCTGCTCTACCCAACTCTACCCTAATCTACCCTAATCTACCTTAATCTACCATACTATACCCTACTCTACCATACTCTTCCCTACTCTACCCTACTCTACCCTAATCCCTAATCTACCTTACTCTACCCTACTCTACCCTACTCTACCCTACTCTTCCCTACTCTACCCTCCTCTACCCTACCATTTTTTTTATTTTTTTTCTATCATAATATCCTTCTCCTGACAATAACAAACACAACAAAAAAAAAAATTTGTAAAATCGGTCCAGCCGTTCACGCGTGATGACGTGGCCAAGGGAAATAGGGATTCATTTTTATTATATATATAGACTAGCTGACCGGCGAACTTCGTACCGCCTAATAGTCAATGAATGTTGTATTTAGTAACTTGCTTTTCCTAAACACAAGTAAAACGAACTACGTATGCTTTAGTATCAGTAACCGAACACAGCCTAGGGAAGAGTTAGATTTAAAGGTACACATATGTGGAAAGATGCCTAATATAAGCTGTAACTGTCCAAGTATTGAGAAGGTCGCTCAAACTAAATATCTTGGAGTTGTGGTAGATCAAGCACTGTCCTGGTATCCTCAACTTGAGCAAATCTCTGGGAGAATAAGGAAACTTAGTTGGATTTTTAAAACTCTTAGACATATTGTTCCATCTAAAATAGTAAGTTGTAAAAACCGTCCCAGAAATCTTCTAAATGAGCTATATGTAGCACTGGCCCAGTCAGTATTATTGTACTGTATCCCAATCTGGGGCGGGGCAGCAAAATCTAAATTCTTAAACATAGAACGACCGCAGCGTGCATTAATAAAAATAATGTATTTTAAAAATAAAAGATTCTCCACTGCTAGCTTATACCAATTAAGTGGTTTACTATCTGTAAGGAAACTGTATGTAACCCAAAGCATACTCAAAATACATAAAAACCGACCATCTGGTGATAACGAAAAATCAAAAAGGAGAAAAGATTTAGCTGTCGCAGTTCCCCTAACTAAAACTAGATTCGCTTGCAAGCAATTTCATAAACGCGCTACTCAGCTCTATAACAAAATTAACAAACATGTTAAATTATTCAATAAAAGTTACCACGACTGTAAAAAAAGTGTAACAGATTGGATAAAACCACTTACCTATGAGGAAACTGAGGCACTCCTGGAACACGTTGAGTAGCTGTAATACATCTCATATGTATGTTTATATACTAAATACAACTTAAAACACCATACACCACATCACATCACACACCACACCACATGCCACAACACACCACACCACACCACACCACACCACACCACACCACACCACATCAAATCACATCACATTACACCAAACCACACTAAACCACACACCACATAACACCACGCCACATACCACACTTATCACTACTTACCACACACTATACACTACACCGCATGCTCTATTATTATCACTATCTACTTATAAAATTTATATTATGGAAAATGTACTTACGTTGCATACTTACCCTTAAGGTCTATGTACACTATATTGACTTCGGTTAGTATAAGTGTATGACAGTGATGTGAAAGAGCGGAGCCTTCTAATACAGGCATTGTTTGCTTAAATGGAGGCTCCAAATACGTTATGTAATGTAATTTTCTATTTTCCCAAATAAAAATATTTGTATTTGTATTTATTAGCTAAACTGTCAAAGGATAACGCCATCTACTGGTATTACCATAACAGCATAATTCATTTTAAAATGACATTTTAATTAGAGATGGCGTTGTTTTCGAATCAGTAAGTTTTTCCATATTTTCTCACCGCTTAAACCTTCCCTGGACTATCACAACTATTTCAAGACCAAAATTAGCCAAATCGATCCAGCCGTTCTCGAGTTTTAGCGAGACTAACGAACAGCTATTCATTTTTATATATATAGATAGATAGATGTGAAAGTGTGAAATAAGTTCTTCCGCTCTGGGTGATGTGAGAGGGAGTTTCAGACTTTTACGCTTGTCTTAACTTCAATGTTTGTAACGCAAAGGAGAAAATTATCAACGTCATAATTGCTTTAACCGAAAGATGTAGACAGCTGTGCCTCGTAGACCTGGCCTCCCTTAAAGGTCGCCTCATGAACTGGTCCTGTGTTTATCATGTTGTATGTAGATACATAAATGGAGGGTGAAGGGAGGAGAGAGGAGGCTGGAGGAAGTTAAAATAATCTGATACTAACGCATCCCTGTTCTTTCCATTTGGTTTCATGCGAAATGTCGGCCCGTGATCAAAGAACATGCAGATGTAGGATATTTTATTCCCTTGAGACGGAAACCCGCGCCTAATTTACACGAAAGGAGAACCCAAACATTTAGAACTTTGGACCACCAGCATCAAATAAAACTACTGTGATTATTTCACTGACGTCAAACTGACTAAAAGATCCAAAGATTAAAACAAAGAAAAAAAAACCAAACAAAAAAATCTCCGATCTGCCAATAATTATCGTCTACTACAATGTTCTGGGTTTATCCAGTACAGGCGATCTCTCTTAGTAATACGCTCACAGTGAACATCAGCCCCCCTAGCCAAGTTACAACCGTTTCGTTTCGATTCTCTTTTCGTTGATCGCCTCGAGTCGGCCACGCCTCTTATTCCTTTGTTCTGACCACGTGACTGAGCGTTGAGATGACGTCAGAATAAGGGAATCGGAAGCGTGGCCTACTCGAGGCGATCAACGAAAAGAGAATCGAAACGAAACGGTTGTAACTTGGCTAGGGGGGCAGGACGGCTTCAAGTCGGTTCTGTGAACACATTCGCAGGAAGTTGGTGTAATCATCACAGCGTTGATTTGATGGATTCGTTTCTCATAATAACATTGTTAATTTGTATGTATCTAAGTATACTTATATTTATTATTGTATTTCTTTTCTATTTGTTTACCATTAAGTTGCACTTACCATGTTATGTTTCTGCACCACCCTAAGGTCGACTGGTAGAAAATGCCTAAGGCATTAAGTCCACCTTTGTACAGTGTTTCTTACTAGTGCATAGTTTTAATAAATCATCATCTTCCTGCCTTTGTCCAGTCTTATTTGGGGTCGGCGCAACACGTTTTTTTCTTCCATTCTGTCCTGTCACTCGTCACGCTATCACTAACTCCCTTTTATTTTATATCACTTCTCTTAATAAATAAAGAAAAAGCTTAATTGACCTTCAAGTGACCTTTAGACCACCGGCACGAATTTGAAATATAGTGATTATTTCACTGACGTCAAACGAATCAAAGTTTGAAACAACGAAAAAAGCTTAATTATAGTATCAAAGTTAAACCCAATTATTATATCAAAAAGTGCATGAGGAAAATGTTATAGAATTTAGGTTAAAAAAAAAAGCTGTGGAGATTCTAACGATGACTATCAGAGTCCAAACTCTAAAAATATCGAATATGGTCTTAACATGTCTGGCAGTCTGATGACTTTTAATATTGTCGGGTTGAAGGACGAAGTTACCCGACTTAGGATCAGTGATATATGGACCAGGGGACCTAAGGGCGATTTACGACCAAAGGTACATAGGTGAACCGAAGGAACATAGGTGGGTTTTAGTCAGCAAGTTTGACGCCCTCTCGCACCACCCCAGAGCGAGAGAAAATTATTAAATGATTTCCCACCTCAAAAAGAAAGCCAATGATTTCCAACCTGTACTGTCACAAAGTTGGTCCTCAACGTAGTCCCTAGATTTCCACACTTCCCGGAGGGCATAGGACACCTTTTAGACTGGTAAAAACATTCTGTGGGGTATTTTTTGTCGTTTCACGCAAGCGAAGCCACGGGTCAAAAAATCACATATTTGGATATGTCGGAATATAAATGTTGTGGCCAGATCTTAGAAATAGAAAGTTTGAATATATGTCCTACTTTCTTTAGAACTTTTATTATCATAGAAATCCTACATCAATGATATGGCCAAACGAGGATTGACATATCATCAAACGTTAACGTCTATACGATCTGACCTGTTTTAGTTGGCCATAATATCATCAAGTGATCAATTCTAAGATCTTGCCAAGACATAGACATAATCACGATGACTGGCAAGCTTCTGTGCTATTAACTCGCGACGAGGTGAAGGACGCGTCGACGTCACTAACATGGATTCCGAACTCAAGTGTTGTCTAATGCGAGCTGCGGTTGTCAAACTTTTCACTCCAGTCGAGTAAAGTTGTATTAATCAGGTTATGACTGACCTGTTGGTCTAGTGGTTAGTGGCCCTGACTGTTATGCCGGAGGTCGTGGGTTCGATTCCCACCCAGGACAAATGTTTGTGTGATGAGCACGATCATTTGTTCTGTGTCTGGGTGTAATTTATCTATAATATGTATGTATTTAGAAATATATAAGTATGTCTATCAGTTGTCTAGTACTCATAACACAAGCTCTGCTTAGCTTGGGACTCGATGTCGCTGTCGTTGTGTGATAGTTGTGGAAAAAAAAAGGTAAAATGAAGATGATGAAGAAATATATATTAACCAGCTGACACGGCAAACATTGTTTTGCCATATAAATTATTTTGGGCCACCCTTATCAACCAGGGGTATAAAATATAGCCTGCAACCTATTCTCAATACTACTACATATTATACACAAAAAAAAAACATAAAAATGGTCAACCCGTTTTGGAGGAGTTAGTAAATGTCACATTCTTCGAATTTTTGATTTTTAGGACATCCCGTTTACATCAATCACCGTTTTGAAAATGTTCTTTTGCAAATGAAGTACTTGCAAAATGGCGCGGTTCGGAGATAAGCGCGGTAAATATATTTTTTGATATCTAAACAACAAGTCTTAGTTATATAATTTTAAAAGTGTACCAAAAGAATAAGAAAATAATATTTTTATGTATACATTGCCCCCCCTCGAGATGTAATTTTGGCAAAAAAGTGAAAATTCCAAAAATGACGATTACTGCATTTACAATTAGCAGGGCAGAAGTGATGATGAAATAAACTACAAAACTACTACACGACGAAGGTACAATTCGTAAGTCAGGGCAGTTACCACTGAGACACACTGCTCTAAACACATGCAGTTTTACGTATACCAGTGGCGTAACTATAGGGTGGCCCCCTCTTTGAGGAGTGGCTGGAAAGGCAACACGGCGTCATTACCCTCCGTATGACGCAGGTCCTCACCGGACACGGTAAGTTCGGGAAGTTCCTGCACCGAATTCGTGCGGAAGCGACGCCCGGGTGTCGCCACTGTGTGGACCGCCCGGAGGACACGGTGGAGCATACGGTGGAGGTGTGCCCCGCTTGGGCAGAGCAACGCCGTGTCCTCGTGGGGGCGATCGGCAGCGGCGATCTCTCGCGCCGGGCCTTGGTACAGGCCATGGTCCGGAGCGAGGAGGAGTGGCAGGCGGTCGCCTCCTTCTGCGAAGCAGTAATGCTAGCGAAGGAGGCGGCCGATCGCGTGAGGCAACGGTCCTCACGCCCCAACCGCCGCCGGGATTCCGATCCCGATTTCCGGCCACCGTAGGCGCGGGCTTGCGGACGGCGAGCAATGGGTGGCTCGCCGTCCGACCGTCCGGTAACCGTCTGGACCGAGCCCAAGTCGTCGACGGCGCGTGTTGTTCCACGCGCGCCTCAAGGAGTTGTCAGCAACTGTAGGGGCCCAGCAGGGTCGAAGCCTACCGGGGCCAAGGGTCTGATTCTGAAAGGAAGACTCGGCCCTGGTACGAAAGGCAACGAAGGAACAGGAGTGGGTTTTTAGTCAGTAAAAGTCTGACACTATCTCCCGCCTCGCCCAAGAGCGGGGGATGTCATAAGATGATTTTCCCACAGGAAAAAAAAAAAAAAAAAAAAAAAAAAACAATAGGGTGGCAAGGCTGGCAAAATGCCACGGGCCCCTGGCCTGGTGGGGCTCCCGGTTCAAGAGGCTTTGAGCTCAGAACAACCACAAAATATACAAATTCAAGTAAATTATTAAGATAATAAAACGCATTCATAAGAAAAGGATCAATTGCCGCGGTATGTTGCGAGCCTTACCACCTTATAAATACGCCACTGGGAAGCCCACCTTCAAAGACGTAATATAAAATTCTTCGTGTATTATAGAACTTGCTGATTTATTAATAATAAAGTATATTTTATGTCTCACTTCAGTGATTTATCCAAATTAAATTACAAAGTTGATGATTTTCCTGGGGGCCCCATCCAATGATTTTGCCACGGGATGGTTTAGTTACGCCACTGACGTATACTTTAGTATATTTAACATTGTACGTTTCTCTGGGTTTCCAGAACTTTCCCGAACTCATGTCCGCTCCCAAAAGTTAGAAAACTAACAATGTTGAAACTGAGAAAAGCGCAGCACTAAATGGTGGAGAGGTGAGTTTTAGACAGGGTAATGATATTTCAAACTAAGATACTAGCTACAACCTAGAGGTTTTTAAGTCAAGCATTCTCCATCATCACTTACCATCAGGTGAGATAGTGGTCAAACGCGAGCCTATCAATAAATTGTAGAACGTATTGTCACCACAATCCGGCTGAACGTGAGGTAGCCACATTACATTACAGCGACGTTTTTTAATCCGGCGCGCCAACTTGTAATACGGCATGTTTTACGATACGAATGCGTCATCCACATATAACTTCATATAAAAAAAAACGAAAATGGGATGAAATATTAATTCATTTACGAGTTTTATTACTACTTTCTGATGTATTGTAAATAAGGACCGAATTTTCTCAACCATTACGTAAAACTCAGTGTTCAGTCAGAATATATATGAAGTAGGTATGCAGATTTCGTGAATACTTTATTGAAATTTTAATTTATCTGGGTCCAATCCCTTTGCATTTCAATTGAACAGTGTTCAGGAATTGATCCGAAAACAAAATGGTTTCATGTTGAAATCCCTTGACTCAGTAAAACGTAATAAACAATTCAGTCATAAAAAAACTCGCGTATAAAAAAACAGTCAAAGAATAATAAAAACTTTGAGAACTCGAAACTATATCAACAGCAGAAACCAGTTTGCTAATATTCGAAGCGTCAACGACGTACGTCGACAGTCACACAGCGGCCACCATCAGACTCGGTACCGCGGAATGGATTTTACCGGCAAAATCGCTATCGTCACCGGTGCAAGTTCCGGCATCGGAGCAGCAACTGCCAAACTGTTTTCACAACATGGAGCGACACTCGCACTAGTTGGACGAAATGAAACAAGATTACATGCCGTTGCAAACCAGTGTGAAGCCGTGAAAGGATTGCGACCCTTATGTCTCCTCTACGACTTGACTAGCGACGAAAATTGCGATGAAGTCGTCAGAAAAACAGTGCAAACCTTCAAAAGGATAGACATTCTTGTAAATTGTGCTGGAAAAGCAAGTGTTACTTCCCTCTTTGATACGAATATGGATGCTTTCGATGATCTAGTCGCTCTGAATCTTCGAGTGCCTTACAAAATGACACAGCTGTGTATACCGCATCTACGAAGAACCAAAGGCAATATCGTGAATGTTTTTGGTGCTCCTGGTCGAGTCAGACCCGGCTTCCTACACTTCGCGATGGTCAGAGATGCTTTACAGAGATTTACGAAAGCTGGTGCTTTGGAATTAGTAGTCGAAGGTATAAGAATGAATGCTGTTCGTCCAGGATTAACCAGAACGAATATTTTATCAAATTTGAATGTGCCAGAAGATGATATGGCTCATGCGTATGAGAAACTTGCTCATACAGTACCTAATAATGTGATAATAGAGCCGGAGGAGGTTGCTAAAATGATTTTATTCGTTGCTAGTGATACTAGTCCAAATCTTACTGGTGCTAATGTGGTGGTTGATGGAGCTGCGTCTGGTGGTGTTTAGTGACAAAGTGACAAACATGATGAAGTGTCAAATACAAGCTAAACATTGTCAATGAGATGACACCTTAAGCGATAAAATGTGTGTAAACAAAATATATAGTTTGAATTTGATATTAATTAAACTATCAAAAATGTTGTTAAAGAACAATGAATTTTATCAAAAACAAATGTAACAGATCGGTAAGCAACCAAAATGATATAATGATAACACTTGATGGAGTAAAAACTCATATTTTGAAACGTATTTCGTTTTAATTGGTGTCCATTAGAATGTACCCAAAAATAGAAAATTACCAACTGACATTGACAACATAATAGCTAATTTTGTATACAATGCTGAAATTACTTCGGATGTGGGCGATTTAACACAAAATATTTAAATTCCTCATTGCGCTGTTTTGTAACTTTTTATTGTACAACAAAACTATCATATATGTATCTTTTTGTGTTTGTATTACAGCTAATACATAAAATCAAATAAAATTTTAAGAAGTAAAGTCAAATATTTTAAGTTACATAACATTTTCTACATTATGTAAGAGTATAACCACATGAATCACATAAACAGATATTTAAAAACCGGTATATAAAAATAGATCTCAAACAGGTTAAGTATCTCCGTATAAGGAAAACTTGTACAATAATATTATAGTGATGACGGAAAGCCGTCGTGACGTAACAACCATAGGATACTACAGAAGGTCAGCCCCATACAATCGGTGACCGAAGACGGGCGCACGCGTATAAACACTGACGCATAAGTACGTACGTCTATGGGAAATCTTCAAATGATTTCTTCTGCTCTAGGATGGAGAGGGGCGAAAGAGTGTGCCAGATTTTCACTGACTAAAACCACGTGTGTCCTTCAGTTGCCCTTTGCGTTCTAGGACCGCAGGTTTCCCTTTCGGAAGCGAACCTATGGCCCAATTAGGCTTCGGTCCTGCTGGCCCCTACGGTTTTACTGACATTTCTTTGAGGCGCGCGTGGAACATTACGTGCCGTCGACGGGCTCGGTCCGGACGGTTACCGGACTGCCGGACGGCGAGCTACCCGTTGCTCGTCGTGTTCCAGTTGCCTTTTACGTTCTAGTACCGCGGGTTCCCTTTTAAAAAAATCTCCGTGGCCCTTGCCAGGGTTGATGCCCCTGCTGGGCCCTTATTGTTTTGCTGTCATCTCTATGCGCGTGTTTTCGCCAGTTGCGTAGAGTCGACCTTCTGTATATAGTTATTCTGTGTCATGAATGTTGAGAGAATGATTAACAACACATGTAAGTACTTGAGTTTGTTGCTATTATTTGATTGTTCATTCTTACGTACATACATGTATGTGATTTTTAAAAACACATTATGTTTTGTTATTATGGAATATTTGTATCTTCAAAGGTTTTATCAAAATATAACGGACTTTAAAATCAGTGATGCTATTGGTGGTTAGTGTATATGATATTTACATCATTATTGTACCTACTTACACAATTTTAAGAAGAGTAGAAAATGCTTTTTTTAGATAAGAAATCGTCAAACAACTTCTGCTGTTTTGACTGGAGCAAGAGGCAGTGACTTACCCCCGATTTCTGATTTAAGCATTTGAAGTTGAGTATTTCTCAAACTCTACTTTAGCCTGCTAACCTGTAAAAATTTGGCATTTAAGTACAGTTTGAGACATACTTAACTCAAAATACTCAATTCAGAAACCCGCCTTTAACCTCAGATACATTAAGAAACAAAATGTCACTCAACATGGAAATTGTCTAAGCACAATTTCCACTGAACCTAACATTTGTCTACATTCCCGCAACATTCAATATGAAAGCACATAATTTCCCAAACAATACGAAGCCTATATTCACTTCCAAAAACAACAAAAATCTTCACATGTTCTGCTGATGAAAAGCTCAGCATTGTTCGTAAGCCCCTCTGTTCGCGGTCGCGTAGTTTCAGGTTATTTCCAGGCAAAAAATCTTGGCCTTCACAAAATGTTGGAATCGTACCTCACATTTTGTGATGATGGTACGAAACGGGCGCTTTCAATTTTCCTGTATGTAAAAGGTCATGGAAAGGTTTGTGTTACTTCTCTAGACTAGTTTCGGGATACCTAATATGTGAAGACTAGCATCTGCCAGCAGATTTACCTGCGTGATAAAAGGTTTTTCTACACAAACTTTGGACCCCCGTTTCATCCCCTTAGAGGCTGAATTTTGGAAAATCCTCTCTTAGTGCTCGCCTACGTCATAAAAGGAAGCCTTGTGCAGAATTTCATGTTCCTAGTCCCAGTAGTTTCGGCTGAACGTTGATATGTCACTCAGTCAGTTTCTCCTTTTATATAGGGTGACTGGCAATTAGTGTACGATACTTAAACACGTGATTGTGCTCATGATAACAAACAATTCTTATTATGGGAGCAAAGCCGAAATCGCGAAAATAATATCATATGTTCAGTACATTAGGCAAACATAAATGTACTGAACAGCTGAATTTTTTTCGCGATTTCCGATTTGTTCCCATAGTAAAAGTTGTTGGTTATCATGAGCACAATCACGTGTTTAAGTATCGTACACTAGTTACAAGTCACCCTATATACTTCGTATATGTATATACGTAAACTAGTTGACCCGAAATGGTCATGTGTCTTAGCTAAGAACTGTCAAACACGCGAACTGTCTAACACGCGATTAAATAGTCGTTGTAGTTTTCTGAAATTATCAAATTTTCTGCGCAACTTTGTTAATGTTTTCTTTCATAAGAAACTTCTCCTGACAATAACAAACACACCAAAAAACGAATTAGCGAAATCGCGTTATGATGTGAGCCAGGGAAAAAAGGATTCATATTTGAAAGCTAATCTAGCTTTCTGTTTTTTACTTCAACTGAACAACGCGAACAGCTTACTAATTCACAAACCAGAAAGTAATCCATACAAATGAATTCATAAAAAAGAGATTTAGATTAAAGAAATTAAAACTACTATTTATGACTAGCTATCGAAATCGCGTGATACTCACATGTGTAGAGATATAAACACAAAATTACATAAATAGTTCCTTATCAAGGTTATAAAATGTTATAACTCGGCCACAAGTAAACAAAGTAACACAGCAACATACTGATAGTGTTATCAGTATTTATCCGTCCACCGATATATACAGACGCGCATTCGCTTATTAATAAAATATAAGAAGTGATAAATATAATAAAACCGAAGTTCCCGGAAGTAAATCTAAAACAGGAGGAAAATTTGAGAAACTTGAAGAAAAAGTCATGGATAATATAGACTTATCAGGAAAAGTGGCAATAATAACAGGTGCCAGTTCAGGTTTCGGAGCTGAAACAGCAATAGCTTTTGCCAGATTTGGAGCTGCACTATCTCTAATAGGAAGAGATGAAGTAAGACTTCTGGAAACAGTAAACAAATGTACAGCAGTAAACAATGTTGTTCCTTTATTCATACCATTAGACTTAGCAAATAAAGGTGCTTGTGAAGCAGTGGTCAACAAAACAGTGGAAACATATGGAAGAATAGACATATTAGTGAACAGTGCTGGTAAAATGGCATTATCGTTTCTGTCCGACAACTCTATGGAGAATGTCGACGAACTGATGAACGTAAACTTTCGTATACCGTACCATTTGTCGCAGTTAGTGCTACCGTACTTAGTAAAAACTAAAGGCAACATAATAAATATAGGATCTTCGATGTCGAAAAGGTCGACACCAGGAATGTTGGGATACACAGTGTCGAAAGCAGCTGTGCAAATGTTTTCAAGACAAGCTGCGTTTGAATTAGCCCCTAAAGGAGTAAGGATCAACTGCATAAACCCCGGACCATCAAATACTAATCTTTTGGCAAAACTAATAGTTCATCATCCAGAATTGAGAGATCAAATTAATAGTAATGTCCAAGAATCAACGTTTGATGGAAAGATGTTGGATCCTAAAGAAGTGGCATTGTTGATATGTTTAACAGCTAGTGACATATTCCCCAGTTTAAATGGTTCGGATATGTTACTCGATGGAGCTGCTTGTAATGCGTGACACAAACGAAGTGCAAAAAGTGATACTATTTGTGAAACTGATTATGAAACTAAAATTGGTTGTTTTATCAGTAAATTTGTCACTGATAAAGAATGAGTCAACACTGTATTTGTAGATTTGTTTACTACTAGATTAAATTTTTAAAGATGTTTTTTCCTTGTTTGTTGTAAGCTAAGTCATCATCGACTTGCCATTTCCCAAATAGCTTAGGGTCGGATCCAGTCTAACCGGATGCGGCTGAACACCCGTGTTGTTCATAGAGCGACTGCTTATAAGGCTTCGAAAACCCAATTACTGGGCAACATGATAAACCTTGGATAGACTGATGGTCAGACTTTCTGGCATCTGACTCTTTAACGACTGTCAAAGATCTACGAATAAAAACTAGAACCAACATCTGTTATAAACTAAGCGATTTACAAAAATATTGTATCACTGTGATCCTCATTCGGTTCTTGTTTAGTTTTCTTTTCATTAATATTGTATCGGAGATTGAGTAAACGTTCAATATTAGCACAAGCCTTACTCCGAACTGTTTACAGCAAATATTTAACAACAATCTATAGATCAGGATTGAAAAAATCTAATCTCTTTCAGCTTTAATAGAAATATCCCAGTATTTATACCCAATAAAAGCCATAGCTGTAATACAGTCTGTCTTCATAACTCCCCATTTTATTATATACAAAGTAAAATTTATTTACGAAACCGAATTGATCGCTATTTCGAAGAAGATAGGGGCGATTGTCGTATGTCAAAGTGACAGATTTGAAACCCGCTACTTTGTAGGCAAGGCCAGTAGTTTGAACTAAATTAGGTTTATTTATTAATTTGATTCATATAATTTAGTTGATAGTGTTTTTGTTCGTAACCTTGGAGTTAATTTAGCTAAAGGTATGTTTAATGTAATAGTTTACAAAATATAGGAGTTGGCTATTGCAGTCCGATCTGGTAATTAATTATTGGAAAGATTTTATATTTATTATTAAGACTATTATTTATTTATTTATTTACAGCTAGTTACTTCAACAGCCATCTTTTCATTATTTGACAAACATGAAAAGCTTGAAATACTTAGGTGCTCATTTTTAGGGTTCCGTACCTCAAAAGGAAAAAACGGAATCCTTATAGGATCACTTTGTTGTCCGTCTGTTTTCTGTCTGTCAAAACCCTTTAAATTCTAGGGGGGACTACACTCGAGGGTTCCGTACAAACTTACCTAATACAAAACAGTTCAATTCCCGAATTGAGTTACGAAGACTTTTCCGAATCGCAAAAAAGTTTTTTTTTTGTGACGTAACTACAAATTTACACTTTTCAAATTTTTTCCTATACTTGGGCTATAAGACCTTGCTTCATGCCACATTTCAGGATTCTAGGTAAACGGGAAGTATCCTATGAATTTTGATTCCCTTGACAGTGTCGAAATACACGTTTTTTACAACATAAACGGCCATATCTTTTTTTTCGTTAACTCAGAAGTTTGTTTTTTTCACAGCTTCAAGCAGACTTGAGTATATGGTTTTAATTTAAACTCGATATCTCCACGCGTTCCCGAGATAAAGGGCCTTAACAGACAGACAGACAGACACCAAAGTGATCCTATAAGGGTTTCGTTTTTTCCTTTTGAGGTACGAAACCCAAATATCCCTGTCATGTAACTTTGTGTCAGAATGTATCATACCGTTTCTACTGAATGCAGCATCACGGTGAAACGCTAAGATTTACAGCGGCGACGGCGACACGTCTCAGTGGAAACTAGTACACGAATATATTAGAAAAGGTAAGGTATGATACGTCTTTAAGAAACAGTTTGAGAATTTGTCGTATCTGTTCAAAGACGTTTCTGATCCTAGTCTGTTTTGGCCTTCAGTCATTCACCTTAGTCAAACCACTTCACGTTTTTTTTTTTTAAAGTGGCACATCATCTAATGAGTAATTCTTTGAAACCGAGAGGATGTTTGTATATTAGTTTTCCCCGATCACTAAATGTATCAAAGGCACTCATTTGCGCCCAGTGGCTTAAGACGCAAAACGAAAGCTAGGCCAGATGAATGAGACGTTCCCTCGGTTTCAAAAAATCACCATAAGGGCTATATTTCACCGGGACACGGGCCATGGTGTCCCGGTGAAACATAGCCCTTTCATAAAATAGATTTTAATCTTACATACTCTTTGGTGGGGACCTCACTGGCGGGCGGACTGGCGTCCGAGCTGGTCGCGCAACCAAATTGGTTGCGCAACCAAACGGACACCAGGTGAGTAACTCTCTACATATAGAGCTGAATATATTTTGTTGGTATCGGCGACTGGTCGCGCCGCCATGGTGTCCCGGTGAAAAATAGTCCTAACGACTTCTCCTGTTGTGGCCATGGGTCGACTTTCGAAAAGGTTACTCGTGGTCTTAGATCGCAAAGGGTAACTTAAGATACGTAGTTATGGTTTTGGTTAGCTGGAGTCTGACATTCCCCTATCGCGATACTCAGAGCGGGAGAAGTTATTTATGATTTCCCACCTCACAAAATGGCTCACACAGTTTCTCTCAACTCTTAAAAGAGCCGTGAGAAGTAAATGGCCTTAATACGTAATACCTTTATAATATTCCCGCTGTTGGGACTCAGACCTCCTTTTTAGGAGAGGGAATGTACCGTAATCTACCACAAGGGTCAGTGCGGCTTGGTGGATGTCAAATATCTTCGATTTTTTGGTTCTATGACATGCCGATTTCCTGTTTTCCTTCACCGTTTTGAGAGCTGTGGTCTGCTGTGGTGATGAAATAAATTACACAAAGTAATGCCTGAACTCATAAGTTTGGCCCAGTGGTAACGACCACTGTTACCACTAGGCCACCAAAGTTCTACGGGCTTAATATTAAAACTAAACCTTCTGCCAAACCTCACTGTTGTGTCGAAGCTCAAAAGACCCCAACTTGCATATTTCCTTACCTGTAACAACGAGATACAGAGTTATTTTCATAAAAATTCCATTTATCAAGCGAGGTGTAAGCGCTCGTAAAAATATACTGTAATTTAATAACTGCTGAAGTTTTGATCGTTCCGTCTTTGTTAGATAAAAGTGTGTGAAGCGTGATTTGTTTAAGGGAATTTAAATTTTTAATTTTAAAAGACATAGTGAGTTTGATGTCAACGACTTCTCTGAGGTGACATGGAGGGGATATGTTTATCAGTTTTGTGAATATGCTCAGAATAAATTGTAACTTAAATATGATTCAAATAAAATAAACCCAGGAGTGGCAGGCGGTCCCCTCTTTCTGCGTAGCAGTAATGCTAGCAAAGGCCGCACGCGAGGCAATGGCCCTCGCGCTCCGGCTGCCGGGATTCCGATCCCGATTTCCGGCCACCGTAGGTGCGGGCTTGCGGACGGCGAGCAATAGGTAGCTCGCCGTCTGACCGTCCGGTAACCGTCCGGACCGAGCCCAAGTCGTCGACGGAGCGTAGTGTTCCACGCATGCCTCAAAGAGATGTCAGCAAAACTAAGGACCAAGCAAGACCGAAGCCTACTGGGGCCATGGGTTGTCCGAAAGGGAACCCCGGGGTCCTGGGACGCAAGGCAAAGAAGGAATATAAGAGTGGGTTTTAGTCAGTAAAAGTCTGACATGCATTCTCGCTCCGGCCTAGAGCGAGAGAGTCATTGGCTGATTTCCCAACTTAAAAAAGAAAAAAGCTTGATGATGGAATATTTAACGACACTTCCATAATTTCTCCTTCTTATGCCTAAAGAAACCTATACGGCACAGATCATAAACGAAAGCGTGCAATTGATACATGTGTCATTAGAATAATGTACGTCCGCAACGATCGTCCAACTCGTCACAGGAGATGAAGACAATGAGAGTAAATAAAACTATCTGTTTTGATTTGGGGTGTGGTGTATGGCATAAGCAAAAGCGATTTTGGTCATACTTGTTTTAAAGCAGTGTTAACAAGTAATCGACCATCTGGGACGTGGTATAACCCTCCTTTCATTTGACTGGCTTGTTGGTCTAGTGGTTAGTGGTCCTGACTGCTATGCCGGAAGCCGTGGGTTAGATTCCCACCAAGGACAAATGTTTGTGTGATGAGCATGATCATTTGTTCTGTGTCTGGGTGTAATTTATCTATAATATGTATGTATTTAGAAATATATAAGTATGTTTATCAGTTGTCTAGTACTCATAACACAAGCTCTGCTTAGCTTGGGACTAGACGGCGTTGTGTGATAGTTATGGAATGTTATATTATATTATTATTATATGATATTATTCAAAGTGAAAAATCGTGATAGGAATCACTACATTCATTTTCTCAAAGAAAGTTTACGATTGTTCAGCACTGTTTGCTTCCCTTATACGAAGTATATATAGGCTTAATTAGACTAATAAGTCCTGAAGTTCGAGTGAATTCACGATTCAATTATAGAAAAGTTTGATATCATTAGCAGCTCAAGCACTAAAAATACGTTAATGCTTTCACTGTCTTCTCACAGCACCGCAAACAATATCGTCTTCCATTCATCAGCTCGTGGAGACCAACCTTGGATTGGACTTGTTTACTCCAATCCAAGGTTGGTCTCCACGAGCGTGTTGAACATCGTTGAACACGATGGCAATGCTTGTACTGACCCTAATTTTTCCTGTCATCGATTATGGCGATGTGTGTTACTATGACCTGAATGCAGATCTCCTCAATAAACTCGACCGAACTCGAATATATATTTAGTTCATTAAATTATGTACATATTTTATATATAACTATATTGTGTTGTATCTGTGATTCATTTGTATATCTTTTTTATATGAACCTCTTTTTTTCTCTCTCTCTTTTGTCGCACCTACCACTATTCTTCTCTGCATCACCCAAAGGTTGACTGGTAGAAAATGCCTAAGGCATTAAGTCAGCCTCAGTACCTTTATGTGCATGAAGTATGTAATGTAATGTAACATCGTTAGCATACGCGGTATAGGGAATGTGGATCGAGCTACAGTTCAACAAAATGGGACATTAAATAATTTATGTTTTGCAGAGCGAGGGACAAATAAATCTACACTAATATAATAAAGAGATAAAGTTTGTTTTTTTGTTTGTAGGAAGGTGAAGGTAATCTTGCTAAAATTTTTTCTCCGACAGAAAGCTGCTTTATTCCTTAGTGACATAGGCTATATTTTATGTACGCGGGCGAAGCCGCTGGCTGAAGCTAGTTGATTATAACTCCTAAACTAAAACAAACAAATTATCTCACGTCTTTATTCACAAACAGATGGAATAAATTAAAAGGCAGATATAGAAAACTTTGATACAACAAACCAATGAAATAATAACTTCTCAACATTCCCCTGTATCTTTCACTCTGCCGTTCCAAATGCTAGTTTGGCAGTGAACGCAACATTATCATCAGTGACGGAACATTATAATCAAAATAATGCGACATAGACAATGTAATTAAACATAACAATGTGCCTGTACGTTGTGGTGGCTGACATGAGAGAATGCGGAGAGAGGAGTGACTAATCACTGATTTAAATAAAGTGGAAGGATCAATTGCCTGCTGCGGTCTTTCCAACCGATTATACTTATGTCTTCAAGGCTAGAGTGAGTAGGTTCTTAATAAACTAGTGCAATTCACCATTAACGATTGCATCACTACCATCAGGTGGGTTCGCAGTCAAACACTAGTCTATATGAATTTTTTTTCTTAATCGGTATTATAAAGTTTTCAAGAATGTCTCTAACATCGCTTTAATGAGTGCCAGAGCCGCAAAGGACGACATATGATTGTTATTTGTAAAAAGCAATATTCCCGTGTTTCTAATTTCTGATTTTGTAATTAAACACGTACATATAAATATACTACCTATTTGCAAATTTTTTATGCACCTAAAAAGTATGTTATTTCTTAGACACCTGTTTGTATGTGTGCTCACCTTTCTTTCTTCATTGTGTGTGTCTATGTGCTAAATAAACACGTTTTCTTTGGTTATTTCTTTCTTTTTTCTTTATTATTTTTTCTTTCTTTCTTATCTTTAAAACTTTAGGTCACTCCCGCTAATCCCTCAGCCGTTTTCTATTTTTCGGTATTTCTTTTTCTTTCTTTCTTTCATATCTTTAAAACTTTACCCGCTCCCGCTGATCCCTCGTCCCACACACCTCTCGAAGACTAACATTCCGCTCCATTTAGTTTGGCACACTCTAAATATCGCCACTAAATAAAACCAGCTCCATTGTCTCGTCACATGCCAACTGATCAGCGGCTTTAATATCCTTTATTTGATTTGTCAGACTATATTTAGTTAGATAGCCCTCTCTGTAGGCAGATAGCAAGACTATTATGTACGAACTATTCGTCAATACTGAAAAACTTTTTTGATTAAGAGCCTGAGGGCCTTACACGAGTTTTTACGCGACCAGTTTACGACCTAAACTGAACTGTTAAAGGTATGGACACAGTAAAGATATATGGAACAGTACGGAAACTACCTACAAATGTTCGAAACGGCACACTCGCACAAACATACGCATCGACGAGACTCCTAAGCGTTTCTCGCGGTCCTGTCAGTAGCGAATGCCGCTTAGGAGTCTCGTCGATGCGTATGTTTGTGCGAGTGAGCCGTTTCGAACATTTGTAGGTAGTTTCCATACTGTTCTATATATCTATATTGTGGTATGGACTTATACAGGGCGTATCGCTCCAGCTCTATTTCTCGTTCGCACGCCTGACATTTTACCAGGTGATGGTGAGGCCCCTGGTCAAATGACCATGGCGCGGCGCCGCGTATTTACATTCTGTACATGGCCAGAATGCAAGGGTGTGAAACTAAGTCGCGTATAGATTGGAAATCACTTTTTAATCAAGGTTTTCCAATGTATACAAGAGTAGTACGCAAATACTCGCGTATACTTCATAGTGACCTAACTACCTAACCTTATTCCATAATATACAGTGCCAGTACGAATATGGACTAATCGTGCATAGATCGGAATAATCACGCCTGGATTAGGTTATGTTAGAACAGTGACCATTAAAGCCAGATCTCGTTCTAATGTTTGTGAATCATTAGGATTTTTTTTTAGGTGAGAAAATCATCTTATGACAAATCCTGCTCTTGGGCGGAGCGGGAGATAGTGTCAGACTTTTACTAAAACCCCACTACTGTTCCTTGTTTGCCTTCGTCCCAGGGCCCCGGGTTTCACTTTCACACTACCCGTGGCCCCAGGAAGCTTCGACCCTGCTGGGCCCCTACAATTTGCTGACATCTCCTTGAGGCGCGCGTGGAACAGTACGCGCCGTCGACGACTTGGGCTCGGTCCGGACGGTTACCAGACGTTCGGACGGCGAGCTACCCATTGCTAGCCGTAATGTTAATTGTGGTATAGTTTGGAGCCAGGACGCGCGCGTACACGTTTACAAACTATACAAGACCAGTACCTACGCAAAATTCGTATATACCACGGATATCTATGGTGTATACATTGTAATTGATTTAAAAACAGCAATACAATGTATACGCGAGCAGTTTCCTATAGCTGTGTTCAGGCCATGTATAGAATGTAAATACGCCGCGGCGCCAGCAAGACTACATAAAAAAAAGTATTATAATGTCCAGAAATGAACGTCTTTAACTTGAAATGATGATGATACCTAAAACAGTCTTAATTTCTTAATTCTTTATTGTACACAAAACTCTATTAACACAGTGATTTGACCACTTAAGTACAAAGGCGAGCTTAACAGAACAATGAGTTTTCTCCCAGGAAATAGTCCATTTTCGGACATAAATTCTAGTATTCGCAAGATTTATTTTACTTAGCATAAAATGAGAAAACAAAATAATAGTACCTAATACGTACAAAAAGCGTTGTTATTTCAATAAACTTAAATAAATGAAGCTCTGACTTTTAAGCCTCAGCTACCTTTAGGGGACAAAATGTCTCCCAAAATAACGCGGCACGCTCAAGCTAGGTTTTTTTTTTAAATGTTAAAATCATCTAATGACAAATCGCGCTCTTAGGCGGAGCGTGAGATAGTGTCAGACTTTTACTGACTAAAACCCCACTCCTGTTCCGTCTTTGCCTTCATCCCGGGGCCCCGAGTTTCGCTTTCACACTACCCGTGGCCCCAGTAGGCTTCGACCCTGCTGGGCCCCTACGATTTGCTGACATCTCCCTGAGGCGCGCGTGGAACAATACGCGCCGTCGACGACTTGGGCTTGGTCCGGACGGTTACCGGACCTTCGGACGGCGAGCTACCCATTGCTAGCCGTCCGCAAGCCCGCGCCTATGATGGCTGGAAATCGGGATCGGAATCCCGGCGGCGGTTTGGGCGGTTGGGTAAGCTAGGTGACGCTGCAAAATTGGCCAGTGACCCGCAACTTCATCATCATCTTCCTGCCCTTTTCCCATCTTATTTGGGGTCGGCGCAACATGTTTTTTTCTTCCATTCTATCCTATCAACCGTCATGCTATCACTAACTTCCTTTTCCAGTGACCCGCAACTTGTCCCCCTATATTTTACAACGCATTCACGTGACGCGAAACATGTCGGACAATTTCATAGCGTTGGGGGACACTTTGTCCCCTAGCGTATGTGAAGTTTGACCCAAACTCGAGTTATTTAAAAGTAATAATCAGTTACAATAAAAATTGTAAAGCCCATCAAAGGACGATAAACTTGACACCTCCCTTTATTTACACTTCGGGCTACATTAACAGACCATTACATAAATAAATAAAATGACTTCCGTGAACCGATCATAAACGATGTCCTAATTAACAATTATTACAGTAATAATCTGTTTCATTATTACAACAGTAATACCGCCGCTAATTATTGTCTTACAGCAACAATAAAATTTAAATTTAAGCTAGCGACATCTAGTTATTAAGAGCGTCCAACCCGAGATACATTTTCATAGGAATACCTACGTCAGTGCGAAAGCCGTATCATCGAAGTTTGTTTCTTGGTAAACTTTTCAACGATATCTCTATACTGCTACGCCTTGTTAAGTCGACATTTTGTTATTGCTTGCTATGTTTCGTTACATCGAAAAATTGTATAGCGAACGATTTTAAAGCGAAAATATCATACTGCGAAGCCTTGTTCAATCGTTGTTTTGTTACTGCAATGCTATGTTACTTCGAGAAAGAGGTCAATCGTCGAATCCGACTCGGCTGGGCAGCGTTCGGGAAGCTGCGCAGTGTCTTCTCGTCCAATATACCACAGTGTCTCAATACGAAAGTCTATGACCAGTGCGTGTTGCCAGTGACGACATATGGGTCCGAAACGTGGTCGCTTACAATGGGCCTCATCAGAAGGCTTAAGTCACTCAAAGGGCAATGGAAAGGGCTATGCTCGGAGTTTCCTTGCGTGATCGCGTCAGAAATGAAGATATCCGCAGGAGAACCAAGGTTACAGACATAGCCCGAAGAATCGCAAAACTTAAGTGGCAGAGGGCAGGGCACATTGCTCGCAGAACATTGCATTGCATTGCATTGGTCGATAGGGACGAAAAGTTTTGGAATGGCGACCACGTACCGGAAGACGCAGCGTTGAAAGGCCTCCCACAAGGTGGACCGATGACCTGGTGTGAGTCGCGGGAATCCGATGGATGCGAGACGCACAGGACCGGTCATTGTGGCAACATTTGGGGGAGGCCTATGTCCAACAGTGGACGTCTTTCGGCTGAAATAATGATGATGATGATGTTACTTAGGAATACTAAACTTTTAATTTCGTTACCTACGCTAAGGTACAATTTAATCAATGCTTGATGATTTAATAACGAAACATCGCAATAGCAAAATGTCGACTTAACAAGGCGTAGCAGTATAGAGATATCGTTGAAAAGTTTACGAAGAAACAAACTTCGATGATACGGCTTTCGCACTGACGTAGATATATTCCTTTTTATACAACCGTTCTTACTTGATGACGCTATTACACATTTTCTAAAGATATTTTAAAAACACAGTTATCTTGTGGATATTTTTTTTCTAAGTATCTATTGAAATCAAATCATAAATTTATGAAAACTAATCCAATCTCTCTCACCTCTGAAAATCTGCCATTTTGCGTGAACTTTGGCCCTTCGCAATGTACTCATAAATTAAAAAAAATAATTTAATTAATTAAGTTTGAATGACAAAACACTTTTTAAACATTCCACTTTTCCAAACGCTTTTTAAGGTTAAAAAAAACGTATTTCCTGGCACAAGTTTTGTTAAATATTCGAGTGAATGAGGGAATTACCGAATGCCAACAGAGCGTTCAGGTGTTGTCTCTCGTTTTTCGTATTGCCTCTTTATCAAACACTAGCTTTTGCTCGCGGCTTCGCCCGCGTGCTTAAAATATAGCTTATGTCACTCAGGAATAAAGCAACTTTCTATCGGTAAAAATTTTTAGCAATCGAACCAGTAATTTCAGAGATTATCTTATACAAACAAAGAAACAAACTTTACCTCTTTATATAATATATTAGTGTAGATTGCGTTGGATGTACCAACAAGCTTTAAAACTATACTCGGTTTGACAACAGACGGGACGCGAAGGACCCTCTTAACAGTTAAAACTAAAATAGCCGATTGACGTTTGAAAACAAAAGACGTTAGTATACACTGGCAGACATTTATCTGGAATTTAATTCACCCCACAAATCATAGCTCGGGAGACAATATGGCGTAATAAAAATATTAACAAACAAAATCGTCTTGAAATTTTCGCGTCTGATATTATTAAATTTTGCAAGCTGTGACATACAAATATGTTTAGGATTTGAATTATGGCTGGGTAAAATTTTTAGTTGACATTGAAAGAATTTTGACGCCAGACGTGCTTGTGTTACAGATTTTCTTTAATTTTGGCATTCAGGCTGAGGAAAGACTGATTCGATTTGCATTTCAACAAATTTTTTTTTTTGGTATGGGCAATCATCTAATGACTTTTCCCGTTTAGGGTGAAGCGAGAAGGCGTGCAGACTTTTACTAAAACCCACGTATGTTCCTTCAGGGTTTTCTTTTCAGAAATTCCCCATGGGAAAATCAGAAAGTTTTGAGAAACTAAAGAACTAACTAATCTAAATATTTTTTTTACTGCCAGCACACTATCTTCCGTGACAGCCGTCGTAGGACGACCACTCCTTTGTTCATCCCCCATAGTAAAGCGACCGCGCTTGAACTCGCTATACCAGCGGTATATGGTTGCTTTTGAAGGTCCTTCATCCATACAAGCAATTTGAAGTCGATCAAATGACTCATCAGGTTTTAGGCCACATTCAAAATCATAGAAAATCATCGCACGAAAATGTTATCGATGCAGATCCATTTTTAAATGAGACATGATAATTTGATTTGGCTCTCGAAAAAATGTGGAGGGAAATTCAAAATTCGAACAACGGTATTTTTACTTTTGAAAAACCAAAGTTTTCAAAATAATACAAGTGGCCAGTGCCTTATACATAAAAACAGTTTTTCGCAAAACTTTCTGAGTGGCCTGGTAATATCTTCAAGAAATCTTAATTAGTGCTACCGTTCTCTAATAAATTGAAAATTCTGCTTGCAATCCTGCTGCTTAAAATAGTTGTAATCAGCATCCATTAATAACTAATAATGATACTGTAATAGGTTTTGCTTGCCATATGAGCGGCATTAAGATATATGATTAAAGTGAGTTTTGCAGCCATCAAGGATAAATTGCATGATAAACAACAGCATAAACTGATTCAAATTTATTGGAATATTAATGTTTGTTAATTCTGCGTGTTGCCTCATCAATGCACATGTTATCAATTTAATTTAAAATTCTTCTTGTAGAGAAGTTAAATAATAATAATAATATAATAAATTATTTATTTCAGATTCTACATCCATATTTGTTAGTACAATGCGAGCTTACAAACTAGTGTTAGTAAAAAAATAAAATTAAAAACAAAAAATATTATTGGCCTCTCTACTAAACAATAAGTGGCCAGTCCGGGTGGACCCCCCGATGATGGTGGAAAATCACTGTACGACTGCATGCAGCCGTATCCAGCGAGCCAGCATCGGGGAGTCCCACCGGTCCACCAGCGCGCGCAGGATGGTGTTGGGACTGTCGCGCGTACGGCGCATGATAGAAGCGCACCGTTTGCGCATGATGGCTGCGAAGCCGTCTGTGTGGGCCGCCGCGAACATCGTGGAGGCGCTGCAGTGGCGCGGCAGTCCCATCAGCACCCGGAACGCGTTATTGTATTGAACGCGCAGATCGCTGTATGCCCGCTGCGTATAGTTAACCCACAGGCTACAGGCGTAAAAGGTCTGACAGTACGCTTTAAAAAGCGCAACTTTGACAGTCCCCGTACACCGTGAAAACCTGCGGGCCAACATGTTGCATCGGACAGATAGCGCTCTGCGCTCCCTATCAATATCCACTCTGTCCTTAAGGTCCTCGGTGACCCAGTGGCCCAAATACTTAAATTGCTCGACTTTCTTTAGAGCTGTACCACATAATGAGAAAAGTTGAGTTCAATTCCTGCTTGAAGGCATAACGTACTGAATGCACTGAATGGACTTCGAGCAATGTGAAGCTAGTGTAGTCCGGCCGCCCGATAAGGACCAAAGCCCGAATCCACGGCGCGTAGTGTTCCACGAACGCCTCAAAGAAATAAAGTCAGCAAAACTGGAGGTGGAGGGGGGCAGAACGGCCGATGTCTGCTAGGGCTTCGGGAGCGTTTGAAATAGGGACCGTGCCTACAACGCAATGGGCAACTGAAGAACACGGATGAGTTTTAGCCAGCAAAAGTCTGACACCCTCTCGCCCACCTTAGAGCGAGTGAAGTCGTTTGATGATTTCCTGCCTCAAAAAAAGCCTTTAAAAATAATACTAATACCAGCAAAAAATCTACGATAAAAGACACTAAAATATTCAAAACACGTAACCATAGAAATCTTATATCTCACATTTAAAATATTCATGAAATCAATAACACAGAAACATTTTTTTCAGTACACTGTTAAAACGAAACGCAAAAAAAATTAAAAAGCGAAATTTTAAGATTTTTAAAGGAGACAAAACTGGAAACCTTTAGAGAAGTTTAATGGAGCTTCTCTTTTATTTCGCAGTCGCTGCTTGCTTTTTTTTTCTTTTAAAAAAAGTGATTCTTTAGTATTGTCAAGGTGAAAAGTATTTGAAAGGGTATGAAAAGGTTTTATTTGAAGACTCATCAAGTTAAGTTTCGTTTGGAATAATTTCGTTTTTTTGTACAAGACTTTTTTTTGAGGTGGGAAATCATCTAATGACTTCTCGCGCTCTGAGGTGAAGCGGGTGGGCGTGGCTAATTTTTACTGATTAAACCTCTAGTGTGACCTTCAGTTGCCCGTTGCCTTCTAGGATCACAGGTTACTTTTTCAGAAATTCCTTCCCGTGGCCCTAGCGGGCATGGGCCTTGCTGGGCGCCAACAGTTTTGGTGATACCTCTTTGAGGCGCACGTGAAACACTTCAGCTAGAACTACATTAGACTGACGCACAAGTGGACCACGCCTGCCCCCCTAGCCAAGTTACAACCGTTTCGTTTCGATTTTCTTTTCGTTGATCGCCTCGAGTCGGCCACGCCTCCTATTCCTTTGTTCTGACCACGTGACTGAGCGTTGAGATGACGTCAAACTCGAGGCGATCGACGAAAAGAGAATCGAAACGAAACGGTTGTAACTTAACTAGGAGGGCTGATTTGTACGTAGAACGACGTCGCGTGGCGTGGATCTAATGTAGCTCTACAAGTCTAGTTGCCATATTAAATGTATGCAGACCGACGCGCCTAGATCGGCGTACGTGGCCCACGTGTGCGCAGTGTAGTTATTTCTACCTTACCTGTCGTCGACTACTCGAGCTATTCATTTCGCTTACATGCCAATTACACAGGGCTGTAAAACGCCATAAATTTTGTCTAACTACAAAGTATTTAAAATACATTCGTAAACTTTTAATTTTTTTTTATGGTTAATAGGTTTGCGCTTGACCGCTATCTCATCTGATGGAAAGCGACGATGCGGTCGACGATGGAGCGCGCTTACCTAGAAGTAACCTATTCACTCTTGACTTAAAGATTCCCGGGTTGTAGCCATCAGGAAACACAGATTCCGGCAAGGAATTCCACTCCTTAGCTGTACGCACAATGAATGTGTTCCCAAAACGTTTTGTACGTATAGGTAGGATGTCAACCATGTACTGTATAATAGGTAGTTACAGGTTCTAAAACCACAAAACAAGCAAAAAAAAAGATGAAACCGAGATGTTGTGAAAGTCGGTTTAGCAGCCAAAACCCGACCATTGATAGTACAAACCGAGTGAAATGGCGAAGACTTAATCGAGCCTGACTCCTGGCACAATGCCGGGACATAGCTAAATTATTCCCAAGTTGAAACATCATTTCGCCCTGAATCATTTCATCTGCAATAAATTCGCAACTAAGAAATGATTCGGTCGTTCATCGGCGTACACTGCAATTCCAACAATAATTAATTTTCGAGTTATGTGACATTTTAACAGTGAGCAAATAATTTTGCACTGATTTGTATATACGCGAGTCTTAATTTACGGTTGGTTGCAGAAATTATTGCAAAAATATCGTGAAATGAAATTAATAATTCTTTCTTTTTTTTTATGATATAAACTAGTGCTTGACTGCGATTTCACTTGGCTGCGTTTAAAAATAACCAAAATAGCTTCGAATTGCAACCCAGAGTCGTTCTTTTATAACTCGAGTAACTACCCTAGAGTTAACCCAACGAGAGTTAGAGTTAGAGTTATCTAACTCCGAGCAGGGTAGGTTGGTGTAATGACAGGTGCTTGGCATTGACAGTTGAACTCTACGTTCGCGTTCAAGAATGCGAGCTTAGAGTATTGAGGTTCCACTAATAATTACTAACTTGCAAAACTGGCATGTTAGACTTTTAAGGTTTACGTTATAAAAAGTTTAATTTGATTGATGGTGAAATCAATAAGAAAGGAAGACGTCAGATGAACGTCGATATATATTTTATATAGAAAATATATACCTAATGAAAGTGCTCAATACTAAATAATAACAGTCGTAAAGAGAACATAAAGCCTTTCATTGCGCATCCCACCCCCACAGTATCTACCCGATGACGCCGTTAGAGTTAACTCTAATCTCATTTTTGAACGCAGGGCTGGATGGTGAGCAGTGATGCAATCGTTGATAGTGAGGCGCGCTAGTTTATTAAGACCCTATTCACTCCGGCCTTGAAGACACACTTGGAGTACTGCAGTCACATATGAGCTGGTGCTGCAAAATGCCATCAAGCAGCTTTGGACTCAGTGGAAAGGTGTGCAAAGAGGCTAATTGGGGATCCAGATTTGGTTAAGTCCAATAAACAAAGCCTCGAGCACAGGCGCAGGGTAGGGGGGGGCCTTTCGGTATTTTACAGGTTGTATTTTGGAGATTGTGCGCGGGAATTGTAAGACTTGATTCCGCCATCTCCTTTCTACCATCGGACAACCCGACGTACGGCGAGTATCCACCCTTAGGTTGTTGAAACTTCAACGGTCCGGACTAAGCGTTTCTAGTGCGCCTCACCATCAATGATTGCATCACTGCTTACCATCAGGTGGGATCGCAGTCAAGTACTGGTTTATATTAATTAAAAAAAACAAATTGTTCCAATCCTTCGATATACGCGGCATACACGATGAAGCACTGATTTGTATTGTGTTTTATATGAGTGTTTATACATCTACTAACTTTCTCCGTGTATTGGCATACAGCCAGAAAGTAAGCGAGCAAGAGTACCAAACAAAATTGGTATTTGATTGAGCGGTTCGGTCAATCCCAAAGTTCTACTATTTCTCATTTGGGGGAAGCAAAATATAAACAAACAACTAAAGCATTTCAGAAACAACCGAATAACTTATAGGTAATTTTTTCACCAATAAGTAATCATTTCGAGTCCTTTTTTTTTAGGTGGGAAAATCATCTAATGACAAATCGCGCTCTTGGGCGGAGCGGGAGATAGTGTCAGACTTTTACTGACTAAAAACCCACTCCTGTTCCTTCTTTGCCTTTGTCCCAGGGCCCCGGGTTTCACTTTCACATTACCCGTTGCCCCAGTAGGCTTCGACCCTGCTGGGCCCCTACGATTTGCTGACATCTCCCTGAGGCGCGCGTGGAACAGTACGCACCGTCGACGACTTGGGCTCGGTCCGGACGGTTACCGGACGGTCGGACGGCGAGCCACCCATTGCTCGCCGTAAACATTTCGAGTACTAAGATTATCTAGATATTTTTTTTTGTCAATACTAATCTCTGCTGATATTATAACTGTTATAGGAAGTAATTATGACTGTTAGTTGATTCTTCATATAACAGTGGCTGAATGGATTTGAAAGACGGTTAGACCATGTCTAATAGGACATAGGGGATAGGATATAATCCCGGAAGACCTTTACGAAAAGGAGTGGGTTTTTAGTCAGTAAAATACTGACACAACCTCGCGCTCCGCCCAAGAGCGAGGGATTTAATTGGATGATTTTTCCTCAGCAAATCGTAGGGGCCCAACAGGGTCGAAGCCTACTGGGGCCACGGGTATTGTGAAAGTGAAACCCGGGGCCCTGGGACGAAGGCAAAGAAGGCACAGGAGTGGGTTTTTAGTCGGTAAAAGTCTTACACGCCCTCTCGCCCCACCCAAGAGTCATTGGATGATTTTCCCAACTACAAAAAAAAACCTAGTGCAAATTTGTTTTTTATAAAAAAAAAAGATACGCTGAAATATTAAACAGTAAATAAAACAGAAACAGGGTTATCTGTCTTGTTCACCGTAATAACATAGATAACACTGGTGTCAAACGATAATACCAGTGTAACAGGTATTAACAACGCTAATTTATTATCGTGAGATTAATAAAGCAAGCGAATTTTATGCGAATTTTCACGACGCGAGAACAGATTTGAATTATAGTGAAGTGCATTTCGTTCTGATTTTTAAAGTGAAACTAGTTTAAAGAATATAACTGAATTTAAAAAGACGATATTTTTGATTTATAGTTTTTTTTTAAGTGAGTTTCATCAGATGACTTCTCACGCTCTAGGGTGGGGCGAGAGGGCAGGAGAGACTTTTACTAACTAAAACCCAACTGTGTTTCTTCAGGTCGACCGCATCTGTCTCATCAAGCACCCTACATGCTTTAACTATTATTGTCATTACTTTCAAAACTTACTATTACAAACATCACAAGCTAGATTCAACAAGGCCCGCCGCACCGCTCCCTCGCAGTGCTCGGGAGTTAATTATATAAATCCCTCACTGGCGTTCGGGATTAAAACAACCCTCGTTTTGTTCGTAATTCAACATGCCGCCCGCGACTTCGGACGTAGTCGCGGGCGGCATGTTGAATAGCGACCTAGGTCCGGTCATAAAGTTACTATGTACCTTTTTTTTGGGCAATAAATAATTTATTATTATTATTACCTAAGTGTAATTTTGTTATGCAACTGCAGTTGTTGACTGTACATGGTAACTGAGAGAAAACGCGCTTTCTAACACAGGCGAAGGTCACGACAAGTGAAGTTTACTGCCATGCCATTGAGCACAAAGTCGTTACGCGCTCAAGTGAGAGCATCGATGACCGTATATGGAACACAAACATCTAAAGTTACTTTGAGAGAATCTACTCTCTATAAGTAACAATCGAACAATTATTTACACAAATATAATTATCTACATCGTTTTTATCTAATAGTCGCAGTCGCCAATGTTGAGCATACCTAAAAAGTTCTTTTTTTATTACGTGTAATATCAAAGGATTTTGTCCTGGCGCCCGCGCGGTCCCATACAAAAGTGCTCCGTCGCGGCTCGCCGCGTGGGCATGCGTCGCGGGCAGCCACGCCCCGCGACCGTTTTGCTACGTAATAATACATTAAAGTTCTCCATAGACACAACTACATGCACACCGTTAAAGTTGAACTAGTGCCACTGCGCAGGTAATAATCCGGTTTCCGCTACGGGGACCGCCACACACAAAACACGCGCGACGTCACGCGACGGGTACCAGCAAGTGCCACAATAACTCGAACTTCGAACTATTCGCAGCCCTGGTAGTCATTGGCCCGAACTGAAAGAACAGCTCTTTAACCACGAGTGGGACCCACATGCTTTCGACCCGGGCCTGATCTTTTCCGGACGGCCGGATGGCGAGCTGCCCATTGCTCGCCATACGCAAACCTGCGCTTATGGTGGTTCTAAATCTCGGGTTGAGCAGTGACCGATGATTTAACTTGTATTCAGAGGCATGAAAACCCCTCGCCTGTAAGGATGCGGGTTTGTTCAAGAAAGTTACCCTGGAAAGTGAAAGTGGCCCTGGAACGCAAAGAGCAATTGAAGGAACACTGGTGAGCTTTAGCCAGTAAAACTCTGATAGGTACTCCCTCTCACTCCACCAAGTGTGGCAGAAGTTATTCGATGACAACCTTCCTCAAAAAAAAGTCGCAAATATGGCTGCTGAAACTTACCAACCGAACCATGGTAGTGTTATTTCTGTCTGTCCCACTCTAATATTAACAAAAATAATTAAAAAACTTCCAATTAGCTTTCACCTAGCTAAAAGTAAAAAAAAACCAATTCGAAATAGAACGACGTAGTTGCAGACTGCAGTATCGAGATCCGATTGGCACGATAGTGTATTGAAAACCATATTATTTTATTCCACTATCACGCCAATCTGATACGCGTGAACGTTAAAGTTAATTTCCTCGACACGTCCTCTCGGCCGCGTGTCGATCACAGAATGACGCCCGCGAGCTAGCGCGTCCGGAAATTTAAACTTTTCGTCGACTACCCGCGCGATTTAACTTTTTTATTTTCATATCGATGTGTTCAATCTGTTTGATTCAATTCATAGAGTTTCATTCTGTGCAGTTCATTTTCATTTTTGACGGGTGCAACTGTGCATATTAAAATTTATATTTTTTATTAAAGTTTTTATGCAAGATCTTTCAAAAATAGACCAGAATTTATTCAGACTCAGTATTACATTTATATATTTGTGGGTTGCAAAACTCATTTTTGGCATTGAATTAATTTTATCTTTGAGCCAACCCAAGATAATTTATAAACATAAAACGGCGCGATTTGTTTTAGATTCACTCTATTTCCATACTTACCTACAGACGACAAATAAGGAAACGAGTAACATTCTATGTTGTGATATAGTAATGAAATATTTGGACAAGTGTTCGCGTGTAAAATTCAATACATACACACATACCAATGTCACAGAAGGATTTATATCATAAGATTATTGCACTCCGCACTATAAATCTAATAATTTACTAACAATCGAAACTATAAACAAGCACTAAACAATAAAACGCTAACAGAATCTATAATAGATTGGAAAGTAGCAGTAAATAAGAATTAGCTAGCAATAAACACTAGTTTTCATTGGCATCAGATGAAATTAATATATCGAAACATAACCCAGGTGTAATTAATTCTATGGTTATAACTGATATCGTGTTGGAGAGCGTAGAAAATGCAGCCAATAAATTAAATATGATTTTCGAACTATGGGTACCTACACTTAATGACATCCCAAAAAGAAGTGAGTGGTACACGGGTAGACCATATCCTGGAATACATTCACATAGGATACTTTTAATCTTGAAATTATATAAATTTAATTTGTTAAATTGACTAGCCTGTTGGTCTAGTGGTTAGTGATCCTTCTATCTTCTACTTCACTACAATTAGTCCGACTACTGAAATATAACTTTGTAATAATTACCTCAATAACATATTTAAAAATCAGACATGTAAAAATAAGTAAAGTTCATTTATTTTTTTTGAGCTTTAAAGTGTCTGACAGAAGTTTTGATCCATGGAAAGTGTCTGACATGTATGATACTACTTTAGAATAATATTCTACAAAACATCTATAAAAATCAGCCATAAAAATTTAAGTTACGTAACTCGTTATTTTTAGTTCCCTTTCTCACCTCGTACCTGCCAAAGTTCCCCAAGGGGGAGATCCACAAGTACACAGGTATTCAAAGAACATGAGACGCTACTGAGAACCTAAGGTTTCATCCATGTGAAAATAAGTTATGTCAGACAGCTCTGGGATCTTGGTCTAATAGAAAGTTTGTATGTATCATATTTGTTACTTCTTCAGGATCAACAAACTGACTGAACGGCTTAAGATGAAAGGTACCAAAATAGCTTATTCTGAATTGACACATAGGCTATCATGTATAATGGGCGGAAATACCAAATCCACGCGGTCAAACCCCCTGTGAAAAGCTAATATAACTGAGGGCAACGTTTTAACACCACCACAGATTAATAGTCAAAAGCAATTTCCCTTAGCATAAGCATAATCAGCCTTTTTAATGTTCCCACTGCTGGGACTCAGGCCTCCTCTCTAGGAGAGGGAATGGGCCGTAATCCACCACGCGGGCCCAGTGCGGATTGGTGAATGTCACATGTCTTCGAATTTTTAGTTCTAGGACATGCCGGTTTCCTCACGATGTTTTCCTTCACCGTTTTGAGAGCAGTGGTGATGAAATAAATTACACAAAGTAATGCGCCTGGCTGGGTTTGAACCAGCGACCTACAACTCGTAAGTCGGGGCCGTTACCACTCGGCCACCACTGCTCTACCTCGGCCACCACTGCTCTACAAAAAGCTTGTATAACTGAGGGCAAAGTTTTAACACCACCACACATTAATAGTCAAAAGCAATTTCCCTTAATTGACCGAAAATCAGAAATAACACCACTAATGCGACCACAAACCGACAACACGAATGTCAATGCCATTAATGAAACAAAAACAAACGACTACAACATAATTAATCAGTATTAAAAAAATAGTCACGTGAAAAACTAGTAAAGAAAAAAAAAAAGACGGGAAGGAATGTTTAGATTTTACAAAGCGATACTATCATTACTAATAAATTACACGAACTTTTAGAAACAGAACATTTTTAACTAACTAAAGAACCAAACAAACCAGACCCCCGAAATCTTCACCGTTTAAATGCTAAAGTACCGTTTACAACGAAATGTACATCGTCCGAAGTGTCTTACTAAAGTGGTACCCCGTTTTTGGCTTTAGTCCAACTTTGCCGGCAAGCTTTGGCCATTGTACACGCTTGCCATTCAATATTACGCCGTATGATGAATGTGATATGGTTGTAAATCGATCCGTGTCTGACAGACCGCTAAAGTTATTGGGTTTTGATAGGTTTGCCGGGCTAAGGATGTTGGTAAACGATTCCGGAACGATAATAAAACGGTTTGTAGATGAGTTACAGTGAAATATAAAGTAATTTGCTTAGAAATTGTAGTTTGTGACTAGTTTCTTAGTAATCACTTATTTTTGCCTACGGCTTCGCCCGCGTGAAAATAGGTTTTGACCATACAAACTTTCAATGCGCTTTCCATATTTTTTTAGAAATATATTGACATTATCTATATTTTATTGACATTGACATTTATTTATTATTAATTTTTAATCTATGATATTATTTATAAGTGTATTTTTATATTTTTTTCTGGCAACTTACAATAACAGCATGTCTACATAAATTGTTTTTTATTACTTTTTTAGTATTGCGGTTTTTAAATGTTGTTACATATTATTTAATCTTAAAATAATCGACACAAATGTCAATTTGTTGAAGAAATGAATGTAGGTACTTGACAGATTCTTTTTAAAAGGAATTACGTAAACATAATAATAATTTATCCCCATCGCCGTATCTCTACGTTGACGTCGTGGTGGGGCTTGCGTGCTCCAATATACCCTAGGTCTGTATCGGTAAAGTTTGCTTTGCCGTAATATGCCTAGGGTGAGGGGCCAGACTAAGAGAGATACAATCCGCAGTGCGGTTTTGTGGCGAACTGTTGGGCATTAGCGACCCCACGGACCCGATCTCCCGGGAGAATTCTTGTTCTTCATCTCCGGCTTGCCTTTATTGGCCGGCCGTAGTGAACACTGACGAGGAACTGAGCTCCCACCTCTCTCTTGCCTTTATTGGCTGGCTTGAGTGGAGATTCGCAAGAGCAAACGTGCTCGGGAGAAGGATGTATAATCCAGTAAGGTGCTGGTAGGGATCTTGACCGTACTTCCGGGATTGTCCTGATAGCCGTGGTATACCTCTCCACTCCTCAAGCACCTCAGGATATGTTGCCCTCTTGTTGCTACGTCACTTCGTGCTAGCGGCCGTTTTTGGGGGCCCATTTATTGAGTGTGCAAGTCACCCCCTGCCTTTTTTCGATGCATATTAATAACGTTGTTCAGGCAGGGGCCATAGTCTTGACATAGTTCCATGTTACCAGTCCACTTAAGACTCCAAAAACCATAGCCCTATTATCTTTGTTCTCCATATGTCGCAACAGTTTTTCAATAACCGGGGGTTGTCCTTGGGTGCACTAGCATAGCGCGTACAGGGATAATCGTCGGTTGATATCATGTTCCTTTATAATTATCTAAAGGGCCTCTGCGAGTTGGCTTCGGCTCCTCGTACGCCTCCCAAAGGTCCAGGACCTCAGGGTCCTGAGATAAATAAAAAATTTATAATAATATCTAATAATTTATTTCGCTCCAAAAGTACAACAATCTTAATCAGTATACATATGAACATGCAATTCGATGGTTGGTTGTACCCACAGTAAATGATCTACTAGGTAACTCCCAAACGAAGTCAAGCTTGTATTTTGGGAGTTAGTGGTTCTTCGGAAGGAGGTCTTACATTTACACAACCTTGTAGGTAAGCGATGGACTTACACAAGATACCCATACCCAGAACAACTATCTGCAGAGATTACAAATATTTCTTACGCCCGTAAATCAAACCTGCGATGCAGCGCAGCAGCCCATCGCTAGACCACTGCACTAAAACTTAATGAGATACAAAGATATAAAATTGTTAACAATCTATTGCGTGAACCCTGAACCCCAACAAACAACTCACGGCGTCCTCACCTTCCGCATGACGCAGGTCCTCACTGGACATGGTAAGTTCGGGAGGTTCCTGCACCGTATTCGTGCGGAAGAAACGCCCGGGTGTCGCCACTGTGTGGACCGCTCGGAGGACACGGTGGAGCACACGGTGGAGGTGTGCCCCGTTTGGGCAGAGCAACGCCGTGTCCTCGTGGGGGCGATCGGCGGCGGCGATCTCTCGCGCCGGGCCTTAGTACAGGCCATGGTCCGGAAAGAGGAGGAGTGGCAGGCGATCGCCTCCTTCTGCGAAGCAGTAATGCTAGCAAAGGTGGCAGCCGATCGCGTGAGGCAAAGTCCTCACACCCCAACCGCCGCCGGGATTCCGATCCCGATTTCCGGCCACCGTAGCCGAACAATGGGTAGCTCGCCGTCCGACCGTCCGGTAAACGTCCGGACCGAGCCCAAGTCGTCGACGGCGCGTACTGTTTCCTGCGCGCCTCAAGGAAATGTCAGCAAACCGTAGGGGGCCAGCAGGGTCGAAGCCTACTGGGCCAAAGGTCTGATTCTGAAAGGAAGACTCGGCCCTGGTACGAAGGAACAGGAGTGGGTTTTTAGTCAGTAAAAGTCTGACACTATCTCGTGCTCCACCCAAGAGCGGGATTTGTCATTAGATGATTTTCCCACCTAAAAAAAAACCTCAACAAACAATCTAACTCTACAATTTATTTAATATATCTCTGAACGAAATTAATAGTTTTCAGATATTGAAATGGTAGCCTAGCAAACTAACATTAACGATTATTGCCACCACTAATAGGGAAAACGTGCATAAAAACGAAAGCAACAATGTTGCCTTAATTGAGGCTGTAAAGCATTTCGAAGAAACCGATTTGTAGGATTACAAATTATTATTGCTTGTGGTTTTAACATTATAGGGGTGACCAGACGGTTGCAAACTAGCGTTTCAACCTGGTTTATGTGTTTGGTTTGTGTTGCGGCTACATGGATGTAAACCACGCGCCAACACGTTCGGTGGTTGGGAAAACTCGCCTCCCAATCAAGGGCGTTGAATGTCATGGATTACCACTGCTGTCTACACGGATTCAAACAAGCAAGTTCACCTTGGTTGGGACGTTGGTTTGCAACCGTCTGGTAACCCCTTTAACATTAATATTAGCAACAAACATTAACATATACAGGTTGCCTGGAAGAGATCGCGGAATGCGATAAGGCCGCCCATTGCATGTACGTATGTGTTTTAGTTTTAGTTTCCTTTTATGTTTGTATTGGTGTATACAATAAAGGATAATAATAAATAAATAATAATAAATACAATCACTTCTCGCTCCAATAGAAAACTTTATATGATGATTATTTATTTATTTATATATTCTTTATTGTACACCAAGATTATGATTTAGAAAACGGAAACCTTACCCTTAAACTGACTGGCTTGTTGGTCTAGTGGTTAGTGGCCCTGACTGCTATGCCTGAGGTCGTGGGTTCGATTCCCACCCAGGACAAATGTCTGTGTGATGAGCACGATCATTTGTTCTGTGTCTGGGTGTAATTTATCTATAATATGTATATATTTAGAACCGCCGACCACTGCCGCTTGAGTACGTGTTGCGCCGACCCCAAATAAGATAGGACAAGGGCAGGAAGATGATAAGATGATGATGATGTATATTTAGAAATATATAAGTATGTTTATAAATTGTCTAGTACTCATACCACAAGCTCTGCTTAGTTTGGGACTAAATGGCGTTGTGTGATAGTTGTGGAATATTATTATTATAAAAAAGAACATACAATTGGAGGACAGCGATTGTCTGGATACGAAAGTTTGAAAGTTAAATCATCATCATCATCTCAGCCGAAAGACGTCCACTGTTGAATATAGGCCACTCCCAAGTGTCGCCACAACGAACGGTCCTGTGCGTCTTGCATCCATCGAATTCCCGCGACCTTAACCACATCATCGGTCCACCTTTTTGGAGGTCTTCCAAAGCTGCGTCTTCCGGTACGCGGTTGCCACTCCAGAACTTTCCAGCACCATCGATCTCTTGTTCTGCGAGTAATGTGCCCTGCCCACTGCCACGATATCAAGCCTTTTGAGGAAGAACATCGTAAGCGACAGTTCTTAGCTTTTGCAGGAAGGGGATTTATCTTTCCTAATTAAAAAGTATTTATGACCATATGATAATAGTACCTAACATAATAGATGCGAGGAGGAGTGGCAGGCGGTCACCTCCTTCTGCGAAGCAGTAATGCTTGCAAAGGAAGCCGGCCGCACGGGCGAGGCAATGGCCCTCGCGCCCCAGCCGGGATTCCGATCCCGATTTCCGGCCACCAGCGCGGGCTTACGGATGACGAGCAAAGGGTAGTAGCTCGCCGTCCGGACTGAGCCAAAGCTGTCGGCGGCACGTAGTGTTCCACGACTGCCTTAATGAGATGCCAGCAACCGTAGGGGCCCAGCAGGGTCGAAGCCTGCTGGGGCCATGGGTGATGCGAAAGAGATTCCCAGGGCCGTGGAACAATGGCAAAGAAGGAACAGAACTGGGTTTTTGGTCCGTAAAAGTCTGACACGCCCTCCCACTCCGCCCAACAGGGCGGGGTCATTAGATGATTTTCCTACTTAAAAAAAAAATCCTATATCCAATTATAATAGATCAGTAGTTTTAGTCTTAACATTTTTAGAACTACATTATCATAAATATGGATTCATTCATTCATTAGGAATGAAAATACAAGAAGCGCAAACGGTCACGAATATTCTTCCTGACAAGGCTCGATATGTCAACTAATCTGAATGGCTTATAAATTACTACAGCTATTTATGTTTCCATATAAAGTGCAACGGGTGCTAATGATCTTACAACTTCTGCTGATAAACAACATCAATCATGAGTATAGCCCACTGTAGTAGTCTGATTAGAACCGGACATGTCTATCTTATCCGGTCACCCACACCTTGATGATATAATTCAGCCAATATGATTAAGGAAAAATTACAGATATAAACATTAATGAGTAATACGACACCAGATGTTACAGATATGAAACATAATAACACAAATATAGAAACGTCGAAAAGTCTCCAACTAAACATCAACTCTTCCAATCCCATGAAATAAAGAGATCATGATCATGGCATGGCCACAAGGTGGACCGATGACCTGATGACCTGGTGAGGGTCGTGGGAATCCGATAGATGCGAGACGTACAGGATCGGTCGTTGTGGCGACACTTGGGAGGGGCCTATGTTCAATAGTGGACGTCTTTCGGCTGAAATGATGACGATGGACATGGCATAAAGATTCTCAGAAAGAGATTCTTTCGATTTTTAGAATGTTAATGAATCTTATCCTCACTTATTGAAAAAGAACAATAAGGGGACTTATTTTAACTCCACATATTGTCTATATCAAAAGACTAGGCGAGGGCAAAGTGTGTCATCTTTGCGATTGGAACATTTGCATCTGAACTACTGAATGTTCCGAAATAGTGATATGTATCATTTAGAACATTTGGAACATCGGCTCAAAAGATACAAACGGAACTTTTGAAACATCGGCTCACAAGATACAAACGGAACATTTGGAACAACGGCTCCAAAGATACAAACACAGACACTGACTGTTATGAATCGTGATCTGTTACGTTGCGCCATATACACCAAAAGTTTTATTTAATTGAATTTTGATTTGAGAATTATTTAAAGCAGATGTTTTTAGTTCAGGTCATTAATTATATTTACACTATTTACGTTATAATTTGAATTTTAAAAAGACTGCTGGTCACTTAAAGTAAAAAGTGTTTCAGTGTTCCAATTGTTCCAAATGATGCATTTAAAATATTACTGCTGTTCCAATCTTTCGGAAAACTAAAATGTTTCGGAACAGTGAGTCGGTTCAGTAAAGAGTTACACACGCCTACAAAGATACTCAATACACAGACAACTGTCGAAACGCCGATAGCATATCAAAAGAGGAAAATGTCGTTAAATTCTCGGCCCCTACATAGCACTGTCGTTTAAATAACTAACTTTGACTGAGTGCAAAGTTTTCCTACATGTGAATGACGTTAACTGTAGAAATGTTTGATTTTGAATATTTTGCCGCTTGATGTGAGGCAACAAATGGTTGTAAAAGTTTCGTGGACGATGACGTCATATTATGGTCCACGTCTTATAGTTATTTTTTTCTAAGGTTCGGCCCTCGAAGCTGTGCAAGCGATACTGCTCCCGCTTCCCGGGTCTCAGACGCTTTAATATGACTCTGCCCACGTGGCGCCACAACAAATGACGTCACGGCGTTACTACACCCTTTGGTAGGTACCATAATAATAACAAAACAAAGACTCTATAGTTAAATCTCGTTCTCCACGACATACTTATATTTTACTTTTCCCCTTTCATCTTACAAAACTGACGAGACAATGGAACATACTCGTAGTTCTATTTCATCAAACGGCACAACTTTCTGGACCTCTTCTTCATTCAATCTTGCATCTCGCAAAGACTGTGGTGTTCCAAGTTGATTAAAAAGTTCAAACTTAAGAGATAAGGGCAGCTCATCCCAAAGTTTTACTTATTTGATTGCGGAAGCTATTTTGTTAATAAGAGCGGGCGTGGCGGTCGAAGATTGATGAAGCTAACTTGTGTAATTTTTCATTAAGAGGACTATAGGAGCTCGCGAGTTTTATAATGCCCAAATGTATATGATGCACTGCAGAAAACAGAATAAAAAAAAATAAAGATATTCTATTCTTCAAGAAATCAAGATAAAAAGTACGAAAGAAATAATCACGAAGATGATTCTAAAAAATACTTTTATCGTTTAAAAACCGGACTAATATACACGCAATCAATCATTCCGATTGTTTATCAATCATTCCGATTGTTTATCAATCATTCCGATTGTTTAACAATCAATCATTCCGATTCTTTATCTATCAATCGTTCCGATTGTTTATCAGGTTATTCCACAGGCAGTTTTACCGTTATAATGTGCAATATACATAGGGCAACGGTCTATCAGACCGAGATACTCTTTGGATAGACTGACTGTCAAACTTTCTGGCGTCCTAATACCTGTAACGACTGTCAAGCCAAAGAGGAAAAAAACACAAAAGCCACTAGTAATGCCGCGTAATAGATTAAAAGTATGCAACTAGAATTATTATATCACGGCAGTGAAAATGTATACCACTTAGCTGAAAAATTTAGAAGTGCTACAGATTTGGGATTTAATAGAAAGTTATATAACGTATATATATATAAATCTTAAGAAGTTGTTAGGTTACCTATATGCTTGCAAATAAATATATAATTCATTCAAAGATCTTTCAGTAATATTTTTTTTATTAATAGCCTATACTGTTCCATTGCTGGGCCAAGGCCTCCCCCAACTTCTTCCAGGTATTCTTTTCTTGAACCACCTCGAACCAGCCCTTGCAGTAGGCATCTAGGTCGTCTCGCCACCTCCTCCCAGGTCGGCCTCGTGCATGCGGCTGATTTTCAGTAACTATAATAAGTTTAAATTTTCTGGTTCTATTTTAAGAAATCCTCATGCGGTTTCGCTTTTGTTAAGTAATTGAATAAATCGTTACATCGTTTTGGCGTTCCATAAAACATCACATGGTGACTACGTTTTTTATAAAAGGTGAAACTGACTGACTGGCCTACCTATCAACGCACAGCCGAAACTACTGGGACTAAGAGTGTGAAATTTTGCACAAGGTTTCCTTTTATGACGTAGGCGAGCACTAAAAAAGGTTTTTCCAAAATTCACCCCCTAACAGGGTTTGAACTGAGGTTCATAGTTTGTATGAAAAAATCTACTTTTACGCGTGTTAAGCCGCTGGCAACAGCTAGTTTAAAAAGAACGAGTTTTTATTTTTAGTAGATATGTTGATCTATCTTAATAACTTAGCACAACTGAAGCCACAACTTAAAAACAGAAGCGATGCTTAAACAATGATCAGATTATACAATATCTAGTACCTTTATCAGATGATAAAAAAAATTAATTAACATTACTGTTCCTGATAATTTTGCTGATAACAAACGAGTTTTAAAATAAACAAAACTGCCAGATGTTCATATAATCACGTATGGTAAACTGCGATAAAGGAATTAACTAATAATAAAAATACTAACCCCATCGCCGTATCTCTACGTTGACGTCGTGGTGGGGCTTGCGTGCTCCAATATACCCTAGGTCTGTATCGGTAAAGTTTGCTTTGCCGTAATATGCCTAGGGTGAGGGGCCAGACTAAGAGAGATACAATCCGCAGCGCAGTTTTGTGGCGAACTGTTGGGCATTAGCGACCCCACGGACCCGAGCTCCCGGGAGAATTATTGTTCTTCATCTCCGGCTTGCCTTTATTGGCCGGCCGTAGTGAACACTGACGAGGAACTGAGCTCCCACCTCTCTCTTGCCTTTATTGGCTGGCTTGAGTGGAGATTCGCAAGAGCAAACGTGCTCGGGAGAAGGATGTATAATCCAGTAAGGTGCTGGTAGGGATCTTGACCGTACTTCCGGGATTGTCCTGATAGCCGTGGTATACCTCTCCACTCCTCAAGCACCTCAGGATATGTTGCCCTCTTGTTGCTACGTCACTTCGTGCTAGCGGCCGTTTTTGGGGGCCCATTTATTGAGTGTGCAAGTCACCCCCTGCCTTTTTTCGATGCATATTAATAACGTTGTTCAGGCAGGGGCCATAGTCTTGACATAGTTCCATGTTACCAGTCCACTTAAGATTCCAAAAACCATAGCCCTATTATCTTTGTTCTCCATAAGTATGTCACAACAGTTTTTCAATAACCGGGGGTTGTCCTTGGGTGCACTAGCATAGCGCGTACAGGGATAATCGTCGGTTGGTATCATGTTCCATTATAATTATCTAAAGGGCCTCTGCGAGTTGGCTTCGGCTCCTTGTACGCCTCCCAAAGGTCCAGGACCTCAGGGTCCTGAGATAAATAAAATATAAAAAAATACTAAAAACATAGTGTGCGTAAATTTATGTATGTTCACCGATTGCTCGGTCAATTGTGGACCGATTTTGAATTCTTTTTTTTTTATTGAAATGTTATGCTCCCGAATTGGTCCCATAGAAATATTGTTATGATCTGATCATGAACTTCGAAGATATGGAACAGAACTCCTCATAGGATCACAGCAGAACCGTCGTAACATGTAAAATTGCTTTGTTTATACGTGTAGTCGATGACTTACTGAAAGAAGAGGGGGAATATATCGAACTGATCTGATGATGAAGCCTGAAGTTAGGCAGCGGAACTCTGTAATAAATTAATGTAATCTAACCGTGTTTGGGATTATTAGAATTATCATGAGATACACTTTGGCAATAAAGTATTTAAGTTTGGCTAAGGGGTACTTTTTAGTGTTGGTATAATAACTAAAAAGTGTAAAATAAAAAACTATTTACAAAAAAAAAACAACCGACTTCAATGTAAAAAAAACACTGAAAAATAACGAAGAGACAAAACTATTATAGAAACACCGACTTCCGAAATTAAAGTTATTTTGCACTTTTCAGTGTTTTTTTTTTACATAGAAATCGGTTGTATTTTTTTTTGTAAAAAGTTTTTTATCATGCAATCTCTTTCCATGCCACAATAATGTTAAATAAGATATTATTATATAAGAGTATGAAATTTAAGGAATCGATAACGGACTTGAAAATCTATTACTATATACCTCGGTTACAAAGAAACCTTTTCCTAAGATAAAACCATTACATAATCAAAACAAAATCGCTCGGCTAATTCTGACATGATCTGGTCAATCTCAATACTAACCAGACGGGTAATCCACTAATACCATCAGCTGCGATGGCTCTCGATAAGGTAATGTAATCTGTGTCTATAATCGTACAACTGTCAGTGTCTGCCTGTCCGTCAATGTCGATCAAGCGTTGCATACCAATGATTTTGGTCGGTTTTACGAATTTTGTCGTTTGATACAGTAGAATAATATGTCAGTTATTGTATGTTTTCATATACTATACAAATGTATTGGTACTTCTTGAGATAAGCCGTTTCATAAAAAGGTTTAAGTACTTACAAAAATATTTTAATCTGACTTCCTGATTTTATTTGATACCAATAATAAAACAATAGTTGATTTATTACAAATTTACAATAAAATTGTAGTCAACAAGATAAGCCTATCACCCCATGGTAAGAACGATATCAAGCATACACAAAAACATCATGATAGCAAAATTTGAAATATATTTTAAAACGTTAAAGCGTGTACTTCGATAGTGAATTTTAAGTGTGAATACCTAAACGTGAGCACTGAAGCAGGTAATCTGATTAAAATAAAAGTCCTAGTATCGCTATAATTTTTTCTAAAGTTAAAATCTTATATTTTAATCTCTCAATATTCAAATTTGAAAAAAAAAACTAAACAACCCAAATACTATGTAAGTCTTTCATTTAATATTTAAAATAACTAAAAACCTTACTATACAAAATCGCTTATAGTTATATACGAGCTAGACTTCACAATTTATATAACACTTCGTAATATAGAAAACTATTAAAGTCTTTCACTGCTAAAAAAAGTGAAATCTTTTCACTTTCACACAAACGACGAGGCACCAGTTAGCCCAATATCTGAACCATTCAGATTCGGGCACACTTCACTAGCAACAAAAACTACCATTTTAGCCACCTCTTCGGGATCCAAGATCTTCATTTTATTCGACAAAAGATCATAAACATACTGCATCTCATCTTCACCCATACCTAGGTTCGTTAAAATATTCGTTCTTGTAAGACCAGGTTGTACAGCATTGACTCTAACACCTTCAGACGCCAATTCCACTGCTGCGTTTCTAGTAAATCTTTCCAAGCCAGCTTTTGTCACAGTATAAGGTAAAAATCCATGTATAACTTTTGTATACTTCGTTGCATGCAAATTCACTATGTTTCCTTTAGTTTTAACTAAATATGGTAAGGCCAGATACGTTAGTTTGTAAGGTACACGAAGATTTATGTCTATCATTTCATCAAACGTGTCTATACTATCATCGAAGAGTGATCCCATAAGCATTTTAGCAGCACAGTTCACTAGGACATCTATTCTTTGGTATTGAGCTACTGTTTTGGTTATCACTGTGGCACAGCTTCCGTTAGCTGTCAGGTCTAACATGAGGCACAGAGGTGGTAGTCCATTTGCGTCTTGACACTTGTCTGCAGTTTTTTTGAGCCTTTGTTCATCTCTGCCGATAAGTGTAAGTTTGGCTCCGTGTTTTGCAAAGAGAATGGCCGATGCTGCTCCAATTCCAGAACTGGCTCCTGTTACTATTACCACTTTATTTGTGAAATCCATTTTGTTACTTATTAATGGTGCGGGAACTCTTTGTTTTATAATGTCTATAGTTGTTTCTTCTTAGAATTATACTTTTTTTAAATTACACACTGGTATTATTTATTGTGTTGTTGTTGGGTCCTTTTACTAGAAATCTCTCGTCACTTTTATTTCAAGTTAATTCACTCGTTAGTGTTCGTGCGATTTCTGCGTAAGTCGATTTGTTACTGCGACTAAAAACATTCCGCTTGCGATAGGACGAGATAAGACTATTTCAGTCTGCGTTATATTCGAGAACTTGTAAACATGGCTGGTGATAAGAGCGATATGTAATATTTATCATTGTAATTATCGTAAAGTTAGGCGTTTGATAATGTGACAATGAGGTAATAGGAATAAATAGTAACAATGAATGGCGCCTAGTAATTGCACAATTTGCTTATGAATTTCAGGTGAGTTTTAACAGAAACAAACTTGTCATTGAGAGAAAACCTGAGTTCTAGCCTCTTTTATTTGAAGTGGAAGGTCCGCTCTGGTTCTAGCCTTCAATAATCACGCCGCCCTTGGAGTTCTAGCCTTCAATAATCCCGAAGCCCTTAGAGTTCTAGCCTTCAATAATCAACTCACTTTTATCAAACATGTTGATTTATAGTTTTTTCCGAATTCTGTATGAGAAGAGACACTTGCAGTAAATTAATAACGCTAGTATGGCAAATTGCCTAAAAAGTTAAAATACGCTACAAACAAAAACATGTTAATCAAATGCCTAATTATACTTTCCATTCGTATGTGTAACAGGTGCAAATAATTCCGAAAAATACTCGTAATCTCCTCACGCATTACCCAACCACAACAAAGCAACTCAAATATCTCTATCTACTGCACGCAATTCAGCGTGCCATTTACGAATCACGTCAGTCGAAATCGGTACTCAAAAGCGTGCGGACGTGCCTTGCATTCGTAAGGAATGTGTTACCGGGCGATTAGTGTGCGTCGAATCATGCATTAAATGTATCGTTGTATTATTTGGGTTATAAGAGTTGGATAAAGCTTTTGTAACACTAAGCAGTGTTAGCTTTAGTAAGACAAAGCATCTTGTTATAGCTTAAAAGTGCCGAAAATGGCTACTTTATAGGAAAGCTGTTTTGTAGCTAATGTTAGTACACTGTTTGCAAGAAAACTGCACTGAACATAAAAGTTCCTGGAAGACTGCTATCTCCAATTTTATTGGTAACTGGCTTTTGCCTGCGACGTCCTTAACAGTACACAAATACAGTAAATAAATGATTTTTACCCCCTCCCCCGCTCAGCCAGCCTTTCTCTCCTTCCGCCGTTTTTAAATATATGAACTTTTATTTAAAAAAAAAAGCAAAAATCTCCCCCTCCAAGTTAGAAAGAAAAAAAGAAAAGAAAGAAAAACATTAGTATAACAACCCTCATCATTTGTTTAACATTAGTTTGTCTATTTGGCTGATATGACCACATTAATATAACTACGCGACAACTCATCCGAAGTTGCGGATGATTCGTCACCTTACAAGTTTAAAAGGGTAACGTTTCATCCGCGGATGAAATATTTTGCAGATGAATAGTCACCTAAGTCGGCTTCACCCGCGTACAAACAGAAAATATATAGCGTATGTTACTTTGTGATAAAGTAGCATTCTACAAGGCAAATAGTACCTTTTGATGCAAGTGAGAAAGTTTGTCTTTGCGACCGGGGCGCATTTCGCCCGAGCCGCAGGCGAAGGTGTTATGGAGCCGAGTGCTGCAGTGATAAATTTCCACGTGTATCAAACAACGTTTTACAATACGTTAACCAGCGACTTGTGGGGGGTCCCTTGGCGCCCAACCTGATACGATAAATACAATCAATTATGGCGAGGGTCTCCACACTTTTCCGGACTAGAAGCAGTAGGGATAAGAGCGATTTTTCGAGTAAGTGTATTGTAAAATTGCTTTGAATCAATCGAGAACAAAAATATAAAAACACTTTTTTACAATATTAGTATACATGACGACTTAAATATTTTAAGGACCATTTTATTCATGTATTCAAACTTCTAGCAACTTCACAGTCAATATATACTGTCACATGCACTTTCCTTTTTCCCTGACCCGTTTTTTACTAGTAAAAATAAATAGTCCTCTAGAAACCCTGTCAAATTCAGACCTCTCATCTCTGTAAACATCACACAATCCGTACACTTGCGTGCATTATCATACCTTGAGCACAAGTACACACAAGCACACTTGGCCTGAAGTGTACGCTGGAGCGGAGCGGTAATGCGAGGGAGCTTATCTCCCTCCATTAGTCGAATTGAACTGGGCACTTTTGTTTGCAACGCAGTGTACCGGTCGGATTGTTGCGATGCATCGCGGCCGGGGTTGTGGTCTAAGTCATAAGAGGACGTAATGAATAGAATATGAGAAATTACATTGCAAAGAAAATGTTAATTTTCTTTTCTAGTGCCAGCCGCTTCCTAAAGCTAAAGTATAAAGGACTAGCTCCTGCCAGGGGCTTCGCCCGCGTGAAAGTAGATTTCTTGGTACAAACTTTGGACCCCTGTTTCACCCACATAAAAAGTTAAATTTTTAAAAAACCCTTTCTTAGTGCTCGCTTACGAAATAAAAGGAAGCCTTGAGCAAAATTTCATGTTCTAGTACCAGCAGTTTCGGCCGTGCGTTGGTATGTCAGTTAGTCAGTTTCTCCTTTTATATACATAGATTAGTAATATGAAGTTGACCGGATGGTTTTTTTTTTAACCTATTTCAAAACAAGCAGAAGGTTTTAATAATGTTTGTTAGTAATGTTTGTTACCTCAGAAATCAGAAATCAGAAATCAGAAATCAGAAACGTTTATTTCAAATAGACCAATTACAGGCACTTTTGAATTGTCAAAATGTCAGTCAGTCAAAAAAAAACAAGTGAAGCTAAATTGCACGTTCCAAAGCGTAGATCTCTATGGAGAAGAACGTGCAAGAAACTCCATGGACACTCTTTTAAATCATGTTATGAGTTACATAAATCTTGGTTACATATTTCTTGTCGCTTCTAATATGTGAGCACAATGTAGATAAGTAATAATAATTAAAATAAAAAAAATATACTTAAAAAAGACTAATAAAAAAAAAAAAAATAGAAATTGAATTAAGTCACTGGCAGCTAAGAGATGACCAGTCTCAACTGACGGCACCCGTTCACGAGCATGACGCGTGCATCAGCCCCACTCAACTCAACCATTTTTAAGGGAACCGAATGACCCAATAACACGTGCCACCATCAGCGAGACATTTGAGTGAGCATGACAAACTCTCAACTGCCATGCTCGTAATGTCAAACAAGTTGTAACCTAATAAAAATGCTCCATGGTACTTCACATTCACAAAACTTGAAAAACAAAGTGCTTCTACATTATACAATGCTACTGTTTCCAAATACAAAAGATAATAAATTATCATAAGCTCTATTGAAATAAAATAAAATAAAAATAAAAAAAACATTTCTAAAACAACAATACAAAAAGGGGAACAGTATCTCTTCCAAAATTATTAAAAAAAAAACTAATTTGAAGGTAAAAGTGGCTGTGGCTGCGGAGCAGGACCGGCATTTAACCAAGCGCTTTTATCAAGGATATAATCTTCCAGTTTATAATACGCTTGTCTACATAGTGTGCGTTTAATGCATGCTTTAAATTTGGACTCATTTAGTTGTAGAATCTCAACTGGTATTTTATTATAAAATTTTACACAGTACCCCATGAAAGAACTACGTACTTTAGCCAATCTGAACCGAGGTTGATCTAATTTGTTCCTGTTCCTAGTATCAGAACTTCATCATTTATTCATGGCTTTGGAAAATAGTTATTTGAAAGAATTTAATACATTGGTCTGGCCTTAAATTAGAAAGAAATAAAACTAGAAACTCTTTTTAACTAACGCATGTAAGTAGAAAATAATCCCAAGGGAACATACCCCCGGGATTAAAAATATTTTATGTCGTTTTCCAAAGTCTACCCGTGTGCCAAATTTCGTCCAAATCTCTTTAGCCGTTTGAGCATGAAGACATATAAACACAAATATATACAAACTGTCGCCTTACCGGCTCGCCAAACAGTTCCTATCTTAAGTATTTACCTACGGGCACTTACCTACTTACCTAACTGTTCTGTGATACATTAAAACGAACCATCGAAATTCAAATTACCTACTTAAGTACCTCTCTGACACAACTGGTAGCTTAAAAAACGATAATTCACCATTTAATGTTGAATTTAAACAACTGTCCAATGAGCAGTTAAAATAACTTTTTTTTTGCTAAAAAATTGCACAAAAATCAAGTCACAAGCGGATGCACTTGCGCTCGCACTGGTCCGAGCGCTCCGAGATATCGTGTCCGTGAACGGTGTCTAAGTGTGCGTTGCTCGAGCGCGCTTTGTATGTAGATTGACTTCTGTACATGAGTGTTCTGTGACAGAATTGAAGAAAAATGAAGATGGGACAAGGGTAGGGAGAGGAAGACGATGATTGTGATTCAGCCCCGCTACCGCTTATACCACGCGGCCTATTTAGTTACATGTCTACAAATAGAGAACACAATGCAATCTGATTAATAACCGTGCTACTATGATGGGTACTATTATAACAATAAATTAAGTATGCGTTTTAGATAACACGTTTGAAGAGCTATACTTGTTTGATGTTGGTATCTTATTGATTAAATGTGTTGTTTTAAAATTGGAAAGTATTTGTAAGTTCGTTTGCTATTACAGGACGATGCATGGGCTGAATTCACCAATGAAACTAATCGCGTTTTAACGTTTGGCTCGCATAATCGCGTTTAGCCGCTGTCACTAGTGTCACTTGTCTGTATTTTTCTTTTGTTGTATATTTACAAGTGACACTAGTGACAGCGGCTAATCGCGATTATGCGAGCCAAACGTTAAAACGCGATTAGTTTTATTGGTGAATTCCGCCCTATGAGCGGCCAACCCGAGATATAGTTCGAAACAAACGCTCTTACGGGATTATGGCGTTATTACACATCTTTGTCTAGATATTTTAGAAACACAAATCCCTTATGGATTGGGGCTATGGGTTGACTCCCTTAAGGGAACCCCACCCCGGGGTCCTGAAAAGAAATAATGACGAAATGCAAGGCAAAGAAAGAACATACATAGGTGTAGTTTTAGTCAGTAAAAGTCTGACACACCCTCTCGCTCTGCCCTAGAGCGTGAGAAGTCATTGAATGATTTCCCGCTTTTAAAAAAAATATCTTATGGTTATTATCTAGGTTTCCATTGTAATGAAAACATCAAAAAAAATAATTGTAAAAGTAATCCAGTAAAGGCCTCTGAAAATCTGCTATAGCTATTGCGTGAATTTTGGCACTTCAAAATGTATCTACACATAAATAAAAAAGTAAAGAAATATAATCAAAGTTCGCGATCTAATTCGTAAAAAGTTGGCAGTAGTATCATCACAGCGTTAATGTTTTCCCATTGTCGATTTGGAGCAATTGTTTAAGGCTCCGTGCACAGAATTATCTCATTTTGAACCTTTTTGATCATGGTTTGTGAGAAAAGTAAGAAGAATTTAAACCTTATTTTTTAGGATTATGAAAGTCAAGTTCTTATTCTCTCAGTTGGCTTGACTATTTTTTTAAAATAATGTGTGTATTAATGGCAATTACCCATATTCAAAACCCTTTTCTCGCAAAAGTATCGATCGAGTGAAGTTTGGCTACGTTTTACACAAACTACAAATGATTTATAACATTAAAAAAAATATTAGTAACATCATTATATGGTCTACTCTCAGATGGGTTGAAAACATTATTGACTTCAATAGGAAATATAGCAGAAAAAAAATGTTGAAAAAACATAATTCTTGGAAAACATCTGTACAAATAAGTATTTTTTTCTATACCTTAGAAACACTTTTAAGAAAATTTAAAAATTACACAATAATCTTAAGTTAATCTGTTAATAGAATCTAAAATTTATTTTATAAATAAACAATACCTTCATTTCGTAAATTACAAATAAATTGAACTATATTATCGACCGCGCAAACACGATCGCGTCAGTAACGATCGGGCACTCCCAGCGAGAGCACGTACTACTTTTTTCCGGAGCCGCTCGCGAAATTTTCGTGAATATATTCCCAAATTTGTACGCCGACTATCACGTTGTGATCCAGTAAGTATTATTTTTGATTTTATGTACTTTGTTTATTAAGATTGTTTAAATTTCTTTCGACTTCAATAGTACTTAGAGGTAACTGTTGTATGTTTGTATGTAAAGGTTATCTGCGGAATTACTCTACTACTATGATTAAATTACAATTCTTTCACTAATGCCATCTACAATGGTTAATGGCAGCTATATTACCATCCACAGAAAGTTGATATTTTTAACCGACTTAAAAATAGGAGGAGGTTATCAATTCGGTTGTATGTTTTTAATCATTTTTTTATGTTTGTTACCTCAGAACTCCGTCGTTAATGGACCGATTTTTTTTGCAGATAATGAGTCGAAAGGAAAGGACGCATTATATAGGCGTCACTAAAAGGAAAAAAAAAAACAAAATGTGGGGCTGATACGTGCAAGACAAGTTCTTAAAGAACGCAAGTCCAATGCACTGGCTACGGTTTCGTTTCCAGAACATGTAAGATTTCTTCGATCAGCAGTAGAAGTGAAATAGTACATTTTGATACAGTGGAGAAAGTTTGTCATTGCGACCGAGGACGAATTCACACGAGCCGTAGGCGAGTGTTTTATATGGATCTGAGTGCTGCTGATTGATACATTTTTACGTGATTGCTTAGCGCTCAGCCTGATACAATAAATGTAATAAAATATGGTGGCAACGAGCACGCGTACTTTTTCGCACTAGTGCGAAAAACAGTAAATAGTGTGCCTAAAAGCGGTAGGAATAAGAGCGGGTTTTCGAGTAAGTGTATTGAAATAGCATTTACCAGTACATACTAATTGACAATGTTGCTAATTTTTAGGAAATAGATGCTAATGAAAATTCTGAAACGACTATGGACACTAATAAAGTTGACAATATGTGTCAACTTGAACTATTCATGGTAATTATAACCATTGTGTTACGTACAGGGTGTAAATAAATAAACGCAAGACCTACTTTTAGAAATTCATAACTTGTTTTAGTTGTACTATATATGGTGATCTAATTGTTTCAGTTTATATTGAAAGTCTCATATTTTTCTCTAAACTTAACTCGTAAAGTGAAATTTTGTAAGTTCTTGGTCCGAGAGACCACACAGGTTGTTTTGCGTTTATTATGTTATATCGTATAAAAATAAATAATGTACTTATAATATACCAACAATAATATATTCATTTACAGGGTTATTTGTAAAACACTAACAACCTTGCAGGACTGTATTACTGCCTATGTTCAGCGGACAATTAAGACGGTTCTAACAATACCTCATATGTCGAGTTCCGATAAGTAGATTAGGAGCTATGAGGGAACAGATGAACATACTGACATACATACATAGCCTGTCAAAATCATTACCCTGCTTTGGTTTTGCCGTAGTCGGGTAAAAAAAAAACTAATTTGAAGGTAAAAGTGGCTGTGGCTGCCGAGCAGGACCGGCATTTAGCCAAGCGTTTTTATCAAGGATATAATCTTCCAGTTTATAATACGCTTGTCTACATAGTGTGCGTTTAATGCAACCTTTAAATTTGGACTCATTTAGTTGTAGAATCTTAACTGGTATTTTATTATAAAATTTTACACAGTACCCCATGAAAGAACTATGTACTTTAGCCAATCTGAACCGAGGTTGATCTAATTTGTTCCTATTCCTAGTATTAAAATTGTGCCTGTCACTTATCTTAGTAAAAAGATGAATATTTTTCCGAACATACATAATGTTTTCATAAATGTATTGACAAGGGACCGTCAGGATGTTTATTTCCTTAAATAGTTCCCTAAGAGAATCGCGTCTGCAAAGAGTATATATGGCTCTGATAGCTCTTTTCTGCAGAATAAAAATAGACTCTATATCTGCAGCCCGTCCCCATAGCAAAATACCGTAAGACATGATACTATGAAAGTAACTAAAATAAACTAGTCGCGCAGTATCCACATCAGTAAATTGACGGATTTTTCTGACAGCATATGCTGCTGAACTAAGCCGACTTGCCAGAGATGTTAAATGAGGACCCCATTATAGCCTCGAGTCAAGCGTGATCCCTAGGAAAACCGTATTCTCGACGAATTCGAGTTTCTCCTTGTTCAATACTTGATATCTTGAAGGCTTTCGATAGGGTCTGGCACGAAAGCCTTATTGCTAAGCTTCCTTCCTTCGGTCTACCCACTGGTCTGTGTGATTGGATCGCAGACTTCTTGAGGGATCGATCCATCCAAGTGGTCGTTGATGGCTGCTCGTCCGGTCAAATGGATATTAATGCCGGGGTCCCTCAGGGATCGGTACTCTCGGCAACACTGTTTTTGCTGCACATAAATGACTTACTTAAACCCGGTATCTTTGGGTATGCAGACGACAGCACTGTTGCCGAGAGATATGTGGCTGACGCACGCGCTAGTGGGTCACAGATCCAGTCATCCCGAGAGGCTATGGTTGAACGCTTGAACTCGTCCTTGAAGGCGGTCTCCGATTGGGGCGATGCCAATCTGGTCAATTCAATGCAAGTAAAACCAAGCGTGTCTTTTTTCCGCTAAACGGAGTCAATTCCACCCGGCTCCATCTTTCCGAGGTGTGACCGTGCCAATAACCGACCATCTTGATCTTCTTGGCGTTACACTGACGTCAACTCTCAACTTTGGGCCATACATCGAAGCAAAGGCTCAACTGGCAGCAAAAAAGCTGGGAATCCTCGCGAAGGTCAGACGGTACTTCACGCCGGAACAGCTGCTAAAACTTTATCAAGCGCAAGTTCGATCGTGTATGGAGTACTGCTCTCATCTTTGGGACGGGTCTGCCAAATACCAGCTTGATGCGCTAGAGTCGATTGAGAGGCGAGCCAAGAGGATCATTGGCAATGATGCACTTGTTGAGTCGAAGCTCCAAAGCCTTGGACATCGCCGCCGAGTTGCTGGCCTGTCGGTTTTCTATCGTTTACATTTCGGGGAGTGTGCACTGGAATTGCACAATCTAATTCCGCCAAGTCCGTTCCATCATTGGACCACTAGACGTACGGTGTTGCGCCACCGGTACATGGTGGACATCCCACCCATACGCACAAAACGTTTTGAGAACACATTTATTATGCATACAGCCAAGGAGTGGAATTCCTTGCCGGAGTCTGTGTTTCTTGATAGCTACAACTTAGGGGTCTTTAAGTCAAGAGTGAATAGGCTACTTCTAGGCAAGCGTGCTCCATCGTCGACCACATCATCGCTTGCCATCAGGTGAGATGGTGGTCAAACGCGAGCCTATCATTAATAAAAAAAAAAGAAGCTTTTATGGCTTTGGAAAGAGGTAGTGTGAGTCCATCAGGTATACCATCAATATCAGTAACAGCTAATGCTGCTTGCATACTTATTCTTCGGCCTATTTCCATCTTTTTGTTATCTCGTCGTGACATTTCGCGTACGTATTTTGTTTAATTATTGGTAAATCTATGGAAGTCAACAAACAAAATATTTCTGATTTCTGAACAATTCCTTTTAAATACGGGCAAATTCCAATAAAACTCAGTAATCGTCAATACGGCTTTCGCCGAAATCGTTCAACTGGGGATCTTCTAGCGTATGCCATTTACATCTGGAGAGAGGCTATCGAGAAGTATGGAGAAGCACTTGCAGTCTCCCTTGATATCTCGAAGGCCTTCGACAAGGTCTGGAACAAAACCCTTATTGCTAAACTTCTTTCCTTCGGTCTACCCACTACTGGAGTCTGTCTGATTGGATAGCAGACTTCTTGAGGGGATCGATCCATACGAGTGGTTGTTGATGGCTGCTCGTCCGGTCAAATGAATATTAAAGCCGGGGTCCCTCAGGGGTCGGTACTCTCAGCAACACTGTTCTTGCTGCACATAAATGACCTACTTAAACCCGGTACCTTTGGGCAAGCAGACCACAACACTGTTGCCAAGAGATACGTGTCTGACACACAGATCCAGTCTTTCCGAGAGACTATGGTTGAACGCTTGAACGCGTGCACTAGCTTCTGACGTTTTATAAGTGCCCATGTAGGCCTATGTGAAATAAAAAACTTTTGACTTTGACTTTGAACTGGTCCTAAGGCAGTATCTGATTGGGACGATGCCGATCTGGTCAAGTTCAATGCTGCTAAAACCCAGGCGTGTCTTTTTCTGCTAAACGGAGACAATTTCGCACGGCTCCATATTTCCGGGGTGTAACCGTGCCGATAACTGACCATCTTGAGCTTCTTGGGGTAACGTTGTCGTCTACCCTCAATTTTGGCTCTTATATCAAGGCAAAAGCTCAGCAGGCTGCCAAAAAATTGAAGATCTTAGCTGACGTGATTCGGTACTTTACACCGGAACACACAGCTGCTCCAACTTTATCAAGCACAAGTTCGATCGTGTATAGAGCTGTACTGATCTCATCTTTTAAATATTCAAAAAAAATATATATCTGTTTTTAAAAATACGGTGATGTTCTTATTTATTTTGTTTGCTTTCCTTTTTATTCCGATATTTTTGGTTCAATTCGAATACTTGACATTGATGAATATATTTTTTTACACCACCTGCTCGATAATGCCCTTTTATACGTCATACAACCATCACTTAAAACAAGTCATTATGTCCCTAGGGAGATAATGCAGTATGGGCGATCCCTAGGGAATAATGAGATTTGAATTTGGAACGTGAAAAACTGTCAGCATTATGTGAATTAAAATGTAGTGCATCAAACAAGTTTATTCAAATTTCAAACTGGCCACTAACAAAAAAAAAAACAGAATAAAAAAGCTTTCTAAAAAAAGTAATGAACAAGCGGGAGCGATAGAGAAAATTTAAATTATAGAATCTTTGAGTAGTGAATTTTGTTTGTTTCAAATCTCAAAACATTTTGAGTGATAGTTAAGATTAACTCGTAAATAATACTTACATATATTTCTCTATTATATGATTTGTTTTACTAAATTGTCTTTTAATTATCTCACAGATGGTGTAAAAAGTAGAGTATCCAACACAGGGATAAAGCTGTCTTTGTCTTGGGCGGCTTGAATTACTCACTTCACTCAGGTTTCTTTATTAACTCTCTCGCAGTGCTCGGGAGTTAATTATATAAATCCCTCACTGACGTTCGGGATTAAAATTAGCAACCTTCGTTTTGTTCGGAATTCAACATGCCGCCCGCGACTTAAAGACACTGCTTTATCCCCTAGTCACATAATCTACTTTATGCAATAACGCAATGAAGTTTGTGAAATGTATTATTTTTATTGTATTTGCTGCGAATTTTTTGGTATATATGTAGGTCTTTTTATTTCCTTTTTTACGTAGTTTTTAACGATGACCTCAACTTGGTATTATTTTGTCAATTAATTAATTTCTGAGTTGAGCTATACGTTTACTGACAAATGCTTGCACTGACTGAACAGGTCCACTCTAACACGGTAATATTATCTATACAGTATTCCAACTTCATACAAACGGACGAAACGCGAGCTATACCTACGCGCCTCGATCTCGAGGTGCGCTCGGGATGCAGACAGTCGCGTCTGTGCCGCGCGATATTTTCAATAAAAATAAGTTCAAGTACATATTTATATATTTAATATGACGAGTAGGATATATTGTGCTGTTTTTCATTCACATAAATATTGCTTCATTTAAAACCAAACATATAAATTGTAAAGTAGCTGTGCAGGTATCTATAACCAAGTAAAAGATATTCCTTTTTCTCCACCTTGTCCATATTTCCCAAAACAATTTTTAATTAAGCTTTAGAATGCGGATTTTTGTACTTTAAAATTTAATAATAAAGCATTTCGTAGGTACGTCTCAGTCGAGGCGCAAATATTTTTCGGTCGCAAATATTGAACACTTCCTATTCAATTCACAAAGTATTTTATTTGTTTAAATAAAAAAAGTATATTTACAATCACAAAACTAAATGGAAACACAAAGTAGGCAAATGTAATTAAAATGCTGGAGGCGGGCAGCCCTATCGCATGTTTACGTACCGCGCGGCTGTAGGCATTTATTTCAAAGATACGGCCGAGTTACAATACTGTATAGATAATATTACCGTGACTCTAATCTGTATGGTTCCATCCTCAAAAGAACATCTCAGACACTAGTATACACTGTCCGCATACACCTTTACCGAGATTACATATCTGAATTTTAAAAGAGATATCTCGTAAACTTAATTTTATTTTGACACATGGAAAGTGTTTTTTTACAGCTATTTTACTTAAATAAATATCATTGTATTATCGTTTTGTATTTATCATTTAGTTAATTGTCTAAATGTATCAACATCCATCTAACACAAAATTGAATAATTTTGGTGTGAATTGTGACAAATATAAAATATATACACGTTCCAGATTTTTATTTACAAACCATACTTACTTTATAATTTTGTAACTCAGAAAAATATCTTATAGAGGATCAAAATTGTTTGAGCGGCCACCAAGCTCGATTTTTACGCGTGTGTGCGTGTAGCTGCATGCACGATGCACACAAACATAACATTGCGGCGAATTTGCCTAAACTCTAGCGAGTGAATTTTCTGCACGGCCTCTTAAGTATTTTAGTGTATGTATGTAGTGTATTAATTTGAGTATATATTGTATAATTGTATTATATTTATTCTATGGTTTATTAGTATATCTATTCTATGGTCTATAAGTAAATCTATTCCTGTATTCGCCTTTTTCTCTCTCTTTTATTGCACCTACCACTATTTTTCTCTGCATCACCCAAAGGTTGACTGGTAGAAAATGCCTAAGGCATTAAGTCCGCCTCTGTACTTTTTGTGTGCATAAAGCATTAAATAAATAAATAAATAAATAAATAATCGGGGTTCTGAAATTTTTTTCCAAAAACTTTTAAGGTTTTTTAAAATACACGAAACATAGACTTGGCATACGCAATGCTGTCACACGTAAGCAGTCTGTTTCAAAGCAAATTCAAGATTCTAGATGTCATAACGCGTGTCCTCACCTTTCGCATGACACAGGATCTCACCGGATATTCAGGCAGAAGAAACGCCTGGGTATCACCACTGCGCGGACCGCCCGGAGGATACAGTGGAGCAAACGGTAAAGGTGTGCCCCGCTTCGGCGGCGACCTCATGACAGTGGCATACATGAGCTCAGTTTGCCTTTAGATTTTTCCTAGTGAGGGGCAAAGTTTTTTTTTAATCAAAAGAAAAGAATTGACCACTACAAAAAAAGTTTGAACTCACAACCTCTTTATCGACAAAAAACGCTCTAACAAAGTAACTAAGCTTAAACTACTATTTGGACTTCTGCCCAACCCCTCACAAAACATACGACACATTATTTCTCCCACAAAAGAAACAACTAATCATATAACTAAACAGTATTGCAGAAATAATAAAAAGAAAATAAGGAAAAGGAATTTATATCAAGACTAGAGGGGCGACTGATGCTCTGTCGACTAGGGTGCGCCTGCGATAAAAATAGGGAAAATATTATCTTATTTCCATTGACGGCCTATTGGACTGTTAAGTAGGCGGCATTTATTGGTAAGGCTAGGTGAGACAGAAAGCGAGTGGTGGCGTTAGCGAGTTGTCACTACTTAAAGATAGTCGATCTTATCCGCAATCCTGATGCCATAACTTCATGATAAAGCTGTCACTCAGTGATAAAGTCGCATTCAATTTACGTTTTTATAAGGGTTCCGTACCTCAAAAGGAAAAAATGGAACCCTTATAGGATCACTTTGTTGTCCGCTGTCTGTCAAGATCCTTTATCACGGGTACGCGTGGAGTTATCGAGTTGAAATTAAAACCATATACTTAAATCAGCGGTCCCTTGAAGTTGTGAAAAAATTAAATTTCTAAGTTAACGAAAAAAAAAGATACGGCCGTTTTTGTTGTAAAAAACGTGTATTTTGACACTCTTAAGGGAATCAAAATTCATAGGATACTTCCCGTTGATTCAGAATCCTGAAATTGGGCATAAAGCAAGGTCTTATATCACAGATATAGGAATAAATCTGTAAATACTAAGTTAAAAAGAAGAGAAAGTACTAAGTTTTAGGAAAAATCTTCGAGACTCCATTCGGGAATTTAACTACATATTTACACAGGTAAGTTTGTACGAAACCCACTGTGCGCGAGTCCGACTCGCACTTGCCTATTTTTATTTTTTAAAGGGCTTTAAGTGTTTGAGACTTGATCTTTATAATATTATTATAGATTGTCTGTATTTAAAACATACAATTAAAATGCAAAAACTCTCATCATAAAACCATTTGTCGCATCGCTAGCAGTCTGAACAAAGCCTTACGACTCCTTGAAGAGATGAACTCTGAGAAGTATTTCTTAATTTGAGAAGCTGCTTGGAATACAGAAGGAAAAATTGATAAATAAGGAAAATACAAAAAATAACTTTTAAGTTAAATTACATTTTATAGAGGAGTAATCTATCGAATGAAAATGCAAAGTGCATTTCTACGTGATCGGAATCACTACATCTTCTTGGAATTTTATATTCTTTTTCAATACACTTAGTCGAAACTCGCTCTTATCTCACCGCTTTTAGGCACGCAATTGACTGTTTTTCGTACTAGTGCGGAAAAGTGCGCGTGCTCGCCCCCGCCACGATTTGATTACATTTATCGTATCAGGCTGTCACGAGGTCACGCGTCAACCCCCGTTTATTTAAGTCTTCGTAAGTGTATTGAAAAACGTCGTTTGATACACATGGAGATTTGTCACTGCAGCCCTCGGCTGAATAACACCCCCACCAAGGCTCGAATGCCGCCACGGTCACAATGACAAACTGTCCACTTATATCAAAATGTACTTATATTGCTTTAGTATGGGTTGTCTCACGTTCACTCATGTTGGATGGGCCTCACCAGAAGGCTTGAAGTTACCAAAAGGGCAATGGTAACAGCTATGCTCGGAGTTTCCTTACATGCTCGCATCAGGAATGAAGATATCCGCAGGAGAACCAAGGTTGCCGAAATAGCCTGAAGAATCGCTAAACTTAAGTGGCAGTGGACAGAGCACATTGCTTGCAGAACGGATGGTCGATGGGGCCAAAAGGTTCTGGAGTGGTGACCGCGCGCCGGAAGACGCAGCGTTGAAAATCCTGTCACAAGGTGGACCGGACCTGGATATATGATGGACCCAGACGCACAAAGCGTTTTGAGAACACATTTATTGTGCGTACAGCCAAGGAGTGGAATTCCATGCCGGAGTCTGTGTTTCCTGATAGCTACAACTTAGGGGTATTTAAATCAAGAGTGAATAGGTTACTTATAGGCGCGTGCTCCATCGTCGACCACATCATCGCTTACCATCAGGTGAGATGGTGGTCAAACGCTTGCCTAGCATTAATAAAAAATAAAAATAAAAACAATCCTGGTGAGGATAGCAGGAAACCGATGGATGCGAGACGCACAGGACCGTTCGTTATGGCGATACTTGGGGGATACTTGATCTATGTCCAACAGTGGACGTCTTTCGTCTGAAATAATGATGATGATGATGATGATAATGGTTTGTCTACGGAATAACTTCTTACACAAGAAATTAACTAAGTTTTCGTTCATTAAACAAAATTTTTGAGTAAATAACTTACTGTTAATAACACGGGACAAGGGCAGGAAGATGATGATGATGAAGAACTTACTGCAATAAAAGATTCTCTTCTCAAGGTAGCAAAACCATTCAGCACTTACTTACCTGAAACCAAATAAAAACATTATTAGCAATAAAGAAACTGATTTAGACTGGCCTGTTGGTCTAGTGGTTAGTGGCCATGACTGCTATGCCGGAGGTCGTGGGTTCGATTCCCACCCAGGACAAATGTTTGTGTGATGAGCACAATCATTTGTTCTGTGTCTGGGTGTAATTTATCTATAATATGTGTGTATTTAGAAATATATAGGGTGACTGGTAATTAGTAACCGATACTTAAACACGTGATTGTACTCATGATTACAAACAACTTTCCCAAAGAAACTTTTTTTATATCCTCATTAGTTTTATCACAATAACAAAACAGCTGTTTAAATACGCGCGCGTGCCTGCTACACACCTATGGGTTTGCAAGCCGCGCGGGTATTCTATCACTATTGTAGGTACAACGGCGGCGGGGTCACGCGGCTAACTAAACGGTCGCCGGTTGCAGGCGCGCGCGTATGACAACCAGATGTTTTCTTATTGTGATAAAACTTTTGAGTATATAAAAAAGTTTCTTTGGGAAAGTTGTTTGTAATTATGAGTACAATCACGTGTTTAAGTATCGGTCACTAATTACCAGTCACCCTATATAAGTATGTTTATCAGTTGTCTAGTACTGATAATACAAGCTCTGCTTAGCTTGGGACTAGACGGCGTTGTGGAATATTATTATTATATAAAATTATAATAACCCATTTTATCCCCACTTTTTCTCCCACTCTGGGTAGAGAGAGAGAGGGAGGGTCTGTTCTGAGGGAAAGACTCAGCAACTTTCATTTCATTCGGAATTCAACAAGCCGCCAGCGGCTTTATGACACTGCTTTATCCCCCTATTCACATAAGCTACTATTTGTTACCTCGAAAATAAAGTTAGGGACGATTATCACGTTTGCTTTCTAAAATCAGCCCAACTTAGTGTAGCCCATGGGACTATTAAACGCACAGTTGAACTCCACTCAAGCGTTAGTCGCGAACATCAGCTGAATCACTAATGTTATTACTGAACGTCTATAATAGTTAACTGCTCTTAGCTGTAGAGAGCGCTTTACTATTCAAATAGAGCTTTTAGAGTACGTCAAGCGATAATAGGCTAGCAATATTAGCCTTTATAATAGAAAAAAAAAGAGCAGTGGTAGCCGAGTGGTAACGGCCCCGACTTACGAGTTGTAGGTCGCGAGTTCAAACCCAGCCAGGCGCATTACTTTGTGTAATTTATTTCATCACCACTGCTCTAAAAACGGTGAAGGATAACATCGTGAGGTAACCGGCATGTCCTAGAACCAAAAATTCGAAAACATGTGACATTCACCAATCCGCACTGGGCCCGCGTGGTGGATTACGGCCCATTTCCTCTCCTAGAGAGGAGGCCTGAGTCCCAACAGTGGGAACATTAAAAGGCTGATTATGCTTTAATGCTTATATTTATTTATTTACTAGATTCGGCCAGCGGCTTCGCCTGCGTGAAGCTGGGTTTTTCCATACAAACTTTGGACCCACATATCTCCCCTTATGGGGTAAATTTTGAAAAACCCTCTCTTAGTGCTCGCCAAAAAAAAACCTTGTGCAAAATTTCACGCTCCTAGGCTCTGTAGTTTCGGCTGGCATAACCAAAACAGCATAATTCTGTTTTATATTGACATTGTAAATAGAGATGATGTTGGGATTTTGTTTTCGTTAATTTTTCCATATTATTATTTTCTCACCGCGACCTACAACTCATAAGTCGGGGCCGTTACCATTCGGCCACCACTGCTTTCAAATAAATATAGTTCACCATAATAAGGCATCATTCTAGAACTCAAAAAGCAATTTTTACTTCCGTAAACAGGGAACTGAGTAATAATTTTTCATGGCTGTTGCGCGCACGATAAGGTGAGTAAAATTAATATCTTTCAGTCAAGAGCTGGAGACTGGGCTTGTTTGATCAGGTTATGTAAAGCTGGAGATTGCGTTAAGTTGCCTAGTCATATTACTTTGAGTAAGTTTGGATTCAAGCAAGAAATATAAGTATACATACACTACGTAGTGATCCATCGTAACTTTGCATGGGTGTCACAATTCTTTTAATATTTTTGACCCCGAATGGGTATTGTCATTCTATTAAGACTTGATTAGAATAACGGCAAGGGAATGACAAATAATAAGATTCGAAGATTTTTCCGAATCGCAAAAAAATGATTTTTTTTTTGTGACGTAACTACAAATTTACGGTTTTCAGATTTTTTCCTATACTTGTGCTACGAGACCTTGCTTCATGCAAAATTTTAGGATTCTAGGTCAATGGGAAGTAGTCCCTATGAATTTTGATTCCCTTGCGAGAATAAAAGTAGTCAAGTTACTTCTTAAAACATTAGCTATCTGCCAGTGAAAGTCCCGACAAAATCGGTCCTGCCATTTTGTAGAATAGCTAGAACAGACAGATAAAAATTGTATTTGAATTTTTTATAAATAAAGGTATCGAATATATATATATATATTCTCAAGTATACTCTCATATATAGTGCTCTCAAGTATAGTGATGCAATTGTTTTTCTGTAATCTTAAATGTTGTCGATGTAGCAGTACTTTAAATAAATAAACGAAAACTGCACATAAATGATACCGTCAAAAATATTGAAATATCTAACCCCAAAACAGTCCCTAAACGACTCAATAAGCGATCTGAACGTTTCGACCGACACGCTATAATACAAGTCCGTACGTAATCGTGATTGCATCGAAAGGACCGTCCCGCCAATAAGGTTTGACGCACACCCAGAGAAAAACTTAATTAAGCAAAAGTAATTATTGCAGAGTGTTTTTTCGGGCAAAGTGTGATGTTTTTCGTTTTAGTTCGTTCGTTTGTGTAAATTGTAAATGGGAGTGATGGAAGCAATTAGTTTCGACGTTTTTATTTGAGACCGTTTACTGGTATTTGTTGTTTTTGGGTGTGTTTCTTTGGATATCCGAGAGGATGTATACAACATGAGTTGTAAAAAAAATATAATTATAATTATCTTTTTTATTTATACTAGCTTTTGCCCGCGGCTTTGCCCGTGTAGGTACATAAAATATAGCTTATGTCACTCAGGAATAAAGCAATTTACTATCGGTGAAAATTTTAACAATCGGACCAGTACTTCCAGAGATTACCTCCTACAAAAAACAAAAAACATTCTCTTTATAATATTAGTGAAAGAAAGAAAGAAAGAAAGAAAACATTTATTTGAGACTCGCACAGGACAAACAACAATAAAATAAAAAGTAACTACTTAATCTATAAATACTTAACTTAAAAATAATAGAAAAAACAATATTAAAAAATAAAAATAAAAGATAGTGCTTAGTGCAGATAAATTTCACTATCATTTACCACAGCAGACCAAAAAGGAGATGGCGGTACGACCTGGATGACTTCCTTAAGAATTGGAAAGAGGAAACAATGTCTGCCTTAGAAATCGTGATCGTTGGAAGGAATGAAGGCCCAGCCGTGAGACAATACAGACTAGCAATAATAAAAATAATAATGATCTGCTTTGATGTTCACTTGTTGATATTTAGTAAATTGCGATTAAATATTTAAATTTAGAACAAACAATTTTAAGGTTCCATAAAGAAAAATGCTTTGTCAGCATTATCACGTGGACTAACCCACTAACCTAACCTCACGAAATGTGTCATATAATACGACGAAACGGCCATATTTTGACGACTTTTATATCTCTAGACCAAATGTTTCCTACACATTGCGGTCTGACATTCATTTTTATGATCTTCTTCTGAATTCCATCAATTAAAACTACATCCATCATAAACCACCACATACACACACAACTTGACACCTTATCAACCCCTCATAACATCACTGTCGCAAAACCGTGACATTTCCCCTTCCCAAAACCGACCATACTCCATTATCTCTAGAGCCGGTGTGCCCCACCCTATTTATCCGGTTGTAACCGCTTGGAACCGCTCCGAAGCGGTTCGGTCCGGAATTGAACGGTTTAATTTACCGCCACTAGTTCGGTACGGCTGATTAACGGTTCCCTTCTAGGAGTACGACCAGCAGGATGAATATTGATGACATGGTGCGACTAGTAAGAAGGGAGGGTTTTAGATAGTTTATTTTTGGATTGATTATTATTATGAGGGATTATTATTGGGGTAGGAAAGTGAGTTTACCTATTGAGAAAATATTCAAGTATGTGTGTGGTGTTTATGAATTACGTATGACATATAAACGGACGTGGCTTTAACATTACTGTATGGAAACTACCTAAGTGTCATCAAGGTGTCCATATTTTTTTTTTGTAGTGAGAAATCATTTATTTATTTAAATAATAACAAGACCTTTTCTAATAAGCCCTTTAAGTATTTTTACTAATTAAAAAATAGTGGTGTATATGCCTGTACTACCAGCTAAAGATTCAATTCTGTTTAAACATGGGCCATTACCGCATTCATGCAATACAAAGCACAAAGACGGACTTAATGCCTTAGGCATTCAATGACTTCTTTCGATCTAGGTTGGAGCGTGTCACAGTTTTGTCAGTTAAAACCCACCTGTATTTTTTTATGTAAACTAGTGCTTGACTGCGATCCCTCCTGATGGTAAGCAGTTTTTTTTTTTGTTTTTTTTTTTATGGTTTTATTGTTCCTTGTAGGTCATATCAAACACATTACTAATAAATATCTTACATCTCTAGGTAAGCAGTGATGCAATCGTTGATGGCGAATCGCACTAGTTTATTAAGAGCCTATTCACTTTAGCCTTGATACCTAAATTATAATCGGTCGGGAAGACCGCTTTAAGCAAATTGTTTCAATTCTTCGATGTGTCCTACAGTTGCCCTTTGTGTGTGCTAGTGTCGTTATACAAAAATTTTATTTTTAAAAATTGAATGTCGGAATTCTAACAAGTAGCCTTATAAAGCCAGATACTTTTACTACCAATTGTACAATCTAATCAACAACCTCGTCAAAAACCGCAAACTGCATACAATCACTGTCATCAAAATGAAAATTACCGTCACCTCACATCACTCCAACAATTTCTTTGAACCCAAACAAGTTAATATAAAAGAAATGAATAATCTAATCAGCATACTCACGCGCAATTCGCTTCCGTGTAATCTAACACCTTAAAAACACAATCAGACCTTAATCACATAAAAATAAAACCTATATTTCCTTGTAGAAATTTTAAGTTAATAGAGAATTTTGCAAAGAAAACCGTGCAGTAGTTATGGACTTAGAATATGAGACGTTAAGGTTGATATTGGCTTGAGTTGGGTACAAACATGATTGCTGGGTGCAATGAAACTCGGGAAGACGTGCGGTGAAAGTTTTCGCGCTGACTGTCGGAAAAACCGTGTGTTTGACGTGTGGTACAAGTTATAAGCGAATTATGATAATCTTAATTGTATATTTGTTTGTTTGGCGAATTAATTATAACTAATAATGTCAAACTTGGCCGATATAGGGTCCAACAAGATAGTTAACCAAGGAAGCGCCCATTGGGATTTCCCATCGGATATTCCCATCTTCAGCCGCATAAACTTTTATCGCTACTGTGGGTAAATTTCCAGAAGTCCTTCTATATTCACACCTCATTAACATTCACCTGAGCGTAGTCCACCCGTGAATTAATTTTTAGATTAGGAAATTTCAGATATAATTTCGAATAACAATCACAAATAAACAACCTTAGGATTTTAAATGAGCATGATTTAATTGAGCGGCGTCTTGGCGAGAGAGAGAAAGAGAAAGAGAGAGAGAGAGAGAGAGAGAGAGAGACATATATATTAGTTTAAATTTTTTATATCTTTTAGGTTTTCTACAAATTTTCAAGGGCAGGAAGATGATGATGATGATGATGAGGTTTTCTACAAAGTTTGATGTCGTCGTTTTCACAGTTAGTATTCTGTTTTTATATAGGTATTTACTAGCTGACCCGGCGAACTTCGTACCGCCTAATACTTAGTAAAGATAACGCCCTCTACTGGCATTACCAGAACAGCATCATTCATTTTATAATGACATTTTAATTAGAGATGGTGTTGTATTCGGATTTTTTTCTTCCCTGGACTATCTCGAATATTTCAAGACCAAAATTAGCCAAATCGGTCCAGTCGTTTTTAAATTTTAGCGAGACTAACGAACAGCTATTCATTTTTATATACGAGTATATAGATTGATAAACTGGTTATCACAAATATTTTTTCATGCATATTCCCTGTATGTAATATTAACTGTTGTCAATCGCTTCTGCTTTTACATTGGGGCCACCACTCTTACTTAACGATCGAACGCGTGTGAATCCAGTTTTTTTTGCAAAATATTACGCGATCCTATTGTTGCGAAAATGATAGAAGCAACATGTCTATTACTATTATTATTTATGGCAGTAATAAGAGAAAATACGGTTAACTCTCTTCAAGATATTGAAAAATACTTTCTGTATTTCGCGGGATTTTTGTGAAAGAAATTGGACTCTCCTTAAAAATACTAGAGCTAAACATTTGGAGTGCACCGTCAATATAGTATCAATTATTGTTTTATTGTCTACACCTAACATAGCATAGCATAGTCGGCCTTATATTGTTCCCACTGTTGGGACTCAGGCCTCCTCTCTAGGAGAGGGAATGGGCAGTAATCCATCACGTGGGCTCAGTGCGTGTTGGTGAATGTCACATGTCTTCGATTTTCTGGTTCTAGAACATGCCGATTTCCTCACGACGTTTTCCTTCACCGTTTTGAGAGCAGTGGTGATGCAATAAATTACACAAAGTAATGCGCCTGGCTGGGTTTCATCCCGCAACCTACAACTCGTAAGTCGGGGCCGTTACCACTCGGCTACAACTGCTCACACCTACCACAGTGTTGACTTTTTTAAGCCAAAAATAGAGAATGCCTTGTTGCATTAAGTCCGCCTATGGACCACTACTGTACATGAAGTTTAAATAAATAAATAGTCGCCCTACTAATGAAAACAACTGACAGCTACAACCTGGGGATATTTAAGTTAAGAATGAACTGGTTGCGTTTAGGCAAGCGTGCTCCATCGTTGACGATGTCGTCGCTTACCATCAGGTGAGATCTCAGGCGCGAGTCTATCACTAACAAAAAAAACTCGATTCACACAAAAGAAGCCGTTACATTTTTCTTAACACGGCAGAATTAAAACACTATCCGACAAACTCAAACGTCATGTTCTCTCCTGTAGTAACACGGCACAGAAAACTGAAAACGAACAGAGAACACGTTTCTAACCCTCAAGAGACGCGCCAACGAATTTCTACCTTTCTGGTCATGTCAGCAAAAAAAAACCGTACATGTGCGAGTCGGACTCGCGTACTGAAGGTTCCCCGTACAAACTTACCTTTGAAATACCTAACTCAATTTGGGTGTCTTCAAGGCTAGATGACTCTAAATAAACTAGTGCGATTCAACATTAACGATTGCACCCCTGCTTAGTGGGATCGCAGTCAAGCACTGAATTATGTATCATTTAAAATAAAAAACCCGAATCGAGTCTCGAAGATTTTTCCGAATCGCAAAATGTAGTTTTTTGTGACGTAACAACAAAATTACAGTTTTCAGATTTTTTTATTGTAGGTATCTTTTTTCTCGGGCGGGTAAATCACCTAATGACATCCCCCGCTCTTGGGCGGAGCGGGAGATAGTGTCAGACTTTTACTGACTAACAACCCACTCCTGTTCCTTATTTGCCATTTTTCCAGGGCCCCGGGGATCTCTTTCGCATCACCCATGGCCCCAGTAGGCTTCGACCCTGCTGGGCCCCTACGGTTGCTGACATCTTCTTGAGGCGCACGTGGAACAGTACGCGCCGTCGACGACTTGGGCCCGGTCCGGACGGTTACCGTACGATCGGACGGCGAGCCACATACACTATGAGACCTTGCTTGACCACGCCAAATTGTATGATTCCAAGTCAACGAGAAGTAGGTTTTGATTCCCTAGCGAGTGGTAAAATATGCGAATAAACTGAACTATACGCTCTTATCTATAGATTGCGTTGACTTAGAAAATTGATTTTTTCACAGCTGCTTCGAGTAGCAGATATGAGTATTTGATATTAATTTCAGTTTCTCACCTTGACACGTTTCTGAGAAAAAGGGTCTTGACAGACGGACATCAAAGTGATAGAATAGAATAGAATAGAATAGAATAGAATAGAATAGAATCGTTTATTTCTGAGTACATGGTATATGAAGATCTTAATATTAGACGGAATCACATATACTACCCTTGCCGGTGTAGAAATATTAAATGAGGTATCTAATTTGCAAATTCACATAATTATAGTTCACGCAATAATAAGTAAAATTTAAAAAAAATAAAAATAATAATAGTGGCAGTTTTAAATGAATATGAGTACCTTTATGGACCACGTATTTTTTTGCAGACATAATTAAAAATGACTAATGATTTCAGTGTTAACTATTTTATATAATGTAATATGCGAAAAAAATAAAATTATTGAACAATTCTATAATAATGTCAAAAAATATTCATAATATGTCAAAATTTATTACTAATACAATGTCAATATTTATTATTACTGCAATGTCAATATTTATTACTACTACAATGTCAATATTTATTATTACTGCAATGTCAATATTTATTACTACAACAATGTCAATATTTATTATTATTACAATGTCAATATTTATTACTACTACAATGTCATTAAAAATTACTAATACAATGTCAATATTTATTACTTATTTTCGATTTAAAAATTCATTAACTGAATAGAAACAATTATCCAAAAGCCAAACGAAAATACTTTTCTTGAATTTATTAGTAGGCAACACTCTGATGTATGCAGGTAAATTATTAAATATTTTGATTGCCATGCAATAGGAATTTCTGCTGTATAAATGTAGTCTTTGTCTAGGTACCATTAATTCGTTTGGATTTTTGTTCTGTACTCTTTTGGAAACGTGCTCATATAATGGGAACAAGTGAGAATATTTCTTTACGAATAAACAAACTTCATAAATGTATAGACAAGGAAGTGGAAGAATTTTTAACGATTTAAATAAGGGTTTGCAATGTTCCAAATAATCAGCTCCATAAACCGCTCTTACACATTTTTTTTGTGCAAGGAAGGCTCTGTTTACGTCTACTGAGTTACCCCATATCACTAGTCCGTAGCGTAGCACTGATGATACATATCCGTGATATGCATTAAGAGCTGTTTCTGTATTGGCTATGCGTCTCAGTTTCCGAAGAGCAAATACAAATTTGTCCAGTCGTGTACAGACTCTTCTCACGTGCTCTTTCCAATTTAATTTTTCATCGATAACGATTCCTAAGAATAAAGTTGATTGTACTGGTTCTAATATTGTATTAGAGTATTGTATATTGGCAGGTTTTATCACGGAATTATTTGTTTGAAACTGTACTAACTTAGTTTTTTCAATGTTAACCTGCAAATTATTACATTCCAGCCATTTTATGGCACATATTAGTTCGTTGTTTGTGTTAATTTCTAATTCATTTTTATTCGAAGATTTTATGGTTAGAGTAGTGTCATCAGCAAATAGTGTACAATCTTGTTTTAGGTTCTTGCAAAGATCATTAATATATATAATAAATAATGGAGGCCCTAATACGCTCCCCTGTGGAACACCACAACTATTAATTTTAACTTCTGAACAATATTCTCTTTTCATATTGTTGTCAATTCTTGATATTATTGTCTTTTGCTGTCGACATGACAAATAACTTTTAAACCAGTCATGTGCCTTGCCTCTTATGCCGTATTTCTCCATTTTGCAAAGTAAGCGACTGTGTTGGACAAAATCAAATGCCTTGCTCATATCTAAAAATATTGATTGTACAGACATTCTGTTATTGAGGGCCTCAGTTATAAGTTTAACTAAGGTAAAACAAGCAAGTGAGGTCGAACTATTTTTCCTAAAACCAAACTGATTATCTGCAAGTATATTATTTTTCTCGCATCCATCGGACTCCCGCACAGGACCGTTCGTTGTGGCGACGCTTGGGGGAGGCCTATGTCCAGCAGTGGACGTCTTTCGGCTGAAATGATGATGATGATGATGATATTATTTTTATTTAAGAAAATGATTAATTTTTCATACATTGCTTTTTCAAAAATCTTTGATATGATAGGTATCAATGTAATGGGCCTATAATTGCCCACGTCCGTAGTTTTACCTTTTTTGAATATCGGTTTAACTATGGATTGTTTTAATCTAGTTGGGAATATTCCGGTTTCAAATGATAGATTAATTATATAAGCTAAAGGCGATGCAATTATGTTTTTGCTCAATTTTATAATTTTTGTAGTAATCTCGTCATATCCTGTTGCGTTAGTATCACTCAAAGAGTTAATAATTTTTACTATGTCCTGTTTTATTACCGGTGTCAAAAAAATACTGTTTGGGTTAATAGTAATGTCAATGTTATCATTTATGTTATTATTATTGCTAGTGATTTTTTGGGTCAGTTCTATAAAATAATTATTGAATTTATTGCATATGTCATTAGGATAAGAAATTGTTTCATTGTTTATTATTAATTCCTTGATGTCATTTTTACAATTTTCGTCATTATTTATATTATTTTTAATAATAGACCATGTCGCCTTACATTTATTTTTAGAATTATCTATATAGTTTTTGTTATTAATCAACTGTGAATGTGATATGCATTTTTTTAGTATTTTAGAATAGGTTAGGTATCTTCTTTTATGATATGATTTGCTTAGGGCATTGTGTTGGTAATTATAGTATAAGGTTCTCTTTTTTATGCATGATAGTTTAATGCCTTTACTGATCCATTTATTTTTTATTGGTTTATTGTACTTTTTAATTATTATTTCTGGGAAACATAATTTGTAAAACAGAATAAATAAGTCATGAAATATGTTAAAAGCAATATCACAGTCTGTTTCTTCATATACTTCATTAAAACTTAAAGCCGATATACAATCAATAAACTTTTTTATGTTATTTTTGTTGTAATCTCTTTTCACTTCATAGAAGAATTTTTTAATCTCTGTCGGGTGATCAGGCTTGTCAAGAAAGAAAACTAATGACTGCCCAGTATCATGATCTGAGAGGGCTAAATGATGTATGTTACTTTTAATGTCTCTGATCGAGATATTACTGGCGATTTGATCTAGACAGCTTTTTTTTCTAGTGGGCACTTTTATATGTGACAACAAGTTAAAGTTATCTAATATCGATATTAAATCCCTAGTTTGTTTAGTATCTTTTAGTAGGTCTACATTCCAGTCTCCACATATTATTATACGATTTCTACTCGTACGAGTTAATTTGAGTAACAACAGTTCTAATTTTTTCAAAAATATTCCTATATCAGAGTCAGGAGTTCTGTAAACACAGACTAATATTAATTTATAACTCGGAACCTCTATTCCACAGCATTCAAAGCAATAATCGATACTGAATTCATTTGTTATTGGTAGTGGGATATAGGATAAGCCTTCTTTTACCAATATACACGAGCCACCCCTTTTTTTGGTAATCCTCGAGTAATTCGCAGCTAATTTATAGGTTGTAAGTTTTAGATTGCTCTCATGGCCAGACTGTATGAAAGTTTCGCTAAGACATATAAAGTCTATACCCCCCATCTCTTTCGTCAACTCAGCAATAGCTATTTCAAAGAAATCTAATTTATTCAGTATTCCGGCTATATTCTGATGAAACAATGTAAGTTTTTGTTTTTGAGATCTTTGTGTTTTATTAGTCAGTGGTACGAAAAAAAGTGTCGCTAAGATGAGCTTCACTCTCCTTTAACATTGGTAAAGTTTTGTCATCGTAATTCACTGGGTAATTCTTAATGTCAATGAGTATACGACTAAAAATACTTTTAAATATACACTTTATGCCAAGTTTATTAAGTTGTCCTGTATTATATGAAAACATTTCCAATGATAGGTCACGATTTGTGTCAAAAAAATACGCATAATTATAATTTTGTATGTCCATATATAATAAATTGTTAAATATTTCTACGCGATAATTATAAATAAGTGCACCTCTTACGTAAGTTGATTACAAAGGGTTCCGTTTATTGCCGACTTTAGTACCTAGTAGTTAAAAAAGGTTAATTTGTTGTAGTTAGTAACAACGAATTTAAAGTTTTCAGATGTATTCCTTTAAGTGTGTTATAAGACCTTGCTTTATGCCAAACAGGATACTAGGTCAACGGGAGGGTGTTTTTTTTTTTTAATGGGTGGGAAAATCATCTTGTGACAAATCACGCTCTTGGGCGGAGCGAGATAGTGTCAGGATTTTACTGACTAAAAACGCACTCCTGTTCCTTCTTTGCGACGGGAGAGTGTGGAAAAATACGTTTTTTTTTGCGTCATAAACGGCCATATCTTTTTTTCGTTAACTTAGAAGTTTGATTTTTCACAGCTTCAAGGGACCGCAGACTTGAGTACCTATATGGTTTTAATTTCAACTCGATACCTGCACGCGTTCCAGAGAAAAAGGGTCTTGACAGACAGAAGGACAGCTAAGCGATCCTATAAGGGTTCCGTTTTTTAATTTTGAGGTACGGAACCCTTAAAACGGCACAAAGTTAAAAACCTTTCCCACCTCAGTGAGCTTTGGAAACCGCCTGGAGCCCTGCCCATCACCACAAAGAGCAAAGAGCATTTTTTTAATTACTCCTCGCACAAACAATTGTTTGTGAAGTTGAGCGGGAGGGAGGTAAACAGAGGCTCATTTCCTCTCTCATGGGGAGGAAACGACGTAAAAATGCCCCTCCCTGACATTAATGAGGCGTTATTAAGTACTGCAAAACGGAAATAAGTCTAGGGTTGGAGGTGAATCGTATTTATCGGACGTTTGTTTCTGAGCTTTTGTAATACGACTTGAAAGAAGGTTTTAATATTTTATGTTTCGAATTGAAAAAAAAATTGAAAGCTGTACGTCTGATGGAAAAGATAGTGAGCACCTTAAACTACAAGTAGAAACCCATTTTTATATTCCGTACCCAAAGGGTTACAGTTTCCGTCGCTGCGAAAGCGACCGGCGGCCAAGCTGAACGCATGCCAGAGGGTCATGGCCATCCGGATGGTGCGGGGATATCGCACGATTTCCCGCGAAGCAGCGAGCCTCCTTGCTGGCCAACCACCGTGGGATTTGCAGGCAAAAGACCTTGCACGCATGCACGATCTGCGCATGGAGATGCAACGCCGGGGCAAAACTCCGCTGCCGCGCCATGTCGCGGCATGGCGGGAAGACTTCCGGCGAGATCTCATGGTGGAATGGCGACAGCGACTGTTGCAACCCAGTGCTGGGCACGCCATAATTATGGCCATAAGTCCCCTCTTTGAGGAGTGGCTGGAAAGACCTCACGGCGTCCTTACCTACCGCATGACGCAGGTCCTCACCGGACATGGTAAGTTCGGGAGGTTCCTGCACCGGATTCGTGCAGAAGAGACGCCCGGGTGCCACCATTGTGTGGACCGCCCGGAGGACACGGTGGAGCATACAGTAGAGGTGTGCCCCGCTTGGGCAGAGCACCGCCGTGTCCTCGTGGGGGCGATCGGCGGCAGCGATCTCTCGCGCCGGGCCTTGGTACAGGCCATGGTCCGGAGCGAGGAGGAGTGGCAGGCGGTCGCCTCCTTCTGCGAAGCAGTAATGCTAGCAAAGGAGGCGGCCGATCGCGTGAGGCAAAGGTCCTCACGCCCCAACCGCCGCCGGGATTCCGATCCCGATTTCCGGCCACCGTAGGCGCGGGCTTGCGGACGGCGAGCAATGGGTGGCTCGCCGTCCGATCGTCCGGTGACTGTCCGGACCGAGCCCAGGTCGTCGACGGCGCGTAGTGTTCCACGCGCGCCTCAGGGAGATGTCAGCAACCGTAGGGGCCCAGCAGGGTCGAGGCCTACTGGGGCCATGGGTGATGCGAAAGTGACCCCCGGGGCCCTGGAAAAAAAATGGCAAAGAAGGAACAGGAGTGGGTTTTTAGTCTGTAAAAGTCTGACACTATCTCGCGCTCCGCCCAAGAGCGGGGGATGTCATTAGATGATTTTCCCACCCGAAAAAAAAAAAAAAAAAAAAAAAGGGTTACAGTTTACACAGGAGGCAGGTTTTTTTTTAAGGTGGGAAAATCATCTAATGACAAATCTCGCTCTTAGGCGGAGCGAGAGAGTGTCAGACTTACTGACTAAAAACCCACTCCTGTTCCTTCTTTGCCTTCGTCCCAGGGCCCCGGGTTTCGCTTTCACAGTACCCGTGGCCCCAGTAGACTTCGACCCTGCTGGGTCCCTACGATTTGCTGACATCTCCCTGAGGCGCGCGTGGAACAATACGCGCCGTCGACGACTTGGGCTCGGTCCGGGCGGTTACCGGACTGTCGGACGGCGGGCTACCCATTGCTCGCCGTCCGCAAGCCCACGCCTACGGTGGCCGGAAATCGGGATCGGAATCCCATAAACTGGCAGAAGCTAGTCTCTAATAAAATAAATCAGGATCAAACTTTGTAGGTAATATTTTCTAAAAGGCTACAGGGATCAACGTTTAAAATTGTAAGTACAGCCTTAATTCAACTACCAAAGAATTCTAAATGTTCAGACACTTTAGCAATAAATAGAATTCCTGCGAAACAAAATCGCTAGACTTTGTCTTTGGGACAGGCAAAACCCTTAGAATATTGATGCGGGGGAAACATGTATTTTTAGCATTCGTGTTTATTGGGTCTTTCGCTCTGTGATTCGGTCAGTAAGGATAACGATGGCATTGGAATCTGAGAACCCTCATTAAGTACCGTTTTACATCTAATGTTAAATGTAACCTTTTAATTTTAAAGGTAGCCTCTTAATTATAAATTAAGCCTTTTATTTTTTTGCCTTTTGTTAGTCAGGAATAACTTATTTACTTACATACAAACATACAAAATCAGCCTTTTAATGTTCCCACTGTTGGGACTCAGGCCTTCTCTCTCTAGGAGAAGGAATGGGCCGTAATCCACCACGCGGGCCCAGTGCGGATTGGTGAATGTCACATGTCTTCAAATTTTTGTTTCTAGGACATGCCGGTTTCCTCACGATGTTTTCCTTCACCGTTTTGAGAGCAGTGGTGATGAAATAAATTACTCAAAGTAATGCGCCTGCCTGGGTTTGAACCCGCGACCTACAACTAGTAAGTCGGGGCCGTTACCACTCGGCCGCCACTGCTCTCACTTATTTACTTAATACCATTAAATGTTTATTTAGACGTCTTAGGTACTTACCGCGTAAAATGTATCGCTCGATCCAAAAACCACCGATTTGATCTAAAAATTTTCAGTTACAGCAGAATCTTTGTGCTCTTCTATCTGCTTTTGTTCTTTTCATTTTTAAGTGTTTGTGTATAGTACATATACATAAATAAATAAATAAAAACGTTTCGTGTCGATTTTCACCAAAAACTTGGAACGTTGGAACATATAAAACTCAAGTAAGTAATTGCAGAGATATCCCCCTAAATCGACGAAAAAGTCATCAAAACTAATAACAGTAAATTAAAAAGTGTCTGTTTGTTCAAAGCTATAGTTTTTTTTTTCTACTAAATGCGTATGATATTTTCATAAATTACTCGATAACAATACCAAAAAATATTTTTTTTTAATAAAAGTTTGTTACGGCTAATATCCAAAACGGCAAGACCTATTTTGACGGGACTTTCAATGACGGAAAGCAGATATTACAAAGAGTAACTAGGGCTTCTTTTCATTTTCACACGGAAACGAGTCTTCAATCTTGTAGGGGGAGAGATGATATCACTAAAATGTACAACCATTTTTAGGGTTCCGTAGCCAAATGGCAAAAAACGGAACCCTTATAGATTCGTCATGTCTGTCTGTCTGTCTGTCTGTCTGTCTGTCTGTCTGTCTGTCCGTCTGTCCGTCCGTATGTCACAGCCACTTTTTTCCGAAACTATAAGAGCTATACTGTTGAAACTTTGTAAGTAGATGTATTCTGTGAACCGCATTAAGATTTTCATACAAAAATAGAAAAAAAGCAATAAATTTTGGGGGTCCCCATACTTAGAACTGAAACTCAAAATTTTTTTTTTCATCAAACCCATGCGTGTGGGGTATCTATGGATAGGTCTTCAAAAATGATACTGAGGTTTCTAATATCATTTTTTTCTAAACTGAATAGTTTGCGCGAGAGACACTTCCAAAGTGGTAAAATGTGTGTCCCCCCCCTCTAACTTCTAAAATAAGAGAATGATAAAACTAAAAAAAATATATGATGTACATTACTATAAAAACTGCCAACGAAAATTGGTTTGAACGAGATCTGGTCAGTAGTTTTTTTTTAGTACGTCATAAATCGTAAACCGCATTTTACCTTTCATTCAATCAACTCAAATATAAAAAAAAAAACATTTAATTTCATAAACATAAACCTTATAATTATGTACATACACCGTGAACCATTATTATGTTACTTGCTGCTACGGAACCCTCCATGGGCGAGTCCGACTCGCACTTGGCCGGTTTTTTTTATACACGATTGTCCCAATAATGGACCTCTCCATTACCTTAAGTTTTAAACTTCTACGCGAACGAATTCGCGGGGAACAAACAGCTAGTTATATGTATAAGTAAAAAAATACTTAAATAATGTTTTTTTTTCCAGTAAAAGTACAAAAGCTGGTCTTTTTTTTAATCAAGATTTTATTTAGGAGCTTTTGTCCAAAAAGAATATGTCAGCCCCATCGTACCTTATAACAATTACTTCACATACATACCTATATTAACTAATACATAACCAAAAATACATCACAGATATTAAATAGGACGAATCACTGCTGAAAGACCGCTATTAAACGACATACTTTACTGGCCGCCTCCGATTTCGGTTTTGATAAAATGCTTTAGAAATGGATTAGACCTACATCGAATCTATTTAATTTCAGTTCAAAGCTGGTCTTGGATCGCCCTTAACAAAACATAAAATTCATACCAGGTTTCTAGCTCCACCTTCCACAAGTACATGTCCTTTTTGGACATGATTGATTGGCTCGAGGCACTCAATCTTTCGCTACTACCACCCACCCTACTTCGGATATATCTTGTTATGAACTTTTTTCTCGAAGCCAAAACGAATTTTATGTTGTGTGACTCCAATTAGAACTAAGCAAACTTACAAAGGATATTTTGAAAATTGGAAAAAAAAATCCTTATAATATTATGAAAGCGAAAGTTTGTATGTTTGGATGTTTGTTACTCTTTCACGCAAAAACTACTGAACGGATTTCGATGAAACTTAGTATACAGGTAGACCATGTCCCAGAATAACACATTTTTTTCGTCCATAGCAACTGTCAATCAAACAACACTATTGTTTTTCTTTCCGCAGTTTTTTGAATATAATATAGTTTAAAGTTAATAGTTTTACCAAGTGAGTTACACCAGTGTAAAGCTGAAGAAAAGGGCTTTTAAAATCAAGCTGTGTCATTTCAAAATTCCGCGTAGATCGCTTACAGTGCGTTGAAAAAACTGTCATAATGATTTGCTCTGCATGCAATACTGAATTAGTATCGGGTGATGCTTTTCTTGAATGTGCAGTGGTAGAATGTGGCAAGGTATACCATTACCTTTGTTATAACCGGCAGCTTACGCTCGAGGAAAGAGCCACTTGGATATGCCCGGAATGTTGCTGTGCAGCCAAGAAAGGTGTTCGGAACTATGAGCTACCAGTCTCAGTAAGTACGCCAATCGCACTAAAGAATGTATCTGCTCGAAATAAAAGCCACCCACCACCTCCGTTTTCTCCGGAAGTCTCGCATTTTTCTATGGGTTTAGAAATGCAACAACTCCGCGAACAAATAAATGTTCTAACAGAACAGCTCACCGATGCCGTCTCTACTATTGCGCAGTATCATATCGCGCTCACCGAATGCACGAAAAAGATTGAAATTTGTAACGAAAAACTGACTAAATTAGAGCAAACACCAGAATGTACCCGCTGTCATATCACTAACCCAGATATACCTGTACCTACCCAACGGAAGTCTGTGAACGTAAACGACAAACAGTCGTATAGTGCTGTAACAAAACCTAAGCCTGAGATAAAGCACCACAGCTCACAGGAAAATAAGCAAAGGTTATTACCGCCAGCTAATACCATCTCTGAGCAAGTAGAAAGTGATTTGTCAGATATACGTTCACAATCATTTATCTCTATCCAATCTATCGAACCTATTCAGGGGACCGTACAACAAGATGAACACACCGTAATTTCGACACCAATATTAGATGATAATATTCCCAAGGAGAAGTGGGTTGAGGTACGTAGTCGTAAGTCTAAGCGTTATGTTTCTGTTCGTGGTACTGCGGGACCTGAAATTACGTCACTTAAAGCCGTGGAGTTTCGCAGATTTATACATTTGTGGAATATGATGTCAGGAGCTAATGACATCGAATCCTATCTACTAAAGCTATGTCCAGCTGGTAACTGCACCGTGGAAGAACTGAAACCAAAAGGGGACTATAAATCATATAAGATCGGTGTACCTGCAGAATTCTTCGAAAAAGCAACGGCGGCAGATACTTGGCCTACTAACGCTCGAGTTAAAGAATGGTTTTTTCGAAGAAACAAACTCCAACAAATGCGGTCATCCAGTGGTCAACCGGAAACATTGTCAGCTAATTAGTTTGGTTTATCAAAACGTTAGAGGCTTGAATACCAAGCTCAGTTACTTTAAACGTAATCTCTTAACATCTGCCAATGACGTCATAGCTGTGACTGAATCATTCCTTACAACTTCCGTACTTGATTCAGAGATAACGAGCCACGGATGGAGTGTTTTACGTCGGGACCGCACTACTGGTGTCGGTGGTGGTGTACTGCTGGCGGTGCGACCTGGTATAACTATGACGCGCTGTTCTGATTTGGAGACCCCTGCCGGCGAGGACTTGTGGGCTCGGTTTACAACGAATTGCGCTACGTTTTATGTTTGTGTAGTGTACATTCATCCCAGAGCTTCTGATGAAATATACATGAGTTGGTTTCAAAAAGTGGAATCCGTTATTGACAACTTAAAAAGTGCTGTGATTATCGTGGGTGATTTAAACATAAATACTAATCGCACATCGAAGGATATCTTAAATTATTACTGTTATTTTCGTACTGTTTGTGGCCTGGCCGAGAGGAATGAGGTGATGAATGCGTATGATAGCAAGTTGGATGTGGTGTTGGTATCAGATAGCATTAGTAACGTTGATGTGACAGAGATTGATGGTGGGGGTCTAGTACCACGACGAGACGCCTATCATCCGCCTCTAGAGGTATGCTTTACACCTGCTGACACTATGTGCCGATTTAGCTCAGAAAAAGTAGATCCTAGTAACTTGGATGCAGTGAATGATTGGAATTTTTCCAAGGGCAATTTTGAAGCCATGTATAAACTAATTTCGGAAGCATCATGGCAAAAGGTATTATTGGCGCCTGATGTTGATTCTGCTGTTCAATATTTTTACAATATAATGTACGACATTTTTGATGAATGTGTACCCAAAAAACACAGATGTAAGAAGCAATCTAGGCGCTATCCTATTTGGTTTACGGCAGATTTAATTAAGGACATTCGATGTAAGGCCGAACTACACAGAAAGTGGAAAACAACTCATAATAGTGACTTTTATGAAAAGTTTTCTCTTCTTAGATCCAGTATTAAAAAGAGAGCATCTCATGCGTACGACGAATACATTAAACGCATTCAAATCAAACTTCGTCGTGATCCCCGTATCTTTTGGCAGCATATAAATAGTTTTAAAATTAGGGGAGGCTTTGAACCCAGGATTAAGTGTAATGGGGTGGAGCATGTTGGTAAAGATACGGCAAAGGCCTTTTCCAACTTTTTTTCAAGCGTTTTTTTGCCCGATATTCCCCTTCTTGATTACAAAAAACAAAACAATAACTTTCACAACAAAGATTCAAACCTTGTGCATATTGATAAAATAGAACTACAAGATTTAGAATCAGCTATCAATAAACTAAAACCAAATACTGCTGTAGGTCCAGACAACATTCCTGCTTACATTTTGAAGGGATGTAAAGAATACATTATTACACCTGTGCTTCACATATTTAATTTAGCACTCTCCACAGGTCAGTATCCACAACGCTGGAAGGTCTCACGAGTTCACCCTATACCTAAAACTAAAGACACTTCAAATGTAGAAAACTATCGGCCGATAGCTATACTGTCATCACTTCCAAAATTGTTTGAATCTGTATTACATAAATTAATTGGTTACCAGATCCAACCATTTCTTTGCGATTCTCAACACGGATTTCGGTGGAACCGTTCTGTCAGTACAAATCTCTTGACGCTTGTAGACTTAATATCGCAGCACTTAGATAAAGGCATACAGATTGATGTTATATATTTTGACTTCAAAAAAGCCTTTGATTGCGTAGATAATGACGTGTTACTGGCCAAGCTTAATAACATTGGCTTTTCACCAAAACTACTCAAATTTTTCGCAAGTTATATGCGGGACCGCCTACAATATGTTAGACATGGTTGCTTCGTTTCAGAGCCATATCACACTAGGTCTGGTGTTAGTCAAGGGTCCATTTTGGGACCAATGTTTTTTGGAATAATGGTTAATGATCTCGAGAAGGTTCTAAAACACGCCAGGTGCTTACTTTACGCTGATGATTTGAAGTTGATATATGGAGTTGAGGAAATGGCCGATACCTTAACTCTTCAGGAGGACATTAATTCGGTCTTCCAATGGAGTATTGCAAACAAGCTCTTATTCAATACGGCTAAATGTAGTGTTATGTCCTTTAGTCGAGCTCATAACACTCTGCATGTACAATATTTTTTAGGAGCGGAACCGATTTCTCGAGTTTTTTCTGTTAAAGATCTAGGTATTTTATTCGACCAGAGACTAAACTTCCATGAACATATGCGGAATCTTGCCGCTGATTCGTACCGCAGACTAGGATATACGATTCGAAATATGCGTGAATTTAATAACCCTTTGGCAATTAAACTGGTCTATATGGCTTTAGTCAGGAGTAAATTAGAGTCAGCTTCCATTATTTGGAACCCCTATGAGGCTTCTTACGTCTTGCTTCTAGAGAAAGTTCAAAAAACATTCCTTAGATTTATGTATAAGAAATTATTTGGATACTATCCATTTTTATATCCGACAAAATTTTTGCTCGGAATGCTGAAATTTAATTCTCTAGATGTAAGGCGCAATTACTTTTTGCTTATCTTCGCTTGTCAAGTTCTTCGTGGTGAATCTGATTGTCCTGAATTAGTTGCTCAGCTGGTGAGATTGTTTGTTCCTCTCGTACCTAAACAACACCTAAGGCCGCGAACACACCGATTGTTAGCTGATCCTTTATCGCATACAGTGTCACGAGCTAACTCGCCGCTCGTTCGTGCGCTTTCTGTGCTTAATGCTCTCCTGACTCTAACACCGGAGTGTGACTTGTTTGCTGGGAGATGGATAGATGTGTGTCGTGAATGTCTAAGGTTTTGTGAGAAGATGGATAAAAAATAAGAAAACATTGTTTCATTTGTTTTTTGGGATATTTATTATTTTAGTGGTAATGTATATGTATTTTCTTTTTATTCTTCAATGTGATATTATGGTTTTTACTTAATGTAATTTTTTAGTTTGTAAGTTTCTACTTTACAACACCTTGGACTTGCTCCGTAACGTTGTACAAGTGCTTGTAAATAAATAAATAAATAAATAAATAAATGGGATATATATTTTTAGCCTGGGATTACGTTCCCTTGGGATAATATTCTACTACCACGAGGGTGGGTCTCAGGCAGCACCAAGTAAAAAATAAATAAAAAAGCCCAAAACTTTCCTTCAAAAGTTTACATGAGGTAGTCATAAGATACCTACTTATTTCATACTAGCACAGTTTATCTGTCGGAAAATGGAAATTTTGCATTTTTTTAATGGTCTAAAACCATTGTATTACGCCTTTCTCATCATATAACCGGTTGGTTGAACAACGGTTGGATAGTTTCAGAGTACAAGTGTCGCCAGAACGACCCACACAAGGTCATCGGTCCACCTCGTAGGAGGGCAACGCTGCGTCTTCTAGCACAGAAACTTTCGGCCCCGTCGACTATCTCCAAGAATCGCCAAACTTAAGTGGTAGTAGCAGTTCAAATAAATGTCCTGCAAATCAACAGCCTCAAACTCGACATCAGATCACCGCAACAACAATAAAGACAAGCCCATCAGATTATCAATAACGCGATTAATAAAATTCTCAATAAAATTCTGTCCAACAAAACAAACTCTCCAACACAAAGCAAGCTGTCATCATAAATATAAAATATAGAATTAATATCTCCCGCTTGCTAAGCGAGAGGAAAAATCTATTTTGCGATGTCAAAGGGGAATGTCTGCCCCCCCAATCATTATCTCTCAAATTTACCCCCGCCAAGCCCCCAGAGAAACCGGATATTTCTGGTTTTCACTACACTTGCGGGAAAAAGGGAACGCTGTACCTACTGACAGTAATACAATATTTTTTTTATGTTAAAAGGTAATAATATTAAACGTGAATATTGAGAGATCGACAATATTATTATTGCAATGAAATCATGTTTCTGTCGTATCTATTTTGATTTGAAGTAGAAATGTGATATCTGTAATATAAACTGAAGCAATAAAAATATAAGTATTCTCTATAAAGTACTCCTTATATTATTGTGTATGGTAACCCATTTCTTGAGCCGTATTGTCGACGTAAATATATAAGTACCTAATCATTTATATTCGCAAAAACTCTTCCTAAACAGAACAGAATAGTATAGATACTTTAAATCTTTATATATAAAAGGGGAAACTGACTGACTGACATATCAACGCACAGACGAAACTACTGGGATTAGGAGCGTGAAATTTTGCACAAGGTTTCCTTTTATGACGTAGGCGAGCACTAAGAAAAGATTTTCCAAAATTCTTTCCATATGGGGATGAAGCGGGGGTCCAAAGTTTGTATGGAGTAACCTACGTTTACGCGAGCGAAGCCGCGGGCAGAAGCTAGTGGATTGATACAGGTTCTATGATTGATAAGTGGACGCAGATAGGCAATTAGACGTGTCCTAGAAATTTTTGGGCGAAAACCATGTCCAACAAAAACCAACAACCCAGCTTATTTATTTATTCGGCGGCGACTTCAGCCCCTGGTCCAGGCGTTGATCTGGAGCTACAGGGAATGTGATGCGTTCACCTCCTGCGCAGCAGTAATGCTAGCAAAGGAGATGGCCGCCGCCCGTTCTCCGTTAGGGAACGGACATTCTTACACCCCAGCCGCCGCGACAGGAGAGATCCCGGCGTCACAGTATAGATATATGGAACAGTACGGAAACTACCTACAAATATTCGAAACGGCTCACTCACACAAACATACGCATCGACGAGACTCCTAAGCGTTTCTCGCGGTCCTGTCAGTAGCGAATGCCGCTTAGGAGTCTCGTCGATTCGTATGTTTGTGTGAGTGAGCCGTTTCGAACATTTGTAGGTAGTTTCCGTACTGTTCCATATATCTATACTGTGCCGGCGTCGGGAATCTCAGGACGATCCCCGGTCACCGTGCCGTCTTGCGGACAACGAACAATGAGTAGCTCGCCGCCCGGATTCCGGTAAAGGCCGAGCTCAAGTCGTCGGCGTGTACTTTTCCACACACGCATCAGAGAGATGTCAGCAAAACCGTAGGGACCCAGTAAGGCCGATGCCCGCTAGGGCTACGGGGAATTTTTTAAAAGAAAACTTCTAGTCTTAGAATGTAAAGAGCAACTGGACACGGGTGTGATTTTAGTCAGTAAAAGTCTAACACGTCCTCCTGCTCCACCCTAGAACGAGAGAAGTCATTGGATGATTTGCCATCTCAAAAAGAAATGCGTATTTAGGTATTTATTATTACCGCACGCCAACAAATAGTCAGACAGAAACACGTAGGTACTGAAAGCCCAGCAGGGTCGAAGCCTACTGGGGCGAAGTGTCTGCTTCTGAAAGGAAGACTTGGCCCTGGTATGAAATGCAACGAAGGAACAGGAGTAGGTTTTTTGGTCAGTTAAACTCTGACACACCCTCTCGCCCCGCCCAAGAGCGGGGGATGTCATTGGATGATTTTCCCAACGAAAAAAAAATACTGTCCACGTCCTCAGCACTTACAAAATTTGCGTATTTGACTTAAGTATTTTAATTTAAAACTATAATAACACAATACTAAGAATAAATATAATAGGTTCATCAATACAATCGTTACAACAAAATTAAATCACAACATTGAAAGGTACGGACGGTGAGCAATGGGTAGCTCGCCGTCCGGTAACCGTCCGGACCGAGCCCAAGTCGTCGACGGAGCGTACTGTTTCACGCGCGCCTCAAGGAGATGTCAGCTACTGTAGGGGCTCATCAGGGTCGAAGCCTACTGGGGCCAAGGGTCTGATTCTGAAAGGAAGACTCGGCCCTGGTACGAAAGGCAACGAAGGAACAGGAGTGGGTTTTTAGTCAGTAAAAGTCTGACACTATCTCCCGCTCCAAGAGCGCCCCCGCTCTTTTCTATTTTTTTAGTTTTTTTTTGACATGGGGATGTCATAAGATGATTTTCCCATCGAAAAAAAAAAATTAAAGGTAAAACAAGAACTTCGTGATAAATTATAACTGAAATGTAAGTAGTTTTTTTGCTGCCGCGGTCCGTTCCTTTATTCCTCCCGGGGGAAACGCGTCGCCGGCGAGGCTAGACGTTAAGCGAAATGTCCGGTATTGATATATTGTCTGCTACTTGGTAGTTTGACTAGTGTGTTTGCATTGTGTTGTATTTGAAGCCTGTGTTTTGAAACTGTGATATTTATTTGTTTGGGTTTCGGAGGCTGCATGAAAGGGGCCACCCTTCAGTTTTGCTGACAACGTCATTCATGCAACCTGCGAAATAGCATAGCATAGCATAGTCGGCCTTACAATGTTCCCACTGTTGGGACTCATGCCTCCTCTCTAGGAGAGGGAATGGGCCATAATCCACCACGCGGGGCCAGTGCGGGTTGGTGAATGTCACATGTCTTCGAATTTTTGTTTCTAGGACATGCCGGTTTCCTCACGATGTTTTCCTTCACCGTTTTGAGGGCAGTGGTGATGAAATAAATTACGCAAAGTAATGCGCCTGGCTGGATTTGAAACCAGCAACCTACAACTCGTAAGTCGGGGCCGTTACCACTCGGCCACCACTCCTCACCTCACCTGCGAAATAACAACAAATAAATACCACAGTTTCAAAATAGTGGCGATGCTGCTAGGGCTGGTAACCCGTTTAAAAGAACTACCGTTGCCCTAGAACGTAAAGGGCAAATGAAGGAGCATACGTTTTTTTTTTTTTTTTTTTTTTTTGGTGGGAAAATCATCTTATGACATCCCCCGCCCTTGGGCGGGGCGGGAGATAGTGTCAGACTTTTACTGACTAAAAACCCACTCCTGTTCCTTCATTGCCTTTCGTACCAGGGCCGAGTCTTCCTTTCAGAATCAGACCCTTGGCCCCAGTAGGCTTCGACCCTGCTAGGCCCCTACAGTTGCTGACATCTCCTTGAGGCGCGCGTGGAACAGCACGCGCCGTCGACGACCTGGGCTCGGTCCGGACGGTTACCGGACGGTCGGAAGGCGAGCCACCCATTGCTCGCCGTCCGCAAGCCCGCGCCTACGATGGCCGGAAATCGGGATCGGAATCCCGGCGGCGATTGGGGCGTGAGGACCGTTGCCTCACGCGATCGGCCGCCTCCTTTGCTAGCATTACTGCTTCGCAGAAGGAGGCGACCGCCTGCCACTCCTCCTCGCTCCGGACCATGGCCTGTACCAAGGCCCGGCGCGAGAGATCGCCGCCACCGATAGCCCCCACGAGGACACGGCGTTGCTCTGCCCAAGCGGGACACACCTCCACCGTGTGCTCCACCGTGTCCTCCGGGTGGTCCACACAATGGTGACACCCGGGCGTTTCTTCCGCACGAATCCGGTGCAGGAACCTCCCGAACTTACCATGTCCGGTGAGGACCTGCGTCATGCGGAAGGTAAGGACGCCGTGTTGCCTTTCCAGCCACTCCTCAAAGAGGGGACTTACCGCCATAATTATGGCGTGCCCAGCACTGGGTTGCGATAGTCGCTGTCGCCATTCCACCATGAGACCCCGCCGGAGCTCTGTCCGCCATGCCGCGACTTGTCGTGGCAGCGGAGTTTCGCCCCGACGTTGCATCTCCACGCGCAGATCGTGCATGCGTGCAAGGCCTGTTGCCACCAGGTCCCATGGTGGCTGGCCAGCAAGGAGGCTCGCCGCTTCGCGGGAAACCGTGCGGTATCCCCGCACCATCCGTATGGCCATGACCCTCTGGCACGCGTTCAGCTGGGCCGCCGGAAGGAGCATACGTGGGTTTTAGTCAGTAAAAGTCTGACACGCCCTCTGATACCTCTCTAGTTGTGCGAATGAAAACTATGGAATTACTAAAAAAAGTTTATTTGTAATATCTACTAAAAGTAGTATTTTGCCCAAACAGATTTTTCCTATAAACTTCTTCAATTCTCAACTCGCATCTTTCCTCTGCTTTGTCCCACAGTTTGGAAGACTAAAGAAAAAGAATTCCCATGACTTCAGCTTTTTCGATCTAGTTCTTATGTTAACCACGGGCCGTTTATCACGCCCCAGCCTCCGAGATTCTGACCCCGACTACCAGCCACGGGTGACGCGGGCTTGCGGACGTCGAGCAATGGGTAGCTTGCCGTCCGGCCGTTCGGTAATTGACCGGACCGAGCGCAGTCGTCAACAACGCGTAGTGATCCACGCGCTCCTCAAAGAGATGTCAGCAAACCGTAAGGGCCCAGCAGGGCTGATGCCCACTAGCTAGAACCGCGGGAAATTTCTGAAAAGGAAACCCGTTGTCCTAGAACGCAAAGGGCAACTGAAGGACACAGGTGTGGTTTTAGTCAGAAAAAATCTGACACGCCCTCCCGCTCCGCCCAGAGCGTGAGAAGTCCATTGGTCATGATTTCCAAACTGAAAAAAAAAAACGATTCTTTTTGATCACAGTCATGATCTTACAAACACACAAGCCAACGTAATTACACAACTAAAAGAGACTACAAAAAATCCAGCAATAAAATAAATTCCAACTTACATTCTCGCTTACACATATTTGCTGACGGGGTTACAACGTGCAACGCTACCCCCGGGGGAACGGAACTAGACGTTAAGCGAAACGTCCGATGTTGATTTATTGCCTGCGACTTGCGTATTCGTTTATATTGTGTTTCACAGCACCTGGAACGCTTCCCGACTATTTGTATCGGAATTTGTATGTATTACTATTTCCTTTTTCAGTGTGGAAAATTTCAAAACGTTACGAGTTTGGCATAAATGCGGCGTTGAGTTTCACCTCTCTGGATGCAAATTGCCGTATGTGGATTGTGATTGCATCAGTTGGAGGCGTTTTTTTTTAAAATAAAAGCGAGCAGGTTGGACTTGGCTGATACTGTTTATTTTTTCTTTTTGTGTTTTCCTGTGTACAATTAAGTTTATTGTTTTTATTCTTTTGTCGTTTTTGAGGTTGCTAGAGGTATATAATGTGTAGAGAATCCATTTTATTCCACAGTAAATGTAACAATTTAGTTTTATAAGAAATTAGTCACAGGTGTTATGAGAACGCCACTACTACTAATGTACAGCACTAGCGGGTGAGCCTATGGTTTGAAACTCTTTGTCTATGTTCGTGTCGATGCCGAATGTCATGGCGTCTTATCTTATGTCTAGCTAATGGATAATAAAACAGGACTAGTTCGTAATTAAAAAAGTCGTATTATTGATACACCTGACCATTACAACAGGTTCGACACCACAACCAAGTTCCTGACCAGAGTATCTACCTCAGGCAAATGAAAGTTCCAATTTTGCTATAATTTGCGGTGACTGGCAGATATCAGCGACAGCTTCTTGACAACTTGTGTGCATGAGGCAGTGTTTACATAGATAAACTAAATAAATTCTATATAATTATTAATTATGATGTGATATCTGATTGAACTGCATTTGAGTAGGTATATTTTTATACTCAATACAGCTCAAAGCTCAAATCATTAGCTTGTTAAGTCTACATTCAGAAATAGCATGTGGTAGGCTTTTTAGTGAGATATCATCAAATAACCCGTCCAGCTCAGGGTGGAGCGAAAGCGATTTAAAACCACCGGTGTTCCTTCAGTTGCCCTTTGCGTTCCAGGGCCACAGTAACTCTTTCGAACAATCCCGATAATATGAGCCCCAGCTATAGTTAAAGAAGCCAAGATAGAGAAAGACGATGAGGGAACTGAAAAGACGACACCGTTTCAACCGCTCGACCCAACGTCAAAAAAAGAAGTACAACTTGCACTCAGCAAATTCAAGAACAAAAAGGCCCCAGGGCCAGACGGAATAAAAGCAGACGCCCTCAAACTTGGGGGAGAAGTCTTTATCGAGGCATTTGTGCCTCTGGCTAACTTTGTATTGTCCACAGGTTACTTCCCTAAGCGATGGAAAACAGGCGTGTGCATATTTCTGCACAAGTCTGGCAAAGATCACCGTCAGGCATCATCGTACCGCCCAATCACACTCCTCAACATCATGGGTAAGCTATGTGAGCGGCTGATCCTGAGAAGACTTACCGCTACGGTCAACCGGCTGCAACCAACGTTCCAGCACGGCTTCACAAGAGCAAGAGGCACAGCGACCCAGATTCTTCGTACCGGAAAAATTATCACTGATGCGCTAGCCACGGAAAACAGTGTCTCTATGATATCAACGGACCTATCGAGGGCCTTCGACTCGATCAACCACAAGGGCTTGATCAAGAAACTACAGAATCAAGATGTTTCCAATAATATTATTAAAATAATTGAGAACTACCTCGAAGGTAGAAACTTGAGAGGTAGATTCAGAACTACCACAACCAAAGATAAACCGTTACCTCACGGCGTGCCTCAAGGCTCGATCCTGGGACCGATAATCTTCAATTTGTACGTACATGACATTTGGGATATACAAGACCACATCAAAGGTCTCAAACTTTCACAGTACGCAGATGATCTCTGTATACTCAACACAGCCACGAATCCAGAACATGCGACTATGCGCGCTGAATGGGCAGCGGAAACCATTATTGACTATTATACGAGATGGGGGTTAATGTGTAACATAGAGAAAACAGAATGCATCATGTTCTCCAAAAAGAAAAAATACCGGCCAACAGTGAAATTGAAACAACAAACGTTGCACTATCAAAAGCAGATCAGATACCTCGGTGTCATCTTCGACAAAAACATGAAGATGAACCAGCACACCGAACAAGTCGTCAAAAAACTGAAACAAGTCAGAGGAGCCCTCGGTCCAATAATAGGATACAATGCGAAAACGGAATTAAACACGAAAGTAGCCATCATTCAGGCCTGCATTTTACCGCTGATGGATTACGGAGTAGTGCAACTACTCTCAAGGTATAGCGCAACGAACCTAAGTAAAATTGAACGTCAATATAGATTGGCACTGAAAAATGCCGCACAACTACCAAGACGAACACCCACGGAAGTGATCTGGGAAATGGCTGACATAGAAGCTTGGCACCTACGTGCCGAGGACTTAAACACCAAAATGTTGGAAAACATTGCAAAATTGGGAATAGAAGATCTTGAATCCCCTGGAGATGCCTACCAAGCGCACGGCGAATTCAACCCTCTCAGGGTTAATCACAGAATAGGCGAGATATTATATGACCCTAATAAAAAAGGATATAAGCGATGGCCTACCGATAAAACGAAGGCGCCGCGTCCCCTTAAAATAAAATAAAATAAAAAGTGCAAAAAAAAATATATATAAACAGTAATAGTAATTACACAACAACATAAATAAATAAAACACGTAATCTGTTTGTATATTCTAACATATTGCGAATAAATAGAACACAGCAAACATAGATCTATTAGGACATAAGTTAGCTGACTCACCTCTGCACGGCCCACCGGCGACAGAGACATTTTGTAACACACAAAGTAGGCAAATAAATGTTATTCTGATTCTGATTCTGATTCCGATAATATGAGAATAAACAAAGACAGAAAAAATTTTGTGTTAACCCGTGCGAAGCGGCCATAGTTCAGCATTATGCTGAGAATTGTACTCGAGTGAGAGACACAGCGCTAGACAGAAAATATGCATAGCAAAAAATATTTAGTCTTGAACAATTTTAATAACACCCTGACTGCAAATAATTTCCCTGAACCAAACTAAGAACAGCAACACTATAACTAGATTTAACCAACTTATTTCAGTAACAGCCACCAAAGTTCGTCTTAAACGTAAACGCCCGGGGGAGTAAAGGATTTAACTTGATAACATGATCAGTTAAGTGAAATGCACGTTAGATTTATTGTTAATAGTCTGCCACCTCTGTTAATAGGAATTACGGATTTCAATTCTGAACTGAAACTGAAAAGCCGTCGCGTCGTCAAGTTGACGAGGAGAGGCATGAATGGCTCGATATTTAGAATTTGTTGGGGTATCTGGCAGAAAGTAAGCCTAGAGTTTACAAGAGGCGTAATACGTTGTTGAAACATCTACGGTCCGGACTAAACATTTCGCCTCGTCGTTAATAGCGCGTACATCGAGGGACTGGAACAATTTGCCTGCTGCGGTCTTCCCGTCCGATTATAATTTAGGTGCCTTCAAAGCTACAGTGAATAGGCTCTTAATAAGCTAGTGCGCCTCACCATCAACGATTGCATCACTACTTATGAGGTGGGATCGCAGTCAAGCACTAGTTTATGAAATAAACCACAGATTACTTTATACCTATGTTATTCAACCGCATCCATACATAAAAAACGTTTTGGGAACGCATTTATTGTGCCTACAGCTAAGGAGTGGAATTTCCTGCCGGAGTCTGTTTACTAATAGCTGCAACTTAGGTGTCTTTAAGTCAAGAGTGAATAGGTTACTTCTAGGCAAGCATGCTCCATCGTTGACCACATCATCACTTATCATCAAGTAAGATTATTGTCAAACGCGAACCTATCCAGTGCTTCGGAAATAACGTTAAGCCGTCAGTCCCGGCTGTCATTTGTAGATCTTTGACAGTTTAGTAGATAATCAAAAGCCAGTAAAACAGACACCAGTCTTGCTAAAATATATGGTGTTATCCAGTTACTGGGTTGTAAAGGTCAGATATCAGATCAGACAGGTCGCATTTGTTTTAAAGCAGAGAATATATTTACCAAGACGTTGTATGATCAAAAATATATACAAAAACATTTCCAGTAGAAACTCTATTGTTTTACGAAAGTACGAGCGAAGCGAGCTCGAAAATTTGAGCAACTTACAGGGCGACAGAATATAGTAGGGCCGTTTAGCTAGCTACCTGCCACCTCACGCCATAGTCCTTTTGGCTTCAAAGTAATTAAGCTACTACTTGCCAAGATCAAATGGATTAACAGCCAAGATCGGCCGGCCGGATACATCATATCGCATCCTTGATTTTAGAGGAATACTTACTAATGTAACGATTACATTTAGAACTGCTGGACTCCTATTTGATGCAGATGTGAAAGAGACGTAGAAGTCTGGCTTTTATGCTGTTAAGAAGAACTCAGTGAAGTGACCTGTGCCAATTCATTTTATATAGAAATCACATTATCACACTTTTTTTACCAATAGACTGAACTGCGAATGGGCGAAAAACTGGCGCCAAAAAAGTTGCGCCGACCTCAAATAACATGGGACAAGGGCAGGAAAATGATGATGAGACTGTACCCAGTCGCACTAATCATTAGTAAAATTTCATTCTTGGTAAAAATTAGACTTTCATTATTAAGCCCCCAAGCGAACGCCGAATGTATTTCTATTGTGTCTCTAATTACGGTATTCGAAAGGCAAAGAAAACAAAATATTTACGTTTACAAATCTCCAGATTACAGTTCACTCACAACGGAACTAACAAACACACCTTTCCTTTATTACATAGCTACAACCCATAACAAGATCTAACAACACATTATCCTTTACTCACATCTCAGCCGCAAAAATGTTACGACGGAAATAGGCACTACGCAAAACGTCCAATGTAGCTTTAGTGACTGCCACATACGCTTGTTTATCGTTTACATTTTGACGGGCCCTTGGTTTTTAGAGCCTATAATATTCTATAGCGCCATTACAAGTCCCCGAAGAGCTTAAGAAGATTTTTGCTTTGTTGATTTTTTTTATACTGATTTGAAGTAGGAGAGGAGCAATTGATTTTTTTAGGGTTCCGTACTTCGAAAAGAAAAAACGGAAACCTTATAGGATCACTTTGTTGTCCGTCTGTCTGTCTGTCAAGACCCTTTCATTTGGGAACGCGTGGAGGTATCGAGTTGAAATTAAAACCATATACTCAGGCCTGCGGTCCCTTGAAGCTGTAAAAAAATCAAACTTCCAAGTTAACGAAAAAAAAGATTCGGCATGGATATGTTGCAAAAAACGTCTATTTCGACACTCTCAAGGGAATCAAAATTCATAGGATACTTGCTGTTGTCCTAGAAACCTGAAATTAGGCATGAAGTATGGTCTAATAGCATAACATAGGAAAAAATCTGAAAAATGAATATTTGTAGTTACGTCAAAAAAAAAAACTTTTTGCGATTCATAAAAATCTTTGAGACTCAATTCGGAAATATAACTGTTTTCATAGGTAAGTTTGTACGGAACCCTCAGTGCGCAAATTCGACTCGCATTTGTTTTTTTAAGCTTGTTACTGCTGGTGGCAGAAAATACAATAACAGTTGTTTTTGTGCTGTTCGTTTAGCAATTCGATTTTCTAGTTTAGTTGTTCTATATAAAATTGAAACAAATCCAGAATTCGGAATTTTGATCAATTTTATTTGATTGTAGAAGCGAAAATAAATAAAGATAGCAAGGTATTTTTTTATGTTGATTTGAAATAGAGAGGAGCAATTGATATTTTTTTTAGCTTGTTACTGCTAGTGATAGAAAAATACAATAACAGTTGTTTTTGTGCTGTTCGTTTAGCAATCAGATTTTCTAGTTTAGTTGTTCTATAAGGAATTAAAACAAGCCAGAATTCGGTATTTTGATCAATTTTATTAAAAGACTTCAAAAAGGAGGATTTAGGATCACAGCAGAACCGTCGTAACAAGTGAAATTGCTTTGTTTATACGTGTAGTCGATGACTAACCGAAAGAAGAAGGGGAATATCTATATCAAACTGATCTGATGATGAAGTCTGAAGTTAGGCACCGGAACTGTGTAATAAATTAATGTAATTTAACCGTGTTTGGGATTATTAGAATTGTCATGAGATGCACTCTGGCGATAAGGTATTAAAGTTTGGATGAAGGGTACTTTTTAGTGGTGGTAACTAAAAAGTGTAAAATAAAAAAAAATTACAACCGATTACAATGTAAGAAAAAAACACTGAAAAGTGCAAAATAAATTTAATTTCGGAAGTCGGTGTTAAATAAAGAAAAGACAAAACTATTATAGAAACACCGACTTCCGAAATTAAAGTTATTTTGCAGTTTTCAGTGTTTTTTTTTTTCATTGAAGTCGGTTGTATTTGTTTTTTGTAAAAAAAAATATTTTTGATTGTAGAAGCGAAAATATCTCTTCTACGTAACAAACAAAGAAGTGTTAAAAAAGCAACAACAACAAAAATGTTTCACAGTGTATGTCCACTTTCCACCCATCTGGTCTGACGTCACGTGTACGGAACGTTATGTCAGCGCTCATGCGGAACGAGGAAAAAAAAACAAAATTGTTGCTACCGTCGTGACGTGTTCGTGATGCTATAGTATAAAGTATTTTTTTGAGGTGGGTATTCATTGAGCACGCCACAATTATGGCGGTAAGTTCCCTCTTGGAGGCGTGGTTGGAAAGACCTCACGGCGTCCTAACCTTCCGCATGACGCAGGTTCTCACCGAACACGGCAAGTTCGGGAAGTTCCTGCACCGGATTCGTGCGGAAGCGACGCCCGGGTGTCGCCACTGTGTGGACCACCCGGAGGACACGGTGGAGCACACGGTGGAGGTGTGCCCCGCTTGGGAAACGCCGTGTCCTCGTGGGGGAGCGTATTTTTCCACGTAGGGGCCCCAGCAGGGTCGAAGCTTACTGGGGCCACGAGTAGTGTGAAAGCGAAACCCGGGGCCCTGGGACAAAGGCAAAGAATGAACAGGAGTGGGTTTTTAGTCAGTAAAAGTCTGACACTATCTCCCGCACCGCCCAAGAGCGTGATTTGTCATTAGATGATTTTCCCACCTCAATAAAAAAAGGTGGGTATTCATCCCATGACTTCTGGCTGGCCATGTCTCCACCGGTGTGTTCGACATTAATGACTAAAAAACCACACATGTGTCCTTCAGATGCCCTTTGTGTTCTAGGACCACCGGTTTCCTTTTCACAAATTCCCTGTGGCCTTAACGGACATAGGCCCAGCTGGGCCCACGGTTTGCTGACATCTCAGAAATAGCGCGTAGTGCTCCACGCGCTCCTCAAAGAGCGCGCGTCAATTTTTGCAAGCCAATTTAAATTCCGAATTTGGAACGCCCAAGCACAACTTTCCGTAACTCTAAACTCCATCTCTAAACTCCATATTTTTGGAGGCTTCCGCATGCCCGCGCCTACGTTGGCCGGGGATCACCCTGTGACCCCTGACGCCCAGGATATATCTCCTGGGGCGTGAGGTCATCATGCTACGCAGCAAGAGGCAATCGTATCCCATTCCCTCTTGCTCCACGAAGACCCGGCGGGGCACTCCTCCGCCGTATGCTCCTCTGTGTCCTCCGAGCGATCTGCACTATAGTGACACCCCGCGGTTCTACCGAAACATGAATCTCCCAAACTTATCGTATCCGGTGAGGAACTGCGTCTGGCGGAAGGTGAAGACTGCTTGGCGCCTCTCCCGCCTCTTCTTAAAGAGGGAACTTACTCTAAAGCCATTGACATACGTTTTCATACCGACTACGTTCAATTCTCATGCCTCAACGCATTTTCCCTCACAATATGAAATGGTTGTAAATGTTTACATACTTCAAGAAATATTACGATATACACACGAATAAGCTTTAAAGCTGTTTGAGTGTTTGTTTAAATGTTGGTAAAAGGAATATTTGTTTACAAGAAAACAAGAAAATAAACGAAGGTATATAATAAACAGTTCAAGAACCAGGAGTCCCTTCAGGAAATCGGATACATTTAACAAGTTAACCTTGCATAAGCTGTTTAGAAAATATTGGAAAGATTTCAATGATGTGTCCAAATAATGAACAAATCCAACTTTTTATTTTCGGGTGGGAAAATCATCTAATGACATCCCCCACTCTTGGGCGGAGCGCGAGATAGGTGTCAGACTTTTACTGACTAAAAACCCACTCCTGTTCCTTCTTAGCCATTTTTCCAGGGCCCCGGGGATCTCTTTCGCATCACCCATGGCCCCAGTAGGCTTCGACCCTGCTGGGCCCCTACGGTTGCTGACATCTCCTTGAGGCGCGCATGAAACAGTACGCGCCGTCGACGACTTGAGCCCGGTCCGGACGGTTACCGGAAGATCGGACGGCGAGCCACCCATTGCTCGCCGTCCACAAGCCGCGCCTACGGTGGCCGGAAATCGGGATCGGAATCCCGGCGGCGGAACAAATCCAACTGTGTTATCGAAGTAGCCTGTAGGCTATATAACATCACGCTACGACCCACGAGAGCAGAGCAGTAACCTACAGTGAAACCGCGGGGCACAGTCAGTCTCGAATAAAGGAGGAGAGTTAATGATTCATTTTTGGCCCATCACACACTCAAAAAAATATATTGTTTACGACTATTTTTAAATGCAGTGATATAGTTAAAGATATATATATATTTATTTATTCAGTGACATTTACGTCAAAGCAATTATTGCCCAAACAGAGTGTTTCGCCTTTTTATCAACCCTTCTCCATTAGCTTACGAGTTACGTCATTCTTTGAAGTCTAGGTAACATTTCCTCATTTGGAAGCAATTTAACACTGCTCATTATTTTCATAAAGTGACATCTCAATCAATCAAAAGTCTGACAACCCTAACAGAATATTTAAAAAAATAGCTCAATACATAAAACAGGTGATAGCACGTGGCAGCACCATCGCGGCGTCGCGTGACAAGATATGATCAGTTGCGTCCCGTCAGCCGCGGAGTGCGGACGTCTCGTTTGCATAATTGTTTATCACCGTTTGTTGCCTGCCAAATACCTTCGGTATTTTATTGTTTCTGTCGTTTTGTTGTTGCGTCAGAATAGTAAATTTAAAGATCATTCATAGTCGTTTCGCTTTTAGGGCTAATTATGGAACAACCATAGAAAAAGTAATGTATATTCTTTTTTTTTTTTTGGTTGTAATATCAACTCTGTAGGTTAAAAAGTAAAAAGTCCTAAGAATAAAAAAGAGAATCAAGAGAGGTCTATCTATACCTAAGTCAAGAGTGAATAGGTTACTTCTAGGCGAGCGTGCTCCATCGTAGACTACAACACATCATCGTTTACCATCACGTGAGATAGTGGTCAATCGCGAGTACATATACACAATAATGCAAAAAGAATTCAGATTATCCACCCCCTCCAGAGCGGATAGATGTTCACAGAAAAATGCGAATTCATACCTATTTCTTGTGCGATTAATTATCATGGAAACCTTCCATCTGGGGAACAAGGAGGGTTATATTGGATCTTCACCCTTTGATAGCCACGTCAAAAAAAAACGTGCTCTCAGAGCCAAGCTACGTTAATCTGTCATGTAGTCATGACCATGGCGTACTGGACACATTTTACTTTATGACAAAAGGTTAACTACTAAAACTCCACGATTTCTACAATTAGTATGAGTCAGAAGCCTAGGAAATACACGTACATTAGTGTGCACCACCTAACTGATAGCCTCCTCCCATACCCCCTCCACCAGTATATATAATCCTGGGCGCGTCGTAAACGTTATCTCGCAATGACGTCACGCGTTTATGACGTCACAGGCATGCGTCGGAGTGCAGGTGCGAGTAACTAGGTTAATTGTCGACGTGTTAGTATGACAAGCTTTGTTATGTAATGGGTTATTTTTAAACGGCCATATGATTCGATGTTGTTTGTTTTGTTTTGGGCTCGCTCGTTTCGTTGTATAATTTGTGTATACACATCCTTCAGCAAGGAATCGTCCGTGGAATCAGTAGCGACTAATATATATGTTAGGCATCTGCGTTTCTTGATAGCTACAACCTATTTTTAAGTCAAAAGTCAGAGAGATTGTCAGACATTTATTGACTTAAACCTACTCGTATTCCTTCAGGTATCCTTTGAGTTCCAAGGCCGTGGTGAATCTTTCTACCAATCCGACAGCCCTGACAGACATCAGGCCTTAGAGGCCCTCGGCACGTCATAATTATGGCGGTAAGTCCCCTCTTTGAGGAGTTGCTGGAAAGGCAACACGGCATCCTTACCTTCCGCATAACGCAGGTCCTCACCGGACATGGTAAGTTCGGGAAGTTTTTGTGCCGGATTCGTGCGGAAGAAACCGCGCGTGTGTAACCATTGCGTGGACCGCCCGGAGGACACAGTGGAGGTGTGCCCCACTAGGTGTGGGAGGTAATGGCCCTAGCGCCTCGCCGTTGGGATTCCGATCCCGATTACCGGCCACCGTAGGCGCGGGCTTGCGAACGGCGAGAAATGGGTAGCTCGCCGTCCGACAGTCCGGTAACCGTCCGGACCGAGCCCAAGTCGACGACGGCGCGTAGTGTTCCACGCGCGCCTCAAGGAGATGTCAGCAACCGTATAGGGGCCCAGCAGGGTCGAAGCCTGGGGCCATGGGTGATGCGAAAGAGATCCCCAGGGCCCTGGAACAATGGCAAAGAAGGAACAGGAGTGGGTTTTTAGTCAGTAAAAGTCTGACGCTCCCTCTCGCTTCGCCCAAGAGCGGGGGATGTCATTAGATGACTTTTCCATTAAAAAAAGGCCTTAGAAGGCCCCGTCAATCATGTTGACATCTCTTTTAGGCGCGGGAGAACACAACACGCCGTCAACCCAGGCCTGGTTTTTACCGGACGGCGAGCTATCCCTTCTTCGCTCGCATTAATGCTCCGCAGAACGAGCTGACTTTCCCTGCCTTCTATCCCCGTACTGGAGGCACGAGGTCGCCGACACAGATCGGACATAAAGGTGCTCCGGCAAAAATCAACAAAATTGATCTCATTCAAAGCAGTCTCACGTGCCTAATTTCATCCAAATCCATTCAGCCGTTCGAGCGTGAGGACGTAACAAACATACTCATAAACTTGCGCCTTTTTATCATTAGCGTGATATCACTACTACAACCATCTTACTACGAGATATTCATATCACAGGTAACCCATACAAATCATTCTGGGACACCGGAATCGGACACGCCCTTTCCACTTCAACAAACATATATTTGACATCCAAAAATGACATATTTTTAATAACAAACATCTAATACAGAGCCGGAGCTACCCCAACGAGATTCTGAAGGGTTGATTGCATGCGATGGGTTCCGTGTGATGTCAGGCGGAAATAAATTCTTATTAGAGTTCCTTATTATTATTCCTGGGACGTCTTGTCAGTCTGATTATGTTACGAGGAAACGTGTGTTATGGAGACAGAGGCTTTCAGCTCAACATGGGTTGATTATCGAAAATATCTTTGTAGATAAACGACGGAATCAAAAATTTTGGTGTAAGCTAAAACATCGAGATCTAGCTGCCGGCTTTGTCTGCGTGAAAATAGAAAATTCTGTCAAGGTAACGTACTCCTGGGATAAAAAAAGAGTGTGTGTACTTATGTACAGGCGTTAGAAGTTATACTTCTTTGGCGTATGGAAAAAAAATAACTAAAATGCAGTAGTGATTAACAATAAATATTAAAATTAATCAAAAAGATTTTATTTAAATAAAAAACACGTGTTCTAAATATAAAAATACTAGAATATACAACTTGAACATATTTATCAATTTTCATGCATGCCACCTAGAACTAACTTCACGATGTAGAATTTAGGTGTCGGTGTGCGCGCGCATCGTAAAAATTCACTGTCATCATTTTTCTCCATCGCGCCAAAAGAAGTATAACTTCAAAAATATCCTATATACTATACCAGGACTTAGTCTGCCCGTGTGCCAATTTCAAATTTGTGCAAATTTCATCCAAACCCGTTCAGCCGTTTGAGCATTAAGAAGTAACAAACATACACGTACATTTACAAAATTTCGCCTTTATAATATTCAAACTCAAAATCATTTCTATGGCACCATATTTCCGCCATCTCCTTTCTACCATCGGGCAACCCGACGTAAGGCGAGGATCCACGGACTAAGCGTTTCGCTTCGTCGTTTATACCGCGTACATCGAAGGACTGGAACAATTTGCCTGCTGTGGTCTTCCCGTCCAACTATAATTTTATTTAGGTGTCTTCAAGGCTAGAGTGAATAGGCTCTTAATAAACTAATGCACCTCACCATCAATTATTGCATCTCTGCTTACCATCAGGTGGGATCGGAGTCAAGCACTGGTAGGTATATATCAATTAAATAAAAATAAAAAATAAATTTCACAAAACCTATATGGGAGCACTTATAAAACGTCAGAAGCTAGTGCAGTGCTACTATTATACTAATTATGATTATTGACAGTATCGCGTTCCACTACTCTATCTCATCTGTGAATCATCATATCATATCCAGTGACGATGTGGTCGACGTTGGAGCACGCTTATCTAATAAACTATTCACTCTTTAACAAAAAACCTCCAAGTGGTAGATATGAGGAAAGTAACTCCTAAGAAGTACGTACAATTAATGTTTTTCCCATTTTTCATTGAATAATATAATAATAATAATAATAATAATTGCTATTTATTCTCTCTTCACAAAGCTGACTTAAAGTTAATTTTGACAAGACAATGTTTCAGCCGTATTCCACCTTTGTGAGAGACTGGTGCCTGTTATAGGTTTTCGGAAAAAAAAAAAACCTGTGTTACAGGTCACCAGGCCCCTTCCATAGCTAGAATTAACTATTACAGAGTTACAGTGAGAGTTACAGAGTCGAGATTGATTATTAATGAAAAAGTAGGTAAGAGTTAAACAATAGGCTTAATACAAAAATAGAAAAGTAATAACAATAATAAAGATTCAAAAAATAATTAAAAAAATAAAACCTACCCATAATTTTGCAGAAATTATGTGAAGTTGTGTATGTGTTTTGTTTGTGTGTGTTTTGTTTGTGTGTTTTGTGTTATGTAGTCATGTTGTAAGTATTGGAGTGAGAGCAGCGGAGTGTTTGTTTTTCAAGGAGGAGAGGATTAGTTATGGAGATGGTTAAAAATTTGGGTTATTTCAGAACAGTCAAAAGATTTTCGGTTTTTTGATAGTCTATAGTTTTTAAGTATTTTCTAATTTCTTTAATACAGCTTGATCGAGTTTTTGGATACAGGTTTAGAAATTTATTCAAATTATTGTAAAGATAATGGCCGAGGAAGCAATAGAACCTTTGAGGGAGTTTGGACTTGAATTGAGTCGAGGGACAAACCCTACCCTTTCGCCGATTATCTTTGAGTAGTTTAGCGTCAAACTGCATTTGAGAATGTTTCTTAAGTATTGTATGCATAATGAACGTTTGTCTGACGGTTAGGGTGTCCCATTCTTTGTATAAGTCAGTGGTCGGAAAACGAAAGGGGAGACCAGCTCCAACTTTGAGTATGACACGCTGAGCCCTTTCAACTTCGATGAGGTGTGTTTTGGCGGCACCTCCCCACGATGTAATGCAGTAGTCAATAAGTGATTGGCATAATGCGTAGTAAACCATTTTAATAGTCTTACGGTTGGCAGAGTGTTTTAAATTTTTGAAAATGTAAATTACTTTTCGTAACCTGGTCACGAGGGTTTCTATGTGTGGTTTAAAGGAGAGATATTGGTCAATAGTTACTCCAAGGTATTTAATATTCTCGGTCCTGTCAAGGGAAGAACAGGAGCACTGGGTATTTTCAGTGCCACAGGTGTGAGCAGTAATCGTTAGAGCAGAAGGTGGGAGCAAGTTAGATCTTTGAGCAAATGCTATGTACTTAGTTTTAGAGACGTTAAGAGTTAAAACATTGCTTTGCAGCCAGTTACTAACCCGATTTAGACCCAGTTGTGCTGCATCGAATACCTCCTCCCAATCGCGACCACTGAAGAACAGTGCAGTATCGTCAGCAAAGGTTATGATCTTCCCGTTTTGAAGAGAAAGTTGGCAGAGGTCATTTATGTACACCAGGAAGAGTGTTGGACCAATTATACTACCCTGTGGTACACCAAAATTGACAGAGAGCTCGTCACTGAGTGAGTCATTTATCTTTACTCGTTGTTTCCTACCAGTAAGATAGCCCTCCAACAGTTTCAGGGAGATTCCTCTGATACCAAGCCGTTCAAGCTTTTTTAGAAGGTGCGGAATAGATACTGTGTCAAACGCTTTTGCAAGGTCGAGGAACACCGTAATGCATCTCTTCCTATCGTCCAAGCCGACCACAATAGAGTTTACCAACTCATGAACTGCATCATTGGTACTTTTTCCAGTTCTAAAGCCAAATTGCGAAGACGAAAGGAGATTGTTTGCTTCCAAGAACTTAACTAGCCGTTGATTTATAAGGCGTTCCAATATCTTGGACAGAGCTGGTAAAATGGAAATAGGCCGGTAGTTATTGACACAGTCTCTTTTTCCGGCCTTATGGATGGGCTTGATAACAGCTGTTTTAAAAGCTTGGGGAAAAACCCCAGTTGAGATTGACAGATTGCAGATATGTGATATGGGAGAAGAAAGGTAATTTGAGTATCTCTTTATGATTTTACTGCTAATCTGATCGATTCCCACTGCACAATTTTCCTTCAAGCCCCCAATGAGGTTGCAAACTTCCCGTTCATCGGTTGGAAGCAGGACCAGCGAGTTACAAGGAGTTAACGAAGTGCGATCACTAGTGTGGCAAGGTGCTGTAGATTGCGAAGTGGAGATTTTATTTGCCAGCTTTGCTCCAACGTTCACAAAGAAGTGGTTGACATCGTTTATGTCCGCCTCGGGACTATTAGATGACAAAAGAGAAGACGAGAAGTCTGCCTTCTTATCAGTCCCACTAATTTTTTTAATGACATCCCATAACTGTTTTTTGTTACCCTTTGCATTTTCAATTTCCTGTTTTTCATACTTCTTCTTTGTTTTTTTAAGCAGCATGGAGCAAAAATTTCTATAGCGCTTGTATGTTAATTTTAATATCTCATCGTCAGGGTTACGTTTTAATTTTTTGTGCAAGTTGTCCCGGTTTCTCATACAGCGAAGAAGTCCCTTAGTTACCCATGGTTTGGTTATTAGTCTTCGTTTTGAAGTTTTAGCTATGCTGGTATTATTTTTTATTGCTGACGATAGCTGAGCCACGAAGAGATCTGTTGATACGTTAGCATCTTGACAGTCAAGGATAGGCTGGTAGTCCATGTTTTGTATTATTTTGTCCAGATTATCGTATTTAACTGAGCAATATGTTTTATTAAGATATTTCAGACTCGTTTTAGGTCTACAACTAATAGCTACACTTTCATGGTCTGTGATTGATGTTTCGAAAACAAAACAAGAAGCTTCCATTTTAGTTTTCAGCATCATGTGGTCTAAACATGTTGACCCATGCGTTGGTAGAGTATGGGCCGGGAGCAAGCCATGGCTAGCCAAGCTGTTCAGGTAATCATATGATCGCTTATCAGTACTGTTTGGAACTATATTGATATTTATATCACCACAAAAGAAAATGTTTTTAAAAGTTTTAAGATTATTTAGTAGCGTGTTCACTGAGTCGATAAATTTTGCAGTGTTTGTTTGACTAGGCGGGCGATATAATCCTACGATGCAAGTATCTCTATCCAGTTTTAATACAAGGCAATTAGCGTCAGTAACTGGGGGTTCATCGGATATTACATTAAGTAGCTTATTATAGTAGATGACTACTCCTTCATTTTGAGTTTTATGTGATGAGGTTGCTATATGATTGTAGTTGTCGAGAGAAGGAATGGACTTAGCGGACTGGAGCCAGCATTCTGTAAGTACTAATACATCCCAGGGTATTTCAGACCTTTCAAGAAGCGTAACGAAATTGGGCATGTTACAGTTGATGCTACGAATATTTTGAGACAGTATATTGATAGTGTTTTTATGTATTTTTATGTGTTTTTTTGCATTTTCTATGTCGCACGTTAATATTTTAGCTACTTGGATAGCGTCCAGATCAGAGTTTATTTCGTTGATGGTTTGCATATTAGGCATTTGACTGCACAAGAGGACAAATATAGTCACGCCCAATACGTGACGTATTGCTGAATGTATAGTAAAATAAACTCTGTTCTGGAACTTTCGTAGCTTTATAAGCCAAAACTTGACATAGTTTGCAAACACCATAGAAAAAGGTTTCAACTTGCTTGAATGACGTGAATCTTAAGGTAGGTGAAGGATGAGTGTGATGAGGAACATGACGTGTGTGTGAACTTCTGCAATAACAATGAAAAATTAAAAATATAAACGCGGGCATGAAGCCAAAACAAATAACTAATAAAATTAAAAATATATAAGAAATGCATGCTAAGACAATAAAATAAAAACAAGAGCGTTGAACCAAAGCTAGTCACATAATAAGTTCGTCAAGTTTACTTTCTTCATCAATACGAACTGGTGTTGAGTCCTCTTCTTTCTTAACATAAATTTTCCCGTATGAAGTCCAGGCCGCTAGAAGCTTTTTGTTCTTAACGTTAGAGCGCGCAATGTAGAAAAGATATCTTGCCTTAGCTGTTAAGTATTCGGAGAGGTATAATGTACATGGCGGTCCTGGTAATTTAATATGCTCTGAGTTCAGCTGAGGCTGCCTGCTATCGCGTCTGTATTTGTTGTGCGACTTGAACTTTGCAATCAGTGATTCCTTTCTGAGAGTAGTGCTGAAATCCACCAATACTGCTTCGGACTTGGAGCGAAAAATGTCCCTAATCTCGGACTGGTGTATAGGGGTTTCTAGGCCTAGTGTCGAACCAAGCTGCTGGATTGTGTTGATTAGCACTTTCTTATCTTCGTTTTCCTGTTTTGGAATGTTTCTAATTTCAATAGTTGAGCAGTGCGCATTCTTATCCAGCTGTTCCAGCGCCCGTTCCAGAGTCAACACTCGCTTTTTGTAGTCCTTATTTTCCTGCTCCAGCAGATTTATCTTAGCTACAAGGTCGTCGTGCTTGAGGGTTAACGTTTCGACAGATCTCTGTATGCCCTGGTTTTGGGTAATTATAGTAGCGAGGGCATTATTTAATAATTCGAACTTGGTATCCTGTTGGTCCCTGATTTGGTCAAGCATTGCTTTTAATTCGGTTGAGTGGTCAGATGGTTCCTTGATATTATCAAAGGTACGTTTCAGGCGCTTGGTAATGTTAAAATAATTGTCAGTAAGGTCCGTGGTATTCGACATATTGAGGGCTGAGTCTGAGTTATAATGGATGATATTGGGTGGAGGATTAAGCTGAGGTGTGCTCGGAGGGGAACGAGACACGGCCATTGCACCAGGAACTTAATAAATACTCCTGCGGTTTCAAGCTCTGATAAATTATTTTGTACTTCAGTATAACTTTTAATAATGTTGAAAGTTGTAAAAATTACAAAAATAAACATCCAAAAAGAGGTGTCTTGGGCTGGATTCGAACTTCGGCTCCTATGTACGCCAATCCACACGATCGCCTCAGGACCAAGTGTATCGCTAGGATAAGTGTTCAAATAGGTCAACTTATGCCAAAACTAAAGTGATAAAGTTAGTTGGCAGAGTAACCTTCCTTTCTCTTTGAAGGTCGCTCGCGCACTTAGAACACAAAGACAACACACCAAAGTCCACTTTTAACGACCGTTTTGAATTTTGTTTTGCTCGATTTTGTTAAAGTCACTTTGAATATTGCTGTTATTATAATTTATTTTACACAGGTTTGTTATTAAATTAGTTCTTCACTATCCACAAAAGTTTTAGGTAGAAATAATTATTTAAAACCACTCTTTGTGAATAAAGACTGCGGAGCGTACAGAAACACGTCAACTCGCACCGGCATCGAGCGGGGGGGGGGAATATTATTTTCTTATCAAGCTTTCATCGCGCGATATAGAACTCATCAAGACCATTACAAAGAGCTCAAACACGATAAGGTTATCTTGCTGCGCTCACTAGTTCCCATGGTCACTCCATAATCAGACCAGCTCCATCTCACTATATTAAGGCATTGTCACCCAAATTACATAGGTATACCAAATATCAGCTCAATCGGTTAGGGATAACTGTTCTAAAATCCATTTGGAAGATTCGTCCTAAGCAAAATAAAAACTTGTGCAATTGTTTTTTATTTTTTTTATTATATAAACCAGTGCTTGACTGCGATACCTCCTGCCCTGCGTTCAAAAATGCTTCGAGTTGCAACTCAGGGTCGTTGTTTTAAACTCGAGTAGCTACCCTAGAGTTAACCCAACTAACTCTAACTCCGAGCAGAGTAGGTTGGTGTAAGCGACCATAAGTGACACTTGCTTGGCATTGACAGTTGAACTCTACGTTCGGGTTAAAAAATGCGAGCGTAGAGTATCTACCCTGATGACGTCATTAGAGTTAACTCTAACCTCATTTTTGAACGCAGGGCTGATAGTGATACAATCGTTGATGGTGAATCACACTAGTTTATTAAGAGCCTATTCACTTTATCCTTAAAGACACCTAAATTATAATCGGACGGGAAAACCGCAGCAGGCAAATTGTTCCAATCCTTTGATGTATGTATAGGCAAAATCGACCACTAAATATCTTTACTGCAAAATTTGATTTATTAATACCTCACACGCATATAAAAAACTCGTTCCAAACGACCGAAATAAAGTCATTATAAGAATATTTAAAGCCGACCTGAAATGTCAAATAAAAATAAATATGGCGTAGCTAAAAATATAACTTTATTGTTTTCTTTGTATACATGTGAGCTTCTTAGCATTTTTCCACGCTGATATCGGTATTTTTATTTAGAGCTAAGTTATGAAAGAGAAATGAATCGAGTTATTTTTCCTTGTTAATGGGTTTAATTGTGTTTGAGAATGTTAATTAAATTCAAATTCTTGAACTAAATTGAGATTCAGGAGCCACTAAATAACAATAATGACTTAATTATAATAAATTAGTTGTCGCCTGCAATTTTACTAGTATCCGAGAGAAACTACTAGATGTATAAATATTAAAAGTATCATGATAGTAGCACTTTGACCGCGTCTTTGTTCGCTAGAATGTAAGAATGTCAAAACTTTACCCTCCCCCCTTGGTGGAGCACACGGTGGAGGTGTGCCCCGCTTGAGCAGAGCAACGCCGTGTCCTCGTGGGGGCGATCGGCGGCGGCGATCTCTCGCGTCGGGCCTTGGTACAGGCCATGGTCCGGAGCGGAAGAGTGGCAGGCGGTCGCCTCCTTCTGCGAAGCAGTAATGCTAGCAAAGGAGGCGGCCGATCGCGTGTGGCAACGGTCCTCACGCCCCAACCGCCACCGGGATTCCGACCCCGATTTCCAGCCACCGTAGGCGGTGGCCGGTAACCGCCCGGACCGAGCCCAAGTCGTCGACGGCGAGTACTGTTCCACGTGCTGTTCCAAGGAGATGTCAGCAACTATAGGGGCCCAGCAGGGTCGAAGCCTACTGGGGCCATGGGTAGTGTGAAAACGAAACCCGGGGCCCTGGGACGAAGGCAGCGAAGGAACAGGAGTGGGTTTTTAGTCAGCAAAATTGAGCAAGATTTGTCATTAGATGATTTTCCCATCTAACAAAAAAAAAGTATCATGATAAAAATTTTACCCTTCCAAACCGTTTTTATAAGAGTAGTTTTGAAAAACTAACAATGACCGAATTTAGGCTAAAAAAATTTGTGTAAAGTTTCAAGTATATTGACTCACGAAATAAGATATTGCATACAAACGAACCCATAGGTTGAATTTCTTATAATTCCTTTTCCTTGAGCTCGCCTCCGTCACAATAGAAAGCTTAGTGTAATTTTACATTCCTAGTCTTAGTAGTTTCGGCTGTGCGTTGATATATCAGTCAGTCAGTTTTTCCTTTTGTACGTAAAAATTTCAAATCAGTTCAGCTACAACCTAGGGGTCTTTAAGTCAAGAGTGAATAGGTTACTTCTAGGCAAGCCTGCTCCATCGTCGGCCACATCATCGCTTACCATCAGGTGAGATGGTGGTCAAACGCGAGCCTATCAATAATAATAACAAAAAAAAAAGTTCAGTCTACTAGTAAGCCATAATATTGCCCAAATCTGTCAACCGCTGTCGCGTTATTCAGTACCAATAATACAAATTCTCCATGTGTAATTCAGTATTATTTTGAACTAAATAAAAATTTTCTTCATTAACTTTTATATATTACGTTTTTAACATAACTCGATGCCCAATAAGAGGTGACACGAATTACGATCCAATTTGTTTACTTTTCCGTGGTTTTGTACAATATATCGTATTTATTTATAAGTTATTTCGTAAATAAAAGCCATTCCTTAAATTTTATGAGACTACTTAAGTGTAATTGGGCTCTACATTTTGAAGAATGGTTTGTATCTAAAACAAGACAAGTTATTCGTTTTCAATAATACCTAGATCTAAAAATAAACATACAATACTTACTAACGCAAAAAAATGCTAATTTAACAAATAAATTTAAAAAAAAACTTACTAAGTAAATTTTACTATGGCATGAATGAATATTACAATGACAGAATTATACAGCTCGTATAATAATAAAAAATAAAATTATCTAATAAAGAATAGTGAATGTTTAAAACATTGTACTTAGAGTAAGTTGGATTGTAAGACCTCTTCACCCTTTATATTGTCTTTACCATGCCCAACTGGGTCTACAATTGTGTCTAATAAATATTTCACCTACCACCTAGACATGTACATTATGGAATGCAAAAAATAATTGAGTAAAGATGATGTGGTCGACCGTGGAGCAGGCTTGCCTAGAAGTAACCTATTCTCTCTTGACCTAAATACCCCTAGATTATAGCTATCAGGAAACACAGACTCCGGCAGGGAATAGCACTCCTTAGCTGTACGCACAGTGAATGTGTTCTCTAAAAGTTTTGAGCGTATAGGTACCATGAACCGATAGCGTATCACCGTACGTCGTGGTCCGATGATGGAACGGACTTGGCGGCATTGAGCTCTGCAATTCAATAGATACAGTTCCTACTCGGATTACGGAAGATATAACTACCCCAGGAGGGTACCTGCTTGTAGGAAAATCCCTCCCCGAGCAGAACTCGAGCTGCTCCTCGTGTTCTGGGGGGGCAATCACCGCACCGGTCCTTCGGACCCTGTACCGTCCTCTGTGGACGCATCGAGCCAGGGTGGCTCACCTACCGGTGACGCAGAATCCCTGGGATCAATTCCCAGGACGTCTACGGCGCCGGTGGAAAACCAACAGGCTGGCAGACGCTTCGGCCTGAGGGAGGTGAGCGTGGATGAGGAGTCGGACTCCGACACCGCTTCGGCGCTCAGTTTGGGGCACATGGAGGTGGTGGAGCTCACTTCCAGGAGGAACGAATGCCTCAAGCGCCCCGTTCGCCCCGGCGATGGCCGGGGGTCATCCTCCGGTGATGATGAGCAGAGGCCTTCGGCCTGCAAAATTAACACTCTTCAAGTCAGGGGCGGGTCGAAAGGTAGGAAAGGGGAGAGGGCTCACCACCCAAGATCGTTCCTTGGAGATGGCCAAGGAGGGGCGCCACTCTGGGGAGTCCAGCCGCGTGGCTAACCTCCGATTCTGGGTGTCTTGTGTAGTGTATGTGAGTCTAAATGTTTTTGAAAGCACCCACGACATAGTATTTATTCCTAGTGTAGAGCAAGGTTTTCATAAAACAAGAAAGAAAAATTATATATTACTTTGAACACAAAATTCGATCGCTTAAAAGCCTATTACACTAAGCGATATTCAGCACACGATATTCAGACTGTCTTATTTTTTATTCCGAGTAAGACCGATCTAACCCTTATTACACTACGCGACATCGACTAAGACTGTCTGAATATCGAGCAGTGTAATAGGCCCTTTTTTTCTAAAAATAATTTCTGTATCTACGATTTTACTTTAACCAGCAAGAAAATAGAAATTCGCTCTTTTATTTTTCATTTCACAGCTGTGTTCAATATTTCCAATATTCCTGACGGGTGCTACAATTCATATATTTTATTTACAAATCTACAAAGAAATATCTTGCGAAAGATCGAGACAGGTATCAAATTTATCAATTCTATTCGAGGTAATACAGTAGGGTGTCAATACTAACAATTTTTTTAGGACAGTTATATTTATTCGTTTAATATCGAGCATGATTGCTTGGAAATCCCTGTCAGACTACAAAGCAAAGAGTAAAGATGAATCTTTTGCGCTTACTAACCCACCCAAGACCTCATCCTTCGCTCTCTATCAGGCAAGATCAATGGCCCAAATGCTCAATAAGGAAAAAAAAACTGCCATGTAAATCCTCGCAATTCCACGGGAAATTTCTGAAAATGAATCCTGTGGTCCTAGAACAAAGGGCAATTGAACGACCGAGGTGTGGTTTTAGTCAGTAAAAGTCTAACACGCCTTCTCGTTCCACCCTAGATCGGGATGATAGATGTCACATCAAAAAAAATCAGTCGCAATTGACTCGGACAGTGACATAGATTCTCAAGTAGGTTGATTGGTTGGTGTTTGTTTTTAGGGTTCCTTACCCAAAGGATAAAAATGGGACCCTATTACTAAGACTCCACTGTCCGTCTGTCTGTCACCAAGCTGTATTTCATGAACCGTGACAGCTAGACAGTTGACATTTTTACAGATGATAATATGTCTGTTGCAGCAACAACAGTACCAGTACTAAAAATTATAAAAAAGGTTATAGTGTCTAATGTTGTATAGATAATGGTACGGAACCCTTCGTACGCGAGTCCGACTCGCACGTGGCCGGTTTTTAAATTTAACAGTTACCCTAATCCTTCACTTTATTAAGCAGACAATTTATATTATTTAAACTAGTTAAACTAGTTTATTTTATTTAAAAAAAAATACTACAACATAGATTCAATATCTTATCCCATAAAATCAGCCCTAGGGTCCTCTATATCGTAGAACCACAGAATTCTGAACGCAAACAACGGAGGGTTTCGGCTTTAATATTGAAATTCGCTTGAAGGCAGTTCGATGTAGCGAAACGAACTGTAGACATGTCTGATTGGTCCAACAAATCCTGACAAGACCGCTCGTCCAAAAGCGAATATGGTTAGGAGCTACCAAGCATCGCGTTTAGTTCATTATTTTGGTTCCAAATTCTGAACAAACCTAGTGGTATCTTAATCATGTTTATTCCGAAATTCTGCTGCTTTGAGTGCAAAGATCATCAATATAGGATACTAACTTCTGAAAGTGATAGAAAGAAAAACATTTTATTTGGAGGAAAAAGGCGCAAAATTTAGGACTAAATTCATCATCATCATCATTTCAGCCGAAAGACGTCCACTGTTGGACATAGGGCTCCCCCAAATGTCGCAACAATGACCGGTCCTGTGCGTCTCGCATCCATCGGATTCCCGCGACCCTCACCAGGTCATCGGTCCACCTTGTGGGAGGTCTTCCGTCTTCTAACAAATTATAAGTATACTTTGTGAAAAATATGCGCCACATCCGCGCAAAACGGCCGAACGCTCAGCATAATGCCGTGACCACACGCAAAATGCTGGTTTTCAGCGCGGGTCGGAAATACAAATAACCGAAAACATATGTATGTAGTATAATAGTGGAATAGTATGTCTTCTTTGGGATAGAAGACATACATATATTCCAAGGGAGCTACTCCCGGAACAAAAATTATCTTTTTTTTTCGGTAGGAAAATTATCCAATGACATCCCCCGCTCTTGAAAGTGTCAGACTTTTACTGACTAAAAATCCATTCCTGTTCCTTCATTGCCTTTCATACCAGGGCCGAGTCTTCCTTTCAGAAGCAGACCCTTGGCCCCAGTAGGCTTCGACCCTGCTGGGCCCCTACGATTGCTGACATCTCCTTGAGGCGAGCGGAACACTAAGCGCCATCGACGACTTGGTGCTATTCCAGGACATGATCTACCAGTGTGTTATCATCATTTTAGCCGAAAGACATCCACTGTTGGACATAGACCTCCCCCAAGAAGTTCGGTAAGACTCCCCATAATGACCGGTCCTTTGCGTCTCGCATTCATCTGATTCGGGCGACCATCACCAGGTCATCGGTCCAGCTTGTGGGAGGCCTTCCAACGACGCGTCTTCCGGACCCACGAGCTAAATTTCATCCAACTCCGATCAGCTGATCGAGCGTGAAGAAGTACTACACAACACTTTTTATAAAAATAACACAGGATAAAGTGTAACCTTCCATAAACACGCCATTATTACCTACCACCATTCAACAACAAAAACACAAAACAGCTGATCCCGAATTTTTGACACTTCTCCAAAACATTTACCTCCCAAGCACCGTCGTAGACAAAAAGGACACGTTATATCAATACCCGAAACATCAAAGGCCGTCATCCCCGTGACCCACTATCCTATTTAACAATCCATCCGCCCACCATCCTCCGAAGCGATCCATCCCAAACATATAGAGTTGAAAACTAAACATCACGCACGGAGGCTCGTTTGAACTGAATAATACAACAGCTACGCACGTGTCAACGGGGCTTTAGAACTGGGGCGAGTCACTTGACAATAAAATGTAGTTTATATTCATAAGGTTTTCTATGATTTTTGTTGTGAGATAGTTTTGAAAGTGAAATGGAATGGGCGATGGGTTCGGAAAAAAATGAAACTTGCAGTTTCGATGATAATGTTTTTTTTCTCAGAGAAAATATGAAATGGAAACATCGAGATATAAGTACTAACGTACTAGAGAAGCTACGTCAAATAACTGAATTGTCCTATTTTTCGTAATTTGAATCTTTAGTTCGCTGCAGCGCTAAAATAATAACAATACGTCTAAACCGTAACCAATTTACCACAGCGCTAGATTTGCTGCGGAAGTGTATTTATTTTCGGCAAAAAGGTCTTAAGCGCCATGTAAATCACGGCACTTACGCGTTTTCTTCGACAAAGTGTGGCGCGATCGCCGCAGTTGAACGAGACAAAGTAGGAATTTACGGTGTCTTCTCTAGTACGTTAGTACTTATATCTCGATGAATGGAAATTAGTTATTTCGAGAGCGAGTCTAAAAATTTCTTACCGTCGTATACTTTAAGCGCCTAATAATATAACATTTTCGTTAAAAATATGGTTAAGTCAGAAAATAAATAACGTATTCAATTTCAAACTATACCGAGAAAGCACTGACTGCCTTTAATAGACCTTTGGAGATCGTTTAAAAAACTTCATCACCCATGTTGCCAGCTTTGTCCGATATAACAAAATTAATTTCGGATATTCAACTAGATACTTTTTAAACTAACACTACTATTCAACAAACTCGCCCCAGTAACTATCCCAACATACCTACACTAAACGTCAAACTTATTTAGTCAGGTTGTAATTAAAACTTGCAGCAACTATTTATTAAATGATAAAATACACGAGCGTCCGGCCACGATCCCGGGCTATCCCGGGACGGTCCCGGAGTCTGGGATGCCGGGATACATCTCAATTATGAGCCCCGCCGGACTCACTGTCGATGTAGTAACCGCTAAACATAGTCTACAAAGTTCTGAACGGAAAATGAGACTCAAGGTTTTTTTTTTGGATGTCCAATCTTTTGAGCCATCTATGAGCTCATTTTTTTTTTTAAAGTGTATTGACTTATCAATACAGATGTTTTTATTTAATACAATAATAATAATATTCCACAACTATAACACAACGCCGTCTAGTCCCAAGCTAAGCAGAGCTTGTGTTATGGGTACTAGACAACTAATAAACGTTATATTTACACTAATATTTATTTTAGGAGTGGAAATCATCCAATGACTTCTCAGACTTTTACTGACTAAAACACCACCGCACCTGAATCCTTCAGGTGCCCTTTGCGTTCTAGGATTACGGGTTTCCTTTTCAGAAATTTCCCGCGGTCCTAGCTGAAGACACGAGACCTGCGTCATGCGGAAGGTGAGGACGCCGTGTTGCCGCTCCAGCCACTCCTCAAAAAGGGGACTTACCACCATGATTACGCCCCAATCTGTATACTTAACGCCTTCACTGCCTGAATAGGTTAGCTGACGGTTAGGGTAGGTACACCGCATAGACACACAGCGGTGACCTCTCGCAGCGGGCTCTGGTTCAAGCTATGGTCCGAAATGAGAGGGAATGGGATGCGGACGCCTCCTTCTGCGAAGCAGTAATGCTAGCGAAGAAGATAGCCGCAACCGAGAGGGAATAGACATCCCCACGCCCCAGCTTCCGCGAAAGAAGACGCCCCGGGCGTTAGGAGTCACACAAATCGTGCATGCGTAGAAGGACTATAAAGAAGTAAAGTTTTTTTTTTTTTGTTGGTAATCTGGTATAATAAGTTGGTAAGGTAATCTCTGAGAGTACTGGTCCGATTGCAAAAATTTTTTCACCGATAGAAAGCTGCTGTACTGTGTGACATTGACTGCTGTATGAGTGACAAAGGCTATATTTTATGTACACGGGCGAAGCTGCGGGCAAAAGCTAGTATTTTATAATTCAATCCAATCAAAACTCACTTATTCTTCACTTTTCTATTTTTCCAACACGCAGAAAATGAACCCTTAAATTTTAAACCCCACACCCCTCCAAAGTAAATTCACAAAACACTTTTACAGCCCAATAAATTTAAGGAAAGTCCCACTAAACCCGGCGGCATGGTCACCGGTGTCCACATAATTAGAGTAGGTATCTACATAATTAATTACGGAAGATATATTAAAGCCTAAAACTGACTATTTCACGCTAGCATCGCTAACTAATGGGGGTAAACTGATATTTGAGGGCTTGTTCGATAAAGCAGAAATTGTGTATTAATTTTTGGGCAACACGAAAGCTCCTGGTTTCGCTTTTGCTGCAAAATCTCTGTATTTCGGCGGCTGGGGGGTGAAGATGTTCATTACCACGCGTGCGTCCGTCTTCTTCACTAGCGTTACTGCTTCGCAGAAGAAAGTAACTGCCGCCTATTCTCCTCGCTCCGGACTATGGCCTAAATCAAGGCCCAGCGTGAGAGGTCACCGCAGCCGGTCACCTCCACGAGGACACGGCGGTGCTCCACCCAAGCGGAGCACACTTCCACCGTATGCTCCACCGTATCCTCCAGGTGGTCCGCACAATGGTGACAACCGGGCGTTTCTTCCGCCTGAATCCGATGTGGCATAACTCCCAAATTTACTCGTACCATGTCCGGTGAGGACCTGTGTGATGCGGAAAGTGAGGACGCCGTGACGCCTCTCCAGCCACTCCTCAAAGAGGAGATTTACCACCATGATTATGCCCTAATCCACTGTATACTGTAGAGTACACCCCATAGACCACTGTGTCCTCGCACTGTGTCCTGGTTCAGGCCATGGTCCGAAGCGAGAAGGCTCAAAAAATTTCATTTTCCTCAAGCAAATTTTTATATGAATGTTGTACACTCGAAAAAAATCCATAGGCACTGTAGGATCATCTGTACCGTGCTTTTTAGGACTCAGGATCTGCACGGTAACCAACGGATCGACCGAAATCGATCTTTTAAAACTCCATTTAATACTAAATCGATTGAGATTTCGATTCGAATCGTTTAAAAAATCAATCTTCTTTAGAAAGAATCGCTATACTTATGGATTCCGACATCTTTGTCGTCGACACCGTCCCCGATCCACGCTGAAAACCAGCGCTGTGGACTCGTCGCACAAAGCGTATGGCTACGGTATTATGCTTTCGGCCGTTTTGTGCGGACGTGGCGCATATTTTCCTTATTATTTGTTATATTGTCCTAAGATTGCGTCATTACTTGCAAATAAAATTGGGAATCAAACGAGCTTACCTGTTAAGCGAAGTCTTGATTCTAATTTTATGAGCGCCGAAACTGAAATGTAATTCTATTATTGTTCACATAATGTAGTAATATTTTCATTACGGGTCAAAGGATTCGCAAGTTTAGATATATATAAAAAAATACAATCAATGTATCCTGGCAACACCATCGCGTCTAGATGTCACTTACTTTAGAGATTATAGGACAAGGAACAAGCTGTCTTTTGGACAGACTTGTTACCGCATACTTACATTCACTATTTCCCTGTAAGGATAACTGTGAGTTAGGTAGGTTAATTATTGCAGCTTTGGGGCTATTAACTAGTGGTGGGTGGGTGATTGCATTTCAGTTTCGGCGCTCATAAAATTAGAATCAAGACTTCGCTTAACAGGTAAGCTCGTTTGATTCCCAATTTTACTTCGCGCCGAAACTGAAATGCAATTCTATTATTGTTCACATAATGTAGATGTTTAGAGTTTGCTGCAATAATTAATTGTTACGCTATTGTTAGTACTGGTACTATCAACTCAAGTGCGGTTTCTTTTTAACCGACTTCAAAAAGGAGGAGGTTATATGTTCGGTTGAATGTATGTTTTTTTTTTTTTTTTTTTATGTATGTTCACCGATTTCTCGGTCAATTGTGGACCGATTTTGAAAATTTTTTTTTTGATTGAAAGGTTATGCTTCCAAGTTGGTCCCATAGAAACATTGTTATGATCTGATCATGAACTTCGTAGATATGGAACAGAACTCCTCATGGGATCACAGCAGAACTGTCGTAACAAGTAAAATTGCTTTGTTTATACGTGTAGTCGATGACTGACTGAAAGAAGAGGGGGAATATATCGAACTGATCTGATGATGAAGCCTGAAATTAGGCACCGGAACTCTGTAATAAATTAATTTAATCTAACCGTGTTTGGTATTATTAGAATTGTCATAAGATGCACTCTGGCTATAAGGTATTTAAGTATGGCTGAGGGGTACTTTTTAGTGTTGGTACCATAACTAAAAAGTGAAAAATAAAAAACTTTTTACAAAAAAAAATACAACCGACTTCAATGTAAAAAAACATTGAAAAGTGCAAAATAACTTTAATTTCGGAAGTCGGTGTTAAATAACGAAGAGACAAAACTATTATAGAAACACCGACTTCCGAAATTAAAGTTATTTTGCACTTTTCAATGTTTTTTTACATTGAAGTCGGTTGTATTTTTTTTTGTAAAAAGTTTTTTATTATAGTAAGATATGAGTTGATTTCAGTTTTCCCTAAGGTTTTTTTGTCGCTACAGTCATACGTTCTTGCTGGGAGTGTCCCAAGGTGTTGACTAGACTATCCGTTCATTTTTTTAAAGTATTGTGTGACAAGTATTCTCGTATTGTAAAAATATATTTGATTCATTGATAGGCAACTGATTTAGATGAGAAGCGTGTTATCTTCAACAGGGGCAGTTATAATACCACGGTGTGAGACGTGTATTGTAATTAATTGGATTATTCTTAATGAAAGTCACTTATGACTTACTAGCTTATTTTAGAAATATTATATCATTACTCTCAGTATATTTTAGTACTTACTTGGTTATTTGTACATCATCGTTATATGTACCTAGCCAGGGGCGCCGATTATGAGAAATAAACAGTGGGTGCCGAGCACCCCTGAGAATAGACATCAAGAAACAGATAAGTAATCGCCTTTTAGGTTACGGTTACATTATAATATTTCTTGATACTAAAAACTAGTTTCATTTTTATAAAATGATTTCATTTTATATTTTTATCGAACATAATTAGTAATTAGGTACGCAGTATGTAAGTAGGACATTTATTTATTTGTCGGTTGATCAGTGTGCATTTTTCTTCTCACACTTCGCCACTTTTTCGAGTCCATCAAATGAGCATGAGCACCCATGGGGTTTTCTAAAAGCCAGCGCCCCTGTACCTAGCCGTTGATGTCGGCTATATTACAAGGTCATTATTACTAAATGTAATCAGACAAAAAGTTACTTTGGTTTTATAGTACTGCTGTTCCCACTTAACACAAAGACAATTTGTTGAAATCTATTGAAGTAGAATAATCTCATTAGTTGTTTTTATCATACCATAGTGATGTTTTAAATGTCACTGGGGGTAATGTAATTACATTACATGCATCATATAATTAGCCTTGCATTAGGCAATGCAATTAGGTACATGCATTATATATTATCACATTCATCATTTTCGTTTCAAACGATAAGTATCTATTCACATCTAAGTTATATTTGTGTTGACATTGTAGGTGACTGGTATGGAAGTCTAGCTTATCGATTTTATTATTATTATTCCGTTTGTTCATTTAACATAACATATAAATTATATTTTATTATATTAAATTATTATTATTATTAATATTATTATTACAATTTTTTTTTTTTTTTTTTTTTTTTTTTTTTTTTTTCTCTACTAACTAGTATACTAACGTTTATTTCAGCATGTATGTGTATACTTGTATATACCTGTATGTATATGCATATGGGTCTATCTAAATATATGTAAATACAATTATTTTATACTTATGAAGACCATTTTATGTCATTTTTTTGTGCCTCCCGAAATGGAAGTTAATGCGATTGTCTTCCTCTGTCATCACAGTAGTATTTTTGTGTCACAGTTTATGTTATATGTAACGAGAAACTTTGTTTCTTGAGGGAGGGGTTTATGTCATGTCGATGGAATGAACTTCCTGCTAGGGACTAGATACCTAGAGAAGTTGTATGGTCACTGACTTTTCACGAGGACCTGTTGCACTAGTTGGTCCCCAGCATACACCCCCCCCCCTTTTTGTTTCAATGCAATTTTACTTTTGTATTGGTAAGTTAAGTACTTATAGTTTTGATGATACTAGTAATTCAAATGGGGTAATTCATTGCCTCAATTAAGTAAGTGTATTTTGAACATTCAGTCCCACTTAGCTATTTTAGAGAATAAAGAGGAGATAAGATATGTTTATTCTACCTGGATAAACATGAAATAAATTTAAAAGTATCAGCCAAAGAAAAGACTAGTTTTACTGTAGGTCATGTGTGGACCGGGTTTTAGCTGCACCGTAGACAAAGTTGTCTATTGCATTTCTGACACTGTTTGACAGTGACAACCTAACAAAGTAGAGAGAAGCCATAATTTCACCATATGACTTATAGGATACATATAGGCTTATAGGCATGATATTAAACTGTGTTCAGCAAACCATCCCTGTTCCAAAATTGGTGGGTATGCCATGCATGTTTTGGGAATGTCTGAATGATCTAACATAAAATCTAACATTACATTTCTTTACCAAGTGGTAGATAGTTGTCTACTTTTATGTTAATTTTTTAAGTTCAGGAGTCATGTATACTGCAAAGTAATTTTTCTATTAAGCGCAGTGAGATTTTTTGATTGTCATAGAAGTGAGTCCTTTGTGAAACAAGTTGCTTTGGTGCACACTTTTTGTGTCCCGTGGCATGAGAGCTCTTATGTGCCATCAGGTGGGATCGCAGTCAAGCGCTGGTTTATATCAATTAAAAAAAAAAAAAAAAAAAAAAAAAAAATGCATCAGAAGTAATGTTTCCATGACGAGGCCAGTTGTCTAGTCATGGGAAGCTTGTTCCTAGGTATTCCCTATAATAAGGCAATTTCCCTCCATACAATATTTGCTTTGAACACAGAAAATATTGTCAATATAAGACAATTGCTACTGGAAATGTTATACCAGTGCAGATCAAATTAAATCTGAATCTTGTTATTTCTGTTTTGTTACAACAAAGATTTCCCTGTTTATTCATTTATTAGGAGCACCAACCAGGTAAGTTTTTACAAAAGATTTGAATTTAGGTTTAGTTCTGTGCAATTATGTCAATAGCAGGCGTACACGGTTTGTGTAATTTGACATTCATTTATATTGAATTTTTAGTTTATTAAGTGATTTAGACATTAAGTACGAGTAAGGTAGATACCTCATACCATTTTGTTCTAACAACTATTTACAAATATTATATATATTTCATTATTTAGTTGTTGTATATCATTATAAGTTTATTGCTGACTTACTCCCTTGGGGTGATTATAAGTAAGTAGGGCTGGTGGTTTTGCCCGTCAATATTATTCCCTTCTGCTTTCAACAGTGAGAAGTTACTTCTTCTTAAAATCAATGGTAGCTTCCTCAAACCGCTCAGCCCAGCGGGTGGCCACACCAATTGTGGCATTGGTGTCATACATCAAGAATTCCAAGGTGCTGGTGCCCGGGTTCTTCGAGCCTGTGAGGAGTTCCTGTAATTCTGGTATTGAAACTTTAGAACCTTATAATTTTATTCAGGACTGCTGGTATCAGCAGAGGACTTAACCTGCGATTTCCTTAGGTTTTGGTTCCTTAAAAGTTAGCTTACATGCTCTTTGAGCAAGGTTTTTACTATAAGCTTAAATACTGAGGATGTGGAATGATATGCTGTACCTATGAATTTAATCCGTTTAAATTATATCAAGATTTTCCATAGATATTATTACATGGAGTCATATCATAATCAACACTTACTGATATTTGTTGCTATAAGTGAACATATCATTTGTAAATTGTTGATGAAGTATTCATGTCACTTAGTGCTTAGATATATATCATTGTGAACATCTCGTGTTCCATGGTTTGTTTTTGTTTTTATTATTTTGAATATATTGCAGGTCAGTGTACAACATAACCATAAGGAAATAATAATATTTCTATTGAATAGGTCTTTACTATTTAACTCAGCAAAAAATAGGTTTGATAATCGGCCACCGTTATGCTCGCACTATGGCAGTATTTTCCACCAGCATTGTAGCCGGTGAGGGTGTCAATAATTCTGCCTTGCCTTCTCCCATGGTTTTGGGTTGGCTTCTAGTCCAACAACTTGACACAGGTGGGTATCTACCGGCAATCCGGCTAGGTACATTGGATTAACTTATGACAGTTTGGAATATCTCGTATTCTTTAGCATTACTTTGGAAAGTTTATAATTTACATATTAGGCAGTATAACTTGCCACCTTATGGTGGTTTGGAATATCTCGTATTCACTAAAGGAGTTTGAATGTTTTGTAGCGATCTACACATAGGTGGTGTACTGTTTTTACACGAATTAATAATACACAGATGGGTAGTATGAACTTGGCCTTCTCGTGACCTTTATAGGCACTGATAAAGTGGAGCACGTCGAACTTAGTCTTTTTGCCATTTTTGTTCTTTGGATTATAAATGAATGGGACTCACCTGCTATAACAGATGCATACCAGATTAGCAACGTAGAGTAACGAAGCCAAGAGTATCGCGTACTAGTCTGGTAGCTTACAATCAGTTGGCGCGTAAAAATTAACGTCGCCAATGGTATCTCGTACCCTGATTGAAGATTGAACAAGGCCTCGACTCGCAAGTCCGAAAAACAGCACTCGCTATGATCACTTAGTGCCTCCGCCATTGCCCGATGAGGATCGCGTCCTCGATGACAGGTTTCAGGGGCCTTTTCAGACTAGCAACGTAGAATAAGCCGCTAAGAGCATCACGTACCAGTCTGACAGCTTCCAATCAGTTAGCGTGCAAAAACAACTTCGCTAATGGTATCTCGTACCCTGATTGAAGATTGAGCAAGGTTTCGACTTGTAAGTCTGAGATGCAGTACTCGCTATGATCACTTAGTGATCACTTAGTGCTTTGGCTTTTGCTGGATATCGGTTCTTCATCCTGTGTGATTGTAGATTCAAGGCTTAAATTCGACACTGAAATTCGTTATTGCACAATACACTTTATAGGTTATCACTTGAAATTTTGTTATTTTGCTAAAGAAGGAACTATTTCATGTATTATAAATGAATAATAAGATGTATCACTTGGGATTTTGTTAAATTGCTAAAAAAATACTATTCCATGTATCTTAAATGAATAATTAGATAGGATAAAGTTTTTTCCATGCGAAACTTTTACCGCAAAAAAAATAAGTGACATCTAGACGCGATGGTGTTGCCAGGATACATTGATTGTATTTTTTTATATATATCTAAACTTGCGAATCCTTTGACCCGTAATGAAAATATTACTACATTATGTGAACAATAATAGAATTGCATTTCAGTTTCGGCGCGAAGTAAAATGATTTTCTTTCTTCTAAAAGTTACACTTGCCACCACTAGACTAACTATTCACCGAATGTTTTTAACTTTACCATTGTCCCAATTTTCTCTGGGCAAAGGTCACCTACATAGTTTTGCAAGCTCTCTTCATAAGTTAGTCAAAAACAATATCAAATTGCTTTCCACCAAGCATCACAAGTCTCATTACATTACATTTTAATTTCACTACTTTTAATTCAATTCAAATTACTTTCCAGTGTAATACCCTGGGGTACGTACAAGCGACATCACTTGTCATGTTCGTTACCTACATAGGCTTACAACACGAAGCTTCAAAGGTTTTATATCCCCGTGGATTTGTTTTAATATGGAAGTCGAATTAAGTCGGTTTATAATTTATTTTTGGGTGTATTTTGAGTTTGTATTTATATGGAAATGTTTTTTGGGAATTATTTATATATATTAAAAATTAAAATAATAATTGACTACTTAATAATAGAAGCCCGCGACGTGGATTACGGCCCATTTCCTGTCTTACGGCCTGGTCACGACTTCAGTCTTAGCGGCGAGCGGCGCGGCGAGCGGGGCGGCATCGGTAAGCAGGCGCGGGGCGCTATGAGCGGCATGCTTCAAACATTTTCTTAATTTTGATCTGACCGCTCGCCGCCCCGCGCTTAGTTACCGCTCGCAGCGGCAAGGTCGTGGCAGGTCGTTAGAGAGGAGGCCTGAATCCCAGCAGTGGATCTACAAATTAATAATCGTCTTCAACGATCCCTCACACCGCTCGGGGTTTGTCCATTCCTCTTTCTTTGTCCAGGCGATCTCCCTTTGGAATGCGAAATCTCCCTCTGAACATCAGGACGGCAACCAGTCGGTTGTCCTTTAAAGTGAAAGCACGAGAACACATTCGCAAGAAGTTGGTAGATTCATCACACTCTTGATTTGTTGTATTCGTTTTTTTCACAATATCATTCTTTATTTGTTTGTGTGTTTGTTTGTTTGTGTATTTGTGTGTTTTGTTGTTTGTTGTTTGTGTTTGTTTGTTTGTGGCCTGTTGGTTTAGTGGTTAGTGGCCCTGACTGCTATGCCGGAGGCCGTGGGTTCGATTCCCACTAAGGACAAATGTTTGTGTGATGAGCACGATCATTTGTCCTGTGTCTGGGTGTAATATATCTATAATATGTTTGTATTTAGAAATATATAAGTATGTTTATCAGTTGTCTAGTACTCGTAACACAAGCTCTTCTTAGTTTGGGACTGGACGGCGTTGTGTGATAGTTATGGAATATTATTATTATAGTATATAAGTACTAATAAACCATTTATAAAATACAATTATACAGTATATACTCAAATTAATAAACTACATAACTAACTAATATAGTCAAACAATTAGTCCAAATCGACGATTAGAAAACATGAACGCTGTGATGATACTACTGCCAACTTCTTACGAATTAGCTCTCGAACTTCAGTTTACCCGTTCGGTCCCGTTTCGGTTCCCGTTTTTCTGTATTTAAGTAATCTTGTTAGGTAAAATGCTGGGTGCATAAACCGGGCGTAAAGTGTAACGTAGTGGAGATTATTGCTAGCCGATTGACGAGACTTGAATAACAATGGACTGGGCCATAGCGAATTTGAATTTGGTTTTTTTTTTCTCTCGGTTCAAGTGTTTTCGTCAAGGCTGTTCTTAATTATAATAGGAATTTAACGCTTTAATTAAATACCTAGTATACAGACGGGAAATTAGATTTGATTATGTTCATAATAAAGTAAAATATTGTGTTTCAATCAAAAACAATGCACATGAACGAAAATGTCTAACGCAAAAAAAAATTCATCAATTTTCAATACACTTACGAAGATATAATTATACGGAGGTTGACCCACGACTCGTGAGGGTCGCTTAGCGGTCAGACTGATTTTTTTTTTTTAGGTGGGTTAATCATCTAATGACAAATCCCGCTCTTGGGCGGGGCGGGAGATAGTGTCAGACTTTTACTAACTAAAAACCCACTCCTGTTCCTTCTTTGCCTTCATACCAGGGCCCCGGGTTTCACTTTCACACTACCCGTGGCCCCAGTAGGCTTCGACCCTGCGCCCCCGCAGGGTCGAAGCCTACTGGGGCCACGGGGGTAAGATCGCGTACTTTTCCGCACTAGTGCGGAAAACAGTAAATTGCGCGCCAAACAGCGGTAGGGATACGGGCGTGTTTTCAATTATATGTATGGAAAAAAAAATTTACACCAGTGTGTACAAAAAAACTTATTTGATGCCTTCAAAAGTTTTACCAATTCAACAAATTTATCAAACCATCAAAATGGGCTTCCTCAGTCTAAATATACTTCTAATCCTTTTAACATTGACATACCTTCCTCCTGCGAACACCAGCGGAACTGTGACGTCACCGGCGACATGGTGACGTCACGCAGCTATTTGCATGTAAATTGAAGCCTACACTGCGTTAATGAAACTGTAACACTTGTTAGCAAAGTTTCGGAGATTAACTCGAGATTTAGTTTGGTGTATTGACAAAGTAGATTAAGTTGATGGGTTGGTTTAGGGATCTGTATAGTGCGGAAGTAAAATTTTATTGAAAACGCTACGACGTTTTTTTTTAGGTGGGAAAATTATCTAATGACAAATCCCGCTTTTGGGCGGAGCGCGAGATAGTGTCAAACTTTTACTGACTAAAACCCCACTCCTGTTCCTTCTTTGCCTTCGTCCCAGGGCCCGGGGTTTCACTTTCACACTACCCGTGGCCCCAGTAGCCTTCGACCCTGATGGGCCCCTATGATTTGCTGACATCTCCCTGAGGCGCGCGTGTAACAATACGCGCCGTCGACGACTTGGGCTCGGTCCGGACTGTTACTGGACGGTCGGACGGCGGGCTACCCAGTGCTCGCCGTCCGCAAGCCCGCGCCTACGGTGGCCACGTTACGACGTGTCAAAATTGTAGCGGTGCATATGGAAGCAAATTTTTAGGGTTCCGTACCCAAAGGGTAAAACGGGACCCTATTACTAAGACTCCGCTGTCCGTCCGTCTGTTTGTCCGTCTGTCACCAGGCTGTATCACATGAACCGTGATAGTGACAGTTGAAATTTTCACAGATAATGTATTTATGTTGCTGCTATAACAAGAAATACTAAAAACAGAATAAAACAAATATTTAAGGGGGCTCTCGTACAACAAACGTGTCTTTTTGCCTTTTTTTTTCTACGGACGGTAACAATTTTTGCTCGTTTTTTGCTACGGACGGTACGCAACCCTTTGTGTGCGAGTCCCACTCGCACATGGCCGGTTTCTTTTCACGAGGGAAAACACCAAATGACTTCTCCTGCTCTATTTCACACATCTAGTAAAAATCAAATTCGTGCATCCATGTTATGTTTGGATAACTTATGACTGAGTATGTTATCTGTTTAGATTTACCCACATTTTATCTTTTTTTTTCCTGGCTATCTTGTTTTGTTATTTTACATACGTACTTACATCTGTGCGCTCTAATTATTAATTTTAGTTTTAAATATTGTTTCTCAGTAAGTGAATTATGTATGCAATTCTTTATGAGAAATAAAGTTGTTCTTAAACCTAACCTATATGCAGTGTCAGAATTTTACTGACTAAATTCCAGTGTTCCTTCAATTGTCCTTAGCGAAGGCCGCGATAACTGATTCGGAAGGTGAAAGATTTCTATAAATATATTTTCTTTTCTTTATAGGGTTCCGTAGTAACGGAACCCTTATAGGATTACTTTGTTGTCCGTCGTCTGTCTGTCTGTCTGTTTCACAGCTTCAAGGGGCCTGAGTATATGGTTTTAATTTCAACTTAACACCTCCACGCGCTCCCGAGATATAGGGGGTCTTAACAGACAGACAAACAGACAGACGGACAACAAAGTGATCCTATAAGGATTCCGTTTTTTTCCTTTTGAGGTACGGAACCCTAAAAATGTTATTTCTTTTTTTTTTGCGCAATAGCACATGCTGGGTATCATCTAGTAATAGTATATTATGTAAATGTAAATCAATTAAGTCAATGATTACATTCAACACATTACACGACCAAAAAATACAACAAATATTTACACTTCAAGTCAAAACAAACGACTCACCGAAAATTATGATAAAAACAAACCTTAATAATCCGACTGGCCGGCTCATTAAAAGCCAGATAGTTATCTAAACGAATTCCTTCCTGCCCCTCGTTTTTTTTGTCAGTCACCCAATTCCTTGTCTTGTTAATTGTAAGAGATGGCCTGATAACCCTAATGCGACGATTTGGCGCTACGTTTTTTCGGCCGACAGTGTACGGACTTTCCTGTTGTACTTAATTGAGTTAGTTTTGTTAATTTAATTTGTTACAGTTGTTTTAGTGGTCTACATAATTGTCCTTTTTTTTAAAAAATAAGTTAGTTGAAACTACTGCGTATTAAATTAATAGGTATTTCTTTTACATTGCTGTTAATTTACATTTATTAATTCTTTAGTTAAAGAGATGAAGGCTCTATTGTAATCTCTCTCTGTCTCTTAATTTTGGAAGTCGGTGTTTCTATAATAGTTTTTTGTCTTTTCGTTATGTAACACCGACTTACGAAATTAAAGTTATTTTGCACTGTTCAGTGTTTTTTTTTTACTTTGAAGTCGGTTGTATTTCTTTTTTGTAAAAAGTTTTTTATTTTACACTTTTTAGTTATGGTATCACCACTAAAAAGTACCCCTCAGCCAAACTTATAATATAATAGTATTTATATTATAATTATTTATTAGACTTATGTATATATAATTAATAAACGCGCACTGCACCATTTTCCCATGATGTAATGGTTTGCTGGAAGAAAACTGAACCTAGAGTTAAGCTCGCCTGTGTAAGCACCTATATTATAAGTTGTTCTGTTGTACAATAAAGAATTAAAGGCGAAGGCAAATAGGTCTTGCTTGTGTATGCATCTAAGTGATGAAGTGGTCGACGATGGAGCACGCGTGCTTAATAGTAACCTATTCACTCTTGACTTAAGAGGGTCCTTTTTCACTCGCCTATCGTCAACATCGAGCATGGTTTAAAAGCTTGTTACTTCATCTAATGTAATCCAACGCGATGTTTAGCCTAGATAATATCCACAAGATACTGTGTTACCAAAGTAGGAAGGAAGTTAGTGATAGCATGACGGCAGATAGAATAGAAGGAAAAAACGTGTTGCGTAATAACGTCATAATTGCGTAAGAGCGGTTGTATGAAAAACAGTGAAGATGTATGTCGAGTTGCATCCCCTTAAGGTGCTTTACATGCTCCAGAGTAACCCGTGAAATCCAAAATTTCGAAAGTGTTTTTTTTTGCAATTAGTATCTCAGTATCTGATGGTATGGAAAATATATATATATATATTTGCGTTAATGACATATATGTATTGACACAACTATATTCATTAAAAAAATCATAATTGTCTAACTTCTATACAAGGTAAAAAGTAAAGTTTTTATTAATATGACACATTTGATCTCTTCTCTAAGTTAGAGAGTTTTGTTAATGGATTTAATGAGTATTATTGTGTAAATACAATATCTGTGTGTGTTGTGTACCTAATACATGTCATTAACGCAAATATTCATTTTTTTTACTTTAATGTTCGATACTGAACTGTAAAAAACTTACGAAAATTTCAATTTCGCGGTGTCATCTGGAGCATTCACTAGACCCTAGGAAATACAGACTTCGGTAGGGAATTCCATTCCTTAGCCCATGTGAGCATTGTTTATGTGTGCGTAAGGTATTGTCTATGAGACCGAGCCCTTAGAATCTACACACACATTCAAGGCCTACCCGCCTTCGTGACGTAGACCGTCTATAACTATTGTAATTAATTTTTATATTTTTACATACCGACCATTGAATCTTCTTAATTGAAAAATAAAACCTGGTACGTACCTGAAAGAAAAAAAAAAACAAATTATAATTTACAACTCATTCATACAAGAAAAGCCAGGGTAGCCCGCGACAATCAATTTTTCTTCAGTTTTTGTATTTTGCAGGTTACAGTCTAGTGTTATGTTGATGGAAATATAATTTGCAACCGTAACACGTATTTATTCAAGCTATTATAATAATTAAAACCAGTTTGTCTAACCCAATACGGATACCTAATAGGGGCCAATCAATACGGCCTGGTAACGACTTCGGTCTTAGCGGCGCGCGGAGCGGCGAGCGGGGCGTCATCGGTAAGCGCGCGCGTTTTCGCTATGAGCGCCGTCTCGTGGCATGCTTCAAACATTTTCATACTTTTGATCTTACGCTCGCCGCCCCGCGCTTAGCTCCCGCTCACAGCGGCAAGTTTGTGTACGGGCCGATAGATTGGCTATTTCGTCAAAAAGCTATTCAATAGCGTTAACTGAACTGAGACGGTCGTATTGATGATTATGATGATTAAAACCAAATAAGCCATATTTGTAACGGTCGCTAATTATGTTTTAATGAACATAGAAACCGACACCTACTAACCTGCAAAATTAACATTGAATTTCGCGGGCTATCCTAGCGCTTACTGCTTACGGTGTTTTGTGACCTACAAGTGCCACAGCAAAAATAAGTTTGGAAACAAGTTTTCAATGACAATCATTTTTTCATAGCAAGCTTTTATAGCACGATATATACCTATATAATTAATACTCATCAAGACCATTCCAAAAAGCTCAAACACGATAGCGTTATCTGAGTTCCTATGGCCACGTTCCGGTTCCATCAGTTTATATATATAGGGTGACTGGCAATTAGTGTACGATACTTAAACACGTGATTGTGTTCATGATAACAAACAATTTTTATTATGGGAGCAAAGTCGAAATCGCGAAAAAAATATCAGCTGTTCAGTAAATTAGGCAAACATAAATGTACTGAACAGCTGATTTTTATTTCGCAATTTCAGGTTTGTTCCCATAGTAAAAGTTGTTGGTTATCATGAGCACAATCACGTGTTTAAGTATCGTACACTAATTACCAGTCAACCTATATTCCATATCATAATAAATCTGATTTACACATGCATGCAAAATTTCAGCTCAATCGGTAACCGGGAAGTGGAACAAATTTAATTCGCAAGATTTGATTACAGACAAACAAACATCACACGAGAGCAGTGGTGGCCGAGTGGTAACGGCTCCGACTTACGTTTTGTAGGTCGCGGGTTCAAACACAACCAGATGCATTACTTTGTGTAATTTATTTCATCACCACTGCTCTCAAAACGGTGAAAGAAAACATAGTAAGGAAACCGGCATGTTCTAGATCCAAAAATTCGAAGGCATGTGACATTCACCAACCTGCACTGGGCCCGCGTGGTGGATTACAGCCGATTGCCTCTCCTAGAGAGGAGGCCTGAGTCCCAGCAGTGGGAACATTAAAAGGCTGATTACGCTTATGATTATAAACAAACATCGGTCAGGTGAAACTAAATGAAAGCTTGTAACTAAAATAGAGTCGGATTTCCCCGACTATACCCTTACTATAGTAGTTTTTTTAAGGATTCGGAACCCTAATCTCGCTAGCTCTCATTTTGCTGTTAAAAATAACCTATGGCAGCTTCATAAAATCTAAGCCTACCCCTACAGAGTAATCACAGTGTGTACCTTAATATTTAGTAATTTCGCTTCTGACCTCTGAGACCATTGTTTACCACAAGGCTACATAAACCCCTCATTTTATTGATGCTGGGACCACCGACGGAACCTAAGTCAACATCGGGATTAGATAATCTGTTTTTCTTTATGTACGCTTAAGCGTTATTAGCGCACCAATTTTGGATTTTCATTTAGGTTGAAAATTGAAATCGTAAATAGCTCTTGTGGATTTTATAGGGTAAGGGGATTTCGGAAAAGGATGGGGATTTATATTTACTAATTTATTGTTACACAAACTTTGGGCCCCTGTTTCTCCCCTTATTCTTCTTCTATGCATCTTTACCGTCATCTCAATATTCACTTTGGCCTTTGCAAAAAAGTAAAGTGATAATCTATATATATAGGGTGACTGGTAATTAGTATACGATACTTAAACATGTGACAACTTTTACTATGGAAACAAACCTGAAATCACGAAAAAAAAATCAGCTGTTCAGTACATTTATGTTTGCCTAATGTACTGAACAGCTGATATTTTTTTCGCGATTTCGGCTTTGTTCCCATAACAAAAATTGTTTGTTATCATGAGCACAATTACGTCTTTAAGTATCGTACACTAATTGCCAGTCACCCTATATAAAAGGAGAAACTGGCTGACTGACATATCAACGCACAGCCGAAACTACTGGGACTAGGAACATGGAATTTTACACAATGTTTCCTTTTATGTCGTAGGCGAGCAAAAAGAGAGGATTTTCCAAATTTTACTCCCTAAGGGGTTGGAACGGGGGTCCAAAGTTTGTATGGAGAAACCTACTTTCACGCAGGCAAAGCCGCTGGCAGAAGCTAGTTAAATATATTAGAGGTCGACTCAGCGTTGTCTTACTTTTTCGTAGTCTAGCAAAAAAACCACAAAGCGCTACGCAGCTCGATTGCTACGGGCGTCGTAGCGCAAATGGTAACGTGCTGTCAATGCTACGAATCAAGCAACTGCTACGCTTTTCGTAGCTGCGTTCCAAGTAAACTCACAATTCAACCCATAAAAAAAACCCTCCGGAGAATACTCCCCAAAAGATTAAGCAGATGTATGGGTTGATGTGGGTAGTTTTTACCCGCCCTTCCACCCCACCCAAGAGCGAGAGGAGTCATTGGACGAGTCCCACCTAAAAAGAAAAAAACTACTTTCTATGGTGGGTAGACACGACATCATCAATCAGCACTCATCTTTTTTTATTATGTATATGCTCGCGTTTGACCACTACCTCAACTGATGGTAAGCGATGATGTGGCCGACGATGGAGCACGCTTGCCTAGAAATAACCTAAACACATTTACCCTGAAGAGAAGCAGAGAGTACTGAATTTCTACACAAAGTCAATTTTTCCACATCTAAACATTCATTATTTGCCCTATTTTATGTTCAAAGTAGCACCTCGCAAGATATAATATTCCACGTAGGGAGGCCGCGAGTCAAAGCAACTTCAATGTGCACACATGACGGCGAGCGAGCTGGGGATGAAGGCGGGGTGCTAGTGGAAGCGGAACGGGTGAAGTATGTCAAAGAATCGCTTATTCTTATGAGGGTTAAAAAATACATCATTTTTTAGTACGTTAGTCAGCAAAAACGGGATCTTTATAGAATTACTTTCATATCCCCTTTTCACAGGAACGCATAGAGGTATTAAGTTGATTTAACTTCTAAATCAACGTGATCTAAAGATATGGCAGTTTGTGCCCGATGCTCTCAAGGAGATCAAATTATCTAGAATCCTGAAATTTGGCAAGAAGCTTGCTTCTTCTGTCTCTTAGTACAAGTACAAGAAAATGTCTGAAAACTGTAAATTTGTCTAACTATATCACAAAATAATTACATTTTTGCAATTCAGTAAAATCTTCGAGACTTGATTCGGGAATCGGAACTACTTACACAGTTATTTTTTCACTGACAGAAAGCTGCTTTATTCCTGAGTGACATACATAGGCTATATTTTATGTACGCAGGCGAAGCGGCTAGTCTATTATATGTATGTTTCATATCAACAACAATTTATGTCGTAGTTAATAAGTGTGTGATTACACTGGCAAATTTTGCAATCGTGTAAGGTCGCGATATACTCGAGCAAACAGTAAAGTCATAGCAACTTCAATGTGCACACACAACCACAAGCTGGGGACAAAGGTGGGGTGTCAGTGTAAGCGGGGCGGGTGAACTAGGTCACAGAATCGCTTATTTACGATTCGTTTGATGTTGCCTTGGAGTAAAAATTAGTTAAAAGAAAATGTGATATGGATTACCTGAGTTCGTTTAGTTAGAGCGTTATTAGAACCAGGTCCTCCATGTACTAAATAAATAAATAAATAAATCGTAACTTTATGAAAGTGTCAGTAATTTCAAAAGTGGAAACGAAATGCGGATATGTTCTTTTTCCAAATTTAGTAATTATTTCAAAAGCTGAGGTTTCCACAGTTTTATTTTTTATCTATAGGTACCTTTATATTTACATAAAGGCAAAGTCCTGACTCACTAACTCATCAACACTTAGCCCAAAACCCTTGAACCTAGAACGCTAAAATTTTGCAGATTGTCCTTTTAAGACGTATGTACAAATAATTAGGATTTTCCAAAATTCACCTCCAAAGGGATGAAAGTGCATTAAAGATGGAGAAATTCGTTGTAGGGCAGGTTAGGGTCCGCTGGCAGCATTCTTTATTTTTTCTTACATAAAAACGTTCTCCTGACAACACACGACATAACAAAGACAAAAATTTGCAAAATTGTTCCAGCCATTCACGCGTGATGACGTAACTAAGGGAAATTGGGATTAATTTTTATACATGTAATACTAAAATAAAGTTGAAGAAGGAATATATGTATTTTCTTTTATTTTAATCCTACACTGGGACCCAACCCGAACCATTTACGCGGTCTCAAAAGCGGCCGGCTCAGCTAAGATTGAGCCTCCAAGACACTGCCTCCGGCTATGAATCCAAATGAACGTTTGACCAAATGTTGGAGCCAACGACAACGTTTGGTCAAACTTTTGTGCAACGTTGGCGATAGTTTTCCAAGTCAAGTCAAAAGCATTTATTTCAAATAGACCATATACAGGCACTTTTGAATAGTCAAATGTAGGTCAGTCCAAAAAAAAAGTGAAGCTAAATTGCACGTTCCAAAGCAGAGATCTCTATGGAGAAGAACGTGCTAGAAACTCCATGGACACTCTTTTTAAATAATAATGTGAGTTACATATAATCCTGGTTACATATTTCTTGTCTCTATTGTTGTATAACATGGACGTAATATCCACAAGAGAACCAAATTTACCGACATAGCTCAAAAATTGCCAAACTTAAGTGGCAGTGGGCTGGGCACGTTGGTCGCAGAACAGGTACAGATGTAGATGGAGCAGAATGTTTCTGGAGCGGCAACCGTGTACTGGATGACGCAGCGTCGGAAGGCCTTCCACACAATGGACCGTTGATCTGGTGAGGGTTGCGGGAATCCGATAGATGCGAGACACACAGGACCGGTTGTTGTGGCGACTATTGGAGGAGGCCTATGTGCAACAGTTGGCGTCTTTCGGCTGAAATGATGATGGTGAATAGGCTACGAGTGTATTGCCATTAATCAAGTGCAAGTCCAGACTCCCGGGCCGCTACTGAGACTTTTTAGATTGAAAAAAACAACAACACTGGTCAACCTGAGGCTCGAGCTCGAGCCATACCTACTTTGGAACCATCCCGCAGAAATTGTAAGTGAATAGCTGACCCAGCGAACTTCGTACCGCCTGTTGTGTTAGCTAAACTGTCGAAGGATAACGCCATCTACTGGTATTACCATAACAGCATAATTCATTTTAAAATGACAGTTTAATTAGAAATGGCGTTGTATTCAATTTTTTTTTCGAGTTTTTCCATATTTTCTCACCTTTTAAACCTTCCCTGGACCACAAATATTTCAAGACCAAAATTAGCCAAATCGGTCCAGCCATTCTCGAGTTTTAGCGAGACTAACGAACAGCTATTCATTTTTATATATAGCATAATAGCATAATCAGCCTTTTAAAGTTCCCACTATTGGGACTCGGGCCTCCTCTCTAGGAGAGGGTATAGGCCATAATCCACCACGCTAGCCCAGTGCGGGTTGGTGGATGTCACATGTCTTCGAATTTTTGGTTCTAGGACATGCCGGTTTCCTCACGATGTTTTCCTTCACCGTTTTGAGAGCAGTGGTGATGAAATAAATTACACAAAGTAATGTGCCTGGTTGGGTTTGAACCTGCGACCTACAACTCATAAGTCGGGGCCGTTACCACTCGGCCACCACTGCCTCGCCTGTATTTTTATATATATAGATAGATAAAGTGTTAATCAAACTTAAAAAAATCAAGTGCAATCCAGACTCCCGGGCCTCTCCCCGTGGTCGTTTGCGGGGACTTCAATGCCAAGAACTTGGCTTGGGGTTCTCGGTTCACGAACCAGCGGGGTCGGATGGTGGAGGACTGGGCCCTGGAGACAGGCCTGGTCGTCCTAAACCGGGGTTCTGTCCCCACGTGTGTGCGGATGCAGGGCGAGTCAGTGGTGGACATATCGTTCGCCAGCCCTGCTCTGTCGCCACGTGTTGTCGACTGGCGCGTCATGGAGGGGGTGGAGACGTACTCAGACCACCAGTACATTCGGTTTGACATCTCCACCCAGACCTCGATCGCGCCGGTCCAACAGACCCCGTGTGGTCCGCGTTGGGCGCTGAAGCAGCTGGACCGGGAGCTCCTCCTGGAAGCCGCGATGGTACAGGCCTGGGTGCAAGCACCGGACAGGCCTGTCGACATTGACGTCGAGGCAGAGTGGTTCCGGGAGGCCATGTCGCAAATTTGCGACGTGGCAATGCCCCGAGTTCGGCCAGGACGTGCCCGGCGCCAGGTGTATTGGTGGTCGCCGGAGATTGCGGCACTGCGCAATGCGTGCAATGCTGCGCGGCGCCGGTACGCCAGACACTGCAGTCGCCGCATCCGCCCGCCGGATGCGGAGGCCAGAGAGGCGGAGCTGTACGAGGGATACAGAGTGGCAAAGCGCACCCTCCGAGCGGAAATAAAGCGGGCCAAGTTGGAGGCCCGCAACGTGTGGCTGGGGACTCTGAACGGAGACCCGTGGGGACGCCCCTACAAGGTGGTGCGGGAAAAACTACGCCCCTGGGCTCCCCCACTCACGCAGAGTCTCCGGCCCCAGATTGTGGAGGGTGTGGTAAGCACTCTGTTCCCTGCGCGAGGGGAACACTCTCCCCCGCTCATGGCTCCGCCACCAGCGGTGTCTAACGCGGATCACGATGGCGACGACGACGACAATGCTCCAGAGGTGACCGAGGCAGAGATGAGTGTGGCGGTACGAAGGCTGAGTGCCAAGAATACCGCCCCAGGACCCGACGGCTTGCCTGGGAAAGCCTGGGTCCTGGCCATGGAGGCTCTCGGGTCTCGATTAAGAGGGCTCTTCAGCGCATGCATGGAGAGGGGCCAATTCCCACTTCGCTGGAAGACGGGGAAACTGGTCCTTATCGCGAAGCCGGGGCGCCCTGCGGACTCTCCGTCCGCGTACCGGCCCATTGTGCTGCTCGACGAGGTGGGCAAGCTCTTTGAAAGAGTAATTGCAGACCGCCTCGTCGCGCACCTAACACGGGTGGGGCCGGATCTGGCGGACGGCCAGTTCGGCTTTCGCAGGAGGCGCTCCACGGTGGACGCCATCATGCGCGTGCGAGCTCTCACGACGGGGGATGCGGTGTCCCAGGGCAGGTGTGTCGTGGCGGTGTCATTGGACATCGCTAACGCCTTCAACTCCCTGCCCTGGAGTAGCATTAGGAGGGCACTCCGGTATCACCGGGTGCCCGACTACCTCTGTCGTGTGATCGAGGCCTACCTTTCGGACAGGTACATCATCTACCCTGGTCACCAGGGAGAGTGGAAACGGCGAGAGATGTCGTGCGGTGTTCCGCAGGGATCGGTACTAGGACCGCCCTTGTGGAACATCGGCTACGACTACGTGCTGCGCGGCGACCTCCCTGACGGGGTCAGCGTGGTCTGCTACGCAGACGACACGCTGGTCCTGGCTCAGGGAGACTCGTACCAGGCGGCGGTCGAATTAGCGACACGCGGGGTTGCGATAGTCGTTGATAGGATCCAGCAGTTGGGACTCGAGGTGGCGCTGCAAAAGTCCGAGGCCATGTGTTTTCACGGCCCTCGGAGCGCGCCGCCTCGGCGCTCCCAATTAACGGTAGGAGGAGTTCACATCGGTGTCGGGTCGACGATGAAGTACCTGGGACTCGTCCTCGACAGCCGGTGGAATTTCGAGGAGCACTTCCGACGTCTGGCTCCCAAACTGAATCGGAATGGGGCTGCCCTCAAGCGGCTCCTGCCCAACCTCGGGGGTCCAGACGCCTCCTGCCGGAGGCTCTACGCAGGCATCGTCCAGTCCATGGCCCTTTATGGGGCGCCGGTGTGGGCGCCGTCACTGCGAAAGCGACCGGCGGCCCAGCTGAACGCGTGCCAGAGGGTCATGGCCATACGGATGGTGCGGGGATACCGCACGGTTTCCCGCGAAGCGGCGAGCCTCCTTGCTGGCCAGCCACCATGGGATCTGGTGGCAACAGGCCTTGCACGCATGCACGATCTGCGCGTGGAGATGCAACGTCGGGGCGAAACTCCGCTGCCACGACAAGTTGCGGCATGGCGGACAGAGCTCCGGCGGGGTCTCATGGTGGAATGGCGACAGCGACTATCGCAACCCAGTGCTGGGCACGCCATAATTATGGCGGTAATTCCCCTCTTTGAGGAGTGGCTGGAAAGGCAACACGGCGTCCTTACCTACCGCATGACGCAGGTCCTCACCGGACATGGTAAGTTCGGGAGGTTCCTGCACCGGATTCGTGCGGAAGAAACGCCCGGGTGTCACCATTGTGCGGACCACCCGGAGGACACGGTGGAGCACACGGTGGAGGTGTGTCCCGCTTGGGCAGAGCAACGCCGTGTCCTCGTAGGGGCGATCGGCGGCGGCGATCTCTCGCGCCGGGCCTTGGTACAGGCCATGGTCCGAAGCGAGGAGGAGTGGCAGGCGGTCGCTTCCTTCTGCGAAGCAGTAATGCTAGCAAAGGAGGCGGCCGATCGCGTGAGGCAACGGTCCTCACGCCCCAATCGCCGCCGGGATTCCGATCCCGATTTCCGGCCATCGTAGGCGCAGGCTTGCGGACGGCGAGCAATGGGTGGCTCGCCTTCCGACCGTCCGGTAACCGTCCGGACCGAGCCCAAGTCGTCGACGGCGCGTGCTGTTCCACGCGCGCCTCAAGGAGATGTCAGCAACTGTAGGGGCCTAGCAGGGTCGAAGCCTACTGGGGCCAAGGGTCTGATTCTGAAAGGAAGACTCGGCCCTGGTACGAAAGGCAACGAGGGACGGGAGTGGGTTTTTAGTCAGTAAAAGTCTGACACTATCTCCCGCCCCGCCCAAGGGCGGGGGATGTCATAAGATGATTTTCCCACCGAAAAAAAAAAAAAAAAAAAAAAAAAAGACTCCCGGGCCTCAGGCTTTTTAGATGCAAAAAAAACAATAACAGTGGTCAAACTGGGGCTCGACCCATACTTTGGAACCATCCCGCAGCAGAAATTATAAGTGCGTAAGTGTTAATCAAACTAGAGAACCTCTACATACAAATTTGGCCAACAGGTTGGCTGAAGTTTCAAACATTTTGGTGGCATTTTGGTTTGTGGTTTGATTGGCTCAGTTGGTCATTAACGAATGGATTTGTTCTTGATTGGTTTTGGTTTTAGATTGCTTTTTAAGTGTGGTCGTTTTCGATTTTAAATCTAATAGATTGATTTTAGACATGTGGCCAGATCAGAACTTGATCACTTCATGATATGACCAAGTAAAACTGGCCAGATCGTTTTAAACGTTAAAGTTTAATGATATGGCAATCCTCTCCAAGTAACATGCCTTTCATCCTCCTCTTCACATGACCATACCGAGATAAACGATTCCCTTTCAACTGTTTGACTGTGATCCTACCTGATGGTAAGCAATGCAAACGCCGATGGTGAATTATACTAGCTTACTAAGAGCCTATTCACTCTAGCCTTGAAGACACCTAAATTATAATCGGACGCAAAGACCGCTGCAGGCAAATTGTGCTCATTTCTCACTTTATCCATTCTCGTCACACCACACATTCTCATCTCCGCTACATGCAATCTTTATTCAATAGTACACCACGAACTACCTGCGTATCTTTTTTCTCCTTCTCTGTCAAATCCATCCAAAGGTTGTCTGTAAAAAATCACTTTTAGCGATAAGACCGCCCATTGTGACACCCTATTAATTTTAAGTTCCTAATGTAATTTGTATTTTTGGTGTACAATAAAGAATATATCTATCTATCTATCTATCTATCTTTTTTCATCCATCTTTTTCACAGCCCAACATCTTGATCCATACATAATTTTGCTACACTTTCTTCTCTTCAAAATCACTGCTTGAACAGCACCATAATCTCATTCCCGTCGAAGACAAGTTCAAGGCAAAGGCTGTAACTGGTTTATGAGCGCATTAACCCAGTTTACTTGGTTGACGGTTACCTACAGAATTATGGCGTGAGATGACGAGATGTTTACTTGCTATGTTTTTAAAGATTTGCGGCGTGTTTACGGTTTTTGAAGTCAAAATATGGAGAAATTTTTGATTGATAAGTGTTTTTAAATTTAACAAACAGAAAAAGTAAATTAACCCTGGGCTAATTAAACCTGGGTTTTAATTAGAAGGGCCCTTCCCGAACCGTTTATCGTCAACTTTAGCATGGTTTAAAAGCTTGTTTGTTTCATCCAACACAATCTAAACTAATATTATAAAGAGGTAATACTTGTTTTTTTGTTTGTAGGAGGTAATCTCTGAAAGTACTGGTCCGGGTCCAATTGCTAAAATTTTTTCGCCAATAGAAAGCTGCTCGCAGAACAGATGGCCGTTGGGACCGAAAGGTTCTGGAGTGGCGACCACGTACCGGAAGACGCAGTGTTGAAAGGCTACAAGGTGGACCGATGACCTGGTGAAGGTTGCGAGGATCCGATGGATACGAGACGCACAGGACCGTTCATTGTGGCGACATTTGGGGAGGCCTATGTCCAGCAATGGACGTCTATCGGCGGAAATGATGATGATGATGATGAATAGAAAGCTGCTTTATTCCCGAGTGACAAAGGCTTGAGGTTTTATGTCCGCGGGCGAAGCCGCGGGCAAAAGCTAGTGTTTGATAAAGAAGCAACGAAAAAAGAGAGATAACGCCTGAACGCACTATTGGCATTCGATAATTCCGTTATTCACTCGTCTATTTCACAAAACTTATTCCAGAAAAACCATGTTTTTTTTTTAAACCTTTTTTTTTTTTGGAAAAGTTACCGTCATTCAGAAACTCGATAAAATGTGCGAGGTTTCTATAAATACACTTCTGGACACATCTATTGGCCCACCTTGTATTTTAAGTTTCGTTTGGTCCTAGCTAAAATTTTATATTAGGTCGAGCAAAAAGTTTTTATGCAGTTTTGAACCTGGCACATTCACAATTTCATTCAATAGTCTTTTTTTGAATTTCGAACACAGAATTTAAAGAAACAAAAGACAATTTGGAGCCTGTTTGTTGATATCAAACAATCGAATACTAAGAAAACTTGGTTTTATTGGTTTATTTGGATTTAATTCTTGAAAAAGTGATTGATATCTTTGGTTTTACAACAAACATTACTTATTCTTAACATTAAGGTGAGGTTCTATCAATAATCTATGGATACTTCACCTGAAGTCGCCGCCCAAGCTGTGGCACTTATTCAGGCCGGACACAGCCAAAGAAACGTGAGTGCTCAACTTAATTTAAGTCGATCTGCGGTCCGAAATGTTTATCGAAGGTACCTAGAGACTGGCGGCTTTGTTCGTCGCCAAGGAAGGCCACGATCTCGGGTCACAACTGAAAGGCAGTATCGATTCATCGTGACGACCAGCTTGAGAAATCGTCACCTTACCTCCATTGAGATACAAAACCAACTTCGCGACTTCCACGGAGTATCTGTGAGCGCTCGAACTGTTCGGAGAAGGTTAAAAGAACGTGATATGGTACCACACAAGCCAGCTAATGGGCCCAAACTAACGCGAGCCCACCGAACAGCGCGCCTTCATTTCGCACGCAGTCATTTAAATTGGACACAGCAAGATTGGAGCCGTGTACTCTTTTCTGATGAGTCTAAAATTGTGTTACATGGCAATGATGGAAGGAAGAAGGTCTACCGACGTAAGGGAGAGCGTTTCGCACAATGCTGCTTTGAAGAGAGGGTTGCTTATGGCGGTGGCTCATGGACTGTCTGGGGCGGTATATCCGCGAGCGGCAAAACTCAACTTGAGGTTGTTACAGGACCACGGCTGCCGCCCAGTAGACTCGCCGTCCGCATACCGGCCCATAGTGCTGCTTGACGAGGTGGGTAAGCTTTTTGAGCGGATTATTGCTGCCCGCCTCGACGGTCACTTGTACAGAGAGGGGCCGGATCTGGACAACAGTCAGTTCGGTTTTCGGCATGGGCGCTCCACTATCGACGCCATAATGCGGGTGAGAGTCCTGGCGGAGGAAGCGGTTTCCCGGGGCGGGGTGATGGTGGCGGTGTCCTTGGACATCTCCAACGCCTTTAACGCCCTGCCCTGGAGCTGTATCCGGGAGGCGCTAAGGTACCATAGGGTGCCCCGCTACCTCCGCCACATCATTGGGGCTTATCTGTCGGAAAGGTGTGTCACCTACAGGGGACGCGACGGCGAGGGCCGTCGTGATATGTCGTGCGGTGTTCCACAGGGCTCGGTCCTGGGGCCACCCTTGTGGAACATCGGTTACGATTGGGTGCTGAGGGGCGAGCTCCAACCGGGTGTGGACCTGACGTGTTACGCAGACGACACGTTGGTCACGGCCCGGGGGAGCTCGTACAGGGAGGCAGCGTTGCTGGCGACGGCAGCGGTTTCACGGGTGGTGAGCCGCATACGACGCCTGGGACTGGAGGTGGCTCTCAACAAGTCGGAGGCTATGGTCTTTCATGGCCCCCGACGGGCGCCGCCACCGGGATCACACATCGTGGTCGGGGGGGTCCAAATCGCTGTCGAGTCCACCATGAAGTACCTAGGATTGGTGCTCGACAGCCGGTGGGACTTTGGCCCTCACTTTCGGCGGCTGACGCCCAAGTTGATGGGCGCAGCAGGCGCGCTCGCAACGCTGCTTCCCAATCTAGGGGGCCCGAGCACTGCCTGTAGGCGGCTATACTTGGGGATCGTGCGATCCATGGCCCTGTATGGGGCCCCGGTATGGGCTTCTGACCTGACGGCCGGCAGCATCGCAATCCTGCGAAGACCGCAGAGGGCGATGGCCGTCAGGGCTATCAGGGGGTATCGCACGATCTCCTACGAGGCGGGTTGTGCACTGGCCGGATCTCCGCCCTGGGAACTGCAGGCGAGAGTCCTCGCCTCACTGTACCGGTGGCGCGAGGAGATGAGGACGCGGGGTGGTGAACCGATGCAGCGCGAGGTCGAGCTGCGTCGGTCTCAGCTCCACGAGGTCATGGTGGCGGAATGGCGGGACAGGCTTCTGCGCCCTACCGCCGGCCTCGCCACCGTCGATGCGATCCGACCAGTGCTCGACGAATGGCTCGGGAGGAAACACGGCTCCCTGTCGTTTAGGGCGACGCAGGTGCTCTCGGGGCATGGCTGCTTCGGGAAGTACTTGTGTCGCATAAACAGGGAACCGGACGCTCGGTGCCATCACTGCACCGACTGTCGGGAGGACACGGCGCAACACACACTGGCAGAGTGTGCCGCATGGGAGGAGCAGCGCCGTGCCCTTGTATCTGAAGTGGGCCCCGACCTGTCGCTGCCGGCCGTCGTTCGTTCGATGGTCGGGGGCGCCGAGTCGTGGGATGCGGTGATCTCCTTCTGTGAAGACGTAATTTCGCAGAAGGAGGCTGCGGAGAGGGAGAGGGAGGCCGTGGCCACTCTCCCGTGCCGCAGCAGGCGAACCGGGCGTCGGCGGAGGGCAGACAACGCCCTCTTCCAGCCCCCATAAAGAGGTCCGCAGGGACGGCGGACACGGGGTCGTCCGCTGTCCCCCTTCCAGCAAGACCCGAGGTGGCAGCGCGTAGTGTTCCACGCGTGCCTCTATTGGACGTCGCGGGGGGAGGACACCTCACACTCCCCCCGGCTTGAGGTGGCCCGCGTAGGTGGGCCGGCACTAGCCGGGGATCATGGATGGCGTATCAGCTCCCACGATCCCCGGTCCACGTGTGGGAGGGAACACCGAGGTGGTTTTTAGTCAGTAAGAGTCTGACAGACCCCTTCGCCTGCCCCAGGCGAAGGACATCCATGAGGATTTTCCACCCCGGCAACAAAAAAAAAAAAAAAAAGGACCACGGCTGCCAACATTAAATGCTGAAAGGTACATTCGTGAGTGCTTAGAACCTCACGTGATACCATACGCGGACTATGTGGGCCCAAATTTCCTTTTTATGCATGATAATGCAAGAGCCCATGCGGCCGGCATCGTCAGGGAATATCTTCGGGATGTGATCATCACAGTTATGGACTGGCCAGCCAGAAGCCCAGACATGAACCCCATTGAGCACATGTGGGACGAGCTAAAAAGACGTGTTAGGGCTCATCAGCCAGTTGCCCAGACGATGCAGGAGTTGAAAACTGCCATAGAAGAGGAATGGGAGATGATCCCTCAAAATTTCATAGAGCGGTTGATAAACTCTATTCGTATGAGAGCCTAATCGTATGAGAGCTGTGGTAGATGCCCATGGAGGCAACACGCGTTATTAAATTAAACCTTTATTTGATAAAACATGTTTTTTATTAAGAAATCAATTGCCTTTAACAAGGCGCATATCCGACTTGTTAGGCGTAGCTCCATGTCGTATGGTATTCTGAATTCAAATTTAAAACAATACGATCGAAAAAGATGGTAAAATGTATCAGGTTTAAAACTGCATCAACAGTTTTTGTTCAATCTAGCAATCATATTTCGGTAGGGGCCATCGAAACCTAAACTCTAAGGTGGGCCAATAGATGTGTCCAGAAGTGTATTTTTTTTTACTTTTTAATTTATAAGTAGGTACATTATGAAGAGTCAAAGGTCACGCAAAATAGCAGATTTTCAGAGATCTGTACCTACTGTTTTAGTTTTACACAAAAGTATGTTTTGATTTAAAAAAAAAAACAGAAATAATGTTTCGCGGGTTGGATGTTCTTAAGAATTTGAGGCAGAGAGTTTGTTAAACTCGATTTTTGCATGAACACTTACAGTACTTTCTGCTATATTCTAACTTTGAAATCTCGCTTAGAAACCGGGAGTAAATATTTGGAGGTTTGAGTTAGATTGTAATTAACCCAACGCGAAGCGAAATAAGAACTATGTTATATATCCGAAAACAAACCTAAAAAACAAATTCAGTTCTAAACCGAATATAACAAACATATTCATGAAATTAATAGCTTAGGTCATAACCATTCAATAAATATTTACAAATGGACGTGAGCCGAACAGCGCATTTTAAACCCAAATATATAATAACTTCAACATAAAATCGTAAAATTTCAGTCCATTGCAACATTTATTATTCCTGTTTCATTACCGAGTGCTATTCTAAAATTACTGTTGTCATAATAAATTCAGTAAAAACACTACGAACCTAAATGAACACTGAAAACGAATTTTTATTTCGGTACTCGTAATAATCATCAAAGTCGACGTTTTATAGAAAACCGTAACTGCCGCCACATATTGTTACAAACACACGTTTTTCCCTTTAATCTCGAAGGAAATTAACATAATTTATTTCTAGGCAGATTCCCTGATCTGAACACAAAAGAGGACTATTAAAAGGCTAATTTCAGAACGCATTCATAAACGTCGTCGGTTACCGTGAACGTTCTAAATTCAAATTTTAAACGCGAAACGCGCGGCAATTTTCATTCGACGCTTAACTTTGGCAGTGTAAACACGTCTCTTGAACAAATATGAAAGTTTTAAATGTTGGAAAATTAATTAGATACAGTGAGAGCAAGATGGGTGGGATTTTGTACGAGTATGTATACGCGTGTCGGTTTGTCTTTTGTAAATTAATTGGCTGTTAAAGGAATAATGTGGGGAGCGTTTAGTAGTTATTTAGTGAGGCCTAAAATATAGTTTGACTTGTTCATTCTACTTAAAACCTCTCTCTCGCTCTCTCTTTTACTTCCTGCCCTTGTTGACTCCCGCCAAACAAACGTTATGTTATAACATATAATTATCAATAATGAAAAATCTCGAAAATCCGCTCTTATCCCTACCGCTTTTAGGCACGCAATTTACTGTTTTTCGCACTAGTGTGGAAAACTGCGCGTGCTCGCAACCACCACAATTTGATTACATTTATCGTATCAGGCTGGGCGCTAAGCGACTCCCCCACGAGTCGCGAGTCAGCCCCCTTTTATATATGTCTTCGTAAATATCTACATTGAAAAACGTCGTTTTATACTCGTGGAACTTGTTGTCACTGCAGCCCTCGGCTCCATAACACCCTCGCCTACGGCTCGGGCGAATGTCGCCTCGGTACAATTTTATTACATGTTAATGTCTTCTTTGGTATATCAACAAGTGTTAGCAATAAAAGGTCGTGAGAAAACATAAATAACATCTAAAGATTCGATAAGTCAATAGGATCTCCGTTGTCAAAGTCACAAATCTTCTGAATCGGATTGCTTGAGAAAATAATAAAAAATCAACGAGTTTCCATGTCTATGTTTATCGGCTATTATCATTTTCTTGGAAGGCGCTTTTGATTTTTGTTGGTTTGATCCTTTATTTCAACTCATTGATCTTGTATTAAGATTTTCTTTTTAGGTGATAATTCATCAGATAACGCCTTCCGTTCTTGGTGGAGGGAGAGGATGTGTCACTTTTATTGACTAGAATTTGCCTGTGTTCCTTCAGTTGCTCTTTGAGTTCTAGTATTTAGGTTCTAAGGTTCTTATCAGAAATTCCTCCTAAAAAAAATTCTGGATAAAAGAATTTTTAATAGCTCGAAAGCTGTGCAAGTCCACCCAAGGACAACCGCCGGGTGGTGGGAAACTTTTTTACGAGGCTTAAGTGGACTTGGTACCATGAACTAAGTACAGAATGTTATATAAGCGGTTATATAAAGATTTATTATATTTTTTTAGAAGGCTAAGTGAACTGGTTACCAAGAACTATGTACTGAATATTATTTATAGATTTATAATATTTTAAGTTATTTATACTCGTAGGTTTGTGTACACACAAACACACACAAATACAGATTTTTTTTTAGGTGAGAAATCATCCAATGACTTCTCTCACTCCTGGGCGGAGCGGGATTGCGTGTCAGACTTTTATTGACTAAAACTCACTCCTGTTCCTTCTTTACCTTCGTTCAAATGCATATAGAAGAGCAATAAGATTTTATAAATGATAGCCGGTAGATATTAGAAGCCTGTTTTTAAACTACATGGTAATTTCTTTTTTTTTTTTTTTAATTGATATAAACCAGTGCTTGACTGCGATCCCACCTGATGGTAAGCAGTGATGCAATCATTGATGGTGAGGCGCACTAGTTTATTAAGAGCCTATTCACTCTAGCCTTTCTTTGTCCAATTTTACAACTTTTTAGTATTCTTATAAATGAGAAACTATATGAATACCTGTAATCAATCCAAACTTGCCGTTTCAACATCACACAACAGTCACTTCACACATTAGAACAATCATTCCACATCAACTAAAAGACTGAAGTGTTCCCTCATTCATCCAGCAGCCAAGCCTGCAGGAACCATCCGACATAATAAAAGTGGCCCACTTTAGCCGTTTACACTCCATCCAGTATGAAAAGGGCCCATTAAATTATAAAGGGCCCTCTTTATCATAACACACGCGAAATTTTAAACTCCACGCCTTTTACAGACTACCTTAAAATGAGGATATAAATATTGTCGAGTTTTAAGGGTACAAGTTAAGCGTGTGATGTATTGCGTTAGTGTTTTAAAACATAACTAGCTTTTGTCAGCGGATTCGCCCGCAAAAATGTAGAAAACTGTCCCAAGAGAACACACTTCCGGGATAAAAAGTATCCTATGTGCAATTCCAGAATATGGTCTACTCGTGTGCCAAATTTCATCGAAATCCGTTCAGCCATTCGAGCGTCAAGAAGTAACAAACATACACAAACAAACTTTCGACATAAATTAGTATGATGGCCAGAGGGCGGAATTAGGTAGAGTTATTCATGTACTCACAACGCTTTCATACAGCGAACGATTAAAGTAGATATCCCTCGAATTCAGATAAGATATAGTAGTCAGTTGACGGGTGCGAAGCCGCTGGCAAAAGCTAGATAGTATTTAGTAAAACAAAACTAAATTATTAACCAGCAAGTTTTCAACACTTCTACCCGTATCCGTGTCACAAAAAGGGTGTGTTTAAAAAGCGCTCCTTCGCACGCAAGTCGGACGCGGGTTAATATTTCACACCGTGTCACCCTCTCTCCTTGTATTCAACAAGTTAACGATATTAATGCGTTTCTCTACAACTTAGAATTGGTGTTTTTTCTTGTTCAAATATAAATGGAGCGTTTTCTGGATATATTTTGCTGGGAAAAGAGCTTTGCGGTGTGTTTTGGGAATATTCTGGCTTCATTCTGAATCATCAGATTATTTATCGAATTTCGTAAAAATATTTTTAGTAACGACGGGGTCGCGGTAGACCAAGAAGAAGATGGCGGGCGACAGATGTCTTCCTTAGGAATTAGGAAGAAGTGGTGAACAATGGCAGGAATGGAGAGTAGAGAATATTTAAAAATGTAAATGATATTATGTTAAATAAATGAAATAATAATAATTTATTATGAAGTATATTGGCACATGGTTCTATACCTTACAGATTAACATTTATTAAGTAAATACTGACAACATTCTGTTAGTAAATAATAACCATTTATTATTAGCCATCTAGGGGAGCAGTGGTAGCCGAGTGGTAACGGCCTCGATTTACGAGTCGCGTCGGTCGCGGGTTCAAACCCAGCCAGGTGCATTACTTTGTGTAAGTAATTTATTTCATCACCACTGCTCTCAAAACGGTGAAGGAAAACATCGTGAGGAAACCGGCATGTCCCAGAACCAAAGATTCAAAGACATGTGACATTCACCCATCCGCACTGAGCTCGCGTGGTGGATTACGGCCCATTCCCTCTCCTGGCGAGAGGAGGCCTGAGTTCCTGCAGTGAGAACATTAAAAGGCTGCTAAATATGCTATATTAGCCATCTTGGCTCATAGATATAATTATACCATAAAGACTAACATTTAAAAAGTAAATACAACATTCTGTTAGTAAATAAGACTTAGGACTATTTTTTTTTTATAAAACAAACGTTACCTCTCACTATGAATGACTCCTTCACTGCTGAAGCAGTACAATTATGGAATTCACTACCGCCTGACATAAGGGGCTGCCAAACTCTTGCAGTTCTTAAAAGTAGAGTGAAAGAACACTATCGTTCCATTTAGTCATAGTTGCATATTAGTTTGTATGTATTAGTTTTATTATATTATTAGTATGTATTTTTGTGATATTTATTTTACTATGTGTATACAATTATAATAGTATATCTTTTTCTTGCATGTTATATTATTTTATTGATAAGTTCTATTTTGTATGTAGTTATTTTCCTATTACTGTTACACACGGTGTCTACATCTCTATTTTCTTCCAACTCTCCTATCGCAGGTGTGCTGGAAGAGATTTCATTAGAAATAAGCATCACTTTTGTACCTACCTATTTTTCTGTTTCCTTCTTCTAATTTTTTATTTTGTGTGTGTGTACATAAATCGTTAAATAAATAAAATAATTACTCCTGTATCTTGGGTGCTTTCAGATACATGTAAACTCACGTACACAAGACACCCAGATTGTGAGCGGGTATCGAACCCGCAACACGCAGTGTAGCAGTCAATCACCCAACCACTGCGCACCAACCGTGCCGTCAAAACGTACTATGTACTGCATTAAATTGTTTCCGGCTTTGTCTTCCTTCTAAACTGTACAGATAGCGGCACGGATCTTAAGCGCTCGGCGAAAGCGCGGGGATCGCTTTGCGCATCGTACAATATCGGCGAGCCAATCACTGTACAAGGATTTCACTCCCCGCCCCCGCACCTCGCTTCATACCACTAAAGAGACCCGATATTTCACTTCTGCGTGCTTCTGCGCCAGTAGAACTGTAGAAGCCAGCGCTCAAGATCCGTGCCGGTATCTATACCTGCCTATTGTTTAAAAATTCTAGACAACAACAACACAACGGAAGACACAAGACAACGGAATATTATAACACAAAAATTGTAATGTTAGGACAAGGCCTGAATTTTTCATCAAAACTTTGCAAAATAATAAAAACTGACTTACAAAACCCCTTAAAAGAAAGTTATATAGAAAATCCAATTTCTAATCTCCGAGTCGTAATTTAGTAAAAAATTCCGACGTCACTCCCCAGAGTATATTATTATGGTAGCGGACGTTTATTTTCTCATATTTTACGAGATGACAACACTTATCTATAGTGACGCTATGGATACAGGAGGATTGCACAGTGAAATACAGTCATTTGGTTGATTTAAAAGAAAATCTGAGAAAAATATAATTCCTCAAAGCGAAATGTATGTTCGTGAGATTTTTGTGGAAACGAAAAAGCTTGCGGAACTACTGCAGAAGAGGAAGCAGAAGCAGAGATCTGTTGCAACCCTAGTTAGGAGCCACAGGGACGTTTGAAAGAGTTAGCGTGGCCCTGGGGCAACTGAAGGACACAGGTGGGTTTTAGCTCAGGTCTTAGTCAGTAAAAGTCTGACACACCTCTTGCTCCACTTTATAGCGAGCACATTTGATGATTTCTCACCTCAAAAAAAAAAAGCAATTAATTCTATTTTTATTCAATTTTTCCTCCTTTTTTCCAGTCAAATAATTGACTTTTCTGACGTGATTGTTTCAATTTGATAAAAGAAAAGTACGTACGCTACCTAACCCTCAAAAGCGAGCGGTGCTTATTCCGAACAAATCAGTTCGTTCGAGGATTCGATGGGAATTGTCAATTCCCTAAGCAGACGTTACCTGCTTAGATTGGGAACTGTTGAGAACATTCTGTTTTTATCTTATTTCTTAGGTGAGAAGTAGAAATTGTATTTCAAAAACGTTTCTCTACTGGTAGTTACGTTTAACTAACGATTGTCATCATTTTTCATTCTTTTCATGTGTGGTTTCTCACAGCTTAACCGAATTAAAAGTTCTGAACATCAGGACGGCAACCAGTCGGTTCTCCTTTAAAGTGAAGGCGATGAGATATGTTCTCGCGGACATTTGCAAGAAGTTGGTAGAATCATCACTTTATTGATTAGTTGGATTCGTTTTTTTTTTTGTCACCATTTGTTAAACCAGGCATATACGCCCCAGTCGGTAATGTGCCTCAGTTGCAAAACTAAAACACGCATTATTTTGCGCAGGCGACGGGTCAGCCTTTCGGTATTTTACAGTAGGTATGCATTTTGGAGAGTGAATCCGCCATCTCCTTTCTACCATCGGACAACCCGACGTACGGCGAGTATCCACCCTTACGTTGTTGAAACTTCAACGGTCCGGACTTAGCGTTTCGCTTCGTCGTTTATGCCGCGTACATCGAAGGACTGGAACAATTTACCTGCTGCGGTCTCCCCGGCCAACTATAATTTAGGTGTCTTCAAGGCAAGAGTGAATAGGCTCTTAATAAACTAATGCGCCTCACCATCAATGATTGCATCACTGCTTACCATCAGGTGGGATCACAGTCAAGCACTGGTTTATATCATTAAAAAAAATGAAATTTGGTGCCAATTTGAGCCGATCTGGTTAGTTTATAAGTATAATGGTTATGTAAACTATACAACGCAAGTTTGACTTGCAGTGCATGGAAAGCAGTCATCTTCTTCTGAGAAGCAATAATGAGAGTGAGAGATGGCAGAAAGCGTGAGGGAAAGGCCACCCTCGTGCCCCAGCCACCGTAGGATATACCCTGAGCGTCGAGAGTCACATGGAGATTCCCGGCCACGGTAGGCTCGGACATGCGGACGGCGAGTAATAGGAAACTTACCGTCCGATAAGGACTAGGGCAATATCCACAGAGCGTTGAGATGCCAAGAGATGAGCGCATTTAAGAGACGAAAACATCGTTAAGATCGATTGTGAGTAAGTAACATAATGATGCCTACGGTCCGGACTAAGCGTTTCGCCTTTGCCTGCTGCGGTCTATTTCAATTTAGGGTCTTCAAGGTTAGAGTAATAAACTAGTGCGCTTCACCACCAACGATTGCTTTACCTACTGCTTACCATCAGGTGAGATCGCAGTCAAGCACTAGTATACACCAATTAAAAAAAAACCTAGTCCAATCGAATAAAGAGACAACACAAAGCATATCCGCAAAAACAGAGTAGTCCCCCATTGAAAAAATAGGCCTAAAAGCGCCATCAAACACCTAAAAACCTCCATTTACTCCACAAAATAAACAGGTGACTGTCTAAAAACTACAACGCAATAACAAAAGACTGGCATCAATCATACCGCGAAAACGCGTGACACAATAAAACAAAAGGAAAGGAAAAAAAAGAAAAACAGGCGTAGACAAATGGAGGCCCCTACAAGAGTAGATCCCTTTAGCGAGTGCGGGAGGACGGGGTCAAACAACTGAATAATTCAAATCGAATATAAGTTCAACAAGTACGCAGGGTAGGGTTATGTCCAATGTCGGATGCGATTTATATCGATAGTTCCTGTGTTTCTTTAAGAATTTAGTATCGATTTGAAAGAATATTTTATAATCCTGTTGAAGTTTAGGTACTTATTTGTTTCTTTGTTAAAAGTTGATTCTGGTTGATGTTACATGGAAATAAACTACGATCTTGCCTTATTTCGAGTTAAAGACACTACCTCCTACCAGCGCCTTCGCCCACGTGAAAGATAAACTGAGGCAGAAATAATTTAAGCCACACATTTCTTTATGGCCACGTGATCTAACTTCTTATTTGATATTTATTTATTTATTTCTTTATTGTACACCTTATTACAGGACAGACATTTATAAAAAATAAGTGTACAATAGGCGGTCTTATTGCACAGGGCAATTTCTACCAGACAACCTTTGGATGGACTGTAACAAAAGAAAAATTGATAATTAAGGCTCTAGCTCCCGAGCAGTACCATAAAATAGTGACTTTCTGAAGCCCAGTGCCATAAAATAGTAAAAAAAAAATATTTATTTCAGGTAAGTACCATCATGACCCATATAAAAATCATTCACATTTAGATTATATGAAATTAAAAAATAAACATAAAAATTCCATTAAGTAATTAAAATTATTACAAGATACACTAGTCAAATATTCAATACTTTATACTTGAATAAAATTTTATTATTATTTATTTATTATTTAATACATTAAAATTCCTAAATTCCAAAATTCATTAGATTATAAATATAATAATTAAGAGAAAAAGTGACTTAGTGAAATAGTGACTTTCTGAAGCCTACTCCTCGGTAACGGCTAGGTCAGTAGGTTTAAATATATGTTTATTATAGATTCATGTGCAACATTATCAACATATTATGATTTTTTCGTATGACTAATACTTTGGCCAAAAGTTTTTTTTAACAACATAGTATTTTTTTCGCTTGTTTTCCCTACTCCTTTCAAACGGCTTTGGTCTTAGTAATATGTTTACACAAAAAAATTGCTGGTTAAGTGTTCTTAAGAATATACATAGCATTATCAATTTTTGAAATCAATCAATATTTCGTAAAGAAAATGGATTTAAAGGTCAGCGGAACTCTATGCGGCGCAGACGGCAGTACCTACGAGAATGTGCATTTAACTCCGGCCGTTAAATTTTCGAGGGACTGTACGCCTTAAGCAACAGGAAAATGAGATCGCCCCTAATAAACTAATTCGTCTTTTTTTTTTTATAACGCCAACTAAATAATCTTAATCCAAGAACGAGCGGAGTGACCTCGTAATGGTATTGTAGGGCACGTGGTCTTTTTTTATATCCACCCAGAAAGCAGCTTTCATAGAAGATGTGAATGTGTGTGATGTGTGTGTGTGTGTATGTGTGAAGTGGCTAAGACAGTATCATTCAGGAGCTCGTTAATTGTGGCTGACTTAGTAGCTTAAAAGTAAATTTTTAGAGGCGAATAATACTATTAAAAAAAACCTGGGCAAGTGCGAGTCGGACTCGCGCACTGAGGGTTCCGTACAAACTTACCTTATGTAATTAATAGTTGAATTCCCGAATGGAGTCTTGAAGATTTTTCTGGATTGCATTTTTTTTTTGTGAGTTAACAACATATTTACTGTTTTATTATTATTTATTTCTATACCTGTGCTATAAGACCATGCTTTATTTATATTAGACCAAATTTCAGGATTCTAGGTCAACGGGAAGTACCTTATGAATTTTGACTCCCTTGAGAGTGTCGAAATACACGTTTTTTGCGGCATAAACTGCCGTATCTTATTTTCGTTAAGTTAGATGTTTGGTTTTTTCACAGCTTCAAGGGATTTTGAGTATATGATTTTAATTTCAACTCGATACCTTCACGCGTTCCCGAGATAAAGGGTCTTGACAGACAGACAGACGGACAACAAAGTGATCCTAAACGGAATCCGTTTTTTTCTTTTGAGGTACGGGAACCCTGAAAATCGGTTTAATTAGCACCCAAAATTGAATGCAAGTAGCGATCTAAATTGAAAGCTTTTAGGTCTACATAATATCAAGATCATTAGGCGCTGTAGCCTAGCGCAAACCTCCAGTATTTATCTACCTACAATCATAAAAAAGAATATGCGAATAGTAATTTCTCATCAGAAAACTTAATTACTTTAAAAGCATTGTGGAAAAGCACAGAAAAATTAAAAAAAAAACTTCGAAACGGCTAATTGCGATGATTTTTAATTTTGCTGAAGAAAATCTTGGTACTAAGGTATGTACGCCGCCTACGTAAGAATTTTAAATTCCTTAATTTTATGGTAGCAATATAAATCTTCTAGTAATATAATTAAAAACCGGTCAAGTGCGGGTCGGATTCGCACACCGAGGCCAAGAGTACCATACAAAGATGTAGATAGTTCGATTCCCAAATCGAGTCTCGAAGATTTCCGAATCGCAAAAAAGTAACAATCCTGAACTTGTGGTTATTTTGTGATGAACTACAAGTTCAGGATTTTTTTAGGAGTCTCAGACTTTTCCAGACTAAAACCCTGCGGTGTTCCTTCAGTTGCAGTTTGAAACGAGTTCAGTTTGAAAACAGTGTCCACGGAGTTTCTTGCACATTCTTCTCCATAGAGATCTACGCGTTAGAATGTGAAATTAACAAATTTTTTTTTCTGAACTTTTGTCAATTCACAAGTGTCTGTAAATGGTTTATCTGAAACAAATGCTTAATAGAGCAGTGGTGGCCGAGTGGTAACGGTCCCGACTTACGAGTTGTAGGTCGCGAGTTCAAACCCAGCCAGGCGCATTACTTTGTGTAATTTAAATATTAAACAAGGCAAAATTATTTCATATGCTGACGACACAGCCTTAATCTTTTCCGCTAAAACCAGCAATGAATTATACGAATACGCTCAAGTAGGTTTAAACAATGTGACTAATTGGCTTCAAAGCAATTTACTAACATTAAATGCTGACAAGACTAAATATATTCACTTCTCCATGCGCGACCTTCAATCTAACACTACTAATTCTCATCTTTATGCCCACAAATGTGGATTCCACTCAGTCAGTACATGTAATTGTCCTTTTATCCTTGAAACATGCGACATTAAATATCTCGGGGTTATAATTGACAAAACACTCTCCTTTAGACCACATATTGAAAGTTTAGTTAAAAGAGTGCGAAAATTAATCTATATTTTTAAAAAATTGCGAGCAATTGCAGACTCAAAATTGATTAATCAAGTTTATCTGGCACTCGGACAATCTGTAATTCAGTACTGTATTACTTCGTGGGGTGGAGCACCAAAAACTTATTTGTTACCTCTAGAAAGAGCTCAGAGAGCCATTTTAAAAGTAGCCAATTTCCATCCGTTCCTCTATCCCACAGATTTGCTATACAAGTCCTGCAAAGTACTGACTGTTCGCCAGCTTTTCATCATGCGTCTGGTATTAAAACAGCACACCATGCTTCCCTTCTACCCTAAAATTACTAATAAGAGACGGAACGATATTGTATGCAATTCCAATACTTTTTCAAAATATGTCTTTGTAAAAAGGTATTTCACATTTTTAGGCCCATTTTTGTACAATAGATTAAATAGAAAATTAGGTTTGTATAAATTAAATTATTATAGCTGTAAAAATATTATTGTGCAATACTTACTCAGCATCTCGTACGGAGAGACAGAAGATCTCCTTTTAGTTTGTAAATAAAACATGCGTTGCTTTTAGTTAATTAAATTTAGGTTATTTAGTATAGTGAATTTTAATGATTGTTAATTTATTATTTCTTAGATTCTTAGTACTTTTTAGCCTGACATACAGGTCCAACCTAGTTCAGGCAAAAATGCAATGTATGCGTTATAATTGTTTTTATGTATCTTAATATAAATGTGCCACTTTTATTAAATAAACGATATTCTATTCTATTCTATTCTAATTTATTTCATCACCACTGCTCTCAAAACGGTGAAGGAAAACATCGTGAGGAAACCGGCATGTCCTAGAATCAAAAATTCGAAGACATGTGACATTCACCAACCCGCACTGGGCCCGCGTGGTGGATTACGGCCCATTCCCTCTTCTAGAGAGAGGAGGCCTGAGTCCCAGCAGTGGGAACATTAAAAGGCTGATTATGCTATGCTATATGCTATGCTTAATATGATTATCGTTTCAGGGCCACGGTAACTCTTCCCAAAAATCCCACGTCACAGAAATCCTATCATTTAAATAATCGATACATCCCATCCCATCCCTATTCTCACCTCACTTACACGTCGTTCGGTAGGTACATCAGCATAGTTTTACAAGTGACGAGACGAATACATAGCACATGTGGAATTTATTGGCCGCTATGTTTTCTTACTTGTCACAAATACGAATGTGTAAGAAAATGTATGAGAGACCTTGGGAGTTTTCGCTGAATTTAGATATGAGCAAAAACATTATGGAGGTTTTTTTTTAGGTGGGAAAATCATCTAATGACTAATCCCACTCTTGGGCGGAGCGAGAGATAGTGTCAGACTTTTACTGACTAAAACCCACTCCTGTTCCTTCGTTGCTTTCGTCCCAGGGCCCGGGTTTCAAGAATTTTCAAAATGATTCAGCGGATGATTTTGAAAATTCTTTCACTGATTGAAAAGCCGTTCACAATGGGTCTCATTAAAAGGTTTAAAGTCACCTATTGGGCAATGGAATGGGCTACGCTCGGAGTTTTCTTACTCCCGGGGTAAAAGTATCCTTTGTACCTACTATTCCAGGGCATGTTCTACCCGTGTGCGAAATTTCATCCGAATCCGTTCAGTCGTTCGAGAGTAAAGAAGTAACAAACATACACACCAACTGAAAAAAGTTTTTTATTTTTTTGGTGGGAAATCATAATTGGATGAGTCATTGGACTTCTCTAGCTCTAGGGCGGAGCGAGAGGGCGTGTCAGACTTTTGCTGACTAAAACCCAATCCTATGTTCCTTCTTTGTCTTGCGTTCCATCCAGGACCCCGGGTTTTCCTTTTAGAAGCGAACCCATGAAATATAAGTGTGACAATATAGATATAGATTATCACCATCAATACAGTGTTTCCTCTCATACGACTAAGTATAAAGTTTATTATTATTCATCATCATCATCATCATTTCAGCCGAAAGACGTAAACTGTTGGACATAGACCTCCCCCAAGCGTCTCCACAACGACCGATCCTGTGCGTCTCGCATCCACCGCATTCCCGCGACTCTCACCAGGTCGTCGGTCCACCTTGTGGGAGGGAAGGCCATCCAACGCTGCGTTTTTCGGTGCGCGGTCGCCACTACACACCATCCGTTCTACGAACAATGTGCCCTGCCCACTGCCACTTTAGTTTGGCGATTCTTCGGGTTATGTCGGCGACCTTGGTTCTCCTGCGGATATCTTCATTCCTTATGCGATCACGCAAGGAAACTCCGAGCATAGCCCTTTCCATTGCCCTTTGAGTGACTGTAAGCCTTCTGATGAGGCCCATTGTAAGCGACCATGGTTCAGTGCCATATGTCATCACTGGCAACACGCACTGGTCACAGACTTTCGTCTTGAGACACTGGTATGTTGGACGAGAAGATACCGAGTTGGATTCGACGATTGACCGCTTTCTCAAAGTTAGATCTACCCAACTGGATTGTCTGTCCCAGGTAAACGTAATCGTCTACAACTTCGAGTGCAGAGTCTCCGATCTTGATCGGAGTGGGTGCTACATGGTTATTTACCATGACTTTGGTTTTGTTCATGTTCACTTTAAGACCCACTCTTTCGGAAGCAGCTTTTTCGGAAAACGCAGCGTTGGAAGGCCTCCCATAAGTTGGACCGACGACCTGGTGAGAGTCACGGGAATGCGGTGGATGCGAGACGCACAAGTTTATTATTATTATAAAGAAAACTGAAAATCTATTCGTTTAGCAGTTCATTAAGCTCGCAGGTGTTTCTAAAGTTTCCACTAAGTTACAATCTGCTATAGTGGGGATACCGACCCACTTTTAGTTTTCATAATTTATTTTATAAAGTTGCCAACTTTAGTAAAGTGATTTTCGTTATTTTCGCTCAGTTCTGCTTTTATCACTGATTGGATTACTTTGTTTAACTTTATAAATAGTTCGGTAGTGAAACACTTTGTGAATGAAGTTACAGAGGTACGCGGAAAAGGTTGTACAGTCCGCAAATGAGGATCTCTTGATCAGACAGGTTTCGTGTCTGGTCCAGGCCACTGCCCGATAGTTGTTTTCGGGCTGTTGTGTATGCGGAGAATTCTGATACTTACTTTTTTCCTGCTGTAAAATTATCCAATGACATCCCCCGCTCTTTGTGTCAGTCTTTTACTAATTAAAAACCCACTCCTTTTCCTTCGTTGCCTTTCATACCAGGGACTCCTTTCAGTGACGTTTTTCTTTATCGCTGGATTAGTAAAATATTTAGTAGAAGTACCCTGTAGTATTTTTAAGGTTTCGTACCTCAAAAGGAAAGACGGAACTCTTATAGGATCACTTTGTTGTCCGTCTGTTTGTCTGTCTGTCCAGACCCTCTATCTCGGGAAATCGTGGAAGGTATCGAGTTGAGATTAACCAACCACTCACGTCTGCGGTCCCTTAAAGCTGTCAAAAAATCAAACTTCTGAGTAACAGCCGATTATGTCGTAAAAAACGTATATTTCGACAATCTCAAGGGAATCAAAATTCATAGGGTACTTCCCGTTGATCTAGAAATCTGAAATTTGGCATGAAGCAAGGTCTTATTGCACAAGCATAGGAAAAATTCTGAAAACTGTAAATTTGTAGTTACGTCACAAAAAAAACATCGTAAATCGAATTTGGGAGTTGAACTGTTTTCATAGGTAAGTTTGTACAGAACCCTCAGAGCGCGTGTCCTACTCGCACCTGCCCAGTTTTTTTCAGATGTGAATTCTTCAAATAACTTCTCCTGCTCTGCAGGGTGGAGCGAGAGAACGTGTCAGACATTTGACTGAGTAAAACCCACATGTGTTCCTTCAGTTGTCCCTAGTATTCTAGGGCCACAGTAACTCTTCCGAACATTCCCACAGGCTTTCTGAGCTCCTTCAGTTTTGCTGATATCTCTTCGAGGCGCGTGAACTTGGTATTTACCGGACAGCCGGACGGAGAGCTACCCATAGCTCGCTACACGCAAGCTCGTGCCTAAGTAGAACGTTCCCCTTGGTGCAATACACAACTATCAAAATTCAAATATTTCTTATTTTACATAAAAAATATTTGTTTTTTTTTTCACATTCACGAGGCGCAAGCTGCTCCAGAAGCCAATATCCTTATTAGAACTATCGCAATTACTGAAGTGCCAAAAGGACATGCATATTCGACACATCAACTTCACTGAACACAAGACTCCCCCAATGAACGGTTATATAAAAGCTGTCCCGCATTCTCCGCCGCTCGCAGTTCTCAACTTGTTAGGAGCATCTCCAAACTTGTCCAACTTTAAAGATTTAGAACTTAGACCGGGCTGCACTTGACTGTGCAGACGCTGGCTGGTTATGTACTGATATTATATGCAGTTATATTGGAGAACTAGCTGAATGTCCGCGACTTTGTCCGCTTTAGTCACGTAAGACAGCTCAATGCCATCAGGTCACAATTTCGAGAATATTTTTTTTGCGCGGAACCTTATTAATTTTTCTAAAATAATAGTAGCCTAAGTTACTCATTATAACATTAGCTATCTACCAGATAAAGTACGGTCATAATCGGTTCAGCCGTTTCGGAGATTAGCCGGAACAAACCGACAGACTTTCACGCGAACGAAGCATCAGGCAGAAGCTATTTGGAGAAGAAGTAGAAAAAATTAAAGACATACCGGTAATTATAAGTTCGAAAAGTAATGCTTGATACGTACCTGCAACAAAGGTAAGAATAAATTAGTTTGTGCAAAGAAAACAGTCAAAACGGAGTAGAAAAACATCTAGAAACAAAAAATTCAAGAAACGGTAACGGTTTACGGTAAGCCACTGGTAGCAGCTTGCTACGTTTTAAAACACTAACACAATAAATACAATAAAGCGGGAACTATATTCAGGGGCGCCGGCTTTTAGAAGATCTCATGGGTGTTCTGATAACTCGAAAAAGTGGTGATCGACATTTTAATAACGGATACGCATCAGTAACCAGCATCCGTTGCCCGCATCGTTAATAAATAATAAATTGAGACAACATCATATACTAAACCAAGGAAAAACCCAAACTAAGGTTTTCCCTTGTACACTGGAAACCAGGAACAACGAAGTGACCACAAACACCCAGACCTAACACAAATATCTGTTTCATCAACAAACATTTGTCTCTGCGAGTAATGAAAAAACACGCATCTTTAAAAGGCGATTACTGATCTGTTTCTCAATGTCTATTCTCAGGGGTGCTCAGCACCTACCTTTTATTTCTCATGGGTGCTCGAGCCCCCGAGCACCCACGGAGTTGGCGCCCCTATTAAACTAACGCACACGTGGGCCACGCCTGATTGAGTCGCGTAGCGTGGCGTGAATCTATTGCTCCACAAGTCTCTCCGCAAGATCCAATATAAAATGTATGGAGACCGACGCGCTTAGATCGGTGTACGTGGCCCACGTGTGCCCAATGTAGTTCTTAAATGTGTGCAACAAGGCTACAAGCCCAATAGAAAATGTGCGTACCTATCCGAATACCAACTCCGAAAGCATATTAATATCTAGGACATTAATGTGCCTTCGCTGTACTAAAACCTACTGTTCCCAGTAGCGTATAAAACCGTACCAAAGAGCTCTTGGTACCATGTCAGTCAGGTTTATATATCTTATTGAGTTTACAGATCTTATAGATAAATTTGGAACGCCTAAATGTTAATAAATTCCATTTTCGTTGAAGCTTTGTTTCAGTGACTCGATTTCAGCCCTTTACGATCTATCGTAAGATACTTGTGCGGAATAAACACTTAGGTACAACTGTGCAGTTTAAGAATTGGTGATGATCTGATGTAGTTGGTGGAATTTCTTTTAGTTCCATTATAGATTTGACGCCATCAGAATGCTTCATTAAAATGACTGGCTTCAAACTTTGACATTACCAATTTTTTTATTTGCTACATTTTATTGAGTAATACTTTTGAAATTATCTTCTCGAGTCCTTTATGTTGAGACCCTACATGACTATGTCACGAAAATAGTACAATTTGATGCCAAAAATTCATCATTTTAATTTTTATATATGTAATTCAATGTACTTACCTACCCAGTGTCACTGACATAATAAAGACGAATAACGACCAATCAGAACATTATAACTTACTTTAAATTTGGAATTGAATAGTAATAATGTCACTACCAACATTAACAATATTTAATTGAATCCGGAAATACCAGAATTACTTTCCGGAAAAATGGCTTATCCATGTTATTCTTTCTGTGTGCATTTATGATACAAGTATACCTACTCCGATCACTGGCAATTAGAGACACAACAGATACATTTTGATACGTTTTAGCTAAACTGTCAAAAGATAACGCCATCTACTGGAATTACCATAACAGCATAATTCATTTTAAAATGACAGTTTAATTAGAGATGGCGTTGTTTTCGATTTTTTTTCCGTGAGTTTTTCTATATATTTTCCCACCATTTAAACCTTCCCTGGATTATCACAACTTAGCTACTAGCAATAGCAACAGAATTCGAAATTTGTCAACTACGACTTATGTCCAAAATTGCGCAAAGTCACGCACAGAATGTCTGTAAGTCACACAAAGGGAGACAAGCGACAACACTAACAGAAAACACGTAACTTCAGTTATTTTTGGATAACACAGTGAAAATGTTAACATATTTGTTACTAAACTCATACAATGGATTGAATAGGATGGTTTGTGTACATATATATTACATGCACATACATACGCGTACATAATCATTATTGAGAGCAGTGGTGGCCGAGTGATAACGGCCCCGACTTACGAGTTGTAGGTCGCGGGTTCAAACCCAACTAGGCACATTACTTTATGTAATTTATTTCATCATCACTGCTCTCAAAACGGTAAAGGAAAACATCGTGAGGAAATCGGTCCTAGAACCAAAAATTCGAATGTGACTTGTGATTATGGCCCATTCCCTGTCCTAGAGAGGAGGCCTGAGTCCCAGCAGTGGGAACATTAAAAGGCTGATTATGCTATGCTATATTATAGGCGCGTAAAGCCGGGGTGATACGCTAGTCAATCTGTATATATAAAAATAAACCTGTTTTTTATCTGTCACGCCATAGCTTGAGAACGACTTTACCACAGTGCATACATTGTGCGTATAGCTAAGAAGCGGAATTCCCTGCCGGAGTCTGTGTTTCCTGACAGCTAAGGGTCTTCTGCCATTCTAGAGCGGAGCAGGAGGGCGTGTCACTTTTACTGACTAAAACCACACCTATGTTCCTTCAGTTACCCTCTGCGTTCTAGGACCACGAGTGACCTTTTCAGAAGTCCTCCCATAACCCCAGTAAACTTCTGCCCTGCTGGACCCCGAAGGTTATGATGACACTTCTTTGAAAACGCGTGTAACACTACGCGCCGTCAACAACACAAAACCATTATAAATACCTATAGATATGTAGCGACATCTATGGCGTCACATAGGAACAAATCCTGCATCGCGCAATCAAAGTTCTCCGCGCGATTGGAACATATAAAACAGCCCGAAAACATCTATCGGGCAGCTGCCCACCAGACATACCACCCTCGTCTGGCCGGAGGATCCACCCTTTTCAACGGAGGTTTGCAGGACTTTACTCTCTGTTCCGCATACCTCCAAAGATAAATTAATTAAGTTTAAAACAGATAACAAAGAGGCAACATCTCTTATCGGCACCACAACTAAATCCTATCACAACTTATCCCCACTCCAGCATATATGTGACATACAAGGTCACATACAGCCGGGCTCCGGAGGTAAATCTTCAACTAATTAAAGTTCTGCCGCTAATCTGTATCGACAAGCTGAGATCTTAAAGCCATTTATTTATAACTAGCTTTTGTTAGCGGCTTCGTCCGCGTGTGCGTAGGGAGTATACCATAACTATTTTTAAATTAGTACAAAAAAAAATGGAGCTCTATCTGTAAAAAAAGACCCAAAAGATTTATCTGTATATCACGCAAATATTTGTTTCGTGTGGGGATCGAACCCACCAACACTATCTATCTAGTATTTATGCTGAAGATAAGCATATATTTTTCTGATTCTATTTACTGCAGTGGGTCATAGACTTTTGCGCATCATAAAACTCGCGATTAGCTTCTGTAGCCCCTCAATCTTGAGCTACATTACTGTATGGTATCGCGTCTTCTAGCGCACTGAAATGTCTCGTACAACGATACACCCCGACACGTGATTTGAACCCAGCTTAAGAGGACCCTTCTCCACTCGCCTATCGTCAACATCGAGCATGGTTTAAAAGCTTGTTGCTTCATCTAACGCAATCGAATGCGATGTTCGATGATTGGCAATGCGAAAAAATAGAGATGAAAGCTCTGAAAACTCTGTTCGCATTCGGTAATTCCGTGATTTACTTGAATATTTCACAAAACTTGTTCCAGGAAATACGTGTTTTTTTTAAACCCTTAAAAGTTTTTCAGAAAAATCGTGTCGTCATACAGAATCTCGATTAAATGTGCAAAGCTTCTGTGGATGCTCATTTTTATATTTTTAATATATGAGTACATTAAGGAGGGCTAAAGTTCACGTAAAATATCAGATTTTCAGAGGTCTGTACTAGATTAGTTTTACACAAATTTATGTTTTGATTTCTATAGAAGCCTAGACAATATCCATAAGATAGCTGTGTATCAAAAATATCTAAAGAAAGATGTGTAATAACAACATAATCACGTAAGAGCGGTTGTACGGAAATGTATCTTTTTTTTTTCTTTATTGATATGCTCGCGTTTGACCACTATCTCACCTGATGGTAAGCGATGATGTGGCCGACGATGGAGCAGCACGCTTGCCTAGAAGTAACCTATTCAATCTTGACTTAAAGACCCCTAGGTTGTAGCTATCAGGAAACACAGACTCCGTATCTCGAATTGGCCGCTCTTAAAACATTCTCCCTCTCCCATCAACAATGAACCAGCACGACTCACTTTCCCTCGAAACATACCCCATGTCGTCAGCCCATCGTCCCGTCACTAGCGACCCTTCTCACGGGTCACGGGTCACGCCAGCACGTGTCGCACCCGTCACGCTCACGTCAGATAGTCGTCGGTAGGTGTGGAGTTGTGTGTTACGTCATCGGTATAGGAAACTTTATGATACGATATGATGTGTCTTTTGAATACTCTTGTATCGAAATGCGTTTCTTGTATATTGGATTAATAAGATGGGCTATTTATTGTGGAGATCATGATACGACAATAAATGTCCATCCAAATGTCATCCAGTAGATATCGCTGTCAGCGATGAAACCGCCATTGTACCTATATTTAGATTTAAGTTTAAGTAAAATTATGTGACTATTTTGGTGTAATTACAATAAAGTTTGTACTATTCTAATTGAAAACGTAAATAACTAACGAAATATTTTGAAACTACCGAATAAAGCTAGAACTACATTAGACTGACGCACACGTGTAACACGCCTGATTTGTATGTAGAACGACTTCGCGTGGCGTCGGGTGGCGTGGATCAAGTGTAGCTCTACAAGTCTAGTTTCCATATAAAATGTATGGAGACCGACGCGCCCAGATCGGCGAGTGTGGCACACGTGTGCGCAGTATAGTTCTAGCTTAAATCGTAACTTCAATTCGAACGCTTTAGTTTTTGGATTATTTTCGATATTAGAATTTATTCGAAATTAGTCCTTTGAACTAGTATTGTCAGACGGATGAGAAATGTGGCGGATATGAGAATGTTAAGATAGATGTGTGGTGTGACGAGAATTGATAAAGTGAGAAATGAGTACCTACATTACTAACGTAACGTCTTTAATAATTAAAGGGCGTTTGAAAGTGGCGCCAGTGACTGAAGAGTTGAAAGGGAATTGCTTGCCATAGTATGATCGTGTGAAGAGCATAAATCATTATTCAAAGTCGGATTAATAATTACAGTTTCGGCATGACACAATCTATAGAGTAATGCCAATATTTCTAGTTTAAGACCGAGATAGATACGTAGATATATGTCTAACAGTTGGTGTCGATTGTTGATTATTGTTAAGGTAGAACCTACATTGGGCACACGTCGGTCGGCCACGTACGTCGATCTGGGCGCGTCGGTCGCCTTGCATTTTATATGGCAACTGCCCCCCCCCCCCAATCGATCGTCGATCGCCTCGAGTAGGCCACGCCTCCTTTATTCTGATGTCATCTCAACGCTCAGTCACGTGGTCAGAACAAAGAAATAGGAGGCGTGGCCGACTCGAAGCGATCAACGAAAAGAGAATCGAAACGAAACGGTTGTAACTTGGCTAGGGGGGCAGAGCTACATGAGATCTACACCACGCAACGCGCCGTTACGTACAAATCAGGTGTGGCCCACGTGTGCGTCGGTCTAATGTGGTTCTAGCTTTATTGTTTGTGTACAGTTGATAATGTTTTAGCCTACCTAGAAACTACTTTTTTATTAGGTTGGAAATCGTCGAATAACTTTATTCTTCTCTCCGTTAGAATGGTAACTAGTACTCAACAACAACTATGTAATGAGTGTGTTGTAAGCTAGCTAACTAAATAACAGTACCACAAAAGTTTTTAACCCGAAAAAGGCTAGGACCCAGACAAACTGTCCCTTGGCGGTAGGTACACGAATATGGCCCAGCAGTCGCTGCCAAACTTCCACTGTGGCTATTTTAATGAGGGGTGAGTTACCCCTTCGTGACAAAGATAAGTTGCAGAAAGTCAACTTTCATTGTCATTTGCCAATGTGCTAAGTTACCTGGGACGGTTCAACACGCAAGATGCAACATTGATTAATAATCTATATTTAAAAAAGCGAAATACCACTCACTGATTAATCACGAAATCTCAGAAACTATAACACCTACAAACTAAAAATTTGGCAGGTAGGTTCCTTATAGGATGTAGACATCAGCTAAGAACGGATTTTACGAAACTCTACCCCTAAGGGGGTAAAACGGGGTTTGGAAGTTTATATGGAGAACCCTACTATCACGCGGACGAAACCGCTGGCAGAAGCTATACCAAATTAATTTTAAGTTCAATCTACAAAGCCTTGAGCACAGGCGTAGGGTAGCCAGCCTTTCGGTGTTTTGCAGTATGCATTTTGAAGAGTCTGCGCGGGAATTGCACGACTTGATTCCGCCATCTCCTTTCTACCATCGGACAACCCGACGTACGGCGAGTATCCACCCTTATGTTGTTGAAACCTCTACGGTGCGGACTAACCGTTTCGCCTCATCATTTATACCGCGTACATCGAAGGACTGGAATAATTTGCCTGCAGCGGTCTTTCCGTCCGATTATAGTTTAGGCGTCTTCAAAGCTAGAGTGAATGGGCTCTTAATAAACTAGTCCTCCTCACCATCAACGATTGCATCACTGCTTACCATCAGGTGGGATCACAGTCAAGCACTCGTTTATATAAATTTAAAATAAACTCATAAATAATCATTTAAAAATACGATACCTGGTCAATAATCGATATTACTCGTTATTTTAGTTTTTAATTTTGATTGTTATTCAGAATACCTAATTCTCTATTCAAATAAAATAAAAATATTTAAAGAAAAACAAAAAACCCGACTGTATCGAAACTAATTTTAAAAAATACGAAACAAATTAACTTAAATAAAAACTAAAAAGAAACAAACAAGCCCAGTAGTTTAGAATTCTGTTATGTAATACTAAATAACTACACAATTGAAATAGTTTTATAATCGATACACACATAAAACAAATCATAAATTTTAATGCAGAACAGACCGACTCACAGTCGGGGCCCCTTGGGAAGATTTGATTGGTAAAATTTGAATGGGCCCCGACTATGAGTCGGTCTGTTCTGCATTAAAATTTATGATTTGTTTTATGTGTGTATCGATTATAAAACTATTTCAATTGTGTAGTTATTTAGTATTACATAACAGAATTCTAAACTACTGGGCTTGTTTGTTTCTTTTTAGTTTTTATTTAAGTTAATTTGTTTCGTATTTTTTAAAATTAGTTTCGATACAGTCGGGTTTTTTGTTTTTCTTTAAATATTTTTATTTTATTTAGTATTACATAACAGAATTCTAAACTACTGGGCTTGTTTGTTTCTTTTTAGTTTTTATTTAAGTTAATTTGTTTCGTATTTTTTAAAATTAGTTTCGATACAGTCGGGTTTTTTGTTTTTCTTTAAATATTTTTATTTTATTTTATACTTTTTAGTTACGATTCATTGACTTCGTTATAAGATGGTAAATTTCGCAATCTAGTCATTTCATTGAGGGAGTTAATATCGTGGGGATTATTAAGTAACTTGCGGTGGTCTAAACTACTGATGATTAGTCCCTCTAGAGACCTAACTCGGCTCAAAACTACATATGCTTGACCTTTAGCAAAAATGCGTGAACTTAAGTCAACCACAGCTCGGTCCAAAAGTCCAAAGTAGTTCCTTGGAGCTTGTGTACAGTTACACCCCAGCACAATATCAATGGCAACATTTTTCGCTCTATTTTACCCTGTCCGCGAAGTGCATCGAATTCTGTCGTCGATGGTTCGATTCTGACTCCTACTCCAGGAACATTGTTTTTAATTGCTTTGTCGTCAAATTCTATATAAACAGCTTGTGGCAATTCTCCGGGTTCCAATTGGTCCCTCCGAAGAGCTGGCCACTCAATTGTCCTTATAACACCCATTGCTCTGTTAACAAGACCATGGGTAACATTCAAATTTCTTCGTAACATAACTCGTGATCCTAAACCGATTGTTAAATATTTAACGATTCCTCCAGTTTTGTTAGGATCATCAGAAACATACCTACATCTTTCGGTTTTTGACTATATGTTTTCGATTCTACTGATATATCAACTGCATGTAATTTATACAACCTAGTAGTTTTTGCCAATATAGTTGTCATCTTTTGCTTATGTTCATCGACCTGTCTAGTAGATGGGAAAACTCGAATGATTTGATTTACAAACGTGCATCAAATGAATATCATGAATTCGCCATCTATCGAGTTTGGTGGTAAACTTTTTTTTACCAAAAATATTTGTTCTTCATGCTTTTTCACTGTTTTTTTTATTTGTGTATCGTTTATACTTGAAATGAAAACTTAAATCAATAAGTAAGAAAATTAGCGAGAATGATTGTTTTGTTAAACAACTTTAAATCGTTATATATCCTAAACTATTATTTAAAATGAAAAATGATAAAAGGAACCTAAAGATGATTTTAAAATACCTATTCAACGACACCCCACTTGACATAGTTCATCAACTTTTTTTTTTTCATTTTGACAATATGGCGTCTGGTTGTAGCTGTGGTGAATTTTGATTACTGTCATGTCTTTAGTGACACTCGCAAGGTTAAGACGAATCGATTGACGTAAGAATTATCAAAATCGGCCTACGCATTTGGTCTCTAGAACGCCACATAGAAACAAACATACATACATACATACATACATACATAGACTGATAAACACATTACCCTCCTTTGCGTCGCGCAGTCGGGTAAAAACAGAATCACCCGTTGCAATTTATCCTGCGTCTTATCACAGTGTGCGTGAGTATGACAGGTGTACGAGGCTCCGCCCACTTACTCTACGAAAAGCTTTTTCAACATAGTTGTCTCCTGTATTTATTTTTTTCAGATTCAAAACCTTGTATGAAAACTGGACAACGTTCAGGTGGGACTATTTTTGCATGGATGCCCTTACTTTGGTTTTTCTGCAACTATCTTGTTGCGTGTAATCCCCTAGTCCAGGTGCACGTCGCACTTTTATTGTGTCTCGTGAGTTTTAACAAGATTATTATGAAAAGGTATAAAGGTAAATATTACATAATTCTGTTTGACAACATGAATATGTATTTGAAATTGGGGCTCGTTAGGTTTGTTTGGGGATCTCGTTTTTATGAGGATGAATGAGGATCAATCATATAATAGCGAATCCGATTTTTACTAAGTACATCGTATGTGTAATAATTTACGGAGAATTTAATTTTTTAAATTATTAAAATCCGTCAAGAAATTATTAAAGTTTTCCTGTACGGCTACTTGGAAACGCGCGCTCTCGCTGGACTGTTCACGATCCGTGTGACGAACGGCTTTTTTTTATTCTTGATAGGTTCGCGCTTGACCACTATTGATCGTATTCATTCGCCGGTGGAGACCGATCATGACAGATGACGTCACAGCGAGTCGCTTCATTCTCGGGCGCGTTTCTGGAAATAATACACTAAAATTGCTGTATCTTCGTCATTTTTGGTCCGATTTAAATAATTTCTTTACAGTATTTACTGTTTTTTTGACGCTGTAAGTCTGCATACACCACAAAAATCATGACTGGGAGACATCTCGCCTTGGGGTCGTCTTCAGGCAAGATCGAATATTTTTCTATAAAAGGATCTTTTTATTTGCCTCCCACAAGGACCGATGACCTGGTGAGGTTCGCGAGAATCTGAAGAATGCGAGACGCACAGGACAAACTGTAGGGGCCCAGCAGGGTCGAAGCCTACTGGGGCCAAGGGTCTGCTTCTGAAAGAAAAACTCGGCCCTGGTACGAAAGGCAACAAAGGAACAGGAGTGGGTTTTTAGTCAGTAAAAGTCTGACACACCCTCGCGTTCCGCCCAAGAGCGGGGAATATCATTGGATGATTTTCCCAACAAAAAAAAACCCATACTATGCAAAAAGACCTTAGATGTCTAGCAGTCATGGGTTGTGCGAAAGTGTGCCCCGGGGCCCTGGAACGAAGGGAAAAAAGGAACAGGGGTGGGGGATTCAGTAAGTAAAAGTCTGACACGCCCTCCTGTTCCGCCCAAGAGCGAGAGGAGAAGTCATTGGATCATTTCCCACCTTAAAAAAAGATGTCTAGCACTGGACGTCTTTTTTCCAACATTGAGGCAGGACATAGCAAGATTAACAAATCATCTAAACTTTACCTTCAGCATACTGTTATCTAATCCAGAAATAAACCTGAGTTTAAAACAAAGTAAAAGTAAAGTAAACGGAACGGTTTAACCGACATTATTACAGAGATTTCAATCATGCGCCAGTGTAAACTATGGCGCGTGACTTCGCAGCGAACGGCTGACGTTTATTGGATATCTTTATTATATCAATATGTTTTATGTGAAAGTGTTCACAATGGAACAAAATTGGCTAGTCATTGCGGATTAGTTAGCAGCGATGTATATTAGCATAACATAGCATAGCATAATCAGCCTTATAATGTTCCCACTGCTGGGACTCAGGCCTCCTCTCTAGGAGAGAAAACGGGCCGTAATCCACCACGCGGGCCTAGTGCGAGTCTTTGAATATTTTGATTCTAGGACATGCCGGTTTCCTCTCGATGTTTTTCTTCACCGTTTCGAGAGTTGTGGGGATGAAATAAATTACACAAAGTAATGCGCCTGGCCGGGTTTGAACTCGCGACCTACAACTCGTAAGTCGGGGCCGTTACCACTTGGCCACCACTGCTCACATGCTGCGATGTACGCGATTAACGCCTGCATGACCGTGTACCTAACCATCGCCTAAGTATGAAGTATTTATTTATTTATTATAATTTATACTCCATTATACAACCCAATGTGAACAGAATATACTTTTACAAAATAAAGTGTACGTTAGGCGGATTTCCTCTTACAGACAACGCTTGGATGGACTGAACGAAAGGAGATAGATTTCGAAAGAGTAGTATGCACTAAAATTAATGTAAAGAATTTAAAAATAAAACATACGACCGAGAATATCTTTAATTTAAGTTAATCTTAACTTTTTCTTCCTGAATCTTCAACGGATATTTCGATTGCCAGTATAATGATTTACACGTAGGGCCAAATCACCCACTTAAATAGACCCAGAAGTAAACAAAACGCCAAAAAGTCACAAAACTGACAACAGTGCCCCAAAAACCAGTCGTTTGATACAACCACGAACGGTAACCAACGCCTAAAGCTTCAGCGAAGTAAACGAACAAACTTTTATATTTATTTTCATCCTTTTCATCCGTTTTTCTCCCCCCCAAAAAGTGCCAAAAACCACATTCATAAAGGGTGGGGTGGTAAAAAATTCAACAAAAGCTGTACACCCTGTTTACCTGGGGAGGATCCGGCAACGTCATAATTTAAAAAAAATAACAGGTTAACGTGAAATTATGCCGTATTTTTTGTTTTAGAAACCTCTGAGAGCACTGAGGGAGACTGTTTACATTAATGGATATTTTTTTTTTCGGTGGGTAAATCATCTTATGACCCCGCCCTTGGGCGGGGCGGGAGATAGTGTCAGACTTTTACTGACTAAAAACCCACTCCTGTTCCTTCGTTGCCTTTCGTACCAGGACCGAGTATTCCTTTCAGAATCAGACTCTTGGCGCCAGTAGGCTTCGACCCTGCTAGGCCCCTACAGTTGCTGACATCTCCTTGAGGCGCGCGTGGAACAGCACGCGCCGTCGACGACTTGGGCTCGGTCCGGACGGTTACCAGACGGTCGGACGGCGAGCCACCCATTGCCGCCGATCGCCCCCACGAGGACACGGCGTTGCTCGGCCCAAGCTGGGCACACCTCCACCGTGTGCTCCACCGTGTCCTCCGGGCGGTCCACACAATGGTGACACCCGGGCGTTTCTTCCGCACGAATCCGGTGCAGGAACCTCCCGAACTTACCATGTCCGGTGAGGACTTGCGTCATGCGGAAGGTAAGGACGCCGGGTTGCCTTTCCAGCCACTCCTCAAAGAGGGGACTTACCGCCATAATTATGGCGTGCCCAACATTATTGGATATGGAAAAGCTTTTTTTTTTTGTTTAGCTGGGAAATCATCAATTGACATCTCGCACTCTAGGACGGAGAGCAGGAGGGCGTATGATGTTTTACTGACTAAAACCCACTCGGGTTTTAGTAGAAGACATTCTTTGCCTTGCACCCAGGACCCCGGGGTTCACTTTCAGACAACAAACATTGGGCGTCGGCCCTGGTGGGCCCCTAGGGTTTTGCTGACATCTCGTTGAGTGGAACACTACGCGCCATCGACGACTCGGGTTCGATCCGGACGGTTACCGGACGGCGGGTTACCCATTGCTCGTCGGGATATGGTTCTATAAAAGCTTAGAGTACATTCAATGAGTTCTTAAAACAAATGTTTTGATGATAGAGCTTTGTCAGTTGGCTACCAAGACGATTTTTTTTAAATATATTTTTGGCTTGGCTTTTTGGATGCATGAGGTTACTGGTTCGAAACCGGGCAAGTAACAATGTGAATTCTTCAATTCTTATGTACTTTTCTATGTTTATCTATGGCATTACTGACAGCCCGTGCCTCGGAAAGGTCGTAGAGCCGTTGGTCCCGGTTGTCACTGGTAGATATTTGACAGTCGTTACAGCCCCCCTAGCCAAGTCACAAACGATAAACGTAAACTCTCAGTAGTCTTTAATAGATTTTCAACTTTATGTTATTGGATATAAAGTTGAAAAAACTTTTTAGAAAAAAAAAATAACCGACTTCACTAAAACAAAAACACTAAAAGGATCAAAATAACTTTAATTTCGGATGTCGGTGTTTCTCGGTATTGTTTGTTTCTTATTTAACACCGACTTCCGAAATTAAAGTTATTTTGATCCTTTTAGTGTTTTTGTTTTAGTGAAGTCGGTTATTTTTTTTTTTTTTAAAAAGTTTTTATTTCACACTTTTTAGTTACGATACACTTAAAATCTATTGAAGATTACATGGTGTTTTCGTTCGTTCCGGTCGCTAACGCTCAGTAGTCTTTAATAGATTTTCAACTTTATGCTCTTAGGTATAAAGTTGAAAATCTATTGGAGATTACTAAGCGTTCACGTTTATCGTTTGCAACTTGGATTCAGACGCCAGAAAGTCTGACCATCTGCCTATCCAAGGAGCATCGTGTTGGCTAGTAACTGGATGGTGGAAGTCTGATAGGCAGTCGCTCCATGTAAAACACGGGTATCCAGCCGCATCCGGTTAGACTGAAAGCAGCAGCAAGTGGAATTTAATGGCAATAATCTATATATATTTAAAAGAAAGTCGTGTTAGTTACACTATTTTTAACTCAAGAACGGCTGAACCGATTTGGCTGAAAGTTGGTGGGGAGGTAGCTTAGAACCAGGAGACGGACATAGGATACTTTTTTTTTTTGAGTAGGTTAGAGTAGGGTAGAGTAAGGTAGAGTAGGGTAGAGTAGGGTAGAGTAGGGTAGAGTTGGGTAGAGTAGGATATAGTAGTCAGTTGACGGGAGCGAAGCTGCGGGCAAAAGCTAGTCTACATATATAAAGCGAAATACAACTTACTGATTAATCACGAAATCTCAGAAACTATAACACCTACACACTTAAAATTTGGCAGGTAGGTTCCTTACAGGGTGTAGACATCCGCTAAGAACGGATTTTCTTATTAAGGGGATGTAACGGGGGTCCAAAGTTTGTATGGAGAAACCGACTTTCACGCGGGCGAAGACGCTGGCAAAAGCTAGTCCCCGTATAAACCTCTTCCGTAAGAATTCTTCTTCAATCGATATTTTATTCACAAAACTACTTTCATACATTGTTAGCACATTAACCACACATAACACCAATAAACCAAAACTTCACCCCATAAAAACCATCCGTTACAAGGACCTCATGCAAGTAACAATGCTTCAAGTGCATTTACTTACACGGGCAACTAAAGCTGCGAATCTTTTGGCAGCTGATGATAGCTGTTAACCTTGATGACCTTAATTCTATGAGAACAGCGCTGAATATTTTACAAGGATGATCAAGAATGCGGTAATTGTTCTTAGGAATGATCCACAGGTCTTTTTTTTTCCAATGACATCTCCCGCCCTTGGGCGGAGCGAGCAGGCGTGTCAGACTTTTATTGACTAAAACCCACTCCTGTTCCTTTGTTGCCTTTCGTTAGAGTAGGGTAGTGTAGGGTAGTGTAGGGTAGAGTAGGGTAGAGTAGGGTAGAGTAGGGTAGGGTAGAGTGAGGTAGAGTAGGGTAGTGTAGGGTAGAGTAGGGTAGAGTAGGGTAGGTAGAGTAGGGTAGAGTAGGGTAGAGTAGGGTAGGGTAGGGTAGGGTAGGGTAGGGTAGAGTAGGGTAGAGTAAGGTAGAGTAGGATATAGTAGTCAGTTGACGGGAGCGAAGCCGCGGGCAAAAGCTAGTGAGAAATAAAGCTGTTCTTAAACCTAGAAATTTTGCACAAGGTTTCCTTTTATGACGTAGGCGAGCACTAAGAAAGGGTTTTCCAAAATTCACTCCCTATGAGGATGAAGCGGGGGTCCAAAGTTTTTATGGAGAAACCTACATTCAAGCGAGTGAAGCCGCGGGCAGAAGCTAGTATAGTGATATAGGCTAATTATGGTTTCACAGTTTCACTTTATGATACAGAACAAAATACGCGCCACCACCTCCTGTACCAGCAACTGTCGCCAGCTACAGAAAAATGGCACGTCTAACTGCACCTTTACACATGTTACCAACATAACCACGGAACCGCGGACCCCTAACGGCAGAACAATAACCCCCTACATAGGTATGACGTAGTTCAAAGCGAGGGTAGTATAATATTTTTATGACCCGCACGTGGGCGGAGCGTGAAGGGACTTTTTATTTACTGGCTATGTCGTTACGGACGATTCTTTTCTAACTTCCGGATTTTTAAAGGTCGACGATCAGTACGCTTTTGTATTTTTGTGTTATGTGAAGTTGAAATAAATAAATCAGTGAATCGGATGTTTTCTGTTGCCAATGCTTATCCTTTGTTACATAGATAGACAGATAGATATACTTTTAACACTGACATACTTTCTTACATACTATCTTCTAAAATATAAAAGCGAAATACCACTCCTCACTGATTAATCACGAAATCTCAGAAACTACAACACCTACAAATTTAAAATTTGGCAGGTAGGTTCCATAAAGGGTGTAGACATCCGCTAAGAAAGGATTTCTCGAAATTCATACCCTAAGGGGATGTAACGCGGGTCCAAAGTTTGTATGGAGAAACCGACTTTCACGCGGGCGAATCCGCTGACAGAAGCCAGTTTTCATCTACCACGTCTGTCTGTCTATCTGCTTGTGTGCGATAAACTGAAAAAGATTTACATATTTTATATTTTAAAGCAACCTCAAACTAAATTATTGATTTGGTTATAAAAATTAGAAAACCAGTAGGTAAATTATTTTTTGACAATGGGTAGATAGTACATAAAGGCGCCATCGCTTTTAAAACACGTCTTTAAGTTTAATTTTTTCACACATTAGACGTCTAGTGGCTGTAAGGTCGTTGTTCAAGCGAGAATAAGTAACAAACATACAGACCCACACAAAGGGTATGGACCACCATTCATACAAAATTTGGCCACCAGTGGACATATATTAAGACAACTTCAATTCATAGTTTATGAAATAATAAACCTAAGTTTATCTAAAAGTTGGGGGAAATGAGTTAAATCTGTTTTAATTTTTATATTGCTAGAGTCAAAATGGCGGCTGTAGCACAGCAAAATAAACAAATTTTAATATTTATTTATTCATTTGGTTAATCATTTTCTTCGTCGTTTAAAATTAGAACAACGTCTAAAAACATTATTTAAGTGACTTCTAAGTATTATTTCTATTCATATTTTATTTCTAGTAATGATTAAGATTTTTAGTATAAATAATAATCTTGTCCACGGCAATGTCAACCTCTGGCCGTATCTGGACCACTCCCTTTTCGCCTTTATAATATTAGTGTGAATATGAGACTGGATGCCTCGTGGGTCTCGTGGTCACAAGCGCGACTGCTGAGCGTGGGGTCCTGGGTTCGATTCCCGGGTCGCATCAAAAGTGCTATTGGGTTTTTCCATTAGGGATTACTCTATAGCTGCTCAAAGTTTGGAAGTTGATGGTCACGTAAAGCCGTTTACGCATACACTCTCTCCGATCATAATTATCTTGTAGTTTTCTTTCCTTTTATTGGTATTTCTTTATCTATGTGTGTGTGTGTGTCTATATGTATGTGTGTGTGTGTGTGTGTGTGTGTGTACTTGTAATTTAGCTATATGGTAATATTACACTATATCACTGGTTTAGTAGTCAAGCCTTCTGTAAAATAGATTATATAAAGAAGAAATAATTCAACAATAAGTGAATAGGTTACTTCTAGATAAGCGCGCTCCATCGTCGACAGCGTCGTCATTTTCCATCAGGTAAGATAGTTGTCAAGCGCGAACCTATCAAGAATTTTAAAAAAAGTGACAAGCATCACAACGATGCTATCTCAACGATTTTTATTTAAGAGCTCAGATAAAAGCGCACAGCTTCCGCTTAAAACACCGATGGAAAGAGATTTGATACTCTTAACGTCTGCGATCAGACATCAATCGGGCCCGATGTTTGCTAAGTAGATTCGTATCTACCCTCCTTTTAATAATGTGCTGAACATTCGTTTATTATCTGTCTATCGGAGATATGTGTGCGCTTAATATTCTTTTAACTGATGGGAATGGAAAGACTGAAGAAGATTGGATTTCGCTTTTGATTTTTGGAAATGAAAATCTTGGTTTGTTTTTGGGAAAATTCAATACGCTTAAGATGCAAATTGAAAGCGGACATATCATAGACGTTTTATTTTATTTTTTTAAGGTTGGAAAATAATTTAATGACAAATCCCGCTCTTGGGGGAGATAGTGTCAGACTTTAACTGACTAAAAACCCACTCCTGTTCCTTCGTTGCCTTCGTCCCAGGGTCCCGGGTTTCGCTTTCACACTACCCGTGGCCCCAGTAGGCTTCGACCCAGCTAGGCCCCTACGGTTGCTAACATCTCCTTGAGGCGCGCGTGGAACACTACGCGCCGTCGACTTCTTGGGCTCGGTCCGGACGGTAACTGGACGGTCGGACAGTGAGCTACCCATTGCTCGCTGTCCGCAAGCCCGCGCCTGCGGTGGCCGGTAATCGGGATCGGAATCCCGGCGGCGGTTGGGGCGTGAGGACCGTTGCCTCACGCGATCGGCCGCCTCCTTTGCTAGCATTACTGCTTCGCAGAAGGAGACGACCGCCTGCCACTCCTCCTCGCTCCGGACCATGGCCTGTACCAAGGCCCGGCGCGAGAGATCGCGGCCAATACCAATATTTATCTCAGTTTCTGCACCATTGCATTATCTGCTATTGGTCAGGATTGCCACAATTTTGGCGCTATCCTCAATTTACCGAAGAAAATCTATTCGTTGATTTTGAATTTTTAGTTTTTATGTGACGATATAGATGTCACTACAGGGACATAACTGTTTTTTTTTTTTGTAATTAAAATAAAATCGCTCAAGGCAACCTGATTCAAATGCTGGTGTGTTAAATACCAGCGTTGTAGAATGAATGTGAGAAAAATCCAGTCAGATCTGACAAAAGATTGAACTAGATCTGTCTGTAAGTGGCATCCTAAATTCCCTAGATTTATGTCCTCCACACATATCGGGGGTCACGAGTCAAAGGTCGGTTTTTCGACTCGTTTCGATTTATTTTTTGTGGGTAAATATTTTTATGGAATCGGTTTCGTGCCCGGATACGTTAGGCGAAGATATCTCGGAGATTTTGGGCGGTTTCTCGAAATCCTGAGAGATTGGTGTGAATTCTGATTTTGATTGTTGATATGGCTGTGTAAATACGAGTATGTAGAGCTTAGCTATATTTGGATTTTCCTTGTATAGTATTCATGTTGTTGATGTTTCTGATCGTGTATCTTTCCAATCCTATATTTATTTTGGAATATTGCAGTACCGAAATATTTCTCCACATCTTCTAAGCGTTTCGATGGCAAACCCGCGCCTACGGTGGCCGCCGGGATTCCGATCCCAATTACCGGCCACCGTAGGCGCGGGCTTGCAGACGGCGAGCAATGGGTAACTTGCCGTCCGACCGTCCGGTAACCGTCCGGACCGAGCCCAAGTCGTCGACGGCGCGTACTGTTCCACGCGCGCCTCAAGATGTCAGCAAACCGTAGGGGCCCAGCAGGATCGAAGCCTACTGGGACCAAGGGTCTGCTTCTGAAAGGAAGACTCGACCACTCGAACTGACTGACTGTGTTTTCTCGTGTGTCTCGAGGAAACACTTAGTTCGCAATAAACGCTTTGACTTTGACCTTTGACTTTGAGTGGGTTTTTAGTCAGTAAAAGTCTGACACTATCTCCCGCTCTTCCCAAGAGCGGGGGATGACATTAGATGATTTTCAGACAGTACAGAATAAGAAAGGATTTCCCAAAATTCACCCCTTTAAAGGGTTGAAACAGGGGTCCAAAGTTTATATGGAGAAACCTACCTTTACGTCGAAGCTATACTCTGTTCGCGATAGCATTAGACAGAAGTTAAAAAACTGGGCAAGTGCGAGTCGGACTCGCGCACTAAGGGTTCTGTACAAAATTGAATGGTAAATTGCAGTCTATGACGTATTAAAAAAACTACTTACTAGATCTCGTTCAAACCAATTTTCGGTGGAAGTTATAAGGTAATGTACATCATAATTTTTTTTTAGTTTTATCATTCTCTTAGTTTAGAAGTTACGGGGGGGGCCCCCCCCCCGTAACTTTTACCACTTTGGATGTGTCTCTCGCGCAAAGTATTCAGTATATAAAAAAATGATATTAGAAACCTCAATATCATTTATGAAGACCTATCCATAGATACCCCACACGTATGGGTTTGAAGAAAAAAAAAATGTTGAGTTTCAGTTCTGTATGGGGAACCCCCAAAATGTATTGTTTTTTTTCTATTTTTTGTGAAAATCTTAATGCGGTTCACAGAATACATCTAAGTACTTACCAAGTTTCAACAGTATAGCTCTTATAGTTTCGGAAAAAAGTGGCTGTGACATACGGACGGACAGACAGACACATGACGAATCTATAAGGGTTCCGTTTTTTGCCATTTGTCTACGGAACCCTAAAAAGGTTTTTTTAGGGTACACTTTGTAATAAAAGTACAATATTATGTATATTGTGCTTTATTACAGTTAAGATTGATGCTGAATTTATTATGATCACGTTATATACCAACTGTTACACTTAAATGAATTCATTTGAACTATCCATCTTCTGAATTTATGAGGCTTTTAATTAAATAAATTATTTAGTTCTTACTTATACGACTAGTGTCTTAAAGACCTAAAAGAAGCAGGGGTTGTCAGTACCTGGAACGTTTTTCATTATTCTATATAATATTAGATATTTCTATTTGTATGAATGTTGAATAATCTTGTTGCCTTGTATTGTGTACAATTCATATGTTTTGTAAGGAGGAAACTTGTTGATACGCCATTTTAAAAAAAAAATTGTTTGAAATAAAGTTATGTTTAGTCAAAAAAACCATTTCATTTATCGATATATCTAAGTGTTTAGTACTTACCTTACAATAATCAAATTTATCTAAGTAGATAATGTTAAAATTTTATATTGAAACCATTATTTATTAAAACTGTTTGAATTTATCTCGGAAAATAAGAGTTGTGCACACTTCTCTGAACCTCTTTTGTCTAATGCAGAAGTGAGTGGAGTATAGTTATATATGTATATTTTCTGTTTTATATAGATGCTTAGCATAGCATAGTCGGCCTTATAATGTTCCCACTGTTGGGACTCAGGCCTCCTCTCTAGGAGAGGGAATGGGCCGTAATCCACCACGCGGGCCCAGTGCGGGTTGGTGGATGTCACATGTCTTCGAATTTTTGGTTCTAGGACATGCCGGTTTCCTCACGATGTTTTCCTTCACCGTTTTGAGAGCAGTGGTGATAAAATAAATTACACAAAGTAATGCGCCTGGCTGGGCCACCACTGCTCTCATAGACTCACTCACTCATCTCTAGATGCTTATATCTTAGTATATTCGAAGTCTGCTTCTCCTTTTATATCCTCCACATTTTCATTTCATATTCCAAGTTTAATACCTTGCTTAGGTACCTCTACTTCTAGTTTCGGTGTATGGATCCAGTTTACGATGCTATTACTATTGTATCCTCAAGTTATGAGCTCGCAATCTGCCATTGCGATCTTAACTTCAAGATATTTCATGACGTTTACGCTGTGAATCTCCTAATTGGATATTATATTGCGCTATATATTATGCATTCCGTTTGAGTAACACTGAATATATTAATTTCTAAATGTTTTATTTCACATTTCTCTCTTTAAGCCAAAAGTACACACACACACACAGCACAGCACAGGCGCAGGGTAGCCAGTCTATCAGTATTTTACAGGTTGCATTTTGGTGAGGTCGCGGGAATTGCATGACTTGATTCCGCCATCTCATTTCTACCATCGGACAACCCGACGTACGGCGACTATCCACCCTTACATTGTTGAAATTTCAATGGTCCGGACATAATGGTCCGTATAAACGACGAAGCGTAACGCTTACGTTTCGCTTCGTCGTTTATACCGCGTACATCGAAGGACTGGAACAATTTGCCTACTGCGGTATTCCCGTCCAACTATAATTTAGGTGCCTTCAAGGCTAGAGTGAATAGGCTCTTAATAAACTAATGCGCCTCACCATCAATGATTGCATCACTGCTTACCATCAGGTGGGATCGCTGTCAAGCACTGGTTTATATCAATTAAAAAGAGAAAAAAAAAAGTGAATAGATTACTTCAAAGCTAGCGTGCTCCATCGGCGAGTACATCATTGCTTCAGGTAAGATAATGGCCAAAGGCAAGCCTGTCATGAGATAACTTTACCTTTAAATAGAACCTATTATTTCTTAGTTTACATAACACAGCTAAGGAGCAGAATTCCCTGCCGGACTCTGTGTTTCTTGATAGCTAGTACCTAAGGATTTTAAGTCAAGAGAGAGAGGTTGATGCAATTTCCCTCCCATGTACGAGCTGTTTTTCTCTGCTTCCTAATCCTAAGCGGCTCCAATAAGATCCATCTGCTGCGGGTTGTCAAGTACATTATCTGAGAAACGCTAATCCGCAAAATACAGTCCACTTCCAATATTAGTAGTATACGCGCATCCATTTTCTTTGGTTCTTTCGCTTGGACAACCACTGAACTCTACCAAAGAAAATGGATGCGCGTATACTACTTACTAATATTAGAAGTGGACTGTATTTTGCGGATTAGCGTTTCTCAAATAATGTACTTGACATCTTGCAGCAGATGGATCTTATTGGAGCCGTTTAGGAGTAGGAAGCAGAGAAAAACAGCTCGTATATGGGAGGGAAGCTGCACTAACCTTTTGAACTCGTGGTGTCCATGTGGCAGCCGGCGCCCGTTCTCTGGATTTCGCGACACCTGCTCCAGTGACGAGGAGATATAACACTCACTGAACACTGCACAGTTCTCAAGCACAAAGCGTTAGCAGTTTTAGTGTCTTTAGCGGATAAATTCCACAATAACTAATTTTTCTTGTAAAAATGCGCGGGGACGCCGTCTTAGCGTTGCGAGCGGTACCGAGCGAGTTTGGTTTGGTTCTGGGGGGTTGCTTTTAGGCAAGCGTGTTACATCGGCGACCACATTGGTTACCATCAGGTGAGATATCAAGAAATAACTTTACCCCTAAAAATAACCTATTTCTTAATGTATATGACAAAGCTAAGGAGTGGAATTCCCTGTCGGAGTCTGTCTTTCCAGATAGCTACAACCTGGAGGTCTTTAAGGCAAGAGTGAATTACTTTTAGGCAAGCGTGCTCCATCGTGGAGCACATCGTCGTTACCATCAGGTAAAATAGCGGTCAAACGCCAGCCTATCTTGAAATAACTTTACCTCTTAATATAACGTATTTCTTAATTTACATGAAACAGCCAAGGAGTAGAATTCCATGCCGGACTCTGTGTTTCCTGATAGCTACAATCTGGGGACCTTGTAAGTCAAGAGTGAATAGATTAATTCTAGGCAAGCGTTCTCCATCGCGACCAGCATTAGTGAGATAGTGGTCAAACGCAAACCTATCAGTAACAACAAAAAACTCACATAACGTCTACATTCCGGTGACATTTCAACGATGACTATTTTGCGAGTGAGAACCCGCAAAATGTCGATAACATGTCAGTTCCCCTTCCCATTCAAAAGTCTCTCCACAATCTTTAAAACCCAAATCAAATCCGTCTGCCATCGCTGAGCCCATCACGATCTCAATGTTTGGCAAACGACGATTGAAATCCTCCCTCCATTTAATAAGCTGCGGAGCGAGTCCGTTCATGTACACACGCCTGCATGAATACCTTACACATAGATACGCAAAAAACGAAAGCAATTTTCTCGTTATTTATTATGACCAACATTTTTTTTAAGTGGAAAATCATTATATAACATCTGCAGCTCTGGGGGGCTATTGCGTAACTCTGTTGACAGTTCAAGTGATGATCACTTGTTAACAATGTGCATCATTGAACTGTCAAACAGCTAGTTTCGTATTGCCTATCTTCAGTGACCAACTGCAGTGACGTCATTAGCCACTGGTGCCTTTGATAGCCACCGTAACACGTGTTATTGAATCGATACTGTTAAAATTGCGATTGTGTAAGCTTTTGTAGCTGTATAGCTGTTGATAAAATTTTAGAGTGGTCACAATAGGCACCGTAATTTTTTATAAATCACCACATTTTCACCGTAGTTTGTTAGTCACTTGTGTGATACGTAATACCAATTTTATGAAATTGTCAGTTGACAACTAAGTTCAGTGTGCAACGAATGCTAGTTGTCAACTGTTATTGAAAAAGTTAGCCAATAGCCCCCCTGCGTGGGGCGCGAAGGAGCAGACTTTTATCAGACTTTTACTGACTAAAACCCGCAGTGTACTATCAGTTGCCCTTTTTGCGAGGACCACAGTAACTCCTTCGAGCATTCCGCAGCTCTGACAGGCGTCGGCCCTAAATGGCACAGTCAATTTTGCTGAATTCTACGCGTCGTCGACCCGGGCTTGCACCTTAACGGACGGCCGGACGGCGAACTACCCATTGCTCCCCATCCGTAAGTCCGTGCCACGCGTGACCGGAATCGTACTGCGACTCACGATACCCGAGGCGTCTTCGACGAGGGTTTCTTCTACAAAGGCTACTGATTTCTTGACAGGTACAAAAGTGCATGTAAATGTTTTATTTTAAACTAGCTTCTGCGAGCGGGTTTGCCCGCGTGAAATTAGGTTTCTCCATACAAACTTTAGACCCCCCGTTTCACCCGGTTAGGAGCTGAATTTTGGAAAATCTTTTCTTAGTGCTCGCCTACGCCATAAAAGGAAATCATGGGCAAAATTTTATGCTAGTCACAGTAGTTTTGGCTGGGCGTTGATATGTCAGTAAGTCAGTTTCTCTTTTTATATATATAGATTTCAGAAGCTAGAAAATCTGTCAACAGACGCATCATGTCACCCAGTTACTGTGTAATAGAAGTCAGGTAAGCAGAGGTTCTATGTAAAATAAGTAATGGTATTCAACTGTATATGGATACAATGGAAACCGACACCAACAAAGTTAGGAACAAGCCGGATAGATTGATTGTCACATATTTACGCTCATGACTGTACCGACGACACACACGCTGTCTCGCTCGCACGCTCCTCAAATGTGACTTGTTGCAATCGATCTTATCGGAAGGAACTCTTTTTAGGATGTAATGAGATTTAAGTTGATGTAAGGGTTGTTTATTTAAGAGTACAACGTCTGATCTGGTAATGTGTTTGAGGATTGGGATTTGAAGTCTCGAAAGACAAGTGTACTTAACGAGATGGAAGAGTTGACTGGTAGAATTTAAAATACTATCCCCCAATTTATTTATTTATTTATTTTACTCAAATCTATTGGTATACAATACCGTTGCCGACGTCTGTTAGCCGATAAAAACACAAAGACAAGACAAGGACAAAGGGCGGCTGCAGTAAATAGTTGGTATTGAAACCATTTTTTTTGCATTTAATGCCATCCTTATGTCTACGGAATCGAAGTCAAAATCGGTTGAACGGACAGTAAAAAAAGGTTTGTTTCAATGTCCAATCATTGCGAATGGAGTATAACATAAGATAGTTTGTGTTTATGACAAATCACGCTCTTGGGCGGAGCGAGAGATAGTGTCAGACTTTTACTGACTAAAAACCCACTCCTGTTCCTTCGTTGACTTAGTCCCAGGGCCCCGGGTTTCGTTTTCACACTACCCTTGGCCCCAGTAGGCTTTGACCCTGCTGGGCCCCTACAGTTGCTGACATCTCCTTGAGGCGCGCGAGGAACAGTACGCGCCGTCGACGACGGTTACCGGACGGTCGGACGGCGAGCCACCCATTGCTCGCCGCCCGCAAGCCCGCGCCTACGGTGGCCGGAAATCGGGATCGGAATCCCAGCGGCGGATGGGGCCATAAGATAGTTGCAAGAAACTTCGCCCTACCTACACTTAAAGGAAAGTTCAAGCCTTGCTGAGATTAATTAAGACGCCACGTGCAGCGAGAATGTTTAAAGGTCACATGGTGGGAAGCCAGCTGGTTGAAATTAGTTATTTCGTTAGAATAAGTTAAAAATAACTATCTAATTGGAGCTGAGGGTACTTTTCCATCAAGGTTGTTCCGAGTTTTTGAATTGAAAAGTTTCCTAAATAAAATTGAACATTATAAAAAAAAAGCTAATAAAAAAAAAAATTGCTACATGTGAAGAATCTTTTTGAAATGCATTGCGATGTAATAAAAGAAAATGAAACACCCAGTTTACTTGAGATAACGGAATAGCCGCTATTGAACACGTAAATTGACGATAAATAATATATAATAATATTCACACAACCATCACAGAACGCCGTCTAGTCCCAAGCTAAGCAGAGCTTGTGTTATGAGTACTAAACAACTGATAAACATACTTAAATATTTCTAAATACATACCTATAGATAAATTACACCCAGACACAGACCAAATGATTGTGCTCGTCACACAAACATTGGTCCTGGGTAAGAATCGAACCCACGACCTCCGGCATAACAGTCAGGGCCACTAACCACTAGACCAACAGGCCAGTCAAATGAAAAATGAAAGAGATATTTCGAGTTTCATATTGCAAGCGATGCTAAAAGAGACAGTGATAGCTATATTGAATCAATAAAAACATGAAAGGGGTCCAGCACAAACGCTCTGCATCTATCTTCGATAGATGACAATTCCTGACAGTAGCAGCAAACAGAGAAGCGGAAAGGGAAATCCTTGACTCGTCCGCAAGACTAAATTCAACTGAACATGTTCAAACAATTCTCAAATTACCCGACATCGAACACCGGAAATACCCTCCGCTAGGCCATGACACATCCACATAAATTATAGAATCTGCTCACTTTCGCTGCGACCGCTCAAGCGTACGGACGCGTCGGCGCGTTGCATCATTTACGCACGCAATTTCCTGATTAAAAAAAAAAGAATTCGACGTAACTGTTAATGATTTTGAATCGGAAAAGATTGCATGTCGAGTTTGGGTGTACGGAAACAATGTAACAAGTGGTTGTGGGTTTGAATAATGTCGTGTGAACTATGTTAGTGGTAAACTAAGTTGAAGTAGAGACACATTTAACTCATATTACTACATTCATAAATGTGCTCACGACTTGCTTGGAATAGCAATTTGTCGTTATTAGCTTCCAGGAGAATGCTTTCCTTATGACACCCTCCTCAAGGATAGTCGTCTTATGAAGAATACATAATCAGTTACTTTTGAGGTAAAAGGGATTTAGAAACGTGTGCTTCGTATTTTCACATACCCATATCCTAAGTATTTTCGTTGTGTTTGTAGACAAAACCTGGTACGTACCTGTAACAAGAATAAAGGATAACAGTTAATTAGATTATAATGGAAGTAAAGAAAGAGTCGGACCGATGACCAGCAGGCTTACTCTTGAGTTCCATTCCGATAGGTCGATATTGGGATTGTGACGTTTCGTAATCTTGAATTCGATGCTAGCGCCAAATTGGTTTAAAATTGTGTGACCATTTTGAGGAACTAAGTGAAATCGGGACTGGGCTTGGCGTACGCTAAACGCTACTTTTGAGTCGATTTTGACAGCTGCTGGTGAGAGTCGCGGGAATACGATGGATGTGAGACGCACAGGACCGTTTCGTTGTGGCGACACTTGGGGCCTACGTCCAACAGAGTGGGCGTCCTTCAGCTGAAATAATGATGATGATGATGAAAGAAAGAGTTGTACGGATCTAAGATAATAGGGAAAGGTTTACACGTATTATGATGTAGGATTTATTTCCCTGTTTTTTTAGGGTTCCGTACCTCAAAAGGAAAAAACGGAACCCTTATAGGATCACTTTGTTGTCCGTCCGTCTGTCTGTCTGTCTGTCTGTCAAGACCCTTTATTTCGGGAACGCGTGGAGGTATGGAGTTGAAATTAAAACCATACACTCAGGTCTGCGGACTTTTAAAGCCGTAACAAAATCAAACTTGTAAGTTAAAGAGAAAAAAAGATACTTCGGTTTATGTGGCAAAAAACGTACATTTCGACACTCTCGAGGAAATCGAAATTCATAGGGTACTTCCCGTTGACCCAGAATCCTGAAACTTGGCATATAGCCAGGTCTTATAGCACAAGTATAGGAATAAATCTGAAAACTGAAAATTTGTTCTCACGTCAAATTTTTTTTTTTTTGCGATTCGGAAATATCTTCCGAGACTCCCATTTCCAATTGAACTATTTAGATAGGTAAGTTTGTACGGAACCCTCAGGTCGCGAGTCCGACTCGCACTTGCCCAGTTTTATTTCAAACTGCTGGGTAAAAAAGTATCCAGGACATTGTCTACTCGTGTCCCAAGTTCAATCCAAATTCGTGAAGATCTAACAGACAGACTGAGTTACTTTCACATTTCTAATACTAACTTTTGCCCACGATTTTGTTTGCGTGAATGTCGGTTATAGCAGAAGCGAAGTCGATGTCGAAGCCAGATAAAAAGTAGCCTGCCTTTCATACAACTTATGACCTGACAGCCTTCCTAAATGACAGCGTCATGCTATTTCAAAGCGCATGTCTTCTTTAAAAGTCAATAAAAGTAGCCTATGTCTTTCCTTGGAGTTCAAGCTTACTCCGTACCAAACTTCATAAGAATCGGTTCAATGGTTTAATCATCATAGCTTAACAGAAAGTCACATATTTATAATATTATTGATTAGTAATCTATGTATCTATATCTATAAAAATGAATAGCTGTTCGTTAGTCTGGTTCGTTGTCACTAGTACCATTAACAGTTCCATGATGGAACTACTGAGGTTTTTTTTTAAATCATTAGTTCCATTTTAAATGAATCTGTAAATAATGAAACTAATGTTGAATTTTATTATCACTAGTACCACTAGTTATTTTTTATTATTTTATGCACTTGTGATTTTTTTAAGGATAGAAAAACACTAGAGGTAAACACCACCAGTGTTCCACCTCCAGTGTTTTTCTACCCTTAAAAAATTCACAAGTGCCTAAAATAATAAAAAATAATGTGGAACTAGCGATAATAAAATTCAACATTAGTTCCATTATTTCCAGATTCATTTAAAATGGAACTAGTGATTTAAAAAAAAATCAGTAGTTTCATCATGGAACTGTTAATGGTACTAGTGACAACGAACGGTTAGTCTCGCTAAAACTTAAAAACGGTTGGAAAGATTTGGCTAATTTTGGTCTTGAAATATTCGAGATAGTCCAGGAAAGGTTTAAACGGTGAGAAAAAACAGAAAAAATCACGATCGCCATCTCTGATTAAAATGCATTATTAAATGAATTATGCTATTCTGGTAATGCCTGTAGGTGGCGCTATTCTTTGACAGTTTAGCTAAAAGGTTACGGTACGAATTTCGCCGGGTCTGCTGGTTACTATTAAAAATCACATGCAACTTATGACTTGACAGCCTTCCTAAATAACAGCGTCATGCCATTTGTCATCACGGCACTCGAGTTGGTTTTACTGTCAAAGCGCATAATGTCTTCTTTACAAGTCGGATATAAATATTTTTTTTTTAATTTTGTATAGGGTCGCTTTTCACCACTATCTCACCTGATGGTAAGCGATAATGTGGCCGACGATGGAGCACGCTTGCCCAGAAGTAACCTATTCATTCTTGATTTAAAGACCCTTAGGTTGTATCTATCAGGAACCAGAGACTTCGGCAGGGAATTCCACACGGTGAAAATATTCCCAAAACGCTAATTAAAACTAACGAGTTTCATATAAACAAATGGATGTAGTTAATAATAGCGGTTAATGAATTATATACTGCAACTGTGCTAATCAAAATATTAATTTTATTTCAACGGAATATCATTATCAGTAACCACTGAAATAATTGGAAAAACCACAAAACGATGCTGAAATTAATTATGCGTGCTAATTTCTATAAATGAATAAGGATTGGCGTGGCCATTGTATAAAACTGATGGCGATTTGATTACGAAACGGTTATATTTGATTTGATTTTCGTCTAAATGATTTATTATAATTATTATTGAGGGTTAACACTTTCAGTGCCAAGAACTTTTTTTTAAATCTTTATTGAAAAACATTTTTCGATAGTGCGAATATGTTACTCTGTTGGTATACAAATATAACTTAACCATATTAATGATAGATTATTTTATCTGAAACAGTTTTTTTTTTTTTTATTAATGATAGGCTCGCGTTTGACCACTCCGTCAGATTTGATAAATTAAAAAAAGCCATTGAATCGGATGCGAGACGCAGAGGGCCGGTCGTTGTGGCGACACTTGGGGAGGCCTATGTCCAGCCGTAGACGTCTTTCGGTTGAAATCATGATGATGGGTGCCTGAAATGGTCAAGATTAGGACATAGGATACTTTACATCCCGGTATGTCGAATTTCACGCAGGTGATCATTGAATATTTGCTTCTTCGTCGACAGAATGAAGTCAATCTCATTTCTAATCGCACCGTCGGGACTTTGCCAGGGCCACCTCCTATGCTCACGTTTTTTTGAAGAAGGAGTTCATCATGTAGAGGCCTTCCTTCTCCATAAAACTAGCCAGAAGGTGTCCCCGGTGATTCCGACGTCCAAATCCAAATTGCCCCACTCTCAGCTCGTCACCATCTCGTTTGCCCAGTTTCGCGTTGAAGTCCCCCATGACCACGGCGAAGTGGGTCTTAAAACCATGCATGGCTCTGGATACATCCTCATACATGGTCTCTACTTCGTCGTCGGGGTGCGTCGAGGTCGGGGCGTAAACCTGTATGACCTTCAGCGAATATCTTGGCGAAAACGCTAACAAAATTAATTTAGTAATTAACCACAGTGTACTTTTTTAATCTAATGGTTGACTGTTTGACATCCCACCCATACGCACAAAACGTTTTGGGAACACATTTTACTATGTGTACAGCTAAGGAGAGAGTCTGTGTTTCCGCATAAAGTAAATTAAAATAAATAAATAAATTATTAGTACAAATAAAAATAAACTTTTAATATTAAATTAAGTTATTCAAAAACTTTACCTAGACTAGATCAATACAAAAGACAAAACTATTCGTTTGAATCCGCGCCACTCCCCGTAAATATTTCCATAATAAGGCAACGAGTACATTATACAGTTTATTTTAAAACTAGGTCGACACTGAATGTCTGATAGGCTGCTGTGAATATGTTTTATTGTAACTTGTAACACTGATATTTTCTAGTCTGTGGTTACAAAAATGGAGAAAGCATTTCTAAATAATGCAGTTAACTGTACTGGTTTTTTTTTTGGGGAGTTTTTTTTTGTAGGTGGAAAAATCATCCTGACCACTCCTGTTCCTTCGTTGCCTTTCGTACCAGGGCCGAATCTTCCTTTCATGTAAAAAAAGACCTTAGTAGTAATAGGTATAAAAATTAAATATTAAAGAATTAGTTCTTGTTGCCAGTTAAATAAAAAGTCAGTTTTACATATTATCACGACAGCAGCGCTTATTTGTCATAACTTTAACGCTTTTATTATCTACGACGTGCTTTCAGCTCCAAGAAGCTCCAAAATGGCGCATTTTATTACATTTTTAACGAAGCAATACATATTCTGAGCAAGATAAATTAGAATGGATCTTCTTATAGTTTAATTTAAACGTGTGATTCTTATTTTTGTTAAGTCCTACCACATCAGCAATCGTAATAATAGAGCCGGAAAAAGTGAGAGGAGAAAACAAGCTAAAAAGAAGTGTGACGTATTTATGTTCATTTCAAAATGTGTTCGATATGGGTTTTGATGCATGTGGAATCCTGGAGGAGCGATGGCCTGATGCTGTGTAAGTGAGCGACGTGACCCTCCGCCGCGCCTCTCCTTTGATGACTACCATTCCACTGTGCACACGATGTTGGAAAGTAGCAGATTCTAGACTAATTGTGCTACATTGGTGTAATTGCTGCAAGGCGTTCCGATGTGAGGATTAAAAATAAATAAATGTTGTGAACGCATGAGCACTCGTATAAGTTCAATGAATGTTTGTCTCATAATTCAGCCACGCACTCTCTGCTTGCTAATCCAGTCATATTATATGATCTTCAGTTGTACAAGTGACAGGGTATTCGGATCATAACCTTATTTGCTGTAGCCATTGTTTGCGGAGACTTCTCCAGGCATGGAATAGAATAGAATAGAAATACTTTTATTCGGGACAGACACAGCACAACGGTTATAAACACACAGTAAAAAATAACAAAAGTACAAAGTGCGCCGAGCGTGCCCGCACCGAAAGGGTGACCACCTCAGCATTCGCTGGGCGTTAGACACCTAGCGCTGGTTTTCAGTTGGCACCCCGCAGCGTTGCACGGACATAGCATGGGGGTGTCATACCACCAACTTCCAAACTCCGGCTTGCTGCAAAGTAATTCCTAATTCCCAATCGCACTTTTTGCCCGACCTGGGAATCGAACCCAGGACCTCCAGCTCAGCAGTTGAGACCACGAGACCAAAGAGCCAGTACCATTTACCCTAACAATCATACTTTCGCCACCTGCGACAGATAAAATAAAAACTCCCGCTGTAACGTTGTTACACTGCCATCAGTCATAGCCTTATTGTACACTGTGGCATGATTAAGCGTGATTTTAGCGCTCCCAAGACGCGCGTTGCGTTCTGTAGCGGCATTTTATTATTTTGTTACGTAATTTATTTCGTTTTGTTAATGAAAATTTGTATTAACTGTCTGTAATTTTACTGAGGGAAATGGAATTTAGATGACAAAGTTTTACAATTATTATTAGCCTGTATTTCGTCCCTTGGGGTCCAAAAGCCCTTTTCTCATTTCTTCTAATATTATAAATTCGAAAGGAATTTATTGTCTGGTTGTTTGCTTGTTACCTCTTCACGTCTTAACGACTGAACGGGTTTGGATGAAAATTGACACACATGAGTGGACCACATCTAGGAGCCTATACCAGGTAAATCAATTTTTAAAAATGTATCCTATATTAGGGTACAATATATAGGTATATTACAAGTGTGTCTCCAGAATCCCATCGAGACTCAGGTACCTGATGACCATAGGTCTACCTGGTCTAATATACCGTATTAAATAAAATAAAAAAAATACCAAATCCGTCCAGCCGCTTCAGGGACATATACAAAAATTTAAAAAATAAAAGATTCTTACGTAGGTAGGTTTCTGCATAGGGAATCCAATCCCGCATCAAAATCGTGATCCCGCAAGCCCGCGGGATTGAAGTCATCAATCCCGCAAATGCGGGATCCCGCGTTTGCGGGATTAGATTCCCTAATTCTGCACTGTGTGCTTCAGTATGTGCCAAATAAATTTAATAATTTCTTTCTTTCTTTTGAATTGACCTCTTTCTTTGAAGTCGGTTAGAAAAAGAAATCGGTTTCTAATAAATATCTCGCAATTTATGAAATACTTACTAGCATTTTCCCGCGGCTTCGCCTGCGTAGGTGCATAAAATATAGCCTATGTCACTCAGGAATAAAGCAGCTTTCTATCGGTGAAAAATATTTTAGCAATTGAACCAGTATTTTCAAACAAAAAAATGAAACTTTACCTCTTTATATTATAGTGTAGATGTCATCCCAATGCTCATTCCAAAGATATATTTATTAACCGCAATGATCTCATTATGACACTTTTATATGCTTGCTAAATGATGTCATGAGATTTACTTCCTTTGATTTTCAATGACTTCATGATAATATTATTACGATCTATTGCGGATATTGATGAAAGATTTGTGACTACAATATATAAAAACTTCCTGATTATTACATTTACTCGCACTTGACCACTATCTCAACTGAAGATAAGCGATGATGTGGTTGACGATGGCGCAGGCTTGCCTGGAAGTACCTAACCTATTCACTTTTGACTTTAAGGGCTATATTTCACCGGGACACCATGGCGGCGCTACCAGTCGCGCCACCATGGTATCCGTAAGCTACAAAACTAGACACCATACAGACACCAGATTTGCCACACCACAGAGACAGTATCAAAATGGACCTGGTGGGGGCGTCACTGGCGGCGGAGTGAGTGAGACACCATACAGCTTTATAGCGTGGTGGCGCGACCAGTAACATTCCGTGCAAGCCTCCGAGCTGGTCGTGTCGCCAAATTGGTTGCGCAGCCAAACGGACACCAGGTGAGTAACTCTCTATACAGCTGTATACATTTTGTTGGTAGCGGCGACTGGTTGCGCCGCCATGGTGTCCCGGTGAAATATCGCCCTAAGAACTCGCGAGTTGTAGCTTATCAGGAAACTACAAGTTATCTCGACGTTCAAATTCAAAGTTGTTTATTGTGGTAAACGGGTATAAATATGATGGAGGTACCTAACAGTTTATATAGTGTAGCACATCAATGACCGGCCTTTTGGCATAAAATTATTTAAAAGCCTGTTGTAATATTATAGCAGTAATCAATTATGTAGTATAATAGTTTAATAATACTTGATTTAGTAATCAATAATTTAATAATATATAAAACAGTAGTCAATAATTTAATAACTATTAATATAGAAATCATTAAGTTATATTAATAGTCAATAATAAAATAGGTACTTATTATTTAATAGTTGTAATATTTACATGTCAAAAATAGTAGTCTATATAGTTCTTAAAGTAGTCAATCATGTTGTTTAATAATGACCGCGACAAACTAGAAAGAAGAACTGAATGGAAAAAAAAATGTGCATCTTTAGAGTTAAAGGGTCGTGGGGCTCTTTGGACACACAAGGAAAAAGTTATTAAAGTACCGTTGCAAAAAAATAACATTATTGGACCGTGGGGGACCACAGTCCCAATTCAAAAATTTTTCGTGGGGCTCTTAAGTCCTAAGAGGTCCTCTTAGCCTCACGACCCGAGTTAAAGAACTAAGTAAAGTACTACACAAGATAATTCATTGACACACGATTTTCAAAACAACCACATTGAAACCATTATAGTATAGTGAATTTTAATGATTGTTAATTTATTATTTCTTAGATTCTTAGTACTTTATGTATCTTAATATAAATGTGCCACTTTTATTAAATAAACGATATTCTATTCTATTCTATTCTATTCTATTCTATTCTATTCTATTCTATTCTATTCTATTCTATTCTATTCTATTCTATTCTATTCTATTCTACTCTATTCTATTCTATTCTATTCTATTCTATTATGTTGCACTTACCATGTTATATTTCTGCACCACCCCAAGGTCGACTGGTAGAAAATGCCTAAAGCATTAAGTCCGCCTTTGTACAGTGTTTCTTACTAGTGCATAAAGTTTTAATAAATAAATAAATAAACCCTTTCATCCCAGCACTTTATCACTAGATCAATTCAGTTCGAGACTTCGAGTGCTTCTCGTAAAATATTCCACTTGTCATGGTCCCGGCTAGTCGGGCTGATGTCTGACAAAATAAACAGCTAGGTATGGCACAGTATAGATAGTTACAGAAGATCAGGCACACACGTACACAGCCCTGCGATCAAAAATAACCAGAGTAGAGTCGCTACTCCAACCTTTAAAAAATGTTTAGAGTTGCAACCCAGGGTGGTTCTTTTATAACTCAAGTAGCTGCCCTAGAGTTAACCCAACTAACTCTAACTCCGAGCAGGGTAGATTGGTATAAGCGGCCATAAATGACACTTGCTTGACATTGACAGTTGAAGTCTACGTTCACGTTCAAAAATGCGAGCGTAGAGTATCTACCCTGATGACGTCATTAGAAATAACTGTAACCTCATTACTGAATTCAGGGCAGACTGGCCACGCCGCTATCGAGGCGATAAGGCCTCTCTTAAAGGAGTGTTAGTACGCCTCAACATCAACGATTGCATCACTGCATACCATCAGGTGGGATCGCAAAACAAGCACTGGTTTCTCTTGGTCTCTCACCTTCTTTTCAGACTGACTTTAATTGACTAAAGCCACACCTGTGTCTTTCAGTTGCCCTTTGTGTACTAGGACTACAGGTTTCCTTTTCAGGAATTCCCCACGGCTCTAGCGGGCATGGGCCCTGCTGGGCATCTACGGTTTTGCTGACATCTTTTTGAGGTGCACGTGGAACACCACGCGCCGGTGAAGTCTCGGGATCGGCCCTTGCTGCACGGCCGGACAGCGAGCCACCCATTGCTCGTCGTCCGTAAACCCGCGCCTACGGTGGCCGAGTATCGGCCTGCGACTCCCAAAGCCCGTGGCGTCTCCGGGATCAATCGGTACCGGTACTCACCGTGCTTTTCGACGCACGAAGAGATTTCGGTATATAAGGTGTAAAAAAATTAACTTTAAGAATTTCGAGAGGACATTGTACTCCTCATTATGAACAACTTTTACTATGGGACCAAACCCGAAATCGCGAAAAAAAAATCAGCTGTTCCCTACGTTTATGTTCGCATAACTCGTCAAAATGTATGGAGCAGCTGTTTTTTTTTCGCTATTTCAGGTTTGGTTCCATAGGAAAAGTTGTTCATAATGAGGAGTACAATGTCCCCTCGAAATTCTTAAAGTTAATTTTTTTACACCTTATATAATGGATGTTTTTAATCTTGAAGATCAAAGCATGCGGTTGCCGTTACTTCACCTTCAGTCCCTCTCGAACCGTATATACACGTGTTGAAGCTGGTTGCATGAAGTTGACCTTCTGTCACTATTCTATTCCATGGCAGACGTCTGACAAAATAAACAGCTAGGTAGTGCTCTCGATGCGAGACTGGTATCGAATACACTCAAGTGGACACGGTACAGTTTTGTGAACAAGCGTTTAGGGGATTTTTTAATTGATATCTTGCTAATTTTATCTTTTATTCGATAACAATGCAATGGATCAACTTGTTTTTTTTTATCATTGAGACATTTCTATTAGTCCCTAGACGATATTGACATGCTAACTGCGAATTTCAGTTCGTGTATTTATATATATATTTCTATGTTTGTTACTCCTTCACGCTGAAACTGCGAAAGGGATTTGGATGAAATTCGGAACACGGGTAGATCATACCCAGGGCTCATATATACATACATACATATTCAGCCTTTTAATGTTCCCACTGCTGGGACTCAGGCCTCCTCTCTCTAGGAGAGGGAATGGGCCGTAATCCACCACGCGGGCCCAGTGCGGCTTGGTAAATGTCACGTCTTTGAATTTTTGGTTCTAGGACATGCCGGTTTCCTCACGATGTTTTCCGTCACCGTTTTGAGAGCAGTGGTGATGAAATAAATTACACAAAGTAATGCGCCTGCCTGCGGTTTGAACCTGCGAACAACAATTCGTAAGTCAGGGCCGTTACCACTCGGCCACCACTGCTCGCCATATACTATGATTTATTGATTGATTACTAGTATATTGCGTGCTCCATCGTCGGCCACATCATCGCTTTCCATCACATGAGATAGTGGTCAAACGCGAGCCTATCCATAATTATAAAAAATAAAAAAAATATCAGTCTTTTATGTCCAAAAGTGTATTATGCAGACTGGAAAAACATGTCACAAAAGGCTAAGAAGGTTATTTTTACAATGGTAGTAGCAATTGTCAATGCATTATTGACACCTCTACAAAGCATCATGCCTCAGCTTTTATACCGCGTACATCGACAGACTGAAACAATTTGCCTGCTGCGGTCTTCCCGTCTGATTATAAGTTAAGTGTCTTCAAGGCTAGAGTGAATAGGCTCTTAATAAACTAGTGCGCTTTGCCATCAACGATTGCATCACTGCTTACAATCAGGTGGGATCGCAGTCAAACACTGGATCATATTATTTAAAAATAATACGATTTAATAGCCAAGAGCTTCAACCAACATCTTAGGAGGCTCTCGTTAGGCGGCTGGATCAAGGGTTTGATTCAGAAAGCGGGACTTCTGGATACGCGTACGGCTCGTATAGTTAGGAGATTCCTTTCTCTGGAGTCCCGACCGCCGGCAGCTTGGACCCTGTTCCCAATACCGGTGAGATATTGTTTTAAAATTTTATGTTTTTTTTTTTGTTTATATGCAATAGATAATAAGATATTGCCTACACACGTATTAACAACAATGTAGCTGTCTAAACTCCGAGTTATTTTCTTCGAGGAAGGAAAGGAAGCAATAACTCTACATTGAGATCTCCAATGTTTATTTAGTTGAAGTCATATAAAATTTATAACGGCACTGCTATTGAAATACTATGGGAGAACAGTATGATTTATTGTCGGCACATTTGATTTAGGACGAGCGAATAACATTTAGCGAGGGTAATGCATAATTCAGTACAATGTAATGGAAAGAGGAATTTGGATAAACTAGAAGCTTGCATCTTGCTCCTGGTACTAAACCTAAACGCAATTGATGAGATGATTTTTGAGACTGGTCATCTCTTAGTTTGAGACTGGTCATCTCTTAGCTGCCATTGGCTTAATTTAATTTCTATTTTTTAATTCGTAATTTTCTTTTTTATTATTATTATTACTTATCTACATTGTGCTCACATATTAGAAGCGACAAGAAATATGTAATCAAGATTTATGTAACTCATAATTGGCTCAATGTCTCTTATACCATTGTTAATCTTTTGTTATAGCTGTTGGTTCTCCTATGACTAAATAAATAAATAAATAAATAAATAATATGATTTAAAAGAGTGTCCATGGAGTTTCTTGCACGTTCTTCTCCATAGAGATCTACGCTTTGGAACGTGCAATTTAGCTTCACTTGTTTTTTTTTTTGACTGACCGACATTTTGACAATTCAAAAGTGCCTGTAATTGGCACAACCACCACCTCACTATCAACGATTTCATCACTACTTGCCATCAGGTGGGATCGCAGTCAAGCACTAGTTTATAACAATAAAAAAAAAAATACAACCGTAACCGTAATCGATTTAAAAATTTCGGGGAGTGTGCATCGAAATTGCATAGTCTAACTCCGCCAACCCCGTTTCATCATTGGAACACCAGGCGTACGGCGTTGCACCATTGGTACACAGTAGACCTCTCACTTATACGCACGAAACGTTTTTAACGCCGTCCGGTCGTCTGGTAACCGTCCAGACCGAGCCCAAGTCGTCGACGGCGCGTAGTGTTCAACGCGCGCCTCAAGGAGATATCAGCAAATCGTAGGGGCCCAGCAGGGTCGAAGCCTACTGGGGCCATGGGTTAAGTGAAAATGAACCCCGGGGTCCTGGAACGCAAGGCAAAGAAGGAACAATCGTGTGGGTTTCAGTCAGTAAAAGTCTGACACGCCCTCCCGCTCCGCCCAATTTTGCCACATTGCGCGTTCTAAAGAGCAATCTTTGTTGCTATGTGTGTGTGTGTGTGTGTGTGTGTGTGTGTGTGTATGTGTGTGTGTGTGTGTGTGTGTGTGTGTGTGTGTGTGTGTGTGTGAATCTTCGAGAAAAATGTAATGTTATCGGCATCGGGAATGTGCAATTAGCATCATTTTTTTTCTGACTGACTTCTTGACATTTCAAAAGTGCCTATAAATGGTTTATTTGAAATAAAATGCTTTGAACCTTGAATCATCACGTATAGGTTTTGTTAATGCAATTTAGAACCAATTATGTAAAACAGTTTTGTCGCCTTCTGTATGCGACTGTAGTTACTTGCAGATGTCCTATAGCCTACTTGAATACATTGAATTAAATACATGGAAACGACATTGATCAGATGTCTCACGAATACCACCGAAGTAACTCCGTGGGTTCTTGACGAGAATACTTAATGACGTGAGTAGAAAGAAAAGTCGATTCCACAATATAACAATTGTAAGGGGCGACCTTATTTCTAAAAATAGGCCAACATGTAGACACTGGGTTGATATGAAGTCGGCAAAATGGGGGGAGGGGGGGGGGGCAGGGCCAATACCTGCAAGGTATTACTGTGACCCTGGAATGCAAAAGGCAACTAAAGGAACACAGGTGGATTTTGATCAGTAAAATTCTGACCCTCACTTTCCCTTCACCTCCACCTTGCGTCATACTCCTCAATGCTGAGGGTCGTGGCCTCCCTGCTTCGTCACTTTCATTCGTACGATATTTTTCCATCTGTTTCTGTCTCTGGCGGTGTATAGCGTAGTGTCAAGAGCGGTGCGGATCTGGTCGGACCAACGTATTGGGCTGCGTCCACGAGGCCTTTTCCCATCTACTTTACCGGTCACGATGAGCCTTTCGAGGTTGCCACCGTCTTTCCTTGCAACGTGACCGAAGTATTGTAGAATCTTGCGTACACTCTGACGACCACCGCAAAAGATTTCGAGTTCTCCAAGGGATACGGAGCATTCCTCTCCAGCACCACATCTCAAAGGCATCAATACGTTTGCAGTCTGCCCTTCACTCAGAGTAGGACCGGCTTGAGTATCAGTATAATATAGAAGTTATAAGTACAAATACCTAATCGAAAAAGCTAGAATTTCAGGACATTATTATTAAAATTATATGGTAACAAGCTAACTGCCTTGATAGGCTATCAAATATACCTAATTACATTATTAGTAATGATACACGCTACATACACGCCACGGTTAATGTATCGTTGACTATCGCTAATTAGGACTAATTAGAAGCTGGCAATTTGAGCGTTTCTAGGGAACGGGATGGTTTAGTCGACACTAATATTATAATAATTACCGATCGACACTGTAATATTATAATCCTGATAATTAAAACATTAAAAGTGTTACTAATCCTACCTGGGACCGTTATAGACTTTGAAACCATCCAACCAATGTACCGGTTTCATTAGAAAGACATAATAAGATAATATTTTACAAGCATATTCTGATACCAATTTGGACGTATGGTATCCAACTCTGGAGCATACCTGAGTACTTTATTTTGGAAATACAACATTTCCAAAATAAAGTACTCAGGTATGCTGTAAAAGCACCCTAGTACATCAGAAATGACGACCTCCACCGTGACCTTAAAATGGAACTCGTCACCACCATCATTCAAAAATTTGCTGAAGCCCGAACACAGACTTCACCGCAACGTGAATGTTGAGGCAATCCAGCTGTTAGACAACACGGACCTAGTGCGTAGACTAAAGAGAACTAAACCCTTTGCGTTAGTGTAGTGTTTAAAGTTAATATATAATAGTGATCAATGCTGTGCTATGCGTATAACACAGGAACAATGTGTTTTATCAATATCAGACTCTAAGAAAGTGTTATGGGCTTTCTATAAAAGTGACAAAACACGCTATTCTTAGTTTTAACAAAACCTATAACGTATACCTATAAGTTAGAGTTAAATTACTTATTAGTCTTTTAGGCTAGATTGTAATCAACTATTTAGAAATTTATTCTTAATAACAAAGGAAAAAAAAATGCTAACAAGGTTTCAGACAATTCAAAAAGATCCATAAAAATTGCAATGTTCTTTTTTTTCAACAAATAAACAATTTATTTTTTAACACACCGGACATCTGCTACTTGAACTAATAGTTATGGAAAAATTTGACAAGATATTTAGCAACAGATTATCAATTTAATATTATAGGAAAGCATAAAAAACTTACGACTGCCATATTAGATTTAGAATGACGACACTTTTTTTTTCGAGTTATTCTTAGGCCCTTTCATTTGATACCCATATTGTAGAAGTGCATTAAAAATAACTAATCCCATATCATGGGTCTTCCGCCATGCATTGTCACCCAAACTGAACGTGTGTTCAAAATTTGAGCTCAATCAGTAGAAGATATCTGCTTCAAAATTGTGTTGCAAGATTTCGCCCGAACAAACATACATTACAAGTTAAAAAAGCTCGTAAATAAAAAATCGTCGCTTGCCTATTACGTCATAAGCAGTTTATACGAAAAACTACTTAGAGGACACCATATCCGAGATTTTCCTTATATGTTCCCTAAATCTGAGACACGCGGATAAAACGCAGAATCATGTACTTATCCAGTCTCTTTTATCCCCCATCTTCATAACATAAAGCATGAAATCTATTCCGAACTCCCGTCTACGTAAATATAAAATGCTTACATCAAAGACTATCAATTTCACAGTTATTAGCGCCGTATCACACTCGTCTGAATCGCTAGAGTTTAAAAATAGTATCGATATATGAAAAAAATGGAATTCTATTTTGTATGCGTGAATGGTTTTCCTGAAGTGTGTGTGATCTTTAAAAGCGCCCTTCCCCTCTCGTCTATCATCAAAACATGATTTAAAAAGCTTATTGCTTCATCCAGCGCAATGTTTGATGAAGAAGCTAAACGAAAACAGAGAGATAACGCCTGAAAACTCTGTTGGTATTCGGTAATTCCGTCCTTTACTGAAATATTTTACAAAACTTGTTCCAGGAAATTAAATACGTGTTTTTTTTAAAAAAAAAACCCTTAAAAGTTTTTGGATAAAATTTTCGTCATTCAGAATCTCGATTAAATTTTAATGTGCAAGGTTTCTATTGAATTTTTTTTATATTTTTAATTTAAGAGTACATTATGAAGGGCCAAAATTGATGTAAAATAGCAGATTTTCAGAGGTCTTTACTACGAGTAGATTAATTTTACGCTAATTTATATTTTGATTCCAATAGAAAACTAGATAATATCCAGAAGATTTCTGTGTTTCAAAAATCAGAAGATTTGTGTTTCCAAAATATCTGGAGAAAGATGTGTAATAACATCATAATCACCTAAGAGCGGTTGTATAGAAATGTATCTAGGATGGGCCGCTCTTAAGAGCGCCCGATTGTGTATGTGTGTGTTTTAATTAAGACCTGTTTTTCGATACGGTTTGGTTTTCATTTCGAGGAAAATGTAATGGAAATGTGTTTCATGTTTTGTTTTGTCTAGAAATATCTACGAAAGTTTGAGAATTCTAGATGATTGACTAATCTGTGTTTATGACACAATAACGACGGCTGCGTGTGCGCGGCTCGGTACCAGGATTTCGGGATTAACTATTGAGTTTTCAATTACAAATTTTTCAATTATAGCCCAAGAGTCTGTGATTGAGCCCAGTATCTGGCAATAGGCCATAATTCACAGACGATAGACAGATAGAAGACAACAAAATTGGTGAAATGTGGAACTATAAAAAACTCTATTGCTGCCAACGGCTTCTTCCAAGTGACAGCAGAAAATTGTCCCAAGGGAACATGTACCTGGGACAAAAAGATGTTATGTACTATTTTAGGACATGGTCTACCTGTAGGCCAAATTCCATCGAAATCCGTTCAGATGTTCGAGCTTGAAGAAGTAACAAACATACAAACACACTGACAAACTTTCGATTTTATTTTATTCATTATTGTGGTGACGCAGAAAATAAAAAACTGATATAAGAAACTAAGAGGCCTATAATAGATCCAATTGTTTTTCTTTTCAAAATTACTAGCAGGAAAATTGTGCAAAACCGCTTCATACGAGAGAGTTTTTTACGGGCGATGAAATGCAGGCAAAAACAGAAATGTTTGCAACCTAAATTGTAACTAGACTTAGCTTTGAAATAAATTAAAAATGTAAAAGTTTCTCTGAAAACGATCTGAAGCCTCGACTGCTTTTCTCTAGTTATCTAGTAATTTTTATGAGATGACAATAGATGTCGAAAACTAGTATTTTCCTTTTGATTTTAAGTTCTTACAATCAATCCTGAGGTTGTCTGGTAGATATCGCTGTTAGCGATAAGACCGCCATTGTACCCATAGATTTAAGTTAAAGTTTTGTTACTATTTTGGTGTACAATGAAGTTTATTTCTATTCTATTTTCTTCCTTCATTTACGACTCTAAAGAATCAATACTCATTTTTGACTCATCATCATCTACCACACACGTCATAGGCTCTCTATGGTCTCGTACTTAAGGATGAATTCTAAACTAATCATGTTAAAATAAATCTAAGAATATTTTTTAACTGCCTCATCTAAATCCCAGACCAAGTAAACCGAACTATAATTAACTAGTTTCGCATAACAACATCCGACGCCTTCGCACGACACGTCAAATTTGACACTTGACACCTGTCAAAACTGACAAGCCGCACCGGACCTCGACTGTATTTTTGGAAGCGATTGTTTTAAAATGCTTTTAGAAATACATTATGGAATAGCAACATCCTCTCACATTCTTAGAAAGATTTGATTCATTGTTTTGTGAGGAAAATGCGTCTGGAATCTTTGGAGGTGACACGTTTGAACGTACGTGAAATAAGATAGATATTTGTCATATTTCCATTCTTCCGCGTTCGGAGTTTATATTTGTAATAATATGTTACGATCTACTTTTTAACTTCTTCTTTTTGTATCCAGATCTTAGAATTGATCACTTCACGATAATTATGGTCAACTAAAACTGGCCAATCCCCGTTTGGCCATAATATGGATGTAGGATTTAATTGATAATAAAAGGTCTAAAAAACAGTAGCCCAAACGAAGATTGAAATATTATCAAACTTTAACGTTTAAAACGATATGGCCAGTTTTGCTTGGCCATTTCATGTAGTGATCAATTTCTAAGATCTGGCCACGACATATATATTATATATAAAAATCTCGTGTCACAGTGTTTGTCATCGAACTACTCCGAAACGGCTTCACCGATTTTCATGAAATTTTTGTTTTATATTTGGTTCATCTGAGAATATATCGTTGGCTGTTCTACCCTCATACCTCCACCCCCCATTGGGCACGCCATAATCGTGGTGGTAAGTCCCCTCTTTGTGGAGTGGCTTGAGAGACATCACGGCGTCCTCACCTTCTGCATGACACAGGTCCGCACTGGACATGGTAACTTCGGGAGGTTCCTGCACCGGATCCCACCCTAGGGCGGGAAAAATTATCCCACCTTTTTAGATGATTTCCCGCCTCAAAAAACCACAATTTTTATTCCTTTGATAATTAATATGAGCTAGTTTCAGTATATAATGTTTTACCAGAATAGTTTTAATTTAGAACTAGCTTTTTCTTGTGGCTCCGCTCTCGTGGTTCCTGTGGGACAGGAACCGTGCTAACCGTATTATCCGAGATAAAAAGACAACCAAGAAATATTCATTTTACCTTTTCACTAAAGTAGTTACAGCTTGTATTTTAATACGCTGTAGGATTGTTTAAAAGAGTTGCCGTGGCTCTGGAACGCAAAGGGCAACTGAAGGAACACAGGTGTGTTTTAGTCAGTAAGCCTGACATTCCTTTACGCTCCACCCAGAGCGGGAGAAGTTATTTGATGAGATTCCACTGCAAAACAAAAATATATGTCGTAGAGAACGAGGTGGACCGATGACCTGGTGAGGGTCGCGGGAATCCGATAGATGCGAGACGCACAGGACCGGTCATTGTGGCGACATTTGGGGGAGGCCTATGTCCAACAGTGGACGTCTTTCGGCTGAAATGGTGATGATGATGATGACGAGCGAACGAGAATTACATTTGCTGCGATTAGAGGATTGAAAAAAAAAACCGAAATGATTTTAAATAAATTTAATTAAATTAATATTACAATTTAAGCCCATGAATGATGATCCTAACTCGAAGTGGGATGATAGAACGATCATTCTTACAAATATTGCTAAAAAAACGAAATCGATTGACGCCTTAGATACATCAGCGATTAATAAATTTTGGCGCGGATGCAACATCAGCGGTCCTCATGTCATTGCACTATGTAATTCGAGATTTAACTATCGAGTCTTTGCTTTGTTATTATTATGGTAACAAGCGACATAACGCCGTGACGTCATCTGTTATGGTGTCGCGTGGACAGAGTCTTATGAGAGGCCTGGGAACCGGGAAGTATGGAGTAGTATCGTTTGCGCGGCTTCAGCCCCCCTAGCCAAGTTACAACCGTTTTGTTTCGATTTTCTTTTCATTGATCGCCTCGAGTCGGCCATGCCTCCGATTCTTTTGTTCTGACGTCATCTCAACGCTCAGTCAACGTGGTCAGTTTTGTAAAAAATAATAATAATAAAACCCGTAAGCTGTTGATCCCCGCATTAACGCCGGCGTTCACGCGCCATTGTCTTACTATTGTGTCTCTAATTACGCACTCAAAAGGTGAATTTAACTGCATGTTACAGTAGACACGAAGTATTAGCTTAGATACTCAAAAACTTACACCAACTAACTAATCGGAACCCAAACCAAAACTCCACAAACCAATTAAAAATTTAAATCACGATTCTGATTCTTCCAATTTGCCTGCAAAGATACACTTGGTCTCCGAACCAATAGATCGATGAAAAGGTAAATTATTCCAACTTCGTATCTCCAATCGGACATAAACTTGGAACAGGCAAGTTTTAACAAGCTGCCGCTATCTGGAGCTAGAGCTGTAAGGGACGTTTCCATTTGTGCAGTTATGACCCGAAGAATCGCCAAACTTAACTGGCAGTGGGCAGGGTACATCGTGCGCTTGCGGACGGCGAGCAATGGGTAGCTCGTCTTCCGGCCGTCTGGTAACCAACCGGACCGAGCCCAAGTCATCGACGGCGCGTAATGTTCCACGCGCGCCTCAAGGAGATGTCAGCAAAACCGTAGGGGCCCAGCAGGGTCGAAGCCTACTGGGGCCATGGGTTCGCTTCTGAAGGAAAACCCGGGGCCCTGGAACGCAAGGCAACGAAGGAATATAAGAGTGGGTGTTAGTCAGTAAAAGTCTGACACGCCCTCCCGCTACGCCCAAGAGCGAGAGAAATCATTGATTGATTTGCCACCTAAATAAAAATAAAAGTGGGCAGGGTACATTGCTCGCAGTATAGATGGTCGGTGGGGCCGAAAGACACGGTGTTGTAAGGCTCCCCACAAGGTGAAGTGATGACCAGAGAACTTACCATGTAGTGTTAAAAAGACAGTCGTTCGAGCGAGAAAGAAGAATGGAGCTATTAATACACCCTATATAGCTCCATCCCTTTAACAGTTCACTTTAGGTCGTAAAATGGATCGCGTTACGAGCTCGTGGAAAGGGTCTCTGATCATCGCTAGGGCCGAAAGCTTCTGGTGTGGCGGCCGCGTGCCGGAAGACGTAGCGTTGGACGCCCCCTACTTTGTGGATTAAAGGCCTGGTGAGGGTTGCGGAGGTCCGATGGATGCGAGACGCACAAGACCAGTCGTTGTGGCGGTACTTAGGCCTCCCGCCTATGTCCAGCTTAGACGTCTTTTGGCTGAAATGATGATCATAAGAAGTTATGTTATACGTCTACCTCGGACAGACAGTCGAGACAGAAGCTGCGCGGTAACTTCTCATCCAACATACCACAGTGTCTCAAGACGAAAGTTTATGACCAGTGCGTGTTGCCAGTGATGACATATGGCTCATCAGCCTCATCAGAAGGCTTAAAGTCACCCAAAGGGCTATGCTCCGAGTTTCCTTGCGTGATCAAATCAGGAATGAAGATATCCGCAGGAGAGCCAAGGTCACCAACATAGCCCGAAGAATCGCCAAACTTAAGTGGCAGTGGGCAGGGCACATTGCTCGTAGAACGGATGGTCGATGGGGTCGAAAGGTTCTAGAGTGGCGACCGCGCACCGTAAAACGCAGCGTTGGAAAGCCTTTCGGGTGGACCGTCAACCTGGATCGGTCGTTGTGGCGACGCGTGGGGGAGGCCTATGACCAATAGTGGACGTCTTTCGGCTGAAATGATGATGATGAGCCATGAAGTATTTCTAAATGATATTGAGTGGCAAACATATTGGGCAGCGGCAGAAATAAGATATTTGGGTAGCGTGCTTTATAGCCCGGGAGAATATTTCCTTGGGATAACATTCTAGTATCGCACGTTGTCATAAGTTGACGTACAAAATATTCATCGCCCATAAAACAAAACACGTCTATTTTTAGACTTGCTATTTGCACAAAAGCATCATTATACTAACAAAATTAAAGTGTTCTATCCATTCGGACGGGTGGCACGCCCCTATAATTTATCGGTTGCTTGTAATTAAAATATCGCGAGGCGCGGCGCGGCGGTATTTAAAATTAAACACCCTGTAAGTAACCGGCGGATGGGACACACGGGTGTCGTGGTTGGGTAACAAGGTGTACGGTGTTTATTAGAATGGTGACTGTAGTAATAGTAGAAGGATTAGACGAGATAGAAAGATTCCTGATGGTAGCAGATAGGAAGCCGAATAACGGAGGCACAGCATAGCATAATCAGCCTTTTAATGTTCCTACTGCTGGGACTCCGGCCTCCTCTCCAGGAGAGAGAATGGGCTGTAATCCACCACGCGGGCCCAGTGCGGGTTGGTGAATGTCACAAGTCTTTGAATTTTTGGTTCTAGGACATGCCGGTTTCCTCACGATGTTTTTCTTCACCGTTTTGAGTGCAGTGGTGACGAAATAAATTACACAAAGTAATGCGCCTGGCTGCGTTTGAATCCGCGACCTAAAACTCGTAAGTCGGGGCCGTTACCACTCGGCTACCACTGCTCAACGGAGGAGTAAGGAAAAATAATACATGTAACGCCCACATCCCCAAGCCACGCCAGGCGTCGGCGTCACAGGGCGATTTCCAACAGCGAGTAATAGGTAGCTCGTCGTCCGCCCATCCAGTAAGGGTCAGCCCCAAGAAGACGGTGCATAGTGTTCCACGCGCACCTCAAAGAGATGAAGGGGCCCAGCAGAGACGATGCCTGCTAGGGCTGCGGGAATATTTAAAAAGTGATCGTAGCCTAAGGACGCAAAGGAGGAAAGACACAATTGTGGTTTAAGTCAGATAAAGTCTGACATGCCTACCCGGTGCAGCCTAGAGCGCGAAAAGTCTTTGGATGACTTCCCACCTCAAAAAAATGGCAATGCAATACATTCTGATATCTTGACAAAACAGCTTGTGAAGGTTCGAAAACGAAGTGAACATAAACAGTTGATCTTTAGAGCACCAGCGTAGTTGACAGCTCGTGGTAAAAAGCAAACTGAAATGGCAATAGCCAAACTAATGCCACAGTAAACGTAGAACTAATCAAAGCCTGAGAAGACGTGTTCTTGAGAGGAGATCGCAAACTTTCAAACGTACAGCGAAACTGGAAAACAATAAGGTTGCCAACAAAAAAAAAGCATTTAGCTACGAACCCTCAGGCCAGTACGTACCGCCGTGTTAGCACAAGTTACACACGCACACTCGTACGCAACTCGCTAACAACTCGCACGATGCGAAAACTTTGCGTTTTATTAGTTCGCCTTTAACATACTTCGCGGGACTCCTTGATTTATAAGCTTCACATATTTCATATTAAACTTGAAGCAATTTGTTGTAGATGCTTTACGGTTTATACCAAAAGTGTATTTTGGAATATAGGTAAGATACAGATTAAAGAAATCCAGGGGTTTAGTTATATGATGGATGAGGGATTTAAAGATATGGCAAGGCTCAGGGCAGACTCTTGTACAGTTTCTGCAGAGATGTGCCCTAACAGGCGTAACACAGAGGGGGTTTTGGCAGGCGTGGTCTTTCAACCATTTTAACGCCACGGATTTTTCTGGGTTGCCGGGTACCGAAAAACCAACAATTATATCGTTAACTGCGTATGTTGACATAAAAATTGAAATTTGTTTTGACAGATTATTTTGGTCGAGGTAACAGGGCTCTTTTCAATGCTGACAGAAATCACCGGAGTTTAGTAAAGTAACAATCCCACACTCCCCAAAATTATTCCCAAAGTTCGGGCGCCTTTTTAAGGGATCCCCAAATTAAAGAAATCAAGAGATTTGGTTAAGTCATTATGTGATAGATGAGGCATTTACAGACATAGACATTAGATACCGGGACTCCTCCGTGCCTTGGAAAAGTTGTAGATCTCGACTGTCATTTGTAGATCTTTGACTTGTCTGTACTTATCGTGTTAGTATTACCCAGTCAGCGGGTCGTAGTGATCACACGGCTAGTTGCAGCAAGTAAAATACGATGGTAAACTCCTTAAACTATTTGGGTCCAGTAGATGTACTAATGAACTAATGAGGCAACGTTAACTACAGCATCGGCGTCACTCTTCTTAGCGTATCGATGGCAAAACTAGTTAAATTCCTTGCCTGGCCCAGTATTCGGCCACGGCAATGCCGTCCGCTGATGCTGTCATTAGGGCGCTACGTGAACAGGTAACAGGGCACGTGATGCAGGATCGAAGGTGGGACATGGTCTGCGGAGAGACGCCGCACAAAGATCGGAACCGTCCGTGAACCCCCATCTGTGGAGATTGTCTATGCTGCGCCCAACTTGGGTGCGGAGTCTGTTTAGAGTTTTCCAGATGAGTCATGGCAACTCGTGGTGTCACTTATTAAGTCCTTTAAAGTGTAGGTGTACAACGTGTGGCGTATGTTCTGAACAAGGGCACCGCACTCACATTGAGTATCCGACGGATATATAAAACCCTATTTCACTAAGTTGAGTTTACAGCGGCTTACCTGGACGCGCAACCGATTTAGTGATTTTCATATAGACCACTGCAATTCACGTCCACGTGACACAGGTGTTTACGGAAAAATTTTAAGTCCTGACCGTCATTTGTTGATCTTTGATTGTCGATAAGGGTTGTCTGAAGCGAGAAAGCCTGAGTCACCAGCCTTGCCTAGAGTATCTATCATGTTAGTGTTACTCAGTTACCGGGTTGTGGAAATCAGACCGCCAGTCACTCCATGAAAAATTCTGATATTCAGCTTCATCCAATGAGACGAGAATCTAACCCCAACAGTTGGGAAAAGGGTAAGTAAATAGATAAGTCATCTAGTGCGTCATTGATTCAATTCCATAGTCTGAATGGGCTTTCCCTTCATCATACGCACATAAGTACCGATCTAGTATCAGTCATACTACTATACTTATAAACCGTCTAATTTACTTACAAGTTACAAAGGTTTATGACGAGGATACTGGCACTTCATTCTTGAACTACGAAACAGAAACTTACCTGAAACAAGACAAATAAACTATAAACACAAGGAATTAAAAAACAATCAAAGTTCATAACACCATGAAAAAGTACATTCTCGACCATCACCCCTTTCAACCGACTACATAAAAGTCACTTTCAACTATCGTCCAGCTCTTCATTATCGACTTGCGTATATTTTTAAACAAACAAAGTTAAGAACGCCATCGACAGCAAAATTATGAAACGTGTGCAATATTGACCATTACCCTTTAGAACCGACTACAATGCAGTCCAAAAAAGGAAAAGGTAATTTAATAACTTCACTACACGCTTTTATATCCAACTACCGTCCATTTCATATTAATCCAAGGCGTGTATTTTAAACTGCCCTGCGTTCAAAAATGAGGTTAGAGTTAACTCTAATGACGTCATCAGGGTAGATACTCTGAGCTCGCATTTTTGAACGCGAACGTAGAGTTCAACTGTCAATGCCAAGCAACTGTCATTCCTGCCGCTTACACCAACCTACCCTGCTCGGAGTTAAGAGTTAGTTGGGTTAACTCTAGGGTAGCTACTCGAGTTATAAAAGAACGACTCTGGGTTAAAACTCGAAGCATTTTTGAACGGTTGGAGTAACGACTGTAATCTACTCTGGTTATTTTTGAATGCAGGGCTGATAATTGCATTGCATTGCCGTTACAATTTTGTCAAAAGGAGGGTACTTCAATAATTTCACCACACCCTAAAACTTCGAACTACCTCCTATTTTGCCTTTATCGACTGCAGCATATTTCATACTTACGTGTGCTTCCGTTAATGGCCCAGTAATAGCTTGTAAACGATAAATCTTAGTTATACTACTATTTAAACCCACTATCGAATACGATCGAATTGGACGTCTCTTAACGAGTAAGAAGTTTAGAAGTCGTTACATTTTACGTGAGTTATTCAACTTTACCAACCAACAACGTCGAAAATTTTTGTCTTATTGTTTACATTTTGTAAAGTACGAAGCAGAGCATCCCTCTGCTGCGGGATAGTTCGAAAGATAAACATAGCCCTGGAACGCAAAAGGCAACTGAAAGAACACAGGTGGGTTTTAGGCAGTAAAATTCTGACACTTTCTCTCCCTTCCTCTACAAAAAAAGCGTCCCACTGCTGTTCAATGTTTTCTAAATTATACTGTGTGTTTTAAATTCATTCACTATCTTATATTACACTAGCTTCTGCCAGCGGCTTCGCCCGCGTAAAAGTAATTTCTCCAAACTAACTTTGGACCCTGGTTTCACCCTCGTAAAAGTTAAATTTTAAAAAATCCCTTAGTGCTCGCCTACGTCATAAAAGGAAGCCTTGTGCAAAATTTCACGCTCCTAGGCCCAGTAGTTTCGGCTGTGCATTGAATTGAAAAGCCACTTACAAAAGCCACTTCCAATTTTAATCACATGTAAATTGTTTCTTTCTTTCTGAAGACTTCTACCCAAAATAAATTAATGCAACAAAATCTCGCAATATAGCTGCACCAATAACAACCCACTCGATTTCCAAGCACCTCAAGTTCCAGACTTTGTCACTTCCCAACTTTTCTTTTCCTTTAATGCTATTAAAATGTAACTGTGAAGAGGATGCTGGAGCCACCTCATCATTAAACAGGTGGGTATCGTCAGGTGAGGGCCTGAAGCCCCCCCTCCGCCCCCCTACTTGCCTACAGGCATGTGATAACGATGAACGTTGTTAGGAATTTCTACTTGCGAATGTGTGGGGCTAGGAAAATAGCGGTTAACTTTCAATTGTAGAAATTGAATGTGAATTTTTTATAAGGAGGATGGGTGAAATGGCCCGGAGGTTTGATTTATAGTAAGTTATTTGAGAGAGTAGTGAAGAGAAAACATGGTAGATGCATAAAAAAAAGAAAAGATTAATAAGAAAACAAATGTTTATATATAATATATTATACATAAATATTTAATATAATATAAACCTACATATATATAAATATATATTATTTACCCTACATATTATAAATATATATTATTTATATAAGGAAAAATGAAAGAATTTTTGAGACTACTCCGCTATTTGTGTAGAAAATAAAACCGCAACTATTGGTGACCGCATGAAAAACCGTTCAGTAGTTTTTGTGTTTATTGCGAACTGACAGACTGACGGATAGATAGGATAAGGATGACGTCGCCTGCCATTAAAACGCTTATTTAGTGACCGTAAATCAGACATCTTGTGTATAGGAAAGAGACGACTCGCTAATGGTAATGATACTTCATAGTAGTATTAGTGGCGCCATTAAACACAAAGTTGGGTAGCTGACTAAATAATTATATTACGAGTTTATATTGCGATTTACGAGGGAAGCAGAGAGATTATAGTGCAGTGCCGTATTGTTTTAGTAAGATTATGGAGTCTATAGTGATGCACATAAATCATCACAACAAAGAGATATTATGGGTTTTAGTAATATATTTACAACTTGCATCGTAGTTTTTTCTATCCAAGCTTTGGTCTCCCGTTTTATCCCCTTATGGGTGAATTTTGGAAAATCCTCGCTTAGGCTCGCCTACGTCGTAAAGGGAAACCTTGTGCAAAATTTTACGCTCCTAGTCCCAGTAGTTTGAGCTATGCGTTGATATGTCAATCAGTCAGTTTCTCCTTTTGTAATAGATATTGATTGATAATAATGATAGGCATTGGATAGGATTGTATAACGTAAACCCTTGTTGCAATCACAATTGAAACACTGAAATTTTATATAAATGCACTTAGGTAGTGTTTTTCTAAGAAAATAGCCTAATTGTAGGCATTTAAATACGGTAATAGACGCACTGATATTGAATAAAATAATAAAAAATTTCGCGTTTTAACAAACACACAAGCTTTTTCAGCTTTATATTGTAATAAAAAAATAATAAACCGAGTCAGCTTTTATCAGTATGCTAGATAATAATATATAGATAATAATTTAAGAAATATTATACTAATACGTGGTATTATTAATATAATAATAACAACGTTCCACAACTTTCACACAACGCCATCTAGTCCCAAACTAAGCAGAGCTTGTGCTATGAGTACTAGACAACTGATAAACGAACTTATCTATTTCCAAATACATACTCTTTACACTCAGACACAAAACAAATGATCGTGCTCATAACACAAGCTTTGTCTTGGGTGGGAATCGAACCCTCCGGCATAGCAGTCAGGACCACTAACCACTAGGTCAGTCAAAAGAACTAAAAACTATAATACAAAACTAACACAACATTGTAGTTCTTGAGGAGTATTAGCTGTCAGGGCAAATAAAACCTGGCAGTTAGTTACTTTGTCCATATTTACGTTAACGTCGCTACAATGTTATTTGTCGAAAAGTCTCGCTTATTCGCAGCGTTGTCGCTAACTAATTACTTTCTTACTATTTCTTTGATAATGGTTTTGCTATGGTTCAAGTCATTAGCTTATAGCGATTTGTACAGGGTCAAATACAGATGGTGAAACTTTACAGACGAGATGAGATAAATTTGACTGGCCTGTTGGTCTAGTGGTTAGTGGCCCCAGGATAAATGTTTGTGTGATGAGCATGATCATTTGTTCTGTGTCTGGGTGTAATTTATCTGTAAATATGTATGTATTTAGAAATATATAAGTATGTTTATCGGTGTCTAGTACTCGTAACACAAGCTCTGCTTAGCTTGGGACTAGACGGCGTTGTGTGATAGTTGTGGAATATACCATTATATTATTTTTATTTTTTATTCTGAAGTATTCTACTTCAGAATAAAAAATTCGGTATTCTACTGTGGGGAAATGCCGCCGAAATACAGTCAATTTTTGTATTGCAAAAAAGGGCTATTCGTTCTATTTATAAATTAAGTCCCAGATACTCCCTCAGAGATAAATTTAAAGAAATCAATATAATGACTGTACCTTCACAGTATATTTACGAGAACATTTTGTATGTACATAAAAATATAAACATGTTTAAAAAATACAGTGATGTTCATAATTTTAATACTAGGAACAAACACAAATTTGTGGTTCCTACAACCAGGCTGAAAAAAATAGGTGGCTCATTTAGATGCCAATGTATACACTTCTATAATAAACTTCCTAGTCATATTCAACAACTAAGCCTTAATAAATTCAAATTATTTGTAAAGCGAAAACTTTGCCAAAAGGCTTTTTACACTATAAAGGACTATGTTGAGGACCAAAAGGCTTGGGATTGACCTGCTCCAGTACGCACTGCAACTGTTGTCTTATTATTATTATTTTTTTCTTTTGTTTTTATTTTTAATTGTGTTTTTTATTATTTATTACAATTCGATATTGTAGATTATTTTTATTTTGCAATTGGACTTTTTTTTTCTATTAATTTTTGACAAAAATGTGTACTTTGCTAAAGTATTACATTTTGTAAACTATATTTTTCATTTATTATTGTGAACGTGAGGACTATGTTGATTGTTTTTTTTTTTTTTTTTTTTCCTTTTCAGTAATTTTAATGTATGTCTGGCAATTTGAGTATTTTCTGCGGCCTACCCAAATGTCCTTTCCTTGGTATTGTTCGTCAAGTCGTTGAGCTCCTTAGTAGTCCTGAGTTGAGCTTTACGAATACTGACAAATGCTTACACTGACTGGACAGGTCCACTCAAATCTGTATGGTTCTTTCTTCAAAAGACCATTTCAGACAAATCTGCATGGTTCTCATGTGATTTGACCATTACATATTTACTGTATGGACTTTAAAAGAGACTTTGACCCCTGAGTTTGTTTCGGTGTTTCTTCTCAGGGTAGTCAGCTAGGAAACACCGGCCTCATCTAGTTTAAAAATGACGAAAAAAAAATTGACGTGTAAAAGTGTTTTTTTAAACCTATTTACAAAATAAATATCATTTATTATTTATCATTTATCATTTATTCTCGATAGGTTCGCGCTTGACCGCTAACTCACCTGATGGAAAGCGACGATGCGGTCGACGATGGAGCGCGCTTATCTAGAAGTAACCTATTCACTTTTGACTTAAAGATTCCCGGGTTATAGCCATCAGGAAAAACAGATTCCGGCAAGGAATTCCAATTTAAATAAACATAATTTCTCAAAACAACAACTGTATACGGATTTTACGGAGGTGGAAAGGGAGGAGGTGATGAGAAAGTTTAACATTAATAGGAAGGGCTGTAGGAGTCATTCAGCGTGCTTTAGCGTGCTGATCCGGTATATGCTACTGCCACTGATTCAACACCGACTCCCTGATTAGCCAATAGAGTTGTAAAATCCTTATTTATTAGGTTGTTAGTAAATGAATGATGCAGATATTGCTCCTTTAGTACAATGGGTTGGATATGTCCTACAAGGAATAATAAAAAATAAAAACCAATTTAAAAAAAAGTGTTGTTAATCGAATGCATTTTTTGTAATCATATTTTAGCTTAAATTGTCTTAAAAGTGTTGAATTTGTATAAATTATAAACTAATGTTTTCTTACTTACTGATTGGAAATATTTTGGTAGACAATGTATTTATTTTACACCCACGATCGCTTAGTTCGCTTAAAAGCGTGGTCGAAGATATCCTTTGAGGAATTTATGCAGACGGCTTAAGAAAGGGGATTTGCGTAAGTGTGTTGTAGGCGTAACCCTTGAACTTTGTTGTACGAAATCTTCTGAGTGATTTGTACTCGTCTAGCTGACTAGAGGGTTGGCGTTACATGAACAAAACAGATAAAAATATCCATGTGAAAATATTCTCATCACATAAATTTCCTACTAGAGTAAAAGCCGGACAGTTGCCCTTGCTTTTGAAATCGCTTAGGGTCAGTTCACAACGAAACCCGACGCGACGTGACACTGCGCGAAGAGCGACTCAAAATATAACTTTATTTACTACACGAAACGATACACATTACAGATCGAGATGCCTCGCGGCGCAGCGCTGCGTGGTGCAACTTATTCTAAATTCTCACAATGTGTGTCATTTCGTGTAGTAAATAAAGTTATATTTTGAGTCGCACTTTGCGCAGTGTCGCGTCGCGTCGCGTCTTGGTGTGAACTGACCCTTAATAGCTCTTTGAAACAAAAGATATAATATTTTATTTTTTAACTGGCAGGTACTTCGATATTTTATCTAAAATTTTATGAAATATAAAAAACATTATCTCGGATATTTCCAGAGCATTAGCAACTTTTGTGGACCTATAAATTTTAGTCTATCCCTTATAGGGGATAGTTGCCAAATCCTTAACGATTTCTGAAGCATGGAGGAATCACGTTGAGTTGGTAACGCATCCACGAAACTGACTGTGGCAAACGTTGCTTAACCTTGAACCCGTGCGGCTGTTCCTATTTAACTAAGAGCTCCTAATAAATATAAAGGGATCATAATAAAAAAAAAAATGTTAAAACTCAATGTTGTTTATGTTTTATATTTTTATATGCACCTGCCATATTTTTCTCTTCACCACCCTAGATTGACTGGTAGAGAATGCCTAAGGCATAAAGTCCGCCTTTGTACTTTTGTGTTGCATGAAGTTTAAATAAATAAATAAATAATGTTAACTAGGAAACAATATCAATACAATACAAATAAATTAATCTTATAAACACTGAATATCCAAATTGAATCGTTTAATTAAATGCACTTCACACAACCAATTTTAAATAAATGTCAACTAATCCAATTTCATAAAACCGCAAAACCATTCAAGTTAATTGTCAAAAACACTACTAATTAGTTTTAATAGCAGATTTACTTTATCCAATAACTCGACTTGATGGCAAATTGTGGGAATAATGGCACCACTACTGCATATTAAAGTTTATTTGCATTGGTTGCAATATGTCTGACATTCTGGAACAATTTGCCTGCTGCGGTCTTCCCTTCCGATTATAATTAAGGTGTCTTCAAAGCTATATGCTTTATAATACATGAACAGTCGGTAATTTGAGATAATAATTTGATCAAGTTCAATAAAGTAGAATGCCCAATTTCCGCGGACACCATTTTCTCTTCACCGCACTTGGTTGACTGGTAGAGAATGCCTAAGGTCCACCTTTGTAGCTTTGTCTCACATGAAGTTTTGTACACTTTATACTTATTATATTATTTTTATATTATTATATTATATTATATTATATTATATTATATTAAATTATATTATATTATATTATATTATATTATATTATATTATATTATATTATATTATATTATATTATATTATATTATATTATATTATATTATATTATATTATATTATATTATATTATATTATATTATATTATATTATATTATATTATATTATATTATATTATATTATATTATATTATATTATATTATATTATATTATATTATATTATATTATATTATATTATATTATATTATATTATATTATATTATATTATATTATATTATATTATATTATATTATATTATATTATATTATATTATATTATATATTATTTATAATATTATAAAGAGGTAAAGTTTTTATGTTTTTTTGTTTGTAGGAAGTAATCTCTAAAAGTACTGGTCCGATTGCAAATTTTTTTTTACCAATAGAAAGCTGCTTTATTCCTGAGTGTCATAGGCTATATTTTATGTATGCGGGCGAAGACGCGGGATAAAGCTAGTAATAAATATATATACAAAGCCAGAATTTTTAGTAACCTGCTCCGCCATATCAACGCCGACTTTCCACATTTCTTTGATTTGTAACATGCTAAACATCAACACGCTACCCCATATAGGTAGGATCTAAATCCCAGGCCCCCATTAAGCCTGGCAAGCCGCACAACAAAGCTTAGGCTAGTCCCATGGACACAGTTCGCCACCGGATTAAGTATAGCTGACTGTAGTAATCAATATGAGAGAGCTATCGTGGCTTACTACCGCGTACATTGTCCATCAAACCGCATCACTAGTTTGAATCTGTGTCACAAACTCTTTAAATGTAATTTCGGTTTGTAATTGTGGTTAAAATTCATGATTACATCAATATGTAAAATAAATACCTACGTCAAAAATGAGGCAGGGTATAACATACCCGAGACATGTTTTAGTTGCCGTTGCCTCGCGCCACACCGAAATCACACTAAACGCCGTCCTGCATGCCCCTACTTCCAGTTACTGAGCGAGCTAGTGTCGCGGTTTTCAAAATGTACACACTACTTTTTAATTTTTCCGGGGTGTGAGATATCCTGCCTCATGCTCGCTGAGTTAAATTTCCACTGAGTATAACTCTTACATAGAGCCACGAAAAACAACTGAACATGTCGCAAAATATTGCACCATTTAGATGGTTTCATATTTGGTCGCGCCCGCTTCTTCCTCTAAATTAATCTGCTTTGCACTTCTTCACAAATCTCCGCTGTCGCGTTCGCTCTTAACTTGCCCCCCCTCTCATTACAACAAGTCTTGAAGGTAGGTAGTGTGTCTAGCTGCCACAGCGATAAGGTACTAGAAACGCTCCTCTCAAAATTCCAGTGACGATACTGTAACAATGTACACGTTCACGCTATCGCTTGTAATTTAGCGCTTCTTATTAGAAGTCTTAAAACCATAGCCACAGCGATGCTTACGTCAATAGCATAGGCGCCTCAAGCCGATAGATGTCAGAAAATCGTAGTGGCCTAACAGAGCCGATGCCCGCTAGGGTCACGGGGAATTTCCGAAAAGGAAGCCTGTGATCCTAGGCTACTGAAGGACACAGGTGTGGTTTTTAATGAGTAAAATTCTGACACGCCCTCTCGAAAGTTTTGTTAAATAGATGATTTCCCACCTAAAAAAAAACTCGTTCCCGCTACCGCTTGTAACTTAGCCCTTCTCATTACAACTCTTGAAGCCACAACGATCCTTCCTCCGTTAATACTACCTAGGTTTAATGAAACACATTTCTTTGTTGTCACGATGCCGCGATATTTTTCTTCTTACACAATTTACAGTGCAGATAAACAAATTAGGTAGTGAGATTAATGTATTTAGAAGGGTTAGGGAGTGGTAATCAAGAAGTTGGAGCTGTAATTGCTTTATTGGGAGTCTTTGGGTGATGTTTTTAGCGTTGGTTAGTAAAAGGATACATGGTAAAGTTGTAATGATAATGGTATCCAAGGATCTTAGTAAAGGTTGATGGGAAAACTATTGCCCAGTCTCCTTTATGTTTTTTTTTTTTTTTCAGTTTATATTTGGATTTTTATTTTTTGAGTTACAGATTAAAATTGATAACACACCAACATAACATGGAGCCTTTATTTCCCAAGGGGTTAAGCAAATATGAACAATGATATTATAAAATATAAATTGGATAAAAAAACTAGCCAAGTGCGAGACGGACTCGCACAATGCAACGGTTCCGCACTAAAATATTAAAATCGAGCAAAAAAAAAAAAAACCACCAACAAAATAACGTTTCTTGTTTAGGAGTTTTCTGTATATAGTTTTTATTGTTATAGCGGTAACAGAAATACATCATCAATGAAAATTTCAACTGTCTAGCTATCACTGTTCATGAGATTTAGCCTCGTGACAGGCAGACAGACGTACAGTGGAGTTTTAGTAATAAGATCCCGTTTTTACCCTTTGCACATGTAACCCTAAGAAAGCAGGATCTTAATATAATATATAATAATATAATATTCCACAACTATCACACAACGCCGTCTAGTCTCAAGCTAAGCAGAGCTTGTGTTATGAGTAGTAGACAACTGATAAACATGCTTATATATTTCTAAATTAACATCCATGATGATTAATAAAATTCTCAAATTTCGGTAGGAGACCGACTGCTTTGTTCTGTAAACTAGTCTCAAATAACTACAGCTGACCGAAACACAGCAATTTCGCACTACTTTAGAAAATAGACCCAGTTATAATACATAACCAGTTTAATAACACACCCAATTACAAAGGGTGTTCGCATTTAGAAGCAATTAACTATCTGAACAAACGCAGCTTAGCTGTGAGTTATGTGGAACGTGTATTTATACCCGTAATGCGCTTTATTAAGCTATTGGGTGCGATAATTTTAATAGGAATACGATTAATTTATCAGTGATTTAACCGAATTCCACTTATTGGGAGAATTATAGTACTTTTGCGTACACCAAGTACTATAATTCTCCCAGTGAGTGGAATTCCTTGCCGGAATCTGTGTTTCCTGATGGCTACACTATTCATTCTTGACTTAAGATTCCCGGGTTCATACAACATATTCATTGTCCGTACAGCTAAGGAGTGGAATTCCTTGCCGGAATCTGTGTTTCCTGATGGCTACAACCCGGGAATCTTTAAGTCAGTAGTGAATAGGTTACTTCTAGGTAAGCGCGCTTCGACCGCATCGTTGCTTTCCATCAGGTGAGATAGCGGTCAAGCACGAACTTATCAAGAATTAAAAAAAAAACTTAAGAAGTTAAAACAATGATTTTATTTTGTTTTAACTCGGGCTGGCTTTTACCTCGGACAGAGGATAAGCATTGCCATACAGCGTGGCAATGCCGCCAGTCTTTTGGGCACATTACCAGTCGACAGCGATGTGGAAGAGTTATTTGACGCCATATTTTAGTTTTAGTTAGTTGTAATAAGTGTAGGGTTTTTATTATTATTTATTTTATTTTATTGCAATTATACTTAGTATTTTTAAATGTAAATAAAGTTTTTTGTAAGTAAACTTAATGAGATGAGTAATTGATGATCTTTTTTACAGGCTTTTAATTAGTTTCAGCTGTCCCGATGTTTCTATATCTGTAATCAAATCTTACTAATTATATTATATTAAGTATGACTGGCCTGTTGGTCTAGTGGTTAGTGGCCCTGACTGCCAGCCAGGACAAATGTTTGTGTGATGAACACGATCATTTGTTCTGTGTTTGGGTGTAATTTATCTATAATATATATGTATTTAGAAATATAAAAGTATGTTTATCAGTTGTCTAGTACTCATAACACAAGCTCTGCTTAGCTTGGGGCTAGACGGCGTTGTGTGATAGTTTTTTTTTTCTCTTTATTTTGTATTAGGGACTTTTATACGAATGCACATGCCAGTCCCATCGGACATTATAATAGTAAATACCTTACCTATTTTACCTCATATAGTAAAACGTAACAGCGTGTGAATATTATATTATTATTATATTTGATCCACTTCCCGGTTACCGATTGTGCTGAAATTTTGCATACATGTGTAAATCAGATGACAATGCAAAATTATTATGAAATGGAGCTGATCTGATTATAGAGCCGGAAGGTAGACATAGGAACTCAGATAACCGTATCGTGTTTGAGCTTTTTGGAATGGTCTTGATGACTATTAATTAAATAGTATATACACCGCGCTATGAAAGCTTGCTATGAAAAAATGATTTTAATTGAAAACTGGTTGATCAATTATTATCATTTAGCCTCAATTAAAAGAATTAGTAAAACCCTACTTTATTATAAAAACACGTCCAACTGGAAAGTGGATTTCGATATGTCCTCAACTTCAAATCAATTCAGATACAGAGGGCAACTTTCCATCTTCTTTCGCAACCCTTTCCGGAAATGATTGAAATCTATTATTTTCAAAGTTCGTCATAAAAAAGTATCCAAAGAACAGAAATAATATTTTAACTGAGACCGCCAGCATAAAACGATAAGAACTCGGTCACTATGTCAATTAAAATAAAGTCAAAGTAAGAAAAATCTGGTTTCATAATGTTGATGTAAAGATCCATAAAATAAAAGACTATGCGTAAAAAAGAACAGAGACGATTTGGAACCAATAAAATAAAAAAAATGTCACATAAAAAAGAGTGCAGAAAAGTGTCGAGAAAATTAAAAGTGCATAAAATTTCAAACGACCGGTCGTTAATGGAAACATACTATTTTTTACGACATCCGATTATATTATCTTTAACAACTATATTAAAAATAAAATGTGTCTGCAGTTTAAAACTTTTTTTTTACTGAATGGTTTTTTTTTTTTTAAATTATTGTCTTAGTAGCTGCAAAATGTTTTTTGCGGGTATTACAAATTTTATATTGTTTTTACGATGAGAGAATAATAGTGTAGATAAATACTTTTTATGGGGTAGTAGAAAAGATTACACGAATGGCTGTTGGAAAAATGCCATTTACAACTTAAATGATTTTTTTATATGACAACAAAACAATGACCTAGAAATAAAAATACAAGCGACATAATATTCTAATTGTGATGATTATTATGTTAAAAATGCAAAATTATATTATTATTTAACATGGAATTGAATTCTGAAATTTTATGAATGCAGTGTTTAAATAATGAAATGCAAATTGTAAAATTATTCTAAATTTATTTTAAATGACAAATACCAGTGATTAGTGTACAAATCTGTAAATAAAAAGTCCTGACTCGCTCACTGACTCATAAACGCCTAGACCTAACCCTTGAACCTACAACTCTGAAATTTTTCGCAGAGATTTTATGATGTTACAAAGAATATCACCTGGCACGCGGCTTTTCAGTTAAATCACAAATAAAAATAAAACTTTTTCTAGTTTTTTTCAGGATAAACGAAGATATAGAGACCAAAATTTTCGCCCGATTAATTTTCGCACACCCGTGTGTAAAGTACGACAATTAAGCGTTTTTCAAGGTCATTCAATTTGTACAACCGTATTGAAAATCAGCGCTCGAGGATATATAAAAGTTTTTCCAAAATTCACTCCCTAAGGGGATGAAATAGAGGTCCATAGTTTGTATAGAAAAACCGACTTTCACGTGTGTAAAGCCGTTGCCAGCAGCTAACATATAACAGGCTAACATTCCACAACCTATAATGACCTACTAATCGAACATTACCTAGCTAATTTCCTAATTTTCATCAAAACACATGTTCCTTGAGCATCGATACGATACTACTAACAAGAATCAATGGAGCCGCATGCCGCTATAAAATTTTATGCTCACTGCTTTCGGAGCTCCATTAATTTATAGTTTCCTGGTACCATTACATGAAGGAAGTAATGATTTAATTACTCTTGACGTATGTATATGTAAGCGTATTAGGGCAGGAGGATGACTTAGCATTTTTATGAATAATTCTTTTTTTAAATGAAAATTAAATGACTCGGCAGTTCTGGGTAAGAGTGAAATGTTTATTTCAAAAAACGTATGTGGTTCTGGGTTATTATTATATAAAAAAAAACACTTCCCGCATATTATCAACATTGAATGAAAATGACAGTTCGATAATGTGACACGGGTTCTTGTCCCTTTTTCGAGCTGTCATTATGCTCGGTATGTAAAATATATCGTGATTAGAAATGTTTGAGCATTTTCGCACCTTTACCTTACATATCGACGGACAGATTTTTTCACCCCAGGAAATTAATCTACAGTACCTAATATTGATTGTCCAATCTAACCGGCGGGCATCATCCTTACATCGCCTCTATGGTTTTGCTGTCATCTCTTTGAGGAACACTACGCGCCGTCAACGACTGGGTTTGGTCCTTGCCAGATGGCTGGACGGCGAGCCACCATTGGTCGTCATCCGCAAGCAGGCTGTGAAAGTTACTGTAAATCGCGAAATTCCAGACAACTTTTTTCACTCTGCACTTGTCGGCTTGTATTGTGTAGGCGAAGAGCCAACAACATGTATATTATTAATGTTATTACAGTTGTTACAACTATTTATATTATTACACGATCGTGATCGGTATCGCCATTTATTTCATTGTTTATTGGAATTATGTACGACTGGCTATTGCCAGCGGCTCCGCCCGCGTTGTAGTAGGAAATTATCCCAAGAATACACACACACAACACACACTCTCTGGATAAAAAGAATCCTATGTGCTATACCAGGACATGTTTTACCCGTGTACAAAATTTCATCCAAATCCTCCAAGTTCAGCCGTTCGGGCGTGAAAAAGTAATTTATTTTATTTTATTTTAATAAGTACAGTGACAGACTACAGACTAAGACAATCAGCACAGTTAAGACAACATACAGTACATAGATCTGAAGTCCAATTATTACACAGCATTCAATGTTTAATATGCTTCATTAGAGACAGTAAGGTGAAGTATTATGGAGAAGTTATTGAATGACACTAATTGTAATTACAATTTATACAAACAATTTAAAACGTTAAAACAGTTCAAGAACAAGTCTACCTTAGGGCATATTGTATTATATTGATTGCACGTTCTGGATAACGGGTTATTCTCAGAAACATTATTGTTACTAGCAAATAGCTAACTAACACAAAAACTCACAAACTTTCGCCTTATAATAGGTATTATTGTAATTCGACAGTAAAGCTAGAACTACATTAGACCGACGCACACGTGTAACACGCCTGATTTGTACGTAGAACGACGTCGCGTGGCGTGGATCAAGTGTAGCTCTACAAGTTTAGTTGCCATATAAAATGTATGGAGACCGACGCGCCCAGATCGGCGTGTGTGGCACACGTGTGCGCAGTGTAGTTCTACCTTAAAACGTGAAAAATAAAAATACTCTGATGTAAAGGTCGAGCTTGACTTCTTCTGAAAGGACTGAACCGAATTAGCAGAAAACAAAATTGTGCAGAAAGGGGAGAGAGAAATCTGTGTTCTGCAGTGGGAGTATAGTAGATACAAGATTCCTTCCTTCTCCTTCTTTCCTTTCTTTTTCCTTCTAGATAAGATTTCTTATACATATGTATAAAAAATCTTATCAGTGTCGCAGTGGACAAGGCACATGACATTGCTCGCAGAACTTATTGGCGATGGGACCGAAAGGTTCTGGAGTGCTGACCGCGTACTGGAAGACGCAGCGTTGGAAGGCTTCCCACAAGGTGGACCGATGACTTGGTGAGCGTCGCGGAAATTCGATGGATGCGAGGTGCACAGGAGTCCGGCAGTGGACGTTTTTCGACAGAAATGATGATGATGATGAATTGTAATTATTCCCGGAGTTTTCTTCTCTTAGGTGACAAATCATATAATTTCACTTAAAAGAAACATTAATTCAGAAACATACTCCAAAAAACTATCACGCAAACCCAATAAGGTCCTATTCACATTCGTAAAACACTAACTTTATCAGACAGTGAATAACGTTCCGAAAACGTGCCCCCATTCAGAATAAAAACATAAAACACAAACTAACAGAGTTGCCTCAAGTATTTCTACGTTTATCTAGTGAAACAAACGATGCTGTTAAAATCTATTAGCTGGAAAAAAAATTAAGGGCAAAAAGGAAAAATTATGCCGAGAAATAATACTTTTGAAAGTTCAGAGCCTTTTATAAAAGGCAATCAAAGGAGTTGGGGCGGTTTTGTTTGGTTGAATATTATCTATAGTTGTATTTTATGCAATTTTAACTTTCTCTAATTTTAGGTTTAGGTTAAGTCTTATTAAAATCATTAATGTTGAAACAAAAAAAAATCTGTATTTATTTTAATATTAAATATAAATTATATTTTTAAATATGTAATAAATATAAAATTAAAAATTTTAAAAGACTCCCGACACAAAAACAAAGTAAAAAATAAATTAATAAATTACTCTTTCATTCTCTTGAATTTTAACTTCATTAAAAGAATCTATAAATATTTTAAAGATTAGCGTCACTGAGTCTTCCTCCTCACCTCAGGTTTTTAGATAGTAAAAGTCTGACACTACCTCCCGCTCCGCCCAAGAGCGCGCGATGTCATTAGATGATTATCACAGCGAAAAAAAAAATCATGGGGTTTCTTGAACGTTCTTTTCCATAGAGATCGATGCTTTAAACGTAATTATAATTAATTTCCTTCCTTTATAGATAACTTCCCACCTTAAAAAAAAAAAGTTTACAGGTTCAACAACAAATAAATCTACCTATATTACATAGTTTACACGAGCTCAGATCTACTCTCCATATGCACACAGTAACTTCACCAAACCCAGCTCCAGTATCTAGTTATACAGGTCTGTAGTAGCAAGATTGGACCCCGTGCATACTTGTACTATGTCCACACAGGTGCAAGGAGCAGCTAATCTCGATTATCCCCGATCGCTTGTACTAACTGTCGCATTCGCATGCTTAGACGGTCACTGCCGCCATTGGCAGTAGACAGCGGTGTTCAAACTTGAGTTTGCGTTGTAATATTTGGCACAAAAAAATAAAATGCTATATATATTTTGTTGACCAATTAATAGTTTTAATTTCGCTATGAAAAAGACGGATGAAAAAAGATTGCTTTGTAATCTTTTTTAGAATAGAGAATGTTGAAATTAACAAAAATGAGAAAGTAATTTCTAAAAAATGATATCTCAATTGTAATGAAACACAAAATATTAATATTATTATATTATTATTGTTTTATTTTATTATTATAATAATTATAATATTAATATTATTATCTTTACAACTTAAACCTGAAATACTACTACACCCTGTTTGTTTTTCATCTATTACGTTCACATAAAACGTAAGTTATTAGCTAGTGCTCGATGTGTACAACGACAGCGCGTTTGAGTTATTTTTTTTTATTGTTGATAGGTTCGCGCTTGACCGCTATATCACCTGATGGAAAGCGACGATGCGGTCGACGATGGAGCGCGCTTACCTAGAAGTAACCTATTCACTCTTGACTTAATTATAATACTCCTTAATTTTTTGCAATGTAATTTTTGTAATTATATTCCACAACTTTTTGTAATGCTCATTAGATTTGTTAAAATAACTATCAACACAACTCAACTGTAACGCATACTCTGGACTATCTATTACTATAATGTTAAAACAAAAATGTTGTCGTTTAAATTTTTTTAAAACAAAATTTTATTTCCCGAGTTCTCGACTTTTCTCGAGTTTTATTTCCCGGGAATAAGGCTCAAAGATTTCCCGACAATTCTCGGCTCGAGGGTTCCCGGGAATTAACCCTAATAGAGATGGATGTGGGGTGTGACGAACACGGATAAAATGAGAAATGAGTACATAAGAATACTAAAAAGTTGAAAGGGAGAGAGGGAATAGACTATAATACACAATTAGCACTATTCAGGTAAGCAACTCTAAACAACAGCCACCATTAGTAATTTATTATTATAAACGTCTCATTTGTTGATAGGTGTGTTCTTATTTTTTTCAACACACTTGCTCAGAAAGTGACTCTTATTGCACTGCACTTAGGTATATAATGGCACTCGTTACCAAACTGTGACATTTTGATTACCATTACGCACTAGTGCTATAATGTAGTTAAACCCTTTTTATTCAACCTCTTTGTTCGCAAAACAAATTTTGAATTCGAATAAAATTCCCATTAAGATATTGCGTTCAATAGTATATAAATTAGTGTCTTATACAAGTTAAAATGGACAAATTTAACTTGTACAAACGATTTATTTAATAAAAAACATTTAGTAAATAAATCGTACGTTCAAATAAAATTAGTTTTTTTTTGTGGTCTATGGCCGCCATTTTAAGATGCGCGCGGATTTTAGCGTGATTTTTTTTATTCCAGTGAAATTCTGTGGCTGTATTAATTAAATACTACAAAATCATTAGAAAATGTTACATCCGTATTCTATTGTCACTACGAAAGACATTCGTAAAAACTTTTCACGCAAGAAAACATAAACATAAGACTAGGCAGCATGATCAAAATACCTTAGCCTTCCTCTAGGGGTAAATAAAAAAAAATGATGCGCGCGCCTATGAAAACAGATTTTTACCGCCATGTCATAGAAAATTTTACTAGTTTTACTGTTGTTTTCTTCACAAGTGTATAGAAAATCGTCGTATGACACACGTGAGTAATTAATGATTACCGTTCTTGGCTCTCTTAAGACCCTCGCCACGGCTCGGGTCTTTATACCGCCTCGACGGTAATCACTAACATTACACACTTATACCATAATGTACTATTAAAGCCTCATTTTATAATGTGAATGTGAGAACACTGTAGACTCCGTGGATTCATAGATTACTATTTTTATTGTGCTTTTGGGTATAAAGTTGTCCGGTCTACACTGTCCTCTCATACCTTATAATATTGTAATATGGAAATATTGTAGAATGAATAATTTTTTTAAAAGAGTAACTATGGAGTTTCTTGACGGTTCTTCTCCATTAAAAATGACGACTCATGCACTAGCTTCTAACGTTTTATAAATGCCCATGTAGGCTTAAGTGAAATAAAATAATTTTGAGGAGTTTTAATTGAAGGGCGCCCAGTAAGGCCGATTCTTGTAAGGGCTGCCGGAATATTTGAAAGAGTGAGCGTACTGTAGAACGCAAAAGGTAAATGAAGGAACATAGGTGGGTCAGTAAGTCTTACACGCCCTTTCGCTCCACCCTAAAGCGAGATAAGATATTTGATGATTTCCCACCCCGAAAACGAGGTGCAAATAAAAATAAATTTATTGTAATCCATTATATTCTTAATTATATTCTGCATCTTGATCTGATCTAAATTTTTATAATAATTATTAAATATTAATTTTATAAAAAATATTTTTTTAACAACAATATACAAAATTATAAATTAAGTAAATTTATTCGTGGATTATCAATTATTAAACAGGAATCTGTTCAATAATTGATAATAAATGAACTAAAATACCGCCAAATTATTAAGGTTTCAATAAATAATTATCTACTATTTTAGTATTCTAATTTTAATCTTTAATAATAGGGTATCAGGTATAGGCCTCATCAGAAGGCTTAAAGTCACTCAAAGGGCTATGCTCGGAGTTTCCTTGCGTGATCGCGTCAGAAATGAAGATATCCGCAGGAGAACCAAGGTTACAGACATAGCCCGAAGAATCGCCAAACTTAAGTGGCAGTGGGCAGGGCACATTGCTCGCAGAACAGATGGTCGATGGGGACGAAAAGTTCTGGAATGGCGACCACGTACCGGAAGACGCAGCGTTGGAAGGCCTCCCACAAGGAGGACCGATGACCTGGTGAGGGCCGCGGGAATCCGATGGATGCGAGACGCACAGGACCGGTCATTGTGGCGACATTTGGGGGAGGCCTATGTCCAACAGTGGACGTCTTTCGGCTGAAATGATGATGATGATGATGAATAGGTTATCTAATCAAAAAACTCTTGCCCTTTAATTTTCAAATACCAACAAAACAAACTATCCCATTACACTCCTAAAACAAACATCTGCAACTTATCCGTATGTTACGTGAAGGTTGACTTAAACCTAACTTTACGGTTGAAGTTTATAACGACGAGTGGAAGGCGCGCGACACCTTAACATATATAATGTCACTTAACTGACTCACTGAACCACTTTTAGGAGTTACTAGTTCGTATGTGATAATTTTGTACGTTAACTTGGAGATGTACTAAGAGGTTTTGTTAAATCTATATATTCGCTCACTCTATGACGTTTGTTTAATAGGTACTGGTATTTTACCTGCGTGGTGTTTCCACAACCTGGAGGTATTTAAGTCAAGAATGAATTGGTTTGTTCATGTCAGTACTTTTGACTTAGCAGCCTTTTACAAACATTGCAATTTTAATTTATCCTAATTAACATACAATAGACATTATTATTATTTGATCATTATATTATCAATTTATTTGAGTAATTACAGTTATGTCAAAAAAAAAAAGTTTGTTGTTAAAATCATTTTGTTGTTGTTGTTGTTGTCATGTTGTTGTTCTAGGCAAGCCTGCTCTATTCGTCGACATCATCACTTACCATCAGGTGATAAAAACAAAATCGTTATTCTAACCAACCCCGATGATTGATTAGCGTTTATATGACCTGTGCGTCTGCGTGATTGTTTGCAAGCTCTCCTCCCTCCTTTCACTCCAACCAGAGCGAGTGTACTTATTTGATGATTTACGATTCCAAGAAACGGTAGACTGAACCAATTCGACAAAAACTTCTTTATATTCGCTAAAAAAATTTTTTTCTAATGCTGTAAGGTACGTACAAGAAAACCTCCGATTATTCCCAACTTTTGAGCATCGCTGACCTCTGCTATCTGGTCCGCATAATCCAGTATTGTGTGATCGTCTCACTATACATAATAGCCGTCTGCCATGGCTAGATACACCGCAGAGTGTCCGTAATTTATAATAGAATGGACGTTATTGGTTACACATTTGATGGCTTCAGAAGATTTGGGAAGTCAGCAGAAATCATTAGAAGCATGGCCAAATACGAATGTGTTTCTTGAACATATGACTTCAACTTTTTTTTTAAATTATGTATACCAGTGCTTGACTGCGATCCCACCTGATGGTAAGCAGTGATGCGATCGTTGATGGTGAATCGCACTAGTTTATTTAAGAGCCTATTCACTCTAGCCTTGAAGACACTTAAATTATAATCGGACGGGAATACCGCAGCAGGCAAAATAAAGAAATAATAACAATAATATATTTTTATCAATGGATATTAATAGCATTGTTCAGGCAGAGGCCATAGTCTTAACATAGTTCCTGGTAACCAAAGCCTCCCAAAACCATAGCCCTAATCTTTGTTTTCAATATATCGCAATAGTTTCCCACCAACAGGGAGTTGTGTATGGGTGCACTAGCATAGCGCGTTCAAGGAAAATCGTCGATTGGTATCACGTTCCACAAAAAGTGTCTCAGGGGCCTCTGAGAATTGGCTTCGGCCCCTCGTACGCCTTCCTAAGGTTCAGGACCCCAGGGTTCCGAGATATACAAACATATATAAAAACAAAAATCTTCCTCATCGTGGTTAACCTTCGTCATTAATGTAATATAATAATATATTTATTCGGGAATAAATCAGATCATGGTAGTTATGGTCATTAATCAGTCAGTGAATAATTGAACGCGTTGCACATTTTTATCACAGTAAGTTATTTTGGATCGGCAGTACCTGACTGTGATATAACCTTCAAAATTGTATCGTAGGTTATTTTCTTAAACAAGATTTAAGGCTACTTCTAGGTAAGCCGTTCTCTTTCGCCGAGCGCATCATTGCTTACCAGGAGATTGTAGTCAAATGCGAGCCCAACAAAACGGCACAGCTAATAATTAGGCAAGTATCTTATTTTTCCAGCCTATATGTAGACAATAAGAAAACTGAGAAAGTGGCCAATAACTTCTATCAATACTACACTTTGACAACCTCCAGCCCTACTATCTCCCACTCACAAACCAACCATTGTGCTCGCATAACGGTCTCTGTCGTCACAGATAGTGTGGCGTGTCGCACTAATTATAACAGAGGACATTATTAGTGATGGTTACAGGCGGTACTCTTAGCACCTGTTGATGTTAGACGTTAAGTTGATGTCATCGGTCTGATGTCAACGTGTAGTCATAATTGCGATGCGATCTGTTGTAGGCTTATTTCGACACCAGGGATAATGTCTGTGTTGATCTAGCAATCAGGTTTTCCCCACGTTCTTTGTACAACCTTTTATCAGGTATTATTATTTCATTAAAAACTGGCAAACTGCTATTTGTTTACTATTTCATTTAAGGATGAATTTCTTAAGTAGATAGATAGATATATTCTTTATTGTACACCAAAAATAAAAATTACATTAGGAACTTAAAATTAATAGGGTGTCACAATGGGCGGTCTTAACGCTAAAAGCGATTTTTCACAGACAACCTTTGGATGGATTTGACAGAGAAGGAGAAAAAAGATACGCAGGAGGTACAAGTACTTCAACAACTTAACCGTTATGGGGACATATGGAGGTTGAAAGAAATTTGTGAACAGTATGATCATCATGCTCAGGAGAAGGTTTCCCAGGGGTTAACGGCCCCCAGACAGATACTCACCTTTGTGTAATTTATTTCATCATCAATACGGTAAAGGGAATCATCGTGAGGAAACAGGTAAGTCCTAGAACTAAAAATTCGAAGACATGTGACATCCATCAACCGGAACTGGGCCCACAAGGTGGATTGCAGCCCATTCCCTCTCGTTAAGAGGAGTGCCTGTGTCCCAGCAGTGGAAACATTATAATGTTGATTATGCTTTGTGTGTGATCGTCGTATCTGCTTGGCACATGAATGTCGAAATTTTAGTTGTTAACAGCAATGAAGATCATCATATGAGTTCTCAAGGTCTAGGGTGCAGCGGAAAAATACCACACCTATATTCCTTCAGTTGCCCTTTGTGTTTTAGGACCACGAGTATCCTTTTCAGAAGTTTTCCCATGGCCTTAACAGGCGTCGGCCCTGGCAAGATGTTTTGTCCTAAGTAAGTATTCGAGATTCGAAGCAGAAGTTCCGCGTCTTGAATCTTGTTAAACTTATTCAATTAAGTACCTTTGAGGCAGACCCATCGTTTATTCAAGACGGTCATATACTCGTGTGAGAGATCTATGAGGCTAAGGCCCAAATCCACATTATAACTAGGGTCGCAATGTTATAGTGTTTTGTAGATACGCTCATTTACAGGGAGATTGCCATCCCCCTTTGTTATTAGTTAGTTAAATTAACTATAAAACTAGTTCTATCAACTCTTTGCTTATTTTGCCCAACCTTTATTAGGTTTCAATAAGAAGTAAACAATGAAAAGTTTTAAAAATCTTACCAAAAAATTCTTATGATTTTGGAAGAAGATGAATTTACTTTTTAATACAAATCTATATATACTCGTAAAAGCGAAATACCACTCACTGATTAATCACGAAATCTCAAAAACAGTAACACAGCCGTCCGACCGTCCAGTAACCGTCCGGACCGAGTCCAAGTCGTCGACGGCGCGTATTGTTCCACGCGCACCTCAGGGAGATGTCAGCAAATCGTAGGGACCCAGTAGGGTCGAAGCCTACTGGGGTCACGGGTAGTGTGAAAGTGAATCCCGGGGCCCTGGGACGAAGGCAAAGAAGGAACAGGAGTGGGTTTTTAGTCAGTAAAAGTCTGACACTATCTCCCGCTCCGCCCAAAAGCGGGATTTGTCATTAGATGATTTTTTATTTTTATGAAACTAGTTGAAAAAAGTTTGACAAGTTATTACACTTATATTGTTCATCATCATCATCATCATCATCATTTCAGCCGATAGACGTCCACTGCTGGACATAGGCCTCCCCCAAATGTCGCCACAACGAACGATCCTGTGCGTCTCGCATCCATCGGATTCCCGCAACCTTCACCAGGTGATCGGTCCACCTTGTAGGGGGCCTTCCAACACTGCGTCTTCCGGTACGCGGTCGCCACCCAGAACCTTTCGGCCCCAACGGCCATCCGTTCTGCGAGCAATGTGCCCTGCCCATTGCCATTTAAGTTTGGCGATTCTTCGTGCTATGTCAGTAACCTTGGTTCTCCTGCGGATATCTTCATTTCAGATTCGATCACGCAAGGAAACTCCGAGCAAAGCCCTTTCCATTGCCCTTTGGGTGACTTTCGAGCCTTCTGATGAGGCCCATTGTGAGCGTCCACGTTTCGGAACCATATGTCATCACTAGCAACACATATATTGTTCATCATCATCATCATCATCTTCCTGCCCTTGTCCCGTGTTATTTGGGGTCGGCGCAACATGTTTTTTTCTTCCATTCTGCCCTGTCACTCGTCATACTAACTCGTCATAACATATATTGTTAGGCATTTAAAATATAATATGGTGTTAATCTTCAGTTACTTAAATCTTAGCCTATTTCTTAACAGAAATGAGATTGAAGCGTAAACTACGGTGACCTATAAAACATAACAGTCTCGCACTTTCATGAGGTTTCTTTATGGACTAGTAAGACTTCATTATTTGTATTTGCTTACTCAGTTGAAGTATACGGATTAGTTTGCTGGAGTTTCAAAGACGAGTTGGAATAGCGCACGAAGGGTTCCGTATCATCCGTAGAAAAAAACGCCAAAAAAAAAACACGTTTGTTGTACCTATGGGAGCCACCGAAAATATTTTTTTTTCTGTTTTTTTTTTTTATATAATACGTATATTTGTTGTTATAGTGGCAACAGAAATACATCATCTGTGAAAATTTCATAACTATCATGAGATTCAGCCTGGTGACGGACGGACAGATAGACAGACGGGCGGACGGACAGCGGAGTCTTAGTAATAAAACGAATCCTTGATATTGATACATAAACATATTCTTGAGAGCCAATACCAAACGTTTGAATAACCCAACAGATGAAAGCAAATATTGTCACAGTTAGATTGCAGAACCGCAGTTCCTGCGCTGTTTATGAACATTGCTTTCTTTCTCTTTAATATTTCCTAATTGTTTAGTTCTTCTAAACCTCCATTGTCGACCATATCAATGCTTAACATCAGGTGAGATAGTGGTCTATCGTAAGCCTATCAATAATAAATAGTAAAACACAAAACATAATATGAAAAAAATGTTTCTAGCTATGACCTTTTACAGAAGGCTTGGCTATCATTTTTTTCTATTAGTCTGTTAATAGAAAAAATACTGGGCAAGTGCGAGTCGGACTCGCGCACTGAGGGTTCCGTACAAACTTGAAAGGTAAATTGCGGTTTACGATTTATGACGTATTAAAAAAAAACTACTTACTAGATCTCGTTCAAACCAATTTTAGGTGGAAGTTTGCATTAATGTACATCATATATATTTTTTTAGTTTTATCATTCTCTTATTTTAGAAGTTACAGGGGACACACATTTTACCACTTTGGAAGTGTCTCTCGCGCAAACTATTCAGTTTAGGAAAAAATGATATTAGAAACCTCAATATCATTTTTAAAGTCCTATCCATAGATACCCCACACGTATGGGTTTGCTGAAAAAAAAATTTTCGAGTTTCAGTTCTAAGTATGAGGAACCCCCGAAATTTATTGTTTTTTTTTTTCTATTTTTGTGTGAAAATCTTAATGCGGTTGACAGTATACATCTACTTACCAAGTTTCAACAGTATAGTTCTTATAGTTTCGGAAAAAAGTGGCTGTGACATAGGCAGACAGACAGACATGACGAATCCATAAGGGTTCCATTTTTTGCCATTAGGCTACGGAACCCTAAAAATGATATAAAGAGTGTAATATTATCAAATCGCTAGAAGCCATTTAACTGGTTTACCCCAAAACGGTTTCTTTTGAAACGCAATAATCATAAGATAGACATGTAGTAATAATATGTTAATTAAATTAATCATACCAAAAACGCCAACATGAAAAATAACTTCATATCCTCAACGAATATCAACTGAAAAAATATTCGCATACAACCCCAAGAGTTCTCTATATATAATTTTAAATTAAAAACAAAAAAAAAAGCATTGAAACTCTCGTCCCATAACGAGATAACTTCTCAACTATGTATGATAACTAACTAAGTGAATTAGCCGAAGGGGGTGAAACAGGTCGGCCAAGGGGGTGAGAAGGGATGGCGGGCGAAACGACATAAAGTTTCGCTATCACCGTATCGCGGTAATAGAGTCAGATTATGGTAATAGTTTGGTATTAATGTTTGGTTAAGCTTAAGAACCTACCTATAGCCTATTTGATTCAATGTTGTTGATGTCACAAATTTAATTTTAAAAAAAAACTTTAGATTACTTTAGGTACTTACTAGGTAAAAGAAAAAATAAAATAAAATAGGTTTACATTTAAAAAAATAAATAAAACGCGTACGCAAAGCGATCCCCACTCTTTCGCCGAGCGCTCAAGACCCGTGCCGATACCTGTACATGTTATTTCTACACCGTGTGCATAACCGTGTGTATATGTTAGTCTGTAAGGTATGTATCTATGGCCCAAGATGCCTGAAAATAAATGATTTATTATTATTATTATACCATTTATTTATTTTTTATACATATCGTTTACATATTTAAACATTTCTTTAAAAAAACATTAAAAAAAACATTAAAAAAAAAACATTAAAAAATATAAAAAATAGTTGTCCGCCGGTGTCGGGAACAGGGTCCAAGCTACCGGTGGTTAGGGCTCCAGAGACAGGAACCTCCTCACAATGCGAGCCGTATCGAGGAGTACTGCCTTCTGTATCAGGCAGATCCAACCGCGTAACGACAGCTTCGACAGATGGTCGTCGAAGCTTTTAGTTATAAGACCATTGGCGGTCACGACCATATTATTATTATCTTTATTTCATTTACATAAACATATTAGTTACATTTTTAAATATTTCAAAAATAAAAAATAAAACATTTAAAAATATAAAAAACAGTATCCCACCGGTATCGGGAACAGGGTCCAAGCTACCGGCGGTCAGGGCTCCAGAGAAAGGAACCTCCTAACAATGCGAGCCGTGTCCAGGAGTACCGCTTTCTGAATCAAGCCCTTGATCCAGTCGCCTAACGCGAGCCTCCTAAGGTGTTGGTCGAGGCTCTTGGCTATTAAGCCATTGCCCGACACGACTATCGGTACAATGATCGCCGAGTCCACATCCCACATGTCGACAACCTCGCGAGCCAAGTCAATATACTTGATTTTTTATTATTATTATTATTATAAGCGTAGCGTGGACTAATTCAAACGTGGGCGAAGGCTCATCAGCGAAGCCTTTTTTAAACGACTTCAAAAAAAGGAGGAGGTTATTCAATTCGGTTGTATTTTTTTTTATCAATTTTTTTATGTTTGTTACCTCAGAACTCCGTCGTTTATGGGTCGATTTGCAATTTTTTTTTCTTTCATAAATTCGAAAACGAGACAGCGACTGTCGCAACCCAGTGTTCGACCACATCGTCGCTAACCATCAGGTGAAATAGAGGCCAAACGCGAGCCTATAAATTATAAAAATATGCGAGGCCCCTTTGAGTGCGAGGCCATGGGCGACGGCCCACTTCGCCCACGCCTAGCTACTCTACTGACCGTATGTATCTATGTGTGCCAAATTAATTATTCTTTCTTTCTATGTAACTGCAAATTACCTACTCCATCATCATCTCCCTAGGCTTTTACCAACTGGCTTTTTTTTTTCGGTGGGAAAATCATCTTAAGACATCCCCCGCTCTTGGGCGGAGCGAGGGATAGTGTCAGACTTTTACTGACTAAAAACCCACTCCTGTTCCTTCGTTGCCTTTCGTACCAGGGCCGAGTCTTCCTTTCAGAATCAGACCCTTGCAACCCCAACTGGCTTCGGGTCGTCTTCCAGTCAAGCCGGATGCGGCTGTATTTGTTAGCAGTACACTGCAGACTACCCCTGTATAATTTTGAAGACCTTATGATCCATCCTAGGGTTGTCTTGTAGATCCGATTTTGGACATTTTGATGTACCTAGAATAAAGTTTATTCTGTTCTATTCTACCCGTGTTTTACATACAGTGAGTCAGTGATATTTGAGAGCAGTGGTGGCCGAGTGGTAACGGCCCCGACTTACGAGTTCAAATCCAGCCTGGCGCATTACTTTGTGTAATTTAATTCATCACTACTGCTCTCAAAACGGTGAAGGAAAACATCGTGAGGAAAATGTCCTAGAACCAAAAAAATCGAAGACATGCGACATTCACCAATCCGCACTGGGTCCGCGTGGTGGATTACGGCCCATTCCCTCTCCTAGAGAGGAGAGCTGAGTCCCAGCAGTGGGAACATTAAAAAGCTGATTATTAGAAATATTTAAGTATGTTTATCAGTTGTCTAGTACTCATACCACAAGCTCTGCTTAGTTAGTCTAGATAGCGTTTTGTAAATGTTGTGGAATATTATTATATTATTAAAACTTGTTTCCGCCATCACCTATCTACCGTCGGACAATCCGACGTACGGCAAGTATCCACAATTACTCGTACATTGTTAACACCTCTACAGTCCGGAACAAGCGTTTCATCTCGTCATGTACACCGCAAACATCGAAAGACTGGAACAATATTCCTGCTGCGGTCTTCCCGCCCGATTAGAATTTAGGTGTCTTCAACGCTACAGTGATTAAGAGCCAATTGCTCTTAATAAACTAGTGCGCCTCACCATCAATGATTGCATCACTGCTTATCATCAGGTGGGATCGCAGTCAAGCACTAGTTTATATTATTTAAAAAAATCGCCCACAACGTTGGTCGAAATCAGATAATACTTTAGAATTTCCAGGCAATATTTCAATAATAAAGTACATAGGCGTAGATAGGTTTACCTACGTTACCTGAGGTCTAGATACATTTTCAGATGGCTAAGAAATTCAATAAGGAGATCCGAGTTAATGCTTGTCATTCTAATTCAGGTGATAGCAATAGAAATTTTTTTTTCGATAACCGAAGGAGGCGTAATCAGAAGAGGGGTGAAATAGGTTCAGGTGCTTTTTATATTAATGTAAAAGGGAAGCGAAGCGGGAAGCTCTGCTACTCAGATTTTTGAGAGTATGGACGAAATGGAATAAGGGCGTGGACACATGTCTACGGTACGGTACGGCACGGCGTCGTGCCGCGGCACGGGTGGCGTGTACGGTGCACCGCGGTGGACAGGTTTTCTAAACACGTAATACTTTTGTATACGAGGAGCAATATCGGTTAGAAGTTCTTCAAAACTTGATATGGACATTCTACAACATTCGTAAAATTTTTCATCACCACATATTTTCTGCGCTTCATACTTCCTCTTAAAATGACTACCATCATGGTTCATTATAGAAATATATAATATTACTAATAAATCGTTTATTATTTACTATATGTCATATATATATTGATATGGATTCAACCAATATCTTCTTTGATTCAGTTTTTTCTTCATTCGTCGCCTTAGTAACAGGAGCAGAATAATATTACGTCTTTCGCGGTCCATATCAAGACCAAAACTGAACAATGGATTGTTGCCTTGTGCCTGCGGTGCACCGAACACGGCACTGTGCAGCGGCACGACGCAGTGCAGTCCACCAGTAGCGGCGTCGTGACATTACACGGTGGCCGGTGCCGTACCGTAGACATGTGTCCACGCCCTAAGTTGTAATAAAATCTTATGGAAATTATATTTAAAAAAAAGAAAACATGTCCACTACTAGCGCACCGAGGGTTCCGTACGAACTTGAGCTTATAATTAAAAATATCTAAACCTATATCTTAATTATTTTATGATGTAGGTTTTACGAACTTACGGTTTTCCAACTTTTCCCTAACTTGTAGGTACTGCACGGCATTGCTGTTTGCTAAATTTTATGATTCTAGGTCAACGGGAAGTCCCCTACAGGTTTTAATTCCCTTGCTAGCGTCAAAATAACTAAGCGCCATAAACGAAGCATAAACGGCCTCGATTTTAGACGGTGTTGGCTATGGCGTCCATTACACGATAGGTTTTGCAGTCAGTTTTGCCAGAGTCAAATATTTTGACTGATGAAAACCTACCGTGTAATGCGATTGGGCACGCCACAATTATGGCGGTAAGTCCCCTCTTTGAGGCGTGGTTGGAAAGACCTCACGGCGTCCTCACCTTTCGCATGACGCAGGTTCTCACCGAACACGGTAAGTTCGGGAAGTTCCTGCACCGGATTCGTGCGGAAGCAACGCCCGGGTGTCGCCACTGTGTGGACCGCCCGGAGGACACGGTGGAGCACACGGTTGAGGTGTGCCCCGCTTGGGCAGAGCAACGCCGTGTCCTTGTGGGGGCGATCGGCGGCGGCGATCTCTCGCGCCGGGCCCTGGTACAGGCCATGGTCCGGAGCGAGGAAGAGTGGCAGGCAGTCGCCTCCTTCTGTGAAGCAGTAATGCTAGCAAAGGAGGCGGCCGATCGCGTGAGGCAACGGTCCTCACGCCCTTACCGCCGCCGGGATTCCGATCCCGATTTCCGGCCACCGTAGGCGCGGGCTTGCGGACGGCGAGCAATGGGTGGCTCGCCGTCGGACCGTCCGGTAACCGTCCGGACCGAGCCAAGTCGTCGACGGCGCGTATTGTTCCACGCGCGCCTCAGGGAGATGTCAGCAAATCGTAGGGGCCCAGCAGGGTCGAAGCCTACTGGGGCCATGGGTAGTGTGAAAACGAAACCCGGGGCCCTGGGACGAAGGCAACGAAGGAACAGGAGTGGGTTTTTAGTCAGTAAAAGTCTGACACTATCTCTCGCTCCGCCCAAGAGCGAGATTTGTCATTAGATGATTTTCCCACCGAAAAAAAAAAAAAAAAAAAAAAAAAAAACCGTGTAATGCGATGACTGACGTTTGCATGAAGAAAAATGTATGGCGATAAAATTCCGTCATTCAAACATCATTCATGATTGATGGTTTTGATTGACGCTTGCATGACCGTGTACTGGACGCCTAAGAAGTTTAATTTTCTCACTGCTCTAAGGGGTAGCAGACCTGAGTATTTTTGATATTAATGTCAGCTTGTTCAGGCATGAACCCTTTTCTCAGGAACGCGTGACGCGCTCTTGAGAAAAAGGCTCTTGATAAAACACAGACAGACAACAAAGTGATCCTATACGACTTCCCTTTTTGTCGACTGACGTACAGAACCCTAAGCACGAATAAATGATCATCCGTCAGTCAGTACCGTCGTCAATAAGGCCTTCACAATCCCAGTACTTTAAGTATGATTTTACGAGTTATGATTTAGTTTCAAAAATAGTTCACCTCTTTACCGAAAACCAAATTTAGATTTTCATACATTCTCGTACGGCTGAACGGTTGTCCTGGAATACCATATCGTACCCTTATTGCAAAAAGCAACTATCTGCAATTTTTACCCAAATTAAAATTAAATATATTCATCCATTCGTCACAACAAGGTCGACGGCACGTGCTGTTCCACGCGCGCCTCAAGGAGATGTCAGCAACTGTAGGGGCCCAGCAGGGTCGAAGCCGACTGGGGCCAAGGGTCTGATTCTGAAAGGAAGACTCGGCCCTGGTACGAAAGGCAACGAAGGAACAGGAGTGGGTTTTTAGTCAGTAAAAGTCTGACACTATCTCCCGCCCCGCCCAAGAGCGGCGGATGTCATAAGATGATAATCCCACCGGAAAAAAAAAAACAGGTAAAACCGGTTATTAGCTACGACACATAATTACAAAGATAGCTTCGGCAAAAAGTAATTAACCTACAAATTTGATTGAATATAATAGTAATAAAATAATATAATAATACAAAAATTTTGGTGCATTTAGTTGGTTTTTGCAATAAGGGTACGATATAGGATAGTTTTTATCCCGAGAGTATGTTCCCAAGAGATAATTCTCTACTATCATACGGGTGATGTCGCTGATAGTAGCCAGTCATAATATAAAACAGTCGGGTAAATAGTATCAACAAACGGAGACAGATCTCTCGAATGACAGCTTCACTCTAGGGTGAAAGACCCAACCATCGTCTGCAAATAATATTTTCTCACAAATTGTCATCGTTCCGTCCAGAATGAATTTAATCAAATTAAGTTCTTCTTGTTATGTTTTATTTTCTTGCTTTTAAAGTGGACATTTATTTTTGGGACGAAAGAAAGTCATTAGGATTTGTTAGTTTATTTCCAGAAGTTTAGGGAAATGTCAAAAGCGTAAATTGTACAGTTTCAAAAAAAAAGGTCTAAATAATCTGCTAGCTTGATTTAGTCAAGTTCGGCCTTGACTAAATCAAGCTAGTAGATTATACTGTATCTTAATATAAAATAACGAAATTACAGGTTTTTGGAAAAAATATTATACCATAGAAATGTGACAATTTATAGACTTAACTAAAGAAACTGTAGATATTTCGATACAATGGACATTTCTATACAGTGGACGTTTCGAAACAGTGGACGTTTCGAAACAGTGGACTTTTCGATATAATAGACATTTCGATACAGTGGACATTTAGATACAATGGACATTTCGATTAAATTGACGTTTCAATGTCCACTGTATCAAAACGTCCACCTTGGACATTTCGATATACTGGACAATTTGACAAGGACATTTCGATAAAATTGACGTTTCAATAAAGTGGACATTTTGATACAGTGGACATTTCGATACAGTGAAAATTTCGATACAGTGGACATTTCGATACAGTGGAAATTTCGATACAGTGGAAATTTCGATACAGTGGAAATTTCGATACAGTGGACATTTCGATACAGTGGACAATTTGATGTAGTAGACATCATGTGACTAGAGGTTATATAAATACCACTTTAAATTGATTTTCATGCCAGTAACATCACCGCCACTCTAATATTTAAAATCAGTAGAAAGCAAAACTGTATAAGCAGAAATTCCTAGTGATATTTCACTAGGACCTCTTTTACTGAGAGACATTAACTCTAGATAAATATATGACTGTCCACCTATATAAACAGTATGGATAACACACATGATTACTCGAATGCTTCGTTAGATAAGGAGACGGATGTCTCCGGGATAAGGCGCCATCACTTCTCGTCAATAGTGTTGTCCGATACCCCGGGACTCTCCGAGATTCTTGACGGACATTATTGATATGGTGAAAATCTCGACGGAGATATTTTACTAAAGAAACTGAAGATTTTGCCCAATAACAAAAAATCGTCTTAGATAACTAATTCCTCCTCATACTTCTGCCGTTTCCAAAAAAAACTTAATCAAATAAATTTATTGCGCGTCCTGCAGTGCTATTATCTAAAAAAACAGCCTTGAGCGCAGCGCTGGCCGCAGCGACGAAATCCAAATAGGTACCTACATTGAATTAACAATCTAATGGATTAATAAATTGGATTGTTAATTTTATGTACAGTCACCCATTAAAAGTGCTTAGATACCTTAACGCCTATTTTCCCTTGCACGTTAGAGTTCAAGTTTTCGAAAATTAAACTAGATGGCGTTGGTTTCTTCACAGCTAAGTGGCGAGCAAAGGCAATCTCACAAAGTATATACTTGACTTTTAGTTTAACAAATAATAGACACATGCGTCATCATTGTCGTCAACAACTGATTGTAGTTCATAATTTCATCGTTCAAATTAGAGTCATGTTGACCTAGCGGTTTAGCATGTGCAGATAGATGCGTAAATCAATGAGCCATGAGTTCAAATCTCACGTAGTACTCACACTTTTTGTAAGTTTTTTTGTTAGTCTTTTTGTAAGTAACAAAAGAATTTGGAAGGAATATTAAATCAAAGCTGTGGATATTTATTTGTAATATAATATTCAAGTGGGTAGTTACTCAGCAAAATGAAAAAAATGCAGGTAAACAGTTGACAAAAGGCACTATTAAAAAATAATATGTTTATTTCTTACAATTTCTTAATCAAATTTAACAATCACCGTTTATTAATCACCGAATAAGATTATAATATTATATATAATTTCTTATTGAGGCCATAGCTTAAGTATTCGTTTCCAAAATTTGGAAAGAGGTTTGAAGCTTATGTAACCTTAACAAAAACAAACAAAATACCAGATAATTTTATCACAAAGGTCAAAAGGATTAAAAATGTAGGCTAAAAACTATAAAATTGCACAACAACACATCAAGTGTTCATAACTTTTTTAAGTTGTTTTAAATACGGATATTAAGTTAAACACACATAACAAGGTCTCCAGTTAATACAGAAAATAAGTATATATATAGCATAGTGGTTCGTCGACCGACGTCCGTTTTCTTCGTACTCCCTTATCATGGTTTGATGCTGCAACATGTTTATTAGTTTTAGTCTGCCAGCTCTTTGATGGTGTTTCAAAGAACCCTCTTCTTCAAATCATCATATCCATAGAACAACTGTTTTTCTCTGCAACAATAAAACAGAAATATATAATATCCAATAATGATTATTATATAGGAGTTTTTTGTTTAAAAGCGTTAAAAAAACTACTTACGTTTACACCGGTCTCTCTGGTTACTTCTGACAAGTTTTTGCCTTGATTATGCATAGCAATTATTTGAGTTCTTTTTACTAAATCTATATAACAATGCATATTTACTCATTTTCGTAAAATAAGTAGACAATACACCTGGTTAAAAATAAAATTGAACGAAAGGCGCTGGAACGATATAATCGAAATTAACTTAGCGAACAACCAATTGAGCTTAGTCATAACTCTTTGGTCTAAGTATTATTTATACTACCTACTAGTTATTTTTTATAAGTAAATCCATATTCAACCTACCCTCTCAAGTTTGAAAACTAACACATAGATAATCAAATATTTATAAATTGATACTTATTCAATTTTAATATCTTCATCTCTTTAAAAGAAATTATAAATTATTTCAATGTTTGAAGAAACAAAAAGAAAGTACAAAAATAAGCATTAATTAAGCATTAATCATTTGGAGCACAGCGGCGCCATCTATTAACAGTATAATGTAATGTTGTCGATAGCAACATTTCAATCAGGTTTTACGCTAGATGGCGTCATTTCTCGCTTCACACGATTTTATTTCTGTACTTCCTATGCACTTTTGCAGCAGACTTTACATATTTGGATGAGAATAGCACGCCAGTTAAGGAGTTTAATTCCCTAACAGGGTCAATGTTTCCTGATAGCTACAACCTTAGGGGACTTTAAGTCAATAGTGAATAGGTTACTTCTAGGCAAGCGTGCTCCATCGTCGACTACATCATCGTTTTCCATCAGGTGAGATAGTGGTCAAGCGCGAGTCATAGTAATAAAAAAAACTGGGCAAGTGCGAGTCGGACATGCGTGCATGTTTTTTTTAGTTCATATGATTCTAAATGGTTAGCAATTGGAAAAAACTATAGTGTCAAGGAAATAAACTGTTTTCATAGGTAAGTTTGTACGGAACCCTCGGTGTGCGAGTCCGAATCGCACTTGCCCAGTTTTTGTAATAGGTATAGAACATACCCAACCCGCACTGGGCCCGCGTGGTGGATTACGGCCCATTCCCTCTCCTAGAGAAGAGGCCTGAGTCCCAACAGTGGGAACATTATAAGGCCGACTATGCTATGCTATAGAACATACTTTCATGAATACGTACAAAGCGTTTTGGGAACACATTCGTTATGCATACAGCCACCACTCCCGCAGGGACTCCTCTGGGACCACTCCTTAGTGGTCCCAGAGGAGTCCCTGCGGGAGTCTGTGTTTCCTGATAGCTATAACCTAGGGGTCTTTCTTTTGCTTCTAGGCAAGCGTGCTCCATCGTCGGCCACATCATCGCTTACCATCAGGTGAGATAGTGGTCAAACGCGAACCTATCCACAATAAAAAAAATATGTTACTTTACTAAATGTAAAAAAAAAATGTTATGTTGATATTACAAATAGACATTTCAATATTATTTATATGTATAGATGTATAGAAGATAATGCTACTCTTATCCCAATCTTTCCTTCTACACTTCTCAATTAGCCATCACTTCAGTCATTAACTAAATCCAAACTTCCATCATTCATGAACCCACCAACACTTTGTATTAAAAAATATATCTTCAACATGATGACTTCGAAAGGACCTTTGTTATGTTAACAAAATTCCCAAAAAGAGTAAGCCATATTATCTAAACATTTTCCTATCACAACGACCTTTCCAAACCCATTTGCCTTTCAGGATCACCAATACCTACTTATCCACGAAATCATCGAACCCACAAAATGTTGCCATCATAATCTCATTACACGATAACCGAACCATCAAAGTATGAACATAATAATTTAACACCCATTTACTACAAGCTCTAACAGATACGTCAGAAGCCGGACTTCCGCCACCCGGGATAAGCACACAGATAGTGTTGCGAAACGACTTCATCCCGGGAACTTTTATTTTTAAGTTGAACTTTCGAGTTGACTCGGAAATTCAAAGTAGATGTCACAAGTTTTGTTATTTGTTGCTGTTTGTATGCGATGTGATAGCCAATACTGAAGTTGCTATTTTTGCTGTCATTACAATTTATCCAATAACTTTTGCTTGTAGTGGAAATTTATGTTGAGAAGTATCCATTGTTTTGGGGGTGATTCCCGCCCGCTGTAACGCAAAGGGCAACTGTAGGAAAACAGGTGGGTTATAGTCAGTTAAAATCTGACACGGGCCCCTCTCGCTCAACCCAGAATGAGAGAAGTTATTTGCTGATTTCCCACTTCAAAAAAATATGTAAAAATGTATTAATTAATAAGTTTAAAATTAAATATCACAAAGGGCGTCATAAGAAAGCTCTCACATCAAATAAACTGATCAAAACCGTCCTTAACTCACACTGTCTCAATATCCTTAACGATCAACGTAAACACATAACTAAATCCCGTTTGCCAAATCCCGGGGTTTTATCCCAACACTAGTAAAGTATCGAATCTCGGCTTACGTTAAGTACAAACGTGCTTAATATTTAAGATGTCTGCTTATCTTTACCGTTGTGTTATCAGCAACTCCTTTTTACCTACAAAATGGATATTTTACATAACGTGGTTAAGTTGAATGCTATCATCGCACTTGAGAATATGTTAGGGGAGGATTTTGGGGAAATTCAGGTAAATATGTTGTTCCTCGTTCGTGGAAGTTTTCGGTTTATCAGTGTATGAGAGATTTTAGATATTATTGCTGGAAGTAGTGGCAACATTGTAAGGACCACTTTTGCCAAGTAAATTGAGTCGTGTAAATACATTTTCATCCGCGATGACTAAGTAATTTATTTGAACCGTAAATCATCGTAATGTCTGTCTGTTACGTTTATGTTGGTTGTTTGGTACAACCGTGGCCAGCCTACGACTGTACCAAACAGGGATGAATTCAATAAAAGGGGAGATATCCGAAGCCGTACTTTTTATTTTCGTGTCGATGGATTCAAATTACTTTTTTCTGACCAATAGCTGGCAACCTGTACAACTCTATTATCGACTTCGTAAAAATCCTGGAAGGGGCAGGTGGATGTGCAGCACGGGCAGTACAGCAGGTGATGCATGTCCTGTGAAGCGGCTCCATACGGGCACTGTACTTGAGATTGGTCGAGGATGCCCCATTTGGCTAGATTGTTTGTACAGCAACCATCCGGGGTTAGCAGTCGGTGCAAAGGCCATAGTATAACGTGTTAGAAAGTCATCATTATTTTATTGCTAAATAGATCCCTCCCTTTAACGGTAATGTTAATGTATAGCTTCGTTTTCCTCTTGCATCGGATTTGGAATGTTATTAACATTCCAAATCACTGTACGTAGGGTGGAGCGAAAAACATATATTTAAAAAAAATTCAAATCTTCTGGATTAACAAAATTATAGCTTTGTAAGTCAATATCTTCAGGTGGCGCATTAGATATGAATTAAGCGAAAAAACACAAATTTTAGCTGGCAATAGGAACTGTGTTTCAGGCAATATTACAACTTGTTTAAAAATATTAAAGAACAATTAATAGCTACGCCAAACATCAAAAATATGACAGTTTTCCTGGGTCCTAATAAAGACCCAGGAAAACTGACTTATTATATATATAGATGTATTTTTGGCCAGTGCTTAGCACATTGATATTTAGATCTGGAAGCTCAGGACTGTACATTGTAGAATTGTTCTGCAGAATTGTTCGTAAGAGTTACTGTGGCCCTGATACGCAAAAGTTTTAGTCAGTCACAGTCTGACACTCCCTCTCGCTCCACCCAAAGTTGGAGAAGAAATTTGACGATTTCGTACATCAAAAATCTATACATGCCTAGTCTTCTACAAACAAGCGTGGACTTCTTTTTTAATGATATAAACTAGTGCACGATTGCGATCCCACCTGATGGTAAGCAGTGATGCAATCGATGATGGTGAATCACACTACTTTATTAAGAGCCTATTCACTCTAGCCTTGAAGAGACCTAAATTATAATCGGACGGGAAGACCGCAGCTGGCAAATTGCAAATTTAGAACGAGGTATCATGCGGGTTCCTTTTTAAAGGCCTGTTAAAGCCTGAAAGCGACAATCCAGACTCAAGCCTAAACCGGACGGATTGTAAGTAGAAACAAACAACAATATCTATTTAAAAACCGACGGAAACAATTCATGCTGAAACAAAAAGAATCTCATCAGTCAAATGCATTCGCAGTACTGAACGTTTTCGATCGCGACTCGAATGCGAGCCGGCGAAATGAGTGCCTGTGGTCGACTGGAAGCTATCAGTTACGGAGTATGGAATAAATGGATTAAAAATGTACGGTCAAATAGACACACTTTTCTGAAGAATTGACGACACGGTTGGCGCAGTGATTGAGCGAATGTATGCTGTGCTGCGCGTCGCGCTTTCAATCCCAGCACGGAACAAAATATATTTGTATGGCTACAGATAGTTGTTCTGGGTCTGGGTGTCACTTACTGTCACTCATGGCGTGTAAACTCACATACAAAAATATGTGAGTTTACATGTTTATGAATGAACCTACGATACAGGAGTAATTTTTTACACGGTCCGGGGAATCGAATCCAGGGCCAGCTTTAGCAATCGCTTGCCACCACGAGGCAGAAAGAAGTTTCCGGCTTCATGTGATAGTTGTCCCGAAAAAGTCTGCTGCGAGTGACACGATCCAACCTGGGAGAGATCAGGGTAGGAGAAACGGCATTACGTGGTTTCCGAGGCACGGGGAAGCTACACGGACTGTCACAGAGTAATTTCTAATATTTTTAATAATTTTTTTGCGCAGCGCGGGAAATCGAACTCAGGACCAGGTTCAACGGTCGCGCTCGCCACCACGAGGCACAACGAAGTATTCGGCCTCATGTGACAGTTTTCACAAAAAAAAATTGGTGTGGGTCCACTCCATTCACTGTCTACTCTGTGAACGGAAACAATGAACGGGCCGCAACGGATCGCAACAAAAGGCGATAAACAGCGGGACGTTTGATTACTTTACACTACCACTACTACTGGAACGGAAAACGAGACTGTTCCGTATTTATACAGGGTGTTCAAAGTTGCGTTGAACTTTGTCGTAGAGTTATATGATTCCGTAACTAAGGGTCAATATTGCTTCTTCTACAGCCCGCTGCTTTGCCCCGGTGAAAGTAGAAATTTATCGCTATTCCAAGACATGGTCTATCCAGGTGTCAAATTTCTTTCAAATCTGTTCAGCAGTTTCAGCGTGAAGGAGTAACATACATACACAAACAAACTTTCGCCTTTATAGTATTACTGCTGCCGGCGGCTTCGCCCGTGTGATAATAAACATTATCCGAAGGGAAAATACTGTCGGGACTCTCCGCATAAAAAGCATCTTATGTGCTATTCCAGGCCATGGTCTACCCGTATACTAAGTTGCATCAAAATTCGTTCAGCCATACGAGTACAAAGAAGTAACAATCATAAACACACGTGGGATATCTATGGGTAGTCTGAGCCGGTTCCGACTTTCCGAATTCGGGTGCCTCAGTAATGATTAAAGTGAACACACTTAACAGTAAAATAAAGGTAGAACTACATTGGGCCCACGTGGGCCAAGCGGGCCACGTACGCCGATCTGGGCGCGTCGGTCTCCATACATTTTATATGGCAACTAGACTTGTAGAGCTACATTAGATCCACGCCACGCGACGTGACTACAAATCAAGTGTGGCCCACGAGTGCGTTGGTCTAATGTAGTTTTCACTTTACTCAGATAACCCTTATATTTTGCTACTGGGTACTCGAACTCGATTAACTAGAGAAAATTTAGCTTCTTAGAATATTTAACTAAGAAGGATACAATATTTATTGTAAAACGTACAGCTACAAACCCAACCAAATTTTCCAGTAAAAACAAGTTGCACGAAATAAACTCCAAAATTTTCGATAAAATACGTTAATAATCCCATCAAGTGCAGGCTTTCTCGAAAAACAATCAATAGAATAACTACCGTCCGGTAAAAATAACGCGCGAAGCAAAGCAAATTGATAGAAAACAAGACAGGACGTCGTGAAAGCCGATGAAATTCACAGAAGCTGACTTTCCCTGATTTAAAAACTCGTTTGTTATGGGATTTCTTGGACAAACTTCGATTATAATTTTTGAAGCTTAAAATTCGTTTTTTTTTTCTTATATAAGTAATGATTGTTTTTTTTTTTTATGTGGGAAAATCATTTATTGACATAATGGGCGGAGTAAGAGATAGTGTCAGACTTTTACTGACTAAAAACTCACTCATGTTCCTTCTTTGCCTTCGTCCACGGGCCCCGGGTTTCACTTTCACACTACCCTTGGTTTTCATATAAAGTGCTCAGGAAAGCCAGTGAGTTTTGTTGAATGCCCTTTAGCTGTAGACTATTATTAATATTCACCAATTATTCAGTTTTCGAATCTCATGCCAACTTTTTTGATTTTTTAAGCCAAGTTTGTTGTTTTGTTAAATCAATCATAAAATGTTTACTTACGGCATAATTTCGGTATTTTTATGAAATAAAGTTATTATTATTTATTCATTACTGATCAGATTCGATTCTGATGGTTATAGGCGTTCGCAAGGCAATCCGGCCACCATGGGTTCGCTGTCCGGCCGCCCGGGCCTCACATTGATGTTTACAAAACCGTAGGGGCCAAGTAAGACCGATGCCCACCAGGGCCACAGTAAATTTCTGAAAAGAAACCGTGGTCATAAAACGCAAAAAGCAAAAGGACACAGGTGGGTTTTAATCAGAAAAACACACCCTCTCGCACCACCCTAGAGCAGGAGGGTCAGTGGATGATTTTTTTCTCTTCAAAAAGTAAACCCTATCGTTACACCCAGAGCGGGAGAATTTATTTATTACATGATTTTCCAACTCAAAAAAGAAAAGGCTATGAGAAATGATAAACCAAGTTCGTGCCAGTTGCATTTCACATGTCATCATCTTCTGCCTGCTCCCATGATATTTGAAGTCGGCGCAACACATATTTTTCTCCCATTCTGTCCTGTCACCCGTCACGCTATCACGAACTCCCTTTTCTTTTATATCACTGTTCACACAATCCATCCATATATTTTCTTTGGCCTCCATCTCCATCCATCCACATGCATACTGACATCTTAGTTGCATGTCACATGTAATACTACAAAAAAACCACAAACAAGTATTTATGGTGCTTTTAAATAGTTCTTTTTGACATTTAGCTCGCGCCAATACGACAAAAGAAGCGTTTCATTGATGAAAAGAACCCTAATAGACCTGCCACGCACGTGACCGCTTTATACAAAAAAAAAAAACATGAAAGGGACTAACTGCCAACGAGTGGAAACCATAAAAGGCTCAAGATCAAAACAAAGAGCCATGGAAAACTTCGACACACTCATTACGTAATGTTTTTACAAGTTTTTTATTTACAAATTAAGTGTTGTTTGCAAGAAAAATGGGTCTACGTTTGGCAGTTATTGTTCTACAAGCGAGTTTATTACTTTTAATATTGTGGGAGTTTGCGTATGTTTCGTAAGTTTTCTTTTCTTTGAAATTCGTTTTTGGTGGACTTCCTTGCGTCTTCAAAGTTCTTTGAAAGTTGAATAACTTTCAAAGGTCGGCTACAGAAAGTCGGTTTTTCTTGAGTTTTGATGATCAAAGCTTATTTGTTCACTCTAATAATATTGCTTTAGCTCGATTGATTGCCCTTCTACAGAGTTTGGTGTAAGTTAACCCAATAACCGGGCTTAAACCGATTAATTGCTTTATTTTACTGTCGATAGTCTCATCTCTAGTCGTGATCCTATTAATAGTAGGCTAAAAGGACTTAGTATTCAAGCCAAAAACATAAAAAAATATATACTTAAATACAGCTCTCTTCTTGGTCACTTCACTCTTGGCAGTGTGGTCGTGGTTATCACGAAGGTAGCCCTCCGGAAGCTGTCAGAGTACGCCACAAGACTTCCCGCCACTTTTGCTTGCTAGCAGTCATCTGGGCGCACACGTTCAGTGGGCCGCCTTGATCAGCCGCTTTGATCTGGTCTATCCATCGCATCAGTGATCTGCAACGCGTCCTAGTCCCGTCCACCTTTCCTTGTATAACAAGGCGTTCGATTTTTTCGAAAACAAGTCGATATATATCATTATATATCGTGTCGTGGCCAGATCTTAGAATTGATCATCAATAAGAACGGCACGTAAGAAAGCAATTCTTCGTCTAAAACCTACATTTAAACACTTATTTGGTTTATTGCTTAATCCGTTAGATAGTAACACAAGTTTTACACACGTAAGTCCACAATAATTAATACATAACGTGCCTTAGGTGTGATTACATAAACCATAGACAAACAGTCTGGCAAGTGGTCTGTTAGACATACAAATGTTTGTCTAGATGCGGTAAGCAAGCTCGCAACACTACCATAGTGTTAGTGGTTAGACTTTATCATTACGCCCATCGGAATATAGGTACGGCTGCATCACAGAGATCAGAATTTGGAGCTCAAGACATAGTGGACTTTATTTGAGGTGAAAAATCATCTATTGACTTCTTCGTCAAACTTTTACTGACTAAAACCACATCTGTCTAAGGAGACAAAAGCAAAGGGCAACTAAAGATAGTTGCCCTTTGCGTTCTAGGACCATGGTTTCCTTATCAGGAAATCCCCATGGCCCTAGCGGGCATAAGCCCTGTTGGCCCCCTACAGATTGCTAACATCTCTATAAGACGCGCGTGGAACGCAACGCGGCGTCGACGACTCGAGCTCGGTCTTTACCAGGCGGCCTGACAGCGAGCTACCCATTGCTCGACGTGCGCAAGCCCGCGCCAACGGTGGCCCATGATCAACCTGCAACCCTCGACCCCCGGGGCGTTCCGTTACGGCTGCGGCCATCTCCTTCGCTTCTCACCGACCGCATCTCATTACCTCTCTCTCCGGACCATGACCTCAAAACCAGGAGAGGTCGTGGCCGCTGATGGCCTCCACGAGGACACGGCTGTGCTCCGCCCGAGCGGGGCACACCACCGCGTCTTCCAGGCGATCCGCACAATGACACTCATACGTTCGAAAGAGAGAGAAAAAAGTATAACCAATTTCAGAATCACCCTTTTTTTTAAACTCGGTTACAATCTCTTGGATACTATGTAATCCATAACAAAAACCTGAGTCCTTAGCTCGAAACAAGTTCTAATAAACACAGTCAAGCGCACAATAGCTCAATAGTAATCGACGATGAATGGACGCATTTGTCGACGATACAGTGCTTTGTGCACTCGCGACTGTGTGTGGACTGTATTATCCACGTTGTGTGCAACATTGTGTTGTCGTCGGAACAATGTTGGTGGATAGATACAAATAAGATTTGTTTAGTCAGTTTTCTTTTAAAGACTACTACGCTTTTTAGGACCGGTACATGACTCCTCCCGCCTTAGGTGGAATGAGATGTGACCTGTGTAAGGCAGCAGTGACTCTTTCAAACAATCTGGCAGTCCTGTTAATCCTAGTAATATATCTTTTTGACTAGGTTGGCTCGATGGCTGATTTTCATAAAGATGTGAATTCATCATCTGTCTAGTCTTTTCGCAACGATGGTTTCTTGTCGTTTCGTGTGCAGCAGAATACCAGCTCCCCTAGCCAAGTTACGACCGTTTCGTTTCGATTCTCTTGCGTCGAACGCCTCGAGTAGGCCACGCCTCCGATTCCTTTGTTCTGACGTCATTTCAACGCTCAGTCATGTGGAAATCTGATCTACAAAACCCAGTTACCGAGTAACACTAAAGCGGGAACTACATTAGACCGACGCACACGTGGGCCACGCCTGATTTGTACGTAGAGTCGCGTCGCGTGGCGTGGATCTAATGTTACTCTACAATTCTAGTAGAGACCGACGCGCCCGGATCGGCGTACGTGGCCCACGTGTGCCCAATGTAGTTCTACCTTATATCTCTTGCCAATACTGGTCAGAATTTCGGGTATCTGAAAACCCGAAATCAACCTTTCTACTCAGAAGCCTTTCTACAACTTTTTATTCAGAAGTCAAAGTTGTAGACGTCTAAACATAGTTAGATATTAAACGACAAATAAGTATAAAAAAGTATTTTCCGTCTGAATCTGCCAATGGCAATTCAACATCAAAACGGATATAAAAGTTTCGCGCAGCTTGTAGCGCGCTCCATCGGGAGGAAATCTCATAAAAATAACAGAGTCATGTTAACAAACTGTTTCATCCCAGTACCAGTGTACCTATTTACAACTTTTTTATTCGGTTCCTATAACGAACGAGAGGTTGATTTTACTAATGGTTGTTCGTCAATTTTGCGTACTTTTTTTAGGGAGATATTTTTATCCATTTAACCGCCAACATCGAATATATCCGACTAACTCGCTCTTTCTCGCGTTTATTCCGCCAAGGTAGCACATCCACGACCAAATACTCCACCTCGTCAGCTCTTCTGTCACCTGTAGGGATTGAAGAGCTAAATGAGATGGAGTACCCAGTCGCAAACACACCACCCTGGCGAATAGGACTCGAAAACACTCGTGGGACCAATCCGACACGAGCGGTTAAAGGGTTAAATAACGCAAGCGGTTAAAGGGTTAAGAAAACCATCCTCAAAGCAGTTACAAAAATCAACAAAAAGAAGTTCTGCTGGTGACTAGTATAAAAATCGTGGCTAATTAGTCAATTATGATTACAATCTTAAATGAGAGGCATATAATCAAAGTTTATAATAATGATGATAATATTAGCAGATGATCCACCCTTACAGTTTATTTTTTTACCTTTGAAAAAAAAAACTCTGCTAGGAATAAATACACACAACTACATTGAGCAAAGTCTTTAAGTCAAGAGTGAATAGGTTACTTCTAGGCAAGCGTGCTCCATCGTCGGCCACATCATCGCTTACCATCAGGTGAGATGGTGGTCAAACGCGAGCCTATCAATAATAAAAAAAAGAGCACACGTGGGCCACGTACGCCGATCTGGGCGCGTCGGTCTCTATTTATTTTATATGGCAACTAGTCTTGTAGAGCTACATTAGATCCACGCCATGCCACGCGTTACTACGTAAAATCAGGCGTGGCCCACGTGTGCGTCGGTCTAATGTAGTATTTTTAATTGATATAAACTAGTGCTTGACTGCGATCCCATCTGATGGTAAGCAGTGATGCAATCGTTGATGGTGAGGTGCACTAGTTTCATCATCATCATCATCATTTCAGCCGAAAGACGTCCACTGCTGGACATTTGTCTCCCCCAAGTGTCGCCACAATGAACGGTCCTGTGCGTCTCGCATCCATCGGACCCCCGCAACCGTTACCAAGTCATCGGTCCACCTTGTAGGAGGCCTTCCAACGCTACGTCTTCCGGTACGTGGTCGCCATTCCAGTTTATGAAGAGCCTATTCACTCTAGCCTTGAAGACACCCAAATTATGATCGGATGGAAACACCACAGCAGGCAAATTGTTCCAGTCCTTCGATGTACGCGGTATAAACGACGAGGCGAAACGCTTAGTCCGGACCGTCGAGGTTTCAACAGTATCTGCTTAAGTCCTTTATCGTGGGTGCGCTCATAAACATGTAAACATGCATACACAAGACACCCAGACCCGGAAACATCTCTCTGTACGCCATACAAATATTTGTTCCGTACGGAAATCGAACCCACGACACGCAGCGCCGTAGCCAATCGCTGAATCACTGCGCCAGCCATGTCGTCACTCGTACTATATAGGGTGACTGGTAATTAGTGACCGATACTTAAACACTTGATTGTACTCATGATTACAAACAACTTTCCTAAAGAAACTTTTTTTATATACTCACTAGTTTTATCACAGTAACAAAACAGCTGTTTGAATCTAAGGCTGTTTGTAACACGCGCGCGCACGCCTATGGGTTTGCAAGCCGCGCGGGTGTTTTATTACTATTGTAGGTACGGCGGCGTCTAGCGGCTAACAGCTGAGCGGTTGCCGGTCGCTGACGCGCGCGCGTATTTAAACAGCTGTTTTGTTATTGTGATAAAACTAATGAGAATATAAAAAAAGTTAGGGAAGGTTGTTTGTAATCATGAGTACAATCACGTGTTTTTAAGTATCCGTCACTAATTACCAGTATTTTTCACCTGTGTCTAAATTAGTCAAGCCACAAGAAAAAAGTCCTCTCATCAACCCTTACGATCGATAACACCCAACAAAAGATAAGATACAGGTAAAATACAGGAACCCGTCACATCTCTCTCTGACCTAAATAACAACTTTTGTATCCATTTATGGAGTTGAAGATGTACCTTCCCAAGTCTTAATACGGTACTGATCTCGACAAGTCGGAGTTTTTAACTTTTAGTTTTTAACGCTCGGTTCTTGAGTATATTTGTAAGTGCTGAAAAAGTTTAGTTAAGGTTAATAACGTGATTTCATACTTTTTTACGATGTTTGAGAATCTGTTTTGTTTATTTTGATCTTAAGATTTCGCAGTGTTTGTTAGTTAACATGGTAGTATAATTTAAGGTAAGTAATCATGGAACTTTTTTGATCTGCAATAAAATTGCCTAATCGACACAAAAAAATGAAACCGAAATCATTATATTCTTGCACAACCAGTAAAGCAAAAACCTGTGACCACGAGCTCTTAACACGATCCATTTTACGAACTAAACTGAACTGTTAGGGTTAGAGCTATATAGGGGGCACAGCTCCATCCCTCTTTCTCGCTCACACTCTACATTTTATCATAGTAAGGCCCCTGGCCCCCTATGTAGGCACATATAATGAACACACCAAGCAACAGACTGAAAAACTGACCGACTGCAAAAGAAAATAATCAAAATCTCGATCTTCTCCAAGTCAAAAAGCAACAATAAAGCAAGTTCACGTAATTGAAACATCAGTAGTAAAACAAACGAAGTTTTAGCACATTGTACAAGCTAATAAAATGTGGGGCAACATTTCATACAAGTTTGTCCTCTCACTAAGTTTTATTGGAGCAACTATTGTACTGGTGGTCGGTGATAGTTTGATGGTAGTTCACAAACTTTGATAGACAGAGAATGGGCTGAGATTTGGTGGATGAGTTTGTGTATTAAGGTTTTTAGTTCGTATTGGAGTTAAGAATTTCGAAGAAGGGACTTTGATATTGGCATGTTTCAATTTCATGTGAACTTTCATGATGACCTTTCTCAAACTTTGATAGACAGAGAATGGGGTGAGAATTGGAGGATGGACTTTGTGCATTCAAAGTCAAAGTCAAAAGTTTTTATTTCTCATAGGCCTACATGGGCACTTATAAAATGTCAGAAGCTAATGCACGGTTCCAAATTGGACGTTTTAAAGTTGACCCATTAAAGTTCAATTTGTGTTGAAGTTAAAAATTTCAAAGGGAGCTTCAATTTCATTTGAACTTACATACAAGTTTGCGTTGAGTGCTGTTATCTCACGGTAAAGGAAAACATATTATAATATTTCTGATCTTGTAGAAAGTTCTACAGTGCATAAATATACGTTTCTAGAGCTAACTTATTTCCTACACTATTGTTAAGTTTCTCTAATACATAAAAATCTATTGATAAAGATAAACATACATCATGGTCCTAGAACGCAAAGGACAATTGAAGGACACAGGTTGGTTTTAGTCAGTAAAAATCGGGAGTGCGTGTGAGAAGTCATTAAATAATATCCCGCTTCAAACAAAAAGGTGTTTGCTATAGAACTCCTCCGAAACTGCTAGACTGATTTTTATTATTTTTTTGTAGTGTATATTTGAGTATAGATCGAAAGTTTTACCCTAATTTATATGGCAGCTAGTGCATTCAGTGACACGTTAATCAGGAAACCAATGATAGACATCATTTCTCTTGGTATTAGTAACTGGCTTCGAACACCAAAAAGGTACATAAGCGTAAGCATAAAGCATAATCAGCCTTTTAATGATCCCACTGTTGGGACTCAGGCCTCCTCTCTCTAGGAGAGGGAATGGGCTGTAATCCACCACGCGGCCCAGTGCGGATTGGTGAATGTCATATGTCTTCGAATTTTTGGTTCTAGGACATGCCGGTTTCCTCACGATGTTTTCCTTCACCTTTTTGAGAGCAGTGGTGATGAAAAAAGGTACAGTAACAAATAAAATAATAGTACTATAATATTCAGATAACAGTCACGTTTTGAAGACTTATACTATTACATAATAATGTAACATATTTTCAGCCGTTGGCACGGCAGAGATATGAATGTCGACATTATCATAAAATACTAGATAAGAGTGTATTTTATATTGTCCTAGAACCTGTGTATTCTATTTCCATAGAGAAATGTGAGTGGTATTTTTTTTGGCAAGTACAGGTACAATAGTTTCCCATGTTATTGAAAGAGTTATGAATATACATGTGGATGGAGAGAGAGGCCAAAGATAAGAGGGATGGATTTTGTGAGGAGTGATAGGAAGATGATGATTCAAAGGTAATACGGCCGTCTGGTAACTGTCCGAACCGAGCCCAAGTCGTCGACGGCGCGTAGTGTTCCACGCGCGCCTCAAGGAAATGTCAGCAAAACCGTAGGGGCCCAGCAGGGTCGAAGCCTACTGGGGCTATGGGTGATGCGAAACAGAACCCCGGTTCCCTGGTTCGAAGGCAAAGAAAGAACAGGAGTGGGTTTTAATTAGTAAAAGTCTGACATGAAAAGGGCGGGAGAGGTCATTAGATGATTTTCCACATGATAAAAAGCATAAATCTACTTGTAGCCTGGGGATCACCATTCTAAAAAAAATGATTTTCAAAATAGTTGCAGATATACAACTGTTGTATGGATTTTAATGTATAATAAAATGAGCAATGGTAGCTCAGTGGTAACTCTGGCTCCGACTTACGAGTTGCTGGTTGTGGATTCAAACCCGACCAGGCGCATTACTTTGAAAACGGTAAACGAAAACAAAATGAGGAAACCGGCATGTCCTAGAACTAAAAATTCGAAGATATGTGACATCCACCAAACTGCGTGGACCCGTGTGGTGGACTACGATCCATTCCCTCTCCTAGAGATGAGACCTCAGTCTCAGCACTGGGTTATAATATTATAAGTTTAAATCATCATCATCATCATCTTCCTGCCCTTGTCCCGTGTTACTTGGGGTCGGCGCAACACGTTTTTTTCTTCCATTCTGCCCTGTCACTCGTCATGCTATCACTAACTTCCTTTTCTTTCATATCACTCTTCACACAATCCATCCATCTTTTCTTTGGTCTCCCGGATCTCCCTCTCCATCCATCCACATGTAAACTCATAACTCTTTTAGTAACATGCGTTTCATCCCTGCTCTTCACATGACCATACCGAGACAAACGATTCCCTTTCAACTTTTCAGTCACTGGTGCCACTTTCAAACTTCTCCTAATATACTCATTTCTCACTTTATCCATTCTCGTCACACCACACATCCATTATAATAAAGTTAATTATACTATGCTTATTATTCTAACCTACAAGACTCAACCAAATTAACTAATTTTATCACCAGATTAGTTAATATCACATAATCGAGACAAGATAAAAAAATAAAAAAAAAACAAAATTACCTACGTTCATGAACAAAGTGATTACATTTTATGTGTAACAAGAAAAACTCTGATATACTGAACAGACATCTTAAAACACACCCTCGAGAATCTTGTATCCCCCAAAATGTCCTCAAGGTGGGTCGTTAGATAAATACAAAGATGGGGGCCTGCTTATAAAAAGGACGATTCTAACGCTCCATGTAACAAAGAAAACCGTACTTTAGGAATAAGGGCCAGCGAAATAATGGTGTGGACACAAGCTAGGGGGTCTTTGAGTTAAGAGTGAATAGGTTACTTCTAGGCGAGCGTGCTCCATCGTCGGCCACATCATCGCTTACCATCAGGTGAGATAGTGGTCAAATGTGAGCCTATCAAAAAAACATCTTCGAACAGCTCAAGGTTAAAAATTGGCCCAAATGGGATTGGACTCCTGAGTTTGCTTCGGTGTTTCTTCTCAGGGTAGTCAGCTAGAAAACTCCGGCCTCATCTAGTTTAAAATGACGAAAAAAAATTGATGTGTAAAAGTGTTTTTTTTTTTAACCTATTTGCAAAAAAAATAAATCATTTATCAAACGAAAATACTCCCTGGATTAGAAGTATTATTTGTGCTAATTATAATTATGTGGATTGGGTAAAGCAGGTGACATTATGGTCGCGCGTGACGGACGAAGACGACGCGGCTCTGAGCGAGAGAGAGACAAGCTAGTGATGTGACGTGTGTAATTTTTAACGCACATAACATGTGTGACAATAATGCGAATGCGACTGATATATGTTACTTTATTTATAGTATGTAATTATAATGGCTTTTAATAAATTTATTGATTTATCGGGACATTTAGCGTCCCGTTCAGGCGCAAATTGGGACGCGTCCCCAGACACCTCAAAATCGGGACACCTGAGCAACACTTCCACATACATTGAGAGCTAGCCCTTCGTTGGAGGTTTTTTAGGGGAAGCATTAAGGAACATTTTTTATCAACATGACCCGTAAATATGTATGTTTATAGGTATTTATTTATTGTATATATTATGATTATGTATAGTGTGCTGAACACATATCTGTTCAGTATATTTTTAGTTTTAAGTTAGATTTAATTTATGTGTTTAATTTTTTGTTGTACATTGAAAGTTCCTCAAATCAATGCAAAATTTATTTCGCATTCATATGGTTATCTGTAAGAAAACCCAGTTGTGGGTCAAGCTCGTCTATGTACATCAACTGTCCTATTTTATTGTCTGTTTATAAACAATAAGGTAAGGTAACACTACTTCCAACGCTACGTTTTTAGCATCTAGAAAAACTTATTCGTAGATTGTATATATCCATAACTTTACCTCTTCATAATAAACAATATCCATACACTTCCCACAACCACAAATAAAAATACGGAATAAAACAATCTCATATTGTATTCATGACAATAACGTAGCTTAGAAATAAAACAGCGAGTGAAACAAATTCCTCAAAGCGTGGTTTAATATGAAACAACTTTGAATTATATTGAGAAAACTAAGTCTTGTGTGTACCAAGTATTTTTATACAGTTCAGTTGTTCATACTTTCGTCGCCTCTCTTTTTTAGGGTTCCGTAATCAAAGGGTAAAAACGGGACCCTATTGCTAAGACAATCCGTCTGTCTGTCACCAAGGCATATCTCATGATCCGTGATAGCTAGATAGTTGAAATTTTCACAGAAGATGTATTACTATTGCCGCTATAATAACAAATAAAAAAAAAACAGAGTAAAATAAATTGTGTAAAAAAAAAAGTTGTATAAATAATGGTACGGAACCTTTCGTACGCGAGTCCGACTCGCACTTGGCCAGTTTTTTTTTTAAGGCGGTAAATCATCCAGTCTTCTCGCTCTGGGTGGAGCACAAGGGCGTGTTAGATTTTTACTGACTAAAACCACACCTGTGTCCTTCAGTTGCCCTTTGCGTTTTAAGACCACGGGTTTTCAGAAAGTTCCCGTGGTACTAGCGGGCATCGGCCCTGCTGAGCTCCTACGGTTTGCTGACATCTCTAAAACACGCCGTCTACCCGGGATTGGTACTTGGATGACGACGAGAAATACTATAGAACCTTATTTTTTTGAGGAAGAAAATCATCTAATGACTTCTCCTGTTCTAGGGTGGAGCGAGAGGGTATGTCACATTTACTGACTAAAACCCATCTGTCTTTCAGTTGCCGGAGTGGAAAATGAAACCCGTGGTGGGTTTCATTTTCCAAAAACCCCCGTGGCCCAGCGATTACTATAGTCCCTGTGATTGCTATAAGCTTCAAAACGTGTTTATCTACGTTTACGCCTTATCGATACAGCAATATCACTCAATAGACTTGTTCACTCAATCGCGGGGCTAAATAGCTAATGTGAACAGCCCTATTTACATAAACAGGGCGTAAGTGAACAGCTTAATCGAGCGCCTAAAATAGTCTGTTTAGAACACGTCTGACGGTTAATTTACACGTCTTTATGGAGTACACTTATTAGGTTCAATTTAAAAAATAAAGAACCAGTAATTTTAGTTTACTCTCAAAACCAAGAATGTTATGGATATGAAATTTCGGATCTGGAATTTGGATATAGTTCGCGCCTCAAGGAGATGTCAGCAACCATAGGGGCACAGCAGGGTCGAAACCTACTGGGGCCAAGGGAAAGGAAGACTCGGCCCTGGTAAGAACGGCAACGAAGGAACAGGAGTGGGTTTTTAGTCAGTAAAAGTTTGACACTATTTCGCGCTCCGCCCAAGAGCGAGGGATGTCATTGGATGACATTCCCACCGAAAAAAAAATGTATAGGAATAATATTATACCGGTTACTAATTCGGATTATCCGGTAGTTTAGGTTACGGATATAAGTATTTTAACTTTTATAATAAAAATAAAAATAGAGTGTTAAAAATGGAACCATCAAACTGATCTGATGATTATGATTAAGCCGGAAGGTAGGCACCGGATCTCCGTAATTAATCAACATATCCTAGCAGTGTTCGGGTTTATTAGAATTGTGATACAAGTATTTTAAAATTATAAAAGTAAAATACAAATAGAAGATTTGACTTTAATTTCTAGTCTAGATTATTATTTGTTTGGCCGGACAAGATAAACAAAAAACTGGCGTAACCTAGACTCCGCCCTTATCTGAAACTATCCGAAATTTTTATATTGGTTTCGGATACGGTTACGGAATTTTGGAATTCCGGCTAGAGAGCTCCATAACATCCTTAATCTAAACTACTTTTTACCCGACTACGGAGGGTTATAAGGAACCAGTAATTGGACTGTCAATAAAATATAGACTTTAACGTAGCCTAATATGGATGAGCAACAGTTTTAGATGTAGACCGTTTTATGGCAGTCTTGGGCAAAGCCAATAAAAAATCTAGACATACATATAAAAGGAGAAACTGACTGACTGAAATATCAACGCACAGCCGAAACAACTAGGCGTAGGAACATGAAATTTTGCCACAAGGCTTTCTTTTGGGACGTAAGCGAGAACTACAAAGCGATTGTTATTTGTTACCACAGACTCGAAATTTGACTTTGTGACTGCGCATTGACAATTCTAATTTTAAGTTCGATAGTTTATTAATCGACTAAAATAATCGACTACGTCAATGCTTATTTGCCAACCGTGTTTTGTTGTTTTTATTTATTTTAGTACCCCTTTACGAATATAATGGTTTATTGTTATTTATATTTTTGGTTTGTTTATTCAGTGATTTTAAGTATATAATATGTAATAATTGCTGCGATCAACGTCTCACCGTCGACGACGGCTGGTGCTGAAAATCGGCGCTGTGGCTCTGTCTTACACGAGCCCCAGCATTTTGCTAAGCGCTGGCCGTTTTGCGCGGATGTGACGCATATCCTACCACATATATTATATTATGAGTCGTTATTGTTATTTGTTTTTATTTTTTAAGGTAGTAAATAAACTCTTTTTCTTTCTTTCTTTCATTTTTGGGAATTCAATCAAAAATCAAAAGTTAGTAGTACTTTTCATCTCGGAAATATACCCCACGAGATCATTTTCTATTTTCAGGCGGGTGACGTTGTGGTGGGAGCTAGTAGCTAAGCCTTCTAAGAATAATTAATCCATCTACTCATCTATCCAAAATAAAGCCTACTTGTTATCAAGGGGGAAAATACAACTTCAAAAACATAACATCTGAAACTGTGGACCCCATAAAAACATCTCCAAAACCGAGCATCGAACTTATGATCGATTACTTGCTACATTAGTACGTCTCCACAACTTCACGGCGGCGTGACAAATTGTCGACAGCAGTTAATGTAGGGGGGATGTTTTGCTATAATATTTTAATTATAGGAAGTGGGGGCTATAGAAGATTGATAAGGTTGGGTGTGGAATGTGGATATGGATTCGTGCTGTTTTCGGGGGTATTACCTCTGGTTTTCGAAAAGCTTAGAGTTAAAATAGATTGTCTATCCAGAAATCAACATATATACCTACATAGTTGTATGCTAACTGGGGTTCAAGTTAAGAACGACAGTCAATTGTTTCAGGAGCATAGTAGGATGTATAATGTAATGATATATGATGGAAGTAAAGACTGCAGATGTTAGAAGACAGACGCTTCTGGAAAAGATGGAGGAAGATCTTTGCTGGTCAAACAGTGGGACATACCAAAAGACTTACTTACCAACAAATACATAGGCTAATTAGTCATTAGCATATATAATAATAATAATATGCACAAGAGAAACAGGGCGCTGGTGTGGGCTCTAAATTCGCAGCTATCAAATTGTTTTGATAGCAGCAAAGACCTCACCGATACCCACACTTGTACTGTGCGGCTGTAGCGGCATGTCGTGGAGCTCACGTTAAATTTCCTAATTGTGACAGAGTTACACGACCAGCTGTGCCAGCTTGGCAGTGCAGCCCTCCTAGCCAAGTTACGATCGTTTCGTTTGCGTCGAACGCCTCGAGTAGGCCAAGCCTCCGATTCCTTTGTTCTAACGTCATCTCGACGCTTAGTCACGTGGTCAGAACAAAGGAATCGGAGGCGTGGCCTACTCGAGGCGTTCGGCGCAAACGAAACGATCGTAACTTGGCTAGGGGGGCAGGATAGAGCGTCGTATCGGTGAGGCTAGAGCACTCATAATATGTAAGCTTAGCTTATAAGACCTAGTGAGGGTCGCAGGAATCCGATGAACGCGAGAAGCACAGGTCCGGTCGTTGTGGCGACACTTGAAGGAGGCCTATGTCCAACATAGACTTCCTAAGTTCACATCTGTCTAGATTTCAGTAGAATACTCCTAAATTTTAACTATCCAACGTAACATGTCTCAATTGCTTGTATTTCCACTAAATTTAACCAAAACAACACTTCAGCGTCATCCCATTTTGTCAAATGCCCAACTCGACAACTTAATTTTTCACCTGCCTAGAAGTTGAGTTACAAAAGTTGGCTGTACAGTAAAGTTTCTGGAATACGGTGTAGCGTTGCCGACAAGCGTAGTTAATAAATGTACAGGGTGCTTTGTAGAATAATGTCAGCTGACATTACATTTATTAATACATGAATCTACATATATAAAAGCGAAATAGCACTCACTGATTAATCCCGAAATCTCCGAAACTATAACACTTACAAACTTAAAATTTGGCAGGTAGGTTTCTTATAGGGTGTAGACATCCGCTAAGAACGGATTTTACGAAACTCCACCCCTAAGCGCGCGCCTCAAGGAGATGTCAGCAACTGTAGGAGCCCAGCAGGATCGAAGCCTACTGGGGCCAAGGGTCTGATTTTGAAAGGAAGACTCGGCCCTGGTACGAAAGGCAACGAAGGAACAGGAGTGGGTTTGTCAGTAAAAGTCTGACACTATCTCCCGCTCCACCGAAAAAAAAAAAACTTCTACTTGGAAGTTTGTATGGAAAACCAACTTTCGCGCGTTCGAAGCCGCTGGCAGAACCTAATATTTAATATACAGACATAAGCTAGTTTAAAAAAATATCTTATAGAGCTAGGTTTATATTCCTTTGATGAATTTAAGATGATCTAAAGTTTGCCATGAATATTAATTTGACACAATGCTTACAAATATGAAGCATTTTAGCGATTTACTAAACATCTACAGATTTGATTATAAAATTAAAACACTATAACGGTAAAACGTTGCTTGTAGAATAATCTGACAAACAATCAGAATGATTGCATGTAGGTATAATAGTCCGGTTTTTAATCGATTCTATAGTACTAAATTAGTTGTATTATGTTTTTTTTTTTAATTTTTATAAACTAGTGCTTGACTGCGATCCCACCTGATGGTAAGTAGTGATGCAATCGCTGATGGGGAGGCGCACTAGTTTATTAAGAGCCTATTCACTCTAGTCTTGAAGATACCTAAATTATAATCGTACGGGAACACCGCAGCAGGCAAATTGTTCCAGTCCCTCGATGTACGCGGTATAAACGACGAGGCGAAACGCTTGGTCCGGACCGTAGAGGTTTCAACAACGTAAGGGTGGATACTCTGGAGAGTGTCTGGAGTCAGTGGAGAGCAGTGGTGGTCGAGTGGTAACGGCCCCGACTTACGAGTTGTAGGTCGCGGGTTCAAACCCAGCCAGGCGTATTACTTTGTGTAATTTATTTCATCACCACTGCTCTCAAAACGGTGAAGGAAAACATCGTGAGGTCATCGGCATGTCCTAGAACCAAAAATTCGAAGACATGTGACATTCACCAATCCGCACTGGGCCCGCGTGGTGGATTACGGCCCATTCCCTCTCCTAGAGAGAGGAGGCCTGAGTCCCAACAGTAGGAACATTAAAAGGCTGATTATGCTATGCTATGCTTAAGGGTGGATACTCGCCGTTCGTCGGGTTGTCCGATGGTAGAAATGTTTTAAACACACTATCTATCTAGCATTTATCCTTAAGAATAACATATATTTTTCTGATTCTGTCCACTGCAGTGGATCCTATACTTTTACGCATAATAAAACTCGCGATCAGGTCCTGAAGCTTTACCAGGACGTGTTCAAATAACTGACGTGTGCCGGGCCTTGGTACAGGCCATGGTCCGGAGCGAGGAGGAGTGGCAGGCAGTCGCCTCCTTCTGCGAAGCAGTAATGCTAGCAAAGGAGGAGGCCGCATGCGTGAGGCAACGGTCCTCACGCCCCAACCGCCGCCGGGATTCCGATCCCGATTTCCGACCACCGTAGGCGCGGGCTTGCGGACGGAGAGCAATGGGTAGCTAGCCGACCGTCCGGTAACCGTCCGGACCGAGCCCAAGTCGTCGACGGCGCGTACTGTTCCACGCGCGCCTCAAGGAGATGTCAGCAAACCGTAGGGGCCCAGCAGGGTCGAAGCCTACTGGGGCCAAGGGTCTGATTCTGAAAGGAAGACTCGGCCCTAGTACGAAAGACAACGAAGGAACAGGAGTGGGTTTTTAGTCAGTAGAAGTCTGACACTATCTCTCGCTTTGCCCAAGAGCGAAAAAAAAAGACGTGCGGGCGAGAAAGAGGGATGGAGCTAATACACCCGATCGTGGTAGCTCTTAAAATATCTACACAATCCCAAATCACACTTTACGATTTAACATACGCGGGGTCAAAAGTACCAAAGTTCAAAAACTATCCCATTCCGTTGCTCGGCAGTGTAATGGCGCGGCAATACAAAGCAACAGGTCGCATCGTTTCGTTGCGTACCATAAAGGCTCAAATTAGTGCTAGAGTATTGTTTGTTTTGTTACAGGGATGTGCCTTTGTGCCAGTAGCGGGGAGAGGGTTAGGTAGGGAGGAAAGCTATACAGAGAGAGTTTTTGGCGGGATTTCTGCGATTGAAGTTCAGTGTTCAGTTTAGATTCTTAATAGATTTCATTGTGTAAAATTAGTGTAGTTTTGTATCTCAAGTGTCTGCGCAGCTGGACAATATGTGGAATCATTGAATCTTAAAACGGTGAAGGAAAACATCGTGAGGAAACCGGCATGTTCTAGAACCAAAAATTCGAAGACATGTGACATTCACCAACCCGCAATGGGCCCGCGTGGTGGATTACGGCCCATTCCCTCTCCTACAGAGGAGGCCTGAGTCCCAGCAGTGGGAACATTATAAGGCCGACTATGCTATGCTATTAATGCTATGTTGAAACAGGCGCGATCTCGGTAAAATGGATCTGAGTATTTTATTGTAGTGTTACTAGTGTTGACTACCTTAGCGAAATATGCCGAGAAGGTCGACTTGATACATTTGCTGCCAAATACCACAAAAATATTAGAATGTATGTCACCATCATCATCTTCCTGCCCTTGTCCCGTGTTATTCGGGGTCAGCGCAACACGTTTTTTTCTTCCATTCTGCCCTGTCAGTCGTCATGCTATCACTAACTTCCTTTTCTTTCATATCAGTCTTCACACAAAGATTAATATCTTCAATATTGTATGTAAATATTCAATATTTTATTATATAGGGTGACTGGTAATTAGTGACCGATACTGAAACACATGATTGTACTCATGATTACAAACAACTTTCCCAAAGAAACTTTTTTATATTCTCATTAGTTTTATCACAATAATAAAACAGCTGTTTAAATACGCGCGCCCGCCTGCGACCGGCGACCGCTCAGCTGTTAGCCGCGTGACGCCGTCGTACCTACAATAGTGATAGAACACTCGCGCAGCTTGCAAACCCATAGGTGTACGTACCTAATCAGTGAATGTACCTACAAACTAGTGAGTATATAAAAAAAGTTTATTTGGGAAAGTTGTTTGTAATCACGAATACAATCACGTGTTTAAGTATCGGTCACTAATTACCAGTCACCCTATATATTTTTTTTTTCAATATTGTTTTACCCTAATAAATAGCTATTTCATGAAAAAGTAAATCAATAAGGTTAGTTAAACTGAGAGTTGCCATATTTGTTACATTCGATAATCACAACCTGACACTACCTGTAAAATGAAAAAAAAAGACGTAAATAAAATCAAATTTCGCTTGCTACCCTGGCGTTTTTCCCTTATGAAATGTTTAATTGGTGAGATTCTTGAGTTAAGTCTGTAAAATTAAATTTTGTGAATTCTGGGTGAGAAATGGTGACTTAGACGAAATTTCAGAGCAATTCTAAAGGAGGTAAAGCTTCTGTTTTGTATGCTTTAGTATCTCCAGCAATGTTCTCAACAAAATTTCCGCAAATATTCGATTTCTCTGGTCTTAAATCAGAACTCGTTAATTATCTAGTAGGCATCACAGTTCACAGTAGGCCCACGTTTTGTTTTTAAGTTGGGAAATCATCCAATGACTTTGCTCGCTCTAGGGCGCAGTGGGAGGGCGTTTCAGACTTTTACTAACCAAAACCTATGTTCCTTCTTTCCCCTGCGTTCAGGACCCTAGAGTTCCCTTTCGACTAACGGAGTAGGCCCACTGGTAGTTAAAAACTTTCGTTTGTGCCAAATCGTAAGGAATAATTGTACTTCACGTTTAACATAATCATAGCATAGCATAATCAGCTTTTTAATGTTCCCACTGCTGAGACTCAGACCTTCTCTCTAGGAGAGAAATTGGGCCGTAATCTACCACGCGGGCCCAGTGCGGGTTGGTGGATGTCACATGTCTTCGAATTTTTTATTCTAGGACATACCGGTTTCCTCACAATGTTTTCCTTCACCATTTTGAGTTTTTCACGTTTATCAAGTTTCAATAAAACGTTAACGTAACAGAGTATGTACAAAAACTCGAATAATGCCAATGTTCTCTTCATACAAAGTCTAATCTTCCTGAAATCCATTCAATTTAAAAACTGAAATATCCGACAGAATGATTCTCAAGTCAAGATTTACTTCTAACATAAAAAAAATCAAATTCAATTTCAGTCACAAATTCTTCTGCAACGCTTCAAACACATTGATATCTAACGTGTAACAATCCTAAGAACAGTTCTACGAACAGCTCCACGAACCGTTCTAAGAACAGTTCTATGTACCTAACGACGCGAACTAGCTAAGGATCCATAAAAACTGTAACTACTTAAAGTTTGGAGGCACTATGGAAGTGTAAGGCATGCTCGATAGATTTCTTACGGGTCGTTTTATGGTGGGGTGTGAGCGTGGATGCTTGGGTAAGCAGAAATGGTTCCAGAGAGCTAGCTTTCTATGTGTTTTAGGGATCCGTACCACAGTCGGCCAAAAGAAACTGTAATAGAATCACTTTGTTGTCCGTCAGTCAAGGCCCTTTTCCCCAGGAATGCGTGAAGGAATTAAGCTGAAATGCAAATACTGCCTGAATACTGAAATTAGGTCTGTTAACCCCTTGGGGCAGTGAAAAAATCAAGTCTAATTCAAAATAATCCCTTGGAAGCATTGACAAAAATGTAAACATACACAAGACAACCATACCTGGAATAACTTGATGTAGACCATAAAAATAACTAGATATGTAGACCATAAAAATATTTGTTCCGTGTTTTTTTTTTCAGTGGGAAAATCATCTTATAACATCCCCCACTCTTGGGCGGAGCGAGAGACAGTGTTAGACTTTTACTGACTAAAAACCCACTCCTGTTCCTTCGTTGCCTTTCGTACCAGGGCCGAGTCTTCCTTTCAGAATCAGACCCTTAACCCCAGTAGGCTTCGACCCTGCTGGGCCCCTACAGTTGCTAACATCTCCTTGAGGCGCGCGTGTGAAACTTAGATTTTCACGATTAGAATTTCGTCTTAACTGCTACTATTGGCCCTGTCTAAAACGTTCCTAACGGTTAGGAATACGTAAGTAAAAAAAAAAAAAAAGAACACCTAAAAACAGAACTTCCCTTCATGTGAAACTCTTCAGTTATCAACTTGACGTATGGTTACAGACTTCACTTGTTCGGCTTTATAGCCTCTCGACTCAAAATTGAGGACTTCAGATAAGAAGTATGGCGCTAACTTGGCTGGTTGAGAAAGATAGATCGCGCCGTGTTTATATTGTGTTGCGGAAAATGTCTTGCGAGGGATTCTCTTCTGTTTATAATAAATTATTAAGGTAAAAGTGACAGGGCAAACACGGTTTTTTTTATAACTGATAGGTTCACGCTTGAGTAGGCAAGCAAAAAAAAACGAAGAAATTTTGAGTTACTGTTGTTTAGCTTCAGAGGTTAAAATAATCCCACTAGCTAAATAATTAATGCTTTAATTGAAAAAGAATGTTAATGATGTAAGTGCCTAAAACGAGTCTATTGTAACTTGAAATAAATAAATAAAAAACATTTTACAAAAAAAAAAAACAACCGACTTCAATGTAAAAAAAAAACACTGAAAAGTGCAAAATAACTTTAATTTCGGAAGTCGGTGTTAAATAACAAAGAGACAAAACTATTATAAAAACACCAACTTCCGAAATTAAAGTTATTTTGCACTTTTCAGTGTTTTTTATGTAAATGTTTTTTATTTTACACTTTTTAGTTATGGTACCACCACTAAAAAGTACCCCTCAGCCAAACTTAAATATCTTAAAACCAGAGTGCATCTCATGACAATTCTAATAATCTCAAACACGGTTAGTTTACAATAATTTATTACAGAGTTCCGGTGCCTAACTTCAGGCTTCATTATCAGATCAGCTCGATATATTCCCCCTCTTCTTTCAGTCAGTCATCGACTACACGTATAAACAAAGCAATTTTACATGTTACGAGGGTTCTGCAGTGATCCTAAGATAAAGATAAAGATAAAGATATATTTATTGCGTAACTGTGTACAATAAGGTCTTATTTATAAACATTACATTTTTAGATTCAACAGTCTACCCAAGTCGGATATGCAATAGTGTTTTTTTTTTTTTTTAATTTGAATATTAAAAAAAAAGAAGTAGATACACAAATATTATTTTTTATCAAAAAACTCATGCAGATTATAAAATACATTATCAATCAAAAATGTTTTCAATTTATTTTTAAACATATTTCCATTTAACTGCTTAATGGCTATTGGTAACTGGTTGTACACACGAATAGCAGTAACATAGGTACTTTTATAATACATCATATTGTTGACAGCTGGTAAATTAATGTCATATTTATATTGTTTTCGAATGTTTCTTTTGGAATTTGATTTGAAATTAAAGTTTTGCATATTGTTTTTAACAAATAAACATAATTCGAGTATATAAATACCAGTCAATGTCAGGAAACCCTCCTTTTTGAAGACATCTCTTAATGATTCGGTACTATGCATGTTATATATTGTTTTAAGACATTTTTTCTGAAGAATGAATGTAGATTGTACGTTTGTCGAGTTCCCCCAATATATTACACCATAAGTTAACAGTGGGTACACATTTCCAAAATAAGCATTTCTAGTGACACTTAAATTCGTAGTTTCTGCAAGAACTGACAAGGCGTAGCAGGCACTAGATATTTTTTTATTAATTTTTTCAATATGTGCCTTCCAGTTTAAGTGTTGATCTATTGTAACTCCTAAGAAATTTGTATCTTTTACTTCTTCAATCACTGTATCAGAAATGGTTACACTCAATTTATTGTGCTTACTTTTATAGTTTCTAAATTGAATCAATTTTGTTTTTGAGGCATTAACTTTTAAATTTATTGACTGCAACCAATCAGTCACAGTTATTAATGTTCTATTTATTTCACTTTCGTAAATAACATTATTGGAATATTCATTTGAAATAAATATAGTAGCGTCATCAGCATACATTACACAAAGGTGGTCAATAATATTCGGAAGCTCGTTAATGTACAATAGAAAAAACGGGGGTCCCAATATACTGCCTTGCGGTACGCCTAGTATTACAGATTCGAATTTAGATTTTACAACCTCCACCATTTTAGTACGTTCATTGTATACATCAATTACAGTACCCTGCATTCTATTGTTTAAATAATTCTCTATTAATTTAAGTGCTGTACCTCTTATTCCTATCTTTTCCAATTTATCAAGCAAAATGTCAAATTTTACACAGTCAAATGCTTTTGACATATCAATGAAAAGAGCAGCACATTGTTTTTTATCATTGATTTTATCCCAGATAGTATTGAATAGTTTGTATATTGCCAATGATGTAGTTTTATTCTTCTGAAATCCAAATTGGTTAGCATTTAGAATATTATTTACACTTAAGAACTTTGTGATTCTAGCATAAATAACCTTTTCAAATATTTTCGAGAAATTTGGCAACAGTGCAATTGGTCTATAGTTATTGATGTCGTGCCGTGAACCTTTTTTATATAATGGCTTTATGAGAGCTATCTTTAAGGTATCGGGAAATTTACTCGTTTCTAACATGAGATTTATAATATGTACCAGTGGATCAACAATAAATGGAATGCTTTCTTTTATAACTTTAATAGGTATATTATCGTGTCCACAACTAGTTTTATTTTTTAATTTTTGAACTATATTTATTATTTCGCTTCTGTCTACTGGATAGAAGAAAATACTGCTTGAGTTAGAAGTAGATTGTGATTTGTTATTGTCCGCTTTCATAGTGCTGAGATTTTGGTTAATATAGAAATTGTTAAAAATATTAGCTAATTTTAATGGAGATTTTATAACCTCGTTATTGTGCAGGATGTAGTCTATTGTGGGTTGGAGTACATTTGTAGTTTGTGTTTGTCGTTTTATTAATGCCCATGTTGCCTTAGTTTTATTAGTACTGGAAGAGATGAATTTCGCATTAGAACATTTTCTTGATTGTTTTATAACACGCTTTAAGATTTTGCAAGAGTGTACATATTTTTTTTTAAGCTCTTTAGACGTACTACGTTTTGTTTGTAGGTACATTTTTCTTTTGTTTTTACTAGAAATTATAATTCCTTTGGTTTTCCAAGATGTATCTTTTTTATAGTGCATTTTTACTTTTTCAATTGGAATACAAATTTCAAACATTAATTTAAATAAGCTAATAAATTCTTCGTAAGCTGTGTCTGCATCCATGTGATGATACACCTCTTGAAATTTTATTTGAGAAATGTATTTTAAAAATATGTCGATGTAATAATTTATATTACGTCGCATTTTGAACCAGTATTTTTCTCTAAAACTTAAATTACACGGTATTTTTATTACTTGACATGTATGATCCGATATTCCTAAATCCCATATTTCTGCTTTAGATTTATGATTATTTGTGATTATGTTATCTATGCACGATGCAGAATGAGATGTTATTCGGGTTGGTCGGTTCAGGGTCAGGTGCAAATTGAACTTTTTTAAAGTATTTTTGAATAAAGTACTTTTAGTGGTGCTGACAAGGGTGTTTATATTAAAGTCACCTAGGATAAATATTTTTTTATTTATGGATCTCTGTCTGATGGTTAGTTTAAACAATAATAACTCAAGCTTTTCGATAAATAGATTAAAATTACTATTAGGTGTTCTATACACACACAATATATACCAATTAGTCTCTGGAATTATTATACCACAACATTCAAAATGAATTTCAACTGATAGTTTAGATAACCATTCAATTTTTTTGTAGTTTATTGAGTTCTTTACATAAATACACACACCACCTCGAGATTTATTTTGTCGGGAAAAATATGAGCCCATTTTATAATTTGGCAACTGTAGTGTTTCTGCCCTTTGGTCACGAAAAAAAGTTTCACTCAGACAAAGAACGTCGATGTCTTTTGACTCAACCAGCAGTTCTAAATCATTTATTTTTGACCGTATACCTTGTATATTACTGTGTAGTATAGTGAAATTATATTCAATCTCGAAATAAATTATTTTCCGTTTGAGTTTCTACTGATATGAGCTTTGGTTGTAACCACATAATATCTGTCTGTGTGGACATCGATACTGCATTTTCTTGTTTAACATCCTTACAATAAGACTGAGTATATTGTTTATAATTATATTTATAGTTTAGATGCAATATATCTCTCAACACTAACCTACATACTACTAAAAAGTACGTGGCATAAGGAACTTTATAATTGATGTTTACAAAAACACTGTGGTTAAACTGGGAACAGATATGATGGAATGAGGAGTTCTGTTCCCCATATCTTCGAAGTCCATGATCAGATCATAACAATATTTCTATGGGACTAACACGGAGGCATAACCTATCAATAAAAAAATAATAATTAAAATCGGTCCACAATTGAATGAGAAATCGGTGAACATACACACATAAAAAAATACATTCACCCGAACCTCCCCCTTTTTAACCGACTTCAAAAAGGAGGTTATATGTTCGGCTGAATGTATGTTTTTTGAAGCCGTTTAAAAATAAACACATTATCTTTAAACACATTGTCTTGTAAGACGGTCTCTAGAAGAACTCAATATTACCAAAATCTTCGTAAACACTTACAAGACTCATAACTAATCCCCACAATACAATCCAAAACTTAAGTTTAACCGCATCTTAAGTTACATAGAGCGTGTAATTTTCAAATACGTGGCGAACTTAAATTGTTCCGGCATGATATGCTTACATGTCTGCGCAGCTCCTTTGTACTGATAGCGTGAAGTTTGTGTGTATGGGGGCAGAGTGTGGCTTTTGTTTGAGGAAAGATACAGGGAGAGATAAAATGAAGACTTATTACATTGTCGTGTAAATAAGTATGTTACATGGTGGGATTTCTGTGAGATATTAGCCTTTCTTGTCAGAAAGGGCTTTATTATAATCTGGTGAAATTATAGCGAAGCTGGGTTATTAGGACTGACTGTCCAAGATGCGTTAGATGCAGGAACCCTATTAATTGATTTGACTGGTCTGTTGGTCAGGTGGTTAGTGGCCCTGACTGTTATGCCGGTCGTCTAGGTTTTTCAATTCTCATTCCCACCCGAATGTCTAAGGTGCGTTAGATGCAGGCACCCTACTAATTGAGTTGACTGGTCTGTTGGTCTAGTGGTTAGTGGTCCTGACTGTTATGCCGGTGGTCTAGCTTTTCCAATTCTCATTCCCACCCAAGACAATTTTTTTTTGTGATTAGCACGATCATTTGTTCTGTCTGGGTGTAATTTATCTATAATAATTATTTGTATGTATTTAGAAATATATAAGTATGTTTATCAGTTGTCTAGTACTCATAGCATAAGCGCTGCTTAGTTTGGGACTAGATGGCGTTGTGTGAAAGTTGTAAAAAAAAATACAACTCAGAGGAAGGATAAAAAAACTTCACTGACCGCTGGTCACGATAGTTAACAGCCCGAGAAAACCTCTAGACGATAATCCCCGAAAGGACACGTTGTCGATCAATAGACGAATTGGCAGCCATTGACAGATTTACTGTCCTTTAGAAGGAAACCTTTCACCATCTTTTACAATTCCCACGAGAAAGCATGCTCATTTCACTGCACAGATATTATTTATACGTACTTATTTTTGAAATAATAGTGCTTGACTGCGATCCCACTTGATGGTAAGCAGTGATGCAATCGATTGTGGTAAAGCACACTAGTTTATTTAGAGCCTATTTACTCTAGCATTGAAGACACCTAAATTATAATCGGACTGGAAGAACGCTGCAGATAAATTGTTCCAGTCCTTCGATGTGCGCGGTACAAAGGACGAGGCGAAACGCTTAGTTAGGACTGTAGATGCACAAGATAGACAGGTACAGAAGTCAATCTACATACAAAGCGCGCTCGAGCAACTCTCACATAGACACCGCTCACGGACATGATATCTCGGCTCAATTCAGCTCAATGCGAGCTTGAGTGCTATCCGTTTAAAACACGCGTCTGTGGTCATTTTTTTTGTGGAAAAATTGGCCAACAAAAAAACCTAATTCTAACTGCTCAGTGGACGGTTGTTTAAATTCAACATTAAACAGTGAATTGTCATTTTTTAGGCTACCAGTTATTTCAGAGAGGTAAGTAGATATTTGCTTGTATTTTGATGGTTTGTTTTAACGTTACACAGAATAGGCCCCGCGCCGAGAAAGAGAAGATGATTTTGTGGCAATGTAATATTTTTACAATTCAGATTAAGTAGGGATTTATCACCGCGCCCGGTCGCACTCGGACATTTCGGCGCCACGCGCTGACCCTAGCGCGATCGCCGAGCGTAGGTATGAAAAGTGAAGAACATACATGAGATTGACTTCTGTAATCTAGTTTGTGGTAGAGTTGCTCAACAATGAATAGAAAACAAAGCAAATTAAAACTACAACAATATTTCTGATGCACAACATCAAATGGCCAACACAATACAAAGACTTACAAACGAACGCAATTCAGTTTTAATAGCAGTAAAGATATGAAAACTTGTGAACAAACTTGAATAAAAGTTGCGGATCGCTTAGGGATGGTGAAGTCTAGATTGAAAATCTTTATCTAGATTCTAGAACTTAATAGGCTGGTAGTATGGGCTGGAATGCGTCATATAAAAATTTGATAAAAGTAACTTGGTTAATGGGGCCCTAGATAAATGTGATAACTTGGTAGTGCATGCACATTAATCCAAAAATTTACAGTTTTCAGATTTTTTCCTATACTTGTGCTATGAGACCTTGCTTCTTGCCAAATTTCAGGATTCTAGTTCAAAGGTAAGTACCCTAAGAATTTTGATTCCCTTGAGAGTGTCGAAATACACGTTTTTTGCGACATAAACGGCCGTATCTTTCTTTTTCGTTAACTCAGAAGTTAGATTTTTTCAAAGCTTCAAGGGACCGCAGACCTGAGTATATAGTTTTAATTTCAACTAGATAGCTTCACGCGTTCCCGAGATAAAGGGTCTTGACAGACAGACAGACAGACAGACGGACGGACAACAAAATGATCCTATAAGGGTTTCGTTTTTTCCTTTTGAGGTACAGAACCCTAAAATAAAGATTATTTGTGAATCAGACATTTTACCCTAGCGCTTCGACCTGAAGAACTCATCATTTGTCTGTTCAAACACAAAAGCAATCGAACAAAACCCTATCAAAGTTATCAAACTCACAACAGTAGGTACGTTTACCGTTTAGTAACTCAGTTGAAATCGACGAACTTTGCCGATCATGCACGACGAATTACGAAACGATTAATTTCGCGTATCTTGGTACAATTTGTTCTTTGAAGTTATTTTGTTTTTCTTGTTAAAATATAAGATGTTTTAATTGGTTTCTGATTGAGGTGGAATTGAGTATCGATCGTGGTGGTAGGTTTCAGTCCAGGATTTATTGATACATTCGAATATTTTATGAGCTAAATCGTGTTAGGTCAAAGTCAAGTTCAAAGCACAAAATGGCGTGAAACTCACTTTCTATGCGCTGGCCCTCTATTAGAGATCATGGTAAGTTCATGCATTGGGAATGATTGTTCAGTTCTGATTGTTTTATTAATACCCTTGCTAGTGCACACGACTCCGTCCACGTTAAACTCGTAAAATAGCACATTTTTTTTTTGGCACAAGCCATTTGAACTCATTTTTTTTTTGCGTGGAACCTTTATTCTGTTTTATTAAACTTAATTAACCTTAGTCCTTATAATATTAGCAATCTATCAGGAGTCCCGTCAAAATCAGCCGTATCGAAGAACAACAAAATAAAAAAAAAACATTAAACTACTTAGAACAAACTGACAGACAGACAAAAATTACATTTTTGTTATAAATATCGAATATACTTTCATATTAAGTATATAGTAAAAAAAGCTACACTGATATTATTTATTTATATGTCAATATTAAATTCTATGTGCCACGCGACCACTACCCACGCGGTGTCCAGATGATCGCTAGCCACGCACATTTTCGCAATAATAAAAGTGAAGCGAGTTGCGTTTGCTTCAGTAATTCAGAGTTCTTAAATAAACGCCCGGCACATTAATTAACCTTTTGAGTGCGTAATTAGAGACACAATAGTAAGACAATGGCGCGTGAACGCCGGCGTTAATGCGGGGATCAACAGCTTAAATAACAATAATTGGTACACATAACTAATAATTGGTACACTTAACTTACCACAGTGATAGGATAGGCCGGGTTGATGATGGTGTAGAGCAGAATGTGGTTGGGTCGCGCGGGCGGCTCGCGTTTGCGACGCGGCTCGCCCGTCATGTAGTTGTTGCCATTACTCTGGAAATAACAAGAACATATGTGTTAAAAAACTATGTTTATGAACATAATTTAAAAAATTCAAAAATGTTTTTATTTCATATAGGCACTTATAAAACGTCAGAAGCTAGTGCACGGTTCCGAATAGGTCGTTTCCTATGGAGAAGAACCAGCAAGAAACTCCATGGGAACTGTTTAAAAAAAAAATTGTTGTTTCCGATTGAGCTTGTATTATTATAGGTAGGTATAGGGAATAACGGAAATGTTTGCTTATTTTTTACCCGACTACGGAGGGTTATGATTTTGACAGGCTATGTATGTATGTGAGTTTGTTCATCTGTTCCCATATAGCTCCTAATCTACTTATCAGAACTCGACGTATGAGGTATCGTTAGAACCGTCTTAATTGTCCGCTGAACATAGGTTACGTGACGTGTCACAAAACTTGATATGGCGCCCTCTAGCGGACAAAAAGTAATGTGTAAAAAATAAAAATGAAGATAAATACGCCGTGTTTGGTATCATTTGAAAGGGCTTTACTTGTACATTTCCAAAATATTGTTCAAATTTAAAGTGACGCCCTCTAGCGGACAAGAAGTCATGTGTTAAAAAAAATGTTAAGATAAATACACCGTGTTTGATATCATTTGAAAGGGCTTCACTGGTACTTATCAAAATATATCATCAAAATTCAATGTGGCGCCCTCTGGTGGACAAAAATTAATTTACCATTATTAATTAGAAATTTTAAATTTAGCTTTTGCAAATGGTATAGAAGCACAGTGATTTAACACCAAAATAATTTAAATAAAAAAAAGTAAAAAAACTAAAACCCGACTTTGACAAAAAAAACGACGAAACTAAAAGTATGAAACAAGATTTCCAGGATGCTGAAATAAACAAGGTAAAAAGAAAAGCCGTAGTCACAACTCACACGTTATTAAAGTGTTTCGGTTGTTACCTATAACGTGTGACTGCGGCTTTTCTTTTTACCTTGTTTATTTCAGCATCCTGGAAATCTTGTTTCATACTTTTAGTTTCGTCGTTTTTTTTGTCAAAGTCGGGTTTTAGTTTTTCTACTTTTTTTTATTATATTTACAGACTACTTAATGAAGAACTTTTTATTTACGTTCTTGGATAAATACCCTTTAAATAAAACGCTCAATATTTTATAATCTATGCGGACGCCAGTGTTCGCTTGGTGTTTAACCGAATGGCGCGAAATCACGCGCGAACGCCGGCGTTCGCTTGGGTTTTGAGTGAAATATTTCCATATTACAGTATTAGTAGATATTATGAAAGGACAGTGTAGATCAGTCAATATTGTACTCAAAAGTACAATAAAATTAATCGGAAGTACATAATATAAATTAGAATTCTTTACACAAACCGCTAGAGCCTTGCACGTTGTTTTTTTTTTTTAATTTTAAACACATTTATCATTCTGGCTGTGCTTAGCATCTAAAACCAGCTATAGGTATAATTAGATTGTATTAGATTTAAATTTTGTTTTAATAAGAATCTTTAGAAATCCGTTATTCATCGACGTAAGCGCAATATGTCGCGCGCCTCAAGGATATGTCAGCTACTGTAGCCCCCAGCAGGGTCGAAGCATACTGGGGCCAAGGGTCTGATTCTGAAAGGAAGGCTCGGCCCTGGTACAAAAGGCAACGAAGGAACAGGAGTGGGTTTTTACTCAGTAAAAGTCTGACACTATCTCCCGCCCCGCCCAAGAGCGGGGGATGTCATAAGATGATTTTCCCAACGAAAAAAAAAAATATGCATTACAAAATAAATGCCAGCAGGATCGAAGCCTACTGGGGCCATGGGTTGTACGAAAGAGAACCCCGGGGTCCTGGAACGAAGGCAAAGAGGGCACATGAGTGGGTTTTAGTCAGCAAAAGCTTGACACGCCGTCCCACTCCACCATAGAGCAGAAGAAATCATTGGATGATTTCCCACCTAAAAAAAGGTAGTTCTATATGCAAGAGTATTAATTGCTGTATCAACCTGCTGGTAACTCCTTGCATACCAAAAGCCTGCTTGCTAAGAGCTATTTACACAGCACGTTCATTCTGCCTATGTTTTAAACTTAGTTCTATGAAAGTTGCTAAAACCATATCCAATCGTCACAGTTCTCTGAGGGCTTAGCAAAGTTGATAAATTACAATCGAAAATCGGAATGACATCATCGTAGACCGAAGAAAGAGATTCGAAACGAAACGGTCTTAACTTGGCTAGGCCTGCTGTTTACTACAAACCACCATCGTAGTCTCACCCGCTCGTTACTTGCTAAGCGCCACTAATGATTTACCCCACGTTATGTAATCTAATGATATTCCCTGGTTTTATGTCACCGTCATGTTAGCATCACCCAGCCGATGCTTACTAATGATTTACCCCGCTTAAATGCCACATCTAATCATCATAGCTCTCAGTCGACAACAAAGGCCGCTTGTAAACACCCGGCCGTTGCTTGCAAAACGCTACTAATGATTTACCCCACGTTAATGTCACTATATCCAATCTTCACAGCTTTCCGTCAATCACAAACCGTCAGTTTAGGCTAATTGTTAATCGTTACTAATGTTTTACCCTACGTTGATGTTACTATACCCAATCTTCATAGCTCTCCGTCGACCACAAAACGTTAGCCTCACCCGGCCGTTGTTTGCGAAACGCTACTAATGTTTTACCCCACGTTGATGATACTATATCCAATCTTCATAGCTCTCTGTCGACTACAAACCGTCATCTTAGCTCACCCCGCCCGTTGCTTGCTAAGCGCTACTAATGATTTACACCGCATGACGGCCGGCCATTTAATTGCACTACACGTCCGCTCTATGATCTATGCCCCGACGATAGTCTAATGTCGGCGTATTTGTGAACTCATTACTAGTTGGAAATAGACGGAGTTATGTGTTGGTAATCCGCGATTTGCATAGCTGTCAGTCGTGATTGTTGAGTGTTTTGAGGAGCTGTTGGTTTGTGTTTTAGAAATTTGCTTACAAGATGAGGATTATATTTGTTGAATTAGGCTTACTGTCAAACAAAACTATGAAACTATGTCGACGAAACGGCAGCGTCGTGTCGTCCTGTCGTGTCTACGAAGCTACGCGTCTGTGATAGATATTCCTTTGCGTTTATTTTTTGGCGTAATAGACAGGGGCAAAAAGGCTATCTGGCTCGAATGGGATTGGACGGGTCACGTCAGCCACATGCACAGTCATCGCCGGAGAAGTATCGCCACGCAGAGGAGAGGAGAGAAAACCTATTTTTGCGATTCCAAACTTACAATTGCAGTTGAAGAAATGACTGCTTAGATAAGAGTGAGGAGAAAGTAAAAAAAAAAGAAGAATGTGCAAGAAATTCCATGGATAATCTTTTCATTCATATGTATCGCAAATATCCGAAATATTTGTAATACATAACATTTACATATTTCTTGTCGCTACTATTATGTGAGAACAATGTATATAAAGTAAAAAAAAAAAAAACAAATCCTAAATATAGAAATTAAAATAAGCCACTGGCAGATAAAAGATGACCAGTTTCAATTGCGACCGTTCAAGGACACGACGCGTATATCAGCACATCTCCTCAACTCTAGAGATCACAGGAGTGACAAGACGCATGAGTAATAAACCCAAGTGGGGAGAACGGGTCATACAGAGCGCGTTAACGATAGATTTATGACTTGAGTTCATAATGATTTACATTCAAACACCTTGGATATGTAGAATGTGCGTTGTACGGGCGTTTTGCTGTGAAGTAGGTACTGACTTTGAGAAATGAATGAAAACCGTGACCTTAAAAGGAGCACAGGCAAAATGAAATTCTAAGCGAAAACTTTTTTTAGGGTTCCGTACCTCAAAAGGAAATAGGGATCCCTTATAGGATCACTTTGTTGTCCGTCTGTCTATCTGCCTGTCTTGACTGTCAAAACCCTTTATTTTGGGAACGCATGGAGGTATCGAGTTGAAATTAAAACCATATACTTAGGTCTACGGTCTCTTCCCCCTGTATATCTCAAAATCAAAATGCCTACGTCATAAAAGGAAGCCTTGTGCAAAATGTCATGTTCCTAGTCCCGATAGATTCGGCTGTGCGTTGATATGTCAGTCAGTCAGTGCGACTGCGTAGCCTGAATCAAACCAGATGCAGTCAACGAATACCAGTCCTATATAATAAAATAATATAATATTCCAAAACTTTCACACAACGCCGTCTATTTTCAAACTAAACAAAGTACTAGACAACTGATAAACATACTTAAATATTTCTAAATACATAGGTACATATTATAGATAAATTACACCCAGAAACAGAACAAATGATCGTGCTCATCACACAAACATTTGTCCTGGGTGAGAATCGAACCCACGACCTCCGGCATAGCAGTCAGGGCCAATGACCACTAGACCAACAGGCATGTCAAAGTTTATAATCAAAGTTTATAACGCCCGGCACTGTCGAATTAGAAATCTTCTTCACGCTCCTCATTCACGCACAGTCTACCGTAGTAACTCTTACTTGATTCGCGCAGCAAAAGCATTTAACAATTTAGTCAAAGAACACACTTCAGTTGATCTCTTTACAAGCAGTTTAGCATCCATAAACATTGTTATGTCTAAAAGCATTGTTTTGTAATTGCATTACATTATTGTCTTCTATATTTTCTTCCTACCAAACTTTGTATATCTCAATTACTTCTTTTTCACTGTACTTTCAACAATACTTTCATATTATATGTGGAGGCTTGTAAATGGCTCATCGTGATCTACTTTGTTGTCTTATATTTTGTATTGTTAGCTGTGAGCCACCCAAATAAAATAAAATAAAATAATGAAGCGGCTTCTCGTAATATATAACTTAACCCAATTCGATTAGATGGCGAATTTAGCCAAGACCTGCTTTAAATGCCTGTCTAAATCTCAACCCCTCTCTCCCCTCTATTTCTCAAAATCAAAATGGCGCTTGTCTCTCGCTATTAATTGCTACAAACAACTTACTGTTACGCTAAACAAACGTAATAACGCTCTGTATGAATATTCATAGCCGCGACTCGGCTGCGACGGGTTAAGTGAGGGTTGAAACATGAACTTCAGGCGGGTAGTTGACTAATTAGTTGATTTTATACAGGATTTATAATGTTTACTTAATATATTGGCATGATTTTGAATAAGGCTATGATAGTTAATTTTATTAGGACAAGAAAATACGAGCAGTTTACTGTAAATAGGGGTGTGAAGGGGAAGAAATGCAAAATGGCGGTAGTGCCACCTCTATGGAGGCAAATATTAATAAGTATGTTACCTACTTATGATAATGGCATAACTTTAGATGTTTTGATGGTATTTTTCATGATGAAGTTTTAGAATTAAGAGGATCCTTTTCCACTCGCCTATCGTCAACATCGAGCATGGTTTAAAAGCTTGTTGCAATCCAACGCGATGTTTGACGAAAAGGCAACGCAAAAAAAGGGGGATAACACCTGAAAACACAGTTAGCACTCGGTAATTCCGTGATTTACTCGAATATTTTACAAAACTTGTTCCAATAAATACGTGTTTTTTTTCTAAACTTAAATTTTTTGAAAGAAAATGGCATTCAGAATCTTGAAATTTACAAGGCTTCTATTGTTATACTTTTTTGACTGTTTTTTTTTTAATTTGGCAGGTTTTTATAGGGTGTAGACATCCGATAAGAATGGATTTTACAAAACTCCACACCTAAAGGGGAAATAGGGGGTTAGAAGTTTCTATTTTAGCCGCTGGCAAAAGCTAGTCTTATATATCCATACTAATATTATAAGAGTATATCTATCTATCTATTATAAATGTGAAAGTAACTGTCTGTCTTTTACGCTTTCACGTTTAAACTACTAAACTGATTTTGTCGGAATTCGGTACGGAGGACGCTTGAACTCCATTGATGGACACGGACTACATTTTATCCATCTTCGACATCGCGTCCCCAATAATAAACACTCACGCGGACGAAGCCGCTGCCAGAAGCTAGTATAAGTATATAGATTAACATAATTTTCCTGCCCTTACCCCGTTTTATTTGGGATCGGCGCAACACGTTTTTTTCTTCCATTCTGTCCTATCACCCGTCATGCTATCACTCAATCCTTTTCCTTTCATATCACTTCTCACACAGTCCATCCATCTCATCATTTATCTTAAGTATATAGATTAACGCTTTTGTTTTTAAATTGATATAAACTAGTGCTTGACTGCGATCGCACCTGTTAGTCAGCAGTGATGATAGATAGATACGATACATCCTTTATTGTACACCAAAAATAAAAATTACATTAGGAACTTAAAATCTCAAAAAAAAAAAACAAATGTCAAATCTTAAAATCTTGATTGATGCAATCGTTGATGGTGAATCGCACTAGTTTATTAAGAGGCATTCACTCTAGCCTTGAACATACAAACATAACAGAACAAAGCCAAGCTTTAGCAAGCATTTACAAAGTTATGTACTACAACATCGCTATCTCTCATCTCACAGGGCCAGCACGAGCTTACAACCCCGATACCATCAGTAGGTAAAACACAGTCGCCAATGTAATTTAGTTAAGACCCTAATTTCACAGCACCCCGCTCAGAATCCGGAGTGGATCCCACCGTATTAAGTTTGAATCGAAAATAGATTAGATAATAGTGTGTATTTAAGTTTGTACGATAGTTGAATGTTAACAAAAGTAAAGCGTGTTTACAACAAAACGGTTACTACACTTCACCCGTTCTGCACTCTATTTTTATAAATTGGGTTGTGCGGGAATTGTAGATTTGGCTCTGACGTCAAAATTACTAAGGGCGGAATTCACCAATAAAACTAATCGCGTTTTAACGTTTGGCTCGCATAATCGCGTTTAGCCGCTGTCACTAGTGAGTGATAGAATTACCGAATGCCAACAGTTCGTTCAGGTGTTGTATCTCTTTTTTTACGTTGCCTCTGTATCAAACATTGCATTGGATTGTGTTAAATAAAACAACAATCTTATAAACCACGATAACGTTGATGATAGACGAATTGGAAAGGGTCCTCTTACTTAAGTAAAAACGGGTACCCCTTTTGCACCCTATTTTAATTACACGGGCTGTCTAATAGTGATAAAATAAGGGTTATACATTTGAATTACACAGAAAATATTATCTCATAACACTCGAAAAAAAATATTCCATAACCAATTTGATTCCGAGGACTACAAATATCTCAAATTGTATCCACTTCTACTTTAAACAGATTTTATCTTTTAATTAAATTATCAGCCACAACTAACAAAATGGCCGACAAGCTAAAAGGCCATCAATCTAAGAGAAGTAACGAAATGGTCCAATTTTGGGCCATGAATAATGCAAGCGATTATTTTACGGAGCACAATATTATGAACTGTTTCGGTAAACGGCATTAAAACGGATCACTTGCTATTTATGATAAACGGTTACTATTTAAGGTCCGAATATTAAATCCGTGATTTGAGATTTCACCCCCCTTTTATTCATGGGGGTACTTAAGGATAATTGTTAAAAGATTTCGCGTTTCGTTTTGTGATTTGGAAAAGCAGTGACATGTTTGATTGATTTAATATTTATTGAATTAGCTGATGCAGCCTATCATGATTGATAGCAAGCAAAATTTGTGAAATCAAGTATATATTAAAACTAGCTTTCGCCCGCGTGAAAGTCGGTTTCTCCATACAAACTTTGGACCCCCGTTTCATCCCCTTAGGGGGTGAATTTCGGAAAATTCGTTTCTAGCGAATGTCTACACCCTATATAGAACCTACCTGCCAAATTTTAAGTTTATAGGTGTTATAGTTTCTGAGATTTCGTAATTAATCAGTGAGTGGACTCACTTTTATATATAGGGTGACTGGCAATTAGTGTACGATACTTAAACATGTGATTGTGCTCATGATAACAAATAATGTTTATTATGGGAGCAAAGCTGAAATCGCCAAAAAAAATATCAGCTGTTCAGTACATTAGGCAAACATAAATGTACTGAACAGCTAATTTTTTTTCGCGATTTCAGGTTTGTTCCCATAGTAAAAGATGTTGGTTATCATGAGCACAATCACGTGTTTAAGTATCGTACACTAATTACCAGCCCCCCTAGCCAAGTCACAAACGATAAATGTAAACTCTCAGTAGTCTTTAATAGATTTTCAACTTTATGTTATTGGATATAAAGTTGAAAATCTATTGAAGATTACATAGTGTTTTCGTTCGTTCCGGTCGCTAACGCTCAGTAGTCTTTAATAGATTTTCAACTTTATGCTCTTAGGTATAAAGTTGAAAATCTATTGGAGATTACTAAGCGTTCACGTTTATCGTTTGCAACTTGGCTAGGGGGGCAGTCACCCTATATACGAGTATATAAATTAGGAAATAACAGCGTAAGTGGCCTCCACTTCCTGTGGCAATCAGCAATATCAAATCCCTCTAGTATTATAAAGGCGAAAGTTAGTGAGAGTGAGTGTATGTTTGTTAATTCTTCACGCTCGAACGGCTGAACGGATTGCGATGAAACTAGGTACACGGGTAAGACCATGGCCTGGAATAGCAATAAAGATACTTTTTATCCAGGGAGGATGTTCCCTTGGGATATTTTTTTTACTATCAAGCTGGCAGCATGTAAAGCGTACTATAAATGCGATAACATATCAGAGACTAAAGATAAGAAGTAAGGTAAGGTAGGTGTTCGCAGTCAATTTTTGCAAAGAAAATATGTTTTTAAATTTAGTTCCATTTTTTACAACTAGATGGCGTTGTTCATTCATACCTACTTACTACATCGCGGTGTTAATATTTTCCGTCATAATCTATATATATACTGTGAACTAATGTACGTTGTAGTTAATTTTTTTACAACTAGATGGCGTTGTTCATTCAGACCTACTTTCTACATCGCGTCTTTTTTTCCGTCAATAATCTATATACTGTGAACAAATCTATTTTTTCTTTAGTTTGGGTATTGAGATCACTTAGAGATCCGATACAAATATACCACACTATCAAGGTATCCGGTGTTTTATTTATCCGCGAAGTATTGATCAATACTGATCAGTAGGTAAGTGATTAAAGGATTTGGAATCTTTCAATCTGAAACACAGCAACTTTGTTTGACCCAAGAAATAGTTGGGGCAGTAGCGCTCCCCGAACAAGCCTCGCTAGTACAAGAACTGCAGATACAATTACTGATTTCGTAACAGTAATTGGGCTCCGCATCGCTGTCGACTCGAAGTGTGCCTTTTTGGCACACTGACTGAAAGAAGAAAGAAAGAAGAATAGAAAAACTTTACTGACTTTACTGTGTTTTTTTTTTTGACTGGTGGTATTGCCACGTTTTATGGCAATGCTTTATCTCTGACCGAGGTAAAAGTCAGCCCTTGGGTCACGCGACCAGGCGTTTGGATAATGCTTTCTCGGAGTCTACACGGCCCAAGAGTTTTTACCCAAATGGCTCGAAAATATGACTGCCGACGAGGTTATTATTATTTTTATTTTATAACAGTAATTAGTTACAATGAAGCAAGCAAGAAAGTGTAGCTCTCACGCAAAAATTAAATAATTTCTACAATATCTGTTTTCCTTGAACTTGTAAGTATTACATTCCTGACAGAAATCCTCATCATAATAACATGGCATTCCAAGCGTTTGATTTATTCATGTTTGCATTCACAAAGCAAATAACAAACACAATCTTGCCGCAAGCTTTCTATCTATATCTTTTAATATTTAGTTATACAAAGAAAACGTATTTAAACCAGTCAATAAATATGAATTTCAAAAGCGAACCTAAACTAATAAAATGGTTATAGGTTCCTTTTCAAAGTCAACAAGTCACAAATATAGAAATTTGAATTTAAATCGCCCCCTCTATAGGTACACAGAAATTGGTCCGGAACTATTCCAAGTCCCGCGAAACTTTACCTTAACGAGGACTCCTTAGTTCCATATTTGAATTTACCGCTTCAATGGCGCTCGCCGCCAATCTTACAATACGGTGATTGCGTTAAAGAAAATCCTACCTTATATTTTTGACATTACCGTATCATCTCCTTTGCATCGAAAAGGTTTTTACATCCATATTACTTTATTTAATAACGCACTGTACCATGTATGCAATAAGGTTTAATTCCAAATATATGTTGGCGTTTAAACAGCTTTGGTCTACGTAGGGAATTTACTACTTAACTCCCATTTAAATAAGGTTTAACTTTGATGTTTTCACGTTGAAAAATGCTCAGCCCATTCAAGGGATTACATGATGGAATATTAAGTGCGTTTCCAATTTTATTTTAATTTAATTTTAGCATTAATATTTGTATCTGTATTTACGACTGGTGGCTTTAGCTAAGCGCAGTATATGAAGACTTTATTGCGAGCATTTACAAATATATTAGAATAATGAAATGTGGCCAGGATAAAGACATTTTAATGGTTTTGTTGAACATTTATATTGAATGCTACAACTGGCTTGGGATTAATATTTTGAGATCATATTTTCTGTATTCATAACAGACATGTGTTATGACTAGGATTAGCATTTATTATGAGACTAGAATGAGTGAAAGAGACAACACTAGGCATATAAAACCTTTTTAAAAAATCGGCCAAGTGCGAGTCGAACTCGCACACGAAGGGTTTCGTACCATTATCTATAAAAACGGCAAAAAAAATCACGTTCGTTGTATGGGAATCCCCTTAAATAATTATTATATTGTTTTTTTTAGTATTTGTTGTTATAGCGGCAACAGAAATACATCATTTGTGAAAATTTCAACTGTCTAGCTATCACGTTTCATGAGATACAGCCTGATGACAGACAGACGTACAGCAGAGTCATAGCAATTGGGTCTCGTTTTGAACCTTAGGGTACGGAACCCTAAAAAGGTTTGATTAATCGCCATGACGTCATAGTTACAAGAAAACAAAGACCCATCACACGTCCAATCATTTGTTCTACATATAAAATTAATGAAAAACCCGATCGCTCCATTTAACCTGCCTACTACCCAAAAAAAAAAGCAAAAATAAAGACAATCTACCCGCAAAAACACACACTCATTAATTACAATTGTGACAGGTCATTTTTACAACAACAAAAAAAAAAGTAAACGTAAATAAATATAAAAGGCTGGAAAAAACCCCGTTGTCATTTTATACAGTCGTACAAATTATCGCAAACGAACCGTTAATTTAACACTGAGGGGTGGAAATCATATGACACCTCACCCCCTTCGCCCCCTTGTCGTGCATTGTGCGTGATGAATCGGGGTAGTACAGGCAGCGACAAAAGCACAGGTAGGACTAAAGTCGTGACCAGGCCGTAAGTTTTGTCAATAGGACATAGTTTTGTATGCTGCGTTCAATTCTAATAGCATAGCATAGTCGGCCTTATAATGTTCCCACTACTGGGACTCAGGCCTCCTCTCTAGGAGAGGGAATGGGCCGTAATCCACCACGCGGGCCCAGTGCGAGTTGGTGGATGTCACATGTCTTCAAATTTTTGGTTCTAGGACATGTCGGTTTCCTTCACCGTTTTGAGAGCAGTGGTGATGAAATAAATTACACAAAGTAATGCGCCTGGCTGGGTTTGAACCCGCGACCTACAACTCGTAAGTCGGAGCCGTTACCACTCGGCCACCACTGCTCCAATCCTGTCAATTCTAATACTCTTGGATAACTACTACTGGAAACGGCTAGACCGATTTTTATGGTATTTTTTGTGCATATTTGGTAATATTTTTCACCCTCCTAATCTCAACCCCCATTTTTTTATAGTGATATTTATTTATTAATCTATATGGCAGAACAACGTTTGCCAGGACAGATATATAATATCTATAATTTAATAATAATAATAATAATAATAATAAGTTTATTAATGCTTCAGTTTACATAATATTGTGTTTAGTGTTTGGGGCCTCCTTTTAAGCAAATAATGCCTGTGTTAGGAGACCCCGCTCTTCCAAAATTAGCAATATTCACAAGTACTAATGCTAGGATAATTAAAATTACAATTAAAAAACTTAGAACTAAAAGGTATAAGATAATAATAATGAGGGCGTTGTTGAAAGTATTTCTCGTGTATGTAGTGTGAGTGGGTGTGTGTGTGTGAGGGTGAATGTGAGCGTGAGTGTAAGTGTGAGGGTGAAAGTGGGAGTGTAGGTGAGGGTGAATGAGAGCGTGAGTGTGAGTGTGAGAGTGTATGTGGTGTGGTGTTGTATTTGCTAGTGTATATGCTCTAGAAGTGCCTCCGTATCATCATAAGTGAGTGTCTTAATATACTTGGTTAAGATTTTCTTACATTCGAAACTAGTTTTGTTGTAAAGGTCAATTTTTTTGTTTAATTTATTATAGAGTTTCGCTGACCTTTGACTAAATTGCCTAGTAGCGAATACAGTTTTGGTTTGTGGGATTTGTGCAACTATATCCGCTCTTCTTTTCTGCAACAACACTGTATCAAATGGCATGGATTTGTGTTGTTTTAAGACTGCTTGGACAATGTACAGCTTTCTTACGGAAAGAAGATCACTATCCCTGTACAAGATCTCAGTGGGGTATATCTTCGCTTTAAAGAGCATGATCTTTAACAGTGCGCGTTGGGCTCTTTCAAGATGTATAAAATTTGTTTTCACAGCGCCTCCCCAAATAGGTATGCAGTATAGCAAGACGGACTGAACCAACGCGCTGTAAATCTCATTTAGAACATTTCTTGGGGGGTCTCGATTACTGGTAAAGCCTTTTGGTACAATATGTCGAAGTGTTTTAAAAATCCAGCTCAGTCTCCTAACTCTGTTTGCGACTTGTTCAAGATGCTGGAACCACGATAGCCGCTGGTCAACAATTACGCCAAGATATTTTGTTTGAGTCTCTTTTTTAATGTTTGAGCAACTACAGTTTCTATTATTGGCATCTCCACATGAGTGTATTTTTAAATTGAGATCCTCACTTGGTTGACCACTTTTGCTAATGCTAAAACAAATATAGTTCGTTTTGGATGTATTTAACGAAAGTAGATTATTATTTAGCCAGTTGGCTACTTGCGCCATTCCCATCTCAGCTTTGACTTTAACATCCTGCCAAGTGTTCCCAGAGAAAACGACAGCGGTATCATCGGCATATGAGAGAATTTTTGCGTTATTAATGGGCAAGTTGCAAGTTGCACATGTTTAATAATCTGTTTTTTTTTCTGAGATGGTCCCATAGTATTCACGAGTCAACGGTGGGTGGAAATCGGGATTGGGATCGGAATCCCGGCGGCTGAGGCGTGAGGGTCGTTCCCTCGCACGTGTTGCCGCCTCCTTTGCCAGCATTACTGCTTCGCAGAAGTAGGCGACCACCTGCCACTCCACCTCGCTCCAAACCATGGCCTGTACTAAGACGTGTCCTAGTGAGGCGATTGGCGGCGCGGGAGATTGTCACCTATTGCTCGCCGTCCGACCGTCCGAAACGAGCCTACGCGCGCCTCAAGGAGATGTTAGCAAACCGTAGGAGGCCCAGCAGGGTCGAAGCCTACTGGGGCTAAGGGGTTGCTTCTGAAAGGAAAACTCGGCCCTGGTATGAAAGGCAACGAAGGAACAGGAGTGGGTTTATAGTTAGTAAAAGTCTGACACGCCCTCTCGCTCCGCCCAATGTCACATCATTAGATGATGTCCCAACGAAAAAGAAAAATGTATTCACGAGTAGTATTTATATACTACCAATGAATTAAATGTCACTCTTTGGTTGGGCTGTGGGATTGTTCGAGAGTTAGCGTGGCCCTGGAACGCAAAGGGCAACTGAAGTAACACATGACACACACTACCTCCACCCAAAGCAAGAGAATGTTTTTGACACTACTCCACTTAAAAAAAAACCTTCAGTTAAATGATCTGCGACTTTATTTTTATAACAAACACTTTTGATGCTCACTGTACAAAATTTTTAGGTTGTTTGTTAAAAATGTGGCCATTGCGGGTAGAAAATACAGTTGTAGACGGAAATTTAATAAAGCTTTGTTGACACGACATACATAATATAGTCGACATATATATACTCGTATGTATACTTGACCTATGTGCAGCAATGGACGTATACGGACGGACGGATAAAATGTTTTATTATTTTTTTATTGATAGGCTTGCGTTTGACAACTATCTCATTCTGATGGTAAGTGATGATGTGGTCGACGATGGAGCACGCTTGCCTAGAAGTAACCTATTTACTCTTGACTTAAAGACCTTTAGGGCGTTGCTATCAGAAAACACAGACTCCGGCAGGGAATTTCACTCCTTGGCTGTACGCATAGCATAGCATAATCAGCCTTTTCAATGTTCCCACTGCAGAGACTCTGGCTTCCTCTTTATGAGAGGGAATGGCCCAGTGCGGGTTAGTGAATGTCACGTGTCTTCGAATTTTTGGTTCTAGGACATGCCGGTTTCCTCACGATGTTTTCCTTCACCGTTTTGAGAGCAGTGGTGATGAAATAAATTACACAAAGTAATGCGCCTGGCTGGGTTTGAACCCGCGACCTACAAGTCGTAAGTCGGGGCCGTTACCACTCGGCCACCACCGCTTCTCAATGCTGTACGCACAATGGATGTATTCCCAAAATGTTTTGATGAAACTTATAGCTGTTTTATGGTAAGAAGACACTTCCTACCCTATGAGAATACCTTCCTTTCTTGGAAGAGTTATTTACAAGTCATAGACAGAGACAATTATCTCAGAATACTTTTTGCTTTATCCCAGGTTCATGTAAGGTGGTCGAGAGTATTTCGCACTTGACCTTTTAAAAGGTCATCACCAAAAGGTCAGTTTATATCCTCGCAGGGCGTCGTTCGTCCTTTTATTGTTTGAGGAGGGAAATCATCCAATGACTCTTCCACTCTAGGGTTGGGCGAGAGGGCGTGTCAGACTTTTACTGAATAAAATCACACCTGTGTCCTTCAGTTAACCTTTGTTTTTTCTCCACGGTATTTCTCTCGAAAAATGTAATTTTTTGACAATTTATATGGCAAAACAACGATTACCGGTTCAGCTAGTAACATAAAGATAAATATTTTGTGTCATGGTGTGTATCGTTGCAGTCCTCCGTAACTGCGTAACGGTGTTTTTTTAATATCGTGCGGATTTCATCACGTATGCGGGATTGCTCCGCCTGCAGAAAATTTCAAAATGCAAAAAAACGCGTCCCGCGTGCGTATTCCACGCATTAAAATAAATACTTGTATGAAATGGACAAAGATTCAAAAGCATTTATTTCAAATAAACCATTTACAGGCACTTTTTAAATGTCAAGAAGTCAGTCAGTCAGAAAAAATGATTCTAATTGCACATTCCAAAGCGTAGATCTCTATGGAGAAGAATGTGCAAGAAACTCCATGGACACTCTTTTCAATCATGTTTTGCAATTACAAATATCTCTGTTACATGTAAATGTAATGTAATGACATTTGTGGGGATTAAGCTTGCGGGGTAATTCCGCATGCGTGTTCAAAACCGCACGATATTAAAAACACCCTTAACGTTTCTTTATTAAGAAGATAAATAAATTGAATTCTAAAATGCGACGAATGTTTCACACGTGTGCTTCATTCTAAATCTTAATTAAGTCGAGTTTCACGCTCAGTCGGAGTTGTTCAAAGAAAACTCGATGCGAGTTTAAGTAAGACAACGAATGAGCTAGCTTTTACCCGCGGCTGCGCTCTCGTGACCTGTTTTTTTTTTATTTATTTTACTATTTATGTACCTACACACAAAAAAAAAAAACAGAAAAAGATAATACCTAATAACATCATCATCATCATCATTTCAGCCGAAAGACGTCCACGGCTGGACATAGGCCTCCCCCAAGTGTCGCCACAATTAACGGTCCTGTCCGTCTCGCATCCATCGGACTCCCGCAACCGATACCAAGTCATCGGTCCACCTTGTAGGAGGCCTTGCAACGCTACGTCTTCGGGTACATCCAGAACCTTTCGTCCCCATCGACCATCTGTTCTGCGTGCAATGTGCCCTGCCCATTGCCACTCAAGTTTGGCGATTCTTCGTGCTAAGTCGGTAACCTTGGTACCTAATATACATTAGTACAAAAGTAGTTTTTGTTTTTCATAGAAAACTGTACAGTTTCCTTCCTCATTAAATAATTATCCCTATGTGTAAAGAAATAATTTTAGTAATAGCAATAGGTATGGGAGGCCCTGGGTCGAGAGGTCTGTCTATGTAAACTTTGTTTTGCGTGACGCAGATCAGTACTGTAAAACTAACTATGGAGTTTCTTGCCGGTTAGAAAACAACCTATTGGAACCGTGCACTAGATTCTCACGTCTTATAAATGCGTAGAGCCTATGTGAAAGAAAATATATATATATGGTGTAAAAAAATTAACTTTAAGAATTTCGAGGGGACATTGTACTCCTCATTATGAACAACTTTTACTATGGGACCAAACCTGAAATAGCGAAAAAAAAATCAGCTGCTCCATACGTTTTGACGAGTTATGCGAACATAAACGTAGGGAACAGCTGATTTTTTTTTCGCTATTTCAGGTTTGGTCCCATAGTAAAAGTTGTTCATAATGAGGAGTACAATGTCCCCTCGAAATTCTTAAAGTTAATTTTTTTACACCTTATATATATAAATGAATAGCTGTTCGTTAGTCTCGCTAAAACTCGGGAACGGCAGGACCGATTTGGCTAATTCTGGTCTTGAAATATTCGCAATAGTCCAGAGAAGGTTTAAACGGTGAGAAAATATGGAAAAACTCACGAAAAAAAAATTCGAATACAATGCCATCCCAAATTAAAATGTCATTATAAAATGAATTATGCTGTTATAGTAATACCAGTAGACAATGCAATGAGTATGACAGGTAATCGTCCGTATGGAGCCCAAGTCGTCGACGGCGCGTACTTGTACTGTTCCACGAGCTCCTCAAGGAGATGTCAGTAAACCGTAGGGACCCAGCAGGGTCGAAGCCAAGAGTGTTTTTCGGATATAGCCAACGTAGAAAGTTTAATGACCATTTGACAAGCCCACTTTCATATCAGCAAGCCAAGCAGGTGCAATTAAATAAATCTAACAGTATAACAGAATCTCATCAAAAATCTAACATCCCCATTCCCTCGAAGCAACATTTTAATAAACATCTTAACAACACTTTGAAGTCACAAAGGCTTATTTCTAACAAAAATGTAATTTTAAAGCACTTGGTGAAACCCAATGGGTAGCTTGCCGTCCGACCGTCCGGTAACCGTCCGGACCGAGCCCAAGTCGTCGACGGCGCGTACTGTTCCACACGCGCCTCAGGGAGATGTCAGCAAATCGTAGGGGCCCAGCAGGGTCGAAGCCTACTGGGGCCACGGGTAGTGTGAAAGCGAAACCCGGGGCCCCGGGGTGAAGGCAAAGAAGGAACAGAAGTGGGTTTTTAGTCAGTAAAAGTCTGACACTAACTCCCGCTAAAAAAAAGCAGGTGCAATTAAATAAATCTGACAATATAACAACATCTCATCAAAAATCTAACATCCCCATTCCCCCCGAGCAACCTTTTAATAAACATCTTAACAACACTTTGAAGTCACAAAGGCTTATTTCTAACAAAAATGAAATTTTCAAGCACTTGGTGAAACCCAATGGGTAGCTTGCCGTCCGACCGTCCGGTAACCGTCCGGACCGAGCTCAAGTTGTCGACGGCGCGTACTGTTCCACGCGCGCCTTAGGGAGATGTCAGCAAATCGTAGGAGCCTAGCAGGGTCGAAGCCTACTGGGGCCACGGGTAGTGTGAAAGCGAAACCCGGGGCCCCGGGATGAAGGCAAAGAAGGAACAGGAGTGGGTTTTTAGTCAGTAAAAGTCTGACACTATCTCCCGCCCGCCCAAGAGCGAGATTTGTCATTGGATGATTTTCCCACCTAAAAAAAAAGCAGGTGCAATTAAATAAATCTAACAGTATAACAGAATCTCATCAAAAATCTAACATCCCCATTCCCTCTAAGCAACCTTTTAATAAACATCTTAACAACACTTTGAAGTCACAAAGGCTTATTTCTAACAAAAATGAAATTTTCAAGCACTTGGTGAAACAAGTACACAAGAAATTACTTTAACAGTACCCACGCAGACTCGTTAACTTACAATAGCAGAAGAAAATGGGTTGACGGCTTGTGTTTATTGTCATTCGTGAGTTTTTAATTATAAGGGGGAGAGGGGGTGTACTATTTGAATACGATGAGTCTAAGGGGTGTAAGTGAGTATTGGTAGCAGGTTTTTAGACCTTATTTTTGGAAGTTATACTTCTTTTGGCGCGATAGAGAAAAATGATGAGAGTGAATTTTTACGATGCGCGCGCACACCGACACCTAAATTCTACATCGTGAAGTTAGTTCTAGGTGGCATGCATGAAAATTGATAACTATGTTCAAGTTGTATATTCTAGTATTTTTATATTTAGAACACGTGTTTCGTAAGAGTACAATTAAACAGTGTGAATAAATAAATATTATTTTGGTGTTTTTATTAAATCAATTTCATATACGACGGTGATACTAATAATTTATTAGTCTAACTATATATATATATTGAATATTAGTGATAAAACTGATTTGAATATAAACTGTTTTGAGTGCATTTATAGATTTGAGGTTAATTGTCGGTATGTATAATTTATTTACATCGTTAATTAACAATTATTACATTATTAAGTTAATTAAACCTTTTTTATTTAAATAAAATCTTTTTGATTAATTTTAATATTTATCGATAATCACTACTGCATTTTAGTTATTTTTTTTCCATACGCCAAAGAAGTATAACTTCTAACGCGTGTACATAAGTACACACACTCTTTTTTTTAAGTTGGAAATCTTCCGATGACTTCTTTCGCTCTTGGGCGGAGCGCGAGGGCGTGTCACACTTTCAATGCACTCCTGTTCTTTCTTTGCCTTGCGTTCCAAGACCCCGCGGTCCCATTTTGGACTACCCATGGCCTCAGTTATAGGCTTCGGCCCTGCTGGACCCCTACAGTTTTGCTAACATCTCTTTGAGGCGCGCTTGAAATAATGTTTTGTATAGGACCGCACGGGCACCAGCTTAAAGCAGCGTCGGCCCTCATTTTCATTGTGCGTACCTACAGCTAAGGAGTTGAATTCCCTGCCGGTGTCTGTTTCCTGATAGCTACAACCTTGGTAGACACCAAGTGACACATGACTTAAACACTTAAGTCATGTGTTACTTCTGGGTTATTTTTAGGCAAGCGTGCTCCGTCGTCGACCACATCATCGCTTACTACCAAGTAAGCGAATAAAAAAATAAAAAAGCATAATAGAAAAAAGCTACATCAAATCGAAACTAGATTTTGTATGAACGTAGACAAAGCAGGAAGATTTGATAAGTATTAAAACATTTTCTTTCCTTCAATAAAACTGCAGCGACACTTAAGCGAGAACTACACTAGACCGACGCACATGTGGACCACGCCTGATTTGTACGTAACGGCGCGTTGCGTGGCGTGGATCTAATGTAGCTCTGCAAGTCTAGTTGCCATATAAAATGTATGGAGACCGACGCTCCCAGATCGGCGTATGTGGCCCACGTGTGCGCAATGAAGTTTTCTACCTTTATGATGCCACCACGATCAGTACATTTATGCAACATCAATGAATCGGGCAGCTGCCCGGACCAGACACAACATTCGTCTGGTCAGAGGATCCTTCTTTTTCAGCAAAGGTACGTGGGACTTTACAGTATCAAAACTGAAAATCACATACGATAAAAGTAAAAAATCAACTTCTCTCTCACCGCCTGTAGGTACATAATTGCGTAACAAAAATAATTAAAATCCGTGTATTTCAAACGTGCATGCGAACAAATTGGAAGGATGAGTTTTCAACGGGTAACCCGCCCCGTGGCCTTGCGGCGAGTATGTTGTTGAATGTTACAAGTCGCGAGTTCGCGACCCATTTTTGTATTTTGTTTGGTCGCGTTTTAGGGTTGAGTGTTAGGAGATAATTAATGTCCTTCTGTGTGGACAATATTTTTTCCTTTAGAACAGTTCCAGTATCGAAGACAAGAGATTAATTGAACTGTCGAGTGTTTTATACCCTCATCAGTATTTCAAATTCCTGATACCTAACTACAACCAAGATTTATGTAACCCATAACATGATTTAAAAGAGTGTCCATGGAGGAGTTTCTACTTTACGTTACTTCTCCATAGAGATCCACGTTTTGGAACGTGCAATTTAGCTTCACTTTTTTTTGACTGACCGACATTTTGACAATTCAAAAGTGCCTGTAATTGGTCTATTTGAAATAAACGTTTCTGATTTCTTGAGGTCCTAAGTCAAGAATGAATAGGTTGCTTCTAGGTAAGCGTGCAGTGATCCACGCGCTCCTCAAAGAGATGTCAGCAAACCGTGGGGGCCCAGCAGGGTCGATGCCAGCTAGCTAGGACCGCGGGGAATTTCTGAAAAGGAAACCCGTTGTCCTAGAACGCAAAGTGCAACTGAAGGACACAGGTGTGGTTTTAGTCAGTTAAAGTCTGACCGCTCCGCCCAGAGCGGGAGAAGTCATTGAACGATTTCCACCCTTAAAAAAAAACTGTCGACCACATCATCACTTATCATCAGCCACTATCTCACCTGATGAAAAGCGACGATTGAGCACGCTTACCTAAAAGTGACCTATTCACTCTTGACTTAAAGAATCCTAGGTTGTAGCTGCATAGATAGATCAGAACTACTAAGGCGAGGTAACAACCATCTATGCCGTTTATATTGTACTGCAACGTAAATAAAATAATTCCTATTATACATATTATTTATTTCAATATCAGGACTCGACTTCCACCGCGACCTTAAAACGGAACTCGTCACCACCATCATTAAAAAATTTGCTGAAGTCCACAAACACAGACTTCAACGCCACGTGAATGTTGAGGCAAACCAGCTGTTAGACAACACGGACCTAGTGCGTAGACTTAAAAGAACTAAACCCTGTTTGAATTAGTGTAGTCTTTAAAGTTAGTGTACAATAGTGATCAATGCTGTGCTAAGCATATAACACATGAACAAAGTGTTTTTATCAATATCAGAAAGAAAGTGCTATGAACTTCTATAAAAGTGCTAAAGGACGCTATTCTTAGTTTTAACATCCAAAAACCGCGCCCCTAACCAATCAATTAAACCACAGTATTCCAAAACAAATAGCTCAAAAACAAAACAAAAACAACATTAATCAAAATTAATCCTCAGTTCAAACTTGACCTGTTTAAGGGAATCCCAATTTCGTCGCATAATCTCGGCGATTTTAAAAGAGCGAAATTTTCCTAAAGCGTCCAGAATTATGATCCCCTAATCCTTAGTTAATCGTGGCTTTGGGATTCATCTGTATATATAAAAGGAGAAACTGACTGACTGACATCGTCATCATCAACATACAGCTGAAACTACTGGGATTATGAGCGTGAAATTTTGCACAAGGTATCTTTTTATGACTTAAACGAGCACTAAAATTTAAAAAAAAAAACACTTTTACACGTCATTTTTTTTTTCGTCAAATGAGATTCTGAAATTGTGAAGATAAATCGTTCTGTATTTTCTACATTCTATTGGCCACAAAGGTGTTCCACCGACGGGACAACGAATGTGCTCACCACAGAGCGACTGTCGACATATATTACAAACAACAATGCGGTATTGACAAGCGATTACGACATTTCTTATGAATTGCTGGTCTAGCTATACAAGGTAAGGCAGAAGAAGGTCAAGTTTAAAAAACCTAACAAAAGCCGGACAGGCCGGACTCCACCAAATTTGGCCGGACACGCAACCAAAAAGCCTGACAAAAAATCTTTTAATTCAGACAAAACAGTCCATAAAAGTTGTTAATAACAAGAGTTTAATTTATAACTAATGTTAGTAATAAACCAGTATATTAGAGGAAGTTTGAAAGTGGCGCCAGTGACTGAAAAGTTGTAAGGGAATCGTTTGTCTTGGTATGGTCATGTGAAGAGGAGAGATGAAACGCATGTTACTAAAAGAGTTATGAATTTACATGTGGATGGATGGAGAGGGAGAGGGAGACCAAAGAAAAGATGGATGGATTGTGTGAAGAGTGATATGAAAGAAAAGGAAGTTAGTGATAGTATGACCAGTGACAGGGCAGAATGGAAGAAAAAAACGTGTTGCGCCGACCCCAAATAACACGGGACAAGGGCAGGAAGATGATGATGATGATGTTAGTAATAAACCAGTAATAATAAAAAAGTCTAGAAACACCATCGATCATCGTTTAGTGAACCTACTGAGCTTAATGTGACTTCATTTTTCAATTTATTTATTAAGATTTTAATAATTTATATAAGATAATAAATAAAACTGTCATTTTAATATCTGATTGAATGAGTTAATAATGCAAAGTGCAGTGCATACTCATTAACTATTATGGGTGTACAAGAAAGGATGCGAAATTAATTAACTTAATTACTTAAAATTCGTTAATTAATAAAATGTTCAGAGTTATTTACCAATATATATTATATTTTCAACGCAAAACAAAACTCGGGTAATTTATAAAGAAGTGATAATATTAATTATGGAGAAATGTATGCTCAGTTAAACGATTACAACTTCATTCATTAAGAATTAGAGATTGTTATTTAGGTCCTATCTCGCTCATTTACTAAGTAAGTCAATTTTTTGAGGACTGAGGTCCTATCAGCTCTAACGCGATAGATTTGATGACCTAATCTGAACTGTTAAAGGGATGGAGCTATATGGGTTGTATCCACGGGTAGTGTGGAAGTGAAACCGGGGCCCTGGGACCAAGGCAAAGAAGGAACAGGAGTGGGTTTTTAGTCAGTAAAAGTCTGACATGTCTGACGGGGATGTCATTGGATGATTTTCACACCTAAAAAAATATATATAGGGTGTACAGACCCATCCTTCTTTCTCGCTCGCACGCCTAACATTAGCCATACACGCTAGGGTATACCTGCCCCCCTAGCCAAGTTACAACCGTTTCGTTTCGATTCTCTTTTCGTTGATCGCCTCGTGTTGGCCACGCCTCCGATTCCTTTCTTCCGACGTCATCTCAACGCTCAGTCACGCGGTCAGAACAAAGAAATAGGAGGCGTGGCCGACTCGATCAACGAAAAGAGAATCGAAACGAATCGGTTGTAACTTGGCTAGGGGGCTGACAGTTTTGCCTGTACAAGATAAATCTATGCACCAGACGAACAGGACAGTCTTGACATTGCCTGGTTTCGAACCCGCAACCATAATGTATGAGAGGCGGTGCCTTAGCCACTGGGTCATCAGGTAGTCCGATGTTGGAACGAATTTCTAGTTATTGAACATTATTAGTTTGTCTGCAATTAGCAGAAAATATAAGAATAGAATAGAAATCCCCTTTGCCAATGTATAAATTTCCGTTGATTACTAATTCGTAGAAGCTAGACAGATAACACCCGTAACAATTAATTGGATATCAATACCCTCGCGTAGGTGGAATACGAAAATAGCTCATGTGACTGCGACATTAGCCAGGTGGGTAGCGAACTGAGACAATGGCAAGGACGCGTAGGATGTACCTATACTCGAGGAATGAAAAAGATCGCCAATTTTATAATAAACGTTGTCTTTCCAGGACAGTGGAACGTCTACTACTTTCCAGAATAATGTGAGAAGACAAGTCATTTGATATTTTAGCACCTCAAAAAAGATGTGGTTAAGTTTCCCCACGCATGCTGAAGGCCAAATAAAATGTTTTTATTCAATTAGAAATATCATCGTAGCGATATCAATTTTGTTAAAAATCTGGAAAATAAAAATTAGAGGTGTTTTTGACTGACTGCGACTTTTTTTTTAGGTGGGAAAATCATCTAATGACAAATCCCGCTCTTGGGCGAATGATGATGCGAATGCAAACGTGCCTTCATCATCATCTTCCTGCCCTTGTCCCGTGTTATTTGGGGTCGGCGCAACACGCTTTTTTTTTTTTGCAAACGTGCCTTAAAATATGAATATTGCCCGTCTGAACCTTTTTAATCCAGGACTGAACAAAACATGTCGACAATCTTGAATATTTCTTCTTTGCTTTAATTATTTCTTATTACTACAACTAGCTTTTTCGTCATTTATGTTTCAGTAATCACAAACATTATCAGTTTAGAAAACTAAAAATCAAGAATGTCATCGCTGACAAATAAATATCACAATACAACTCGAGTGGATACATAAATTGTATGTAAAACGAGTTTATGATGCCATATCAAATGTAAAAGTGAAAATTGGAGTTTTTGGCTGGATTTCTTCACGTAAAGTTCAGTGTCTGTTTTAATTATTCGCAATTTGATTCCCAGTAGATATTGTAATGTCAAATTGGTGTAGTTTTGTATTTCAAGTGTCTGCGCAACTGGACAATACGCAGAATCATTGAAACAGGCGCGATCTCGGTAAAATGGAACTGAGAATTTTATTGTAGTTGACTACCTCAGCGAAGTTTGCCGAGAACGTTGAATTGATACATTTGCTGCCAAATAAATGTGTACCTACATCCATATTCTAATGGTAAACCAATGAACTATTCACACGAAGACATAGCTTAAAGGACTTAAGTATCCAAGCCAAAAACAATAACAAACAAAAAAAAAAGTGAAAATTGACAATAGCTATCATCATCATCATTTCAGCCGAAAGACGTCCACTGCTGGACATAGGCCTCCCCCAAGCGTCGCCACAATGAACGGTCCTGTGCGTCTCGCATCCATCGGACTCCCGCAACCGTTACCAAGTCATCGGTCCACCTTGTAGGAGGCCTTTCAACGCTACGTCTTCCGGCAACAGCTATCACCAAATGAAAAAGGCAAAGCGGTGATTGTCGTATTGGCCAGAATTCTACTTGCCAATTTCTGCTCTTTTTGCAAGTGAGTTTAAGTTTTATCTCTAGTTATATTGGCTTGTTACTTAAAGAGTTGCGGTTCATCGCGCCCTATCCACCCGATCCTACCAAGATGTCACTTGTCATGATGTGATTCTCTCCTTTCAAACTTACGTCCCAGTGGACGTAGGTTTGAAGGAGAGTATAGAGGTCATTGCCCGTCAATAGGACTACAATAGCTAATAAATCAATGTTTTATTTTAACGACTTCCAAACAACTTTTTGGAAGTCGTTAGGTTACTTAGTTAGGTTTTTTTCGGTGGGAAAATCATTTAATGACATCCCCGCTCTTGGGCGGAGCGCGAGATAGTGTCAGACTTTTACTGACTAAAAACCCACTCCTGTTCCTTCGTTGCCTTTCGTACCCGGGCCGAGTCTTCCTTTCAGAAGCAGACCCTTAGCCCCAGTAGGCTTCAACCCTGCTGGGCCCCTACGGTTTGCTGACATCTCCTTGAGGCGCGCGTGGAATAGTACGCGCTGTCGACGACTTGGGCTCGGTTCGGACAGTTACCGGACAGTCGGACGGCGAGCTACTCATTGCTCGCCATCCGCAAGCCTGCGCCTACGGTGTGCCGGCAATCGGGATTGGAATCCTAGCGGCAGTTGGTTCGAGATGACCGTTGCCTCACGCGTGCGGCCTCCTCCTTTGCTAGCATTACTGCTTCGCATAAGGAGGCGACCGCCTGCTACTCCTCCTCGCTCCGGACCATGGTCGTCATTTTTTTTTTTATTTGAGCATGAATACCTAATCACTTATTTGTTTTCTATACTAATTTATAAAGAAAAAAAAAGACTGTATATTTGTACCTTTATTTATTTATAAGAGAGAGAAAGGCGAGGGATGTTTGTCATGTAAAATGTATAAGAGATGAAACTGGAATGGTTCTATCGGATGATGAAAAATCAGAAAGAGGTGGAAGGAATATTTTGAAAGATTGATGAATGAAGAAAATAATTGGAGTGGGGTGTTAGAGAATAAACCAGTGAATGTGGGATTAGTGAGAATGGTTAGTATGGATGAAGTCAGAATAGCAGTAAATGGAATGAAGAATGGTAAAGCCATTGGTCCAGATGGAATACCAGTTAAAGTGTGGAAGTTATTGCGAGTGGATGGATGGACGTGGTTAGCTTTGTTCTTCAATAAGTTGTTGCTGGAAGAAGCCATACCTGATGAGTGGTGCAATAGCTCTTTGGTGCCGATTTTTAAAAACAAAGGTGATGTGCTTGAGTGCAACAATTATAGAGGAATAAAGCTAATGTTACATACTATGAAAGCCTGGGAGAAAGTTATTGAAAGGCGACTGAGAGAAGAGAGTGAAATTTCACAGAACCAATTCGGTTTTATGCCGGGTCGGGGTACAGTGGATGCCATTTTTGCTATACGCCAGCTGTGCGAAAAATACAGAGGTGCGCATAAAAACTTGCACATGGTATTCATTGACCTCGAAAAGGCATACGACCGGGTACCTCGTGAGGTTCTGTGGTGGGCCCTTAAGGAGAAAGGTGTGCCTGGGAAGTATGTGCAGTTGATCCGAGCGATGTACAGTCGATGCAGTACCCAAGTCCGGTCTACAGTGGGCACCACTGGCAGCTTCAATGTGGCTGTCGGCTTACATCAAGGGTCGGCTCTCAGCCCTTACCTCTTCCTGATGATAATGGATGCTCTGACGTCGGACATTCAGGAAGAGGCTCCCTGGTGTATGCTGTTTGCCGATGACATTGTGTTGGTTGCCGAGAGTGGCCTAGAGGTCCAGAACAGATTGGAGGTGTGGTGGCACAGACTGGAGAGTGTTGGCCTGAAATTGAGTAGAACCAAAACGGAATACTTGTTCTGCGATTTCGGCGGTCTCTCCAATCCAGTGCCTTTATCTCTCGCTGGAACACCCATACCGATCTGCTCCGACTTTCGGTATCTCGGGTCACTCGTCCAAGGGGATGGTGAGGTAGACCGGGACGTAACACATCGGATCAACGCAGGATGGATGAAATGGCGACAGGTCACGGGAACAACTTGTGACCCACGGATGCCCCTCAAGTTGAAGGGTAAAATCTACAAGTCCGTGATAAGGCCTGTCATACTGTATGGATCAGAATGTTGGGCTGTGAAAAAGACGGATGAAAAAAGATTGCACGTAGCGGAGATGAGAATGTTAAGATGGATGTGTGGTGTGACGAGAATGGATAAAGTGAGAAATGAGTATATTAGGGGAAGTTTGAAAGTGGCGCCAGTGACTGAAAAGTTGAAAGGGAATCGTTTGTCTTGGTATGGTCATGTGAAGAGGAGGGATGAAACGCATGTTACTAAAAGAGTTATGAGTTTACATGTGGATGGATGGAGAGGGAGAGGGAGACCAAAGAAAAGATGGATGGATTGTGTGAAGAGTGATATGAAAGAAAAGGAAGTTAGTGATAGTATGACGAGTGACAGGGCAGAATGGAAGAAAAAAACATGTTGCGCCGACCCCAAATAACACGGGACAAGGGCAGGAAGATGGTGATATTTGTACCTTTATTTGTCAAAAACAATTGAATTAAAAAATTCTTTCACCAGTAGAATCCTACTTAATTACATAGGCTATACGAGTATATTTTCTACGTACATGCGGGCGAAGCCGTCGGCGGAAGCCAGTATCACATATTTTTATTTTGTATACATCTATAGCTATACCTACATATAATAAATCTGTAGAAGTTTTTAGTTGTGCGCGCATCACGTAAAATGTACGAAATCGATGTAGATAACTATTATACATTAAAATTGCGTGTAACTTGATATATAACTTAGGCTTTACTTCATCGCAATCGGTTGACTATATCGAAAGATATACTACATTCATTGACTGTTAGGCGGTAAGAAGTTTGCCAGGTCTGCTAATATAAAATAAAAGTATATCTATATTGCTAAAATTAATCTTTTTGGCGTAACCATGAAGCACACGGCGAACTTCGTACCACCTAATAGTAAGGATAACGCCATCTACTGGCATTACCAGAACACCATAATACATTTTATAATGACATTTTAATTAGAGATGGCGTTGTATTCGGGTTTTGTTTTCGAGATTTTTCCATTTTTTCTCACAGTTTAAACCTTCCCTGGACTATCTCGAATATATCAAGACCAAAATTAGCTAAATCGGTCGAGCCGTTCATTTATATATATAGATAGACTATAGACTATAGACTAGCCTTTATTATTTCATATCTGCTGTGTTTGAATCCAGGTGACTATCGCCAAATAAATATTTACTTTTTTCTAAATGAAATAATATATTAAGGGCTAATGACGCATAAACCCATACTAATCTGCAAACGTATATAAATTTAATAATTTAACTAAATAAAAACCACACACTCACAAGAAACCACACATTTATCTCGCCTCTTAACTACACTCGTGCTATAAGTATGTCGTCTCAACAATCAGAAATGTCTCTGTCGACAAATTAATGTCAAAACGAACAAGCTGATACAGCTTCCAAATGGCGATAACAATTTGTCATTTGAAATAACTACAGTGCTTTTAAATGCTACTTGGAGACCCGATACACATAAATAAACCAAAGCATATTGTGGGAAAAATATAATTATAATCTGAAGAAAAGAATGCGTTTTGAGTTTCGGTAACCCTATGAATTTTGATTCCTTTGAGAGTGTTGAAATGTACGTTTTTTGCGACGTAAACGGCCGTATCAATTTCCCGATAACTTAGAAGTTACGAGTTTTTCACAGCTTAAAGGAACCGCAGACTTGAGTATAGATAGGGTTTTAATTTCAACTCGATGCCTCCACGCGTTTCTGTGATTAAGGGTCTTAAGACAGACAGACATAAAGACCGACAGACAGACAGACAGACAGACAGACAGACAGACAGACGGACGGACAACAAAATGATCCTTTAAGGGTTCCGTTTTTTCCTTTTGAGGTACGGAACCCTAAAAAAATGGCAATGCAATGGCAATGGCGATTGCATCACTGCTTACTTTCAGATAGGATCGCAGTCAAGCACTGGATTATATCATTAAAAAAACTTATTTGCGATGGTTGATTTTCACAAGATAGCTGTGTTCGGGCGGCGTCGGCTACCTTCGGCACTCGTCGGGCTGCATCGTCGACGTTGCGCAAGACATGCAGGGCGACAGGCCCGCCATCACTTCATCAGCGAGAACGACCGACGATACACGCGCGTTGTTAATTCCTCACTTGTCCTTGGATTTTTCTTATTTTTTCAGTTTTCAGTCCACTGCTTTTCATTTAAGTCCAAGTAGACCCTAACACTGTGTATACAAAATGTCTGGAGAAAAATGTGTAATAACATGATAATCACGTAAGAGCGGTTGTATGAAAACGTACCTCGAAAAGGACGCTCTTAACACGATCCATTTTACGACCAAAACTGAATTTTTAAAGAGATGGAGCTTTATAGGGTGAATAGCTCCATCCCTTTTTCTCGCTTGCAAGATTGACATTTTTACACGTCATGGTGAGGCTCTAGATCAGCCTTTGGGCCGAAATGATGACGATGATGAATAGAATAGAATAGAATAAACTTTATTGTACACCAAAAAAGTAACACAACTAAATAAATAACTAATAATAAATAGAATAGCAAAAAAAAATAACAATATACGTAATACATACATACATATGTGTGTGTATGTGTTATATATTGTGTGAATAGATTTACTATTTACCCACTAGTCAACATCTATTTAGAATTTTCACACCTACAATGCGCTATTTAATCTTAAATCCTAATTAAATCCCATAACTATGTCACCCGAACTGAACGATACAGGATGTCTCTGTCGACAAATTAAAGGCGAAGTGTGTGTAAATTGTAGTTTTCTGTTTGACACGTGGACTCGACACCAATAGGTATGTTTTAAAACTAATTTAGGGCAATTAATTTTGTAGTAATTAATTAACGAATGGTCGATGGGGCCGAAAGGTTCTAGAGTGGCGACCGCGCACCGGAAAACGCAGCGTTGGAAGGCCTCCCACAAGGTGGACCGACGACCTGGTGAGGGTCGCGGGAGTGCGGTGGATGCGAGAAGCACAGGATCGGTCGTTGTGGCGACGCTTGGGGGAGGCCTATGTCCAACAGTGGACGTCTTTCGGCTGAAATGATGATGAATTTTGTAGGTAAATAGTGAACTCATTTTGAAAAGTTGGTAGTCACCGGACTTTTGACTAAATGGTCGAATTAAATTGATAGGCGAAACTCATTTGACGATAAAAGAAAAAACCAGCCAAATGCGAGTCGGACTCACGCACGAAGGGTTCCGTATCGTGCGTGGCAAAAAAATCACGTTTGTTGTATGGGAGTTCCATTTATATATTTTTGTTTATTCTGCTTTTAGTATTTACTAGCGGCAACAGAAATACATCGTCTTCAAAAATTTCAACAGTCTAGCTATCACGGTTCATGAGCAAATCGAACTTTGAATTTTAAGAGCACTGCCCTCGGTCATTGACACGTAATCACCTTTTATTACTTAAAATAAAATAAATTCTTATTTTTCACTCGTGCATATCATGTATTTGTTTAAACACGATAAGTATGTCAACTGAGCGATCAAAGATTAACGATAAAGCGATGCGATATAGGTTTCAAGTGGTTCAAACGGTTTAAACATATAATAATGATCTGACTGACATAGAATCAGTCAGTCAGTAAACTAATAAGATAGTTAACTTCTTGAGAGAGAACGCTGGGAATAATCTTTTTTAAACAAAATGCTACTTTAAACATCGATGTTTTTTTTTTAAAAAAGCCATGCTTTTTTTAAAAAAGCCATGCTTATCATATTTATTTTATTTGTACAGCAAAATAGCCATTATTACTAAAATACGTTAATCCTTTCGCTCTGTCTTCTCACAGAATCGCAAACTTTCTAATAATATGGTCTTCCATTCATCAGCAAACAAATCTAATCCAGGTCTGGTCTCCACGAGCGCGTTGAGCATCGATAGCATACGCGGTATAGGGGAGGTGGATCGAGCTACAGTGCGACAAAAACATTAAATAATTTGTGCTTTCTAGAGCGATTGTAATTATTCGGAACAAATAATTGACACAACTCTGTATATTATACAGGCTGACCCGTTTATAGTGGTCCAAAAATATGTTTTAGCTAGAGGATTTCGTAGTAGAAAAGTAATCGTAAAAGTAAAATAATCGTTTAGAAAAAAACATTAATATTTTGTTTTTCTGTGTGATTTCCATAAAATCGCTACATGCCATGGCATTGCCATAAAAATGGTGTACGCCTATTTGTAAGCGTCAACGTCATGAAGTCGTGTCGTTACCGCTTCGTCGACACAGTTCCATAGTTTTGTATGTAAACTGTGAGCAGGCGTACACCAAGCGTATACTGACGAATACGCGTCTATGAAGCTACGCGTCCGTGTCATTAGGCCTAATGTTTACGCATTCGACAGTTCGCATGTTTGACCGTTGACAGATTATACAGGACAACGTCTGTCGTGTCAGCTAGTATCGTATATTTGGCGTGTCCTTGCCGCTTCGTCGACACAGTTCCATAGTTTTGTATGTATGCTGTGAGCAGGCGTACACCAAGCGTATACTGACGAATACGCGTCTATGAAGCTACGCGTCCGCTTCAATAGACCTAATGTTTACACATTCAACAGTTCGCATGTTTGACCGTTGATAGATTATACATGACGTCTGTCGTGTCAGCTAGTATGTCGTGTCGTTCCCGCTTCGTAGACACTGTTCCATAGTTTTGTATGTAAGCTGTGAGCAAGCGTACACCAAGCGTATACTGACGAATACGCGTCTATGAAGCTACGCGTCCGTGGACAGTAGGCCTAACGTTTACGCATTTAACAGTTCGCATGTTTGACCGTTCATAGATTATACAGGACAACGTCTGTCGTGTCAGCTAGTATCGTATATTTGACGTGTCCTTGCCGCTTCGTCGACACAGTTCCATAGTTTTGTATGTAAGCTATGAGCAAGCGTACACCAAGCGTATACTGACGAATACGCGTCTATGAAGCTACGCGTCCGCGTCAATAGACCTAATGTTTACACATTCAACAGTTCGCATGTTTGACCGTTCATAGATTATACAGGACAACGGCTGTCGTGTCAGCTAGTATGTCGTGTCGTTCCCGCTTCGTAGACACTGTTCCATAGTTTTGTATGTAAGCTGCAGGCGTACACCAAGCGTATACTGACGAATACGCATCTATGAAGCTACGCGTCCGTGTCAGTAGGCCTAATGTTTACGTATTCGACAGTTCGCATGTTTGACCGTTCATAGATTATACATGACAACGTCTGTCGTGTCAGCTAGTATCGTATATTTGACGTGTCATTTCCGCTTCGTTGACACAGTTCCATAGTTTTGCATGTAAGCTGTGAGCAGGCGTACACCATGCGTATACTGACGAATACGCGTCTATGAAACTACGCGTCCGTGGACAGTAGGCCTAATGTTTACGCATTCGACAGTTTGCATGTTTGACCGTTCATAGATTATACATGACAACGTCTGTCGTGTTAGCTAGCCAGCTAGTATCTTATATTTGTTTAAATACTATAAGTATGTCACCTGCGTGATCAAAAATGTCTGTGTCGACAAATTAACGACAAAGCGTACAAGTCGACATAGCTTCCAAGTGGCGCAAATGATTTCTAAATTATTCATTATTGGTGTAAGTCGCATTTGAAATTGTTAGTCAGCAGTTGAGAGGAGTATTAATATGTTTTGATCGGGTACGTTTTGAAAGTTTTTTTTTTTCAGTGGGAAAATCATCCAATGACATGCCCCGCTCTTGGGCGGAGCGTGAGATAGTGTCAGACTTTTACTGACTAAAAACCCACGCCTGTTCCTTCTTTGCCCCGGGGTTTTTTTTCGCGTCACTCATGGCCCCAGTAGGCTTCGACCCTGATGGGCCCCTACGGTTTTGCTGACATCTTGAGGCGCGCGTGGAACACTACGCGCCGTCGAGTCGGACTCGGTCCGGACGGTAACGGTTTTGAAAGGTTACTATTGCTTTGAGTATTGTGGTAATTTCGACGTGAAATAAAGCTGTTTTTTTTTAAACTTCATGTACAGTAGTGGTCATAGATGGACTTAATGCAACATGGCATCCTGTACCAGTCAACCTTTGGGTTAAAAAAGACAACACACAGTGGTAGGGTGGTCCACAACAAATAAATATATAGATTTATAAAAATAGAATGAAATATCATTGAAATTAGGTGCTTATAATAATAAAATATATATACATACATTATTATGCTAAAATAATAAACTAATAAATACTATGATAAATATCAAATCATTATAATTAAGAGAACTCAAGATATCTATATATATAAAAATGAATCCCTATTTCCTTGGTCACGCCATCATGCGTGAACGGCTGGACCGATTTCACATTTGTTTTTTTTGTTGTGTTTGTTATTGTCAGGAGAAGGTTCTTATGAAAGAAAAAAAAAGGGAATAGAGTAGAGTAGAGTAGGGTAGAAAAGGGTAGAATAGGGTGGAGTAGGGTAGAGTTGAGTAGAGCAGAATAGAGTAGTCAGTTGACGGGAGCGAAGCCGCGGGCAAAAGCTAGTTTATAATAACTATGATGAAGACCATATTATTATTATGACGAAGTTCCGAATTTTGCTTTTGATACAAAATTTAATTTCAGTTTTAATTAATATATTACTAAATAAAATAATGAAATTAATATATTACTTTTCTTGCTAAATTTTTGCAGACAACCTTGTAAGTAATTAAAATATAAAAATTTGTTTAGTTTTCGGACATTACTGACACCCTGTGCCATGGAAAGCACGTAAAACCATTGGTTCCGTTTGTCATTCACAGATTCACAGTCGTTACAGGTAGATAAAATTTAAGTGTCTGTTTGTAATATTAAAAAATTTTTTTTTTACTAAATGCCTAAGAAAGTACATTCGATACCTATAACAAAAATGCAATTTAAATATTTTAATCTGTCTGTCTGTTTGTCTGTTCCGGTGACGAAAGGGCATTGTGCTGTTTTATTAGTATGACGCGAATGAATAAAAAAAAAATCAAACCTGATGAAAACGTTTTTCAAAATTAATTCGCTAACATCAAACTTGCAAGCACCCAAACCCTCAAACTTTCAATAACTTAAACACCTAATATCGACCTTTAAAAAAATACCCAAAAACACTTATATTCAGCACCAGCAACAAAATCGGGTTAGTGTGCCCATAATAACATAAAAATGTTAGACTCAAGACGGATTACAGGGTCCGGATAGAGTAGGGTCACCACGAAACCGGACAGGACAGGACACTGTTATTTTTAAAGGAGCCTTAAAATTTTCCGGGGATTTCGAAGAGGGATATTCTTTTGTATCCGGACATTCCGCATTATGTCCGCCAAACGCACCTGGGTACGGAGGTAAATCCCTCTGGTTCCTCCACGTCTTCCTTTTGTGTTTTCATTTAAAGTGGGTTAATATTTGAGTTTCTTTAGAGTAATTTTGCTGTACGTTGTTGACATTTTCCATGTTTTGAGGTCCTGTTATGCTTGGGTTGGGAAGATTAACTCGATTGCAGCCTGGTTTTGTAAGTACATTGTTCTGGAATAATCCCCTAGAGACATATTCTGCTGGCGTGTTCGCACGTTTCGTGACTGTATCTACAAGGTATAACTTTTTAGCACTGAGGTTTTGTTATAAGATGGGGAGTATGAAGATTTCATGGTGCTTAAATTTTGATTGCTTCGAGAACAATATGTCGAAGTTATACGAAGCCAAGAGAGAATTGTTTCCCCAGTAGTAACGACCTCGACTTACATTTTGTAGGTCGTCAAGGCGTTCGTAGTGTGAGTCCCGAACACTTTTCTGCCCCTCATGTTGAAGGAAGACTTTGGGTCGCAGGGCGTGGTGTTCCGTCGCTTCCGCGGACAGGTGCCACAGAACATCACGAAGTGAACTTAGTGCAATGTGAAGTGTTACTAACATAGTCTTATTTACTAACGATAACTTGTATTTACTCTATATATGTTAGTCTGTAAGGTACCTATGTATCTATGGGCCAAGATGTCTTAAAATAAATGTTTTATTATTATTACTTTGTGTAATTTATTTCATCACCACTGCTCTCAAAGCGGTGAAGGAAAGCATCTTGAAGAAACCGGCATGTCCTATAATAAAATTTTCGAAGACATGTGGCTTCCACGAATCCTGGACCCGCGTTGTAGATTGCGGAAGAACCTTTTACGATTAACGATGTTTAACGATTACGTTGAAGAAGAGGTAATGCCTCTTCTAGAGAGGAAGCCTGAGTCCCAGCACTGGGAACACTATAAGGCTGATTATACTATGCTATACCATTTATGAAGATTCTATTGTGCCTTAAATTTTGATTGCCTCAAGAAAAATATGGCAAAGTTATACAAAAACCAAGATTGTAAAGTTATACGAGGGAATAAATATGCCGTGTGGGTACCATCAAGTTTTACTTCTATTTTATTCATACTACACGTTATTTTGAAGAACAAAGAAAATCGTAATCACTACGAATGACAATGGGATGGGAAACGTCATGATTTACTTACTGCATTTATGGATGGTTTCTATTTTGTGGTATGGGTTTCACAATAACTATAACGATGTTAATAGGACACGTCGCTATTATAATCATTCATAATTTATAATTTTACTTCTGTTATGATCATTTGGAACAATGAGTGTATTTGTTTTGAATTGGACGTTGATAGCTGCGCTACAGTATTGTCAAAGTCAGGGCGGAAATGTAATGACATGCTTCTCTGGTTTATAGATTATTGGTTTATTTTTAGAAACACTACTTATAAAAACATTTTTCTTCCTATGAGATTGGAACACCTCACCTCATCATCATCTTCATCTTCCTGCCCTTGTCCCGTTTTATTTGGGATCGACGCAAAACGTTTTTTCTTCCATTCTGTCATGTCACTCGTCACATTGGAAATTGGAACACCTATTTTATGTAAAGCGTAAAACCTTAAAAAGCATCTGATCTTGGCAGTTTGCAAGTTACTAAGAGAAATAGCAGCATGCAATCTCTTTCGATATCACATGAGCTACGCCCCTACGGATAGAAAAGCGAAAGGGAACGAAGCTCTTCCATGAAAACATTTTTAAAGTTTAAATAACCTGCCTACTCCTAACCAAGATGTCTCTACCTATGGTGGGAATAAATTTACATGATGGCGTATGACTCTCGAAAGCAGACGGTCATGACGAATGAAAAGCAAAATTCACATTTACTTTAGTCGTTAACTTTTGTTTTTCCTGTGTAAGTTAGAAACTTACACAGGAAAACAAAAGTTTAGACAGTTTACTAGCTGACCCGGCGAACTTCGTACCGCCTAACTAACTATATCCTACTCTACCCAACTCTATCCTACTCTACCCTACTAAAAAAAAAAAGCAAAAGTATCCTATGTCCGTCTCCTGGTTTTAAGCTACCTCCCCACCAACTTTCAGCCAAATCGGTTCAGCCGTTCTTGAGTTATAAATAGTGTAACTAACACGACTTTCTTTTATATATATAGATTATTATATATTTTATTTTAACATTTTTTATTATGATGTCTTTCTTGCACACAGCGAACATGCAAAGTTCAAGGACGTTCAAAGATGAAAAACACAATAAAATTTACAAGCTAACATTGCCATAATTTACGGTTATTGCCTGTGACATATGACTTAAAATGTTGTTTGTTTTTTATCGCCTTTTGTTTTCTACACAACACAAATAATAAAGAAATAGAATAAAACATTGAAAAGTAAACTATCGAGAAGCCATATTAACTTAGACACTTTTTGTAGGGTTTTAATTAAATAAGAAATTGGTAATTTGTCAATATCCAGTTTATTTTCACTAGAATAACTTCCAACTAAAATGTTACACATTTATTATAGTAACAGCCAGAGCACAAGCAGCGCCTAAGGAGGTAGCGAGCAAAACCAAAACTAATAGGAATACCTACGTTGCATTTCCATCAACATTGTAATTTATCTATATATATAAAATGAGAAACTGACTGACTGACATATCAACGCACAGCCGAAACTACTGGGACTAGGAACGTGAAATTTTGCACAAGGGTTCCTTTTATGTAGTAGGCAAGCACTAAGAAAGGATTTTTCTAAATTCAGCCCCTAAGGGGATGAAACGGGTGTCTAAACTTTGTATGGAGAAACTTAATGTCACGCGGGCGAAGCCGCTGGCAGACGCTAGTCTATAATATGTATGTATTTAGAAATACCTATAAGTATGTTTATTAGTTGTCTAGTACTCATAGCACAAGCTCTGCTTAGTTTGGGACTAGATGGCGTTGTCACAGTATAGATAAATGGAACAGTACGGAAACTACCTTCAAATGTTCGAAAAGGCACACTCACACAAACATACGCGTCGACGAGACTCCTAAGCGGCATTCGCTACTGACAGCACCGCGAGAAACGCTTAGGAGTCTCGTCGACGCGTATGTTTGTGTGAGTGTGCCTTTTCGAACATTTGTAGGTAGTTTCCGTACTGTTCCATTATTATATCTATACTGTGGCGTTGTGTCATAGTTGTGGAATATTATTATTATTATATTACTATCATTCACCTTTCTAGCATAATTATCATCTTTCACACATTATATTAATCGTTTCTTTAGTATTGTATTCCTAACCAAGTATACCTTGTAACTGCAAAACTGATGATTTGTTTTAGACTAGCTTTATCCCGTCGCTTCGTTCACATTGGAACCATTGGGGCTTCGCATTCCCGAAAAGAGTTACCACGGCTATCGAACGCAAAGGGCAACTGAAGGAACACAAGTAGGTTTAGTGATTAAAAGTCTGACACGCCCTCTCGCTCCACCCCAGGGCTAGAGGGGGAATTTGGTAATTTCCCACACCAAAAAAGCCTTTAGACAATTAGCAATCGCGTAGGTATCCATCAGTGCAAGAATTTTCGTTATCAGATCAGAGATGGAAAAGGAGAGGTATCCTGTTTTGTGGTGGAAAACCACCCAATGAGTTGTCTCGCTCTAGGTTATAGTGAGAGGGCGTGTCAAACTTTTATTGACTTAAACCCACTTGTGTCCTTCAGTTTCCCTTTGGGTTCCAGAACCCTGGAATCTCTTTCAAAAGTTCCCGTTGGCCCAGAGATTTCCAATAGCCTATCATCATCGTCATCATTTCAGCCGAAAGACATCCACTGCTGGACATAGGTGTCCCCCAAGTGCCACAACGAACAGACCTGTGCGTCTCGCATCCATCAGATTCCCGCGACCCTCACCATCGGTCCACCTTGTGGGAGGCCTTCCAACGCTGTCTTCCGGTACGTGTTCGCCACTCTAGAACCTTTTGTCCCCATCAGTTCTGCCAGAAATGTACCCTGCCCACTGCCACTTAAGTTGCTTTTTTTGCCTAATTAAGACCCAAACAATTTTTCTCTTTGAGTTGAGAACAATTCAACTCAAAGATTACATCACTGCTTACCATCAGGTGCAATCACAGTCAAGCACTAGTTTATATCAATTTAAAAAAAAAAGAACAAAAAATCATATTTGTCCCCATTTAAATTTAAACAACCTATCCCATGGTCACACTACTGTAGTTCATTTAGTATGTCGTATGTATCCCCCAGAGGGATGGTCACTTGGAAACTCGTGTCGAATTGAACCAAGCCTCCCCTGGCCTTTATTGTATTTTTGACCCTTTCATTGGGTCAATTTCGTTAACACTTATTTCCTGAGGGTAGTTTTATTAAATTATAACTTATATGGAGCAAGTTTTGTGACTTCATGCGTTTTATTAGTATTTTTTTTTTATTGGTATTCATTACAAGCTTTTATTTAGTTTCACCTATCCCGATGTTTGTTTGTCTGTAATCAACTATTGCAAATTAAATTTGATCCACTTCCGGGTTACCAAATCCGCAATAACGAATATTGACGCGGACGAAGTTGTCGGCAAACGCTAGTAGGTACTAATTTGTACAATTCAAGTTTTGCACTAAAATAAGAGTTAATTTTCATAAATCAATCACTTTTAATTAACAAAGAGATTAAACACGATAAAGCACTCAATTCTCTAAACTAAGCAAATAAAGGTGACCCCGATCTCATCGAACATTGATAGAAAATATTGCAGAGAAAATTGGACTGGTTTAACAGTCTATCTGAAGAAGCGATTTTGAGGGATTCATATCATTCAGTGCTGTAGGATTGGGTACTTGAGTCAATTTTTTTTTCTGCTTAGCGTGTCGATGGCTTGGAGAGTGTGCGCGGGAATTGCATGACTTGATTCCACCATCTCATTTCTACCATCGGACAACCCGACGAACAAGTTTTGTGAAATCTTCGAGTAAATCACGGAATTAGCCGAATGCTAAAAGAGTTTTCATGCGTTATTTCTCTTTTTTCGCGTTTATTCTACGTCAAACATCGCGTTGGATTGCGTTAGATGAAGTAACAAGCTTTGAAACCATGCTCGATGTTGACGATAGGCGAGTGAAAAAGGAGCCTCTTAAGTACAAAATATTGTACAAAAATAAGCACAGGCAACAACCAAATTGTTTGAAAGAATCACCTGACTCTGGAGCGCAAAGATTAACTGTAGAAACATGGTGGTGGGTGTTATTTTTTAGGTGGGAAAATCGTCTTATGACAAATCTCGCCTTAGGCGGAGCATGAGGGTGTGACAGACTTTTACTGACTAAAAACCCACTCCTGTTCCTTCGTTGCCTTTCATACCAGGGCCGAGTCTTCCTTTCAGAAGCAGACCCTTGGCTCAAGTAGGCTACGACCCTGCTGGGCCCCTACCCTGCTGACATCTCCTCGAGGCACGCGTGGAACACGTACACGCCGTCTATGACTTGGGCTCGGTCCGGACGGTTGGACGGCGGGCTACCCATTGTTCGCCGTCCGCAAGCCGGCGGCTGGGGCATGAGGGCCGTTCCCTCGCGCGTGCACGTGCGGCCTACTCCTTTGCTAGCATTACTGCTTTGTAGAAGGAGGCGACCACCTGCCACTCCTCTTCGCTTCGGACCATGGCCTGTACCAAGGCGCGGCGCGAGACATCGTTGCCGCCAGTCGCCCCCAAACCTAACTAACCAACCACATTAGGCAACATTACAGCAGCAAACTCATCGACACGAAAACCAATCGGCTTCCACACACTGTTTACTGTCAACACAGGCATGCATCCAGACAGGCTGAAACTACTACGAATAATCTCCTAACATAATCGGTGAGAACAATGGACGTCATGTGTACAGTCGACGAGAAATATAGGGACGAACAAACCATTCAAGTGATCGACATCCTAAATTAAAATATGAATTCTCATATTCAAAGTAGTGGTGCAACAGAAGAGTCTTAACGGAAGCGGAAACGGAAACAGATGTCAAAAGTAAATCTTTGCGGATGCGGAAGCGGAAGCGATTTAAAAATCCCTAGATTGTAGCTATCAGGAAACCAAGAATGCCGGGGAGAAAGGAGTTCCAACAATTAAAAAAATAATACTCCATTTCAATTACTTCTTAGAACAAAAATGCATGACAAATACGATGCGCCCCTAGTGAATTGCATTTGTCATGGCATTTTTTTCGCGTGTCAGTCTTTTTCTTCATCTTTTCGTGTCGATGTACTCAAACAATTTTTTTTCTGACCAGCATTTGGCAACCTGTATAGCTCTGTTATTAGCCCTTTATAAATGCAGCATAGCAGGTGATGCATGTCCTGTGTGGCGGCTCCACACTGGCACTGTGTTAGAATAAATAAAATAAAAAAATTACAAAAAAAAACTGATTTTACTACAAAATAAAAAACACTAAACACTAAACACTTAAAAATAACTTTAATTTCGGAAGTCGGTGTTAAACAACAAAAAAACAATAACATAAACACAACCGCATTGATATTTTTTTTTTTGAAGTTGGTTAAAAATAAGTAAATAAATAAAGCGTGCCAGTTAATTTTCAACAAAACGACTCGATATTTCTGATGCTCACTGTACCGTTTCGTGTATTGGTGTTGACGGCCTAATGTAGTCAGGGTTGGCAAATAAGGCAACAATAGAAAATTTTAACAACAGTTAATTGAATAGAGCTGTTGTAAAACCTTGACCCTCGTTGATGGGGGAATTGTGTTCATTCATAATAATATCTCCCTAGTTTGGAGCTTTTTGTTGTTTGAGTGAAGCTGTGGTTATATCTTTGTATAGGTTGTTAGATACCGTCAAAAATGGTGAATCAGGACTATTTTAATAAAACACTTTTTTTTTGAACTGGGAAACCACGAAATGACTTCTCCGTCTATAGGGAGGAGCGAGAGGGCGTGTCAGATTTTTACCGACTAAAACCACACCTATGTTCCTTCAGATGCCTTGTGCGTTCTGCTTCACCATTTGTATCCATTTTATACTCTTCTCCATGGCCCTAGCAGGCAGCAGCCCTACTGGGCCCCTACGGTTTGTTGAGATCTCTCTGAAGCGCGCGTGGAACACTAAGCGCCGTCTACGACACGGGCTCGGTCCTTATTGAACGATCTGTCGGCGAGCTACTCATAGCTCGTCGTCTGCAAGCCCGCGTCTACGGTGGATCAGATCGCTCAGCGATGCTCAACGCCCGGGGCGTTTCCTCACTCTTGCGGCCGTCTCTTTCGCTAGCATTAATGTTTCGCAGTAGGACCGTTAGAAATGGGTGATTTTTTTTTGAAGTAATGATTTTCTTGCTCTTGGGTGGAGCGAAAGGGTGTGTCAGACTTTTACTGACTAAAACCCACCTGTGTCTTGCAGTTATTCCACACTAAAGCAGGTAAGTAGAAACATAAAATAATTGAATATTAAATTGATTTTACGGCTACTTAATCACCACCTTTCTTAATAACGTATTTATTAATTGAACTCACGTAGGTAATTAAAATTAACAATAGTTAATAATTTAATTTCAACTAGGTTCAAAATAGAATACAGAATATGATAAATCTTAATAAAGAATAAGCATGCAATTTTTTTTTTCTATCCAGTTGTCTTTATATTATAGTTCGAACTTTGAGTCTAATCAACACGAAAGTAAAAGAAAGAAGACATGTTCATTTTGCTCGAATAGACGCACAAATAGTGGTGGCCGAGTGGTAACGGCCCCGACTTACGAGTTGTAGGTCGCAGGTTCAAACCCAGCCAGGCGCATTACTTTGTGTAATTTGTTTCATCACCACTGCTCTCAAAACGGTGAAGGAAAACATCGTGAGGAAACCGGCATGTCCTAGAACCAAAAATTCGAAGACATGTGACATCCACCAACCCGCACTGGGCCCGCGTGGTGGATTACGGCCCATTCCCTCTCCTAGAGAGGAGGCCTGAGTCCCAACAGTGGGAACATTAAAAGGCTGATTATGCTTATGCTTATGCTAGACGCACAAAAAATACAGCAATCTGTCGGGCCATGTGTGAAACGGGCATAACTGTGCTGCACCATGGACACTAGACAGAATACAGTTGTCTTAGTTCAAGGTTGTCTACAGCTTAGCTAACAGTAATATAGGAAAAACAAATACAATATATAAATCCAAGTGGGAAAGTCATCTAATGACATCCCCCGCACTTCGGCGGAGCGGGAGATAGTGTCAGACTTTTACTGACTAAAAACCCACTCCTGTTCCTTCTTTGCCATTTTTCCAGGGCCCCGGGGATCTCTTTCGCATCACCCATGGCCCCAGTAGGCTTTGACCCTACTGGGCCCCTAAGGATGCTGACATCTCCTTGAGGCGCGCGTGGAACAGTACGCGCCGTCGACGACTTGGGCCCGGTCCGGACGGTTACCGGACGATCGGACGGCGAGCCACCCATTATTCGCCGTCCACAAGCCCGCGCCTACGGTGGCCAGAAATCGGGATCGGAATCCCGGCAGCGGTTGGGGCGTGAGGACCTTTGCCTCACGCGAATATAAATCCAAGTTGTGCGTCGCATCTAGGCAAAAATAGGTTGTTGCTCAGCTTATACCGTGACGCTGGGCAAATCCAGCAATCTACGATGCTGATTTTCAGAAACCACCGTTCTAGTGACACGGCGTTTCCTCCGTAAGTAACATCTTACTTAATACAGCAGGTTAGACACAAAAGAAGATGAAGAAGCTCAAATTATACCTACACCATATAATTTCAACCCAAATTAAATATTTAACCGTAAAAAATCTACCACATGATTGCTTAAAGAAATAAGATATTGCATTTTGTATTTTTTCTCTACTTTATAGTCTATAAAAATATGAACATGATTTTACAGCTTGCTACGGAATGGGAAGAGACAGGGCTGCCAAGTTACTTCCTCTTGTATTTTTAGAACGAGGGAATATTTTTTCTGAAGAATAAATAATTCATGGTATTTGACTTTTATAGTCTATCACCAAGGACAACCTACGTATTTATTTTTGAGGAGATATTGTGGCAAAGTAATTTTGTCCTTTTTCCAAAGCAATAGTGTTTCTGTGTTACTTTTATCATGAGTCTATAGAAATATTTTTATGCACTCAAGATTAATAACTATAACATTTTGTTATGTCAATAAATCCTAATTATAAAACACAAAAATTGTTTCCACTTATGCCCGTTATATAATTTGAAACCGTCCAACCTATGTGCCACAAATGTGTTTCATTAGAAAGGCAATGCAAAGTTCCTTTTTGCCAACCAATAAACAAAATATATTTCTTTCTTTTTTCCCTTTATAATTTCCGCGTTTTGCTGGTAAGCCACAGAAAATCATCCAAATAACCGATTGATTGTATCGCTTAATATTGCCCATTCTCAATAATATATAAACAATTAACAGCACTTAAATTTGGCATTATCATCATTCAAGCCGAAAGACGTCCACTGTTGGACACAGGTCTCCACCAAGTGTCGCCATAACAACCGGTCCTGTGAGTCTCGCATCCATCGAATTCCCACGAACCTCACCAGGTCATCGGTCCACCTTGTGGGAGACATTCCAGTCCTTTGTAAATTCAGCATATGAAAAACGATTACTCGGCTGTTGTTTATTGTAACAGTTGTTTGTTTGACAGGCCTGTTGGTCTAGTAGTCAGTGGTCCTGACTGTTATGCCCTCCGGCATAAATCGTGTGTTCGATTCCCACCCAAGACAAATGTTTGTGTGAAGAGCACGATCATTTGTTCTGTGTCTGGGTGTAATTTATCTATAATATGTAAGTATGTATTTAGACATATATAAGTATGTTTATCAGTTGTCTAGTACTCATATCACAAGCTCTGCTTAGTTTGGGACTATATGACGTTCTGTGAAAGTTGTGGAGTATTATTATACATTATTATATTATTGTATGGCGTACACATAATTATTTCGAATCAATCGTAATTCTACTAAAATTTAGCCACCCCTACAACTAAGGCTGGCTACACACTGAATACGTTCATTACAGCTGCACCAACGTCAAAAGACGACAATTTGACGCCAGTCAATATCTGTTCGCTCACTTCAATGAAGTGAAGAGAAATATAGTTGAAAATAAATTGTTGCAGGAGGTATATTTTGTATCTGCAATTTATTGTTTTCTTCAATGTTAGGAGGTATTATTGTGTCAGCGCCAATTTATTTCTTAACTATATATATAGTTTGGTTAACTACCGCAGAGCGAACATTAGAAGGAAGCTTTTGTCTTTCTAGCTCTTCTATCCAGAGTTGGTGCTACGTTGGTACTCTAAAGGGGTGACCAGATGGTTGCAAACCAACGTCCCAACCAAAGTGACCTTGCTAGTTTCAATCCGTGTAGACAGCGGTTGTAAACCATGACCTTCAACTCCCTTGGTTGGGAGGCGTATTTTCCCAACCACCGAACGTGTTAGCGCCTGGTTTACATCCATGTAGCTGCAACACAAACCAAACACATAAACCAAGGTCACCTTGGTTGGAATGCTAGTTTGCAACCGTCTGGTCAGCCCTTAACTTTCTATTTCAAAAATAAAAGTAATAATATTAAAAACACTGTTTTTAATATTATTACTTTTATTTTTTATTTTTTTATAGTTTCTACCAGCGGCTGCTCCCGCGTATAAGTAGTTTTCTCTATACTAATTTTAGACTCCCGTTTCATCCACTTAGAGGGTGCATTCTGGAAAATCCTGAGCTCACCTACATCGTTAAAGGAAGCTATTTTTTTTATTTGTATTTTATTACACAAACCTTACGTGTCTATTAATAGTGTTTTTGGGAAATATTGTAAAATCAATCTTTTCTTTATAAAGAATAACCTTGGAGTTTCTTGTTTAATTCTTGTCCATTTAGAACCGTGCACTAGCTTCTGACGTTTTATAAGTGCCCATGTAGGCCTATGTGACACAAAAACATTTCCAATTTTTATTGTTCAAAGGAACGATTTCAAAATGGGTTCCTTTGCATTATGATTTGATGTTTTAATAATTTCAGTACTTTTTTATCTGTTCATCATCTTCCTGCCCTTGTCCCATCTTATTTGCGGTCGGCGCAACACTTTTTTTTCTTCCATTCTATCCTGTCAACCGTCATACTATCACTAACTTCCTTTTCTTTCATATCACTCTTCACACAATCGATCCATCTTTTCTTTGGCCTCCTTCTCCCCCCCACCTACCCACACCACTTTACTCTCTACTTTTAAAAAATTCAAAATGAGAACAGAGGCCCTACCAGGAGCTCTTAACGCAATCCATTCGACGACCTAAACTGAACTGTTAAAGGGATGGAGCTATATAGGGTGTGTAGTTCCATCCCTTTTTTTCGCTAGCACGCGTATCATTTCGACGTGTTCGTTCGTGTGATCAGCTTCATTGTTCATAATGATTGGAGGATAATAATTTGGGTATTTTTCGGGTGAAACCCAGCAAAGCTGAAGCCAACAGGCGCTAAGGGTTGGCTTCCGAAAGGGAAATCCGGGTCAAAGCAAAGGAGGAACATAGGACTAGGTTTTAGTCAGTAAAAGTCTATACTGCAGATCACGGTACCATAAGCGTAGTTTTTGAAATGCTCTGTAAGTTGATATATGTAACTGAACAATGTATTAAAGAACTATTTTAAATAAAATAGCAACATTCAAAAGTTGAACACCTTTGAACTTTGCCACCCCACAGTAGGTACCTATCTTAAAAACAAAAGAAAACTCCATTAACTATCTCATCAAGCTCCCAACAAGAAAGCGGAGAGTTCCATCATCCACAAAATAATTTGGGCAAAAATTTAATGATCCTCATAATGGAGGTAACGATGTGATTCGACCCGAAGCCACTGAGTAAGAGGAGGGTTCTACTGAGACGTGAAGAATTGTTTTATCGTTAGACGACGAGGCATTTGTAAGCAGACAATAAAAGAAAGGAAGAACGACTGACTGGCTTAAAAAAGAAAAGAACAGCGCGTAAGCAGTTAAATACAAATATATATCGATGAAGTCAATAGTACGAGAGCCAGCTTGACAACGGAACAACAGCGGTGTATGACGTCACATCGATTGACAGATTCTGGCATGACGTTCGCAGTGAGTGATCAAGACTTCAACAGCTCTCTTTGGGTACAGTCATGGCGGGAAAGTCCCCTTTTTAAGGAGTAGCTAGAAAGGCGCCATGGCGTCCTCACCTTCTGTCTGACTCAGGTCTTCACCAAAAATGGTCAGTTGGGTAGGTTCCTGTTTCGGATTCAGGCGGAAGAAACGCCCGGCTGTCACCATTCGTCGTATCGCATCGCATCTTAGTTTTATGTGGGAGCCCTTCATCATTTCGCGTTTTAGGGTTCCGTACCTCAAAAGGAAAAAACGGAACCCTTATAGGATCACTTTGTTATCCGTATGTCTGTCTGTCAAGACCCTTTATCTCGGGAACGCGTGGAGGTATCGAGTTGAAATTAAAACAATATACTCAGGTCTGCGGACACTTGAAGCTGTAAAAAAATCAAATTTTTGAGTTAACGAAAAAATAAGATACGGCCGTTTATGTCGCAAAAAAAGTGTATTTTGACACTCTCAAGGGAATCAAAATTCATAGGGTACTTCCCGTTGACCCAGAATCCTGAAATTTGGTATGAAGCAAGGTCTCATAGCACAAATATAGGAAAAATACGAAAACTGTAAATTTGTAGTTGCGTCACAAGAAAAATCTTCATAACTAATTTTGGGAATCGAACTGTTTTCATAGGTAAGTTTGTACGGAACCCTCAGTGCGCGAGTCCGACTCGCACTTGCCCTGTTTTTTTACAATATACTCGTACCAGCCACGTCAATTCAAGCAGGACGACTTTTATGCAGTCACAGTGGAAACTGACTTTAAGGCCGTGAGTTGAGCAAAAAAAGTAAGAAAACAAACGGCCATTATTCTATTTCATCCGCTCTAGGGTTGAATACGAAAATGGGAAGCGAGAATACCGTTTCATTAGTTTACCATGTTGATTTGGGAATTTGAGTCACGTTTTTGATAGTCTCATTGGCTAAGTGATCTGCAAGGGGAGTAGGGGACAAATCGATCTCTTCTTTCTTGATAGAATAGGTTAATATTGTGGTGAAAAGATTAGTCAGTTAGTAGGTATTATTGGGAGTAGTGATGACCCAGAGACGTAGTGAGTTGAAACCTAGGCATGTGCTTTACTTTTTTTTTTAAATTTCATCACCACTGCTCTCGAAACGATGACGGAAAACATCGTGAGGAAACCAACCGTATAATGTTCCAGAACCAAAAATTCGAAGATGGGTGACATCTACTACCCCGAACTAGGCCCGCGTGGTGGATTACGGTTCATTCAAAACCCACATCAAGCGTGTCCTTACCAACAAAAAGTTTATTACAAGGTTAAAGACTAAGTTGAAGACACGCATGTTTGGTGATTCTGCTTTCCTGATAACTCATTAACTGCATCTTTGTTTCAATTTATAAATATATTATATTCTTTTTGGCTTCTGCTATGAGTAACCATGGAGTTTTGTGCTGGTTCTTCTCCATAGGAAAAGACCAATGTGATCGTGCACCAGTTTCGGACGTTTTAGAAGTGCCCATGAACGCCTATGTGAATTAAAAACATTTTGAATTTAAATTCCCTCTCCTAGAGAGGATACTTCAGTCCCAACAGTGGGAAAATTATAAGGCTGATTATAGTATTGGAGACACATGTTCTGCATTGCAATATTGCCGGGATCCCGAGGTTATAGTATTTTTAGTTTTTTTTTATTATAATATATATATTATTATTATATATATAGGCACGCGTTTGACCACTATCTCACCTGATGGTAAGCGAAGATGTGGTCGACGTTGGAGCACGCTTGTCTCCTTCAATCTTGACCTTAAAGACTAGGTTGTAGCTATCAGAAAACACAGACTCCGGCAGAGAATTACGCTACTTAACACACAAATTAGATAAATTGTGCAATTCCAGTGCACACATGCCGAAATGTAAACAATAGAAAACCGACAAGCTAGTAACTCAACGTCGATGCTCAAGACTTTACAAATCAACACTTGGCCAAAACAATTTCAGCCTATATTGTTTCAGATATTCAGTACAATAATTCCACTAACCCAGCAATTTGCTCACAGACCGCCTTTCAAAGAATTTCCGTAACCTTCACTATAAAATGATTTCTTTTTCAGGCGCGTGGCTTTGATGTCTCAATAAAAGCACTTTATGAAGTAAATTGAGTAGAACTTTGTTAATAATAAAAATATTTTATTAAAATAAGTAGATACTTAAAAGTCTGCCTGGTAATCAAAAGTCCTGCTCTCTCTAGTGAATTGTATTTTTATGTCAGTATCTGTTAATCGAGGCATAAAATAGTTTTAAACAGTCCAAGCCTAAAGAAGTTTTCTAGTTGCCTTGGCTCTGCGCATAAATGGGCATGAGCTATGCAATCACAAGACCCGAGCAAAGCAAAAGGATAATTGAATGCATTTAACTGGTCTTCTTAGCCCCAACCCTCGCCCCCCTCCCTGCCACCATAGGTACAGACTTGTGGCCGACGAGCAATGGGTAACTCACCGTCTGACTCTCCGCTAAGAACCGGGCTTGAGTCGCCGACGGCGCGTTGTACACAACGGGAAACCGTGTTCCTCCGTGGTCTCGCGTGGCGCCGAAAGGTTCTGGAATGGCGACCACGTACCGAAAGACGTAGCGTTGGTAAGCCTCTTACAAGGCGGACCGATGACCTGGTAAGGGTTGCGGGAATCCGATGGATGTGAGACGCACAAGACCGTTCATTGTGGCGACACTTGGGGGAGGCCTATGACCCTCAGCATTGAGGAATACGACGCAAGGAGGTGGAACCGTGTTCCTAGAACGCAAAGGGCAACTGAAGGACACAGGTGGGTTCCAGTAATAGATAGACACGCCCTCTGGCTCCACCCTAGAGCGGCAGAAGGAACGGGATGAAGTCCCACCTCAAAAAAAGAAAAAGCCGCTCTACCCCTTCTAATTTACACACCATTACCACATATCCCACAACATTACCCTCGAATTCAATACCAACTCATCCATGAGCACAAAGGCACGTGAAGACAGAAGCAACATCTATTTAGTTGCAATCTGTATTAACCCTGTATTGACAACGACCCCTCCTGATTGCGGATAAGAAAAAAGGGCAAAGGGAAACGAGGGTTGCGGTGTTAGTTTTCCTCCAACACACATACTCATACCTAGCCTTATGGTTTTACTAACTCGTGTCAGTGGTTTACCCGCGAGAAAATTCGGATATCGGAATCAAAATTCATAGCGAAATTCGTTGACCTAGAATCCTGAAATTTGGCATGAAGCAAGGTCTTATAGCACAAGTGTAGGAAAAAATCTGAAAATTGTAAATTTGTAGTTACGTCACAAAAAAAAATACTTTTTTTTGTGTTTCGGAAAAATCTTCGCAACTTAATTCGGGAATTGAACTGTTTTCAAAGGTTAGTTTATACGGAATCCTAATCCTCAGTGCGAGAGTCCGACTCGTACTTTCTCAGTTTTTTTTTTTATTAATTGATAGGCTGGACCACTATCTCACCTGATAGAAAGCGACGATGTGATCGACGCATGCCTAGAATTAACCTATTCACTCTTGACTTAAAGACCCCTAGGTTGTAGCTATAAGAAAAGTAAAAATAAAACATGTTGATTTTAGTTTTTGACCATATTAGTAAACTAGCTGCCCTCGTGTCGTGAATAGACACGACTATTTTCAGTCTTATCACAACTAGTTCCCGCCTAGACACGACTAGTTTCAACCTAGTCACGTCTAGCTTCAGAATAGTTACAACTAGTACTGGTCTATAACCGCTAACGCTTTCGTGCTTGAGAACTGTGCAGTGTTCAGTGAATGTTATACCTCCTCGTCACTGGAGCAGGAGTCGCGAAATCCAGAGAACGCCGGCCGTCTGACACATGGACACGTGGAGGTCAAAAGGTTGGTGCAATTTCCTTCCCATATACGAGCTGTTTTTTCTCTGCTTCCTAATCCTAAACGGCTCCAATAAGATCCATCTGCTGCAAGTTGTCAAATACATTATCTGAGAAACGCTAATCCGCAAAATACAGTCCACTTCCAATATTAGTAGTATACGCTCATCCATTTTCTTTGGTTTCCTTACATTGCTTCTTAGTATAAGATATTCAGAATGCAAATACTTACAAGCATATCTCCCTCCTCTGCCCCCCTATGATTCGCTGTTTAAGCGTGTATACTTCCACCACACGAACGGGTGTCACCGATTTATCCCTATTTACTGCCGGAGGCAATTTATTGCTCTTGTTGTGAGCATTATCTTCGTTTTACTTTTACGCACTTTTTGCTGAGTGGGGCAATGTTTGCATTTTGCTTGGAGGGATGTTGATGACAGCTGCTGGTTGTCGATTCAGACCATTAAATATGTTTGTGGCTAAAAAAAAATACCTTTCTACAAATACTAGTATCTATATCTAAGGATCGAAAGTTGTTGTGTGTTGTCGAAGGCCAAAAGGTTCTGGAGTGCCGACAGCGTACCGAAACATGACCTGGTGAGGGTCGCGGGAATCCTATAGATGCGAGGCGAACAGGCCCGGTCGTTGTGGCGATACTTGAAAAGGAGGGGGAGGGTATTCCAACAGCGGACGTCTTTCGGTTGAAATGACGATGATACTGATGATGGATCGGAAAGGCTTAGCCTTTGCTATTCTTCTGGGCTAATAATTCAATGCCTACGCATAGTAGTTACTACGATTTTAACATACAGGTAAATATTTAATTATAACTCCAATCTGTTCAAAAAGTATAACACCATGAAAAGGGCGCGTAATTCTCTGTTCGACTGTCAAAGATGCTAGTGCGGGGGCGATGATGCGCGACGACATTAGGGATGCGCTCATTCATCGACTTTTTAGTCTAACACTATATACTTTATTTATATTATAAACTAGCCGCTGCCAGTAGCTTCGCCCACTTTAAGTTAAAAAACAACCCAAAGGAAATAATAATGGGATAAAAATTATCTTTTGTGTTATTCCAGCAGGACATGGTCTACCCGTGTGACCAATTTCTCCATACATATAAACTTTTGCCTTTATAATATACATAACTATAAAATTGACAAAGCCGGAGTGTTTGAGATAATGATCACTCACAAACTAAGTCACTGGCCAATGCGATGTTCTCTTTTGTTGACATGCAAAATTCGCAACAGAACCTTTCACTCAATCGCTTGCAAATCAAAACAAAGTGCACTAACAAGTATTTTAAAACAATTCTACTCCAAACAAAAACCAACCAATCAGCGCTCAGCTCACACCTGCGCGTCGCTTTGTAAAAAGTGCGCCCATTAGGGCTGTCACGCGTTTTCGCGATATTTATTATGTCTGTTTGTTTACGTATTCCTTTTGCTTTGTGAGTGCATTGTGTTTGGGGAAAGGGGTCGGTAAATAAGTAATGTTTCTGGGCTTCTATGAGAATTTCGTCACGGCGAAATTTGTGGAGAGACTATGTGTGGTAATGATCATGATGACAGAAATGCATAGGTCTGTTAAAAAAACAGATGATGGCCCTAAAATACCAAACAGTTCATCTACTGTTTATTTATTTATTAATTATTTATGCACACAAAAGTACAAAGGCTGACTTTATGCGTTAAGGCTTTTTCTACCAGTCAACCTTTGGGTGACGCAGAGACAAATTTAATCCCTTTTTTTTTTAATTTTTCTTGACTGTTGTGTACAGTCACGAATAATAAGTCACATTGCATCATATATATGTCGTGGCCAGATCATAGAAATTGATCACTTCATGATATGGCCAAGTAAAACTGGCTAGATCGTTTTAAACGTTAAAGTTTGATGATATTTCAATCTTCGTTTGGCCTATTTTCTTTAGACCTTTTATTATCATTGAAATCCTGTATTATCAAATGTTAAGGTTTAAACGATCTGGCCAGTTTTAGTTGGCCAGATCATGAAGTGATCAATTCTAAGATCGCTCATGACATATATACATTGTCACATATTCTATATATCTTAACTTCTGCCATTCAAGAAATGTGTAAGACAACTACTAATAAATAACCTATTTGATGGGTAGGTAATTAAGAAATTGAAAATGTGCCAATGTATTTTTTTTCGGTGGGAAAGTTATCCAATGATATCCCTCGCCCTTGGGCGCGGGAGGGTGTGTCAAACTTTTACTGACTAAAAACCCACTCCTGTTCCTTCGTTGCCTTTTATACCAGGGCCGAGTCTTCCTTTCAGAAGCAAACACTTGGCCCCAGTAGGCTTCGAACCTGCTACGGTTTGCTGACATCTCCTTAACAGTACGCGCCGTCGATCACTTGGGCTCGGTCCGGACGGTTACCGGGTGGTCGGACGGCGAGCTACCCTTTGGTCAACGTCCGCAAGCCCGCGCCTACGGTGGCCGGAAATCGGGATCGGGATCCCGGCGGCTGGGGCGTGAAGCCCACTCCCTCTATGTGGCAATGTATATCTTATTGCTCGTGACTGTACGACGCCAGTTAATTAGCTTTTTGAAAAATAAGTTAATGAGTCTAGACAAACGAATGACGATGCGGTTCCAACATTATGGCTTCGGATTCATTTATTTTATTTCATTGTACTTTCTCACTGTGGCGGGCAGTAGGGGTGCTTTTTCATCAGATATATGTGATGTAGCTAACCAGCTGACTCTGTTAAAATGTGTGATCGGGGGGCACGGCAGTGCCCCCGCCAAGCCGAGCGCGAAGCAAACACTGCCGTACCATCCTTTACTGGAACCATTTCGCCGCATTTTCAGGCCCCTATTTGAGAACCTCTGGATAAGACCAGAACGCAGAAATATTCGTCATCCAGTAAGCTATAATCACATACTTAAAATCTAAAATTTCAAGTCTGTAGGTCATTTAGTTCCGAAGTTAAGCGAAAGCAAAATTTCGCATTTATGACACTCACTCACTCATGATCTCTTTTGGTGTACAATAAAGTTTATTCTATTCTATTCTATTCTATTCTATGATCATCAGAATAGAACTAGTACTTCCCATAAACAGAGAGCTGAAATTTGGTACAGAGTTAGGGTTTAATGGCCACATAAAGGGAAAACTATAAAAACTAGGATAATCGAAGATCTGGAGTACCTGGTGACCCTGATTAGAAAACACAAGAGCTCAACCAAACTATTAGAGATCGACATACCGCCTTTACAAAAAATATTCAACTTGGTGGGCCGCTTCATTTGATGTCAAAAATCGAAGGTCTGAAGTATCTGATGAAGAACCCTCAGCTGGTCTCAGCTGTATTAGAGATATGGTAATGCCCCTTTCTACTATTGTTACATAAAAAATCGACTGTCATTGCAAAAATCAATATGCCCACGTTTCTACAAAAAGAAGTGAAATCCCACCGAAAACATTTTATAAAAAACTAGCCAAGTCTCGATGGAGCTGCTTGTTTATCTCTAAAAACTAATGAAATCTGGACAAAGTCGTGCCAAGTCTAAGGTTCCTTACTGCGATTTCTTTATTATTATAGTTAATGTTGTATGACTTGGCCTTGTCCAGATTTCATTACTTTTTAGAGATAAACAAGCAGCTCCATCGAGACTTGTCTAGTTTTTTTACAAAACGTTTTTGGTGGGATTGTTTTGACCAAAGCTGTTCGAGGCGCTTGCACTCTCTATGGGAAAAAGATTAGTGTCAGGCTTGAAAATGTTGTTTTTTTTTTTGTAGATTTGGTTTTCGCACATCGGCTTATTATCTCGCATCTATTAAGTGAAAAAAGAACACTTACGGTGTTTTTAATATCACGCATGCGGGATTGCCCCGCACGCGTAACCCCCGCAAATGTCCATTTCGTACAAGTATTTTATTGTAATGCGTTTTTTTTTTGCATTTTGGATTTTTTTCCAAGCGGGGCAGTCTCGCATGCGTGATGAAATCCGCACGATATTAAAAAGAGATTTACACGATGCGGACACAGTGCGGGTTGGCAATTAGATATGTCTGGTTGAACAAATTTACCCCTATAAGGACCTAGAACATCTAAGGATCAGTTAATTCTCAATCACTATTATGTTTTCAGTAGCAGTAATCTACTTCAACTCATTTAAATACCCTCTACCTAGACTGAAAACATACATCCCTTGCCCTAAATTAGAACATACCCTACAAGCGACAGCCCTGTTAGCCATTATCGGCGTCCTCAAAATGGCAGCCCAGCATTATTATATCGTTTTAATTAACGCCCGAGTGCGGCAATACGGCATGTGTGACGTCATACAGCTGATAATATAACCGTGTATATTTATTATTGAACACTTTTGTCATAGAATATTTGAATTTAAGTATTTTAGGAAAGACGCAGCGTTGGAAGGCTTCCCACAAGGTGGGCTGATGGCGTGGTGAGGGTCGCGGGTATCCAATGGATGCGTGACGCACAGGACCGGTCGTTATGGCGACACTTGGGGAAGTGAAAAGAATGTCCAACAGTGGACGTCTTTTGGCTGATATAATGATGATGATGATAATGATGATTATAGGAAACAAGCGTTCTTGATACTTTTTGTATTAGCAGTGATGTGGTTTGATGGCCATAGAAAATAGTTACAGATGATCATATGGATTACACTTAAAGGGATATTGGGCGATTTTCACAAAATCTTGTCACAAAAGCGTTCTAGGTTTGTTTGGACTGGGCGTTGACAAGTCAATCAGGACTTTGCCTTTAAATATAAAGATTGTTTATAATTTTGCTGACTGTTTTTTTTTAATGTAAAGCCAGTCTTCCAAGATATTCGTCTTCTAAGAACATCTTGTAATGCTCTTGGAAGACTGTTTGTTACAAACTCCTTGATTTTGTAACTTTTTGTAAGTTTTTTTTTTAATTTGTATGTCCCTTTTTATACCAAGAGTTGTCACTTCTTTGTTCTTGTTCTACTGAGCTTTAGTTTTCATTCTGCTAATCATCGTAAAACTTATACAGTCCACTTCCCTCGCATACACTAGTCTTACATTATAAAAAGGCTACAACGATTGAAGTACCTCGCCCTACTGACCCCTCTAAAAACCCACACTATATGTCCAAATGAAATCCCAATAGGTGAAATTTCGTACACTGCACTATAAAAAATATATACACCTCATACATTTATTCAGGACTTAACGCGTTAATGTATAATTCCTGAATCCCTGAAGACAAACGTCAATAAAATTCAGGCTCGGTAGAAATTATTTACCGATATATAGAACCTAAAATACTAACAGGAGACTTTGGATTCTGTAGAAACAAGATTTTAATAAACTAAAACCGACTACAGAAAAAAAATGTTTTCTAACGTTTACGGAAAATTGTTGGAAACTTAAATCATCACTTAATTTTTTTGTTTACGTTGGATATTTTGTATTTATTAGCCGTCATAAATAATTTAACGAAAATATTAATAAATAGCCCAAGTTATGTAGAGCATTCATACAAATATACCGACACCTCACTTGTCGAAATCTGATAAAAAGTTTAGGCGCTAGGAAGAAACACACATACGCAGACTGCTCAAACTCATAACTCTTCCAGCAGGCGGGTAATAAAAAAAAAGATTGTCATCGGAATTGAACCAATATATAAAAAATCAACTCCATGGGTCAAGAGAAAGTGGTTCTAATTCAACTTGCAAGATTTCACCCAGTTAAACAAACACAAGTGAAATAGTAAAAGCTGATAAAAATATACGTAGCCTTTGCTGCTACGGCCGCCGTAGCAGACTTCGTAGCCGCTACGGCGTAGGCTCTACAGCGTTCGTAGCTGATAGATAACCAATCCGCTACGCTTCACGTCAACTCATAAAACTTTTCTACATACTCTCACGGATTTTATGTTCTGTGAGAAACATATTTTTTAACATCATACTTGTATTTTCCGAAGACAAGACAAGGGACTTTCTAAAAGCGAAAGCCTGACGATAGTGATTGTCAAAAAGTCAAAAGGGATTGACAAACGCCTTCGAATCACGTAACATCGAATAACCCGATATATTTTGTCTTGAACCTCAAAATTCAACATTCTTAAGCCTCTCATGTTAAATACCATGCCATCGGTCAAAAATCCCGTCTCTGGGCTATTGAAAATCGAAATGAAAAATACAATTTTCATGGAAAACTCAATTTTCATGGAAACGGCTCGAAAACTGTCAGACATACCACGCATACACAAATCAGTCAAAAGCTACTTTACTCCCGAGAACATTGCTTTCACCACCCACAATCGAGTTAAACCACCAAACTATATTGTTCTAAAACCAAAAAGTAAAACCGGTTTAAACCGATTATGTCCGGTCCGAACCACTTTTTGAGGGCAAAATGTCATTACGGACGTATTGTGGTATAGTTGTTGCCAGTGGCGGATTAAGCCAGCGCGGGGCCTATAGCAAATTCGACCAAGGGGCCCCCAGTGTAGACCTATTTAGTACTATAATTCTCATTCTTATTATCAATAATCCAGTGGATTTTAAGTTTGGGTTAGATACGTGGAAATTTTTGATTGGCCTGTTGGTCTGGTGGTCAGTGGCTCTGACTGCAATGCCGGAGCTCGTGGGTTCGATTCCCTCCCAGGATAAATGTTTGTGTGATGAGCACGAACGTTTGTTCTGTGTCCGGGTGTAATTTATCTATATTATGTATGTATTTACAAATAAATATGTATTTTTATCAGTTGTCTAGTACTTATAGCACAAACTCTGCTCGCCATCTAGACTAGATGGCATTGTGTGAAAGTTGTGGAATATTATTATTATATTACTATAATTGCGGTGGTAATGAGGGAAATCTAAGGATTGACAATCAATGAAATAATCAGCTGTATACTGATTTCAATATATACTTTGACCAGATTTTTTTTGCGTTCAAGTGCAGGGTCCACTACCGTGCGGGGCCCCCGAAGGTGGGCGAGGTACCTGTAGCATTTGCTACTCTTGCTACATGCCTAATCCGCCACTAGTCGTTGCAAATTAAGAGGGCTACGTGTCAATTTATACCTTAAAACAACGTCATAAAAGTCACATTACACACGCTCGTGAATTTCAAAGACTATAACTATCACGCGGCTGCGCTTGCCGTAATTTGATTTAAAATTTGCGTACAACGAAAAGGCTAGATTGTCCCATTAACTGTGGTTTTATTTGCGGTGGAAACAATTTGGGTTTATAAAGCTTAATAATGTCCGGTATCCTCAGTAATTCGATAGTGATATTAACTTGGGTTATGATTTTAATTGTTTGAGCATTTTGTGCGGGTTAATTGAGTTTATCCCATTTTATGAAGTGGCCATTTTTGGTTAATTGGTTGTATTAAAAATTATTTATGGATTGTGTTTTTAATTTATTGGGGAACAATAAAACCGGTCAAATGCGAGTCGGACTCGCACACGAAGGGTTCTGTACCGTCCATAGCAAAAAATGGCAAAAAAAAAAAAACACGTTTGTTGTATGGGAACGCTACTTAAACATTTATTTTATTCTGTTTTTAGTAGTTATTGTTATTAGTGGAAACAGAAATACATCATAATGTTAATATATCGTGCACAATCTATTTAAATAGTTACTTTTTAAGTTGTGTGAAATATTGTCTTCTTTTTAATTTAGTTTCTAATTCTACTATTTTTTTGTTTATTTTTTTAATGTTTAATGTAAATTGATGGCCTGAAACACAAGTTTTCATTAATCTAGATCAGACAGGTCTACATTACAGAATTACTTGATTTTACTTAATGCAAATCATAATATTACTTACTTTATACTTGAATAAAATTTTATTATTATTATTACATCATTTGTGAAAATTTCAACTATCTAGCTATCACGGTTCATGAGACAGACGGACGGACAGACAGACAGACGGACGGACAGCGGAGTCTTAGTCGTCAGAGGGTCGAAGGGTCGCGTTTTAACCTTTGGGTACGGAACTCTAAAAACTCGATAAACTATAGGAATATATATGTGACGACTAGTAGTAAGCCAGCGACGACGTTCGCGCGAAAGATTTTTTATATTACGATAATTCATGACTACAAAAGAATACATTTCACTACTATAAAACAAACTGACTGACTTGACTGGCCTGTTGGTCTAGTGGACAGTGGTCCTGACTGCTATGCCAGAGGTCGTGGGTTCGATTCCCACCCAGGACAAATGTTTGTGTGATGAGCACGATCATTTGTTCTGTGTCTGGGTGTAATTTATCTATAATATGTATGTATTTAGTAATATATAAGTATGTTTGTCAGTTGTCTAGTACTCATAGTACAAAGCTCTGCTTAGCTTGGGACTAGATGGCGTTGTGTAATAAAAATAAAAACTCACAAAAATTCATAACACTTTTCATAAATAACATTTAGAACCCTTCAAAACTACCCCTAAAACTACAGTAAACTAAACTTAAGTTAAATAAACATAGTCCTACCTTCCGGCTATCCCTCAAGGGAGACGGTGCTAAGATAACAAAAATACTACAACGTAAGGAATATTTTAGAATTAAATATATTCAAGGATGGCAACCCCATGGTGTGGTGGGGCTCGCGTGTGCGTTCAGACCTTTGCCACCCTTTGCTTACTGATAAGACTGTGTAGCGTTATGTTTTGAATTCTTATATCAGACGATGTACATGCATATTTTTTACTAAGATATTTTTATTATTTTTACCCAACTAAAATCATAACCCTCCGTGGGTTATGATTTTGACAGGCTATGTATGTATGTGAGTATGTTCATCTGTTCCCTCATAGCTCCTAATCTACTTATCGGAACTCGACGTATGAGGTATCGTTAGAACCGTCTTAATTGTCCGCTGAACATAGGTTACGTGACGTGTCACAAAACTTGATATGGCGCCGTCTAGCGGACAAAAAGTAATGTGTAAAAAATAAAAATGGAGATAAATACGCCGTGTTTGGTATCATTTGAAAGGGCTTTACTTGTACATTTCCAAAATATTGTTCAAATTTAAAGTGACGCCCTCTAGCGGACAATAAGTCATGTGTTAAAAAAAATGTTAAGTTAAATACACCGTGTTTGATATCATTTGAAAAGGCTTCACTGGTACTTATGAAAATATATCATCAAAATTCAATGTGGCGCCCTCTGGTGGACAAAAATTAATTTACCATTATTAATTAGAAATATTAAATTTATCTTTTGCAAATGGTATCTAAAGAAGCACAGTGATTTAACACCAAAATATAGTAAATAAAAAAAAGTAAAAAAAAAACTAAAACCCGACTACGACAAAAAAAAACGACTAAACTGAAAAAGTATGAAACAAGATTTCCAGGATGCTGAAATAAACAAGGTAAAAAGAAAAGCCGTAGTCACACGTTATTAAAGTGTTTCGGTTGTTACCTATAACGTGTGACTGCGGCTTTTCTTTTTACCTTGTTTATTTCAGCATCCTGGAAATCTTGTTTCATACTTTTTCAGTTTAGTCGTTTTTTTTTTGTCGTAGTCAGGTTTTAGTTTTTTTTTACTTTTTTTTTTTAATCTGTGTTCCGGTAGTCTGTCATCACAGGCTTTTTTTTTTCTGTTACCCCTTAGTGAAGGCTATAGTCGTTCGACCATATCGCCTAGTCTTTAGTCCATGTTATCTTGCGTAATAAGTCTTCCGTATTCGAATATCATAGTTGTTTCTTTTTGTTTTACATTAGAATTCGGGTGTAACACATTCTAATGTTTTTTAAGTATTTGGCAGCAAATGTATTGATTCAGCCTTCTAAGCAAACTTCGTTGAGGTAGCTAAAACTAAAATAAAATTCCCAGCTCGATTATACCGAGATCTGACGATCACTTAATCATCATGACGATCACTTAATGATCGTCATGTATTTTCAGTATGAAAATACCAGTCAGCTAGTGTTCTGAAGAGTTCTTACACCGACGACAACATGCTAGATAACTTTTTGATAAGATCCGGCTCGAAGGACCATGGGCAAGCCCCGTTTTTAGATTCATATTTAGCACTTCGGTCGATGGGGCCGAAAGGTTCTGAAGTGGCGACCGCACACGGGAAGACGTAGCATTGGAAGGCCTCCCACAAGGTGGACCGATGACCTGGTGAGAGTTGCGGGAATGCGATGGATGCGAGACGCACAGGACCGTCCGTTGTGGCGACTTTGTCTTGCAGTAAATGTCTTTCGACTTATATGGTGATATCATATCAGTCATATTGAGAGAAACGCCTTATACAATTTGAAAACATCTTTCAAATAAAAACTGACGCGAGTGTTAATAAAACACGAATGCTTCCACATCGTATCGTGATCGTTACGTCTCGTGTAAGGGTGGATCACGTTATCATTTATGGCTGGGTTCCGCGGTCCCAATAAAACGTTTACTGAAGATTTGCATCTTCAAACTTTTATTGACAGCCTTTATTGAACTCTGTAGAGTTATTTAGATAAGATGTTTCGTTGAGTTCGGTGAGACTTGATTCGTCTTCGTTGGGCTAGAATGAAGAATGTCGCATTTAAGCAGTGTTGGAAAAACCGGTTAGATTGTTTTTTGGGGTTCCGTACCCAGAGGGTTAAAACGGGACTCTGTTATTAAGACTCCACTGTCCATCTGTCTCCTATACAGCTCCTGTCTCCTATATAGCTCCTATACAACAAACGTGATGTTTTTGCCGTATGCCATATGTATGTTAGTATGTTTTTGTTTGTGTTTTGTGTGTTTCTGTGTATTTGTATTTGTGTTAACCTATGTATGTATGAAATAAATGTTTATTATTATTAATATTTACAGAATATTTAGTTGTATAATCAGTTTACCTATAAATAATTAAATTTAAATGAAATAAATATTGAAGGATATTTGTTTGTAAATTTGTTTTTTTTTTCGGTATAGTGTCTGATAATGGTACAGAACCCTTCGTGCGCGAGTCCGACTCGCACTTGACCGGTTTTTTAAACATTGCCCCCACACTAAAAATTACCTCTGTATTGTAGATGCGTACACAAACATAAATATACAGTCACATATGCAAGACACCCAACCCCGGAACATGCTACCTGCAAGCCTAACAAATATTTGTCCCGAGCGGTAAACGAACCCGCGTCACGCATTGCAGCAGTCGGTTGCTCAACCACTGAAACAGCCGTGTCGTCAATAACAATCATAAACACAGTATTTCTGTATTCTTGTTCCTATTATTATAACAGTACTCTGAGGTGGTCGGAGACAAGAATAAAGAAAGAAAGAAAGAAAAACGTTTATTTGTACCTCACACATACAGTAAAATTTAAAAAAATAAAACAGTAGAATACATAGGAATTAAAATATAGTAGAATTAAGTACCTACTTATAAAAAAAAAGAAAAAAATAACTGTATAATCTGTGCAAGGTCAAAAAGGCGCCTAACTCAGCATATGCTGCGATATTTAAAACGATAAATAACGCAGCGCTGGTATTCTGTTAGGGCCCGCGGTGATGCCACGGTCACACTCACGGAGGTTAAACAAAACTATATAGTTATCGAAACAAAACAATAAACACATTGATAAAACAAACATAGGAAAAATAATAAATACGTAACATTGGTAAAAGCGTGAATTTATGGTAAAATGTGTCATGTGTTAGAAAAATATTTATAAAATGCACTAGATAATGAACCATAGACGCCTGAATACAATTTTATCTATACCTATATATAAAAATGAATAGCTGTTCGTTAGTCTCGCTAAAACTCGAGAACGGCTGGATCGATTTGGCTTATTTTGGTCTTGAAATATTCGTGATAGTCCAGGAGAGGTTAAAACGGTGAGAAAAAATGGAAAAGTCTTCTAGGCGTATTCGGTGCGTCTAGAAACTTTCTTATCATACCTGGAAAAAGACTATTTGGCCGAGGTATATGTAAACGACTAAGAGGCCTGAGCCCAAAAAGATGGGCAGATCAGGTCCGCTCCACACTGGACACTCAATTGAACGTCGCACTTCATGACGCCAAAAACCGTCACAGATGGCGAGACACTATATGTAAGACGAATCCAGCGGGAACTTCACGGCCCTCAGTAATGAGAGATACGACTCAAGGAGGAGGATAATTGTACTCCCCCATGCTCTCGATATCTATTTTACGTATGGTGCTTCTCTTGCCATAAAGGCCCGAAATATGCCAACTACATACAAATAATCGTAACTTCACCCAAGTAAATACTAATTTCTTGTTAATACAGCTTTCGATTACGACCGTCATAACGGTTATCTTGTGTCTCAAGATTGTGATTAAACGTTTTTAAACGGTTACGATGTTTGTTGTTACGATCTTTCGAAAATACCGTTATTGGAGCATTGTTTGTATGGGATACGGTTCACGCATGTTCTTAAAGCTAAAGGAGGATTATAAAATTATAATTTCACGTGATGTAGGGTTATTTGGAATTGTTTGGTCATGGTTCTGTTTCGAGGTTAAAATTGGCGATTATAGTAAACTTGCTACAGCCAGCGGGTTCGCCCGCTCATAAGTAGAAGATTAGAAGATAATCCCAGGGAAACACACTCCCGGGTTATAATCCTGTGTGCTATTCCAGGTCATAGGATGGCTCTTTTGTTAAATATTCAAATCCGTTCAACGGTTGGAGAGTTTTTTTTTAAGTGGGAAATCAGCTTATGACTTTTCTCTCTTTAGGGTGCAGCGAGGGGCAGCCAGACTACACACAGACAAGGGCAGCGGGCTTTTTCTAAAAGGAAACCCGTGGTCTTAGAACTCAAAGAGCAACTGTAAGGCACAGCTGTGGTTTAAGTCAATAAACATCTGACACGCCCTCTCGCTCTACGCAGAGCTGGAGAAGTCATTGGATGATTACCCAGCTTAAAAAACAAACATGATAAAAATAAGGCTAGTTAATTTTTCTTGATAGGTTCGCGCTTGACCGCTATCTCACCTGATGGAAAGCGACGATGCGGTCGACGATGAAGCTCGCTTACCTAGAAGTAACCTATTCACTATTGACATAAAGATTATTATAACAAAATGGTTTATTAGTTGTCTGAAAACATTAAATAAATCAAGTTTCCCCTCTGACTTCAAGCCAAATATCACGGGAATGAGACAATAAATGTTACATACTACTTTATTGTTGTGATTTTATTCCACGTTAATAAATATTTATTATACTAAAATAGTTATTTTCATCGATAATGAACTCAATTCTAATTCTATTGTGAGATTTCTCAACATCTCCAAAGGAGATGGCTATACGACTGCCCCAGCATGAATAGGAATATCTCCTACGAATAGGAATCTCACACTAACCCTTAATAATATTTAAATATTCATTCATGATTTAATTAGTGTTTAATCAACTATTATAAGCAGTCGTCCATACTTCAATTTAGTCATGTCCTTTCCAGGACTTCAATCGTGAGTTGTTCCATGTCCCAGGCCTTTGAAAATGCCGAGACTCCTCAAACTCCACTAGCTACGACGATAACGCAGAGACTGTAAATATCCACCAATTTTCACATCTCACACCTTAGAAAACACACAAGAGGCGAAACTGACAACACTTTTATCGATGTTCAAAGAATTCCTTTCATTTAACAAGCACAAGGTTGTACAAAGAGGATCAGTTTCGGCTAGTGGACCCGTAACTCAATCGTGTTACGAAAGAGATGCGTAGACAGATATGGCCAGAAGGATCAATATGCATTACTATGCTAAACGTAAGAAATAGATCCGATGATACAACTAAAAGATCAGGACTATATATTATTTTGGCTCTAAGCCTGGATCATCATCATCATCATTTCAGCTGATAGACGTCCACTTCTGGACATTAGCCTCCTCCAAATGTCGCCACAATGAACGGTCCTGTGCGTCTCGCATCCATCGGATTTCCGCAACCTTCACCAGGTCATCGGTCCACCTTGTAGGAGGCCTTCCAACACTGAGTCTTCCGGTACGAGGTCGCCACTCCAAAACCTTTCGGCCCCAACGGCCATATGTTCTGCGAGCAATGTGCCCTGCTCATTGCCACTTAAGTTTGGCGATTCTTTGTGCTATGTCGAGAAACCTTGGTTCTCCTGCGGATATCTTCATTCCTAATTCGATCACGCAAGGAAACTCCGAGCAGAGCCCTTTCCATTGCCCTTTGGGTGATTCTAAGCCTTCTGATGAGGCACATTGTGAGCGACCACGTTTCGGAACCATATGTCATCATCCGTCCCAAAGATGAGAGCAGTACTCCATACACGATCGAACTTGCGCTTGATAAGTTTTAGCCGCTGTTCCAGCGTCAAGTACTGTCGAACCTTTGCAAAGATTCCCAGCTTTTTTGTTTCATTCGTGCCGCATCGCTTAGCGATCGCGTGGCATTGGTTACGTAGAACATCGCGTTACAGGCATATTTTCAAGAGTTTTTAAACTGAGCCTTCTGTCTCCACTTCATAGTCCGCATATCAAGATAGCTGATACAGCTTGTGCCGAACGGATTTCATTCAGCGAACAAAAAAAAAGATTATCTGGTACTCCGTTTTGGCCGCCTTTGTAGGCTATTTTATGTGGCTGATCAAAAATGATGAGGCCTCTGTCATCATGACCTATTTTATTATTTAAAGGATTTATTGCATTATATTTTAATCCCGATGACGAAATTAGCACTAACAATAGTGGACGATAATGTTGCAAAATTCAAGGATTCTGAATGGGTATTAGTTTGTTGATATTGCCAGAAAAAAAAAAACACTACAAAGTATTTCTTTCAATTAAACCATTTATAGACAGGCATAACCGTCAAGACCGATCATGAAAAAAAAAATATACCACACTAATATTATAAATGCGAAAGTATGTTTGTATGTTTGTTAATACTTAAAAAAAAAAGAAAGAAAAGAAAAATATTTTATTTGGCACACATGGATACACACACTGTAAAAACAAAATTAAGACAACTAAGAAAAAAAGAAAAAAACACAATGTGTGTCTCACGACTGCGCCAAATAGGTCCAGTTCAGCAAAAATGCCAGACAACTACATGGTAGTCAAAGTCAAAGTCAAAGATTTATTTGCAGATAAATATGGTTATAAAAGTTCTTACAATGGTTATATATAATAGTTGCTTAACATATTTAATCATAACATAATGACATGCAAATTTTTTACAGGTAAAATTAATTAATTATTATTCCAATTGTAGTACAAATAAACAAATTATTATTAATTAAATTTGAACTGAAGGAATTATTTTATAGTATAAAAGGGATTCTCAATTAACCACCTGCGTAAGGCCCTTTTGAAGCGGACCATTGGAAGTTTCTTAAATCGGTCTGGAATCTTATTATAAACTTTAATGCACATGGGGTAACAATAACAGTCAGTAACAAAACGTAAGTACTTCACGCTCAAACGGCTGAACGGATTTGTATAAAATTTGGCACATGATTAGACGAAGACTCAACGATGGACTGAAATAGCACATATATGTAACTTTTTATACCGGGAGTAAGTTTCCTTAAATATTTTTTTGATTTGTCACTATAATACAGCAACAAAAAAACAAAAAAGACCGCTTTTTTTAAAGGTTTAGGTAGAAAATATTAATTTCACGGGGCCGAACCGGGGGCAGTATTTTGTGAGTGGCCTATTTATTGCCAGAAACCTTTTGTAACAATCAATCAGAACTGACATTTTTTTTAAATTATTATTGATAGCTCGCGTTTGACCTTTCGCGCTATTATTTCTATCCCACCAGATGGAAAGCAACGATGTGGTCGACGATGGAGCACGCTCGCCTAGACGTAAAAGTAAAAGTAATTTGGGCATAGTAGCAGAGCACAATTCAATATTCAGTCACATTTAATTTTACTAATGAAAACAGCGCTAGGAAAAGCTCTCTCCCAGTTCTCCGTCAAGAAAATGAAAATTACAAAGACCATATTAATTAAACGCTTATAAACGTCTAGTTTAATGAATAACGACATCCAACTTGAACCACACAGTAAATAACCGTAATTCACTCAAAAACACACATTTCCTACAAACATCTTCACGGAAACTCTACAATTTACGAGGCAGTTAAATTATCAAAATAACTAACGTAACGAGGATATAAATAATGCGATAATATCGTAACTACAGTGATAACGAACGTTTAATTTGCGACAATTGTTATATTATATCACCTTAATGGTCCCGGCTGTTAAGGGTTGGCTTAGACAGGTTTACACAGATGTATGTCTATCTATCGGAGTGTGGTATTTGTACTTAGTACCCCTTTGGTGGGCTTATTCAAATCAGCCCAAAAAACCGATGTGATGACCCTTCCAGGTTTTTCAAGGCGTCTGTAAGGGAATTCAGGGATCCTAGGGTTCGCATGCGTGTATCAGTGACACCTGTGCAGTCACGGAGCACATAGGCAATTGTCTCCTCCTTCTCCAAGCATGCTCTGCACAGGTGTCCGTTGCCACCATCGCCTGGTGGCGGGGATCATCATCGGACAGTCAGTCTGTCAGGCTGTCTGCACCTGCAGACTACCTTTGTTCAGTCGCATGAGATTTTTGGTAAGGGCCAGATGTAGGTATGTAAGGTAATTTCAACGCGGCATAGTTATTTTTTAGAGGTATGCGGAATAGGATGTAAAGTTCCACTACCATCATCATCATGTTAGCCAAAAGACGTCCACTGTTGTATATAAGCCCCTCCCAAGAGTTACCACTACGGACGGTCCTGTGCGTCTCGCATTTTTTTATTTTTTTTATTCTTGATAGGTTCGCGTTTGACCGCTATCTCACCTGATGGAAAGCGACGATGCGGTCGACGATGGAGCGCGCTTACCTAGAAGCAACTTATTCACTTTTGTCTTAAAGATTTCCGGGTTGCAGCCATCAGGAAACACAGATTCCGGCAAGGAATCCATCGGATTCCCGCGACCCTCATCAGGTCATCGGTCCACTTTACGGGAGGCCTTCCAACGCTGCGTCTTCCGGTACGCGGTCGCCGCTCCAGAACCTTTCGGCCCCAACGACCATCTGTTTTGCGAAGCAAATTTCTATTCCGCTTGTCTTGAATTTAAATGGGCTACATTTGCCATTTTTTTCATTTTACCTTTACAAACTGTGACATTGGTCGTCACTTATAATTGTAAGGTGGTGGGTAGTTAATAGGATTTTATTAAATACACCAGTCTGTCGTTGACCCACGTAAATCGAAAAGAAATTTCTCAAAAATTCCGTTCTCGTCGCCAATGTAACTTCAATAAAATACGTGGGTCAACGACAGACTGGTGTATTTCATAAAATCCTATTAACTAAGCTATTAATGTGTGTTGACCCACGTATTTTATTGACGTTACACAAACAACACATAAAATATTGAATTAAACTGCCCACTCTGTATTTAGTATAATACTCCTTAACGTAACCCAGTTCAGACAATCCCCTGGCTGCGTCAATGTAATATCCCGTAGGAATAACATCAGGCAAATTCACGATAAAAAATATTAAATGATAAAGCGAACGAACAAATGTAACGGGAACACAATTTTAGAATCCCTTGTGTAAATGTCGCTTGTCGTCGGCAAACGGCAAATTGGTACCGAAATCATTTGGATGGTTTGGCATTTCCTTAAAGTTTGAAGAGATTAAAGTGGTGCCACTTTCGGTAAGGCTGGAATTAGGACGGTGACAGGTGTTTGGAACAATGTTTCTGAGGAAAAAGAGGATTGTAATCGTCTAAAGCATTCTTTATCTTATGATTGAGTTGACGCATCGTTTCTGACAAAGGACGGCCACTGTTAGACATAGTCCTCCCCCGGTCCATTCTCTCGATCTTGCCGGTTTTTTTTTCGATAAGAACTGACCAATTGGAAGCGTGCACTATCTTCTTTTTTTTTTTTTTTTTTTTTTTTTTATTATTGATAGGCTCGCGTTTGACCACCATCTCACCTGATGGTAAGCGATGATGTGGCCGACGATGGAGCACGCTTGCCTAGAAGTAACCTATTCACTCTTGACTTAAAGACCCCTAGGTTGTAGCTATCAGGGAACACAGACTCGGGCAGGGAATTCCACTCCTTAGCTGTACGCATTATGAATGTGTTCCCAAAACGCTTTGTACGTATGGGTGGGATGTCCACCATGTACCGATGGCGCAACGCCGTACGTCTAGTGGTCCGATGATGGAACGGACTTGGTGGAATTAAATTGTGCAATTCCAACGCACACTCCCCAAAGTGTAATCGATAGAAAACCGACAGGCCAGCAACTCGGCGTCGATGCTCAAGGCTTTGGAGTTTTGAATCGACAAGTGCATCATCACCGATGATTCTCTTGGCTCGCTTCTCAATCGACTCCAGAGCATCAAGCTGGTATTTGGCAGACCCATCCCAAAGATGAGAGCAGTATTCCATACACGATCGAACTTGCGCTTGATAAAGTTTGAGCAGCTGTTCCGGCGTGAAGTACTGTCTCACCTTGGCTAAGATCCCCAATTTTTTGGCAGCCTGTTGAGCTTTAGCCTCGATGAAAGAGCCGAAATTGAGGGTAGATGACAACGTTACCCCAAGAAGCTCAAGGTCACTGGTTATCGGCACGGTTACACCCCGGAATGATGGAGCCGGGTGGAATTGGCTCCGTTTGGCGGAAAAAAGACACGCCTGGGTTTTAGCAGCATTGAACTTGACCAGATTGGCATCGCCCCAGTCGGATACTGCCTTCAAGGAAAAGTTCAAGCGTTCAACCATAGCCTCTCGGAAAGACTGGATCTGTGACCCACTAGCACGTGCATCGGACACGTATCTCTCAGCAACAGTGCTATCGTCTGCATACCCAAAGGTACCGGGTTTAAGAAGGTCGTTTATGTGCAGCAAGAACAGTGTTGCCGAGAGTACCGACCCCTGAGGGACCCCGGCATTAATTTCCATTTGACCGGACGAGCAGCCATCAATAACCACTCGGATGGATCGCCCCCTCAAGAAGTCTGCGATCCACTCACACAGACCAGTGGGCAGACCGAAGGAAGGAAGCTTAGCAATGAGGCTATCATGCCAGACCCTGTCAAAGGCCTTCGAGATATCAAGGGAGACTGCAAGTGCTTCCCCATGCTTCTCGATAGCCTCGCTCCAGATGTGAATGGCATACGCTAGAAGATCCCCAGTTGACCGATTTCGGCGAAAGCCGTATTGACGATCACTGAGGATGTCATTAGCTTCTAGGTATGCCAGGAGCTTATTATTGATCACTCGTTCCATACTCTTGCAGAGAATGGACGTTACCGAGATAGGTCTGTAATTAGCAGGGTCAGCCCGACTACCCTTCTTGGGCACGGGTTGCACGTTAGCTTGCTTCCAAGCCATCGGTACTTTTCCAGCCTCAAACGAAAGACGAAATAAGCGTGTCAGGATCGGAGACAGTTCAGGCGCACAAGTTTTTAAAACAATTGCCGGTATCCCGTCGGGACCACTGGCTTTGTTCACGTCAAGGTTACGTAGCACCCTACGGACGTCCTTCTGATGGATGCGTATGTCTGCCATAGTCGTCTCGCATCGCTCAGGAAAGGCAGGGGGCCGCGCGTTACCGGAATCAAGACGTGAAGATTCCGCAAAAAGAGAGGCAAATAGATTTGCTTTCTCCTCAGCGGTGTGGGCCAGCGACCCATCGGGTTTCAGCAGTGGTGGTAGTGAGGGACGGCAGAAGTTCGATTCAACAGATTTAGCCAGGGACCAAAACGCTTTACTACCTGCTGGGTATGAAGCAAGTTTGTTCCCAATTCGGCTAATGTGGTCAAACCGAGACCTCCGCATCACCTTCTTGCAGGATTTGGCAGCCCTATTATAGGCTCTCTTTTTTTGAGTCACGTCACTTGCCTTGCGCCTACGAGCGTCGACCCATTCTTGGTATGCCGTATGTTTAAGCGCTTCAGCGCGATTACATTCGGCGCCAAACCAAGGTCGAACCTTGTCAGACATTGTTACATCAGAGAATGGAATGTAATATTCCATCCCCCGACGCAACACATCCGACACTGCGTCCGCGCACAACGACGGATCAGCGGAAGAGAAGCAAGTAGGCTGCCAAGGATAGCATGCGAAGAAAGAACGCATACCATCCCAATCTGCTGACTTGTATCGCCAAACCCGCCGGGTGCCTCTTGGGCTGGGATCGGGCGGGGAATAGACGGATACAGATTTCACCAGACAATGGTCGGAACTACCTATTGGTGAAGATATCGACACTGAGTACCGGTCCGGATCTGTAGTCAACAGAAGGTCCAAGCAATTGGCCATGTGTGACTCAACATCCGGCACCCTTGTAGCCCCCTTCTAATATGTTATAGTGCCCCTATAGGCCCATCTACACTAATATTAAAAAGGTAAAGTTTGTTTTTTATTTTTTTTTGTTTGTAGGAGGTAATGTACTGGTTCGATTGCTAATATTTTTTACCGATAGAAAACTGCTTTATTCCTGAGTGATATAGGCTATACTTTATGTACGCGGTCGAAACCGCGGGCAAAAGCGAGTGTGCCATAAAATAGTTTGAATTGTATACCTACTCAGACGAAAAAATTGACCAATCAATAAGGTTAAAAGTGGGACTACGGACCTTTTATTCTTATTATATTTGATCCCTTCCTATAAATAAATTACAAAAAAACTTTACCCATTTATTAAGGAAGAATTAATCACAGCATCTTCAAAGACAGACCCAGAAATTCCAAAGCGGCCACACAATCATCCGAAATTAGTTAACGATCCGTTCCGATCCTAAACAATGTTCGCATTATAACTGGTAAATCGTAATGAACCGTTTTGTAATATAAACGTACCAAGGGTTCTTTTGTACTGAGGCATGCGGAGCAGAGCTTTGGAACGGGGAAAGTGTTTTCACTGAAGCTAAGTTAAGCGGAGCGGAGCTTATTGGAACAGTTCTAGTTTCTACTGAAGCGGAGACGAGCGGAGCTAAACAGTTCGCGCAGCGCTGCGTGTCGTGAGTATGAACACATGGTAAATCTATATATTTAAAGTGAAATACCACTCACTGATTAATCACGAAATCTCAGAAACTATAACAACTATAAACTGGAAATTTGCTGGTCAGTTCCTTATAGGGCGTAGACATCCGCTAAGAACGGATTTTACGAAACTCCACCCCTAAGGGGGTAAAACCAGGGTTGCTAGTATAATATAGTTGTTCGGATCTGGGTGCCTTGTGTATGTGAATGCACCCACAATACAAGAGTAATTCCTAATGGACCATCCTGTACCTAAGGACTTTAAAAGAGGCTTTGGCTTCTGAGTTTGTTTGGGGCTTCTTCCACAGTAGTCAGTTAGGAAACACCGGCCTCCTAGATTGATTAAACGAAAAACTTGAGATGTAAAAGTGTTATTTATAACCTACTAGCTGACCCGGCGAACTTCGTACCGCCTAATAGTAAGGATAACGCCATCTACTGGCATTACCAGAACAGCATAATTCATTTTAAAATGACATTTTAATTCGAGATGACGTTGTATTCGTAATTTTTTTTCGTGAATTTTTCCATATTTTCTCACCGTTTAAACCGTCCTATCTCGAATATTTCAAAACCAAATTAGCTAAATTGGTCCAGCCGTTTTTGAGTTTTAGCGAGACTAAAGAACAGCTATTAATTTTTATATATATAGACTAGTTTCTGCCAGCGCCTTCGCTCGTGTGAAAGGAGGTTTCTTTATACAAACTTTGAATCCCTGTTTCATCCCCTTAGGGGATGAATTTCGAAAAATCCTATCTAAATGCTCGCTTACATCATAAAAGGAAACCTTGTGCAAAATTTCATGTTCCTAGGCCCATACGTACAAAGGGTTTTGGGAACACATTCATAATGCGTACAGCTAAGGAGTGGAATTCCCTGCCCGAGTCTGTGTTCCCTGATAGCTACAACCTGGGGGTCTTTAAGTCAAGAGTGAATAGGTTGCTTCTAGGCAAGCGTGCTCCATCGTCGGCCACATCATCGCTTACCATCAGGTGAGATGGTGGTCAAACGCGAGCCTATCAATAATAAATAAAAAAAAAAAAAAAAAGTTTCGGTTGTGCGTTGATATGTCAATCAGTCAGTTTCTCCTTTTATATATATATAGATTTGCAAAATAAACACTATAATTTTTTATGAGGGGGCAACGTATTTTGTTTTTTAAATTTAAAAAAAAATGTAACCACATAGAATGAAATCTATTTTGTCTAACTATCGATTCGTCGATTACTATTGAACTTTTCCGCTCACTTATCTAGTGGAAACGCACCTTAATCATCAGTCCTCTAGTTTTAGTCCTCTAAAGGGATAATAAGGATTATTTTAAGGTAAACAGTTGAGGGTTAAATTCTCATTGTAACAGATAGGTAGTTAGTTAAGATAATATTTATTTATCACCTGCCAAGGTAAGTTTGGCAGGGTATTTTAGTTTTGTGTATTTAGGGTCTTCAGGCTGAGTTTTTGGGGAGCGGTTTTGTTTAGCTTATAAGACGTGACTAGATTAAATATTATAGCTTTGTTTTTTGTGGTTTGAGGACAGAATACTTATTAACCCTTTCAACGCAACGGATTATTTTATTTAAAAAAAAAAACCCTCTCGTCGTACGATACGACCTAAAAACACTGGCCTGTTGGTCTAGTAGTTAGTGGCCCTGACTGCTATGCCAGGGGTTGTGGGTTCGATTCCCACCCAGGACAAATGTTTGTGTGATGAGCACGATCATTTGTTCTGTGTCTGGGTGTAATTTATCTATAATATGTATGGATTTAGAAATATATAAGTATGTTTATCAGTTGTCTAGTACCCATAACACAAGCTCTGCTTAGCTTGGGACTAGACGGCGTTGTGTGATATTTGTTGAATATTATATTATTATTATACTGGGTTCCGAAATACCAACACTTATATCGTTAACAGCGTATATTGGTATAAAAATTGAAATTGTGAACCCATGATTTCATTTGTTTTTAACACTACGCGCTGTCGACGACTTGTGCTCGGTTGTCTGAACACTTGCCGGACGGCGAGCTACCCATTACTCGTAGTCCGCAGCCCCGCGCTTTCCGCAGCTTCCCTCACGAGTGCGACCATCTCCTTCGCTAGCATTACTCCTCCGCAAAAGGAGGCGACTGCCTGCCATTCTCCCTCGCTCGAACATGGACTGAACCAGGGCCCGGCGCGAGAGATCGGCACCGTCGATGGCTTCCACGAGGACACGGCGGTTTGTCTCATATAACAGATTGTGGCGGCGTAGGCACGAAACTAATTTATCACATATACCAGACTGTGACGTTGAGAGAATTAATAATAATCAAGAAATTCCCAACATAGTCGGTAAAAGGTTAGCCAGATGATGATACTTACCTACTTAAGGGCGCATTTCCTCTGAAGCGGACCTGGGCAGAGTAGTGAAGTGGAGAGGAGCAGTGGAAAGTGGCAAATTTTGCGGATCGCGGTGTGGATTTTAGCTACGCTCTATTTTGAACTCTCCGGTTCGAGGCCGCATGTTCATTTATTTTATTTGAAAGTCCGCTCATTTCCACTGATGCGGAGTGGAGATTTCTAACAATGTGATTGACCAAATCACGGTCCGCTACTCTCTTCTCTGCCCAGCCCCGTGTGAAAGCGCACCCTAAAATTTACTACCCTCAAGAAAAGCCGCAATCCTTATAAGTTTTTTCTTCAATGAAGTCAGTACGTACCTGAAAAGAAAAACAAAGAAATTAGGGCACATTCTAGGACAAAGAACACTTATTTTTATAGCATTTTTACGAAGAAGTGTCTGGAATATATATTTTGTAAAAACTCTGTATTTTTAGGACGCCGTCGTAAGTTGTTTATTTATAACATTTGGACACGAAAGCACTTTAATTGAAGACCGACGTTCCTTCGTTACTTTTTATGTGTAGGTATTATGTATTTAGTATCTGAACAATTCTTTTGTTATTAACCGACTTCGAAAAAGAGGAGGTTCTATGTTCGGCCTTTTACTATTTCTTATTTTGTGGTTCAGCTGAATGTATGTTTTTTTATTTTTAGAATACCTATTTATGTTTATTATTATTTCGTTTATACATTACTTTAAACATATAAATTATATTTTTAAATATTTCAATAAAAATAAAAAATAAAACATTTAAAAATATAAAAAATATTATTTATTATTTTTATTTATTAGCTATTTTTATGGTTTTTTTTTCGCGGGAATGCGATGGATGCGAGACGCACAGGATCGGTCATTGTAGAGACGCTTGGGGGAGGCCTATGTCCAACAGTGGACGTATTTCAGATGAAATGATGTTTATATAAGTGAATATTTCTACATTGCTATCGGTTTGACGACTGGATAGTGCGAATTATACATAATGGGGTTCAAATATTTTAACTTTTAACTTAATCATACAGTTTGAAATCGCTAACAAAGTATAATTATAATAATATAATCGTTTTCTGAATTATAAGAGACACACAACACACATCATCACACACTTGGGGGAGGCCTATGTCCAACAGTGGACATCTTTCGGCTGAAATGGTGATGATGATTATAAATCTAGGGGAAAATAAAGAATTACAAGAAAATGGAAAAACTACTAAATTCGTCACCGGCCCACGCTGAAAACCAGCGCTGTGGACTCATCGCACTTTGCGTGTGGTCACGGCATTATGCTGAGCGTTCGGTCGTTTTGCGCGGACGTGGCGCATATTTTCCCTATGATAGTATGTTTATAATTTGTAAATCTATATATATAAAAACGAAATACCACTCACTGATTAATCACGAAATCTCAGAAACTACAACACCTACAAACTTAAAATTTGGCAGGTAGGTTCCTTATAGGGTGTAGACATCCGCTAAGAACGGATTTTACGAAACTCCACCCCTAAGGGGATGAAACGAGGGTTCAAAATTTGTATGGAAAAACCTACTTTCACGCGGGCGAAGCCGCTGCCAGTTATTAATATGATTGCGTCATTTCACGCAAATAAAATGTTATTCTTTCTTTCCTTCTGAATTGTTTTAGCGAGTAACCCTGCCCTAAACATATTCCATACTACCTATGATATAAGTAAGTCCCCTCTTTGAGGAGTGGCTGGAGCGGCAACACGGCATCCTCACCTACCGCATGACGCAGGTCCTCACCGGACATGGCAAGTTCGGGAGGTTCCTGCATCGGATTCAGGCGGAAGCAACGCCTGGGTGTCATCATTGTGCGGACCACCCAGAGGACACGGTGGAGCATACGGTGGAGGTGTGCCCCGCTTGGGCGGAGCACCGCCGTGTCCTCGTGGAGGCAATTGGCGGCAGCGACCTTTCGCGTCCGGCCCTGGTTCAGGCTATGGTCCGGAGCGAGGAGGAATGGCAGGCGGTCGCCTCCTTCTGCGAAGCAGTAATGCTAGCGAAGGAGGAGGCTGCACGCGTGAGGGAACGAAGGTCCTCACGTCCTAGCCGCCGTAATTCCGACCCCGACTACCAGCCACGGTAGACGCGGGCTTGCGGACGTCGAGCACTGGGTAGCTCGTCGTCCGGCTGTTCGGTAATTAACCGGACCGAGCCCAGTCGTTAACAGCGCGTAGTGATCCTCGCGCTCCTCAAAGAGATGTCAGCAAACCGTAGGGGCCCAGCAGGGCCGATGCCCGCTAGCTAGGACCGCGGAGAATTTCTGAAAGGGAAACCCGTAGTCCTAGAACGCAAAGGGTAATTGAAGGATACAGGTGTGGTTTTAGTCAGTAAAAGTCTGACACGCCCTCGCCCTCCACCCAGAGCACGAGAAGTCATTTGGATGATTTCCCACCTTAAAAAAAAAAAAAAAAAAAAACCTATGATATCAACGACTTTTCCACTCAAACATAACTACGAATGAACCACATCTGTCCTAACTCCGTAAGCCAGCCTCAACGCGAGTCCCTGCAAAGTTAATAAGCAACAAAACGGTAACATTGTTCAAACATAACGACACCGAGGTTTGGGGCCAGCTTAATTAAACGGACCCCTTGCGTGTAGAGAGGCTGGATGTGGCTAAAATAGATTTATATGGTCAAATAAGGAATATGCATGAAAGAAATATTTGTTATTAAACCAGTTTATCAATAAATAGGTGCATCAAACAAAATAGAATACTAAGGACCAACGTCGCGTGCACTCGTCGCGTGACGTCGCACATGTGTCGTGTGCGGTGGTCCCCGTAGCGGAAACCGGATTATTACCTGCACAGTGTCGCTAATTCAACTTTAATGGTGTGCATGTAGTCGTGTCGGATGGAGCACTTTTGTATGGGACCGCGCGGGCTACCGCTTAACGCAGCGTCGGCCCTCAGACTCACGGTTTCGGCCGCCTCCTTTACTCGCATTACTGCTTCGCAGAAGAGGTGCCTGGATTCCAGTCCCCTGAGGCTCCATACCATGGCCTGAAGCAGGGTCGGACGCGATAGCTAGTTGCTGCCGAATATGTCACTTCCATGAACCTAAAATCTGTGTAAATAGTTTGTGCCACGGTTGCAATTTGCATCTACTACAAAAGGGTTGTGTGACGTAGGAGTGGGACGAACTGTGTCAATTTGGTACCAGCAGAGCTCCAGGGCTTAGTAATTGTGGAGTCGCTTAGTTATGGTCTCAGTTGAAATTAACTGTTATTAGTCTCCGTAAACAACAAGCTGGCAATTTCATAGCTATGTTGCCTGTATTTCCCATTCTTTGTTTAATGTTGTCTCTACTAATGCATTTTTTTTAGGTGGGAATATCATCTTATCACAAATGCCGCTCTTGGGCGGAGCGCGAGATAGTGTCAGACTTTTACTGACTAGAAACCCACTCCTGTTCCTTCTTTGCCTTTGTCCCAGGGCCCCGGGTTTCACTTTCACACTACCCGTGGCCCCAGTAGGCTTCGAACCTGCTGGGCCCCTACGATTTGCTGACATCTCCCTGAGGCGCGCGTGGAACGGTACGCGTCGTCGACGACTTAGGCTCGGTCCGGACGGTTACCAGACGGTTGGACGGCGAGCCACCCATTGCTCACCGTCGCAAACCCACGCCCACAGTGGACCAATGCTAAATTTTCAAGAAGAAAAAAAGTTAGTTAAAGTTTAGTATTCTTGAACTGTGTTGGCCAGTGAGCAAATGGTAAGTAGTTAAACAAATCATTACCAATTTACCAATACATATCGAAATGTCTTTTTTTTTGAGGTGCGAAATCATCAAATAAGTTCTCCTGCTCTCGGTGGAACGAGAGAGCGTGGCAGACTTTTAGTGACTTAAAGCCACCTGTGTCCTGCAGTTGTTTTTTGCGTTCCAGGGCAAAGATAACCCTTTGGCCAAATGGGCTCCTTCCATTTTACGGACATATCTTACAGACGCGCGTGGAACACAACGCGCTGTCCACTCAGGCTTGACCTTAACAGATGGCGGCCTACTTGTTGCTCGCCTTCCGCAAGCCCATACACTTACATATTGTCTAACATATAATCTTTGTCATCAGCAGATGAGGGTGGAATATCTATTACCGTATCTTACATTGAAAGGTATTAAAGCTCTGATATATAATTTAAATTGAATCTTGCGCGGTTTGCAAGAACGCGACTGAGCTCATCTGTTTTGAGGATAAAAAAGTCATATGACTATTGGCGTCAGTTAGAGCTAGCGCGCACTGGTGACTCACCGGTCACCATGACTTTTTGTTTACTGTCACCGTGCTTATGAACCCAACATGTAGTGCGTGCACTTGAACACGTGACAGTTGGGTAAAAAATTACAAAAAGTTACTGTCACCCTGACATAAGTCACCAGTGCGCGCTAGATCTTAAAACAACTCTATAAAAACAGGTTGTTTTTTGGCAGTTGGCAAAATATCTCGAGGTAATTCGTTTCATATGTTCAAAAGTGTCCAATCCCTAAACTTTTCTGGAATTCCCCCCCGGAGTCTGTGTTTCCTGATAACTACGGTCTCGGAGTGTTTAAGTCAAGATTAAATAGGTTACTTCTAGGCAAGCGTGCTCCATCGTCAACCATATCATCGCTTACCAACAAATGAGATAGTGGTCAAACGCGAACCTACCGGATCTGGTTAAGTTCAATCTACAAAGCCATGAGCCCAGGCGTAGGGTAGCCAGACTTTCGGTGTTTTACAGGATGCATTTTGGAGAGTGTACGCGGGAATTGCTTGACTTGATTCCACCATCTCATTTCTACCATCGGACAACCTGACGAACGGCGAGTATCCACCCTTACGTTGTTACAACCTCTACGGTCCGGACCAAACGTTTCGCCTCGTTGTTAACCGCGTACATCGAGGGACTGGAACAACTTGCCTGCTGCGGTCTTCCCGTCCGATTATAATTTAGGTGTCTTCAAGGCTAGAGTGAATAGGCTCTTGAAAAACTAGTGCGCCTCACCATCAACGATTGCATCACTACTTACCATCAGGTGGGATCGCGGTCAAGCGCTTAAATACAACAATAAAAAAAAACACTGTTCAAAACTCAACAGTGGCGTCAAAATCCCTATCCTCCCGGACACTAAACATAAAATAACAAAACAAAACTCCCTGGACAAATCAATCTCAATTTATTTAACAAAAACAAACATCCACCACACAAATAGCTCCATTCAGTTCTATTTGTATCGTATAACAAACCGAACAGGACGATTTGTTACTAATAAAAGTATTTGAGAAAAAAAAAAACTTCGTATCCATTTGTGTTGGCTAAAAATAAATATATAAGAGTGTTCTTTTGTACAAAGGAGTATGCCCACTACACCGTATCGTGCTGGACAAACACGACACGGACTGCTATGCCTTTAAAAACGTATCAACAGCGTTAGCGTTAGCGGTGTATGGCACTACCTACACCGCCCTCGAATGATTACGCTGTTTGTCTTTAATTTTTGGAAACAAATAGAAGTCGCAGGGTGCGAGGTCCAGGCTGTAAGGCGGATGCGTCATCAGATCCACACTTGAAGCCTTCAAATAGGCTTCTGTTCCCTTAGCGGAATGTGAGGATGTGTTATCGTGGTGGAGGAGTACAATGCTTTGAGGACGAAGACTTTTCGCGAACATTTTCTAAGACACTGTCCTTTGATCTCCAAGCGATATTGTAATGTCCAGATTTGGTTAAAAAAAAGAAGCAACCATTTTTTTTTACCAACACTGACTTTTCTTAACTTTCGACAAATACGACACGGACTCCTATGCCTATAAGTACGTATCAACAGCGTAATCATTAGAGGGCGGTGTAGGCAGTGTTGTTCTCGGGATCTAGTGCACACCACGAACTACCTGCATATCTTTTTCTCCTTTTATTTCAATGTCATCCATCCAAAGGTTGTCTGTAAAGAATCTTTTTCACGGCCTGTTCACGACTTCGGTCTTAGCGACGAACGGCGTGGCGAGCGGGGCGTATTGGGTAAACGGCGTCTCGTGGCGTGCTTCAAACATTTTCATACTTTTGATCTCGCCGCTCGCCGCCCCGCGCTTAGCTACCGCTCACAGCGGCAAGGTCGTGAACCTGCCGGTAGCGATAGGATCGCCCATTGTGACACCCTATTAATTTTAAGTTCCTACTGTAATTTTCTTTATAGTTTACAATAAAGAGTATATCTATCAAGATACTGTTATCTTAACCTCCCGGGATTCATATATATCCAAATCAAGACTTACATTAAAGTTCTAAAAATCTAAAAAACAAAAGAAACCTAAATCTAAATTTAAATATATTTTTCCTTGATTCCCTATACCTTTCATAATTATTCACAATCAGACAACACACACATGCACACTGTAATAACACCCACACCACACACATTCAGACACCACACACATTTACAAACACACCCTTATCCATACCACATACACATACCATGATAGAAGAACTGGAATTTTACTAATTCTTGTGCTGTTTTGTTGTCATAATGGTTGTTAAACTTTTAAGATATTATCATTGTTTGTTGTCTTTTTTTTGTATATAACTTCCATAAATTAAGCTGGAACGCCGAAGTCTATCCTCTAGGAGGTGGGCGCTAATGGCTGCGACACAGTTTTATTTTAAACTAATGTAGCACTATATATTCTAAAAAATTGTTATGTTCCAATAAATACATTTATTTATTATTAATTACATTTATTTATAGTTCGTTGAACCCAAATGGCACTACCTGCCGATCACTGGTAATCATACCTGTGCATATAACGTGCGCGTCAACCAATTGTAGGTAAGAATATTTATGTGCAATTCTCACGATGGTGTTAGTCGGTGTCGGTACGGTCTAACAGGCATTAGTCGCATATTTTTCAACAAAAAAAAAAAAATATTGTTGACACGTTCCTAGGTGGTGGCATACCACCCAGCACCAAATTCGATGTAGGGGGCAGACAGTTTAAAGACCAGGGTCGTGGCCGGGTAATGGGTTTCGGTTACAAGGCAATTTCTTTGTTTTCTTAGTTTTTTGTCAAGGTTAGATGTTTTGAGGTCAAAGCCAGGGATTGTTATGTTAATGGTGTATTATTTATTACAGAATGCAATAATAAAGAAAAACAAGTTGCTAATTATCATTATAAGGTAACAAAAGAAAATATTTGGTTCAATAAGACCGAACGGTAGCAGCACAAGTCTACCTAAACATGTTTTTAATAATGATGCTATTTTTTTATGGTTCCGTATCCAAAGGAAAAACGGAACCCTTATAGGATCACTTTTAAAAACAAGATTACGGAACATTCCCTAGAGAGAGGAGGCCTGAGTCCCAGCAGTGGGAACATTAAAAAAAAGGCTGATTATGCTATTTATGCAAACACTGAAAGAATTTTTTGTAGTTAATAAGATTAGTGCGTTCAACCAAACAAACAGGGTGGAGAGGGCGTGTCAGACTTTTACTATCCCTATATATCCATCTGTGTTCTTTCAGTTTTACCTTTCAAGGCCATGGTAACTCTTTCGAACAGTCCTGCAGCCCTGGCAGACATCGGTAAGGTAAGGGAACACGATACTCCTTGGATAGACTGATGGTCACACTTCTGTAGCCTGATTCACGTAAAATCAAACAAGCCAAATATCGTTGAAGTTTTATAGTCGTTCGATCGAAGTCCTATCCAAAAGCGGTATTCTCGTGTAACATAATCGGTATTGGATAGAACGACAACTCAACTAACTCGAAACTAAACGATCTATCAACGACTTATTGCCAGTTACATTATTATGAATTCTACCAGGATAATGAAACACGGAATATAATTTTAGAAAATCTGATTTGCACCATATTGAACAAATAAATTAAATAAAAAACGATTTTAATAAACATTTAATGAAAATTGTTGCTTATAATATAAATTTCACCTAATAATTTGTTGAATTACGGTTTAAAAAGTAAAAGTCTATATTTTGTCTCTGCATGATCTGTCATAATAATGTCAAACAATTGTCACTGGCAAAATTTAAAACTTTTCACGATTCGCGGGTATATACCTACCAAAAGTTTTAAAGTGCGGAAAATTATAAAATTTGTATAATAATGAAGCAAGTTTCTGTGAGGCAGCTAGAGCTGCTGGTGGACTATATGGAAAACCATGAAATGTTGGCCTTAGGAAGAGTCCATGGCAAAGAAGGTCACGTATTGTCTAATAAATTGTGGACTGAGCTTGCGGCAATTTTAAATTGTGAGTCGGTAGACCCAACTTTATATAGGACCCCAAAAGAGTGGAACAAAGTAAGTACACTTCTTGCACATCATGCAATGAATACACAGTACCCTTACTTTTAATTTGTGTTGGTTTTGTTTAGTTTTATAATGACTACAAATGTAGAATAAAAAATAAAGCCCGTAAAATCGGACAAAGCCAGCGGAAGACTGGTGGTGGACCTGCAGATGCTCCGCCACTAACGGAACTGGAGCAAAGGCTCTGTTCCATATTGGGCAACAAATTTGAGGGGCTTCCAGTCCGCCAAATCCCAGTACTGAGTACCATAACAGAAGCTGAGGATATTACTTTGATGTGAGTAATCTATGTACATATAAAGTATAATTTATTTCATCACCACTGCTCTCAAAACGGTGAAGGAAAACTTGAGGAAACCAGCATGTCCCAGAACCAAAAATTCGAAGACATGTGACATCTACCAACCTGCACTGGGCCTGCGTGGTGGATTACGACCCATTTCCTCTCCAAGAGAGGATGCCTGAGTCCACAACAGTGGGAACATTATAAGGCCGACTATGCTATAGTATAAAAGCTCACCTGACACAAATGTTAAAATGTATGCAATATCTTTAGCATACCTCTAAGTCCTTAACAATTATTTATTAACTATTTTTTTGCAGAGAGCATACAAGCGTAGGAGAGTACCAAAGTTTTGCAGACAACATAGAAATTTTAGAAAGTGCGACTCCTCCAGAAATTGTGTAAGTTTAAAGAGATTATTAATTTATTTTCTTTTAGTGTTATCATTGTAATTTTTCTCATTCACTTTATTGTTTAGGGAAGAGAATTTAACCAGTGAGATTAGTATCTCACTGGATGACATCCAGCCTTCAACAAGCTCACAAATCCATGTCGGCGAAGCCAAGTGAGTTGTACATAATATAATTATTAATTGAAATATTTATCCATTTTACCTGATATAGGGTGCAAACATAAAGATAGAGGTTTTTCAGTCCTGATATGTCCGTACGGATTAGTACAGATAGGTACTGGTCAAACCACATATAGAAAAAGGTAAATCTGTATGTGTAAAACACCATGCTGGCCAATATGTGTCCAGGCAGCTGTACCGACAAGTATAAACCTGTTTCATAATAAATGAGAACATAAGAACACACGGAAGAATTGTACCTGCACCAATCACCTGCCACACCACCAGACTCACCTGCACCAGTAACCTGTTCCTTTATGTTTGCATCCTTAGAGAGTAAGTAGTATTTCAACACAATTTATATTTTCAGAACTAAACAACCAAGCCAAGGCAGTTCAAAAAAAGCGAAACGAACAGAGAGCCAGAGCACAACTACGAGGGAACTAAGAGGTACAGATATACCTTGTTTATTGAATATACAGACCAATTAAAATAATATTATTATTTTGTTACATCAAAATCTTTAATTATAATTACTTTCAGTTACAGAAGTGGAAAAAGTAGAAAATACTTTAGCAGATATTGAGAAGGCTCGACTTAATTTAAATCAGGCCCAAATACAAGCCCACCTCGAGCGAAATGTGATAGAAAAGGAGAAGGTTAAAGCTATTAATAATTTGGCTAGTGCAGCTTGGGCTTTAGTTAATATTTTTAAGACCAATGATCAAGAGATAAATGTAAGTAAAAAATATTAGTGTAACAATTAAGTAAAAATAAGAAACTATTTTCTTTACAATATTTATATTAAAATTCTTTTTACAGAAAAGGACATGTGATGAAAGTTCCCCAAAGAACAAAAGGGTAAAACGGTCTCGATCTCATAGTGTTGACTAAATATTTTCTTCAAATACAAAGACTGATGATGATGAGACTGGTTCCCAAATGCTGCTGCCAGACTGTGCTGCAACAAAATAATTATTTTAAAAAAGTAATGTTATATAATAATAAGTATTATTATGAAGACTGATTTAAACCTAGTTTATAGGCATGGAAACCATGATCTCAATTATTATATTATTACAATAATATATTAGAAAGGCGTAGGTACATAAAAAGTACTTGGTAGTTAATTTTTTTATTAAAAAAGTGGTAATTTTTATTAAGAAAAGTTGTTGTCATATAGTTTATAGTTTAATTACTTAAAAGGTACACTGTTATATACTATCACACTATTACTGTTATTTTTTTTTTCATTTTTATTAAATTTCTTGTATTAAAATGATGTGTATTTATTATTAGGAAAGTATGTTTAAAAACCTACCTACATTCATTATCAAATAGAGTTTGACTCCATCCACAGTCTTTGAATAAGAGCTTGCTGGGCCATTCTTCCTTGCTGCAGCTCTATGTTAGTACGTCGACGACTGTGTTCAGCAATATTTAAATAAATTGAATTTCCTGTTCTAAGCTCCTCTTCTGCAGCACTATGGCTTATTTGTTGGTGTGACTCCTGTATTTGCTCTTCTTGAGTCATTTCTGGCACTGCAATCCTGGCTCTGTTGGCTAGGTTGTGCAGCACTACGCATGCATTTACTATTTTACCTGCAACTATTGGGCTGTAGTGCAGCTTACGGGCAGCCAGCAAACATCTGACAAAAAAGTTAATACCTGTAAGTGACAAGTAGTAGGGATACAAGACTATTAGGAAAAGTATTGTTAAGTAAATTAGATTATTATTGTTTAGAAAATAAGGTTTATACCTAAAGCGAGCCTTCAACACTCCTATACATCGCTCAACTACATTTCGTGCTGAAACCTGCTTGTTGTAATAATTGGCTTCAGGAGAACCTTCAGGTGCATTTAAATATGGAGTCATCATTGTCTTTCGAAGAGGGTATCCACTGTCACCTGTAGAAAAACAATAATTATTTAGATTGAAGAAAAAATATTGTATAATTTATAGGTACTACCTACCTAGTAAATACATTGTTTCCTCATTGTATTTTTCTTTCATCCATTCATTTAATGGATGGTCGCCCCACACTGTAGAATCATGAGTTGATCCAGGGTGACTTGGATCCACACATAAAATATTTAAATCCAAGTCACAAATCTGAAATAATATTCATACATAAGAAGTAGTACCATAAATGGACTTTATATTTGTGCCAAATTCAATGCAGATTATTCAATACCAAACAATCAAATTAAAATACATTTTATTACTTTTACTAGAATCTTACTATGATAACGTTCAGCGAATGATATCCCTTTCTATTGAAATACCTTTCTTCGTGCTCAGTAGGTCTCAGAATTGCCACATGGGTTCCGTCTATACAACCAATTACCCCTGGCATTTGGTATTTGTCATAAAAGCTGTAATAAATATAAACCAGCTTAATAAATCTGCAAAATTACTACACTGCGGCCTAAGTATTACTTAAGTAGGTACCTACCTTCGCTTGATTTTGTCTCTGTGTATTCTTGTAGTTGGAAACACCACATACTTTTGAAAAATGGTGGGTGAATTTAATGCAAGTGTCACCTGCTTTAAAGCTCTGGAGACAGTGGGCTGGGAGACGGCACTATACACACTCTGGCCAACAAGAGTCTGATAAGAACCAGATGCGAAAAAGGACAGTGTGAGCAGTAACTGAAAAGTAAATATATAAGGTGGATTCATTTGGCGATTTACATATTATAAATGAAATCAAATAAAATTTAAATAAATAAAGCCAAGACTAACCTTTTCTGCTACTGACAATGCATCTTGTCTATGTTCTCTCTCTATAAAGGGTGAGATATCCTCAATTAAATCTTGAACAAGAACTTTAGTAAGGCGAAATGTCTTAACAAAGTCTCTATCCGGCATTTCAAAGGCATCCCACTTTGAACACCTCAATCTGTTTCTCCTTACGCGTTCCCTTCGTCTATCTTCTCTTTCAGCCGCATCTAATAATAGCAGGGCTAGCCCGAGACTCATTTTTTTGTATTTTAATAAAGAGATTGAATACACCGCGAAGTCAAAACTAACTTTTGTCCAACGACATTTCAACCGCAACATTTGACGTATAGTCGTTGACATTCGATCCAATCAAACATCGTTTAGCTACGAGCATACCTTCAAGCCAACGATTGAATGACAATTTACTTAGCTGAATACGCGTCAACGACACTTCGATCGAACGACTTTAGAATCGGTGTCGTTCAAACTCGATTGATGGATGTGAATACGGAAATGACAAAAACGACTATGTCGCTACGATATCGTTACGGTTTTGATTACGTGAATCGGGCTACTGGCCTGTAACGACTGTCAAAGATCTACGAATGACAACCGGGACCAACGGCTTTACGTGCTTTCGGCTTCGGCTTGCAACGGCTTAATGTCCTAGATAAACTTAGAAAAGTGATAGGGGTTAAAGTATGAAATTGCCGTTTTTTTAAATCTTTCTTTCTAAATCTTTGGATTGACTGCGATATTACAGAAAATACAAAACACAAAGAAACCAATAAATACCTAATTTTGAAAAAAGAATAACGTACCTTTAATATAAAGTTTATTTGAACTTATGATTCCAAGTCAATCCAAAGACGTCAATCCAAAGACATCACTTCAAAGCCACCCCTTTTTAAAAACGGCAATTTCATACTTTAACCCCTAATATATATGCGAAACCCGTGCGGCCGTACCTTAACCACTGGACCATCAAAATTTTTTACTATTTACAAATTAAACTACAAAAAGAAAAAAACTTCAATTTCCAGTTTCCATAGTTTTACCCCCTAAACAAAAGCCCATACGTTCGCATATCAGTATCGTCGCGACCTCAATCAGGCGCGGAGATGAAAGCCCACCCTAATTAGCGACCCTGTTCACTGCCGCTGCAATTAAGGGCCACGGCCGAGGTGTATGGAGTTTTCTATATCGTTCAGTATAAGATACGCTTGATAATGGGATGGGGAAAATGCAGTAAGCTGGATGATATTGATGTTGCTTTTTTTATTATTATTATTGACAGGCTCGCGTTTGACCACTATCTCACCTGATGGTAAGCGATGATGTGTCCGACGATGGAACATGCTTACCTAAAAGTAATCTATTCACTCTTGACTTATAGACCCCTAGGTTGTAGCTATCGGGAAACACAGACTCCCAGGGAATTTCACTCCTTAGCTGTTCGCATAATGAATTTGTTTCCAAAACGCTTTGTACGTATGGGTGGGATGTCCACCATACGTCCTCGGGCTTTTTTTTTCTGTGGGAAAATCATTTTTTGACATCCGCCGCTCTTGGGCGGGGCGAGAGATAGTGTCAAACTTTTACCGACTAAAAACCCACTCCTGTTCCTTCGTTGCCCTTCGTACCAGGGCCGAGTCTTCCTTTCAGAATTAGACCCTTGGCCTCAGTAGGCTTCGACCCTGCTGGGCCCCTACAGTTGTTTACATCTCCTTGAGGCGCGCGTGGAACAGCACACGCCGTCGACGACTTGGGCTCGGTCCGGACGGTTACCGGACGGTCGGACGGCGAGCCACCCATTGCTCGACGTCTGCAAGCCCGCGCCTACGGTGGCCGGGAATCGGGATCGGAATCCCGGCAGCGGTTGGGGCGTGAGGACCGTTGCCTCACGCGATCAGCCGCCTCCTTTGCTAGCATTACTGCTTCGCAGGAGGCGACCGCCTGCCACTCCTCCTCGCGCCGGACCATGGCCTGTACCAAGGCCCGGCGCGAGAGATCGCCGCCGCCGATCGCCCCCACGAGGACAAGGCGTTGCTCTGCCCAAGCGGGGCACACCTCCACCGTGTCCTCCGGGCGGTCCACACAATGGCGACACCCGGGCGTTTCTTCCGCACGAATACGGTGCAGGAACCTCCCGAACTTACCATGGCCGGTGAGGACCTGCGTCATGGGGAAGGTAAGGACGCCGTGTTACCTTTCCAGCCACTCCTCAAAGAGGGGACTTACCGCCATAATTATGGCGTGCCCAATACGACCTTAGGTAAGTAATACATAGTAACAGTGTCTCAAGACGAAAGTCTCATAACCAGTGCGTGTTGCCAGTGATGCCATATATCATCACTGGCAACTCGCACTAGTGAACTACCACGTAAAGCCTGAGGCTCTGAAACGTGGTCGCTCACAATAGGTTTTATCAGAAGGCCTAAAGTCACCCAAAGGACAATGAAAAGGGCTATGCTCGGAGTTTCCTTGCGTGATCGCATAAGGAATAAAGATAAATTATAAAGACACCAACCACAGTGTTGTCTTTTTAACCCAAAGGTTAAAGGTAGAGAATGCCATGTTGCATTAAGTCCGCCTTTGTATCACTACTGTACATGAAATTTAAATAAATAAATGAATTGATGTATAGATAAGAATATTTTCTGGAACTACAGCCGAGATACATTTCCATACAACGGCTCTTACGTGATTATGGCGTTATTACACACCTTTATCTAGATATTTAGTGAAAATTGCAAAAGTTACTCATAAAAATTACGCTAATTGCACTTTCTAAAGCGTAAATCTCTGGAGAAGAATGTGCATGAAACTCCATGGACGCTGTTAAATCATGTTATATATTAGTGTCTCGCTTACACATCCCTTCTATCTATCTTCTATCTATCCCTCGCTTCTATTACGTGAGAACCATATAAATAAATAAAACAGAAGACCTTCTCAAGACAATTTCATCATTTAATACCTCCAAACACTCACCGCCATAACCGCACCACATACTCCATCTACCCATAAATCCTTACAAACAAGAACATCCCAGTTCTCCTTGTACTCGTGAATGCACGCATGCTATATTAAATTCTTGAGCGTTATCCAACGTTATGACTGCATGTAATACAAAAGGATGACGTCGTTTGAGCTTTGGAAAATGGATGTTAGATCATGGCCTAGTTTTGAACGATATTAGTTAGGAATAAAGTTAGCACTGCCCTTTTTGTTGGGGTCGGATATTATCAAGTTACTTGTCTTGTTCTGGGTAGCTAAAGACTATCATCACGTTACGACCCACGGATGCGAAGCAATAACCAAACGTGGGTAAACCCGCATAGGACAGCGAGTTATAATATATTCATCTAGAAATCATGTAAATTGACGTAATTTAGAAAATAACAAAGTTCCTTTAAAAATAAAGAAAGTTCCTTTAAAAATAAAGAAAGTTCCTTTGAAAATCAGCCAGAGCTGCAGGATTGTTCGGAAGAGTAACCGCAGCCCTAAAACGCAAAGGGCCACTGAAGAAACACAGGTGGCTTTAAATCAGTAACAGTTTGACACGCCCTCTCGCTTTCCCAGAGTGATCCAATATGACTTTGATTAATTGTAATTTACGTCAGCGACAAATGAAAAAGGAATTTTCTAAATCAATTCGTAAAAGACGGAGTTCTGAAGCAACAAACATAAAAAAGGAAAAGAAATCTAATTCAAAGAAAAATGAAATTTAGAATAATTATATTATTAAGTCAAGACTTTAAGAATTATAATTCAACGCGGCAATGCTGCCAGCCTTCTGGGCACATTTCCGCATGACAGCGATGTGGTGGAGTACTCAATAATCGACATTCACGCGAACCAATATCGCCAGCAAAAACCTGGGAGAAAACTGTGACCCCGAAACCACTTCACAATCATCATCATCATCATTTCAGCCGAAAGACGTCCACTGCTGGACATAGGCCTCCCCCAAGCGTCGCCACAGCGAACGGTCCTGTGCGTCTCGCATCCATCGGACCCCCGCAACCGTTACCAAGTCATCGGTCCACCTTGTAGGAGGCCTTCCAACGCAACGTCTTCCGGTACGTGGTCGCCATTCCAGAACCTTTCGGCCCCAACGGCCATCTGTTCTGCGAGCAATGTGCCCTGCCCATTGCCACTTTAGTTTGGCGATTCTTCGTTCTATGTCGGCAACCTTGGTTCTCCTGCGGATATCCTCATTCCTGATTCGATCACGCAAGGAAACTCCGAGCATAGCCCTCTCACAAGCACTTCACAAGCTTCACAGAAAATTATTTATTTACGTAAACGTAACACGTGAATTCCTACGTCGATTTAAAGTTACAACTTAAGTTTAGAAGCTCTAAAAGTAGCCTTCAGACTTAACTTCACTTTTAAGTAAGGGTCGGCGAAGTTTAAGCTAGGCACTAAGTGTGCCCAAGTTATAATTAAAGTTTTTGGTAGCGGTGGAGCTCCGTGAGTGTGAGAGGCGGTTAGGTCATAATATGAGAAACAGGTCCTTGAATTCGGTACTTAAAATGAACAGTTTACTATATATTTAGTAAATTATAAATCAAAGATATCAAAACCAGTTTATTAATATTATCATTTCTTTCATTGAACTATTTTCTTCACTTACAGTTCACGCCAACACGCGCAGAGTCAATAATAACATTATTATTAAAATTTGTTTAAGTACAAAAAAGTTTTTTTTTTTAAAGAAAATATTTAAAAATATAACGTAGGTACATGTATATAAAAATGAAAACTGATAAAATAATAACACATAGCAATGTAAAATAATAGATAGATTTGACTGCGATCCTACCTGATGGTAAGCAGTGATGCAATCGTTGATGGTGAAGCGCACTACTTTATAGTGCTTTAAACAAATAGCAACGAATTTTATATATAACAGCAACAAGCCAAAAAAAAAACAATGAATTTCCAATATGCCTATTAACACGAAAAATATCACTTCAACCATAAAAATTAAAGTTCCAATATTTATTTATCCATATACCCAGCGACTCGTTACGAAATCAACTGATGGGGGTACTTGTTGGCTTCAAGTACCCTCCGTTTTCGAAGTCAGACATTTGAGGGTACTTCATAAAGAAAGGTATTGTTCAGTTTTGAATAGGCAGCTTAATATACTTGAGTTTTCTGAATAAGGGGTTATGGGTTGCGAAATAATAAAAGGTAAAGGGTTTAATAGGGAAAACGCGTACTATTAATGTAGGTGAGTGACTAAGTACCTTCAGGTGACTCAAGGCGAATGTTCCTTCTAGGGTAGCCTGCGAAATTCAAATTTTAGTTCGAGTTTTGCAATTTGCAGTTCAGTATCGGATAGTAAAGTAAAAAATATATATATTTGCGATAGTGACGCACGGTTTTATTACATTATTAATGTTATTGTGCTTTTGGGTATGATATTGACTGGCCTACGTTGTCCTCTCATACCTATTAATATTGTAATATGGAATTATTGTAGGTACAATAAATCATTTATTTTTAAAGAGTACCTATTTATGAAGATTCTTGAAGGTTCTTCTCCATTGGAAACGACTAATTGGAACCGACGACGTCCTACGTCGTCCGGCTGTCCGGTAACCGACCGGACCGAACCGAAGTCGTCGACGGCGTGAAGCGCCCGCCTCAAAGAGATGTCAGCAAAACCGTAGGGGCCAAGCAAAGCATGCCCGCTAGTGCCATGGGAAATTTCTGAAAAGGAAGCCGTAGTCCTAGAACGCAAAGGGCGACTGAAGGACGCTGGTGTGTTGGGTTCAGTCAATAAAAGTCTAACACGCCCTCGCGCTCTACCCTAAAGCAGAAGAAGTCATTGGATGATTTGGAAAATCAAATCAACAATCGAAAAAACAAAATAAAATGATAATGTAGCCAAATCCCTGTCCACCGACTACTTAACGAACACCACGTTAAGGTCATCGCACGCAACAAATTTTGAATCAACTCAATAATATCGTCATTAAAATATATCTCATTAGCATACAATCCATCATTTGCCTTTAAACAAAATGGCACTTGCTAATTTATTACAAAAAAGCTCAACTGCCGAATTAACTCACAATATATTGTTAAATAAATCCAATTAAACAGGTTTTACAATAAGTTATTGCATTTTAAACTCCGTGCATATAATTATGATAGCGAGAATTACATTTTCAGTATTTCAATGGAAAGTTTCAGTGAATAAATGATGAAAATCGTGTAGATATTTTCTGTTTAAATGTTTTATCATTTTATTTGGCCTTATTAGTGTAATAAAGCATTTAAATATGTTGATTCAACAAACGAATTGAATGCGTTTTATACTTAACTAGCTTTGGCCATTGGTTTTGCCCGTGTAAAAGTAAAAAAATATCCCAATGAAACATACTCCCGGGATGCTATTCATAACAAGCTCTACCCGTATGGCAAAATTCATAATATGTCGGTGAAGTCAATAGTACGGAAGCTTGGGAACGAATGAACGAGCTAAGTGAAAAGTGACACATGTCACTTTGAGAGAATCCGCGCTGACGTTTACACGAACCGAGCAGATAAAATTGCCGACCGCAGAGGTCCGGGCGCTTTCCTATGTCAGCAGCCATGCGTACAACGTCTAGTCTCGGGGACTGTCTCACGTCTCGTTGTGTGAAGTGAATACCTAAAGCTTAAGCATACAAGCATAAGCATAAGCAGCCTTTTAATGTTCCCACTGCTGGGACTCAGGTCTCCTCTCTCTAAGAGAAGGAAGCTAAAGCTTGCATCATAATAAATCAGTTGTGATCTGGAATAGTTTGTTATCGATACCCAGCCATCGCCCACAAAACAGAGTCCCTCGACAGAGCTTCAACGATGATCGGCATCCTCAGCCGACATATAAAAGAGTAAGGCCGGTTTTAGAGCTCGACCGACCGTCGGTGTGTATGTCGGTCGCGCTTGTCATTTGTACGAAAATTCACAAGTCGTGACAGTGCTCGACCAGCCGTACGCAGGACCGAGGACCGTCGGTCAAGCGCGTCCGCATGCGTGCCGTCGGTCGACCGACACGCTATGGAAACATATCAACGCGTTCAGTGCTACACCGATCGGTGGACCAACAATTTGTAAACGCGTCCATTTCGTGTACGTGTTTGTGACTGTACGAGTCCGGCCAGTTTGGTTGGTCAGGAGAGCACTGACCGTTACAAACTGACGATCGGTTTTGCGTATCGTCAGGAACGATGGTACGCACTGTTACGCGCCAACGGTCGGTCGAGCACTAAAACCGGCCTTTTTACTCATCATCATCATGTTGCTGCCTCTGTCCTATGTTAATTGAGGGCGGCGCAAGTTTTTTTCTTCCATTCTATCTTGTCACGCTATCGCTGACTCCTTATTTTTTCATATAAATTTTGTCAAAATCCGTTCAGCCGTTTGGGCGTGAAGGAATAACAAACATACACCTACAAACTTTCGCGTTTGTAATATTTATGTACGAGTAATATTATGATTACTATGCCTTTGATTCTCAGGAAAAAAATATAATTCAAGACGTACAGACATTGCAAATTGATAAATATTTACCATTTACACGCTTAGCCCCAGCCGTACCTACGCACAGCTAGTGTTGAAAGCATTTCTATTTGTAAAAAATAACTAGTCCACCATATTGTATGTTCCGCCATATTGGATTTAGAATGACCTCACACGGCTAATGACGCATTGTCATCCAAATTAAACGTGTCTATAAAATTTCAGTTCAATCGGTTGAAGATATCTGCTTTAAAATTGAGTTGCGAGATTCCATCCGAATAAACATAGTTACTCGTACATACCTTTTTTTTTAATCGTTGATAGGCTCGCGCTTGACCATTATCTCACCTGATGAAAAGCGACGATGTGGTCGACGATAGCGCACACTTGCCTAGAAGTAACCTATTCGCTCTTGACTTAAAGACCATCAGGTTGTGGCTATCAGGAAACACGGACGGCAGGGAATTAAAACGTACATTGAAAGTTAAATAAAAACTTGTAAATAGCGAGTAGCTTATAAATATAAATAATACGACAAGCAGTTGAAATACATTACAAATCTATTGCGAAAACCCCTACACGAATGATCGTTTAAAAATAATATAAACCCGATGAAATTGAGCTGTATGTATAGTTTTATTTCACTTCAGAAAACCGTTGACTGACGTTCAGCATATTTTAAAAGTAACGTGCAGTTGACTGAGAGGATAAATTCAATCTGTACTGTGTTGATAGTCGATTGTTTTTGTTTTTTTCTGATATAAATCAGAATGTTTTTCATTTGGTAGGCAGACCAGAAATCGAGGTGCTAGGTACTATGACCATTTATTTATATAAACTTCAAATACAGTAGTTTTATTTATGCGGACTGTATGAGATAGCCAGATTCATAAAAAACTGGGCAAGTGCTAGTCGGACTCGCGCACTGAGGGTTCTGTACAAACTTAAAAGGTAAATTGCGGTTTACGATTTATGACGTATTAAAAAAAATACTTACTAGATCTCGTTCAAACCAATTTTCGGTGGAAGTTTATAAGGTAATGTACATCATATATTTTTTTTAGTTTTATCATTTTCTTATTTTAGAAGTTACGGTTACACACATTTTACCACTTTGGAAGTGTCTCTTTGCGCAAACTATTCAGTATATAAAAAAATGATATTAGAAACCTCAATATCATTTTTGAAGACCATAGATACCCCACACGTATGGGTTTGATGAAAAAAAAAATGTTGTGTTCTAAGTATGGGGAACCCCCAAAATTTATTGTTTTTTTTTTTTTCTATTTTTTGTGAAAATCTTAATGCGGTTCACAGAATATATCTACTTACCAAGTTTCAACAGTATAGCTCTTAATAGTTTCGGAAAAAAGTGGCTGTGACATACGGACGGACAGACAGACACATGACGAATCTATAAGGGTTCCGTTTTTTGCCATTTGGCTACGGAACCCCAAAAATAGGTTATACACCCATTGCACCCCTATTTTTTAATTAGTACAAAAAAAATGGGGCTCTATACGTACCCTAATAATAATAGGTCTTTACCTATGAAATTGGAGATTATTAAAACGGGTTGCTTTGAAGTGTTATATCATTGGATTGACTTGGAATCATAAGTTCAAATAAATTTTATATTAAAGGTATGTTATTCTTCTTTTGAAATTAGGTATTTATTGGTTTCTTTGTGTTTTGTATTTTCTGTAATATCGCAGTACCTACTTATAACCATGAAAGCTAATAAAAAAACGTTTTTTCATATTATGAGTTTCAACGTAGATACTTATGCATTGCAAAGGGCAAACAATATCAATGTCGCATACCTACGACTTTCTTCTAACAAAAAAACTCTGTGTTCTTGGTTTACTTAATAGATTTCGTTTTGGAAATTTTGACTTGTAGCCGCCCTAAGAAATAAAGTTATTCCTGAGATAAAATTTCTCACATGAAAGTGATTGAAACCAAAATAAACATCTCATTCATTAGCAGTTTTAAGTCCGTATACATCATCAATATTGCATATCACTTGAGTCCCATTGTTTCCACGGTAAAACTCATATTACAAAATAATGCGAGTTTTCTTAGATTTCATACAAAAATGGTTATAAGTACTGCTATATTACAGAAAATATAAAACACAAAGAAACCAATAAATACCTAATTTAAAAAGAAGAATAACATACTTACCTTTAATATAAAATTTATTTGAACTTATGATTCCAAGTCAATCCAATGATATAACACTTCAAAACAACCCGTTTTAAAAATCTCCAATTTCATAGGTAAAGACCTATTATTTGTGTAGTCAAAAGTAAAAAAAAACCGGGCAAGTGCGAGTGGGACTCGCGCACTGAGGGTTCCGTACAAACTTACGTATGAAAACAGTTCAATTTCCGAATTGAGTTACGTAACAACATTTAACATGATAAACGCACATCATGAAAGTAATGTTTTAGAGTTTCTTGCACATTCTTTTCTATAAGGATCTACGCTTTGTCATTACAAAACTAATTGATGCTAATTGCATTTGTCATTGCAATTAGCATCATTTTGCTGACTGACTTCTGGACAATTCAAAAGTACCTGTAAATGGTTTATTTGCTATGAATGCTTTGATTCTTGCAGCGGAAGTAAACATTTTTTTTATTTTGAAAACGGTTGGCAGTACTGTTACTACTGTTTTTTTTAAGGTGGGAAATCATCCAATGAATTCTTCCGCTCTCTTCATGTCAAGCTTTTACTGACTAAAACCACACCTATGTTCCTTCTTTGCCCTTTGCGTTCCAGGACCATGGGTTTCCCTTTCGAAAGTAAACCCATGGCCCCAGTAGGCTTCGGCCCTGCTGGTCTCCTACGGTTTTGCTGTCTTCGCTTTGAGGCGCGCGTGGAACACTACGCGCCGTCGACGGTTCAGACTCGGTACGAACGGTTATCGGACGGCCGGACGGCAGTATTGTTACGCGAGTTATATATATATCTCTGTGTAGGTATTTGATACGGGAATTTGGAAACATCATCATCATCATTTCAGCCGAAAGTCGTCCACTGCTGGACATAGGCCTCCCCCAAGTGTCGCCACAATGAACGGTCCTGTGCGTCTCGCATCCATCGGACTCCCGCAACCGTTACCGAGTCATCGGTCCACCTTGTAGGAGGCCTTCCAACGCTACGTCTTCCGGTACGTGGTCGCCATTTCAGAACCTTTCGGCCCCAACGGCCATCTGTTCTGCGAGCAATGTGCCCTGCCCATTGCCACTTTAGTTTGGCGATTCTTCGTGCTATGTCGGTAACCTTGGTTCTCCTGCGGATATCCTCATTCCTCCAAAACAACATTTTTGGAAACATCATTAACTCCAAATTGAGAGCAATGGTGGCCGAGTGGTAACGGCCTCGACTTACGATTTGTAGGTCGCGGGTTCAAACCCAGCCAGGCGCATTACTTTGTGTAATTTATTTCATCACTACCACTCTCAAAACGGTGAAGGAAAACATCGTGAGGAAACCGGCATGTTCTAGAACCAAAAATTCGAAGACATGTGACATCCACCAACCCGCACTGGGCCCGCGTGGTGGATTACGGCCCATTCCCTCTCCAAGTGAGGAGGCCTGAGCCCCAGCAGTGGAAACATTATAAGGCTGACTATGCTATGCTATGCTATTAACTCCAAATGGGCACTTATTGTGTTATCTTCTAGAAGTGCGATATACACCTCTGCTCACCTTTTTGAAAGAATCAGACGTGATGTAAATATTCTTGCCGTTACAAAATAGTTTATTTAACACATTTTGAATGCTTACACGTAACTGATTGGTGTTTTGTCAAACAATACGCAAATTCCCGGGTATTTTGTACTAAAATAAACATCGGTGAGATGTTTAGTGGAAACAGTAAGCTTATTAGGGGGTATTGAATTACAATAGACGCTTTTAATTAAGGGGTTTCTGTTATGAAATTAATTTGTATCCGTTACCAGTGACTGAACGAAAGTGATGATTGTCGACCGCATGAATAACAATTCTCCAGAAATTACACAAATTGCTAATTGTGATGTGGTGCAATCATACATTTATCTGGGGGCCTTAATTACGAACAACGGTGGATGTATCGATGAAGTGAAGAGGCGTATGGCAATTTCCAGGTCTGCGATGGACAAGTTGAGGAAAATATGGAGGAATCGCAACATATATAGAGCCACAAAAATCCGGCTAGTTCGGGCACTTGTATTCCCCATATTCTTGTACGCCGCAGAAACGTGGACCTTACGGGAAATAGAGAAAAAGAAGATAGACGCCCTAGAGATGTGGTGCTGGAGGAGAATGCTCGGAGTATCGTGGACTGAATTCCGTACCAACGAGTCTATACTTCGGGAACTCGGCATCAAGCAGCGTTTATCATCTTTGGTACAGTCTCGTATTCTCACCTTTTTTGGTCACGTATGCCGCAGAGGGGAAGTGGCTATTGAGCGACTTGTAGTTCAGGGAAGGGTTGAGGGTACCAGGCCACGAGGAAGGTCGCCTATGAGGTGGACTGACCAGATTAAAGCGGCAGTAAATGGCTCATCATCACTGCACGAATGCACGAGGAAGGCGGCCATCAGAGAGGAGTGGCGGCGTGTTGTGAAGCTTGCCACCAACACCTGAAGTGATGACCACGACCACTCTGTCAAGAGTGATATCGACAAGGAAGAAGAAGACCAGTGACTCGGTTGTTGTATGAATAAACCTGCCCCCCTAGCCAAGTTACAATAGTTTCGTTCGCGCCGAACGCCTCGAGTAGGCCACGCCTCCGATTCCTTTGTTCTGACCACGTGACTGAGCGTTGAGATGACGAACAATTTGCCTGCTGCGATCTTCCCGTCCAACTATAATTTAGGTGTCTTCAAGGCTAGAGTGAATAGGCTCTTGATAAACTAGTGCGCCTCACCATCAATGATTGCATCACTGCTTACCATCAGGTGGGATCGCAGTCAAGCGCTGGTTTATATCAATTAAAAAAAAAAAAAAAACAAAAAAAAAAAAAAACTTGGCTAGGGTGGCTGGATCCTAAACGTGAAATTTTGGGCTTAAGCACGACGAGCAATGAGTAGCTCGCCGTCTAGCCGTCTGATAAGGAACAAGCCCGAGTTGACGGCGCATTGTTCACGCGAGCCTCAAGGAGATGTCGGCAAAACTGAAGGGGCCCAGAGGGTCGATGCCTGCTAGGGCTGTGGGATAGTTCGAAATAATTAACGTGGCCTTGGAACGCAAAGAGCAACTGAAGAAACATAGGTGGGTTTTAGTCAGTATACGTCTGACACGCTCCGCTCCGCACAGAGCGAAAGAAGTTATTTAATTTATTTGTTTAACCAGAACGACAAAATGCCAAATACACTGATTACATTAGACAGAAATTATGTAAAGCACATTAAAGAAAATATAACACAGACATATTAACTAAACCTCTCACTCAGTCTTCTCGCATATCACCAGACATTTAGTCAGTATCTCCCATTCATTTTAATTATAATGATTTTCCATTTAAAAAGAAAGGGTATTAGTGTTAAAATGTCATTTAAAGAACTTTCCATGCGCCTAGTTCATCATCCACGTGAGCCAACGGCTGCCTTTTATCTCGAACTGAGGATAAGCATTGCCATACAACATGACAAAAGTAATGTCATCTATCTATATATATAAAAGAAAGTCGTGTTAGTTACTTCACTTATAACTCAAGAACGGCTGAACCGATTTAGCTGAAAATTGGCAGGGAGGTAGCTTACAGAACCAGGAGACGGACATAGGATACTTTTTTTTTTTTTTTTTTAGAGTAGGGTAGAGTAGGGTAGAGTAGGGTAGAGTAGGGTAGAGTAGGGTAGAGTAGGGTAGAGTAGGGTAGAGTAGGGTAGAGTAGGGTAGAGTAGGGTAGAGTAGGGTAGAGTAGGGTAGAGTAGGGTAGAGTAGGGTAGAGTAGGGTAGAGTAGGGTAGAGTAGGGTAGAGTAGGGTAGAGTAGGGTAGAGTAGGGTAGAGTAGGGTAGAGTAGGGTAGAGTAGGGTAGAGTAGGGTAGAGTAGGGTAGTGTAGGGTAGAGTTGGGTAGAGTTGGATATAGTAGTCAGTTGACGGGAGCGAAGCCGCGGGCAAAAGCTAGTATTATATAAAAGAAAGTCGTGTTAGTTACACTATTTATAACTCAAGAACGGCTGAACCGATTTGGCTGAAAGTTGGTGGGGAGGTAGCTTAGAACCAGGAGAAACACATAGGATACTTTTTTTATTTTTATTTTTTAGTTTTGGAGTAGGGTAGAGTAGGGTAGGTAGAGTAGGGTAGAGTAGGGTAGAGTAGGATAGAGTAAGGTAGAGTAGGATAGAGTTGGGTAGAGTAGGATAGGCGGTACGAAGTTCGCCGGGTCAGCTAGTTACATATAAATGTAAGACTTCCTTAAAATCCCTGACTATAATAAAACAACACACATAATCTAGTCTTGTAAAAGGATCATCTTTCTGCCCTTGTCCCATTTTACTTGGGGTCAGCTCAACCCGTTTTTTAATTCCATTCTATCCTGTCACTTATCACGCTATCACTGACTCCATTTTCTTTCATATATACTCGTATCATCATCATCATCATCATTTCAGCCGAAAGACGTCCACTGCTGGACATAGGCCTCCCCCAAGCGCCGCCACAGCGAACGGTCCTGTGCGTCTCGCATCCATCGGACTCCCGCAACCGTTACCAAGTCATCGGTCCACCTTGTAGGAGGCCTTCCAACGCTACGTCTTCCGGTACGTGGTCGCCATTCCAGAACCTTTCGGCCCCAACGGCCGTATATCACTCACGTATATACTCGTATATCACTCCTTAAACAATCCATCCATTTTTTCTTAGGCTTTCATTCTCCATTCATCCACATATATACTCTTAGTCTAGTAAAAACATAATTACTCCAAATCAATTACTTAAAGGTCAAGTTAATAAATCACTTCACCAAAAATACTAGAAGAACAATAAATTATTCTATATTGTTAGTAAGTCACAGTAATACTAGTACTAATATTAATTTATTACAAGAAATGTTATCAGTAATATCAGCACATAGTCTGATTAGATACGTATTAGCCCTTTTGTAATCATAGATAGCAGTTAATACTGACATTGATTCTGATTACACTGGTCGGCATCAAAATAATAGCAATAGAATGTTAATGTGGACCAATATATTTGATTGAGCAGACGATTAGTATGTCAATACCGGTTATTTATCTAGTAATATCCCAAGACCTGGACGTGACACAATATTTTTGTGAACATTGGATTCAGTGAATCAAAGCTTACAATAAAAAACATACATTCAACCGAACATAGAACCTCCTCCTTTTTGAAGTCGGTTAAAAATCTAACTTATTTGGCAAATCCCTTATATTCCACAACTATCATACAACGCCGACTAGTCTCAAGCTAAGCAGAGCTTGTGTTATGAGTACTAGACAACTGATAAACATACTTATATATTTCTAAATATATACATATTATAGATAAATTACACCCAGACACAAAACAAAAGATCGTGCTCTTCACACAAACGTTTGTTTTGGATGGGAATCGAACCCACGACCTCCGGCATAGCAGTCAGGGCCACTAACCACTAGACCAACAGGGCCCGTCAAATCGTCGTCCTTGTTCTCGACTACTAGCTTTTGCAATTCAAACTGTTTTATTGCACACTAGCTTTTGCCCGCGGCTTCACCCGCGTACGTAAAATATATTATAGTCTATGTCACTCAGGAATAAAGCAGCTTTCAATCGGTGGCAAAATTTTAGCAATCGGACCAGTACTTTCAGAGATTACCTCCTACAAACAAAAAAGAACAAACTTTCCCTTTTTATAATTTTAGTGTAAATAACTTGACAAATTGACTTGACCTAATCATCAGCATCATCATTATTTTAGCCGAATGACGTCCACTGTTGGACATAGGCCTGCCCCTAGTGTCCCCACAACGAACGGTCCTGTGGGTGTCGCATTCCCGCGACTCTTACCAGGTCATCGGTCCATCTTGTGGGAGGCCTTCCAACCCAATCGCATCAGGAATGAAGATATCCGCAGGAGAACCAAGGTCGCCGCCATAGCCCGAAACATTGCGTAACTTATATGGGAGTGGGCATTGCTCGTAGAACAGCTAGTCGACGGGGCAGAAATGTACCTAATGTTTGGAAGTTATAATATTTGGATGGTAATAAAAAAAAATTGGGCAAGAGCGAGTCGGACTCGCGCACAGACGGTTCCGTACAGACTTACTTATGTAAATAGTTCAATTCCCGAATGAAGTTTCGAAGATTTTTCCGACTCGAAATAATTTTTTTTTGTGACAACAAAAATTTTTCAGTTTTCAGATTTTTTCCTATACTTGTGCTATGAGACCTAGCTTCGTGTCAAATTCCAGAATCCTAGATCAACGTATTTTTTTTTCGTTAACGTTTTGAGCTTCAAGGGACCGTAGACTTGAGTATATGGTTATAATTTCAACTCGATACCTTCACGCGTTGCCAAGATAAAGGGTCTTGACAGATAGACAGACGGACGGACAACAAAGTGATCCTATATGGGTTCCGTTTTTTCCTTTTGAGGTACGGAACCCTAAAAATATGCGGTAGAAGAATGATCTCTTGTAAATAATGTATCTCCATGAGAAATACTAACAAATCATCCTATTGGCGAATTCACAGATGTGGTCCGGATGCAAACCAGCCGACACGTCCCATTTGATGTACGGCGGTTTCCGCCGCATATAAACACATAGATACTCGTAGATAGATGCAACACTGAAGGGGTTTGCCGATAGATCTGTATGTTAATTATGTTACCGACACGAAATAAAGTTAAAATTCCACTTTAGCCTTTTGACTTCGAGAACAGTAAAAGCATTCTTCTGGCGATTTCATCCTCTAAGGGGATGCAACTCGACATACATTTTTATTGTGTTTCATATAACCCTATGAAACACAGTGAAAATGTGTCGCTCTTACGCGATTATGACGTTATTACACATTTTTCATTAGATATTTTGGAAACACAGTATCTTGTAGAAGTTTTATTCGGGCTGTGTGCTCTCAGTTGGGATGAACAAATTTTCTTATAGATCCGTTATTTCAGAATGTGAATGTGGATATTATCTAGGCTTCTATTGAAATCAATTTATAAATTTGTGTAAAACTAATCCAGTAAAGACCTCTGAAAATTTGCTATTTTGCATTAATTTTGACACTTCATAATTTACTAAAAAATTAAAAAAATCAAAATAGTATAACAATAGGAGCCTTGCAAATTTAATCAAGATTCTGAATGACGACCATATTTTTCAAAAACTTTTAAGGGTTTAAAAAAAAACACGTATTTCCTGGAACAAGTTTTGTAAAATATTCAAGTTAATCACGGAATTACCGAATGCTAACAGAGTTTTCAGGCGTTATCTCTCTTTTTTCGCGTTGCCTTTTCCCCAAACATCGCGTTGGATTGCGTTAGATGAAGTAACAAGCTTTTAAACCATGCTCGATGCTGATGATAAGCGAGTGGAACAAAACCCCAAAATGTACTTTTTATATTTTTAATATACGAGTACATTATGGAGGGCCAAAATTCACGTAAAATATCAGATTTTCAGAGGTCTTTACTGGATTGGTTTTACACAAATTTATATTTTGATTTCCATAGAAGCCAAGATAATATCCACAAGATAACTGTATATCCAAAATATGTGTAATAACATCATAATCACATATGAGCTATTATATGGAAATTTACCTCGAGTTGGCCGCTCTTAAAACATGATAGTAGTGGTTAGTATTACAATGCGTTCCAAATAAGAATAGGATCGATTGCCATGTTGTGACGTCACGTCATACTGTCAAATCGCATGAAATTGGGCAAATTTGAAGAACTCAGAGATGAGCAAAAATTAAGAACTGGATTCTGATCCAAACTTTTTTCGTTCACAGTTCGTAAATAAATTAAATTTTAAAAAATTCTTGTTTTGCTCACCATAATAATTCTTCGATTTGACAGTATGACGTGACGTCACAACATGGGAATCGATCCTATTCTCATTTGGAACGCATTGTACATGCCGATGGTATAATTTATGGGTAAACTACGCGAGCAACGCCACGGGCCAGAGAAAGTTGGCTTACAAACTAAGATGGATCTTCCCAAGAAAAGCACTTTAATAAGGATGCTCTACACAATTTTTCATAAATTCAAAGTTACTCCAGCGTGTTTGCAACACGGTTACGTCACGGGTATGACGTCATCTTGTACGTCATAGCGTCATTAGAGCAGAACCGGGTTGGACGTATCGCTTGCAACATGTGTTTCTATTTCCATATTATGTGAAATTATAATCGACTAGCTGCTGTCAACGGCTTCGCCCGCGTGATAGTAGAAAATTGTCCCAAGGGAACATACTTGACTGGCCTGTTGGTCTCGCTAGACCAACAGACCTCCGACTCGACCTCAGACCTCCGGCTTAGCAGTCAGGGCCACTAACCACTGTTAGTGGCCCTGACTGCTAAGCCGGAGGTTGTGGGTTCGATCCCCACTCAGGACAAATGTCTGTGTGATGAGCACAATCATTTGTTCTGTGTCTGGGTGTAATTTATCTATATTAAGAGAGAGATACTCATTTTCGCAGCTCGGTCGATAAAATAATTTCCAAAACTGGGAGAAACCCACGAAACTAAATACTATGTGACAGACCCTTAATCCAAACATCTGCAAAACTAAGTCGATACCGAAAAGGCGAGAGAAAAAAATAAGAGCAAAAATATAATTGTGAAACGTGCCTTGGAATGGGTCCAATAAACCATTTTCTTTTTGCGCACCCTTTAGAGAAAATACGCCTTGTACATATCAATAAGTCTCTAAATGAAAAACAAGGAAAAGCCAAAATCGAGGTGGGTGACAAAACACCCGTTTACCCTACTAAAATTGACCGCATAAAATCGGTTAGTGTGTGTTTGACCACGCAGAGTGGGGGTTCAGTAGTTAGGTTAAAAAAGTTAAAAAAGTGTCCGTGGAGTGCACTTGCACGTTCTTCTCTCTTCCATAGAGATCTACGCTTTAGAACAGGCTATTTAATTTAACTTCACTTTTTTTGACTGACCGAAATTTTGACAATTCAAAATTGCCTGTGAATGTTCTATCTTATAAATAAAAATGAATAGCTGTTCGTTAGTCTCGCTAAAACTCGAGAACGGTTGGACCGATTTGGCTAATTTTGGTCTTGAAATATTCGAGATAGTCCAGGGAAGGTTTAAACGGTGAGAAAAATGGAAAAAATAACGAAAAAAAAATCCGAATAAACGCCATCTCTAATTAAAATGTCATTATAAAATAAACTATGCTGTTCTGGTAATGCCAGTAGATGGCGTTATCCTTATTATTAGGCGGTACGAAGTTCGCCGGGTCAGCTAGTTTGAAATAAAAGTTTCTGATTTCAGGATAAATATTTTGACTATCTTACACTATTCTATAATATTTGGCAAAGATGAAAACAAAGTAAAATTTCCAGTTTTAAATTAAAAAGCGCACATCTTACCAAATGTTGACTTAAGATGGAAGCGCCAGGGTAGCTCGCGCAATTTGAAATTTTACAATTTTTTTTGCATTTTGCAGGTCAGTGTCTGGTTCGGTCGCAAATCATATTTTAATAAACATAAGAGATTGACACTAACTTTTAAATAAAGAAGAAATTAAGCGACATCATAATCTGGCATGTGAACACATTCGCAGGCAGTTGGTGTTATAATTACAGCGTTGATTTGTTGGTTTCGTTTCTCATAATTACATTGTTAATTTGTATGTATGTATCTAAGTAAATATTTGTTATTGTATTTCTTTTCTATTTCTTTACCATTAAGCTGCACCTACCATGTTATGTTTCTGTTTCTGGTAGAAATTGCTTAAGGCATTAAGACTGCCTTTGTACAGTGTCCATTACTAGGGCATAAAGTTTTATTTTAAAAAAAACTTTTAAATATTGAAATTCATACAGTCTACACGTCTGCACTGACTTTTTTCCAATCTCACTTATCACATATGGGGAGTGCCACTCCTATTGTTTTATTTGTTAATTTTATTACACCATTGTTTAGAGATTCACAGAGTTCACATCCTTTGCATACATTGATAGCATCTACAGAACTTAAATAAAGTGGCTATGTAACATACGGACAAGAAAAAATTATTTCGCATTCCGTTTTTTCAAATTGTCTACGTAACCCTAAAAAACGAATGTTACCTTGAATGGTACGTTTCGGTGCCACGAAACGTACTACAGCTACCTTTTGAACTAAGGTCACGTCTTATTCGGCCTAGTCCTAAGTAAATACAGACACAATAGCTAAAACACTCCTTTAAAGGGACTTGCCTGTGAAACTGACTGTTTGCTCTCCTTTGAGGCGTTAAGGCTCAGTACAGATGAAGGATTTTGTTTAGAGACTGATAGGACAGAGAGTATTGTTTAGTAGGGGATTTTTTTTTTAAAGTGGAAAATCATCTTATCATTCCTAGAGTCGCCCTAGAGCGGGAGCTCCGCACTAAAGCGGGAGAAGCGGGCGTGTCAGACTTTTACTGGTTAAAGGCCTGTGCACACCACGTTTTTAAACGCGCCGTAGACGCGCATTTGTAGAGGTACGCACGCGAGTCAAACGCAGCCTGTAGACCTTTAATAGGATAAAAGCGCGCTGTCGACGCACGTTTCTAAAACGCGCCTTTGAAGCGCGTGTGCACTTAAAAAACGTGGTGTGCACAGGCCCTAAAACCACAACCAAGCTCCTTCAGTTGACCTTTACGTTTTTACGGACCATGGTATCCTTTTCAGATTTTCCCGTGGTCCTAGCGGGCATCGGCCCTACTGAGCCTCTTACGATTTTGCTGATATCTCTTTGAGGCGTGCGTGGAGAACTGCGCGTTGTCGACGACTTGCGACCGGACGGCTAGCTACCTATTGCTCGTCGTCCACAAGTCCACGCTGGTGGATTAAGGTGACACGCTAGCAGTTGGTACTTGCTATCATTTATAGATCTTTAACAATCGATACGGGTAGTTAGAAACCAGAAAATATGACGCAACTTCGCAAGTAAGCGCTGGTTTATATCAATTAAAAAAAAAAGTAGTACCGCGTTACCCAGTAAGCAAAGGGTTGAAGGGGTCAGATAGCAGTCACTCCAGGTGTAATACTGGCATTCTAGTGCATACGGATAGACTGGTCGTCGACCTCAATACGGTTAAAAAAAAAACTACTCACAACTTGGTATCCTCAAAAAACTCGCAATGAATGAAGTCAGTACATACCTGAAAAGAAAAAAACACAGAAATCAGATATATTCTACAACAAAAAAAACGGGAAAGTGCGAGCCGGAATCGCGCACTGAGTGTTCCGTACAAACTTACCTATAAAAACAGTTTAATTCCCGAATTGAGTTACGAAAATTTTTCCGAATCGCAAAAAGTTTTTTTTTGTGACGTAACCACAAATTTACAGTTTTCAGATTTTTTCTTATACTTGTGCTATGAGACCTTGCTTCATGCCATATTTCAGGATTCTAGTTCAACGGGAAGTACCGTATGAATTTTGATTTGAGAGTGTCGAAATACACGTTTTTTGCGACATAAACGGCAGTATCTTTTTTTCGTTAACTTAGAAGTTTTATTTTTTACAACTACAAGGGACCGCAGACCTGAGTACATGGTTTTAATTTCAACTCGATACCTCCACGCATATCCCAGATCCAGAAAGGGTCTTGACAGACAGACGGACAGACGGACGGACAACAAAGTGATCCTATTCCGTTTTTTCCTTTTGAGGTACGGAACCCTAAAAACAGTTATATTCATAGCATTTTAAAGATGGAACAAATCCATACAAAGAGCGAAGAACCGGTACCAGGACGCACGCACACAGACGCGTAGGTACAATACGGTTCAAATATATTGGCCACTCTGAAGTTGGCGTTCCGAACTATTACGCATAGATAATCGAAACAATACGCATTCGCCATACGATTATTAAAAAGAATTACTGTCCATTATTCCTATCTCCCGAAATAATATACATAGATACAAGGTAAACAAAAAGCCTTTAAAATTTTGAATGCTAAAGTAACAATAAAGTAAGATATAAAAGAACAATAAAGCTCTGGATTGGCTTAAAAGGTCGAATATTGTAGTAATTTGTATTGAGCTTTATTATTTGGATCATCATCATTACTAAGGGAGATGAGCCTTTATTTAGGACGCGTAGCTATTTTAATTATTCGCAAATTGATTCCTAGTGGATATTGTGTTGAAAAATTGGTGTTATTTTTTTTGTTTCATGTGTTTGCGCAACTGGACAATATGTGGAATCATTGAAACAGGCGCGATCTGCGGTAAAATGGAGTTGAGGATTTTATTGACTACTCGAGCGAAGTTTGCCGAGAAGGTTGGCTTACATAATTATGCTGCCAAATACTAAAAAACTGGGCAAGTGCGAGTCGGACTCACGCCCTGAGAGTTCCGTACAAACATACATTAAGTAAACAGTTCAATTCCCGAATGGAGTCTTGAAGATTTTTCCGAATCGCAAAAAAAATATCTTGTTGTGACGACGTAACAACAAATTTACAGTTTTCAGATTTATTCCCATATCTGTGCAATAAGACGTAATTTTATGTCAAATTTCAGGATTCTGGGTCAACGGGAAGTACCCTATGAATTTTGATTCCCTCGAGAGTGTCGAAATAATCGTTTTTTGCGACATAAACGGCCGTAACTTTTTTTTTTCAGTTAAATAAGAAATCAGATTTTTTTGCAGCTTCAAGAGTCTGCAGACTTGAGTATATGGTTTTAATTTCAACTCGATACCTCCACGCGTTTCCGAGATAAAGGGTCTTGACAGACAGACAGACGGACGGACAAAAAAGTGATCCTATAAGGGTTTCGTTGTTTCCTTTTGAGGTACCGAACCCTAAAAACGTTAGAATGTGTACATCCATATTCTAAACTACTACTACAAATACTCTAATGAAGATATGGCTTAAAAGACTTGGTATCCAAGCCAGAAACCTTAACAAAAAAATCAAATCTAAAGAGTAAATCCTGCGATCCATTCAAGATCACACCTCAGAACTAATCAACTAGCTCAACAATCACGATGGTTGGCGATAAGCGGATTGGAAGGCAAACTATAATACTATTAGTCTTCAGGTGTATTATGATGGATATTCTCTCGACTAACTCTATAACCGGTTCTTATTTCACCTGACTGAGAAGATGAAGTTTTGAGGTTTAAGTTGGAGGGAAATGTCGATTTTATAAATCACATTTGAAACGCAAACTTGTTTAATTCTTCATCCTAAACACTTTTTCACTCACATTTGAAACGCAAACTTGTTTAATTCTTCATCATAAACACTTTTTCACTCACATTTGAAACGCAAACTTGTTTAGTTCTTCATCATAAACACTTTTTCACACACATTTGAAACGCAAACTTGTTTAGTTCTTCATCACAAACGCTTTTTCACTCACATCAGAAACGCAAACTTGTTTAATTCTTCATGATAAACACTTTTTCACTCACATTTGAAACGCAAACTTGTTTGTTCTTCATCATAATCACTTTTTCACTCACATTTGAAACGCAAACCTGTTTAGTTCTTCATCTTAAACACGTTTTCTGGATTACTACGAAAACAACAGCAACACCTACAAACTTAAAATTTGGCAAGTAGGCTTATAGGGTGTAGACATCCACTAAGAACCAGATTTCATGAAACTCCTCTAAGGGGGTAAAACGGGGGGTTGGAAGTTTATATGGAAAAACCAATTTTCGCGCGGGCGAAGCCGCAACGCACAGGATCGTGTGTGTGGTGGCACTTGGGGTAGAACTATGCCCAGCAATGGGACGTCTTTCGACTAAACTGTTGATGACAACTTTTTCGAGACGTTATAACGGTTGGAGACCAAAAGTATGCCTGTTGATTTTTGAATAAGAAATTAAGATGAAATTCACGAGAATCTGAACACTAATGAGACTCGGAGTGGCTCTGTGATGGAGATTTTTAATTGTAATGTTTATTAATATTAATGAAGTACATTTGTCCTTCCATTAACATATTTTAGGAACTCAAAATGATAATGGTAGCTGAAGTAAATTGGCCGAATTGTGGATATTTCTTTCTTATTTTTGGTGCAGAAACTAACGATCTAATAGGTACGTATTAATTTATGTTTCGTCTTAAATATATCTAAGAAGACGCGCATTATTTTGTAATATGAGTTCTACCATGGAAACAATGTGTCTCAAGCGGTATGCAATATTGATGATGTATACGGACTTAAAACTGCTAATGAATGGGATGTCTATTTTTCTTTCAATCACTTTCACGTGGAAAATTTTATCTCACGGATAACTTTTCTCCTCAGTGCGACAACAAAACAAAATTTCTAAAACGAAAGCTATTAAACCAAGAGCACAAAGTTCTTTTGTTAGAATAAAGTCGTAGGTATACGTAATTGATATTACTTGCCCTTTGAAATGCATAGTTTCTACGTTGGAACTCTTAATATGAAAAAAAACCTTTTTTTATTAGCTTTCATCGTTATAACAACTGCGATATTACAGAAAATACAAAACACAAAGAATCCAATAAATACCTAAATTCGGAAAAAGAACAACGTACCTTTAATATAAAGTTTATTTGAACTTATAATTCCAAGTCAATCCAAAGATATAACACTTCAAAGCAACACGTTTTAAAAACGGCAATTACAAACTTTAACCCCTATTATTTCCAATTGAAAAGCAAAGCTGTAATTCAGACTGGGGATTGGCTTCATTCAAACTTTAATAAAATTCAGTAGTCCATATCCATCACTAAATAAACTCATGCACTCATAAACCAAGCCTCCAATCACTACACAGACGTTACATACACATAAACAAACACATAATCAAGCCATACATAACGGTCCCGAAGAATTACTATCAATCCCGGGAGAGTGAAAAGGTTCCTTTATTTATGCATAAGGTTAGGGCTGCTACTGCTTGCAAATTTATGACGAGCAAAGAAAAAGGACAATTATTCTGAAGTATCGTCAAAGGTTTTGAGATATGACGATTTGCAAGATAGATAGAATGTTCTAGAAGCGAGGGGAAAGATTGAAGGAGCACAGGTGGGTTTTAGTTTGACAATCTGTCAATCTCTCTTGGTCCACCCAAAGCTTGAGAAGTTATTTCATGCTTACCTACCTAAAAAAATAAGACCATCATCATGGAATTTTGCTCAGCAGTCTCCAAAGTCGGTTGAGGAAAAAATTATATAGATGTGGAAAAGAGACGGGCTCAGTTAATATCGAAGATGGATAGCAAAAAGACTCACGACAAGAAAGAAAGAAAAACATTTTATTAGTAGGAAATGACGCAATCTTAGGACCAACTAACAAATTATAAACATTCTACAAGGAAAATATACGCCACGAGCGCGCAAAACGTGTCGCGTTGGCAACACTTATTAATGTATCCACGTAGTTTTGTAGACAATATTTTTCTCTAAATCTTAATATTTTTTATTAATGTTCATAAAGAACAATAATTCTAGGTACAAAATTACAAACACTTAATAATAAAGTACCAAATATTACGCCGGACTTCTTTATCTTCAACTTTTAATACTTACAAACACTCCAACATATTCAAACGGACTCTTAAAAGCTTGTATAAATAAACAAATAACACTTAAAACAGGCAGCTAATACTGCAAGCCACATCACAAGCAAAACTGTCAAACCAAAACATCATAAACCCGACATGTTTATCAACAGCTCAGGGACTGTCAAAACAACACATACGGACATCAAAAACTGACGAGAGAGAGTCAGTTCCCGCTTCTGAATAAATAAATACACTCGAGCCAGCCCTGAACAAGACGGCTCGATTTATAAGCCCTCTGATATTTCTACCATGGTAGTCACAAAGATTCAATGATACTTGTGCTAAATAAAACTTGCAAGACGTGAGTGGACTGCTGAAACTACTGAAAGATACTGTATCTAAGAGATAAATTAATTTTACCTAGGAATAGAATAAGTAACAAGAACATTTTATCCAGGAATCTTTAAGTTAAGAGTGAATAGGTTACTTCTAGATAGACGCGCTCCATCGTCGACCGCATCGTCGCTTTCCATCAGGTGAGATAGCGTTCAAGCGCGAACCTATCAAGAATAAAAAAAAAACCACATTCATTGTGTACTGGAGTCGTGTGTTTCCTATCTTGACTTAAAGATCCCTAGATTTTAACTGTCACGTTACAAAGTCAAGAGTGAATAGAATGCTTCTAAGTTAGTGTGCTCCACATCATGAAATAGTGGTCAAATGCGAGCCCATCTACACTAATATTATAAAGAGGTAAAGTTTGTTTTCTTGTTTGTTCTTTTGTTTGTAATCTCTGAAAGTCCGGTCTACAGTGGGCACCACTGGTAGCTTCAATGTGGCTGTCGGCTTACATCAAGGGTCGGCTCTCAGCCCTTACCTCTTCCTGATGGTAATGGATGTTCTGACGTCGGACATTCAGGAAGAGGCTACAGCATACACCAGGGTTGTAAGCACAATGTCATCGGCAAACAGCATACATCCCTGGTGTGACATTGTGCTGGTTGCCGAAAGTGGTCTAGGGGTCCAGAACAGATTGGAGGTGTGGTGGCACGGACTGGTGAGTGTTGGCCTGAAATTGAGTAGAACCAAAACGGAGTACTTGTTCAGCAATTTCGGCGGTCTCTCCAATCCAGTGCCTTTAACACTCGCCGGAACGCCTATACCGATCTGCTCCGACTTTCGGTACCTCGGGTCGCTCATCCAAGGGAATGGTGAAGTAGACCGTGATGTATCACATCGGATCAACGCAGGATGGATGAAATGGCGACAGGTCACGGGAACAACTTGTGACCCACAGATGCCCCTCATGTTGAAGGCTAAATTCTACAAGTCCGTGATAAGACTTGTCATACTGTATGGATCAGAATGCTGGGCTGTGAAAAAGATGGATGAAAAAATATGGCATGTAGCGGAGATGAGATTTCGTGGGAAATATTAACCACGCAGTATCTGTTAATATCGATCTCAATCAAGACCTAGCTGATGACATTTCTCTGAATTTCAGCCCATCTTGTTTAACGGTCTTTATTTATTGGAAAAACTGAACGCTTAGGTATTAAGGAGAATAAGCAATATTTGCGAAGAAAATAAATGTAAAAAAGGACTGTAAATAAATGAGACAATATGAAATAAATTTTTAATAAAGCTGAGAATTTTAATATAGACGTTGAATCTAGTAAATAGCAATAAATTCCATGTTTAAAGATATTGTATTTCATAAGATTTTATAAAGGTTTATGAGTTTTAATTCAGATTTTCAGGGTTCCGTACCAAAAGTTGCTAACGGGATCCTATAACTAAGCCTCCGCTGTCCGTCCGTTCGTCTGTCAGTGGGCTGTATCTCGTATACAGTAAGAGTTAGAGTTGAAATTTACACAGAATTCGTATTTCAATACTACTCAATTCTTTATTGCATCCCACTCTGTTGCCGCTACAACAACAAATCATCATCATCATCTTCCTGCCCTTGTCCCGTGTTATTTGGGGCCGGCGCAACAAGTTTTTTTCTTCCATCCTGCCCTGTCACTCGTCATGCTATCAGTAACAACAAATAATAAAGTTAAAAATTAAAGGGGGTTCCCTTATAATGAAAGTTATTTTGTCGGCGTTTATTACTCAATTTTAATATTGTAGTACCTACGGAACCCTTCATGTACGAGTCCAACTCGCGCTTGGCCAGTTTTCACAACAAGACATAGACTGTCTTAAACGGAATTGTAGAAAAATCTACATTATCATATGAAAAGTCATAAATATGCATTTGGTTAGTTTTCTTTAGCGATCAGTGTCGGATAAAATATCTTCAACATTTTATGAAGAACTGTTATTTAGTCGGTCTTAAAAATACTATTTGTCTTTTTAAAGCACCGGCTTTATGAAGACTTTTTACGGCGGCTGGGAACGTTAGTAGGGAGATTAACATTTATGGAAATTTTTAAAATGGGTCTAAAAATAGTTATTTCTTGGGTGAAATCAGGGTTGATACCTACTTACAGGATGCATTTAAATCACATTTACGAATGGTCTTTAGGGTTCCACCTTATGTCCATTAGCTTACGATTAAATGAAATAGGCAAAGTGCCTTTAAATAGTTCTTTCATGGTAGCTCTTCCAGGCATTTTCTGTTCGGCGTGTTATTTCCTTATCTTGCCTTGCCTGGAAGGAAACCACTTGGCCCAAGTAGAGCTGGACATTTTGTATATTAAAATATAAATAAATACTATACATAAATACATAAATGACGGAGTTATGAGGTAACAAACTTTGACGGAGTTCTGAAGTTAAAAACTTAAAAAAAAAATTACAACCGAATTGAGAACCTCCTCCTTTTTTTGAATCGGTTAAAAAAAGCAGTCATGAACTAGAGCATTAGTGTCTAAACACACTGCCGAAAAAACGCGACCGAAGTTTGGCATGTTAACGCCTGCAATGCTATTTGTATTACTTACGAAACTTATGCCGAAATTACGTTGCGTTATGGCATACTGCCGAACTTTGATCCGGCGTAAGTTCAGCGGCAATTCGGCGGCAAAGTATTCTGTAGAGCACACATTACACGCGACCGAAGTACGGTTCAATTGTCAACTGATGTAAACTTTTTGCTACATTAACTCTATGATTAATATGTTTCTTTAAAATGATTGTCAAATATTATTACGCAACTGAATTTCAGCCGCGTAAGTTCGGCACGTAAAATCAGCCGCGGAACTTCCGTCGCGTACCTTCGGCATAGTGTGTTTAGACACTTAGTAAACAGCCAAATACGACAGCTATTGAAAATGCCAAACTTTCTACTAACGTCTGTAACCACTAACCAGTTGTGCGTTTTGTTAATAGTTTCACTAACAACACGAGAACTCAGAACAGTTGTTAGTAATAAGGGGTTGTGTTAGTAATTGTTATTAATGAACAGCTAATGGAGTTTGAGCACCATTAACTTACACTAATATGTGTGATCAGGTCATGTTAGGAAGTGTTTAGAAAACCATTAATTATACACAACAAAGAAATATAACTGACGAAATTAACATAATCTGAAGAAATAAAAGCTTTTTTGACTCATGGTCGTTTTCATTTTATTATTATTGATAGGATAGCACTTGACCACTATTTCACCTGATGGAAAGCGACGATGTGGTCGACGATGGAGCGCGCTTGCCTTCGTTTTATTTTTATTATTATTGATAGGATCGCGCTTGACCACTATTTCACCTGATGGAAGCGACGATGTGGTCGACGATGGAGCGCGCTTGCCTTCGTTTTATTTTTATTATTATTGATAGGATCGCGCTTGACCACTATTTCACCTGATGGAAGCGACGATGTGGTCGACGATGGAGCGCGCTTGCCTTCGTTTTATTTTTATTATTATTGATAGGATCGCGCTTGACCACTATTTCACCTGATGGAAGCGACGATGTGGTCGACGATGGAGCGCGCTTGCCTTCGTTTTATTTTTATTATTATTGATAGGATCGCGCTTGACCACTATTTCACCTGATGGAAGCGACGATGTGGTCGACGATGGAGCGCGCTTGCCTTCGTTTTATTTTTATTATTATTGATAGGATCGCACTTGACCACTATTTCACCTGATGGAAAGCTACGATGTGGTCGACGATGGAGAATGCTTGCCTAGAAGTCGTGGTGCGGTTACTTGTGTAGTTATGAAATGAAAATTAAAAATGTTTTATTCAATAACAAAGTTGGTTCAAAAATATTGAGGTTGACCTCTCCCCTTTTAAGTGTGAAAACACCTGTGCCAGGAGAGGCCGCTCTCCCTTAACTTGATTACATTTATGTATCATAATAACTTCATAGATTTTGATGACCTGAAGCCTCCGAAATCTATATATAAAAAAGCGAAATACCACTCACTGATTAATCACGAAATCTCAGAAACTATAACACCTACAAACTTAAAATTTGGCAGGTAGCAAGCAGCTTTCTTATAAGAACGGATTTTCCGAAATTCACCCCCTAAGGGGATGAAACGGGGGTCCAAAGTTTGTATGGAGTAACCGACTATCACGCGGGCGAAGCCGCTGGCAGAAGCTAGTTTTTTAACTAAATGTTTTCTTATCTGAAAATCATAATACTATACTGTACAATAATAATAATAATAATATTCCACAACTATCACACAACGCCGTCTAGTCCCAAGCTAAGCAGAGCTTGTGTTATGGGTACTAGACAACTGATAAACATACTTATATATTTCTAAATATATACATATATAGATAAATTACACCCAGACACAGAACAAATGATCGTGCTCATCACACAAACATTTGTCCTGGGTGGGAATCGAACCCACGACCTCCGGCATAGCAGTCAGGGTCACTAACCACTAGACCAACAGGCCAGTCACAATATCACGAAAATGAACATTCGATCACGAATCTCAGTTACAAATATTTTAAAACAAACCTATTAATAACAAATCAACAAATTGCATGACTATTAGCTATAATATAAATGAATGTTTATAGCAGGCCATATCCATGGTTGTTACAATTATAGCAACTAAACAATTTGGGCACGAATAAATGTTGTCAGGATGTTTGAGTCCTGTTTATTTTAGGATGCTGTTAGTGGTACCCCGGACTCTGTTTAGTAAAGAAGCGAGCCGCTTGCGCACGACGGCATGTAAGACATTTACCTATCATAATACCTTTAAAACATTAACAAAGTGATCAATTCCGGAAAACCATTTTAAAGATTATGTAAAATATAACCAACTAATATTAAGGGCCAATATTGACATTTGAGGCATTAATGAAATTGCGGTCTGACAGCTTTTGTAGTAGAAAATATGATATTCATTTTTCGGATAAAATTTCATCGGTTATTACAGGAAAGTTGAGCTGAAAACGACAACAATAACCTACAAAAGGCTCTGTATGGAAATAACATTGGACATACCGAACCTGGTAATTTCTCAAAGCTATTCAAATAATTTATTTTTAGCTAATTGAAAAGCGGTACAAATGAGAAAAATATCCTAACTACTTAATGAGTACCTAATTAACGAATTTTTAATACAGTTTATGATTGTACAGTCAGGGGTCAAAAGTGCAGTTCCACCTTACCAATGCTAAAATGTCAAAAATTTCTTTGAATAAAAGAGGGACAATGTTTCATGAATGATTTAATTGGTAGCATAGAATCTAAAGTATTGAATAAACCAGTTGATTAGACACTTTAGCATCGGTAAAGTGCAACTGCACTTTTGACCCCTGACTGTACATACACACAATTAAAATGGCGTCACTATCCCTTCGCAGAAAAGTCACAATCCTCATCCATTTTGATTTGAGAAACTAGCGTAGTACAATCGGCATACAAAGAGTATTCTGATAATCTAATCTTGGCTATAAGATCATTGACCATGATCAGGAACAAAGGCTCTCAAAAAATGAACCAAAACTCGCCTATCGTCAACATCGATCATGGTTTAAAAGCTTGTTACTTCATCTAAAGCAATCCAACGCGATGTTTGACAAAAAGGCAACGCGAAAAAAGAGAGATAACGCCTGAAAACTCTGTTAGCATTCGGTAATTCCGTGATTTATTTGAATATTTTACAAAACTTGTTCCAGGAAATACGTGTTTTTTTAAACCCTCATTCAGAATCTTGATAAAATTTGCAAGGCTTCTATTATTATACTTTTTGACTTTTTTAATTTTCAAGTAAATTATGAAATGACAAAGTTCGTGCAAAATAGCAGATTTTCTTTACTGGATTGGTTTTACACAAATTTATAAATTGATTTCAATAGAAGCCTAGACAATATCCACAAGATACCGTGTTTCCAAAATATCTAACGAAAAATGTGCAATAACGTTATAATCGCGTAAGAGCGGTTGTATGAACAACAGAGAAAATGTATGTCGAGTAGCATCCCCTTAAGCCTAACCGACTATTAAAAAAAATCAGTGACACTAATAATTAAATTCTATCCACCTTTATCAAAATTACGCACAGGGCATTGTCAAATTGAAAAATTAATGAGAACAGTACACAAATAAACATAGAGTAATAAAATAGATTAGAGACAACTATACCTACTTGGCACAGCGTGGACGGACGTTGAAAAAATAATTGCGGAATTTACTGTACAGTTTATAGCGCTTTTTTGCCAAATTATCTTTATGGTGGACGCCTATAGTGCAATGCATGAAATTTTAAAGAAAATGTTGAGTAATTTTAACGAAGAATAATTTGTATACACTTAAATGAGCTTACAAAAGTAGTATTAAATTAAGTCGCAGCCGAAAGACGTTCCCTGTTGGACATAGGCTTTGGGAAGCCAAGAGTCGTCACAATGGACGGTCCTATGCGCTTTGCCTCTATCGGAAACCCAAGACCGTCACCAGGTCATCATTCCACCTGGTAGAAGGCCTTCCAATGCCTCCTAAAATAAGTGCTACAGTGGTTTTATGAGTCAAAACGTGTACAAACGGCATAAAAACCACAGCAATGTAACTAAGTTAAGATCATGAGTTAAAACTTGTAAAAAAAAAACATACATAAAATGACCAACAGCTTTTTCTGAATTTAACCATACAAACAAACTCAGTGTTTATGTATCTGTGTACGTTTTACTACGTCCATTTCACACAAAGATGCTCAAACTTTAGATGATGGACAGATTATTGACGCGGCTCAGAAGGCTGTCCAGCTTAAGTGGGACTGGGCTGGACATGTCTGCCGCATGCCGATCGAGCGATGGGCCAGTGAAACACAGAGTTGGTGCCCTGAAATAGCACGACGGGGTCGCGGCAGACCAAGACGGAGATGGCGGGACAACTTAGATGTCTTCCTTAGGAACTGGCAAGAAGTGGCTCAGATCCGGGAACGACGGAAGGAAAGGAGGGAGGCCTTTCCCCAGCAGTGGGACTGGCTAGTTATAATAATAATAATAATAACCCCATCGCCGTATCTCTACGTTGACGTCGTGGTGGGGCTTGCGTGCTCCAATATACCCTGGGTCTGTATCGGTAAAGTTTGCTTTGCCGTAATATGCCTAGGGTGAGGGGCCAGACTAAGAGAGATACAATCCGCAGTGCAGTTTTGTGGCGAACTGTTGGGCATTAGCGACCACACGGACCCGATCTTCCGGGAGAATTCTTGTTCTTCATCTCCGGCTTGCCTTTATTGGCCGGCCGTAGTGAACCCTGACGAGGAACTGAGCTCCCACCTCTCTCTTGCCTTTATTGGCTGGCTTAAGTGGAGATTTGCAAGAGCAAACGTGCTCGGGAGAAGGATGTATAATCCAGTAAGGTGCTGGTAGGGATCTTGACCGTACTTCCGGGATTGTCCTGATAGCCGTGGTATACCTCTCCACTCCTCAAGCACCTCAGGATATGTTGCCCTCTTGTTGCTACGTCACTTCGTGCTAGCGGCCGTTTTTGGGGGCCCATTTATTGAGTGTGCAAGTCACCCCCTGCCTTTTTTCGATGCATATTAATAACGTTGTTCAGGCAGGGGCCATAGTCTTGACATAGTTCCATGTTACCAGTCCACTTAAGACTCCAAAAACCATAGCCCTATTATCTTTGTTCTCCATATGTCGCAACAGTTTTTCAATAACCGGGGGTTGTCCTTGGGTGCACTAGCATAGCGCGTACAGGGATAATCGTCGGTTGGTATCATGTTCCATTATAATTATCTAAAGGGCCTCTGCGAGTTGGCTTCGGCTCCTCGTACGCCTCCCAAAGGTCCAGGACCTGAGGGTCCTGAGATAAATAAAATATATAAAAATAATAATAATAATATTTGACCTTAATATTAGTAAGTACGTAACTTATTAATAAGGATCATTGCAAGTGACGAACAAGTAAAAGCAAGATTAATTTCTATAAATAGGTACTACAAAGGGAACTAAACATTTGTAAGCAAAATCGGACAGTCAATAACATTACAAATTCTAAACAATTAACCCAAAATAATTATCACGATATTTATAAACAGTGTCGGAACCGCGACTATCAGACAATAGCTTGCAATTAGGTTAAATTAAAAATAAACCTAGCAACGATTTTAATTTGGGTACAAAAAGTACGAATTCTAACCCAATAAAATCGGATTTCGGGGACAAGATAGTATAAAAAATTATTTTTAGTATACGCTTAACCTGAATATAGTTTGTTCAGAATCAGTAACTGAATCGATTCCAATAATTTTTACACCATGGTATTTTTTTTCTTCAAAAATATTTAAAAAAGGTAACAAGTTGGACACCACCGACACTAAATACAACACAGGTCAAGACAGGTCATAGCGGGCATTATATACCAGCGCACAGCTGGGTGCGGGAGCAAAACAACCCCTGAGTCGCTCAGATGGCCGGGTGACCATGTATTTTTGCGGACAACCAAGTAACATAACAAGCTTATAACTTTGTGACTTTTCATGATACAGTTATGAAATTTTGTACATAGATTCTTTAATTAAAACTAATGTTGTATAGACGGACTAGTTGCTGCCAGCGCAGCGGCTTCGTTTGCGTGATAGTAGAAAATTATCCCAAGGCACAGAATAACAAATAGTACAAGTACAGAAATTGCACTGCGTGATAGCAAACATACGAATTTAAACCTAATAACAACAGCGCTAATGTTCATAATACATTGCACGGCACGGACACGACCTTGATTTTATTAGCCTACCAGATCTAGTGGCGCTCGTAACGAATCAAAATGCACCGTAAGTCCGCAGAACGAGAGTTTCTTTTATTATGCCCGTTATGAACCTTTGAACAAGCCGCTTCTGTTGTAGGGTTGTGAGTTGTTGTGAGACACAAAGTCATTAGTCCATTGGGACCAACAGGGGCTAAGCCCTTGGTCTTAGAACGCAAAGGACAACTAGAAGAACATAGGTGTGGTTTTAGTTAGTAAAAGTTTGAAGTTGTTTGGGTCTTTTAAGAGGTAACGGCGCCCCTTCTACATGTGCTGATGGTGATCACCGGGGTGGTTTTAGTGAGGTAAAAATCCCACACTCCCCGGACTTATCCCCAAAGTCCGGGCGCCTTTAGGTTTCCCCCCGAAAACAAAAAAAAAAAAAAAGGTACTTTACTAAATGTAAACATTCTTGTTAAGAAATGCCTTTTAAAGTAAGTATGTATCATAGATATCCGTGGTATGTACCTATATTATCTACAAAATATATTTCCGTAAAATGCGAAATTAGTAGTAGGTACTAGGTACACTACGTTTTAAAGCATAAAATAAATTCAGTTTTTTTTTTAATTACATGGTAGATAAAATTACATGGTAGATAAAATTGATTTACATGTACCTAAGTAGTAATTTCCATACTTTAAAATGTATTTATAGAGAGACATGTTATGATTGTTTACATTTAGTTAGTTAAGTATCTAATTGTCTAACTAAACAAATGGAACAAAAGTAAAGTCAAGTGGTAGCTAGGTAGGTACTTGGATATTGTAATATAACTTTGTTGATTTCGGCCACAAAATTACCTAAGTATCTATTTTATGTTTCGGCTATGCGTTCGTAGGTAATTTTTAAAAGATGGTAGGTAATTTTTAAAAGATGGTAGGTAATTCACGATTAGTAATATTGTGAACACGATTATTTAAAAAACATTACCACCGGCCGCCGCGCCAGCAAAAAATTACGAATCTACTTAATAGCGAAAATAGATGATACGAAAAGGAACACGAATCGTCCTCGTGTCTATAAACAGCAACAATAACCTACCTGTTATACCTACATAATAATTATCAAAAAATAAGAGCCACTTTAAGAGTGTTGAAAATGTTATAATTACTTTACCTTTCGGGATCCTTTGGAAGAGTAAAGAATGAAAAGTCCACTTTTTTGTTGATAGTCATGCACCCATATGCTATGCAGTATCTTTTGGCTTTTTGTGTGCCCATATTTATAATAAAACCTCTGTAGAAATGCGAAAATATTTTTTGTTAGCGCGCGTCAAGCGGCATGCGGCAGTTCGAACACGCGTGTGACACTCAACTGAACTAGCCCTATAAAAGAGGCCCCGAGACGTAGGTATAAATTCAAGCGCGCGCCGAGAGTGCGCCGGGCCTGCCCAAGGGAACATACTCCCTGGATAAAAGTACCCTATGTTCTATTCCAGGACATGGTCTACTCGTGTACCAAGTTTCATCGAAATCCCTCTAGCTCTTCGAATGTGAAATTGTGACAAACATCATAATTATGGGCGCTTTTTTTACACAACTATCACACAACACCGTCTAGTCCCAAGCTAAGCAGAGCTTGTGTTACGAGTACTAGACAACTGATAAACATACTTAAATATTTCAAAATACATACATATTATAGATAAATTAAGTACACCCAGACACAGAACAAATGATCGTGCTCATAACACAAACATTTGTCCTGGGTGGGAATCGAACCCAACGACATCCGGCGTAGCAGTCAGTGCCACTAACCACTAGACCAGGGATGGCGAACCTTTGTATGAGAACGTGCCACTAAAAATATTTTAAAAAAAAATGTAGTCATTGGGTGCCGCCAAAGAATCTTGGCTTAGTGATTTATTGAACAAATATTTAAACTTAATGCTATTAACTTTTAATTAGCAGCCCAAAATTCGTATATCGTAATGTTAACAGTAGTTTGTTTATTCAATTATATGTATAAAAGAGAAAATTGGTGTGATTACTAGTGTTTAAAATCACCTACATGTTGTACTTCTTTCACTGGCGTGCCCCAATTTTTTTGCCGCGTGCCACCACTGGCACGCGTGCCATAGGTTCGCCATCCCTGCACTAGACCAACAGGCCAGTCGTTTTTCTTTTGTTATTATAAACTGGAAGTTGTTTATGTCTTTCTGTTATTATTGAATTTCCATTGAAACAGTGGACATGTTTTATTGCTGGAAAAATTATACATTTTTTTTATTACTTTCTAAGAAGCATTTCCAGGTCTAAGAATACAATCAAAGAATTTGTTAAGTATCTAATGATAGACACATCAACCTTTTATAGGAAACGCATCAATCGATGTTATAGGAAAATTCAACCAGGTAGATATTTATAAAAGCACTAACTGTTCTCGCGTTCACCTGCTTCCTTGGTTACTGCTCCGCTTCCGTTGGATGTAGCATGATAGTGTATACTATACTATGTTGTTTTGAACCTGGCTATCCCACACACAAAGATTTTTCCAATAGGTACAGGTACAGACTGGTAGATTGTAGTTCTAAAGATAAGAGAGTAAAAAAAATAAAAATTGTAAATATAAATGAAACCAATGTTAAACTCAAGCAGGTGCATTTGGTGTTGGACAGAGCAAAATGTGTCCAATACGCCACGGTCGCGACTACATATTATTATGTAACAGACTTAAACGCTATTAATTTTATAAGAAAGTAAGTATTGTTTTTCTTGTTTGTGTGTGTGAGGACGCCTTTGCTTTTGTGTAATAAGTAACTTTTAGGCAAGCAAGTGGACACGGTGGACATCCCACCTATACTCACAAAACGTTTTGGGAACACATCCATTGTGCGTACCTACAGCTAAGGAGTGCAATTCCTTGCCGGAGTTTGGGTTTCCTGTTAGTTAGAACTTGGGGATCTTAAAGTCAAGAGTGAATAGGTTTCTTCTAGGTAAGCGCGCTCCATCGTCGACCACATCATCGTTTTCCATCCGGTGAGATAGTGGTCATACGCGAGAGCCTATCAACAATAAAAAAATCTTCAAAAAAAGTCTTCCGACCACATCATTGCTTCAAAACAGATGACGATAGCGTTAAAACGTAAGCCATTAAAAAAAATTATTCAAACCACTATGATCGATCAATTCAAACTACAGATACAAAAATTCAAAAATAAAGCAACGTTACCAGGAAAACCCCGTAGTTCCCGCTAAAAGAAATCATAAATAAAACATTTGGAATGCGATAACTACCAACACTACAAAAATAAACGGTGAGAAAACGTAAATAAACACTAATAAAATAAAAGACAATTTATCAGTTAGTAAAAGGGGTCTTATAAATGATGATTCAAATCATTTCTCTTGCTAAGTGGGTGATATAAATTAAGAAATACTACTTCTGTCTTCGCTGCCTACACAATGACAGAGATTGGTTTTATTAAACTGATTAAAGCGAAGTTTTTTCCAACCTTGAACTTCTTCCGACTTCTCTCTCTTTTATAGGTGCTTTTTTTGGGTGGGAAAATCATCTAATGACATCCCCCACTCTTGGGCGGAGCGAGCGCCCGGCGTGTCAGACTTTTATTGACTAAAAACCCACTCCTGTTCCATCTTTGCCATTGTTCCAGAACCCCGCGGATCTCTCCTGATGGTAAGCAGTGGTGCATTCGTCGATGGTGAAGCGCACTAGTTTATTATGAGCCTATTCACGCTAACGTTGAAGACCACAGCAGGCAAATTGTTTCAATCGTTTGATGTACGTGGTATAAACCACGAGGCGAAACGCGTAGTCTGGACGGTAACGGTGTTAACAATGTAAAGGTGGACACTCGCCATACGTCGGGTTGTCCGATGGTAGAAAGGCGACTAACAATTGGAACTAAGGAATCTCCGTAGTCGACGATGCGTATTGTTCCACGCGTGCCACAAAGAGATGTCAGCAAAACCGTAGGGTCCAAGCAGGACCTAGAACGCAAGGCTGCACAACGCGGAATGCGCGCGGGCAACTCACGCCATAGCACGTTCATACAAGTGGCCGCAGTGAGTGCGCGGGCGGCGAGCGGTAACCCGCGCGCGAGCAGATACCTATCTCAAGCCGGGTATCCACTATGTTCGCAAACTAACTGTGCTCCGTGCGTGTGGATGGAGACGGTACGCGCATCTCCATAAGAAATACGCATGCACTACAGTCCCTTTGCAAACGTTTTTCATCCAACCACTCCATTTACCCAAGCGTGGAGCTTGATGATGCACACGTACGCACTAAACGTGGTATTGCTCGCGTCTACAAACAGACTGAGCTCCCCTACTAGCAGCTACTATGTGGAGAAGTTGCCGGAGCGCAAGAGGTTCGCGAAGATAGTGGATACCCGGCTTCATACTAGTTCGAGCTAACCGCACCGCTCCCCGCACCGCGCTGCCAGTCTGGCCAAGCACTATAACTAGCACTAATTTGTATATTTTCCACCATAAATCAAACAGGCAATGGCCTAATGATTCATCATCACGCTTACTCACAGCGTGGGTGTTACAAAGAAACTATTCTTTATTCCAGTTGTAGTGCGATAAAACATTTAATTTTCTCAAGGTCGAACGAGATTTTGGTTTCTGAAGACAAAACATTGGATTTGATGAGATTAAGACGTTAATGCAATTATTTGTTAGCATGATTCGTTGAATTTAGGTATTGTTACTATCAGAATGACGGTCAATGACCTCATTTTTCATACGCTTTTTGAGAGAAATTTCTTTACAATTTCGCATCATTGTCACGGCGCACCAATCTGTGGAAACCCTCACAATTAACTGCTTCTGCTGAGATAGGAGCCTTTTGGCCTCGCACAGGTCTTTTATTTTTATTTTTTAATATTGTTTTTTCTATTATTTTTAAGTTAAGTATTTATAGATTAAGTAGTTACTTTTTATTTTATTGTTGTTTGTCCTGTGCGAGTCTCAAATAAATGTTTTCTTTCTTTCTTCTGCCAAGAGCATTACCTGCGTGGAAGTGAAAAATTATCCCAGGAAAATACACTTCTGGATTTCAGTCTCATGTTCTATGTCAGAACATAGTTTATACGAGTGTATGCCAAATTTCATCCAAATCCCTTCAGCCGTTAGAGCGAAGAGTAACTAGCACGTAATAATAAAGAATATAATATTCCACAACTTCAACACAACGCCATTTAGTCTCAAACCAAGCAAAGCTTATGCTATAAATAGGAACTAGACAACTATTTCTAAATACATACACATATTGTAGACTATTTGAACCGGCGAACTCCGTACCGCCTGACAGTCAATGAATGTAGTATATCTTTCGATATAGTCAACCGATTGCGATGAAACAAAGCCTAAGTAATATATCAAGTTACACACAATTTTAATGTATAAATGTTATCTACATCAATTTCGTACATTTTACGTGATGCGCGCACAACTGAAAACTTCTACAGGTTTTAGACAATCGTAATTCGCAATTAAGTATAAGTAAAGAACAGTACTAGGTCACATATAGGTCACCCAGACATCTGCGCTAACAAATTCACAATTTGTATAACCAGCTGTCAAAACTACATGAAAGAAATACCAAAGAAATAAAATGTCATTATGTTATACGTACCTTACGTAAACACCATCGTCTACCTTTCAAGGGTAAGCAATGACATATGTACTAAAGTTAGTTAAAATTGTTTGGTTAACTTAAACAAGCAAAGTTATGCCTAATTATAACTCACTGTTAGATTTGGCTTAAGAATTTTGTTTTTGTTCGAAGTCCATTGTCAAGGTTGAAAAGGTGAAGTTTTTAATGAACGCCAGCCATATTAACGCAAAATGTCAATATAGCGGGTTTACCTTTATTCGTATTCTCACCTTTTTTGGTCACGTATGCCGCCGAGGAGAAGTGGCTATTGAGCGACTTGTGGTCCAGGGAAATGTTGAGGGTACCAGGCCAAGAGGAAGATCGCCTATGAGGTGGACTGACCAGATTAAAGCGGCAGTAAATGGCTCATCATCACTACATTAATGCACGAGGAAGGCAGCAATGCTGAGTTAGGTGCCTTTTTGGTCTCGCACTGATTATACCTTTCTTTTTTTTATTGTGTATCTTTAGTTTATACGATTGTGTGAGTTACGAATAAACGTTTTTTCTTTCTTTCTTTCTTTCTTTCAATGAGAGAGGAGTGGCGGCGTGTTGTGAAGCTCACCACCAACACCAGAAGTGATGACCACGATCACTTTGTCAAGAGTGATACCGACAAGGAAGAACCTTCCTTTTGAAATATTTTAATTCTGAAGGAGGTACAGATTTTTTAGAGCTATATTGTTACTAAATAGTACATTTTAAGTACATTTATAATACGTACACCTGCCATTTAGCTCTCACTGCGCCTCGTCACTTCACGATCGCGTTGGATCGCTTACGTACGGCGTGTTTATAACCATCCATATTGATACCTGGTCAAAACTCTCCTCATTCTTCCGCATTACATTTCCATAAAACGTAATGAATCAACAAACGATTGAACACAGGGTCATTAGCAAACTGCTGCTGATATCTCTAAGCGATAATAACAGCAATCCATCAGGTAGGTACTCAGGTGAATCACCAGCCCATTTCCCCAACCGATCACATAAAAAATAACTGGGTAAGTGCGAGGCGGACTCGGGCACTGAGGGTTCCGTACAAACTTACCTATGTAAATAGTTCAATTCCCGAATGGAATCTCGAAGATTTTTCCGAATCGCAAAAAAAGTTTTTTTTTGTAACGTAACAACAAATATACTGTTTTTATTAGATTTATTTCTATGCCTGTGCTGTAAGACCTTGTTTTATGCCAAATTTCAGGATTCTGGATCAACGGACCCTATGATTTTTTATACTCTTGAGAGTGTCGAAATATACGCTTTTTGCGACATAAACGGCCGTATCTTTTTTTCTTTAACTTGAAGTTTGATTTTTTCACAGCTTCAAGAGACCGCAGATCTGGGTATATGGTTTTAATTTCAACTAGATACCTCCACGCGTTCCCGACATAAAGGGTCTTGACAGATAGACAGACGAGCAACAAAGTGATTCTATAAGTGTCCCTTATTTCTTTTGAGGTACGGAACCCTAAAAAAAACTTATATCATTCAGTAGTGCAAACAGCAGTCGTTTGGCCGAAATCCAATTTATTTTGTAGTGATGGGCATCATAAAAAGTGTCAGGCCTGCCTCTTGGGGCCCGTAAACATGCGGGACACAATGTGACCCATCGCCTCGTTAAATATAGTATCAAGTTATATGTGCTCTAATTTTAGGTCATTTCGGACTTTGCCAAACTATTGTTATGAAAAGTTGCAAAGCCTCGGGAAACACGTTAAGCGGTTGGTCCCGGATATCATGTGTAGATCTTTAACAGTCGTTACGGCTAGTCAGCACCCAGGAGAATCTGACATATAAAAGTCTTGCCAAGGGATATCGTGTTCGCGGGCTTGCGGACGGTGAGCAATGGGTAGCTCGCCGTCCGACCATCCGGTAACCGTCCGGACCGAGCCCAAGTCGTCGACGGCGCTGCCTCAAGGAGATGTCAGCAAATCGTAGGGGCCCAGCAGGGTCGAAGCCTACTGGGGCCATGGGTTAAGTGAATATTTGTTTAAATACAGTAGAGTCTTAAATACCGTAGCTGTAAATTAAGAAATAAAGTCCGACGCCAGGGGGCGCGCGCGTCTCTAATTAAATTAGTTAACAAACTTTTAGTTAAACAAACAATGGTTTGGTAATTTTATATTTTTAGGTACAGTTGTCAGAGTTGTGTAACTGTAAAGCTAGAACTACACTGCCCCCACGTGTGCCACACACGCCGATCTAGGCTCGTCGGTCTCTATACATTTTATATGGAAACTAGACTTGTAGAGCTACACTAGATCCACGCCACGCGACGTCGTTCTACGTACAAATAAGGCGTGTTACATAATGTGCGTCGGTCTAATGTATTTCTAGCTTTAACAGTTTTGGTGTACAATCCTACTAATATTATAAACGCGAAAGTTTGTATGAATGGATTTCGATGAAACTTGGTACAGAGGTTGACCATGTCCTGAAATCATGTCATAGGATACTTTTTTTTATCTCGGGGGTGTGTTTCCTTGGGACAATTTTCTATTTTCACTCGGGTGTAGCTGCTGGCAACAGCTAGTAGTATACAACATATGTATGTTTATTTCAACTATAGGTATATATAGTTTTATTATACTCATGTTTTTCTTAAAGCTGACTACATTAGACCGACGCACACGTGTAACAAGCCTGATTTGTACGTAGAACGACGTCGCGTGGCGTGGATCATGTGTAGCTCTACAAGTCTTGTTTCCGTTTAAAATATATGGAAACCGACGCGCCCAGATCGGCGTGTGTGGCACACGTGTGCGCAGTGTACCTTAATAATACTTTTTTTTTGTTCACTTGCCACCTCCCTTTATTGAGTAGTAGAGGACGCCTAAAGCATTTTCCTGCTGTGCATAAAAAGTTATTATGCTATAAGCGAGTTAAAGGAATTTATAAAGCGTTGTGCATGTTTTCAGGACAACAAGTACTGCAAGCCCATACTAATATTATAAATGAGAAAGTAACTCTGTCTATCTGTATGTATTTTTTTTTAGGTGGGAAAATCATCTAATGACAAATCTCGCTCTTGGGCGGAGCGAGAGATACGCGGGAGCGGAGGGATAGGGGGTGTGTGACGCTTTCACTGTTAAACTACTGAATCGATTTTGATGGGTACTCCAAGATAGGCAATAACCAACATTGACACGAAGTCGCGGGCAAAAGCTAGCAGTCTATGAGTGAAAGAAACGGAACTGGATCAGTTCAAGCCAAGAAAGAATTAAATTATACCTCTATATAATATTAGGTCAGATTACACAATTTTCTCCAGCACTTACTACCCACGGGACAAACAAATTAAAACATTTATTAACAACTAGCTTTTGCCCGCGGCTTCGCCCTCGTACACAAAATACAGCCTATGTATCTCTCTCACTCAGAATTAAAGCAGCTTTCTATCGGCGAAAAAATCTTAGCAATCGGATCAGTATTTTCAGAGATTACCTCCTACAAACAAAGTATTGTGTTCTTCCACGGGTAGAGTGAAAGCGAAGCCCGGGGCCCCGGTATGAAGGCAAAGAAAGTACAGGAGTAGGTTTTTTAGTCAGTTTAAGTCTGACACTATCTCCCGCTCTGCCCAAAAGAGCGAGATTTGTCATTAGATGATTTCCCCACATAAAAAAACTACAAACAGAAACATAAACTACCTCTTTATAATATTTGTGTAGATTAGCTTTTGCCCGCGTACATAAAATATAGCCTATGTCACTCAAGAATAAAGCAGCTTTCTATCGGCGAAAAAATTTTAGCAATCGGACCAGTACTTTCAGAGATTACCTCCTACAAACAAAAAAACAAACTTTACCTCTCCATAATATTAGTGTAGATAATTCCCAATACACACAAGCAACACAAAATAACGCTACTAATAAAGCACGTGCTATCCCGAGAAAATAAATGAAAAAGATCCAACACTTGCAAGCCACGTATCTAGGTCACCTAAACCGGATATAAGGGAACATAAGATCACAATATGCGGGCACTTTATTCTGCACGTAACGTGCATGATACAAGGACGATCAGAGTTGATAGATTAAATTATGTATGGTAATGTTGAGTTATTGGTTTAGATAGGAGAGAGTCAAGTTAATAGTGTATAATGTTACATCTACATGAGCGTAGTGGTGATCCAGTCAGTGGTAACGGCCTCGACTTACAAGTAGTAGTGGTTCAAATTTAAACCCAGCCAGGTGCATTACTTTGTGTAATTTATTTCATCACCGCTGGGTTCAAAAAGGTTGAAGGAAAACATCGTGAGGAAACCGCCTTGTCCTAGAACCAAAAGTTCGAATACATGTGACATATATCAACCCGCACTGGGCCCGTGTGTTGGATTACGGCCCTAGCCTAGACAGGAGGCCTGACACCCAGCAGTGGGAACAAAGTGTAATTGCTGAATTGAAAATATATAGGTTTTTTTTTATTCGGTGGGAAGATCATCCAGTGACATCCCCGCATCCCCCATCTTGGGCGGAGCGGGAGATAGTGTCAGACTTATACTATTCCTTCATTGGACGGCGAGTTACCCGTTGCTCGCCGTCCGCAAGCACGCGCTTACGGTGGCCGAAAATCGGGATCGGAATCCCGGCGACTGGTGCGCGAGGGCCATTGCCTCGGGCATGCACGTGCGGCCTCCTCCTTTGCTAGCATTACGTCTTCACAGAAGGAGGCGACCGCCTGCCACTCCTTCTAGCTCCGGACCATGGCCTGTACCAAGGCCCGGCGCGAGAGATCGCCCCACGAGGACACGGCGGTGCTCTGCCCAGGCGGGGCACATGTCCTCGGGGCGGTCCACACAATGGTGACACCCGGGCGTTTCTTCCGCACGAATCCGATGCAGGAACCTCCCGAACTTACCGTGTCCGGTGAGGACCTGCGTTATGCGGAAGGTAAAGACGTCGTGTTGCCTTTCCAGCCACTCCTCAAAGAGGGAACTTTCCATAATTATGGCGTGCCCAGAATTGAAAGTATATAGTGGGGATTCTACTCTCAATTCAGCAACTACACTTGAAAAACGAGGGTTAGTTATAAACAGCATAAATTTTAAATGGGTAAAACAAACCCGCGTATGTTACAACAAAACGCGGTTATCGAAACTTGCGCGTATTTAATTTTGCAAGTACCCTACTTGTACTTCGAGGCAGGGTTGTCACATTCAAATTCGAAAAAGTTTTCTGGCAGAATTTTTTCGAATGTTGTTCAATGGTTGTTTTAATTACTCGCAAATTGATGCATAGTATATATTGTGATGTAAAATTGGTGTAATTTTGTATCTCAAGTATCTACACAACTGGACCATAATAATACGTAGAATCATTGAAACAAGTGAGATATCGATAAAATGGAGCTGACAATTTAATTATAAGATTGACCACCTCTGCAAAGCTTGTCGAGAAGGTGACTCGATCTTCATCATCATCATTTCAGCCGAAAGACGTCCACTGCTGGACATAGGCCTCCCCCAAGTGTCGCCACAATGAACGGTCCTGTGCGTCTCGCATCCATCGGACTCCCGCAACCGTTACCAAGTCATCGGTCCACCATGTAGGAGGCCTTCCAACGCTACGTCTTCTGGTACGTGGCCGCCACTGACTGACTCGGTGACTCGATAGTTGCTGCCAAATACTGCAAACACATTAGAATCCGCTTTCTCATGGAACTCAAAGTAAATCAAAGTGAATTTAAAAACTAAATACTTTCTAAACTTGACAATGGCTGAATGCACAAACAGTGCGAAAAAAAAAAAAAACAAAAAAAAAAACTACTTTATACATATATTTTGAACCAATAATGCGACCATCAATTTTCGAATAGTTTCCTAGTACAACATTATATAAAAAAGACGTTTGCATTGAAAAAAATACCGTTAATAAAATAAACCATGCTTAAACAGGCTGGACAGTGTGAAAACTGAAGACTGAATTTATTCATCAAAAAGAAAAAAGATAAAAACTATACCAATAATCGCGCCAATAAAAATAAATGCTAAGTGGTCGAGTCCCAGACACACTTATCTTGGTCCTAGCCATAAAAAAGGGGTACAACAACATAACCATACTTCACCGACAAGCGAAGGCACGTGCCGAACTAGGGTTGCTACTTACTCGAAATGCTCTATATTTGAATTGAGAATTGGAGATAATTATCAAATTAAGGAAAAACAACTCTATGTCATACCAGACAAAGTTCAAATTCAATGCAACCTCTACTTTTTATAGAGTATTTTTTTACAAAAGGTTAGTTTTAAATTAACTTAAAATACACAACACTTAAATGCTAAACTAAAATACATAGCTACTATGGATTTAAATTATCTCCTATTATACGAGTAATTGAAGTTAAATTTAGACAAGATGCTTAATAATTTAATAAGAGAATATTTAAAATTTTATTTGTTTAATTATCTAGATATAATTTCACAAATTAACATAAAATACACATAACAACATCGATACTTGAATGGTAGCTATGGATTCAAATTATCTCGTATTTTATTTTAACGTAGGTTGGTTTAGACAATGTCTATAATAATTTGATAAGACAATATTTTAAATGTTATTTGTTTTATTAGATATATTAATTTCACTTAATTTGTAATATTATTTCAAAAGCGAACAAAAAAACAACAATCATACCAAGACCACCAGTAGCAATTTTATGAAAATTTCACGACCTTGAAGACAATATGTATTTATTTTTATTTTAGATATCCCCCATAGTTACTGCTCCGCTCCCTTGGGTTGTAGACTTGTAGCGTGATGTTATATTATATATAGCCCTATTATATACTTCCTCAATAAATGGGCTATTTACCACTAACATATTTTTTCGATTCGAAACAATAGTTTCAGAGACAATCGCTTTCAACCAAACAAACAAATAATCTCTTCAGCTATACAGAAAGAAGAAAAAAGAACAGTTTATTTACGCGAAATGACGCAATTTTAAAACTAGACAATTTGGCTTTTTACTTTAAAGGCAAACAATAATATGTTTACCTTTTATGGTTGCGCATTTTGTCGATATTATCATTCCTTATAATAATCTCGAAGTCTACATGCATCGTAGTTGCTGTGAAAAAAAAAACCTTTGAAATTTCTTCATCACATTTTAAAAATCGCAATGTCAAAATTTCGTAGTCTTCGCTTAGCCTCAGAAGTAAACGTCCGACTTTAAAACCGGACCGGTAATAAATGATGTCCGTCCGATAAACGTGACCGGACATCCGGCCTTTTTGCATTCGATCGCCAACGTTCAAAGTTAAATTGAATTTTAGAGAAAATTTCATTTCGGTTTTCATCCTTATGTACGGTATTTTATCCCGGTAATATTGTTAATTTTGGACACCGTTCGAACAGAATACAAAACAGAAATACAGGTACTAGGGCGCGGGCTGCTGGAATGTTACTGTTAAAGTGTTACCTTGCCCTGGGACGAAAAGGAAGGAGAAGACCAGAGCGGGAGAAGTTATTTCATGACTTTTTTTTTATTATTATTGATAGGTCCGCGTTTGACCACTATCTCACCTGATGGTAAGCAATGATGTGGCCGACGATGGAGCACGCTTGCCTAAAAGTAACCTATTCACTCTTGACTTAAAGACCCCTAGGTAGTAGCTATCAGGAAACACAGACTCCGGCAGGAAATTCCACTCCTTAGCAGTACGCATAATGAATGTGTTCCCAAAACGCTTTGTACGTATGGGTGGGATGTCCACCATGTACCGGTGACGCAATGCCGTACGTCTAGTGGTCTAGTACTTAAAATTATTTTTTTTTAAAGTACTAGGGCGCAACATGAGAACAGTCTATGTTACCAGCAGTTGGCTGGAATAAGCAATAGCTTAACTTTGTATTCATCTTATTTTTCCAAGCGATGATTTTACTATTTAACCGACTTTCAAAAGAGGAGGGGGTTCTCAAATCGTCAGAATGAAGTTTTGTATCTTGTTCAGCGATATCTTTGTCAAGTATTCATCGATCGATGATTCTTCTTGTGTTGGGTTAAGTTATAACTCTGTGATATTCTCATCATACTTATATCCATTTACCATCCCAAAGAAATGCAAATTGAGTAGGTAATAGGGTGTTTTGACAATCCTTTAAGAAACTTTTTTTAGCATTTCACAGCTAAAAAATGAAAATAAAAAGTTTTTTTTACAATAAAATTATTTGCTACGGACAATAAGGAACCCTTCGTGCGAGAGTACGACTCGCACGTGTCCGATTTTTTTTTTAAGTCGGTTATTTTTTTTTTTTACTTTTTCAGATAATTTGAACCTAGTAATAAACCACGTTAATACGAGCGTTAGCGACGGTCATTAGGTTCTCAAAATTGCAGGTGTAAAGACACTTATCGTAATTAAGTATGTGGTTCATGTTCTAGACAAAGGCACTCCAACTAGCTTAGTAAAACAATTTGATTATAATTATCACGTTTTTTTTTTTTCGGTGGGAAAATCTTCTTATGACATCCCCCGCTCTTGGGCGAGGCGGGAGATAGTGTCAGACTTTTACTGACTAAAAACCCACTCCTGTTCCTTCGTTGCCTTTCGTACCAGGGCCGAGTCTTCCTTTCAGAATCAGACCCTTGGCCCCGGTAGGCTTCGACCCTGCTGGGCCCCTACAGTTGCTGACATCTCCTTGAGGCGCGCGTGGAACATTAATTATCACGTATGATTGCTTTGGGCTGAAAGGTTCTGGAGTAGCGACCGCGTACCGGAGGCCTCCCATAAGGTGGTCTGATGACCTGGTGAGATTGCGGGAATCAGATAAAAGCAGAACGCTCAAAACCAGTCGTCAAACGACACTTGGGGAAGGCCTATGTCCAACAGTGGACGTCATTGATGATGAATGATGATGTTGCCTAAATGACTAAATAGATTTTTGTGGAATCTCGCACGGCGCTAGAATATGAACTGCATTATGTTATATAAGATTTTTTTTTTCGGGTACTCTCATTGATTTTTCCAGAATGTGATTAAAGTCGAGGCCAACAGCTAGTTACAGGAGCAGTGGTGGCCGAGTGGTAACGGCCCCAACTTACGAGTTGTAGGTCGCGGGTTCAAACCCAGCCAGGCGCATTACTTTGTGTAATTTATCACCACTGCTCTCAAAACGGTGAAGGAAAACATCGTGAGGAAACCGGCATGTCCTAGAATCAAACATTCGAAGACATGTGACATCCACCAACCCGCACTGGGCCCGCGTGGTGGATTACGGCCCATTCCCTCTCCTAGAGAGGAGGCCTGAGTCCCAACAGTGGGAACATTAAAAGGCTGATTATGCTATGCTTATGCAACAGCTAGTTCTAGTAAGTCAGGATTAAACGTACTAAACAAATCGATACTAAGCATATGAGGCATCAAAGAATTTCCGTAATTCAAGAATTGTAGGTTACACATATTAAAGTAGCAGCGTTCTGATGATATTTATTTTATACACTACACAATGGACAATATCATGATAAACCTCAATCATGCAATAGACTAATTTAATAGAGTAATCTTAAGATTAAAATCTGATATATGTATTTAGATATACTGCTGGATTCAAATCGAACAAAACCATTTACTTAACGCATTAAAAAAATAAAATACAAAACCATTACAGAAAATTTAAAAAATTTAAAACCCTGCAATCTCAAAATACAACTAAAGCCGAATTCCTTTTTCAAACGTTCTACATTCAATTGTTTTACCTAACACCCAAACTACATCATAACTATCGAATACTCACCTACCATTTTTAAACAAAACCGTTGTTATTCAAACTTCGAAACCGTTTTTCGGGCAAACGAAAAAACCCGTCTGGCTTTTCCGTACCCCATAACAGAAATTCCGTATGGGGTATTATTTCGTATTGCCCAGCCCTGTGGGCAATTTTAAACCGCCGTAGCGGGCAATATTTCACGACTAGGAATTTAATATCGCTTCATGTTTTTCGTGTTTACAGCGTTGATTTAGAAGGGAAGTTTATCTGGTATCGGATGACATATCGGGGACTCGACTGTACGTGTTCGTTTGAGCTTTAAAAAGGATGTTCTACGATATTTTAAAAAGACATTCGATGAGATTTCGTGTCCTTTGTACTGTTAAGGGAGCATTTATTTACGTCGCGAGAAATGGGGGATGTTGAATGGGCTTGGTTATCTGTCAAGCATCACGTTTTATAGGTACTTTTTATCTGGTTGCCTTTCAGTTTTCGTCAATCAATGTAATTAAGCCATTCAAACCGTAAAATAGTCTGGAAATTTTCATAAAAGTATATTTCTTTGGATGAGTTAAAAGTAAGTCAAGAGCAGTGGTGGCCGAGTGGTAACGGCCCCGACTTACGTGTTGTAGGTTGCGGGTTCAAACCCAACCAGGCCCATTACTTTGTGTAATTTATTTCATCACCACTGCTCTCAAAACGGTGACGGAAAACATCGTGAGGAAACCGGTATGTCCTAGAACCAAAAATTCGAAGACATGTGACATTCACCAACCCGCTCTGGGCCCGCGTGGTGGATTACGGCCCATTCCCTCTCCTAGAGAGGAGGCCTGAGTCCCAGCAGTGGGAACATTAATAATAATAATAATAATAATCATTTATTTGTCAGGAAATTATTCCCATATTAAAAAACACTACAATTTACACAAATACACACAAAGATACACAATTATATAGGTTACATTAAAATTCAATTCATTTCCTTTCCATGTCAAAAATAAAATTAATTACTCGTAAAATAAATTATTCCATTAAAGTCTTATGCAAATATTTATATAGTCACTACATTAACGATGCAACAATGGTTAATGTAGTGACAGTCAAATCTCTCAGCCATCATCCTCAGGATGGTGTTGGAGCTGGCGCGGACCCTGCGCACCAAGGATGTGCACCGTTTCCGCATCGTCGCATAGAAGCAGTCAATGCGTGACTCGGCGAACATCCCCGACGCACTGCAGTACCGAGGCAGCCCCAACAACACCCTGTAGGCATTGTTGTATTGGATTCGTAGGGCGTTGTACTGTTTTTGAGTATAGTTAACCCACAAGGCGCTCGAATAAAAACAGGTGCAATATGCTCTAAAAAGAGTGTTTTTAACTTCCTTCGAGCATCGAGCAAACCTGCGAGCTATCATGTTCGCTCTAACAGACAACGCCCTACGTTCCCTCTCTATGTCAGTATCGTCCCTCAAGTCAGAGGTCACCAGATGTCCAAGGTATTTGAAGGTGTTAACCTTTCTTAGCGGTACACTATTTAATTTAATGCTAGGGATACTATCCAGACACTTGCCTCTGGCTCGAAAAACCATACACTCACTTTTCTTGGTGTTATAGAGCAGGCCATGACTGAGAGCATATTCCTCACAAATACCGAGCAGCTTAGACAGGCCACAAACCGAGGCGCTCAACAGCACCATGTCGTCTGCATAGCTAATATTGTTTACACAAACTCCACCAACATGACATCCGACATGCGTGCTACTCAGCCTCTCGATGAGTGCGTTTACATAAAGGTTGAAGAGCATTGGTGAGGTCAACCCCCCTTGCCTCACCCCGCACTCCAACCTGTATGGATCAGACAGCGTCCCCGACCACCGAACTACGTTGACCTGGTTCCCGTACCAATATTTAAGAATTCGAATGCATTCGCTTGGCAGAGATGTTTCGCTTAACTTATCCCAGAGGATATCATAGGAAACCAGGTCAAAAGCTTTCGAAAGGTCGAGGAAACAAGCATAGACTTGCGTTTTGCGATCAGTATAGTACTTGACAGTCTGCTTCAAGCAAAGAATAGCTGTCTCAGTGGAGAGTCCCGATTTGAATCCGAATTGATTGTCATGTATCTCAAGACAGCCACTCATCAGTGAGTTAAGCAGACTGTCAAGAACCTTAGACAATACTGTAGCCAAAGAGATGGGTCTATAGTTGTTGGCGTCGCTTATGTCTCCAGTTTTACTTTTTACGATCGGTACCACCACGGTCCGCATCATAGCTGGAGGTAGATATGAGTGTCCTAGACATAGGGAATAAAACATAGCGAGAACCCTTGGAAGATGGACGCCAGCATATTTAAGATGCTCGATACTCAAGTCATCGTGGCCAGGAGACTTGCCTCGAGTCATGTTCGTGATAACCATTTTAATATCTTTGGCCGTAAACCTTACACTAAGCTCCTGCCCCCGAGTCACACCTTCATGTCCCGAATGTGATGGTCCCAATGGTGAACTTACCGTGAAATGGCTTTTGAACATTTCAGCTATGTTCTTTGGATCAGTAATGCCACCAACGCTCACAGGTAAGCCCGGCCTACTGTTTACTTTGTTAGTAGACTTCCAAAAATTACGAAAGTCATGTTTGGCGTGATGCGTTGCCAGAATGTCCATTTTAAGTTGGTCACTGTTATTTTGACACCACTTTAACCGGCTTTTAAAAATTTTACGGCTTTCTTGCATCTCACTCCAAATAGGACCCGACTTCGGTCTGCCAGACCACATCCATAACTGGAACTTAGACCTGGCCTCCCGGTGAGCACCACTGACATATTTGTTCCAACCTACTACAGGTTTCTGCTTACGTAACCTATTACTATAAGAGTAACTATCATTAGCTGCTCGGCCTAGGATGTTTACAATTTCGTCATACATTTTGTCGATAATATAGGTATGTTCAATATCATCGCAAGAGAAATCACAACATTCACTTAGCTCACTCGGAAAATCAATTAATTTCAATTGTTCATTACATAATTTATTATATAGTGCGATTTGTTCAGATTTTCTCTCACCCCAACGTATTTTATTACACTGTTCAATATTATTACATGCTATTTTAGGTTTAATACAATTCAAATTACAATATATAACCAAAGGAAAGTGATCTGACCACATGACGTCGTACTTAATTTCTACTGTAACAACAGTTCGCATAGCCGACTCCGTAGCTAGACAGTGGTCTAACCAACGTCTAGACCCATTCGCGTCACTTACAAAGCTATATGTATCAGCTGAGAGTCCGAGTAATTCAACATCGGCACATTTCCACTCAGATTCCACACAAAAGTCTTTCAACTCATTAAAAAATAACTGGCCTGGATGAGCATTAAAGTCCCCGAGTAAATAAACTGTCTCAATATGTTCATTCTTAATAATTAAAAGGGCTGATTATGAGTAAAAGTATATTAATAATTTATTTTATTCTTGTTTATTCTTAACTGTTTTAAAACAAAATATTTGAATATTAATATGGACATAAAAAAAAAATAGCGCTGAATCATCAAGTATCTACTCTAATCCCATGTTGAGATAAGATTACCTAACTCATTTTCTTCGTCGAATAATTTAAGATACATATTCACATGCTTCATACTTAGGGACCGTTTTGATTAATATAATTAATAATATATTTCATAGTAATAGATATTAAAAACTGAGTACTGTAATAACTAATCTAATCTTACGTTGTAGAAAATATATAGGGTGACTGGCAATTAGTGTACGATACTTAAACACGTAATTGTGCTCATGATAACAAACAACTTTAACTATGGGAACAAACCTGAAATCGCGAAAAAATATCAGCTGTTCAGTACATTTATGTTTGCCTAATGTACTGAATAGCTGATATTTTTTTCGCGATTTCAGGTTTGTTTCCATAGTAAAAGTTGTTGGTTATCATGAGCACAATCACGTGTTTAAGTATCGTACACTAATTGCCAGTCACCCTATATAGAACCCGGTTTCTTTCTCCACTCTTCCGTTTTTTCCGAGTAATTGACGATGCGTAGTGTTTGACGCACGCCTCAAAGATATATCAGCAAAACCGTAGGGGCCCAGCAGGAGCGAAGGCCGCTAGAGCCACAGAAAATTTCTGAAAAGGAAACCCGCGTTCCTAGAACGCAAAGGGCAACTGAAGACACAGGTGTGGTTTTAGTCAGTAAAAAGTGACCAGTTTCAGTTAGTCGCCAAAACGAATTTGACGACATTGAAGTAAAAAGTGACCAGTGACGTTTATTTTAACTGAAATGGAAATGTAAATAATATCGTAACCAGACATGTATTTTAGATTAATTGAAAATGACATATAATTATTGTAACCTCATTGTGACCAGTAATCTATTTAATTTTAATTGAAAATGACATCCTTATGAATATTGTAACCAATTTAATTATGATCAGTATCGTAATTTATTTTATGAAATTTTTGACATATAAATACTCAACGAAGACTCGACCCTGGTATGAAAGGCAACGAAAGAACAGGCGTGGATTTTTAGTCAGTAAGTAAGCAAGTCTGACACTATCTCGCGCTCCGCCCAAGAGCGCGGGATGTCATAAGATGATTTTCCCACCGAAAAGAAAAAATACAAAAAGCCCCGTGGGTATGTTACAGCGATAAACAACAAATAATTATAAGAACTGACCATACACCTTGTAACAAACAATAAATGAATTATTGTTATTAAAAGGAAAGTCTGACACGCCCTCTCGCTCCAACCTAGATCGAGAAGTCATTGTATAATTTCTCATCTCAACAAAAACCATCAAGCTTCCATATCCTTCAATAGTGAATTATTATTATTAAAAGGAAAGTCTGACACGCCCTCCCACTCTACCCTAGATCGTGAAAAGTCATTGTATAATTTTTCATCTCAAAAAAAAACCCATAAAGCTTCCATATTCTTCAATAGTATTACGTAACTTCATCCTCTTTAATAGATTTTTCTCAACAAAGAAAGACAAACAAATAACCTCCATCCGACCACTATGACCTCTTATCAAACGCACGCACACAGTACAAACAGTATCCAGGGTTGGGACAAAAATAGCATTTTGAGAAATACAACACCCTCAGGGGCGCCGACTCCGAGGGTGCTCGGGGGCTTCAGCATCCATGAGAAATAAACAGTGGGTGCTGAGCACCCCTGAGAATAGACATCAAGAAACAGATCAGTAATCGCCTTTTAGGTTACGTATAAATTTTAATATTTCTTCATATTAAAAACAAGTTTCGTTTTCATATAATGGTTTCATTTTATATTTTTATCAAACATAATTAGTAATTAAGTACGCAGTATGTAAGTAGGACATTTATTTATCTGTCGGTCGATCAGTGTGCATTTCTCTTCTCACACTTCACCAATTTTTCAAGTCATCAAATGAGCATGAGCACCCATGAGGTTTTCTAAAAGCCGGCGCCCCTGACACCCCTTATAAATAACTTTCCGTTAGGCAACGTATCTAATAAGAGATCGGTAAATAGACGTTTGCAGTGTGAGGCGACTGCGAGATTACTTGGTCAATTTGAGAGAGGCTGTTTGAATATTAACAAAACTTGGACTTAAAATCATCATCATTTCAGCCGAAAGACGTCCACTGCTGGACATAGACCTCCCCCAATTGTCGCCACAATGAACGGTCCTGTGCATCTCGCATCCATCGGACACCCGCAACCGTTACCAGCCCTGCCCATTGCCACTTAAGTTTGGCGATTCTTTGTGCTCTGTCGCTAACCTTGGTTCTCCTGCGGATATCCTCATAACTTAAAATAGTCTAAAATAAAACAAAAAGCTTTCATGTAACCTAGACATTAGTTATACATTATATAAAATAACTAGATGGGGGGGGGGGTTTTTTTCGGTGGGAAAATCATCCAATGACATCCCCCGCTCTTGAGCGGAGCGGGAGATAGTGTCATACTTTTACTGACTAAAAACCCACTCCTGTTCCTTCTTTGCCTTCGTTCCAGGGCCCCGGAGTTCTCTTTCGCATCACCCATGGCCCCAGTAGGCTTCGACCCTGCGGGGCCCCTACGGTTTTGCTGACATCTCCTTGAGGCGCACGTGGAACACTAAACGCCGTCGTCAACTTGGGCTCGGTCCGGACGGTCAGACTACGAGCTACCCATTGATCGCCGTCTGAAAGTCAGCGCCTACGGTGGCTGGAAATCGGGATCGGAATCCCGGCGGCGGTTGGGGCAAGTCGCGGTATAGCGGACAGAGTTCCGGCGGGATCTCTAGTTGTGAAAAATAACCTACGACAATATTCTAAGACTTACCAAATATAGGCACAAAAATTTCATAAAAATCAGTATAGCCGTTTTGGAGGAGTTCGATAAAAAATAACTGTCACATGAGATTTTTATATAAAGGTGTGTCCATGGAGTTTCTTGCACGTTCTTCTCCATAGAGATCCACGCTTAGGAATGAGCAAGCATCATTTTTCTAACCGAATGATTTCTTGACAAATAAAAGGAGAAACTGACGGACTTTTGTACAAGGCTTCTTTCAATGACGTAGTACTAAGACACAGTATAGATAAGATATGGAACAGTACGGAAACTACCTACAAATATTCGAAACTGCTCACTCACACAAACATACGCATCGACGAGACTCCTAAGCGTTTCTCGCGGTCCTGTCAGTAGCGAATGCCGCTTAGGAGTCTCGTCGATGCGTATGTTTGTGTGAGTGAGCCGTTTCGAACATTTGTAGGTAGTTTCCGTACTGTTCCATATCTTATCTATACTGTGACTAAGAAGAGATTTTTGGAAATTCAACTGTTAAGATGGTGAAAGCGAGTTTCAAAGCTTAAACCTATTTTCACGCGAGCGAAGCCGGTAGCAGAAGCTAGTTTAAAATAAAGCTTTGATTAATTGATTAGTTTCAGTTTTTAGAAGAAAAAAAACCACACCACTACACATTTTCTTTTATGTGCACAATCATCAAATATCGTCTCACGCTCTAATATGGAGCGAGAGGGCGTTTCAGTCTTTTACTGACTAAAACACACCTATCGTCCCTCAGCTTACAACACCGCTCAAGTCGAAAATTGGCGGTTTTCACATTTGAATGCCTTTAGATGGAGCTGCTCATTGGTCACATGATATAGATTTCGGCCAATCAGAAGCCATAATTCGAAAAGTAGTGATAGTGTGCAAGTCGGCCTTTTTTTTTCTCTTTTTTTTCGGGTGGGAAAATCATCTAATGACATCCCCCGCTCTTGGGCGGAGCGTGAGATAGTGTCAGACTTTTACTGACTAAAAACCACTCCTGTTCCTTCTTTGCCATTTTTTTCCAGGGCCCCGGGGGTCACTTTCGCATCACCCATGGCCCCAGTAGGCTTCGACCCTGCTGGGCCCCTACGGTTGCTGACATCTCCTTGAGGCGCGCGTGCGTGCGTAGTGATAGTGTGCAAGTCGGCTGGCCTGTTAACACCACACAGTTTTTTTTTAGTTTCCTGTAATGTTGGTAAAAATTACTTAAGCGGTGTTGTTAGCTAAGAGACGCTATGTTCCTTCATTTACCGTTTCCGTTCTAGTGTTACAGAAACTCTTCAAAACGTTCCTGCTCTACTAACTTACTGTTAGGCAACGTATGCAATAAGAGGTCTCTAAATACACTTTAGCCGTGTAAGACGACACAGATTACTCGATCAAGAGGCTGCAATGTATTTTCTAGGTTAATCTTATCTACTAGAAAATGTCTTGGAGTAAACTGAATTTGAAATAGTCACATTAAGAGGGTCCTTTTCCACTCGCTTATCGTCAACATCGAGCATGGTTTAAAAGCTTGTTGCTTCATCTAACGCAACCCAACGCGATGTTTGATGAAGAGGCAACGCAAAAAAAGAGAGATTACGCCTGAAAACTCTGTTATCATTCGGTGATTCCGTGATTTACTCTAATATTTCACAAAACTTGTTCCAGGAAATACGAGTTTTTTTTTAAACCCTTAAAAGTTTTTCAGAAAAATTGTCGTAATTCAGAATCTTGATGAAATTTGCAATGCTTCTATTGTTATACTTTTTTGACTTTTAGTAAATTATGAAGTGTGAAAGTTCATGCAAAATAACAGATTTTCAGAGGTCTTTACTGGATTAGTTTTACACAAATTTATAAATTGATTTTAATAGAAGCCTAGATATATCCACAAGATAGCTGTGTATCCAAAATATCTAGAGAAAGATGTGTAATAACGTCATAATCGCGTAAGAGCGGTTGTATAAAAAACGAAATGTAAAAATGTATGTCGAGTTGCATCCCCTTAAATATGTTAAACCTTTATCTTTGTATTGTTTACAAACAACGCAAAAACAGTTGTACCTTTTCATAATATAAGTTTATATCATTAAATAATACGAAAAACATAATTACACAAAGATAAACACACTCGCAAGTAATGCGAAATCGTTAAAATTACAGTAACATAACCTACAAACGATTACTTTAAAAAACCAATAAACGAACGATTAAAACTAAAACTTTTATGTGTCGTAAAACCGCTGAGACGCGGTATACAGCGGGTTTAGCTTGTGTCTAATTTAGAATGTGTACTGAATTTGATACTGAAGCGGTATTAACAATTATTCTTCTTATTCTTAGCGTATCGATGGCAAAACTAGTTAAATTCCTTGCCTGGCCCAGTATTCGGCCATGGCAATGCCGTCCGCTGATGCTGTCATTAGGTCCCTACGTGAATAGGTAACACCACGTGATGCAGGATGGAAGGTGGGACATGGTCTGCGGAGAGACGCCGCAAAAAACACCGAAGATCGGAGCTGTCCGAGAACCCTCATCTGTGGAGATTGTCTTTGCTGCGCCCAACTTGGGTGCGGAGTTTGTTTAGAGTTTTCCAGGTAGGCCATGGCAACTCGCCTCAGCAACATGGCCTCAGCAGCCGCAGCGGCAGCGCCGGCATAGCCCGCCGAACTAGGGACATGAGATGGCGCAAAGTTTACACAGGTTGCGTCCCACACCAGAGGCCACTTTACCCACTTTTCACGGCACTAAATTCATGCCATTTGGTCTCTTCTCATCGTATGCTTAGTTCTAAAACATATTTTATTAACATAAGTACCTCATCCGTATAATCCATCCAAATTTCGTCCAATCCGTGATGCAATTTTTTTATTTTTTTATTTTATAATCTTTATTTACACATGGATTTATATTTTTTTTTATCAAGGTTATCTTCGTTAAAGATTCAAAGCATTTTATTTCAAATAAACCATTTACAAGCACTTTTGAAACGTCAAGAAGTCAGTCAAAAAAAATTGATGCTAATTGCACATTCCAAAGCGTAGATCTCTATGGAGAAGAATGTGCAAGAAACTCCATGAACACTCTTTTCAATCATGTTTTGTAATTACAAATATCTCTGTTACATGTTTCTTGTCAAAAAATAAAATATAGATATTAAAATAGCAACTGGCCGCGCCCGTTCACGGACATGACGCGAATATTAGCACCACTCAGCTCAACCATTTTGAAGGGAACCGAATGATCCAAAGATGATACAAAGATAATAACTTCATCACAGAGAAGAGTACAAAAGACAAATTTTATAAAAAAAGCCATTCTTAATTATCGTCTTAAAAACCAAGATTCATCTTAACAACAGCTTTATCCAATCAATTAAAAGTTTAAGAATTTGAAAACAGGCGTTTTACGGCGATACTTACAAAGTATAATTAAATAAGTCACTGAAGACTGTTCTTAAAGAATATTTTAATACAAAAGTATAACAACTATGCGCTACAAAGGTTAGCGTTTTTGTTAATTAATTTGAAGTTTGAATTACAAGAAAATATTTAATTAGATTCCGTTAAGATTGTATAACAAAGTGGAGGACTTAGATAATACTTGAATGTTTCGGTTTGAGTAGTAATAAAAGTCGAAAACAACTTTTTATTTCGTCTTAGTACTTTTCATCGACATAACCTGATGAATCGCCTAAATTAAGTGGCAGTGGACAGGACTTCTGTCCCTGAAACTAGTTGATTATTATTTTTCAATACACTTACTCGAAACCCTGCTCTTATTTCTACCGCTTTTGAGCTCGCAATTTACTGTTTTTCGCATTAGTGCGGAAAACTGCGCGTGCCCCGCCACAATTTTATTACATTTATTGTATCAGGCTTGGCGCGGCGCGACCCCCACAAATCGCGCGTCAACCCCCATTTATTTATGCCTTCGTAAGTGTATAGAAAAACGTGTATCAAACGTGGATATTTGTCACTGCAGCACTCAGCTCCATAACTCTCTCTCCTACGGCTCGGGCGAATCGCTCGGTCGCAATGACATACTTTCTCCTATTGTATCAAAATGTAAAATTTTTGAATGCTTAATAGATATTACTTCTAACTTACCGAACCCGTCTCTTCACATAATCAATGTTTTATCCGCCATTTCTTCCCAACATTTTCGAAACATGCTGTATACGGTATACAGACACATTGTATTCAGACCATCTTATCTGTCGCTATAAAGGGAATCCCTTTACGAATTGCCATTTTATATAATATATTTGTTATATAACAAAATGCGGAAAACAACACAATATTTTGTGTTGAAGGATTTTTCTTATAGATACAATTTATGGGCTACCATAAATTTTACCGTCAGTGTACCTATGTCGTTAAGGATTTTCTTTTATTTTTTGTGGAAGGGGTTTTTTTAGGTAGGAAATAATCCAATGACTTCTCTCGCATTAGGGCTTGGGTCTTGAGATCATCGGAGAATATGACCCTTTTGATGCCCTCACATTCTACTAAGTTTTGTGACAAGTCCTTTGCAATCCAGGCGGTGCGTTTGTGGAACGCGTTGCCGTTACCAATTAGGCAACCCCAGTCACTAGTTTCTTTCAAAAATCTAATTAAAAACCATTTCCTTTCTCTCTAACACTATCCTGGTTCTACGTAATTTAATTTCTTCCACCAACCATACTTTATTCTTTCCTTTTTTTTCGTCCCTTTTTTAATGAAGTTGTGTAACATATATAATATGTATGTATATATTGGGGGAGGCCTATGTCCAGCAGTGGACGTCTTTCGGCTGAAATGATAATGTATATATTTATAAATTTATAGTTATGTATTGTGTTTTATATATATATAGAGACTGATCAATTTGTTAGCAGTACACCGCAGACTACCCCCTGTATTATTTTAAATTCTTACGATACATCCTAAGGTTGTCTGGAAGATATCGCTGTTAGCGATAAGAACGCCATTGTACCCATAGATTTAAGTTTATGTATAAGTTGTGTTACTTTTATGGTGTACAAGCAAGTTTATTCTATTCTATTCTAGGGCGGAGCGCGAGGGCGTGTCAGACTTTTACTGACTAAAACCCACTCTTTATGTTCCTTCTCTGTCTTCGTTCCAGGGCCCCGGGTTATCCTTACAGAAGTCAACCCATAGGCTTCGACCCTGTTGGGCTCCAACGGTGTGGAAGGGGGTAGTAATCAGCTTTTGTAGTCTTACCTGTAACAAAAAGAAGCTATTGTTAGTTGAATCTTCAATGATAGGACTTAAATTTTTAATGGCGTTCAAAAGATGAAAAGCAGAAAATTTTACAATGTATTTTTTTAACAATAGGTGGTAAATTAAGAGCATTAAAGCAATGATTACAACGCAGAAGCCAAAATCAATGATTTCCGACGGGCAATATAACAATAATGTGTTTAATTTCTAGATAAGATATTGAAGTCATATTATTAGGAATTTCATAATCTAGTGTATGTTCTAAAAACATTTTCAAATGATCGTATAGTTTTCCCATTAGAACAGTTCTTATCCAAGCCGTTTTTAAAACTAGCGGTCGACGGTCTATGCAGATGCGAGATAGTAGTTAAACCGTGTATGGTAAACTTACAACATTTTACGTAAAAAAAAAATGATAACATTGACTAGTACATGGCCCAAAAAAAAAACACGATTGCTGTAAGTTTTCATTCAAGAAAAGTAATCTCAAAACTGATATTTTTAGCCGTTTTTGGAGATATTAAACGTGTTAGTTTAGGATAATATATGAGGCATTTTTGTTTTTTTTTTTAGACTTATTAATTGAACGCATTTACGATCTATGACATGGTACAATAATTTTTTTAATAACTTATTTGTTTACACTACAATTAATTATTTAATATCACTATATAATAGACGCGAAATCGCGTCAGCGCTTTGTACCGGCCGAGGTCTTTCAGATTTTTAGTCTTTCTATTCAACAGTGATACTATATAATTAATTGTATTGTAGTGCACATTATTGTTATATTTTCCGTCGGAAATCATTGATTTTGGCTTCTGCGTGGTTTTAACGGATGAATGCTCTTAAGATCATTTTTTAATTTTAGTTTTAGTACTATATAGGTAGACTAGCACTTTAACGGGGACATCGTCTGCGAGATTCTTTTCATAAAAAGATAATGTCTTAATAATAGTCTTTTTTTTTCACTTCGATTAGATTTTGTATCAAGCTTCAAGTTTATAAACCCAAGAAATAACAATCCTCTGTACTATCTTCAAGGCCCCCTAAATTGTTTTATTAGAGGTATTGATTATAAAAACAAATTGATTGCAAAACGTATATTATAGTATTTGACACTTAAACACAATAAACAGTATATTACTATTTATTGGAAAACCAAACCATAATCCACATAGAAACCGATGAGGACACAGGTTGTAGTCGGTAAGTCTGACAGTCCCTCTCGCTCTACTCTAGAGCAAGAAAAGTCATTGGAAGATTTCGCACCTCAAAAAAGCACCGGCTAAGTGCGAGTTGGACTCGCGCACGAAGGGCTCCGTACCGTCCGTAACAACAAAACGTTTGTCGTATTTAAGCCCTAATTTAATATTTATTTTATTCTATTATTAGTATTTGTTGTTAAAACGGTAACAGAAATATATTATCTGTGTAAATTTCAATTGTCTTTCTTGCTATCACAGTTCATGAGACGGACAGCGGGGATCCTAAAAATTATAGAAATAAAAAAAAAACATTTAATCAAGAGAAACACTAAACATACTATTTTTTAATCATGTTTTCAACGCCTAGAATAATATTTTATCAACCGATTAGGGATATTTTTGTACAAAGTCCCGTTGGGCTGTACCAACCGGCCGACAGAACGCACTTTTGCAATTTATCTCTATTTATTCACGGGGCATTGGTTCCGTCGACCCATTATACAGAGACTCGTGACTGTTCTTGATAAACATAAATCCTTTTGCATTGACAAAATGGCTGGCTGTTTTATTTCGATTTCGTTGAGCTTGTATATTGAAATAATTCCAATAGCATTTCATAAAAATTTGTTTTACATCAAAAAAAAACTGATTTTATTTGCGTATATTTATCATTGTAGGCTATTTCATCGTTTTTTTCCATAAAATACTGAACTAATGTCAATATGAATGAGTGATGACTGATGATAAATTAATGATTAGACTTCCAGTTTCGGCCATAAAATAGCCGAATATTCGGCTCGACCGAAACTATCGTTTTAAGCTGATAGTTGTGATAAAGGCCTAAAAACGGACTTATTAATTGATTTAGTATTTTATGAAAGTTATATATAAATAAATTAAACAGAAACATAGTTTAGAAAATTATTTTAAAGTTTTTATAGTTTTTTGTTACGACGTCACTTCTGTTTACGGTTTTGGCCGGAACTGGAAGACGAGCCTCATAAATTATTTTCTATTAGTGTCTCATTCACATTAGATACAGCCATAATTAACTTATCGATACATTAACGACCATAGCTACCAGGCAAGCATAAAATCAAAGCAGCTAAAGAGAGCTACATCGCGTGTCCAGCAATCCTAAAAAGACTAACTGATCATAAAAACAAAACACAATCAGAATACCGCTCATTCGTGCAGAGACGTTAGGACAGTTTTAGTGTGAAAGTTTTGAAAACTACCAGGGTGCTATAAACAGGACGGAGGTTCACGAGAATCAGCTATGACTGTGTAAAGATAGTTTTATGTGCATTCAAAAGTTTGGAAGAGCCTCAACTTTTTTATTTGAAGACGGTATTGTTTTGCGTGAGCGAGACAGCAAGAACTTCACATATTGACGTCGATAAGGTAATGATTCGTCGCAGCCATATTTGATTGATCTAGACCAAACTCCGGATACATGCTACGTAGGTACAAGAGAAGTATAGGCTTCATTAAGTTCGTGGTCGGGACGTCTCGTATTGGTATAGCATTTTCATAAAAGCAATCACAACCTCGTGAGGGGAAGGTATTGCCAAGGTTGACATTGAATGGAATGACATGGAGACAGTTCAAGGTTATGATTGTATAGTCGTCTTTTAAACGTGATCACTTTGCATACAATCGCACTTTGCTCTAAGTCACGAACTTTATAAACTTGAGGCCCTACTATAACTTTATAAACAGAGAAAGATGGAGCTATGCAAGCAGTATAGCACTATCCCTTTCTAACACTGAAAAATAGGTTCCCTGAACTTGATAACGCACGACCTCATCCAATAAGACGAATCAACAATAATCCAAAAAGGATTTATTCACTCGGAAAAAAGTATCACAACATATATTCGAACATCGATCCGATCCATTAAGAACCTATTCAAACATTCCGACAAGGGAACCTCTTCGGAAATTACGAAAAACCCGATATATAGATACTCGTTCCCGATTGGCCAGAAGGGGTACTAATAAGAACCTTTTTAGTGACGTTGGGGCAAATAAAAAAGTACCCTTTTGCTACACGAGTTACGATTTTTGGGGGGCGAAGTCGATTTTATCGCGTTTTAACAGCACTTCCCTTTGTATCTTATTCGGATTAGGTGACTCAGCAATGGATTTTTGTCTATTTACGCGTTCGGGAAAAGGTGAAAGAATTCGAGAGAAACTCGTGATACGGTACCACGGCGTAAGGAGAATTTTGAGAGAATGCGGATATCTTTGAGAGTAAGTAAAGAAGAAAGAAACGTTGGATGGACTGTGTCTTCTGCTTAGCGTATCGATGGCAAAACTAGTTAAATTCCTAGCCTGGCCCAATATTCGGCCACGGCAATACCGTCCGCTGATGCTGTCATTAAGTCACTACGTGAACAGGTAACAGGGCACGTGATGCAGGATCGAAGGTGGGACCTGGTCTGCGGAGAGACGCCGCACAAACACTGAACATCGGAACCGTCCGAGTACCCCCATCTGTGGAGATTGTCTTAAACTATGGACTGTGTAGAAGATGATGATTAAGAAGGCGGTGATAACTGAGATGAAAAGAGCACAAGCCCTAACACGAACTCTTAACAAGATCCATTTGGCGACCTTCAAGAGATAGAGCTATATAGGACAGGGTGTATAGCTCCAACCCCCTTTCTGGCTCGCACGCTTGACAAGTCAGGTAAGGCTGTCGGATGGGTCGAAGCCTACTGGGGCCATGGGTGATGCGAAAGAGAAACCCAAAAAAATGGTACCTAAGCTTCCTTATAGGGAAAAATAAAATTGGGAGAACGGCAAGAGTGATGATAGAACTGAAGTTGAATCTTTCCTTCCGGATAAGATGGTAGTAAATAAAATAGACTATATTTCTTTGCCATAATTTATGACGAAAGTTCAGAAATAACATGGCAAAGCTGTCTCATCAACCTTGACCGAAATAATGCTCAAGGATTTACTCAAGGTTATGAAGTTCGATGGAGGCAAACAAGTTCAAGTTCGCGGCAAACTCATTGAAACATTTTTATTTAGCTTGCTACTGAACCAGGTTTAACACGGGTCAATAGCGGGAAGATGATGACTGTTGTACCGTGTATGCCATCCCTTTGTCCCCATCATGGGGACAACGGTACAGCATACATAGCATAGCATAGTCGGCCTTATAATGTTCCCACTGCTGGGACTCAGGCCTCCTCTGTAGGAGAGGGAATGGGCTGTAATCCACCACGCGGGCCCAGTGCGGGTCAGTGAATGTCACATGCCTTCGAATTTTTGGTTCTAGAACATGCCGGTTTCCTCACGATGTTTTCCTTCACCGTTTTAAGAGCATCAACATTGATGGAGTTCAACAAAATTTTCTCTCTGACGTCTGCAGTTGTAAGCTTAAAAATTTACATCTTTAAAACCACCCTGTATACTCATGGGTGATGCGAAAGTGACCCCCGGGGCCCTGGAAAAAAAATGGCAAAGAAGGAACAGGAGTGGGTTTTTAGTCAGTAAAAGTCTGACACTATCTCCCGCTCCGCCCAAGAGCGGGGGATGTCATTAGATGATTTTCCCACCCGAAAAAAAAAAAAAAAAAACCTGTATACTGTCATATTATTATCATAATACTGCATATGAAAACTACCCTCATAGATAATAAAACTCAAGAACAGTAATCGAATGCATTTTAAGGCCCGAAACACACTGCACTAAATTACGCCACTAACAACCACTAGGGGGCGCTGATTTACAATATACAAAATATACTAGGTTCAGTTCGGAAATTTTATAACAGCCACTTGGGAGCTATAATATATTGTTATGTTTGAGAAATAGGCGTTTATAGTCGTGTAGTTTATAGTAGCACAAAGTTTTAAGCATAAAAGACTGTAGGATGTATTGAATTTTATTTTTATTACTGTATCGGTTTGGGTCACGCGAGGATTGTAAATAACGGTAGTTTGTGGAAAGACAAATCGTGTGTCTTTTGCTTTAGTGGGGCTGGGTTGGAAAGTATGGATTTTGTTATATATATACTAGCTTCTGTCAACGGCTTCGCCCGCGTTAAAGAAGGTTTTCATCATACAAACTTTGGACCCCCGTTTCATCCCCTTAGGGTATGCATTTTAAAAAATCCTCTATTATTGCACGCCTACACGTCATAAAAGAAAGCTTTGCGCAAAATTTCACGCTTCTAGTCTTAGTAGTTTAGGCTGTGCGTTGATATGTCTGTTAGTCAGTTTCTCCTTTAATATATATAGATATATATTTTTTCAGTTTGAAATCATCAATTAACTCCTCTCGCTCGAGTAGTGGTGACCAAGTAATAATGGCCCCGACTTACGAGTTGAAAGCCGCAGGTTCAAACAAGCCAAGCGCATTACTTATGTAATTTATTTCATCACCACTGCTCTCAAAACGGTGAAGAAAAACATCGTGAGGAAACCGGTATTAGATTCTAAGACATGACGGTTTTTTTTTTGTTCTAAGACTTAGAACAAAAAAAAACGTCATGTAACATTCACTAACCCGCACGGACACGCGTGAATAGGGCTCATTCCCTCTCCTACAGAGGAGGCCTGAGTCACAGTATAGATAAGATATGGAACAGTACGGAAACTACCTACAAATGTTCGAAACGGCTCACTCACACAAATATACGCATCGACGAGACTTCCGAGCGGCATTCGCTACTGACAGTACCGTGAGAAACGCTTAGGAGTCTCGTCGATGCGTATGTTTGTGTGAGTGTGCCGTTTCAAATATTTGTAGGTAGTTTCCGTACTGTTCCATAATTATCTTACCTATACTGTGCCTGAGTCCCAGCAGTGGGAACTTTATAAAGCTGATTATGTAGGTAGTTTCCTTGCCGTGTCAACCAATCGCAATATAGCACAAATTATAGCTAAGTGATAGACTATTGGAGATACGTGTTCTGCATTGCACTATTGCGGAGTTTCCGAGGTCATAGCATTCCGACCACATTGTTGAACGTCTGGTCTGTGTTAGTACACTAACCTGGTATAAATTGCTGGCTGGCATTGCAAGAATAGAAGTATGGAGTAAAGAGATTCATAAATTGGAAGAAGGGCAGAAGAATGACTGTATGAACATTGATCATTTTTTTTTAGGGTTCCGTAGCCAAATGGCAAAAAACGGAACCCTTATGGATTCGTCATGACTCATGTCTGTCTGTCTGTCCGTCCGTATGTCACTTTTTTCCGAATCTATAAGAACTATACCTACTGTTGAAACTTGGTAAGTAGATGTAATCTGTGAACCGCATTAAGATTTTCACTCAAAAATAGGAAAAAAAGACAATAAATTTTGGGGGTTCCCCATATTTAGAACTGAAACTCATTTTTTTTTAATTAAACCCATACGTGTGGGTATCTATGGATAGGTCTTCAAAAATGATATTGAGGTTTCTAATATATTTTTTTCTAAACTGAATAGTTTGCGCGACAGACACTTCCAAAGTGGTAAAATGTGTCACCCCCCCCCTGTAACTTCTAAAATAAAAGAATGATAAAACTAAAAAAATATATAATGTACATTACCAAACATACAAACTTCCACAGAAAATTAGTTTGAACGAGATCTAGTAAGTTGTTTTTTTTTATACGTCATAAATCGTAAACCGCAATTTACCTTTCAAGTTTGTACGGAACCCTCAGTGCGCGAGTCCGACTCGCACTTGCCCAGTTTTTTTTCCACTTCGGGAAATGTAGCGACATTTATTCGTGGAACGGTCAAGCCCTTTTTCAACTCATTTGGGGCAGGCGCAGCATCTTTGCCATCTTCCTGCCCTTGTCTCGTTTTATTTGGGGACGGTGTAAAACATTTTTTTTCTTCCATTCTGTCCTGTCACAAGTCACGCTATTACTAACTCCCTTTTTTCATATCACTTCTCACACAATTCGTTCAGGCGCAGCATCTTTCTCTTTAATAAACCATATCAGTACCGTCCTTGCATGGAAGTCAGTGTATTTCTTAGAAACAGACTGAAGGTGCAGTTTCGGCCAAAAAGGGGCCAAATATTCGGCTCGACCGAAATTAGCTTCTAGCTGACGGTTGTGATAGATACCAAAAATTTACTAACTCGTTCGTCTATGTATGTAATTGTCGATTTATTCGATTATTAACTTTTTTATGAAAGTTATAGCTACGTAATTAAGCATAAAGAAATATACTTAGGATAACTGTGTCGAAATATTATTTCATCTTTAGTCGTTTTTCTGTTACCACGTTAGTTTCGTTTTCAGTTACGGCCAAAACTGGAATAGGAGCCGAAGATTACGATTTCAACTGCAAATGCTCTTGAGTTCTTAGATTTTAGTTCTTTTATCAATATATATAAAAATCAATGCCACTTTTCGTTGTATTTTATAACTCAAGAACGGGTTCACCTATCCAAACCATATTGTTAGGCTTTGTTCGGACTATTTAGCAGATGGTTTATGTGAAGTTTGCACAAAATCGGTCGAGCGGTTCTTCATTTATCACATTTTTTGTGACAAATGAATTCAATAAATGGCGGATCATTTTGTTAATGGGGATTTTGCTGTCAAATTGATAGAGTAGGGTAGAGTATGGTAAAGTAGGGTAGGGTAGGTAATCAGTTGACGGGAGCGAAGCCGCGGGCAAAAGCTAGTCTGCTATAATTTTGTATTTTAAATCTTTTCAATTCAGTAACTAAAAATATTTACACCATTTATTTGACATTTACGATTCAACCATTAATGGAACTCAGTGATTAAACGATTTCCATGAAGATAGCCAGCCTTAATCAATAGCTTTCAACCATTTAAATGTTTCCAAACATACCTATATATATGTTATACTTCATCATTCTTTTATTGACACATTCAAACCGTCAGTGCGTGTGTATTCTCATTATTTTTACATCAATCACCCTGTACAACCACAACACTGTCAGGGCGACTTATGGAACATTCCGGAAAAAGTAACTCGTAAATATAATAATACTAGCTTCTGCCAGCGGCTTCGTTTACGAAGTAAGTAGAAATCCTATGTGCTATTCCAGAATATGGTCTACATTTGGCGCCATATTTAATCAAAACTTCGTCCTGTTGGTCTTCGCCTTCTTAAGTTCGTTCAAACGTTTCCCGCAACCTTAACAGACATCGACCCTACTGAGTCCCTTCAGTTTTGCTGACATATCTTTGAGGTGCATGAGGAACACAATACGTCAACGACTCAGTCTAGATCCTTACTGGCAAGCTACCCATTGCTCGTCGTCCACAATACTCGAGCCTAAGATGGCCGGTCCTGCGACTCCCGGCACCCGACGTCTCCTTCGGCAAATAGTACCTACCTACGTTCATTTTTAATTATCCTGCCAATGGCTTTTCGGTAAGTTGGCAGTCAAATATGACAAAGACATTAAAGCTAGAACTACATTAGTCCGACGCACACGTGTAACACGCCAGATTTGTACGTAGAAGAACGACGTCGCGTGGCGTGGATCAAGTGTAGCTCTACAAGTCTAGTTTCCATATAAAATGTATGAAGACCGACGCGCCCAGATCGGCATGTGTGGCACACGTGTGCGCAATGTAGTTCTACCTTAAAGCTTATCTGCTGCAGTATTCTAATAAAAATTAAAACTGTAGCATTTCTTAAAACTAAACTTCCATGAAGCTATATTCTGTAAAAATGAAGTAAATAAATCAGCAAAGAACTTTCATTACTTCCTCAGTTTCCCTTTCTTTCTGTTTAAAGCATCGGCAGTCAATACGATAAGTTCCCTATAATTAAATAGTACAACTAATATCTAAGAAACTCGGACGAATACCAATAAGCTGGCGGAACTCCCCAGCACAATAAGATTCGAAAGTTTTGAACTGTGTGTAAGTGGTGCAAGGGATGAGACGTCCAAGTTTTGTTCGAAGAAAAAGATCCTGGAATTGCATTTGTTCTTAGCAAGAAGATAGAAAGGTTCTGGAATGGCGATCGCGGACCGGAAGATGCAGCGTTGGAAGGCCTCCTACAAGGGGGACCTGATGACCTGGTAAAGGTTGCGGGAATCCGCGATTATGCGAGATACACAGGACCGTACGGCGATATTTTGGGGAAGCCTATGTCCGACAATAGACGTCGATCGGCTGAAATAATGATGATGATAACATAAGGCTTCAACAACATAATTGCACAATTTAATTCCACCCAGCCCGTTTCACCATCGTACCACCAGACGTACGGCGATGCAGCAACGGTATATGATGGACATCCCACCCTTACGCACAAAACTTTTTAGGAACGCATTTATGCGTACCGCTAACGAGTGGAATTCCCCGCTGGAGTGTTTCCCTTTAGTTACAACCTGTAGCTCTTTAAGTCCAGAGTGAATAGGTTAATTCTAGGCAAGCGTGCTCCTTCGTCGACCAAACCATCGCTTATGATCAGGTGAGATAGTGGTGAAACGCGAGCGTATCAATAATAAAAAAAATCAACTGATAAAATCACGACAAAGTCGATCTAATTTAAAAAAAAAAACATGTTAAAATAGGTATCGCCACAATGACCAATCGTTTAATGAAAATACGAAGGCATGAGGGATTGACGTTTTTAAAAGGCTAATAGCCTAAATCACCAAAATGTTCTGTGATAATGGAGAAATTTTAAAATTTCAAAAGGATTTGTGTCCAGACACAGAGACAAGGGGGCCACGGAGAGACCACGAAGGCGATGGCGGGACGACCTGGATGACTTTCGTAACAATTGGAAAGGGGAAGCGAGGAATCGTGATTTTAAAAAGGAACGGAGGAAGGCCTTTATCCAAGAGTGGGACAATACGGACTAATAATAATAACCTAATGTGTATCGGCATCGGCAAAGTAATTACATTTAGGCACTAGAAATGGAACACTACGTTCCATGTTATTGACAAAATACATGAAGATAGAGAAAACACACTAGCAAACTTTTTATCTGTATTCCAAATTACAACGTTTCCGCCTTTGATTTGGACCCCAATTTATGAAGAATATCGCAAATGACCAAGTTGGAGGAAAACAAAGCGCTGTACAGAACAACGTTTAATTAATTTTAGCCAGCAAAACGATAAGGCCGCTGGAAACGATAAGGGCCATGAAATAAATGTGATTGATTTAGTATTGTTTGCTGAATGAGAACATGGCTTTTGGTGAGCGTTTTGTGTTTTGAGATGCTCTGACCCGTTAAATAATTGAATCAGATGATTGTAATTACAGGGAAGATACGTAGATTTGAGAAGTAGATACCAAGTTTCGGGAAAAAGAGTGTGTACGATCAACGTTGAGTAGCGTTGCTAGGTCATAAGGTGGACCTGGTGAGAGTAGCGGGATTCCGATGGATGCAATACGCACAGGACCGTTTGTTGTGGGGACACTTGAAAGAGGCCTATGTCCAGCAATGGACATCTTTCAGCTGAAATTATGATAATAACGGCAAAAGAAAAGATGGATGGATTGTGTGAGGAGTGATATGAAAGAAAAGGGAGTTAGTGATAGCGTGACGGGTGACAGGACAGAATGGAAGAAAAAAAAACTTGTTGCACCGTCCCCAAGTATCATGGGACAAGGGCAGGAAGATAATGTAGGGAATGATAGTGTAGACGGCTGGCAAGGCAGAATGGAGGAAGAAAACGGTGTTTTGCCTGACTCGAAGATAGCTTTTAGGTAGATGTAGATAGAATATGGCATGGCATAGCATAGTCGGCCTTATAATGTTCCCACCGTTGGGACTCAGGCCTCCTCTCTAGGAGAGGGAATGGGCCGTAATCCATCACGCGGGCCCAGTGCGGGTTGGTGGATGTCACATGTCTTCGAATTTTTGGTTCTAGGACATGCCGGTTTCCTCACGATGTTTTCCTTCACCGTTTTGAGAGCAGTGGTGATGAAGGTACATAAAGTAATGCGCCTGGTTGGGTTTGAACCCGCAACCTACAACTAGTAAGTCGGGGCCGTTTCCACTCGGTCACCACTGCTTCTAAATAGAATATGGGCTGTGGGAATATTCAAAAGAGTTAATTCTGGAACACAAAACGCAAGTGAAGGAATAATAGGAGGATTTTAGTCAGTAAAGCCTAACACCCTCTCGCTCTAAAGTCTTTTGATGTATATTCGAGTCTTATTTCATACTAGCTGTCCTCCTCGGTTTCACCTGCGTTTTCGGATACAGCTCCGCTCTCGTGATGTCATATCACCTATTAACCTTCCCTGATAAAGGTGCTATCCAAAACTAAAAGAATGTTACAATTCGAACAAATAAGTTCCTGAATTAGCACGTTCAAACAAACAAAAATCTCTTCAGCATTGTAATATTATTAAGTATAGGATATTTCTCAAACTCAGCGTCCATTATACCAAGTAACCTATTTTAATAATATATCGAAATCTTTTAATACAATTAATATTGCGATACCATAACCCATTTCTGTCGATAGTTGTGCAATGTTCAGGTTGAAAAATATAATTGTCCCGATAACAGTGAGCACATGGCCTAGTTTTGTCTGAATCTCTTTAATCTCGTATGCTAGAACATTTCCGTGCTCATACGATATGTTAATATGATTATGAGTGCTATTAAAACATCTGTGTGCATTCGCTCTGAGCTAGGCGGTCTAATTGTGGTGGTTCTTTGATGCTGAACTGTGTGAATTCTACGAGGTGTACGTTTCTTTCACTTGTATTACTTCTAATAAGTAGTATTTTGTTGTTTTATTTTTTCGCGTTTAAGTGTTATTTATTAAATGAACTTAAATCTTTTGTTAAATAAATACTGTGTTTGAAATGATTACTTTTATAATACGTTGTTTTTTGTTTCTGTTGCACGTTTTTTAAGTATAGTAATATCCTCTTTTGTACTTCCAATAAAAAGTAAAAGGTTGTCTTTTAATGATTTGTCGTTTAGCAATTTAACTGCCTACTGTGTCACGCTATGAAATGACATCTAAGTTTTTTATTATAAATTAGTAACCTATGTTGTAGTCTTATAGATGAGAAGCTTACATGATTTTATTAAAAGAATATTCAAAACGACAAACAATCAAAAACCAGCAATATACTCATAATTCAAAATTATGATCCCTATAAAACGTCGGTCGCATCCGAGCTCCCAAGCAATAGTGACCGAGGCAAGTGCGAACACCGCTCTGTGTTATAGATAGCGGCACGAATCTTGAGAACTCGGCGAAAGAGCGGGGTTCGTTTGGCGCATCGTACAATATCGGCAGCCAATCACTGTACAAGGATTTCACTCCCCGCCCCCGCATCTCTCTTCATACCACTAAAGAGACCCGATATTTCACTTCTGTGTGCTTCTGCGTAAGAAGAACTGTAGAAGTCAGCGCTCAAGATCCGTGCCGGTATCTATACCCCCTCTACTCGCCGCGTAATTTCAGTAACGCGACGTCAACGCGCTCTCAGCTGTCAAATCATCTAAGAGTATATTATATCTGTCGATCCTCCTATCCTCAATCCTTATATACTCATGTATTGGGTTGTTTTAGTTATAGCCATGTAGCCAACATCATTTACACACCTAAACTACTCGTTAGCACCAACATCAGGGTAGCTTTAAGTTAGAACGATCATTACTGCATCGGAAGCCGCCTGAGATATGTCTGCAATACGGATTAATCGGACGTAAAGCAACGCTTACTTGGGAGTCTTGCAACGGTGAAATTCTCTTTGATATATCTTAGCGGAAAATACATTGATCAGCCAGCTTAGACAGATGTCTTTTCTATATGGTAATGACGTTACCTGCGAAGAAGTCACGTGACAAAAGGCGTGACAGGTAATGTCATTGCTATAAATTTTGTACTTAGTGTTTGGCGAGAACGCTAATAGAAAAAGTCTTTTGTATACGCCTGCAGTGGTTCTAATAAAATAGACCTCATTTTTTTTTTAATTTTATAAGCCACAACTTGACTGCGACCCACCTGTTGGTAAGCAGTGATGCAATCGCTAATGGTGCATCGCACTAGTTTATTAAGAGCCTATTCACTCTAACCTTGAAGATACATAAATTATAATCGGAAGGAAAGATGGCAGCAGGCAAATTGTTCCAATCCTTTGATATACGCGGTATAAACGACGAGGCGTAACGCTCAAGGTACATCGCTGACATTTTATTGGATACATTCTGCTTAATGACTTTTATTGTTTGTGTGGCAACAGTCTGACATCTACCAACTCGCACCTGGACTCTGTGCTGGATTACGGTCTCTTTCACATAGGAGAGAGCTGCTCCAGAAGTGGGAATATAAGTTATTGGCTACGCTGCTTTCAATCTGCCAAGTCCAACTTCTATGAACTGAAATCACATATTTAGTTTGTAAGTTTGCTCTGTACAATGCCTTGGATTTCTTAACCTGTAGTGTTGTGTGTTGTGATCTTCCTGCCCTTATCCCGTGTTATTTGGGGTCAGCGTTACTTATTTTTTTCTTCCATTATGTCCTCTTACCTGTCGGGCTATCATCACACAATCCACCCATCTTTTCTTTAGCCACCCTCTCCACCCATCAACATGTCTACTCATAACATAAATAAATATTGCTCCTACTTCCACCATCCTTGTGAAGTGACTTCTCATTGTTTTGCAGTACCGTCTATTGATAGGAACTCCACCATAAGTATTTTTAGTTTGTAAGTTTCTATTGTACAACGCCTTGGATATCCTCTGTAACGTTGCACAAGTAGCATAAAAGCATAGCCTTTTTAATGTTCCCACTGCTGGGAATCAGGCGTCCTCACTAGGGGAGGTAATGGGCCGTAATCCACCACGCGGGCCCAGTGCGGGTTGGTGAATGTCACATGTCTTCGAATTTTTGGTTTTAGGACATGCCGGTTACCTCACGATGTTTTCCTTCGCCGTTTTGTACAACTCGTAAGTCAGGGCCATTACCACTCGGCCACCACTGCTCTCAAAACGTACAAGTGCTTGTAAATAAATAAATATGAAGCGCGATATGTTTTTCGATGGGTATCAAGTAGGCTATCAGATGGTCATATCCGTTTCTCTTCTTCTTCTTACTTCGGTGCTTCTTCGATTAATAAAGGTTCACCATCAACTCCGAATGTTTTGCTCAACTTTTGCGAGGTGGAAAATTTCAACAGTAATCTGCAGTACGATGCACTTGAGGCAATTGAGAGGCGAGCCAAGAAGATCATTGGCAATGATGCACTCGTTGAGTCGAGGCTTCAAAGTCTTGAGCATCGACGCCGAGTTGCTAGCCTGTCGGTTTTCTACCGGTTGCATTTCGGAGTGTGCGTCGGAATTGCATAACCTAATTCCGCCTAGCCCGTTCCATCATCGGACCACCAGGCGTACGGCAATGCGCCACCGGTACATGGTGGACATCCCACCTATACGCACGAAACGTTTTGGGAACACATTCATTGTGCGTACAGCTAAGGAGTGGAATTCCTTGCCGGAATCTTTGTTTTCTGATGGCTACAACCCGGGAATCTTTAATGTGTGAATAGGTTACTTCTAGGTAAGCGCGCTCCATCGTCGACCGCATCGTCGCTTTCCATCTGGTGAGATAGCGGTCAAGCGCGAACCTATCAAAAGTAAAAAAAAAAAAAAAGTACGACAAGCATTTCAGGCGGATTGCCATCCCAGACACAGAGCTTAAACGTCTGCAGCCATAATTACTTTTATTATGATTCATGGTTCTCAAAGACAAAATTCCTAACATACTTAACACTTACCTACCCAAATGTGATTACTTTAAAAGCCCCAAATTAACGTTGAAAAGCTTACGAACTCCTGAATAAATAATGAATTTTCGTCTGAATGAGGACCCGGAGTACGGATCTAAACGGATTTCACGCTTATTATATTTACGTAGATGAAAGTTTAGTTTTAATTTTACCTTTGACTCATTTGTTTGCTAGTAATTTCGTTCATCTGTCACTCTTGATTCTAGTAACATGTTTTTCTTAGGAACGGAGCGGCTTGGAAGTTATTTAGGTTAAAATGTATGTTAAATGGTTCATTTGTTTTTATTATGATTTGAGATTAGTAGCATAGCTGCTTGTTTAATCGTTTATCTGGTGTACTCAAATCATTTTCGTGTTTTATTCATTTTGAAGAGCACGTAGTAGGTACAGATAGATTAACGACGTGACTTTACTAGATTTTTGAAGTGGAGTAACAAAGTTAGGTGTAGTATAGTACCTACTTAGTACTTTTTTTTTTAGGTGGGAAAATCATCTAATGACAAATCCCGCTCTTGGGCGGAGCGCGAGATAGTGTCAGACTTTTACTGACTAAAAACCCACTCCTGTTCCCTCGTTGCCTTTGTCCCAGGGCCCCGGGTTTCGTTGTCACACTAACCATGGCCCCAGTAGGCTTCGATCCTGCTGGGCCCCTACGATTTGCTGACATCTCCCTGAGGCGCGCGCGGAACAATACGCGCCGTCGATGACTCGGGCTCGGTCCGGACGGTTACCGGACGGTCGGACGGCGGGCTACCCATTGCTTGCCGTCCGCAAGCCCGCGCCTACGGTGGCCGAAAATCGGGATCAAAATCCCGGCAGACCTACTTAGTACTAGAGTAATTAACCCTTTAACCGCTTGCGTCTAATTGGTCCGACGAGTGTTTTCATGTCCTATTCGCCAGGGTCGTGTGTTAGCGACTGGGTAGGTACTCCATCTCGTTTAGCTCTTCAATCCCCATAGGTGACAGAAGAGTATTCGGTATTGTAGTCGGATAGACTTTTAGAAAGAAGGAAAGAAAGAAAGAAAGAAAGAAAGAAAGAAAGAAAGAAAGAAAGAAAGAAAGAAAGAAAGAAAGAAAGAAAGAAAGAAAGAAAAAGAGTTCAGGTTTAGACTTTTGGTGTCACTTTGCTAGTAAATCTTGTTACGAACCGGTTGTGCTCCCAAACATGATAGTAGGCACTTCTTTGCTTAGGCTGCGCGAAACGTGGCAATAGAACGTAAAAGGTAACTGAAGGACACAGGTGTGGTTTTAGTCAGTAAAGGTCTGACACACGCTCCCGCTCAAAATTTCTTTGTAGTAGAAGTGGGAAAATGACAAATCGCGGGATTTGTCATTAGAAGATTTTCCCTATTAATTAAACTAGTTGGGGACTAGGAAACTTCTACTACAAAGAAATTTTAGACACTTTAGCATTGGTAGAGTGCAACTGCACTTATGACTCCTAACTGTACACTATGAAGGGCCAAAGTTCACGCAAATTAGCAGATTTTCAGAGGTCTTTACGGGATTAGATTTACACAAAATAATTATTAGATTTCAATTGAAACCTAGAAACCGGCCGGTTTCCTCACGATGTTTTCCTTCACCGTTTTAAGAGCAGTGGTGATGAAATAAATTACATTTAGTAAATGGCCTGACTGCTGGGTTACCTAAAAATTTATCTATAGTTTTATTAAATTCTCTTGTATCTATGTTATGGTATACACTCGCAAATATCATCATCTTCATTTCAGCCGAAAGACGTCCACTGTTGGACATAGGCGTCCCCCAAGTGTCGCCACAATGAACGGTCCTGTGCGTTTCGCATCCATCGGATTCCCGCAACCCTTACCAGGTCATCGGTCTATCTTGTAGGAGGCCTTCCAACGCTACGTCTTCCGGTACGTGGTCGTCATTCCAGAAGCTTTCGGCCCCAACTCGCAAATATCTCGGTCAAGAAATATTTTTTGCTCATCTATAATTTTTTGCGATATTCTTTGTTTGAAGAAATTTTTTGCAGTAATAAATCACCAATTTCACGGACATTGGTTATATTATTTATTTATATCTCTCTTCCCGTTCATATTATATTTAGTACATGACATGTTACTAAAAATATTACTTTCGGTGGATGGTGGTCGATTTTATTGCCAATCTACTTATTCTAAAATAAATAAAATTAAGAGGTCTGTTTGTAATGGCAAAAAAACATTTTTTACTAATGTATATGAAAGTATTGAATATACTTTCATATACATTAGTAAAAAATGTACCTATAACATGAATGCTTTTGTTAATTTTTTTGTCTGTCCATTTGTTCCGGCTTATCTCCGAAACTGTTGGGTCGATTTTTACGGGATACAGAGTAATTTTTTAAGGTTTTTTTTCGGTGGGAAAATCATCTTATGACTTCCCCCTCTCTTGGGCGGGGCGTGAGATAGTGTCAGACTTTTACTGACAAAAAACCCACTCCTGTTCCTTCGTTGCTTTCGTCTCAGGGCTCCGGGTTTCGTTTTCACACTACCCATGGCCCCAGTAGGCTTCGGCGCTCGCTGCTGGGCTCCTACGATTTGCTGACAGCTCCCTGAGGCGACCTTGCACATTTAAATCAAGATTCTGAATGTTGAATTTTGTTTTTTTTTTAAACCTCAAAAGTTAAAAACAAGTTTGTCCTGGAACAAAGTTTCGTGAAATTTTCGAGTGAATAACGGAATTACCGAATGCCAAAAGAGCATTCAGGTGTTTATCTCTCTTTTTTTGCGCTACCTCTTCATCAAACAAAGCGTTGGGATGAACAGCAAGCTTTTAAACCATGCTCAGGTGACGATAGACGAGTCAGAAAGGGCTTGCTCAAGTAAAAGAGAAATCATTAAAACTCGTCGTCGCCTTTGGGGGTTACCATGACGTTCAAAGTAAGAGATGGCGCTAGACAACCTGTATAGCTCTGTCTCTTACCCACACTGAAATAAGAATAAAACAATCTTACTTTGAACGTCATGGTACAGTTCTGTCTCGTTTTGTTTGCGGTCGGCGCAACACTTTTTTCTTCCATTCTGTCCTGTCACTCGTCACGCTATCACTAAGTCCTTTTTCTTTCATATCATTTCTCACACAATCCATCCATCTTTTCTTTGGTCTCCCTCTCCCTCTCCATCCATCCACATGTAAACTCATATCTTTTAGTAACACGCGTTTCATCCCTTCTCTTCACATGACCATACCAAGACAAACGATTCCCTTTTAACTTTTCAGTCACTGGCGCCACTTTCAAACTTCCCCTAATATACTCACTAACTAAACTATTTCGCTCTTCAAAGCTAAAGTAAAAGAAATACAAATGAAAAAAAAAAAAAAAAAAACAAATGGCAAAGGGTATATCTTTCCTCTCTAGTGTGATAATTATATATGTATATATATATATAATTTGTTTATTTATAGTATAAGGTATATATAGTTATATAAGTATTTATTAGTTTAAGATTTCACAAACTGTTCTTTTCTTATTTCTACACACTATTGTCTACATTTCTTTTTATCTCTCCTTTCGCAGGTCTGCTGGAAGAAATTTCTTTTAGAAATAAGCAGTACCTTTGTACATTTTGTTTTTATTACTGTATCTTCTTCCAATATAATGTGTGTACAAAAATGATAAAATAAATAAATAAATACGCATTTCTCACTTTATCCATTCTCGTCACACCACACATCCATCTTAACATTCTCATCTCTGCTACGTGCAATCTTTTTTCATCCGACTTTTTCACAGCCCAGCAAAACTCGTCAATGTGCAAGTTATATACGAGTACCTAAATATATATTTACAGGTGATACAATTTTATGTTCGAGGAAAGAGAAAACACCGTGAAAAGGGAAACCAATAAAATGCAGAGTATTTTTCTCAATTTAACAGAAAAACCTTCAAGGTAACTAAGAAGACATAAAATTTGATGAAGACGTATGAGTGGAACACACAAAGCGAAAGAATACTTAAAAGTTAGCTGTGTTTTCAGAATTCTCATCTTGATATACTTCATTACTTTTTCTGTGAAATAGATCTTATGTTATAAGCTAAAAATAACATGTTTTTCCCTAAACATAAAGTATGTTACAAATATTTATCTAAATAAATAAACAAAAACTGAGCAAGTGCGAGTCGGAATCGCGAACTGAGTTCCGTTCCGTTCCGTACAAACTTATCTATGTAAATAGTTGAATTCCCGAATGGAGTCTCGAAGATTTTATCGAATCGCAAGATTTTTTTTGTGACGTAAACTGTGCTATAAGACCTTGCTTTATACCAAATTTCAGGATTCTGGGACATATTGACACTTTGAAATTTACTTCAAATATTTAAATGATTTTATTTTGATTGACATCCCTAATTTAAGCTACAAACTTCTATTTATATATAAAAGCGAAATACCACTCACTGATTAATCACAAAATCTCAGAAACTGTAACACCTACAAACTTAAAATTTGGCAGGTAGCTTTCTTATAGGGTGTAGACATCTGCTAAGAACGGATTTTACGAAATTCCACCCCTATGGGGGTAAAACGGGGGTTGGAAGTTTGTATGGAGAAACCTATTTTTATTTAGGCACAAGCTAGGAATACATATAACCACACTCGTACAGAGTTGTTCTATTATTTTACTCTACAAGACGGTACATAAAATAGTACCTAATTTATATCGCTAGTTGTAAACTGATTCGTCGACAAGATAAGACAAAAATCGTAAACTAGTCATCATCAAAAGTTATCACTACATAATTTGCAACTGCCACATGAAACGCGTAATCAAAATATCATTTCAAGGAAACAACTAGGACGCATAATGTGTATAACTACTCCTTGAACAAAACCACAATCTATTTTTAACTTTATTTCCAGAGCATAAAATTCATTATTCTATGGCAAGAAAAGCTGTAAAATCTCCATGTCATTCATTTGGAGTAATGCATAGATCTCTAACGTGTTATTTGCACAGTTATTGTCATTCTATGGACGTTTATTGAACGTCTGTGAAAGCACTAATATAGTGCTAAATGGTGCTGTTGTTGAGACATAAGGCGTGGTTCAGACTGCGCAAGACGATTTCCGAAAAAAACTGTCCAATTGATAAGCATTTTGGACAGGGTTCTTTTTTAATTTAGTTTTTAAAAAGTTTTATTAATTTTTCTTATTTATCAGGCAAGGGACAGTCGGGTCAAACAGCAATCATCTTCAAAATGCTGTTACCACTACCATGCAGACGCCGTAGTAAGAAGGCCGCTTTCTTTTGCGTGATGTTTCATCTTCATGTTCCAGGGATCTGACTATGTAGCATAGCATAGCATAGTCGGCCTTGTAATGTTCCCACTGTTGGGACTCAGGCCTCCTCCCTAGGAGAGCGAATGGGCCGTAATCCACCACGCGGGCCCAGTGCGGGTTGGTGGATGTCACATGTCTTCGAATGTTTGGTTCTAGGACATGCCGGTTTCCTCACGATGTTTTCCTTCACCGTTTTGAGAGCAGTGGTGATGATATAAATTACACAAAGTAATGCGCCTGGCTGGGTTTGAACCCGCGACCTACAACTCGTAAGTCGGGGCTGTTACCACTCGGCCACCACTGCTATGACTATGTAAATGATATTTATTTTGCAAATAGGTTTAAAAAAAAAAAACACTATTACACGTCATTTTTTGTTTTCGTCATTTTAAACTAGATGAGGCCGGTGTTTCCTAGCCGACTTCCCTGAGAAGAAATACCGAAACAAACTCAGGGGTCAAAGTCTCTTTTAAAGTCCATACAGTAAATATGTAATGGTCAAATCACATGAAAATCATGCAGATTTGTCTGAAATGGTCTTTTGAAGAAAGAACCATACAGATTTGACCTGAATCTTAGTGATTCACGGACAGAAGAGCAATAAAATTAAAGATGCATCGCGTACCTGACGCATCGCCTACCTCAACATGACATTGTTTTTATTTCTATTCTAACAAAATGCAAGAGGAAAACATTTATGATCTATTTGTCACTCATATGACTCAACTTACAGCAATAAATAAGATTGTAGTGCAGGGATAGCCAATTTTTGGCAAGAAATAGAAAAGTCAGAAAACAGCTACGGTTGAAATCGAAATATATTTTTCAATAATTCATTGAAAAATATAAATTTCGATGCTCTTGTGCTCGCTCCCGCCGCAAATTTCCCACCACAAGCCGCGCGTCACCCCCGCAAAAAAACCATAAAAAGCGTATTGAAAAACGTTGTTTGATACACGTGAATGCCGCCTCGGCCGCAATGACAAACTTTCTTCACTTCTATCAAAATGAATAATAAGTATTCTATGTTAATATTCTTACCTGTGTGTAGTAAACAAAATAAAGATCTTGACTGGCCTGTAGATCAAGTGGCCCTGACTTTCAATTTCCACCCAAGACAAATGTTTGTGTGATGAGCACGATCATTTGATCTGTGTCTGGGTGTATATGCGTGTTTGAAATGAATCATTTTTTTTTTTAATATTTTAATAAAACACGTAGAAGCACATTTAAATTACATAATAATAAAGGTTTAATTTGAATTTGTTGTGCCTCCTGAAATGCTGCCATCGCCAACTATGCCAATTTAAATAAATAAAAGCAAAATTGAATTTTTACAAATTAAAAAAGAGTTCAAAAAGGTTACATTTAAAACACTGTTCCCCAGCTACACCCAGTTAAACTAAAAGCCGGTCGGCCAGCGAAAATTTTAAGCAGATAGATAAATGTGTTGCTTGCGGTAAACGTAAAAAGGTTCAACACCCCTGTTCTAGGTATTCTGTTGGTATGTGTAGCTGCAAAATTCTTGAACCGAGTTGCTCACCTGCCTCCTACGACACTACTAATAGTAACACGACGTCATACAAGTTCAATGTGGCCAGAAATATAATCTTCAGATCAGGGCCGTATTTCACCTATTAGTGGCCCTGGGCACAATATGATAATGGGGCCCTTATGACCATAATAAAGCACTATTTTGTTAGATGCGCGATGCACTACCATAACTGTTGATCAAAAACACAAAATAAAAATAATTCACTGATGATTTTTTCAAAACAGTTAAATTTAATATATGTATGTATTTATATGTCTATTATATATAATTAATTGTAAATATATATTGAAATTTCCTAAATCATACTGCAAACACATGCAGTCTGATTTTTTCAGGCGAGAGTAGAGTAGCTATCGATTATCGTTTGGTAATCCCAATACATCGCGGGGCCCTGGGCACGTGCCCATTGTGCCCGGTGGAGAAGAGGGGGGGGGGGGCTGCTTCAGATATTCGTGAAAGGAAAACGCATTAACTGAAAATAGCACATTATTAAGGAAAACTAACAGTTTCTTAAAAATATGTGTTCCGTTTCATACTACAACTTTAGTATACTTTTTAACCCACAGGTAGTTCGAAAGGGAACCCCGGGGTCCTACAACGCAAGGCAAACAAGGACCATAGAATAAGGTGTGGTTTTAGTCAGTAAAAGTCTGGGGAACCGATCACTTTTCCGAAAGTTTTTTGTTCGAATTTCATTTTACCGGAAACTATTGACTGACGTCTTTTTTGCTATATGCATTATTTGACATACATATTTCTAGATCATCGAAGTATCAAGTGTCAGTATTATTTTACCGAACTATATTTCGCCGATTTACAAAATAACTTTTTGCTATTGGCCGAAGCCTCTTTTGAACTTTTTTCATTTGCCAAATGATTTATTTACCATATTTTCACCACACCGAAACAACATTTTACGGAATTTCGATCACAAATATATAGACGGTTACTTGGTAGCATTTTCAATATTAAATTAAAATAGTATCATAAAAAGTCAATATGTTGTGTTACAAAATTCAGTGACAGAAACGAATCGCTGCAAAACCGACTTCATACAGTCTTGTCTGCCCTACCCCTAGAGTGTAATTAAAACCCGCGTAGGCGCGGAGGGGTAGGGCGGCCCGCGAGCTGAGGAGCAGGTGGTTTCAAGGCCCGCCGCCGCGGCTGAGGCTGGCCGGCAGAGCCGGCGCTACACCCGCGCTGCCGTCATGCGGCACTTTGCGGCCAATTTGAAGGCGCCCTTACTCCTTCGAAAAATCCGCAGCCCTGACAGGTGTCGTGCTAAACAGACCACGTAAATTTTGCTGACATCAATTTGAAGCGCGCATGGGACACAACGCGCTGTCAACTCAGGCTTGGTCCTTATTGAATGGCCGACGAGCCACGGGTAGCTAGCCGTCGGCCGGTTGTCGTCCTGGGTTCTACTTACTACCTTGGTATGTATTACAGCTGTAATATTCCTGGAACGAGCTCACCTGCCTCCCACGCTACTACTAACAGTTTCCATCGTTACACAAGTTAAATATATTTGCAAGAAATACAATCTTCTGATGTTTGACAAAGTGAAACACATTAATTGCCATCCAAGTGACATGTGGCACCATTTTAGCGGACACTCGAGTGTTTTGTGAGCATGAGGTGCGAGCAAAGGTGACACCCGGGTGCTTAAAATGCTACTTCAATGTAGTTTAACTATGTATAATAGAAACAGATTGAAATACATTGCTTAAGGGTCTGCTAGTCTTAAGGCGTGTAGTCCCTTGAACATCTGGCCGGAATTAAATGGCGGCAGTTTTTTTTTTTTAAGGTTGGAAATCATCCAAATGACTTCTCGCGCTCTGGGTGGAGCGGAAGGGCGTGTCAGACTTTTGCTGACTAAAACCACACCTGTATCCTTCAATTACCCTTTGCGTTCGAGGACTACGGGTTTCCCTTTCAGAAATTCTCAGCGGTCCTAGCTAGCGAGCATCGGCCCTGCCAGGGGCCCCCTACGGTTGCTGTACGAGTATCTGTGCATTTAATTCCGGTCAGCTGCGCCCGGATAGAGGCCCCGCTGACCTTTAAATTCATTTTCTTTGCGAAATATTGATTGATTTACATATGCTATGTTCATGCTGAAGAACACTTAACAAGCAATTTTATTGTGTAAACATATTTCTAAAAATCAAAGCCATTTGAAAGGAGTAGGGAAAACAAGCAAAAAAATACCACGTTTGTAATTTTTTTTTTTAGCAAAGTATTAGTCTTACGAAAAAATCATATGTTGATAATGTTGTACATGAATCTATAATAAACATATATTTTTTTCAAACCTATTGACCTAGCCGTTACCGAGGAGTAGACTTCAGAAAGTCACTGTTTTATAGCACTGCTCTGGAGTTAGGGCCTTAAGATTGCGTACATCTCGTAAATAAACGATCTTTCTTTCTTTCCATAGGAGCGTTTACGAAAAACTATCAGTTTTCTAAAAGAATCATGTGTTCTATTCAGAAATTAAAACTGTAGTCTACTTTATCATGTACCTATCTTAAAAAAAATCTTACGTATAAAAAAATTTTGTTGCGATTAATATTCTAGTATGTTGGTATGTACCTAGTTGCAATATTCCAGCAACAAGCCCACCTACTTTTTTTTTATTAATGATAGGCTCGCGTTTGACCACCATCTCACCTGATGGTAAGCGATGATGTGGTCGACGATGGAGCACGCTTGCCTAGAAGTAGCCTATGTAGTACTTCCTACGACTCTACTAATAGCATAGTTATATATCGTCATATATTTTGAGCTATACGAATACTGACAACCGCTTGCACTGACTGGACTGGTCTACCCAAATCTGTTCTGTGTGGTTCTTTCCTCAAAAGATAATCTCAGACACTAATCTGCATGGTTCTCATATGATTTGACCATTACATGTTTGCTTTATGGACTTTAAGAGACTTTGACCTCTGAGTTTGTTTCGGTGTTTCTTCTCGGGGCAGTCAGCTAGGAAACACCGGCCTCATCTAGTTTAAATTGACGATAAAATTGACGTCTTAAGGTGTTTTTTAAGACCTGTTTGCAAAATAAATATCATTTATCATTTATAAGGTTAATCTGGCAAAAAATACAATCTTCAAATGTTTTATAAAGAAAAATACATTTTAGTGGAAACTGATTTTAAAGTTGAGAACAAAAGATGACATGTGTTAGATAAATATTGAAGAGCATATTAAAATTTAGTGTTATTTCAAAAAATTATAATGAATTGTGTATTTGTTATACAGTTCATTATAATTTTTGCGAAATGTATGTTTTTAAATAATTTGAACAAAAATTAAAGTTGCTCTGTCTGTTTGTTGCATTTTAACAACTAACCCGCTCAATTAATTTTGATTTATCTATTTATATAAAAGGAGAAACTGACTGACTGACATATCAACGCGTAGCCAAAACTACTGGGACTAGGAGTGTGAAATTTTACACAAGGCTTCCTTTTATGACAAAAGCGAGCACTACGAGAGGAATGAACAAAATTCACACGTTAAGGGGTTGAAACAGGGATCTAAAGTTTGTATGGAGAAGCCTATTTTCAAGCAGGCGAAGCCGCTGGCATAAACTAGTTTTATTGTAAACAAAACAATTTCCTCCCAGAGCGTAGTGTCTCATGGACTATAAATTTAATTATAGAAATGATAAAACGTGAATTCTTCGACACCTAGCCGAAAAGTCGTCCATTGTGATTAATACCAATTAGACACATAACTGCATTATAATAATGTTTTAGGAATTAGAGTAGGCGTAGTGTGAAGGAAGTAAAAATAAAGTCCGAAGTGCACAATACAAAGAAAGATAGTTTACTGCGCAGAGTCACAGCACACACGAGTTCCACTAGAGTAGATAGATTATGTTTATATTTGTACGATTACACAATTTACAATTTTACAACAGATTATACAATTTGACAATTAAGAATTACATGACATCATGTCGTTCGTTGGCAACACGCACTGGTCATAGACTTTCATCTTGAGACAGTGTGTTGCCAGTGATGACATAAGGCTCCGAAACGTGGTCGCTTACAATGGGCCTCATCAGAAGGCTTAAAGTCAGTCAAGGAAAGGGCTATGCTCGGAGTTTCCTTGCGTGATCGCGTTAGAAATTAAGATATCCACAGGAGAACCAAGGTTACAGACATAGCCCGAAGAATCGCCAAACTTAAGTGGCAGTGGGCAGGGCACATTGCTCGCAGAACAGATGGTCGATGGGGACGAAAGGTTCTGGAATGGCGACCACGTACCGGAAGACGCAGCATTGGAAGGCTTCCCACAAGGTGGACCGATGACCTGATGAGGGTCGCGGGAATCCGATGGATTTGAGACGCACAGGACCGGTCATTTTGGCGACATTTGGGGGAGGCCTATGTCCAACAGTGGACGTCTTTCGGCTGAAATTATGATGATGATGTCGTTCGTTCACGAAAGAATTTATATGTAATAAAAGCAAAGTTATTATAATAAATAGGAATAGGTCACTAAAATGTAAATAAGTCATAACATCTGCTTCAAAAACCACACTTCTTTATGCATGACTAAAAATACCAAGAGAAAAACTAAGATGATTAATGACAATACTTACATAATAATTTAATTCATTAACGCTCAGGCGGTAGCCGGCGCCCGGAAGCCATTGTCTTACTATTGTGTCTCTAATTACGCACGTCATATAAATTCACGAACACGACAGAGACCGATCGCCAAACACTTACATAATTTGAATAACAAAACAAAAAATCTTACCATTACTTACGTACTTAATAGTAAAAACTAATCCATCATTAGACTAAGTACCAGAAAAAGCATTGACAACATTGTAACGACCTCAAACGAAATCGCATAAAAGCAGTTCAATGACCAATCAAAAATAAAAACTGCACTAAAATATCAAATCACTTTAATTTCTTTGAAGAAAAAAAAAACGTAAATAAATTCTTTCATAAAATGCATCGAGTAAAAAACGTCCTTTCGACGTGTCATCGTGTTCCCGAGAAACCGGAGGTCATGACATACAGACGTGAAAAACATTACACATATTAATAAACATTGCGATTATACGCAATGTGTGGGCGCGACTATAAAGTCGTTTTACTAAACGCAACTGATTGGGATAGTATGGAGGATTAAGGATTGCTGCGGAGCGTGCGACTATGCGATTATTTTTAGGACAAATTATATGCGACTTTCTAATTTCGTTTTTTGATTCTAACTTCATCATTCGGTATGTTCGGTGTGTATTTTAGCGATAAGACCGCCCATTGTGACACCCTATTAATTTTAAGTTCCTAATGTAATTTGTATTTTGGTGTACAATAAAGAATATATCTATCTATCTATCTATTTCTTTAAAATAATCAGGAATGAAAATAACAACTAAAATGTTATAGTAACTAGATGCCACCACAAATTATTAATTTGGCACCGAAATAACATATTGAAGTCAAAATACAGCACAAAATTCAAACGCCTATGACGCCAAAAACAATTAAAACGAGCCGTCATTGTAGAATCCAATTTTACGCAACCCAAAAATACCTGACATAACTAAAGCTCCATCATTACGTAGTTCAGTAACCCCACAATAGTGACAGCAATCACGAGACTCCTGTCAAAATTCCCTCATGCGGAAAAAAAAACCGCCGGAAAATCGTACCGTTCGTGCCAGATCTTACGTTGAAAAATGGTTGTTGGCCAAGAGCCAAATGCCTGATATTGTGCATACGGTAAAGCACTGTTGATTCATAAGGAGGGTTATTTCATGTTTTTAAACACGTCACGGTATTGGGAATCACGAGGTTCTCAATACCGTGCTCCGTGCGTGTTGTGGCCGATATTACGTCACATCAAACATAGAAAGAATTTGGTAAATAAACTTTTATGATTGATTGGTATTTTCGCTGAAGAATGGCCGCTGTGACGCTCGTGTTCGATAGAGTTTTTAATGTGAAGGAACATGGCTTTGATCTGGTTGTTATGTCTGTTGTTAAATAAGAATGGCTGTAAGGAATTTGATGTCTAAAGCGTACTACTGTCCACGGACGCTTTGCTTCAGAGATGCGTATTCGATGCTCTATCGAGTACGCGTCTATGAAGCTACACGCCCGTGAACAGTAGCCCTTAGTCAGCTTTAAAAGACGAAATAAAACAAACTTGAGCGATTTTATGAAGCCCGACTCGTAAAAGTTTGTCATCGAATTATTTACATTTGGGCAGACAGAAAACAGGATTAAGATATAAATAATAAACTTCACGTGAATAAGCAGGTGCACGTGATGAATTTGTTATTTCTTTAACTGTTTGTTTTTATTTCAATTTTATATTTTGTAAAAACCGAACACAGATTGACAATAACAAAAAAAATTATGATAATAGGAAAAGACTTTTTTTTAATCATATAAACTAGTGCTTGACCGCGATCCCACCTAATGGTAAGCAGTGATGATATCGTTGATGGTGAATCGCGCTAGTTACTCAGTACTCAGAAAATCGTGGGTAAGCTGTAGATAAATGTTTTTTTTTTTAAATTTATGATTTTGAGGTGAGAACTTATCCAAAGACTTTTCTCGCTTTTAAAAAATACACCTAAGGAACAGAAGTGGGTTTCACAAATGATATTTTAATCAGCAAACAACTTCACACTGGCCTGTAAAAAGAAACTTAAGGAAATTTGAGGGTTTCCCTGATGTCCAGTTTAAGAACGGTTCCGAGCCACTAAATCAAGGTATATCGGCGTCCAAACAATGCCTAACCACCTATAGATTCCACCTGTTGAGCACTTGTAAACCTTGGCCCATTCCATTGATGTCGGCCGGCCACTCGGCCAGGCTATTCTTAGGGAATGGCGTAAGCTGGATTCCTGGTGGCGCCAATGCCTGTTTCAAGTGACATGAACAGAAATAAATTGGGTTTCTGTTTTGGAAATACTGGTTTGAAGCCATGATTAAGATTGTTAATGTTTTTTGGTACAAAGATATTATGAATGATTGTGTGAAAGATAATAAATATTGTACAAATCTACACTAATATTATAAAGAGGTAAAGTTTGTTTTATTGTTGTTTTTCAGGGTTCCGTACCTCAAAAGGAAAAACAGAACCCTTATAGGATCACTGTGTTGTCCGTCCGTCTGTCAGTCTTTCTGTCAACACCCTTTATCTCGGGAATCAGTCATAAACCATTGACCCTCTTCTACAAAGAAATTTTAGACATTTTAGCATTTGTAAGGTGGAACTGCACTTTTGACCCCTGAATTTACATTTAAAACATAAACCAGTTTGTACAACTGAAATTAGACAAATAAACAGCTCCTAGGTAATTATCTAAAGCCCGAAGCAAATTAAAATTACTAGAATCATTGGCAGTACTAATAACGTGTAAGCATCCGCCAGAAGCTTCAAACGCTACACCATAATACCTTCTAATTGGTAGCCTATAGTCTTAAGCACCACCATCTTGGCACATAATACCTTTGGAGAAAATGAATTCTTAATAGACAATAAGATATTAGCATATTATGAAATTGAAAATGGGAAATTCAGCGAGATTAGAGTGAATAGGTTACTTCTAGGCAAGCGTGCTCCATCGTCGGCCATATCATCGATTACCATCAGGTGAGATGGTGGTCAAAAGTGAGCCTACGCATAATAAAAAAAACTGGGCAAGTGCGAGTCGTTCCGTACTAACTTATCTAAGAAAACAGTTCAACTCCCGAATTGAGTTACGAAGATTTTTCCGAATCCCAAAAAGTTTTTTTTTTGTAATATAACTACAAATTTACAGTTTTCAGAATTTTTCCTATACTTGTGTTATGAGACCTTGCTTCATGCCAAATTTCAGGATTTTAGGTCAACGGGATGTACCCTATGAATTTTGATTCCCTTGAGAGTGTCGAAATACCACGTTATTTGCGACATAAACGGCCGTATCTTTTTTTTCGTTAACTCAGATAGGTATTTGATTTTTTTCACAGCTTCAAGGGACCGCAGACCTGAGTATATGGTTTTAATTTCAACTCGATACCTCCACGCGTTTCCGAGATAAAGGGTATTGACAAACATACGGACGGACAACAAAGTGATCCTATAAGGGTTCCGTTTTTTCCTTTTGAGGTACGGAACCCTAAAAAAATAGATTTCTGTGGCCCAGTGCTACCGGCCCTTACTTAGCCAGGCGCATTACTTAGTGGAATTTATTTCATCACCGCTGCTCTCAAAATGGTGAAGGAAAACTTCGTGAGGAAACCGGCATGTCCTAGAACCAAAAATTCAAAGACATGTGATAACCACCAATCCGCAATGGGCCCGCGTGGTGGATTATGGCTCATTCCCTCTCCTGGAGAGAGGGTTGAGTCCTAGCAGTAGGAATATTGTACGGTTGATGACACTATGCTTACTGGTAATTTTATTTATTTATTTATTTAAACTTCATGTACAGTGGTCGTACAAAACCGCACTGAGCTGACGACGTCACCAAAGTCACGTGACAACCATGGATGACGGGACGCACAGAAACGTTGTTCGGTTAGTATGGCTTAAAAAGGGAAGGCCATAACCCAGCATTGGGTGATATTGTGGACCGCCCGGAGGACACGGTGGAGGTGTGCCCCGCTTGGGCGGAGCAACGCCGTGTCCTCGTGGGGGCGATCGGCGGCGGCGATCTCTCGCACCGGGCCTTGGTACAGGCTATGGTCCGGAGCGAGGAGGAGTGGCAGGCGGTCGCCTCCTTCTGCGAAGCAGTAATGCTAGCAAAGGAGGCGGCCGATCGCTCACGCGATCAACGGGCAACGGTCCTCACGCCCCAATCGCCGCCGGGATTCCGATCCCGATTTCCGGCCATCGTAGGCGCAGGCTTGCGGACGGCGAGCAATGGGTGGCTCGCCGTCCGACCGTACGGTAACCGTCTGGATCGAGCCCAAGTCGTCGACGGCGCGTGCTGTTCCACGCGCGCCTCAAGGAGATTTCAGCAACTGTAGGGGCCTACTAGCAGGGTCGAAGCCTGCTGGGGCCAAGGGTCTGATTCTGAAAGGAAGAACCGGCCCTGGTACGAAAGGCAACGAAGGAACAGGAGTGGGTTTTTAGTCAGTAAAAGTCTGACACTATCTCCCGCCCCGCCCAAAGGCGTGGGATGTCATGATTTTCCCACCGAAAAAAAAAAAGCATGGGGTGATTTCAAGCTTAATGATGAAGATGACACAAAAATATTCAGTGCCTTTATTGGCCTTGACCTGATTTTGAAACAACAGAAGAAAACAAATCTTTTATAAACACTTAGAACAGGCACGTAAAAGTGTATATCAAGAAGTCATCAACATTATTTTTTTTTATTCTTGATAGGTTCGCGCTTGGCCACTATCTCACCTAATGGAAAGCGACGATGCGGACTCTTGACTTAAAGATTCCCGGGTTGTAGCCATCAGGAAACACAGATTCCGGCAGTGAAACACACATAGGCGAAGTCTATCATCATCATCATCATCATATCAAGCCGAAAGACGTCCACGGTTGGACATAGGCCTCCCCCAAACGTCGCCTCAACCAACGGTCGATGTCTTGGGCACAGAAAATTCCATTAAATCTAATTCACACTTACAAACTACGCAAGAACACGTCCGTATCTTAGATATTAGAACGTAAGATAAACACGCTACATATTTATGATTAAACGCAGATATACGTAAATACACGACATACAAGACAAAGGATTACATAGATACAGTTGTAAACGCCCACTCACAGTGTTAGGCACAGCGCACAGTTTGGTGTGATTAAGTATGTATTAGCACAGTATAGATATATGGAACAGTACGGAAACTACCTACAAATGTTCGAAACGGCTCACTCACACAAACATACGCATCGACGAGACTCCTAAGCGGCATTCGCTACTGACAGGACCGCGAGAAACGCTTAGGAGTCTCGTCGATGCGTATGTTTGTGTGAGTGTGCCGTTTCGAATATTTGTAGGTAGTTTCCGTACTGTTCCATATATCTATACTGTGGTATTAGTGCCTACAGATATACCTACGCCATACTTATATTTTTAGTCTAGGTGGAGAGTCAGAGGAAGGCCAAAGAAAAGATGTATAGATTGTGTGAAGAATGATATGATAGAAAAGGAAGATAGTGAAAGCATGACGGGTGACAGGACAGAATGGAAGAAAAAAAACGGGCGAGTCGAACTCGCGCACTGAGGGTTCCATACAAATTTACCTACTTATGATAACAGTTCAATTCCCGAATTGAGTTACGAAGATTTTGCCGAATCGCAAAAAAGTTCTTTTTTTTGTGACGTAACTACAAATTTACAGTTTTCAGTTTTTTTTCTATAGGTACTTGTTCTATGAGACCTTGCTTCATGCCAAATTTCAGAATTCTAGGTCAACGGGAAATACCATATGAATTTTTATTCTTTTGAGAGTATCGAAATACAGGTTTTTTGTGACATAGACGGCCGTATCTTTGATGACGTATATTTTTAGTCTGGTCATAAATACTGTTACAATAAAAACATAATATTACGTTTAAATTTGGAATCTGTCATTTCTTAAATAAATATTCATTTTGTTTTCTCATTTTCGCGCCAATCGGTGTTAAATATTTTTGTGATATAAAAATGGAGTGGTTTTTTTTATCAGCCTTGAAGAATTTTCAAACAAAATTTTTCTCATCTGTTCCGTATTATCGCAATTGTTCATGTGGTGGTGAAAACTTTTGCCGAAGCAAAGTTAGCAAGCGATCCCACACAGTGGCAATTTATCAGCGAAAACGATAATACAAAATTTAGAATTGAACACGTGACATTTCTTGATTGTCAAAACATTTGCGACTGACCAAGTGGCATTACGGTAAAGCGTGTCAATCCCATACAATTTGACACGACACATATAAAGCCCAAGGTGTACGCAATGGACGACGATCAATCGATAGCTCGCCTTCTGGCCGGCCGGTAAGAACCGAGCCGGAGTCATCGACGGCGCGTAGTGTTCCTGGGAAACATGTGTGTCACGGGAATTTCTGATACCGTGATCTTGGTAAGCAAAGGGCAAGTGAAGAACACAGGTGGGTTTAGTCAGTAAATTTCTGACACGCGCTCTCGCTCCGCCCTAGAGAGGGAGAAGACCGTTGCTTACTAAGGCGTACGCAATGGTGCAACCAATTTTATAGATTGTAGTAATCAATCTTAATAGTGAACGCCCACTTTTTTAATTGGGCCTACGTACGCCACGTACGCCGATCTGGGCGCGTCGGTCTCCATACATTTTATATGGCAACTATACTTGTAGAGCAACTTTAGATCCACGCTACGCGACGCACCGCTACGTACAACTCAGTCGTCGGTATAATTGTGGTATAATGTAGTGCCCGCTTGAATCTACGATCATCCTAAGATACGTCGATAACGAAACGCTTATAATCACAAATAAGAACACCAGAACGCCATCGATACGCTTCACAGGTTGTTTCGACAGCAACTGGTTATGTTTACGCTAACTCTCCGTGAAGATAACAGGCCTGCAAGCGATGATAGCGGCTTGATAAAAGTATGTGTTAACGGTTCAACAGGCAGTTTCGCAGTTCAGAATTAAAATCTTTTGCCGTCGCTCTGGGCGGAGCGTGAGGGCCTGTCAGACTTTTACTGATCAAAACCACACCTATGCTCCTTCAGTTGCCCTTTGCGGTCTAGGACCAGGGGTATCGGCGGTTGGAGTGTGAGGACATTCGTTCCCTCACGCGTGCGGCCTCCTCCATTGCTAGAATTACTGCTTCGCAGAAGGAGGCCACCGCCTGCCATTCCTCCTCGCTTCGGATCATAACAAACCAGGGCTCGGTGCCGATTACCTCCACGAGGATACGGCGATGCTCCGCCCAAGCGGGACACACCTCCACCGTATGCACCTGGGCGCCTGAATCCGATGCAGGAACCTCCCGAACTTGCCATGTCCGGTGAGGACCTGCGTCATGCGGAAGATGAGGACGCCGTGTTGCCGCTCCAGCCACTCCTCAAAGAGGGGAATAGCATGGGTAGGATGAAAGCAGGAAGAAAATATGCATCTTCAAGATGAGAGAAAAGGATACGTATCTACATTGTATGAATCAGACAGCTGGCGCCCGCACCGTCGTATAGCAATTGTAGTGTAGTTGACGGATGTAGGGAAGTCTGATCATAAGCATACTACCGCCTTCAATACGATGATGAAAAACATTATAAAAAACAGACGTATCCACGCTAGTGTCAGAAAAATCGAAGACATTTGACATCCATCAACCTCGAACTATGCCCGAGTAGTGGATTACGGTCCACTCAATCTCTCAAAGAGGAAGCCAGTCTAGGTGAGTCTTAGTCTTAGCAGCAAGAAAGTTGTAGGTTTCGTATCTGCTATGCTAAAATCGGCATCATCAGGTAGGAAGACGCAGCGTTAGAAGGCCTCCCACAAGGCGGACCGATGACTTGGTGAGGGTCGCGGGAATCCAAAGGATGCGTGGCGCACAGGACCGGTCATTATGGCGACGCTTGTGGGAGGCCTATGTCCAGTGGACGTCTTTCGGCTGAAATGATGATGATGATGATGAGGTCGATACCTAAAATCATCGCAAAAGCCTAATAATTTAAATCCCAATGAGGAAAATAACGTTCAAGGCAACACCTATAGGATAATTCCAAGAGTTTTTATTTCAAGTATTGGCTCAGCTTCATAAGAATAACTCACTTCAGAGTGAGCGATCGGAATTCAACGTACAAAACCATCATAAATATTTACAGTTCAGTAACCTTTCGCCTTCAGCATCATATTTTTCTCATTGTATGACTAACAACAGGAAGAAAACTATAAATTTATTATATTTTCTTTCAATACAATAGACATAAAATATTGCAACCAAAATATATAAATCATAAAATAAAAGTAGAGTTACATTATCTCTAGTAAAATAGAAATTACATATCTACATTCTTTATTCTGCAGAACTAGATGTTTACGAAACTATCAAATGCAAGCGAAAAACCAATTCATCTTTCACAAAACGTGGGTATTTCAAAAAAAGAGAGCTAAAATTGTGACGCGCCTGCGCGTAAGATTCAAAAATTTAATTCATCAATGAGAATGTTTATATTGGCTCAGGCAGCTGACCTTGACGGACGCATCTAACGCTCTCCATTCATAAGATCTGTGTTGTATCTATCAGTGAATGCATGTATTATTAATACTAGCTTGTGCACGCGGGTTTAGACACGTGGAATTTGGGAAACTACGTCATTCCAAAATAACAGTTTGATGATGAAGTTTGGTTATAAATACGACTGGACATACTTAATAGTGAAATCAAATATTTCTATACTAAATTTGTTTTCTCTGCATAGCCGAAACTAGATTTAGGAATATTAAGCTAGTACCGTAAATAAAAACCAGGGTGTTCCATAGGTGTTTTTTTCTAAACGATAAACGTATAAAATATGACAAACTTACTACTACAATCATTTGGTAGTTTTACCTGAAAAGATTTCCGGGAGTTTTTAAAATTAGTACCTAATTTTATATAGATTTTGATTTGTTCTTTCCGAATTTCAATTTTGCGTATTTTTGTTTTTATCGTAAAATGAGTCGGAAAGAAGATATTTTAAAAAAGGCGCAATTTTTGACGCCATTTTTCCAATATGGCGGCGCGAGCGGCAGAAATACGAAGTGGCAAAGTTGAAATTCGGAAAGAGCACATCAAAATCCATAAAATTACTAATTTTCCTAACTCCCGAAAAACTTTCCAGGTATCCACTATTTTTCGAACCAAATGACTGAACTAAATTACCTGAAGAAAATTCTAGCATCATAACGTCACTGCATGTTTTCAATACACTTCAAATCCATAGTTTTATAAATTCAAATGATGAAGTACACGTGGGTCGGTATGCCTAAGTAACTGATGTTAGGTCGACAGAATATAATGGAGTGTTTGTATTTTAATTTTAAACCTCTGTTATGACTGCGACATTGTCTTTACGCGGAATTTTGTGTCACGTTTCGTATTCAGTCTTCATGAGAATTCTCAATACGCACCAGGTTATTGAAGGAATGTTATAGAGATTCAGGACGCTATTATTCAGTTAAAAAGCACATTTGGAAGACCCATCAAAACTATTCTATATTTAAGTGTGAACAACATGCTTTAAGCTGTTGATCCCCGCATTAACGCCGGCGTTCACGCGCCATTGTCTTACTATTGTGTCTCTAATTACGCCCTCAAAAGGTTAAACCGGCTATAGATATATAGTTTATCAAACTACCCACGGCATCCTAAATCCGTCCATGTAACATTAGCTACCTGTATATCCAAATCCGACCCAATTCCTTTCTAAACTCCTGTTATAACTGCCCCGAATACCGGCACAAAAGATTGATAACATATTCTGGCACGAACCGGAATAGTACAGTCATAGCAGCACTCAGTGTCTAGACACCTAAAACCTGCCAAAGTTGGTCGAAAACTATTCTTGTTGGCACTTCGGTTTATTGCAATCGTGGACTGTCTAAAATGGAAGTTATTTTTAAATACTTCTCTCAAGAATTCTGTTCGAAATGTTCAAGTTTTAGGCTACGAGTTATAGAGGTATATCCACAGAAATCATAATAATAAGGCAATAGAAATGCTGTCTACTGTCTTACCAACACATAGACAAACAATAAATACACACTATCGCCAATACATGCATCGGACCCTGTAACCAATAATAAATGTGTGCGAAAAGCAGAGAATGATATCGCCCGCTCACTCACACTTAGCGCACTTGTGTTCTACGAGACACATGCGCGGCGACAAGGTCACGCGTCTTTGCGACTTCTATTGCCTTATTAAGATTTCTATGAGTATATCGGTTTTGATGTCTGACTGGTAATATCAACAGGTAAGTTGGACGATATTGGGGACAAGAAATAATGCTATTTGCCTAGAACCCTTTAACCTCTCACGTCGGATAGGTCCGACGAGGGTTTTCGCGTCCTATTTCGCCAGGGTGGTGTGTTTGCGACTGATACTCCATCTCGTTTAGCTCTTCAATCCCCATAGGTGATAGAAGAGCTGACGAGATGGAGTCTTTGGTCGAGGATGTGCGACCCCAGCGAAATAAATGTCTTTTAACCGCTTACGTCGGATATATAAAAGGTTAATAAAAGAGGAAGTCTCGACACTACAGTCATTGAAACTACAAAATTCTGGTTCCTTTTATTTGTGGGATATAATCAAATTAGCGTCTGCTATCGGCTTTATTTATTATATACCATATTGTACACCTCATAATGTTATGCTTCACCCGCGTGAAAATAGGTTTCTCCATACAAACTCTGGATTTCCGTTCCATCCCTTTAGGAGGTGAATTTTGGAAAGTCCTCTCTTTGTGCTCGCCTACGCCATAAAAGGAAGCTTTTCGACTGTACCTTATGTCAGTCAGGTTCTCCTTTTATAATAGAGAACTTCTCGCTCTAGGTCGAGCGAGAGGGAGTGTCAAACCTTTACTGATTAAAATCCACTCGTGTTTGTATGTCTTTTTTGCCCCTTTGCTTTGCAAGGCCAAGGTGAAATTCTTTCGTACATTGCAGCAGGCCATAATCTTTCTACCCCAGTCCCATGATCCTTGGAGCATTTTTTTAGCTAGGTTGCTTCATTAAGTAATCATTAAGAAAAAATAATAGTTCTGCATGTGATAATAGTTGTGATGACTTGACTGCATTACTTCTATACCGAATTTCATTTGATTCATTTGAATAGTTTTAACACAAGAGTGGTTTTATAAACATATTAGAGAAATTTACGAAACCTATATATAGATATAAAAGCGAAATACCACTGATTAATCTCAGAAACTATATCACCTACAAACTTGAAATTCGGCTGAGAGGTTCCTGGTAGGGTGTACACATCCGTTAAGATCCGGATTTTACGAAACTTCAACCCTAAGGGGGTAAAACAGAGGTTGAAGGTTTGAGTGGACAAACCTACTTTTATGCGGGTGAAACCGCTGCCAGAAGCTAGTATACTATATTGTACACCTGTTGGAACTCTTAATATGAAAAAAACGTTCATGGTTATAAGAACTGCGATATTATAGAAAATACAAAACACAAAGAAACCAATAGATAGGTACCTAATTTTGACAAAAGAATAACGTACCTTTAATATAAAAATTATTTGAACTTATAATTCCAAGTCAATCCAAAGATATAACACTTCAAAGCAACCCGTTTTAAAAAACGGCAATTGCCGTAGAATTTTGAAGAACTAATATTTTTCTAAACTATTACTTATGATGACATCTAGCAAAAAAAAAACTTTGCATCACTATAAACGGGCTACCAGTATCTAGATGTGTCGCATATCTCATGCAATCCATTCATCTTTTCTTTGGACACGTTTAAAATTTTGTTTTACCCAAGAGTTATTTTACTCTGCAAAACTAATGAGGACTGACATAAAAGACAGATAATTACATAGTACCTGGCAGTTTCCTCTAAGATAATACAGTGAAATCAATATGGCTGATCTCTCAAGTACAACATATAACTAGATAAAGAGCAGTGTATGAGATAGCGTGGGAATATTTCCGAGGAAATTAAAGTTTAAGATACTCATAATATCCGTATTATATGATATCCTAGACTCGTGTACGTAATGCCTGCATTAATTACTTCCTTCCTCGGTGTGTCTATCATAGTAAGTTTTATTGTGTCTTTTATCCAGACAAGTTCTATTTAGATATAGTTGGAAGTCGCGAGTTTCGCGGGGACTTTACCTAATTTATTTTCATCATCACTATTGCTCTCAAAATGATAAAGGTAGGTAACATCATAGAATCAAAAATTCAAAGACAAGCTACATCCGATCCGCACTGGACCTGTGTGGTGGACGGTTCATTCTCTTTCCTAAAGGGGAGGCCTGAGTCCCAGCACTGGGAACATTGTAAGGCGGATTATGCATGCCATGCCATGCCAGGTCTTGTAGTTCTATAGAGGGCAAATTCGACCAAACTTTAATACCCAATAACCGACTATCAGTCGTATTGGGTATGCCAATAATTTGTTGAGCAACAGTTGAACAGTATTGTCCACGCGCTAGTCTACGTCAAAGAGTTGGCCATTTTATTTTAATAAATTATATGAACTAGTGTTTGACTGCGATCTCACCTATGCAAGTAGTGCACAATTTTATCATCACTCTATACCACGACAATGTTTGTAAACTGGTTTCAAACACGTCCACACACGTCAACAGTTGCAAAACGAATGTTTACGCAGACCAGGCGACCAATTGTCATGGTGCAATGATCAACTCTGCAACACTGATAGATATAGCACAATACGTTGATCAACTTTGTTTACAAACAAATGTTTACCATAGCTTGACCTTGCAATTATCGAAAAAAAAAAAAAATAAGTATGAGATTTAAATGCGTTATCGAATTACCGTCCACGTGGTCAATCTCAAACATGTTGAACATTTGGCAATCGTTATAGCTCTAGACAAACTGATGGGTGTTCCAGTGTACCTATAAATAAATTAATATTATAAAGAGGGAAAGTTTGTTTTTATGTTTTTTTGTTTGTAGGAGGTAATCTCTGGAAGTACTGGCACAGTATAGATTTAAGGAACAGTACGGAAATTACCTACAAATATTCGAAACGGCACACTCACACAAACATACGCATCGACGAGACTCCTAAGCGGTCTGTCTTCTCGCGGTCCTGTCAGTAGCGAATGCCGCTTAGGAGTCTCGTCGATGCGTATGTTTGTGTGAGTGAGCCGTTTTGAACATTTGTAGGTAGTTTTGGGAACACATTCATAATGCGTACAGCTAAGGAGTGGAATTCTCTGCCGGAGTCTGTGTTTCCTGATAGCTACAATCTAGGGGTCTTTAAGTCAAGAGTGAATAGGTTACTTCTAGGCAAGCGTGCTCCATCGTCGGCCACATCATCGCTTACCATCAGGTGAGATAGTGGTCAAACGCGAGCCTATCAATAATAAAAAATAAAAAAAAGTTTCCGTACTGTTCCATATATCTATACTGTGGTACTGGTCCTATAGCTAAAATTTTTTCACCGATAGAAAGCTGCTTTATTCCTGATTGACATAGGCTATATTTTATGTACGCGGGCGAAGAGCCGCGGGCAAAAGCTAGTCACTAATATTATAAAGGCGAAAGTTTGTGTGTATATGTTTGTTACTTCTTTACGCTCGAACGTCTGAACCAGTTCTGGAATAGCACAGAGAATACCTTTCATCCCGCGATTATAATAATAATAATATATTCCACAACTAACAGACAACGCCGTCTAGTCTCAAGCTAAGCAGAGCTTGTGTTATGAGTACTAGACAACTGATAAACATACTGATATATTTCTAAATCCATACATATTATAAATAAATTACACCCAGACACAGAACAAATGATCGTGCTCATCACACAAACATTTGTCCTGAGTGGGAATCGAACCCACAACCTCCGGCATAGCAGTCAGGGCCACTAACCACTAGACCAACAAGCCAGTCATTATGTTCCCTTGGGACAATTTTCTATTATCAAGTGGGCGAAGCCACTGACAGTAGCTAGTGTGATATCGAAAGGAGATCGCATGAGATAGGTTAACGAAATGGCATGTAAAATATACTTCTAAGGATTTTGCTGTTCTAGAATAGGTTTGAAAATTGAGTAGAACTAAGAAATGTTTAGTTTTTTCGGTTTGGACATACGAGTATATCGAATCTTGAAGAAAAGTATAAGTAAATTTAACATAACTTCCCAAGTATTTCATTGAAGTAAAAGTCCCGGACCTAAATCATACCGTCGTAGAGTGCGACACTAGTATAACAAAACAAGCAAAGCCATACGCAAAAGCTAGTGTAGTGCAAAATAGAGCGTGAACCAGCATGTGTTAGCCACCAACTAACAGCGTGGTTCCTTTACGAAGATACGTATCAGTTCGTTCCGGGAAACTGTTGAAACTTGACTCGGCTTCGAAATTAAAGGAAATCGTCGTTATTAGAGCAAGAAATGTTTTGAGAAAATTGGCTTTTCAGTGTAGTGAGAGAATTTATAGAATCAGAAAGATCCATTATTATGTTAAGACTAGATTCTAGGAAAACTATTCCTGATATATATATATAAAAAAAAAAACATTGCCCCACAATAGGAATTATTCCTTTAACGTTAATGCGTATGTTTGTGAACGCATTCACGTTACACGTTCAAGTTGTGACGTTACATACACCAAACACCTATCTGTAGGTCTTACAAAATATATATATACGGAACCATCTTACACAGATGGTATACGGTATTCTAAAAAGTATACTAAAAATAACGTTGTATACTACCGGGATAAAAGTATACTATGTGCTATTCCTGGTTATGGTCTACACGTGTGAAAATTTCATCCGAATCCCTGCAGCAGTTTTAGCGTGAAGGAGTAACAAACATTGGGATATTTTCTACTATCACGCAGGACGATTTGCAACTAAAAACAATGACTTTAGTACTTAGCGTTTGCCGGGAACGCTGACAGAAAAGTCATTTTATAAAAATCTAAGCCTGCGCAAATTATTCATTTAAGAGGGTCCTTTTCCACTCGCCTATCGTCAACATCGAGCATTTAAAAGCTTGTTACTTCATCTAACGCAATCCAATGCGATGTTTGATGAAAAAGCAACGCGAAAAAAGAGAGATAACGCCTGAAAACTCTGTAAGCATTCAGTAATTCCGTGATTTACTCGAATATTCCACAAAACTTGTTCCAGGAAATACGTGTTTTTATTAAACCCTTAAAAGTTTCTGAAAAAAAATGTCGTCATTCAGAATCTTGATTAAATTCGCAAGGCTTCTATTGTTATACTTTTTGACTTTTGAGTAAAGTATGAAGTGTCGAAGTTCATGCAAAATAGCAGATTTTCAGGTCTTTACTGGATTAGTTTTACACAAATTTATAAATGGTTTTCAATAGAAGCCTAGATAATATCCACAAGATACTGTGTTTCTAACGTCATAATCGCGTAAGAGCTGAGTTGTATGAAAAACAGTGAAAATGTATGTCGAGTTGCATCCCCTTAAGTCTTCTTTACACGTCTTTCTGAAGTGCAGCAAACTCTTACCTGAAACAAATAGAAATTGAACATTATCAACCAGAATAATTTAACTTACAATAGTAACAACCAAATTACCGCTAGCCTCACCAAAACAAACGATTAATCGATAAAAATAAACCACAGTTTCTTATTTAAGGTGTATAGTCCCTTGAACATCTGGCCGGAGTTAAAAGCACGCAAACTCGTACGGCCGCTGACCTTTAAAATCATTTTCTTTGCGAAATATTGATTGATTTGCATATGCTACGTACATTATACATTCTGAAGAACACTTAACCAGTTATTTTTTTGTGTAAAAATATTTCTAAAGATCAAATGTTAAATATTTTTTTAGCGAAAGTATTAGTCCTATAAAAAAAACCATATGTTGATAATGTTGTACATGAATCTATAATAAACATATATTTTTTTCAAACCTATTAACCTAGCCGTTACTGAGGAGTAGGTTTCGGAAAGTCAATGTTTTAGAATAGGTAGAGAATGCCTTGTTGCATTAAGTCCGCCGATGTACAGTGCGATCTAAATAAAAATAGGATTGATTGCAATGTTGTGACGTCACGTCATACTGTCAAATCGCAAGAAATTGGGCAAAATTGAAGAACTGGATTCTGATTAAACTATTTTCGTTCACAGTTCGTAAATAAATCAAATTTTAAAAAATTCTTGTTTTTCTCACCCTATCAATTCTCTATTTGACAGTATGACGTGACGTTACAACATGGCAATCGATCCTATTCTTATTTGGAACGCATTGTAGATACCACTACTGTAAATGAAGTTTAAAAATAAATAAATGTTTTATGACACTGCTCGGGCGCTAGGGCCTTAAACAATTTAAATGAACAGACTGACGGGCAGACAAGAAAGTTTATAGCGATCTCCCAAAAATAAACAGTTTTCTTGATAGCTACAATATCTATTTGTAAGTGCAAACAAATTACAATCAATTTTATTGTGGTGAAGACATAAAAACTGTAAGAAAATATATTTAGTTTTACGCGTACAGTCGCGAAAAAAGTTTTTCCATAGTTTCGTTTATGTAAGGTGGAAACTGGGGAGAAACTTGTGTGAGTCAGTGTACTTTAGGGATCGATGACCTGATTGTTATTTCGAATCAGAGTTTAAAGGTGAATAGAATTTCTTAGTAATACTAGGATAGGTTTTAAATATAGTCTGGAATTAAATACTGTAAATGTACATGGTGGACATCTCATCCATAAGCACAAAACGTTTTGGGAACACATTCATCGTGCGTACAGCTAATGAGTGGAATTCCATGCCGGAGTCTGTATTTCCTGATAGCTATAACCTAGGGGTCTTTAAGTCACGTAAAAGTAACCTATACACAGGTTACTTTTAGGCCAGCGTGTTCCATCGTCGACCACATCGTCGCAGATAGTGGCCAAAACTAGCTTACCCATAATAAAAAAAATGTATTATATTGTAGTAATTCGATCTGCATGACTTTTCCCCAACTATTTCGAGGTTCAAATCCAGTAGCTGAGTAACACACTCTTTGGTAAGAAATTATCAAATAACTCAAGACTCTGGGTGGAGTCAGAGGGCGGGTCAGATATTTACTGACTAAAACCCACCAGTGTTCCTCCAGTTGCTTTCTCTCCTCCTTTGCGTTTCAGGGTCGCGGTAACTCTTTCGAACAATTCTACAGTACTGCCAGCCATCGGCCCTAGAGGGTCCCTTTAATTTTGCTGGTAAAATGGCCTGACACTGAATAAATCATACTAACATTTTACGCTCGAGCGGCTGAACTGATTTGAATGAAATTTGGCACACGGGTACCCTTGTCCCGTGTTATTTGGGGTCAGCGCAACACGTTTTTATCTTCCATTCTCTCCTGTCACCCGTCCCGCTACCACTAACTCTATTTTCATTCATATCACTCACTCTTCACACAATCCATCCATCTTTTCTTTGGTCTCCCTCTCCCACTCCGTCCACCCACATGTATACTCACAACTCTTTTACATACCAAGACAAACGCTACTCCTTCAACTTTTCATTACTTGGCGCCACTTTCAAACTTTCTCTAATATACTCATTTCTCACTTAATCTATTCTCGTCACACCACACATCCAATATATATAATGCAATAAACGATCATTTTTATCCCAGCATTATGTTCCCTTGGGATAATTTAATACTATCACATGGGCGAAGCCGATGGCAGCAGCTTTTACAAAATACTTTTTTTTTATTGGTGTAAACCAGTGCTTGACTGCGATACCACCTGATGGTAAGCAGTGATACAATCATTGATGGTGAGGCGTACTAGTTTATTAAGAGCCTATTCACTCTAGCCTTAAAGACACCTAAATTATAGTTGGACGGGAAAACCGCAGCAGGCAAATTGTTCCAGTCCTTCGATGTACGCGGTATAAACGACGAAGCGAAACGCTTAGTCCGGACCGTTGAAGTTTCAATAACGTAAGGGTGGACACTCGCCGTACGTCGGGTTGTCCGATGGTAGAAAAGAGATGGCGGAATCAATTCATGCAATTCCCGCGCACACTCTCCAAAATGCAACCTGTAAAATACCGATAGGCTGGCTACCCTGCGCCTGCGCTCGAGGCTTAGTAGATTGGACTTAACCAAATCTGGATCCCCAATTAGCCTCAACGTACGCCTTTCGACTTAGTCCAAAGCTGCCAGATGGCATTTTGCAGCACCAGCCCATATGGTGTTTCAATATCAATAATCAATCATAGTTTTTTATCAAACTCCGTTCAAACATCCCATTTAAATTAAAATCGCCATAAAACGAAATCCCAATAAATTTCACATCGTTAATTTCCGTGGAACTTCGAGAGTATTCGATCAAATCAATCAATGTACAAACGCATTCAATCCGAATCCATTCAGTGCACTGAACGAGTGAACGTACTCGAACTGAACTGTACTGAACTTGTTGCTTGGCAACCACTTGATGGTTACATTAAACGAGAGTTAACAGCTGAGGTTGTTATTTAAAAATATTATGATGGTTTATGTGGAGCTCATGATACTCATGTAGTTGTCACACTAATATTATTAAGGCTAAAGTTTGTATGTGTGTATGTTTGTAAGGTACTCCTTCACGTTCAAACGGCTGATCGGAATTAAAAAACCAGCCAAGTGCGAGTCGGAATCGAGCACGAAGGGTGCCGTTACCTAACATTTATCTACTTATACAATTTTTTTTTTCTCTAACACACCAATACTAACAAAATTATGGACATACGTAAAGTCTGAAAATAAACTTGTAGCGACATCTATGGCGTCACATAAGAACTAATCTTACATCGCGCAATTAGAACATATAGAACAACCCGAAATCATCTACGGGGCAGCTGCCCACCAGACATAACACCCGTCTGGTCGGACGATCCTCCCTTTTCAACGGAGGTATGTGGGACTTTACTCTCTGTTCCACATACCACCAAAAACTTATTATCTATTATTATTTATTTTATTCTCTATTCGTTGTTATAGCGGTAACAGAAATAAATCATCTGTGAAAATTTGAATTGTCTAGCTATCACGGTTCATGAGATACAGCCTGGTGACAGACGGACAGACTGACGAAGAGTAGTCTTAGTAATAGGGGCCCGTTTTTACCCTTTGGGTACGGGAACCCTGATGGTTAAATTTAAATCCGTTCAATCAAATAACCTTGTTCCTTAATTTCCCCTTTCCAGCCCTGGCAGAAACGCTGGGGTAGGCCTGTGTCCAACAGTAGACGTAATTTAGCTGAAATAATGACATTTAGAGCAGTGGTAGCGGAGTGGTAATGACCCCGACTTACGAGTAGTAGGTCATGGGTTCAAACCCAGCCAGGCGCATTACTTTGAGTAATTTATTTCATCTCCACTGCTCTCAAAACGGTGAAGGAAAACATCGTGAGGAAACCGGCATGTCCTAGAACCAAAAAATTCGAAGACATGTGACATTCACCAACCCGCACGCGTGATGGATTACGGCCCATTCCCTCCCCTAGAGAGGAGGCCTGAGTCCCAGCAGTGGGAAAATTAAAAGGCTGATTATGCTATGTTATGCTAATGACGTTGATTTATCACGACATAGCTAGCATGAGATTCTAGGGTGGAGCAAGGAGACGTGAGACTTTTACTAACTAAAACCCACATATGTTCTTTCAGCTGCCCTTTGCGTTTTAGAATCACAAGTTTCCATTTCAGAAATACCCAATGGCTTTGGCGGGGCCTTGCTGGGCCCTTACAGTTTTGCTGACATCTCTTTGAGACGCGCGCGGGGCTCGTTCCTTACCGGACGGTCGAAATTTTAAGTCGATTGTCATGATTTTTGTGGAGTATACAAACTTATAGCGTCAAAATAAACAGTAAATACTGTGAAGAAATTATTTAAACCGGACCAAAAATGACGAAGATACAGCAATTTTAGTGTATTAGTTCCAGAAAGAGGAGGCCTGAGTCCCAGCAGTGGGAACATTAAAAGGCTTGAATGAATGAATGCTTATGCTAAGTCGTCTTGAACTACAAAATAAAACAAAGAAAGATCTCCCAAACTAAGTATGACACACACAAACTCATCGCAGGGAATGACGACACGACCATTACACTCCATTATGAACACGTGGACCCACATAGAAGTCGTAAAATTATTTAAAGTAGCGCACAAATACCTTTTGGACTATAAACATTCAAGTATTTTTACTAAAAACATAAACAGGACGTTTTATTGCAAACCCATGTTTAAGAACTTGTCAACAACAATTTTTTGATAAACACTAATGATCCGCTCTGGTTTTGCTTAAGCGTTTAACTAATAAATTTATTGTGGTAATAAACCTACTTTGGTAAATAGTGTAACTAAAGAATAATTATAAAAAACCGGGAAGTGCGAGTCTGACTCGCGCACTGAGGGTTCCGTACAAACCTGTGAAAACAGTTTCAGGAATTGAACAATAGTTCAATTCCCGAATTCAGTTACGATTTTTTTTCTCTACAAATTTACAGTTTTTAGATTTTTTCCTATACTTGTGCTATAAGACCTTGCTTCATGCCAAATTTCAAGATTCTAGGTTAACGGGAAGTACCCTATGAAATTTGATTCCCTTGACAGTGTCGAAATATATATGTTTTTTGCGACATAAATGGCCGTATCTTTTTTTCGGTAACTCAGTGGTTTTATTTATTCACAGCTTCAAGGGACCGTAGACCTGAATATCGATCGGCGATGATCGGCGGCAGCGATCTCTCGCGCCGGGCCTTGGTACAGGCCATGGTCCGGAGTGAGGAGGAGTGGCAGGCGGTTGCCTCCTTCTGCGAAGCAGTAATGCTAGCAAAGGAGGCGGCCGATCGCGTGAGGCAACGGTCCTCACGCCCCAACCGCCGCCGGGATTCCGATCCCGATTTCCGGCCACCGTAGGCGCGGGCTTGCGGACGGCGAGCAATGGGTGGCTCGCCGTCCGATCGTCCGGTAACTGTCCGGACCGAGCCCAAGTCGTCGACGGCGCGTAGTGTTCCACGCGCGCCTCAGGGAGATGTCAGCAACCGTAGGGGCCCAGCAGGGTCGAGGCCTACTGGGGCCATGGGTGATGCGAAAGTGATCCCCGGGGCCCTGGAAAAATGGCAAAGAAGGAACAGGAGTGGGTTTTTAGTCAGTAAAAGTCTGACACTATCTCCCGCTCCGCCCAAGAGCGCGGGATGTCATTAGATGATTTTCCCACCCGAAAAAAAAAAAAAAAAAAGACCTGAATATATGGTTTTAATTTCAACTCGATACCTCCACGCGTTCCCGATATAAAGGGTCTTGCCAGACAGACAGACAGAAGGACAACAAAGTGATCCTATAAGGGTTCCATTTTTCCTATTGAAGTACGGAACCCTAAAAAGGCCTTTTAGTGGAAAATCATCAAATAACCCCACCCGCTCTGGGTGGAGCACGAGTCATCAGACTTTATTTGACTGAAACCCACCTGCGTTCTTTCGGTTGCCCTTTGCGATCCAGGGCCGCGGTCATTCTTTTGAACAGTTCCGCAGTGTATAAGAAGACTGTAATGGTTAACATGTCAATCTCCTAATCTTCATTTTTTTCATTGTTTATTTACTTAATACCTGCTGCTAGTGACTTCGCTCGCGTGGTAACAGTAGAAAACTATCCCACAGTTTTTTTTTTGTGACGATTCGGAAAAATCTTTGTTAATTCGGGAATTGAACTGTTTCCATAGGTACGGAACCCTCAGTGCGCGAGTCCGACTCGTACTTGCCCGAGTTTTTTTACTGTTGATAGGCTCGCGCTTGACCGCTATCTCACTTGATGTAAACGACGATGCGGTCGACGATGTAGCGCGCTTACCTAAAAGTAACCTATTCACTCTTGACTGACTCCCGGGTTGTAGCCATCAGGAAACACAGATTCCGGCAAGGAATTCCACTCCTTAGCTGTACGCACAATGAATGTGTTCCCAAAACGTTTCGTGCGTAGGTTTGGGCGGGATGTCCACCATGTCGCTTTCCATCACCTGATGGAAAGCGACGATGTGGTCGACGATGGAGCACGCTTGCCTAGAAGTAACCTATTCACTCCTGACTTAAAGATCTTCAGGTTGTAGCTATCAAGAAACACAGACTCCGGCAGGGAATTCCACTCCTTAGCTGTACGCACAATGAATGTGTTCCCAAAACGTTTTGTGCGTATAGGAGGGATGTCCACCATGTAAGTACAGGTGGTGGCTCGCCGTACGCCTGGTGGAATTAGGCTACGCAGTAGACTTATCAAAAGATTTTTCAAAAGAGCAATGAACATCATCCAACACAAAATGATCATGTCAAAACATTTAAATAACTCAAACATTTTATTAGGAACCTTTTTAGCGTTCAACAGCTTTTTATTTTTACTAAGTGACATCAGTTTTCGATATGAATATTTTATTTCCTTTTGAGCAAGCCAGACGGCCCTGAATTTTTCGTAAATCTTATTAGAATTGGATTGAGTCGTGTTACCTTTTATAGGTATTTGATCTTTAATTTTAAACCAGATTGTAACTATAGGTACATTTATCTTCAGTTTTTGCTACGTTTTATTTATTTAAGCATTGTCATACAGCGTGGCAATGCCGCCAGTCTTCTGGGCACATTATCAGTCTACAGCGATGTGAAGAAGTTTTTAGTTAGTTTTTTTGGTAACAAAATAATGTATGTTAGTCTATAAGGTGTTTGTGATGTTTTTGGTACTGTTATTTTTTTTGGTTGGGACATCCCCCGCTCTTGGGTGGAGCGTGAGGGCGTGTCAGAATTTTGTGACTAAAAACCCATTCCTGTTTCTTCTTTGCCCTTGTTCCAGGGCCCCGGGGATCTCTTTCGCATCACCCATGGCCCCACTAGGTTGGTACTAAAAATGCTAAAATACCCAATATAAAATTATTTATTATTATTGTCGCATTTCTACCTAAACCAGGTGTAACTGTGTATAATGTTCGTTTTCATTTATCTGTTTTTATATCTTGAAAGTGTACATTTTCAGTAACGTAAATGCGGTTGTCACAACCAAATGCTCGTATCCCACCATCTTAGCTAAATACAAAAAGAAAATATATTTTGAAATATTCGTCAAGTCTTTACCTAATCTATGCTCTTTTCCAAACTATCCACAAATAATCATGCCAACAAGAACGCGTTTTCGAAATCTCTCACTTCAGTACTCAAATATCAAAGTACCAGGACAACAGACTCACAACAGAGGCTACAGATGTCAAAGATTGGACACAATCCTGCTATACAAAACAATGCTACACCTGCAATACAAAACCCAGTAGCATAAAGACCCAATCACTCTTTGTCCGTGGAATGTTTGCTGCGTCAAATTTTAGTGCATGTTAGAGAGGAAGGTCCATTGAGAGTAATCGCTTTGACAGATATATGCATATAAATGGAATAATACACTCTCATAAACATCACAATATCAAATTAAATTACAATCGTAATTTCAACACTAAAATAGTACTTAAATGCACTTTAGAATTTTATATTTTTAAGAAATTGATAAAGCTAGAACTATATTAGACCGACGCACACGTGTAACACGCCTGATTTGTAAGTAGAACGACGTCGCGTGGCGTGGATCAAGTGTAGCTCTACAAGTCTAGTTTCCATATAAAATGTATAGAGACCGACGCGCCCAGATCGGCTTGTGTGGCACACATGTGCGCAGTGTAGTTCCTACCTTTATCCAAATAATATGCGCATCGATCGACGCACTACATTGGTAGCGCATCGATATTGGTAGCGTAGCCACACACGCTCAAACACCGTAGTGACGCAATCAAGAATTTTATCTAAGAATATTATTTTTTTTAATATCTGAATTCGATTGAGTAGCCAATTTTGAACATACTACTTTCAAGATCTGCGTTCATAAATGTTACATGTTGTATATTGTTTAGGTGGGAAAATCATCTTATGACAAATCCCGCTCTTGGGCGGAGCGTGAAATAGTTTCAGACTTTTACTGACTAAAAACCCACTCCTGTTCCTTCTTTGCTTTCGTCCCAGGGCCCCTGGTTTCACTTTCACACTACCCGTGGCCCCAGTAGGCTTCGACCCTGTAGGGCCCCTACGATTTGCTGACATCTCCCTAAGGCGCGCGTGGAACAATACGCCCCGTCGACGACTTGGGCTCGGTCCGGACGGTTACCGGATGATCGGACGGCGAGTCACACATTGCTCGCCGTCCGCAAGCCCGCGCCTACGGTGGCCGAACAATTAGTAAATTTACGTAGGTAATATAAATCTACATAGAGGTAACGGTAAGATCGTTTGTAGGAAGAAGCCTCTAAAAGTACTACAGTGCTACCACGACCTTAGCGCGATCTATTTTACAACCTAAACTGAACTGTTAAAGAGATGGAGCTATTTAGGGTGTATTGCTCCATCCCTCTTTCATGCTCGCACGACTGACATTTTTGAGTTGTCTATGATCAATCACTACATATTATATAAAACAAACTCACTTCCCGCTGTCTGTCCCTATGTATGCTTAGATCTTTAAAACTACGCAACGGATTTTGATGCGGTTTTCTTTAATAGATAGAGTGATTCAAGAGGAAGGTTTATATGTATGATACATGCATAATATAGTAGAGAAACACTGGTAATTTTAGAAGTTTCTAATGTGATGTCGTAAATAAACACATTTTTTTGCGCTTACATTGCAAACGCAGGCTGAACCCTACGAGATTGATCAAAATAATGTACTACAGTATTGTACACCTTAAAAATGTCTACAAAAAAGTCCGCAATGGTATCTGTCGATCTCTTAGGGATAACCCACTATAACCATTATTTATCCTTTACTTTTTACGAGAAATAATGGCTCATTTACGAAGCGATTTTAATAGAATAGAATAGTTTATTTCTGAGTACATGGTATATGAAGATCCTAATATTAGACGGAATCACATATACTACCTTTGCCGGTGTAGAAAGCAATACAGCATTAATTCTTATTATATTAAGAACCTTAAATACATTGTGCATTTAATATAGATCAATATGGCCCTTTACAGCATTAAATTTAAATTAATATTTTCGAAGATATTACAGATTTAAAATGCAGGGACATAGCGGTTGTATCAGCATTGCACCCGTGCGAAGCCGGGTCGCTAGTGTTAGGCTAGAAATTTTCTTTTCCTTTTCACATCGATGGAAGACTCTTAAGATTATTTGCGCTTAATAGGTGACACATTAACTGCAGGATCGTTGCGATTTATCTATTTGAAAAGGTTTGTACCTACGAAAACGAAAAGACATCCTCCCAAAATTCATTATATGTGTAAATACGTTCCCAATACAAATCCCCGAACCTAATCCTACCGAATTACATATTACGCAGGCACAATAAAAAGGGTATTACATGTAATCCGACAATAGATCACAAGTCCATATCAATCTAACGCTAATGGAAAGAGCCGGGATATTGAATATTCGGGATAAAACCTTCCAACTCACGTCTATGATCGGGTTTGACAGATGAAAGATAAAGATTTTTGCGGAAAGATCATGTTTGTTTGTCGTATTTGGAGCAAATATTGTAAACTAGCTCCTGCAAGCGGCTTTGCTCGCATGAAAGTAGGTTGTTTCATACAAACTTTCTTGGCTCGCCGTCCGACCGTCCGGTAACCGTCTGAACCGAGCCCAGGTCGTCGACGGCGCGTGTTGTTCCACGCGCGCCTCAAGGAGATGTCAGCAACTGTAGGGGCCCAGCAGGGTCGAAGCCTACCGGGGCCAAGGGTCTGATTCTGAAAGGAAGACTCGGCCCTGGTACGAAAGGCAACGAAGGAACAGGAGTGGGTTTTTAGTCAGTAAAATTTTGACACTATCTCCCGCCTCGCCCAAGAGCGGGGGATGTCATAAGATGATTTTCCCACCGAAAAAAAAAAGCCCCCGTTTCACCCCCTAAGGTCTATATTTCACCGGGACCTTTCATAAGATAGATTTTCATCTTACATACTCTTTGGTGGGGGCGTCAATGGCGGCCGGACTGGCGTCCGAGCTGGTCGCGCCACCAAATTGGTTGCGCAACCAAACGGACACCAGGTAAGTAACTCTCTATAGAGCTGTATACATTTTGTTGGTAGCGGCGACTGGTCGCGCCGCTTTTTTGTCATGGTGAAATATAGCCCTTAGGGGTGAGTTTTGAAAAAATCTGTCTTAGTGCTCGCCTACGTCATAAAAAGAAACCTTGTGCAAAATTTGACGCTTCCTAGTCCCAGTAGTTTCGGCTGTGCGTTGATATGTCAGTCAGTCAGTTTTTCCTTTTATATATATAGATAGAAGATATATAGATAAACATTTTTGCGGAAAGATCATGTTTGTATCTCGTATTTGGAGCGGGAAAATGTTGTAAATGATCTGTTTGAGGACTTAGACCTCAAGGTTCTATTGTCTTAGGGCTGCGCTAACGTTTCAAAGTGTAATCGGAGCCTTAGGACACAAGGGGCAACTGAAGGAAAAGTATGCATGAATTTTTTTTATTACCCAATTTAAATTATTTTTGGCTCTGACAAACAAATATGAATGCCTTTGTGCTCTTCTGTCTGCTTTTGTTATTTTCATTTTTAAGTGTTTGTGTGTACATAAATAAATAAATAAATGAAAGAATTTTTAAAATATTCTTGTTCAACAATGTAGTTATACAAAAATCTCAAAGCTGCTAATAAGAAAGAATAGTCCGATATGGTGTTTGACGTCACTGTTCATCACGCTCGTACAGCCGCCATAGGAAACGGCGCGGTGTCTTGGCGAGAGAATAGAATAGAATACAACTTTATTGTACACCAAAATAGTAACAAAACTAGACAGACACATATATCTTCTATATATATAAAAATGAATAGCTAGCTGTTCGTTAGTCTCGCTAAAACTCGAGAACGGCTGGACCGATTAAGCGAAATTTGGTCTTGAACTATTTGTAATAGTCCAGGGATGGTTTAAAAGGTGAGAAAATATAGAAACTTACGAAAAAAAAAAATTTGAATACAACGCCATCTCGAATTAAATGTCATTTTAAAATGAATTATGCTGTTATGGTAATACCAGTAGATGGAGTTATCCTTTGACAGTTTAGCTTTCACTGACTATTAAGCGGTTCGAAGTACTAGAGAGACAGATATATTTGTTTAAAATTGTCGTTTGCTTTTCTACCAATTTTAATATCGTATACACAGTTAGTACCGATTATATTTTTGTATATTTTTTGATAAACTGGTTAAATGACAATTATTTTTGCATGCATATTCCTTGATGTCTGACGGGCACTCGCTCGCAATTGTCGATTTCATTGGCGCAGTGGGCGCAGTGGTTAGACGATGTGCTGCCGCGCTGCGTTTTGTAGATTCGATAACCATACGCAATAAATATTACATTATATTACGGCCTACAGATAGGTGATGTTTTATGTAGTAAGTTTACATATTTGCGAACGCACCACATTCCCACTCCCACCTAAAAAAAAGTGGGCAAGGGTAAAATATCTTGGCGGAGTAGCAAGTCGCCAAGCGATTGACTCGATTCAATATTTGAACACGACCATCAGATATTTAAATGTTTGCCAGACTTAACAGTCGAACCTCGAATGCTTTCAAGACACGCTTACTAAACGATTATGATAAACTCAACGCACTCATAGTTTAGTCTAGTTCATTATTTAATCAATAACTAATAGATTATGTAAAGTAGTATACATATCTAGAAATATGTTGAGAAATTTTTAGGTAGCTAAAAATAAAATCGAATACAGTTAGAAGACCTGAGCCTTGTTAATACCAATGGTTGCCAGATAGTCGTTTCGAATAATGATAGTAGAATAGTATCACGTAATGCTTATCTATATCTTAATATATATAAATCTCGTGTCACAATGTTTGTCCTCAATGGACTCCTAAACCACTTAACCGATTATAATAAAATTCGCACACCATGTGCAGTTCGATCCAACTTGAGAGATAGGATAGTTTAAATCTCAAATTATAGTCGCAATTAGGGTAGAGTAGGGTAGAGTAGGGTAGAGTAGGGTAGAGTAGGGTAGAGTAGGGTAGAGTAGGGTAGAGTAGGGTAGAGTAGGGTAGAGTTAGGTAGAGTAGGATAGGCGGCACGAAGTTCGCCGGGTCAGCTAGTATATATATAAAAATGAAACCCGTTTTCCTTGGTCACGGCATCACGCGTGAATGGCTGGACCGATTTCACTAATTCTTTTTTTGTTGTATTTGTTATTATTAGGAGAAGGTTCTTACGGAAAAAAATATTAAGAAAATCTCTCAGAAATATTGAAAAATATACAACAAAATAAAGTAGTGCATCATTGCTACGCTAAGGCGGTACGAAGTTCGCCGGGTCAGCTAGTGCTTAATATATGTAGACGCACAGGACCGGTCATTATGGCGACATAGGGGAGGCCTATGTCCAACAGTGGACGTCTTTCTCGGCTGAAATGATGATGATGTAATGCTTTTCAATACACTTACCCGAAAATCCGCTCTTATCCCTTCCGCTTTTAGGCACGCATTTTTTTCTGTTTTCCGCACGAGTGCGGAAAAGAGCACGAACTCGTCCCCGCCACAATCGTATCAAGCTGGACGCAAAGCGATCCCCACGAATCGCCGGTCCGGCCGTTTATGTATTTCTTCATAAGTATATTGAAAAACGTCGTTTGATACACGTGGAAATTTGACCATGCAGCACTCGGCTCCACAACACCCCCGCCTGCGGCTTTCCGCATCAGTTGCAAGAACAAACTTTCTCCACTTTTATCAAAATGCAATTTTTGGTATGAAAAAACTTCTTATTTCTTCGGCTCTGGAAGGAGCAAGTTCCTTCAGCCACCCTTACTGTTGTTCCTCCTATGTCTGTATTTTTTTTTTTAAATTGAAGCTAGCGACCCACCCCAGTTTCGAACGGGTTAAATCTTTTTTTTCTATCACAAAATGCATGTATCGTTGAATGAATCATTCCGTTCAGTAGTTTCTTTTGCGGACTTTGATTCATTATTATTTATTTATTTATCTCAGCACCCTAAGGTCCTGGACCTTTGGAAGGCGTATGAGGAGCCGAAACCAACTCGCAGAGGCCCTTTTAGACGCTTTTAATGGAAAGTGGTACAAACCGGTGATTATCCCTGTACGCACTATGCTAGTACATCCAAGGACAACCCCCGGTTGGTGGGAAACTATTGCGACATATGGAAAACTAAGATATAAGGCTATGGTTTTTGGAGTCTTAAGTGGACTGGTTACCAGGAACTATGTTAAGACTATGGCCCCTGCTTAAACAATGTTATATTAATACACGAAGTGACGTAGCAACAAGAGGGCAACATATCCTGGGGTGCAGAGGAGTGGAGAGGTATACCACGGCTATCAGGACAATCCCGGAAGTACGGTCAAGATCCCTACCAGCACCTTACAGGATTATACATCCTTCTCCTGAGCACGTTTGCTCTTGCGAATCTCCACTCAAGCCAGCCAATAAAGGCAAGAGAGAGGTGGGAGGTCTGTTCCTCGTCAGTGTTCACTACGGCCGGCCAATAAAAGCAAGCCGGAGATGAAGAACAAGAATTTTCACGGGAGATCGGGTCCGTGGGGTCGCTAATGCCCAACAGTTCGCCACAAAACTGCCCTGCGGACCATTCATCATTATTATTATTATTGTATATAAGGATTATTGATAGACTCATGTTTTAATCTCAGCTGATGGTAAGCGATAGAACGTGCTTGCCTAGTTTTTTTTTTTTTTTTTTAATTGATATAAACCAGCGCTTGACTGCGATCCCACCTGATGGTAAGCAGTGATGCAATCATAGACAGTTTAGACACAGACTTTCTGCATCAAATTGACCTTGTAATGATGACCTAATCTATCGTTATCCTTAGAACTACGCAATCAAACTGGCAAAACATTAGAATATATCTATTTTCAACACGATTCCTCAAAAAAGACAAAGAACTAAGATCGTAAAATATATCAAATGGATAAGAATTAAGTCATTATGTAAATACAACATTCACATAATAATTTATTAGTTTCTTTATGTAGATATAGTGGTGGTGAATAAATGAGGAATGAAGATATACGCAGGAGAACCAGTCACCAAGATGGCCCGAAGAATCGCCAAAATTAAGTAGAACATTGCTCGCAGAACATATAGTCGATGGGGCTAAGAGGTTCTGGAGTGACGACCGCGTACTAGAAGACGCAGCGTTGGTAGACCGATGACCTGGCGAGGGTCGCGGGAATTAGATGGATGCGAGACGCGCAGGACTGGTCGTTGTGGTGACACTTGGGGGTGGGTGGCCTATGTCTAGCAGTGAACGTTTTTCGGCTGAAACTATGATGATGATGAGATATATTGGTTGTTTGTTTTGTGTAAAAATGATTTAATTTGGTAAATAAAAATAAATTGCATGCATAATTATTTCCTATTTTAAGCAAGTCACGCACAATCTTATTGTTTAAGATTGTTTATTATATATCGAAAATTCTTGAGAAATACATTAAAACTAAAATGCTTCTCAGTCGCTTACGCCTTACGATTTTGATGTATTTATCGACGCCGGCGCCACAGAAGCATGTCTAGGGGGATAGGCAGAAATGTATTGGCAATAAAGATTTGGGTTTTGGCAGATTTGGGGATTTACGAGTATCGGAAGTATGTGATCTTGGCCAAGTTTCAGGTAATTCCACTTTAGGTAAGCTGTGATCGATAAGTCCTTTACTTGAGGTGATAAATCATTCAATGGCTTCTGCCGCTCTAGGGTGAATCGAGAAGGCGTGTTAGAGTTTTACTGACTAAAAACACATTTTTTTTTAGGTGAGAAAATCATCTTATGACAAATCACGCTCTTGGGCGGAGCGGGAGATAGTGTCAGACTTTTACTGACTAAAACTCACTCTTGTTCCTTCTTCGCCTTCGTCCCAGGGCCCCGGGTTTAACTTTCACAATACCCGTGGCCCCAGTAGGCTTCGACCCTGCTGGGCCCCTACGATTTGCTGACATCATCTTGAGGCGCGCGTGGAACAGTACGCGCCGTCGACGACTTGGGCTTAGTCCGGACGGTTACCGGACGGTCGGGCGGCGAGCGACCCTTTTCTCGCCGTCCGCAAGCCCGCGACTAAAAACACACCTGTTACTGAAGGGTAGGGAACTGAATGACACAGTGGCGTTATAGTACCTCGGGTTTCCTTTTCAGAAATTTCTCGTGGCCCTAGCGGACATAGGCCTTGCTGGGCCCTTACGGTTTTCTGACATCCCTATGAGGTGCGCGTGGAAAACTATGCGCCGTCGATGACTTGGGCTCGATAGGGACGGTTACCGGACGGCAAGCTACCCATTGCTCGGCGTCTGCAAACCCGCGCTTTATCGTGGCCGGTAGTCGGAGTCAGGGTCACGGCGGCTGGGGCGTCAGGATGTCCGTGCAATGGTTCCCCTGCGGATATCTTCATTCCTGATTCGATCACGCAAGCTTACTGCGAGAGCACAGCACTGTTCATTGCTCTTTGGATAACTTTAACCCACTTATTACTATCGTCCTCTTAAAAGGACGGCGCATAAACAAAAATCTTGTGATTAATGAGGGTAAAGTAAACAAATATTGTTGGTGACATTTGAAAGTTGAATTGTGTGGCAGTACAATATAAGTATTGTGAGTGGTATAACGCATTATTATTAATCAGTTTTGGAGCTTTTGTTTTACGGTAAATTTATCATGACTGATATGAGGTGAGTTATTTTATTATTATTAAAAAATCGTTTTTTTTGACAATGAATAATAAAACTTTCATATCTCTTCTAAGTGAATTAAATTAAATATAAGTACCAACTGTCATTTTTTATACTTTTTTTTGGTGCAACATTTGGTGTTCTTTATAAAGCCCAATAGTAATATCTACTACTACTTGATACAAAAAAATGTTTTGTTTTGTCAGGAGAGTTTTTGGAAGAGGATGGGAGTCGCAACTTCATGAAATCATGGAAGAATTGGAATTTGATGAGGAGGCTCCTATTCCTGACAGCATCACATTTTTTCCACCAGAAAATTGTAATGCTGATGTCACCGACGAAGATTCTGGTGACGAAAATCAAGTCCGCATTCAAAATTTACCTGGCACTCAACTAAGGACTCCAGCGCAAGTTCATTATATGAATTTGACAGACGATAGTGACAGTGAAGACGAAATAAGTCTAGCTCAAGTATCGAAAAGAATGCGCATCAGAATTTCCAATCCTCCGATTGAAAATCAGTTGTTACCTGACGACGAACCAACACCCTCAACTTCCACAAGCATGACAATTCCAAAAACTAAACAGTATAACTGGATTTCAAGAGATATACGTCCAATATTTAGACCATGGGCCGGAATACAGCAAGTTGCAAGGCAGCAAAATGCCTTTTATTATTTTGAGCAACTTTTTAGCGACAGAATTACAGTTTTGCTGACAAATTACACCAATAATTATATAAATCAAAAAAATAAAATTGGAAATATAACGTGTGAAGAGATGAAATGCTTTATCGGAATACTTCTCTTCAGTGGGTATGTGGTAGTACCCAGAAGATATATGTATTGGGAAAATGCTGCAGACTGTGGGAACCCAATAGTTTATAATGCATTGTCGAGAGATAGATTTACTTTTATAATGTCTCATATTCACTGCTGTGATAATACAGATTTGCCATCTAATGACAAATATGCGAAGTTGAGACCACTCTTTGACGCGTTGAATGAGAACTTCCTAAACTATGCCCCATTCGAAGAAAACTACAGCATTGATGAAGCGATGATTCCGTATTATGGTGGTCACCCTTGTAAACAATTTATAAGAGGTAAACCTATCAGATGGGGTTACAAATTTTGGGTAGGATCGACACGTCTTGGGTACATATTATGGTTTGATCCGTATCAAGGGCAAACGGGAGACGACTTCAATGATTATAAAAAATTGGGACTTGGAGCAAGTGTTATTTTACGTTTCGCAGATGTTCTTCGTACAATCGATGCAAAGGCACCTTTCCACCTATTTTTTGATAATTTCTTCACATCGATTCCATTACTAGATGAACTACGTGAAAGGGGGTTGAAGGCCACCGGAACAATCAGAGAAAATCGCGTATCGAAATGTCCGCTTCCAACAAACAAAGAATTCAAGAAAACTGATCGTGGTTCTCTGAAATACAAAGCAACAAGAGCTGAAGAAATTATTGTGTGTAAGTGGAATGATAATAGTGTTGTAACAGTGGCTTCAAATGCTGCTAAAGTTTTACCACTGAGCAAAGTAAAACGCTTTTCACAACATGAGAAAAGATATGTACAAGTCGACCAGCCAGCCTTGATAAAGGTGTATAATGAAAACATGGGAGGTGTAGACAGGTCAGACCAAAATATTGGTTTATACCGAACATCGATACGAGGAAAAAAATGGTATTTCCCACTGATATGTCACGCACTAGACATGGCAGTTCAAAATGCTTGGCAACTATACCACATCGATGGCGGAGATTGTGATCATTTGCAATTTCGTAGAAATATTGCAACTTCCCTTCTAGAAACATATCGTAGAAAGGATAACAGAAAATCAGGTCGCACTTCACAAAACTATCACCAAAATTCTCGGTATGATAATAATAAGCACCTTGTAAAATACAACGAAACGCAGTTGAGGTGCGTGATTTGCCACAAAAAAGCCAATTTCTCGTGTAAAACGTGTGAAGTTACATTACATCCAAAAGAATGTTTTGAAACGTACCATACGAAATAATGTTTTTTTTTTCAAGTCTAAATTTTTATTATTTTTTTTTCATTATCTTTACTTTTTTCATGATTTTATGTAATAAATTAACGACAATAAAGACACTTCGTATTTTCTTTTGATTTACTTGAACAAGTAGTACATATTACTAATGTCCTTTTAAAAGGACACCAATTTCCCGGTTTCCCAACAGGTTTTAATTTTTTTTTGCATTTTTCCTACTCATCTGATTATACAAGGATACATATATCTGAATTTCATTGCAATCGGATACAAAAAGTCTATTCAGTAAAAAGTGGGTTAAGCCTTCTGATGAGGTTCATTGTGAGCGACCGCGTTTCAGAGCCATAGGTATGGAAACGAAATGTGGGTGTAAGTCCTCATGTAAGATTAAATGACACCCTTTGAGATATAATATTACAAGATTATGATTAGACCAGTCATTCACTCAATATGCAAAATAATCGGGACATTCCGAGATTGAAGGGAGATTAGATCTCGCTCGAGCTAGAAGATTATAATGTAAATATGTTAATACATGCATGAGGAGACTTATCTGATAAATATATGGAGTAATTCGCGGGAAGATTTTTTTAAAGACGTTGCCCGCACTTTGAATTACTCTTGTATCGTGGATACTTTCAAAAACATAATAAACTGTATGTTTTGCAAAGAGTGGCCATGTAGTTTTTTCATATTCTTCTCCATAGAGATCTACGTTTTGAAATGTGCAATTAACATAATTTTTCTGACTGACTCCTTGACAATTCAAAAGTGCTTGCAAATGGTATGTTTTGACTTTAACTCATATACACAAAACACCAAAACTTGGAACCAGAATCTGTATGCCATACAAATACGTTTGTTTCGTGCGGGAATTGAATGCAAGCAGTCATTTTACTCAACCACTATACCTACCAATCGATAATATGAAGAAGTTAGATTAATTGATACGTAAGTACCTGCAAAAACATATATAAAACGTAAAGCAACGACACTGTTATGGCAAAATTGCGGGTGCAAGGCTTAAGTAAATAACATCAAAGTAACTTCATAAAACCATTAAGTAAATCAAAAGAGAATACCTCAGATAGCAAATGGATATGATACCTATCTTCAAACACGGCACTAACAATATTACGTTTAATATTATGTTTATTTTGTATAGTTTAAAAGTATATACTTTTAAACTCTTATTTTCTTAATATTCTTTTGTGTTTTTATGCACCTGCCACATTTTCTCTTCACCACCCTAGGTTGACTGGTAGAGAATGCCTAAGGCATTAAGTCCGCCTTTGTACTTTTATGTTGCATGAAGTTTTAATAATTAATAAATAAATAAAAACAGAAAACGAGGCATCAAACGGAAAAAAATTAAACAATTAATTTTTGAAAATTCACTGAAACTCAACAACAATCAACAGGCATTTCCTGCACATCACAAATTCAGAAGCTATCGAAAACGAAAATTCTAGACAGACTGGAATATTCAGTGCACGCTTGGAACACTGACAGACGGGTGGATTTGACGGATCGTTTGAACTGATAGTTTCAACGGGTTGTATATTTTCATATGATGGTTTATTTTGATTCAGGAAGTGGATATGCCTTATACACGTGGCGGATGTTTTCACGGGGTTTAGTCAGAAGGATAAAATATGTTTAAAGTATACTATAGATAGAGCCATATAATATAGTATAATATATTACCATTTTTTTTTTCCGGTGGGTATATCATCTTATGACATCCCCCGCTCTTGGACGGGGCGGGAGATAGTGTCAGACTTTTACTGACTAAAAACCCACTCCTGTTCCTTCGTTACCTTTCATACCAAGGCCGAGTCTTCCTTTCAGAATCAGACCCTTGGCCCCAATAGGCTTCGACCCTGCTGGGCCCCTACAGTTGCTGACATCTCCTTGAGGCGCGCGTGGACGACTTGGGCTCGGTCCGGACGGTTACCGGACGGTCGGACGGCGAGCCACTGCTCGCCGTCCGCAAGCCCGCGCCTACGGTGAATATATTACCATATACAGCCGACATAATGTTGAACAGTACGCTGTGCTTAAAGACGTAGTAATAAAATATACGTAGATGTAGGAAAAAGACTGCCAGGCTAAAACGGGATTGGGCGGGTCACATCAGCCGCATACACACTGACCACTGGGCAAAGTGAATAACTGAGGATGGAAAATTTAAAGAGTGTCCATGGAGTTCCTTGCACGTTCTTCTCCATAGAGACAAAGCTTTGAAACGTGCACTTAGCTTCACTTTTTTTTTTTGATTGACCGACATTTTGACCATTCAAAAGTGCCTGTTACTGGTCTATTTGAAGTTTCTGATTTCCGATTTCTGGATTTAATATTTATTGTGTTTGTCGCAAAGTAATGACATAAGCTTATCATCATCGCTCACAAGTAACAAAACCGAAGTATTGGAATATTTTCACAATACATCGCGTGAATATTGGCAGACACGTAGTTCAAAAAATATAAATTGTAACAATTTTCGCTTCAACATTTCCATATAAATCGTGTACAGTGCATCTCTGATAGTGGTTTGACATGCAATCACTTTTGTTACGCTTTACTTAGTTATTACTGTTCTAAACATAGGCAAAGAATTGAAAATGTTGGGACCAACGATTAAGGCAAACGGTGAAACTAGATGTGGAAGGATGGGAATCAGGGTTTCCTAACAGAGGACACTAATAATTCATTACTATTGTTCAGTCTTTTAAAACCCTGGTTTTTTTTAAGAGGCGGATAATCATCAAATGACTAGGTTGGAGCGAGAGGGCGTGTCATTTTTTTTTTTAGTTTGGGATGATAGGTTAGTTTAAAGCGAGGCTCTGACTTGTCATCTATATATATAAAAGGGGAAACTGACTGACTGACATATCAACACACAGCCGAAACTACTGGGATTAGGAGCGTGAAATTATGCACAAGGTTTCCTTTTATGTCGTAGGTGAGCATTAAGAAAGGATTTTGCAAAATTCACTCCCTAAGGAGATGGAGCGGGGGTCCAAAGTTTCTATGGAGAGATTCACGCGAGTGAAGCCGAGGGCAGAAGCTTGTTTGATTATTGTTAGCGATTTTTATAATTAGTTACATACATTATGATTAATTTCTGTATTAGCAACATTAAAATGTATTTATTTTGCACTGACAACTGGAACGTTATGCGACTTGACAGCTCAGCGCTATGACAGTTAGAAGAGTTTATAAAATAACGCGCTGCGCTGTCCTGACACATTCCATTCCAGTTTTCGGGGTAAGCGACATCTCAGAGTAAGTGCTACTATATAATTATTATTATTTTAAATGGTATTGATTTATGATATTTGTAATAATTGTGTGCTGTCAAGGCAAAGTATAGAGGGTGTGTTACCCGTTTTGGTCGTTTTATTTAAAACCTTCCCGCTACACTATATCTAGGTACACTAAATAAGTTTCTTATCCAATCATTCTCTAAAGTTAACACATTAGCTAACATTATACTGTTAGGGCATGAAATGCACAGGTGAGCTACCCTCGCAAAGTACCAGTTCTACCCCCTCAGAGGTAATTGCCTTCAGGTTAGGAACCGTGGAATATAGTGAAATAGATCAAGGACACCGTGAATAGATTCTACAAAACAATTAAATAAACTAACCAGTAGCAGATTTAGACAATGAAACTGTCACTACGTTAATAACCTCATATTGTCTTCTATATTTCATCAAAGTAATAAAACTGCCAACGTAATTCTGCGTACATTTCTACCTATTGTATTAAATTTTCAATTAGTTGACTAGGAGTCAGCGTTATTTCGGTCCGTGATGAAGCACGCTATGCGTTCTGGCTGTTAAACTTTATAGTGCCATAAACCATGGCTTCAGTTCGACATAGTATCTACACTAATGTCAAATTAATAACAGACATTTTGGTTAAAACAGTCTGGTTCGGAAAATTATATGGTGGAAATCGTGAAGCAAAATCGATAGCTGGTTTAACGGCATAATTATTTTTAAATACAGATTAAGAGTCTTTCATTTTTGTTTACTTTAATTTTTTATTCCAATATCTTTTTCAGCCGTCATATTTTTCTGTTGGTTTGAATCCTAACCATACTATCACGAATAATGGAACTCAACTGGAGGTGAGCAGGATATCTGACCGGCCAAGGACCGCAAGGCAGATCACATTGTTGTCGTCGTGGGTAGAACATGAATAGGACTGGCACATGGGAATTGACGCACTACATTGGTAGCACATCGATATTAGTAACTATGCACGTACACAGAAACACGCTAGTGATCAAGATTTATCAAAATAAGTAGGTTAAAATAATTGTTAGTTATTGTTATCTATATTTATAAAAGCGAAATACCACTCACAGATTAACCACGAAATCTCAGAAAGTATAACACCCACAAACTTAAAATTTGGCAGATGGGTTCCTTATAGGGTGTAGACATACGCTAAGAACAGATTTTACGAAACTCCACCAATAAGGGGGTAAAACAAGGGTTGGAAGTTTGTATGAAAGTCCTATGTTTTTGAAGTAAGAGACTTGAAATTTAAAATGTATGCTCTTTATATGATGTGGAGGTGGATTAATAATGTATCTTTAAAAAACAACCCCCTTTTGGGATACAACAGGGGATGGTAGTTTGTATGAAAGTCCAATGTTAATGAAATTAAAGTAATTATTCATTGATTCTAAAAATTCGTCTAGATAATGATTGTTTTTATCTTTCTTTTATTTTTTCCTTTCATAAGTTATTTAGCTTTTTCGAATATAATCAAAAATTAACTAACTAAGCGGCCGCTAGTTATAAATAAAATTACCCATTTTAATAATAGCTGAAATAAATTTAGTAGTCGATTCTGAACAAACTACTTTCAGGATTTGCGTTTCTTATGTTACATGTTGTATCATAATCATCATTTTATCCGAAACACGTCCACTGTTGGACATAGGCCAACCCCAAACATCGCCATAACGACCGGTCCTGTGCGTCTCGCATCCATCGGATTCCAGCGATTCTCCCTAGGTCATCAGTACACCTTGTGGGAGGACTTCCAGCGCTGCGTCTTCTGGTACGTAGTCGCCACTCCAGAACCTTTCGGCCCCATCGTCGATGATGTATAAACAAAACAAGTGTCTAAATTATACATCAGCTACACTGACACCCACCTTCATTGGGCACGTCATAATTATGGCGGTAAGCCCCCTCTTTGAGGCGTGGCTGGAAAGACCTCACGGCGTTCTTACCTTCCGCATGATGCAGGTCCTCACCGGACATCGTAAGTTCGGGAGGTTCCTGCATTAGATTCGTGCGGAAGAAACGCCCGGGTGTCACCATTGTGTGGACCGCCCGGAGGACACGGTGGAGGTGTGGCCCGCCTGGGCAGAGCAAAGCCGTGTTCTCGTGAGAGCGATCGGCGGCGGCGATCTCTAGCGCCAGGCCTTGGTACAAAGTAAGGTGAAAGGAAGTCTCGGCCCTGGTACGAAAGGCAACGAAGAAACAGGAGTGGGTTTTTAGTCAGTAAGTCTGACACTATCTCCCGTTCCGCCCAAGAGCGGGGATGTCATTAGATGATTTTCCTACCGCAAAAAAAGCAACACCCACCTCTAATAAAGTATTCCTACTACATATAATAAAACTTTCTCACTATTAAGTCATATTGGTCAGGAAACATCCAATTATGCTGTAACCGTTGATTACAGCTGGTATTTCCACAATCAATCTTGGGATCTAGACAGTCTGTCAGTGACTGGTGGCACTGGACAGGAAGCGGAAAATGTTATGTGCAGGATTTGTCGTGGAATTGTAACGTGAGAATATTGGTGATGTTGAAATTATTGATAGAATAATTTTGCTGAGAATCGGATTTGTATTGAACATTAACATTATGCAATGAGATATTGACGCTTTAAATGCTATTTCAGTGAAAGAAAGAAAGAATAAAAAAAACTGGGCAAGCGCGAGTCGGACTCGCGCACTGAGGGTTCCGTACAAACTTGAAAGGTAAATTGCTATTTACGATCCCCTAAACTTTATTGTTTTTTTTTTCTATTTTTGTGTGAAAATCTTAATGCGGTTCACAGAATACATCTACTTACCAAGTTCAACAGTATAGTTCTTATAGTTTCGGAAAAAAGTGGCTGTGACATACGGACGGACAGACAGACAGACATGACGAATCTATAAGGGTTCCGTTTTTTGCCATTTGGCTACGGAACCCTAAAAACATTTTTTATATCTATGCTGCCGATCATTCGGTATACGGTTTCGGCTACAAATCGTGTTTCGATCGTTCACTAAAACTTCTATATCTAGCATAGAAACCGACCACAAAATTCTAAACAAAACACTATATAGGTGTTCTTTTATCGGGGCAATCGCCCAATTAATATGGAATAACGTCAAAACAGTTGTAAATACGTTACTAGCTCGTATTTTTTGCACCTGTTGCAGTATGAGTTATGGAGGAAACTGAAATATTGAAATGTTTAGTTACGGCTCGTTTACCATACGGTATGTTGGCTTTTGTTAAGATTAATATAAGAACTCATTCACTTTTATAGTTTTTAATCAAGTGTTTTTTAATCGATATTGGAAAACTTGTGTAGTCTACGGGAAATTAATCACTCTGCCTTAACTATTTCTACGTATGTTTTTTTTTTTCGGTAGGTTTTTTTTTTAAGTGTGGAAATCATATAATGACTTCTTCCGCTCTGGGCGGAGCGAGAGGGCGTGTCAGACTTTTACTGACTAAAACCACACCTGTGTCCTTAAGTTGCCCTTTGCGTTCAAGGACTACGGGTTTCCTTTTCAGAAATTCTCCGCGGTCCTAGCTTACGGGCGGCATCGGCCCTGCTGGGCCCCTACGGTTTGCTGATATTTCCTTGTGAAGCGCGTGGATCACTACGCGCTGTTGACGACTGGGCTCGGTCCGGTCAATTACCGGACGACCGGACGGCAAGCTACCCATTGCTCGGCGTCCGCAAGCCCGCGTCTACCGTGGCTGGTAGTCGGGGTCAGAATCTCGGCGGCTGGGGCGTTAGGACATTCGTTCCCTCACACGTAGACACGTAAAGAGGGGACTTACCCCCATTTTTCGGTAGGTGGGAAATATCCCGCTCTAAGGTAGAGCAGGCGTGTCAGATTTTTACGGACCAAAACCTGCCTATGTTCCTTCAGTTGCTCTTAGCGTCTTAGGACCATGAATTTCCTTTTTAGAAATTCGGGCCATGTTGAATTTCTTTCTTTAATTCCAAATTATGTTGTGGTCGGCTTCTAATCAAAAAGATTTATGATAATTTAGATTATAGGTTCACGATTCAGAACAATAAAAAAAAAATCATTAAAAGTTATAAATAATTTATTTTTTATTAAAAATTGAATTCGTTACATACATTAAGAAATTCAATATATAGGAACATTAAGAAATTATATTAAATGTATTTCTCATATCAAAAATAAAAACTTACCTACATATTGCCTACTAGGCAAGCAGCTTTGTGTAGCATATATATATATTCTTTATTGCCACATAAACAAAAATAAGGACAAACATAATTAAAAATAAGTGTACAATGGGCGGTCTTATCGCACAGGGCAATTTCTTTCTTTGGATGGACTGGTCCTCATTAATGTGTTCTTAAAACCGATTCATCTTATCTCAACATTCACACAATTTGCTATTTCCATCATAATTAATGTAAAAATAATCACCAAATGAAAGGCAAAAGATATATTATTTAAATATAAACATTTAGGCGTGATCTAAGATCGTAATTGAAGCGATGAAAACGAATGACTGGTCATTAATAAGATGGATGATCACAAATGGCGGGAATATGAAGTTGGGCCCGTGAATAAAAACTTTTTTGTTTAGTTAAATCGGATTAATAATAGATTGGCAGTGGAATTCCCTGCCAGAGTCTGTGTTGTTGATAGGCGTCCATTACATGATAGGTTTTGACGAAAAACCTAAGGAGGCGGCCGATCGCGTGAGGCAACGGTCCTCACGCCCCAACCGCCGCCGGGATTCCGATCCCGATTTCCAGCCACCGTAGGCGCGGGCTTGCGGACGGCGAGCAATGGGTGGCTCGCCGTCCGACTGTCCGGTAACCGTCTGGACCGAGCCCAAGTCGTCGACGGCGCGTACTGTTCCACGCGCGCCTCAAGATGTCAGCAAATCGTAGAGGCCCAGCAGGGTCGAAGCCTACTGGGGCCACGGGTAGTGTGAAAGTGAAACCCGAGGCCCTGGGACGAAGGAACAGGAGTAGGTTTTTAGTCAGTAAAAGTCTGACACTATCTCCCGCTCCGCCTGCTCTTGGGATGTCATAAAATGATTTTCCCAACTTAAAAAAAAAAAACCGTCTAATGCGATGATGGACGTTTTCATGACGAAAACCTAATGGCGACAAAATTCCGTCATTCAAACATCATTCATGATTGATGGAATTGATTGACGCCTGCAGCATGACCGTGTACTGGACGCCGTAGCTACAACCTGGAGATCTTTAATATTTTAACCGCCTACGTAGGATATATCCCAAAAACAATCTCGCGTTCATTCCGCCAGGGTCGCACATCCACAACCAAATATTGCATCTCGTCAGCTCTTCTCTCCCCTATGGGAACTGAAGAGCTAAACGAGATCATCATCATTTCAGCCGAAAGACGTCCACTGTTGGACATAGGCCTCTCCCAAGCGTCGCCACAACGACCGATCCTGTGCTTCTCGCATCCACCGCACTCCCGCGACTCTCACCAGGTCGTCGGTCCACCTTGTGGGAAGCCTTCCAACGCTGCGTTTTCCGGTGCGCGGTCGCCACTCTAGAACCTTTCGGCCCCATCGACCATTCGTTCTACGAGCAACGTGCCCTGCCCGCCACTTTAGTTTGGCGATTCTTCGGGCTATGTCGGCGACCTTGGTTCTCCTGCGGATATCTTCATTCTTTATGCGATCACGCAAGGAAACTCCGAACATAGCCCTTTTCATTGCCCTTTGGGTGACTGTAAGCTTTCTGATGAGGCCCATTGTAAGCGACCATGTTTCAGCTAAACGAGATGGAGCTGGGTGATTCTTTAAAACCGAGATAACGTCTCATTCATCTGGCCTAGTTTTCGTACCTAACTATTTTGTGTTGTAAGCCACTGGGCGCAAATGAGTGCCTTTGATATTTAAATTCTAAGCTTATCATCATCATCTTCTTCTTCTTAGTAGGTACTCTCTTGCCAGAGTGGTCGTGGTCATCACTGTAAATCACGATAAGTGATGATCTTGGTAATACGGCGCCATTCGTCGCGGACTGCAGCTTTAGGGTCAGCCCAGACCGAACTGCAACGTGCTCGCGCATGGTCGACCAAAATTTTCGCGCATGTAGAATGCATACTCAAACACGCAGTCGGCTTGCTCGAGCATGGTCGAGCATAAAATTTGGCCGTGTATTTAATTTTGCGATGTATGATAATATTCATAAGATATTTTTTACAATAATCTCAGAAAACGCTCTGCTCTGCTCTTGGTGTGCGCTGACCCTTACGGGTACATTCGTAAACCGAGCACTTAGTTGCGGCCTTGATCTGGTCTGTCTATTTCATTGGTGATCTACCACGTAGCCTGGTGCCTTCAACTTTTTCCTACACTACAAGACACCCAAAGCTTGACGCTTGAGCACTATTAATTCACAATTAAATTACGATAAATGCAGTTAATTTGCACTTAAATATTAAACTTTAGTGAAATCATCATAATATCCAGCAGCGGACTGCAATAGGTACAATTGATTGATTTATTGCCATTCTATAAAAAAATGATTTCGAAAGATGGCAACACATGAAGAGATCTCTTAACATTTTTCTGTTTAGGTGTTCAATAAATTATAGCTAATAACGTACAACATAATTACTAAGCAACGGAAATGGATAGTAAAATGATACTAAATGCTTGCAGATGTTGTAATAAAATAACAACAATGTGTCAAGTGTGTGTGTGTCACTAGGTTGACTTCTGAGTCAAAGGAGGAATTGTACTGTTTATTTTAAAACATTCCAGGAATTTTGGATATAAGTGTTTTATTCTGTAAATCCTCTGATTTATTAAAGTGTTTATCTACGTAATCTAAACATATAAATAAAATTGGACGTATTCCACATTGGGCACCCGCTTAAACGGTACCAGAGTAAATGGCAGCTGGCAGTGGGAAAATCATCCAATGACATCCCTCGCTCTTGGGCGGAGAGGGAGTCAGTGTCAGAATTTTACTGACTAAAAACCCACTCGTGTTCCTTCGTTGCCTTTCGTACCAGAGCCGACTCTTCCTTTCAGAGGCAGACCCTTGGCCCCAGTAGGCGAGTAGATGGCAACTGAGGTAGGTACCAATTGTGGAATAATTCAATATATAAAATTATATTTCACAAAAATGGCACCTAAGGAACTATTTGTTGGGACGTTTATTTATTGGGATGTCAAAATTTAAAATTCGATTGAAATCAGTAATGAGTAAAAATTTTTGTCTGTTTGTTCTGGCTAAATTCCGAAACGGCTGCACCTTCACCGGCGGGACTTACACTAGTCGATAGCTGATGTTATAATGAAGTAACTTAGGCTATTTTTATTTAAAATAAAAAAATAGGGCTCCGCGCAAAAATCACATCTTGAAATTATTACTAAATGGCATTGTGCTGTTTTATGAGTCTGACGCGGACAAAGTCGCGGGCACCAGCTAGTCTAAAATAAAACTGTTTTTTTTTTTTTAATAAAACTGATTCTTGTAGTAAGTTTTCGTCATAAAACGATTACTTTTTTGCTAGCTATCTAGACATTAGCAGTTTTTTCTTTTCGACACGTTTAACAAAACACACTCGATCAACTGGAGCCAATATCACTAAAAACTTCGTTCGCCCCTATAGGTGAAAAGAGCACAAAGATAAAAATAATCTGGACTACTGTAACCTGTAAAAACCCTCGTCATTGCTATCTCGACAGTAAGAATACTGTAGAAATACGATAATATAGGAATAGAACACCGAGTAGAGAGTAAATGGAGTAACAACTGCCTACGAAGGAATGAAGTTACATGTTCTTGAGATCCATGTAGTGGATTGTTTTCAGAAAAGAACACTAAACAGGAAAATTTACGCAAATCCTAATAAGTACAGATAAAATGATGACTGTAAAGAATAAAGGCGAAGTTTGAGGAAGTAATCCCGGTAGTTGTCAATTTTTGTAGGACTAATTCTAAATTACTACCACAAACCTTGCTTACTTGGTAGTATTATTACCATTTCATGTTATACTACTTCATTGCTGCTTGCTTCATTGATTTTTCATTCTCCGTCTAAGTCTATGTGAGGTATATTCCAAATGACAACCGTTAAATTAACAAATAATCACACTAATATTATAAAGCCGAAAGTTTGTTAGGTACTTCTCCACACTCACAAGACTAAAAGCATTTCGATGACTACATGGGTAGACCAAGTCCTGGAATAGCACATAGAATTTTTTTTTTATCTGAGGAGCACATTCCCTTGATAATTTTCTACTATCACACGTGCGAAGCCACTGACAGCAGCTAGTATAATTATATTTATTGTGGCTAGCCTAATCCAACAGAATAAAGTCTCTGGGCACTCCATTTCTTCCCTCCTCCGTGTGAAAACTACACCCATAGCGCGGGTGTACGATAGTGATAACAAGTTTCTCCCGTTTTATGTACGCGTAAGTACGGATCGCTATGATTAAGTGTGGTGGGGTGTACTTGAGCAAACAGCTTTGGTAAAGTGTTGCTTTTTACCAAATTGGATGCGGGATTGTAAAGTTTGTTGCGCGTTCTTTTACAGGGATAGCCTTTTAAGTTCTGGACTTAGAAGTGAGTGGAAAAATGTTGGGTAGAAATATTTTTAGTATTGGCATGGGCTGCAATAAGGAGAGAAAACGAATACTGATTTCTGATTCAGATATTTTTATCTCTCTCTCTCTCTTTCTCTATTCTATTCTATCTCTTTTATTTAACCAAATAGTGATTACAGCAGTGCCTCCAATATATTTCTTGCAACACATAAAGTTGTTCATACCATAAACTAAACGCAGAGACCAAATCGTCGACCAGAGACCAATACGTTCGAATCAAGATTGACATAATATATTCCTTGTAAGAGATAGTTTGTATAGGTAGTTGATTTTCTTCTACTTGCACACAAAAACCTTTGAAGATTTAGCAACTATTGGAATTATCCAACAAAACCCCTCGAAAATAAAACTTATTCAATTTAAACTTAGACATAATTATTTACCATTGTTTTCTTAATCATATTTTCTTTTTAGGGTTCCGTACCTCAAAAGGAATAAACGGAACCTTTATAGGATCACTTTGTTTTCCGTCCATCTCTCTGTCTGTCTGTCAAGACCATTTATCTCGGGAACGCGTGGAGGTATTGAGTTGAAATTAAAACCATATACTCAGATCTGCGATCCCTTGAAGCTGTGAGAAGTCAAACTTCTAAGTTAACGAAAAAAAAGATACGACCGTTTTTATTCACTTGCCATTCCACTTTTGGTTGAATTGTAGAGAATGCCTTAGGCATTAAGTCCGCCTTTGTACCATTGTGTTGCATGAAGTTTTAAACAAATAAATCTACAGTGGTTATGATTTATTGAGTATGTTTTTTTATTATTGTCATGCTCGTGTTTAACCACCTGATGATAAGCGATGATGCGGTCGACAATGGAGCACGCTTGCCTAGAAGCCTCCTTAACCCCTAGATCTATAGCTGGTTGTCAGTTTCGTAAATTATCATAGAATGATAAGTCCAAACAACCCCCCAGTTCTTGTAACTAACATGCTCAAAACCTAAGACAGATTATAACACATGTACCAGGCTTACATAACAACTGCGGCTGCCAATCAAACGTACTCCACGTCTGATTAGCGAGCGCAGCTTGGTGGAGACTGTCGGATTAGTCGACTGTACTCCTCTGTGAATTGCTAATTACTGTAACGATACGTATAATGTCGGTAGAACTAAAATCTCAGGTAATTTTAACAGTAGTAGAATTATTGTCAAAGCTATGCCAAAGAAGTGACCTTATTAAATGACTGAGAAATTATTTATTTAAGTTTACCTTAATGAGATCGTCGAATCACTAATCACTCAATCGCTCATAATCAGTGTTCAGGATTAGGCGAACAAAAGAAAGAAGTTGGTTACTTTTTGGAACTTGGCTGTATTGCTCAAAGCTTAAATTAGGAATGAATACAATTATGTGTGACATAGCAAAAAAAAGGAATCGTTGTTTCCTGCCATTGGCCGATTGCAATGGGTCGACATGTGACGTATCGCTTTATGATAGATTGAAATGATACAAGCAAAAATAGGCGCTAAAACTATTACACTAAGTGGGTTTACTGTGTCGTAGACATCTGGCTTAGACAATCAGCCTTTTTAATATTCCCACTGTTGGGACTCAGGCCTCCTCTCTAGGAGAAGGAATGGGCCGTCATCAACCATGCGGGCCTGCCATCCACCACGCGGGAAATTTCAGTTCGAACATTCCGGTAAGTTACCTATCTCATGATGTTTTGCCTTCATCGAGAGCAGTGGAAATGAAATAGATTTATTTTATTCTGTTTTTAACAGAATAAAATAAATATTTAAGTAGGGCTCCCATTCAAAAAACGTGTTTTTTTTTTTTGCTGTTTTTTGTTACGAACGGTACGGAACCCTTCCTGTGTAAGTTCTACTCGCACTTGGCCGGTTCTTTAAGGGCCGATTTTTCAATCCTCAGATAAGTCGTCGAATAGCTAACTGGCCATTAAAATTATCTGGCTGTTTATCAGGCGAATAAATATTTTCAGTTTTTCAATCGTGTTTTATCTAGAGAATAGCTATCTGTGGTTTATGCTAGCCAACTTCACACTATTTATGTGCGAGCGAGATGGACAGATACAGTATTCAACGTGTTAGACAAGAATAGCAACGAAACGTGCTTTTGACATTTGACGTTGCAAACAAAACATAACCTCGAATTTGTCGTTTGCTCATAGTCCTTAGTATAATTATCGTAAAATATATTGAATTTTGGATTTTATGGTCTATAAAATGGAAATAATTAAGAAACGCGAGCGGCGTGCTATAAATTTCAATAATACAGAAGTGCGATTATTAACTGAATTGGTGAATTGGTGGTTAGTAATTGAAAATAAAAAAAACAGATGCTGTAACAAATAAGGAAAAAGATGATGCGTGGAACAAAATTGCCACCTTGTTTAATGCTTCAACGAGCGGAGCTGCAGTACGCACTGCTAAAACATTAAAATTAATGTACGAGAGCCTGAAAAAAGGAACAAAGAAAAAAATTACTCTACACAGACAGGAGTTGTATAGAACAGGCGGCGGACCTTCTACAGCTCCTGACATCAACGATGTCGAAGAGAAAGTGCTGGCAATATGCTCTAATATATCTGGATCAGATGCACGTAATGACAGTGATAACATTACAGGTATGTATTAAATGTAATATACCAACTTAACTTTCTAACTCAATGCTTTACATTAAGTTCCTGAATTTAATAAAACCTGTATTTTTTCTAGATTTAGTACTGTCAGTGGAAAATAAACCCATTCAGGCAGTCAATATAATACACATTGAAGATGAAATGCAAGAAACTACTGGTATGTTTGTAATACATGATGATACTATACATCCCATCCCATACTACACTGAGCTTTGCATAAGTTTTATTACTTCTATATTATATCCTTCTGTCGATGTGCCGGGTTTCCTACAAACTGGTAGCGGTTAGATATTGGCAATGCCAGCGTTCAAATAATATTTATGTTGGGTATGTTTATGTTAAATTTCAGATTTCAATGTGAAACCATGTCCTCAGTTGGATGAATCATTTACTACAAATGACATTAACGATGAAGTTGAAATAAGTTGCAAAACTGGATCAAAGTGCAGCTCGATTAGAGTTGGTGCAGCTTCAAACAGAAATTGCAAAAAAGGAGCATTCATTTGTAGAGGAAGAACATAAATTGAAAATGTTACATCTCCAAAATGATGAAATTAGAAAGCAACAGTTGCATCAACTGATGCTCAACACGATGCATCAAAAACATTGATTTATATGTAAATATTATTGTATGATAAAATAAAACTTCATTTTTATTAAAAGAGTTATGTTTATTTTATTTTTTTACAAAATTAATTAATGAGTGATACAAAATATTCTAGTATTGTATCCCGTGTTGAGCTTCTTCGTGCCTCATTGTTTTCAGCTAGTACGGGTGGAAATATTAGCTGAGGTGGTATCTGAACCTCAGGGTCTATCGGAGGCTCACCTTCATTTCTGCTACGTGCTAAATTGTGTAATATAGCAGTGGCCACAATAATATCTTGGGCAAGAGGTATTTTACACCTTATTCCAATACTCAGCACTGGGAATCTCCTTTTCCAGACACCAAAGCATCTCTCAATGACATTTCTTGTCCTAATATGAGATTCATTGTATAGGTTTTCAGCTTGCGTTTGGGGATTACTGAGTGGTGTTAACAAATAATTATTCAGAAAGTATCCACTATCACCAAGCACAATCTCATTACCAAAAGCACCGTTGTCACACTGATATTTGGCAGCTGAATTTGAAAATATCTGACTGTCGTGAGTTGAACCTGGCCATCGTGCAACAATGTCAACAAACTGTAAATTTGCATTGCATATGGCTTGAACGTTAAGGAAAAGTAACCTTTGCGGTTCCGAAAATTTTCTGCAGTATCTCCACCTGAAAGAACAATTAAGCAAGTACCTATGTAGCAAGTGTAGCTATTAAAAATAATAAAATTGAAAGAAGAACCTACCTACTATTTATGGTATTTTTTTACTTTATTACTATTTAAGTATTAAAGTAACTACTGACCTGGTGAAATTATTCTGATGTGAGTACAATCCAAAGCTGCTATGACTCTTGGAAATCGTGCTATTCTATGGAAGCACTCTTGTATGGACAAGATTTCAGCACGACTTTTGGGCAATGAAACAAAATTTTGTCGCATTGAGGAAATAGCTTCAGTCACCCTTTTAACAATTTTACATAGTGTGGAATTATGTAATCCTCCAAAATCTCCAATTGTTATATAGTAAGTACCAGTTGCATAGAATCGTAGGGTGAGTAATAGTTGTTGCATTGCTGGCACACAACTATTCCTGAAATATAAAAGAAAAACATCTGTAAGACGTTACAATCCGATTTTATTATTGCAAAGATGCATAAATGCATAATAATTATTGTAGTAAACAAAAATGCCTTACCTATCTGTTTCGTGTTTAATTTTATCCTCAATCAATAAAAGCAAGTAAGCTACGGTATCTTTTTTCAAGCGAAATCTTCTCCAAAATTCGTTGTCGTCCCACGTATTTAAATTATCAGGCCTCTCTCGTAAAACTCGGGGTTTTCTCTCAGGAGGGTTTAAATAATTAATAATTTCATATTCTTCTTGGATTGCTTCGTCATCAATTGATTCAAACACGTCCATAATGTTAAATTACAAATTAAATAAAAAGGTACTCTGTGAAATTACAGTACTACTAATCTACCAAAACGTACACCAAAAAATGAAATGAATGCAACTAACATAACCTAAAACGTCATACAAAACGGACAGATAAAACCCTAACCGGCCCTTAAAGTAGCAGGTAACTATATTCCTCCGTTAGGGACTTTATTCGACAGTTAACTACCATCTGACCATTGAAAAACTCAAAATCTTGCTATCCATCGAATAAAGGCTATCTGGTTGTTTATCTGGGGATTGAAAAATCGGCCCTAAGAAAGTAGAAACTTTTTTTTTTTTAATTGATATAAACCAGTGCTTGACTGCGATCCCACCTGATGGAAAGCAGTGATGCAATCATTGATGGTGAGGCGCACTAGTTTATTAAGAGCCTATTCACTCTAGCCTTGAAAGCACCTAAATCATAGTTGGACGGGAAGACCGCAGCAGGCAAATTGTTCTAGTCCTTCGATGTACGCGGTATAAACGACGAAGCGAAACGCTTAGTCCGGACCGTTGAAGTTTCAACAACGTAAGGGTGGATACTCGCCGTACGTCGGGTTGTCCGATGGTAGAAAGGAGATGGCGGAATCAAGTCATGCAATTCCCGCGCACACTCTCCAAAATGCAACCTGTAAAATACCGATAGGCTGGCTACCCTGCGCCTGTGCTCGAGGCTTTGTAAACTATACGGCGTATAGATTTTGTTCAATCTCCTTTACAAAGATAAAACGGTCGATCAAATAAAGAACCCTACACAAAAAGCAGTCCTGTCATTACTGGATCATTTACGTCCGGACAGAATCAATCCTCGTGATGGACACAATCTGATGCAGCCGTCTTTTGTTTTCGTGTTAAAATTACGACAGAAAGAGGAATCTTGTGTTTTCTTCTTATTTTTATTTTCTCGTTACCTTTTGGATACTAGTAATCAGAGTCCAGAATTAAGGACTAAAAGATTAACATTTGCATGATGAAAAACCAAGATAGATGAACAACTGCATTATCATCACCAAATCAATTTTTAAATAATATTCAATTGAATTCTAATTCTTAGTGAATTTAAAGAACACTATTAACAAGACATTGGTCGATTTTGGACCAAATACTGGGCAGTATTTGAACCAAAATCGACCAATGTCTAGACGGGAGTACTTCCGAAAAATTTCTTATATCAATTCATATAACAAAATTGCTCTTTGGGTTAAAAAGGTTTTTGTTTTTAAGGCTTTTCGAGTAGTTTTATATATTAACATTTTCATTTTTTCAAATATTTGCTCACAAAAATATCTAATATGTAGCTCTACGCCACACAGATACCACCTTATTACAATATGCAAGCGGGAAGATAATAACTTCTGAGTGCTTTTGAAAGCCAAGCTAATTTCGAATTGGATTAGAAAACAGAGAAAAGAAATAACTACATCCAATAGAGTTCACAACTTATAATGTAGTTCGATCTATTTTCTCAAAACTCCTAGGATGGATTTTGAAAGGTTTAATTTATCGCCTAGTATTAGCCTAAGGGGCGGTCAGACTTTGGTCCAACTTCCTTACATATTTAGTCAATGTCCTTTAGAACTGTTTAGCCTAGATCAAAATAAAAAGAGCCGGAAGATGTATGGCAAAAGACGATGAACTTTGAAGATAATGGTAGGCCCTGAGATCAGCGCACCCTCAAAGCAAACAAAAAGTGTAAAGATAAATAAAAACACTTCCTCATACGTGAAAAATCAATCTATTTGATGGACAGTATCTGATGTTTTCAGTATTTGTTTTCCACGCTTGCAATCAGAATTCTGCGTGATAAGCTTGATAGATTGGCAATTTTACTCCCTCATCCCCTTCGGCCGATGAAATAAAAGGTTATCATTTAATTGGTTCAAATGTTTGTTAAATTGAAATCTTGATACGACAAATTGGGGCAAAAAGTTTGTAATGTGCGCTTGTGGAGTTGGACTTTAAAGTAACTTTTCAATTTGGTCTTGAGGCCCGAAAGTTTTACTCCAAAAGTAAGCCTACAATGGCTTCTTTTTATTAGCTTTTCATTCACTTTCTTTGTTGAGGATTACATTTTATAAGGGATTTTTTATATCGTTCCAAGGACTGCGCAGAAAATTACGAACGTTCTCATTGTACGCTTCGGATACTGAAGACAGGCATCATCATCATCATTTCAGCCGATAGACGCCCACTGTTGGACATAGGCCTCCCCAAGTGTCGCCTCAATGAACGGTCCTGTGCGTCTCGCATCCATCGGATTCCCGCAACTTTTACCAGGTCATCGGCCCACCTTGTAGGAGGTCTTGAAGACATTAGGTTAATCTAATTTTCTATCTACTCTTATTTTCTACCTACTGTCTCTGACAGTAATAAGATCCCGTGATAGCATAGTCAGCCTTATAATGTTCCCACTGATGGGACCCAGGCCTCCTCTCTAGGAGAGAAAATGGGCCGTAATCCACCACGCAGGCCTAGTGCGGGTTGGTGGATGTCACATGTCTCTGAATTTTTGGTTCTAGGACATGCCGGATTCCTCGCGATGTTTTGCTTCATCGTTTTGAGAGCAGTGAGGAATTAAATTACACAAAGAAATGCGCCTGGCTTGGTTTGGACCCGCGACCCGTAAGTCGGGGCCGTTAACACTCGGCCATCACTGCTCTGCTCACGGATCACGTGATAAAAAAGAATAAATCAATTTTCCTATTTCTCCCTATCTCCAAAGCAATGAGAAACATATAAAAAAATAATTAAAATGTGAGTTCTATTAGATTGTATCTTACAACCAGCACTTAAATAAAGTAATAAACATCAATTTTAAGACCGACGAGGTCCAACTTAATTTCACTAGAAACTAACAATATAAGACACAGATTCGAAGCAAAATCCAATATCGTTATTGCAAATGAAAAAGGAATATAATTATAGTGAATAGCTTGTCATATCATCATCATCATCATCATTTCAGCCAAAAGACGTCCACTGCTGGACATACACCTCCCCCAAGTGTCGCCACAATGAACGGTCCTGTGCGTCTCGCATCCATCGGACTCCCGCAACCGTTACCAAGTCATCGGTCCACCTCTTGTAGGAGGCCTTCCTACGCTACGTCTTCCGGTACGTGGTCGCCATTCCAGAACCTTTCGGCCCCAACGGCCATCTGTTCTGCGAGAAATGTGCTCTGCCCATTGCCACTTTAGTTTGGCGATTCTTCGTGCTATGTCGGTAACCTTGGTTCTCCTGCGGATATCCTCATTCCTGATTCGATCACGCAAGGAAACTCCGAGCATAGCCTTTTCCATTGCCGTTTGGGTGACTTTAAGTCTTCTGATGAGGCCCATTGTAAGCGACCACGTTTAGGAGCCATATGTCATCACTGGCAACACGCTTGTCATATACGAAGCATGATTCAATTTAGTTATTTACGAAAGAGCAATAAATATATGTTACTAGGAAATATAATAAATGTGAAAGTCTGCATGTATTGATGTTAGTTAATCAGTCACGCCTCATCGGCTGGACGGATTTGTATGCGGAACATTGGATAGGATGTCAGCCTGTTAATCATGTCTACAATTGGTGCCAAAGGCCTAGAAAAAGGATCATTTTTATCCTGTTAGAATTTTGAGTCTTGCCGGCAAAAGCGATGGTAAGAATTAAGCCTTAGATACACTGCGAGACGAAATGTCCCCTAACATGACGGGCAACGCTCAATGTACATAAGGGTCAGTTCACACCGAAACGCGACGCGACGCGACGCGACACTGCGCGAAGTGCGACTCAAAATATAACTTTATTTACTACACGAAATGACACACATTTCATTGTGAGAATTTAGAATACGTTGTACCACGTAGCGCTGCGCCGCGAAGCATCTCGATCTGAAGTATGTATCTTTTCGCGTATTAAATTAAGTTATATTTTGAGTCGCTCTTCGCGCACTGTCGCGTCGCGTCGCGTCTCGGAACTAACGCTGTCTACTAGGAGTATGATTATAGAATCTCCAAAAGAAAAAAGAACCGGCAAGACCAATTGGAACCATGCATTAGCTTCTGACGTTTTATATATGCCCATGTAAATTTATGTGAAACAAAAACATTTTGAATTATTTTGTTTTTGCATTTTCGTTGCCCAGTACCCCGCAACTTGCCTCCCCACATTTTGCAACGCATTGACGTGACGCGGAACATGTTGTTAGACAAAGCGACAGCGTTGCGCGTCAATATGGCGGACATTCGGTCCCCTAATGTGCCTAAAGCTTTAGTTTTAGTATACAAGATTTTTCTACGCTTGAGAAATATTGTGTTCTCATAGGTACATGGAATGTTTCGGTTTACTGCTTTACGATCCTACGCAAGAATTGAAAGCTAAATAAGGAATTTAGTGTTCGAGTAACATCGGTTTGTATCGTGCTTCGGATGGCGAGGGTCGTTTTGTTGCTTCGTAGATTCAAAAGTCGTAAAAGTTTTGTTGCTAGCGTGAGTTCATCTATAAGTGACACCATCTTGTGATACGAACTTTGGCGGGAGAAGCTTAAACCTGGACAAGAGTTGCCATGGGCAACCTGAAGAACTCTAAACTGACGCCGCACCCAGCTTGGGCGCAGCAAAGACAATCTCCACAGATGGGGGTTCTCGGACGGTTCCGATCTTCAGTGTTTGTGCGGCGTCTCTCCGCAGACCATGTCTCACTTTCCATCCTGTATCACGTGTCCTGTTACTTGTTCACGTAGGGACTTAATGACAGCGTCAGTGGACGGCATTGCGGTGGCCGAATACTGGGCCAGGCAAAAATTTAATTTGATAAAAATAAAATAGCTTTAGCCGAGAAGAAGATCGGCCTGTATATATGTATAGTGGCCTATTAGCTAGTTACTAAGTCAATCAGCTAAACATTCAAATTTTAGGAGGGTAGTAAAACAAGTTTAATGATGAGGAACGAAGTACCTACTTAATACCCAAGCTCTTAAGAGTAGAAAGAGCAATAAGTCCTAATAGTATGACTTCCGACTTGCTACCGTTGCAGATGTTATTAGAGGATAATACAAATCTTCCCTGCCAAAGTCTGTGTTTCCTGATAGATAGATAGACATATTCTTTATTGTACACTAAAAATAAAAATTATATTAAGAACTTAAAATTAATAAGGTGTCACAATGGGCGGTCTTATCGCTAAAAGCGATTTTTTACAGACAAACTTTGAATGAATTTGACAGAGATGGAGAAAAAAGATACGCAGTTAGTTCGTGGTGTATTATTTACATATATAAAAAACATAAACTAATAAATTGCATATAATACAAACAATATATATATAATTTTGAAAGCAAAGAAATGATGTACCTACTTAATGACGACGTTCAAGAGGAAAGGTAGTAATCTTGCCTTACTGACACGGGCAAAGCATTTCACAGCCGTACTGCTTGAACTGCAAACGAATTGTCATAAAAAATGGTGGAGTGACTTGGAATCTCTAGCCTCAAGCTCGCTACAAACTGAAATCTTTACAACAAAGTGAATGAGTTACTTCTGGGTAAGCGCGCTCCATCGGCGCCATATTCCATCATGTGAGATAATGTTCAAGCTCGCGACTATCAACAATTAAAATAAAATAAACTATCAGGGCCTGTCAAAACAAAAAAAAAAGGCGAAAATGAGCCATGATAACATGTGTTTCTATCCAGCAACATTCAAAACTACGCTATAGAAGAAACAGAGCACAATAAAACAAACAACCTGCCTGATTATACGGGCTTAACTCTAATTTTAATCAAAGACAGACAGCCACAATCTCCATAACCCATCGGACACTTACAAAACATAATTCGGTACACCACAAAGGTCCAAAACAAGACATCTTGACCCTTAGTTTGGGCCCCAAACCTCATTAAAACTTGCCTCAGTGTACAGGACCCTCGTAATCCTGCGGTGATACATTTAGGGGATCTCATGCGTATTATCTTTAAATTACTTTAGCTGTATTGACTTTTTCGGTAAGTGAATATGTAAGTAAGAAATGAGGAGAAAGTTTATAAGTCACGTTTTGCTGAAAATATTTTAATATTCTTCTGCCAGCGGCTTCGCCCGCGCAAAAGTAGGTTTCTCCATACAAACTTTGGACCCCCGTTTCATCCCCTTAGGGGGCGAATTTCGGAAAATCCGTTCTTAGCGAATGTCTACACCCTATAAAGAACCTACCAAAAGAACCTGCCAAATTTTAAGTTTGTAGGGGTTAAAGTTTCTGAGATTTCGTGAATAATCAGTGAGTGGTATTTCGTTTTTATACATATTTTAGACTTAAATATGTAGCATGAACCAAGCCATACACGACGTAGTCGTAGACTACCAGAACAGTAAATTTATTTTGTTCAGCAAAAAATATTTTTTATTGATATAAACCAGTGCTTGACTGCGATCCCACCTGATGGAAAGCAGTGATGCAATCGTTGATGGTGAGGCGCACTATTATATTAGAGCCTATTCACACCTAAATTTGACTTTGAAGTATGGGTCTGAGCACTCCATTTGCGTACTACTCCGGTTCTTTATCGATAACTCACTGTAGTTTTTTTTTTTTTAGGTGGTAAAATCATCCAATGACATCTCTCGCTCTTGGGCGGAGCCAAAGGGTGTGTCAGACTTTTACTGACTAAAAACCCCACTCCTGTTCCTTCTTAGCCTTTTATACCGGGGCCGGGTTTTCCATGGCCCCAGAAGGCTTCGACGCTGCTGGGCCCCTACACTGTAGGGTTACTGTCATAAAATGAAACAAAATACGTCTATCGAAATCCATATAGTTTTGCTTTCAATGGACCTTCTGTTACAGCTATTTAATGTCTAAGTTTTCGCCGTTTGTTTTTCGAAACTTGTATTCAGGGAAAATAATTTTCTGATAATATTTAGGCAAAGTTTCATATTAGATATGTTATGATATTCGTGAATAACTTGAAGATACAAAAATATTATGGTTTTTGGTAACGAGAAGTTTTGAGCTCGAATTTGTCGGTGAAGTCGACGTTACTTATAGGAATCCTAAATTTAGCTATAAATGGGAATTTTGGAAATTGAGACAAAACACTTGTACCTACTGGTTCATTTTTAAGGTTCCGTGCCCAATGGGTAAAAACGGGACCCCCTATTACTATCACTCTGCTGTCAGTCTGTCTGTCAACAGTCTGTATCTCATGAATCGTGATAGCTAGGCAGTTGAAATTTTGACAGATGAAGTATTTCAGTTGCTGCTATAACAACAGATACTAAAAAGAAAATAAAATAAATATCTAAGTGACCCAGCTCCCATACAACAAACCTGATTTTTATGCCGTTTTACGCTACGGACGTTTCGTGCGCGAGTCCGACTCGCCCATGGCCAGTTTGATTAATTTGCTAATCTTTTTTCACATCTTAACAAAGTGACACCACTTTCTACTGGGGCCCATATAGGGCCTGAAAAGCTTCATTCGCCTTTCATTTGAAATAATCACGTAAACATTGTCATTCGCAATTGACCGTTGTGGGGACCCTGGATTTGGACCACTTTCACTCCTTTTCGAAAATGGCTCATTCCAACGCCAAGATAAGAATCATTTTGATGATTTCCAACCTAAAAAACAAAAATTAACTAAGCACCCATTTTTCTAACTACTACTGGGGCCCATATAGGGTTGATACCTGAAAAGCTTAATTCGCCGTTCATTTTAAATAATCACGTAAACATTGTCATTCGCAATTGACCGTTGTGGGGACCCTGGATTTGGACCACTATCTCTCCTTTTTGAAAACGGCTCATTCCAATACCAAGATAAGAAAGCACCCATTTTCTAACTACCTCTTCATTCTAATCTTATTATAATAAACGGCACTTCATAGACACAGCCACTTTACAAACAGACAGACAATCTGAACACAATTTACTTTCAGCCTTAAGGGCTACCCTTTGTCTTTGAAGCGTTCAAATGTACGATTATTACATTCCTTATAATTTCCAGTAACGCTTTTCACGTTAAGAGAAATCTTAATGGCTTTTTAGTATTGTATTCCAGATTATGTTGGAAGTATCTTTCATCTAAAGAAAGGTGCGAAATGGGTTATTCAATTTGATAAAATTGTCTGGTGAAAATAAAGATAAGTTTAGCTTTTTTGGTGAAATTTTCAAAGTTTTATATGGCAATTCTGGCTAATTATTATCTTCATCATTATTTCAGCCGAAAAAATACACTACTGTACGTAAGCCTCGCCTAACTGTCGCCACAACGACCGGTTGGTTGGGTCCTCGTGGAGGCAATCGGCGGCAGCGACCTCTCTCGTCGGGCCCTGGTTCAGGCTATGGTCCGAAGCGAGGAGGAATGGCAGGCGGTGGGCTCCTTCTGCGAAGCAGTAATGCTAGCGAAGGATTTTCTCTTAATAAAATTAGTATAGATAACATAAGACGAACAAGTCAGTCAGTTTTATGTATCTATCACCACCGTCAGCTCAAAAGACGCTAGTATCGGTCAAACCGTATACTATAACTGTATAATATATATTTGGCTCCTCTTTGGCCGAAACCAGAACTCAAGCCGAAACTAGTTGTTTTGGTCGAAACTTTTGTCAGCTCTATTAACAACTAAGGTGGTGGAAAAAATACACCTTCCCCTGGTAAAGAACAAAGTAATCTACACTAACTTTAATTAAAACACATACAATTTAAGCTTAATTAAACCAAACCGCAAAATGTTTCCCACACGTTCGCTACCAAAAATGAGTAAGCCAACGTAACCTAACTAAACAAGGCCTAACCCGGTATTTAGTACTTAAATTAATAAGATTACCTTACGTAAGGTCTGTAGAGAGGCAGAGACAAGACTTTGTATCATAGGTATACATTACAGGTTGGTTAGAAAATAAGCGTGGGCAAAGTGTGTCATCTTTGCGATTGGAACATTTGCATCTGAATCACTAAAATGTTCCGAAACAGTGGTATGTATCATTTAATACATCGGCTCAAAAGATACAAACGGAAAGTTTGAAACATCGGCTCACTAGATACAAACGGAACATTTGCAACATCAGCGCCAAAGATACAAACGGATCATTTGAAACATCAGTTCACAAGATATAAACGGAACATTTGGAACAACGGCTCAAAAGATACAAACACAGACACTGACTGTTATGAATCGTGATCTGTTACGTTACGCCATTTACACTAACAGTTTTATTTAATTGAATTTTGATTTGAGAATAATTTAAAGCAGATGTTTTTAGTTCAGTTCATTAAAATTTACACTATTTACGTTTTAATTTATATTTTAAAAAGACAAAAAGAGTGTTTCAGTGTTCCAAATGATGCATTTAAAACATTACTGCTGTTCCAATATTTCGGAACATTGAAATGTTTCGTAACAGTGAGATGACAAAACGGATGGAGGTTATAGATTTTTTTGAGATGTAGGTATAATGGAAAAAGATTAATGAAAGGTGATGAGAATTGGAAAAGAATATTATTAACCCAAATAAATGTCGCATGAACCGTTTAGCTTCATATGAGACAACGATTGAAATGTAACCGAAAACAGTAGACTCATAAGCAGTGAAGCGAGAGCTCATAACAGTGGAAGTCTTTCGGCTGAGATGATGATGATGATGATGAGAGATAGACTCGAGGGGTTAATTACTTAAGAAGTACCCTTAAAAAAAACTTCTCCAATCATAGTTATTTCATTTTAAGTAGTTTAACAATAGCGGTCATTCCCCCTTCCCTAATATCATTTCGTGGGTACCCAAATAATAAACCATGTATCGCACACTGCACAGTACCCACAACGCTTTTGTTTTGACAGTTCAAATTGAAGGGACTTGTGAAAGCAAGTCGGTGCACAATTAGGGTGACTCATATTAAATTTCTCTATCGTCAAACTACAACACTACGTCGTACGTACAAGACTACGTGTAGTTAACTACTTTTAGTTGTAATATGATTACAATATAGTAGTTAACAGACCCCTACACTGCGCCATTGTAACTTTTATTCAGCTCAAAAATAGCTATCCAACGATATAACACACATACCTATTGGAAGATGGGCCCAGATTCCATAGAAACCCTGGCGTCACAATAATTGTTTTTTCGCGATTCGGAAAAATCTTCGAGACTCCATTCAGGTATCGAACTATTTACAAATGTAAGTTTGTACGGAACCCTCGTTATGCCAGTCCAACTCGCACTTAGCTTAGTTTAGCTTATTCAGCCTTTTAATGTTCCCACTGCTGGGACCCTCTCCTCCTCTCTCTAGGAGAGAGAATGGGCCGTAATCCACCACTCGGGCCCAGTGCGGATCGGTGAATGTCACATGTCTTCGAATTTTCAGTTCTAGGACATGCCGGTTTCCTCACGATGTTTTCCTTCACCGTTTTGAGAGCAGTGGTGATGAAACACATTAACACAGTGCATTACACAAAGTAATGCGCCTGGCTGGGTTTGAACCCGCGACCTACAACTCGTAAGTCGGGGCCGTTACCAGTCGGCCACCACTGCTCCCTTTTTTTTAATTTTTCACTTATTAACTTCCCCAACAAAATTCTGATATACTCTTCGTATCTAATTAATAAAACTGACGTTGCCTATTCCACTGATCTCCCACACCATATACTAACCATCAAGTCAGTACAAAATACGATGAAATAAAAAAAACAGCTGAAATATCAGTTGGCCGATGGGGCGTAAAAACATCCCTCGGCCACCATGACGGGCGGAATGTGCGGAAAACTACACAATCGGAGAATGTTTGTTCGTTTATTAATAACTGGATGAAATGTTTACTGGGTAGGAGTGGGCTTGACAGTTTATTGTGTGTGTAGATCGATGTTTTGTATTTTTTTTTTTTTTTGTTATTTCAACAGAGACTAAACATCAGTATATATTGTTCCTACATATCCGAAACATTCTGGTAAATCTATGTACATAAAAGCGAAATACCACTCAATGATTAATCACGAAATCTCAGAAACTATAACACCTACTAACTTAAAATTTGGCAGGTAGGTTCTTTATAGAGTGTAGACATCCGCTAAGAACGGATTTGTGAAATTCACCCCCTAAGGGTATGAAACGGAGGTCCACAGTTTGTATTGAGAGGCCGACTTTCATGCGGGCGATGCCGCTAGCAGAAGCTAGTTATCTATATCTATATATATAAAAGGGGAAACTGACTGACTGACATATCAACGCACAGCCGAAACTACTGGGATTAGGAGCGTGAAATTTTGCACAAGGTTTCCTTTTATGACGTAAGCGAGCACTAAGAGAGGATTTTCGAAAATTTACCCCTTGAAGGGGTGAAGTGGGGGTTCAAAGTTTGTATGGCAAACCTACTTTTAGCGGGCGAAGCCGCTGGCAGAAGCTAGTATTTATACAAAAGGAGAAACACTCAGTTTCTCAGACTGACATATCAACGTACACCCGAAACTACTGGGACTAAGAGTGTGAAAATTTGCAGTTTCCTTTTATGACGTAGGTGGAAGATCAAAAACCATAGCACAGTATAGATATATGGAACAGTACGGAAACTACCTACAAATATTCGAAACGGCACACTCACACAAACATACGCATCGACGAGACTCCTAAGCGTTTCTCGCGGTCCTGTCAGTAGCGAATCCTCTCTTAGTGCTCGCCCACACCATAAAAAGAAAACTTGTGCAAAATTTCACGCTTCTAATCCCAGTAGTTTCGGCTGTGTGTTGATATGTTAGTCAGTCAGTTTCTCCTTTTATGTATATTAGATTACAAGAAAATGCAAAAACATGCCTACCCCTATCTCTAAGGTCGAATTACAAGATATCTTCCATAGGCTTCTGGCAACTTCTGACCCTTTTTTGGCATTACCACAAGCGGCATTAATGTCGACTATGGTTTAGTCGACATTAATGCCGCTTGTGCTAAATATTTGTAAATTTATATGGTGTTTTCACTTTATTCATACACCATCCTGCTGTCCCCCGCAGTTTCTATGCTGACTGCTCCAGTACCGTGGGTTATAACGTAATACGTGGGCTACCCAATACTAAAAGAATTTTCCAATTCGAACAAAAAAAATCATATTCATATTATTTAAAAGTCATAACTATATCAGTTACGGAAGTAAAATATGAACAGTCACCAATTTTAATATTGGCCAGGATTTTGCTATAATTCGCCAGTGTGTGTTGGACAAAGACCACACTAAGTTTAAACCTAAACAGGAGAAAACTGAAAACATCACCATTGAAAAATGTTGTTTATCATCCGCAAATTGTTTACAGTCGAAACGTGTCCAAATACAGGACAAACAAGATACTCGCTGGGAAAGGGTTGCCATGGCAATTTAATTAATTTTGTACGTAAAGGCTTTATTCATAGGTCAAGCTAAAAATAGCCTGTTAATTTTTATTTTATTCGGACTATTTCTGAACGAAAATAATTGGAATGAAGTAGGTAAGTATTGTAGACTTTTCCATTCCTATAAATGGTTTAGAACACATGGCATATTATAAATATCTCTAATTAGTTTCAGCCAGCGGCTCCGCCTGTAAAATTCATCATTTGAAATAATGTGCGTATATCACTCAGGGATAGTGCCGCTACATATTAATTACAATAATAAACATTTATTTCAGGTAAGATACCCATAGATTGACACAAATACACAGAAACACACAAAACACAAACAAAAACATTCTAATAACATGAAATAAATAAATCATAAAAATTTAAAATATCCAATTGTAATTAGATTAAAAACTAAATCAATTTAAATTAATAAAAAAATGATTTATATTGTCGTTAAAATGTCAATGTCAAATATATTAATCAATAAAATACTAAATTTTTAATTAAAATATTTTTTTAATATTATACTAAATTTATGATTAAATTAAATTAATTAGATGTCACTTAAATTAAATTTACATGTATCATACACAGCCTGGATAATTACACTTTTCGTGTTCTATTAGTGAAAGAATTTTCAGAATCGGTTCTGTAGTTTCAGAGATAAACCCTTAACTACAAACTTATAAACTTTTACTTCTTTGCAATATCAGTACAAATTGAAGTTTTAAAATAAATAACATTATTAAAGAATCATAGTTTGACGGCTGTCTGGCCGAAACGCGAGACTGATTTCTTATCACACTAATATTGTAAAAGCGAAAGTTTGTTTGTGTGTGTGTTTATTACTTGTTCACGCTCGAACTGCAGAACCGCTTTCGATGCAACTTGGCACAGGGTAGAGTCAAGCCAAGTCCTGAAATAGCACATAGGATATTTTTTATCTCGGAAGTATGATAATTTTCTACTACTACTGCGGGCCAAGTCGCTGGCTGCAGCTAGAAGAATTATAAAGTAAAATCAGAAATTGCCCTTACTGTCCATTGTACCTACAATACTTGCCAGAAGCTAGCCATTGGGGGATTAATTGCGAAATATTAGTTTTAGTGGCTAGTGGATTTTTCTAGTGCTTTAGTAAAATTCAATTTCTTACTAAAAATGCGATCAGTCGGGTGTAAAGCGCAGGCCCTTAGTTAAAGGTACCGTTGAGTTCGAAGCGAGTCATAATATGTCGTTATCATATTTTTTACAGCCCATAATAGTGTTCCACTGATGAAAAAAATCATCCGCCCGTAGCTTGATGTATCGCGATTGTATACTGTACGGATCGGAGATAGTTAAAAAGGCCGATGTAGGATTTATCCTTATGAAATTCCTCTTTTATACTCGTATGTGCCAGGACATGGTCTACCTGTGAGCCAAATTTCATCCAAATCCGATCAGCCGTTCAATCGTTTTTTTTTTAGGTGGGAAATCATCTAGTGACGTCTCCCGCCCTTGGGCGAGGCGAGAGGGCGTGTCAGACTTTTTACCGACTAAAACCCACTACTGTTCGTTCTTTGTCTTCGTTCCAGAGCCCCGGGGTTTCTTTTTCGCATCACCCATGGCCCCAGTAGGCTTCGACCCTGCTGGGCCCCTACGGTTTGCTGACATCTCCTTGAGGCGCGCGTGGAACAATACGCGCCGTCGACGACTTGGGCTCGGTCCGGACGGTTACCAGACGTTCGGACGGCGAGCTACCCATTGCTTGCTATCCGCAAGCCCACGCCTACGGTGGCTGGAAATCGGGATCAGAATCCCGGCGGCTAGGGCGTGAGGGGCGTTAACTCGCGCGTGCGGCCGCCTCCTTTGTTAGCATTACTGCTTCGCAGGAGGCGACCGCCTGCCACTCCTCATCGCTCCGGACCATGGCCTGTACCAAGGCTCACTGCCACTATCGCCCCTACGAGGACATGGTGGTGCTCTGCCCAGGCGGGGCACATCTCTACCGTATGCTCCACCGTATCCTCAGCCGTTCGACCATGAAGAAGAAACAAACAGGCATCACACACTCATAATCTTTCGCCTGTATGATATTATTGTTATTTTTCACTGACATCTTGAATAGTCTGTTGTGGTCAATTAGGTTGCTGATCACAACACTTGGCAAAAGATTTAGTGAGCTGTTATTTTGGTTAGCAACGGTTTAAAAATTATTATAATTTTATCAGCAAATTCTTTTGAAGATGACGCTAATTAACCCACTGTCCAAAGCAATTACTCCTCACCAAACAATACACACCATTCCTAAATCCAGCATCTCACTTCAAACACTGAACTCGAAACGTGTCCCATCCCTAGGGCGGACATTTGTCAAAAATCCGACACCGGCGCGTCACTAATTATGAAAACTGCCAGCTCGCTTGTCGGGCCAGCTGATTAATTACTGTAACAGTGGGTCAAGTTGATTACGTTCGGCAAAATGGATATACAATAGATCTTATTTTTTGTTTTGACAAGAGCGTTGGAGTCCTCGTTCAATGGGGATTAGAATGGGAAATGTGTAGTATTGGAGTGGACGACCACATGTTGGTTGTCCAATTAAAACAGTCAGAAATCATCATCATCATTTCAGCCGAAAGACGTCCACTGTTGGACATAGGCCTCCCCCAAGCGTCGCCACAACGACCGATCCTGTGCGTCTCGCATCCACCGCACTCTCGCGACTCTCACCAAGTCGTCGGTCCACATTGTGGAAGTCAGTCAGTCAGAAAAAAAAAAATTGTGTGTTTATTGGCAAGAGGGGGAAAATCATCCAATGATTTATTTCGATCTAAGGTGGAGCGCGAGGGCGTGTCAGACTTTTACTGACTAAAACCACACCTGTGCCCTTTGCGCTCTAGGACCGAAAGTTGCCTTATCAGAAATTCCGCCGTGGTGTTGCTGAAGTCTCTTTGAGGCGCACGTGGAACACTACGCACTATCATCGACTCGGGCTCGGTCCGGACGGTTACTGGACGGCAGGCTACCTATTGCTCGTTGTCTGCAAGGCCACGCTTATGGCCAGCCACCAGTAGTCGTCCTGCTACTACAGACACTTGGGGCGACTTCTGTATAATAACTTATATAATAAAACAAAAAGCCTCATTACCTAGTAAAAATATTATCCTTAATAAGATAAAGCTAATAATAAACCTAACATTACATAAAATTTTGTTACACTAGGCCAAAGTGTAATTGTTAAACGAAAAAAAAAAGGGGAAAAAACCAGGAACAGTCATTATTTCAGAATTGGCACGGCATGTTACTAAGAGTAAACTTGGCGCTGTTTGAGAATTGGGTTTGTTAAAAAAATCTATTGTTTCGTGCCCGATTTTTCTTTTTTCCCAATACACAAATGAAATTAAACGCGGCGGTTGTCTGAAAAGATCGTGAGTTCAAACACTAATCAGATGCGCTGCGCGCACTAATCAGACGTGATGTTACAAAACATCACGTCTACTGTTGGACATGGGTCTCCTCCAAGTGTTGATGTCGTGGCCAAGTGGTAACGGCCCCGACGTACGAGTAGGTCGCGGGTACTTTGTATAATTTATTTCATCACCACTGCTCTCAAAACGGTGAAGGAAAACATCGTGAGGAAACCGTCCTGGAACCAAAAAATTCGAAGACATGTGACATTCACCAACCCGCACTGGGCCCGCGTGGTGGATTACTGCCCATTCCCTCTCCTAGAGAGGAGGCCTGAGTTCCAGCATTGGGAACATTAAAAGCCCGTAATTAAAAATACATTAAAAACATTAAAATTATATGATATGGCCAACAGATCGAACGTTAACATTTGATGATATGTCGATCCTCGTTTGGTCTACTTTCTTTAAACTTTTTATTATAAGGTGAATAATTACTACAGTAAGCGTGCAAGACGATGCATTGCACCTCCACTTATTAATGAGTTACTTAATAATTCGAGCCAAAAATAGAAACCAATTAAAAAATGTTCTAATGAAACAATATCTGTCTATGCGTCCATAGTTGCTGCGGTATTTTGGTCTCGGTTGGTTAGTGTTGTGGGGCTGATCTTTTTACCTCACAACAACCTACAAACTTGGGGAGTGACCGGATGTGGTCACTCCCCAAGTTATAAGCGAATTTCACGAGAATGTACTGCCGACAAACTGCTTTACAGTTTGGCAGATGTTATATAAGATTCTTGACGTAACAAATTAAAAAAAAAAAACAAAGTTTTACATTTAAAAAGATCTGGCCAGTTTAACTTGGCCATATCATGAAGTGATCATCAATATCTATGATCTGGCCACGGCATCGATACACGACCGGTCCTGTGCATCTCGCTGGCATCCATAAGAATCCTGCGACCCTCACCAAGGCTGCGTCTTCCGGTACGCGGTCACTACTCTAGAATCTTTCGGCCCCATCGACCATCTGTTCGGCGAGCAATTTACCCATAAAAATATATTGAGTCGTAATACCTGTTAATTTGTCTAAAGAGTACCTAACTAGGAATTTGAGATAAAAAAAAATCGATTATTTTGTATTATCAATGCAAGTGAAAATAAAGGTTTAAAGATTTTTTTTAGGTAGGAAATCATCTAATAACTTCTCTCGCTCTAGGACGAAGCTAGAGGGCGCGTCAGATTTTTACTGACTAAAACCCACACCTATATTCCCTCGTTGCCTTGCGTTCCAGGGCCTCGGGTTTTCCTTTCAGAAGCGAACCCTGGCCCCAGCAGGCTTCGACCCTGCTTGGCCCCTACAGTTTTGCTGACATCGACGCATCGACGCGCACTCGACGACTCGGGCAAAAGGTTTGACGATGTAGTAATAAATTTTAAGTGCAGATACAGTATAATAATCAGGGTAACGAAATTGTGCGAAAGACCTCGTAGTTTTAGTCAGTAAAAGTCTGACCCCCCCTCTCGCTCCAACCAGAGCAGAAGAAATCATTTGATGATTACCCACATAAAAACAAGGCAGCATAATACCCATAGTTTAAAAAATAACTTTCCCAGAGAAATCCAATCATAAAAAAAAAACCTACGAAATATCTCATCACTAAACATCCGAGAATATACTCATTCATACCGAAGAGATCTAAAGGTTAATACAGTGGATTTATGAGCCTAAAGAATAAACCTAACTTAAGGTCAGGTACCCGAGATAGGGAATAACTTACATCTTACTTAAAGCTTATGACGCTCTTTACTTAGGACGATGATTTATTCATCTTCTTCAGTGTGTAAAGAATTGACTTGGTTTTTACCCGACTATGGCAAAGGCAAAATTGTTTAGAGGTAGTTTTGTATATTTTTCATCACTTGACGCTAAAAAAATATGTCAGCAAAATATTGTTCGAAAGTCTGCCATCACTCTTTATGTAGGTGTCCCAGGGTTAAAAGTAACCTAACCCCCGATTTTTCATTCAAGCATTTGAAGTTGAGTACTTCTCAAACTGTACTTTTTCCTGCAAACTTGTCAAAATTTTGCTTTATTACTATAAAAAAAACGTTACTGGGTTTACAAGATTCTTAAAGGTAGAACTACACTGCGCACACGTGTGCCACACCTCGATCTGGGCGCGTCGGTCTCCATACATTTTATATGGAAACCAGACTTGTAGAGCTCACTTGATCCACGCCACACGACGTCGTTCTACGTACACATAAGGCGTGTTACACGTGTGCGTCGGTCTAATGTAGCTTGACTCATATTAGTGTGGTTTATTGTTAATTGTTACTAAAATTATGTTCCCAAACAATATCCGCAGATAATAACTTTCGCGCCAAACGGTCTAGACGTGTTCCAACTGTTTATCATATTCAACAAATTACCTCCGGTTTCTGAGAGTCTGTTTAATTTCATTTAAATGTAGGCAGTCTAATATTATACGCAATCGGGTATTTGTATATGGCGAATTAATAATCGATTAATCTATTAGTGAATCCCAAAAGGAAGTTCTAACTTAAAATTCTATATATAAATGAGAGAGCAATGATATAGTTAATTAATTAAATGATGATGATTGCATCACTGCTTACCATCAGGTGGGATCGCAGTCAAGCTTTAGATTATATCATTTAAATATATACATAGCTATTTTGTTTATTTATTTACCAGCTTTTAACCATGATTTCGTTTGCAATAATCATGTAATAAAAATGTTATCGATTTCGGAGGAGGCCCCTCTCCCTCGGAATTAAGTCCCGTTCCCGCGGCTTTTTGTTCAATCGTTTTGAAGACGTATACCGTAGCTTGAAAACAATAATTAGCAGCATTAGTTACTCATTGTAACATTAGCTATCCATCAGTGAAAGTCCCGTCAAAATCAAATTCGAGCCGTTTTTGCAAACACACTTCATTTTTATACGACACTTCATATTTATTTTTGTTTCGATTTTATGATATACCTACTATTGTACAGCACCTAACAGGTAAAGGATCAACATTTAAAGAAACACGTATACAAACAGCTCAAAGGGCGATCTTATCGTACAAAGTAATCTTACCGGTCAGCGGATGGAGGGACTAAATACAGACGAGAGAAGCTATCCCAAAAAAAATTACATCCAAGATATTGAAACTCCGAATCTTATTAAAAGCATTGACACTTCGACAGATCTCTAATTGTCTAGACTAGAATTCCTGCGTCAACGGACGGCCGTGAACATCTCCTAATTAGAAATCCTATGTTTTTAAGGCGAATGTTGGCAAAAATGATTATTTGCTAAGTCAATAACGGTGTTCTTTGAACTTTTGCTAATCTTGGTATTTTAGTGTATGTGTTAACTTGATTGTCAATGTTTGTTTATCCTCATTGTACGTTTAGATAACCTTAAAAGCCTATAGTCAAGTCTTAGGTCTTTGTTTTTACAAGCCAGGGCTCGCACGACTGACATTTTTACACGTCATGGTATGTTAGTCACCATTATCATCTTCCTGCCCTTGTCCCGTGTTATTTGGGGTCGGCGCAACACATTTTTTTCTTCCATTCTGCTCTGTCACTCGTCATGCTATCACTAACTTCCTTCTTTTTTCATATCACTCTTCACACAATCCATCCATCTTTTCTTTGACCTCCCTCTCCATCCATCCACATGTATGCTCATAAGTCTTTTAGTAACATTCATCCCTCCTCTTTACGTCATACCAAGACAAACGATTCCCCTTCAACTTTTTAGTCACTGGCGCCACTTTCAAACTTTCTCTAATATACTCATTTCTCACTTTATCTATTCTCGTCACACCACACATCCATCTCAACATTATCATATCAGCTACATGCAATTTTTTTTCATCACTCTTTTTCACAGCCCATCGTTCTGATCCAAACAGTATGACAGGTCTTATCACGGATTTGTAGATTTTACCTTTGTAACTTTTTAGAGACGGCCTGAATACCTACTTACACAACACCTTAATAAAACACGTTGTAGGTATGGTTTATTTCTAAAACATCAAATAAGTATAATTAATGTACTTTCATAAAATCCTACAAATCTTTAATATAAAACTTAAAATTGAAATACAACAACAATAGCATAGCATAGCATAGTCGGCCTTATAATGTTCCCACTGTTGGGACTCAGGCCTCCTCTCTAGGAGAGGGAATGGGCCGTAATCCACCACGCGGGCCCAGTGCGTGTTGGTGGATGTCACATGTCTTCGAATTTTTGGTTCTAGGACATGCCGGTTTCCTCACGATGTTTTCCTTCACCGTTTTGAGAGCAGTGGTGATGAAATAAATTACACAAAGTAATGCGCCTGGCTGGGTATGAACCCGCGACCTACAACTCGGTAAGTCGGGGCCGTTACCACTCGGCCACCACTGATCTTAAACAATAACAACAATAAAAATGCTTAATAGACCAATCAGCACATCCAACTATCCTCCTGCTATACCAAAATTACTAGGTGCCTATACCTTTACGATCGTATTACCTATTCAGTCTGGTCTGGTGCGCGGGCCACTATGAAACCGGTTCTATAGTACTAGACTAGCTTGAATGACCTAGATGCTAAACGACTGATCTAGATTTCTATGGAAAACAATAATATGATCATGTTTTGATTTTAGAGTTTTAGAGCTAGAATCAAATGAAACTTTCCTTGAAAGAGAAAAGGGGGAAGCGAAATAGGAAATATGTTTCGTTCTCGAGACTTATCGTATAGAAAACTTATTTTATTCGAGATAAAAGTGGAATATGGCCAGCGTGAAGCTTGTCTCCGCCTTACGGTGCCGGCCGCGTCCTTTGCTTTAATGCTTCGCAGAAGGATCACTTTCCATTCCCCATGCCTAAACTAGGACTGGACGCGAAAGCGTGGCAGACTTCACCGTATGTTTCAGTGTCCTTCGGGCGATACTCACAACAATGACACCCGAGCGATTCTTCCCACTGAATCCGAAACAGGAAACAACCGTGTTCGGTACGGACCTGCGTTAGGCGGAGAGTGACCTCACACTCCCCGCGGGCCTGAGGTGGCCCGCGTAGACGGGCCGGCCCTAGCTGGGGATCATGGATGGCGTATCAGCTCCCACGATCCCCGGTTCAAGTGTGGGAGGGAACACCGAGGTGGTTTTTAGTCAGTAAGAGTCTGACAGACCCCTTCGCCTGCCCCAGGCGAAGGACATCTATGAGGATTTTCCACCCCGGCAACAAAAAAAAAAGGCGGAGAGTGAGGGCCGTGGCGTCTCATCAAAGTAGGACCTTATCGCTGCGATGTGGCGTGCTCAGCGCTGGTCTGCGACAGTCGCTGTTTCCATACCGCCATGAGATCCCACCGCAGCTTTGTCCACCGTGATTTTACCGGCATTAGACCTCCATGAGCCACTCGTGCTTGCGTACAAGGACTGTTGCCACCAAATCCCACAGAATTTCCACAAGGAATTTCTACAGACAATCTTTGGATGGACTCAACGAAAGAAGATAGGCTTGGGATCTTTTACCCGACTGCAAGAAGGGTTATTTGCCGTTATGCTATAGGGTTAGCGCAGCATGTCTTTTTGAAAACATACATCGACATATCGATGAATAACTAATATTGTAATCTCAAGAAGTAAAAATAAAAAATAAAAAATAAAAATAGCTTTATTTTCCTTCTACAATTTTTTCCTTTATAACTAGTAGATAGTAATATATTTGGTCTGTACAAAGACCGCTAGACAGCGGTAAAAGCCTCCTCCAGTCGTTTCCACGTTGACCTTTCTCGGGCCACTCTGCTCCATGTTTTTCCTGCTGTTTTTATGATGTCGTCACTCCATCTCTTTTGTGGTCTGCCTTGTCTACGCTTTCTTCCCATAGGGTACCAGTTTGTGGTGATTTTGGTCCACCTTTCATCTGATGCACGTTGGATATGTCCGGCCCATTTCCATTTCAAGCCAAGCACTTTCTTGACCACATCCTTTGCCTTGGTTTGACTTCGTATGGTAGCGTTCTTCATTTTGTCCTTCAGTCTGTAGTTCATGTAACTCCTTTCTATTCCTCTTTGGCATACTTTAAGTTTTTCTAAATTACGTTTAGTCAGGGGCCAAGTTTGACAGGCATACGTGAGGGTGGGAAGTAAACATGTTTCCATGGTTTTGGTTTTTATTTTGGTCGGCATCTTGCTCTTAAATATTTCTTTGAGAGTCCAGTATTTATTCCAGGTGCCTTTAATTCTTCTTTCTATTTCTCTCTCCGTGCAATCTTTGAAAGTAATTAGGAGTCCCAGATAGATATAGTCCTCAACGTATTCTAGGTTGGCAGATGAAATAATTATTGGTGTTTTATGTCTGTTTGTCATCAGTTTAGTTTTTGTTTCATTGACTTCTAAACCAACTTTTTTGCTCTCTTCGAATAGCGACTCTATCATTGATTGCATTTCGTTTGGGTCTTCCGACATCAGCACTATATCGTCAGCGAATCTTAAGTGAGACAAGTATTTTCCATGTAGATTTAGGCCTTTGTTTTCTCAAGAAGTAGGCACACATAAATAATAATCTTAAAAAAATTATACTAATCCATATTTAAAAAAAAATAACAACTAATCTATGAACTAATATTACTCACGAAGCACTACCGCAGATTTTCAAAACAGAAGAGAAAAAATCTCTGTACCCGTGAAATAGTCCATGGAAACGAAACTGCGAACAACAAGCTTGGGTACCGAACATTATACCTACCTACCTATTGAAAAAAAGGATAAAAAATTATTTCTTTAACATTCCCAGTTCAGTTACAAAAATACCTATAATGACGGTTCCAACACGGAGCAAGTAACATCAGTCCGGTACATTGGGTCGGTCATAAATCAACAGACGACACAAACTGACAAGCTTGACTGATGTCAAGCTATTTGCATCAAACCAGGCGGATACGTGCTTGTGCAATGTTGGTTGGTAAATAGATTTGTTAGGAATGTGCAAATGTGTTCAGATTTGTTAAAAGACAAAGGTGAGCTGGTTATTTTGTTGGATTGTTGGAAGGGGAAAAACTAACTAAAGTAAAATTACACACACGTCTAAACGACTAGACGTACAGCGCTGCGAGACCGGTACATGGTGGACATCCCACATAGCATAGCATAATCAGCCTTTTAATGTTCCCACTGCTGGTACTCAGGCCTCCTCTCTCTAGGAGAGAGAATGGGCCGCAATCCACCACGCGGGCCCAATGCGGATTGGTGAATGTCACACGTCTTCGAATTTTTGGTACTAGGACATGCCGGTTTCCTCACGATGTTTTCCTTCACCGTTTTGAGAGCAGTGGTGATGAAATAAATTACACAAAGTAATGCGCCTGGCTGGGTTTGAACCCGCGACCTACAACTCATAAGTCGGGGCCGTTACCACTCGGCCACCACTGCTCTCCGGCCATCCCACACATACGCACAAAATGATTTGGGAAAACAATCATTGTGCATACCACTAAGGAGTAGGATTCTCTGCCGGTGTCGGTGTTTCCTGATAGCTACAAGCTTGGTGTCTTTAAATCATAGGTTACTTCTAGGCAAGCGTGCTCCATCGCCGACCACATCGTGGCTTACAATAAGATTAGAAAGTTTACAATGAAAATCATTTAAATGTTCTATAATTGATAGAAATGCCTGCATAAAACGAATTTTTCCGCCATAAGAAGAGGGAGTGGGCCGTAATCCACCACGCGGGCCCCGTACGGATTGATGATTGTAACATCATCATCGTGTGATTACACATTCTAATTTTTAGTCCTAGGACGGGTTCCCAACTCGTAAGTCAGAGAAGTTACCACTGGACCACCACCACAAAAAAGGAAAAAGAAAACCACTGCTCATCTACTGAAATGCCTGTACACCAAAATAATTTGAAAACGCACGACGCGAGATTTCGGTAGCACTTCTCAATCTCATACCGCACCTTAAATTTTATTATTTGTTGTTGTAGCGGCAATAGAAGTGCACATTTTGTGAAAATTTCAACTATACATAATGATAATAAAAAAGATACAACCGACGCAGACAGACGGACAGATAAAGGACTTTATGTTGCATAAAGATGTGCAAGGATTAACAATTTATGTATTATTGCCTGTGTATTTAGCTTGAATATAACATACATATAACATACACGTACCTACCCTTATTGCAAAAACCAACTAAATGTACCAACATTTTTGCATTATTATTGTACATTTATTTATCTCAGCACCCTAAGGTCCTGGTCCTTTGGAAGGCGTACGAGGAGCCGAAACCAACTCGCAGAGGCCCTTTTAGACGCTTTTAATGGAAAGTGGTACGAACCGGTGATTATCCCTGTACGCACTATGCTAGTGCATCCAAGGACAACCCCCGGTTGGTGGGAAGCTATTGCGACATATGGAAAACTAAGACATAAGGCTATGGTTTTTGGAGTCTTAAGTGGACTGGTTACCAGGAAATATGTTAAGACTTTGGCCCCTGCCTAAACAATGTTTTAATATCCATCGACAAAAGGCAGGGGGTGACTTGCACACTCAATAAATGGGCCCCCATAAACGGTCGCTAGCACGAAGTGACGTAGCAACAAGAGGGCAACATATCCTGAGGTGCTTAAGGAGTGGAGAGGTATACCACGGCTATCAGGACAATCCCGTAAGTATGGTCAAGATCCCTACCAGCACCTTACTGGATTATACATCCTTCTCCCGAGCACGTTTTGCATTATTATATTATTATTATTTATTATATTCGATCAAATCTGTAGGTTATTTAGTTTTTTCCGAAGCTATCTTTGCAAATAAGTGTCGCAGCTAATAACCGGTTTTACCTGTAGATTCATCTTGATGAAACGAATCGATAGCTATATTTAACTTAATTTGGGTAAAACATTGCAGATAGTTGGTTTTTGCAATAAGGGTACGATATATAAAGTGGTGGACGAGTGGTAACGGCCCTGACTTACGACTTATAGTTCGCGGGTTAAAACCCAGCCAGGCGCATTACTTTGTGTAATTTATTTCATCACCACTGCTCTCAAAACGGTGAAGGAAAACATCGTGAGGAAACCGACTTGTCCTAAAACCAAAAATTCGAAGGACCCGCGTGGGTTACGGCCCATTCCCTCTCCTAGAGAGGAGGTCTAAGTCCCAGCAGTGGGAACATTAAAAGGCTAATATGCTTTTATGCTATGCTATATTTTTATTCTTTTCGTGACACATAATATAATATCTGAAGAAAAACTAACTTAGATTATACGATCTCCATCATACCACAATGTACACAAAAATCAGAACCTATTTAGCTAATGCTTGTTGTTGTATATAAATCACTCTTTTATATTTCCGTTAGTCCACTATTATCTACTAACCAGATCTAGACGTAAAAAAAATATGTTTGTATCAACCTGAGCTAATAATGCTAAAAGTTTTTTCTAAGTAACGAGTACTGTTTTGGCATTTTTCGTTCAACTATTAGGGATAAATATATAATTTCGTATCTTGGATACGAATGTAGGAATAATATCATCATCATCATTTCAGCCGATAGACGTCCACTGCTGGATATAGGCCTCCCCCAAATGTCGCCACAATGAACGGTCCTGTGCGTCTCGCATCCATCGGATTCCCGCAACCTTCACCAGGTCATCGGTCCACCTTGTAGGGGGCCTTCCAACACTGCGTCTTCCGGTACGCGGTCACCATTCCAGAACCTTTCGGCCCCAACGGCCATCTGTTCTGCGAGCAATGTGCACCGCCCATTGTCACTTAAAATTGGCGATTCTTCGTAGAAAAAGTAAGAAATAGTACAACGGTTTTTTTTAGGTGGGAAAATCATCTAATGACAAATCTGGCTCTTGGGCGGAGCGGGAGATAGTGTCAGACTTTTACCGACTAAAAACCCATTTCGTACCAGGGCCGAGTCTTCCATTCAGAATCAGACCCTTGGCCCTAGTAGGCTTTGACCTTGCTGACATCTCCTTGAGGCGCGCGTGGAACAGTACGTGCTGTCGACGACTTGGGCTCGGTCCGGACGGTTACCGGACGGTCGGACGGCGAGCTACCCATTGTTCGCCGTCTGCAAGCCCGCGCCTACGGTGGCTTTCAGATACGGTTACGGAAATGATTTTTTTTTTATCCATTCGTTTCGGATAATTTTGGTAACGCAAATTAGATTTTGAAAATTATGTAGATTATCAAAATATGAAAATTATCATCAGTCGTTTCCTATATTTGTGTTTTACATTTACGAAGTATGCGACCACTGAAAAGGGTGTATCATTCGACCAGACGGGTGTTATGACTGATCCGGGTAAATGGCCGATAGATGATTTCGGGCTGTTGTAGATGTACAAATCGATATCCGTGTACAAATCGCTCGGAAAATTCTAATTGCGCGATTCAGTTTTGTTCCTTTCATTTTATTCAGTTTTTTTCATTTCAAAAATCAAAACATATCGGTAACCATAACTGATATTATTCCTATGTGTAATTATAATCTTTTTACTAAATCTTGACACAAAATGTAAACAAAAGATTTGGCAATCAGAAAGTTGGTTAAAATTAAATTGTATGCCGATTTTATCTTATAATATAATACATGGATGAGACTGTCCCTGGTTTTGATATTTTCTCAAGAGATATCGCTATTGTTTCTTTTGTTTATTTACAAGCAAACTCGTAACTTTTAGTAAATAGTATTTAGGATTATTTTATAAAAGAAAGCAAACCGTAAAAGCGTCCAAACAAAGATACATTTTCATTATTTTTCCATGATTATGACGTTAGTGCACTTCTACCTAGCCTTATGAATGTTGATCGCCACTTTTGTTTTTATTCAATGCGAGAAATGCTGTTAAAATACAAAAACACAAACCACAAACTATTTTTCTCTGCATCAACTCAAAGGTTGACTGGTAAAAAATGCCTAAGGCATTAAGTTCGCCTCTGTACTTTTGTGTGCATAAAGCATTTAATAAATAATGAATAGATAATTATAATTATATTTTTTTTTTCCGGTGGGAGAATCATCTTACGACATCCCCGCTCTTGGGCGGGGCGGGAGATAGTGTCAGACTTTTACTGACTAAAAACCCACTCCTGTTCCTTCGTTACCTTTCGTACCAGGGCCGAGTCTTCCTTTCAGAATCAGACCCTTGGCCCCAGTAGGCTTTGACCCTGCTGGGCCCCTACAGTTGCTGACATCTGAATCAGTGGCTGAATTATATAAATTCTTCTTCTCAAATCAACGGTTTTCTTTTTCCTCAAAGTTTTTGAGCCCAGTAGGTTGCCACGTTTTTAGCGGCGTCAGTGGTGAAGACCTCCAGAGTGCAGTTATAGGAACATTTCGGGGACCCTAATAAGTAACCCATCGTCTGGTCAGGAGCACTGTGTTCGCACTGGGTGTAAGAGGGGTCTATAATCCCCGATATAGCCAGCCCGCTTAGCCTAGTTACAACCGTTTCGTTTCGTTGATCGCCTCGAGTCGGCCACGCGTCCTATTCCTTTCTTCTGACTACGTGACTGAGCGTTGAGATGACGTCAGAACAAAGGAATCGGAGGCGTGGCCGACTCGAGGCGATCGACGAAAAGAGATTCGAAACGAAATGGTTGTAACTTGGCTAGGGGGGCAGGTTGTGTTTGCAAACACAACAGATAAATAGAAACACTATTTACAACTTTAAACTAAACATTTAGCTTTTATTAAAGGTTCACGAAAACTATTACAAAAAATCCAATATAGCGTTTACAGGCCGTCAAATCACAACAATACAAATCAAATAATAGAACTATCCATCCAAAATAAGACTTACAATAATATACTAAAACTAGTTTTTACCGTGGCTTTGTTCCCACATTTTTCAGAGATTAAAAGTAGCCTAAAGCGATAGCATTTTTTATATTATTGATAGGTTTGCGCTTGAGTATTTCTTCACCTGATGGTAAGCGATGATGGAACACTTGTCTAGAAGTGACCTGCCCCACTAGCCAAGTTACGACCGTTTCGTTCTGACGTCATCTCATCGCTCATTCCGATTCACGTGGTCAGAACAAAAAGATCGGAAGCGTGGGCTACTCGAGGCGTTCGACGCAAACGAAACGGTCGTAACTTGGCTAGGGGGGCTCTTCACTCTTAACTTAAAGACCCCTAGGTTGTAGCTATCAGGCAGCTCTATATTAGTGAACGAATTCCATAATCGGATCAATACTTCCAGAGAAGTAATTTTACATTCGTTTCAGGTAAGCCGAAAGTCAAACATGCAGTCTTGCTTATGGGTATCATGTTAAGTCCGTAAGGCCAAAGCCTGACAGAGCTGCGGAAGTGTTCGAAAGAATTGCCGTGGTCGTGCAACGCATAGGGCAACTGGAGGAACACGGGTGAATTTTGGCCAGTAATAGCGCACATTTAGGGCGCTTTCAATTTAGACGTTTCATGTCGGATCGTTGCCGCACGTTTACCGTGCTGCAGCCGCCCGGTTGTCGACCGTTCGCCGAACAGTTGCCGTACCGCGCGCTTTTTATGAAAAATACGATCGTCCGTACGCAGTACGACTTACGGCCGTCAAAGAACGCATAAATTGAAAGCACCCTAGTGTCGCAACACTTCGGAGAAGTTATTTCATGATTTCTGAACACAAAAAGGGGGGTATCGTGTTATCCAATTACTCAGACAGAGAGTCGCTCCATATAAAATATTTTAGTATTATTATATATTATCATATTTGGGAAATCATCATTATAGGCTACGTTTTACAAATTAAAAACAAACAAACATATCAAATTATTTCTTTCACAATATTAGTTTATATTGATATACAATAGTTAATGGAACTGTCCCCAACACCCCAGCCCTGTCGAAGTAGGGGGGGAGGGAGTTACAAGCTGACACCGTGTCAAAATAAATATAAGACCATTATTTACTTTGGGATGACAATCAATCTTTTGGTCGAGATATTTTCTGTTTAAACTTTTCTTTTGATTAACTGTTTTATCTTATTTAAAGGGTTTTCACCGACTCAGTTTACTTTAACAGCGTTCTCTTAAATGTTTTAACAGAAGCTTAAGTGACTTGTCCTCAAAGGAGCTTGAGATTTTTGGAAATTTTTGTTAGAGACCAACACAAGAATCAGTTTCGGCAGGCTTTTAGCAGGAGTTTCGGCTTTGAACAAAAAGTGGCCGAATAGTTGTGTCTACCGAAACTAGAGCTGACGGTTGTGATAGATAGGTTTTGATAGATAGATTGATCCCTTGTTTTCCTATTAATCTTTTTTTAATTTTTTAAATGCACCTACCATGTTTTCTCTTCACTAACCTTGATTGACTGGTAGAGAATGCCTAAGGCATTAAGTCCGCAATTGTACCTTTGTGTTGCATGAAGTTTTAATAAATAAATAAATAGGTACCTAAAAACTGAATGACTCGTTCGTCTATGTGTGTGTTATAATTTTCGATTATTTAGTATATTATGAAAGTTATTACTATATACCTAATTAAGCATAAATATCGAAATATATAGTGAGGACTAACAGTCGAAAATTTATATTTTGTCAGTTTTTCTGTTTCCAGGTCAGTGTCGGCATCGGTTACCGCCGAAACTGGATGTGGGGCCGACCATTAATAAGATTACGGTTTCGGCTGCAAATCGTGTTTCATCTGGTCACTAGTTTTCATCATTAGAATGATTTCTATGAAATTTGTTGTATTGCCACGTGGTACTTACTAGGCGGTGAGAACCACGCATTTGTATATGTACACAAGATATGACGTACCTATGATGTGCTACACAAGTGATGAAGTACCTATGGTTTCATCTTCTTTTGGAGTTGTTGGTTAAGTTATCTACTTGAAAATATCAGTAGGTAAGTACATTAGGTGACCACGATAATAAAAGATCATTACGTGTTTCTAACTTACTCAATTTTAAACAGATTTTTTACACAAACAATTAAAAATATGAGTCAAATACTCAAATTAACCCAGAAAACCACACAATTTTAACTCGTATCATCATTTCAGCCGAAAGACGTCCACTGCTGTGTGCATCCATCGGATTCCCGCGACCCTCACCAATCCAAACTACAAATACTTAATTTAGAAACGCGCCCTTTATCTCTTATTCACGAAGCACTTAAAGAACGTGTTGCTATGATATCTTATCTATGAACTATCTCACCACTATCCAGTATTCAGGTCATAACAGCAAAAACATACCTGTAACAAAAACAAATTTTTAATAACCACAAAATTAAAACTGACAGTATGCGTGACATAGTTGACATTACAACAGCCAAAACTTAACACAATTACGTCCAAAATATCATGGGAATTTCACTATAGAAATTAACGTATATTACCGAAATGTACAGTCAATAGCACGTGTATCGTGAAGTACAAAAACCGCCCGTAGACCTACGAATACACCGTAGGCGTGGGCTTGCGGATGACGAGTGCCTAATGGGTAGCTCGCCGTCCGGCCGTCCGGTAACCGTCCGGACCGAAATCCAGTCGTTGACGGCGCGTAGTGTTCCACACGCGCCTCAAAGAGATATCAGCAAAACCGTAGGTATATATGTTTATTTAAATGTATGAATGCACGTATTCAAATACGTGCATTCATAGACAAAAAAAAAAGAAAGATTTATGACATCCAATTTCACCTCCGCCTCCGTTAGGCAAAACTCATCGCCTCCGCTAAGATGGCCTTCGTTACAACACCAATTAGAATACCTACGAATGTAACACATTCTAATGTTTTAAACAAATTTTCCAGTTCGCACACATTTGAGATACAAAACTACATCAATGTTCCATCACAATATCTACAAAGATAAATTTGGGTATAATTAAAACAATTTCAGTTGATATTGAACTTCACTTCATAGGTGCCCAGCAGGGCCGAAGCCTATTGCATTGGGACCATGGGTAGTCCGAAAGGGAACTCCAGGATGCTGGAACTTGCTTTGGTTGATTTCCCCCCATAAACAAACACCTACGAAATAAAACTTGAGTCACATAACGTCAAACTGTAACGATAGACGTGTGAGTGACTATACAATGAGTAGATAAAAAAAAACATTTAAACTATTTCTATGTTCCCACGTACATTAAAAATACTGTTTCTCATGGTTAGTTTAATAACATTAAATTAACATTCAGAGGCCCAAAACGCATTGTCTGTCATAAAAGACTCGTCAAATAAGTACTTAGCATAAGCATAATAAAATCAATCTTACAATGTTCCCACTGCTGGGACTCAAGCCTCCTGAAGCGCCTCTAGAAGAGGGAATGGGCCGTAATCCACCACGCGGGCCCATTGCGGATTGGTGGATGGTATCTTCGAATTTTTGGTTCTAAGACATGCCGGTTTCGGTTTCTCACTACTAAGTACATGCATATTTTATATTCCAAGTTTGTTGAATATATATAAATGGCTTTTGTCTAATCTCTATCTGCTGTGATTTAGAATGACAATAGCGGTCATTGACACTTTATAGTACGAACACAAATCACTGCTATAGGAATAATTTATATTTTTTTAATGCCTGCCGTTCGAGCGGTGGGCTTTTAAGGGCATCCAACTCGATACACATATTCACTGTTTTTCATACAACCGCTCTTACACGACATTTTTCATTAGATGTTTTGGAAACACAGTATCTTGAGGATATTATCTAGACTTCTATTGAAATCTTTAGAAATGAATGGTGATAAACTTAAGAAAATGAAATTAGACTAAGTTTTTTTTTTTAAACATGCATTGTCACATATAAAACTAGATTGGTCACACACTCACACCAATCATTAAATAAATTAGTTTTACAATATTCCTCAAATTGAAAACAATACTGTACAAGCCAATAATGCTCATACAGCAAAATACGTTTTACATAATAAACTTAACAATTTTAATTAGTCTAACGTATGTATTTAAAAATAAACATTTAAACGTGTTACTAAGTGGTGTGATGTTAATCATTTCTAACCTCCAACAACTACTGGAGGATACTCAACGGCGAAATACTCTAACAACTACAAAAAACCGGCTAAGTAAGTGCGAGTCAGACTCCCGCACGAAGGGTTCCGTACCGTCCATAGCAAAAAAACAGCAATAAATAAATTACGTTTGTTGTATGGGAGCCCTCTTAAATATTTATTATATTCTGTTTTTTAGTATTTGTTGTTATAGCCGCAACAGAAATACATCATCTGTGAAAATTTCAACTGTCTATCACGGTTCATGAGATACAGCCTGGTGACAGACGGACAGACAGACAGACGGACGGACAGCGGAGTCTTAGTAATAGGGTTCCATTTTGCCCTTTGGGTACGGAACTTTAAAAAAGAAACTTACACACTTTATTTTTATACAGGTTGATCAAAAAACCAACACTGCTTCACATTTCATCAACGACAATATCTATTATCCAGTACCACTTTAACAAGTGGCACAAATATACTAACATGAGCCAATAAATCCAGCAATGCAAAGGCACAAAATATCATACAAATACACTGAAAGGACGGAATTACCCGCACTTCGCGAGTAGATGACTAATGTCGCCTTACTAACTGCATTCACTTTCATCTGCCCACGGATAAAATACGAGACGAGGTGTGTTTACATTGGCAGAGTGAGCTAGTCGAGTAGTCAGACAATTTTCGTGTGCAGTTAAGAACCAATCGCTTTCTATATAGTCGAGTAATGAAGTTTAAATTTTTGAAGGACTGGATAAAACTAAATGACGCCACAATTAACATTGATATCAACAGTGATACACGGTCTCTAAACGTCATTGAACGATAGATAACATAATTACAAAGTCATGCGATTCGGTGATCACTGTTCGTCATCATTGCAGCGGAAACACGTCCATAGCTGGACATAGAGCAACAAATCGAACGGCCTTGCGCGTAAAAAGACGATAGTAAGTAAGTCTATGTGATAGAATGGTTGTTTTTTTTTTCTATTTTAAAACAGCATTTTAGACAAAGTAGAAACTTCAAGTCAAACTCGGACGCAAATATTATCTATCTATTAACAATCATTAAGTATTTCTAGTATTATTTATTTAACACATGGAGGACTTACAGCTTATAAAACCAAACAATAAAAGGAAACCATAATCATTAGAAAGCCAATATATATTTATTTTTAGCATTTGTTATCGGTGTCAAATAAAGAATTTTTCAGCATTTCTTTTCTTTCAAGCTGTATAAGTACTATCTCGTTTTTACTCGCCTACTTACTCTCTAAATCACAAACGCGCCTTTAGACTTTTACAAGAAGGGTATATTGCTCGCTCATTTATTGGACTTTTTATGGCTGAGATATTTATGGAAATCCTGCATAAATAATTCAAAGTGGGTATAAAAGTGAATTTTCAGTTGCAGATTGTTTTATTGAACATTTTCAAATGAAAGAGGTATTAATAAAAAAAAGCGCTGATATTTATTTATTTATGTATCTACCTGTTGTGTCTTACTGCAGGACAAAGATTTTCCTTCCATTCTTCCACTTTTCTCTGTTCTTAGTTACATCTGTTAATTACTTGGGGAAGAAAAAATCAATCGGTTTATCTAAATACTATTTTTTTTTTTTGTAAAGAATAAAATTAAAAACTTATGATCCAGTAGGACCATCATCTTCCTGCCCTTGTCCCGTTTTGTTTGGGGTCGGCGCAACACGTTTTTTTCTTCCATTCTGTCCTGTCATTCGTCACGCTATCACTAACTCCCTTTTCTTTCATATCACTTCTCACACAATCCATCCAAAAACTACTGGACCAATTTTGAAAATTCTTACGCTAGTAGAATGTTACGTTATCACTGAGTAACATAGGCAAGTAACGTAAGTATATTATATATTTTCTACTTTTCGCGCTTTCAGAAGTTCGTAGACTTCCTAGTGAACTTTTTGAATTTCAAGAATTACAATACCCTCAAAATTCTCACCATGATTTTTATTATAATACTATTGATATGCTCGCGTTTCACCTCAGTCTCACCTATTAGTCAGCGATGATGTGATAAATGATAGAGCACGCTTGCCTAGAAGTAACCTATTCACTCTTGACTTAAAGACAGACTCCGTCATGTCAGGGAATTCAACTCCTTAGCCGTACGCACGAAGAAAGTTATCGAAAACTGTTCTAATAACAGTAACAAGAAAATCAAACAAACATATTTCCAAGCACCGGATTTAAACGAGACAGCTCAACAATTACTCACCGAAACAATTACATTCTATGACCGGACGGTAAAGGCATTTACCGCCAATTAGCAGCCCTAGCATGGTGCATACCACTCAGTTTTAAATGAAATACTAGCTGTGCAAGTGGCAAAGCTTACATTATTGAAATACACGTATAAACGTGGGTCCACTTGGCTTGTGACTAAATAAAAACGGTCGTATGGATCGATTGAATAGGACCAATGCCCGCTAGGGCCACGGGGAATTTCTGAAAAGGAAACCTGTGATCCTAGAACGCTAAGGGCCAACTAAAGGACATGAGTGTGGTTTCAGGCAGTAAGTCTGACACGCCTTCACGCCCCACCCAAGAGCGAGAGAAGTCATTGAATGATTTCTCATATAAAAAAAAAACACGGGTAGATCGATTGTTAAGCAAAGTTGAGTTAGATCAGTCTATGGATGAATGGTCGTTCATTAATATCAGAACATAAGCTGTTGGTCTCGGCTGTGGTTTGAAGTTGACTCTCATTACGGGTAGCCAGAAACCCAAGTCCGCTAACCAGTAAAACCAAGTAAGTTGGTAGTCTGCCAAGGAGTATTGTAGTAACAGGATAGTGGAGGTCGGACTACGGGATTGCTTAAAAGAGTTATCGCGGCTCTGGAACGCAAAGAACAACTGAAGAAACAGCCCCCCTAGCCAAGTTACAACCGTTTCATTTCGATTCTCTTTTCGTTGATCGCCTCGAATCGGCCATGCCTCCTATTCCTTTGTTCTGACCACGTGACTGAGCGTTGACATGACGTCAGAACAAAGGAATCGGAGGCGTGGCCTACTCGCGGCGATCGACGAAAAGAGAATCGAAACGAAACGGTTGTCGGTTATAACTTGGCTAGTGGGGCTGGTGACTTTCCACACACACAGGTGCGTTCACAGACAGACGGACGGACCGCAGAAGCTTATTAGAGCCCCGTTGGCACCCATCGGTTACGGAACCTTTAAAACTATGAATTTTGGACAATCTGTGTGCAATATCGTAAGGTTAGTTCGCAGAGTTTCAAACTAGGCTATCTATATGTTCTAGCTTGTTCTACCGTCAGATCTCGATTAAATCATCAAACCTTTTGACAACTACCGTCTTCACTGACAACAAACAAACAGAAAGACAAAACTCCTTTCAAATTAACGTCCAAAAGATTAATCCCGTTGGACAGTGACATCTAGCGGTAGTAACATGTAATTACGTTGTCTCGTATCAAATCTGCGCGTGGGCAAGCGAACGTTTGTATAAATAGTCTTTTGATACTTGTTTATTTTGTTATGCAAGAAGTGGGTGTTAGTGGTTGCATTTCCTTCAGCTGTTTTGTGCTTTTTGTACAGTCTGACTTCGGCTGAAGTATGAGAGAGATGGGTGTATCAATTTTGATGTGATATGACTTGTTGAGTGCATACAATTGATTGTGTATTTTGTCTGTTGAGTAACATTCATAGACATATCAGCTGACACATTGGATTCAGAGTGCCTAGTGTGAGTTCATTTTACGTTAAGGCGACAGACACGTTGATGACGTTCGGCGCTCCGATTGGCCCACTCCAAGCTCTTAACCAATCAGAAAGCCAAACGTCGAACAATCAATCGACTCGGCCTAACAAAACAAGGTGGACCGATGACCTGGTTGGTCGCGGGAGTCCGATAGGTGCGAGACGCACCGTGCCGGTCGTTGTGGCGACATCTGGAGAGGCCTATGTCCAACAGTGGACATCTTTCGGCTGAAATGATGATGAAGAAAGTGAGTTCGAATTCCTGTTTCTCACCAGTCCATTTTGCAACCAAGTAAAACCTGAACATAGGCCTATGCCTGTGAATCTTTGAAGCCAGTCCGTTTATTACGCACAAACGAAAAAAGTTACACCAAAAACGAATCTCACGGGAAAATTTCAAGACGTCAAAATATTCTTTTCACATATTTGTGCCCTTTCATAACAAAGAGCCTCTAATATCCCGTTCATAAACAAACACCATAATAACCCTACGGCTATTTGTATCACTTTAAAAGCCATGGGATCGCGTGCCACAACACAATTAGCGTCCAACATGGCCGGTCGCTGGACGGATGGGTGACCGAATGGGGACGGTGTATTATCCCTTCCGTATAGGGTTGAAAGATCCTTATGTCTTGTGCTTCTGAGGGTTTGTTTTGGACTGGTATTTCCGGGGTTTTGTGTCTTTGAGTATACAGTTTGAGTTGCTTTTACACGCAAGAGTTTTGGCTAAGAATAGTGTTTGACCGATGACACCATTTTCGCAGATAGATCGGGTGCTTACACCTAAATTCGACCGACCGTTAGCTGCAGTGGTTCAAAACCAAGTGTTGCATCCTTTAGTGCTCCAGTAACCTCACCCATTTGTACCTCGTAATTAGGTAGGCCTAATTATATATACCTCTACGGAATAGCTAGCATAGCAACACCAACCTATATATATATCCAAGTAATGAACTTTATACGTATGTTCCTCTTTATTTATTTATTATTGTTATTTCCATTTATGACTTTGTCCTAAAATTTTTTTTACTCAAATCTATTGGTTGGTATACAATACCGTTGCGGACGTCTGTTAGTCGATAACGTCACCGGCCCACGCTGAAAACCAGCGCTGTGGACTCGTCGCATTTTGTGTGTGGACACGGTATTATGGTGAGAGTAGGGCTGTTTTGCTCGGACGTGGCGCATAAGTTTGCACCTTTACCGGCAAATAAAAAGTTTTTCTTTCTTTCGTCATCGCAGGATCGAGTCATGGAGGTCGGGACGGCAATGAGTAGATCGCCGACCAACAAGGACCAGGCCAAGTCTCCCGCCGAAATTTACTATAATATGCAAATATTATGCACTTAAACTTTCCTTTCGAATCATCTGGCTATAAGTTAAAACTGCACTGTACTTTCGCAGTTTTTGTGTTTTTCGTTCATACAGACAGACAGATACGACGGAATACTTTGTTTTATAATATGTAAGAGCAGTGGTCGCCCAGTGTAAGGTCGCGGATTCAAGCCTAGTCAAGCGCATTACTTAGTGTCATTTATTTCATCACCACTGCTCTCAATACGGTGATGGAAAATATCGTGACACAACTAGTATGTCCTAGAACCAAAATTCGAAGGCATATGACATCCACCAATCCGCACTGGGTCCGCGTGGTGGAATACGGCTCATTCCCTCTCCCAGAGAAGAGACCTGAGTCCCAGTAAAGAGAAAATTTTAAGGCTGATTGTACTGCGCTATGCTATGTATAGATACAGTGTTATATATACACCCCTATTTTTTATATAGTACAAAAAAAATGGGGCTCTATCCGTACCCGTTACTGATCATATTTTTATAGACAAAAGTAAAAATAGAAATCCCAAAATTGTCCTCGAAAATTTGTCATAATTGGTAAATTCATAATAGAATCAATCTTTCATAACAATTGCTATTAGAAAATACTACACGCAGTTGTTTTACCATTTTGATCGTCATTTATTCATTAATCAATATATTATGTTAAAATTAATAGTTGTTCGTTAGTCTCGCTAAAACTCAAAAACGGCTGGACCGATTTGGCTAATTATTGGTCTTGAAATATTCGAGATAGTCTAGGGAAGGTTTAAACGGTGAGAAAAAAAGGAAAAAAAAACACGAAAAAAAATCCGAATACAACGCTATCTCTAATTAAAATGTCATTATAAAATGAATTATGCTGTTCTGGTAATGCCAGTAGATGGCGTTATCCTTACTATTAGGCGGTACGAAGTTCAGCAAGTCAGCTAGTAATCAATAAATAGCCTGTACAATATTTCCATAAATTGAGTAACATTTTGGGATATAAACAAACGCTAATAACTTTGCTGTTTATGAATATAACTTATTGAGATTTTACTCAAATAATAACAAGACCTTTTCTAATAAGCCCTTCAATTTTTCTACTAATTAAAAACTAGTGGTGTATAATGTTAGACCCTAACATTATAACAGAATCAACACTCCTATAAGTTAGTCTGCTGTCATTTAAGATAAACATGACACCAACCATTTTGCGCCATTTCACCAACAAACTAATGTTATTCAACCAGTCGTTAGAGCATGCCTAAAACCTTGATGTCGGCCCTAAAATGATAAGCCAGGGCTTATGTATGACGTGAGAGTTGAGCCGGTATAATCAACTTTGGATATATGTTAGGTAATATGATGTCAAAGTTATTATAACGTCAGATATGGAACGTCATAATATAACGAGCCTGTATTTCGTGATGGGGAGGCAGAGGTGTATAGCTCCGTCAACACTTAGTCAGATGTTTAAAGTGTCTTATGTTTTTTTTTTGGGTTCCGTACCCAGAGAATAAAAACGGGATCCTATTACGAAGACTCCACTGTCTGTCTTTTTTTTTAATGACACCTTAAAACAAAACAATGCCCATATAAAGATAGCAATGTACTGTACGGAACCCTTCGAGCGCGAGTCCGACTCGCCCTTGGCCGGTTTTTTTTTTTAGGTGTGAAATCATCAAATAACTTCTCCTGCTCTAGGGTGGAGCGCTATGTCAGACTTTTACTAACTAAAACAACACCTATGTTCTTCAGTTGCCCTTTGCGTTATAGAACAATGAGTATCCTTTTCATAAAATCCCCGTGACCCTAGCGGGCATCGACTAGACTTTACACTATATTATAACTCTCTCGTCTCATCAATGATAAAATATCTAATTTATCCTTAGGCTTTCCCTTGTGACAACATTTTTAATCATCATCATCATCATTTCAGCCGAAAGACGTCCATTGTTGGACATAGGCCTCCCCCAAGCGTCGCCATAACCGGCCTGTGCGTCTCGCATTCATCCGATTCCAGCGACCCTGACCAGGTCATCGGTTCACCTTGTAGGAGGCCTTCCAACGCTGCGTTTTCCGGTACGCGGTCGCCACTCCAGAACCTTTCGGCCCCAACGGCCATCTGTTCTGCGTGTAATATGCCCTGCCCATTGGGTGACTTAAAGGGCAATGGAATAGCCCTTGCCCTTTGCTCGGAGTTTCCTTGCTTGACCGAATCAGAAATGAAGATATCCTCAGGAGAACCAAGGTTGCCGACATAGCACATTTTTATGCTAAAAACAAAATATTTTTAAAGGGCAATTTCGCTTTTCTGGGTACAGGAAATTGGAATCGTGCGACGACCTTCCATTTAGGACTGGTGAAGGTTGTAGAGGCCGCTCGCAATCTTGGATACTTATAAGGTACAGTGTAAAAGAGTCCTTTCTGCCCATTTCATAATATAAAATCCTTTGTAAACCTATATTTCATGAGACATTGTTTTACTGACATGACTTTTTTCAGATGTCAAAGTGTCTAAACAGTACTTATATGGCAAAACTGCCCCCGATGAAAACCTATATCGTAACCTATGTTATATTGTAGAGGGTACTTATAGTATTCAGTCTTAGTTAATTAACTTAGAGGAGCTATTTGGAAAAGTGTCCGGAGTAAAGATACTTTAGGAGACAAAATGCCCCCTTATTATAATAATAATAACTTTATTGAACCAATTAGAAACCTTATAAACAAAGTTAAGACTTACATACATATGTACATTAAATTTGAAAGGTATCTTCTAATATTAGGACCCTGCCTCCTAAACTAGGTAAGACCTGTGACTTAGGAGTCAGTGTTCTGCAGTTACATCGGATACAGTTCTGGTACGTTTGTTGCAAGTCTAGCCTTAAATAATAAGTTTTAATGAAATGAAAATGAATAGTAAATGAAAATAAAAACTGTGTAAAGTGTGATGGTGTGTGTGGATAAGTGTGCATGTATGTGTGTGTCGGTGAGTCTGTGTGTGTGTGTGTGTGTGTGTGTGTGTGTGTGTAATTGTGTTGTATGTTTAAGACTTGGGTTGGAACGAGCGCAGAGAGCTGTGCTGAAGGTGATAATGAGCACACCGTACAGATTCCCTACTTCCGAATTATACTCTGACTGTAGGGTACTCACTGTGCAGCAGCTCTTTGTGCTCCAAGCCACCCTTCGTACACATTATTTATTGTTGTATCAGAAGCTTTAAACGCAACAAAAGGCGAGTTCATGTATCTGCTTGAACATAATTGATAGGTAAGATGTTGGTGAGCTATAGGTGTATAAATAATGCTTCAGTCAATATAGGCGTAATTTTATGTCATGGAGTCAATGGCCGTTCAGGCTAGGATCGGGACGGCGCGTTGTGATTCTCAAAGAACCTTAAATAAATGTCAGCATGATTGACGGAGCCCGCAAGGGTCGATGCCTGTCAGAAGCTGAGGGATTGTTCGAAATAGTTGCCACAGACACGGAGCGCATAGGGCCACTGAAGGAACAGTACAACTAAGGAGTGGAATTCCCTGCCGGAGTCGTGTTTCCTGATAGCAACCTACGGGTCTATAATAATAATCTTTATTTATACACAAACCTTTAACATGACAAATACTGAGTCGAGAGATAAGTCAAGAGTGAATAGGTAATTTCTAGGCAAGCGTGCTCCATCGTCGGCATCATCGCTTACAATCAAATAAGATAGTGGTGTAACGCGAGCCTATAGAAGTGTTCTTCCAGAGCGGAGGAAGTTGTTTGATGATTTCCTACATAAAACCAATAAAAAAATGAAGTAGTGGCCGGTCGAGAAACGTCGAAACTATAAATACACAATGTCTATGGCAAAACATTTTATATGATTGATGATAAACATCATCATCTTCGTGCCCTTGTTCCGTGTTATTTGCGGTCGACACAACGTCTTTTTTTCTTCCGTTCTGTCCCGTCACTCGTCTCGCAATCACTTTTTTTTTTCATATCACTCCTTACACTATCTATCCATCTTTTCTTTGGCTTCCCTCTCTCCCTCTCCATCCATCCACATGTAGGTATATTGAAAACTTTTTTAAAAACATGCATTACATCCCATCCTCTTCACATGACCATACCAAGACAAACGAATCCGTCTCAACTTTTCAGTAACTTAAATGATTGATGACGAACCCACCCCCGAATTCTTTCCGATAACCAAATTGTAGAATTTAAACAATAAAACGAAAAGCAACGGCCAGAGAAGTAAGTTATTAATCAAACAATCAACTAAATAATTCAATCAGTCGCTCCCCCAATTGTATAATCAATATCGTTTCTACAGTAACGAATTTCATTTGATAAGGAAAACTGTAGCTTTTGCGTTTTGGAAGGCAAAGATTGAATATGTTAGTAAATACTTTACCAAACCTACCCAATTAGTTTTGTAACCTTTAGATAACAAACGAAACGTAATTTATAAATCAAAGATTAATTTACTACATTGATTTCAATAACGTATGATATGCTTGATAATTTTGATATCAATCAAGTTGAATTAAATTATTATAAAAACGCTACCGTATCTGAAGCCAACATTACTTATCATGATAGCCTAAATGTAATGTAATGTAATGTAATATATAAGGTGTAAAAAAATTAACTTTAAGAATTTCGAGGGGACATTGTACTCCTCATTATGAACAACTTTTACTATGGGACCAAACCTGAAATAGCGAAAAAAAAATCAGCTGCTCCATACATTTTGACGAGTTATGCGAACATAAACGTAGGGAACAGCTGATTTTTTTTTCGCGATTTCAGGTTTGGTCCCATAGTAAAAGTTGTTCATAATGAGGAGTACAATGTCCCCTCGAAATTCTTAAAGTTAATTTTTTTACACCTTATATAATAATAATAAAGCTGTATTTAAATCAGAACACGATATTGAAGTTCGAACCGAACTTAAAGCCATACAAAATAATGTGTTGTGTTTCAATCAGGGTTTCACCAACAAACTAATGTTATTCAACCAGTCGTTAGAGCATGCCTAAAACCTTGATGAACCTAAAATGATAAGCCAGGGCTTATGTACTCGTATGACGTGAGAGTTGAGCCGGTATAATCAACTTTGGATATATGTTAGGTAATATGATGTCAAAGTTATTATAACGTCAGATATGGAACGTCATATCACGAGCCTGTATTTCGTGATGGGGAGGCAGAGGTGTATAGCTCCGCCCATACTTAGTGAGATGTTTAAAGTGTCTTGTTTTTTTTTTGGGTTCCGTACCCAAAGAATAAAAACGGGATCCTATTACGAAGACTCCACTGTCTGTCTTTTTTTTTTTAATGACACCTTAAAACAAAACAATGACCATATAAAGACAGCAATGGGTTTTAAACTAGGCGCAGCCTGTATCTTGGTGACCCAAACATATCTTGGTACACCAAGTTCATAACAATTATATGGCTTGCCGGGCTGTCACCAGGCTGTATCTCATAAACCGTGACAGCTAGACAGTCGACATTTTCACAGATGATGTATTTCTGTTGCCGCTATAACAACAAATATTAAAAACAGAATAAAATACATTTTTAAGTAGGGCTTCCATACATTAAACGTGATTGTTTGCCGTTTTTTGCTTCGGACTGTACGGAGCCCTTCCAGCGCGTGTCCGACTCGCACTTGGCCGGTTTTTTTTAAGGTGTGAAATCATCCAATGACTTCTCCCGCTCTAGTTTGGAGCGGCATGTCAGACTTTTACTAACTAAAACCACACCTATTTTCTTCAGTTGGCCTTTGCATTTTAGGACAACGAGTATCCGAAAAAAATCCCCGTGACCTTGATAGCGGGCATCGACTCTGCTGAACGAGTTATAATATAGTGTAGCCTCATCAATGATAAAATATCTAATTTATCCTTAGGCTTTCCCTTGTGACAACATTTTTAATCATCATCATCATCATCACTTCAGCCGAAAGACGTCCACTGTTGGAAATTGGCCTCCCCAAGCGTCGCCACCGGTCCTGTGCGTCTCGCATCCATCGGATTCCAGCAACCCTGACCAGGTCAACGGTTCACCTTGTAGGAGGCCTTCCAACGCTGCGTTTTCCAGAACCTTTCAGCCCCAACGGCCATCTGTTCTGCGGGCAATGTGCCCTGCCCATTGGGTGATTTAAAGTCACCCAAAGGGCAATGGAATGGGCTATGCTCGGAGTTTCCTTGCGTGATCGAATCAGAAATGAAGATATCCGCAGGAGAACAAAGGTTGCCGTAGCACATTTTTATGCTAAAAACAAAATATTTTTAAAGGACAATTTCGTTTTTCTGGGTACCGGAAATTGGAATCGTGCGACGACCTTCCATTTAGGACTGGTGAAGGTCGTACAGGCCGCTCGCAATCTTGGATACTTATAAGGTAGGTACAGTGTAAAAGAGTCCTTTCTGCCCATTTTATAATATACAATCCTTTGTAAACCTATATTTCATGAGACATTGTTTTACCGACATGACTTTTTTCATATGTGAAACGATCTAAACAGTAGGTACCTACTTATATGGCAAAACTGCCCCCGATTAAAACCTGTATCGTAACCTATGTTATATTGTAGAGGTTACTAATAGTATTCGGTCTTAGTTAATTAACTTAGAGCAGCTATTTAAAAAAGTGTCCGGAGTCGGAGTAAAGATACATTTAGGGGACAAAATGCCCCCTTATTGCATCAGAAGCTTTAAACGCAACAAAAGGCGAGTTCATGTATCTGCTTGAACATAATTGATAAGATGTTGGTGAGCTATAGGTGTATAAATAATGCTTCAGTCAATACAGGCGTAATTTTATGTCATGGAGTCAATGGCCGTTCAGGATAGGATCGGGACGGCGCGTTGTGATTCTCAAAGAACCTTAAATAAATGTCAGCATGATTGACGGAGCCCGCAAGGGTCGATGCCTGTCAGAAGCTGAGGGATTGTTCGAAATAGTTGCCACAGACACGGAGCGCATAGGGCCACTGAAGGAACAGTACAGCTAAGGACTGGAATTCCCTGCCGGAGTCGTGTTTCCTGATAGCAACCTAGGGGTCTATAATAATAATAATCTTTATTTATACACAAACCTTTAACATGACAAATACTGAATCGAGACATAAGTCAAGAGGGAATAGGTTATTTCTAGGCAAGCGTGCTCCATCGTCGGCATCATCGCTTACAATCGAATAAGATAGTGGTGAAACGCGAGCCTATAGAAGTGTGCTTCCAGAGCGGAGGAAGTTGTTTGATGATTTCCTACACAAAACCAATAAAAAAATGAAGTAGTGGCCGGTCGAGAAATGTCGAAACTATAAATACACAATGTCTACGGCAAAATATTTTAGATGATTGATGATAAATATCGTCATCTTCGTGCCCTTGTTCCGTGTTATTTGCGGTCGACACAACGTCTTTTTTTCTTCCGTTCTGTCCCGTCACTCGTCTCGCAATCACTTTTTTTTTTCTTTCATATCACTCTTTACACTATCTAATCTATCCACTTTTCTTTGGCTTCCCCCTCTCCCTCTCTATCCATCCACATGTAGGTATACTCATAACTTTATTAAAAACATGCATTACATCCCACCTCTTCACATGACCACACCAAGACAAACGAATCCGACTCAACTTTTCAGTAACTTAAATGATTGATGACGAACCCACCCCCAAATTCTTTCCGATAACCAAATTGTAGAATTTAAACAATAAAACGAATAGCAACGGCCAGAGAAGTAAGTTATTAATCAAACAATCAACTAAATAATTCAATCAGTCGCTCCCCCAATTGTATAATCAATATCGTTTCTACAGTAACGAATTTCATTTGATAAGGAAAACTGTAGCTTTTGCGTTTTGGAAGGCAAAGATTGAATATGTTAGTAAATACTTTACCAAACCTACCCAATTAGTTTTGTAACCTTTAGATAACAAACGAAACGTAATTTATAAATCAAAGATTAATTTACTACATTGATTTCAATAACGTATGATATGCTTGATAATTTTGATATCAATCAAGTTGAATTAAATTATTATAAAAACGCTACCGTATCTGAAGCCAACATTACTTATCATGATAGCCTAAATGTAATGTAATGTAATGTAATATATAATAATAATAAAGCTGTATTTAAATCAGAACACGATATTGAAGTTCGAACCGAACTTAAAGCCATACAAAATAATGTGTTGTGTTTCAATCAGGGTGTAACGGATATATCGGAATCGAATTCGGCAGCGGAGGCGGAGGCAGATGTGTCAAATGAAACACTAATCAAAAACTCGGTAATGTAAAAAGAAGAGCTAACTCACAACATTCCAAATACGAAACAAAACAACAAGTTAAAGAGTAATCGGCACGACACAGGGGGAGGTTATAAACCAGTTTGTACTTCCGATATAAGTTCCGATTAAAATTTATCGGGACCGAAATCGGAAACGAAAGTGAAAAATCAATTGAAAGTTCCACCCTTTCGGAATCGGACCTCCGCAACGGTTTCGGTTTCAATGTTTATTGCACTGAACAAATAGACACTGAGTGACAACTTTTTCTGCGATCCTTAAATCCGATTTCCTCTCAGAATATGTGACTGAACGTTTTGAACAGCACTGATTGCTGACACATATCTCTGACATTGCTTCGATATCTGTTCAATTTGTGTGCGAAAGTAGTGAAAAATTGACTTTGGTAAAGGAAATAAAAACTCAGAAGAGAGGGGAAATATACTCAGCAGCAGCGAGTGGAACAAGATGGATAATAAATCTGTATTCATTTGAATACATGTATAAGATACTAGCTTTTGCCCACGGCTTCGCACGCGTACTTAAAATATAGCCTATGTCACTCAGGAATAAAGCAGTTTTCTATCGGTGAAAAAATTTTAGCAATCAAAAATTCAAAATATTTTTATTTCACATAGTCCTACATGGGCACTTATAAAACGTCAGAAGCTAGTACACGATTCCAAATTGGTCGTTTCCTATGGAGAAGAACCGACAGATTAGATCAGTACTTTCAGAGATGACGTCCTATAAACAAAAAAAACAAACTTTTACTCTTTATACTAACATTATAGATTGTAGATATAAAAGAAAATTTAAATACATGTATTAAAATGAATTAACAGAATAATATTAAAGATTATTGTGTATAATATACTTAAGACATTTTTTTACAATTTTATTGAAATCCTTGACTTCTGTGATAGGTGCTCAATCTGTGTTACAGGAGCCAGGGGCCTTACCATGTTAAAATGTCAGGAGTGCAAGCGAGGAAGAGGGAAGGAGCTTTACATCCTATGAAGCTCCATTCCTTTAACAGTTCAGTTTACGTTGTCAAATGGATCGCGTTAAGATTCAAGAACAAATAAAATTGTATGCGAATATTACCTAAGTACTTAAAAACTAGGAACAAAACAGTAATAACTAATAATTGACTTGAATTACAATAAAAAATAGAAGATGATTGATTGGTTGGTTGTTGGTTGGTTGTTTGATTAGTTAAAAAATAATAATATTAAAAAGATTTGAGTTACACCATTAATAAAACTACATAACATAAAAAAAGAAAAACGAAAATAAACAATGTCAAAAATATTACAATAACCATTAATAATGTCAATAAATTAGTAATAACAATGTCAAAGAGTAAGTAGTAGTAAGTAAGAGCTCGTGGTAGGGCCTCAGTACCCACTGCACTGTGAAAAATACAATTAATTCCTATGCAATATATGTATATAAGAAAAATAAGCATCAAAATAATGATAATTGCATTAAAGCTATAATAAAAACAAAAAATTGTCAGTGAGTCAGTAACGGTGATGATAATGATAACGATGAACGGAAACAAATAAAAATGTTGTTTTACAAAGATAGCAATTAATAATGAGACGACATCCATTAAGCTAAATAGACTTATTAATCTAACCAAACGCAATACATTTGCGTGAGACACGCCTTTCAGTACATTCTTTCAGGCTTCCAAATATAACTGTAACACAAAATGGTATAGCACTCAGATCCGTATCATTACATCCTATATCTTTTGTTCTTGTTACGAATAAAAATCCCATACAAAATAGTCGTACTAAGGCAGTGGTCCGACCGCGGCGAGAAAACGACTAACTATCGGCGATTTTCTCTCTCAAGAAACGCACAATAAATGTACATTCCGTGTAAACGAAAGAGATGCATATATTAAAAGTTGCTCTCTGACTGTTAACAATGCCAGCGACGACTCGCTTTGCTAGTTTTGTCGCTGAGCGACAAGCTTTCAAAAATAAACTCGCTCAGCGATGCTCGCTCGCTTGATCATTTCTAAATGGCTACAAATCGCTTACGTTGGCCACACTGTGAGCAACCGCGGGCGAATGGCGCGAGTAATCGCTCGTCGCACTTGCACATTCGCTTATAGCCCGGCGACAAAACTATCGAAACTAAACACTCGCTTCCCGCTGATCGCCAACTCGTTTATAGTTTCTAGTTCTACTCGTTTCTCGTTCATCGCCGGCGGTCGGACCACTGCCTAAGGCTTGGAACTACGTAGTGGGTTCCGTCAAATCCCGTTCGTGACAAAATATCGTGTCAGGCTGGTATTGTAAATGTAATAGAGGACTTCCCGCGACAAACGTTCGTATTCACAATACGCCTTAGTTCGCTCAATAAGATAATAAATTATTCCTTTCGACTCCTGCTATCACGCGATGTAATGAAAATTAGTTATCTGGACGATGTTATCTGTTTAGCATTTTTCATTATTTTAAGCCGTTTTGCTTATCCTGTGATTAGTTGATTTCGTGTATTATTTGGTTGTTTAATATTTTTATTTTGCTTTGTTTGTATTCTTCTTTGGATGCCTCTGTTTCCGGAAATGTATAGAAAATAAAGACACATTAAGAGGACTGCAGCACCTAAAGCGCGGTTACTCTCGGACTGCATACAAAGCAAAGCTTGCAAATATGAATCATTTTAGCAATTTACTAACAATCTACATATTTGATTATGAAATTAAAACAATATAACGGTAAAACGTTCATCATCATGATCATCATCATTTCAGCCGAAAGACGTCCACTGTTGGACATAGGCCTCCCCAAGCGTCGCCACAACGACCGATCCTGTGTTTCGCATCCATCTCACTCCCGCGGTAAAACGTTGCTGGTAAAATAATCTGACAAACAAATAAAATAATTTCATGTATGTTAAGACCAATTTTTAATCGATGAAATTTTTTTGAGGTGTTTTCGTGATTTTTTTCTATCGTACTGAATTAGCTAAATTATGTTTTGAACACACTATCTATCTAGCATTTATCCTCAAGAATAACATATTTTTTTCTGATTCTGTCTACTGCAGTGGATTATATACTTTTGCGCATTATAAAACCCGCGATTATCACCTGTAGTCACCATAATGGATAAATAAGTCAAACATTTGCTACGAACAGATAATACTTTGTATCGTATTGTTTCATCAATAAGTATTCCACAACAGACACCTACACTTTCCGCATCAACAAACAGCAGACATTCAATCGCCTACAAACAAAAACTATCACCAAGCCCAAAAAAAAACGTAACTATAACAAGACAATAATTCCGTTGATATTTCACCTTAACCTGACCTTCCATCGATCCAAACAAAAATAACAAATGGCTGTTAGTCATTAGTAGATGTAATAGAATGTATGAAAGTTCAATCATTCGTAATGGACGATGACAGACGGGCGGACCGACCAGACGGGCAGATGATATTGTTACTCAGAAACGTACTAAATTGACACAGAGAACGAACGGCCAAACTTAGGGGCCATTCATTTACTACGTAAGACGATTTTTACTGGTTTTTGACCCCCCTAATTAAAAAAAAAATAAGAATAGGCCGACCCCTCCCCCCTATGTACGAATCTAAAGGAAAAAAAAAAATATACATTTTGATGTTTAATTTTAAAAGTGATAATTTTTAGGAACGTTTGTGTTGTGGATGGAATCATTTTAATCATTTTAATATATTCACTACATTATAATATTTTCAGTCCTGGAGATCAAAACCCACTCAGAAAGTGGATCTGCCACTGGAACATCTCGTGCGGGTACGATGCCATGAAAATAGTTTACCTATACGCATGCGACCGCACAACGGCACTCGCGCGGTTGCCCGCGCATTTGCAAATCTTAACTTTGCGTATATTTGTGATCTTGCGTAAGAACTATCGAGACCCCTTGTAAGAAAACATAAGACATGGTTGTCCCCCCTCCCCCTTAAATCGTCTTAGGTAATAAATGAATGACCCCTTATTACTATTGGGTTGATATGCAGTGAATATAAATTAAGTGCTTGCAGATGGCGTATTTTATGATGGAGATCATACAGGTGTGTACTGTATTGGTCCGACTATGGTGAAGTCAATAACCCTATTGATATTCTAAAAGATTGTGAATACGTTTACTTTATCTGCTGTACGAATTTCAATGCTATTGAACATGTAGATAGCATAGCATAGCATAGTCGGCCTTATAATGTTCCCACTGTTGGGACTCAGACCTCCTCTCTAGGAGAGGGTATGGGCCATAATCCACCACGCGGGCCCAGTGCGGGTTGGTGGATGTCACATGTTTTCGAATTTTTAGTTCTAGGACATGCCGGTTTCCTCACGATGTTTTCCTTCACCGTTTTGAGAGCAGTGGTGATGAAATAAATTACACAAAGTAATGCGCCTGACTGGGTTTGAAACCGCAACCTACAACTCGTAAGTCGGGGCCGTTACCACTCGGCCACCACTGCTCTATGTAGTAAGCCGTGTGTAAGTCGTGGTGGTCCGTTCTTTATATGAACCGCTTCTTACGCCCCGAGGAGCGAGTTCAAAGCCAGCGAGCACCAATGTGACTTTTCTAAAGTCATACGTGCTTTTCTACGAAGCTAGTACCCCAGACACTACTGACTTAGTACCCTAGACACCACTGACTTGACGGTGAAGGAAAACATCGTTTTCTCACGATGTTTTCCTTCACCGTCAAGTGGACCTGGACCTCGGTCTGAAATCGCCAATCCGCACTGAGCAGGCGTGGTGATTAAGCTCATGGGAAGTACGCCTTGCATATGTAGATAGACTTTATTATTAATATTTGGTAAGACATACTAGCAATTATTAGCTGGTGTGTTTGTTGCTAATAGTTTGGAGACATTTAGTCTGTCCAACTGATTTTTAAAGCAGTAATCAATGTGGGCGTGGGGTGTGTGAACTCTCTCAACACTTTCCAGGAGCCTGTTCCATGCTGTTACGACTCGGTTAGGTAGAAATTGTTTCGAAGGTTTCTTCCTGGATACATTTTCCCATTGCTTGAGAGAATGTCCTCGTAAATCATATCCTGGATTACGGACAAGTAGAGCAAATTTCAAACTGTATGGATACATGGAAGGAGTTTTTTTTTTTGTGCCATAGTCTGGTGGGAGTTTAATTGCTCTGCTAGTTGTTTGATTTCTTTGTAGTCGGGGTTTTGACACTCACATCCGATTCCTTAAATTCTGTCAAAACTAAATCGTATTGACACATGTTATGTCAGCGAAATTTGTTGAAATACAACACAACTTTTTATAATTTAATGTATGTATTGTATCTATTTATGTGAACACTAGCTTCTGCCCGCGGCATCACACTGTTATTTAATATAAATTATAAGATTTGTAATAGTGAAATTATTATAGTCTATTTTAAGTTTTTTAACTTATTTATGCACACTGTGTCTACATGTCAGACCTAACTCTCCTGTCGCAGGTTTGCTGGAAGAAATTTCTTTTAAAATAACCAGCACCTTTATGCTCTTCTATCTATACTTCTTCTTTTTGTTTTTAAGTGTTTATAAATCAAACAATCAATCACATCGCTTACTTTGATTAAATTGAATTTCCTTCCAGGCTTTACTCTCCCCGATCACATCGTTTTAGAATATCGCCTCGTAACAGATCCATTTACCACAAGTGTGGTTTTGTGGTGATTTAAGCACTGCAATCGGTAACTGTTTAAACGCTTCTAAAGTATTGGTTTCAGAAGGTAGGTCAGGCAAGATAAGTGGTACGAACGCGACTATTGACTGGGATTAAATCGTCTACCAAATGAAACTAGGAGTTGAAACTGTCGAGATTAGAACAGTGAAGATGTGATGTAAGCTGTCAATCCCCGCATTAACACCGGCGTTCACGCGCCATTGTCTTTCTATTGTGTCTCTAATTACGCTACTCAAAAGGTCGAGTGTCGTGACGATACAGTGGTTAAGGCCGGAATCAATTTTTCAATACGTATGTGTAAGTTTATCTAGGACATTACTGACAGCCTCAGAAAGCACGTAAGGCCGTTGGTCCCGGTTGTCATTCGGCGATCTTTGACAGTCGTTACATGTAGTCAAACGCCACAAAGTCTGACCATCTGACTATCCAGCAGTCCAGTAACTGGGTTGTGGGGGTCTGATAGGCAGTTGCTCCATGTAAAACTCAGGTATTCAGCAGTAAATGGTTAGACTGGAAAGCGACCCTAAGTTAGTTGGGAAAGGTTAGGGAGACGACTAAGATATGTTTTGGAGAACTACTCCCTAACATGTCCTCTAAGCTTGTCTCGAAAAGCAAAACATATAATATTAATCTATTTTAGCACTTTCTGTACCAACAAAATAAAATCCGCACAAAGGCGAACTTAATACCTTAGCTCTTACTTAGGGACTTTTCGAATGTCTTCCAGTGAACAAGACCTGTACCATGACGTTTAAAGTAAGATTGTTTCATTCTTATTTCCAGTGTGGGTAAGAGATGGCGCTAGACAACATGTATAGCTCTGTCTCTTACCCACACTGAAATAAGAATGAAAGAATCTTACTTTGAACGTCATGGTAACTCTGCTAGTCTAAATAAAGATTGAATGTGAATTCACGAGAAGTACCTAGTTCTTATTAGTGGCAGTAGTAGTGGAACGAAACACCGACGACCATATCTAAGTTATTTCAAAGACTAAACATTTTAACAGTCAATCAGAGCCACCCGAAAGGTAATGGCAAGGGCTATTCTCTGAGTTTCCTTGCGTGATCGCATCAAGAATAAAGATATCCGCAGGATAACTAAGACTACCGACACAGCCTGAAGAACCACCCAAACTTAAGTGGCAATGGGCAGGCTACATTGCCAGCAGAACAGTGTCGGTGGGGTCCAAAGCCGCAGGAGAACTAAAGTTGCCGACATAGCTCGAAGAATTGCCAAACTTAAGTGGCAGTGGGCAGGGCACGTTGCTCGCAGAACAGATGGTCGATGGGGCGGAAAGGTTCTGGACGTTCTGAAGTGTGGACAGCGTACTGGAAGAAGCAGCGTGGCCTTCCACAAAGTGGACCAATGACCTAGTGAGGGTCGCGGGAATCCGATGGATACGAGACGCACAGGGCCGTTCGTTGTGGTGACACTGTGGAGAGACCTATACATTTTTTTTTTTTAATTCATATAAACCAGTGCTTGACTGCGATCCCACCTGATGGTAAGCAGCGATGCAATAGTGGACGATTTTTGACTAAAATGATAATAACATTAGTTTGTTATATCGCAATTTACCGATCGGAGAGTCCTCATTAATACTCAGATAACCATGTCAGAAAAAAAAGAAAAACTGACAAGTAAAATAAAACAGTGCCATTTCAAGAATATCACACATGATAATTCACACGATGAAAGAGCTAACGAAATAGCTGTTATAAATCACGGCCCAAAGCAAAAGTAGATTTGACACATAATCCAGGATAATGTAAGTAAGAAGTGAAGGGACAAAACAAAGAGCCTTTTTAGGGTACCGTGGATAAATAGGAAAGTTATAATGCCGCCATGTTCGTCTGTCAAAACAATGTGGCCTTGCTTTTGATATTACAGCCATATATTATTATTATGTAAATTATTACGAATGCCATCAAAAAGTTTTACGAGGTATCCGCGTAAGTAGGATAGATGAAATTTCTGGAATTTTAAAACAAACTGTAGAGCTACAAACTAGAAAAAGAAAATATAAGAGTCGAATTTACAATCTACTTCTGCAGGCCTTCAGTTTCGTTTCGAATCTCTTTCTACAGTCGGTAACGCCTCCGATTCCTTTGTTGTGACTACTTGACTTAACGTTGAGATGATGTCATTCCCATACATGTGAAGTATTCAACTAGCGTTAACGATTGCAGATTATCAACTTGGCTAAGCCCTCTGGTGGTCCAAAGATTTTTTTTAAATTATTGTAACGCTGCTAAGCGAAATCAATAATTTTTTTTTTTACTATAACCTAATAAGTTGTGCAAATTTATTAATTAATTTATTTTAAAATTTCATTCTGACAAACGATACAACAATTATTGAATCAAGATTAAAGTCATATAAATTCACATTAAAAGTAGTATGTCATAGGTAAAAGATAAATAAATAAGAAATGTCAAGTGGATTATATACATATTTCGCATTAAACAATCAAAACCAAAGTCGATTCAAAGATAAAAATAAACATTGGTCCAAATAAATCATTAAATTATGTCATATTTTTATTGATGTCATAATTTTTTCATAAATTACTATCATTATTATAATTTTTTTGTGTGAGCCATTACTGTATATCAATATTTTTATGCATTAAAATCTATTTTTAAAAAATATCTATGAAAAAATTAAAAGCTTATATAACTCTTTATTATGGATAGGCTCGCGTCGATAGGCTCGCGCTCGCGACGATAGAGGACACTTACCTACTAACCTATTCACTCTTGACTTAAGACCCTTAGGTTGTAGCTATCAGGGAAAACAGACTCCGGCAGGGAATTTCACTCCTTAGCTATACACACATCATCTTCCTGCCCTTGTCCCGTTTTATTAGGGGTCGGTGCAACACGTTTTTTTCTTCCAATCTTGACCTGTCACTCGTCACGCTAACAGTAACTCCTTTTTCTTTCATATTACTTCTCACAAAATCCATCCATCTTTTCTTTGGTCTCCCTCTCCATCCATCCACATGTAAACTCATAACTCTTTTAGTAACATGCGTTTCAGCACTCCTCTTTACATGACCGTACCAAGACAAACGATTCCCTTTCAACTTTTCAGTCACTGGCGCCACTTTCAAACTTCCCCTAATATTCTCATTTCTCACTTTATCCATTCTCGTCACACCACACATCCATCTTAACATTCTCATTCTTAGCTATACTTACAAACAATGAATGAAAAACCTAAAATTCAATAATCCTAAAAAATAACTAAACATATGTATTCAAATTCTTTAGAACCCTTTTCTTTAAATGATTGACTCATGTCGTCATGACGTATTTAGTACCTATAACCGCATCTATTTATAATCATACTTATGTGTTCTCTATGAGAATATCTAAAATATCTTAAAACTGATTTTCACTACCCTGATTTTACACAGAAACCAAGTTTCGGTGTTCGCCACAGAACCCAACAAAATATGGCATAATCATCACACACACGTTCCTAACAATAAAAAGGACAATGCACAATTTATCTAAATTACAGCCAAGTCGACTTTGAAAGCACTCTTGGATCCACCATCTGTCATCTTTAGCTTACATAAAAATAATAAATACTGGGTGATAAATCTTTTTGAAAGAATCATATGATCGTAAATTATAATTACACACAAGTCATAAAATCTTTCCATTCTAAATGTCAACATTTTAGTGTGTGAAGATGGAAAAAAAACATCTGGACGCATGTGATGTTAAAAAACTAATAGTCAGATAGGGTTGTCAGGAGATTTAGTTGAGATTTGTGCTTCATTAATAGCATAGCACATAAATGTTTTTAGCATAGCATAGCATAGTCGGCCTTATAATGTTCCCACTGTTGGGACTCAGGCCTAACGGGTACCGGCCCCGACTTACGAGTTGTAGGTTGTGGATTCAAACCCAGCCAGGCGCATTACTTTGTGTAATTTATTTCATCACCACTGCTCTCAAAACGGTGAAGTAAAACATCGTGAGGAAACCGACTTGTCCTAAAACCAAAAATTCGAAGACATGTGACAAATGTTTTTGGATCATGTTTATTATCTTGCCAGCCGTACGATACTGAAAATTCTCATCGACGAAACGACAAACTTCTATGCAAACTTTTAAGTACGTAATAAGTACGAAGTAGTTTCATTATTCCTTATATTTCATCTCCTTATATTCACTCTCTACTATGGAGGTTTACTCACCTGCTACTTCAAGTAGTACTTATACTATAATTAAATTAAGTTATAGGTTAGACATTTGCGGATTGCCGCTTTTACGTTGTTCGAACGAAACTACCTTCGCAATAATCTTCCATAGTAGAAGACTATTAAGTCTCAGACTGTCTTTAGAAACAGCAAGACTCAGATGGCAGAAATTCTCTTCAAAACTCGTCAAAGCAACTTGCTTTATTATAGTAAAAGGAAATTCGTTCACTTTCATGATAACACGACTAGTTCATTAAATGGAACTCAAATCGAACAAGAATCACGTTCTTTTACGATACCATCTAGCTAAAGGAAATGCTATATTTGCTCTGTTTTTGATAACAAAACAAATAATCATGGGAATGTGAGTTTTATTACAGTACAAATAAAATATCAAAGAAAAGGGAAGTAGTGATTGTATGATGGTTGAAAACACGAAAAGAAAACAGAACTGCGAATCTAAGTAACATAAGCCAAGGGCAAAAAACACGATGATGCCTATGTATTCGAAACTGAACATGAAATTTTTTGCATTGCAGTGACTTCTGAAACACAGACAGAAGAAGCCGTGTCTTTCCAAACCCAATTAAATATGATAAGGCCAAGACGCAGTTCGAAGTGAGAAGAGTTTCTGAAAGGAATTGGGGAAGGTCTTCGCCCAGCAGTGGGACTGGAATAATAAAAAAGTTAGTATCGGATGAATAATCAAAAAGTGCGGATTTATTTTGACTTCCGAAAAAGTTATTTTGCACTTGGTTGCATTTTTTTTTTTGTAAAAAGTTTATTTTACTCTTTTAAGTTATGGTACCACCACTAAAAAGTACCCCTCAGCCAAACTTAAATACCTTATAGCCAGAGTGCATCTCATGACAATTCTAATAATCCCAAAACACGGTTAGATTACATTAATTTATGACAGAGTTCCGGTGCCTAACTTCAGGCTTCATCATCAGATCAGTTCGATATATTACCCCTCGTCTTTCAGTCAGTCATCAACTACACGTATAAACAAAGCAATTTTACTTGTTACGACGGTTCTGCTGAGATCCTATGAGGAGTTCTGTTCCATATCTTCGAAGTTCATGATCAGATCATAACAATATTTCTATGGGACCAACTCGGAAGCATAACATGTAATTTATTTATTTTTTCAAAATTAGCCACAATTGACCGAGAAATCGGTGAACATACATTAAAAAAAATACATTGAGCCGAACACAGAACCTCCTCCCTTTTGAAGTCGGTTAAAAACATTTAGACTAAGAGAAGACGATCTCCAACGAAGAATACTAAATGAACTTTAACAAACTTAATTATAAACCCTAACATTGTAGACCGAAATAGAAGCACTAAACTCGGGTCTAGTAAATGAAACAATTTCCCATTCCCTAGTAACGAGGAATGAGGTTATGTATTATATAAAGCAGCTATCTTCGTATATGCATCGTAAGGAATCGTAGGACCTCGGCAACTAATGTGGTGTATTGATTTTTTGAAAGTTTTATTTAGTATTCACTTGGTTACGTGTTTAGATTTAGATTGCGAAGCGAGCCAAGAAGATCATCGGTAATGATGCACTTGTCGAGTCAAAACTCCAAAGTCCTGAGCATCGACGCCGAGTTGCTGGCCTGTCGGTTTTCTATCGTTTACATTTCGGGGAGTGTGCGCTGGAATTGCACAATTTAATTCCACCAAGTCCGTTCCATCATCGAACCATTACACGTACTGCGTTGCGCCACCGGTAAATGGTGGACATCCCACCTATACGTACAAAGCGTTTTGGGAATACTAGGTTCGCGTTAACATTTCGATCTATCCCACAGAAACTGTTCAACGTTATGAATCAATCACTAATTACTTATACATCATTTATTTTTCTCTAAAGTCCTCTATATATTCAAAGCCTATTTATCTCGATCATTTCAACTGGAAACTTAAACGGCAGACCTCCATCGCGTTCCAATAATTGGGCCCTGTTCAATTTGACGTGAATTTCCGTTTAGAATGACATGGAATCCGTTTTGGTAAATGTTACAGTTTCAAGGTTATGTTCAGACATAGGTTACAAAAGGAATTAATTTGAGTAAGTTTAGTTCAAAGAGGGCTTTCGGGTTAAATTAATAATTTTTTCGTATCGTGGGTGTGTTCACAGACATGTATACTCACAGACACAGAACACATATCTGTAGACCATACAAATGATTGTTTCGTGCGGGAATCGAATCCGCGACAAACAGCTCAACAGAAAACCGCATAGCCTAATTCCGTCTAGCCCGTTCCACCATCGGACTACCAGGCGTACGGCAATGCGCCACCGGTACATGGTGGACATCCCACCTATACGCACAAAACGTTTTGGGAACACATTCATTGTGCGTACAGCTAAGGAGTAGAATTCCTTGCCGGAATCTGTGTTTCCCGATGGCTACAACCCAGGAATCTTTAAGTCAAGAGTGAATAGGTTACCTACTTCTAGGGAAGCGCGCTTCATTGTCGACCGCAGCGTCGCTTTCCATCAGGTGAGATAGCGGTCAAGCGCGAACCTATCAAGAATAAAAAGGAAACCGCTAAGACAAACGTGCCAATATTTTGTAGAGTGAAAGCTAACATAGCTGGAAAAGCAAACATAGCTGGAAAAGGATGAATATTTTGGCATATTTTTGGCTGCTTTTTTAAAGAAAAGACAAAATTGCGGCGCAAGATGACGTGTTTTCAGTTTTCGAAAATCGATATTTTCCTGCAAATAATTTGGTCGTCTAGTCTAATCGTTTTAGGACATAATTATCGATTTAAATTGATTTTATCGTACTCCGTTACTTACTTTGTGTTTTTTTTTTTTTCTAAACTGTGGCTAACCAGTTTGACACAGTCTTCATATAAAAATCTTCTTACCCCTATATTCGTTCTTAAAAGATACAATTTGAAGCAACGTTTAAGTGGAAATATTTTAAGATCTTAGTCAAGTCGGTACATGGTGGACATCCCACCCATACGTACAAAGCGTTTTGGGAACACATTCATAATGCGTACAGCTAAGGAGTGGAATTCCCTGCCGGAGTCTGTGTTCCCTGATAGCTACAACCTAGGGGTCTTTAAGTCAAGAGTGAATAGGTTATTTCTAGGCAAGCGTGCTCCATCGTCGGCCACATCATCGCTTACCATCAGGTGAGATGGTGGTCAAACGCGAGCCTATCAGTAATAAAAAAAAAAAAAAAAAAAAGTTCCAATAAAGTCCTAACTCACTCACTAACTTATCTAGGCCCAGCCTAAACCTGAAATTTAGCACAGAGCTTCCTTTTAAGATCATGCAAAAAATAAGAAAGGATATCTCAAAATTAACCCCCTAAAGTAAGTATCACCATACAAACTTTGGACCCCCCAAATTTTGTATGTAGAAAAACCATTTATTACGCGGGCGAAGTCGCTAGCAGATGAAAGTATTGAAAAAAGACAAAACTTGATCAGAAGCTTTTCTTCATTCAAAATCCATTTAACATTATCATATCGACGGTTGAAAGGGTTGAAAGGCTAATTGATCTAAACGACATTTTTTCCAATATTGAGTTACCTACATATTCGGTGAGAGTACATAGGTATTCGGAATCAGCAAAATTATCTCCGTCATTTGGGTCAGGTTTCAATTGTTTTTTTTTTAAATGTAGCTTAGATCAATTAGCCTTTCAACCGTCGATATATATTTTATATTGACTGGCCTGTCGGTCTAGTGGTTAGTGGCCCTGACTGCTATTCCGGAGGTCGTGGGTTCGTTTCCCATCCAGGACAAATGTTTGTGTGATGAGCGCAATCATTTGTTCTGTGCCTGGGTGTAATTTATCTATAATATGTATTTAGAAATATTTAAGTATGTTTATCATTTGTCTAGTGCTCATAACACAAGCTCCGATTAGCTTGGGACTAGACGGCGTTGTGTAAATATTATATTATTATATAATCCAGTATAATCATTTCTAATGTAGCTAAATCTCATACCGACAAACTATCAAATAAATATTACCAATAAAATGCACAAGCAACCCTATTCAGAATGCGTCTAAATCCGACTAGTTGCAAGTCCAAAGTAAACACAGTAACGGATTTAACATCTCAGCTCAGATTATGATGAATGGCTACCAGTGTATGCCAGCAAATAGCGGCTATGAGCTGGGTGTAGCCTAGGTACCGATTGAAAGGGGAATGCATCATAAGCAAACAGTTTTAGGCCTCATGGAATGTGATGGAAAGAAAATGTAAGATAGGAATATTAAGAGGGACCTTTTTTCCTATCGTCAATATCGAGCATGGTTTAAAACCTTGTTACTTCATCTAACGCAATCCGACGCGATGTTTGACGAAAAGGCAACGCGAAAAAAGAGAGATAACACATAATCTCTCTTTTTTCACGTTGCTTTTTCGTATAACGAATGCTAACAGAGGTTAGCATTTGTTAATTCCGTGATTTACACGAATATTTTGCAAAACTTGTTCCAGGAAATACGTGCTTTTTTTTAACCCTTAAAAGATTTGAAAAAAATTGTCGTCATTTTGAATCTTGATTAAATTTGCAAGGCTTCTATTGTTATACTTTTTGACTTATTAAATAAATTATGAAGTGCTAAAGTTCATGCAATATAGCAGATTTTCAGAGGTCTTTACTGGATTAGTTTTACACAAATTTATAAATTGATTTCAATAGAAGCCTAGATAATATCCACACGATACTGTGTTTCTAAAATATCTAATGAAAAATGTGTAATAACGACATAATCGCGCAAGAGGTTGTACGAAAAACAGTGAAAATGTATGTCGAGTCGCATCCCCTTAAAAATAAGATGTCAAAGAATATAAATAAGAGGCTCGTTGATGAAGAAGATGAACTGACTTACATAAGCAACTAGCTGTCACAGAAGTCAGGGCCACTAACCGCTAGAGCAACGGGCCAGTTTAAAATGATTAGCATGAAGAAAAAAAGAATATCCCGCCCCAGCCCCTCCCCCCCCTCCCGCGCGCGCGTGTGTGCGCGGGAATTGCATGACTTGATTCCGCCATCTCATTTCTACCATCGGACAACCCGACGTACGGCGAGTATCCACCCTTACGTTGTTGAAACGTCAACGGTCCGGACTAAGCGTTTCGCTTCGTCGTTTATACCGCGTACATCAAAGGACTGGAACAATTTGCCTGCTGCGGTCTTCCCGTCCAACTATAATTTAGGTGCCTTCAAGGCTAGAGTGAATAGGCTCTTAATAAACTAGTGCGCCTCACCATCAATGATTGCATCACTGCTTACCATCAGGTGGGATCGCAGTCAAGCACTGGTTTATATCAAATTAAAAAACAAAAAAAAATATTTCTTTGCTGCACCTGCTAACCACCTGACTACCTAAGATCAAGAACACGTGACTAATAATAATGAGACAGAAGAAAATAACTATAATCAATTAATCCAACGAGAAATAACCTCATAATTCTTTAAATGCGAAAAGATATATTCGCGGATTACGAATCCACAAAAAAAACCTTGTCATGTGGTTTACACAAAAACTTAAATTATTACCTTAATGCTGCTAAATTGTATATGATTAATAAATTTGGCAGTTGGAAGTCACAAAGTCCGATATAGAGCTGCCGAGTAATTTATTTAACATGATAAAAGATTAAGCAAAGGTGAAAGGCTGTTGGCACTTCATTAGAAGACGCCATGACAGATGAAACTACCAATCATGGGATTATAAACTTTGTAGATGCAGAGGCAGATTTAAAAAATATATATATTATTGAAGGGCTCGCGCTTGTCCACTATTTAGCAATGTAAGTAAGCGATGATGTGATTTTTTCTACTTTTTTTTTTTTATAACATTCCACAACTATCACACAACGCCGTCTAGTCCCAAGCTAAGCAGAGCTTGTGTTATGGGTACTAGACAACTGATAAACATACTTATATATTTCTAAATACATACATTAAATAGATAAATTACACCCAGACACAGAACAAATGATCGTGCTCATCACACAAACATTTGTCCTGGGTGGGAATCGAACCCACGACCTCCAGCATAGCAGTCAGGGTCACTAACCACCAGACCAACAGGCCAGTCAATGTACTTTTTCATATGTACTTTTATAAGTTGATCTGAAAGCACGTAAAGCCGCAGGTCCCGGTTGCCATTCGTAGTTCTTTTACAGTCGGTACAGGTAGTCGGACGCCAAAACGTCTGACCATCAGTGTATCTGTAGTGGCCAGATCTTATAATTGATCACTTCATGATATGGTCAACTAAAACTGGCCAGATCGTTTAAACGTTAACATTTGATGATATGTCAATCCTCGTTTGGCCATATCATTGATGTAGGATTTCAATGATAATAAAAGGTCTAGAGAAAGTAGGCCAAACGAAGATTGAAATACCATCAAACTTTAACGTTTAAATGATCTGGCCAGTTTTACTTGAACATATCATAAAGTGATCAATTTCTAAGATCTGGCCACGACCTATCCAAGGAACATAGAATAGAATATACTTTATTGTACACCAAAATAGTAAAAAAACTTTTACACTTAACTTAAATCTATCGGTACAAAGGCGATCTATCTACCAGACAACCTTAGGATGGACTGTAAGAACTTGAAATAGAAAAAGGGGTGTAGTCTGCGGTGTACTGCAAATTAATAAAGTAAATATTAGATTATATACTAGACTATACATAGATATAATATAGCTATTATATATAAAAGACAATATATAAACATAAATATTAAATATAAGTTACACAATTTCATACAAAGAGATGGAAAAAAACAATATGGTGGGTTAGTGACGGAAAAACTGAATTTAAGTAGAAGCAGGATAGCAACTAGAGTGAAAGGAAACGATCTTTGACTACATCACGTAGCCCAGTAACTTGGTTATGGAGATCTGATTGCCAATAGCTTACATGTAAAACACGGGTATTCGGCTGAATCCAGTTAGTGGAAGCCAAACCCAAGCTAGTTGGAGATGATTATGGTAAGCGATAATGTGGTCAACCGTGGAGGACACTTAGAAGTAACCTATTCCCTCTTGATTTAAATACCCCTAGGTACAATGAATGCGTTTTGTGCGTATGGGTGGGAAGTATAAGATAATTGTATGCTGATGTTAATGAAATGAATGTATTGTGTGACGAATAACCTTGACGGTAGACAATAAAATACATTGCGCCGTCCCTAAGTAACATGGCATAAGGTCAAAAAGATGATATATTTGTTCGAGATATCTAAAAGTACTGATCCAATTAAGACAATTCATGAACTAAGTTAGTTATTTCAGGTTTGATAATCGAGACCCTATTACTTGCTCCGCTTATCTCCACTGTCTGCCTATCCGACTGTCTGTCATGCCCTATTCACCATTACTTAGGGCGAAAAGGTCTTAATTTTTTTTTTAACTGAACAGTGTTTTTCGGGTACAGGGAGGGAGTAGAGACAAAAGAAAGATGGATGTAAAGCAATGGGCTACGTGTTAGCGTGGAAAATGAATGCTCCTGTGAGGTAGGTCACAAGAGCGAAGCCTAAGCCCCAAGTAAATGCTAGTTTAGAATAAATTATACAAATTCTATTATTGAAACATTGCTGTTTTCGAAGGTCATCTAGTTTTTATGATAATAACTGGAAGACAGGTTTTATAATTTTGCTAATTTTCTTTGAAAGCCAGTCAGTTGAATGTAAAACGAACTAGTTTAAAACAATTCTAGATTATCCAGTTCTAATGTGGTGAAACTGGTTTCTTATCGAAGTGTATCTTAGAACTGTTCTAAATGTCTGGTTCAAAGTTCATTGACTTTACAGTCAAGGATAATGTTGTTTTTTTTTAAGTGGGAAATTATCCAATGTCTTCTCCTGCGTTAGGGCGGAGCGGGAGGGCTTGTCAATTTTGTTTTCCTCGCTTTCCAGGACCCCGGGTTTCCCTTTCGGAAGCGAGCCCATGGCCCCAGAAGGCTTCGTCCCTGCTGGGCCACTACGGTTTTGCTGACATATCTTTGAGCATGGCATAGCATAATCAGCCTTTTACTGTTCTTACTGCTGGGAATCAGGCCTCCTCTCTAGGAGAGGGAATGGGCCACCACGCGGGCCTAATGCGAGTTGGTGAATGTCACATGTCTTCGAATTTTGTGGTCCTAGGACATGTCGGTTTTCTCACGATGTTTTCCTTCAGCGTTTTGAGAGCAGTGGTGATGAAATAAATTACACAAAGTAATACATCTGGCTGGGTTTGAAACCGCGACCTACAACTCGTAAGTCGGGACCGTTACCACTCGGCCACCACTGCTCACATATCTTTGAGGCGCGCGTGGAACACTGCGCGCCGTTGACGAAAAGATAATGTTGATTGTGTGAAAGAGTTACCGCGACCTTGAAACGCAAGGGCAAATATTGAGGAAGCTTTATTGAGTGAGCTTTATTCAGTAAAATTCTGACGCTTCCTCTCGCTCCACCCACGGTAGAAGTTATTTAATAAAAAAAGATGATACTATGGTCTTCACAAACCCCTAGTTTTAGTTTCGTCATAATTAAACAGAAACTAAAAAAAATAAGAGATTTTCCAAAAAAAAAACAAATAAATGTATTTTCCACAAAGTCCTTGTTGTCAACTGTTGAATGACGGAATCCGCTAGGGCCGATGCTTGCCAGGACTACGAAATTGTTCGAAAGTGTTGCCACGGCCCTGGGACGTAAAGGGCGAACGAAAATGATGAGGAACACGGTTGAGCTTTAGTCAGTAAAAGTCCGACACCCTCTCTCTCGCTCCACCGTAGTTATTTGAAATTTTTCCACCCAAAAAAAATGTCATCTATTCTACATAAATTATAAGTTTATTAAAAAAAAGAGTGTGTGTACTTATGTACACGCGTTAGAAGTTATACTTCTTTGGCGTATGGAAAAAAAAAACTAAAATGCAGTAGTGATTAACGATAAATATTAAAATTAATCAATAAAAACACCAAAATAATATTTATTTATTCACACTGTTTAATTGTACTCTTACGAAACACGTGTTCTAAATATAAAAATACTAGAATATACAACTTGAACATAGTTATCAATTTTCATGCATGCCACCTAGAACTAACTTCACGATGTAGAATTTAGGTGTCGGTGTGCGCGCGCATCGTAAAAATTCACTCTCATCATTTTTCTCTATCGCGCCAAAAAAAGTATAACTTCAATAATTATTATATTTTTTATTATACGTGCGAGTAGACAGTTCAATTATATATGTCAGCAGCATGACTGGGATCCCTTTACAATTAGTGTAGCGTCGGCCAGAAGACGCTTAAGCCTCAGGTTTTTTTTAATTAAGCAGCCTTTTAATTGCTTCCCTAAATTTCTGTAATGTTTTTATTATTTTTTCTGTTAACTAAACGTTTGTAATTACTACTCGTTTTACCCTTGCAATTGACTTTGTTTATGTAACTGTAACATTTTAATAAGCTTAATTCATTGTGTAAAGGGTGTTATGCTCACTTCTCAATTTTAAGTCTGACACTATACGTGAGGACTTGTAATTGGCTTGCTGTCGTCTATGTTTGTTTTTATTTTTATTTTGTTTAAGCTGTAAGTCCTCCAAGCTGTAATAAATAAATAAACTTACACCTTTTTAGCATGGCACACCATGGCACCTACTGCAGAAAACCACCCACTACGACCCTTACAGTGTCCTTGTACTTCGTTTATGGCTCTCGGCTCTAGTTTGATCGTGGTTTATAAATGTCTTTGTGTGTGCGTCTTCACAGGATAATTATGTATCACCTCCTTTTCAGCTCAGCATGCAGAACCACCAGCACCTTCCACTATATAATTCCACTACGAGACCAAAGACAGAGCTGTCCAGGTGGCTACATATCAGTTAGACAAAATTTGAGTCAAATCGATACGAAAGATAAAGAAATAATTGTGTCTGTATTGTTATACTTTTTCTTCTTTTATAGATGTATGCACACTGAAAATATTTTCTTCTAATACTTCTTCACCCCGTTTATCATACTCCGGATCTCCAACACATTACATTCAGCAATGCCAACAATAATGCCAGTGATTATCAATCAAGCTAAGCTCTGACCGTTTCCTTCCGAACAATTACGTCCGCAATTACCAATATACCGCAGCTTCCGACTATAATCGACCTGAATTCTACCTGGACTGCAACACGATACCGAAGATTGTACAGTTGGCGAAACACATTGGTATGCACTTGTCGAGCACAACAAGATTGTGGAGCCGAATTATGAGCACGCACATTCTTTTGAGCATACAACGCGACTAGACTAAATAAAGCCGAAAATGCAAAAAATTTAACATTCCATATCATCCATCCGTAACATTTAATTAGCGCACGCCAATCTAAATTAAAAAAAACACTCCTTGGTCACCTTGGTGCTGATAGAATCCCACTTTATTTTATTTTATTTGGGTGGCTTACAGCTAACAATACCAAATATAAGACGATAAAGTAGACCACGATGAGCCATTTACAAGCCTCCACATATAATATGAAAGTATTGTTGAAAGTACAGTGAAAAAGAAGTAATTTTTGAGATATACAAAGTTTGGTAGGAAGACAATTTATAAGACAATAATGTAATGCAATTACAAAACAATGCTTTTAGACATAACAATGTTTATGGATGCTAAACTGCTTGTAAAGAGATCAACTGAAGTGTGTTCTTCTAAATTGTTAAATGCTTTTGCTGCGCGAATCAAGTAAGAGTTACTACGGTAGACTGTGCGTGAATGAGGAGCGTGAAGAAGATTTCTAATTCGACAGTGCCGGGGGGACGTTCAGAGATAGTTTTGACAATAATTCAGGGCAATCTATCATAGAACGTGCTATTTTGATTAATAAACGAATATCAGATATATTTCTGCGAGTTACCAGAGGTAACAAGTGGAATCGAGTGCATCTTTCATTGTACTTGTCATTGTAGTTGTCACTTTGTCTTGAGTCCAAGGAATGTGATTCAACATTTTTATCAAAACACTGAAAGACTTTTGTATTTGTAGCTAGTCCGTATTGTCCCACAGCTGGGCAAATACATCCTCCATACTTTCCAACGATCACGAGTCCTCGTTTCCTCTTTCCAATTCTTAAGAAAGACCACCAGATCGTCCCGCCATTTCCTTGTGACCTGCCGCGGCCTCGTGTTACTGTGTCCAGGCACCAATCTTGTGTTTTACGGGCCCACAGCTTATTAGACATGCGGCATTTATACCTATACAAAATATACCTATGTCCCGAAAAAAATCTTCGTTTGAGAGGTATAGTTCCGAATTCCATAAGTTGTTGTACAAGTAACAAAATAAAATGGAAGACATTTGAAACGCCAGGTGCAGTGATAAAGCAAATCCGTTAATTGCCGGTACACCAAACAATTTCACCATGTGTACAGACAGCCTCATATCGAACTATCATCCACAATCGAGATATTGACCTAAATATACATCAATTGATTTCGAAATCCGTATGCAACGTCAAAGATAGACGTATAGGTACGTCGTAAACAAGACATAATGGTACAAGCCAGAGTTACAGCTGAATTTTATGTCTCCCTTAATATTTCTGACAATGTAGAATCAATGTCCGAATCGTTAAATTTATGAGCTGTTATGAATCTGTCTCTACGTCCTTAGATATGGATTTATTATGATTTAAAAGTTCACTCGCTCATGCGACTTGCAACGCTTGCATTATTGCAGGTTTTTTGGTGGTTCCAGGGCCACCGAAGCAAAGTCAAAGGGCAACTGGAGGAAAACGGGGTGGTTTAAGTCTAACACTCGCTCTCGTTCAATTCAGAGCGGGGAAATTATTTTGTAATTTCCTACATCAAAAAGAAAGGGTACAAAATATGCTTATTTTGTGTGACGTAACACACATCTAGCCTCTTTCACCATTTTCCTAAGGTGTCGGCTTCCAGTCCAATCAGATTCAGCTACGTCGAGTTGCTGCCTATCTCCACAGAACTCCACAGCCCAGTAACCAAACACGACACTCCTAGGCAAGACTGGTGTCAGAATGTATGACTTCTATAGATACCGGCATGGATCTTGAGCGCTGACTTCCACTTGCGCAGAAGTGAAAAATCGGGTCTCTTTAGTGGTTTGAAGTGAGACGCGGGGGCGGGGAGTGCAATCCTTGTACAGTGATTGGCTCGCCGATGTGTACGATGCGCAAAGCGATCCCCACTCTTTCGCCGAGCGCTCAAGATGTGCCGGTATCTGTACCCGTAACGACTGTCAAAGATCTTCAAATGACAGACGAGTCCAACAGCTTAACGTGATTTCTGAGACACGAAGGAATTTTGGTATGTTAAGTTAGTCACCCATCAACAGACAGAGCACCCAGCGTGACTGTTATTACTCAGCCACGAGCTCCATAAGATGAAATGATACTTCGTCTTAAATGTAACTATACCCTATTCATCTGGGCTTGAGAGAAAATGTAAACAAAAAAAACAGTGTAGGTACCTTCGGCCAAGTTTCTTCGACGTGTTTGAATACATTAATAACAGTTTTCTTTTCTGTTTAATGCATGGGCGTTTTCTTTGCACGATTTTTCTTCGGCGAAGAAAAAGTGCAAGCGTTGCTTGGTCCAGCTTCACTCATGTTTGTAAGCAACCCTTTTTATGGTTTGTTTACCTTTTGTCTCATGAATAGGGTAGGTATAGGTACACTTACTCGTATACACAGCTATACTTTTTAAATGAAATAATCAGCATCTTCTCAGCTAAGAATCTCGAATAAGAACTTAATTTAATCAAAGTAAAGACGGGATAGAGATCTTTTAAGATATCCTAAATTCTGGACCGGGTGATAGAAAATTTTCCGTTGCCCTCGGCTATAGACAAAATGCTCAGTATAATGGATAATAATCTAATATCACTTTGTTTGGATACAGAAAAATACAGCTTTATTTTTTAGATACATAATAGGTAATCAAGATTAGCAAGCAGAGATCCAGTCTCTTGATGTTGTTTAGCAACAAGATAAGTCTAAGGGCTATATTTTACTAGGACACCATGGCAGCCCGACCAATCGCAGCTACCAACAAAATGTATACAGCTCTATAGGGAGCTGAGTAACCAGGTGAGTAACTTCCCCTGGTGTCCGTTTGGGTTACGCAACTAATTTGGCGGTGCGACCAACTCGGACTTTTGATACTGTCTCAGTGTGGTGTAGCGATTCTGGTGTCTGTATGGTGTCTAGTTTTGTAGCTTACGGACACCATGGCGGCGCAACTGGTCGAGCCGCCATGGTGTCCCGGTGAAATATAGCCCTTACCACGACGTATCAAAACGTCAAGTGTGCAAGTGAGATAGAGGGATGGAGCTGCACACCCTGTATAGCTACATCCCTTTAGCAGTTCAGTTTCGTGGTAGGGCCCCTGATCTTTACTGAATTAGGTATGTTTTGCTCAGTACGGGATGAATAGAAACGCAGGGGTGAATAGAAACAAAACTTTAGTTTGGTTTTTCACTTTGATAGATACCATATTATCGTCATCTAACAATGCATCGACTTTTTAGAATAACAATTCATTAATAAATTGATACAGTTAAATGCTGAAAAAAATATTCAAATATCGTGAAAATACCCTTTGAAGTTTTGTTTCTATTCACCCCATTTGACTGTAATGGAAGTAAAGCGATGATTTTGGGGGTTTAGTACCACAGTCGGAAAAAACGAAACCCTTATAGGATCAGATCAGTTTGTTGTCCGCCTGTACGTTTGTCAAGACCCTTTTTCTCAGGAACGCATGGAAGTATTAAGCTGAAATTAATAGCAAATACTCAGGGTCTGCTACCCCTTGGAGCAATGAAAAAACCAAACTTTCAAGTCAACGCAATCTATAGATAAGACCGTTTATTCTCAGTTAAGGCGCATATTTTGACACACGCAAGAAAATTAAATCATACAGGGTACTTCTCGTTGATTTAGAATCCTGAAATTTGGCAAGAAGTAAGGCGAAGATACGATAAAATACGGGAAAAGTCTAAAAGCCGTAAATTTATAACTTCCATGTGATTGTGGTTTCCATGAAAACTTAAACTATATCTGAAGACCCTTTTTTTTCGGGTGGGAAAATCATCTAATGACATCCCCGCTCTTGGGCGGAGCGGGAGATAGTATCAGACTTTTACTGACTAAGGCATTGTTCAGACCAAACGTATTATCGGCCGCTGACTGTGAGCGGGCGTTACGCAGTTTATCGCTTTTCCATATAAATTAACTTTTCGTTCACATCGAACCGACTATACGCTATTACGTAGTGCGTTGTCGCTGACTTTCGGTGGCCGATTATTGTACTACGCGTAACAAGCCTACTTTTACACATTCTATGCTATAGCGTAGGTACTGTCGGCTAGGTGAGAACGCATACTGCAGAAGGAGTCCACGTTCACACTGAGGCTGACAGTGAGCATACTCACAGTCGGCGGCGGACAATACGTTTGGTGTGAACGATGCCTAAAAACCCACTCCTGTTTCTTCTTTGCCATTTTTTCCAGGCCCCGGGGGTCACTTTCGCATCACCCATGGCCCCAGTAGGCCTCGACCCTGCTGGGCCCCTACGGTTGCTGACATCTCCTTGAGGCGCGCGTGGAACACTACGCGCCGTCATCTGAAGACCCTGGTCACTTATCTCCTTAGTTGAACAGTCAATTATGAAGATGAGAAGGTCACGTACAAACATGCCTAAAAATTTACGGCCTGATATGAACCAACCAGCATTGGTCGTGTTGTGGTCAATCATGGCCCAAATTCTCTCACAGTGGCCTGAATCCCAGCAGTGGGAACCCTGTATATGCCAAATAACTATGCTATTGAAATCATACAAAAACCTCTCCTGAATCTTTACACCATTTTTTCTTTAAATGATATCTAGTGCTTGACTGCGATTCCACCTGATGGTAAGAAGTGATGCAATCGTTGATAGTGGAATCGCACTATTTTATTAAGAGCCTATTCACTCTAGCCTTGAAGACACCTAAATTATATAATTTTGACTGGCCTGGTGGTCTAGTAGTGATCAGTGGCCCTGACTGCTATGCCGGAGGTCGTGGGTTCGATTCCCACCCAGGACAAAATATGTTTGTGTGATGAGCACGATCATGTGTTCTGTGTCTGGGTGTAATTTATCTATAATATGTATGTATTTAGAAATATAAGTATGTTTATCAGTTGTCCAGCACTCATAACACAAGGTCTGCTTAGCTTGAGACTAGACGGCGTTGTATGATAGTTGTGGAATATTATATTATTATTATATTATATTAATTATAATCGGACGGGAAGACCGGTGGAGGCAAATTGTTCCAATCCTTAAAACGATCCGATAAACCAGTAACAATCGTCTGTTGTAACCAGCAACAGTAAACATCAAAGCTGCGCCAGCGCCTACCGTCTGATCCGTGCCAGAGAAACCGCTCGCGACATGTATACCGCTAAAATTATCCCACATAACTTTTATGAGTCATTACTCGTATGTTTGCTGTTTTATAATGTTTATTTGCTACAATTTGTTAGCAGGAGAGTGTGTAGTTCATTTGAGTTTGGAATCGTGTGTTTTGACTTCGTTAGGATGTTTACATACCTACTCATGTATATACAATATGTAACTGGAACAATGCACACTCTTATACTTCCCAATTCCCACCTACGTAATAAATTCATGTATAAAAATTAGGCAAGTGCGAGTCGGACTCGCGCACTGAGGGTTCCGTACAAACTTGAAAGGTAAATTGCGGTTTACGATTTATGACGTATTAAAAAAAACTACTTACTAGATCTCGTTCAAACCAATTTTCGGTGGAAGTTTGCAAGCTAATGTAAACATATAATTTTTTAATTTTATCATTCTCTTATTTTAGGAGCTACAGGGGGGGGGGGGGACGCATTTCACCACTTTGGAAGTATCTCTCGCGCAAACTATTAGGTAAAAAAAAAAATTATATTAGAAACCTCAATATCATTTTTGAAGACCTATACATAGATATGGGCCCACACGTATGGGTTTGATGAAAAAAAAATTTTTGAGTTTCAGTTCTAAAGGGGAACCCCCAAAATTTATTGTTTTTTCTTTTCTATTTTTGTGTGAAAATCTTAATGCGGTTTACAGAATACATCTACTTACCAAGTTTCAACAGTTTCGGAAAAAAGTGGCTGTGACATACGGACAGACAGACAGACAGACATGACGAATCTATAAGGGTTCCGTTTTTTACCATTTGGCTACGGAACCCTAAAAATTGTACAGTTTTTCTCATGACCCAGCAACTACGTTCACTTACTAGCACCAATAATGTAAATTGTAACCATAGAGCCTCACTAAACGACTGAACACTGCCACCCGAAACACAAGCATTTGCTTAGTTTGGGAGACAGTACCAGTACATAAAGCACATTACATTTACTTGTGTCTAATTGTAAGTCGCCTTGTGAACTGTAACCTTGCGATAATAAAGATTATTATTAATATTATACCGATTTCATTTATCTTTTTTTTAAGTTTTCTTATAACTTGTAGACGGTTCTTACGGTGAGAAACATAAGAAAATTGCGAAAATTTCAGAAAACAGGAGGAGATAGTGGTCAAGCGCGAACCTATCAAGAATTAATTTTAAAAAAAACTAACGACTATTATCCTCGCGCGTTTGACAGAATATTCATAGCCAAGACAGCACAATTTCTGTCGGATTAACTAGTAGTAAATAATTATGAAAACTAAAAAAAACTCAAGTGAAAATAAATTAAAAAAAAAAACAGGTTCGGAACCTCGATAGCGGCAACAGAATGTTATTTTTTTTGTTACATAGCAAGTCTCAAGTTTTTCGGCAGCACATTTGCACAAAATCATACAAAACAAAATGCATTACGATACAATACTATGAATACTGATACTAACCCTCGATTTCCGAATTAAGAGGGCCCTTTCCCACTCGTCTATCATCAAAGTGATCATGGTATAAAAGCTGGTTGTTTCATCCAACGCAATCCAATATAATGTTTGATAAAGAGGCAACGTGGAAAAACTGAAATAACGCCTGAACGCTCTGTTGGCATTCAGTAATTCCGACATTCACTCGTATATTTCACAAAACTTTTCCCAGGAAATACGTATTTTTTTTTAAATATTAAAAGTTTTTGAAAAAAAATTTCGTCATTCGGAATCTCAATTAAATAACGAAAGGTTACTATAGATATATTTTCGTTACTTTTTTAATTTGTGAGTACTTTATGAAGAGCCAAAGTTCACGCAAATTAGCAGATTTTCAGAGGCCTTTACTGAAGTATTACTATTTATTTTTTTATTGTTGATAAGTTCGCGCTTGACCGCTATCTCACCTGATGGAAAGCGACGATGCGGTCGACAATGGAGCACGCTTACCTAGAAGTAACCTATTCACTCTTGACTTAAAGACTCTCGGGTTGTAGCCCTCAGGAAACACAGATTCCGGCAAGTAACTCCACTCCTTAGCTGTACGCACAATAAATGTGTTCCCAAAACGAATTAGTTTAGATAATAACCACAAAATATCTGTGTTTACAAAATATCTCTAAAAGATGTGTAATAACGTCGATAACGTAAGCTCGGTTGTATGGAAATGTATCTCTGGTTGGACGCTCTTAACCTGACGTCACTTTAGCAAGTTATATGACCATTATTCTCTTCAAGGCAGTTACTAAAGCTATAAACTGAAGACTCATGATCAAACAGCACATCCTCCAACTATTTATGTCCATAAATGCATGACATAATCGTTGAGAAACACCAGATTCGCAACACTGTATGTTTTGGCTAAACGCTCGGGTGCAGGAATTCAGTCAATGCATTTCAAATGCAGTAAAATCTTGTACATGCAATAACGCCTGGGTGGTATAAAGCAGAAGGATTTGATCTTAACATTCCAATGTCCATGTTCGAAATGATAAAATCAATTGCTAATCGGTCTGTTTATAGACATTTGCAATAATGTTTGTGAATGACTGCCATAGATCAGAGGATGGCCGATTGCGGTATGTTTTATGTGACGCAAACCTTCCATGAGCCTCCGCCACTAAGCGAAGTTCAAGTAACAGAATTTTCGATCCATAAATCAATGCCATCAATTTTTTTTTTATTCTTGATAGGTATGCGCTTGACCGCTATCTCACCTGATGGAAAGCAACGATGCGGTCGACGATGGAGCGCGCTTACCTAGAAGTAACCTATTCACTCTCGACTTCAAGATTCCCGGTTTGTAGCCATCGGGAAACAGATTCCGGCAAGGAATTCCACTCCTTAGCTGTACGCACAATGAATATGTTCCCAAAACGTTTTGTGCGTATAGGTGCCTGGTGGTCCGATGATGGAACAGGCTAGGCGGAATTAGGTTATGCAATTCCGACGCACACTCCCCGAAATGCAATCGGTAAAAAACCGACAGGCTAGCAACTCGGCGTCGATGCTCAAGACTTTGAAGCCTCGACTCAAGGAGTCAATACGTTCAAGAACCTATAAACCTTTTTGGGTTAAAGCATCGGATCACTAGACGTACGGCGTTACGCCACCGGTACATGATAGACATCCCACCCATACGTACAAAGCGTTTTGGGAACACATTTATTGTGCGTACAGCTAAGGAGCGGAATTCCCTGCAGGAGTCTGTGTTTCCTGATAGCTACAACTTAGGAGTTTTTAAGTTAAGAGTGAATACGTTACTTCTATGTAAGCATGCTCCATCGTCGGCCACATCATCGCTTAGCATCAGGTGAGATAGTGGTCGAACTCCTATAAACTCACGTTTGAACGTATACGGACGATATTTGGCAGACGGGACCTGGCCCCCCTAGCCAAGATACGATCGTTTCGTTTGCGTCGAACGCCTAGAGTAGGCCACGCCTCCAATTCCTTTATTCTGACGTCATCTCAACGCTCAGTCACGTGGTCAGAACAAAGCAATCGGATACGTGGCCTACTCGAGGCGTACGACGCTAACGAAACTATCGTAACTTGGCTAGGGGGGCTGGAACAGGACTTTTTGTGCTGGATGTATATTCTCTTGAGAACATCGAAGTCGTACTGTCCAGTAGGTAACTGGGTTGTGCAGGTCTGGTAGGCAGTCGCTCCATGTAAAACACAGGTATTCAGCTACATCTGGATAGACTGGAAACCGACCGCAAACTATTTAGGAAAAGGCTTAGGAGATGATGATGTTCCCTTGGGGTAACTTTCATACGTGAAACTGTCACTGGTCGAAGATGAACCCATAAACTAGTTAATGTTATTTCTGATTATTATTTGCTATCAGTACACCGACGACCACCCCCTTCCACTTTAGTTAAAGTTCTTATAGTTCATCCTAAGGTTGTCTGGTAGATATCGCTACCAGCGACAAGACCGCCATTGTACCCATAGATTTTCAGTTTATTTTTATTGATACAAACTAGTGCTTGACTGCGATCTCACCTGATGGTAAGCAATGATGCAATCGTTGATTGTGAGCCTATTCACTCTAGCCTTCAAGACACCTAAATTACTATCGGACGGGAAGACCGCAGCAGGCAAATCGTTCCAGTTCTTTGATGTACGCGGTATAAACGACGAGGTGAAACGCTTAATCCGGACCGTTTCTCTAAAATTGTTACTATTTTGGTGTACAATAAAGTTTTCTTCTATTCTATTCTAATCTATATAATCTTCATGATACAACATCTCCACAACACTCTTAAAACTTTACTCACTATTCCCACATTCGTGACGAGTGATAATTCAATTGATAGTTACCGATGATTCACTATGCAGCGAGCTAGAATTAATTGAGACCTGTGATCTGTATGACCTCGTTTAAACTGACAGCTAGTGTTGAAAAGTATAAGATCTGGATTTTTATTTTTCCTCTCATCTCAGTTTTATGACTCAACTATCGTTTTAGTAAGTTTTTCGTTGGTTTATGAATGAAAGGTCGACGGTCTAGCTGAAAAGTTTTTATTTCACATAGGCCTACATGGGCACTTATCATCAAAAGATCGATTGTGTGAGGCACGAATAAACGTTTTTTCTTTCTTTCTTTCAAAAGCTAGTGCACGGTTCCAAATTATTAAATTTGACTGGCCTGTTGGTCTACTGGTTAGTGGCCCTGACTGCTATGCCGGAGGTTGTGGGTTCGATTCCCACCCAGGACAAATGTTTGTGTGATGAGCACGATCATTTGTTCTGTGTCTGGGTGTAATTTTAGTATTTATAAATGTATAGGTACCTATGTTTATCAGTTGTCTAGTACCCATAACACAAGCTCTGCTTAGCTTTGTGTGATAGTTGTGGAATTTTTTTTTTTTTTTACAATATTTTCATATCAGTATTAACAGATATTATTATATAAGGACAGTGTAGACCAGTCAATATTGTGTATGATACGTGGCTGACTTTACAAGATTAGTGTACAGGGAAACAGATCATCAAATAGACCATCCAAGTGTTTACTTACTTCTCTAGGGAAACCTGCATAACCATAGTAATTGTTGACTTAAAGGTGAAATGTCTCTCACGCTTGTTGGTTTACCAGAACCCATACTGTACCCTTTCAACCGAAACACCACTATCCTAACTCGCCCGAAGAACACGATGGAGGTCTACCGCGCTTGGGCAGAGCACCGTGTCGCTAGCGTCCGTCTCTGATCCAAGCCATGGCACAAAGCGAGAGGTAATAGAAAGCAGAAGCCTTCTACTTCAAAACAGTAATGCAAGTGAAGGAGGCGCAGGAAAGCGTGAGACTACCGAAGATTCGGGCTTGCAGTCGACGAGCAATAGGTAGCTCACCGTCCGACATGGACCAGGCCCGGATTGACGGTGCATGCTAGAGCCGATACCCGCCAGGGCTGTGAAATTGTTCGAAAGAATTACCGCGATCCTGGAACGTAAAGGACAACTAAAGGAACACAGGTAGGTTAAAATCAATAAAAGTCTGCCTCTCCCTCTCGCTCAACCCAGAGCGGGAGCAATCATGAAAGAGGAAGAAAAGACATAAAAGATATCCTAGCTCCGTAGCAAAATTAACCGTGATGGCATAAATTCCCATGGATAAGATGGTTGGATGTTGACGAAAGGTTCTCGAGTGGCGACCACTTACGCAGCGTTGGAAGGCCTCCCACAAGGTGGACCGATGACCTAATGAGGGTCACGAGCAATCCGATGGATGCGAGACGCACAGGACCGGTCGTTATGGCGACACTTGGGGCAGGCCTGTCTAACAGTGGACGTCTTTCGGTTGAAATGATGATGATGAAAAAAAACTAAATAGATTCATTAGAAGCTAGTTTCATCACTACATACACAGACTACATATTCTGTTTAGATTTATGCATCTACATTGCATTTTGATTCATAAAATGGCATTCCACATTTACAACCAACCTTCCTACTTCATACTCTATCACGCCTATACCATAAACCAACAGTTTCCACTAGTTTGTCAAGATTTAGAAATATTCCTTTCCTTCTAACATAAGTATTTTCAAAGGCGATATTTCTTCCGGTGAATAATATTAAGCATTTTGCAATTTCAGACTTTATTTTCAGGACATAAGTTCTGAAATCGTTTGTTGTTTATATTTTATACCCGATGGCATGTCGAGAGGGCTTCAAACGGAAGAATCGCATTCAAATGAACCTGCCAAACTGAACGGTTTATATAAAATGCCACCGGATGATTGTAAACATGTATGGAATAATTTCGAATGTAATTAAACCCCAAAAAATATATAATTAATCCTCAGTAATCTATTTTTTTTTTAATTTTGTTTTTGTTAATTGATATAAACCAGCGCTTGACTGCGATCCCACCAGATGGTGAGCAGTGATGCAATCATTGATGGTGAGGCGCACTAGTTTATTAAGAGCCTATTCACTGTAGCCTAATAGTTGGACGGGAAGACCGCAGCAGGCAAATTGTTCCAGTCCTTCGATGTACGCAGTATAAACGATTAACAGTAAATGACTTGGTAACGGTTGCGAGTCCGATGGATGCGAGACGCACAGGACCGTTCATTGTGGCGACACTTGGGGGAGGCCTATGTCCAGCAGTGGACGTCTTTCGGCTGAAATGATGATGATGATGATGATGAATCTAACAGTGCCCGAGAGAAAAAACGTTTACAGTTTTACGAAATATATTGTAAAAAAGGTAAGTAATGAATTCAAAACGGTGAAGAAAAACATCGTGAACCAGTATGTATGCCGTTCGTTGTGTCGACACAGGGAGGCCTACGTCCAACAGTGGACGTCTGAGTTAGGCGCCTTTTTGGTCTCGCACTGATTATACCTTTCTTTTTTTTTTATTGTGTATCTTTAGTTTATACGATTGTGTGAGTCACGAATAAACGTTTTTTCTTTCTTCTTTCTTTCTTTCTTGATGATGATGAAGAACAGATTTCAATGAGCCACATGGGTAGACCATAAACAAGGCTAAGACAGGATACTTTTCAGGTTCCCGTACCGAGGATGGTATTCGACATTTGCGCGTGTGAAGCCGCTGGTAAAAACCAGTCTACACTAATTTATTTATTTAAATGATATGAAGGACTTATAACTAAAACACAGTAAAGGAACAGTAAGACTACCAGCCAATAACAAGTCCTCACAAATAAAGTACAGGACAATAGGAACACTAAAAACGTGTAATTCTACACTCTCAAGGGAATCAAAATTCATAGGGTACTTCCCGTCGACCCAGAATCCTAAAATTTGGCATAAAGCAAGGACTTTATAGCACAGGTATCTAAGGTAAATCTGAAAACAGTAAATTTATTGTTGCATCACAATTTTTTTTTTATTTGTAATAATCTTCGAGACTCCATTAGCGAATTGAACTATTTACATAGGTGAGTTTGTACGGAACCCTCAGGGCGCAAGTCCGACTCGCACTTACCCAGTTTGTTTTAGACTAGTTGACTGCTTTCGATCAAATTACTTCATGTTAAACATGCTAGAAGCAGACGTACTGTAAAACGGGGTGAATAGAAACGCAGGGGTGAATAGAAACAACACTTTGGTTCGGTTTTTCACTTTGATACCATATTATCGGCTTCTAACAAAGCATCGACTTTTTAGAATAACAATTCATTAATAAATTGATATAGTTAAATGTTGCAAAAAATATTCAAATATCGTGAATAAACCCTTTGAAGTTTTGTTTCTATTCACCCCATTTGACTGTAATTCAACTTTTTCGTTTTGATTTGATCGACACATCTCATGGAGTGAACTAGTAAGCTGAGTTCCGTACAGTAAAACTGCTACCGAGACACTGAATAAAACAAAAGTTATAACACCAAAATTGTGCTTGGCTACAGGGCCATTCAGAAATGCTTGAAGTTGAGTATATTGCATGCTGTTTAAACTCGTTTAAAATCACTCAATCGCTTTATAAAGCATAAATTATTTAATGACCCATTTTGTCGCACTGTAGCTCGATCCACCTCCCCTATACCGCGTATGCTATCGATGCTCAACGCGCTCGTGGAGACCAACCCTGGATTAGATTTGTTTGTTGATGAATGGAAGACAATATTATTAGAAAGTTTGCGATTCAGTGAGAAGACAGAGTGAAAGGATTAACGTATTTTAGTATTAATGGCTAAATTGCTGTACTAAAATAAATAAATAGGACCAAGGGACTGAAACAATTTACCTACTGCGGTCTTCCCGTCCGATTATAATTAAGTGTCTTCAATGCTAGAGTGAACAGGCTCTTAAAAAATTAGTGCGTCTTACCATCAACGATTGCGTCACTACTTACCATCAGGTGGGATCGCAGTCAAGCACTGGTTTATATCAATTAAGAAAAAAAAAGACTATTATAATTTGTTGAGGATAATGGCACACGGGTTAATTAAATCTTATCGACTTCCTGGAAATTCCTGGAATATTCAATAAAATGTACATTTGTTTAAAAAAAAAGGTAGTTTGGTTTTGGAGTTCCTCGCCTGGAGTCTCCGTGAAGGGGAAGTCTGCTCGTCGGAATGTTCCTTTAACTTTTTTAATTTTTATTTATACAAAGATGCAACAATGTCACTTTAAACATTATCACATTAAATATCTCCTTAGTTTCTGAACCTGGTCATGAACTGCGGAACGGAAAATTAAAGACTGAAGTTAAACTCATACTTTGATTTATTTCTACACTAGCTTTTGCCCGCGGCTTCGCTGTCGTCAACTGACTACTATATCCTACTCTACCTTACTCTATCCTACTCTACCTTACTCTACCCTACTGTACCCTGCTCTACCCTTCTCAAAAAAAAAAAAAATAATCCGTCTCCTGGTTCTAAGCTACCTCCCCACCAACTTTCAGCCAAATCGGTTCAGCCGTTCTTAAGTTATAAATAGTGTAACTAACACGACTTTTTTTATATATAGTATAGATTTGGCAATAAAGTATTGAGTATTAAGTATTGAGTTTACTAGCTTCGAGCATTTAATCTCTAAAAGTATCGATATTTATAGCAACCCACAGTATCGCTGAGGGTTATCAGTTACTTTTTATGTCGGAAAATGCACGGTACCTATCTGATACACCACGAAGGAAAACTACGGAAAACAAGTGAGCTAGTTCAAAAACCTTTCTACATTTAGCAATAAAGTATTGAGTATTAAGTATTGAGTTTACTAGCTTCGAGCATTTAATCTCTAAAAGTATCGATATTTATAGCAACCCACAATATCGCTGAGGGTTATCAGTTACTTTTTATGTCGGAAAATGCACAGTACCTATCTGATACACCACGAAGGAAAACTGCGGAAAACAAATGAGCTAGTTCAAAAACCTATTGCCCACAATGGCAAGAAATTCCAGTAACATTCCTACACTAGTATTCTACCCGTCCATTACTCGTATTTACTTACGGAATGCGGCCAATATCTTCACATAGACAGGTAGTAGGTACATGAATAATTTCGATTTGATGCTTTATTGCCTACATTCACGGTAAAAATATTGATGGTAGCTGATGTTTTTGGTATGAGAGAAATATGTTCTTGTAACTTTTTAAGTATTGAGACGTAGTACATGTTTTTAGGGTTCCGTACCTCAAAAGGAAAAAACGGAATCCTTATAGGATCACTTTATTGACCGTCAGACAGCTGTCAAGACCCTTTATCCCGGAAACGCGTGGAGGTATCGAGTTGAAATTAAAACCATACATTTAAAATCTGCGGTCCCTTGAAGCTGTGAAAAAATCAAACTTTTAAGTTAACGAAAAAAAGAAGATACGGCCGTTCATGTCGCAAATTCATAGGGTACTTCCCGTTGACCCAGAATCCTGAAATTTGGCATAAAGCAAGGTCATATAGGAATAAATCTGAAAACAGAAAATTTGTTGTTACGTCACAAAAAAAAAACTTTCTTTGCGATTCGAAAAATCTTCGAGACTCCATTTGGGAATTGAACTATTCACATATGTAATGTATGTGTATGTTGGTGTTATCATCACAGCGTTGATTTGTTGGATTCGTTTTTCATAATGACATTGGTTAATTTGTATGTATGTATCTAAGTATATATTTATTATTTTATTTCTAATCCAGTTTATCATTTTGTTATATTTCTGCACCACCCAAACTAAGGTCGACTGGTAGAAAATGCCTAAGGCATTAAGTCCGCCTTTGTACAGTGTTCCTTACTAGTGCATAAAGTTTTAATAAATAAATAAATATGTAGGTAAGTTTGTACGAAACCCTCAGTTCGCGAGTCCGACTCGCACTTGCCCCGTTTTTTACTGATAGGTACGCGCTTGAATACTGTCTCATCTTATAGAAAGCGATGATGTGGTCGACGATGGCGCACGCTTACCTAGAAGTAACCTATTCACTCTTAACTTGAAGACCCCTCAGGTTATAGCTACAGGAAACAGACATCCCATATTTGTTTTCAAAATAGCTTTTTGTTGCGGCTACGATCCCGTCGCACACAATCTACGATAGTGTCAACTTTCTGCCAATAAAAGAAAAAAAAAAACAAAAACTACCAAACATAAGAACTAGTAAAACTTTTTTTATAAATATAATTTTAGTTAGATCTAATTTTATTTCATTACATTAATTATTAAGTAATGCTCTTCTGACTCTAACACCGGAGTGTGACTTGTTTGCTGGGAGATGGAGTGTGTCGTGAATGTTTTGTGAGAAGATGGATAAAAAATAAGTAAACATTGTTTCATTTGTTTTGTGGGATATATTATTTTAGTGGTAATGTACCTATAGGTAGGTATTTTCTTTTTTTTATTATTATTCTTGATAGGTTCGCGCTTGACCGCTATCTCACCTGAAGGAAAGCGACGATGCGGTCGACGATGGAGCGCGCTTACCTAGAAGTAATCTGTTCACTCTTGACTTAAAGATTCTCGGGTTGTAGCCGTCTTGAAATTATAAGTTGTTATTAGGTTATTATTGTTTTATTAAATGTATCTTTTTAGTTTGTAAGTTTCTATAGTACAACGCCTTGGACATCCTCCGTAACGTTGTACAAGTGCTTGTAAATAAATTATCTTTAAAATGATTCCATCATAAAGAGCTTCTTCGGTTTTAATAATGTGAATGTTAAAAACCAGTATTTCGGCAATCTTTATACTCAATTATTTATTGCATTCCACAATGTAAATGATTAATGGATGAAAAGGACTTACAAACTAACATAATCTAAGAACAATTTTGTTAAACATTCATTACAATTGTCTAACGGCCCATTCCCTTTCCTAAAGAGGAGGCCTGAGTGCCAGCGAAGGGAACATTGAAAGGCTGATTATGCTACAATTGTCTAATTGTCTTTGGAATCAATAAAAATAAAAAAATCAATCGCCGCTATTCCGACTTCAATATCCCAGTTAGTCTGTATTTTCACGATTTAGACTGTTCTACAAATTGACAATAACTTCTACCTTACAAATATCAAGAAATTGAACTTCGTGCAATTACAATCCACGATTTCCGATGAGTCAAGCCATCGGTTGCAATGGGACGTGATCCTGCAGTTTCAGTAGAATTTTCTTTATTTTATCAACGTTGGAGTGAAATAATCTAGATTAAACTAACATGACCAGTGGAGGTTTGATCCGCACCGTGAGTGTTAAGGTCTTAAAGGTCTCACTTTACGGATTGAACTTAAAGAAAGAAGGATAAGAAGCTCAAGATTTGTACAATGCTTTATTTCGACATTCTTAACTTTACCTGCCTTGACAAAAATCGAGGAAGGGAAATCAAATCATACAATAATAATATTTTTACTAACTAAAATTCTTTGCGTTTTGGGACCACGGTTTTCCTTTCAGCAGGCATCGGCCCTGCTAACATAGCTTTTAAGCGCGCGCGGTACACTATGCACCATCGACGACTCGGGCGCGGTCCACGCGTCCGGCGTATACCGCGCCCGAGTCCAGAGACGCGGCTGGAAAGCGAGCTACCCATTACTCGTCTTGTTTCGCTTCTGCTTTTAAATCATTGAATTTGTTTATTAAATATATTTTTTTTTATGTCGATCAGTGCAGCGTGCTCAGACATACTTAAGTAGGTACTACATGCACCGACATTTATGCACTTAAGTATTGATACGTAGCTCAAGGTTAATCATGTCAACATCTGTGCACACACCCAGCACAGACAGTCTTTTGTTTTTCCCTGCGTGTTCATTAATATAATAAATAATTTGCAAGGAATGACTGATTAAAACCACACCTGTGTCCTTCAGTTGCCCTGCGCGTTCCAGGACCACGCGATTCCTTTTCAGAAATTTCCCGTAGCCCTAGCAGGTATTGATCATGCTGGGCCCCGTAGCCCTAGCAGGTATTGATCCTGCTGGGCCCCTACGGTTTTGCTGACATCTCTTTAAGGCGCATGTGGAACACTACGTGTAGTAGACGACTCAGGCTCGGTCCGGACGGCGAGCTAGACCTCATATATTATATGAGGTTACATGATAACGTCACAATCAGATTTGCTTTTTGTTTGTGTACATAAGCTTTCAAGGTGCTTCATATAAATGTTAAATATTTTACACCCGTACCAATATGGTTGCATGTCATAATATACAATTATTTTCTCTGGAAAATCGGTTTCTTGAACGTATTTAATTAACTTTAATTTGGCAACTCTTATTTCTTGAAGAGTTAAATGTTTTGTTTGTAGAATAGGTTACTTCTAGGCAAGCATGCTCCATTGTCGGCCACATCATCGCTTACCATCAGGTGAGATAGTGGTCAAACGCGAGCCTATACATAAAAAACTGGCCAAGTGCGAGTCAGACTCGCGCACTGGGGGTTTCGTAGAAACTTACCTATGTGAATAGTTCAATTCCCGAATGAAGTCTCGGAGATATTTCCGAATCGCAAGTTTTTTTTACAACAAATTTACTGTTTTCAGATTTATTCATACATGTGCTATAAAATACCTTGCTTTACGCTAAATTTCAGGACTCTGGGTCAACTGGAAGTACCCTATGAATTTTGATTCCCTTGAGAGTGTCAAAATATACGTTTTTTTTTTGCGTTAATTTAGAAGTTTGATTTTTTCCCAGCTTCAAGGGACCGCAGACCTGAGTGTTATAGATATAGTAATATGGTTTTAATTTCAACTCGTTACATCCACGCGTTCCCGAGATAAATGGTCTTGACAGACAGACAGACGGACAACGAAGTTTGATTTTTTCTCAGCTTCAAGAGACCGCAGACCTGAGTATATGGTTTTCATTTCAACTCGATACTTCCACACGTTCCCGAGATAAATGGTCTTGACAGACAGACAGACGAACGAACAACAAAGTGATCCTATAAGGGTTCCGTTTTATTCTTTTGAGGTACCTACGGAACCCAAAAAAAAAGATGATTAATAATAATAAGACACCTTTTGTTTTACCCCCTACTAAACTAGACACCAACAATGAAAGCCCACTAATACATACCTAACATCCTCATTCAATTATTAAACACGATATATTTTACTTTATTTATTTGGGAAAAACAAACAAATGTACAATATACAATACAATAAAATATAGTGTGTCGTATGGGTAAATGTACAATTCACGACGTTTCCACAGACTACTTGTGTACATTATTGATTAGGTAGGTAAGTACAATTACACTTAAATACTGAGTATTGAGAGCAGTGGTGGCCGAGTGGTAACGGCCCGGACTTACGAGTTGTAGGTCGCGGGTTCAAACCCAGTCAGGCGCATTACTTTGTGTAATTTATTTCATCACCACCGCTCTCAAAACGGTGAAGGAAAACATCGTGAGGAAACCGGCATGTCCTAGAACCAAAAATTTGAAGACATGTGACATCCACCAACCCGCACTGGGCCCGCGTGGTGGATTACGGCCCATTCCCTCTCCTAGCGAGGAGGCCTGAGTCCCAACAGTGGGAACATTATAAGGCCGATTATGCTTTTTTTTACTATATATTAGTTTAGATACTAATCACATACTATATTGTTATAACCGTCTCGTAATTGTTAAACTATCAATAATTTTTTTCTTAAAATTTCTTTGAGACAAAAAGAAGATATCCAGGTGAACAAAGTGGTTATTATAAATTTTTGCAAGTCGACGGAGAGGAGCCCGCCCATCAGCATGTGTTCGATATAACCGAACCAATCGACATGACAACCAGCAACAAAGCTCATTAGATACCTAATCGATCTATCGAATCGTAATTTGATTTCTGTACTTAGACTTCTACATTTCAAGGTTGAAGTATTGATCTTATGGTTTAGTTCCAGGCTATGTAAGGCAGGACGGATTTGTGATGGTATTAAGATGTATTACATAGGTATCGACCTTTTCCGCTATAAAGGGCGCAACTCGAAACGTAAATACAGTAGAATCCGTTTATTATGACTTCGCCTATATTGACCAACCGCTTCATCATCATCATTTCAGCCGAAAGACGTCCACTGCTGGACATAGGCCTCCCCCAAGTGTCGCCACAATGAACGGTCCTGTGCGTCTCGCATCCATTGGACTCCCGCAACCGTTACATAAGTCATCGGTCCACCTTGTAGGTGTAACCCTACTAAACTAGGAACACACCAACAATGAAAGCCCACTAACACATATCTAACATCCACATTCAATTACTAAACACGATACAACCGAACCAATCGACATGACAACCAGCAACAAAGCTCATTAGATACCTAATCGATCTATCGAATCGAAATTTGATTTCTGTACTTAGACTTCTACATTTCAAGGTTGAAATATTGATCTCATGGTTTAGTTCCAGGCTACGTAGGGCAGGACGGATTTGTGATGGTATTAAGATGTATTATTATATTAGGTATCGACCTTTTCCGCTATGAAGGGCACAACTTGAAATGTAAATACCTACAGTAGAATCCGTTTGTTATGACTTCGCCTATATTGACCGAAGTTAAGTTTCATATAAAAGTCTTTATATTACAATAAAGTCGGATATAATGACTTCGCTTATAGAGACATGTCGCTTATTGTGACCCATTTTTAATGAATTATGTCCGGTTTTAGTGACCGACATGATTCCTAACTACTTCGGAAGTGTTCGGGAGAGTCACATGACACTCAATGACGTCCGGCATATGCATCGTTTCAGACCAAACGTATAGTCAGCCGCTGACTGTGAGCTCGCGTTACGCAGTTTATCGCTTTTCCATTAACTTCTCGTTCACACACACCGAACAGACTATACGCAATAGCGTATCGTATTTAACACATTTATTATGCGTACAGCCAAGGAGTGGAATTCCTTGCCGGAGTCTGTGTTTCCTGATAGCTACAACTTAGGGGTCTTTAAGTCAAGAGTGAATAGGCTACTTCTAGGCAAGCGTGCTCCATCGTCGACCACATCATCGCTTACCATCAGGTGAGATGGTGGTCAAACGCGAGCCTATCATTAATAAAAAAAAAAAAAAAAAAAAAAAAAAAAAAAAAAAAATCGTCTGTTTGGTGAGAACGCATACTGCAGACTGAGTCCATGTTCACACTGGGGCTAACAGTGAGCATACTCACAGTCGGCGGCAGACAATAAGTTTGGTGTGAACGATGCCTTATAGTCTATAGTAGAAAGAGTGGACATGATGGACGGACCGCGCCTTAGAAGCATTATTATTAGTGAAGCATTTTAGGCCATCAGGCGACAGTTTTGTGTCGACCAGAATTGTTTATTAGGTCCTAAATGGTGTGATGTAATGAATGGAGTTCAGGGTCGTATTAGCCCTGCAGGCTTTTTTTTAGGTGGGAAATTATCCAATGACTTCTAACGCTCTAGGGAGGGTCGAGAGGGCGTGTCAGGCTTACTGACTAAAACTCACTCCTATGTTCCTTCAGTTCTTCCCTTAGCTTGCTACACCCTAGAACGCGAAGTCATTTGATGATTTCCCACTTCAAAAAACTGGGCAAGTGCGAGTCCGACTGGCGCCCTGAGGGTTCCGTACAAACGTACCTATGTAAACAGTTCAATTCCTGAATGGAGTTTCGAAGATTTTTCCGAATCGCAATTTTTTTATTGTGACGTAAAACAAATTTACTGTTTTCAGATTTATTCCTTTACTTATCCTATAAGACCTTGCTTTATGCTAAATTTCAGGATTCTGAGTCAACGGGAACTACCTATGAATTTTGACTTCCTTGAGAGTGGCGAAACGTTTTTTGCGACATAAACGAGCATATCTTTTTTTTAAGTTAACTTAGAAGTTTGATTTTTTCACAGCATCAAGGGACCGCAGACTTGACTATATGGTTTTAATTTCAACTCGATACCTCTACGCGTTCCCGAGATAAAGGGTCTTGACAGACAGACAGACAGACAGACGGACAACAAAATGATCCTAAAAAGGGTTCCGTTTTTTTCTTATGATGTACGGAACCCTAAAAATAGGTAATGTTTATACAGGGTGGATTTTTGAGACGGGTGAGTGTGGGTTGGTACCTTAACCGCTATAGTTACAAGAAAACGTTTCTAAGAGACCATACATTGAACTGTCAAAAGTATTGAAAAAAATATGTGAAAATAAAAAAGAATGTCTATCGATCCATTTCATGTAGAGATTAAGACTATATGGGACCATAAAGGTACGAGTACTAGAAATTACAGAAATCGTCAATAGTACATTTTGATATTGATACAAGTGCAGAAAGTTTGTCAGTGGCGAGTGTGTTATGAAGCCGAGGGCTGCAGTGATAAATTTGCACGTGTATCAAACGACTTATTTCAATACACTTACGAAGAAATGAATAAAAAGGGGTTGACCGGCGACTCGTGGGAGTCGACGCGCGCCCAACCTGATACGATACATGTATCAAAATTGTGGCGGGGGAGAGCACGCGCACTTTTCTGCACTAGAGCGGAAAACAGTTTATTGCGTGCCTAAAAGCGGTGGGATAAGAGCGGGTTTTCAAATAAGTGAATTGAAAAAACTTTTCCCATACACTTTTACATTGTAAGAGAAGCGTACTTAATAGTTTTATTGACTTTTTTGAAAACTAACTATTCTCTTCGACGAATCACGCAATGGATTACCTTTGTTAATTCTATTTTGACATGTTAGGTACCTATATCATCTATTATGGGGTAGACAAATTGCTAATGAGAGCTCTTTGGGTTGCCAGCTTCAAAGACACACCTCCAAAACAAAATGAGTCACGCGTAACGGCTCAAGATAATAATTTTCCCTAGACATAGGATGCATTCCAAGACTGTGATTTAAAATATTGGCACAAGATTCCACCTATTGTCATCGCTAGGGACAAAAGAAAATTACTTTTGGCGCCAAACGCCGGCTAGAGAGAAAAATCGGCCAGTATTTTTTCAATTCATATAATATTTAAAAATAGAAAAAAAAACTGCTCGCTGCTTTTAGGTACATACCTACCTACTGAAATACTTTTTTTTTAAGTATTATGGAAATTAATTTAAATATTTGTTGTTTAAAGCTAAACTTAAAACTATATGGAGTTAGTTTGCTTTTCTACACACGCTCAATTCTTATCTCACGAATTACATTCCATCTAGAATTTGAACAAATGCAAAATCAATAATACAAAATTATTTCCGCATACCGAAAAAAAAAAAACGCTTTATCTATCATACTTAACAGACTGCTTCGTCATTGTTTATTTCCATAGCATACCACATCTTCTTTTAGAATAGCTAAAACAAATCACAAATAAAAAAAAAACACGGCCACAATCGAAAAGGGCGTAACTAACTATTGTAAACGGACATGGTCCAATCACGTCAGTGCGCTATCTGGATCGTAGACGGTAAGTCACGCCCCCTTGGCAAAGGTATGTGCGCGTGATTCATTCGGAAATGTCAACCGTGCGACGGCTGCCGAAAGAAAATATCAGACGGCCGTCGGGAGTGTGACCAAACAGAATCATATCACGGAATGTACGGGGACAACAGTTCACACAGGTTCACATGGTAGAGAATGATATATAAACTTAAGTCTTCGTCAGCATCGTCCATACTTTTTGTTTATGACAGTTTTTTTTCCCGTGACGCTTGACAGGCTGCATCCTACTTCACGACTGACTGCTGCGATTTTTCTCGTATTGAAAATTGCAGGAGCCTATGATATTAATTACGGTAAACAGTTAAAACCAACATTTTATTAAAATTATTTTTGTATTTTTTGTCTGGTTTTTAAGAGAGACTCGTTTCAGCATTTTTTTTCCTAAGGTATAATAGAAAAAGATATAAACAAACTTAAAAAAGTAATATGGCGTGCAAATAGGTCATTTCGATATCCTATTCACAGGACAAATAATTAGGTATAATTTACTAGCCGACCCGGCGAACTTCGTACCGCTATTTTTACATAAAAACTTTGTCCTGATAATAACGTACACAAAAAAGAATTATCCAATTTGGTGCAGTCGTTCGAAAGTTACGCGTGTCTATACATTTCGGCGATTTATTTTTATTTATAGATTTCAAAAACTACATTTTGCAAACATCAAGAATCAGATTTACCTGTTTACAAATACTAGGTCAGATGTGTATGTGTGCGACAGTAACGCATCATTGCGTGAAGTGGACATTCTGAAAATAATCTATTTTATTGTTTCACATTAGAGACATTCGAGCGCCGAACGCGTGCTTCCACTGATTTATTTCTGACTAATCTGTTTAATTTTTTTGCGGCCGAGTGGAATTCCGTAAAATACAAATCTTTATGAATAAAAGAAACAGCCATGTTATAATTTTCGTCTGTCTGCGACCCGATATTAATGAAAACTTTGTACATTTAAGCTGTTTCTTAGTTAATCACTATTATAGTTAAATATATCGTCTTGATTTATGTATTTTGTTTTGTAAAAAGATGTTTCTCGTATGCGCTGGCATGTTCTCTTGACAAATATAAAGAATAAAACACACGCAATGAGACTCGGCAATGAGTTATTTACACGGCAGCCATGTGCTTTTTATTTCATTCATGCGAAATCGCAAGAACGTCTCAGTTTATTTAGTACACGCCATTTTAACTCGAACGATCCGATAAAAGAAACAGTAAAATCTTTAAAACAAAACCAATTACTTAACACATTTTTATTGTTAAACGGTTATAAACTAAAATAAAACTAGAAAGTCCAAAGCGGAAAGTACGGTTAGAAACGAATCATGCGCATGTTGGCGCATCCAATTTTTTTAATAAATTGGCAAATTAGCATAACTAGATACCGCTTTGTTCGACACGACCGTTAAAATTATTGAAAAACTTCTGTTTTTTTTTAAAATCTTCACCGGATAATTGTTTATGACTAGTGTTTTGTTTTTAATTTTCAATATTCGCAACAAAGCAGACAGTATTTTCTTTCAGAGATAATCATAGAATCTTGCCACCTTACAAAAAAAAATCTACCATTCAACACAAAAGACATTAATTAAATACAAAAAAAAACGGCGCATGCAGTCAAGAATCAATATATCATCCTCGAATGAGTATCAAAGCATAATTACATAAATCTGTAAACGGTTGCACAAGTCGTAGAAGTTCTATGATTAGAGATTGTAACAGATGACGGCTGTTACAATTAATTGATGCTCCAGTCACCACATCTGTGCCGGGTAAGGATCCAAATTGAATTGAAATGCGTAATAAATGTTGATTTGATTGCTATTTTATGGATAAAATCTTTGTTTGAGTTGTTACCGCCTGCTACTTCAATCTGAAGTTTGAAAACTGACTTGACCATCTGAGGATTTGAGTTTTTACTGAAGAAACTTCTATAGCTTCTTGCTCTGTATGTTTTCTTAGGGCAATATCATCAGTGTCGTAAGCTGTTGATCCCCGCAATAACGCCGGCGTTAACGCGCCATTGTCTTTCTATTGTGTCTCTAATTACGCTATTAGACAATGACCATGGAGAAAAACTGATGACACAAGGTACTTCAGTTATAACATGCAACTTTAGCACTATGTATATATTAAAGGAATCTTTATTTATATTGGCTTTATGGGGCTATAAGCAGTCTCATTTCGTTTTGTTTCTACAAAATAAATTTTTTCAACAATCGGTCTTCACATTCTAATCATTTCATGATTCTATTAATCCAAACTAACGACTAAATTAGAGTAGAAATTCAAATAAACATTCCATGTTCAGAATTTACACTAAAATTCAATGATGTACTTACTAAATATTTATTATATTGGCAATTGCTAACGTAATCGTCGGTGCCAATTATTTAAATCAATCCAGTTGACGTGGTACATTAACATTGGTTCAACCTCAATAAATATAGCTTAAAAAGTAATGCAATCAAAATATAAAATTGCTGCTTTACTAGCTAATAACATTCTATTTTCAAACTGCATAATGACACCTCGATGATCGAGGTTGCAAGTGCAGAAAAATGACACGGATTATATTTTTAAATACACGCGTCTTTTTCTATTGCATACTTCTTTATTTTTTAACCTTTTGACCGTCGGGTCGGTCATAGACTTGGAAATCGTAAATAAACTTTTTTTATACTGTTTTTTCGTTCATCGTTTTTGTGTGCATACGTTTGCATACATTTTAGTTTTGCTTTATTTTTGCTGGCACAAGCAGTGTTCCGCTGGCAATTATATCCGTTTGAGTTTGTTAGCTAACTTTTAGCTCGTTTTGGAGAGGAGGGAGAATGAAATGGACTGAAATACTTTTCTTTAGAATAGCACTGGAGAATTGAATTAAAATATTGTTATGCAAATAAATTATCTGGATGTGTGTGGAGCTAAGTTTCAGTTTGTCTAAAATTAGAAATTTATTACCATTCCACAGTTTCAACTCATTATGCCATAAATAGATTTGACTTTAAACCTGTATGGATTAAAATGTTGAGCTATCAAATGAGAATGTTGAGATGGATGTGTGATGTGACAAGAATAAATAAAGTTGAAAATGAGTATTAGAGGAAGTTTGAAAACGACGGCAGTGATTGAAAAGTTGAAAGGGAATCGTTTGTCTTGGTATGGTCATGTGAAGAAGAGGTATGAAACGCATGTTACTAAAAAAGTTATAAGTATACATGTGGATGACTGGAGAGGGAGACCAAAGAAAAGATGGATGGATTGACTAAAGAGTGATATGAAAGAAAAGGGAGTTAGTGACAGTGTGGCCGATGACAAGACAGGGTGGATGAAAAACGTGATGCGCCGACCCCAAATATCACGAGACAAGGGCAGGAAGATGAAGATGATGCTTTATTCAGATCTGCAGGCACCTTAATCACTGAGGCTTAAAAACGTATATTACAAATTATTAAATTAATTCTGAATTTATTTAAAGCAAAGTTATATGTCATACTCGTGAACGGGTGCTGTCATTTGAGACTGGTCATGTCTTAACTGCCAGTGGTTTATTTCAATTTATATTTTATCATTATTTATTTACATTGTGCTCACATAATAGAAGCGACAAGAAATATGTAACCACGATTTTTAACTTAACTCATAACATGATTTAAAAGAGTGTCCATAGAATTTTTTGCCCGTTTTTCTCTATAGAGAATCTACGCTTTGGAATGTGCAATTTAGTTGGCTTTTTTGACTGACCGACATTTTAACAATTCAAAAGTGCCTGTAAATGCTTTATTTGAAATAAACGATATGGATTGATTGATATACAACGCGTTTTTCATATTTATAATATAAAAATATAAAATATTCTACAGATAGATCTGAAAACACGTTATACATACCATCGTTGTCGCGTCGAGTCTGTCGGCGGAAACCTTTGCGAAAAGCAACTAATGACTTGACGAAGATACAGAATATTATATGTTTCTGATAAGAACTCATCGCGACGTTTTGATAACAATAGTTGTCTGTAAATAGATATACTGTGGATATACTGAGCGATATGGCAGTATGAAACTATTAGATAATGTTAGTAACTACTAGCACATACTAAGGATCGGATATGGTAACGGATATGAAATTATTTCGGATTATCCGCTGTTTTCCGCTGTTTTTTAAATCTGAGTACCATGGAGCTATTTTATGGTTTTTAGGTTAATATTGGACTTGTTTGACATAAATGAGCATGGCAGTTGAGAGTTTGTCATGCTCACTCAAATGTCTCATTGATGGTGGCGCGTGTGTTGGATCATTCGGTTCCCTTCAAAATGGTTGAGCTGAGTGGTGCTAATATTCGCGTCATGTCCGTGAACGGGCGCTGTCAGTTGAGACTGGTCATCTCTTAGCTGCCAGTTGCTATTTTAATATCTATACTTATTTAGCTTTTATTTTTACTTTATTGACATTGTTCTCACATGATAGCGACAAGAAACATGTAACAGAGATATTTGTAATTACAAAACATGATTGAAAAGAGTGTCCATGGAGTTTCTTGCACATACTTCTCCATAGAGATCTACGCTTTGGAATGTGCAATTAGCATCACTTTTTCTGACTGACAAAAGTGCCTGTAAATGGTTTATTTAAAATAAGTAAATGCTTTTGAATCTTTTTTCGGTTTTTCAGTTAAGTACGGATATTAGAATTTTAAAATTATAAAAGTAAAAATACAAATAGCAAGATGTCACTTCTATTTCCAGTCTAGATTGTCATTTGTTTGGTACAAACAAAAAAACCTGTCATAACCTATCATATTTTACAATTTACTTATCGCCTTAATCCGAAACTATCCGAACCTTTTAAATCAGTATCGCTTAAGGTTACGGATATTTTTTATTTTGGATATCCGATATAAAGTAACATGACACAAGTGCGGAAAGACGATGTTGTAATTTACATTACCAATGCATAAAAAAAAAACAGAATTGTTTATTTGCTGCCTATATTTCATTACTAGCTTCAATGAGCGGCTTCGCTCGCGTGGAAATGTCAAAATTTTAATATCCCTAGGGAACATAATACCTGGATAAAAAGGTATCCTACAAGGCCATTTTGCGCGGATGTGACGCATATCTTCCCTATCAATTGACAATGTTTGTTTGCTAGTTTTAAGATTGCGTCATTTCGCGCGAATAAACAGTTTTTCTTTCTTTCTTTCTTTCTTTCTATATCCTGATCCAGGACACGGTCTTTCTGTGTGAACATAAAGGAGTGACAAACATACACACATAGCTACATAAATACATAAAAACTTTCACGATTATGGTGTTTGATAATAGAATACTGAAACGACCGATACGGAATATCGATTAGAAAAGTAACTTTTATCAAGGTTCCCAAAGTCGATTATTTACGAGTAGACTAAACACTTCAAAAATAGAACAAGTTTATATTATACCTACGTCTTGTGATTCTTAGCATCTATCAGAAACCTTTAAACGGCAAAGGAAAATATTTTTACCGCGTACACTATTTATTTAAGGCTTCCAAGGCGATAAAAAAGCCATAAAATATTTTGCCGATGGAATTATTCCCTTAGTGTGATACAGGGATAAACGGCGGCAGATAAATCGATATTATGAGCCGTCGATACATCGAATTGGCGTTTTATATCGGGACAAAACGTGTGTTGTTTTAAAAACGAAATCGCTTGAAATTATTGTTTGGAATGAAAAACTAGCGTTCATTATTGAATGACAATACGGAACTACACGTTATGCATCGTCAAGCGAAACAAAATATGTGCCGAATACAGGTTACCGCATTGAAAGGGTTAATCACCCGCCCATTTCAACTGACAATTGATACGATGCCGATGTGTCAATCAAAACCATAGTGCAGTGATTTGTTTATATTTTTTTGTTTTGAGTATTGGTTTTGACATCAACATTTAGCTTGCCTTTTCCCAATCGTCTTGGGGTCGGATTAAGTTAAAAAGATATCAGTATTTTTTCATGAAATGACTACCCATCAGATCTCCATATCCATAACAATGGCATTTGCGACTGGATTTTCTGGTTTCTGACCGCCCGTAACGACTGACAAAGATCTACGAATGACAGATTGCGACTTGATGTGCATTTCGAGGCACGGAGAGATCTCGATATGTTAGAGATGATCTCGCTGTCCGTGGACCAACTTCGACAAACATTACATATCTGTGAGTATCGATTATTACTCAATGACATATAAAACCATAGAGTACCTATTTATTTTTTTACTTCACCATTAACATTTTAGTTGTCAAAGGTGTTTCGTAAAATACCTCCGTTCGTGCATTCCTAAAATACAAAGGAGGACATATTAACGTTCAATTATCTACGCGATTCAATTAAAATTTGTGGAAAATCTTCAAAGTGAAGTCAACTCTTTGAACACCTTTGAAGTTTCAATAAATGAAGTGATACACAGATCATTTAGTTGAACTTTAGTGTGTAATAAAACAAATTGAGTGTGAGATTCGAATTTATTAACAATAAATTGGTTGATTTAAGCTATTTGTCGAGTCCATTTTGTTGGTAAATGGTAAAAAGACGACATGAATTTCAAACAGAAATTATATAGACAAAATTTTTAAGAGTTTTTTACTAACCTACGCTTTTCCCGCGGTTTAACACAGGAACCTTGCATTTTAAAGGTATAACAAACGTACTGCAAAGTATTGAAAGTGAAAGAATTTTTGTTACCTACCTGTCAAAGAAAAACAATAATACTATTATGAAGCAAGAACTACTGATTAGACCGACGCACACATGTAACACGCCTGATTTGTACGTAGAACGACGTCGCGTGGCGTGGATCAAGTGTAGCTCTACAAGTCTAGTCTCCATATCAAATGTTTGGAGACCGACGCGCCCAGATCGGCGTGTGTGGCACACGTATGAACAGTGTAGTTCTACCTTAATTTGGGTGTCTTTAAGGCTAGAGTGAATAGGCTCTTAATAAACTAGTGCGCCTCACCATCAACGATTGCATCACTACTACTTACCATCAGGTGGGATCGCAGTCAAGCACTAGTCTATGTAAATAATTAAAAAAAAAAACAATTTTACCTCTATAAAAGAGTTTTGGGAAGTCCATGGCTTTTTGCCCAGCCGTAGTACAGTAAACACAAAAAAATATATATACCAACCAAGGTACCTATTTAGCATCATACCATTGCTGTTGACCTATTAAAATAAACTAAAAGGCTATCTAAAGGTTACTTCTATTTTTGAGACTACAATTATTAAAATCTACGACAAGAACTTACGTTTTCAATCAAAATAGAAAATCGGCGTAATAAATGTTTGCAATAAACATTTTATGATCATAAATTAATTTGATCACTTTGATCTCTTATAAGACAGTCATCAAAAATCCATAATTCTAGTTAGGTACCTATATCTACGTAATTTTGTCGATTTCTTACTTATTTTAAGACACTTTAAAGTTTTTATTATTACTACATAAATCTTTAAAACAACAGAAAAAAACAGGAAAAGTACTTCAAAGACTAAATTAATTTCTGTTTTAATTACCTACGTTGTATGTGAACGGTAGGTACCTACGTGCTGCATACCCACTTCTCCATTTTAATTAAATCACAACAAAGGCACCATAAAAATCATTTTAACATGAAAATCTTACATAAAACATTTTCAATCTATGTTGTGATAAAAATCTACCTACATACCTAGGTAGTTGTTGTTTTTTGTGGGTAGCATTTGGTAAGGTAGGTACCTAGTTGTGAAAAATAATAATAATAATAATCCCAATAGAATTTGAAATATTTTGAGGTTCCAAATTGGAATCGTAAAAAATCGTCTCTGTATCGACAAAAAATATTATTCTTATTATCTTATACAAATAAAGCATAGGTAAGTAGTTTCCCATTTCTATTTTTATATCAGAGGTGTTCTTCAGCCACAAAACCCGGTGGGTATCGTGGTATTGTTATCGACCTAGAAAACGGGAAATACCTCTGTTTCCCGCGAACAAGAACACCAAAAGGCCTAATGACCGAGGGATGTCAATCACATTAATTGACAGTGTCTGGGCAAGAAGCTATTTTCGTTTATTTCGTGAATGTCGCAACCAGAAAAATCTCTAGCGACAAATTAAAAGCGAGGAAACGAAAATTTTAAATCAGCATCTACCTACAGATTTTTTTTATTTAATCATGTGTCAACAAAACGTAACCTCAAAACGAGAAATCAACAACGTAACGTGATCATGACAAGACGCGTAAACTAAACGTAGTAACAGTCAACAAACGATCATTATCATCAATCGGATGATTACAGGAACTGTTACAAAAGTGTTTCGTGACTGAAACACGAACATGGAATGGGAAATGTACAAAACACGGCCATTTTCGTCGGGTCTAAGTAGATATAGGTTTGACAATAATTGTGTACATAAATATTGTGACTCACCCTTTCGACGTCCAGGTCGGTCCCAGTACACAGTCTCTTGCCACCACTACCGTTGTAAGCCATCGTGCACCACAAAACAAAACACAAATCACACCGAAACGCGTTTTGTTGGAAACGAAACCGGCAATACCTCCTTGTACGGCGGTCGCGAGCAGACTGATTGAACGAATGAAATATATTGAGTCGCGAACGAATGAGGAGCGGGACGCGCAGATAGTGGATTGCCATAAGAAAACTGTCGCCTCTAAATTAGTACATTTTACAAAATATATCTATCATACACAGAATATTCCGCTAATTAAAAATAGTCATGAAAGAAGAAAAAAATAAAAGAAATCCTTTAAATCATTTACTACATTTTGATAATTTTGAGACGCTGTTAACAATGATGCGAATAATGTCTGTGTGTGTGAATGTGATGCGTCCGACTTACATGCAGAGTTGTGTCAATTATTTGTTCCGAATAATTACAATCGCTGTAGAAAGCATAAATTATTTAATGTCCAATTTTGTCGCACTGTAGCTCAATCTACATGCCCTATATCGCGTATGCTAACGATGCTCAACGCGCTCGTGGATACCAACCCTGGATTGGATTTGTTTGCTGATGAATGGAAGACAATATTATTAGAAAGATTGCGATTCTGTGAGAAGACAGAGTGAAAGAAATTATGGCTATTTTGCTGTACTAAATAAATAATAATAATAAATAAATAACAAAATTGACAATGGTAGCTTTTTGGGAATATTAAGTAATGTCAAAATTCCATCAAAAGGTCGTTCAACTTTCAAAACGTCATTCATTGTTATTGTGTGAAGTTGTTGCGATTACTTATTGTATTCCATTGTTTATAAATTACAATAACAAACACAATGAGTGAAAACGAGGAAGAGCAGGAAATTAAAATCGAGTATTTTGAGTCTTTCGACACCGATCCTCTGCGTGAAAATAGTGAGAAACCAACATGTGTCACAAACAATTCCGTAACATCAGATTTTCGTAATGAAAATATAAATCAACTTGTAAGTAACAGTAAAAACTATAAAAAAGATATAAAAATATCGTATTTATAATCGTATTTTAAACTGTAATTGTTAGTCACGATTTCAGTGGTGCAATATCAAGGAATTCTGGCGTTTCGCCAAGCAGACATCATCACCTTTGTCCTACCCGTCTAGTAAAAAAAATATCCGTCTATTCACTTTTAGGCGCTAACGCAAGCATTCCTTACTGATAATTTGGGTAGTTTTGGTTTAGCTCATAGTGATAGGTGAGTGAGTAGGCTGTATGTTTTACTGTTCTAGTTTAAAATAAATATCTGCCTTCTGAAGACGTGGTCTACGAAATAATTGATAGTTGATGAACTGTAATCAATCTTTGCAGTCTTCACTCCATCCTAAGCACAATCTTGGATGACCAAAAAGATGCTAATAACCTAAACTTAGATAACAGTTGTTTGTATGCAGCAAATTAAAATAGGACAGTGGCTAACATGATAAATGCAATAAGTAATAAACCAACAATTTCCCTTGCTCACGTTTGACTGCTATCGCACCTGATGGTAAGCGATGATGTGAAATGGATTCACGCTTGCCTAGAAGTAACCTCTTGACTAAAAGACCCCTAGGTATGTAGCTATCAGGAAACACAGACTGCAGTAGGAAATTCCACTCCTTAGCTGTATGTATAATAAAATTTTCCCAGCAATAGTAAAAAATTAGCTGAATGAGGTTAATTAAAGCATACAGTCAAGTCGGATTACTTTGGCCCTAGAGTATAATTTTGATTCAAACTTATTAACCAATAAGAACACAGGATACTGTGTTTCTATTTGTTATCAAACTTAAACCAATGTAATCCGCCTCTACAGTGTTTATATGTATTATTTTCTAATGAGTTTCTTATTTGTTTGTTATTTCAGGAATCAAGTGTTGTCAACACAAACTTAGAAAATCATGAACTAGGAGTAAATGATGAAAACAAATATCCTCTTGTAAGTAAAAGGAAATAACATAAATACATTTTTAATTGTTCCACTCATAACACTTTGTAGTATAACATAACTCATTTAGTTACATTATTTTTAGGAATCAGAAAACGAAGAAACTTGGTACAAGTCTGTGAACAACCTTGGAAGATATCTTTGCAAGTTTTGCGAAAACTCCTATTCTACTATTCAAACTGTTCGCCACCATGTTAAAAACAAACATTTAGAAGATTATATCCAAATAAAGAGTAATGCCAAAGACAAACTAAGAAGAAGTAAACTAAAATGCCATATATGCAAAAAGCACTTTAAAAACACAAGCATCTTGCAAGAACATTTACAAAGTCATGGCATTAATGAAATACAGAAATCTTGCCTCATATGTCACGCAACATTTGACAATGAAACTGAATTGTCAATTCATATGTCAAACAAACATGAATCCACTAAAAGAAAGCTTCATTACTGCTTAACATGCGGTTACAGTACATCAAAATTATCTCATTTTAAACAGCATGAGAAAACGCATACACGTAAAAGTCAGTTGAAATGTTCTTATTGTGAATATACTACGTACCATCCACCGAATTTGAAAATACATGTACGAACACATACCGATGATAAACCGTACACTTGTTTGTTCAATGGTTGTCAGTACCGCTGTGCAGCTAAGTCCGGTTTGACCAGTCATATGTTAAAACATGAGAAAGATAAAAATATGATTTATTGTGAAAAGTGCAGTTATAGCACTGTTTATAAACAGAGTCTGAAGAAGCATGTGGATAGTCATAGAAGAAATAGTGTTCGGACTAGGTTTTAGGATTCCTTTTTGTATATATTTTTTTTTTTTATTATTTTATAATTGTAACTTAATGATATTACATTCTACTTGATATATCTGTTATTTATTTATTGTGCACACCTACCACAGAGTTGTCTCTTTTAACCCAAGACTTTTATTAATGTTATGTTTTCCTAGCTTTTAGCATTGCTGGGCCATGGCCTGGTGAGACAGAGTGTTATTGGATTTTCCATTTAAAAATTCTCAGGAGGTAGTAGCTTTCAGTCTGAATTATCCTAGGTTTATGGCAATTTGGCTCACCTCTTTTTACAAGATAACAGGCCAAACGTAACACATACACTTTTTTTTTTTTTAGGTGGGAAAATCATCTAATGTCATATCTCGCTCTTGGGCGGAGCGGGAGATAGTGTCAGACTTTTACTGACTAAAAACTCACTCCTGTTCCTTCGTTGCCTTCGTCCCAGGGCCCCGGGTTTCGTTTTCACACTACCCATGGCCCCAGTAGGCTTCGACCCTGCTGGGCCCCTACGATTTGCTGACATCTCCATGAGGCGCGCGTGGAACAATACGTGCCGTCGACGACTTGGGCTCGGTCCGGACGGTTACCGGACGAGCCACCCATTGCTCGCCGTCCGCGCAAGCCCGCGCCTACAGTGGCCGGAAATCGGGATCGGAATCCCGGCGGCGGTTAGGGCATGAGGACCGTTGCTTCACGCGATCGGCCGCCTCCTTTGCTAGCATTACTTCTTCGCAGAAGGAGGCGACCGCCTGCCACTCCTCCTCGCTCCGAACCATGGCCTGTACTAAGGTCCGGCGCGAGAGATCGCCGCAACACAACACTAAGTGTGTTGTCCTCTGTGTAACTTGTGCCGGTTCTCCAGGGCGCTGCTTGAGACTGACCATCGACTTATTATATAGGTAGGTAGGTTGCCTACTACACTAATTGATATTTGATCAGTCTGTGTGGCGTCTCTGAGTGCGGCTATTTTGCGACTACATTTGTTTTTGTTATCTTGGGTATACCTGTTAAAACAGTTGTAGGTAAGTGTTAATAAATAAAAAAAAACATGAGCGTAGTTTTTTTTTTTTTCGGTTGGAAAATCATCTTATGACATCCCCCGCTCTTGGGCGAGGCGGGAGATAGTGTCAGACTTTTACTGACTAAAAACCCACTCCTGTTCCTTCGTTGCCTTTCGTACCAGGGCCGAGTCTTCCTTTCAGAATCAGACCCTTGGCCCCGGCAGGCTTCGATGCTGATGGCCCCTACAGTTGCTGACATCTCCTTGAGGCGCGCGTGATACAGTACGCGCCATCGACGACTTGGGCTCGATCCAGACGGTTACCTTACGGTCGGACGGTGAGCCACCCATTGCTCGCCGTCCGCAACATGAGCGTTGTAGAGGTAGGTATAGGTAGGTACCTACACATCGCATCCATCCGTTCTATGTTAAATGTTTCAGAAACTGGCGTAGCTACCAAAGGGTTAAGCGGAGCAGTCCCCGGGACCTCTAAGCTCGGGGAGGCCCCAAAAACTAATTAGTAAACCTTTACGAACTAGTGAAAAAATCTCCCAAAATCAAACAAAAATAGGTTGCTACATTACTTTAATCATGACACTCCCTCCCGATCCACCCACAGTAGAAGTTATTTGATGATTTCCCACATAAAAAGGGGGCCCCCAGATTCACCTAGCTACGCCCCTGTTTTAAGAAACAGTATTTGTAGCTGTAATATTATTAAACAAAGATTGTTGCAATGATCTGAATGACTTTGTATAATATTTGCTATCAGTATAGGTACTCGTAGTTAGATATGCAACTGAGCAGTCATTCATAACTTGACATCAAAATGTAATCTGCATGTTTGGCTTAAAATAGCACACATATCTTGATTTAAATACAATGACGAACCACAAGAATGCAATCAAGTTCTTTCCATAACATTTGTAAGATAACAGCCATATCTGATTATTGAATATTGAGTGTGTAGGAGCACACGTGCCTATTTTGCAAACTTGGTTTTAAGACTTAGCAGTGCTGCCACATTTCTGATCCCGATTTCCGGCCACCGTAGGCGCGGGCTTGCGGACGGCGAGCAATGGGTGGGTCGCCGTCCGGACCGAGCCCAAGTCGTCGATGGCGCGTACTGTTTCACGCGCGCCTCAAGGAGATGTCAGCAACTGTAGGGGCCATCAGGGTCGAAGCCTACTGGGGCCAAGGGTCTGATTCTGAAAGGAAGACTCGGCCCTGGTACGAAAGGCAACGAAGGAACAGAAGTGGGTTTTTAGTCAGTAAAAGTCTGACACTATCTCGCGCTCCGCCCAAGAGCGGGGGATGTCATAAGAAGATTTTCCAACCGAAAAAAAAAAGCAGTTCTGCCACATGAGACAAATACGAACGTACAAAAATGCCCGTGGGGGTACAATGGAGTAGGTACTTTTGTATGGAACCGCGCATGCGCCCGCTTTACACGGTTTCAGAGCTCAGTCACGGGTTTTTCGCGCTACGGGCAAGTTGCATTTAATTTTGTATTATCGATTGATCATTGGACAATACAATTTCCTAACTTGAATCAGGATTTTATTTGTACCTACACTCTTCCACCATAAAGCCCAACCTACGTCATACGTGATTTCAACAACATTGCCGTAATTAGCCTTATAAATGCCCAGTGTGAGCTTCTATAAATGCGCCCCTAGAAAAAAGTCTTACATCTTACCCAGCTTGGCCAATACAAATAAAAAGGACTAGATACCTATAAAAAAATTACATCAGATAATTATCTACAAAAATGTTTCAATGTTTTTTTTCTTATGAGCCACCGTTTTTGAGATAATTATAATGATTCAAAAAGTTGAAAGAGGTCATCGTCATTAATATGCACACGTTTTCACGCCACCTTTGAGGTAGTGTACTTTTAGCGCGTTTTTAGGGTTCCGTACCTCAAAAGGATAAAACGGAACCCTTATAGAATAATTTTGTTGTCCGTCTATCTGTGTCTGTTTGCCAGTCTGCCTGTCTGTCAAGACCCTTTATCTCGAGAAAGCGTGGAGTTATCGAGTTGAAATTAAAACTATATACCTACTCAAGTCTGCGGCCCCATAAAACTATGAAAAAAACAAACTTGTAAGTTAACGAAAAAAAAAAAAGATAGTTGAAAAAAGATAGACTGTTGCACAGAAATTTGTCTGAAAAACTTTTAAATACTTATTTACATAACAAAGACGCATTTGCCCCAAACGGGGAAAATGCGTCTAAACGTGTAATTTTTTAAAAACACTCAATGTGAAACCTTTCTAATATTCTGGCAAACAAATCACTGCTAGAATTTTGTTCAGAAATAGTCGTATAATAAGCTTAAGTTTCAAAAAGTGGGATATTGCCATTAATTCGCTCCCACTATAGCGATGACTTGAAGTGATCGGAAAATATGACGCGATTACCCCGGTAGACCTTACCTATTTTATGAGATTTAGGTATTTCTCTCATTATCATTTCAGTCGAAAGACGTCCACTGTTGGACATAGGCTCCCCGAGTGCTTCCACAACGACCGGCCCTGTGCGTCTCACATCCATCGGATTCCCACAACCCTCACTAGGTCATCGGTCCATCTTGTGAGAGGCCTTCAAACGCTGCTGCTCCCGGTACCTACGTGAACCTTTCGTCCCCATTGACCATCTGTTCTGCGAGCTCTGTCCGTCGGCAAACTTGTTTGTCGGTAACCTTGGTTCTCCTGCGGATATCTTCATTCCTGATGCGATGACGCAAGGGAGAAGGAAAAGCTGTATCTCAGCTAAGACTGATTTACTTTTCTATCATTATAACGGTTACAGCTTCTATAATTATAAGGGCCAACGCTGCGTTAAGCGGGCCCCCGCGCGGTCCCATACAAGAGTGTTCCGTCGCGGCTCGCCGCGCGGTGATAGTCTGGGACTGCCGCACACGACACACGCGCGACGTCAGGCGCGAGTGCCCGTGCGGACGCCCGCTTAACGCAGCGTTGGCCCTAAGGGATACAGCGACGCCAGGCCGCGGCAGACCACGAAGGAGATGGCAGGACGACCTTGATGTCTTCCTTCAGGATTGGAAACAGAAAGCGAGGAACCGTGATCGTTGGGAAGAATGGAAGGAGGTCATTTCCCAGCAGTAGGACAAAACTATAATCTATCTCTAATAATAAAGGGTTACAATAAAATAATCTGAAGTAATGATAAATTGTTTTATTCTAAGTAACTTTTATACAACAATAAAACAAATTGATCGAAAATACTTAACTAAATTATTTACACTATAACTCAAGAAAGATCTATGATTCTATCATATTGTACTGCTTTTGAAGCTATATTTACTAAATAACATGGTACTCATCATATATTTATATAAACTTTATGTACAGTAATGGTATACATAGACGGACATAAGGTGAAGGTTACGTGTGGCCATTTCCTCGCTAGATGGCGTTAAAGTCAACATCTTTAGTTTATTTTGTTTTTAGTTTAATTGGAGCATTAATAAGGCAAAAAAATGACATTTGTTAAAATCGAACATTGGTGGGCCCCTACGGTTTTCTAACATCTCTTTGAGGAGCGTATAGAACACTACGCGCTGTCGACGACTTGGGCTTGGTCCGGATTACCGGACGGCCGGACAGCGAGCTACCCATTTCTCATCGTCTGCAAGCCCGTGTCTACCGTGGCTGGTAGTCGGGGTAGGGGAATTGGAGCCTGGTGCGTGAGGATGTCCATTCCCTCACGCGTGCGGCCGTCTCCTTTCTTAGCATTACTGCTCCACAGGAAGCAACCGCCTGTCATTCCTCCTCGCTCCGGACCATGGCCCTACGCCGATCACTTCCACGAGGGCACGGCTAGCATCCACCTGAGCGGAGCAAACCTCTACCGTATGCTCCACTATGTCCTCCGGGCGTTTCTTCCGCCTGAGTCCGATGCAAGAACCTCCCGAATTTTGCCATGTCCCGTAAGGACCTGCGTCATGCGGAAGGTGAGGACGCCGTGACGTCTCTCCAGCCACTCTTCAAAGACGGGACTCACCGCCATGATTATGGCGTGCCCATCATGTCTATAGATACTTGAGCACTATAATTAGAGACATGAGTACAGCTCCATCTAGCGAAACCACCTTTAACCTTAATGCCACGAGGCATGAGAATGCTAAGGCATCGTTCACACCAAACGATTCCACATTCACACGAAGTCCACATTCACACGAAGTCCACATTCACACGACGTCTACATTCATACTGGGGCTGACAGTGAGCATACTCACGCTTACTGTCAGCCCCAGAGTGAATGTGGACTCAGTTTGCAGTATGCGTACTCACGAGTCACGTGCAGTATACGTATAAACAAAGCAATTTTACCTGTTACGACAGTTCTGCCGTGATCCTATGAAGAGTTCCGTTCTATATCTTCGAAGTTTATCATCAGATCATAACAATATTTCTATGGGACCAATTCGGAAGTATAACCTTTCAATCAAAAAAATAATTTTCAAAATCGGTGCACAATTGACCGAGAAATCGGTGAACATACTTAAAAAAAATACATTCAGCCAAACATAGAACCTCCTTCTTTTTGAAGTCGGTTAAAAAGAGAAGTCCGACGTGGACTTTGACGTCAAAGTGTCACCACGTCCATATGGCCGCCATAGAAAACGGCGTCTTGACGACATCGCGACAGAGACATTTTTTTTTTTTAATTGTTATATTTCGTTTGCTTTTCTACATATTTTTTTATAATGTTTTTTAATTTCCAAAATTGTGTGTTCTACACATTATGGAATATAGATTCGAGACTAGTTCCCACAATTTCATATTTCACTTATGAACATAAAAGGAAGTAGATATCTAACCTACTTTTATTACACTAAAGCAGCCATTTTTAAACTAAAACTACCCTCCAATAGGTTTACAGTGTAAACATACACTCATTGGTACGACGAATTTGGTCCGCCCGTGCCAAAGTCAAGCGGGACTCAGCGTAAGTGTGCCGTCGTACCAAGTTCGAACGTGTGTCAATACCAATTATACTCCATTCGCAATAAAATTAAAGGCATACAAACTTTTTTTACTGTCCGTTTAACCGATTATGACTTCTATTCCGTAGAAATAAGGATGGCATTAAAAGCAAAAATAAAATGGTTTTAATACCGACTATTTACTGCAGCGACTATTTGTCGAGCCGCCAACGCAATAAACGTCAAAATCGGTTGAACAGACAGAAAAAAGGTTTGTTTATCCTTTCGACTGCTTTCAAAATTTCCAAAAAAAAAACTTAGAATTGTGAGGGATAAATCATTTAGTTCAATGAAATGCAGAGGCATTTTCTAAAGTGAGCCAATGGTGCTCCGGTCTGGTGTCTAATCTTATTGTGAATGGAGTAGAGTATTAACTTGATTGGCCTATTGGTCTAGTGGTCAGTGGTTCGATTCCCACCCTGGACAAATGTTTGTGTGATGAGCACGATCATTTGCTGTGTCTGGGTGTACTTTATCTATAATAAGTATGTACATTTTTAGAAATATATAAGTATGTTTATCAGTTGTCTAGTACTCATAGCACAAGCCTTGCTTAGTTTGGGACTAGATGGCGTTGTGTTAAAGTTGAGAAAAAAAAAAAAACTTACGCTGAGTCACGCTTAATCTTGGTACAGTCGGACTAAATCCGTCGTACCAATTTTGAGTACGTTAACACTATTACAACCACACAGTTTTCATAGGGGTGCTGGTCAGTCGGATGTTCGTAAATAAGCTTAAAACGTAATATATTGTCCCAACTCAGTGTGGCTTCGGCTGATGCCCATCTACATAGAAGTTTCTTGTTGCTTTTGGTAGTTGTACTTCCAATCCTTCCATGTCTTTGGTGAGGGTTATTTGACATCCTAAAAATGTAGTAAAACAAATTCAGTTTTTTTATTAATGACACATGAACAATGACAAAATGTGGTGATCTCATCAACATTTCAGTCAAAACATGCCCACAGCTGGACATAGGGCTCCCCCAAGTGTCTCTACAACGGTCCTGTGCGTCTCGCATCTAAGGTCCGACCGAGATCTCGGTCTCGGTCTCGGTCCAGTCATTCTCGGCTAAAAATCAGGCCGAGATTCTCGGTCTCGTTCTCGGCCTGATTTACGCCGAGAATCTCGGCCATGGCCGAGACTTCTTGAGGTCCAACAAATCATTTATTTTCCCTAGATTTAGAGCTTATCGCTCCATCTACCGACAGATGGGCGAATTAGGTACAGGTTTGACGTTACTCGCGTTTCTGTTTACGATTGCTGATTGATTGGCTAATGGCATAACGTCAACAAGCGCTGACTTGTCGGGGAAATACCTTTCGTATCTCATTTGTTTTTTACATGTATGTCAATTTATTGTCAATATTTGGAATAGTGATTTAAATAAACATAATTCACGGATTGTTATTTGACAAGAATTATTGTTAATAGATAAGTGAAAAAGTTGCGTGCGAATTGAATTGGTTTGGTTTATGTGAGTTTAAATTGGTAAGTAGGTATCTAGTGTTATTTGATTTCTTCCTTTTTTACTTGTTGTGTTGTTGTAATTAGCGGAATGGTATCATTATTTCATATTTACATCTGTCGATCGGCATTATTTAATAATTATGTGAAATACATACGCAGCTTTTTTAAAGACTTACTTTTTAAACACGTCGCGCGTCGATCGTGCGTTTTCCTATGTACCTATGCTTATGTACCTATTCGGTGCCTAAGTGTTACCAAGTGTTTTTAATATTCTCAATTTTTTTTTTCTATGTTAAAATATAGTTCTGTTCGATTTTGATTACGAAGTGTTTTTAATATTCACAATAAAAAAATACTTTTTTTATGTTAAAATATAGTTCAGTTCGATTTTGATTACTAAGTGTTACTAAATGATTTTAATATTCACAATATTTTTTTTTTATGTTAAAATATAGTTCTGTTGGACTTTGATTTCTAAGTGTTTTGAATACGTAAAATAAAAAATTGCTGAAACAAGCACTATTTCGTATTATTTCGAGATTTAACATACTAAATGTTATAGCGCCATGTCTCGGTCTCGGTCTCGGTCTCGGCCGAGAATTTATTTTATTCTCGTTCTCGGTCTCGGTCTCGGCCGAGACAAAAAAACAAGGTTCGGTCGGACCTTACTCGCATCCATCAGATTCTCGAGACCCTCAACATATCATCAGTCCACCTTGTGGGTGGCCTTCTAACACTGCACCTTCCGGTTTGCGGTCGTCACTCCAGAACCATTCGGACCCACCGACCTTCTGTTCACCGAGGAATGTGTTCTGCCTATCAATTAAGTTTGGCGATTCTTCGGGCTATGTCGGTAACCTTGGTTCTCCAGCGGATATCTTCATTCCTGATTCGATCATGCATAGCTCCCTTTCCATTGCCCTTTTGCCGACTAAGCCTTCTGATGATGCCCATTGTAAGCGACCACGTTTCAGAGCCATATGTCGTCATACAGGTATCGTCATACACGTCATACAAAACGCTCTCATCACAGGATTTGTATTGAGACACTGGTGCAGTGATCTGCGGGGCTATTGCGTAACTCTGTTGACAGTTCAAGTGATGATCACTTGTTAACAATGTGCATCATTGAACTGTCAAACAGCTAGTTTCGTATTGCCTATCTTCAGTGACCAACTGCAGTGACGTCATTAGCCACTGGTGCCTTTGATAGCCACCGTAACACGTTTTGACAAATGTTATTGTATCGATAATTTTAAAATTGCGATTGTGTAAGCTTTTGAAGCTGTATAATAGTCGATAAAATTTTAGAGTGGTCACAATAGGCACCGTAAATTTTTATAATTCACCACATTTCCACCGTAGTTTGTTGGTCACTTGTGTGATACGTAATACCAATTTTATGAAATTGTCAGTTGACAACTAAGTTTAGTGTGCAACAAATGCTAGTTGTCAACTGTTATTGAAAAAGTTAGCCAATAGCCCCCTTGATCCAGGTTAAAATTATAGTTTCATGATTGCTTCCATCAATACATCTAAAATAATATTTTAATACAATGTAAAAGTTAATACAATCACGGAAACTTAAATGGTTAATATTTAATAGGCTTTGAGAGCAAAGTGGCAGAAAAAGATGGTGAATTTAAATCATTTGTATAGTTGTTCTATAACACCAAGCCGACTTTTTGAATTCGAAACCAGTAGTTTCCGAGATTGGAATGTTCAGTCAAACAAACAAACTCTTCAGCTTTATAACATTAATCTGGATAGATAGTCTTGGTTCTTTAGTAGGAATATAATAACAAATGTCTAATTTTAGTCTTAATCGCGCTACTTACAATGCGTTCCAAATAAGAATAGGATCGATTTCCATGTTGTGACGTCACGTCATACTGTCAAATCGCAAGAAATTGGGCAAAATTGAAGAACTCCGAGATGAGCAAAATTGAAAATCTGGACTCTGATTAAACTATTTTCGTTCACAGTTCGTAAATAAATCAAATTTTAAAAATGTCCTGTTTTGCTTACCATAATAATTCTTCGATTTGACAGTATGACGTGAATTTACTCTTATACATACCTAGCCTAGAATTTTCTTTTAAAAACGGCGCCATATCTAAAAGGTCATCTTCCTTTTCCTCAGAAGGGGGTAGTTTATCAAAGTATTCTGGTGGTACATACACGTGACATGTTGTGCAAGCTAAGGAGGCTTCACAAGCTCCTGAAAAAAGCAAAGACAACATTGTAAGACATAGTCAGGCATTTAAACAAGAAAAAGAAATAGAAGAAATTTTGTGACAACCAAAATATGCCCGATAGTGCCCGGTAGTGTGGCTAAGTCCGATAGTGTAATATGTATTTCCTTGTGTGTGTTCTGTTTTGTGATTGGTGAAACTAATATGCCTTTAAAAATAAAATATGCTTTCAAAATAAATTTAGATAAGGGTAAGAAATGATTTCAGGTTATCTAATTTTAATTCATGTTTCAAAAGATGAATGTATGCCGTTGAAAAATTTAGTTTTTTCCATGACTATATTGTTTCATCATTTTGAGCTAACCTAACGTGAGAAGTAGTGATGTTCCAGAAAACTATGAAAAAAATTAAAATCACCAATTTCTTTTAAAATTGCAAATGATATAACTTGGCTGATAGGTACACCACGTCTAGGAGTAGGAACACATAAATACTGCGACTATAGCTAAGATTCCTTAACTTCATCTCACAGAAGTTATTAATTGCCAGCAGTTTCACCCACGTAAAAGTAAGTTTCTTCCTTAGGGGTGGAGTTTCGTAAAATCCGTTCTTAGCTGATGTCTACACCCTATAAGGAACCTACCTGCCAAATTTTAAGTTTGTAAGAGTTATAGTTTCTGAAATTTCGAGATTAATCAGTGAGTGGTATTTCGTTTTTATATACATACTAGCTTCTGCCAGCTGCACACACTGGTGCAACACAACTTGCCAAAGCTATTTCTTAATGACATAGATAAGGCCTGGACCCAAAAATTATGGAGGTACAGCAGATCACAGCTCCGAACAATCACAGGAGTCTTCACGGGGCACTATGCCACCAACAAACAGCTCCACAACATGGGACTAGCAAGCGACCCGACTTGCAGGATCTGTGGAGAGGCAGAGGAGAATATGCTACACGTACTGTGCGACTGTGCAGCACTAGGCTCCAAAAGACTAGAGTATCTGGGCCAACCATTCCCAAGACCAGAGGACTACAGGCTCAGCCCCATCAAGGCCATACTGGGACTCATGAAGAAGGTGCACGGAGGGCTGGGGATTGAGTAGAAGGGAGGGGGATTAGCACAAAAGATCCAGAAGGGTCAAAGTGCTCTGGTTTTAGGGCCAGCCCCACTATAAGATAAGATAAGCTTCTGACAGCGGCTTCGCCCGCACGGAAGCAGGTTTCTCCATAATAACTTTGGACTCCCGTTTCTTCCCCTTAGGGGGTGAATTTCGAAAAATTATCTCATAGTGCTCGCCTACGTCATAAATGGAACTTCCGTGCGTCTTAGCATGATGTTATATAGCATATACGTGAATCTGGCTATTGCATACACAAAGTGGCGACGGCCTGTTGGTCTAGTGGTTAGTAGCCCTGACTGCTATGCCAGAGGTCGTGGGTTCGATTCCCACCCAGGACAAATGTTTGTGTGATGAGCACGATCATTTGTTCTGTGTCTGGGTGTAATTTATCTATATATGTATGTATTTAGAAATATATAAGTATGTTTATCAGTTATCTAGTACCCATAACACAAGCTCTGCTTAGCTTGGGACTAGACGGCGTTGTGTGATAGTTGTGGAAAAAAAAAAGATTTTTTTCCAATCCAACAGGTAGTTTCAAAGATCAGCATTTTTAAACCAACAAAACAGCTCTTCAAATTAGTAGGGTAATAATGGACAGTCTTATTGCTAAAAGTGATTTTTTACAGACCATCATCAGATGGAATTGACAGAGGACAAAAATTATACAAATAGTTTATGGTGTACTATTTACATAACCTTATGCCAAAGACGTCTGGCAAGGTCATTGTTATCAGCACAAACCAATCTACCAGGTTTGTCAGTTGATAAATAAATTGTTTCAGACTTGTATATGTGTAAAAATTAGGTTTTTCTTTTCAATAAATCTGTCTCAGATTTTTTAGTTAAATATATTTTTCTTAATTTTGTGTTGATTGATTGTTGTTATTGTTTTATTTTTTAAGATGTGCACCATATTTGTCGTAAATAATTTATTTATTTATTTATTACTTTATTGCACACCTTAACTTACTACAATAATAATAATCTCTTTTCTCTTTTTTTTCTTTCTGATCATTCAAAGTTTTTGCTGTCTATAATGATATTTACAATACATAACATAACTCTCCAGTTTTATTATATTAGTATAGATAACTACAAAGGTTGTCTGTAAGAAATTGCCCTGTGCGATAAAATTGCCCATTGTACACTTTTTTTTAATTATGTTTGTCCAGTATTTTTATTTATGTGGTGTAAAATAAAGAATATAATAAATAAAAATAAATACAAACCTTCCATAGGAATCTCATGTCGATGTGCCAGATACATAACATTGTCTCCAACTTTACCTCTTACTTTAATTCTATTGCCATCTCTGTCTATGTAAGTTATATTTACGCTAAAACAAATTATGCCTCATTAAGTGAAAAGTAATAAAATTTACAGATAATAAGTATGTTGTAATGTTAAGATAACATGAAATTGACATTATATTTTTTTAATTGGGGTCCCAATGTTCACACAAATTCGGCGATATCCCGAAATATTGTGATAAGCATTTTACTTAAAAAATACCATAATTGCAATACTTACACCTCATCTTCCGACTTTGGGTCTTGCCATTCATATTCCCCATGCCATAAATCTGCAAATATACATATTAAAATCAATATTTTCACAATTTAACACCTAAGTAAATACAAGAAGAAAAACTTGCTTGAAGTCACGTGAATTCTTCTAATTTGTGAAGAAACTGGCACCTTGAATAGCTTCAGTTTGCGCAGAATGAAATAACGTTTTAACACCGACTGAAACATTATGTAATTACAAAGATAAAACACTGTAAATTATTATTTTTAATATATGTTTGGTTAGAAAATCATCACGAAAATATTTCTGAATGACATTGACATTAGTGTTTTTTTTTTTTAAACATTGACTTTGACAGTCGAAACGTTTGGATACGTTATTCACCCTGCGATCCGAATTGCGATATTATCGATGTTAGCGCGCTAACAGTCGTTCCGCATTACCGTAAACGATTACATCAGAATTGCGATATTATCGATGTTAGCGCGCTAGGAACGCGGGGCGTGATTGAGGTGATAAATGTTTATCACCTTGAACAGTCCAAGGATCTTGTAAACACTACGGACTAACTGGATTGATTACGAAGCAATATTACAAACTTTGTGCTTTTTTTTTCATTAGCATTAAGTTCATATTTTTTATTGACAAGCAAAATGGGAAAATGTACCGAGCGTACCGAGCAAGACAACGAGAAAATGGTAGTATGTCCCTTTCTTACCTCTATCTTTATCTAGGGTAACCATAAATTTTTGCAATACTATTTAAGCAAATTAATTGTTATTATTTTTGAAATGTCCTATCAAAAAATTCGAAGACATGTGACATTCACCAACCTACATTGGCCCGCGTGGTGGATTACGGCCCACTCCTTCTCCTAGAGGGGAGGCCTGAATCCCAGCAGTGAGAACATTAAAAGGCTTCCTAAAATGTATGTGTAATATATTTTATTCGATTCGTGCCTCGATTATATGCGGACTCTAACTAACGAGCAGTTTTCGGTCACTAGTTCGTGTTGCGACATACTTACTATAGCTATAATCAGAAGATATCTCAATATTATATATCTATATAGACTACACGCTATCTGTTTCACTCGTACTTATATGTACGTCGGCTCTGTTGTACTACTTACTCACCTAATGTGGCTGTACAGTTGCATACTGAATAATACGTAATAATTGGTATTACGACACATCAACACATCGACGCTAGCGCATATTAGTTCGAAGTACCTACCGGATAAAATCGCAAAGATATCGAATATGCGAGGATAATTTTACTAAGGATTTTCAGGATTTATAATTTCAAATATCTTCTTTCCCACGCTAGCTACAAAGTGGCCTCCCTATAGTAAATAAATATTTTTTAAAGACCTTTCTAATGGTACCAATATCAATTTGCTACAAGGTTTAGGGTAAGTTTTGTTCCATGTTCTTTAACCATGAAATAGACATGTCGGTTTAGTTGGAGGTTGTTGAATAGTCTTTGAACGTCTATATGTATAATGCATAGACATATATTGATATAATGTAACATCTTGAACTTCTTTAAAACAGAATTGTCCATAGTACGAACTAGTCTATGGACACACTAGTAGAAAGAGATGACATGCGCTTTTGTATCGTACTCTTCGGTACGTTTTTGAGGTTGACGTAGTCAATCCAGATAGTATATAAAATTTTTGGAATCTCATGGAAGTCATGGAACAGTCATATGGTAAGTAAGTGACACTGTCACGTTAAGTAGATGACTCTTATTAGGTGGTGGTAGAAATAAAGAAAACTTTAATTTTTACATTTTTTGTTATGATTTTGTTCTTATTTACCGCATCTTAAAAAAAAAGTAAAAATGTTTTGTATCCTTTGACTTTCTGTAGTGACAACACTGCTATATAAAATGTCAAATAATCTTGAAAACGTCAATAATCGCTAAAAAGGCCACTTTGGCCATTTTTCACTATGATTTTTAATATAGAAATTATTGATTTTTATCACAAAGGTTTCGGTAAAGTATGTATAGTGGATTGTTGATTAAGATTCTAAGCATTACAGGATCAATTATATTATAAAGTTACGGCCATAGTGACTTAAGTTGTGAGTTGTGAGATAGATATTATGTTAAAGATAAACTAGGTGAGTTTTATGACTAAATGACGTGTATTTTCCTATACTGTTCATTGTCCGACATGAGTAACCTTTATATTTTATTGTTATTATTATATATTTCAATTAATTTTCAAGTTTATCGAAATTTTGGTTACTAAACTTTGTTTTGAAGTGGTACGATATTTTACTTTATTCTATTAAATTGGTTTATGATCCAGTTGCCCTTGAATAAAGTGTTGTACCGTTATTAATAGTTTTATCTTTAAAGAATGACGATTTTTGGATTTTATTCTTGAAAGTCATGTGAAACCATGCCTTTTGTTAATAATAAATCTTGTAGTCTTATGTAGACACATTTTTACTATAAAAATAAACAAGTTTTATTGAGTACTTGATAAGCTGATTAGAGTATTTATTTTAATGATATAAGTAGTATTTATTCAAGCGGTGAAATTAATTTTTATGCTACATAGCTTATCATTATTGTGTTCCGGGCTAATCTCATAACTTTACACATCTATGAAAAGATTGGCTATGTTATTACTAGCACAGAAAAATATTGCTAAAAATCTTAGATGAAATCACATTTTATCCACTATAAGTTAAGGCGGGCTAAAGGCTGCTCTATTATGATAAGGTTTTTTCAATACACTTACTAGAAAAACCGCTCTTATCCCACGGTTCTTAGGTACGCAATAGACTGCACTTTTCCGCACTAGTGCAGAAAAGTGCGCGTGCACACCCCCGCCACAATTTTATCAGTGTTATTACATTTATCGTATCAGGCTGGGCGCGCGTCGGCTCTCACGAGTCACCGGTCAATCCCCGTTAATCTCATAAGTGTATTGAAAAAAGTCGTTTGATACACGTGCAGATTTGTCACTGCAGCCTTCGGCTCCAAAACACACTCGCCTACGGCTCGTGCGAATTTCGCCTCGGTCGCAATGACAAACTTTCTGCACTTGTATCAAAATGTACTATTGCTATCTTAATATTAATATATCCATTCATTATTCAGGATAAAAATTAGTCTATGAAACTCAGTGATTGTGTAGCAGTGAAGATTTTTTTTTTAAGATTGCAAAAAATCTCAGTACTTAATGCCGAGCCCAAGTCGTCGACGGCGCGTATTGTTCCACGCGCGCCTCAGGGAGATGTCAGCAAATCGTAGGGACCCAGCAGGGTCGAAGCCTACTGGGGCCATGCCATGGGTAGTGTCTACTGGGGTCATGTATGGGTAGAAAACGAAACCCGGGGCCCTGGGACGAAGGCAACAAAGGAACAGGAGTGGGTTTTTAGTCAGTAAAAGTCTGACACTATCTCCCGCCTCGCCCAAGAGCGGGGGATGTCATTAGATGATTTTCCCACCGAAAAAAAAAAAAAAAAAGTACTTCAAGAATTTTTTTTACAAACATAGAACATTACTATTGTTTTATTGTCAAGTAGGTGCTGCCTACAGCTTCACACATGTGAAATACTTCCCAGTACTTTGATGCCTAGTGTATTTTGTGTTTTTGTATTTTATGTACATTTTCATAGAGGATTACCAGTTTTGAATTTCTCAATTTTTCATCGTTATCCCTTTTTTTTTAAAAACCAGCCTGTACTGAGAAAACAAAACAAAAAAAATTTTATTAGTCAAGCCATATTTGAGTTTTATCGTGACTAACAAACTCGTAATTGAATTTTATGTAAATATATGGCTACAAATTATAATTGATTTATAAAGCTACAATTTCCATTCCAGGATAATTTATATAAATAACAATGGATCTAGAAGTAAAAGTTAAAATAGAAAAAGATGATTCAAGAAAGGACCCTACCTCATTTTTGCCTGAGGAAGCAATGTCTTATGAAATTAAGAAGAAGAAAAAGAAAAAAAAGAAGAAACAAGAAGATCCATTTAAAGATATTGATGACAAAATGAATGTCAAGATTGAACCAATAACTTTGTTGGATCCAGAGGTGAAAATAAAGGTCGAGGATATTGAAGTGGAACTAGATTTTAATGATGTAAGTATGCAAATGATTTAAAAAAAAAATGAGAACCTTAATTTTAAAAAAATAGGCGTATACGGAACAGGCATAGCAGCGTGCTAGGTTCCTTGGCTTACCTTTGAAGGGGGCAAGCCAAGGAACCTTGACCTAATTACTATTTATCTAATATTCCGAAAAAATAATATTTAAGAGCAACCTAAGAACATTTTTGTGACATTTTTTGCTTGCTACGGTTTTTTTTTTCTTTTTTTTTTTTCTTTTTTTTTTTTTTTAGCGACAATTGCTACAGTCACAACATTCTAGTTGGCCACTCCTGACTCCACTCGAACTAATCGTTTGCGCGCCATCTAGTGGAAGCTAACTATAAATTGTTTATGATGTTGACAGTATTTAGCAAATACTCACAATGTAAACAGCCATAGCTCTTTTTTCTTCAAAACCAAAATAGGAACAGAAAAAAAAAAGGAAGAATGAATCGTGAGGCGCGAAGTTTAAAGTTTAGGTTTTTATTCGTTTATTCTGTTCTATGATTTAGATGTTAGGCGTCATGTATTTTCACATAAAAGCCGGGCTTATTCTATTGCTTGCACGTCCCTGTGTTGTATTATTTATGTCAATGAGCAGATCAATTAAAAAAATATTAAACTTGAAATTCCTTCAAAAACCAATAGGTTTATATTTTGTTTTGCTGGGTTTTGTATATTAGTTCTATCACTTGAGATAGCAGTATATTAATTCCTTTTCCTTGTGGATTCGAGTAGCACAGTAAATCATTATAATAACAATAATAATATTCCACAACTTTCACACAACGCCATCTAATCCCAACCTAAGCAGAGCTTGTGCTATGAGTACTAGACAACTGATAAACATACTTATATATTTCTAAATGGGTACGTACATAATTATACATATTATATAGATAAATATTTAGTATAATTATCATTTAGTTCACATCCTGTATTACTTTCTTCTAAAGACTCGTTTTTTTTTTAACACATAATTGAGGGACGTGAATTAGAATTCGGAGACGAATAAAAAGTAACTTATATGTCCATCCCTGGAGTACAAGGTTCCTGCATACTTACCAAATTTCATCAAAATCGGGTCTGTAGTTTAACCGTGAAAGTGTAACAGACAGAGTTACTTTCACATTTATAATATTATACTATGGATTATCTCTAAGATAAGTTTATAATTTGTTCTTATTTCCACATTCCAGTTTGGAGACAGCGGTCTGATGCATGAAGGTCCACATGATGCTGATGAAGAACCAGTCGTGAAGATAGAGCCACAGAACCACGATGCCGTCCTTCTCACGTTCGAGAGCGTCATCAGCGAAAAACCACCTGTGGTAAACAGCACAGAAATGTTCCCGTTTTCCAACAATGACCTACCCACTGAACAAGCCCCAAACCACGTCTGTAAAGTCTGCCATCTAGTCTTTCAATCCCATAAAACAATGCGAATGCATCAAAAAAGAAAACACAAGTCTTTCAGAAAATCCTTCAAACACATTTGTGATCACTGCGGCATGTCCTACGAAATGAAGAACAGTTTAGTAGCTCACATGAAGAGGAAACATGGACCTGATTCCAAACCAGACGATAGAGAAGAACGGACTTGCGAAATATGTGCTCTAGTCTTCAAAGGAATGCCTCGGCTGCGCATGCACATGAGAAGAAAACACGGATCATTCCAGGATTCTTTCAACCATGTTTGCGAAGACTGTGGCTTAACTTATGAAAAGTACAGAAGTTTAATCGTCCATATACAACGTAAACATTCGAATAATAAGAAACCTGAAATAAATCGATGGTACAACTGCCCTTTCTGTCCAAAAATATTTACTAAAAGAGAAACTTACGCCAGACACGTGCAGAGAAAGCATCATGTTTCAGATGACAATATTAAACAAGAAAATGATAATGAAAATGATTTGGTGAACTGTAAAAATGAACAAACTGGTGAGATTACTTGTAAAGAATGCCCTCTAGTCTTTTCATCTATGAATTTCTTAAAACTTCACATGAGAAGGAAGCATAATGCGTTGAGAGATAACTTCAGATTGAAGTGCCGAATTTGTAACTTGTCTTACGATAAAATTGAGAGTTTGAAGAGGCATGTGAGGAGAAAACACGATAAAGGATCTCACTGTGAAGTTTGTAATAAACAGTTTGATACACGAGAGATGTATCTCAATCATTCTCACGTGAAAGCTATAAAAGAGTGCAATATTTGTGGCCTGATTTTCGCGTCACAAGGTGGCTTAGCGAAACACATGCGGTGCACACACAAAATAGACTCACCAAAAACAGTATTCTGCAGTTTATGCAACGAAGGTTTCCACGATAAACGGCAGCTGAAACCGCATTTTATGAAAGTGCATTTAAAAGTATCTTACACTTGTAGATACTGCAAAAAAGTGTTTAAAGCAAAAGAGAGTTATCGACGGCACATATTATTTAAGCACCCTAATGGGAACCATTTTAACGTTCAGAGGCAAAAGTGTGAACAATGTAATGAGACTTTCAAAGATGAATTTGATCTCTGTCGTCATATAAATATGATTCATGGACGCCCAGAAGATATGAAGAAAGAGGACAGAGAAATTTTAGAAATAAAAAGGGAAGATCACGATCAGGATGTTAAGGACTGTTTCCAGTGCACCAAGTGCCCTGATACGTACTTAACTTGGGAACAATTAAAGCTACATTATGAAGCAACTCATCATAATATAGAAGAAACACAGTGTCAAATATGTGGAGAGATACTCCCAGGAAATGAATTACAGAAGCATATAAAGAGTCGTCACACAGATACTGAAATGCAGTGTAAATACTGTGAATTCAAGACGAATATTAGAGTTAGTTTGACACAACACATGTTAAGGCATAAAAATGCTGAAACAATTCACTGTGAATACACAGGATGCAAGTACAAGACGTTTTACGAAGGTGCTATGGAAAAGCATAAGAGAAAACATGCCGATCTAGGAGTCAAACTCCAATGTACACAGTGCCCATTCCAGTCTATGAACAAATACATATTGAAATATCACGAGGAAGCTCACGAAACTGGCAAAAAACGATACATGTGTGATCAATGTGATTATGCAACGATTTTACCTGCAAATCTCGTTCAGCATAAATATAAGCATTCAACGGAAAAGAGATTCAAATGTGAAGTGTGTCCATTCGCAACGAAATATAATACATCACTTAGATTCCATGTTAGGAAAAAACACTGTGATCTACCGACATTCAGTTAATTTAATATTTTTTATTATTATTATATTATTAAAGTATTTGGTGTTATGAGATATTTAAATTTGGATTTTTTATTTATTAATGTTTCCTGTGAATGTTTTGGTAATAGCGCTGTCGCGCCATCTCTTGATGATTGCGTAAACCAAGTTTACCAACAGCGTGTCCTACACTTCGATAGTAAATTCAATAATGAATGATGGCAAGGATTTGGCAGTAGCAGGGAGGGGTATGATAAAAAAAAGTCTACTTTTTATTCTCTTTCTACGTTTTATATGATTTATAGTATAGTTATAGTATTATATGGTTATAGCAACCTCACTATAGTAGGTATGCCTTTTACTGATTGATTTCTTGTCTTATAAGCGTGCGTATTACAATCACTGAAAATTTAGGATTGGTAGAGGCTGCCATAGCGGTATTAATCCTAGCGCAGAAAGATCAGATTAGATTAGAAACCCACTTTGACGCGGGCTAGCTTCTGCCAGCGCTGCAGCGGCTTCGCCCGTGTAAAAGTAGAAAATTGTCCCAAGGGAACATATTCCCGGAATAAAAATCCTATCCTATCTATCCTTATTCCATTACATGGTCCACTCTTAGTGTTCAGCCTTGGTTGTCAGCATGAAAAAGTAACAAACATACATACACACACTCATAAATTTTCGCTTTTATAATATTAGTGTAATATAACTTTAATCCGAGGTTAACACTGTGCTTTTCATTCCCAATACAAGGAAAGTAAAAATAAAAACCTGAGCCGTCGTATGATTTTAGGTATATTTCTTTTGATTTAGGCGGGATAAAAGGTTTTCCACTACTGTTTTAGCCTCTTCTTTTATGAATCAGGCGTTAAATCCATATCTGAATCTGATGAATTTATCTCCTTTATCAGAGATTTTGTGGAATTTGTAGGTAAGTTTAAAAAAAAAGTCTATATCAATTATGTGAAAGAAAATTGTCATTTAGAAAAAAATCATCAATTACTAGTATTACTAAAACTATATTCTGATTTCTTACTAAACTGACAGCAGTGGACAATGCCCAGCTGTCAATCAAAGACTACTATATTAAACTGGCTACTGTCAATGTACAATGCCCCGATGACATTAAACCATTGTTAAAGCTGTCACTCAAGTCCATCTAATTAAAAATTATGGTATATCTTTATGTTATTTTAATTGTACATTGCGCTGTAATTGAGTGGCTGTTTAGAAAATAGGGACATGGTTCAATAGAAATGTGAAAATAGAACTAAGTAGTTCTTTTTTAAATAATTTGACAGCTGTTAGTTGAAAGCAATTCTCCCTATGGATGAAAAGTATTACCTTCAACCCGCTCTTCAGGCAACTTCAGACTTACTTTCCGAGTATGAGTAGGTAATGAAAATCTTTCCTCTTATAAGTAATATCAGTAGGTATAGATTGGTGTTGCAACAGAGCTCTACTTCAGCAAGGAGCGCGCTCCTTGCTGTATTCTCCGTTTAGATTTTTGGGGTGGGGGGCACGTGGACGACTGGACTCAACGGAAAATTCGCTGGAAAATTACATAAACGTGTCACCACAGCGACTTTCTTTGTTTGTATAATTATTATCTGGCTTCAACCCGGGAATCTTTAAGTCAAGAGTGAATAGGTTACTTCTAGGTAAGCGCGCTCCATCGTCGACCGCATCGTCGCTTCCCATCAGGTGAGATAGCGGTCAAGCGCGAATCTATCATGAATAAAAAAAAAAATTTTTTTGGTTAGTTCTATGTAGCCAGTGAGCAATTATTTAGCGAAGCTGGTTTGATATAGGTATGAAGAACACCGAGTACAAAATACAAATTTAATTAAACAAATCTTAAAAAATAAAGTTGTGCTTTTTCTTCATAGTATTAACACTTCCGCTTCCGCTAAGATTTACTTTTGACATCTGTTTCCGTTAAGACACTTCCGTTGCTTCACTCACTATTATAGATATGTTACCATAGAAATATAAAAAACAATTACCTACCTTACTACCACGCCAAAATTTGCGCGTAAATTCTAGATGTTAGTGTCATTCACGCGATTATGAAGTCATGTTCCACGTAAGATGACTCACAACTCATAATGACGCCGACTTTGATATGTTCAGACTGCGGTTAGTGGGTTCAAGAGATAGAAGATAGCGTTTGTTGCATCGGGTGGATAGAGTATGGGCTAAGGGGATGTTCGTAAAAGTTACCGTGACACTGGAACGCAAAGGGCAACTGACTGACAAAACAACGCACACGAATTTATTGTGCGTACAGCTAAAGAGTGGAATTCCCTGCCGGATTCTGTGTTTACTGCTACAACCTAGGAAGGAAAGGAAGTCTAGAGTGAAGTAAGATAGAGGTAGAAGTGCGAGTCGGACTCACGCACTAACGGTTCCGTACAAACATACTTGTGAAAACAGTTCAATTCCCGAATTGAGTTACGGAGATTTTTCCGAATCGCAAATTTTTTTTTGTGTCGTAACTACAAATTTACAGTTTTCAGATTTTTTCCTATACTTGTGTTATGAGACCTTGCTTCTTGCCAAACAGGATTCTAGGTCAAAGGAAAGTACCCTATGAATTTTGATTCCTTTGAGAGTGTCGAAATGTACGTTTTATGCAACATAAACGTATAAATCAAAGTTCTAAGTTAACTATTTTTTTATTCGGTAATAAACTAGTGCACCTCATGACCTCACCATCAATTATTGGATCACTGCTTACATCAGGTGGGATCGAAGTCAAGCACTAGTTTATATCTTTAAAAAAATCAAACCATTCTTCGACCACATCATCACAAGGAGGAGGATCATCAGAGGAGGGGAGCATAAAATCCGCCGGTTGGGTCGATTATACCCAAAAGTCTTAGGCCGTGCGCGCACTGCCTTGCGGTGGAATGCGGTGCGTTTATTCTACCGTGCGGTAGAATAAACGCATTCACAGGGCCGCGCACTGCCGCGAAACTAACGCACGTTTTAACCGACTTCAAAAAAAAAGGAGGAGGTTATCAATTCGGTTGTATTTTTTATCATCATTTTTTTTTATGTTTGTTACCTCAGAACTCCATCGTTTATAGACCGATTTGCTAATATTTTTTTTGCCTTTATAGGAAAAATCCAGTTCTGATGATGGGGTCCAATTTTTAGGTCAATTATGGACCGGTTTTGATTTATTAGAACGTGTATAGGTACCTACTTCCAAATTTCATAGGTTTCATACAAATATTATCATGACCATCGAAGATATAGAACGAAATTCCTCATAGGATCATAGCAGCTGATCATGATCAGCTGCTATGATCCTATGAGGAATTTCGTTTCGTTTCGTTCTTTCTATGGAAAGTAGTCACGGAAACTCCGTAATAAAACAATATACCTACCTATTCTTATTTTAGATTTAAATTGTTTAAACTCTATTCATGTGGCCTCCTGTAATTGAGGAAGTGCGCTAATTTAAAACTTAAATGTATTCAACACTTATATTTGTGTGATCATCCTTTCATGGAGGCCCTAAATAAATAAAATATAAAAAAATAATGTATCTCAACTATGTCAAAAAACCACAGTGCAAAATAACTTTACTTTTAAAATAACTTAAATATCGACGAGACAAAACAAAACTAATATAAAAATACCGACTTCCGACGAAGTTATTTTACACTTTGATTTTTTTTTACTATCTATTTTATACTATCTTCATTGTGATATCTATGTGAGTATGAAGTTCCGTTGACCATTTCTGGTCTTCTTCATCAGTTCCACTTCATCAAATGTTACTTTTTGACTGTAAATGCTTAAGTTCTCGATGAAAATACCAAAATCACTATAAGGTGGCCTATAATTTTTGAGGAGTAGGTACCCTCGATTCCTCATGGATTCCATCATCAGAACTGGATTTTTAAAAAATTAGGACTAATCTGGAAGCATATCTCATATGGGAAAAAAAATATTGCAAATCGGTCCAGAAACGACGGAGTTCTGAGGTAACAAACATAAAAAAAATGATGATAAAAAATACAACCGAATTGATAACCTCCTCCTTTTTTTTGAAGTCGGTTAAAACGTGCGTTAGTTTCGCGGCAGTACGCGGCGATTCCTAGATCTCTATACGATACAAAAATATTTGCGGTAGATTCACCGCAAATTTGCAGCGAGAGGCCAACGGTGATTCTACCGCATGCGTTTATTTCACGGCAGTGCGCGCACTTCTATGAGACTCCATACTTCACAGATTATGCGTTAGAAAAACGCAAGGCAGTGCGCGCACGGCCTTACAGTGCCCTCCGAGTCCAATTTAATAATGCGTTCAGGATGTTGATTTGATGGGGCTGCTGTGATTGTGTAGTGCATCAGGGATATTTGCTGAACATTCCGTGGACTGCTTTTACGCTACGATGCGAAAAAAATACGAATCCGTGGTGCGTAGAGTGCGGGGCAGCGCCAACAGCATTCGGCTGAACTGTGGCTACATCAATCATTGTTCGGCCATTTGATATGGAATGGCGCAGTAGTGATTGTTCTTCTTTTTTACATGTTTTGTTGTAGGTAGTTTTAAGTATTACTGACACTAGTCTATAAGAACATTGTTACTAACAAATTGGACACCATGATCTGAAATAAAGTATTTATTATTATTATTATAAAAAAATGAAGAGAAAATACTGAATATAGGTACCTACACAATATGTGTAAGTAATTATATGTGTTTTAAACGGGAAGGTGCGGATTTGAGCAGCAAGCCAAGTCTTGCAACCATTATCAGCTACCCAAGAGCAGTGTCTTTCAAGTTGTTTGGCGGCTATTAATTTGATGTCCATTCGAAACTTCAAAAGCTTACACAATCGCACATCTGTCAAAACGTGTTACGGTGGCTATCAAAGGCATCAGTGGCTAAAGACGTCACTGCAGTTGGTGACTGAAGATAGGCATTTTACCACACCACGCCACACGACTTAGTAAGCCAACTAAGCCATCCAATTGCACACGAACTACCTAAACGTCCCGTTACCGCTCATCACTTAAAACCTATCCTTAATTGTGATCATGACACTGTGACAGAGCAATGACCTTGTGGCTCTCTGCCCCGAATTTTAATTTTGTTTGTTTACGCACATTACGCGTTATCTAAAATATGTCTAGAGCAAACTAAAACAGTCTACTATTAATTATTTATCAGTAATGATGACTAAATGGCGAATGGAGAATTGGAGACTGACCAAAACAGGATTATCATCCCAAATTGGAAATTACTTTGTTGTAGAAAAAGGGGATAGGAAATAGAAATGTTGGGCTGTGAAAAAGACGGATAAAAAAGATTGCATGTAGCGGAGATGAGAATGTAGAGATGAATGTGTGCGGTGTGGCGAGAATTGATAAAGTGAGAAATGAGTAGATATTAGAGGAGTTTTTAAAGCAGAGCCAGTGACTGAAAAGTTGAAGGATACTTAATCGTTTATCTTAGTATGTGGAGAGGAAGGTTGAAACGCATGTTGATTGTTGCTAAAAGAGTTATGAGTATAGGGAGGCCAAAGAAAAGATGGATTGATTGTGTGAGATGTGGTATGAAAGAAAAGGGAGTTAGTGATGGCATGACGGGTGATAAATAGGAATGACAGGATGGAATGGAAGAAAAAAACTTGTTGCGCCGACTCCAAATAATACGGTACAAGGGCAATCTGAAGATGAGATTGGTGATGAGAAAAACTGAATGATGATAAAAAATGATGTCTCGATTTCTCGAATAAAGTTGCGAGATGAGATCAGTTGACAGTTTTCCCCTTCCTGGCTGCTCTTCGATTGTATCTTTTAGGACACTGGGAAAGCACGAACAGAGGCTAATTTAAAGACAGTTGATACAACATGGAATTGTGCTATAGGTTAAAAATTATAATTACAGGTATCGGCACGAATCTTGAGCGCTCGGCGAAAGAGTGGGGATCGCTTTGCGCATCGTACACTTAAGGCACAAAAAATGTAGGTACACCTATTTTATTTTATTTTTTCTTTTATCTTTCTTCTTAATTCTGGTTGAAGGTAAAAGTTAAAAAAAAACCATAAATAGTTTAAATCAAAATCGCTGTGTTCGTCTGTCTGTTTTTCCGTTTACTTATTAACCATGCAACAGATTTTCATACGGTTTTCATTATCTTTTAGAGAATTTCTACCGGAAGGTATGTATATTGTAGCAAAGACGAAAATTTCAAAGATTTGTAACACCCCTACGAAGAAATTCCTAACATTTTACCTACTTTTGAAAGGAACTTTCTCTGTGTGCCTGTTATGCGTTCTCGGCTAAATCATTTTTGGTGACATAATAACCACTAATAAAATAACCAATAATAAAAATAAAATCGATGGATTAAAAATCACGACTAAATTTTTTGGCACGGAAGTGTACTCGTCGTCGTTAAAACGTGTAGCAAGCGCAGGGAACCAAGTGACGTCTATGATGTGATGCGCGGCGAGCCAATCACTGACACTCCCCGCCCCCGCGTCTCACTTCATACCACCAAAGAGACCTGATATTTTACTTCTGCGCAACTCGCAAGTTATCAGCACTCAAGATCCGTGCCGATACCTGTACCCCTTTAACCGCCAGCGCCGGATTGGTCCGACGCGACTGTTTTCGAGTTCAATTCGCCAGGGACGTGTTTGCGACTGGGTACCTACTCCATCTCGTTTAGCTCTTCAATCCCCATATGTGCCAGAAGAGAGATGAGATGGAGTATTTGGTCGTGGACCAGCGACCCTGGCGGGATAAACGCGAAGTGGTTTGGCGGATGATATATTCGACGCAGGAGAGGGATAACTAGGTACTTATAAAAGTAAGTGGCCCGACGGAAAAGGTGTTAGTTTATACCTATTATGAATAAACATGAAGAAACAAATAAGATTTAGGTATTTAAGTTTGTAACTTTCTTCTATCATAAGAAAAATTAAGCAATACGAATGCCTTAGGTAGGTATTAACTGTACGCAATTGACCTAATTAGTAATTACTTACTTAACAAATTGTTATCGGTTACTTAACTACTCTAATTGATAAGAACGAATTTCACGTCCTAATATCCAACGTTCATAAAAATACAATTAGAAAAGTCTCGAATCGCTAGTTAATTATTTCTAGAATAGAAACAGATTACAGTTAGGTAGGGTATCTAGATTTTGTAGAAATAATGATATCAACGAGGAATATTATTCTACTCTTTGAACGAGGATTACACTATTTTATAATGGCGTGAAGTTTACATATTTTGATAACTGCGCCATCTCTCGGCCTTTATTAAATACGTACCTAATTTGTTTGGTAAACGTTACTTGCATATCGTCGCTGTAGAATGATAACCTCGTATGTCCAGAAATCCAAACTTTACAGGAAACGAAAAAAACGGTTAATTTCGTCATTGTTTAAAATGTTTTTATGCGCTTTTGTCTCATGTTTTGAATGATAAAAAGGACTTATTTATGTTATTAATCAATGCCTTACTTAACTGGATTATGCCAGAAAAATGACATAAGAGGTTTTCTGTTCTTATGTCTACGTAGTTACGAGGTTTTCAAAATAAAGACACTGAATTAGATTAAAAAAATAATGTTTAATGAATAAAATGTGAACAAGTTTTTGGTAACAAATCAGTACAGTAAGATTTTCTTTCACAGAGATCAGTGGAATTACAAGCTTAACCTGATTAACTTATACCTAATCATAACTAAACGAAATCCGTTTTCATCTACATACCCAAAGTAAACAACAATACTTACTTAAGAGAAAAAGGCAAAAACAAATTAAATAATTATGAATGGGGCAAGCTGTTGTAAAATGGATGTAAATCTCGAGGAATGACACATTTCAATTCCTGAAACAAAGACGGAGATTCGTCTAAGTCAGCAAGGGTTATTAAGTCTTCTGGTGGCGAATAGTTCTTAAGACATGCTGCCACTAATTTTCTGCCTCTACTGAACATTTTACCTAAAAAAAAAATAATAATACCAATTTAAGTTTAAAGAAAAACCGTAAAACCGGTAACAGTCATGACATGAAAACCTCGTATGTTGTTTGAATTTACAACTATACGTGGTTTTCCAATTTACTTTAGACATTGGCAGAATAGTCGACATCGGCTCTACTTGCCATTATTTAAGAATAGAATAGAATAGAACTATACGTGGTTTTCACGTGTGACTTTTGACTTATTGCTGTCAAGTCAATACTAACCTAATATTTGCAACCGTTATTGATCATAAATCAACATTCCCTAAGATACCACTTTATTTTTACTATTGGGAGTGAATAGTTTGACGATTTAGATCCGTTAAAATCTTACGTGAAAACCTAGTATGTCACTAGTTGGTTTGCATTACCGGTGACATACGGGGTTTTCCTTGCAATATTCCCGCCAAATAAACGAACGCATATTTATTGCTAAACGACTCCCCAGTTATAAAAATACAACCAAAACGTACTTAAAAACATAAAAATTTAAATAAAACTTACTTCAGATCGCTTTATCCACAATTTTTCACAAAAATCTTAATAATACACAGCAACGCCCACACCATGCACTTTTTACGTGGTTTTCTCACTTGTGAATAAGTGTATAGTAACAAGACGGCCGACGAGTCATAGATAAGAGGTTTTCGTTTTACTCAATAGATGGCACTTGTAGTCATTTAATGGGTTCACAGTTTCGCCGTATTATAAAATACGAGGTTTTCATACGATTTTTACAAAAAAAAAAAATTAATGATTTTTTGACATACGAGGTATTCATTCTACAGCGACGATATTCAATTAATTATGTAGCGTTGTTTTATAACAATGAGGACTAATAATTATATAATGCTAATTACTGTTAATTAAGATTTATTATAATTATCGTTAGCGGGTTCAATTACGGTTCAAAGCCCACTTAGGGCTTTCTTTTCACTTAAATTTCACAAATGATAAGAGATGGTGCTAGTATCTTCGCTTTTGGTATGAAGTACGATAGCGTTGTTGTGGAAAACGTCAATAATTAATTCAGTTTTTTTTCTCTCTCACTCCTATTATTCATGCCCACGTGCGACCGTAATAGATGCGCTGCATCATGACGGAATCTGAAGAAACGTCGGGAATTATAACCACTTTGTTTTAATTTATATGTGTAAACATTGCGTTTATATTAATTTTTGCGTGTACCTGTGATTTATAAAATTGTGTTATTGAATTGGTTGTTTGTGCACGGTGACAATGGATCTTTTGGAGCTCCCCGTTGTTATGATCGAAAACATTTTTTCGTATTTATCCTACGATGAAATCGCAAAGAATAGAATGGTGAGTGAATATTCATGCGTTTTATTAATAAAAAAGAATTTGTTTGATTAGAAAATCGTATATTGAGAGTTGCAGTCATGTTTTTCAGTTCATAATCCTCACGTAACGATTTCATTCATAGCAATGTTCTAGGCGTTTCATCTACTGGCTATGTACTTTATTTATATACTTCTATTTATAACTGTGCTAATGTAAATTCACTATGCTCGTTTGGTACTTACATCTTCCTGGCGATAATGTCGACGGACATCCTTGATCACCGATTCTAATTTTTTTTCGCCATGTGGATAGGAAAGACCACAGCCTTATTACTTTAACTTCCTAGGTTCCTATACTTAAAATATCCCATGTTTATGATTTAATATTGAAATAATTCTTTCAACAACATTATAAATATACATGTGACTGGTCCTGATTTTTATCTTTCCATTCAGTTCATAAAATCAAACTGCAATACAATAATATTTTAATTATTAATAAAAGATAATCTTCAATTTTGATTGATTGATTTGTATTAATCAATCAAAATTGAAGATTATCTTTCTTTTATCTTGTATTATTTGCTTTCATTTCCTCATGAGATCCTCGATTAACTTGTGTAAACAATCTACTCAATGCTACTTTAATTTTAGAAACATAAATGATTACCTGTCATGAATAGATACATAGGTACTTCAAAGTTTACATAACTGTGTTTATTAAAACATTACCCCACTCTAGGAAAATATTATATATTATTATTAATAATATAATATAATGTTCCACAACTATCACACAATGCCGTCTAGTCCCAAGCTAAGCAGAGCTTGTGTTATGAGTACTAGACAATTGATAAACATACTTATATATTTCTAAATACATACATATTATAGATAAATTACACTCGACACAGAACAAATGATTGTGCTCATCACACAAAACTTTGTGCTGGGTGGCAATCGAACCTACGACCTCAGGCATAGCAGTCAGGGCCACTAGCCACTAGACCAACAGGCCTATCAAATGTAAACTCACCACAGACCCGGAACAACAATCTGTTGGTCATACAGATATTTGTTCCTTACGGGAATCGAACCGGCGACACAGAATCATACAGCCAATTGCTCAACCACTGCGCCAACCGTGTTGCCAAACTTCTGTTGCTAACTGACATACTAGATAGTAAAATTCTAATTAATAACTGTATATCAAAAGGTATTTAAAATTGATTTTAACACTAGCTGTCTCAGTGGTTTCACTTGCGGTATTGGCTATGTATCTATCTATTTCTATATTGTTTCCGCACTTAGTCCTATGTGGACCATTGTACGTGGTCGGTCCTCGGTATTGGCTATTTCTCTGCTCGTTTTAGTTGTAACTTGAAGTTACGTAGCAAATAGCTTTCTTCGATAAATGCTCTATCCAAATTTTTTTATTTAAAATCACTAGTTCCTGAGATTATTGCGTTCAACCAAAAAAATCTAACAAGTTTTTCAGCTTTATAATATTAGTTTAGATTCTGCTGTTAATATTTTGATGACTTAAATCAAAACCAATTTGGTTTTGATTTAATTTTGTTTGGTTGGGATTTTCTTTTTAATAATTATGAGAATTAAATGAATTAAAAATGATAATATTTAATTTTTCATTTAATAAAATATAATGTCAGATTTTCAGGCTTCTGAGTATCTCTGACAAGCATTGCTAATTTCAAAGATCAACTCATATGGCTGAATGTTGTCACATTTATTTTGCACCTTTTTAACTATTGTAACTCAAACTCAATTTCAGGTTTCCCGAGCCTTCAACGAGATAAGCATGCGGATGTTAAACCGAGGCTTCATGATGATTGAGAGACGTCATGCTATGGCCCTCAAGAACGTGAAGGCACAGCTTCCTCGAAGGGAGTCCGAGCGACGGTACCAACACCTATTGTATTAAAGCCCAGTTTCTGAAACAAAGATTGACAACATGCGACAAATTGACGTCTACTAGTTTCCGATCAAAACTAGTTTTTACGGCCGAAACCGGAACTTCATTTCGGCTTTGGTCTCAGTTTCGGCCAAAACCAAAACCGAAAAAAAAATTGGTTTAAAGAAATATTTACTAGCTTGTGCCAGCAGCTTCGCCCGGTTAAAAGTAGGTTTCTCCATACAAACTGAACTCCCGTTTCATCCCTTTAGGGTGTGAATTTTGATTAAACCTCTCTTAGTACTCACCTACGTCATAAAAGAAAACATTCTACATAATTTCATGCTCCTAGTCCCAGTAGTTTAAACTGTGCGTTGTCAACGTCTGTCAACTGTCAGTCAGTCCGTTTCTCCTTTTTTTTTATATAGATATATTTAATTAATCATTTAGGCTCTGATCTTTGAGGTTCAAACCAAAATTGCTTTTTGCCCAATAAATAAGGTGCATCAAAATATGTCCGATCGCGATCGGATTCAGGTAGTTTCGGCTGGAGACTGTCCTCCAGCAGAAACCGAAACTAAGCCGAAATATGGTTTTTTGGAGAATCTAGGCCGAAGCCGATAGTTTGGTCGAACACTAGCGTCAACTGCTGTGATTGGTTAAGGAAATTAACACCAGCCAATTACATAACCTGACTTGCGTTTAATCTGTGGTGTGTTGATTAGTTATTTTCAGAAACTGGGTGTGAATCTCTTACTAACAAACACTGGATGGAGTCTTAAATTGGGTACTTGAATTTTCTATTATTTGAATCAAAAAGTAGTTTTATCCAAAATCGCAAATAGAATTTTACAAATCAGTTCATAATATTAAGCAAGTTAAAAAACGTTTCAAATCTGGTCAAAGGAGAAACTATATAATAACAGAAAAAGGATGCCCAGACTACAATGTGACGTCGTCGGTGCCATTAGATTACGCGCGTAGAAAAGAGATGGGACGTGATTTTCAGAATAAGATTTACTTTTAGTGTTGTTTGTTGTTTAGTGCAAAATATTGTATAAAAATTAGCACAGGCAAAGGCGAGTACCCAATTACTACTATTTTGAGGTATAAGGGAAATCTTACTAACACACGTGGATCAGCATTATTGTATCTCCATCTTTTTCAGTCAACAATCTCATCAAGATTTTTATAGAAATGGCGAAATATGATTGTGCTCTTATGATATCGTTATGAAATATACGGTTTGGCCAATACTGGCTTGATAATTTTTCATCATTTGCTTAGCCTTTCCGGGCCTCTCCTATGTTCGGGCCTTTCTAAATAAACAGATGCAGCTGAATACCAATTTTACACAGAGAAAGGGCTTATCTGTCCTCTGCTACACATAATCGTCATTTTAGCCAAAAGATGTCCACTCTTAGACATAGGCCTCGCGAAGTCGCGACTCGCATCCCTCGGATTCCCGCGACCCTTACCAGGTCATCGGTCCAGTAAGCTGTTGATCCCCGCACGAACGCCGGCTCTCGGGCGCCATTGTCTTACTATTGTGTCTCTAATTACACTACTCAACGAGTTAAGTGGGAGGCCTTCCAACGTTGCGTTTTCCTGCTCCACAACCGATTGTTTATTACCCGACTGCAGTTATTTTTATTATTGATAGGCTCGCATTTGACTACTATCCCACCGGATGGTAAGCGATGAATTTGTCATCATTAAAGCACTGAGCTCAGAAGTTTTATTTATGTACCTCTACACAGCGTTTATTAGTAAAGGTAGACCCCACAAAAAGTGCCGGACCTAATAATTCTTTAATATATTCAGGATTGATTCACTTGAAACTTACCAAAAGGAACGAGTACAAGTACTGGCAGAACAACTTGCGTTTCGTATGGTGCTCCTTCAAGTGAACTATTGGTACGACAACGCCTATATCCAAAAACGCCGCATATTGATTGCAGACACGATCGCTCGCCTCGATGGCACCCCACCAATTGGGTACATCTTTCATTTCATCGTGATCTCTGCTAAAGACAGAGATAGCAATAGTTCTTGCTGTGGTGTGACGATAGATTGTTGTACTGTTCTAATACAAATACAAAAGAGAAAACCAGAGTGACAGATTGTTAAGCGCGTAAATTTGCGGTGATTGGTTGAATGGATTGGCAACAGATTGTGAATTTCTCCAATTACATATTTTTTTTAGTCGTATCTTCGTCGCAACACACTGGGAACATTGCTTGACGGTTTATTGTGTGGGTCTTTTAATGTTTTAATGGTCTGTTACAGATACCACCATCTTTCTCGCCACTGTGACATCCTGACTTCCATAGAGACGCGCATCTCAATGCTCAACATGACGTATTCCAAGTTCATAGACAATGGACTCTGTTGCTTTATACCTGGGAAGGTCAGTTAAATTTCTATGGTATTAAGATTCAGTTTAAGGCGGGATTAAAAAAAAATTCAAAATATTTTTATTTCACATAGGCCTACCTACATGGGCACTTATAAAACGTCAGAAGCTAGTGCATGGTTCCAAATTGGTCGTTTCCTATGGAGAAGAACCGGAACTCAATGGTTACTCTTTAAAAAAAGAGTGGTTGATGTTACAATATTTCCATATTACAGTATTAATAGTTATTATGTAAGAACAGTGTAGACCAGTCAATATTGTACCCAAAAGCACAATAAAAAAAATCATAATAAAAAAGTGAGTTATCGTAATAGGAAATAATCTAAGAATTCGTGGACTCTACAGTGTTCTCCCATTTAGAGGTAAGTTCAGTGACTGTTTTAGTTATTCGCAAATTGATTCCTAGCGGATATTGTGATTTAAAATTGGTGTAGTTTTGTATCTCAAGTGCAACTGGACGTGGAATCATTGAAACAGAGAGTCAAAAATATAGAAAAATAAGTTATTTACACAATTGTCTTCTAAATACTAATATCTTACAATATAAAAATGAGATGACTCATTTTAGTACATTTTATTTGGTGAGGATCAAAGAACACAAATTGCAATGTAATTGGAACTTTATTATGTTTTACATAGAGTTTTTCAAACTTCAGCTCTTTTAATACCCACAGGTAATAGACGAAATAAGACGCGTCCTACAATTAGTAGAGACAGCAACGACACCGCCACGGGCTCACGAGGTGCTGCAGGAGCTGCGTGACATTTCCAGCATGGCTATCGAGCACTTTGACGATAAGATCTCGCCGGCCTTCCGCAAGCGCTTGCAGCAGGGCGCCATGCCACCGCAGCCCAGGCCGCCCAACGGTAACCTCATGAATGGTGTATGACTACCAGAACGACTGTCAAAGATTAACAAATGACCATATATTACCCATCCATAGACTGACCCCGTCAAGCGTTGCTGAACCTCAAATTTCGAACTGTGGCTGTTATTATTTAGCCACGAGCTTATTTCTTGTTTTAAATATTTCATACTTCTCTATTTAAATATTTTATACTTCTCCATTAGATTGTAGAGAGAGAGAGAGAGAGAAAGGGAGATTGTACATCAGTGGTGGCCCAGTGGTAACGGCCCCGACTTACAAGTAGGTTGTGGGTTCAAACCTGACCAGGCGCATTACTTTGTGTAATTTATTTTCATCACCACTGCCCTCAAAACGGTGATGGGAAACGTCGTGAGGAAACCTAGCTAGCTTGTCCTCGAACTAAAAATTCGCAGACACGGGCCTGCGTGATGGATTGGAAGGAAGCCTAAATTCGAGCAGTGCTAACATTATAAGGCTGGTTATTTTTTTTGTTATAGTTCTCCATTTAAATATAATTAATTTAATATACTGTTTCTCTTTTTCTCCACAGCGGTGCTGGCCCCGTTAGCTATTCGCCAAGAGATGATCCACTTACGCCGCCGCTCCATCTTGAACGCTAAGCTGTCGCTGTATCTCGCCAATCAATACAAGAAATTCTACAAACGGGTAAGATAGTTTTTTACTTTTTATTTGTAGCTTACTAGTGGTATGTAGTTTCTTGTATTTAATATTGTAACCACATGATATTTCATCTTTTGTACGGTCAAACGCGCGTCCGAGATAAAACTTAGTAGTCGACTAATTTTTTAAATTCTTTGTTTCAAAAAGTAACAACCAATAATCGTAAGAGAACTTACCAAGATTCGTTTTTGGTTTAGGCCAGGTTCCGCCAAAAATCTGGTTTCGGCCTAAAGGTAGCCGAATATTTGGCATGAGCGAAACTAACGTCAGCTGACAGTTGTGACAGATACCTAAAAACTGACTGTCTTGTTCGACAATGTATGTTATCATTTTTGGATAATCGTCGATTGATTTATTTATTAAGTATTTTATGATAGTTTTGACTGTAGAACTATATCAAAATATAGTAGTTAGAAATAAATACATATATTGAAATATTATTTTTTATCAGTTTTTTGGCCTCGTCAGTTTCGTTTTTAGTGACGGCCGAAACTGGAAGAGGAGCCGAACATTCGGTTACAGTTTTTGGCTGCAAGTTATGTTCGTTAATAATAATCGTAAATAGAAAGTTTTTTAAAAATCCGTTCAAAATTATGGGAGTTAAAAATCTTTGTAATCTGATTGACGGGAAAACTGTGAAGTAACAGAAAAAGATGCACAAATTGAAATGTGATGTCACCGCCGTTAGGTTATGCGCATACTAAGGTGTTAGCGAAATGTTCCCATCATGCCCCTACTCTTCCACATACCAATATAGCATAATCAGCCTTATAATGTTCCCACTGTTGGGACTCAGGCCTCCTCTCTAGAAGAGGGAATGGGCCGTAATCCACCACGCGGGCTCAGTACGGTTTGGTGGATGTCGCATGTTTTCGAATTTTCTAGAACCGAAAATGAATTTTTGGTTCTAGGACATGCCGGTTTCCTCACGATGTTTTCCTTCACCGTTCGTTCGAGAAGTGGTGATGAAATAAATTACACAAAGTAATGCGCTTAGCTGGGTTTGAACTCGCGACCGCGCGCTCGTAAGTAGGGACCGTTACCACTAGACCACCACTGCTCACTAGGCCACCATATATCAATATATGAAATTTTAATTGCTGCCTTATTTAACAACCGATAAACTATTTACTTTAATTATCATGTATGGTGTTATTTCAGATGATGGATTACAAGAAAGTTGCTTGGCGCCAGCAGAAGACTATTCGAGAGCTCACCAAGAAGCAGCGGGAGCAGGATAATGCTATTGGTAATTGTGTTTAATTTTAATAATCTCTATTGCATTGAGACCGAAAAGAAAATATAGATAGAGAATCTATGTACGTATTTGGATTTCGTCGCTGCGGCCAGAGCTGCGCTCAAGGCTGTTTTCTTAGAGAATAACACGACAAGCGTTTTCTAACGTTTTAGAATATTTAAAAAATACGGTTAAATATTAGTAAAATATTTTAGTTAGTGAAAAGTTTAATAAAAACTATACTCTTGAGAGTAAATTTGGTTTGATGCATGTTGAACGGGTACGGATCCCCATACAAGGGCAATCTCTTTTTTATATGTGTTTTTAGAGAATGAATACCTATAAAGGGAAATCGAAAGTTTTTTAATCAATATTTATATACTAAATACCAATACCAATACTTGCTCTTTATTTCTTAACTTTATTTGGTTAGATAATGGTAGTAAAAGTAGTCCGCAAATAACCGATACGCACGTGTTGTTGGGTCATTCAGTTCCCTAAAAAAAGGTGGAGTTGAGTGGGGCTGACTATGACTATGACATAATAGAAGCGGCAATAAATATGTAACTCATAATATGACTTAAAAGGAGGAGTTTCTTACACGTTCTTCTCCATAAATTAGAAATCTACGCTTTGGAATATGCAATTTAGCTTCACTTTTTTGTCTGACCGACATTTTGACAATTCAAAATTGCCTGTAAATGCTTTATTTGAAATATATGTTTTTGATTTGATTTGGTCAGTTTATGTGTGGCTTATTAAACGCCTTCCATTTAAGAAAAGTTTAAAAAATAAGTTTAATTTAATTTCTATTTATTATTTCAGCTGAATTGAAGAAGCGTATAGAAGAATGCGACATCAAATACAGTGAACTAACGCACACCAACCAAGCGGTTGGAGGGGCTATTGCTGGTAAAAATAATATTTTTATTAATGACCGACCAAAAAAAAAGGTTTTGCAGCCGAAACCGAATTTTCGGCTCCTGTTCTAGTTTCGGCCGAAAAAGAAACTGACAGAAAAATTGACAAAAAATAAAAATAATATTTTGATACAGTTATGTATTTCTTGTGGTGGCCGAGTGGTAACGGCCCCGACTTACGAGTTGTAGGTCGCGGGTTCAAACCCAGCCAGGCGCATTACTTTGTGTAATTTATTCCATCACCACTGCTCTCAAAACGGTGAAGGAAAACATCGTGAGGAAACCGACATGTCCTAGAACCAAAAAATTCGAAAATATGTGACATCCACCAACCCGCACTGGGCCCGCGTGGTGGATTACGGCCCATTCCCTCTCCTAGAGAGGAGGCCTGAGTCCCAGCAGTGGGAACATTGAAAGGTTGATTATGCTTATGCTATGTATTTCTAACTATAATCATAATAGTTTATTTATTCAGTCATCATACATTTAGTTTTTTCACAACACAAAAAAGATTAAATTATACTAAATTAAAATTAAATTTATTTATTTATTAAATTACTCGTGTCACGAAAGACCTCTGAAGTGGGAATGAGTCTCTGTCCTGACGTGTCTTCAACAATTTTTTTCGGCTGCCACGCAATTTTCAGATCAGGGATACCGTTTTCTGTGAATAACGGCGTGAAAGCCAGTTCAGTTCACCAGTGTATAACACAAATAATCGAGTAAATCCACGATTACTTAATAAAGAAGTGTAGTCGGCAAACAACACCGTATTAAGTTGTTTTTGCAACTAATGGGGTAAATCATTAATATAAACTAAAATTAAAAAAGGACGTAAAATTGAACCGGGAACCCCATTTTCAACATGAATTAATCCCGACGAATTGACACCGTTTATCTGAACTAATTGCTGTCTGTCATTCAAATAATATGACACACATAAATGAGTTAGTCAGTTTTTAGATATCTATCACAACCATCACCTCAAAGACGCTAGTTTCGTTCTAGCCGAATATTCGGTTACTTTTTGGCCGAAACCGTAACTCCAGCCGAAACTAGTTTTTTTTTTACTTCTGTCGCTCTAGGGCAGAGCACGAGGACGTGTCAGACTTTTACTGACTAAAAGCGCACCTATGTTCCTTCAGTTGCCCAGTTCAGATGTTTCATGACCAGCCCCCCTAGCCAAGTTGCAAACGATAAACGTGAACGCTTAGTAATCTCCAATAGATTTCAACTTTATACTTAAGAGCATAAAGTTGAAAATCTATTAAAGACTACTGAGCGTTAGCGACCGGAACGAACGAAAACACTATGTAATCTTCAATAGATTTTCAACTTTATATCCAATAACATAAAGTTGAAAATCTATTAAAGACTACTGAGAGTTTACGTTTATCGTTTGTGACTTGGCTAGGGGGGCATAGCTGACATCGGCCATGCTGGGCCCCTATGGTTTTGCTGACATCCTTTTGAAGCGTGCGCGGAACACTACGCGCCGTCGACGACTCGGGATCTGTCCGGACGGCAAGCTACCTAATGCTTGTCGTTCGCAAACCCGCGCCTACTGTGGCACCTTTTGTACCTTTGAAATTTAAAAAAATGATTCATGGTTCCAGCGAGTGCCGCAGGTGATGTAGCGATTGCCAGCACGTCATCCCAGCCACTGCGACACTTCTCATCTCAGATCAAACTGGATCTGTCCGTGCTACCCATCGGCACTTCCAAGAGGAACAACAAACGTAAGATAGCAACTTGTTATCATTATTTGCCTGATTTTTAGGGTTTCGTACCTCAAAAGGAAAAAATGGAACCCTTATAGGATCACTTTTTTGTCTGTCTGTCTGTCAAGACCCTTTATCTCGGGAACGCGTAGAGGTATCGAGTTGAAATTAAAACCATATACTCAGGTTTGCGGTCCCTTGAAGCTGGGAAAAAAATCAAACTTCTAAAAAAAAGATTTATTAAACGTTCATTTCGACACTCAAAGGAATCAAAATTCATAGGGTACTTCTCATTGACCCAGAAACCTGAAAGGATCATGACCAACGATGTATGGAAATCCGTCTTAAGTTGAAGCACAATAAATGTTTATTTAATATAGACTACGCTTTATATACTATTAAATAAAAATGTTCATTTTCACACAAACACCCGAGTTTTAAAGTAATTAAACAAAAACGGAGATAACCTACAAATTATGTCTAACCAACTCGCAACTTGTAAAATGACCACAGATCACTCATGTAGGTACAAAACAACATTGTTAGTTATCATCCGTCTGTCATCTGGCTTGACAGCTGCATCTGCGTGAGACGAAGCACAAAATAAATATTATATTATCGGAACGATAAAATACATATACAGTACGTTATGGTATTACTAATTACTTAGCTATTTAAGATATTGATATCATTTTTGTGATGTTTTTGTCTAAAGGTTCATACTTACGTACAAAGAGTATAGTAATTTATAGCTTACGTAACTCATACAAATGAAGAGAACGAAACGTCAATCATGACTGGAAATGTACCTAGCAATCGTTAATTTACTGTTTATCTTAAAATCATAATTCCGGATACGAAAACAGAATTCCTGAAGTGAAAAGCTGTAAAAAAATAAGCAAATAATTTCTATATTAATTTGATTTTCGTTCACGCATCTTTGCTAGACTGCTTTTGGTCAATCTTCTTTGGCATAAAGCAAGGTCTTATAGTATAGATATAGGAATAAATCTGAAAACTGTAAATTTGTAGTTATGTCACAAAAAAAACTTTTATTACAATTATTCGGAAAAATCTTCGTAACTCAATTCGGGAATTGAACTAGGCTGTTTTCATAGGTAAGTTTGTGCATTGAGGGTTCCCCTCAGTGTGCGAATCCGACTCGCACTTGCCCTGTTTCTTTTTTATTATACAATGTACAGTTTTGCAAAATATTTCAGGAGGCAATTATGTTAGTAATTATCGAACCAAATCGACAATAAAATGGGTAGGTACTTTTTAAAATTTATTCTTATTTACGGAAATCAGTAAAAGCGTTTCGTAGAGTAAGTGGGCGGAGCCTCGTTCTGGCGCACTCACGCACACAGTGACATGACGCGCTATAAATCGCAACGGGCGATTCATTAGTTAAAAAAAGGTTTATTATGAGAGTTATTCTGAATAACACTCTTGTATCATTGATTATTGATCCAGGTATCCTATTTTTATATGATTATTTACGAGTTTTATAACAACCTTCTGAAATTTCGTGTAGATTCAAAACTAGACCTTGTATATAAATGTATATTTGATTAACAACACATGAAAAAAAAATACTGCAAAGCAAAGAGGCGCTAGCGCACCATATTATGGTGCTTTAGGAGCATTTTTGGCTTTGCAGCATATTATACTGTATATAGCAGTCAGAAGCATAATTAAATTTTATACCGACTTTTTTTTTTGACTGGCCTGTTGGTCTAGTGGTTAGTGGCCCTGACTGCTATGCCGGAGGTTGTGGGTTCGATTCCCACCCAGGACAAATGTTTGTGTGATGAGCACGATCATTTGTTCTGTGTCTGGGTGTAATTTATCTATATATGTATGTATTTAGAAATATATAAGTATGTTTATCAGTTGTCTAGTGCCCATAACACAAGCTCTGCTTAGCTTGGGACTAGACGGCGTTGTGTGATAGTTGTGGAATATTATTATTATTATTATTATTATTATTATACATACTAATTGTAAGCAGAGAGCAGTGATAGCCGAGTGGTAATGGCCCCGACTAACGAGTTGTAGGTCGCGGGTTCAAACCCAGCCAGGCGCATTACTTTGTGTAATTTATTTCATCACCACTGCTCTAAAAACGTTGAAGGAAAATATCGTGAGGAAACCGGCATGTCCTAGAACTAAAAATTCGAAGACATGATAATGTGACATTCACCTACCCGCACTGGGCCCGCGTGGTGGATTACGGCCCATTCCCTCTCCTAGAGAGAGGAGGCCCGAGTCCCAGCAGTGGGAACAATAAGAGGCCGACTATGCTATGCTATACAGGAGTACAATTAAATTTTATACATACTATCTTACTAATTAAACAAGATGCTAATTATACTACTACCCACATTATTGACTTATTAATATTAGGGCCTGTTGTGATGCCACGAACACGCTCAATAAATCTGATCAAATCCTTCTTCCCCAGTACTGCCAAACATGAAGCCACGCAAGCCACTGATCAAGTTGCCGAGCTTGTCCGAAGACGACTCCGGACCGCCGCCAAAACTTCAAAAGATAGACGAAAGTCGTTTAAGCCCCGCCCCATCGACTTCCACTGACACACAGAGCCCAAGGACCAGATCACAGTCCACAATGGCGAAAATAAGAGGAATCACCGACGAAATAAGACATTTAAGTAATCTTTCAAAGACTTTTGAAAGCAAACTCAAACGCCCTCTAGGCTTAAGCGATATAGACATTAATGTACCTGATAGTAAAAAACAGAAATTAGATTAAGAGGTGAGTTGAACTTTATTGCGTAGTAGCAAGGTTGAAAGTTGATTTGCGATGATGCTTTGATATGTAACGTTCTTTTTATAATGTCTTTGTGAAGGCAGTACAGAAATTTAACTAAATCTATTGAGTGAAAATGTATGTTAGGAAATCATAGATAAGGTTCGCTTGTACTACAAATTACTAAATGCATTTTACGCTATTTAATTGCATTTTAAACTGGTTTATGCCCGCGAGAAAAGTTTTCAGGGAACGAAATTTCGGGATAATAGTAGATTATGTGACTAGGGGATAAAACAGTGTATCCCGAATTTCGAGAGAGATCTATTTAGTTAACTCCCGAGCACTGCGAGGGAGTTAAAATAGAAACTTGAGTGAAGTGAGCAATTCAAACCTCCCAAGACAAAGACAGCTTTATCCCCGTGTTGGATACTCTACTTTTTACACCTTTTGTGAGATAATTAAAAGACAAATTAAACTGAAACAAATAATAAATTAGAGAACCATAAATATTATTTACAAGTTAATGTTAACTGTCGCCTGACATATTTAAGATTTGAAACAAACAAAATTCACTACTAAATCGAACTAGTTTTAATTTTCTACAACACTCTTTAATTTTTTTTTCTATAGACACATCAGTAACCACATTATATTCTTGTTTTTGGTTACTGGCCAGTTTGATTTTTGAATAAACTCATCATCATCATCATTTCAGCCGATAGACGTCCACTGCTGGACATAGGCCTCCCACAAAACAAACAAAATGTCGCCACAATGAACGGTCCTGTGCATCTCACATCCATCGGATTCCCGCAACCTTCACCAGGTCATCGGTCCACCTTGTAGGAGGCTTTCCAACGCTACGTCTTCCGGTACGTGGTCGCCATTCCAGAACCTTTCGGCCCCAACGGCCATCCGTTCTGCGAGCAATGTGCCCTGCCCATTGCCACTTAAGTTTTGCGATTCTTCGTGCTATGTCAGTGACCTTGGTTCTCCTGCGGATATCCTCATTCTGCTGCGCTTCACTGCGCTGACGTTCATTGTCGAGAGTCACCAGTTTGGAGGTATGCGGAACGGGGGGGATCCTCCGACCAGACGGGTGTTATGTCTGGTGGGCAACTTAATAAACTAGTGCGCCTCACCATCAATGATTGCATCACTGCTTACCATCAGGTGGGATTGCAGTCAAGCACTGGTTTATATCAACTAAAAAAAAAAAACTACATGATAGACGATTTCGGACTGTTCTATATGTTCCAATCGCGCGGAGAACTTTAATTGAGCGATACGGGATTAGTTCTTATGCTACGCCATAGATGTCGTTACACCATCTTTAAACGATTAACAGAAACAGAAAGAAATTTAGATTTTTACCTCTAAAATGGTTTAGTGATTTTTTGTGCAAGCAGGGCCTCAGTATATTAAGTTTATTTTGCATGTTATAGTAAACTAATGTATCGTTCATTGAAATAACCTTTATGGTTTTATATTTTATATTATTCAACGTGTAATTAACCATTTGACCGCTTGCGTCGGGTTTTTCCGACGAGTGTTTTCGTGTCCTATTCGCCAGGGTCGTGTGTTTGCGACTGGGTACTCCATCTCGTTTAGCTCTTCAATCCCTCTAGGTGACAGAAGAGCTGACGAGATGGAGTATTTTGTCGTGGATGTACGATCTTGGCGGAGTAAACGCTGTTTGTCGGATATATCTGATGCAGAGGTTAAATGGTTAAAAATACAATATTATACCCAAAATGTGCATTTTGCTCTATAAATGTATGTACATAATAGGGTGACTGGTAATTAGTGACCGATACTTAAACACGTGATTGTACTCATGATTACAAACAACTTTCCAGAAGAAACTTTTTTTTTGAGTTTTTTTATATTATTTAACCGAAACATGTAGGTACCTACACTGATTATGTACACCTATGGGTTTGCAAGCCGCGCGGGTGCTCTATCACTATTGTAGGTAAGGTACAAAAAGTACATGAGACAACGGCCTTACGCGGCTAACAGTTGAGCGGTCGCAAGCGCGCACATGCGAATTTCAAACAGCTATTTTGTTATTGTCATAAAACTAACGAGTATATAAAAAAGTTTCTTTGGGAAAGTTGTTTGTAATCATGAGGACAATCACGTGTTTGAGTATCGGTCACTAATTACCAGTCACCCTATATATTTCGTAGAATAATCGAAGTGTAAAAGCGATTTTTCTTCCTAGTTTTCTAGGATTTTGCTTAATTTCTGATATTATAGTAGCTCACATTATTAGTGCATAATCTGTTGGAAATAATGACGCTAAAATCTAAGTACAAGTTATTAATAAATCATTTGTCTTAAGATTATTTCTATCAACATTTATAATTAGTTTGATACTGTTGCATATATCTGTCTGTTTAACTATTAAAAAGCCATAACTAAGTTATTCAGGTTCTTCTGTCGTGCAGTTCATACACTTTAACCAAGACCTGTACCATGATGTTTAAAGTAAGATTGTTTCATTCTTATTTCCAGTGTGGGTAAGAGATGGCGCTAGACAACCTGTATAGATCTGTCTCTTACCCACACTGAAATAAGAATGAAACAATCTTACTTTGAACGTCATGGTAACCCCCCTAATCGCCTATGTCGGAAATATCCGACAAACACGCGTTTATTCCGCCAAGGTTTCACATCCACGACCTAATACTCCATCTCGTCAGGTCTTGTGTCACTTATGGGGATTGAAGAGTTTAATGAGTACCCAGTCGCAATCACACGACCCTGGCGAAAAGGACACGAAACCTTTCGTCGGACCCATTCGACGCCGGCGGTTAAAGTGTTAAAAAGCCAAAAGTAAGCTATTCAGGTTCTTATGTCGTGCAGTTCATACACTTTAGTAATAATCTGGCGAAATTAGTATATGTCACGCATTGAAGATAATTTAGGAAAAGATGCCATTAATGGCTATTCAGACTAGGCGACCAAGACCAACGTCTTTGTTTTTGAATAAAATCGCTTTGTATGTTGTTTTTAGGGTTTCCGTACCCCTACCTAAAATGGAACTCTTATAGGATCACTTTGTTGTCCGTCCGTCTGTCTATCGGTCAAGACCCTTTATCTGGGAAACGCGTGGAGGTGTCGAGTTGAAATTAAAACTATACAATTTGTAAGTTAACGAAAAAAAAAATTAAATTTTGTGTTTTTTCATGATACATTTATGAAAATTTGTACATAGATTCTTTACATAAAAATATTAGACACGTGTATCGGGTTTCGCAAATACTAATACTAACGTTGTATAAGAAAAACAATACTTTCTTATAAGACTTATTAGCGTTTAAGTCTGTCATGTATTCGTGACCGTGGCGTACTGGACACATTTTATCTCAATGCGTGACATATCAAAAAAGTATATCGAAAATGATTACTTACTTGAAGAATAAATGGATTAAAATTATATGTCAAAATCCGCCTAATCCTTTTTTTTTTGTAGGTTATATGTTTAAATTCGAAATTAGTGTTAAAAAATTAAAATGTAAAAAGCCTATTTGGTCATATTCTGACGAAATTATTGTTATTGTTCTAATACCGATGATTCGCATCACACGGTATTTTATTATATTCCAATATTATATTGTAAGAGGACTACATGACCTAAAAAAAAACTCGGCATCAGACAGCACCTATCATCCACAGTGCAGTCGCGCATTTTGAACTTTTTCGGCCATGTATCTCGTCGTGGTAATGACTCCATAGAGCGTCTCGTAGTGCAGGACAAAGTTGAGGGCACCAGGCCACCAATGAGATGGACTGACCAGATCAAGGCCGCAACGATGAGCAAAGCGACCCCCACTCTTTCACCGAGCGCTCAAGATCCGTGCCGATACCTGTACAATACAAAAGAATTATCATTTTACAATTAAATTAAAGGTCAAACGTAATAACCCGCTCCTGATAGTTCCCGGAGCAAAGGTGCCCATAACACTGGCCGCATTACCTCGCTGAATACTGATGGCCGTCCTTTGCACCGAGAACGACCTGGACCGGGAGTCACCCGTTGCCTGCTCCATACTCCAACTGCCCAGAGTCTCCACAGCAACCGGCATCGACATCGTATATAAGTCCGGTTTTTAATCAATAAAAGTAATTTTTAGAGGTATCTTCGTGATTTTTTTTTGTCGTACTAAATTACATAAATTATGTTTTGTTTTAAACACACTATCTATCTAGCAATTTATCCAGAAGAATAACATATAATTTTCTGATTCTTCTTACTGCAGTGGACCATATACTTTTGCGCATTATAAAACTCGCCCTTTAGTCCTCTTAAAGACAAAATATTATGAACAAATAAGAGCCGTTCCACACGGCGCGCTGCGTCAGCGTTGTGGCGCCGCACCGCAATATTTCGACAAATCGGCGGGGTACGGGGGCCGTACGAGCGGGGTGGCATCACTCATGTGCCCGCCGATTCGTCGAAATATTGGCGCTGCGTCGACGCAACGCGCCGTGTGGACCGGCCCTAAATCAGAATGTGGTAACTTAGGCTTTTATTAGGTACTGATTTCCGATTACTTGTGTAATAATAAAATTATTTAGTTTAATATCGTTTTGTCGTCTCTAACAGCCGTTATTATGTTTACATTATATTTTATTAGTTTAATATTTGAATACTACAGCTAACGTACATTATAAAATAAATATATACAAATACCTATAAACTGTGTCGTGTTATTTAAACCTAAACCATTTATTTTAACTTAGATGTGTGACATCCACCAACCCGCACTGGACCCGCGTGGCGGATTACGGCCTATTCCCTCTCCTAGAGAGGAGGCCTGAGTCCCAGCAGTGGGAACATTAAAAGCTTATGCTTATGCATATAATTATGTATTTCGCATTTTGTAATAAAAATCTTATAATGCATAGTTTGTTAGTATACACATAACTTATAACCTACTGTTAGTAGGTACTTATATCTGCCAGTGTAAACATATTTTAATTCTTTTTGTTTGTTAATCAGTTTGACTTGGATACCAAGTCCGTTAAGCCATGTCTTCTAACAGTTAATTTGTTTATCATTAAAATACGGATGTACACATTTTAATGTTTTTATAGTATTTGGCAGCAAATGTATCAAGTCAGCTTTCTCGGCAAACATCGCTGAAGTAGTCAACACTACAATAAAATTCTCAGCTTCATTTTACCGAAATCGCGCCTGTTTCAATTATTCCACATATTGTCCAGTTGCGCAGACACTTGAGATACAAGACCACATCAATTTCACATCACAATATCCACTAGGAATCAATTTGCGAATAATTAAAACAGCCACTGAACTTTAGTCGTAAAAATCTCGCCAATAACTTCCACATTTTTAGGGTTCCGTATCTCAAAAGGAAAAACGAACCCGTATAGAATCACTTTGTTGTCCGTCCGTCTGTCTATCTGTCCGTCTGTCTGTCAAGACCCTTTATCTTGGGGACACGTGGAGGTATCGAGTTAAAATTAAAGCCATATAACTTCTCAGGTCTGTGGCCCCTTGAAGCTGTGAAAAAAAATCAGACATCTGATTTACCAAAAAAAAAAATACGCCATTTATATAGCAAAAAACATATATTTCGACACTCAAGGGAATCAAAATTCATAGGGACCCCCCGTTTCCGTTGACCTAGAATCCTGATTTGTCATGAAGCAAGGTCCCCCGACTTACGAGTTGTAGGTCGCGGGTTCAAACCCAGCCAGGCGCATTACTTTGTGTAAGTTATTTCATCACCACTGCTCTCAAAACGGTGAAGGAAAACATCGTGAGGAAACCGGCATGTCCTAGAACCAAAAATTCGAAGACATGTGACATCCACCAACCCGCACTGGGCCCGCGTGGTGGATTACGGCCCATTCCCTCTCCTAGAGAGGAGGCCTGAGTCCCAGCAGTGGGAACATTATAAGGCCGACAATGACAATGAAAAGGTCTCACAGCACAAGTATAGGAAAAATTCTGAAAACTGTAAATTTGTAGTTAAGTACGTCAAAAAATTTTGGCATTCGGAAAAATCTTCGTAGGTAACTCAATTTGAGAATTGAACTGTTTTCATAGGTATTTTTGTACGGAACCCTCAGTGTGCGAGTCGGACTCGCATTTGCCCGGTTTTTTTCTTATTTATTATACGCGATAATGGTATATAGGTGTATCCAATGCTCCAGCAAGGGGCTGTCCCACCTATCGGCTATAGTTTTCAGGATGCTGTTAGGGCTGACACGTACTCTATGCATGATGGAGGCGTATCGCTTGCGCATGATGGAGCCGCATCGCTTTCGCATGAAAGCCATAAATTCCTGCTTCTGTGAACATTTAACCTCTACGGTCCAGACTTAGCGTTTCGCCTCGTCCTTTATACCGCGTACATCGAAGGACTGGAACAGTTTGTCTGCTGTGGTCTTCCCGTCTGATTATAATTTAGGTGTCTTCAAGGCTAGAGTGAAAAATAAACAATAATATAATAATAGAGAAAATACCGACGAAAAATTCCACCACTGGTGAGTCCAGAATCATGTACTGGATCCGTGGTATTCGTTTACGAGTCGACGTCAAAGACACCCTGTATAGCTCCATATCTTTGACTGATTCATTAGAATCTGCCGCGCCACCCGCTCCCGCTCCGGCCTTATGTAGATGCACGGCTCGCTCGTGAGCACTGTGAACGCAAATGGCGTCTACATACATTTTGGTGTAATTCAAAATGTATGTAGACGCCATTTGCGTCCGTGCTAGCAACCGTGACTGCCTCCACTCTGGAGGGTACTTTGCGTGGGTTAGGAGAAATTAGAAAACAGATGCGGAAAACGACTGTTTTTTCCCTACTGCACCAAAAGGAGTAAGTAAAAATTTATTTGTTTAAACATGGTATACTTACCTACATGATACATTGCATGCAAGATAATAATGAATTGAAAATAAAAAGAAATTAATGAGATAAGAAATTAATAAAAATTAAAAAGAAAATAATGAATGCGTGATCTAATATTCCTTTACAAAGTAGTTAATGGGTTTGTAAAATGCAGTGATCTAGTAGAGCGTATTCATTATTCAGTCCCTTCAAAACTTCCCAGACATCCCATCTCTAGATTACTCCATATTCCTTTCCGTAAAACTAACCTTGGCCTCAACGCACCCTTGCTCCGAATGTGCAAAACCCACAATAGTTTTTGCAAATCACCAGACACCGATTTACACGGTGTCTCACTCAACAAGTTTAGGAGAGCAGTCTCGGAGGTGAGATTGTACAAATGTTCCAGTCAATTGTTATTTTTAAGCATAAATTCCAATGTTATATACACTATCCTCTTTTTTTTTTTTGTAATTATTCATTTTTAATTTTATTTGTCTACTTTCTATTTTTTTATTTTTATAATTGTATGTCTTTTTTTCCCATTTTGTGTGTTTAATTTTTGTGGTCATAATTTTTTTATCTCTTAAAATAACAATAACCTATCATGGTGTAAGCTGTGCATACCTATAATAGGCATGCATACCAGATACTAAATTTTAATATTATTTTTCACAAAAAATCATGTATGTAATGCTGTTGGTGTGCCAATAAATAAATAAATAAATATAAGTTCTGGCATGTTCAGTCGCATATCGTGGCGTACAAATTTTTTTAGACAAGAGACTATTAGCATACTTGGAAAAGAAACAACTGCTATCGGCCAACCAGTATGGGTTCCGAAAGGGCAAGTCTACGGAGGACGCAATCACTAATTTGGTGGACCATGTCATTGGTAAACTTGACAAAGGTGAAAAGTGTATCGGCGTCTTCCTTGACCTTGCCAAGGCCTTTGATACTGTGTCCAGGCCCATACTTATCAACAAGTTGGAACGCTTTGGTATTAGGGGCATTGCCTTGCAATGGTTTATTTCTTATCTTTCTGAACGCAAACAGAAAATTTGTCTGGGTGACTACGAGAGCACTTTTGCGAGTGTGGCATATGGAGTGCCCCAGGGCAGTGTCCTTGGTCCCACCTTATTTTTATTATACGTTGATGGTCTCTGCTCACTCAATCTGGACAATGCGCAAGTATCTGCTTACGCTGATGATACAGCAATAGTTTTCCATGGTGACTCTTGGAAGGAAGCCTATAGTGCCGCAGAGGTTGGAATGCAGAAGGTTACCAGTTGGCTGCAACACAATCTGCTCACCCTAAATGTCAACAAAACTAAAGTTGTAAATTTCTCTGTGAGCACAAAAACAACAGCCCCTAAACAATTTGTACTAAAATTCCACCGATGCAATTATAGCCTAGGGAGTAGGTGTAGTTGCGCCGTTTTTGAACAAGTCAAGTGCATCAAATATCTTGGTATTAACATAGACCAACACTTGTCATGGAGAGTGCAAATCCAATCTGTTACTACGCGAGTAAGGAAACTTTTGTACATATTTAAAAGACTTCGATCAATAGCTGACAAAGACACTCTTAAGATGACTTACCTGGCTTTATGCCAGTCTATAATAAGTTACTGCATAATATCGTGGGGTATAGCTGGTAAAAGCTGTATCATTACAGCTGAACGTGCACAAAGAGCAATCCTCAAGGTCTCTTACAGATTAGGAATCCGATACCCCACTGATAAGTTATACCGAGAAACGCGATTGCTTACGGTGCGCAAATTGTACATTTTGGCAGTGGTACTAAGATTCCACAAAACTGCAACTATCACAAAAGTGACTGATCAGCGCATGCGTAGAAAGCCTAAGTGGAACAGAGCTTTCTGCAAACTTAAATTCGGCAATAAAGCTTTCTCATGTATAGGACCACACTTGTACGAAAAGATTAACAAAAAGTTAAAAATCTTCCCCCTGACGAAGTTTGGGTGCAAAAAACAGGTTCAAGATTGGCTGCTCGGACATAGTTATACTGATACGGAAAACCTGCTATCAATGATTAATTAATTAATGAAACTGTTCGTTAACACATACACACTTACATTCATCGTAACTTGTAATATTTTCCTGTGAAAGGTGCTGAAACTCATACTGGTTACCTACTTATCCCTAAGTTTTATTTATTTTTGATGAAAGAGACTAGATCCTGCGACACAGGGTATCCTAGTGCAGGATCTAGTGTCCCATATTAATGTAAACTATACTTAGAACAATAAAGTATTATTATTATATTATTATTATTATTATTATTAGATGGTGCATAAACCGTGCGTGATCATCAAAATTTTATAGGTAGGTACGGTTAGGTATAATTACATTTCAATAGCATAGTTTTAGATACAATTCAATTTCAAAGTAGTCATAAGATTCAAAAGCAAAGATTCAAAAGCATTTATTTCAAATAAACCATTTACAGGCACTTTTGAAATGTCAAGAAGTCAGTCAGTCAGAAAAAATGATGCTAATTGCACATTCCAAAGCGTAGATCTCTATGGAGAAGAATGTGCAAGAAACTCCATGGACACTCTTTTCAATCATGTTTTGCAATTACAAATATCTCTGTTACATGTTTCTTGTCGCTATCATGTGAGAACAATGTCAATAATGTAAAAATAAAAACTAAATATAGATATTAAAATAGCAACTGGCAGCTAAGAGATGACCAGTCTCAACTGACAGCGCCCGTTCACGGAACCGACGCGAATATTAGCACCACTCAGCTCAACCATTTTGAAGGGAACCGAATGATCCAACACACGCGCCACCATCAGTGAGACATTTGAGCGAGCATGACAAACTCTCAACTGCCATGCTCATTTATGTCAAACAAATCCAATAGTAACCTAAAAACCATAAAATAGCTCCATGGTACTCACATTTACAAAGTTTGAAAAAAATGCTTCTACATTATACAATACTAAATACAATAATAATTAACTACAATAATACTTTACAAATTTAACAAATTCTAATCAATTTGTACCCCCAGTGGTAGTGGAGCTGGACCAGCATTGAGCCAGGCATTTTTATCTTGAATATAATCCTCCAACTTATAATATGCTTGCCTGCATAGTGTGCGTTTAATACAAGATTTAAATTTCGTTTCATTGAGTTCTAATATTTGGGGAGGTATTTTATTATAACATTTCAAACAGTACCCCATGAAAGAAGAGGCCACTTTAGCCAGTCTGAAACCTGGTTGAACTAATTGGTCCCTATTTCTTGTAGCATAATTATGTCTATCGCCTCTTTTGCTAAAAAGATGAAGATTTTTTCTAACGTACATGATGTTTTCATAGATATATTGACAAGGCACCGTCATGATGTTAATATCCTTAAACAGTTCCCTTAGAGAATCGCACCGGCGGAGATTGTAAATAGCTCTGATAGCTCTTTTCTGTAGAATAAAAATTGAGTCAATGTCTGCAGCCCGTCCCCATAATAAGATACCGTATGACATGATACTATGAAAATAACTAAAATAGACTAGTCTAGCGGTATCAACATCCGTAAATTGGCGGATTTTTCTAACAGCATATGCAGCTGAGCTAAGCCGTCCTGCAAGAGATGTTAAGTGAGGACCCCATTGTAGCCTTGAGTCAAGCGTTATCCCCAGGAAAACAGTTTTGTCGATAAATTCTAGTTTTTCATCGTTTAGTATTACGTCACAATCACTACTTTTGACATTCGGTAAGGAAAATCTTATGCATTTAGTTTTTTTCCCGTTTAAAACTAGATTATTAGCAGTGAACCAGTTTTGGACCTGCAGTAGTGCGTTATTTTCGTCGTTAAGATTATTAGTCCTTCTATTTATCTTAAAAATCAAAGAAGTGTCGTCGGCAAACAACACCATATTAAGTTTATTTTGCAACAAATAGGGTAAATCATTAATATAAACTAAAAATAAAAAAGGACCTAAAATTGAACCTTGGGGTACCCCCATTTTCACATTTAATCCCGACGAATTGACACCGTTTATTTGAACTTGTTGCTGTCTGTCAATCAAATAAGATTTTAATAAGTTTAAAGCTGTTTTGCCTAGTCCGTAATGCTCAAGTTTCAGGAGTAATGTTTCATGAACCACACAATCAAACGCCTTAGACAGGTCACAGAAGATGCCTATAGCATCCTGTGCCTCTTCCCACGCATTAAAAATGTGTTTTAGTAAGGAGACACCAGCGTCAGTTGTACAACGTCCTTTGGTGAAACCATACTGTTTATCGTGTAAGATGTTATTTGTGTTAAAATGATTAAGCATTTGATTTAACATCACCTTTTCAAATATCTTGCTAAAAACCGGCAACACGGACACCGGCCTATAATTATTAGTGTCTTTACTGTCCCCAGATTTAAAAAGTGGTATCACTTTACTATATTTCATCAGATCCGGAAAAACTCCTTGATCTATACACAAATTAAATATTATAGCTAAGTACGGCGCTATAGTCTCAATAATTGAGGTACAAACTTTGATAGACATACCCCACAAATCTTCTGTCAATTTAACCTTGATTTGTTTAAAAGCTTTTATTACAGTTATAGGGTTTATATGCTTAAAGTTAAATTCAGTCGAACAGGCTGCAACGTTCGCCTGTAATAAACTAAAAGCATGCGATGGCGACGAATTTAGGGCTTCAGTAGTTTTAATTGGTATACTGGCAAAGAAATTTACAAATTCTTCTGCAACTAGTTTGTTATCGTTAATAAGACCATGATGTGTCTCTAATGTGTAATCATTGTTATGTATTTTGTTCCTGTTGGTTTCATTATTTATAATTTTCCAAACCGTTTTTATTTTATTATCTGCCGATTTAACTTTGTTGCTAATGTACAAGGCCTTAGCTGCCTTACAAGTGTTTTTAAACATTTTTGAATATGTAGCAACATACTTATTAAAAGTTTCAGTGTTAATACTAGGCTTAAGGTCATACAGCTCAAAAAGTCTTTCCCTACTTATTCTGATTCCTTTAGTTGCCCAGTCACTAAACCTAAACTTAGGGCAGATACTTTTAGTATTTTTCTCAAAAGTCTTATTGAACTCAGTTTGGACTATTGAAAAAAAATCGTTATACAAAAAATTACCATTCTTCACTTCAAGATTCCAATCACCTAACTTGCTAATTAAAGTGCTGTTAAATTTATTTAGTTTACCGGATGTTATTGGTCTGGACTGAATCTGCACTTGTTGTATGGGTAAGTTGGATTCAAAAGTTACCATTAGGCCGCTATGATCAGAGGGCAGATAATTTACAATGGCTTTTTCTAAATAGTTGCAGCAACAAAAAACATTATCAATACATGTAGCAGTAGTTGTCGTAGTTCGAGTAGGTTCTATAAACACATTAGATAAATTAAATGATTTGAAGAGACTTAATAATCTACTGCTATCTGAATTATTTTCTAAAATATTAACATTAAAGTCTCCACAGATTATTACTAGTTTGTTACCAGTTGCAAGTTTTGCCATAACATCTTCCATGACAGACTCAAAAATAGAGTAGTTTTGATAATTAGGGGGCCTGTAAACGCACACTATGATATGCCTATCCAGCTCAACACAAGACAGTTCAATGCTATGTTCAACGGACAGTGCAACTATATCTTTACGAGTTTTAAATTTAATACTTTTCCTAATTAGGATCAGTGAACCCCCACGTAACATTGTTTTTCGGTTAAAAGAACTGCCCACATTATAATTCTCAAAATTGATTAGCATTTCAAAATCCTTTAACCAATGCTCAGTAAAACAAATGATGTCAAACATAGTTTTTTCTAAAAATAATTTTATTTCCAATTGTTTTGAAGAAAAACCCTGAATATTTTGAAGAAACAAATTAAACGATTTTTGCTTAGCCCCTTTAGCTTGAATGCTAGAAGATACTTGACCTAAATTGCCAACAGTACCAACTATTGTCTTATTAGCTCGTTTAAAGTATTGGAGTCAGCAAACATAACATTAGTACTATTACTAACGGTGGAATCAATGATTGAGGACTTCGACATACTAACTATGTCTGAGTGAATATTATAGCTAATAGCTTTGCTATTTGACGTCTAAATATAATAGGTAGGTACACAGTATACCTAGTCGAGAAAAGTTTATCAACAAAATTGTTGATGTCAAAAAATAAAAACTTATCACTATGGTGACTAACTAAAAAATGCATATGCATATTTAGCATGTGAATGTACTTATTTTGCCTATATGACAAATGCTCAAAGTATGGGAAAGCACACAAGATAATCTTCTTACAATTTATCTTCAATAGTTCTGTGACACTATTTGTGATATCATCTTTATTCACATTTAAGCTATTACCCACAAATACAGTTATAATAGCATTGGGACCATATACTTGTTCATTAACTAATGACATTATGTGATGGTATGAAGCTTGAGGCCTACAATGGTTTTGAGAAGAAAAAGGGAGGTTGTTACTAATTAATTGCCCTAAACCTCTTCCTATACTGTCTGAAAACATAATTGATTGATAATCCCCGCTGTTGTGGGAGGAATAACTACAATTTACTGGATCTACCCCTTGAGTTAATTCTTGCTGAATGTGGGGTACCTGGCTGGTAATACAGTCCTGAGCTCTGATGGCCTGGGATGTGTCCTCTGTTACCACAAGTTGGAGGTCAGCCAGGTTAGACTGAGATTCTCTCTGACAGGTACATTTGTTGTTACTAAGAGTAAGTAAGTCTACTTTGTCTACCAACTCGTTTGTAGCAAGAATATGTTCCTTTATTTGGTTCTTTGAACATACATATTTGTTATAAATTGACTTTAGCGACTCATCAAGACTCTGTATTTCAGACTGTAAGCGCTGAGTGTCAATTTCATAAATATTTATACTGTCTTCTAACTTAATCTGATAGTTATTTAATTGATTAATAAGATTAACACGTTCTTTCCGTAGTTGAATATTTATGGAAAAGTGTTTTTGTTGTTTCTTGTTGTTTTTACATTTTTTAATGATTTTATTCAGTCTTGCATATTTTTTAATATTATATTGACTAAGTTTATAATTATTATTATTGTGTTTTATTAGAGAATCTTCAGTAAGCTGTATTGTTCCTAAGGAATGAGGGTTAAAATTTGAATTTAATAATTCATCATATAAACGGCTAGTTTCCTCAGTCTGAGTACATTCCCTTTCCTTCTGCAATTTATGAATATGACTATTAGCATGAACTAATTCATCTTCTAGATCCCTAACCTTACACAACGCCTCCTCATATAAGTTACTACATGTATTGAAACCATCCGTGATCACTCGCAGTTGGTCACGTTCATCCACAACATCTTGGTATTGCTGAGTAATCGCTACCAACTCTCGTTTAAGGCTTGTATTATTAAAGACTATCTTCTCTATTTCCCTCTCACCCTCTTCATTCTCTTGCAATATTTGCTGGCATTGGAGTTTTGATTCTTTGAGCTCCTCGAGGGCAGTTTTCAATTTAAGCTCCATATCCAGAGCTTTTGCCTTACGGGTCATCACAGACATAGTATAAGAATAAGTTACTGGAAATAGAAAAAAAAGAAACAGTGAGAACCGAAAAGATGACAAAATAAAGAAAAGTTAGAAATGAATGGGGAAAAATAAGATCAAGAAAGTGCAGTTCAGTAAAGAAATGACTTACACTGCTGATTTGGTTTGAAAAGCTAATAATTATTGAGTTTTCTTGCTTTTCATTGCCTTTGATATTACTTTTAATTAATGTGGGTAAGTTGATTACAATGTGAAAGTTTGGCTTAATAGCTTTTTATCAGAATAATGACCAATACATTAATGCATAATAAAGACCAGAAACGTGGTTGACCCGTATAATATTATCGGGATATAATTAAATAACCAAATTATGAATTAAAATGTATGTTTCGTTTTCTACAATGTAAACAAAACACGATACAACACGCTGAGTGTTAAGTGAACTAAATTAAAAAGATAATACTTGCAAGATCGTGTTTTAACTTAAATTGACAAGTGTGCTATAATAAAATAACAAATAATTAAACAATATACTCCCCGTGAAATTCCGTAGTTCAAACGTCAGCTGTTCGTTTAGGTGTGTGCGTTACCCAGGCCAGATGTTGTCGAAAATGGTCATTTGAATCTTATAGATAATTAGTTTTGCGGCTTCTGTAATTGTTGCGCACATTTTTAAATTTGTTGCGCTTATAGTTTTTTAATTATTTCACAAAAACATTTCCTGCTGGGGTAACGTTACCCCAGCCAGACCTTTTTCTTTCTAATGGGAATATTTAAATAATTACTAGCTATAAAATTAGTTGTCTAGGTGAAGTAAATGTTGTGCCTTATTTTGTATTTGTTCTTTCATCGGTTGCGAAGTTATTCGAGATTATGCTGGGGTAACGTTTTTGGTTTTGCTAGATCTTTGAAATGGTTAAGCGGATTCTTATCATATTTTGTACATGGCTTCTTAGGAATTAGTTTAAATTTGTTCTGCAATAAAAAAACCAAAATAATACATAGCTTAAAGGTTATTTCATTAAATAGAAAAACACTTCAATTGGTCCCAGCACTCTCAATAAGAGCTCTAAAGACTTACTTTAAACGTTATTTTAAAGCTTGTAACTGCCTTCAAATGTATGTGAAGTTTCATTAGTATCCTGTAAGTATTTAACAAGTTATGATGATATTGACTTCTTCACGAGCACGGTCTTGATGCGCGCGGTGTTATTTGGCCACTGGATTGGATATATGAACTGAATGTTATGTCAATTATTAGTTTTTTAGTTCAGTTGTATATCAGTAAAATTTCAGCTCAGTACATTGGATAATTAATGAGATAATACGATTAAAGTAATTAGGAAGTGAATGACCGTGGTAACCCGACCAAGTTTAGGTGGTTACGAAAAAGCGAAAACGCAAAACATTATGGTACCTTCTAAAATATGTAGGATAGTGTTACAAATTTAGTACAGACATGTACACAAGTTTAAAAAAAAACTACGTGATTATTAAATAATTTTTATTGACAGGTAATATAATCATTTCAATTGAACTTTTAAAGTATTATTAAACTTAATGGGGTTTCAATTGTAGTTTTGCTACCTACATATTTGAAACTCGAATCGTCATCTATTTGCGAGTTTATATCAACGCGAGTGTCGCAACAAGGTAATTATGGATTTCTTAAAGTCTACGTGTCCAAGGAGTTTGTGGAAATAAATAAATACCTACCTGTTGCGGTAGTCCCGACTCCCGACATTGATAACGATAAAAATCGGTCGCTAAGTCATGAATTTCATTAATCAAGTTTCAAGTCATATGTTGACAATATACCTATACACAAAAACTTTCACTTGAATCAATCTATCTATTAAAAAAAACTGCTTCAGAATCCGTTGCGTAGTTTTAAAGATCTAAGCAAACAGGGACAGACAAACGGGAAGCGACTTTGTTTTATAGGTACTATGTAGCGAAGGATAAATATGTCGTTATCATTGTTGAGAATTCCAGTCTAGGTAATAACTAAGTACGAAAGAAAAGAAAATAATAAGTTCCTAAATTCAAATATTTAAGCCTTAAAAAAATACAGTTTTAGATAACTACCTAACAACATGTACGTATTAATAATAATTTTGCTACTATTTCTGTAGTTACATTATACAAGCTTACCTTGTTCGTGAATTCATCAAGCAGCCTGCACCATAACTATGATCATCAATAGTAGCACTCCACATTAGCAGTAATTCGCCACACTTATTACCTACTTTATATTAGCTCTCACGCACTCTATAAATATTTGCAAAAACAGGAAACGGAACTGCCGAAACGCACGCGCACTCTACAAGATGAATTATGTGATTATGGAGCATGTTTAGTGCGATATGCAAACAATGCGCCCCTTCATCCCACCCCTTACGCGTCCCACCGAACGACATGTTATATCAGTGATTTTTGATAAGTTTGTGCAACTGGAAGATAATAATAATGTTTTCATAGTACAGATATTATTATATTATTAATGTATTTAACAGTGTACGCGTCTGTACCGAAATTGTAAGGTGTATTATACTAAACATTTCAAAAGATAGTATAATGTTCTGCGTTTTCGCTTTTTCGTAACCACCTAAACTTGGTCGGGTTACCACGGTCATTCACTTCCTAATGACTTTAATCGTATTATCTCATTAATTATCCAATGTACTGAGCTGAAATTTTACTGATATACAACTGAACTAAAAAACTAATAATTGACATAACATTCAGTTCATATATCCAATCCAGTGGCCAAATAACACCGCGCGCATCAAGACCGTGCTCGTGAAGAAGTCAATATCATCATAACTTGTTATATACTTACAGGATACTAATGAAACTTCACATACATTTGAAGGCAGTTACAAGCTTTAAAATAACGTTTAAAGTAAGTCTTTAGAGCTCTTATTGAGGGTGCTGGGACCAATTGAAGTGTTTTTCTATTTAATGAAATAACCTTTAAGCTATGTATTATTTTTGTTTTTTTATTGCAGAACAAATTTAAACTAATTCCTAAGAAGCCATGTACAAAATATGATAAGAATCCGCTTAACCATTTCAAAGATCTAGCAAAACCAAAAACGTTACCCCAGCATAATCTCGAATAACTTCGCAACCGATGAAAGAACAAATACAAAATAAGGCACAACATTTACTTCATCTAGACAACTAATTTTATAGCTAGTAATTATTTAAATATTCCCATTAGAAAGAAAAAGGTCTGGCTGGGGTAACGTTACCCCAGCAGGAAATGTTTTTGTGAAATAATTAAAAAACTATAAGCGCAACAAATTTAAAAATGTGCGCAACAATTACAGAAGCCGCAAAACTAATTATCTATAAGATTCAAATGACCATTTTCGACAACATCTGGCCTGGGTAACGCACACCGTTTAGGTTACCGGTGAGACAACCGGTTGACACCGAGAACTCGTGTTATACTATATATATTTCCAGGAAAACGATAATCCTGACGATTTATGCAATTATACTATGTTTACACAAACAATTACACATTAATTATACTTAAATACTATTTAAATTAAATTTTAAAATACGGATTACGGAATACAAATTTGACATGTCACTTAGGCAGTGTTGCCAGCAAAAAAAAAAAAAAAAAAAAATATACTTAAATTAGTTAGGTAGGTAGTAAAAATATAAATGACTGTCATTAATATTTCAATTTAAAATTACAATTATTCCAATTAAAAAAATACAATGTCTAACAGCATGAGGGTTATGTTTTATACAATGCGTTCCAAATAAGAATAGGAACGATTGTCATGTTGTGACGTCATGTCATACTGTCAAATCGCAAGAAATTGGGCAAAATTGAGGAACTCGGAGATGAGCAAAATTGAAGAACTGTATTCTGATTAAACTTTTTTCGCTCACAGTTCGTAAATAAAATAAATTAAAAAAAAATATCTTGTTCTACTCACCATAATAATTCTTCGATTTGTCAGTATGACGTGACGTCACAACATGGCAATCGATCCTATTCTTATTTGGAACCCATTGTACTATACGGAGAAGATATAAAAATACCTCATTGGGTACTTAGGTCTTTTTTTGCGGTTTATTGCTGTCGCAATCCTGTCCTTGAAACAGGATACTTACACAACTTAAAATAATTTGTGAAAGGGAGGGACATAATGAAACGATTTCAAAATATACTTACATTGAAGTTTAATAACGAAGACACTTGCAATATGAAGAACTCTGAAAGTACTCGTAGTAACTTATGGTGATAAAGGTGTCAGAAATCAGAAACGATTATTTCAAATAGACCAATTACAGGCACTTTTGAATTGTCAAAATGTCGGTCAGTCAAAAAAAAAAACAAGTGAAGCTAAATTGCATCTTTGCAGCAGTGTACCTTTAGATATTTAATCTACATGTTAGTCGACTGTTGACGCTGACTGTACTTACATTTGCCATCAGCCACGCAAAAGTCCAGCTTCTAGGTATTTTCTTTTTTAGTAGGTTTGAAATTTTTTTTTTTTTTTTTAATTGATAAACTACTATTCGCTTGACTGCGATCCCACCTGATGGTAAGTAGTGATGCAATCATTGATGGTGAGGCGCACTAGTTTATTAAGAGCCTATTCACTCTAGGCTAGAGTGAATAGGCTCTTAATAAACAAGAGAAAGGGGTGAAAGAGGGGTGTTATAGTTCTTCAAGGCTTTGAAGGCACCTAAATTATAGTTGGACGGGAAGACCGCAGCAGGCAAATTGTTCCAGTCCTTCGATGTACGCGGTATAAACGACGAAGCGAAACGCTTAGTCAACAACGTAAGGGTAGATACTCGCCGAAAAAAAAAAAAACTAAATTCTCCCGTTTTGGGGTTTAGCGGAGCAGCAGGGCGCGTCAGGCTTTTACTGGCTAAAACCACATACACCTGTGTCCTTTAGTGGTCCTTTGCGTTCTAGGACTACGGGTTTCCTTTTCAGCAATTTCCCGCAGCCCTAGCGGGTATCGGCCCTGCTAGGCCCCTACGGTTTGCTGACATCTCTTTGAGGCTCGCGTGGAACACTACGGGCCGTCGATGACTCGGGCTTAGTCGGTGGGAAAGCGGAGAAAAAATAGGCAAAAACTCATAATAATTTCAATTTATATTGCAAAGCATATTGAGAGCAGTGGTGGCCGGGTGGTAACGGCCCCAACTTACCTACGAGTTGTAGGACGCGGGTTCAAACCCAGCCAGGCGCATTACGTTGTGTAATTTATTTGATCACCACTGCTCTCAAAACGGTGAAGGAAAACATCGTGAGGAAACCGGCATGTCCTAGAACCAAAAATTTGAAGACATGTGACATTCACCAACCCACACTGGGCCCGCGTGGTGGATTACGGCCCATTCCCTCTCTTAGAGAGGAAGCTTGAGTCCCAGCAGGGGGAACATTAAAAGGCTGATTATGCTTATGCTATATTGCAAAGAGTTACACGTTTCACTAGTGTAAAGGTTTCCATATAAGGCTACCGTGATCTAGAGGAAAGGCGGCATATTGAGATACTGCAAGTAATTTGAAATACAATGATATCTCTATGAATGTCAATGGCATATTAACGTATGTTTTTTCGTCGTAAATCGTCCTGACTGGGCGTTTTTAACCCCCTACCGAAAAAGAGGGGTGTTATAAGTTTGACGTGTCTGTCCGTGGCATCGAGTCCTAAATGAATGGGCCAAATGAAGCAAATCAATTCAGTTCCAAAATATTTTATTTCTTCACATTGCGGTCCTCCGACTCAGCGGCGCTCATCTTTCAAATATTTAAAGGTTCTTTTAATGAAGTTAAAAGGCTGAAAGAGGATTACTTTTTTTAACTGTGATATCAAATATGCGGGACTTCCTCCATCACATTCGTGTTGAAGTTGCCTGTCAGCCCAACCTAATGATGGGAAATTGCGATGTGTTAAGAAATCGTAATACTTTAACATTAGTAACAGACTATTCATGCATGAAAACGTACCTGTAAGTAGATATTTCAGCACATAAAGAAATCAAGTCAAGTAGGGTAAACCAGGCATATGTCGATAACGGGTGAACTATGCCAAATCGAATTCCAAATAATCGAATATCAATTGATTGAACACTTAAAATCGAACATCTAAATATTGAGGCGGCGATCTCTCGCGCCGGGCCTTGATACAGGCCTAGGCCATGGTCCGGAGCGAGGAGGAGTGGCAGGTCGGCGCCTCCTTCTGCGAAGCAGTAATGCTAGCAAAGGAGGCAGCCGATCGCGTGGCACGCTTTCCGGTCACCGTAGGCGCGGGCTTGCGGACGGCGAGCAATGGGTAGCTCGCCGTCCGACCGTCCGGTAACCGCCCGGACCGAGCCTAAGTCGTCGACGGCGCGTACTGTTCCACGCGCGCCTCAAGGAGATGTCAGCAACTGTAGGGGCTCAGCAGTGTCGAAGACTACTGGGGCTAAGGGTCTGATTCTGAAAGGAAGACTCGGCCCTGGTACGAAAGGCAACGAAGGAACAGGAGTGGGTTTTTAGTCAGTAAAAGTCTGACACTATCTCTCGCTCCGCCCAAGAGTGGGAGATGTCATTCGATGATTTTCCCATCGGAAAAAAAAAACATCTAAATACTCGAACGTTCATAATATCGAATGGTTAATAAATCGAACGTTTAATATATCGAACACTCAAAACGTCCATGTTCAAAATATCGAATGTTTGTTTGGTCGAGCGGCCAACGCATCGCACTGCATGCTCTTCACCATAATGAACGATCCTTGTGCTCCTGATTATTTAACACAATATTTTAAAGTGTTGGGCAGTATAATCTTAACCTTCGTGCATCCAAAAATAATTATGCTCCTTCATATTCCTTCTCACCGTACTGGCTTTATGTCCAATTCATACGCTGTTTCCGCCATAAAACTCTGTAATGTGCTTCCCCTTGACATCAAAAAAGCTGAAATAAATTTTCCTTCAAGCGTAAAATTCGGAACTACTACTTGAAGTCCTCTCAACTTTAGTTTGGTCTTAGTCAGAATTATTATTAAGTTCTCTTAATGGTTTGATATTTTTCACAGTATTTATTAGTTTATAATTTTAGCATATATAGCTATGTATTTTATTATTATAAATAACTTATTTTTTTATTGTTTTTCTGTTTGAAGTATCTGTTATTTGTTTATTGTGCACACCTACCACAGTGTTGTCTTTTTTAACCCAAAGGTTGACTGGTAGAGAATACCTTGTTGCATTAAGTCCGCCTATATGTACCACTACTGTACATGAAGTTTAAATAAATAAATAAATAATCGAATTCCAAAATTCCAAGTGAATTCTATTTGGCACAGTACATCCGTCGATAACGTGCTCCACTGGCAAAACTAAGACACACATTTCAAATTTGTCTCTGGGATCTTACCATGATGTGTTAAAGTGTCAAGCGTGAGAGCGAGAAAAAGAGATGGAGCTATACACCCTATAATAACTCCATTCCTTTTAAGTGTAGGTCGTCAAATTTTTATGCATAGCGTTAAGATCTCGTTGGAGGGCTCCTGAGACCTACATGACGTAGGTAAGATGAGATTAAATCAGATTAATCTTCATTAGTGATGCAACGGAAGTGTCGTAACGGAGGCAGAAACGGATACAGATTTCAAAAGTAAATCTTAGCAGAAGCGGAAGCGGAACCGGAAGTGTTAATACTATGAAGAAAAAAAAAAGATTTTTTTTTCATTTACTAAACCAGCTCCGCTAAATAATTGCTCACTGGCTACACTGCTGGCGGGCAAATAAGTATTGGCGAACTATTGGCAACGGAAGAACAAAACAAACAGCAAACATAAGAAAAAAAAAACAACAGAAGATTACGCTTAATGTCACGAGGCGCAGTAATGCGCAGAATGAACCAAAAAAATCCTCCCCTCCACGCTTTTTCCGTCGTGTCCAGTTGTCTACCGGCCCCTCACCCCCGCGCTCCTCGTTGTATTCTTCTGTTAAGAGTTCTGTTATAAAGTTTGCGGAACCAGAAACGGAAACGGAAGTGAAAAAGGTTGCGGAACTTCTGCTGAAGCGGAAGCGGAAGCAGAGTTATGTTGCAACACTAATCTTCATTACCCCGTCAGAATCAAGGATAGCCATCAAACCCTCCTTGACCTACCTACCTCTTGAAGTGTCAGCAATTTAGCATGTATCAAGGTCTGTTGTCCATTGTCCTGGCTAATCTGATCAGTAAAACGTTGTTACGTTTGCGGCACAGCAAAGTCGTTATGCTGACTCATTTCCGTGAATTGTTTCTATTTTAGTTGTAGTAAAAAAATAAATTAAATTAGGTGTGTTTTTTGTGTTAACTGCAAGCAACGACCGAATGAATCGATAGCCGAAGACATGGCGTCGATGGTCAATGCGGTCAATGCCTAAGGCATTAAGTCCGCCTTTGTACCTTTGTGTTGCATGAAGTTTTAATAAATAGTAAATAAATGAATAATAACATAAACATAATCAGCCTTTTAATCTTACCACTACTGCGACTCAAGACTCCTGTCTAGGAGAGGGAATGGGCCGTAATCCACCACGCGGGCCCAGTGCGGATTGGTGGATGTCACATATTGAATTTTAGGTTTCTTGACGATGTTTTGTTGGATCGATAAAAATCTTATTATATACTAGCTGGTGCCTACGACTTCGTCCGTTTTAGACTCGTAAAATATCATAACACCATTTGGACACAATTTCAAAGTATTTTTTTTGTGCGGTTTCCTAATCATATTTCTATAATAAACGTAGCCTAAGTTACACCTTATAATATAGCTACCAGTGAAAGTCCCGTCAAAATCGGTCGAGCCGTTTTAGAGATTAGCCGGAACAAACAGAGAGACAAAAATTTGCCGCCGGTCGCTTCCACGAAGACATGGCGGTGCTCCGCTCAAGTGGGGTACACCTCCACCGTATGCACCACGGTGTCCGGGTAACCCGGGTATCACCCGGGTTCCATTCACGGTAAGTAATATCCGACCGTTTCTTCCGCCTTAATCTGGAACAGGAATCTCCTGATGTACTATATCCGGTTAGGACTTGTGCCATGGGGAAGGTGAGGACGCCGTGGAGCCCCTACAGTCACTCCTCAAAGAGGAGACTTACCGCCGCAATTTTGGCGTGCCCAAGATAAACGTATCTATAGAATTAAATAAACATGGATACAATATAATCAAAGAATGTGAATAATTTAATAATCTTAATCCATTTTGTGAGATATCCGCAAGAGAACCAAGGTTACAGACATAGCCCGAAGAATCGCCAAACTTAAGTGGCAGTGGGCAGGGCACATTGCTCGCAGAACAGATGGTCGATGGGGACGAAAGGTTCTGGAATGGCGACCACGTACCGGAACACGCAGCGTTGGAAGGCCTCCCACAAGGTGGACCGATGACCTGGTGAGGGTCGCGGGAATCCAATGGATGCGAGACGCACAGGACCAGTCATTGTGGTGACATTTGAGGGAGGCCTATGTCCAACAGTGGAATGATGAATCCATTTTGTGTGGGAGGGAAAACCAGATTGACCTATCTAATACTTATTAGTATCTATATAAATAAGTTGGTTTTAACATCATTTTAAACCACAGACGTGTTAAATATCGAGAAAGTAGGTAGATCCTTTTCAAAGAAATATTTAGAAAATTACATCACTAATTAATGAGATACCAAAAGTTACATAAAGTAGTTTTTTGGAACGAATCGGTATTCATTAGAGGTGAGTTAATAAGACGCAAGATGTTACATCCTCGCTCTATTTTTATATTTGTCAAGATTTCTAACAATATGTGTATGTACATAAGGCACTTAAATATTAAATAAGTATTTATACTAAACCGAACTATACATACTAGCTGACCCAGCAAACGTATTGCCGTATACTTATATATTTTAATTGTTATAAACTAGTGCTTGACTGCGATCCCATCTGATGGTAAGTAGTGATGCAATCGTTGATGGTGAGGCGCATTAGTTTTTTAAGAGCCTATTCACTCTAGCCTTGAAGACGCCTAAATTATAATCGGACGGGAAGACTGCAGCAGGCAAGTTGTTCCAATCCCTCGATGTTCGCGGTATAAACGATGTGGCGAAACGCTTGGTCCGGACCGTAGAGGTTTCAACAACGCGCAACGTAAGGGTGGATACTCGCCGTTCGTCGGGTTGTCCGATGGTAGAAATGAGATGGTGGAATCAAGTCATGCAATTCCCGCGCACACTCTCCAAAATGCATTCTATATAATATATTTTATTTCAGGCCACTCTTATTTATTAAAACTTCATGCAACACAAAGGTACAAAGTGGACTCCTTAGGCATTCTCATTCTCTACCAGTCAACCAAGGGTGGTGAAGAGAGGACATGGTAGCTGCATAAAAAAAATGATAATTATGAAAACAAGGGTACAAATATATTTAAAGATAAAATAAAGATACATATATATTTAATATTATAATTATACCTACTTATATATATGTGTATTATTTATACTTACACCACAAATTTTTAATTAGTACAAATACTTAAAGGGCTTATTAGAACAGGTTTTATTTATGTAGTCTCAAAAAATAATTTTCTTATACAACAAAGTTATTAGCGTTTGTTTAGGTCCTAAAATGTCACTCAATTTATGGAGATATTGTACAGGCTATTTACGATTATGAATGAAAAACAATGGAAAAACACTGCGCGTAGTATTTTCTAGGAGCAATTGTTATAAATGATTGATTCAATTATGAATTTACCAATTATGACAAATTTCTGTGGACAATTTTGGTATTTCGTTTTATTTTACTTTTGGCTACATAAATGTGATCAGTAACGGGTATGGATAGAACCCCATTTTTTGTACTAATTAAAAAATAGGGGTGTATAAAGTAAGTATTTAAGTAAGAAGGGTTTTTGAGACGACTCCTCTATTTGTGTAGAAAATAATTCCGCAATGCATACCTACTGACTGATTTGATGGCTGTCTAAGTCGCAAAAAACTTATATTTCGACAGTCTCAAGGGAATCAAAATTCATAGGGTACTTCCCGTTGACCTAGAATCCTGAAATTTGGTATGAAGTAAGGTCTCATAGCACAAGTATAGGAAAAAATCTGAAAACTGTAAATTTCTAGTTACGTCACAAAAAAAAATTCGGCAATTGAACTATTTACATATGTAAGTTTGTACGGAATCCTCAGGGCGCAAGAATTACTTATTTAGATTCTCTAATTTACGCTGTTTCACTTCTTCCATATTTTGCGAGCCCGAGCGTGACCTACTTACCTACAAAAAATAAATTGATCGCTTATTTCAAAATGCTTTTCTCATTTCTTTTAATTACACCAGCTGTCATTTACTTAAAACAATGCACAATGGTTTACAAATATTTGAAGACCAGAAAATCCATACGAGAAGAACGGAACTGCGGAAGTTATTTTAATGATCAAAATTAAAACTTAAATATTTCTAAAATAATATATCCACAGTTCCTTATATGGAACATTATATAATCTCGGTAATGTCGGCCGCACGTAATGACATATATGACAACTTTCTATTTTCACTACCATTATATCATTTACAACTTTTGTTCTAACCGTTTCCTCAACCCGCCATACTGTATAAAATGGCGCGAAATGATTTTCATCGGCGCCATATTAGATCTGGCGTTGGAGCGTAAACATACAGCAGCTTCGTAGCTAAAGAGGTTTTAAAATATTTTATTATTAGGCAAAAATCATTTTGTATCAGTTTTAAATCTAGTGTTAAAGGATTTGCTGTATTTTTTAAAATAAATATTCTAGTATTGTTTTGTGTTTTATTTTTAAAATTATCTTAATTTGTTTTTATGTACAAATATATTTTTTTTTTACAGAGAAAATAACTTAATAAATAAAATTAATTGGTATTTACAATTTAAGCACTATTTCTTACGTCTAAAATATTGCTTGACTTGTCATTAAAATAAACACAAGTTTTTAAATTAAACAATAAATCAGAATCAGCTTAGTTTTTTGCAGAGAAAGACCAAAAAGAGCACCACTTATCTCTGAAATTACTAAACTAATTTCGATTAAACAAATCACTTTTAAGACTTCATCTACCAAACATACAAAATACTCAATTTCCTACCGAAACTACAGAAAATTATCACACATTTTTTGCAAAACTTTCTAGATATTTCCTTGTAGATGATCATAGGAGATATCGGCATGGAAGCCGTCAGGGCCTGCAGAGTATTTGACCTGCTGCAGTCTACCATCAGGCAGGAGCACGTGGTAGGATCCTCGGGTGCTGTCACCAGACTTGGCCTCTTGGTGACCGAAATCGTTGCCAGTCTCGTGGTCGCGAACTCGGTAGCCGAATTCATAGTTAGCTGCGTAGTGGATCTGGAATTGAGAACTGGATTAAAGTATATATTTGGTAAGTAAATGAGTTTTGAAGGTATTAAAACAGACAGGGCCTTTTGTTTTGGTGGGCAAATCATCCAATGACATCCCTTGCTCTTGGGCGGAGCTGGAGGGTGTGTCAGACTTTTACTGGCTAAAAACCTACTCCTGTTCCTTCGTTGCCTTTCATACCAGGGCCGAGTTTTTCTTTCAGAAGCAGACCCTTGGCCCCAGTAGGCTTCGAACTTGTTGGGGCCCATACGGTGTGCTGACATCAAGAGGCGCGCGTGGAACAGTACGCGCCATCGACGACTTGGGCTCGGTCCAGACAGGGACTTGTCGTTAAAATGTATTTTTTCTAGTTAAGCCCACTAACTTTTATGATAGCGTTCCCTCCGTAAAGTACAAACTATACTTGCAGGGATCAGGGGAGTCAGTAAAAGTCTGACACGCCCTACACTCCACCTAATGTAGGAGAAGACATGGGATGATTTCCACTTTAAAAAAAAAGTAAGTAATAAAATTTACGGTAATGACATTACTTTCGGAGAAGTCACGTGACAGGTACTGTCATTGCCATAGATCTTGTACTTAGTGTTTGGCGGGAACGCTGATAAAAAGTCATTTTGTATGTAACACATTTGTCTACGCTTGCTAGTTTGTTGGAAGCAAGTCGATTCTGCAGGGTCGGCTTTATATAGTCTGTCATTTACTTGACTGACCTAAGACTAATTGGTGAAGTCTTAGCTATCCAATTATTTTACTTAGTAGGTATGTATTATATTGTTACTAGTTTTTTTTACTAAAAAAAAATATAGCCTTCCTCAATTCAGTCAGTCGTGCGTGTCTCGTATAAACTTGTCCACAAAAAATGTCTTGTCGTCAAAATCTAATTGAAATAGAGCAACCATTTTGTTGGGTTAGCCGAATAGTAAGTTGGATAAAACAGTAGTTTAATAAATATTTCTGTTGGTAGCAATCGGTCTGTCAAAATAAATTCGCCCATTTTCAACTGGTGGTCACCTAAAGCAGCCTACTAGACCTTTTTTTTTCGGCAGGGAAAATCATCTAATGACATCCCCCGCTCTTGACTCAGTCAGACTTTTACTGAATAAAAACGCACTCCTGTTCCTTCTTTGCCATTTTACCAGGGCCCCTGGGATCTCTTTCGCATCGCCCATGCCGGCCCCAGTAGGCTTCGACCCTGCTGGGCCCCTACGGTTGCTGACATATCCTTGAGGCGTGCGTGGAACACTACGCGCCGTCGACGACTTGGGCTCGGTCCGGACGGTTACCGGACGATCGGACGGCGAGCTACCCATTGTTCGCCGTCCGCAAGCTTACTAGGGCTGATGCTTGCTAGGGCTGCTGGATTGTTCAAGAGAGTTACCATGGCCTGGAACGCTAGGATAACTGAAGGAACACAGGTGGGTTTAAGTCAGTAAGTCTAACTTCTCTAGTCTAGTCTAGCTTCTCTCAGAACGGGTAGAATTGACAAGTGGCGTGTATTTGCCATGATGACATTACCAAATAATGCACGATTTTTATTAGAATATATTATTTTTATTTTATCTTTTATTCACAGATGTATCTTGACATTTTTATTTAATATGCTAGCTTTTGCCAGCGGATTCGTCTGCGTGAATGTTCTTGAGGACGCGAAGTCGAAGACGGATAAAAAGTAGCCTATATCCATCCTTGGAGTTCAAGCTTCCTCCATATTTAATTTCATTGAAGTCGGTGAAAGCGTAACAGACAGACAGACAGAGTTACTTTCACATTTATAATATTACTTAGTATAGAAATGTACCTTGACATTGTTATATAATATATGATTTTATACTTTTTTTTTACTAGTGACATTATTATGCCTTCATTTATTATGTTTCATGGTTACAATTCAGCTTGTGATTTGCATGGTGTAATATGGTTGAACTGTACTATGTTTTTAACAGATAAATGACTTATTTAGTAAATAAATCATTAAGATTTATGAATTCTTTGATGATTTATCGAATAAAAAAAACCCACCAAGTGGTTATTCAAAAATTGACAATCAGGATATTCAAAATTTTTAATGCAGCTTCCTAAACGCCGTGGTCTTAACAATAAGCAATCTATAATAATGTCAGTTCATTATCACAAGGAACCGATAACATAGACTTGTCAAGAAACAAAGCTCCTTTTGTTTTGTAGAATAAATTACCTACATAAAGGTATGAGGAAACTTTCGGATAAAGTCACGATTACTTAGGTCCTTAAATAAAATGTTATAAGAGAAATAATATTAATCTATACATCTTATAGGTACATATCTAATAAATAAAATTGAAGTGTCTGTTTGTAATATCTAATAATTTTTTTTTACTAAATGCATATTAAAGTAGTATAGTAAGTTTTGTTGTACGTATGAGTTATGCTCATGTCATCGAGATATAAGTACTAACGTACGTTAGTACTTATATCTCGATGGCTCATGTATATTTTTTTTTATATACTTACGAGTTTAAATAATACTTAAGGTTTGTCGTAAGAAAACCTAATTAAATATGTTTTAGGGTTCCGTAGCCAAATGGCAAAAAACGGAACCCTTATAGATTCGTCATGTCTGTCTGTCTGTCCGTTCGAATGTCACAGCCACTTTTTTCCGAAACTATAAGAACTATATTGTTGAAAATTGGTAAGTAGATGTATTCTGTGAACCGCATTAAGATTTTCACACAAAAATAGAAAAAACACAATAAATTTTGGCGGTTCCCCATACTTAGAACTGAAAGTCTAATTTTTTTTTTTCAAACCCATACGTGTGGGGTATTTATGGATAGGTCTTCAAAAATGATATTGAGGTTTCTCATATCATTTTCTTCTATACTGAATAGTTTGCGCGAGAGACACTTCCAAAGTGGTAAAATATGTGTCCTCCCCCTGTAACTTCTAAAATAAGAGAATGATAAAACTAAAAAAAATATGTGATGTACATTACCATGCAAACTTCCACCAAAATTGGTTTGAACGAGATCTAGTAAGTAGTTTTTTTTTAATACGTCATAAATCGTAAACCGCAATTTACCTTTCAAGTTTGTACGGAACCCTCAGTGCCTGAGTCCGACTCGCACTTGCCCAGTTTTTTATGGGTTTTTACAATAAAGAATATAAGAAAGTATAAAGTATTCGATAACTCTACCAAATATGCAATTTTTAAATGTTTTGTGTCTGTCTGTTTATTCCGGCTAATATCCGAAACGGCTGAACTAATGTTGACAGGGCTATCACTGGTAAACAGCTGATATTATAAGGCTACTTAGGCTACTTTTATATTAGAAAAAGAATTTATGGTTCCACGTAAAAAAAATCTTCTTGGAATTGTTACCAAATAAATGGCATTCCAAAGTCGAGGTCTTATCATAAATCTTGGACATTTTATAACAACAATAATAAACTTTATTGCAGGAAATACATAACTAAGTTTTGTTGCAAAGAAATGTTCCGTGTTATGCTAGTTCTCATTTATTGATAGCATCATTGTGACGATCGTACCATGAAATGATGATGGTCATTAGAACATGATAGGTGAGATAATGTTTTAATGGTTAACATGGTGGCTGCTTTTCAGTATTTCCGGGATATATATTTCAGTTTTGAAAGCATCAGGGATCGTTACTCAGGTTGGTTACGGATTCCCAGAAAATCAAAATACTGACTGTTGAATGTGTCAAAACTAAAATTGCACTTGATTTCCGGTCCGGACGGTTACCGGAAGCAGGTTATCACCAGCACAGTCTTTTTCCTACCATTTTGGGGGTCATCTTAAAGTTTAAAAAGACAGACCTGACACTTATCAGAAATAATACATTCATTTCTAAGTTCTTTGTTTGAGTATATCACATAACATCGTCTGATAATCTTACATCACAGATATCATGACTTTACAATTCCTGACATCGAAAGAAAATTATTCCGAACGAATATATTAATATGTACTTGTTTAATTTAACAGATTTCACATTTCAAGTACCTTCGTGATGAAGTAGAAACTACTGTTCGTCAGTAGGATGACTCTGCAGTTGCCTAAATTGACTTCATAGTTCCTATTTGCTTATATAACATAATCAGGTTATAGTCTTTCCATTATCATGTCTCATCTCTGTACGAGGAAGTGAACAACAACTTCCAAAATAATCATAGGCATTAATATAAAGAATATTTGTATATTTAGAAAACCGTTGAGGCCATGAATCTCGACGAGTCCCGGGAAGCAAGATTCAAAATCAATTCAAGTCAATTCGATTCAAGTCTTATTTCAAGTATTAAATTCAATGCGGGATGCATAAAATTTAATCAAAAGATATCAGATGAGTTAAAAATACATAGCATAATCAGCTTTTTAATGTTCCCACTGCTGGGACTCAGGCCTCCTCTCTCTAGGAGAGGGAATGGGCCGTAATCCACCACGCGGGCCCAGTGCGGATTGGTGAATGTCAAATGTCTTTGAATTTTTGGTTCTGGGACATGCCAGTTCCCTCACGATGTTTTCCTTCACCGTTTTGAGAGCAGTGGTGATGAAATAAATTACACAAAGTAATGCGCCTGGCTGGGTTTGAACCCGCGACCTACAACTCGTAAGTCGGGGCCGTTACCACTCGGCCACCACTGCTCTTGAAAACCACTGCTCTTGAGAAAATACATACTTCAAATTAATTTTATACTTACCACTATTGATAGCATTGTTCAAGTACTTCCTATACAAGTTTATTTGTGTAAAAATAGAACTTCCTACTACGAAAGTAATAAAATGCTTCATAAAATTAACTTTCTGCATTTTCTTTTTCCGTTAACAATATTGAAATAGTTTTATTTGTCTATTATAAGACTGTGGATAATAATGAATAAATAAGACCTCTTTAAAGAGACATATTTTATTTTGTATAAAACAATTAAATAATTTATTTTAAACTTAACAGTAGAGTGTATAAATTTTAGCGCGTGCTGCTATTATAAATAATTTAAAACTAAAACACTGTATTATAGCTATGGCAGAACTTGTTACTATGGTTATCGATATCTTAGGTCACATTTCAAATATCATGACAAAACAGCTCAACTAACAATACAACAATAGACAGCTACTTGTCCGAGAGGGTGGTGAAAGTCAGGTACGCGGGAGTGGAGTACGAATCCAGTCCCCCTGGCCAAGTTACAACCGTTTCGTTTCGATCCTCTTTTCGTTGATCGCCTCGAGTCCAATTCCTTTGTTCGAGCCACGCCTCCAATTCCTTTGTTCTGACGTCATCTCAACGCTCAGTCACGTGGTCAATCGGAGGCGTGGCCTACTCGAGACGATCGACGAAAAAAGAATCGAAACGAAACGGTTGTAACTTGGCTAGGGGCAGGACTGAGAAAGGATGCGTCCAGGGGTCAATCAGTGGTCCCATATTTTGGAACTTTGTGCTAGATCCTTTTTTAAAAGGACTGATGATTGATTCGATTTATAAATATAAAATCGCTCACTTCTTTAAGCATATAGAAGTATATAGTGCAACCACTAAAACTAATTTTAAGTTAATTTGGTGCGCCTTATCAAGGTCATATACCCATTAACTAAGACCAGTCTGTAACTATATTATGTGCAATAAATAAATAAATAAATAAGAAACAACTACGTGTTTGAATTTCAGAGATAAGTGCAAGATCATAAGTCTATCTACTCAATGGTGTAAAAATTTATTTAACTTACGAAACTTTTGTAGTTTTTTCTGCCTCCTGCTTCTACCCTGCCTATGTTTCCTATTCCTCTTAGGATACCTATGTTTCGGTTTCTTAGACACAGAAGGATACTGAAATACATCCAAATGCTGTACATTCACATGCTTGTGACCTACAATATCTTTTAACTGAGATTCTGTCAGCATATACACGGGTTCTAAGGAGTCAATTACACTTGAAATTTCATGTTTCGATCCCCTGTAATAACTTTTAGGTGGCCCATATTGCTGGATTGGTGCCCCGTAGCTGGCGCTAGGTGGGCCATAGTCAGTAGGTGGGCCATAATCGTCACTAGGTTCAGAATGGAAGTCATTATAATTTGGATGCTTAAAGTTAGAATATCTGTTTGAAAAACTATTTTGAGAATTGAAATTTTGATTGGAATTTTGATTCCTCTGTCTATTAAGTCTAGTGAATGGAGCAGGTTGTCTGAAATTGTTTTGTACGGGGTAATCTAGATCTGGTGGGTTAAATTCATCATCTGGGTCATAGTCGTCTTCCATGGAATAGTCCTTGTTGTTATTGTCTTCGTCATAATAGTCATAGTCTTTCGCTACTCCTGCAGGATGGTTATCATTGAAGGTTCTATAACTAGTCCATTCCATTGGGTCTGGTAACGTATCATTTCTATCCGTTGCGTTAAGAGCTGATTTATCATCGAAATTAATAAAAGTTTTGTCAGTCGCATTTGATTGGTTTAAAGTTGTGACAAAAATAGAACCTTCTATTTTATTATTTTGGACAGATTGAGTTTTATTTGTAACTACAGTTGGTATCTGTATTATTTCAGGTAAAGGTTCGTTCTCTAAAATAAATAGGTCTGATTCTAACTGACGTTTCATCCTACGTTTTTTAATACTTACATCATCGTCTCCATATGCTGAGACTCCCGTTCCATCCTGAGATAAATGCTGTACTCCAGAATGCTGAGATTGGAGATATTTTACTGTTTCGGTACTTGGTCCTTTAGCATAATAGTTTGATGGTGTTTCGTATGTCAATGCTGAGTAACTTGGCTTCGGAAACTCAACATTTTTCCCCTGCTTATTCCCACTTATGGTCTGTTCTACTTCTATTTTGTAATAATTGCTCTTCGTCGTAGTTGGGTCTTCAAAAACATGAGGAGTCTGCTGTATTGGATAAGGTTTAAATGGAGTAGCCTTCTCCTCTTCGACATCATCAACTTCTTCAGTAATTGGTTTGTGGTCATTGTAATTGACAAAATCATGTGCATTATAAGTGTTCTGTACATTATATTTGCTGTTATCATCCGCTGCTGTACTAGGATTATTCAAGTAAAAGAATAAATCTATAGGTTGTTCTAGTGCATCTTTCCCATATTCTTTATTCCCTTGTGTCATTGTGTTCAATGCTGATATCTGTTCTTGTGGAGATTTAGCTAGTAGAGTATTTAAGGCATGTATATCATCAGCTGAATGGTATGAATGCATTTGGCTGTACAATTTAGGATATACATATTGAGTTTTACTTGGATATATTTCTGTGTATAAACTAGTTTGTTCCTTTTCCAAGTTATTCAATCCTATATTTCCATTAGGTTTGATTGTCACTCCTTGGTCGTATGTAGTGCCAGGTGAAGTATTTATATTATTTCTATGTATATTTTGTACTTTATGATAAACTGATCCAAACGATCTGTGATTCCTATTCTTGTCAACAGCATCAGCTCTTGTTAGTTTAACTGGATCAAGATGTGTTCTGCTTCTTAAGCTAGTCCTTTCTTGTCTTTCTCTTGGTTTCTTTTCTTTCTGTGTGGCTTGTTGCATTTGTTCAAGTGCAAGTTGGTGGTTTTCTTGTGATTCATGGTAAGCTTTCATGTAGCTGTCGACTTGTTGAGGAGCTTTGTTCCATCTTTGGATTTGTGCTCTGTGTTGTCTTACTCTTTCTGCGTTAAACATTGCTTGTTGATGTTGAGCGTGGATTTTAGCATTTTGTTGAGAGTTCCCTGCTAGTGGGTTTCCGTAACTTTGAGGTCTCTTGTCGTCTATCCTTGCTTGTTCATTGATGACCTCATGGACTGATGGGGCGCTGCTTTTAGCAGTTCTTGTTGTTGATATATGTAATATTAGAAGTATTATTGCTGTTTTCATTTGACCCCGCATCTTGTCTGTAACAGAAAATAAATTTATGTTAGTATTAAGTCAAAAATTGCCGAGTTGTTTTTAAATTGATCGGAATTTTATTCTGGCATAAAGAAGTGACATATTCTTTAATTTTGACGCATTGAAAAGGTAAAATAATGAAACTGAATTAGATAATGCAACTGAAAGAAACATGTGTGGTTTTAGTTACGAAAGGTCTAAGTCACACTACCCTAGAGTGGGAGAAGTTATTGGATGACTTCTCACTAAAAAAAAAGTACCCACTTGATGACTCGTATGAAATAAATGGTAAAGTGCAAAAAACCTTGGTCATTAATAATACTGTCAATTTACAGTATTATTAATGACCAAGGTTTTTACCAAGGTAAGAACTTTCAGTTCAGATTTTATTTAGATTTCCTAGGTCAAGTTCACGTTGTAAAGACTTGATTATATAATTAGGTACAGATTATATCATTTTAATGGTCTCTTAATGAAATAATACGGATAAGACTGATGAACATATTTTTTTACGGATGGAGAGACAGGGACGACGGCTAAAAAAAGAGGATTATATGAGTACATGAAAGAAAAATGATAAAGTGACGGAATGGTAATAGTAAACATATTCGCCAACTCTCAAGTGAGATGGGACAAGGGCAGGAAAATGATGAAACATGTTTTCATCTTCTAGAAAGTGAAAAAAACAACAAATAAACAAATACCGTTATTAAAAATCTACGTGACACTACATCTCTGCCTGAACTTCCAAAGAGCACTAAAAATCGAATAATATTTGTGTATACTTTTATATAAATCTAGTGACATAACATAGTCTCAAAAAAAAAAACGAATAAAACTTATGGTCTGTTTTACACAGCATGGGGGTTTTTGGCGGGATTTCTTCGAGTAAAGTTCAGTGGCTGTTTTAATTATTCGCTAATTGATTCCTAGTGAATATTGTGATATAAAATTGGTGTAGTTTTGTATCTCAAGTCTCTGCGCGACTGGCATAATATGTGGAATCATTGAAATAGGCGCGATCTCGGTAAAATGGAGCTGAGAATTCTATAGTAGTTTTAGCTACCTCAGCGAAGTTTGCTGAGAAGGCTTTTTTTTTTTTTTTTTTTTTTTTTTTTTTTCGGTGGGAAAATCATCTTATGACATCCCCCGCCCTTGGGCGGGACGGGAGATAGTGTCAGACTTTTACTGACTAAAAACCCACTCCTGTTCCTTCATTGCCTTTCGTACCAGGGCCGAGTCTTCCTTTCAGAATCAGACCCTTGGCCCCAGTAGGCTTCGACCCTGCTAGGCCCCTGCTGTTGCTGACATCTCCTTGAGGCGCGCGTGGAACAGCACGCGCCGTCGACGACTTGGGCTCGGTCCGGACGGTTACCGGACGGTCGGAAGGCGAGCCACCCATAGCTCGCCGTCCGCAAGCCCGCGCCTACGATGGCCGGAAATCGGGATCGGAATCCCGGCGGCGATTGGGGCGTGAGGACCGTTGCCTCACGCGATCGGCCGCCTCCTTTGCTAGCATTACTGCTTCGCAGAAGGAGGCGACCGCCTGCCACTCCTCCTCGCTCCGGACCATGGCCTGTACCAAGGCCCGGCGCGAGAGATCGCCGCCACCGATAGCCCCCACGAGGACACGGCGTTGCTCTGCCCAAGCGGGACACACCTCCACCGTGTGCTCCACCGTGTCCTCCGGGTGGTCCACACAATGGTGACACCCGGGCGTTTCTTCCGCACGAATCCGGTGCAGGAACCTCCCGAACTTACCATGTCCGGTGAGGACCTGCGTCATGCGGAAGGTAAGGACGCCGTGTTGCCTTTCCAGCCACTCCTCAAAGAGGGGACTTACCGCCATAATTATGGCGTGCCCAGCACTGGGTTGCGATAGTCGCTGTCGCCATTCCACCATGAGACCCCGCCGGAGCTCTGTCCGCCATGCCGCGACTTGTCGTGGCAGCGGAGTTTCGCCCCGACGTTGCATCTCCACGCGCAGATCGTGCATGCGTGCAAGGCCTGTTGCCACCAGGTCCCATGGTGGCTGGCCAGCAAGGAGGCTCGCCGCTTCGCGGGAAACCGTGCGGTATCCCCGCACCATCCGTATGGCCATGACCCTCTGGCACGCGTTCAGCTGGGCCGCCGGTCGCTTTCGCAGTGACGGCGCCCACACCGGCGCCCCATAAAGGGCCATTGCTGAGAAGGCTGAATCGATAAATTTGCTGGCAAATACTTTAAAAACATTAGAATGTGTTACACCCGCATTCTAATGTAAAACAAAAAGAACCAACTATGATATTCGAATACGGAAGACTTATTACACAAGAAAACATGGACGAAAGACTAGGCGATATGATCGAATGACTATAGCCTTCCCTAAAGGGTAAACAGAAAAAACAAACATAGCATGGTTAGGATGACAGTAGGACGACGAAAATAGATGAGGGAAAAGGATAGGTAGCTACATTGTATGAATCTGACAGCTGTCACCCGCACCATCCTTGATACTATAGCAATAATTGCTATATTGTAGTGTATGTAGTAAGTAAGTACTAATTAGACTATCATTTTTATAGTTCACGATTATTTGAATACTAGCATCTACCAGCGACTTCAACCGGGTGAAAATTGGAAATGATCCCAAGGGAATATACTCTCGGGGTAAAAAGTGCTAAAGTAACTTTGCACTCGACTGACTGAGACTGTATAGTCTTCAAGACATGCAGAGGTAATAGCCAGACAGAATAACTTTCTAATTCATCATAAAATGATTCATCTAATTCATTATAATTTGGATTAATAAAATAATATTTAATTAAACATATTCACGTATTATATTATATGACATAATTTATATCCTTGTTGCTCCGCTTTCCTTACATTTTAATATACATGTTAATTAATATTTATAAATAGTGAATAAATTATTATTGCTGATTTAAATTTTCGAACGACGAATAAATATTAGTTGGTATTTAAAGATGTTGCGCTTCGTGCTATATGCTGCACAATGGAAAGGGCTTAAATATGGTTTCTAATTATGTCTTGTTACTTTTCATTGAATAGCAACTTTATACTAGGGCGAAGTGAGCTTGAAGCTCACTTCGCTCTTCGGTCATTTTCTTCGTTCGTGGTAAACCACGAGCATTTAAAGCGATCCATTTGACGACGTAGCTATATCGGGTGTATAGTTCCATCCCTCTTCCTCGTTCGCACGATTGTATTTTAACTCTTCATGATAGGCCTTATCTGGCCTGGGCTTGTTTATGTGTCTTCAAATCTAAATTTCGTGCATGATAGCGAGCGAAGCGAGCTCGATAACTTAGCGTTCTATATTGTATAAATATTTCGATATACTTTTTACCACTCGCACAGATATAGGAGTTCCTAGAGTAAACAGTGTGATGAAAGAGCGAGCAGAGCGAGCTCGAATAACATAGTGTCAATAAGAATTAAAAATAGAAAATGAGTTTTTATTTGGTTGCAACTCACAAAGTCGGTGCTCTTGGCTACGATTGCTTACTTAATGGTTTACTATTTTATTTTTTATACCTTGTGTGTGTGACGTTTCGGATAATTTTCTCAAAGTTGTTCGGGTGCCTTACCATAACGTGTTAAAAATGTCAGTCGTGGGAGCGAGAAAAAGGGATGGAGCGATACACCACATATAGCTGCATCCCTTTAACAGTTCAGTTTAGGTCGTAAAATCGATCGCGGCGTCGCCACAACGACCGATCCTGTGCGTCTCGCATCCACCGCATTCCCGCGACCCTCACCAGGTCGTCGGTCCACCTTGTGGGAGGCTTTCCAACGTTGCGTTTCCCGGTACGCGGTCGCCACTCTAGAGCCTTTCAGCCCCATCGACTACCCGTTCTACGAGCAATGTGCCTGCCCACTGCCACTTTAGTTTGGCAATTCTTCGTGCTATGTCGGCGACCTTGGTTCTCCTGCGGATGTCTTCATTCCTGATGCGATCACGCAAGGAAACTCCGAACATACCCCTTTCTATTAGGGGCCGTTCAATTATTACGTAAGCAGATTTTTTGCAAATTTTAACTCCCCCTCCCCCTTGTCAGCAAAAGTAAGCAAAACTCTCACCCCCCCCCCCCCATGCTTACGTAAACATTGGTACGTGCATTTGTCAATGTGATAGTTTGGTTATTAATTTATGAGCAGTAGTTGTAAGTCTAGAAAAAAGGAATAATTGAAATAAAGGAAAAAAAGAGTTAATTTAAAATTTTGACATTAGGTACTAATTCATATTAACAGTTCTCAGTCCATGACACACTAATATATGATACTAAGTCTTCAATGACATTTAGATGTATGCTGCTTAATGTGTGTCTGCTCATTGTCTTGTGATTTTGAAACATCGAATTTGCTCTCTGAAAAAATTGAAAAAAATTGCCCTGCTGACGTAATCACCATCTAAACCCCCCAGCCCCCATGTCATCAAAAATAAGCAAAGCAAAGACCCCCCCCCTGTAGTGCTTACGTAATACTTTAATGACCCCTTACCCTTCGGGTGAATAAGCCTTCTGATAAGGCCCATAGTAAGCTACCATTTTTGATATGAATGATCATTACGACCGCTAAAATGTAGGTCAAAATAATAATATTAAATACAGAGGCGTTATGACAATCTAGTTTTTAAATGGACATAATTATCATAATAACAATGTCATTAATATTAGATTATGAAAGTTTAAGATTATTTGTTTAAACTTTATAACAGTGGTAGGCGGACTTAATGCAACAAAGCGGTCTCCACCAGTCAACCTTCGGGTTAAAAAAGACTGTACTGTGTTAAGTGTGCACAATAAACAAATAATAACTTGAAATAGAATTAGATCATTAAAATTAGGTAGTGATAATAATAAACAACACATAAATTATATGTTAATATTTATGTAAGTATGTTATTAATTAATTAAATCTAATTATTATTTTATTTACAATTTAATTGCTAATTTAGTTTTTAAATTATTTTTTATATTTTTTTATATATTATTACTTGCTGACCCTGACCAAATTTATTTATTTATTAAGTACAAAGGCGGACTTAATGCCAAATGATTGAGACCAATGTTTTGGACCAATGTACATATTTGACAGGTGCTGTCATTTTTCGATGTATTCGGATAATTTGTATTTTGTGTTTTATGTGAATCTTTCCCATATTTTAATAGTTATTCTGCTATTCGGGGTGGAGACGAATTCAATAAAGCAAAGATCATTAAAATCGGTCTAGCCGTTCTTGAGTTATAAATGGTGAAACCATGAATATCTATGGGTGTAAATAACGACTTTGTTTTATGTATATGTATATAGATTACTATGTAGCTTCTGTTAGCGGCTTCGATTACGTGAAAGTACGTTTTTCTATACAAACTTTGGAACCCTGTTTCACCCCCTTATATGTTGAATTTCCAAAAATCCCTTCTTAGTGCTCGCCTACGTATATACGTAAGTATAAAAGGAAGAAGAAGCAGAGAGGAGCAAGAGCAGTGGTGGCCGATTGGTAACGGCCCCGATTTACGAGTTGTAGGTCGCGGGTTCAAACCCAGCCTGGCGCATTACTTTGTGTAATTTATTTCATCACCACTGCTCTCACAACGGTGAAGGAAAACATCGTGAGGAAACCGGCATGTCCTAGAACCAAAAATTCGAAGACATGTGACATCCACCAATCCGCACTGGGCCCGCGTGGTGGATTACGGCCCATTCCCTCTCCTAGAGAGGAGGTCTGAGTCCCAACAGTGGGAACATTATAAGGCCGACTATGCTATGCTATGCTATAAAAGGAAGCTTTGTGCCAAAGGTCACATTCCTAGTCCCAATAGTTTCGGCTGTGATATGTCAGTCAGTCAGTTTCTTCTTTTATATATACATAATCGACACCAGCAACGAACAAGGTTGTAACATTACTTCAGTATTTTTTTAAATGAACCAAAAAAGTGATAGTGCTATGTTTGAATTTGTTTGGACTGTAATCCGAGCTTTGATTATATACGTGTCTAGATAGAGCAATGCAAACATACGACGCGCTAAAACTGGCTCCAATTGCGTGACATGTGTGAGTACCGCACGTGTACTTATTGTCGTCAAACTGTCAAGGTGTGCGTGTTTCGGGATGCCTGCTCCAAATGATTAACTTTCCTTTTCTCCATTATTTATTATGACGAAAGTTTAACAAAATAGGTTGAATAAAATAATTATTTTGTAGATTAACCTATCTAATAGCGTAATTAGAGACACAATAGAAAGACAATGGCGCGTTAACGCCGGCGTTATTGCGGGGATCAACAGCTTAAAGAAAGAAAGAAAATACATTTATTTAGACTGACAGAGCGAGACGAGCAGAGACTGAGCGGCGAGCAATAGGTAGCTCGCCGTCAGACTGTCCGGTAACCGTCCGAACCGAGCCCCAGTCTTCGCTTCTGAAAGGAAGACTCGGCCCTGGTATGAAAGGCAACGGAGGAACAGGAGTGGGTTTTTAGTCAGTAAAAGTAACACCCTGACGCTCTGCCCAAGAGATGTCATTGGATGATTTTCCCATCGAAAAAAAAAGATACAAAGTATTTGATTGGATAATTGGGCAAAATGTATCTTGTTGGAGGTTAAAGAGATTTGTTGTCCCTACACCACTATACCTCCTCTGTCGAGAGAGTTGAAATTTTCACAGAACGTGTATTTCTATTGCCGCTACAACAGCGAATAATAATAAAGATAATAATTAACGAGGGTCGCTACAAAAGAAATATTATTTGGTCTGCGTATTTTTGCTCGATTTTAGTACGGAAGCCCTCGTGTGCGAGTCCGCCTCGCACTTGGCCAGTTTTAAAATTAGTTTAATTTATTATAATTGTATTTCCGATTACACTGCTCTCCATTTCATTTTGATAGATATATGATTATTTTACATAATAAAATTAATAAATAATTATGTAATTGCATTCTTCTGTGTAGGTACGGTCGGAGAGAAAAGTGTTACTGTTCAATTCAATAAATTTCAATAAAATTCAATTAATCGCGCTCATCGAGTTTTTCGGGATATCAGCAAACAGCTAAGTAGTCGACTCTTCGCGTGACCAGAGGGCTGGGCTTTTCTTCGGTCAACGAATTAGCATTGCCATTCAGCGTGGCAATGATGCCAGCGTTCTGGGCATTTTTACCATTGACATCGATGTGGACGAACTTTTTATGCCCTATGAGTTATTTTTCCACCCGTTTGTACATATTATTATTTTCAGTTTGTTTAAATACCGTTATAATATTTAATAGTTAAGATGTATTAATAGGTACCTATTAATTCGTTTATTCTTTTCTTTTATTATTGTTCGTGATGTAAGAAAAAGAAAAAAAATCTTCGAGACCGATCTGGATGCAGGAAGCGCGTGATAGAAACGCTTGAAGCGATTTAGGAGAGGCCTACGGTACAAACACGACTGCCATCGCTCTTAGTCAGTTGTGTCTACAAAGATTTTCTTTAAAAAAAAAATATCGTTGCCCCATAAGTACTAGGAATTACTTCAGTAACATGTACACTCAAAAATATAAGACACCCAAACCCAGAACAACTATATATCGTACCCTTATTGCAAAAACCAACTATCTGCATTTTTTTTGCCCAAATTAAGTTAAATATAGCTATCGATTCTTCTCATCAAGAAGACTCTACAGGTAAAACCGTTTATTAGTTACGACACTTATGTACAAAGAGAGCTTCTGCAAAAAGTAAATAACCTACAGATTTAATCGAATATAATAATATATATAATAATACAAAAATGTTGATGCATTTATTTGGTTTTTGCATTAAGAGTACGATACGAGGCCATACAAATATTTGTTGCGAGCGGGAATCGAACCCTCAACACGCTGCACGGCAGCTAATCGCTCAACCACTGTACCAACCGTACCGTCAAAACGCCATCTCTTTCTTTTTAAGCGACTCCTCTACAGTTCGGACTAAGCGTTTCGCCTCATCGTTTATACCGCGTATATCGAAGGACTGGAACAATTTGCCTGCTGCGGTCTTCCCTTCCGATTATAATTTAAGTGTCTTCAAGGTTAGAGTGAATAGGTTCTTAATAAACTAGTGCGCTTCACCATTAATGATTGCATCACTGCTTACCATCAAGTGTGATCGCAGTCAAGCACTAGTTTATGTCATTTAAAAATAAAACCTTAAAAAAGGAAAAGTCAAATAACGAAGAAAAAATGCCAGGAACACTGACTTAATTTTTTTTCATCGATGTCGCGCTTGACCACAAAAAAAAGTATTGTTCTATGAACATCAAAAATAATAAATATTGGTAATGCTGCCAGCGTTCTGGGCACTTTTCCCATTGATATCAATGTAGATAAATTTTTTGATGCCCAATAATTTCTTATTCTACCCGTTTGTAAATATAATTATTTTAGTTTGTATATATTCCTATTAAGTTATTAATATTTATTACTTTTGATGTTCATAAGCAAATAAATAATTTATAATGCCTTACAAAGCCTTAATGTCATATTTCAAATCTCTTTATCCTACGTGCGTATACTTCGAAATGAAATGGTAGAAAATCAAAACAACATTTTATTTCTAAAGCTTTTCTCCATCACTGTACCAACGTAAGCGCAATGACCATGGTCCATGGCTTCATACTTTCACTGACCGTGCATACATATGCACATACATGCATATAAATAAACCAGTTTGTATATCCGTTCGTCCGTATTAGAAACACACGGATGGGAAGTAGGAGCAGGCACGTCCTAGGACAGCGATTTATTTTGAAAGTTAGTCTGGTTTAGTTTCCTTTAGTTAGTGGTTCCTAAATAAGACATTGATTTTACTAACGTTATTTTGTAGTCTTTTTACAATATAGTGCGTAACATGTTGTTACGGAGTGGAATTTCTGAAAAGAAAAACTGGTCAAGATTCTGAATGATGAAATTTTTCTCCAAAAACTTTTCAAGGTGTTTTATATAACACTTATTTCCTGGAACAAGTTTTGTGAAATATTCGAGTGAATGATAGAATTACGGAATGCTAACAGCGCGTTTAGAATCATTCTTTAATCTGTCGTTCAGGAGTTGTTTCTCTTTTATCGCATTGCCCCGTTATTAAGGCCCCAGACCCCGAGCAGTGCCATAAAACAGTGACTTTCTGAAACCTCGTAACAGCTAGGTCAATAGGATTGAAAAAAATATATGTTTATTATAGATTCATGTACAACATCTTCAACTTATGATTTTTTCGTAGAACTAATAAGTGTGCCATAAAAAAAAAATTAACGACATGATATTTTTTCGCTTGTTTTCCCTACTCCTTTCAAACGACTTTGATCTTTAGAAATATGTTTACCTAAAAAAATTGCTGGTTAAGTGTTCTTCAGAATATACATATAGCATATGTATCAATCAGTATTTCGCAAAGAAAATGGTTTTAAAGGTCAGCAGCCCCCCTAGCCAAGTTACAATCGTTTCGTTCGCGCTGAACGCCTCGAGGAGGCCACGCCTCCAATTCCTTTGTTCTGACCACGTGACTGAGCGTTGAGATGACGTCAGAACAAAGGAATCGGAGGCGTGGCCTACTCGAGGCATTCAGCGCGAACGATGCGATTGTAACTTGGCTAGGGGGGCAGGGCTCTATGCGGGCGCAGGCGGCAGTACGAGTATGTGTGCATTTAACTCCGGCCAGATGTTCAAGGGACTGTATGCCTTAAACATTGCGTTAGATGAACCAACAAGCTTTTAAACCACGCTCAGGTTGACAATAAGGGCCTCTTGGTATTTGCGAGAGAATTAAATAGTTGCTCTCATAATGATATTGAAACCATAATTTTCACCTTTCATCATTGCTCAAAGTAAGACATTTGAATTTTAACAAATAATAAAGTCTCGAGTCGCTCTCGGTCCGAGTGCGCGTCTCCTTTTCAAGGAAATTTCACGCTGTCTGATCGACACTTTGCGTGACCAGAGGGCTGGCTCGTTCTTCGCCCAAAAAATTAGTATTGCCATTCAACGTGGCAATGCTGCCAGCCTTCTGGGCACATTTCTGGATAACAGCGATGTGGAGGAATACTTCGACGCCTGAGTGTAATAGGTGTTTTTGTATTATATGTGCATAGTTAGGTTTAGTATAATAATATTTTTAGTTAATATTAAAAACAAGTGTGATTTCAATAATAAAAATAAACAATAATTAACTAATAATTAATAAACCAGAATTCTTTTTTTAAACCAGAGAACTCTACACTTGAATTTTTTTTAAACGCCACACTATCTCATAATGATCAGTGAGTTATAATAACGAAACTTATCGCACAATATCAAACGCATTCTTAAATTAAAGCGTAAACAATAAATTCAAGCGAAAGTTTCAGTCGGGTCAACAAATAAACTATAAAATCCTTCACATAAATACTTCCATCTTTTATTCATATAACACAAAGATCAACTCATAAAATCGTACACAATAAAAAACGAAAGTGCAGACGTGTCCGTGCGTACTCGCTTCCCGCAAATTTCCATTTACCTCCGGTCAGGGTTGTCAGAGCGCAAAACGCAACAGAAGATATATTCAGAAGAGTTAATTAAATTTGTTGATCTATCATGTGTGATGGATAGAAAACTTTATAGCGGATAACGAAGCTAAAGCTAGTTCCGTGATATTATATCTGTGTTACAGACACTAGAGGATGCCATCACCTCACTAGATATTTTAGCTTCAACGTCTGTAGTAAAAAGTATTGTATAGTAAATCACGAATTTTTCACTTACTCGAAAACCCGCTCTTATCTTTTAGGCACGCAATAGACTGTTTTCCGCACTAGTGCATAAAAGTGCGCGGATCTCTCCCGCCACAATGTTATTATTACATTTATCGTATCAGGCTGGGCGCGCGTCGAATAAAAAATTGCGAATCGGAAAAATCTTCGTAACTCAATTCGCGAATTGAACTGTTTTCATAGGTAAGTTTTTACGGAACCCTCAGTGCGCGAGTCCGACTCAAACTTGCCCAGTTTTATTACAATGAGTGACATGAAAAATGACATATAAATCATAATGAAATAGAATGAGGAAGGAGGTTGTATATCCTACACTTTCGTCCCATTTTTTTTTCTTGACATGAAAAATCATCGAATCAGTCCTTCCACTTTGGGTGGGGCGAGAGGGAGTGTCAAACTTTAAGGGACTAAAATCCACCTGCGTTCCTTCAGTTACCCTTTGCGTTCCAGTCAGGGGCGCCGACTCCGTGGGTGCTCAGGGGCTCGAGCACCCTGAGAAATAAATAGTGGATGCCGAGCATCCCTGCAAATATACATCAAGAAACAGATCAGTAATCGCCTTTTAGGTTACGTATAAATTATAATATTTCTTGATAGTAAAAACTAGTTTAATTTTTATATAATGGTTTCATTTTATATTTTTATCAAACATAATTAGTAATTAAGTACGCAGTATGTTAGTAGGACATTTATTTATTTATCGGTCGATCAGTGTGCATTTCTCTTCTCACACTTCGCCACTTTTTCGAGTCCATCAAATGAGCATGAGCACCCATGACGTTTTCTAAAAGTCGGCGCCCATGGTTCCAGTGCCACAGTAACTCATTGGAACTTTGACAACCCTAGTCGTGTCCGGCACAAGTTACTATAGAACGTTATTTAATAGCGTTAATATTACAAGAGCTGTCATAATACGATTTATGTTAGACTATCTTGTTGGTATCATGTCGACACTTAATGAAATGTGGTCAATTAGATTGGTAATTATTTTATTTATATTAGTGCATTAATAAAGCGAAGTTTTTTATTGTAATTTTGTGCTTAATTTGATAGGTACTTTATTATGAGAGTTGATCAATTTGATTTTAAGCGATTTCTGTGGTTTACTGCTTTTTTTTTTCTTTGGGAAAATCATCTTATGACATCCCCCGTTCTTGGGCGGAGCGGGAGATAGTGTCAGACTTTTACTGACTAAAACCCGGAGTGGGTTTTAGTCAGTAAAAGTTCCTTCGTTGCCTTTCGTACCAGGGCCGAGTCTTCCTTTCAGAATCAGACCCTTGGCCCCAGTAGGCTTCGACCCTGCTGGGCCCCTACAGTTGCTGACATCTCCTTGAGGCGCGCGTGGAACAGTACGCGCCGTCGCGGTCGACGACTTGGGCTCGGTCCCGACGGTTACCGGACGGTCGGACGGCGAGCTACTGGTGTCAAATTGTCCAACAACATATCCCGCTTCACGAGAACGCATCATAAAATATAATATTGTGGTTTACTGCTGACTGTTATCCAAGAATCTTTAGACTGGCCTGTTGGTCTAGTGGTTAGTGGATTCCCGCAACCTTTACCAGTTCATCGGTCCACCTTGTAGGAGGCCTTCCAATGCTGCGTCTTCCGGTACGCGGTCGGCACTCCAGAACCTTTCGGCCACATCGGCCATAAACTAGTACGGACATAATTTTGTTTAGGTTGGCTAGGCATCGGCAGCTCTGATTGGTATTGAGGTATGATGATGGATGGTAGAAATCACTTTCCATTAGACTGGCCATTGGCCTGTCCGCCTCCCCATGTCATAATAAAACAACACTTGTCGTAGTATTAAGCCTCAGGTAAGTAATACTAAGGGACAAAGTGTCCCCCAACATGACCCGCAACGCTGTCAAATTGTCCAACAAAATATCCCGCTTCACGGGAATGCATCATAAAACTACTACTTGAAGTCCTCTCAACCTTAGTTTGGTCTTCTTCAGAATTAAGCTGTTGATCCCCGCATTAACGCCGGCGTTCACGCGCCATTGTCTTACTATTGTGTCTCTAATTACGCACTCAAAAGGTTAATATTAAGTTCTCTTAGTGATTTGATATTTTTCATAGTATTTATTAGTTTATAATTTTAGCATATATATATGTATTTCATTACTTTAAAAATAAAAATTATATTTTTAAATATTTCAATAAAAATTAAAAAAAAAACATTTAAAAATTTAAAAAATAGTGTCTCACCGGTATCGAGAACAGGGTCCAAGCTACCGGCGGCGGTCAGGGCTCCAAAGAAAGGAACCTCCTCCCTGGGCGCACAACCGAAACTACAGGGTTTAAGAGCGTGTTTTTCACTTCTTTTTTTGTGATGTATGCTAGTACTAACAAGAAGTATTTTGAAAATTCTACCTTTAAGTGGATGAAAAAGGTGAATTTCATTTGTATGCAAAATCTCATTCATACTTGAAAATTTGCACAAATAGTAGATATCCTAAGTAAAGATTGTCATTAGTTGTTTTCAGAACAGCATCCGAAAGAACAATATAATCAAAACATTTTCGCGAACGGAGTCGCAGGAAAATTGCCAGTCCACCATACCTAAAAGTACCTTTCTGAGCCAACACTAATTAGTTTTAAGTAACATCCTGATCACTCTACTTATGCATAACTTAATCAATTACCATACTTAATGAAAACATATCAAGCGACATTGCGAAAATAGTAGCTTACTTACTTAAAGTTACTATTAAGTAATCATTTAACTTAATTAGTTTACCCAATTAACGGTAAATTGGGTTTGATATGTATCTGATCTCGTTAATCTAAATATATAAAACTCAAAGGTCTGACTGACATAGTGATCTATCAACGCACAGCCCAAACCACTGGAGGGATCGGGCTGAAATTTGGCATGCAGGTAGATGTTATGACGTAGGCATCTGCTAAGAAAGGATTTTGATAAATTCTACCCCCAAGGAGATAAAATAGGGGATGAAAGTTTGTATGAAACTTTGTCAATTTTAAACCGATCGGGCTGAGACTTTCCATGCATATAGCTACTATGACGTAGGCATCCCCTAAGAAAGGATTTTGATAAATTCTACCCCCAAGGGGATAAAATAGGGGATGAAAGTTTGTGCCGCAAAAAATATACCTAATTAATAATAATACTTAACGCGAGCGAAACCGCGGGCAAAAGCTAGTATGAGATATTCTTGAGAAACGTATCTATTTACAACTTCTTACCTGTGGTTTCACCCGCGTGAAAGACTGAAATTATCCTAAAGGAACCTAGTCCCGGCATTGGCGTAGCTACTAAAGGGCTAAGCGGGGCAGTGCCCCAGGGCCCCCAAGCTTGGGGGGCCCAAAATGATGGCCCTGATAAATAAACCTCTTATTAAACTAACGAAAAATATTTCCACCTTCGAAATCTAAATAAAAAAGGTTGCAAGTTGCAACACTACTTTAATATTATGGTAATTCGTTTAAGTCAGTAAAAGTCTGACACTCACTCTCGCTCCATCATGAGTAGGAGAAGTTATTTGATGATTTCCTACGTAAAAAAGGGGGCCCAATTTTTTTTTGCCCAAGGCTTTTGGTCACCTAGCTACGCCACTGAGTTACGGTCTTGACAGACCGACAGACAGGCAGACGGACCACAAAGTAATCTTATAAGGGTACTGTTTTTTCCCTTTGAGGTACGGAACCCTAAAAAATGTAGTTTTATTTTTGAGGAGGGAAATCACCAATCACCTTTTCTGTCAAATCCAAAATCCATCCAAAGTTTGTCTGCAAAAAAATGCTTTAAGCGATAAGACCGCCCACTGTTACATCCTATTAATGTATTTTTTATGGTGTACAATAAAGAGCATATCATCAATCAATCAATCATTATAAAATAAAAGGTGTGTCTAGTTGTTTTTAATACTCACTGCAGTAATTATCATAAATAAGCTCTTTCCAGAATGAAAGCTGAACGTCAATCAAAAGGTCGCATGTTCAAACTCTCGAGAGCTCACACTTACGACCTTTTGAACTATATACAGTTAATTTCGTAGACGTTATGGCGAAGAGCGGGCGTGTGGTGGGGACATCTCGCTGTCACTTTTGTACACACCTAACTTAATGGTGGTGACGTCACATTTCACACAAATTTCGTGACATGGTATAATTATGTATTTTGACTGGCCTGTTGGTCTAGTGGTTAGGGGCCCTGCCTGCTATGCCGGAGGTCGTGGGTTCGATTCCCACCCAGGACAAATGTTTGTGTGATGAGCACAATCATTTGTTCTGTGTCTGTGTGTAATTTATCTATAATATGTATGTATTTAGAAATATTTAAGTACCTATGTTTATCAGTTGTCTAGTACTCATAACACAAGCTCTGCTTAGCTTGGGACTAGACGGCGTTGTGTGATAGTTGCAAAGACATTAAATATATACTAGATAGTTGTATGAATATTATTATTATTGGCCAAATCTAATTTAAGATTCGCGTAGACCAAACCCGCGGTATTAGTCTAAGAGCGAGCAAATCGTTCTCGGAATTTTAGAGTATCCCGAATTCCCGACAGAGACAGGTTGGGTTAGAAGGCTAATGCGGGAGCGGGACGGAGCGGTGCTCCCGCCTTAGCCTTCGTGATTATTTATTTTATAACTACCCCAAAATAGTGCGCTTACGGAGAACTGCTTTGGCCTAGGCGAAACTGGTTTATCCTAAAATCGTATTTGGCCGGTAACATATATTATGCATCCTTATTCTGTAACTTGTCAGTTTCTACTTCCACCAGAATTGAAAGGTATTAAATGGATTTAAATAATATGCTCGGATAATGGAAAGGGCTATGCTCGGAGTTTCCTTGCGTGATCGCATAAAGAAAGAAGATATCCGCAGGAGAACTAAGGTCGCCGACATAGCCCGAAGAATCGCCAAACTAAAGTGGCAGTGGGCATGCAGGGCACATTGCCGAAAGGTTCTAGAGTGGCGACCGCGCACCGGAAAACGAAGCGTTGGAAGGCCTCCCACAAGGTGGACCGACGACCTGGTGAGAGTCGCGGGAATACGGTGGATGCGAGACGCACAGGATCGGTCGTTGTGAGACGCTTGTGGAAGGCCTATGTCCAACAGTGGACGTCTTTCGGCTGAAATGATGATGATGATGATGATGAAATAATATGCAGTTACTTTTTGAAACAATATCTAAGTTAAAAAAAAAATAGTCTTCCACCCAATTATGTATCATCGCTATTTAATCGCGTGTAGTATCTCTTAATCGTGTTGTCAGTACAGTTACCACAAAAACTGTAATTGAAAGTAACGTCGTGGGAGCCACAAGCTCATCGCGATTGTACCCTTTCTTCTGACGATAGCGTTCGTTACAAAATATCGTGTGTTTTGTAACTTTGAACTTTTCTACGCGACTGTATCGAGATTTCGCGCGAGTTTGTTGACGCGTGACGTAATGTGTGATGTCATGAAGAAAGTGAGTCTTGACATCAAAATGTTGATGATTTTCTTCAGCTGTATTTTTTTTTTGTAGGTGGGGAAATCATCAAATGACATCCCCCGCTCTTGGGAGAGATCTCATTCCGAGAGATGTCAGACTTTTACAGACTAAAACCTCATTGCTGTTCCTTCTTTGCCTTCGTCCCAGGGCCGAGTTTTTCTTTCAGAAACAAGCTTCGACTCTACTGAGCCCCTACGGTTTGCTGACATCTCCTTGAGGCCCGCATGGAACAGTACGCGCCGTCGACGACTTGAGCTCGGTCCGGACGGTTAACGGACGGTCGGAGCGAGCTACCCATTGCTCGCCGTCCGCAAGACCGCGCCTACTGTGGCCAGAAATCGGGATCGGGATCCCAGCGACTGGGGCGTGAGGGCCGGTCCCTCGCGCGTGCACGTGCGTCCTCCTCCTTTGCTAGCATTACTGCTTCGCAGAAGGAGGCGTTCGTCTGCCACTCCTCCTCGCTTCGGACCATGTCTTCAGCTGTATGGATTTTCATTGACAGTGTTTATAAACACAGATTTTTATGAATGTCTGCTGCGGATCCCGGATCACTGTAGTGGGCATTATAGTGACTAGTGGCATTTTTTTACAGATACGCAAACCCGTGCCTAAAAAACTTTTTTTGCGATTCGGAAAAAATGTTTTTTTTAGTTGGGAATTGAACTGTTCATAATGAAAACAGTTCAATTCCCGAATTGAGTTACGAAGATTTTTCCGAATCGCAAAATAGTTTTTTTTTTGTGACGTAACTACAAATTTACAGTTTTAAGACTTTTTCCTATACTTATGCTATGAGACCTTGCTTCATGCCAAATTTCAGGATTCTAGGTCAACGGGAAGTACCCTATGAATTTTGATTTCCTTGAGAGTGTCAAAATATACGTTTTTCGACCGTATCTTTTTTTTCGTTAACTCAGAAGTTTGATTTTTTCACATCTTCAAGAGACAGCAGACCTGAGTATACTCGTAATTATGGTTTTAACTTCAACTCAATACCTTCACGCGTTCCCGAGATAAAGGGTCTTGACAGACAGACATACAGACAGACAGACAGACAGACAGACAGACAGACAGACAGACAGACGGACGGACAACAAAGTGATCCTATAAGGGTTCAGTTTTTTCCTTTTGAGACGGAACCCTTATAGGATCACTTTGTTGTCCGTGTAGTCCGTTTGTGTCTAACATAGTTTAATATGCTCTAGTTATTAAGACATCGAGCTATTTAAAATCTAATATCATGAATGCTGTCTAAATATTATGATTCATTATATTAAAACACACCTATAATATTTAACACCTCAGTTAAGTTTACCTAACAGCTAAGCGAACTTGTCTAGACCTTTACACATCTCAGCCTTAAACACGATTCGCTATGGCGGTAATTATTCACGATCGTGGCTTACATTCACTTTGTAAAGGACAATGATTAACTACGCAGATTATAGGATACTTCATAATTGAAGTTTTCATGGCTATTTGCAATGATAGGTTGAGAGTCTTCATCTATATAGGGTGACTGGCAATTAGTGTACGATACTTAAACACGTGATTGTGCTCATGATAACAAACAATTTTTATTATGGGAGCAAAGCCGAAATCGCGAAAAAAATATCAGCTGTTCAATACATTAGGCAAACATAAATGTACTGAACAGCTGATTTTTGTTCGCGATTTCAGGTTTGCTCCCATAGTAAAAGTTGTTGGTTATCATGAGCACAATCACGTGTTTAAGTATCGTACACTAATTACCAGTCACCCTATATATATAAAAGAAAAAACTGACTGACTGACATATCAACGCACAGCCAAAACTACAGGGTCTAGGAGCGTAAATTCTACAAGGTTTCCTTTTATGACGTAGGCGAGCACTAAGAGAGGATTTTCCAAAATTCACCCCCTAAGGGGATGAAACGGGGGTCCAAAGTTTGTATAGAGAAACCGACTTTTACGCGGGCGAAGCCGCTGGCAGAAGCTAGTTTTGTAATATTGAAGAAGTATGCCCAGTACCTAACTAAGAAAAAAAAATGCTTCTTTGGACCTGACACACACACATCTTATTATATAAAACCAAATAAAAAGAAGTAGTAATAATTAGCTACTCTAGAACCTTTCGGCCCCATCGACCATCCGTTCTACGAGCAATGTGCCATTTATTTAATAAATTAATTACAACGGTTAAACAACCAATTACAGTAACTAAACAAAAATTTTAAGTTATTAACAACATGTACTTTCATCAATTCCTCTCACAGTACTTCTGACATACCAATAAAATCATCTTCCATTCATCCGCAAAGCGCAAACAGATCGTTTGTTGGATAAGAATCCAAGAGATCATTTAGTGCAGCCAAAGTGCGAGGTATTGGAGACTGCGCACGGGCAACAGTGCGACACTGAGGCACAGCAAACATTCTGTGCTTTTTGCCGCGGCAGTAGCAGCCATGCCCACTGCCACTTAAGTATGGCGATTCTTCGGGCTATGTCGGCGACCTTGGTTCTCCTGCGGATATCTTCATTTCTGATGCGATCACGCAAGGAAACTCTGAGCATAGCCCTTTCTATTGCCCTTTTGGTGACTGTAGAATAAAGCAGCTTTATATCGGTAAAAAAAAATTAGCAATCGGCCCGTACTTTCAGAGATTACCTCCTACAAACAAAAAAACTAACTTTACCTTTTTATAATATTAGTGTAGATTTAGTTGCTAATAAAACTAAAATCTGCAAGTAATTTTTTTTCTTTTGATTTTCGCAAGGTTTGCTCATTTAGTTATGTCCAATTTAGAAAGTATTTAGTTTTTTTTTTTAAATTGAATACAGTCACTTTATTTTCCATTAGAATGTAGATATTAGACAATCTAATCTTTTTTCAGTATTTAGTAGAAAAAATCTAACTAGTGTGCATCACCAACAACGATTGTATCACTGCTTACCATCAGATGGGATCGTAGTCAAGCATTAGCATATTCAGCCTTATAATGTTCCCACTGCTGGGACTCAGGCCTCCTCTCTAGGAGAGGGAATGGGCTGTAAATCCACCACGCGGGCCCAGCGCGGGTTGGTGGATGTCACATATCTTCGATATTTTTGGTTCTAGGACATGCCGGTATCCTCACGATGTTTTCCTTCACCGTTTTGAGAGCAGTGGTGATGAAATAAATTACACAAAGTAATGCGCCTGGCTGGGTTTGATCCCACGACCTGCATCTCGTAAGTCGGGGCCGTTACCACTTGGCCACCACTGCTCTAGTCAAGCATTAGTTATATCAATTAAAAAAAAAAAGATTATATATTATACCAATTTTCTCGGCAAACTACCTAGCGAACTAGGTAATACTACCTTCAATAAAATGTTCAATCCCACTTTACCGAAATTGCTTCCTTTTTAATGATTCCACATATTGTCCAGTTGTGCAGATACTTGAGATATAAAACTACAAATCAATAAAAATAATTCTTTGACGGCTGCAGCTACAACCTAGGGGTCTATAAGTCAACCGCTAGTAAACCGCTGTCATATTTTATGTTACCATAAACAACAAAGAGTTACTCTTTATATCTTGTCTATTGTCTGGTATTATGATTATCTATGACCATGCAAATTCTTTTGTCGTATTGTTGAATAAAAATTACGTTAGTTCCGGATTGTGAGTCGACAATTTTAAATTAGATGTCTTGAATGTCTTTTGGGTTATTTTTTGTTAATTTACAATTGAATATTATAGGGTGACTCATCACTTACTTTGTAATATTTTTTGCACTCTAAGAAAGTCTAGAACCAATCTAGTGTGTTTATTATAAAGATGAATCTATTTTTCGATGTCGAAGAAGTCTTATTCAATGTGTTTTAAATACATATAAAGTTTTTCTATATTGTTTCTTCATGATTTAACTGAATTATGACCTTGACCATTTTACGGTTGCAACTTTAGAAGCCGTTTCTAATGCGCCGTAGTTCATCAAAACAGGAGATCCATGAAGTCATAAAACACATTTTCTTCATAAATAGCGAAGTCGTCTCAAAAACCCTTTATTCTTTACTTTGCATAAATATATATATGTAGGTATATATTATATTAAATATAAATTACGTATGTTTATTTTATCTATCTATATATATATATATATGTTGCCGGCAAACTGTATAATTCAGGTATTCTATACAATACCTAGGCAATGTACAGAATACCTGGGGCGTCCAGGCAATGTGTGAAATATTATGAATATTATTGTCCGTTACATACTTTACCTAGGAAATGTATAATTCCTAGGGATTGTATAGACTATCTGCTGATTCACCGGTAATGTGTAAAATGAATGGATTTTGGTCTATATTTATTAATGTTAATCGGCCTACCTATAAAATGACGGGCAAATGAAGCATGGTCTATTACTCAAAATCATGGTAAAATTAAGGTGAAATTAAAACTTCTGGCTTTAAATAACACAATTTAATTTGCTTACAAGTACTTAGGTTAGTTAGTATTTAGGTGCGTGTTGCCAGTGATGACATATGGCACTGAAACATGGTTGCTTACAATGGGCCTCATCAGAAGGCTTACAGTCACCCAAAAGGCAATGGAAAGGGCTATGCTCGGAGTTTCCTTGCGTGATCGCATAAAGAATGAAGATATCCGCAGGAGAACCAAGGTCGCCGACATAGCCCAAAGAATCGCCAAACTAAAGTGGCAGTGGGCAGGGCACATTGCTACGAGCAATATATAAATAACGTATGGTCGATGGGGCCGAAAGGTTCTAGAGTGGCGACCGCGCACCGGAAAACGCAGCGTTGGAAGGCCTCCCACAAGCCTCCAAGGTGGACCGACGCGACGACCTAGTGAGAGTCGCGGGAATGCGGTGGATGCGAGACGCACAGGATCGGTCGTTGTGGAGACGCTTGGGGGTGGCCACATAGGCCTCCCCCAAGCGTCTCCACAACGACCGATCCAACAGTGAACACACCAACAGTGGACGTATTTCGGATGAAATGATGATGATGATGACTTAGGTCCTATTTCTGACTACAGAGTTTAAAATAAGGCTCCTATTTCCGGGTGAATATAAAAAAAAATCGGGCAACTGAGGGTTACGTACGAACATTACACGCCATCGCCGACTTGGGCTCGGTCCGGTCGTTTACCGGACGACCGGACGGCGTGCTACCCATTGCTCGCCGTCCGCAAGCCTGCGCCTACGGTGGCTGGAAATCGGGATCGGGATCCCGGCGGCTGGAGCGTGAGGGCCGTTCCCTCACACGAGCGGCCGCCTCCTTTGCTAACATTACTGCTTCGCAGAAGGAGGCGACTGCCTGCCACTCATGTGAGTAGGGTTAGGTCAATAGATTTATGAGTATAAATAAATATAAATATATCAGCCGTAGATTGATTTTATCGAGCCATATAGGACTTGTGGCTAGCCAAAGAAGACCCGTCTACAAAAACCATGCACCAACAATTCTCTACCATCCATAACTTAAATAATTGAATTACTTTTCCTTTTATTACATAATAAGTATGTAACTAAGTATGTAATACAGTATTGTGCATTGTTCTCCATTTCACAGGTGACAGCAAGACGTGAGCCAAGTTCCCGCATTTTTAGCGTTGTCAGCTAGAAAGTAATGCTTTTGAACGACGGATGAGCAGAATTGTAAGCTTGGTTTTACGTAACACGTATAACATTGGGTGTTTACTAATTTATCCTTGTTTGAGAATTTAATTCAGTTTGAATGTTTAGGATATATGTATATTCTACTTTGGAGGTAGGCGGAACATTGAGTAAAGTCCCGCAAACCTCCGTTGAAAAGGGAGGATCCTTCGACCAGACAGGTGTTATGTCTGGTGGGCAACTGCCCGATAGATGATTTCAGGCTGTTCTATAAGTTCTAAACGCGCGGAGAACTTTGATTGCGCGATGCAGGATTAGTTCTTATGTGACGCCATAGATGTCGCTACACTACTAGCTGACCCAGCGAACTTCGTAACGCCTAATAGTAAGGATAACGCCATCTACTGGCAATACCAGAACAGCATAATTCATTTTATAATAACATTTTAATTTGAGATGGCGTTGTATTCGGAGTTTTTTTTTTCGTGTTTTTTTTCTCACCGTTTAAACCTTCCCTGGACTATCTCGAATATTTCAAGACCAAAATTAGCCAAATCGGTCCAGCCGTTCTCGAGTTTTAGCGAGACTAACGAACAGCTATTCATTTTTATATGTATAAATAGATATAGATTAGCTTAAACCCGTGACTTTAATCGCATGAAAACCCTTTTAGAAATTCATTTTAAGGGTTCCTTACCCAAAGGGTAAAACCGGGATCCTATTACTAAGACTCCACTATCCGTCTGTCTGTCACCAGGCTGAATCTCATGAACAGTGATAGCTAAGATATGTGAAAATTTCAAAAATATTATTAATCACAATCAAATATAGCCTATGTCGCTCGAAAATTATGTAGTTTTCTATCGGTGAAAGAAATTTCAACATCGGTGCAGTAGTTCCGGAGATTACTTCGTATAAACAAACTGACACACCTACAAACTTTACCTCTTTATAATAGATTAATGTAGACAAATTGAGTCGATTGTCACTAACGGCCAATAGACAGACTTGAAGTTACTGTAATACTCCTGATAAAAAAACTGGGCATGTGCGAGTCGGACTCACGCACTGAGGGTTCCGTACAAACTCACCTATGAAAACAGTTCAATTCCCAATTGAGTTACGAAGATTTTTCGGAATCACAAAACAAGTTTTCATGCAACTACAAATTACCATACAGATTTCAGATTTTTTCCTGTACTTGTGCTATGAGACCTTGCTTCATGCCAAATTTCAGTATTCTAGGTCAACGGGAAGTACCCTATGAATTTTGTTTCCCTTGAGAGTGTCGAAATACACGTTTTTTGCGATATAAATGGCCGTATCTTTTTTTTTCGTTAACTCAGAAATTTGATTTTTTCACACCTTCAAGGGACCGCAGATTTGGGTATATGGTTTTAATTTCAACTCGATAACTCCACGCTTTCCCGAGATAAAGGGTCTTGACAGACAGACAGACAGCATGCGGACAACAAAGTGATCCTATAAGGGTTCCGTTTTTCCTTTTGAGGTACGGAACCCTAAAAACCAATATCGGTTTGCCGACTTGAGAATTAAACCCGGGACCACACGCGCAGCAGTTGGATTGCGATTACTTAACGAGGCTCAGAACTTTCTTAAAATCATAAATCAATCATTCAAACCACCAAACCACTCCCTCTAATTACCTCTCCATCTAATGTAAAAAGTTCACTCATATTTATGTATGTGTGTGTGTGTGTATAGTGTTATGTTTGGCGTCAATTGTATGTTAAATTAAGTTTGGGAACACATTCATTGTGCGTACAGCTAAGGAGTGGAATTCCTTGCCGGAATCTGTGTTTCCTGATGGCTACAACCCGGGAATCTTTAAGTCAAGAGTGTATAGGTTACTTCTAGGTAAGCGCGCTCCATCGTCGACCGCATCGTCGCTTTCCATCAGGTGAGATAGCGGTCAAGCGCGAACATATAAAAAAAAACATTGTTTACGGATATTGTAATGGGTATATTTGAACTGAAATAATGATTATTATTATTATTATATATACTTGACTAGTACTTTGTTCACGATTTCGTCCGCGTGAATTTTGTTGTTTTTTTTTTTTTTAATTTATGTATGTAGGTAAGTAATCATATCAAGTTCATATAATAATAATAATAATATCGTTTTATCTGTGCAATTATGGACGAAGTCATCTTGACGAATAACTACCGGAGATATATAATGAAGGACGGGACGGTTGACGTGTGTCGGGCATGCCATCGTCCGGGTGAGTCTATCAGACATATTATCTCTGGTTGTTCTCGTCTGGCTAACGGCGAGTACTTGCACAGGCATAACCAAGTAGCCAGGATTATTCACCAGCAACTTGCTTTGAAATACAACTTAGTGTATTCAGAGGTACCGTATTACAGGTATGTGCCCGACCCAGTTCTCGAAAATGACCATGTCACGTTGTACTGGGATCGGTCTATCATTACTGACCGGACTATTGTAGCCAATAAGCCGGATATAGTGGTGATAGACCGATTAGCGCGCCGCGCAATGATAGTCGATGTCACCATCCCGCATGACGAGAATCTCGTGAAAGCTGAGAAAGAAAAACAAATCAAATATCTCGACTTAGCACACGAGGTTGTCGACATGTGGAATGTGGACTCGGCTGTCATTGTGCCGATTGTTGTGACTGCCAATGGCCTTATAGCCAAAAGCTTCGACGACCATCTGTCGAAGCTGTCGTTACGCGGTTGGATCAAGGGCCTGATACAGAAGGCAGTACTCCTTGATACGGCTCGGATTGTGAGGAGGTTCCTGTCTCTGGAGCCCTAACCACCGGTAGCTTGGACCCTGCTCCCGACACCGGCGGACTACTATTTTTTATATTTTTAAATGTTTTTTTTATATGTGTTTTTAAGAAATATTTAAAAATATATAAAATATGTATAGAAAATAAATAAAGAGATAATAATAATATTCCACAACTATCACACAGCGCCGTCTAGTCCCAAGCTAAGCAGAGCTTGTGTTATGAGTACTAGACAACTGATAAACATACTTATATATTTCTAAATGCATACATAGATAAATTACACCCAGACACAGAACCAATGATCGTGCTCATCACAAACATTTGTCCTGGGTGGGAATCGAACCCACGACCTCCGGCATAGCAGTCAGGCCCACTGACCGACCACCAGACCAACAGGCCTATCAGGTCTGTCTGGTCTGTACAGGTTTGTGTATTTTATAAAAACTTAACACTTCTTAGACGGTGTGCCAAATTTGTGCCTAATACGCTCTAGAGCGGAGCGGAAGGGCATGTCAGATTTTTACTGACTGAAACCCACTCCTATGTTCCTTCGTTACCTTGCGTTCCAGGGCAACGGGTTTTCCTTTCAGAAGCGAACCCATGGCCCCAGTAGGCTTCGACCCTGCTGGGCCCCTACGGTTTTGCTGACATCTCATTGAGGCGCGTGTGGAACACTACCCACCGTCGACGACTCGGCCTCGGTCCGGACGGTTACTGGACGGCCGGACAGCGAGCTACACATTGCTCGCCGTCCGCAAGCCCACGCCTACGGTGATTCCCGCGACCCTCGTGTTTGCCTACATCATAAATGGAAGCTTTGTGTTAAATATATTCCTATTCTCAGTAGTTTTGGCTGTGCGTTGGTATGTCAGTCAGTCAGTCAGTCAGTCAGTCAGTCAGTCAGTCAGTCATTCAGTCAGTCAGTCATTCAGTCAGTCAGTCAGTCAGTCAGGCAGTCAATCATTCAGTCAGTCAGTCAGTCAGTTTCTCCTTTTATCTATTTAAACTAGCTTCTGCCAGCGGCTTCGCCCACGTATAAGCAGGTTTCTCCATTCAAACTTTGGACCCCCGTTTCATCAAAAACAAAAATCAAAATCAAAAATATTTTTATTTCTCATAGACCTACATGGGCACTTATAAAACGTCAGAAGCTTCCACGGTTCCAAATTGGTCGTTTCCTATGGAGAAGAACCGGCAAGAAACTCCATCCCCTTAGGGGTCAATTTTGGGAAATCCTCTCTGAGTGCTACCTGCGTCATAAAAGGAAAATTACACGCTCATAGTCCAAGTAGTTTCGGCTGTGCGTTGGTATGTCAGTCAGTCAGTTTCTCCTTTTATTTATACATATAGATTAAGATAAGATTATCACCATTATAACAGTTCGAATTACTTTTTTACATAACCCCATTATGTAGAGGTTCACATTAAAGTTCTGCTTATTACTGTTTCATGAGATAACATAACTTAGTAAGATGATCGTGTTTTGTTATTTAATAGATTTATTTTTTCACTCATTTTTGGGTTAGGGTTGTCACTTCGGGCTGCGGAATTATTCGAAAGAATTATGTCAGCCACGTACATAAAATAAGAAACACATCTATCACAAAACGAACAAAAATAGACGATATCACTAGAAGGATAAAGAAATAGAAATGGACCAGTCACATCATAAGGGACATAGAAAAATGAAACAAAACTATTGTATTCTGGTATTCCAGAAATACAAAAAGAAAACGGGGAAGACATAAAAAAATAATTAGCGAAATTGGTCGCTATACACCCTTTAAATAGCTCCATCCCTAACAGTTCAGCTTAGGTCGTAAAATTAATCGCGCTAAGAGCTTGTGGTAGGGCCGCAGATCTGCTACCTCTTATACTAATGAAAAAAGTCTTGCGTAATACTGGTGAAACCCAGTTTTCTCTTATCATTAATAATTCATGTTATTTAGTTTATTAATACCCGATAGAAAAGAGGTGTGTGTCTGTGTATCTGTGTGTCTGACCGTGGCATCGTAGCTCCCAAACGAATGGACCCATTTTGATGCGGTTTTTTATGTTTGAAAGCTGACCTAATCAAGATTGTTCTTAGCTTATAATTTATGAAGATCTGTCCAGGTGTCTATGGACTACAGCTCGTTTGTTAACTGCGGTAGGAATCTTAAACACTTAATGGGTATTTACTTTACTTTTTTATTCAATAATTTCTAGGTACGAGACAGAAGTCTCTTCAGATACTTAATACTGTAATAAATGTGAATATTTGTTGAAACTAATCTCCACATTAGTCAATCGCTTACTGTAATCTTATAATTTATGTTATAATCCATGACATAATTTTACATAAAAAAGTCAGTGGAGGAAGAATATACATTTATTTATGTATGACCGGTATCATAAAACATTCATTTATATCAGTCGATCCCAACCTTTTTTTGACCGAGGACTATCTTGGTAATATGGAATTTTAAAACTTTTCTAGAAGATAATTTAACTATATTAATCTAAATAAAAATATTTTTTTTGCAACTATCACACAACGCCGTCTAGTCTCAAGCTAAGCAGAGCTTGTGTTATGAGTACTAGACAACTGATAAACATACTTATATATTTCTAAATACATACATATTATAGATAAAATACACCCAGACACAGAACAAATGATCGTGCTCATCACACAAACATTTGTCCTGGGTGGGAATCGAACCCACGACCTCCGGCATAGCAGTCAGGGCCACTAACCACTAGACCAATAGGCCAGTCAAGCTATTATATTTATATCTACGTTAGCGGTCCCGGCAGACGTTGCCATGCACGAAAACTGGGTTTTCGCCAGAAAAGAAAATTGACAACCCGATCGTAGTGCCACCTATCGAGTTCAGTTGTATTTTCAAACCATCCAGAGTAGTTACTCAAATATACACACAAAGTTTCATCCGAATCGGTCAAGCTGTTTAGGAGGAGTTAGTTGCCAAACACACGTACAAAAAAAAATACATAATAAAGATGTATATGTATGATATATATCCCAGTATACCTACTGTTTAAAACACAGAATGTTTGGAAAAGTGGCCGTGGCCCTAAAGCGGAAAGCGCAAAGACAGGAGGGTTTTGTCAGTAAAAGTCTGACATGCCCTCTTGCTCCACCCTAGGGCGTAAAAATCATTGAATGATTTCCTACCTCAAAAAAAGACAAAAAATAGCAGGTATTAACATAGAAACACAACATTCTTGATAGAAATTTAAAAGCAGTCAGTTATTTTTCAGTTTTAAAATTGTAAATTTTACTCGGACCATTTTTTAGTGAATAGGCTCTTAAAAAACTAGTGCGCCTCACCATCAATGATTGCATTACTGCTAACTATCAGGTGGGATCGCAGTCAAGCACTGGTTTATATCAATTAAAAAAAAAACTAACAACAGGTTGAGAACGACTGATCTACATAATAAAATTAAGACATTTGCATTATTCATGTAAAAATCATAATAAAAATTATCAAACCGAATCGCGACAGCCCTACTAAACTAAAAAGCGAATGACACGCGTCGTGACGCAAGCGCAGACGGAAGATGTAGTGACGTAATTTAATGGCCACTCTTCACTTCCGGCGCCAGTGTATTACCGATCTCACTTCATTTGGAATTACGGGCAGGATTTGACTAGTGTAAAAAGTTTTCTGTTTCACACTTTTCAGTTGCGATACACTTGTAACCAGAGTGCCTATTTCTCATGACAACTCCAATTAACCCAAACATTGCTAGGTTACATTGTTTTAATAATGAAGTTCCTGTGTCTACCTTTCACCTTCCGGCTCCATCATCAGATCAGTTCGATAATACCTTATAGCCAAAGTGGCAAAGTGCATTTCATGACAATTCTAATAAGCCCAAACACGGCTAGGATACATTGATTAATTACAGGGTTTCGGTGCCTATCTTCCGGCTCCATCATCATCATCAGGTCACTTCGATGATACCATTTTCAACATAACTTTTCAGAACCATTTATTTATTTGTATTGTCATAGTCGCTTAACTATCTTCAGCGTGATATCTATGTGAGTATGAAGTTCCGTTGGCCATTTCTGGTCTTCTTCATCAGTTCCACTTCATCAAATGTTACTTTTTGACTGTAAATGCTTAAGTTCTTGATGAAAATACTAAAATAACTATATGGTTGCCTATAATATTTGAGGTGTTCCCTCGATTCCTCATGGATCCCATCATATGGACTGGATTTTGAAAAAAATGAGACCAATCTGAAAGCATATCCTTTAAGAGGAAAAAAAGTTCTGAGGTAAAAACATAAAAAAAAACATAAAAAAAGGAGGAGGTTATCAAAACGGTTGTTACCGAATTGATAACCTCCTCCTTTTTTTTTAAGTCGGTTAAAAAAGGTACTAAAGACTTTAAACTCCAGTTTTGACCCAATTTATAGTTATTTCGTTATCCTTGTCTCGTTGCACTTTGAGACCGTATAACAGCGAATCTAAATCAATTAATCGTGCCTATAGATCAAGTCCCACGCCCACAGCAAGCTTTACTTACTTCATATTATGCATAAATCAATAAAATATAGTTAACAAAACACTGGTAACTGCCACGCCTGTTTCCTCAAGTTAAATAGTGGAGCGAGAGGGCGTGTCATGCTTATACTGACTAAAACCAACCTGTGTTCCTTCAGTTGCCCTATGCATTCCAGAACCGTGGTAAATCTTTCGAATATTCCAGGAACCCTAGCTGAGGTCTAACCACGAGCTCTACGCGATCCATTTGACGATTTTTAAATGATATCAATTTATTTCTCAAGCGGCGAAAATATAACAACCTTGTCGGCAGTTATATTAGGTCTTTAACTATGAAATTACCGTTTTTTAAAATGGGTTGCTTTGAAGTGTTATATCTTTGGATTGACTTGGAATTATAAGTACAAATAAACTTTATATTAAAGGTACGTTATTCTTTTTCTGAAATTAGGTATTTATTGGATTCTTTGTGTTTTGTATTTTCTGTTCACTTCACTTCAAAGCAACCCGTTTAAAAAAAACGGCTATTTCATACTTTAACCCCTATTATTTTTAGCCGTTTGGGGTTGAAACTCTTGGGCCGTGGGTTCCGAGTGCTCATACGCTTTTTAATGAATTATCCAAACGCTTAGTTGACACTTCGCGTGACCCAAGGGGCTAGCCCTTGGGTTTGTGTGTGTTGGGATTTTACCGCAGTCAGAGATTAAGCATTGCCATACAACGTGGCAATGCCGACAGCCTTTTGGGCACACTTTCAGTCGACAGCGATGCGGAGGAGTTTTATGACGCCATATTTTAGCTAGTAGTTTTTGCCTTTAGTGTATAATATATAGTTTTAATTAGTTAAGTGTTTTTATTGAATTATAGAAATAAATAAATTAAAAAAAGTAGTCTCTATAAATAAAATTTATTTCAAATGAACTATTTACAGTCACTTTTGAGTTGTCAAAAAGTCGGTCAGTCAGAATCGAGAAGATAATTGCACATTCCAAAGAGTAGATCTCTATGGAGAAGAACGTGCAAGAAACTCCGTTGACACTCTTTTGTCAAGGCCTATCAACATTAATCTTGGACAGGGCACTGGCGCCACTTTCAAACTTCCTCTAATATACTCATTTCTCACTTTATCCATTCTCGTCACACCACACAAGTGTCAGTAAAAGAGGTAAAATACACTCACTGCCTCAATTATAGAGGTAACTATGACGATAAAATCGAAAGAACGAATCCCAGGTACCGAGGTTTGCTTTGTCTCACCACCAGAGGTAATTCGGTAAGTGTCGGGACCTCAGCATGAGTTCCAGCGAAGGAGGTTTCTCACTTATCCAGGTCCCACTTAACCAAGTTTCACTGTATTATATTGAAAATGATACTCGTTGGGATAATGAACAAAAAGCTCGATAACGACAGTAAAGTGTTGACATTTCACGTGAGGCCTTGTAACATATCGGCTGAGGTTACACTGCTAGCGATTTCTCGAAGGAGCCTCCAAGTTCAAAAAATTTTCTGCGTGATTTTTGGAAAGGGTTTCCGCGGGCCTGGAATATAAAGGTCAACTGAAGGCATATAGGCGAGTATCTGATAGTCCGGTATCGGTCCACCTAGAGCGGGAAAAGTCATTTAATGATTTCCCTTAAAAGGTTTAAGAATGTTTTCATATTATTTGAACTAGATATGTATAAAGAAAATATAAATCTGAATATTCTTAATAGAAAGAACCATATCGAAATTTTGCAACGAATCTTAGTAACATGTATAAACCAGGCAGCAGAAGAGCAAAACAAATAAAGAAAAATATTTATTTTGCGACAGTCACCAGGATAACACAACTTATATGAAATAAAAAGTCATAATCATCAATAAAATAACAAGTGACAGTCAATAAAAAAACAATAACATTGTGTGTGCCTCACGGCTGTGACAAAAAAGTTTATTTTAACAATGTTACCAGACAGAATTGCAGTCTGACGCTGGTCTTCTAATGAAAATTGAGTAACGAATGACGGAGGAAATGGTTTCAAACATTATGTACTATATTAAATAAATACTTTTGATATAATAAATGAGTAGGTGATCAGAAAAATATAGGTATAGAAAATATTAGAACTCAATTTTTATTTATGACGAATCTAGCCATAATAAAGCAATAGGTCCAATTCCATTTCCTTAGCTGAAGCACAGAATAAGTAATAGTATAAGTCTGAAGTAGTATTTTTTTGGATTGTATTAATTTCAAATCGTTACTTTGATTAAACACATTTGTTAATCAGAATATAGTGTGAACCATATTTTTTACTTTAACTAAGCTTTCAGAGCGTTTAACAGCGATTTTCGATTTGTGCGTATCGCTCTTCGCTAACTCTGTGAACCTTGCTTTATCTCGGCAAGGATGAGCCTCTTCCAAAACGCCACGTTTAAAAGCGAAAGTTGTGCGCCTTGGGCTTAAAGAATCCCTTTACAATATGCTCTTTACGCATATCTACATGTACATATATGTTAATTTTTAAGTGATATAAAATTAATTGACAATTCGACGGGTGTTAAGTAAAAAAGCTATCTACAATTTTACGATTTTCTGTTATCTTTATTAAATTAGTAATAATAAGCAGTTATTAAAAAAAATATTTATAAAAAAAACTATAATTTTTTCATTTTTGACACTTGAAAGATGATTTGCTGTCTTAGAATATGATTGTTTAGTAAATTATTGCAGTTAACCGAAAATCGCAAAATTGCAGGTAACTTTCTTTACTTTGCACCCGTCGAATTAGTTAACACAAGGTTTGATTGGCAAGTGAGGTGAGAGGTCAGGAGTTCAAATCGAAGACGTTAGTCGTGAACCCATTTGCATATTGCCTGCATAAGTGCTTAGTTTGAAAGTTAAATTATAGTAAAAAAGTATATTAAATAGATAAAAAAGAACAAAAAAGTTTATTTATCTGTATATTATTTGGCAGAAAAGCGTTAGTGAAAAATAGATGAATTTAAATTAAGCTTAACTTGCTTAGCATGCTTTGTGCATTAGAGCATATACATATATTTTTTAAATTGATATTCATCTAGTGCTTCCTACCTGATGGTAAGCAAATGGGCATGTGTCTAGGCAAGTGGAGGTGTGTAGATATACGAATAAAGAAAGAAAGAAAGAAAAACATTTTATTTGGAGGAACAAGGCACAAATTTAGAACTAACAAATGATAAGTAGGTATATTGTGTGAAAAATACGCGCCACATCCGCGCAAAACGGCCGAACGCTCAGCTTAATGCCGTGACCACACGCAAAATGCGATGAGTCTACGGCGCTGGTTTTCAGCGTGGGCCGGTGACGTTATCGACATAAAGACGTCGGCACGGTATTGTGTATTGAATAAGTAAATATAAGATAGATATACTGATATACTCTTTATTGTACACCATAAAAATTACAGTAGTAGCTAAAATTTAATAGGGCGTTACAATGGGCGGTCTTATCGCTAAAAGGAATCTTTTGTAGATAAACTTTGGATGGATTTGATAGAGAAGGTGAAAAGATACGCTGGTAGTTCGTAATAAAATAGTATATGCGAAACCTGTATACATATAGTTTGTTCAGAATCAGTAATTGAATCGATTTCAATCATTTTTACACCGTGTTCTATTTTTTCCCAAAAATATTTAAAAAAGGTCACAAGTTGGACATCACCGACACTAAATACAACACAGGTCATAGCAGGCATTAGGCGCCAGTGCACAGCTGGATGCGGGATCAAAACAACCCCTCAGTCGCCTGGATTTCCTGGTGACCATGTATTTGTGCGGACAACCAGGTAACATAACAAGCTTATAACTTTGTGAATTTTCATGATACAGTTATGAAATTTTGTACATAGATTTATTACATAAAACTACTAGACATGTGTTTCGGGTATTTAAAAATATAATTTATATGTAAATAAAAATGAATACAGATAATATAAGCATTTAAATATTAAGTATGGGACTATGGACGGTTACCGGTTACGAATCTCACATTATCAAATAAGGTGGATCAGATAACATGGACATTTAGAAGTCTTGTGATTACGATGTCATGACCTGGATATTTTATACCAGATCAACTCGAATAGTTGTATAAAATTAAATATAGTAATTTATCACTTCCTGCGAATTTCGAAAGATTGTCAATTACATCAGCATGCATGATATTACCGGCTACCATGTATGATTATCAAGATTATAATCTTACAACATAAGGCTAGCATGTTTTTTTTTTTGAGATAGTAAGTCGACTAAAGATTTCTCCGGAGGGCAATCAGACTTTTACCGACTATAATACCACACCTATGTCCTTCAGTTGCCACTTCAGGACCACGGGTTTCTCTTTCAGTAATTCTCCATGGCCCTAAGTTAAGAGGAGATCAAAGTGACTCCCGCGGCCTTCACCAGGTCATCGGGCCACCTTGTGGGAGGCCTTCCAACGCTGCATCTTCTGGTGCGTGGTCATCACTCCAGAACCTTTCGTCCCCATCGGCTATCTGTTATGCGTGCAATCGAATCGCTCTTGTGTCAATGGAATTTTCAAGATAGCTTAGTTAGTTAAAACCTACACTGCTGAAAATGAAGTTGCTAAAAATGGTTCATGATATGATAATAAGACAAAAGAAATTGGTAATAATAGCCATGTGTTTTATAGCTTATAAATCTCTTAGGTGCCAGTTGCTATTTTAGTATCTATATTTAGTTTTTATTTTTACTTTATTTACATTGTTCTCACATGATAGCGAAAAGAAACATGTAACAGAGATATTTGTAATTACAAAACATGATTGAAAAGAGTGGCCATGGAGTTTCTTGCACATTCTTCTCCATAGAGATCTACGCTTTGGAATATGCAATTAGCATCATTTTTTCTGACTGACTGAAAGGACTTCTTGACATTTCAAAAGTGCCTGTAAATGCTTTGAATTTTTGAGCCATTTCAGAATGCTGCCAAAAATCTGACAAATCAGCGATTCCAAAAACATTGGTCAATCATTACAGTCCTCAAAGTCAAATCTTCAGAAGTCACAGTCGAAAAAAAAGGTGTTTACTTATTCATTTCTACTAAAAGACTACTTTTTCGTTGTTTGTTTCACGTGAATTATTGCCATATAGTTCCATTATCTATATTTTATTACGTATGCCAAGTTCGGGTAATATTTTCAGTGTTCAATAAATGCTTGTTTTTATTAGTAACAATGTATCATGATGACCCGACTCGCCTTTCTTCATTTCTATTCTTCGAATCGAGAAGTAACGAATATACTCATGTAGAAAATTAAAAGGCTTAATTCCAAAAAAAAAAAACAATAAAATAAAAAAATTAAGTACTTGTAACAAAAAAAAAACGACTACAAATGACGCATATGGTCCAGTTTGACACTAAATTGAATCAGACTGCTTGAAAAGTGACTTTTTTTTTAATGTTTAGTTCACCTTTTGCGGTCAGGTTTGTTATAAATCATATATTTATTTGTAACATGGGTAAAATAAAAATATACATTGATGTTTTTTGTTCATATATGTACAGTATAGTAGTAGTATAGTTTCGGTTTCTCCAAACAAACTTTGGACCCTCGTTTCATCCCCTTAGGGGGTGAATTTCGGAAAAATCTAATTCTTAGCAGATGTCTACATAAGGAACCTACCTGCCAATTTTAATTTTGTAGGTGTTATAGTTTCTGAGATTTCGTGATTAATCAGTATTTCGCTTTTATATATATAGATAAGTAATAAAGTTCTCCATATTTAACCATCACATGGATATGCAATTAATGAAAAGTAAATAGGTACAAGATAAAATTAAATATGTCAGCCTTATAAAATAATTATAATAATATTTAAATGTCAGAATAAAAGAAATCAATAGAAAATTAAATTATAAACAAATGTAAATTAAATTCGAAACAATTGAAATACTAATATAAAAATTCGTGTAGTTTTTTTTCTAATTGATCCATATTTTTAATTTCAATAATGCGTTCAGGTAGATTTTGTTGGCATTTCTCTTTTTATATTACCCATTTAATAGCAATCTCTCATTAAAAAAAAACTTTTTATTTCACATAGGCTACATGGGCACTTATAAAACGTTACAAGCTAGTGCACTATTTACCTTTGGTAAGATTAAACACATCTGCGTACAACGCAAGTGCATTGGCCCATGTAAACACAAGATCCCGTGTTTGTCCCTACTACTACTGACATGACAACTTTTTTGCAACATTAAGGCCGTTAAACTAATGATGTGATTAGATTTCTAATCGTTTTAGGAGAGAGAAGGGATACCCTGTTTATACTAGACCTAATTATAAAAATACGCGTTTTAGACGCAGACTTGCAGATATACCAGCTCGACATACAATAATAAATTTTCGAAACTTTTCAGTCTATTTTTGGTTATTAATTTAGGCGTTTTGCCAATCCTTTTACACGTGCAGTCTATGGGTCAATTATACGCAGAAGACAATCAACACCCTGCGCGTTCAATATAACAACTCTTTTAGGATGCTGATGCGGTTGCCGCGGCACTGTAGTGCATCTGGCATGTTTGTAGTTGCGTGTATTGATGACTTTGTTTGTATTTATTATGTTATCTTTACTTTGTTTATTGTCTTTAGTTCGTAAGATGTTGCTAGCCGTTCAACGACTCGTCGACGACGGCTGGCGCTGAAAATCAGCGCTGTGGCTCTGTCCAGCACATGAGCCCCAGCATTTTGCTGAGCGCTGGCCGTTTTGCATGAATGTGTCGCATAATTTAACTTTTTTGTATAATTTGTTATATATGTATGTTATTATTATTATTTTTTAAGTTATGTGTCATGTTTGTGCAAATAAACTGTTTTTCTTTCTTTCTTTCTTCTACTTTCATGCCATCCTACGTAAAAGGTCCGCATCTCTGCTAAGTCGTGTCTGCAGCATTCTTAGAGATGTGGCTGGTCGATTAGACTGCCCAATATTGTGGCATTGTATGCAGATGCATGTCAAAAAGTAATGTGTGTAGTTCATTTTAGCTTAACATATTTTTTTAAGTACTAACAAAAATATGGATCTGCTATTATAAGTGGACCGATGATGAGGGTCGCGGAAATCTTAAGAATGCGAGACGCACAGGACCGGGCATTGTGGCGACACTTGGGGAGGCCTATGCTGTAATGATGATGATGACTTGTGATTCATTGGAAATCTATCAGGGGGTACAACAACTATCCAGCAAAGCGCTGCTTTTTTAATATTTTGAAGTTGATAACGGAAAACCTCCGAGTATAGGTAGGTACCTATGTTCAATAACTTCATAATTAAGGAAACTGTATAGAGTTCCTTCTTCTTCTTCTTAGCGTGTCGATGGCAAAACTATTTAAATTCCTTGCCTGGACCAGTATTCGGCCACGGCAATGCCGTCCGCTGATGCTGTCATTAGGTCCCTACGTGAACAGGTAACAGGGCACGTGATGCAGGATCGAAGGTGGGACATGGTCTGCGAAGAGACTCCGCACAAACACTGAAGATCGGAACCGTCCGAGAACCCCATCTGTGGAGATTGTCTTTGCTGCGTCCAACTTGGGTGCGGAGTCTGTTTAGAGTTTTCCAGGTAGGCCATGGCAACTCGTGTCCAGGAGAGAGGCTCTCCGATGGCTCGACAAAATCATCAGGAGGTTTAAATTTCTCCCGCCAGAGGTCGCCTTGAACTGCTGTTATTTTTTAATTACAGGAAAATTCAACCAATAAGACCCTAGAATACCACAACTGTCTTCCACGAATATGAATACCACAACTTCCTTTTAAGTTAGGGGGAATGGGTTTTTACCCGAAGGATTAAGGTCATTCACTGTTAAGGTCACGTGGAGAAAGGATTCTGTGTTAATCAAGGATTTTTGTGGCTTTATAACTGATAAATGTTATTTTTATATTATTCTTTTTTGTAAATAGGTTTAAAAAAACACTTTTACACATAATTTTTTTTTCTTCATTTTAAACCAGATGAGGCCGGTGTTTCCTAGCCGACTACCCTGAGAAGAAACACCGAAGCAAACTCAGGGGTCAAAGTCTCTTTTAAAGTCCATACAGTAAATATGTAATAGTCAAACTACATGAGAACCATGCAGATTTGTCTGAGATGGTATTTTGAAGAAAGAACCATACAGATTTGAGTGGACCTGTCCAGTCAGTGCAAGCATTTGTCAGTATTCGTAAAGCTCAACTCAGGACTAACAACAGGAAGTGCTAATATTTCATAAAATGTAATTGATTTTAAAAAATAGGCAAAAGGAAAACAGACGGGATGATAGGTGATTAGCTTGCTTTGCTTGCTCACTAGACCCCGTTATCCCCTTCAAATTCTTACCCAGTATCACGCTATCACGGTTAGCGTGTCATAAATTCTTTGTAGTGCAGCAACTGGAGTTATTACAATTGGGTTATCACCGGCGTTCATAACAGCTTGATCGTTTAGGGCTCTTAGTATTTGGCTAACTGTATCTTCACGTAATTACCTTTTTCAAAAATGTCCTACTTTTCTGTGGACTTTGCTCTCTCCGTCATTCATCATCGTATCACTAAATAAGTTTAAAAACTTGTAAGCGACGGTCGCAATACTTTTTTTTGGGTTCCGTACCTCAAAAGGAAAAAAAACGGTACCCTTATAGGATCACTTTTTTGTTCCTTCGTCTGTCTGTCTGTCTGTGTGTGATGTGTATCATCTGTGTATCATCATGTATTGAGTTGTAATTAAAACCATATACTCGGGTCTGCGGTCCCTTGAAACTGTTAAAAAATCAAATTTCTGAGTTAACGAGAAAAAAAGATACAGCCGAAAGTTTCTGGAGGACGAACTAGAGACCTACATCACCATAGAAAGACCATAGTGAGTGCAGGCAGGCCAAGAAGGCACTTCCCTCCATCGATGGCCGCTTTACGAAACAGGGCCTACGACTGACTAAACCTCAGCTGCGAAAAGTGACGGCAGTAACAACTGGCCACGGGACCTTTAATAAGCACCTCTCTGTCATAGGAGTTACAGACAGTCCACTGTGCAGAGCCTGCATGGAGGAGGACGAGACAGCAGCACATCACACAGCAAATCTGCTTCTAAGCTGCCCAGTTGTCGCTGGATACAGGGCTAAATACTTCGGAAACCCAGGTAACCTCCGCGAAATGGTCAATAACACCAAGGCGCTGCTGGCCTTCCTGGAGGAGTTGGGGTGGCTCGAATGACGCATTTGTCCCACCCGTACGCAAAATACGCGCTTAGTCGTGGAGTTGCGGATACCAGCCCGATATACTAATAAATACTAAGTTTCTGGAGTGGCGACCGCGCATCGGAAAACACAGTTTTGGAAGGCCTCCCACAAGGTGGACCGATGACCTGGTGAGGGTCGCGGGAAACTCATGGATGCAAGATGAACAGGACCGGTCGTTATGGCGACATTTGGGGAAGTCTATGTCCAACAGTGGACGTCTATCGGCTGAAATAATGATGATGATGATGATATATTAGAGGAAGTGATTACTAGCAATCTTATAATAATGCTACGCTTTACAACCATTACTTTGTTAGTTCATTTAATTCAAGCTTTCACTCATAAAATAGTAAAAATGAATTATTTCTGCAATTCTAAAGAAATGGAAAGGTAAAAGAATGTAAAAATGTCTTTGTTATGCTAATTCAAATTGCAGTTTTACGTAATTTAGTTTGCTTTATGTCACTGGCAATTATTACATATTAGATTTGCTACGCTACCTACCCTACGATACCTACCTACCCTACAACCATCCCAGTATGCTGGTGAACAAAACAAAAAAAAAATGATTAAAACTTGGTCCAGCCGTTCTTAAGTTTAAGTTATAGCGGGACCAGGAGAAATACGGATTCTTGTTTATATATGTTGTGGACAGATCTTAGAAATTGATCACTTCATGTTATGGCCAAGTAAAACTGCCCCCTTAGCCAAGTAACAACCGTTTCGTTTCGATTCTCTTTTCGTTGATCGCCTCGAGTCGGCCACGCCTCCTATTCCTTTGTTCTGACCACGTGACTGAGCGTTGAGATGACGTCAGAATAAAGGAATCGGAGGCGTGGCCTACTCGAGGCGATCGACGAAAAGAGAATCGAAACGAAACGGATGTAACTTGGCTAGGGGGGCTGGTCAGATCGTTTTAATGGTTAAAGTTTGATATTATTTTAATCGTCGTTTGGCCTACTTTCTTTCGACCTTTTATTTATCATAGAAATCCTACATCAATGATATGGCCAAACGAGGATTGACATAATATCATTAAAAGTTAACGTTTAAACGATCTGGCCAGTTTTAGTTGGCCATATCATGAAGTGAACAATTCTAAGATTCCACGACATATATAGATTGTGTCATTGTAGGTAATAAGTGAGAGGACTGACTGAAGACGAAGCTTCGGCCTCACTTAGCTTAATCAGCCCTATAATGTTCCCACTGCTGGGACTCAGGCCTCCTCTCTAGGAAAGGAGATGGGCGATAATCCACCACGCGAGCCCAGTGCGGGTTGGTGGATTTCACATGTCTTCGAATTTTTGTTTCTACGACAAGCCGGTTTCCTCACGATGTTTTTCTTCACCGTTTTGAGAACAGTGGTGATGAAATAAATGACACAAAGTAATGCGCCTGGCTGGGTTTGAACCAGCGACCTACTACTCGTAAGTCGAGGTCGTTACTACTGGGCACCATTGCATTCCGCCTTACTTACTTTTGGATAACAAAGACTTTTTTTGTTATTGATAGGCTCGCAAAATAATAGGATGAAAATGAAGCCGAGGCTTCGGCATTACTTTTGGATTTTAGATACAGATGACGAGGCGGTATGGTCTAGACCTTTGCCTTGTTTGTGGAAGCGCGCACCGACTGTTTTCACACCACCATGCGTAAGCGGTGCGTGTCCTTAGTGCGCAGGGTGCGGGGGCACCTCATACAGTTCTAGCGATGTTTGGCGGGAGATTGCTGTAGCAGATATGTAGCTGGCTGTGTTCTATAGTACCATGTATTATTTATGTGTATCTCATGTTTTGTGGTTACTTTATGTGTACCTACGGTATATATTTTTATTTTAGCCTGTCCAAAAAAGGGCGAATGAAAAAGAAGTGCCCAAAAAGGGCGAAGAAAAAAGAAAGTGCTCAAAAAGGGCAAAGGAAAAAAAAATTGAGGACTGTTTAATGTAATTGTAGTAATCTTGAGTTTTATATCCTGCCATCTCCATCTACACCAATTTTACAACATAATATTTACTAGGAATCAATTTGCGAATGACTAAAACAGACACTGAACTTCACTTGACAAAATCCCGCCAAAATCCATAATGTTAGTCCTAATTACTACTTACCCACAGATAAGTAATTTATTATTTAAAAGTAGATAAAAAGGAGTAGGTAAATAGATTTTGCATAACTAAAAATGTTTTAAAAAAGATGATAATAATATATGTAGGTGCTGTCTGTTGTGAAAATTTGAGTACCATGACAATTAAGTTATTTTTGAACTAGTTGTTGTAGGTACAAATAGTCCATGAAATGGCCCATTATATCATAAAATTAATTATTCGTTTAAATTACTTACATTAGTATTAAATAGATTTAATAATATTCAACAATCACAAACACTTACATAATATAAAAAAAACACCGCATATGAGAACGAACTTGCTAAAATAGAAACTCCTCAAATCACAAATTCACAAAGTGACAGTTCTATTTTTGAATTCAAATCACGATCGATAACTTTTTAAATGCACCGAACAAAAGGCATTCAGCCTCGTTGCAGCATAAATTGGGACTGGCCGCTAAGAGGTTTGTTTTTCGTTTTAAACCGTCGACCTCGTGTGTGGAGGTGGATATGACAAAGTTGAAATTTTGAATTGCTTACACCATCGCTTAACTTGGCATCCATTGCGTTTTATTAACTAGACTGTTTATATGCATAGTATAGAAAATCAGCAATGAATATCTTACATTTCCAAATATTGTTTTACTTTTGAATGTTAAGGTTATGCGTGGTAATGAGCATAACTGTTCGGTCCTTGATGTTACAAATTCAATGCTGTTTTTGTTTAGTGATACAATAGTTTCAACTTTATAAGCCAGCAATGTATGCTATGGGAATATTTTCAAGTGAATGTTCTAAATTGTAAAGTAAAGCTATTAAGTTTTTTGATATCTTTGCGTTAAGGCTACAATTAGTTTTTTTAATGACTTTATTTGCATAGACATTGTTGGTTTGTTTATTGACAGACGGCGAAACTAATTTATCAAGTGCTACCACATAATTTTGGATCATTACCATATCCTGTAAGAGAACGTTTAGGTTGCGAAAGTTAATTAAAACTGCAATTATGGGCGCCCCAAAGGCCTCTCCTTAGGAAGTTCGAAATCACACATAATGATAACACTATAACAGTAGATATGTCGTTTTTAACACACTAGAGGATGTTTCTAACCTTCCTATTAGCATTCACATCTTTATACATATATATATATATATATATATATATATATATATATATAATTCTTCTGTACGTGTGTTTGTCACCTAACTCCTCCTAAACGGCTTGACGAAAGTAATTTTGTGTGATTATTTGAGTGGGTTTCGTGATGGTTTGAAAATACAATGGGAGCCGATAGGTGGCGCTGCAATGTTCTTATTTTTTTTTTTGTTAAAATGCCAGCTTGCGAACAGGACCACGTCTGTCGAGATTGCTAGAAGTTATAAAGTAATAAAAATAATAATAATATTCCACAAATATCACACAACGCCGTCTAGTCACAAGCTAAGCAGAGCTTGTGTTATGAGTGCTAGACAACCGATAAACATACTTATATGTTTCTAAATACATACATATTGTAGATAAATTACACCCAGACACAGAACAAATTGTCATGCTCATCACACAAACATTTGTCCTAAGTTGGAATTGAACCCACGACCTCCGACATAGCAGTCTGGGCCACAAACCACTAGACCAAGAGGCCAGTCTAAATCAGTAAGAAAAACTGTACAAATGCAAACTTAATGTTTTAGGCATTTAAAATACTAAATCCTTTATCTAATTACAAAACTATCGTAAACTAAATGCAAATCAATATAAAAATCATCCATATTTAAACAGTTTAAAAAATACAAAATTAAAAAAAAAAATATAACAAAATAAATTCAAAAATTTAAAATCCCATTCAACTTAATATAATCTCAAAATTCAATAAATTAAAATCACAACAACTATGGACACCATACTCTACAGTAAGGTCTTTAACCAGCGATAAACTTATAAACTTTTTTGAACCATAGACATTTCCCACGGTGCAACTCACGCTTGACCGATAATCGCAACAATGGCGCTATGTCGATCACAATCTAGTTTTTTAGCCATGGGAGCCTAATTTCACTTTTAAAAACAAAGAAATCCGAAGTTAGTTTAAATTGTGCTGGGAACACGTTTTGTTGGGAGTAAAGTAAAGAGTTAGGGTTGTTGTTCACTGGTGCGAATTTTGTGGAATACTTTTCATTGGAGTAGGCGCCAGTACCTCTACTACACAGTGTACTATATGTATACTTTTACTCTAAATAACATTTTCTTTTTTATGCACCTACCATATTGTCTCTTCACCACCCTAGGTTGACTGGTAGAAAATGCCTAAGGCATTAAGTCCGCCTTTGTACTTTGTGTTGCATGAAAATTAAATAAATACAGTGTAACGGTAAAAACTCTTTCAAACAATCCCTAGAGTATAAAGGCTTGTTGCATTTTAGCTTGAATGGTGTCGTCATCCAAATTATTAAAAATAAAAATAAAAATAAAATGACAGATTTTAAGCGCCAAACTAAGTTTTCAATTTTTTTTTTAAATTTTGTTCTGTTCATGTAGGGTTCCCAAGAAAAGGGGGACGAGGAAATGAATTTATAAAAATTATTACTCACTAAGATTTGTAAAAATATAATAATAAACACTTACATTAACAAATGATTCTACAAACTTCTTGCAAATGTTTTCACGTGCCTTTATTCTAAAATCTGTTACTGTCATAATAATAAAATAATTTAATTAAAGAAAAAAATTAAATTATTTTCCAAAACAAAAAAATAAATTCAATAATAAAAATAACTTATTGGAAAGCAAAGTTTAAGTCACAGCTTGAGTCCAAGCAAGAAATAATCTTTACACAATAATATAGACAAAACGTCTATCTGTCTATATGAACACGATAAATTAAAAAAACTACAGAATGGATTTTCTTTCGATTTTCAATATGCATTTCAAAGATTAGTAACAACCGTGGGTGTTTAGTATATCACAATTTTTAATTTTTTATCGGGCAAGTAAACCTTTCTGAATTCAATATTATTTATTCATGTTTTATTATCAGATAAACCGGTATTTAGAGCATAAACTGTAGAGAGCCGAATCAGTAAATTTCCATAATGCGTATTACGTTTATGACGGTTTATGTATGGTGTTCTCAATCTAAGATAAATGGGCATATCTGTGAGGAAGAAAACTGCTGCGGCCTATTAAACTAATTACCGTAGCAATATTATATCATAATATAATGTAGTAGGTTATGTGAGAATCTTGTAAATAAACACTACTATTGTAATTAATCTAAATAAGCTCATAATAAAGTTAACACAAAATTCAAGAAGGCTGATATCCGTTTTTCTGGCTTCGGATTTATAATGACTGTCAAAGATCTATGACAGCAATATGAATTATTATGATTTGTGTTTTTTATTAACAACTAACTTTTGCCAGCGGCTTCGCCCGCGCGAAAGTTAGTTTCTCCATACAAACTTCGGACCCCCGTTTTACCCCCTTAGGGGTGGAGTTTCATAAAATCCGTTCTTAACGGATGTCTACTCTCTATAAGGAACCTACCTGCCAAATTTTAAGTTTGTAGGTGTTACAGTTTCGGAGATTTCGAGACTAATCAGTGAGTGGTATTTCGTTTTTATATATACAAATTTTAATTGTTTTATATTTGTAATTTTAATTGGTATTTAATATTTGTGATTTAATTGATGTTTCATATTTATATGTATTTTATTTGAAACTGACATTTTTAATTTTAATTGATAATTTATTTTTGTAATTTAAATTGGCATTTTATATCTCTTCTCTTTAATTGATGTTTTTAATAGAAATTGACCATTTAAATGATTAATTTTTAATTTTTATTGAGATTTTTACGTTTTGGAATTTTGTGCAGCAGTATGACAAAACATCATCAAAATTTGAAGTGTCGTAAACATGGTGTTAAAAACTAACATTCCTTCGATATGTGATGATGTGCCACGACATAGGCTGTGTTTGCTGCGGAAACTGTTGACAGAGTAATCCTGAACTCGTGGCCCTAGAACGCAAAGGGCAAACAAATAAAGGAACATAGCTGAGTTTCAGTTAGTAGAAGTCTGTCACGTGAAAGTCTTTTGATGATTTCCCACCTTCAAATAAAAAAAAAACATAGTGCACGCTACTTAATTTTAAATTTGACCATACTTGTGTCGAAAAAATGATTTCGTTTTATTTTTAAACATGTTTTTGTATTTTAGTCATGTATTTATTCTAAAAAATCTGTGTTAAGCTACGCAGTTTAATTATTTTATTTTTCGTCAACTTCAAGTGAAGCCTATGATTTAAAAATATCTATGTTCTTTAATTGAAAAATATATTCTATAGCATTATTTTTTTAGGAAGAGGGTGTCAAAAAAGCTTTTTATTTTATTAGAGATCACTGTACAGATCACTGCGGATGAAGCCTATCAGCAAGTCGAATTTTTGATTTCATCATTGGAACTTCGGTCACCAGTCATATTTTAATAAACATAGAATCTGACACTGCTCTACAAAATAAAAATAAAAAACTAAGAAAATTTGAATTTCGTGGCATACCCTGACGAATTCTCCTTAACGAACCTTTACTTCTGTACATTTAATGATTTAATATTATTATAAATCGTTACGCCATAATGTACTAGTAGCCTAACTCCAGTTATTGCGTCATGCACTTACATAGTCCACGACAATAACAGCCGCTTACGAGGGTCGTTCAGCTAATTATACATTATTATTATAATTTCATATTAAATTATGTATTATTGTTGTTATTTTATTTTTATTTCCACGCCTTGCGCGGAGGTATATTTGTATGCTTAATCATCATTTGTTAGAACATATAGTTATTACGTAATTAATATAAATATTTTTTTAAGAACATGCTTGTTATCTCAGAACAATGCTCGGGTTTTGTGGGATATGGAGCGAAGCCGTAGAAAATACCTAGTTATAAATGAAACAAACAAACCGCTTACAAACGGTGTTAAAGTGGCCCTGGAACGCGAAGGGCAATTGAAGGAACACAGGTGGGTTTCAGTCAGTAAGTCTGACACTGTCTCTCGCTCCACCCAGAGCGGGAGAAGTAACTTCATGATTTCCTACCTTAAAAACAACAGCTTAGATAATATCTAGAGGTTATGAATTCTCATGTTCTCCGTTTGGGAGATTTGGTGAGAGTCAGCCCAGAGTGTGAATTCGTGCTGTAATAACCTTCTATTACAAGACAATAATCTTCTATACATATAATGTAGAAGTTTTTAGTTGTGCGCGCATCACGTACCTAAAATAGGTAGGTACAGGCCATGTTGCAGAGCGAGGAGGAATAGCGGGCGAGGAAACGGCCCTCACGCCCCAGCCGCCGGGATCCCGACCCCGATTTCCAACCACCGTAGGCGTGGGCTTGCGGACGATGAGCAAAGGGTAGTTCGCCGTCCGGTCGTCCGGTAACCGTTCGGACCGCAAAACCATAGGAGGCCAGCAGGGCCGAAGCCTGCTTCGCCGTCCGCAAACCCGCGCCTACGGTGGCCGGAAATCGGGATCGGAATCCGGCGGATGGGGCGCGAGGGCCAATGCCTCGCACGTGCACGAGCGGCCTTTGCTAGCATTACTGCTTCGCATAAGGAGGCCACCGCCTGCCACGCTTCCTCGCTCAGGACCATGGCCTGTACCAAGGCCCGGCGCGAGAGATCGCTGCCGCCGATCGCCCCCACGAGGACACAGTGGTGCTCTACCCAGGTGGGGCGCACCTCTACCGTATGCTCCACCGTGTCCTGCGGGCGGTCCACACAATGGTGGCACCCGAGCGTTTCTTCCGCACGAATCCGGTGCAGGAACCTCCCGAATTTACCATGGACCTGCGTCATGCGGAAGGTAAGGACGCCGTGTTGCCTTTCCAGCCACTCCTCAAAGAGAGGACTTACCGCCATAATTATGGCGTGCCCAATGGCAAAAGGACTACTTCTCAAAATGGCCAATTCTCTAAACGCCTAATTCTCTGACCTGACCTGCCCCCCTAGCCAAGTCACAAACGATAAACGTAAACTCTCAGTAGTCTTTAATAGATTTTCAACTTTATATTATTGGATATAAAGTTGAAAATCTATTGAAGATTACATAGTGTTTTCGTTCGTTCCGGTCGCTAACGCTCAGTAGTCTTTAATAGATTTTCAACTTTATGCTCTTAGGTATAAAGTTGAAAATCTATTGGAGATTACTAAGCGTTCACGTTTATCGTTTGCAACTTGGCTAGGGGGGCTGATGGTAAGCGAGGATGTGGTCGAGGATGGAGCACGCTGGCCTAGAAGTAACCTATTCACTCTTGTTTTTTATGGGCCTGTGGGCAAAGCTATAAGTTTTATCTAATACTTATACAACACTAGTTTTAGTATATGCGAAACCCGAAACACGTGTCTAGTACTTTTATGTAAAGAATCTATGTACAAAATTTCATAAATGTATCATGAAAAATCACAAAGTTATAAGCTTGTTATGTTACCTGGTTATCCGCAAAAATACATGGTCACTGGGCCATCTGACTGAGGGGTTGTTTTGCTCCCGCAACCAGCTGTGCGCTGGCGATTAATGCCCGCTATGACCTGCCGTCAACTAATAATAATATTAATAATCATTTATTACACCAAAAAATACACATTACACAATTTGTCTGTACTCATAATTATAATATTGTTACAATACATTATTATTATTAATATAAATTTATTTATCTCAGCACCCTAAGGTCCTGGACCTTTGGAAGGCGTACGAGGAGCCGAAACCAACTCGCAGAGGCCCTTTTAGACGCTTTTAATGGAAAGTGGTACGAACCGGTGATTATCCCTGTACGCACTATGCTAGTGCATCCAAGGACAACCCCCTGTTGGTGGGAAACTATTGCGACATATGGAAAACTAAGATATAAGGCTATGGTTTTTGGAGTCTTAAGTGGACTGGTTACCAGGAAATATGTTAAGACTATTATTATTAATATCTTTATTTCATTTACATAAACATATTAGTTACATTTTTAAATATTTCAAAAATAAAAAATAAAACATTTAAAAATATAAAAAATAGTATCTCACCGGTATCGGGAACAGGGTCCAAGCTACCGGTGGTCAGGGCTCCAGGGAAAGGAACCTCCTAACTATACGAGCCGTGTCCAGGAGTACCGCTTTCTGAATCAAGCCCTTGATCCAGCCGCCTAACGCGAGCTTATTATTAATATTGTTACAATAATTTTATGGACTGTCTTGTCTGAAATAAAATATTTTTATTTTATTTATTTTTTATTAATACATAAAAATTGTGCCTAAATCAACATGTGCTACCTACCGAACTAGGCGCTTGACGCGTTGCATGCCGAAATACAGGCTCCAAAGCCTGTATTTCGGCATGCAACGCGTCAAGCCGTGGAACTGGGTCTTTTAGTATCAGCTCATGAGCAAATGGTATTAATTATTGTATCAAATTAAGTTTTGGTATTATAAACAAAAGTAAAAGAAAAAAGCACAAAAAATAAAATAAAATTGTTTTAATAATAGGTGTAACTGTCCTCTGGATGTATACGGTGAGGAGGGTGAGTGTATGTGTGTCAGAGGGTGTGTAAGGTTTAAATTAAATACATTCAAAACTGTGTTTTACTTAGTGTCGGTGGTGTCGAACTTAGAAGAAAAAGAAGAAGAAAGAAAGAAAAACAGTTTATTTGCACAAACATGACACATAACTTAACAAATAATAATAATAACATACTTAAATAACAAATTATACAAAAAAGGTAGATTATGCGACACATTCATGCAAAACGGCCAGTGCTCAGCAAAATGCTGGGGCTCATGTGCTGGACAGAGCCACAGCGCTGAACTTGTGACCTTTTTTTAAATATTTTTAGGAAAAAAATATAACATGGTGTAAAAAAAGATTGGAATCGATTCAGTTAGGTACTGATTCTGAACAAACTATATTCAGGTTTCGCATATAAGTACTAAAAACCGAACTGCTCCGGAACGACTTGGCCGATTTTTATGTTTTTTTTTTTGTGTATATTTGGTAGGTCCATGGTTTGAGAATAGGTCTTAGTATATTTTTATACCCCTGGATGAGAAAGGTGGCCCGAACTAATTTATATGGCAAAACAATGTTTGTCAGGTCAGCTAGTTAGTAATAATTCTGTTCTATTTTAGTACAAGTTTGTCTTTGTAGCGACATCTATGGCGTCACATATGAACTAATCCTGCATCGCGCAATCAAAGACTTTGATTGCGCGATGCAGGATTAGTTCATATTATAACTTTGATTCAAAGTTCTCCGCGCGATTAAAACTTATAGAACAGCCCGAAATCACCTATCGGAGCCCACCAGACATAACACCCGTCTGGCCGGAGGATCCTCCCTTTTCAACGGAGGTTTGCGGGACTTTACTCTCTGTTCCGCCTATCCTCCAAAAGTTATTCACTTTATATTCCATTGTCTATTAAGATATTTTTAAAATCTATGAATAGCAGCAACTGTTAAAGCATTGCGTGTTTGAATATAATTGAAATTATGAACGGTTGGTTGAAGGAGAACATCTTTTAAATTTAAATGAGGCGTTGAATGACTAAAAAATTCTAAAAACTTTGTTATGGCTTAGTTTGGTAAACCAGACATAAATGCCCCAGTCGGTGCGGCGAGCCTCCTTGCTGGCCAGCCACCATGGGATCTGAAGGCAACAGGCCTTGCACGCATGCACGATCTGCGCGTGGAGATGCAACGTCGCCGTCGGGGCGAAACTCCGCTGCCGCGACAAGTCGCGGCATGGCGGACAGAGCTCCGGCGGGGTCTCATGGCGGAATGGCGACAGCGACTATCGCAACCCAGTGCTGGGCACGCCATAATTATGGCGGTAAGTCCCCTCTTTGAGGAGTGGCTGGAAAGGCAACACGGCGTCCTTACCTTCCGCATGACGCAGGTCCTCACCGGACATGGTAAGTTCAGGAGGTTCCTGCACCGGATTCGTGCGGAAGAAACGCCCGGGTGTCACCATTGCGTGGACCGCCCGGAGGACACGGTGGAGCACACGGTGGAGGTGTGTCCCGCTTGGGCAGAGCAACGCCGTGTCCTCGTGGGGGCGATCGGCGGCGGCGATCTCTCGCGCCGGGCCTTGGTACAGGCCATGGTCCGGAGCGAGGAGGAGTGGCAGGCGGTCGCCTCTCTCTGCGAAGCAGTAATGCTAGCAAAGGAGGCGGCCGATCGCGTGAGGCAACGGTCCTCACGCCCCAATCGCCGCCGGGATTCCGATCCCGATTTCCGACCATCGTAGGCGCAGGCTTGCGGACGGCGAGCAATGGGTGGCTCGCCGTCCGACCGTCCGGTAACCATCCGGACCGAGCCCAAGTCGTCGAGGGCGCGTACTATTCCACGCGCGCCTCAAGGAGATGTCAGCATCTGTATGTCCGGTATGTCCAACAGTGGACGTCTTTCCGCTGAAATAATAATTATAACTTTAATTCAGGTCAAATATACCCATTTACAGAATCAAAAGAAATGATGATGATGATGTATGTATGATGTATTCTGCTCCATCTTTGTTTTAATATATACATTTTCTTTATTTATTATTGTAATCATCTCATTTATTGTTGTAATTATTTAATTTTTTTCTGCTTTTTTTATATAGCTTCTTTTTTAATATGTGAATGAGAGAACACTGCAGACTCCGCGAACTCTTAGATTACTTTCAATTACGACCCACTTTTTGTTATGATTATTTTTATTGTGCTTTTGGGTACAATATTGACTGGTCTACACTGTCCTTACATATCTATTAATATTGTAATATGAACCATTTTTTTAAAAGAGTAACCATGGAGTTTCTTGCCGGTTCTTCTCCATAGGAAACGACCAATTGAAACCGTACACTAGCTTCTGACGTTTTATAAGTGCCCATGCAGGCTTATATGAAATAAAACGTTTTTTTTTTTAATGTTGATGATGATGGCTGGTTGCAAAAGATCCCACTTTTTCTATAAGGGTCGCCACACCCGATCCAGTTTGCTGTCAAGTACTGTGTTTTGTTGTTTTTGTTTTTGTACCCGTTTACGTATAATGGTTTATTGTTATTTATATTTTTGGTTTGTTTATTCAGTGATTTTAAGTATATAATATGTAATCCTTGCTGGCCGATTAACGTCTTACCGTCGACAACGGCTGCTGCTGAAAATCAGTGCTGAGGCTCTGTCTTATTCGAGCCCCAGCATTTTGCTGAGCGCCTGGCCGTTTTGCGCGGATGTGACGCATATCCTACCACTTATATTATAAGTAGTTATTGTTATTTGTTTTTATTATTTAAGGTGTGCGCCATGTTTGACGTAAATAAACTCTTTTTCATTCTTTCTTTCAAGTTTGCAGCGAGGTGGAAACCGGCATCCGGTATATTTGATAGTGTGTGACTATCAGTATGAATGAGAAGTAGACTGGCTTTTTTTTTCGGTTTTTGGTTTTGACTTTCGGCATAGGTTTGATCAAGCCAAATTAAACGTGTGTAAATTTAGAAAGGATGTGCCACAATTTTTCCCCATACAGAAAATAAGTATTAATTATTATTACTTATTTTAATTCAAATAGACCATGTAGTCTGTACTTTTGAATAATGATTGTCAAAATGTCAGTCAGTCAAAAAAACGTCAATTGTTTGATTACACCAGCATTAAACGGATACATAATACAACAAAACATAATAATGTGTGAGTGGGTGGGTGCTTTTATTAGATTTCAAATATATCAACATTTTGTTACGTCACACCTTTATATTTCTTAGAAGTATTAGATCCATAATTTCAACATTTCTCTCAGTGGCTCGTTGGTCTAGGGGTATGATTTTCGCTTAGGGTGCGAGAGGTCCCGGGTTCAAATCCCGGACGAGCCCAAATCTTTTTGTTGGACTTTTAATGTCTTTTATTAGCTACGTATTTTGTAAATTTTGTAGTACTTTGTTTTACATAATTTTATAGATGTTACATGTTATCATGTTGATTTTGTCAATTTTTTAATTTAAATTTTTGCAATAGTGCTAGTTTCACGATATACCTAATATTTTTAAATATTATATTCTAGTTCATTTATGGTGGGTATATATAACAATATTTATCTTACAACTTCATTATAATAAATAAATAACAATAAAGCTCTGTAAATAAGTAGGTGACGAGTAACGCCATCTAGCTTTAGTATTCGGAAAAATATTCATTGCTTCTTAATGTTTCCGATAGATGTCGCTTTAGATTCAAAGGTGTGATCTATGTTACGAAGCAAAAATTTAAAATAGTAAATAATACATAGCGTCCTATTTTGTGAATCTACTGTAATTGAAACATTTTTTAATTTTTATTTTTAAGAAATATGATTAGGAGACTCTTTGAAATCATTCAGCGTTGCGCGAGTACTGCTTCTTATTATGTGGTATGGATTCGATGATCCTGTCGGGCAGTAGTATTGTGGTTTCGTATGTATTTTTTTTTATTTATGTTTAAGTTACCTATGTACTTTTTAAGTGATAAAATCAAATTAAATTGTTGGTACAGCGGCTATTACAAGTTGTTCTCAGTTGTCACAATTAGTTTGACTAAAATTAAGAAGCCAATACGGAATGGCGACGGTTGAAGTTTTGAACTATCTTCAGCTTCACAGGTTTTTTTTTTCGGTGTCAAAATCATCTAATGACATCCCCCGCTCTTGGGCGGAGCGCGAGATAGTGTCAGACTTTTACTGACTAAAAACCCACAGTTCTTTCGTTGCCTTCGTACCAGGGCCGAGTCTTCCTTTCAGAATCAGACCCTTGGCCCCAGTAGGCTTCGACCCTGCTGGGGCCCTACGGTTTGCTGACATCTCCTTGAAGCGCGCGTGGAACAGTACGCGCCGTCGACGACTTGGGCTCGGTTCGGACGGTTACCGGACGGTCGGACGGCGAGCTACCCATTGCTCGCCGTCCGCAAGCCAGCTTCACCAGCTTCGGATATTTGACCTACTATTATTGTTCAGGTGATCTTCATGCAATAGATACATATTTTGTGAAATAATAAAATAGAAAAAAGTCCTACTGCTAGAATATAATTTATTATTATAATTATTTTAATTGCGCATGCTCAAAACCATTATTAATTATATACACAGTGGACTTTTGTAGCCTTAATGAATAAATAAATTGTTATCATGTATTTATTAATCTCAGAACCCTGGGGTAATGGACCTTTGGACAGCATGAGAAGGGCCGAAGCCCACTCGCAGAGATCTCTTGGACAATTTTAATGGAACCGACGCCGATTATCCCTGTATGCGCTTACTAGCATAGCGCATACAGGGATAATCGCCACAACACCAAGGATACCCCTTGGTTGATGGGAAACTATTGCGACATAAATGGAAAACAAAAATATAGGGTTTATAGTTTTGGGAGGCATAACTGGGCTGGTTACCAGGGGCCCAAGTCTGCTATTTTTATAAATTCGTCATTCCAACACGATCCCATTGTCATTTTGCTAAAATTTCGTAATCTGACAATTCATAATGATCCATCATTGACCGGTCAATAATCTTGTGGTAGAATGACAATATCGAGCTGTCTTGAAACAAATTAAAAGCAATGACTGCACAATGACGTTCTAATGGTAGGTCACTGATCAAAGGAACTGTCAATATTTTGGCAGTAATCCGCATACGTCAAATATTCATTTGTTAATAATATGTACGAGATTACAATTCTTTTTTTTACCATTCAACAATTATGAAGTCAATGATAGACCATTCCGACACTATTGTAGTAGCAGACTTGAGGCCCAGGTATCTAATATCTGAAGACTCGCGCCTGCCTGAACAATGTTATTGATATACATCGAATTATTATTATTTTTATTGCAGGTGAATGTGTACTCTTCGTTGAATTCACGTTTTGATGCTCATAATCGTTTCTAATTTATAAATTTGAAATTCTTTCTGTAAACATGATGGCTATGTTATATTTTAAATTGTTTTCAGGCGTAGAATACTCACGAACAATAAGATTCCATATTTGTAAGGCATAAAAGTGGGTAAGAAACCTCTTAAATATTTTGTTGAAAAAAAAAAAGACAACAGAAATATCAAAATAAGTTTTTATTCGGTGTTTTCTACATACTAAAAAAAAACATTTTAAAGTAAAAAAAAATAAATAAATCAAGTGATGTCGAACAAAAACACACTTAAAACTAATTGCTTTTAGTATTTTTTACAAGTGCTACATGAGATGGTAGTTAGAAAACTGTTATTTGCAATGTGTAGGTAAAAAACAATAAAACTAAGGTGACATACTCGTATTTAATAAGTACAGACCAAAAAAATCGAACCTTTGCGTTAGTTTTAAAAGCGAGGGGGTTATTTTATTTTTTTAATTTTTGATTTATTTAAAAAAAAATCGTGAGCAATTATTTCTAAGTTAAGAGTGAAAAATGTCAAATCTTTACGAAACCAAAACATCTGAAATACTAAGCACTAGTTGGTAACATCGTGATCAGGATTTGTGACATTAATGAAGTGTCAATTTTTTTTTCTGATTGACATAGTATATAATCCTGTTTGACATAATTTTTAAAATTTTAATCTCACAATTTTTTGTGTTTTTGTAATTCTAGTGATTTGACATTTACATTTATTCGGTGTCAAAACAATTTTGTATAATTTTTCTTTAATTTTAGAATTGAATATTATTTGCATGCCCATGCAACTGTAGAATATGAAGGACCTTATTATATAAAAAAAAAAAAACATCCAAGTACCGATTACCCATTTTTGCAAAGAAACAAATGATTTATGATATATTGGTGAAAACAAATGCGTAAGTAACAGAATAAGTATTGTCTCACGTGAATTTATACCGTAAAAGGAATAAGTCAACCGTAGTAAGAACTTCAATTAGACACAGTTTTTGTACCGATAATCAAGGAAATGTCAGCAAAATCGATAATATTGTTACTGTATCACGGATGTATTTAGTTAATTCGATTATTTGAACCAATAAACGTAAGATTCATAAGTTATTTTTGGTGTGTTAACATAACTTTTCGAATGATAATTAAAATAACAAAAAAAAACCATTAACAATAACACAAGCAAACATACTAACTAAAAAAAATGACTGCCGGAGAAATAAGGGTGGTGACTCAGTTCATCAATCCATTTATGCAATAAATAACTCAGTTACAATGGTAGCTCCCTGACCATCATTTTCATTGTATATTTTATCTTCGAGTAGCTACTGTTTTTAAAAAATCTAAATGCTTGACATAAAATAATCATCAGCAGGACAAGGGTCATTCGTGTCAATTGGCTTATATCTATAGATCTTTCCTTTAGTACCTATGATAATATTATTCTTATGATCAAAGGCTAGTCCTGTTATTTTGAAACCTAACTGTCCTATCTTCACAGGCAGTATACTCTTGGTAAACAGTCTGAACAGAGATCCTTTCACAGCTACAATGGCTTCATCATTATTGTTCAACTGCAGGATATACTTGAGTTCTCTTGTAAATCCTTTATATTGAATAGGTTCATACAAATCCACTGAGAAGAAATACAATCTGCCATCAATATATTCGTAAAAGGCATTCCCTTTGGTATCTAGAATAAAGCTGTAAGCTTTAGGAATCTTCTCATATCTTTTAACAGCTGCAGAACCATTCATAAATCTAAATATTTCATGGTTCGATCCTGTTGCTATATACATCTGACTGTCAGTTTTATCAATGAAGATACTTCGGACGTCATCGTCTCCAATCGGGCGTTCTGCGGTTATTTCTGTCCTGGAATAATCATAGGTGACCAGTCCTTGATTAGTGCCTATATAAATGATGTTACTGGTTGTATCTATGGCAACACATTGTCCAAGTAATTCATCAGAAACCGGCAGTTCCTTGATTCCCAACGAGCCATGTTTCAGCAAATGTATTCCCTTAGTATAATTTCTTTTGTGCAGAATAAAGAATATGTGGTCAGTCCTTGGATCAATAACCATTCCCGTTGGGTATCCATCGATGGTTGCAATCAGCTGTCGTTTGTAGAATTCATTACCTATTTTGATTCTTTCGCATTTTTCTGTGTTATACGCGTAGAATAACAAGGCGAAGATTGGCAAGACTTTTTTTAGGCTCCTCATTGTAAGCTAAGGTTCATGTCAAGCGTTTGAGGTATCTGCGGGCAGAAAATAATTGTTAAAACAACATGTACAGAGACTGAGCTTAGACAAACATGAATGAGAGAACGGTTGATGGAAAAGGACGTTTGTTATTGCCGAAGTAGACATAATGGCTGCCTACGGCTAGCTCAGTTGTTGATGTTTTTTCAACGACTGAAAACAAATGTGTAACACTTACGCTTTACGATGCTGTTATATAAATGTCGTAATCAATGAGAGCAGTAACAATTGTTTAAAATCATGACAGACCAAAGAGTGATACAATTAACGAGAATGATTTAATATTGACATGAGCCACTTTGTGAGTAGCCTACATTATGATTACAATAGTAATTGTTATATAATAGATTCTCAAAACAATATTGTGGCTCATATGTTATAGAACAGATGTTATATCAATTAGGAAGTACAAAGTAAGTCATTGTTTAGATTACAATAAGTTTTACAGTACAAATCAATGGGATAAAATTATCGAAACAACGATAGAAGAAAAGCGAGTTTATGGCATAGATTGTTATTGGAAAGGCATTTGATTTGATTCATAGTTGGCTAAAAAGAGTCATCTTATTTATATATATTTAGCAGTGGTCTCTTTATACCTTGTTTAAATCGCAAGACAGGAATTGAGTAATATGACATTACAAAAGGTGTCATCTAGTTGATTTTGATAGGATATTATGCGGCATGATCCAAGGCGATAGCTTAGGCACATTATTGTTTCGTTTATTTTTTACAATTTCAGAATTGTATATTAACCATATTTGGATCTTAACGAAAAAAGGGGCAATATAATATGTAAGACGAAAATAATAAACACAATGCCCTGAGCAAGAAATAGTTGTTACTTGATAGTTTTTAAAGATCAAACAAAGCAAAGGAATTTGTACATATACATTATTAGTCATAAATAAACAGTCGAACTAAAGAAAACATGGCGAGGATGATGTAAATATATACAAACAAGCATTTCGAAATGTCATAGGCGTTGGATAATGCCCTAATAGTAAATCAATCAGTGATCGAGCAGTCGAAATAATTATGTATTCGGTATTGTATTGTTTTGTTTTGATATACTCTTTCAACATTTGAGCTATGTATAAGATGATTTAATTCAATGAGCTGTCCCATATAATGAAATTTTCTACAATAATAAACCTTGAGAACATTTTATTGAGACCTCAGTTTCTACTGTCAGAATGTTTTTAGAAACTAGGGTTGACAGTACGTTGCAAAAAAATGCAGCAATGCTTAAAGGCACTTAATAGAAAATTGTGAACTTTTAACCCTTTTCAGGAATGATGCAAACTTGGTTAATGTTTTGAATGAAAGAAAAGTTCTAAAGTGCGCGAATAAAGCATCCCAGCGGCGTAACTTTAGTTATGAACGCTAAGCAACTCATTGTAAGTAGACAGTGTCTAGAGCGAGTTTTGACCCGCTCCAAGCTGTGAACCAATTAAAGAGCCAAACGCGGTAAACGTTTCAATCACGGTAACGTAAACGTAACGTAAAAATAACTCGCTCTCAGCACACAGATGCACCAGATAGTTCAAAAGGGAATTAATTATAAGTCTTATAAAAATCAGTTCATTACTAAAATTAGGAACATCTTGCAAAAAATATCCTCACCACTAAACGCCCACAGTCTACAACTTTTAACAAATTCACTTCAAGATTCACAGAACTAATCAAGACAAAAAACTATTAATCATATATTCAAGTAAGTATAATAAGTACCTGTACGTTAGTCGGCTTCTCCCGTTTGGTATGAAATGGTATTCGACTGACAGACTCCGTAGTCTTTATAAAACATCTGCCATTGTGTCACGGCGAGTCCACGATGCTTGTAAACATACTCCATGTTGATATTCTCATTGAGAACTATAGGATGTTGGCAATGAAAATAGAACAACCTGAATAGGCCAAGCTGAGAACCAGTCTTGAGAGCAAAGAGTGTTCCGAAATATCCAGTGGACCTGTATTCGAATGCATCATTCATACGATTAGACTGATATTTAGAAGTAAGTGGAACAGGGTGTAAATTACCGCAAACCTCTGTTGAAAAAGGTGGAACCTCCGACTAGAAGAGTGCTGGTCCGGCAAACTGCCCGATATTTAAATTTGGGCTGATGGGACAGACACATTCCCAAAAAAGTAGCTGGAAAAAGGTTAGTAGATGAGTTAAAATTCTTACAGTAAGCACAGCATAGAATATCCTTGATCAGCTGAGAAAATGTCAGGATCCGCGTCCACCTGCCAGAGCTGCGGATTTTTCGAAAGAGATACCGTAGCCCTCGCAAAGGGCAACTGAAGGAACACTGTGGGTTTTAGTCAGTAAACGTCTGACAATCTCTCTCGCTTCACCCAAAGTTAGAGAAATCATTTGACATTTCCATGAAAAAATTAGCTTCAACTTCAACAATCAGATTTAATTCTATAATGTTAGAAAATAAAATCGTTTACTATTTGCGTTAGAATGGTTTTAATATTTAATTTTCGTCGTCAAAATTCACTTTTCGTCGTCAATTGAGCTTATATCCGAATACAAAATGGTAGCTAGTGGTCGGCTACACTTTATATACACTAGTCGCTAGTCCTTTTCTAGCCAGTCCTTCTCAAGCCAGTCCTTTTCCAGCTAGACCTTTTCCAGCTAGACCATTTCCAGCTAGACCTTTTCTCTAGCTCGGTCAATTGACTCTGTTGTAAGTTCAGCCATATAATCGATATCTCTGGTTTCTGTCTTATTTACCTTTACTTTACCTATTTCATTCTTTGATCTGGATAGAGTCTCATCTACAGTCTGCATCACGTCTTTGCATTAGTCATTTTTTGTTTTCAATGTGGTGTTCACTTACAAACTTGCAATAATGCAAACTTGGTAGGCTGGTAGAAAATACCTAAGCAATTTTGTCCACCTTTGTGTTTTGTTTTGTCGCATAAACGGACTAAGCATTTCGCTATGTCGTTTATACCGCGTACATCGAAGGACTGGAACAATTTGCCTGCTGCAGTCTTCCCGTCCAACTATAATTTAGGTGTCTTCAAGGCTGGAGTGAATAGGCTCTTAAGAAACTAGTGCACCTCACCATCAATGATTGCATCACTGCTTACCATCACGTGGGATCGCAGTCAAGCACTGGTTTATATCAAGTAAAAAAAAAAAGTTCTATTAATTAAATTCTAACCCCCTGTACATACTACTACTAGTCGAATAGTGATGTAATTTGTGTAATGACAAGTGAACAATCTCATCATTGAATAGAAAAAAGCAAACCTACGATGGGAAGGAAGTTTGGCATTAGTATAGAGTCCTTTGAAAGGACCAGTGGAGTTTTGGAAGATATCTAAGGTATGTGCGATTTTGTATTTGAAGTTTCTGTAGTAGTAGTAGGATGTAGCCCACCATCCTACATTTCTAACTGGGTGTGTTTTTTTTTCTATAGTTTCACATTGAGGTAGTCCTAGTTTTCAAGCTCTAGGTGTGTTGTCTACTAATTTCGGTAGACGTCTTCGACAAAACTTTTTCTATTTCGATTAGGAAGTAACTTGTCGGGCAACTAGGCGCTAATTCTGGTTCATGGGCCGTCTTTGGCTGTCTATTAAAGTTTATCTGATAAATTAGCTCATCAGTGTTCGCTAGCTTTATCCGTATTTTAAACATTTAATCCATTTGTATCTTTGGTTTGATGCATAAGTGATGCCAGTTTGTTATTTTAAGATTTGATGCTGGTGTCTAGTCTTTTTTTTGGACTCTTATTTAGGCTGTTTCTTTGTCGGCACTTACCTGATGAGTTCATGTTGATACCACCGCTGTTGTTCTATTGAAGTAGATAATAATATCTTGTGCATCTCAGCGGTAAACTGTATGAATCAGCGGTTTGTGTATGTCAAAACGTAAATGTTGATGATTTATGTAATGATTTCTGTAGTAAACAGTATAAGGCTTATGCTCGATAATTATTTAAGGTCATGGTAGGTCTAAGATTCATTTGACTATTTGTTAAAAAATTACATAAGAGTCATTCAATATACTATATAGATTAGTCAATTGAGTGGCGTAAAAGAAACAAACTGTTCTAAACGTGATTTTTCTGCCATTCTCTCAAATTACTTAGGTTTCGCGCAACATATTGTCTTCTTACATTCCGCCCTGGCAACTGTCACTGATTTCCTTTTTTTTCACATTTTTTCTTACGTAATCTTTTCATCTTTTCTTTAGCCTTTCCTTTCATCTACATTTATATACATAACTCTTTTAGATACATGAGTTTTACTCCTTTCCTTCACATACGTATGCAAAACAAACGATTCTTTTTAAGTATTTTTGTCATTGGCATCCTTTCAAACTTCCTATCATATACTCATTTCTGACTTTACTAAATGTGAACACTCGATATATTTATACAACAAACATTACTAGGCATCTAAATTAAGGAAGATATACAATAAAACACAATTAGAAAAAAATCAACAACATTAATTTAATTAATGAACATAGTAATTAATTATTGTCATATTCGCAGCCACTATACTTATAAATAATACCGTTAGTTGACACATAGAAATTCTCTTCATCAAATGTAATGCCAGATGGAACATAATCTAAGTCCATAAGCTTTGTTGGAATAATATTGTCAGGCTTCAACAAATACAAGCCATCATTCGTAGCTAGTACGACTCTAGAGGAATTATCAACCGCAATCGCTCGAGCAGAATTCTTAGATATCCCAACAAACTCTACAGGTTCAGAAAAACCTTTAAGCATAACTTTAACATATTTTGAATCGCATTCGTAATATATATTATTTCTAGCGTCAACAGCTAGAATAAAAGCACACGGTACATTTTCAACTTTTCTCTTTTCGTTTCTTTGAACATCGATCACATATACTTCGTTTTCGGGGAAGAATACTGCGTAAAGGTCATCACTATTTTGAGGCTTGAACAGCTGTACGATATCTTCATCTTTCATGCTTAAAAACTGAGCTTGGTCACTTGCATTTAGGAAATGTAGTCCATCATCGCTTGCTATGTATACTTTCTGCTTTTTAACATCCACAGCTGCAGCTTGTCCGTTTATATTATCGATTTTGATAGGTTGATTCTCTCTTAGGAAATATTGTTCCATCCTCGTTTGAACATTATCGTTCTGTAGACTGTCCAGGTCTATCAGAGTGAAGTGAAGGTCTTTATTGATTGGGTTAAAGACTAAATTCGTTGGTAATCCTTTGATTGTAAGGATTGCAGATCTGTCGAAGGGCATTCCATCGAATAGGTATGAGCAGTTTTCTCTCTCCATGTAAACTGATCCTATTACCATAAGGAATATTAGTGGCAGCATTTTGATCTGTAAGTAGGAAAGATAGAGTTTAGTTTTCTGTGGAACCTTTTATGAGTTCTATTTGTTGGTTTCAATGGCGATGTTGGAAAATCAACTGGATGTCTTAACTCGTTGAGTAGTGTAATTAGAGACACAATAGTAAGACAATGGCGCCCGAAAGCCGGCGTTCGTGCGGGGATCAACAGCTTAATATGGTCTAACTAAATCATAAATATTGTTACTGCATATGGGACAAGGAACGAGAGAGTTCTTAATGCTACATTTAAAAAATAACTGTTCTATATTGTTGCCTGAAATTGGGTTAGCATTTTTTTTCCCTCTATATTAAGATTTTTTTTAAATCTTGTAAACCAGTGCTTGATTGCGATCCCACCTGACGGAAAACAGTGATGCAATCTTTGATGGTGAATCGCACTAGTTTATTAAGAGCCTATTCACTCTAGCCTTGAAGACACCTAAATTATAATCGGACGGGAAGACCGCTGCAGGTAAATTGTTCCAGTTCTTCGATGTACGCGGTATATACGACGAGGCGAAACGCTTAGTCCGGACCGTAGAGGTGTTAACAACGTAATGAATGTACCCAAACCTAATATTATAAAGAGGAAAAATTTTATCGTTTGTTAAAGTGTTTTTCTGGAAGTAGATTTTGATACGATTGCGAAAACTCTCTCACTGGTAGAATATCAAAGGCTTCTTTTTGTCGGGTCCATGAGAAATAGCTAGTGTTATATATCTTTATATATATAATTCTTCTGTACGTGTGTTTGTCACTTAACTCCTAAACTGCTTGACTGACTGGAAAGTAATTTTGTCTGTATATTTGAATGGTCTCTGGATGGTTTGAAAATACAATTGAAGCGCGCCTCAAGGAGATGTCAGCAACTGTAGGGGCCCAGCAGGGTCGAAGCTTACCGGGGCCAAGAGTCTGATTCTGAAAGGAAGACTCGGCTCCGGTACGAAAGGCAACGAAGGAACGGGAGTGGGTTTTTAGTCAGTAAAAGTCTGACACTATCTCATTATAGAGATTTGTCATTAGATGATTTTCTCAACTAGAAAAAAAAAACCAGGGGCCCAGTCTGCTATTTTTATAAATTCGTCATTCCAACACGATCCCATTGTCATTTTGCTAAAAGTTCGTAATCTGCTAATTCTTAATGATCGATCATTGATCGGTCAATGGTCTCGTAATAGAGTTGTGGTAGAATGGCAATATCGAGCATATAGCAATGACTGCACAATGACGTTCTAATGGTAGGTCACTAATCAAAGGATCTCAGGAAGATGGATCAGAAGAAGGTCAAAATTTTAGTAGATTATCGCATACGTCAGACATTCATTTGTCAATATTTATGAGATTACCATTCTATGCCATTTCTTTCAATGGAGTGTCAGTGGTTGACTATTGGAAAGTCATAATGACGCCATTATATTAGTAGATTACTAAACTTGTCAAAATCAACAATTATGAAATCTATGATAGACCACTGACCACTATTGTAATAGCAGACTTGAGGCCCTGGTAGGTGACGTTGCACGAATCCAATACAACAATGCCTACAGGGTGTTGTTGGGGCTGCCTCGGTACTGCAGTGCGTCGGGGATGTTCGCCGAGTCACGCGTTGACTGCTTCTATGCGACGATGCGGAAACGGTGCACATCCTTGGTGCGCAGGGTCCGCGCCAGCTCCAACACCATCCTGAGGATGATGGCTGAGAGATTTGACTGTCACTACATTAACCATTGTTGCATCGTTAATGTAGTGACTATATAAATATTTTCATAAGACTTTAATTGGAATAATTTATTTTACGAGTAATTGATTTTATTTTGACATGGAAAGGAAATGAATTGAATTTTAATGTAACCTATATAATTGTGTATCTTTGTGTGTATTTGTGTAAATTGTAGTGTTTTTTAATATGGGAATAATTTCCTGACAAATAAATGATTATTATTATTGTTATTATTGTTGCAATCGGGTTCTTAATTTTTTTTCTGACTACTGTGCCAGCTTTTAGGCAGGACCACGTCTGCCGGGACTATGTTAATTTAAGTTTGTAATTAATAAACTCAAAAACTACTTGACTGATTAAAAAAAGAAATCACTTGTTGATTGCTACTTTATCACTGAGTGAGACATCTCAGTGATAAAGTAGCATTCTATTAGTGAAAGATTTTTCACTTGGCCCAAGCTGACGGTGAAAGCTTGTTAGTTATAAATATTTTGTTGCTGCGGTCTTCCCGTCCGATTATAATTAAGGTGTCTTCAAGGCTAGAGTGGACGCTCACAATGGGCCTCATCAGAAGGCTCAAAGTCACCCAAAGGGCAATGGAAAGGGCTATGCTGGGAGTTTCCTTGCGTGATCGAATCAGAAATGAAGATATCCGCAGGAGAACCAAGGTTGCCGACATAGCACGAAGAATCGCCAAACTAAAGTGGCAATGGGCAGGGCACATTGCTCGCAGAACGGATGGCCGTTGGAGCCGAAAGGTTCTGGAGTGGCGACCGCGTACCGGAAGACGCAGTGTTGGAAGGCCCCCTACAAGGTGGACCGATGACCTGGTGAAGGTTGCGGGAATCAGATGGATGCGAGACGCATAGGATCGTTCGTTGTGGCGACATTTGGGGGAGGCCTATGTCCAGCAGTGGACGTCTATCGGCTGAAATGATGATGATGATGAAGGCTAGAGTGAATAGGCTCTTAATAAACTAGTGCGCCTCATCATCAACGATTGCATCACTGCTTACCATCAGGTGGGATCGCAGTCAAGCACGTTACATTATATCTATAAATAAAATGGAATTGACTTTACATTAACTCTTTACAATAATAAGTAAATTATATAATATAAATATAATTAGATATTAAATAACTGATATAATTTATAACTAAAAACTTGAAATGCGTCAAAAGATAAGATATTGATGAACCAAATTCATTATGTCGTTTAGGGTCACTTCGTGAAATAAAACATTAAAAATAATTGTTTACAACATAAAACATTTCAGAATAATGAATAACAGTATAAGTAATTATTCATTTTTTTTTTTTCGGTGGGAAAATCATCTTATGACATCCCCCGCACTTGGGTGGAGCGAGAGATAGTGTCAGACTTTTACTGACTAATAATCTCCTCGAGGCGCGCGTGGAACAGTACGCGTCCAGCTCGGTCCGGACGGTTACCGGACGGTCGGACGGCAAGCTCGCGCCTACGGTGGCCGGAAATCGGGATCGGCGGCGGTTGGGGCGTGAGGGCCGATGCCTCACGCGATCGACCGCCTCCTTTGCTAGCATTACTGCTTCGCAGAAGGAGGCGACCGCCTGCCACTACTCCTCGCTCCGGACCATGGCCTGTACCAAGGCCCGGCGCGAGAGATCGCTGCCGCCGATCGCCCCCACGAGGACAAGGCGGTGGGTGCTCTGCCCAGAATTATTCGTTCTTAGTGTTGTGTTGGGCGGTTATTAAAAATAGAAGAAGGTGCACCTTTCAAGTTAAATTATATATTAAAAGAGAAATGATGATGATGATGATGACTAAGCAACGGGAAAATGAGATACCCTCTAATAAACCAATTTTTAGTTCGACACGGACAGATTAGGTCAGGCTTTTTTTAAGGGTGGAAATCATCCAATGACTTCTTCCGCTCCGGGCGGAGCGGGAGGGCGTGTCAGACTTTTACTAACTAAAACCACACCTGTGTCCTTCAGTTGCCCTTTGCGTTCTAGGACTACGGGTTTTCTTTTCAGAAATTCCCCGCTAGGTCAGAAGGCTAAGGCGGGAGCGGAGTGGCCTTAGTCTTCGTGTTAATTTTTTTTAGCCACCCAGTAAGTGGCTTACATAGAAGATAAATACTGGATAAGATAGTTTCATTCAGACGCTCGTTAAGAGCATTCATCCGTTAAAACCACGCAGAAGCCAAAATCAATGATTTCCGACGGAAAATATAACAATACTGTGCACTACAATACAATTAATTATTTAGTATCACTGTAGAATAGAAAGACTAAAAATCTGAAAGACCTCGGCCGGTACAAAGCGCTGACGCGATTTCGCGTCTATTATATAGTGATATTAAATAATTAATTGTAGTGTAAACAAATAAGTTATTAAAAAAATTATTGTACCATGTCATAGATCGTAAATGCGTTCAATTAATAAGTCTAAAAAAAAAACAAAAATGCCTCATATATTATCCTAAACAACACGTTTAATATCTCCAAAAACGGCTAAAAATGACAGTTTTGAGATTACTTTTCTTGAATGAAAACTTACAGCAATCGTGTTTTTTTTTGGGCCATGTACTAGTCAATGTTATCTTTTTTTTTTAAGTAAAATGTTGTAAGTTAACCATACACGGTTTAACTACTATCTCGCATCTGCGTAGACCGTCGACCGCTGGTTTTATAAACGGCTTGGATAAGAACTGTTCTAATGGGAAAACTATACGATCATATGAAAATGTTTTTGGAACATACAATAGATTATGAAATTCCCAATAATATGACGTCAATATCTTATCTAGAAATTAAACACATTATTGTTATATTGTCCGTCGGAAATCATTGATTTTGGCTTCTGCGTAGTTTTAACGGATGAATGCTCTTAATTGTTGCTGACTTAGTACTTAATTTAGAAGGTAATGTAGATTTTTAGATGCGAATAATGTTATTAAAAAAAAGTCTGTTTAATTAGCACCCTTTCTAAAATATTATTAAATAAAAAAAAATAAAAAATGGCCTTTGTTCCATGTAACATCTCGTAAAAACACAATATTTTTACTTGGAATAAATACGCAACAATTTAATTTAAATAAAACAATTATTTTGATGCCTGTTACATACAATTTTAGTATTATAATTTAAACAAATATACTATTAAAATAATAGATAGATAGATAGATATATTATTTATTGTACACCAAAAATACAAATTACATTAGGAACTTAAAATTAATAGGGTGTCACAATGGACGGTCTTATCGCTAAAAGCGATTTTTTACAGACAATCTTTGGGATGAGATGATTTGTCAGAGAAGGAGAAAAAAGATACGCAGGTAATTCATGGTGTATTATTTACTATTTTCTTTTTTAATAAGTTCTTTAGCATTTTATCTATGTAGTTAAAATAAATCCTCAACCTTATTTTATGTCATTATTGTTATTTACGTATAATTAATTTTTATTATTTTCATATTTTAATTTGATTTAATTTATGTAGTTATTTATTTATTAACATTAAAAAAAATATAATTGCATACAAGTAGATCAAACTGCACAGGTTTAAAAAAATAAGGCTGTATTTTTATATAACTTGTATTCAAGACGACATTATCTGGCTAGGTGTATATTTCCCCCACCGCGTGACTCTAGGAAGATAGTAGCACAATCAGGGATGTGACCTAACAGGCATTGTACAAAGGGGGTTCCGGGGTGGTCTTTTAAGAGATCACAGGGCCTCCTACAATGTGATCACCGGGGTGGTTTTAATGAGTCCAAATCTCACACTCCCTGCGGGGCTATTGCGTAACTCTGTTGACAGTTCAAGTGATGATCACTTGTTAACAATGTGCATCATTGAACTGTCAAACAGCTAGTTTCGTATTGCCTATCTTCAGTGACCAACTGCAGTGACGTCATTAGCCACTGGTGCCTTTGATAGCCAAGCTTTTGAAGCTGTATAATAGTCGATAAAATTTTAGAGTGGTCACAATAGGCACCGTAAATTTTTATAATTCACCACATTTCCACCGTAGTTTGTTAGTCACTTGTGTGATACGTAATACCAATTTTATGAAATTATCAGTTGACAACTAAGTTTAGTGTGCAACGAATGCTAGTTGTCAACTGTTATTGTAAAAGTTAGCCAATAGCCCCCCGGTCTTCTCAATAATATGGGATCGAAACACTACATTGGTAGCGCACAAACACGCTAGTTCAATCAAGATTTATAAAGAACTGCGCTAGTTTATATCAATTAAAAAAAAAAAAAAAACTAGCTGCTGGCAGCGGCTTCGTCCACGTGAAAGTGGGTTTCTCCATACAAAATTTTGGACCTCCATTTCATCCCCTTAGGGAAAGAATTTTGGAAAATCCTGTCTCAGTGTTCGCTTACGCAATAAAAGGAAACCTTATGCAAAATTTCACGCTCCTAGTCCCAGTAGTTTCGGCTGTGCGTTGATATGTCAGTCAGTCAGTTTCTCCTTTTATATATACAGATTTATGAGAATAGGTAACTGAAGTTAAACGCACACTTAACCCCTCGCGCTTATAGGGGTATTATTATTAAGTAATTGCGCGTTTTTATGTAAAATCACTAAAAAATAAAACTTTTTCTGGATTTATCTAGGAAAAAACGAAGATGTAGAGACCAAAATTTTCGGCCGAATAAATTTCGCACACCCGTGTGTACAAAACGACACTCAGTTTGTACGGACGTGAACGCACTCTTATCCGAGCGCACTCTTATCCCCTCTTTGAGGAGTGGCTGAAAAGGCAACACGGCGTCCTTACCTTCCGCATGACGCAGGTCCTCACCGGACATGGTAAGTCCGGGAGGTTCCTGCACCGGATTCGTGCGGAAGAAACGCCCGGGTGTCACCCGGAGGACACGGTGGAGGTGTGCTCCGCTTGGGCAGAGCAACGCCGTCTCCTCGTGGGGGCGATTGGCGGCGGCGATCTCTCGCGTCGGGCCTTGGTACAGGCCATGGTCCGGAGCGAGGAGGAGTGGCAGGCGGTCGCCTCCTTCTGCGAAGCAGTAATACTAGCAAAGGAGGAAGGAGGCCGCACGCGTGAGGCAACGGTAAAGCATAAAGAATTTTAAAATTCTTTTCTATTGACGCGCACGGCTCGGATGTGTTTTTTTTTTCGTTGGGAATTCATCTTATGACATTCCCTGCTCTTGGGCGGAACGGGAAATAGTGTCAGACTTTTACTGACTATAAACCCACTCCTGTTCCTTCGTTGACTTTCGTACCAGGGCCGAGTCTTCCTTTCAGAATCAGACCCTTGGCCCCAATAAGCTTCGACCCTGCTGGGCCCCTACAGTTGCTGACCTCTCCTTGAGGCGCGCGTGGAACAGTACGCGCCGTCAACGACTTGGGCTCGGTCCGGACGGTTACCGGACGGTCGGACGGCGAGCTATCCATTGCTCGCCGTCCGCAAGCCCGCGTCTACGGTGGCCGGAAATCGGGATCGGAATCCCGGCACCCCATAGTAGTTGGTAAAATGAATCTTGAGCGCCGATTGTACATACGGTTGTAAAACTTGAAAGACCTTGAAAAAAATTTATTCGGCTGAAAATGTTGGTCTGTATATTTTCGTTTTTCCTGGAAAAAACCGGAAAAAGTATTTTTTTTTTTGTGATTTTACTAAAAAAACTCGCAATTACTTAATAATAAATACCCCCTGGCGCTCGAGGGGTGAGATGATTATAATGAACTACGCATTTACAGAATACCTAATAATATGTTTTATGTAGGTATTTGTGTTCAGCAAGAAGTCTGAATTAATGTACTCTAGGATAAGGGAGAAAAAAGTGTTAAGATCTCAAATGAAACGAAGTAAATTTTATAATGATAACCGGGACCGGTCACTTTACATAATAATCGAGAGATATCACAGAAAAGTCAAGCAAAGATCACTTACCTACTCTTGATTCTTAAACTAACAACTGGCTTCTGAGAAATCAAATCAGTAACTGTTCATACAATTATAATTTTGTTTATATCAACTTCTGTTTTTATCAATGCCCTACACTTGAGGTTGAATGCACCTATATCAAAATGGGGACAGCAGAAGGCGAAAATGGGTACGAGTATTTTGTACTTCCTGTTATGAGTTGTTTTGAGATTAGATGGTCTGGGTTGGAACAAAAAATGGCGACATAATGTCTTTTTGTTTTTAGTTAGAGATTATAAAATAACTTCTCGCGCTCCTGGTAGTGCGAGAGGGAGTACATAATAATAATAATAATAATAATATTCCACAACTATCACACAACGCCGTCTAGTCCCAAGCTAAGCAGAGCTTGTGTTATGGGTACTAGACAACTGATAAACATACTTATATATTTCTAAATACATACATATATAGATAAATTACACCCAGACACAGAACAAATGATCGTGCTCATCACACAAACATTTGTCCTGGGTGGGAATCGAACCCACGACCTCCGGCATAGCAGTCAGGGCCACTAACCACTAGACCAACAGGCCAGTCAAAAGGGAGTGTCAGGATATTGAGGTTTGAGATCGTTTATTACCACAAGAATTACATAATTTCACTTATTCATTCAACTAACGTTCCGCCCCGGCTTCGCACGGGTTCAATGCTGATACCACCGCAACCGCTGTCCCTGCGTTTTAAATCTGTAATATCTTCGAAAATATTAATTTAAATTAAATCCTGTAAAGGGCCATATTGATCTATATTAAATGCACAATGTATTTGAGGTTATTAATTGGATAAGGATTAATGCTGTTGATCCCCGCACGAACGCCGGCGTTCGTGCGCCATTGTCTTAATATTGTGTCTCTAATTACGCTACTCCAAAAGTTAAAATCGCTTCGTAAATAAGCCATTATTCCTCATAAAAAGTAAAGTATAAAAAATGGTTATTGTGGGTTATCCCTAAAAGATAGGCATATACCATCATCATCATCATCATCTTCCTGCCCTTGTCCCTTGTTATTTGGGGTCGGCGCAACACGTTTTTTTCTTCCATTCTGCCCTGTCACTCGTCATACTATCACTAACTTCCTTTTCTTTCATATCACTCTTCACACAATCCATCCATCTTTTCTTTGGTCTCCCTCTCCCTCTCCATCCATCCACATGTACACTCATAACTCTTTTAGTAACATGCGTTTCATCTCTCCTCTTCACATGACCATACCAAGACAAACGATTCCCTTTCAACTTTTCAGTCACTGGCGCCACTATCAAACTTCCCCTAATATACTCATTTCTCACTTTATCCATTCTCGTCACACCACACATCCATCTTAACATTCTCATCTCCACTACGTGCAATCTTTTTTCATCCGTCTTTTTCACAGCCCAACATTCTGATCCATACAAGATAGGCATATAAACCATTGCGGATTTTTTTGTAGACCTTTTTAAGGTGTACAATACTGTAGAATATTATTTTGATCTATCTCGTAGGGTTCAGCCAGCGTTTGCAATGTAAACGCAAAAAAATGTGTTTATTTACATCACATTAGAAACCTCTAAAATTACCAGTGTTTCTCTACTATATTATGCATGTATTACAAATATAAACCTTTCTCTTGAATCACTCTATCTAATAAAAATAACCACATCAAAATCCGTTGCGTAGTTTTAAAAATCTAAGCATACGTAGGGACACACAGACAGCGGGAAGCGAATTTGTTTTATACTATGTAGTGATTTAGTTGGACGTATTACTGATTTTACTGACTAAAACCTCTTCAGTTGCTCTTTGCGTTCGGTATAATAAGTAATTATAACACCAACATTGTATTTACACTAAATTTATCTTGGTATGGTCATGTAAAGAGGATGGATGAAACGCATGTTACTAAAAGATTTATGAGTATTCATGGGGATGGATGGAAAGGGAAGCCAAAGATAAGATGGATGGATTGTGTGAAGAGTGATATGAAAGAAAAGGGAGTTAGTCCACTGTTGGACATAGGCCTCCCCCAAATGTCGCCACAATGTCCGGTCCTGTACGTCTCACCTCCATCGGATTCCCGCGACCCTCATCAGGTCATCGGTCCAACTTGTGGGAGGCCTTCCAACGCTGCGTCTTCCAGAACGTGGTCGCCATTCCAGAACTTTTCGTCCCCATCGACCATCTGTTCTGCGAGCAATGTGCCCTGCCCACTGCCACTTAAGTTTGGCGATTCTTCGGGCTATGTCTGTAACCTTGGTTCTCCTGCGGATATCTTCATTTCTGACGCGATCACGCAAGGAAACTCCGAGCATAGCCCTTTCCCTGCATGATGGGTAACAGGATTGAATGGAATTAAAAACGTGTTGCGCCGATGATGATAATGATGATGATTGATACTAACACTTAGTTTGAAATAAACGTTTTGACCTTGACTCTACTATGATGTCTTAAAATGATATTAAATAATACCGGTGTGTGTGAGAGAGTGAGAGCTGAACAGAAAGGAAAATAAATTAAGTATAAACTTTAAATTTCAAGTAAATACAGCTGATTACGGAGGTCAACGGCCGCTGTTAGCATGGTCATTTAAAATTATGCTTTTAGGATTGGATAGTTTACAATTTTTTATTTTTTTTATTCTTGATAGGTTCGCGCTTGACCGCTAACTCACCTGATGGAAAGCGACGATGCGGTCGACGATGGAGCGCGCTTACCTAGAAGTAACCTATTCACTCTTGACTTAAAGATTCCCGGGCTGTAGCCATCAGGAAAAACAGATTCCGGCAAGGAATTCCACTCCTTAGCTGTACGCACTATGAATGTGTTTGCGCCCAAAACGTTTTGTGCGTATAGGTGGGATGTCCACCATGTACCGGTGGCGCATTGCCGTACGCCTGGTGGTCCGATGATGGAACGGGCTAGGCGGAATTAGGTTATGCAATTCCGACGCACACTCCCCGAAATGCAACCGGTAGAAAACCGGTTTATTTGTATACCAAAGTGACTTAACAAGTAAATGTTTGGTGAAAAAGGAAACCGTCAAGTAGCAGAAAAAGGATATTATAATAGGTCTTTACCTATGAATTTGCCGTTTTTTAAAACGAATTGTGCAGAGAGAACTTCTATATTACAGAAAATACAAAACACAAAGAAACCAATAAAATACCATTTTACGCAAATAAATGATATTATTATTATTTTTATACATTTATTTATCTCAGCACCCTAAGGTCCTGGACCTTTGGAAGGCTTTCGAGGAGCCGAAACCGACTCGCAGAGGCCCTTTTAGACGCTTTTAATGGAAAGTGGTACAAACCGGTGATTATCCCTGTACGCACTATGCTAGTGCATCCAAGGACAACCCCCGGTTGGTGGGAAACTATTGCGACATATGGAAAACTAAGATATAATCATTGCCATTAATAATAAAGACATAACATAGCAAAAATAAATAAATAAATAAGGCTATGGTTTTTGGAGTCTTAAGTGGACTGGTTACCAGGAACTATGTTAAGACTATGGCCCCTGCTAAAACAATGTTATTAATATCCATCGACAAAAGGCAGGGGGTGACTTGCACACTCAATAAATGGGCCCCCATAAACGGTCGCTAGCTTATTATTATTATTAATAATAAATACCTAATTTTAAAAAAAAGAATAACGTACCTTTAATATAAAGTTTATTTGAACTTATAATTCCAAGTCAATCCAAAGATATAACACTACAAAGCAACCCGTTTTAAAAAACGGCAATTTCATAGATAACCGTGTTTTACAAGGAGTGACTGCTTATCAGACCACAACCAAATTAATGGATCACATGGTATTCCTTGGATAGACTGATGGTGTGCGCTAGTGCGCCTCACCATCAATGATTGCATCTCTGCTTACCATCAGGTATATCATCACTAGAGCAGTGGTGGCCGAGCGGTAACGGCCCCGACTTACGAGTTGTAGGTCGCGGGTTCAAACCCAGCCAGGCGCATTACTTTGTGTAATTTATTTCATCACCACTGCTCTCAAAACGGTGAAGGAAAACATCGTGAGGAAACCGGCATGTCCTAGAACCAAAAATTCGAAGACATGTGACATTCACCAATCCGCACTGGGCCCGCGTGGTGGATTATGGCCCATTCCCTCTCCTAGAGAAGAGGCCTGAGTCCCAACAGTGGGAACATTAAGAGGCTGATTATGCTATTATGCTATTATTACCATCAGGTGGGATCGCAGCCAAGCACTGGTTTATATGAATAAAAAAAAAAGAAAAATGGTCAGACTTTTGGGCTTCTGACGTATGACAACCGGGATCAACAGATTTACGTGCTTTCCGAGGCACGAGGTGTCAGTAAAGTAAGATAAACTTAGAAAAGTACCATATTAATTGAAAACTTCACATTGGTACTTGCCCGGCGGGCCAACCACTGGGCCACCATTATATGCTATTATGCTAGCAGAATACCAGCGCTGCGTTATTTATCGTTTAAAATCGTTTTAAATATCGCAGCATATGCTGAGTTAGGCGCCTTTTTGGCCTTGCACAGATTTTATGTTATTCTTTTTATACTTTCATACTTTTTTTTTGTAATTCTACTGTATGTGTGAGGTACAAATAAAAGTTTTTTTCTTTCTTTCTTTCTTTCTATTTTCAGAAAAAGATTTGTTTACTGTTGAGCAAATAAATAAATGATAATACCCATTGTTATATCTTCTGTCTGCGGAATTTCGTTAACTAATTTAATATGACCCAATAAACCGAAAGAACGTCATGACTACGTTGAGGTGCGACTACGTGTAAACTGAATAATACGTAATAATAATAGTTCTCATACGTTTCGTATTATCAAAAGAACGGTCACACGTTGTTGGAAATAAATGAGAATCGTGCGCTGAGATCATTAACCACATCTAATAAAAAGATTTCATTTGATTAAAATTTAAAAAAATGCTTCATTTTCAATTGTTTTTGGTTGCAAATGCAACTGCTAATCGAGGGTTCCTGGAATCGATTCCCAGGTCAAGCAGCGTATGTAGGTAGCCCGGAAATTGTATTTGCATAACGATAATTTCAATTAAACTTTCACTTGTTCTTCAAAAACATACAAAAAAAATATCACTGTTTATTAATTCACCACCGAACTGTCTAAGTAAACAAATAATATTTATAATTAGGTCAACACACAAATTCACTACAACAGTTTAAATAAGTAAAATAATAATTACCAAACTTTAAGACTTTTACTATAAATAATTATTTTCCTTTATTTATTTTCTTTTGTTTATCTGTATGTTTGTTTGTGTTGTATTAGTAAATGTTTATTATTCTTGTGTTTACTGCTATATATCTAGTTGCGGAAGGAAGCGTGGTGTTCGTGTCCAATGTATAACAACAACGTTGTACAACCGTGAGTGACGGGTTGGTTTCGTTCAAGTGACGGGTTGGACGGTTGGTGAAATTATAGGGTATAGTTATGTAAGCCAAAGTCCGATTTTTCAGTTGTGTGCAATTTCAAACCTATTGTAGTGACATTTATTTCGAACCTATTGTAGCGATATTTATTTCGAACCTATTGTAGCGACCTTTATTTCGAACCTATTGTAGCGATATTTATTTTGCCACATAACTATCCTGCATTGCGGTATCAGAGATCTCCGCGCGATTAGTACAACATTCAGAAATCAACAGCATCGAGCAATTGTCCGGACCAGAAACAACACCCGTCTGGTCGGAGGATCCTCCCTTTACAGCGGAGATTGTGAGACACACTTTGTTCCGCGTGAGGTATGCAGAACACATTAATGGTTGATGAGGACAAGTTATCGTCGAAAAAGGGGTGCCTTCTGAGAGAGGGCGGGGTGTGGGGGGGGGGCTGCAGGATTGTTCGATAGGACTCCCTCTCGCAGCACTCAGAGCAAGAGAAGTTATTTGATGATTTCCTACCCAAAAAAATAAAGGGGGCATTTTTTTTTTTTTTGGTGAGAAATATTTACAAGTGTTAGACTAGTCGATGAATGAGCTTATCCCTATTGGCACCGCGTCCATCGCCCCCGTTCTATTATTTTTGATAGTCAGACAGAGGATTACGCGCCTGTTTACAATGTTTATTTATATTATATACTTTATTGCTAAGATTACAAATATACCAATTGAAACCTTATAATACAAAAAAAAACATACAATTGGCGGCCTTATCGCACTAGGCGATTTCTTCCAGGCAACCCGGAATGGATAGATATTGCCTGGACACAAAATAAACTAAAATAGATACACATATACATACATACAAAATATAAATATATAAGCAAGAGAATAGTAATGAAACGAAGACATGATCACAGTGACAAGTAATGGTCCTTCACAAGCCTTTTAAATACAGGTAGTGTTTCCGCACGTTTATGTTAATATTTTTTCTGTGTTTACATTTTAATTAGGGGTGGAGAAGTTTGCAAAAGTTTGTATTAATGTATAAAACAACTGAACGGCTTTATAAATTAAATTCGGTTCTCAGGACAGCTTATTTCTTGGATTAACACGTAGACTAGGGCCGGGTAAAAATGAGTGGACTGTATTGTTAAAAGCGCTGGTGTTATGCCGTTAATAAAGGCATGTATTTAAATCGATATCTGTATATTCCCTTTTTTCGATCAAAATATTTCAAAGTTAAACCAAAAATACTGACTTGCACTCAAATTATGCACACTAAATAAATCAAATTCGATATACTGTTTAATGGTATTTGCAGAACTGTTTTACTGAACGAATAACTATTATCAAAATAGTATATCTAACAATTCTATAATTCAACAAACATATTAAACCTTTTTTAAGGAAAACCATCACCTAATTTACTTTTAGGAACATCGTTTATTCTAAATAAAACCCAATTTAATCAGTCATCTTTATATAATTAGGTACACAAAAAAATAATCAAGTGCTCACTTAACATGCACCAAACATTGGCACATTGAGTGGTAACTCAGTTTAGAAAAAACACTTTAGAAACAATACTGAGGTAGTAATAATTTTTATTCAATTATTAGGGCTGGTCTTGCTTTACCAGGACGGCCGCGTTTACGCTTGATGCCGATAGGAATGTTTTTAGCCTCTACAGGCGGTGTGGCATATTTTAACCTGATTGCAAGTCCGACTATATGCTTGCAAATATAGTGCTTGAAAAACCACGGGCAGGTGCACTCTCCATTTTCCCAATCATCTTCATTTATGGGCAATACAACCTGCCAAAATGCAAAAGCAACTTGTTTGTATTCTTCAAAAGAACTCCACTCTTGTCCAAATTGAATGGTTCCGGCCCTAGAACTAGAAACCAAGTAGGTTTTTTTTGTGGAATCCGTTCTCAATATCACCACTTTTCGGTCAGACTTCGCCCACTGGTAACCTTGAGTCCAATCTTTGAGCTCGATTGAAGGAGTGTTTGAAAATGATTCCAACTGATGGGTCTCTGACCATTCTTTCACCATATCTGAGACGATTACCAGAAATCTGGATAACGGAAAACGGTCTCGCAATGTGTGGCTATCCTTGATGGTTTTGTTAAAAGCTTCAAGCGCATTATTCGTAACAGGAGATCCTTGTGAAGACCCAAGGTACCAGTTCGAGTTTTTACATATCCATTCTTTTTTAAAGTAATTTATGAATTCTCTTTGCTCGGAGTATTTTATCAGAAATGCTTCTAATGCAGAGTTGAACATATCTGGAGATGTGGCAGAGTGTAACATATCAATATCCTGTAGTAAAGTTTTCTGTTTTTTTTTGTTAACAAGTCTTTCCACATGAGTTTTAATATTTTTCTTTGCATGAGCCCAGCACATTACCACAGTAGTTTCAGTACCAAACACGTCTGTAAATGCGTTTTGGATGCTTTTAGCCGCGTCGCATATCAATGCTTTTGGGTGTAAAGAGTGCCCGTAAAGGGAAAAGGCGCAGTTTTGAACACCTTCGAACACCATACGAAAATCTTCTTTTTGTTCAGAAGTAGACACAGCCAGAGAAAGAGGATGAAATCTCTTAGTTTTATCAGTAGTCCCGACTACCAGTACAGGGAACCCCTGCCAAATAAGTTTGTATGTAGCATCTGCGTGAATATTAGTGGCTAATGTAGTTAACTTTAGCAGAGACTTTGTGGAGATAGCAAATCGAAAACTCGGTGTGTCGTTTTCGTAGACATAGTAACAAATGACATAGGGTTCGTGCTCATCATCAGGTACCTTCGAGTGTTCAATTAACCATGCCTGAAGCTCTCCGAGGCTGATTGTGGGTGATCCGTAAACAGCTCGACGATGGTCTGACAAATAATTGTTCAGTTGCTTCTTTGAGGGAACTGTGATACCTTGTATATTACGTAAACTGTTGAGTATAGCCTTAGGTTTCAAACGTAATGCAAAAAGTTTATTTATCTCTTCTTTTGTTTCTTGACTTATACCGTAATTAAATTTCGAACCAATACATTGATGGTCGTGGTCGGCTTCTGTCCGGTAAAGTAAAACTTCATTAGAGTCGCATTCAAAAAGCAAATAAATACTTGCTGCACACTGCGGTCCTCGAAATCTGACTTGATTGCAACGATAAAACGTTTTCATACCATCTTCCGTGTTATGCGAAACTTTGACCGACCACGTATTTTCAGCTTGCAGAAAAGTCTCGGCTTCGTTAACATTTGCAAATTTCTTCACGAATACATATTCTCTGCCTCTTGACCTTTTCTTTTTGGCAGAAGGCTCCTCTTCCACTTCAGATTCGTCTGAACAATAAATAGGAACATTTTCCTGGTTTTGCACACCACTGCTGCTGATGTCTTCTAATAGTATTTGGTTTAATTCCATATTAATTGACCGTAGAAACAGCCACTAGTAAAAGTTCAAGTTTCACTAATTAAATTACCTAATTTGCAATTAAACACGAGCGAGATGACTCCGAGCGCATCCGACGTCATAGATAAACAATAACAAATGCATGCGCTGCCGCCGGCCCCCACCCGCCACCGCACCGTCTGCTTACTTCGCATCGCTCGGTCTCCCTCGCACTCGCGTTAGATGCTAAAGAGCGAGCGCGAAGGAGCGAGCGCGGCGCTAGATGTGCAGGCGCCAACATGTTTTTCAGTAAAACAGAGAAACAAAAAGCAAATAAAGTTAGGTATAATGTATTTTAGTTGCACGACTAGTCGATTTGTAGAGCTTTTTTGATAATGGAAACTTACTTTAATGTGGTGCACCTTTAGATATCAGTTTTAGAAATTCCGTAGTAAGAAAGTACAATTTAGAGTGCAAGTTAGTATTTTTGATAAGCAATTCGTATTTTTGTTTTATAAATCATATATCCGATGTACGAACCACATTTTTGGTGTGAATTCGATAAAAAAGGTCATCTCGTTTTGTGTTATTTTTTAGTTTTTTTTTGCAGTACTTGTTTAGTTAATCAATTGGTTTTTTTGCACAGCATTCATTTTTCTGGTATGCATTCAGTTAATTAGTGGAGTTACCTAGTGTGCTGAAAAAATATACAGATGTGCATTTAAAAATATCCCGTTAATAAATATCCGAAATTACAACGTCCCGGACAAACAATACTAATTTACTAGATGTGAAAGGTCATCAGTTAACCTTGTGGGAGGCCTTCCAACGCTGCGTCTTTCGGTTCATGGTCGCCACTCCAGAACCTTTCAGCCCCATCTACCATCGGTTCTGCGAGCAATGTGCTGCCCACTGCTGCTTAAGTTTGGCGAGAATGAGTGGTGTGTGGATCTGGCGAGGTTCGCGGGAATCTGATGGATGTAAGACGCACAGACCGTTCGTTGTGGAGACACTAGGGGTTGGCCTATGTCCAACAGTGGGTGTCTTTAGGCTGAAATGATGATGATATGAAAGGTGTCCGTTGCAGTGTGGTGTCCGTGGAAGCGCGTGTCCGCGGGGCGGCGGCGGCGGGCCGGTCGTCTCACCCGCCCGCGTCTTTGCTCATCGCTATCGATGACGTATCCACACGCCGCCGCCGTCTGCGCATGCAGACCGCGTGATCAACATCGGTTTCGTGATAGCCCAGCGGGGCTATTGCGTAACTCTTTTGACAGTTCAAGTGATGATCACTTGTTAACAATGTGCATCATTGAACTGTCAAACAGCTAGTTTCGTATTGCCTATCTTCAGTGACCAACTGCAGTGACGTCATTAGCCACTGGTGCCTTTGATAGCCACCGTAACACGTTTTGACAGATGTTATTGTATCGATATACTTTTAAAATTGCGATTGTGTAAGCTTTTGAAGCTGTATAATAGTCGATAAAATTTAAGAGTGGTCACAATAGGCACCGTAATTTTTTATAATTCACCACATTTCCACCGTAGTTTGTTAGTCACTTGTGTGATACGTAATACCAATTTTATGAAATTGTCAGTTGACAACTAAGTTTAGTGTACAACGAATGCTAGTTGTCAACTGTTATTGAAAAAGTTAGCCAATAGCCCCCCAGAAGTTAAACTCGCCTCTCGTGCGATCGAAACCGGGCAAGTAACATTGTGAATTTTTCAATTCATCTGTAGGTACTTTTCTAAGGTTTATCTAGGACATTACTGACTCCCCGTGCCTTTAAAGCACGTAATGCTTTTGGTCCGCAGATCTCTGACAGTCGTTACAGGTAGTCATACACCAAAAAGTCTGACGATCAGTCTATCCAAGCAGTATCGTGTTCTCCAGTAACTGGTTTGTAGAGGCCTGATATGCAGTCATCATCATCATCATTTCAGCCGAAAGACGTCCACTGTTGGACATAGGCCTTCCCCAAGCGTCGCCACAACGACCGATCCTGTGCTTCTCGCATCCACCGCACTCCCGCGACCCTCACCAGGTCCACCCGGTCCACCTTGAGGGAGGCCTTCCAACGCTGCGTTTTCCGGTGCGCGGTCGCCACTCTAGAACCTTTCGGCCCCATCGACCATCCGTTCTACGAGCAATGTGCCCTGCCCACTGCCACTTTAGTTTGGCGATTCTTCGGGCTATGTCGGCGACCTTGGTTCTCCTGCGGATATCTTCATTCTTTATGCGATCACGCAAGGAAACTCCGAGCATAGCCCTTTCCATTGCCCTTTGGGTGACTGTAAGCCTCTTGATGAGGCCCATTGTAAGCGACCATGTTTCAGTCATGATATGCAGTCGCTCCATGTAAAACATAGGTATTCAGCCGCATTTGGTTAGACTGGTAAGTCGACCTAGTTGTGAAAAGGCTATGGAGTTAATGATGGGGGGGAACTAACTACACGCGCCTCATAGCCGCTATCAGAAGCCAGTTAGACTCCACTATTTATAGTAGAGGTGCTCCCTATAAACTTCTACGGTCCGGACCAAGCGTTTTGCCTGTTTATACCGCGTACATCGAAGGACTGGAACAATTTGCCTGCTGCGGTCTTCCCGTCCAACTATAATTTAGGTGTATTCAAGGCTAGAGTGAATAGGCTCTTAATAAACTAGTGCGCCTCACCATCAATGATTGCATCACTGCTTACCATCAGGTGGGATCGCAGTCAAGCGCTGGTTTATATCAATATAAAAAAAAAACTCATCCAGTAAAGATCTGTAAAGAAACCGTAAAACCAATTTCTGGTATAAAAAACGTCGAACAAAGCAAAACAATGCGCACGCGCACAATTTTCCTCCACGCTCCGTCGAGTATTCGCGTGCATTCGTTGTATAACTGTACGCATGCTAGCTGAGGAAACCAGGGTACGTAACAACTGTGCCAGGGTCGGCCAGGGTCTGAGACATTCCGTAGGTAACCCAGGAGTATGTGAGGTATTTCGGTCTCGGTCAAGTACTGTGTTTCATAAGAATTATGCGCAGCTTTCGTTAGATTCTCTGTCAGTTTTAGTCGAGTTCCAATGATTGTTATGATAATAATAATAATCCTTTAGGTGGGAATCCAAATGTTATCTCATCATCGCTCATCTCTATGTATTTACGAAGCGATTTTAAGCAATACTTACAGCATTAATCCTTATCCAATTTTAAGTACCTTAAATACATTTTGCACTTAGCATAGCATAATAGCATAATCAGCCTCTTCATGTTCCCACTGCTGGGACTCATACCTCCTCTATCTAGGAGAGGGAATGGGCCGTAATCCCCCACGCGGGCCCAGTGCGGATTGGTGAATGTCACATGTCTTCGAATTTTTGGTTCTAGGACATGCCGGTTTCCTCACGATGTTTTCCTTCACCGTTTTGAGAGCAGTGGTGATGAAATAAATTACACAAAGTAATGCGCCTGGCTGGGTTTGAACCCGCGACCTACAATATTTTGCACTTAATATAGATCAATATGGCCCTTTACAGCATGTAATTTAAATGAATATTTTCGAAGATATTACAGATTTAAAACGCAGGGACATAGCATAGTTTAAATATCTTGGACACTTATTAACCTCTGACCTGAAGGACGATGCAGACATCGAAAGGGAGCGTAGGGCGCTGTCTGTTCGTGCCAATATGATAGCCCGCAGATTTGCTCGGTGTTCGGAGGGCGTCAAAATAGCTCTATTTAGGGCATTTTGTACGTCCTTCTATACCGGCAGTCTTTGGATGGACTACACGCAAAAGCAGTACGGCGCTCTACGTGTTCAGTACAACAACGCGTTCAGGGTGCTCTTGGGGCTGCCTCGCTTCTGTAGCGCATCGGGGATGTTTGCGGAGGCGCGTGTGGATTGTTTCTACACAATCATGCGTAAGCGGTGCACATCCCTGGTGCGCAGGGTGCGGGCCAGCCGCAATAGTATCCTGAAGGCCTTTGCCGAACGTGTCGACTGTCAGTACCTGAATCACTGTTGCATGATTCACGTACTCAGTAATTTTAAAATATTATTTTAATTTCAATCACTTATTAAATTCAATTATTATAATTATCTTAATTTTTGTGTCGTGTATGCTTGTATAATCTTATTTATTATCATTTTAATGTATGATCCAATGTTGATTGATGTAAATAAATAAATAAATAAATAAATAGCGGTTGCGGTGATATCAGCATTGCACCCGTGCGAAGCCGAGGCGGGTCGCTAGTGTAAAGGATAAAACTGAAATAATTACAGCACAAAATAATTACTATTAATACTCGATTCGGGAACCGAATTTACATAGAAAGGTTTGTACGGAACCCTCGGTGCGCGAGTCTGACTTAAACCGAAGTGACGCTACTTTATCCATATTATTAGCCTGTTTCTGAAAAATATGTTATATATTCTGTGGCCTCGCTCCTATGGCATATCCCTCAAAAACATTAGATAGTCTTTTTTTACGTAGATAATCGTCAAACTTCTCTCGCTCTAAATGGAGCGAGAGGGAGTGTCAGACTTTTACTGACTAAAACCCACCTGTGTTCCTTCAGTCGCTCTTTATTGCGAGGGCTTTTTTTGGGTGGGAAATCATCTAATGACATCTCTCGCCCTTGGGCGGAGCGGGAGGCACTCGTTTGTTTCTTCTTTGCCTTGCATTCCTTGGCCCTGGTAGGCGTCGACCCTGTTGCGCCCCTACGATTTGCTGACATCTCCTTGAGGCGCGCGTGGAACACTACGCGCCGTCGACGACTTGGACTCGGACCGGACAGTTACCGGACGACCAAACGGCGTGCTACCCATTGCTCCCTGTCTGCAAGCCTGCGTCTACGAAGGCTGGAAATCGGGATCGGAATCCCGGCGGCTGGGGTGTGAGGGCCGCCTTCTTTCCTAGCATTACTCTCCGGACCATGGCCTGTACCAGGGCCTTTATTGCCAAGGCTACCGTAACTCCTTTGAGCAATCCGCAACCCTGTCAGGTGTCGATCCTCACTAGCCCCGTCAATTTTGCTGACTTCTATGAGGCGCACTTGAAATACAATGCGCCGCCGACCCAGGCATGATCCTTCCCGGACAGCGGCCGAGAATCATCCTATGACTCTCGACACCCGGAAAACCTATGTACTAGTTATTATAACAATGATTTTATTAAAGTTAACAAAAGGTCAATATGCTATTATAATGTGAACGTTTAGAATTAGATTGTTGCTATAATTTAAACAATGAACTATTCGTTCGTCGTGTTGCAGTCGTATGGGAACATAACATAATATAACATAACAATATACTCGGGTACCTACAGGTAGAATAATTGTGGGTACCTAAATATGTAGACACCAGTTTTGATTTTTAACCGACGGACGTCTAAAAAAGGAGGAGGTTTTCAATTCGGATGTTTGCATTTTTGTTTTATGTTTGTTCGCGCATAACTTCGTCGCTTGCCAATCGATTTAAAAATTATTTATTTATATTTTTTTTGTTGGAAAGGGTATACTTCCCAAACGGTCCAAATAGAGTCCAAGTCGGGATCTGATGATGGAATCTTGGCGAAATCGAGGGAACTCCTCAAATATTATAGGCAACCATATAGTGATTTTGATATTTTCATCGAGAACTTAAGCATTTACAGTCAAAAAGTAACATTTGATGAAATGGAACTGATGAAGAAGACCAGAAATGGTCAACGGAACTTCATACTCGCATAGATTTTACAATGAAGATAGTTAAGCGACTATGACAATACAAATAAATTAATGGTTTTGAATAGTTACGTTGAAAAATGGTATCATTGAAGTGATCTGATGATGATGATGGAGCCGGAAGGTAGGCACTGGAACTCCGTAATTAATCAATGTAACCTAGTCATGTTTGGACTTATTAGAATTGTCATGAGATGGACTTTAGCTATAAGGTACTATCGAACTGATCTGATGATGGAGCCGGAAGGTAGGCACAGGAACTTCATGATAAAGCAATGTAACCTGGCAGAGTTTGGGTTAATTGGAATTATCATGAGTAATAGACTAGTAATAGGCACTCGGTTTATAAGTGTATGGAAACTAAAAAGTGTGAAATAAAAATCTTTTTACAAAAAAAAAATAACCGATTTCACTAAAAAAACACTTAAAGGATCAAAATAACTTTAATTTCGAAAGTCGGTGTTAAATAAGATACAAATAATACCTAGAAACACCGACTTCCGAAATTAAAGTTATTTTGATCCTTTTAATGTTTTTTTTTTAGTGATGTCGGTTATGTTTTTTTGTAAAAAGTTTTTTTTTAAGGATAGACAACTGATAATATATAACTGATATTCGTTTAGTAAATAGGTTTTTAAAAAACACTTTTACAACTCAATTTTTTCGCCAATTTAAACTAGATGAGGCCGGTGTTTCCTAGCTTTTTACCCTGAGAAGAGAGAGAGGTCGGTCTCTTTTAAAGTTCATAGGTGCAGCAAATATGTAATGGTCAAATTATATGACAACTATGAAGATTGTTCTCTGATGTTCTTAGATATGTGTGGTGTGTTAGTGGATCCCTAGCCAAGTTACGACCATTTCGTTTCGATTCTCTTTTCATTGATCGCCTCGAGTCGGCCACGCCTCCTATTCCTTTGTTCTGACCACGTGTCTGAGCGTTGAGATGACGTCAGAATAAAGGAATCGGAGGCGTGGCCTACTCAAGGCGATCGACGAAAAGAGAATCGAAACGGTTGTAACTTGGCTAGGGGGGCTGTCCAGTCAATGCAAGCATTTGTATTCGTGTAGCACAACTCAGGACTACTAAGGAGCTCAACGACTTAACGAAAAATACCAAACAAAGGACATTTAGGTAGGCCGCATAAGTACTCAAAGTGGTCAAAACTGCCAGATATTATGTTAAAATTACAGAAAAGGTAAAAATAATTCATGTAGTCCCCACAGTCACAATAATAAAATAAAATTCATAAAAATGTTACACTTTAAAGAGTAAATAATGCAAATTATAAGATAAAAATAACCAAAGATTCAAAGATTCAAAAGCATTTATTTCAAATAAACCATTTACAGGCACTTTTGAAATGTCAAGAAGTCAGTCAGAAAAAATGATGCTAATTGCACATTCCAAAGCGTAGATCTCTATGGAGAAGAATGTGCAAGAAACTCCATGGACACTCTTTTCAATCATGTTTTGCAATTACAAATATCTCTGTTACATGTTTCTTGTCGCTATCATGTGAGAACAATGTCAATAATGTAAAAATAAAAACTAAATATAGGTATTAAAATAGCAACTGGCAGCTAAGAGATGACCAGTCTCAACTGACAGCGCCCGTTCACGGACCTGACGCGAATATTAGCACCACTCAGCTCAACCATTTTGAAGGGAACCGAATGATCCAACACACGCGCCACCATCAGAAATCAATCAATCATCAAAGATGTAAATTTGGTCTATCCGTAATAGGTACCTAAGTTTTAAAAATAACAAGGGGTATAAACAAAGGGTATAGCTACTTAGCTATACCCTTTGTTTTTATTATAGCTGAGATATTACAGGAAAACCACAATTCTAAAAAAAAAAATCTAGTTAAAATTTATGTTTTTTTTTTGCGATTTGGTGGTTGGTTCCTAAGTTGGAGTTCATTTTTATCATCATCTTCCTGCCTCTGTCCCATACTACATGGGGTTGGCGCAACACGTACTTGTTTTCCTGTCAGTAATCTCCCTCACACAATCCATTCATCTTTTCATTGGCTTCTCTTTCCCTCTCTAATCATCCACGTGTATATTCATGACTCTTTTTGTAACTTGCGTTTCATTGATTATATTTCAGCAATTGCGTTTTTTTGAAGTGAAAACTTCTTTAGCGGCGTTGTACACTTTTTTTGTAATGGGTAAAAAATGTTAAACTCGCGTCAGGGTCACGTGACCGTCAGGGTCACGTGACCTGATCGAAAATTCGTAAGACGGATGTCGTGCAAAATTGTGTGCAAAAAATTTTGTAATGGGTAAAAAATGTTAAACTCGCGTCAGGACACGTGACCTGATCGAAAATTCGTAAGACGGATGTCGTGCAAAATTGTGTGCAAAAAAAAGCAATTCGTGCAAAATTATTCCATAACCATTCCAAAATATCCAAAACGCACAACATTAATACTTAAGTTTTCACTTCTGCCGGCACTCCCAGAGTGCAACCCGTTTTTTTTTTAATTTATAATAACTGCTTGACTGCGATCCCACCTGATGGTAAGATACACTTTGTGTGAGCCATCTTATATCCCTGCATTTTCCTGAGATAGAAAGTACCTAGACCATAATATTCAGCGACACGGATGTGAAGCTCCATCAGTCGTATTTCTGTATTCGGATCAACAAGCACTTCCAGAGATTTACTTTTACAAATGTTTTCTTTATTAGCCTATTTTGTTCCCACTGCTGGGCGAAAACTACCATTAAGTCCTTCCATTAACATTTCAACAAAAAATATGCACTCTCTGCAGTATTAGTATATTTAGATTAGCACAAAGTAAATATCGTTTTTTACTTTTACAGAATCTTGAAAAATGAAGTCGTCAGTATCGTTCATCACATCGTTCTTAATAACAATGTGTGTGACGATGAAATTCGTGAAACATGGCCCGAAAACCACAACGATGTTCAGAGATGAACAGATTATCTTCGCATCAGCTTTCAATATTACGAAGCTATTAGTACCAGCTGACGGCCAGAAGTATCTTCAAGCAGAAGCTTCTGACATACCTTCAATTTTCTTTACTGTAGCAGACCCAAAGTCAGAAGGAGGAAGCTGTATATTTGTTCTAGAAGGATTTGCGGCATACGAAATCTTAGAAGGAGGGAGAGACTCAACAGCAGACTATAGTTTTGAAAGAGCTATATACTTCGGTGCAAAAGATGGTCTGTATAAATACCATCCCGATACGCTATCAGCTAAAAAATTTGGTCCTTTTAGAGATGATATTATCCAATTACAAAAAGCAAACGGCTCTGATGCTATTTACATACTAAACTCTGAACATAAGATGTTTAAAATAGAAAAGAACGGAACTGTTAAGACTAGGGTAAAAAGCATAGATTGTGCTTTAGAATTCGTACTAGATACTTCTAATAATATCTATTATGTCTCATGTGGGGATCATATGCCTCATATAATCAAGGCAAATGGTAATGTGCTCAGCTTGACAGCAAGTGTCATAGAAGATTTCAAAGACCTAAAACTTTTAAGACCAGCATTCATTATGGAGAATTGCATACCTTTCTTTGGTGATGGAATCTTATATATTTTATATTCAAATGGAACTTATGAGAAGAAAGATTTGGTAATAAAAGAAAGACCATCAGCTTTTAGCGTAGATGCATCCTTATATTTAGTAGCAGCACTGAATGGGAAAATATATGAATTTAATGTTATGGAAGTTCTAATAAGATCGATGTTTGGCGTTGCGACAGAATGGCCGAAAGATGTAACTAAAATTATCATGTCGATCATTGATACTGCCAAAGATAATTTGTTTGGGTTTACAATGTCAATATTGTAGGTCTTAATATAATTTATATTCATAGTTTCAAAGCTTGGCTAAACCATGATTTTTACTAGTCCAGTGTACCTACAATTTTAAACTTAGCAATATTATTGCAAACGCACACGTTGCCTTTACATTAAGGTTGTACAAGTGGTAATGATCAAAATAGTGTCTATGAATTTGTTTGTCTTGTATAATATCGTCGACCACATCATCGCTTACCATCAGGTGAAATAGTGGCCAAGCGTACGCCTATCAGTAATAATGAAAAAAATATTGTTGTAAATATTGTAAATAATTAATATTAATCAGAAAAGTGTCTTGCATTGTTTTATAATAAGATTAATGTGAGCCATTACAATAAAATACTCATTGTTTTTGTATGTTGTTTGTTTTAATTTACCAACATTTAATTGGACATGAAAAGAGAAGCTTTAGAACACATTAACAGGAAACTTTACTCGAACAGTGTCATTAACAGACTGGTCAGACTTGTCTAATGCGTTGACAAAAGTAATACCTACAGCTTTCTCTAATCACATGCCATTTAAGACGATCCTCGATTCTCTTATTCAGCTACCGGCCATCCTTCAAAGATTATCGCTCCTCTTAGCCTGAGTAAAACGGATTTCATTAGTCAGGTTGTCCACGGCTGGGATATAGGCCTCCTCTCTATGAGAGTTAGTAGGTTATGGTCCACCAAATGTTTTTAGTGTGGTTTGGAAAACTACTTTTATTTTTTTTATTTTTTTCTCGACTAAGTGAGCCCAAAACTAGATTTCTGACTATAACCTGTATCTGTATAATTATGTTCATCTGTTCCCCTATTACTTCTAAACCATTTATCATAACTTGATAAATAAGATATCGTTGGAAGCGTCTGGTTATAATTTTAAAATAAAATCTAAATAATGTTTAATTATATTTATTTATTTAAACTTCATATACAGTAGTGGTACATAGGTGGACTTAATGCAACAAGGCATTCTCTACCAGTCAACTTTTATTAACCAATATTCGTGGTTATGATATTATAATGGTGTGTGTATTAGCCATTTATATATTCTGAGAGAAGTAACGATCGCAAATCACTTCTAGATCCTTTCTTATTATCTAAGAATGACTTAAATTCTGATTGAGTTTCTGCGGAGAGCATGCTAGGAATGTTGATTTCATAAACCTTTTTGTTGTGAGCATAGTATTGGATGAGTGTAGCTTCGACAGAATAAGCGGTAGCGTTGTTTACTATTTCACCACCACTCACACTTGTACCGTTCTCATAAGCGACATAGAGCTTGTTGTCAACGTAGATAAAAACACCATTGTCGATGAAAAAAGGTGGGTTAATGATATCCAATTTCGATGGGTTACCAGGTAGACCCTCAATCTTCTTTATTTCATCACCAGCCAATACATACACATTGTTCTCATTCGTGTAGTAATATAAATTATTCTCGTAATCCAAAATGACTTTTTTAGCTTTGACTACTTTGTCAACTACCTCCTTCTTTGTTCCTTCTTCAGTGATATTGAGGAGCACATTATCAGCTGTCAAGGCATAGATAATATCACTGCCGTTAACTTTAGCGATACTAATGAGGTCATCAGTCACTGTTCCGTATTTTTCGGCCTTGTTTTCAGCAGCATTGTACGAGTAGATTCCATCATTGGCAGCGAAGTAAGCTGTTTTGGTGTCATCGTTTGCTGCAGTGGCGTCCCTTCCGTTGTCGAGTAACTTAGTAGCCTGTCCATTCTTCAACATGTAGAGACCTTGGTCGATCTTGTCACCATTCTCTTGGACGTCAGCTAGGACAATGAAAGTGACGGAGTCAGAGTCAGATCCTTCATCGTAGTCAGTGATAGATCTGCGTCGTCTTCAAAGTTTAATGCGTTTAAGGGTGTTAATATCTTGACGATATCATGTTCTGCGGTGTATACAACAATTGCGTTATCAGAGGCTGAAGCGGTATACGTTAACCCCACTAAGAGAGATGCCGTGAAGGATATTAGTAGTTTCATATTGTGATCTGAAATAAAAAGAAGAAGTAGAAGCAGTATTATTTATCTACTTATTGAATGCTATGCACACAAAAGTACAGAGGCTTGCTTAATGCCTTAGGCATTTCCTTAGGGGCGTAAGCCTACTGGGGCCAAGGGTCTGTGTACAGTCTTAAACAGTACATTTTGCTGACGCTGGGTCTTACACCCGACGTGCGTCACTTTATTACTATAAATAAACATACATTACAATAAATCGATGAGTGCAATTACTGCTACGCGGTGACTAACATTAGAGAAAGGAATCGTCAACAGTTTTCTTTGTAAACAGTGTTCTTACGGAATAAACCTTACGGAAACCAAGTGATCTTTTCTCTACGCACTCCAACCTCTACAACAACAACTCTTGCAAGTGTACGAACCGTACATTTTATGGTCCTTCGAGCCGGATCTTGGTGCTGTGTCTCCTTACGGTAGCGGATCGGTTTAGCTGGTCTCCTAGAAGCGGGTCGCCCCAGTTAGATTGAGAAGTCGCATAATATCGTAATAGAGGCGCAAGGGCGCTGAGTTCCATTGACCATTTCAAATCAAGGAAGAAAACGATTCTAAGATTTGAAACGGAGAAGACTACAAGCAACGCAGTAGCCTTCACAACACAACGCAACGCTGTTTTGGCATAGTCAACGACGTGCCAACTCTTGCTTTCTCTAATGTTAGTCACCGCGTAGCAGTAATCGAATCTACAACACTGCAGATCTACTATGGAACAACTAAACCATGAAATAGAACTCCTAAACTACTACAACTCCGTACTTATAAATCCCCACAAACATCTGAGCAACAGGAAGAAGCGGGGTTTAGTCGACGGAGTCGGCTACATAGCTAATAGTTTATTTGGAATACTGGACCAAAACTTTGCTAAGAAATACCAAAACGACATCCAATCTTTGCAGACTAATGAAAACTCCTTGCTTGAGCTAATCAAAAACCAAACGACTATCGTGGAGCTTGAGAATCAAGTAATGAAGCAAAGCGAAGACAATATTCAGCGTCAATTCAACTCCATTGATAGCTTCATCAACTCGACCAACATGATCATAGCATCCATCGAAACGGAAATGGAAATACTTACGGCTACTAGCTACATCAACTCTGCCTCACTGACGACGTACCTACTGATCAACAGCTTAAGGACGTTCCAGGAGATGCTGTTCAACACTCTCACTAATGTCTACCAAGGTCATGTGGACATTCATCTGATAACTCCGGTTCGTCTGATACAAAAACTGTCGGAAATAGCCGGAAGTCTTCCGAAATCTTTATCGCTACCAGTTGAAAACTACAAAGAAAACATCAAAGATATCTACAAACTGATTAACGTGAAAGCACGAGTCACTGAAAACTATTTCTTATTCGAAGCTCATATTCCACTCGTAGCTAACGAAGACTTCGACATATACAAAGCTATACCCTTACCGGTTAACATGGCCAAGGAGACAACATATGTGCAGTTATCAAACAAGTACATTGCGGTCAACTTCAAGAAGAACGTCTACGTATCAATGTCCGAAGATGATCTGAAACACTGCATGCAACAAAAATCGCGGAACTTTCTGTGCAAGAACAACCTGCCATCATTTGAACTACACAGCAAAAGCGCTCCGTGTGAGGCAAAACTGCTATCTCATCATAACAGCGGACCTTGTGACGTCGAGCACGCGTCATGCAAGGACGCTTGGATAGAGTTACAAACACAAAACAGCTGGCTAACGATTTGCTGCGAAACGTGTTCGTTACGAATCATAATTGTAGCAATGACGTCACATCACAAACCATCTCGTCTTCGAGCATAGTGAAATTATCTCAAGGATGCGTACTGCAATCTACCGACTTAACCATTTACGCACAACGCCAGTACCACAGCAACATGGAAATGGATTATGAGCTCACAGCTCCAACATTTGATACATCTATCAACAAAATAGTGAATTTGACATATCGCTATGCCCCAAATATCCTTCAGTCAAGGGCCACGACTCAAGATATTGCAACAATTGAACAGAAACTTGCGACTCAAAGGAAGAATGAAGTTTTTCTACCAGCAATAACGAATCACGACATTCATCAATATGCGATCTGTTACTTCTTACTGACGGCCGGCATCATAGCTGTGCTTGTGGTGGTTGGGAGGAACCGTTGTGCGCACTACTGCACAAACAACGCCAAGAACAAAACTACTAGTTCACCGCCTGAAGACATCGAACTTCAAGTCATCCGTCAACCAGAGTACCAACAAGCAGCAGGTGCAGCACGAGTGGCACCGACGGCAGCACAAACAACAAAGGACTTGCGGCTGGAGTCACGACCTGGGCACAAGAACGTCGCCTTTCAATTTGATTAATTAATTTACTACATTATTTCTTTGTGATGGCTTTTCCTTTCTCTTTTGGTCTATTTCTCCTTTTGGGGTTGCCAAGATGTACAGTCTTAACACGTTCCCTGCGCCATCATTTTCAAAGAACTTTCAGCTGGTGCTTTGGAGATCTAAAAGATCTCGAAACTAACCAACCCTTTGGTGCGTTTGAGACCTAATCAGTCTCCTAAAGATACAGTTTTGAAAATAATTTATATGTTCCAAAAAACAATGACATATATTTTGAAGTTTTTGTGGGTGAAAGATAGCCTATTGCTTTATATTTTGCTAGGTTCGCACGCAGTTATGACATTTGAATTAACTACAAATACCAAAAAAAAATTTGATATCGATTGTATCTCGTACCGCAACCGAAGATAGTTCAATATGTGTAGTAAGTAGTGATGGGAATAGAATAATATCTCAGTTGTCGATTGTTTTCTTTATAAGTACGTCAAATATTTCATCATCAGGATCACTGTCATTCCAATGTCAATTTGCCATTGCCAATTTGCATTTTTTTTTTGCCATTGTTTGCCAATGGGGGGCAAATTTGAACATTTTCCAAAAATTTTATTATACTGGACGATGCAGCAGTATAATCCGGTGTTGATTTTTTGTTAGAAATCTCACCAAAATAAATAGATTTTTTACACTTTTTTCTCTTAAAAGCACTCATTGTTTATCAAAAATTTTAATCAACACGCACGTTTTGGAAATAACACACGCGAGTGTTATTTCCAAAACGTACGCGCGACCTTCCACGTCGATGCTAGGACAACACTAAAACGAGTCACGCAGCGCCCGCGCCGCACACCCACCCTCTCTTGCGTCTACGAGGCATACGATTCCACGAGTACCGACATATCTCCTAACGCAAGGAATCAAAATAATTACAGTACTGTGCGTTAGGGACCTAATCCATCTCTAATTTCTTTTTTAATGTCCTTGAATTCAGCTTTATGTAGGAAGCAAATATGTATATTTGTCCTACTCATACTTAAAGAACTTTACACGTTAGATCCTCCCGCAAGGAGTGAAACAACACGATTATATTCAACGCACAATACAAAAGTCCTGCAAGAGATCTGATAGATCTCGTAATGCAACGAACGTGTTAAACAGTACATTTTGCTGACGCTGGGTCTTACACCCGACGTGCGTCACTTTATTACTATAAATAAACATACATTACAATAAATCGATGAGTGCAATTACTGCTACGCGGTGACTAACATTAGAGAAAGGAATCGTCAACAGTTTTCTTTGTAAACAGTGTTCTTACGGAATAAACCTTACGGAAACCAAGTGATCTTTTCTCTACGCACTCCAACCTCTACAACAATAACTCTTGCAAGTGTACGAACCGTACAGTCTGCTTCTGAAAGGAAGACTCGGCCCTGGTATGAAAGGCAACGAAGGAACAGGAGTGGGTTTTTAATCAGTAAAAGTCTGACACTATCTCCCGTTCCTCCCAAGATCTGGATTTGTCATTAGATGATTTTCCCACCTAAAAAAGAAACCCTCTTTCTCGCTTGTACATTTTAACACGTCATGCTAGTGTCCCAGAGTAAATAACAACTTAACTGTTTTATTTCAAAAGAAATTTTCTTTTGAAATAAAACATATAAGTTGTTATTCCTCTTCATAGGCAGAGAAAAAAAGAGAGATGCTTGCGTACTATTTTAAAAATGATAAAAATAGTTCAAATGGCAGCTTACCTTAAATACTAGCTCACAGAATGAACAAAGATATCAAACTACGTAACATATATGCAGACTTAGTTAAATGTACAGTAGACCACAGTAACTGATTTATCGTAGACGAGGTAAACGCTAACACTGTCGATGGACACGACTGAATATAATTTTACATTCATCGATACGACAAGGAAGAACTTGTTTATTAGCTAGCGGTTTATCAAGTTTTTAGGGTCCCGAACCTCAGTCAACAAAAACGGAGTCCTTATAAGATTTCAAAGTCAAAGTCAAAAGTTTTTTATTTCACATAGGCCTACATGGGCACTTATAAAACGTCAGAAGCTAGTGCACGGTTCCAAATTGGTCGTTTCCTATGGAGAAGAACCGGCAAGAAACTCCATGGTTACTCTTTTAAAAAAAATTGTTGTTCTTACAATATTTCCATAATTATAAGTATATAATATTATGTAAGGACAGTGTAGACCGGTTAATATTGTACTAAAAAGTACAATAAAAACAATCATAATAAAAAGTGAGTCGTAATAGGAAGTAATCTAAGAATTCGCGGAGTCTAGTTTTCTCACATTCACGTTATAAAAAAAGGCTGTATAAAAAAAAGCAAGAAAAGAAATAATTACAATTATCAATAAGTGAGACGTTAGCAAGATAAATTACTAACGAATTTATGGTGGTTGGTGTCTAATAATATAAAAAATATTGCAAAAGCAATGTGTTAGAAAAAAAAAGAAAAATGTATATATTACAACAAATGTAGAGCAGTTAATAGACACAATAATAATGAGTTACCAGGGGGCCACATGTGCAGAAGTAGTCAATGCCAAACAAGCGTGTCTTCGACATAGTCTTTAACCTTATAATACGCTTTTTTGGTTAGGACTCGCTTAATATGAGTTTTGAATTTTCCCTCGCTAAGTTCTGTTACCGCTATCCTATCCTATGTTACCTGTTTATCAAGTTTTTAAGATCCCGTACCTCAGTCAACAAAAACGGAGTCCTTACTCGTATAAGATTACTTTGTTCACCGTTTGTGAAGATCCTTTTTTTAGGAGCGCTTGGAGGTATTAAGCTGAAATTAACCTTTAACCGTCCACGTCGAATATATCCGACAAACACACTCGCGTTTATTCTACCAGGGTCGCACATCCACGACCAAATACTCCATCTCGTCAGCTCTTCTGTCACCTATGAGGATTGAAGAGCTAAACGAGATGGAGTACCAGTCGCAAACACACTTGCGTTTATTCTACCAGGGTCGCACATCTACGACCAAATACTCCATCTCGTCAGCTCTTCTGTCACCTATGGGGATTGAAGAGCTAAACGAGATGGTGTACCCAGTCGCAAACACACGACCCTGGCGAATAGAACCTGAAAATACTCTTCGGACTAATCCGACGCACCAGTCGGGTCTGCTATCATTTGGAGCAGTGGAAAAATTCAAACTTCGTATATTAAAGTTAGGATAGTTTATGCTTCGTTTCAGGAGCATAAAAAATTTTGACTCTCGCAAAACCTATGGTGTCCTTTCCGTTGACCTAGAATCCTGAAATTTGACAAGAAGCAAGTTCCCATAGCACAAGTAAAAAAAAAGTCTGATAATCGTTTTTTCGTCACAAAATAATTAGGTAGATACTTTTTTCGATTCGAAATAATTTTCGAGACTCGATTATAGCAGGTAATTTTGTAAGGAACCCTAGCTGCGCAAGTCCGACTCGTACATTTTTTTTTTTCGTATTTGATTGGTCTTTTTGTTACGATATGACCTTCCTTTTAGTCAAGTTTTATGCACGTCATACAGAAAAAGATTTATGGGTAGTCGAGAATTTAGAAGTGTTTAAACTATTATTGAATATACCTAGTTGAAAACAATAGTAAGTAACTGTTACCCGTGGTGAAGAAAATCAAGCCGTTTGAGACTCAAGCAAAACACAAAAGAATAATTATTGGGATGAGGTAACGTATTACTGAAGACTGAGTAGTCATCATTTCGGCCAAAAGACGTCCACTGTTGGATATAGGCCTACCCCATGTGTCGCCATAACCTTTCGGCCCCATCGAACATCTGTTCACCAATGTACTCGGGCAGAGTACATTGGTGAACAGGGTCTGGCATTGGCACTTAAGTTTGACAACTCTTCGGGCTATGTCCGTAACCTTTGTTCTCCTGTGGATATCTTCATTCCTGATTCGATCACGCAAGAAAACTCCGATTATAGCCCTTTCCATTGATTGCCCTTTGGGTGACTTTAAGCCTTCTGACAAGCCGTGTGTGTGGAAGGTGTGTTTATGTGTATAAAAAGAGTTTTTGTTTTACTGAGTTGAGAAGGAGGTTTATTGCAGTGCAAGGAGGACGAATGTCTGTTTTTCATACAACCGCTCTTACGCGATTATGACGTTATTACACATTTTTCATTAGATATTTTGGAAACACAGTATTTGTGGATATTATCTAGGCTTCCATTGAAATCAATTTATAAATTTGTGTAAGACTAATCCAGTAAAGACCTCTGAAAATCTGCTATTTTGCATGAACTTTGACATTCCATAATTTACTCAAAAATTAAGAAAGTCAAAAAAATATAACAATAGAAGCCTTGCAAATTTAATCAAGATTCTAAATGACGACAATTTTTTTCAAAAACTTTTAAGGGTTTAAAAAAATCACGTATTTCCTGGAACAAGTTTTGTAAAATATTCGAGTAAATCACGGAATTACCGAATGCTAACAGACTTTTCAGGCGTTATCTCTCTTTTTTCGCGTTGCCTTTTTGTCAAACATCGCGTTGAATTGCGTTAGATGAAGTAACAAGCCTTTAAACCATGCTCGATGTTGACGATAGGCGAGTGAAAAAGGACCCTCTTAAAAGTGTTAATTATCGTGTAGCCTACACCAGCGAACGATCTAGACGCTTCCAGCGATACCTTATTCCATTTCACTCAGTGAAAATTTTTACTGTCTATTCATACAGTCCGCTGATCAATAGATGGATGGATGGACAGTGTGTAGTAAAGGGTCCGTTGGTTACTCTTCGAGCACGAAAACTTGAAAACTATTTGGATTAAAATAAACTATGACAGATGTTGGTTTATCAATCTTTTAATTCAGGTAAAAACAGAACAGTTCATTTTGTTATCTTCAGTTTACGCATTATACAGGGTAATTGTTTCATTATTTATGTATGGATATGACATTACATTATGTGTATATGTGGTATTTTTAAGTTTGCTAAGGTGTTTTGTATGTTTGAATTCATCCATTTAGATTTATTTTTTTACAAAAAATATGTTCTTTTTATCTACTATCCCATAACTTATTACATTGAAACCCTGTAGGAATCCTGTTCGATATAATCTTGATAGAATTTAAGCGCGCAAATCACTCCTAGATCTTGTCGCGATAGATTGAATAGAGTCAGTCATATCATCCAAGAATGACTTGAACTCTGTGAGCACTTCTCCTAAGATTATGCTTAGAATGTTGTATTCATAAACCTTCTTGTTGTGAGCATAGTATTGGATGAGCGTAGCTTCCATGGAGTAAGCGGTAGGCCTAACTACCAATTCAATGTCACCCGCTTCACTTGTACCGTTCTCGTAAGCGATGTAAGACTTGTTGTCAACGATGACAGGGACACCATTTTCGATGATGAAAGGTGGGTTGATAATATTTAAGTACGATGGGTTAGCAGGTAGACCTTCAATCTTCTTTACTTCATCACCAATCAATACATAGACGTTCTTATCATTTGTGTAGTAATATAAATTGTTTTGGTAATCCAAAATTATTTCCTGAGCGTTGACTACTTTGTCAACTACCTCCTTCTTTGTTCCTTCTTCAGTAACTTTTAGGAGCACATTGGCAGCTGTCAAGGCATAAATGACATCACTGCCGTTAACTTTAGCGATACTAATGAGGTCATCAGTCACTGTTCCGTATTTCTCAGCCTTGTTTTCAGCAGCATTGTACGAGTAGATTCCGTCTTTAGCAGCGAAGTAAGCTGTTTTGGTGTCATCGTTTGCCGCAGCGGCGTCCCTTCCATTGTCAAGTAACTTAGTAGCCTGTCCATTCTTCAACATGTAGAGGCCTTGGTCGACTTTGTTACCATTCTCTTGGACGTCAGCTAAGACAATGAAAGTGATGCTGTCAGAGTCAGATCCTTCATCTTCGTCTTCATCTGTGTCGTCTCCAAAGTTTAGTGCGTTTAAGGGAGTTAATATCTTAACGATGTCATGGTCTGCGGTGTATACTGCTAGTGAGTCTGGGAAGAACTCTTCGGTGATTGTGAGAGTGTCTTTATTGAGAGATTCTGCGATCACGTTATCAGAGGTTGGAGCGGAATACGCTAACCCCGCTAGGAGAGATGCCGTGAAGAATATTAGCAGCTTCATGTTGTGATCTGGAATTAAGAGAAGTAGAAGTATTAGTATTTATTGATTTATACAGTTGGAATAAATGGAAGATCAAACAGGGAATAAGTTTAGTTCATGAAAAACATATAGCGAATTAATAATAGATTTTTGATGGTAAAAATCTTAACGCTTGACCATAGTGTAATTGAAATAGTTTGTTTTACACAAGGAATAACTCCTGTATCGTGGGTCCATTCACAAACGTGTAAATTCACGTACATAAGACACCCAGAGCAACTATCTGTAGAAGAAGAAGATTTTTATTTTTTTAATGAGAAACGAACCCATGACACGCAACGCAGCAGCTAATTGCTTAACCATTGCGCAAATCGTGTCAAACAAAAAAAAAACTAATTGTAGCTGTTTGAGCCTCGAAGATTTTTCCGAATCGCAAAAAAAAATTTTTTTTACCTTGTGACGTAGCAACAAATTTACTGTTTTCAGATTTTATTCCTATATCTGTGCTATAAGACCTTGCTTTATGCCAAATTTCAGGATTCTGGGTCAACGGGAAGTACCCTATGAATTTTGATTCTCTTGAGAGTGTCGAAATGTACGTTTTTGCGACATAAACGGCCGTATCTTTTTTTTCGTTTGATTTTTTCAGTTTTAAGGGACTGCAGATCTGAGTACATGGTTTTAATTTCAACTCGATACCTCCACGCGTTCCCGAGATAAAGGGTCTTGACAGACAGAAAGACAGACGGACAACAAAGTGATCCTTTAAGGGCTCCGTTTTTTCTTTTTAAGGTACGAATAGTGACTAGATGCGCAAATCTGTAAAAAATTGCCACTAGTCTCTATAATGCAGTGATCAACAATAAGGGTACCGTTCTTTCCTTTTGTGGTACGGGACCCTAAAAATCAAATAAAATACAATATCTACAAACATATGTAGGATCATTAAATGTACTAATATTTTTTTTCATTCCTGCATTTTTCAATGCATCTTATTGCTACTTGAGTGAACCTCAGCTGGCTGCAGTTAAACACATCTATCTCAGTAAAAATAGTGTTCAACAATCTGACGGCGCGTGATATGGGGGCAATATTACATAACATAGAATATTAAGTATAAAATATTGATAACTTTAAAGTCGGTTATCGATCAGAACCCCTGTAGCTACCTATTGTGCACGTGTTGTCTATAATCATATTTAGTTCACGAGTTCATTTAATTTCGATAAGCTTAAACAAAATAAAATCATAAAATGTAAAGTTTATCACGTATGTGAACAATAACGTCGTGTATATCATCTTTATATATATAACTAGTAAAATTTCAGTAACAACACCTTTACAAGGTGTTGTTACTGAAACTTTACTATTTTAAAAAAATAGTAAAAATAAATTTATTATTATTTTATAAATAAATAATAATAATAATGTTACGTGTTGGTGCACTTAGGTATATTAGCTGATAATAAATCCAGCATATCTTGGCAAAATACATTAATAATATAAACATGAAAGTTAGTGTTTGTATGGATGTATCCTCCTCCTCCTTGTGTCATATTCCTCAATGCTGAGGGTCGTGACCTCCCTACTTCATCACTTTCATTTTTATGTTGATCTTCCGTCTATTCCTGTCTCTGGGCGGTGTGAAGGGTCTTGTGTATGCATGTATGGATGTATGTTACTCTTTCACGCAAAAACTACTAAATGGATTTTGATGAAACTTTACGATAATATAGCTTATACGTCAAAATAACACAAAGGCTATAATTTATAAAGATATTGTGTGAATTGTCCAAAATATAACGATACTCGTAAGTGTCAAGAAAGTAGGAAAAATAATAATTCTGCCATCTCCGAGCTATTCTGAAGAAAATAAGCTACTTGAAGTACTAATCCTGTGCGGGAGCTAAACTCGTGCACCGAGTGGTAACGGCCTCGACTTACGAGTTGTAGGTTGCGGGTTCAAACCCAGTCAGGCGCATTACTTTGTGTAATTTATTTCATCACCACTGCTCTGAAAACACTGAAGGAAAACATCGTGAGGAAACCGGCATGTCCTAGAACCAAAAAAATCGAATATATATGTGACATTCACTAACCTACACTGGGCCCGCGTGGTGGATTACGGCCCATTCCCTCTCCTAGAGAGAGGAGGCCTGTGTCCCAGCAGTGGGAACTTTAAAAGGCTGATTATGCTATGCTTTTCCTAAGGCCGCGTACCCACTGTGTCGTGACGACAGATAATCGTGTAGTTTTAAGTGTCGTGGCTATATATTTAAATTAGCTTTTGTCCGTGGCTTCGCCCGCGTGAATGTAGGTTTCTCCATACAAACTTTAGACCCCCGTTTCATCCCGTTAGAGGCTGAATTTTGGAAAATCCTCTCTTAGTGCTCACCTACGTCATAAAAGGAAGCCTTGTGCAAAATTTCACGCTCCTAGTCCCAGTAGTTTCGACTGTTCGTTGATATGTCAGTCAGTCAGTTTTGCCTTTTATATATTTAGATGAACCTTCAAAATCTGAATAAAAGAGGTTGCAACACTACTTTAAGGTCTTTTTTACATAGCATGGGTGGGATGACAATAGCCATACACAGCCCTGTACCTGACAGGTTTGCTTGCACAGTTATACCTGTCAGGTAAGCTTGTGTGGAAACCTGCACAGTTGTGCAAAATACACGCTCCGGTTTACCTGTATAACTCAACTGTACAGGCAAACCTGTAAGGTATACCTTTAGATGAGATAAAAGAACAGGTAACTACATTGTATGAATCTGACAGCTGTCACCCGCACCATCCAATAGTAATTTTATTGCATTGTGTTCCATATGTGCTAAAAGAGTTATGAATTTACATGTGGATGGATGGAGAGGGAGAGGGAGGCCAAAGAAAAGATGGATAGGATTGTGTGAGAAGTGATATGAAAGAAAAGGGAGTTAGTGATAGCGTGACGAGTGACAGGACAGAATGGAAGAAAAAAACGTGTTGCGCCGACCCCAAATAAAACGGGACAAGGGCAGGAAGATGATGATGGTTGTGTGTATGGAAATTACTTGTCTTAGTCAGAAAAGTCTGATATTCCCTCTCGCTGCAGCCGGAGCAGGAGAAGTTAAGATTTCCCATGTAAAAAAGTGGCCCCAGTTTTTTTTTTTGCCCTAGGACTGTTGATCACCTATCTACGCTACTGGTTGGCTAGAACTGAATTAGAGCGACGCACACGTGTAACACGGCTGATTTGTACGTAAAGACGTCGCGTGGCGTGGATCAAGCGTAGCTCTACAAGTCTAGTTTCCACAGATAATGTATGGAGACCGACGCGACTAGATCGGCATGTGTGGCACACGTGTGCGCAGTGTAGTTCTAGCTTTACTGGGCTTCATCAGCTAGTTAATTGTCAGTGAAAGAATTTTCGTTATCGAGTAACTATACTTTTCTAAAGATAAGGTATCTTTTACAAGCAAAAAAATCAATACCTGTTAAGCTTTTAGACGGCTTCTAATAAGCAAAAAAAATTTATATATTTTAGTAACTTAGACTACTACTTACTATGACCTAGACTTATTATTCGGTTAAGGAGTACTTGAATGACAAAATGTAAAGCAATTATTGTTGATAATGTATTTTTGTTTTGACGTAATTAATTTGAACTTTATATAATTTGACTTTTAATTTATTATAATCATGATGTACCACCTGACTTTTTGTAATCTTATTAATATTTTTTTATGTTTATTTGGATTGACTTTTATCAATGTATATTCCTATATTTTAAAGACATAACCATAATATCATATGACATTTTATTATACATTTGCATGCGAACATAAGCTGAATATGGTGAAACTGTACCTGTCCAAACATCATTGTAAACCCATAATATGCAAATAAAATGATTGATTGATTTAACTGCAATTAACCTCAAACGGAGTAAATATTAGGAGTTTATATATTTAATTTGAGCCGTTTAGGGTTGAAACACTAGGGCCATGGGGTCCGAGCAGCCATCGAGTTGTTCGGGATAGCAGTAAACAGCTGATCGTCTCTTCGCGTGACCAGAGGGCCAGGCTTTTCTTCGGTCAACGAATCAGCATTGCTCTCCAACGTGGCTATGCTGCCAGCGTTCTGAGCAATTTTTCCATTGACATAGATATGGATGGATGAATTTTTTGATGCCCAATGAGTTTTTTTCAACCCGTTTGTACATATTATTATTATTTTCAGTTTAATTTTTTTTTCGGTTGTAAAATCGTCCAAAGACATCCTCCGCTCTTGGGCCGGGCGGGAGGGTGTGTCAGACTTTTACTGACTTAAAACCCATTCCTGTTCCTTCGTTGCCTTGCATACCAGGGCCGAGTCTTCCTTTCAGAAGCAGACCCTTGACCCCAGCAGGCTTCGACCCTGCTGGGCCCCTACGATTTGTTGACATCTCCTTGAGGCGCGCGTGGAACAGTACGCGCCGTCGACGACTTGGGCTCGGTCCGGACGGTTACCGGACGATCGGGCGGCGAGCTACCCGTTGCTCGCCGTCCGCAAGCCCGCGCCTACGGTGGCCGGAAATCGGGATCGGGATCGGCTGGGGCGTGAGGGCCGCTTCCTTTGCTAGCATTACTGCTTCGCAGAAGGGGTCGACCGCCTGCCACTCCTCTTCGTTCCAGGTCATGGCCTGTACCAAGGCCCGGCGCGAGAGATCACTGCCGCCGAGCGCCCCCACGAGGGAAATCACAAAAGCTAAGAAAACAAATTTAGAAAAGATCTAGACGAACAAAAAGTGTAATCAGTACTTAAGTAGAAATGTAATCTAGTAGGCCATCTTTCTATTTTTTCAGTGTACAGGTACCATAAAACACACTTTCAGTCATAGCAATTTGATAAATGGGCATAATGGACCCGCCAATAACAGCTATTTCAGAAAATGTCGGAGAGGAAATTGGCTTAATTATCGTCATCAGTAGTCGTCACAGACTGATTGACGATAGCAATTTGAAAAGTCAGAAGGAGGAAGCTGTATATTTGTTCTAGAAGGATTTGCAGCATACGAAATCTTAGAAGGAGGGAGAGACTCAACAGCAGACTATAGTTTTGAAAGAGCTATATACTTCGGTGCAAAAGATGGTCTGTATACTCGTAAATACCATCCCGATACGCTATCAGCTAAAAAATTTGGTCCTTTTAGAGATGATATTATCCAATTACAAAAAGCAAACGGCTCTGATGCTATTTACATACTAAACTCTGAACATAAGATGTTTAAAATAGAAAAGAACGGAACTGTTAAGATTAGGGTAAAAAGCATAGATTGTGCTTTAGAATTCGTACTAGATACTTCTAATAACATCTATTATGTCTCATGTGGGGATCATATGCCTCATATAATCAAGGCAAATGGTAATGTGCTCAGCTTGACAGCAAGTGTCATAGAAGATTTCAAAGACCTAAAACTTTTAAGACCAGCATTCATTATGGAGAATTGCATACCTTTCTTTGGTGATGGAATCTTATATATTTTATATTCAAATGGAACTTATGAGAAGAAAGATTTGGTAATAAAAGAAAGACCATCAGCTTTTAGCGTAGATGCATCCTTATATTTAGTAGCAGCACTGAATGGGAAAATATATGAATTTAATGTTATGGAAGTTCTAATAAGATCGATGTTTGGCGTTGCGACAGAATGGCCAAAAGATGTAACTAAAATTATCATGTCGATCATTGATACTGCCAAAGATAATTTGTTTGGGTTTACAATGTCAATATTGTAGGTCCTAATATAATTTAGGCTAAACCATGATTTTTACTAGTCCAGTGTACCTACAATTTTAAACTTAGCAATATTATTGCAAACGCACACGTTGCCTTTACATTAAGGTTGTCCAAGTGGTAATGATCAAAATGGTGTCTATGAATTTGTTTGTCTTGTATAATATCGTCGACCACATCATCGCTTACCATCAGGTGAAATAGTGGCCAAGCGTACGCCTATCAGTAATAATAATAATAATATAATAATATTTTTATTGGAACAATAAACTTGTTTACAAAATTTTAAGTGTTCGTTAACAACTACATTAATTTAAAACTGTGTTGTAGCCATTAGCGCCCACCTCCAAGAGGGAGACGTCGGCGTTCCAAAATGTATGATAATAAATTTACAATTAATCTATATTCGTAGTTAGACTTAATTACTCTTAATCTAGAATTATAAAAGGTTAAGCAACTACCTATTAATTTGAATTATAATTACAATTCATTTATATTATTACAATTTATTTATATTATTACAATTAATTAAATAAAATCATTTAATAATCTAAAACAAAAGTGAGATCCAGGTGCTCTAGTTCACTTAGTGTGAGTGTTTGTGGGATGTGTGTGTGTGATGGTGTGTGTGTGTGTGTGTGTAGGTTAATATTAAGTAGATATACAGAAAATTGAGTAGATTTTACTCCGTTGATACGTTACATGGAAGTGGAATCAAAAGCAGATTTTGTCTTGCATTAAATCTAGACAAATAATATCTACCTATTTGTTAGATTTTCTAGTTCCTCATATGTTCGGCTATGGAGCCACTTGTTGATGAATAATGAAAAAGATATTGTTGTAAATATTGTAAATAATTAATATTAATCAGAAATGTGTCTTGCATTGTTTTATAATAAGATTAATGTGAGGCATTACAATAAAATACTCATTGTTTTTGTATGTTGTTTGTTTTAATTTACCAACATTTAATTGGACATGAAAAGAGAAGCTTTAGAACACATTAACAGGAAACTTTACTCGAACAGTGTCATTAACAGACTGGTCAGACTTGTCTAATGCGTTGACAAAAGTAATACCTACAGCTTTCTCTAATCACATGCCATTTAAGACGATCCTCGATTCTCTTATTCAGCTACCGGCCATCCTTCAAAGATTATCGCTCCTCTTAGCCTGAGTAAAACGGATTTCATCAGTCAGGTTGTCCACGGCTGGGATATAGGCCTCCTCTCTATGAGAGTTAATAGGTTGTAGTCCACCAAATGTTTTTAGTGTGGTTTGGAAAACTACTTTTATTTTTTTTATTTTTTTCTCGACTAAGTGAGCCCAAAACTAGATTTCTGACTATAACCTGTATCTGTTGAATTATGTTCATCTGTTCCCCTATTACTTCTAAGCCATTTATCATAACTTGATAAATAAGATATCGTTGGAAGCGTCAGGTTATAATTTTAAAATAAAATCTAAATAATGTTTTATTATATTTATTTATTTAAACTTCATGTACAGTAGTGGTACATAGGCGGACTTAATGCAACAAGGCATTCTCTACTAGTCAACCTTTATTAACCAATATTCGTGGTTATGACATTATAATGGTGTGTGTATTAGCCATTTATATATTCTGAGAGAAGTAACGATCGCAAATCACTTCTAGATCCTTTCTTATTATCTAAGAATGACTTAAATTCTGATTGAGTTTCTGCGGAGAGCATGCTAGGAATGTTGATTTCATAAACCTTTTTGTTGTGAGCATAGTATTGGATGAGTGTAGCCTCGACAGAATAAGCGGTAGCGTTGTTTACTGTTTCACCACCACTCACACTTGTACCGTTCTCATAAGCGACATAGAGCTTGTTGTCAACGTAGATAAAAACACCATTGCCGATGAAAAAAGGTGGGTTGATGATATACAATTTCGATGGGTTACTAGGTAGACCCTCAATCTTCTTTATTTCATCACCAGCCAATACATACACATTGTTCTCATTCGTGTAGTAATATAAATTATTCTCGTAATCCAAAATAACTTTTTAAGCTTTGACTACTTTGTCAACTACCTTCTTCTTTGTTCCTTTTTCAGTGATATTGAGGAGCACATTATCAGCTGTCAAGGCATAGATAATATCACTGCCGTTAACTTTAGCGATACTAATGAGGTCATCAGTCACTGTTCCAAATTTTTCGGCCTTGTTTTCAGCAGCATTGTACGAGTAGATTCCATCATTGGCAGCGAAGTAAGCTGTTTTGGTGTCATCGTTTGCTGCAGTGGCGTCCCTTCCGTTGTCGAGTAACTTAGTAGCCTGTCCATTTTTTAACATGTAGAGACCTTGGTCGATCTTGTCACCATTCTCTTGGACATCAGCTAAGACAATGAAAGTGATGGAGTCAGAGTCAGATCCTTCATCGTAGTCAGTGATATCTGCGTCTTCTTCAAAGTTTAGTGCGTTTAAGGGTGTTAATATCTTGACGATGTCATGTTCTGCGGTGTATACTACAATTGCGTTATCAGAGGCTGAAGCGGTATACGTTAACCCCACTAAGAGAGATGCCGTGAAGGATATTAGTAGTTTCATGTTGTGATCTGAAATAAAAAGAAGAAGTATGTACATACAAACTATAAATACTATTATACTAAACCTAACTATGTACATACACGGTGGAGCACACGGTGGAGGTGTGCCCCGCTTGGGCAGAGCAACGCCGTGTCCTCGTGGGGGCGATCGGCGGCGGCGATCTCTCGCGCCGGGCTTTGGTACAGGCCATGGTCCGGAGCGAGGAGGAGTGGCAGGCGGTCGCCTCCTTCTGCGAAGCAGTAATGCTAGCAAAGGAGGCGGCCGATCGCGTGAGGCAACGGTCCTCACGCCCCAATCGCCGCCGGGATTCCGATCCCGATTTCCGGCCACCGTAGGCGCGGGCTTGCGGACGGCGAGCAATGGGTAGCCCGCCGTCCGACCGTCCGGTAACCGTCCGGACCGAGCCCAAGTCGTCGACGGCGCGTATTGTTCCACGCGTGCCTCAGGGAGATGTCAGCAAATCGTAGGGGCCCAGCAGGGTCGAAGCCTACTGGGGCCATGGGTAGTGTGAAAACGAAACCCGGGGCCTTGGGACGAAGGCAACGAAGGAACAGGAGTGGGTTTTTAGTCAGTAAAAGTCTGACACTATCTCCTGCTCCACCCAAGAACGGGATTTGTCATTAGATGATTTTCCCACCTAAAAAAAAAAAAAAAAACTATGTACATATAATACAAAAACATCTATTACACTCAGGCGTCGAAGTACTCCTCCACATCGCTGTCATCCGGAAATGTGCCCAGAAGGCTGGCAGCATTGCCACGTTTAATGGCAATGCTAATTCTTTGAGCGAAGAACGAGCCAGCCCACTGGTCACGCAAAGTATCGATCAGACGGCGTGAAATTTCCTTAAAAAGAAGACGCGCACTCGGACCCCATGACCCAAGCGTTTCGACTCCAAACGGCTCAAAACTGTAATTACCAATAAGATTACAGTATTTGCGTCGTTTGAGGGTCTCAGCAGCCGCAGCGGCAGCGCTGGCACGGCCCGCCGAACTAAGAACATGGGATGGCGCAAGGGTGTCGACACAGGTTGCGTTCCACACCAGAGGCCTACCCACCTTCCACGGCACCAACGGCATACCATCTGGTCTCTTCCCATCGTCACGTACCAAGCCGCTAGGTTCTAATACGGCAGGTACGCCAGCGGTGACGAGAGCTCGACGAATAATGTCGTTGATGCTAGCATGCCGTGCTGCATGCGGGCTGCGCTCCTGCAGCAGGACAGGCCATGGTGTCCGAGGCTGTCGACAGCTTCGCCACAGTGGCACCGATGTGGAGCAAAGTAGAAGTAGAAGCAGTATTATTAATTTATTTATTGAATGCTTTATGCATACAAAAGTACAGAGGCTTGCTTAATGCCTTAGGCATTTCCTTAGGGGCGTAAGCCTACTGGAGCCAAGGGTCTGCTTCTGAAAGGAAGACTCGGCCCTGGTATGAAAGGCAACGAAGGAACAGGAGTGGGTTTTTAGTCAGTAAAAGTCTGACACTATCTCCCGTTCCTCCCAAGATCTGGATTTGTCATTAGATGATTTTCCCACCTAAAAAAAAACCCTCTTTCTCGATTGTACATTTTAACACGTCATGCTAGTGTCCCAGAGTAAATAACAACTTAACTGTAAAAGAAATTTTCTTTTGAAATAAAACAGTTAAGTTGTTATTCCTCTTCTTATGCAGAGAAAAAAAAGAGAGATGCTTGCGTACTATGTTAAAAATGACAAAAATAGTTCAAATGGCAGCTTACCTTAAATACTAGCTCACAGAATGAACAAAGATATCAAACTACGTAACATATATGCAGACTTAGTTAAATGTACAGTAGACCACAGTAACTGATTTATCGTAGACGAGGTAAACGCTAACACTATCGATGGACACGACTGAATATAATTTTACATTCATCGATACGACAAGGAAGAACTTGTTTATTAGCTAGCGGTTTAACAAGTTTTTAGGGTCCCGAACCTCAGTCAACAAAAACGGAGTCCTTAAAAGATTTTAAAGTCAAAGTCAAAAGTTTTTTATTTCACATAGGCCTACATGGGCACTTATAAAACGTCAGAAGCTAGTGCACGGTTCCAAATTGGTCGTTTCCTATGGAGAAGAACCGGCAAGAAATTTCATGGTTACTCTTTTAAAAAAAATTGTTGTTCTTACAATATTTCCATAATTATATGTATATAATATTATGTAAGGACAGTGTAGACCGGTCAATATTGTACTAAAAAGTACAATAAAAATAATCATAATAAAAAGTGAGTCGTAATAGGTAGTAACCTAAGCATTCGCGGAGTCTACAGTTTTCTCACATTCACGTTATAAAAAAAAGAGGCTATGTAAAAAAAAGGCAAGAAAAAGAAATAATTACAATTATCAATAAATGAGACGTTAGCAAGATAAATGACTAACGAATTTATGGTGGTTGGTGTCTAATAATATAAAAAATATTGCAAAAGCAATGTGTTAGAAAAAAAAAAGAAAAAAGTAAATATTACAACAATTGTGGAGCAGTTAATAGATACATTTACACAATATTATGAGTTATCAGGGGTCACATGTACATCCACGACCAAATACTCCATCTCGTCAGCTCTTCTGTGAATTGAAGAGCTAAACGAGATGGAGTACCCAGTCGCAAACACACGACCCTGGCGAATAGGACCCAAAAACATTAGTCGGACTAATCCGACGCACCAGTCGGGTCTGCTACCATTTGGAGCAGTGGAAAAATTCAAACTTCGTATATTAAAGTTAGGATAGTTTATGCTTCGTTTCAGGAGCATAAACAATTTTGACTCTCGCAAAACCTATGGTGTCCTTTCCGTTGACCTAGAATCCTAAAATTTTACAAGAAGCAAGTTCTCATAGCACAAGTAAAAAAAAAAGTCTGACAATCGTTTTTTTCGTCACAAAATAATTAGGTACTTTTTTTCGAATCGAAATAATTTTCGAGACTCGATTATAGCAGGTAATTTTGTAAGGAACCCTAGGTGCGCGAGTCCGACTCGTACTTTTTTTTTCGTATTTGATTGGTCTTTTTGTTACGATATGACCTTCCTTTTAGTCAAGTTTTATGCACGTCATACAGAAAAAGATTTCTGGGGAGTCGAGAATTTAGAAGTGTTTTAACAATTATTGAATATACCTAGTTGAAAACAATAGCAAGTAACTGTTACCCGTAGTGAAGAAAATCAAGACGTTTGAGACTCAAGCAAAAAACAAAAGATTAATTATTGGGATGAGGTAACGTAATTACTGAAGAGTCATCATCATTTCGGCCAAAAGCGTCCACAGTTGGATATAGGCCTCCCCCAAGTGTCGCCATAACCTTTCGGCCCCTTCGACCATCTGTTCAGCAATGTACTGGCACTTAAGTTTGACAACTCATCGAGCTATGTCCGTAACCTTTGTTCTCCTGTGGATATCTTCATTCCTGATTCGATCACGCAAGAAAACTCCGATTATAGCAATTTCCATTGCCCTTTGGGTGACTTTAAGCCTTCTGACTAGCCGTGTGTGTGGAAGGTGTGTTTATGTGTATAAAAAGAGTTCTTGTTTTACTGAGTTGAGAAGGAGGTTTATTGCAGTGCAAGGAGGACGAATGTCTGTTTTTCATACAACCGCTCTTACGCGATTATGACGTTATTACACATTTTTCATTAGATATTTTGGAAACGCAGTATTTGTGGATATTATCTAGGCTTCCATTGAAATCAATTTATAAATTTGTGTAAAACTAATCCAGTAAAAACCTCTGAAAATCTGCTATTTTGTTTTGCATGAACTTTGGCATTCCATAATTTACTCAAAAATTAAAAAGGTCAAAAAAGTATAACAATAGAAGCCTTGTTAATTTAATCAAGATTCTGAATGATGTCAATTTAAAAAAAAAAAAAACTTTTAAGGGTATAAAAAAAACACGTATTTCCTGTAACAAGTTTTGTAAAATATTCGAGTGAATCACGGAATTACCGAATGCTAACAGAGGCTTTTCAGGCGTTATCTCGCTTTTTTCGCGTTGCCGTTTCGTCAAACATCGCGTTGGATTGCGTTAGATGAAGTAACAAGCTTTTAAATCATGCTCGATGTTGACGATAGGCGAGTGAAAAAGGACCCTCTTAAAAGTGTTAATTATCATGTAGCCTATACCAGCAAACGATCTAGATGCTTCCAGCAATACCTTATTCCATTTCACTCAGTGAAAATTTTTACTGTCTACTCATAAAGCCCGCTGATCAATAGATGGATTGATGGACAGTGTGTAGTAAAGGGTCCGTTGGTTACTCTTCGAGCACGAAAACTTGAAAACTATTTGGATTAAAATAAACTGTGACAGATGTTGGTTTATCAATCTTTTAATTCAGGTAAAAACAGAACAGTTCATTTTGTTATCTTCAGTTTACGCATTATACAGGGTAATTGTTTCATTATTTATGTATGGATATGACATTACATTATGTGTATATGTGGTATTTTTAAGTTTGCTAAGGTGTTTTGTATGTTTGAATTCATCCATTTAGATTTATTTTTTTACAAAAAATATGTTCTTTTTATCTACTATCCCATAACTTATTACATTGAAACCCTGCAGGAATCCTGTTCGATATAATCTTGATAGAATTTAAGCGCGCAAATCACTCCTAGATCTTGTCGCGATAGATTGAATAGAGTCAGTCATATCATCCAAGAATGACTTGAACTCTGTGAGAACTTCTCCTAAGATTATGCTTAGAATGTTGTATTCATAAACCTTCTTGTTGTGAGCATAGTATTGGATGAGCGTAGCTTCCATGGAGTAAGCGGTAGGCCTAACTACCAATTCAATGTCACCCGCTTCACTTGTACCGTTCTCGTAAGCGATGTAAGACTTGTTGTCAACGATGACAGGGACACCATTTTCGATGACGAAAGGTGGGTTGATAATATTTAAGTACGATGGGTTAGCAGGCAGACCTTCAATCTTCTTTACTTCATCACCAATCAATACATAGACGTTCTTATCATTTGTGTAGTAATATAAATTGTTCTGGTAATCCAAAATTATTTCCTGAGCGTTGACTACTTTGTCAACTACCTCCTTCTTTGTTCCTTCTTCAGTAACTTTTAGGAGCACATTGGCAGCTGTCAAGGCATAAATGACATCACTGCCGTTAACTTTAGCGATACTAATGAGGTCATCAGTCACTGTTCCGTATTTCTCAGCCTTGTTTTCAGCAGCATTGTACGAGTAGATTCCGTCTTTGGCAGCGAAGTAAGCTGTTTTGGTGTCATCGTTTGCCGCAGCGGCGTCCCTTCCGTTGTCGAGTAACTTAGTAGCCTGTCCATTCTTCAACATGTAGAGACCTTGGTCGACTTTGTTACCATTCTCTTGAACGTCAGCTAAGACAATGAAAGTGATGCTGTCAGAGTCAGATCCTTCATCTTCGTCTTCATCTGTGTCGTCTCCAAAGTTTAGTGCGTTTAAGGGAGTTAATATCTTAACGATGTCATGGTCTGCGGTGTATACTGCTAGTGAGTCTGGGAAGAACTCTTCGGTGATTGTGAGAGTGTCTTTATTGAGAGATTCTGCGATCACGTTATCAGAGGTTGGAGCGGAATACGCTAACCCCGCTAGGAGAGATGCCGTGAAGAATATTAGCAGCTTCATGTTGTGATCTGGAATTAAGAGAAGTAGAAGTATTAGTATTTATTGATTTATACAGTTGGAATAAATGGAAGATCAAACAGGGAATAAGTTTAGTTCATGAAAAACATTTATGGAATTAAGAATAGATTTTTGGTGGTAAAAATCTTAACGGTTGACAATAGTGTAATTGAAATAGTTTGTTTTACACAAGGAATAACTCCTGTATCGTGGGTCCATTTACAAACGTGTTACAAACTCACGTACATAAGACACCCAGATCAACTAAACAGTATTAAGATATGGAACAGTACGGAAATTACCTACAAATATTCGATACGGCACACTAAAAAAAACTAATTGTAGCTGTTTGAGCCTCGAAGATTTTTCCGAATCGCAAAAAATTTTTGTTGTGACGTAGCCACAAATTTACGGTTTTCAGGTTTTATTCCTATATCTGTGCTATAAGACCTTGCTTTATGCCAAATTTCAGGATTCTGGGTCAACGGGAAGTACCCTATGAATTTTGAATGTACGTTTTTGCGACATAAACGGCCGTATCTTTTTTTTCGTTAACTTAGAAGTTTGATTTTTTTACAGTTTTAAGAGACTGCAGATCTGAGTATATGGTTTTAATTTCAACTCAATACCTCCACGCGTTCCCGAGATAAAGGGTCTTGACAGACAGACAGACAGACTGACAACAAAGTCATCCTATAAGGGTTCCGTTTTTTCTTTTTTAGGTACGGATAGTGACTAGTGGCAATTTTTTACAGATACGCAAATCTGTAAAAAATTGCCACTAGTAACTATAATGCCCACTACAGTGATCCGGGATCCAGACAGACAGACGGAGAACAAAGTAATCCTATAAGGGTACCGTTTTTTCCTTTTGTGGTACGGGACCCTAAAAATCAAATAAAATACAATACAAACATATGTGGGATCATTAAATTTTAATGTAAAAAATATTTTTTTTTTCATTCCTGCATATTTTCAATGCATCTTATTGCTACTTGAGTGAACCTCAGCTGGCTGCAGTTAAACACATCTATCTCAGTAAAAATAGTGTTCAACAATCTGACGGCGCGAGATAGGGGGCAAAATTACATAACATAGAATATGTATAAAATATTGATAACTTTAAAGTCGGTTATCGATCAGAACCCCTAGCTACCTATTGTGCACGTGTTGTCTATAATCTTATTTAGTTCACGAGTTCATTTAATTTCGATAAGCCCTAAACAAAATAAAATCATAAAATGTAAAGTTTATCACGTATGTGAACAATAAAATCGTGTATTTATCATCTTTAAATATATATCTAGTAAAATTTACTATTAAATTATTACTGAAACTTTACTATTTTTAAAAAATAGTAAAAATAAATTTATTATTATTTTATAAATAAATAATAATAATAATGTTACGTGTTGATGCACTTAAGTATATTAGCTGATAATAAATCCAGCATATCTTGGCAAATTACATTAATAATAATATAAACATGAAAGTTAGTGTTTGTATGGATATATCCTCCTCCTCCTTGTGTCATATTCCTCAATGCTGAGTGTCGTGACCTCCCTACTTCATCACTTTCATTTTTATGTTGTTCTTCCGTCTATTCCTGTCTCTGGGCGGTGTAAAGGGCCTTGGGTATGCATGTATGTTACTCTTTCACGCAAAAACTACTGAATGGATTTTGATGAAACTTTACGATAATATAGCTTATACGTCAAAATAACACAAAGGCTATAATTTATAAAAATATTGTGTGAATTGTCCAAAATATCAAGTGTCAAGAAAGTAGGAAAATAAAATAATTCTGCCATCTGCGAGCTATTCTGAAGAAAATAAGGTACTCGAAGTACTAATCCTGTGCAGACGAAGTCGCGGGCACCAGCTAGTATAAAAAAAACCGGTCAAGTGGGAGTTAAACTCGTGCGCCGAAGGTTCCTGGAATTTTTACGAATCGATTTTTTTTTGTTTTCTGTTATGATTTTCCGACTTTTTCCCTAAGGCCGCGTTCCTACTGTATCGTGACGACAGATAATCGTGTAGTTTTTGTGTCGACTCGTGGCTAATATAGGTATATTTAAATGCACCTTCAAAATTTAAATAAAAGAGGTTTCAACACTACTTTAAGGTCTTTTTAACATAGCATGGGTGAGATGACAGCAGGACGAAAGTATATGCATCTTTAGGATAAGATAAAAGGACAGGTAGCTTTTTTTTAAATTCCTGATAGGTTTGCGCTTAACCGCTATCTCGCCTGATTGAAAGCAACGATGCGGTCGACGATGGAGCGCGCTTACCTAGGAGCAACCTATTCACTCTTGACTTAAAGATTCCCGGGTTGTAGCCATCAGGAAACACAGATTCCAGCAAGGAATTCCACTCCTTAGCTGAACGTTTAATGAATGTGTTTCCAAAATGTTTTGTGAGTATAGATGGGATGTCCATCATATACCGGTGGCGCATCGCCGTATGCCTGGTGGTCCGATGATGGAACGGGCTAGGCGGAATTAGGTTATGCAATTCCGACGCACACTCCCCGAAATGCAACCGGTAGAAAACCGACAGGCTAGCAACTGGGCGTCGATGCTCAAGACTTTGAAGCTTCGACTCAACGATTGCATCATTGCCGTTGATCCTCCTGGCTCGTCTCTCAATTGCCTCCAGTGCATCAAGCTGGTATCGGGCAGATCCGTCCCAAAGATGAGAGCAGTACTCTATACACATACATATACATTATATGAATCTGACAGCTGTCACCCGCACCATCCTATAGTAATTGTATTGCATTGTGTGGTTGTGTGTATGGAAATTACTTGTCTTAGTCAGAAAAAGTCTGATATTCCCTCTCGCTCTACCCGGAGCAGGAGAAGTTAAGATTTCTCATATAAAATAGCGGCCCCAGTTTTTTTTTGCCCTAGGACCGTTGATCACCTATCTACGCTACTGGTTGAGCTTACAAAAAACGTTTATTTTTATTAGAAATAAGTACCCTATGAAACTCAAAATGGTGCGCTATTAAGCTAGAACTGAATTAGACCGACGCACACGTGTAACACGGCTGATTTAGTGAAACTCAATTACACAGACACAGAACAACTTCTAGAAATTTTGGCATAATGTTATCTGCCCCCCTAGCCAAGTTGCAAACGATAAACGTGAACGCTTAGTAATCTCCAATAGATTTTCAACTTTATACCTAAGAGCATAAAGTTGAAAATCTATTAAAGACTACTGAGCGTTAGCGACCGGAACGAACGAAAACACTATGTAATCTTCAATAGATTTTCAACTTTATATCCAATAACATAAAGTTGAAAATCTATTAAAGACTACTGAGAGTTTACGTTTATCGTTTGTGACTTGGCTAGGGGGGCAGATCCTCGTTTGTCTTTATTTTTGTATAATTTCATAGACATAGTTTTAGGTATTAATGTACTATAAGCTTATTTTCGTAATTATTTATTTTTAATATAATTTTTTATAATAGTTTTACTGTAACTTAAAATTTTACTGTCGCAATGAAAGACTGTAAAGTGATGGCCTGAAACACAGGTTTAAATTAACCTAGATCGGGCAGTCCACTATCAAACATTGCAATTCCGAACCACGATTAATTGCACCTTTAATAATATTTTAGTTTTAGTATATTTTTAGGCACTATAATTGTATGGGAAACCTTGTTACTGTTGGCTTATATGCTAATTTTTTGTAAACGTTAATTGAATAAAATTTTATTATTATTTTTATATATTTTATTTATCTCAGGTCCTGGACCTTTAGGAGGCGTACGAGGAGCCGAAGCCAACTCGCAGAGGCCCTTTAGATAATTATAATGGAACATAATACCAACCGACGATTATCCCTGTACGCGCTATGCTAGTGCACCCAAGGACAACCCCCGGTTATTGAAAAACTGTTGCGACATATGGAGAACAAAGATAATAGGGCTATGGTTTTTGGAGTCTTAAGTGGACTGGTAACATGGAACTATGTCAAGACTATGGCCCCTGCCTGAAAACGTTATTAATATGCATCGAAAAAAGGCAGGGGGTGACTTGCACACTCAATAAATGGGCCCCCAAAAACGGCCGCTAGCACGAAGTGACGTAGCAACAAGAGGGCAACATATCCTGAGGTGCTTGAGGAGTGGAGAGGTATACCACGGCTATCAGGACAATCCCGGAAGTACGGTCAAGATCCCTACCAGCACCTTACTGGATTATACATCCTTCTCCCGAGCACGTTTGCTCTTGCGAATCTCCACTCAAGCCAGCCAATAAAGGCAAGAGAGAGGTGGGAGCTCAGTTCCTCGTCAGTGTTCACTACGGCCGGCCAATAAAGGCAAGCCGGAGATGAAGAACAAGAATTCTCCCGGGAGATCGGGTCCGTGGGGTCGCTAATGCCCAACAGTTCGCCACAAAACTGCGCTGCGGATTATATCTCTCTTAGTCTGGCCCCTCACCCTAGGCATATTACGGCAAAGCAAACTTTACCGATACAGACCTAGGGTATATTGGAGCACGCAAGCCCCACCACGACGTCAACGTAGAGATACGGCGATGGGGTTATTATTATTATTATTTATTTGTACGTAGGACGACGTCGCGTGGCGTGGATCAAGCGTAGCTCTACAAGTCTAGTTTCCACAGATAATGTATGGAGACCGACGCGACTAGATCGGCATGTGTGGCACACGTGTGCGCAGTGTAGTTCTAGCTTTACTGGGCTTCATCAGCTAGTTAATTGTCAGTGAAAGAATTTTCGTTATCGAGTAACTATACTTTTCTAAAGATAAGGTATCTTTTACAAGCAAAAAAATCAATACCTGTTAAGCTTTTAGACGGCTTCTAATAAGCAAAAAAAATTTATATATTTTAGTAACTTAGACTACTACTTACTATGACCTAGACTTATTATTCGGTTAAGGAGTACTTGAATGACAAAATGTAAAGCAATTATTGTTGATAATGTATTTTTGTTTTGACGTAATTAATTTGAACTTTATATAATTTGACTTTTAATTTATTATAATCATGATGTACCACCTGACTTTTTGTAATCTTATTAATATTTTTTTATGTTTATTTGGATTGACTTTTATCAATGTATATTCCTATATTTTAAAGACATAACCATAATATCATATGACATTTTATTATACATTTGCATGCGAACATAAGCTGAATATGGTGAAACTGTACCTGTCCAAACATCATTGTAAACCCATAATATGCAAATAAAATGATTGATTGATTTAACTGCAATTAACCTCAAACGGAGTAAATATTAGGAGTTTATATATTTAATTTGAGCCGTTTAGGGTTGAAACACTAGGGCCATGGGGTCCGAGCAGCCATCGAGTTGTTCGGGATAGCAGTAAACAGCTGATCGTCTCTTCGCGTGACCAGAGGGCCAGGCTTTTCTTCGGTCAACGAATCAGCATTGCTCTCCAACGTGGCTATGCTGCCAGCGTTCTGAGCAATTTTTCCATTGACATAGATATGGATGGATGAATTTTTTGATGCCCAATGAGTTTTTTTCAACCCGTTTGTACATATTATTATTATTTTCAGTTTAATTTTTTTTTCGGTTGTAAAATCGTCCAAAGACATCCTCCGCTCTTGGGCCGGGCGGGAGGGTGTGTCAGACTTTTACTGACTTAAAACCCATTCCTGTTCCTTCGTTGCCTTGCATACCAGGGCCGAGTCTTCCTTTCAGAAGCAGACCCTTGACCCCAGCAGGCTTCGACCCTGCTGGGCCCCTACGATTTGTTGACATCTCCTTGAGGCGCGCGTGGAACAGTACGCGCCGTCGACGACTTGGGCTCGGTCCGGACGGTTACCGGACGATCGGGCGGCGAGCTACCCGTTGCTCGCCGTCCGCAAGCCCGCGCCTACGGTGGCCGGAAATCGGGATCGGGATCGGCTGGGGCGTGAGGGCCGCTTCCTTTGCTAGCATTACTGCTTCGCAGAAGGGGTCGACCGCCTGCCACTCCTCTTCGTTCCAGGTCATGGCCTGTACCAAGGCCCGGCGCGAGAGATCACTGCCGCCGAGCGCCCCCACGAGGGAAATCACAAAAGCTAAGAAAACAAATTTAGAAAAGATCTAGACGAACAAAAAGTGTAATCAGTACTTAAGTAGAAATGTAATCTAGTAGGCCATCTTTCTATTTTTTCAGTGTACAGGTACCATAAAACACACTTTCAGTCATAGCAATTTGATAAATGGGCATAATGGACCCGCCAATAACAGCTATTTCAGAAAATGTCGGAGAGGAAATTGGCTTAATTATCGTCATCAGTAGTCGTCACAGACTGATTGACGATAGCAATTTGAAAAGTCAGAAGGAGGAAGCTGTATATTTGTTCTAGAAGGATTTGCAGCATACGAAATCTTAGAAGGAGGGAGAGACTCAACAGCAGACTATAGTTTTGAAAGAGCTATATACTTCGGTGCAAAAGATGGTCTGTATACTCGTAAATACCATCCCGATACGCTATCAGCTAAAAAATTTGGTCCTTTTAGAGATGATATTATCCAATTACAAAAAGCAAACGGCTCTGATGCTATTTACATACTAAACTCTGAACATAAGATGTTTAAAATAGAAAAGAACGGAACTGTTAAGATTAGGGTAAAAAGCATAGATTGTGCTTTAGAATTCGTACTAGATACTTCTAATAACATCTATTATGTCTCATGTGGGGATCATATGCCTCATATAATCAAGGCAAATGGTAATGTGCTCAGCTTGACAGCAAGTGTCATAGAAGATTTCAAAGACCTAAAACTTTTAAGACCAGCATTCATTATGGAGAATTGCATACCTTTCTTTGGTGATGGAATCTTATATATTTTATATTCAAATGGAACTTATGAGAAGAAAGATTTGGTAATAAAAGAAAGACCATCAGCTTTTAGCGTAGATGCATCCTTATATTTAGTAGCAGCACTGAATGGGAAAATATATGAATTTAATGTTATGGAAGTTCTAATAAGATCGATGTTTGGCGTTGCGACAGAATGGCCAAAAGATGTAACTAAAATTATCATGTCGATCATTGATACTGCCAAAGATAATTTGTTTGGGTTTACAATGTCAATATTGTAGGTCCTAATATAATTTAGGCTAAACCATGATTTTTACTAGTCCAGTGTACCTACAATTTTAAACTTAGCAATATTATTGCAAACGCACACGTTGCCTTTACATTAAGGTTGTCCAAGTGGTAATGATCAAAATGGTGTCTATGAATTTGTTTGTCTTGTATAATATCGTCGACCACATCATCGCTTACCATCAGGTGAAATAGTGGCCAAGCGTACGCCTATCAGTAATAATAATAATAATATAATAATATTTTTATTGGAACAATAAACTTGTTTACAAAATTTTAAGTGTTCGTTAACAACTACATTAATTTAAAACTGTGTTGTAGCCATTAGCGCCCACCTCCAAGAGGGAGACGTCGGCGTTCCAAAATGTATGACAATAAATTTACAATTAATCTATATTCGTAGTTAGACTTAATTACTCTTAATCTAGAATTATAAAAGGTTAAGCAACTACCTATTAATTTGAATTATAATTACAATTCATTTATATTATTACAATTTATTTATATTATTACAATTAATTAAATAAAATCATTTAATAATCTAAAACAAAAGTGAGATCCAGGTGCTCTAGTTCACTTAGTGTGAGTGTTTGTGGGATGTGTGTGTGTGATGGTGTGTGTGTGTGTGTGTGTAGGTTAATATTAAGTAGATATACAGAAAATTGAGTAGATTTTACTCCGTTGATACGTTACATGGAAGTGGAATCAAAAGCAGATTTTGTCTTGCATTAAATCTAGACAAATAATATCTACCTATTTGTTAGATTTTCTAGTTCCTCATATGTTCGGCTATGGAGCCACTTGTTGATGAATAATGAAAAAGATATTGTTGTAAATATTGTAAATAATTAATATTAATCAGAAATGTGTCTTGCATTGTTTTATAATAAGATTAATGTGAGGCATTACAATAAAATACTCATTGTTTTTGTATGTTGTTTGTTTTAATTTACCAACATTTAATTGGACATGAAAAGAGAAGCTTTAGAACACATTAACAGGAAACTTTACTCGAACAGTGTCATTAACAGACTGGTCAGACTTGTCTAATGCGTTGACAAAAGTAATACCTACAGCTTTCTCTAATCACATGCCATTTAAGACGATCCTCGATTCTCTTATTCAGCTACCGGCCATCCTTCAAAGATTATCGCTCCTCTTAGCCTGAGTAAAACGGATTTCATCAGTCAGGTTGTCCACGGCTGGGATATAGGCCTCCTCTCTATGAGAGTTAATAGGTTGTAGTCCACCAAATGTTTTTAGTGTGGTTTGGAAAACTACTTTTATTTTTTTTATTTTTTTCTCGACTAAGTGAGCCCAAAACTAGATTTCTGACTATAACCTGTATCTGTTGAATTATGTTCATCTGTTCCCCTATTACTTCTAAGCCATTTATCATAACTTGATAAATAAGATATCGTTGGAAGCGTCAGGTTATAATTTTAAAATAAAATCTAAATAATGTTTTATTATATTTATTTATTTAAACTTCATGTACAGTAGTGGTACATAGGCGGACTTAATGCAACAAGGCATTCTCTACTAGTCAACCTTTATTAACCAATATTCGTGGTTATGACATTATAATGGTGTGTGTATTAGCCATTTATATATTCTGAGAGAAGTAACGATCGCAAATCACTTCTAGATCCTTTCTTATTATCTAAGAATGACTTAAATTCTGATTGAGTTTCTGCGGAGAGCATGCTAGGAATGTTGATTTCATAAACCTTTTTGTTGTGAGCATAGTATTGGATGAGTGTAGCCTCGACAGAATAAGCGGTAGCGTTGTTTACTGTTTCACCACCACTCACACTTGTACCGTTCTCATAAGCGACATAGAGCTTGTTGTCAACGTAGATAAAAACACCATTGCCGATGAAAAAAGGTGGGTTGATGATATACAATTTCGATGGGTTACTAGGTAGACCCTCAATCTTCTTTATTTCATCACCAGCCAATACATACACATTGTTCTCATTCGTGTAGTAATATAAATTATTCTCGTAATCCAAAATAACTTTTTTAGCTTTGACTACTTTGTCAACTACCTTCTTCTTTGTTCCTTTTTCAGTGATATTGAGGAGCACATTATCAGCTGTCAAGGCATAGATAATATCACTGCCGTTAACTTTAGCGATACTAATGAGGTCATCAGTCACTGTTCCAAATTTTTCGGCCTTGTTTTCAGCAGCATTGTACGAGTAGATTCCATCATTGGCAGCGAAGTAAGCTGTTTTGGTGTCATCGTTTGCTGCAGTGGCGTCCCTTCCGTTGTCGAGTAACTTAGTAGCCTGTCCATTTTTTAACATGTAGAGACCTTGGTCGATCTTGTCACCATTCTCTTGGACATCAGCTAAGACAATGAAAGTGATGGAGTCAGAGTCAGATCCTTCATCGTAGTCAGTGATATCTGCGTCTTCTTCAAAGTTTAGTGCGTTTAAGGGTGTTAATATCTTGACGATGTCATGTTCTGCGGTGTATACTACAATTGCGTTATCAGAGGCTGAAGCGGTATACGTTAACCCCACTAAGAGAGATGCCGTGAAGGATATTAGTAGTTTCATGTTGTGATCTGAAATAAAAAGAAGAAGTATGTACATACAAACTATAAATACTATTATACTAAACCTAACTATGTACATACACGGTGGAGCACACGGTGGAGGTGTGCCCCGCTTGGGCAGAGCAACGCCGTGTCCTCGTGGGGGCGATCGGCGGCGGCGATCTCTCGCGCCGGGCTTTGGTACAGGCCATGGTCCGGAGCGAGGAGGAGTGGCAGGCGGTCGCCTCCTTCTGCGAAGCAGTAATGCTAGCAAAGGAGGCGGCCGATCGCGTGAGGCAACGGTCCTCACGCCCCAATCGCCGCCGGGATTCCGATCCCGATTTCCGGCCACCGTAGGCGCGGGCTTGCGGACGGCGAGCAATGGGTAGCCCGCCGTCCGACCGTCCGGTAACCGTCCGGACCGAGCCCAAGTCGTCGACGGCGCGTATTGTTCCACGCGTGCCTCAGGGAGATGTCAGCAAATCGTAGGGGCCCAGCAGGGTCGAAGCCTACTGGGGCCATGGGTAGTGTGAAAACGAAACCCGGGGCCTTGGGACGAAGGCAACGAAGGAACAGGAGTGGGTTTTTAGTCAGTAAAAGTCTGACACTATCTCCTGCTCCACCCAAGAACGGGATTTGTCATTAGATGATTTTCCCACCTAAAAAAAAAAAAAAAAACTATGTACATATAATACAAAAACATCTATTACACTCAGGCGTCGAAGTACTCCTCCACATCGCTGTCATCCGGAAATGTGCCCAGAAGGCTGGCAGCATTGCCACGTTTAATGGCAATGCTAATTCTTTGAGCGAAGAACGAGCCAGCCCACTGGTCACGCAAAGTATCGATCAGACGGCGTGAAATTTCCTTAAAAAGAAGACGCGCACTCGGACCCCATGACCCAAGCGTTTCGACTCCAAACGGCTCAAAACTGTAATTACCAATAAGATTACAGTATTTGCGTCGTTTGAGGGTCTCAGCAGCCGCAGCGGCAGCGCTGGCACGGCCCGCCGAACTAAGAACATGGGATGGCGCAAGGGTGTCGACACAGGTTGCGTTCCACACCAGAGGCCTACCCACCTTCCACGGCACCAACGGCATACCATCTGGTCTCTTCCCATCGTCACGTACCAAGCCGCTAGGTTCTAATACGGCAGGTACGCCAGCGGTGACGAGAGCTCGACGAATAATGTCGTTGATGCTAGCATGCCGTGCTGCATGCGGGCTGCGCTCCTGCAGCAGGACAGGCCATGGTGTCCGAGGCTGTCGACAGCTTCGCCACAGTGGCACCGATGTGGAGCAAAGTAGAAGTAGAAGCAGTATTATTAATTTATTTATTGAATGCTTTATGCATACAAAAGTACAGAGGCTTGCTTAATGCCTTAGGCATTTCCTTAGGGGCGTAAGCCTACTGGAGCCAAGGGTCTGCTTCTGAAAGGAAGACTCGGCCCTGGTATGAAAGGCAACGAAGGAACAGGAGTGGGTTTTTAGTCAGTAAAAGTCTGACACTATCTCCCGTTCCTCCCAAGATCTGGATTTGTCATTAGATGATTTTCCCACCTAAAAAAAAACCCTCTTTCTCGATTGTACATTTTAACACGTCATGCTAGTGTCCCAGAGTAAATAACAACTTAACTGTAAAAGAAATTTTCTTTTGAAATAAAACAGTTAAGTTGTTATTCCTCTTCTTATGCAGAGAAAAAAAAGAGAGATGCTTGCGTACTATGTTAAAAATGACAAAAATAGTTCAAATGGCAGCTTACCTTAAATACTAGCTCACAGAATGAACAAAGATATCAAACTACGTAACATATATGCAGACTTAGTTAAATGTACAGTAGACCACAGTAACTGATTTATCGTAGACGAGGTAAACGCTAACACTATCGATGGACACGACTGAATATAATTTTACATTCATCGATACGACAAGGAAGAACTTGTTTATTAGCTAGCGGTTTAACAAGTTTTTAGGGTCCCGAACCTCAGTCAACAAAAACGGAGTCCTTAAAAGATTTTAAAGTCAAAGTCAAAAGTTTTTTATTTCACATAGGCCTACATGGGCACTTATAAAACGTCAGAAGCTAGTGCACGGTTCCAAATTGGTCGTTTCCTATGGAGAAGAACCGGCAAGAAATTTCATGGTTACTCTTTTAAAAAAAATTGTTGTTCTTACAATATTTCCATAATTATATGTATATAATATTATGTAAGGACAGTGTAGACCGGTCAATATTGTACTAAAAAGTACAATAAAAATAATCATAATAAAAAGTGAGTCGTAATAGGTAGTAACCTAAGCATTCGCGGAGTCTACAGTTTTCTCACATTCACGTTATAAAAAAAAGAGGCTATGTAAAAAAAAAGCAAGAAAAAGAAATAATTACAATTATCAATAAATGAGACGTTAGCAAGATAAATTACTGACGAATTTATGGTGGTTGGTGTCTAATAATATAAAAAATATTGCAAAAGCAATGTGTTAGAAAAAAAAAGAAAAAAGTAAATATTACACCAAATGTGGAGCAGTTAATAGATACATTTACACAATATTATGAGTTATCAGGGGTCACATGTACATCCACGACCAAATACTCCATCTCGTCAGCTCTTCTGTCACCTATGGGAATTGAAGAGCTAAACGAGATGGAGTACCCAGTCGCAAACACACGACCCTGGCGAATAGGACCCGAAAACACTAGTCGAACTAATCCGACGCATCAGTCGGGTCTGCTACCTTTTGGAGCAGTGGAAAAATTCAAACTTCGTATTTTAAAGTTAGGATAGTTTATGCTTCGTTTCAGGAGCATAAAAAATTTTGACTCTCGCAAAACCTATGGTGAACTTTCCGTTGACCTAGAATCCTGAACTCATAGCACAAGTAAAAAAAAAAGTCTGACAATCGTTTTTTTCGTCACAAAATAATTAGGTACTTTTTTTCGAATCGAAATAATTTTCGAGACTCGATCATACCAGGTAATTTTGTAAGGAACCCTAGCTGCGCGAGTCCGACTCGTACTTTTTTTTTCGTATTTGATTGGTCTTTTTTGTTACGATATGACCTTCCTTTTAGTCAAGTTTTATGCACGTCATACAGAAAAAGATTTCTGGGGAGTCGAGAATTTAGAAGTGTTTAAACTATTATTGAATATACCTAGTTGAAAACAATAGTAACAGTTACCCGTGGTGAAATTGCTTAAGAATAAAATCAAGACGTTTGAGACTCAACCAAAAAACAAAAGATTAATTATTGGGATGAGGTAACGTAATTACTGAAGAGTTATCATCATTTCGGCCAAAAGACGTCCACTGTTGGATATAGGCCTCCCCTAAGTGTCGCCATAACCTTTCCGCCCATCGACCATCTGTTCACCAATGTACTCGGGCAGAGTATAGTACATTGGTGAACAGGGTCTGGCACTGGCACTTAAGTTTGACAACTCTTCGGGCTATGTCCGTAACCTTTGTTCTCCTGTGGATATCTTCATTCCTGATTCGATCACGCAAGAAAACTCCGATTATAGCCCTTTCCATTGATTGCCCTTTGGGTGACTTTAAGCCTTCTGACTAGCCGTGTGTGTGGAAGGTGTGTTTATGTGTATAAAAAGATTTCTTGTTTTACTGAGTTGAGAAGGAGGTTTATTGCAGTGCAAGGAGGACGAATGTCTGTTTTTCATACAACCGCTCTACGCGATTATGACGTTATTACACATTTTTCATTAGATATTTTGGAAACGCAGTATTTGTGGATATTATCTAGGCTTCCATTGAAATCAATTTATAAATTTGTGTAAAACTAATCCAGTAAAAACCTCTGAAAATCTGCTATTTTGCATGAACTTTGGCATTCCATAATTTACTTAAAAATTAAAAAGGTCAAAAAGGTATAACAATAGAGCCTTGCAAATTTAATCAAGATTCTAAATGACGACAATTTTTTTCAAAAACTTTTAAGAATTAAAAAAAAGACACGTATTTCCTGGAACAAGTTTTGTAAAATATTCGAGTAAATCACGGAATTACCGAATGCTAACAGACTTTTCAGGCGTTATCTCTCTTTTTTCGCGTTGCCTTTTCGTCAAACATCGCGTTGGATTGCGTTAGATGAAGTAACAAGCTTTTATACCATGCTCGATGTTGACGATAGGCGAGTGAAAAAGAACCCTATACCAGCAAACGATCTAGATGCTTCCAGCGATACCTTATTCCATTTCACTCAGTGAAAATTTTTACTGTCTACTCATATAGTTCGCTGATCAATAGATGGATGGATGGACAGTGTGTAGTAAAGGGTCCGTTGGTTACTCTTAGAGCACGAAAACTTGTAAACTATTTGGATTAAAAGAAATTGTGACAGATGTTGGTTTATCAATCTTTTATTTTGGGTAACAATGGAAAACTTCAGTTTACGCATTATACAATATACAGGGTAATTGTTTCATTATGTGTATGGATATGACATTACATTATGTGTATATTTGCTGTTGATATACATTTGTACATAAGTTTATGTGGTATTTTTAAGTTTGCTTAGATTATGTTTGAATTCATCCATTTAGATTTATTTTTTTACAAAAAATATGTTCTTTTTATCTACTATCCCATAACTTATTACATTGAAACCCTGTAGGAATCCTGTTCGATATAATCTTGATAGAATTTAAGCGCGCAAATCACTCCTAGATCTTGTCGCGATAGATTGAATAGAGTCAGTCATATCATCCAAGAATGACTTGAACTCTGTGAGAACTTCTCCTAAGATTATGCTAAGAATGTTGTATTCATAAACCTTCTTGTTGTGAGCATAGTATTGGATGAGCGTAGCTTCCATGGAGTAAGCGGTAGGCCTAACTACCAATTCAATGTCACCCGCTTCACTTGTACCGTTCTCGTAAGCGATGTAAGACTTGTTGTCAACGATGACAGGGACACCATTTTCGATGACGAAAGGTGGGTTGATAATATTTAAGTACGATGGGTTAGCAGGCAGACCTTCAATCTTCTTTACTTCATCACCAATCAATACATAGACGTTCTTATCATTTGTGTAGTAATATAAATTGTTCTGGTAATCCAAAATTATTTCCTGAGCGTTGACTACTTTGTCAACTACCTCCTTCTTTGTTCCTTCTTCAGTAACTTTTAAAAGCACATTAGCAGCTGTCAAGGCATAAATGACATCACTGCCATTAACTTTGGCGATACTAATGAGGTCATCAGTCACTGTTCCGTATTTCTCAGCCTTGTTTTCAGCAGCATTGTACGAGTAGATTCCGTCTTTGGCAGCGAAGTAAGCTGTTTTGGTGTCATCGTTTGCCGCAGCGGCGTCCCTTCCGTTGTCGAGTAACTTAGTAGCCTGTCCATTCTTCAACATGTAGAGACCTTGGTCGACTTTGTTACCATTCTCTTGAACGTCAGCTAAGACAATGAAAGTGATGCTGTCAGAGTCAGATCCTTCATCTTCGTCTTCATCTGTGTCGTCTCCAAAGTTTAGGGCGTTTAAGGGAGTTAATATCTTAACGATGTCATGGTCTGCGGTGTATACTGCTAGTGAGTCTGGGAAGAACTCTTCGGTGATTGTAAGAGTGTCTTTATTGAGAGATTCTGCGATCACGTTATCAGAGGTTGGAGCGGAATACGCTAACCCCGCTAGGAGAGATGCCGTGAAGAATATTAGCAGCTTCATGTTGTGATCTGGAATTAAGAGAAGTATTAGTATTTATTGTTCTATACAGTTGGAATAAATGGAAGATCAAACAGGGAATAAGTTTAGTTCATGAAAAACATATAGCGAATTAATAATAGATTTTTGATGGTAAAAATCTTAACGCTTGACCATAGTGTAATTGAAATAGTTTGTTTTACACAAGGAATATGTATCTTTTTTTTCGTTAACTTAGAAGTTTGATTTTTTTACAGTTTTAAGAGACTGCAGATCTGAGTATATGGTTTTTAATTTCAACTCGATACCTCCACGCGTTCCCGATATAAAGGGTCTTGACAGACAGACAGACAGACGGACAACAAAGTGATCCCGTTTTTTCCTTTTGTGGTACGGGACCCTAAAAATCAAATAAAATACAATATCTACAAACATAATATGTATGATCATTAAATGTACAAATATTTTTTTTCATTCCTGCATTTTTTCAATGCATCTTATTGCTACTTGAGTGAACCTCAGCTGGCTGCAGTTAAACACATCTATCTCAGTAAAAATAGTGTTCAACAATCTGACGGCGCGTGATATGGGGGCAAAATTACGTAACATAGAATATTAAGTATAAAATATTGATAACTTTAAAGTCGGTTATCGATCAGAACCCCTGTAGCTACCTATTGTGCACGTGTTGTCTATAATCTTATTTGGTTCACGAGTTCATTTAATTTCGATAAGCCTTAAACAAAATAAAATCATAAAATGTAAAGTTTATCACGTATGTGAACAATAACGTCGTGTATATCATCTTTATATATATAACTAGTAAAATTTCAGTAACAACACCTTTACAAGGTGTTGTTACTGAAACTTTACTATTTTAAAAAAATAGTAAAAATAAATTTATTATTATTTTATAAATAAATAATAATAATAATGTTACGTGTTGGTGCACTTAGGTATATTAGCTGATAATAAATCCAGCATATCTTGGCAAATTACATTAATAATATAAACATGAAAGTTAGTGTTTGTATGGATGTATCCTCCTCCTCCTTGTGTCATATTCCTCAATGCTGAGTGTCGTGACCTCCCTACTTCATCACTTTCATTTTTATGTTGTTCTTCCATATATTCCTGTCTCTGGCGGTGTGAAGGGCCTCGGGTATGCATGTATGGATGTATGTCGCTCTTTCACGCAAAAACTACTAAATGGATTTTGATGAAACTTTACGATAATATAGCTTATACGTCAAAATAACACAAAGGTTATAATTTATAAAGATATTGTGTGAATTGTCCAAAATATAACGATGTGTCAAGAAAGTAGGAAAAAAATTATTCTGCCATCTGCGACCTATTCTGAAGAACATAAGGTACTCGAAATACTATTCCTGTGCAGACGAAGTCGCGGGCACCAGCTAGTATAAAAGAAACCGGTCAAGTGGGAGTTAAACTCGTGCGCCGAAGGTTCCTGGAATTTTTACGAATCGGTTTTTTTTTTGTTATCAGTTATGATTTTCCTTTTTCCCTAAGGCCGCGTTCCTACTGTATCGTGACGACAGATAATCGTGTAGTTTTTGTGTCGTGCGTGGCTAATATAGGTATATTTAAATGCACCTTCAAAATTTAAATCAAAGAGGTTTCAACACTACTTTAAGGTCTTTTTAACATAGCATGGGTGAGATGACAGCAGGACGAAAGTATATGCATCTTTAGGATAAGATAAAAGGACAGGTAGCTTTTTTTTAAATTCCTGATAGGTTTGCGCTTAACCGCTATCTCGCCTGATTGAAAGCAACGATGCGGTCGACGATGGAGCGCGCTTACCTAGGAGCAACCTATTCACTCTTGACTTAAAGATTCCCGGGTTGTAGCCATCAGGAAACACAGATTCCAGCAAGGAATTCCACTCCTTAGCTGAACGTTTAATGAATGTGTTTCCAAAATGTTTTGTGAGTATAGATGGGATGTCCATCATATACCGGTGGCGCATCGCCGTATGCCTGGTGGTCCGATGATGGAACGGGCTAGGCGGAATTAGGTTATGCAATTCCGACGCACACTCCCCGAAATGCAACCGGTAGAAAACCGACAGGCTAGCAACTGGGCGTCGATGCTCAAGACTTTGAAGCTTCGACTCAACGATTGCATCATTGCCGTTGATCCTCCTGGCTCGTCTCTCAATTGCCTCCAGTGCATCAAGCTGGTATCGGGCAGATCCGTCCCAAAGATGAGAGCAGTACTCTATACACATACATATACATTATATGAATCTGACAGCTGTCACCCGCACCATCCTATAGTAATTGTATTGCATTGTGTGGTTGTGTGTATGGAAATTACTTGTCTTAGTCAGAAAAAGTCTGATATTCCCTCTCGCTCTACCCGGAGCAGGAGAAGTTAAGATTTCTCATATAAAATAGCGGCCCCAGTTTTTTTTTGCCCTAGGACCGTTGATCACCTATCTACGCTACTGGTTGAGCTTACAAAAAACGTTTATTTTTATTAGAAATAAGTACCCTATGAAACTCAAAATGGTGCGCTATTAAGCTAGAACTGAATTAGACCGACGCACACGTGTAACACGGCTGATTTAGTGAAACTCAATTACACAGACACAGAACAACTTCTAGAAATTTTGGCATAATGTTATCTGCCCCCCTAGCCAAGTTGCAAACGATAAACGTGAACGCTTAGTAATCTCCAATAGATTTTCAACTTTATACCTAAGAGCATAAAGTTGAAAATCTATTAAAGACTACTGAGCGTTAGCGACCGGAACGAACGAAAACACTATGTAATCTTCAATAGATTTTCAACTTTATATCCAATAACATAAAGTTGAAAATCTATTAAAGACTACTGAGAGTTTACGTTTATCGTTTGTGACTTGGCTAGGGGGGCAGATCCTCGTTTGTCTTTATTTTTGTATAATTTCATAGACATAGTTTTAGGTATTAATGTACTATAAGCTTATTTTCGTAATTATTTATTTTTAATATAATTTTTTATAATAGTTTTACTGTAACTTAAAATTTTACTGTCGCAATGAAAGACTGTAAAGTGATGGCCTGAAACACAGGTTTAAATTAACCTAGATCGGGCAGTCCACTATCAAACATTGCAATTCCGAACCACGATTAATTGCACCTTTAATAATATTTTAGTTTTAGTATATTTTTAGGCACTATAATTGTATGGGAAACCTTGTTACTGTTGGCTTATATGCTAATTTTTTGTAAACGTTAATTGAATAAAATTTTATTATTATTTTTATATATTTTATTTATCTCAGGTCCTGGACCTTTAGGAGGCGTACGAGGAGCCGAAGCCAACTCGCAGAGGCCCTTTAGATAATTATAATGGAACATAATACCAACCGACGATTATCCCTGTACGCGCTATGCTAGTGCACCCAAGGACAACCCCCGGTTATTGAAAAACTGTTGCGACATATGGAGAACAAAGATAATAGGGCTATGGTTTTTGGAGTCTTAAGTGGACTGGTAACATGGAACTATGTCAAGACTATGGCCCCTGCCTGAAAACGTTATTAATATGCATCGAAAAAAGGCAGGGGGTGACTTGCACACTCAATAAATGGGCCCCCAAAAACGGCCGCTAGCACGAAGTGACGTAGCAACAAGAGGGCAACATATCCTGAGGTGCTTGAGGAGTGGAGAGGTATACCACGGCTATCAGGACAATCCCGGAAGTACGGTCAAGATCCCTACCAGCACCTTACTGGATTATACATCCTTCTCCCGAGCACGTTTGCTCTTGCGAATCTCCACTCAAGCCAGCCAATAAAGGCAAGAGAGAGGTGGGAGCTCAGTTCCTCGTCAGTGTTCACTACGGCCGGCCAATAAAGGCAAGCCGGAGATGAAGAACAAGAATTCTCCCGGGAGATCGGGTCCGTGGGGTCGCTAATGCCCAACAGTTCGCCACAAAACTGCGCTGCGGATTATATCTCTCTTAGTCTGGCCCCTCACCCTAGGCATATTACGGCAAAGCAAACTTTACCGATACAGACCTAGGGTATATTGGAGCACGCAAGCCCCACCACGACGTCAACGTAGAGATACGGCGATGGGGTTATTATTATTATTATTTATTTGTACGTAGGACGACGTCGCGTGGCGTGGATCAAGCGTAGCTCTACAAGTCTAGTTTCCACAGATAATGTATGGAGACCGACGCGACTAGATCGGCATGTGTGGCACACGTGTGCGCAGTGTAGTTCTAGCTTTACTGGGCTTCATCAGCTAGTTAATTGTCAGTGAAAGAATTTTCGTTATCGAGTAACTATACTTTTCTAAAGATAAGGTATCTTTTACAAGCAAAAAAATCAATACCTGTTAAGCTTTTAGACGGCTTCTAATAAGCAAAAAAAATTTATATATTTTAGTAACTTAGACTACTACTTACTATGACCTAGACTTATTATTCGGTTAAGGAGTACTTGAATGACAAAATGTAAAGCAATTATTGTTGATAATGTATTTTTGTTTTGACGTAATTAATTTGAACTTTATATAATTTGACTTTTAATTTATTATAATCATGATGTACCACCTGACTTTTTGTAATCTTATTAATATTTTTTTATGTTTATTTGGATTGACTTTTATCAATGTATATTCCTATATTTTAAAGACATAACCATAATATCATATGACATTTTATTATACATTTGCATGCGAACATAAGCTGAATATGGTGAAACTGTACCTGTCCAAACATCATTGTAAACCCATAATATGCAAATAAAATGATTGATTGATTTAACTGCAATTAACCTCAAACGGAGTAAATATTAGGAGTTTATATATTTAATTTGAGCCGTTTAGGGTTGAAACACTAGGGCCATGGGGTCCGAGCAGCCATCGAGTTGTTCGGGATAGCAGTAAACAGCTGATCGTCTCTTCGCGTGACCAGAGGGCCAGGCTTTTCTTCGGTCAACGAATCAGCATTGCTCTCCAACGTGGCTATGCTGCCAGCGTTCTGAGCAATTTTTCCATTGACATAGATATGGATGGATGAATTTTTTGATGCCCAATGAGTTTTTTTCAACCCGTTTGTACATATTATTATTATTTTCAGTTTAATTTTTTTTTCGGTTGTAAAATCGTCCAAAGACATCCTCCGCTCTTGGGCCGGGCGGGAGGGTGTGTCAGACTTTTACTGACTTAAAACCCATTCCTGTTCCTTCGTTGCCTTGCATACCAGGGCCGAGTCTTCCTTTCAGAAGCAGACCCTTGACCCCAGCAGGCTTCGACCCTGCTGGGCCCCTACGATTTGTTGACATCTCCTTGAGGCGCGCGTGGAACAGTACGCGCCGTCGACGACTTGGGCTCGGTCCGGACGGTTACCGGACGATCGGGCGGCGAGCTACCCGTTGCTCGCCGTCCGCAAGCCCGCGCCTACGGTGGCCGGAAATCGGGATCGGGATCGGCTGGGGCGTGAGGGCCGCTTCCTTTGCTAGCATTACTGCTTCGCAGAAGGGGTCGACCGCCTGCCACTCCTCTTCGTTCCAGGTCATGGCCTGTACCAAGGCCCGGCGCGAGAGATCACTGCCGCCGAGCGCCCCCACGAGGGAAATCACAAAAGCTAAGAAAACAAATTTAGAAAAGATCTAGACGAACAAAAAGTGTAATCAGTACTTAAGTAGAAATGTAATCTAGTAGGCCATCTTTCTATTTTTTCAGTGTACAGGTACCATAAAACACACTTTCAGTCATAGCAATTTGATAAATGGGCATAATGGACCCGCCAATAACAGCTATTTCAGAAAATGTCGGAGAGGAAATTGGCTTAATTATCGTCATCAGTAGTCGTCACAGACTGATTGACGATAGCAATTTGAAAAGTCAGAAGGAGGAAGCTGTATATTTGTTCTAGAAGGATTTGCAGCATACGAAATCTTAGAAGGAGGGAGAGACTCAACAGCAGACTATAGTTTTGAAAGAGCTATATACTTCGGTGCAAAAGATGGTCTGTATACTCGTAAATACCATCCCGATACGCTATCAGCTAAAAAATTTGGTCCTTTTAGAGATGATATTATCCAATTACAAAAAGCAAACGGCTCTGATGCTATTTACATACTAAACTCTGAACATAAGATGTTTAAAATAGAAAAGAACGGAACTGTTAAGATTAGGGTAAAAAGCATAGATTGTGCTTTAGAATTCGTACTAGATACTTCTAATAACATCTATTATGTCTCATGTGGGGATCATATGCCTCATATAATCAAGGCAAATGGTAATGTGCTCAGCTTGACAGCAAGTGTCATAGAAGATTTCAAAGACCTAAAACTTTTAAGACCAGCATTCATTATGGAGAATTGCATACCTTTCTTTGGTGATGGAATCTTATATATTTTATATTCAAATGGAACTTATGAGAAGAAAGATTTGGTAATAAAAGAAAGACCATCAGCTTTTAGCGTAGATGCATCCTTATATTTAGTAGCAGCACTGAATGGGAAAATATATGAATTTAATGTTATGGAAGTTCTAATAAGATCGATGTTTGGCGTTGCGACAGAATGGCCAAAAGATGTAACTAAAATTATCATGTCGATCATTGATACTGCCAAAGATAATTTGTTTGGGTTTACAATGTCAATATTGTAGGTCCTAATATAATTTAGGCTAAACCATGATTTTTACTAGTCCAGTGTACCTACAATTTTAAACTTAGCAATATTATTGCAAACGCACACGTTGCCTTTACATTAAGGTTGTCCAAGTGGTAATGATCAAAATGGTGTCTATGAATTTGTTTGTCTTGTATAATATCGTCGACCACATCATCGCTTACCATCAGGTGAAATAGTGGCCAAGCGTACGCCTATCAGTAATAATAATAATAATATAATAATATTTTTATTGGAACAATAAACTTGTTTACAAAATTTTAAGTGTTCGTTAACAACTACATTAATTTAAAACTGTGTTGTAGCCATTAGCGCCCACCTCCAAGAGGGAGACGTCGGCGTTCCAAAATGTATGACAATAAATTTACAATTAATCTATATTCGTAGTTAGACTTAATTACTCTTAATCTAGAATTATAAAAGGTTAAGCAACTACCTATTAATTTGAATTATAATTACAATTCATTTATATTATTACAATTTATTTATATTATTACAATTAATTAAATAAAATCATTTAATAATCTAAAACAAAAGTGAGATCCAGGTGCTCTAGTTCACTTAGTGTGAGTGTTTGTGGGATGTGTGTGTGTGATGGTGTGTGTGTGTGTGTGTGTAGGTTAATATTAAGTAGATATACAGAAAATTGAGTAGATTTTACTCCGTTGATACGTTACATGGAAGTGGAATCAAAAGCAGATTTTGTCTTGCATTAAATCTAGACAAATAATATCTACCTATTTGTTAGATTTTCTAGTTCCTCATATGTTCGGCTATGGAGCCACTTGTTGATGAATAATGAAAAAGATATTGTTGTAAATATTGTAAATAATTAATATTAATCAGAAATGTGTCTTGCATTGTTTTATAATAAGATTAATGTGAGGCATTACAATAAAATACTCATTGTTTTTGTATGTTGTTTGTTTTAATTTACCAACATTTAATTGGACATGAAAAGAGAAGCTTTAGAACACATTAACAGGAAACTTTACTCGAACAGTGTCATTAACAGACTGGTCAGACTTGTCTAATGCGTTGACAAAAGTAATACCTACAGCTTTCTCTAATCACATGCCATTTAAGACGATCCTCGATTCTCTTATTCAGCTACCGGCCATCCTTCAAAGATTATCGCTCCTCTTAGCCTGAGTAAAACGGATTTCATCAGTCAGGTTGTCCACGGCTGGGATATAGGCCTCCTCTCTATGAGAGTTAATAGGTTGTAGTCCACCAAATGTTTTTAGTGTGGTTTGGAAAACTACTTTTATTTTTTTTATTTTTTTCTCGACTAAGTGAGCCCAAAACTAGATTTCTGACTATAACCTGTATCTGTTGAATTATGTTCATCTGTTCCCCTATTACTTCTAAGCCATTTATCATAACTTGATAAATAAGATATCGTTGGAAGCGTCAGGTTATAATTTTAAAATAAAATCTAAATAATGTTTTATTATATTTATTTATTTAAACTTCATGTACAGTAGTGGTACATAGGCGGACTTAATGCAACAAGGCATTCTCTACTAGTCAACCTTTATTAACCAATATTCGTGGTTATGACATTATAATGGTGTGTGTATTAGCCATTTATATATTCTGAGAGAAGTAACGATCGCAAATCACTTCTAGATCCTTTCTTATTATCTAAGAATGACTTAAATTCTGATTGAGTTTCTGCGGAGAGCATGCTAGGAATGTTGATTTCATAAACCTTTTTGTTGTGAGCATAGTATTGGATGAGTGTAGCCTCGACAGAATAAGCGGTAGCGTTGTTTACTGTTTCACCACCACTCACACTTGTACCGTTCTCATAAGCGACATAGAGCTTGTTGTCAACGTAGATAAAAACACCATTGCCGATGAAAAAAGGTGGGTTGATGATATACAATTTCGATGGGTTACTAGGTAGACCCTCAATCTTCTTTATTTCATCACCAGCCAATACATACACATTGTTCTCATTCGTGTAGTAATATAAATTATTCTCGTAATCCAAAATAACTTTTTTAGCTTTGACTACTTTGTCAACTACCTTCTTCTTTGTTCCTTTTTCAGTGATATTGAGGAGCACATTATCAGCTGTCAAGGCATAGATAATATCACTGCCGTTAACTTTAGCGATACTAATGAGGTCATCAGTCACTGTTCCAAATTTTTCGGCCTTGTTTTCAGCAGCATTGTACGAGTAGATTCCATCATTGGCAGCGAAGTAAGCTGTTTTGGTGTCATCGTTTGCTGCAGTGGCGTCCCTTCCGTTGTCGAGTAACTTAGTAGCCTGTCCATTTTTTAACATGTAGAGACCTTGGTCGATCTTGTCACCATTCTCTTGGACATCAGCTAAGACAATGAAAGTGATGGAGTCAGAGTCAGATCCTTCATCGTAGTCAGTGATATCTGCGTCTTCTTCAAAGTTTAGTGCGTTTAAGGGTGTTAATATCTTGACGATGTCATGTTCTGCGGTGTATACTACAATTGCGTTATCAGAGGCTGAAGCGGTATACGTTAACCCCACTAAGAGAGATGCCGTGAAGGATATTAGTAGTTTCATGTTGTGATCTGAAATAAAAAGAAGAAGTATGTACATACAAACTATAAATACTATTATACTAAACCTAACTATGTACATACACGGTGGAGCACACGGTGGAGGTGTGCCCCGCTTGGGCAGAGCAACGCCGTGTCCTCGTGGGGGCGATCGGCGGCGGCGATCTCTCGCGCCGGGCTTTGGTACAGGCCATGGTCCGGAGCGAGGAGGAGTGGCAGGCGGTCGCCTCCTTCTGCGAAGCAGTAATGCTAGCAAAGGAGGCGGCCGATCGCGTGAGGCAACGGTCCTCACGCCCCAATCGCCGCCGGGATTCCGATCCCGATTTCCGGCCACCGTAGGCGCGGGCTTGCGGACGGCGAGCAATGGGTAGCCCGCCGTCCGACCGTCCGGTAACCGTCCGGACCGAGCCCAAGTCGTCGACGGCGCGTATTGTTCCACGCGTGCCTCAGGGAGATGTCAGCAAATCGTAGGGGCCCAGCAGGGTCGAAGCCTACTGGGGCCATGGGTAGTGTGAAAACGAAACCCGGGGCCTTGGGACGAAGGCAACGAAGGAACAGGAGTGGGTTTTTAGTCAGTAAAAGTCTGACACTATCTCCTGCTCCACCCAAGAACGGGATTTGTCATTAGATGATTTTCCCACCTAAAAAAAAAAAAAAAAACTATGTACATATAATACAAAAACATCTATTACACTCAGGCGTCGAAGTACTCCTCCACATCGCTGTCATCCGGAAATGTGCCCAGAAGGCTGGCAGCATTGCCACGTTTAATGGCAATGCTAATTCTTTGAGCGAAGAACGAGCCAGCCCACTGGTCACGCAAAGTATCGATCAGACGGCGTGAAATTTCCTTAAAAAGAAGACGCGCACTCGGACCCCATGACCCAAGCGTTTCGACTCCAAACGGCTCAAAACTGTAATTACCAATAAGATTACAGTATTTGCGTCGTTTGAGGGTCTCAGCAGCCGCAGCGGCAGCGCTGGCACGGCCCGCCGAACTAAGAACATGGGATGGCGCAAGGGTGTCGACACAGGTTGCGTTCCACACCAGAGGCCTACCCACCTTCCACGGCACCAACGGCATACCATCTGGTCTCTTCCCATCGTCACGTACCAAGCCGCTAGGTTCTAATACGGCAGGTACGCCAGCGGTGACGAGAGCTCGACGAATAATGTCGTTGATGCTAGCATGCCGTGCTGCATGCGGGCTGCGCTCCTGCAGCAGGACAGGCCATGGTGTCCGAGGCTGTCGACAGCTTCGCCACAGTGGCACCGATGTGGAGCAAAGTAGAAGTAGAAGCAGTATTATTAATTTATTTATTGAATGCTTTATGCATACAAAAGTACAGAGGCTTGCTTAATGCCTTAGGCATTTCCTTAGGGGCGTAAGCCTACTGGAGCCAAGGGTCTGCTTCTGAAAGGAAGACTCGGCCCTGGTATGAAAGGCAACGAAGGAACAGGAGTGGGTTTTTAGTCAGTAAAAGTCTGACACTATCTCCCGTTCCTCCCAAGATCTGGATTTGTCATTAGATGATTTTCCCACCTAAAAAAAAACCCTCTTTCTCGATTGTACATTTTAACACGTCATGCTAGTGTCCCAGAGTAAATAACAACTTAACTGTAAAAGAAATTTTCTTTTGAAATAAAACAGTTAAGTTGTTATTCCTCTTCTTATGCAGAGAAAAAAAAGAGAGATGCTTGCGTACTATGTTAAAAATGACAAAAATAGTTCAAATGGCAGCTTACCTTAAATACTAGCTCACAGAATGAACAAAGATATCAAACTACGTAACATATATGCAGACTTAGTTAAATGTACAGTAGACCACAGTAACTGATTTATCGTAGACGAGGTAAACGCTAACACTATCGATGGACACGACTGAATATAATTTTACATTCATCGATACGACAAGGAAGAACTTGTTTATTAGCTAGCGGTTTAACAAGTTTTTAGGGTCCCGAACCTCAGTCAACAAAAACGGAGTCCTTAAAAGATTTTAAAGTCAAAGTCAAAAGTTTTTTATTTCACATAGGCCTACATGGGCACTTATAAAACGTCAGAAGCTAGTGCACGGTTCCAAATTGGTCGTTTCCTATGGAGAAGAACCGGCAAGAAATTTCATGGTTACTCTTTTAAAAAAAATTGTTGTTCTTACAATATTTCCATAATTATATGTATATAATATTATGTAAGGACAGTGTAGACCGGTCAATATTGTACTAAAAAGTACAATAAAAATAATCATAATAAAAAGTGAGTCGTAATAGGTAGTAACCTAAGCATTCGCGGAGTCTACAGTTTTCTCACATTCACGTTATAAAAAAAAGAGGCTATGTAAAAAAAAGGCAAGAAAAAGAAATAATTACAATTATCAATAAATGAGACGTTAGCAAGATAAATGACTAACGAATTTATGGTGGTTGGTGTCTAATAATATAAAAAATATTGCAAAAGCAATGTGTTAGAAAAAAAAAAGAAAAAAGTAAATATTACAACAATTGTGGAGCAGTTAATAGATACATTTACACAATATTATGAGTTATCAGGGGTCACATGTACATCCACGACCAAATACTCCATCTCGTCAGCTCTTCTGTGAATTGAAGAGCTAAACGAGATGGAGTACCCAGTCGCAAACACACGACCCTGGCGAATAGGACCCAAAAACATTAGTCGGACTAATCCGACGCACCAGTCGGGTCTGCTACCATTTGGAGCAGTGGAAAAATTCAAACTTCGTATATTAAAGTTAGGATAGTTTATGCTTCGTTTCAGGAGCATAAACAATTTTGACTCTCGCAAAACCTATGGTGTCCTTTCCGTTGACCTAGAATCCTAAAATTTTACAAGAAGCAAGTTCTCATAGCACAAGTAAAAAAAAAAGTCTGACAATCGTTTTTTTCGTCACAAAATAATTAGGTACTTTTTTTCGAATCGAAATAATTTTCGAGACTCGATTATAGCAGGTAATTTTGTAAGGAACCCTAGGTGCGCGAGTCCGACTCGTACTTTTTTTTTCGTATTTGATTGGTCTTTTTGTTACGATATGACCTTCCTTTTAGTCAAGTTTTATGCACGTCATACAGAAAAAGATTTCTGGGGAGTCGAGAATTTAGAAGTGTTTTAACAATTATTGAATATACCTAGTTGAAAACAATAGCAAGTAACTGTTACCCGTAGTGAAGAAAATCAAGACGTTTGAGACTCAAGCAAAAAACAAAAGATTAATTATTGGGATGAGGTAACGTAATTACTGAAGAGTCATCATCATTTCGGCCAAAAGCGTCCACAGTTGGATATAGGCCTCCCCCAAGTGTCGCCATAACCTTTCGGCCCCTTCGACCATCTGTTCAGCAATGTACTGGCACTTAAGTTTGACAACTCATCGAGCTATGTCCGTAACCTTTGTTCTCCTGTGGATATCTTCATTCCTGATTCGATCACGCAAGAAAACTCCGATTATAGCAATTTCCATTGCCCTTTGGGTGACTTTAAGCCTTCTGACTAGCCGTGTGTGTGGAAGGTGTGTTTATGTGTATAAAAAGAGTTCTTGTTTTACTGAGTTGAGAAGGAGGTTTATTGCAGTGCAAGGAGGACGAATGTCTGTTTTTCATACAACCGCTCTTACGCGATTATGACGTTATTACACATTTTTCATTAGATATTTTGGAAACGCAGTATTTGTGGATATTATCTAGGCTTCCATTGAAATCAATTTATAAATTTGTGTAAAACTAATCCAGTAAAAACCTCTGAAAATCTGCTATTTTGTTTTGCATGAACTTTGGCATTCCATAATTTACTCAAAAATTAAAAAGGTCAAAAAAGTATAACAATAGAAGCCTTGTTAATTTAATCAAGATTCTGAATGATGTCAATTTAAAAAAAAAAAAAACTTTTAAGGGTATAAAAAAAACACGTATTTCCTGTAACAAGTTTTGTAAAATATTCGAGTGAATCACGGAATTACCGAATGCTAACAGAGGCTTTTCAGGCGTTATCTCGCTTTTTTCGCGTTGCCGTTTCGTCAAACATCGCGTTGGATTGCGTTAGATGAAGTAACAAGCTTTTAAATCATGCTCGATGTTGACGATAGGCGAGTGAAAAAGGACCCTCTTAAAAGTGTTAATTATCATGTAGCCTATACCAGCAAACGATCTAGATGCTTCCAGCAATACCTTATTCCATTTCACTCAGTGAAAATTTTTACTGTCTACTCATAAAGCCCGCTGATCAATAGATGGATTGATGGACAGTGTGTAGTAAAGGGTCCGTTGGTTACTCTTCGAGCACGAAAACTTGAAAACTATTTGGATTAAAATAAACTGTGACAGATGTTGGTTTATCAATCTTTTAATTCAGGTAAAAACAGAACAGTTCATTTTGTTATCTTCAGTTTACGCATTATACAGGGTAATTGTTTCATTATTTATGTATGGATATGACATTACATTATGTGTATATGTGGTATTTTTAAGTTTGCTAAGGTGTTTTGTATGTTTGAATTCATCCATTTAGATTTATTTTTTTACAAAAAATATGTTCTTTTTATCTACTATCCCATAACTTATTACATTGAAACCCTGCAGGAATCCTGTTCGATATAATCTTGATAGAATTTAAGCGCGCAAATCACTCCTAGATCTTGTCGCGATAGATTGAATAGAGTCAGTCATATCATCCAAGAATGACTTGAACTCTGTGAGAACTTCTCCTAAGATTATGCTTAGAATGTTGTATTCATAAACCTTCTTGTTGTGAGCATAGTATTGGATGAGCGTAGCTTCCATGGAGTAAGCGGTAGGCCTAACTACCAATTCAATGTCACCCGCTTCACTTGTACCGTTCTCGTAAGCGATGTAAGACTTGTTGTCAACGATGACAGGGACACCATTTTCGATGACGAAAGGTGGGTTGATAATATTTAAGTACGATGGGTTAGCAGGCAGACCTTCAATCTTCTTTACTTCATCACCAATCAATACATAGACGTTCTTATCATTTGTGTAGTAATATAAATTGTTCTGGTAATCCAAAATTATTTCCTGAGCGTTGACTACTTTGTCAACTACCTCCTTCTTTGTTCCTTCTTCAGTAACTTTTAGGAGCACATTGGCAGCTGTCAAGGCATAAATGACATCACTGCCGTTAACTTTAGCGATACTAATGAGGTCATCAGTCACTGTTCCGTATTTCTCAGCCTTGTTTTCAGCAGCATTGTACGAGTAGATTCCGTCTTTGGCAGCGAAGTAAGCTGTTTTGGTGTCATCGTTTGCCGCAGCGGCGTCCCTTCCGTTGTCGAGTAACTTAGTAGCCTGTCCATTCTTCAACATGTAGAGACCTTGGTCGACTTTGTTACCATTCTCTTGAACGTCAGCTAAGACAATGAAAGTGATGCTGTCAGAGTCAGATCCTTCATCTTCGTCTTCATCTGTGTCGTCTCCAAAGTTTAGTGCGTTTAAGGGAGTTAATATCTTAACGATGTCATGGTCTGCGGTGTATACTGCTAGTGAGTCTGGGAAGAACTCTTCGGTGATTGTGAGAGTGTCTTTATTGAGAGATTCTGCGATCACGTTATCAGAGGTTGGAGCGGAATACGCTAACCCCGCTAGGAGAGATGCCGTGAAGAATATTAGCAGCTTCATGTTGTGATCTGGAATTAAGAGAAGTAGAAGTATTAGTATTTATTGATTTATACAGTTGGAATAAATGGAAGATCAAACAGGGAATAAGTTTAGTTCATGAAAAACATTTATGGAATTAAGAATAGATTTTTGGTGGTAAAAATCTTAACGGTTGACAATAGTGTAATTGAAATAGTTTGTTTTACACAAGGAATAACTCCTGTATCGTGGGTCCATTTACAAACGTGTTACAAACTCACGTACATAAGACACCCAGATCAACTAAACAGTATTAAGATATGGAACAGTACGGAAATTACCTACAAATATTCGATACGGCACACTAAAAAAAACTAATTGTAGCTGTTTGAGCCTCGAAGATTTTTCCGAATCGCAAAAAATTTTTGTTGTGACGTAGCCACAAATTTACGGTTTTCAGGTTTTATTCCTATATCTGTGCTATAAGACCTTGCTTTATGCCAAATTTCAGGATTCTGGGTCAACGGGAAGTACCCTATGAATTTTGAATGTACGTTTTTGCGACATAAACGGCCGTATCTTTTTTTTCGTTAACTTAGAAGTTTGATTTTTTTACAGTTTTAAGAGACTGCAGATCTGAGTATATGGTTTTAATTTCAACTCAATACCTCCACGCGTTCCCGAGATAAAGGGTCTTGACAGACAGACAGACAGACTGACAACAAAGTCATCCTATAAGGGTTCCGTTTTTTCTTTTTTAGGTACGGATAGTGACTAGTGGCAATTTTTTACAGATACGCAAATCTGTAAAAAATTGCCACTAGTAACTATAATGCCCACTACAGTGATCCGGGATCCAGACAGACAGACGGAGAACAAAGTAATCCTATAAGGGTACCGTTTTTTCCTTTTGTGGTACGGGACCCTAAAAATCAAATAAAATACAATACAAACATATGTGGGATCATTAAATTTTAATGTAAAAAATATTTTTTTTTTCATTCCTGCATATTTTCAATGCATCTTATTGCTACTTGAGTGAACCTCAGCTGGCTGCAGTTAAACACATCTATCTCAGTAAAAATAGTGTTCAACAATCTGACGGCGCGAGATAGGGGGCAAAATTACATAACATAGAATATGTATAAAATATTGATAACTTTAAAGTCGGTTATCGATCAGAACCCCTAGCTACCTATTGTGCACGTGTTGTCTATAATCTTATTTAGTTCACGAGTTCATTTAATTTCGATAAGCATAAACAAAATAAAATCATAAAAGGTAAAGTTTATCACGTATGTGAACAATAAAATCGTGTATTTATCATCTTTAAATATATATCTAGTAAAATTTACTATTAAATTATTACTGAAACTTTACTATTTTAAAAAAATAGTAAAAATAAATTTATTATTATTTTATAAATAAATAATAATAATAATGTTACGTGTTGGTGCACTTAGGTATATTAGCTGATAATAAATCCAGCATATCTTGGCAAATTACATTAATAATATAAACATGAAAGTTAGTGTTTGTATGGATGTATCCTCCTCCTCCTTGTGTCATATTCCTCAATGCTGAGGGTCGTGACCTCCCTACTTCATCACTTTCATTTTTATGTTGTTCTTCCGTCTATTCCTGTCTCTGGGCGGTGTAAAGGGCCTTGGGTATGCATGTATGTTACTCTTTCACGCAAAAACTACTGAATGGATTTTGATGAAACTTTACGATAATATAGCTTATACGTCAAAATAACACAAAGGCTATAATTTATAAAGATATTGTGTGAATTGTTCAAAATATTACGATAAGTGTCAAGAAAGTAGGAAAAATAATAATTCTGCCATCTCGGAGCTATTCTGAAGAAAATAAGCTACTCGAAATACTAATCCTGTGCAGACGTAGTCGCGGGCACCAGCTAGTATAAAAAAAAACCGGTCAAGTGGGAGTTAAACTCTTGCGCCGAAGGTTCCTGGAATTTTTACGAATCGATTTTTTTTTTTGTTATCAGTTATGATTTTCCGACTTTTTCCCTAAGGCCGCGTTCCTACTGTATCGTGACGACAGATAATGGTGTAGTTTTTGTGTCGACTCGTGGCTAATATAGGTATATTTAAATGCACCTTCAAAATTTAAATTAAAGAGGTTGCAACACTACTTTAAGGTCTTTTTAACATAGCATGGGTGAGATGACAGCAGGACGAAATTATGCATCTTTAGGATAACATAAAAGGACAGGAAGCTACTTTTTTTTTTAAATTCCTGATAGGTTCGCGCTTAACCGCTATTTCACCTGATTGAAAGCGACGATGCGGTCGACGATGGAGCGCGCTTACCTAGGAGCAACCTATTCACTCTTGACTTAAAGATTCCCTTCCCGGGTTGTAGCCATCAGGAAACACAGATTCCAGCAAGGAATTCCAACTCCTTAGCTGTACGCATAATGAATGTGTTCCCAAAATGTTTTGTGGGTATAGATGGAATGTCCATCATGTACCGGTGGCGCATCGCCGTATGCCTGGTGGTCCGATGATGGAACGGGCTAGGCGGAATTAGATTATGCAATTTCGACGCACACTCCCCGAAATGCAACCGGTAGAAAACCGACAGGCTAGCAACTGGGCGTCGATGCTCAAGACTTTGAAGCTTCGACTCAACGATTGCATCATTGCCGTTGATCCTCCTGGCTCGTCTCTCAATTGCCTCCAGTGCATCAAGCTGGTATCGGGCAGATCCGTCCCAAAGATGAGAGCAGTACTCTATACACATACATATACATTATATGAATCTGACAGCTGTCACCCGCACCATCCTATAGTAATTGTATTGCATTGTGTGGTTGTGTGTATGGAAATTACTTGTCTTAGTCAGAAAAAGTCTGATATCTCGCTCCACCCGGAGCAGGAAAAGTTAAGATTTCCCATGTAAAAAAGTGGCCCCAGTTTTTTTTCTTGGCCCTAGGACTGTTGATCACCTATCTACGCTACTGGTTGAGCTTACAGGAATCGTTTATTTTTCTGAGAAATAAGTACCCTATGAAACTCAAAATGGCGCGCTATTAAGCTAGAACTACATTAGAACGACGCACACGTGTAACACGGCTGATTTAGTGAAACTCAATTACACAGACACAGAACAACTTCTAGAAATTTTGGCATAATGTTATCTGCCCCCCTAGCCAAGTTGCATCGTTCGATGTACAAATCTGGCGTGTTATACGTGTGCGTCGGTCTAATGTAGTTCTAGCTTTAGACAGTGATAAATATTTTACAAGTATCAAAATGTTTTCCACTCTAATCCAGCTTTTTTTCTTCTTTTCTAAGTTTATCTAGGACATTTCCGACACCAGCCCCCCTAGCCAAGTTGCAAACGATAAACGTGAACGCTTAGTAATCTCCAATAGATTTTCAACTTTATACCTAAGAGCATAAAGTTGAAAATCTATTAAAAACTACTGAGCGTTAGCGACCGGAACGAACGAAAACACTATGTAATCTTCAATAGATTTTCAACTTTATATCCAATAACATAAAGTTGAAAATCTATTAAAGACTACTGAGAGTTTACGTTTATCGTTTGTGACTTGGCTAGGGGGGCAGATCCTCGTTTGTGTTTATTTTTGTATAATTTCATAGACATAGTTTTAGGTATTAATGTACTAAGTATAAGCTTATTTTCGTAATTATTTATTTTTAATATAATTTTTTATAATAGTTTTACTGTAACTTAAAATTTTACTGTCGCAATGAAACTGGACTGTAAAGTGATGGCCTGAAACACAGGTTTAAATTAACGTAGCTTGGGCGGTCCAATATCAAACATTGCAATTCTGAACCACGATTAATTGCACCTTTAATAATATTTTAGTTTTAGTATATTTTTAGGCACTATAATTGTATGGGAAACCTTGTTACTGTTGGCTTAATGCAAATTTTTTATAAACGTTAATTGAATAAAATTTTATTATTATTATTATATTTATTTATTTTTATATACATATCATTTATATTTTTAAATATTTCTTTAGAAAAAACACATTAAAAAAAAACATTTAAAAATATAAAAAATAGTAGCCCACCGGCATCGGGAACAGAGTCCAAGCTGCCGGCGGTCAGGGCTCCTGAGAGAGGAATCATTATTATTATTATTATTATCAATATTTATCTCAGGACCCTGAGGTCCTGGACCTTTGGAAGGCGTACGAGGAGCCGAAGCCAACTCGCAGAGGCCCTTTAGATAATTATAATGGAACATGATACCAACCGACGATTATCCCTGTACGCGCTATGCTAGTGCACCCAAGGACAACCCCCGGTTGTTGAAAAACTATTGAGACATATGGAGAACAAGATAATAGGGCTATGGTTTTTGGAGTCTTAAGTGGACTGGTAACATGGAACTATGTTAAGACTATGGCCCCTGCCTGAACAACGTTATTAATATCCATCGAAAAAATATTATTATTATTATTATTTATTTGTACGTAGGACGACGTCGCGTGGCGTGGATCTAGTGTAGCTCTACAAGTCTAGTTTCCATATAAAATGTATGGAGACCGACGCAACTAGATCGGCATGTGTGGCACACGTGTGAGCAGTGTAGTTCTAGCTTTACTGGGCTTCATTAGCTAGTTATTTGTCAGTGAAAGAATTTTCGTTATCGAGTAACTATGCTTTTCTAAAGATAAGGTATCTTTTACAAGCAAAAAAATCAATCCCTGTTAAGCTTTTTAAACAGCCTTTACAAAGCAAAAAAAAAAAAATAATTTTAGTAACTGCAATTAACCTCAAACGGAGTAAATATTTGGAGTTTATATATTTAATTTGAGCCGTTTGGGGTTGAAATACTAGGGCCATGGGGTCCGAGCGCTCATCGAGTTGTTCGGGATAGCAGTAAACAGCTGATCGTCTCTTCGTGTAACCAGAAAGCCGGGCTTTTCTTCGGCCAACGAATCAGCATTGCTATCCAACGTGGCTATGCTGCCAGCGTTTTGAGCAATTTTTCCATTGACATAGATTTGGATGGATGAATTTTTTGATGCCCATTGAGTTTTTTTCAACCCGTTTGTACATATTATTATTATTTTCAGTTTAATTTTTTTTTCTTTCTTTTGACTTAAAACCCACTCCTGTTCCTTCGTTGCCTTTCATACCAGGGCCGAGTCTTCCTTTCAGAAGCAGACCCTTGGCCCCAGCAGGCTTCGACCCTGCTGGGCCCCTACGGTTTGCTGACATCTCCTTGAGGCGCATGTGGAACAATACGCGCCGTCGACGACTTGGGCTCGGTCCGGACGGTTACCGGACGATCGGACGGCGAGCTACCCGTTGCTCGCCGACCGCAAGCCCGCGCCTACGATGGCCGGAAATCGGGATCGGGATCCGTCGGGATCGGGATCGGCTGGGGCGTGAGGGGCGTTCCCTAGCGCGTGCAGCCGCTTCCTTTGCTAGCATTACTGCTTCGCAGAAGGGGTCGACCGCCTGCCACTCCTACTCGGCCGGCGCGAGAGATCACTGCCGCCGAGCGCCCCCGCGAGGGAAATCACAAAAGCTAGGAAAACCAATTTCGAAAAGATCTAGACGAACAAAATAATCGGTAGGTACTTAAGTAGAAATGTAATCTTAAATAGTAGGCCATCTTTCTATCTTTTCAGTGTACAGGTACCATAAAACACACTTTCAGTCATAGCAATTTGACAAATGGGCATAATGGACTTGCCAATAACAGCTATTTCAGAAAATGTCGGAGAGGAAATTGGCTTAATTATCGTCATCAGTAGTCGTCACAGACTGATTGACGATAGCAGTTTGTATTGTGACTAGAAAAGGATGCTGCTACATGAAGTCATAGCATCCATAATACTGCATACAATTAGTAGCGTAATTAATATTAGACCAACTGGGATACGGCCCGGGGCGTTAAAGTATTTATGAAGAAAAGCTTTAGCGCCCCGGGCCATATCCCTGTTGGTGTAATGTTATGTAAGGTCTAATGACAACGTAACCTATTTATTTTTGGGGTTCCGTACCTCAAAAGGAAAAACGGAACCCTTATAGGACCAATTGGTCAGTGGGTCGTCTTAGGGGCCTTTGTTGTCCGTCTGTCTGTCTGTCAAGACCCTTTATCTCGGGAACGCCTTTAGGTATCGAGTTGAAATTAAAACCATATACTCAGGTCTGCGGTCCCTTGAAGCTGCAAAAAAATTAAACTTCTGAGTTAACGAAAAAAAAAGATACTGATAAATGATATTTATTTTGTAAGTAGGTTTCTTTAAAAACACTTTTACACGTCAATTTTTTTTTGTCAATTTAAACTAGATGAAGCCGTAATACTGGTAATCCGTAATATCGCAAAAAACGTATATTTCGACACTCTCAAGGAAATCAAAATTCATAGGCTACTTTCCGTTGACCTAGAATCTTGAAATTTGGCATGAAGCAAGGTCTCATAGCACAAGTATAGCGCAAGTATAGGAAAAACTCTGAAAACTGTAAATTTGTTGTTACGTCACAAAAAAAACTTTTTTCTTTCTTTTTTTAAGCCTTTTCCCTACTAGCTTGGGGTCGGCTTCCAGACCCGTGTTTTACACAGAGCAACTGCCTATCAGTGCTCCACGACCCAGTTACTCAGCAACAAGATACTCCTTGAATAGGCTGATGGTCAGACTTTCTGGCGTCAGACTACCTGTAACGACTGTCAAAGATCTTTTTTTATTTTTTATTTATTATTGATAGGCTCGCGTTTGACCACCATCTCACTTGATGGTAAGCGATGATGTGGCCGACGATGGAGCACGCTTGCCTAGAAATAACCTATTCACTCTTGACTTAAAGACCCCTAGGTTGTAGCTATCAGGGAACACAGACTCCGGCAGGGAATTCCACTCCTTAGCTGTATGCATTATGAATATGTTCCCAAAACGCTTCAAAAAGAAAAAGATCTACAAATGACAACCGGGACCAACAGCTTTACGTGCTTCACGAAAGCACGGGTGTTAGTAATGTTCTAGATAAACTTAAACTTGCCCGGTTCCGAAACCGCAACCTCATGTATGGGAGATGGGTGCCTTAACTACTGGGCCATCACGATACCCAACAGCAACGTAACATATTCGAGATGATAAAATTTTCAAGCTCACTGCGCACACTTTTAACTATTCAACTAATGCCACAGTGAAGAGTTTTAAATTTTTTTTATTGGTTCCTGCCAGTGGTGGGAGCAGTGGTGGCCGAGTGGTAACGGCCCCGACTTACGAGTTGTAGGTCGCGGGTTCAAATCCAGCTAGGCGCATTACTTTGTGTAATTTATTTCATCACCACTGCTCTCAAAACGGTGAAGGAAAACATCGTGAGGAAACCGGCATGTCCTAGAACCAAAAATTCGAAGACATGTGACGTTCACCAACCCGCACTGGGCCCGCGTGGTGGATTACGGCCCATTCCCTCTCCTAGAGAGGAGTCCTAAGTCCCAGCAGTGGGAACATTAAAAAGGCTGATTATGATTATGGTTCCAGGCAGTGGCTTCGCCCACGTTGATGTCAAAAATTATCCCAAGAGACCATACCCCAGTGATAAAAGTAACCTTTATCCTCTTCCAGGACAATGTGTGGACATCTACTTGTGTGCCAAATTTCATCCAAATCTGTTCATGGGTTTGACCGTGAAGGAGTTACAAACATAGACATGTACATATGTATATATGTATACAAACATTCGCCTTTCTGACTACTTAGGTGGGAAATCACTCGCTCTTCTTCTCTCTTCTCTCACTCTATGGTGGGGCGAGAGGTTGTGTCAGACTTTTACTGACTAAAACCCACTCCTATGTAGGAACTCTCTTCATCCTTCGAAAGAAGGATCTTTGCTATGCGTTCTAGAACCCAGGAAGTCAACCCATGAACCCAGTAGGTTTCATCGCCTTTATGATAAAAGCATGCTTATCGGTTGACTACGGCCCGAACCACTAAATATTAAAATACGCCACTGCACAGGATATGTTTATCAACTAGTTTTGGATAATATGAAGTAAATTAGGAAGTATAACTGTATATCAGTATATTACGATGATCTTCTGCTCCCCTAGCCAAGTTACGACCGTTTCGTTTCGATTCTCTTGTATCGAACGCCTCAAGTAGGCCACGCCTCCGATTCCTTTGTTCTGACGTCATCTCGACGCTGACTGAGCGTGACGTAGTCAGAACAAAGGGATCGGAGGCGTGGCCTACTCGAGGCGTTACATGCAAGAGAATTGAAACGAAACGGTCGTAACTTGGCTAGTGGGGCTGCAATGCTAGAGGACAGACGTTTGTGGAAATGGAATTGTGCCGCTGGGCAGCTCACAGCAGCAGTGAAATATAACGGGTTGATTTGATTTGATTAGGTGGCTTTTAAGCCAGCAAGCTTGGCGCTGGTCGGTAGAAGTACAGATCCGTTCTCACTAACATGGCTGAAAGGATTTTGGTACCCGAGTTGATCATTTGGAATATATCAGCAAGAGCCCGGAGCCTTGATTCGTGACCAGTTTATGGTAGGAGGCTGTGGTATTAACTAGTGAACTGATGTTATGTGGGTGTACTTAAAGGTACGCATCTCTACCTATCCTTTCGGAGGGCACAAGCGTGATGTCATGTTATAGATTCCATTCAGATCTGCTGCTCAGGAAGATTGTATCCTTAATACATCTATGTGTACATAGAAAAACCGGGTGTACTACGCCAAATCTAATGCCAAATAACCGAATATCAATTGATCGACCACTGTAATTCGAAAATTTACATACACCCCTATTTTATAATTAGTAAAAAAAAATGGGGCTCTATCCGTACCCGTTACTGATCATATTTTTGTAATCAAAAGTAAAAAACACAAAATCCCAAAATTGTCCACGAAAATTTGTCATAATTGGTAAATTCATAATAGAATCAATCATTCAACAATCAACAATTGCTACTAGAATATACTACGCGCAATGTTTTTCCATTTTGATCGTCATTTATTCATTTATCAATAGCCTGTACAATATTTCCATAAATTGAGTGACATTTTGAGATATAAACAAACGCTAATAACTTTGCTGTATATGAATATTATTAATTGAGACTTTACTTAAATAATAACAAGACCTTTTCTAGTAAGCCCTTTAAGTATTTGTAGGTACTAATTAAAAATTAGTGGTGTATGTATTTGAACGTTTTTAATATCGAATGATTGATAAATCGAACATTAAATTGAAACAAGTGGTAACTAGTAGTAGATATAAACAACAATAATCAACGCCAGTTTTCACCTTTGACATATAAACAGAAAATAATCTTCGCTTGACTGTGAGTTTATCTAGCAGGCTTTATCTGAAAATGGTGTAAATTTGATTGATGATGTTAATATATTTACTGTAAATTTGGCTCAGTACTGACGATGTTTAGTTTAAAGTAAAGCGGGTCTCAGGCCTCCTCTTTGCGCCGGTCCTTGGTACAGGCCATGATCCGAAGCGAGGAGGAGTGGCAGGCGATCGCCTCCTTCTGCGAAGTAGTAATGTTAGCAAAGGAGGAGGCCGCACGTGCACGCGCAAGGGAGCGGCCGTCACGCCCCAGCCGCCGGGATCTCGATCCCGATTTCTGGCCACCGTAGGCGTGGGCTTGCGGACGGCGAGCAATAGGTAGCTCGCCGCCCGATCGTCCGGTAATCGTCCGGACCGAGCCCAAGTCGTCGACGGCGCGTATTGTTCCACGCGTGCCTCAAGGAGATGTCAGGGTCGAAGGCTCCTACTGGGGTCAAGAGTCTGCTTCTGAAAGGAAGACTCGGCCCTAATATGAAGGGCAACGAAGGAACAGGTGTGGGTTTTTAGTTAGTAAAAGTCTGACACACCCTCGTGCACCGCCCAAGAGCGGAGATGTCATTGGATGATTTTCCCACCGAAAAAAAAAATAAAGAGAGAATTGGCCGTATTCGACCACGCGGGCCCAGAATGGTGGATGTCATATGTCTTCGAATTTGAGACTAGTGATGATAAAATAAATTACAAAAAGCAATGCGCCTGGCTGGGTTTGAACCCGCGACCTACAACTTGTAAGTCGGGGTAGTTATCATTGGGTCACTAAGTAGGTACTGCTCCATATATCTTTGCCATCCTACGCCACACAACACAAATTCCTTAAAAACTAATTAAATATTGTTATTAACTTATACCATTATCAGGATAGGATGGTGCGGATGACAGCTGTCAGATTCATACAATGTAGCTACCTATCATTTTCATTCAACTTAAAGATGCATATTTTCGTCCTGCTGTCATGCTATGTAAAAAAGTGGCTGTGACATACGGACGGACAGACGGACAGACAGACAGACAGACAGACAGACAGACAGACATGACGAATCTATAAGGGTTCCGTTTTTTGCCATTTGGCTACGGAACCCTAAAAAGACCTTACTTGGCAAATATGTCACTTGGTGACTCAATTAAGGCTTTCAAAAAACTACAAGAACATTTTCCCAAAAACTTTAGGACTGTAAGTTTTAATATTAGATTCAATCACTGCTAAGATTACTCTGAATTGTGCATGTATTTTCGATAAGATGCTAGGGGTAGAAAACATCGCGAGGAAACCTAGAAACAAAAAAAATCAAAGACATGTGACATCCACCAACCCGCACTGGGCCCGCGTGGTGGGTTACGGCCCATTCCCTGTCCTAGAGAGAAGGCCTGAGTCCCAACAGTGGGAACATTATAAGGCCGACTATGCTATGCTATGCTTGGGGTAGCTTAGATTAGTAAGAGATTATAAGAGTAACATGACGTAGTAGTAGGTCCTAATCCTTAAACCGAATTAACTTAGCTTAAATGTCTTAATTTCAAACACGTTCAAACTGCGTTCATACATAAGTGTATGGACGCAGTATTAAAACTCACAGTTATCGGTTGGTGTATAATTTTAAAAAACTCAATGCTTTCATATTGGAGAAATGTCTCTGTTCGGTAGACGATGACATATCAACGATTTAAAATAATATAATGATATTAATTAGTGTGAGATTGAGTAATGTTAGAATGTTGTAAGTAAGAAAAGAGCTATGTGTATATATATGTGGATGGGTGGAGAGGGAGAGGGAAGCTAAAGAAAAGATGGAAGGATTGTGTGAAGAGTGATATGAAAGAAAAAAAAGTTAGTGATAGTATGACGGGAGACAGGACAGAATGGAAGAAAAAACGTGTTGCGCCGACACCAAATAATACGGGACAAAGACAGAAAGATGATGATGAGAATGTTGTAAGTAAATTGCTACGTTATTAAATTTTATTTATTTTGTTATTTTCTATAATTAATTTTATTTCTAACACAATGTAAATTGTTCCTTAATAAATAGAATAGAATAGAATTGAAAAAGAATATCATTGACATTACTAGACAATGACACTAAATTTTTGCATGTATTTTCGATGAGATGATTGTGCCAATATAGATTCGTAAGAGGTGATAAGAGTAGACATGATGCAACAGTACCAAATAACAGCTTAAATTTCTTAGATAAGAAAAAATAAAGTAGCTTCAATATTGAAGATGGTAAAAGAGAAATAGCAGCTTACCTTAAATACGTGCTCACAGAATGGCCAATGATATCAAACTACTTCATATACATGCAACCATGTTTAAATATAAAGTTGACTATGATAACTCAGTTAATTAACGGTTTATCAGTTTGTTTGTCACAACATGACCTTACTTTTGGTCAAGTTTTATACACACCTAAATGGAATATGTTTCTGGGGAGTTGAGAATCCTAAATAGTTTTGACTACTATGAAAATATTCGAGATAACTTTTAGAGGTCACGGTTAACTGTGGTGAAATTGTACGTCGAAATGTGTGAGATTTTTTTTGAAATCTAATAGTATTTAACAGCGGTGTTCCCATCCGTTTATATTTTAAGTGTCTTCATGGCTAGAGTGAATAGAGTATTTTTTTCACATAGTCCTATATGAGCAAAAACGTCAGAAGCTAGTACATGGTTCCAATTGGTCATTTCCTATGGAAGAGAACCGGCCAGAAACTCCATGGCTTTAAAAAAATATTGATGTTACATTATTTCTGTATTAGATTTTGTTTTTTTTTTTAGGTGGAAAAATCGTCTTATGACAAATCCCGCTCTTGGGCGGGGCGGGAGATAGTGTCAGACTTTTACTGACTAAAACACACTCCTGTTTCTTCTTTGCCTTCGTCCCAGGACCTCAGGTTTCACTTTCACACTACCCGTGGCCGGGGTAGGCTTCGACCCTGCTCGCTAATCGTAGGGCCTACGATTGGCTGACATCTCCCTGAGGCGCGCGTGGAACAGGTACGCCCCGTCGACGACTTGGGCTCGGTCCGGACGGTTACCGGAAGGTTGAACGGCGAGCCACCCATTGCTCGCCGTCCGCAAGCCCGCGATTTCGGTATTACATAGGTATGTATGAGAGTAAAGCAAATCGACAAAACGTAAACTTGATTTTAATAATGATGGAAGCAGACGATTGCTGGATAAATAGTCAACGACAGTTAGTCTATTTTTATCCAACTTCAAAAAAGGAGGAGGTTCTCAATACAACTGTTTGTTGTTCTTATATGTTTGTTACCTTAGAAGAATTTTCCAAATCGGTTCATAAAAGACGTAGCCTTTATAAACCGATTTGCAAAATTCTTTTGTTACATAAAATGATTGATGCTTTCAGATTTATCAAATTTTTGTCAAAATTCAGTTCTGGTGATGGAATCAATGAAGAATTGTTATAGGCATACATACAGTGATTTTGGTATTTTAATTTAGAACTCAACCACCTACAGTCAGAAAGTATCATTTGATGAAGTGGAACTGATGAAGAAGACCACAAATGGCCAATGGAACTTCACACTTACAGAGATATCCCAATGAAGATAGTTAATTAGTTTAACAACGAGAGAGTTGTCAGAGACGGTGGGATGAACCGCTCTGCAAAGTAGTCCAGAAAAACCTCATCCTAACATCTGCTACTACTGCGGAGCGTGCGCGCCTCCTGGCTGTGGGAAATTGGGAGTCAGGTCTTTGGCTTCACGCACTGCCGTCGTCGAATATTGGCACCTTATTCGACGATACTACTTTCCGCCTAGCTGTTGCCATACGCATAGGCGCTCCTTGCTGTTCCCCTCATCGCTGCCACTGTGGCGAAGTTGTCAACAGCCTTGGTCACCACGGCCTGTCATGCAGTCGAAGCGCGGGACGGATAGCACGGCACGCGAATATTAACGACATCATCCGACGAGCCCTTGTCACCGTCGGCGTTCCGGCTGTTTTGGAACCTCATGGCCTGGCACGCGACGATGGTAAGAGACCGGACGGTATGTCCTTATTTCCGTGGAAGATGGGTAGGCCTTTAGTGTGGGACGCTACTTGTGTCGACACTCTTGCATCCCATCTTCCTAGCTCTTCGTGCTGTGCTGGTGCCGCCGCTGCGGCTGCGGAGAACCTCAAGCGGCGGAAATATAACAACCTCGTCGGTAGTTATATTTTTGAGCCGTTTGGGGTTGAAACTCTTGGGCCGTGGGGTCCGAGTGCTCATAAGCTTTTCAAAGAATTATCCAAACGCTTAGTTGACACTTCGCGTGACCCAAGGGCTGGCTTTTACCTCGGTCAGAGATTAGGCATTGCCATACAACGTGGCAATGCCGCCAGCTTTTTGGGCACACTTCCAGTCGACAGCGATGTGGAGGAATTTTATGACGCCATATTTTAGCTAGTAGTTTTTGCCTTTAGTGTATATATAGTTTTAATTAGTTAAGTGTTTTTACTGACAAGTCATTTATATAAAACAAAATAAATTTTCAGGCGTTTAACAACTATGGCAACACAAATAAACAAATGGTTCAACTGTTTTCTTTTTTCTTTCAAATAAAGTTAGCCAAGGGGTTCTAAATTTTTTTTTTGTTTTTGGGTTCCATACCTCAAAAGGAAAAAACGGAACCCTTATAGGATCACTTTGTTGTTCGTCTGTCTGTCTGTCAAGACCCTTTTTTATCTTGGGAACGCGTGGAGGTATCGAGTTGAAATTAAAACCATATAGGTAGTCTAATCCCTTGAAGCCGTGAAAAAATCAAACATTTGAATTAACGAAAAAAAAAGATATGGCCGTTTATGTCGCAAAAAAACGTGTATTTCGACACTCTCAAGGGAATCAAAATTCATAGGATACTTCCCGTTGACCTAGAACCCTGAAATTTGTCATGAAGCAAGGTCTCATAGCATAAGTATAGGAAAAAAATCTGAAAACTGTAATTTGTAGTTAAGTCACAAAAAAAACTTTATTTTGCCTTTCGGAAAAATGTTCGCAAATTAATATCATTCGGGAATTTAACTGTTTTCATAGGTAAGTTTTTTTTTATAATAGTTATATTTCATAGAATGCTTTATCCTGAGTGACATAAGCCAAGAAATTAACTGAACTTGCGCGTGCATGTGCGGCCTCCTCCTTTTCCAGCATTACTGCTTCGCAGAAGGAGGCGACCACCTGCCACTCCTCCTCTCTTCGGACCATGGCCTGTACCAGGGCCCAGCGCGAGAGATCGTTATATTTCCTCACGAATCTGGTGCAGGAACTTTCCGAACTTACCATGTTCGGTGAGAACCTGCGTCATGCGAAAGGTGAGGTCTTTCAAGCCACTCCTCAAAGAGGGGACTTACCGCCATAATTATGGCGTGCCCAGCAGTGGATTGCGACAATCGCTGTCGCCATTTCACCATAGGATCCCGCCGGAACTCAGTTCCCTCGAACCCCGGCTTTGCATCTCCACGCGAAAATCGTGCATGCGTGCAAGAAGTGTTGCCTCCAGATCCCATGGTGGCAAGCCAGCAAGGAGGCTCGCCGCTTCGCGGGAAACCGTGGGGTAACCCTACACCATCCGTATGGCCATGACCCTCTGGCATGCGTTTAGCTGCATGTAACAGCAAGGGCCGCATTCGCAGCGACGGCGCCCACACCGGCGCTCCATAAAGGGCCATGGACCGAACGATGCCTGCGTAAAGCCTCCGGCAGGAGGCGTCTGGACCCCCTAGGTTGGGCAGGAGCCGCTTGAGGGCAACCCTAGTCAGATTCAGAAGTATGAAGATATGAATAATGTCATAGGTCACTATATCGCTAGATTACCGCGAAAAACATTTGAAACGTTCACTGATAATGTAAATACCTCAGAACTATTTTCGCTTTTACATTCCACTGAAACTCCGATAATTTTAATTCTCGGAATTCTGTGGAATTGTTTTAATTGTGTAATTTTTATGTCTTTGCATGGAGCTTGTTAATTAATACAAATATTTACTGATTAGTGATCGAAAGGTTTAACAAATAAATCACCGGTGACAAGATCATCACAAACACAACATTATTTTTTTGAACAATCACGCTTGCATTCTCTTGCAGTACCTATCTATAATTTATGTTTTTACATTATTATCTATTCATATTATTGTCAGTGCGTTTTCCTTGTACGGTAGGTATGCTATTATGCAAATTGTCAATAAAATAAACATATTAAAATTATTATATCTATCCACCAGTTACCAGCATCGGTTGGATATCCGATAGCCACTTTACAAATTCTTAAATTGGAATTATTCTAGGACCAAAAATTCGAAGTCATGTGACGTCCACCAACACCCATTGGACAGGCGTGATGGATTACGGTACATTCCTTCTCCTAGAGAGGAGACCTAACTGGGCTGAGAGACCATTATAGGGCTGATTATGCTATGATGTATTTCTTAAATTAAAAAATTAAAATGTTTTGTTTCAAATACAACAGGCTTTTTTTTTAGGGTTCCGTACCTCAAAAGGAAAAAACTATAGGATCACTTTGTTGTCCGTCTGTCTGTCTGTCTTTCTATGAAATTACCACCAATTAAACCATATAGCTACTCAGATTTGCGGTCTCTTGAAGCTGTGAGAAAAAAAAACAAACTTCTAAGTTAACAAGAAAAAAACATACGGCCGTTTATGTCGCAAAAACCGTGATTTTCGACATTCATAAGGGAATCAAAATTCATAGGGTACTTCCCGTTGACCCAGAATCCTGAAATTTGGCATAAAACAAAGACTTATAGCACAGCTAAAGAAATAAATCTGAAAACAGTAAAGTTGTTCGTCACAAAAAAAAAACTTTTTTGCGATTCGGAAAAAATTTCGATGAATTGAACTATTTATGTAGGTAAGTTTGTACGAAACCCTCAGTGCGCGAGTCCGACTACGCACTGGCCCAGTTTTTTTTTAATTGGAGATCACCAATCTGTAAGCCAGGAATTGCTTGTATTAGGAGACTCCGAACTTCCACTTGCCATTTTTATGCAATTGAATTGTAGACAATGTAAACATGCAAGACTAAAAAAATAAAAATAAAATAAAAGGGTAACTTAAAAACTATACAAACAGCTCTGTAATTTAATGAGCGTTATGGCGCAATAACACGGTCTTTAGCTCGTATTCGATTGCGAAATTCGGACAAACGACAAATATAAATGAACGGAGTCGAGTACGCCCGTATTCGAACAGCTTTCGTTTTGGTTACCCGACTCCGTGTTCCAGTAACCGAACGTGAGTGAAACAATGTAATTAATGCATCGGGTGCCCGAATTTGAGTAATGTCTTTCGTGCACTCGAATACAGGGTAACGACCAAGTGTAATTGCACCCTTGTGCAGAAAAAGACAAGACCGAGCGTGTAGGTGTGGTGTGTGTATCATGTTATGTGAATGTGACTAGTGAGGTTGTATGGTTTGTGAGTTATAGCACAAAATCGATAGGTACAGAAGTCAATCTACATACAAAGCGCGCTCAGCCAACGCACACATTAACAACGCTCTCGGACACGATATCTCGGCTCAATTTAGCTCAATGCGAGCTCGAGTGCTATCCGTTTGAAACACGCGTCTGTAAACTTTTTTCTGGAAAAATGGACCAACAAAAAATCCTTATTCTAACTGTTCAGTTTACGGTTGTTTTAATTCAACATTAAAGAGTGAATTGACGTTTTTTAGGCTACTAGTTGTTTCAGAGAGGTAAGTAGATATTTACTTGTATTTTGATGGTTTGTTTTAACGTAACACAGAACACACCGCGCGCCGAGAAAAAGAAGATGATTTTGTGGCCATGTAATATTTTTACAATTCAGATTAGGTAGGCATTTATCACCGCGCCCGGTTGCACTCGGACAGTTCGGCGACACGCGGTGACCCTAGCGCGATCGCCGAGCGTAGTGAAGTACATACATGAGTTTGACTTCTGTAGCTATTTTTGTGGTTATACTGACTAATGCTTAGTTCACTTATCCCAATTAATATCCTGTCTGTTTATTTGTTAATGTAACATTGTTTTACGAATTCAACAGCTTGGTCGCCAAAGGTAGCTTTTGAGTGTAATGAAATGAAACTAAGTGCCAATGAAGTATTAATTTATTTCGATATAAACATTTCCAGATGGTTCGAGCTGGTTTCATCATTCGAGTTCTTAGAGGGAAGGGCTCCGGGTGGACATGGCATTCTGGTAACCCTAAGGCAAAAAAGGGCAATGATAAATGAAAATGATCCTTATTATCTAAATAGTAGAGTAGAGAAATATAAGCGGTGGCCTAGTGGTAATGGCTCCAACCAGGGGCGCCGACTCCGTGGGTGCTCGGGGGCTCGAGCACCCATGAGAAATAAACATTGGATGCCGAGCACCCCTGAGAATAGACATCAAGAAACAGATCAGTAGTTTAGTATCGTACAGTACAAGTACACATTGTGTTGTGTTCATTTAGTAGATTCAGGTAGATTACGCATTTTTAATATTTCTTGATAGATAATAAAAAATAGTTTCATTTTTATAGAATGGTTTCATTTTATATTTTTATCAAACATAATATTAAGTAAGTAGGACATTTATTTAATTGTCGCTCGATCAGTGTGCATTTCTCTTCTCACACTTCACCACTTTTTCGGGTCATCAAATGAGCATGAGCACCCATGAGGTTTTCTAAAAGCCGGCGCCCCTGGTTCCAACTTACAAGAAGGTCGCGAGTTCGAAATTAGCCACTGTATTACTTTGAGCAATTTATTTCATCACCATTGCTCTCAAAACGGTGAAACATCGTGAGGTATCCGGTAGGTATTTTTTTTTTCGGGTGGGAAAATCATCTAATGACATCCCGCGCTCTTGGGCGGAGCGCGAAATAGTGTCAGACTTTTACTGACTAAAAACTCACTCTTGTTCCTTCTTTGCCATTTTTTCCAGGGCCCCGGGGATCTCTTTCGCATCACCCATGGCCCCAGTAGGCTTCGACCCTGCTGGGCCCTTACGGTTGCTGACATCTCCTTGAGGCGCGCGTGGAACACTACTCGCCGTCGACGACTTGGGCTCGGTCCGGACGGTTACCGGACTATCGGACGGCGAGCCACCCATTGCTCGCCGACCGCAAGCCTGCGCCTACGGTGGCCGGGAATCGGGATCGGAATCCCGGCGGCGGTTGGGGCGTGAGGACTGTTGCCTCACGCAATCGGCCGCCTCCTTTGCTAGCATTACTGCTTCGCAGAAGGAGGCGACCGCCTGCCACTCCTCCTCGCTCCGGACCAGGGCCTGTACCAAGGACCGGCGCGAGAGATCGCTGCCGCCGATCTCCCCCACGAGGACACGGTGGTGCTCTGCCCAAGCGGGGCACACTTCTACCGTATGCTCCATCGTGTCCTCCGGGCGGTCCATCCGGTAGGTATGTCCTTCAATCCGTACTGGGCGCGCGTGGTGGATTACGGCCTATTCCCTCTGCTAGAGAAAAGGCCTGATTCCCAGCAGCGGGAACATGTATATGCTATGCTAGAGTAGAGAAATATAACTTCGTAGCCTGGCCCAGTATTTGGCCACGGCAATGCTGTCCGCTGACGTTGCCATTAGGTCCCTACGTGAACATACAGGGTACGTGATGCAGGATGGAAGATGGGCAATGGTCTGCGGGGAGACGCCGCACAAACACTGAAGTTCGGAACCATCCGAGAACCTCCATCTGTGGAGATTGTCTTAGATTCGAATGGAAGAAATTTAACTTAATAAATCTAGTTTTTTCCATCGACACGCTAAGAAGAAGAAGACTATTTGTTACCGACTGCCTTTGTGGGAAATTATAGTCCAATGATTTTTTGAGCTTTAGGGCGGAGCGTGAGGGCGTGTCGAGACTTTTCGGTTTAAAGATATTTATTCCCATAAAGAACACAAAAAGTTCACTTAAATATGAGATTACAAACAAATCATGCAGTTATTATATAGCACATCGTGACTCCGTGAGTCGATTTAGATAGAAAATAACGAAAATTACACATAATTATATTAATAGGGTTCTAAAGAATTTAAGTAGGTACACATGCTTTGTTATAAAATTTTAGACACATAAACTTTTAACATTTTTTTAAAGATATTTGTACTTTTTACATTAATCATATCATCTGGTAATTTATTATATAACACTGCTCCCTCGTATTAAAATATTATTCTTCCCGTAATTGGTTCTGGGTGGTCTGAGTTCTAACTTGTTACGGTTTCGGGTGTGGTATCCATGATTCCTTTTTTTGAAAGTAAGTTGAGAGTGCGTTTCCTTTAATATTATTTTTCTAATTAAAATGTTGTTTTGAATGACTTTTATTGACTAAAACCCAACGCTATGTTCCTTCTTTGCCTTTGTTTCAGGACCCCGGGGTTCTCTTTCACACAACCCATCATCTATCACTTATTAAATTATCTTGTGGGACAATAAAGCATATATAAATAAATACACCCATGGCTCCAGTAGGCTTTGACCCTCCTGGGCCCCTAGGGCTTACTGACATCTCTATAAGGCGCACCTTTTTTTTTTCTTTATAGTGTGGAAATCGTCCAATGCCTTCTCTCGCTTTGGGAGGGCGTGTCAGACTTTTGCTGACTAGAACCACACCCGTGTCTTTCAGTTGCCCTTTGCGTTCTAGGAGTACAGGTTTCCTTTTCAGAAATTCCCCGCGTTCCTAGCTAGTGGGCATCGGCCCTTTGGGCCCCTACGGTTTCTTGACATCTCCTTGAGGAGCGCGTGGATCACTACGCGTTGTTGACGACTGGGCTCGGTTCGGTTAATTACTGGACGGCCGGACCGCAAGCTACTTATTGTTCGACGTCCGCAAGCCCGCGTCTACCGTGGCTGGTAGTCGGGGTCAGAATCTGGACGGCTGGGGCGTGAGGACATTCGTTTCCTCACGCGTGCGGCCACCTCCTTCGCTAGCATTACTGCTTCGCAGAAGGAGGCCACCGCTTGCCATTCCCCCTCGTTTCGGACCATAGCCCGAACCAGAGCCTGACGCGAGAGGTCGCTGCCGCCGATTGCCTCCACGAGGACATGACGGTGCTCCGTCCAAGCGAGGCATACCTTCATCGCATCGCATATATTTATATGTTATTTTTTAACGTCAAGTCACTGCGGGGTGCCAGCTGAAAATCAGCGCTGGGTGTCTGAAACCCAGCAATGGCTGATTTGGCGACCCTTTCGGGTCGGGCACGCTCAGCGCAACTATATTGTAAATCTGTACTTTTTTATTGTTTTTGTGTTGTTGTTGCCTATTGTATTGCCTGCATCGAATCAATAAATACTATTCTATTCTATTCTATTCATCGTATGCTCCACCGTGTCCTCCGGGCGGTCCACACAATGGTGACACCCGACCGTTTCTACCGCCTGAATCCGATGCAGGAACCTTCCGAACTTGCCATGTCCGTCATGCGGAAGGTGAGGATGCCGTGTTGCCGCTCCAGCCACTCCTCAAAGAGGGGACTTACCGCCATAATTGTGGCGTGCCCAAGGCGCGTCTGGAACGGACGGTTACCGGACGGCCGGACGGCGAGCTACCCATTGCTCGTCATCCGAAAGCCTACGGTGGCTGAAAATAGGGCGGTGATTATATCCGCTCATAACTTTGGCAATTGGCGCTGGTAGTCTGCCTTCAAACAAATATTACCTAAGTTTTAATACACACTGCGATATCTGCAAAGTATGATAGTTTTACTAAATCATGCTTTTGTAGATGATTTTCAATGTCATCATTTCAGCTGGATCGGAAGTCGTAATCATGGACACAATATCCTATTGTGTTGTACACTCAGGAGTTAATACAATACCTACCTATGTAATACTACATGTAATATTACGCCAGTGACTAAAAAGTTGAAAGGGAATCGTTTGTCTTGTTATGGCCATGTAAAGAGGAGGGATGAAACGCATTTTATTAAAAGAGTTATGAGTATAAATGTGGATGGATGGAGAGGGAGAGGGAGGCCAAAGAAAAGATGGATGGATTGTGTGAGAAGTGATATGAAAGAAAAGGGAGTTAGTGATAGCATGACGGGTGGCAGGACAGATTAGATGAAAAAGACGTGTTGCGCCGACACCAAATAACACGGGATAGCGGCAGGAATATGACAATGATTACCGTTGTATTCCTTCCTTTCTGGAAGGAAGGTAAGAAAGAAATAAAGAAAGAAAGAAAGTCGCAATTCTTGTTTTTAACACGCTTTTATTAGCTTCACTTGTAACTAACTATGTATGTAAGAAAATCTTGGAATCTTAATTTGACCCACTTCCCGGTCTTCGATTAAGATGAAATTTTGCACACGCTCTGAGTTCTAATGACAATATATGACTAGCTAAGAAAAGTCATTACAAATCCAATATGGCGGCCTCCCCAAGATGGAGGACTGGCTGTTTGAAATCCACCCCCATGATATGGGTATCAAATGAAAGGGTTTGCTGTCAGGAATACGAAAAAAATAGTCACGTGACTTAAATCCATTTTGTAATTTTTAGTGCGTGCTAAAAGCGTGTTTTTTAGTTTTTTAAACTATTATTTTGATAAATAAGAAGCGCTATTAATATTATTAATTATTTCTCCTAGTATCGGACAAAGTACTTCGAAATAGACGCGACAATAGCAAACTTTGCATCCCAAGAACTCGAACGGCATTAATACCTTAAAATGAATTCTGTATGCTGCCAATTTTTTATAATAAAATATAAAATTGTTTATTCCATTTTAATACCAAAACCTAATAACACTGCTATTTATTTCAACTCATATTTTAAAACTAGTTCAAAGAAATAAGGTACAGTCAGTAAAGTGTAATCGTAAGACCTTATAATAAAAAAATTAAATTACTAATAAAATCAAATTTATTTAAATTTTAGTTTTTATTTTTTTTTCCTCCTTACACCTTTATAATATTTTTTTCAAAAACATCAAATATGAATTATTCAAATATAATAATCTAACAATTATAAAACATCACATAGTAAATAATTTCTTATGTTTCAACAATTATTTTTGAAATTATGAAAGTAGCACCCTTTGGTTATTTAAAATTTTGGAATAATTGAGCAAACACCCTTTCTCGCAGGTAAAAAAAAATCAGGAAGATGCTCTTACATATAATATATCTACTACCATCTATCAGCACGAAGAATCGCCAAACTAAAGTGGCAATGGGCAGGGCACATTGCTCGCAGAACAGATGGCCGTTGGGGCCGAAAGGTTCTGGAATGGCGACCACGTACCGGAAGACGTAGCGTTGGAAGGTGCCTCCTACAAGGTGGACCGATGACTTGGTAACGGTTGCGGGACTCCGATGGATGCGAGACGCACAGGACCGTTCGCTGTGGCGACGCTTGGGGGAGGCCTATGTCCAGCAGTGGACGTCTTTCGGCTGAAATGATGATGATGATGATGATCTATCAGCATGTTAAAATTTTAGCATTATATTACGATCACGTAAAAATGTAAGAAAATTATATTTTGTTTCGGTCTGACTGAGCGGACTGTACCAAATTCAAGTTAATGGTATTCGTTCGGAAAATAAATATGATTTCAAACAAATACATACAAGTGATATTAGTTTTTGGTATTAGAGCGGGAACAGAATAAATCATTTATTGGAGGCAAGATACGAGCGCAAAATTAAGAAATAGGTTACAAAACGTTTTGTTAGAGAAAGCCTATTACAGCACAACGAGTTTTTTACTGATAAAATAACGTAACTCTGACTTATCGACATGTTTGGACCATTTTTATTGTTATTATTATTTATCTTTAATTATGACTTATGTAAACCTTGACTATCATTATGAATGTAATGGAAAAAATATTTTTTGTGACAAAGTAGTTTTTATTTTAATTTTTTATTAATGATAGGCTCGCGTTTGACCACCATCTCACCCGATGGTAAGGGATGATGTGGTCTACGATGGAGCACGCTTGCCTAGAAGTAGCCTATTCACTCTTGACTTAAAGACCCCTAAGTTGTAGCTATCTGGAAACACAGACTCCGGCAAGGAATTACTTATTAATTATTGTTTTTAATTATTGCATGTATGAGTACTTAAATAACTTTATGACATTTATTCTTACTTAGTTATATTTTGTACGCTATTAAGGCAAAACATGACAGTGACTAAACTGAGCTTTAAGTAACATCTTGCATTTATGTGTATATCTACTCATGTTTTAGCAAAATAAATAATCTTGTATCTATAACTCCATCTGTTTAGGTACTTATCTAAACGTAAATAATCTTGATATGTCTTTTTATTTAAAATAAATCGTATAAAAGACATACAAAGATTATTTAAATTTAATTAATTACCTAACATCGGTTTAAGAAAATACCTAAATGTAAACATTTTTAGATAAAAGACATGTTAAGATTGTTTACATTTAGTTAACTACCTAAACAAATGGAGCATAGTATAAACTATTACACAAAATAAACACAGGAAAATGTCATTCCTAATTATGTCAACTCTCATGTAATAATATAATAATATAATATAATATTCCACAACTATCACACAACGCCGTCTAGTCCCAAGCTAAGCAGAGCTTGTGTTATGGGTACTGGACAACTGATAAACATACTTATATATTTCTAAATACATACATATATAGATAAATTACACCCAGACACAGAACAAATGATCGTGCTCATCACATAAACATTTGTCCTGGGTGAGAATCGAACTCACGACCTCCGGCATAGCAGTCAGGGCCACTAACCACCGGACCAACAGGCCAGTCATAATATACTCTCCTACCAATAACAGCACTCTCCTACTCCTAATAACAATACTCTCCTACTCCATTTCTTATCTTATATCTCACTTTCAATATCCCTGTTCATCACTCGCTAGTAATCTGCACTCTTCTAACAATCTCATACTGTTTTGTCCTTCTTATACTTCTTATTTTGTACATTTTTCCTTCTATACACAGCCCATCCTTCTGTGGAATTCACTTCCTCTCGATATTAGGACGGCCATGATCAAGATAATTGTGCAACCTCTAAATATTAACCGATTGTAGTGATTTTGGTATAAGAATACTGTGCTTGAGAGCTATCAAGAATTCGAGCAAAAAAATAAAATCGAATATTTTAAACACTCTAATACCTATGTTTTAAAAGGAGCGACGCACAGGACCGTTCATTGTGGCGACACTTGGGGGAGGCCTATGTCCAGCAGTGCACGTCTTTCGGCTGAAATGATGATGATGATGATGAAAAGGAGCGACTACCAATCAGAACTCCATAACCCCCAGTGGGTTATGGAGTTCTGATTACTGGGCAACATGATACTCCTTGGATAGGCTGATGTTTTTTTTTTCCACGGGAAAGTTGTAGGTCGCCGTTCAAACCCAGCCAGGCGCATTACTTTGTGTAATTTATTTTATCATCACTACTCTCAAAACGGTGAAGGAAAACATCGTGAAGAAAGCGGCATGTTCTAGAACCAAAAATTCGAAGACATGTGACATCCACCAATCTGGGCCCACGTGGTGTATTACGGCCCATTCTCTCTCCTAAAGAGGAGGCCGTTTTTATTTTATTTTTGGTGGTTAAATCATCCAATGACATCCCCCGCTCTTGGGCGGACCGTGAGATAGTGTAAGACTTTTACTGATTAAAAATCCACTCCTGTTCCTTCGTTCAGACTTTCTAGTGTCTGACTAACTGTAACGACTGTCAAAGATCTACGAATGACAACCGGGACCAACGGCTTTACGTGCTTTCCGAGGCACGAGCCCCCCTAGCCAAGTCACAAACGATAAACGTAAACTCTCAGTAGTCTTTAATAGATTTTCAACTTTATGTTATTGGATATAAAGTTGAAAATCTATTGAAGATTACATAGTGTTTTCGTTCGTTCCGGTCGCTAACGCTCAGTAGTCTTTAATAGATTTTCAACTTTATGATCTTAAGTATAAAGTTGAAAAACTATTGGAGATTACTAAGCGTTCACGTTTATCGTTTGCAACTTGGCTAGGGGGGCTGGTGTCGGAAATGTCCTAGATAAACTTAGAAAAGAAGAAAAAAAGCTGGATTAGAGTGGAAAACATTTTGATACTTGTAAAATATTTATCACTGTCTAAAGCTAGAACTACATTAGACCGACGCACACGTATAACACGCCAGATTTGTACATAGAACGATGTCGCGTGGCGTGGATCAAGTGTAGCTCTACAAGTTATAGTTTCCATATAAAATTTATGGAGACAAACGCGTCCAGATTGGCGTGTGTGGCACACGTGTGCGCAGTGTAGTTCTAGCTTAACGCTCAAACAGTCTTGACTTTTGGTTATTTTCTTCTTGGACAATTTTTTACCTGTTTTGGAAATTAGTTTTGTCAAACAAAACATAAGAAATGCAATTAATTATTTATAACAAGCCTACATTTTTTCAGAAGGTCAGGCAGAGATATACATAAATATAACAAATTTCACCCAAAGTACTTTTGATAGTGAGTGGGCTGAGCTACATGCATGCACTGCATGCACATGCAGCATTTGATGCAGTTATTATGTATAAATATAATGAAATATGCATATTTTATATACCTACCTATACTATTCACATAAAATAAAAGTTTTGAGATATATGATATTTTTTTTTAATGTAAGGGTAATAATGGTCCTACATAGGTGTGTAATAAAAAGCGTAATTAACTTAAAATAAAAAACATTTATTTATAAAATCATGATATAGTTAAAACATATCAAAAATTCGTACATTCACATTTTAAGGCAACATCATCGGCTCTTAGCATTTTTAAATATTTGCTAAAAAAATAAAAATATGTCAAAAATGTCAAACATCAGCCATTTTATGCTTGAGATTTTTGTCAAAAATTAAACTAATCGGTCCAAAAAACTTTCAAAAATTTATTATTAAATATTTTAATAATTATTTTTTGTACTAAATCTCTTAATAAAATATAATTATATTTTGGAAAATGTGATAAGTTTGGGCAATATATATTGTTATCACATTCCCCACTAAAATTTAAGTTAAATTAATAAATATTCTTTTGTCATTTTTTATTGTCATGTATATTTTTTATATAAAATGAAAATGGTGCTATTTAATTATTAAAAAATAATAATTTAAAAGTAAAAGAAAGTGAACAAAAGTAAGAATTGCACAAAAATATTAAATTATACTATTAAACTAAGGCAGTATCTATTTTTCTATTTTGAGATATTAATACCTATTATCGTTGTAATAAATACTGTTTTAGCACTTTGAGGTTTCATTGGAAAAGTAAGAGAAAAGTGTGAAAAAAGGAACAAAATGTAAGCTGCAACATTTTTTTTGATTCAACAATTAAATTGTTCTTTATAGTAATTATAAATTACCAAAATAGATCAATAAAAAGCAATAACTTAACTAACAACTTAGGAAATAAACCACATGTGAAGTTGGGCGTCCGTAATATTTTTTCATTAATAAATTAAAACTGATCAAAGATTTTTATCAAAAAGAAATCTACAAAAACGTATCGAGAGAAAACACGAAAGAGAAAAAATAAATAAACTGATAGTTCAAGGTAATAATAGTAAAAGAAATTCCAGAAAAAATATTAAGGACTCATCAACGTAAACTCATAGATATCTCGCGGTCTCACTTGGAGTGCACGAGGTTAAGGAACTCCTCCCTCGTCTTCGGGTCATCACGGAAGACTCCAAGCATCGTCGACGTCACCGTCTTACTATTGATTTTTTGGACACCTCTCATGACCATGCACATGTGTCTGGAAAAAGAAGAAAATAATATGTTAAAAAGGTTGGAAAAATTAATGAAAGAAAAGACAAAATTTCTTTGGCAATTTAACATCAAAATCGAAGCTTTAAAAAAAAGTGCTTAAAACCAGTGCACTCTAGTGTAAAAGCACTGAACTAAATAAGCTACATCATTAAACAACAAGTGCCGCCATCTCTGGAGTAAATCCAGAACTACGCTATACTTCATAATGATCCATGATCTATAGTTGATTATAACGCCATCTAGGTTTTGAAGCAAGAACTTGTCAGTGATGGATTTAGTCTAAATGGAACTTTCCGTGTGGTTTTATTCTAGATTCAGGACTTATTAAAATCTGTGTTATGATAAAAACGAATGTTTTTGTAGCATACCATTGCTGCATGCTCATAGGTTGGTTATATCGTTATAACATTCAGGTTTTTCTTCAGATTAAATATCTGGGTTTTCAATATTTAAAAAATCTCTCCTGTGACTGAAGTTTATTAGTTAAAGATGTTCTGTCTATAGCAATCGCATTCCTGAGCAGCAGCGTAATGCTAGTTTAGTTAAATTATAAATAAAAAATGATATATTTTGTATGCAACTCATTCTTTCGATTTCTATCTAAATTCTGTGAGATAAATGTTGGGTTAATTGGACAGATTCGTCATTAGCATTATAGACGTCAGATAGAAACAAGTCACTGTAGCCGGGAGGAACCTATGTTTATCATAATCCTTTTTAGAAACAACATCGTAAGTGATAATTTACGTTTAACAGGAATGGGTTTTCTTTTCCATGCTTAAATAGTAATATAGCATTCAAAAAAATTTAACTTATTATTCATATAACAACTGATCTAATAAAATAGTTGCTATTAACATATTTTCATAATTACTTTTTAACCTTTTGAGTGCGTAATTAGAGACACAATACCTAGTAAGACAATGGCTCGTGAACGCCGGCGTTAATGCGGGGATAACCCATTCCTGCAAAAAATGTAAATTAACGCCTACGATGGTTGATTGTTCCTGAAAAGGCTTGATAATATATAGAAAGAAATAGTGAAAGATAGACTTTTGAAGTCTATTTCTATTGTCTATTATGTGTCGTTCATTAAAAATAGCCGTCTAGAACTGATTCATAATGATGAGCATCGTCAAAAACTAGACATGTCATCGGCGATCGGTTTTTGCCGAGACTACAAAATTGAGGTTACTCAGTGTTTGCTGACTTATTAAGGCAAAACAATGATTGTTCCATTAGTACTCATAACTGTCATAAGACACATTGATATGACAAGAGATAAGTTACGAGACTTCTATGGAAATTTGTGTTGAAGTACTTACAAATCCTATCAGATGTTAGGTTTTTGATGTGCTTTGACATAATAATATAGAAAATTAAGACCACTTACACTCCTTCAATAACAACGGCGACACCAGCCGGGCGGACGGCCTGTGTGACAGCTACGGCGATCTGTTTGGTCAGACGCTCCTGCACCTGGAGACGACGGGAGAAGATCTCCACGATCCTGGAATAATGAGAGAGAGTTGTAAGATACTGTGTTATTGTGAAGAGAAAGAATGGAAAAGAGGGAGGCATAGATTAACTTAAAAAATAAAATGATGTAATGCGACATTTGGCAAAACGACAAATTTGATTCGTACAGTTTGAATTTGTAGTAAAATATGGGCTAAAGACCATCAATAAACAGGTTTTGATTCGCATATACTGTGCATCGCTTTCGTCAGTTGCACTTATAGCGTTTTAGCTAATATTTTTTTAATTTTAGATAGATAGATATATTCTACAAACACTTTTTTTCTGTTTCTTCTTTTTTTATAGTTTGCTTTTACTCTACTTAAACGTTTTATTTTTCTGAACAAATTGTAAATATATCAAAATTATATCAAGTTTAGTATGATTTATTCACCTATCTTTAGTTTAGTGACCCAAGTATATCGTTATGTTTTGCAATGTCTCTCTCATTCCTTTAAATAATAATCGTTTTAAAATCAATATCGAATCAACAAAGTCCATGATCGCTTACCTAGCCAGCTTGCTCAATCCAAGGATCTTGCCCTGAGGCAGGTAGCCGATAGAGACCTTGCCATAGAACGGCACCAAATGATGCTCACACATGGAGAACATTTCAATGTCCTTGACTACAACCATTTCATCGGTATCCTCGTCAAATATGGCGTTGTTTAGAACCTCTGTAACAGCAAATATGGATACATTATTAAGTGGTTGAAGATTAAAAAAAAAATCGTATAGGAATTTGAGTTTTAGCAAATGGTGATATTTTATTGGATGACCCGAAACAAGTTTAAATTAGGCTCGATAAAATGTTTCACTTTCATTCGATAGCCATTATAGGTGAAAATGTAATGATGCAAGAACTTTTCTTATTTTGTCATGTTGATCATAAAGTTTGGACGACAGTATGAGTTCAGGTAAACATTGTAAATCAAGACTGCAAATCAAATGCAGCAGTAAACTACCATAACTGAGTGGATTTTTTATACTACCAATTAGAAGCGACAAGAAATATGTAACCAAGATTTATGTAACTCATAATATGATTTAAAAGAGTGTACATGGAGTTTCTTGCACGTTCTTCTCCATAGAGATCTACGCTTTGGAACGTGCAATTTAGCTTCATTTTTGACTGACCGACATTTTGACAATTCAAAAGTGCCTGTAATTGGTCTATTTGAAATAAACATTTCTGATTTCTGATTATTATTCAGTAGGACAATAATAATAATACCTTCAAGGCTCTGGTCGTATCCTTTGGTAAAGAAGAGCATAGCTTTGGCGGCACGCTCAGGAGTCTTCAGCAGACCCGCTCTCTCTGGGTCCTCTCCAAGACCTGAAGATTAGAAGTATTTCGGTTAGCAGATAAAGAAATATTACAATGTAAAACTAAATGGTGTCTGTTCGGACTACAAGGCATCTAAGGAGCAGGATAGTCTTAAGAGCTGCGTATATATAAATTGTTGTAGTCATCAGCAATTTCTTTTGTATGTTATGGTGTCGACTTCATTTAACGTAAAAAAACTGATCTTAATATAAGTGTCTAAGGTGGAAAGTTAGAAGCTTGGTGTAGTTTTGGTGTATTCTAATGACTTTGTATGAACTCATATAATTTTTTTTATTAGGGCAGTGGTAATCGAGTGGTACTCGTACCTAACGGCCCCGACTTACGAGTTATAAGTCGCGGGTTCAAACTCAGGCAGGCGTCTTACTTAGTGTAATTTATTTAATCACAAACATCGTGAGGAAACTGGCATGTTCTAGAACCAAAAATTCTAAGACATGTAACATCTATCAATCCGCACTGGGCTTGTGTGATGGCTCATTCCCTCTCCTACAGACGAGACTAGAGTCCCAACAGTGGGAACTTTATAAAGCTGATTATGCTTATGCTTATGTATGAAATCAATAAACTGCGAAGAGGCCTCTTAGAAAGGCAATAATGCGACTATAATGCTCAAATTATTCTAAAACTCCTCACAGTTTGGAAAACGCCCTGTCGTCATTGTCGCCTGGTACATGTCTGTGGGAGCCTTTAAGCTCTGCAATCATATATAAAAGTGCTCAAGAATTTTTGGAAATTTACCTGTAAGCAGGAGTCTGTAAGAGTTGGCCATGTCGGGTAGGAGTGCCTCCCTGGTGGGAGGTCTGTGGTCCAACTCCAGATCATGGTGGAAGGTGCAGTTCTCATGGCCTGTGGACAAAGAGAGGACTTGTTAGAAACGTAGTGCATAATAACGAAAAAATAAAAGTATGTATATTGAAAGAATATTGTGTGCAAAGTCGATTTAAACGCTGAATTGGTAAAATACAGTTTATAATTTTGCAGTCCTGTTATTAAATTAATTTTGCAGTATTGTTAATTGAATTATTTTTGTAAGACTGCAAAATTATTTCAAATGCGTCATTTTGCAACATTAGATAATATAAAAGCATTTTCTTGCAACAGGGCAAATTCTCCCCAACGTTTTGTAAAATAGGCTTTAAAACGTTTTGTGAAATTTAATTATTTTGCAATTCCATTTCACTTTTTTTTTGTAAGATTCATGGTTTACAATATTTGGTTATCAAGGTGTTAGTTTAGTTTCAAAAAATTTCACAGAGTTTGTACAGACATGGGCACTTCCCAAAATAATCTAATAAATTTTGCGTTCGTGCATAATAATGTCTGTCTCTTGAACCTTATCGTTTTTGCTTTCAATGGTCGATTCATAATTCTGTCAGTTAATACGAGATAATATCCTCATATTTGTTATTGATGATTGATACAACAGAACTCAGTTATCAATTGAACCATCTTTGTAATGAAGTAGAACGACAAAAGCACTGCCCCCCTAGCCAAGTTACAATCGTATCGTTCGCGCTGAACGCCTCGAGTAGGCCACGCCTCCGATTCCTTTGTTCTGACGTCATCTCAACGCTCAGTCACGTGGGCAGAACAAAGGAATCGGAGGCGTAGCCTACTCGAGGCGTTCGGTGCGAACGAAACGACTGTAACTTGGCTAGGGGGGCTGGATAGAGGTATGCTGGCAATATTTAATGCTATTTTGGCCAACAAGCAAGCCCACTTGATGGAACGTAGTCACTGATACCTATGGACATTTGCAATGTGAAAGATACCACATATACATGTATTGTTTATACTTTTCGAAGAGTACTCACTTCAATTTTGTTTGAAGCTGTCGATATCGTAGCTACACAGAAAGACTTCAAGAGGAAGCCCATTTCAAACTTTAATATAAAGTTTATTTGAGCTTATAATTCCAAGTCAATCCAAAGATATAAAACAACAAAACAACACGTTTTAAAAAACGGCAGTTTCATACTTTAACCCCTATTATCTTTCCTAATGGGATGTTAGAAAAACGTGACAAGGATGTAAATACTTAAAATATTATGCAATATCGATCAAATGTTGCATGTTTGTTTTGATTAACTATTCAAATTAAGAGGGTCCTTTTCCACTCGCCTATCGTCAACATCGAGCATGGTTTAAAAGCGTGTTGCTTCATCTAACGCAATCCAACGCGATGTTTGACGAAAAGGCAACGCAAAAAAAGAGAGATTACGCCTGAAAACTCTGTTAGCATTCGGTAATTCTGTGATTTACTCGAATATTACACAAAACTTGTTGAAGGAAATACGTGTTATTTTAAGAAAAAAAATAGTCGTCATTCAGAATCTCGATTAAATTTGCAAGGCTCCTATGGATGCACTTTTTTATATTTTTAATATGTGAGTACATTATCGAGGGCCAAAATTCACGTAAAATAGCAGATTTTCAGAGGTCTTTACTGGATTGGTTTTAAACAAATTTATATTTTGATTTCCATAGAAGCCTAGATAATATCCACAAGATATCTGTATATCCAAAATATCTGGAATCTGAATATGTGTAATAACATCAAAATCACGTAAGAGCGGTTGTATGAAAATGTACCTCGAGTTGGACGCTCTTAAGTCTACAAACCAAACATTTGACAGAACATGTTGCAATCGTTCCGGATTGTTGCGTGTCCATAAATCGTTCAAAACATATTAGATAGGTATGTTAGAAAAAAACGTTGAAGCCTACCTTGAATAAGTTAATGCTCAAACATAAATATATTTAAAATCATTACAATCTAGACAAACTTATTTACTATTAGAAGTGTACAGGGTTACGCAGACTCTAGTTATATCTTAACCTTTTGAGTGCGTAATTAGAGACACAATAGAAAGACAACGGCGCGTGAACGCCGGCGTTAATGCGGGGATCAACAGCTTAAAAGGCCCTGACACATTATATATTTCAGAATTAGTATCAGTAGGCAGAATGTGACATTTCAAAAATAAATGACAATTTTATTTAGGGACAATAGTTTTAGTTTGTACATCTATTTTTCTTATTTAATCATAACAACAATAACAATATTCCGAACTAAACCCGACAGTGAGTGTGACGCAGTCAAAAGCTTCTGATAAATCTAAAATTAAAATATTTATTCCTAGAGGAATTTAAATCTTGGAAATCACACAAAAATCTAGTCACTGCATAATTCAGATCAAAATGTATGAGACCTTCAATTCAAACATCACATGGTTATGTTTATAGTTTAGTTCAAGAATAATAAACATTTTGATGAAGTTAATACTGTAAAGTTTTAGTCAAGAAACCGTAATCTCGCAGTTTTATGGTCCTTGAAACTGTGAAGCCCAGTTAATTATAATGCTTAGATTATAATCTAGTTAAATAACACATCATACTCTACCTACCACACCTATTCCACATGTAGCTAAAGTTTATATTCAAAATTATACCTAACAGTTATGATTTAAAAATAAAAATTTTATAACGAATATCAGAAAATATGATTAAATTATAAGAGTAAAACAAAAAAAAAACAAGAGAAATATATATCAAAATTTCAAAACACGTAGATAAAGATTAGTCATTTGAATATACAAACCAGGTGTAGTAGAAGTTCTAGGAGTCATTGGTGTTCCGGGTACCTCCAGCTCACTCTCCGCATCAGTCAAATGAAAACTTTTTAACGCTTCAGGAGCTTTCTTGTATTTACTAACAAAAGACCCCTTTACAGGGCCGTCTCCATTTTCTTTCTCTTCTGATATTGAATTCCTGACTGATCGGGAACTAACCCTTCTGATCAAAGACGAAGGTGGGACGATCGGGTCTGAATCCTTTCCGTTAACGGCGGCCATTTTGTTTTTACTAAAAAATTGTATTTTGAAATTGAAATTTTATATCGTATTTGAATTAATTTGATTTTTTAATACGTCCGTTTTGTGCAAATGTGCGGCTCTACTGGTTGAATTCAATAAGAGGAGACCTCTGGGTTATCTCTTTGAAATTGTGACTTAATTTATTGTATTGATAACCCGAGTCTCGTTTATCATTTCTTTATTAAATATAATTGTTATTTCATTACTTGTAAGTAATAATAATGCTTCCGTCTCTATGAAAGAGGTATTTTAAGAATTAAGGGCAAACATTTTCATATTTTAAGAGGAATAATAATTGGTAGTCATGTTTTGATTTCGTTTCGAATGCAGTTGAGTATCAATGTGATTTAGGTTCCGTATATAAGTTAGTCGTTGGTCGTAAGATAATATATATCAAAACATTGTAGTTTAGTTTTATTAGTGAATAAACTATTTAACTGTGGTGGGCAAAGATAACATATAAATATTTAGAATAATAATGTAGTAACTTAGGTCTCAAATAACAAGCCAAAGTCATAATTAGGACGAATTATGATTAGATTATCGTATAAAAGCTTATTTTCACAAACTAATCGTAACCAAGGTGAAGTGCATTGCCACCGTAGGATCACGTGGCTAGAAATATTGCAAGTTCTAATGCAATAAATACGTATGCTAAGTTTGACGTAATAGCCAACGTGTTATACAAATGTTTGCGACCAATATTCAATAAACGTCATGCGGTGACCGAGGTTATTTGATCAAGCAGTGAGAAAAAGTAGCTAATGTTGATTAAGTGGTAGAACATTATGGCAGTCTATACAAATACTTATAATTGAAAGACAAAGACAGAAAGAAAATATTATGTAAGTTGCAATAAAATAAAAGACAATTGCAAAATTCATTGTATGAGACTATCAAGATAATGAAAGTGAAAATGACGAGGCTAAACAAGCAAAGCACGCTGGATAAGATTTTTAAACACCACCTAAGGAACTCTAGTGCTGAGATAGTAATCTTATGTCCAAATCTATACCGAAAAAACCGGTGGCAGCAGGTATTTTGATATGCAACCTTGATACGTTTTCGGTTCGTTTACCCACATATGAAAGTTGAGGTCGCAATCAAGGTTCGCTTCCTATTAGTGAAGTAGTGCGGTTTTTAGTTTCCGGTTTTTGCATTGTTATGGTAATTGGTAGTAGTGCAAATTCTAAGATCTATATTTGTCGTGTTACCTTAAAGAATGGACCATCCAGACTAGTTTAGATGGAACAATAGCAATGGGATCGCAGTCAAGCACTAGTTTATATCAATTTTAAAAAAAGAACTGGAAATTCGATAATGGTACAACAGTTAATTCAACTAATTCTTAATGAAATATTAACAAACAGACTGGGCAAACTCTGGCCAAAAATGAGAACTTTTATGACGCTCCCAAAGATTTCCAAATGCTAAATTTAAGAGACCGAATACTAAATAATGAAAAAATGCTTGTCAAAGCAAGAGAGAGTTTGGGAGGTCGAGATCAATAAAGCTATCCTTTAGATAATCTCTTAGTATGTAAGAAAGGCTCAATGATGTAAGTAATAAGCAATTTAGCAGTAAATATGGAAAGAGAAATCCGTATAGCAACAATAAAAAGAACGAAAGTGGTTGTTTACGTGATTAACCCAAAATACATATTAATTGAAATTCTCAGCATGCTCGGAATGCCTATGTCGTCTGTCGATAGAGATCTTGAATAAGATGAACTAGAAAGATTCTTTTTTGAGTAGATTTGAATCTGACAGTTTATACTGAACTTACACGTTTCTTATTATATGATATTTTTGTGAATTTTCGTATTCATACAAGAGGTAAAATTGTTAAAATTGAAGTTGCTCTAAGCACTGATTTAATTGCGAACATTCATTTAGTGATAGAAAACTAAACTGTTACCAAGTTTCATATGACTTTAAACTCGGGAAAAATTACGATTAATGTGAGATAGGTCATGGTAAATAAGGTGCGGGAGGAAGGAAGAGATTCAAGCAAGAGATTTATATATAATACGTTGATGGCTTACAAGTACAGCTGCATTTGGTTAGACGATAGTTATTGAAAGCCTAGGCAGATTTATTGGTGATTTAAAACTACAACGATTGATGCACTAATGATACGAACGTATCATTAGTGCATCAATCGTTGACTATTTATTGACTTGACTTTGGCAGGTACTTTATGTGAATAAATCAAAGAAGCTCTACAAATAAAGGGATATGATATACACATTAAATGTAGCAAAGCTCAAGAGGCTTCGTCGTGAGTAGTCTCGACTGGTCCCAGAAAACAACGGGACGTCACACTTGAGTTGTGGCTACTTAACGTCAATTTGATTTTTTAGTTATAAACCCGAATCCTTAATCCCTATTAGCGATTTTAACGAACGTTTTCAGCTTTTAGACTAAAAAAAATAATAACGTAAGAGGTGTAAGTCTAGTACAGACTTTGAAGTCAAAGTTAATATGTCTGGAGGAAAACAAAACTTTGTAGATGTATCGTAGAGAGCATCAAGAAAATAATTTTTGCGTGATATAAATCGTACTAAAACTGAAAATTTTTTGAAGCATGTTTGAATCAGTGTTTTGCAATTGTTGCCAAATTTTGAATCTTTAGTACTTTGCAATGTGTATCGTGTGTCTAAAGATATCCTTAGGAGAACCAAGGTTATGGATATAGTCCGAAGAATCGCCAAACTTAAGTGGCAGTAGGCAGTGCACAATGCTCTATGAATAGATGGGCGATGAGGACGAAAGGTTCTGGAATAGCGACCACGTACCAGAAGAAACAGTTTTGGAAGGCCTTCCACAAGGTGGACCGACGACCACCGGTGGATGCGAGACGCACAATGTAAAACTTGTCATTGTGGCGACACTTGGGGGAGGCCTATGACCAGTGGTCTTTTGGTTGAAATAATGATGATAATGATGAATGTCATATGAGACATGAAACATTAAAATAAATGACTGCCTACAATTCATTTGCATGGAAATACACATCATTATACTAATACAAAAAATGTACTTGACATAATTAAAGTAGTTCCGTATGCAATAAGTCATAAGGATATAAATAATTGAATTAGATCTATTACGTTAATATCGACATTTAGAAGAAAGGTTTTTTAATTACAATCTTTTACTAATTATATTCGACAATTAAGAAATTATTTTCTGTCGGTTAACTTAATGGTTTCGAGTTAATGCACGCACACTTATTTCAAATCGTTACAAAGTAATGATTTCCCTAACACAAATCTATAATAATTATTATGATACATTTAAAGAGAAAAGATTAAGTTGACTGAGTGACATAGGCTATTTATTTTCTACTTTTTAGCCTCGCACACATTGTAATTTCTTTGTTTACTTTTTGTATGATGAGTCGTTTTCTCGGTTTCAAAGAATCATTCTTAAAAGAATATCCATGGAGTTTCTTGCACGTTCTTCTCCATAGAGATCTACGCGGAAACGTGAAATTTTACTTCCATAACTGAACGACATTTTGACATTTCAAAAGTGCCTGTAAACGGTCTATTTGAAAGAATCATTTCTTATTTCTGAAGCCGTTGGCAAAAGTTAGTAACAAAACAAATATAAACTAGTTTTTGTTATTAAAAGCACACGTAGCCACTTTATAAAAGCTGGATTGACCTTTAAACTTCATAAACGGATTTGCAACACGACTATTGTTAGGTCGGGTTGGACTGACTGGCTTTGAGTGGGTCAAATGCAATTATCTTGGTACCGCACGACTTTAGTTTAGTAACTGTATAATATGGGCAAACGTATAATAAAGAGACATAAAAAGACTTTTTTTACCGATGCATATTAATAATAGTTCAGGCATGGGGCGTAGTTTTCATATAGTTCTTGGTAACTATCCCACTTAAGCCTCCCAAAAACATAGCCCTGTATCTTTGTCAAAACTATTTCTATTCTTAGTTTTAATAAAAACTTTATCGTATAATAATTAAGTTAGAGTTAAATTGATTATTAGTCTTTTAAGCTAGATTATAATCAATTATTAAGAAATTTGTTCTTAATAATAAAGGAGAAAAAAATACTTTGTCAAAATGTAGGTTAGTCAAAAAAGGAAAAATACGAGTAAATTGCACGTTCTATGTCGCAAACTCGCAATATTTTCCCTTCAACCGGGGGTAGTCCTTGGGTGCACTAGCATAGCGTACATGGATAATCGTCGGTTGGTACCACATTCCATGACAAATATCTAAGGGGCGTCTACGAGTTGGCTTCAATTCCTTCGTAAGCTTTGCAAAGACCCAGGACTCTAGGATCCAGATAGAAGATAAATAAATCAGTTAATCAGTCAGTTGTATCAGTTAATCTAGTACTCATACCACAAACTCTACTTAGTTTGTTACTAGATGGCGTTGAGTGAAAGTTGTGGAATATATTAATATTATTAAATAAAGAAGTAATAAAAGGCTAGTGGCTATATAATAGACTCTGCATTTTTTTAAAGTGGGTAATCATCTAATTGCTCGGCCCGCAAGTGCTCGGTTTACGAATGTACTCGGAAAGCTGCAGTCCGCGATCACTCATCGTGATTCAAAGTGATGACCACGACCACTCTGGCAAGAGGGTACCGACTGAGAAGAAGAATCATCTAATTAATTCTTCCATTCTAGGGTGTAACAGGAGGGTGTTAGACTTTTACTGATTAAAACTACACTTATGTTCCTTTAGTTGACCTTTGCGTTCTTGGACCACGGGATAACTTCAGAAGCCATCCGGCACTTTGTTGCATCATGGTAGCCGACCCCAACATAGCAGGAAGGGTCGAGCTGATTGATTGATGAACAAAAGTTTAAAAAACTATTTTTGCAATTAAAATACTTGTTTGGACAGTTTAGAGCTATATCTGGTTACTGGCTAAACTGGAAGACCTTAACCTACTTAGAAAATAGTGATAAATCAATCAAAGTAGCCTTAACGTGTGCTGATGGAGGTACCGAAAGGTCACATGGTTGGAAACTTAGGTGGTGCAAAAATAATCTATTAAATTTCTGACAAAAAAAAAACCAAACTATATTTTTTATGGAGTGGGAAATTATCAAATTTACCCGCTCTGAGGGTATTTTTAATATCGGATGCGGATTTCATCATGCATGCGGGATTGCTCCGCACGCGTAGGCCCCGTAAATGTCCTTTTCATACTTGAAGTATTTATTGTAATGCGTGGAATACGCACGCGCGATGCGGGGTGTGATGTCGGGCAGCAGCCACGCATGCGGAGCCATTCCGCATGCGTGATGAATTCGCACGATATTAAAAACACCCTCAGAGGGATGGGTGTGAGAGGGAGTATCAGACGTTTACTGATGCACCTGCCCAGGGCGTCTTTTGTGGGGGCGTGAGCATTGTCACTTCTTCACACTTTGTGCCACCTCTTTCGCTTGCATTATTGCTTCGTAGAAGGAGGTGACAGCTTCTCATTCCTTTTCGTTCCTTATCAGGACCAAGGCCGGACATGAGAGGCACAAAAACCAAATCTAAACCTTTCACAGAAAATGTGGATGAATGATAATATTCGCGCGTCCATAAAATTTATAGAAAAATTGAAATGTCAAACTATTTTCTTTATGGAACTCCAATACAAGTGTCATCTGTAATTTTTCCCGCGCATACAAAAGTTTTTGTCGGTTTAATAAATCAACGGAATTTAATTGATGTTGGATGATTAGTATGTTAATAAAAACCCAACCATACCTTATTCATACAAGTGTGTGGTTTTCCTCACATTAATATTAAAATATGGCTCTATTATTTGCATTGCAGGATCTTGACTAGGATTTATATGTTTCAGTTCCGTTGCCTTTGATTTGAAATTAGAGCAGATTAATTATTGTGTTATACCGAGAAAATAATTATAAATTATAATATACCGAGAAAATAATTATAAATTATAATATACCGAGAAAATAATTATAAATTATAATATACCGAGAAAATAATTATAAATTCACGCGATTTTTTATAACTGATTGGTTTTTGTCCTCAACTTCGCGTGAATCTCTGTTATAACGATGCGAAATTGAAGCCAGATAAAAAGTATAGCCAAGGTCGTTCCTTGGCTCTCACGCCCCAGCCGCCGGGATCCCGATCCCGGTTTCAAGACACCGTAGGCGCTGGCTTGCGGACGGCGAGCAATGGGTAGCTTGCCGTCCAATCGACCGGTAACCGTCCGGACCGAGCCCAAGTTGTCGACGGCGCGTAGTGTTCCACGCACACCTCAAGAAGATGTCAGCAAAACCGTAGGGGCCCAGCAGGGTCGAAGCCTACTGGGGCCATGGGTGATGCGAAAGAGAATCCCGGGGCCCTGAAACGAAGGCAAAGAAGGAACAGGAGTGAGTTTTTAGTCAGTAAAAGTCTGACACTATCTCACGCTTCGCCCAAGAGCCGATGTCGTTGGATGATTTTCCCACGGAAAAAAAGAGCCTAGGCCGTTCCTTGGGATTCAAGCTTACTCCGTAACAAATCTCATAAAAATCGGTTCAGTAGTTTAACCGGGAAAATGTAACAGACGGACAGAGTTACTTTCACATATATAATACTAGGTTCTGCCAGCGGCTCCGTCCGCGTGAATGTTGGTTATTGCAGACGCGAAGTCGAAATCGAAGATGGATAAAAGGTAGCCTATATCAATCTTTTGAGTTCAAGCTTCCTCCGTACCTAATTTCATGAAATCGGTGGAAGCGTAACGGAATAACAGACAGACAGAGTTACTTTCAAACAGACAGACAGAGTTACTTTCAAACAGACAGACAGAGTTACTTTCAAACTGACAGACAGAGTTACTTTCAAACAGACAGACAGAGTTACTTTCAAACAGACAGACAGAGTTACTTTCAAACAGACAGACAGAGTTACTTTCAAACAGACAGACAGAGTTACTTTCAAACAGACAGACAGAGTTACTTTCAAACAGACAGACAGAGTTACTTTCAAACAGACAGACAGAGTTACTTTCAAACAGACAGACAGAGTTACTTTCAAACAGACAGACAGAGTTACTTTCAAACAGACAGACAGAGTTACTTTCAAACAGACAGACAGAGTTACTTTCAAACAGACAGACAGAGTTACTTTCAAACAGACAGACAGAGTTACTTTCAAACAGACAGACAGAGTTACTTTCAAACAGACAGACAGAGTTACTTTCAAACAGACAGACAGAGTTACTTTCAAACAGACAGACAGAGTTACTTTCAAACAGACAGACAGAGTTACTTTCAAATAGACAGACAGAGTTACTTTCAAACAGACAGACATAGTTACTTTCAAACAGACAGACAGAGTTACTTTCAAACAGACAGACAGAGTTACTTTCAAACAGACAGACAGAGTTACTTTCAAACAGACAGACAGAGTTACTTTCAAACAGACAGACAGAGTTACTTTCAAACAGACAGACAGAGTTACTTTCAAACAGACAGACAGAGTTACTTTCAAACAGACAGACAGAGTTACTTTCAAACAGACAGACAGAGTTACTTTTAAACAGACAGACAGAGTTACTTTTAAACCGACAGACAGAGTTACTTTTAAACCGACAGACAGAGTTACTTTCAAACAGACAGACATAGTTACTTTCAAACAGACAGACAGAGTTACTTTCACATTTTAAGTATGGATTAATATATTATGAACTAGCTTCTGCCAGCGGCTTCGCCCGCGTAAAAGTAGGTTTCTCCATACAAACTTCCAACCCCCATTTTACCCCCTTTAGGGTGGAGTTTCGTAAAATCCGTTCTTAGCGGATGTCTACACCCTATAAGGAACCTACCTGCCAAATTTTAAGTTTGTAGGTGTTATAGTTTCTGAGATTTCGTGATTAATCAGTGAATGGTATTTCACTTTTATATATATAGATTATGGGTATTTTTTTCAAATTTGTTTTGGTTGTTGAAATTATAAAATTCATGTGAAAATTTACCTCTTAGCAATCAGACATTTATATCATTTTTATCACGAAATAACCTCAAATTTTGACAATTAAAATAACTTTAAAACAAAATTCCCCTTCACTTAAAGTACGGTCAGCATAATAATAATAATTAATACGTTATAGTTCTAACGCTAGTACCTAATGTCCTTGTTGCAAAAGTGAACGCATGTCCTTTGCGTGCTGGTAACGTCAACAAAAAAAATTTGAGACTAAAAAATATTATTATAATATATATTATTTTTTTATTGTAAAATAGTTTGCGGTTTAAATTTTTATTTCTTATTTCTCAATGTCAAAGTTTCAATTCGAAATGATCGAATGAGTACTTAACTCGGTCTTTTTATCAATGAATTTCAAGTTTACCGAATTAAGTTTACCTTTTTTGGGTTATTGGTTAATTTAGGGACGGAAAGGGTCTTTAGCCGTATATTTGTGTCTTCTAAGTTTAGCGGACATTAGATAGCACAATATTTATGAAAGGTATTAAATGTTATTTACCATATTGTGGTCCGTAAATCTCAAAGCATTTATTTCAAATAAACAATTTACAGGCAACCATTTACTGCTGAATTGCCGAGTTCAGTCAGTCATAAAAATTGTGAAGCTATTTGCATGTCTCAAAGTGTATGATGGATACTCTTATAAATCAGTAAAAAATACAAAATTAATATTGAAATTATAAATATCCGCTTCAAACAAAATAACTAGGTTTTATAAATCTCAAGTATTTTATTATTGGACATCTAAAACATGATAACCCTTCTGTTATTATATTGCATTAATAATTACGATCATTTAAATAAATAAAATTTTTACTTTATTAAAATTCTTCTATTATAAAGAAATATAATCTCATATATAATTAATATTATCCCTTACCGTAAATTTTGAAGCCCCTTTTACCCCAAGTTTAGTGTGAATTGGGTTATCTAGTTAGAAAATAATAACCTAAATCTCTAGCCGGTAATAGGGATAACCCTTTATTGTATAAAACTTAATATCGTTGTCGTGAAGTGTATAAAGGGAGTATCTAATTTTGGAATAATAAAACATCATGAGGAAACCTTGACTAATTAACATGTATAAGTCTGAAACCACCGACCTACCTCGAGCAAGCTTAGTGATTAATGTTCGTGCCTTTTTCATATGAGAAGAGGCCTTTACCCTTATTCATTTACATTGTTCTCAGATAGTAAAAGTGACAAGAAACATGGAAGTGATATAAAATAAAAATAATATAAAAGTAATATAAAAGAGTGTCCATAGAGTTTCTTGCACATTCTTCTCCAAAGAGAACTGTGATATCGCATGAGTTAGGTTAAAGAACTGCCATGTAAAATAAACTCGGATTTTGTTGTTCTAGAATAGATTTGAAAATTGAGCCGAACAAAGAAATGTCTAGTTTTTTGAGTTCGGACATAACCATTGTAGCGCGATGTGCTGAGATTGAATCTTGAAGAAAAGTATAAGTAAAATTTATATAACTTTCCAAGTATTTCATTGAAGTAAAAGTCCCGGACCTAAATCATACCGTCACGGATGCGACAGAACTAAAGGCTTGTAATGTGCCATTGGCATCCTTTTTCTGATTGAATTGACAATTCAAAAGTTTCTGGAAATGGTTTATTTGAAATAAATGCTTTAGTTTGATTTGTGAGACAATAATAAGCTGGTTTATTATTATTTCCAGTAAGTTTTTGTGACCTTTTTTCTAAATTTGAATCAAGTTTCTACTCTATAATTTAGTGACTAAAAAACTAACTGATTTGATTGTGTTAAAGTTAGTATATTCCTCACTCAATCCTTGAGTGCCAAAAAACCTTAAGTGTCAAAAATCATCGAATGACTTCTCCCGTCAGACTTTTACTGACTAAAATCCACCTACGTTCTTTAGTTGCCCTTTGCGTTCCTCATCACAGTAACTTATTTTTGTAAATTCAAAATGTTCTACAAACCAATTCTAGAAAATATTAATACCTACCTTGAAAATATTGCACACTTGCAAAGAATTTGTTAAAATTAATTTAATTGTATCATTAGAGCTTATATCATTGGCTGAAATTACTGTAACGTGATTATTGCAATAAGTAATGTGCAAAATGTCTTGATTTAACTAATTAATTTAACTAACAACTAAGCTGACCGTACTGTTAATTGCACAAACCGTGATTTTCGTTAACACCACTTTGAACGTACCTCGACCAGTTATCCATACTTTATAGTTATGTACTGCATTAACGCAATAAACAGATACAATTATTTGTCTTAAAATCAAATATATCTTCAGAGTCCAGTAATCATCTAATCTGTAAACCCATATCAGTATCATCTTGTAATTACATATTATGTTCCCACTGCTGGGACTCAGGCCTCGTCTCTAAGAGAGGGAAAGGGTCGTAATTCACTACGCGGGCCCAGTGCGGATTGGTGGATATCACATGTCTGCGAATTTTTAGTTCTAGGACATGCCGGTTTCCTCACGATGTTTTCCTTCACCGTTTTAAGAGCAGTGGTGATGAAAATAAATTACACAAAGTAATGCGTCTGGCTGGATTTGAACCCGCGACCTACAACTCATAACTTGGGGCCGTTACTACTCGGCGACCACTGCTAAAAAAGCCATGGTATTAAAATGAAAAGAGCAACTATAGGATACTTGTGTGGTTTTAATAGCCTAGAGCAGGAGAAGTCATTGGATGATATCAAATCTCAAAAAAAAAAACTGCTGGTACTCAGGTCTCCTCTCTAGGACATGTAATGGAACTTATGGTAAGACAAAGGCCCAAGACCGGTTGGTGTAATAATTATAATTCTAACCTTTTCTAACACATGACACATTTTACCATAAATTCACGCTTTTTACCAATGTTATGTATTTATTATTTTTCCTATATTTGTTTTATCAATGTTTGTGTTTATTGTTTTGTTTCGCTATGCTATGCTAACCTCCGTGAGTGTGACCGTGGCATCACCGCGGGTCCTAACAGAATACCAGCGCTGCGTTATTTATCGTTTTAAATATCGCATATGCTGCGTTAGGCGCCTTTTTGACCTTGCACAGATCATACAGTTATTTTTTTCTTTTTTTATAAGTAGGTACTTAATTCTACTATATTTTAATTCAAAGGTGAGGTACGAATAAACGTTTTTTCTTTCTTTCTTAAATTTATTTGGATAATTGTATTAAAAATTAGCTTCTCTCGTATTTTATATAACGAGAATCGTGCGTTTGTCTGAGATAAAAATGCAATGGCGCTCAGCGATAGTAGATTAGTTTTGTAATTGAAATTGTATCAATACTCCTAAAAAGTTAGTTCACCTAAATTATTTATCGTCAAAAAAGTAATAAGTATATTGGAGGCAATTCTTTCTTGATTGTTTATAAATGCTTAAGAGTGTTATAGGCTTATAAAAATGTATATGCATGGATAGCGTGGATTATCTCCTTGTTTATACTGTGATATATCTATTAAAAGTATAAAAAACTATAGTTTATGTGAAAATTCCACTCTTCTAAGCTGTAGGTTTTATTGCTGTTATTGTAGGCATCACAAAAGATTTCTGAACAGTTCAAGGATTCTTACAGCTGAGTAGGATATATTTACTATACGATTTTCTAAACATATATTTGAGTAATAAAAAAAAATGATTGATTTATATTAAATAACAACAAAAAGATATTTATAAATCGTGTAAATCGCTAAGAAATCAGACACTGTTAGTAAAGTCTATGACTGCATCAAAAGTTCTAATTGTCATAAAAATATTAAATATAAATTCGATAACAATCACGATTTTGTGCCAACGCTTACTTTAAAACAATAAATTTCTACCATTGCATAACATCTGACATCAAAACACGCTAATTATTCACAAATAATTATGAATGAAAACGTAGTATAGGCAAACCTTGATAATTTTAATCGTTTTAATCACGCAACTGTTATACGAAAAAAAAAGTCATTACGCAGTTATAAGTAACTAAACATTTACAAACCTAGGTCAACTTTTGACCTAGGTTCTACCAACCGGAAACGGAACAATATAAAAAGTAAATCACATTGATAACTCATGATAAATCGCGATAACGAAGGCAAACACCTATTTGTTTATTGCACTATTCATACTCACTTGCTCCATAATAATAATAATAAAAAAATATAAAAAACACAATTAACTGCACAAAACGGATGAATTACAAGAAAAAAAGAGATTGATATTTTTGCTGTCTCTACTTACGGTTCGCGGGTTTTTTAAATAACAGAAAACACGGAAAAAAGAAATTAAATTTGTGTGGACGATGTGTCGGGTGACACGGCGATGGCTGACTGACTGTGTCAAGCTACATTCAACAGATGATATTTGTACTTCGGCTACATTTACGCATGCGTCAAACTTGGGAATCGATAACAACTTTGAATGAGTGTGTATGTATCGATATTTGCATCAGTTTTTTGATGTATCGATTAGAGTTGGGAGTCTCGTTTGTTAATTGGTTCCATTCGATTTAGATTTCTGATTTGATTGAGTTTTATTTACGTCAACTATATTTTAACTTGATATAACAAATTGAAAGAAAAACACACGTACTGCCCTATATTATTATACTCTTAAACGATTGATTAATTTATTATGTGTAACTGAAATAAATCTACGAGTATATCCGAATTTACTTTGATTAGTATATAAAGACAAGAAGTGGGCGTGACTTAACCCAAGTGAAAAGTTTTCGAGTTTTATATACCGGGTAACTAAGCGATAATTTTGCCAAAATTGGTTGAAATTACTTCTACAGTTTACTTGTAAAACGTAGGTTATACAGGAGATATATTTTCATGTCTCAAAAATGATGATTAGATAATATTTTAAAAATGATTCTTTGTTTTTTTTTTAAGTAACTCTGGAAGTACTTGGGCCCAACTATAACATCTTAAATCATCATTAATACGGTTTTTTATTTGAGGTGGGAAATCATCTGACTGACTTTGATGATGACTTTTCCTGCCCTCACTCGCTTCGCTTAGTCTGCACTAAAACCACACCATTTAGGTGGCCTTTAGTGTTCTAGGAAAATGGGATTCCTTTGAGAAATTCCCCGTGGCCCTAAGGGGTTTGCTGACATCTCTTTAAGGCACGCGTGGAACACCGGACAGCGAGCTATCAAAGCCTTGTCCACAAGATTAAGGACGAATATCAAACCATTTCTCACATTACAATTATAATGATTTTAAGACATTATGGTGACTGATCAGACTTCGATTCTCTGATAGAAAATTACACTATTGCTAAATGTCAGCAACTTTTTATTTTGAAAAAAGGTCAGAGATAAAATGAGCAAGTTTTTTTGGTAAGATCAGTTTTTAATTAGTCAAAAAGTAAATAGAATTAAGCTTTTCTTGAAAAAACTTCCGCAAATCCTAAAGGTTTGGGGTTGAAGGAGTAAAAAAATATACTTACTTTCACCTCTCACCTCGAAAGTAACAAGAGTATTCGAAATCTCGAATGCAATTTCTTTCATATTTTTTAACTCTAACCGTTTCCATGATCAGTATAAAAGTTCCGTTGATCTATTAAAATGCTGGTCGGTATTATAATTTACTTAAATTAATTTGCATAAATTCACTAATACCGGTAGTAAATATCGATAAAAATTTATGTCGAATGTTTTGCATCATTATAAACTATCTTTTTCGATCGGGTTTACTTGCCTGAAAGTCGAAAATCATCTAAAACTGTACTAATGGAATTAAAATTTTCCTTTGATCTACTAAATTTTTATGATAAAATTTTATGTCGAATTATTATTATTATTTTTTTTTTTTAAATTGGCTTTTTCCATCGGGTTTACTCTCGTGAACTACGTTACTTTGATCTAATCCAGGTCATGGTCTATTAGTGTCCTAAATTTCATCGAAGTCTGTGCACTAGTTGAGGTGTAATCGATTAACAATCATATGAATAAACATACATACGTTTGTATTTGCATATATTAGTAAAATATTAATGATTAATTTTGTTATATATTACGAACAGTATCCGTTTAGACTTTGATTTTAGTAGAGTATTGCTTCCTTAGAGTTGGAGGTCGATAACTTGACATCACGCCTTCACTACCTACCCGAGGGGTTAAGAAGAAGTACATTCAAATATGAAAAAAGAAAACGAATTCAGAAAAAGGGGCGACCGATATATTAGTTTTATTTTTATTTTTTCTAAAAAATATATTAACCTAAAAAAGATCTCGCTTTATACAAGCGTAATATTTTTTCTAAAACGAAAGAAATAAAAATAAAGAAATCATTTATTTCAGGTTCAATTTTAACCTGTATATAAATCATTCACAATTAAATAAAAATAATATATAAAAATTTCATTGGTTAAAATAATTATAAATAAAAATAATCTCTTGGGAATAACTATAAAAAATCTAATACTCCGCATTGACACTTTTTTCACTAAGCTACTTAAATATGATTAATTCATGTTTTTATAAATAATATAATCTTGTGATAGGTTAGTTTTGTGAGTTTATGATTTAATTATGTATAATCTTTTTTTGTAAACCGTACCTAGACATTAATTCAATTTTTTCTTTCTTTACATTAGTTTATTATAAATTAATATAAAAATCGGGTCGACGAAAATAAACCGTAATTTTTTTTGTAGTTTTATTTTATTTATTTATTATTTCTTTAGACAGATAGGTACAGGATCCATATTATTTTTTCGAATCCATGTATATTTATTTATGTTATTATTTGTGCTCCTAGACCACATAGAAGTTTGGAAGGCATACGAGGGGCTGAAGCCAACTCGCAGAGGACCCTTAGATGCTTTTCAGGGAACACGGAAACAACCGACGATAATACCTGCATGCGCTATGCCAGTGTACCCAAGGACAACCCCCAGTTGGTGGGAAACTATCACCACTTATGGAAACAAAGGTTATGGATTTGGGAGGCTTAAGTTGAATGGTTATCAGGAACTATGTTAAGACTATGGCCCCTGTCTGTACAATGTTATTAATATCATCAAAGGGGCCCATTTATTGAGTGTGCAAGTCACTACTCCCTAACTTGCACACTCAATAAATGGGCCCCCAAAACAATCGCAAGCACGAAGTGACGTAGTAACAAGACGGCAACATATCTTGAGGTGCTTGAGGAGTAGAGAGGTATACCATTTTATCTCATTATTATTATTACTTTATTTTTTCTTTACAATTGCACAATATTACAAAAAATGGTGCTGCACCAATTAAGGGAACTTTATCATCATTTACTAATTGATTCCCATGTAATTTGAATTGTAATTAGCAGTAATGTAACGATACCTTGAAGTAATAAATATTAAGACACAATAGTTTTTGTGTAACGGAAATATTTATGCAATAACCCATGAGAAATAAACAGTGGGTGCCGAGCACCCCTGAGAATAGACATCAAGAAACAGATCAGTAATCGACTTTTAGGTTACGTATAAATTATAATATTTCTTGATAATAAAAACTAGTTTCATTTTTATATAATGCGGTTTCATTTTATATTTTTATCAAACATAATTAGTAATGAAGTACGCAGTATGTAAGTAAGACATTTATTTATTTGTCGGTCGATCAGTGTGCATTTCTCTTCTCACACTTCGCCATTTTTTCGAGTCATCAAATGAGCATGAGCGCCCATGAGGTTTTCTACAAGCCGGTGCCCCTGCCATGATGTGTTAAGATGTCAGTCGTGCGAGAGAGACAGTGAGAAGGAGCTATACACCCTATAAATGTAGCTCCATCCCTTTAACTATTCAGTACAGAGCGTCAATTGGATCGCGTTAAAAACTCGTAATAACACTGCAGAACCGGTTTCAGGCATCACTGATGACGTCATTAGATTCTCAAATTAATAAATGCACGTGATTCAAGAACCAATTATCGGCCATATTCACAGATTAATGAGAATTTTGGCTAAAAAACCCAATACCCTAAACCCAGATACCCAACGGTTTCCTTTTTATTATAATAGCTCTTGTTGCCAAACGGCGACTCTCGATCACACTAATAATAGGGGTTAAAGTATGAAATTGCTTTTTTTTCTTCAAGTGTTATATCTTTGGATTGACTTGGAATTATAAGTTCGAAAAACTTCATATTAAAGGTTTTTCTTTTTTTTAGGTAGGAAAATCATCTAATGATAAATCCCGCTCTTGGGCGGAGCGAGAGGTAGTGTCAGACTTTTACTGACTAAAAACCCATTCCTGTTCCTTCTTTGCCTTCATCCCGGGGCTCCTGGCTTCGCTTTCATACTACCCGTGGCCCCAGTAGGCTTCGACCCTGCTGGGCCCCTACGATTTGCTGACATCTCTCTGAGGCGCGCGTGGAACAGTACGCGCCGTCGACGACTTGGGCTCGGTCCAGACGGTTACTGGACGGTCGGACGGCGAGCCACCCATTACTTGCCATTCGCAAGCCCGGGCCTACGGTGGCCGGAAATCTGGATCGGAATCCCGGCGGCGGTTGGGGCGTGAGGACCGTTAATAATAGGGGTTAAAGTATGAAATTGCCGTTTGCTGTCAATCTTTGGATTGACTTGAAATTATAAGTTCAAATAAACTTTATATTAAATAATACGTTATTCTTTTTCCGAAATTAGGTATTTATTTGATTCTTTGTATTTTGTATTTTTTGTAATATCGCAGTACTTGTAACTATTTTTGTATGAAATATAAGAAAACTCGCATTATTTTGTAATATGAGTTCTACCGTGGAAACAATGTGTCTCAAACGGTATGCAATATTGATGATGTATTATGGACTTAAAACTGCTAATGGTGGTACACATTGGATTCTTTTTATCCCAGGTGTATGTTATCTTGGGATTATTTCCTACAACCTCGCGGGCGGAGCCGCTGGCACAAACAATGATTGTTGTTTAAAGAGAGTAATTTTGTTTTAGTGACTGTTTTGTTTAAAATGAAAACTATAATTTACAAAACATCAAGGCAGCTGACAAAAGTTTATATACATAACTATACTTGAGACATTTCGTCGGTTATGTTTTAGTTCCATCTATTGTGTGTACAGCTAAGGAGTGCCGGAGTCTGTGTTTCCTGCCCTCCTAGCCAAGTTACAACCGTTTAGTTTCGATTCTCTTTTCGTTGATCGCCTCGAGTCGGCCACGCCTCCTATTCCTTTGTTCTGACCACGTGATAGCGTTGAGATGACGTCAGAACAAAGGAATCGGAGGCGTGGCCGACTCGAGGCGATCAACGAAAAGAGAATCGAAACGAAACGGTTGTAACTTGGCTAAGGGGGCTGGTAGCTACAACCTAGGGGTTTTAAAAGTCAAGAGTGAATCGGTTACTTCTAGGCAAGCGTGCTCCATCGTCGGTCACATCATCGCTTATCATCAGGTGAGATAGTGGTCAAGCGCAAGACGGTCAATAATAATAAAAACCGGGCAAGTGCGAGTCGGACTCGCGCACTGAGGGTTCCGTACAAATTTACCTATGAAAACAGTTCAATTCCCGAATTGAGTTACGAAGATTTTTCCGAATCGCAAAGTCTTTTTTTGTGACGTAACCACAAATTTACAGTTTTCAGATATTTTCCTATAATAATAATAATAATAATAAGTGTGCAGCGCATGCGATGGACGCAATCCATCAATGAGAATGTCATGCGCGCATACTATGGGGCTACAGAGGGAGGAAACAACCTGACCGCGTACCGTGTTCGGATGCTCTCTTTGTTTCAGGTGCTTGAGCCAGCCGTCAACGTTTCGGCCCAACGACTGTCGGATCAGGTGCGGGTTATCCAGCGTAATCATATGTTGGACGATACTGTACTTGATCGCCTCCGTACGGAAATGAGTAACCATGCCATTGCTCCTTCGTCGCAGCCTGTGGTACCAGTGATGGTACCACCGTCCTACCATCTTTCCGACCATGCTGACGAAGAGATTACTGACATGGTTACACATGTAAGTACCCAGTGCAACAATGAATTGAGGAGTGCTTTGGAGTGTGCTATTCGGGAGTATCGCAACATGCCGCTCGAACTTAGGCCGCGCTTACCTCGTTTGCCCATGCATAATAAGAATAAGGCGCTGGTGGCTGCTCTGGATTTGCAGTTGTCAAACTATTTTGACGACTGCGAAGATCTCACTGATACACACTCGATAATGTACTGCGCAGCTGTTGCGGCATGTCGTGTAGCTCACGTCAAGTTTCCAAGCTGTGACGTATCTACACGACCGAAACCAGCCGTGCCGGCTTGGCAGTGCAGGATCGAGCGTCGTATTGGTGGGGCCAGAGCACTCATCGGCAAACTAATCTGCTTCAGGGAGGGCAACACTCGCCCAAGAGTGATGCGCTTTGTGAGGCGGGCGTTTTCGGGGACTGACATCAGCCCCCGAGACTATATGTCCCGTGTCACAGAGCGCATCGACTTCCTGAAGCAGAAGGTGTATGCATGGGCAAACCGTATCCGCAGGTATAAGCGGCGGGTGGAGCGATACACCCAGAATCGCACATTCCGGAGTAATGAAAGGTGGGTTTATAGGGCTTGGGAGAGACCGGACCAAGGTGTGACTGATACGCGCCTCCCGGATGATGACGCCATGAGTTCATTCTGGCGCAGCATCTGGTCGGTGCCTGTCAGTCACACCGAGGGTGACTGGACTCGAGAGGTCGAGCGTGCGTGCGATCCAATACCACAAATGGGGGCAATTGACATCAGCCCCCAAGATGTAGCTCGTGCAGTCCGTCCGTTGCCAAACTGGAAATCTCCAGGGCCGGATGGGCTGCACAATTTCTGGATTAAGTGGTTTACAAGATCGCACACTCGCTTGGCATATCAGTTTCAGTCTGCCTTAGAGTCAGGGTCGCTACCCCAGTTCCTAACAACAGGAATAACCCACCTGCTCCATAAGTCAGGTAGTACTGCGGAGCCTAAAAATTATAGACCGATCACCTGTTTGCCAACGGTCTATAAAGTTCTTACATCCATACTGAGAAGCAAAATTAATAGTCATATCGACAAAAATCTGATCATGTCACCTTCTCAGAATGGATGTAGGAACGGGTCCCGCGGTACTAAGGAGCTGCTCCTCATTGATATGACCATTAGCCAACAGGTTCGACGTTTCCGAAAGGATCTGTCGACATGTTGGATAGATTATAAGAAGGCCTATGACTCTGTTCCTCATACATGGCTCATGAGGGTGCTGGAATTGTATAAAATTGATACAACACTACGCACCTTCCTGATGTCGTGTATGAGGCAATGGAGTACGGTCCTCCGCTATCCAGGATGTCGACATATCCAGAGGAATAGCGAACCTGTAAGGATCGAGCGAGGTATATTCCAGGGTGATAGTTTGAGTCCACTTTGGTTTTGCCTAGCCTTGAATCCTCTAAGCACACTGCTGGAGAATTCAGGTCTAGGCTATCGGTTGAAGAGAGGTGGTCAGGTAATATCTCACCTACTTTACATGGATGACCTGAAACTTTTTGCCCCCAACAATCTGCAACTGATGGAGCTACTGAAGGTAACTGAAACCTTCAGTAGTGCCATCAGGATGGAGTTTGGTGTGGAAAAATGTGCGGTCATGCATGTAAAACGAGGGGAGGTTGTGGAATCCGTGGGCACTCAACTCACGGATTCCATAAACCTGAGATCCCTCTCTCCAACCGAAACCTATAAGTATTTGGGTATGTCGGAAGCTCTAGGCATCAATATCACTGACATGAAGCAATCGTTGAAGGAACGTTTCTTTGGACGCCTGAAGAAGGTATTCAATAGTCTTCTTTCAGGCGGAAACAAGGTGCGCGCCTTCAACGGTTGGGTCATGCCGGTATTGATGTACTCTTTCGGCGTACTCAAATGGACTCAAACGGAACTTGACGCCCTGGATAGGAGGGTCCGCACACTGCTGACTGCATACCGAATGCATCACCCACGATCGTCGGTGATGAGACTGTATATCCCGCGGAAGTGTGGAGGTCGAGGTTTTTTAAATGCTAAGACCCTACACAACCGCGAGGTATGCAGTCTCAGGGAATATTTCCTAGCTACCGACGTGGGTATGCATCGAGATGTAGTGGCAGTGGACAAGGGACTCACCCCGCTCTCTCTGGCTAACGAGAACTGGCGTAAACCGGTAGTGCTTGACACTAACGATCGCAGGGAAGTATGGCAGAGCAAGGAACTTCACGGACGCTTTTTCCGGGCCTTTCACGGGCCCGATGTAGACCAATTGGCGTCCGTAGCCTGGCTGCGTTTCGGTGACCTCTTTGGGGAAACCGAAGGTTTTGTCTGTGCAATTATGGACGAAGTTATCATGACGAATAACTACCGGAGATTTATTGTGAAGGACGGCACGGTTGACATCTGTCGGGCATGTCACCGTCCGGGAGAATCAATTCGTCACATTATCTCTGGTTGTTCTCGTCTAGCTAACGGAGAGTACTTGCATTGACACAACCTTGTAGCCAGGATTATCCATCAGCAACTTGCTCTGAAATACTCTCTTGTGGAATCGGAAGTGCCGTACTACAGGTATGAGCCCGACCCAGTTCTTGATAATGGTCATATCACTTTGTACTGGGATCGGTCCATCATCACTGACAGGACTATTGTAGCCAATAAGCCTGATATAGTGGTGGTGGACCGAAGCGAGAGGCGTGCAATGATTGTTGACATATCCGTTCCGCATGACGAGAACCTCGTGAAAGCCGAGAAAGATAAACAAATCAAGTATATTGACTTGGCTCGCGAGGTTGTCGACATGTGGGATGTGGACTCAGCGATCATTGTACCGATAGTCGTGTCAGCCAATGGCTTAATAGCCAAGAGCCTCGACCAACACCTTAGGAGGCTCGCGTTAGGCGGCTGGATCAAGGCCTTGATTCAGAAAGCGGTACTCCTGGACACGGCTCGTATCGTTAGGAGGTTCCTTTCTCTGGAGCCCTGACCGCCGGTAGCTTGGACCCTGTTCCCGATACCGGTGGGGTACTATTTTTTATATTTTTAAATGTTTTTTTTTTATTTATGTTTTAAGAAATATTTAAAAATGTACAAAATATGTATATAAAGTAAATAAAGGAAATAATAATAAAATGTATTTATTACCACAAGAATTTAGGTAAATTGCACTGATTACAACTAAAGTTCTTAATAATTATTTAAGCTTAGGCTAAAGTACAATTAGGTCGACCCTGTCCCCTAAACTAGGCTAGGCCTGTATCTTAGGGGGCAGTATCCGGCTATACAGGTACGTTTATAAAATAAGTTTATTGCTGTAGAAGTGCAAGTGGACTGTGTCAAAAGGGTGAAGTTTAAAGTTGTGGTAAACCTTAGTGTTAGTGTGATGTGTGAGTGAGTTTGTGTTTGTGTGTGATAATATGTTTGTGAGTTTGTTATGTAAGAACTGATTTTCCTATACTTGTGCTATGAGACCTTGCTTCATGCTAAATTTTAGGATTCTGGGTCAATGGGAAGTACTCTATGAATTTTGATTTCCTTGAGAGTGAAAATTTGTAGTAACGTCATAAAAAAAATCTTTTTCTATTCGGAAAAATCTTCGAGACTCGATTGAAGTATTTACATAAGTTAGTTTGTACGGAACCCTCAGTGTGCGAGTCCAACTCGCTTTTGCCCAGATTTTTTCTTTGATAAGATATATAGCTAGAAATATTACAGTAGGTATAGATAAATGGAATCAGTAACTAATTGAGCATTCAATATCAATATTGCAAACTACTTATTTTTTTTCTGAATGGTCACGTGTGAAAACCATTTATACCTGCATTTAGCGAAATTCTAATTGGTTTGTTGTTTTCACGGTTGTTTTACTTTTAATGGGTTTCCCTATTAAGAAGTTCTTGGAAACTGCCTCTATTTATCCCCACGTACTGGTAACAGGATCACCCCATCTTGCGTGTGACTTACAAGAAGTGGTAAAACGTTGATGATGAACTTAAACTTGGAAGTTTTTTGGATAGTTGTACCCATTAATGCAATGCGGCAATGGGTACACCTTGCCTTACTTTAAAAAAAAATTGTGAATTGTGAACACTTTCGCAAGAAGTTGGTAGATTCATCACACTCTTGATTTGTTGTATTCGTTTTTTTCTCAATATCATTCTTTAATTGTATCTAAGTATATATATTTATTATTGTTCTTATTTCCTCTCTGTCAGTCTTCTATTAAGTTGTAAAATAGAATAGAATAGAATAAAACTTTATTGTACACCAAAATAGTAACAAAAACTTATAAACTAACCGCGCCGTCGACGACTTGGGTTCGGTGCGGACGGTTACCGGACGGTCTAACGGCGAGCTACCCATTGCTCGCCGTCCGCATGCACGCGCCTACGGTGGCTGGAAATCGGGATCGGGATTTAATCTATGGGTACAATGGCGGTCTTATCGCTAACAGCGATTGTACCTGCCATGTTATGTCTCTGCACCAATCTAAGGTCGACTGGTAGAAAATGCCTAAGGCATTAAGGCATTAAGTCCGGCTTTGTACAATGTTTCATTAATGCATAAAGTTTTAAATAAATAAGTAGGGCCGCGTTCCCTTTGTCGTGACGACATGCGGGATTGCCCCGCATGCGTAGTCCCCGCAAATGTCCTTTTCATACAGATATTTATTGTAATGCGTGGAATACGTACGCGGGATGCGGAGCGTGATATCGGGCAGCAGCCCCGCATGCGGAGTAATTCCGCATGATATTAAAAACATCCTAAATGCATGCAAAAATATTTCTGACGTCTTAAAATTCAGCATTTTTAAAGAAAATACACCTTTTTACACGTGAATCTCAGTAAAATCACCGTGACGTTAGCAAAACCAAGTATTCAGGACAAAATCGACGTCAAAGCATTTCGCAAACATTGGATTTCTTGATAATAATTAGTACTTTTGTCATTCGTTAGCGCCAACCGCTGAGTCATTTGCTCCAACATTGCTTGGCGCCAATGTCAACAACCAACGTTTGTAGTAGAGTAGGATAACGTGACAGTATTCAATGACAATATGACGTCATGAATGTCGTCATTTTCTTGAGATAGGGATTTTTACTTTTCCCTTTCCCAGTTTTCGGTAAAACCATTGGATCTCTTATTACTTTATTTCTTTGATTTCTGTTTTTTTTTAAGTCTTGTATGTTATCACTAGGACTTTGACCGTGACTTTGTTTATGAGTGTTTCCATAAAAACTTTAACCCCCCTTAAATCGTATTTTGAGGGTAGTTTAGAAAAACTAACAATGAAAGTCTTCAGTACCTATTAATTTCAGTTAAAATTCTTACTAAGTTGAAGTCAGTTAAAAAGATAAAGATCCTCCTTAAAATTTTTAAACTGAGAATAATGTAATTAGTCTTTTAATGTTCCCACTGCCACTCAGGCCTCCTCTCTAGGAGAGGGAATGGGCCGTAATCCACCACGCGGACCCAGTGCGGGTTGGTGAATGTCCAATGTCTTAGATTTTTTGGTTCTAGAACATGCCAGTTTCCTCACGATGTTTTCCTTCACCGTTTTGTGAGCAGTGGTGATGAAAATAAATTACACAAAGTAATGCGCCTGTCTGGGTTTGAACCCGCGATTTACAACTCATAAGTCGGGGGCGTTACCACTCGGCCACCACTGCTCAAACTGAGAATAATGAAAACTTTTATTATTATTATTATTATTTTTTTTTTATTAATGATAGGCTCGCGTTTGACCACCATCTCACCTGATGGTAAGCGATGATGTGGTCGACGTTTTATTTTTATTTACTTAGGTGCCATTTTTGCGCTAACTTTCAAGTATATTGGCTCTTGAAATTAGATTTTGCATACAAACGAAATTCCCGCTACCCGTTAGATGTCGGATTTCCAAAAACCCCTTCTTAGAGTTGGCCTGCGTCATAAAAGGAAGCCTTTCCCTATAATTTATTTATATTTATCTATTTTATTCAAATCTATTAGCACACAATACCGTGCCGACGTCTTTATGTCGATACCGTTACCGGCCCACGCTGAAAACCAGCGCCGTAGACTCATCGCATTTTGCGTGTGATCACGGCATTATGCTGAGCGTTCGGCCGTTTTGCGCGGATGTGACGCATATTTCTTTCACATAATGTACTTATAATTTGTTAGTTCTAAATCTGCGCCTTGTTCCGCCAAATAAAATGTTTTTCTTTCTTCTTTCTTTCTTTTCTTTCCTTGTGCAAAATTTCTCGTTTCTATTTCCAGTAGCTTTGGTAGTGCGTTGATATGACAGTTAGTTTCTCCTTTTTAGGGTTCCATACCAAAAAGGTACCGTAGGCGCGGGCTTGCGGACGGCGAGCAAGGGGTAGCTCGCCTCGTAACCGTCCGGACTGAGCCCAAGTCGTCGACGGCGCGTAGTGTTCCACGCCCGCCTCAAGGAGATGTCAGCAAACCGTGGGACCCCAGCAGGGTCGAAGACTACTGGGGCCAAGGGTAAAGAAGGAACAGAAGTGGGTTTTTAGTCAGTAAAAGTCTGACACACCCTTTCGCTCCGCCCAAGGGCGGGAGTTGTCATTGGATGGTTTTAAGACCTAAAAAAAATACCCAAAGGGTAAAAACGGGATCCTATAAATAAAACTCCACAGTCCGTCTGTCTGTCACCAGGCTATATCATCATAACAGTTGAAATATTCACAGATGTTGTGTTTCTGTTACCGCTTCCTCTTAGCGTATCGATGGCAAAACTAGTTAAATTCCTTGCCTGGCCCAGTATTCGGCCACGGCAGTGCCGCCCGCTGATGCTTTCATTAGGTCCCTACGTGAACAGGTAACAGGGCTCGTGATGCAGGATCGAAGGTGGGACATGGTCTGCGGAGAGACGCAGAACAAACACTGAAGATCGGAACCGTCCGAGAACCCCCATCTGTGGAGATTGTCTTTGCTGCGCCCAACTTGGGTGCGGAGTCGGTTTAGAGTTTTCCAGGTGGGCCATGGCAACTCGTGTCCAGGAGAGAGGCTCTCCGACGGCTCGACAAAATCATCAGGAGGTTAATAACAACAAACAAACAAAGCCGCTGATAACAACAAATACTAAAAACAGAATAAAATAAAAATTTAAGTGAGGCTCCTATAAACGAACGTGATTTTTTTGCCGTTTTTTACTCGATATTAATAACGGCAACAAGTAGACGCTATAGAAATATTCACAAAATCTCGAAATCCTAATAATGGTACGGAACCCTTCGTGCGTAACTCTGCTCACACTTGGCCAGTTTTTATGAATAGGCTAACACTTTTCCGATTTTCTCCTGGAAATGATAAATGATATTTATTTTGCAAGTTGGTTTTATAAAACACTTTTACACGTCATATTTTTTGTCAATTTAAACTAATAATGAGGCCGGTGTTTCCTAGCTGACTACCCTGAGAAGAAACACCGAAACAAAGACAGGGGTCAGTCTCTTCTAAAGTTCATACAGCAATTATGTAATGGTCAAATCACATGAGAACCATGCAGATAAGTGTCTGATATGGTCTTTTGAGGAAAGAACCATCCAGATTTAAGTGGAGCTGTCCAGTCAATGCAAGCATTTGTCAGTATCCGCAAAGCTCAATTCAGGACTACTAAGGAGCTCAACGACTTGTCAGTATTTGGGTAGGTCGCAGAAAATACTCGAATTGCCAGACATACGTTAAAATTACTGAAAAAACAATTTACATATTCCTATCATTCACAATTAAAGGAAATTATATAAAACATAAGTTTACAAAAATGTAAAAAAAACTTAACAAAGTACTTAAATATTAAATATATATAAAAAAAAAAAAATGTAAATCGTAAAATGAAAATACTCAACAATGTCAAATTGTAAAAAAGAAAGGACAATGCTGAAAAAACACCTGCCCCCTAGCCAAGTTACAACCGTTTCGTTTCGATTCTCTTTTCGTCGATCGCCTCGAGTAGGCCACGCCTCCGATTCCTTTATTCTGACATCATCTCAACGCTCAGTCACGTGGCCCAGGTAGACGACGCGTTGTGTTCCAAGCGTGCCTCATAAATATTTCAGGAAGGCATCAGGGTCTGTCAGTCAGGGTCCATGCCTGCCATCTCTGCAAGATTGTTTAAAAGAGTGACCGTGACCCTTGACCACAGAGGGCGACTGCAGGAAAATAGGTGGATTTTAGTCAGTAAAAGTCTGATTCTCTTACTCCACCCAGAGCGAGAAGAATCTCTTGACGATTTATCATGTAAAAAAGGCAATACAAATTCATCGGGTAATGATATACAGGTTGATTTATGACAGTTTTTATGTTATTGAACAAGTTATGATCATCAACGGCATTACCTCAAAGCGAACTGGTTTTTAGACGTGAATTTCCAAGTATATTTTGCAAGATTGCGCTGTTATTGTTGATAATAATCAGAGGTCGGAATTAGGTAGACTTATTCATGTACTTGCAGCGAAATGTTGATATTAATATGGATCTTTACGGGACGTAAGTTTGGGCCGTTAATTACCACTCGACTACCACTGCTCTAAGTTTTATATAATATTATTATAATATAGCGTCTTTACTTCCATAAAGAATGACTTTTACAGTTCATGGGATTATTTATAAATTACCTATCATGCAGCATAAAATAACAAATCAACAAAACAATTCACAAATCAATTATTCATAATTAACATTTACCTAACAATTTCTAAATAAATATAAAATTCCTAATTAATATAAAATTTCTAGAGATTTTTATATTAAGTTTTAAATAAACAAACATAATTATAAACATTTGTCTAGTGTATTAATTTACTAATTATAATTTTGCTAATGACGATAATACTTTTAGATGAATCATGCATGCATAACTTTGTACCTATATTATTATATTATTGCGTTATTTCGTTACGTCTTAATACAATTATAAATATTATTTTGTAACAGAATAAGATTTATATTGATATTAAATCCATATCAAATGGATCCTATTGTTTCTTTTTTTAAAGAGATTTTTATCGTAGAAGTGTACGTGACTATAGGCATATCCTCCCTTAGCTTACAACACCGCTAAAGTCGAAAATTGGCGGTTTTCACATTTGAATGCCTTTAGATAGAACTGCTCATTGCGCGTCTAACCATTGGTCACATGATATAGATTTCAGCCAATCAGAAGCCATAATTCGAAAAGTAGTGATAGTATGCAAGTCGGCTGGCCTGTTAACACCGCACAGTTTTTTTCGTTTCCTGTAAATTTGGTAAAAATGACATAAGCAGTGTTGTTAGCTAAGAGACGATATTTGGGTTAACATAACTTTTGCGTCATCTTAATCTAAAGACGTAATTAAATGCATTCCTAAATAAGACGGTGTGAGGTTTCATAAAGGGAAATGGACATTTTTTTCCTTAAAAAATAACCAATAAATCTTTACCCGTCCTAATGTTTAATAATATTAACCACTGTTCAATTGAGCCTATAGAATAACTGATTAAGGAAAAAGCGCCAATTAAAAAGTTCTTTTAAAAACCAGTTAAGTGCGAGTCGGACTCGCGCAAGAAGGTTTCTGTACTGTCTGTAGCAAAAAACAGCAAAAAAAAACAAGTTTGTTGTATGAAGCCCCACTTAAATATTTATTTTATTCTGTTTTTAGTATTTGTTTTTATAGCGGCAACAGAAGTACATCATCCGTGAAAATTTCAACTGTCTAGCTATCACGGTTCATGAGATACAGGCTGGTGACAGACGGACAGACAGACAGATGGACGGACACCGTAGTCTTAGCAATAGGGTAGTCCCGTTTTTACCCTCTGTGTACGGAACCTTATAGCATAGCATAGTAGCCTTATAATGTTCCCACTGTTGGGACTCAGGCCTCCTCTCTAGGAGAGGGAAGGGGCCGTAATCCACCACGCGGGCCCAGTGCGGGTTGGTGGATGTCACATGTCTTCGAATTTTTTTCTAGGACATGCCGGTTTCCTCACGATGTTTTCCTTCACCGTTTTGAGAGCAGTGGTGATGAAATCAATTACACAAAGTAATGCGCCTGGCTGGGTTTGAACCCACGACCTAAGCTCGACCTTAACGGAACCTTAAAAAGTGAATAATATGACAGCCATCAAAAATGACGAACACACTTTAGTACTTAATCAAAATGGCACCGTTAAAAGGAAAATTTCATATACTTTTTACGTTGTTATGGGGTTTCCCAATGCAAGATCTGTAATGGTTTCTGTCGCCTAAGTTTTACTTGGTCATGTAAAAACCCGGGCAGAGAATTTTACGGTGAATTACCTACCTTTGACTTCCGCGGTTAATTCTTTGAAATATTTAATTTTAAGCAGTCTGTGGTTGTCTTGTGCTAAAATTCCGTTCAATTCGTGATGATTAATAAGTTATTATTGATTTTGTAAAATAAATTATAATTATTCGCAACAAAAACTTTATAGTTGGAATCTTTTTATTATGTTGTACCATATCTCGTATATACATAATCAGCCTTTTAATGTCCCCACTGCTGGGATCCAGGCCTCTAGGAGATGGAATGGGCCGTAATTCGCCACGCGGGCCCAGTGCGGGTTGGTGGACGTCACATGTCTTCGAATTTTTGGTTCTAGAACATGTCGGTTTCCTCACGATGTTTTTCTTCACCGTTTTGAGAGCAGTGGTGATGAAATAAATTAAACAAACCAACTGTTATACTTAAATGAATTCATTTGAACTATCTATCTTCTGAATTTATAAGGCTTTTAATTAAATAAATTATTTAGTTCTTCTACTACTAGGGTCCATATTAAAAACCTAAAAGAAGCAGGGGTTGTCAGTAAACATACTTATGTATTTCTAAATACATACATATATAGATTAAATTATAAATTAAATTATAATGATACAGAATTAATTTTGCAACGCGTGACTTGATTATAAATCTCACTCATAATCTCCTTCTCTCCCACAAACATACACACCCACACCATCACACACACACACACACACACACACACACACACACACACACAGTCACACCCAAATACACTCACGCACATATACAATTGATCGTTTATTATTATTATTTTCTTTGTTACTTTTTGCTCTATTTATTTTATTTTATTTTTTGTTTTTCTTTCTGTCATCTGCTTAGTTCAATATTTATAATGTAAGGGAAGAGCGGAGCCTTCAACTACAGGCATTTATATGCCTAAATTGAGACTCCTCGACATGCAATTTAATGCCAATATGTTAAGCAATAAAGTTATTTTATTTTTTTTTATTTTTTTTTTATTTAGATAAATTACACCCAGACACAGAAAAAATGTTCGTGCTCATCACACAACCATTTGTCCTGGGTGGGAATCGAACCCACAACCTCCGGCATAGCAGTCAGGGCCATTAACCACTAGACCAACAGGCCTGTCTAAATAATTATCTTGTTGCTTTGTATTGTATACAATTCATATCTTTTTAAGGAGGAAACTTCTTAATACGCCATTTTTTTTTTTAAATAGTTTGAAATAAAGTTATGGTTATTAAAAAAAAAAAAACCATTTCATTTACCTATCTAAACTTTTAGTACTTACCTAACAATAATCAAATTTATCTAAGTAGGTAGGTAATATTAATATTTTTTATTAAAGCCATTATTTATTAAAATTGTTTGATTTTATCTTGAAGCATAAATGTTGTGCACACTTGCTTCTATGAACCTCTTTTGTCTAATGCAGAAGTGAATGGAGTTATAGTCAGGTACTAATACTATTCATTCTACACCCACGACTCATCATTCGGTGGCATCGATCTCTCGCCGGGCCTTGGTAAAGGCCATGGTCCGGAGCGAGGAGGAATGGCAGGCGGTCGCCTCCTTCTGCGAAGCAGTAATGCTAGCAAAGAAGGCAGCCGATCGCGTGAGGCAACGGTCCTCACGCCCCAACCGCCGCCGGGATTCCGATCCCGATTTCCGGACACCGTAGGCGCGGGCTTGCGGACGGCGAGCAATGGGTAGCTCGCCGTCTGACTGTCTGGTAACTGTCCGGATCGCGCCCAAGTAGTCGACGGCGCGTACTGTTACAGACTCGGCCCTGGTACGAAAGGCAATGAAGGAACAGGAGTGGGTTTTTAGTCAGTAAAAGTCTGACACTATCTCCCCGCCCCGCCCAAGAGCGGGGGATGTCATAAGATGATTATCCTACCGAAAAAAAAAATTGCCCCTCATAAATCTCACTAAGCTGGTAAAAATAAAACTTATAGCTTCCTTCCTCCTACGTCATCACATCTGTACTTAACTTTCATCACAGAACCCTCGTCAGAAACTTCCTCATCACAGGGTTTCCTCCCTGTCTATATTTTCTAAACTTCATCTGGTATTAACCACACTCATCCTACGATTCAAACTGGTTAAGCCCGTTCTATAAAACTAAGGGGGATTCCGTACACTATCACAATTTCCCGCTGTAAGAAATGTCAGCATTTACCTTGTTTTATTTGCATTTTAAACGTCAGATGTGACGAGAATGACGCATCAAAACTAGTTTCGTGAAACGTGTGTCTAAGGTTGTGGTAATATTTACATTTTTGAGACATGTTTGTTCTACTTATTTTGACGGTACAGCGTTTGTGTTGAGTGGTTTTTGCGCTAAGAGTCATGGGTTCATTTTTTTAAATATTTTTTTATGATATAAAAATATATCAATGGGTATTACAGGGCCTTTGGCTTTTTTATTTTAGATGAAGTTTACTATGTTGGCCGGATTAATTTTTTGACTGGCCTAGTGGTTAGTGGCCCTGACTGCTATGCCGGAGGTCGTGGGTTCGATTCCCACCCAGGACAAATGTTTTTTGTGATGAGCATGATCATTTGTTCTGTGTCTGGGTGTAATTTATCTTGTATTTAGAAATGTATAAGTATGTTTATCAGTTGTCTAGTACTCGTAACACAAGCTCTGCTTAGCTTGGGACTAGACGGTGTTGTGTGATAGTTGTGGAATATTATTATTATTATATTATGATTTTAAATTACATTGATTTATTTTAATTAACACATAACCCTTGTAAAATCATTTACATAAAAAAAAAATAAGTTCGTCGTCCAACTTGTGAGATGGCCTACAAGTTGGACAACAACCTGATGGAGATTCGAGGGTCTCGAGAATGATGACAGCGGTTGACGTCCTTCCCCTAAAATGATGATGATGATTTTTAAATTATAAATAAAAGTATATTTGTCTCGTCGTTGAATAATGAATACGAAATTTTATAAATTAAAACACATAAAAATTCAATAAATTAAAATCATTACGAATTACAATAAATTCAAATCACAACCTACAACTCGTAAGTCGGGGCCGTTACCACTCGGCAACCACTGCTCCAGCGGGTTCAAACCCAGTCAGGCGAATTACCTTGTGTAATTTATTTCATCACCACTGCTCTCAAAACGGTGAAGGAAAACATCGTGAGGAAAGCGGCATGTCCAAGAACCAAAAATTCAAAGACATGCGACATTCACCAACCTGCACTGGGCCCGCGTGGTGGATTACGGTCCATTCCCTCTCCTAGAGAGGTGGCCTGAGTCCCAACAGTGGGAACATTAAAAGGATGATTATGCTATTATGCTTATGCAAATTACTACAAACATACAATAAATTAAAATCAGAACTTGCAGCTTTTAAACTTGGAGCTTTTAAATTTAATTTAGGAAGGTACGGATATATCACTTATTATATTGATATGAGATATATAAGTTAAAAAAATAGCTTGTACTCAAGGTTATTCGCTGGGTTGACGGCAAAAAGGCCGGTAGCTGTACTGAAGTGTCACTCGCGGAAGCTCTACAAAAGTAGGCCAACTATACATACACATATTAAGGTATATTTTTATATGTATAAATAAGATATAGGTCAGTAATAGATACTCTGTGGCTTGCATTTGCACAAAGGTTCAGAATTCAAGTGTTCTCAAATGTAATTTTATACGAATAGGGATTAGAGTAGGGTGACTGAATGGTACGGGTTTCGGAGGATATTTAGGATATTTTGTGCCACTAATACTCCACTCATCACAAGGTGAACCGACGACCTGCCCCCTAGCCAAGTTACGACCGTTTCGTTTCGATTCTCTTGCGTCGAACGCCTCGAGTAGGCCACGCCTCCAATTCCTTTGTTCTGACGTCATCTCAACGCTCAGTCACGTGGTCAAAACAAAGGAATCAGAGGTGTGGCCTACTCGAGACGTTCGACGCAAGAGAATCGAAACGAAACGGTCGTAACATGGCTAGGGGGGCTGGTGAGAATCGCGGGAATCCGATGGATACGAGACGCACAGGACCGTTCGTTGTGGCGGCACTTGAGGGAGGCCTACGTTCAACAGTGGACGTCGTTCGGTTGAAATGATTATGATGCTGATGAACCACAAATATACGTTTCTAAAACAAAAAAAAACTGGCCAAATGCGAGTCAGACTCGCGCACGAAGGGTTCCGTATCGTTCGTAGTAAAAAACTGCAAAAAAAAAAAAACACTTTTGTTGTATGGGAGCTCCACTTAAATTTTTATTCTGTTTTTAGTATTTGTTGTTATAGCGGCAAGAGAAATACATCATCTGTGAAAATTTCAACTGCCTAACTATCACGGTTCATGAGATACAGCCTGGTGACAGACGGACAGATAGATAGACAGACAGACGGACAGCGGAGTCTTAGTAATAGGGTCCCGTTTTACCCTTTGGGTACGAAACCCATAGGGTAAAATGAACAAATTAACAACTGTCTCTACAGTTTCGCTTTTGAACTAAAAAGCCAATCGCTTGTTAAGTAATATTTATCATTATGTACGACCATCGCCTTGCAATTTGGCAATCAATTGAACTATCAAGGTTTTTATAAAAATGACCGTGGCCGAGACATTGTACGACTATTTTTGTTTGACATTGTTTGACTACCGACTAGCAACAGCTTTTAAATGGTTATAATAATATAAGAGTTTAAGTGAAAAATTGTTATCCTTTTGAACGAATTCAGTATATGTGACACATTGAGGTAGAATTGGTAATAGTTATTTTGTAAGTTAGGCTAACGAATAAACTGATATTGAGTGTGAAAGTCTATGACCAATGCTTGTTGCCAATGATGACATATGGCACTGAAACATGGTCGCTTACAATGGGCCTCATCAGAAGGCTTACAGTCACCCAAAGGGCAATAGAAAAGGCTATGCTCGGAGTTTCCTTGCGTGATCGCATAAAGAATGAAGATATAGCAGGAGAACCAAGGTCGCCGACATAGCACGAAGAATCGCTAAACTAAAGTGGCAGTGGGCAGGGCACATTGCTCGTAGAACGGATGGTCGATGGGGCCGAAATATTCTAGAGTGGCGACCGCGCACCAGAAAACACAGCGTTGCAAGGCCTCCCACAAGGTGGACCGACGACCTGGTGAGAGTCACGGGAATGCGGTGGATGCGAGACGCACAGGATCGGTCGTTGTGGAGACGCTTGGGGGAAGCCTTTGTCCAACAGTGGACGTCTTTCGGCTGAAATGATGATGATAAGTGTGAGCGGGCATTTGACGTAGGTAATGGAATTAAGTTTTAAAAGTTTTGAGAAGCAGGGATTGAATTAAGGCTGAATTAGTCGCGGGCTTGAACTCACTGATGGGGGAGGCCAAAAAGTGCGCTGTCTCATCTGACGTCGTTTCCGACAACGATAGTATCAAGTATAAGCAGTTAGACGCTAGTCTATATGCACAACGTATTGTTCGCACACACATAAAGGCCATTCCGTACTGAAACGACATTAGGTGTGTAAAAAATTGGGAGTGCTTTGAAAAATTGAGTTTTATGAAAAAACCACTGCATAAATCTATTACAAATAAATTGTAATGAACTCTTTAGTAATTAAGCATTGTCGGTGCCGCCTTCGTTTTGGAGATATTATATGATTATTGTTCCTTTTTTTTACCCAAAGTTGCGTTAAAATTATCAAAAAAAAAACAGAAATTTTGTTGGCTCGTAACTTTTTAATGGATTTTATTTTGTTTTTCTATTTCGCACACACAAAATTAATTACAAAACAAAACAATATCATGTTGTACAATGTCAAACTGTGGATTAATACCCCCCAAAGTATGGAAAAAGTATCGACTAGTGTGCCCTTACGGTTTCTAAATTAAATTAAGAATAGTGAAAATAAAACCCTGGCACTTAAGAACGGATGTATATATGGACGATATTATTCCGCGTAATCGAAAAGATCACACACACAATCACACCTGTAACTAGTTTGCCTACTGGGGCCATAGGTGATGCGAAAGAGATCCCCGGGGCTCTGGAACAATAGCAAAAAAGAAACAGGAGTGGGGTTTTAGTCAGTAAAAGTCTGACACGCCCTCCCAAGAGCGGGGGATGTCATTAGATGATATTCCCAAAGGAAAAAAAAATCCCAAAACTATTGCTTTCTAGTCTGGTCACCTTACTCTTGAATGTGTAAGTGAGCGTGAAGTGGGAGGTTGCGGACTCTCACAGATAAAGCCCCTGAAAGATTGTCTTTATAACATATATGTGTAGTTATAGACATGTATGTTTATAGTAGTTATCTGTATATTTATATAAAAGACAAAGTCACTGACTCATCAACGTCCAGCCTAAACCCTTGGACATAAAACGCTTAAATTTGGCACAAAGGTTCCTTTTATGACGTATATAAAACCGTACAATTATAAATACCGTTAGATTATAATCTATCTCGCGAGATTGTGAACTGTCGAAAGATTGTGAACCGTAACATACTGTTTACAATTTAACGCATTATTTTTCAATAGATTATAATCTATCGAAGTTACAATCTATCACGCGTTAAATTGTCAACTGTCCGAAGGCTGTCCCTGATTGGTCGGTCTTACAGTAGGCTATCCTGTGCCGGCTATGTTCGGTGACTAAGTGGGTTACCATGACGTTCAAAGTAAGATTATTTCAGTCTTATTTCAGTGTGGGTAAGAGACAGAGCTATACAGGTTGTCTAGCGCCATCTATTACCCGCAACGAAATAAGAATAAAACAATCTTACTTTAAACGTCATGGTAACCCACTAACACTAACTTATTAATCATTAAAACTCCACTTAATTGGTTAATCACAGATTCATTTCACTTCCACAACAATTTATTATAACTAATTCTAAAGTTAACATCACTAAAACACTGTTTGTTTACATTCGAAAAAGAAATAGAAAGGCAAGAGTAAATAGGCTCTTAATAAACTAGTGCGCCTCACCATCAATGATTGCATCACTACTTACCATCAGGTGGGATCGCAGTCAAGCACTAGTTTATAACAAATAAAAAAAAGACAGGATTTTTCAAAATTCACCTCTTAGTGATGGCCGCTGGGGCCGAAAGGTTCTGATGTGGCGACCGCGTAGCGGACAGAAGACGCAGTGTTGAAAGGCCCCCAACAAGGTGGAACGATAACCTGGTGAAGATTGCGGGAATCCGATGGATGCAAGACGCACAGGACCGTTCATTGTGGAGACGCTTGGGGGAGGCCTATGTCCAGCAGTGGACGTCTATCGGCTGAAAGGATGATGATGAATGATGACCCCTTAATGGGATTTTTTTTTTTTAGGTGGGAATATCATCTTATGACAAATCCCGCTGTTGGGCGGAACGGAAAATAGTGTCAGACTTTTACAGACTAAAAACCCACTCCTGTTCCTCCTTTGCCTTCGTCCCAGGGCCCCGGGTTTCACTTTCACACTACCCGTGGCCCCAGTAGGCTTCGACCCTGTTATGCCCCTACGATTTGCTGACATCTCCCTGAGGCGCGCGTGGAACAATACGCGCCGTCGACGACTTGGACTCGGTCCGGACGGTTACCGGACGATCGGACGGCGAGCCACCCATTGCTCGCCGACCCCTTAATGGGATGAAATGGGGGTCAAAAGCTTGTACGGGGGAACCTATTTTCACACGGGCAGAGCCTCTAGCAAAAACTAGTGTATATATACATAAGGTATTTGTAGTTATGTATATATAGATGTGTAGGTATCATAAATCTTTGTCTTGGAGAACCTTGACTCAGCGAAAGACATGGGTGAACGAGATTCCTGTTGATTTATTTTGTTTTACTGTTGTTGGCGTGTTATCTCTATACAACACTAGTTTTAGTAGGTATACGTGAAACTAGTATACCCGAAACACACGACTAGTATTTTTATGTAAAGAATCTATGTACAAAATTTCATAACTATCATGAAAAATCACAAAGTTATAAGTTTGTTATGTTGCCCAGTTGTCCGCACAAATATATGGTTACGACGTCTAATGCCCGCTATGATCTGCCGTGACCTGTCTTCAACTTGTGACCTTTTTTAAATATTTTTGAGAAAAAATACAACATGGTGTAAAAATTATTGGAATCGATTCAGTTGCTGATTCTGAACAAACTATATTCAGGTTTCACATATACTATAAATAAAGTTGTATATCACAAGTTCTACGTAGTTAAGAAGTGCAAATGATAGAGAAGGCAGTCACATTAATATTTTATAATATTAATGTCCTCATGCAAAAGGCAGGCAAAAGTTTTTGTGTAAGTCTGTTACTTTTTTAAACTCAAATGGCTGAACGGATTTCTATAAAACTTGGCACACGGGTAGACCATGTCCTGGAATATTACATAGGACTTTTTATCCCGTAAGTATGTTTCCTTAAGATAATTTTCCACTATCACGCAAGACCCGCTGGCAGCACCTAGTAGTCTTATAATTTTAGTAATGAGTCTTATAATTTTAGTAATGATTCTTATAATTTTAGTAGTGAGGCATATAATTTTAGTAATGAGTCTTATAATTTTAGTAATGAGTCTTATAATTTTAGTAATGAGTCTTATAATTTTAGAAATGAGTCTCATACTTTTAGTAATAAGTCTTAAAATTTTAGTAATGAATGTGAGCTCAGTTTGTATGAGTTTTTGTGTCTTTTTGAGATGCAATATATTTTATTTACATTAGAGTATAGCATAATCAGCCTTATAATGTTCCGACTGCTGGCACTCAGATGGTATTCTACAGTTGCTGTCTTACTAGTTGATCAATTAGGGAAAATTAGTTAATATCTATTTTCCTTTATTCGCTTTACATATTTTACACATTTTAAAATATTTCTTAAACAACGCATTAAAAAAATAATAATCCACCAGTGCCGGGAGCAGGGTCCAAGCTACTATTAGTATTTATTTATTACGACTATACTCTCTGATGATCAGAGACCCTATGTCCAGAAGTAAACATCTTTCGGCTGAAATAGTGACTAAAAAAAATCGTCAAACTTAAGTGACAGTGGGCAGGGCACATTGCTCGCAGAACAGATGGTCGATGGGCTGAAAGGTTCTGGGGTGGCGACCGTGTACCGGAAGACCCAGCGTTGGAAGGCCTCCTACAAGGTGGACCGATGACCTGGTGAGGGTTGCGGAAATCCGAAGGATGCGAGGCGCACAGTACCGGTCGTTATGGCGACACTTGGGGGAGGCCTATGTCCAGCAGTGGACGTCTTTCGGCTGAAATTCGGACAAAGTCAAAACAACAAACACCTAGTTATTAAATAAACCAGTAACCAGCATGAAGTAATATCGAGTCGTATAGGTGTTAGATTACTGAATTCCAAGTAATATTATGTTAATGGTTAACCGACTCCGAAGACCGCAAAGAGGTTATTGTTCGCGAGAATTAACTAACTTGTGTTTTGTGACTTTGACTGTAATTAATATTAATTTTACTTTTTTGAAGTTATACTTCTTTTGGCGCGATAGAGAAAAATGATGAGAGTGAATTTTTACGATGCGCGCGCACACCGACACCTAAATTCTACATCGTGAAGTTAGTTCTAGGTGGCATGCATGAAAATTGATAATATGTTCAAGTTGTATATTCTAGTATTTTTATATTTAGAACACGTGTTTCGTAAGAGTACAATTAAACAGTGTGAATAAATAAATATTATTTTTATTATTTATAGGTTCGCGCTTGACCGCTATCTCACCTGCCCCCCCTAGCCAAGTTACAACCGTTTCGTTTCGATTCTCTTTTCGATGATCGCTTCGAGTCGGCCACGCCTCCTATTCCTTTGTTTTGACCACGTGACTGAGCGTTGAGATGACGTCAGAATAAAGGAATCGGAGGCGTGGCCTACTCGAGGCGATCAACGAAAAGAGAATCGAAACGAAACGGTTGTAACTTGGCTAGGGGGGCTGATGGAAAGCGACGATGAGGTCGACGATGGAGCGCGCTTACCTAGAAGTAACCTTTTCACTCTTGACTTAAAGATTTCCGGGTTGTAGCCATCAGGAAATACATTTCTCAATTATAATTTAGTTTATGACATTTTTTTTTGACCGCAACTATGTTTAGTTGTTCGGAATATCAGCAAACAGTTGATCAACTCTGCATGACCAGAGGGTTGGGCTTTCCTTCGGTCAACGAATCAGCATTGCCATCCAACGTGGCAATATTGCCAGCGTACTGGGCACAATGATGTGGATGATTTTTTGATGCCCAATAAGTTCTTTTTTCTACTCGTTTGTATATTATGTATATTATTATTTTCAGTTGGTATTATATATGTCACAGTAAAATTGTAAATACCGTTAGATTACAATCTATCTCGAGAGATTGTAAACTATCGAAAGATTGTGAACCTTACCAAACAGCTCATGATTTAACGCATTTTTTTTCTGTAGATTGTAATATATCGAAGTTAAACTGTTATATTGTCAAATGGAATTGAACGGAACGCATCTCGCGCTCTGATTGGTTGAACGTCATGAGCCCCGCGCCGCTATATTTGTTTGATTTTGTTTATTCGTTTGTTGTCGAATGTAAACAAACAGTGTTTTAGCGATTTTAAATTGATTTCGTGTTAAAAATAACTCACAGCTTTAGAATTAGTTACATGTAATTGTTGTGGAAGTAAAATTGCATCTGTGATTAACATAAAAAGTGCAGTTAGAATGATAAATCAGTAAGTTTTAGTCACCGAACATAGCCTAAATTATTTTTATGCATGTGAACCTATGTGATCTTATTTGATAATATTTACAATGTCGGATATTGAGCCTGTCCAACAACAAAACTCAGAAATACCAGTTATTGTTAGGGCCTGCGCTCACTTGAGACAAGACAGTCTTAGACAGAATTGTCTACGACAAGACTGTTTTGAGACGTCCAGTGTTGCCAACAGTTATAATAACTTACCACTAGAGTCAAATTTTAAAACCACCAGAAAACCACCAACAAAAAATTTCCCACTTAAAAATATCTGTTGTACGAAATAAAATATGTATATAGGTTACCTATTAGTTTCCTTTCATAATAAGTGATAAAAATTAACAATTAGTTGATAAAAATACCATTTGTGGGTAAATTAACATTAGTAGGTAATTCAACATACAAATTATTCAATAACAGCTATGTATTAATTCGTCTTCAGATGAATCATTTTTGTTTGTACCATCATCGTCGATATCAGATTGATAATTATGGATTCTATGGTGCTGTTTTACACCCGAGTGATCGCATTTTAGTAAGAAATTGAATTTTACTAAAGCACTAGAAAAATCCACTAGCCACTAAAACCAATATTTTGCAATTAAATGGGGGGTTAAAGCCACCAGTATTAGTGGAAAATCCACTAAGTTGGCAACACTGGCCGTACTCCGCTAGACTGTTTTGTCTTGATCGTGACGTAGACAAAACAGTCTTGTCGCACAATTCTGTCTAAGACAGTCTTTTCTCAAGTGTGCGCAGGCCCTTGAATTTACCATAGAGTTACAAAACTATTACAGTGGGCATTTTGAAAATAGTAAAAAATTAGAATGGAAAAATCTAAGAATACAAAGTGTAATAAAATTGTTAGACGAGTACAGAACAATAAAATATCAAAGTTCGGACGACTTCCATCGAAAGGAACAAATAAGCTGAGGCTACACTAGACCGCGATGCGACCGGCGATGCATGAGCGATTAAAAAACTTTTTACAAAAAAAAAAATAACCGACTTCCGAAATTAAAATTATTTTGATCCTTTTAGTGTTTTTTTAGTGAAGTCGGTTATTTTTTTTTTGTAAAAAGTTTTTATTTTACACTTTTTAGTTGCGAACCACTTATAAACAGAGTGCCTATTTCTCATGACGATTCCAATTAACCCAAAACACTGCAAGGTTACATTATTTTATTAGAAAGTTCCTGTATCTAGCTTCCACCTTCCGGCTCCATCACCAGATCAATTCGATAGTATCTTATAGCCAAAGTGCATCTCATGACAATTCTAATAAGCCCAAACACGGCTAGGATACATTGATTAATTACGGAGTTCCTATGCCTACCTTCCGGCTCCATCATCAGATCAGTTCGATAGTACCTTATAGCCAAAGTGCATCTCATGACGATTCTAATAAGTCCAAACACGGCTAGGTTACATTGATTAATTATGGAGTTCCAGTGCCTACCTTCCGGCTCCATCATCATCATCAGATCACTTCGGTGATACCATTTCCAACGTAACTATTCAGAACCATTCATTTATTTGTATTGTCATAGTCGCTTAACTATCTTCATTGTGATATCTATATGAGTATGAAGTTCCGTTGACCATTTCTGGTCTTCTTCATCAGTTCCACTTCATGAAATGTTACTTTTTGACTGTAAATGCAAATGATGATTTGATGAAAATACCAAAATCACTATATGGTTGCCTATAATATTTGATGAGTTCCCTCGATTCCTCATGGATCCCATCATCAGAACTAGATTTTGAAAAAAATGGGACCAATCTGGAAGCATATCCTATAAAGGGAAAAAAAATTTTGCAAATCGGTCCATAAACGACGGAGTTCTGAGGTAACAAACATAAAAAAAAAATGATAAAAAAAAATACAACCGAATTGAATAACCTCCTCCTTTTTTTGAAGTCGGTTAAAAACAAATAATTGAAATTCATGTTTGCGGCTACCCTGTACGCCAAATATTACTAGTGATGTTTGATTTTTGTAAGCGATTGCAACAACAGTACTGTAATCATAGAAATTTAAGCGAATTTATTAGATAATTTCTCACATAGGCGACAAGTTCAACAGAGCTACATAATATATATGTGGCTACATTACGCGTATCGTCAACGGCGACAGATAATTTGATCGCTGTGTAATGTAGCCACATCATCGCCAGATTTTCGCTTATAATGTAGCCACACCATATTTAACTCGTTTCGCTCTGCCAGTCGCATCGCAAATCGCTGGCAACTGTAGCCTCAGCCATAGATCTTGTAGATTTCCAAACATTTCCAGATCAAGTATAAATGGTTATTACAATATCACGATTATTTTACAAAATTCTCTTTTTTTGCGACCATTAAAAAGAAAACAGAATAAAATAATAATTGAGGTTACAATTCTTGAAGTGCATTTATTTTATTTGACTGACACCTGTGTTTCATTACAAACTCTATAGTCATAGAATGGCCAACTGTAAGACCGACCAATCAGAGACAGCCTTCGGACAGTTGACAATTTAATGCGCGATAGATTGTGGTAGTACTGCGATATTACAGAAAATACAAAACACAAAGAAACCAATAAAAACCTAATTTCGAAAAAAGAATAACGTACCTTTAATATAAAGTTTATTTGAACTTATAATTCCAAGTCAATCCAAAGATATAAACACTTCAAAGCAACCCGTTTTAAAAAACGGTAATTTCAATTTACCTATTATTATTTTAAAATGCTCAAAGTAAAACTCTAAAAATTTAACACAAATGAATGTTTCTAAGAAAAACAAAATTTTCTAAATTCAAGATAGAATTGAATATAACACTTTTAGGTATTGTTAGGTACTTACGAAACAAAATAATAACTTTAGTTTAGTAGTATAGATGGGGATACAGTTTATTGTTAATAAATCACACTGCAACAATCAATTTCAATAAAATTTGCAACACGTACAGACCATTGTCTGAAAAAGAACATAATTTAGATTCAAATATTTTGTGTTTGACACACGGACGAATCTGCTGTCCAAAGTTAGCAAAAAAATATTATTCGAGAGGAAAAACTTCACAAAAAAGAAATACCGTTTTATATACTATTTACCTTAACCTGCATAGTTAGAGTTTAATGTATTTCTCAGTAATTACTAATTACGGTACGCTCAGGTTGTATACTAAAATAATTGAAGACTATAAACAGTAATTGAGAGGATTATTTAATTAAGTCGCGGTGACCATGTTGATGAAACTTTTACGAAATTTCTTAGACATCAGTAAGTTAGTTAAATTTCTTAGACATCAGAGGTAAGACGAGCACGAGATCAGCTCAGCATAGCCTGCAAGACGCTCCGTGGCACTATTGACGCGCCTGATCTGCTTACTGTGCTAGCGCGTTTCTTTGTCCCAGACAATTACTGCTGCGGCAAAAAGCACATAATGTTTACTGTGCCTCAGTGTCGCACTGTTGCCCGTGCGCACGCACTTTGGCTGCACTAAATGATCTCTTGGATTCTTATCCAACAAACGATCTGTTTGCGGATGAATGGAAGATGATTTTATTGGTATGTCAGAAGTACTGTGAGAGGAATTGATGAAAGTACATGTTGTTTATAACTTAAAACTTTTTGTTTAGTAACTGTAATTAATTGATTAAATAAATAAAGAATAAAATAAAAATAAATTAACAAAAAGGAATGATCGCGCATTATACCGCATACATCGAAGGACTGGAACAATTTGCATGCTGCGGTCTTCCCGTCCAACTATAATTTAGGTGTCTAGTGAGTAGGCTCTTAATAAACTAGTGCGCCTCACCATCAATGATTGCATCTCTGCTTACCATCAGGTAGGATTGCAGTCAAGCACTGGTTTATATAAATAAAAATAAAAAATAATTAAAAATTGCCTTGTCACTGATCAAAGAAACCAAATCTCAAGTTAAAAGTTGTGGTTGGTTGAAGTGATTTCATGGCTCAATGAAGATGCGTAAAAGACACCAAAATCAAGTTATTATTCAGTGCCGTAACTAGGGCAGTGCCAGGGGTGCCCGTGTAGGGCGTAGGTCCTGGAAGGGCGCAAAAATTATCAAACCAGGGTCTTTTTTTGGGTGGGAAAATCACGGGAAAATCATCTAACGGGGCGTGTCAGACTTTTGCTGACAAAAAACCCACTCCTGTTCCTTCTTTGCCATTGTTCCAGGGCCCCGGGGAGCTCTTTCGCATCATCCATGGCCCCAGTAGGATTCGACCCTGTTGGGCCCCTACGGTTTGCTGACATCTCCTTGAGGCGCGCGTGGAACACTACGCGCCGTCGACGACTTGGGCTCGGTCCGGACGGTTACCAGACAGTTGGACAGCGAGCCACCCATTGCTCGCCGCGACCGCCTGCCATCGCTCCGCCATGGCCTGTACCAAGGCTTGGCAACAAACCAGGGTTAAGTTTTGAATCATGCTCGGTAGTTAGTAGCTTATATACAATACCTACTATTTGTCGTGTACGTAATACCTACGGTTGTAGACGCGCCCTATCAGGATGGCTGAGATGATGCTCAGGGCTCCAGCACCCATAAGAGGGTGTAAATAGTGGATGTGTTTTAAGCATCACGTCATGCATGTTTTTTATATCTAGTAATTCTTCTTTTTATTGTTCGAGCTAAGATTATTTTTTTTAAGGGGGGCAGTTATAGATGCTCGTACCGGGCGTTTAATAGTACATTATGATATAAGTGTGTGTGAGGCGGTATTTAGACCCGAGCCGTGGTGAGGGTCTTAAGAGAGCCAAGAACGGTAATCATTAATTACTCACGTGTGTCTTACGACGTTTTTCAATACACTTGTGAAGAAAACAACAGTAAAACTAGTGAAATTTTCTGTGACATGGATGTAAAAATCTGTTTTCATAAGCGCACGCTCATTTTTTTTTAATTACCCCTAGAGGAAGGCTAAGGTATTTTGATCATACTGCCTAGTCTTACGTTTATGTTTTCTTGCGTGAAAAGTTTTTACGATAATGTCTTTCGTAGTGACAATAGAATATGGATGTAACATTTTCTAATGATTTTGTAGTATTTAATAAATACAGCCACTGAACTTCACTGGAATAAAAAAAGCACGCCAAAAACCGCGCGCACCTTAAAATGACGGCCATACACCACAAAAAAAAAACAAAATTTATTTGAATGTACGATTTATTTACTAAATGTTTTTTATTAAATAAATCGATTGTACAAGTTAAATTTGTCCATTTTAACTTGTAAATTGGATGAAATAAGTAAGTAAGACACTAATTTTTATACTATTGACCTTAATAACTTAATGGGAATTTTATTCGAATTCAAAATTTGTTTTGCGAACAAAGAGGTTGAACAAAAAGGTTTTAACTACATTATAGCACTAGTGCGTAATGGTAATCAAAATGTCACAGTTTGGTAACGAGTGCCATTATATACGTAAGTGCAGTGCAATAAGAGTCACTTTCTGAGCAAGTGTGTTGAAAAGAATATTTACGGCACTGTTAGTTTTATCTTGTTATTCTTGTTACCTGTTCCCACCTCAAATGAAATTCTAAAGTTCTAGTGAAGTATTATATATAAGCCATATAAAAATATAAAAAATACATAAAAATGATAAATCATAAAAACTATAAAATAAAAATAAATAAACAGTAATGATAAATCATGCTTTTCCCATTTTCAAGTCTAAAATGCCTGGTCACCCTATCCAACTTGGCTGGTACTTAATTGCCTATATTATTCATGAACCAGCCTTGAAGTTACTAGACCGCGGAGTGCCACTAAACCAGCCGGAAAATGGTTTATCATGCGGAGATTAGTTTCAACACATTGTTAGACATAATTAATGTAGCCTAGAGTTTGCCGGAGTAAAGGATTTATTGCTATATGTAGGCCACCCAGAAGTTGGCCTGAGTGCAGCGAGGGGTAGTATCAGACTTTTACCGAATAAATACCGGGTTTTAGTTAGTAAAAGTCTGATACGGGAGGGCTCCACACTAGAGTAGGAGACTTCAATGGATGATTTCTCACCTAAAAAAAACCTTTGTGTTGCAAATAAATGATTATAGTAAAAAATAAAAATAAAAACATTTAAAAATATAAAAAATAGTGTCCCACCGGTATCGGAAACAGGGTCCAAGCTACCGGCGGTCAGGGCTCCAGAGAAAGGAACCTCCTAACAATACGAGCCGTATCCAGGAGTACCGCTTTCTGGATCAAGCCCTTGATCCAGCCGCCTAATGCGAGCCTCCTAAGGTGTTGGTCAAGGCTCTTGGCTATTAAGCCATTGGCTGACATGACTGTCGGTATTATTATTATTTGTCATGTATTTATTTATCTCAGGACCCTGAGGCTCTGGAACTTTGGAAGGCGTACGAGGGGCCGAAGCCAACTCGCAGAGGCCCCTTAGACAATTTTTATGAAACGTGGTACTAATAATAACCGACGATAATCGTCGGTTGGTATTAGTACCTTGATTGGTGGGGAACTATTGCGACATATGGAAAATAAAGATATACCTAAGGCTATGGTTTTGGGAAGCTTAAGTGGCCTGTTTACCAAGAACTATAGAATAGAATGTAATAAACTCTAGAATAGTATAGTCTAAAGCCCACGCGTCTTCCTTTAATTAGCCTTGTGGTAGAGCAGAGGTGGCCGAGTGGTAACGGCCCCGACTTACGAGTTGTAGGTCGCGAGTTCAAACCCAGGCAGGCGCATTACTTTGTGTAATTTATTTCATCATCACTGCTCTCAAAACGATGAAGGAAAGCATCGTGAGAAAACCGGCATGTCCAAGAACCAAAAAATTCGAAGACATGTGACATTCACCACCCCGCACTGGGCCCGCGTGGTGGATTACGGCCCATTCCCTCTCCTAGAGAGGAGGCCTGAGTCCCAACAGTGGGAACATTAAAAGGCTGATTGTGCTAAACTCTAGAATAGTCTAAAGCCCACCTGTAGTCCTTTAATTGACCCTTGTGGTCCAGAGGAACGTTAACTCTTTAGACCGATCCCTTAGACAGGCATTAATAATTGTTATTATCGTTACTCGTGGCAATATTATCTTGGTATTTAAATAGGATGTTATTTTAAAAGTATGTGTCAAAAATTGTTTTTTAGGGTTCCTTAGCCAAATGGCAAGAAACGGAACCCTTATGGATTCATCATGTCTGTCTGTCTGTCCGTCCGTATGTCACAGCCATTTTTTTCCGAAACTATAAGAACTATACTGTAGAAACTTGGTAAGTAGATGTCTTCTGTGAATCGCATTAAGATTTTCACACAAAAATAGAAAAAAAAAAACAATAAATTTTGAGGGTTCCCCATACTTAGAACTGAAACTAGAATTTTTTTTTAATCAAACCCATACATGTGGATAGGTCTTCAAAAATGATATAGAGGTTTCTAATATCATTTTTTTCTAAACTGAATAGTTTGCGCGAAAGACACATCCAAAGTGGTAAAATGTGTGTCCCCCTGTAACTTCTAAATTATGAGAACGATAAAACTAAAAAAAATATATGATGCACATGCAAACTTCCACCGAAATTTGGTTTGAATGAGATCTAGTAAGTAGTTTTTTTTTTAATACGTCATAAATCGTAAACCGCAATTTACCTTTCAAGTTTGTACGGAACCCTCAGTGCGCGAGACCGACTCGCACTTGCCCAGTTTTTTTTCTAAAGAATTGAGTTTACAGATAAAATATTTAAAGTGAGATAAACAATTACAATGCCAAAAAATTAAATTCTATTATCAATATTTAATGATGTATTAGTAATTTTGTTCAGTAATTTTATTATTTATAATTCTGTGTTTTTATTCAGAACTGTCAATGAACTCTGTATAGGTCACATATTAAAAATATTATCTTTAATCAGTGTTCTAATATTAATAAATAATTCTTGTCTAAAGTTTGTATCTGTGCATTTTTTTCTTTGTAAAATAATCGTATTAGGTATATCTTTAAATATATAATTCTTTTGCACGTGTGTTTATCACCTAACTCTTAAACCGCTTGACTGATTTGGATGAAACTTTGAGTGAACTTGGATGGTTTGAAAATACAATTGAAACCGATAGGTGGAGCTGCAATCAAGTTCTAAATTGTTTTTTTTCTGCTGAAATGCCTTCGGGTAGGACAACGTCTGACAGGACAAATATTTTCAAATAAATCTTTTGTTTTTTAATCGACTAGGGAGTAACTATGCACTGTAATAGCTAGAAACTGAACTAGTCCATTTTGTTTATTTTCTCGTTTTTTTTTTTTTTTATTCTTGGTAAGTTCGCGCATGACCGCTATCTCACCTGATGGAAAGCGACGATGCGGTCGACGATGGAGCGCGCTTACCTAGAAGTAACCTATTCACTCTTGACTTAAAGATTCCCGGGTTGTAGCCATCAGGAAACACAGATTCCGGCAAGGAATTCTACATCATCATCATCGGCATCGTGGTGGAAAATCGTCAAATATTTTTTCTCGCTCTGGATGGAGTGAGAGGGTGTCAAACTTTTACTGTCTAAAACCTGATTGTTTTTTGAGTTCCAAGACTACTGTAATTACCACGGATAACATGCGTACCTTTTCTCTTTTCATTTTTAGGGTTCCGTACCTCAAAAGGAAAAACGGAACCCTTATAGAATCACTTTGTTGTCCGCCTGTCTGTCTGTCAAGACCCTTTATTTCGGGAACGCGTGAAGGTATCGAGTTGAAATTAAAACCATATACTCAGGTCTCCGGTCCCTTGAAGTTGTGAAAAAATCAAACTTCTGAGTTAATGAAAAAAAGATATATAATAAAAATATTAAAGTTTAGGTGATTTTACTTAATATAAAATTAAGAAGTTTTGACTAAACATAAGATAATAAACGTTAGGTAGATGAACCGAATTGTACCGTGATCTCTGAACTACGTAAATATTAGACAGATAACTAATATTTGTTTTTACATCCCTTGAAGCTAATTAAATATAAAGTCGGAGATAAATTGCGGTTATGGTAAATAGAGTAAACAGTGGAATATTTTTTTTTGCATTAAGTTTGGGTGAAAGTCAAAACTGTATCCAAATTAAAACATTTCTGCTAAAGGAGCTAATTGCGCGTATGCGCAAAAGTAAAAATGATCCATTGCACTAAATAGAAATAGAAAAAAAAAATGTTATTCTTCAGGATGAATGCTAGATAGATAGTAAGTTCAAAACATAATACAGTAATTAGCTGTATTATGTTTTGAACTCACGAAGACGCGGCTAAAAATTACTTTTATCGATTAAAAACTGACTAAAATACATTCGATCATTCTGATTGACTGTCAGATTATTCTTCAAGTTGTAGTATTTTAATTTAATAATCAAATATCGCTTTTCTGTAGCGCATCAGATAGCTAGCTTTCAAGCTATTATGCGAAAGAGAACAGCATCCCTGATGCGAAGGATTCGGGGGAGCACCAACAGCATTTTGAGGGTGATAGCTGATAAGCCAGATTGCCCTTTCCTGGGGCACTGGACTCGTTTGCACAGCTGCAGGTCTGGGGCAACGGCAAGCGGGCACAGTTTTATTATAAGTAGGTATAGGTAGTATTGATTTTATTTTGTTTTCTTTTTCTATTTATTTTAAAGAGCAATGTTACTAACATAGTTTTAAGTTCTAGTAACATAATATGGATGTATCTGATATAAATAATAAATAATAATAATAAAATGTGTAGATTTCTAGTAATTCGCTAAAATGCTTCATATTTTGCAGTTGTGTGTTTGCGCATCATTTTCTTTTGTATTTAGTCCGAGACTGACGGCGCTTTAGGTCCTGAAGTCCTCTTCACGCAAAAAGCCCAGATTATTTAATTGTTTGTGAATGTGAGGACTATGTTGATTGCTTTTTTTCCTTTTTTAGGGTTCCGTACCTCAAAAGGAAAATAACGGAACCCTTATTAATAGGATCACTTTGTTGTCCGTCCGTCTGTCTGTCAAGACCCATTATCTCGGGAATGCGTGAAGGTATCAAGTTGAAATTAAAACCATATACTCAAGTTTGTCGACTCTTGAAGGTGTAAAAAAATCAAACTTGTAAGTTAACGAGAAAAAAAGATACTTCGGTTTATGTGGCAAAAAACGTACATTTCGACACTCTCGAGTAAATCAAAATTCATAGGATACTTCCCGTTGACCCAGAATCCTGAAATTTAGCATAATGCAAGGTCTTATAGCATAAGTATAGGAATAAATCTGAAAACTGTAAATTTGTTGTTACGTCACAATTTTTTTTTTTGCGATTCTGAAAAATCTTCCGAGAGTCCATTCCGGAATTGAACTATTTAAATAGGTAAGTTTGTACGGAACCTTCAGGGCGCGAGTCCGGCTCGCACTTGCTCAGTTTTTTTTCAGTCATTTTAACGTATGTCTGGCAATTTGAGTATTTTCTGCAGCCTACCTAAATGTCCTTTCCTTGGTATTGTTCGTCAAGTCGTTGAGCTCCTTAGTAGTTCTGGAGTTGAGCTTTGCCAATACTGACAAATGCTTGCACTGACTGGACAGGTCCACTCAAATCTGTATGGTTCTTTCTTCAAGAGACCATCTCAGACAAATCTGCATGGTTCTCATGTGATTTGACCATTACATAATTGCTGTATGAACTTTAAAAGAGACTGACCCCTGCGTTTGTTTCGATGTTTCTTCTCAGGGTAGTCAGCTAGAAAACACAGGCCTCATCTAGTTTAATAATAAAATTACGAAAAAAAATTCACGTGTTTAAGTGTTTTTTTTAATATAATTTTTCCGTTTTCTTAGTTTGAAGGACTTACTCTCATTATTAGTGTTTCATCACTGATGTTATTAATAGGCTTATAATTTTATTGCGCAATAAATTATTATTACTTATTTATCATTTACATTATCACTTTATTGTAAAACACTGCATTTTGTTGTATGGGGGTCTTTAAGTCAAGAGTGAATAAGTTACTTCTAGGTAAGCGTGCTTGATTGTCGACCACATCGTCGCTTATCATCAGGTGAGATCATGGCCAAACGCGAGCCCATCCATAATAAAAAACTGGGCAAGTGCGAGTCGGACTGGCACCCTAAGGGTCGAAACTGCGTTACGCGGTCGCCCGCGCGGTCCCATACAAAAGCACTCCGTCGCGGCTCGCCGCGCGGTACCCCGTCGCGGGGAGCCGCGTCCCGCGCCCGTTTTGCTACGTAATAATACATTAAAGTTCTCCATCGACACGACTACAAGAACACCGTTATAGTTGAACTAGCAATACTGCGCAGGTAATAATCCGGTTTCCGTGACGGGAACCGTCGCACACAATACACGCGCGACGTCACGCGACGGGTGTCCGTCGCGGGCGCACGCTTTACGCAGCGTCGGCCCTAAGGGTTCCGTACAAACTTACCTATGTAAATAGTTCAACTCCGGAATGGAGTCTCTGAAGATACTGTCGAATCGCAAAAAAAAATTGTGACGTAACAACAAATTTACAGTTTTCTGATTTATTCCTATACTTGTTCTATAAGATCTTGCTTTATGCATTATTGCATTTTTTTTTTACAGCTTTAAGAGTCCACAGACCTGAATATATGGTTTTAATTTCAATTCGATACCTCCACGCGTTCCCGAGATAAAGGGTCTTCACTTCAGACAAACAGACAGACAGATGGACGGACAACAAAGTGATCCTATAAGGGTTCCGTTTTTTCCTTTTGAGGTACGGAAAACTAAAAAAAACATTAAAAATATACAAAAAGGAAAACTAAAATTCATAATATACAATGGGTGGCCTTATCAAATTCCGTAATCAGAACCCTAGAATGGACAGTAGGTATTACCTGGACAAGAATCTACTAAAACATCCTGTATAATGTTAACGATGGAAATATTATACAACAAAGTAACGATCGATTGTAATTCAATTAATATTCTTGATTAATTACAGACGCATAGGATTTATAATAATTATAATTCATAAGAGTAATTAAAATTAACTTGGCAACAAGAAACTGATATGGCTGACATAATTCCATTGAGATTTAATTAAATAAAAATAATTAATAAATGTGTCCTATAAGTCTCTGACAGAACTTTTCAAATAGAATCTAAAATATATATTTTTTTTAACGGGTTGCTTTGAAGTGTTATATCTTTGGATTGACTTGGAATTATAAGATCAAATAATCTTTATATTAAAGGTACGTTATTCTTTTTTCAAAATTAGGTATTTATTGGTTTCTTTGTGTTTTGTATTTTCTGTAATGTTACAGTGCTTATAACCATGAAAGCTAATAAAAAAAACGGTTTTTCATATAAGAGTTCCAACGTAGAAACTATGCATTTCAAAGGGCAAGCAATATCAATAACGTATACTTTTCTATAGCTTTCGTTTTGGAAATTTTGTCTTGTAGCCGCCCTGAGAAGAAACGTTATTCGTGATATAAATATAAAGTACATTTGAACTTATAATAATTCTTATTTATTTATTTAAACTTCATGTACAGTGGTGGTACATAGGCGGACTTAATGCCACAAGGCATTCTCTACCAGTCAACCATTGGGTTAAAAAAGATAACACCGTGGTAGGTGTGTACAATAAATAAATAACAGATATTTGAAATAGAATGCAGTATCGTTAAATTAAGTGGCTTATAATAATAAAATACGTATATATGCTAATATAATAATCTAATAAATACTATGATAAATATGAAATCATTGTAATTAAGAGAACTTAAAATATAACAATTATGACGAAGACCGAACTAAGGTTGAGAGGAGTTCAAGTAGTAGTTCCTAATTCTTTCATAGTACCTACTTATAATTATTACCAAACTTAATTATTATCGACACGCAACTAAAACGTCAGTAGCACAAAAGTTACTACAAATGAGATAAGCCCGTTCATTCATTAAAATAGATTTAAATAAGTAAGTAGGTACACACAGTTTACCTTATTGTAATAAAGAATAAAACAGAAATAATAAACTTACCGTTACCATTTTCAGATTTCTTCTTGGCCACAATACTCGTAACTCCGTTATTCTCGATAGTAGTAGAAACTCCGTTCAGCTCCTTCATTTTCACGAGATTAAAAGTTTTATTTAAAAAAAAAATTAAGGACTGTTTCGCGCGTTTTCAAACGTCACTTTGACACTTCGCTTTGGCGCCAACTGGTGTTATTGCTGTACAGCCAAGGTAATCGCGATCGACAAAAAAAAGGAGAATGGTTTACTAATTGTTTGTATTATAAGAGGACTAGGCTGAGAATTATTTAAAAATATAGCGGAGGTGTTTATTGGACAACGACGTATGCAGAAATGATCGCTATGGCTCTAAATGTTCTTTTATTTATACAAAAAATATGTTGTTTTCTGCTACAGTTATCATTGTGTAAGTTTCATGGTGTTGACTCGGAGGTTTTTTTGATATTCTTATTTATTTTTCTGTTATATTATAGGTTTTTTTATTGCGACATATTTATCTTGGATAATTAATAGAATAAAGCTGATGGGTGGTGGTGGTACTTCAGCGTGGTCTTTGTTCCCGAGCAACGACTGATAAAGTGACTCACGTGGGTTCGAACGTGAACAGGATGGTCTTTAGACAATATCCGTATCAACTTATACAACATTTTTTTTAAGGTGGGATATCAATCAATGTCTTCTCTCGCTCTAGGGCGGAGCGAGAGGGCGTGTCAGACTTTTACTGACTAAAACCTACTCCTATGTTCTTTCTTTGCCTTGATTTCCAGGACCCCGGGTTTCTCTTTCGAAAGTCAAACCATGGCCAGGCTTAGGGTGTTTTTAATATCGTGCGGTTTTGATCACGCGCGCGGGTTTGCCCCGCACGCGTAACTCTCAAATGTCCATTTCATACAAGTATTTATTGTAATGCGTGGAACACGCACACGGGACGTGTTTTTTGCATTTTGGAATTTTCTGCATCCGGGATGATCCCGCATGCGTGATGAACCCACATGCGTGATGATCCCGCATGCGTGATGAAATCCGCACGATATTAAAAACACCCTAAGATTTGACTTTGAGGCCAAAAATATTACCTGTGCTGAGGGATTTTTCGAAAGAGTTACTGTGTCTCTGAAACGCAAAGGGCAACTGAAGGAACACAGGTAGGTTTCGCTCCGCTCAAAAAATATTTTATGATTTTAAAACTAAAAAAAAAATAGGCCCAAAATATTAGTCACTCAGTAAGGAGGTTGTGGGGTTGAATATCAAAAGTACATCAAACGATGATTTGTATTGTTCTGTAGCCGAAAGGTTCTAATGGGCCCGTATTACTAATCCTCCGTTGTACATTCGTCCATTTGTCTGTCAGTCCGTCCGTCTATCAGCGAGCTGTATCTCACAGGGGCCGCTTTTAGAAAACCTCATGGGTGCTCATGCTCATTAATTGATGGACTCGAAAAAGTGACGAGGTGTGAGAAGAGAAATGCACACTGATTGACCGACAAATGAATAAATGACCTACTTACATACTGCGTACTTAATTTTGTTTGATAAAAATATAAAATGAAACCATTTTATCTATGTATAAAAATGAAACTAGTTTTTAGTATCAAGAAATATTATAATTTATACGTAACATAAAAGGCGGTTACTGATTTGTTTATTGATGGCTATTCTCAGGGGTGCTCGGCACCCACGGAGTCGGCGCCCCTGGTATCTAATAAACTATAAAAGGTAGAGTTAAAATTTTCACAGAATGTGTATTTCTATTGCCGCTACAACAAAAAATTGAAATAAAGTCGACAAATTAAGGTAGCTCCCGTAAAAGAAACGTTACTTTGTTGGTGTTTTTTTTGCTCGATTTTAATATTTAGTTTATTAAATTGTGTATATATTAGGTATATAGTTGTATTGTATCTGGGTTTCATTTGTATATCTTTTTTTTATATTCACCGTTTATTTCTCTCTTTTATTGCACCTACCACTAATTTCTCTGCATCACCCAAAAGTTGTCTGGTAGAAAATGCCTAAAGCATTAAGTCTGCCTCTGTACCATTATGTGCATAAATTATTAAATAAATAAATCTAATTAAACTCAAGCAAAGCACGCATCCGATGGATGCGAGACGCACAGGACCGGTCATTGTGGCGACATTTGGGGGAGGCCTATGTCCAACAGTGGACGTTTTTCGGCTGAATGATGATGATGATGATGATGAAAGCACGCTAAGCTGATAATCCTGGGTGTTATAAGTAGATCTTTGACAATCAATATGGTATTAGAAGCTTGAGTCTCACAATTGGTCTTATCAACGGGTATGGAACTACTGAGTGCCCTTGTAGTTTTCATTATAAATGATTTATTATTATTAACTCCATTATCATGAAAGCGTCTACTAATTGCTCCATCTTTGTTTTGATTTCATTTTTTTTCATGTCATTTTTTACTTTATAATAATAATAAAATAATAATATTCCACAACTATCACACAACGCCGTCTAGTCCCAAGCTAAGCAGAGCTTGTGTTATGAGTACTAGACAACTGATAAACATACTTAAATATTTCGAAATACATACATATTATACATAAATTGCACCCAGACACAGAACAAATGATTGTGCTCATCACACAAACATTTGTCCTGGGTGGGAATCGAACCTACGACCTCCGGCATAGCAGTCAGGGCCACTAACTAACCACTAGACCAACAGGCCAGTCAAAACAACTTTGTTTTTACAATGTATACCTATTCTTTACATTGTGTAGACCACTAACTTTATTAGTGTATTTCGTACCCTTATTGCAAAAACCAACTAAATGCACCAACATTTTTACATTATTATATTATGTTATTACTATTATATTCAATTAAATTTGTAGGTTATTTACTTTTTGCGAAGCTATCTTTGTAAATAAGTGTCGTAGCTAATAACCGGTTTTACCTGTAGATTCATCTTGATGAGACGAATAGATGAATGGATTTAACTTTAACTTTGGTAAAAATTGCAGATAGTTGATTTTTGCATTATGGGTACGATTTATCTATATTTATACTAATATTGTAAAGAGGAAAAGTTTGTATTTTTGTTTTAAATGAATGCACTCAAAAACTATTAGATCGATTTTTTTAATTCTTTCAACAGTAGAATGCTATTTTATCAGCTCAGTGACATAGCTATGTATTTTGTACTTTCTTTTTCAGTTTTTGGAAACGACTAACTGGAACCGTGCAATAGCTGTTGAAGTTTTATACGTGCCCATGTAGACCTATGTGAAATAAAATGCTTTATCCTCAGCAACTGATTCAACATATCACATGCCATTGAATATGTGTATTAGTCAATAAAAAACAATAACAATTATTTATTTATTATAATTAAAATATTAATTAATTAGTTATTATTGTTAATGATTATTTATTAATAAGAAGTGACACATTTAAAGAATTAATTATGATTAAAAATATTATTTATTTTATGAATTAATTGTAGCCACATTTTACGCAACTATTTCATTACGAAATATATTGTGACTTGTAAATTTATTTCTACTAATTTTTTTTTTTCTTATGACAAATCCCGCTCTTGGGCGGAGCGCGAGATAGTGTCAGACTTTTACTGACTAAAAACCCACTCCTGTTCCTTCGTTGCCTTCGTACCAGGGCCACGGTTTCGTTTTCACACTACCCATGGCCCCAGTAGGCTTCGACCCTGCTGGGCCCCTACGATTTGCTGACATCTCCATGAGGCGCGCGCGGAACAATACGCGCCGTCGACGACTTGGGCTCGGTCCGGATGGTTACCGGACGGTCGGACGGCGGGCCACCCATTGCCCGCCGTCCGTAAGCCCACGCCTACGGTGGCCGGAAATCGGGATCGGAATCCCGGCGGCGGTTGGGGCGTGAGGACCGTTGCCGTTGCCTCACGCGATCGGCCGCCTCCTTTGCTAGCATTACTGCTTCGCAGAAGGAGGCGACCGCCTGCCACTCCTCTTCGCTCCGGACCATGGCCTGTACCAAGGCCCGGCGCGAGAGATCGCCGCCGCCGATCGCCCCCACGAGGACACGGCGTTGCTCTTCCCAAGCGGGGCACACTTCCACCGTGTGCTCCACCGTGTCCTCCGGGCGGTCCACACAGTGGCGACACCCGGGCGTCGCTTCCGCACGAATCCGGTGCAGGAACTTCCCGAACTTCCCGTGTTCGGTGAGAACCTGCGTCATGCGGAAGGTGAGGACGCCGTGAGGTCTTTCCAACCACGCCTCAAAGAAGGGATCCATTTCTACTAATAAATATTTTTATTTGATAGTATTGTGTGTGCCCAATGTATTTTTTTTTTAATTCACTGCACTTTTTTATTAGTTATGTTGTTGTCCTAGTGACTGTCACCAAAGAGATATTGTTTCTATCTTTATTTGGATATCCTCCGCTCTGGGGAGGGTGGAGGTGTCTTGTAGACTCGTACTTGCTAAGACCAGCCCAGTGTTTCTTCGCACACTTGCGTCGGAGGCTGCGGATGGGGTGCGACGTTTGTTACCCCGGACCAACAACCATACAGCCCAGCTGTATGGTCGTTGTCCCGGACTAATGCTGGCTCGTAGTCCGCAGGTCTCGTCCTGGATAAATTTACAATATTTTATTTTTATTTATTTGGGACAAAAAACAGTTATACAATACAGAATTAATATACAGTAGTTGTATCAGAAAAGTAAAAAGTATAACCCACACCATTGTCCACGAAATAACACGTGAAATAGGATAATGGACGTAGGTGTTAAATAAGAGTAATATATAAAAATAATAATAATACTTAATGATAATTTTTATTTGCTCAGTTAGTAGGTAAATGATAAAGTTATTCGGAAAAAATGTACAAGGGTCCATTACTAACTACCTTAAACTAGGCATGCAAAACAGTTTTATTTAGTTTGAATTCAATGGACACATAACATCTGATTACAATTTATTTACCATTTGAATATAAATTAATGTATTTACTTAATGATTATGTGTATGAATAAAAAATGTGTCAAAATAATTATAACAATTGTTTGCATTAATAATTACAAAATAATATGTCAAATAAAAGTTAAACAAATTGATTTATTTAATGATTATAAAATAATATGTCAAATAAAAGTAATGCAAATTGATGTCATTAATCATTACAAAACAATATGTCAAATAAAGGTTTACAAGATTTATGTCATTAATAATCACAAAATATGTAAAAAAGATAATAATAATATAAATCAATGTCATTAATAATCACAAAATAATATGTAATAAAAATAATAATGTCAAAAAAATAAATTATCATCATTTAGAAATTCGCAGATCGAATAATAAGAGTTTGAAATTAATAAGGCTGACAATTTCTTCTTAAAAAGTGTAATGGCTTCATTTTTAAATTCATCGGAAATTTTATTAAATATTGTCGGGTCCATACACAAAACACTTTTCCTCAATAAGGCAGTATTATGACCACCAATACGTAGCATGTTTTTGTACTGCGTTCTTATTGGCCCTTTGGTTTTCTGACACTGTACTGAAAAGATGCAAATTGGTTTTCACAAAAACCGCAATTTCGAATATATATAGAGTGACGGAGAAGTAAGTAATTTTTTTGATTTGTTCACCGTATTATTCAAAGACCACTGTATTTGAGACAAACACAAATCCAACTCATTTTCTTCTTTGTTGTGATTAGCAGTAGTTATTGCATCAACAATAGTCCAATTGTACCTTTCAACCTGGCCGTTGGCCCTGGGTGATGCAACAGCGTTTAAAATATGTTTAATGATCTTTTTAATACGCTTTTATTAGCTTTACTTGTAACTATGTATGGAAGAAAATCTTGGAATCTTAATTTGACCCACTTCCCGGTCTTCGATTAGGATGAAATTTTGCACACGCTCTGAGTTCTGATGACAATACATGACTAGCTAAGAAACGTCATTACAAATCCAATATGGTGGCCTCCCCAAGATGGCGAACTGGCTGTTTGAAATTCACCCCTATGATATGGATATCAAATGAAAGCGTTTGCTGTCAGAAAAACGAAAAAAATAGTCACGTGACTTAAATCCAATATGGCGGACGTCCAAGATGGCGGACAGGCTATTTGAAATGCACCCCCATGATATGGGTATCAAATGAAAGGGTTTGCTGTCAGAAATACGAAAAAAATAGCCACGTGACTTAAATCCAACATGGCGGACATCCAAGATGGCGGATTGGCTATTTGAAATGCACCCCCATGATATGGGTATTAAATGAAAGGGTTTGCTGAATGGGATACGAAAAGGAAAGGGTTTAGTTTGAATAATAAGAAGACTAAAAAGTATAAAATAAAAATAATTACAAAATAATTCGGACATTTAGTTTGATGACTCAAGAGTTTTCCCTTTGCCAAATCTTCAATAGATAGATTAGATATTTACTATGATTTATTATGAAAGAAAGCGTGGAGCGTTTTGCATAAACGCTCCACGATTTCTTTCAAATGTCCGAATTATTTTGTAATTTTTAGTGCGTGCTAAAAGCGTGTTTTTTAGTTTTTTAAACTATTATTTTTTATTAATAAAGTTTGTAAACTATCTGCTCGTAAAGCTAGTGCCACGGTCAGATATTAAACGACGTGTGGAACTCCAAATAGTGAGAAATATTCCGTAAAAACTTGAATACTAGTACTGCTTTTAACATTTTAACTGGCTTGATATATATATATATATATATATATAATTTGTGAAAACATCAATGATCACTAAAATATGTAATTTTTTCTTTTTAATGACAGAAAACGGACCACAGTGATCGGTATGAAGTGTATCAAACGGTTTATTATTTTTTTGGAATTGGATGAAGCTCCTCTTCTTTAGCTCCAACTGGCAACTTATTATGAGCACAATTCAAACATGTGTTTCAATATTGTTCAGTAAAACGTCGTTTTTTTAAACCTGTAAATCTGATTAATCCTGCTGTACGTCTTATCGAAATCGAAATGTCCGACATCGTCATGATTCATTCGAACTATATTTGCCAAATGGCCATGTCACCGATTTTGGAACTACTTTAAATTGATAACGTTATCTTTATCATTAGTTATTCTGTACAAACGGCGCTTCTTAACTGTATAGTTCTTATGAATCTCGATGATATCTTTTGTGTCTGGATCATTTAGGATATTAATTATCCTTTGTATTTCTAAATCCTGTTTCAGCACTGTGCACAACCATGCATCGTCATAAATTGCTAAAACGTCAACGACCACTGAGTCGTGAGATTTAGAGTTACTTGGGTTGCGTGACAGTGCATCAACATGACTCATCTTGCTACCAACGCGATGTTCTACTGTAAAATCATACTCCTGTAATTATTGATATGTACCAACGCGCTACTGAACGGAGCAGTGGTGGCCGAGTGGAGCAGTGGTGGCCGAGTGGTAACGGCCCCGACTTACGAGTTGTAGGTCGCGGGTTCAAATCCAGCCAGGCGCATTACTTTGTGTAATTTATTTCATCACCACTGCTCTCAAAACGGTGAAGGAAAACATCGTGAGGAAACCGGCATGTCCTAGAATCAAACATTCGAAGACATGCTACATTCACCAACCCGCACTGGGCCCGCGTGGTGGATTACGGCTCATTCCCTCTCCTAGAGAGGAGGCCTGAGTCCCAGCAGTGGGAACATTAAAAGGCTGATTATGCTAACGCGCTACTCTTGGTATTAAATCCTTTTTAGTCATAGTGCTGCGTATGGCAGTATAATCAGTGACTACTTTAAACGATTTACCCAATACATAAACTCTAAACCTATTCAAAGCACTCACTACCGCCAAAGTTTCTAACTCATACGACTGTAGTTTGCTCTCTTCTAGTGTTGTTTGATGACTACTGTAATAAGCTATAGGATGAAAGGTTTTCTCAGAATTCACGCGTTGCAGCAAAATTGCTCCTATTCCAACTTTACTAGCATCCGTGTGAGTTTCTAACTCAGCTTCAGGGTCATATAATGCCAAAACTGGTCGCGTAGTCAAATTACTTTTTAATGCATTAAATGCTTTAATTTAAAGTTCGTCAAAACACCAGGGAACATTTTTCTTAGTAAGAATAGTCTTGCTAACATAGAGTAATTTTGAATAAACCGTCGGAAATAGCTAGTGAAGCCAACAAACTGTCGAACCTCGTGAACATTTTTGGGCAACGGAAAATCTACTACAGCTTGAATTTTTGCTTCCCCAGGACGTATGCCATCCGAGCTAATCTCGTAGCCCAAATAATTTATACGAGTTTGAAAGAAATCGCATTTTTTAAGATTTAATATGAGATGAGCGGACCTTAATAATTGAAAAACCTTTTCCAACTTATCTAAACCCTCTTCTATTGAACGTGACGTCAGTAATATAACATCCACATAAGCCAAAGCCAGATTTTGCTTAACCTTAAGCATGCAATTAATGGTCCTTTGAAAAACACTAGGCGCATTTGCTAATCCAAAAAACATTCTTTTAAACTCATACAAACCATCCGGCGTCACGAACGCCGTGAATCGCTTACTAGTCTTGCTCACGAGTACCTGGTAATAGCCTGAAGTAAGATCAAGACTTATGAAGAACTTGTTACCTCCTAATCTATCTAATTGATCTTCGATACGGGCTTGCCCCGTATCGAAGATCAATAATTTAATCAGTGCCATTTTATTATAATAGTAATGTTCTAAAGACTGACCAAACTTACACCTAGTCTTCAACATTGCAGATAACAGATCTTCATAATTTTCGTTAGAAGGAAAAGCCTGTTTTAATTTTTGTAGCCACTCGTCCCAATTAAATAGCACCGAAGGTAAACGTAATTTGGGAAGAGCATAGTGACATATTTGACGATCATTCCACGAGTAAATCTGCGCACATTCATTGACCTTATTTATCCAATTTCCTATCGTTTGGCTATTATCACTTGGATCGAATTCGGGCACAACGCTAAAGGCAACAGGAAAGTTATTTTGAGCCCAAAAGTTGGAAGGCGCAAAATTACTGACACAATTATTCGTAGCCAATGGGACATTGTTTAAATCAGGAGTTGTTCGATTAGTTACTGCACGTAATTGTGCTGAGGAAGTTAACGGTGGGGTTTTTGCAGACTCGCGACTCTCCGGACTGTTTCGAGAAGATCTTGATTCAGGACGCTTAGACCGCTCATGTCTCCTACTTCTCTTAGTATGTTTGTAGCTATTACTACGTTTTTTATCACGTCGATTTTTGTACAATCATCGTAATCGTAAGAACTCATAGACGAACTATGGCTAATCGAGTCGAGCCGCCTTCGCTTAGAATTTCCCATTTTAGCACGCTAAACGATTTTGAGTGGTTCAAATTAAGGACTTAAACAATTTAGATACAGCAACAATGAATCTACACAATAATCTAATTCCTAGAAAATATGCACAGGTAAATACATGTACACGATAATCAAATAAGATATCAATCATAAAGACAACAGAAAAATACACATTAATGTACAATCAAGATACCAGTAGAAGTTATATTACTATCACCATCACGAACAAAATTGTCTTTGTTTGGAAGAAAATAGTTTTAAATTAGCCCGTTTTCTTTACAAGCTATCTTCAAGCTGATACAAACACGATTTGAATCTTTTTCCGTTGTAAATAGGCACTGTTTATAAAAGGTTGTAAAAACAACAAGTCGATCACCAAATCACAGGAAAATAAGTAATGTAAAGATCTCTAACCTCAATATGTCCTTTGTCCAGGAAACTGCAACATCAGGCACGTGGATGCACTTAGCACACTTCTGACTTGAAAGAATTATACACGTGAATGCTGGTTCAAATCCCTTTTATTTCTATACCACAACGTAAAAGTATGACTCAAGTCCTTCTTTGTCGAAAATAGAACGAAACAAACCGCGTCACGCCTTTTTATTCAAAATTGATATATGGGTTGCCAGAGATAAGAAAATAAGTTTGACACTAAAAAGAAACAGTGTTGCAACCAAAAATAAGATAAATTAAATAGTCGATTATTATGTGGGTATGCTAACATTAGGCTCTTCAAAACAAAATGTTCGTTACAAAGCCAGTCTACTTTTATACGATTTAAAAAACTTTCCACTTTGTGCCACTTTTTAATGTTTAAGTTTTACGTCACTTTTTTAAATGTTCAGAAATCAGAAACGTTTATTTCAAATAGACCAATTAAGTACAGGCACTTTTGAATTGTCAAAATGTTGGTCAGTCAAAAAAAAAGTGAAGCTAAATTGCACGTTCCAAAGCGTAGATCTCTATGGAGAAGAACGTGCAAGAAACTCCGTATGTCATTTAAGTCTTGGTCAAGTAAGTAGCCGTGTTTGTTGTCAACAAATATTTTTTATCACTCACGAAACTGTTTTTTCACAATAATTGGCCAAATTTTTAGACTGTTTTTATTTAAAACACAGAATTTGGTAACTTGGCAGAGTTCACTAAAGTCATTTTTTTTTTAGATAAAATTTTACACTGTTTACACCGTCTGCTTCAATGTTCTTTCGTGATAGGCTATCGGGAATATTTGAATATTTGAGTGCTAAAAATATTGGTTGTTCATCTTGTAAACACTGTTTTGTCACAGTTTCTTATAAAGTTTGTTTTTTACACTTCTTCTAAATATAACTCATAGATAACACTTGTACTGGACTATTGCACTATTGCGACTGTATGGAACTATTTATTTGTGATTAATCTTCTTTTGAACAACTACTAACTATTTTTAAACAATTTAACACGTTCAGTGCGGTACGGAGTCTAATACGCCTCGTATGTCTTCCTTGCGGTCCGGCTAAGAAAAACATAGTCTTCTCTGCCATGCGGAGGCTGTAACTTCAATTTGGTTTAGTTTCGGAAAAGATGAATATATTATTAAAACAAAATACTATGGTGTATCTATTTTAATACGGGGTCACTTTAACCTCGTACTGCTCAGAAGAAACAAATTTTTATATGATTTCTTTTAACTTAGCCAATAAAAAAGCTTTTTACTAGTTTCCTAACGTTACGCGGCGCGGCGTTAAGCTCCTTACCGTCAAAATGATAGTTTTTAAACGAGGTCTTAAGCGCCCCGTACCGCAGGATTGGAAATAATACAAAAATGAGTGCCGTTGTTAACGTGTTAAATACGTGGAGTAGATGTAATCCATGGCACTAGCGTGGGTAGTTCGTGATAGTATAGGTATAAATACTCTTACAATTATTATAAGATAAACAAATACATATGAGTCTATTTTAAGGGCGCTGAGCCAGCAAATGACAAGCAATTTTTTAATTCTAAATTTAGATTGAGAAAGCGCGAAAATGTCTAAATCTATAAAATGTGAGTTATAGTTTGTCACTAGTTGGCGGAGAGGCGCCCGCACCCCAGCATTCGTCAATTAATTTCAATACAGTTGAACTAGTTTTTTTTAATTATAAAACTATTTTTACACCAAAGGCAAAAACTACTAGCTAAAATATCCTCCGCATCGCTGTCGACAGGAAGTGTGCCCAAAAGGAGGGCGGCATTGCCACGTTGTATGGCAATGCTTAATCTCTGACCGAGGTAAAAGCCAGCCCTTGAGTCACGCGAAGTGTCAACTAAGCGTTTGGATAGGTCTTTAAAATGTTGAACTTGTTGTTGTATATAAAGCGAACTATGTTAGAAGAAAATAAAACTACAAGAAAGAAAATATTAAACGTAAGTTCCAAGTTGCAGTTTGGTACTTTTATTAATTAATTTGAATTGAAATGTACACTAAAACTTTTTTTTAAGAGGCGGAAAATCATCAAATGACTTCTCACACTGTATAGTGGAGCGAGAGGTTGTGTCGAACTTTTTCTGCCTAAAACCCACCTTTTTTTTTAATTGACATAAAACAGTGCTTGACTGCGATCCCACCTGATGGTAAGCAGTGATACAATCATTAAAGAAAAAAGAAAGAAAAAACGTTTATTCGTGACTCACACAATCGTATAAACTAAAGATACACAATAAAAAAAAGAAAGGTATAATCAGTGCGAGACCAAAAATGCACCTAACTCAGCATATGCTGCGTTACTTTAAAACGATAAATAACGCAGCGCTGGTATTCTGTTAGGGCCCACTATGATGTCACGAACACACTTACGGACGTTATGTAGTCTATCGAAATAAAATAATAAATAATGAAGAGATAGATAAAATTCGTGAATTTATATTTATGTGTGTAATGTAAATTATAAACAATTATATTTAAAAATAGTGCTTATAAGAATCAAAAGACTGGACAGAGGCGGCCTGCGCCTGGTGACGGAGACCATCACCGGACACTGCACACTGAATAAACACCTTCACACAATAGGCATCACAGACAGTCCCCTGTGCAGAGCATGTTTGGGGGGGAGGAGACGATTGCACATGTGCTCCTGGACTGCACAGGTGTCACTGAAACACGTACACGAACCTTAGGATCCCCGAACTCCCTTATTGATGCCCTGAAAAACCTAATAGGCCTTATCTGTTTTTGGAGAGAGGTGGGCTGGTTGGAATAAGCCCACCTAAGGTTGTGGCCGCTATGGCCCACGTACAATGGTCCACACAGGACTAAGTGCTGAAACCACACATAAATAGATAGATAAGTGCATAGAAGAATAAATAATAAACCATCGACCGACGCCAGACGCTCCAACATATAACATTTGTCATTGATGGTGAAGCGCACTATCCCACCGGTGTTCCTTCAGTTGCCCTTTGCATTCCAGGAGCACGGTAACTCTTTCCCTCTCTAATCGTCTCTACTAGGCCCCTACGGTTTTGCTGACCTCTTTTTGAAGCACAAGTGGAACACAACGCGCTGTCAACGACTCGGTCGTTACCAGACGGCGTCCGGCCGCGAGCTGTCCATTGCTCGTCGTACACTAATTTGTCTGATAGTCGAATTAATCAGTTCATCATCATCTTCCTGCCCTTGTCCCATCTTATTTGGGGTCGGCGCAACACGTTTTTTTCTTCCATTTTATCCTGTCAACCGTCATGCTATCACTAACTTCCTTTTCTTTCATATCACTGTGTCGAATTTATCAATTTATAAATTTTATAATAGTTTGTATTTTGGATAGTTTTTTAATTTAATTTATTCGTTTGTACTCAAAGTTCAGACGATGCACTTATGGTTTAAAAAAAAAAAAAAACTGGGTCTGGGTCAACGGGAAGTACCCTGGGTCAGAGAATTTTGTTTCCCTTGTGAATGTCGAAATATACGTTTTTTTCGACACCAACGGCCGTATCTTTTTTTTTTCGTTAACTTAGAAGTTTGATTTTTTCACAGCTTCAAGGGACAGACCTGAGTATATGCTTTTAATTTCAACTCGATAACTCCACGCGTTCTCGAGATAAAGGGTCTTGACAGGCATACGGACAACAAAGTGATCCTATAAGGGTACCGTTTTTTCCTTTTGAGGAACCGAACCCTAAAAATGAGAACCCGATTGCAGCGGTTCAATTGTATTTTCAAACCATCCAGGGACTCGTTTAAATTATACACACAAAGTTTCATCCAAATAGGTAGTTAAATGACAAACACATCTAACTACTATAAATTCTTCTGTAGGTACGTCTACAGAAGAATTTATATACATAGAGATTAGGGAATAGATGACGTCTTTGGTCAATGTCAAAAGTACTTATATGGATTTTCCTGCCGTTGTGTGTTTACGTGGCTACCTTAATATTATAAGTGGGATGTTTCAGTGTGTCATACTAATAACTCAAGGTCCCAAGAGTTGGGAGTCCCCATGAAGAATTACCTTTTTTGAGGTGGAAAATATAATAATAATATAATAATATTCACACAACTATCACACAACGCCGTCTAGTCCTAAGCTAAGCAGAGCTTGTGTTATGAATACTAGACAACTGATAAACATACTTAAATAATTCTAAATACATTCATATTATAGATAAATTACACCCAGACACAGAACAAATTATCGTGCTCATCACACAAACATTCGTCCTGGGTGGGAATCCAACCCACGACCTCCGGACTGAAACCACACCTGTATTCTTCAATTGCCCTTTGTGTTCGAAGACTACGGATTTCCTTTCCAGTAATTCCCCGTGGCCCTAGCGGGTATCGGCCCTCCTGGGCCCTTACAGTATAGCTGACATATCTTTGAGGCGTGCGTGAAACGTTACGCGGGATTCCGTCCTTTCCGGACGAGCGGATGGCAAGTCCCCCGCTGGGGCATGAGGATGTCCATTCCCTCACGTTTGCGGCCGTCTCCTTCACTAGCTACCGGTTCTCTCTCGCCCTGGACCATGACCTGAAACATAGGCCCGCTACCGATCACCTCCACGAGGACTCAGCGATACTCCGCCCAAACAGGGCACACTTCCACCGTAAGCTTTACCTTGTCCTCCAAGCGGTCCACACAATGGTGACACCCGGAGTTCCTTCCGCCAGAATCCGAAACAGGAACCTCCTGGAATTGCCATGGAAGGTGGCGTCTCTCCAGTCACTCTTCAAAGAGGGGACTTTTCCACCGTAAGCTTTACCTTGTCCTCCGAGCGGTCCGCACAATGGTAACACCCGGGGTTTCTTCCGCCTGAATCCGAAACAGGAACGTCCTGAACTTGCCATGGAAGGTGGCCTCTCTCCAGCCACTCTTCAAAGAGTCCCCTCGAGAAGTCGCTGAACAGACATCGCGATTATGGCGTGCCTGTGAAATAGTACTTAACAATGTGTTATTTTTTATCCATGATTTTAAAAAACTAGTGGAAATGGTCTATTATTATCAAAATATCACAGATTTTTTTCCATTTCTTCGACTTGCACCACATAAAGTATTATTTCTAATTCATCCCGCAACATATAAACAAAATATGATGTAACATGAACTTCTAGTGATAAGAGATAAGGAAATTAAACCAACCATATGCTCCCCAGTGAAGGGGTCAAGTTAGTTTTATAATATTTTCGTAAAGTCTGATTAGACAATTCTAATTGACTGTGTGATTGTACAAAACTAAAGTCATGATAAACAACCATGTAGCACCCACTCCTATCAAGATTGGAGACTAATTAAAAAATAGAAATTGAATTAAGCCACTGGCAGCTAAGAGATGACCAGTCTCAACTGACGGCACCCGTTTACGAGCATGGCGCGTGCATCAGCCCCACTCAGCTCAACTATTTTGAAGGAAACTGAATGACCCAATAACACGTGCCACCATCAGCGAGACATTTGAGTGAGCATGACACACGCTCAACTGCCATGCTCGTAATGTCAAACAAGTTGTAACCTAATAAAAATGCTCCACGGTACTTCACATTCCCAAAACTTGAAAAAAAAAAGTGCTTCTACATTATACAGTGATATTGTTTTCAAATACAAAAGGTAATAAATTATCATATTTAGCTCTATTGAAATAAACAAATTAACTAAAAAAAGAAAACATTTCGAAAACAACAATTACAATGGATATAAATTCTCTGATGAATGGCAATAAAAAACTATAACTGAAACTCAATATAATAATGTATGTATTTAGAATTATTTAAGTATGTTTATCAGTTGTCTAGTATTCATAACACAAGCTCTACTTAGCTTAGGACTAGACGGCGTTGAGTGATAGTCCTTGAAGCACTGGACGTTCGACGTGTGCAATACAATAATGCTTTCAGAATGGCGTTGCGACTGCCGCGTTTGTGCTTGCCAGTACTTGATAACAAAAATGCCCTATGCTACGTTATTATGGTTTTATTTTTGAGGTGAGATATCATCCAATTACTTCACATGCTTAGGGTGGAGCGAGAGTGCGTGTCACACTTGTACTGATTAAAACCACACTTGTGTTAGGACCGTGGGTTTCTTTTTCAGAAATTCTCCGCGGGTCTATAGCTGGCATCGGTTCTGCTGGGTCCCTACGGTATAGCAGACCTTTGAAGCACGCGTGGAAGGAACACCATCGACATCGACAACTCGGGCTCGGTCCAGATGGCTACTGGATAGCCGAACGGCGAGCTACCCATTGCTCGATGCCGATAATGCAAGTGTTATGAAACTTGAAATAAAGCTGTAATTTATAAGATCTTTCATAGTCATTGTGGGTGCAAGGTAGGAAGCAATTGTAAGTTTTACATTTAGGGCGCTTTTTCATCAGATATGCAGGTCCCTCTTCCCCACTGGGCAAAATGGGCACGTGCCTAGGGCCCCGCGATCGGACGGGCCCTCTACTCGACTTACTCGATTACCAAACGATAACCGATTCCTACTCTACTCTCAGCAGCATGTTTAATAAGTTTGAATTAACTAAATTATTTTTTAAGTTTGAAATAAGTGAACTGTTTGTCACTTACTCTTCTTATCGTATCAATGGCAAAACTAGTTAAATTCCTTGCCTGGCTCAGTATTCGGCCACGGCAGTGCCGTCCGATGATGCTGTCATTAGGTCATGAACAGGTAACAGGTCACGTGATGCAGGATCGAAGGTGGGACTTGATCTGCGGAGAGTAGTGTTGGGATTTTATCCGAGTAAATACTCAAAATGGATAAATACTCAATAAATATCCGTTTTTACCCGAGTATTTATCCAAATCATGGATAAATACTCACTACAGTTTGGATTGCGTTATTTAGCTTAAATCTTGTTATTTTACCAACAAACGGATTGAATCAATTAAAATACGGAAAATATAGATTTGATTAATCACATTTATAATAACATAAAGCCTATTATGTTCCATCTTGAATATTTTCGTCAAGCATTATCAAAGTTAGAACTAGTATATTGATTTGTTCATAGCATAAATGCACATTATAGTTTTTTTTTTTAATGGGTGGGAAAATCATCTTATGAAAAATCACGATCTTGGGCGGAGCGGGAGATAGTGTCAGACTTTTACTGACTAAAAATCCACTCCTGTTCCTTCTTTACCTCCGTCCCAGGGCCCCGGGTTTCACTTTCACACTACCCGTGGCTCCAGTAGGCTTCGACCCTGCTGGGCCCCTACAATTTGCTGACATCTCCCTGAGGCGCGCGTGGAACAGTACGCGCCGTCGACGACTTGGGCTCGGTCCGGACGATTACCGGACGGTCAGACGGCGAGCCACCCATTGCTCGCCGTCAGCAAGCCCGCGCCTACGGTGGCCGGAAATCGGTATCGGAATCCCGGCGGCGGTTGGGGCGTGAGGACCGTTGCCTCACGCGATCGGCCGCCTCCTTTACTAGCATTACTGCTTTGCAGAAGGAGGCGACCGCCTGACACTCCTCCTCGCTCCGGACCATGGCCTGCACCAAGGCCCGGCGCGAGAGATAGCCGCCGCCGATCGCCCCCACGAGGACACGGCGTTGCTCTGCCCAAGCGGGGCAAAATGTAAATTATAATAGATACTTCGTCATTTTAATTCTTCGTCAGTCTTTTTAATGTTTTCACTGCTGGGACACAGGCTTACTCCTCTCTATGAGAGGGGATGGACTAAAATATAATCCACCACGCTAGCCCAGTGCGGGTTTGTAAATGTCATACATCCTCAAACTACGTAGTAGATATTTAAATTATTGTAGTAATAGAGTTATATTCTAGCTATGTTCAAAGTTACAAGTTTTTAGCTTATTGGGACGTTACAGGTATGTAAAAAATTGGTAAAAGTTATTAAAAACGTTTTAAAAAAGATGTTATGTATATATAAAAAACTTTTTACAAAAAAAAATGACCGACTTCACTAAAAAAAAACTAAAAGGATCAAAATAACTTTAATTTCGGAAGTCGGTGTTTCTTGGTATTATTTGTTTCTTATTTAACACCGACTTCCGAAATTAAAGTTATTTTGATCCTTTGTGTTTTTTTTTTTTAGTGAAGTCGGTTTTTTTTTTGTAAAAAGTTTATTATTTCACACTTTTTAGTTGCGATAGACTTACATATAACCAGAGTGCCTATTTCTCATGACAATTCCAAACACTGCTAGGTTACATTGTTTTATTATGAAGTTCCTGTGTCTATCTTCCACCTTCTGGCTCCATCATCAGATCAGTTCGATAGTACTTTATAGCCAAACTGCATTTCATGACAATTCTAATAAGCCCAAACACGGCTATGTCACTTTTTGACTGTAAGTGCTTAAAGTTCTCGATGAAAATATCAAAATCACTAGTGTTTTCGAAAGTTTCAATGAAGTAACTAAGAACTCCTTTTTTGAAATCTCTAAAGATAAAAATACTAGTCATTAATCCTTAAAATAACCACTCGATTTGTAAAAAAATAAACATCATTTCATTTTGAGTAAATATCCATCACTTTGAGTAAATATCCAATAAAAATGGGTAAAAATGAGTATTTACTCATTTTGGATAAATACTCGAGTATTTATCCTCTGGGTATTTATCCGCCGCCCATCTCTAGCGGAGAGACGCCGCACAAACACTGTCACTAATTTATGATAAAATGTGTTATGCTCGAAAACACAGAATTAAAAATGTAATTAACGATTTTGCTCAACTCAAATCTAGAAAGACCAACCTCTTCCCACCTACCTCTTCATTCAGCATACATAAGGACTAATCTTGGTTGCTGGTTACTTAGCGTGGTTGCTATTCATCATCATTATATCTAATGAACTGTAAAAGCCTGTGTGAGCTGCATATCTACGTTATTTGTCTCTTGTAACATAAAAAATTGTTTTACTAAGTTTTTAATAGGACAAAGACGGCCCTGCAGATATGCGCTATGCTATGATGCTATGGAAGTGTGTGATATCAAACAATCATATTCATTAGTCCATATAGCTTAGCACTGGTAGAAACGGGTTCAACTAACCTTCCCTACTGTCCATACATCACATAGCTCAAGCTGTGCATCTTCCTCGCGAGGAAGTGAACGATAAATAAGATGTGCTAAGTATGAAAACCGAAGCGCCCAGCCCCCCTAGCCAAGTTACAACCATTTCGTGTCGAATTCCGTTCTTCAATCGGTAACGCCTCGGTGTCAGCAATTGTAGAAAACGATAAGTTGGTAGCCATGTTGACGCGCCTGAGTCGGCCGCTCGTTCTACAATAATAAAGGATGTAGCGTTGAACATTGTAGAAATGATAACAATTCATTCTATCATTTTGAATGATGTGAACTTGGCTACGAATTTTCTATTCGTTTGTTCTGACCACGTGACTTAACGTTGAGATGATGTCATTCCTATACATTTGATTAGTTTTCGACTAGCGTTAACGATTGCAGATTATCAACTTGGCTCGGGGTGCAGATCGGCGTACGTGACCCGATACGTGTGCGCAATATAGTTCTACCTTAATACCAAAAAATAATGTAGCTGAATAAAATCAGCCTACACGTTTTTTCTTTTAGGCATATTGCCGAGGTTATCAATATACTATTTTCTTGAATAAAATCACGAAATTGATACCCTATTGCCCGATTAATTAGATATTATTATAAATTATGTGCAAAAGACTTGTAAAATATTGAGCAATATTTGTAATTTTAATGTCGAGTTGTGTAATATATCATTGAACTCGAAACTAATACGTTTACAATAACAATCTGATAGCTTTTATTTACGGCTTACACCGCAGGCGTCGATGTACTCTTCCACATCGCTGTCATCAGGAAATTTGCCCATAAGACTGGCAGCATTGCAACGTTGAATGGCAATGCTAATTCTTTGGGCGAAGAAAGAGACAGCCCTCTGGTCACGCGTAGTGTCAACTAAGTGTTGGGATACATCTATAAATAGTGTAGAGCACGTGGACCTTATAGCCCAAGAGTTTCAACCCCAAACAACTCAGAAATGTAACTGCCGACGAAGTTGCGGAGATATTTCTGTCGCCTAAGGTTCTCCACAGCCGAAGTGGCAGCACCAGCACAACATAACGAGCTAGGAAGATGGGAAGGCGCAAGAGTAGCGATACACATAGCGTCTTACACTAAAGACCTACCCATCTTCTACGGAATTAAAGACGCAATGGCTGGCTCTTAGCTCAGCCAGAGATTAATAATAATAATAAATCAATTTATTATCAGGCATCTTGGCCCATAGATACATACCTTACAGACTAACATATATAAAGTAAATACAATTTGTCGTTAGTAAATAAGACTTAGGACTATGTTAGTAACACTACACATTGCACTATGTTCACTTTGTGCTGTTCTGTGGCACCTGTCCGCGGAAGCGACGGAAAACCACGCCCTGCGGCCAAAAGTCTTCCTTCAGCATGAGGGACAGGAAAGTGTTCGGGACTCGCATAACGAACGCCTTGAAATTGACGTTTCGGTGCGACTCCAACAGCTGTACCACCAATACCATACAATGTGGCAATGTGGAGGAGTTTTTGACGCCATATTTTAGTTAAGAGTTTTTATTTTAAGTGTACGAGTATATGTAGTATAGATTTTTTTTTAACTCTCCTACCATTTGCAATCGGTCGTCAGACCATAAGCGAATTAGTTTTTAAAACAAATGACGATGTGCTATTTGAATGGCGTTAGTAACGTATCTGCAGGCATCGTCCACGTCGCATATACGAGGAAATTTCATTTTTGAATATTTCAGTGTATATTGCTTGAATATATTTCTTGTTAGCATTTATTGTGTCCCGCTGCTGGGCAAAATCCTCCCATCTTCTCCTTACATGGGCACGCCATAATTATGGCGGTAAGTCACCTCTTTGAGGCGTGGCTGGAAAGACCTCACGGCGTAAACCTATAGGTTAGTAGTATAGATAAGTTAGGGTACTTCTTATAAAAGTCTATACTATGGTCTTGGAACAGCATGGTAAATCCTTTAATATTTTGCGTACAAACTTAGGTACATTGCAGTTTTGGTGTATGGGAAAATATGTCCTTTTAATTACGATGTTAATAAGTTGGTTCTCGTTTGCATGTAGATAGTGTTAATTATACAATGCTGGTATGGAAATTCTTCGTGTGCATGTTTGACTCGCAATTGGCTGATTTTTTGATATTAATAATATTAGTTCGGGTTTCGTAACCAACTTGCAAAAATGATTTTTTTTTTGCTTAATAGTTTCGATTAACATGGCAATGGATAGCATGGAAGAGCAGTGGTAGCCGAGTAGTAACGGCCCCGACTTACGAGTTGTAGATCGCGGGTTTAAACCCAACCAGGCGCATTACTTTGTGTAATTTATTTCATCACCACTGCTCTTAAAACGGTGAAGGAAAATATCGTGAGGAAACCGGCATGTCCTAGAACCAAAAATTCGAAGACATCCACCAACCCGCACTGGGCCCGCGTGGTGGATTACGGCCCATTCCCTCTCCTAAAGAGGAGGCCTGCGTCCCAGCAGTGGGAACATTATAAGGCCGACTATGCTACGCTAACATGGCAATGCCACCAGTGTTTTGGGCACACTTCCAGTCGACAGCGACGAAATTTTTGACGCCATATTTTAGGTATTGTTTACATTATGTAATTTTAATTAGTTAAGTGTTTTTATTTTTCTTGCATCACTGCTTACCATCAGGTGGGATCGCAGTCAAGCACTGGTTTATATCAATTAAAAAAAAAATATCGTATGTTCAAAATAAAATTTAAAAAATAAAAAAGTCACTATAGAAAAAAAAACAGTGTCCTAGACGATAATCAAATGCATTATCAGATTAAAAAATAAAAAAGAAATGGGTGGGTGTTCATTTATTTATTATACCTACCATATTGGATTTTTACATTTTTTCAATAGCCTATGTTACTCGGGACGATGCAAAGATTCTAACGATACCTCATACATGTAAATCAGTCCAGTCGTTTAGTAGTTATAAATAAATAAAATAAAAAGCATTTATTTCAGACAACTTAGCACCCATACAACAATCACAAAACAGAACACACACACATAAAGAGATACACATTTTACACTATCGGACATAGCCAGCAACATGTCTGCTACAGCAGTGTCCGATATAAGGGCAATCAAATCTGCCGGCAATCATCGCCAGAACTGTATTGGAGCTGCCCCGTACCCTGCGCACCAAGGACGCGCACCGCTTGCGCATGGTGGTGTGAAAACAGTCGGTGCGCGCTTCCGCAAACATGCCCGAGGCACTACAGAAGCGGGGCAGCCCCAACACCGCCCTGAACGCGTTATTATATTGGATACGGAGGGCACTGTAAACCGCTTGTGTGATGGAATAAAGAAACTCACATACAAACATACATACATGAATCCTGAAAAAAAATAAAAAAATAAAAAACTTTTTTTTTGGGCAGTCGTGTAAATATCAAAATTAGGTAGGCAACAGGGTGGGAGACTCCTAACAATCACTGAACTCTTTATTATATTAAAATACCTATTTCTTTTAAAATATTTACACTACTCACGTTATTGATATCACCAGGATGTTTAGAAATGTTGACGATATCAGTTTTTGGGTTCAAAAGTGGTCTTGTGGTTTGGAGAATAATTAAGTAGGCAGTTTCCATTTTTTTTTATAAACAACGCGACGCAGAGTTCAATTATGCGTTCAACTCTGCGTCAATTTGGACTGGGACAAGATAAAAAGCTATACAGGGTTAGACGAGCTAAGAGGGTTATATTGATGATTTTGATTATTTCAATTCCGTAAACAAATTATATGTGTTACGGCTGCCAAACATATTAATTTAATTAACATACATCTTGTTATCATCTCGCAGGAGAACCAAGGTTGCCGACATAGCACTAAAAATCGCCAAACTTAAGTGGCAATAGGCAGGGTGGCATATTGCTCGCAGAACAGATGGCCGTTGGGGCCGAAAGGTTCTGGAATGGCGACCATGTACCGGAAGACGCAGCGTTGGAAAGCCCCCTACAAGGTGGACCGATGACCTGGTGAAAGTTGCGGGAATCCGATGGATGCGAGACGCACAGGACTGTTCATGTGGTGACAGTTGAGGGAGGCCTATTTCCAACGATGGACGTCTTTCGGCTGAAATGGTGATGATGATGATGACATCTTGAAATTTACCTGAAAAATGCAAAAAAAACTTAAGAAAATTTGAATTCCGTGAGCTACCCTTTTTTGGTAGTGGGAAATCATCTAATGACTTCTTCCACTCTAGGTCGGAGCGCGAGTGTGTATCAGACTTTTAGTGATTAAAACCACAACTGTATTCCTTCAGTTGCTATTGCGTTCTAGGAACACGGGTAACCTTTTCAGAAGCCCTAGTAGGCTTCGGCCCTGCTGGGCCCTACGGTGTTGCTGACATCTTTTTGAGGCGTGCGTGGACCGTTAAGCGCCGTCGACTACTCGGGCTCGCTCCGGTCGGTTACAGCCCACGCTTATGGTGGCTGGTAGTCAAGGTCGGGGTCTCGGCGGCTGGGGCGTGGATGTTCATTCTCTCACGCGTGCGGCCGCCTACTACGCTAAGCATTACTGCTTCGCAGAAGGAGGCGACCGCCGCACATTCCCCTTCGCTCCGGACCATGGCCTGTACTAGGGCCCGGCGAGAGGTGGCCACCATCGAACGAGCTATCCTAGTGCTTTCACCTTAATGCCCTAGATATCTCCCTGATGGAGCAGGATTCGTCCACAACCGACCTGTGATAGCGAACGGTCGGCGGAACGGTTTGCGTCGCATTGCTGTCATTGATTCCCATAATATTTTAATTTTTGATGGAAAAATACTTAATTGGACCTTACAACAATTATGTTCTTAATTACTCATTCCTTACTATTATTTCCTTATTAAAATACCGCGTATTATTTATCATCTTCATTTCAACCCAAGGGCCCAGAAGGCTTCGGCCCATTGGCCCACTATGGTTTGCTGGCTTCGAGCCGCGTGTAGAACACTAAGCGCCGTCGACGACTCGGGCTAGGTCCGGAGGTTAACGTAACGGACGGACGGCGATCTACCCATTGCTCATCGTCCTCAAGCCCACGCCTACTGTGGATACATCAACTGCCTGAGCGGGAAATCGCTATAATCGACCGGGTCTTGAGAAGTTGGTTATGCTCATTTTCGTTTTAAAATAGTCTTTAGTATAAGTGGAATATTTACCAGAATGTCCAGACCACCACACTATGACAATTATTTATGATATTTTCGCAGGAAACCTTTACGTTTAATTTCCATAAGATGAGTCTATAACTTCAAATGAAAAATTGCCATTAGTAATTTAAAACCCATGATGAATCAACTTTAAGGAAATCCCTCAATACTATTGGTGTACAACAATTTTTTTAAGGTTCCAATCATCCAATGTCTTCTCGCGCTCTGGGTGAAGCAGGAGGGCGTGTCAGACTTTTACAGACTAAAACTATACTCATGTCCTATAGTCGCCCATTGCGATCTAAGACCACGGATTTCATTTTCGGAAATTCCCCGTGGTCTTTCCGTGCCATTCGCTCCACTCCAAACCAAGGCCTGGGGCGAGAGGTCGCCAGTGCCGATCGCCTCCACGAAGACACGGCGGTGCTCCATCCAAGCGGGGCACACCTCTACCGTATGCTCCACCATGTCCTCCGGGCGGTTCACACAGTGATGACAACCGGGCGTTACTTCCGCACGAAACCGGTGCAGGAACTTCCCGAACTGGCCATGCTCGATGAGAACCTGCGTCATGCGGAAGGTAAGGACGCCGTGAGGTCTTTCGAGCCACTCCTCAAAGAGGGGACTTATCGTAATAATTATGGCGTGCCCAGCACTGGGTTGCGACAGTCCCTATCGCCATTTCACCATGAGATCCCGCCGGAACTCTGTCCACCATGCCGCGACAACAATACACACCCTTAGGCCCGATACGGCGTTATAAGGACGCCCGCGCGGTTCCATACAAAAAAATGCTCCGTAGCGGGGCCATACGTCGCGGGGAGCCGCCCCGCGCCTTTTTTGCTACGTCTCCATCAACACGATTACATGCACACCGTTAAAGTTTTTTTTTTTAATCTCTATTTAAAGAGTTTTTTCGCTAGTGCGAATATGTCACTCTGTTGGTATACAAATATAATAGTTAAATAAATAATAAAAATACAGTTAGGTTTTGGGTCGGTTTTTCAGAGCGTACTTAACGTAGCGTACTAATCATTTATATAAAATGCTATAGTGACAAAAATAATAACAATTAATTTAGTAAATTTATGGTTATCCTAGTTAAAATAGAGGTAAGAAAGGGACACACCACCTCTTTGTTTCCCTTTTGCTTGTCAATGAAACGTATAAACTGAAAGTCAATGGGAATAAAGTACACTTTAGAGTTTGTAATATTGCTTTGTAATCAATCCAGTTTATCCGTAGGGTATAGAAAATCCTTGATATACACAAAGTTACGCAACTGAATTTCAGCCACGTAAGTTCGGCACTTATGGTGTGTCATGTCAGCCGAATACATCGGAACGTAAAATCTGCCGCGGAACTTCCGTCGCGTACCTTCGGCATAGTGTGTTTAGACACTTAAAGTTGAACTACTGACACTGTGTTGGTAATAGTCCGGTTACGGGGACCGTCCGCGTGAACACATGCGCTTTTTCACGCGACTTTTTCACGCTTTACGCAGTTTCAGCCCTTATACACCAGAGATTTAAGTTACTATCATAATTCAGGTACTGAAAAGAGCATTCATCCGTTAAAACCACGCAGAAGCCAAAATCAATGATTTCCGATGGAAAATATAACAATAATGTGCACTACAATACAATTAATTATTTAGTATAATAGAATAGAAAGACTAAAAATCTGAAAGACCTCGGACGGTACAAAGCGCTGACGCGATTTCGCGTCTATTATATAGTGATATTAAATAATTAATTGTAGTGTAAACAAATAAGTTATTAAAAAAATTATTGTACCATGTCATAGATCGTAAATGCGTTCAATTAATAAGTCTAAAAAAAACAAAAATGCCTCATATATTATCCTAAACTAACACGTTTAATATCTCCAAAAACGGCTAAAAATGACAGTTTTGAGATTACTTTTCTTGAATGAAAACTTACAGCAATCGTGTTTTTTTTTGGTCCATGCACTAGTCAATGATAACATTTATTTTTTTAAGTAAAATGTTGTAAGTTTACCATACACGGTTTAACTACTATCTCGCATCTGCGTAGACCGTCGACCGCTAGTTTTAAAAACGGCTTGGATAAGAACTGTTCTAATGGGAAAACTATAGGTACGATCATTTGAAAATGTTTTTGGATTTTACACTAGATCATGCAATTCCCAATATGACGTCAATATCTTATCTAGAAATTAAACACATTATTGTTATATTGTCCGTCGGAAATCATTGATTTTAGCTTCTGCGTAGTTTTAACGAATGAATGCTCTAAAATGCTCTTATGTAATGTTATTTTTAAAAAAATAGTCATCCTAATTAATAAGCATAAGCAGCCTTTTAATGTTCCCACTGCAGGGACTCAGGCCTCCTCTCTAGGACAGGGAACAAGCCATAAAACACCACAGGGGCCCAGTGCGGGTTGGTGCATGTGACATATCTTCGAATTTTTGGTCTAGGACATGCCGTCTATGCCGGTTTCCTCACAATGTTTTCCTTTACCGTTTTGAAAGCAGTTGTGGCAGCGGTGATGAAATAAATTACACAAAGTATTACATCAATTACATGCGAGTACCGAACTGTTTTCTACACCTTGCTATGGAAGAAGACTTTTGGACACAGGGTGTGGTGTACCGTCGCTTTCGTGGACAAATACCACAGGACAGCACCAAGACAAATAGTGCGAAGTGAAGTGTTACTAACATAGTTTTAAATCATGTTTACTAACAAAATGATTTATTATAAGCGTGTGTATGTTAGTCTATAAGGTATTTATTATATGGGTAGAATGGGTACATGTTGCCTGAAATAAATAAATTATTCTTATTATTGCACCCGGCTTGGTGAACCCACAACCCACAATCCCACGACCTACAACTTGTAAATCGGTTCCGTTGCCACTAGCCCACCTGCTCTTCAAAATTAATACTAAAATGGTAGGACATTTTTAGGGTAATTTATTTTGAAATTGGTTCTCAAAGTTTGAGAAGAGAAATGTCGCAAATAAATAAATAACATGCAACATAGGAAAATCGCAAAAAACTAAATGTCTACGTGACAAAATAAAATATGATCCTTCTGACGTGTGACTTACAGGATAAAACGCTGTTTATCCTGTAAGTCACACGTCAGAAGGAACCAGTGACATATTTGTCATATAAAAGTAATAAAAAAATAATAAGTAATAGTAAAAGCACGGTAATATTATCTATACAGTATTGTAACTCGGCCGTATCTTAGAAATAAATGCCTACAGCCGCGCGGTACGTAAACATGCGATAGGGCTGCCCGCGCTATGGCTACCCGCCTCCAGCATTTTAATTACATTTGCCTACTTAGTGTTTCCATTTAGTTTTGTTATTGTAAATATACTTTTTTTATATTAACAAATAAAATACTTTGTGAATTGAATAGGAAGTGTTCAATATTTGCGACCGAAAAATATTTGCGCCTCGACTGAGACGTACCTACGAAATGCTTTATTATTAAATTTTAAAGTACAAAAATCCACATTCTAAAGCTTAATTAAAAATTGTTTTGGGAAACATGGACAAGGTGGAGAAAAAGGAATATTTTTTACTTGGTTATAGATACCTGTAGCTACTTTACAATTTATATGTTTGGTTTCAAATGAAGAATTCATGCAACCAAAAACAGCACAATATATCCTACTCGTCATATTAAATATATAAATATGTACTTACTAGAACTTATTTTTATTGAAAAAATCGTGCGGCACAGACGCGACTGTCTGCATCCCGAGCGCACCTCGAGATCGAGGCGCGTAGGTATAGCTCGCGTTTCGTCCGTTTGTATGAAGTTGGAATACTGTATAGATAATATTATCGTGGTAAAAGGTTGTCTGTAAAAAATCGCTTTTAGCGATAAGACCACCCATTGTGACAGCCTATTAATTTTAAGTTCCTAATGTATTTTTGGTGCACAATAAAGAATATATCTATCCATCTATCTATCTATCTATTCTGACTGGCCTGTTGGTCTACTGGTTAGTGGCCTTTACTGCTATGCCGGAGGTCGTGGTTTCGATTCCCACCCAGGACAAATGTTTGTGTTATGAGCACGATTATTTGTTCTGTATCTGGGTGTAATTTATCTATAATATGTATCATCATCATCATTTCAGGATTTTCTTGTAGGGGGCTTTCCAATACTGCATCTTCCGGTACGTGGACGCCACTCCAGAACCTATCGGCCCCAACGGCCATCTGTTTTGCGAGCAATGTGCCCTGCCCATTGCCACTTATGTTTGGTGATTCTTCGTGCTATGTCGGCAACCTTGGTTCTTCTGCGGATATCTTCATTTCTGATTCGATTACGCAAGGAAACTCCACTAAAACACGAGGAACACTAGTAAATTAATAAGCAAATTAAAAAAAGTCGCATCATCAGTATGATGCCGGACCCTGGTAGAGGCCATGGTCCGGAGCGAGGGGGAAAGGGTGGCGGTCACCTCCTTCTGAGAAGTAATAATGCTAGCGAAGGAGGCGGCCACACGCGAAAAGGAACGGACGTCCTCACGCCCCAGCCGCCGGGATCCCGACCCCGTCTTCCATCGTAGACGTGGGATTGCGGACGACGAGCAATGAGTAGCTCGCCGTCTGGCCGTCTAGTAAATGTTCTACGCGTGCCAGAAAGAGATGTCAGCAAAACCGTAGAGTCCCAGCAGGACAGAAGCCTACTGGGGCCATAGGTTGAAATCCGAAAGCAAAACCCATAATCCTGGAACGCAAAGGAAGGAAGATATGTGTAATTGTAGTCAGTAAAAGTCTGACACGCCCTCCCTCTCTGCCACAGAGCAAGAGAAGACATTGGATGATTTCCCCCCATAAAAAAATCCCAGCATGACCTTGAAAATGTGACGTCACTAGCCTATAAGGATTGTGAGCAAGTCCATCGTGCGCACAACGGAATATCCGTGCTTGACCGGTTAAACTAAAAGACCCCAGTAAGCAGACAGATTAGCCTTTTAAAGGCAGTTAAGGTATATCCGACATAGCCGTCCGTTGAGCTCCTTAGTAGTCCTGAGTTGAGCTTTGCAAATACTGACAAATGCTTGCACTGACTGTACAGGTCCACTCAAATCAGTATGGTTCTTTCTTCAAAAGACCATCTCAGACAAATCTGTATGGTTCTAATGTGATTTGACCATTACATATTTACTGTATGGACTTTAAAAGAGACTATGACCCCTGAGTTTGTTTCGGTGTTTCTTCTCAGGGTAGTCAGCTAGGAAACACCGGCCTCATCAAGTTTAAAATGATGAAAAAAAAATTGATATAAATATCATTTATCATAAACACTCTCGTGTTCATTCCGGCAGGATCGCATATCCACGACTAAATACTCCATCTCGTCAGCTTTTCTGTCACCTATGGGGATTGAAGAGCTAAACGAGATGGAGTACCCAGTCGCTAACACACGACCCTGGCGAATAGGACACTAAAACACTCGTTAGACCAATTTTTTTTAAATTGTTATAAACCAGAGTATCCACAAAGTGGGTAACTGAAGATGGACGACGCGGCCGAGGTCGACCTGGGAAGAGGTGGCGAGACGACCTAGATGCCTACCGCAAGGACTGGTTCGAGGTGGCTCAAGAAAAGAATACTTGGAAGAAGTTGAGGGAGACCTTTGCCCAGCAGTGAGACAGTATAGGCTATTAAAAAAAATTGATCCCACCTGATGGTAAGTAGTGATGCAATCGTTGATGGTGAGGCGTACTAGTTTAATAAGATGACGGAATTCGACGAAAACGGTTAAAGGGTTAACAATTTGAAGAAATAACAATAAAGCACGATCAGTAGACTCCAAGCTCACCTTCAATGCGGACTTGGCCTTCCAGTGAATGAACAATGAATATTTCAATCGCAGACATGCCAAACAGTTTTTGCGATGTAAATTTTTCATGCATAAACGGTCGACAAGTTATATAGATTATGTTTACTATACCATAACTGAAGAGGTTATAGAAGGTCAGAATTTTCTAGAAGAGGTACAGTGATCCGTAGCATTCATTCTGAAAGATTATTTTTTTTTAGATGGGGAATCATCCAATAACTTCTCCTGCTCTATCGTGTCAGACTTTTACTGAATCAGAAACGTTTATTTCAAATAGACCAAATACAGGCACTTTTGAATTGTCAAAATGTCGGTCAGTCAAAAAAAAAAATACAAGTGAAGCTAAATTGCACGTTCCAAAGCGTAGATCTCTATGGAGAAGAACGTGCAAGAAACTCCATGGACACTCTTTTAAATCATATTATGAGTTACATAAATCTTGGTTACATATTTCTCGTCGCTTCTAATATGTGAGCACAATGTAGATAAGTAATAATAATAAAAATAAAAATAAACTAATTAAAACAAAAATAGAAATTGAATTAAGTCACTGGCTAAGAGATGACCAGTCTCAACTGACGGCACCCGTTCACGAGCATGACGCGTGCATCAGCCCCACTCAGCTCAACCATTTTGAAGGGAACTGAATGACCCAATAACACGTGCCACCATCAGCGAGACATTTGAGTGAGCATGACAAACTCTCAACTGCCATGCTCGTAATGTCAAACAAGTTGTAACCTAATAAAAAATGCTCCATGGTACTTCACATTCACAAAACTTGAAAAACAAAGTGCTTCTACATTATACAATGCTATTGTTTCCAAATACAAATACATAATAATAAAACCTACTCCTATGTTTCTTCTTTGCCTTGCGTCCCAGGACCCCCGGATTACCTTTCAGAAGACCCATGGTCCCAGTAGACTTCGACCCTGCTGGGCCCCTACGGTTTTGCTGACATTTCATTGATGCGCGCGTGGAATACTACGCGCCGTCGATAACTCGGGCTCAGTCCGGACGTTTACCGGATGGCCGGATGGCGAGCTACCCATTGCTGTTAATCAGCTGGAAATCGGGATCGGGGTCCCGGCGGCTGGGGTGTGAGGAAGTCTGTTCCCTCACGCGTGTGGCCGCCTCCTTCGCCAGCATTACTGCTTTGCAGAAGGAGGCGATCGCCTGCCATTCCTTCTCGCTCATTCTTTCTGAAAGATGTGACCATGAAATCTGTGTAGCTGGTGTCAGATCAAGAGGAAAGCTGTATTAAGCTGTTGATCCCCGCATTAACGCCGGCGTTCACGCGCCATTGTCTTACTATTGTGTCTCTAATTACGCACTCAAAAGGTTAAACTAACATATGGCTTAAGCTAGGCTCAATTTGATCCGTGCTGAGATCATTTTTGAACTACACACATAAATGAAAGCAAGCCTTTTCCCTTTTGGGCCCTAGTTTAGAATAAGGTCCAGAGCGAGAGAAATGGGAGGCGGTCACATCCTTGGTGGGGAGGTGATTGCCTCCCATCCCCTAATGCTAGCGAATGCACGTGATAGAACTGACATCCTCACGCTCAGTATTTTCATCAAGAACTCAAGCATCTATAGTCGAAAAGTAACATTTGATGAAGTAGAACTGGTGAAGAAGACCAGAAATGGTTAACGGAACTTCACACTCACATAGATATCACAATGAAGCTAGTTAAGAAACTATGACAATAAAAATAAATACATAGTTCTGAGTAGTTATTTTGAAAATGGTATCATCGAATTGATCTGATGATGATGATGGGGCCGGAAGGTAGGCACCAGAATACCGTGATTAATCAAAGTATCCTAGCCGTGTTTGGGCTTATTGGAATTGTTATGAGATGTACTTTGTCTATAAGGTACTATTGAAATGACCTGATGATAGAGCCGGAAGGTGAAAGGTAGGCACGGGAACTTCATAATAAAACAATATATCCTAGCAGTGTTTGGGCTGATTGGAATTGTCATGAGAAATAGGTACTCTGGCTATTATAAGTGTATCACAACACAACTAAAAAGTGTGAAACAAACAATTTTTTCCAATAAAAACCGACTTCACTAAAACAAAAACAAACGAATTTCTAACTTTAATTTCAGAAGTCTGAATTTAAGTTTTCATCTGATAAACATCACCAATAAGATATCATGTTTTTCTAGGGCGTCCCCCTGCGGTATATCCACTCATATCTCCTTTGTAAATATCTTTTGTTAGTCATCCTTTATTCTACGTAAATTACCTTGGAATATTTTTTAACCATCACGCGGGCGAAGCCGTTGGCTGCAGCTAATACTATTATATCTATAGAGAGTGCGAATTTTATGAGTTTGTGTTTATCTACACAAGTTTTTAGTTGTGCGCGCATCACGTAAAACGTACGAAATGGATGTCATCATCATCACTTACACAGCATAAGGCCATCGCTCCTCCAGGATTCCACATCGACGGCGAAGTGACAAGAACTCCTAACTGTCGAAGTCAAAAAAAAATTGTAAAAACGTTAGGAGGTAATACTAAAATTGACATGTTGGTTTAGTTAGGAAGTGTTTCCACAATTTAATTTGGTGCAGTTGCAACTAAATATTCGCTTCAGAGATTTCACAAAAACATGCGGAAACACAAATTTGAATTAAAAGCGCTAAAAAGTAATGTTCTCGAAAAATGTTAGTTAGAAGTTATTGGCACTTCACCGTCGAGGTCGACATGCATCAAATCCCATATCGAACACATTTTGAAATGTCAAAGCTCTTTCGATGAATTTTTACAAAGAAAATTGATTTAAATTGAAAAATACGGGAAATTTTGATTTATTACTTAGGCTTTGTTTCATCGCAATCGTTTGACTATATCGAAAGATATACTGCATTCATTGACTGTTAGGTGGTACGAAGTTCGCCGGGCTCAGCTAGTGTGGAAATAAATTTCCGGAAACCACTGCAAAATAATATGGATACAATGGTACATGTGGAGATGCTATACCGTGGATCATTAAGTATAGCTGAACCTATTCGCGAAATCTCAACCTTTGCCACAACTGCAAGTCGTACTAACCTTGGTAGCACTGCACCCTTGAATCGTCTAATGGGAAATTACAATAAAATCGCTACACGATCCAATAGCATTGACATCTTCTCTAACTCCTTTCTAACATTCCGTATGAAGCTCTTAACCAGCTTGGAACCTCAGGGTGACACGAACAATCTTATAATATAAGTGGATAACGTAGGTATTTACTTAAATTTCTTTATATTTTTTATTTTCTTTCCACTGTATTAAATTTTTCTGTTTTCTCGTTGAATTTGGATAATTGTTCACTTGTGTCTTGTATATTAAGCTTGTACTTGTTGTAATTCAATTGTTAAGTTTTTCTTTTTGTCAGTACTGTGCACCTCTGTAAGGCCGTGCGCGCACTGCCTTGCGTTTTTCTAACGCATAATCTGTGAAGTCTCATAGAAGTGCGCGCACTGCCGTGAAATAAACGCATGCGGTAGAATCACCGTTGGCCTCTCGCTGCAAATTTGCGGTGAATCTACCGCAAATATTTTTGTATCGTATAGAGATCTAGGAAGCGCCGCGCACTGCCGCGAAACTAACGCACGTTTTAACCGACTTCAATAAAAAGGAGGAGGTTATCAATTCGGTTGTATTTTTTATCATCATTTTTTTTATGTTTGTTACCTCAGAACTCCGTCGTTTCTGGACCGATTTGCAATATTTTTTTTCCCATATGAGATATGCTTCCAGATTAGTCCCAATTTTTTAAAAATCCTTTTCCGATGATGGAATCCATGAGGAATCAAGGGAACTCCTCAAATATTATGCATTTACAGTCAAAAAGTAACATTTGATGAAGTGGAACTGATGAAGAAGACCAGAAATGGTCAACGGAACTTCATACTCACATAGATATCACAATGAAGATAGTTAAGCGACTATGAAAATACAAATAAATGAATAGTTCTGAATAGTTACGTTGAAAATGGTATCATCGAAGTGATCTGATGATGATGATGGAGCCGGAAGGTGGAAGGTAGACACAGGAACTTCATAATAAAACAATGTAACCTAGCAGTGTTTGGGTTAATTAGAATTGTGAAATAGGCACTCTGTTTATAAGTGTATCGCAGCTAAAAAGTGTTAAATAAAAACTTTTACGAAAATAAAATAACCGTCTTCACTAAAAAAAAACACTATAAAAAATAAAAACACTAATAGCGGAGAAACAAAAAATACCGAGAAACCCCGACTTCCGAAATTAAAGTTATTTTGATCCTTTTAGTGTTTTTTTTTTAGTGAAGTCGGTTAAGTATTTTTTTGACGTGACAACGTCTTATAAATTGGTTTGCCGGGTGACACTTCAAGAAACTGCGTTACGCTCCGCTCACGTTATGCGCTCACAATGAGAGCGAGTGAGAGGCACGCGTCCCTTCCACTCGGGCATGGTTAGCCCGCCTAAGAGCGAGAGAGACAGACATAAAAGTCGTTGTCACGTAAAACTTTCGCCCGTATACCGACTTTACAGGCAACCAATTTTAAGTTTTTGTCATTCGAACTCCGGCTGTGGTGCTCACATGTCATGGTTATGGACTACCATACAAGAGTCTTTTTGTATATTTATTAAAGCGTAAAAAAGAGTATCCAAACCAAACGGTATTAGGTACATCCCTTGACGACCTTAAGGCCTATGAAGGGCTTCTTCGTCCTAAGTTATAACGATTCCGATTGCATTATTTAAAAGTTAAATGTCTATGCCTCGTTTACATGTGGGCCCAGCCTCGGCCAGCGTCCAATGTACCTATTCTCTCCGATGACCAGTCTCAACTGACAGCGCCCGTTCACGAACATGACGCCAATATTAGCACCGCTCAGCTCAACCATTTTGAAGGGAACCGAATGATCCAACACATGCGCCACCATCAGTGAGACATTTGAGTGAGCATGATAAACTCTCAACTGCCATGCTGATTTATGTCAAACAAGTCCAATAGTAACATAAAAAACCATAAAATAGCTCCATGGTACTCACATTTACAAACTTTGAAAAAAATGCTTCTACATTATACAATACTTTTAATAATTAAAAATTAAAAAAAAAAAAACATTTAAAAATAATAACAATAATTTCCAAACTAATCAATTTGTTCACCCCGGTGGTAGTGGAGCTGGACCAGCATTGATCCAAGCATTTTTATCTTGAATATAATCCTCCAACTTATAATATGCCTGCCTGCATAGTGTGCGTTTAATACAAGATTTAAATTTTGTTTCATTAAGTTCTAATATTTGTGGAGGTATTTTATTATAACATTTCAAACAGTACCCCATGAAAGAAGACGCCACTTTAGCCAGTCTGAAACCTGGTTGAACTAATTGGTCCCTATTTCTTGTAACATAATTATGTCTATCGCCTCTTTTGCTAAAAAGATGAAGATTTTTTCTAACGTACATGATGTTTTCATAAATATATTGACAAGGCACCGTCATGATATTAATATCCTTAAACAGTTCCCTTAGAGAATCGCACCGGCGAAGATTGTAAATAGCTCTGATGGCTCTTTTCTGTAGTATAAAAATTGAGTCGATGTCTGCAGCCCGTCCCCATAGTAAGATAATATAGTGTGAAGTAAATAGAGTGGGTTAGAGTGGGATAGCATGGGATAGGATAGGATAGGATAGAATGGGATAGAATTGGATAAGACAGGATAGGATAGAGTGGGATAGAGTGGGATAGAATGGGATAGAGTGGGATAGAGGGGGATAGAGAGGGATAGAATGGGATAGTATGGGATAGAGTGGGATAGAGTGGGATAGAATGGGATAGGATAGAATGGGATAGAGTGGGATAGAGTGGGATAGAGTGGGATAGAGTGGTATAGTTTGGGATAGAGTGGGATAGAATGGGATAGAATGGGATAGAATGCGATAGAGTGGGATAGAGAGGGATAGAGTGGGATAGAATGGGATAGAATGCGATAGAGTGGGATAGAGAGGGATAGAGTGGGATAGAATGGGATAGAGTGAGATAGAGGGGGATAGAGAGGGATAGAATGCGATAGAGTGGGATAGAGAGGGATAGACTGGGATAGAATGGGATAGAGTGGGATAGAGGGGGATAGAGTGGGATAGAGAGGGATAGAGTGGGATAGGATAGGATAGGATAGAGAGGGATAGAGTGGGATAGAATGGGATAGAGTGGGATAGCATGGGATAGGGTGGGATAGGATAGAATGGCATAGAATGGGATAGGATGGGATGGGATAGGATGGGATGGGATAGGATAGAATGGGATAGAATGGGATAGAATGGGATAGAATGGGATAGGGTAGGATAGAGTGGGATAGAATGGGATAGAGTGGGATAGAGTGGGATAGAATGGGATAGAGTGGGATAGAGGGGGATAGAGAGGGATAGAATGGGATAGTATGGGATAGAGTGGGATAGAATGGGATAGGATAGAATGGGATAGAGTGGGATAGAGTGGGATAGAGTGGTATAGTTTGGGATAGAGTGGGATAGAATGGGATAGAATGGGATAGAATGCGATAGAGTGGGATAGAGAGGGATAGAGTGGGATAGAATGGGATAGAGTGGGTTAGAATGGGATAGAATGGGATAGCATGGGATAGGATAGGATAGAATAGGATAGGACAGGATAGGATAGGATAGAATGGGATAGGATAGGATAGGATAGAGTGGGATAGAGGGGGATAGGGTGGGATAGAGTGGGATAGAATGGGATAGAATGGGATAGAATGCGATAGAGTGGGATAGAGAGGGATAGAGTGGGATAGAATGGGATAGAGTGGGATAGAGGGGGATAGAGAGGGATACAGTGGGATAGGATAGAATGGGATAGAATGGGATAGAGAGGGATAGAGAGGGATACAGTGGGATAGAGAGGGATAGAGTGGGATAGAGGGGGATAGAGTGGGATAGAGTGGAATAGGATAGGATAGGATAGGATAGAGAGGGATAGAGTGGTAGAATGGGATAGAGTGGGATAGCATGGGATAGGGTGGGATAGAGTGGGATAGAATAGGATAGAATGGGATAGAGTGGGATAGGATAGAATGGGATAGAATGGGATGGGATAGGATAGGGTGGGATAGAGTGGGATAGAGTGGGATAGCATGGGATAGAATGGGATAGAGTGGGATAGAATGGGATAGAGAGGGATAGAGTGGGATAGAATGGGATAGAGGGGGATAGAGTGGGATAGAATGGGATAGAGAGGGATAGAGAGGGATAGAGTGGGATAGAATGGGATAGAGTGGGATAGAGTGGGATAGAGTGGGATAGAGGGGGATAGAGAGGGATACAGTGGGATAGGATAGAATGGGATAGAATGGGATAGAGAGGGATAGAGAGGGATACAGTGGGATAGAGAGGGATAGAGTGGGATAGAGGGGGATAGAGTGGGATAGAGTGGAATAGGATAGGATAGGATAGGATAGAGAGGGATAGAGTGGTAGAATGGGATAGAGTGGGATAGCATGGGATAGGGTGGGATAGAGTGGGATAGAATGGGATAGAATGGGATAGAGTGGGATAGGATAGAATGGGATAGAATGGGATGGGATAGGATAGGGTGGGATAGAGTGGGATAGAGTGGGATAGCATGGGATAGAATGGGATAGAGTGGGATAGAATGGGATAGAGAGGGATAGAGTGGGATAGAATGGGATAGAGGGGGATAGAGTGGGATAGAATGGGATAGAGAGGGATAGAGAGGGATAGAGTGGGATAGAATGGGATAGAGTGGGATAGAGTGGGATAGAATGGGATAGAGAGGGATAGAGTGGGATAGAATGGGATAGAGGGTGATAGAGTGGGATAGAATGGGATAGAGAGGGATAGAGGGGGATAGAGAGGGATACAGTGGGATAGGATAGAATGGGATAGAATGGGATAGAGTAGGTTAGAGAGGGATAGAGTGGGATAGAGTGGGATAGAGTGGGTTAGAATGGGATAGAATGGGATAGCATGGGATAGGATAGGATAGAATAGGATAGGACAGGATAGGATAGGATAGAATGGGATAGAATGCGATAGAGTGGGATAGAGAGGGATAGCGTGGGATAGAATGGGATAGAGTGGGATAGAGGGGGATAGAATGGGTTAGAGTGGGATAGAGAGGGATACAGTGGGATAGAGAGGGATAGAGAGGGATACAGTGGGATAGAGAGGGATAGAGTGGGATAGAGGGGGATAGAGTGGGATAGGATAGGATAGGATAGGATAGAGAGGGATAGAGTGGTAGAATGGGATAGAGTGGGATAGCATGGGTTAGGGTGGGATAGAGTGGGATAGAATGGGATAGAGTGGGATAGAGTGTGATAGAATGGGATAGAATGCGATAGAGTGGGATAGAGTGGGATAGAATGGGATAGAGTGGGATAGGATAGAATGGGATAGAATGGAATGGGATAGGATAGGGTGGGATAGAGTGGGATAGAATGGTATAGAATGGGATGGGATAGGATAGGGTGGGATAGAGTGGGATAGAATGGGATAGAATGGGATAGAATGGGATAGAATGGGATAGAGAGGGATAGAGTGGGATAGAATGGGATAGAGAGGGATAGAGTGGGATAGAATGGGATAGAGGGGGATAGAGTGGGATAGAATGGGATAGAGAGGGATAGAGAGGGATAGTGTGGGATAGAATGGGATAGAATGGGATAGAGTGGGATAGAGTGGGATAGAGAGGGATAGAGTGGGATAGAATGGGATAGAGGGGGATAGAGTGGGATAGAATGGGATAGAGAGGGATAGAGAGGGATAGAGTGGGATAGAATGGGATAGAGTGGGATAGAGTGGGATAGAATGGGATAGAATGCGATAGAGTGGGATAGAGAGGGATAGAGTGGGATAGAATGGGATAGAGTGGGTTAGAATGGGATAGAATGGGATAGCATGGGATAGGATAGGATAGAATAGGATAGGACAGGATAGGATAGGATAGAATGGGATAGGATAGGATTGGATAGAGTGGGATAGAGGGGGATAGGGTGGGATAGAGTGGGATAGAATGGGATAGAATGGGATAGAATGCGATAGAGTGGGATAGAGTGGGATAGAATGGGATAGAGTGGGATAGAGGGGGATAGAGAGGGATACAGTGGGATAGGATAGAATGGGATAGAATGGGATAGAGAGGGATAGAGAGGGATACAGTGGGATAGAGAGGGATAGAGTGGGATAGAGGGGGATAGAGTGGGATAGAGTGGGATAGGATAGGATAGGATAGGATAGAGAGGGATAGATTGGTAGAATGGGATAGAGTGGGATAGCATGGGATAGGGTGGGATAGAGTGGGATAGAATGGGATAGAATGGGATAGAGTGGGATAGGATAGAATGGGATAGAATGGGATAGAATGGGATAGAGGGGGATAGAGTGGGATAGAATGGGATAGAGAGGGATAGAGAGGGATAGAGTGGGATAGAATGGGATAGAGTGGGATAGAGTGGGATAGAATGGGATAGAGAGGGATAGAGTGGGATAGAGTGGGATAGAATGGGATAGAGGTTGATAGAGTGGGATAGAATGGGATAGAGAGGGATAGAGTGGGATAGAATGGGATAGAGTGGGTTAGAATGGGATAGAATGGGATAGCATGGGATAGGATAGGATAGAATAGGATAGGACAGGATAGGATAGGATAGAATGCGATAGAGTGGGATAGAGAGGGATAGAGTGGGATAGAATGGGATAGAGTGGGATAGAGGGGGATAGAATGGGTTAGAGTGGGATAGAGAGGGATACAGTGGGATAGAGAGGGATAGAGAGGGATACAGTGGGATAGAGAGGGATAGAGTGGGATAGAGGGGGATAGAGTGGGATAGAGTGGGATAGGATAGGATAGGATAGGATAGAGAGGGATAGAGTGGTAGAATGGGATAGAGTGGGATAGCATGGGTTAGGGTGGGATAGAGTGGGATAGAATGGGATAGAGTGGGATAGAGTGGGATAGAATGGGATAGAATGAGATAGAGTGGGATAGAGTGGGATAGAATGGGATAGAGTGGGATAGGATAGAATGGGATAGAATGGAATGGGATAGGATAGGGTGGGATAGAGTGGGATAGAATGGGATAGAATGGGATAGAATGGGATGGGATAGGATAGGGTGGGATAGAGTGGGATAGAAAGGGATAGAATGGGATAGAATGGGATAGAGAGGGATAGAGTGGGATAGAATGGGATAGAGAGGGATAGAGTGGGATAGAATGGGATAGAGAGGGATAGAGTGGGATAGAATGGGATAGAGTGGGATAGAGTGGGACAGAGAGGGATAGAGTGGGATAGAGGGGGATAGAGTGGGATAGAATGGGATAGAGAGGGATAGAGAGGGATAGAGTGGGATAGAGAGGGATAGAGTGGGATAGAGGGGATAGAGTGGGATAGAGTGGGATAGGATAGGATAGGATAGGATAGAGAGGGATAGAGTGGTAGAATGGGATAGAGTGGGATAGCATGGGTTAGGGTGGGATAGAGTGGGATAGAATGGGATAGAGTGGGATAGAGTGGGATAGAATGGGATAGAATGCGATAGAGTGGGATAGAGTGGGATAGAATGGGATAGAGCGGGATAGGATAGAATGGGATAGAATGGAATGGGATAGGATAGGGTGGGATAGAGTGGGATAGAATGGGATAGAATGGGATAGAATGGGATGGGATAGGATAGGGTGGGATAGAGTGGGATAGAATGGGATAGAATGGGATAGAATGGGATAGAGAGGGATAGAGTGGGATAGAATGGGATAGAGAGGGATAGAGTGGGATAGAATGGGATAGAGAGGGATAGAGAGGGATAGAGTGGGATAGAATGGGATAGAGTGGGATAGAGTGGGACAGAGAGGGATAGAGTGGGATAGAATGGGATAGAGGGGGATAGAGTGGGATAGAATGGGATAGAGAGGGATAGAGAGGGATAGAGTGGGATAGAGTGGGATAGAATGGGATAGAGTGGGATAGAGTGGGATAGAATGGGATAGAATGCGATAGAGTGGGATAGGATAGAATGGGATAGAATGGGATGGGATAGGATAGGGTGGGATAGAGTGGGATAGAATGGGATAGCATGGGATAGAGAGGGATAGAGTGGGATAGAATGAATAGAGAGGGATAGAGTGGGATAGAGAGGGATAGAGTGGGATAGAATGGGATAGAGTGGGATAGCATGGGATAGGGTAGGATAGGATAGAATGGGATAGAATGGGATAGGATAGAATGGGATGGAGAGGGATAGAGTGGGATAGAATGGGATAGAGAGGGATAGAGTGGGATAGAATGGGATAGAGTGGGATAGCATGGGATAGGGTGGGATAGGATAGAATGGGATAGAATGGGATAGGATAGAATGGGATGGAGAGGGATAGAGTGGGATAGAATGGGATAGAGAGGGATAGAGTGATTATTCTACCACACGGTAGAATAAACGCACCGCATTCCACCGCAAGGCAGTGCGCGCACGGCCTAAGTGACGAATTCACTATGCCTAAAAATGTTTGTTTTTCTTTTGTGTGTGTTTTAGTGAGTAAGTCGTTGATGTGCCTACTCAATAAATAAATAAATATATATATATAATACATATCCCTAAATAAATTATTAATCAACAAAGGTTGTCTGTAAGAAGTGGCCCTGTGCGATAAAATCGCCCATTGTATACTTAATTTTAATAATGTTTGTCCTGTACTTTTTGTTTATGTGGTGTACAATCACTACTACAACAAACTACTACTACTATAAAACAAAGTCGCTTCCCGCTGTCTGTCCCTATGTATGCTTAAATATTTAAAACTACGCAACGGATTTTGATGCTGTTTTTTCTTAATAGATAGTGTGATTTAAGAGTAAGGTTTATTGTATAATACATGCATAATATAGTAGACAAAAAGCTGTCAACGTTGTTTAGAAACATATTCTGTAGTATATTTAGTAGGTATCAGCATTGCACCTGTACGAATCCGGGGCGGGTCGGTAGTAAAGAATATAATAAATAATAGTAATAATAATAATCATTTTATTTTCAGGCATCAGAGGCCCATAGACAAAATACATAAAATAAACTTAATCTTAAACAATAATAAACTTATAGATAATATAAAAACAAAACTTATTTAACTATAATTAAACACGTAATGTAGTCGGCGTCATGTTGCGCTGCGAGGATGGTATCGCATAACCGTCCTCGGAAACGTCGGTATACGACACCTTTCGGCCAGAAGTCCCCTTTCAAGAAGGTCTGTAGCTGCGCGGATAGTGGTTGAAACATTTAGTTTGAGTGTAAGGTGGCAGCTATTCTATGATAACACAGCAAGATGCAAAGGGAAGGAAGGGTAAGAAAATGTTTTGACAATAATTTAGTGTTCAATTATAAGTCAGATCTTCTTCTTCTTCTTCCTTCCCAGGTCCCAATATTTGGGGTCGGTTCTCCTCACTTTCCTGCGCCAAGTGGCTTTATCTTGACTGACCTGTTAGTCAAGTGGTTAGTGGCCCTGACTGCGGTGCCGGAGATCGTGGGTTCGATTCCCACCCAGGACAATTGCTTGTGTGATGAGCACAATCATTTGTTCTGTGTCTGGGTGTAATTTATTTATAATAATGTATGTATTTAGAAATATTTAAGTATGTTTATCAGTTGTCTAATACTCATAACACAAGCTCTGCTTATCTTGGGACTAGAAGGCGTTGTGTGAATATTGTCATTATATTATTATTATTATCTTGGGTTGTCAATTTTGGCAACTGGACTTTTTTGAGTTCCCTCTTTACATTTCACCACCAGTTCAATGGCGGGCGGCCTCTACATCTTTTTTGTTGTGGTAGGCGTAGACCGATTTGAACCATGTGGCCCTCACTATGTCTTTGGACGTGCCCATACTAACGAAGGCGATTTTCGGTCATCTTATCGGAGATTGGTGCAACTTTGAAGCTAACTCGAATGTGTTAATTTCGCACTCTGTCAAACCTAGTCACACCCCCTGCCCGTAGCATCTCCATCTCGTTGTTATGGAGTTTTTGTTCAATTATAAGCCGACTTTCGGTACCTCAGGTCGCTCGTCCAAGGGGATGGTGAGGTAGACCGGGACGTAACACATCGGATCAACGCTGGATGGATAAAATAACGACAGGTCACGGAAACAACTTGTGACCCACGGATGCCCCTCAAGTTGAAGGGTAAAATCTACAAGTCCGTGATAAGGCCTGACAGTATGGATCAGAATGTTAGGCTGTGAAAAAGACGGATAAAAAAAGATTGCACGTAGCGGAGATGAGAATGTTAAGATGGATGTGTGGTGTGACAAGAAAGGATAAAGTGAGAAATGAGTATATTAGGGGAAGTTTGAAAGTGGCGCTAGTGACTGAAAAGTTGAAAGGGAATCGTTTGTCTTGGTATGGTCATGTGAAGAGGAGGGATAAAACGCATGTTACTAAAAGAGTTGTGAGTTTACATGTGGATGGATGGAGAGGGAGAGAGAGACCAAAGAAATGATGGATGGATTGTGTGAGAAGTGATATGAAAGAAAAGGGAGTTAGTGATAGCGTGACGAGTGACAGGACAGAATCGAAGAAAAAAACGTGTTGTGCCGACCCCAAATAAAACGGGACAAGGGCAGGAAGATGATGATGATAATAATAATATAAGCCAGATCAACCTACAAAATATTAAAAGTCAAAAGGCAGTTAGTAACAACATGTACGAGAATAAGGTATAATTTTGGGATATCACAAACTAAGTTTGTATGCTATAGTGCCCCAATGCAAATCGAGGTATCTAGAAAAACTTATTGAGTCATTTAATTCGTGAGATAATAATATTTATATAAAAATCATCTTGTTGTGTTAAGTGTGAGTTGAAAAATATAAGAAGATGGTTCTGTACAAATTTTATATTCAATAGTATTTTAGAATCTTTATCTGTTTTTAACATACAAAAACTGGGCAAGTTTTATGTTCCGATTGTACCAGACTAGATCCTACTGCTATTATAAATGTGACAGTTTGTGATGATGGATAAGATTTTTTTTTCATCATAGTCATTCAATGACTTTTTCCATTCTAACGTGGAATGAGAGGCTTTTACTGACTGTTTCCATGGTTCAGACGAACTAATATGAACTATTTGGTTGGTTGTGGTGTGGAACGTGACGTGCTTTGATGGAAAATAGATAAATAGACTAATCTCTTAAAGCACAGAATAATTAATAGTAAAAACTTAAAGGAAGGTTTGCACAATACGATGGCAGAGTTTTTCGAAGCACGAACACAAAATTTCACACGATTTTTGATGTTGTTACGGACAGGAAGCTCGCGGTTCAAATATACTGACGCCATTGAATTTTCGAGTGTTGACGAAATGCCATTCCGTATTTGAATTTAAATAAGACGGCAGTTCAGTCCCTTTCGCTTGGTAGGTATGAGCAGGAAAAGAATGGTTGTAGGAAGTGCCAACAAACAAAAAAAAAATATTATCGCGATACAGAATCCGACAACCAACAAACGAATTCATCATCATCATCTTCCTTCCCTTGTCCCGTGTTATTTGGTGTCGGCGCAACACGTTTTTTTCTTCCATTCTGTCCTGTCACTCGTCATGCTATCACTAACTTCCTTTTCTTTCATATCACTCTTCACACAATCCATCCATCTTTTCTTTGGTCTCCCTCTCCATCCATCCACATGTAAATTCATAACTCTTTTAGAAACATGCGTTTCATCTCTCTTCTTCACATGACCATACCAATACAAACGATTCCCTTTCAACTTTTCAGTCACTGGGGCCACTTTCAAACTTCCCCTAATATACTCATATCTCACTTTATCCATTCTCGTCACACCACACATCCATCTTAACATTCTCATCTCCGCTACGTGCAATCTTTTTTCATCCGTCTTTTTCACAGCCCAACATTCTGATCCATTCAGTATGACAGGCCTTATCACGGACTTGTAGATTTTACCTTTCAACTTGAGGGGCATCCGTGGGTCATAACCAACAAACGAATTAACAAACAAATATGGCGGTGCAGGGCACATGACAGCCACCAATCTGCGCGCGAGATGATTTTATGCCATTTTACAATCTGACGTTTTCACTTTGATAGGTTGTATTATAGTCTACCAAAAAATATTGTTATAAATTGTAAGCAGTATATTCGGTTATAATATTTTGACAGTTTACGATCTCGAGAGATAGATTATAATCTAACGGTATTTACAATTTTACGGTGACATAAACACTGTCACATTTTCTATCTATCACAATCTCTGCCATTCATAAAATATCCGAATCCGCAACCTACTGCTTACAATTTAACGCATAACTTTTCGGTAAATTATAATCTGTCTGTTACGGTTCACAATCTTTCGACAGCTTACAATCTCGCGAGACAGATTATAATCTAACGGTATTTACAATTTTACGGTGACGTACAGATGTCATTGCCCGTGGCTGTACTTACTTTAAAAACATCACTGTTTATCCCTTTGTGAATTTGCCGTGATGTGAGTCGTATTTCTTGATCAGAAAAAAAAAACACTTCTTTGTGGGTGAAGGTTGGTTATTATGCTTTCTCTGTAACAATTACGAGAGGAAAATTAATAAGTACCTCTTCCGTTTTCATTGAGGAATTCTTAGTAGAATTGTAGGGAAATCTTATCATTGGCAGTTATTTAATTTTCCTTATAAAGAGGTTAACTTATCGATGCTTGAAATGTGAATAAATTATTGAAACGAACAATGGTTGAGGAATGTTGGTGAGACAACGTTGTCATCACATTATCTCAGTAATATTAGAAAGGCAAAAGCTTGTGAGTGTGTATGTATGTTTGTTACTTCTGCAAGCTCGAACGGCTAAACGGATTTTGATGATATTCGGCACATGGGTAGATCATGTCCTAGAATGGCACAGAGAATACTTTCTATCCCGGAATATGTTCCCTTGGGATGATTTTCTAATTTAGACTCACAAACTTTCGACTTTTGTATGTATGTATGTTTGTAACTTCTGCACGCTTGAACGGCAGAACAGATTTTGATGATATTTGGCAAACGGGTAGAGAGGTTGGTAGGTAAGAAGGGTAGGTAGCTAGGGTAAGTAGGCAGCATAGGGTAGTTACATAGTAAGCGTAGGGAAGGCAGAGTAAGGTAAGGTAGGTAGTCAAATGACGGGGGCGAAGCCGCGGGCAATAGCTATTATATTGTATATAAAATATCTTTAATAGATATTTTATATATAGATGGGACGATGGTATCAGGCATAACATGGTGTAGAGTGGCCAGAGAGAGATCAGAATAGAATAGGTTGGAGGAGGCCTTTGCCAACTGGCAAACGGATTTACAATAAAAAAAAAGAAGAACCAAATACGTGAATAAGATAATTAAGTAAAAATGTGGTTTTAGTATAAGGAAAGTAATTGTCTATCTTATGTCCGAATAAAAGGCTTTATTATTATTATTTTTATACATTTATTTATCTCAGCACCCTATGGTCCTGGACCTTTGGAAGGCGTACGAGGAGTCGAAACCAACTCGCAGAGGCCCCTTTGACGCTTTTAATGGAACGTGGTATCAACCGGCGATTATCCCTGTACGCGCTATGCTGGTGCATCCAAGGACAACCCCCGGTTGGTAGGAAACTATTGCAACATATGGAAAACAAAAACACTAGGGCTAATGGTTTTAGGATTCTTAAATGGACTGGTTACTAGGAACTATTTTAAGACTATGGCCCCTGCCTAAACAATGTTATTAATATCCATCGACAAAAGGCAGGGGGTGACTTGCACACTCAATAAATGGGCCCCCATAAACGGTCGCTAGCACGAAGTGACGTAGCAATAAGAGGGCAACATATCCTGAGGTGCTTGAGGAGTGGAGAGGTATACCACGGCTATCAGAACAATCACGAGAGAGGTGGGAGCTCTGTTCCTCGTCAGTGTTCACTACGGCCGGCCAATAAAGGCAAGCCGGAGATGAAGAACAAGAATTTTCCCGCAGGTCCGTGGGGTCGCTAATGCCCAACAGTTCGCCACAAAACTGCCCTGCGGATTTATTATTATTTTATATAAAATATAATGCGTATTGTAATTTTTATTCTAGGAACCAAGAGCTAGTCAGAATCGTTTTACCATCACACGAAACGATCACTAAAACCAAAACATTGAGCTTGACCGACTTATTCACAACAAAGTATTTTACAATCACTTTTTATTCGGGTAATGGTTTTCACGGTCGATTGTTATATAATAGTCGGTCTGTTGACCCATTCAGGCGTGCGATCAGAGGCCACAGACAGACCACGGCCTATTGTTCTTTGAGTATTCTCAGAAAATCCTAATAAAATCGTTACCTTTGTTTTTCTGTGTCAGTATTTGAGATGGTTACTGCCTTGTACGAAAAGCATGCTTGAGGAATCTTTAAATTGTTATAGTTGTATTCGTTTTTTTAACACGCTTTTATTAGCTTCACTTATAACTATGTATGTAAGAAAATCTTGGAATCTAAATTTGACCCACTTCCCGGTCTTCGATTAGGATGAAATTTTGCACACGCTCTGAGTTCTGATGACAATACATGACTAGCTAAGAAACGTCATTACAAATCCAATATGGCGGCCTCCCTAAGATGGCGGACTGGCTGTTTGAAATCCACCCCCATGATATGGGTATCAAATGAAAGGGTTTGCTGTCAGGAAACCGGAAAAAATAGTCACGTGACTTAAGTCCAATATGGCGGACGTCCAATTTTGTAATTTTTAGTGCGTGCTAAAAGCGTGTTTTTTAGTTTTTTAAACTATTATTAAATGTCTTGTTAGTACTCAACGTAGCTTGAAAGCGTTTAGGCTTGATTGCTCAAGGGAATACAGAGAAATGCACAATGTGACAAAGGGGACCACAAACGTTTTGTGAACGAAGAAAGGTGTCTCGATATGAAATGGATGGTCAGCTGTTCACGAAGAAGATAAATACAATTGAAGAGGATCATTGGCAATGATGCACTTGTCGAGTCGAGGCTTCAATGTCTTGAGCCACGTTGCTAGCCTGTTGGTCTTCTACCAATTCCATTTTGGGGAGTATGCATCGGTATTGCATAGCCTAATTCCGCCAAGCCCGTTCCATAAATCGGACCACTAGGCATACGGCGATGCGCCACCGGTACAGAGTAGACATCCTACCAGATACGCACAAAGCGTTTTAGGAACACATACATTGTGCGTGTACAGCAAGGAGTGGAATTCCCTGCTGGAATCTGTGTTTCCTGATAGCTACAACCTAGGGGTCTTTAAGTAAAGAGTGACTATTCTCTCTTTACTCTTTTCTCGTTAGTTCTAGGCTCGCGCGCTCCATTGTCGCTCACATCGTCGTTTTCCATCAGATGAGATAGTTGTCAAGCGTGAGCCTATTTTTAACAATAAAAAAGAATGTGCAAGGACGATAGGTATGAACTACGAAAATAAACGCATAACAGGTAAAATAAATAAATATATCAAAATAAAACTTGGGTAAATAATTATCGTTAGAAAAAGTTTTGGAGCTAAGAAATTATGAAAAGTGACATGCCGATGAAATCGTTGTTAAAGTCATCCAATGACATCTCTCGCTCTTGGGCAGCGGGAGGGTGTGTCAGACTTTTACTGATCAAAAATCCATTGCTGTTCCTTCGTTGCCTTTTATAAGTACCAAGGCGGTCGAGTCTTCCTTTCAGAAGTAGACCTTTGGCCCCAGTAGGCTTCGACCCTGCTGGGCCCCTACGGTTTGCTGACATCTCTTTGAGGCGCGCGTGGAACAGTACACGCTGTCGACGACTTGGGCTCGGTCGGACGGTGAGCTACCCATTGCTCGCCGTCCGCAAGCCCGCGCCTACGGTGGCCGGAAGTCGGGATCGGGATACGGGTGGCTGGGGCCTGAGAGCTGCTCATAACGAGACTTAGGAACTAAAATTAAAAATTCTTTGAGTTCTCCGAGCGATAAGAACATATAAGTACAAGAGAGTGAAATCAACAATCGGATGGTTGCCCTAACCAAACACACGGGCCGAGTCTTCCTTTCAGAATCAGACCCTTGGCCCCAGTAGGCAGGGTCGAAGCCTACTGGGGTCAATGGTCTGATTCTGAAAGGAAGACTCGGCACTGGTACGAAAGACAACGAAGGAACAGGAGTGGGTTTTTATATGAGTGGGATGTCATAAGATGATTTTCCCACCGCAAAAAAAGACACCCGTCTCGTGTGGTCATAGGATCTCGTCTGCTAATCACCACGGTACACCAGTGAGCCGCGGCACACACTTTGCGGAACACTGCTCTATAAAACAAAATTAAACGCCTAGTTGTTTGCGCACCAAGCGATTGTGCGGATTGCTCGCCATAAAGTAGAAGGCGCCAACATATTTTAAAAGCTTTTTTTTTCTTTTTTTATTATTGATATGCTCGTTTGACCACTATCTCACCTGATGGTAAGCGATAATGTGGCCGATGATGGAGCACGCTTGCCTAGAACTAACCTATTCACTCTTGACTTAAAGACACCTAGGTTGTAACTATCAGGAAACAGGCTCCGGCTGGGATCTCCATTCCTTAGCTGAACGCACAATTAATGTATTCCCAAAACAAGCTCCCTCAATGGTGGAATCCTGCCGGAGGCTCTCGGTATCGTTCGGTCCTTGGCCTTTTATGGGGCACCGGTATGGGCGCCGTCGCTACGAAAGCGACCAGTGGCCAAGCTGAATGCATGCCAGACGGATGGTGCGGGGATACCGCACGGTTTCTCGCGAAGCGGCGAGCCTCTTTCCACCATGGGATCTGGAGGCAACAGTCTTTGCACGCATGCACGATTTACGCATGGAGATGCAACGCCGCCGCGCCGTAAGGGGCGAAACTCCGCTGTCGCGACCAGTCGCGGCATGGCAGTCAGAGTTACGGCGGGATCTCACTGTGGAATGGCGGCAGCGACTGTCGCCATTCCACCAGTGCTGGGCACGCCACAATTATGTCGGAAGGCCCAAAGAATAAAATTTTGCATATGTAGGGTATGTGTCTACATACTACAATAATATAGTTTATTTATGTATATTATTAAATCACACAACACGACAACAGCAACACAATTATTTAATATTTATTATGATACACAAAACGATATCATATTTCGGAACGCATCGGTGGTGTCGAAGCACAGAGTACTTTGGTATACTGTGTCGAAGGACGAACTTGCATGTGTGCGTGCCATGGTCGCGCACACAGTTTAACCTACGTCGACCTTCAGTCCGCTACCAACTGCCGTGCGCGCTTTCGTAGTGTCGGATACCTCGTTTCGCTAAGTCTTGCTATTGTGCTTTCTGGATTTTCTGACTGTTGTGTATTGTGACTGTATCCGTCCACTCCTTCTGGTAATGTGTTCGTATATGTTTTTGTGATCGTGAATATTGTTACAATCGGAGTAAACCGTGAGTACTAGAAACTTAGTGACTTTTATTTACGACTGTGCACTCACTCGGTATCTCATTCCGACGAACTAAACATACAAACGTATTTCGCCCTTTTCATTCCGCAGCTCCGTTAGAAGTTGAATTTTCAAAAGCCCTTCTTTGTGCTTGCCAATATAATAAAAGGAAGCCTACACTTTCCTAGACCCAGTAATTTCGGCTGTGCGTTGATATGTCAGTCAGTCAGTTTCTCCTTTACATAAATGAAACAGTGATGGGGTAGCGACCTGCAGTGGCAGTGAGCCTCATTATTTATTTTAAGGGCAAATAGTCACTTTGTTTGATAGTTTATGCAAATGGTAGGTTACTGAGTTTGTGTTGAAGTTATCCGTTGATTAATAACTAAGTCAAAAAAAAAATTAAGCTAATAATTTAGTACATTTTGAATGTGTTAAGTGATTGAGAAATCAGTTTGAGACTGAAGTAGTAAACAATTTTTTATTTACCGTGCGTAGGTAACTGTTTCTCTAAAACAAAAAAATAACGTTAGTTATAAAACAATGTGCTTAAAATAAAGACAGCTGTACGGTACAACCGCACATACTGCAAGTCAGCATTTACGCCTCACATTCATTTTACTTTATAATAAAGTTCAGTTCGCGTCGAGCCATCAAACCGAGCGATCTCATCACGGCCAACAAGGGCCACGTGTCACTCATTTCACACACACCAGTTCATTAGCTCATTTTACCAAAACATTTGGAATAATACAGCAGTTTAAACTTATTTTACCATCTTTCATTCTATACCGCCCACATCATCTAAAAGTAGTGTGTGATCTAGCAAGAGATCATACATTCTTTTTGGTCCTTCGAGCCTAAGCTTCGCACGCTATATAGTCCATTTCGCGCGCGTGGACATAGCGGGAAGCTATCTAGTGACTCTAAAGTGTGTTGTGCTCAGTGACTATCAAACTTCGAGACAAACAAGTGTCTCAGGGTCAACAAGGACCCACAAACCATCAGGAGCTAAGTGTGGTTAGAGACTAACAGGTGTCTCAGGGTCAACAAGGACCCATAAACTATCAGTGTTCAGTGAAGGCATATTAGACTTTGGGACTAACAGGTGTCTCAAGGTTTGTTGTGTCGTCAGGAGGTGAGACTAGCAGGTGTCTCAGGCAATCACCAAGAACCAGTAAGCAGTCATCAAGGACATTCAAGTAAGATCTTTCCAATTATTTCTTACTTCACTAAGTCTTCATCATGGAGGCCATACATGCAAACCAGGATGAGCTTTACATAGCCATCCAAAAGTTGGCTACAAATGTCAAAGCGGATTCAGTAGATCGAAAAACTGCCGAGTATTTCAAACGACGTTTAGATACATTAAATCAATATTGGTCTGATTACCAGTACAATCACGACCGCCTTCTTACGGAGGAAAGCAAGACTCATCCGTATTTTAGTAGCCGTAAATACGAACGAACAGAAGAGCTGTATATCTCGACCAAGGCACTCATTAATCAGCAATATCAAATATTGTTGACAAAGACGAAGGAACCACAACAAAGGGGAACCACTCAGGAAGCACAAGGTCCTGCATGGTCAGCGCAAGAAGATCTTGTAGGACGTCAATCGCCGCTCGTCGAGGTATGCTCCAGAGGTACATCTAGCAAGCTTGATGAACTATTGAAGAAGCAAGCAAGCAATTTCAGAGCCCTGCAACGCACTGTGGCAGGGATAAATTTGGATATTATGTCCGAAAAGTGGGAGTTGAAAGATGCCTTACGTACTCTACAGGCTCGATGGTCTATCATAGATTCCTTACATTGGGAATTAGACAGCGAATTGGAAGGTACAAATCAAGAATATGAGGTGTCTTATACAAAGCAAGAAACTATTTACAATAAATTGAACAATGCTATTAACAGGAAATTAGGGTCCGTAGTTCACAAGGAAAACTGGACACCAAAAATTGACATCCCGTTCTTTAATGGCAATTATCAAAATTGGGTGTCTTTTAAGGATTTGTTTGTTGAAGCTATCCACAGTAATGTCTCCTTATCAAACGCCCATAAGATGCAGTTTCTTAAAAGCAAGGTACGGGGAGAAGCTGAGCGTTTGATACAGCATCTACAAATTAGTTCCGACAACTACATTGTGTGCTGGGAGATATTGAACAACAGGTACAACAACACGTGGCAGATTTTTAAATCTCACTTAGACCTCATACTAAATCTTCCAGAAGTTCAACAACCAAACGTCCATCAGTTAAAGAATATGCATGATACTACATTAGAGTGTTTAAACTCGATAAGGAACCTAGGCGTTGATGTAGACAGCTGGGATCCATTCATCGTGCGTTTTTTATTACTAAAATTAGATGCGGATACTCATGACCGTTATTTGGAAACTCGGAACATGCCGAGAGATCTGCCAAAATTGTCGGAGTTTCTAAGCTTCTTAGAGAGCAGATTCACTGCATTGGAATCTTCGCGCAAGAAAAACGAAAATTCCAAACCAAGCAAGCAACAAAATTCATCAGCGTCAAATCTCAAGAAAAAATATTCAGCAAGTAAGATTTCAGGGAATTATGTCGACAAAACATGCCCGTTGTGTAAAGAGTCACACGGAATATTTTATTGCAGTAAGTTTTTAAATATGACACCAAGTGCAAAGCGACAAACTGTTACACGATTGCATTTGTGCAAAAACTGTCTTTATTCACATGGGGATAAAGAATGTACATCAGAAAATCGCTGCCGTGAATGTCGTGGCAAACATAACACACTTCTACATGAAGCGTTTAACAATAAGTCTTCATGTAACCCAATTACAGAGAATAACACACCTGCAGTTTTTGCAACCAGGACACAAAAACAGGAATCGCAAGAAAATCACGTTGTGCAACCAGGCAACAACGTGATCGAAACCTTATTAGCCACCGCGATGATCAAAGTTCAAGCAAGTGACGGATCATACCATAAATTGCGTGCGCTAATAGATCAAGGCTCTCAAGCCTCCCTTATCTCAGCCAGAGCGGCACAACAGCTAGCTTTATCAAGAAAGTATTGCAGAGCCGTCATCTCCGGCATTGGAGAGAAGGAGAGCAGTAGCAAGGGCGTTACGAGCATAACATATTGTTCGCATTTTGATGACTTTACATTACAAACAGACGTGGTAATCATGGACACGCTGATTAATCAATTACCAAGACGCACATTTACCAAGCCAACATGGGCACACCTGGCCGGCATTCAGCTAGCCGATCCAGAATACAATATCAGTCGTCCCATCGACATTTTATTGGGAGCCGATGTGTATTCAAATATCATTTTAGAAGGCATTATCAGGGCTGATCAATCATTACCGGTTGCGCAACAGACACGACTGGGATGGATCCTATTCGGCAATTTCAAGACTTTTCATTGTAACGTGGTCCTTAATCAAGTGGACGAATTACAACGATTTTGGGAGATCGAAGACATCACAGAATCACCCAATTTATCCGCAGAGGATCTACAATACATTGAATACTACAAGAAAACAACAACAAGACGTGAAAATGGCATGTATGAAGTAAGATTACCATTTCAAGAAAACTTTGACACACAGTTAGGATTGTCAAAAAATAAAGCTATGGCGCAATTTCAACAGTTGGAACGGAAATTTCACAATAATGAACAATTAGCAAACCAATATAAGTTATTTATTCAAGAATATAAAACGTTAGGACATATGAAACTAGCGTCCGGTAACATGCAACCCGATTATTATTTACCGCACCATTGTGTATTGCGAAATGATTCAACTACGACAGCACTTCGTGTAGTTTTTAACGCATCTTCAAAAACAACATCAGGATACAGTTTGAATGACATTATGTTAAAAGGTCCAAATCTACAGCAAGATCTCCAATCTTTACTCTTAAGGTGGAGACAATATCGCATAGCTTTTACGGCAGATATTGACAAAATGTTTCGTTTTATTTGGTTAAATGAACAGGATCAAAGATTTAAAAAAATCATTTGGAGAGATGCTCCAGCCATGCATAATCAGGTATACCAGCTATGCACTGTTACATACGGAACCAAGGCCGCACCATTTTTAGCCATGATGACTTTAAAACAATTGGCTGAAAATGAGAGACACAATTTCGGCAGTACTGCAATAAAGGCATTGGAGCAATCATTCTACATGGATGATATTCTACACGGGACTTATTCTGTCGAGTCAGCAATAAAATTGAAGCAAGATTTAATCAAATTGTTAAAATCAGGAGGGTTCAATTTAAGGAAGTGGTCTTCCAACGCATCATCTTTACATGACGATACAATCGGGGCAAGTAACCAGCAAGGTAATTTCGATTTCAAGGAAATGGAGACATCAAAAACCTTGGGATTACTTTGGAATTCCAAAGCAGACATATTTACATTTCAATCCAAAATTGAACCATCTACCGAAACACCAACTAAGAGATCCATGTTGTCAGACATATCAAAGTTGTTTGACCCTCTTGGTTGGCTGTCACCTGTATCAACCAAATTAAAACTGCTATTTCAGCAAGTTTGGATGTCAAGTATTCAATGGGATGACAAGTTACCCGATCAAACTAGCAAGGAATGGCTAAACATTAAAGGTGACATGCACAAAATTAATCAATTCAAATTGGAGCGCTGGTTGGGAACAGGAGAAAACAACACGCTGGAGCTGCATGGATTCTGCGATTCATCTAATAAAGCTTACGCATGCGTCGTTTATTGCAAGACAAAAAACAACGCAGAAACAAAGATCTCGTTAGTAGCAGGAAAAGCGAGACTAACTCCGGTTAAGTCAATTTCATTACCAAGATTAGAGCTAAGTAGTGCTCTATTACTGGCAAAGTTGCTATCTAAAATTCAACAATGTTTTAGCAATCATAATATCAATATATACAGTTGGACAAATACAATGGTAGTCCTAGCGTGGTTACAAGGAGAGCCAGGTAAATGGAAGCCCTTTGTCGCCAACAGGGTACGACAAATATCAAGCATCATACCTACAAACAGCTGGCGTTACGTCAAGTCAGCAGAAAATCCAGCGGACTGTGCAAGCCGTGGATTGGGTGTCGATCAATTGAAAAACCATCCGCAGTGGTGGGAAGGACCGTCGTGGCTGCAAAACTACGACCCCGGCCAAGAAACTGAACAAGCAGTATTTACCACAAACGAAGAGGCAAGAAAAATCAACCATATTAATCACATATCGCAGCAAGAAAGCGACAACGTTTTGGGTGAATTATTAACAAGATACAGTTCACTTGCTAAACTAACAAGAGTTTTAGCATGGATATTGAGATTTATCAAGCAAGCAAGAAACAAGAAAAACCGTGTAGAAGGTTATTTTACATTACCTGAATTAATTAATGCTAAACATAAATTAATTTTATATGTACAGCAGAGAGAATTTGCACAAGAAGTGCATAATTTACAAGAAAACAAGCCACTATCATCAAAAAACAAGTTCCCTCCTGGGAAGTGGGCAGCTGGCCGAGTCGTCCAGCAGCATACCGGAGGCGATGGCCACACCAGGGTAGTTACATTAAAAACAAAGAATGGGTTTATCAAGAGGCATGTTCTCAAGCTGTCTACTCTCCCTGTGAATGATAGAATCGACAAACAAGAGTCGCGTCCCAAGGAAGTGAAGGATGGAAAAACAAATAAAAAAGTAAATTATAGCTTCTCATCGCTGGTAATGTTACTTTTGTCTTTCTCGAGCATCTTGACCACAACTCACTGTTCTTACAATGTTACACAATTAAAAGACAATCAAGGTCTTTATTTTGATAAAATTGCAAACATGCAATTAATCAGAGATGATTGGAAAATAGTAACATACTATGACATGAACTCATTTTGGCAAGGTACAGAAGCATGCAGTAAATACCTAGCCTACTTGGATCAGATGTGCAACAAGTTTAAAGAAACGTCACACTGTGACATCATACAAGTTCAATTGCAGCATGAATTCTCGGAACTCCTGTACTATAACCACCTGTTGCTGAGTCAGCATTCCAGCACGCGCCGCGTACGACACCTGCGCCGGCGCAAGCGAGGCCTTATCAACGGTGTAGGGTATCTTGCAAATAGTTTATTCGGTGTACTTGATGAGAGATTTGCCGACCAATATAAACAAGATATTCAATCAATTCAGGACAATGAAAATCATTTGCTTTCACTTATGAAACAACAAACAACGGTCATTGAGGCAGAATACAACGTTTTGAAAAGGAATGAACTAGCAATTAATATGCAACACAAGATGCTTAATTCACTATCGATCAAGTTAGATAAGATGGAGAACGTTTTGTTGGACGAATCAGAGAGAAATCGAATCATGAATGATTTCAGTACGGGAGCAATTGCTACGAGTAATGTTTTAAGACACCTGAAAACAATTCAGACAAGTTTATTGGATACCATAACTGACGTTTATCACGGGAGACTCAATTTTCATTTACTATCACCAGAACAACTGAAGGACACTCTAAATACAATATCGGGTCATCTTTCAAAGGATCTTTCTTTGCCGATCAATAACTTACAAGATAACTTCAAAAACATTTATCATTTATTGTCAGTCAAAGCAAGAATGACTGAAAAATATTTGATCTTTGAATTAAAATTGCCTTTGGTGTCCAGAGATTTATTTTCGATCATGAAAATCAATCCAATACCTCAGCTTGTAGGTAACTCAAACATGGCTATTGTAACTCCGATTGCTGAGTATGTTGCAATAAATTTGAAGAAGGACTCGTATTTACCGATGTCTATATACGATGTTCAGACTTGTCTACGTGACAATGACGATACATATCTATGCCACATAGAGAAGCCGGTTTATCATCTCAAGAATGATGAAAAATTGTGTCAAGTAGAACCAGAAACCAGCAAATGCAAGATCAGCATTACGACTTGTTCGAATCAATGGACAACACTTCATAAAACAAATAACTATGCATTTTTCTGCTGCAGTCAGTGTCAAATAAGAATTCTATGCGACGATCAAGTGTCGCCGGGGCAGTTGGTAAAGGCAGGCATATTGGGACTCGAACACGATTGTCTAATAAAAACCGAAAGTTTTACGGTTTACTCACATAATGAAGGTCTTAGCACTTTAGACATAAAACCGTCCTTTAACCTGCCTGAGATAGAACCCATCAATCATATCATAGACGTAGGCATCCCAACTCCACTGATACAAAACTATTCACTACTTTCGAGCAACAAGGAGCTTGACGACATCCAAAGGCAACTCCATATTCTCAAAGCAAGTGAGAATTTGCCACATCAACTTTCTTATCATGATATCCATCACTATACAGCATTGTATGTAGTGATCGGAGTAGTGTTGGTGGTTGGTGTAGTCATCATGGTACGTCGGCTGCGTAACAGGCGAGTCGCATCTCTCGCGGGGGCAAGGGCCACATTAGCGAGTCTACAGACCCCGCAACACGTGACGCCTGCACGGGCAGAGGCTGGGGCCTCTTTATCGTCGTCCGCAGTTCAGTATAGTGTTAGTGCGCGTAATAAGTGTGAGATTCCATGTGTGTCCGATTACAGTGAAATTCCTAAAGTGCATAAAATAGACAAGTGTATAGTGCCTATGTCTCGCAAAACAGAATTTAAGTAGAGACTCTAAACATAGAATAAGGACCAATTGGAATCACCTTGTTATTCACCTAGTATAAGGACCTATTGGCATCATCTTGTTACTCATCTTTTCATGTTCATCTGATATTCATCTTCCCGCTCGGGAGCATGTACGGTACAACCGCACATACTGCAAGTCAGCATTTACGCCTCACATTCATTTTACTTTATAATAAAGTTCAGTTCGCGTCGAGCCATCAAACCGAGCGATCTCATCACGGCCAACAAGGGCCACGTGTCACTCATTTCACACACACCAGTTCATTAGCTCATTTTACCAAAACATTTGGAATAATACAGCAGTTTAAACTTATTTTACCATCTTTCATTCTATACCGCCCACATCATCTAAAAGTAGTGTGTGATCTAGCAAGAGATCATACAACAGCTAAAAAGCAAAGTGCAAAAGTGGTCGCTTACAATGGGCCTCATCAGAAGACTTAAAGTCACCCAAAGGTCAATGGAAAGGGCTATGCTCGGAGTTTCCTTGCGTGATCGAATCAGGAATGAGGATATCCGCAGGTAAACCAATGTTACCGACATAGCACGAAAAATCCATAAATATGGCGGTAAGTCGGGGTCTTTGAGAAGTAGCTGGATATACAACACGGCGTCCTTACCTTACGCATGACGCAGGTCCTCACCGAACATGGTCAGTTCGGGAGATTCCTGCACCGGATTCGTGAGGAAGAAACGCCCGGGTGTCACCATTGTGTGGACCGCCCGGAGAGAACACGGTGGAACATACGGTAGAGGTGTGCCCGGCTTGGGCAGAGCACCGCCGTGTCTTGGAGGGGGTGCTCGGCGGCATCGATCTCTCTCGCCGGGCCTAGATACAGGCCATAGTCCGGAGCGAGGAGGAGTGGCAGGCGGTCGCCTCCTTCTGCGAAGCAGTAATGCTAGCAAAGGAGGCGGCCGCACGCGCGAGGCAATGGCCTTCGCGCCCCAGCCGCGATAGATCCCGATTTCCGGCCACCGTAGGCGAGGGCTTGCGGACGGCGAGCAATGGGTAGCTCGCCGTCCGACCGTCCGGTAACCGTCTGGACCGAGCCCAAGTCGTCGACGGCGCGTACTGTCCCACGCGCGCCTCAAGGAGATGTCGGCAAACCGTAGGGGCCCAGCAGGGTTGAAGCCTACTGGGGCCAAGGGTCTGCTACTAAAAGCAGGCCCGGCGCACTCTCGGCGCGCGCTTGAATTTATACCTACGTCTCGGGGCCTCTTTTATAGGGCTAGTTCAGTTGAGTGTCACACGCGTGTTCGAACTGCCGCATGCCGCTTGACGCGCGCTAACAAAAAATATGTTCGCATTTCTACAGAGGTTTTATTATAAATATGGGCACGCAAAAAGCCAAAAGATACTGCATAGCATATGGGTGCATGACTATCAACAAAAATGTGGACTTTTCATTCTTTACTCTTCCAAAGGATCCCGAAAGGTAAGTAATTATAACATTTTCAACACTCATAAAGTAGCTCTTATTTTATGATAATTATTATGTAGGTAGGTATAACAAGTAGGTTATTGTTGCAGTTTATAGACACGAGGACGATTCGTGTTCCTTTTCGTATCATCATTTTTCGCTATTAAGTAGATTCGTAATTTTTTGCTGGCGCGGCGGCCGGCGGTTATGTTTTTTAAATAATCGTGTTCACAATATTACTAATCGTGAATTACCTACCATCTTTTAAAAATTACCTACGAACGCATAGCCGAAACATAAAATAGATACTTAGGTAATTTTAATTAGGTAATCAACAAAGTTATATTACAATATCCAAGTATCTTACCTAACCTAGCTACCCCTTGACTTTACTTTTGATCCATTTGTTTAGTTAGACAATTAGATACTTAATTAACTAAATGTAAACAATCATAACATGTCTCTCTATAAATACATTTTAAAGTATGGAAATTACTACTTAGGTACCTACATGTAAATCAATTTTATCTACCATGTAATTTTTAAAAAAGCTCTGAATTTATTTTATGCTATAAAACGTAGTGTACCTACTACTAATTTCGCATTTTACGAAAATATGTTTTGTAGATAATATAGGTACATACCTACTCTATAAGGCATTTCTTATCAAGAATGTTTACATTTAGTAAAGTACCTGTTGGAATATAACAAAAACAAATCTATCCTACTTCAACACTATGGTCTTTATCTTTCTAACCAATAAATATTATATTTAATTGGTCTGAGCCCCTTGTCAACACTTGACTGAAATCCCTAGTATGGTTACAGTTACTGTATTCCTTTAGCCTTGCTTAAAAGCACACGTCTCACGTAATATTACTGAAACACACCTTCCAATATAAAGTAAAGGATTAATAAATAGTTATTATTCAAATCCTTAAAACCGAGTTTGCTTTGGTGTCCACCTATTAACCCCAACAGGTTATGGGCCCAGAGCGCTAAGCCAAAGTGTGTATAAACGAACATTAAATAATAAAAACATTTTGTGTATCAAATTGAATAAAAGAGACACTAAACAATTTGCTGGAGATAACTACAGTGTGTGGAAATTTCGAATTCAAAAATTATTAAGTGAATTACCCACTGAAAGTTGTTGACGTTGAAGTTCCGGTAGAAACAAGTACCTAGTGAGTGAAGAAAAATGCGTGGCGACGCAGCTGTCTTTTAGTAAAAACTTGCTGGATTTAAAACTGGTTAGAAACATCACACTAACCAAACATTTTCAAGAATTTGCTGACATCGTCATTGAACCTATGGCTGCAGGTGCAAAATTAGAATCCGATTAAGTGATCCGCCCTTTTCATGACTCTACCAAACAAATACGGAGCAGCATTGTCACCGCAATCGAGATACTGACTGAAGACAACATAACATTTACTTTGGAAAACGAGATTGTGAGATCATGAAATTAAACTTACAAGGGATGTATGTGATCTTAGCCTAAAAGTACTTCAGGCTGAAACTTACGAGACCACAAGTCACACCTTCAAAGAATTCAAGTGATCATCGACAAAAACAAAAGTCAATAAAGAACAAAAAAAAAAAGGGAAATTCGACGAATTGTCTACAAAACCGCTATTAAAAAAAATGGAGCCAACAATAAAATAGTATAGTTGGTTACTTCAAAAAACCAAATTTCTCAAATAGTTTTGAATTTGCTTTTATGGCGGGCCGCGATATGATGGAAAAACGAATTTACTTTTGTTTGGGATTCTGGAGCAGATCATTTGAAAATCAAGACAAATTGACAGTAAACTTCACTGAGCGTGTGAAGCCAAGAAGTGATTCGGTTGCTGTACTGGCGCGTTTATACTAGCGGCGAAGAATTATCAAGTGACCAGTAATTCGGGCATACCGGTATACTACAGAATGTGTATTTGTGATGAAGATAGTAAGCCGGTAATAAAGGGTAAGTCTTTGAACACTATTCAATGGCAACTGGTTAGTGCTTGAAAATGCTTTAAATAGCGAATGTTCACTAGATAAAGTCACAAATAGTATTTACGAATTATTGTGAAATAAAATAATTGCAAATCAGAAAAGTGGATATAAATCATTAGATAAAGTCACAAATAGTATTTACGCAAAATGTGAAGGTCATTTTGGTCTGAGAATTGTTAACTTTATGTTGTGATAATAAAAGGGAAATTATATCCAGTTAATCGAAAAAGTTCTGAGCTCGAGAAGGTATTGGTCATCCCTAAACAGTGCCGCATACTCTGGCTGTAAATGGTATTGCCGAATGTAGGTATGATGAACAATGATAGAACGCGTTTACATAAAACAAAAAGGTTCTGGGATCAGATTGTTCTGGGGAGCACTGAGGTTAGATTATACACCAGATGATGAGTTATGGCATAATAATAAGCCAAAACCGTACATTTTAAAGTTTTTGATTCTGCTGTTTACTAAGTTAGTAAAAGTTTAAAAACGAAATTTGACAAAGAGGTTGTCAAAGGGAATTTCGTTGATGATGAATCAAATTTAATGGTTATAAGGTGTGGGATGTGGTAGACCAAAATGTTTGTGGGAGTCAGAGATGTGAAATAGATGAGATTAAGTTCTTATCAAATAGGCTAATGAAACTTGAGCCTGAGTGTGTTATGAGCTATAAATAGCATAACTTGGTAACTCTGACTTGGTACACCCGTTTGAAAGGAGTGTGGATCTGATAAGAATCAATCAGTTTTTAAGCAAACAAACATAAAACAATACCTAGCATAATTGCAAATAAATCTGTTTGGGAAACAGAGGAGAGCTCGAGATGGTCATATCACAATGGAAATAAGTTAACTTTATTTTAAGATCGAGAAACATTACATAGTTAGAGACAACATGGTAGGATGCAAAACTTATTTTCTGTTTCGTATAATGAATACGATAGCGACAGTATTTTTGATAATATGTTATTACTTATTGTGTGCTGGATAATAATAATAATAAAAAAAATTAAATGCTGATATGATAAGCATTTAAATGAAGAATGTTTTCAGTAAGTAATTGATTAAACTAGGAAACTATTGAAAATGATACCTGAAAAACTGTTACTAAAAACAGATGAAAGAAATATCAATTCGATTAAATTAAATCGATTGTAAATGAGTACAGTTGAAAATTGGTTGTATAGCGAGTTGAATATCTCGTGGTTGTAGTCAGATATATGTTAAAGACACTTTTGTATCAGTTGAAAGAATCGCAAGTTTTAGTTAAGCCTTTATGAATCAATGTAATTTCTTGGTTAAGCATGTGGATATAAAAGCATAATTTTTATAAGAAACCTGGATGAAGAAATTTTAGTGTATGAATATTGCTGAGGGTATTCTGGCTGACAATTAATGGTTTGTACATTAACGAAGTCATTATAATTATGGATGTATGTAGTCTGTATACTGTTGGTTCCTAATGTTTCGGTGAGCTTAGACAAAAAGGTATTACTAATACTCATCAGCAGACCAGTGTATTTAAGTTTTAATGCAGGTAATGAATGAAGTCTGGTAGTTGCCCAGTTACTAAATTGTGGAATTCGCTCCATGTAAAGTACTGGTATTTAGCCGCATTTGGTCAGACTAGAAACCAACCCCAAGACAGTTGGGAGATGATGATGCATGAAGTCTGGTGCCTGGTTTATGGCAATAGGTTTGCTCACTATTATAAAGTTCGTTATATATTATATTGGTGTACAATATATACTCCCTTATTTATATATAAATAAATAAATAAGGGACTTAAACATAACTGATGAAATGTGGGTGTACTATAGGTGCACCTCTGCCTGACCTGACTGGGTAAAAAGGCGTGATGTTTATGCTATTTGATAAAGACCGAAGTTTAACTTAATGTCTATGTTATTGCATTTTAACAACTATGTTATAATGTGTAATGTAGTAGTTGAGTAAAACATACCCAAGCAACATTTTTTTTTTAAATCATTGACTAATAATATATGAAATGTTTTCTGTGAATCAAAAATAAACAGGTCAGAAAACATAATTACTTTACTTCAGGAAATGTAGATAATAATATAATAATATTCCACAACTATCACACAACGCCGTCTAGTCTCAAGCTAAGCAGAGCTTGTGTTATGAGTACTAGACAACTGATAAACATACTTATATATTTGTAAATACATACATATTATAGATAAATTACACCCAGACACAGAACAAATGATCGTGTTCATCACACAAACATTTGTCCTGGGTGGGAATCGAACCCACGACCTCCGGCAGAGCAGTCAGGGCCACTAACCACTAGACCAACAGGCCAGTCAGATAAATAACCGTTCTTGAAAAGTTTAACTTGAGGGATGCTTGAGGGGCAATAAATCAGCCAATGCACTCTTTGAAAGTCAAATATAGGTATAGATTACAAAACATCACACAGAGTTCGTGTGAAATTACAAGACCCCTTTGTAGAAATCTTATGAGGTGCTTGAATCGTGCTGAGCTTAATCTTAGTTTTCTGTTTACATCATGATTCGATATGCAAACAAAAACTATTTGTAATTGTTCCACTTAGGTACAAGACCCTTTGTCTTGATTTATTTATAGTTCCTTTAACTATAAATCTCAAGTTAATTTTTAAACAAAACGATTTTAAATTTTTATAAGTGGGTGTTTGTTAATTGTGACTGGAGTGGTAATGAATAATTATAAAATGTACTGTGGGTTACTTCTATAAATTATTTAAGCAATATACAATTTGCTGGCAAACAAAGTGGCAGCAAAGAATGGCAAGATAGTACACAGTAGTAATGCAGAGTATGGTTTAATGTAAAGCAGTGAAAGATACTGTGATTAAAGTCGTTGGTGACAAGTATTGTATATTAAGTATTATTTATAGTTATAGCGATTACTATAGCAGATGCTGTTTTTATTTATGATGATAATAATAATAGATGCATTGCGAATAATCCTACCAGTCACAAACGAACACATAGATATTAAGTATCAGGTTGAAAAATATGTTACTTACTAAAATATTTTATTTCTACAAGTTAACTAGATAGCTGGTATCCTGTGAAAATTTCAACGGTGCGTTATGTTGGGGTTAATAGGTGGACACCAAAGCAAACACAGTTTTAAGGATTTGAATAATAACTATTTATTAATCCTTTACTTTATATTGGAAGGTGTGTTTCAGTAATATTACGTGAGACGTGTGCTTCTAAGCAAGGCTAAAGGAATACAGTAACTGTAACCATACTAGGGATTTCAGTCAAGTGTTGACAAGGGTCTCAGACCAATTAAATATAATATTTATTGGTTAGAAAGAGAAAGACCATAGTGTTGAAGTAGGATAGATTTGTTTTTGTTATACTCCAACACGCCCCCCTCAAAAATAAATCCTTTGCTCTTTAATCACGATATAATATCTTACATAATACTATACCAAACATCTTTATACAATAATAAAAAACACACACCTTCCTTTTTCTTTCTGGGAATACAATATCATCATGGTCCAACATTCGTTGCGCAGGATTAGGGAAAACCCAGTAAAACCTAATCAGACCAATCAATCATTTAATTGATTACTGAAATTATGAATCTTATTCATCTACTTATTATAACCAAGCTCTTATTATTAACATAATAATAATAACATTTATCCTTATGCACCTTTCATGTATTTACAATGTCACCCCGAATTTCGTTCTTATCTAGGTATAACGCATTGTTGAAAATTTCACAGGATACCAGCTATAAAATATTTTGGTAACATATTTCTCAACCTGAAACTTAATATCTATGTGTTCGTTTGTGACTGGTAGGATTACTCGCAATGCATCTATTATTATTATCATCATAAATAAAAACAGCATCTGCTATAGTAATCGCTTTAACTATAAATAATACTTAATATACAATACTTGTCACCAAGGACTTTAATCACAGTACCTTTTACGGTTTAATAACCGTACTCTGCATTACTACTGTGTACTATCTTGCCATTCTTTGCTGCCACTATGTTTGCCAGCAAATTGTATATTGCTTAAATAATTTATACAAGTAACCCACAGTACATTTTATATTTATTCATTACCACTCCAGTCACAATTAACAAACACCCACTTATAAAATTTTAAAATCGTTTTGTTTAAAAATTAACTTGAGATTTATAGTTCCTTTTAAATAAATCAAGACAAAGGGTCTTGTAGGTACCTAAGTGGAACCATTACAAATAGTTTTTGTTTGCATATCGAATCATGATGTAAACAGAAAACTTAGATTAAGCTCAGCATGATTCAAGCCCCTCATAAGATTTCTACAAGGGGCTCTTGTAATTTCACACTAACTCTGTGTGATGTTTTGTAATCTATACCTATATTTGACTTTCAAAGAGTGTATTGGCTGATTTATTGCCCCTCAAGCATCCCTCAAGTTAAACTTTTCAAGAACTGTTGTTTATCTAAATTTCCTGATCTAAAGTAATTATGTTTTCTGACCTGTTTATTTTTTTTTTGATTCACAGAAAACATTTTATATATTATTAGTCAATGATTAAAAAAAAAATGTTGATAGGGTATGTTTTACTCAAATACTACATTACACATTATAACATAGTTGTTAAAATGCAATAACATAGACATTAAGTAAAACTACGTTTTTTTTTTTTTTATTACATAACATAAACATCACGCCTCTTTACCCAGTCAGGTCAGGCAGAGGTGCACCTATATTACACCCACATTTCATCAGTTATGTTTAAGTCCCTTATTTATTTATTTATATATAAATAAGGGAGTATATATTGTACACCAATATAATATATAACGAACTTTATAATAGTGAGCAAACCTATTGCCATTAACCAGGCACCAGACTTCATGCATCATCATCTCCCAACTGTCTTGGGGTCGGTTTCTAGTCTGACCAAATGCGGCTAAATACCAGTACTTTACATGGAGCGACTTCCACAATTTAGAGCAACTACCAGACTTCATTCATGACCTGCATTAAAACTTAAATACACTGGTCTGCTGATGAGTATAAGAAATACCTTTTTGTCTAAGCTCACCGAAACATTAGGAACCAACAGTATACAGACTACATACATCCATAATTATAATGACTTCGTTAATGTACAAACCATTAATTATCAGCCAGGATACTCTCAGCAATATTCATACACTAAAATTTCTTCATCCAGGTTTCTTATAAAAATTATGCTTTTATATCCACATGCTTAACCAAGAAATTACATTGATTCATAAAGGCTTAACTAAAACTTGTGATTCTTTAAACTGATACAAAAGTTTCTTTAACATATATCTGACTACAACCACGAGCCAATAAACACGCTTTACAACTAATTTTCAAGTGTACTCATTTATAATCGATTTAATTTAATCGAATTGATACTTCTTTCATCTGTTTTTAGTAACAGTTTTTCAGGTATCATTTTCAATAGTTTCCTAGTTTAATCAATTACTGAAAACATTCTTCATTTAAATGCTTATCATATCAGCATTTAATTTTTTATTATTATTATTATCCAGCACACAATAAGTAATAACATATTATCAAAAATACTGTCGCTATCGTATTCATTATACGAAACAGAAAATAAGTTTTGCATCCTATCATGTTGTCTCTAACTATGTAATGTTTCTCGATCTTAAAATAAAGTTAACTTATTTCCATTGTGATATGACCATCTCGAGCTCTCCTCTGTTTCCCAAACAGATTTATTTGCAATTATGCTAGGTATTGTTTTATGTTTGTTTGCTTAAAAACTGATTGATTCTTATCAGATCCACACCCCTTTCAAACGGGTGTACCAAGTCAGAGTTACCAAGTTATGCTATTTATTTATAGTTCATAACACATTCAGGCTCAAGTTTCATTGGCCTATTTGATAAGAACTTAATCTCATCCATTTCACATCTCTGAATCCCACAAACATTTTAGTCTACCACATCCCACACCTTATAACCATTAAATTTGATTCATCATCAACGAAATTCCCTTTGACAATCTCTTTGTCAAATTTCGTTTTTAGACTTTTACTAACTTAGTAAACAGTAGAATCAAAAACTTTAAAATATACGGTTTTTGGCTATTATGCCATAACTCATCATCAGGTGTATAATTTAACCTCAGTGCTCCCCAGAACAATCTGATTCCAGAACTTTTTGTTTTATGTAGACCCGTTCTATCATTGTTCATCATACATTCGGCAATACCATTTACAGCCAGAGTATGCGGCACTGTTTAGGGATGACCAATACCTTTTCAAGCTCAGGACTTTTTCAATTAACTGGATATAATTTCCCTTTCATTATCACAACATAGAGTTAACAATTCTCAGACCAAAATGAACTTCACATTTTGCAACATACTTAGTTCCGAAACTTAATCGATTTATTATATATATAGAAATATCTGATTTATTATTAAAATCACAACATAGTTTTTGCTCTTCAATAGACGAACAAAAAAAAACTTAGGATCGCAAATATCTGTGTGCACTTGAGACTAAACGACTTCTCGTTTCAAACCTTTTGTTTCCAATTTATCAAATGACAGACAAATTTATTTGTCACATTAAACAAATTAAGCTTCACACAATGTACTATTAAGTACAATATTATCAATTCTTTAATTTTCAAAAATATAGTTTCATTCATTTTATATCCACTTTTCTGATTTACAATTATTTTATTCCACAATAATTCGTAAATACTATTTGTGACTTCATCTAATGATTTATATCCACTTTTCTGATTTGCAATTATTTTATTTCACAATAATTCGTAAATACTATTTGTGACTTTATCTAGTGAACATTCGCTATTTAAAGCATTTTCAAGCACTAACCAGTTGCCATTGAATAGTGTTCAAAGACTTACCCTTTATTACCGGCTTATCATCTTCATCACACATTCCGTAGTATACCTGGTACGCCCGAATTACTGGTCACTTGATAATTCTTCGCCGCTAGTTTAAACGCGCCAGTACAGCAACCGAATCACTTCTTGGCTTCACACGCTCAGTGAAGTTTACTGTCAATTTGTCTTGATTTTCAAATGATCTGCTCCAGAATTCCAAACAAAAGTAAATTCGTTTTTCCATCATATCACGGCCCGCCATAAATGCAAATTCAAAAGTATTTGAGAAATTTGGTTTTTTGAAGTAACCAACTATACCATTTTATTGTTGGCTCCATTGTTTTCAATAGCGGTTTTGTAGACAATTCCTCGAATCTCCCTTTTTTTTTGTTCTTTATTGACTTTTGTTTTTGTCAATGATCACTTGAATTCTTTGAAGGTGTGACTTGAGGTCTCGTAAGTTTCAGCCTGAAGTACTTTTAGGCTAAGATCACATACATCCCTTGTAAGTTTGATTTCATGATCTCACAATCTCGTTTTCCAAAGTAAATGTTATGTTGTCTTCAGTCAGTATCTCGATTGCGGTGACAATGCTGCTCCGTATTTGTTTGGTAGAGTCATGAAAAGGGCGGATCACTTAATCGGATTCTAATTTTGCACCTGCAGCCATAGGTTCAATGACGATGTCAGCAAATTCTTGAAAATGTTTGGTTAGTGTGATGTTTCTAACCAGTTTCAAATCCAGCAAGTTTTTACTAAAAGACAGCTGCGTCGCCACGCATTTTTCTTCACTCACTAGGTACTTGTTTCTACCGGAACTTCAACGTCAACAACGTTCAGTGGGTAATTCACTTAATAATTTTTGAATTCGAAATTTCCACACACTGTAGTTATCTCCAGCAAATTGTTTAATGTCCCTTTTATTCAATTTGATACACAAAATGTTTTTATTATTTAATGTTCGTTTATTCACACTTTGGCTTAGCGCTCTGGGCCCATAACCTGTTGGGGTTAATAGGTGGACACCAAAGCAAACACAGTTTTAAGGATTTGAATAATAACTATTTATTAATCCTTTACTTTATATTGGAAGGTGTGTTTCAGTAATATTACGTGAGACGTGTGCTTCTAAGCAAGGCTAAAGGAATACAGTAACTGTAACCATACTAGGGATTTCAGTCAAGTGTTGACAAGGGTCTCAGACCAATTAAATATAATATTTATTGGTTAGAAAGAGAAAGACCATAGTGTTGAAGTAGGATAGATTTGTTGTAATCAGAACAGTGGGCTAAACTGTACTAAACCGGACAACGAGTTTTACGCTCATAATTTTTATTGGAAAGGTTTATGTCTAAAAACTAATTATGCAAAGTCTCAATGTTAGGAAACATACAGGTTTGAGAAAAAAAAAATGAAAATCAATAATTTTTCGTAATATTTGACGCCATTTTGACAGATTTCGTTCACTTTTTACTTTGTTTGTAATATTATGACAAAGGTTATTTATTTCATACAATTAGTTCATACAGCCACAAATTTTGGTGTTTAACTTATCAACCTCTTATTATTTAGTTTTTAGTAAGAAATAATAAAAGTGAGATGAGATAATTTTTTTGCATACTAAATATAGGGCACTCTGACTCGGATAGATAAGGGTAGGTTAGGGTTATTTTTTTTTTAACCACCCAGAAATCTTTTTTTTTTTCATCTAAATACATGAAAGTATACAATTGCTACAGTAGCAGGTTAGGTTAGGGTTATATTTTTTTTTAAACCACCCAGAAAACTTTTTTTTCATCCAAATACATGAAAGTATACAATTGCTACAGTAGAAGGTTAGGTTAGGGTTATTTTTTTTTTAAACTACCCAGAAAACTTTTTTTTTTCATTTAGATACATGAAAGTATACAATTGCTACAGTAGAAGGTTAGGTTAGGGTTATTTTTTTTTTAAACCAGCCCGAAAACTTTTTTTTTTCAAAAACCAAAGGCCAAAGGTCAAAGGTCTACTTCTGAAAGGAAGACTCGGCCGTGGTATAAAAGGCAACGAAGGAACAGCAATGGATTTTTAATCAGTAAAAGTCTGACACACTCTCCCGCTGCCCAAGAGCGGGGATGTCATTGGATGACTTTCACAACGATTTCATCGGCATGTCACTTTTCATAAAAAAAAATTCCAAGCGTTCGAAACACTCCTTTCTATTTTTTGTTAATTTCTTCGCTTTTCAAACGATAATTGTTTACCCAAGTTATATTTTGATATATTTATTTATTTTACCTGTTACGCGTTTATTTTCGTAGTTCATACCTATCGTCCTTGCACATTCTTTTTTATTGTTAATAGGCTCACGCTTGACAACTATATCACCTGATGGAAAACGACGATGTGAGCGACAATGGAGCGCGCGAGCCTAGAACTAACCTATCCACTCTTTACTTAAAGACCCCTAGGTTGTAGTTATCAGGAAACACAGATTCCAGCAGGGAATTCCACTCCTTTCTGTACACGCACAATGAATGTGTTCCTAAAACGTTTTGTGCGTATCTGGTAGGATGTCCACCCTGTACCGGTGGCGCATCGCCGTATGCCTAGTGGTCCGATTTATAGAACGGGCTTGCCGGAATTAGGCTATGCAATACCGATGCAATTTTGAATTTGAGCAGTGGTGGCCGAGCGGTAACGGCCCCGACATACGAGTTGTAGGTTGCGGGTTCAAACCCAGCCAGGCGCATTACTTTGTGTAATTTATTTCAACACCACTGCTCTCAAAACGGTGAAGGAAAACATCGTGAGGAAACCGGCATGTCCTAGAACCAAAAATTAGAAGACATGTGACATCCACCAACCCGCACTGGTCCCGCGTGGTGGATTACGGCCCATTCCCTAGAGAGAGGAGGCCTAAGTCTCAGCAGTGGGAACATTAAAAGGCTGATTATGCTATTATTAAGCTATAACTTGTACAAATCGACCGCATCGTCGCTTTCCATCAGGTGAGATAGCGGTCAAGCGCGAACCTATCAAGAATAAAAAAAAAAATGAAACATAATTGTACAATTCAATTAGCTGTTTTTCTATGCGACCGGTTAGGTATTTTTGTGGTCCTGTGTATTTTAAGCACAATATTATGTTATACTCGTTAAAATTTTATAGATAATTATAATGAACTCAGTATTAAATAAAGTTAATTTAAGTACGAGGTCCCCGTCGTCCGTTTTCCCGTTCTAATCAATGGAACTAATTCATAACACATATCGAAAAAATATATATGTGTACCTTTCGTGCGTTCAATAGTACAAATTAGAGTAGTTTCCGCACGAATCCGGTCATGGACCACCCGGAGGACACGGTGGGGCACACGGTGGAGGTGTGCCCCGCTTGGGCAGAGCAACGCCGTGTCCTCGTGGGGGCAATCGGCGGCGGCGATCTCTTACGCCGGGCCTTGGTACAGGCCATGGTCCGGAGCGAGGAGGAGTGGCGGGCGGTCGCGTCCTTCTGCGAAGCAGTAATGCTAGCAAAGGAGGTGGCTGATCGCGTGAGGCAACGGCCCTACGCCCCAACCGCCGCAGGGATTCCGATCCCGATTTCCGGCCACCGCAGGCGCGGGCTTGCGGACGGCGAGCAATGGGTAGCTCGCCGTCTGACTGTCCGGACCGAGCCCAGGTCGCCAACGGCGCGTACTGTTCCACGCGCGCCTCAGTGAGATGTCAGCAACTGTAGGGGCCCAGCAGGGTCGAAGCCTACTGGGGCCAAGGGTCTGATTCTGAAAGGAAGACTCGGCCCTGGTACGAAAGGCAACGAAGGAACAGGAGTGGGTTTTTAGTCAGTAAAAGTCTGACACTATCTCCCGCTCCGCCCAAGAGCGGGGGACGTCATAAGATGATTTAAAATACCCATCAGCTTAATCTTCTGTGGCATGCGCAAAATGCCCTTAAATAGTTCCTTCATGGGAATCTTTAAGGCTTTTTCTGTAAAATTATTTCGCGCGGGCGATGTCGCGGACACAAGCTAGCTATTATTAACGAACCATTTTACGTCTTATCATCTGGATTAATTAACCACACAAAACATAATTTATCAGAGGAACAAATTCAAAACAGGAAATTGTTACATACCACCAGCAATTAAGGCCCTAGCTCCCGAGCAGTGCCATAAAAGAAAGAAAGAAAGAAAGAAAGAAAGAAAGAAAGAAAGAAAGAAAGAAAGAAAAAAACGTTTATTCGTACCTCACACATACAGTAAAATTAAAAAAAAAAACAGTAGAATGCATTGGAATTAAAATATAGTAGAATAACATAACAGTGAATTTTTGAAGCTTACTCTTCGGTAAAGGTTAGATCAATGGGTTTGAAATAGATTTATGTACAACATTATCAACATATGATTTTTTCGTATGACTAATACTTTTACCAAAAAAAAAAAAAAATATTAACGACATGGTATTTTTTCGCTTGTTTTCTACTCTTCTCAAGCGGCTTTGATTTTTAGAAATATGTTTATACTAAGAAATTGCTGGATAATTATTACAAATTATTATGAATATTATTAATTATTATGGTTACTATTAGAAATTGCCGGTTTAATGTTATTGTTTGGTTGGTTTTTTGGTTAGGATGTACAGCCTTGCTTAAAGTCACAGAAGATGTCAGGAATGGCCTGGAGAACTCGAGGTTAACGGTGTTAGTTTTAATAGATTTCTCCAACGCTTTTAACACCGTTGATCACGACATCCTTCTGGCTATCTTGTTTCAAATTGGGGTTTCTTCGTCGACAAGGGATTGGTTCTCATCATATCTTCGTGGACGTCAGCAAGCGGTACGTGCCGATCAGAAATTTTCTGACTGGTGTGACCTGCAAACCGGCGTTCCACAAGGCGGTATACTCTCTCCACTCTTATTTTCTTTATTTATTAACTCCATCAAAGCTATTCTCAAATGCTCTTTCCATCTGTATGCTGATGACCTACAGCTCTACGCGCAAACTGACATTGACAACCTTGATGACTGCATCTCCCTACTAAATGCTGACCTCCTGGCTATTGCTGATTGGTCGAGCAGATTTGGGGTGACTGTCAATGTCAGCAAATGCCAGGCTATCCTCATTGGTAGTTCTTACTTTTTACGGAGTTTGGACACTAGCCGACTACTGCCGCTTATTTTGGCAATACAGTCATCCCTCTCTCGCCTCACGTTAAAGACCTAGGTTTATTTATTGACGATAGGTTAAGCTGGAATAAGCAGATTGCTCAGGTTAGCCAGAGAGTCACCTTCACCTACTGTGCCTTCACGCTGCGGTCTCTCTATAGATTCAAAAATTTCCTCCCGTCAAGCACTAAAACTACTTTAGTACAGTCGCTTGTGTTACCTATAATTGACTATGCTGATGTTTGTTACTCTGATCTTTCCCAAGAACTTCTAAACAAATTGGATCGACTTCTCAACAACTGCATTCGCTTCATATTTGGCCTTCGTAAATATGATCACATTTCTTCCTACCGTTCTCAGCTTAAATGGCTGCCTATCCGTCACAGGAGATCCCTCAGATCCCTCTGCATGCTCTTCACCATAATGAACGATCCTTGTTCTCCTGATTATTTAAAACAATATTTTAAAGTGTTGGGCAGTTCTCATAATCTTAACCTTCGTGCATCCAAAAACATGCTCTTTCATATTCCTTCTCACCGTACTGACTTTGTGTCCAACTCATACGCTGTTTCCACCATAAAACTCTGGAATGTGCTTCCCCTTGACATCAAAAAAGCTGAAAGTAAATTTTCCTGCAAGCGTAAAATTCGGAACTACTACTTGAAGTCTTCTCAACCTTAGCTCGGTCTTCGTCGGAATTATTATTAAGTTCTCTTAATGATTTGATATTTTTCTTAGTATTTATTAGTGTATAATTTTAGCTTAAATATGTATTTTATTATTATAAATAACTTATTTTTTATTTTATTTTCTGTTTAAAGTATCTGTTATTTGTTTATTGTGCAAACCTACCACAGTGTTGTCTTTTTTAACCCAAAGGTTGACTGGTAGAGAATGCTTTGTTGCATTAAGTCCGCCTATGTACCACTACTGTACATGAAGTTTAAATAAATAAATAAATAAATAAATGTATAGTAAGGGGGCAAAAATGCTATTCCACTTTACCAATGCTAAAATGTCTAAAATTTCTTTGTAGAAGAGGGTCAATCGTTCATGACTGATTTAATTGGTAGCATAGAATCTAAAGTATTGAATAAACTAGTTGTGGACTATTGAACTTGTACAACAAAGAAATTTTAGGCACTAGCGTTGGTAGAGTGCAACTGCACTTTTGATCCCTGACTGTACATAGCTTAAGTAAATCTATCAATATTTCGTATAGAAAATAGTTTTAAAGCTCAGCGGGGCTCTATGCGGGCGCATTTAACTCCGGCCAGATGTTCAAGGGACTATACACCTTAACTATCTATATATAGGTTCGTGTTAACATAAAACTAACACTTTGCTTTTATAGTCAGCGACTGTTCACTATAACAGTATAATACTACAAGATGTTCAGCACGCGTGTGTTGGCACTGTTAGCACTGCTCGTGGGGTTGGTGGAATCTTTTTCTTGGGGTGAGTACAGTCATTGTAAAAATTTCAATACAACGATAAGATAAACAAACTTCACTTGATTAAGAACAAACTTGATTGGACAATTTGTATGGACAGGTTGTTTTTTTTTTCGCTGAATGAAAAAAAATCTTGTAGAAGGTTGTTCAGTTTCGTCTACTGAAAAAACCCGTAAAGATTATGGATACCTGTCCTTTACACCCTGTATAAGCTTATGAGCGTTCTTCCCAAGGTATATTTCCATAAAATCGCTCTTACATGATTATGACGTTATTACACATTTTTCTCTAGTTATTTTGGAAACAGATATTTTGTGGATATTATCCGGGTTTCTATTGAAATCATATCATTGTGTAAGACTAATTCAGTAAACACATCCGAAAATCTGCTGTTTACATGAACTTTGGCCCTTCATAACGTATTCATAAATCTAAAAAATAAAGAAATATCTAGACATATAATAAAATAGTAAAATTTTGGATCGATGGTATTGATTGGCGTAAAAACTACTGAACCAATCCTGTTCAAATTTTACATACGTAATCCTTATAAGCCAGGTCAACTTACAGGCTATAAATTATCACGCTATTTGCTATGGGGGGTGAACAATAATCCATAATGTCGGTATTGAACGACATTTGCCTTAGTTCGATCCCCAGATTTATAAAAATATTTTTTGTGAGTATTTTGTCGTGTTTTTTGTATATAAAATAAGACGGTACATCGATTACAATAATTAAACCACTTTTAGCATATTTTTAACATATTCTAGACATTTTTACTCCATATTTTTGTAAAAAGTAACCAAAACATGTAATAAAATCGAAGCGGCGAAACGAAAAAATACTTTTTTTTTCATTTAGCTACTAATTTAATATTATAGATTAAAATTATCACGCTATCATCGACAAAGGGTCAAGCAGTCAATCATGACATTTAAATATAAGAATACCTACCCATTTTAGACAGGAATCAACGAGCACCATAGCGCTGCGGTATCGTGCCTTGACCTGTACGTAAGATGATTATGGTTCGAATTCCGGATATTTTTTATTGATGATAGTTTTATTTTATTTTACACAAGAAATTATTACATATTATTGCGTTCTTACTTCTATTTTATTAACAGGCAGACAGCGCAATTTATCAATCCTATTTTTTATTTTCTCTTTTTTACCCAGATTTTTTAAATGGAGTGGTATGGGAGCGTGAAGTCCTGGTTTCGATTCCCAGGTCGGGTAAAAAGTTTTATTTATTACATTAGAAAATTCTCAGTAGCTATCTGGAGTTTGGATTTAGCTCTGAAATTAAAATCTCAAAAGATAAGAAACGTATCTTACGAGGATTACTTTTATGATAAATTACTGTCTTCGCGTAATCTATATAAATAAAAGGAGAAACTGACTGACTGACACAAGGTTTTCTTTCATGACTTAGGCAAGCACTAAGAAAGGATTTTCCAAAATTCACCCCCTAACGGGATGAAAAGGGGGTCCAAATTTTGTATGGAGAAACCTACTTCTACTATAACGCGAGCGACCCCGCGGGCATAAGCTAGTTTGTAATATGAATAAAATCCTTAATTTCACTTTTGGCTGAATTTTCAATAGGTAGCCAAATATTTTTTACTCGGGAATAAAAATGGTGGTTTGACAGCTATAGTACTTACAGAAAATATGTCAAACCACCATATTTATTCTGTAAATAGCAGTTATTTGATAAAACCTGGCCTAAAATAAGGATGTAGGTATAGTGTGGTGTAGGTATTCTAAATCACACAGAATTTGCTATCCACAAATAAATATGCAGGGAGACTTTTTTCATGGGACAGTATAACGATAGCTATATATTATATACAAGGTGCAGTTTTGAAGCTGCAAAAAATTTCAGGAGGTAATTATGTTAGTGATTCTCGACCCGAATCAATAATAAAATGAGTAGGTATTTTTTTTTATTTTTTAAAAATCGGTACGTGTGAACTACCTTTTTTAAAACGCGGCCAGTCTGATACTCGTCTTATAACCGCGCTTTCACACACACAAACACGCAAACAATAATTTCATTGATCCAAAGCAACTACTATCCCCCGCACAACACCCCTCTCTCCCACTAGCCACACCCCCGCGGCCATCGATCAATCGATTTAGTGTGATTGATGTCGCCGGCGTGTGCATACGCTTGCAATATCCGCCCCGCAGGTGCGCCTTCAGTTTACGGTTGCGATATCTAGTGATAAAGATGACGGACCAATACTCCAATGTAGAGTTGGTAGAGATGGTCCGCTTGTATGCTATCAGTGGAGACAGCGTATCTCGAGCTATCGAAATGTTTATTGAACTATTCCCCAATCGGCAACGTCCATCTCAAAGGGTAATGCTGGCTGCTACGCAGAGACTCCGCGAGTTTCGGCAATTCGACGTTCCCCGGCATGCTGACGGTCGCGGCAACGAAGGCCTGCCTGTCGCCTTGCAGGAAGATATCCTGCAATACTTCCAGCGAGAGCCACGGGCCAGCACGCGGGATGCTGGTCGACGGTTTGGAGTGCACCATTCCACTGTGTGGCGGCTACTGAATAAAGAACTGCAGCATCCGTTTCATTACCGCAAAGTACAGGACCTCCACGAAGCCGATAACGCCGCGCGAGTTACATTTTGTCGCTGGTTGCTGGAACACCAAGACGCCAACATCCTGTGGACGGACGAGTGTTTATTTACTCGAGTTGGCGTCTACAATGTTCATAACGAACACTGGTGGGCTCACCGCGAACATAACCCGCGCGTGACTAAGCGGCACTCGTTCCAAGTCAGGTTCAGCCTAAATGTGTGGGCTGGCATAATAGGGGACCAACTGCTTGGACCTTATTTTATCGACGGTCACCTCACCAGTGCCACATACCTGGAGCTGTTGCAACACGTCGTCGAGGAGATGTTGGACGAGGTTCCCCTGTCACTTCATCACAACTTTTTCTACCAGCAGGACGGTGCACCTCCTCACTACGGTCGGCAAGTACGTGAGTACTTAAGTGAAAGGTTTGGCACACACTGGATTGGCCGCGGTGGTCCAGTGGCTTGGCCTCCGCGTTCTCCGGATCTCACACCCCTTGACTTTTATTTGTGGGGAGATTTGAAAAGACTAGTGTACACAGAGGAAATCACCAGTGCTACACAATTACGTGAAAAGGTGATCAGTGCTTTCGACACTTTAAAAACGAATGTGTTTGTGCTACGTAAATTAAAAGAAAATCAGCAACGTCGTGCTAGATTGTGCCTGGAGTGTGAAGGTGGAAACTTTGAACAATACCTCCAGATAACATAAGTAGGTAATTTATTTATTTTATTTGTACATAGACAATCATTTGTAAAAAAGTTGTTAGCCGAATCAATTTGATTAGTGTACTTAAATAAGTTGATTTAAAATTTTTAACTACGCCAAAAATACCTACCTATCAGGCAAGATTCAATCACTTAAAAACCCTAACACATAGGTACCTACTAAACTAGCACAAATTATCTTGAGGTATTTTTGTCGGTCCTCAGCCCGTTAAAAAGTAGGAAGGAAAATTTCATATCAACCAACTTAATCCCTTATAAACGAAATTATTAGGTACGAAAAACTGACCTTGGAAATGAATTTACCTACAGCGCGACTGTGCCGAGTGCCTACATGCCGCTCGTACCTAAACACCGCGCGCGCGCGGTCGCTTGATAAACGGAGGACATAGTCAACAACCTACATACAACATACCAACATTAGTGCGTCTCAATCACGGTCTCAGTAATAAAGCAAAACTATGGTTCAAAGTTCAAAGTTGTGCAGCAGGGACGCGAATATTGCTTACGTGATGTAAGGTTTATTGATCTCGGCCTAACAATTTTATTCATCAGCTGATAGGTAACTAAGACGTCAACGTGAACTTTTCTTTTAAAAGATTTTCGCATTGCATTGTAGTGATGCTTAAAAATGAGTTATTAATTAGCGAAATTTAAGACAATAATGTACATTATTAAATGATTATCGAATTCGAACTACATCTAAGGCTAAATTATTTCGTAGAATAAGTGGGCGGAGCCTCGTACAGGTTGATGCACTTACACACACAGTGACATGACGTGCGATAAATCGCAACGGGTGATTCTGTGTTTTTTTAAAAGTTTATTTAGAGGATTATTCTGAAAAACACTTAAAATTAGGAAAATAAAATAACAAGTATTATTGATTATTGACCAGGTATCGTATTTTTATATGATTATTTATGAGTTTTATTACAACCTCTTGAAATTTTGTGCAGTTTCAAAACTGCACCTTGTATATATATATATACAAGGTGCAGTTTTGAAGCTGCAAAAAAATTCAGGAGGTAATTATGTTAGTGATTCTCGATCCGAATCAATAATAAAATGAGTAGGTATTTTTTTTTATTTTTTAAAAATCGGTACGTGTGAACTACCTTTTTTATAACGCGGCCAGTCTGATACTCGTCTTATAACCGCGCTTTCACACACACAAACACGCAAACAATAATTTCATTGATCCAAAGCAACTACTATCCCCCGCACAACACCCCTCTCTCCCAATAGCCACACCCCCGCGGCCATCGATCAATCGATTTAGTGATTTAGTCATTTAGTGTGATTGATGTCGCCGGCGTGTGCATACGCTTGCAATATCCGCCCCGCAGGTGCGCCTTCAGTTTACGGTTGCGATATCTAGTGATAAAGATGACGGACCAATACTCCAATGTAGAGTTGGTAGAGATGGTCCGCTTGTATGCTATCAGTGGAGACAGCGTATCTCGAGCTATCGAAATGTTTATTGAACTATTCCCCAATCGGCAACGTCCATCTCAAAGGGTAATGCTGGCTGCTACGCAGAGACTCCGCGAGTTTCGGCAATTCGACGTTCCCCGGCATGCTGACGGTCGCGGCAACGAAGGCCTGCCTGTCGCCTTGCAGGAAGATATCCTGCAATACTTCCAGCGAGAGCCACGGGCCAGCACGCGGGATGCTGGTCGACGGTTTGGAGTGCACCATTCCACTGTGTGGCGGCTACTGAATAAAGAACTGCAGCATCCGTTTCATTACCGCAAAGTACAGGACCTCCACGAAGCCGATAACGCCGCGCGAGTTACATTTTGTCGCTGGTTGCTGGAACACCAAGACGCCAACATCCTGTGGACGGACGAGTGTTTATTTACTCGAGTTGGCGTCTACAATGTTCATAACGAACACTGGTGGGCTCACCGCGAACATAACCCGCACGTGACTAAGCGGCACTCGTTCCAAGTCAGGTTCAGCCTAAATGTGTGGGCTGGCATAATAGGGGACCAACTGCTTGGACCTTATTTTATCGACGGTCACCTCACCAGTGCCACATACCTGGAGCTGTTGCAACACGTCGTCGAGGAGATGTTGGACGAGGTTCCCCTGTCACTTCATCACAACTTTTTCTACCAGCAGGACGGTGCACCTCCTCACTACGGTCGGCAAGTACGTGAGTACTTAAGTGAAAGGTTTGGCACACACTGGATTGGCCGCGATGGTCCAGTGGCTTGGCCTCCGCGTTCTCCGGATCTCACACCCCTTGACTTTTATTTGTGGGGAGATTTAAAAAGACTAGTGTACACAGAGGAAATCACCAGTGCTACACAATTACGTGAAAAGGTGATCAGTGCTTTCGACACTTTAAAAACGAATGTGTTTGTGCTACGTAAATTAAAAGAAAATCAGCAACGTCGTGCTAGATTGTGCCTGGAGTGTGAAGGTGGAAACTTTGAACAATACCTCCAGATAACATAAGTAGGTAATTTATTTATTTTATTTGTACATAGACAATCATTTGTAAAAAAGTTGTTAGCCGAATCAATTTGATTAGTGTACTTAAATAAGTTGATTTAAAATTTTTAACTACGCCAAAAATACCTACCTATCAGGCAAGATTCAATCACTTAAAAACCCTAACACATAAGTAGGTACCTACTAAACTAGCACAATTTATTTTGAGGTATTTTTGTCGGTCCTCAGCCCGTTAAAAAGTAGGAAGGAAAATTTCATATCAACCAACTTAATCCCTTATAAACGAAATTATTAGGTACGAAAAATTGACCTTGGGAATGAATTTACCTACAGCGCGACTGTGCCGAGTGCCTACATGCCGCTCGTACCTAAACACCGCGCGCGCGCGGCGCGTTTGATAAACGGAGCGGGAGGACATAGTCAACAACCTACATACAACATACCAACATTAGTGCGTCTCAATCACGGTCTCAGTAATAAAGCAAAACTATGGTTCACAGTTCAAAGTTGTGCAGCAGGGACGCGAATATTGCTTACGTGATGTAAGGTTTATTGATCTCGGCCTAACAATTTTATTCATCAGCTGATAGGTAACTAAGACGTCAACGTGAACTTTTCTTTTAAAAGATTTTCGCATTGCATTGTAGTGATGCTTAAAAATGAGTTATTAATTAGCGAAATTTAAGACAATAATGTACATTATTAAATGATTATCGAATTCGAACTACATCTAAGGCTAAATTATTTCGTAGAATAAGTGGGCGGAGCCTCGTACAGGTTGATGCACTTACACTCACAGTGACATGACGTGCGATAAATCGTAACGGGTGATTCTGTGTTTTTTTAAAAGTTTATTTAGAGGATTATTCTGAAAAACACTTAAAATTAGGAAAATAAAATAACAAGTATTATTGATTATTGACCAGGTATCGTATTTTTATATGATTATTTATGAGTTTTATTACAACCTCTTGAAATTTTGTGCAGTTTCAAAACTGCACCTTGTATATTAATATTCCACAACTATCACACAACGCCGTCTAGTCCCCAAGCTAAGCAGAGCTTATGTTATGGTTACTAGACAACTGATAAATATACTTATATATTACTAAATACATACATAGATAAATTACACCCAGACACAGAACAAATGATCGTGCTCATCACACAAACATTTGTCCTGGGTGGGAATCGAACCCACGACCTCCGGCATAGCAGTCAGGGCCACTAACCACTAGACCAACAGGCCAGTCAGCTTCCCATATCTACAAGGGTTAGTACACACCTAGGTGCGATAGGTAGGGTAGGTAGTAAAAGTCTGACCCGCCCGCCGCGGTACGGAAACCGCCCTAGAGTGGTAGAAGTCATTAGACGATATCTCATTAAAAAAAATACGTGACCCTATTTGGTGATTTTCATCAAATCTACAGTCTGTTGATAATTCCTAATAGCTTCGGTACTCAACAATGTCAAATAGAAATCAAGGTCACGTGGGCGAAACTGAGGACACGCAAAGTACATGATAACACATTGGCAAAAAATTAAATAATATTATTTATGCAGTAACACAGCGATAACAGAAGTGTACGGATATTTCGAAATAATGACAAATTACAATCAGTATTAACCCTTAGATGCCACAATGAATTTACACCTATTATTAAGATTACAATTTACACCCTTACGTTGTTGAAACTTCAACGGTCCGGACTAAGCGTTTCGCTTCGTCGTTTATACCGCGTACATCGAAGGACTGGAACAATTTGCCTGCTGCGGTCTTCCCATCCAACTAAAATTTAGGTGTCTTCAAGGCTTGAGTTAATAGGCTCTTAATAAACTAGTGCGCAGTCAAGCACTGGTTTATATAAATTAAAAAAAAAAAAATCCGGATTGAATCATTAGATTAAATAATATGATTATCAAAGATTCAAAGCATTTTATTTCAAATAAACCATTTACAGGCACTTTTGTAATGTCAAGAAGTCAGTCAGTCAGAAAAAATTATGCTAATTGCACATTCCAAAGCGTCTCTATGGAGAAGAATGTGCAAGAAACTCCATGGACACCCTTTTCAATCATGTTATGTAATTACAAATATCTCTGTTACATGTTTCTTGTCGCTATCATGTGAGAACAATGTCAATGAAGCAAAAATAAAACTAAACATAGATATTAAAATAGCAACTTTTTTTTAAATTGATATAAACTAGAGCTTGACTGCGATCCCACCTGATGATAAGCAGTGATGCAATCATTGATGGTGAGGCGCACTTGTTTATTAAGAGCCTATTCACTCTAGCCTTGAAAACACCTAAATTATAGTTGGACGGGAAGATCGCAGCAGGCATTGTTCCAGCCCTTCAATGTACGCGGTATAAACGACGAAGCGAAACGCTTAGTGCGGACCGTTGGAGTTTCAACAACGTAAGGGCTGGCAGGCTAAGAGATGACCAGTCTCAACTGACAGCATCCGTTCACGGACATGACGCGAATATTATTCAAATTCAAAATATTTATTTCAGATAAACATCCATATGTGTTAGTAGTAGTACAACTTAGCCTAATGTTAGTATTAAATTAAATTATAATAATAAATAAACAATGAACCATTGTACGAGCAGTTCAATGGTTCATTAGTTTATTTAGATAAGTGTGTCTGGACACTTATCCACCCGGGGCAGCGACAGTCTCGCTGTCTCCTGTCTCGCGTCTCTGTCTTCTGTCTCTGTCTCGCTCGCGAACTGTCGCTTATACATTGCCTAACGTCAAGTGACGGTCGCGGTCTTCGGTCGCAGTCTCCTGTCTCGGTCGCAGGAGACTGAGACCAGAGACAGCGACAAATGTCTCGGTCTCTTCGGCATGTACTGTAGGTCGAGACTGAGACCGAAGATCGCGACAAGGGTCGTGGAGCGACCGCTCAGTTCAAGAGAGTCTGTCGATGAAGTCAGTGGTGTTTTGTGTCGTGATGGAAAACCAAGTAACGAAACTGCTATTGGAGGAAGAAGAAGACGATGATTTGCTCTTATATTATTATTACAAATACAAAACTGAAAGACGATTACCTATTAAGGATTTATATTTAACTAGAGGTCAAGAAGGATCATTTTCGCTATTAGTAAAGAAGCACCTGATGTTTGATGACAATATATTCAGGAAGTATTTTCGGCTGAATAAAACACAGTTTGATTACGTATTAAATTTACTGAAAAAATCAATGCAAGAAAAGGGAAGAATATCAGTGAACGAAAAATTAGCACTAACTTTAAGGTAAGTTTGCCAATTCATCGAAATTATTCTGGTCGATTTCACCGTAATTGCTTTGAAATGGTTCACCGGAAATATTTGGTAATTGGCGAGATGTTAAATCAATCAATCCAGTCTGTGTTTGGTGTTCTGATGAAGCTGCACTTATCGGAGAATATGAATTGTATGATGAATTTGAATTATATGATAACTGGCGTGATGAATCACTCTGTGCTTGAGGTCCTGATAAAGCCGCTATTGTTGGAAAATGTGAATTGTAAGGTGAACTTGTATAGGGGCGTTCAGTTTGACTCTCGATATCTGTGATCTCATACTTCGAGACAATATTAAAAATTTCAGTTTTTGCCATTGCTCTTGAACGTGCGCTCAATTTTCTTAACATCATTTCAATATGTTTTGTAAATGTCGATATATCATCAACTGATTCTTGAGATTTTAATGACTCCAGCTGTCTATTTCGGTTTTCCTGTCTGTCCTTCATAAATTTTATAAATTCATCTTCTTTTGGTCTCTTTCTCTTTGTATTCTTGGCAGAACTGTTACTTGGTATATTAGATTTCTCTTGTGTAGATTTAGAAGTGCCTGGTAACTCCTTTGAAGGAGTGTTATGTACTGACGTGTCTGCAGCTTCGTGAGGAGTATCTGCATGTTCTACTCCTGGGGAGGTATTAGTAACTTCTTTTTCTACACTGGCGGAGCTTTGCTGTTCTTGTTCTACACTGGTGCAGCTTTACCGTTCTGATGGTGTGTTTTCTAAAAATCTTAAGCGTTCATAAAACTGCCACTTTGAATTTTTAGCTGGTGCTGCAGATCCCGTCGATTGTTTTTGTTTGCGCTTATATCTGTTGTAAGAGTCCCTGATCAGTTTCCATTTTTTACGACATTCCGAATCTGTAATAAATAATAATATTTTTTTTTTTTTCAAATTCCTGGCGACTGGAGAAACATATGCTTCGCTATCATTCGAATTTCGTATATCACCTTCTTATATTTCACAAATAGTCAAAGAGGTGTTAAAACATTTAAAGACTGTTTTGGTGCCAATTTTTATGCCTGTTCCAAAAGAAAGTGATTTTAGGCTTGTATCTGAAGGATTTTGGGATAAATGGCAATTCCCCAATTGCACAGATGCTATTGATGGGAAGCACGTAAGAATAAGAGCCCCTGAAAATAGTGGGTCGTTGTATTTTAATTATAAGGAGTATTACTCAATTGTTCTTTTGGCTATTGTAGACCATAATTACAAGTTCATTGCAGTAGACGTCGGCTCTTATGGCAAAGAAGGAGATAGTGGAATATTCCAAAAGTCTACAATGGGAAAACCAATCATGAGAAATGAATTTAATTTTCCAGAACCAAAAAATCTACCAATTCGAACATAATATTACCACATTTTTTAGTTGGAGATGAAGCATTTAGTCTTGATACTTTTATGATGAAACCTTACGCTAGAAGAGTTGCAAAAAACGATTTAAGCAAAGAAATATTTAACTACCGACTTTGTCGTGCGAGACGAGTATCGGAAAACGCGTTCGGTTTGCTGTTTTGTGTTTAGAGTATTTTACACTCCTATTGGAATAGCGCCAGAAACATGCACCGACATGATTTTGGTTGTCTGTTGCATGCATAACCTAGTATGAGATAGATTTTTGGAATCTGCTCAAATGCCCGTACACCAATGGAACCGAGAAGAAGAAAATTTGCCTTCAAATTTTGTTTCATTACGTGGAACAGGAGGGTTTTCGAACAGCAACGGACTCGATATTAGAGTAAAATTAACCAATTACTTCACGTCACAGCAAGGAGCAGTAGACTGGCAAGAACAACATGTCACACGGCTTGTTTGAGCTGATTCCACTCCACCTTTTCTTTCTTATATGTTTCCTTCCAAATATTAATTTTATGCAAAATAAATAAAATAAGAATAACTCACCTGTTTTATTTATGCTTTCAGCTATGCTTTTCCAAATATTATCCTTCAAATTTTCATCTCTGTAGGAGTCTAACTGTGCATTGTATAGCGGAGGATGCTGTCTGATTAGTTCAATCAGAGTCTCACAGTCTTCATCACAAAAACTCATTTTTAAACCTAAACACGTGTGCTTTCACAAGCGCGACACGACGAGACACTACTGGTCCGGAACAGCGACCGTCTCGCTGTCTCCTGTCTCGCGTCTCGGTCTCCTGTCTCTGTCTCACTCGCGAACTGTCGCGTATATATTGCCTAACGTCAAGTAATGGTCGCTGTCTTTGGTCTCAGTCTCCTGTCTCGGTCTCCCGTCTCTGTCGCGGCGCGAACCGCCACCTTTAGAGGGGAGAGTCCCACCTGTCGGAAAACACATTTAGGATGCCATTGGAGGAGGAACGTAGGCGCGCCTACATGGAAGCGCATCGCTTCCGAATGATCGCGGCGAACCCGTCAACACATGCGTCGGTGAACATCCCTGACGTCACCACTCAGCTCAACTATTTTGAAGGGAACCGAATGATCCAACGTATCGTAGCTTTTTCCCAACTGGCTTGAGGTCGGTTTCTACTCTAACCTGATGCGGCTGAATACCCGTGTTTTACATGGAGCCTATCAGCCCCCCTAGCCAAGTCACAAACGATAAACGTAAACTCTCAGTAGTCTTTAATAGATTTTCAACTTTATATTCTTAGGTATAAAGTTGAAAATCTATTGGAGATTACTAAGCGTTCACGTTTATCGTTTGCAACTTGGCTAGGGGGGCAGACCTCCATAAGTCCACGGCAATACGATATCTACTCCTTGGGTAGCCAGATGATGGTCAGACTTTCTGGCGTCTGACTACATGTAACGACTGTTAAAGATCTTCGAAGGGGCACAACGACTACATGCTTTCCGAGGCACGTGGTGTCAGTAATATCTTAGATCATCGAGATATAAGTACTAACGTACTAGAGAAGCTACGTCAAATAACTGAATTGTCCTATTTTCATAATTTGAATCTTTAGTTCGCTGCAGCGCTAAAATAATAACAATTCGTCTAAACCGTAACTAATTTACCACAGCGCTAGATTTGCTGCGGAAGTGTATTTATTCTCGGCAAAAAGGTCTTAAGCGCCATGTAAATTACGGTACTTACGCGTTTTCTTCGACAAAGTGCGGCGCGATCGCCGCAGTTGAACGAGACAAAGTAGGAATTTACGGTGTCTTCTCTAGTACGTTAGTACTTATATCTCGAATTCTCGATGTCTTAGATAAACTTAGAAAAGTACCTACATATGAATTGAAAAGTTCACATAAGTAGATTCGAACTTGCAACCTCGTGCATGAGGGTCTTATCTACTAGGCTAACACCGAATTCAAAATAATTAAAATATTTTTTCCGAATCAAGTTCTACTAAGAAAATAGTTTTTTTTTGTGTGACTTAACTACAAATTTACAATTTTCAGATTTTTTCCTATATGATAAGACCTTGCTTCATGCCAAATTTCAGGATTCTAGGTCAACGGGAAGTACCCTATGGATTTTGATTCCCTTGAGAGTGTCGAAATATACGTTTTTTTTGTGACATAAACGGCCATATCTTTTTTTCTTTAACTCAGAAGTCTGATTTTTTAGTGTTATTTGTTGTTTAGTATAAAATAGTGTACAAAAATAAACTCAGGCAAATACCCAAATATCATCCGAGTGTAAAAACACCGGAGTAACTTTTAAGGGTTAACTCATACGGGCCTGTTTATCAGTAGAACTGTTCCAACAGGAAATACTAACCAAAACTGACTTAATATCCTTCGGTCTGTCACCGAGAGTGCACGTCTCATCTGCTGAAACAACCTTGTCTGAAGAAGAAGATGTATACCATGCAGGTTTTGGCGTTGTTAGCATTGCTCGTTGGGCTTGTACGTTCCTTCTCCTGGGGTAAGTCTAGAGTCGTGTATTTTATAAAAATTTCGTTGTAGTTTTTTTTTTTAGGTGGGAAAATCATCTAATAACAAATCTCGCTCTTGGGTGGAACGGGAAATAGTGTCAGACTTTTACTGACTAAAAACCCATTCCTGTTCCTTTTTTACCTTCGTCCCAGGGCCCCGGGTTTCACTTTCACACTACCCGTGGCCCCAGTAGGCTTCGACCCTGTTGGGCCCCTACGATTTTCTGACATCTCCCTGAGGCTGAGGCGCGTGGAACAGTACGCGCCGTCGACGACTTGGGCTCGGTCCGGACGGTTACCGGACCGTCGGTAAGGGCGTGAGGACCGTTGCCTCACGCGATCGGCCGCCTCCTTTGTTAGCATTACTGCTTCGCAGAAGGAGGCGACCGCCTGCCACTCCTCCTCGCTCCGGACCATGGCCTGTACCAAGGCCCGGCGCGAGAGATCGCCGCCGCCGATCGCCCCCACGAGGACACGGCGTATAAAACGGCGTGTAGTTAAATTATAATATTAAGTGTGTCTTAATTGTTGTAGCTAAATAATAATCCTAACAGAATTGTATCGTCGTTTAACTTTCAAAACTAATAAAATGCTCAACGTATTTTTTTTGGCATCTTATTTTAAGGTTACACTAGTCGATACTTTTTCCATACAAATTTCGGGGGGTAGGGAAGGCTCCACATTTTGATATTGTACATCCAAAATGAAACATGATATCTTTTTATCTTATTATTAATTTTGTCAGTGTTGAAACAGAAAAACAAAACAAACTGCCATTAAAAAGCTATGAGCCAACAAACGATCGTTTTTTTCATAATTTTAACGCAGTTTTAGGTGTAAAATTGTAACAAATATCGTATAAAATCTCTAAATGGAAGTCTGCACCGACAAAGCGCAACTACCGAAAAATTCTATAAAGTTTATTGGTAATTGATTTATTCAGTGGTTTTTTCATAAAACTCAAGCACTAATGTGAGAACACTGTAGACTCCGCGAATTCTTAGGTTACTTCCTATTACGACTCACTTTTTTTTTAATATGATTATTTTTGTGCTTTTGGGTACAATATTGACTGGTCTACAGTGTTCTTACATAATATTTATTAATACTGTAATATGAAAATATTGTAAACAACCACTTTTTTAAAAAGAGTAACCATGGAGTTTCTTGCCGGTTCTTCTCAGGAAACGACCAATTTGGAACCGTGCACTAGCTTCTGACGTTTTATAAGTGCCCGTGTAGGCCTATCATATGTGAAATAAAAACTTTTGACTTTGACTATTCTTAATTTTTTACGCACCGTCTAATGTCGTTTCAGTTCGGAACGGTGTTTGTGTGCGTACGAACAACATTTTGTGCTTATAGAATAGGGTATACCAGCAATTCGCTCCGTGGGTATCTGTTTATCACTGATACTAACTCTGTTACACACGATGTCAGATGATGTACGCTTTTTGGTCACGCCCATGAGTAAGTTCGAGCTCGCGACTATTTTTTTGCCTTTGAAAAATTAATGAAACCAAGCAGAGATTTGAAACGGAACCCTTAGGTCACGATGGGTTTTATTTTTATTTATACACAACTTAAAAAAACACTGTTTCAAGACAGATTGACTGCTTGGCATATTGGCCATTCGACCCAAGGGTATAAATAAAAGAGACAAATAGACATGTTTTAGGGTTTGTCTCTGTACCTATTACATATATATGTTTTGAATATGGCAATCATCTTATCATATACAAAGAGAATTTAAAGTTTTTTTTAAACTGATATAAACTAGTGCTTGACTGCGATCCCACCTCACGGTAAGCAGTGATGCAATCGTTGATGATGAGGCGCACTAGTTTATTAAGAGCCTATTCATTCTGGCCTTGAAGACACCTAAATTATAACCAAGGCCGCAGCAGGCAAGTTCGCCAAGTTCTCCAAACTTAGCAGACGAAGTGTTGCTGGTTGCTGGGGAGTCTGTTGCATCTCATCTTTTTCCCCAGTCCAAAAACCAGCAAGTCGTGACATATGGGCGTTTTAGAGGACTGTCTTTAAGTAAAAGGTTGAAAAGTTCCGATATTGAACCTCATTCTCTCACCTTTTATTTTGATTTTATCAAACCAGTTGTAAATTCGGTACCAATATATTAGCATAGCATAATCAGCCTTTTTTAATGTTCCCACTGCTGGGACTCAGGCCTCCACTCTAGGAGAATAGGCCGTAATCCACCACGCGGGCCCAGTGGGTTTGGTAAATGTCACATATTTTCGAATTTTTGGATCTAAGACATGCCGGTTTCATCACGATGTTTTCCTTCACCGTTTTTAGAGCAGTGGTGATGAAATAAATTACACAAAGTAATGCGCCTGGCAGGGTTTGAACTCGCGACCTACAACTTGTAAGTCGGGGCCATTACCACTCGGCCACCACTGCTCTCCATATCTATATTTTACTTGTTCTGAAAGTTTTCAGAGGTTAGATTTTAAAAATACATACCTAATTAATTACGGGTACTAAGCCGCTTTTAGGCATTTTTTTTTTTTGATGCGATAATGCGACTAAATTGCTTACACGGTGATATGGGTAGGTTTCCTACCCAAAATAGGAATATCATTTTTGTCTAAGAAACTTCCGTAATATAGATGAAAATAAATACAGGGCACATCCGATGTATAATTTTTTTTTTAAATTTTTATATTTTTCATTTGAGTATCGAAATAATTTTTAGAGTTCCGTACCTCAAAAGGAAAAAAATGAAACACTTATAGGATCACTTTGTGGTACGTCCGTCTGTCTGTCAATACCCTTTATCTCGAGAACGCGTGGAGGTATTGAGTTGAAATTAAAAACATATACTCAAGTCGGCTGTCCCTGGAAACTGTGAAAAATCAAACTTAAACAAAAAAACGTGTATTTCGACACTCTCAATGGAATTAAAATTCATAGGGTACTTCCCGTTGACCTAGAATCCAGAAATTTGGCATAAAGCAAGGTCTCATAGCACAAGTATAGGAAAAAGTCTGAAAACTGTATATTTGTACTTCGACACAAAAAAAAACTTTTTTTTACGATTCGGAAAAATCTTCGTAACTCCATTCGGGAATTGAACTACTTACATAATAGGTAAGTTTGTACGGAACCCTCAGGGCGCGAGTCCGACTCGCACTTGCCTAATTTTTTAAAAGTAATGTACCCATATCTTCAGTTCCAGACCGGACCGACGGAGGGCCGGTCATTGTGGCAACATTTGGGGGAGGCCTATGTCCAACAGTGGATGTCTTTCGGCTGAAATGATGATGATGATGATGATCTTCAGTTCATGATTTTGTAATTTAACACGACCAGTAGTCCAGCCTGACGATGTCCTGCCCGAAAGTTGGTTTGTCGCTTTTCGTCAGAATAAAAATTTGAGAATCTGATTGCAGCTACTGGGTTCAATTCTATTTCTAAACCATGCAGGGACTTACTGAAATATACACACAAAATTTCATCCAAATCAGTCAAGCCGTTTAGGAGGAGTCAGGTGACGAACACATGCGACTTTTTAGTCTAACAAAATTAACCAAAAAAAATAACATTTAGTGTACAATAAAATATATCATCATCTTCCTGCCCTTGTCCCGTGTTATTTGGGGTCGGCGCAACACGTTTTTTTCTTCCATTCTGCCCTGTCACTCGTCATGCTATCACTAACTTCCTTTTCTTTCATATCACTCTTCACACAATCCATCCATCTTTTCTTTGGTCTCCCTCTCCTTCTCCATCCAGTATATAATAAATAAATAAATAAACATTTCTTTATTTCAGATATCGTCGAAGGCGGAGACAATCAACTACAATTTTATTTCAACGGAACACTAACGCACGCAGAACCTATTCCATCGGCTACTAAGATCACTTCAGTAACTTACGATCCAGTTCACTACAGGGTGTTTTTTGTCGATTATAAAAAGCCGAACATGTCAATATCCAGCTTTGATTTATCAAATACTCGTAGAAATATACAAATTTTAATTACGAAAGAATCAGGTCCAAACATCAAGGTCGTCTACGAACCCTTCACGCAGGTACTCTTTTGGAAGGAGGGACCTGATAGTATATACTCGTTTTCAATAAATCTTGCATCATCGAACAACGCAGTTGGTGGGAATCTTTTGGTTAGGTTGGAACATGTCTGCCGTGACATCGCCGTGGACATTTGTGGAGGGTATGTTACCAATGATATAATTATACACATTCGAAAATTCACTTTTAGGTACGCGTATGTTTTTTAGTTAGTGCGCAAGCATGCCATCATACCATCGCCGCCACATTTTATTGTATTTATCGTGTCAGTCTGGTCGCTAATCGACCCCCACGAGTAGTGCGTCAACCCCCGTTAATTTACTTTTTCGTAAGTGTATTGAAAAACCTTGTTTGTAAACATGGAAATTTATCACTGCAGCACTCGGTCGCCATGCCAAACTTTCTTCACTTGTATCATCGATATTTCTATACACTCGTAAATCTACTCGGGATGCTCGGCGCTCAACCTGATACGATCAATGTAAGAAACTGTGGTGGGGGCTCGCTTGCACTGTTTTCCGCACCTGCAATACATTGTGTTTAATCACCACAAAAAAAAAAACGAATTTGTGACATCTACCAATCTGCACTGGGTCCGCGTGGTGATTACAACCCACTCCCTTTTACAGAGAGCAGGTCTGTGTCCCAGCTGTGGGAGTGTTACAAGCTGACCCGATAGCCGATATACGGATAGCCGTCTTTTTTGTGTGTAGGCGCAACATGTTTTTTCTTCCATTCTGTCCTGTCACCCGTCACACTATCACTAACTTTACCCTTTTCTTTCATATCCTTGGTAGGAGCCCATTCACTTTGGCTAGTGCTTTTCAGAATGTATCCTTGGATTGCACCATATGTCTTTGGCTTTGTAGATTGGTCCTAACCAAATCTGGGTCACCAATTAACCTCTTCGCACACCTTTCCACTGAATCCAAAGCCACTAGATGGTATTTTGCAGCACCAGCCCATATGTGACATATGTGACTACAGTACTCCACACACGATCGGACCTGTGCTTTGTATAACAATAGAAGCTGTCCCGGTATAACGTACCGCGGGACCTTTACAAGAACAAGCAGTTTTCTAGCAGCTACTGTAGCTTTGGACTCAATGCACCGCCCAAAGTTTAGGTTTGATGAAATCTTAACTCCTAAGAGCTGCAGGCGGTCCGTGCCTTGTACACATGTACACTCATCTCTTTTTGTAATATCCTACTAATGAATACTTATAAATTACAGGTATATTTACTGGATTACAGACTCTGAAATAGAGAGAGCTCGATTAGATGGCACCGAGAGAGAAGTTTTAATAGACGGCAGTGTTTTTTTGCGAATAAGTTTGGCCTTAGACCAACAAACAAAGAAAATGTATTGGTTTGAAAAAACATCTGCTGAAAATGTTTATCCCTTGTCTATTCAAAGTGCCAATTTTTATGGAAAGGACAGAGCAACACTATATAAATTTAGTAACGAAACTTCTGCAAGTTCATTGGCCGTATCAAAAAATTTCATCTACTGGAAGAACGATCAAAAGGAAATCTGGCAAATGGAAAAGAATCAATCAAAAGATGGGGAAATAAAATTTTATTCAATGCCTAGCCCAAACTGTGGATCCTGTGAATTTATATCAGCCAACTACATCATAAAGGAACAAATTCAGGGAATAAAGAGCTGCGAAGCTGCGCAGCAGCAGGTTCCGATTAACTGGAACACTGAATCTCCAGTTTCAATCTGTCATAACTATTGCTTGCAAGGAAATTGTAGTGTTAATGCTGAGGGACAACCTATATGCAGGTAAAACGTGTTCAACTCACTAAGCGTCCCTTAGCTTACAACACCGCTCAAGTCGAAAATTGGCGATTTTCACATTTGAATGCCTTTAGATGGAGCTGCTCATTGCGCGTCTAACCATTGGTCACATGATATAGATTTCGGCCAATCAGAAGCCATAATTCGAAAAGTAGTGATAGCGTGCAAGTCGGCTGGCCTCTCACACAGTTTTTTTCGTTTCCTGTAAAGTTGGTAAAAATGACTTATACGGTGTTGTTAGCTAAGGGACGTAAGGCTTATTAGATATTTAGGATCAGGGCCCCACAAGTTAAGCATTGAAATCAACAACATTCCTACCCAACGGTGCGTTTTCATGAATGTTAGAGATCATTTTGAAGATTGCCAGAGCCGCCAAGAACGACATTTGTATAATGATATTTTGAGAAGTCATTTTGCCATGTCTTCATTTTATGATTTTGTAATTTAACGCGTACAGTCAAATGGGGTGAATAGAAACTCAGGGGTAAATTGAAACAAAACTTCAAAGGGTATTTTCACAATATTTGAATATTTTTTGCAGCTTTTAACTATATCAATTTATTAATGAATTGTTATTCTAAAAAGTCGATGCTTTGTTAGAAGCCGATAATATGGTATCAAAGTGAAAAACCTTGTTTCTATTCACCCCGTTTTACAGTACCTTTATAATATTACTAGCTTCTGCCCGCGGCTTCGCTCACGTAAACGTAGGTTTCTCCATACAAACTTTGGACCCCCGCTTCACTCCCTTAGGGAGTGAATTTTAGAAAATCTTTTCTTAGTGTTCGCCTACGTCATAAAATGAAACCTTGTGCAAAATTCCACGCTCCTAGTCCCAGTAGTTTCGGCTGTGCGTTGATATGTCAGTCAGTCAGTTTCTCCTTTTATATATATAAAATATGATTTGTTGTTTTTTGGCATCTACAAAAGTGACTTTTTCTGAATGGTCGCGCACTTTGTTTGCCGATACTATATGTATAAGGCACCAGATAAATGTGGAATAAAGTACTTCGACCTTTTCCAAATATTTTTCTTTCATGACTAGAAAAAAACGTTTTACAAAAAAAATACAACAGACTTCAATGTATAAAACCGAGCAAGTGCGAGTCGGACTCGCGCACTGAGGGTTCCTTACAAACTTACCTACGAAAATAGTTTATTCCCGAATTGAGTTACAAAGATTTTTCTGAATCGCAAAAATGTTTTTTTTTTTTTGTGACGTAACTACAAATTTTTAGTTTTCAGATTTTTTTCTATACTTGTGCTATGAGACCTTGCTTCAAGCTTAATTTAAGGATTCTAGGTCAACGGGAAGTACCCTATGAATTTTGATTCCCTTGAGAGTTTCGAAATATACGTTTTTTGCGACTTAAACGGCCGTATTTGTTTTTTTTTTGTTAACTCAGAAGTTTGATGTTTTCACAGCTTCAAGGGATCGTAGACCTGCGTATATGGTTTTAATTTCAAATTGATACTTGAACGCGTTCCCGAGATAAAGCGTCTTGAAAGACAGACAGACAGACAGACGGACCACAAAGTGATCCTATAAGGGTTCAGTTTTTTCCTTTTGAGGTACGGAACCCTAAAAAAATACATACAGCCGAACATAGAACCTCCTTCTTCTTGAAGTCGGTTAAAAATGTAAACGATCGCGATAGACGTCGATTGAAGACAGTTTTATGTCTTATTTCCATTGTATTTAAATTAAGAATTTCAACAAATGTGGGAGAGTCAGTGACCGTTATTCCAAGTCTTATCTGGCTCACAAATATTTGTAGGTCTCCTTAATTAATCTTACCTTCATTATTTCAGTTGTAAAGCCGGATACTCTGGGGAAAGGTGCGCAGTAGACGAGTGCCATAAACACTGTTTAAACAACGGTGTCTGTTCCCTGGACGAGGAAAATGAGCCAGTCTGCCAGTGCACAGCAGCTTATGAGGGTGCAAGATGCGACGTTTCAAAGAACTTTTGCTTTCAAGCAGCTTGTAGTGTCAATGCTGAAGGACATCCTAACGTTACCGTTACTTTGGGCAAAGCAGCGAAGTCGAGGCGTAATTCAACAGTTGTTCTCGAAAAAAATAACGTTATGTTCTGTAATGTTACCACCAAAAAATTGGTGGGTAAACCGCCAAGATAAGTTTGTGCTCCGTGTAATTAAATGTTTAAATAGGTATAGTAAAACCACATAAACTGCCATAAAATAAGCGAGATAGCAAACTAAACTGCGCTGTGTAGGTATATGTACAAGTGTTACAAAAACTTAAAGACTGCAGTGAACATTCAGTGTATGTTTACCTCCTATAAACTCTATACTACAAACCTATCAAAATAAGGGCGGAATTCACCAATAAAACTGATCGTGTTTTAACGTTTGGCTCGCATAAGGGCCTATTACGCCATTCGATATTCAGACAGTTTTAGTCTATGATTCGACATATCGCGTAGTGTACTTAATAGGAGTTAGACCGGTCTTACTCGGAACAAAAAATAAGACAGTCTGAATATCGTGTGCTGAATATCGCGTAGTATAATAGGCCCTATAATTGCGTTTAGCCGCTGTCACTAGTGTCACTTGTCTGTATTTTTCTTTTGTTGTATTTTTACAACGTTAAAACGCGATTAGTTTTATTGGTGAATTCCGCCCTTAGTTACAAACTGTAAGTAATAACAGTTTTCAATGTGCAATATAACTCAACAAAAATTTGATAGTTACGCGCTAAAGTGTTAGAGAAGCGATAAAAGGTAGGTAATAAAAAAAAGTAAACAGTGAAAAAATCAAACAAAGAAAGTGACCTGTCTGTGAAGTGCACTTCACAGACATTTGAACTCAAAATTTGTTCAACGTACTTCCTAATGACACAGTATCTATTCCGTATTTTTGAACAGCCCCCCTAGCCAAGTTACAACCGTTTCGTGTCGAATTAAATTCTCGAATCGGTAACGCCTCGGTGTCAGCAATTGTAGAAAACGATAAGTTGGTAGCCATGTTGACGCGCCTGAGTCGGCCGCTCGATCTACAATGTAGCGTTTGTATAACAAAGGATGTAGCGTTGAACATTGTAGAAACGATAACAATTAATTCTATCATTTTGAAAGATGTGAACTTGGCTACGAATTTTCTATTCGTTTGTTCTGACCGAATTTACGTTGAGATAATGTCATTCCCATGCATTTGATTAGTTTTCGACTAGCGTTAACGATTGCAGATTATCAACTTGGCTAGGGGTGCAGGTTATTCACAGATCAACTGGCTCGGTGCGCCAAGCGTTAGCTTCAGCCGCTTCACAAGAGCACGGGACAGAACCGAGCGTACCGTCTAAAAAATCTGTAACTTTTTTGTTGATTGAAGTAAATAGCTGAAATTTGGCACGTAGTATCTCCAGAGTATATAAAATCCAATAATGACACATCAAATGTTTAATTTAGAATAAAAAATAATATTTTTATAATATTTAACCATAGCTTGTTTAACTTATTGAATTATAATTTTACAGTTTTATGATATTAAACCTATTTTATGTTAAGTATATTTATATTACATATAAATCTTACATTTAAATAAATGACAAAATAATATGATATAACTAGCTTCTGCCAGCGGCTTCGCCCGCGTGAATGTAGGTTTTTCCATACAAACTTTGGACCCCCGTTTCATTCCGTTAGGAGCTGAATTTTGGGAAACCCCCACTTAGTGCTCGCCTACGTCATAAAAGGAAGCTTTCTGCAAAATTTCACGCTCCTAGTCCCAGTAGTTTCGGCTGTGCGTTGATATGTCAGTCAGTCAGTTTCTCCTTTTATCTATAGGTATAGAAGATAATCCACTCGAATAATATATTTTACAATTAATGTACGTAATAACTTCTATTTAAATATCTAAGAGGTTCTTAGCTTCGTCTAACAATTCCTTGGAAATAGTGACTGATGGTTTTCTGATACTTGATATATAAGGATCTGATGTAAATAGAAGACCATGAAATACGTCTTGATTCGTTGCGGACCTAGAGCATTTTCTAGCGTGATGCAATCTGAATTTTATGTAATCTTTATTACGAGATTCTTGGGCATACTCAGATAAATTACCAATGGGCAGAACAGCAAAATTGTCTTATACTTTCCCCATGTATTAAGATTTTATGTACTGAAGAAGGCATATTATACCACATATATTTTGTTACGTACCTACAGTTGTGCGGTTGCGCGAGAATATTCACCATTTTTTTCTAGATATACAGCAATACCGGATGCTAAAGTTTGAAGAATAACATAGAACCTTTTAATAAGTTCCTCGTCAACTCCTGTAATTTCTGAAGCGCAATCAATAGTTCTCAAAAAAACGCCGAGCTGTATTGCCGTCATTGCTGTTTCCACTTCCTTGTCGGGGCTTATCAACGTGCAATCTCATTCGGCTTCGAAACTAACTTTGTACAAGCTTTTTCTTGTCTTCTTTACTTTTTTATCTTCCGGAGTTCTCACAGCCCATTTTTTTAATGAAAGGTTATATAAAATATGTAAAATGAACTCCATGCACCTGATCCATGCGTGCAACATAGACAAACCGATCAATCTTCTCCTAATTATTCATTTCGCTTGGTTTAGCCCCACACACTGTACACACAGCTCCAGAACTTGTGTCAGTTAGAACTTGTGTAACTTTTCCACCCACCATAGTTAGAAATAGGTGGTGAATTATTTCAATTACCTGTTCCTCTTAGTGTATCTTTGAAGTTTGCAAATTATTAATATGACCCCGAATATCACCAAGCACTGATCGGGTTTTCTCGGGCGTTTCTTTGCAAGTTCCATCAATATGCATACGGTATTCGCGGTATAGCGTATGAGTGGTTACAAAGTTACCTCACTAATAGACAACAATATGTAGAAATTAACAATATTAACAAGGACATAGAATTCACTTATAAATCTCAATTATCATATAACAGAGTTGGAGTCCCACAAGGTAGTATACTAGGCCCACTTCTATTCCTACTCTACATCAACGATTTGCCTAACGTGATAAATCATCACTGTACTCTTTTTGCAGATGATATATCGCTAGTAATTTCACAAAAACCTAATACCACTTTTGACAGTTATAATAAGGAAGTTACCGAAGCTGTTCGGGACATTATTCAATGGCTAGAGTGTAATAATTTAAAAGTTAATATAGACAAAACCAGAGTCATACAATTTTACAATAGAAAACAATATAATTACAAATTAACTGTCTCATACGATAACAATAATATAGCACAATCCAATAGTATAGTTTTCCTTGGGATGTCATTAGATAGTCAGATCTCATGGAAATTACACATAAAAAAAAAACTTGGACTTGGACTTGGCATGTCATTAAAATCTGTAACAAAATAAACAGATATGTTTATGCTCTATGGCGTCTTGCACGAATCTCCAGCCAAAAAACAGCTCTACAAGCCTATCATGGATATGTAGCTTCCAACCTACGGTCTGGTATTATTTTATGGGGTGGTTCAGTAGAATTCAATAGAGTATTCCTAGCTCAAAAGCAGTGCATTCGTGCACTTTGTAATGTAGATTCCTTAACTTCATGTAAACCATTGTTTAAAAAACTAAACTTGCTAACAGCACCATCCATGTATATACTTGAGTCTTGTGTTATCGTTAAAACACATCAGTACCTATACAAATCCTTTGGTGATTATTGTAATTTTAATACCCGTTATCCCAATAGCTTTTCCTTGCCCAATATAAAAACCGATCTGTATCGAAGAAACTGTTATCCCATGTCAATTAAATTATTTAACAAATTACCGAGTGACCTGAAAGACTTACCCATTACATTATTCCGAAAAAAATTGTACTCCTGGTTAGTCGATAAATGTTTCTACACGACCCAGGAATACCTTAGTTCTAAGAATAGAAAATTACTGTAACACCTCGCTATGTTCCTATTAGTGCAATAATAGCCAGTTATGTTAATATTATGTAATTAAATGTTAAGAGTATGTATAGGTACCTAGGTACCTAACCATTCCTTTTAATTATTATTTTAAGTTTCGCATACCAGAAATGGTGAATATGAGGATCTTTACTGTTATATTGTATAATGTAACATTCATGTACCATATATATCTACCCATATTATGGGAATAAATGATTTGACTTGAATTTGAATTGAATTGAATTGAAATAACGAATAGAAGAACAAGCTGGATTTTGCCATATTACCTCATTTGTTTCTGTGTCAGTCAGCTTTATTGGTACCAAAGACGCTATAAATAAGTTTGCATTTGAGACTAAGTCACTCTCATCTGTTAAAACTTATTCTCATCTGTTAAAACCCCACATCTATAAACCATCACATCCCCACTTGGTAAACAATTTGACAAGATTTTCTTGTTGGTTTGTAAACATTTTCAATCTTTTAGATGCGAGCAGAAGTGTGACCCAGCAAATCTTGTAGATTTACTTTAGCACTTGTATCGGTTATTTGAATGCTGGATAGTGGAGGATAACACAGTTTTTTGGCATCCGTCAATAATTATATGGGAGCAGTGGTGGCCGAGTGGGAACGACCCCGACTAACGATTGTAGGTCGCGGGTTCAAACCCAGCCAGGCGCATTACTTTGTGTAATTTATTTCATCATCACTGCTCTCAAAACGGTGAAGGAAAACATCGTGAGGAAACCGGCATGTCTTAGAACCAAAAATTCGAAGACATGTGACATCCACCAACCCGCAATGGGCCCGCGTGGTGGATTACGGCCCATTCCCTCTCCTAGAGAGGAGGCCTGAGTCCCAGCAGTGGGAACATTATAAGGCCGACTATGCTATATGCTATGCAATAATTATATTATATGATGGCAATAAGTCGAAGTTTTTGTTAATCAGACTTGCTCGAAGTAATCCGTATTGTGATTTTGAAAGATCTAAATCTGCAAATATACTTATTTAAAGCTTCATCCAGCGTAAAATCTGTTGCATTGCGACTTTCATGAAATAATTTTTCCTTCATGATCCTTTTTTCATTTCTACCACAATTCCGCATCATTGAAACAACAGTAGCTTCTTCGAATTCTCCTTCAGACCGCAATCCTTGAACGTATGCATTATGTATATATAGGGTGACTGGTAATTAGTGACCGATACTTAAACACGTGATTGTACTCATGCTTACAAACAACTTTCCCAAAGAAACTTTTTTTTATACTAATTAATTTAATCACAATAACAAAACAGCAGCAGCAACTGTCTTTGGATATTATTTTACCGAAACATGTACGTACATTGTTTACGTCATCGATAACGCGGGCGCGGTCACCGCGCCTTTAACAGCTGATCGGGTGAAGGCGCGCGCGAAATTCAAAGTTTCAAACAGCTGTTTTGTTATTGTGATAGAACTAATTAGTATAAAAAAAGTTTCTTTGGGAAAGTTGTTTGTAATCATGAGTACCATCACGTGTTTAAGTATCGGTCACTAATTACCAGTCACCCTATATATAAAAATCAATGCCACTTTTCGTTGTAATTTTATAACTCAAGAACGGGCTCACCTATCCAAACCAAATGTTTAGGCTTTGTTCAGACTATTTAGATTTTAGTAGATGGTTTATGTGAAGTTTGCACAAAATCGGTCAAGAGGTTTCTTCATTTATCACATTTTTTGTAACAAATGAATTCAATAAATTGGCGGATAATTTTGTTAATTGGGATTTTGCTGTCAAATTGAAACTTGTACCTAGGTAGAGTGGGGTAGAGTAGGGTAGGGTAGGGCAGGGTAGAGTTGGGTAGAGTAGTCAGTTGACGGGAGCGAAGCCGCGGGCAAAAGCTAGTTATGTATATACTCGAGTCCATATATTCTTGTACCAACTCCATAAATTCTTCCTTTTTTTCGATTTCGCTGATAGATTTTCATAAGACTGGCGGACGTCCACGTTCTCCAGATGTAGGTGTAAAATCCATCGGTGCTTCTTCGAATTGTACCTTAAATTCACCGTCTAACCACGATGTATTTTCACTAAAGAAACGTTCTTTAGTTTTTATTTTATTTTATTTTATTAGGGAAGAAAACCGATATTACAATATATATTACACTTATTAGTACGTATACAAAACTAAATCAATGTAATAACCACAACATTTGTTTTTTAGTTCGGTTAGATTTGGTCCACCGATCGTTAAACGTTGTTGTAAGCCATTTTTGAATACGTTTCACAACTAAGTTTTTCAGACGACAAACGGTGGTTTTCTTCTAAGTATTTTTGAATATCTTCTGATTTTGTTCCATGATCAATGAAAAATTCGCATAATACTCGTCGAGGCACAACAAATTCACTCATTTTGTTTTTACTTCTAACTACTACTTTTTTTTTTACCGAGGTTGGTGAAGACTATATTTACAACACAACACACACAAGAACACTTAAGTACTGGTAAATGACAACGTAAATCAGTAAATTTTATACTAAAATTTCGTGTGAAAAAATATTATTATCTAGTGTCATTATCACGTTTCTAACCACCATCTACTATTTAATTTTATTTGATTTTAATTTTAAATTATTCTAATTTATTTAATTTGATTTTAATTTTAAATTATTTTATGTTATTCTAATTTATTTAATTTGATTTGCTTTGTTTTAATTGTTTTGATGCAATGATTTTAATTTGCAATGTTTTTAATGTATTATTAAGTGATGTAATTTTAATTTTATTTTAGTACGCAATTTATATTTGTAATTTGTAATTATTGTAATTATTATTTGTTTTTATATGGGAATAACTTTCTCCTGATTAAATTAAATGATTATTATTTCTTTTATTTATTTTATATACCTACATATTTTGTACATTTTTAAATATTTCTTAAAACTTATATAAAAAAAACATTTAAAAATATAAAAAATTGTAGTCCGCCGGTGTCGGAACAGGGTCCAAGCTACCGGTGGTTAGGGCTCCAGAGACAGGAACTTCCTCACAATGCGAGCCGTATTGAGGAGTACTGCCTTCTGTATCAGGCCCTTGATCCAACCGCGCAACGACAGTTTCGGCAGGTGGTCGTCTAGACTTTTGGCCATCAGGCCATTGGCGGTGACAACAATCGGCACAATGATTATTATTATTATTACTATCTATGAAGGTGGTTAGTAGTACTGATATAATGTACAATAACAACTTTAACTACCATTTCCTACCCTTTCACCGCGATAGAGATATACAAAGACTACTTAAACATGTAATTCACAGTGTTAGCAAAACATTAACCACATCTGACCGAACGATATAAAAAAAAAACATTACCCAAAGAGTTTAGTAGGTAATATATAGGGGAACTCCCACCTTACCTAAAGATTAAGTAAATAGATAATATTATTTAAGAAAAAAAGGTAAAAGTAGTCTAAATATCCAAAAATCTCACCAATCACAACTAAAATAATTTTTGATATATTTTGTATTTTCCCCATCAGGCATTTTTCGTTTCACTTCAAGGGGAGCAGACTCGGGCAATTTCTTTTTTGCCCTGATTTTAATTAGCTACTCTATGTGATGCTATCAAAATTACGACATGGGCAGACACAGCTAACTGTCAAAAGTCTATGTAAAGTTTCTAATAAGGATAGAATATTAGGTCCTGAAATAAAAATTCTATACCTCCTTAGTTTTCACATAATGGTCCACTTAAATTATTTTTAAATAGAGTACTTCATAACCATTCTAATATATCACACTTACAAATTTGCTGTGAAAATAATAAAAATATGACCAAGTAAACTGATGGAATTATGTTCTAAAAGATTGACATAATTTTGACGAAGATGAGTAATGTACTCGCCATTGACATTAATACCTTATCCATTCCAGTCCAGAACCTTGATGACATCCTCCATTGCGGCCGTGAACAGTTTCGGAAAAATGACGTCTCCCTGCCTCACACCCCACTACAGGAGGATAGGTTTCGAGTTCTAGCCCTGCAGTCTGACTGACATAGTGACGTTTTCGTACAAACACTTCAGCACTTCGATGTACCTATAGTCAATCTGGCACCGTTGGAGAGACTGCAGCACAGCTCCAGTCTCGATCGAATCAAAGGCTTTATCGTAGTCCACAAACGCTAAGCAGAGAGGCAGATTATACTCCTCGGTCTTCTGTATAACCCGCCGTAGCGTATGTATGTGGTCTATGGTGCTGAAGCCTATTCGGAATCCGGCTTGTTCAGGAGGCTGGAAGTCGTTGTCTACCAATTGATGCAGTTCACTAATCTAAGAATTATACAAATTGCGAATTTGTATGCACATCTTTTGTCGATGGTCTTCAATCTATAGATATATAGGGTGACTGGCAATTAGTGTACGATACTTAAACACGTGATTGTCCTCATGATTACAAACAACTTTCCCAAAGAAACTTTTTTAATATACTCACTAGTTTGTAGGTAAATTCACTGATTAGGTACGTCCATGTATGGGTTTGCAAGCTGCCCGGGTGTTCTATCACTATTGTAGGTACGACGGCGTCACGCGGCTAACAGCTGAGCGGTCGCCAGTCGCAGGCGCGCGCGCGTATTTAAACAGCTGTTTCATTATTGTGATAAAACTAATGAGAATATAAAAAAATTTTTTTTGGGAAAGTTGTTTGTTATCATGAGTACAATCATGTGTTTAAGTATCGGTCACTAATTACCAGTCACCCTATATATAAAACACAAAAATTGTTTCTTACTATGTCTACATTAATATATAGAGTTAAAGTTTGTTTTTTTTTATTTGTAGGAGGTAATCTCTGGAAGTACTGGTAGGTACGATTGCTAAAATTTTTTCACCGATAATAGAAAGCTGCTTTATTCCTGAGTGACAGGCAGGCTATATTTTATGTACGCGGGCCAAGCCGCGGGCAAAAGCTAGTCTGTTATAGATTTTGAAACAATCCAATTTATTTTTGCCCCAAACCAGTTATATTATGAAGATGGTTTTATATAAAACAATCAAAATTCATTTCTTTATTTTTAGTGTTAGTGGTCAAACGCGAGCTTATGAATAATTATTCATACTAATATTTTATAGAGGAAAGATTTAATTTTTTGTTTGTATGTTACGATTTAACTCAAAAACTACTGGGCCAATTTTCAAAATTCTTTCACCAAGAGAAAGTTCTGTGGAGGTATGCGGAACAGAGAGTAAAGTCCTGCAAACCTCCGTTGAAAAGGGAGGATCCTCCAACCAGACGGGTGTTATGTCTGGTGGGCTATTGCCCGATAGATGATTTCGGGCTGTTCTATATGTTCTAATCGCGCGGAGAACTTTGATTGCGCGATGCAGGATTAGTTCTTATGTGACGCCATAGATGTCGCTACATCACTCCCCTCCGGAGATCGGAGATCGATGGTTCTTGATGCTTCTTGATGCGTGCCAGGCCAGTGGTAGGTTGGTTCCAGTGGGTCGGAACCGAATGCCGCATAGTTCTCGGTGAGTCGGAACTGTCTGCGGTGATGCCCCAGTGAGTCGGGGTTGTGCTATCCCAGTGAGTCGGGATGATGCCCCAGTGAGTCGGGGTGATGATGTCCCAGTGAGTCGGGATGATGCTGTAGGCTCCAGTGAGTCGGAGTAGTGCTGCTGGCTCCAGTGAGTCGGAGCGGTGCTGTGCGACGTAGGGCTTGATTGCTGGCGTCGATCAGGAGAGGTTCTTCATAGCTCTTCATGTGACTGGCCGAAGGTGCGGTGTGCTTAGCCGAAGTTGCTGATGAGGCTGAGGGTGATGACCAGGTATGACCTGGAAGGCATGCTGGTGGTCAGGATACCCTTTAAAGCCGTGGGTGCTGGCTGTATGGCTCGCTGCTCGAAAGCTTGAGGAAGTGATGATGACGTCACGAAGGCTGCGCTGACGTTCTTTGTCGAGGGTTACCATTTTGGAGGTATGTGGAACAGAGAGTAAAGTCCCGCAAACCTCCTTTGAAAAGGGAGGATCCTCCGGCCAGACGGGTGTTATGCCTGGTGGGCTACTGCCCGATAGATGATTTCGGGCTGTTCTATATGTTCTAAACGCGCGGAGAACTTTGATTGCGCGATGCAGGATTAGTTCTTATGTGACGCCATAGATGTCGCTACAACAGTAAAAGCGAATGGAAGCATATGGTTCAAATCACAGGTCAAGTAAAAATTGTTATAGGGTTTTTGCATTAGGAGTATCGCCTTGCCCTTGCGGAGGCAATCGGCGGCGGGAGACCCTCGTGACTGGCACTCGTTCAGCCCAAGCTAAGGAGTGAGAGGGAACGGGCAGTCACCACCTTCTGCGAAGCAGTAATCGTCCAAACCGAGCCCAAGTCGTCGACGGCGCGTAGTGTTCCACGCGCGCTTCAGAGATGTCAGAAAAACCGTACAAAAAAAATACAAAAAGTTTATTTGTGTACACAGGTACAATTTAGTTGTTACAATAATTGTATTATATTAGTGTCTCTGTGTTCTGCCACAAATTAGCATACAAATATTAATTAGATAAAATATTATTACGTCTACTAAACAAAAAGTACACACATTAATGTATATCCACTAAAAGTTTGGTGTTTCTTCATTCATGAAATGTTTATTACCTACAAATTTAGAAAATATTATTACCTATTACCTATATTACTTATTACCTATAAACGGGTCACCTATAGAGAGCAGTGGTGGGCGGCTCCGACTTACGAGTTGTAGGTCGCGGGTTCAAACCCAGCCAGGCGCATTACTTTGTGTAATTTATTTCATCACCACTGCTCTCAAAACGGTGAAGGAAAACATCGTGAGGAAACCGGCATGTCCTAGAACCAAAAATTCGAAGACATGTGACATCCACTAACCCGCACTGGGCCCGCGTGGTGGATTACAGCCCATTCCCTCTCCTAGAGAGGAGGCCTGAGTCCCAGCAGTGGGAACATTATAAGGCCGACTATGCTATGCTATGGGTCACCTATATGTATATGTATATACAACACTTTCGTTTGTTTGAAGTACAAATTCTAGTTACTATCTAATATTTACAAAAGATAGATACATATTTACTTTATTTATTACATGCACCGTAGGGGTCCAGCAGGGCCGAAACCTACTAGCGCCATGGGTTCCCCACCGAAAACCGACCGACCCACGGGGTCCTGGAACGCAAGGCATAGAAGGAAAATAGGAGTGGGTCTATGTCTGAGCATGGTTTCCGCACTTAGTCCTATGCGGACCATTGTACTTACGTGGGCCATGGCGGTCATAACTAAATAGGAGTGGGTTTAAGCAAAAGTCTATCAAGCCCTTTCAGCCCACCCTAGTGTGAAAGAAGTAATTGGATGAATTCCCACCTAAAAAAAACTGGGCAAGTGCGAGTCGGACTCGCGCTCTGAGGGTTCCGTACAAACTTGAAAGGTAAATTGCGGTTTATGATTTATGACGTATTAAAAAAAAAAACTATTTACCAGATCTCGTTCAAACCAATTTTCGGTGGAAGTTTGCATGGTAATGTACATCATATATTTTTTGGGGACACACATTTTACCACTTTGGAAGTGTCTCTCGCACAAACTATTCAGTTTAGAAAAAAATGATATTGGAAACCTCAACATCATTTTTGAAGATCTATCCATAGATAACCCACACGAATGGGTTTGATAAAAATAAGATTTTTCGAGTTTCAGTTCTAAGTATAGGGAACCCCCAAAATTTATTGTTTTTTTTTTACCTTCCATTTTTGTGTGAAAATCTTAATGCGATTCACAAAATACATCTACTTACCAAGTTTCAACAATATATTTCTTATAGTTTCGGAAAAAAGTGGCTGTGACATACGGACGGACAGACAGACAGACATGACGAATTCATAAGGGTTCCGTTTTTTGCCATTTGGCTACGGAACCTTAAAAAAGCAAAAAAAAAAACGCCTAGCCCCCACTGGAGACGCCCTGGGTCGACGGCGCAGTGTTCCACGTGCGCCTCAAATAGATGTCAGCGAAATTGATACGGCCAGTTAGGGCTGCCAGCCAGGGCTGCGGATTGTTCGAAGGACACCGTAGTCCTCGCAAAAAAAGGGGCAACTGAAGGAACCTAGTGTCCCTGTTTTAGTCCGTAAAAGTCTGACATTCAATCCCACTTCACCCAGAGCATAAGAAGTCATGATGATTACCCCATAAAAAGAGATTTTGCATTACAAATTCTGAGTAGATGCCCGTCAAGTATGAAAGTTAGTGGTGTAATCACCTCCATGACTCGGAAATCAGGTAAAGCCGTTGGACTTGCGACTGATCTCTTCCCGGTCTTATCGGATTACCATACCCATGCGACTATAAGGGCTGAAACTGCTTAAAGCGAACGCTCGCGTCGGGCACCCATCGCGTGTCAACGCGCGTCATTCGGTCAAACGGTCCCCGTCCCGGAATCCAGATTATTACCTACGCAGTGTCAGTAGTTCAACTTTAACGTTGTGCATGTAGTCGTTTCGATGGAGAACTTAATATCGATACATTGTTGTATCGATATTTTTTCAACATGCCTAACCCAGCTGTATGAAAGTAAATTAAGGGAAAAGGGGTATATGTGGATCATGGTAAGTTCTGCAGTTTCTGTCTACAATATAGGGTGACTGGTAATTAGTGTACGATACTTAAACACGTGATTGTGCTCATGATAACCAACAACTTTTACTATGGGAACAAACCTGAAATCGCGAAAAAAAAATCAGCTGTTCAGTACATTTATGTTTGCCTAATGTACTGAACAGCTGATATTTTTTTTCGCGATTTCGGCTTTGCTCCCATAATAAAAATTGTTTGTTATCATGAGCACAATCGCGTGTTTAAGTATCGTACACTAATTGCCAGTCACCCTATATAATATGGAGGAAAAAGGCGTAAGACTATATATATTCTGATTTTTAATTAGCTAGACTAAACTGAAAGCAATGGACAATGCACCGCTGTGATTAAACCATTGTTATAGCTGTCACTTTGGTCCATCTAATTAAAAATTATGGGATAGGTAGGTATGTATAACAAAGAAATATATAAACATTCGTAAGCATGAGATTTAATTTTAAATATTTACATTCCAACTTTAGATACTAATAATAATCCTGTATTAACATTTTAGTACCAAACAATGTTACACAATGTTAGTGGCGCCGAATCTCTTGTGCACTAACTGAACATATTTTAAACAATCACTCTCTCATAAAATAGTAACGTTTATAAAAGATAGCAAGAATTTTAGTACTGCCAAATTAGTTAGTATTTACACGTGATTTCAGAACGTGTAGATCAATAGTTGGGTAAGGCCTACTTTACACGGACGCGTAGTTTCATAGACGCGTATTCGACATTATACGCTTGGTGTACAGTACGGCCGACGTAACTTGGCGAGCTTGAACATAGACAAATAAATATTAAAACACTTTGAGACAGAAAGCTACTAAAATAACTTAAGAATTAATTAAACAAACCTAACACTACACAAAAAACTTAACAATATAATAATAACAATCAACGAAAACTTTTTACACCGCCTGTGCTCAAGACAGAGACAGCGACACGAAAATAATACCAATGCTAACATGTGAGTGAGATATATTTTGCGTACCGAACATTGCCGAATAAGTGCGAAGCTTTACGAAGTTACCGAAGAGAGATGTGAGATGAGAGGATGTTGTTTAACCGATTTTTTTTTCAAATCGATTTAGATTAAGTTATAAAAATATATTTATATTCAATTTTCTATGGAGGTAAAAATATTCTCAAACAGTCGTTATTCTAGTAATCGTTTATAAATAACTGATATAATCATGTCTTTCAATCAAGAAAATAAAATTTTATTCGTTTTTAAGTCGAAATCTCGTTTACTAACGACAACATTCACTATGTTTGTAAATCTATTTCGTTCAATATCTCATATAAACAAAAATTAATAAACTCCAAATCGATAAATACCTATCGATTGCGATATTTGTTTGAATAAAGGGTCGATTGTGTTTACATAGATTCAATCTTTAGCCTAGATCTCCGCCCCGCGCACGTCGCCTCATGCCACCATTTGGTTCCTAAAAAACGTTCGTGCGCAGCCTTCTGCGCAAAGTTCGGGCTCGCCAAGATACGTCGGCCGTACTGTACGCCTGTGTGAAGCTTACATACAAAACTATGAAACTCTGTCGACGAAGCGGCAACGTTGTGCCGTCGTGTCGCGTCTATGAAACTACGCGTCCGTGAATAGTAGGCCATAGTTTCGTCATTATACGCAGGCATACACCAAGCGTATAATGACGAATACGCGTCTCTGAAGCTACGCGTCCGTGGATAGTAAGCCAGTTTCGTCATTATACGCAGGCGTACACCAAGCGTATAATGACGAATACGTGTCTCTGAAGCTACACGTCCGTGGATAGTAAGCCATAGTTTCGTCATAATACGCAGGCGTACACCAAGCGTATAATGACGAATACGCGTCTCTGAAGCTACGCGTCCTTGGATAGTAGGCCATAGTTTCGTCATTGTACGCAGGCGTACACCAAGCGTATAATGACGAATACGCGTCTCTGAAGCTACGCGTCCGTGGATAGCAGGCCATAGTTTCGTCATTATACGCAGGCGTACACCAAGCGTATAATGACGAATACGCGTCTCTGAAGCTACGCGTCCGTGGACAGTAGGCCTAAGAATACAAAGAAGTGCATCACGTAAACTAATTTGACAGAAGTAAAATTATTGCTATCTCTTTCTAGTTTTAACGATTAGTAAAAGAGAGCGATAGTTTAAAAAAAAAGTTTAGTTTCTGTACAAGAAAATCGGCGCCAGTGTGTTAGTATGCAGGTTTATAGGTATACATCAATATTTAATAGTTTTGACAGCTGTCTAGAAGAACCTATTCGACTATTTGGCTGAACGATCAATTTCTATGCCTATCAGATAAATTTACGCTTAACAATACTAAAAAAAAAATTTGTGAGTGTCGAAATATACGTTTTTTGGCGACATAATCGGCCGTATCTTTTTTTCGTTAACTTAGAAGTTTGATTTTTTCAAAGCTTCAAGGGACCTTAGACCTGAGTATATGGTTTTAATTTCAACCCGATACCTCCACGCGTTCCTGAGAAGACAGACAGAGTCTTGGAGAACAAAGTGATCCAATAAGGGTTCCTTTTTTTTCCTTTTTAGGTAAGGAACCCTAAAAAGTTACACTAATCCTTCATTCTTTATTGTAAACAAAAACATAATATATGGTGATACAGACAGTTTATGTTGTACAAAGGTCAGCAATGAGTTTACACACACGAGTATGAGTTAGCACTAATTATAACATCACAAACTTAAAATCTAAGAAAGTTGAATGTAAAATAGAAGTAGAATATCAGATTCGCCTGGTTTTAATTCTCTAATCTAAATACAATAATATACAGAGCTTAATTAACGAAATTTCGCAGTGGGATATCCATATGACATTAAAACAAAAAAAAAAGATTATTTCAAGTAACTACGGATCGCTGGTCGTCTAGTTATTACTTAAAATACGCTTCTGGGTAAAAATAACAATAATTGTATAAAAATATCGACTTATATTCTAGAGATAGACAAGCACGTTCATGGAAAATATTTGTCGAAATACTGAAAAGTTAAAACAAAAGTTCGCTGCAGCGCTAGATTGGCATTACGCCGTTTAATAGAACTATTAAAACATACAGCGCTAAGATAGTTTTTAGAGGATACTTTTTTCGCGACCAAAATGTCTTAAGCGCCATGAATTTCGTGGCACTTACGCGTTTCGTTCAACATAGCAATGTTCAAGGTGTATGGATTACACTACACCTGAGTCGATTGAAGTGAGTGTTCGGCACGCGTAATCTAGTGCGTAGTACATAATATATCGATGTATAAAAACCTCAGATACATTAGGGGACAAATTGTCCCCCAAGATGACGTGCAACGCTCAATGTACGTGACGCTGCAACGTTGCCCCGCAACTTGCCCTCCAACATTTTACAACGCATTCACGTGACGCGGGACATGTTGGTTAATTTGAGAGCGTTGCGCGTCATGTTGGGGGACTTTTTGTCCCCTACTGTGTCTGAGGTTTAAGTGTAACAGTCACAAGTATACAACCGTGTCTCAGACATCGACGTACAAATGTGTAAGGGTGGATTTTTGTCAGTGTTTCCCTAAATAAAAAAAAAACTGTACTTTTTCATTTTAAAATGTATGGAGGTATGTGGAACAGAGACGATCCTCCGACCAGATTGATATTATGTCTGGTGTGGGCAACTGCCCGATAGATGATTTCGGGCTTTCGTACATGTTCAAAACGCGCAGAGAACTTCAATTGCGCAATGCTTAAGTGACGCCATAGATGTCGCTACAAGACTAAATAGTCTTTTCTGTCATCCACCCTGTTATGAGATATGTTTTTTTTTGTTTCCATAGAAAACATTGCGAAGTTTCGTTAGCTAATTATAATTCTTCCTGCATTTTTATTAACTTTCGTGAAATGTGTGAGTTTAAGTTTACTGTATGAGTTTTCTATAGCTGAGAATATTATCGGAGGTAAACATCAAAAGCCTACAATACATTTATTTGTGACAGGAACATAAAATACTTCGAGAAAAAAATGCAGTTGAAAAGTAAAAATATACGTATGAGTTAGAAAAGCTGAAAGTATTATTTCAGTTATTTATTGCCATATTGTGTTAGATGTACCTACATGCTTGTTTTCAATTATTCTATTGTGCCTTTTTAAGCTGTATCGTTGTAATATCAATACTAAAAGTAAGAATTACCGTCAGAAACATTTTTACATTTTATATAAAAGTCTCTTACGTTAATTCATACTTCAGGACCTGTACCATGACGTTTAAAGTAAGATTGTTTCATTCTTATTTCCAGTGTGGGTAAGAGATGGCGCTAGATAACCTGTATAGCTCTGTCTCTTACCCACACTGAAATAAGAATGAACAATCTTACTTTGAACGTCATGGTAACCCTCCCTGGTATGTATATATACGTAAGCATATGTAAGCATATCGCATGCTTAATTATAAAGAGACCTAACTCAAATAGAGGGTATTTGAATTTGATATCTGAAAATAAAGTTCGATTTTCAAATAATTTTTTTTTTGTGTTGCTGACGATTTGGACACCACCAAATTTATTGAAGCTGTTTAGTACAGTCAGATAAAAAAGGTTTTAAAATATATATAATAATATTATAAAGAAATTTATTACCCAAAGTTGCCGCCTTAAAAAAGCGTTGCCAAAACTATTTTAGGGTGGATACCCTAAAATAGTTTTAAACGCCTTTTTCCCCATATATTATATTTTTAAAACTTGTTATCTGACAGTTACTGTACCTACTAAACAGTGAGTCCAAATCGTCAGTGAAAAAAATATTAAAATAAAAATGTGCCAATTTGGACACTGTGTCCGAATCGCCAGTAACTCTCTTTTTTTAAGTTACGTCTCTTTTTGATTAAGCATGCGATTGTCTATTTAATTGTGATCGTACTGTAGGTGTAGTACAAGCTTCGAAAATATAAGACAATTTCTTATCTTATATTTTAAATCTCATGTAATTGAACTATACCATGTTCTTTTTAAACCGAAGCTAAAGTAAGAATATAAAACTAATATCAATATAGGTAACAAAATATAATACTTACAAAGATCTATAATTTACATTTAAATTAAAAAGAAAAAAGATAATGAAAATAATTGATTAATACTAATAAAACTAGTTTCTTTATAACATTAGTATCACTACTATCGTTAGGATTCATTATCTTAATCTATAAGACTAGATTTTAAATTAAATAATGTTTTTATACAGAATATTTGAGAAAGCGGATACGAAGGATAAAATCCATGGCTTATTAATTATTGGAATAAATAAAAGATTGGCATGGACACCTAAAAATATTTCTATAGGGTGACTGGTAATTAGTGACCGATACTTAAACACATGATTGTACTCATGATTACAAACAACTTTCCCAAAGAAACTTTTTTATATTCTCATTAGTTTTATCACAATAATAAAACAGCTGTTTAAATACGCGCGCGCGCCTGCGACCGGCGACCGCTCAGCTGTTAGCCGCGTGATGCCGCCGTACCTACAATAGTGATAGAACACCCGGGCAGCTTGCAAACCCATAGGTGTACGTACCTAATCAGTGAATGTACCTACAAACTAGTGAATATATAAAGAAAGTTTCTTTGAGAAAGTTGTTTGTAATCATGAGTACAATCACGTGTTTAAGTATCGGTCACTAATTACCAGTCACCCTATATGTAGTGACAGCCAAGCTCCGTTGAGTTTGTTGGCCCTGCACATTGAGATGCCCCCCCCCCCGGCTTGAATGTAAAATAAACAAGTCAAGATACTTCTACCATTTAAACTCTTACCAATAGAGAATATTCGACACCCGAAACGAACAAGGTTGTAACATTAATTCAGTCATTTTTCAAAATGAACCTTAAAGTGACTACGACATGTTTGAATTTTGTTTGGACTGTAATCTGAGATACTGCCTTGTTCGATGCGGGTGTTCGATATGCATGAACAAAATATTTGTTAATTAAGCAGTTTATCAATAAATATACAATATTAGAATACTACTTATGCAAACAATATCAAATTTGGTAGAAAAGCAAACGAGATATAACAATTTTAAACAAATATATCTGTCTCTCTTAGCAAGACACCGTTTTCTATGGCTGCCATTTGGTACGCAGCCGTCGTTATAAAAAGGGCCACAACTAACATTCTTATAGAAATTAAAATAAATACATATTCGGAATCAGTATTTTTTTCTGATTTCGAATATGTATTTAAGGCAAAGAAAATGGATTTAAAGGCCAGCGGGGCTCTATTCGGGCGCAGCTGGCCGGAATTAAATGCAGTACGGTTTAGGGTGTCATGGCTACCTTAAAGTTAGCCATACACGCTAGGGTATACCTGACAGGTTTACCTTTTTTTTTTTATTAATGATAGGCTCGCGTTTGACCACCATCTCACCTGATGATAAGCGATGATGTGGTCGACGATGGAGCACGCTTGCCTAGAAGTAGTCTATTCACTCTTGACTTAAAGACCCCTAAGTTGTAGCTATCAGGAAACACAGACTCCGGCAAGGAATTCCACTCCTTAGCTGTACGCACAATAAATGTGTTCTCAAAACGTTTTGTGCGTATGGGTGGGATGTCTACCATGTACCGGTGGCGCAACGCCGTACGTCTAGTGGTCCGATGATGGAACGGACTTGGCGGAATTAGATTGTGCAATTCCAGTGCACACTCCCCGAAATGTAAACGATAGAAAACCGACAGGCTAGCAACTCGGCGGCGGCTTTGGAGCTTCGACTCAACAAGTGCATCATTGCCTCTTGGCTCGCCTGCACAGTTATACCTGTCAGGTAAGCTTGTGTGGAAACCTGCACAGTTGTGCAACATACACGCTCCGGTTTACGTGTATAACTTAACTAGCCGATAGAAGATTGTTTGGTACAATAATTTGGTAATTTGTAATAAAGATTTTGTCACGTTAAATCAAGAATATGCGTTGATTAAAATCTAATTTTTTAGGATTTTTTTTTTCGTACATTACATAACGTCTACACCACATACATTTTTGGCCTAATTGGTTACTTAACTAAATCTTTTTTTTTTCATAAATATGTAGGGTGACTGGCAATTAGTGTACGATACTTAAACACGTGATTGTGCTCATGATAACAAACAATTTTTATTATGGCAGCAAAGCCGAAATCGCGAAAAAAATATCAACTGTTCAGTACATTAGGCAAACATAAATGTACTGAACAGCTGATTTTTTTTCGCGATTTCAGGTTTGTTCCCATAGTAAAAGTTGTAGGTTATCATGAGCACAATCACGTGTTTAAGTATCGTACACTAATTACCAGTCACCCTATATAGAATCAATAATCAAAATCAGTTACAAAAAAAATAGATTGACTAAAATTAAGAAGGAACCTCTTCTTTGAAGTCGGTTAAAAGGATCACGTAACTACATCAAAAAAGATTTTGGAATTATCACATGTTCCTCTTCCTTTATTACGAAACTCTAAAAAAGGCGTAAGTAAAGGAATAGTAAATCATTTTAAAGTTAAAAAAAAAAGTTCTCCCAAATTATTTTACAAAAAAAAATTCGGAGCCGTTTTGTAAAATAAATGTAAGTTTAAATCTAAGAAGTAAAGAGATTTTATTTCGAGAAGTTTCCACCTATCCCTACTTACATTTGATTGTATTTTGAGTTTCAAGTAAGTATAATTATAATAGGTCTATGAAATTTCCGTTTTTTAAAACGGGTTGCTTTGAAGTGTTATATCTTTGGATTGACTTGGAATTATAAGTTCAAATGAACTTTATATTAAAGGTACGTTATTCTTTTTTCGAAATTAGGTATTTATTGGTTTCTTTGTGTTGTATTTTCTGTAATATCGCAGTACTTATAGTATATATAGTAAAATGTAATATCAAAGTGCTGATAAACTGGAAATAATTGAAATAAAAGTATAATTCGAGATAACTTCAAGTACTCAGGCATTTCTGTCTGCGGAGTTTAACGGCATTTACAGGTAATTATAAAAAAAAAATAACACGAAGGCTAAGGTGGAAGCGGAGCGGAACCCGCATTAGCCTTTTAACCTAACCTGTACGTGTCGGGGTAACCTAAAATAACGTGACCTCCTTCCCTGTTCTCGTATTTTAAACACATTGTCTTTAAGTAATAGAACATGTTTCATTTGCCCGTTATTTTATAGATTAACATTGATAAATATAGACGAAAATATATCTATTTTACAAATTGGCGGTGGACCAGCAGGTATTCTATACAATATCTAGGAATCGTATTAATATAATAAAACGGTGGCGACCCCAAAAAACATGGGACAAGAGCAGGAATATAATATTGTTTCTTAATTCGTCTAACTTTAGGTCAACATAAACTACCTATTCCGTTCTCTGCTTATTTTTTTTTAATTATATAAACTAGTGCATGACTGCGATCCTACCTGATGGTAAGCAGTGATAAAATCGATGATTGCGAATCGCACTTTATTAAGAGCTTTCAATCTAGTCTTGAAGACACCTAAATTACAATCGCTTATGAGCTTAAATCCATGCGACATGTAAGGTAGAACTACGCTGCGCACACGTGTGCCACACACGCCGATCTGGGCGCGTCGGTCTCCATACATTTTATATGGCAACTAAACTTGTAGAGCTACACTAGATCCACGCCACGCAACGTCGTTCTACGTACAAATCAGGCGTGGTCCACGTGTGCGTCGGTCTATTGTAGTTCTAGCGTTAAGGCTGCCATCAGACGGACAGCATCGCAGCAACCGCGCTGCCGATATATTCAACTGCATGCAGTTATCTGTAGACGGATGTGACTATGCGCAGTTGATGCCACGCATCTAACCCAGGAGCTCACGTGTAAGATTTGATCTTTAAGAGCTTCAGAATAAAGATGGCTTTGATCGCATAATGTAAATGTGCGTTCGACGCGACCGACGCGCGGGCGTTTTACTCCTTGACTAACTGAACACTAATTGTAAGCGTTTAGCGATGGACAGCGTGCGTCAACACTACACGACTGTAGCCGACCTCGTAAAGTTGAAGTCACAACTGTATGCAGATAATATTGATTTTACGCGACTGCAACCGAACGCGTGAAGTTGATATCATGACTGAACGAACTAGAACGTACAATGCGTTCCAAATAAGAATAGGATCGACGCCATGTTGTGACGTCACGTCATACTGTCAAATCGCAAGAAATTGGGCAAAATTGAAGAACTTAGAGATGAGCAAAATTGAAGAACTGGATTCTGATTAAACTATTTTCGTTCACAGTTCGTAAATAAATTAAATTTTAAAATTTTCTTGTTTTGCTCACAATAATAATTCTTCGATTTGACAGTATGACGTGACGTCACTACCTGTCAATCGATCCTATTCTTATTTGGAATGCATTGTACAACTGCACGCAGTTGAATATATCGAGTGCACGCGGTTGCTGGGATGCAGTCCGTCTGATGGCAGCCTTAGGGCGTTTTCAATTTATGCGTTTTTTGACGGCCTGCTGCGGTGCGGATGCGATGCGTTAGTCGTAATGCGTACAAACGATAAAAGCGCGCGGTACGGCAACCGTGCGGCAAACGGTCGACAACAGGAAGGCAACGTCACAAGCACCACGTGTACAACTCGGTGTTGAATAGCACAAACGCACGGCAGCCAGATAAATTTTCAATTTAGGTGCTTGTTGTCGGACTGCTAATATACTGCAACCTCCCTTAGAGTTAATCAGTTACGTTTTTGAGTTGAATTTCAATCTTACAATTATTTTGATATAGTTATTAAGGCTACATTATCTACATTGTATTTTCCGATGGCCTCGTATTCAGCTTATCGACTATATTGTTACACTCGTACTGTTTGAGGGACATAGTCGCTGCAGTAGCAAAATGGGTTTAAGTGAGGATGTGTGGCACTTATACAGCTTGGCTCGTTTCCATACCTACGATAAAAAAAAATAGCAATTAAAGTTCATGTTTCTATAAGGGTTTTATGGTTTTAGAGCTTTTTTATTCTCAAAAAACATTTGCAAAATCACTTAATGAGAAAATACAATATTTAGGCTTAAGTAAGAATACAAATTAAGTCGATTGGCGTAGTAGTATAGTACAAAATATGACACCTTGTCGCTGTGAGCGGTAGCTAAGCGCGGGGCGGCGAGCGGCGAGATCAAAAATATAATAATAATAATAATAATCCACAACTACCACACAACGCCGTCTAGTCCCAAGCTAAGCAGAGCTTGTGTTATGGGTACTAGACAACTGATAAGCATACTTACATATTTCTAAATACATACATATTATAGATAAATTACACCCAGACACAGAACAAATGATCGTGCTCATCACACAAACATTTATCCTGGGTGGGAATCGAACCCACGACCTCCGGCATAGCAGTCAGGGCCACTAACCACGAGACCAACAGGCCAGTCAAATATGAAAATGTTTCAAGCGCGCCACGAGACACCGCTCATAGCGCCGCGCGCCCGCTTACCGATGCCACCCCGCTCGCCGCGCCGCTCGCCACTAAGACCGAAGTCGTGACCAGGCCGTAAATGATACGATGTATAACGTTTTCAGGAAAATTCACACCCACACTTGCCACCACTTAGGCGAGAGGTCTTCTACTTTTGAAAACGTATACATGACGTTGACGTCTAACGTTTGACGTTGACGTTGTTGTATAATATCATTAACATAAGCGTTTTGACAGGTGCCAGGACCTGACGTCTTATTGCTGCCATCTGGTGAACGTCATTTTAGAAAACCCTCTATAATTCTAGTCCAGTCTACTCCGTATGAAACCGGAATTGGGTAGGTACAGACAGCGTTATCAACTGGTCACCTCGTGTTTTAATGTGAAGGGGGTACCCAATTAATTTAGCTGCCTGTACAACCAGAAAAAAACCGGTCAAGTGTGAGTTGTTATGAATTTAGGCCAATGGCAAGTATACTATAGGTTTCGCTAGTGTTTAGTAATAGTTTATTTCAGAAAAAATACACATATACAAGGTTCAAATGATTAAACTGTCTCGCGCTTGACTGGTTTTTATTATTTGTTATTACAGTGACAATAGAAATACACACTTTGTGAATTTCAACCGTCTATTTATTACGGTTCATGGGATAGATGGACGGACGGACGGAATTACAGAAACCTAAAAATATAAATGTTGCCATTCAATTGGAAAACCCTCGCATAATTAGGAGAAGGCAGTTTGTTTAAATACTTACGCGTTAGTTCTAGATATGTCCCTCGTATTGATCACGAATTTATCTTCCTTTTTCATATACGTCATTGAAGCTTCGTAAATCCCGTGACCCGGACCGACTACCACCTGGAAGAGAGAAGTTTTGTTTTTTAATTATTGGTCAGTATATCTCAGAACTCGGTCTTGGACCTTTGGATGGGTACGAGGAGCCGAAACCAACTCGCAGAGGATCTTTTTTTTTTTTTTTTTTTTTTTTTTATTTATGGCTTTGCACTGTTCGTGCTTATTGCCACTGACAATATTTTATATTTTATAATAACAAAACGTAAGAATCGATTACTCGCGAAACGATTAAATGTTACAAAGGATTTGGAAAAGGAAAGGAGATTAGTTGTTACTGGAATAATGAATTAAAATAATAAATTACAAATAACATTATATATGGAATATAATATTAAAATAGAAAATGAACGCAACCAGCTGATCCAACAAGAAGCCCAATCAATTGGTGCGTCTCTAAATTAACCTAAAAACTTATATAATATACTCTTTGCTAAAAACTAAACTACATATTATATAAAGGTACAATTATGTTGCAATAATGTATCAAGCGTTTTCATTTTTACATCTAAATAGCTATATCATTATTTACAAGGAAAAGTGCTATGATTTTGTAAATATTAAAATTAAAATTAAATAAGATACATGAGATAGAAGTGGGAAGAGGGACTCGGAGGGAAACAAGGCTCTGGAAAAGTAAGGAGTGATCATAACGGGGGCAAGCAAAAATAAGGTGGTTCAGATCTCCCACCTCAGCACCACATTCACACACAGGGCTCTGCACAATGCCGAGTCTGGCAAGGTGAGCAGGAGTGCACACATGACCCAATCTCATACGTATGATTATCGTTGAAATCTTTTTGCTTAGTTTAAACTTGCTAAACCAAGGTTTAACAGGAATAGATGGTTGAATAAAACGATAAAATTTCCCTTTCAGTGATTGCTCCGACCAAAGCTGACCCCAGGATTCCTGTAGATAAACTTTGGGCAGAGCAGCCAGATCTTGAGAGCAATTTTTGTAAGGAAAAACATCTCCACACAAAACGGCATCATTAGCTAATTGGTCTGCTTTCTCATTACCTAAAATGCCACAATGAGAGGGAATCCACGCAAAATGCACTAAGTACCCCATATGAGAGCACTTGTTGAGGAGTTCACGTGTTTCAAATATAATAAAAGGATTTTGACTATAGAAAGGAAATCTGGCCAAGGATTGTAAGGCACTCTTTGCATCAGTTAAAATAAGTGTTTTCCGCAAGCCCATAACAAGTATATATTCGACAGCTTTGAATAGACCGTAACATTCTCCCGTAAATACAGATGATTCGGGTGGGAGCTTTATTTTTTGTACAATATTATATTGGGAGTGGTATACACCTACTCCCACACATGAGTCTCTTCCGTGCTTCGAAGCATCTGTAAACAGGAGCTGATAACCCTTCCAGTCTTTATCCATAGTGAATTTGAAGCTATTGTTAGGACATATGTCATCTCGGTAAATGTTGAGGTTATACTGAATATTTGGTGACATAACTAATGAACTGAAATTACAATGAAATATAGGAAGAAATTGAGATTGGTGGCAAGGCGCTTCAATTAAATTGTATTTTCTAAAGCTTATAACTAAACACGGAGTAACTTTGTGTCTCCAGTAAGTGGACGAGGTTACTTCTTTAGAGAGAGTAGAAAGTTTATTTAGCAAAGGATGGTGTGTGAATTGCAAACAACGAGCCATGTATCTATCAGCCAAAAATTGACGTCGCAAATGAAGTGGAGGTTCTCCACATTCCACCTGAAGACAATTAATAGGACTGCTTTTCATTGCACCTGAAACTACTCTAAGTGCCTTAGATTGAACACTGTCCAGTTTCTTAAGGCCAGCAACATTAGCAGGTTCCAGCAAAAAGGTACCATAGTCCAATACACTTCTAATTAATGTGTTGTAAAGTAATTTTAATGAAAATGGATGTGCTCCCCACCAGACACCAGAAAGACATCTAATAATGTTGATATTTCGTTCACATTTAGCAGCTATATAATCACAGTGTGGTAAACCAGTAAGACGAGTATCTAAAATTAGGCCTAAAAATTTTACTTGGTTTTTAACTATTATAGGAAAATTATTATACTTCACTGTAACTACAGGAGGCTTACGCATTCTAGTAAATAAGACAATGTTGCTTTTATCAATCGACAGGTGTAGGCCGTTGGCGTCCAACCAAGTCTTCAGTAAACATAAAGAAGAAGTTAAGGAAGAACAAATATTTGAAACAGAATTACCTGATACATAGAGAAGTAAATCATCTGCATATTGAAGGACTTGTACGGACCCATTTAGAGAAGATTCTAAATCATAAGTGTAAATATTATAGAGAAGTGGACTAAGTACAGAACCCTGAGGGAGACCTTTCCATACTAAACGGGTAAATTTATGGCCTTCAACATCTAGATTTAAAGATCTCTCTGAAAGCATGTTAATTATGAAATTAGACAGCATTGTTGGAATTTGTAATGATTTCAATTTTTGTTCCAGGACTGATACAAGAACATTATCGTAGGCTGAGCTAATATCCAAAAAGGCAGCAATTACAGAGTTATTGGAAGAAAAGGCTAGGCGAATATCAGTTATGAATACACTAAGGTTGTCAATAGTACTTTTGCCTTTTCTAAAACCAAACTGTGATTTACCAAGCAAGTTTTTGCTTTCCAAGAACCACTCCAAACGATTTTTAATAAGGTGTTCGACAATCTTAGCTAAAACCGTCGAAAGTGCAATTGGTCGATACGATGTAGCATTAGAAGCAGGTTTATTCGGTTTTAGAACAGGAATAATTATTTGAGACTTCCAACTTAAAGGGATGTTGCCAGATATGAAGGCTGCATTGATAAGATTTAAATATATCAAAAGAACAGAGTCGGAAAGATTAGCTAAAAATGAATATGGTATACCATCTTCACCAGGAGCTGAATCCTTAACATGTGAAAGGACTCCTTTCAACTCACTTAGTGTGAAGAGAGAATTCAAGTCAGAATCAGAAATAGGAACATAAGGAAAATGCATCAAAGATCTCTGTTCAGGGACTGAAGAAGGAGCTAAATGATCCATGAACTCATTGGCTAACTCTAATGGCAGTTTTGAGGCTGTTGTGTCACTGAATGCTGACCTGAATCGTTTAATATTTCGCCATACTATGGAAACATTAACTGCTGGAGAGATAGATTCGCAAAATTTTTGCCAACCTTCGAATTTCTTTTTCTTAAGGAGTGTACGGGTTGCACGAGCAGCTTCTAGGTATAGCTCATAATTGAGCTGAGTCATATTATGACAGTAGTCTTTTTGTGCCTTTTTTCTTTTTTTAACAGCCTGAGTGCAATCAGCATCCCACCATGGTGGTGAGGGAATTTTGCCTGTAGCGCCATTTTTTATAGGGAAAGTATTATCTGCTACCTCTATTAAAATCCTTGTAAATTGATCAGCCAATAACTGAGGATCATGTTGTAAGGAATCAGATAAAGTAAGAACTCTCTCTTCTACTCCATTTTTATATTTATCCCAGTCTGCATTTTGTAGTCTGTACTTTAATCGTGGTGTGGGACTGCAAACCTCTGGCTTTTTATGTGGAAAAGAAATTATTAATGGGAAATGATCACTGCCATAAGATAACGGTAGAGGAGACCAGGATAATGCTGATGCTAGCTCAGGTGTACATATCGAGAGATCAGGGGCACTTATTCCTTCAACTGGATCTGTTAGGCGTGTTGGGAGACATGTGTTTAAAATACACAAATTATTAGAGTCTAAGATTTCTAATAGTTTCTCTCCATAGTAATTGGTATTAGAACTTCCCCAAGATTGGTGTTGGGTATTAAAATCGCCCATTACCAAAAATGGTTTAGGTAAGACTGATAAAAGATTATTAATTTCAGAAAGGATATTCACAGTAGGACGAGAATAATATATACATACTAAACAGATTTTATTTACAATGGCAGCAACGGCAGATATATCGTCACTGAGACGGGGAAGAGGGAAAGATTGAAAGGACAAGTTATTTTTTACAAGTATGGCGACGCCGCCATACCCATCGCTTCTGTCTGTTCTTAGACATGCATAGCCAGGAATTCTAAATGAGAACCCTGGTTTAAGCCATGTCTCACAGAGAGCGACTGCAAAGGGATCATATTTATTCAATATATAGCACAAATCAGATTTTTTATTCACTATGCTGCGACTGTTCCACTGAACAATCTTGGATAGACTTGGATCCATTATGATTTAAATTAGATAAGTTAGACAGCGTATCAATTACAGTGGCAACGATGGACGGTTCAATAATATTATTTTTAGATAAAGTATTGATTAACATAATAATTATATTTAAAATTTGACTTTCATTATTTGTTTTATTTTGCAATGCAACACCATTACCTGTCATCGAAACTTCATTATTAATAAGTTTTTGGTGAGCTGCCCGGTCATACCCCTTAGTTGTTTTTGGTGGGTCTCTAGGTTTTGAGAAAACAGTTTTTTTATGTGATGTGTTAGGTGAATGGGGTGAAGAGCGTAAAATAGGTTTATTATTGGCAAGTGGAGGAGCTGAAGTTACCACGTCTGCATATAGTTTTGACACTGGGGGATGTCGCTGCGATGCTTCGGCATACGATACGCAACTATGGGCCATATAGTGCTTGATTGCTCTCTGTCTCTCAAACTCTGGACACTTTTTATTGATGGCGTAGTGAATGCCACCGCAATGACAGCATTTACCATCTTCGTCTTGAATGCTACAAGTGTCGGCAGAATGTTTCTCCCCACACTTGAAGCACTGAGGGTTCGACCTACATTGTACCTTTGTATGGCCGTAACGACAACAATTGAAACATTGTATTGTTGGGAATGTATACAATTCTACTGGCATAGAATTGTAACAACAAAACACGCGTTTCGGTAAAATTTGCCCGTCAAAGGTCAACACGACTGTTTGAGATGGTTTCCAAACAGGGGTCGGTTCGTGAACTTTGTAATTAAGACGCCTAACTTTAATAACTTTCCCGCATCCAGTAGGGACAGAAACATTTTCAATAATTTCCTCAGGAGACCATTCGGTAGGGACGCCTTTAATAATTCCCATACGACAGACGTTAAAAGATGGAACAAATGCCTTCAATTTCTCCTTGGCCAGACAAGGGTCATTTATAAACAAGTTTGCATCTTGGTAATGAGAGAAGCTTAGAGATATTCTATTGCGACCAATGCGTTTCATTGAACCATTAATAATGCTGTTTATCCTTCGTTTTTTTAAAAAGTGACCTAAAGTGATTGGGTGTAAAGTTTGACCTGAATTCGTAATATCAAATATTTTTTGGATGTGTACCACATATGGGGATAAGTCTGTAGATTCGTACAAAGCTCTAGCAACCTGTGGCGCCTTCTGGGGGAGATCCGAATTCGAAGATATTTCAGTCTGGGGGCCATTCACAGAACGTGGAGTGGTCTCCAGATGATTTAAAGGTGTTGTTCGTAATGATTGGCTGTTGTTTGGAGTGTTGGTAATTACCAAGTCATTTTCACAATGGCAGTGTGTATCTTTGTTGGTTTCTGCTGTAGATTTACCATGTCTTCTTCTTTTATTACAATGTTTGCACATTTTGCGTGGAGCCCTAGCCCTTTTCCGCTCCGATCTAGTTATGGACGAGTCTGTATCCATACTGGACTCGTTAATAATGACATTATACCCTACCGAGGGGACTGTGCCCCCCGGATCGGGTGGTTCTTTGTCCATTGGACAAAGAAAAGATAATAAAGTTAAAAAAACTTACCCTAAATACGAAGACTAATATACACAAATAAGAAAGTAACTATTCTAAGCAATATCTACACAAATTTACACAACTAATCTCGACTTTAATTATTTTTTACAAAACCGCCAGAAAATTCACGCCCGACCAAATTCGACGATTCCCGCGCTTTTTTCCAGAGGATCTTTATACACTTAATGGAACGTGGTATCGACGATTAACCCTGTACGCGCTATGCTAGTGCACCCAAGGACAACTCCCGATTGGTAAATGATAAGTGATATTTATTTTGCAAATAAATTAAAAAAAAAAAAAACACTTTTACACGTCAATTTTTTTTTTCGTCAGTATACTAGATGAGGTCGGTGTTTCCTAGAGAAGAACCTTGAGAAGAAACACCGAAACAAACTCAGGGGTCAAAGTCTCTTTTAAAGTCCATACAGTAAGCATGTAATGGTCAAATCATATGAGAACCATGCAGATAAGTGTCTCAGATGGTCTTTTGAAAAACTATTGCGACATATGGAAAACAAAGATAATAGGGCTATGATTTTTGGAGTCTTAAGTGGACTGGCTACCAGTAACTATGTTAAGATAATGGCCCCTGCCTGAACAATGTTATTAATATCCATCGACAAAAAGGCAGGGGGTGACTTGCACACTGAATAAATGGGCCCCCAATTTTTTTATTATTATAATATATATCAGTATATATATTTCAGAACCCTGAGGCCCTGGACCTTTGGAAGACGTACGAGGAGCCGAAACCAACTCGCAGAGGCCCTTTAGACACTTAATGGAACATGGTACCGACGGTTATCCCTGTACGCGATATGCTAGTGCACCCAAAGACAACCCCCGATGGTAAATGATAAATGATATTTATTTAGCAAATAAGTTTAAAAAAAAAAACACTTTTACACGTATTTTTTTTTTCTTCAGTTTAAACTAGATGAGGTTAATGTTTCCTAGCTGACTACCCTGAGAAGAAACACCGAAACAAACTCAGGGATCAAAGTCTCTTTTAAAGTCCATACAGTAAGCATGTAATGGTCAAATCATATGAGAACCATGCAGATAAGTGTCTCAGATGGTCTTTTGAAAAACTATTGCGACATATGGAAAACAAAGATAATAGGGCTATGGTTTTTGGAGTCTTAAGTGGACTGGTTACCTGAAGCTATGTTAAGACTACCCCTGCCTGAACATTGATATATCCATCGACAAAAAGGCAAGGCTGGTGACTTGCACACTGAATAAATGGGCCCCCATTTTTTAAATTATTATTATATATATTAGTATATCTCAGAACCCTGAGGCCCTGGACCTTTGGAAGACGTACGAGGAGCCGAAACCAACTCGCAGAGGCCCTTTACATGCTTAATAGAACGTGATACCAACCGACGGTTATCTCTGTACGCGCTATGCTAGTGCACCTAAGGACAACCCCTGGTTGGTGAAAATCTATTGTGACATATGGAAAACAAAGACACAATAGGGCTATGGTTTTTGGAGTCTTAAGTGGACTGGCTACTAGGAACTATATTAAGACAATGGCCCTCTGCCTGAACAATGTTATTAATATCCATCGATAAAAAGGCAGGAGGTGGCTTGCATATTCAATAAATGGGCTCTCAAAAACGGCCGCTAGCACGATTTAACGTAGCGATAAGAAGGCAACATATACTGAAGTGCTTGAGGAAAAAAACTACGAGAGATTTCATGAAACAACAGTGATTGCTAGAACGAGTAAAAAATAAAACAAGAATTTTCATGTGGTATTCATTAGTGCAGTGCAGAACAATAGTGACCCAGTAGTAACGGCCCCGACATACAAGTTGTAGGGCACGGGTTCAAACCCAGCCAGGCGCATTACTTTCTGTAATTTATTTTAACACCACTGCTCTTAAAATGTTGAAGGAAAACATCGTGAGGAACCAAACATTTTAAGACATGTGACATTCACCAACCCGCACTGGGCCCTCGTGGTGGATTATGGCCCTTTTACACTCCTAAAGAGGAGGCCTGAGTCCCAGCAGTGGGAAGATTTTATGGATCATTATGTTATGTATGTGTATGTTTTATTAAAAAATAGGTAGATAGTAGTGATACTTGAGGAAGGTATAATATAATAATATAATACTCCACAATTATCACACAACGCCGTCTAGTCCCAAGCTAAGCTGAGCTTGTGTTATGAGTACTAGACAACTGATAAACATACTTATATATTTCTAAATATACATACATACTATAGATAAATTACACCCAGACACAAAACAAATGATCGTGCTCATCACTAATATAATCATGATACTAATTTTATTTAATTATTTGTCTAATTATTATTTTAAATAGAACGGCCGAAGCCCATTACACTATTTAAACTTATACCTAATTTTTTAACTCAGTCATGCATCCTTCTCACAAAAATTCAAACATTCTGACATTATCAGCTTCCATTCATCCGCAAACACATCAAGACCTGTGTTTGAGTTCAGGAGAGCATTAATAGAGGAATAGGCGACTTGGAATGTGCAATAGTACGGGAAGTTGGAACAGTCAGTAAACGATGTTTTCTGCCACGACAGTAATTGTCTGGGACGAACAGATTGCATATTTCATTATGCAGATCAGGATCATCAATCATCAATATTTATAAAGCCGAAGAGTTAATTTTTTTGTTTGAACCCTCTAATAGCATAATAGCATAATCAGCCTTTTTTAATGTTCCCACTGCTGGGACTCAGGCCTCCTCTCTAGGAGAGGGAATGGGCCGTAATCCACCACGCGGGCCCAGTGCGGGTTGGTGAATGTCACATGTCTTCGAATTTTTGGTTCTAGGACATGCCGGTTTCCTCACGATGTTTTCCTTCACCGTTTTGAGAGCAGTGGTGATGAAAAAAATTACACAAAGTAATGCGCCTGGCTGGATTTGAACCCGCGACCTACAACTCGTAAGTCGGGGCCGTTACCACTCGGCCACCACTGCTCTTTCGGCCACCACTGCTCCAACCCTCTAATATCAGGAACTATTGGTTCGAATGAAAAAAAAATATTTTAGTGTCGGATAGCTCATTTATCGAGGAAGGCTATGTCTTATGTCTGAGTATGGTTTCCGCACTTAGTCCTATGCGGACCATTGTACGTGGGCCATGGCGGCCATAATAACCTTAGGTGGGCTTATTCCAACCAGCCCACCTCTCTAAAAACTCATTAGGCCTCTCAGGTTTTTCAGGGCGTCAATGATGTTCGGGGATCCTAAGGTTCGTGTACGTGTTTCAGTGACACCTGTGCAGTCCAGAAGCACATGCGCAATTGTCTCCTCCCCTCCATGCATGCTCTGCACATTGGACTGTCCGTGATGCCTATTGTGTGGAGGTGCCTATTCAGTGTGCAGTGTCCAGTGATGGTCCCCAGCACCAGGCGCAGGCTGCCTCTATCCAGAAAGACTTTATGCTATATAACATCGCTACGACCCACGTGACTGGAGAAGAAACCATAGATTGTGGGTGAGACGCTGAGGACAGCTAGTAAGTACATCATTATTATATTTGAAAAAAAAAAGCCGAGAATTTCAAACATTTGTAACACCATGTAAAGCTGGCAGGTCGCAAATTTTATCATCATCATCATCATCATTTCAGCCGAAAGACGTCCAATGTTCAACATTCGCCTCCCCAAGTGTCGCCACAACGAACGGTCCTGTGCGTCTAACATCCATCGGATTACCGCGACCCTCACCAGGTCATCGGTGCACATTGTGGGAGGCCTTTCAGCCCCATCGATCATATTTTCTGCGAGCAATGTGCCCTGCCCACTGCCACTTAAGTTCGGCGATTCTTCGGGCTATGTCGGTAACCTAGGTTCTCGCGAGTATAACCCTTTTCATTGCCCTATGTATGTGTACATAGCATAGCATAGTCGGCCTTATAATGTTCCCACTGTTGGGACTCAGGCCTCCTTTCTAGGAGAGGGAATGGGCTGTAATCCACCACGCGGGCCCAGTGCGGGTTGGTGGATGTCACATATCTTCGAATTTTTGGTTCTAGGACATGCCGGTTTCCTCACGATGTTTTCCTTCACAGTTTTGAGAGCAGTGGTGATGAAATAAATTACCGAAAGTAATGCGCCTGGCTGGGTTTGAATCCGCGACCTACAACTCGTAAGTCGGGGCCGTTACCATTCGGCCACCACTGCTCTATGTATGTGTACGCCATCGAGTAATCTCGAGTACCTAGTTACGTCCCGCCAGCAACTTACATAGGAGGAGCGCTTCCGCTGATAACAGCGTGACAATCGTGTCGATGACGATATTAATGACGATAACGACAAAGTATATAAGTGTTCACTAACTAACAAGGCAAATTGAATAAAAAGTTAAGATCAGTGGCGTAGATGACTAATGGCCCTGGGACAAAATAAAACTGGGGTTCTCTTTTTTACGTGGGAAATCTATTTATTTATTTATTTATGTACACACAAACATTTAAAAATGAAAATAACAAAAGCAGACAGAAGAGCACAAAGGTACTGCTTATTTCAAATGAAATACATATATCGACAGTGGAAAGGTAAAATCGCTTAACCGCCACTTTGGTCGAAAATAAGTTACATAAATTATTTCACATAAAATAAATGACAAAATACAAAAAAGTAAATAATAAAATAAGTTATATAACTTATAGTAAAGTAAAAAAAAAGTATATAAAGTATGAAACAAGATTTTCATACTTCGAACAGAACAAAAAGAAAAACCGTAGTCACACGTTATTAAAGTGTTTCGGTTGGTACCTATAACGTGTGACTGCAGCTTTTCTTTTTGTTCTGTTCGAAGTATGAAAATCTTGTTTCATACTTTATATACTTTTTTTTTACTTTACTATAAGTTATACAAGATTTTCATACTTCGAACAGAACAAAAAGAAAAGCTGCAGTCACACGTTATAGGTACCAACCGAAACACTTTAATAACGTGTGACTACGGTTTTTCTTTTTGTTCTGTTCGAAGTATGAAAATCTTGTTTCATACTTTTTCAGCGTCGTTTTTTTTTTTGTCGTAGTCGGTTTTTAGTTTTTTACTTTATTTTTATTTAAACAATTTTGGTATTAAACTTAACACATCACTTTTTGTCCGCTAGAGGGCGTCACTTTAAATTTGAGTAATATTTTCGAAATTTACAAATGTAGCCCTTTCAAATGATACCAAACACGGCGTATTTATCTCCATTTTCATTTTTTAACACATACTTTTTGTCCGCTAGAGGGCGCCATGTCGACTTTTGTGACACGTCAAGTAGCCTATGTTCAGCGGACAATGAAGACGGTTCTAACGGTACCTCATATGTCGAGCTCCGATTGGTAGATTAGGAGCTATGAGGGAACAGATGAACATACTCACATACATACATAGCCTGCACATAACAAGAGGTTTGTTAATCAGGATTCCCCCCCCCCCCCCCCCGAGCTTGAGGGCCCCGGGTCCCCCACCAAGCCTTTTGGTAGCTAAGCCAGAGATTATAATAAAAGAAAAAACATTAAGAGGGCCCTTCCCAACTCGTCTATTGTAAACCTGAGCACGGTTTAGTAGCTCTTGGTTGATACAACGCAATATTTGATAAAAAAAGCAATGGGAAAAAAGAGAGATAACAGCTGAACGCTCTGCTGGCAAATCTGTTGGTAACTCTGTCATTCACTCGAATATTTCACAAGACTTTTTCCCAGATATGTGATTTTTTTTAAAACTTTAAAAGTAAATTAATAAGACGAGCAGTAGTGGCCGATTGGTAACGGCCCCGACTTACGAGTTGTAAGTCGCGGGTTCAAACCTAGCCAGGCGCATTACTTAGTGTGATTTATTTCCTCACCACTGCTCTCAAAACGGTAAAGGAAAACATCGTGAGGAAACCGGCATGTCCTAGAACCAAAAAATTCGAAGACATGTGACATCCACCAACCCGCACTGGGCCCGCGTGGTGGATTACGGCCCATTCCCTCTCCTAGAGAGGAGGCCTGAGTCCCAACAGTGGGAACATTATAAGGCCGACTATGCTATGCATTAAGTAAATTTGGCGATTTTTCGGGCTATGTCGGGAAATTTGGTACTCATGCATATGTATTTAAATACAATATTAGTTTTAAGATATGCGAAACCCGAAACACGAGTCTAGTTTTTTTATGTACAGAATCTATGTACAAAATTTCATAACTGTATCATGTAAAATCACAAAGTTTAAACTTGTTACGTTACCTCGTTGTCCGCACAAATACATGGTTATTGAGCCATCCGGGTGTCTGTGGGGTTATTTTACTCCCGCCCCCAGCTGTGTGCCCTGTGTTGCCCTTAGTATAGGTGGTGCCCAACTTATGACCTTTTTTAAATATTTTTGGGTCAAAATATAACATGGTTTTAAAATTATTGGAATCGATTTAGTTACTGATTCTGAACAAATGTATATTCAGGTTTTGCATATACTAAAAATAATTTTGTATAATAGAAAAAAGAGGAGAAGGGTTTTTTTTTTTTAGGTGGGAAAATCATCTTATGACAAATCGCGCTCTTGGGCGGAGCGTAAAATAGTGTCAGACTTTAACTGACTAAAAACCCACTCCTGTTCCTTCTTTGCCTTCGTCCCAGGGCCCCGGCTTTCACTTTCACACTACCCGTGGCCCCAGTAGGCTTCGACCCTGTTGGGCCCCTACGATTTGCTGACATCTCCCTGAGGCGCGCGTGGAACAATACGCGCCGTCGACGACTTGGGCTCGGTCCGGACGGTTACCGGACGGTCGGACGGCGAGCCACCCATTGCTCGCCGTCCGCAAGCCCTCGCCTACGGTGGCCGGAAATCGGGATCGGAATCCCGGCGGCGGTTGGGGCGTGAGAACCGTTGCCTCACGCGATCGGCCGCCTCCTTTGCTAGCATTACTGCTTCGCAGAAGGAGGCGACCGCCTGCCACTCCTCCTCGCTCCGGACAAGAGGAGAAGGGTTGCTAATTTTATAAATACTTACCTTTAACTGATAGTTCTCTTGTGCTATCTTGGTATCGGCTCCAAACTTGCCGAGGTAGCCGTCACTGTCTTTGTTGGACACGAAGGAGAGCATTTTACTGTTGGGCCTTTGACTCATTACCCATTGGATTTCGGTAAGCGTGCGAGGCAAGCATTTTGACCTGAAAGAGAATAACTGTTTATAATAATAATCGAAAAACGTTAAGGAGAAAGAGCGAGTTGCTGAAGAATGGACATAGTGTCCCAATCGACACTTTTCATTTTCAGTATTTTTTCGCTTATGATTCGGGCACCACCAAATTTATTCAAGATGTTCAGTGCAGTCAGATAAAAAAAGTAATAAAATATAATTTAAAGAAATTTATTACCAGAAGTAGCCGCTTAAATCCACCCTAAAATAGTTTTAGCTGTTAAGTAAAGCTTTTTCTTCTATGTATTATATTTGAAAACTATTTTATCAGACTGTACTAAACAGTGTGTCTGAATCGAAAAAATTTTTAATAAAAATGTGCCAAATCGGACACTTTTTTTTTTTAGGTGGGAAAATCATCTAATGACAAATCCCACTCTTGGGCGGAGCGCGAGATAGTGTCAGACTTTTAATGACTAAAAACCCACTCCTGTTCCTTCTTTGCCTTCGTCTCAGGGCCCCGGGTTTCGCTTTCACACTACCCGTGGCCCCAGTAGGCTTCGACCCTGCTGGGCCTCTACGATTTGCTGACATTTCCCTGAGGCGCGCGTGGCGCAGTACGCGCCGTCGACGACTTGGGCTCGGTCCGGACGGTTACCGGACGGTCGGATGGTCGCCAATTCGGACACTATGTCCGAATAGTCAGCAACTCGAAAGAGCTAGAGCATAAAAGTTGTTAGTAACAAGTGATAAATGATATTTATTTTGCAAATAGGTTTAAAAGAACACTTTTACTTGTCAATTTTTTTTTTCGTCCTTCAATGATGATACCTCATTAAAGCCATATTTGTTACGGTCGCAAATAATATTGGCATAATATTTGGAGGCAACAGTCCTTGCACGCATGCACGATTTGCGCGCGGAGAAGCAAAGCCGGGGCGAAACTCCGCTGCCGCGTCAAGTCGCAGCATAGCGGACAGAGTACCGGCGGGACCTCATGGTGGAATAGCGACAGCGACTGTCGCAACCCAGTCCTGAGCACGCCATAATTATGGCGGTAAGTCCCCTCTGTGAGAAGTGGCTGGAAAGATGCCACGGCGTCCTCACCTTCTGCATGACGCAGGTCCTCAACGGACATGGTAATTCTGGGAGGTACTTGCAGCGGATTCGTGCGTCAATAAGAACAAATACCTACCTTTGGCTGCTGGTCAGCTCGTTGATATAATTGATGAACGCGTCAACCGTCTTGTATATCATTTCGTTGTCCGTCACGTTCTTCCAGTTGACACAAGCACACCAGTGAGGTTCGATACCCGCTTCGCTGCAGGACCTGTTCTTGGGGATCTGGAAAATGGTAGAATAATTTAACATAAATATTCAAGTGACTTGAAACTTCGAGACTCTCTTTGTCGGCACAGACGGCACAGTAGTCGCAGGGGTTCAGCGATTGGCTGCTGTGCTACCTGTCCCGGTTTCGATTCCCGATCAGAACAAAAATTTGTATGGTCTTCCGATAGTTTTTTCGGGTCTTGGAGTCTTGTGTAAAATGCGTTCCAAATAAGAATAGGATCTATTGCCATCTTGTGACGTCACGTCATACTGTCAAATCGCAAGAAATTGGGCAAAATTGAAGAACTCAGAGATGAGCAAAATTGTAGAACTGGATTCTGATTAAACTTTTTTCGTTCACAGTTCGTAAATAAATTAAATTTTTAAAATTTCTTGTTTTGCTCACCATAATAATTCTTCGATTCGTTCGCCACAAATCCGCAGGGCAGTTTTGTGGCGAACTGCTGGGCATTAGCGACCCCACGGACCCGATCTCCCGGGAAAATTCTTGTTCTTCATCTCCGGCTTGCCTTTATTGGCCGGCCGTAGTGAACACTGACGAGGAACAGAGCTCCCACCTCTCTCTTGCCTTTATTGGCTGGCTTGAGTGGAGATTCGCAAGAGCAAACGTGCTCGGGAGAAGGATGTATAATCCAGTAAGGTGCTGGTAGGGATCTTGACCGTACTTCCGGGATTGTCCTGACCTCTCCACTCCTTAAGCACCTCAGGATATGTTGCCCTCTTGTTGCTACGTCACTTCGTGCTAGCGACCGTTTATGGGGGCCCATTTATTGAGTGTGCAAGTCACCCCCTGCCTTTTGTCGATGGATATTAAAAACATTGTTTAGGCAGGGGCCATAGTCTTAACATATTTCCTGGTAACCAGTCCACTTAAAGACTCCAAAAACCATAGCCTTATATCTTAGTTTTCCATATGTCGCAATAGTTTCCCACCAACCGGGGGTTGTCCTTGGATGCACTAGCATAGTGCGTACAGGGAGAGGACGACAGGAATCACCGGTTCGTACCACTTTCCATTAAAAGCGTCTAAAAGGGCCTCTGCGAGTTGGTTTCGGCTCCTTGTACGCCTTCCAAAGGTCCAGGACCTTAGGGTGCTGAGATAAATAAAAATAATAATAACAAATAGACATTTGTCGGGCATGTCACCGACCGGAAGAATCAATCCGCCACATTATCTCTGGTTGTTCTCGTCTAGCTAACGGTGAATACTTGCATAGACACAACCTTGTAGCCAGGATTATCCATCAGCAAATTGCTCTGAAGTACTATCTTGTGGAATCGGAGGTGCCATACTACAGGTATATGGCCCGACCCAGTTCTCGATAATGGCGATATCACGCTGTACTGGGATCGGTCCATCATCACTGACAGGACTATTGTACCCAATAAGCCTGATATAGTGATAGTGGACCGAAGAGAGGCGTACAATGATTGTTGACATATCCGTTCCGCATGACGAGAACCTCGTGAAAGCCGAGAAAGACAAACAAATCAAGTATATTGATTTGGCTCGCGAGGTTGTCGACATGTGGGATGTAGACTCGGCGATCATTGTACCGATAGTCGTGTCAGCCAATGGCTTAATAGCCAAGAGCCTCGACCAACACCTTAGGAGGCTCGCGTTAGGCGGCTGGATCAAGGGCTTGATCCAGAGGGCGGTACTCCTGGACACGGCTCGTATAGTTAGGAGGTTCCTTTCTTTGGAGCCCTGACCGCCGGTAACTTGGACCCTGTTCCCGATACCGGTGGGACACTATTTTTTATATTTTTAAATGTTTTTTTTTAATATGTACTTGTTAAAAAAAATATTTAAAAATTTAATTAATATGTATATTGTATGAATAAAGTGAATAATAATAAATCGTTTATTTGGACCAACAAAGTTTTACATATTATAAACAAACAAACATTTTTTCCTGCCCCTACAACAGATTTTGACTTTTATTGCGTTGGTGGTAAGATAAATGGCAGCTGCAGTCATCATCATCATCATCATTTCAGCCGATAGGCGTCCACTGCTGGACATAGGCCTCCCCCAAATGTCACCACAATGAACGGTCCTGTGCGTTTCGCATCCATCGGATTCCCGCAACCTTCACCAGGTCATCGGTCCACCTTGTAGGGGGCCTTCCAACACTGTGTCTTCCGGTACGCGGTCGCCACTCCAGAACCTTTCGGCCCCGACGGCCATCTGTTCTGCGAGCAATGTGCCCTGCCCATTGCCACTTTAGTTTGGCGATTCTTCGTGCTATGTCGGCAACTTTGGTTCTCCTGCGGATATCTTCATTTCTGATTCGATCACGCAAGGAAACTCCGAGCATAGCCCTTTCCATTGCCCTTTGGGTGACTTATGGCCTTCTGATGAGGCCCATTGTGAGCGACCACGTTTCGGAACCGTATATCATCATTGGCAACATGCTTTGGTCATAGACTTTCGTCTTGAGACACTGTGGTATATTGGATGAGAAGATACCGCGCAACTTCCCGAACGCTGCCCAGCCGAGTCGGATTCGACGGTTGACCTCTTTCTCGAAATTAGACCTACCCAACTGGACTGTCTGTCCAAGGTAAACGTAATCGTCCACAACTTCGAGTATAGAGTCTCCAATCTTGATAGGAGTGGGTGCTACTTGGTTGTTTATCATGACTTTAGTTTTGTCTATGTTCATTTTAAGACCCACTCTTTCGGAAGCTCTACTGAGGTCATTTAGCATTCTGCTGAACTCTTCCGTAGTCTCAGCCATGACTACTATGTAAAGATAAATGGCGACTGCAGTAAATAATTGGTATAGTAATAACTTTTTTGCTTTTAATGTCATCCTTATGCCTACGGGATAGAAGTCAAAATCGGTTGAACGGACAGTAAATAATGTTTGTTTACATGTCTAATCATTTATCGATAAGTCCTTTGCTGTACCGGCCACTCATCTGTGGAATGCATTGCCAGTGTCAATGAAACGCACGCAATTACTTCCTATATTTAATGATAATCAATTGATATAAAAATCAATGCCACTTTTCGTTGTAATTTTATAACTCAAGAATGGGCTCACCTATTCAAACCAAATGTTTAGGCTTTGTTCGGACTATTTAGTAGATGGTTTATGTGAAGTTTGCACAAAATCGGTCGAGCGTTTCTTCATTTATCACATTTTTTGTAACAAATGAATTCAATAAATGGCGGATCATTTTCTTAATGGGGATTTTGCTGTCAAATTGAAACTTGTAGAGTGGAGTAGGGTAGGGTAGGGCAGGGTAGAGTTGGGTAGAGTAATCATTTGACGGGAGCGAAGCCGCGGGCAAAAGCTAGTATAATAATAATTTTTATTTCATCTTTTACACGAAATAGTTATTTGTAACAGCCACAAGTAAATCTTAAACAAATAATTATGCTAGTGCCCAAGGAATAACTATAATTATCAATCAATATTTAAGAACTAAAGGAAAATTTACTTTATTAACCTAGAATTATGTATAACTAGCTTCTGGCAGTGGCGGCCGAGTGGTAACGGCCCCGACTTACGAGTTGTAGGTCGCGGGTTCAAACCCAGCCAGGCGCGCTTTACTTTGTGTAATTTATTTCATCACCACTGCTCTCAAAACGGTGAAGGAAAACATCGTGAGGAAACTGGATGTCCTAGAACCAAAAAATTCGAAGACATGTGACATTCGCCAATCCGCACTGGGCCCGCGTGGTGGATTACGGCCCATTCCCTCTCCTAGAGAGGAGGCCTGAGTCCCAGCAGTGGGAACATTATAAGGCTGATTATGCTATGTATGCTATGTACTCTGAAGTACAAATCAACACAATAGAGAGCTTACGTTTTATTATAAAATTAACGTCATTAATAGAACTTACAAAAAATATGCAATAACTTTACATTAGGAAATAATTGTGTACAAACAAATGTACATACATATTATCAAAAAAATATTCAATAATAAATAATAGACCATGTCGGATTACAGGGGATACCGGATTAGACAGGGGCCGGATTACCGGGGGTCCACTGTATACAGCTTTAATAGACATGTGAAGGAATATTACTTGTCCTTTTAATTATGTTATGTTGTTTCGTTTTTAGCTATAGTAATATTAGTCGTCACTTGTTGCCTTACCTATATATTTAGTATGCATGTATTTATGTACCTATTTATTTTAGTTTTAATTTTGTAGGTACTTTACTTTTTAATTGTTTAAACTAGTTTTGAAATGCACCAAGAGCAACCCCATTTTATGACTAGGCAATCTTGCCAATTGTATATTTTAAGTTTAAGAAACAAGTTGTACTTACTATTTATTATATTGGTATACACAAGTATATATAAATAAATAATCTTAAATATGTAACCAAGATTTATGTAACTCATAATATGATTTAAAAGAGTGTACAGGTATCGGCACGGATCTTGAGCGCTCGGGAAAGAGTGGGGATCGCTTTGCGTACGCGTTCTTTTTTTTTTATAAATGTTCACCTATTTTTTTTTAACCTACTAGGTACAGGCCCCAGCAAAAGTGCTTGGATACCTTAACGCCTATTTTCCCTTGCATGTTAAAGTTCAAGTTTTTGAAAATTAAACTAGATGGCGTTGGTTTCTTCACAGCTAAGTGGCGACCAAAGGCAATCTCACAAAGTATAAACTTGACTTTTAGTTTAACAAATAATAGACACATGCGTCATCATTGTCGTCAACAACTGATTGTAGTTCATAATTTCATCATTCAAACTAGAGTCATGTTGACCTAGTGGTTTAGCATGTGCAGATAGATGCGTAAATCAATGAGCCGTGAGTTCAAATCTCACGTAGTACTCACACTTTTTGTAAGTTATGAATAACAAACAAAAGAAGTCGGTAGGAATATTATATCAAAGCTTACAAGTGGATATTTATTTGTAATATAATATTCAAGTGAATAGGTACTCAGCAGGTAAACAGGCTCATCAAACAAAAAGGCACTATTAAAAAATAATATGTTTATTTCTTACAATTTCTTATTCAAATTTAACAATCACCGTTTATTAATCACCGAATAAGATTATAATATTTTAAATAATTTCTTATTGAGGCCATAGCTTAAGTATTCGTTTGCAAAATTGGAAAGAAGATTGAAGCTTATGTAACCTTAACAAAAACAAACAAAAGACCAGATAATTTTATCACAAAGGTCAAAAGGATTAAATGTAGGCTAAAAACTATAAAATTGCACAACAACATATCAAGTGTTCATAACTATTTAAAGTTGTTTTAAATACGGATATTAAGTTAAACACACATAACAAGGTCTCCAGTTAATACAGAGAATAAGTACTGAGTAAATAATATTAATTCAGTATTATAATTATTTAGTGCCAGGTTCAACATCAGCTCTGTGTATTTTGTGAATTTAAAAATAAAACCAGTGCTTATAAACCAGTGCAAAAGAATTTAACGGACATATACATAACTAATTTACATCATATATTGTGGACACAGTGAAATAATAACTTAATTGTGTATAAAAGGTGAATTAACTTTAATAGTGAAGTTGTCAGCTGTTTTGGACAAATTAATGGTCTACATATAATGAAAATTACTACATAAACGATCTAAACCCCGCTAGGAAGTGACAGTGTGTGAATACTTGTGAACTTTGCGGCCTATTTGCAAAAACCAGAAGAAAATTACACATTAATACTGGATGATTCGGCAGTTTTCAATAAATTAATTGGAATCAGCGCCATCTGTTGATACCTGACAGTACTACGTGAATTACCAACGTTCCCTAAGCAGTACCTGTACTTACACGAAACACCATCGATAGATCGCCAAACCCAATTAAACCGATAGAGGGCAGCACTTGAACTTAGAAAAGTTCAAATAAGGTCGATAGAGGACGCTACTAGACTGTAAACAACACAAAATATTCTTTCAAAAATAAATCTCATCAACTATGGATGAAATTATGAACGCACTTCGTCACATCCAAAAAGAGTTGGACGAACAAAAACTCACTATACAAAAAAGCGCTGAAAAAGTGACAGATCAAGTTACACAAAATATAAATAAGATTATGGAAGAAAAATTTAGAACATTAGAAGAAAAATATGATAGCCTTCAAATAAAAGTAGAAAATCAAGAGAAACGTCTTTATTTCTTGGAAAAACAAGCAAGGCAACGAAACATTGTATTCTTCGGTATAGAAGAGATGGATTCATCATCATACTCACTCTTAGAAAATCTTTTGGTAGAATTTATTAAAAAACATTTTGATATAAACATCGAACACAGAGATATACAAGAAATAAAAAGAGTAGGAAAAAAGGGAGAAAAACCAAGACCAATTGTTGCCACTTTCTCTAACCTAGGATTGAAATTCAGTATACTAAAACAAAAAAATACACTTAAAGACTCAACATACTACATACAAGAAGATTATCCGCGAAATATATTAAACAAAAGAAAAGAACTACAAGAGCAAATAAAAATTGAGAGAGAAAAAGGTAACAAAGCGATCATCAAATACGATAAACTTATAATTTTGGATAAAAACAGGAACACAGCGAATAAAAGAAATCTCTCAATTTCCCCTGAAAATACTCATGTTCAAGAAAATAAAACAAAAAAGACCAAGCAACAACAGACTGGTCCAAAAAACAAGATCACGAAGTCCAACAGTGTCACCGATGAAGTTCTAAAACCAAGCATGTTGAACTTCTTAACAAATAAAAATTCAATGAATAAAAATGCATAGCAACCAAGCCCCTCTCTTCACAACGATACCATAAATAAACAAACAACAACAAAAAATACAAAAAATCTTCCAACCCGGCTGGTCACCGTGGAAGATTACGACCAAAACCCTCCAAAGATACAAAACCCAAACCCAATCTCTACCTCAATAACTTCGAAAAATCAGACAAAGCCAAGCAGTCTCATAAAAATTATAACATACAACGTCAGAACCTTGTCATCATACGACCGACTACTAGAACTAGAAGAATGTTTAAGTGAAATTAACTATGATATTATGGGAATTTCGGAAGTTAGACGACAGGGAAACAAAATAGAAGAACACAAAAACTTTATATTTTGCTATATAGGATCTACCCCTGGAAAATATGGGGTTGGATTCATAATACACAAGTCGCTGAAAAACCACATAGAGAGCTTTATTGGATTATCAGAACGAGTTGCAACTCTGAACATGAATATTGAAGGCCAAAAGATATCAATAATACAAGTCTACGCACCCACAGGAGAAGCAAAAGAACACGAAATCGACGAGTTTTATAAGACCATAGAAAAAGCTTTTGAAGCAGCACACAATCACACCATTCTAATGGGAGACTTCAACGCAAAAGTTGGCGCCCCTCGAGAAAACGAAAATCTAGTTATGAAACAATACGGAAACGGTGAAAGAAACGATAGAGGTCAGAGGCTCGTCAATTTCGCACTTGAACATAAGCTAACAATTATAAATTCCTGTTTCAAGAAAAAACATAACCGCAGATGGACTTGGCGATCACCAAACGGCCACAAAAATGAGATTGATTATATCCTCTCAAATCAACCAAAATTGTTCCAAAATATAGAGGTCTTGAATCTTAACTATGCATCAGATCACCGTCCTGTCAGGGGTACAATTAAACTTGCCGTGCAAAGAAAAAATAGGACAAATTACACAAATATTAAAACAAGTCAACTCAAAAACGAAGATGAAATAACAAAATACAAAGAAAAGTTATCAAGCTTTCTCCTGGAGTCATCAAGCCCATCCGTTGGCCAAGATATTAAACCGGTGCAAACCTTATATGACAACATAAAAGAGGCCATCCAACGAAGTCTGATCCTTGCAAAACCAAATAGAGAAAACAATAAAAACCATAAAATTTTACAAGAACGCACAGTAAAATTATTAAAAAGAAGACAAGAACTACTAAAAACTAAAAATAAAACGCGCTCATTGAAAAATGAACTCTCCGCATTGTATAAACTGGCTAACAAATACATCAAAAGAGACTATGCAAAATATAGACAAGAAACAATAGAAAAACATCTTCAGCTATACGGCAGCTCAGGAAGAGCATACAAAGAACTCAGAACCAACCGATCTTGGATAGAAGGATTGAAAACCCTTAATAAAGCCCTATATAATCGAAAGGATATTGTCAGTACAGCAACTGAGTTCTACAAGAGACTCTATAGAGATAAAACGTGGAAAACCACATGCAAATCTGAAACAGAAATTACAGACTGCCACTCTATACAACCAATCAACGAAACCGAGGTAATAAACTCAATAAAGAAACTGAAATTCGAAAAAAGCCCTGGATCTGACCACATTACAAACGAATCGATAAAATACGCTCACCAAATTCTGGCACGACCATTGACTGAACTGTTTAACTCTATACTTCTAAGTTCTGAAACGCCCAAAGAATGGTCTGAAGCGAATATTATACTTATATATAAAAAAGGCGACCCAAAAAATATCAGCAACTACAGACCAATTAGTTTGTTACCAAATTTATACAAACTTTTCTCTTCAATTATAAATAATAGGCTTAGTCCAATAATAGAAGCAAAACAACCTATAGAACAAGCGGGTTTCAGAAAAGGATACTCTACTATCGACCACATCCACACCATAGAGCTAATTATAGAGAAATATCAGGAACTTCAGAGACCCCTTTACATTACTTTTATTGACTACCAAAAAGCTTTCGATTCGGTCACACACATAAGTATTTGGGAAAGTTTAAAAATTCAAGAGGTGCCAGATATATACATAAAAGTGATTAAAAACATATATAATAACAACAAAGGAAGGATAAAGCTCGAAACCTTAGGCCCCGCGTTTCCTATAGAAAGAGGGGTAAGGCAAGGGGACCCGCTCTCACCCACCCTTTTCATAGCCATTCTCGAAAACATCATGAACAAGTTGGAGTGGAGCAAAACAGGACTCTACATAGAAGGCGCCTACCTAAGCCATCTGAGGTTCGCCGATGACCTGATACTTCTGTCAGAGACAGCCAACGAGATGCAATCAATGATAGAATCCCTACAACAAGCAAGCGCGGAAGTCGGACTAGAAATGAACATAGAGAAGACTAAGATAATGACTAACACACGAATAAGACCTATAACTATCAACGGTAACCCTTTAGAATATGTAGACAATTACATATACCTAGGAAAAAGAATCAGTTTCGAGAAAAACAGCAACTTTACAGAAATAGAGAGAAGGGTCCAACAAACCTGGAAAAAATATTGGAGCCAAAAAGAAATATTTAAAGGTAACTTACCAATACCTCTCAAAGCTAAAGTTATGAACTCATGTTTACTACCAAGCTTAACTTATGGGAGTCAGACCTGGAAATTCACGAATCAAGCTATGAATAAAATTAACACATGTCAAAGGGGCTTAGAACGAAGCATGTTAAACATAAAGAAAATGGATAAAATAAGACACACAAAGATAAGAGACATCACTAAAGTTACAAACGCCTTAACCTTTGCTCGAAAACTGAAATGGCGTTGGGCTGGCCATGTGGCGAGAATGTCCGACAGAAGGTGGACCCTGCGAGTTACCCAGTGGAAAGGACCACCAGGCAAGAGGAGAAAGGGGAAACCCTCGGCCCGCTGGGAAGATGATCTGAAAAGATCAGCTGGCCAAAACTGGTGCTCTATAGCACAAGATCGAGAAAAATGGGAATCTTTGGAGGAGGCCTATACCCAAACCGGGGTTCCTGTTAATTTATAAATATTTAAAACATAACTTCTTAATTTACTAACTTAATCTAAGCTAACTTACTAAGCAAACCTATATATGTTTTACCGTAATATTGTAACTAACAACAATGTAAAAACAAGAAATAAAAAGGCTTATTATTATTATTATTATTATTATTATAATTATTTATTATCTTGTAGCCACAAACATAACCGTCCGTGTTCACTGGACTTAAAAGTTTTTTCATGAGTAAATATGACATTACTCTAATCAAAGTTTATGTGATCCAAAGCAAACTGCAATCTTGCCCTTGTATGGTTTTCTGTAAGCATGGATTTCAAAGCATGCCTCCGATAATGCAGCTTTTCACTAAGTATGAAGAGCACGACGGACAGTGTCAACCCTTCTGTCAAATAAACCAGCATAGTGGTTCGTCGACCGACGTCCGTTTTCTTCGTACTCCCTTATCATGGTTTGACGCTGCAACATGTTTATTACTTTTAGTCTGCCAGCTCTTTGATGGTGTTTCAAAGAACCCTGTTCTTCAAATCGTCATATTCATAGAACAACTGTTTTTCTCTACAAAAATAAAACAGAAATATATAATACCCAATAATGATTATTACATAGGAGTTTTTGTTATATAAAAAACTTAAAAAAAACTACTTACGGTTACACCGGTCTCTTTGCCTATTTCTGACAAGTTTTTACCTTGATTATGCATAGCAATTATTTGAGCTCTTTTTACAAAATCTATATAACAATGCATATTTACTCATTTTGGTAAAATAAGTAGACAATACACCTGGTTAAAAATAAAATTGAACGAAAGGCGCTGGAACGAGATAATCGAAATTAACTTATCGAACAACCAATTGAGCTTAGTCATAACTCTTTAGTCTAAGTATTATTTATACTACCTACTAGTTATTATTTATAAATCCATGTTCAACCTACCCTCTCAAGTTTGAAAACTAACACATAGATAATCAAATATTTATAAATTGATATTCAATTTTAATATCTTCATCTCTTTAAAAGAAATTATAAATTATTTCAATGTTTGAAGAAACAAAAAGAAAGTTCAAAAATAAGCATTAATCATTTGAAGCACAGCGGCGCCATCTATTAACAGTATAATGTAATGTTGTCGATAGCAACATTTCAATCTGGTTTTACGGTAGATGGCGTCATTTCTCGCTTCACACGATATTATTTCTGTACTATCCAGGCACTTTTGCATGTGACTTTACCAGGTAAAAGCAAAAATAAAATAGGTGTACATTTAAAAAAATAAATAAAACGCGTACTCAAAGCGATCCCCACTCTTTCGCCGAGCGCTCAAGATCCGTGCCGATACCTGTACATGGAGGTTCTTGCACGTTCTTCTCCATAGAGATCTACGCTTTGGAACGTACAATTTAGCTTCACTTTTTTTGACTGACCGACATTTTGACAATTCAAAAGTGCCTGTAATTGGTCTATTTGAAATAAACGTTTCTGATAACTGATTTCTGATTTAACGTGAATTGAGTATAGGTAAACTGAGAACAGCCAGGGCGGGCTGCTAGCGAAATCAACAGTGAAAAAATCACTTACCGGTTCCAACAACGTCATTGCTCTCGGGAAGTCCGCGCCTTTTATTTTGAAAGGGTTCATGTACTCGGACCAATCCAGAACGTCCAATATGGTGGCATGGATATCGTGCGGTGTCGTCAGAATGTTAGCGTTGGCCTCTAACTGCGCCTGCGCGTTTGGGCGCATACGTTTCAATTTTTCTGGTAAACGAATACTCATTAACGGCAACCGTTCTTCCAATTTCCCTTGCAATGTGTCACGGACTTTTGCAAACCTGTAGTTAAAAATAAATATTATAATATCATGCCTGATTTTTCTGATGGATGGCAGATAAATTAGAAAAAAAAATCTACGAAACCAAAAAAGAAATTTTTAATTTTAGCAAAAAAGTTAAGACCGCTTAGGGTCTTAACTTTTTTGCTTTTAATGCCATCGTTATGCCTATGGAATAGAAGTCAAAATTGGTTGAACGGACAGTAAATAAGGTTCAGACTAATTAGAATAATTTTGACGGCACGGTTGGCGCAGTGGTTGAGAGATTGACTGCTGCAATGCGGGTCATGGGTTCGATTCCCGCACGGAACAAATATTTGTATGGCATAAGCATAAGCATAGCATAATCAGCCTTTTAATGTTCCCACTGCTGGGACTCAGGCCTCCTCTCTCCAGGAGAGGGAATGGGCCGTAATCCACCACGCGGGCCCAGTGCGGGTTGGTGAATGTCACATGTCTTCGAATTTTTGGTTCTAGAACATGCCGGTTTCCTCACGATGTTTTCCTTCACCGTTTTGAGAGCAGAGGTGATGATATAAATGACACAAAGTAATGCGCCTGGCTGGGTCGGTTCGAACCCGCGACCTACAATTCATAAGTCGGGGCCGTTACCACTCGGCCACCACTGCTCCCTGTATGGACTGCAGATAGATATTCCGGGTCTGGGTGTCTTGGTGAGTTTACAAGTTTGAGAACGCACCTACATACAACGATACAGGAGTACTTCCTAGTGCGGGGCAGTTTTGTAAAAAGAAAGAAAGAAAAGAATAAGGCCCCTTGCCCACGGCGACTTTTTGTAGCGATGCTGTAGCGCGTTCGCATCGATACAGTCGCGATGCTGTAGATAGATAGATAGATATTCTTTATTGTACACCAAAAATACAAATTACATTAGGAACGTAAAATTAATAGGGTGTCACAATGGGCGGTCTTATCGCTAAAAGCGATTTTTTACAGACAACCTTTGGATGGATTTGACAGAGGAGAAAAAAGATACGCGGGTAGTTCGTGGTGTACTATTTGCATATATACAATACATAAACTAATAAATTACATATAATACAAACAATATATATGTATGTATATTGTTTGTATTATATGATGTCCTTAATGACGATGTTCAAGAGGAAAGGTAGTAATCCTTAACCATATTTTTAAAAATTGTGAGTGTTTGAGCTTGCCTTACCGCACTGTAGCGCGTTAGTAGCGCGTTGGCATTTTTTCTATAGCGCTTGCAAATGCGACTACCGAGCTTATGTAGCGATGCCATGGTAATATTATCTATACAGTATTGTAACTCGGCCATATCTTTGAAATAAATGCCTACAGCCGCGCAGTACGTAAACATGCGATAGGGCTGCCCTCCTCCAGCATTTTAATTACATTTGCCTACTTTGTGTTTCCATTTAGTTTTGTGATTGTAAATATACTTTTTTATATAAACAAATAAAATACTTTGTGAATTGAATAGGAAGTGTTCAATATTTGCGACCGAAAAATATTTGCGCCTCAACTGAGACGTACCTACGAAATGCTTTATTATTAAATTTTAAAGTACAAAAATCCGCATTCTAAAGCTTAATTAAAATTGTTTTGGGAAACATGGACAAGGTGGAGAAAAAGGAATATCTTTTACTTGGCTATAGATACCTGCAGCTACTTTACAATTTACATTATATGGTTTTAAATGAAGAATTCATGCAACCAAAAACAGCACAATATATCCTACTCGTCATATTAAATATGTAAATATTTACTTGAACTTATTTTTATTGAAAAAATCGCGCGGCACAGACGCGACTGTCTGCATCCCGAGCGCACCTCGAGATCGAGGCGCGTAGGTATAGCTCGCGTTTCGTCCGTTTGTATGAAGTTGGAATACTGTACAGATAATATTACCGTGGCGATGCTGTCACGCGCTTACGAAACACGCGACAGCATCGCTACAAAAAGTCGTCGTGGGCGAGGGACCTTATGTGGTGTGCCAGACTTTTACTGACTAAAACCCACTCTATGTTCCTTTTCTTTGACTTGCGTTTCAGGATCCCGGGTTTTGTTTTCAGAAGGTGAACCCATGGTCCCAGATATAGTGACGCTTAAGTGAGCCTTTGTCCAGAAGTATGGACTGCAGAATAATTGACTGTGAATACGCATCGCATCGTGGGTTGAGACTGTTGAGAGCAGTGGTGGCCGAGTGGTAACGGCCCCGACTTACGAGTTGTAGGTTGCGGGTTCAAAGCCAGTCAGGCGCGCATTACTTTGTGTAATTTATTTCATCACCACTGCTCTCAAAACGGTGAAGGAAAACATCGTGAGGAAACCGGCATGTCCTAGAACCAAAAATTCGAAGACACGTGACATCCACCAACCCGCACTGGGCCCGCGTGGTGGATTACGGCCCATTCCCTCTTCTAGAGAGGAGGCCAGAGTCCCAACAGTGGGAACATTATAAGGCCGACTATGCTATGCTATACGCATCGCCACACACACATCACATCATCATCATCATCATCATCGCATTTTATCGTCTTGCGTGTGCGCGTGATCGTGTGTGTGTGTGTGATATTACGCAATTAACTACCTTAGCAGCTCTTAAGAAAGAATCAAACCATACTTTAATTCAGTAACTCAAAATATTTTTATTTCACACAGGACTACACATTAAGTCCGCCTTTGTGCTAGTTGCATGAAGATTAATAAATAAATAAATACACGGGCACTTATAAAACGTTAGAAGCTAGTGCTCGGTTCCTTAAGCTTCCTCGGATTTTATGCACATGGATACGTCAACCCCATTGTACTGTCTTTTTAAAATCGGCCCACCATTCACCGGTGAACACACAAAAAAAAAATACATACAGGTGAACATATAACCTCCTCCTTTTGAAATCGGTTAAACTGAATGCATTTAGTTCGTTTCCTGTAATCTCTTGATAATAAAAAGGGCTTAACTAACTGTACCTTGTATACAGAAACTCAATACTTTGTTTACTTTAATGGTCTTAATACCCTTTGTCCATTAAACTGCGCCAGATATCGCTGCGTGTGCCCTACCAACTAAAATTCAACAAAACACTATGAGACATTGTAATAGATATAGTTCTCCGAAAATTATAGTTTAAAAATTATGGCTAAAAGCAGTACCTACGTTGTTGAAAGTGACGTCATAATAACTGGCCAAGTGCGAGTCGGACTCGCACATGAAGGGTTCTGCACTACAATATTAAAATCGAATAAAAAACGTCGACAAAATAACTGTTTTTGTATGGGACCCCCTTTTAAGTTTCAGCTTTACTTATTTCATAGCATAATCAGCCTTTAAATGTTCCCACTGCTGGGACTCAGGCCTCCTCTCTAGTAGAGGGAATGGGCCGTAATCTACCACGCAGACTCAGTACGGGTTGGTGAATGTCACATGTGTTCGAATTTGTTGGTTCTAGGACATGCCGGTTTCCTCACAATTTGCTTTATTTCAATTTCATATATTATTATTTGTAGGTGTAGCGACAACAAAAATACCTATTCTGTGAAAATTCAACTGTTTACCTCTAACGGTTTATGAGATACAGCCCGCTGACAGCCGAGGCTTAGTAATAGGGTCTCGTTGGCACTCTTTGGATACGGAACCCTAAAAAAATCTTATTATCAGGGTTGAGCAGTATAACTTTGATCTGTATAAATCCTCCTTTTTGAAATCGGTTACAAATAATACCTTCATCACGCATGCAATTAAGTTCCTTTATAGTTTACCCTTTTGACGTATTTATAATTTACTTTTAATTAAAAAAATATATGTAATGTTTCAACGATACCGTTTTAAACGGTTTTGATTGTTCTACTACCGTAACGCTAAGATTTCGGAAGGGATTGTTTTTTTGTTTGGTATTTAAATAACAATAAGAAATTTTGAAAAATAAAAACGCACAGGACCGTTCATTGTGGCGACACTTGGGGGAGGCCTATGCCTATATCCAACAGTAGACGTCTTTCGCTTGAAATGATGATGATGATGAAATTTTTTATATATTTATTTTGTTATAACGCACCAACAATCGTATAATATAAACACTAATGTTTTAGAACAATCAATGCTTGGAGTAGTATTTTAACTTTTTTTTTTTGGAGATTTCTTATTGATCTGATTTCATTGTGCATGAAGGAACTTTACATGTTTTAAAACCTATATTGTATATTGTTTTAAGTTTAAGCTTGTTAGGAAAAACGAATGTAACTAATATTGTAGAGGTGAAAGTTTGTGTGTTTTTAAGCTATTGCATAGCTTCTATCGCGGGCCTTGAGCGCGGGGACCGAATCCAGAAACGACCGTGGAAGTCACTGCGTCCCCGCAAGGGGGCGCGGCGGCGGGGTACAGGCAGAGCCTTTGTCCCGCGGTGGCAGGGTAGGGCTTGTAGGCGGCAACCTCGAGGCAGGCGCGTATACGCAGCTTGCCTAAGAGTAACTGCATTGTGTTCAGTAGGAGCGCCTCGGCACTGCTCCTGCAGTGCCGTTTTTCACGACATCTCGGCGGTCAGACCCCGCCGGGTGGAACCCCCGGTTACCCGGAGGAAGCCCAGCGAGAGACGACCAGCGACGAGAATGCCGGCTTTGGGGGCGCTCCCTACTGAGGATGTAGACCCCCGCCTGTTACGCTTCCAGATCGAGCCGGTCACGCTTCAGGCTCAGGGGACGTGGTGAGAGTATGAGCGGTATTGGAAATTGTGTATTACACCGCTCATGTGGGCATGCAAACGCGCAACCGCGCTACGCGTCCGCTGCGTGAGTAATATGTATGTAGAGTCATGATTGTGTGAGGGCTGGTGCACGTCATGCCTATATTAACTTAGCACACAACGTGCACCGGGTGCGTGTGATGTTGAGGAGTCTAATTCGAGTGAGTGAGTCGCGTGTAGGTGAAAGCGGCTCACTCGGGCGTCAAGTCCGGTGGGTTGGACAAGTCCGGTAGGAGGTCACGGGGAAATCGCCTCCCGTCAGGAGGACGCGCGTGCCAGGGCGCTATGTGCTTGACGTGCTGCCAAGCGGAAGCGTCGGCACGCGAGAACATATGGGACGCGAGGCGGACACAAAATTGGTCCAGGCTCTCCATCTCGAGGTCCCGCTGTATGACGTCGTTCCTCACCAGCGGGGGGGCGTTCGCGATGGTCCGGAGCGAAAGGTTCTGTTGCGCCCGGAGGCGTCTCTTGCTGGACTCGCTGGTGAGGGCGAGCCAAGCTGGGGCGGCATACGTGATAATAGGGCGGATGTACGTCTTGTACACGCCCAGCTTGGTACGCAGCGGGAGGCGAGAGGAGAGCACTGGGCGGAGCAGTGCGCGGGCTGCCCCGCTCTTGGCGGTGACCTGCCGGACGTGGCCTCTCATGGAGAGCCGACGGTCGATGGTGACCCCTAGGTACTTCACCTGGGGCGACCACGCGATGTCGGCTCCATGCAGCTGGAGAGGTGGTGGGAGGCGAGCAGACCCGACGAGCAGCGCCTGGGTCTTACCCACGTTCACCGATAACCTCCACTTCGACAGCCAATCGGGAAGCTGGTCTAGTACGCGCTGTACTTTGACGGCTGCGTGCTTCGCGTTAAGCGAGAAGCCTATGTACGCAGCATCGTCGGCGTACAGCGCGAGCGTAGTTTCCTGCGTCGTGGGGATATCGTCGGTGTAACATGAGTAGCAGGCCGGCGATACGCAGCTACCCTGCGGTACGCCGGCCGCGACCGGGCGGGCGCTCGAGAGTGCGCCATCGACCACCACCTTAAAGGTCCTATCCGAGAGGAAGGAGGAGACCACCTTTACAACGCGACGGGGCGCGCTGGTGTGGGAAATCTTGTAGACCAGGCCTTCGTGCCAGACCCGGTCAAATGCCTTTTCCATGTCGAGGAATACTGCAACCGCTCGCTCCTTCTTGTTCAGCGAGGCGGTGAGAAGGTGCAGTACCCTCGACAGCTGGAGCGTCGTGCTGTGTTCCGAGCGGAACCCGAACTGTTCCGGACGTGGAGTCAAGTGGGGAGTCAAGTGTCGCAGCAGGAGTTTCTCAAACACCTTGGACATAGTGGGCAGCAGAGTGATCGGCCGATAGCTCTCCGGCTTCAGCACGTCCTTGTTCGCCTTCGGCAGCATTATAACGCGCCCTTCCTTCCAGCACCCAGGAAAGACCCCCGTGCGCAGCACCCCCGTGAACAGGCGCGCCAATGCCGCTACCGAACGGTACGGCAGGTGGCGCAGCGCTGTGTTGGTGATGCCGTCCGCCCCAGGGGCCTTCCTCAGTTTCGTGGACAGGATGGCACGTCTGACTGCGTTAGGCGAGAAGAAGATAGGGTCTTCCTCGGGAGCTATCGGCGAGGCGAAGTATTCTCCAAGGTGCCTCTCGACTGCTGCGACATGGTCTTGGTCAACAGTCGGGTTCGGCTGGAATTGACGCTCCAGGCACTCGGCAAAGATCTCCGCACGGTCTGTTGCGGAGTATCTTGGGGCCCCGTCGCTGTGCAATAGCGGACGCACCGGAGCTGGGGTCTTCGTTAACTGCCGGCAAAGCCTATGGATTGCCGGCCAGTCTCCTTCCGTAGATATGACGTGATCGTCCCAGCTCTCGGCGTTAAACACTTGGAGCTTGGCTCTGACTCTCTCCGCGTGGCGGTTTAGGTGTGCCTTCTGCACAGGGCATCTCGATAGTTGCCACCGTTTGCGAAGGCGCCTGGTCTCAGCGACCAACTCCTGCAGGTACTTCGGCAGGGGCCTGAAAGCTTTCCCCTGCGGCTGCGAGATAGTGGTGGTCGCCTCCGAATCCAGAAATTCCGTAACGAAAAATATACCTCACGCTCCCCACTCCGACGGGCACGGAGGTGTGGCTTGGAGGCCGACAGAGACCGAACACCTATTTTAGAAAAGTCGTTAACGACCTGTGTGGCGCATTGGTACAGCGTTCTACCTATGTTATCATCGTGCCTCGAGTTCAAATCTCGGTCAAACAAAATAGTCTTTTTGTATTATAATAGATTATAGTAATGTTCTATGATAACAACTGAACATACTTGTAGCAATTTATGAAGTAAACAAGAAAGAAAAAAAATTGTTTTCTTATCGGTCACCACGCTCAAAAAGTGTAACTTGAATTAATATCAAAGAAAAAGAAATACTGCATAAATAAAATAAATAAATAATTATAATTGCATAAGTTGATACAAAATGCTATGCAATAGCTTTACCGCGGCAGTCCCCGAGTGCCACACTTTCGTTTTTTTTTAGGTGAGAAATCATCTAATGACAAATCCCGCTCTTGGGCGGAGCGCGAGATAGTGTCAGAATTTTACTGACAAAAAACTCACTCCTGTTCCTTCGTTGCCTTTGTCCCAGGGCCCCGGGTTTCATTTTCACACTACCCCTATGGCCCCAGTAGGCTTCGACCCTTATGGGCCCCTACGATTTGCTGAAATCTCCCTGAGGCGCGCGTGGAACAATACGCGCCGTCGACGACTTGGGCTCGGTCCGGACGGTTACCAGACGGTCGGACGGCAGGCTACCCATTGCTCGCCGTCCGCAAGCCCGCGCCTACGGTGGCCGGAAATCGGGATCGGAATCCCGGCGGTGGTTGGGACGTGAGAACCGTTGCCTCACGCGATCGGCCGCCTCCTTTGCTAGCATTACTGCTTCGCAGAAGGAGGCGACCGCCTGCCCCTCCTCCTCGCTCCGGAGTCGGACCACGGCCTGTACCAATGCCCGGTTGTGAGTGTGTATGGATTTGAATGAAATTTGGCACACGGATAGAAAGTGTCTTAGAAAGCATGTGGCGACCATGGAGGCCACACTAATATTACTAACTTGTAAACTGGCATGTTATACTTTTAAGGTTTATGTTTCAAAAAGTTTAGGATTGATAGATAGGGGATGTCAATAAAAATCTAGACGTAATTTTATATACAAAATGTATTAGAAAGTGCTTCATACAATATAATATCAGTATAATTGAATCTGAAGCCTTTCAATTGCGTCTCACAATACATAGGGTACTTTCTTATCCTGGGAGTACCCTTCGGACAATTTTCCAACTTTAATGCGGGCAAAGCCGCTGGCAGCAGCTTGTACAATCATGAAATTGACTTAATGACATACATTATGCAAAATTATTTTTAGTAATAGAATCGATTCCAATAATTTTTACACCACGTTAGATTTTTTCCCAAAAATATTTAAATGTCGCAAGTAAAACACAGGTCACGGCAGGTCATAGGGGGCATTAGGCGCTAGCGCACTGCTGGATGCGGGAACAAAACAACCCCTCAGTTGCCCGGATAGCCCGTTGATCATGTATTTGTGCGGACAACAAGCTTATAACTTTGTGATTTTTTATGATACAGTTATGAAATTTTGTACATAGATTTTTTACATAAAAATACTAGACACGTTTTTCGGGTTTCGCATATACTAGAACTAATGTGGTAAAATAAATCATCAATGTAAAGGCTTCATTGAGCTGAGCTTTTTACATATTTGTAAAAAGCTCCGCTCACAAAAAAAATAAAACGAATCTTCGACTCTATATCTTCGCCTATTTACTGTGTTCCAAAAGTTGAAATATGATTCTAGGATATGTTTCAAATTTTAAAATAGTGTAAGCTGAAATTAGTCAATATTGTTTTTAACCTTATTGTTTAAGAGTTAAGCATTATATTAGATTAATCATGTGTTGTACTTGTATAAAAATAATTATTTTTAGGCTCTTTATATGCGATGACAAAAGGTTTGAAACAAAAATATATTGCAATCATAATTGAACTTTATATTCGAGCATTAAGGTTTATATTCAAATTAATTTGTCGATGCTTTTAACCTATTTTGTACATTCATAGTGAGAAATATAAATGTAGGTGTGTGTCCAAAATCGGGCCACTTTCGTGACGTGTTTTTGTTCTTCCTGGTCCTCTATCCGATGGACAATACCTGCTTGATCTATATTTTTGAACTGTTGCACGTATAAGTGTTTTTTGAAAAAAGCAATTTATAAAATAAAATCAAAAATAAGTTTTTAGACAAGATTTTAAATGTCTAAGTTATGATTTAACTGCAACATTCATTTGATTATAAGAGTACTTAAAGTGCGGAAAACGCATTATCGGCTGCTTCAAATTAGATAAATCAATCGCATAGTACAGTTACTCTGCGATAGTGTTTCCAGTAAGGAAGGAAGAATAAACTGTAAGTATTTTTTTTTTATATTATTTAATCTTTTATTTATTTAAGGATCACCAACGAGTGTTACAAAAAAAAAAACTTCGAAATAAAAATTGGTACGTGTAACCCAGTCCTATAATTCACACTCAATTATAGGCAACCACTGTCAGCTTATGCATAGACGAGTGAACGTGGCTCTAAATAATTATGACAATATTAAATAAAAGTAATAAGCATGGTATGACATATAGAAAAAAAAAAAAATAAACAATAATCAAGATTAAATAATAAAATAAAAGTAATGTCAAAATTAAATTTTGATAGGAATAGGCATGTCAAACAAATTATAATATTTTGGTTTTGAACACAAATTACGAATTAATTTATTCATTATTATTATTTATTTATTAAATACTTTATGCACAAACGTACATCGGCGGACTTAATGCCTTAGGCATCTAAATAAAATAAAATAAAAATAAAATGTCCTGAATTAAATTTCATTTTAAATTTTTTTATGATATAAACCAGTGCTTGACTGCGATCCCACCTGATGGTAAGCAGTGATGCAATCATTGATGGTGAGGCGCACTAGTTTATTAAGAGCCTACTCAATCTAGCCTTGAAGGTAAATAAATTTAAAATTAAAATCCTAGATTAAAAAAAGATATATATTACAATAGTTTCTAATTCAATAATTAATTTTAAAAAGTTGAAGTGATAAATCAAAGGTATTTCGCCTGAAAGTGTTTATACAATTTTCTTTTCTGAATCACGACACTCTGAAGTCGTTTTCAGAGTGTCGTGATTTATGTCGATGTCAGCTTTGTGGCATATAGCGTTTTTTAGGGTTACGTACGTCAATCGGAAAAATGGAATCCTTATAGGATCACTTTGTTGTCCGTCGGACCGTCTGTCAAAACCCTTTATCTTAGGAATGCGTAGAGGTATTATGCTGAAATTAATGTCAAATAATAATCAAGTCCTCTTGGAGCAGTGAAATAATCAAAAGTCGGGCCGTGCCGGGGCGCCGGCTTTTAGAAAACCTCATGGGTGCTCATGCTCATTTGATGACTCGAAAAAGTGGCGAAGTGTGAAAAGATAAAGCACAGTGATCGACCGACAAATAAATGAATGTCCTACTTACATACTGCGGAACAACGAAGGTACCACCACCAACACAATTATCTGTTTCATCAACAAAAAATTATATTGGTGCGGGAATCGAACCCGCGACCCTGCGTCTTAACCGGCGCTATAAACCACTGCGCTAAACGGGTCGTCGGTTAATGAAAAAACGCCCATCCCTAAAAAGGCGATTTCTGATCTGTTTCTTGATGTCTATTCTCAGGGGTGCTCGGCACCCACTGTTTATTTCTCTTGGGTGCCCGAGCCTCCGAGCACCCACGGAGTCAGCGCTTTTGGGGCCGTGTATGGCGCATATTTTGACACTTACAAGAAAATAATAATAAATTTATTGTTTCCAAATAAATACAAAACATAAAATTATTGTGGACCTCGTAGAGATTGTACATGTGTTAGTGAGGAACATCTGTGTCTGAACTAGATAATAAAATCCGTATTCAGACATCAAAGCTCTTTTGAAGAAAAAAGAAAAAGACAGCGCTCCTTTGCCTAGATCTGCGGGGTTACCATGACGTTCAAAGTAAGATTGTTTCATTCTTATTTCAGTGTGGGTAAGAGACAGAGCTATACAGGTTGTGTAGCGCCATCTCTTACCCACACTGGAAATAAGAATGAAACAATCTTAATTTAAACGTCATGGTACAGGGCCTGGGCACCACTCAAATATAGGTAATAATAACAGTAGACAGCCCGAAGAATCGCCAAACTTAAGTGGCAGTGGGCAGGGCACATTGCTCGCAGAACAGATAGATGGTCGATGGGGACGAAAGGTTCTGGAATGGCGACCACGTACCGGAAGACGCAGCGTTGGGTGGCACCACAAGGTGGACCGATGACCTGGTGAGGGTCGCGGGAATCCGATAGATGCGAGACACACAGGACCGGTCATTATGGCGACATTTGGGAGAGGCCTATGTCCAACAGTGGACGTCTTTCGGCAGAAATGATGATGATGAATAACAGTAGACTACCTACAAGTTAAGATTAAATGAGTTACTTACCATTTAGAAATTAAAATTAAAATATGAAATTAAAATACATTAAGAAATTAGATTAATTTATTTATTAAATCAAATTATTCAATTAAGAGGGCCCTTCACCACCTCGCCTATCGTCAACGTCGAGCACGGTTTAAAAGCTTGTTGCTTCATCTAACGCAATCCAACGCGATTTTTGATGAAGAGGCAATGTGAAAAAAGAGATAACGCCTGAAAACTCTGTTGGCATTCGGTAATTCCGTGATTTACTCGAATATTTTAGAAAACTTGTTCCAGGAAATACGTTTTTTTTTTAAATCCTTATAAGTTTTTGCCTCAAGGGCTGGCTTTTACCTCGGTCAGAGATTAAGCATTGTCATACAACGTGGCAATGCTGCCAGCCTTTGGGCACACTTCCAGTCGACAGCGATGCGGAGGAGTTTTATGACGCCATATTTTAGCTAGTAGTTTTTGCCTTTAGCGTACATAGAGTTTTAATTAGTTAAGTGTTTTTATTGAATAAAATAAAATTAAAGCCCCATGTTCATTCTGTTTCAGAAATCAAAATGTGGATCTACTGTTTTAATAAGTTGATACATACAGAGTCGCAGGAACTATCCCTAAAAGACTGTCCCGTTGTTATTGACGGAACGAACTATTTACATAACATATATGAGACAAGTAAGCTCCCCTTTGTCTTTGGTTGCGAATCCGACAAGTATGCTGAATGCCTGAAAAAGCAATTGACAATGTTCAAAAAGGCTAACGTTAAATGTTACATCGTATTTAAAGGCGGTGACACGGATATAGAGAAGAAAATGAAAAAGTTTCAACATCTAGTCTTCGACATTAACACAAACACAGAATTTATTCCTCCTGAGCTGTTAAAGGACACCAATGTACAAGTGGTAGATGAAATGGGTATAGACTACGCCTTCTGCGTTACTGAGGCCAAAGACGAGTGCGTAGCCTTAGCTCAAAAACTAGAATGCCCTATCATCAGCTTTGATACAGAATTCTGCTTCAGGAAAGTTCCTTACATACCATGGCCGAAGGGTAACACCATAAAATTTGACGACAAAACGAAGTCCATCCAATGCCGTCAGTACAAACTTCAATATTTCCTTCAAAATAATTCCCTGACTAAAGAAAAGACTGCTATTTTTGCTGCATTAACGGACACAACAGTGTTTCCAACAAAATATTTCGATTCACTATTCAATCATTGGGGAGTGTTTAATAAAAACGCAGTCTACCAACTACGAAATCTCATCTTATGGCTCTCGAAGCATAGCGAACAAGAAGCTAGAGACGGAATTTCAAAAATATTGAGAAACGATGAAGCTAGACGCAAGTTTGAATTCTATTATAATAAAATATTAACAGAATTGCAAAACGACGAACCGGGACATGTAACTGAATATCTCCTTAATTCGAATATCCCAATAGTGAGACAAGATCCTGAATGGTTCGAGAAAGGCGTGGTTGGTAAACACGTGCCACCAGTGTACATCAACTTGTACAAATGGAAGGTCATCCAAGGATCCTGGGTCATTCTAGATACACATGGCCAAGACAGTCTGCTCCTATCGATTGACATAATAAAATATGCTTACAACTTATTGACCAATTACAGGGGAGATAAAATCAAAGTATACCAAGATGCCAACAAATACGTAGAGATGTTCACTGATGACTCGAATGTTTGTAGACCAGTCTACGATTGTAAGGAGTCGGTGTTCGAGAATGGATGGGATCAAGTCAAGCAGTTGAAGTTGTTCGAGCATTTCTTAACTGAGAACTGTATTAACATTGAGGTTTTAGCTAAACTACAATCAGATTGTGTAGTATTGTTTACCGCTCTGGTGTACTTTGCTCGCAAAAAACAACTGGAAGGCGAGGACGTGACCAGAGAAGTGTATGCGGTCGTGCTGTCATACGTCGTGCTGAACTTAGGGTTCAATACAAAGACATGTTCTGAGGATTGTAAGACTCATTTAAAAGTTAAACATGCCACAGCAAAGTATTTTCAGTACGATGAAGAAGAAGCTAAAAGAATTTTCGACGGGAAAACATCCGAAAAGTTAGTAGAACTTCAGTTCTGCATCCAGCATATGAATTATTTGAACACTTTATGCGGCTCACCGTATGAATCTACTCAGTACAGTAAAATGTATAACGGCACGTTTATATACAAGATGGTCAGTGAAATGCGTGACAAAGATGTCGAAGATTTTGTTAACGAATTGTTTCAGACCACTCCAGAAGTTTTAAGAGTAGTAAAGAGGCTGATTCAAGAGTACTATGAACTTTTGAAAAATGAATAATTGTATTGTTGTGTATACCTATTTCATATTAGATTAAGCAAAAAATGGTTCCTCAGTTAGATTATCAGATATTATTGGACACGTATTTTTTGTTATGTCACGTTTTTTTACATATTTAACCTAGAAATGAAGTCACAGGCCACTTCTGAACTTACTAACCTACTAACACAATGGATATCTAAGGGTGGTGTGGTATATTACTATTGTAGACATTGTTATTATTTTATTTTACGTTTTTTTTTTTTATTATCCTTTTTAATTTATAATCTAAGTACTAGTTTTAATTTAGTGTCATTTTTTTATTTTTTATTTTATTTGATGACAATTTTAATTTAATTTAATTATTAATTTGTTTTATGCTAATGCCAAATTTTAATTGTAATATTATTGTACTTTTGAACTAACACATAAATAAGTGATACTAACATATAATGTGCACCAAAAATTGTCTTTGAATAAATTATTATTCCCTTTATTCATTATAGATACATATAGGTTACATTTTTAAATATATATATTTTTTGTAAATAAATAATATAAAACAAAAACAGTTAAAAATAGCAGTCCACCGGCATTGGGAACAGAGTCCCAATGCCAGCTAATTATTATTGTTATTATTATTTTTACCAAATAGATTTTTGTGTATTAAGTGGTTGAGTATATCATAATCAACATTATATAAAATATGAGATTTTTTTATTTTTTATGTAACAAAATAATTTATAATTAACGCAAATAAATATATTTTTTATTATTTTAAACATTCAAGTTCTTAGTATTTTTTTAAACATTCAAGAAGATAATTCTGATTTGTAGAGTTCAAACTCAGATCAGCATTTTACTTATGCAATTGATTTCATCACTACTGTTCTTAAAACTAATAACGGATGGCACTTCGCTCGCATCCATCGGACTCCCGCAACCGTTACCAAGTCATCGGTCCACCTTGTAGGAGGCCTTCCAACGCTACGTCTTCCGGTACGTGGCCGCCATTCCAGAACCTTTCGGCCCCAACGGCCATCTGTTCTGCGAGCAATGTGCCCTGCCCATTGCCACTTTAGTTTAGCGATTCTTCGTGCTATGTCGGTAACCTTGGTTCTCCTGCGGATATCCTTATTCCTGATTCGATCACGCAAGGAAACTCCGAGCATAGCCCTTTCCATTGCCCTTTGGGTGACTTTAGATGCACAGGACCGTTCATTGTGGCGACACTTGGGGGAGGCCTATGTCCAGCAGTGGACGTCTTTCGGCTGAAATGATGATGATGATGACTTCGCTAGACTTGCAATTGACGAAAATATATATAAAAATACCGTGTCACTTAACACCTGATTAAAATACATATTCAATGCGTGCAAAGATGCACAATATGATTTGAACGCACACTTATCTGAGCCGAACGCGTCGAACGGGTCGAAGTTATGAGGGTCTAGCACACATATCCGCACCGAAAGAATTAACCGCGCCGAAGAAATCTTTTTTATTTCCTTTACACCTGTCGCACTGAAATTACATGTGAATTATGATGGATCTTGACGAGGTTTTTATTGTCAGAGCTTTATTAATTGAATATGAAGATAGTGAAATACTTACATCAAAGGGAAACAAGAATGTCGGTTCATAACTAAATAAAAAACTTTTTCCAAATAAAAGACAACCGACTTCTATGTAAAAGAAACACTGAAAAGTGCAAAATAACTTTAATTTCGGAAGTCGGTGTTTCTATAATAGTTTTGTCACTTCGTTATTTAACACCGACTTCCGAAATTAAAAAAAAAACATGAAAAAAAACATAAAAATATTTATTTTGGAACATAAAACAATTGACAATAATGACATGTATAACGATGGCAGCTGCAAAAGTTAAAAACTGTGTCGCAACTGTCAACGCAAATTAAAGTTATTTTGCATTTTTCAGTGGTTTTTTTTACGTCTGTACAACTTGAGTGACCTTGAAAAACGTTTCATTATCATTTTGTACACACGGGTGTACGAAATTTATTTAAAACTTTTTCTGGATTTTTCTAGGAAAAACGAAGATATAGAGACCAAATCTGTCTTCGTTTTTTTTTGGGATTTTACATAAAAACGCGCAATTACGTAATAATAATACGCGCTATACGCGCAAGGCACAGTATAGATATATGGAACAGTACGGCAACTACCTAAAAATGTTCGAAACGGCTCACTCACACAAACATACGCATCGACGAGAGTCCTAAGCGGCATTCGCTACTGACAGGACCGCGAGAAACGCTTAGGAGTCTCGTCGATGCGTATGTTTGTGTGAGTGTGCCGTTTCGAATATTTGTAGGTAGTTTCCGTACTGTTCCATATATCTATACTGTGCGCAAGGGATTAAAAGAAATACATATCAAATGAAAGGTTATTTTTTATATATAGCTTTTGAAGGCCGTGGAACCCTTACTACGAGCGATGTATGGTTGTCAGATTTTCTAGCTTCTGACAACCTATAACAACCATTACAGATTACAGGTCCACAAATGACAGCTGGGACCAAAGACTGGTGCCTTGCCCAAGCAAACAAAAAAAAGAATTCATAATTCGAGATTATTTCAATAAGTTGTGTATTTAAAGTGACTATTTGTATTACAGACTAAAAAACCGGGCAAGTGCAAGTCGGACTCGCGCACTAAGGGTTCCGTACAAACTTACCTATGAAAACAGTTCAATTCCCGAATTGAGTTACAAGATTTTTTTTACGAATCGCAAAAAAAGTTTTTTTTTGTGACGTAACAAATTTAGTTTTCAGATTTTTTACTATTTTTGTGCTATGAAACCTTGCTTCATGCCAAATTTCAGGATTCTAGGTCAACGGGAAGTAACCTATGAATTTAGATTTTCTTGAAAGTGTCGAAATATACGTTTTTTGCGACCTAAACGGCCGTATCTTTTTTTTTTTTGTTAACTTAGAAGTTTGATTTTTTTCATAGCATCAAGGGACCGCAGACCGGAGTATATGGTTTTAAATACAACTCGATAGGTACCTCCACGCGTTCCCAAGATAAAGGGTCTTGACAGACAGACAGACGGACAACAAAGTGATCCTATAAGGGTTCCATTTTTTCCTTTTGAGGTACGGCACCCTAAAAAGGATGCAATAGAATTTGAAATTTGTCATTGAGTTTATTGTTGCGAAATTTTGATAATTAACTAATTATTTTTTTAAGAAAAACAACGTTGCTTGACTAGGAATTACTCCTGTATTGTAGGAACTTTCACAAACATGAATACTTACATACACAAGACTTTCAGACCCGGAACACCTATCTATAGATCATACAAATTACTGTATAATCTACAGGTACAGATATCGGCACGGATCTTGAGCGCTCGGCGAAAGAGTGGGGATCGCTTTGCGTACGCGTTTTATTTTATTTTTTTAAATGTACCTACACCTATTTTATTTCATTATTTTTTTTACTTACTAGGTAGAAGAAAAGGTAGATAAAAGAAAAAATAAAATAGGTGTACATTAAAATAAAATAAAAAACGCGTACGCAAAGCGATCCCCACTCTTTTGCCGAGCGCTCAAGATCCGTGCCGATACCTGCACATACTGTAGGGCATTAATAAGAATTTTAATTTTATTATCAAGCAACGGGGAGCCACAGATAAAGAACACAAAATAATCTTAAATAATAATAATAAAGATTGAACCAGCAACACGCAGCGCAGCGGCCACTGACTCAACCACTTCACCAATCGTGCTGTCAAATATGACTGTGTAGCGACATCTATGGCGTCACATAAGAACTAATACTGCATCGCGCAATCAAAGTTCTCCGTGCGATTAGAACATATAGAACAGCCCGAAATTATCTATCGGGCAGTTGCCCACCAGACATAATACCCGTCTGGTTGGAGGATCCTCCCTTTTCAACGGAGGTTTGCGGGACTTTACACTCTGTTCCGCTTACCTTCAAACTGGTGACCCTCGACAAAGAACGTCAGCGCAGCCTTCGTGCAGCTACTACTTCGTGACGTCATTATCACTTCTCCCAAGCTTTCGAGCAGCGAGCCATACAGCCAGCACCCACGGCTATAAAGGGTATCCTGACCACCAGCATGCCTACCTGGTCATCACCCTCAGCCTCATCAGCGACTTTGGTGAAGCACACTGCACCTTCGGCCAGTCACATGAAGAGCCACGTAGAACCTCTTCTGGTCGACGCAAGCAGTCAAGCCAAGTCAAGCCGCTCCGACTCACTGGAGCCAGCAGCACTACTCCGACAAAACCCTCCTCCTCCTCTAAAACTGGTTTTATTGATGTTTTCCTTACCTAGGTCCATGGTCCCCCATGAAGATGAGCAATGTGTCTTCGAAGACGTTCCTCTTCTCTAGGGCCTGAAGCAGATTCACCATGGCATCGTCAGCGACTGATATCATGCTGTCATCGTGTGTGATGTCAGCGATGAATGTGAATCCAAACCGCTTGCCGTCCAAACGTAAGAACTGTTGAAGCAAAAGTCAAAAATTAAGTGAAAGTTATCTATGTAGCGACTATAGGAACTAAAATTAAAAAAAGTTATATCGAGGTATTATAGTTCTCCGTGCGATTAAAACATAAATACAATAGCCCAAAATCAACTAACGATAGATGGAAAACATTTGCAGGACAGACGGTCCAGTCTAATTTCGATAAAGAGGTCAATCATTGAATTCGACTTGGTTGGGCAGCGTTCGGGAAGCTGCGCGGTATCTTCTCGTCCAATATAGTGTACCACAGTGTCTCAAGACGAAAGTCTATGACCAGTGCGTGTTGCTGTATTTGACATATGGTTCCGAAACGTGGTCGCTAACAACGGGCTTTATTAAAAGGCTTAGTCACCCAAAGGGCAATGGAAAAACTATGCTAGTTACTTTGCGTGAACGTATCAGATATGAAGATATCCGCAGGAGAACCAAGGTCGCCGACATAGCCCGAAGAATTGCCAAACTAAAGTGACAGTGGGCAGGGCACATTGCTCGTAGAACGGATGGTCGATGGGGCCAGGCTTTAGAGTGGCGAAACGCACAGGACCAGAAGTTATAGCGTCACACGGGGGAGACCTTATGTCCAACAGTTTTGTTTTTTTTAGTTGGGGAAAATCATGTAATGACAAATCCCGGTCTCGGACGGAGCGAGAGATAGTGTCAGACTTTTACTGACTAAAAACCCACTCCTGTTCCTTCGTTGCCTCCATCCCAGGGCCCCGCGTATCGTTTTCACACTACCCAATGGCCCCAGTAGGCTTCGACCCTGCTGGGCCCCTACGATTTGACATCTCCCTGAGGCGCGCGTGGAACAATACGCGCCGTCGACGACTTGGGCTCGGTTCGGACGGTTAACGGACGGTCGGAAGGCGAGCGGCCATTGCTCGCCGTCTGCAAGTCCGCGCCTACAGTGAAGTTTGTATGCATGGATGTTTGTTACTGGCAAAACAACCCCTCAGTCACCCGGATTGCCCAGTCACCATGCATTTGTGCGGACAACTAGGTAACATAACAATTGTGATTTTTCATGATACGGTTATGAAATTTTGTACTTAGAATCTTTACATAAAAATACTTACACACGTGTTTCGGGTTTCGTATATACTAAAACTTATGCTGTAGAGTATGGAAAGCAGTATATAAATACCTGATCAGTGATATTCATCATCAGTTGGAACTGTGGGGTATCTCCGACACAATACCTAGTTCGCGCTTTGCCCCATTTCTTCCCATTTTTAGATTCTTCAAGGTAAAAGGAGCGTAGGTAGTGGTCAGCCGGTTGGCGCCGGAAACCGTTGAAGCGGTATTGGAAGGTTCCTATCCATGGCATGTCTTCGAAGTATGCGGTACGATAACTGAAACAGGAAAAATTATATTGATTAATTATATAACACTCTGTTTCCTGATAGCTACCACATTTATTTATTAATTAAAACTTCATGCAACACAAAGGTACAAAGGCGGGCTTATGGTTTATACTGCGTACATCGAAGGATTGGAACAAGTTGCCTACTGCGGTCTTCCCGTCCGATTATAATTTAGGTGTCTTCAAGGCTAGAGTGAATAGGCTATTTAATAAACTAGTGCGCCTCACCATCAACGATTGCATCATTGCTTACCATCAGGTGGGATCGCAGTCAAGCACTAGTTTATATCAATTAGGAAAAAAAGGTCTAAGGTTGGGGTTAAGTGTCCAGTTCGACCGCGCGGCCATAGCGTTTTTTTTTTAAAAAAACCATGTCAATTTTTTGTAAAAATTTGTCAAAGTTGATTCCCAAAACCATAAATTTGTCAAAGATACGGTTAAAAAGTTATAAGGGTTTGAACATGGCCGCGCCATTGAAACGCGGCGAACCGCGCGGCCACTGAGATCTTTAAAACTAAGCCTTGTAGAGACCTGAAATTTACGCAAATGCAAGATTTAATTTGTAAAAAATTTGTAAAAATATAAAAAAAATACTCAGGTTTATAGTTTAAGAGCTATAACACTAAAACCGAATGGCCGCGCCATTGAAACGGTGGAGAAAACGCTATCGCCTGTATCTCGCTGAAAAAAAATCGCAGAGGTGTGTAGTTTATTGTAATTACCCAGATTTGAATTTGTCGAAACTAGGAAAAATACAACAAAAATTCCTAGGTTTATATTTCAGGAGCTATAAGACTAAAACGATATGGCCACGCCATCGAAACGGTGAATAAAACGTTATTTCGCCTGTATCTCGCTGAAAAAGCATCGCAGAGGTCTGGAGTTTTTTGTAATACCTAGATTTTAATTTGTCAAAACTAGTAAAAATACAATAAAAATTCTTAAGGTTATATTTCAGAAGCTGTAGAACATTATCAGTATGTGGTGCGATAGGGTGACCATGTCTTATTGTTTACAGAATACTTTCTACTTATTGTTACAGAAATTATAATTCAAGGATTCTAAATAAAATTAAAATGAAACCATAAATATAGAAACAATTATGTTTATTGGTTTAAAAGTCACATAAATCACAGAATGTTACAAATTAAAAAAAAAAACTCAAAAATCACAGATTGTTTACTTACACTAAGATATAATCAAAAGTCACAAATTGTTTACTTACACTAAAATATAATAAAAAATCACAGATATTTTACTTACACTAAGATATAATCAAAAATCACAGATTATTTACTTACACTAAAATATAATCAAAAATCACAGATTGTTTACTTACACCAAGATATAATCAGAAATCACAGATTGTTTACTTACACTAAGATATAATCAAAAATCACAGATTTACTTACACTAAGATATAATCAAAAATCACAGATTGTTTACTTACACTAAGTCAGATATAAAATGAAAAATAGAAAAAATATAAACATAATTTACTTATAATTTAGTTGCGCTATCATTAAATATAAAGTGTTTTAGTCATCATCTATTAAACCATACATTAAATTATGAATTGTAAGAGGTTGTGCAGAACTTTCATGTGTTTCAGTTTTATTGTCGTCGTAGCAAATAAATTTAGAATTATTTATTAGACAATGACACTTGTAATGCCCAATAATACCTACAACCGGGGGAACATATTCCACGGCACCTATGAATCGATATTTTTTTTGCCTTAATTGTATATATTGTGGTATTTCTTCGAGCTTAATTTTGTCTGTGCCGTTGAGATCAAATAAAATAATATCGCTCAATTCATACTTAAATCTCAAGGATTCGTTATTGCATTTCAAACAAATTTTGAAATTGGAGTCATCGATAATAACGGCATCTTCCAGTCCTCCGATTCCGAATAAATTTACGATTTCCATATTTATTGATAAAAACACTATGGTTCTTTTTGAGTGGTTGGCACATGTTTCGGTTACACATTCCTTAGATACATTGGCACTGTACAAATAATCTAAAAGTATGTGTTCAAATATAAAAGCCATATTACTTTCGCATCTATATATATTGTTTTCGCGTTTATAATATTTAGCAATAATTTCCTCTCGTAAATCATAACCATTATTTAAATTTAATGATTCTGTGAGTAATTGAATAAATTCTCTAATTAAATTGCTTGCGCATGTATTAATTATTTTTTTGATATGAACGTTTTGCTTGTATGCAAATGCTACTAAAAAGAAAACTGAATTAAACGCACATGTATTAGTAAATTTCATACTTTTATTAATAGAATTTACTAAATTCCCATTTCGCAAAAACAACACTGAGATATTCTTTGTAGAATATCCCTCTCCCCCCCAGTTTTCAGTATATGATGGCTTTACTGTAAATATGGAATCAGAAGAAAATGATTGTTTTGTGTTCATTTTAATTTTTTTACACTGCATTTTGTTTTTCGTTATTAACTTCCTTTTTCGGCCCTTGTTTGTTTGTTTTTTTGATCTTTCTAGAGTTACGTTAAGATTTTTCGCAGCTATTCTTGTCTCCCCTAATATAAAATTGTAATGAATTTTTATGAATTCATCCACGTTGTACTTATGCAGACGTGTTTCAAATAATAAATGTTTTAATGTTTTGAAATAGCTTTCAATAGCTGAAGATGTTGGCGACTTGTTTTCCGATTTGTAAAAAGGACACATGACATTGCTCCACAGAGGCAGTTTAATCATTAACCTTTTAAGAGTTGACACTAGATTCGGTAAGTAATAGTCATTTGGCTTTTCTGTTTTGTCCTTTAATTCTTCCAAGATTTTTTCTTTGTTAACAAGCTCATCAAACCAACCTATGATATCGTCATCGTCAGGTATTGTAACATAATAATAATAATCGGAAAGATCTTTTTTGTCGTTTTCTTCTACTGGGTTTTCTGTATTGACCAACAAAGATTTGAGATACTGCATGGAAATTTTACAAGTTTCATTGCTTGTGAATGCATATTTAAATGTGCAAATTTTAATAATATGGCCAAGTACAGCATTTATTATTTTAAAACTTTCACACTCTTTAATAAATAAAATACTGCGAATGTAAAACATTTTAATGTTTAAATCAACGTTATCGAAGCATCGCAAGTTGTATACGTTTTTGACAAAGTGACTTGTGTCTAATCTTAAGAAAACTTCAGGCATATCGTTACTTTTACTCATTAAAACTAAAAAAGATTGTCGTAGATAGTCACGGACTGTCTGAAAAGTAGTAAAAGCCTGAACGTTTGCTGCTATTAACGCAGAAGAATCATCAGTTACAATTTCGTGAGGGGCAGTACGTACTTCGTTGTGCCATCTTTTTAACCATGACAATATAGAGTCCGTTGTGTGGTTATCAGTTATCAATTGGCAAATTGCTGTTGACTTAATAGTTGAAGATGTTACCATGGCAACATAGAGGAACATCCGTTTCGTTAGCAGAGATCCATCTGGAAGTTTGAGCGTTCGGAAGAATGATCCAGTTGCATCTACAGTCATTGTAACACGAGGAATTTTCTCTATATACGCCTTGTAGTATTCCATTTGTTGTTCACACCAATAGCACAAATGAAAGCTCGGTACTAAAGTGAACTCTCGGACGAAATTTTGATATGTTGCCATTATCGACATCATGAGAATACTCATGATTGGATCAGAGTGCAATCGATTAATTTGCCTTCTTTCGTGTTTCACTTTCCTCAAAGTTTCCAAGGTTGGTATTACTGGACAATTTACAGTGTCATCATCATTTATGACTGCACAAGCAATTTCTTTTTGAACAACTGTTGCGGGTTTATATTGTAATTTTTTCGCTAGTTGTCGTCTTTTGTACGGTGTGAGCTTCGTCTTCTTATTTGGATTGTGGGGTATATTATTATTGGTTTTAAATATATTGCAGGTTATTGTCACTATTTTGTCTGTCGCTGCTTTGCTCGTTATTTCTGAGATGGAACTACATTGTGAGCACTTTCCCTTGATCAGCACATTGTGGTCTTCATCGATCCGCTTGGTTTTGAAAACCCATGTGCATGGAAGCCTTGTAGATTCCCATAGTTTCTCTCGTAGTAAGCAGGACCACTTATACTTAGGTAGTGTTTTGTACTTTTTATGTGTTGTAGCAACATTAGGATCACGCCTGACGTAATTAACTGAGAGGGGTTCAAATTTCTTCCAGTCATATATATCCAGTAAAAAAGTGTACTGATCAACACTTTCTACTTCGTTTGTGGTGCATTTCACAGGTGAAGAAATTGGGCTTCGACATGAAGGCGAAGATGAGGTGCTTTGTGTGAGTGAACTTTCTTCATCATATCGTTGGCCAAATATCGTCTTGAAATTTCTTTTCAATCTCATGAATAACGAATACGGCGTTATTTCATTCTTCAGTTCTTGAGCGATAGTTGTAAATATAGGATTGTTGTATGAAATTTTTTCATTTCTGCAAGTAGCTGCATATTTACGAAATATATTATTCATTTGCGCTGCATCAATTTTTGGTTTTCTACCTCTTGCCATGTTTCTGTAACAATACAATATACTTAAATAATATTACTGTGCTGACGAATTCATTGGAATTTCCATAGTTTATGATTTGAAAGTAATAAACTTTTGTCTTTTAACAAAAAAATCACGGACACATGTTTAACTGCTACCGCCTTCTTAAAAGACGCCATCAAACAAAAGAAGAATTATTAAAATTTTCTTTTGTTAAACGGCTTCCTTTAAATCTTTTGTTTTTATACATATTTGTTTAACAAACGTTTGCCGTAACCTAGATCCGGGTTAGTAATCTTCATCTTACTAATATTATAAATGCGAAAGTTTGTGAGAATGTATGGATGGATAGATGTTTGTTACTCTTTCACGCAAAAACTACTGAACGGATATGGCCTCCGTGCGCGAGTCGAACTCGCACTTAGACTTTTTTTTTGTAATAATTTCAGGGGCGTAGCTTCCGCCGTATATGCTGTATCAATTATATGGGCCCCCCGGACCACGGGAGCCTCCAACGTACCTAAGAAAAAAAAAACTACCCAATATTTTTCAGAAATTGCAAAGGTCAAAAAAAGCAATTTCGTTTTACCCGAATAAAGCGTCAGTTCAAAAGTTGACAACACCTTTCGATAATATTTATTTATTTTAATGGTGTATTTTTAAATTGTAATACAACAAACAATAATAATATTGTACTTCTGGTTTTGTAAAAAATAATGAGTGAGAGGAAAAGGAAGAGAGATTTTACCAGTGGAGTTACAAAAAAAAACTGGGGAAGTACGAGTCGGACTCGCCCATGAAGTGTTCCGTAGTAACAAGCAAAGTTTTGCTCTTAACTTTGTTTTTCATAGTGTTTGTATGAATTACAAAGTTACGTGTGCGGTTTTTGAAATTGTGCTATATCTCAAAAACTTATGATTGTATCTTGTTCAAACCAGTTTTCATTGAAAGTTTTTATTGACATTTACATCAATTTTTTTTTCCAACTTTATTATTTCAAAAGTTAGAGGCGGGGGGGACTCATTTTACGACTTTGGAAGTGTATATCTTTCAAATGATTGACTTTAGTTTTTTTTAGTAATTTTTCCATTCATATAATATTACGCTTAAAGTAAAAACAAATATCTACATCCCTGCTAGTTATGATTGTACTTATTTAAAAATGTGGAATCAAAATGATTTACAATCATTTCAAATGTTCTAAGTTAAGTTCTAATTACCTATATGATTTAATAAAACATTAAATAATAATAATCCAGCCTATTATTGTCCCACTGCAGGGCAAACATTATATATTATTATTATTTTTGTTAGTTATTAGATAGTTTTTAGTATTTCATATAAGTTCATATACATAAGATTGTAAATATTTCATAGTAAAATATCTTAACTACACGGTCATCCATACAAATAAAGAGAGAGCTCTAACATAATCATAAAATATTTAAATGCAACATACCTTAATCACTTCTGCTGAATTGTTTACATAATTTACCGAACTGACGTTACACCACAGTACAACACTTAATCGTAATTACACACGAACTGAACATTTTAATAATCAGTAGATCACTTTTTTATCGTGTTAACATCACAACGACACACTGATAACGAAACTCTTACGCTTACGTCGCTGTACCACAGAATAATAAGTACTAACGGCTGTACGCGTCCGTCGCACTGACCTGCGGAGGCGCGCGGGGGTGGCGCGTGTGAGATGCAATAGTGTGCATTACCAATCACATAGCTTAGGGGCGGAGTTGCGTCATTTAAACCAATCTTAGGGCTAGTTTTTCGTAAGTCCACGCGGACTGTAACTGTATTATTGACTTTTCAAGCAATAAACATAATTGTTTTTATATTTATGGTTTCATTTTAATTTTATTTAGAATCCTTGAATTATAATTTCTGTAACAATAAGTAGAAAGTATTCTGTAAACAATAAGACATGGTCACCCTATCGCACCACATACTGATAATGTTCTACAGCTTCTGAAATATAACCTTAAGAATTTTTATTGTATTTTTACTAGTTTTGACAAATTAAAATCTAGGTATTACAAAAAACTCCAGACCTCTGCGATGCTTTTTCAGCGAGATACAGGCGAAATAACGTTTTATTCACCGTTTCGATGGCGTGGCCATATCGTTTTAGTCTTATAGCTCCTGAAATATAAACCTAGGAATTTTTGTTGTATTTTTCCTAGTTTCGACAAATTCAAATCTGGGTAATTACAATAAACTACACACCTCTGCGATTTTTTTTCAGCGAGATACAGGCGATAGCGTTTTCTCCACCGTTTCAATGGCGCGGCCATTCGGTTTTAGTGTTATAGCTCTTAAACTATAAACCTGAGTATTTTTTTTATATTTTTACAAATTTTTTACAAATTAAATCTTGCATTTGCGTAAATTTCAGGTCTCTACAAGGCTTAGTTTTAAAGATCTCAGTGGCCGCGCGGTTCGCCGCGTTTCAATGGCGCGGCCATGTTCAAACCCTTATAACTTTTTAACCGTATCTTTGACAAATTTATGGTTTTGGGAATCAACTTTGACAAATTTTTACAAAAAATTGACATGGTTTTTTTTAAAAAAAAACGCTATGGCCGCGCGGTCGAACTGGACACGGGGTTAAGGGAGGCACCTGATTCTTACGGAAGAAACGCCCGGGTACCACCATTGTGCGCACCGCCCGGAGGACACAGTGGAGGTGTTCCCCGCTACATGCGTTTAAGCATCGAAATGGTAAATTGATTATAACTTTTTATGAGGAACTTTTTTTTTTAACTTTTTTTCCTTTTTTTTTTCTTTCTATGAGGTCCAAAAGGATGTTTATGAAGGTACCAGTCTAGTAGCAACTACCAGTTTAAAAAAAACTTGATTCATTTGTGCAGTTTGTTCTCACTGGATATGTGACCAGCCATACTTGATATCAGAATGGCCCGTCACCTTAAATAGTAGTTTATTTTAAAATCGGGGGTTAGCGGTTATATAACGATTAGTAGCAACTAGAAGCAACTGGAAACCAACTTTCTACAACAGTTTTGATGTAAAATATGGGTAGTAAGTGACCATCTACTTATTCGAGGGGATTTCGCGCTGATAACTGAAATACAATCTTTGCCTAGGTCTGTTACAGATGCTTGATTCATTTATTATATAAATTCGCCAAATGAAATGTATTATTAAAAATTTTTGGGAATAAATTAAATATTTTCTCGTTTATTTAACTTTTCCAACATATAAATTACATTTTTAAATATTTTTTAAATAAACTTTACAAAAAATATAATAAATGTAGTCCACCTGTGTCGAGAGTGGGGTCCAAGCTACCAGTGGTTAGGGCTCCAGAGACAAGGACCTCCTCACAATGCGAGCCGTATCGAGGAGTATTGCTTTCTGTATCAGGCCCTTGATCCAACCGCTCAACGACAGCTTCGACATATGGTCGTCGAGACTTTTGGCCATCAGGCAACGGCGATTGTCGTTCGACAATCGGAACAATGACATCCGAGTCCACATTCCACATGTCGACAACCTCGTGCACTAAGTAGAGATATTTGATTTGCTTTTCTTTCTCAGCTTTTAAGAGGTTCTCGTCATGCGGGATGGTGACATCGACTTTCATTGTGCGGCGAGCTAATCGGTCTATCACCATTATATCTGGACAATAGTCCTATCAGTGATGATAGATCGATCCCAGTACAACGTGACATGGTAATTTTCGAGAACTGGGTCGGGCACATACTTATAATACGGTACCTCTGATTCCACAAGTATTATTATTATTTTGATGGTCACTTGATCCGTCGACAATTTTCTTTTCTTACTCATAAATGAAAAAAAAAAAAAACATAACTCACCCGTCGTTCGCCAGCTTGTAGAATATAAAAGGCATGGAGTCTAATGTGCCATTGTTTTTGGCAGTTTTTCTTACATCTGGCAGTTCTAGCTCCGTCTTCCCTGTTAGTATCGGAAAGAGGGCAGCTGGCGTACCGTCACCAACAATGTTGTATCTGTAATATTTATTATTACTTCGTTTATTAATTTTCCTATACATTTTAGTTACATTTGGAAATGTTTCCTAAAAAAAAAATTGTCGGGAGCACGGTCCAAGCTACCGATGGTTACGGCCCCAGAGACTGGAACCTCCGTACACTATTTATTACATTACTATTATTTACAAGCGGATATAAAAATGAAAAAATATATAGAAAGAAAATTGCCATTATGAAAAACAGAAACACCTTAAAATTAAACGAAATAAATAAGCGAATGATGATTAGTGCCAGTAGGGCAACACAAGGCCACTACCTGACGTTGATTTTCAACTGCAGCCCAACGGCTGCAAGATTTCGTGCTAAAATATCAAAGCAACTGATTGCGGCCGCTTTGCTTCGTTCGTCGCAGCACCGCACCCACGTTGGGTTGGTCACGTAGACCACTGTAATACAGTATCAATTGTTTGCTCATACCGCCGCTTCGCTTTACAATCGCCTACGCAGAAGCATACCCTTTCACTAACTCGCTGTGCGACTTAAAGGACCACACAAAATTGTGCTCCTCTCGTGCTCAGTTCCTCTAGCGTAGACCCATCTTTAACCATACAGTGATAGACTAACCATACAGTGAGTGTCCACGTCTCGGCCCTGGAAGCCATAACATTTTTATACCCGCTTATAATTCGTCCGGCATCAAAAATTCGTCCGCATCCTTATTAAAAGGACCCATAAGACTGGCAGAATTGACACGTTGAATGTCAATGCTAATTTTGCTGCTTTGGTTGGAAAAAAATTCTTAGCAATCGGACCAGTACTTCCAGAGATTACCTCTTACAAACAAAAAAACAAACTTTACCTCTTTATAATATTAGTGTAGATTATATAGGGTGACTGGTAATTAGTGACCGATACTTAAACACGTGATTGTACTCATGATTACAAACAACTTTCACAAAGAATTTTTTTTTTATTTTTGTTTGTAGGTACATTCACTGATTAGGTACGTACACCTATGGGTTTGCAAGCCGCGCGGGTGTTCTATCACTATTGTAGGTACGACGGCGTCACGCGGCTAACAGCTGAGCGGTCGCCGGTCGCAGGCGCGCGCGCGTATTTAAACAGCTGCTTTAATGTTGTGATAAAACTATTGAGAATATAAAAAAAAGTTTCTTTGGTAAAGTTGTTTGTAATCATGAGTACAATCATGTGTTTAAGTATCGGTCACTAATTACTAGTCACCCTATATATACGTCGTTTGATGTTTTCTGCCGGCACAGCCATCGATTATATGGTTAAGTTTAGTATTAAGAAAATCATAAGTACCCATTGAGTATTGTCGCCTTGACATGATCCTTGAGATGTTTGTAACTCTTCGGCATTTTTCGTATAAAACCGTTTTTTGACGTGGAGTCGTACCCGAATATCAGAACATTCAGGGTATCTTCTCGGTCCGGTCGAGGATGGAACCGTGTCACTGACTTACGGAACCCTATTGCATAGCCCACCCAAGTTGAGCTGAGGAAGCTGTAATGAAAAAATAATTCAGAATTAATGACATTGTATTATTGACTTATTAACTTATTATTGACATTGTAATATTGACCAATTATTAACTTATTATTGACATTGTTTATCACTGAATGAACTTAAAAATTGAATGATTTATATTTTTATTGACTATTTAATAATTTGATACCCATTAAATACTTAATTTTTTAAGATTATCTCATAATTAATTCTACTATAAAAATTTTTTTGCATGCCTCACGGTAGAATTTACTAGATCCTTCTCTTACTTAACACCATAATTTTGTACCTACAATCATAGCAAATAAATTATTTCATTTCATTTAAAATCTCATCTATACTTCTATCTGTAATTCTGTACTAATATTAAAAAGAGGAAATATTAGTATTTCTGTTTACAATGAATAAACTCACAAACTATTGAGGCCCTACCGCGACCCATTTTCGACCTAAACTGAACTGTCGAAGTTGGGGATGAGAACAGGGATGGAGCTATATAGGGTTTATAGCTCCATCTCTCTCTCTCGCTCGCACGAATGACATTTTAACATGTCATGCTAAGGCCTTTGGACCGAATTAAAAAAATCATTCACCAAAAAAAAAACTAAAAAAAAAACGAAAATGCAAAAAAAAGAAAACGCAACGCACACGCAACACATAACGCGACGCACCACACGCGCGCGCACGCAACGCGATGAATGCTATTTTATCACAGTGACAGACATAAAAAGCGATTCAAATAAGAATAGGAATGTCAATGACCTCGTTTTTTTTTACTTATATTTAACCGAGTCCAAATCAGTCTGCGACGCTATCCAAATTACCGAAGATAGGACAACATGACTAAATATAGTCCAGAGAAGGAGGATTCGAGTCACAGTTAAACCTAAGTGAAGGAAAAACGTTATTGTTTAATCAAAATTAGCTAAATATCTTTTTTTAATTTCATTGTTGGCATTTATTTGCCTGCGTGTATTCGCTACTACTCAGACACTTCACACAGTCACGTAGAGATGAGCAGAATCTAAGAACTAGATTCTGATTAAACTTTTTTTGTTCATGATTCGTTTATAAATAAAATTTAAAAAATATAATATCTTGTTTTGCTCACTCTATATAATTGATTCGATTTGACAGCTATGACGTCACAAAATGGCGCTAAGTTGATCCTACTCTGTTTTTGAATCGCATAGTACATTTTATAGAGACCTGCGGTAATCCGACAAATGGCGGTGTCGGATTATTGAATTTGTCAGACTATGGAGTACTATTACCAACCCCTTGTAGTCTGCAACTTTTTTGAAAAGGAGTACCTAACCTTGTAATCCGTCAAATTACATACATACTTACAAAAATGACAATATTAAATCCACACATTTATACTACACAATATACGATAGCTATTAACGTACTTGTACAAATATAGGTAGGTATTGATGCCGGGATTAGGGCCTGCGCACACTTGAGACAAGACTGTTTTAGACAGACTTGTCCGCCGTCGCAGACTTGTCTGCGACAAGACTGTTTTGTCTACGACACGGCGCACACCATCAAGGCAAAACAGTCTAGGCGTACGGCCAGTGTTGCCAACTAAGGGCGGAATTCACCAATAAAACTAATCGCGTTTTAATGTTTTGCTCGCATAATCGCGTTTAGCCGCTGTCACTAGTGTCACTTGTAAAAATACAACAAAAGAAAAATACAGACAAGTGACACTAGTGACGCGAGCCAAACGTTAAAATGCGATTAGTTTTATTGGTAAATTCCGCCCTTAGTGAATTTTCCACTAGAAATTGTGGTTTTAACCCCCCATTTAATTGCGAAATATTGGTTTTAATGGCTAATGGATTTTTCTAGTGCTTTAGTAAAATTCAATTTCTTACTAAAATGCAATCACTCGGGTGTAAATCAGCACCATAGAATCCATAATTATCAATCTGATACCGACGATGATGGTGCAAACAAAAATGATTCGTCCGAAGACGAATTAATACATAGCTGTTATTGAATAATTTGTATGTTGATTTACCATATTTACTAATGTTAATTTACCCATAAATGGTATTTTGATCAACTGATGGTTAATTTTAAAGAAAACTAATAACCTATATGCCTACTTATTTTATTTCGTACAACACACATGAAATTTTGCGATTTTGTGTGTGGGATAATTTTTTGTTAGTGGTTTTCTGGTGGCTTTAAAAGTTGAGTCTAGTGGTAAGTTAGTGTAACTGTTGGCAGCACTGGACGTACCTCTTCTCTAGTAGTCTCGTGAGAGCAAAACATCTCTTGTCGCAGTCAAGTCCGCGGTGTCGTAGACAAGTCTGCGACGTCGCAGTCAAGTCTGCGGTGTCGTAGACAAGTCTGCAACGTCGCAGTCAAGTCTGCGGTGTCGTAGACAAGTCTGCGACGTCGCAGACAAGTCTGTCTAAGACAGTCTTGTCTCAAGTGTGCGCAGGCCCTTAGACAGGGGCCGGATCAAAGGTCAACTGTACCTATTTAACCCTTTAACCGCTTCGGTTGGTCATATCCGACAAACACTCTCGCGTTTAATCTGCCACGGTCGTATATCCACGACCAAATACTTCATCTCATCAGATCTTCTGTCACCTATGGGGATTGAAGAGCTAAACGAAATGGAGTAACCCAGTCGCAGACACAACCCTAGCGAACAGGACGCAAAAACACTCGCGGTTAAAGATTAAAAAAAAAAAATATAGCTAACCTCTGTTGGTGAGTGCCCGTGCATTTTACTTTGACATGGTCGCTTGCATCAAGTATATATGGTTTGTTTCCTTTCACAGTTGTGTACTCCCCCAAGTAGTACTTGCTGTCGTTAACATGTATTATGTCTTGATAGGTACACGCTATATTTTTAGTTGTTTTTAATATTTCATCAACTACCCTACACTCGGAGAGCTGGAAAAATCAAAATCTATGTTAAAAAAGGCCGATAAAGTGCGAGTTTGACTCGCTTAAGCGCACTGTAAACGATGAAATTGTTTGTCAAACTATTTAATAGTATGCAGGTTTTTTTCACAAGTTTGTCAAACAGTGTGTTTGTCGCGTTTGATGAAAATCTTGATTGACGTCGTGTTTGAAGAACAAGTTTTCTCAGGTCATCCGTCATCTACTTAACCAGACTTGCTTGTGGCGGTTAAAAGCGGATAAATAAAAGCCTCTAGCCAGGATTATAGGCCCAGACCGGAGGCTTGAAAACGAAGCGAAAACACGCTAAGGGCACTCCCTCTTGTAGTGTACGGACCTCACTGAGGAAGAGCGGCTGTGATGTGGCTAAATATCATATTTATATGGAATTTAAATGACGTAAATTAAATAAATTATGCAGAACCAAGGTTACCGACATAGCCCAAAGAATCGCCAAACTTAAATGGCAGTGGGCAGGGCACATTGCTCGAAGAACAGATGGCCGTTGGGACTGAAAGGTTCTAGAGTGACAACCGCGCACCGGAAGACGCAGCGTTGGAAGGCCTCCCACAAGGTGGACCGATGATCTGGTAAGGATGGCGGGAATCCGATGGATGCAAGATGCATAGAACCATTCATTGTGACGACACTTAGGGGAGGCCCATGTCCAACAGTCGTCAAGACGTCTTTCGGCTGAAAGAACGATGATGATGGTGAAAAAAATAATGTGACGTACTTACATAACACTTCACCCAGTCCTTTCCACTGCAGGTAACTGGGGGATAATTTTTGTCGAATTGCATCACCTCTTTCGCAAAGGGATCCAGCTGTGGGATCTCACATCCGCTCCCCTTGTCCTCTTTCAAAGCTTCCTCGATCCTACGTTCTATAAATCTGGCAGAAAGAGACTTAATACAGTGTTTAGTCAGACGATTTTAATCCTTTTAAATACCAGGACATAAAGAAGCAAATTGGTTGATAGAGGTCATTGATCATTAGAGCCACCTAACACCCGACCAGCACCACCTCACCTCGAGCGGTTAGAATTCTTTGTATGGAGTACTCTCACATGAACTCTGGAGCGCTTCGCCCGCCGGCTGACCATGCCCGGGCGGCGAATGGACCATTCGGGGATCAGCCGTTGCTCGCATGCTTGGCTTGCGTTGCCCCCGCGTGTGTATCGCGCTCTGTCCGCGAGTGGTTCACGCACGAGGAGTACATCGGCGGCACACACTCCAACTCTAAACTTTCCTTTTTCTCTTACGCCTTTCATTTTCTTCTTCATCAAGCGTGACAGCTTTGAGAGCCAATTCACGATTTGTAAAGTTAGACAGCCATAGATACACACGTGTAGACCTAGTGACGATCACTGATAAACAACTCATTTATTGGCTGGCAGCGCAATGTCCACTCGTTGGCCACGCGGCGTCTACCCGTGGACCATTTGACGTTCACTGGTTGACACGCGGCATCCAAACGTGGACCACGTGTCTACAACGAGTGGACACGAGTGACGAAGTGGTGCTGGTAGTCGAGTGGTTCTAATGAGCTTATGACCTTTGAATACGCGCGTATATAGGTAGCAAATGCATACAGCACCGACGTTCAGCGTGCTTTTTAAGTCATTGGCAATCTTTCGCGAGGTGAAACTACTCATAAATATCAAAACTAAACTATTGTTATGGGAACAACTGCGAAATAAGAATAATAAAAAGCAGCTGTTCAGTATATTCATGTGAGAATACGTCGATGAAACAACATTTTTTTTCTTGCGATTTCTAAGTTAATTGTTCCTATACTAAAGATTGTTCATATTAACGAGTCTATCACCCCGAAATAAAGCCAATGAACAAAAAGTCATCGTGTTTACTCAGTATCTCGAACGAAACCTTTCTTGTAGCGGTATTAAAGTTGGCATTATATAGGGTGACTGGTAATTAGTGTACGAGTCTTAAACACGTGATTTTGCTCATGATAACCGACAAATTTTACTATGGGAACAAACCTGAAATCGCGAAAAAAAATCAACTGTTCAGTACATTTATGCTTGCCTAATGTACTGAACAGCTGATATTTTTTTCGCGATTTCGGCTTTGCTCCCATAATAAAAATTGTTTGTTATCATAAGCACAATCACGTGTTTAAGTATCGTACACTAATTACCAGTCACCCTATATAATATCTACGCGATTAAGGTATAAAATCGCCTTAAAAAAGCAACTCGTTTGTTGAAAAAGCGACTAAAACTAAAGTCTCATTTACACGACGTCTATATGTCGCAGCCGTATCGTATAACACGCCGTATTACAAGTTGGCGCGCCGGATTGAAAAACGTCACTGCGTAGCTCCTTTATATTACAGAGACCGGCCTCATCTAGTTTAAATTGACGAAAAAAATGACGTGTGAATGTGTTTTTTAAAAACTTATTTGCAAAATAAAAATTGTCATCTATAATGACTTTTTTCAATCCGGCGCGCCCACTTGTAATACGGCGTGTCATACGATATGGCTATGACATATAAATCGTAACAGTATGATAACATAGTATGATACAGTATAATTAACACGTTATTTTAATGGGTTAATATATTAGTTTTTTAACCTTTGATTAAAGATGAACCTATTTGATTGATATATTTCACAGTTCGATAATTAACTTATGAAGTAGGTAAGTAACATACATATGCAACAAGCATTAAGCGGTTTATTTATTTATTATAAGCAGTTTAAAGGTTATAATCGCTTGACAATTAACAAGGCACATAAAGCATTAAGATTATAAGTAGGTGTTTATTTAATGCTAGCTTTTTCACGCGACTACGTCCACGTTGAACTGCACAAAAGCCGCTAATAATTCTGTATTTGGCGTTTTCACCTTTAGCTGTTATATGTGACAGTAAAAAATGAATAAGACGCCTTTCCGGAATCACAAGCATATGTACATGTGTTAGTTACATTTGTGCAGTTTTACGAATTTGATGCGGACAAAAATTAATAATTAATATTTTTACTGTTTTCGAATCGATAATTTCTTTTCCCTCATAGTATTTGAGCCCAGCAGTAGGTGAACACGTTTATAGCGGTGCCAGTGGCGTTTTTAAGGTCCTCCAAAGTGCAGATTAAAGGGATGACCAAACGGTTGCAAACTAGCGTTCCAACCAAGGTGACCTTGGTTTGTGTTGCGGCTACATGGATGTAAACCACGCGCCAACACGTTCGGTGGTTGGGAAAACGCGCCTCCCAACCAAGGGCGTTGAAGGTCATGGATTACAACTGCTGTCTACACGGATTGAAACTAGCAAGGTAACCTTGGTAGGGACGTTGGTTTGCAACCGTCTGGTCACCCCTTTAAGGCTACTTTTTATCTCTTACGTATCACACCGCGTTAGGGTTTGATGAGTCAGTTAGTGAGTCAGGACTTTGACTTTAACATAGACAGATTACTTTCAACTTTTCGAAGGAGCTTCACCCCTAGTGAACGCGTCCCCAACTGGCAGACAGAGAAAGGTCTTCGGTTAGATATGAAAGATACGGGCGAAATAAAATGGCTCCATGGACCAACTGGCCGGGAAAGAATACTCTGTCAGGTACCAAGCCCCTTCTTTTTTAAATATGGGAAATAATCAAATAACTTATCTCGCCCAAGAAGACGTGTCAGACTTTTACTGACTAAAACTGACTTGCGTCCTTCAGATACTCTATACTGTACAGGGCTACGGTAACACTTTCGATCGTAAGGATCGACCCTAGTAGGCCTCTTCAGTTTTGCTGACATCTCTTTGAAACGCGTGTGGGATTGTCAGACCTTTACCGACTGAAACCCACCCACGTTCTTTCGGTTGCCATTTGCATCCCAGAACCGTAGTGAGTCTTTTAAGCAATCCCGCATCCCAAGCAGGCATCAGCCTTAGCAGGACTCGTCAATTAAGCTGACTTCTCTGTGAGGTGCGCATGAAACACAATGTGTCTTCGACCCGGGCCCGGCCTTTATCAGACAGCAAGCTACACGTGAACCGACCCTTGCACTATATATTAAACCCATTCTTGCTCGCCGTACCAATTTTGGAACACCTACCGAAACGAATATTTACGCTGTTTAATTTTCCATAGTGTAAGCCGCAAAAATGGAAGAAACCTTGTGTATAGAAAAACCTTATTCCTTTTTTCCTTGTTTCAAAAATTATCACTACCACCACCACTGTGCCAATTTGGGTACAATACTAAAAAAAGTAAAATCCGTTTTCTTTTCTAATTCACATACTATTTTTGTATCCCATTAATAAATATACAGGATTATTTGTAAAAAACCAACAACCTTGCAGGACTGTATTACTTACATCATAAACAACAACTTTTGTTCTATGACTTTTTACAAAACGTAATACATTTACCATAAACAAACCTTCAATATTTCGTTGTTCTATCTAACATATTTCAACTCTGTATTTTGCTGTACCCACCTACGCCTCCCGCGCACGATCCCCGCTCCCCTCCACTATTGTACTATCGCTTGCCTCGCATAGCCTTCGTAACATTTAGAACGTTCAATTTAAATATTTTTATTTTTATATGAAAATCTGGTGAACCAATGTATGATAAATTTTTAAAAGTCATAGAACAAAATGCACGCTTAATCAAAAAAAGACGTAACTAAAAAAAGAGGGTATTGAAAATTGAACCTTATTTTTGAAACGTGTGTTTTCAAATTCAAACACCCTTTTTTGAGTTAGGTCTTTTTATGAGTAAGCATGCGTAAAAGTTGTTGTTTATGATGTTCTTAACATAGTCCTAAGAGGTTGCCGGTGTTTTACAAACAACCCTGTATACTTACACAAAATTTCAATTATATCCAAATAGTTTTTTTACCATTAATAGATTAACATGCACATACACAAACAAGTAACATCTACTAACATTCATAAAAATCATGCAAAATTTACTTACTAATATCTATTCTACTTACTCAATCACAGAGTTTCTGAAAAGATAAAACAAAAGTGAGGGAAAGATAAAACAAAAGATAGGAAAAGCAACATGAGATACCATGCTTCTATTGGGCATGCTCGTTAGGTACATAAATGGTACACATTTAACATGCTGCATAAAAGTTGCCGTCAAATTGCGCTAAAGGCTTGGTTTCACGTTGCAATTGGTAGTATCAGAGCCAGTAGGCCTTGGCAAAGCCAGTATTAGCTGATCTTAACTAATATTTGAAATGGGACTCATCAAAAGATTTAAAGTTACCCAAAGGGCAATGGAAAAGGCTATGCTCGGAGTTTGTTTGCGTGATCGCATCAGTAGTGAAAATATTCGCAGGAGAATCAAGGTTGCCGACAAATCCCGAAGAATCACCAAACTTAAGTGGCAGGGCATTGCTCACAGAACAGATGGTCGATGAGGCCGAAAGGTTTTGGTTTTTGGTGCGTGGTCGCCATCCACGCACCGGAAGACGCAGCGTTGGAAGGCCTCCCACAAGATGGACCGATGACCTGATGCGAGTCGCGAGAATACGATAGACGCACAGGACCGTTCGTTGTGGTGACAGTTGGGGAAGGCCAATGTCCAACTATGGACGTCTTTCGGTTGAAATGATGATACTGAATTTAGGTAATTGTTTTTGGGAAAACTCAATTGTGTTTCAAATTTCTTTATATGTAAATCTTGTGTCTTTGTGTGTGTGTATTTTGATTGTAATATAAAAAACATTTTACAAAAAAAAAATTAAACCGACTTCCATGTAAATAAAAAAACACAAAAAGTGCAAAATAACTTTAATTCTGGAAGCCGGCGTTTCTATATTAGTTTTGTCTCTTAGTTATTTAACGCCGACTTCCGATTTTAACGCCGATTTCCTATTTTTTCTGTAAAGTTTTTTATTTTACTTACACTTTTTAGTTATAGTACCACCACTAAAGAGTACTCCTCAGCCAAACTTAAATACTTTATAGCCAAAGTTCATCTCATAACAATTCTAATAATCCCAAACACGGTTAGATTACATTGAGTTACCTTCCGGCTTCATCATCAGATCAGTTCGATATATCCCCTCCCCCATTTCTTTCAGTCAGTCATCGACTACACGTATAAACAAAGCAATTTTACTTGTTACGACAGTTCTGCTGTGATCCTATGAGGAGTTCTGTTCGATATCTTCGAAGTTCATGATCAGATCATACCAATATTTCTATGAGACCAACTTGGAAGCATAACCTTTCAATCAAAAAAATAATTTTCAAAATCGGTCCACAATTGACAGAGATATCGGTGAAAATACATTTAAAAAAATACATTCAGCCGAAAATAGAACCTCCTTCTTTTCGAAGTCGGTTATAAAAAATAGGGTATTTAAAAAAATATCCTTATGTTTGAAACATATGTTTTAATCAAAAAGAGACGTAACTCAAAAAAGAGGGTATTAATCTTAGAATAGCTTCCTTTAATATAACTTCCCAATTTGAAGGTTGGTGCAGTGATTTGGCGTTTTGGCTACAACGCCTGTATGCCGCTGGCACGATTCCCGTACGGAACTAATTAAATGTATGTATGGTCTAGACCTTCTTCTTCTTTCTGCCCTTGTTCCATAGGACTTGAGGCGGGCACAACACGTTTTTTTCTTCCATTCTGTCCTGTCACACATTACAAACACTATCATTAACTCCCCTTTCTTTCATATCACTCCTCACACAATCCATCCCTCTTCTTTGACCTTCCTCTCCCTCTCCATCCGTCTACATGTATACTCAGAACTCTTTTAGTAACATGCGTTTCATCACTCCTCTTCACATGGCCATACCAAGACAAACGATTCTCTTTCAACTTTTCAGTTACTTTTTTTTTTTTTTTTTTTATTGATATAAACCAGTGCTTGACTGCGATTCCACCTGATGGTAAGCAGTGATGCAATCATTGATGGTGAGGCGCACTAGTTTATTAAGAGCCTATTCACTCTAGCCTTGAAGGCACCTAAATTATAGTTGGACGGGAAGACCGCAGCAGGCAAATTGTTCCAGTCCTTCGATGTACGCGGTATAAACGACGAAGCGAAACGCTTAGTCCGGACCGTTGAAGTTTCAACAACGTAAGGGTGGATACTCGCCGTACGTCGGGTTGTCCGATGGTAGAAATGAGATGGCGGAATCAAGTCATGCAATTCCCGCGCACACTCTCCAAAATGCAACCTGTAGAATACCGATAGGCTGGCTACCCTGCGCCTGTGCTCGAGGCTTTGTAGATTGGACTTAACCAAATCTGGATCCCCAATTAGCCTCTTCGCACGCCTTTCCACTGAGTCCAAAGCTGCTAGATGGCATTTTGCAGCACCAGCCCATATGTGACTGCAGTACTCCACACACGATCGGACCTGTGCTTTGTATAACATTAGAAGCTGTCCCGGTGTGAAGTACCGTCGGACCTTTGCAAGAACGCCTAGTTTTCTAGCAGCTACCTTTACTGGCGCCACTTTCAAACTGCCTCTAATATACCCGTTTCACACCTTTTTTTTTATTGTTGACAGGTTCGCGTTTGACCGCTATCTCACCTGATGGAAAGCGACGATGCGGTCGACGATGGAGCGCGCTTACCTAGAAGTAACCTAATCACTCTTGACTTAAAGATTGGAAGATTGGATTGTAGCCATCGGGAAACACAGACTCCGGCAGGGAATTCCACTCCTTAACTATACGCACAATGAATGTTCCCAAAACGTTTTGTGCTTGTAGGTGGGATGTCCACCATGTACTGGTGGCGCATCGCCGTACGCCTGGAGAAGTAACCTAATCACTCTTGACTTAAAGACTGGAAGATTGGATTGTAGCCATCGGGAAACACAGACTCCGGCAGGGAATTCCACTCTTTAGCTATACGCACAATGAATGTGTTCCCAAAACGTTTTGTGCTTGTAGGTGGGATGTCCACCAAGTACCGGTGGCGCATCGCCGTACGCCTGGTGTTCCGATGATGGAACGGGCTAGGTGGAATTAGGCTATGGAATTCCGACGCACACTCCCCGAAATGCAGTCAACTTTATCCATTCTCATCACACCACACATCCGTCTCAACATGTATGGTCTATGGATACAGATAATAAAATGTTCCAGGTGTGAGTATTTTGTGTGTGTGAGTTTATTTACACACCCACGATACAGGAGTAATTCATAGTGTAAGATGTTTAAAAAAAAAAAATAATTGGCCAAAATTGGCATGATTTCAAGAAATAAGTCCAGTTTCCGTATTGAGTATTTAAGAACGTGTCAAACCCTATTTTAATAACAAATTTTGACAGGTTTTCAGGTTAGAGCTTGAGAAATACTCAACTTCAAATGCTTGTAACAGAAATCGGGGGGTTAGGACGGGTTTCTAAATTGAGTGTTTCAATTAAGAACGTGTCAAACCCTACTTGAATGCCAAATTTTGACAGGTTTTCAGGCTAGAGTTGAAGAAATACTCAACTTCAAATGCTTGTATCAGAAATCGGTGGTTAAGTTACTGGATCCGAACATTTGAATATAGAGTTGCGTTGTTTTAAATGTAATCCAACAATCAACAGTAGGGTGACGTTCGAAGCAATTTTTTTTTTTACGCAACATCAATTAGGAATTCAAATAATGATTAAAGGTCAAACTATAAATTAACCAAGTCAATATTACCGACCTAATCCGTTGTAACCGCCAACTTCGACGATGATAAATTCTATAAAACAAAAAACTTTTAAGGTTCATGCTCCAAAGTATCCCGCTAAAATTCAAATTGTCGTACGTTTTTTGGCAGTTTGCATTTCAGTATCTACTAGAAAGGTAAAAAAAGCGTTTATTGAACACTTATATGCGAAAAAAACCTTTCCTCCTGCCGGGAGTGGCTTGGGACACCTGACTTAAGATTCTGATCGCAATATTTAATATTTTTTAAATTTATATATATGTATATATACAACCCTATATTTTATTAGTACAAAAAATGAGGCTCTGTCCGTACACGTTACTGATCATATTTGTGTAGTCAAAAGTAAAAAAAACGAAGTCCCAAAATTGTCCACGAAAATTTGTCTTGGTAAATTCATAGATGTGTGAATTTACCAAGACAAATTTAATCAATGATCCATAACAATTGCTACTAGGAAACACTACGCGCAGCGTTTTTCCATTGTTTTTTATTCATAATCAATAGCCTGTACAATATTTCCATAAATTGAGTGACATTTTAGGATATAAAAAAACGCTAATAACTTTGCTGTTTGTGAATATAATTTATTGAGACTTTACTTAAATAATAACAAGACATTATCTAATAAGCCCTTATAGTATTTGTACTAATTATAAATTTGTGGTGTATATAAATGATAATATAATGATACAATGCTGTTCCCAAAGTATCTACGTAGTTACGAAGTCCCAAATTGTAACGAAAAAGCTCTAAAGAAGCAAACTACAAGCGAAAGTAACAATAAAATCATGCAATTAATGTCTTTTTAGCCATTGATACCAATTAAGATATTTTAAAGTAAAAATCGTAATAAAATGTATTTAAAACTAGCATTTTTGTTTTTTTTTTTATTTATTTAGGTAGGTTTCTTCATGTCAAGTTTATTTACACAAGGAATAAGATTATAAAAAAACTGGGCAAGAGCGAGTCGGACTCGCGCACTGAGGGTTCCGTACAAACTGACCGGTCTATGAAAACAGTAATTCAATTCACGAATTGACTTACGAAGATTTTTCCGAATCACAAAAAAAGTTTTTTTAGTGACGTAACTACAAATTTACGGTTTTCAGATTTTTTCCTATACTTACTTGTGAGACCTTGCTTCATGCCAAATTTTAGGATTCTAGGTAAACGGGAAGTACCCTATGAATTTTGATTCCTTTGAGAGTGTCGAAATACACTTTTTTTGCGACATAAATGGCCGTATCTTTTTTTTCGTTCACTCAGAAGTTTGATTTTTTTTCCAGCGTCAAGGGACCGCAGACCTGAGTATATGGTTTTAATTTCAACTCGATACCTCAACGCGTTCCCTAGATAAAGGGTCTTCACAGACAGACAGACAGACGGACAACAAAGTGATCCTAGAAGGGTTCAGTTTTTTTCCTTTTGAGGTACGGAACCCTAAAAATGAACACTTCCGAAACTATTTTTTGAGAGTGCTTTTGAAAAACGAATAATTACTGTTTTTATACATTTAGGTATTTATATCAAATTTCACAATTGCTATTATTTTTTAGATTTTGTTAGCGGCTGTCTTATTGTAGGACATGTCAGGTCTATCTGTATGCCTAATTTCGTCCAAATTCGTTCAGATATTTGTGGATGAAGGAGTAACAAACGAACTAACACACACACACTTACAGTCAAGAAAATAAATATAAAAACTGACACCCCTACCCACTTTTATTATTTTAAGTTCTTATGATCCATCCAAAAGTTGTCGGTAGATCACGCTGTCAGTGATAAGACCGCCATTGTACCAACCCATAGAAATAAGTTTTTTATAAGTTATGTTACCGTTTCGGTGTACAATATAGTTTATTAAACTCAATAAAAAAAAATACTCTCAATTGACATCAAAGGCTAATTCGAAAAAAAAAAAAACAAAATACCCCTTACCTGCTTTTTAAATTATCACCTTTAGTTTTACCCTTATTTACCACAGCCGAGGAGCTTGCATTAGAAAGGACAGTGAAGCGTGCATTTCTAGACAAAGACAGAACATAAAAAAAAACAGAAAACAAAAAAGAAACATCATAAGCGGAGTATGCACAAGACGAGGCATACCTGCAAGTCTATAGCAGGTTACTGGCATGCCTGTGCCCTGTGTGTGTTGAATGCTATAGTGACATACACCAATCAGAAGTTTTTATGGAACTCTGGCATATTGTGCTTGCGTACTTGCATACTTTTGTACATGCTTGTTGCTTGCACAACAGTATGAATATAGCTTGCTTGATTATTGTGCTGTAATGCGTTCTAATTGGTGGATATCACTATGGCATGCAAGCTGCTTGCATACTTTTGTACCAGTTACAAGCTTGTAGTTAGCACAATAGTATAATAATAATAATTCACAAATCACACACCGCGCCATCTAGTCCCAAACTAAGCAGAGCTTGTGTGTATGTACTACGCACTAGATTACGCGTGCCGTACAGTCACTTCAATCGACTCAGGTGAATTGTAGTCCATACACCTTGATATTGATGACATTAGTGTAGTTTTGACGTTCAAGCAGTGTGAGAGCGGCGCTTATAAATTCAAATCAAAGTAAATCTGGACGTTAAATAATAATTCTGTAGTCATGTAAGTAAAATTACTGGTTATGTATAGTATGTTAGAAAATGTCTTATTTTATTTAAAAGACTTCCCATTTTACAATCTGATATAGCAGTCATGGCTGAGACTACGAAAGAGATCAGTACAATGCTCGATGACCTTAGTAGAGCTTCCAAAAGAGTGGGTCTTAAAATGAACAAGGACAAAACCAAATTCATGGTAAATAACCATGTAGCACCCACTCCGATCAAGATCGGAGACTCCACACTCGAAGTTGTAGACGATTACCTATGTTTACCTGGGTCAGAGAATCCATTTGGGTAGGTCTAACTTTGAGAAAGAGGTCAATCGTCGAATCCGACTCGGCTGGGCAGCGTTCGGGACGCTGCGCGGTATTTTCTCGTCCAACACACCACAGTGTCTCAAGACGAAAGTCTTGTTGCCAATGATGACATATGGCACTGAAACATGGTCGCTTACAATGAGCCTCATCAGAAGGCTTACAGTCACCCAAAGGGCAATGGAAAGGGCTATGCTCGGAGTTTCCTTGCGTGATCGCATAAGGAATGAAGATATAGCAGGAGAACCAAAGTCGCCGACATAGCCCGAAGAATCGCCAAACTAAAGTGGCAGTGGGCAGGGCACATTGCTCGTAGAACGGATAGTCGATGGGGCCGAAAGGTTCTAGAGTGGCGACCGCGCACCGGAAAACGCAGCGTTGGAAGGCCTTCCACAAGGTGGACCGACGACCCAGTGAGAGTCGCGGGAATGCGGTGGATGCGAGACGCACAGGATCGGTCGTTGTGGAGACGCTTGGGGGAGGCCTATGTTCAACGGTGGACGTCTTTCGGCTGAAATGATGATGATGATGATAAATAATATCAATGAATTCCGTCTAATTCAGAAATTATGACGACGTGTCTTTTTCGATACTGTAAAAACTCAGTAAGAAATATCAATAAATCATCGGGAATCAGTTTTCATCGGCAAGTTTTGTTGTTAAGCATTCTATTAAAATATAAATTAGGTTCAGTTGAATTTGTAGTCTTATGTGTGATATTGCATTACTGAGATTAATTTCATGAGATTTATTAGTTAATCTGCACTCTAACTGATTTACACACATTAGCGGTAACATACTTTAATAGACATATAAAGCACTTTATAAAAATGACTTGGATCTCCTGTCCACGGACGCGTAGCTTCATAGACGCGTATTCGCCATTATACGCTTGATGTACGCCTGCGTGAAGCTTACGTACAAAACTATGTCCTACTGTCCACGGCCGCGTAGCTACATAGACGTGTATTCGTCATTATATGCTTGGTGTACGCCTGCGTGAAGCTTACGTACCAAACTATGTCCTACTGTCCACGGCCGCGTAGCTACATAGACGTGTATTCGTCATTATACGCTTGATGTACGCCTGCGTGAAGCTTACGTACCAAACTATGTCCTACTGTCCACGGCCGCGTAGCTACATAGACGTGTATTCGTCATTATACGCTTGATGTACGCCTGCGTGAAGCTTACGTACCAAACTATGTCCTACTGTCCACGGCCGCGTAGCTACATAGACGTGTATTCGTCATTATACGCTTGATGTACGCCTGCGTGAAGCTTACGTACAAAACTGTGTCCTACTGTCCACGGCCGCGTAGCTACATAGACGCGTATTCGCCATTATACGCTTAGTGTACGCCTGCGTGAAGCTTACATACAAAACTATGTCCTACTGTCCACGGCCGCGTAGCTAAATAAACGCGATACGACGGGTGATCGCTGCCCGCTTCGCCAACAATTTCATAGTTTACACCAAGCGTATAATGACGAATACGCGTCTATGAAGCTACGCGTCTATGAAGCTATGCGTCCGTGTATAGTAGGCCTTGTTGTCATGCATAAATACAGATTGACTTTGAATTCATTGGCAATGACGTTGTGAACGATATTTCAGTGCGTGAATCCGCTTGAAAGTAGACTTGTAGTAGGGTTAGACCGACTATCAAATGGGGTGAATCGAATTAATGATATACTATTGAAGATAAAATTTCAATCAAATTTTGTATTTATTCACCTCTTATATATCTATTTACCCCGTTTTACGGTAGGTACTTCTGAATATTAACAACGTACACTGTAGGATCAACTGTGAAATGTATAAAAAAATCTGCTGGTCTCAAAAATTTAATCATAATTTCATCACATAGGCCTCCCCACGTGGGCTTGCGGACGGCGAGCAATGGGTAGCTCGCCGTCCAATCGTCCGGTAACCATCCGGACCGAGCCCAAATCATCGACGGCGCGTACTGTTCCACGCGCGCCTCAAGGAGATGTCAGCAAACCGTAGGGGCCCAGCAGGGTCGAAGCCTACTGGGGCCAAGGGTCTGCTTCTGAAAGGAAGACTCGGCCCTGGTATGAAAGGCAACGAAAGAAAAGGAGTGGGTTTTTAGTCAGTAAAACTCTGACACTATCGCCAAAGAGTCGGGGATGTCATTGGATGATTTTCCTCCCCAAAAATAAAAGTCTTCCCCAAGTGTCGATGCAATGACCGGTCCTCTGCATCTCGCATCCGTCACCAGGTCATCGGTCCACCTTGGGAGGCCTACCAACGCTGCATCTTCCAGTACGCGGTCGCCACTCCAGACCCTTTCGGCCTCATCGACCTTCTGTTCTGCCAGCAATGTGCCCTGCCCACTGTCACTTAATTTTGGCGATTACTCGGGCTATGTCGTTAACCTTGGTTCTCCTGCGAATATCTTCATTCTTGATTCGATAACGCAAGGAAACTCCAAGCCTAGTTCTTCCCAGTGCCCTTTGGGTGACTTTAAGCCTGGTGAGGCTAAAAATTATGTTCACATAACTTGAAAAAATAATGAGTTATGAGGAAAAACGTCATCAAAAGGTACAGCAGCTTATTTTATTCATACTTCAAAGTTGATATCATAGCATAATTTGTTTATACTCATGCATTTCAACCTTTGGACAGATTGCCAATAAATTAAAAGTCAATCTGTAGAATTCACTAGTGTTTACTCAAACATCAACCCCCTAGCCAAGTTACAACCGTTTCGTTTCGATTCTCTATTCGTTGATCGCCTCAAGTCGGTCACACCTCCTATTCCTTTGTTCTGACCACGTGACTTAGCGTTGAGCTGACGTCAGAATAAAGGAATCGGAGACGTGGCCTACTCGAGGCGATCGACGAAAAGAGAATCGAAACAAAACGGTTGTAACTTGGCTAGGGGGCAGAGGATATCTACTTAGATGAAATTTCTTGGCTTCCACAAAAAAATTCTACGGTAAAACTAGACTACTAAAACCTACAAAAGTGCACAAGTTTACATAGAATGTAGTGTTGTGATAAAACAGACAGAATATTGGCCAAATACAGGATATACCTATGTAGATATATGGAAAAATAAGGTTACTACTACCCAGAATCCGGTCACTATCCGGATACTACGTTTGGGATATTTGATTTTAAATATAAATTCAACTAACTGGCTATTACTGGCAACACTCCCGACCGCAAAATAAAGTTCATGAAAGAATTACTTTCACGGATGATATTTTTAATATCCTGATTTTCTACATAGTAAAATCTTCATTCAAAACCAAAATCAAAGTATGTATTAATATACATAGTTGAAAAGTCAGTCAGTCAGAAAAGTGAAGCTAATTGCATATTCTAAAGCGTAGATCTCATGGAGAAGAACGTGTAAAAAACTCCATGGACACTCTTTTAAATCTTATTATTAATTACAAAAATCCGAGTTACATTTATTTCTTGTCGCTTATATTAAGTGAGCGTGACTTTTTTTTCATTATTTATTTACATTCTGTAAATAAATAATGAAAAAAAAAAGTAATTCAAAAATAGAAATTTAAATACTAATTATAATACAATACTACTTACATATTATTATAAAATTGTGTTGTTTTTTTAAAAAAAAAATATTATTACAAGCTCAGTCAAAACAAAAAAAAACATGTCGTAAACAACAATATAATAAAAAGGGCAATAGCATCTCTTCCAATATATATAAAAATATTGAAAAAAAGAAATACAACTAATTAGTAGGTAAAAGTGGCTGTGGCTGTGGAGCAGGACCGGTATTTAGCCAAGAATTTTTATCAAAAATAAAGAAAAAAACGCTTATTCCAATCGTCGCCGCGTCGAACGATGACGATCGTTCGTCGTTCATCGTTTGTTCAACGATATAATCTTCCAATTTATAATATGCTTGTCTACATAGTGTGCGTATAATACATGTTTTAAACTTTGATTCATTTAGTTGGAGAATTCCAAGTAGTAACAATCTTATTAGAAAGTTTTACACAGTACTTACCCCAAAATATAATTGTAAAAAATGAATCGATGTTGATCTAATTTGTTCCTATTTCTAGCATTAAAATTGTACCTGTCACCTATCTCAGTAAAGAGATGAATATTTTTCCGAACATACTCGTTCATAATGTTTTAATAAATGTATTGACGAGGTACCGTCATAATGTTTATATCCTAAAATAGTTCCCTAAGAGAATCGCGTCTATAAAAATTTATATGTATATGGCTCTGATAGCTCTTTACTGCAAAATAAAAATAGACTCTCAGCCCGTCCCCATAACAAAATACCGTAAGACTCATGATACCATGAATGAAAATAACTAAAACAGACCAGCCGCGTATCCACACTGGTAACTTGAGGGATTATTTTGACAGCATATGCTGCTGAACTAAGCCGACCTGCCAGCGACGTTAAATGAGGACCCTATTGTAGCCTCGAGTCAAACTTGATCCCGAGGAAAACCATATTTTCGACAAATTCTAGTTTATATTTGTTTAACACTATTTCACAACTATTACTTTTAACATTCATAGCACTTAGTTTTTTTTATTGTCTTGACAGCATATGCTGCTGAATTAAGCCGACCTGTCAGTGATGTTAAATGAGGACCCCATTGTAGCCTCGAGTCAAACTTGATCCCTAGGAAAACCATGTTTTCGACAAATTCTAGTTTCTCTTTGTTCAACACTATTTCACAACTATTACTTTTAACATTCATAGCACTTAGTTTTTTTATTGGACCTGCCAGTGATGTTAAATGAGGACTCCATTGTAGCCTCGAGTCAAACGTAGTTTTTTTTTATTGTCTTGACAGCATATACTGCTGAACTAAGCCGACCTGTCAGTGATGATAAATGAGGACCCCATTGTAGCCTCGAGTCAAACTTGATCCCCAGGAAAACCATGTTTTCGACAAATTCTAGTTTCTCTTTGTTCAACACTATTTCACAACTATTACTTTTAATATTCATAGCACTTTGTTTATTAATTTTTAATTTGAACATTACTTGCTAATATAGCTTAGGTATATTATGCTATGTAAGCTATGTGTTTGTGTATACTTAAGGGCCTATTACACTACTCGATATTCAGACAGTCTTAGTCGATGTCGCGTAGTGTAATAAGGGTTAGACCGGTCTTACTCGGAACAAAAAATAAGTCTGAATATCGTGTGCTGAATATCAAGTAGTGTAATAGGCCCTTTATAAATAAAATTGAATTTACTGATTGAAATATCAACATATTATATATATTTTTTTTACTAAATGTTTTGTTATTTTTTAAGTTCTCCTAATTATAATGTATTTATTAGTTTATAGTATTAGCATATATAAGTATTTTATTATTGTAGCATATATAAGTATTTTAATGATACTACATTCTACTTGATATATCTGATAGGTATTTATTTATTGTGCACACCTACCACAGTATTATCTCTTTTAACCCAAAGGTTGACTGGTAGAGAATGCCTTGTTGCATTAAGTCCGCCTATTTACCACTACTGTACATGAAGTTTAAATAAATAAATAAATAAATATTAAGTCTGTTGCGACTAATCTTCTAAACGGCTGGAATGATTTTGACCGGACTTTCACTGACGTACAGCTGACGTTACAAGTAACTTATACTCAATTCTCAATAACATGAGACATTTTAACAACCTTATTTGCTGTCCGTTCAACCGATTTTGACTTCTATTGCGTTGGTGACATGATAAATGGCGGCTGCAGTAAATAGTTGGTATTGTAACCGCTTTTTTGTTTTTAATGCCATCATTACGCCATCTAATTGCGAATGGAGTATTTGCTACTTTACATTTTCACGCGGAAACAGGATTTCATATAGTTGAATGGTCAAAATTAAATTTAATTCTGTGATTGATTGTGAGAAATTGTGTAACGAAATTTAACATATCTTTATTTCGTTTTTTTTTTAACCCTTAAACCGCTTGCGTCGGATTTGTCCGACTAGTGTTTTCGTGTCCTAATCGCAAGGGTCGTGTGTTTGCGACTGGGTACTCCATTTCGTTTAGCTCTTCAATCCCCATAGGTGGCAGAAGAGCTGACGAAATTAATTTATTTATAATAAGGTACTCCAACGACTTATTCACTAATTACATATTACAAAAAAATTGCTTATACAATATATCTGTTACTAGCTTTTGCCCGCGGCTTCGCTCCCGTCAACTGACTACTCTACCCTACTTAAAAACCATCCTTGAACTTCAACGAACATTTTAAAAAAAGAATTGGCCAAATTGGTCTAGGCGTTGTTCAGTTATGCGCTTACCTACCAACACATTTTGCGATTCATTTTTATATTATAGATTATGGTGAACTTGTCACTTAAAGAAGTACACAGATTAGACATAAATAAAAATTTCATACAATTAGTGATAGTGCTTTTAAAATAAACTAATTATCATTTTATGTTACAAATTGAAATAAAAATTAAATTGACATTTGTAATAAAAATAAATTATGAAATGGAGTATTTGGTCGTGGATGTGCGACCCTGGCGTAATAAACGCTGTTAAGACTGTTTGTCGGATATATCCGACACAGGCGGTTAAATGGTTATAGCGTTTTAAAACTGTGGAGTGGAGCTAATAAATAAAAAACCTACTAAACTTAATAATATCTTGCTGAACGTACCTCCTCGTAACATCCAAATCGGGTTCTCGTTGCAAATTATCATGTAAACAAATATAATATACAATGCATATTATACTTATTGTAAATATGATAAACTGATTTCTCCGTGAACGATACCATCGCTTGACCATCACTGACATCTGGAAATAAAAAGATAACAAGAAATTTAGAGTGAAGTTATTAATAATTTCTGTGTGGAGTGAGTCAGGGCAGTAACCTTGGGCCTTTGGTGTTCCCACTTTTTTATTGTTATTGATAGGCTCGCGTTTGACCACTATCTCACAGGATGGAAACGATGTGGTCGACGATAGAGCGCGTTTAGCTAGAAGTAAGCTATTCACTCTTGACGATCGGACGGCGAGCTACCCATTGTTCGCCATCCGCAAGCCCGCGCCTACGGTGGTCGGAAATCGGGATCGGAAAGGCTGGGGCGCGAGGGCCATTGCCTCGCGCGTGCACGTGCGGCCTCCTCCTAGCATTACCGCTTCGCAGAAGAAGGCGACCGCCTGCCACTCCTCCTCGCTCCGGACCATGGCCTGTACCAAGGCCCGGTTACATTATTTGCTTCTGGGAAACTCCACGTGCAAGTGGCGTCACTCCAGAGCACCTTTCAGCGATCACAACGAATCCCGTCTGAATTTCAGAGTTAAGAGGCCATAATTATGAGTGAGAGCTTCATATTATGAGTGCAACGACTGAGTCTATTACAAATTCCAAAAAAAAAGTGGTTGTGTAGAGTTGTATTTTAGATCCTTTATCTTGGTCAGATCAAGCATATTAGGATTATGCTGATTGTGTTCGAGATAGTTTCCTACACATTAATTAAAATAACTAACAAGAATATGCAAATATTTCTAATTGACAGCTACACTCCGTCAGTACACCGGTGAAGATCACTAATGTATCTGTCCGTATATATCACCTCGCGCGCCGATTGTACATACGTTTGTGCAACTTAACACGGATGTACGAAATTTGTTCGACCAAAAATCTTTTTTGTTTGGCGATTTTATTAAAAAAAAATTTAAATTATCGTACTTATTGATTTACGAAGATTTTTACGAATCGCAAAAAAGGTTCTTTTTTTGTGACGTAACTACAAATTTACAGTTTTCAATTTTTTTCCTTTATTTGTGCTATGAGACCTTACTTCATGTCAAAGTTCAGGATTCTAGGTCAACAGGAAGCAAGTACCCTATGAATTTTGATTCCTTTGAGAGTGTCGAAATATACGTTTTTCTTTAGACCTTTTATTATCATAGAAATCCTACATCAATAATATGGCCCAACGAGGATTGACATATCATCATATGTTAACGTTTTAACGATCTGGCCGGTTTTAGTTGGCCATGTCATGAAGTGATCAATTCTAAGATCTGGCCACGTAGTACAAATATTAATAAAGGATTTTCCAAATTCACCCCTTAAGGAGATAATAATAATATAATAATAATATAATAATGTTCCATTATAATTATCTAAAGGGCCTCTGCGAGTTGGCTTCGGCTCCTTGTACGCCTCCCAAAGGTCAGCTCAGGGTCCTGAGATAAATAAAAAAAAAAATATATATAATAATAATATAATATTCACACAACTATCACACAACGCCGTCTAGTCCCAAGCTAAGCAGAGCTTGTGTTATGAGTACTACACAACTGATAAACATACTTATATATTACTAAATACATACATATTATAGATAAATTACACCCAGACACAGAACAAATGATCGTGCTTATCCCACAAACATTTGTCCTGGGCGGGAATCGAACCCACGACCTCTGGCATAGCAGTCAGGACCACTAACTACTAGACCAACAGGCCAGTCAGATGAAACGGGGGTACACTGTACACAAAGTTTGTGTGCGAAACCGCTGACAGAATCCAGTTAATAAATAAGAGTTTATAAGTCTACTAACTTCTGTCAGTGGCTTTGCCCGCGCAAAAGTAAGTTTCTCCATACAAAGTTTGGACCCACGTTTCTTCTCTTCAGAGGATGAATTTTGGAAAATCCTCTCTTAGTGCTCGCCTACGTCATAAAAGGAAAACCTGTGCAAAATTTCACGTTCCTACACCCAATTGTTTCAGCGAACGCTTTGATATGTCAACCGGTCAGTTTCTCCTTTTCTATATATAATATATAGGGTGACTGGTAATTAGTGTACGATACTTAAACACGTGATTGTGCTCATGATAACCAACAACTTTTACTATGGGAACAAACCTGAAATCGCGAAAAAAAAATCAGCTGTTCAGTACATTTATGTTTGCCTAATGTACTGAACAGCTGATATTTTTTTCGCGATTTCGGCTTTGCTCCCATAATAAAAGTTGTTTGTTATCATGAGCACAATCACGTGTTTAAGTATCGTACACTAATTGCCAGTCACCCTATATAAAGAGAAATAAGAGAGCCGAAGAAGAGTTTAAGAGTCTATAATTTAGGTGTCTTCAAGGTTAGAGTGAATAGGCTCTTACGAGGTGCATTCAATAAGTACCTAGCCTCATCGCCAGAGGGCGCTGTAGTTTCAAAAGAGTTTTACCACAGTGTAGCACATTCTTTTTTAATTCTTTTTTCAAATTTTCATTCCAATCCCTTCATTTGTTTTAATTTGACAACTTATGGAAGCGAACATGTCGATCGGTTTTACAAAAATGGAAAAAGAGCAATATCGTTCGGTGATTTGATTCCTATTTTTGGAAGGGAGAACGCGCATCGAAATCAAAGAGCGCTTGGATGCTGTGTACGGTGACTCTTATCCATCGATGGCCACCGTCAAGAATTGGTTCAACGAGTTTGCACGTGGCCGTACGTCGGTTTTTGATGACCACGTCCAGGTGCACCGAAAACAGCTGCTACGGAGGAAAACATTAAAAAAATCCATGATTTCGTATTGGCAGATCGCCGATTGAAGGTTCGGGAGCTAGCTGAGACTGTAGGCATTTCAGAAGGAACAGTGCATCATATTCTTCACGAGGAACTCGGCATGAGAAAGCTGTCGGCGCGATGGGTGCCGCGTTTACTCACACCAGAAAACAAGCGCAACCGTGAGACCACATCGGAGACGTGTTTGGCGCTGTTTAAGCGGAATCCAGCGGAGTTTTTGCGTCGTTTTGTGACCGTCGATGAAACCTGGATCCACTGGTACACACCAGAGACCAAGGAGCAATCAAAACAATGGATCCAGACCGGGGAACGTGCTCCAAAGAAGGCGAAAACTGTAAAATCGGCCGGAAAAGTTATGGCCACCGTTTTCTGGGATTCACAAGGTGTGATCTACATCGATTACCTCGAGAAGGGTAAAACAATTACAGGGCTTTACTATGCCGATTTATTGGGCCAATTCGACGCCAAATTAAAGAAAAAACGACCCCATCTGGCGAAGAAAAAAGTGCTTCTTCACCACGACAACGCACCGGTTCACACGTCTGCCGCTGCCATGGCCAAATTGGTCGAATTACGCTACGAATTGCTGCCCCATCCACCGTATTCTCCAGATTTGGCCCCTTGTGACTTCTTTCTGTTTCCTAATCTGAAAAATCACTCGCCGGGAATAGATATGGATCGAATGAGGACGTCATCGCCGCCACGGAGGCCTATTTTGCAGAGTTTGACAAAAATTATTTTTCCGACGGGTTAAAAAAGTTGGAGCATCGCTGGGCTAAATGTATCGAACTAAAAGGAGACTATGTTGAAAAATAAATTGCCACTTTTCCAAAATTTTCGTTTACTTTTTGTAGGCTAAGTATTTATTAAATGACCCTCGTAATAAACTAGTGCGATTCACGTTGCGAGAGCAGTGGTGGCCGAGTGGTAACGGTCCCGACTTACGAGTCGTAGGTCGCGGGTTCAAACCCAGTCAGGCGCGTTACTTTGTGTAATTTATTTCATCACCACTGCTCTCAAAACGGTGAAGGAAAACATCGTGAGGAAACCGGCATGTCCTAGAACCAAAAATTCGAAGACATGTGACATTCACCAATCCGCACTGGGCCCGCGTGGTGGATTACGGCCCATTCCCTCTCCTAGAGACCTGAGTCCCAGCAGTGGGAACATTAAAAGGCTGATTATGCTTATGCTATGTATGGCCCCAGTAGGCTTCGACCCTGCTGGGCCCCTACGATTTGCTGACATCTCCCTGAGGCGCGCGCGGAACAATACGCGCCGTCGACGACTTGGGCTCGGTCCGGATGGTTACCGGACGGTCGGACGGCGGGCCACCCATTGCCCGCCGTCCGCAAGCCCGCGCCTACGGTGGCCGGAAATCAGGATCGGAATCCCGGCGGCGGCTGGGGCGTGAGGACCGTTGCCGTTGCCTCACGCGATCGGCCGCCTCCTTTGCCAGCATTTACTGCTTCGCAGAAGGAGGCGACCGCCTGCCACTCCTCCTCGCTCCGGATCATGGCCTGTACCAAGGCCCGGCGCGAGAGATCGCCGCCGCCGATCGCCCCCACGAGGACACGGCGTTGCTCTTCCCAAGCGGGGCACACCTCCACCGTGTGCTCCACCGTGTCCTCCGGGCGGTCCACACAGTGGCGACACCCGGGCGTCGCTTCCGCACGAATCCGGTGCAGGAACTTCCCGAACTTCCCGTGTTCGGTGAGAACCTGCGTCATGCGGAAGGTGAGGACGCCGTGAGGTCTTTCCAACCACGCCTCAAAGAGGGGGCTTACCGCCAAAATTGTGGCGTGCCCACCGAAAGACATGTGACATCCACCAACTCGCACTGGGCCCGCGTGGTGGATTACGGCCCATTCCCTCTCCTAGAGAGGAGGCCTGAGTCCCAACAGTGGGAACATTATAAGGCCGACTATGCTATGCTATGCTAAACTAGTGCGATTCACCATCAACGTTAGCATCACTGCTCAGCATCAGGTGGTATCGCAGTCAAGCACTAGTTTATATCGTTTTAAAAAGACAATACGATAAATTTACCCTCATTCGTAAAACCCTGGAACACATAGTTCTGTAAAACGAATAAACACTAAACAGAACAACTTGTCAATTTACTGCACAAAGTATTACGCATAATAGTCCTTGTTCTACAGGATGTTTTTAGGTAAAAAAAAAAAACTGGCCAACTGCGAGTCTGACTCGCGTACGAAGGATCCGTACAAACTTACATAAGCAAATAGTTCAATTCTCGAAGCAAGTCTCAAAAATTTTTCAGAATCGCAAATTTTTTTTTTTTTTTTGACGTAACTACAAATTTACAGTTTTTAGAGTGTTACCTATACTTTGCACAATGAGACCTTGCTTCATGCCACATTTCAGGAGTCTACAACGACGTCTGCGACGACAAGACTGTTTTGTCTACGTCACGATCAAGACAAAACAGTCTAGCGGCGTACGGCCAGTGTGAATAGAGCGTAACTTAGTGGATTTTCCACTAAAACTGGTGGTTTTAACACACCATTTAATTGCAAAATATTGGTTTTAGTGGCTAGTGGATTTTTCTAGTGCTTTAGTAAAATTCAATTTCTTACTAAAATGCGATCACTCGGGTGTAAAACAGCAGCATAGAATCCATAATTATCAATCTGATACCGACTATAATGGTACAAACAAAAATGATTCTTGATTGAATTAATACATAGCTGTTATTGAATAATTTGTATGTTGAATTACCTACTAATGTTAATTTACCCACAAATGGTATGTTGATCAACTGATTGTTAATTTTTATCACTTAGTATTAAAGGAAAGTAATAACCTATTTTATTTCGTACAACACACATTTTGTTAGTGGGAAATTTCGCGATTTTTTGTGTGGGATATTTTTTTGTTAGTTGTTTTTTGGTGGTTTTAAAAGTTGACTCGAGTGGTAAGTTAGTGTAACTGTTGGCCACACTGGACGTCTCAAAACACTCTTATCGCAGACAAGTCTCCGACGTCGTAGACTTCTGTCTAAAACAGTCTTGTCTCAAGTGAGCGCAGGCCCTAAGATTCACAAAGTGCACTAGGAAATTCAGAAATATATTCTAGAGTAAAAGAAACATCCTGTATAAAGCAATAAATTATTTAAAATAAATTTTCGATATCGCTAAGGTCAGTGGCAAGGAACATAATACATGCTCGTAAACAGTCTCATTTTTTATTATTTTTGCAATTTATCACAATATTAAGTAACTTTAACCATTTTATATATGTATATTGTACCTATGTATTTCAATCTTAAGTATTTTTATTGGGTGAGAAGTTATCTAATGACATCTCCCGCCCTTAGGCAGAGCGGGAGGGTGTATCAGACTTTTACTGACTAAAACCCACTTCTAGTTCCTTCGTTGCCTTGCATTCCAGGGCCTCGGGTTTTCCTTTCAGAAGCGAACCCGTAGACTTCGACCCTACTGGGCCTCTACGATTTGCTGACATCTCCTTGAGGCGGGCATGGAACACTACGCACCGTCGCTTGGACTTGGTACGGACGGTTACCGGACGGTCAGACGGCGAGCTACCCATTGCTTGCCGTCCGCAGTTATATTATTTCATTTATTTACTTACTTATCAGAAACAATTTACATTGTATTTGATACATTATTAATAACATGCAATACGGGAAAAAAATTAAAACATGAATACGTGCTTAAAACGAAAATAACACAAATATTTATATACATGTATGTAAATTATTGTTTCAAAATGCACCTGATTCTGACTGTTCAAGTTGCCAACTCTAGTGCTTAAATTATTGCTCTATATAAATACAATAGACAATAATTTAACTTTTTTAAAGGTGGGAAAATCATCTGGTTACTCCTCGCGGTCTAGGGCAGAGCGAGAGGGCGTGTCAGGGTCTTACTGACTAAAACTACACCTATGTTCCTTCTTTACCTTGCGTTCCAGGACTCCGGGTTTCCTTTTCGGAAGCCAATTCATGGACCCAGTATGCTTAAGCCCTGCTGGGCCCTGGCTACTGTTTTGCTAACATCTCTTTGAGGCGACGACTCTGGCTTGGTCCGGATGGTTACCAGACGGAAATCGGGGTCGGGATCCCGGCGGCCGTGCCTGAGGAAGTCCGTTCTCTCACGAGTGCAGCTGCCTAATTCGCTAGCATTACTACTTCTCAGAAGGAGGCCGAAGCCATCATTATATGGACTTGAATCATAGTTTAATAAATGTGGGCGTATTTTACAACTCTACCCATTCCCTTGGGTGCGACAACCTATATGTTCAAATTACTGTGTGAATGGGCGTGAATGTTGAATAATATATGACAAACCGATTACAGCTGATATGACAATCAGTATTAAAAACATTGGTCAGAAAAACCACTGCAATTTTTATTGTTAAAAAAAACATCAGAGCGATAACGAAATGATGAATGATATTGACTTTAGGCACAGTATAGATATATGGAACAGTACGGAAACTACCTACAAATGTTCGAAACGGCTCACTCACACAAACATACGCATCGACGAGACTCCTGCCCCCCTAGCCAAGTCACAAACGATAAACGTAAACTCTCAGTAGTCTTTAATAGATTTTCAACTTTATGATATTGGATATAAAGTTGAAAATCTATTGAAGATTACATAGTGTTTTCGTTCGTTCCGGTCGCTAATTCTTGATAGGTTTGCGCTTGACCGCTAACTCACCTGATGGAAAGCGACGATGCGGTCGACGATGGAGCGCGCTTACCTAGAAGTAACCTATTCACTCTTGACTTAAAGATTCCCGGGTTGTAGCCATCAGGAAAAACAGATTCCGGCAAGGAATTCCACTCCTTAGCTGTACGCACTATGAATGTGTTCCCAAAACGTTTTGTGCGTATAGGTGGGATGTCCACCATGTACCGGTGGCGCATTGCCGTACGCCTGGTGGTCCGATGATGGAACGGGCTAGGCGGAATTAGGTTGTGCAATTCCGACGCACACTCTCCGAAATGCAACCGGTAGAAAACCGACAGGCTAGCAACTCTGCGTCGATGCTCAAGACTTTGAAGCCTCGACTCAACGAGTGCATCATTGCCAATGATCCTCTTGGCTCGCCTCTCAATTGCCTCAAGTGCATCAAGCTGGTATCGGGCAGATCCGTCCCAAAGATGAGAGCAGTACTCCATACACGATCGAACTTGCGCTTGATAAAGTTTGAGCAGCTGTTCCGGCGTGAAGTACTGTCTGACCTTCGCGAGGATTCCCAGCTTTTTTGCTGCCAGTTGAGCCTTTGCTTCGATGTATGGCCCAAAGTTGAGTGTTGACGTCAGCGTAACACCAAGGAGATCAAGATGGTCGGTTATTGGCACGGTTACGCCCCGGAAAGTTAGAGCAGGGCTGAATTGGCTCCTTTTAGCGGAAAATAGACACGCCTGAGTTTTAGCAGCATTGAACTTGACCAAATTGGCATCGCCCCATTCAGAGACTGCCTCCAAGGACAAGTTCAAGCGCTCGACCATAGCCTCTCGAAGAGACTGGATCTGTGACCCACTAGCCTGCGCGCTGGATATGTAACTCTCAGCAACAGTGCTATCGTCTGCATACCCAAAGGTACCGGGCTTAAGCAGATCATTTATGTGCAGCAAGAACAATGATAATCTAATCTAATCTATCTATTTGATGCTTTAATAGATTTTCAACTTTATGCTCTTAGGTATAAAGTTGAAAATCTATTGGAGATTACTAAGCGTTCAGGTTTATCGTTTGCAACTTGGCTAGGGGGGCTGAAGCGGCATTCGCTTCTGACAGGACCGCGAGAAACGCTTAGAAGTCTCGTCGATGCGTAGGTATGTTTGTGCGAGTGTGCCGTTTCGAATATTTGTAGGTAGTTTCCGTACTGTTCCATATATCTATACTGTGCTTTAGGTAAGTCAAGGCCAAAAGTAGTATAGAATATAATAGAATGCGGGATAGATTATTAGAAAAAAATAAGCTGATCTTCCAGATTGATTTCATCTATACAACGTTAGTTTTATAGTAGGTATACACCTAAAATCAATAGGATACACCTAAGTTTAACCAACGATGTGCGGCTGAACCTAGTTCTAGCCGCTATGATGAAGGCTAAACCTAGTTCTAACCGAAGATAAGGGCGGAATTCACCAAAAAAACTAATCGCGTTTTATCGTTTGGCTCGCATAATCGAGTTTAGCCGCTGTCACTAGTGTCAATTGTAAAAATACAACAAAAGAAAAATACATACAAGTGACACTAGTGACAGCGGCTAAATGCGATTATACGAGCCAAACGTTAAAACGCGATTAGTTTTATTGGTGAATTCCGCCCTTAGTAGGATACATCTAAGATTAACCGCATGTGGCCGACTGCACCTAGTTGTAGCCGGCTAATACTAGGTGTAGCAGCACTTCGGCTATTAGCCGTAACATATACACCCCTATTTATTAATCAGTAGAAAAACTAATAGGTATCTATCCGTACCCGTTACTGATCGTATTTGTGTAGTCAAAAGTAAAAAAAAAAAAACGAAATCTCAAAATTCTCCACAAAAAATTGTCATAATTGGTAAATTCACAATTGAATTAATCATTCATAACAATTAATACTAGAAAATACTACGCGCAGTGTTTTTTCATTTTGATCGTCATTTATTTATTCATAATCTGTACAATATTTCCATAAATTGAGTGACATTTTGGGATATAAAAAAAAGCTAATAACTTGACTGTTAATAAATATTATTTAATTGAGACTTTACTTAAATAGTAAAAAGACCTTTTCTAATAAGCCCTTTAAGTATTTGTACTAATTAAAAAATTAGTGGTGTATATACATACCTATTTTAAAGTCAACCAGTGTTTTGAACCTTCTTTTATCTCAAATACGCTGTGGCTCCATGCAGTTATGCATGTTATCGTGCGGCAACGCGCTCAGTTCTAGCATTATTGTTTTCATGATATAAAGCATTCCACGTGGCATGTCAAAAAAGAGGTACTTGAAAATTGAACCATAAAACGTATATATGTAAAAATTCAATTTTCAAAAACATCATTTTTGAGTTGAGTCTCTTTAAGATTAAACATGTTATGAACGAAGGACTATTTGTAATTCATATTATGAAAACTTTGGTCGCCTTGAATGCATTTTATAAAACTATACATAATGGTAAACCAAACATACATGCCCCAGTCGGTAATGTGTCCCACTTGCAAAACCAAAACACGCATTTAAAATTTGGTGCTAATTTTAGCCGACCTTGGTTAGTTTATAAGTATGACGTCGATGTGACGACTATATTTAGGGTTGAAAGTTAATGGATTCTGATAAATATGACACACAGTTCAATATCGAAATAGTCATCATTTCCCTAACCTTTTCCGAACTAGCTCGGGGTCGGCTTCCAGTATAATTAGATGCAGTTGAATATCCGTGTGCTGACCTCCACAACCCAGTCTTCTTCTTAGCGTATCAATGGCAAAACTAGTTAAATTCCTTGCCTGGCCCAGTATTCGGCCACGGCAATGCCGTCCGCTGATGCTGTCATTAGGTCCCTACGTGAACAGGTAACAGGGCTCGTGATGCAGGATCGAAGGTGAATGCATGAAAGGAGCCACGTACCATCCGATTTCCTGTTACATCTGGCGCACCCTGGGCAATCGACTTCGGTTGATTGGCAAATCCTTTCACCACGATCGCAAACTTAAACAACCCAGTTACTTATTAGTTACTTTAGAGACTTTCTGGCATCTGACTATTGTAAAAACTGTCAAAGATTTACGAATGACAACCAAGCCCAACGGCTCAAGGAGATGTTAGCAACCGTAGGGGCCCAGCAGGGTCGAAGCCTACTGGGGCCACGGGTGATGCGAAAGAGAACCCCGGGGCCCTGGAGCGAGGGCAAAGAAGGAACAGGAGTGGGTTTTAGTCAGTAAAAGTCTGACACGAAAAGGGCAGATGTCATTGGATGATTTCCCACCTTAAAAAAAAGCCCAACGGCTTTATGTGCTCTCCGAGGCACGGGATGTCAGTGACAAACTTAGAAAAGTAAATATGAATTGAAAAATTCACAATGGTACTTGCCCGGTACGGAGAGAAGCGGGTGCCTTAGTTCAGTATCGGACAGTATGGTTACCAATAATTTATTTAAGTATTAAAACTTCATGCAACATAAAAGTACAAAGGCGGACTTAATGCCTTAGGCATTCTCTACCAGTCAACCTAGGGTGGTGAAGAGAAAATCTAATATATAAAATTCTCGTGTCACGGTGTTCGAACTTGAACTCCTCCGAAACGGCTCGACCGATTCTCATGAAATTTTGTGAGCATATTGAGTAGGTCTGAGAATCGGCCAACATCTATTTTTTATTTTTTTATTTATATGGCAGAACAACGTTTGCCGGCTCAGCTAGTATGTATATATAAAAATGTAAAAGGGTTCAAAAGTATTTATATATACAAAATAAACATACATATATAATTTAATATAATATATACATATATATATTTATATAAAGTAAAAGAAAGGGGTTATTGAGACGACTTCACTGTTTGTGCGGAAAATAATTTCACAACATCCGCTTAAATGCATACAAACTGGTGGCCGTCCTGATCTCGAGAGGAAGCGCATTCCACAGAAGTACGGATTGTATATGAAAGGAAGAATTAACAAAATCAGAAGTATGAGAAGGACAAAGCAGTAGAAGATTGTTAGAAGAACGCAGATTCTTAGCATGAGATCAACATAAATATTTAAAGTGTGATATAAGATAAGAAGGAGGGGTAAGAGAGTTGAGCAGAGAATAAAGAGTAGTCAGAGCGCGCAGACTCCTTCTTTGGCTAATGGGCATCCATTTGAGCTCAGATCGGTAGCTCGAAATATGGTCATATTTTCTCAAATTATATATGAACCGGATGCAGTTGTTGAGGAGCCTGCCAATTTTATCTAGTAACACCGCGTTCAGGTCAAAGAAGCACACGTCACCATAGTCCAAGCATAGTCTTTGTCTTCGCAGGTAAAAAGTTCCTCAGACGATACAGACACGGCAAAGTCCCGTTGAGTCTTTGGCAGACACTGGAAACCTGACTTTGCCAGCCAAGTGTCGAGTCAAGATGCAAAACGAGATCCTTTACGCTAGGACTGATGGGAATGACGGAACCATTAAAAATAATTGGAGGAAGAGAATCAACCACCACTTTACCCATCATGCGCAAGCTTCCAATAATAATGGCCTGACACTTTGAGGGGTTTACAGACACCCCAAATCTATCAGACCAATCCCTGACAGCGTCTAAATCTCGGTTTACATCCTCTATAGCGTCCGATAAACTCTCTACCCGCGCAGTTGTATATAATTGAAGATCGTCGGCATAAAGATGATACGAACACCGAAGACAGCGAGTTATGAAATTTATGAAGATGGAGAATAGCAACGGAGAAAGAATACCACCTTGTGGAACACCAGAATCTAGATCACGCCAACTCGAATTCTCGTCAACGCGATCCGACTACTGACGAAAATTTTATTTAAGTACCTATTTGCGGTAACGACATTTATGTATTTACCAGAGATGAAACGGATACCGGATAGTAATTCAGTATCCGGCCGGATTACGGATCATAAAATTAAAACAATTTTCATTATTTTACACAAGGCAAATCATATCACAATAGGTTATGGACACCGTTTATTTTTATAATCGCACGTCCAAAATATCTGTTTTATTAATTAGTTTAGTAATCAAAATTAACAATTGGCAAATTGTGATGAATGAATACTAAATTTTCCGCATTTATGGCAATAGGCTTCTGAAAATAGCCTTTCGCTGTAATGTTACTGCTAGGTTTTGAAAAATAAATTCTAGCAAATCAAACAAATCGCATCATGAAACGCGATAAAGGGCTGAATATCTGGTAGCCGGATATTCGGCGCTCCGGCCTCGTAGTTTGCCGAATATCCGGTATCCGGTGTCCGGCCAAACCATTGCCCGTTTCATCTCTAGTACTCGTATTTACACAATTATACTCATTAAAACCATCACCATAACTCTCTAAATTAGAGGCAAAGACGTCAAATTTTTATTAAAATGTTACATTTTAGCACTATTCTTTTTTTAGGTGGGAAATACCCAATGACCACTCTCGTCGTTCTTGTCAGACTTACCGACTAAAACCAGACCTGTGTCCATTATTTGCCCTTTGAGTTCTAAGACCACGGGTTTTCGTTTTCAGAAAATGCCCGCGGCCCCAGCGGGTTTCGCCCCTGCTGGGCCCCTACGGTTTGCTGACATCTCTTTGAGGAGCGCGTGGAACACTGCGTGTTGTCGACGACTTGGGCTTGGTCCTACTCTAAGTTAAAGAGTAACAAGCTACCCTGACGCTGCCCCCTTTAACAATAAGCAGACGAGTGCAATCGTAGCGATCACGGAAGATTTGCTATTTTATTTTGCTAAGTGGTCTATCTTCGAAGCTCTTCATCAGATCATCACCAAATAAATTAAACTAGCTGCAGGCATCTTCCAAACTAGACTGGTCTGTTGGTCTAAAGGTTAGTGGCCCGACTGCTATGCCGGAGGTGGTGGTTTCGATTTCCACCCAAGACAAAATAATGTTTGTGTGATGAGCACGATCATTTGTTCTGTGTCTGGGTGTAATTTATCTATAATAATAATATGTATGCATCAGTTGTCTTGTACAAATAGCACAAACTCTGCTTAGTTTGGGACTAGAAGACGTTGTGTGATAGTTGTAGAATATTATTATTTTCAAACAAAAAAAAAATATCATCAAAATCGGTTAACATTTGACAAAAATATCGTTCCCGAGAAGCTGTAAACCGTGACAAGTGGAGACGCATCGCGGGAGCCTCACTCGCCAACGAAAATGCAACATTGTCAACTACGACCACTCTGTCAAGAGTGAACGACTAAGGAGAGATCGCTTAAGAAGATATTTAAAAAAATCAGACTTGAGAACCTTCTCTTTTTGTGAAGTCGGTTAAAACATTTTACAACACGATAAATAGTTTGTTTATTTATGTTTGTAGAGTACTTAATAATCTCTGACAATAAATACTATTCCGATAACGATAAATTCATTCATCGATATCAAACATTACACTATCGCTTAGTGTCATAGACTTATCTATAAGTACAATGCGATTCAATTATTAATAGGAACGTTAATGACCTCTATCTGTCAAATGTTCATTGAAAAGTACGGTTTGCAAAGAAAAACTTATTTATACGCAAATAAGTTTTTCTTTGCAAACCGTACATTTGAAAAACTTATTTGCGTATCAATAACGTTTTTTTTTTGTTTAACCGAGCCTGTCAAATCAAAGTGATGTGAAGTTTGAATTTTATTCTAAATATTGGCATAAATATAGACATTGTTCAGGCATTGTTGCCAGAACAATGCCTATTATCATTTAAAAAACAGTTGTTGAAATAAATATTTAAAACCTATATTAATACATGTTTTATTTTATAATTGAAAGCAGCAGTGATGACGGCGACGATGACCACTTAACTGGTTTATATTATTTAAAAAGAAAATACAGTGATACAGACATGAACGGAATTGAATAACTAAATTCTGATTAAAAATTCTTCGTTTTTGATTCGTCAATAAATGTTATTTAAAAAATATCTTGTTTTGCTCACCCTTCCCAATTTATTCGATTTGACAGTTATGACATCACAATATGGCGCTAACTCGATCCTATTCTTATTAGAAACGCATTGTACTAATATTATAAAGTAAACGAGTTTGTAGCGACATCTATGGCGTCAAATAAGAACTAATCCTGCATCGTGCAATTAAAAGTCTCCGCGCGATTTGAACATATAGAACAGCCCGAAATCATCTATCGAGCAGTTGCCCACCAGAAATAACACCTGTCTGGTCGGAGGATCCTCCTTTTTCAACGGAGGTTTGCAGGGCTTTACTCTGTTCCGCATACTTCCAAAAGTTTGTTTATTTGAACGCGCTAATTTACGGAATTACTGGTTCGAATTAAAAATATATTTTTAGTGTTTTTTTTAGGTGGGAATATCATCCAATTACATGTCCTGCTCTTGGGCGAAGCAAGAAGGTGTGTCAGACTCTTACTGACTAAAAACCCACTCCTTCTTTGCCTTTGTCCCAGGGCCCCGGGTTTCACTTTCACACTACCCGTGGCCCCAGTAGGTTTCGACCCTGCTGGGCACCTACGGTTTGCTGACATCTCGTTGAGGCGCGCGAGGAACAATACGCGCCGTCGACGACTTGGGCTCGGTTGGACAGCGAGCTACCCATTGCTCACCGTCCGCAAGCCCGCGCCTACAATGGCCGGAAATCGGGATCGGGATCCCGGCGGCCGGGGTGTAAGGGCCACTCCCTCGCACGTGCACGTGCGGCCTCCTCCTTTGCTAGCATTACTGCTTCGCAAAAGGAGGCGACCGCCTGCCATTCCTCCTCGCTTCGGACCATGGCCTATGCCAAGGCCCGGCGCGAGGGATCGTTGCCGCCAATCGCCCCCACGAGGTCACGGCGCTGCTCTGCCCAAGCGGGGCATACCTCTACCGTATGCTCCACCGTGTCCTCCGGGCAGTAACACAGTGATGACACCCGGGCGTTACTTCTGCACGAATTCGGTGCAGGTACTTTCCGAACTAACCATGTTCGGTGAGAACCTGCGTCATGCGGAAGGTGAGGACGCCGTAAGGTCTTTCCAGCCACTCCTCAAAAAGGGTCTTACCGCCATAATTATGGCATACCCAATATTTTTAGTGTTGGACAGCTCATTTATTGAGGAAGGATAAAGACTACTATAACGTCAGGATATGACCCACAAGAGCGGAGCAGTTAACAAAGACGTGGGTGAAACCGCGGATGACAGCTAGTCACTTATTTATTTACTAAAACTTCATGCAACATAAAGGTACAAAGGCGGACTTAATGTCTTAGACATTCTCTACGAATCAACCAAGTGTGGTGAAGAGAAAACATAGCAGGTGCATAGAAAATGCATGGTACAAGCCAAGCCACGGCAATCATCATCATCATCACCATTTCAGCCAAAAGACGTCCACTGCTGGACATAGGCCTCCCCCAAAAGCCGCGGCAATATGTTTCGTAATTTATCTTTATATTTTTTAAGTTGGAAATCATTCAAAGATTCAAAGCATTTTATTTCAAATAAACCATTTACAGGCACTTTTGAAATGTCATGAAGTCAGTCAGTCAGAAAAAAAAAATGATGCTAATTGCACATTCCAAAGCGTAGATCTCTATGGAGAAGAATGTGCAAGAAACTCCATGGACACTCTTTTCAATCATGTTTTGTAATTACAAATATCTCTGTTACATGTTTCTTGTCGCTATCATGTGAGAACAATGTAAATAAAGTAAAAATACAAACTAAATATAGATATTAAAATAGCAACTGGCAGCTAAGAGCTGACCAGTCTCAACTGACAGCGCCCGTTCACGAACATGACGCCAATATTAGCACCACTCAACTCATTCAATTGACTTCTCTCGCTCTAGGGCGGAGCGCAGCGTGTCAGACTTTTACTGACTAAAACCCACTTCTATGTTCTTTCTTTGCCTTGCGTTACAGGACCCCGGGTTTCCCTTTCAGAAGCGAACCCGTGGCCCTAGTAGGTTTCGGCCCTGCTGGACCCGTAAGGTTTTGCTGACATCTCTTTGAGGCGCGCGTGGAACACTACGCACCGTCGACGACTCGGGCTCGGTCCGGACGGTTACCGGACAGCCGGACGGCGAGCTACGCCTATAGACACATCATAATGATAATAATAATTTTGAACATACGAGGCTATGACATAAAATATATGGACTTACATAGACCTTGAGCGTTTATAACAGCCGGAAATTATGACATTTAGGTAAGTATCGGAAATACAATCGTGATAACACGCGGAATTTTTTTTTGGTTGTATGTATACTATGCGAATAACATAGATATATATACAATGGACGGCCAATTATTCGGTACGTACATAATAAAGTTATTGCTGATCTAGGGATAACGATCTGGGGCCGATGTCAAGCATGCGAGCGAGAGAGAGGTATAAAGCTGTACACTACACCCAATGACTATTCTCTTTGACTACACCCTATATAGGGTGACTGGTAATTAGTGTACGATACTTAAACACGTGATTTTGCTCATGATAACCAACAACTTTTACTATGGGAACAAACCTGAGATCGCGAAAAAAAATCAGCTGTTAAGTACATTTATGTTTGCCTACTGTACTGAACAGCTGATATTTTTTTCGCGATTTCGGCTTTGCTCCCATAATAAAATTTTTTTGTTATCATGAGCACAATCACGTGTTTAAGTATCGTACACTAATTGTCAGTCACCCTGTATAGCTCCATCCCTTTAACAGTTCAGTTTAGGCCGAGTCTTCCTTTCAGAAGCAGACCCTTGGCCCCAGTAGGCTTCGACCCTGCTGGGCCCCTACGGTTTGCTGACATATCCTTGAAGCGCGCGTGGAACACTACGCGCCGTCGACGACTTGGGCTCGGACCGGACAGTTACCGGACGATCAGACGTCCGCAAGCCCGCGCCTACTGTGGCTGGAAATCAGGATCCCGTCGGCTGGGGCGTAATTGCCGCGCCCTCTCGCGCGTCCTTTGCGGCCTACTCCTTTGCTAACATTATTGCTTCGCAGAAGGAGGCGACCGCCTGCCACTCCACCCGCTTCGGACCATGGCCAAGTACCAAGGCCCGGCAAACAGCATAGCTATATATGCTTTCTCGCTTAAGACGCGTTTTTGGTTGGGTCCCTGTGAAATCGTCTTAGGGCCTGTGCACACTACGTTTTTTAAACGCGCCATTGACGCGCTTTTGTAGCGATACAGATGCGATAAGCACGCGAGTCAGACGCAGTCTGAGTCCTTTAATAGGATAAAAGCGCGCCGTCGCGTCGACGCACGTTTCCAAAACGCGCGTCAACAACGCGTTTAAAAAACACAGGCCCTTAAGCGGATTTTAATGTAGTTCAATGTGAAGTGTTACTAACATAGTCTAATTCTTATTTATTGACAATAAGTTTTATTTACTTTATATATGTTGGTCTGTAATCTGTATATATCTATGGGCCAAGAATCCAAGATGCCAAGTAATATTATTTTTTAGTTGAAAAGTATTTTTTTTTTTTGTGATGATGAGTAGGTACAACGACTCATTTCAGGTTTTGCGTTTATGTGTCACACATTGCATTTTGATACAAGCGGTTAAAGTTAGTCATTGCTATCGAGGCAGAATTCGTCCGAGCCGCAGGCGAGGGTGTTACGGAGCAGAGTGTTGCAGTGACAATATTCCACGTGCATCAAACGAACGACGTTTTACAATACATTTACGAATAAACAAATAAACGGGGGTTGACGTGCGACTCGTGGGGGTCGCATAGCGCCTAACCTGATAAGACAAATGTAATAAATTGTAGCTGGGCGAGCTGGCGCACTTTTCCGAATTAGTGCAGAAAACAGTAAATTTTTATATAAATATGAGCCGTTTTCAAGTATGGGTAAGTATTTAAAAAATATTACCAATATTCGCTGCAAACAGCAATTTCCCTGATGCCTCCCCGTGCAATCCGAAACAAGACGTAGCCAAACCAGCTTTAGGCCAGAACGCTCCAAACGATGACGAAGCTGAAAAAGTTGAAAAATATAAACTAAGAACACGAATCATTTAATTGCTCAAAAGAAAAACAAAACCAATTAACCTTGAATCCTGAAATTTGGCTGGAACCAAGGTTAGCTGTTACGTCACAATATAATAAAATTACTTTTTTATGATTCCGAAAAATATTTCGAGATTCGATTCAAGAATCGAACTATTTACACAGAGTTTGTACGGAGCCCTCAGTGAGTCAGACTCGCACTTAAACTGTACGGGCCCAGCAGGACCGAAGCCTACTGGGGCCATGGGTTGATTTCCGAAAGGGATCCCTGGGGTCTTGGAACGCAATGCAAAGAAGAAGAACATCCAGTCTGACACGCTCTCCCATTCCACCCTACAGTGGGAGAAGTCATTGCACAATTTCCCACCTTAAAAAAAAAAGGTTTTTGAGATTTCATCGGTTGTTGAAATAGATTGCTACAGGAAAACGATAATCACATCAATCACTCAACCAGTCACTTCATGCAGAACAATAGTAGTTAGTAGTAAATAAAAATGAAATCATAAAATAAATATTAATATTAGGTCCTACGCATTGTTTCCATGATAGCACAGTTCAAAACACCCCTTTTTAAAAAAACGCTAATTTCAAAATGGTGCGATTACACGTGGGCCCAGCCTCGGCCAATCGCCATTGTTTAAACTGGGTTTCCCCGTCTACACAATAGCTAGGGATAGCCGCGATTGGTCAAGGCTGGGCCCACGTGTAAACGAGCTATATATAAGCAGCTATACATAAGGAGCTATTACATTACTTATTACCTAACAAGCTGACCCGGCGAACTTCGTACCGCCTAACAGTCAAGGTCAACTTCTTGAACACGTTAATGCCAGGTTCTACTAATTTTGAACTTTTTTTTAAACCTCCTGGAAATCCACAAATATAAAAAAGAACACCATGAAAAAATATTTTATCAAAATTGACTATATTTTTTTTATTTATGATAGGCTAGCGTTTGACCACCATCTCACCTGATGGTAAGCGATGATGTGGTCGACGATGGAGCACGCTTGCCTAGAAGTAGCCTATTCACTCTTGATTTTAAGACCCCTACTAAGTTGTAGCTATCAGGAAACACAGACTCCGGCAAGGAATTCCACTCCTTGGCTGTACGCAATGTGTTCTCAAAACGTTTTATGCGTATGGGTGGGATGTCTACCATGTACCGGTGGCGCAACGCCGTACGTCTATATGACCAACCAACCGCCGGGCAAAAATCAAAACATGATATAAATTAGTTGTATCAATAAAAAAAAAATCGCTAATCTGACCCTAACTTACGATTTCAAACGTGTCTACGAGATTATGTTACGGAAATATTTGAAATTTACAAAAAATAATACCTAAAGATTGTTTTTTGGCCTCGCAAAAACAAAAATATTCAAGATTTTTTACTTTTAGTTACCGTTTTTTTTTTATAAAAATTTAAACCGCTGTTACGGGGGGCCACGAAATCGATATAGACCCGGGCGGAGTTCATACAAAATACACAGTGACTGACTACAACCGGCTCTTAAATTCATATAACTTTCGATATAGTCAACTGATTCATCATCATTTCAGCCGAAAGACGTCCACTGTTGGACATAGGCCTCCCCCAAATGTCGCCACAATGACCGGTCCTGTGCGACTCGCATCCATCGGATTCCCGCGACCCTCACCAGGTCATCGGGCCACCTTGTGGGAGGCCTTCCAACGCTGCGTCTTCCGGTACGTGGTCGCCATTCCAGAACCTTTCGTCCCCATCGACCGTTCTGCGAGCAATGTGCCCTGCCCACTGCCACTTAAGTTTGGCGATTCTTCGGGCTATGTCTGTAACCTTGGTTCTCCTGCGGATATCTTCATTTCTGACGCGATCACGCAAGGAAACTCCGAGCATAGCCCTTTCCATTGCCCTTTGAGTGACTTTAAGCCTTCTGATGAGGCCCATTGTAAGCGACCACGTTTCGGAGCCATATGCCATCACTAGCAACACGCACTGGTCATAGACTTTCGTCTTGAGACACTGAACACACTGAACCGATTGCGATGAAACAAAGCCTAAGTAATATATCAAGTTCCACACAATTTTAATGTATAAAAGTTATCGACATCGATTTCGTACATTTTACGTGATGCGCGCACAACTAAAAACTTCTACAGATTTATTATAAGTATGTATAGATTAGTTATTGAAATTTTGTTGAATAAAATCTGAATGAACAGTGGCGTAATTAGGTGACCAACAGCCCTGAGGCAAAAAAAAAATCTTGGGCCCCTAAACTGTTTAGGTTTTATCAACATATCGCACCGGAGTCTGTGTTTCCTGATAGCTACAACCTAGGGGTCTTTAAGTCAAGAGTGAATAGGCTACTTCTAGGCAAGCGTGCTCCATCGTCGACCACATCATCGCTTACCATCAGGTGAGATGGTGGTCAAACGCGAGCCTATACCTCTTTGTGGTAGCCGATTTTTGAGTTGTGACACTATTTGTAAAACTCAAAAATCAAATGATATAGAAAAGGTGTTGAAAATGTGAGAAAAGATTTGGGGTGGTAACAACACTGCACAAACAACAGATACTCGTATAGAGGAATTTATTTTAAATTTCTCAAGCGAATAGAAACTTATCGGGGTTTTTAAATGAGATGACATGATTAAAGTCGTCTTACAACCAATTTAGATTTCAAAGGTGGGAGCAGTTTTGGCCAGTTCAATTAGAGGTTTACTTATCAGGTTCCGGGGCCCCCCGAGCTTGGAGGCCCCGGGGCACTGCCCCGCTTAACCCTTCGGTAGCTACGCCAGTGTGAATGAATCTGTGGAAGTACTGCCCCATTTACGAAATTCTTTTACTGATAAAAAACTACACTATTTCTGTAGAATATACCACGCCAGCGAAACCACAGGAAAAATTTAGTCTGACAACGTTTTTTTCCAGATAACAGTTCATAGAATTGTTTTATTTTATAGTCTGTTTTCAGTTATAACCTGAGGTTATTACTAATTAAAATAATCAGTTTACATTTTTTATAGTCTGCTTCTGTGAAAACATGCTATGTTTAACTACATCAAACATTTAGTGAAACTCATAATATTTTGATAAAGATTTTAATAGCATACAGAGGTATTAAAATAGTTACATGCCTGCTATTGTTAGGAACCCTACTGCTGAGCCATTACGTCAAAAAAATCTTATGTACGTGTGTTTGTCACCTAACTCCTCCTAAACGGCTTGACCCATTTGAACGTAATTTTGTAGGATTGGACCCGGTAGGTGGCGCTGCAATTGGGTTTTCAATATATATTTTATTACAAATTGACAGCTTTCAGGCAAGACAACATCTGCCGGGACCGGACTGGTATACACCCCTATTTTTTTATTAGTACAAAAAAAATGGGGCTCTATCCATACCCATTACTGATCATATTTATTTGTGTAGTCAATAGTAAAAAAAAACGAAATTCCAAAATTGTCCACGAAAATTTTACATAATTGGTAAATTCATAATCATTCATAATATTTGCTACTAGAAAATACTACGCGCAGTTGTTTTTCCATTTTGATCGCCATTTATTCAGTCATATTCAAGCCTGTACAATATTTCCATAAATTGAGTGACATTTTAAGATATAAACAAACGCTAATAACTTTGCTATTTATGAATATTATTTATTGAGACTTTACTTAAATAATAACAAGACCTTTTCTAATAAGCCCTTTAAATATTTGTACTAATTAAAAATTAGTGGTGTATATCTATATAGGTATTTATTTTGTTATTATATATATAACAAACTATAAATATGGTACATGAGTTGTTATAGTGACAGTTATAGAGGAAGACAATATTTCACCTAAGTTACAAGTATGGAATTGTGGCCATAGCTAAGCTAAACAGTAGAAAAGCCCCTGGACCTGACCAGATAACTGCAGAAGTTCTCAGGGCCCTGGGTGATAGGGCATTGACAGCTTCACATCTGCAACTGTATCTGGTGCACAGGCATATGGCCAAGGGATTGGACTGTGTCCATCGTTTTGCTACTACATAAAAAAGGCTCCCCAAGGAACTGTAATACCTGCCGCACACTTTCCCTTATTTCTCACAGCAGTAAGATCCTTCTGCACATCATTAATGATTGTATTAGACACTTTTTTGACTGGCAGATCCCACAAGTCCAGGCTGGTTTTGTCAAAGGAAGCACACGATAACAAATCCTCAATAAGTATAAGACAAATCATTGAGAAGTTGTATGAATTCAACACCTCTTTCGTCATGTCCTTCATTGACTACAGTCAGGCTTATGATTGCATCGACTGGCAAAGCCTGTGGAAGATTTTGTCGGAATTGGGAGTGCAAATGCACCTCACCGCTCTCTTCCAGTCACTACACCGTAACAACTAAGGCAAGGTCAAGGTCAACAACATACTCTCAAAACCCTTCAAATTTAAAAAGGGAGTCATACAAGGACACATATTATCACCCATACTCTTCAACGTATATGGAGAGTACATTATGAAGCGTGTTTGCGAAGACTGGGAGGGTGGAATCACAATTGGCGGGGTCAAAATTACCAGAGATGTCTGTGCTGTTGACAAGACTAGAGCGGATCAGCATGGATTTGGGGCTCCATATAAACAGGGCTAAAACAAGTCTGGTAGTGGACTGAACACTAGACCCCACCATCCCCTTTGTGGTTATTTCTTTTAAACCACCCAAGCATATTTTGGTGTACAATTAGTATTTTTTTTGTGAGACAAAGGCATATTTTGTAGTAGAAAAATAGGAATGAATTGAGGAATAGTACCTAACCCAATTGTGGGTTAAGCTCGCCTTTGTACATCAGCTGTCCAATTTTTAATTAATTGTAAAATTTTGTACAATAAAGAATATAAGAATATATGAACAGTGAAATACTAACCCTTTTTTTTTTATAGCTGTACACATTCACTTAGAGGATTTTCTGTAAATTTTCCTTGTTTCTTATAATTTTATCTTACATAAGTACCCCTAGTATTTAAATCTTAGTTATCCCAAATAGATAAGAAAAATGTAATACCTTTATATTATTTAATATAATTACAGAATTAAAAACTTACCTACTGTAAATACCTAATTGGAAAAATTAAAACTTATTTGATGTAAAAATTAAACGTCTGTTTTTGTAGCATTTTCGTTTAAATTTGAGGAAAATACCGCCATGCTGCCGAGGTCAAGTTCTCAAGGGAGGGAGAGACAATATACCTACCTATTTATCTTCTTTTTAAATATTTTAACAATATTATTTTTACTCACCTGATTCGAAAAATATGAAACAGAAACACTGGCTACCTATTAAACTTCGCGTAGCCGTAGATTGCACAATGAGATTCCCTATTTATTCACAATGTATGTAAAATTAAACGACGGATGTTTTGAAAGTATAAAGTAATAAATATAAACATTTAAAGACTGCGTTCGAGACACATTAATTAATACTAGAATTACCGATAACAAAATGTGTGTCGAAATCGAAAACAAATCAGATCAATCTTTTTTTTTTCTTGTCGATTGACAATTGAATGATATCATGACATTGTCAAAACTGACATAACGCGGAGTATTTATGAAGTTAGCTGCACACTAAAACGCACAGAGTACATTTTGCTAAAACGAAAACGTTTCGACTTCTTTGCAAAAGGATATTTGGAACTTTCTGATGCGCTTTTCAAAAAGTTGCGGATACCAAATCACCATCAAAATCGTCTATATTATTATGTTGTTTACAAAAGTTATAATTATAGATTTCATTGGTAAGTTTCCTTTGTATCTGACACAACATTCCCATAGAAGAAAATGATTGATTTCTTTTCTTTATTTTCGTTTACTTCACAAAGTGTTTGTTACATTCAAATTAATTTATTAAAAATATTTTGACATGAATTTATTTTTAATAAGTATGAATGTGCAATAGTTCCATAATTATGTAGATATTTCTAAATTCTAAGTCTTTATCGAACCAAACCACCCACGTCCATTAGATACTCATTGCTTGCCGTTCGCAAGCCCGCGCCTATGGTGGCCGGGAGTCGTCCCGTCGCCCGGAACAGTGACGTCTCTGTCGAGGCCGGGGCGTTAGGTTTATCTCTTATTCGGCCACCTCGCATCGCATTATTGCTTTGGAGAAAGAGGTGACCGCATCCCGTTCCCATTCGTTCCGTACCATGGCCTGAACCAGGACCGGATGCGAGAGGTCGCCGCCACCGACCGCCTCCACGAGAACATGGTGAAACATTAATTCTTACTTGAAGTTCAGAAATTTAGGGGATCTACTAACTTACTAAGATAACTGGATACTCTAAGAAACAATATTATGAACGTCAGTAAACTTCTATAAAAATGCCTCAATTAAAAAAATAATTTACTTACCTAACAATAACTGAAATTATTATTTCATTACAAAATAGATTTGGTCACAGTAGATAATGTGATTTGGTGTAATAAAACCAAGGCCGTTCATTATCTCATAGGCAGAGAAGTAGATGCCATTACAAACAACGGAAATGACGCAAAACCACAGTCTGTACATTACACTACGTTTGTATACATGTATAATTCATAACATAGCATCTCTGTACCAACACTGAATAAGCCCATTAATTGGTAGACAGGTACACGGTCGTATTTGAAATGAACCTTTAGCAACTGATGAAGCGGACTTAAAGTTTTTCTCTCTGGCTGGATGCCCGCTAAAGTAGCATTAGGGAGGCATTCCGGTATCACCATACGCCAACCTGGCACCATCGTGTGATCAAGGCCTATTTGACAGATAGGTTCGTTATCTACTCCGGTTACCAGGGAGAAAGAAAACGGCGTAAAATGGTCCATCCACGGTCATGAAACCGTCGGAACGCGCCTCTACCGGTTTCCCAAATAACGGCAGGATGGGTTCACATCGGTGCCAGACCGACGATGAAGTACCTAGCACTCGTTCAATTTCGAGTAGAACTTCCGACGTCTCCTAAACTGGAGCAGGCCGGGGCTACCCTCAAGCGACTCCTGCCCAATCCATCTACACGGGGATCGTGCGGTCTATGGCCCTTTTTTTTTTCCACAACTATCACACAACGCCGTCTAGTCCCAAGCTAAGTAGAGCTTTTGTTATGGGTACTAGACAACTGATAAACATACTTATATATTTCTAAATACATACCTAGATAAATTACACCCAGATACAGAACAAATGATCGTGGTCATCACACAAACATTTGTTCTGGGTGGGAATCGAACCCACGACCTCCGGCATAGCAGTCAGGGCCACTAACCACTAGACCAACAGGTCAGTCCTTTACGGGGTGGCTTCGATCCTTCAAAATTGTTGAGCTCGTAGTGGTAGGTACCAGTCCACGCATAATGTTCGTGATCAGTCTAAAAGAATTTTACTTTATAAGAGTGTTTATTGTAAGTTATTTCTCGTACATTACTACGCTCCATAGAAAATAATGTATGTTTTGAAAAAAAAAACCAACCAGACAAGTGCGAGTCGAACTCGCGCACTGAGGGTTCCGTACAAACTTACCTATGAAAACAGTTCAATTCCCGAATTGAGATACGAAGATTTTTCCGAAACGCCAAAAAAAAATTAAAAAATTGTGACGTAACTACAAATTTACAGTTTTCAGATTTCTTCCTATACTTGTGCTATGAGACCTTGCCAAATTTCAGGATTCTACCCTGTGACTTTTGATTCTCTTGAAAGTGTTAAAATACGATTTTTGTGACATAAACGGCCATATCTTTTTTTTCGTTAACTCGGAAGTTTGATTTTTTCACAGCTTCAAGGGAACGCAGACCTGAGTATGAGTATATGGTTTTTACAACTCGATACCTCCACGCGTTCCCGAGAAAAAGGGTCTTGACAGACAGACATACAGACAGACGGACGGACTACAAAGTGATCCTATAAGGGTTTCGTTTTTTCCTTTTGAAGTACGGAACCGTAAAAAAAGGTTTAAAATTGCCTGTCAAAACTAGTTTAGTTGAATTACCTACTACTAGATTTGATTGCTTTAAGTTTGAGTGTAGGCGTTTCTAAGAAATCAGAATTAATATTTTTATATTTCTCTTTGACTGCAAAGGCCGAAAATCCGCCTCTCATGCATGAAGTTGTGAGTTCGAAATTGGGCAACTACCAATGTGAATTTTTCTAAGCTTATCTATACTCCATCTGTTTAGGTAGTTAACTAAATGTAAACAACCTTACCATGTCTTTTATCTAAAAAATTGTCTAAAAATTTTATCTAAAAATGTTTACAATTAGGTATTTACCTATACCGATGTAGGGTAATTAACTAAATTTAAATAATCTTTGTATGTCTTTTATACGATTTATTTTAAATAAAAAGACATAATCAAGATTGTTTACGTTTAGTTAACTAACTAAACAGATGGAGTATAGGACATTACTCACATCCCGTGCCTCAAAAAGCACGTAAAGCCATTATTCTAGTACCGTTTGTCATTCGTCGATCTTTGACAGTTGTTACAGCCCCCCTAGCCAAGTTACAATCGTATCGTTCGCGCCGAACGCCTCGAATAGGCCACGCCTCCGATTCCTTTATTCTGACCACGTGACGCGTTGAGATGACGTCAGAACAAAGGAATCGGAGGCGTGGCCTACTCGAGGCGTTCGGCGAGAACGATACGATTGTAACTTGGCTAGGGGGGCAGGTAGTCAGACGCCAGTAAGTCTGACCATCAGTCTATCCAAAGAGTATCGTGTTGCCCAGAAACTGGGTTGTGGAGGTCTCTGATAGGCAGTCGCTCCAAGTAAAGCACGAGTATTCAGCTGCATCAGGTAAGACTGGAAGTCGACCCAAGCTAGTTGGAAAAAGGCTAGGGAGATAATGATGACTCTACTTTCAGTAGCGCCACATTTTAGGGCATCATATTCAGGAAATTACCCTAATATTGTTAAATTACCTAAATGTTTCATAGCAATTATAATATAGCATAGTATGTTCCCACTGCTTAGACTCAGGCCTCCTCTCTAGGAGAGGGAATGGGCCATAATCCACAACGCGGGCCCAGTGCGGGTTGGTGAATGTCACATATCTTCGAATTTTTGGGTCTAGGATATTTCCTCACGATGTTTTCCTTCACCGTTTTAAGAGCAGTGGTGATGAAATAAATTACATAAAGTAATGCGTCTACAAGTCGTAAGTCGTGGCTGTTACCACTCGGCCACCACTGCTATAACAATAATAATAATAATAATATTTATTCAGGTCAAATATACCCATTTACAGAATTGAAACACATCACAACGCGAACAATACATTAAAATAAATAAAATAATATCAAAATACATTAAAATTAATAAGACACTGTCAATAAATTACAATTAAATAAATTAAATTAAAATTAAAGTCCATTTATATACAAATCTATGAATTAAAAACGAATAAAATAAATAAAAAATCGAAATTCAATAAATTAAACAATAGCTAAAATAAATAAACAAAATAAAATTTATATTTTCTCTCCGTCATTGGTAACGGAATATGTCTACTTGAACAATGCCGGGTGAAAGGACAATCCAGTTTAGTAGAAATCATAGCCAGAAAGATGTTGGAGCTAGCCCGGACTCTGCTCACCAAGGATGTTGCGCGCTTGCGCATAGTTGTGTTAAAGCAGTCAATGACCGGGGTTACCGATATCACTGAGCCAGCTTCCATAGAATAATGCGACTGCAATTACTTAGGCGATTTTCAGCCCGAATACTCGCCGTCTGTTATTGGTCGGAAACCCAGATATTGTTTCATGAAAAAAATATATATGTATGTTATTATTATTATTTTTTAAGTTACCTATGTGTCATGTTTGTGCAATAAACTGTTTTTCTTTCTTTCTTTTTCTTTCTATGATTTAACCAATTTAAACAATTTAACCAATCATGATATCAGCTAGTCAAAATACCTCGATAGTAAAAATCTTTATTTCGGACCATTTAAGAGCTATAAAGATGGGCTTACACAGACAACCAATTGTGCAATTCCAGGCCATAATGGCGTTTCGACCAAGCAATATCAGAATACGTACCTACTGAAATTCTCAAAACTTGCACAATTTCAGTTACCCATGTAAGAACACATTTTTCTGTTACAAAATAACAAATTTGGTTATGTACCATTGACAATATGTCCAAGAATATCTCCACCTGGGTCTAGTAGTCTCTTCCTAGGCATAAAAGACAAGGAAATAACACGCCAAACAGAAAATGTCCAGAAGATGTACTAGTCCATGAAAAAACTATGGCGGGACGACTTAGATCAGGGGCGCAGGCTTTTAGAAAACCTCAAGGGTGCTCATGCTCATTTATTGACTCGAAAAAGTGGCGAAGTGTGAGCAGAGAAATGCACACTGATCGACCGACAAATAAATATATGTCCTACTAACATACTGCGAACTTAATTACTAATTATGTTTGATAAAAATATAAAATGAAACCATTATGTAAAAATGAAACAAGTTTTTATTATCAAGAAATATTTAATTTATACGTAACTTAAAAGGCGATTACTGATCTGTTTCTTGATGTCTATTCTCAGGGGTGCTCGGCACCCACTGGTTATTTCTCATGGGTGCTCGAGCCCCCGAGCACCCATGGAGTCGGTGCCCCTGACTTAGATGACTTCCTTAGGAATTTTCAAGAAGTGCCACGGAGGCGGGAACAATGGAAGGAATGGACGGGCCTCGTCTTTGTCCAGCAGTAAGACAGTATATCGGCTAGACAAAATAATAATATCGAAGGGTGCAAAGTAAAAAAAGTTATCTGCAATTTTGCGATTTTCTGATATTTAGTAATAGTAAATGAATCGGTCGCCGGCATAGCCCGAAGAATCGCCAAACTAAAGTGGCAGTGGGCAGGGCACATTGCTCGTAGAACAGATGGTCGATGGGGCCGAAAGGTTCTAGAGAGGCGACCACGCACCGGAAAACGCAGCGTTGGAAGGCCTCCCACAAGGTGGACCGACGACCTGGTGAGAGTCGCGGGAATGCGGTAGATGCGAGACGCAAAGGATCGGTCGTTATGGCGACGCTTGGGGGAGGCCTATGTTCAGCAGTGGACGTCTTTCGGCTGAAATTATGATGATGATGAAATGAATAATAAGCAGTTATTTAGAATAAACTATTATTTCTGCAATTTTTATTTGTCATGTGTTAGAATAATATGACTTTTTAGAAAGCTACTACATACAACTATCACAAAATCACAAAATTGCAGATAACTTTCTTTAGTTTGCACCCGTCGATGTATCTTGTTAAAACAATTAATGAAAAATAAAAAAAAATCCATTAAACGAAATGCTGCCCCACATTAGTATTTTTTCTTGTATCGTGGATTTTTTTTTTCCGGTGGCAAAATCGTCTATGACATCCCCCGCTCTTGGGCGGGGCGGGAGATAGTGTCAGACTTTTACTGACTAAAACCCACCCCTGTTCCTTCGTTGCCTTTCGTACCAGGGCCGAGTCTTCCTTTCTGAATCAGACCCTTGGCCCCAGGCGTTCACAAACATAGGTAAACTTACTTAAACAAGACACTGACCCGAAATAACTATCTGTAGGTCATAGAAACAGTTGCTTCATGCGGGAATCGAACCTACGACGCGCAGCTCAGCAGGAATTCGCTCAACCACTGCACCAATCATGCCGTCAAAATAAAAAAAAAAACAATAAATAGGTTAAAAACTCTAAAGAATACATTAAAAAGTTGAATAAATTAGATTGATCATCCACATCCGATACTGGTTATATAATTTTCCACAACACATGGATTTGAATGTAAACTATGTCGTTCCCCTTTGGCCTTACTAGCGATACGATAGTCCGTAAGGCGTCAGTGTGTATCCAACCTTCGATATGACATAACGTGTTAGTGTTTCGCCTGTGATCACTCAACAAAGTTTTACGTAAGAATTCTTTTTTATACTTACAACTTTTTGAAAGTTTAGTGGTTTTTGATGTTACAACTGTCTTTTATTTACTGCGTTGGCGGGATTTCTCAAGCGTGTGTTATATTTATATGTTTCTAACATTGTGCGTTGTTATGTAAGTTTCTAATCATGGTATGTACGTGATCGCGGAACCTTATTTATGTGCAAGTCGTTGATGGACGTACATATTTTTCAGCAACTTGTATGATGTTATGTCATGTTATTATTACTGGGGACTAAGTCTGCTATTTTTAAAAATTCGTCATTCCAACACGATCCCATTGTCATTTTGCTAAAAGTTCGTAATCTGTTAATTCATAATGATCGATCATTGATCGGTGAATGGTCTCATAATAGACTTGTGGTAGAATGACAATATCGAGCTTATTAAAAGCAATGATTGCACTATGACGTTCTAATGGTAGGTCACTAGGAACTGTCAAAATTTTAGCAGATTATACATACCGCATACGTCAGACATTCATTTGTCAATATGTACGAGATTACCCTTCTATGCCACTTCTTTCAATGGAGTGTCAGTGGTTGACCATTGGAAGGTCTTAGTGACGCCATTATATTAGTAGATTACCAAACTTGTCAAAATCAACAATTATGAAATCAATGATAGACCATTCTGACACTATTGTAATAGCAGACACGAGGCCCTGGTCGGGCAAAAAGTGTTGTTGGATTGTTATATTAAGGCGTAAAGTCCCTTGAACATATTCGTACTCTCTACTCTCGGCAGTACAAGTATGTGTGCATTTAATTCCGGCCAACCGAGCCCGGATAGAGCCCGGCTGCCATTTGAATCAATTTTCTTAGCGAAATATTGATTGATTTACATATGCCATGTAGGTACATAAATTCTGAAGAACATTTAACCAGTTTTTTTTTTTGTGTAAACATATTTCTAAAGATCAATGCCATTTGAAGGAAGTAAGGAAAGCAAGCGAAAAAATATCATGATGATATATTTCTTTTAGACAAAAGTATTAATCGTACGAAAAAAATCATATGTTTTTTAGAATGATAAAATTATCGTGAATACTTTTAAATTAAGGAAGAAAATACATATCCTGCACAAACGCAAACTGTCGCTTATAATGTTCTTCCTAAAAAGGGTTGATATAATAATTTAACAATGCATATGAACAGCTTCTGCCAGCTCGGCAGATTCAATAACTTTGATTTGAGTAGTAGATACTGGTTACAATTCACTGATGGCCTTTTAAATGGTAGTGAACGTACTATAACGCTATTGTCTGGTATTTGAGTCACATCATGCATCACTGAAGCCTACGTTTATGTGCGTTGGTATAAAACCATTATTCGCTTGGCCTTATTCCGATGTATTTGTAGGGGGCATAGCATGTCTTCTTCAGTACATCTTTATTTCAATACTCCTCCTTTTTAGACATATTAACTTTCACACAATCCATCTATGGTTTCTGTCTGTTTTCTTTACAAGCACAGTCTAGTTTTTGCATTTCTTTATCGGAGTCTGTGTTTCCCATAGGCCGTTTGTCTTCCCCAAGCACTTCCATTCTGCTATAAGTTTCTCTGTAGACAAGATATAGATAAGATTCGAAATCTACATAACATGTGACACTTGTCTGTACTTTTTAATACATAAGTCTAGTTCTGTGTCTGTCGTTGTCATCATCATTTCAGCTGTAAGACGTCCACTATTGGACATAGGCTTTCCCAAGTGTCGTTACATCAACCGGTCCTGTGCGTCTTGTATCCAGCGGATACCCGCGACCTTCACCGGGTCATCGGTCCACCATGTGAGCGGTCAATATTGTTAGATATCTGTTGCTAGGCACACTGACTGTCTAAATTTTCTTACAGAGCGGAGAAATGTTCTAACCAATTATTCCAAAAATTTTTGTTTATCGCTAGGCATTTGTTTACACATACTGTCACTGAAAACGAACATTCATGTCCTAAGGTCGAGATGAAGGGCATGCAACTCGACATACATTTTCACTGTTTTTAACACAACCGCTCTTACGCGATTATGACGTTATTACACATTTTTCATTTCATATTTTGGAAACATAGTATCTATCTAGGCTTCTATTGAAATCAATTTATAAATTTGTGTAAAACTAATCCGGTAAAGACCTCTGAAAATCTGCTATTTTGCATGAACTTTGACACTTCATAATGTTTACTCAAAAATAAAAAATGTCAAAAAAGTATAACAATTTGCCTTGTAAATTTAAATAAGATTCTGAATGACGACAATTTTTTTCAAAAACTTTTAACAGTTTAAAAAAATACGTATTTCCTGGAACAATTTTTGTAAAATATTCAAGTAAATCACGGAATTACCGAATGCTCAACAGTTTTCAGGCGTTATCTCTTTTTTTTTCGCGTTGCCTTTTCGTCAAACATCGCGTTGGATTGCGTTAGATGAAGTAACAAGCTTTTAAACCATGCTCGATGTTGACGATAGGCGAGTGAAATAGGGCACTCTTAAATAAAGTAATTTATTTCATGCTTGCTTTGGCTGCTAAGCTGTCTTACTTTCACTGTCATAGTACAAGTAGGTACAATATAGAGACTGGAACATTATCGAAGTTAAACAACGTGCTACAATTTGCTAAGTAAAAATTAATTATGTATCTAGCACGATCACAAGTGACCGCAGACGTAAGGATGAGTATTCATGTAGATGGATAGAGATGGAGAGGGAGTGATATGAAAGAAAAGAGAGTTAGTGATAGCGTGACGGGTGACAAGTCAGAATGGAAGAAAAAAACGTGTTTCGCCCATGAAGCAAGTACTTTGTACTTGCTTCATGGTTTCGCCGACCCCAAATAACAAGGGACAAGGGCACGAAGATAATGACACCATTATCGATAATGGTGTCATTATCTTCCTGCACTTGTAATGTAATGTGGTCGCCCACATAACTACTACCATTAGGGGAGATGCTGGCCAAAGGTAAAGCTTTCTAACAAAGCTCGATACGGGATAGAGTCAAACAATTTCAAATTGAATCGAGTATATCATCATCATCATCATCATTTCAGCCGAAAGACGTCCACTGCTGGACATAGGCCTCCCCCAAGCGTCGCCACAACGAACGGTCCTGTGCGTCTCGCATCCATCGGACTCCCGCAACCGTTACCAAGTCATCGGTCCACCTTGTAGGAGGCCTTCCAACGCTACGTCTTCCGGTACGTGGTCGCCATTCCAGAACCTTTCGGCCCCAACGGCCATCTGTTCTGCGAGCAATGTGCCCTGCCCATTGCCACTTTAGTTTGGCGATTCTTCGTGCTATGTCGGCAACCTTGGTTCTCCTGCGGATATCCTCATTCCTGATTCGATCACGCAAGGAAACTCCGAGCATAGCCCTCTCCATTGCCCTTTGGGTGACTTTAAGCCTTCTAATGAGGCCCATTGTAAGCGACCACGTTTCGGAGCCATATGTCATCACTGGCAACACGCACTGGTCATAGACTTTCGTCTTGAGACACTGTGGTATATTGGACGAGAAGACACCGCGCAGCTTCCCGAACGCTGCCCAGCCGAGTCGGATTCGACGATTGATCTCTTTCTCGAAGTTAGACCTTCCCAACTGGACCGTCTGTCCCAGGTAAACGTAGTCGTCTACAACTTCGAGTGTAGAGTCCCCGACCTTGATAGGAGTGGGTGCTACATGGCTGTTTACCATGACTTTGGTTTTGTCCATGTTCATTTTAAGTCCCACTCTTTCGGAAGCTCTACTGAGGTCACCAAGCATTGTACTGAGCTCCTCCGTAGTCTCAGCCATGACTACTATGTCGTCGGCAAACCGAAGGTGAGTGATGTACTCGCCATTGACATTAATGCCTAGCCCTCTCCATTCCAAAACCTTGAAGACATCCTCCATTGCTGCCGTGAACAGTTTCGGAGAAATAACGTCTCCCTGCCTCACACCCCGCTGCAAGAGGATAGGTTTCGAGGTCTGGTCTTGTAGTCGGACTGACATAGTGGCGTTTTTGTACAAACACTTCAGCACTTCGATATACCGATAGTCAATTTGGCACCGTTGGAGAGACTGCAGTACAGCCCAAGTTTCAATCGAATCAAAGGCTTTCTCGTAGTCCACAAACGCTAAGCAGAGAGGCTGATTATACTCCTCAATCTTCTGTATAACCTGCCGCAGCGTATGTATGTGGTCCACGGTGCTGAAGCCTTTACGAAATCCGGCTTGTTCGGGAGGCTGGAAGTCGTCGAACCTGCGCGCGAGACGATTCGTGATGACTCTGGAAAACAGCTTGTAGACATGGCTCAGAAGCGAGATGGGCCTATAATTCTTAAGCAGGGCATTATCGCCCTTCTTAAAGAAGAGTACCACCACGCCTCTGCTCCAGGCCTGTGGCGTTTTTCCCTCGAGTATGACAGAATCAAATAGCTTCTGAAGGGCCTTAAGGACCGGTTTTCCACCCGCCTTCAGGAGTTCGGCCGTAATTCCGTCCTCACCCGACGCCTTGTTGTTTTTCAGCTGCTTCAGAGCCATCCTAATCTCGTACAGGCTGACGTCCGGGATATCTTCGGTATAGTGTCGAGTCAATCTAGCTCTTGGGTCGTTTACTAGATTTACAGCGGGTTTAGCGATAGACGTGTATAACTGTCCATAAAAAGCCTCGATCTCTCCCAGAAGCTCCGATTTGGCGGATATGACTCTGCCATTGTCGGTCTTCAGTTTCGTGAGCTGGCTTTGCCCAATAGACAGATCTCGTGCAAATACTTTAGAGCCCTTATTCCGCTCAATCGCATCCTTAATCCTTGCGGTATTAAAGCGGCGAAGGTCACGTTTCAGGGACTTCGAGATTTGTCTATTGAGCTGCCGGTATATGCACGCATCGTCTGAAGACTGCAGAATCATTTCACGCCTCTTCTTCATTAGCTCGAGGGTCGGATCGGAGAGCTTCTTGTTTTTATTTGTACGGTGAGTCTTGAAAAACTTAGACCCGACCGTATGGACAGTTTCCACGAACCCATCGTTATATTCATCCACGGAGCTTCCTAGGCACTCGAAACGATTGTGGAGTTCGAGCTGAAAGCTCTCGGGGTTTTGGATCTGGATCTGTGCTGGACGGAGCGTAGACTTCATCAGTCGAGACCTTTCAAGCTTAATGTTAATATTCAATGTGCCTCTTACGACGCGGTGATCACTTCCAGTTTTCACCGCGTTGATCACAGAGACATCATTGAATATTTGCTTTTTCGTCGACAGGATGAAGTCAATCTCATTTCTAGTTGCACCGTCAGGACTTTGCCAGGTCCACCTTCTATGCTCACGCTTTTTGAAGAAGGAATTCATCATATAGAGGCCCTCCTTCTCCATAAAGCTAGCCAGTAGGTGTCCCCGGTGATTCCGACGTCCAAATCCAAATTGCCCCACTCGCAGCTCGTCACCGTCTCGTTTGCCCAGTTTCGCGTTAAAGTCCCCCATGACCACGGTGAAGTGAGTCTTAGAACCATGCATGGCTCTTGATATATCCTCATACATGGATTCTACTTCGTCGTCGGGATGTGTCGAGGTCGGGGCGTAGACCTGTATGACCTTCAGCGAATATCTTGATGATATTCTGAGTATAAGGTACGCCACCCTGGTCGACACACTCTCGATCTTCACCACATTGTTCACAAGGGACTTGTGGACGATAAACCCGACACCACCCTGGGACTGCTGGTCACCCTCCCGGAAATAGAGCAGCGGTAACCTGCTCTTTGATTTGAGAATTATCGTATCCTCCCCCTGTCTTCGGACTTCAGACAATCCCACAATACTCCATCGCAACCTGCTCAATTCCTCCTCAAGTTCGGTGATCTTCTCGTCAGTCCTCAGTGTACGCGTGTTAAAAGTTGCCAGGTCGAGTCGTTTAATAGATGGGTAGCCAAATCTCATCCGGAGATTCTTCGCACCCCTTGCCTCGTCGTGGCCTTGACCGCTACCGGAGTCAAGGGTAGACGGGCTGCCGGGCACTAGGGGCCATTTTTTCTTTCTGTTTTTCATGTTGGGGGGGGTTGCCATAATCGCCACGCTTGGCAGACGGGTTGGCGATCGCAGTTTGGTTGTTGTAATGCACAGAGAATGCTGCTGCCCATTCTCTGGTATGTCCCTTAGTCGCCTCTTACGACACCCTCGGGAAGAGATGGGATGGTGTTATTCTTAACGTCCGAACACCATACGGAACAACGTCCGATCACCATACACATAACCGAGGATATGGTGATAATCAATCCGTGCCTGCACTATTGGGTTATATCAAGAGCAAAAATAATATCCTAATATTTTTCTTATTCAATGAAAGTTTGTTTCTCTTTCCAGAAAATGATCTTGCTGCTTCTAACCACTCTGCTCACTACGGTGTCTACCGAGAAATGTTATGGAGTCATCTTCAGCAACAAATGCTATGATATCGACATCCTGAAAGAAGGAGTAAACAATATCCACCAGCTGGCTTTGAATGACAACGACAACACTTTGTATTTCACTTTCGACCAAATCGCCAAAATACCAATGAGAGGATTAGGATTCCTCAATTTAAACACAAAAGCGACCGGAGTGATTGATGGCATTAGAAACGCAACAGGAGTAGCCATCGATCAAAGAAGAAACAGAATTTACGTTGGTGGAGCCGATGGTCTCTTCTTCTTGAACGAAAACAAAGTTCCAGAGACACTGCCTGTGCAAGACAACATACAATACCTGTTTTTCAAAGACATAATCTATTTTATCAACAGAAGAAAAGAAGTGTATAGATTTGACAACGGCTTCGTCAGTCTACTACAAGAAGTGAATGGAATAGCTGTCGACAAACTGATAGTCGATGATGAATATAACATGTTTTTCTTACAAAACAGAAAACTGTCTAGGGTTAGGTTAGGAACTAGAGCTGTTAATACACATGAAAGATACACAGTTGATGCCATTACAACTGATTTTAATTTTAAACCGTATATAAGTACAACAAATGGAATTTATGTGTATAATAAGTATAAATATGCTTTAGATAAAGTTTCTAATATCGTTAATTTGAGACAATTGGTATTTAATAGACAAGGAGATCCGATTTATGTTGTGTTTGATAATGTAGTTAAACTGAATAACCCTAGTCCGTACATAAGAGAATGATAAGAGAAGTAGGTACCTAGTAAGTTTATGAACAAAAACAATAATTTATTTATTTATAGACGCAGTTGTTTTATTACGTCATCTTCCCCTGACCTTTGTTATGGGTCATGTGCCCAGGCATTGAATACTAGCATAATCTTGATGACATTGTTTACAATAAAAACTATGATCACGATGCTGGGCTATCTCCAAATGAGCCCAACTCTTTCTCACTATCGGAGCCAAATGGAGACAAATTGCGAGTTAGGTACCAGCGATTGAACAGAATTCAAAGTCACCACGACTCTTCAAGAGCAAAGCTAAGAGGATTTTCTGAAGATCAGATTACCTGACGTGTAGAATCAGCCGATCCGGGACTATGAGGAAAAATATTCAGTCTCGCGTCTGATTTTGATGAATACTAAAACAGCGTCATTGAATTTTTGAAAACTAAATAAGTTAATTTATACATAAGTTAATATAGACATCAGTAAAATAAAATAAAAAATGTATTTCTTAAGAATGCGCTCATTCCTAATAGTCCAGTGCCTTGCATAAGCATAAGCATAATCAGCCTTTTAATGTTCCCACTGCTGGGACTCAAGCCTCCTCTCTAGGAGAGGGAACGGGCCGTAATCCACCACGCGGGCCCGGTGCGGGTTGGTGAATGTCACATGCCTTCCAATTTTTTGGTTCTAGGACATGCCGGTTTCCTCACGATGTTTTCCTTCACCGTTTTGAGAGCAGTGGTGATGAAATAAATTACACAAAGTAATGCGCCTGGCTGGGTTTGAACCCACGACCTACAACTCGTAAGTCGGGGCCGTTACCACTCGGCCACCACTGCTCTCACCAGTGCCTTGAGGTTTTTAAATTGAATCTTAAAAAATATGGCATGTTTAGCTAATAATATATATAAAAAAGTTTACCTATAAAGAATTGTGATCTTGAGATTTGAAAAGAAAGATGATTTAAATAGTTCAACTAGTATCTCAGGACCTACTACTAGTTCAAAATGAAAACTAGTTCGAATTGTATTATTTCGGGCCAACCTTAGCACTTAGGGAGCCTACGAACTATTCTCAAACCAGACCTTGAAACCTATCCTCCTGCAACGGGGTGTGAGGCAGGGAGACGTCTTTTCTCCGAAACTGTACACAGCCGCGATGGAGGATGTCTTCAAGGTTCTGGATTGGAGTGGACTAAACATTAATGTCAATGGCGATTACAACTTCTATAGAAATTAATGACCTCAGTAGAGCTTCCGAAAAAAATGAACATGTACAAAACCAAAATTATGATAAACCATGTAGCACACACTCCTATCAAGATCGGAGACTCTACACTCGAAGTTGTGGACGATTACGTTTACCTTGGACAGACAGTCCAGTTGGGTAGATCTAATTTCGAGAAAGAGGTCGACCATCGAATCCGACTCGGCTGGGCGGCGTTCGGGAAGCTGCGCGGTATCTTCTCGTCCAACATACACAGTGTCTCAAGACGAAAGTCTATGACCAGTGCGTGTTGCCAGTGATGACATAATATGGCTCCGAAACGTGTTCGCTCACAATGGGCTTCATCAGAAGGCTTAAAGTCACCCAAAGGGCAATGGAAAGAACTATGCTCGGAGTTTCCTTGATGAGGAATGAAGATATCCGCAGGAGAACCAAGGTTGCCGGCATAGCACGAAGAATCGCCAAACTTAAGTGGCAATGAATGGGCAGGGCACAATGCTCGCAAAACAGATGGCCGTTGAGGCCGAAAGGTTCTTGAGTGGCGACCGCGTACCGGACGACGCTGTTGGAAGACCTCCTACAAGGTGGACCGATGACTTGGTAAGTGTTGCAGGAATCCGATGGATGCGAGATGCACAGGACCGTTCATTGTGGCGACACTTGGGGGAGGCTTATGTCCAACAGTGGACGTCTTTCGGCTGAAATGATTATGATAATTTACAGTTTGTATGATTATTTATTAAACGTACATTTAGATACTAAATTTTATAATTAAGTGTTTAATTGTAAAAATAAATCAATAATAATTAATAACAATCCTGAGTAACTAAAATATATATAATTATATGCTTAAACAAAATCTGAGAATATAAAGTTTCATGATTTGCCATTTATCGTCTAAATATTAAGCTGGTTTGCGTTTCATTTTCTAAATCACTTCAAAATATTCACCAGACTATAATGTTATGCTTATTGTAGTGGAAATTGGTGAAGTGTACTGTCAAGCGTGCTCTATCGTCGGCCTCATCATCGCTTACCATCAGGTGAGATAGTGGTCAAACGCAAGTCTATCAATAATTAAAAAAAAGTATTTTTTAAAGGACTTTAAAAGTCACCATGGAATAGTTTTTTTAACACTTGTTTCTGCCAGTGGCATCGCTTGCATGAAAAATGAAAATATGCCTTTTACACTCAGTGATAAAGTGGCAGTCTACTTGAAATAATTTTTGGAATCGGTTCCGTTAGTCGAATTAAAGCCAACATTTTGATTTTCGAGACAAGTTTCCAATACAACAAATACACAATACACAAAACAATATCACAAATGTTGCCCAACCGCACCATTTATATGTCATTCAGGTGCAAATAGATACTTTACACAAGCACGTCATGATCATTAATTTGTTAAATTTCTCTGGCTTGGTCGAAGTCAACTCCTTATTTTCCTTCTTAGTTTTTTTGTACTTGATATTGTTGAAGTTAACCAGTTCAATTATTTAACATTCAACATGAACAACTTATATTTTTTCATAAATTAAAGTTCTTGATAAATTTGAAACAGATCCTTTACGAATATTAAAACTGAAGGAGTCATTTGAAACAATTCGTTTACAAAATCTTCGACATCTCTTTTTCGTATTTCACAAAGCATCTTGTATATAAGCGTACCGTTATACATTTTTCTGTACTGAATAGATTCATACGGTGAGCCGCATAAAGTGTTTAAATAATTCATATGCTGGATGCAGAACTGAAGTTCAACTAGCGTTTTGGATATTTCTCCATCGAAAATTCTTTTAGCTTCTTCTTCGTCGTACTGAAAATATTTTGCTGCGACACGTTTAATTTTTAAATGATCCTTCCAATCCTTAGAATATGTTTCTGTATTGAACACTAAGCTTAGCAAGACGTATGACAGTACAACTGCATACACTTCTCTAGTCACGTCCTCGCCCTCCAGTTGTTTTTTGCGAGCAAAGTACACAAGAGCAGTAAACAATACTACACAATCTGGTTGTAGTTTAGCTAAAGATTCAGTGTTTATACAGTTCTCAGTTAGGAAATGCTCGAACAACTTCAACTGCTTGACTTGATCCCATCCATTCTCGAACACCGACTCCTTGCAATCGTAGACTGGTCTACAAACATTCGGGTCATCAGTCATCATCTCTATGTATTTGTTGTCATCCTGATATACTTTGAATTTACCTCCCCTGTAATTCGTCAGTAAGTTGTAAGCATATTTTATTATATCAATCGATAGAAAAAGACTGTCTTGAGATTTTTCGTCAATGACCCAAGACCTGTCAATAACTTTCCATTTGTACAGATTGATGTACACTGGCGGTATGTGTTTACAAATCACTCCTTTTTCGAACCATTCGGGATCTTGTTTCATTATCGGAATATTGGAACCAAGTAAGTACTCAGTTACATATCCGGGTTCGCCGTTCCGCATGTTTGTTAATATTTTATAATAATTGAACCAAAATTTGCTACGGTCCTCATCATTAGTCAATTTATTTGAAATTCCATCTCTCGCTTCTTGCTCACTATGTCTTGAGAGCCATATGATCAGATATTTAAGTTTTAGGTATTGGGGGATACATAATACACCCCAAGTTTCTAATAGTGAATCGAAAAAGTCTATTGGAAATATTGTTGTGTCAGTTAATGCAGCAAAAATAGCAGTTTTCTCTTCAGTCAGGGAATTCTTTTGGAAGAAATTTCGAAGTTTGTACTGGCGACATTGGATGGACTTCGTTCTGTCGTCGAATTTCATTGTTGGGGAGGGTATATAAGGGGCTCTTCTAAAGCAGTATTCTATATCAAAGCTGATGATAGGGCATTCTAGTTTTAGAGCTAAGGCTACACACTCGTCTTTGGTATCGGTGACGCAGAAAGCATAGTCAATGCCCATCGCATTTATCACTTCAACAGTGGCATCTTTTATGAATACAGGTGGTACAAATACGCAGTTTGTATCAAAATCGAAAAATTCTTGTCGAAACTTTTTAATTTTCTTTTCCATGTCCATATCACCGCCTTTGAATAAGATATAACATTTGACGTTAGCCCGTTTGTACATTATGAACTGCCTTTTCAAGTATTCAGCATATTTGTTGGTTTCACAACCAAAAACGAAAGGGATTCTGCTGTCTTCATACATGTAGTGTAAGTAGTTCTGTCCATCAATGACGACAGAACAGTTTCTTAGAGAAATTGCTTGAGTCTCCTCTTTTTCAATTAACTTTGGATATTGGATGATCCTCATTTTGATATCTGTAACAGAATTGATGATAGTTATTTCTTTTTTACTAATTACATCATGCCAGCGCTCACCATGACCACTATGTGCATCGTGCTTCTACCCGTAGAAGTGAACACCTTTTTTAAGGGAGTAGTAGTTTGACGGCACGATTGCCGCTGAAAAAATATTTTGAGAGATTACATTAAAAAGTTTTATTACAACTTGATATTATTGTTTTTTTTTATTTTTTATGTGTGTTAGGTACCTCAGAACTCCGTCACGGTAATATTATCTATACAGTATTGTAACTCGGCCGTATCTTTGAAATAAATGCCTACAGCCGCGCGGTACGTATACATGCGATAGGGCTGCCTGCCTCCAGCATTTTAATTACATTTGCCTACAGGCTGGCAACACAGCATTAAGTAAACATCGCCGCGTATTTTAAAACTCAAAATAAATAGTAAACCATAGTATAAGTGATGTGTATTGTAGTGAATCTTAATAGACGTATCGAACTACATAAGTGAAATTGTTGGTGACTTCTATAAACCAAGACATGCAATAAAAACATTGTGTTTAATATTTGGACTTTTGAACGTTATTGTGCTTCAAAAAGTGCTAATCACGGACAAAAACAAGTATACTGGACCCATACAAAGGTACTCTCATCATTAGAACATTTAAAAACATAGTAAGTGGTGAGTTAATTACTAGCAAATGTATATAAAATAATAAAACGGTTAAGTACAATGTTTTGTTTTAAAAAGTGAACTTTGTACCATAAGTGGCGCCCCTAGTAGTGAGTAGCGAAACAAATATTGACATTGACGTTTTAAAAATTTACATTAACATTAGGGTTGCTACTACTAATAATAAATACTTCATGGCAAACAGCGCCATCTAGTGTCAAGGAGCGGAAATGAAATTGACACACTGACCAGTGTTGCTATTATAAAAAAAAATAGAAAAGTGTTACTACACTTTTCTATTTTTTTTTTTTGCTACACAAAAACTTGTGATACCAGAATAAGAAAATTAAGTCTTTTGGTAGAAAATAAAAATATACACTTATGTGTATTTTTGGAATTACTTAAAATTTAAATTAGGTACAATTTAATAAAAAATAAATTGACTTAAAAGAATGAATTTCTTTGGAAATATAACTCATCGAAGACAACGCACCCAATCGGAACCGGATAAGGATGACAGCGACATAATTTCGCAAACGATGGATTGTACCTCAAATTCTATGCCAGATATATCTGAGGACGAGGATGATAACCGAATTACTACTTATAAGAAATAGATAGAAGAACTAAAAAATCAATTGCTAAGTGCGCATAGTGAAATTGAAATATTATCGCTAGAAAATAGTAAGTTGAAGCAAAGTAATGACGACCTATTGGAAAAAAATAAAACATACAAAGTAATTGTCAGTAGTCCACTTAAGTCCAGAGTTCAAACACCAAAGAAGAACATTCAAAGGAGGACCTTATACAAAAACGAAACAGACGCAGACATCGGAAAGTTTGACAAGAGCACCAAGCGGACATGAAGTTAACATTGACGCTGGATGTACTCAAGGTGTCGCCTCATTGAATAATATTATTAGCGCAAAATCGCATGTTCCATCACCTCCACCTGTGAAGAATAACATTTGTATTTTGAGTAGTGAAACATCCAACAGAATACAAATATTGAGTGAAAGAACTCATTTAGGGAACTTTAATATGTGTCACTACCGTACTCCCAGATGCGGAATGAAATATTTGTTAAAGGACATTGATCTAAAAGTACGTAACTTCTCTCGATTAGATTATTGTATTATATTTATTGGTGAAGACGACTTTACAAAAACGCATAATTATATTGAGTTTGTTACATATATTAGAGATAAATTATTACCACTTAATCATACTAACTTCATAATATGTCTGCCAACTTTTAAATTTATGGACAATACAAATATAATGTTTAACAGCAGAATTGATACTTTCAACAATCTAATTTACATGGATGTTGAGACTTACAATTATGCATTTATACTAGATTCAAATCTTAATCTTCCATACACGTGGGATACGTATAACCAACGGCATGCACACCTGAATAACAAAGGCTTTATGAAAGTTTTGTCAGACTTGCATGATTTAATCTTAGACCTAGATTTTGTAAATACCAAAGACCATATACACTCACAAGTTGGTTGCTCTCAAGAAGATAAAACTGAACCGCTAATATTAACAAAAACAATAGAGAATCAGTTTTTTCTATAACTATCACCTTACCATTCTCCATCAGAACATAGCAGGGCTTATGAATAAATCAGATCTGTTAGTAGTTAAATTAGACGAGCTTTCTGGTAAGGTAACAAAGGTAGATATTATCTGTATAACAGAGCATTTTATAGAGGCGGGCTATGAATGTATATTGCATATACCTAATTTTTGCCCAGCTGCCTTTTTTACCAGAAGTGTCAAACGTGGAGGAACTTGCATTTTTGTAAGAGCAGGGCTGCAATTCAGAGAATTGACTGATATTGCAAAACAGTCGATCTCAGGTGTTTTCGAATGTTGCGGTATTGAACTGACATCTTATAATATTGTTGTAATATGCATTTACAGGATTCCAAAATATAATTATAATGTATTTTATGAAAAACTGGACAATATATTGAGAAGACTTTGCGTATCTACAAATAAAAAAATTATATTAACCGGAGACTTTAATATTGACGTGTTAAAGAGAAATAAAATCACAATAGAATTTGAAAACTTTCTCTTGCAATATAATCTCAAATTACAACTTGATAAACCAACCAGATTGGCTAGTAACTCTTGCTTAGATAATTTTGCACCGTAAAGGTTGTAAAGCTGAAATAATAGATTTACTTCTATCTGACCACACATCACAACTACTGCAAGTTCCTATTAAAAAAACCTGTATGATTAAATATTGGAAAACAACTAAACAGGAAATATCAGTAGATAACTTATTAAAATTTAAAAATCATCTAAAAAACCTAACTTTTCGACGAGTATACGAAGCTAAAGACGCAAATGAATCCTACGAAACTTTTATAGATGACTTTATATTGCTATACAAATTGTGTTTCCCAGAAAAAATAGTAACCATTTATACTTGTAAAAAAACCAAATGGATTTCGAATGGGATAAAAATATGTAGCAGAAAACAGAGGCAGCTACTTTGGACATATAGGCATAATCCGAACATAAAAAATAGACTAGCTTTTAAAAAGTATTCCAAGCTTTATAGAAGAATAATAAATCTAACCCAGAAGGCCCAAAACAACCACTTCATAAAGACGTCTCAAAATAAATCAAAAGCTGCTTGGCAAGTTATTAACAAATCCAAAGTATGTCTGCCGCAAGAACCAATATTGACCATACAAAATGATAAATCAACTCTTACACATCCCCTTGACATTGCGAATGAATCCAATAAATATTTTATAGAGATTATAGAAAATAATTCAAAAACAAACCTTAATAATACCCCATTAACAAATTCGTGTAGAAATGTTATTGAAAACTCAACTTCGCAGTCTCTATTTATGCTACCAGTTTCAGATACTGACATTATAAAAGTGATGAGTAGCTTAAAAAATACCAGTACAGTAGGATACGACGGTATTTCAACTAGAGTAATAAAAGATGTTAAGGAGGTCATAGCGACACCGTTATCGCACATAATTAATCTTTGCATTTCCGATGGTATATTCCCTACTAGTCTCAAGAAGGTAGTTATTAAACCCATTTACAAAAATAATGACAAGACTGATGTTAAAAATTACAGGCCTATTGCAAAAATACCAGTTTTTGCAAAAGTTATTGAAAAAATAATATATAATTCCATTTACACGTATTTCGAGAAGTTTCAGTTATTTTGCAATGAACAAAAAGGATTTAGGAAAAATACTAATATTAATATGGCACTATTTGACCTGCTATCAAGTATAATGACTTCTGTGGATAAAAAAAATCCTGTGTGCTCCATCTTCACGGATATGTCAAAAGCTTTTGACTTCGTAGATCATCAGATCTTGCTGCAAAAGTTACACGGGTACGGCATTCGAGGAAACATTCATAAACTCCTAGAATCATACATAAGTGATAGGACACATTGCAGTATACTGAAATTTCCAGAATTTGTCCTATAAGCAAATTAGAAACTACATATGTCTCTGAAGCGAGATCCGTGAAGTATGGTGTGCCTCAAGGCACTGTACTCGGGCCCCCACTTTTCTTAATATATATCAATGATCTCCCAAGAAATTTGAGAAACAAAATAGTACTTTTTGCAGATGACAGTACGGCTATCATAGAATGCACTGATCCAAACGAATATCGAAATGAGATTAATAACTCGCTAAATAACATTATTAATTGGCTAAATAATAATAATCTTGTGATCAATTTGAATAAAACTAAAATTATACAGTTTCATCAACGACGTGAGAATCCACCCCTTAACATTACCTACGATGAGTGTAAAATAGAAGAAGTTACGAGTGCAAAATTCTTGGGCATAACTGTAGACCATAAGTTGACTTGGAAACCTCACCTAGAAGTGGTTTGTAAACGACTGAGTAAATCTGCGTATCTATTGTTTCAATTATCTAAGAGAGTTAATTCTGAGACACTGTTAACAGCCTATCATGGACTTTTAGTCTCTATTCTCCGTTATGGTGTTGTTTTCTGGGGGCAATCAACAAATAGGGAACTGGTATTTAGGATGCAAAGAAGGTGTGTAAGATCCATGTATAATTTAAAGTCAACAGATAGTTGCGTTCCCTACTTCAAGAAATTAAAAATATTAACGTTACCAGCTATATATATATTAGAAACTATATTATTAAAAACTAATATTATTTATAAAATCAAATCCACATTTTTTTACAAAATTTTCAACAGTTAAGAAGACCCCCATTCGGAGTCAATATGAAAATCAACTATGTACGTTGAAATGTAATACTGCGCTAATGAAAAAGAGCTTCTTTGGTGTTGCACCAAAGATTTTTAATAAGATACCTGATGCTATAAAATGTATGCCATTAAAGAAATTCAAAAAGTGTCTTCACAAGTTATTAGTTGAGAAATGTTATTATACCTTGGATGACTATTTTAATGATAATACTATTTGATTAAATTATGATATGATGAATTGTGAGATTATGTAATTTTATAAATCTATATTATTAATGTTGACTTGGATGACTATTTTAATTTTGGATGACTATTTGATTAAATTCTGTAATTTTATTAATTCATATTATTAATGTAACGGACGAATAATTTCTCGCATGTTCTTTTGTTATGATCTTCTTGTGTGTGTTTTTTGTTTTTCTTTCTTGTAGTGGACATTATTAAATTGATTATTTTAATGTATTTGTATAAAATTGATGGAAAATTTTGTTAACTTTGATGAACCTGACTTTAATATTTGTATGTCAACAATGACAAAGCATAGTGCAACACTTATCTATTTAAGACCTTGACATGTATGATTAATGTATATATGTTCTTCACCTATGTTTTACAAATAAATAATTCTGATTCTGATTCTACTTTGTGTTTCCATTTAGTATTGTGATTGTAAATATACTTTTTTTATATAAACAAATAAAATACTTTGTGAATTGATTAAGAAGTGTTCAATATTTGCGACCGAAAAATATTTGCGCCTCGACTGAGACCTACCTACGAAATGCTTGGGGTGCTACGACAGAAAACCTCCTCGAGTGCCCGCAGGCTGTAGTTCCCTTGAGGATACGTCCGGAGTGAAGGCCAGTCTGCGGGACGGTGCACCCTGGGAGGCGGCTAACGACTCCCCTTGGGTACTTTTGCCTAAGGGGTCTCGATGTCCGCCTGCGAATATTCTGTCCGAAGAAACACTTCAACGCGTGTCCCTCTGCAATAGCAGAGGGCACAGCGGCGAAGTAAGAGCGGGCTCGGTGAGCACTCACCCTGCCACCGGGTAGGCAGGAGGAAGACTTACTCCTCCTTCTGCCACCGTTAGTCTCGTAGCCCCAGAGATTGTCCAAGGTCATGTTTCTGACTTTTGATGGGGGTCGAGGGTCCTGGCTTAACTGCCCGGGCCGCGAGGAAGACAACCTCTATAAAAAATTACCCCAAATCTCCAAGCGGCGGCGCACCGTGAGGGAGGTTGTTAGCTTGACTAATGGGTAGCTAAATTAGTCTTTAGTGCGAACCACTATCTTGAGCAAGTACACAAAGTTTTTACTCGTGGGAACAGCAATGGAAACACAAATTTATATTAAAAACAACGAACGGAGGGAGAGAGATGGGCGGTCGGAGTCCGATGCCGCATCGAAGGGGAGGAGCCCAGAGAGCTCGGAGTGCGAGGGAGAAGTGGTTTTCGGTGAAAACTCACGTTTTTACCGAAAACGCGGCAAATCGGGGGACGGATCGTCCTCCGAAGGAGAATTTGCGTCGGCCCGCAAGATCTCCACCAGCAGTCGGGGTGCGAGCCGAGCGAGAGGAAGAGGGAGGGGGCTTACCTCCCACGAGGCTGCTGAGAGAGCCGAGAGGCTCTCCGCGGAGGGGCGCTACCCCGCAGCGACCAGCATTAGGGCTGACCCCTCGGGGCCGTCTGGCAGCGAGCCAGACGCCAGAGAAGACTCCGCTGATGAGTCACGCAGGCTGCTTGGGGAGCTGGTGGTCGACGCCTTGACAGCCATGTCAAGGAAGAGGGAGAAGGGCTCCAAGAAAAGGGGCATCGCCCAGTTTGCGACCTCTATCTTGGAGGCTATGGACGCCTGCTTAGATAAGAGGGTCGCGAAGCTCCGAGCTGAGCTCTTAGGTGCCCGGAAAGTATACCACCAGGAGCAGGCACAAAAAGGGGGGCGCATGCAGGAGCAGGGGCAAAACCAACCCCAGCCCCAACCCGAGCCGGAGGCCCAGCTACTGACACTGGTGCGGCAGGAGCTGGCTGCTCTCCAGCAGCAACAGCAGCAGCAGCAGGAGCAGTTCCAGCAAAGGATACAGCAGCAGCTGTCTGTGCTGGAAGGCATAGTGCTGCGTCCCCCGCTTTCGGCCTCCGGCCAGCGGAAGGCGGTGTCATATGCCGTCGCCACCGCGGTCACGGCTGCTGCGCCCAAGGCGGGACCGCCGGGGCAAGCCGGGCACGGGGTCGTGGCGTCGGAGCCTGCGAGGCTGGCCTCAGCGGCCAAACAGCAGCAGCAGCGACAGGGAGGGACGGCTCCACCCACAAAGCGTAAAGCAGCACCTGCCCCTAAAGCGGCGAGGGCTCCTGCCATGACGGCGACTAGGCCGCCCCTGCCGCCCCCCACCCCGTCTGCAGAATCCTCGGCCGAATGGACGGTTGTCGGGGCCAAGAAGAAGGCAGGCAAGGCGTCTAGGGCGGACAAAAAGCGCGCGAGGCGACAGCAGCGCAAGAAGCGGGCCTTGGCGGCCAGACTTCGCGCCCCGAATTCCGAGGCTGTAGTTATCACACTACAGCCAGACGCGGAAAAGAAGGGCGTGACGTATGACGCCGTCATGGAAAAGGCAAGGCAGGCGGTGTTGCCCCACCTTGGCGAGCTCGGAGCCTCTGGAGGCTTCCGCATGAGACGCACCGTAACTGGGGCCCGAATGCTGGAGGTCCCTGGTGCGGCCAGTGGCCCTGCCGCGGATGCCCTGGCCGCAAGGATCAGGGCGTCCTTGGACGCGGAAGAGGCCCGAGTGTCCAGGCCCACCAAGTGCATTGATATGCGCATCATGGGCTTGGACGACTCCGTCAGGGTGGACGAGGTGGTGGCCGCCATCGTCAGGGCGGGAGGATGCGCTGCCGAGCAGGTTCGGGCGGGCACCATCCGTGCTGACAGCACGGGCATGCGAGCCGTGACGGTTAGCTGCCCCGTGTCGGCGGCCAAGACCATCACCGGGGAGGGCCGACGGCTTCTGGTAGGCTGGGTCTCCGCACAGGTGAAACTGCTGGAGCCCAGACCTCTGCGGTGCTATCGCTGCCACGTGGGGCACCATGTGGGGGCCTGTTGTGCCGCGGAGGTGGACCGCAGTGACCGCTGCTTCCAGTGCGGTCAGCCCGGTCACAAGGCGGTTGAATGCCGTGCAACGCCGCACTGCTACGCATGTGCGGCGGCAGGCAAGCCTGCCGATCACCGGGCTGGGAGCAGGTCCTGCGACCCCCCCACCAAAGCCAAGGGCAAGGTCCGGAGGCCCATTCACCCCGACGTCCTCACCGCCGCAGCCTCCTCTCTGGCTGCCGTTGCTGTCGCCGCCGCAACCACCGCGGCAGGGCCCTCACGAGGGGCTCGGGAGGAGACTGTAATGGACTGTTAAATACGGCTCCATTACGTCTCCTCCAGGCGAATATCAACCACTGCGCCCCCGCTCAGGATCTGTTGCTCCAAAGCATGGCGCAGTGGTCGATCAATATCGCCGTGGTCTCCGAGCCGTACTATGTCCTGCCCAGGGGAGACTGGGTTCAGGACCTGAACGGCTCGGTGACCCTAATTTCGTCGGCCGCCGCTGGTACTCCGTCCCTCGAGGCCGTCACGAGGGGACGGGGTTGCGTGGCAGCACGGTTTGGGGACATTGCAGTGGTAGGCGTCTACCTGTCCCCGAACAGAACTCTCGCCGATCTCCACATCTCCCTTATGGAGCTGAATGCCGTCGTCGCTAGGTTTGGTTCCCTCCCCGTGGTCGTTTGCGGGGACTTCAATGCCAAGAACTTGGCTTGGGGTTCTCGGTTCACGAACCAGCGGGGTCGGATGGTGGAGGACTGGGCCCTGGAGACAGGCCTGGTCGTCCTAAACCGGGGTTCTGACCCCACGTGTGTGCGGATGCAGGGCGAGTCAGTGGTGGACATATCGTTCGCCAGCCCTGCTCTGTCGCCACGTGTTGTCGACTGGCGCGTCATGGGGGGGGTGGAGACGTACTCAGACCACCAGTACATTCGGTTTGACATCTCCACCCAGACCTCGATCGCGCCGGTCCAACAGACCCCGTGTGGTCCGCGTTGGGCGCTGAAGCAGCTGGACCGGGAGCTCCTCCTGGAAGCCGCGATGGTACAGGCCTGGGTGCAAGCACCGGACAGGCCTGTCGACATTGACGTCGAGGCAGAGTGGTTCCGGGAGGCCATGTCGCAAATTTGCGACGTGGCAATGCCCCGAGTTCGGCCAGGACGTGCCCGGCGCCAGGTGTATTGGTGGTCGCCGGAGATTGCGGCACTGCGCAATGCGTGCAATGCTGCGCGGCGCCGGTACGCCAGACACTGCAGTCGCCGCATCCGCCCGCCGGATGCGGAGGCCAGAGAGGCGGAGCTGTACGAGGGATACAGAGTGGCAAAGCGCACCCTCCGAGCGGAAATAAAGCGGGCCAAGTTGGAGGCCCGCAACGTGTGGCTGGGGACTCTGAACAGAGACCCGTGGGGACGCCCCTACAAGTTGGTGCGGGAAAAACTACGCCCCTGGGCTCCCCCACTCACGCAGAGTCTCCGGCCCCAGATTGTGGAGGGTGTGGTAAGCACTCTGTTCCCTGCGCGAGGGGAACACTCTCCCCCGCTCATGGCTCCGCCACCAGCGGTGTCTAACGCGGATCACGATGGCGACGACGACGACAATGCTCCAGAGGTGACCGAGGCAGAGATGAGTGTGGCGGTACGAAGGCTGAGTGCCAAGAATACCGCCCCAGGACCCGACGGCTTGCCTGGGAAAGCCTGGGTCCTGGCCATGGAGGCTCTCGGGTCTCGATTAAGAGGGCTCTTCAGCGCATGCATGGAGAGGGGCCAATTCCCACTTCGCTGGAAGACGGGGAAACTGGTCCTTATCGCGAAGCCGGGGCGCCCTGCGGACTCTCCGTCCGCGTACCGGCCCATTGTGCTGCTCGACGAGGTGGGCAAGCTCTTTGAAAGAGTAATTGCAGACCGCCTCGTCGCGCACCTAACACGGGCGGGGCCGGATCTGGCGGACGGCCAGTTCGGCTTTCGAAGGAGGCGCTCCACGGTGGACGCCATCATGCGCGTGCGAGCTCTCACGACGGGGGATGCGGTGTCCCAGGGCAGGTGTGTCGTGGCGGTGTCATTGGACATCGCTAACGCCTTCAACTCCCTGCCCTGGAGTAGCATTAGGAGGGCACTCCGGTATCACCGGGTGCCCGACTACCTCTGTCGTGTGATCGAGGCCTACCTTTCGGACAGGTACATCATCTACCCTGGTCACCAGGGAGAGTGGAAACGGCGAGAGATGTCGTGCGGTGTTCCGCAGGGATCGGTACTAGGACCGCCCTTGTGGAACATCGGCTACGACTACGTGCTGCGCGGCGACCTCCCTGACGGGGTCAGCGTGGTCTGCTACGCAGACGACACGCTGGTCCTGGCTCAGGGAGACTCGTACCAGGCGGCGGTCGAATTAGCGACACGCGGGGTTGCGATAGTCGTTGATAGGATCCAGCAGTTGGGACTCGAGGTGGCGCTGCAAAAGTCCGAGGCCATGTGTTTTCACGGCCCTCGGAGCGCGCCGCCTCGGCGCTCCCAATTAACGGTAGGAGGAGTTCACATCGGCGTCGGGTCGACGATGAAGTACCTGGGACTCGTCCTCGACAGCCGGTGGAATTTCGAGGAGCACTTCCGACGTCTGGCTCCCAAACTGAATCGGAATGGGGCTGCCCTCAAGCGGCTCCTGCCCAACCTCGGGGGTCCAGACGCCTCCTGCCGGAGGCTCTACGCAGGCATCGTCCAGTCCATGGCCCTTTATGGGGCGCCGGTTTGGGCGCCGTCACTGCGAAAGCGACCGGCGGCCCAGCTGAACGCGTGCCAGAGGGTCATGGCCATACGGATGGTGCGGGGATACCGCACGGTTTCCCGCGAAGCGGCGAGCCTCCTTGCTGGCCAGCTACCATGGGATCTGGTGGCAACAGGCCTTGCACGCATGCACGATCTGCGCGTGGAGATGCAACGTCGGGGCGAAACTCCGCTGCCACGACAAGTTGCGGCATGGCGGACAGAGCTCCGGCGGGGTCTCATGGTGGAATGGCGACAGCGACTATCGCAACCCAGTGCTGGGCACGCCATAATTATGGCGGTGATTCCCCTCTTTGAGGAGTGGCTGGAAAGGCAACACGGCGTCCTTACCTACCGCATGACGCAGGTCCTCACCGGACATGGTAAGTTCGGGAGGTTCCTGCACCGGATTCGTGCGGAAGAAACGCCCGGGTGTCACCATTGTGCGGACCACCCGGAGGACACGGTGGAGCACACGGTGGAGGTGTGTCCCGCTTGGGCAGAGCAACGCCGTGTCCTTGTGGGGGCGATCGGCGGCGGCGATCTCTCGCGCCGGGCTTTGGTACAGGCCATGGTCCGAAGCGAGGAGGAGTGGCAGGCGGTCGCCTCCTTCTGCGAAGCAGTAATGCTAGCAAAGGAGGCGGCTGATCGCGTGAGGCAACGGTCCTCACGCCCCAATCGCCGCCGGGATTCCGATCCCGATTTCCGGCCATCGTAGGCGCAGGCTTGCGGACGGCGAGCAATGGGTGGCTCGTCGTCCGACCGTCCGGTAACCGTCCGGACCGAGCCCAAGTCGTCGACGGCGCGTGCTGTTCCACGCGCGCCTCAAGGAGATGTCAGCAACTGTAGGGGCCTAGCAGGGTCGAAGCCTACTGGGGCCAAGGGTCTGATTCTGAAAGGAAGACTCGGCCCTGGTACGAAAGGCAACGAGGGAACGGGAGTGGGTTTTTAGTCAGTAAAAGTCTGACACTATCTCCCGCCCCGCCCAAGGGCGGGGGATGTCATAAGATGATTTTCCCAGCGAAAAAAAAAAAAAAAAAAAAAAACCTACGAAATGCTTTATTATTAAATTTTAAAGTACAAAAATCCGCATTCTAAAGCTTAATTAAAAATTGTTTTGGGAAACATGGACAAGGTGGAGAAAAAGGAATATCTTTTACTTGGTTATAGATCCCTGCAGCTACTTTACAATTTATATGTTTGGTTTTAAATGAAGAATTCATGCAACGAAAAACAGCACAATATATCCTACTCGTCATATTAAATATATAAATATGTACTTGAACTTATTTTTATTGAAAAAGTCGCGCGGCACAGACGCGACTGTCTGCATCCCGAGCGCACCTCGAGATCGAGGCGCGTAGGTATAGCTCGCGTTTCGTCCGTTTGTATGAAGTTGGAATACTGTATAGATAATATTACCGTGACTCCGTCGTTTATAGACCGATCTGCAATTTTTTTTTTCTTCTTAGAGAATATGCTTTCCGATTGGTCCCATTTTTTTCAGAATCCAGTTCTGATGATGGGATCTATGAGGAATCGAGGGAACTCCTCAAATATTATAGGCAACTATACAGTGATTTTGGTATTTTCATCGAGAACTTAACCATTTACAGTCAAAAAGTAACATAGGATAAAGTGGAACTGATAAAGAAGACCAGAAATGGTCAACGGAACTTCATACTCACTTATAAATATATCACAATGAAGATAGTTAAGCGACTATGATAATACAAATAAATGAATAGTTCTGAATAGTTACGTTGAAAATAGTATCATCGAAGTGATCTGATGATGATGATGGAGCCGGAAGGCAGGCACTGGAGCTCCGTAATTAATCAATGTAACCTAGCCGTGTTTGGACTTATTAGAATTGTCATAAGATGCACTTTGGCTATAAGGTACTATCGAACTGATCTGATGATGGGGCCGGAAGGAAGGTAGACACAAGAACTTCATAATAAAACAACGTAACCTAAGCGGAATGTCATGAGAAATAGGCACTCTGTTTATAAGAGTATCGCAACTAAAAAGTGTGAAATAAAAACTTTATACAAAAAAAAAACCAAAAAGGATCAAAATAACTTTAATTCGGAAGTCGGTGTCAAATAAGAAACAAACAATACCGAGAAACGCCGATTTCCGAAATTAAAGTTATTTTGATCCTTTTAGTGTTTATTTTTAGGGAAGTCGGTTATTTTTTTTTGTTTTTGTAAAAAGTTTTTATTATAAAAACAACAATAAATAAAAACTGGGCAAGTGCGAGTCGGACTCGCGCACTGAGGATTCCGTACAAACTTGAAAGGTAAATTGCGGTTTACGATTTATGACGTATTAAAAAAAACTACTTACTAAATCTCATTCAAACCAACTTTCGATAAGTTTGCATGGTAATGTACCTACATCATATATTTTTTTTAGTTTTATCATTCTCTTATTTTAGAAGTTACGGGGGGGGGGGGGGACACATTTTGCCACTTTGGAAGTGTCTCTCGCGCAAACTATTCAGTTTAAATAAAAATGATACTAGAAACCTCAATATCCACACGTATGTGTTTAATGAAAAAAAAAATTTTGAGTTTCAGTTCTAAGTATGGGGAACCCCCAAAATTTATTGTTTTTCTTCTATTTTTGTGTGAAAATCTTAATGCGGTTCACAGAATTCATTTACTTACCAAGTTTCAACAGTATAGTTCTTATAGTTTCGGAAAAAAGTGGCTGTAACATACGGACGGACAGACAGACACATGACGGTTCATCTATAAGGGTTCCGTTTTTTTGCCATTTGGCTACGGAACCCTAAAAACGACCTCAATCGAGAGATTAGACAATTTATTATCAATCTTTACGTCGTTAAGTATGTGTTTATATCGTTAACACCAAGATAAAATACTATTGATAAAAACAATAAATGACATAAACATACATAATTTGTTAATCACATCATTTACAATCGTTCAAAATCTAACAGCGCATTTTCATCATCATCATTTCAGCCGATAGACGTCCACTGCTGGACATAGGCCTCCCCCAAATGTCACCACAATGAACGGTCCTGTGCGTCTCGCATCCATCGGATTCCCGCAACCTTCACCAGGTCATCGGTCCACCTTGTAGGGGTCCAACACTGCGTCTTCCGGTACGCAGTCGCCACTCCAGAACCTTTTGGCCCCAACGGCCATATGTTCTGCGTTCGGGAAGCTGCGCGGTATCTTCTCATCCAATATTATGTACCACAGTGTCTCAAGACGAAAGTCTATGACCAGTGCGTGTTGCCAGTGATGACTTATGGTTCCGAAACGTGGTCGCTCACGATGGGCTTCATCAGAAGGCTCAAAGTCACCCAAAGGGCAATGGAAAGGGCTATGCTCGGAGTTTCCTTGCGTGATTGAATCAGAAATGGAGATATCCGCAGGAGAACCAAGGTGGCCGACATAGCACGAAGAATCCCCAAACTAAAGTGGCAATGGGCAGGGCACATTGCTCGCAGAACAGATGTGTCGCCTAGCATTAACAAATACGGGCCATACGAATAAAGCCACTTTAGCACTTACGTTCGCTCACCCGTTGTACCTAGGCGTTTTACTTGCGTAGGTACTACAGATACAGAGTGCAATTCCTTACCGGAGTCTGTTTCTTAATAGCTACAACCTAGTTTCTTTAAGTCAAGAGTGAATAGGTTACTTTTAGGCAAGCATGCTTCACCCTCGGCCAAATCATCGCTTACTATCAGGTGAGATAGTGGTCAAACGCGAGCCTATCCACAATAATAAAAAAAACTTAGGACGAACGACTCATAGCTGAAATAATAAAGGCCACGCGGGTCTATTTTTACGGTTAAGCAACGCTTGACGAGGCCAGTATGTAGATGGGTGACCTTAAGATCCCTCTATGTTTCGGAAAACACGTTAAACCAAGTTACTGTAGTCAATTGTAGATCTTTGACAGTCAGAAGCCAGGAGAACTGGCAAAACTGATGTCTGACATTAACCTTACCAGGAAGTACCATGTTATCCAGTTACTAGGTTGTAGGTAGTGTTACCACGTCAGTTGGGTTTTAGATCGGGACAAATAAAAAAATCATTTTTTTTGAGTTGGGTAATCATTCAATGACTTCTCTCGCTCCAAAGTGGAACGAGAGCGTGTCACACTTTTACTGACTTTTTTTTTTTAATTTTTTTTTTAATTGATATAAACCAGCGCTTGACTGCGATCCCACCTGATGGTAAGCAGTGATGCAATCATTGATGGTGAGGCGCACTAGCTTATTAAGAGCCTATTCACTCTAGCCTTGAAGACACCTAAATTATAGTTGGACGGGAAGATCGCAGCAGGCAAATTGTTCCAGTCCTTCGATGTACGCGGTATAAACGACGAAGCGAAACGCTTAGTCCGGACCGTTGAAGTTTCAACAACGTAAAACTGATCTATGTCCTTAAGTCACCCTTTGCATATCAGGGCCACAGTCACTCTTTCAAACGTTTCCGTAGCCCTATCAGGAATCGGCCCTAGTGTGATTTTGAATGCATTGTCACACTCGGTACCTCCTACCTGATACATGTTTATTTTTCTGTAATTACAATAGCATAGCATAGTCGGCCTTATAATGTTCCCACTGCTGGGACTCAGGCCTCCTCTGTAGGAGAGGGAATGGGCTGTAATCCACCACGCGGGCCCAGTGCGGGTTGGTAGATGTCACATGTCTTCGAATTTTTGGTTCTCGGACATGCCGGTTTCTTCACGATGTTTTCCTTCAACGTTTTGAGAGCAGTGGTGATGAAATAAATTACACAAAGTAATGCGCTTGGCTGGGTTTGAACCCGCGACCTACAACTCGTAAGTCGGGGCCGTTACCACTGGGCCACCACTGCTCTGCAGTGTAATTACACATTGGTTTTTCATAAATTTATTGATTTATTGGGACATTTAGCGTCCCGATCAGACTCAAATCGGGACGCGTCCTCAGACCTTCAGAAAATCGGGACACCTGGCAACACTAATTGTAGGGTTAGATAGGAAGTCCATATAAAATACTGGTATCCATCTATATTCGACTTGAAGCCCATCTCAACATTATTATCATCTTCTTCCTGCCTTGCCGTTAATTGACATCGGCACAACATGTTTTTTTTCTTACATTCTGTCCTGTCACCCGTCACGCTATCACTAACTACCTTTTCTTTCATATTACTCCTCATACAATCCATCCATCTTTTCTTTGGCCTCCCGATCTGCCTAAATCGACCGCAATGAAATTGGAAAAAGATAAGACAGACTTATCACACAAACACATATCCATTGTGCGTCATGGACGTAAATAAAAAACTATTAACAAAAAAAAAAAACCGACTTCATTAAAAAATACACTAAAAGGATCAAAATAACTTTAATTTCGGAAGTCGGTGTTTCTCGGTATTGTTTGATTCTTATTTAACACCGACTTCCGAAATTAAAGTTATTTTGATCCTTTTAGTGTATTTTTTAATGAAGTCGGTTTTTTTTTTGTTAATAGTTTTTTATTTCACACTTTTTAGTTGCGATACACTTATAACCAGAGTGCCTATTTCTCATGACAATTCGAATTACTGAACCCAAACACTGCTAGGTTACATTGTTTTATCATGAAGTTCCTGTATCTACCTTCCACCGGCTCCATCATCAGATCAGTTCGATAGTACCTTATAGCCAAAGTGCATCTCATGACAATTCTAATAAGCCCAAACACGGCTAGGTTACATTGATTAATTACGGAGTTCCAGTGCCTACCTTCCGGCTCCATCATCATCATGAGTTCACTTCGATGATACCATTTTCAACGTAACTATTCAGAACCATTTATTTATTTGTATTGTCATAGTCGCTTATCTATTTTCATTGTGATATCTATGTGAGTATGAAGTTACGTGGGCCATTTCTGGTCTTCTTCATCAGTTCCACTTCATTTCATTTTACTTTTTGACTGTAAATGCTTAAGTTATCGATGAAAATACCAAAATCACCACATAATTTCCTATAATATTTGAGGAGTTCCCTCGATTCCTCATGGATCCCATCATCAGAACTGGATTCTGAAAAAAATGGGAGTAATCGGAAAGTATATCCTCTAAGAGGAAAAAAAAATTTTTGCAAATCGGTCCATAAACGACGGAGTTCTGAGGTAACACACATAAAAAATAAAAAAATAAACATACAACCGAATTGATAACCTCCTCCTTTTTTTTGAAGTCGGTTAAAATAGGTTTAATTAAACATCATAATTAGTATAGAAGATACTTGTATCATTGCAACTAGTAGATTATGTTATAATTTAGTTTTTTGCACTCCTTTACCATATCAATCAGTAGACTCAAAGAATTCATAAAATAATATGAAATGAAACTTACATACCAAACAAATCCCTTTTTAGAATAAAATGCAGTTAATATTGACACGACCGCACAATTCACAAATGGCTTGATTAATTCAATATCAAGTTCTTACTGGCGATAAAGCAAATTGTTACAATTTAAAAATAGCCCTGACTTATGTATGACACACTGACATTGTTGCAGTCGAAATAAAAATTAGACATTTCAACGTTTGCCTACTTACAATTATTTTACCTACTGTATTCCATTTTTTTTTCGTGATTTCAGTTTTGGCCGCATATTGTTCATCATTACAATATTGGATACTTGTCTCATTTTTTTTTTACTATCAAAGAGTATTTAACTTAATTCAAAATCGCAAATAGAAAGAAATTTTAAAATCTTTCAATATTTATCAAGTTAGAATAGAAACCTTTCAAATCTGATGGAAGTGGAAACTATGAAATAACGATATAATTAAGCATATACTGAAATGTGACGTCACCACCGTTAAGTTACTTTTACTGAAACCAATATTTGGAATGCTAAATGCTTCTTCATTAAATAACCAATAAATTGTGAAGCTGTTTTCAAAAAAAAAAATCTTTTAAGTGTTAGGCTGACCGCACACTTGAGACAAGACAGTCTTAAGAGAGTATTGCTTTACAAAACATATGAAGACGCGCGTCTTCATATGTTTTGTAAAGCAATACTCTTGAGGCAAGACGTATCAAAGACAAAATTGTCTAACAACATTGTGTTTAGTATAAAATAATATAGTTAAAAAAATAAACTCAGGCAAATACCCATTTATGTCCGGTGCTTACATTTATTGTTTTATAGTCATCTGCACCTTGTATAAAACGTCAATAGATACCTATTATTCGACTGGCCTGTTGGTCTAGTGGTTAGTGGCCCTGACTGCTATGCCGGAGGTCGTGGGTTCGATTCCCACCCAGGACAAATGTTTGTGTGATGAGCACGATCATTTGTTCTGTGTCTGGGTGTAATTTATCTATATATTATGTATGTATTTAGAAATATATAAGTAGGTTTATCAGTTGTCTAGTACCCATAACACAAGCTCTGCTTAGCTTGGGACTAGACGGCGTTGTGTGATAGTTATGGAATATTATTATATATTATATTATTATTATATAGATGACGTGATATGATAACAAAGCCATTACGAACTTAAGTATCGTTATCATGGTCCCACCATCTTGCCTACTATGACATCCAAAACTAATGAGACTACTATAATTTAAAAAACATGTTGAGATAATGGTCTTTAATTTCAGAAGACGGTAGTCTTAGAATTCGTTCCATGGTTGAGGAGGAGTTAAAGACTAAACAGAGGCGAAAAGCATTCTCTCATTTAATACTATGTGGCAGAGATGTTACGGAGGTTGTATTCCGATTCCGAAAGTTCGGTCCTATTAATAAACTTAGCATGAAACAAGGTCTCATAGCACAAGTATAGGAAAAAATCTGAATACTGTAAATTTGTAGTTACGTCACAAAAAAAAAAAAACATTTAGTGCGATTCGGAAATTCAAAAAATCTTCGTAACTCAATTCAGCAATTGAACTGTTTTCATAGGTAAGTTTGTACGGAACCCTCAGTGCGCGAGTCCGTCTCGCACTTGCCCAGTTTTTTATTCGAGTTTTCAATAACTTTTAGTGTCTTTTCACGCTTCCGCCTCCGCCACCAATTCCAGTTGCGATTCCGACAACCCAAAATAAACTCCGATTCCGAATTCGATTCTGATATAACCACTTTCATTACATCTCTACTATGTAGAGACATTAACGGTCTATAGGTATTTATAAATATCTATTAGCTATTTAGGTATAATCATAAGTTCACAACATGACTGCAACATTCATAAGCTATTGGGGGATTTACCGCGATGCCTCTCTGCGTTTCGTTCCATTATCGTTTTCAACTTTTTTAGTTAGTTTGACTGACTCGAAACCAAGTCTTTTCAGTTAACTATTTCTTTACAACTGTGTGTCAGGAACAAGAATTAAATAATATGTTTTATCAAAAAGCAATACTATCATAGATATAAATAATATATTGATTAAAAATATAAAACGGATTGGACGGATTCTCGAGTTTGCTAATAAAAATATTACTTAATATTTTTACCCGACTACGGCAAAGCCAAAGGCCCTAGGGTTATGATTTTGACAGGCTATGTATGTATGTTTGTATGTATGTGAGTATGTTGATCTGTTCCCTCATAGCTCCTAATCTACTTATCGGAACTCGACATATGAGGTATCGTTAGAACGGGAACACCCAAATACTCCGAAATATTTTATTCCGAATTTCGATATTCCGATTTTCAAAAGTCCGAATTTCATAATACCTAAAAATTATAATGTCTATTATTAAAAATCACGAAATTTATTTTACCGAAAGTCGTAAGTGCGATTTGTTAGTTTTCCGATTTTCATACGTTCGAAGAATCAAATGCTCGAAGGTTTCTCGGTCCGAAAAACGATATTTCGATTTTCAATACTTTGAATAAACTAAAAGTCAACATGTTGTGCTACAAAATTTAGTGTTAGAAACGAATCGCTGCAAAACCGACTTCACGCAGTCTTGTTTGCCCTACCCCTAGAGTGTAATTTAAACCCGCGTAGGCGCGGAGGGGTAGGGCGGCCCGCGAGCTGAGGAGCAGGTGGTTTGAAGGCCCGCCGCCGCGGCTGAGGCTGGCCGGCTAAGCCGGCCAGCAAGCCGAAGCTGCGGTGGTGAGCGTTAAAACCATCTGCGACGATAAGCTCGCGTGGGGCCGCCCAAACCCCGCAGCGCCGGAGCCGTGACAGAAACAATGCTTGCTGCATTTTGCATGCCTGCTTGCATTTTGCATGCTTGCTTGCATGTTGCATGCCTGCTTGCATGTCGCATGCTTGTTTGCATGCTGCATGTCTGCTTGCACGCTTCATGCCTGCTTGCATGTCGCATGCTTGTTTGCATGCTGCATGTCTGCTTGCACGCTGCATGCCTGCTTCCATGCTGCAATAAATCCCCTGCATGCTGGAAAACGCATCTGTCATTAGTTTTTTAATTCTACCCCCTCATACTACGACCTCTGACGAGCATTTATGTGTTTATTTGTGTAGCTATACAGTTTTACGAGGCGTTTTTATTTCGGAATTTTATTGATGTTTCGAATTATCATTAAGTCGGACTTTTCGTTATTCGATCTATTGAAACTCGGTATTTTGAGAATAGTAATTATAAAAGTTAGGAAAATTGAAATTTAGGAATTATAAAAATAGGAGTAATGATAAGTCGGAGTTGTTATATTCGGAATTTTGAACCATTCGGAATTATGAAAATCGGTATTTTGAAATTCGTATTTGTGACTGTCGGAATAAAGTTTTTCGTATTTATGTAGTGTACCCCGTTAGAACCGACAATTATGTCCACATTGGCTACGTGACGTTGCACATAACTCGATATGGCGCCCTCTAGCGGACAAAAACTAATGTGTTAAAAAATTAAAATTGAGATAAATACGCCGTGTTTGGTATCGTTTGAAAGGGCTTCACTTGTACATTTCCAAAATATTGCTCAAATTTAAAGTGACGCCCTCTAGCGGACAAAAAGTCATGTGTTAAATTTAACACCAAAATTGTTTAAATGAAAAAAGTAAAGGACTAAAACCCGACTACGACAAAAAAAAAAAACGACGCTGAAAAAGTATGAAACAAGATTTTCATACTTCGAACAGAACAAAAAGAAAAACCGTAGTCACACGTTATTAAAGTGTTTCGGTTGGTACCTATAACGTATGACTGCGGCTTTTCTTTTTGTTCTGTTCGAAGTATGAAAATCTTGTTTCATACTTTTTCAGCGTTGTTTTTTTTGTCGTAGTCGGGTTTTAGTTTTTTACTTTTTTTATATTATAAAGTAAATATTCAAAGCGTGCTGGGGTTGCCACTTCAAGTCAGCGGAGCAGTTAATACACACACAATATTAATGAGTTACCAGGGGGTATATGTGCAAAAGTAGTCATTTCCAAACAAGCGTGTCTTCGACATAGTCTCTAAACTTATAATACGCTTTTTTGGTTAGGACCCCCTTAATATGAGTTTTGAATTTTTCCTCGTTAAGTTCAGTTACCACCTTTGGCAGCTTGTTATAAAAGCGTATGCTTTTTACTAAGAATGTCTTAATGGTCTTAGTTAATCTCCATTTGGGTAATACAATTTCGTGTATAACACGCTTATTTTTGTTATGAAAATCGCTTCTAATTTTAAAGAGTCCTAAGTTTTTACGAACATACAAAATGCTTTCTAAGATATAAAGAGAAGGCAGAGTCAGTATATCGATTTCTTTGAATTTATATCTGAGGGACTCGCGAGGACCCATTTTATAAATAGCCCGGATTGCTCTCTTTTGCAATATGAAAATTGAGTCTACATCAGCTGCAGATCCCCACAGTAAAATGTCATAAGACATAATACTGTGGAAATAAGCATAGTTAACTAACCTAGCTGTGGCTACATCTGTCAATTGCCTTGTTTTTCTTACTGATTATGCAGCTGAGCTTAATCTTCCTGAGAGAGTTCTAATATGAGCGCCCCATTGCAGTTTAGAATCAACAGTTATACCTAAGAACACAGTTTCCGTAATAATATCAAGTGTTTTGCCGTCAAGAATTAGACTGCAAAACAAACGCAATTCCTGATTTTAGTTTGTTTAGAAAGATTATGGATTTATTTATTGTAGCGCGTAAAGTACCTACGAAAATACTAGTCTTTGGATATTATTTTTCCGAAACATGTAGGTACATTGCTTACGTCATAGATAAAGCGGGCGCGGCGCGGGCGCCGCGCCGCTAACGGCTGATCGGGTGAAGGCGCGCGCGCGAAGTTTAAAGTTTCAAACAGTTGTTTTGTTATTGTGATTAAACTAATTAGTATTAAAAAAGATTTCTTTGGGAAAGTTGTTTATAATCATGAGTACAATCACGTGTTTAAGTATCGGTCACTAATTACCAGTCACCCTATATATACTACTTTAGGTACTATATTTCATTAAATCAGGGAACATACTGCTGTCTAAACATTGATTAAATATGCCTGTTACAGTTAGATGCGTGGTGCAGGTCTTCGGCGGCGCGTACACGTCGCGTTGGTCGCGCTCCCGCCACACTTCATTCTCCAGCATCTGAAGCCATTCACGGCCCAGCTCGATGTTTGGGCTCGGGGCTTTAACTTTGCAGCCGAGTTCGGCTCCTCGTAGCAGAGTGGGGCTCTCCGCCACCCGGAGTCACGAGCCTTGGTAGACCCGTTGACTTCGACATTGCCTGAAATATCTCGACAAAGAAACTTGAAAGCCATATCTAGAAGTTGCAACTGAGAAATTAATGATTGCTGACAGACAAAAACTCTAAGTGTTCGTTTATCCTTTTTTTGAATACCATTGGGAAATAGAATAAGGTACAGATACTTAAATCGTTTTAGTGGAGCATGTTTGCTGAGCAAGTCGCTTTTATTTTTTTGGAATCAAAACGGTATTTTTAAAATAAAGAATAAAGTCTAATTCGGCCTGTTATAAAAATAAAACATAGGCACCTTTGTTCCAAGTATAAACACATGAGTCCTACAAGCGATACGTTGTGGGCGCCGTCACTGCGAAAGCAGAGGGTGATGGCCATACGGATGGTGCGGGGATACCGCACGGTTTCCCGTGAAGCGGCGAGCCTCCTTGCTGGCCAGCCACCATGGGATCTGGTGGCAACAGGCCTTGCACGCATGCACGATCTGCGCGTGGAGATGCAACGTCGGGGCGAAACTCCGCTGCCACGACAAGTCACGGCATGACGGACAGAGCTCCGGCGGGGTCTCATGGCGGAATAGCGACAGCGACTGTCGCAACCCAGTGCTGGGCACGCCATAATTATGGCAGTAAGTCCCCTCTTTGAGGAGTGGCTGGAAAGGCAACACGGCGTCCTTACCTTCCGCGTGACGCAGGTCCTCACCGGACATGGTAAGTTCGGGAGGTTCCTGCACCGGATTCGTGCGGAAGAAACGCCCGGGTATCACAACTGTGTGGACCACCCGGAGGACACGGTGGAGCACACGGTGGAGGTGTGTCCCGCTTGGGCAGAGCACCGCCGTGCCCTCGTGGGGGCGATCGGCGGCGGCGATATCTCGCGCCGGGCCTTGGTACAGGCCATGGTCCGGAGCGAGGAGGAGTGGCAGGCGGTCGCCTCCTTCTGCGAAGCAGTAATGCTAGCAAAGGAGGCGGCCGATCGCGTGAGGCAACGGTCCTCACGCCCCAATCGCCGCCGGGATTCCGATCCCGATTTCCGGCCATCGTAGGCGCAGGCTTGCGGACGGCGAGCAATGGGTGGCTCGCCGTCCGACCGTCCGGTAACCGTCCGGATCGAGCCCAAGTCGTCGACGGCGCGTGCTGTTCCACGCGCGCCTCAAGGAGATGTCAGCAACTGTAGGGGCCTAGCAGGGTCGAAGCCTACTGGGGCCAAGGGTCTGATTCTGAAAGGAAGACTCGGCCCTGGTACGAAAGGCAACGAAGGAACAGGAGTGGGTTTTTAGTCAGTAAAAGTCTGACACTATCTCCCGCCCCGCCCAAGTGCGAGTGAAGTCATAAGATGATTTACCACCAAAAAAAAAAATGGGCACTTTTGTTATAAATAACCACCCAGAAATAGGAGCCTCGCGGAGCGGGGCTCAGCAGGGCGGGGGATGTCATAACATGATTTTCCCTACGAAAAAAAAAAAAAAAAAAACAAGCGATAGGTGCGGTATGCGGCACGGGGGATCAAGTGCTTCGGTCCAACTTATCGTGGGAAGTGTCGGATGACGAGGACGCCCTCTTGGTAGGTGAGCGCCGCTGCAACCCAATAACAACCTTATTGTGAAACTTAAGAAGTTCTATAAAGAAAAACTACAACAGCTCTATCGTTGAATATTTTAACATTTGTTTTGAAGGGTTTCTTGACACCAAACTCAATCATTTGATTTTTTATATAAGCTTGCGATTCGGCTACTAACGAAAAGGGAGCGGCCAAGATACGGCCCAAATTATTGACATGACATTTATACTAAAGTTTTACATAAATAATATTATATAATAAGTATATTAATTTTCAGTGTTTCCGTGGTTCCTGCAACGAAGTTTTTTTTTAATTATTACTGACCATGGATATAAAATCTTTTTTTAAATTTTACTGATGACGAGGGGATATGGTCTTATGACCTTAGTCTACCGGACGAAAAAAAATCAAGTGTCATATTTTGCCGGGGACCCGGGGTGTCGTATCACAATATATTTGTAGCGACATCTATGGCGTCACATAGGAACTAATCCTGCATCGCGCAATCAAAGTTCTCCGCGCGATTAGAACATATAGAACAGCCCGAAATCATCTATCGGGCAATAGCCCACCAGACATAACACCCGTCTGGTTGGAGGATCCTCCCTTTTCAACGGAGGTATGTGGGGCTTTACTCTCTGTTCCGCTTACCCCTAAACTGGTGACCCTCGACAATGAACGTCAGCGCAGCCATCGTGCAGCTACTGCTTCGTGACGTCATCATCACTTCCTCAAGCTTTCGAGCAGCGAGCCATACAGCCAGCACCCACGGCTATAAAGGGTATCCTGACCACCAGCATGCCTACCTGGTCATACCTGGTCATCACCCTCAGCCTCATCAGCGACCTTGGCGAATCACACTGCACCTACGGCCAGTCATATGAAGAGCCACGAAGAACCTCTCCTGGTCGACACCAGCAGTCAAGCCACTACGTCGCACAGCACCGCTCCGACTCACTGGAGCCAGCAGCACTACTCCGACTCACTGGAGCCTGCAGCATCATCCCGACTCACTGGGACATCATCACCCCGACTCACTGGGGCATCATCCCGACTCACTGGGATAGCAACACCCTCACTCACTGGGGCATCACCGCAGACAGTTCCGACTCACCGAGAACTATGCGGCATTCGGTTCCGACCCACTGGAACCATCCTACCACTGGCCTGGCACGCATCAAGCAAGAAGCATCAAGAACCATCGATCTCCGATCTCCGGAGGGGAGTGATGTACCGACATCTATGGCGTCACATAGGAACTAATCCTGTATCGCGCAATCCAAGTTCTCCGCGCGATTAGAACATATAGAACAGCCCGAAATCATCTATCGGGCAATAGCCCACCAGACATAACACCCGCCTGGTTGGAGGATCCTCCCTTTTCAACGGAGGTATGTGGGGCTTTACTCTCTGTTCCGCTTACCCCTAAATATTATTTACCATTGTCATTATGTTGTTATTAGTCTGTAAGCTTTCCTAAAATGTAAAAAATAAAATAAATAAATAAATAATATATATAAAGTTTTTTGGTATATTTTCATTACATTGTCATTCACAAGATATACCTAAATACAATTTTGGAAAGTTACGACAACATGCATGTCTCTTAAAAGTATTACAAACAAATTGTGTTTTGTAACGTTTTCGGAATTTATAATTAGAGTTCTTAGATTTTTTTACACATTTTTTTCTGTAATTGCTAGTTTTTTATTATTCAGATATTGCAGGAAAATCAGCCGACTATTGTAATTTTAAACTTCATTGTATAATTATATAATTACTGTGATTTTTGCATTCGATGTAAGTTAATTATCTAAAAAAATACTGTGATTGTTGCATTATATGTAGGTAAGTTAAATTATTACAAATGTAATGTGTCTTTAGCTGCATATTAGATTCTGCAATTAAAACTGTGATGCATTCATCACAGTTCTAATAAAGATTTTCTTTGATTTTAAATATAAATAATTATCTTTTCTATTCCTGTGTTTGATTTTTCTGCAGTCTGTACGTAGAAAACAAGTGTGACGAGTTTACAATACTCCAAAATATTTTAATAAGATGATATAAATCAGTGACGAATTTACACATAATTTTTTCTGTGGCAAATCGACACTGTGACAGAGTTTACAATATCTCGTCTGAATCTACTACTACTACTACTAGAATTTTGCATCCTATTCTTAGTAAATCTCAACTCATCAGTTTTTCTCTATAAATTCACAAAGACTTCATATTTCTGTACTTTTTGTTAAAAGAGAACCTACAATGTCCTAAGCATAATTTTCGAGATCACTTCGGTTTTTTATTAGAATTCAACTATTAAATTTTTGTTCGCATTATTATTTAGGTTTTTCCAAAAGTAGGTACTATATCAATTAGTGTCATTGAAAGAAAGTCATATTGTTGAAGTATTTTAGTGTTTCGGTAAATGAGGAAAATAACATCTTTGCGAAATCATTTTTGACATAAGATTTTATTTTATCTATCTTGGTTTACGCAGCGGGTCCCTTGGTCGAATTTGCTACAGGCCCCGCGCTGGCTTAATCCGGCACTGGGGCTTAGCCAAGTTGATAATCTACAATAGAAAACTTCAAATGTATGAGAATGACATCATCACAACATCAAGTCACGTGGTAAGAACAAAGGAATCTATAAAAATAGAAATGAGATTTGAAAAACGAAACCTTCGTAACTTGGCTAGGCTTGTTGAACACACTATGATTCGAGATTTACCTTGCTGGGCATAAAAATACTGTTTGCCATATGATTTTGTATTTACAATTTGAATGATTGTTTATTAGACATGCATTAAGATACTTAACTTATTTAAATAATTATAATTAAGTCTTTAATGAGGATCAGTCATGATTTTTGTGGCAGACTTATAGCGTCAAAAAAAAACAGTAAATACTGTGAAGAAATTATTTAAATAATAATAATAATAATAATAATTTATTTCTCCATAATAATATTGTACAAATTTGAGCAATAAATTGAAGGTGACTTACAAATGCATAAGAAATAAAAATGTGCAACTGCGCCTGAGCTAGGGCCTGTATTTCAGGACGCAGTTCTCTTACCAGAAAAGAAGTTATCAATTTATCAGCATTTGCGTGTAACGTCTATATAAGTTAACACATAACAAAAATCGGATCAAAAATGACGAAGATACAGCAATTTTAGTATATTAGTTCCAGAAACGCGCCCGAGAATGAATTCGACTCGCTGTGACGTCATCTGTCGCGATCGGTCTCTACCGGCGAATGAATACGGGGGCATTTCACGTGAAGCGGACAACTAAAAAATTTCGATGTTTCTGATTTTAGTGATGAGTATTTGAGTATGTTATACATGTATGTCTATGTTCCCGATTTACGTAGGTACATAATATTTTTATCGTGTTTCGTATGATTTACGAGTTGAGGGTTTGAAGATTTTACGAACTCTCAGGGATGCGCTACTTCGAATGCCATTATCCAGCTTAAGGAAGTTGAAATTAAATAAATTATGTAAAATATGGATTTTATTCTTCATTTACTGAGGTTTTTAACTAAATATTCTATAAGGAAATTTTTTTTTTTTTTGTAGAAAAAATATCAGTAATTTTTTTTTTAATTTTCAACTTCTGCTCCAAAATCTTGATTATAATGGAATAGGTTAGGTTAGTAACATATATTTTTTTATGTCATGTTTTGGTCTTGAAGAAGCTGATGTAAAAAAAATCTAAGGTTGTAAAATGTTGCAGTGTCGTATTTTAAATCGTCAGATATCATGATAACACTGCCGTGTTTTAAACTCTTCTTCTTTTTATAATAATACACAGATATCAGGAAAGTGGCCTAGTCATTGTTCCAGTGAAACGATTGGGCAGCGTCAACCTCATCATCATCATTTCACCCGAAAGATGTCCACTGTTGGACATAGGCCTCCCCAAATGTCGCCATAATGACTGGTCCTGTGCGTCTCGCATCCATCGGCTTCCCGCGACCCTCACCAGGTCATCGGTCCACCTTGTGGGAGTCCTTCCAACGCTTCGTCTTCCGGTACGTGTTCGCTATTCTAGAACCTTTTGTCCCCATCGACCACCCGTTCTGCGAGCAATGTACCCTGCCCACTGCCACTTAAGTTTGGCGATTCTTCGGGTTATGTCTGTAACCTTGGTTCTCCTGCGAATATCTTTATTTCTGACGCGATTACACAAGGAAACTCCGAGCATAGGCCTTTCCGTTGCCCTTTGAGTGACTTTAAGCCTTCTGATGAGGCCCATTGTAAGCGACCACGTTTGGGAGCCATATATCATCACTGGCAACACGCACTGGTCGTAGACTTTCGTCTTGAGACACTGTGGTATATTGGACGAGAAGACACCACGCAGCCTCCCGAACGCTGCCCAGCTGAACCGGATTCGACGATTGAACTCTTTCTCGAAGTTAGACCTACCCAACTGGACCGTCTGTCCCAGGTAAACGTAGTCGTCCACAACTTCGAGTGTAGAGTTTCCGATCTTGATAGGAGTGGGTGCTACATGGATGTTTACCATGACTTTGGTTTTGTCCATGTTCATTTTAAATCCTACTCTTTCGGAAGCTTTACTGAGGTCACCGAGCATTGTACTGAGCTCCTCCGTAGTTTCAGCCATGACTACTATGTCGTCGGCAAATCGAAGGTGAGGCATGTACTCGCCATTGACATTTATGCCTAGCCCTCTCCACTCCAGAACCTTGAAGACATCCTCCATTGCAGCCGTGAACAGTTTCGGAGAAATGACGTCTCCTTGCCTCACACTCTTGCCGCTGCAAGAGGATAGGTTTCGAGGTTTGGTCCTGAAGTCGGACTGACATGGTGACGTTTTTGTATAAGCGTCAACCTCCCCCACTGTAATCGATCTGGCTCCTAAACGACTTTTAAGTCCATTGTGAAACTGAACGAGCGATATGTTAACACTGAGAGCTTTAATTGCAAAGAAAATAAAATGATTAAAGTAGGCCACGATTATGAATATGAAAAAAAAATAAGCTGATTTTTTTCCACAAAACATTTTTTTTTCTTTGTAGAATATTTATTTTAAAAAACCTCATTAAATATAGAATAAAATACATTACTTCATTTATTTAATTTCAACTTCCTTAAGCTGGATAATGGCATTCGAAGTACCTAGCGCATACCTGAGAGTTCGTCGAATCTTCATACCCTCATAACTCGTAAATCATACGAAACACGATTAAAATATTATGTACGTATATCGGAAACATAGACATACATAATATACTCAAATATTACTAAAATCGGAAACAAAGAAATTATTTTATTGTCCGCTCCACGTGAAATGCCCCTACGATCAAGCCGTTCGTCGTCGCACGGATCATGGCAGATGACGTCATCGTAAATAGTCCAGCGAGAGCGCGCGTTTCTAAGTAACCGTTCAGAAAAACTTTAATAAATCCACCATTTCTTAACGGATTTTAATAATTTAAAAAATTAAATGCTCAGTAAATTATTACACATACGATGTACTTAGTAAAAATGGGATTTGCTATTATGTGATTGATCCTCATTGTAAAAATAAATCAATAATACTTAACTAATAAGAATCCTGAGTAACTAAAATACGCTGGTACAAAATGTGACAATATAAAGTTGGCACGGTTTGCCTTTTATCTTCTAAATATTCACCATAATAATATTATGCTCACTGTAGTGGGAATTTGTGGAAAGTGTCCTTTTAAGGAATTTAGAAGTCACCTTGGATTTAGATTATACTTAAACGTCAAAAATTTTTAAACACTAATTTCTGCCAGAGACATACCTCGCATAAAAGAAGAAAATATGCCTTTTACACTCAGTGATAAAGTAGCAGTCTATTTAATAAGTGAATGAATTTTTGATATCAGCCTAATAATTTTTGAATTTATTTATTTCTATAAAAAAAAAAATATTATACTTATAATAAAAAGTTTTTTTATTATATGTATAATATAAAAACTTTTTACAAAAAAAAATACAACCGACTTCAATGTAAAAAAAAAACCAGGTAAGTGCGAGTCGGAATTGCGCACTGAAGGTTCCATACAAACTTGCATATGAAAACAGTTCAATTCCCGAATTGAGTTACTAAGATTTTTTCGAATCGCAAAAAAGTTTTTTTTTGTAACGTAACAACAAATTTTCAGTTTTCAGATTTTTGTGCTATGAGACCTTGCTTCATGTCAAATTTCAGGATTCTCGGTCAATGGGAAGTACCCTATGAATTTTGATTTCCTTGAGAGTGTCGAAATATACGTTTTTTTGCGACATAAACGGCCATATCTGTTTTTTTTCGTTAACTCAGAAGTTTGATTTTTTTTCACAACTTCAAGGTATTGCAGACCTGAGCATATGGTTTTAATTTCAACTCGATACCTTCAAGCGTTCCAGAGATACAGGGTCTTGACATACAGACAGATAGACGGACAACAAAGTGATCCTATAAGGGTTCCGTTTTTTCTCTTGAGGAACCCTAAAAACACTAAAAAAGTATGAAATAACTTTAATTTCTGAAGTCGGTGTTTCTATAATAGTTTTTTCTCATCGTTACTTAACACCAACTTCCGAAATTAAATTATTTTGTACTTTTTTAGGGTTTTTTTATATTGAAATCGGTTGTATTTTTTTGTAACAAGTTTTTTTTTACACTTTTTAGTTGTAGTAGCACCACTAAAAAGTACCCCTCAGCTAATCATCATCAGATTAGCTCGATGGTACCTTATAGTCAAAATGCATCTCATGACAATTGTAATAATCCCAAACACGGTTAGGTTACATTGATTTATTACAGAGTTCCGGTGTCTAACTTCCAGCTTCATCATCAGATCAGTTCGATATATCCCCCCCTCCCCCTCTTCTTTCAGTCAGTCATCGACTACACGTATGAACAAAGCCATTTTACTTGTTGTTCTGCTATGATCCTATGAGGAGTTCCGTTCCATATCTTCGAAGATCCTCATCAGATCATAACAATATTTATATGGGACCAACTCGGAAGCATAACCTATCACTAAAAAAAATATTTTAAAATCGGTCCACAATTGACCGAGAAATCGGTGAACATACATAAAAAAAAAATTCAGCCGTACATAGAACCTCCTTCTTTTTGAAGTCGGTTAAAAAAAGTAAAATTGTGGATCGATGGTATTAATTGGCGCATAAACTACTGAACCAATCCTGTTAAAATTTTGCATACGTAATCCTTACAGGTCAGGTTAACTTATAGGCTATTAATTATCACGCTGTTTGCTATGGGGGGTGAGCAATATTACAAAACGACATTTGCCTTAAGTTCGATCTCCAGCTATAGAAGTAATTTTTGTGAGTATTTTGTCGTCCTTTTTGTATTTCATATACGACGGTACATCAATTACAATAATAAAACGACGTTTATGGCTTGTTATTTTTTTTTGGTGAAAGTTTTATTTTATTTTACTGTAAACAAGAAATTTTTACATATTTTTGCGTTCTTACTTCTATTTTAATGGCAGTCAGACAGCGCATTTTATCAATCCTATTTTTTATTTTCACATTTTATCCTTATAATTTTACTTGTTAACGTTAGTTAAGCAAGGCCTAACAACCCAACCAAAGGCAAGAAAAATAAATTTTATATGTATTTAATTATTGACAGTAAAGTAACACGGCCAAAGTTCATTTAGGATTGTTAAAGGCATGTTTTTTACTCATAATATTACGACACGACAGTCATTCACTCACAACAATCAGATAAGATCTTCATCCATTCATCCGCGAACACATTATAATCAGGTTCAGCGAGAGCATTGAGCATGGACATCGCGTAAGGGATAGGCCCTGTGCTCGAGCGACGGTTTTACTTTCAGATACAAGGAAAAGTCAGCCCCCCTAGCCAAGTTACAATCGTATCGTTCGGCGCGAACGCCTCGAGTAGGCTACGCCTCCGATTCCTTTGTTCTGACGTCATCTCAACGCTCAGTCACGTGGTCAGAACAAAGGATTCGGAGGCGTGGCCTACTCGAGGCGTTTGCGCCGAACGAAACGATTGTAACTTGGCTAGGGGGGCTGTTCTTCATGGTACGGCTAAAGTTGATGAAAGCAAAAAGTTTAAATAATTTGTCGTGTAGTTCTTCCGTGAAGGATCTTATACGTTTTAATGATTTGGTTATTATTTCTTCTAACCTCGCAGGAATTGTATTCTAAGCTGCCTAGGAGAAAGTTAGAAGGTCGTGTCTTGGTGTAGTCACAACAATTGCTACACTCAGAGACGTTATTCAAAAGCCAAACACACACGTTATCCAGCTGAAAATCAGTGTGCCAATTATGTTCCTTTGAAATTTACCTCCACCAAAATTGTGTGACGGGGCCTGGCTAAAACTCTGCAGAGAAATATCATCGAGGCAAATATTCTAATAGGAGGTAACTTTTTCGAAAAATCTCACAGCCCTAGCATGCATTGGCCCTAGAGGGCCCCGTCTATTTGCTACCATCTCTTTGAGGGGCGTATGATGTACTACTCTTTTGACTTTAAACCGTTTTGTGTGAAAGTAAAACAAATGAATTAGATGCTTTCGGCATGAATCACAAGCACATAATTATTAGTTACGTTTGTGCATTTTTACGAACTTCTGTACTTGATATTCTTGAAGTTAACCAGTTCAAATATTTAATATTCAATATAAAATAATAAATAAAATAAAAAGCCTTTTATTTATTGCAAAATAATAACAACAATTACAAAATAATAGTTTAGATAATTAAGTGTAAATTTAATATTTAATTGATTCTAACCATAAGATTCAAAATTAACATAATTATTTTATTACAGAAACTCAATTTAAAAAATATCTAATTAAATCCATTAATCACATTATGATTATAATTATATTTATTTAAAAATTATTCAATTCACTTAAATATTCACCTTATTTATATTACCTACATATTATGTTTGAAACGTATATTTGTCCTAATAGCAAGAACCCCTCTTATTAGAAGGTGTAGGCCTCCTCCAGAGATGACCTTCGGTTTCTATCTTTGGCTGTATACATCCAGTGAGTGCCTCCCATCAACCCATCGAGTTAATTGCCTTCCTCTTTTTCTTTGGCCGGGTGGACCTGGCCAAAGAAAAAGATGCTGTAGTCCAGCAGCCGTCACTGAGTCTTGCTATATGTCCAGCCCATCGCCATTTTTGTCTTAGCGCATAGTTGAGAGCTTTGAACCTTTGTTTTAAGTCTTATCTGAAATGGGGAATCTTTTGAATTTTTCGTATTTCCCTGCTTCTTTGACATAATTTTATTTTATTTTTCAGCCGACATTCAATATGAACAACTTATATTTTTCATAAACTAAAGTTCTTGGTAAACTTGAAACAGATCCTTTACAAGTGTTATAACTGAAGGAGTCATTTGAAACAATTCCTTTACAAAATCATCGACATCTCTTTTTCGAATTTCACGAAGCATCTTGTATATAAGCGTACCGTTATACATTTTTCTGTACTGAATAGATTCATACGGTGAGCCGCATAAAGTGTTTAAATAATTCATATGCTGGATGCAGAACTGAAGTTCTAATAACTTTTTGGATATTTCTCCGTCGAAAATTCTTTTAGCTTCTTCTTCATCGTACTGAAAATACTTTGCTGAGACAGGTTTGATTTTAGAACATGTTTCTGTATTGTACAATAAGCTCAGCAGGACGTACGATAGTACAACGGCATACACTTCTTTAGTCACGTCCTCGCCTTCCAGTTGTTTTTTGCGAGCAAAGTACACAAGAGCAGTAAACAATACTACACAATCTGGTTGTAGTTTAGCTAAAGCTTCAGTGTTTATACAGTTCTCAGTTAGGAAATGCTCGAACAACTTCAACTGCTTGACTTGATCCCATCCATTCTCGAACACCGACTCCTTGCAGTCGTAGACTGGTCTACAAACATTCGGGTCATCAGTCAGCATTTCTATGTATTTGTTGTCATCCTGATATACTTTGAATTTACCTCCTTTGTAATTCGTCAGTAAGTTGTAAGCATATTTTATTATATCAATCGATAGAAAAAGACTGTCTTGAGATTTTTCGTCAATAACCCAAGACCCGTCAATAACTTTCCATTTGTACAGATTGATGTACACTGGCGGTATGTGTTTACAAATCACTCCTTTTTCGAACCATTTGGGATCTTGTTTCATTATTGGAATATTGGAACCAAGTAAGTACTCAGTTACATGTCCGGGTTCGCCGTTCCGCATGTTTGTTAATATTTTATAATAATTGAACCAAAACTTGCTACGGTCCTCATCGTTAGTCAATTTCTTTGAAATTCCATCTCTCGCTTCTTCCTCGCTATTTATTGAGAGCCATATGATCAGAGATTTAAGTTTTCGGTATTGAGGGAAACGAAATACACCCCAAGTTTCTAATAGTGAATCGAAAAAGTCTATTGGAAATACTGTTGTGTCAGTTAATGCAGCAAAAATAGCAGTTTTCTCTTCAGTCATGGAATTCTTTTGGAGGAAATTTCGAAGTTTGTACTGGCGACATTGGATGGACTTCGTTCTGTCGTCGAAATTCATTGTTGGGGAGGGTATATAAGGGGCTCTTCTAAAGCAGTATTCTATATCAAAGCTGATGATAGGGCATTCTAGTTTTAGAGCTAAGGCTACACACTCGTCTTTGGTATCGGTGACGCAGAAAGCATAGTCAATGCCCATCGCATTTATCACTTCAACAGTGGCGTCTTTTATGAATACAGGTGGTACAAATACGCAGTTTGTATCAAAATCGAAAAATTCTTGTCGAAACTTTTTAATTTTCTTTTCCATGTCCATATCACCGCCTTTGAATAAGATATAACATTTGACGTTAGCCCGTTTGTACATTATGAACTGCCTTTTCAAGTATTCAGCATATTTGTTGGTTTCACAACCAAAAACGAAGGGGATTCCGCTCTCTTCATACATGTTGTGTAAGTAGTATTGTCCATCAATGACAACAGAACAGTTTCTTAGAGAAATTGCTTGACTCTCCTCGTTTTCAATTAACATCTTATAATGGATGATCCTCATTTTGATATCTGTAACAGAATTGATGACAGTTATTTTTTTTCTTAATTGCATCAAGCTGGCACTCACAATGACTACTATGTACATACTATTTAAAAACTGCTTCTGCCTATAGAAATGAAAAGCTTTTATTACAGTAGTAATAGTTTGACAGCACGGTTGGCGCAGCGGTTGAGCAATTAGCTGGTACGCTGCGTGTCGCTAATTTTATTCCCGCACGTAACGCAATCTAATTCCGCCAAGTCTGTTCCATCATCGGACCACTAGACGTACGGCGTTGCGCCACCGGTACATGGTAGACATCCCACCCATACGCACAAAACGTTTTGATAACACATTTATTATGCGTACAGCCAAGGAGTGGAATTCCTTGCCGGAGTCTGCGTTTCCTGATAGCTACAACTTAGGGGTATTTAAGTCAAGAGTGAATAGACTACTTCTAGGCAAGCGTGCTCCATCGTCGACCACATCATCGCTTACCATCAGGTGAGATGGTGGTCAAACGCTAGCCTATCATTAATAAAAAATAAAAACAAATATTAGTATGGCCTATAGGTGTCTTGTACATGTGAGTTTACTTGTATGTGATTGTGCCTACCAGGGTTACTAACAGAACTTGGCCTCCGCTTCCATTACTGTGGAAGTTCCGCAAAAAATCGTATCTTCGCCTTCGACTCCGCAAAATTTATGCGGAGTTATAACGGAGTTTTATTTATGTCATTTTCATTAAACAATACCGCGCGAGCAGCGATGCCCGATGACGTCGAAATGGTCGTGAATCAGCGTGTGCGTGATGGGAACGTGGTCGGGGTTGGGGGCGGGCGTATGTCAATTTGACATGATAAGAATAAACCTAATGAATTCCTTCGATTCGTATAAGGTTAATGTTAGTACTTTGAGAAATATGATGTTATTTATTACAAACAAGTTAATTAATAGATACTTTAATAAATTCCGAAAAATACCGAAATGTCTATTGTTCAAAAATTCGAACAATTCAAAAATATCTGTAACTTATTTTAAGTAAATAACATCATATTTCTATTGTTTTATGAATATGACGTAAATAAAACTCTGTAATAAATCCGCATAAATTTTGCGGAGGTGGAGTCGAAGGCGAAGATATGATTTTTGCGGAACTTCCACAGTAATCGAAGCGGAGGCGAAGTTCCTTTACAACCCTAGTAGGCACGATCACATACCCTCCGCCTCCGCTAAGATGACCTCCGTTACAATCCTAGTGCCTACGATACAGGACTCATTGTTAGTGTGGGGCAACGTAGTTGAGAGGTATTCAAAAAATATTAGCGAAGAAGTTGATAAGACAGAAATTACCGACATGATAGAATTTACGAACACGATAAAAATTACTAAAGTGATAGAAGTTACAAGATAGAAGTTTACTGATACGTCAGATGTTTCTAATAAGACAGATGAACTGGCCTGATAGAAGTTATAAATATGATAGAAATTACTCAGATAATAGCTGAAAAAAAAAATGAGAGATTGCGGTAACGATTTTATTAAAGAACTTATTCTTGAATGAATGAATGAATGAATGAAAGAAAAATGAAGAAATTCTTATTCTTAACTGTACACACAATTTTAACAAACAATAATAATAGGTACAGCGATGAACATAGGTTAATCCATAATAGAATTTTCTTACAGCAATCCATATACAAATGAGAGAGAAATTTTACATTATTTTTCATGTGAGAAATCATGCAATTATAATATATATTCCGCAACTTTCACACAACGCCATCAAGTCCCAAACTAAGCAGAGCTTGTGCTATGAGTACTAGATAACTGATAAACATACTTATATATTTTTAAATACATACATAATATAGATAAATTACACCCAGACACAGAACAAATGATTGTGCTCATCACACTAACATTTGTCCTGGGTGGGAATCGAACCCCAAGGCAAGTCTAATGACTTCTCCCACTCTTGGGCGGTGCAGGAGGGCTTATCAGACTTTTACTGACTAAAACCCACTCGTTTGATCCTTCTTTGCCTTGTGTTCCAGGGCCCCGGGGGTTCATTTTCACTTAACCCATGGCCCCAGTAGGCTTCGACCCTGCTGGGCCCCTACGGTTGCTGACATCTCCTTGAGGCGCGCGTGGAACACTACGCGCCGTCGATGACTTGGGCTCGATCCGGGCGGTTACCGGACGACCGGCGTGCTACTCTAGCTCGCCTACTCGCCGTCCGCAAGCCTGCGCTTACGGTGGCTGTAAATCGAGATCGGGATCCGGCTGGGGCGTGAGGGCCGTTCAACCGCGCATGCAGCCGCCTCCTCTGCTTTTCAGCCGTGAAAACACATGGCCTCGGACTTATGCAGTGCCACCTTGAATCCCAACTGCTGGATCCTCTTCACGACTGTCGCAACCCCGCGTGTTGCTAGTTCGACCGCCGCCTGCTACGTCTCTCCCTGTGCCAAGACCAGCGTGTCGTCTGCGTAGCAGACCACGCTGCCCCATCAGGGAAATCACCGCGCAGCACGTAGTCGTACCCGATGTTCCACCAGGGTGGTCCTAGTACCGAAACCTGCGGAACACCGCACGACATCTCTCGCCGTTTCCACTCTCCCTGGTGACCGAGGTAGACGATGTACCTGTCCGTCAGGTAGGCACACGTGGGGACAAAGTCTCCAGAGCCAAGTCCTCCACCATCCGAGCCCGCTGGTTCAAGTACTGGTAACCACAAGCCAAGTTCTTGGCATTGAAGTCCCCGCAGGCTTATTAGAATTGTCATGAGATGCACTTAGGCTATAAGGTACTATCGAACTGATCTGATGATGGAGCCGGATGGTGGACACGGGAACTTCAAAATAAAACAATATATCCTAGCAGTGTTTGGGTTAATTGGACTTGTCGTGAGAAATAGGTACTCTGGCTATAAGTGTATCACAACTAAAAACAGTGAAATAAAAAACTTTTTACAAAAAAAAAAAAACGATAACACTAAAAAATAACACTAAAACGATCAAAATAATTTTAATTTTGGAAGTCGGTGTTAAATAAGAAACGAACAATACAAAAAAACACCGAATTCCGAAATTAAAGTTATTTTGATTGTTTTAGTGTGTTTTTTTAGTGAAGTCGGTTATTTTTTTTTTGTAAAAAGTTTTTTATCTTGAATATAGACCTACCTGACTGGACCGTTTGTCCCAGGCAAATCTAATTGTCAATAACTTCAAGTGTATATTCTCTGATCTTAACAGGAGTGGGTTTTATTTGAATATTTATCAAAACCTTGATATTTAGGAATAATTAAATATAAAATAGAATTTTAAGATCGGTTGCGTTAAAACTACGATAATGGGAGAATTTTAAGAAATCTTCTTTTCTCTAAACTTACTTGGAGGAGTCTGACTGAAGTAAATTGACTAACACACCTAAAGAAATCAGCAGCATTTTAATTTCATTTAATATAGTTACTTTGACTAGTATTTCTTACGTTCAAGTGCGGGATCCCCGAACGTGCGTGGCCTCCAAATGCGCGGGGCATTTGCTACTCTTGCTACATGGCTAATCCGCCACTGCAGTAGATATTAATGTTATTATCTCTGCCCCCCTAGCCAAGTTACAATCGTTTCGTTCGCGCCGAACGCCTCGAGTAGGCCACGCCTCCGATTCCTTTGTTCTGACCACGTCACTAAGCGTTGAGATGACGGCAGAACAAAGGAATCGGAGGCGTGGCCTACTCGAGGCGTTCGGCGCGAACGAAACGATTGTAACTTGGCTAGGGGGGCTGTATGTATATCTCATACTCTTCCGTTGCGCGCAATATTCGAAAAAACTACAAAATTTTGTCTTCGCGTATTAATATCATCATCATTTCAGCCGATAGACGTCCACTGCTGGACATAAGCCTCCCCCAAATGTCGCCACAATGAACGGTCCTGTGCGTCTCGCATCCATCGGATTCCCGGAACCTTCACCAGGTCATCGGTCCACCTTGTAGGAGGCCTTTCAACACTGCGTCTTCCGGTACGCGGTCGCCACTCCAGAACCTTTCGGCCCCAACGGCCATTAATATACTCATAGAAGAATTACTGAAAACCAGATATGGCAACAATATACGTCGTATAAACTAAGTTTTGATCCTATGTTTTTTTCATTAATGATATGCTCTTTATACCACTATCTCACCTGATGGTAAGCGACGATGTGGTCTACGATGGAGCGCGCTTACCTGGAAGTAACCTATTTATCCGACTACGGAGGGTTATGATTTTGACAGGCTATGTACAGTCACCCATTAAAAGTGCTTAGATACCTTAACGCCTATTTTCCCTTGCACGTTGGAGTTCAAGTTTTCGAAAATTAAACTAGATGGCGTTGGTTTCTTCACAGCTAAGTGGCGAGCAAAGGCAATCTCACAAAGTATAAACTTGACTTTTAGTTTAACAAATAATAGACACATGCGTCATCATTGTCGTCAACAACTGATTGTAGTTCATAATTTCATCGTTCAAATTAGAGTCATGTTGACCTAGCGGTTTAGCATGTGCAGATAGATGCGTAAATCAATGAGCCATGAGTTCAAATCTCACGTAGTACTCACACTTTTTGTAAGTTTTTTTGTAAGTCTTTTTGTAAGTAACAAAAGAATTTGGAAGGAATATTAAATCAAAGCTGTGGATATTTATTTGTAATATAATATTCAAGTGGGTAGTTACTCAGCAAAATGAAAAAAATGCAGGTAAACAGTTGACAAAAGGCACTATTAAAAAATAATATGTTTATTTCTTACAATTTCTTAATCAAATTTAACAATCACCGTTTATTAATCACCGAATAAGATTATAATATTATATATAATTTCTTATTGAGGCCATAGCTTAAGTGTTCGTTTCCAAAATTGGAAAGAGGTTTGAAGCTTATGTATCCTTAACAAAAACAAACAAAATACCAGATAATTTTATCACAAAGGTCAAAAGGATTAAAAATGTAGGCTAAAAACTATAAAATTGCACAACAACACATCAAGTGTTCATAACTTTTTTAAGTTGTTTTAAATACGGATATTAAGTTAAACACACATAACAAGGTCTCCAGTTAATACAGAAAATAAGTATATATATAGCATAGTGGTTCGTCGACCGACGTCCGTTTTCTTCGTACTCCCTTATCATGGTTTGATGCTGCAACATGTTTATTAGTTTTAGTCTGCCAGCTCTTTGATGGTATTTCAAAGAACCCTCTTCTTCAAATCATCATATCCATAGAACAACTGTTTTTCTCTGCAACAATAAAACAGAAATATATAATATCCAATAATGATTATTATATAGGAGTTTTTTGTTTAAAAGCGTAAAAAAAAACTACTTACGTTTACACCGGTCTCTCTGGTTACTTCTGACAAGTTTTTGCCTTGATTATGCATATCAATTATTTGAGTTCTTTTTACTAAATCTATATAACAATGCATATTTACTCATTTTCGTAAAATAAGTAGACAATACACCTGGTTAAAAATAAAATTGAACGAAAGGCGCTGGAACGATAATCGAAATTAACTTAGCGAACAACCAATTGAGCTTAGTCATAACTCTTTGGTCTAAGTATTATTTATACTACCTACTAGTTATTTTTTATAAGTAAATCCATATTCAACCTACCCTCTCAAGTTTGAAAACTAACACATAGATAATCAAATATTTATAAATTGATACTTATTCAATTTTAATATCTTCATCTCTTTAAAAGAAATTATAAATTATTTCAATGTTTGAAGAAACAAAAAGAAAGTACAAAAATAAGCATTAATTAAGCATTAATCATTTGAAGCACAGCGGCGCCATCTATTAACAGTATAATGTAATGTTGTCGATAGCAACATTTCAATCAGGTTTTACGCTAGATGGCGTCATTTCTCGCTTCACACGATTTTATTTCTGTACTTCCTATGCACTTTTGCAGCAGACTTTATGTATGTGAGTATATTTATCTGTTTCCTCATAGCTCCTAATCTACCAATCGGAACTCGACATATGAGGTATCGTTAGAACCGTCTTCATTGTCCGCTGAACATAGGCTACTTGACGTGTCACAAAAGTCGACATGGCGCCCTCTAGCGGACAAAAAGTATGTGTTAAAAAATAAAAATGGAGATAAATACGCCGTGTTTGGTATCATTTGAAAGGGCTACATTTGTAAATTTCGAAAATATTGCTCAAATTTAAAGTGACGCCCTCTAGCGGACAAAAAGTCATGTGTTAAGTTTAACACCAAAATTGTTAAATAAAAATAAAGTAAAAAAATAAAACCCGACTACGACAAAAAAAAAAACGACGCTGAAAAAGTATGAAACAAGATTTTCATACTTCGAACAGAACAAAAAGAAAAACCGTAGTCACACGTTATTAAAGTGTTTCGGTTGGTACCTATAATGTGTGACTGCGGCTTTTCTTTTTGTTCTGTTCGAAGTATGACCGACTCAAAATGTACTCAACCAGCCCATTAGTAATGTCCGCAAAAATTTATAACAAACTGTCAAATGATATTAGAGAAGTAAAGAAAACAAATATTTATTAATAAATTGAAACACTTTCTGGAATCCAAGACACACTCGTACTACTCGGTAAAAAAAATTTTTGATGATAAATCGATTGTAAAATAAATTATTCTCTGTCTTATTCACCAAAGATTTTGTTAAGATATTTATTAAATATATTTCATGTAATATAGTATGAAATATAGACAACTGAATAAAATATAAATTCCCACATATATAATAAAATTATTTAATAATAATGTCGGTAAAAAATAAATGAAAGTACGTGACATAATTTACCAATACATACACACAGATGTAATAATAATATATATACGTAATTATTTTTTTTAATAAAAAATCAAATTTTATTATACTGTAGACATCAAAACAAATAAATATTAATAACTTAATAGGAATATATACTAACTGAAAATAATTATATTTACAAACGGGTAGAAAAATAAATTATTTGGCATCAAAAAATTCATCCACATCGATATCAATAATTAATTTAATTAAAATATACATAATTTAATAATGAAGAAGATAAAAATAAATAAAAATAATTGTCAAAATTTACCTATACCATACAAAGACATAATAATAACATACATACACAATTTAATTTAAATAGAAACATGATTTAATAATAATGACGATATAAGGCAATAAAAATATCTGAAATAATTTACATATACAAAGACATAATAATATATATACATATATTAATTTCAATAATAACGATTCTGTAATAATGACGACAAAAAATAAATAAAATATCTGACATAATTTAACAAAACTTATACATACACATAATAATACAATAACATGCATACACAATTTAATTTAACTATATACATAATATAAAAATAATGATGTCAAAAAATAAATTGACACTGAAATACATGAGTACTTAAATATGAAGACTGTCATTGAAGAAGCCAAACAATGCACAGATAACTACGCTGAACGATTAAAGCTCCATCCCCAACCCATTGAAAAGCATGCTTCTAATATGAAATCCAATCAATCGCTTGAAAAGAGCAAATGTGCTATATGACTAAGGAGAGTTAAAGCAGTGGCTTTAACCCACCAACATTTCTAACTACTGCAACATATCTGATTATAGTCAAATAGACTAATCGCAGATTATATACGGAGAAAAAAATATCTGACACAATCTACCAATACTTATACACAGACATAATAATATAATATTCAAACTATTCAAAGACATAATAATATAATATTCAAACATCTATTAGATCTACCTACAATAATTAATTCCATGAATTGTTACATAGCCTTCATCCTCTCTCCTAACTTTGCTGTGGCCGACCGGGTCCATATTGATCTTGACAATATTTTGTACTATCAATGTACATAATATGGAATGCATTAAATTATTGAGTAAACTCAAGCATTCATAAAATAATAAGAAATGAAAAAATAATATGACTTGCAGACAAAAACTCCTTTTTTTTAGAATAAAATCAGGTAATAATCACACGACCGCAGCGTATACAAATTTGGACTTAACTAATTCAAATTCAATTACTGACGATAACGCAAACAATGTTACAATTTACAAATAGCCCTTTAATGTACTTGTGAAACATCAAGATTGTTACAGTCAAAATAAAAATTAGTCATTTTAACGTTTGCCTATTTACAACTATCTTACCTACTGTATTCCTTTTTTTCGTGATTTCAGTTTTGGTCGCATATAAAAAAAAATGAGTCAAGTACGCAATTACAATATGTAATTGCGTAGGTACTTGAGTCAATTTTTTTTATTGTTACAAACAATAAAAAAATGAGTAACCGTATTCAAAATCACAAATAGAAAGAAACTTTAAAATTCATTCAATATTAATCAAGTTAGAATAGAAACCTTTCAAATCTGATGGAAAGGGAAACTATCAAATCTTATACTAATATTATAAAGCTGAAGAGTTTGTATGGTTGAACGCGTCAATCTCAGGAACTACAGATTCGATTTAATTTTTTTTTTTGTGTTAGTTAGCTCATTTATTAAGAAAGGCTACAAGCTATATAACATCAAAATGTGATCAATAGGATCGGAGTATCGTTGCAAAAACGGGGGAAAATTATTCCTTTTGAGTGCTTTCATTGCGTGCGCCGCGTAAACGGTTTAAGTTATAGAAAAATTATGTATTATAAAATTGTTCTCCTTTAAAAGTTCTAAAAAAAGTTTGCAACAGCATAATTATGTCTCTCTGTATCTCTTGATGTTGGCTCACTATAACCTTTTTTATGGCAGACAAATTTGATCTAAAATAATGCATTATTTGGGAAGGTCTTTTTACAAACATAACATTAATCCTTATCCAAATAAATACAATATTCATTCAAAGTACAACATAAAAACAACACAACTAACACTAACAACAACAACAACAACAGTAATAACTTATTTTTTATTTTATTTTTTCTGTTTGAAGTATCTGTTATTTATTTATTGTGCAAACCTACCACAGTATTGTCTTTTTTAACCCAAAGGTTGACTGGTAGAGAATGCCTTGTTGCATTAAGTCCGCCTATGTACCACTACTGTACATGAAGTTTAAATAAATAAATAAATTAATAAAGTATTTAATTTTAGGCACAATTGCCTTTTAAATCATTTGATTTCAATAAATATCTTAGGAGATATCATAGTTTTAAAATAACTCCGCAACCAAAATAATTCAAATTCAAATTCAAACAGTTAAATGTATGTAGATAGTTTAACGTTCGACATACAACCCATTATGTGTTTGTTATATTTTCAACACTGTGCTGCTTATTTACTTTTATTGTCTTAAAGTAAATAAACTGTCTAAACCGTATACTCTCGGGCCATATTTTGTCATCTAAAAATTAATTTAATTTGTATTTTGAGACATACAATTTAAATGCATTATACGGTCTTTCAGATTTCATGTTTATTTTCTGAAGTTGCACTATTTCTTGCGTCTTATTTTGTATATAATCGCAAATGTCATAATATAATATCAAGAACCTACTACACTCGCGCACCAGGAGGGCGGCATGAAAGGGGATGACGGCTATAATATGCACGCAGAAGTACTTTAAAATGTTAACTAATAATTATTATATTTACCTACATAATAATACTGATAAGTCCTTACCTATGAACTTAGCGTTTTTTGAAACGGATTACTTTGAACTGTGATGTCTTCCGATTGACTTGGAATTATAAGATCTAATAAACTTTATATTAAAGACACGTTATTATTTTTTACAAATTACTTATTTATTGGTTTCTTTGTGTTTTGCATATTCTTTGATATTGCAGTATTTATTATCAGGAAATTTAATAAAAGAAGTATTTTTTCATAATAAGAGTTCCAACTTGAAAACGTTACATTTTAAAGTGCAAGCAACATCAATGACGACATAAGACTTTCTTGATACAAACGAATTCTGTGTTATTGGTTTATTTGCTTTAGTTTTGGAAATTTTGTCCTGTTGCTGACCAGAGAAGAAAAGTTATTTGTAAGGCAATAAAACCTAAGTGAAAGCAATTGAAACAAAAATACATATACCATTCATTAGCAGTTCTAAGTTCGTATACTTTATAAATATTGTAGTTATACCGATTGAGACGCAATTTTTCCACAGAAGAACTCAATAAAATACATATTACGAGTTTTCTTAAAGTTCATAAAAAATTGGTTATAAATAATAGCGATATAACAGAAAATACAACAACAAATAGGTAGCTATGCCGGAAGTCATTGGTTCCATTCCCACCCAGGACTAATGTTTGTGTGATGATGAGCACGATCATTTGTCCTGTGTCTGGGTGTAATTTATCTATGTATAATATGTATCTATGTATAATATGTATTTATCTATGTATTTATGTATTTAGAAATATATAAGTATGTTTATCAGTTGTCTAGTACTCATTACACAAGCTCTGCTTAGCTTGGGACTAGACAGCGTTGTGTTATAGATGTGGAAAAAAAAAAGAATAATGTGCCTACAATTATATAAAGAAAATTTGAACTTATTAAGTCAATCCAAAGACAACACAGTTCAAAATGACCCGTTTTGAAAATGGCAATTTTATAGGTAAAGATCTAATCGCGGTCGTGGGCAAATCCTAGTAACAATTTAAGAATGCACATACAGAAATGTGATGTCACCACCGTTAAGTTACTGTTACTCAAACTAATATTTGGAATTGTTATTGCTGCTTCATTTACTAACCAATTGTTATGTTGTTTTTAGAAAAAGATTTCTTTTTACGTGGGACACTCAGAAAGTTTTGAGAAACTAAGAAAGTAACTTCTATGGATAAAATATTTTTATTAAATCTTTTCAAAGAATTCTCCACCAGCGTCTAAACAAAGTTTCATGCGTCTGAACCAATTTTCGAAATATTTTTCAGTCCGCCGCAGACACCTCTTCCACGGCCTTCTCGAACGCTGCTAGCGCTTCTTCTGGCGATTAAAACTGTATCCCTATAAGCTGATTTTTTATTTTAGGGAATAAAAAGAAGTCACACGGTGCCAGGTCAGGACTGTACGGAGGGTGCCCCAAGACTGACCGGTGTGGTGTCCAGGAAGTCCCTCGTTTTGCGCCCTGAGTGCGCGGGCGTGTTGTCATGGTGAAGCAGTACCCTGCGGAGCCCGATGTTCGGTCGCCCGTTGCACATTGCAGATAAAACTTCTGAAAGGCATTTTGTGGTATATCATTCGGCGCTGATGCTGCTTTGATCTCGTAATGAAATTGAAATCAGATACCTCGTCAAAGTGAAGAAACTAGCGATCAAAATTTTCCCTGCGCTTTTCGATCGTTTGACGCTTTGTTTCTAGATCGTATTTGATAAATCCAGAATTAGTCACCTGTCATAATGTCGTAAACGCGCCGAATTTGCCTGTTTCAAATTTTTTAATCATATCACGGCACCACTTCACACGGGCCTGCTTCTGAGCTTCGGTGAGGTAGTGCGGCATCCAGCGGCAAACTATCCTCCTCGCGCGAAGGTGCTCGTGTAGAATCTTGTGAACGCTTCTCGAACCAATCTGCAGTGTATGCTGAATCTCGTCGTGTATAATTCACCTGTTTTCTCGAATTATTTTTTCTACTGCTAGCAAACTTTCTTCCGTGACAGCCGTCGTAGGACGACCACTCCTTTGTTTATTCCCCAAAGTAAGGCGACCGCGCTTGAACTCGCTATACCAGCGGTAGATGGCTGCTTTTGGACGTCCTTCATCCATAAAAGCAATTTGAAATCGATCAAATGACTCATCAGGTTTTAGGCCACATTTACAATCGTAGAAAATCATCGCACGAAAATGATCTCGATGCAGATCCATTTTTAAATGAGACACGATAATTTGATTTGGCTTTCGAAAAACTGTGGATGGAAATTCGAAATTCGAACAATGGTATTTTCACTTTTAATAACCAACGTTTTCAAAATAATTACAAGTGGCCAGTGCCTTATACATAAAAACTTTTTTTCGCAAAACTTTCTGAGTGGCCTCGTAGTGATATTTGTTGTTTAGTATAAAATTTTGTATAAAAACAAACACAGCCAAATACCCATTTATTTTCGATGCTTACATTTATTGTTTTAAAGTCATCTGCACCTTGTATCGTCAATAGATAGGTACCTATTATCTAGATAGGTATACGAGTGTGTCGCATGGTCCCACCATCCTGCCTATGACATTGAAAACTAATGGGATAATTTTAAAAAAATATTGAGATATCTTTAATTTCAGAAGACGGTAGTCATAGAATTCGTTCCATGGCTGAGGAGGAGTTAAAGAGTTAACAGAAGCTAAAAGCATTCTCTTTTAATACTATGTGGCAGAGATGTTACGGAGGTTTGTTTCCGACTCCAGAAGTTTGAAACTTCCGATTAATTTTGAACTTCTGATTCCAAATAAGGTTCCGATAAATTTTAATCGGAACTTATAACGAAGGTACAAACAAGTTTATACTTATACTTGTCACGTGAGGAACCTCCTGGACAGAAGGTAATGGGGTAGGATGCAGTTTGTAGATTACCCATTCACTAGTTGTCTTTAGGGTTCCGTACCTCAAAAGGAAAAAACGGAACCTATATAGGATCAATTTGTTGTTCGTCTGTCTGTCTGTCAAGACCCTTTATCTTGGGAACGCGTAGAGGTATTGACTTCAAATTAAAACCATATACTCAGGTCTGCGGTCCGAAAAAAAAGATACGGCCGTTTAAGTCGCAAAAAGGTATATTTCGACACTCTAAAGGGAATCAAAATTCATAGGGTACTTGCCGTTGATACAGAAACCTGAAATTTGACATAAAGCAAGTGCTTTTATTATAGGTATAGGAATAAATCTGAAAACTGAAAATTTGTTGTTACGTCACCAAACAAATGTTTTTTTTTTTTGCGATTCGGAAACATCTTCGAGACTCCATTCGGGAATTGAACTATTTAATTAGGTAAGTTTGTACGGAACCCTCAGTGCGCGAGGTCGACTGGCACTTGCCACTTTTATATTTAGAATGTTGTGAGTTCGTTCTTCATTTATACTAAGCCGAGTTTACGATAAGTTTAAGGGCGGAATTCACCAATAAAACTAATCGCGATTTAACGTTTGGCGCGCATATACGAGTATAATTACGTTTAGCCGCTGTCACTAGTGTCACTTGTAAAAATACAACAAAAGAAAAATACAGACAAGTTTTATTGGTGACTTCCGCCCTTAGTGTTTCATTTAACGCTTCTGCCTCCGTTCGTTTCAGTTCCGGTTCCGACAATCCTATAAAGTCCAATTCAAAATTCGATTCTTATATAACCAGTTCCGTTACATTTCTACAGTCTATATGTATTTTTAAATATCTATTAGATAATTAGGTATAATCATAAGTTCACAACATGACTGCAACATTCATAAGTTATTGTGGGATTTACCGCAAACCAGAACGCAGCCCTAGGAAACTGCTCAAAGTATACGCTACTTTGTATTGCTATTTTTAAATCTGCAATTACAATGTATTCACGAATTCTGCGTGGTCTTGTATAGTTTCAGTTTGTAACTATAGTACAGTTAACATCACTTACGCCTGACAAAAGCTGCGATAGAGTTTAATAAAACCATTCATACATACAATGGAATGAAGTTTTAACATTATTAATGTGGAATTAGATAAAAATAATGGCTTTTAACATAACCAAACCCAAATGATTTACTAACATTACAAGGGGATCTGGATTTAATGATCACTGTTCTAACCTAACCCACATGATCGCTTCGTTAGCTCGCCACCACGTTCTAATGGTCACTATTCTAACTTGACCTTATCCAGGCGCGAATTTTAACTTAATCTAACCCAAATGATTCACTAACATTAGAAGGGGTCGAAGTGCTCTGGCCCAGGGCCAGCCCAACAACAAGATAAGATAGGTACAATCATAAGTTCATAACATGACTGCAACATTCGTAGACTATTGGGGATTTACCGCGTTATCTCTGCTTTTCTTTCCATTAGCGTTTTAAACAAAGAGGCTGGACTATGCCCTGAACCAGGGCCAGCCCCGGGAGGCCGCGAGAGGTCGCCGCCATCGATCGCTTCCACGAAGGCATTGTTCATTGTGGTCACGGTTTATCAACTAACTTAACTGGAAAGTATTATTATGTAAAATAAAACAGATCTAGAGAAAACATCTACTATTTCTGACCATCAGGCGCCTAATCACGTAAAATCATTTATACATTTTTTTCAAATCGCATCATTCTATTGAACGGTGTCCCGGGGCAGGTGTGTCGTGGCGGTGTCTTTGGACATCGCCAATGCCTTCAACTCCTTGCCCTGGAGTAGCATTAGGAGGGCACTCCGGTACCACTGGGTGCCCGACTGCCTCTGACGTGTGATCGAGGCCTACCTGTCGGACAGGTACATCATCTACCCTGGTCACCAGGCAGAGTGGAAACGGGGAGAGATGTCATGCGGTGTTCCACGGGGATCGGTACTAGGACCGCACTTGTGGAACATCGGGTACGACTACGTGCTGCGCGGCGACCTCCCTGACGGGGTCAGCGTGGTCTGCTGTGCAGACGACACGCTGGTCCTAGCGCAGGGAAAGTCGTACCAGGCGGCGGTTGAATTAGCGACACGCGGGGTTGCGATAGTCGTTGATAGGATCCAGCAGTTGGGACTTGAGGTGGCGCTGCACAAGTCCGAGGCCATGTGTTTTCATGGCCATCGGAGCGCGCAGCCTCGGCGTTCCCAACTAACGGTAGGAGGAGTTCACATCGGCGTCGGGTCGACGATGAAGTACCTGGGACTCGTTTTCGACAGCCGGTGGAATTTCGAGGAGCACTTCCGACGTCTGGCTCCCAAACTGAATCAGACTGGGGCTGCCCTCAAGCGGCTCCTGGCCAACCTTGGGGGTCCAGACGCGTCCTGCCGGAGGCTCTACGCAGGCATCGTCCGGTCCATGGCCCTTTATGGGGCGCCGGTGTGGGCGCCGTCACTGCGAAAGCGACTGGCGGCCCAGCTGAACGCGTGCCAGAGGGCCATGCGGATGGTGCGGGGATACCGCACGGTTTCCCGCGAAGCAGCGAGCCTCCTTGCTGGTCAGCCACCATGGGATCTGGAGGCAACAGGCCTTGCACGCATGCACGATCTGCGCGTGGAGATGCAACGCCGGGGCGAAACTACGCTGGCGCGACAAGTCGCGGCATGGCGGAAAGAGTTCCGGCGGGATCTCATGGCGGAATGGCGACAGCGACTATCGCAACCCAGTGCTGGGCACGCCATATTTATTGCGATAAGTCCCCTCTTTGAGGAGTGGCTGGAAAGGCAACACGGCGTCCATACCTTCCGCATGATGCAGGTCCTCACCGGACGGGCGGGATCTGTCTCTGCCAGCAGTAGTGAGTCAATTTTTTTTATAGCCAAGTAAATAGCTGTAACATGGACAGCTTTAATTCAAGTCCAAAACTTTGCAAGAAAATTAAAAAAAACTTAATTGCTAATGTCACTAATTTTAAATTTAAAAGTACTCTAATACAATACACATTTAAAGAAAATTAAAATTCAGAATCTACGCCTTATAAATTTTTTTAATTTTGTATTGGAATGAAAAATTTGGGCCTTATTTTCATAAAACAATAAAAAGACGATAAAAAAAATCCACAGGGTGCGAGAAGTGTTTAGGGGTCTGAAAGGATAGCAGATTAACCTTCCCGTCGACCATTTCCATTTGGCAAACGTTCCACCAAATACCCTGTATGTATAAATGTATGTATGTTATATAAATAAGCAGAAAAAACAAAACATACTCTATCGCATTAGGTTACCCTGTAAAGATAGTTTAAGTTGGAAAATAAATAAATAAATAATGGTAGTTTTCAAACGAGGTCTTATACGCCCTGTACCGGAGGAACGGAAATGATACAGAAATGAGTGCCACTGTCAACGTGTTATTACAAGATATCAAAGCCTCGAGCACAGGCGCAGGGTAGCCAGCCTATCGAAAGAAAGAAAGAAAGAAAGAAAGAAAGAAAGAAAAAACTTTTATTCGTACCTCACACATACAGTAGAATTACAAAAAAAAGTATAAAAAGAATAACATAAAATCTGTGCAAGGCCAAAAAGGCGCCTAACTCAGCATATGCTGCGATATTTAAAACGATTTTAAACGATAAATAACGCAGCGCTGGTATTCTGCTCTATCGGTATTTTACAGGTTGCATTTTGGAGAGTGTGCGCGGGAATTGCATGACTTGATTCCGCCGTCTCCTTTCTACCATCGGACAACCCGACGTACGGCGAGTATCCACCCTTACGTTGTTAAAACTTCAACGGTCCGGACTAAGCGTTTCGCTTCGTCGTTTATACCGCGTACATCGAAGGACTGGAACAATTTGTCTGCTGCGGTCTTCCCGTCCAACTATAATTTAGGTGTCTTCAAGGCTAGAGTGAATAGGCTCTTAATAAACTAGTGCGCCTCACCATCAATGATTGCATCGCTGCTTACCATCAGGTGGGATCGCAGTCAAGCACTGGTTTACATGAATTAAAAAAAAAAAAGATATCCTTTTCTGTCAAGACAGACACAAGCTAGAATATATGCCATTGGAGCAGCTTTAGTGCTGACAGAGGGAGAAACAAATGGATTTTTAATTACTGTTAAGTAATTAAAAATCCGTTTGTTAAAAAATATATTTACGAAAATTTGTTCTTAATTACCTATTTGATAGTTACATCAAATACATAATTAAGAACTAATTTTCGTAAATATATTTTTTTCTTAATTGGTAGACATTATGATATGATGTAACAATTTTTTTATTTTTTTTTGTTATTTTATGACATTTGATTTATTATATAATTATATGTACATTAAATATAATAATACGAATATATACATCTTAACTAATAATATCGGCGTTCACGCGCCATTGTCTTTCTATTGTGTCTCTAATTACGCACTCAAAAGGAATATACAAACTAAAAATAATAATATGTACAAACGGGTAGAAAAAGAACTCATAGGGCATAAAAAAATTCATCCACATTGATGTCAATGGGAAAAGTGCCCAGAATGCTGGCAGCATTGCCACATTGGATAACAATGCTGATTCGTTGACCGAAGAAAAGCCCAGCCCTCTGGTCACGCGAAGAGTCGACCAGCTATTTGCTAATATCCCGAACAACTCGATGAGCGCTCGGACCCCATAGCCCTAGTGTTTCAACCCCAAACGGCTCAAACTAACTATAACTTCCGATGAGGTTAATTATATTTACGTCGTATGAGGTTTTCTGCACCTACAGCAGCTGTTCCAGCACAGCCCGCCGTACTCAGAAGATGGGATGGCGCAAGGGGGTCGACACATGGTGCATCCCACGCCAAAGGCCAACCCAACTTCCGAGGCATGATAGTCATCCCGTCTGGCCTATTCCCATCGTCACGTGCCAAGCCATTGGGTTCTAAAACAGCTGGCACCCCGGCGGTGACAAGAGCTCGACGGATGATGTCATTAATGCTGGCATGCCGTGCTATCCGGCCAGCGCTTGTAACAATAAATAAAACTGGGCAAGTGCGAGTCGGATTCGCACTCAGAGGGTTCATTACAAACTTACCTATGTAAATAGTTCAATTCCCGAATGGAGTCTCGAAGATTTTTCCGCGTCGCAAAAAACAGTTTTTTTTGTGACGTAACTACAAATTTGCTGTTTTCTGATTTATTCCTATACTTGTGCTATGAGACCTCGCTTCATGCTAAATTTAAGGATTCTGGGTCAACGGAAGGTACCCTATGAATTATGTTTCTATTGAGAGTGTCGAAATATACGTTTTTTGTGACATAAACGGCCGTATCTTTTGTTTCGTTAACTCAGAAGTTTGATTTTTTGAGAGCTTCAAGTGATCAAAGACTTGAGTATGTGGTTTTAATTTCAACTTGATACCTCCACGCATTCCCGAGTTAAAAGGTCTTGACAGACAGACAGACAGACAAAAAAGTGATCCTATAAGTACCCTATGAATTTTGATTCTCTTGAAAGTATCGAAATATACGATTTTTGCGACATAAACGGCCGTATCTTTTTTTTCGTTACCGATCGTTCGGACCGCAGTCCTGAATATATGGTTTTAATTTCAACTCGATACCTGTACGCGTTCTCACGATAAAGGGTCTTGACAGACAGACAGATGAACAACAAAGTGACCCTATTAGGGTTCCGTTTTTTCCTTTAGAAGTACGGAACCCCAAAAAAAAACAAAATATGTGTGTGTGTATGTGTTTGTTTTAAGGACCATGCGAGGACATGCGCATGAATACACAAGGCACATCTGTGGACCTCGCCTCCTCTTCCCAGGTTGACCTCGGCGGCGTCGTCCATCCTCAGGCCCTCACTTTGTAAAGGCTCTACCCAGCGGTAAGTCTGCATGTGGCTGATGTGACCTGAAAATCCCATTTTAGCCTTTTTTCCGACATCTATAATCCCAATCTTTAAGCGCAGCGCGGTGTTTCACATTCTGTTGGCTCTTTTGACAGCCAGAATGCTGTGCTCCATTATTCTTTGACGCAAGGGCTGCCCGGCTGGTTCAAAAAATGAATGCGAAGAAGTTGGGTAGGCCTTTGCCCAGTATGGGCAAAAAAAAACCTTTTAAAACACAAACTTCCTAAAGGTTTTCGTGTAATCTATAAGTACTGCAGGCCTAGCCAAGTTACGACCGTTTCGTCGATCGCCTCGAGTCAGCCACGCCTCCTATTCCTTTGTTCTGACCACGTGACTGAGCGTTGAGATGCCGTTCTGATGAATGATGAATCGAAACGAAACGGTTGTAACTTGGCTAGGGGGGCAGATTTATTTTATAATTTCTTGGATACTGAATTAAAGAGTAAACATTTATAATTTTTTTTTATTAAAAAAAAAGACAGATGTTGTGTTGAGTTACAGTTATGATGATGAGTTACAGATTTTCTCGCGGAAGGTTCATCAGGTAATATAAGACTGAGTTCCACGGAGTAGTACGTAGTGATTTGGTGATGGTAGAGATGATAGTGCAGTCTTCATTTAAAATTCAAAATATTTTTATTTCACATAGGCCTACATGGGCACTTATAAAACGTCAGAAGCTAGTGCACGGTTCCAAATTGGTCGTTTCCTATGTCGAAAAACCGGCAAGAAACTCCATAATTACTCTTTTAAAAAAAATGGTTGATGTAACAGTATTTCCATATTACAGTACTAATAGATATTATGTAAAAACAGTGTAAACCAGTCAATATTGTACCCAAAAACACAGTAAGAATAATCATAATAAAAAAGTGAGTCGTCATAATAGGAAGTAATCTAAAAATTCGTGGAGTCTACAGTGTTCTCACATTCACATTATAGAAAAAAGAGGCTATATAAAAAAAAGCAAGCAAATTTAAGTATGAATAATTACAGTTATCAATAAATGAAATGTTAACAAAATAAATTACTAACGAATTTAAGGTAGTTCAAGTCTAAATAATTTAAAGAATATTGCAAAAGCAATATGTTAGAAAAAAAATGTATATATTAAAACAATCGTCGTCCTCATGTCTCGTACTTTTTTCCTTCAAGCTCCGTCCTTCAGAAAACAGGTGACGGTGAAGCACACGTCGACTTGTCTGCTTTGCTGAGAGTAACCGGCAGTGTATCTGTACAGAGAGTGTATAGAAGCATAATCAGCCTTTTTTTAATCTTCCCACTGCTGGGACTCAGGCCTCCTCTCTAGGAGAGGGAATGGGCCGTAATCCACCACGCGGGCCCAGTGCGGGTTGGTGGAATAGAATAGAATAGAATAGAATAGAATAGAATAGAATAGAATTTTATTTTGCAAATATGGGTATTATACATAGTTCTTAAGATTACATTACAGCTCAGCCACATTTTACCATTCGGCATGCAAACAATTAATATTATTTATATATTTTTTTTTTATATATTTTATTTATCTCAGGACCCTGAGGTCCTGGACCTTTGGGAGGCGTACAAGGAGCCGAAGCCAACTCGCAGAGGCCCTTTAGATAATTATAATGGAACATGATACCAACCGACGATTATCCCTGTACGCGCTATGCTAGTGCACCCAAGGACAACCCCCGGTTATTGAAAAACTGTTGCGATATAAAGAGAACAAAGATAATAGGGCTATGGTTTTTGGAATCTTAAGTGGACTGGTAACATGGAACTATGTCAAGACTATGGCCCCTGCCTGAACAACGTTATTAATATGCATCGAAAAAAGGCAGGGGGTGACTTGCACACTCAATAAATGGGCCCCCAAAAACGGCTGCTAGCACGAAGTGACGTAGCAACAAGAGGGCAACATATCCTGAGGTGCTTGAGGAGTGGAGAGGTATACCACGGCTATCAGGACAATCCCGGAAGTACGGTCAAGATCCCTACCAGCACCTTACTGGATTATACTTCCTTCTCCCGAGCACGTTTGCTCTTGCGAATCTCCACTCAGGCCAGCCAATAAAGGCAAGAGAGAGGTGGGAGCTCAGTTCCTCGTCAGTGTTCACTACGGCCGGCCAATAAAGGCAAGCCGGAGATGAAGAACAAGAATTTTCCCGGGAGATCGGGTCCGTGGGGTCGCTAATGCCCAACAGTTCGCCACAAAACTGCGCTGCGGATTGTATCTCTCTTAGTCTGGCCCCTCACCCTAGGCATATTACGGCAAAGCAAACTTTACCGATACAGACCTAGGGTATATTGGAGCACGCAAGCCCCACCACGACGTCAACGTAGAGATACGGCGATGGGGTTATTTATATTATTGTTATTACACGTAAAAATGTTTTTGATCAATTTATAAATCACTATTATTAAATGTTAAATCATCAATTTAATTTAATTAATATGTATGTATTAAAGGGAAAATATAAATTATTATCTTTAGACTATATATTATGTCATTACAATTACAAATAATAAACCATTATCATTAGATTATATAAAATGTCATTACTATTACAATTCAAATGTCAATACCAAAATCTAAATGAAAATATCAAAAACCAAAATATCAAAAATCAAAAAGTCAAAAATCAAAATATCACAAACCAAAATGTCAAAAATCAAAATGTCAAAAATCAAAATGTTCAAAATCAGAATGTCAAAAAACCAAAATATCAAAAACCAAAATATCAAAAATCAAAATGTCAAAAATCAAAATGTCATAAATCAAAATATCAAAAACCATAATGTCAAAAATCAAAATGTCCAAAATCAAAATGTCAAAAATGAAAATGTCAAAAATCAAGATGTCAAAAATGTCACTAATCAACAAATATTTTTCTCCAGTAGGAACTCAGTTACACTGTAGTACGTTTTATCTAACAAAAAATTCCGTAATTTACTTTTAAACTGTGCTGTATTTAAAGCTTTCCAACCACTCGGCAATTTATTGTAAATAATTGGGGCCATGCAATAAATGCTCTTACGCATTAAAGCGGTTTGACATGGTACTTGGCATAATTTGCTGTTATCACGCCTATTCCTTGGGAATACATCAGCCAGGCGTTCAAAACGAGATGGATTTTGCTTAACAAACATAGCTACTTCCAAAATTAACAGGGAAGTGTCAAGATTTTATGTAGCTTAAAATAGGGCACGCAACTGTCTATCGATTTCAGTTTGAACACTGATCGGAGACATCTTTTTTGGGCCTTAAACGCTATATCTCGATCAGTTGAGTTTCCCCAGAAAATGATGCCGTAGCGCAAGTGAGATTCAACTAATCCGTAGTAAGCCGTAAGGAGGGATTTGATATCAACTATGGAGGATAACCTATATAACACATAAGCGGATGAACTCAATTTTTTACACAAAATATCTTTAGTGCTTTCCAATTTAAATTGCAATCTATTTGTAACCCTAAAAATTTGGTATCCCCTGCTTCCTCAATTTTGTCATTTTTGTAATGGATGTTAAGATTAGTGCCGCCGGGAGTACGTTGTCTAAAGTGCATTATCTTTGTCTTACCTAAATTAATATTTAAATTATTTTCGTCTAGTCATTTAATTAGTGCGTCAAGAGAATTATTAATATCCTTTTCATATGTATTTGCACTTATACAAGGAATTGTTACTGTGCTATCGTCTGCAAACATAGTTATAGGATGTTCAAGGGACTTGGGCATATCATTAACATAGGTTATAAATAAAAAAGGGCCCATCACGGTTCCTTGTGGTACACCATATGAGATTTTACGTTCTCGAGATCTTATTATCTCTTCGTGTTTTTTAACTATGTTAATGCGACTAACTTCGGTTATTTGTGTTCTGTTTTCCAGATAAGATTTTATAAGTTCGAGCACGTTACCTCTAATGCCATAGATTTCTAATTTATTAAGTAATATATTATAATGTACATAATCGAACGCCTGTGTCATATCGCAAAAAATAGCGCATATGGGGGATCGTTTATCCATGCTTCTCATAATAGTATTCAAAAAGTCATAAATTGCCATATTGATGGTTCTGTGCTGTCTGAATCCTTTTTGTTCTTCGCAAAGTATATTATATTTTTCCATATAATTATATAACTCCTTGCAAATATATTTCTCGAATATCTTTGAAATAACCTGTATAAGTGAAATAGGTCTATAATATTCCATCAACTCCCTATCTTCTTTCTTAAATAAAGGTTTTATTATAGACGTTTTTAAAGCTTCTGGATATATACCCGTACAAATAATTAGGTTAAGTATGTAGCTTAAATGTTCGCATATCTCTGTTGAGACAGACTTCAGTACCTTCGTGGCGATTCCATCAAAACCAACACTGCTAGTATTTTTTAGCAATTTTATTATTTTATTTAAATCGTGTGGTGTGCTAGGTGCCATAAACATTGAATTATGTTTCATGGAGGACATGCATGTTTTCGGCTTAGAGTCAACGCCTATTTTCGGACGTACTTTATCAACGAAAAAGTCATTAAAAGCACTAGCGATATCAAAAGGTTTGTATAAAATTTGATTACCAATTTTAAGTTTCTCGATTCGTTGTTTAGGTGTATTGTACTTTGTCTGATTAATTACCTGCCATGTAGTCTTTGATTTATTTTGGGATTGCTGTATTTTGTGGTTATTTTGAGCTTTTTGTGTTAAATTAATTATTTTATTATATAGTCTAGAATAAGTAGTGAATTTCTTTTTGTTTTCATGGGTAGGTTTCAACCTGGAACGCCACAAGAGTTCTCTTTTTTTCCTACTGCACAATTTAACGCCACGCGAAAGCCATTTTGGTTTATTAATGAGGTTTATTTTTATTTCTTTATACGGAAAACATAACTCGTAAAATAATTTGAATGTGTCAATAAATTCATTGTAAGCTACGTTGGGGTCATCAGTAAGATATATCTCCGAAAATTTGAGACTACTTATGCTATTTTTAAATTTCTCAATATTCTCGTTACTGTAATCTCTTCTAGTTATATACCAGGATTTGATATTATATACATTGGGAACTGGGCATTGCAGTAGCTGTGCTGTATGGTCTGATAATGCAAACTCAAGTACATCTGTCTTAAAACTCTTCTTAAAATTATGCGCAAAATTATCTATACATGTCCCACTAGATATTCGAGTTGGCTGTTTAACAGCAAGTTTCAAATTGAAACTTAGTAGCAGATACTCAAGTGCAACTGAATTGTTACTCGGTTTTAAAACATCAATATTAAAATCGCCTGCAATTACTACATTCTTGGACCGCCTGTTAGATATCTCTTTAAGTAAAGTTTCAAGTTTATCAAAACAGTCATTTAAATTCCTAGCGTTTGGTACCCTGTAAATACATACCACTATTAATTTATAATTAATAAGCTCGACAGCACAACATTCAAAAACCCCTGGTGATGACAGTTTTGATATTTGAGGTATTTCCCTCCATTGGTGGCAATTATAGTAAAATCAAAGAGAGGTGGAAGGACTATTTTGAAAGACTGATGAATGAGGAAAACAACTGGAATGGGATTTTAGAGAGCAAACCAGTGAACGTGGGTTTAGTGAGAATGATTAGTATGGATGAAGTCAGAATAGCTATAAATGGAATGAAGAATGGTAAGGCAATTGGTCCAGACGGAATACCAGTTGAAGTGTGGAAGTTGCTGCGAGTGGATGGATGGATGTGGTTAGCTTTGTTCTTCAATAAGTTGTTGCAGGAAGAAGCCATACCTGATGAGTGGTGCAACAGTTCCCTGGTGCCCATCTTTAAAAACAAGGGTGATGTGCTTGAATGCAACAATTATAGAGGAATAAAGCTAATGTCACATACTATGAAAGCCTGGGAGAAAGTTATTGAAAGGAGGCTAAGAGAAGAGAGTGAAATTTCACAGAACCAATTCGGTTTTATGCCTGGTCGGGGTACAACGGATGCCATTTTTGCTATACGCCAGCTGTGCGAGAAATACAGAGGTGCGCATAAAAACTTGCACATGGTATTCGTTGACCTCGAAAAGGCATATGACCGGGTACCTCGTGAGGTTCTGTGGTGGGCCCTTAAGGAGAAAAGTGTGCCTGGGAAGTATGTGCAGTTGATCCGAGCAATGTACAGCCAATGCAGTACCCAAGTCCGGTCTGCAGTGGGCAACACTGGCAGCTTCAGTGTGGCTGTCGGCTTACATCAAGGGTCGGCCCTCAGCCCTTACCTCTTCCTGATGATAATGGACGCTCTGACGTCGGGCATCCAGGAAGAGGCTCCCTGGTGTATGCTGTTTGCCGATGACATTGTGCTGGTTGCCGAGAGTGGCCTAGAGGTCCAGAGCAAATTGGAGGTGTGGTGGCACAGACTGGAGAGTGTTGGCTTAAAATTGAGCAGAACGAAAACCGAGTACTTGTTCTGTGATTTCGGTGGTCTCTCCGGTCCTATGCCCTTAGCTCTCGCTGGAACGCCCATACCAATCTGCTCCGACTTTCGGTACCTCGGGTCGCTTATCCAAGGAGATGGCGAGGTAGACCGAGACGTAACAAATCGGATCAATTCAGGATGGATGAAATGGCGACAGGTCACTGGAACAATTTGTGACCCACGGATGCCCCCCAAGTTGAAGGGTAAAATCTACAAGTCCGTGATAAGACCTGTCATACTGTATGGATCAGAATGTTGGGCTGTGAAAAAGACGGATGAAAAAAGATTGCATGTAGCGGAGATGAGAATGTTGAGATGGATGTGTGGTGTGACGAGAATGGATAAAGTGAGAAATGAGTATATTAGAGGAAGTTTGAAAGTGGCGCCAGTGACTGAAAAGTTGAAAGGGAATCGTTTGTCTTGGTATGGTCATGTAAAGAGGAGAGATGAAACGCATGTTACTAAAAGAGTTATGAGTATACATGTGGATGGGTGGAGAGGGCGAGGGAGGCCAAAGAAAAGATGGATGGATTGTGTGAACAGTGATATGAAAGAAAAGGAAGTTAGTGATAGCATGACGGTTGACAGGATAGAATGGAAGAAAAAAACATGTTGTGCCGACCCCAAATAAGATGGGACAAGGGCAGGAAGATGATGATGGTGGCAATTATTAACAATTATACATGCTCCTCCTCGCTTCTTTTCCTGTCTGCTGTAACATGCAGCTAAACTGAAATTTGGTATGCACAGATGCTTTTCGTGACCTTTCATGATAAAATGTTCAGTAATACATATAATATCTACATTTATGTTAGTATCAGATAATTCATTCAAGCATACCGTAAGAGCATTTGATTTATTTAGTAAACCTGCAATATTTTGGTGTAATATGTTAATATATTTACTGGAGAAAAAACTGTTCCTTGGATTCATTTTCTTCGTTGAGAGCATTTTCTTCAAAGATTTCCAATTGAAGGTTGAAAAGGTCCTCAAAGATTACTCGCATGGCGCAGTCTTTTATGACTCCTGACCTTGTATACGTAGAATGGTGATAGCTTAAGTTCAAGTTGGAGTCCAGAACATAAGAATATTGATGTGTAATAATGTCCATACATAGCATGTTGTTGAACATTTCCACTCTTGAGTTATATAAAATATTATAGTCATTATTATATTTGTATGTTGGCAAAGTAATAATTATATTTGTGTTCTATAAATTCTGTAATGCGTTTCTAATGTATGTAATTATGTCAAAGTAACATTTAGTTGTTTTAAAATCTTCCTCGCCGATCATTATTATACAGAAATCATTCTTTGTGTAATGTTGAAGTTTTATTTGTAAATCCCTTAAAAGGTGCATAATACCCAGCTTTGGTGTTAGGTAGTGACATATTTGATAACTGTCTGTAAAATATTCTTCTGCCAAAGTTAATATATTATTAGTTTTATTAGTACTTAATATACATAAGTTATTTTTCAATTTGGTTTTGTTCACTTGTATAATTATATTTTTGCGTTGTCACTTGCTCATTCGAAGGTGGCGCCATCTGTGGACTGGAATGTGTAGTAATCCTTTTTTGTTGGTCGTAGGTTTTGGTTACTTTTTCTTTGACATTTATTTCAAAATCAGTCTGTGTTTGTTTATTTATACATCCTGCTTGTTTTGAATATTTGGACCCCCTTTTTTTAGGCGTAATGGTAGGAGATTGTATCAGACTAGTCACAATTTGTTTGTAGAGTGAGTTCTTACGAATCAAATTATCATTTTCCTTCTTAAGCTTTTCAATTTCCAGGCTTAGTGAGTCAATTTCTCCATTTGCACTACTGAGTTTAATGGTGAGATCATCAATATTTTTCTTTAATTGAGTAATTAAATCAATGTCGTCATCATCTGACATATCCGGCATACTGCATATAGTGCCATCTAGGGTGCGATTGACGAGGCTTTCGTCTAAGTTGTAGTCTGAGTTTGAGTGCGCGCGTGCGCGCCTTACGGTGACGTTATTGATTTCGCTCATCGTTTGTGTACGCAGTACTGATATTTATCACTAGATGTCTATTGCACTGTATCGATTGTTAAGACACTAGATGCCACTTTACTCAATTTTGATGGGTCTATTGTCGTGACTATGAATTCAAAATATTGAAAATAAACGACTAATAATTTGCACTTTATGAGATAAATGAGTTGTTAATATAAATTAGTTATTGTACCTGTAGTTGTTGGTATTATTACATCTTATAGTTGGTTTATACGCTTTCCATAAGCCCGTGTCATTGATTTATTTAAGTTTTAAACACTGCACATATAGTTGTTTATATTGTCACTTTTCACTTTTTTTTTTTTTTTTTTTTTTTTATTCTTGATAGGTTCGCGCTTGACCGCTAACTCACCTGATGGAAAGCGACGATGCGGTCGACGATGGAACGCGCTTACCTAGAAGTAACCTATTCACTCTTGACTTAAAGATTCCCGGGTTGTAGCCATCAGGAAAAACAGATTCCGGCAAGGAATTCCACTCCTTAGCTGTACGCACTATGAATGTGTTCGCAAAACGTTTTGTGCGTATAGGTGGGATGTCCACCATGTACCGGTGGCGCATTGCCGTACGCCTGGTGGTCCGATGATGGAACGGGCTAGGCGGAATTAGGTTATGCAATTCCGACGCACACTCCCCGAAATGCAACCGGTAGAAAACCGACAGGCTAGCAACTCTGCGTCGATGCTCAAGACTTTGAAGCCTCGACTCAACGAGTGCATCATTGCCAATGATCCTCTTGGCTCGCCTCTCAATTGCCTCAAGTGCATCAAGCTGGTATCGGGCAGATCCGTCCCAAAGATGAGAGCAGTACTCCATACACGATCGAACTTGCGCTTGATAAAGTTTGAGCAGCTGTTCCGGCGTGAAGTACTGTCTGACCTTCGCGAGGATTCCCAGCTTTTTTGCTGCCAGTTGAGCCTTTGCTTCGATGTATGGCGATTCACTTAAGTTTTGTGGAAATAACGCTGATTAGCGTCAATTGTCACTTTATGCACACAATTAGATACATAATTAATTAATTAATGCACAATTACTATTTATTTACTTTTTTCAAATACGGAGTCGATGTTAACTGTGCGCCACTAGCGCCCTCCTGGATGTCACATGTCTTCGAATTTTTGGTTCTAGGACATGCCGGTTTTCTCACGATGTTTTCCTTTACCGTTTTGAGAGCAGTGGTGATGAAATAAATTACACAAAGTAATGCGCCTGGTTGGGTTTGAACCCGTGACCTACAACTCGTAAGTGTGGGCCTTTACCACTCGGCCACCACTGCTCCTACAGAGAGCGTACTTATGCAAAATTGATGTAACAAGAAACAACATTAGACAAGAAATAAAAAGCATTCCGAGGCGCGTTTTCATGAATGTTAAAGATCGCTTTGAAGAGTATCAGAGCCGCGAAGGGTGAAATTTGAATAATATTATTTTGGAAAAGTAATTTTGCCATGTCTTCAGTTCCTGATTTTGTAAATTAATGCGTATATATAAATGTATGTGTATGTCTATATGGAGAGCACTAAATCGGTTGCGAACCCAGGTAGGCCGCTGCAAACACAACTAGGCAAAATGGGGTTTTATAGACCCGTCGGATACTCAATGTGAGTGCGGTGCTCCTGTTCCAAACATGAGCCACATACTAGAATGCCCCAAGTGCCCATACACCTGCACTTTGGAGGATTTGATGAGTGCTACCGCTGCTATTAATGTAGCCACCTATTGGGCCCAAACAGTTTGACGAGTTTACCATCGAATCGATAAGAAGAAGAAGAAGAATGTATTTGTTATTTTTTTATGCATCTACAAAAGTGTTTTATTTCTGAGACACTCATTAGTTTCTTATTTATTGACTTTTATAATAAAAATAATAATAAATGCAAATAAATGTTATTCTACAAATAAAAATAAAAATAAATAAAATTGTTTATTCGGTCTCAAACGGTTACATTAGAATGAAACAGTCCCAGTAAGTTATTAGTAATACTTGTGTTGGGATTGTTTCGCTCCTTCCCTGAGACTTAGTAACAAATAAAATAAAACTAAAAATAAAACTTTAGAACAAACAGAAACAACGATTTATAAAATAATAAGCAGCTCTGTGTAGTGTGTAACTGTGTGTAGTGTGTAGTTGTGGGTATGTGTATGTTACTGTATGTTTATGTGTGGGTTTACGTATTTGGTGAAGTGCCATCATTTTCGATGTCAAAGATAACATTGTGTAATTAAATCGATGAATTAAGAAGAAAGTGATCATGCAAGTCTGACTAGAATATGCTCTGTTTCTTCATAAGTTAGAGTTTTTAACCACTCGGTTATAACTTTTTGTCATTTTAAAGGAAGGTTTTGTTCCGTTTTTACCAAGTGAGTCGAGTGGAGGTTCTACAAACGAACCTGAGGCCCTACCAGGACTTCTTAACGTGATCCATTTTACGACCTAAACCGAACTGTTAAAGGGTTGGAGCTATAGGTATAGGGTGTATAGCCCCATCCCTCTTTCTTTCCGGCCACCGTAGGCGCGGGCTTGCGGACGGCGAGCAATGGGTAGTCCGCCGTCCGACCGTCCGGTAACCGTCCGGACCGAGCCCAAGTCGTCGACGGCGCGTATTGTTCCACGCACGCCTCGGGGAGATGTGCCCAGCAGGGTCGAAGCCTACTGGGGCCATGGGTAGTGTGAAAACGAAACTCGGGCCCTAGGACGAAGGCAACGAAGGAACAGGAGTGGGTTTTTAGTCAGTAAAAGTCTGACACTATCTCCCGCTTTGTCATTAGATGATTTTCCCACCTAAAAAAAAATAATCCTTTTTTCTTTCTCGCATGCCTAACCTTTTAACATGTCATTGCCCCTGGAATATAATAATAATAATAATATTTTTTATTAATTTAGACAACATTGATCCAATGGTTAGTAGAGAACTTATAGTCTAGGTGTTAGTAAATTAAAAGATTAAAAATTTCACATTATAATTAGTTTAACCCTATTCCATCAGCACCCTAATTTGATGCTTTAGTATAGGGCAGTCAAATCAACAACAACCGCCAGAATGCCATTGCCGCTCGCACGAACCCTACTTAATAAGGAGGCCACATTCTTGCGCAAAATGGCTTCGAATCCATCTGTACGCGCCTCCATGAACGTTCCATATCCGCTGCAAAACCGTGGTAGCCGCAATAACATCCTAAAGGCGTTGTTGTATTGGACGCGCAAGGCGTCGAGGGTTTTTCGCGAATACGTTGCCCACAGGCTACTGCAATAGAAGTTTTGGCAGTATGCCTTAAACAGCGTAATCTTAACCTGCTTCGAGCAAGTTGCAAATCTTCTGACCAACATATTCGCTCTCACCGTCAATGCCCTGCGTTCCCTATCGATGTCAGCGTCATCCTTTAGATCAGCCGTCACGATCTGACCTAGATATTTAAATTTATCAACTCTGTTAATGTGAAATGTTAATATGAAATTAAGTCACTGGCACCAACACTACACTAGAGGAAAATGTCTGGTATTTTTTTAGGGTTCCGTACCTCAAAAGGAAAAAACGGAACCCTTATAGGATCACTTTGTTGTCTGTCTGTCAAGACCTTTTATCTCGGGAATGCGTGGAGGTATCAAGTTGAAATTAAAACCACATGCTCAGGTCTTTGGTCCCTTGAAGCTCTCAAAAAATCAAACTTCTGAGTTAACGAAACAAAAGATACGGCCGTTTATGTCACAAAAAATGTATATTTCGACACTCTCAATGGAAACATAATTCATAGGGTACTTCCCTTTGAACTAGAATCCTGAAAATTGGCATGAAGCCAGGTCTTATAGCACAAGTATAGAAAAAAGTCTGAAAACTGTAAATTTGTAGTTACGTCACAAAAAATAAACTTTTTTGCGATTCAGAAAAATCTTCGTAACTCAATTCGGGAATTGAACTGTTTTCATATGAGTAGGTAATTTTGTACGGAACTGACTCGCACTTGCTTGGTTTTTTTTTTAAATTTAATTATTATAAAATAGGTTCAGCCAAAAAAAAACTTTAGGTATGTAATATTCCTTACTCTTGTAAGCGTATAAGAAACATTTGATTAGGAAGGCGGGAACATCACATCTTTCACCCTCGTAATCTGCTGGGCACTGGCAGACAGGCTCACTCTTCTCCAGGGAACAGACACCGCTGTTGAGGCAATACTGATGGCATGCGTTGACTTCACTTTCCCCAGAATTACCTGCATCACATCTGAAACAACGTTTTCAAACAGAGTAACTCAATAAATGGTAGATAATAATAATATAATAATCTTTATTTGTTTAAAACGTTAGTACAAGATACACAAAATTAGGTAAATCAGTTGACTTATAAACTAAAATAAACAATATATCTCTGGCCCCCACACTAGGATATCCTGTGTCGTGAGGTCCAGTCCCTTCCGTAAATTTACAAATTAATTAATAAATGCAGGTTTTGTGTATATTTTGCTATTATTATTCTTCGAATTTAAAAGATAAAAATACACAAAAGAAAAAAAAGTTACTAATTAAAAAAAAAAAAATTTGAAGATGCGTTTATGTGTGTGTGTGTGTGGGGTGGTGTGATCGTGTGATGATGTGTGTGTAATGGCGTATCTGTGTGTTTTTTTTTTGATAGATGCGCTAATAAAATGTTACTCATCATCATCAACATCATTATTTCAGTCGAAAGACGACCACTGTTGGTATGGCCTCCCCCCCCCCCCCAGCATCCCCATAACGAATAGTCCTGTGCGTCTCATATTCTTTAGATTCCTGCGGCCCTCACCAGGTCATCAGTCCACCTTGTGAAGGCCTTCCAACGCTGCGTCTTCCAGTACGCGGTCGTCACTCAAAAGCCTTTCGACCCCAACAATCTGATCGATCGATTCTGCTAGCAATGTGCCCTGCCCACTGCCACTTAAGCTTGGCGATTCTTTGGGCTATGTCGGTAACCTTGAAAATTTAACTATTATAATCTGCTAATTCAAGTTAAACCATTTAACAAAAATGTGAAAAAATGGATCGGAAAACGTACAGTTAAACACAGAAAAGTCATTACACCAGCACTATTGTAAAGACACTATCAATGGTTAACCAAAAACTAATAAAAGTCCAGACTCCGGGTACATCCAGAAACTCAAAAACAATATGGCTTCATCCAGGAATCGAACATAGGATCTCAGGATCAGCAGTAGAACTTGTGACTACTAGACCAACGAGGCAGTCGGAAGGTAATGAGACAATCTTTATATTCTGTAAAGTGGGGTTACTTTGGCCCTGGTGTATAACTTTGGCACAAGCTTATTAACCAATAAGAACATGAGAAACAATTTTCTATTGGTTAATAAGTTTGTGCTAAAGTTATACCCCAGGGCCAAAGTTACCCCAATTTATTCGGTATACATCTGAACCGGCGTTGGGATGATTTTCCTAATCCCTTCCTGTCCTCCCTTATTTAAATTCGCCGCCACTCGCACACGCATCGCACCACCATCTGACGGCGGAAGGAAGAAGCGGCAATTTCGGGCTCAACCAGCACGCCCTGTCCTCCCTTATTTAAATTCGCCGCCACTCGCACACGCATCGCACCACCATCTGACGGCGGAAGGAAGAAGCGGCAGTTTCGAGCTCAACCAGCACGCCACCCAGCGTCAACTCGCGCGGGGTAAAGAAAACCTGAAAATATTATGCAACACGACTGCTAGTGATACAGTGTGGTGATCTCCCTGCTCCCAGTATCCAGTAAGTACCTGACTACTTCCAATTTCTGTTATCCTTCAGCCTGTTCTTCGTAGAAAACTTAGGGAAGCATCCCTGGTTGGACGCAATACCCATACAACATCTAAAAGACAAAGTCCTTCACTGACTCATCGTCGCCCTGCCTAAACCCTTGGACCTAGGCTGCACTGGCACCTGGCTGAAATTTTGCTCAGCAGTTTCTTTTATGACGTTTACAAGGAATGCGGAAGGATTTTCCAAAATTTACCTCCCAAAGGAATGAAAGACGGGGTCCAAAGTTTGTATGGAGAAACTTATATTCAAGTGTTCATAACAGACGACTGCGTTACTAGTTCATTTTGTTCAGAATAATTAGATTAATGTGTAATCTTTGTGTAATTTATTTCATCACCACTGCTCTCAAAACGGTGAAGGAAAACGTGAGGAAACCGGCATGTCCTAGAACCAAAAATTCGAAGACATGTGACATTCACCAACCCGCACTGGGCCCGCGTGGTGGATTACGGCCCATTCTCTCTCCTGGAGAGAGGAGGCCTGATTCCCAGCAGTGGGGAACATTAAAAGGCTGATTATGCTTATGCTTATGCTAGGCGCCTGATAAACTTGGAATAACAGTCATTGACCCTCCAACATTTGTTAACATTCTTAATTTCAAAAACGGATATAAAGACACAAAGCTGTCTTGAATCGACATCTATCGCGATCCTTTATATTTTCTAGTAATGAAAAACAGTTAATTGCTTGTTTTTCGGGTATCTACGCACAGATATTAGGTAAAGGCCAATGTACTTTATTCCACGTTTATCTGGCGCTGCGATAGTTAGCAGTTTCATTAGGCACTGTTGGATTGAACAAAAGTCAATATACACGGTAACATTTTATTTTAAAAAATCTGTACATTTTTAAATTTAAACTGTGTAAAATCGTTATTCTAACCAACCCCGATTATATTTTCAGTAAAAAGAAAAAAATAATTATTAAAAAATAATTAATTAAAAAGTCATCGGGGTAGATAAAATCATTATTCTAATCAATCCCGATGACATTTTTCATTTTAAAAGTAAATTATTCATTTTTTTTCACTAAAAATAATAGGTCTTTACCTATGAAATTGGAGATTTTTAAAACGGGTTGCTTTGAAGTGTTATATCATTGGATTGACTTGGAATCATAAGTTCAAATAAATTTTATATTAAAGGTATGTTATTCTTCTTTTGAAATTAGGTATTTATTGGTTTCTTTGTGTTTTATATTTTCTGTAATATAGCAGTACTTATAACCATTTTTGTATGAAATCTAAGAAAACTCGCATTATTTTGTAATATGAGTTCTACCGTGGAAACAATGGGACTCAAGTGATATGCAATATTGATGTTATACGGACTTAAAACTGCTAATGAATGAGATGTCTATTTTGGTTTCAATCACTTTCATGTGAGAAATTTTATCTCAGGAATAACTTTATTTCTTAGGGCGGCTACAAGACAAAATTTCCAAAACGAAATCTATTAAACCAAGAACACAGAGTTTTTTGTTAGAAGAAAGTCGTAGGTATGCGAAATTGATATTGTTTGCCCTTTGCAATGCATAGTATCTACGTTGAAATTCTTAATATGAAAAAACGTTTTTTTATTAGCTTTCATGGTTATAAGTACTGCGATATTACAGAAAATACAAAACACAAAGAAACCAATAAATACCTAATTTCAAAAGAAGAATAACATACCTTTAATATAAAATTTATTTGAACTTATGATTCCAAGTCAATCCAATGATATAACACTTCAAAGCAACCCGTTTTAAAAATCTCCAATTTCATAGGTAAAGACCTATTATTAGAACAACGATTTTATACAGTTTAACTTTTTGAGTAGCGTAATTAGAGACACAATAGAAAGACAATGGTGCGTTAACGCCGGCGTTATTGCGGGGATCAACAGCTTACATTAAAAAACGTAAAGATCTTTAAAAAAAAAAATAGGAAAATATCGGCGAAAAATTCCCCCACTGGGGGGTCCAGAATCATGTACTGGATCCGTGGTATCCGTTTATGTGTCGATGTCAAAGACACCCTGTATAAGTCACAATTAAAATATTAATTTACGTAGTCATTTCCTTTTTTTTGACATCTCGGGCCCTACCACGTGCTTTTAACGCAATTCATTTTACGACCTAAACCGAACTGTTAAAGGGATGGAGCTATATAGGGAGTACGACGTACGGCGAGTATCCACCCTTACGTTGTTGAAACTTCAACGGTCCGGACTAAGCGTTTCGCTTCGTCGTTTATACCGCGTACATCGAAGGACTGGAACAATTTGCCTGCTGCGGTCTTCCCGTCCAACTATAATTTAGGTGTCTTCAAGGCTAGAGTGAATAGGCTCTTGTTAGACTAGTGTGCCTCACCATCAATGATTGCATCACTGCTTACCATCAGGTGGGATCACAGTCAAGCGCTGGTTTATATCAATTAAAAAAAAAAAGTACCTCCATACCTCTTTCTCGCTCAAACACTTAACATTTTAACACGTTGTGCTAAGAACCCTTGTCGCATCTACCGAATGTACTTGATATACCCTTCGATATTCTAGCGTATGGTGAACTCCTTGCTGGCCAGCCACCATGGGATCTGAGGCAAAAGGCCTTGCACGCATGCACGATCTGCGCGTGGAGATGCAACGCCGGAGCGAAATCCGCTGCCGTGATAAATCATGGCATGGCGGAAAGAGTTCCGGCGGGATCTCATGGCGGAATGGCGACAGCGACTATTGCAACCCAGTGCTGGGCACGCCGTAATTATGGCGGTAAGTCCCCTCTTTGAGGAGTGGCTGGAAAGGCAACACGGCGTCATTACCTTCCAGGCAGCAGAACGCAGGTCCTCACCGGACACGGTAAGTTCGGGAAGTTCCTGCACCGGATTCGTGCGGAAGCGACGCCTGGGTGTCGCTACTGTGTGGACCGCCCGGAGGACACGATGGAGCACACGGTGGAGGTGTGCCCCGCTTGGGAAGAGCAATGTCATGTCCTCGTGGAGGCGATCGGCGGCGGTGACCTCTCGCGCCGGGCCTTGGTAAAGGCCATGGTTCGGAGCGAGGAGGAGTGGCAGGCGGTCGCCTCCTCCTGCGAAGCAGTAATGCTAGCAAAGGAGGCGGCCGATCGCGTAAGGCAACGGTCCTCACGCCTCAACAGCCACCGGGATTCTGATCTAGATTTCTGGCCACCGTAGGCGCGGGCTTGGGGACGGTCAGCAATGGGTAGCTCGCCGTCCAACCGTCCGGTAACCGTCCAGACCGAGCCCAAGTCGTCGATGGCGCGTACTGTTTCACGCGCGCCTCAAGAAGATGACAGCAACTGTAGGGGCCCATTAGGGTCGAAGCCTACTGGGGCCAAGGGTCTGATTCTGAAAGGAAGACTTGGCCCTGGTATGAAAGGCAACGAAAGAACAGAAGTGGGTTTTTAGTCAGTAAAAATCTGACACTATCCCTCGCTCCGCGCAAGAGCGGGGGAAGTCATAAGATGATTATTCCACCGAAAAAAAAAACCGAATGTACTGTCGGCATCCAATGCAGATGCGCTTGATATACCCTTCGATATTCTAGCGTATGGTGAAAAAAAAAGGTAAATTCTTTATTACAAAAATAGTGCGGCTCTGATTCCTGCACTAGGCATAGTACCTGTGTCACAGGAGCCACTGTCGTCTACCAATTACATGTGTCGTTTAATGCAATGATATCGTAAAGAAAAATTACTAAATAAAAGTGAAGTTATTATATATGTACCTATGTTTGATGTTGATGTCGATGTAGGTGTTGGTGTGTAGTGTTATGTGGAATATATTATGTGGATTAGGTATGTTTGTTTTGTAGCTATATAAGTAGGAATTCCGTTTGTGTGTAGTCAAGGGTCAAGTTATCTGAAGCTCGTTGTTTGTCGCATTATACAAATAAATGGATAAATACTTGCGCTGCCCCCGAGCTGATGTAGTTCGGCATTTTAACAAAGGGCAGATGTTACGTATGGATGCGCTTTCCTACAATACTTTTATTGTATGGAGTAATAAGGGGCTAAAAATAACTTTTACCTGAATTTAGTTCCTTCCTCAGTACTAACACAATTGTCCTTACAGGCAGTAACCTCGCATCTTTCACCGTCGTAATCTGCTGTGCATTGGCAGGCTGGCTCATCTTCCTCATTAAGGGAGCAGACACCGCCGTTTAAACAGTGCTTATGGCACATGTCTACTTGGCACCTCTCCCCAGAGTAACCGATTTTACAACTGAAATAATGAACACAAGAAACAGTATTAATAATAGTAGTATTAATTAGTAGATAAAAAATCATCATCATCATTTCAGCCGAATGACGTCCACTGTTGGACATAACCTCCTCCCAAGTGTCGCCATAACAATCGATCCTGTGCGTCCCGCATCCAGTGTGCTGGGCACATTGCTCGCAGAACAGATGGTCGATGGGAACGATAGGTTCTGGAATGGCGACCACGTACTGGAAGACGCAGCGTTGGCCTGGTGAGGGTCGCGGGAATCCGATGGATGCGAGATCAAAAATATTTGTGACTATCTGAGGTGCAGTTTTGAAAATACAAAAAAATTCAGGAGGGTTATGTTAGTGATTCTCGTCCCAAACCAACAATAAAATGGGTAGGTATTTTTTAAAACAAATTTTATTAAATTTACGGAAATCGGTAAAAGTGTTTCGTAGAATCGAAGTCGTTGTGAGGAGCCTCGTGTAGGTTTTTGCACTCAACCACAGTGACATGACGGGCGATAAATTGCAATAGGTGATTCTGTTTTTAGGGTTCCGTACCTCAAAAGAAAAAACGGACCCCTTATAGGATCACTTTGTTGTTCGTCCTTCTGTCTGTCTGTCTGTGTGTCTGTCTGTCACCAGGCTGTATCTCATGAACCGCGATATTATTTATTTATTTATTTAATCTTCATGCAACAAAAGGAACAAAGGCGGACTTAATGCCTTAGGCATTCTCTACCAGTCAACCTAGGGTAGTGGAGAGACAATATGCCAGGTGCATAAAAAAAAAGAAAATAATATTTAGACAACAAGTATTACAAAATTATATATAAAACTAAAACTAAACATACATACATAATTAATAAAATATATACCTATACATACATACATAACATTATTTATATATACACAGTAAAGGAGTTTTGAGATGATTCTGCTAATTGTGTAGAAAGTAATAGTAAGTAATAGTGATAGATAGTTGAAATTTTCACAGTAGATTTATTTCTGTTGCCGCTATAACAACAAATACTAAATCATAGTCATAGTCGGCCTTACAATGTTTTCACTGTTGGGACTCAGGCCTCCTCTCTAGGAGAAGGAATGGGCCGTAATCCACCACGCGGGCCCAGTGCGGGTTGGTGAATGTCACATGTCTTCGAATTTTTGGTTCTATGACATGCCGGTTTCCTCACGATGTTTTTCCTCCACCGTTTTGAGAGCAGTGGTGTTGAAATAAATTACACAAAGTAATGCGCCTGGCTGGGTTTGAACCCGCAACCTACAACTCGTAAATCGGGGCCGTTACCACTCGGCTACCACTGCTCTAAATACTAAATATATTTATATATATATTCAAGGAGGCTCCCATACAACAAACGTGACAATCCTTCGTGCGCGAGTCCCACTCGAATTTGGGAGGTTTTTTAGTTTTCTACCTCACAGACACTTTAAACATCGAACGTTAGAATAGAATAGAATAGAATCGTTTATTTCTGAGTACATGCCCCCCTAGCCAAGTTACAATCGTATCGTTCGGCGCGAACGCCTCGAGTAGGCCACGCCTCCGATTCCTTTGTTCTGACGTCATCTCAACACTCAGTCACGTGGTCAGAACAAAGGATTCGGAGGCGTGGCCTACTCGAGGCGTTTGCGCCGAACGAAACGATTGTAACTTGGTTAGGGGGGATGGTATATGAAGATCTTAATATTAGACAGAATCACATATACTACCTTTGCGCGTGTAGAAATATTAAATGAGTATCTAATTTGCCAATTCACATAATTATAGTTCATGCAATATTAAGTAAAATAAAAATTATAATAATAATAATGGCAGTTTTAAATGAATTATGGACCACGTTATTTATTTGCATACATAATTAAAAATGACTAATAATTTCAATGATAACTTTTTTAAATAATGTTAATATATTATGCAAACAAAAAAGTTATTGAACAATTTTATAATAATGTCAAAAGATATTAATTAAATGTCAATATATGTATGAGCAGTGGTGGCCGAGTGGTAACGGCCCCGACTTACGAGTTGTAGGTCGCGGGTTCAAACCCAGCCAGGTGCATTACTTTGTGTAATTTATTTCATCACCATGACTGCTCTCAAAACGGTGTAGGAAAACATCGTGAGGAAACCGGCATGTCCTAGAACCAAAAATTCGAAGACATGTGACATCCACCAACCCGCACTGGGCCCGCGTGGTGGATTACGGCCCATTCCCTCTCCTAGAGAGGAGGCCTGAGTCCCAACAGTGGGAACATTATAAGGCCGACTATGCTATGCTATGCTATATGTATGACTAGCTTCGGCCAGCGGCTAAGCCCGCGTGAAAGTAGGTTTCTCATAAAAACTTTGGACCCCCGTTTCATCCCCTTAGGGGGTGAATTTCGGAAAATCCGTTCTTAGCGGATGTCTACACCCTATAAGGAACCTACCTGCCAAATTTTAAGTTTGTAGTTGTTATAGTTTCTGAGATTTCGTGAATAATCAGTGACTGGTATTTCACTTTTATATATATAGATGTATGATAATATTTGACGCGTGTTGTTCTATGTTTAGATTTCGAAGCTTACGAGTTTCCTTCTGAGAAACGGTGATGGTGATGACGTGACTATGTATAGACCAGCCCCCCTAGCCCAGTTACGACCGTTTCGTATCGATTATCTTGCGAACGCCTCGAGTAGGCCACGCCTCCGATTCCTTTGTTCTGACCACGTGACTGAACGTTGAGATGACGTCAGAATAAGGGAATTGGAGGCGTGGCCTACTCGAGGCGTTCAACGCAAGAGAATCAAAACGAAACGATCGTAACTTGGCTAGGGGGGCTGTTAACGTTAGTTATACTTATCTAGGAGTTGTTTAACGTATCATTAGTGAAAGCGACCATTAGGATTAGGTCACACTGAGAAGCGAAAAACGCAAACTTTTTGAATTAGCAAAACAGTACGTGGAACTATCTTTATGTACTACAAAAAATGTACACATACATTACAAGAGAATTCGAATAAACCCCACGGCTTCACGATGCATACCAGAAAGAAAGAAAGAAAGAAAGAAAGAAAGAAAAACATTTTATTTGGTGGAACAAGGCAAATTTAGAACTAACAAATTATAAGTATATTATGTGAAAGAAATATGCGCCACATCCGCGCAAAACGGCCGAACGCTCAGCATAATGCCGTGACCACACGCAAAATGCGATGTACCACGGTGTCTACTGCGCAGCGCTAAACCAAACAACTGCTTTCTTCAAGTGACCGTTTGTCTATGGTTTTGACAAACGATTTTGAAGCGCGGCGTCAAGGCCATTTTGTCTATGGTTCATTATTTTATAATAATTTCACGCTTTTTACCTATGTTATGTGTTTATTATTTTTCCAATGATTGTTTTATCAATGTTTGTGTTTATTGTTTTGTTTCGATACCTACATAGTTTTATTTAACCTCCGTGAGTGTGAACATGACGTCACCGCGGGCCCTAGCAGAATACCAGCGCTGTGTTATTTAACATTTTAAATATCGCAGAATATGCTGAGTTAGGCACCCTTTTGGCCTTGCACAGATTTTAAAGTTATTCTTTTCATACTTTCATACTTTTTGTATTTCAACTGTATGTATGAGGTACGAATTAACGTGTTTTCTTTCTTTCTAAGTGTGAGGTGATCCTAAATCTTTGCTATTCGTTAATGATGAACACTTTTACCTGCATATAGGTTGTCCCTCAGGACTGACACTACAATCTCCTTGAAAACAATAATTCTTACAAATTGAAACTGTAGACTCAGGCTTCGAGTTCCTTGGAATCAGATACTGTATAGCTTCGCAGCTCTTTATTCCCTGAATTTGTTCCTTTATTGTGTAGTAGGCTGCTACATGACGACAATACACACAACTTGAGATATAATTTGAAAGTATTCTTGTCGCATTTTGTGATAAATTCTTTGGTAATTGCCAAATTCCCATTTCTGTAAATTGCTGCCAGTAGATCAAATCTTTTGATACGGCCAATGAAGTTGCATAAATATCATTTCTCACACTATACAATGTTGTTCTATTCTTTCCATTAAAATTTGCACTTTCAATAGATATTATACTATTTTCAGATATTTTCTCAGTCCAGTATATTTTTTGTGTTTGTTGATCGATGGCCAAACTTCGTCGGTCATCAACTTTACTGTCTATTATAACTTCTCTCTCGGAGCCATCTAACCGAGCCCTCTCTATCTCATAGTGTGTGATCCAGTAAATATACCTGTAATTCGTAAACGTCTAAGAATATTTATAAAGTTCGAAATGAATTTTGGTGTGCTATGAACCTACACAAAAGGGCAAACATAGCGAAATGTTAAAAGGTTTTAATTTTGAAATTTTATGTTAAAACATCTTATTTTTAAATTAGTAGGCATTGTGTAAAAGCTAGAAAACCATCGCTATCCAAAAGCGGTTTGACCTTTTAAAGTTCCGCAGATTTTGTCGGTGTGTGTTTAATTATATCATTAGTAACGTACGCTCCACAGCTGTCTACAGCGATATCGAGGCAGATGTGATCTAACGTAACTAAAAGATGTTCTTCACCTACTTTATCAGATTCATATGAAAAAAAGTGTATACTCCTATTTTTCTTCCAAAAGAGTAATTGTGTGGCGGGGTCATAGACGACCCTTGCATTGTAGGATTCGTTTGAATCTCTCGAAAATAAAAGTTGTATTTTCTTGGTTGATATGTCAAAGCTGAATATTGACATGTTTAAGTTTTGATAATCCACAATCAGCACCCTGTTGTGAACTGGATCGTAAGTTATTGAATGGATTACATTAGCCGATGGAATTTCTTCTGTAAGCGTCAGTCTTTCGTTGTAATAAAATTCTAGTTGTCTGGTTCTTCCCACGACGATATCTGAAACATGGAAATATTTTATTTGGTTGATTGCTAAATAGATCGTTTCTTTTCAACTCTATCGACATCTCATTACAAAATACGTTGTTTACGCAAATGGTTACCAAGTTACTTGCATTTCCGCTCATCAATATTCCGATAAGTAGTGATAAATTATATTTATTTTGCAAATAGGTTTTTTGAAAACACTTTTACACGTAAATTTTTTCGACAGTTTAATTTAGATGAGGCCGGTGTTTCCTAGCTGATTACCCCGAGAAGAAACACCGAAAGAAACTCAGCTAGAGGCCAAAGTCTCTTTTAAAGTCTATACAGCAAACATGTAATGGTCAAATCACATGAGAACCATGCAGATTAGTGTAATAATAGAAAAAAGCAAAACCAAGCATCACCTATGTACATATTTTTTCTGTTTCCGTCTTCTTTTCCTTTATTATGAAATGAAATGAAATTTATTTATTTGCTAGAATAAAGGTACACCTAATAACATGTTGAAATATTTTTTTAGACTCACTATATTCGACTTGTCAGTCGTGCAAATATTTTTAGAATATGCATAATATATATGAAATTTCATCAATGTCATTAGTGACATTAGTCAATCATAATAAAATTTACAGTCAATAATAATAATTGTGCACGTACCATTATAAAATATATTAAATTAGTGTAGAATTTTTTGATTAGAAGATTAATAAATAATATCAATAGTTATAATTTAAATAAATGTTCTTAGGTCAAAATATTGTTTATTTGACGATCGTAGTGAACAGACGTATCGAACAATATTAGTATAAACAAATAATCACTTGCGAAATCGTGACCTAGTTTTTATTAAACTGCTCTTAATAAAGTAAATTGAGTCATGTATTAGGTTTGAGGTGTTTTCCTATAAAAATGATCAGTGATTAATTCATAAATAGTCTACTTTACGATAGAGGATAGTCCCTTCAGCCCAAGAAGTAGGTGTGCTCGCTCCCCGCCGCCTACACCCGTAGCAGTCTTCGCTCCTCCCCCTCAAGCGCCGCAGCAAAGGAATGAAACTCTTGAAGCTATTACGACGTCGGAAATTCAGAGCTGGATGACGACCATCGACCAGAGCCTGCAGGAGGTGTGCGCTATCGCAGCGGAAGGCAAGCTGAATATGGACCAAAAATTGCGCATCAATGCCCTATACCGGAAAGTCCATAATGGCACATCGCAATTGGCGGTACAGTACCAGTACATGAAAGCGAAAGCTTTCCAATCCTACAATGCTGCCAAAGCTCTTGAAACCCAACTCGACCTTTCACAGCAACTAAAGGAACTCAAGTTGAGTGTCGAAGAAAAATCGAAACCTGCCCTGGGAGCTTCTTTTGCTGACATGGTCAAAAAAGGAGCCAACAATTACATCCAGCCGACAAACGTAAGTTCTGTGGCCATTTATCCGAAGGACAAATTAAAGTCTAGTGATGAGACGAAATCTCTCGTCCAAAAAATTATTTGCCCCGAACAGATGAAGCTGCATGATAAAGGCCTGCGCAAGACCAAAAACGGCGGTGTTATCATAACCACTGAGACGAAAGACGACATCGAGAAGCTGAGACAATCGGAGCAGCTTACAAAATCAGGTCTAACAGTCGACGAACCTTATAAAAGGAAGCCTTGGGTTGTAATCATAGGAGTTCCGACGTCCATGTCAGAAAACGAGGTTTTTACGTGTTTGTACCACCAAAATCTCGCCGAGAAGCTTCATGACTGCAGCCTTCAGACGTTTTTGACCACAATCAAGTTAAGCCATAAGTCGGGTAAGAGAGACGCTGACAATTGCAACTATGTCGTAGAAGTATCGGCAGTCATACGCAAAGCCCTAATGTCAAAAGAACGAGTGTTTGTAAATTGGTCATCATGACCTCCGATTTTACCTTGGTCACACGATGCTATAAGTGTCAGCAATATGGCCATGCTGCCAAATCTAGTCGGCAGACGTCCTACACCTGTGGTCACTGTGGCGAGCAAGGCCACTCGATCAAAGAATGTCCAAAGAGGTCAGATGAGCCAAAATGCGCTACTTGCTTGCATTTCAAAAAGCCAGACAAGCACAACACAGGCGCAGCTGACTGCCCGGCAAAAATGATGGCCGAAAAACGGTATATCAACACAATAGATTATGAAAGTGCCTAAGAGCGCCGTTAATAAGTTATTTATTTTAGACCTTTTTCAGTTTTATAGCAAAGTTTTATTTATTTTTTGTTATTATGATAAACCATATAATTAATGATTTAGATAATTTTTCTGTATCCGAGTCTAAACTTTATGAAGCTGAAAGCTGCAAACAATATATTTTTGGCTACAAAACACCATTAACCATACAACACAAAATATTCGCAGTATTTTTAAGAATTTTGACAGCTTTAGCGTATTTCAACAACGGCTCAACATTAACTGTGACATTATTGTTTTAACAGAATGCTGGCTTTCCAAACAATATAATATACCACTAATCGCAGGGTATAAGATGTACAAAAATGATAGGAATTACAATCAAAATTATGGGGTGATAGTTTACGTAAGAGATCATCTGAAGGTCTCTGTTGAGGAACTAAATATGCAAGACTGTAACAGTTTAGTAGTGAAGATTGGATCAGAATTTGCGATAGTGGCATTATATCGCCCCCCCTCTTTCAAAAATAGTAACAATTTTACTGACTCTCTGAATGATGTCTTGCAAAACCTATCACCTTTTAAAAACACGATAGTAATTGGAGATATTAATATTATTATTCTTCCAGGAAGTGCTGACGCATCTGCTCAGGACTACCTCAACCTATGCGCATATCATGGCTTGCTTCCCGCTCATAGTTTTCCTACACATCATAGTGGCTCTTGCTTGGACCATATCATACGTAAAACAAATTTCCCTTCACTTTTATTAACTCTACAATAACAGATCATAATGCTGTTCTACTAACCCTAAATTGTAATTTACCTAAACAAAACACTCGCGTAGTTTCGAAATTAAATATAAATAAACTTGAGGAAGACTTACGCGTCATCAACTTCGATCCAGTCTATAATTCCGCTGACCCACAGTATTGTATGTTGTATGTAATAGAAAATGTACGTCATGCAATTCAGAAAAATACAGTAATATCGCAGTTTAGCAACAAAAATTGCAACATAAAACCCTGGATCATAACAAGGTCTGATCCGTTGTATGAAACACAGAGATAAACTGCACATGAAATCTAAATCTCATCCAGAGAATACAGTCCTACAGCTGTCGTACAAAAGATATTGTAATTTTTGTAATGATCTGCTTAAAAAAGTTAAAAACAACTACGATAAGGAAAGAAAAGAAAGAAAGAAAGAAAAACAGTTTATTTGCACAAACATGACACATAACTTAAAAAATAATAAGGCTGGAACAAATAGTAAAATGATATGGAAATACATTAAAAATGCAACTTTTTCATCAAAACAAAATGAGTCATTTTCAAGTTTAGTACAAGCGCACTCGTCACAGCTGACATCAGCTAACATAGCAAATAATTTCTTTATTAATGTTGGAAAGTGTTCGGCGGAAAAAAATAACCGGGGTCACTCTCCTTGTCTGACGGACAGTCCTAATAAGGGTAGTTCCACTATAACATCTTTTACCCTGCTAGATACTGATGAGACAGAGATAGAAAGTATAATAATGACCTTGAAAGACGAATGTGCAGTTGGTTGGGATCAAATATCAAAATTATTAAACAATTCAGAAATATTTTGGTACCACCACTGACTTACATTTTTCGCATGTGTCTATCTTTGGGTATTTTTCCTGAGTGCTTAAAAAAAGCAGTTGTTGTCCCTGTTTATAAATCAGGCAGTAAAGAACAAGTTACAAATTATAGACCTATCTCTCTGCTGCCTGCTATGTCCAAAATATTGGAAAAAATAATAAACAAAAGATTGTTCAAATATCTGGAAAACAAATCAATTTTATCGGAGCGTCAGTTTGGATTTAGACCTAAAGTTTCAACTACCGATGCCGTACATCATCTGACTGACTTTCTGGCGCAAGAACTTGACAAGGGTAACCATTCAGTAGATATTTTCCTGGACCTCGCAAAGACTTTTGACACAGTTTCTATTCCTAATCTATTGCGCAAGCTTGAGGCTGTGGGAATAAGAGGCATTCAACTGAAACTCTTCAAAAGCTATTTGGAAGACCGTACCCAGTGCGTTAAGATTGGCAGTGTCCTCAGCGCAGACCAAAAAAAAATACGTCTTTTGGTGTTCCCCAAGGAAGTATTTTAGGGCCTACCCTGTTTTTAATATATATAAACGACCTTTGTAATCTCAAGCTTAATCACGGCATAATAATATCTTACGCTGATGATACTGTTCTTCTCTTTTCGGCTGAATCGGAACATGAAGTCTACAAATTTGCGCAAGACGGCTTCGATATTGTAAATAAATGGCTTCAGCACAACTCACTAACCCTAAATGCAGATAAAACAAATTATATAAAGTTTTCGATGCGCAAACAATCTTCTAATAGCTCCTCAACTTTATCTGCCCATTGTTGTACAACCCCTGCAGAATGCTCGTATATGTGTCCCAATATTAATAAAACTAATAAAATAAAATACTTAGGTGTCATAATAGATGAGACCCTTACGTTCAAACAGCATATGGAAGTTTTAAAACATAGGATTCGTAAGCTGATATTCGTATTTAAAAAGGTACGATATATTGTAGACACCATTATTAGGCAAATTTACTTTGCTCTATGTCAGTCAATATAAACTTATATATAATATAAACTTACTGCATTACCTCATGGGGTGGAGCGGGTAAAACTTTATTACTACCGATTGAAAGAGCCCAAAGAGCGATTCTCAAGGTGGCTACTTGCCTTTTCTTTTTCCCACTAACTTGCTCTATAAAACTTGTGAAGTACTAACAGTCCGACAGTTATTTATATTGAGCACTGTACTAAAACAACACACAGCCCTCCATTACAGCACTGAGCTTACTAAAAAGAGACGGAAAGATATAGTTTGTCCCACAAAAAGTATAAAACATGCTTTCACAGCCAAATTTTATGTTTTTCTGGGACCTCTTCTTTATAATATACTGAATGCGAAAGCAAGTATTAATTCCTTAAATTATGTACATTGTAAGAAGTCTATCAAGGAAGCTCTACAAAAATTGTCCTATGAAGATACAGAGAAGTTACTAGTTGTATTAAAATAAAGATTGCTTGCACTATTTATTTTGATTAGTTAGCTAAGTTAGTATAGTAAGATTTTATTAGCAAGTAAGATTTTTTGTAATGTATACACTTTTTTTTACTTGCTTACCTACTTGATGGCTATTTTACCTTTTTGTTATGTAAATTACTGTGATTATTTATTCATAATGTTTTACCTTTTCTCGCCTGAAACACAGGATGACCTAGTTCAGACATAAAACACGTTGAGAACTTGTTATAGATTTAAGAAAATCGATATTCACTGATTTAATGTATAATTTGAATAAATTTTATTATTATTATTATTTATATAGGTTCATAGTAAAATATTACTTCTCTTTAAAATTAAAATAATCATCTATTGAATAAAAACATCTATCATAAAGCCAATTGTTCAAAGTTATATTAAATTCTAAGTCATTAATTTTTCTTATTTTTTTAGGTAGCTTATTATAAATTTTCACAGCCATAGTTTAGCAGTTTCTATTACATAACTTTATTTCTGAACTATTTTAGGAGTGTGTACATGACTTGTTAAATAAATAAATAAACTATGTTAGCTATCAGTACACCACTATCAATACGAATGATTCTTACTAAGGCGCCTGTTGATTCGGTTTTTAAAAGAATTGTTATCCTCAATTAACAATAAAAATTAAACTTAAACTAGAAATGAAAGTTGAAGTTCGAAGACTCGGAATTTTTATTTTACTTAGATGTGTATTGTATTAGTTTTAAGTTTAATTATTATATAAAATAAGTGACATTAGCTATCTAGTTTTTATAAAAATACTTGCAAAGTTTTGGACTTAAATTAAAGCTACCAAAAACCGCAAAAGCGACCAGAATCTTCCATTAAAAAAAAAAAACTAGATAGCTAATGTCACTAATTTTAAATTTAAAAGTACTCTAATACAATACACATTTAAATAAAATTTAAATTCAGAGTCTACGCCTTACATATTTTTTTAAATTTGTATTTGAATAAAAAATTTGGGTCTTATTTTCATAAAAGAATAAAAAATCGATGAAATAAAATCCTCAGGGCATGAAAAGTGTTTAGGGGTCTGAAAGGATAGCAGATGACTCCTCCCGTCGACCATTTCAATTTGGCACACGATGCACCAAACACCCTGTATGTAAGCTGAGAAATAATGTATTTAATGACGTTTAAGAGGAGAGGTAGTGATCCTTAACCATATTTTTGAAAATTGACAGTGTTTGAGTATTGTACGCCCTAAGGGTAGGACATAGCCGTTAGTAGAATGTTAAATTAACACCATCTGTATTATGTACAATTACCTATTGTAATGATTTTTAAAGAAAATATGCATAAATCTTTCAACTTCCATCTATAAGCGATAGATGGCGCTAGTGGTTACATGAACTTAAGGCATTCGTTGTAGACATTAAGTAATAATTTATATAATACTATAAATTATTACTTAATGTCTACAACGAATGCCTTAGTTTATGTATTTGTTTTGTATAAATATATCATAATATTGTTAAAATGAAATATTTACTTGCAGTTAATTATAGAAGCTTGAAGTTTATGATTCATCACACTATGATCCACAATAAAGATGATTTGATTTGACCTTTACAATGTATAGTAAAGTGGAAAGGCTTGAATATTTTTTATATCTAATTTCTGGGGCCCTAACATGACGTATAAAAATATCAATGATGCGAGCGAGAATGAGTGAAGGAGCTATACACCCTATATAGCTCCATCCCCTTAACAGTTCAGTTTAGGGCGTAAAATGGATCGTGTTAAGACCTTGTGCCTCTGAGCTTCGTTTCACGTGGGTTGATGAAATTAAAATATAATCTATTTATATAAAAGGAGAAACTGACTGACTGACATATCAACGCACAGCCGAAACTATTGGGACTAGCAGCGTGAAATTTTGCATAAGGTTTCCTTTTGTGACGTAGGTGTGCACTAAGAGAGGAATTTCCAAAATTCACCCCCTAAGGGGATGAAACGGGGGTCCAAAGTTTGTATGAAGAAACCTACTTTTATAAGCGGGCGAAGCCGCTGGCAGGAGCTAGTTTAGCGTAGCATAGCATAGTCGGCCTTATAATGTTCCCACTGTTGGGACTCAGGCCTCCTCTCTAGGAGAGGGAATGGGTCGTAATCCACCACGCGGGCCCGGTGCGGGTTGGTGGATGGCACATGTCTTCGAATTTTTGTTTCTAGGACATGCCGGTTTCCTCACGATGTTTTCCTTCACCGTTTTGAGAGCAGTGGTGATGAAATAAATTACACAAAGTAATGCGCCTGGCTGGGTTTGAACCCGCGACCTAAAACTCGTAAGTCGGAGCCGTTACCACTCGGCCACCACTGCTCCTGAAGCTAGTTTAATATATAATAATAATAATATTCACACAACTATCACACAACGCCGTCTAGTCCCAAGCTAAGCAGAGCTTTTGTTATGAGTACTAGACAACTGATAAACATACTTAAATATTTCTAAATACATACATATTATAGATAAATTACACCCAGACCATGCACTAGCCCAGTTTATTTTTGCAGTGAAATCGGTTATTTTTTTTTTTTGTAAAAAGTTTTTATTTACGTTTCAGCTGTGATGCCTGCACTTACAACTTGTTTTTTTGTTTAATTCATATAAACCAGTGTAACCAACTATTCAGAACCATTTATTTATTTGTAGATATTGTTATAGTTGCTTAACTATGTTCATTGTGATATCAATGTTAGTGTAAAGTTCCGTTGGCCATTTCTGGTCTTCTTCATCAGTTCCACTTCATCAAAATCACGATATAGTTGCCTATAATATTTGAGGAGTTCCCTCGATTTCTCATGAATGCCATCATCAGAACTGGATTTTGAAAAAAAAATCGTTCCCTATGCGACGGAGTTCTGAGGTAACAAACATAAAAAAATACAACCGAATTGAGAAATTCCTCTTTTTTTTTAATTTATTTAAAAATGCATATGAGGCCACTCCACCGCTCCCATCTCTTTTTGGAAACGAGAAATTGTTTCATGATTGTATATGTTGTTTTTTCAATGAGTACCGAAAAAATAACCAACTTTCATTTTGAGAAATAGAAAGTTTACTGACGAAAGAAATATGTATGAAAAAAATTGTGTTCAATAACTTACAATTAATTAACCTAACCAATTATAAAAAAATAATAAAATGATTACGATTCTGTTATGAGCGGCCAACCCGAGATACATTCCCATATACACCGCTGTTACGCGATTATGATGTTATTACACATATTTCTGCAGATATTTTAGAAACACAGATAGCATAGCATAGCATAGTCGGCCTTATATGGTTCCCACTGTCGGGACTCAGGCCTCCTCTCTAGGAGAGGGGATGGGCCGTAATCCACCAAGCGGGCCCAGTGAGGGTTGGTGGATGTCACATGTCTTCGAATTTTTGGTTCTAGGACATGCCGGTTTTCTCACGATGTTTTCCTTCACCGTTTCAAGAGCAGTGGTGATGAAATAAATTACACAAAGTAATGCGCCTGGCTGGGTTTGAACCCGTGATCTACAACTCGTAAGTCGAGGCCGTTACCACTCGGCCACCACTGATCTCAAAGACAGATATCTTGTGAATATTGTCTAGGTTTCATCATAAATTTATGTAAAACTAATCCAGTAAAGACTTTTGAAACTCTGCTATTTTGCTGTTGTCCAGGGCTCACCGAGCCGCATTCAAAAATGTATGACAGTACTATGTTATGAGTATATTTGAGGTCTAAAACACCTGGGTTAGGTTAGGTTAAAATATGTTTTATAAAACCCAAACTCCTTACTTTTGAGGTATGTCACCATAATAAAAGAAACTTTATTTAACTAGATGCTTCGAATGACACCTGTTCCAAATCTGTTGGTACCCACCAACAGATTTGAAACAGGTGTCATTTTTGGGACAGTTTTACGCAATGCCCTTTGTCAAATATTTTTGTAGAATCGTACAGGACTCGATGAGCCGCATTCAAAAATGTATGACAGTACGGTTTTTTTTATTTTTTTGGTGGGAAAATCATCTTATGACATCCCCCACTCTTGGGCGAAGCGCGAGATAGTGACTAAAAACCGACTCCTGTTCTTTCTTTGCTTTTGTTCCAGGGCCCCGGGGTTCACTTTCGCACAACCTATAGCCTCAGTAGGCTTCGACTCTGCTGGGCCCCTACGATTTGCTGACATCTCCTTGAGGCGCGCGTGGAACCCTACGCGCCGTGGACGCAATGCCCTTTGTCAAATATTTTTGTAGAATCGTACAGGGCTCAAAGAGCCGCATTCAAAAATATATTACAGTACTATGTTATGAGTATATTTAAGGTCTCAAACACTTTAGTTAGGTTAGGGTAAAATATAATGTTTTTGTGTAGGTAAACTTCTTCCTAAAAAACCTTTAGAAAGGAGTAGGGAAAATAAGCGAAAAAATATCGTTATTCTTTTTTTGTCAAAAGCATACGAAAAAAAATCATAAGTTGATAATTTTACTTATATACATAATGAACCTATACTGAATTTTTTTTTTCAAATCTATTAACCCAGCCGTTGCCGAAGAGTAGGCTTCAGAAAGCCACTGTTTTATGGCACTAAATGGGAGCAACGGCCCTAAACCGTTTAACCTAAACTTACATGAACAAATAATAATATTATTTACGTCTCTTAAACTTACCCCAGGAGAAGGAATGCACAAACTTAATGAGCAGTGCTAATAACACGAAAACACGCGTGCTATACATCTTCAGACAAAAGTTGTTGCAGCAGATAAGTCGTCCACTCTCGGTGACTGCTCGAAGGATATTAAAGTACTGACTAATGCCACGCAGTTATTTTTAGTTGGAATAGAGTTCCTCTGATAAACAGGCTCGTGTGTGTCCAAACTGATTATAATATTGAAATTAGAATTTCCGCACACTCATAATTTTATCACTGATTTCCTGCACAATTAAAATGACTTTAATTTTGTACCAATTTTTTTATCATGTAGGTACTCAATGTGTCCTCAGTGTCGCCCACGTGAGTGTGAATTTTTTTACATATTATTAAGTTATTAGAATGTGAAGCTATAATAATAGCATAAGCGTAATCAGCCTTTTAATGTTTCCACTGTTGGGACTCAGGCCTCCTCTCTCTAGGAGAGGGAATGGGCCGTAATCCACCACGCGGGCCCAGTGCGGATTGGTGAATGTCACATGTCTTCGAATTTTTCGTTCAAGGATATGCCGGTTTCCTCACGATGTTTTCCTTCACCGTTTTGAGAGCAGTGGTGAGCCTGGCTGGGTTTGAACCTGCGACCTACAACTCGTAAGTCGGGGCCGTTACCACTCGGCCACCACTGCTCTGAAGCTATACCTGAAAGGAATTATTCACAGACTGCAGATTTGATTGAATTCAACAAAAAACCTTTGAAAACCTGATGTGAATAATGTTATTGTCAAAAAGTAATTTTCTTAAATCTTCATATTTTGATTAGTAGTAACTACACTCATCATCATCATCATTTCAGCCGAAAGACGTCCACTGTTGGACATAGGTCTATCCCAAGCGTCTCCACAACGACCGAAACTGTGCGTCTCGCATCCACCGCATTCCCGCGACTCCCACCAGGTCGTCGGTCCACCTTGTAACTTGTAACTACACTCGCGAGCAACCAAATCGACTCAACATACAAGTGCACACTTGCAGACGTTTTATTCAGAAAATATTAAACTGTTTTTAAAAAACGTTACTACCGTTAGAAAACCTAAAACTTCAGCTTTAATTTGGTACCATTATTATACCAAATAATAATAATAATGATTATATTATTATTTGTTCGCGTGAGTGCGATGCTTCTGACCAAACGATGGCACACACAAGAGGAGGAGAGAGAAAAAGAGGAGTTATCAATATTTTAATTCTGTTTCTAAATAGAATATCATAAATAAACATAAAAACCGCAAGGTTTGGTTCGAGGAAGCTCAAGAAAAGACTATCTGGAAGAAATTGAGGAGACCTTTGCCTAATAGTGGGAAAGTATAGACAAAATAAAAAAAAAAATATTTATAAAATTACATTTTTTATTTTACAATTTTTTTAAGTATAATTTGATTTTTACAAATACAAAAAGTTTATTTGTGCACACAGGTAGATACAATTTCATCATCATCATTTCAGCCGAAAGACGTCCACTGTTACGTTAAGTCGCTTACAATTCCTCTTACTCTTATATGCAACCTAGCCTGTGGAAAAGTACCAGTAGTGGTACCTTTCCATAGAATTTGAAGATAGCGCTTGTTAAACTTATCCATAAAGATGGAGACAAAGATTGCATTTATAATTACAGGCCCATTTTGATCTTGCTAACAATGTCCAAAGTCTTAGAATGGCTAATTAACAAACACCTCCTGAACTTCTTGGAGACAAAGGCCCTTCTCTCACATGTACAATTTAGCTTTCGATCGGGTAGGTGAACTGATGACGCTGTGCATGATCTTAATAATCATAATTATTGTTACTAGTCTTGACAGTAATGGAAGATGGGTAGGCATTTAGTGTGGGACGCTACCTTTGTCGACATTCTTGCGCCATCCCATCTTTCTAGCTCACCGTGCTGTGCTGGTGCTGCCGCTGCGGCTGCGGAGAACCTCAAGCGGCGAAAATTTAACAACCTCGTCGGCAGTTATATTTTTGAGCCGTTTGGGGTTGAGACTCTTGGGAGGTGGGATCCGACTGCTCATGCGCTTTTTAAAGAATTATTCAAATGGCTAGTTGACACTTCACGTGACGCAAGGGCTGGCTTTTACCTCGGTCAGAGATTAAGCATTGCCATACAACGTGGCGATGCAGATGCCGCCAGTTTTTTGGGCACACTTCCAGTCGACAGCGATGCGGAGGAATTTTTTGAAGCTATGTTTTAGTTAGGAGTGTGCGTTGGAATTGCATAACCTAATTCCGCCTAGCCCGTTCCATCATTGGACCACCAGGAGTACGGCAATGCGCCACCGGTAGGTACATGGTGGACATCCCACCTATATAATACGCACAAAACGTTTTGGGAACACATTCATTGTGCGTACAGCTGGAGTGGAATTCCTTGCCGGAATCTGTGTTTCCTGATGGCTACAACCCGGGAATCTTTAAGTCAAGAGTGAATAGGTTACTTCTAGGTAAACGCGCTCCATCGTCGACCGCATCGTCGCTTTCCATCAGGTGAGATAGCGGTTAAGCGCGAACCTATCAACAATAAAAAGAAGGAGTTATTGTGTTTAATTATGTAATTTTAATTAGTTAAGTGTTTTTATTTTTCTTGTTCTATCTATGTTCAAAATAAAGTATGTTGCTTAATACAACACTTGCAATATACCCTCTGCAGAGATCGGTTTGTAAACTTACTGTTTGTAAATGGTTGAAAACTCTAGATTATCAGGCAACTGAAAATCTCTTGATTCCAGTCCAGTAAATTTATAATTATCACTGACACAAACACATTCATACTCATACAATAAACATAATTTCTAACACATAAAGCATGTCATCATAGGTTTTTTTTTTGGTTTGGAAAATCGTCTTATGACAAATCCCGATCTTGGGTGCAGCGGGAGATAGTGTCAGACTTTTACTGTCTAAAAACCCACTCCTGTTCCTTCTTTGCCTTCGTCCCAGGGCCCCGGGTTTCACTTTCACACTACCCGTGGCGTAGGCTTCGACCCTGCTGGGCCCCAACGATTTGCTGACATCTCCCTGAGGCGCGCGTGGAACAGTACGCGCCGTTGACGACTTGGGCTCGGTCGGGAAGGTTACCGGACGGTCGGACGGCGAGCCACTCATTGCTTGCCGTCCGCAAGCCCGCGGTGGTTGGGGTGTGAGGACCGTTGCCTCACGCGATCGGCCTCCTCCTTTGCTAGCGTTACTGCTTCGCAGAAAGAGGCAACCGCCTGCCACTCCTCCTCGCTCCGGACCATGGATGTCATCATAGGTACGTCCAGTTAGAGTAAAAATGATTTTCTTTTTAATATTTAATTTAGTAGTATTTTCTACTAGTAATTAATATGTGTAGCTAATCTAATTTGCCTTGGGGGTCTAGTGACCAGTAACACAGGTATTCTATGCCTATTTTTACCCGACTACGGAGGGTTATGATTTTGACAGGCTATGTATGTATGTGAGTATGTTCATCTGTTCCCTCATAGCTCCTAATCTACCTATCGGAACTCGACGTATGAGGTATCGTTAGAACCGTTTTAATTGTCCGCTAAACATAGGCTACGTGACGTGTCACAAAAATCGATATGGCGCCCTCTAGCGGACAAAAAGTAATGCGTTAAAAATAAAAAAGGAGATAAATACACCGTAAGCCACGTAAATCCGTGTAATACACGTAAAGCCGTAGTCACACGTTATAGGTAGGTAATAATCGAAACACTAATAGCGTGTGACTACGGCTTTTCTTTTTGTTCTATTCTTGTTTTTCCAGTTACTTTGTTTATTTCAGCATCTTGAAAATCTTGTTTCATACTTTTTCAGCGTCTTTTTTTTTTGTCGTAGTCGGATTTTAGTTTTTTACTTTTTTTTATGGGCACTAGTTTCTCACAAATGTCCGCATTTGTTGTATTAGTCTAAGTACTTATTCATCGTAACATTTGTGATGAGAAAAAAAAAATCTATTATTATTTCTGTTGGACATAGGCCTCCCCCAAGTAGCGCCACAATGAACGGTCCTGTGCATCTCGCGTCCATCGGATTCCCGCATCCTTTACCAGGTCATCGGTTCATCTTGTAGGAGGCCTTCCAACGCTGCGTCTTCCTGTACGTGGTCGCCACTCCAGAACCTTTCGGCCCCAACGGCTATCTGTTCTGCGAGCAATGTGCCCTGCTCATTGCCACTTTAGTTTGGCGATTCTTCGAGCTATGTCGCAACCTTGTTTCTCCTGCGGATATTTTCATTCCTGATTCGATCACGCAAGGAAACTCCGAGCATAGCCCATTACTTTTTGGGTGACTGTAACCCTCCTGATGAGGCCTATTGTGAGCGACCACGTTTCAGAGCCATATGTCATCACTGGCAACACGCACTGGTCATAGACTTTCGTCTTGAGACACTGACATCCCGAACGCTGCCCTGCCGAGTCGGATTCGACGGTCGACCTCTTTCTCGAAATTAGATCTACCTAACTGTATTGTTAGCTTAATAATATTTAGTTGATTTATTTCTCATGCTGGTAACATTTGAATCGATTGTTTGTGACGCATATTGTCACTTTTGATATCTGTGGACATCAATGTGACAACTAAAAAAACTTACCGGCCATATTTTTGAATTGAGTGATTTTCTGGATACTCAGCGGTCAAACTGTACGGATTAAATCCAATTATTTCAACGTAATCTGTATTTTATTCGGGTGAACCTGCACTGATCCTTCATCTCAGAAGCGGGATTAGACAGGCAGGTATATTCCTAGCAAAACGCCCACAACTCAGAGTTTTGCTACACGTTCATTCTTGATTGTTTTAACGTAACAAAATGGAAAACGGAAACGTGACTCCTACCGAGATATTGGACAATCGCAAATCCTCTTCAAGAAAAAGGGATCGACACGATCACAAGAATAAAAGAAAGCGACGCAGAAGTAGATCAAAAACGGAAGATGAATCGGCAACGGACTCGAGTGTTTCTATGCGAAGAAGTCGTTCTCGGGAGCGTCGTGAGCATCATCGTAAGCGACGCAAGACTGCCAGCAGCGAAAGTGGTGACCGTGAGCTTCACAGACGCCGCCAGAAAAACAGCAGTAGCCGAAGCTATCGCCGTGAGCGCCATGGGCAGCGCCGTAGGAGTGGAAGCAGCCGCCGCGGCCGCAGGCAGGTCAGCAGGAATGCGGGTGCGCGCGGCAGTGGCAGCCGCTCGAGATTGTCGCGTCATGGTGGACGCTCATCTTCCCCGGTAAAACGTTCCAATAATAGTACTGACAATGTGACACATTTATTGTTGACTAAATTAGTGAATACCTTAGTAAACACTCGTCCTGAAGGCAACAAATTTCCAATGTTAGGTAATGTCATAGGTACCTGATTTTGATCCAATGGTTAAGGGGCAAACTATACAAATGTGGCTTAGTAAAGTAGATGAGTGTGCTAAATTATATAAATGGGGTGATGATCAGGTCATACACTATGCCTTACCTAAATTAGCTGGTGTCGCAAAAACGTGGTATCAAGCTTTACCCACTATGTCATTTTCATGGCCTGAATGGAAACGGAAATTGTTAGAATCATTCCCTAGTAGTGACGATTATGCCGAGTTACTTACTGAAATGTTGTCTAAACGCGTAAAATATAATGAATCACTAGAATTATATTATTTCGAAAAAATAAATTTGCTGAATCGATGTAATATTATAGGTAAGAGGGCAGTCGATTGTTTATTGTATGAAATCGAAGATCGTTCATTAAGATTAGGCGCAAAAGCATTGAAGTGTCAGGAACCGGAATAAGTATTAGAATATTTTCAGTCTATCAAACAACAACTGCGTGAAACAGAAAAGTCGCGTCCTTATGGAGACAAAAGACCTAACGCTTTGTCGAACGCAAAACCTACCAGCAATGACGCAAAGACTAAAAGTGGTAGTAATTCTATTGTTTGCTACAATTGTAACGAACCAGGACATTTTAGTTTTAAATGTACTAAAAAAATACTTAAATGTAATATTTGTAACAGACTTGGACATACTACATTAAATTGTTCAAAACTATCTTCCAATAATAATAATACCGATAAAGTGGGTCAAAGTCAAAAGGAGATTTTACGTATAGAAGACACCGAGAGCGCTGCCAAAAATAATTGTAAGTACATCGTGCAATTGATGCTCAACGGACAATCAGTTGTAGGTTATGTCGACCTAGGCAGTCAATGCACTTTAATTCGTTGCAGTGATGCTAGAAAACTAGGAATTAGTTGGTCGAATAACCTAGATCTTCCTACGATGAGAGGTATTGGAAACAACATAGTGCTACCCTTAGGGCTCGCCGCTGTTACTATACAGATACAAGATGTCATTGAAAAAGTAAATGCCTTAATTGTAGAAGATAACATTATTAAATACCCTGTGTTAATCGGACACAGTTTTACTGAAAAGCCTGGTATTATCATAACTAAAACTTACAATTCCTTGATATTTACGCGGGAACTTACAAACAAATTGTATCTCGAATTAGTCTCGGACACATCAATACGGGCTAAGGAAATGTGCTTAGTTGAAGTTAGTTGCACCGGCGATTATTCAGGGGCTGTGTACGTACGCGGTTCACTTCGTGGAAAGCCTGGACTTGAGTTTTACCTCCTGCCAGGGGAGTATGAAATAGATAATGGTCGTGGTCATATATTGATTCAAAATATATCCGACAAAATAGTTTTACTAAAAAAGCATTCATTAATAACACGTGCTTTTAAGACAAACGGTTGTTTTTGACGTAAATGTTTTGAATATCAACGCTAGTAATTTTTGCTCAGAATTTAATTATGACTCGAATTTAACAAGTGAGCAAGTAGATCAATTAAAAAGCTTAATAAATAAATACAAGGAATGTTTTTCGAATAACTTAAAAGATTTGGGATTCACTACCATAGTAAAAATGGAAATTGAATTAAATGACACTAAGCCAGTCGTATATCGTCCGTATAGACTCTCATACCCTGAGCGTGAGCTGGTGCGATCAATGGTACAGGAAATGATAGACGCTGATATTGTTTGCGAATCCAATTCTCAATACGCTAGTCCAATATTGCTTGTAAAGAAAAAGACTGGCGAAAAAAGACTATGTGTGGATTATCGCGCTCTTAATAATAAAACGAAGAAAGAGCATTACCCTTTACCACTGATTGACGACCAGCTAGATAGGCTAGCTGGAAATTCTCTTTTTATTACGCTTGATTGTGCATCGGGCTATTATCAACTGCCTATTGTTGAAAGTTCCCAAGATAAGACGGCATTTGTTACTCCAGACGGCCAATATCAGTTTAAACGGATGCCGTTCGGTTTGGCAAATGCTCTGTCAGTCTTCCAAAGGGCTATGAATAAGATACTGGCGAAGTCGAAAGTTGACTTTGCCGTTATATTCATGGATACATTTTAATTCCTGCGAGATCATTCGAAGAGGGTCTCGAACGGTTAGAGATAGTGCTTAAACTACTCCTTGAAGCCGGGATTACTTTAAAACTTAAGAAATGTTTCTTTTTCTATAGAGAAATTGACTTCTTGGGGTTTCAAGTTAGTGGTCAAGGCATAAGACCGGGGTCACGTAAGACGTTAGCTGTTTCAAGTTTCCCCGTACCCAAGAATGTACATGATGTAAGACGTTTCATTGGACTTGCCAGTTTCTTCCGGCGTTTTGTAAAAGATTTTGCTCTTATCGCACGCCCTTTAACTGATCTCCTCAGATCTAATTTCACTTGGAAATGGAACGAGGACCATTCACAAGCTTTTAATACACTGAAACAAAAACTTGTTGAACGTCCTATTTTAGCCTTGTACGATTCGAGACTTGAAACAGAGTTACACACTGATGCATCCAAGTTAGGGATTGCTGGTATTTTGATGCAAAGACATAGCGACGGAATGTTTAGGCCCGTAGCGTATTACAGTCGGAAAACAACTAAAGATGAACAAAATTTACATTCATTTGAACTGGAAACATTAGCGGTGATAGCCTCACTTAAACGTTTCCGTGTTTACTTGCTGGGATTAAAATTTAAGATCGTAACCGACTGTAATGCGCTACGTACGACACTTACGAAACGTGACCTTATACCGAGGATATCTCGGTGGTGGGTGCAGTTCCAGGAGTACGATTGTGATATTGAATACAGATCTGGAACTCGCATGGCACATGTAGATGCTCTCAGTCGTGCTCCTGTGACTGAGCCCGTTACAGGTGACGATCAGATACACGTACTCGATGTTTTAAATATAAATATTAAAGATTGGATTTCCACAGTTCAAAGTAATGACGAGGAAATTGGAAGAATTAGGGCCATTTTACGTGACAAAAATACGAATTATATAGCAGATGTGTATAAAAATTATCAATTAAAAGGGGATCATGTGTATAGGATTGTCGGTGATAATATAAAATGGGTAGTTCCGAGAGCCGTCAGGTGGCAAGTTTTAAGAATGAACCATGACAATGTAGGCCATTTTGGCTACGAGAAAACTTTAAGTCGACTACGCGAAATATTTTGGTTCTCTAAGATGCGACGTTTTACCAAAAAGTACGTTTCAGCATGTCTTGAATGTGCACATCATAAGGCTCCGGGTGGTGTTAGGGAAGGAATGCTTCATCCAATACCAAAGGCAGACATTCCTTTTCATACGGTTCACGCCGATCATTTAGGCCCGTTCATTCGCTCTAAGAGAGGAAACACCTATATTCTTGCGATTATTGATTCTTTTACAAAATTTATAAGTATAAGTGCTGTACGGGATACAAAAAGTACCACAGCCATAAGAATCTTCAAAAACCATTTTAGTACTTTTGGTACTCCAACACGTCTTATTACTGATCGGGGTTCTTGTTTTACTAGCTCAAAATTTAAATCTTTCATGGAGAGTACAAATGTTAAACATATTCTTAATGCAGTTGCTACTCCAAGAGCGATCGGACAAATAGAACGTTATAATAGAACCATATTAGATGCTTTAAGTACAAAATGCCACGATAAGGGTGATAACACTTGGGATGAATACGTTGGTGACATCCAGCTAGGTATAAATACGACAATGAATAAAGCGACGGGGAAAAGCCCATCAGAGTTGCTATTTGGTTTTAAAGTTTTAAATCCATCAGAAAATATAATAAATGAGGTGTTAAATGAGGTTATATGTCGTGTTAGTGATAGCGAGTTAGTAAAGATAAGGACAGAAGCTAAAGCTAGAATAGAAAAGCAGCAGTCTAATGACTGGCCTGTTGGTCTAGTGGTTAGTGACCCTGACTGCTATGGCGGAGGTCGTGGGTTCGATTCCCACCCAGGACAAATGTTTGTGTGATGAGCACGATCATTTGTTCTGTGTCTGGGTGTAATTTATCTATATATGTATGTATTTAGAAATATATAAGTATGTTTATCAGTTGTTTAGTACCCATAACACAAGCTCTGCTTAGCTTGGGACTAGACGGCGTTGTGTGATAGTTGTGGAATATATATATTATATTATATATTATAATTCAAAGAAGGTATTTGATAGGCAAAGAAAAAGGGCGACGTTATATAATATCGGCGACTTGGTTAGGGTTGAAAGAACAATAATAGATAAAGAACACGTAGGTAAATCAAAGAAGCTTATATCCAAGTTTCATGGCCCATATAGAATAACAAAAATTCTAGAAAATGACAGGTTTTTGATTGAGGATACTCCTCTGACTAGGAGAGGTAATAAAAAGTATGAAAATGTAGTAGCAGTGGATAAGATACACCCCTGGCTGAATTATACAAATATGTCCAGTGACGGTAGCGAGAATGATAATAGTGACGACGAATAAAACTTAATAATTCATTATGATGGTTATTACTTAAGATTGATTGCATAAAACTATTTTAGAGCATTTAACGAAACAAGAATAAATAGGTAAAAATCATAATTTGAAATTAATAATAACATGAGATAATTAGTAAATATGAGTTATTGTTAATGAGAGTATTTGATTAGTAACGAACGATTAGATTTGCTAAGATATTGACTTAAATTACTAGGACTAGACAAAAGACTTGACGAGGCGTTGCTTAGGCTATGAGCAATCAGTGCAGAAAGTGATTAATATCGGAGACCGATATTGCACAGATGATTGTAGATCATAGCAGACTAAGTATCGTGAAATCTAGGCGCATGGGCTATGAGCTTCCAGTGCAGAATGCGAAAGGTGATGGAAATCACCGCACAGATGGTCGCAGATCATAGCAGACTATGCAACTAGATGACTGAAATATAGAGCATGGGTTGTGAGCGGTCAGTGCAGATTGCGAATGGTGTCATGTAATTGACATCGCACAGATGACCGTAGATCACAACAGACTGTGCATGACGCGATAATGACATGAACTGAATTAGAATGGAACCATTTAGTAGTATTAGGATATGAAATGTATATTTTCTTAAGTTATTGATAAAGTTATAACGATTTTGTTTAAATTAATTAACTGAAGAATGTATTTTTTTTTCTCTTTTTTCATTTTTTTAATGTTTACTGATCAAGTGAGAGGACTCACTTCAAAAGGATGGACGAGCTGTTAGCTTAATAATATTTAGTTGATTTATTTCTCATGCTGGTAACATTTGAATCGATTGTTTGTGACGCATATTGTCACTTTTGATGTCTGTGGACATCAATGTGACAACTAAAAAAACTTACCGGCCATATTTTTGAATTGAGTGATTTTCTGGATACTCAGCGGTCAAACTGTACGGATTAAATCCAATTATTTCAACGTAATCTGTATTTTATTCGGGTGAACCTGCACTGATCCTTCAGTATTGTCTGTCCTGCACTGATCCTTAAGTATGGAGTAGGAGTGGGTGCTACATGTTTGTTTATCATGACTTTGGTTTTGTCCATATTAATTTTAAATCTCACTCTTTCGGAAGGTCTACTGAGTTCATTGAGCATTATGCTGAGCTCCTCCGTAGTCTCAGCCATGACTACGTCGTCGTCGTCAATACTATGTCGTCGGCAAACCGAAGGTGAGTGATGTACTCGCCATTGAAATTAATGCCATAAAAGGTACATTTTTAGATGTAACATTTATATTTTGTATAAGCATCTCTGTGTTCTGCCACAGTAAGTCATCATCATCATCATCATTTCAGCCGAAAGACGTCCACTGTTGGACATAGGCCTCCCCCAAGCATCGCCACAACGACCGATCCTGTGCGTCTCGCATCCACCGCATTCCCGCGACTTTCACCAGGTTGCCGGTGGACCTTGTGGGAGGCCTTCCAACGCTGCGTTTTCCGGTGCGCGGTCGCCACTCTAGAACCTTTCGGCCCCATCGACTATCCGTTCTACGAGCAATGTGCCCTGCCCACTGCCACTTTAGTTTCGCGATTCTTCGGGGTATGTTACATTAAGTGGCATACAAATATTAATAAAATAGGTATTTTATTCTACAGATCATAATTACATAATACATTTGGTACACAGGGTATGTTTACTCATACAGATCATCTATATACAACACTTTCTATTGTTAAAATTAATTTATTTATAAATCAGCTTAGGTCAGATTTAGTTCCATGAAATGAACGTGCATTATTCAACGTCTTCACATCTCGTCCTCGTTCCGACCAAGCTCCTTTGTTCAGACAGCAGGCGAAGCACACGTCGACTCGACTGCATTGCCCAGAATAACCGGCGGTACATCTATAGAGAGAGAGAGAGCGTAATGATGTACAATTGATGTAATAAGAAGGTTAGTAAAGACACGAGAAAACCAAGCGCTTTGAGAAGCGTTCGGGCAATGGCTACGTCCCTCTAGAGGGGCGCGGCAGGCGAGTTCGGGGCTTCGCCCCCTTCTCGCGGTTTCTATTGGCACCCGCAACAACGGGTGCTTCGCTGGAATGCCTCTAAGCGTAGAGTCTCTGATAAATTTGAGAAGGGATGACTTTCTTTCGCTTACATTACAAGGTAGTGATGCAACGATTTTTTTTTTTTTTTTTTTTTTATTATTGATAGGCTCGCGTTTGACCACTATCTCACCTGATGGTAAGCGATGATGTGGCCGACGATGGAGCACGCTTGCCTAGAAGTAACCTATTCACTCTTGACTTAAAGACCCCTAGGTTGTAGCTATCAGGGAACACAGACTCGGGCAGGGAATTCCACTCCTTAGCTGTACGCATTATGAATGTGTTCCCAAAACGCTTTGTACGTATGGGTGGGATGGGACGATATATCGAATTTTCAATAATATCGACATGTTCATCAATATATTAGTATTACCGATACGATATTATCATATCGAAATTAATAAATCTAAGCAACTAAGCATTGGTAATTTTAAACATGGCAACATTAGTTTCATGATAGATTTTGGTTATGGTAATTTATGTTTTTGACCATTCAACTTCAAAGTAGTTAGTTTGACAGAAAATAGATGTCTATAGCAGTATTTTTTGTTGAATAATTATTCAATAAAAAAATATGTTTTACTGAACGTCCACTGATTGGAGTATGATTTATGACATGCATGATTTGGAGGAGATGTTGGACATTTTTTATGATAAACTGTGTGATATTCTAGATAGATGTGTACCCCGGAAAAAGCTTAAACATGAAAATTCTCGATACGTGGTGAAGCGTCAATGCCTTTTCTTAAGGTATATGTATTTTTAGAGAATAAATAATATAAATTAGTTACCTTTCCCGCATTCTCTAAGTTAATTGAGTCTCTGTTGAGGATTTTCTTCACCAATATCTACGACCGCAACGCCCACTGGTGACGTATCGAATGCTTTCTTGAGACGCTCGCTAAAGACCGCTAGATGGCGTCTAACCCGCTAACAAAAGAGTTGGGTCCGCTCCGCAAATTCGACATTGCGTCGAATAAAAACCGCTCCGCGATCAAAATCCCATATCTGTTGAAAACCTGAGAATTTTCGTGGAATAAGTGTATCTGCTCCTGTGAGACATTGAGACCTTATAGTGCAGTGTTGGTTTCACGAGTTCTGACCAGCCCACCGGTGGATGAATGAAGATTTAGCTCGCCGGCCTGCAGCCACACACACCGACCACGCATCCGTGAGCGAAGCGCTTTCCTGACGACAAGTGGGGTCACTGGATTAGCAAGGTACGTGGGCTTTAAGTTGCTATGAACGTCGCCAGTTTTTGGTGCCTCAGGGAATCGTCAACAGGGATTTAATTTTGTGTAATATAACCATAATTTCACCGCCATATTGGTAGTCTTAAAACTCCACCCGTTCAGGTGATGCTACTTACACGCGTCATCATAATTATTTGGTCCTTCGAGCCGGATAGATAACCAGGTAACCGCTCCCTAGTTAGATTTTTACGTAATATTTGGTGAAAATCATAATAGGTATATATAGGTTATAGATATTTACGTAAACCTTTGGTAAATTATTCTTGCCTATAAACCGCTCTCCGCTATAACATAAACTTAATTGACAATAGATTCTACGTAGGTTTTGGTAAATCTGTCAATATTGTTTCATAGAATTTAATGTGATACGTATTTCACTTTGATAACATATAATAGGAGGTAGTTTCACATCATTTCGGCTTTGTGCGTATTAGTGATTTTTATTCAGATACCGCCACAGAGCGGGAAGGTACTTTACTATTGCAAACCGCGCATATTTTTAGATTTTGCTCATAATATTAACTTAACAAAATGACTGAGAAACAATTAAGGCCGGAAGATTTACTGACTATCCTTCATGAGAAGAAAGGATTGTTATTCAAACGCCTTAATCGATTATATGATTTATCAAAAAATATTTCGTCGTTCGATTCGAGGAATAATGAAAGTTTTATGACTGAATCGGAAACTATTGACGACATTCGTGACAAATTTGAATCTTATGTCGATCAAATTAACCACATAAACATTAATTTGAAACCTGGTTCGAGTCCCGACTATGCTTGTTTAGAATCCTTTGAAGATTTGTTTATTCGCATTAAGCGTATTAGGAATAAAATCGACAATAGTCAATCTCAGTTATCACAATGTAGTAATTCGAAAACGCTTTTTGAACCACTAAAAATAAAGCTGCCTCTGATCGCATTGCCATCTTTCGACGGGAAATCTGAGAATTGGCCTGTTTTCTATTAGTCGTTCAAGTCGAATATTCATAGCAATGATCAGCTGACTGAGTCGCAGCGTGTGCAGTATTTAGTAGGTAGGCTTACACATAACGCGTTAAAGATTACAGCCGGTATTGTACCTACGGCTGATACCTATCATTTTATATGGGACAGCTTAGTTAATAAATACCAGGATAAGCGTACATTAGGTACGCCCAGTAGAGGCGCGCAAGTGCGAACGTGAATCGACGATTTGTTCTGTCTAAAAGGCCTTTAAACTCTATTTTAGAGACGAACTCAACAAACACAAGAGTGTCTTGAAGAATTTCGACACAGTGAGACGGATGTGCGCAGTATTGGACGACGAGGACCGTTTGATCCGGTATGCGATTAAATCATTGTCGATTGTCTCAAACGCAATCGGAGTGACAGTGAAATATTTCACAAGCTGACGAGACACTTTCGCGGCAATAAAAATGATTTGGACAATATTCTCTATCTCATATAGGTACGCTGTATGGGCATTGTACGAAAAGCCCTTTAATTTCTATTTTTGTTTGTATCATATTGTAAATATTTGTAAGTTAGTTTTAATTAGGTTAAGTTGTAAATTAAGCATGTTATTGTTAGAAAGGTAGTAAATAGATAATAAATGAATGATTTTATGATAATTTTAATTCTTTTAATCATATTACACTTTCCCTGTAACCTTTCTAATAATAAAGTCAATAGAAAAATTATAAGCCATAAAAGGTTTTGGCTAGACATACAAAATAAAAAGAAAAACTCAGTACATACGAGTAATAAGAATTGGCTAATGCTAATTCGGAATTTTACTGAGAATACGTGTTCGATAAGTCTTTTGGAAATGAATAGCATTCACTTATCACGTTACCACCAAGAGCTCTTTACAATTGTCTACCTTATCGGAGGATATAAGTTAAGACTATTAGTTTTTCTAGGAATTCGGCAAAAAAAAATATTCAACACCTCATTAGACAACAATAGATAACGAGTACCGCAATGTTTCTACCTGCTGCCTAAAGTCATTGTTCTGTAGCGAGAAACGGTAAAACTATGCTAAACGTATAGCGCCGTCTTTTTCTCTCCATTTGATCGGTCGTACTGCATAAAATCGCGGCGTTTCTTGTCAACTTATGCCGTGTCATTTGATACGCCCTCCCGACCTGAACACAAGGACGTAGAGTACCCGGCCGTATCCAGAGAGTCCTTGGGCTTTGACTACGAGTTCCAGCTCGATGCTAGAGCCCAACGGAGACCCAGAAGCCCGGATGACGACGCGACCGAGGAGGCTAAGCGATACTGCCTCGACCCGCCCAGACCGCAGCGTGCGCCGCGGGGGCGGGTAGGGGCGGGCTCGCCCACCTATGCCGACACGGTGCGCTCTCCGCCCCCCCCTCCCACGGTTCGGAAACACAATGAAGAGACGTCGCCTGCGGGGCCCCCCCCGCAACGCTCAAGAAGAAACCCTCCCGCTACCCTCTGCTTGTGGTGGAGCGGCTACTGGACTGGGCCGCCCACTTCAGGGCGTTGAACGGCCTGCTGGGCCACCCCCCGAATGCCCGCCCATTTCAGGGTGGTATTCGGTTCCTCCCGGAATCCGAGGAGGAATACAGGGTGGTCCAGAGGTACCTGGCCGACCAGGAGAGGGAGACCGGCCTATCATGGTTTGCGTACTCCCTACCAGCGGAGAGGAGCCTTAAGGTGGCAATCCGTGGCCTGCCTGCGGACACGGACCCATCCGAGATCGAGGAGGAGCTCAGGCGGCTGGAATTTCAGCCGGAGTACGTGCGCAACATTATGGCGCGCGGTGGGAGACCCGGCTGCATCTTCCATGCTGTCCTGAAGAGGACGCCTGTACGAGTCATGCGTCGTACATGGCCCTCGCGTATTGCAGTTCAGCACTATTACGCCGCCTAGCACAAATTATATTGTAATGCGACAGTACACAATTAGCATTCACAGACGGCTGTACTCATTAGCGATCATTCATATATGATAAGTTACGCAATAAATCAGATTCTTCGGATATCAGTGACTATCATTTCAAAGTAACATCCAAGGTGTGTGCGACCCATTCAGCAGCGCATACATCTTTTTGGTCCTTCGAGCCGGATCTCCGGTTTACGTGCTCGTTTGTGCAGTGTCAGCAACTCAACAGTTCAACAGAGAAAGCATCACCTGTACAGAGGATACGAACCGAGGAGATCATCATACACCAGCAGTAGAGAATACGACAGACCATTGAAGTGCATCATCAGAAACAGACTTGGTGACTCGATTTTTTCATATTTTTCATCATGGAAGAAGTGATTGAAACGCAACATCAAATTATGGAGGAAATGCATAGGATTCTGACTAACTTCAAGAAAGATGGAGCAAGCCGAAAGACACCGGAAGGCATCCGAAAGAAATTGGACCATCTGGACAACTATTGGGCAGAATTCCAGAACAACCACCAAAAAATTTGCGAGCGTGAAGATCCTTCCCATAAATACTTTTTGCAAGAAATCTATGAGCAGACCCGACAATTCTACGAAAGCACTAGGGAGTTGTTTATCAAGTATTTAACTCAAGAACAAAAACAACCGGCGCCCATATCAAAGCCGGTAGTTTCTACGGACAACCCGGTACCAACGACTTCAAAGTCATCGGAGCCGAAACTCACTCATGAGTCAGGTGCAGGTGGAGTCAAACACGGAATCCAATCGCCCTTTTCTATAAAAATGCCTGAGGTAGCAGAGACCGCGAGCAACAACAAAACAGAGGAGATGTTACGAAAACAAAGAAGCAATATCAAGGCGTTCCAAAGAACCACAGCAAACATCAACGTGGACCTTCTAAAAGAAAATTGGCAGTTTGAAGATGCTTTAAAAATGTTAGAAACAAGGTGGAAAGCAGTTGATTCACTTTATTAGGACCTTGACAGTTTAGTCGACGAAGTCGACGTGCAATATGAGATGTCATACAATACATGCGAGCTCATTTACGACCAGATGAAAGCAAAAATCAACACCAGAATGTGGTCAGTTACTCATCGGGAAAAGTCGACGCCGAAGATTGAAATTCCGCATTTAGTGGCAGTTACGAACACTGGACCACTTTCAAGGATATATTTGTTGAGACGATACATTCCAATCCGTCGCTTTCTGACGCACAGAGGATGCAATTTCTCAAAAGCAAAGTGAAGGGCGAAGCCGAGAAAATTATCCAACATCTATCAATAAACTCGGAAAATTATGAGACTGCATGGGAGATACTCAACCACAGATACAATAACAAGAAATTGATCTTTTCTTCACATCTCAATTCATTGCTTGGGGTACCCAATACTCAACATTTGTCAGCAAAATCAATTAAAAAGCTCCACGATACAGCGAAAGAATGTATTAATGCGATCAAGAATCTCGGCGTAGACACGTCATCATGGGACCCAATATTGGTACATTTACTCTCGCAAAAGTTGGATGCTGTGACTCATAACGACTACCTGGAATCATTGGTGGAGCCGCGTGAACTACCTAACATAGCAGAATTCTTCAACTTTCTAGAAAGAAAAATCATATCATGGGAATCATCTCGTCGCAAACCAGAAACAGAAAGAACATCTCAGTCTGAGCCAAAACAGACAAACAAGAAGTTTGATTCATACAAAGCATTCAGTGCAAATCAGAACAAGAACAATAATTATAAATCAAACACATTCACAAAGGACAGTGAGGACGCAAAAAACTGTTTACATTGCAATCAAAACCATAAGTTGTTTTCGTGCAAAGCATTTCTCGAATTACAACCTGACGCAAAACGGAAAGCAGTATTGAAATACAATTTATGTAAAAATTGTCTAACTGTGCATACAAATAACATGGAATGTTTTTCAAGAAAAAGATGCCGCGTCTGCAACTCGGATCATAATACACTGCTTCACGACGCTTACAGCAAATTGGGTGGACAGACAGCAAACAACAACTCAGTGCAGCAATCAACCGCAAGCGCAGGCAGCAAGAAAACAACAAGCAACAGCATCAACCATGTGTCTCAAGAAGATGTATCAGAAACTCTGCTTGCCACAGCATTGATCAAAGTGCAAGCACATGACGGGTCTCTGATAACTTTACGAGCACTAATTGATCAGGGGTCAGAAACATCCCTAATGACGGAAAAAGCAGCACAAAAGCTTCGATTACCGCGTGGCCGGTGCAAAGGAGTCATATTTGGTGTCGGAGCTAAGAAAAATAACTGCAAAGGTGTCATACGAATCACGTGCAGTGCCATACACGGGGATTATACATTTGACACCAATGTACTAATTATGCGCAATTTGATCAACAATGTACCAAACAAATCGTTCAATAAGCCAGAGTCATGGACATTTTTGGAAAATATAACGCTGGCTGATCCAGATTTTCATCAGAGTCGCCCAGTAGACATCTTACTTGGGGCCGAGGTATATTCCAACATTATACAAGAAGGAATCATCAGGCACGAAAGATCGCAACCAGTTGCGCAACAAACACGTCTGGGCTGGATTTTATGCGGAAACGTGCAAACAACATTCCAGTGTAATGTGGTGATAAACGACATCGACGACATCAAACAATTTTGGACAGTTGAAGACATAGCAGAACAGTCAGTAATCTCACAGGACGATCTGTATTGCTTACAACACTACAAGAAGACAACAACTCGAAATGAAGAAGGGCGCTACATTGTTGAGCTGCCGTTCGAACCAAACTTTCAAGAAAAACTAGGAGCTTCAAAACCCATGGCGATGGGACAATTCCGTCAGCTTGAAAGGAAATTCAGCAAACAAGCAGAATTAGCAGAAACATACAAACAGTTCATTCACGAATATCAAGCATTAAATCATATGGTCGAGTGTACTAGTGACGCAGCACCGTCTTGCTACTTATCTCATCATTGCGTTCAGCGCGCCAATTCTACAACTACAGCGTTAAGAGTAGTGTTCAACGCATCAGCGAAAACATCCACGGGTTGCACGTTGAACGACCTCATGAAGCGGGGCCCGAACTTACAGCAAGACCTCATGTCATTGATCTTGCGATGGAGACAATATCAGTTCGCGTATACGGCTGATATCGAAAAAATGTATCGACAGATACTTTGTAATACTGAACATCAAGCCTATCAGAAGATACTATGGAGGAGCTCTCCTGACCAACGCCTACGTGAATATCAGCTCACAACAGTCACTTACGGCATGAAAGCAGCTCCTTTCTTAGCCATGATGACTCTGAAACAGTTGGCAGCTGATGAAGGTCACAAATATCAGCAAAGCAGAGCAGCTCAAGCGTTACAAGAAGAGTTTTATATGGATGACCTAGTTAGTGGAAGTTTCACGTTATCATCTGCCAAGCAACTACAAGATGACTTGATCCGTTTGCTACAGTCGGGAGGTTTCAACTTACGAAAATGGTCATCAAACAACGAAGAATTACTTCAAAACGTCAGCAGAGCGTCTTCAAATCAATCATCCTTCGATTTCAAGCAAGCTGAGTCAACAAACAACTCGGACTGAAATGGAACAAAAAGATGTATGCGCTGCTGCTCAAGAATCTCGGCGTAGACACGTCATCATGGGACCCCAAAGAAGACAAATTCTCATTTGAGCTCAGAATAAACAAAACGAAACCATCTGAAAAACACACAAAACGCTCACTTCTATCAGATATTTCTAAGATATTTGATCCACTCGGTTGGTTAGCTCCGGTTACAATAAAATTAAAACTTTTATTCAAGCGAGTTTGGCTTTCTAACATTCAATGGGACGACCAGCTTCCGGTTCAAATCAGCACAGAGTGGGAAAAAATCAAAGAAGACCTAGAAATCATCAGTCAGTTCAGAATTCAAAGATGGTATCAGATTGGAGACCAAGATACCATTCAACTACACGGTTTCTGTGATGCATCAATAAAAGCATATGCATGTGTTGTATATTGCAAATACGATACATACATTACACTCGTCGCTGCAAAAACAAGACTTGTGCCAGAGAACAAAAAGCTCACATTACCACGGCTAGAGCTAAGTGGGGTGCACCTACTTTCGGCGCTTATGCAAAAAATACAAAGTCAAAGTCAAAGTCAAAGTCAAAGTCAAATCTTTATTGCAGAACACAATACAATAAATTATACATTTCTGGATGTCATTTGAATGGTCTAGTTAATTGTGTTTTACCAAATTAGGCATGCAAAATTGTAGTAAATTCAAAAAACATTTTGTGAGTAAGGTACATAATATGTCAGAGATTAATACTAAATGATAATGTCAACACAAAATAAAAACAAAATTAAAATAAATACAATAAATCGATTAAGCAAAGTAAATCGGACTTAGAAAGAAGCAACCATTATCATAATTGTAAATTCCTGTCTGAGAGGTATTCACTCACGGTATAGTACGTTTTTTTTATGAGTAAATTGTGCAATTGTTTTTTAAATAAGTCAAAATCGTTGCACTCTAGCAAAGATTTAGGGAGTTTGTTGTATATTCGTGGAGCCATTCCCAATAAACTTTTATGAAATATGGCTTTTTTGTGTGGTTTACCGCTTATCTTGTGTCTAAGTCGCGCGCTGTTATGAGTTCCAAACAAATGACGATTATTTTTAACAAATATCGCCACCTCATATATGTACAGGCAGGGTACTGTTAATATACGAAGATTCGTAAAATACGGTTTACAGCTTTCCGTGCTTTGAATGCCGCATATTGACCTAACACACCTTTTTTGAGCTTAAATACCGTGTCCATATTTGTAGAATTACCCCAATATATATGATGCCGTAGCGTAACGTAGCTGTAACATACGCATGATACGCTGTAACCAAGGCTTTAATATTTACCTCCTTAGCAAGATTGCGTAGAGCATATGAATATTGACTCAGACGTTTACATAGATTGTAAGTGTGAGTTTTCCAAGTCATATCTCTATCTAGTTCTAGTCCTAAAAATTTTGTAGTACTCGTTTCTGAAATAATTTTGTCTCCATATTTAATGTCAAGTTTTTTATTATTTGTCCTTTGCTCAAATGTCATTATTTTAGTCTTGTCAATGTTTATCTTTAAATTATTCACGCCCATCCATTCTATTAATACCTGGAGACAGTGGTTTATCTCTCTCTCGAGTGTCGTCCCATCATTAATGCCACTAAAGACAACCGTGCTATCATCAGCAAACAAAACTATAGGATGATATGTTTCTCTAGGCATGTCATTAATATATAAGGTGTAAAAAAATTAACTTTAAGAATTTCGAGGGGACATTGTACTCCTCATTATGAACAAATTTTACTATGGGACCAAACCTGAAATCGCGAAAAAAAAATCAGCTGTTCCCTACGTTTATTTTCGCATAACTCGTCAAAACGTATGGAGCAGCTGATTTTTTTTCGCTATTTCAGGTTTGGTCCCATAGTAAAAGTTGTTCTTAATGAGGAGTATAATGTCCCCTCGAAATTCTTAAAGTTAATTTTTTTACACCTTATATATAATAAATAATAAAGAGCCTAGAATACTTCCTTGAGGTACTCCATATTTATTTTGTCTCTGACTTGATACATACGAACGCTCGGTTTTTGACTTAATACAGACTTTATCTATCTTCGTAACTTGTTTTCTGTTTGATAGGTACGATTTCAAAAGTTTGAGAGCATTACCTCTAACTCCATAATTATCTTTCTAGCTTCTTTAAAAGTATTGAACGATCCACAAAGTCAAATGCTTTACTCATGTCCATGAATAAAGCTGCCACTGGACTTCTATTATCAATACCCGTTACAATTTTGTCAAAGATATTAAAGATTGCCATATTAATATTCTTTTTCCTTCTAAAACCGTACTGTTCACCAGCAAAAAGATTGTTTTGTTCAAAAAATGAGTATAAAGAATTGTAAATAACTTTTTCTATTATTTTGGAGAGTATTGGTAGCAATGCAATAGGCCGGTAATTGGCTGGGTCATGTTTGTTTCCTTTCTTGTACAGTGGTTTTATAACTGCCAATTTTAACCTATTCGGAAACACACCCAGTTCTAAGCACAGATTTATTATGTGACTAAGTATTGGCGCGATAATACAGCAAGCTCTCAACGGACGCAAAATCAAAGTATTTGGTTGGAGTGACTCCACTGCAGTTCTTGGATGGATTCAAGGCAATATCAATCGCTGGACACCATTTGTAGCGAACAGAGTCATACGAATCAAAGACGTCATACCACCAGACAACTGGTATTACATAAAATCAGCTGACAACCCAGCTGATTGTGCCAGCCGTGGCATCACAACAGAACAACTAAGGCAACACAGGCTATGGTGGAACGGCCCACAATTTCTTCCTGGATTCGAAGAATCATCAGTAGTAGAGAAGACTAACTACGTCACAGATCAAGAGCAGCGAAAATCAATACAAAGCAACGTCACAACTCGTCAACCTCATAGCGATGATGTCATACAGGCCATACTACAACGAAATAGCAACATGACACGCACCGTGCGCGTCCTTGCATGGGTGCTACGTGCCACGCGACGTCATAGCGAGCGCTCGAATTACTTGAAGGCAAGCGAACTGGAAACCGCAAAACATATGATAATAAAATATGTTCAAGAAGTGGAATTTTTTGAAGAAATTTGCCAACTACGACTACAGAAGCAATTACACTGCAAAAGCAAGATCTTGTGCCTCAACCCGTTTTTGGACAAATATGGACTTTTGAGAGTGGGAGGCAGACTCAAGCATGCAAATATTGACGAAAATATGAAGCACCCACTAATCATCCCGCATAGCAACCACGTCACTGACCTTATCATTGACCAAGCCCATCGTCACACGTTTCATGCGGGGGCTCGGACTACGCTCGCACATATTAGGCAGAATTATTGGATACTAGGCGGAAACAGAGCTGTGAAGAAGCGCTTACATGCATGCACTACGTGTAAGAATCATAAAGCAGTCACACAAAAGCAAATGATGGGGGACTTACCTGGACCTCGGAGTAATGCTTCGCGTCCTTTCCAGCACACTGGCGTAGACTTCACAGGATACGTTGACGTAAAACTCAACAAAGGGCGAGGAGTTAAGACAAACAAGGGATACATCGCTGTGTTCGTGTGCATGGTCACCAAAGCTGTGCACCTCGAACTCGTATCAGACCTGAGTTCATCAGCATTTTTGGCGGCCCTAAAACGCATGTCTTCACGACGGGGCAAGCCATATCACATCTACAGCGATAATGGCACCAATTTTGTTGGAGCCAATAAAGCACTGCAACAAGTACAAACAGAATTGCGCAAGACACTGAACGACGAGTTCTATACAGAGATCAACGAGATGGGAATACAGTGGCATTTTAACGCTCCCGCCTGGCCTAGCGCAGGAGGCCTGTGGGAAGCGGCGGTAAAAAGTTTGAAGCATCATCTTCGACGTGTCGTTGGAGAGCAGAAACTCACGTTCGAGGAATACAGCACGCTATTGGCTCAACTCGAAGCATGCCTCAACAGTCGACCGCTGTTAGCACTCACAGAAGACCCAGAAGATTTGAACTATCTGACTCCGTCACACTTCTTGAGCAGCGGCCCCATACTGACTATCTTGGATACGGAACAAGATGAAAGAACGAGGTGGAATAGAACTCAGAAAATTTTCGAAGATATATGGAAGAGGTAGCAATCAGAATATCTTGCTGTGCTCTCACCAAGAAGCAAATGGAAGAGACCTCATGACAACATCAAACTGAATGACGTCGTCATTATTCACGAGCCTAACCTCCCTGCGGGAAGATGGGCTCTAGGGAGAGTCACTGAGCTCCATCCCGGTTCCGTAGGACTAGTTAGGGTTGTTACCCTAAAATCGAAAAACGGGTACATCAAGCGCCCAGTGATTAAGCTGTCGGTTCTAGTCTCTGACCCCGAAGCAAAAACCGCAACCCATCAAACAGGAGAAACGCCAATGCCGGACAGCAGCAAGCAGAATAGCAAGGCAAAACTCAAACAATCAAAAGGGCAACCTGGAATGGTGTCTAATCTCATAACAACTTTAGTCACGCTATTTTTCCTCATAGTATCAGTCTTTGGCTACGAGCAAACGGCATCTCCATATACTATGACGTCAATACACAAGGCACTCTATTTTGACCGAATTTCAAGCATGCAGTTTATTCGCGACGAATGGAAACTCATCGTGTATTACGACATGAACCCTTATTGGGACGGATCAGAAACTTTTGACAAATACCTGAAACAAATAAACGGTGTTTGTGAAAGAGACACAAACAAAGTACTTTGTGACATCATTTTACTTCAGCTACGTCACTCACATGACGAACTGAAGTACTACAATGGAATGTTACTGAATCAGCATTTTGAAGAACGCACGCGAAGGCGGCGAGGCCTCATCGACGGTGTAGGCTACGTTGCTAACAGCTTATTTGGAGTTCTAGATCAACGTTTCGCCAATCAATATCAGAAAGATATTTCCCTCATAAGAGGAAATGAAAGCCATTTGGCGCAATTGTGGAAAAATCAGACATCAGTGGTAGAACCAGAATATAACTTACTTAAACGAACTGAAGAGTCAATCAATCGGCAGCACAAGGCCATCAATCAACATTTGAACAATCTTGCGAAAGCCACTAACATATTGAACAAAAGCCTGCAGGAACAAGAAGTTATGAATGAGCTAGCACTTTCTACCATCATAGCAACAAATATGCTCAACAAACTAAAGTCCATACAAGACACAATGATTGACACAATAACAGATATTCATCATGGAATGTTCAGCACCCATCTCTTATCGCCAAAGCAGTTAAGAGACCAACTCGGCATAATCTCAGGACAATTACCGCGAGATTTATCTTTACCGATACAAAATATACAGACTGAACTACCAAAAATTTACCATCTTTTGAAGGTCAAAGCAAGAGTAACACAGCAGTATCTCATGTTTGAAATCAGAATACCACTTGTCAACAGAGAGAGCTATGACCTATATCAGCTGATATCGATCCCTCAACAACATGGAAACACTACAGTCGCCGTCGTGCCTATCTCAGATTACATCGCGATTAATTTACGCAAAGACACCTATCTGACAATGACAGTAAGAGACATACAACAATGCGTCCAGTACGATGAGTCAACCAGTCTCTGTCACTCGAGAAAACCCATTTTCCAGTTCAAGTCAGAAGATAGCATGTGTATCAAGGATAAGAGCACTAACAGATGTCTCACAAACATAGCAACGTGCCATAATAATTGGATGGAATTAAACGACATAAATATAAAATGGCATATGTTAGAGAGGAATGATTGTGCGAAGAAGTTCAGGGAGCGAGTGGTGGACAGCATGATAGAGATGGGAGATATGAATGATCGAAGTATAAATGAAAGCTGGAATGAGATGGCTGAGTGTATCAGGCATGCAGCGAAAGATATTTTGGGAGAGACGAGAGGAAAGGGCATAATAGATAGGGATACATGGTGGTGGTCGACAGAAGTTCAGAGTGTATTGAAAGAAAAAAAGAGAAAATTTAAGGAATGGCAGCGTGTAGAGCCTGGAAACGCTAGTTTAAAAGCTGAAAAAAAGAGTGAGTATGACGTTTTAAAGAAGAAAGCCAAGAAAGCCGTGGCAATAGCAAAATCAAAAGCCCAGGACAAACTATATGACGCACTGGACAGTCCTGCAGGCCAAAAAGAGCTATACCGGCTTACTAGAATAAGAGAGAGAAAGGCGAGGGATGTTTGTCATGTAAAATGTATAAGAGATGAAACTGGAATGGTTCTATCGGATGATGAAAAAATCAGAAAGAGGTGGAAGGAATATTTTGAAAGATTGATGAATGAAGAAAATAATTGGAGTGGGGTGTTAGAGAATAAACCAGTGAATGTGGGAATAGTGAGAATGGTTAGTATGGATGAAGTCAGAATAGCAGTAAATGGAATGAAGAATGGTAAAGCCATTGGTCCAGATGGAATACCAGTTGAAGTGTGGAAGTTATTGCGAGTGGACGGATGGACGTGGTTAGCTTTGTTCTTCAATAAGTTGTTGCTGGAAGAAGCCATACCTGATGAGTGGTGCAATAGCTCTTTGGTGCCGATTTTTAAAAACAAAGGTGATGTGCTTGAGTGCAACAATTATAGAGGAATAAAGCTAATGTCACATACTATGAAAGCCTGGGAGAAAGTTATTGAAAGGCGACTGAGAGAAGAGAGTGAAATTTCACAGAACCAATTCGGTTTTATGCCGGGTCGGGGTACAGCGGATGCCATTTTTGCTATACGCCAGCTGTGCGAGAAATACAGAGGTGCGCATAAAAACTTGCACATGGTATTCATTGACCTCGAAAAGGCATACGACCGGGTACCTCGTGAGGTTCTGTGGTGGGCCCTTAAGGAGAAAGGTGTGCCTGGGAAGTATGTGCAGTTGATCCGAGCGATGTACAGTCGATGCAGTACCCAAGTCCGGTCTACAGTGGGCACCACTGGCAGCTTCAATGTGGCTGTCGGCTTACATCAAGGGTCGGCTCTCAGCCCTTACCTCTTCCTGATGATAATGGATGCTCTGACGTCGGACATTCAGGAAGAGGCTCCCTGGTGTATGCTGTTTGCCGATGACATTGTGTTGGTTGCCGAGAGTGGCCTAGAGGTCCAGAACAGATTGGAGGTGTGGTGGCACAGACTGGAGAGTGTTGGCCTGAAATTGAGTAGAACCAAAACGGAATACTTGTTCTGCGATTTCGGCGGTCTCTCCAATCCAGTGCCTTTATCTCTCGCTGGAACACCCATACCGATCTGCTCCGACTTTCGGTATCTCGGGTCACTCGTCCAAGGGGATGGTGAGGTAGACCGGGACGTAACACATCGGATCAACGCAGGATGGATGAAATGGCGACAGGTCACGGGAACAACTTGTGACCCACGGATGCCCCTCAAGTTGAAGGGTAAAATCTACAAGTCCGTGATAAGGCCTGTCATACTGTATGGATCAGAATGTTGGGCTGTGAAAAAGACGGATGAAAAAAGATTGCAAGTAGCAGAGATGAGAATGTTAAGATGGATGTGTGGTGTGACGAGAATGGATAAAGTGAGAAATGAGTATATTAGGGGAAGTTTGAAAGTGGCGCCAGTGACTGAAAAGTTGAAAGGGAATCGTTTGTCTTGGTATGGTCATGTGAAGAGGAGGGATGAAACGCATGTTACTAAAAGAGTTATGAGTTTACATGTGGATGGATGGAGAGGGAGAGGGAGACCAAAGAAAAGATGGATGGATTGTGTGAAGAGTGATATGAAAGAAAAGGAAGTTAGTGATAGTATGACGAGTGACAGGGCAGAATGGAAGAAAAAAACATGTTGCGCCGACCCCAAATAACACGGGACAAGGGCAGGAAGATGATGAAATACTTACCTTTATTATTGTTGCGGGCAATGTGCACTTCGTGTCATATGTGAGCATCAGATTACCGCAATACAAATCGCAAAAGCCGGGGTCATCACACTGGATTCAAATTGCGTGATTAAGGGCGAAGACTTTACCGTTTTTTCTCATAAGCTGCGACACTCAGAAATCAAAACTGCCGCTGACCTAGAATCACAGCAAATCCCACCTATCAATCACGTCATCAACGTTTCTTTGCCACAAATTGAAATCAACATAACTGATCACCAAACCTCATTGCGGCACATCAAGGAACAGATCGAGCAAATGAAAGCAGAAAACGCCATAGACACAGGAATGTCGAGCCATAATCTACATCAATATACGGCAATCTACGTGTTACTGACAGGCGCTGTGTTAGCAGTGGCAGTTCAGCTTGGTCGGTGGATTTATCGTCGTAGGCAGAGGAGCGCCAACTTACAGTCGAACTCGGATACGCAGCCACCGCAAGTGTCGGCACGTAGACAATACATGCCCCCCGTCATCGAGCCAACGTCACGCACCATAGAGGCAAATCAGCCACGACGAGAAGAGGGGGTCGAACTAAGGAACTTCTCAAACTTACTCAGCAGCATTAAGCGCCACAAGAGAACACCTACACATGACCTTAGTGATTAACATTCAATTTATATCTAAGCATAGATTTAAGTCATACATTGTAACGTGTGAAATTTATAAGGGTAGCAATTAATGTAAACTCATCATCATCCACTCACATCTCTCTCGCTGGGAATATGTACGAGTCATGCGTCGTACATGGCCCTCGCGTATTGCAGTTCAGCACTATTACGCCGCCTAGCACAAATTATATTGTAAAGCGACAGTACACAATTAGCATTCACAGACGGCTGTACTCATTAGCGATCATTCATATATGATAAGTTACGCAATAAATCAGATTCTTCGGATATCAGTGACTATCATTTCAAAGTAACATCCAAGGTGTGTGCGACCCATTCAGCAGCGCATACAACGCCAGGGGTCTTCAAGATCTATGACATCACGCAGTTCTTGCTCATGCGTGGTGTCAAAATTGAGGCGTGGAGAGGCAAGCGCGGGCCTGCGCAGTGCCATCGGTGCCAGCAGTTTAGGCACAGTTCGCACCGGTGCCACCGGCCGCTGGCCAGCGTGAGATGCGGGGAGAACCACGCCGCCAAAGACTGCCCACGCCCTAGGGACGAGCCGGCCACCTGCGCCAATTGCGGAGGTGACCACCCGGCGTGTCCCAGGAAGTGTCCCACCTTTATACAGGAAGCTCAGAGGAGGAGAGTGGGAACTGTCGCGATCTCCCGGCGACAAAATCCACTCACAGAACCCACCCTTGGGCCTGTAGTGGCCGACGCCTCTGAGGCGCCCAGCGCATCATTGATGGCGGCGGCCAACAGGCCTACGGAGAGAGGAGACGCCCCCCCTACACGGAGGAAGAAGAGAGGCGGGAAGAAGGGGAAGAAACCCCTCCCCCCCCAGATAACCAAGGAGACGGACACTGCCCCAGCGCCGGTGCAGTCGTTGCGCCGTCCCCCCGCGGCTGCCGAGACCGAAGCCCCCAAAGGGGCGCCCCTGGAAGCCAAAGCAACTGTCGCTGCGCCCGCCCAGCAGCAACAGGAGCTTTCCCTAGAAGAGCGGAGGATACTCTTCGCTTTTATCAACGAGCTCACGGAGAATATCCAAGCTAAGCGCCGTCAGGGTGGGGGAGACCCGATAGAGCCCATAATTACGGGCATGGCCCGTCTGACGGACCTCCTCTACGGAGGAAAGAAGTGAGCCACGTGGCTCTAGCAATGAGACGCCTGAGTGAGTCTCTTACACTTACACACGACGCACTCACACAGAAATACTCTACATACATAACATGCACCCGGCGAACGTCGCGTGCTAAGTTAATATAGGCGCGACGTTTACCTAATTCACACACGTATGACTCTACATTCGTAGTACTCACGCATTTGGGCGCGCGGGGCGGATCGCGTGTTCCAAATGGCCACATGGGCGGTGTTACACAATACAATACCGCCCACACTTTCACTACGGCCCCTTAGTCTGGAGCGCAACCGACTAGACCTGGAAACGTGACAGACGGGGGTCATCATCCACAGTGGGTAGCGCCCCCCAAGTCGGCACCTCTGTCGCTGGTCGCCGCCCGCCGGGCCTCCTCCGGGCAACTGGAGGTCTCACCTGGCGGCGGCTGACCGCCGAGGTGTCGTGAAATAGCGGCACTGTATGAGAACAGTGCCGCGGCGCTTCCCACTGTACAAAATGCAGCTACACATGGGCAAACAGCACAGTAAGCGTTTGCCATAGACCATGGCTATATGGCCCCCGCAACGCTGTGCCTGTCGTTACGGGCACCTAACCCACAACCGCAGAATAAAGGCTACGCCTACAACCCACCTGCCGCGCCCCCTTGCGGGGACGCAGCGACTTCCACGGAGAAATCGCGGCGTTTCTTGTCAACTTATGCAGTCTTCTGTTTACCTTTGAAGTGTTCACGTCGCGTCACTTTGACAATCACCAAAGTTTACTTTGCTCAGCTTTAACGCGAGTAGAACCATACTTAGTGATGGCTCAAGTTACGGAGTTATCGCCATACAATATCGTAGGGAAAATCACAGACGAAGAGTACGAGGTTGTTTTTACACTTGCTTTCACACGCAATGTATCAAAAGCAGACCTCGAAAAAGTACGACTGCGTTACGTTCCCGATTACATTTGGGATCTCAAACTCCAAGCAGACTATTGGAGGGAGGCGCATCAAAGATACCAGGACCACGTATGTCTGCATAACTGGAGAGAATACGAAATTCAAATGAAAGACGAACTCAACAAACACAAGAGGATCTTGAAGAATTTCGACACAGTGAGACGGATGTGCGTGGTATCGGACGACAAGAACCATTTCTCGCAGTTGCTTGATCCGGTACGCGTTCAAATCATTATCGATTGTCTCAAACGCAATCGGAGTGACAGTGAAATATTTCACAAGCTGACGAGACACTTTCGCGGCAAGAAAAACGAATTGGACAATATTCTCTACCTTATATACGCTATATGGGCGATGTACGGAGAATTTCGAATATGGCCGTCACAGCCCAGTAGAGGCGCGCAAGTGCGAACGTGGATCGACGATTTGTTCTGTCGAAAAGGCCTTTAAACTCTATTTTAAAGACGAACTCAACAAACACAAGAGTGTCTTGAAGAATTTCGACACAGTGAGACGGATGTGCGCAGTATTGGACGACGAGGACCGTTTGATCCGGTATGCGATTAAATCATTGTCGATTATCTCAAACGCAATCGGAGTGACAGTGAAATATTTCACAAGCTGACGAGACACTTTCGCGGCAATAAAAATGATTTGGACAATATTCTCTATCTCATATAGGTACACTGTATGGGCATTGTACGAAAAGCCCTTTAATTTCTATTTTTGTTTGTATCATATTGTAAATATTTGTAAGTTAGTTTTAATTAGGTTAAGTTGTAAATTAAAAGTGCCTGTAATTGGTCTATTTGAAATAAACGTTTCTGATTTCTGATTTACTTGTATAGTTCAATTTCCGATTGGATTCTCAAAGATCTTTCTGGATAGCAAAAAACGTTTTTTTTTGTGATTCTGTTCTCAGATTTATAGGAATAAATCTGAGAACAGAGTCACAAAAAAAAACAACAGTAATTATACCTGTGCTATAAGATTTTGCTTTATGCCAAATGAAATTTCTTTACGCCGCGTCGTTCGTGAGAATGGAGCAGTTATAATAGTGAGTAGGCTTGAGTCTTAGCAAAGGGAACTGTAATTATATAAATAAAGGAATGTCAAATAAAAATCCAATAAAATTGGAAATCAGAAACTTTATTTCAAATAGATCAATAACAGGCATTTGAGTAGTCAAAATGTCGGTCAGTCAAAACAAAAAGTGAAATTAAGTTGCACGTTCGAAAGCGTAGATCTCTATGCAGAAAAACGTGCAAGAAACTCCATGGGCACTCTTTTAATATTGTTATGAGTTACAAAAATCTTCGTTACATATTTTTGTCGCTTCTATTATGTGAACACAATGTCAATAAATAAATCTTTTAATGGAATTATTTATTGTCCAGAAAATGCAAATATTTGGATAAGATTAGACGCTTTGGAATTTTTGCTGTCGCATTTTTTGCAGAAAAGTGAAGTCTTATGTCAATGTATTTTTCCATGACTATTTTATCAACTGGATGGTATGATTATCTAGTGGTTCCTGATCGAATAGATGAAAATCAATGGATTTAAACACATTTGATCCGATTAAGTGGTTAAGAGCTTTTGGTACCAGTAATGACTTTGTAAAAGTTTGTTTCTATGTCTGAGGCCGGATTAGAGCCGAAAGTGTAATAATACAATGCTCAAGCCAGTTATACGACATTTTTACCACATTTGCCAAGAAATAAAGAGTGAAACCCTCATAGACGAAGATTTAATAAAATAGCGATGGATCTTGAATTTTCTAATTCAAACTTCGAACATTGACGGCTGCTCGGACTTATGATTGACTAAGGTGGGCTTGCCTACTCGGTCATTAATATTGAGCAATATTATTAATCTTTTAGGGCCTAGCTTACGAAAACGCCAAATAGCCAGATTTTTTAAAATAATAATCGAATATGTTTGCATAGCGAACATAAATTATTGTAACTTTAGGCCAAAATTAAAAAAAAAAAAAACTGTATGAAATTATATTTGTTTATCATGCTACTTATCGTATTGTACTATAAATTAAAAAAATATTTTGATCATCTCAATCTTTAGGTATAATGTCAATTTAAGTTTTTACACTTCACGGGTATTGAAATAACAATGTCTTAATTTGGTTCAAACTACATTAAATTAATAACTAATTTAACATGTAATACGACAATATCCATAGAAATGTAAAAAAAAATATCGAACTGCGATAATACGCATATCGATAAAATCAAATACACACGCTCGATTGCACATCTCTAAATCTTAAACGGTCGTTGCGTTCGGGAAAATTCGGGCTAGTTCGTGTCGCTCTGAACGTAAGTTAGTAAAATATTTAAAAATTGATTTAAAATATAAAACAGTGACTTAATTGTTTATTAAACGGTGGTAGGACACGCCAGTTGTCTTCAGGTTGATGGTATTTGACCTATTTTTACATATAAATACTGCACAACTCGGCATTTTGGTTTTTTATGCATCAATAGTGCACTGTACGCAATTGCAAGGCATATCCCTCGATATCCGTGGTGGCGACAGTTAGGGGAGGCCTATGTCCAGCAGTGGACGTCTATCGGCTGAAATGATGATGATGATGACTAATATGAAAAACCATATTTTAAGTAGGTAAGCAGTATCATTTTACTGTACCCCCGGGCCCTGGGACGAAGGCAACGAAGGAACAGGAGTGGGTTTTTAGTCAGTAAAAGTCTGACACTATCTCCCGCCTCGCCCAAGAGCGGGGGATGTCATAAGATGATTTTCCCACCGAAAAAAAAAAAAAAACCCCTCAGGTAAATGCCTCCTCCAAAGCTTTCCATTTAAGGTATGCACCATGTTTGACGTAAATAAACTATTTTTCTTTCTTTAAGTTAAGAGTGAATGGTCATGTGAAGAGGAGGGATGAAACGTATGTTACTAAAAGAGTTATGAGCTTACATGTGGATGGATGGAGAGCGAGAGGGAGACTAAAGAAAAGATGGATGTATTGTGTGAAGAGTGATATGAAAGAAAAGGAAGTTAATGATAGCATGACGAGTGACAGGGCAGAATGGAAGATAAAAAACGTGTTGCGCCGACCCCAAATAACACGGGAAAAGGGCAGGAAGATGATGAAGTTAAGAGTGAATAGGTTACTTCTAGACAAGCGTGCTCGATCGTCGACCACATCGTCATTTTCCTTCAAGTGAGATAGTGATCGATAGTGCGAGTATATCGATATAATAAATAAACCACTTTGTTTTTCCAAAACACGTTCAAAAACCTGTTCTCTCTCTGCCAGCGTACATCCGCATCGGTAAACTTAGTAAAAACATTTTAATCAAATCTAGACGCTAATTTAGGTGGTTTTAGATTTTTAATAACTTAACAAATTTTTGAGTAAATCGATAAAAAAGTTCAATACCCGAATGGAGTCTCAAAGATTTTCTGAATCGCAAAAAAAATATTTTTTTGTCACTTAGCAACAAAATGACTGTTTTCAGATTTATTCCTATACCTGCATTATAGGACTTTGCTTTATGCCAAATTTCAGAATTCTAGGTCAACGGGAACGGCCCTAAGGATTTTGATTCCCTTGAGAGTGTCGAAATATACGTTTTTTGCGACATAAACGGCCGTATCTTTTTTTTTCGTTAACTCAGAAGTTTGGTTTTTTCACAACTTCAAGGAACTGCAGACCTGAGTATATGGTTTTAATTTCAACTCGTTACCTCGATGCCTTCGGAAATAAAGGGTCTTGACAGACAGACAGACAGGCGGACAACAAAGTGATCCTATATGGGTTCCGTTTTTTCCTTTTGAGGTACGGAACCCTAAAAATGTCATATTTGGTGATAATAATAAATAAAAATAATAATAGTCGTTTCAGCCAATGGCTTAATAGCCAAGAGCCTCGACCAACACCTTAGGAGGCTCTCGTTAGGCGACTGGATAAAGGGCTTCATTCAGAAAGCGGTAGGTTCTTCTGGACACTTCGTATAGTCAGGAGGTACCTTTCTCTGAAGCCCTGACCACCAGTAGCTTGGACCCTGTTCCTGATACCGGTGGTATACTGTTTTTTTATATTTTTAAATGTTTTATTTTTGAAATATTCAAAAAATATAATTTATATGTTAATGTAATGAATAAACGGAATAATAATAATAATAAATAATTTATTTACCAAAACATGGTATTATACTACTCTGTCAAGAAAGTACCGGGAAAAGATCAATAATACACAAAATGTTTGTTATTCATCCAAATTTATTTTACACCTTCAAAGTATGCTCCTTCAGAAACCATACACTTACGCCAATGAATAATCAAATCATCAAAACGTTTTTTAAATGTTTGTTTCCGGAATTGAGTTCAGTTCTCGGCGCGAATTCTCCTTTATGTCTTCTACCGATTGAAAACGGGTGCCACGAAGTGGTAATTTGAGTTTAGGAAAAAGAAAGAAGTCGGCTGGAGCCATATCTGGTGAATATAGTGGTTGCTCGATGGTATTTGTTCAGTATTTGGTCAAGAATTCGTTCACAATGATAGCTATGTGCGAAGGCGCATTATCGTGGTGCAAAATCCAAGAATTTTCTTTCCACAAATCTGGCCTTTTTCGTCGAATTTGCTCTCACAAATGCCGCATAACGCTCAAATAATATTCTTTATTTACCGTTTGATCTTCCGGCAAGAATTCCGAGTGGACAACACCGCGATAATCAAAGAAAATAGTCACATGACTTTGCCTTTTGATAGACTTTGGCTAGGTTTTTTCGGTTTCGGTTCAGTTTTGACATGCAAACTAGTCAACAAGCTTCGGAGTGGCGAAGCTTGTTGACTAGTTTGCATGTCGAACTCGTACACCCACATTTCGTCACCAGTAACAATGAATAGACTCGTTCTAGCATGCCCTCAGCGACCCTTATGCGATTGAGTTTTTGGAGAAAATTCAGGTCTTTTGGGACTAGCCGAGCTGTAACATGTTTCATACCCAAATGATTAGTTAAAATGGTACGAATCGAGTCGTGAGATACAGAAAGTTCGGCGGCTATCTCTCTCAAAGTTGAATGAGGATTTTCTCAACCGCTTTTGAACGCTTTGTACCACTCATAAGCACGTGTTTTTGATAAAGTCGATTCACCCTAAGCCTTCTGTAACATTTTCAGTGACTCCGAACACGAAATTCCATTGGCGATGCAAAATTTAAGACAAACTCTTTGTTCGATGTTTTTTTCCATTATGAAATTCGCAATACACACTAGATATGATATAACTAAAAACAGCACTGTATTTAACATAAATAACAGATGCAATTCAAACTCCGCGCCAAAATGGAAAACAGTTGTGTCAATCTACCAACAACAAAAAAAAAACAAAAATTTGAATTTGGAACCATAAACAAATCATCCATTTCCGATACTTTTCTGACCGAATGTAAAAATTTTTTACAAAAAAAAAAACAACCGACTTCAATGTAAAAAAACACTGAAAAGTGCAAAATAACTTTAACTTCAGAAGTCGGTGTTTCTATAATAGTTTTGTCTCTTCGTTATCACCGACTTCCGAAATTAAAGTTATTTTGCACTTTTCAGTGTTTTTTTTACATTGAAGTCGGTTGTATTTTTTTTTGTAAAATGTTTTTTATTTTACACTTTTTAGATAAGGTACCACCACTAAAAAGTACCCCTCAGCCAAACTTAAATACCTTATAGCCAAAGTGCATCTCATAACAATTCTAATAATCCCAAACACGGTTATATTACATTAATTTATTACAGAGTTCCGGTGCCTAACTTCAGGTTTCATCATCAGATCAGTTCGATATATTCCCTCTCTTCTTTCAGTCAGTCATCGACTACACGTATAAACAAAGCAATTTCACCTGTTACGATCTATTCTGCTGTGATCCTATGAGGAGTTCTGTTCCATATCTTCGAAGTTCATGATCAGATCATAACAATATTTCTATGGGACCAACTCGGAAGCATAACCTTTCAATAAAAATAAAAAAACAAAATCGGTCCACAATTGACCGACAAATCGGTGAACATACATAAAAAGAAAATACATTCAGCCGAACATAGAACCTCCTCCTTTTTGAAGTCGGTTAAAAATGGTGTTACATAAAGTGGAAGTAGTACAAACATGTTAAGCTATTATACGACAAAGCATGTAAAATTTGAAAGTTAAAAGTACATAGTTACAAGCAAAATGTTGGGAGGCAATGAATCAACATTTGTTATTCTTATCGTCTTTTAAATTGTAAAAACTACATTTAAATTGTAATAACAACTTTTTGTACAATTTAATCTTCAACAATCTTCTACTCAATGTTTTGAAGTGGCTTAGAATATGATTATAAATATACGTACACATATTGATAAGCAGTTTTTGTTATATTTGGTAAGTCTTCCGACTTCATACAGAACCAGTTCATACGGATCTCTTCTGTTCCAAGGGCTGTCTTAGGGATGTCAGCAACCGTTAGGACCCAGTAGGGTTGAATCCTACTGGGGCCATGGGTGATGCGAAAGAGATCCCGGGGCCCTGGAAAAATGGCAAAGATGGAACAGGAGTGGGTTTTTAGTCAGTAAAAGTCTGACACTATCTCCCGCTCCGCCCAAGAACGGGGGATGTCATTAGATGATTTTCCCACCCGAAAAAAAAGGGCTGTCTTAAACAGTTAAGCGAACTGTTGTTGTGTGGTTCTTAACACCATGTTCGGTGTTAAGAACCACACAACGAGCAACACACAAGCAAGATTGCAAGTAAAATTGCAAGTACTACTATATCGTTGCGAATCTCTTTATTTTTTGTGCAGTCCGACAATAAGCGTACTTTAGGTGATGTCACGGCCTTAAACAGGTAAAACAAATGGCAGGTACTGTAAAGTACATTTATACAATTTATTAAGAAGTTCCTGGAAGGCCTGGGTACGCTACAATAGCGGCTATATATTTCTTCTTTGAGAAGCGGTTAGAAAGTCACAGTTTCGCCTAGATAATAATAATAATATAATAATAATAATATTCCACAACTATCACACAACGCCGTCTAGTCCCAAGCTAAGCAGAGCTTGTGTTATGGGTACTAGACAACTGATAAACATACTTATATATTTCTAAATACATACATATATAGATAAATTACACCCAGACACAGAACAAATAATCGTGCTCATCACACAAACATTTGTCCTGGGTGGGAATCGAACCCACGACCTCCGGCATAGCAGTCAGGGCCACTAACCACTAGACCAACAGGCCAGTCATAAATGACACGGTGGATCATTAGGCTAAGAACTCATGAAGCGGTCTACATCCACGTCCGCCGCGTTTGAAATGAAATGAAATGAAATAATTTATTTGCTATGAATGCAGGTACAAAAATATGGTGATAAGTAGGAGAAGGATCCAATACATTCTACCGTGAGGCATGCAAAATTTTTGTATTAGAATTAAATTATGAAGTAATTAAAAAAAAACAATAACAAATATTTAACTTATTTTCAAATGATTAAAATAGACAATAAAAATATAATCCATTCAATTTGTAAATTCATTCAGTGATAAACAATGTCAAAAATAAGTTAATAATTAGTTAATAATACAACGTCAATAATACGTTAATAATTAGTTTGCTTGTCCGCAGCTTCTGTAGAATACAGATATTTGTAAAAATTAAAGCATATTTCACGACGCGTTTTACGCCCAGGGTGGGCGCGGATTCCGCTACACCGTCGGGCAACTAGTAGAATCGCGCGGGCCGCGATCACCCGCAGCTCCGGCGGGTTGGCGGCGCCAGCAGTGGCCGACACGGGGGTACAGAAATACCAGAACTTTTAGGCCTTCCTTTTTAAATTATTCTGTAAAGTTAAGAGCAGTGGTGGCCGAGTGGTAACGGCCCCGACTTACGGAGTTGTAGGTCGTGGGTTCAAACCCAGCCAGGCACATTACTTTGTGTAATTTATTTCATCACCACTGCTCTCAAAACGGCGAAGGAAAACATCGTGAGGAAACCGGCATGTCCTAGAACCAAAAATTCGAAGACATGTGACATCCACCAACCCGCACTAGGCCCGCGTGGTGGATTACGGCCCATTCCCTCTCCTAGAGAGGAGGCCTGAGTCCCAACAGTGGGAACATTACAAGGCCGACTATGCTATGCTATGCTGTAAAGTTAAGTCCATGGCAGTCAACTCAACTGGTAATATAATTAACCGACCGTCTTGCTATAATCAACCGTTTGCGAGCGATAATCGCAATCGCGACTGTTCGCAAGCTGTGTTATTTTTAAACTCCGTCCCGTGAGTATAGAAATAAAACAGCTGCTCTGTTCCTCCACCGCGGCGGGTGCGGGTGCAAACCGCTTCGCGAGTTCTTAGTCTTAGATGGAGGCCTGCCCCGCTCAGGCGGAGCACCGCCGTATCCTCATGGAGACGATCGGCCGCAGCGGCTTCTTGCGTCTAGCACTGGGGCAGGCCATGGTTAGAACTAAAGATCTTGGGAAGCAGTTATCTCCTTTTGAGAAGCAGTAATGGGAGCGAAGGCAGTATAATTTAAATATTAAAAGATATAAATGTTCACGAGCGTGTGCCAGCAGCGGCGGGACGTGCGGGCGGAGGGGTCAACAGCAACAGCAGGTCGCGCACTCACCTAAAGATTCGGTCATCGACGGACATACCGCGCGATTTATTTAAGTTTTCCCAAAAATTGTAGAAACCGAATTAAACTAATTTCTTATTAACGAGTCATCTATTATTTAATATCTTAACAATATGTTTGTATAATGTATGCTCAGAGCGTGGCAAGCTTGTGGTCAGCTAAAGCCCAGATAAGTAGGTGGTCCTTTCTTACATAATACTGGTCGACATCAGAATTGAAAAAGGACAATTTGTTTCCTATTTCTAAATCCATACCTACTAATATTACAAATTTAATATAGCTCTGTCTGTTCCACTTTTATAGTTAAACTATTGAATCGATTTTTATGATATAGAGTAAGCTTGAAACCTAAAGAAGAACATAGGTAAAGTTTTATTTGGCTCGACTTTGATTTTGCGCCTACAATAATAAAATTGACCTTCACGCGGATGACGCCGCTAGTATTCAAATAATTAAAAGCAAATAAACATGTTATTTTTGTTAACAGATATAGATACGGGTAAGTTATATATTTATTTGCTTGATTATCCTCATATGCAGAGGCGTAGCGTGAGCTAATTTAGACGTGGGCGAAGGTTTATGTAGGTGGTGTATGGCCAGGGCACATTGCTCGCAGAACGGATGGCCGTTGGGGCCGAAAGGTTCTGGAATGTCGACCACGTACCGGAAGACGTAGCGTTGGAAGCTTCCAACACTAAGTCATCGGTCCAACTTGTAGGAGGCCTAGGCCTCCTACAAGTTGAAGTTGGACCGATGACTTGGTAACGGTTGCGGGAGTCCGATGGATGCGAGACGCACAGGACCGTTAATTGTAGCGACACTTGGGGGAGGCCTATGTCCAGCAGTGGACGTCTTTCGGCTGAAATGATGATGAATGATGATGATGAAGGTGTATCGAATAGGTATTTTTTTCATAAATTCGAAATTAATTTAGTGGCACAGTTGACAGAGTTTCATTGGGATATTATGGTGTTATGAAAATAGTGACTGCCGCAACCCAGCGCTGGCTGATGCAGGTCTCTACCAGACATGGGTGATTTAGGATGTACGGATGTGCCTATTTTAGATACAGTGGGAAAAAATGCCCTGACATGATGGAGTATATGGTGAAAGCTCAGACGAATAAAAAAGTATAGACGGAGTCGTCGTAAACAAAAGCGACGAAATAAGTGAGGACTAGTTTTGGCTTTGTGTGCGTAACTTGGTGTATGACATCGTAGATTTGCACATGTGTGCTAGAGAAAAATGTTGCAAGCGTTGCGCTGCGACTCCCAAGTGCGAGAGATATACTTTGGTTAAGTTTTATTATTGTGTAGGTAGTATAGTGTTTATCTTGGTTGTATGAAATGAAAGATAATTTCATTTAATGAAAATCATTTATTTTCATATTAAGTGAAATTATTAATTTTAAAAACACACAAAACTTACATATATAATAATAATCTATACTAATATTATAAAGCTGCAGAGTTTGTTTGTTTGTTTGTTTGTTTGAACGCGCTAATCTCTGGAACTACTGGTCCGATTTGAATGTTTCTTTCAGTGTTGGGTAGTCCATTTATTGAGGAAGGCTATAGGCTATGTTTTTTTTTCAAAATTAGGGATCCGTAATAAAATTGCTATTTTGTAACACAAGGTGTAAAATCGAAAACCTATTTTTGCGTGCGCTACAAAAACTATTGACAATAGAACAAAATGATGTTCTACGGGTTTGTAGATCCCATTAAGACCTACAAAAAAGTCCGCGAAAACATATATCTAGCTATCATGGTTTAATCACAATAACCGATTTTGTGTTCAAAATAATTATTAAATCGTCTGAAGAAAAAAAAACTACGTTAAATATGTATCGTAATATTAATCTTTATCGAAATTAAGCATTATGTTATCAAGAGTATTTATGTAGAAGTAAAATACTTTTTGTTTCATCTCAATCGGATATTTCGTTTAAAAGTTATCACGTGTGTAAGATGTTAAGAGTTGGTACCTATTAATGAGTTATGGGCCATAGAGTTTTTTATCAACATAAAATCCTGTAATAATCTTTTTCGAAATATATTTGTTGATGAGATCAAGAAGATGCAGTCCATTAGCCACAGGAATTTCTTAATTCTTTAAACCCGAGTGGCCTCCCCCCACATTCTCTCAAGTTAAAAATTGGTGCCCCAATTATTTTACTTAGAATTCTTAAGCCACCAAATTTATGTAACGGGACTCGACTTCAGGTTAAATTTCTTCGCAATAACGTGATCATTGCAACAGTTTTGACTGGTCCAGCGGTTGGTCAAACAGTACTTATACCTCGGATCCCAATGATTCCAAATGATTTGCCTTTTCATTTTAAAAGAGTCCAATTCCCAATTAAATTATCTTTTGCCGTAACGATAAATAAATCACAGGGGCAAACATTTAAATATGTAGGATTAGATTTACGGCAAGACTGTTCTTCGCACGGCCAACTATATGTCGCGTTGTCAAGATCAGGTTGCGGAAACAATCAATATATTCCTCTGCCACAAGAAAATAAAACGAAAAATATAATTTACTCAGAAGTACTTTAAAATAATATTTTAACCCGGTTTAAAGTGGACGGACACTCCCGCCTATAGTCGTAATTCTTATGTGTCTGGCTGAATGTCGAACAGATAGACAGCTATTGCCTGCGACTTATACAATTTAACTTAATTTATATTTTTCTTAATATTATAAAGCTGAAAAGTTTGATTGTTTGTTATGAACGCGGTAATCTCGGGAAATACTGATCTGATATGAAAACTGTTTAAATATTCAATAGTCCATTTATTGAGGGAGGCTATATTTATCTCGGTATTTCCACGGAAACGAGAAAAACGCGGGTGAAACCGCGGGGCACAGCTAGTAATATATATCCAACGACAATCGGATTAGGTGCGGGTCATCCAGCGTAACTGTATGTTGGATGACGCCGTACTTGTAAATAAAAAAACACTTTGTTGTAGTGTCCGTAAAAAAATACGACTTCCCTTATTTTTGGGAATAAATAATGTTCTTAACTTGCAACACCGACACAATGGCGTGTTCCGAGAAATTATATCAGATATTTTTACGATTTTATTTAATTTATACAGCAAAAACGTTATTTACTTGTGAAAAGTAATCCCAGAAGCATTTTTTTGGAAAAAGGAATTGTTCTTGCAGCAGTTTATGACACAGGACGGCATAATTTCGTAATTATTATCTCAACAAAACAACGTCACGCGCACTCGCTTGCTAGCGGCAGACTACCGAGCGGCTGGCTTCATATTGCCAATTGGCTTCATATTACGTGCCACACTTTTAGGAGCGCAATGTTCTGTCTATACTTTTTTATTGGTCTGAGGGTAAAAGTCTACCCCGTTTGAGTAGAACATCACCGTATCCTAGTGGAGGCAATTTATGGTAACGATTTCTCGCGTGCGGCCCTGGTTCAGGTACGGAGCGAGAGGGAATGGGAAGCAGTCACCACCTTCAGCGAAGCAGCAATGCAAGCGAAGAAAGTGGCTGAAACCGTAAGGGAAAGAAAATTCCTGACGGCCCAGCCACCACCGCAGGAGAGGCCTGGACGTCAGGAGTCACAGAGCGATTCCCGACCACCAAAAGCGCAGACTTGTGGCGAGCAATGGGTAACGGGTAGTTCGCCGACCGGCCGTTCGGTACGGACTAAGTTCGAGTCGACGCCGCGAATTCTACGCGCGCCTCAGAGATGTCAGCAAAAATGAAGAGGCTCTGTACGGCTGTACCTGCGGAATTGTTCGTAAGAATTACCGTGGTCCTGGATGAAGAAGAAGGAATACAGGTGTGATTTAGTAAGTAAAACTCTGATACTCATTCTCGCACTACACCTACACTTAGAGCGGGGGAAATGATTTTATGACTTCCCACCAATGGAAACGAAATTAACGGTACCGAAATTTTTCAGTACTATTTATTTCATAATATAATAATTTAACATTATTTTTATTGTACACAAATTTATAAAAACTTGTGATTTTTATTAACAGTTGGGTAAAAGAAATCCTCGCTCTTAACCCCTCGGGCGCCCCGGGGTATTATTATTACGCAATTGCGCGTTTTTACGTAAATCACCAAAAACACTTTTTCGGGATTTTTATAAGAAAAATAAAGATATAAAAACCAAAATTTTCGGCTAAAAAAAAAATCGTACAAATATGTGTTCAAAACGAAAATTAAGCGTTTTTCAAGGTCATTCAAGTTGTACAGACGTATGCACAATTGGCGCTCGAGGGGCCCTCACTTGCGCAAGGCCTCTTTAAGTGCAGGGCCGTGGGCGAGGGGCCGTTTCGCCCACGTTTAGTTACGCTCTTACGGTGATATAGAGTTCTCATCACAAAGGCAGGAGGAAAATTTAGCTAATAAACCTGTTATTGTCGCTTAACGGAACTATTATATACCTAAATAGTGTTGGGTATACCTGATTAAAACTTGTGGTTCGCAAAACAAGCTTTTATATTGTACCTAAGGTGCAAGGACGCAACATCTTCCTCGTGAAACAGCGTTATCTTAAATGCGTTTAAATGTATAAAATGCAGGGTGTGTTGGTGTTGATAGTGCTATATGCAGGATTTGCACATTCTTTATCCTGGGGTAAGTAACTACGAACATTGTTTGGGGTTTTTATGTTTATTACTGCCGCAATCGATTTTAAAAATATTTAATGCAAAAATTATCTCTTATTCGGAGCTTAGCTTGGTACACTTCAAGCTAGTCTTTATCATAGGGGGCAATCCACTGGTTGGGTATAATAGAAAAAAAGTACAACCGACTTCAGCAAATTAAAATTATATACAAATGTGACCGTTGTGTGGGTGCCTGTCCCGTCTCTAAATTAATATTAAAATGATTTGTCAAAGGTAGACCTTTGGCTAGCGATTTGGAACTTATTATTAAAGTTTCATATGTAATATTGTCAGTGCCAGGGCTTTTATCTGTTTTTAATCTTTATAATGCTCTTAAGATTTCTTTTTATATTTACGAGGCCTCAATTTTATCCTACACTGCAATATATAGCAGAGGAATTTTTGTATGGGCATAAAAATATATAATAAGTTACCCATAGACATTAACAACCTGCATCGTGTTGGTATTTTTAAAAGAAAACTAAAAGATTTCTTTATCAAAAAGGCTTATTACTCTGTCAAAGAATTCCTTGAAGAAAAATAATTAATTAATATAATAAAATGATTATGGATATCATAATCATACATAATATAATGTGATATCTCTAAGCATGATGTAAATGTGGTATAAATGATAAGAATAATATAATAAAAAACTTATGAATAACGATAATTTAATAGATAATGACTTCTTCTTTTCGTGTCGATGTACTCTAACTAAATTTTATCTGACCAGTATTTGGATGTAAATAATGATAAAATATAATAATAATATATAGATAATGACTGTAAGGATTTTAAACTGTAGAACTGTAACATTTAGTATGCATATTTTTTTTCGTTTTTTAATATATATTTGTAGCTCTCTGTGAGTGCATGCTTCGCATTGACGATAAACGACTCACAGTTGCTGACACTGAAGGTTAGTGCTAGTGTCGGCCTCAGGACCGACTGCCCTCAAAGATAACTACATGTCACGTAGTATATCATTAGCTCTGACACTACTACCTGTTGAAAGCAAGTACAAAGTAGTGTACAGAATTTTTTTTTATTTTTTTTTACGCTATCCATTTTTATTTTTGATGAACTAAATTAACTAGCTATTAGATGTTGTTCTTAGTTTTCCGTGTGTTTAGGTAGTTATGTTAATGTTTTGACTAACAAATCGTTTTTAAACGACTTCAAAAAGAAGGAGGTTCTATGTTCGGCTGAATGTATTTTTTTAATATATGTTCACCGATTTCTCGGTCGATTGTGGACCGATTTTGAAAATTATATTTTTGATTGAAAGGTTATGCTTCCAAGTTGGTTCCATAGAAATATTGTTATGATCTGATGAGGAACTTCGCAGATATGGAACGGAACTTCTCATAGGATCATATAGCAGAACTGTCGTAACAAGTAAAATGGCTTTGTTTATACGTGTAGTCAATGACTGACTGAAAGAAGAGGGGAAATATATCGAACTGATCAATAAATCAATGTAACCTAACCGTGTTTGGGATTATTACAATTGTCATGAGGTGCACTCTGGCTATATGGTACCATCGAGCTAATCTGATGATGATTAGCTGAGGGGTACTTTTTAGTTGTGCTACCGAAACTAAAAGGTGAAAAAAATACAACCAACTTCAATGTAACCGTCGGGGGTTAAAAAAGTACAAAATAACTTAAATTTTGGAAGTCGGTGTTAAATAACGAAGAGACAAAACATATTATAGAAACACCGACTTCCGAAATTAAAGTTATTTTGTACTTTTTAGTGTTTTTTTTTTACATTGAAGTCGGTTGTATTTTTTTGGAAAAAGTTTTTAATACAGTCATACAACGTTGTCGTCGCTTTACTATCCTTACATACTACCGCTGCTTTATTGAGGTCCAAACTTTTTTTTTATTAGTCTATTTTATGTTCAACTGGTGGTCAAAATAAAATAATGTACATAACATATTTACCGAATGTAAATAGCATTTTGGCTTTTAGCCATGGGAGCAGTGGTGGCCGAGTGGTAATGGTCCCGACTTACGGAGTTGTAGGTCGCAGGTTCAAACCCAGCCAGGCGCATTACTTTGTGTAATTTATTTCATCACCACTGCTCTCAAAACGGTGAAGGAAAACATCGTGAGGAAACCGGCATGTCCTAGAACCAAAAATTCGAAGACATGTGACATCCACCAACCCGCACTGGGGCCGCGTGGTGGATTACGGCCCATTCCCTCTCCTAGAGATGAGGCCTGAGTCCCAACAGTGGGAACATTATAAGGCTGACTATGCTATGCTATATGCTTTAGCCATGTGCAGACTTATGAGTTTTATGAAAGAGGAGACAACGTCCTGGACCTATACGCGTAAAAATACTAGTTTTTTATCCTCGGAAACAACTGAATTATGAAAATTAAGAATGGAATATTCTTATATTCCCATTTTGACATACTTAATTAATCTCTCGTTTTCGTCAGGTATATTTCTTGATGCCCTGAAATTATCAGTCGTAAAGCCGCTGTACAAAAAACACGATAAAAAGGAGGTCAAAAACTATCGCCCGATTACTCTTATTCCCATATTGTCAAAGGTTTTCGAGAAATGTATGCTCAAGAGACTTATCGACTTTTGTAGCAAATTCAATATTATAGCAAACGAACAGTTTGGATTCCAAAAGTAAAAGTCAACCACACAAGCAATATTTACTCTTGTGAGCAATATCCTGAGTAATCTTAATAATAATAAATTAACAACAGGTCTTTTTTTCGACCTATCTCAAGCTTTTGATTTTGTAGCGCATGATGTATTATTGAGAAAGTTGGAAATCCTGGGAATAAGAGGAGTTGCACTGCAGTGGATTTCGTCTTACATAAGTGATCGAAAACAATACGTTGTTATAGACAATGTAAATGAAGACTTACTTACTGCCCACTGCTCTGATTCTAGGATAAATAAATGTGGCGTCCCTCAGGGAAGTTTACTAGGTCCCATATTGTTTTTATTATACAACCTGTAACAGAAAGGCTATATACACACCAAGTGCACGGCTTCTTGATAAGATAACAAACGATACGGGAAGGGTTTTCTAACATTATGTTTACATGGTAGGAAGTTATGAATTATTCCAATACACATGATACCAGAAACCGAACATTTCAAACTGAAACCAATACATCACTAGCAAAAAGTCAGCTGATCGGTGTCAGTGAACTGTTCATGAATAAAAACAAACCTCTTACTCCTGGTATTTCTTCAAACAGTGGATAAAGGGTTCCGGATGTTTATTTTTCTTAACAAAATTTTTCAAAGGAAAATAGTTTTGAGAAGAAAGAAGTTTTTTTTTTAGTTGAGGAGACTAAGTAGATAAGGGTATTCGTATGGATGTGGAATAATTAGGTATCTATCTGGTATCTACGTGAAACAATAAGAAATACCTACTTTTTTATTGTTTTACGTAGATAGGGTAGCCACAAACAAATGAGTGAACGTAACAATTATCGACAAAGTAATCTACCATAGAATCGAGTACCTACAACACAGTAAATAATACCTAATTTAGTAACTACATTCCTATAAATTTTCTTACGTACCTAATTCTTTTTATGTCGGTTGCCATACATACATACGTAGGTCCATAGTTTGCGAGAAATTAATTACTTGACGAACGTGCGAAAGACGCTATGAAAAAGGATTTCATATCATAATATTTGAACCCAAAATATCATTTCTAAGCGACTTATGTATCTCCTAGTACAAATAAACTCCCAGTGGGTTCCGTTCTTGAATTTAATTAAATTATAGGACTTTAATAAGTTGTTACTTTTTTGCAGGGTTGAGATGATTTGAATCAATTGATTTTAATACGTAATTTAAATTTCGATTAAAATCAAATAATTTAAAAAAAATCGTTGATTTAAATCAAATCTTTTTTTCATAGAACATAGAAATTAATACAATTTAGTTTAGCTTTTAGAGGAGACAAAGTAGATAAGGGTATTCGTAAGGATATGGAATAATTAGGTACCTATCTGGTATCTACGTAAAACAATAAGAAATAGGTACCTACTTTTTTATTGTTTTACGTAGTTATGGTAGCCACAAACAAATGAGTAAACGTAACAATTATCGACAAAGTAATCTACCATAGAATCGAGTACCTACAACACAGTAAATAATACCTAATTTAGTAAACTCCTGTTCCTTCGTTGCCTTTCGTACCAGGGCCGAGTCTTCCTTTTAGAATCAGACCCATGGCCCCAGTAGGTTTCGACCCTGCTGGCCCCTACAGTTGCTGACATCTCCTTGAGGCGCGCGTGGAACAGCACGCGCCGTCGACGACTTGGGCTCGGTTCGGACGGTTACCGGACGGTCGGACGGCGAGCCACCCATTGCTCGCCGTCCGCAAGTCCGCGCCTACGGTGGCCGGAAATCAGGATCGGAATCCCGGCGGCGGTTAGGGCGTGAGGACCGTTGCCTCACGCGATCGGCCGCCTCCTTCGCTAGCATTACTGCTTCGCAGAAGGAGGCGACCGCCTGCCACTCCTTCTCGCTCCGGACCATGGCCTGTACCAAGGCCTGGCACGAGAGATCGCCGCCGCCGATCGCCCCCACGAGGACACGGCGTTGCTCTGCCCAAGCGGGGTACACCTCTACCGTGTGCTCCACCGTGTCCTCCAGGCGGTCCAAATAGTGGCGACACCCGGGCGTCGCTTCTGCACGAATACGGTGCAGGAACTTCCGGAACTTACCGTGTCCGGTGAGGACCTGCGTCATGCGGAAGGTAAGGACGCCGTGTTGCCTTTCCAGCCACTCCTCAAAGAGGGGATTTACCGCCATAGGTAGGTACTTAGTTTGCGAGAAATTAATTACTTGATGAAATACGCCACGAAAAAGGATTTCATATCATAATATTTGAACCCAAAATATAATTTCTAAGCAACTTATGTGTCTCCTAGTACAAATAAACTCCCAGTGGGTTCCGTTCTTGAATTTAATTTAATTAGAGGACTTTAATAAGTTGTAACTTTTTTGCAGAGTTGAAATGATTTGAATCAATTGATTTTAATAAGTAATTTAAATCTCGATTAAAATCAAATGATTTAAAAAAATCGTTGATTTAAATCAAAACTTTTTTTTCTTATAACGTAGAAATAGATACAATTTAGTTCAACTAAAACGCATACATTGATAGTGATACACTCTTATCGTAGATAGGATAGCAACAAACAAATGAGTGAACGTAACAATTGTCGACAAAGTAATCTACCATAGAATCGAGTAGGCCTACAACACAGTATGAATTAATACCTTTGTCATAGATACTACCAACAAGTACCTACAAAGTAAATGAAACCTCTCAAAATACTGTCAAATGTTACGAAATAATATCAATTTTAACCATTTTTTTTTTTCTAAAAAACTATACGTTTGCGCACATAAGTCTTTGCGTAATTACTTCTTAGACAAAAATAAACCTTTTCTACAAAAATATTATAAGCTTAAAACTCAGCAGCCGGCATAGTATAGTTTAGCCCGTTTAGTCTTAATTTATCTTTTCAAAATAAATGAAAAACATGCAAAAGTACTAGGAGTCGAAACGAGAATTGTTATTGCCGAATTGAACAGCGCAATCACAGAACCCTAATTTGCCTTTCAGAAGCTCAAAATTATGATATTAAATACGATAATGTTAATGTCCCAGTCGCACGCGCCGCCTGCGTGTATTATGTGAGAGAGATGGCAATGTTTCTATCGTTCGTTCGGCTATTCCCTTTGGCGGCATGCATGCGGCATCTTTGAGCGCGCTAAAGTGAAATTAAGTAAATAAATAAAGTAAAATTTTGCATTAGTGGACGACCAATAATCGTACATTGCAGTCGCATATAATTATCCGTTCCGGTGCTTGTGATTTGGATTTATTGTGGTTGTGACAATCGTATGTGATGGCGCTAAGTAATAGTGAATATTATGAGATGATGTTGTGTGTATGTTGTGTATGCGCTTTCGTCAGTGGATCGGGCGTGGTAGCAGACACGTGGCTTGGCCCCCGCAATCCCCAGACCTAACTCCATTAGATTACTTTTTGTGGGGATACATTAAAAACATTGTGTTCGCAATACCGTGTGATACAGTGGAGCAAATGAGAGAGCGAATCGAAGCCGCTTTCAGGGCAGTAACACCAGACATGCTACGCAACATGCACAGGCGAGCGGCCTTGTGTATTCAGTACCACGGTCATCACATCGACCCACATCTTTAAAAATGTAAGTTGAATTATTATTTTTCATTTTAATATTTACTTTGCTCGGACTATGGAAAGATATTTTTTGAGGCAAAATTTTAGGTAGGCACTAGGCAGGTACCTACTAGGCGAACAGAGCGTCTCATGTAAGCGCGCGCCGCGGGCCGCGGCCATCTCTATTCCTAGCTATTGTGTAAACGGGGAAACCCCTGTTAAACAATGGCGATTGGCCGAGGCTGGGCCCACGTGTAAACGCACCATCAAAATTAGGTAGACAGGTACTAGGCGATCAGATTTACGGAAGAAATGTTTCGTAGCAAGTGTCGTGGAATGTTATTGACCCACGTAGTGTCGTGACACGTTTGTTATGATTTGAATTCAAGAATCATACGATACCAAGAATTTGGTATCAATTCTTTGAGTAATTTATTTTGAGCTGAAACTTTGTGTAGAGACTCTATACCACCTATATTCTTCAGTGCTTCTTGATGTATATAGCCATTTGGTTACACGTTGTATATGAATGACATACCACTGGTGTCTAATCATAAATTTATATTATTTGCAGATGACATTTCAATTATCGTGACATCTGATAAAAAATCGATTTCTGATCATGAATTAGATATTAATCATACTATTGACAAAATTTTACAATGGCTACAGACTAATAAATTAAAAATGAATTTAGATAAATCAAATTATATTCAATTTAATAAGTCAAAACATGCCAAATACAATTTTAAACTTAATGTTGACAGACTTAAAGAAGTACAGGCACAAACCAAATTCTTGGGTGTGCTCATAGATGAAGACTTAAACTGGAAAGGACATTTAGGGTCAACTCACACCAAAAGAGCGTCGAAGCGCAGCGAAGCGGAGCGCAGTTTCAGTGTCATATGAATTTTAACTTTATTTTCATTACTATAATACTTATTATCGCATGAGAAACTCGAACGAGTCGCGCGGATGGAATTCGCCGGAATTCCCGCGGCGCCGCGCGCCGCGGGCATCCGCGTGACTCGTTCGAGTTTCTCATGTGATAATAAGTATTATAGTAATGAAAATAAAGTTAAAATTCATATGACACTGAAACTGCGCTCCGCTTTGCTGCGCTTCGACGCTCTTTTGGTGTGAGTTGACCCTTAGATGATTTATGCAATAGGATTAATAAAATCACTTACGCCCTCAGACAAGTAAAGAACGTAACAAACGTAAAAACGGCAATCACTACATACCATGCATATATCGAATCAATTTTAAGTAACGGGCTTGTTATTTGGGGGAACAGTACGGATAAAGACAGAGCATTCGTTGCACAAGAGAAGTGCATCAGGGCCATTTGCGGACTTCGACCTGACGAATCCTGTCAGTCATATTTTAAGAAGTTAGGTCTGTTACCACTTCCTGCACTTTACATTTACGCAATATGTACAGTGCAGGAATATGTAACTTTGTCTATAGTAATAAGGGATTGTTCAAGAAAGCTTGTGAAGTAATCTCTCGTCCAAGGGATCCAGACAGACTTGTAACAGAGGATAATCCTAAATCAGCCAAGTATGCTAAAAGCTGTCTTGTGATGTGTGTACGCATTTACAACAAAATCCCGAAACAATTAAAATGTATAATAAATGTATAAAATGTATAATCAGTGCGCGAGCGTACGCTGCCCTGTGTAGACGTCCACGCGAGTCCGTTCTGTGCGTCAGTCACGCGTCCTCGGCTGTCGTTCGCGATATACTGTAGTTCAAGTATCTTTTAATTTTCACTATTATGTTCGTTTGTGGAAGATGCGGTGACGAAGTCGCCGAGGCAATTCAGTGCTCGGCATGCAACAGCCATTTTGACTACCCGTGTTCTGGAATAACGGAGATAGGGTACCGCAAGCTTGGCGGACGCCAGGCTACTTGGAGGTGCGCCAACTGTAAAAATGCGGGGCGTGCCAGCGCCCAAACACCGTCAAACGTCGCCTCTCCAGCTGTTTCCCCACCAGCGACTTTGGAGGCAGTTATGCGGGAGCTGGCTGGCATCCGTCAGGAACTCGCTCCTCTTTCCAGCCTGGCTTCTGAAGTTCAACTCATGCGGCAGGAGCTGGTCAACCTCAGGCAGCTTCCCCACAAAGTTCAAGAGTTGGATGAGCGACTCGTCATGGTCGAAGCCATGTACAAGGATGTAACGCACATCAAATCGGTGGCTGCTAGGCTTGAGGATGACCACCATGGTATTGACCAGTGGTTACGCAGCAATAACGTCGAAATTAAGGGTGTACCGACTAGGGACAGGGAGAATCTGTTCGACATTGTTGGTAGAATTGGCGACAAAGTCGCTTACCCCATAAATAAAAACCAAATAAATTTTATACACAGAGTACCATCGAGCAATTCTTCCAACAAAAACATTATCATCTCATTCCTGCATCGATATGTGAAGGAAGATTTCGTCGCAGCTGCCCGCTCCAGCAAGGAACCATTACTTCCTCAGCATATTGGAATCACTGGGTCGGGGAGGATATTCGTCAACGACCATCTGACTATTAAAAACAAAGCGCTTCTTTCACGTGCAAATCCCTTGCTAAGGAACATAATTTCCAATTTGTTTGGGTAAAACACATGAAGATTTTTGTAAGAAGGGATCCTACCTCCAAAACATTTGTCATCGCGACGGAACGCGACCTTCAGAAAATAGTGTAATCTACTACTATATGGCTACCTTTTACAACAGTGATTGTGCATTTATTTCTGTATTTTTTACGAAAAAAACAACACCGCTTTTGCTATTCCACGTAAATAATATGTTCAAACTAAAAAAAAATGTTTAAAGTATCACTACGTAAAATTAAAAGTTTGTTATTGTTGCAATGCGCTTGCTCGCTTATGTCGGTACAAAGTCCATCTAGCTATACCCGCTCTGTTGTTTACGCCAGGTGTACATTCACTTTTTTATTAAACTGTGTTTCGTATTATTTTTACGCATATATAGATTGGTCTGTTGGTAGGCACGATGTGTTGGATGTTAAGCTGCTATATTTTTCTAGTGTAATGCTTTCATACGAATCTTATGTATTGTGTTTGGTAATGAGTTGCTAACAAAATTATATTTTTATAGTTATACTGATTAAGGTTTTTCCTTCCCTATCTTTTATTACAAACGCCAATGCTTATGTAAACGCTTTGAATTTGAAATGCTATTTTTGGATAAAACATGAACGAGTAAGTTATAGTTGGAGCTTAATACTTCCAAGCGTGTACAAACGGAAGCTTATTTATTTATCCTGGTTTGCCAAATATTATTTATGTGCCTCATTTTTTAAATTACTTGTTTATAGATTTCACCTTTACAATGTATGAGTTAAATATTTATCACCAGAATGTTCGAGGACTGCGGACGAAGTCTATTATCTTTTACAGGAACTTGGCTAAAAGTAACTATGATATAATCACTCTGACTCCAGGTCTCCACCTGGCTTGTTGACGGGATCTTGGATAGCGAACTTTTTGACGATAGGTACCTAGTGTGGCGGCGCGACCGAGACTACGCCGCCACAACGCAGGTGCGTGGTGGTGGCGTCTTGGTGGCGGTCCGCCGCGAACTTGCTGCGTCTGAGAATGTTGAATGGAGATCGAGTGCTGAAGATATTTGGATCTCGATTCAACTAAGAACCGGATGTGACAAACGCACTTTCCGACTCAATCTTTGTACTTTATATCTCTGTGAACAGAATCTAGGCAATAGTTTCAATGGTCAGTTAAACGCTTATCTTGAAAGGTTATGTAATTTAATAACTAACCATCCCACTGACAAATTTATTATTCTTGACGATTTTAGTATGAGCTCCATAACATGGTCAGCTTCTCATGGAACTAGGCCTATTGCACCTCAAACTAGCTTATTTACTCATTTTATTGACACTATCGATTTTTGTGGTCTAAAACAGTTTAATCTCATTAACAACAGGCACGGTAAAATTCTAGATCTGGTTCTCGCAAATGTGAACATCTCCGTCGCGGCTTGTCCAGACCCCCTGACTATCGAGGACTCCTATCATCCAGCGTTATTAGTCCAACTAACTACCACACAACCTTATCCACTCAAAGCCAATGCACGTGTAGTTTATCAGTATAACCAATCCAACTATGAGTGTGTTCGCTCTGCACTACGTGATGTTAACTGGGATGACATATTAATGAGGGGAACTGTTGATGAAGCTGTCGGAAAGTTTTATTCTACATTATTTGAAATAAGAGACCAACACATTCCACAACGTCTGTGTAAACAATTTAAATATCCCCCTTGGTATAATTCTGCACTCACAAAGATTCTTAAAGAAAAGTTCAAATACTATACAAGATTTAAAGTTTATGGCAATATCTCTGATCGGCTTACCTATCAATTACTTCGTGACAGAGCTAATGACGTTGAACAGGTTTGCTATTCAACCTACATGAAAAAAATCGAGTCCTCAATAGGTTCAAACCCGAAGTTATTCTGGTCGTATGTAAAGAGTAAACGCATGAACAATAATTTCCCTTCCAGCATGTCATACTGTGAAAGCAAGAGCGACTCAGGGGAAGGAATTTGTGAACTTTTTTCTGATTATTTTCGATCAACATTTCTCAACACCTCCTTCAATGCGAACACGTTCGTTGATACTTCCGCCACCACCCAAAGATATGGTTCGACTGGCTGTGTTTCCAACTGTGACATAAGCACAGTTGAAATTGATGTATCAACCGTACACAAACTTTTGAAATCCCTTGACTTAACCAAATCTGCAGGGCCAGATACTTTACCTGCCGTATTCATTGTTAATTGCGCTGATGAATCGGCTTTGCCTGTGTCGCTGTTGTTTAAACGGTCCATTTCTGAGGGGTGGGTTCCCTCTTTATGGAAATCCGCATTTATATCTCCCATTCATAAAAAGGGTTCCAAAGAAAAGGTTGAGAATTATAGGCCAATTTCTAAGCTCTGTCTACTAGCCAAGGTACTGGAACGCATTGTTTATAACCAGTTGTACAGCAGTCTGGCCTCTAGTTTAAACACTCAACAACACGGGTTTTTGAAGGGGAAATCCACAGTCTCTAACCTGGTCCTTTTTACAGAGTTTATTACTGAGCATATGGATAAGGGATCCCAGGTCGACGCGATCTACACAGACTACAGCAAAGCATTCGACAGGATCGACCATGATATCCTGCTGAGAAAGCTTTTTGAGTTGGGCATCAGAGGCGATCTGTTCAGATGGTTCTCATCTTACGTGCAAAATAGGGCCCAAGCCGTAGTTCTTAGTGGCTTCGTATCTTCCTGGGTAACTATTCCCTCTAGTGTACCCCAAAGCTCCCTACTTGGACCGTTATTATTTTTAGTTTTCATCAACGATATCGGTGAATGTTTTAACCACTCTGAATACCTAATGTTTGCAGATGACATGAAAATATTCAAATCAGTTACGAATTTAACTGAAACAAGTCTATTGCAGGAAGATTTATTTAGATTAGAAAACTATTGTAAAATTAATAAACTAGATCTTAATATCGCAAAATGTTTAGTTATCACGTTCACACGAAAGACTCAGCCAGTCATTTTTAACTACTCGATCGAAAATCAGCCGTTATCGCGAACTAACGTTACCAGAGATCTCGGTGTTCTTATTGACAGTAAGCTCTCCTTTGAATGTCATGTCGATCATATAGCAAAAAAAGCTGCCAAAGCTCTGGGCTTCATTATCCGTAATTCCAGTTCGTTTAAAAATATGAAAACCCTAAAAATTCTGTATTGTACTTACGTCCGCAGTCACCTCGAATACGGTAGTCAAATTTGGAACCCTAATTATACAGTTCAATCCGATAGGTTGGAACGAATACAACGGAGGTTCACGAGGTGCTTGGGGTACAAGTTTAAAATCCCTTATATGAGTTACAATGAAAGATGCACTCGATTCCACTTGTTGCCTCTGGTAACTCGCAGAAATATATCCGATATTCGTTTATTGATCAAAATAGCACGCTCTATGATAGATTGCCCTGAATTATTGTCAAAACTATCTCTGAACGTCCCCCCCCGGCACTGTCGAATTAGAAATCTTCTTCACGCTCCTCATTCACGCACAGTCTACCGTAGTAACTCTTACTTGATTCGCGCAACAAAAGCATTTAACAATTTAGTAAAAGAACACACTTCAGTTGATATCTTTACAAGCAGTTTAGCATCCATAAACATTGTTATGTCTAAAAGCATTGTTTTGTAATTGCATTACATTATTATCTTCTACATTTTCTTCCTACCAAACTTTGAATATCTCAATTACTTCTTTTTCACTGTAACAATACTTTCATACTATATGTGGAGGCTTGTAAATGGCTCATCGTGATCTACTTTGTTGTCTTATATTTTGTATTGTTAGCTGTAAGCCACCCAAATAAAATAAAATAAAAATAAAAAATAAATAAAAAAATAAATAATGCAAATTCATTTAAAAAGAAGCTGTATAAATGGCTGAATGGAAATAATTTCTATGAAATTAATGATTTCTTTGACCTAAAATTATAATATTGTATCCATATATTTATTTGACTCATTTTACTACTTACAGTTGTTTTGACCTAAAATTTTTGCATGCAATTGACACATATACTGTGTAGCTAAACATGTGGCCATTGTATTTAAATAAGACTAGCACCATTATACCATGTTTAAGGCAAAAAAAAAATTCTTCTCGTGTGTTAAGCTAAAAAAAAAATAAAGAAAAAAAAAGTGTTTGGAAATAAGTCTAGAAACATCTTTGTTTTAACTTTTTAGGTTAACTTACGGACTTTTTATAGACAGACTAAAGACGAAAAACAAGGAAAGGATAAGTTTATTTAGCTATCCACTTGTTAATATGATACTTTAATGTTTCAGACATCGTTGTGGCCAGATTTAATAAACTAGAATTTTACAATGAAGGAATTTTAGTATATACAGCAACACCAGCAACTCATCGTATCAATTGGATAAGCTACGATCCTGTATATAATAGAATACTGTTTGCTGACCACGATAAGGATAACTCTGCTTCTAGCTTTGACATAGCAACAAAGAAGACGGAATCGTTAATTAAGAAAATAGGAAACCGATACCTAACAAGATTTGCCTACGACCCGGCTACAGAATTACTTTTTGGGACTGATAAAAATAAGTTATATTCGTTTTCAATGAAACCTGCATGTAACAACGAAGTTAACGGACATCTTGTGATCGATTTCGAATCGATTGTACTTCGCGAAGTTGCCGTGGATAGTTGTCGTGGGTACGTTATTAAACATATATGAAAGGCGTGTCACAATTGCAAAATAGTTTCAAATTTTAATACAAGTTATTTCCAAAATCTACATTTTTTTTTTTTTAATAATCACACATTTACAAATTACAGATATATTTACTGGATAGCAGATAATATCATAGGAAGGGCTCGAATTGATGGTTCTGAGCGAGAAATAATTTTAGACAGTGATGGTATGGTTAAACAAGGCTTAACCATTGGTACAGATAAGATATACTGGATTGAATCTGAAGAGTATAACAATGGTGAATTTTCTATTGAAAGTGCAGATTTGAATGGAAATAACAAAAGAACATTATATAGCGGAACAGAATCAGCTTCTTCAGCAGATAAACTAACTGTATCAAGAGGTTTTATCTCCTGGGGGAACAGCATAGAAAACTTCATCTGGCAATTGCCAAAAAATTCACCGAATAACACAGATGTAAAACCTAACAAAATTGTAATGACTACCACAATACCTTCTTGTGGTTCTCAAGATATAGCCGCCAACTATAAATTCTCCAACTGTCTCAGTGCTTATATAGATGAAAACTTATTTTGCCGCAACGGCACAAAAGTTGATGGGGAACTTCGCTGTGACTGTATGCAGGGTTACACAGGTGAGAGATGTGATGTTTCCGTCTGTCACAACTACTGTTTACAAGGAGATTGTAGTGTCAGTGCTGAAGGAAAACCTAACTGCAGGTAAATCAAATGTTCATCCCATAGGGAACTAGTAAGTTTACTTTGTACAGAGCGCTGAACGAAAGGGTACTGGGTGCAACTTGTGGTATCTCAGTTTACTTATGCTGTGTGATGGTGAAATAGATTAAACTAGAAAACAGAATTAACACAAAGTGGTTTTTTCAGATGCAATGCCGGTTACACCAGTGACAGATGCGACGTTTTACTTTGTCAGAACTATTGTTTCGAAGGAGAATGTAGCATAATTGCTGGGAGACCTAGCTGCAGGTAGGATCATTCCATTACTAATTAAATCTGGGTGTGCTCCTGTCTGCGATAACCAGATATATAATTTGTTGCATAGTTTTACACTATATCTTGCTATTTCAGATGTAATGCCGGTTACTCTGGAAAGAGGTGTGAAGTATACGCGTGCAGTAACTATTGTTTACACAATGGTGTCTGTTCTCTAAATAACAACAATGAGCCAGTATGCCAATGCACCGGCTCATATTCGGGTAAAAGATGCACAGGTAAAAATCTTTTAAATCTGTTTAAAATACCGCAGTTGTTTTTTGTTAACATGTTCGGCCCAGCGTCGCTCTCGTGAGGTGCGCACATTATGACCCAATATTTTCTCATACAAAATGGGCATACGTTGATAAACGTTCTACCCTACAAGCTACTCCAGATTTTTGATATTTACAAATGTTGCGGAGAAAAAGTAACTAATAGAATTTACTATGGCTGCTTGGCGTTATGAGACGCACTAGCCAATAATGACAGATTTTTATTGGACGTGATGAGACGTTGTGTTAACAACAAATGGTACATGGACGTCATAAGACTTGGCTGGTCCGAACGTATCAAGTTCTACTCAGCTTTAGACGAAGTTAAACAAAAGAAATACCCTGTAATCCGGAGTACATGATCAACATAAATCTCAGCTATTTTAATCTAATTCATTATCTCCTTACCCTTTTCTCAACTAGCTTGATAGTTATATATAATCATATGTCAACGAAGATATTCTTTAACATTACAGTCTTGCGTAAAGGATATCACTGGGTTCCTATGGTGGATGGCCAATTGCCTCCAAATGCTATAATTGGCGGGTTTCAAAAGGATGAAGATATTTACGTTGCCAGAGCTTACCATAGTGGTTCGCTGTGTCCTGGGAAGTATGTAAAGTCAGTTGGTAAGGCTTTCGTCCCTTGGGGGGGCAGTGAACACAGTAAAGAAAAAGACTTTGAGGTAAAAGTATTGCTCTCTAAATAGGTATATTTATTTTAGGTAAAATGAAACCCCTTTATGGTCCACATATTTTTTCCAGTCATGGAGGATTTATTGTATTGTGTACAATTATAATTAATTGTATGCTGATTAAACAGACTTATTCGCTTCTAAAAATTTATATTGCCTTTTAAATTACTAAGTCAGCCACAATCATCGAGCGTTTGAATAATACCATTTTAGCCACTTTTCTACTGGGTGGTTAAAGAAAAAAATATGTCGGAGTGCCCTACATTCCCGAGCTCGCTTCGCTCGCTCTTGGACTAAGGGTAAGAAGATATTTAGTTGCGTTGTAAAAAAGACGAAATAGTTTATTAGAGGCTATCTCATTTTACCGTTGCTTAGTTATAAACTGAGAAGTTTGATCATTTGGCCAATAAAGAAATGTATAGCTTGACTAATAATTTCTCATTATAATTTAAATGTAAACAATTTAGACGGAAGTTTATGGCCAAGTGATGACAAACTCATCGGAAGGTTTAAACTCACCCAAAGGGCAAGGGTCAGGGATAGCCCTGACCCTTGCCCTGCTCGGAGTTGGCCTGCGTCAGGAATATATCAGGAAGATATCCGCAGGAGAACTAAGGTTACAGACATAGCCCGAAGAATCGTCAATTTTAAGTGGCAGTAAACTGGGTATATTGTTCGTAGAACAGATGGTCGATGGGGCCGAAAGGTTCTGGAGTATCGACTGCGTACCGGAAGACGCAATGTTGGAAGGTCTCTCACATGGTAGACAGATGATCTGGTGATGGTCGCTGGAATCCGATAGATGCGAGATACACTGGACCGTTCGTTGTGGTGACACTTGGGGAGGCATTATGTCCATCTGTGGACGTCTTTTGGGTGAAACGATGATGATGGTGATGATAAATTTACGACATTTTGATTTGGATTTTGGATTTATTTTTGGCCATAATGTATGTTTTAATTTATTTCAGATTTTGTGTGGCTCTAATGCTACATGGGTTAAAGTGGATTCTGCCGTTATACCTGAAAATGCATTCATTGGTGGACGCACAGGTGGAGCTGCGGAAGTTGGTGGTGAACCTTTGTATGTTGGTAGAGCTGAGGTTGAGAGTGGAAAACTTATATGCGGAAAAGCCTACGCTCGTACCAGTTTGTGCTATTTGCCGTACAATGGTAGGGAGATAGTAACAGCTGCGTATGAAGTATTAGTCGTACCAGAAGACGAAATATAACAAGCGTTACCTTACTTATGCATACTATTTGTTTTCTTCGCAACGATAGGTATTGGTGTTGATAGTCGAACAAAACTATAATTAAAATAGCAATGATCGTATGCCGAAAAATAAAACATTAAGTTTTTTTTTTAATGGATATTAAAATGTGACTAAGGTTGCACCTATTGCGTGAGAGAGAATACTTAACACGGAAGATTCTGTTAGTCGTAAGCTTTTTACAATAAATTTTATAATTAATGTTGTTATGTTATTTTATCTTTTTTCCGTTCAAAAGTAGATTTTAACACTAAGAATAAATCATTGAGGACGGTTACTTCTTTACTTATGCAAAGGCATTCTTGCTAAGTGCCTGTCTTCAACATTTGCACACATAGTGCATTTCATACCCTAAACTGTCACACATGATTACACTCTGGTAATCAAATGCCTCGCTATAAACCAAACTACCATCCCATACTAATAAATCTGATGTTACGTTTAGTAAAATCTACAATGATTATAAATTATAAAGAAGTAAAGGAATGTGAACGTAAGAACTTACTCAGTATTTTTGTGTAATTTTTATATCTAATGAAGCCGTTTTGTATTTATACGACGTTAGTACAAACAATATTTATTGTTAGCATGGGGGAGAAGAGGGCGGGAGGGTAAATCAGTTTCCCAAACTAAATTATAAGGGTGCCCAGATCGTAGAGGTAGGAATAAAGTACGCAAGACGGATTTTTAATTGGAGACTTCACATGGTCCCATAAGCTCTAACATAGAAGTAGCCCAAGAGTTTGTGAATTATTTCACCGATATACCTCTTAGGACAACGAACCGAAGCTCTAAAGTCCTCCCCTGAAACCTCAATTGCTTTATTAAAAGCAAACTTTCCAGGCTGTCCGGTTGGATTTCAATTCAAACATATAAATTCAAATATTTATTTCAGATAAACATCCATATTAGTAGTACAACTTAGCCTAATGTTATTATTAAATTAAATTATAATAATAAATAACCAATGACCATCGTACGAACAGTTAAAGGTTCATTAGTTTATTTGGATAAGTGTGTCTAGACACTTATCTACCTTTGTAAGAGGGGAGAGTCCCACCTGTCTGAAAACACATTTAGGATGCCATTGGAGGAGGAACGCTGGCACGCCAACATGGAAGCGCATCGCTTCCACATGATCGCGGCGAACCATCCGCGAACATCCCTGACGTGCTACATCACCACGGCAACCCCAAAAGCACTCTGAATGCGTTATTACGTTATATAAACCCTATGATACTATACTATGAAATTTGAAAGTAAAGACATCACAGACCCAAAGGACATTGCCAATGCGTTTAATAATCATTTTATAGATAAAATACAACCAACAATTAACGCGGGAACAAACTCAACGTCATTAATTATTAGCAGAGCACAGTCTATGTTTATGGCTCCATCTACGCCCTATGACATATTAAACATTATTATGAAGCTAAAAACACTAACAGCGTTGGTTACGATGGTATTGCCACAAAAATATTGAAAGCAGTTGCATTTGAAGTGTGTACTCATTTGAGTTTCATTATTAATCTTTGCATAAGTGCAGGTATATTTCCTGATGCGTTAAAGATGTCTATAGTGAAACCGCTGTATAAAAAAGACAATCACGAATTAATGATAAATTACAGACCGATCGCGCATATACCAATTTTGTCTAAAGTGTTCGAAAAATATATATATAGTGAAATTAATACTTATTTAGATAAATATAATATACTAAGTGACGAACAAAAGGGATTTCGAAAAAATAAAAGTATAAATTTGACTTTTTACATAATGTCATGCTAAATGTAGATAAGAGAACACCAGTCTGTGCCATATTTTGCGACATGACACAGGCTTTTGACTGTGTCCATTATGATTCCCTGGCAGAGAAACTTGAAGCCTATGGTTTTAGAGGCAACGTTTTAGATTTAATTAAATCTTATCTTCATAACCGTAAACAAGTTACAGAAATATGTAAAATAAATAAAAAAAGTAATCGTGAAGAAATTTCAAGATCTAAGGAACGCGACGTTATATACGGAGTACCTCAATAAAGTACCACAACGTGAACAACGGAGGCCCCAATACACTGCGTATTGGGGCCTCCGTTGTTCACGTTGTATATAAATGACTTGCCTAAAGTAACTGAACAACCGTTGACACTTTTTGCTGACGATTGCACTATGGCAATAGCTTGTAATGACATAAACACATATGAACTAGACATTAATAATTCACTGATATCTATTATAAATAGGTTAAGTGATAATAATTTTATAATTAATTTAAAAAAGACTAACGTTATGGACTTTAGTCAACGTATGCAAAAAATCAAAAATCTTAATGTTCAATTTAATAATATAAATATCAATGAAACTGACACAACAAAATTTCTAGGGCTAATAATAGATTCTAAATTACACTTCTGGACACATCTATTGGCCCACCTTGTATTTTCAGTTTCGTTTGGTCCTAGCTAAAATTTTATATTAGGTCGAGCAAAAAGTTTTTATGCAGTTTTGAACCTGGCACATTCACAATTTCATTCAATAGTCTTTTTTTGAATTTCGAACACAGAATTTAAAGAAACAAAAGACAATTTGGAGCCTGTTTGTTGATATCAAACAATCGAATACTAAGAAAACTTGGTTTTATTGGTTTACTTGGATTTAATTCTTGAAAAAGTGATTGATATCTTTGGTTTTGCAACAAACATTACTTATTCTTAACATTAAGGTGAGGTTCTATCAATAATCTATGGATACTTCACCTGAAGTCGCCGCCCAAGCTGTGGCACTTATTCAGGCCGGACACAGCCAAAGAAACGTGAGTGCTCAACTTAATTTAAGTCGATCTGCGGTCCGAAATGTTTATCGGAGGTACCTAGAGACTGGCGGCTTTGTTCGTCGCCAAGGAAGGTCACGATCTCGGGTCACAACTGAAAGGCAGGATCGATTCATCGTGACGACCAGCTTGAGAAATCGTCACCTTACCTCCATTGAGATACAAAACCAACTTCGCGACTTCCACGGAGTATCTGTGAGCGCTCGAACTGTTCGGAGAAGGTTAAAAGAACGCGATATGGTACCACACAAGTCAGCTAATGGGCCCAAACTAACGCGAGCCCACCGAACAGCGCGCCTTCATTTCGCACGCAGTCATTTAAATTGGACACAGCAAGATTGGAGCCGTGTACTCTTTTCTGATGAGTCTAAAATTGTGTTACATGGCAATGATGGAAGGAAGAAGGTCTACCGACGTAAGGGAGAGCGTTTCGCACAATGCAGCTTTGAAGAGAGGGTTGCTTATGGCGGTGGCTCATGGACTGTCTGGGGCGGTATATCCGCGAGCGGCAAAACTCAACTTGAGGTTATTACAGGACCACGGCTGCCAACATTAAATGCTGAAAGGTACATTCGTGAGTGCTTAGAAGTAGGGTATAATTGGGGATTCTGGAATCATTTGTTCTCGCTTCGCTCGAACTGCATGATCCCAGAATCCCCAATTATTTTTATCGAGCGATGACTAATCAGACTACAGACGATATGATTTATAACATAGGTATTGTTGATCCAGATTGATCTATTTCAAGTGCAATGTGGCATCGTATACATAAATATACTAATAGGGTAGTTATGAACCAACTCAGAACACAATACAATAGCGCATATTCTAATATAGTAATTGTTTCAGACAGTTATTAATATAATATATTCCTTTCACAGCAATCAAATAAAAACATTGAGGAAAATGTATAGCATGTTGCATCCAAGGATCGTCGTAAATCTCCCAATCTTCTATAATACCTCCACATGAGAAACACGCTGCTTTATCATTTACACCGTTTCCAAAATAAAAAAATCCGGCTTCAGCCATTTCCATCACCAACCATATTCTTGAATTAGCCGTTGCCCAATAATGTCTAAACGAAATTTCACGCATTTTATACGCATTATACATGTCATAACGAGGGCTACATTTATTATGAGACATGTTCTATTCACTCACTATATAGTTCTTCATACAGTTAATTATAAAGGTGAAATGATATCGTACTGCGGTAGCCATCAATTTATAATTATTAACATTTGATGGGATTGGTAGGGATAGAGGATATGAAAATTAAACAAGCAAATATTTATTTCAAAAATGTATTTTCTATACACCATTTATTTAAACATATTACATTTTTTAAAGCACATATTTTATTATGATAAATACAACTATAGACATCATGAGAGTGTTCATATTTATTGTACAAGCTTAAAAAATTAGGACAACCTTCATCTTCTAAATTATTTATATTATTATTATTCAAAATATTTTTTTAACCACAACACTTTTTCTAAACCTTTGGTGTAAACACTTTTATCTTTTAAAATATCTACAATCAAATTCTGATGATTTGAGTAGGGTATAAATCCATCTCTCCAGAATATTCTTTTATTATGTTCAATCCAACTGACTTGTCGTTTTTCTGGTTTCGTCAAATCGTAAAATGGAAATGGTGGCTTAATTAAAAACACCAGAATTTTGTTATTCAATAATACAGCAAATTCTTTAATGATAAATTCATTTGTTTCTGTTTTAAAACCTTGAACATCTACAATGGCTGTCATGATAATCTGCGCACTATGTTACTTAAAAGTTTCTATTCCACAAGTCGATCGTTAATAATAGATGATCAAACGAACTTACCTGTGATGTTCGATCATTATTATACGTAGCTTCGTTCGAAGATATATTCTATTATTAACCATGCAGCTTCCGCATGCTTAGGCGAACCAATCGCAGCTTTTCAGAGCCTAAAAGCAAAAACAAAACGCACCGTATCCGAGCGAGTATCTGTCAGTAACGTCAAATGGCATTCTTTCAGAGTTAGAGATAAATCTTAAGTTTTGCTGGGTAGGGTAGGGAGGGATCCCTATATCTTCGAACGAAGCTACGTATAATAATGATCGAACATCACAGGTAAGTTCGTTTGATCATCTGTTATACTGCATTCGTTCGAAGATATATTCTATTATTAACCATGCAGATGTTAAGAGTCAACATAAAGCAAAATTAAGATTTTTAATATCAAACAAATATATTTCAGGAACCAAAATCTCTTAGGCACTTATTAGGCTCTTAATATAATGGTAATATGAGACAATCAGTCTTTTTTGACATACTTATACATTTTATATTATTTATGTATATATTTCTATTTTTTTTTTATAATTATTTTAAACATATGGCATTTATAAGCAAATATTTTGTTCAGCATTAAGCACAGCGTGAGCAAATTCAGATGAATTGTTGGAAATAGGTATATTATAAAATTTTGCAAAAGTTGAAGAACTGTTTGTTCAGCCGTTTGCCTAATTGCATCTAATGATACTCCCCTAGCTTTAGCAGTCGACGTGGATGCATGTCTTGTACTATGCCCTGAAAAAACGCTAATATCTATGCCACACATAGAGAAAGTATATATATATATATATATTATTATTATTATCCATCTACTAATGGTAGACGAAGAAATTGGCTTGTGTGGGTTATTCAAAGAAAGTATTAAATGAGTATTATCTTCCCTAATACTCTTGAGTGTATCTAATGTAATAAAATAAAATAGTGTCAGGAAAGATTTCAGGTTTTGCCGTGCATTTTCGTTACAGAAAATGGCTCTATTTTTGTATATTGACTAAAACAATAAAAATAATAAAATAAAAACTAAAATAAAGGTAAATAAGAGGTTCGGTCCGCTGCAACCAGAACCAGATGTTTTTATAGTGTCTAGGATAGAAATGTTTACACCGGTTTCATTAACTATAATATTGGGTATTTTTATAAATGATAAATCTGTGCTACTTGGGCTCTGCTAAGTGCAAACAAATTCACTAACTTTTTAGACAATTTGATTTTTATAGAAACCTTAACATAATCTCTGGATGTGATTATTATGAACAATTTATGAGTCTATTAATTTATTAATTGGTATAGACTGTGTGAATAAGTGAGATCCTATATGTAACATTGAATTGAGGCATTATTTGGAAGGTAACCTAATGTAACCTCTATGGCTGATGGAAGAACATCATGTCAATATTCTGGAAATTAGTGTAAGGAGGTGTGTAACATGACACTCTTTAAAAGAGGAATGCAATAGTTTTTTATTGAGTACCTATAAAGACTAACAGCTTAAAAAAACTAACATTGTTTTCAATGGTGGACAAGCTTGTGAAGGTCAATATGACATCACCTTTTCATTTTTGATTTTTGTAGCCTCCCCAATATTGGGCTAAATGTAGGAAAGAACACATAAAAGAAATAAATTATCATGTTCAAGGGCAGTAAAAAACATCTAATTAAATGTATTTTGAATCTGGTTTCCAGGAAACACAGGCATCACATTTATGTATTACTTGTAGAAGGGAAAAGATCAATCAGTTTGACCAAACTGAGACACAATATACCTAATAAAATGTAGAGATATTCTGTTCCCACTCTATGTTAGATGTATGAGATTGTTAATTGGTCTCTTTGTTGTCTTTTGAATCCATATATGAAGCAAATAGACAAATCTAATTATTTTCACACCATTGCTCCATATTTCTGGCTATATTATTTAATTGTTGATACCGTATTCCTCCCATTCGGTTTATATAAGATACAGCAAACTATTATCAATCTCACACAAAATGTGTAAGTGCTCATGTTTAACAAAATAGAATTTTTAAAGGAAAAAAATGTGAAGTAGTTCTAAATAATTTATGTGATAATTATATTTTTTTATCCTTTTTCCAGAACCCATGGTCTTCTGTTATCACTACAATTGCGCCCCCCCCCCCCAGTTCTTGTTGCATCATTGTAGGTCTAGTTTGATGATTGGATGAATTTTTATTTTGAATCTTAGTTGCCTTTACTTATAACTAAGTATTTATGTTCTAATTTTAGTATAGAACCAACCAACAACAAATGTTGTTGCAACAAAATAATGCAACAGTTGATGTACCTATTAAGTGAGTAATCTCTCATAAGCTAAGAAACTTGTTTCTGTAAATATTTTTAAGGGATTTACAGAAACAACATTTTTTGTATGTGACATCAGTCATTGTATAAGTGTCATATATAAAATCTAAATAATTAACATGATTGGGATGGCGTATTTTGTAAAAAGGAGTAATTGTTCCTTGAATATTTTTCAACCTTTTATTATATAATAGTAGGCTAGTATGAATAGTGTAGTGTGTATAGTAGTAGACTATATAGTCTGAACCAATACACAAAAGGTCATCAAGATGATGTACAGACTGATTTGTGAACTTTTGATCATAGATGTACATGTAACTAACACTATCAAAAATGCATAATGTGTAAAACAAATCCCATTTGGGACAGCAATAGACTCTTTTTAAATGATCATAATGAAATAATAGGTATCTCCTGTGATCTGGATTCAATTTTTGCCATAAGATCTCCTGGGTACACTAGAGCTACCGCAGTGATCTTACATCTTATAAATTTGGATGTGTGAACCAATTTGTTCAGGGGTTTAAAGGTTTCAATAAACCTCCCTTCTCCATCCCTGTTGGGAAACCAAAAAATATCTTGGATATAAGTTGATTCCCACACGGTTTCCATGGGGAATTCGTGCTCAATGGCAGTAAATTATGGATGGTTTTATACATAAATATGCATTCATCTTGGCCCCTGATCTTGAAGATTCTGATTGATCACTTGTAAAACCATTTTTGTTTTGAAGTTATGGAAGAAAAAATGCACTTACCGAACATCCACAGATGTGGTTTAAAATTGGGGCATTACCACAAATCCTCTATCAACGAGGTAGGGAATGGGCTAATCTGTAAGCATGACTAACCTCTAGTTTCAACCATGAGCCTGTGGTGAAACTTTTTGTGTTCTAGCATACACTGGATGTATTGCGAGAATTGCTTGGTTTTAGTTTAATAAGAGGACTGCAGTTACTTTCGTCCAGGCCTAGGTATTATTCTTTGCTGGTTGTACCAAGATGGACCATTCCCGTTTCCCTGACGGGTTACAGTTGAAGATTAGGCTGGCTTCATAATAAGCTTGCCGCTTCTGCGGCATGTCTTTAGGACTTTAAATGTTCTCTGTTGAAGTATTCCCATACAGGTAGTCATCTCTATCAACATCTTTGACAATGTCTTTGTTTATGTGAAGTGCAAATCTATTAAAACTCTTCCAGTATCAATCAACTGGGAAAATTAGTTTCAGCCTATTTATGCCATCATTGCTGAGAAGCTTAGATAGGGTTTAGTGATTCCCAATCCCAACTGATTCTGTTCTGATTTAATCGTTTTGTATCAGTATATTCTTGTATTATCAGTGAATTACTGACTGAGGCAATAATCTCTATATTATTTTAAACAGTTATTACACACATTTTTATCTAGTTTTTGTTCATATTCCTTGAGTATTTCCAAAAATGGTATTCTAGATGTGGGTAAAAACAAAAACAGCTGGTCGACTCTTCACGTGACCAGAGGGCTGGGCTTTTCTTCGGTCAACGAATCAGCATTGCCATCCAGCGTGGTAATGCTGCCAGCGTTCTGGGCACATCTCCCATTGACATCGATGTGGACGAATTTTTTGATGCCCTATGAGTTTTATTTCTACCCGTTTGTACATATATTATTTTCAGTTTGTGTATATATTTATTAAGTTATAATATTTAGTAGTTAAGATGTATATATAAATTAATAAATAAACAGATGTGGGTTAAGTCATTCATTAAGTCAGGCCATTAAATCATTTGGTTTTGTAGATATAAATACTGTAATACTCTGAATACTTCAGGAAATATAGTAACTGGTTCAACGACTAGCTCAGATGCTAGTTCAGGAAATTTTATACTCAAGTCTGTAACAGTTGGGGTTGTGCCTGTTGGAGCCCATGATGATACAACAGATATCTAGTTTAATGTCCACTTCTTGAGGATCATCCTAAATACAAGGTCTAAAAACCTAAAACTATTGACCCTGTTATGGTACCAAAGTGTACCTAGGCAAAGCCTTTCGGATTTTATCAAAAGGTAATGACCATTGTGCATTCATCTCGTAAACACCATGAGTAAGCGGATCACGTCAATGCATCTCGTACATCACCCGTGTCCATGTACCAAAAGGTAAAGATCATCGTGTGTTCATCTCGTAAACGCCACGAGTCAGCGGATCGCGCCAATGTATCTCGTACATCACTCGCGTCCATAGGTACAATATTCAAAATCCATTTCACTTGCACTGTAGATAACTTTCCTGACGAAGTTTTTCAGGTTACCCCAAAGGTGTGGGGCAAAAAACAATCTCGTATGTTTATCTCGTAAACATTCCGAGTCAGCTAAACGCGTCAATGCATCACGTGCACAACCCGCGTCAGTAGGTATATTCATATTTCGAAACCCATTTCATTTACAGTCTTACACTGTATAATGTACCATGGCAAAGCCTTTAAAGTTATGGGACAAGGAAACCAGCTCGTGTGTTCATCTCGTAAACACCCCGAGGAGTTTGATCGTGTCAATGCATACAATTATTTGGGTTAAGTACGTGAAACTCTTACTTCACTGTATAATCTAATAGATAAATCTATTACTTCACCTGGAATCAAAGAATTAAATAGAGATAGGACAGGTGACGTACTATGTTATCGTCGTTTCGTCCTTTTTTCAAACTTTTCATCATATGAAGATAGTATTTCATATCTTTTCGTTTTGGCATACTTCATTACAAATTTTATAAGCACTATGCTCTTATTTAATTACTTAAATTGGTAAAAAAGCAAATAAAACACAACGTAAAACGTATTGGTTGCCGCGCAAACGTATGGAATGACATTTGACGTTACTGACAGATACTCGCTCGGATACGGTGCGTTTTGTTTTTGCTTTTAGGCTCTGAAAAGCTGCGATTGGTTCGCCTAAGCATGCGGAAGCTGCATGGTTAATAATAGAATATATCTTCGAACGAATGCTGTATAATTAAACAATATCCAGTTGTGTTATCTGGTATTGGCGCTGAACATTCAATCTCCAACCGTACATCTACGGGGCCTGTTTTCAAACTATCGTTTTGTCTTGAACAGTCTATAATAAAGAGAGGAGCCTTCTCCTTAAAATCGATCAAATTAAGCAAGGGGTCTGCAGGACAATTGTAATACGACTGACGAAATTTCACATACATTTCATATAATATATTGTATTTGTTCTCAGAAAAATTTAAGCATAGAGGCTCGTAGGGATAATACTGTGAATTCAGAAATAGTGTTACGTTAGTAACCCCGCAGTGATCAAACAGAGAACTGTCTTTGGTTTTATTATTTTTTCTGTTGGTTTGCAAGCAAAAAATTACATATCGAGGTTTCTCTAATTGCGATGCAGTCTTAACTGACCAAGAATGTTTTGTAGTTTTAGGGAGCAAAGGATACTCATATAAATCCCAATTTCGAAACGCTATTTGAATAGATTTATCTCTTTCTAAGTGTTTTAGTAGTGTCAGTCGTTCCCGGTCTGACACTTTTATATGTGGTACACGCCATTGCAATCTTTGTATGTCTATTTGAAAATGCGCAATATCATCAGTTGCTATGATACTGTTTAAGTTAGAGTTACTTCTATTCAAAATAAGTTCATGTTTACAATTTATCACAATTTTATTGTAATCCTCAGCAAATCCTAAAATTTTATTAAGAGGTACAATAGCACTAAAATGACCATCACTTTTGAATCCATCTAGGTTCCAACCCCACAAAGCAGCAACTTTATTTTCTCCATCATTCATTGAAACGTATGACTTTATTGTCGACGTTATTCCAGAATTTTTAATGCGATCTATTACAATGCCATTTATTTCGTATCTGATATCTTGAAACAAAAACATAACAGGGTTGTTACTGAACGTAATATTTTTCTTAATCGGTTTTCCATCTTTGTCGAAGAACTTTGCTTGACCCTCGACGTAAATTGAACTGGCTGATGGTAACACGTATATGTCTTGTTGGTGTATGGGAATTCTGATTTCATCGTTTTCTCTAAAGCTGTTAGTGTAGGGATTGTATGTGTGGACTTCATAGCTTTCAATCGAACTATCGAAGTGAGGTAATTTGTAGTATATTCATACCTTAAAACCTAGAGCTTTAAGAAAAGCTTTATTTGCTTCACTCAATTTCTTCACTTTTTTCTTACGTCTATGCACCTTAACGGTCGTAGATGGAATAAGACGTTTGCCGTTCGGGCACTCGCTACGTCCCTCTAGAGGGACGCGGCCAGCGAATTCGGGGCTTCGCCCCCTGCTCGCGGTGTCGGTTGGCACCCGCAACAACGGGTGCTTCGCTGTGTTGCCTTTCATAGGCCTTTAGCCTATGAAAGGCAACACAGTGAAGCAGCGAAGCACAAGTATTCGTGTTTAGGTGCAGTAAGAGCGCCGCGACGCTGCTTGTAACACAACGTCGCTACTTCGCGACACCGCGACACCCCGGCGGTCAGACCCCGCCAGGTGGGACCCCCAGTTGCCCAGGGGAGGCCCAGCGAGAATCGACCTGCGACGAGAGTGCCGACTTTGGTGGCGCTCCCTACTGTAGGTGAGTGACCCCCGCCTGTCACGCTTCCAGGTCGAGCCGGTCACGTTCCAGGCTGCAGGGTCGTGTGAGTGTGTGTGTGGGCGGTATTGAGTGTGTAACACCGCCCATGTATGCAGCCGAGTGCGCGTCCGCGCCGCGCAGCTTGGTGCGTGAGTTTATATGCGTGTAGAGTCGCGATTGTCTGAGGTTCGATGCACGCTATGCCTATATTAACTTAGCACACAGCGCGCACCGATCGTATGTAGTGTTGTAGAGACTTTGTGAGTGATTAAGTCGCGTGTAGGTGCGTGCGACTTAATCATAGGTCAATCCGGTGGGCATGAGCGTCAACGTCCGATAGTAAATCGCGGGGCAGGCGTCTCGCGTCGGGAGGCCGCGCGTGCCACGGTGCTATGTTCTTGATGTGTGGTTGAGATGAGGCGTCGGCACGCGCGAACATGTTCGACGCAAGTCGACCGCAGAACTCTTCCAGGCTCTCAATTTGGAAATCACGCAAAATTACATCGTTCCTCACGAAGCGAGGCGCGCCAGCAATTTGACGCAGGGCAATGTTTTGCTGCGCGCGTAGAGTGCGTTTACTCGACTCACTCGTGAGGGCGAGCCAGGCTGGGGCGGCGTAGGTTATGATCGGGCGTATGTATGTCTTATATACGCCCAGCTTTGCGCGTAGTGGCAGCCGGGATGAGAGCACTGGGGAGAGCAGAGCGCGGGCCGTCCTTCCCCTTGCGACTACTAGGCGGACGTGACTGCTCATGGAGAGTCGACGGTCAATCGTGATCCCTAGGTATTTCACCGTGTGGGACCACGAGACGTCGGCTCCTTGCAGCTGTAGAGGTGGTGGGAGGCGGCCTTGCCCGATGGCTATCGCCTGTGTCTTACCCACATTCACTGAGAGCCGCCATTTTGACAGCCACTCCGGGAGTTTATCTAGGGCGCGCTGCATTTTGACGGCCGCATGTGTCGTGTTCAACGACGTTGTGACGTATGCGGCGTCGTCAGCATACAGCGCGAGTGTGGCGTCAGGGGGGGTGCGGATGTCGTCCGTGTAATGTGAGTAACACACAGGCGAGACACAACTGCCCTGCGGTACGCCCGCGGCCACCGGGCGGGCGCTGGAAAGCGTGCCTTCTACCACCACCTTGAAAGTCCTGTCTTGCAGGAACGATGACATCACTCTAACAATCCGACGGGGCGTACTCGACTGCGACAATTTGTAGATGAGACCGGCGTGCCAGACACGGTCGAACGCCTTCTCCATGTCGAGGAATACTGCAACCGCCTGCTCCTTCTTGTTTAGCGCCGCTGTCATGAGGTGCAGTATCCTCGACAACTGGAGCGTCGTGCTGTGCTCCGACCTGAACCCGAATTGTTCCTGTCTTGGGATGATGTGGGGCGTGAGGTGTCGCAGCAGGAGTTGCTCAAACACCTTAGACAAGGTCGGGAGGAGAGTGATGGGCCGATAGCTCTCCGGCTTCAGGATGTTTTTGCCCGGCTTGGGCAGCATAATGACGCGCCCCTCCTTCCACGAAGCGGGAAAGGTCCCGGTGCGCAGTATCCCCGTAAACAAGCGCGCCAAAGCCGCTACCGTGCGATACGGTAGGTGGCGCAGCGCTGTATTGGTGACACCGTCGGCGCCGGGGGCCTTTCTAGACTTCGTTCGTAGGATGGCGCGTCTGACCGCGTTGCATAGCATAGCATAGTCGGCCTTATAATGTTCCCACTGTTGGGACTCAGGCCTCCTCTCTAGGAGAGGGAATGGGCCGTAATCCACCACGCGGGCCCAGTGCGGGTTGGTGGATGTCACATGTCTTCGAATTTTTGGTTCTAGGACATGCCGGTTTCCTCACGATGTTTTCCTTCACCGTTTTGAGAGCAGTGGTGATGAAATAAATTACACAAAGTAATGCGCCTGGCTGGGTTTGAACCCGCGACCTACAACTCGTAAGTCGGGGCCGTTACCACTCGGCCACCACTGCTCTTGACCGCGTTGGGCGAGAACGAAATGGGGTCCTCATCGTGAGCTATCGGCGTCGCGAAGTACTCGTGTAGGTGCCTCTCGACTGCTGCGACATGCTCCGTGTCAGTGGTCGGGTTAGGTCGGAACTGGCGTTCCAGGTGTTCGGCGAAGATCTCTGCGCGGTACGTCGCAGCGTATCTCAGCGCCCCGTCGCTGTTTTTCAGAGGGCGCACCGGAGCTGGGGTGTTCGTGAGCTGCCGGCACAGTCTGTGTATTGCCGGCCAATCGCCCTCGGCAGCATCGATGGTGGACTCCCAGCTCGCAGTGTTGTGTGCCTGTAGCTCGGCCTTCACTTTCTCCGCGAGACGGTTGAGCTCTCTTTTTATGGTGGGGCATCGGGTTGCCTGCCACCGTCTGCGAAGGCGCCTCTTCTCGGCGACCATTCTCTGTAGGTGATTGGGCAGGGGAGGAAGGGCCCCCTGCGGCTGCGACACGGTGGTAGTCGCCGCCCTTAAGGCGTCCTGAATGCAGACGGTGAGCTCTGCGGCAAGATCGTCAACGTCCGCGGCAGTGTTGATAGGCCGAGTGGGCGTCGTGATTATCATCGTTCCTGCAAACTTAGTCCAGTCCATTTTGTGACGTGGCGCAGGAGGAGTAAGTCGGGTCGGGGCCCCTTCGAGGACGACAAGTACCGGCTGGTGGTCTGACAGTAGCTCGTCGTCCAGGACTCGCTGGGTGATCTGGTGATCCAGACCACGGTGGGCCACGATGTCCAGCACGTCCGGTGTATGTAGCGTATGATCGGGGTAGTGGGTAGGTGTCTCAGGGCCGGACACCGCGTACCCATGGGCCTCCGCGTCAGCGAAGAGTCGTCTCCCCCGGGTGTTCGTGGTGTTACTGTTCCACGCTGGGTGCTTGCTCTTGAGGTCGCCGGCAAGGATTGTCGGATTGGGCGACTGAGTAATGAGCCCCCGTAGCTCAGCTGCGTCAAGCGACTCAGATGGGGCGTAGACAGCGTAGATGTTGATGTCCTTGCCGGCCAGGTGGATCTGAACACCCAGCGCGTATAAGGTGCTGAGTGACGGCAGGGGGAGTTCTTGATGGACGACTCTACGCCTCACAATTACCGCCAGACCCCGGTAATTGTGGCCGTTTGCCGACTTCTCATCTTTCCTATAAACGAGATACCCCGGGAACTTGGCTCTGTCCGTAGGTCCCAGCAGTGTTTCGCTTATGAGCGCCACGTCAATGTCCTGCTCATTGAGGAGGTGGTGGAGGGGGGCGACCTTGGCTCTAAGACCGCGGGCGTTCCAATGCAGTATCCTCAACGGCTTACGGGGCATGGTAAAGGGCAAGAAGGGCCGCCAAACCGTCGAGGATTACCAGGGCCGGGACTTGGCCCTGCCTAATGGCCTGGATCAGGTCCATCAGGAGCTTTATAGCGCAGGCGGTAAACTCCTTCCGCTCTTCCATGGTAGCGGAGGAGGTGGCTCCCATCATTGGGTTGTTGACCGCTGTCGCGACGTTTGGGGGCGCACGGTGTGATGTGCGTCCCGAGTTGTTGGTTGGGGGGGCCGCTTGTCTTGCGACTTCCCCCACTCTCCTTCCTTGTGAGGACGTCGCCTGCGCCATAGTTGGAGTAGGTTCCACCCGCGTTGGTCGCTGTTGATGTGTGGGGGGGGTTGGGGGCTTCTTCCTCCCTTTCTTCCCTCCCCTCTTCCCCTTCCTCCGCCCTGAGGAGGGGGGGGGGGACTCTGTCCCTGGGGCCATTTGCCACCGCCATCAGTGTGGCACTTGGCGCCTCGGTGTCGTCTGCTGTGGGGGCCTGGGGGATGGTCGTCCCAGGCCGAGTGGGTCTTCTAGTAAGGGCGGTGGTGCCCGCACGTTTGTTCCTCGTCTCCGCGAGGAACACGGGGCACTCTCTTCTGGAGGCTGGGTGTGGTCCGCCACAGTTGGCGCACGTTGCTGGTTTAGAGCGCGGGCGCGGACAGTCGCGCGCAGAGTGCCCCTCTCCACATCGTACGCAAACTAGAGGGCGGTGGCATTTGTGGGAACTGTGCTGGAATTTCTGGCACCTATGGCATTGTGCCGGGCCCCGTTTCCCCCTCCAAGCTTCGATCTTGACATCCCTCATGTATAGGAACACTGAGGTGTCATAGATACGCCTGAAGTCAGGCGTCTTTTTAAGGACTGCATAGAAAATGCAGCCCGGGCGTCCTTGACGGGCCCTTATGTTGCGAACATATTCGGGCTCGTAGTCTAAACGGCGAAGCTCCTCCTCAATGAGGGCAGGATCTGTCTCCGCCGGGATACCTCTGATGGCTACCTTAATGCTCTTCTCCGCTGGTAAGGAGTAGGCAAACCAAGATAGCCCCGTTTCTCTTTCCATATTTGTTAGGTATCTCTGTACCAACCTATATTCCTCCTCACTCTCCGGGATGAAGCGTATACCGCCTTGGTACGGGCGGGCGTGAGGAGGGTGGCCTAATTGGTTACCTAGTGCCCTAAAGTGGGTAGGCCAGTCCGGTAATTTTTCCACTACCAGCGGAGGGTAGCGAGGTTTTTTATTTTTGTTGCCCGTTTTGGTCGCTGAGTTCGAATCAGCGACGTTATCGGGCGCAGAGACTTCATCGGTATGGGGGGTAGATGAAAAAGGACTTACCCCGCTTTTGTGTCCTGTGGGTGAGGAGCGAGGGCCGCAGTACCTCTTCGCTCCTTCAGTTGCCCTTTCGGCTGCGTCGTCGGAGCTCCTCCTTCTTCGCTGCGGTCTGGACAGGGTCCTGTGCTCTTCCAGCGACGGGGTGGGTGACATGGGTGTGTCCATGGGGATGTTGTCGCGTACCACACTTTCACAAGATGCGAGAGACTCGCTCGAAACCGCGCGCGACGAGCAAGCGGACAGCGGTGCCGGCGAGTCGCAAGCGGCGGCGCGGGGCGGCGCGGGCGATGATGGTACGGGAGGAGTCACGGGCTGTGCGTTTGCCGAACGCAGCCTAGGGTCACGCGATGCACCAGCTCTACCCATCATCGGTTGACGAGGAGCCAGGGCGATATTAAGCGGCACTGGCGCGCGGCAAACGGCGGACGCGGCGGTCGGCTCGGAGCGTGGCGCTTCACTGCGACGTGCGGCTAGTACGGAGTGCTTGGAAATTTCCGTAGCCAGTGGCGCCACGGAGCGAGCGGTGGCAGATGGTGTAAACACGGGCTGCGGGGAGCCGCTGGGGGGGGCCGCGACACTTGCATATGATGCAGTTCGGGCCTGGGCAGGTGATTTGTGGGCCGGTGGGTGATGATGGTGATGGTGATGGTGATGACCAGATGCTGGGGGCTGTGCGGGGCTCGCTGGTGCAACCCGCCAGCGGACCGTTCAAAACGCGGACACTACCCACATTTGGTCCATTCTTGCCCTCCTTTGTTCTCTGTGCTGAACCGGACATCGCGGCCCGAATATTCGGGAGCGACGACGCCCGGTCCAGCACTGGACGTTCATCTTCGTCGTCGTCGGCGTCTCCACGGTCCTGAGGGACGTGGACGCCACCAGGCTTCAACATCTGTGTCTTCTTCCGCTTCCTCTTCCGCTCTAGGCTTGGTCTAGGCGTAGCCGCCGCAACCACTTCGGTGTAGGGCACCGAGATGAACACGGGGCAGGCCTTCCCTTTGTACTATCGCTGGCGCAAACCGAGGTTTGTTCCGTCGACACCACAAACGGTCGACATGGTTTAAATGTGGTTCGTACGGGAACTGAGGGTACTTTTGTGGAGCACTTGCGTGGACGAGGGTACCGAAACTGTTCTATAGGCTACGGGCTGATCCAATCATCCAAACACTTCAAAGGTTAACAGAAGACTGCATAAGTTGACCAGAAACGCCGCGATTTTATGCAGTACGACCGATCAAATGGAGAGAAAAAGACGGCGCTATACTTTCAGCATAGTTTTACCTTTTCTCGCTACAGAACAATGACTTTAGGCAGCAGGTAGAAACATTGCGGTGCTTTTTATCTATTGTTGTCTAATGAGGTGATGAATATTTTTTTTGCCGAATTCCTAGAAAAACTAATAGTCTTAACTTATATCCTCCGATAAGGTAGACAATTGTAAAGAGCTCTTGGTGGTAACGTGATAAGTGAATGCTATTCATTTCTAAAAGACTTATCGAACACGTATTCTCAGTAAAATTCCGAATTAGCATTAGCCAATTCTTATTACTCGTATGTACTGAGTTTTTTTTTTATTTTGTATGTCTAGCCAAAACCTTTTATGGCATATAATTTTTCTATTGACTTTATTATTATAAAGGTTACAGGGAAAGTGTAATATGAATAAAAGAATTAAAATTATCATAAAATCATTCATTTATTATCTATTTACTACCTATCTAACATTAACATGCTTAATTTACAACTTAACCTAATTAAAACTAACTTACGTACTGTCATCTACGGAGTTCCGCAAGGAAGTATACTGGGACCACCGCTTTTTACATTATATATTAATGACTTTCCAAGGGCAATCAAATATCCTATGACACTGTTCGCGGATGACAGCACTATAACTATTCCGTGTACGCAAAAAGATTTCTATAAAGAGGACATAAATAACACATTAAAGGAAACTGTAGAGTGGTTAAACATTAATAATTTAAAAATAAATTTAAATAAAACAGTAATTATGCACTTTAGCCAGCGCGCTTTGACTCTTCTCAATCTTGACATAACATACGATAACAATAAAATTGACACAGTTAATACAACCAAGTTCTTAGGAGTGACAATAGATCGAAATTTAAATTGGAAGGCACATATAGAGACCCTGACTAAAAGGATCAGCAGTAATGCGTATGCTTTGTACATTTTGTCACGAAAGGTTAACATAGATGCATTGTTAACTGCTTACTACGGGCTAACAGAATCTGTACTCAGATATGGGGTTATCTTTTGGGGCAACTCGACTGACAAAGAAGCCGCTTTTAAAGCACAAAAGAGATGTATCAGAGCCATGTTTAAATTGAAAACCACCGACAGTTGTAAGCCCTATTTCTTACGCTATAAAATATTGACACTGACCTCCCTTTATATTCTGGAAACAGTAATGTTCGTTAGAAATAATAGTAACTTGTTTTCGCAAATGGCAGATAAATTTCCCAGAAACAGGCGTGATCAAACTCAACTGTGTCTGCATAGGAGTAGGACTGCACTTATGCGCAAAAGTGTTTTCTGCATGGCTCCCATTATATATAATAAATTACCTAAAAGTTGGAGAGAGCTTAATAATGTACAATTGAAGAAACAACTAAAGTCATTCTTAACAGACAAAGCATACTATAATATTAATGAATTTCTGACAGAACCATTTAGAGTGACTTAGATTCAATTATGATTTAAATAATTACTTTGACATGACTGTGTATACTTTGACATTTATTACTATTTGTTTAATTCACAGACATAAATTTATTATCATTTTTACTTTTGTTTTGACATGTATCTTATTTGACATTTATTACTCGATGTCAATTTCCTAAACTTAATGTTTTTACTAGCTTAATTTTGACATGTTTTAATTTTGACATTGATTTATTTTTCAAATTATTGTAATTACCTAGTAAAAAATTAATTAGTAGTTATTCAAAACATTTGCACGCCAGAGTATGTGGCAAACATGTCTGAACCAATTATTAATTCTTTATGTCATCCTGCATGCACTTTCTTAATATTGTATGTGTACACATGTTTGAGCAAATAAATATATCTTATCTTATCTTATCTTATCTTACAAATATTTACAATATGATACAAAAAAAAATAGAAATTATAGGGCTTTTCGTACAATGCCCATACAGCGTACCTATATGAGATAGAGAATATTGTCCAAATCATTTTTATTGCCGCGAAAGTGTCTCGTCAGCTTGTGAAATATTTCACTGTCACTCCGATTGCGTTTGAGATAATCGACAATGATTTAATCGCATACCGGATCAAACGGTTCTCGTCGTCCAATACTGCGCACATCCGTCTCACTGTGTCGAAATTCTTCAAGACACTCTTGTGTTTGTTGAGTTCGTCTTTAAAATAGAGTTTAAAGGCCTTTTCGACAGAACAAATCGTCGATCCACGTTCGCACTTGCGCGCCTCTACTGGGCTGTGACGGCCGTATTCGAAATTCTCCGTACATCGCCCATATAGCGTATATAAGGTAGAGAAAATTGTTCAAATCATTTTTATTGCCCCGAAAGTGTCTTGACAGCTTGTGAAATATTTCACTGTCACTCCGATTGCGTTTGAGATAATCGACAATGATTTAATCGCATACCGGATCAAACGGTTGTCGTCGTCCAATACTGCGCACATCCGTCTCACTGTGTCGAAATTCTTCAAGACACTCTTGTGTTTGTTGAGTTCGTCTTTAAAATAGAGTTTAAAGGCATTTTCGACAGAACAAATCGTCGATCCACGTTCGCACTTGCGCGCCTCTACTGGGCTGTGACGGCCGTATTCGAAATTCTCCGTACATCGCCCATATAGCGTATATAAGGTAGAGAATATTGTCCAATTCGTTTTTCTTGCCGCGAAAGTGTCTCGTCAGCTTGTGAAATATTTCACTGTCACTCCGATTGCGTTTGAGATAATTGATAATGATTTGAACGCGGACCGGATCAAGCCACTGCGAGAAATGGTTCTCGTCGTCTGATACCGCGCACATCCGTCTCACTGTGTCGAAATTCTTCAAGATCCTCTTGTGTTTGTTGAGTTCGTCTTTCATTTGAATTTCGTATTCTCTCCAGTTATGCAGAGATACGTGGTCCTGGTATCTTCGATGCGCCTCCCTCCAATAGTCTGCTTGGAGTTTGAGATCCCAAATGTAATCGGGAACGTAACGCAGTCGTACTTTTTCGAGGTCTGCTTTTGATACATTGCGTGTGAAAGCAATTAGTGTAAAAACAACCTCGTACTCTTCGTCTGTGATTTTCCCCACGATATTGTATGGCGATAACTCCATAACTTGAGCCATCGCTAAGTATGGTTCTACTAGCGTTAAAGCTGAGCAAAGTAAACTTTGGTGATTGTCCAAGTGACGCGACGTGAACACTTCAAAGGTTAACAGAAGACTGCATAAGTTGACAAGAAACGCCGCGATTTTATGCAGTACGACCGATCAAATGGAGAGAAAAAGACGGCGCTATACGTTCAGCATAGTTTTACCCTTTCTCGCTACAGAACAATGACTTTAGGCAGCAGGTAGAAACATTGCGGTGCTCGTTATCTATTGTTGTCTAATGAGGTGATGAATATTTTTTTTGCCGAATTCCTAGAAAAACTAATAGTCTTAACTTATATCCTCCGATAAGGTAGACAATTGTAAAGAGCTCTTGGTGGTAACGTGATAAGTGAATGCTATTCATTTCTAAAAGACTTATCGAACACGTATTCTCAGTAAAATTCCGAATTAGCATTAGCCAATTCTTATTACTCGTATGTACTGAGTTTTTTTTTTATTTTGTATGTCTAGCCAAAACCTTTTATGGCATATAATTTTTCCATTGACTTTATTATTAGAAAGGTTACAGGGAAAGTGTAATATGAATAAAAGAATTAAAATTATCATAAAATCATTCATTTATTATCTATTTACTACCTATCTGACAATAACATGCTTAATTTACAACTTAACCTAATTAAAACTAACTTACAAATATTTACAATATGATACAAACAAAAATAGAAATTATAGGGCTTTTCGTACAATGCACACACAGCGTACCTATATGAGATAGAGAATATTGTTCAAATCATTTTTATTGCCCCGAAAGTGTCTTGTCAGCTTGTGAAATATTTCACTGTCACTCCGATTGCGTTTGAGATAATCGACAATAATTTAATCGCATACTGGATCAAACGGTTCTCGTCGTCCAATACTGCGCACATCCGTCTCACTGTGTCGAAATTCTTCAAGACACTCTTGTGTTTGTTGAGTTCGTCTTTAAAATAGAGTTTAAAGGCCTTTTCGACAGAACAAATCGTCGATCCACGTTCGCACTTGCGCGCCTCTACTGGGCTGTGACGGCCGTATTCGAAATTCTCCGTACATCGCCCATATAGCGTATATAAGGTAGAGAATATTGTCCAATTCGTTTTTCTTGCCGCGAAAGTGTCTCGTCAGCTTGTGAAATATTTCACTGTCACTCCGATTGCGTTTGAGATAATCGATAATGATTTGAACGCGTACCGGATCAAGCCACTGCGAGAAATGGTTCTCGTCGTCCGATACCGCGCACATCCGTCTCACTGTGTCGAAATTCTTCAAGATCCTCTTGTGTTTGTTGAGTTCGTCTTTCATTTGAATTTCGTATTCTCTCCAGTTATGCAGAGATACGTGGTTTTGGTATCTTCGATGCGCCTCCCTCCAATAGTCTGCTTGGAGTTTGAGATCCCAAATGTAATCGGGAACGTAACGCAGTCGTACTTTTTCGAGGTCTGCTTTTGATACATTGCGTGTGAAAGCAAGTGTAAAAACAACCTCGTACTCTTCGTCTGTGATTTTCCCCACGATATTGTATGGCGATAACTCCGTAACTTGAGCCATCGCTAAGTATGGTTCTACTCGCGTTAAAGCTGAGCAAAGTAAACTATGGTGATTGTCAAAGTGACGCGACGTGAACACTTCAAAGGTTAACAGAAGACTGCATAAGTTGACCGTGGAAGTCGCTGCGTCCCCGCAAGGGGGCGCGGCAGGCGGGTTGTAGGCGTAGCCTTTATCCCGCGGTTGCGGGTAAGGTGCCCGTAACAACGGGCACAGCGTTGGGGGGGGCTATATAGCCATAGTCTTTGGCAAACGTTTAATGTGCTGTTTGCCCATGTGTAGCTGCATCTTGTACAGTGGAAAGCGCCGCGGCACTGTTCTCATACAGTGCCGCTATTTCACGACACCTCGGCGGTCAGCCGCCGCCAGGTGAGACCTCCAGTTGCCCGGAGGAGGCCCGGCGGGCGGCGACCAGCGACAGAGGTGCCGACTTGGGGGGGGCTACCCACTGTGGATGATGACCCCCGTCTGTCACGTTTCCAGATCTAGCCGGTTGCGCTCCAGACTAAGGGGCCGTAGTGAGAGTGTGGGCGGTATTGTATTGTGTAACACCGCCCATGTGGCCATTTGGAACACGCGATCCGCCCCGCGTGCCTAAATGCGTGAGTACTACGAATGTAGAGTCGTGCGTGTGTGAATTAGGTGAACGTCGCGCCTATATTAACTTAGCACGCGACGTTCGCCGGATGCATGTTATGTATGTAGAGTATTTCTGTGTGAGTGAGTCGCGTGTAGCGACTCACTCAGGCGTCATATACTTGGGCTAGGCCCTCATCCTTACTTCTTCCCGTAAACGAGGTCCATAAGGCGGGCCATGCTTGTAATTATGGGCTCTGTCGGGTCACCTCCACCCTGACGGCGAGTGGCTTGTATGTTCTCCGTGAGTTCATTTATGAAGGCGAAGAGTATTCTCCGCTCTTCTAGAGAAAGCTCTTGTCGCTGCTGGGCGGGCGCAGCGACAGTTGCTTTGGCTTCCAGGGGCGCCCCTTCAATGGGGGCTTCGGTCTCGGCAGCGGGGGGGCGGCGCAACGACTGCACCGGAGCTGGAGCAGTGTCCGTCTCCTTGGTTATCTGGGGGGGGAGGGGCTTCTTCCCCTTCTTCCCGCCTCTCTTCTTCCTCCGTGTAGGGGGGGCGTCTCCCCTCTCAGTAGGCCTGTTGGCCGCCGCCATCAATGATGCGCTGGGCGCCTCAGAGGCTTCGGCCACTACAGGCCCACGGGTGGGCTCTGTGGGTGGGTTTCGTCGCCGGGAGAGCGCGACCGTTCCCACTCTCCTCCTCTGTGCTTCCTGTAGGAAGGTGGGACACTTCCTGTGACACGCCGGGTGGTCACCTCCGCAATTGACGCAGGTGGCCGGCTCGTCCCTAGGGCGTGGGCAATCTTTGGCGGCATGGTTCTCCCCGCATCTCACGCAGGCCAGCGGCCGGTGGCACCGGTGCGAACTGTGCCTTAACTGCTGGCACCGATGGCACTGCGCAGGCCCGTGCCTGCCTCTCCACGCCTCAATTTTGACACCACGCATGAGCAGGAACTGCGTGATGTCATAGATCTTGAAGACCCCTGGCGTCCTCTTCAGGACAGCATGGAAGATGCAGCCGGGTCTCCCACCGCGCGCCATAATATTGCGCACGTACTCCGGCTGAAATTCCAGCCGCCTGAGCTCCTCCTCGATCTCGGATGGGTCCGTGTCCGCAGGCAGGCTACGGATTGCCACCTTAAGGCTCCTCTCCGCTGGTAGGGAGTACGCAAACCATGATAGGCCGGTCTCCCTCTCCTGGTCGGCCAGGTACCTCTGGACCACCCTGTATTCCTCCTCGGATTCCGGGAGGAACCGAATACCACCCTGAAATGGGCGGGCATTCGGGGGGCGGCCCAGCAGGCCGTTCAACGCCCTGAAGTGGGCGGCCCAGTCCGGTAGCCGCTCCACCACCAGCGGAGGGTAGCGGGAGGGTTTCTTCTTGGGTGTTGCGGGGGGGGCCCTGCAGGTGACGTCTCTTCCTTACATTCTCGAACTGTGGGAGGGGGGGGCGGAGAGCGCACCGTGTCGGCATAAGTAGGCGAGCCCGCCCCTACCCGCCCCCGCGGCGCACGCTGCGGTCTGGGCGGGTCGAGGCAGTATCGCTTGGCCTCCTCGGTCGCGTCGTCATCCGGGCTTCTGGGTCTCCGTTGGGCTCTAGCATCGAGCTGGGACTCATAGCCAAAGCCCAAGGACTCTCTGGATGTGGTCGGGTACTCCACGTTTCTGCGTTCCGGTCGGGAGGGCGTATCGAATGACACGTCCTCGACCCCAGCGTAGGAGTCCCCTGAGTAGGCCGACATGTCCGAGCCTTGTCGGGACGAACAGGCGGACAGTACAGCAGGGGAGTCCTGGGCGGAGCCCCGGGGAGGGGGGGGAGAAAAGATGGGTGCATCTGACCTGGTAATCTTCCCCGTTGTGGTTGGTCTTGACGGGTCCGTCAGCAAGCGGCGGGGAGCGGGCGATGTCGTGCGGCGTGCTGTCGCTACAAACAAAGTGGCTGCATCTCTTCTACTAGTTCCCGGGCGCGCAAGTTGTGCGGCGGGAGAAGCCAGCAACGGTTGGCGCACAGGAACATTAGCAGCGGCACTAGTAGACGCGGTAGCGGTGGAGCGCATCGTATCCTCGGGGCGCGCGGGTTTACCGGCGCGAACTGTAGGTGGCGCCACCGGGCGCGCCGGTGGCTCCACGGTGCGGATTTTCGGCGCAACGGGGCGCGCCGAGGGAGCGGTGAGTCGCGCGGCTACTGCATAAGTTGACAAGAAACGCCGCGATTTTATGCAGTACGACCGATCAAATGGAGAGAAAAAGACGGCGCTATACGTTCAGCATAGTTTTACCCTTTCTCGCTACAGAACAATAACTTTAGGCAGCAGGTAGAAACATTGCGGTGCTCGTTATCTATTGTTGTCTAATGAGGTGATGAATATTTTTTTTGCCGAATTCCTAGAAAAACTAATAGTCTTAACTTATATCCTCCGATAAGGTAGACAATTGTAAAGAGCTCTTGGTGGTAACGTGATAAGTGAATGCTATTCATTTCTAAAAGACTTATCGAACACGTATTCTCAGTAAAATTCCGAATTAGCATTAGCCAATTCTTATTACTCGTATGTACTGAGTTTTTACTTGTTGGTGATTGTCAAAGTGACGCGACGTGAACACTTCAAAGGTTAACAGAAGACTGCATAAGTTGTTCTGTGGAAGTCGCTGCGTCCCCGCAAGGGGGCGCGGCGGCGGGGTATAGGCAGAGCCTTTGTCCCGCGGTGGCAGGGTAGGGCCCCGTAAATACGGGACCTGCGTTGGGGTGCCTTGTAGGCGGCAACCTCGAGGCAGGCGCGCGTACGCAGCTTGCCTAAGAGTAACTGCATTGTGTTCAGTAGGAGCGCCTCGGCACTGCTCCTGCAGTGCCGTTTTTCACGACATCTCGGCGGTCAGACCCCGCCGGGTGGAACCCCCGGTTACCCGGAGGAAGCCCAGCGAGAGACGACCAGCGACGAGAATGCCGGTGTAGCGACATCTATGGCGTCACATAAGAACTAATCCTGCATCGCGCAATCAAAGTTCTCCGCGCGATTGGAACATATAGAACCGCCCGAAATTATCTATCGGGCAGTAGCCCGCCAGACATAACACCCGTCTGGTTGAAGGATCCTCCCTTTTCAACGGAGGTATGTGGGGCTTTACTCTCTGTTCCACATACCCCCTAAACTGGTGACCCTCGACAAAGAACGTCAGCGCAGCCTTCGTGCAGCCACTACTTCGTGACGTCATCATCACTTCCTCAAGCTTTCGAGCAGCGAGCCATACAGCCAGCACCCACGGCTTTAAAGGGTATCCTGACCACCAGCATGCCTACCTGGTCATACCTGGTCATCACCCTCAGCCTCATCAGCGACCTTGGCTAATCACACCGCACCTTCGGCCAGTCACATGAAGAGCTATGAAGAATCTCTCCTGGTCGACGCAAGCAGTCAAGCCACTACATCGCACAGCACCGCTCCGACTTACTGGAGCCAGCAGCACTACTCCGACTCACTGGAGCCTGCAGCATCATCCCGACTCACTGGGACATCATCACCCCGACTCACTGGGGCATCATCCCGACTCACTGGGACATCATCACCCCGACTCACTGGGGCATCATCCCGACTCACTGGGACATCATCACCCCGACTCACTGGGGCATCATCCCGACACACTGGGACAGCACCACCCCGACTCACTGGGGCATCACCGCAGACAGTTCCGACTCACCGAGAACTATGCGGCATTCGGTTCCAACCCACTGGAACCAACCTAATACTGATCTGGCACGCATCAAAAGAAGCATCAAGAACCGTCGATCTCCGATCTCCGGAGGGGAGTGATGTAGCGACATCTATGGCGTCACATAAGAACTAATCCTGCATCGCGCAATCAAAGTTCTCCGCGCGATTGGAACATATAGAACAGCCCGAAATCATCTATCGGGCAGCTGCCCACCAGACATAACATCCGTCTGGTTGGAGGATCCTCCCTTTTCAACGTAGGTATGTGGGGCTTTACTCTCTGTTCCGCATACCTCTAAACCGGCTTTGGGGGCGCTCCCTACTGAGGATGTAGACCCCCGCCTGTTACGCATCCAGATCGAGCCGGTCACGCTTCAGGCTCAGGGCACGTAGTGAGAGTATGAGCGGTATTGGAAATTGTGTATTACACCGCTCATGTGGGCATGCAAACGCGCAACCGCGCTACGCGTCCGCTGCGTGAGTAATATGTATGTAGAGTCGTGACTGTATGAGGGCTGGTGCACGTCATGCCTATATTAACTTAGCACACAACGTGCACCGGGTGCGTGTGATGTTGAGGAGTCTAATTCGTGTGAGTGAGTCGCGTGTAGGTGAAAGCGGCTCACTCAGGCGTCAAGTCCGGTGGGTTGGACACGTCCGGTAGGAGGTCACGCGGGAAGCGCCTCGCGTCAGGAGGACGCGCGTGCCAGGGCGCTATGTGCTTGACATGCTGCCAAGCAGAAGCGTCGGCACGCGAGAACATGTGGGACGCGAGGCGGACACAAAATTGGTCGTGATGGTCCGGAGCGAGAGATTTTGTTGCGCTCGGAGGCGAGTTTTGCTGGACTCGCTGGTGAGGGTGAGCCAAGCTGGGGCGGCATACGTTATTATAGGGCGAATGTACGTCTTGTACACGCCCAGCTTGGTACGCAGCGGGAGGCGAGAGGAGAGCACTGGGCGGAGCAGTGCGCGGGCTGCCCTGCTTTTGGCGGTGACCTGCCGGACGTGGCCTCTCATGGAGAGCCGACGGTCGATGGTGACCCCTAGGTACTTCACCTGGGGCGACCACGCGATGTCGGCTCCATGCAGCTGGAGAGGTGGTGGGAGGCGAGCAGACCCGACGAGCAGCGCCTGGGTCTTACCCACGTTCACCGACAACCTCCACTTCGACAGCCAGTCGGGAAGCTGATCTAGTACGCGCTGTACTTTGACGGCTGCATGCTTCGCGTTAAGCGAGGAGCTTATGTACGCAGCATCGTCGGCGTACAGTGCGAGCGTGGTTTCCTGCGTCGTGGGGATGTCGTCGGTGTAACATGAGTAGCAGGCCGGCGAAACGCAGCTACCCTGCGGTACGCCGGCCGCGACCGGGCGGGCGCTCGAGAGTGCGCCATCGACCACCATCTTAAAGGTCCTATCCGAGAGGAAGGAGGAGACCACCTTTACAACGCCACGGGGCGCGCTGGTAAGGGAAATCTTATAGACCAGGCCTTCGTGCCAGACCCGGTCAAATGCCTTTTCCATGTCGAGGAATACTGCAACCGCTCGCTCCTTCTTGTTCAGCGAGGCGGTGAGAAGGTGCAGTACCCTCGACAGCTGGAGCGTCGTGCTGTGTTCCGAGCGGAACCCGAACTGTTCCGGACGTGGAGTCAAGTGAGGAGTCAAGTGTCGCAGCAGGAGTCTCTCAAACACCTTGGACATAGTGGGTAGCAGAGTGATCGGCCGATAGCTCTCCGGCTTCAGCACATCCTTATTCGCCTTCGGCAGCATTATGACGCGCCCTTTCTTCCAGCACCCAGGAAAAACCCCTGTGCGCAGCACCCCCGTGAACAGGCGCGCCAGTGCCGCTACCGAACGGTACGGCAGGTGGCGCAGCGCTGTGTTGGTGACGCCGTCCGCCCCAGGGGCCTTCCTCAGCTTCGTGGACAGGATGGCGCGTCTGACTGCGTTAGGCGAGAAGAAGATAGGGTCTTCCTCGGGAGCTATCGGCGAGGCGAAGTATTCTCCAAGGTGCCTCTCGACTGCTGCGACATGGTCTTGGTCAACAGTCGGGTTCGGCTGGAATTGACGCTCCAGGCACTCGGCAAAGATCTCCGCACGGTCTGCTGCGGAGTATCTTGGGGCCCCGTCGCTGTGTAAGAGCGGACGCACCGGAGCTGGGGTCTTCGTTAACTGCCGGCAAAGCCTATGGATTGCCGGCCAGTCTCCCTCCGTGGATGCGACGTGATCGTCCCAGCTCTCGGCGTTAAACGCTTGGAGCTTGGCTCTGACTCCCTCCGCGTGGCGGTTTAGGTGTGCCTTCTGCACAGGGCATCTCGATTGTTGCCACCGTTTGCGAAGGCGCCTCGTCTCAGTGACCAACTCCTGCAGGTGCTTCGGAAGGGGCCTGAAAGCTTCCCCTGCGGCTGCGAAATAGTGGTGGTCGCCTCGTCAAAGGCGCGTTGGATGCAAACGGTGACCTCCTCCGCCAGACTGTGTACGTCCGCGGAAGAGACGACAGGCCAAGCTGGCGTGGTGGTCGCCATCACTTCCTGGAACTTTGTCCAGTCCGTTTTTCGACGTGGCGCTGGGGGCGAGAGTCGGGTCGGCATGTCTGCTAGGACGACGAGGACAGGTTGGTGGTCCGACAGCATCTCGTCGTCTAGGACTTGCTGGGTGATCTGGCAGTTCAGGCCCACGTGCACGGTAATGTCTAGCACATCCGGCGCATGCTGGTAGTTGTCCGGATAATGCGTCGGAGTTTCCGGACCAGACACCACGTACCCATGAGCCTGTGCGTCTGCGAAGAGTCGATTACCCCCGGAATTCGCTCGATTCCAATTCCACGCTGGGTGTTTACAATTGAGGTCGCCGGCCAGGAGAGTCGGCCCCGACGACTGGAGCATGAGTGCCCGCAGCTCTGCTATATCAAATTGGGCTGCGGGCGGAATGTAGGCCGCGAAGATATTTAGATCCTCGCCGGCGAGATGGACCTGAACACCCAGCGCGTAAATGGAGTTGAGGGGCGTCGAAGGTAGCGTAGGTGGACGACTTTACGCCGCACTAGTACCGCCAGACCACGGTAGGTAATGCCGACTGCCGACTTCTCATCCTGCCTGTAGATGAAATATCCCGGGAACCTGACTGTGTCGGCAGGCCCCAGGAGAGTTTCGCTTATCAGCGCCACGTCTACTTTCTGTCCCTTGAGGAGGAGGCGGAAGGGGGCGACCTTGCTCTTGAGGCCGCGGGCATTCCAATGGATGATCCTCAGAGACCTGGCCATTGGTGACCGGTAACAATCTCAATAAGTTGAGGTAGGTCCCCAAGGACCACACCTATTGGGTCCCGCGACCCCATCATCCTCCCGACTAACCCCATCAGGTAGCGGAGGATCTGAGGGAGGCGAGCTCTCAGCAACTCAGTGCTCTCCTCCGAGATGAATTGACTCGGAGGGCCTCTGCCTCGCTGCTGCTGCCGAATAGGGGCAGCACTTGCATGTACGGCCGCTTTAGGGGCGGCTTGGCTCGCCTCTGTGTGCTGCTCCCTCTTTGCCTTGTCGGCAGCAGCAGGTGCTGCTCTTGAGGGGGCCCCTGCCCCAGAGGGGGCCGGGGTGGTCGCCGCTTCGGTGTGAGAGTGAGGGGGCGGGGGCTTCTTCCCCTTCTTCTTCCCCCCCCTCTTGGTCATCCTCCGCCTCCCGGAGGGGACTTCTTGGCCTCTGATTGAGGGCCCGTTGGCTGCCGCCATCAGGGACGCACTAGGCGCCTCCTTCTCCTCGGCATTCACAGGCCTCTCTCTGGCTGCGTTCTGCTGGCGCTGTTGCCGGGAGATGGCGACAGTACCCGCTCGCTTGTTCCTCAACTCGTTGAGGAACACGGGACATTTTGAGTGGCACGCCGGGTGGTCGCCTGCGCAGTTTGCGCAGGTGGCCGGTTCTGACCTCGGGCGTGGGCAATCCTTTGCGGCGTGGCTCTCGCCGCAACGCACGCATGCGAGCGGGCGATGGCACAGGTGGGAGCTGTGCCGGAACTTCTGGCACCTGTGACATTGTGCGGGCCCTTTCTTGCCCCTCCACGCCTCGACTCGGACCCCACGCATTAGGAGTAATTCCGTGGTGTCGTATATCTTCCTTACGTTGGGCGTCCTCTTAAGCACGGCATGAAATATGCAGCCAGGTCGTCCCTCGCGCGCCTTGATGTTGCGCACGAACTCTGGCTCATATCCCAGCCGGCTCAGCTCGTCTTCAATCTCAGCCGGATCCGTGTCGGCAGGGAGTCCACGGATGGCCACCTTGAAACTGCGCTCCGCTGGGAGCGAGTAGGCGAACCAGGAAATGCCGCTTTCCTTTTCCAGGTCGGTGAGATACCGCTGGACCACCCTATACTCCACCTCGCTTTCGGGGAGGAACCGAATGCCGCCTTGGTACTGGCGGGCATTCGGTGGGAAGCCCAGCAGGTCTTTCACCGCCCTAAAGTGGGCGGCCCAACCTGGCAGCCTCTCCACAATCAGCGGAGGGTAGCGGGGGAACTTCTTTTTGGCGGCAGGAACATTTCCTGACGCGGAAGGTGTGGGGGCCCTCGCGGAAGAGGGGGCTCCGATGTCCATCGGGTCCGGGTTGCCCCTCAGGCCCGATGAGGTGGATGGCAGGGGGGAGGCCGGTGGCGAGCGCACCGCTTCGGCGAATGTGGGTGACCCCACACCATCCCGCCTGCGCGGGGCGCGCTGAGGTAGGGGGGGGGTCCTTACACGGACGCTTCGCCTCTTCGGCGGCCTCGTCGTCGGAGCTGCGGGGTCTTCGTTGCGGCCGGGCCTCAAGGGCAAACTCGTACCCGAAGCTCGGAGTCTCAAGTAGTGGGGGTGGGGGCCCTCGTCCAGGGAGCCGGGTCGCGTGAGCGTGTCGAACGACACGTCTCGGCGACCGGCATGAATGGAGGCCCCCGACGAAGCCGACATGTCCGACCCTTGACGGGAGGAACACGCGGACATGGCGACGGGGGAGTCTTGGGCGCAGCCCCTTGGTGGAGGTAGGGAGATAAGAGGCGGGACTGACCTTTCCACCGCTGCGGCCGAACCCGTCAGCATGCGGCGGGTAGCTGGCGAAGCGGTGCGGCGTGCTGTGCCGAGCTGCGTCCTTGTTTTCTTCTCCGGGCCACGCTGTCCAGGGCGGTCCGGGGGTGGAGGGTTAACCAGAGACGACGCTGTCCTTCCGGCACTGGACCGCGTCGCACTGGTTGTGGGCACAGGTGGGGCCCTGGTGGTAGGCGCTGCGGAGCGCACAGCCCACACGGAGGGCACAGCGGCTCGCGCGGGCACAGCACTACGCGTGACGACATGCTCCCCCGGCGCAGCGGAGCGCACGGCAGGGGTGGGCGAACGCACCGATTGATAGCGGCTAGGCTGCCCTAGGGGCCCCGGGGCCTGAATAGGCACAAGGCGGAATGAGGACGGACGAACCGGGATGGCCGGTTGTCGGCTCGACGACGCTACCGACGAAACACGCGCAGTCGTCGACGGCGCCGGCGGGCCGCCAGCGGTCGCTTCCCTCTTCGTCTTGGAGGCGGGTGGGGCACCGGGAAGAATGGGAATGGGAGCGACAGCGTCCGGTCCCCCATCGGTCGATCCGGGGTTGGGGTCTCGGAATCGTTTCCTAACGAACTCCGAGGTCCAGGCTTCTTGGGCGGCATAATGACGCACAATTAGAGTTTAAAATACACACGTTAAAAATTCACATTACACTTTCGATTAAAATAGTTTTTAAAAATTCATAATTAAAATTGGTTTTAATTTTAAAACGCACTAGAATAAAACTTTGGCACGTTGCCTCCGCGACCACTACGGTGTTTATAGGCACACCGGGTAGCGACGGGGTGGCCTCCCCTGTGTGCGCCCGCAAGTGCTAGCCGAGACCAGCACCTACGTCAACACACAAAGGGTGAGCCGACTGAAAATAGGAGTGGTCCGTACGGGAACGAGGCGCGAACTGTACTGCCTGGCAACGGAGCGAATCCGCATAAGTTGACAAGAAACGCCGCGATTTTATGCAGTACGACCGATCAAATGGAGAGTGTAAAGGTTGTCTGCTGGGATGTTAAATAATAGATAGGAATGTTCACTAAAAACTGTATTGTTAAAAATGCTACAAATATCTATGTTGGTTGATGAAGCGAGGGAGCACGCGCGACGGCACTTAAGGCGATCTAAACACGTACTCATTTGCTTAATTAATAATTTTGATCGTATGGCGTAGACGCGCAAAGTGATGATTTGGCTAAATGCAATTAAATGTTATGATGTGCGGTTCGCCGTACAGAGAGAAAAAGACGGCGCTATACGTTCAGCATAGTTTTACCCTTTCTCGCTACAGAAAAATGACTTTAGGCAGCAGGTAGAAACATTGCGGTGCTCGTTATCTTTGTTGTCTAATGAGGTGATGAATATTTTTTTTGCCGAATTCCTAGAAAAACTAATAGTCTTAACTTATATCCTCCGATAAGGTAGACAATTGTAAAGAGCTCTTGGTGGTAACGTGATAAGTGAATGCTATTCATTTCTACAAGACTTATCGAACACGTATTCTCAGTAAAATTCCGAATTAGCATTAGCCAATTCTTATTACTCGTATGTACTGAGTTTTTTTTTTATTTTGTATGTCTAGCCAAAACCTTTTATGGCATATAATTTTTCCATTGACTTTATTATTAGAAAGGTTACAGGGAAAGTGTAATATATGAATAAAAGAATTAAAATTATCATAAAATCATTCATTTATTATCTATTTACTACCTATCTAACAATAACATGCTTAATTTACAACTTAACCTAATTAAAACTAACTTACAAATATTTACAATATGATACAAACAAAAATAGAAATTATAGGGCTTTTCGTACAATGCCCATACAGCGTACCTATATGAGATAGAGAATATTGTCCAAATCATTTTTATTGCCGCGAAAGTGTCTCGTCAGCTTGTGAAATATTTCACTGTCACTCCGATTGCGTTTGAGATAATCGACAATGATTTAATCGCATACCGGATCAAACGGTTCTCGTCGTCCAATACTGCGCACATCCGTCTCACTGTGTCGAAATTCTTCAAGACACTCTTGTGTTTGTTGAGTTCGTCTTTAAAATAGAGTTTAAAGGCCTTTTCGACAGAACAAATCGTCGATCCACGTTCGCACTTGCGCGCCTCTACTGGGCTGTGACGGCCGTATTCGAAATTCTCCGTACATCGCCCATATAGCGTATATAAGGTAGAGAATATTGTCCAATTCGTTTTTCTTGCCGCGAAAGTGTCTCGTCAGCTTGTGAAATATTTCACTGTCACTCCGATTGCGTTTGAGATAATCGATAATGATTTGAACGCGTACCGGATCAAGCCACTGCGAGAAATGGTTCTCGTCGTCCGATACCACGCACATCCGTCTCACTGTGTCGAAATTCTTCAAGATCCTCTTGTGTTTGTTTAGTTCGTCTTTCATTTGAATTTCGTATTCTCTCCAGTTATGCAGAGATACGTGGTCCTGGTATCTTCGATGTGCCTCCCTCCAATAGTCTGCTTGGAGTTTGAGATCCCAAATGTAATCGGGAACGTAATGCAGTCGTACTTTTTCGAGGTCTGCTTTTGATACATTGCGTGTGAAAGCAAGTGTAAAAACAACCTCGTACTCTTCGTCTGTGATTTTCCCCATGATATTGTATGGCGATAACTCCGTAACTTGAGCCATCGCTAAGTATGGTTCTACTCGCGTTAAAGCTGAGCAAAGTAAACTTTGGTGATTGTCAAAGTGACGCGACGTGAACACTTCAAAGGTTAACAGAAGACTGCATAAGTTGACAAGAAACGCCGCGATTTTATGCAGTACGACCGATCAAATGGAGAGAAAAAGACGGCGCTATACGTTCAGCATAGTTTTACCCTTTCTCGCTACAGAACAATGACTTTAGGCAGCAGGTAGAAACATTGCGGTGCTCGTTATCTATTGTTGTCTAATGAGGTGATGAATATTTTTTTTGCCGAATTCCTAGAAAAACTAATAGTCTTAACTTATATCCTCCGATAAGGTAGACAATTGTAAAGAGCTCTTGGTGGTAACGTGATAAGTGAATGCTATTCATTTCTAAAAGACTTATCGAACACGTATTCTCAGTAAAATTCCGAATTAGCATTAGCCAATTCTTATTACTCGTATGTACTGAGTTTATTTTTTTATTTTGTATGTCTAGCCAAAACTTTTTATGGCATATAATTTTTCCATTGACTTTATTATTAGAAAGGTGACAGGGAAAGTGTAATATGAATAAAAGAATTAAAATTATCATAAAATCATTCATTTATTATCTATTTACTACCTATCTAACAATCAAGAATACCGCCCCAGGACCCGACGGCTTGCCTGGTAAAGCCTGGGTCCTGGCCATGGAGGCTCTCGGGTCTCGATTAAGAGGGCTCTTCAGCGCATGCATGGAGAGGGGCCAATTCCCACTTCGCTGGAAGACGGGGAAACTGGTCCTTATCGCGAAGCCAGGGCGCCCTGCGGACTCTCCGTCCGCGTATCGGCCCATTGTGCTGCTCGACGAGGTGGGCAAGCTCTTTGAAAGAGTAATTGCAGACCGCCTCGTCGCGCACCTAACACGGGTGGGGCCAGATCTGGCGGACGGCCAGTTCGGCTTTCGCAGGAGGCGCTCCACGGTGGACGCCATCATGCGCGTGCGAGCTCTCACGACGGGGGATGCGGTGTCCCAGGGCAGGTGCGTCGTGGCGGTGTCATTGGACATCGCCAATGCCTTCAATTCCCTGCCCTGGAGTAGCATTAGGGGGGCACTCCGGTATCACCGGGTGCCCGACTACCTCTGTCGTGTGATCGAGGCCTACCTGTCGGACAGGTACATCATCTACCCTGGTCACCAGGGAGAGTGGAAACGGCGAGAGATGTCGTGCGGTGTTCCGCAGGGATCGGTACTAGGACCGCCCTTGTGGAACATCGGCTACGACTACGTGCTGCGCGGCGACCTCCCTGACGGGGTCAGCGTGGTCTGTTACGCAGACGACACGCTGGTCCTGGCGCAGGGAGAGTCGTACCAGGCGGCGGTCGAATTAGCGACAAGCGGGGTTGCGATAGTCGTTGATAGGATCCAGCAGTTGGGACTCGAGGTGGCGCTGCACAAGTCCGAGGCCATGTGTTTTCATGGCCCCCGGAGCGCGCCGCCTCGGCGCTCCCAATTAACGGTAGGAGGAGTTCACATCGGCGTCGGGTCGACGATGAAGTACCTGGGACTCGTCCTCGACAGCCGGTGGAATTTCGAGGAGCACTTCCGACGTCTGGCTCCCAAACTGAATCGGGCTGGGGCTGCCCTCAAGCGGTTACTGCCCAACCTCGGGGGTCCAGACGCCTCCTGCCGGAGGCTCTACGCAGGCATCGTCCGGTCCATGGCCCTTTATGGGGCGCCGGTGTGGGCGCCGTCACTGCGAAAGCGACCGGCGGCCCAGCTGAACGCGTGCCAGAGGGTCATGGCCATACGGATGGTGCGGGGATACCGCACGGTTTCCCGTGAAGCGGCGAGCCTCCTTGCTGGCCAGCCACCATGGGATCTGGTGGCAACAGGCCTTGCACTCATGCACGATCTGCGCGTGGAGATGCAACGTCGGGGTGAAACTCCGCTGCCGCGACAAGTCGCGGCATGGCGGACAGAGCTCCGACGGGGTCTCATGGCGGAATGGCGACAGCGACTATCGCAACCCAGTGCTGGGCACGCCATAATTATGGCGATAAGTCCCCTCTTTGAGGAGTGGCTGGAAAGGCAACACGGCGTCCTTACCTTCCGCATGACGCAGGTCCTCACCGGACATGGTAAGTTCGGGAGGTTCCTGCACCGGATTCGTGCGGAAGAAACGCCCGGGTGTCACCATTGTGTGGACCGCCCGGAGGACACGGTGGAGCACACGTTGGAGGTGTGCCCCGCTTGGGTAGAGCAACGCCGTGTCCTCGTGGGGGCGATCGGCGGCGGCGATCTCTCGCGCCGGGCTTTGGTACAGGCCATGGTCCGGAGCGAGGAGGAGTGGCAGGCGGTTGCCTCCTTCTGCGAAGCAGTAATGCTAGCAAAGGAGGCGGCCGATCGCGTGAGGCAACGGTCCTCACGCCCCAATCGCCGCCGGGATTCCGATCCCGATTTCCGGCCATCGTAGGCGCAGGCTTGCGGACGACGAGCAATGGGTGGCTCGCCGTCCGACCGTCCGGTAACCGTCCGGACCGAGCCCAAGTCGTCGACGGCGCGTGCTGTTCCACGCGCGCCTCAAGGAGATGTCAGCAACTGTAGGGGCCTAGCAGGGTCGAAGCCTACCGGGGCCAAGGGTCTGATTCTGAAAGGAAGACTCGGCCCTGGTACGAAAGGCAACGAAGGAACAGGAGTGGGTTTTTAGTCAGTAAAAGTCTGACACTATCTCCCGCCCCGCCCAAGGGCGGGGGATGTCATAAGATGATTTTCCCACCGAAAAAAAAAAAAAAAAAAAAAAAAACCTATCTAACAATAACATGCTTAATTTACAACTTAACCTTATTAAAACTAACTTACAAATATTTACAATATGATACAAACAAAAATAGAAATTATAGGGCTTTTCGTACAATGCCCATACAGCGTACCTATATGAGATAGAGAATATTGTCCAAATCATTTTTATTGCCGCGAAAGTGTCTCGTCAGCTTGTGAAATATTTCACTGTCACTCCGATTGCGTTTGAGATAATCGACAATGATTTAATCGCATACCGGATCAAACGGTTCTCGTCGTCCAATACTGCGCACATCCGTCTCACTGTGTCGAAATTCTTCAAGACACTCTTCTGTTTGTTGAGTTCGTCTTTAAAATAGAGTTTAAAGGCCTTTTCGACAGAACAAATCGTCGATCCACGTTCGCACTTGCGCGCCTCTACTGGGCTGTGACGGCCGTATTCGAAATTCTCCGTACATCGCCCATATAGCGTATATGAGGTAGAGAATATTGTCCAATTCGTTTTTCTTGCCGCGAAAGTGTCTCGTCAGCTTGTGAAATATTTCACTGTCACTCCGATTGCGTTTGAGATAATCGATAATGATTTGAACGCGTACCGGATCAAGCCACTGCGAGAAATGGTTCTCGTCGTCCGATACCGCGCACATCCGTCTCACTGTGTCGAAATTCTTCAAGATCCTCTTGTGTTTGTTGAGTTCGTCTTTCATTTGAATTTCGTATTCTCTCCAGTTATGCAGAGATACGTGGTCCTGGTATCTTCGATGTGCCTCCCTCCAATAGTCTGCTTGGAGTTTGAGATCCCAAATGTAATCGGGAACGTAACGCAGTCGTACTTTTTCGAGGTCTGCTTTTGATACATTGCGTGTGAAAGCAAGTGTAAAAACAACCTCGTACTCTTCGTCTGTGATTTTCCCCACTATATTGTATGGCGATAACTCCGTAACTTGAGCCATCGCTAAGTATGGTTCTACTCGCGTTAAAGCTGAGCAAAGTAAACTTTGGTGATTGTCAAAGTGACGCGACGTGAACACTTCAAAGGTTAACAGAAGACTGCATAAGTTGACAAGAAACGCCGCGATTTTATGCAGTACGACCGATCAAATGGAGAGAAAAAGACGGCGCTATACGTTCAGCATAGTTTTACCCTTTCTCGCTACAGAACAATGACTTTAGGCAGCAGGTAGAAACATTGCGGTGCTCGTTATCTATTGTTGTCTAATGAGGTGATGAATATTTTTTTTGCCGAATTCCTAGAAAAACTAATAGTCTTAACTTATATCCTCCGATAAGGTAGACAATTGTAAAGAGCTCTTGGTGGTAACGTGATAAGTGAATGCTATTCATTTCTAAAAGACTTATCGAACACGTATTCTCAGTAAAATTCCGAATTAGCATTAGCCAATTCTTATTACTCGTATGTACTGAGTTTTTTTTTTATTTTGTATGTCTAGCCAAAACCTTTTATGGCATATAATTTTTCCATTGACTTTATTATTAGAAAGGTTACAGGAAAAGTGTAATATGAATAAAAGAATTAAAATTATCATAAAATCATTCATTTAATATCTATTTACTACCTATCTAACAATAACATGCTTAATTTACAACTTAACCTAATTAAAACTAACTTACAAATATTTACAATATGATACAAACAAAAATAGAAATTATAGGGCTTTTCGTACAATGCCCATACAGCGTACCTATATGAGGTAGAGAATATTGTCCAAATCATTTTTATTGCCGCGAAAGTGTCTCGTCAGCTTGTGAAATATTTCACTGTCACTCCGATTGCGTTTGAGATAATCGACAATGATTTAATCGCATACCGGATCAAACGGTTCTCGTCGTCCAATACTGCGCACATCCGTCTCACTGTGTCGAAATTCTTCAAGACACTCTTGTGTTTGTTGAGTTCGTCTTTAAAATAGAGTTTAAAGGCCTTTTCGACAGAACAAATCGTCGATCCACGTTCGCACTTGCGCGCCTCTACTGGGCTGTGACGGCCGTATTCGAAATTCTCCGTACATCGCCCATATAGCGTATATAAGGTAGAGAATATTGTCCAATTCGTTTTTCTTGCCGCGAAAGTGTCTCGTCAGCTTGTGAAATATTTCACTGTCACTCCGATTGCGTTTGAGATAATCGATAATGATTTGAACGCGTACCGGATCAAGCCACTGCGAGAAATGGTTCTCGTCGTCCGATACCACGCACATCCGTCTCACTGTGTCGAAATTCTTCAAGATCCTCTTGTGTTTGTTGAGTTCGTCTTTCATTTGAATTTCGTATTCTCTCCAGTTATGCAGAGATACGTGGTCCTGGTATCTTCGATGTGCCTCCCTCCAATAGTCTGCTTGGAGTTTGAGATCCCAAATGTAATCGGGAACGTAACGCAGTCGTACTTTTTCGAGGTCTGCTTTTGATACATTGCGTGTGAAAGCAAGTGTAAAAACAACCTCGTACTCTTCGTCTGTGATTTTCCCCACGATATTGTATGGCGATAACTCCGTAACTTGAGCCATCGCTAAGTATGGTTCTACTCGCGTTAAAGCTGAGCAAAGTAAACTTTGGTGATTGTCAAAGTGACGCGACGTGAACACTTCAAAGGTTAACAGAAGACTGCATAAGTTGACAAGAAATGCCGCGATTTTATGCAGTACGACCGATCAAATGGAGAGAAAAAGACGGCGCTATACGTTCAGCATAGTTTTACCCTTTCTCGCTACAGAACAATGACTTTAGGCAGCAGGTAGAAACATTGCGGTGCTCGTTATCTATTGTTGTCTAATGAGGTGATGAATATTTTTTTTGCCGAATTCCTAGAAAAACTAATAGTCTTAACTTATATCCTCCGATAAGGTAGACAATTGTAAAGAGCTCTTGGTGGTAACGTGATAAGTGAATGCTATTCATTTCTAAAAGACTTATCGAACACGTATTCTCAGTAAAATTCCGAATTAGCATTAGCCAATTCTTATTACTCGTATGTACTGAGTTTTTTTTTTATTTTGTATGTCTAGCCAAAACCTTTTATGGCATATAATTTTTCCATTGACTTTATTATTAGAAAGGTTACAGGGAAAGTGTAATATGAATAAAAGAATTAAAATTATCATAAAATCATTCATTTATTATCTATTTACTACCTATCTAACAATAACATGCTTAATTTACAACTTAACCTAATTAAAACTAACTTACAAATATTTACAATATGATACAAACAAAAATAGAAATTATAGGGCTTTTCGTACAATGCCCATACAGCGTACCTATATGAGATAGAGAATATTGTCCAAATCATTTTTATTGCCGCGAAAGTGTCTCGTCAGCTTGTGAAATATTTCACTGTCACTCCGATTGCGTTTGAGATAATCGACAATGATTTAATCGCATACCGGATCAAACGGTTCTCGTCGTCCAATACTGCGCACATCCGTCTCACTGTGTCGAAATTCTTCAAGACACTCTTGTGTTTGTTGAGTTCGTCTTTAAAATAGAGTTTAAAGGCCTTTTCGAGAGAACAAATCGTCGATCCACGTTCGCACTTGCGCGCCACTACTGGGCTGTGACGGCCGTATTCGAAATTCTCCGTACATCGCCCATATAGCGTATATAAGGTAGAGAATATTGTCCAATTCGTTTTTCTTGCCGCGAAAGTGTCTCGTCAGCTTGTGAAATATTTCACTGTCACTCCGATTGCGTTTGAGATAATCGATAATGATTTGAACGCGTACCGGATCAAGCCACTGCGAGAAATGGTTCTCGTCGTCCGATACCGCGCACATCCGTCTCACTGTGTCGAAATTCTTCAAGATCCTCTTGTGTTTGTTGAGTTCGTCTTTCATTTGAATTTCGTATTCTCTCCAGTTATGCAGAGATACGTGGTCCTGGTATCTTCGATGTGCCTCCCTCCAATAGTCTGCTTGGAGTTTGAGATCCCAAATGTAATCGGGAACGTAACGCAGTCGTACTTTTTCGAGGTCTGCTTTTGATACATTGCGTGTGAAAGCAAGTGTAAAAACAACCTCGTACTCTTCGTCTGTGATTTTCCCCACTATATTGTATGGCGATAACTCCGTAACTTGAGCCATCGCTAAGTATGGTTCTACTCGCGTTAAAGCTGAGCAAAGTAAACTTTGGTGATTGTCAAAGTGACGCGACGTGAACACTTCAAAGGTTAACAGAAGACTGCATAAGTTGACAAGAAACGCCGCGATTTTATGCAGTACGACCGATCAAATGGAGAGAAAAAGACGGCGCTATACGTTCAGCATAGTTTTACCCTTTCTCGCTACAGAACAATGACTTTAGGCAGCAGGTTTTTTTTTTTTTTTTTTTTTTTCGGTGGGAAAATCATCTTATGACATCCCCCGCCCTTGGGCGGGGCGGGAGATAGTGTCAGACTTTTACTGACTAAAAACCCACTCCTGTTCCTTCGTAGAAACATTGCGGTGCTCGTTATCTATTGTTGTCTAATGAGGTGATGAATTTTTTTTTTGCCGAATTCCTAGAAAAACTAATAGTCTTAACTTATATCCTCCGATAAGGTAGACAATTGTAAAGAGCTCTTGGTGGTAACGTGATAAGTGAATGCTATTCATTTCTAAAAGACTTATCGAACACGTATTCTTAGTAAAATTCCGAATTAGCATTAGCCAATTCTTATTACTCGTATGTACTGAGTTTTTTTTTTATTTTGTATGTCAAGCCAAAACCTTTTATTGCATATAATTTTTCCATTGACTTTATTATTAGAAAGGTTACAGGGAAAGTGTAATATATGAATAAAAGAATTAAAATTATCATAAAATCATTCATTTATTATCTATTTACTACCTATCTAACAATAACATGCTTAATTTACAACTTAACCTAATTAAAACTAACTTACAAATATTTACAATATGATACAAACAAAAATAGAAATTATAGGGCTTTTCGTACAATGCCCATACAGCGTACCTATATGAGATAGAGAATATTGTCCAAATCATTTTTATTGCCGCGAAAGTGTCTCGTCAGCTTGTGAAATATTTCACTGTCACTCCGATTGCGTTTGAGATAATCGACAATGATTTAATCGCATACCGGATCAAACGGTTCTCGTCGTACAATACTGCGCACATCCGTCTCACTGTGTCGAAATTCTTCAAGACACTCTTGTGTTTGATGAGTTCGTCTTTAAAATAGAGTTTAAAGGCCTTTTCGACAGAACAAATCGTCGATCCACGTTCGCACTTGCGCGCCTCTACTGGGCTGTGACGGCCGTATTCGAAATTCTCCGTACATCGCCCATATAGCGTATATAAGGTAGAGAATATTGTCCAATTTGTTTTTCTTGCCGCGAAAGTGTCTCGTCAGCTTGTGAAATATTTCACTGTCACTCCGATTGCGTTTGAGATAATCGACAATGATTTAATCGCATACCGGATCAAACGGTTCTCGTCGACCAATACTGCGCACATCCGTCTCACTGTGTCGAAATTCTTCAAGACACTCTTGTGTTTGATGAGTTCGTCTTTAAAATAGAGTTTAAAGGCCTTTTCGACAGAACAAATCGTCGATCCACGTTCGAACTTGCGCGCCTCTACTGGGATGTGACGGCCGTATTCGAAATTCTCCGTACATCGCCCATATAGCGTATATAAGGTAGAGAATATTGTCCAATTCGTTTTTCTTGCCGCGAAAGTGTCTCGTCAGCTTGTGAAATATTTCACTGTCACTCCGATTGCGTTTGAGATAATCGATAATGATTTGAACGCGTACCGGATCAAGCCACTGCGAGAAATGGTTCTCGTCGTCCGATACCGCGCACATCCGTCTCACTGTGTCGAAATTCTTCAAGATCCTCTTGTGTTTGTTGAGTTCGTCTTTCATTTGAATTTCGTATTCTCTCCAGTTATGCAGAGATACGTTGTCCTGGTATCTTCGATGTGCCTCCCTCCAATAGTCTGCTTGGAGTTTGAGATCCCAAATGTAATCGGGAACGTAACGCAGTCGTACTTTTTCGAGGTCTGCTTTTGATACATTGCGTGTGAAAGCAAGTGTAAAAACAACCTCGTACTCTTCGTCTGTGATTTTCCCCACGATATTGTATGGCGATAACTCCGTAACTTGAGCCATCGCTAAGTATGGTTCTACTCGCGTTAAAGCTGAGCAAAGTAAACTTTGGTGATTGTCAAAGTGACGCGACGTGAACACTTCAAAGGTTAACAGAAGACTGCATAAGTTGACAAGAAACGCCGCGATTTTATGCAGTACGACCGATCAAATGGAGAGAAAAAGACGGCGCTATACGTTCAGCATAGTTTTACCCTTTCTCGCTACAGAACAATGACTTTAGGCAGCAGGTAGAAACATTGCGGTGCTCGTTATCTATTGTTGTCTAATGAGGTGATGAATATTTTTTTTGCCGAATTCCTAGAAAAACTAATAGTCTTAACTTATATCCTCCGATAAGGTAGACAATTGTAAAGAGCTCTTGGTGGTAACGTGATAAGTGAATGCTATTCATTTCTAAAAGACTTATCGAACACGTATTCTCAGTAAAATTCCGAATTAGCATTAGCCAATTCTTATTACTCGTATGTACTGAGTTTTTTTTTTATTTTGTATGTCTAGCCAAAACCTTTTATGGCATATAATTTTTCCATTGACTTTATTATTAGAAAGGTTACAGGGAAAGTGTAATATGAATAAAATAATTAAAATTATCATAAAATCATTCATTTATTATCTATTTACTACCTATCTAACAATAACATGCTTAATTTACAACTTAACCTAATTAAAACTAACTTACAAATATTTACAATATGATACAAACAAAAATAGAAATTATAGGGCTTTTCGTACAATGCCCATACAGCGTACCTATATGAGATAGAGAATATTGTCCAAATCATTTTTATTGCCGCGAAAGTGTCTCGTCAGCTTGTGAAATATTTCACTGTCACTCCGATTGCGTTTGAGATAATCGACAATGATTTAATCGCATACCGGATCAAACGGTTCTCGTCGTCCAATACTACGCACATCCGTCTCACTGTGTCGAAATTCTTCAAGACACTCTTGTGTTTGTTGAGTTCGTCTTTAAAATAGAGTTTAAAGGCCTTTTCGACAGAACAAATCGTCGATCCACGTTCGCACTTGCGCGCCTCTACTGGGCTGTGACGGCCGTATTCGAAATTCTCCGTACATCGCCCATATAGCGTATATAAGGTAGAGAATATTGTCCAATTCGTTTTTCTTGCCGCGAAAGTGTCTCGTCAGCTTGTGAAATATTTCACTGTCACTCCGATTGCGTTTGAGATAATCGATAATGATTTGAACGCGTACCGGATCAAGCCACTGCGAGAAATGGTTCTCGTCGTCCGATACCGCGCACATCCGTCTCACTGTGTCGAAATTCTTCAAGATCCTCTTGTGTTTGTTGAGTTCGTCTTTAATTTGATTTTCGTATTCTCTCCAGTTATGCAGAGATACCTGGTCCTGGTATCTTCGATGTGCCTCCCTCCAATAGTCTGCTTGGAGTTTGAGATCCCAAATGTAATCGGGAACGTAACGCAGTCGTACTTTTTCGAGGTCTGCTTTTGATACATTGCGTGTGAAAGCAAGTGTAAAAACAACCTCGTACTCTTCGTCTGTGATTTTCCCCACGATATTGTATGGCGATAACTCCGTAACTTGAGCCATCGCTAAGTATGGTTCTACTCGCGTTAAAGCTGAGCAAAGTAAACTTTGGTGATTGTCAAAGTGACGCGACGTGAACACTTCAAAGGTTAACAGAAGACTGCATAAGTTGACAAGAAACGCCGCGATTTTATGCAGTACGACCGATCAAACGGAGAGAAAAAGACGGCGCTATACGTTCAGCATAGTTTTACCCTTTCTCGCTACAGAACAATGACTTTAGGCAGCAGGTAGAAACATTGCGGTGCTCGTTATCTATTGTTGTCTAATGAGGTGATGAATATTTTTTTTGCCGAATTCCTAGAAAAACTAATAGTCTTAACTTATATCCTCCGATAAGGTAGACAATTGTAAAGAGCTCTTGGTGGTAACGTGATAAGTGAATGCTATTCATTTCTAAAAGACTTATCGAACACGTATTCTCAGTAAAATTCCGAATTAGCATTAGCCAATTCTTATTACTCGTATGTACTGAGTTTTTTTTTTATTTTGTATGTCTAGCCAAAACCTTTTATGGCATATAATTTTTCCATTGACTTTATTATTAGAAAGGTTACAGGGAAAGTGTAATATGAATAAAAGAATTAAAATTATCATAAAATCATTCATTTATTATCTATTTACTACCTATCTAACAATAACATGCTTAATTTACAACTTAACCTAATTAAAACTAACTTACAAATATTTACAATATGATACAAACAAAAATAGAAATTATAGGGCTTTTCGTACAATGCCCATACAGCGTACCTATATGAGATAGAGAATATTGTCCAAATCATTTTTATTGCCGCGAAAGTGTCTCGTCAGCTTGTGAAATATTTCACTGTCACTCCGATTGCGTTTGAGATAATCGACAATGATTTAATCGCATACCGGATCAAACGGTTCTCGTCGTCCAATACTGCGCACATCCGTCTCACTGTGTCGAAATTCTTCAAGACACTCTTGTGTTTGTTGAGTTCGTCTTTAAAATAGAGTTTAAAGGCCTTTTCGACAGAACAAATCGTCGATCCACGTTCGCACTTGCGCGCCTCTACTGGGCTGTGACGGCCGTATTCGAAATTCTCCGTACATCGCCCATATAGCGTATATAAGGTAGAGAATATTGTCCAATTCGTTTTTCTTGCCGCGAAAGTGTCTCGTCAGCTTGTGAAATATTTCACTGTCACTCCGATTGCGTTTGAGATAATCGATAATGATTTGAACGCGTACCGGATCAAGCCACTGCGAGAAATGGTTCTCGTCGTCCGATACCGCGCACATCCGTCTCACTGTGTCGAAATTCTTCAAGATCCTCTTGTGTTTGTTGAGTTCGTCTTTCATTTGAATTTCGTATTCTCTCCAGTTATGCAGAGATACGTTGTCCTGGTATCTTCGATGTGCCTCCCTCCAATAGTCTGCTTGGAGTTTGAGATCCCAAATGTAATCGGGAACGTAACGCAGTCGTACTTTTTCGAGGTCTGCTTTTGATACATTGCGTGTGAAAGCAAGTGTAAAAACAACCTCGTACTCTTCGTCTGTGATTTTCCCCACGATATTGTATGGCGATAACTCCGTAACTTGAGCCATCGCTAAGTATGGTTCTACTCGCGTTAAAGCTGAGCAAAGTAAACTTTGGTGATTGTCAAAGTGACGCGACGTGAACACTTCAAAGGTTAACAGAAGACTGCATAAGTTGACAAGAAACGCCGCGATTTTATGCAGTACGACCGATCAAATGGAGAGAAAAAGACGGCGCTATACGTTCAGCATAGTTTTACCCTTTCTCGCTACAGAACAATGACTTTAGGCAGCAGGTAGAAACATTGCGGTGCTCGTTATCTATTGTTGTCTAATGAGGTGATGAATATTTTTTTTGCCGAATTCCTAGAAAAACTAATAGTCTTAACTTATATCCTCCGATAAGGTAGACAATTGTAAAGAGCTCTTGGTGGTAACGTGATAAGTGAATGCTATTCATTTCTAAAAGACTTATCGAACACGTATTCTCAGTAAAATTCCGAATTAGCATTAGCCAATTCTTATTACTCGTATGTACTGAGTTTTTTTTTTATTTTGTATGTCTAGCCAAAACCTTTTATGGCATATAATTTTTCCATTAACTTTATTATTAGAAAGGTTACAGGGAAAGTGTAATATGAATAAAATAATTAAAATTATCATAAAATCATTCATTTATTATCTATTTACTACCTATCTAACAATAACATGCTTAATTTACAACTTAACCTAATTAAAACTAACTTACAAATATTTACAATATGATACAAACAAAAATAGAAATTATAGGGCTTTTCGTACAATGCCCATACAGCGTACCTATATGAGATAGAGAATATTGTCCAAATCATTTTTATTGCCGCGAAAGTGTCTCGTCAGCTTGTGAAATATTTCACTGTCACTCCGATTGCGTTTGAGATAATCGACAATGATTTAATCGCATACCGGATCAAACGGTTCTCGTCGTCCAATACTACGCACATCCGTCTCACTGTGTCGAAATTCTTCAAGACACTCTTGTGTTTGTTGAGTTCGTCTTTAAAATAGAGTTTAAAGGCCTTTTCGACAGAACAAATCGTCGATCCACGTTCGCACTTGCGCGCCTCTACTGGGCTGTGACGGCCGTATTCGAAATTCTCCGTACATCGCCCATATAGCGTATATAAGGTAGAGAATATTGTCCAATTCGTTTTTCTTGCCGCGAAAGTGTCTCGTCAGCTTGTGAAATATTTCACTGTCACTCCGATTGCGTTTGAGATAATCGATAATGATTTGAACGCGTACCGGATCAAGCCACTGCGAGAAATGGTTCTCGTCGTCCGATACCGCGCACATCCGTCTCACTGTGTCGAAATTCTTCAAGATCCTCTTGTGTTTGTTGAGTTCGTCTTTAATTTGATTTTCGTATTCTCTCCAGTTATGCAGAGATACCTGGTCCTGGTATCTTCGATGTGCCTCCCTCCAATAGTCTGCTTGGAGTTTGAGATCCCAAATGTAATCGGGAACGTAACGCAGTCGTACTTTTTCGAGGTCTGCTTTTGATACATTGCGTGTGAAAGCAAGTGTAAAAACAACCTCGTACTCTTCGTCTGTGATTTTCCCCACGATATTGTATGGCGATAACTCCGTAACTTGAGCCATCGCTAAGTATGGTTCTACTCGCGTTAAAGCTGAGCAAAGTAAACTTTGGTGATTGTCAAAGTGACGCGACGTGAACACTTCAAAGGTTAACAGAAGACTGCATAAGTTGACAAGAAACGCCGCGATTTTATGCAGTACGACCGATCAAACGGAGAGAAAAAGACGGCGCTATACGTTCAGCATAGTTTTACCCTTTCTCGCTACAGAACAATGACTTTAGGCAGCAGGTAGAAACATTGCGGTGCTCGTTATCTATTGTTGTCTAATGAGGTGATGAATATTTTTTTTGCCGAATTCCTAGAAAAACTAATAGTCTTAACTTATATCCTCCGATAAGGTAGACAATTGTAAAGAGCTCTTGGTGGTAACGTGATAAGTGAATGCTATTCATTTCTAAAAGACTTATCGAACACGTATTCTCAGTAAAATTCCGAATTAGCATTAGCCAATTCTTATTACTCGTATGTACTGAGTTTTTTTTTTATTTTGTATGTCTAGCCAAAACCTTTTATGGCATATAATTTTTCCATTGACTTTATTATTAGAAAGGTTACAGGGAAAGTGTAATATGAATAAAAGAATTAAAATTATCATAAAATCATTCATTTATTATCTATTTACTACCTATCTAACAATAACATGCTTAATTTACAACTTAACCTAATTAAAACTAACTTACAAATATTTACAATATGATACAAACAAAAATAGAAATTATAGGGCTTTTCGTACAATGCCCATACAGCGTACCTATATGAGATAGAGAATATTGTCCAAATCATTTTTATTGCCGCGAAAGTGTCTCGTCAGCTTGTGAAATATTTCACTGTCACTCCGATTGCGTTTGAGATAATCGACAATGATTTAATCGCATACCGGATCAAACGGTTCTCGTCGTCCAATACTGCGCACATCCGTCTCACTGTGTCGAAATTCTTCAAGACACTCTTGTGTTTGTTGAGTTCGTCTTTAAAATAGAGTTTAAAGGCCTTTTCGACAGAACAAATCGTCGATCCACGTTCGCACTTGCGCGCCTCTACTGGGCTGTGACGGCCGTATTCGAAATTCTCCGTACATCGCCCATATAGCGTATATAAGGTAGAGAATATTGTCCAATTCGTTTTTCTTGCCGCGAAAGTGTCTCGTCAGCTTGTGAAATATTTCACTGTCACTCCGATTGCGTTTGAGATAATCGATAATGATTTGAACGCGTACCGGATCAAGCCACTGCGAGAAATGGTTCTCGTCGTCCGATACCGCGCACATCCGTCTCACTGTGTCGAAATTCTTCAAGATCCTCTTGTGTTTATTGAGTTCGTCTTTCATTTGAATTTCGTATTCTCTCCAGTTATGCAGAGATACGTGGTCCTGGTATCTTCGATGTGCCTCCCTCCAATAGTCTGCTTGGAGTTTGAGATCCCAAATGTAATCGGGAACGTAACGCAGTCGTACTTTTTCGAGGTCTGCTTTTGATACATTGCGTGTGAAAGCAAGTGTAAAAACAACCTCGTACTCTTCGTCTGTGATTTTCCCCACGATATTGTATGGCGATAACTCCGTAACTTGAGCCATCGCTAAGTATGGTTCTACTCGCGTTAATGCTGAGCAAAGTAAACTTTGGTGATTGTCAAAGTGACGCGACGTGAACACTTCAAAGGTTAACAGAAGACTGCATAACGAACACGTATTCTCAGTAAAATTCCGAATTAGCATTAGCCAATTCTTATTACTCGTATGTACTGAGTTTTTTTTTTATTTTGTATGTCTAGCCAAAACTTTTTATGGCATATAATTTTTCTATTGACTTTATTATTAGAAAGGTTACAGGGAAAGTGTAATATGAATAAAAGAATTAAAATTATCATAAAATCATTCATTTATTATCTATTTACTACCTATCTAACAATAACATGCTTAATTTACAACTTAACCTAATTAAAACTAACTTACAAATATTTACAATATGATACAAACAAAAATAGAAATTATAGGGCTTTTCGTACAATGCCCATACAGCGTACCTATATGAGATAGAGAATATTGTCCAAATCATTTTTATTGCCGCGAAAGTGTCTCGTCAGCTTGTGAAATATTTCACTGTCACTCCGATTGCGTTTGAGATAATCGACAATGATTTAATCGCATACCGGATCAAACGGTTCTCGTCGTCCAATACTGCGCACATCCGTCTCACTGTGTCGAAATTCTTCAAGACACTCTTCTGTTTGTTGAGTTCGTCTTTAAAATAGAGTTTAAAGGCCTTTTCGACAGAACAAATCGTCGATCCACGTTCGCACTTGCGCGCCTCTACTGGGCTGTGACGGCCGTATTCGAAATTCTCCGTACATCGCCCATATAGCGTATATGAGGTAGAGAATATTGTCCAATTCGTTTTTCTTGCCGCGAAAGTGTCTCGTCAGCTTGTGAAATATTTCACTGTCACTCCGATTGCGTTTGAGATAATCGATAATGATTTGAACGCGTACCGGATCAAGCCACTGCGAGAAATGGTTCTCGTCGTCCGATACCGCGCACATCCGTCTCACTGTGTCGAAATTCTTCAAGATCCTCTTGTGTTTGTTGAGTTCGTCTTTCATTTGAATTTCGTATTCTCTCCAGTTAAGCAGAGATACGTGGTCCTGGTATCTTCGATGTGCCTCCCTCCAATAGTCTGCTTGGAGTTTGAGATCCCAAATGTAATCGGGAACGTAACGCAGTCGTACTTTTTCGAGGTCTGCTTTTGATACATTGCGTGTGAAAGCAAGTGTAAAAACAACCTCGTACTCTTCGTCTGTGATTTTCCCCACGATATTGTATGGCGATAACTCCGTAACTTGAGCCATCGCTAAGTATGGTTCTACTCGCGTTAAAGCTGAGCAAAGTAAACTTTGGTGATTGTCAAAGTGACGCGACGTGAACACTTCAAAGGTTAACAGAAGACTGCATAAGTTGACAAGAAACGCCGCGATTTTATGCAGTACGACCGATCAAATGGAGAGAAAAAGACGGCGCTATACGTTCAGCATAGTTTTACCCTTTCTCGCTACAGAACAATGACTTTAGGCAGCAGGTAGAAACATTGCGGTGCTCGTTATATATTGTTGTCTAATGAGGTGATGAATATTTTTTTTGCCGAATTCCTAGAAAAACTAATAGTCTTAACTTATATCCTCCGATAAGGTAGACAATTGTAAAGAGCTCTTGGTGGTAACGTGATAAGTGAATGCTATTCATTTCTAAAAGACTTATCGAACACGTATTCTCAGTAAAATTCCGAATTAGCATTAGCCAATTCTTATTACTCGTATGTACTGAGTTTTTTTTTTATTTTGTATGTCTAGCCAAAACCTTTTATGGCATATAATTTTTCCATTGACTTTATTATTAGAAAGGTTACAGGGAAAGTGTAATATGAATAAAAGAATTAAAATTATCATAAAATCATTCATTTATTATCTATTTACTACCTATCTAACAATAACATGCTTAATTTACAACTTAACCTAATTAAAACTAACTTACAAATATTTACAATATGATACAAACAAAAATAGAAATTATAGGGCTTTTCGTACAATGCCCATACAGCGTACCTATATGAGATAGAGAATATTGTCCAAATCATTTTTATTGCCGCGAAAGTGTCTCGTCAGCTTGTGAAATATTTCACTGTCACTCCGATTGCGTTTGAGATAATCGACAATGATTTAATCGCATACCGGATCAAACGGTTCTCGTCGTCCAATACTGCGCACATCCGTCTCACTGTGTCGAAATTCTTCAAGACACTCTTGTGTTTGTTGAGTTCGTCTTTAAAATAGAGTTTAAAGGCCTTTTCGACAGAACAAATCGTCGATCCACGTTCGCACTTGCGCGCCTCTACTGGGCTGTGACGGCCGTATTCGAAATTCTCCGTACATCGCCCATATAGCGTATATAAGGTAGAGAATATTGTCCAATTCGTTTTTCTTGCCGCGAAAGTGTCTCGTCAGCTTGTGAAATATTTCACTGTCACTCCGATTGCGTTTGAGATAATCGATAATGATTTGAACGCGTACCGGATCAAGCCACTGCGAGAAATGGTTCTCGTCGTCCGATACCGCGCACATCCGTCTCACTGTGTCGAAATTCTTCAAGATCCTCTTGTGTTTGTTGAGTTCGTCTTTCATTTGATTTTCGTATTCTCTCCAGTTATGCAGAGATACGTGGTCCTGGTATCTTCGATGTGCCTCCCTCCAATAGTCTGCTTGGAGTTTGAGATCCCAAATGTAATCGGGAACGTAACGCAGTCGTACTTTTTCGAGGTCTGCTTTTGATACATTGCGTGTGAAAGCAAGTGTAAAAACAACCTCGTACTCTTCGTCTGTGATTTTCCCCACGATATTGTATGGCGATAACTCCGTAACTTGAGCCATCGCTAAGTATGGTTCTACTCGCGTTAAAGCTGAGCAAAGTAAACTTTGGTGATTGTCAAAGTGACGCGACGTGAACACTTCAAAGGTTAACAGAAGACTGCATAAGTTGACAAGAAACGCCGCGATTTTATGCAGTACGACCGATCAAATGGAGAGAAAAAGACGGCGCTATACGTTCAGCATAGTTTTACCCTTTCTCGCTACAGAACAATGACTTTAGGCAGCAGGTAGAAACATTGCGGTGCTCGTTATCTATTGTTGTCTTATGAGGTGCTGAATATTTTTTTTGCCGAATTCCTAGAAAAACTAATAGTCTTAACTTATATCCTCCGATAAGGTAGACAATTGTAAAGAGCTCTTGGTGGTAACGTGATAAGTGAATGCTATTCATTTCTAAAAGACTTATCGAACACGTATTCTCAGTAAAATTCCGAATTAGCATTAGCCAATTCTTATTACTCGTATGTACTGAGTTTTTTTTTTATTTTGTATGTCTAGCCAAAACCTTTTATGGCATATAATTTTTCCATTGACTTTATTATTAGAAAGGTTACAGGGAAAGTGTAATATGAATAAAATAATTAAAATTATCATAAAATCATTCATTTATTATCTATTTACTACCTATCTAACAATAACATGCCTAATTTACAACTTAACCTAATTAAAACTAACTTACAAATATTTACAATATGATACAAACAAAAATAGAAATTATAGGGCTTTTCGTACAATGCCCATACAGCGTACCTATATGAGATAGAGAATATTGTCCAAATCATTTTTATTGCCGCGAAAGTGTCTCGTCAGCTTGTGAAATATTTCACTGTCACTCCGATTGCGTTTGAGATAATCGACAATGATTTAATCGCATACCGGATCAAACGGTTCTCGTCGTCCAATACTGCGCACATCCGTCTCACTGTGTCGAAATTCTTCAAGACACTCTTGTGTTTGTTGAGTTCGTCTTTAAAATAGAGTTTAAAGGCCTTTTCGACAGAACAAATCGTCGATCCACGTTCGCACTTGCGCGCCTCTACTGGGCTGTGACGGCCGTATTCGAAATTCTCCGTACATCGCCCATATAGCGTATATAAGGTAGAGAATATTGTCCAATTCGTTTTTCTTGCCGCGAAAGTGTCTCGTCAGCTTGTGAAATATTTCACTGTCACTCCGATTGCGTTTGAGATAATCGATAATGATTTGAACGCGTACCGGATCAAGCCACTGCGAGAAATGGTTCTCGTCGTCCGATACCGCGCACATCCGTCTCACTGTGTCGAAATTCTTCAAGATCCTCTTGTGTTTGTTGAGTTCGTCTTTCATTTGAATTTCGTATTCTCTCCAGTTATGCAGAGATACGTGGTCCTGGTATCTTCGATGTGCCTCCCTCCAATAGTCTGCTTGGAGTTTGAGATCCCAAATGTAATCGGGAACGTAACGCAGTCGTACTTTTTCGAGGTCTGCTTTTGATACATTGCGTGTGAAAGCAAGTGTAAAAACAACCTCGTACTCTTCGTCTGTGATTTTCCCCACGATATTGTATGGCGATCACTCCGTAACTTGAGCCATCGCTAAGTATGGTTCTACTCGCGTTAAAGCTGAGCAAAGTAAACTTTGGTGATTGTCAAAGTGACGCGACGTGAACACTTCAAAGGTTAACAGAAGACTGCATAAGTTGACAAGAAACGCCGCGATTTTATGCAGTACGACCGATCAAATGGAGAGAAAAAGACGGCGCTATACGTTCAGCATAGTTTTACCCTTTCTCGCTACAGAACAATGACTTTAGGCAGCAGGTAGAAACATTGCGGTGCTCGTTATCTATTGTTGTCTAATGAGGTGATGAATATTTTTTTTGCCGAATTCCTAGAAAAACTAATAGTCTTAACTTATATCCTCCGATAAGGTAGACAATTGTAAAGAGCTCTTGGTGGTAACGTGATAAGTGAATGCTATTCATTTCTAAAAGACTTATCGAACACGTATTCTCAGTAAAATTCCGAATTAGCATTAGCCAATTCTTATTACTCGTATGTACTGAGTTTTTTTTTTATTTTGTATGTCTAGCCAAAACCTTTTATGGCATATAATTTTTCCATTGACTTTATTATTAGAAAGGTTACAGGGAAAGTGTAATATATGAATAAAAGAATTAAAATTATCATAAAATCATTCATTTATTATCTATTTACTACCTATCTAACAATAACATGCTTAATTTACAACTTAACCTAATTAAAACTAACTTACAAATATTTACAATATGATACAAACAAAAATAGAAATTATAGGGCTTTTCGTACAATGCCCATACAGCGTACCTATATGAGATAGAGAATATTGTCCAAATCATTTTTATTGCCGCGAAAGTGTCTCGTCAGCTTGTGAAATATTTCACTGTCACTCCGATTGCGTTTGAGATAATCGACAATGATTTAATCGCATACCGGATCAAACGGTTCTCGTCGTCCAATACTGCACACATCCGTCTCGCTGTGTCGAAATTCTTCAAGACACTCTTGTGTTTGTTGAGTTCGTCTTTAAAATAGAGTTTAAAGGCCTTTTCGACAGAACAAATCGTCGATCCACGTTCGCACTTGCGCGCCTCTACTGGGCTGTGACGGCCGTATTCGAAATTCTCCGTACATCGCCCATATAGCGTATATAAGGTAGAGAATATTGTCCAATTCGTTTTTCTTGCCGCGAAAGTGTCTCGTCAGCTTGTGAAATATTTCACTGTCACTCCGATTGCGTTTGAGATAATCGATAATGATTTGAACGCGTACCGGATCAAGTTACTGCGAGAAATGGTCTCGATTCTTTCATTGAAACATTTAGTGCAAGTATTTCTGCCTTGAAACAACTTGGTATTCCGGATCTTGCGGATTTTATTCTCTTGCATTGCGCTATGAGAAAAATAGATTCACAGACTGGTCAATCGTTTGAACTTTCCGTTCGCGATGTTGAAATACCTACAACTAAATTGTTAATTAGCTTTGTTCAAGATCAGGCTAAGATATTGGCACGCTCGAATTTATCTCATTCGAACGCGAAAAATAATTATAATAAACCTCATAGTCCCGCATCTCGCGAGCCTCGCACGCAAACGAAAGCGTTTGTTGTGAATGTATTGCCTAATTCTACAGCTCCTCCCGCTCCGCCCCGCTCCGTCTGCGCGTATTGTAAAGATAACGCTCATGTTCATTTGTATAAGTGCGCTGAGTTTCAATCCGCGTTGACTCCTAGAACTAGGTTTGAGTTTATTAAATCCGTACATGGTTGCGCAAATTGTCTGAGCACGTCGCACGGTTTGAGTAATTGCAAGTCGACCTCAGTCTGTAACGTATGTAAAAAACGTCATCATACTTTATTACATTTTGAGAAAAATAATAAACAATCGCATGTAGCTGATGTTAAACCGACGAATTGCAATGTGGCCGTCGCGTCCAGCCTGGCTGTGCCGCTGGCCACTGCGCCCCCCGCGTTCCCCCCGCCCCACGCGGCGTCTTGTGGTTCGGGTGACGTTGCTCAAACATGTCCGACCCATAACACGGCCGTATTATTGGCTGCAGATACGAGGGCTAAGTCGGCAGTCTTGTTGTCGACCGCTCAGGTTTATGCGCGCGCTAACAATAATAGTTCGGGCCATAAAACAATAGTTAGGTGCTTAATTGACAATGGTTCGCAAAATAATTTAATAACTACAGATTGTTGTAGAAAACTCAACTTAGTAATAATTCCTTTGAATAATTCTTTTGTCAAAGGAGTTGGTTCTGTATCGCGGCCGATAATAGGTTATGTGAATCTAGATATCGAGTCTCGCGTATACCCGCATCAAAAATATACTATTTACGCGTTAGTAGTTGAATGTATTACGGATCAGCTACCTTCGCACCATATTAAGTGGGATTGTCATGTGGACTTCCACTCGCTTCCGCTCGCTGATTTAAGCTGGAATATTCCAGGAGATATTGACATAGTGTTAGGCGCTCAACTGTTTCCGTATATTTATTTGGGGAATAGGGTAGACTTAGGTTCAAATGCGCCACCCGCATTATTGACCACATTCGGGTATGTCCTTAAGGGTGATTTTCCGCATAGTAAAGATAATTTAAATTTACCTAGCTCTTCTTTCACAGCATTAGCCCTTAATGATTTATTACAAAAGTTCTGGGAATTGGAAGAAGTTGAAAATAAACGTTTTTTATCTCCTGAGGAAACCGAATGTGAGAATATTTTTTCCTCGACCGTGTCACGTGACGATGCGGGACGTTATACTGTCGCGTTACCCTTTAGTAAGGATCCCAGCGAGTTGGGTAACTCCCGTACCGCCGCGTACCGTCGACTGGTTGCGCTGGAGAGAAAACTCCGCCAATCGCCGACGTTGCGGGAAAATTATAACGCAGTGATCCAAGAGTACATAGATAATGGATACTTAAGTCCAGTCGACGAATCCGCCATTTCTGATGACGGATACTACATCCCTCATCACGCTGTCGTTCGGCCAGACAAGCCGATGCCGCGCGTTGTATTGGATGCGAGTGCCAGGACTCACACCGGTTTATCTTTAAATGATGTACTCCATATTGGTCCAAATTTACAAACAGATTTGTTTCTTCTTTTAATCAATTTTAGATTACTTCCTATCGCTATAAATTCTGATATAAAGCAGATGTATTTACGAATTTGCGTACCTGTTGAGCAGCGTAAATACCTACGCATTTTGTTTCGATTCAGTGAGAATGATCCTGTGTTGACATTCGCTTTTAACCGCTTACCTTTTGGACTGAAGTCGAGTCCTTACATAGCTATGCGCACTGTGCGACAGCTGGCCTCGGACAGTCCGTATTATCCCGAAGCTGCTAAAGTAGCAGAGACCAGCTTGTATATGGACGATCTGGTCTATTCGGTGAATAACGAAGAGAACGCTATACAGCTATCGCATGATCTCATAAAAATGTTTAAGTCGGGCGATTTTGACCTTGTAAAATGGTGTAGCAATTCGCCCGCGCTTTTAAACAGCCTGCCTGATTCACATCGTAAGTCACTCGAGTTTCACGAGGGCAATGATGTGTCCAGGGTTCTAGGTCTTTCATGGGAACCTTCTCAGGATAAGTTCTTCTTCACGTCCGCTCAAGTAGCCGAGAAATGTACTAAGAGAAATATACTCTCGATGGTTGCCCGCTTATTTGATGTTCTCGGTCTAGTCGCTCCCGTGATCTTTTACGCCAAGTTGCTCATCAAAGAGTTATGGCTGAGCAATATCGGTTGGGATGATGTCGCTCCTGATGAAATCGTCAAACGTTTTTCGCTTCTCATGCAGGAGTTTTCCTTGTTGGATTCCTTGCGGATACCACGTCATGTGGGTGTTACCGATGATTGTTGTGTTCGTATAGTCGCATTCGCCGATGCCAGTATGGGTGGGTACGGTTGTGTCATTTACATACACTCTACTAGCCCGTCCGGTGTCGTAGTTCGCTTGCTTTGTGCGAAGTCAAAGGTCTCACCTACCAAAGTCACAACTCTTGCACGTCTGGAGCTGTGCGCAGCCGTGCTCATGTCAAAGTTGGTGAAGACTGTTCGCGATACTTACGCTTCACGTGTTCCTATTGCAGGGATTTACGCATTTTCAGACTCCACGATAGCCTTATCGTGGATTCATTCCTCTCCGCATCGCTGGTCAGTCTTCGTCAGCAATAGAGTAGCTCAATGTCAGGAGAACCTGGGCTCTCAACATTTCTACCATGTAGCAGGTGTTGAGAATCCAAGCGACTGCCTATCTCGTGGTTTACTGCCTTCGCAGTTGGTGTCACATGATCTTTGGTGGAGCGGCCCTTCTTGGCTTCGTTGTGCTCCTGAAGATTGGCCGGTCAAACCGTTCTGTCCCGCTGACTGTGGGGAACTCCCCGAGCATAAGGCAAATGTCTTAACTGTGACCACGCAAGTAGAACTTCCCCTTTTTTGTCAACTTGCGCAGCGCACCTCATCATGGGATAAGCTGTTGCGCATCGTATCTTATGTACTTAAATTCGCTAGACCGAAGGTTCATTGTGAACCCCGGTCGCCGCAGGGATTGTCAGCGGCGGAACGAGTTATGATTCGTGCTGTGCAATCTGTTCATTTCGCAGATGACATTAAGCTCATTAAATTTGGTAAATTGTTACCAAAGAAACTTCGCAGTTTATCTGTCTTTTTAGATGAAGAGGGTATACTACGCATTGGGGGAAGACTTTCAAAGTCATGCCTTCCCTTTGATGCTAAGCATCCTTTTTTACTTCCCAAACATGATCCTGTTGTGGATTTGATAATTCGTCATTACCATGTGATGAATTGTCACACTGGGCCAGGGCTACTTATGTCTATTTTACGACAGCGATTTTGGATACTAGATGCCAGGACTGTCATTAGATCCAAGTTGCGACAATGCAACACATGCTTTAGAGTTAATCCGACGCATCCCACTCCAATGATGGCGGACCTTCCTGAATACCGTGTATCGGAATCAAAGGCATTTGTCCATACTGGAGTGGATTATGCTGGTCCCATACGCATAACTCTCTCTCGTCGCAGAGGTCAACACGCTCAGAAGGCTTACATATGCTTGTTTGTGTGCTTGGTAACCAAGGCTGTCCATGTAGAGTTAGTCTCTGAACTTACTACCGACGCCTTTTTAGCCGCGTTTAAACGTTTTATCTCGCGTCGAGGGCCAGTATCCTGTCTTTATTCGGATAACGCTACCAATTTCATTGGTGCTAAGGCTCAATTGGATGAACTTTATAATTTCTTAATGAGGTCAAACCTCAATTCATCTCTTTTAAATGAGTTATCAACTCGCCGCATTAAGTGGAAAATGATTCCACCTCGCTCCCCACATTTTGGCGCTATGTGGGAAGCCAATATAAAAACATTAAAAACGCATCTTTATCGCGTGATTGGAAGTCAACTTCTCACTTATGAAGAGTTACAAACTGTACTCATCCAAATAGAGTGCATTATGAACTCACGCCCTCTGAGCGTGTTGTCTTCTGATCCGCATCCTGAAGTTATTACTCCCGCTCATTTTTTGATGTCGACTCCATTGCAGTACTTGCCGGCAGCCGGTTTGTCTGATCAGCGCTTAAATCTGTCCCAACGTAAACAGTTGTTAGATAGTATGGTGCAATCCTTCTGGAAGAAGTGGCATCTAGAGTATCTGCATACGCTGCAAGTTAGGCAAAAATGGGCAACTCCGGACAAGCCTGTAGAAGTTGGAACTGTCGTACTCGTGGGACAGGACAATTCGCCTCCTCTGTGTTGGCCATTAGGAGTCATAACTGAGGTTTATAAAGGGACTGACAATGTCGCTCGCGTTGCAATGGTGAGGACAAGGTTCGGTAATTTTAAACGCTCTGTTACAAAACTATATCCTATTCCAACGCAATAAAATTTCATTTTAACGATACTCGTAGTTTTTTAAGGTTTAGGATTAGTATTCTAACTGATTTTTATTTTCCGCATTTTTAGGATTAGTATTCTAAATGATTTTTATTTTCCGCATTTAGTGATAAAGCTTAGACTTTCTGATCATGATCTAGGTCAGTAAATCTTTACAATTTTCACCTTTCCCTTTGAAAGCACTTGCGTCCTTCCAAGGGGGGGAGCATGGTGAAGCGTCAATGCCTTTTCTTAAGGTATATGTATTTTTAGAGAATAAATAATATAAATTAGTTATCTTTCCCGCATTCTCCAAGTTAATTGAGTCTCTGTTGACGATTTCCTTCACCAATATCTACGACCGCAACGCCCACTGGTGACGTATCGAATGCTTTCTTGAGACGCTCGCTAAAGACCGCTAGATGGCGTCTAACCCGCTAACAAAACAGTTGTGTCCGCTACGTAAATCGACATTGCGTCGAATAATAACCGCTCCGCTGTAAAAATCCCATATCTGTTGAAAACCTGAGAATTCTCCTGTAATAAGTGTATCTGCTACTGTGAGACATTAAGACCATAAAGTGCAGTGTTGGTTTCACGAGTTCTGACCAGCCCACCTGTGGATGGATGAAGATTTAGCTCGCCGGCCGGCAGCACACAGACAGACCACGCGTCCGTGGATGAAGCGCTTTCCTGACGACGAGTTGGGGTCACTGGATTAGCAAGGTACGTGGGTTATAAGTTGCTATCGTTGTTGTAGAGGTCGGTGCATCGGGGAATCGTCAACAGGGATTTAATTTTGTGTAATATAACCATAATTTCACCGCCATATTGGTAGTCTTAAAACACCATCCTTTATCAGGTTGAGGCTATTTACACGCCTCACCAGGGTGTTATAAGGACAATTGAGTGGCCAGCTCTTCGGAGGGACCAATTGGAACCCGGAGAATTGGCACAAGCTGTTTATATAGAATTTGACGACAAAGCAATTAAAAACAATGTTCCTGGAGTAGGAGTCAGAATCGAACCATCGACGACAGAATTCGATGCACTTCGCGGACAGGGTAAAATAGAGCGAAAAATGTTGCCGTTGATATTGTACTGGGGTGTAACTGTACACAAGCTCCAAGGAACTACTTTGGACTTTTGGACCGAGCTGTGGTTGACTTAAGTTCACGCATTTTTGCAAAAGGTCAAGCATATGTAGCTTTGAGCCGAGTTAGGTCTCTAGAGGGACTAATCATCAGTAGTTTAGACCACCGCAAGTTACTTAATAATCCCCACGATATTAACTCCCTCAATGAAATGACTAGATTGCGAAATTTACCATCTTATAACGATTCGGCTTTCGCAGGAGGCGCTCTACGGTGGACGCCATCATGCGCGTGCGAGCTCTCACGACGGGGGATGCGGTGTCCCAGGGCAGGTGTGTCGTGGCGGTGTCATTGGACATCGCCAACGCCTTCAATTCCCTGCCCTGGAGTAGCATTATGAGGGCACTCCGGTATCACCGGGTGCCCGACTACCTCTGTCGTATGATCGAGGCCTACCTGTCGGACAGGTACATCATCTACCCTGGTCACCAGGGAGAGTGGAAACGGCGAGAGATGTCGTGCGGTGTTCCGCAGGGATCGGTACTAGGACCGCCCTTGTGGAACATCGGCTACGACTACGTGCTGCGCGGCGACCTCCCTGACGGGGTCAGCGTGGTCTGTTACGCAGACGACACGCTGGTCCTGGCGCAGGGGGAGTCGTACCAGGCGGCGGTCGAATTAGCGACACGCGGGGTTGTGATAGTCGTTGATAGGATCCAGCAGTTGGGACTCGAGGTGGCACTGCAAAAGTCCGAGGCCATGTGTTTTCACGGCCCTCGGAGCGCGCCGCCTCGGCGCTCCCAATTAACGGTAGGAGGAGTTCACATCGGTGTCGGGTCGACGATGAAGTACCTGGGACTCGTCCTCGACAGCCGGTGGAATTTCGAGGAGCACTTCCGACGTCTGGCTCCCAAACTGAATCGGACTGGGGCTGCCCTCAAGCGGCTCCTGCCCAACCTTGGGGGTCCAGACGCCTCCTGCCGGAGGCTCTACGCTGGCATCGTACAGTCCATGGCCCTTTATGGGGCGCCGGTGTGGGCGCCATCACTGCGAAAGCGACCGGCGGCCCAGCTGAACGCGTGCCAGAGGGTCATGGCCATACGGATGGTGCGGGGATACCGCACGGTTTCCCGCGAAGCGGCGAGCCTCCTTGCTGGCCAGCCACCATGGGACCTGGTGGCAACAGGCCTTGCACGCATGCACGATCTGCGCGTGGAGATGCAACGTCGGGGCGAAACTCCGCTGCCACGACAAGTCGCGGCATGGCGGACAGAGCTCCGGCGGGGTCTCATGGTGGAATGGCGACAGCGACTATCGCAACCCAGTGCTGGGCACGCCATAATTATGGCGGTAAGTCCCCTCTTTGAGGAGTGGCTGGAAAGGCAACACGGCGTCCTTACCTTCCGCATGACGCAGGTCCTCACTGGACATGGTAAGTTCGGGAGGTTCCTGCACCGGATTCGTGCGGAAGAAACGCCCGGGTGTCACCATTGTGTGGACCACCCGGAGGACACGGTGGAGCACACGGTGGAGGTGTGTCCCGCTTGGGCAGAGCAACGCCGTGTCCTCGTGGGGGCTATCGGTGGCGGCGATTTCTCGCGCCGGGCCTTGGTACAGGCCATGGTTCGGAGCGAGGAGGAGTGGCAGGCGGTCGCCTCCTTCTGCGAAGCAGTAATGCTAGCAAAGGAGGCGGCCGATCGCGTGAGGCAACGGTCCTCACGCCCCAATCGCCGCCGGGATTCCGATCCCGATTTCCGGCCATCGTAGGCGCGGGCTTGCGGACGGCGAGCAATGGGTGGCTCGCCTTCCGGCCGTCCGGTAACCGTCCGGACCGAGCCCAAGTCGTCGACGGCGCGTGCTGTTCCACGCGCGCCTCAAGGAGATGTCAGCAACGGTAGGGGCCTAGCAGGGTCGAAGCCTACTGGGGCCAAGGGTCTAATTCTGAAAGGAAGACTCGGCCCTGGTACGAAAGGCAATGAAGGAACAGGAGTGGGTTTTTAGTCAGTAAAAGTCTGACACTATCTCCCGCCCCGCCCAAGGGCGGGGGATGTCATAAGATGAGTTTCCCACCGAAAAAAAAAAAAAAAAAACCATCTTATAACGAAGTCAATGAATCGTAACTAAAAAGTATAAAATAAAATAAAAATATTTAAAGAAAAACAAAAAACCCGACTGCGTCGAAACTAATTAAAAAAAATACGTAAAAAAATTAACTTAAATAAAAACTAAAAAGAAACAAACAAGCCCATTAGTTTAGAATTCTGTTATGTAATACTAAATAATTACACAATTTAAATAGTTTTATAATCGATACACACATAAAACAAATCATACATTCTAATGCAGAACAGAACGACTCACAGTCGGGGCCCTTTGGGAAGATTTGATTGGTAAAATTTGAATGGGCCCCGACTGTGAGTCGTTCTGTTCTGCATTAGAATGTATGATTTGTTTTATGTGTGTATCGATTATAAAACTATTTAAATTGTGTAATTATTTAGTATTACATAACAGAATTCTAAACTACTGGGCTTGTTTGTTTCTTTTTAGTTTTTATTTAAGTTAATTTTTTACGTATTTTTTGAAATTAGTTTCGACGCAGTCGGGTTTTTTGTTTTTCTTTAAATATTTTTTCTTCCACATTTTTGTTAAGGGTAATCCTTTTCCCTTCGATTGAGGGGTCTGAATAGTACTTCGTAGTTTGAAAAAAGGCTTAATAACTTGCATATACTTTTGACCTTTATTACTTTTTATTGGTTTATCCGGCTCATAGTCTCGTCGATGTGCATGTGGTGTGATGTCACGTACATCAGCACGTCACGTACAGCACGTAGTATAATATGCTAAGGTAGTTAGTATGTGAATACGTGATTGTAGATTATCGACATAACATCACGTCGTAACTATGTATATAATGTTGCTAATTAAAGGTGGAAGAGGACTCGACTCTTGGAGTAGTAACTAACATGTAGTTTACTTTGACCCCTCCATCTCCTCGCATCGCATGGCGACCCTGCCAGTCGGCTGGACGGCGTTGTAGTTGCCGACCAGGAGCTAGTCACGGTTCGTGGTTCGCGGTTTGATTGTCTTCGTTGAGTATCACGTCAGTCGCGTCACGGCGCAGGCCATGGGGAGCACGACGTCCAAGGAAGAGGTGATTATCGCCCAGGCGTCTACGAGTGGTGCAAATACCGCAACGGCTACTCAGGAGCAGCTGGCGGCTATCAAGACCGTGTTGCTGTTTGTGGCTGTGTGTATGGCAGTTGTCATCATAGGGTTGGCGGTTCGCATGTATCGGAGATGTCACCACAACTGGATTGAAGAAAAGATGAGACGGCGGGAAGTCCAGAAGGCTGTACAGATGGCTTGACCAGGAGCCGTCGGAGGAACGAAGTAAGTGTTTCTTGAGTGGAAGTGAATAAGTGTGTTTCGGTGCTTGTGTTCATCGTTAAATTTAGAGACAATAATTTAAATGGAAGTGGAGTTAACGTCGCTATTTGTACAACTTAAGTTATTAAGGGAATCTATTGTCAAGTTAGGCCCTAGTAGGCGAGAAGGCAGGAATTTTGATAGTAAGATTGGTGAGGTGAAAGCGCTTTATCGTAAATTTAAGTGTATAGTTTCAAAATCTAGTAATTTCTCGGAAGAATTGGCTCAGTTGGTATGTAAGATAGAAGCATTATACGTAGACACTATTAAGTTTGGGAGCGAAACCGAAACGGAACAAAACATGGCAGCGGAAAAGTTTTCTTTGAGAACGGCAGTTAGCCTACTCCCGAAGATGAGTGGCGATGAGCAAGTTACGCAAGACTTAATTGATGCCATAGGACTATATAGTTCTATGTTAGTGGAAGCAGATAATGCTCTTTTGATTAAATTTGTTTTGACTACACGACTTACCCAGGGTGCTAGGATTCGGTTGTCCTCTACTTACGCAACGGTAGATTGTCTGGTAGCTGATATGAAGAAGCATTTGTTAACAGTAGAGTCAGACGTAGCTGTGCAAGCGAAGCTTGCTCGCGCTAGGCAGAATGATAGGTCGGTTGCGGATTTTGGGGCTGAGATAGAGAAGTTAATGGTTAATTTGACTATTTCTCAAGCCGGGGAAAGTTCGGAAGCGTATGAGATTTTGCGGCCGTTGAACGAAAAGTACGCAATCAGGAAGTTTGCTGACGGGCTTCGCAATCAGCGTTTAGGTACGATCATTACGGCGCGGAATTTGACTTCTTTGAAGGATGCGATCAGGGTAGCAGAAGACGAAGGTTGTGCATCGTCGGCACAAGTCATGGCGTATCAGCGTTGGCCCGCGAGGGGTGGTTTTGATAATAGAGGTCGCGGAAATGGTTATAGGCGGTCTACGGTAGGAAATGGATACGCGCAACATAAAACAGCTGTTGAGCGTACGCGCAAAAATGCCACCGTATGGCATAATCGTGGAATGCGCGGACGTAGCAATAATGTTCATCGTGGTCAATCGACTCAACAAGGTCGGAGGCGTGTAGCGTGTTTCGAGCATGCGCGTAGTGATGCTGACTCAGGCGAGACGTCAATGTCACGACGTAATGAAGCAACTGACCACCACTTGCAGTTTTTTCGAGACTAAGTGTATTTTAGCTTGCGATAGTATTAATTGGGTTAATTTTCTAGTGTATAATATAAATGCGGAATGGTTAGTAGATACGGGCGCGTCGATATCGGCTGTAAAGAGTGGTTTCTAGTTGAACGATGCTTTGTGTTGTAAGGTAGTTAAGGAAGAATTAGTGATAAATGGTGTAGGAGGTAGTTTGAGGGCTATAGGTTATGTATATTTAACGTTGGAATATGGACGGTGTTCTTTCACGCATAAGTTTTATATATTTGATGATTTGCCATGTAAGTCGGTTGGTATATTAGGTCAGGATTTCTTGCAGAAGTATGGTGGTATTATAGATTTTTCGGCGAATAGGTTCTCTCTTAGGGATCGTGAACGGCGGGTGGTCTCGATGCCACTTAAGTCCTATGATTACTTGTTGACTATTCCACCGCGTTGTGAGGTGGTTAGGTATTACCCCGTTAATAGAGCGGAAGATTGTGTGGTAGTTAGGGAAGAATTGCGGAAAGGCGTTTTCTTGGCTAGTGTGTTAGTAAGGCCTAAAAACGGGATGGTGCCCGTTAGGATTTTAAATACGAACTCCGAGGAAGTTGTGTGTAGTATGTCCGGTGTGGGAGTTTGTCCGTTGAGTGATTTTGATTGTTGTAATTTCGTGGAGCCAGGGACGGACGTTGAGCGTGTAAAAGAGGTACTTTCTTTACTTAAACTCGACTATTTGAACGCCGAGGAGCGGTTGTCGGTTGAGCAAGTGTGTGCGAAGTTTTCGGATGTTTTTCATCTTCCGGGTGATAAATTAGCTGTCACTAACGTATATGAGCAGTCTATACGTTTGAAAGAGAGTGCTACTCCGGTGTACAAGAGGCAGTATAGGATACCTTATGCACAGAAGAAGGAGGTTGATAGGCAAGTGCAGGAGATGCTGGAGAGTAATATCATTGAGGAGGCGGTTAGTGAGTGGTCTAGTCCTGTTTTGGTGGTACCCAAAAAGGCGGATCGTAGTGGAGAGAAGAAATGGCGTGTGGTTATAGATTATAGGCAGTTGAATGAAAAGATACAGGATGATAAGTTTCCATTGCCGAATATAACTGAGATTTTGGATTCGATGTCAGGCGCAGTTTACTTTAGTCACTGTGATTTATCACAATCTTATTATCAGTGTGCTTTGGAGGAGAGTAGTAGGAAGTACACTGCTTTCACAACAGACAAGGGGCAGTATCAAATGTGTAGGTTACCAATGGGTTTGAAGATAAGTCCGAGTTCGTTTAGTAGATTAATGACTGTGGCCATGTCTGGATTGAATTACGACAGGTGTCTGATTTATTTGGATGATCTCATTATTTTTGGACGGAATTTAGATGAACATAATCGAAACCTAATATCAGTATTCTCACGCTTGAGGGAAGTAAATCTAAAGTTGAATCCGTCAAAATGTGAATTTTTGAAAAAGCAAGTGCTTTATTTGGGGCATGTGATATCGGCGGAAGGTATTTCACCAGATTCAGAGAAGGTAGAAGTTATTAGAGGTTATCCGCGTCCATCGACGGTTGATGAGGTAAAGCGATTTGTAGCGTTTGCGAATTATTATAGAAAATTCATACCACAGTTTGCTGATATAGTGGTACCTATGAATAGGCTGTGTAAGAGAGGTGTTGTATTTAGTTGGTCCGATGAGTGCGAGAAGTCGTTTTTGTTGCTTAAGGAAGCGTTAATGAATCCACCGGTGTTGGATTATCCAGATTTTTCTGATAGCAATACTTTTATATTGCAAACCGATAGTTCTGGATATGCAATAGGGAGTGTGTTGTGTAATGGGAACGGAAGACCCATCGCATATGCTAGTAGGTCGTTAGGGAAGAGTGAGTTAAATTATCCGATAATAGAGAAGGAGTTGTTGGCAATAGTTTGGTCAGTTAAATATTTTAGACCGTATTTGTACGGACGGAGGTTCGTTGTAAAGACGGATCACCGGCCATTACTGTATTTGTTTAACATGACAGATCCATCTAGTAGGTTGACTAAGTTTCGTTTGTGTTTAGAGGAGTATGATTTTGAGGTTGAATATATTAAGGGCAAAGAGAATGTTCTAGCGGATGCACTTTCTAGAATAGTGATAACGAGTAAGGATTTGAAGTTGATACGGGAAAAGACGATATCCGTAATGACGAGGGCGCAGTACAAGCAGTTGGGAAAGCCAAATGTTTGTGATAGGGACTCCGTGGTATCTGGGACTGATCACCCTAGGATCGTGGAAGTACTTAAGAAACAAGGAAATGACATTGGGATTTGTTTAGATGATTGGGAGAAAATGTTACGTAATAATAATAATAACAACAATAATAATAATGGTTGTAGGAGGATATTTTCAAAGTCGCGCAATATAGTGTATATGCCAGAAAACTCGAGTATTTATGTAAACTATGAATCTTTATCGGGAACTTCGCGAGACGAGTTATCGAAAGACATAGTCAGTTTTTGTATTGAAGAGGGCATTAAAGAAGTGGTTATTATGAAAAATCGTTATAACGTTGATTTCATTACAAGAATGGCAAAACATTTGAAGGAAAATAGAAGTTCGATTTGTGGGGATTTTAAACTGTGTGTAGTGAAGGATTTACGGAAAATAGAAGGGAAAGATGAGAAGAAGGTTATTTTGAATGATTTCCATATTTTACCCACGAGTGGTCATGCAGGAATACGTAGGATGGTGAATAATATAAAGAAGTATTATTATTGGCCTTCTATAGAGAAAGACGTAGTGGAGTACGTTGGTAAATGTGATAAGTGTTGTAAGCAAAAGTATTCTAGGAATACTAGGGAACCCATGACGGTTACGACTACTGCATCAACATCGTTTGAGAAGATTTATTTAGACATAGTAGGACCCCTTGATAGAGACGAAAGAGGCAATGTTTACATATTAACTATTCAATGTGAACTTACGAAGTTTGTAGAGGCTTATCCGTTAAAGAATAAATCCGCAAATGAGGTAGCAAAAGCTTTGGCAGAGAATTTTGTTTTGAGATATGGAATACCGAGAACAATAGCTACGGATAGGGGTAGTGAATTCGTTTCGAAAGTAATGATAGAGCTATGTGATATCTTGAACATCAATAAAGTCATGTCGACGTCATATCATCATGAGAGTATAGGTTCTTTGGAAAATGTACATAAAACATTAGGTGCATATTTGAGGATACAGACGAATAATAACCCATCATCATGGAGTTCTTGGATACCATTTTGGTGTTTTTCTTATAATACGACAGTTAATACTGTTACCAAATATACACCTTATGAATTAGTGTTTGGAAGAATATGCAGATTACCAAGTAGTCTTCAAGGAGAAAGTGTTGAACCATTGTATAATTTTGATGATTATCCTTTAGAATTTAAGTACAGATTGCAAAGGGCACAAAATGATGCAAAGGAGAATTTAATAGCGAGTAAATTAGCTAGGAAACATTGTTATGATAAGAATCTTAATTCTGTAACCTATAAGGAAGGTGATTTAGTTTTGATTAAGAATGAAACTGGCAATAAATTGGAATGTATTTATAATGGACCTTTTGAAGTTGTAAAAGACGAGTCACCAAATGTTGTGATTAAGTATAAAAATAAAATAGATATAGTACATAAGAATAGAACAAAAGTGTATTGTAAGAGTTAGAGTAGGTAATAGTTTGTAATGTGAAAAAAAAAAAAAAAACCTTGTAAATTTTTTTTTTTTTAAATTTAAGGGGGGTGATGTGGTGTGATGTCACGTACATCAGCACGTCACGTACAGCACGTAGTATAATATGCTAAGGTAGTTAGTATGTGAATACGTGATTGTAGATTATCGACATAACATCACGTCGTAACTATGTATATAATGTTGCTAATTAAAGGTGGAAGAGGACTCGACTCTTGGAGTAGTAACTAACATGTAGTTTACTTTGACCCCTCCATCTCCTCGCATCGCATTACACCGACGACATCCCCACGACGCAGGAAACCACGCTCGCGCTGTACGCCGACGATGCTGCGGACATAAGCTCCTCGCTTAACGCGAAGCACGCAGCCGTCAAAGTACAGCGCGTACTAGATCAGCTTCCCGACTGGCTGTCGAAGTGGAGGTTGTCGGTGAACGTGGGTAAGACCCAGGCGCTGCTCGTCGGGTCTGCTCGCCTCCCACCACCTCTCCAGCTGCATGGAGCCGACATCGCGTGGTCGCCCCAGGTGAAGTACCTAGGGGTCACCATCGACCGTCGGCTCTCCATGAGAGGCCACGTCTGGCAGGTCACCGCCAAAAGCAGGGCAGCCCGCGCACTGCTCCGCCCAGTGCTCTCCTCTCGCCTCCCGCTGCGTACCAAGCTGGGCGTGTACAAGACGTACATTCGCCCTATAATAACGTATGCCGCCCCAGCTTGGCTCACCCTCACCAGCGAGTCCAGCAAAACTCGCCTCCGAGCGCAACAAAACCTCTCGCTCCGGACCATCACGAACGCCCCCCCGCTGGTGATGGAGAGCCTGGACCAATTTTGTGTCCGCCTCGCCTCCCACATGTTCTCGCGTGCCGACGCTTCTGCTTGGCAGCATGTCAAGCACATAGCGCCCTGGCACGCGCGTCTTCCTGACGCGAGGCGCTTCCCGCGTGACCTCCTACCGGACGTATCCAACCCACCGGACTTGACGCCTGAGTGAGCCGCTTTCACCTACACGCGACTCACTCACACGAATTAGACTCCTCAACATCACACGCACCCGGTGCACGTTGTGTGCTAAGTTAATATAGGCATGACGTGCACCAGCCCTCATACAGTCACGACTCTACATACATATTACTCACGCAGCGGACGCGTAGCGCGGTTGCGCGTTTGCATGCCCACATGAGCGGTGTAATACACAATTTCCAATACCGCTCATACTCTCACTACGTCCCCTGAGCCTGAAGCGTGACCGGCTCGATCTGGAAGCGTAACAGGCGGGGGTCTACATCCTCAGTAGGGAGCGCCCCCAAAGCCGGCATTCTCGTCGCTGGTCGTCTCTCGCTGGGCTTCCTCCGGGTAACCGGGGGTTCCACCCGGCGGGGTCTGACCGCCGAGATGTCGTGAAAAACGGCACTGCAGGAGCAGTGCCGAGGCGCTCCTACTGAACACAATGCAGTTACTCTTAGGCAAGCTGCGTATGCGCGCCTGCCTCGAGATTGCCGCCTACAAGGCACCCCAACGCAGATCCCGTATTTACGGGGCCCTACCCTGCCACCGCGGGACAAAGGCTCTGCCTATACCCCGCCGCCGCGCCCCCTTGCGGGGACGCAGCGACTTCCACGGATAAAATCGCGGCGTTTCTTGTCAACTTATGCAGTCTTCTGTTAACCTTTGAAGTGTTCACGTCGCGTCACTTTGACAATCACCAAAGTTTACTTTGCTCAGCTTTAACGCGAGTAGAACCATACTTAGCGATGGCTCAAGTTACGGAGTTATCGCCATACAATATCGTGGGGAAAATCACAGACGAAGAGTACGAGGTTGTTTTTACACTTGCTTTCACACGCAATGTATCAAAAGCAGACCTCGAAAAAGTACGACTGCGTTACGTTCCCGATTACATTTGGGATCTCAAACTCCAAGCAGACTATTGGAGGGAGGCACATCGAAGATACCAGGACCACGTATCTCTGCATAACTGGAGAGAATACGAAATTCAAATGAAAGACGAACTCAACAAACACAAAAGGATCTTGAAGAATTTCGACACAGTGAGACGGATGTGCGCGGTATCGGACGACGAGAACCATTTCTTGCAGTGGCTTGATCCGGTACGCGTTCAAATCATTATCGATTATCTCAAACGCAGTCGGAGTGACAGTGAAATATTTCACAAGCTGACGAGACACTTTCGCGGCAAGAAAAACGAATTGGACAATATTCTCTACCTTATATACGCTATATGGGCGATGTACGGAGAATTTCGAATACGGCCGTCACAGCCCAGTAGAGGCGCGCAAGTGCGAACGTGGATCGACGATTTGTTCTGTCGAAAAGGCCTTTAAACTCTATTTTAAAGACGAACTCAACAAACACAAGAGTGTCTTGAAGAATTTCGACACAGTGAGACGGATGTGCGCAGTATTGGACGACGAGAACCGTTTGATCCGGTATGCGATTAAATCATTGTCGATTATCTCAAACGCAATCGGAGTGACAGTGAAATATTTCACAAGCTGACGAGACACTTTCGCGGCAATAAAAATGATTTGGACAATATTCTCTATCTCATATAGGTACGCTGTATGGGCATTGTACGAAAAGCCCTATAATTTCTATTTTTGTTTGTATCATATTGTAAATATTTGTGAGTTAGTTTTAATAAGGTTAAGTTGTAAATTAAGCATGTTATTGTTAGATAGGTAGTAAATAGATAATAAATGAATGATTTTATGATAATTTTAATTCTTTTATTCATATTACACTTTCCCTGTAATCTTTCTAATAATAAAGTCAATGGAAAAATTATATGCCATAAAAGGTTTTGGCTAGACATACAAAATAAAAAAAAAACTCAGTACATACGAGTAATAAGAATTGGCTAATGCTAATTCGGAATTTTACTGAGAATACGTGTTCGATAAGTCTTTTAGAAATGAATAGCATTCACTTATCACGTTACCACCAAGAGCTCTTTACAATTGTCTACCTTATCGGAGGATATAAGTTAAGACTATTAGTTTTTCTAGGAATTCGGCAAAAAAAATATTCATCACCTCATTAGACAACAATAGATAACGAGCACCGCAATGTTTCAACCTGCTGCCTAAAGTCATTGTTCTGTAGCGAGAAAGGGTAAAACTATGCTGAACGTATAGCGCCGTCTTTTTCTCTCCATTTGATCGGTCGTACTGCATAAAATCGCGGCGTTTCTTATCAACTTATGCAGTCTTCTGTTAACCTTTGAAGTGTTCACGTCGCGTCACTTTGACAATCACCAAAGTTTACTTTGCTCAGCTTTAACGCGAGTAGAACCATACTTAGCGATGGCTCAAGTTACGGAGTTATCGCCATACAATATAGTGGGGAAAATCACAGACGAAGAGTACGAGGTTGTTTTTACACTTGCTTTCACACGCAATGTATCAAAAGCAGACCTCGAAAAAGTACGACTGCGTTACGTTCCCGATTACATTTGGGATCTCAAACTCCAAGCAGAATATTGGAAGGAGGCACATCGAAGATACCAGGACCACGTATCTCTGCATAACTGGAGAGAATACGAAATTCAAATGGAAGACGAACTCAACAAACACAAGAGGATCTTGAAGAATTTCGACACAGTGAGACGGATGTGCGCGGTATCGGACGACGAGAACCATTTCTCGCAGTGGCTTGATCCGGTACGCGTTCAAATCATTATCGATTATCTCAAACGCAATCGGAGTGACAGTGAAATATTTCACAAGCTGACGAGACACTTTCGCGGCAAGAAAAACGAATTGGACAATATTCTCTACCTTATATACGCTATATGGGCGATGTACGGAGAATTTCGAATACGGCCGTCACAGCCCAGTAGAGGCGCGCAAGTGCGAACGTGGATCGACGATTTGTTCTGTCGAAAAGGCCTTTAAACTCTATTTTAAAGACGAACTCAACAAACACAAGAGTGTCTTGAAGAATTTCGACACAGTGAGACGGATGTGCGCAGTATTGGACGACGAGAACCGTTTGATCCGGTATGCGATTAAATCATTGTCGATTATCTCAAACGCAATCGGAGTGACAGTGAAATATTTCACAAGCTGACGAGACACTTTAGCGGCAATAAAAATGATTTGGACAATATTCTCTATCTCATATAGGTACGCTGTATGGGCATTGTACGAAAAGCCCTATAATTTCTATTTTTGTTTGTATCATATTGTAAATATTTGTAAGTTAGTTTTAATTAGGTTAAGTTGTAAATTAAGCATGTTATTGTTAGATAGGTAGTAAATAGATAATAAATGAATGATTTTATGATAATTTTAATTCTTTTATTCATATATTACACTTTCCCTGTAACCTTTCTAATAATAAAGTCAATGGAAAAATTATATGCCATAAAAGGTTTTGGCTAGACATACAAAATAAAAAAAAAACTCAGTACATACGAGTAATAAGAATTGGCTAATGCTAATTCGGAATTTTACTGAGAATACGTGTTCGATAAGTCTTGTAGAAATGAATAGCATTCACTTATCACGTTACCACCAAGAGCTCTTTACAATTGTCTACCTTATCGGAGGATATAAGTTAAGACTATTAGTTTTTCTAGGAATTCGGCAAAAAAAATATTCATCACCTCATTAGACAACAATAGATAACGAGCACCGCAATGTTTCTACCTGCTGCCTAAAGTTATTGTTCTGTAGCGAGAAAGGGTAAAACTATGCTGAACGTATAGCGCCGTCTTTTTCTCTCCATTTGATCGATCGTACTGCATAAAATCGCGGCGTTTCTTGTCAACTTATGCAGTCTTCTGTTAACCTTTGAAGTGTTCACGTCGCGTCACTTTGACAATCACCAAAGTTTACTTTGCTCAGCTTTAACGCGAGTAGAACCATACTTAGCGATGGCTCAAGTTACGGAGTTATCGCCATACAATATCGTGGGGAAAATCACAGACGAAGAGTACGAGGTTGTTTTTACACTTGCTTTCACACGCAATGTATCAAAAGCAGACCTCGAAAAAGTACGACTGCGTTACGTTCCCGATTACATTTGGGATCTCAAACTCCAAGCAGACTATTGGAGGGAGGCACATCGAAGATACCAGGACCACGTATCTCTGCATATCTGGAGAGAATACGAAATTCAAATGGAAGACGAACTCAACAAACACAAGAGGATCTTGAAGAATTTCGACACAGTGAGACGGATGTGCGCGGTATCGGACGACGAGAACCATTTCTCGCAGTGGCTTGATCCGGTACGCGTTCAAATCATTATCGATTATCTCAAACGCAATCGGAGTGACAGTGAAATATTTCACAAGCTGACGAGACACTTTCGCGGCAAGAAAAACGAATTGGACAATATTCTCTACCTTATATACGCTATATGGGCGATGTACGGAGAATTTCGAATACGGCCGTCACAGCCCAGTAGAGGCGCGCAAGTGCGAACGTGGATCGACGATTTGTTCTGTCGAAAAGGCCTTTAAACTCTATTTTAAAGACGAACTCAACAAACACAAGAGTGTCTTGAAGAATTTCGACACAGTGAGACGGATGTGCGCAGTATTGGACGACGAGAACCGTTTGATCCGGTATGCGATTAAATCATTGTCGATTATCTCAAACGCAATCGGAGTGACAGTGAAATATTTCACAAGCTGACGAGACACTTTCGCGGCAATAAAAATGATTTGGACAATATTCTCTATCTCATATAGGTACGCTGTATGGGCATTGTACGAAAAGCCCTATAATTTCTATTTTTGTTTGTATCATATTGTAAATATTTGTAAGTTAGTTTTAATTAGGTTAAGTTGTAAATTAAGCATGTTATTGTTAGATAGGTAGTAAATAGATAATAAATGAATGATTTTATGATAATTTTAATTCTTTTATTCATATTACACTTTCCCTGTAACCTTTCTAATAATAAAGTCAATGGAAAAATTATATGCCATAAAAGGTTTTGGCTAGACATACAAAATAAAAAAAAAACTCAGTACATACGAGTAATAAGAATTGGCTAATGCTAATTCGGAATTTTACTGAGAATACGTGTTCGATAAGTCTTTTAGAAATGAATAGCATTCACTTATCACGTTACCACCAAGAGCTCTTTACAATTGTCTACCTTATCGGAGGATATAAGTTAAGACTATTAGTTTTTCTAGGAATTCGGCAAAAAAAATATTCATCACCTCATTAGACAACAATAGATAACGAGCACCGCAATGTTTCTACCTGCTGCCTAAAGTCATTGTTCTGTAGCGAGAAAGGGTAAAACTATGCTGAACGTATAGCGCCGTCTTTTTCTCTCCATTTGATCGGTCGTACTGCATAAAATCGCGGCGTTTCTTATCAACTTATGCAGTCTTCTGTTAACCTTTGAAGTGTTCACGTCGCGTCACTTTGACAATCACCAAAGTTTACTTTGCTCAGCTTTAACGCGAGTAGAACCATACTTAGCGATGGCTCAAGTTACGGAGTTATCGCCATACAATATAGTGGGGAAAATCACAGACGAAGAGTACGAGGTTGTTTTTACACTTGCTTTCACACGCAATGTATCAAAAGCAGACCTCGAAAAAGTACGACTGCGTTACGTTCCCGATTACATTTGGGATCTCAAACTCCAAGCAGAATATTGGAAGGAGGCACATCGAAGATACCAGGACCACGTATCTCTGCATAACTGGAGAGAATACGAAATTCAAATGGAAGACGAACTCAACAAACACAAGAGGATCTTGAAGAATTTCGACACAGTGAGACGGATGTGCGCGGTATCGGACGACGAGAACCATTTCTCGCAGTGGCTTGATCCGGTACGCGTTCAAATCATTATCGATTATCTCAAACGCAATCGGAGTGACAGTGAAATATTTCACAAGCTGACGAGACACTTTCGCGGCAAGAAAAACGAATTGGACAATATTCTCTACCTTATATACGCTATATGGGCGATGTACGGAGAATTTCGAATACGGCCGTCACAGCCCAGTAGAGGCGCGCAAGTGCGAACGTGGATCGACGATTTGTTCTGTCGAAAAGGCCTTTAAACTCTATTTTAAAGATGAACTCAACAAACACAAGAGTGTCTTGAAGAATTTCGACACAGTGAGACGGATGTGCGCAGTATTGGACGACGAGAACCGTTTGATCCGGTATGCGATTAAATCATTGTCGATTATCTCAAACGCAATCGGAGTGACAGTGAAATATTTCACAAGCTGACGAGACACTTTCGCGGCAAGAAAAACGAATTGGACAATATTCTCTACCTTATATACGCTATATGGGCGATGTACGGAGAATTTCGAATACGGCCGTCACAGCCCAGTAGAGGCGCGCAAGTGCGAACGTGGATCGACGATTTGTTCTGTCGAAAAGGCCTTTAAACTCTATTTTAAAGACGAACTCAACAAACACAAGAGTGTCTTGAAGAATTTCGACACAGTGAGACGGATGTGCGCAGTATTGGACGACGAGAACCGTTTGATCCGGTATGCGATTAAATCATTGTCGATTATCTCAAACGCAATCGGAGTGACAGTGAAATATTTCACAAGCTGACGAGACACTTTCGCGGCAATAAAAATGATTTGGACAATATTCTCTATCTCATATAGGTACGCTGTATGGGCATTGTACGAAAAGCCCTATAATTTCTATTTTTGTTTGTATCATATTGTAAATATTTGTAAGTTAGTTTTAATTAGGTTAAGTTGTAAATTAAGCATGTTATTGTTAGATAGGTAGTAAATAGATAATAAATGAATGATTTTATGATAATTTTAATTCTTTTATTCATATATTACACTTTCCCTGTAACCTTTCTAATAATAAAGTCAATGGAAAAATTATATGCTATAAAAGGTTTTGGCTAGACATACAAAATAAAAAAAAAACTCAGTACATACGAGTAATAAGAATTGGCTAATGCTAATTCGGAATTTTACTGAGAATACGTGTTCGATAAGTCTTGTAGAAATGAATAGCATTCACTTATCACGTTACCACCAAGAGCTCTTTACAATTGTCTACCTTATCGGAGGATATAAGTTAAGACTATTAGTTTTTCTAGGAATTCGGCAAAAAAAATATTCATCACCTCATTAGACAACAATAGATAACGAGCACCGCAATGTTTCTACCTGCTGCCTAAAGTTATTGTTCTGTAGCGAGAAAGGGTAAAACTATGCTGAACGTATAGCGCCGTCTTTTTCTCTCCATTTGATCGGTCGTACTGCATAAAATCGCGGCGTTTCTTGTCAACTTATGCAGTCTTCTGTTAACCTTTGAAGTGTTCACGTCGCGTCACTTTGACAATCACCAAAGTTTACTTTGCTCAGCTTTAACGCGAGTAGAACCATACTTAGCGATGGCTCAAGTTACGGAGTTATCGCCATACAATATAGTGGGGAAAATCACAGACGAAGAGTACGAGGTTGTTTTTACACTTGCTTTCACACGCAATGTATCAAAAGCAGACCTCGAAAAAGTACGACTGCATTACGTTCCCGATTACATTTGGGATCTCAAACTCCAAGCAGAATATTGGAAGGAGGCACATCGAAGATACCAGGACCACGTATCTCTGCATAACTGGAGAGAATACGAAATTCAAATGGAAGACGAACTCAACAAACACAAGAGGATCTTGAAGAATTTCGACACAGTGAGACGGATGTGCGCGGTATCGGACGACGAGAACCATTTCTCGCAGTGGCTTGATCCGGTACGCGTTCAAATCATTATCGATTATCTCAAACGCAATCGGAGTGACAGTGAAATATTTCACAAGCTGACGAGACACTTTCGCGGCAAGAAAAACGAATTGGACAATATTCTCTACCTTATATACGCTATATGGGCGATGTACGGAGAATTTCGAATACGGCCGTCACAGCCCAGTAGAGGCGCGCAAGTGCGAACGTGGATCGACGATTTGTTCTGTCGAAAAGCCCTTTAAACTCTATTTTAAAGACGAACTCAACAAACACAAGAGTGTCTTGAAGAATTTCGACACAGTGAGACGGATGTGCGCAGTATTGGACGACGAGAACCGTTTGATCCGGTATGCGATTAAATCATTGTCGATTATCTCAAACGCAATCGGAGTGACAGTGAAATATTTCACAAGCTGACGAGACACTTTCGCGGCAATAAAAATGATTTGGACAATATTCTCTATCTCATATAGGTACGCTGTATGGGCATTGTACGAAAAGCCCTATAATTTCTATTTTTGTTTGTATCATATTGTAAATATTTGTAAGTTAGTTTTAATTAGGTTAAGTTGTAAATTAAGCATGTTATTGTTAGATAGGTAGTAAATAGATAATAAATGAATGATTTTATGATAATTTTAATTCTTTTATTCATATTACACTTTCCCTGTAACCTTTCTAATAATAAAGTCAATGGAAAAATTATATGCCATAAAAGGTTTTGGCTAGACATACAAAATAAAAAAAAAACTCAGTACATACGAGTAATAAGAATTGGCTAATGCTAATTCGGAATTTTACTGAGAATACGTGTTCGATAAGTCTTGTAGAAATGAATAGCATTCACTTATCACGTTACCACCAAGAGCTCTTTACAATTGTCTACCTTATCGGAGGATATAAGTTAAGACTATTAGTTTTTCTAGGAATTCGGCAAAAAAAATATTCATCACCTCATTAGACAACAATAGATAACGAGCACCGCAATGTTTCTACCTGCTGCCTAAAGTCATTGTTCTGTAGCGAGAAAGGGTAAAACTATGCTGAACGTATAGCGCCGTCTTTTTCTCTCCATTTGATCGGTCGTACTGCATAAAATCGCGGCGTTTCTTGTCAACTTATGCAGTCTTCTGTTAACCTTTGAAGTGTTCACGTCGCGTCACTTTGACAATCACCAAAGTTTACTTTGCTCAGCTTTAACGCGAGTAGAACCATACTTAGCGATGGCTCAAGTTACGGAGTTATCGCCATACAATATCGTGGGGAAAATCACAGACGAAGAGTACGAGGTTGTTTTTACACTTGCTTTCACACGCAATGTATCAAAAGCAGACCTCGAAAAAGTACGACTGCGTTACGTTCCCGATTACATTTGGGATCTCAAACTCCAAGCATACTATTGGAGGGAGGCACATCGAAGATACCAGGACCACGTATCTCTGCATAACTGGAGAGAATACGAAATTCAAATGAAAGACGAACTCAACAAACACAAGAGGATCTTGAAGAATTTCGACACAGTGAGACGGATGTGCGCGGTATCGGACGACGAGAACCATTTCTCGCAGTGGCTTGATCCGGTACGCGTTCAAATCATTATCGATTATCTCAAACGCAATCGGAGTGACAGTGAAATATTTCACAAGCTGACGAGACACTTTCGCGGCAAGAAAAACGAATTGGACAATATTCTCTACCTTATATACGCTATATGGGCGATGTACGGAGAATTTCGAATACGGCCGTCACAGCCCAGTAGAGGCGCGCAAGTGCGAACGTGGATCGACGATTTGTTCTGTCGAAAAGGCCTTTAAACTCTATTTTAAAGACGAACTCAACAAACACAAGAGTGTCTTGAAGAATTTCGACACAGCGAGACGGATGTGCGCAGTATTGGACGACGAGAACCGTTTGATCCGGTATGCGATTAAATTATTGTCGATTATCTCAAACGCAATCGGAGTGACAGTGAAATATTTCACAAGCTGACGAGACACTTTCGCGGCAATAAAAATGATTTGGACAATATTGTCTATCTCATATAGATACGCTGTATGGGCATTGTACGAAAAGCCCTATAATTTCTATTTTTGTTTGTATCATATTGTAAATATTTGTAAGTTAGTTTTAATTAGGTTAAGTTGTAAATTAAGCATGTTATTGTTAGATAGGTAGTAAATAGATAATAAATGAATGATTTTATGATAATTTTAATTCTTTTATTCATATTACACTTTCCCTGTAACCTTTCTAATAATAAAGTCAATGGAAAAATTATATGCCATAAAAGGTTTTGGCTAGACATACAAAATAAAAAAAAAACTCAGTACATACGAGTAATAAGAATTGGCTAATGCTAATTCGGAATTTTACTGAGAATACGTGTTCGATAAGTCTTTTAGAAATGAATAGCATTCACTTATCACGTTACCACCAAGAGCTCTTTACAATTGTCTACCTTATCGGAGGATATAAGTTAAGACTATTAGTTTTTCTAGGAATTCGGCAAAAAAAATATTCATCACCTCATTAGACAACAATAGATAACGAGCACCGCAATGTTTCTACCTGCTGCCTAAAGTCATTGTTCTGTAGCGAGAAAGGGTAAAACTATGCTGAACGTATAGCGCCGTCTTTTTTCTCTCCATTTGATCGGTCGTACTGCATAAAATCGCGGCGTTTCTTGTCAACTTATGCAGTCTTCTGTTAACCTTTGAAGTGTTCACGTCGCGTCACTTTGACAATCACCAAAGTTTACTTTGCTCAGCTTTAACGCGAGTAGAACCATACTTAGCGATGGCTCAAGTTACGGAGTTATCGCCATACAATATAGTGGGGAAAATCACAGACGAAGAGTACGAGGTTGTTTTTACACTTGCTTTCACACGCAATGTATCAAAAGCAGACCTCGAAAAAGTACGACTGCGTTACGTTCCCGATTACATTTGGGATCTCAAACTCCAAGCAGACTATTGGAGGGAGGCACATCGAAGATACCAGGACCACGTATCTCTGCATAACTGGAGAGAATACGAAATTCAAATGAAAGACGAACTCAACAAACACAAGAGGATTTTGAAGAATTTCGACACAGTGAGACGGATGTGCGCGGTATCGGACGACGAGAACCATTTCTCGCAGTGGCTTGATCCGGTACGCGTTCAAATCGTTATCGATTATCTCAAACGCAATCGGAGTGACAGTGAAATATTTCACAAGCTGACGAGACACTTTCGCGGCAAGAAAAACGAATTGGACAATATTCTCTACCTCATATACGCTATATGGGCGATGTACGGAGAATTTCGAATACGGCCGTCACAGCCCAGTAGAGGCGCGCAAGTGCGAACGTGGATCGACGATTTGTTCTGTCGAAAAGGCCTTTAAACTCTATTTTAAAGACGAACTCAACAAACAGAAGAGTGTCTTGAAGAATTTCGACACAGTGAGACGGATGTGCGCAGTATTGGACGACGAGAACCGTTTGATCCGGTATGCGATTAAATCATTGTCGATTATCTCAAACGCAATCGGAGTGACAGTGAAATATTTCTCCCCCCGCGGAACGCTGACTGTGAACAGACGTGCGGCGTGTCTACTCCGTGTTTAAAATTCTAAAAAACGAGTCTAAAGTGCTTTGTTTTGTGCAAACTATTGACACGCGTAATCTATAATGAAAAAGTGACAATTCTGTGTTAAAACCAAAGTGAAGTTACTCTTATTATTATCAAAAACAACACTTTTAAGTTTAAACGTTCGTATTAATTCAAATAAGAGTGTCGCTCTGGACTTTGGACTCATTAACGGCGAGCCACAGTGAACAAAGAACTACTTACTGAGTCACCCAACTGCTGTTACTGGCGACCAGAGCCGTTCAGAGTGCAGTAACTAATTTGAACAACTGTCTCGTAACAACATATAGCTCTGTGGGATAACGAGCTACCTCAATCGAGGCGTTGATTGCGAGGTTCGAGTTCAAATCCTGCCAGAGGCGAAATCAACTTTTTGTATTTTTTCTGCTTTGCATTTTTATTTGTGATGTCACTCAAGCGTACACCACCAATGTTACCAACTATTTCAAATAAAACTCCACCACCCCACCATCATTCTGAACCTAATTTAAATTCCTCCATGGATATACTCGACGACTGTTCGCCTACAAATATCACCAATCGAAATAAGAGGAGGCGTATAATTCGAAAACAACAGGACCACGTAGTGGTTTCTAGCAACCATGAAATTACTGTCATGATTAAAGAACTAAAGAAAGAGCAGTCTTCGTTTCTGACGTCAATGGAATCTTCGCTAAATGAAATTAAATCTCAGTACGTGAAACTGCAAGAATCTGTCGATTTCACCTCGACTAAGTACGACGAGATTGTGAATAAAATGCTCCAATATGAGGCTGAAAGAAAAGACACAAACACATACATTAAAAAGCTTGAAGACCGAGTGGATCAATTAGAAAAACAAGCAAAAAACACCTGCCTTGAAATAAAAAACATCCCAAAGAAATCTAACGAATCCAAAATGGATCTCGTGAACGTCGTCTCAAACATCGGCAAAGCCCTCGGTCCCCCGATAGCTCAAACCGAAATCAAGGATGTCTTCAGGATCCATTCATCTACAGCTATGAATAACACCGTTATAGTAGAACTCACAACCGTTTTAAAAAAAGAAAGCATATTGCAAGCTGTCAGGACCTACAATAAGGAGAACAGGGATAATAAATTGAATACCTCCAAACTGCATATCGATGGTCCAAAACTCCCAGTATACATTTCAGATAATTTGCCTATGAAAACTCGGAAATTATTTTTCCTATCTAGAGAATTTGCTGCACTACATCACTTCAAACACTGTTGGTCAGCCCATGGCAAAGTGTACATTCGCAAAGAAGATGGGGCGAAACGGTATTGCATTTACTCTGAAGAAGATTTATCTAAGATTCCTGAAATATGACTAGGCAATGGATCCATGTCTTCCGCATGTTGCTCTATAGTTACTCTCTTTGTTCCTAACATTTTAAAAAAATTTGTGTTTTGTTTATTTTACTATTTTATTGCGTGTTTAATTGTTTACTTTTTATTAACCATTGTAACTAACTATACTGTCATAATGATTACTCACCTACACTCACCTAAAACCACTAAGCACCTAGTACACACATATACAATCTCACACATTCCAGCATCCTTTAATCTACACCTCTCATTATGCCTAAACTGCCTTCACACTTACACACGTGTCAGCACTTCGCTTGTGTTATTAAAATTTAATATACGTCCCAGTTTCCTTACATATTCACATTTTCATATTCATATCATACTCTGTACGCGTCGAATAGCACTGCCCTCCTTCCAATATGAGAACCACCTAAAATTGAATCACTACTATATTACCTTAATCATTCGATAATTTAAATCACATTCAAGATGAACTAGACAGCGTCTCAATAGCTGACTCTGCAACCTGTGACATGGAAGACTGCAAGGAAATTGCTAGATCACATAGGAATGCTTTAGGGCTATTATGTCAAAATATAAGAAGCATTAATAAAAACTTCATGGACTTTACTACCCTACTTGAAAGAAGTGGAGCACCCTGGGATATAATAGTTCTCACCGAATGCTGGTTGTATAACTCTCCTCCACTGCCTATACTTGACGACTATACCTCCGCTGCTACTACCTTACATAACACACAAAACGAGGGAGTGGTAATCTACTTTAGGAACCATCACCCGTTTTCCGTCACGGAACATATAATACAAGATGCAAACTGTCTTGTGGCAAATCTTAACAAAAACACAGTAGTCATAGCTATATATCGTCCCTCCTCATACCGAAATGTCTCCCCGTTCATTGAATCGTTAAGTGGACTGCTTCAGTCTTTATCTTCTTACAGTAATATTATTATCACAGGGGACATCAATATTGACATTTCTAATAATAGTAGCGACCCTCGCTCCACTGAGTATCTCACTATGTTAGCATTTCACGGTATGTTGCCAGCACACACGCTTCCCACTCGTAACAATAACACTTGTCTTGATCATGTGATATTAAAATCAAAATTTCCGGCGTTTTCCTATGTTGCAAACACATCTGTGACTGATCATGATACTGTTCTGTTTTTCATTCAACTTTCTAAACCTTCTATAACCCTTCCGTTAAAATGTAGAACGTCTAAAATTATTGACTACGCTAACATTGAAACAATGCTTGCACAGACAGATTTTCACCCACTATACAGTTTCGGAAATGTTAATGAAGCTACTAATTTCTTTATAAATACGCTAAATATGATCATACAAGAAAGCACGGTTCAAAAAGTTGTGCCATGTCGTAAACGGTTGCAAAAGCCGTGGATGACCCCAGGTCTTTTAAGATGTCTCCGAAACCGCGATAGACTGCACCTAAAATTAAAAAAATCTCCAGAAAATGAGATTTTAAAAGTTACATTTAAAAGGTACAGAAATTATTGTTCCATGTTGCTCAAAACTGCAAAATGTAACCATGATAAAAATCTTATTCATAACGCAAAAAATAATAATAAAAAGCTATGGGAAGCAATAAAAACAATCACAAACACTACTAAACAAAAAACACATGCAGCTGATCTTTTGTCTTCTTCTGACTGTAAACGCTCTGTTAATGAAGTCAATACCTATTTTGCGAGTATTGGACGTTCATTAGCTGAAAATATAGCTATACCAACTACATCCTTACGACCTCACCACTCCGATGATCACAAAACCTTTGTCCTCTTACGAACAGATGATTCTGAGTTGGAACATTTAATTAACACGCTTAGGACTGACTGTGCAGTGGGCTCCGATGGCGTGTCGGGTACATTTCTTAAAAAATTCAAACACATACTTATCCCACACATGACATATTTATATAACCTGGCTTTCAGCACAGGAGTCTTTCCTGATGCGTTCAAGCTGGCAATCGTTCATCCCGTGCACAAAGGCGGCGACAGAGATAAACCTTATAATTACCGACCCATTTCAATTCTTCCTACACTATCCAAGCTACTTGAGAGGCTAATGAATAACAGGCTCGTTAAATACCTTGAGCATTATCGTCTTTTGTCTCCTTGCCAATACGGTTTTCGTTCAGGAATCTCCACCAGTAATGCGGTACTAGATCTCACTAATAACATTGTTAGTCATTTGGACAACAAACAATGTGTTTTAGGCGTCTTCCTAGATCTGGCAAAAGCCTTTGATACCATCTCTATTCCTAGACTCATAACTAAGCTCGAGAACATAGGTATCAGAGGTGATCAGCTCCTACTTTTTAAGAGTTATCTTACAGGAAGACGCCAATGTGTCAAAATTGGCGAATGGATGAGTGACGAACTCCCTATAACCTACGGTGTACCACAAGGTAGTATCATTGGGCCGACCCTGTTTCTCATTTATATTAATGACCTCTGTCGTCATAAGCTTACTAATGGATCCATTTTTACTTACGCTGATGATACTGCCTTAATATTCCATGGTGATTCCTGGCAGTCGACATTCCAACATGCACAACTAGGAGTTGATACTGTAACTGACTGGTTGGCACAAAATCTGCTAACCCTAAATGTGGAAAAATCTAAGTTTCTTACCTTTTCCCTGTCTAAATCTGGTAAACTTTCGTCATCCCATTTTTCTTTAATTGCACACTCCTGTAATGCAGCACAAACACCATGCAGCTGTGCTCATCTAAGTCGCACAGATACTATAAAATATTTGGGTGTCCAGATAGACGACTCTTTATCATTTTCGAACCACATAGACTTACTTACCTCCCGACTTCGTAAATTGATATTTATTTTTAAGAACCTCCGCCATGTGGCTGATGAAATTGTCCTGAGACAAGTTTATCTAGCCCTCTGTCAGTCAGTTGCCCAGTACTGTATAGTTGTGTGGGGTGGGTCAGCAAAAACTCATGTTATAAGACTGGAACGTGCCCAAAGAGCGATCCTTAAAGTTGGGTGGTCTCTTCCTTATCAATTTCCTACCACGGAACTTTACAAAACCTGTAAGGTTCTCTCCATTCGGAAATTGTTCATTTTAAATTTAATTTTAACAGTCCACACTCGCAGTTCCTTTAACCCGGATAAGTTTAAATCCCTGAGACGAAAGCATACAGTTTGTTCATCCATCCCTTCTCGTTCGAGGCTAGCTCAACGTTTTTATAATTTCCTTGGTCCCTATGTTTACAACAGAGTAAATAAAATCTTACATATGTATGAGATGACTAAATATAAATGTAAAACAACAGTAAGGAACTGGCTCCTTGATTTGGACTATGAAAACACAGAAAGTATCATCCAAATCATAAAGTAAATTTAATAACATTCATTCTATCATTCACACATACACACACACATACATTATACACTACACTGACATTTCAATAAAACATCCCTTTTCCTTTATACTTAACATGTAATTTTACAAATCTCTCAAATAATAATCTTACAAACATAAGATTCATGTTTATGTGCCGCAAATTGCGATTATGTTTAAAAGGGTGTGAGCCTGGAGATCTGTCTTACAGGTCTCGAACCTAGTTCAGACTCCAGCTCTCACAAAGGTTTTTTAGCCTTCAGGCAAAAATTGTAAAATAAACTTGTTACAATGTACCTTTATGAGAGAAATAAATGATATTTATTATTATTTATTATTATTATTATTATTATTTCACAAGCTGACGAGACACTTTCGCGGCAATAAAAATGATTTGGACAATATTCTCTATCTCATATAGGTACGCTGTATGGGCATTGTACGAAAAGCCCTATAATTTCTATTTTTGTTTGTATCATATTGTAAATATTTGTAAGTTAGTTTTAATTAGGTTAAGTTGTAAATTAAGCATGTTATTGTTAGATAGGTAGTAAATAGATAATAAATGAATGATTTTATGATAATTTTAATTCTTTTATTCATATTACACTTTCCCTGTAACCTTTCTAATAATAAAGTCAATGGAAAAATTATATGCCATAAAAGGTTTTGGCTAGACATACAAAATAAAAAAAAAACTCAGTACATACGAGTAATAAGAATTGGCTAATGCTAATTCGGAATTTCACTGAGAATTCGTGTTCGATAAGTCTTTTAGAAATGAATAGCATTCACTTATCACGTTACCACCAAGAGCTCTTTACAATTGTCTACCTTATCGGAGGATATAAGTTAAGACTATTAGTTTTTCTAGGAATTCGGCAAAAAAAATATTCATCACCTCATTAGACAACAATAGATAACGAGCACCGCAATGTTTCTACCTGCTGCCTAAAGTCATTGTTCTGTAGCGAGAAAGGGTAAAACTATGCTGAACGTATAGCGCCGTCTTTTTTCTCTCCATTTGATCGGTCGTACTGCATAAAATCGCGGCGTTTCTTGTCAACTTATGCAGTCTTCTGTTAACCTTTGAAGTGTTCACGTCGCGTCACTTTGACAATCACCAAAGTTTACTTTGCTCAGCTTTAACGCGAGTAGAACCATACTTAGCGATGGCTCAAGTTACGGAGTTATCGCCATACAATATCGTGGGGAAAATCACAGACGAAGAGTACGAGGTTGTTTTTACACTTGCTTTCACACGCAATGTATCAAAAGCAGACCTCGAAAAAGTACGACTGCGTTACGTTCCCGATTACATTTGGGATCTCAAACTCCAAGCAGACTATTGGAGGGAGGCACATCGAAGATACCAGGACCACGTATCTCTGCATAACTGGAGAGAATACGAAATTCAAATGAAAGACGAACTCAACAAACACAAGAGGATTTTGAAGAATTTCGACACAGTGAGACGGATGTGCGCGGTATCGGACGACGAGAACCATTTCTCGCAGTGGCTTGATCCGGTACGCGTTCAAATCGTTATCGATTATCTCAAACGCAATCGGAGTGACAGTGAAATATTTCACAAGCTGACGAGACACTTTCGCGGCAAGAAAAACGAATTGGACAATATTCTCTACCTCATATACGCTATATGGGCGATGTACGGAGAATTTCGAATACGGCCGTCACAGCCCAGTAGAGGCGCGCAAGTGCGAACGTGGATCGACGATTTGTTCTGTCGAAAAGGCCTTTAAACTCTATTTTAAAGACGAACTCAACAAACAGAAGAGTGTCTTGAAGAATTTCGACACAGTGAGACGGATGTGCGCAGTATTGGACGACGAGAACCGTTTGATCCGGTATGCGATTAAATCATTGTCGATTATCTCAAACGCAATCGGAGTGACAGTGAAATATTTCACAAGCTGACGAGACACTTTCGCGGCAATAAAAATGATTTGGACAATATTCTCTATCTCATATAGGTACGCTGTATGGGCATTGTACGAAAAGCCCTATAATTTCTATTTTTGTTTGTATCATATTGTAAATATTTGTAAGTTAGTTTTAATTAGGTTAAGTTGTAAATTAAGCATGTTATTGTTAGATAGGTAGTAAATAGATAATAAATGAATGATTTTATGATAATTTTAATTCTTTTATTCATATATTACACTTTCCCTGTTACCTTTCTAATAATAAAGTCAATGGAAAAATTATATGCAATAAAAGGTTTTGGCTAGACATACAAAATAAAAAAAAAACTCAGTACATACGAGTAATAAGAATTGGCTAATGCTAATTCGGAATTTTACTGAGAATACGTGTTCGATAAGTCTTTTAGAAATGAATAGCATTCACTTATCACGTTACCACCAAGAGCTCTTTACAATTGTCTACCTTATCGGAGGATATAAGTTAAGACTATTAGTTTTTCTAGGAATTCGGCAAAAAAAATATTCATCACCTCATTAGACAACAATAGATAACGAGCACCGCAATGTTTCTACGAAGGAACAGGAGTGGGTTTTTAGTCAGTAAAAGTCTGACACTATCTCCCGCCCCGCCCAAGGGCGGGGGATGTCATAAGATGATTTTCCCACCGAAAAAAAAAAAAAAAAAAAAAAAAAAAAACCTGCTGCCTAAAGTCATTGTTCTGTAGCGAGAAAGGGTAAAACTATGCTGAACGTATAGCGCCGTCTTTTTCTCTCCATTTGATCGGTCGTACTGCATAAAATCGCGGCGTTTCTTGTCAACTTATGCAGTCTTCTGTTAACCTTTGAAGTGTTCACGTCGCGTCACTTTGACAATCACCAAAGTTTACTTTGCTCAGCTTTAACGCGAGTAGAACCATACTTAGCGATGGCTCAAGTTACGGAGTTATCGCCATACAATATCGTGGGGAAAATCACAGACGAAGAGTACGAGGTTGTTTTTACACTTGCTTTCACACGCAATGTATCAAAAGCAGACCTCGAAAAAGTACGACTGCGTTACGTTCCCGATTACATTTGGGATCTCAAACTCCAAGCAGACTATTGGAGGGAGGCACATCGAAGATACCAGGACCACGTATCTCTGCATAACTGGAGAGAATACGAAATTCAAATGAAAGACGAACTCAACAAACACAAGAGGATCTTGAAGAATTTCGACACAGTGAGACGGATGTGCGCGGTATCGGACGACAAGAACCATTTCTCGCAGTGGCTTGATCCGGTACGCGTTCAAATCATTATCGATTATCTCAAACGCAATCGGAGTGACAGTGAAATATTTCACAAGCTGACGAGACACTTTCGCGGCAAGAAAAACGAATTGGACAATATTCTCTACCTTATATACGCTATATGGGCGATGTACGGAGAGGCGCGCAAGTGCGAACGTGGATCGACGATTTGTTCTGTCGAAAAGGCCTTTAAACTCTATTTTAAAGACGAACTCAACAAACAGAAGAGTGTCTTGAAGAATTTCGACACAGTGAGACGGATGTGCGCAGTATTGGACGACGAGAACCGTTTGATCCGGTATGCGATTAAATCATTGTCGATTATCTCAAACGCAATCGGAGTGACAGTGAAATATTTCACAAGCTGACGAGACACTTTCGCGGCAATAAAAATGATTTGGACAATATTCTCTATCTCATATAGGTACGCTGTATGGGCATTGTACGAAAAGCCCTATAATTTCTATTTTTGTTTGTATCATATTGTAAATATTTGTAAGTTAGTTTTAATTAGGTTAAGTTGTAAATTAAGCATGTTATTGTTAGATAGGTAGTAAATAGATAATAAATGAATGATTTTATGATAATTTTAATTCTTTTATTCATATATTACACTTTCCCTGTTACCTTTCTAATAATAAAGTCAATGGAAAAATTATATGCAATAAAAGGTTTTGGCTAGACATACAAAATAAAAAAAAAACTCAGTACATACGAGTAATAAGAATTGGCTAATGCTAATTCGGAATTTTACTGAGAATACGTGTTCGATAAGTCTTTTAGAAATGAATAGCATTCACTTATCACGTTACCACCAAGAGCTCTTTACAATTGTCTACCTTATCGGAGGATATAAGTTAAGACTATTAGTTTTTCTAGGAATTCGGCAAAAAAAATATTCATCACCTCATTAGACAACAATAGATAACGAGCACCGCAATGTTTCTACGAAGGAACAGGAGTGGGTTTTTAGTCAGTAAAAGTCTGACACTATCTCCCGCCCCGCCCAAGGGCGGGGGATGTCATAAGATGATTTTCCCACCGAAAAAAAAAAAAAAAAAAAAAAAAAACCTGCTGCCTAAAGTCATTGTTCTGTAGCGAGAAAGGGTAAAACTATGCTGAACGTATAGCGCCGTCTTTTTCTCTCCATTTGATCGGTCGTACTGCATAAAATCGCGGCGTTTCTTGTCAACTTATGCAGTCTTCTGTTAACCTTTGAAGTGTTCACGTCGCGTCACTTTGACAATCACCAAAGTTTACTTTGCTCAGCTTTAACGCGAGTAGAACCATACTTAGCGATGGCTCAAGTTACGGAGTTATCGCCATACAATATCGTGGGGAAAATCACAGACGAAGAGTACGAGGTTGTTTTTACACTTGCTTTCACACGCAATGTATCAAAAGCAGACCTCGAAAAAGTACGACTGCGTTACGTTCCCGATTACATTTGGGATCTCAAACTCCAAGCAGACTATTGGAGGGAGGCACATCGAAGATACCAGGACCACGTATCTCTGCATAACTGGAGAGAATACGAAATTCAAATGAAAGACGAACTCAACAAACACAAGAGGATCTTGAAGAATTTCGACACAGTGAGACGGATGTGCGCGGTATCGGACGACAAGAACCATTTCTCGCAGTGGCTTGATCCGGTACGCGTTCAAATCATTATCGATTATCTCAAACGCAATCGGAGTGACAGTGAAATATTTCACAAGCTGACGAGACACTTTCGCGGCAAGAAAAACGAATTGGACAATATTCTCTACCTTATATACGCTATATGGGCGATGTACGGAGAGGCGCGCAAGTGCGAACGTGGATCGACGATTTGTTCTGTCGAAAAGGCCTTTAAACTCTATTTTAAAGACGAACTCAACAAACACAAGAGTGTCTTGAAGAATTTCGACACAGTGAGACGGATGTGCGCAGTATTGGACGACGAGAACCGTTTGATCCGGTATGCGATTAAATCATTGTCGATTATCTCAAACGCAATCGGAGTGACAGTGAAATATTTCACAAGCTGACGAGACACTTTCGCGGCAATAAAAATGATTTGGACAATATTCTCTATCTCATATAGGTACGCTGTATGGGCATTGTACGAAAAGCCCTATAATTTCTATTTTTGTTTGTATCATATTGTAAATATTTGTAAGTTAGTTTTAATTAGGTTAAGTTGTAAATTAAGCATGTTATTGTTAGATAGGTAGTAAATAGATAATAAATGAATGATTTTATGATAATTTTAATTCTTTTATTCATATTACACTTTCCCTGTAACCTTTCTAATAATAAAGTCAATGGAAAAATTATATGCCATAAAAGGTTTTGGCTAGACATACAAAATAAAAAAAAAACTCAGTACATACGAGTAATAAGAATTGGCTAATGCTAATTCGGAATTTTACTGAGAATACGTGTTCGATAAGTCTTTTAGAAATGAATAGCATTCACTTATCACGTTACCACCAAGAGCTCTTTACAATTGTCTACCTTATCGGAGGATATAAGTTAAGACTATTAGTTTTTCTAGGAATTCGGCAAAAAAAATATTCATCACCTCATTAGACAACAATAGATAACGAGCACCGCAATGTTTATACCTGCTGCCTAAAGTCATTGTTCTGTAGCGAGAAAGGGTAAAACTATGCTGAACGTATAGCGCCGTCTTTTTCTCTCCATTTGATCGGTCGTACTGCATAAAATCGCGGCGTTTCTTGTCAACTTATGCAGTCTTCTGTTAACCTTTGAAATGTTCACGTCGCGTCACTTTGACAATCACCAAAGTTTACTTTGCTCAGCTTTAACGCGAGTAGAACCATACTTAGCGATGGCTCAAGTTACGGAGTTATCGCCATACAATATCGTGGGGAAAATCACAGACGAAGAGTACGAGGTTGTTTTTACACTTGCTTTCACACGCAATGTATCAAAAGCAGACCTCGAAAAAGTACGACTGCGTTACGTTCCCGATTACATTTGGGATCTCAAACTCCAAGCATACTATTGGAGGGAGGCACATCGAAGATACCAGGACCACGTATCTCTGCATAACTGGAGAGAATACGAAATTCAAATGAAAGACGAACTCAACAAACACAAGAGGATCTTGAAGAATTTCGACACAGTGAGACGGATGTGCGCGGTATCGGACGACGAGAACCATTTCTCGCATTGGCTTTATCCGGTACGCGTTCAAATCATTATCGATTATCTCAAACGCAATCGGAGTGACAGTGAAATATTTCACAAGCTGACGAGACACTTTCGCGGCAATAAAAATGATTTGGACAATATTCTCTATCTCATATAGGTACGCTGTATGGGCATTGTACGAAAAGCCCTATAATTTCTATTTTTGTTTGTATCATATTGTAAATATTTGTAAGTTAGTTTTAATTAGGTTAAGTTGTAAATTAAGCATGTTATTGTTAGATAGGTAGTAAATAGATAATAAATGAATGATTTTATGATAATTTTAATTCTTTTATTCATATTACACTTTCCCTGTAACCTTTCTAATAATAAAGTCAATGGAAAAATTATATGCCATAAAAGGTTTTGGCTAGACATACAAAATAAAAAAAAAACTCAGTACATACGAGTAATAAGAATTGGCTAATGCTAATTCGGAATTTTACTGAGAATACGTGTTCGATAAGTCTTTTAGAAATGAATAGCATTCACTTATCACGTTACCACCAAGAGCTCTTTACAATTGTCTACCTTATCGGAGGATATAAGTTAAGACTATTAGTTTTTCTAGGAATTCGGCAAAAAAAATATTCATCACCTCATTAGACAACAATAGATAACGAGCACCGCAATGTTTCTACCTGCTGCCTAAAGTCATTGTTCTGTAGCGAGAAAGGGTAAAACTATGCTGAACGTATAGCGCCGTCTTTTTCTCTCCATTTGATCGGTCGTATTGCATAAAATCGCGGCATTTCTTGTCAACTTATGCAGTCTTCTGTTAACCTTTGAAGTGTTCACGTCGCGTCACTTTGACAATCACCAAAGTTTACTTTGCTCAGCTTTAACGCGAGTAGAACCATACTTAGCGATGGCTCAAGTTACGGAGTTATCGCCATACAATATCGTGGGGAAAATCACAGACGAAGAGTACGAGGTTGTTTTTACACTTGCTTTCACACGCAATGTATCAAAAGCAGACCTCGAAAAAGTACGACTGCGTTACGTTCCCGATTACATTTGGGATCTCAAACTCCAAGCAGACTATTGGAGGGAGGCACATCGAAGATACCAGGACCACGTATCTCTGCATAACTGGAGAGAATACGAAATTCAAATGAAAGACGAACTCAACAAACACAAGAGGATCTTGAAGAATTTCGACACAGTGAGACGGATGTGCGCGGTATCGGACGACGAGAACCATTTCTCGCAGTGGCTTGATCCGGTACGCGTTCAAATCATTATCGATTATCTCAAACGCAATCGGAGTGACAGTGAAATATTTCACAAGCTGACGAGACACTTTCGCGGCAAGAAAAACGAATTGGACAATATTCTCTACCTCATATACGCTATATGGGCGATGTACGGAGAATTTCGAATACGGCCGTCACAGCCCAGTAGAGGCGCGCAAGTGCGAACGTGGATCGACGATTTGTTCTGTCGAAAAGGCCTTTAAACTCTATTTTAAAGACGAACTCAACAAACAGAAGAGTGTCTTGAAGAATTTCGACACATTGAGACGGATGTGCGCAGTATTGGACGACGAGAACCGTTTGATCCGGTATGCGATTAAATCATTGTCGATTATCTCAAACGCAATCGGAGTGACAGTGAAATATTTCACAAGCTGACGAGACACTTTCGCGGCAATAAAAATGATTTGGACAATATTCTCTATCTCATATAGGTACGCTGTATGGGCATTGTACAAAAAGCCCTATAATTTCTATTTTTGTTTGTATCATATTGTAAATATTTGTAAGTTAGTTTTAATTAGGTTAAGTTGTAAATTAAGCATGTTATTGTTAGATAGGTAGTAAATAGATAATAAATGAATGATTTTATGATAATTTTAATTCTTTTATTCATATTACACTTTCCCTGTAACCTTTCTAATAATAAAGTCAATGGAAAAATTATATGCCATAAAAGGTTTTGGCTAGACATACAAAATAAAAAAAAAACTCAGTACATACGAGTAATAAGAATTGGCTAATGCTAATTCGGAATTTTACTGAGAATACGTGTTCGATAAGTCTTTTAGAAATGAATAGCATTCACTTATCACGTTACCACCAAGAGCTCTTTACAATTGTCTACCTTATCGGAGGATATAAGTTAAGACTATTAGTTTTTCTAGGAATTCGGCAAAAAAAATATTCATCACCTCATTAGACAACAATAGATAACGAGCACCGCAATGTTTCTACCTGCTGCCTAAAGTCATTGTTCTGTAGCGAGAAAGGGTAAAACTATGCTGAACGTATAGCGCCGTCTTTTTCTCTCCATTTGATCGGTCGTACTGCATAAAATCGCGGCGTTTCTTGTCAACTTATGCAGTCTTCTGTTAACCTTTGAAGTGTTCACGTCGCGTCACTTTGACAATCACCAAAGTTTACTTTGCTCAGCTTTAACGCGAGTAGAACCATACTTAGCGATGGCTCAAGTTACGGAGTTATCGCCATACAATATCGTGGGGAAAATCACAGACGAAGAGTACGAGGTTGTTTTTACACTTGCTTTCACACGCAATGTATCAAAAGCAGACCTCGAAAAAGTACGACTGCGTTACGTTCCCGATTACATTTGGGATCTCAAACTCCAAGCAGACTATTGGAGGGAGGCACATCGAAGATACCAGGACCACGTATCTCTGCATAACTGGAGAGAATACGAAATTCAAATGAAAGACGAACTCAACAAACACAAGAGGATCTTGAAGAATTTCGACACAGTGAGACGGATGTGCGCGGTATCGGACGACGAGAACCATTTCTCGCAGTGGCTTGATCCGGTACGCGTTCAAATCATTATCGATTATCTCAAACGCAATCGGAGTGACAGTGAAATATTTCACAAGCTGACGAGACACTTTCGCGGCAAGAAAAACGAATTGGACAATATTCTCTACCTCATATACGCTATATGGGCGATGTACGGAGAATTTCGAATACGGCCGTCACAGCCCAGTAGTGGCGCGCAAGTGCGAACGTGGATCGACGATTTGTTCTGTCGAAAAGGCCTTTAAACTCTATTTTAAAGACGAACTCAACAAACACAAGAGTGTCTTGAAGAATTTCGACACAGTGAGACGGATGTGCGCAGTATTGGACGACGAGAACCGTTTGATCCGGTATGCGATTAAATCATTGTCGATTATCTCAAACGCAATCGGAGTGACAGTGAAATATTTCACAAGCTGACGAGACACTTTCGCGGCAATAAAAATGATTTGGACAATATTCTCTATCTCATATAGGTACGCTGTATGGGCATTGTACGAAAAGCCCTATAATTTCTATTTTTGTTTGTATCATATTGTAAATATTTGTAAGTTAGTTTTAATTAGGTTAAGTTGTAAACTAAGCATGTTATTGTTAGATAGGTAGTAAATAGATAATAAATGAATGATTTTATGATAATTTTAATTCTTTTATTCATATTACACTTTCCCTGTAACCTTTCTAATAATAAAGTCAATGGAAAAATTATATGCCATAAAAGGTTTTGGCTAGACATACAAAATAAAAAAAAAACTCAGTACATACGAGTAATAAGAATTGGCTAATGCTAATTCGGAATTTTACTGCGAATACGTGTTCGATAAGTCTTGTAGAAATGAATAGCATTCACTTATCACGTTACCACCAAGAGCTCTTTACAATTGTCTACCTTATCGGAGGATATAAGTTAAGACTATTGGTTTTTCTAGGAATTCGGCAAAAAAAATATTCATCACCTCATTAGACAACAATAGATAACGAGCACCGCAATGTTTCTACCTGCTGCCTAAAGTCATTGTTCTGTAGCGAGAAAGGGTAAAACTATGCTCAAGTTACGGAGTTATCGCCATACAATATCGTGGGGAAAATCACAGACGAAGAGTACGAGGTTGTTTTTACACTTGCTTTCACACGCAATGTATCAAAAGCAGACCTCGAAAAAGTACGACTGCGTTACGTTCCCGATTACATTTGGGATCTCAAACTCCAAGCAGACTATTGGAGGGAGGCACATCGAAGATACCAGGACCACGTATCTCTGCATAACTGGAGAGAATACGAAATTCAAATGAAAGACGAACTCAACAAACACAAGAGGATCTTGAAGAATTTCGACACAGTGAGACGGATGTGCGCGGTATCGGACGACGAGAACCATTTCTCGCAGTGGCTTGATCCGGTACGCGTTCAAATCATTATCGATTATCTCAAACGCAATCGGAGTGACAGTGAAATATTTCACAAGCTGACGAGACACTTTCGCGGCAAGAAAAACGAATTGGACAATATTCTCTACCTCATATACGCTATATGGGCGATGTACGGAGAATTTCGAATACGGCCGTCACAGCCCAGTAGAGGCGCGCAAGTGCGAACGTGGATCGACGATTTGTTCTGTCGAAAAGGCCTTTAAACTCTATTTTAAAGACGAACTCAACAAACAGAAGAGTGTCTTGAAGAATTTCGACACAGTGAGACGGATGTGCGCAGTATTGGACGACGAGAACCGTTTGATCCGGTATGCGATTAAATCATTGTCGATTATCTCAAACGCAATCGGAGTGACAGTGAAATATTTCACAAGCTGACGAGACACTTTCGCGGCAATAAAAATGATTTGGACAATATTCTCTATCTCATATAGGTACGCTGTATGGGCATTGTACGAAAAGCCCTATAATTTCTATTTTTGTTTGTATCATATTGTAAATATTTGTAAGTTAGTTTTAATTAGGTTAAGTTGTAAATTAAGCATGTTATTGTTAGATAGGTAGTAAATAGATAATAAATGAATGATTTTATGATAATTTTAATTCTTTTATTCATATATTACACTTTCCCTGTAACCTTTCTAATAATAAAGTCAATGGAAAAATTATATGCCATAAAAGGTTTTGGCTAGACATACAAAATAAAAAAAAAACTCAGTACATACGAGTAATAAGAATTGGCTAATGCTAATTCGGAATTTTACTGAGAATACGTGTTCGATAAGTCTTTTAGAAATGAATAGCATTCACTTATCACGTTACCACCAAGAGCTCTTTACAATTGTCTACCTTATCGGAGGATATAAGTTAAGACTATTAGTTTTTCTAGGAATTCGGCAAAAAAAATATTCATCACCTCATTAGACAACAATAGATAACGAGCACCGCAATGTTTCTACCTGCTGCCTAAAGTCATTTTTCTGTAGGGAGAAAGGGTAAAACTATGCTGAACGTATAGCGCCGTCTTTTTCTCTCCATTTGATCGGTCGTATTGCATAAAATCGCGGCATTTCTTGTCAACTTATGCAGTCTTCTGTTAACTTTTGAAGTGTTCACGTCGCGTCACTTTGACAATCACCAAAGTTTACTTTGCTCAGCTTTAACGCGAGTAGAACCATACTTAGCGATGGCTCAAGTTACGGAGTTATCGCCATACAATATCGTGGGGAAAATCACAGACGAAGAGTACGAGGTTGTTTTTACACTTGCTTTCACACGCAATGTATCAAAAGCAGACCTCGAAAAAGTACGACTGCGTTACGTTCCCGATTACATTTGGGATCTCAAACTCCAAGCAGACTATTGGAGGGAGGCACATCGAAGATACCAGGACCACGTATCTCTGCATAACTGGAGAGAATACGAAATTCAAATGAAAGACGAACTCAACAAACACAAGAGGATCTTGAAGAATTTCGACACAGTGAGACGGATGTGCGCGGTATCGGACGACGAGAACCATTTCTCGCAGTGGCTTGATCCGGTACGCGTTCAAATCATTATCGATTATCTCAAACGCAATCGGAGTGACAGTGAAATATTTCACAAGCTGACGAGACACTTTCGCGGCAAGAAAAACGAATTGGACAATATTCTCTACCTCATATACGCTATATGGGCGATGTACGGAGAATTTCGAATACGGCCGTCACAGCCCAGTAGAGGCGCGCAAGTGCGAACGTGGATCGACGATTTGTTCTGTCGAAAAGGCCTTTAAACTCTATTTTAAAGACGAACTCAACAAACAGAAGAGTGTCTTGAAGAATTTCGACACAGTGAGACGGATGTGCGCAGTATTGGACGACGAGAACCGTTTGATCCGGTATGCGATTAAATCATTGTCGATTATCTCAAACGCAATCGGAGTGACAGTGAAATATTTCACAAGCTGACGAGACACTTTCGCGGCAATAAAAATGATTTGGACAATATTCTCTATCTCATATAGGTACGCTGTATGGGCATTGTACGAAAAGCCCTATAATTTCTATTTTTGTTTGTATCATATTGTAAATATTTGTAAGTTAGTTTTAATTAGGTTAAGTTGTAAATTAAGCATGTTATTGTTAGATAGGTAGTAAATAGATAATAAATGAATGATTTTATGATAATTTTAATTCTTTTATTCATATATTACACTTTCCCTGTAACCTTTCTAATAATAAAGTCAATGGAAAAATTATATGCCATAAAAGGTTTTGGCTAGACATACAAAATAAAAAAAAACTCAGTACATACGAGTAATAAGAATTGGCTAATGCTAATTCGGAATTTTACTGAGAATACGTGTTCGATAAGTCTTTTAGAAATGAATAGCATTCACTTATCACGTTACCACCAAGAGCTCTTTACAATTGTCTACCTTATCGGAGGATATAAGTTAAGACTATTAGTTTTTCTAGGAATTCGGCAAAAAAAATATTCATCACCTCATTAGACAACAATAGATAACGAGCACCGCAATGTTTCTACGAAGGAACAGGAGTGGGTTTTTAGTCAGTAAAAGTCTGACACTATCTCCCGCCCCGCCCAAGGGCGGGGGATGTCATAAGATGATTTTCCCACCGAAAAAAAAAAAAAAAAAAAAAAAACAAAAAAAAAAAAAAAAAGAAAACCTGCTGCCTAAAGTCATTGTTCTGTAGCGAGAAAGGGTCAAACTATGCTGAACGTATAGCGCCGTCTTTTTCTCTCCATTTGATCGGTCGTACTGCATAAAATCGCGGCGTTTCTTGTCAACTTATGCAGTCTTCTGTTAACCTTTGAAGTATTCACGTCGCGTCACTTTGACAATCACCAAAGTTTACTTTGCTCAGCTTTAACGCGAGTAGAACCATACTTAGCGATGGCTCAAGTTACGGAGTTATCGCCATACAATATCGTGGGGAAAATTACAGACGAAGAGTACGAGGTTGTTTTTACACTTGCTTTTACACGCAATGTATCAAAAGCTGACCTCGAAAAAGTACGACTGCGTTACGTTCCCGATTACATTTGGGATCTCAAACTCCAAGCAGACTATTGGAGGGAGGCACATCGAAGATACCAGGACCACGTATCTCTGCATAACTGGAGAGAATACGAAATTCAAATGAAAGACGAACTCAACAAACACAAGAGGATCTTGAAGAATTTCGACACAGTGAGACGGATGTGCGCGGTATCGGACGACGAGAACCATTTCTCGCAGTGGCTTGATCCGGTACGCGTTCAAATCATTATCGATTATCTCAAACGCAATCGGAGTGACAGTGAAATATTTCACAAGCTGACGAGACACTTTCGCGGCAAGAAAAACGAATTGGACAATATTCTCTACCTCATATACGCTATATGGGCGATGTACGGAGAATTTTGAATACGGCCGTCACAGTCCAGTAGAGGCGCGCAAGTGCAAACGTGGATCGACGATTTATTCTGTCGAAAAGGCCTTTAAACTCTATTTTAAAGACGAACTCAACAAACACAAGAGTGTCTTGAAGAATTTCGACACAGTGAGACGGATGTGCGCAGTATTGGACGACGAGAACCGTTTGATCCGGTATGCGATTAAATCATTGTCGATTATCTCAAACGCAATCGGAGTGACAGTGAAATATTTCACAAGCTGACGAGACACTTTCGCGGCAATAAAAATGATTTGGACAATATTCTCTATCTCATATAGGTACGCTGTATGGGCATTGTACGAAAAGCCCTATAATTTCTATTTTTGTTTGTATCATATTGTAAATATTTGTAAGTCAGTTTTAATTAGGTTAAGTTGTAAATTAAGCATGTTATTTTTAGATAGGTAGTAAATAGATAATAAATGAATGATTTTATGATAATTTTAATTCTTTTATTCATATTACACTTTCCCTGTAACCTTTCTAATAATAAAGTCAATGGAAAAATTATATGCCATAAAAGGTTTTGGCTAGACATACAAAATAAAAAAGAAACTCAGTACATACGAGTAATAAGAATTGGCTAATGCTAATTCGGAATTTTACTGAGAATACGTGTTCGATAAGTCTTTTAGAAATGAATAACATTCACTTATCACGTTACCACCAAGAGCTCTTTACAATTGTCTACCTTATCGGAGGATATAAGTTAAGACTATTATTTTTTCTAGGAATTCGGCAAAAAAAATATTCATCACCTCATTAGACAACAATAGATAACGAGCACCGCAATGTTTCTACCTGCTGCCTAAAGTCATTGTTCTGTAGCGAGAAAGGGTAAAACTATGGTGAACGTATAGCGCCGTCTTTTTCTCTCCATTTGATCGGTCGTACTGCATAAAATCGCGGCGTTTCTTGTCAACTTATGCAGTCTTCTGTTAACCTTTGAAGTGTTCACGTCGCGTCACTTTGACAATCACCAAAGTTTACTTTGCTCAGCTTTAACGCGAGTAGAACCATACTTAGCGATGGCTCAAGTTACGGAGTTATCGCCATACAATATCGTGGGGAAAATCACAGACGAAGAGTACGAGGTTGTTTTTACACTTGCTTTCACACGCAATGTATCAAAAGCAGACCTCGAAAAAGTACGACTGCGTTACGTTCCCGATTACATTTGGGATCTCAAACTCCAAGCAGACTATTGGAGGGAGGCACATCGAAGATACCAGGACCACGTATCTCTGCATAACTGGAGAGAATACGAAATTCAAATGAAAGACGAACTCAACAAACACAAGAGGATCTTGAAGAATTTCGACACAGTGAGACGGATGTGCGCGGTATCGGACGACGAGAACCATTTCTCGCAGTGGCTTGATCCGGTACGCGTTCAAATCATTATCGATTATCTCAAACGCAATCGAAGCGACATTGAAATATTTCACAAGCTGACGAGACACTTTCGCGGCAAGAAAAACGAATTGGACAATATTCTCTACCTTATATACGCTATATGGGCGATGTACGGAGAATTTCGAATACGGCCGTCACAGCCCAGTAGAGGCGCGCAAGTGCGAACGTGGATCGACGATTTGTTCTGTCGAAAAGGCCTTTAAACTCTATTTTAAAGACGAACTCAACAAACACCAGAGTGTCTTGAAGAATTTCGACACAGTGAGACGGATGTGCGCAGTATTGGACGACGAGAACCGTTTGATCCGGTATGCGATTAAATCATTGTCGATTATCTCAAACGCAATCGGAGTGACAGTGAAATATTTCACAAGCTGACGAGACACTTTCGCGGCAATAAAAATGATTTGGACAATATTCTCTATCTCATATAGGTACGCTGTATGGGCATTGTACGAAAAGCCCTATAATTTCTATTTTTGTTTGTATCATATTGTAAATATTTGTAAGTTAGTTTTAATTAGGTTAAGTTGTAAATTAAGCATGTTATTTTTAGATAGGTAGTAAATAGATAATAAATGAATGATTTTATGATAATTTTAATTCTTTTATTCATATTACACTTTCCCTGTAACCTTTCTAATAATAAAGTCAATGGAAAAATTATATGCCATAAAAGGTTTTGGCTAGACATACAAAATAAAAAAGAAACTCAGTACATACGAGTAATAAGAATTGGCTAATGCTAATTCGGAATTTTACTGAGAATACGTGTTCGTACGATCATATGGAGAGAAAAAGACGGCGCTATACGTTCAGCATAGTTTTACCCTTTCTCGCTACAGAACAATGACTTTAGGCAGCAGGTAGAAACATTGCGGTGCTCGTTATCTATTGTTGTCTAATGAGGTGATGAATATTTTTTTTGCCGAATTCCTAGAAAAACTAATAGTCTTAACTTATATCCTCCGATAAGGTAGACAATTGTAAAGAGCTCTTGGTGGTAACGTGATAAGTGAATGCTATTCATTTCTACAAGACTTATCGAACACGTACTCTTTTGTTTGGACTCTCTGTAAACGCGCCTCATCAGAAGGACATAGTTCTAGCCGTCTCTTCAGTTCAAAAATAATTTAATAAGTTTTGAGTGACTTCTAGCTAAATAATATTTTATCTACATAGTTTAATTATATGTGGGAACATTATTCAATAATAAAAAATCAAGATACAGAAGTGATTCTAAGATTTACGTAAACAAAGTCGTAATAGTGCAAATCACGGTGGACATTGTGACTCAACGGCCGCTGCGGCTAGTGCACGGGAGTTTCGCGGTTGTGCGTACTGCTTAGATACCACAGTAGCGCGCGACGCAAGTCAGTGACGTATCGCTGTCGAGTTTTCTACGATTGGCGAACTTGTTTGACAGTAGCGGTGTGTTTACGAGGAACGCGGCAAGGATTTATGACAGTAACGTACCACAATAACAACAAATTATCTTTATTTTGTTATAATCTGCTTCCATTCTCACATTTCTAAAATGCCTCGCGTTGAACGCTCACCACCTTCTACTCCTATTGATGAAATACTGAGAAACCAATCTTCTCCTGACGTAACAGCCACCCAAAAGCAACCCGCTTCTGGGGTTAGTAACATCACTTCCAGAAACAAAAACAAACGCCTACGACCAAACTCCTCACCTGAAACATCCTCTCCACAAACTTTTGAGGAAAGGATAATGGATATGCTCACATCTTTAAAGAAAGAACAGGATAGCTTGCTAAAACGTCTCACATCAGACATGACTGAAATAAAGCAACAAATTAAAGACATACAAAAAAGCTACACCGAAACTGAAAAGTGGAGGGATTACATGGATGCGGAATATGATAGTATGAAGCTGAGCATCTCCACCTTAGAAAAGGAGCGTCTAGAGCAGCGCGATTATATAGCAGAGCTGGAGAGGAAGGTTGAAGATTTACAAACCGGTTCCCGTTCTTCAGCCATTGAGATAAGAAATGTCGCTTCCAGCGAGAGTGAGTCAGCTGCTGACCTTACCGCCATAGTGGTAAAAACCTGCAGTGCTATCCAGGTACCGGTGGATTCATCCCAGATTCGCGACGTATATCGTCTACCAGGCAAAAAAGGCTATAACAGACCAATTGTTGCAGAGTTTTTAACAGTACCTGTCAAAACAAAAGTTCTTGAAGCATCTCGCGCTTTCAATAAAAACCGAGCCGCAACTGAAAAACTGAATACTGGGCATATAGGAATTGGTGGTCAACTCAAACCAATATACGTAGCGGAACACCTCCCCGCCAGTATGAGAAAGCTATTTTTTGAAGCACGTAATTTTGCCAAACTAAATAGCTATAGATTTTACTGGTTTCAAAATGGGAAGATATTTCTACGCGAAAAAGAGGGTCTTAAACCCACAATTATTAATAATTTATCTTGTTTTAAAAAAATTCAAAAACCCGTTCAGTAATTGTATACCTTTTTTAATTTTAATTTATTATGGTATGATGCATGCAAATTTTTATTTTTATTTAATTGTATCAAATGATAACCCTACTATGTTTTGTTTTAACTGTTGTATCCTGATTAATGCATTTAATGTAATCTTCAGCCATCAAAAAAAGGCCCGACACATAACACTATGCGCCCTTACTCTAAAGACAAATTACTGTCACCGTGATTCCGAAATGGTAACTTTATGCTCCACCTGTAATCTGACCGTTTACTGGTCGCAAAAACTCATGCGCCTCTGCTGTGCATCTTGTCTGTTTGTATGCACTAGGCTTTGCTCCATTTTTAATTATAGTTATTTTAAGATTTCAGATATGCTTCACATTTCTGCGCAATGGATAATAACGCTTAAAAATGCTTGACATTAGTATAGTGTCTGATGAGATCGATTCCTTTGGTGTTACCCAAGCCTACGCTTGCAGACCTGAAGAGTGCACACGATTTCTCACTAGTACAGACAAATCTATTAAAATCTTACAGCTAAATATACGTAGTGTTCTTTGCAATTTCGATAGTTTTAGGGTATTTCTAATTAGTATTAAAGTTACGTGCGATGTCATAATCTTATCAGAATGCTGGTTAAATGCGTACACAACGATTCCGCCACTCGAGGGGTACACTGCTTACAGTACTACCACGCCCATTAACCAAAATGATGGAGTCATAGTTTACGTAAGAGCTAGCTTGCCTCACTCGGTGACGGAACCTGAGTTTTCGGAAGTTAGTTGCCTGCTGTGCCACTTAAAGGATGTTGATTTGTGTTTGGTTGCTCTTTATCGGTCACCCTCATTACGGAACATAGATTACTTTCTTGATGGATTGAATACTGTGCTTACTGCTGAGTCCTCTTTTAAAAATGTTGTTTTGATGGGTGACATAAATATCAATATCATTCTAGCTGCTCACAATCGGCAGGCGAACGAGTATCTAAATCTAACCGCTTCTCACGGCCTCCTGCCATCGCACGTATACCCCACCCGTGATTCAAATTGTCTGGATCACGTAATGATCAAGACTGATTTAGATTCGATTACTTTGGTTTTTGACACGCACATCACCGATCACAAGCCAACACTTTCGATATAAAACCAACAGTGGCACCAACTACACCTAAAACGAAACGTATTGTGGTTGATTATCCCGCTGTAATCACGGAGATCACAGATACAGATTTCAGCTCAATTCTTCAAGTCAATGACGCGAATATTGCTGCAGATCTACTGATATCTGGTATTAGTTCGGTTATAGAAAAACATTATAAGTCAGTTCGTGTACCCTCCAGGAATAGAATCCTCAAACCTTGGATAACCAGCGGCTTACTTCGCTGTATCCGCAATAAAGACCACATGCTGCGCAAGCTGATGATGAACCCTGCTAATTTAACCCTTAAACTAACTTTTGCCCGGTATCGGAATTTCTGCAACAAATTACTTAAAAACTTAAAGATTGCCTATGAAAGGACGGAATTTCAAAAAGCTAAAAACAATCCTAAAGCTATGTGGAATGTTATTAAAAATATAACTCATAAGCATCGAACCGCGGTTTCGCCTACCGAGTTACTTGATGCTAATCCTGACAGGATCTCTTCAATAAATTATGTAAATGATTTTTTCGCAAATATAGGCAAAAGTCTGGCAGATAAGTTCGCGACAATGTCATCTAGCGAAAAGCCCGCATGCGATACTCCAATCGGCTCTTTCGTTCTTCTACCGACTGACGAAGCGGAGGTCGAAAGAATTATTATTGGTTTGCGATCAGATGCCGCAATGGGCTGGGATGGAATACCGTCACGCCTCTTAAAGTCTTGCTCACGTGCTCTTGTCCCAGCAATAACTCATGTTTGCAACAGAGCCATTAATACAGGCTGTTTCCCAAAAGCTTTTAAAAAAGCACTGGTACATCCAATCTTCAAGAGTGGGGACAGGCACAGTGTTACCAATTATAGGCCTATATCTGTCTTACCTGCCCTCTCAAAAATTTTAGAGAAAATTCTGAATACTCGGTTAACTAACTTTCTGGAATCACATCATCTCTTAGCTAATAACCAATTTGGTTTCAGAAAATGCAAATCGACTGAAGACGCTGTTAGCTCTTTTATAGACTGTACGGTAGCTAAGCTCGATGCCAGAAAGAGGTGCATAGGTATTTTTTTAGACCTATCCAAGGCATTTGACACTGTGTCTGTTCCACATCTTTTAACAAAACTAGAGGCTATCGGTGTTAGGGGTGATACCCTCGAAATCTTTCGAGATTATCTTGCTGATCGGGAGCAGTGTGTCAGGATTGATGGGTTGGTAAGTGATGTCAAAACAGTGAGTTTTGGTGTGCCTCAAGGCTCAATACTTGGACCAACCCTTTTTCTTGTTTATGTCAACAATTTGTGCAAACTTTCCCTGACAAATTGTTCAATATTTGCGTATGCTGATGACACGGCTTTACTTGTACACGGTGATAATTGGACTGAGGCAATAAATCACGCCGAAAACTCATTGGCGGCAGTGATGAGCTGGCTGTACAACAACCTTCTTACTGTAAATCTGTCAAAAACTACCTTCTTACCCTTTTCCTCACAAACCGTTGCATTACCTGCCCCTGATTCAATTATTCTGAGGGCTCATTCTTGTTCTCTAAATGCACAGTGTTCCTGTCCTCCGTTAGCAAGATCGACTACCGTTAAATATCTCGGAGTACAAATTGATAGCTTATTGAATTGGAAAACTCATATTTATTGTGTTGTCTCTCGGGTTCGTAAACTTCTATATATTTTCAAAAAATTGCGATACTCTGCAGACCACACTACTTTAAAAACAGTTTATTACGCTCTGTGTCAGTCATTACTTATATACTGTATAAGTGTTTGGGGAGGTGCAGCCAAGACTATCCTTATAGACCTTGAACGAGCACAAAGGGCAGTCCTGAAGGTCATGACCTCCAAACCTTTCAGGTATCCTACAGTCAGTCTATTTAGAGACTGTAAAGTTCTGTCTGTTAGGCAGCTCTTCGTACTTCATGTAATTATGCGTAAACACATGTCGCTGAAGTACGATGCCAGTATTCGAGATAAGCGCCAACGCTATAGGGTATGCCCTACTCCAATTTGTAGGACGGCACTTGCTCGGAGACATTTCTACGGTATCGGAAGCCACTTATATAATAAAACCAACAAATATTGCTCTATTTATAACTCTAAATTACAGGAATGTAAGAGAAGGGTTTATGACTGGTTACTGTTGCAGAGTTATAATGAAACAGAGGAGCTCTTGAGGTTATAATCTCAGTAATCTCGGTAATACACGACCTAGACCTGTGCCATGACGTTTGGAGTGAGATTGTTTCGTTCTTATTTCCGGTGTGGGTAGGAGATGGCGCTAGACAACCTGTGTAGCTCTGTCTCTTGCACGCGCTGGGGTGGGAGTGGAGCGGTCTTGCTTTGAACGTCATGGTAACCCCCCTACACATGAACAGTCTGTGCACAAACTTTACACTACTTCATAAAGTCACAACATCACATGTACCCTCATGCACCACACTTGCATAAATGAAAGGATCAATTTTGATTTTTACCTTTTGGCTTTGGAGTTTTTTTGCCTTCTGATATTCTTTTAATGTTCTTTTAATGTAAAAATAGCGTGAGAATCCTGGTACCCATAACACAAGTTAAATCTTTCCTTGGGTACCAGATTCATTACAAATACTTACTTGTTACTTCTGACTCTAATTGTTCTTGTTTTCTAATATCTGTTTGTTCTATGTGTTGTTTGTAAGTGTTTGAGTGTACAAAATTTTTTGATACAATAAATTATTATTATTATTATTATAAGGTAGAGAATATTGTCCAATTCGTTTTTCTTGCCGCGAAAGTGTCTCGTCAGCTTGTGAAATATTTCACTGTCACTCCGATTGCGTTTGAGATAATCGATAATGATTTGAACGCGTACCGGATCAAGCCACTGCGAGAAATGGTTCTCGTCGTCCGATACCGCGCACATCCGTCTCACTGTGTCGAAATTCTTCAAGATCCTCTTGTGTTTGTTGAGTTCGTCTTTCATTTGAATTTCGTATTCTCTCCAGTTATGCAGAGATACGTGGTCCTGGTATCTTCGAAGTGCCTCCCTCCAATAGTCTGCTTGGAGTTTGAGATCCCAAATGTAATCGGGAACGTAACGCAGTCGTACTTTTTCGAGGTCAGCTTTTGATACATTGCGTGTGAAAGCAAGTGTAAAAACAACCTCGTACTCTTCGTCTGTAATTTTCCCCACGATATTGTATGGCGATAACTCCGTAACTTGAGCCATCGCTAAGTATGGTTCTACTCGCGTTAAAGCTGAGCAAAGTAAACTTTGGTGATTGTCAAAGTGACGCGACGTGAACACTTCAAAGGTTAACAGAAGACTGCATAAGTTGACAAGAAACGCCGCGATTTTATGCAGTACGACCGATCAAATGGAGAGAAAAAGACGGCGCTATACGTTCAGCATAGTTTTACCCTTTCTCGCTACAGAACAATGACTTTAGGCAGCAGGTTTTTTTTTTTTTTTTTTTTTTTGTTTTTTTTTTTTTTTCGGTGGGAAAATCATCTTATGACATCCCCCGCCCTTGGGCGGGGCGGGAGATAGTGTCAGACTTTTACTGACTAAAAACCCACTCCTGTTCCTTCGTAGAAACATTGCGGTGCTCGTTATCTATTGTTGTCTAATGAGGTGATGAATATTTTTTTTGCCGAATTCCTAGAAAAACTAATAGTCTTAACTTATATCCTCCGATAAGGTAGACAATTGTAAAGAGCTCTTGGTGGTAACGTGATAAGTGAATGCTATTCATTTCTAAAAGACTTATCGAACACGTATTCTCAGTAAAATTCCGAATTAGCATTAGCCAATTCTTATTACTCGTATGTACTGAGTTTTTTTTTTATTTTGTATGTCTAGCCAAAACCTTTTATGGCATATAATTTTTCCATTGACTTTATTATTAGAAAGGTTACAGGGAAAGTGTAATATATGAATAAAAGAATTAAAATTATCATAAAATCATTCATTTATTATCTATTTACTACCTATCTAACAATAACATGCTTAATTTACAACTTAACCTAATTAAAACTAACTTACAAATATTTACAATATGATACAAACAAAAATAGAAATTATAGGGCTTTTCGTACAATGCCCATACAGCGTACCTATATGAGATAGAGAATATTGTCCAAATCATTTTTATTGCCGCGAAAGTGTCTCGTCAGCTTGTGAAATATTTCACTGTCACTCCGATTGCGTTTGAGATAATCGACAATGATTTAATCGCATACCGGATCAAACGGTTCTCGTCGTCCAATACTGCGCACATCCGTCTCACTGTGTCGAAATTCTTCAAGACACTCTTCTGTTTGTTGAGTTCGTCTTTAAAATAGAGTTTAAAGGCCTTTTCGACAGAACAAATCGTCGATCCACGTTCGCACTTGCGCGCCTCTACTGGGCTGTGACGGCCGTATTCGAAATTCTCCGTACATCGCCCATATAGCGTATATGAGGTAGAGAATATTGTCCAATTCGTTTTTCTTGCCGCGAAAGTGTCTCGTCAGCTTGTGAAATATTTCACTGTCACTCCGATTGCGTTTGAGATAATCGATAATGATTTGAACGCGTACCGGATCAAGCCACTGCGAGAAATGGTTCTCGTCGTCCGATACCGCGCACATCCGTCTCACTGTGTCGAAATTCTTCAAGATCCTCTTGTGTTTGTTGAGTTCGTCTTTCATTTGAATTTCGTATTCTCTCCAGTTATGCAGAGATACGTGGTCCTGGTATCTTCGATGTGCCTCCCTCCAATAGTCTGCTTGGAGTTTGAGATCCCAAATGTAATCGGGAACGTAACGCAGTCGTACTTTTTCGAGGTCTGCTTTTGATACATTGCGTGTGAAAGCAAGTGTAAAAACAACCTCGTACTCTTCGTCTGTGATTTTCCCCACGATATTGTATGGCGATAACTCCGTAACTTGAGCCATCGCTAAGTATGGTTCTACTCGCGTTAAAGCTGAGCAAAGTAAACTTTGGTGATTGTCAAAGTGACGCGACGTGAACACTTCAAAGGTTAACAGAAGACTGCATAAGTTGACAAGAAACGCCGCGATTTTATGCAGTACGACCGATCAAATGGAGAGAAAAAGACGGCGCTATACGTTCAGCATAGTTTTACCCTTTCTCGCTACAGAACAATGACTTTAGGCAGCAGGTTTTTTTTTTTTTTTTTTTTTTTTTTTTTTGGGTGGGAAAATCATCTTATGACATCCCCCGCCCTTGGGCGGGGCGGGAGATAGTGTCAGACTTTTACTGACTAAAAACCCACTCCTGTTCCTTCGTAGAAACATTGCGGTGCTCGTTATCTATTGTTGTCTAATGAGGTGATGAATATTTTTTTTGCCGAATTCCTAGAAAAACTAATAGTCTTAACTTATATCCTCCGATAAGGTAGACAATTGTAAAGAGCTCTTGGTGGTAACGTGATAAGTGAATGCTATTCATTTCTAAAAGACTTATCGAACACGTATTCTCAGTAAAATTCCGAATTAGCATTAGCCAATTCTTATTACTCGTATGTACTGAGTTTTTTTTTTATTTTGTATGTCTAGCCAAAACCTTTTATTGCATATAATTTTTCCATTGACTTTATTATTAGAAAGGTTACAGGGAAAGTGTAATATATGAATAAAAGAATTAAAATTATCATAAAATCATTCATTTATTATCTATTTACTACCTATCTAACAATAACATGCTTAATTTACAACTTAACCTAATTAAAACTAACTTACAAATATTTACAATATGATACAAACAAAAATAGAAATTATAGGGCTTTTCGTACAATGCCCATACAGCGTACCTATATGAGATAGAGAATATTGTCCAAATCATTTTTATTGCCGCGAAAGTGTCTCGTCAGCTTGTGAAATATTTCACTGTCACTCCGATTGCGTTTGAGATAATCGACAATGATTTAATCGCATACCGGATCAAACGGTTCTCGTCGTCCAATACTGCGCACATCCGTCTCACTGTGTCGAAATTCTTCAAGACACTCTTCTGTTTGTTGAGTTCGTCTTTAAAATAGAGTTTAAAGGCCTTTTCGACAGAACAAATCGTCGATCCACGTTCGCACTTGCGCGCCTCTACTGGGCTGTGACGGCCGTATTCGAAATTCTCCGTACATCGCCCATATAGCGTATATGAGGTAGAGAATATTGTCCAATTCGTTTTTCTTGCCGCGAAAGTGTCTCGTCAGCTTGTGAAATATTTCACTGTCACTCCGATTGCGTTTGAGATAATCGATAACGATTTGAACGCGTACCGGATCAAGCCACTGCGAGAAATGGTTCTCGTCGTCCGATACCGCGCACATCCGTCTCACTGTGTCGAAATTCTTCAAGATCCTCTTGTGTTTGTTGAGTTCGTCTTTCATTTGAATTTCGTATTCTCTCCAGTTATGCAGAGATACGTGGTCCTGGTATCTTCGATGTGCCTCCCTCCAATAGTCTGCTTGGAGTTTGAGATCCCAAATGTAATCGGGAACGTAACGCAGTCGTACTTTTTCGAGGTCTGCTTTTGATACATTGCGTGTGAAAGCAAGTGTAAAAACAACCTCGTACTCTTCGTCTGTGATTTTCCCCACGATATTGTATGGCGATAACTCCGTAACTTGAGCCATCGCTAAGTATGGTTCTACTCGCGTTAAAGCTGAGCAAAGTAAACTTTGGTGATTGTCAAAGTGACGCGACGTGAACACTTCAAAGGTTAACAGAAGACTGCATAAGTTGACAAGAAATGCCGCGATTTTATGCAATACGACCGATCAAATGGAGAGAAAAAGACGGCGCTATACGTTCAGCATAGTTTTACCCTTTCTCCCTACAGAACAATGACTTTAGGCAGCAGGTAGAAACATTGCGGTGCTCGTTATCTATTGTTGTCTAATGAGGTGATGAATATTTTTTTTGCCGAATTCCTAGAAAAACTAATAGTCTTAACTTATATCCTCCGATAAGGTAGACAATTGTAAAGAGCTCTTGGTGGTAACGTGATAAGTGAATGCTATTCATTTCTAAAAGACTTATCGAACACGTATTCTCAGTAAAATTCCGAATTAGCATTAGCCAATTCTTATTACTCGTATGTACTGAGTTTTTTTTTTATTTTGTATGTCTAGCCAAAACCTTTTATGGCATATAATTTTTCCATTGACTTTATTATTAGAAAGGTTACAGGGAAAGTGTAATATGAATAAAAGAATTAAAATTATCATAAAATCATTCATTTATTATCTATTTACTACCTATCTAACAATAACATGCTTAGTTTACAACTTAACCTAATTAAAACTAACTTACAAATATTTACAATATGATACAAACAAAAATAGAAATTATAGGGCTTTTCGTACAATGCCCATACAGCGTACCTATATGAGATAGAGAATATTGTCCAAATCATTTTTATTGCCGCGAAAGTGTCTCGTCAGCTTGTGAAATATTTCACTGTCACTCCGATTGCGTTTGAGATAATCGACAATGATTTAATCGCATACCGGATCAAACGGTTCTCGTCGTCCAATACTGCGCACATCCGTCTCACTGTGTCGAAATTCTTCAAGACACTCTTGTGTTTGTTGAGTTCGTCTTTAAAATAGAGTTTAAAGGCCTTTTCGACAGAACAAATCGTCGATCCACGTTCGCACTTGCGCGCCTCTACTGGGCTGTGACGGCCGTATTCGAAATTCTCCGTACATCGCCCATATAGCGTATATGAGGTAGAGAATATTGTCCAATTCGTTTTTCTTGCCGCGAAAGTGTCTCGTCAGCTTGTGAAATATTTCACTGTCACTCCGATTGCGTTTGAGATAATCGATAATGATTTGAACGCGTACCGGATCAAGCCACTGCGAGAAATGGTTCTCGTCGTCCGATACCGCGCACATCCGTCTCACTGTGTCGAAATTCTTCAAGATCCTCTTGTGTTTGTTGAGTTCGTCTTTCATTTGAATTTCGTATTCTCTCCAGTTATGCAGAGATACGTGGTCCTGGTATCTTCGATGTGCCTCCCTCCAATAGTCTGCTTGGAGTTTGAGATCCCAAATGTAATCGGGAACGTAACGCAGTCGTACTTTTTCGAGGTCTGCTTTTGATACATTGCGTGTGAAAGCAAGTGTAAAAACAACCTCGTACTCTTCGTCTGTGATTTTCCCCACGATATTGTATGGCGATAACTCCGTAACTTGAGCCATCGCTAAGTATGGTTCTACTCGCGTTAAAGCTGAGCAAAGTAAACTTTGGTGATTGTCAAAGTGACGCGACGTGAACACTTCAAAGGTTAACAGAAGACTGCATAAGTTGACAAGAAATGCCGCGATTTTATGCAATACGACCGATCAAATGGAGAGAAAAAGACGGCGCTATACGTTCAGCATAGTTTTACCCTTTCTCCCTACAGAACAATGACTTTAGGCAGCAGGTAGAAACATTGCGGTGCTCGTTATCTATTGTTGTCTAATGAGGTGATGAATATTTTTTTTGCCGAATTCCTAGAAAAACTAATAGTCTTAACTTATATCCTCCGATAAGGTAGACAATTGTAAAGAGCTCTTGGTGGTAACGTGATAAGTGAATGCTATTCATTTCTAAAAGACTTATCGAACACGTATTCTCAGTAAAATTCCGAATTAGCATTAGCCAATTCTTATTACTCGTATGTACTGAGTTTTTTTTTTATTTTGTATGTCTAGCCAAAACCTTTTATGGCATATAATTTTTCCATTGACTTTATTATTAGAAAGGTTACAGGGAAAGTGTAATATGAATAAAAGAATTAAAATTATCATAAAATCATTCATTTATTATCTATTTACTACCTATCTAACAATAACATGCTTAATTTACAACTTAACCTAATTAAAACTAACTTACAAATATTTACAATATGATACAAACAAAAATAGAAATTATAGGGCTTTTTGTACAATGCCCATACAGCGTACCTATATGAGATAGAGAATATTGTCCAAATCATTTTTATTGCCGCGAAAGTGTCTCGTCAGCTTGTGAAATATTTCACTGTCACTCCGATTGCGTTTGAGATAATCGACAATGATTTAATCGCATACCGGATCAAACGGTTCTCGTCGTCCAATACTGCGCACATCCGTCTCACTGTGTCGAAATTCTTCAAGACACTCTTCTGTTTGTTGAGTTCGTCTTTAAAATAGAGTTTAAAGGCCTTTTCGACAGAACAAATCGTCGATCCACGTTCGCACTTGCGCGCCTCTACTGGGCTGTGACGGCCGTATTCGAAATTCTCCGTACATCGCCCATATAGCGTATATGAGGTAGAGAATATTGTCCAATTCGTTTTTCTTGCCGCGAAAGTGTCTCGTCAGCTTGTGAAATATTTCACTGTCACTCCGATTGCGTTTGAGATAATCGATAATGATTTGAACGCGTACCGGATCAAGCCACTGCGAGAAATGGTTCTCGTCGTCCGATACCGCGCACATCCGTCTCACTGTGTCGAAATTCTTCAAGATCCTCTTGTGTTTGTTGAGTTCGTCTTTCATTTGAATTTCGTATTCTCTCCAGTTATGCAGAGATACGTGGTCCTGGTATCTTCGATGTGCCTCCCTCCAATAGTCTGCTTGGAGTTTGAGATCCCAAATGTAATCGGGAACGTAACGCAGTCGTACTTTTTCGAGGTCTGCTTTTGATACATTGCGTGTGAAAGCAAGTGTAAAAACAACCTCGTACTCTTCGTCTGTGATTTTCCCCACGATATTGTATGGCGATAACTCCGTAACTTGAGCCATCGCTAAGTATGGTTCTACTCGCGTTAAAGCTGAGCAAAGTAAACTTTGGTGATTGTCAAAGTGACGCGACGTGAACACTTCAAAGGTTAACAGAAGACTGCATAAGTTGACAAGAAATGCCGCGATTTTATGCAATACGACCGATCAAATGGAGAGAAAAAGACGGCGCTATACGTTCAGCATAGTTTTACCCTTTCTCGCTACAGAACAATGACTTTAGGCAGCAGGTAGAAACATTGCGGTGCTCGTTATCTATTGTTGTCTAATGAGGTGATGAATATTTTTTTTGCCGAATTCCTAGAAAAACTAATAGTCTTAACTTATATCCTCCGATAAGGTAGACAATTGTAAAGAGCTCTTGGTGGTAACGTGATAAGTGAATGCTATTCATTTCTAAAAGACTTATCGAACACGTATTCTCAGTAAAATTCCGAATTAGCATTAGCCAATTCTTATTACTCGTATGTACTGAGTTTTTTTTTTATTTTGTATGTCTAGCCAAAACCTTTTATGGCATATAATTTTTCCATTGACTTTATTATTAGAAAGGTTACAGGGAAAGTGTAATATGAATAAAAGAATTAAAATTATCATAAAATCATTCATTTATTATCTATTTACTACCTATCTAACAATAACATGCTTAATTTACAACTTAACCTAATTAAAACTAACTTACAAATATTTACAATATGATACAAACAAAAATAGAAATTATAGGGCTTTTCGTACAATGCCCATACAGCGTACCTATATGAGATAGAGAATATTGTCCAAATCATTTTTATTGCCGCGAAAGTGTCTCGTCAGCTTGTGAAATATTTCACTGTCACTCCGATTGCGTTTGAGATAATCGACAATGATTTAATCGCATACCGGATCAAACGGTTCTCGTCGTCCAATACTGCGCACATCCGTCTCACTGTGTCGAAATTCTTCAAGACACTCTTGTGTTTGTTGAGTTCGTCTTTAAAATAGAGTTTAAAGGCCTTTTCGACAGAACAAATCGTCGATCCACGTTCGCACTTGCGCGCCTCTACTGGGCTGTGACGGCCGTATTCGAAATTCTCCGTACATCGCCCATATAGCGTATATAAGGTAGAGAATATTGTCCAATTCGTTTTTCTTGCCGCGAAAGTGTCTCGTCAGCTTGTGAAATATTTCACTGTCACTCCGATTGCGTTTGAGATAATCGATAATGATTTGAACGCGTACCGGATAAAGCCACTGCGAGAAATGGTTCTCGTCGTCCGATACCGCGCACATCCGTCTCACTGTGTCGAAATTCTTCAAGATCCTCTTGTGTTTGTTGAGTTCGTCTTTCATTTGAATTTCGTATTCTCTCCAGTTATGCAGAGATACGTGGTCCTGGTATCTTCGATGTGCCTCCCTCCAATAGTATGCTTGGAGTTTGAGATCCCAAATGTAATCGGGAACGTAACGCAGTCGTACTTTTTCGAGGTCTGCTTTTGATACATTGCGTGTGAAAGCAAGTGTAAAAACAACCTCGTACTCTTCGTCTGTGATTTTCCCCACGATATTGTATGGCGATAACTCCGTAACTTGAGCCATCGCTAAGTATGGTTCTACTCGCGTTAAAGCTGAGCAAAGTAAACTTTGGTGATTGTCAAAGTGACGCGACGTGAACATTTCAAAGGTTAACAGAAGACTGCATAAGTTGACAAGAAACGCCGCGATTTTATGCAGTACGACCGATCAAATGGAGAGAAAAAGACGTCGCTATACGTTCAGCATAGTTTTACCCTTTCTCGCTACAGAACAATGACTTTAGGCAGCAGGTAGAAACATTGCGGTGCTCGTTATCTATTGTTGTCTAATGAGGTGATGAATATTTTTTTTGCCGAATTCCTAGAAAAACTAATAGTCTTAACTTATATCCTCCGATAAGGTAGACAATTGTAAAGAGCTCTTGGTGGTAACGTGATAAGTGAATGCTATTCATTTCTAAAAGACTTATCGAACACGTATTCTCAGTAAAATTCCGAATTAGCATTAGCCAATTCTTATTACTCGTATGTACTGAGTTTTTTTTTTATTTTGTATGTCTAGCCAAAACCTTTTATGGCATATAATTTTTCCATTGACTTTATTATTAGAAAGGTTACAGGGAAAGTGTAATATGAATAAAAGAATTAAAATTATCATAAAATCATTCATTTATTATCTATTTACTACCTATCTAACAATAACATGCTTAATTTACAACTTAACCTAATTAAAACTAACTTACAAATATTTACAATATGATACAAACAAAAATAGAAATTATAGGGCTTTTCGTACAATGCCCATACAGCGTACCTATATGAGATAGAGAATATTGTCCAAATCATTTTTATTGCCGCGAAAGTGTCTCGTCAGCTTGTGAAATATTTCACTGTCACTCCGATTGCGTTTGAGATAATCGACAATGATTTAATCGCATACCGGATCAAACGGTTCTCGTCGTCCAATACTGCGCACATCCGTCTCACTGTGTCGAAATTCTTCAAGACACTCTTGTGTTTGTTGAGTTCGTCTTTAAAATAGAGTTTAAAGGCCTTTTCGACAGAACAAATCGTCGATCCACGTTCGCACTTGCGCGCCTCTCCGTACATCGCCCATATAGCGTATATAAGGTAGAGAATATTGTCCAATTCGTTTTTCTTGCCGCGAAAGTGTCTCGTCAGCTTGTGAAATATTTCACTGTCACTCCGATTGCGTTTGAGATAATCGATAATGATTTGAACGCGTACCGGATCAAGCCACTGCGAGAAATGGTTCTTGTCGTCCGATACCGCGCACATCCGTCTCACTGTGTCGAAATTCTTCAAGATCCTCTTGTGTTTGTTGAGTTCGTCTTTCATTTGAATTTCGTATTCTCTCCAGTTATGCAGAGATACGTGGTCCTGGTATCTTCGATGTGCCTCCCTCCAATAGTCTGCTTGGAGTTTGAGATCCCAAATGTAATCGGGAACGTAACGCAGTCGTACTTTTTCGAGGTCTGCTTTTGATACATTGCGTGTGAAAGCAAGTGTAAAAACAACCTCGTACTCTTCGTCTGTGATTTTCCCCACGATATTGTATGGCGATAACTCCGTAACTTGAGCCATCGCTAAGTATGGTTCTACTCGCGTTAAAGCTGAGCAAAGTAAACTTTGGTGATTGTCAAAGTGACGCGACGTGAACACTTCAAAGGTTAACAGAAGACTGCATAAGTTGACAAGAAACGCCGCGATTTTATGCAGTACGACCGATCAAATGGAGAGAAAAAGACGGCGCTATACGTTCAGCATAGTTTTACCCTTTCTCGCTACAGAACAATGACTTTAGGCAGCAGGTAGAAACATTGCGGTGCTCGTTATCTATTGTTGTCTAATGAGGTGATGAATATTTTTTTTGCCGAATTCCTAGAAAAACTAATAGTCTTAACTTATATCCTCCGATAAGGTAGACAATTGTAAAGAGCTCTTGGTGGTAACGTGATAAGTGAATGCTATTCATTTCTAAAAGACTTATCGAACACGTATTCTCAGTAAAATTCCGAATTAGCATTAGCCAATTCTTATTACTCGTATGTACTGAGTTTTTTTTTTATTTTGTATGTCTAGCCAAAACCTTTTATTGCATATAATTTTTCCATTGACTTTATTATTAGAAAGGTTACAGGGAAAGTGTAATATATGAATAAAAGAATTAAAATTATCATAAAATCATTCATTTATTATCTATTTACTACCTATCTAACAATAACATGCTTAATTTACAACTTAACCTAATTAAAACTAACTTACAAATATTTAAAATATGATACAAACAAAAATAGAAATTATAGGGCTTTTCGTACAATGCCCATACAGCGTACCTATATGAGATAGAGAATATTGTCCAAATCATTTTTATTGCCGCGAAAGTGTCTCGTCAGCTTGTGAAATATTTCACTGTCACTCCGATTGCGTTTGAGATAATCGACAATGATTTAATCGCATACCGGATCAAACGGTTCTCGTCGTCCAATACTGCGCACATCCGTCTCACTGTGTCGAAATTCTTCAAGACACTCTTCTGTTTGTTGAGTTCGTCTTTAAAATAGAGTTTAAAGGCCTTTTCGACAGAACAAATCGTCGATCCACGTTCGCACTTGCGCGCCTCTACTGGGCTGTGACGGCCGTATTCGAAATTCTCCGTACATCGCCCATATAGCGTATATGAGGTAGAGAATATTGTCCAATTCGTTTTTCTTGCCGCGAAAGTGTCTCGTCAGCTTGTGAAATATTTCACTGTCACTCCGATTGCGTTTGAGATAATCGATAACGATTTGAACGCGTACCGGATCAAGCCACTGCGAGAAATGGTTCTCGTCGTCCGATACCGCGCACATCCGTCTCACTGTGTCGAAATTCTTCAAAATCCTCTTGTGTTTGTTGAGTTCGTCTTTCATTTGAATTTCGTATTCTCTCCAGTTATGCAGAGATACGTGGTCCTGGTATCTTCGATGTGCCTCCCTCCAATAGTCTGCTTGGAGTTTGAGATCCCAAATGTAATCGGGAACGTAACGCAGTCGTACTTTTTCGAGGTCTGCTTTTGATACATTGCGTGTGAAAGCAAGTGTAAAAACAACCTCGTACTCTTCGTCTGTGATTTTCCCCACGATATTGTATGGCGATAACTCCGTAACTTGAGCCATCGCTAAGTATGGTTCTACTCGCGTTAAAGCTGAGCAAAGTAAACTTTGGTGATTGTCAAAGTGACGCGACGTGAACACTTCAAAGGTTAACAGAAGACTGCATAAGTTGACAAGAAACGCCGCGATTTTATGCAGTACGACCGATCAAATGGAGAGAAAAAAGACGGCGCTATACGTTCAGCATAGTTTTACCCTTTCTCGCTACAGAACAATGACTTTAGGCAGCAGGTAGAAACATTGCGGTGCTCGTTATCTATTGTTGTCTAATGAGGTGATGAATATTTTTTTTGCCGAATTCCTAGAAAAACTAATAGTCTTAACTTATATCCTCCGATAAGGTAGACAATTGTAAAGAGCTCTTGGTGGTAACGTGATAAGTGAATGCTATTCATTTCTAAAAGACTTATCGAACACGTATTCTCAGTAAAATTCCGAATTAGCATTAGCCAATTCTTATTACTCGTATGTACTGAGTTTTTTTTTTATTTTGTATGTCTAGCCAAAACCTTTTATGGCATATAATTTTTCCATTGACTTTATTATTAGAAAGGTTACAGGGAAAGTGTAATATGAATAAAAGAATTAAAATTATCATAAAATCATTCATTTATTATCTATTTACTATCTATCTAACAATAACATGCTTAATTTACAACTTAACCTAATTAAAACTAACTTACAAATATTTACAATATGATACAAACAAAAATAGAAATTATAGGGCTTTTCGTACAATGCCCATACAGCGTACCTATATGAGATAGAGAATATTGTCCAAATCATTTTTATTGCCGCGAAAGTGTCTCGTCAGCTTGTGAAATAATAATAATAATAATAATAAATAATAATAAATATCATTTATTTCTCTCATAAAGGTACATTGTAACAAGTTTATTTTACAATTTTTGCCTGAAGGCTAAAAAACCTTTGTGAGAGCTGGAGTCTGAACTAGGTTCGAGACCTGTAAGACAGATCTCCAGGCTCACACCCTTTTAAACATAATCGCAATTTGCGGCACATAAACATGAATCTTATGTTTGTAAGATTATTATTTGAGAGATTTGTAAAATTACATGTTAAGTATAAAGGAAAAGGGATGTTTTATTGAAATGTCAGTGTAGTGTATAATGTATGTGTGTGTGTATGTGTGAATGATAGAATGAATGTTATTAAATTTACTTTATGATTTGGATGATACTTTCTGTGTTTTCATAGTCCAAATCAAGGAGCCAGTTCCTTACTGTTGTTTTACATTTATATTTAGTCATCTCATACATATGTAAGATTTTATTTACTCTGTTGTAAACATAGGGACCAAGGAAATTATAAAAACGTTGAGCTAGCCTCGAACGAGAAGGGATGGATGAATAAACTGTATGCTTTCGTCTCAGGGATTTAAACTTATCCGGGTTAAAGGAACTGCGAGTGTGGACTGTTAAAATTAAATTTAAAATGAACAATTTCCGAATGGAGAGAACCTTACAGGTTTTGTAAAGTTCCGTGGTAGGAAATTGATAAGGAAGAGACCACCCAACTTTAAGGATCGCTCTTTGGGCACGTTCCAGTCTTATAACATGAGTTTTTGCTGACCCACCCCACACAACTATACAGTACTGGGCAACTGACTGACAGAGGGCTAGATAAACTTGTCTCAGGACAATTTCATCAGCCACATGGCGGAGGTTCTTAAAAATAAATATCAATTTACGAAGTCGGGAGGTAAGTAAGTCTATGTGGTTCGAAAATGATAAAGAGTCGTCTATCTGGACACCCAAATATTTTATAGTATCTGTGCGACTTAGATGAGCACAGCTGCATGGTGTTTGTGCTGCATTACAGGAGTGTGCAATTAAAGAAAAATGGGATGACGAAAGTTTACCAGATTTAGACAGGGAAAAGGTAAGAAACTTAGATTTTTCCACATTTAGGGTTAGCAGATTTTGTGCCAACCAGTCAGTTACAGTATCAACTCCTAGTTGTGCATGTTGGAATGTCGACTGCCAGGAATCACCATGGAATATTAAGGCAGTATCATCAGCGTAAGTAAAAATGGATCCATTAGTAAGCTTATGACGACAGAGGTCATTAATATAAATGAGAAACAGGGTCGGCCCAATGATACTACCTTGTGGTACACCGTAGGTTATAGGGAGTTCGTCACTCATCCATTCGCCAATTTTGACACATTGGCGTCTTCCTGTAAGATAACTCTTAAAAAGTAGGAGCTGATCACCTCTGATACCTATGTTCTCGAGCTTAGTTATGAGTCTAGGAATAGAGATGGTATCAAAGGCTTTTGCCAGATCTAGGAAGACGCCTAAAACACATTGTTTGTTGTCCAAATGACTAACAATGTTATTAGTGAGATCTAGTACCGCATTACTGGTGGAGATTCCTGAACGAAAACCGTATTGGCAAGGAGACAAAAGACGATAATGCTCAAGGTATTTAACGAGCCTGTTATTCATTAGCCTCTCAAGTAGCTTGGATAGTGTAGGAAGAATTGAAATGGGTCGGTAATTATAAGGTTTATCTCTGTCGCCGCCTTTGTGCACGGGATGAACGATTGCCAGCTTGAACGCATCAGGAAAGACTCCTGTGCTGAAAGCCAGGTTATATAAATATGTCATGTGTGGGATAAGTATGTGTTTGAATTTTTTAAGAAATGTACCCGACACGCCATCGGAGCCCACTGCACAGTCAGTCCTAAGCGTGTTAATTAAATGTTCCAACTCAGAATCATCTGTTCGTAAGAGGACAAAGGTTTTGTGATCATCGGAGTGGTGAGGTCGTAAGGATGTAGTTGGTATAGCTATATTTTCAGCTAATGAACGTCCAATACTCGCAAAATAGGTATTGACTTCATTAACAGAGCGTTTACAGTCAGAAGAAGACAAAAGATCAGCTGCATGTGTTTTTTGTTTAGTAGTGTTTGTGATTGTTTTTATTGCTTCCCATAGCTTTTTATTATTATTTTTTGCGTTATGAATAAGATTTTTATCATGGTTACATTTTGCAGTTTTGAGCAACATGGAACAATAATTTCTGTACCTTTTAAATGTAACTTTTAAAATCTCATTTTCTGGAGATTTTTTTAATTTTAGGTGCAGTCTATCGCGGTTTCGGAGACATCTTAAAAGACCTGGGGTCATCCACGGCTTTTGCAACCGTTTACGACATGGCACAACTTTTTGAACCGTGCTTTCTTGTATGATCATATTTAGCGTATTTATAAAGAAATTAGTAGCTTCATTAACATTTCCGAAACTGTATAGTGGGTGAAAATCTGTCTGTGCAAGCATTGTTTCAATGTTAGCGTAGTCAATAATTTTAGACGTTCTACATTTTAACGGAAGGGTTATAGAAGGTTTAGAAAGTTGAATGAAAAACAGAACAGTATCATGATCAGTCACAGATGTGTTTGCAACATAGGAAAACGCCGGAAATTTTGATTTTAATATCACATGATCAAGACAAGTGTTATTGTTACGAGTGGGAAGCGTGTGTGCTGGCAACATACCGTGAAATGCTAACATAGTGAGATACTCAGTGGAGCGAGGGTCGCTACTATTATTAGAAATGTCAATATTGATGTCCCCTGTGATAATAATATTACTGTAAGAAGATAAAGACTGAAGCAGTCCACTTAACGATTCAATGAACGGGGAGACATTTCGGTATGAGGGGGGACGATATATAGCTATGACTACTGTGTTTTTGTTAAGATTTGCCACAAGACAGTTTGCATCTTGTATTATATGTTCCGTGACGGAAAACGGGTGATGGTTCCTAAAGTAGATTACCACTCCCTCGTTTTGTGTGTTATGTAAGGTAGTAGCAGCGGAGGTATAGTCGTCAAGTATAGGCAGTGGAGGAGAGTTATACAACCAGCATTCGGTGAGAACTATTATATCCCAGGGTGCTCCACTTCTTTCAAGTAGGGTAGTAAAGTCCATGAAGTTTTTATTAATGCTTCTTATATTTTGACATAATAGCCCTAAAGCATTCCTATGTGACCTAGCAATTTCCTTGCAGTCTTCCATGTCACAGGTTGCAGAGTCAGCTATTGAGACGCTGTCTAGTTCATCTTGAATGTGATTTAATTCATTAACGCTCAGGCGGTAGCCGGCGCCCGCAAGCCATTGTCTTACTATTGTGTCTCTAATTACGCACGTCAAAAGGTTAAATTATCGAATGATTAAGGTAATATAGTAGTGATTCAATTTTAGGTGGTTCTCATATTGGAAGGAGGGCAGTGCTATTCGACGCGTACAGAGTATGATATGAATATGAAAATGTGAATATGTAAGGAAACTGGGACGTATATTAAATTTTAATAACACAAGCGAAGTGCTGACACGTGTGTAAGTGTGAAGGCAGTTTAGGCATAATGAGAGGTGTAGATTAAAGGATGCTGGAATGTGTGAGATTGTATATGTGTGTACTAGGTGCTTAGTGGTTTTAGGTGAGTGTAGGTGAGTAATCATTATGACAGTATAGTTAGTTACAATGGTTAATAAAAAGTAAACAATTAAACACGCAATAAAATAGTAAAATAAACAAAACACAAATTTTTTTAAAATGTTAGGAACAAAGAGAGTAACTATAGAGCAACATGCGGAAGACATGGATCCATTGCCTAGTCATATTTCAGGAATCTTAGATAAATCTTCTTCAGAGTAAATGCAATACCGTTTCGCCCCATCTTCTTTGCGAATGTACACTTTGCCATGGGCTGACCAACAGTGTTTGAAGTGATGTAGTGCAGCAAATTCTCTAGATAGGAAAAATAATTTCCGAGTTTTCATAGGCAAATTATCTGAAATGTATACTGGGAGTTTTGGACCATCGATATGCAGTTTGGAGGTATTCAATTTATTATCCCTGTTCTCCTTATTGTAGGTCCTGACAGCTTGCAATATGCTTTCTTTTTTTAAAACGGTTGTGAGTTCTACTATAACGGTGTTATTCATAGCTGTAGATGAATGGATCCTGAAGACATCCTTGATTTCGGTTTGAGCTATCGGGGGACCGAGGGCTTTGCCGATGTTTGAGACGACGTTCACGAGATCCATTTTGGATTCGTTAGATTTCTTTGGGATGTTTTTTATTTCAAGGCAGGTGTTTTTTGCTTGTTTTTCTAATTGATCCACTCGGTCTTCAAGCTTTTTAATGTATGTGTTTGTGTCTTTTCTTTCAGCCTCATATTGGAGCATTTTATTCACAATCTCGTCGTACTTAGTCGAGGTGAAATCGACAGATTCTTGCAGTTTCACGTACTGAGATTTAATTTCATTTAGCGAAGATTCCATTGACGTCAGAAACGAAGACTGCTCTTTCTTTAGTTCTTTAATCATGACAGTAATTTCATGGTTGCTAGAAACCACTACGTGGTCCTGTTGTTTTCGAATTATACGCCTCCTCTTATTTCGATTGGTGATATTTGTAGGCGAACAGTCGTCGAGTATATCCATGGAGGAATTTAAATTAGGTTCAGAATGATGGTGGGGTGGTGGAGTTTTATTTGAAATAGTTGGTAACATTGGTGGTGTACGCTTGAGTGACATCACAAATAAAAATGCAAAGCAGAAAAAATACAAAAAGTTGATTTCGCCTCTGGCAGGATTTGAACTCGAACCTCGCAATCAACGCCTCGATTGAGGTAGCTCGTTATCCCACAGAGCTATATGTTGTTACGAGACAGTTGTTCAAATTAGTTACTGCACTCTGAACGGCTCTGGTCGCCAGTAACAGCAGTTGGGTGACTCAGTAAGTAGTTCTTTGTTCACTGTGGCTCGCCGTTAATGAGTCCAAAGTCCAGAGCGACACTCTTATTTGAATTTATACGAACGTTTAAACTTAAAAGTGTTGTTTTTGATAATAATAAGAGTAACTTCACTTTGGTTTTAACACAGAATTGTCACTTTTTCATTATAGATTACGCGTTTCAATAGTTTGCACAAAACAAAGCACTTTAGACTCGTTTTTTAGAATTTTAAACACGGAGTAGACACGCCGCACGTCTGTTCACAGTCAGCGTTCCGCGGGGGGAGAAATATTTCACTGTCACTCCGATTGCGTTTGAGATAATCGACAATGATTTAATCGCATACCGGATCAAACGGTTCTCGTCGTCCAATACTGCGCACATCCGTCTCACTGTGTCGAAATTCTTCAAGACACTCTTGTGTTTGTTGAGTTCGTCTTTAAAATAGAGTTTAAAGGCCTTTTCGACAGAACAAATCGTCGATCCACGTTCGCACTTGCGCGCCTCTACTGGGCTGTGACGGCCGTATTCGAAATTCTCCGTACATCGCCCATATAGCGTATATAAGGTAGAGAATATTGTCCAATTCGTTTTTCTTGCCGCGAAAGTGTCTCGTCAGCTTGTGAAATATTTCACTGTCACTCCGATTGCGTTTGAGATAATCGATAATGATTTGAACGCGTACCGGATCAAGCCACTGCGAGAAATGGTTCTCGTCGTCCGATACCGCGCACATCCGTCTCACTGTGTCGAAATTCTTCAAAATCCTCTTGTGTTTGTTGAGTTCGTCTTTCATTTGAATTTCGTATTCTCTCCAGTTATGCAGAGATACGTGGTCCTGGTATCTTCGATGTGCCTCCCTCCAATAGTCTGCTTGGAGTTTGAGATCCCAAATGTAATCGGGAACGTAACGCAGTCGTACTTTTTCGAGGTCTGCTTTTGATACATTGCGTGTGAAAGCAAGTGTAAAAACAACCTCGTACTCTTCGTCTGTGATTTTCCCCACGATATTGTATGGCGATAACTCCGTAACTTGAGCCATCGCTAAGTATGGTTCTACTCGCGTTAAAGCTGAGCAAAGTAAACTTTGGTGATTGTCAAAGTGACGCGACGTGAACACTTCAAAGGTTAACAGAAGACTGCATAAGTTGACAAGAAATGCCGCGATTTTATGCAATACGACCGATCAAATAGAGAGAAAAAGACGGCGCTATACGTTCAGCATAGTTTTACCCTTTCTCGCTACAGAACAATGACTTTAGGCAGCAGGTAGAAACATTGCGGTGCTCGTTATCTATTGTTGTCTAATGAGGTGATGAATATTTTTTTTGCCGAATTCCTAGAAAAACTAATAGTCTTAACTTATATCCTCCGATAAGGTAGACAATTGTAAAGAGCTCTTGGTGGTAACGTGATAAGTGAATGCTATTCATTTCTAAAAGACTTATCGAACACGTATTCTCAGTAAAATTCCGAATTAGCATTAGCCAATTCTTATTACTCGTATGTACTGAGTTTTTTTTTTATTTTGTATGTCTAGCCAAAACCTTTTATGGCATATAATTTTTCCATTGACTTTATTATTAGAAAGGTTACAGGGAAAGTGTAATATGAATAAAAGAATTAAAATTATCATAAAATCATTCATTTATTATCTATTTACTACCTATCTAACAATAACATGCTTAATTTACAACTTAACCTAATTAAAACTAACTTACAAATATTTACAATATGATACAAACAAAAATAGAAATTATAGGGCTTTTCGTACAATGCCCATACAGCGTATCTATATGAGATAGACAATATTGTCCAAATCATTTTTATTGCCGCGAAAGTGTCTCGTCAGCTTGTGAAATATTTCACTGTCACTCCGATTGCGTTTGAGATAATCGACAATGATTTAATCGCATACCGGATCAAACGGTTCTCGTCGTCCAATACTGCGCACATCCGTCTCGCTGTGTCGAAATTCTTCACGACACTCTTGTGTTTGTTGAGTTCGTCTTTAAAATAGAGTTTAAAGGCCTTTTCGACAGAACAAATCGTCGATCCACGTTCGCACTTGCGCGCCTCTACTGGGCTGTGACGGCCGTATTCGAAATTCTCCGTACATCGCCCATATAGCGTATATAAGGTAGAGAATATTGTCCAATTCGTTTTTCTTGCCGCGAAAGTGTCTCGTCAGCTTGTGAAATATTTCACTGTCACTCCGATTGCGTTTGAGATAATCGATAATGATTTGAACGCGTACCGGATCAAGCCACTGCGAGAAATGGTTCTCGTCGTCCGATACCGCGCACATCCGTCTCACTGTGTCGAAATTCTTCAAGATCCTCTTGTGTTTGTTGAGTTCGTCTTTCATTTGAATTTCGTATTCTCTCCAGTTATGCAGAGATACGTGGTCCTGGTATCTTCGATGTGCCTCCCTCCAATAGTATGCTTGGAGTTTGAGATCCCAAATGTAATCGGGAACGTAACGCAGTCGTACTTTTTCGAGGTCTGCTTTTGATACATTGCGTGTGAAAGCAAGTGTAAAAACAACCTCGTACTCTTCGTCTGTGATTTTCCCCACGATATTGTATGGCGATAACTCCGTAACTTGAGCCATCGCTAAGTATGGTTCTACTCGCGTTAAAGCTGAGCAAAGTAAACTTTGGTGATTGTCAAAGTGACGCGACGTGAACACTTCAAAGGTTAACAGAAGACTGCATAAGTTGACAAGAAACGCCGCGATTTTATGCAGTACGACCGATCAAATGGAGAGAAAAAGACGGCGCTATACGTTCAGCATAGTTTTACCCTTTCTCGCTACAGAACAATGACTTTAGGCAGCAGGTAGAAACATTGCGGTGCTCGTTATCTATTGTTGTCTAATGAGGTGATGAATATTTTTTTTGCCGAATTCCTAGAAAAACTAATAGTCTTAACTTATATCCTCCGATAAGGTAGACAATTGTAAAGAGCTCTTGGTGGTAACGTGATAAGTGAATGCTATTCATTTCTACAAGACTTATCGAACACGTATTCTCAGTAAAATTCCGAATTAGCATTAGCCAATTCTTATTACTCGTATGTACTGAGTTTTTTTTTTATTTTGTATGTCTAGCCAAAACCTTTTATGGCATATAATTTTTCCATTGACTTTATTATTAGAAAGGTTACAGGGAAAGTGTAATATGAATAAAAGAATTAAAATTATCATAAAATCATTCATTTATTATCTATTTACTACCTATCTAACAATAACATGCTTAATTTACAACTTAACCTAATTAAAACTAACTTACAAATATTTACAATATGATACAAACAAAAATAGAAATTATAGGGCTTTTCGTACAATGCCCATACAGCGTACCTATATGAGATAGAGAATATTGTCCAAATCATTTTTATTGCCGCGAAAGTGTCTCGTCAGCTTGTGAAATATTTCACTGTCACTCCGATTGCGTTTGAGATAATCGACAATGATTTAATCGCATACCGGATCAAACGGTTCTCGTCGTCCAATACTGCGCACATCCGTCTCACTGTGTCGAAATTCTTCAAGACACTCTTGTGTTTGTTGAGTTCGTCTTTAAAATAGAGTTTAAAGGGCTTTTCGACAGAACAAATCGTCGATCGACGTTCGCACTTGCGCGCCTCTACTGGGCTGTGACGGCCGTATTCGAAATTCTCCGTACATCGCCCATATAGCGTATATAAGGTAGAGAATATTGTCCAATTCGTTTTTCTTGCCGCGAAAGTGTCTCGTCAGCTTGTGAAATATTTCACTGTCACTCCGATTGCGTTTGAGATAATCGATAATGATTTGAACGCGTACCGGATCAAGCCACTGCGAGAAATGGTTCTCGTCGTCCGATACCGCGCACATCCGTCTCACTGTGTCGAAATTCTTCAAGATCCTCTTGTGTTTGTTGAGTTCGTCTTCCATTTGAATTTCGTATTCTCTCCAGTTATGCAGAGATACGTGGTCCTGGTATCTTCGATGTGCCTCCTTCCAATATTCTGCTTGGAGTTTGAGATCCCAAATGTAATCGGGAACGTAACGCAGTCGTACTTTTTCGAGGTCTGCTTTTGATACATTGCGTGTGAAAGCAAGTGTAAAAACAACCTCGTACTCTTCGTCTGTGATTTTCCCCACTATATTGTATGGCGATAACTCCGTAACTTGAGCCATCGCTAAGTATGGTTCTACTCGCGTTAAAGCTGAGCAAAGTAAACTTTGGTGATTGTCAAAGTGACGCGACGTGAACACTTCAAAGGTTAACAGAAGACTGCATAAGTTGACAAGAAACGCCGCGATTTTATGCAGTACGACCGATCAAATGGAGAGAAAAAGACGGCGCTATACGTTCAGCATAGTTTTACCCTTTCTCGCTACAGAACAATAACTTTAGGCAGCAGGTAGAAACATTGCGGTGCTCGTTATCTATTGTTGTCTAATGAGGTGATGAATATTTTTTTTGCCGAATTCCTAGAAAAACTAATAGTCTTAACTTATATCCTCCGATAAGGTAGACAATTGTAAAGAGCTCTTGGTGGTAACGTGATAAGTGAATGCTATTCATTTCTACAAGACTTATCGAACACGTATTCTCAGTAAAATTCCGAATTAGCATTAGCCAATTCTTATTACTCGTATGTACTGAGTTTTTTTTTTATTTTGTATGTCTAGCCAAAACCTTTTATGGCATATAATTTTTCCATTGACTTTATTATTAGAAAGGTTACAGGGAAAGTGTAATATATGAATAAAAGAATTAAAATTATCATAAAATCATTCATTTATTATCTATTTACTACCTATCTAACAATAACATGCTTAATTTACAACTTAACCTAATTAAAACTAACTTACAAATATTTACAATATGATACAAACAAAAATAGAAATTATAGGGCTTTTCGTACAATGCCCATACAGCGTACCTATATGAGATAGAGAATATTGTCCAAATCATTTTTATTGCCGCGAAAGTGTCTCGTCAGCTTGTGAAATATTTCACTGTCACTCCGATTGCGTTTGAGATAATCGACAATGATTTAATCGCATACCGGATCAAACGGTTCTCGTCGTCCAATACTGCGCACATCCGTCTCACTGTGTCGAAATTCTTCAAGACACTCTTGTGTTTGTTGAGTTCGTCTTTAAAATAGAGTTTAAAGGCCTTTTCGACAGAACAAATCGTCGATCCACGTTCGCACTTGCGCGCCTCTACTGGGCTGTGACGGCCATATTCGAAATTCTCCGTACATCGCCCATATAGCGTATATAAGGTAGAGAATATTGTCCAATTCGTTTTTCTTGCCACGAAAGTGTCTCGTCAGCTTGTGAAATATTTCACTGTCACTCCGATTGCGTTTGAGATAATCGACAATGATTTAATCGCATACCGGATCAAACGGTTCTCGTCGTCCAATACTGCGCACATCCGTCTCACTGTGTCGAAATTCTTCAAGACACTCTTGTGTTTGTTGAGTTCATCTTTAAAATAGAGTTTAAAGGCCTTTTCGACAGAACAAATCGTCGATCCACGTTCGCACTTGCGCGCCTCTACTGGGCTGTGACGGCCGTATTCGAAATTCTCCGTACATCGCCCATGTACGAGCAAACCCGTACATTTTGTATTGTTTAGCAATAATGCTGACGCTGAACTCACGATGCGGTGTATCGCGTTCCTTGTCAATTTAGTACCAATAAATCCGTGTAACTGTAAACATCGTTTTACTTAATCAAATTCCCTAACCTGGGTCGCGGCGCGGTACTCATAACATTAACAAACAAGGTGTAAGGTGACCACCGTTCATCTTTATGGTCCTTCGAGCCGGATCATTAACGCGAGCAATCAGTGGACTTTGTGTCAGTTCGTGTGAGTGGTTCCATATCAGCAACAGCGGTGGAGTTGCAGTTCAGGGAGTAAACAGCAGTCTTGAGCGCAATCAACATACCCACCAGTCAGCAGAATCAAAGTAAGATCTTTCCTTTTTTTTGCTTGACCTAACAATATGAGCCAAACAATGGAGGATCTTCTGGCCAACCAGAACCAAATCATGGTGGCCATGAACCAACTATTATCAAACTTTAAGAAGGATGGTCAGGAACGCAAAACTCCTGACTACATCAAACGTAGATTGGAAACTTTAGACTCCTACTGGCAGGAGTTTCAATCTAATCATGAACAGTTAAACCCCTTTAGCAACAAATCAATTGAGTATTTTGCATTGAATCACTATCAACAAACTCATGCTTTCTATCTTTCGACGCGTGAAACTATTAAAAGTGCAGGACCTCCGTCTATTTTAAGACCCGCAACACCGTTAGCTGGCACATCCAGGGCCGGCATGGACGGGACCCTTAAGAACAGGAATCCCGAGGAGATCGAGGCTACGACCTTTCTTGAAACGCCGAAATTCAAGTCTCATGGCACCAACAGCAAGTTAGATGAATTACTGAAGAAGCAGACTATCAACTTTAAGGCTTTCTATCGAACGGTAGCGAACATTAACGTCGATGCCATAACTGAGAAATGGGAGTTTCAAGATACTTTGAAAACATTGGAAACGAGGTGGTCGGCCATTGACATGCTTCACTGGGAGTTAGAAGGGGAACTCGACGGGCAAGATGATTCGTATGAGGACAAGTTTACCTCGTATGAAATGACGTACAACAATATGAAGAAATCTCTGAACAGCAAATTGTGGTCTGTATCACACCGAGAACAGTCTACACCAAAGATGGAAGTGCCTACGTTTAATGGCCATTATCAACACTGGGTATCCTTTAAAGACTTGTTCACGGAGGCCATCCACAACAATCCATCGCTCTCTCAAGCTCAAAAGATGCAGTTCCTTAAAGCTAAACTGAAAGGGGAAGCCGAGGGTTTGATACATCATCTTCAGATTAGCTCTGAAAACTATTCAACATGTTGGGAAATCCTTAATCATAGGTACAATAACAAACTGCTTATATTCACCTCACATATGAATACTCTAACCAATCTTCCGGTCATGCAACAACCTTCAGTCTACTATGTAAAACGCATCCACGACACAACCATCGAATGTGTTCACGCTATAAAGAACATGGGAGCAGACGTAAGCACATGGGACCCCGTAATTTGCTATTTGATGTCGAATAAATTAGATGCTAACACGCATTCCGAATACATCGCATCTCTCAAGCAACCTCGTGAACTGCCCATTTTATCAGACTTTTTGGACTTCCTGGAAGCCAAGTTTACGAGTATGGAGTCATCGCGGCGTAAACAAGATCAGAAATCTCCAAATTCCAATGCAAAATCATCTAAGGATAGCAATCCTAATAACAAAAATATCAATCGTAATTCGAAACAATCTTATTCAAGCAACAAAAACGTTTCGAAATCGAACGGAAAATTTTATAACAAACGAACTTGCCCATTATGCAAAAATGGTCATGGATTATTCCATTGTGAACAATATATTGGATTGTCCCCAATCGACAAAAAACAATTCGTCGTCGACAACAAGCTATGCGAAAATTGTCTTTTTAGCCATAAAGGCAAGGAATGCATTTCAACAAAACGGTGCCATGAGTGCGACGGAAGTCATAATACGATACTTCACGATGCGTTCGCGCAATCCTCAAACATATCACCTAACCAAGCGATACCTAAAGCTGAAAATGCCCGTACTTTGCCTGAGCAAAATCAGCAACTTAGGACTCACGTGGCTCAACAACGTGATGTACCGGAAACATTATTGTCCACAGCCGTGATTAAGGTCCAAAAATGTGATGGGTCTTATCTTAACATGCGAGCTTTGATTGATCAGGGCTCCCAAACTTCACTCATCACCGAAAATGCGGCGCAACAATTGGGACTTCCCCGTCAACGATGCAAGGGTGTAATAACCGGAATAGGAGCCAGGGACAATGCCTGCAAGGGAGTTATCAACATAAATTGCTCATCAAGAAGAGAGTCTTACTCTTTTAATACTGACGTTTTCATTATGAAAAGTTTAACAAAAAATCTACCAACTTATACCTTTGCAAAGCCCACTTGGTCTTACTTAGAAAACATAGAACTTGCAGATCCCGACTTTTACGTCAGTCGTCCGGTAGATATTTTATTAGGCGCGGACATATATTCCAACATTATTATGGAGGGAATCTGCAGACTTGAACAAACAACACCCATTGCTCAACAGACTCGGCTTGGGTGGATCCTGTGCGGCAACGTAAACACACTGCAATGCAATGTCGTACTGTTTGATATTGACCAGTTGCAAAAATTTTGGGAAACGGAGGAAGTTGCAGAGTCTACTTCGCTTTCATCAGATGATCAAGAGTGTATGCAATTTTACAGCTCAACAACAAAGAGATTGCTAGATGGAAAATATGTAGTAAGGCTCCCTCTGAAAACAAATTTGCATGAACAATTGGGCTACTCGAAATCAAAGGCCGTAGCACAATTTGGTCATTTGGAACGTAAACTAATTAAAAATGAAAACATCGCAAAAGAATATAAAACATTCATACACGAGTACCTAGCGTTAGGACATATGAAACCAGCTATTTGTAACACAAAACTCGAATGTTTCTTGCCAACTCACTGTGTACTACGTGACGATTCTACAACTACTTCACTTCGAGTCGTTTTTAACGCCTCATCGAAGACATTAAGTGGCCAAAGTTTAAATGATCTGATGCACAAGGGCCCAAATCTACAACAGGATCTTCAGTCATTGATACTTAAGTGGAGGCAGTATCAATTTGCCTTCACCGCAGACATCGATCAAATAAGTCAGGTTCAAATACCAAGATGGTTGGGCACAAAACCCGAGGAAAGAGTCGAGTTACATGGTTTCTGCGACTCGTCAACAAAGGCATACGCTTGCGTTATTTACTGTAAAGTTTATAACAAACAAACAAGCATTATATTGGTGGCCGGAAAATCAAGAATAATCCCGGCTAACAAAAAAATATCGTTGCCACGATTGGAGCTTTGCGGCGCTCATCTATTAGCTAAACTCATGGCTAAGGTCAAGGCTTCTTTTACTGACTACAAGATTGATATTTATGGCTGGATTGACTCCACCGCAGTACTGGGGTGGCTGCAAGGAGATCCAGGCCGTTGGCAAACCTTTGTTGCTAACAGAACACGATTTATAACGGAAATCATGCCTTCTACCTGCTGGCGATATGTCAAGTCTGCCGAAAATCCTGCAGACTGCGCAAGTAGAGGCGTATCAATGTCGCAATTGATTCAACATTCTTTATGGTGGCAAGGGCCATCTTGGCTCCAAACATTTAAAGCCGATGAAGGAAGTGAAGAAATAAATTACATAACGACATTGGAAACCAAGAACCAGAAGCAAGTTAACACTGTCATGAAACAAACAGAAGATGACAGTATAATCATGAACTTGTTGAAATGTCACAGTTCTTTTACCAAAGTTGTACACATTTTAGCATGGGTGTATAGATTTTTAACAAGCAAGCAAAACAATGTACAAACTTCCTATCTTACGCTAGAAGAAATAAGGAAAGCCAAAATGAAGATCATAAAGCAAGTACAGCAGCAAGAGTTTGCAGAAGAAATTAAAAGCTTAAGAGAGAAAGGAAAGCTCAGCAACAAAAGCAGAATACTAAATCTAAATCCATTTTTGGATAACTTTGGGCTTCTCCGTGTTGGAGGAAGGTTAAGACATGCTCATATTCATGCAGACATGCAACACCCTTTAATTATTCCACAACGAGGACATTTAACAAAGCTTCTTATAGAACATGCACACAAGCTTACTTTCCATGGCGGAGCTCGCTTGACATCGGGATTCCTCCGACAAAGGTATTGGATTGTAGGCGGAAATGAAGCAACGAAAAAACAAATACGTCTATGCGTTAAATGTAAAAAGCTAAGTCCTAACAAGCATAACCAAATCATGGGTGACTTACCTGCAGCGAGGAGCAATCCCTCCCGTCCATTTGAACACACTGGAATAGATTTTACTGGGCACCTACTCCTTAAAGCCAACAAGGGCCGTGGCATAAAAACCACTAAAGGATATGTGGCTGTTTTCGTCTGCATGTCTACAAAAGCAGTACATCTAGAGCTAGTTTCCGATCTAAGCACATCATCATTCATCGCAGCTTTAAGGAGAATGGCAGCACGTAGAGGTACTCCGAGTCACATTTATAGTGACAATGGACGAAACTTCGTCGGAGCCAACAAACAAATTCAACAAGAATACCAGGAACTGCTACAAATATTTAACAACGAACTTTTGGCTGAACTGACAGATATGGAAATCAAGTGGCATTTTAATGCACCTATCTGGCCTTCCGCAGGCGGTCTTTGGGAATCCGCAGTCAAAAGTTTTAAACATCACTTTAGAAGAGTTGTTGGAGAGCAAAAATTGACTTTCGAAGAATTGTCAACAGTCCTCACGCAAATCGAAACATGTCTCAATTCTAGGCTTTTATGTCCTCTCACCGAAGATTCGGAGGACTTGGACTACTTAACTCCATCTCACTTTTTGACTGGCGGTTCAGCACTTACCCTAGTTGAAACAGAAAGAGACTTAAGGACTAAGTGGCAGTTAACTCAGAGAATTTTCGCTGACATTTGGAAAAGATAGCCCTCTGAGTATCTCACACAACTAACAACAAAAAGCAAATGGCGACAGTCTTGTGAAAACATAAACCTAAACGACGTAGTCCCTTTGCACGATGACAATTTACCTCCTGGAAAATGGTCTATGGGGAGGGTCGTCGATCTACATCCCGGAGCAGATGGATTCGTTCGCGTTGTCAGCTTAAAAACCAAGAACGGAATTCTTAAAAGACCAATTACCAAAATATCAAGGTTACCTGTATACCAAAATCAATCAGACTCGTCTGAAAACGTCCAGGAAGAGTTGAAAACAAACAGCGAAGAAACAAAACCTCAAAGAAAATCGAAGAGAGTTAGCTTAACTACATTATTTACGTCTTTATTATTTTTTATGACAATCGTAACAGGAGGACACTGCGATTTCCAATCAACAAGATTTAAACCTAATCAGAGTCTTTATTTCGATAAATTATCTAACATGCAAATTATACGGGACGAGTGGAAGCTCATCATCTACTACGATATGCAACCATATTGGGAAGGCATAACAGCTCTCAACAAATACACGAAGTCCCTAGAACAATCATGCAAAACAATACGTAATATTATGAACTGTGATATCATATTATTACAGCTGGTTCAAGGCCCCGGTGAACTTGAATACTATAACCAGATGTTGCTCGGTCAGCACTCGAACGAGCAGCGCGCTAGACAGCGGCGCGGTCTTATCGACGGTGTCGGATATCTTGCGAATAGCCTCTTCGGGGTATTAGATACGAGATTCGCCGAACAATATCGCAAGGACATAACGTTACTACGCGATAACCAACGTCATATTGCCTCTTACTGGAAAAACCAAACATCGATTATAGAGGTTGAATATAATCTTCTCAAACGAACAGAGCAAACCATGAACAGGCAACATAAAATGGTTTCCCAACATATATTTTCCATCGAAAAGGCGCTAAACCAACTTCAATCTGAAACACAAAACATGTCTATTGTAAACGAGCTGACTGTCGGAGCTATTATAGGGAGCAACATGCTACATAACTTAAAGTCATTACAAGGCACCTTGCTGGATACTATCACTGACATCTATCACGGTCAGTTTAATCCACACCTTTTGACTCCCGTTCAATTGCAAGATCAACTGAGTACCATCGCTAGTCAGCTCCCAAAGGACGTGACATTGCCTGTAGACAATGTGCAAATGGATTTAAGGAAAATATATAAGCTTCTTAAAGTAAAAGCCAGGATGCTGGAAGAATACCTCATCTTTGAAATCAGACTTCCTCTTATCAGTAGAGACACTTTTGAGATATTCAAAATATTTTCCATACCTCAAGTCAAAGGAACTGACATGGTTAGCATCCAACCAATATCAGATTATGTGGCCATAAACTTGAAGAAGGATACCTATTTAACCATGACAGAGAAAACATTAACATCATGTCTTATATCAGATGCATATCTGTGTCATATTCAGAGACCTATTTATCATCTAAATGGAGATAAAGATTTATGTCAGACCGAAGAGTTTGAGTGTGAGACAAGGGTCTCTCCCTGCAAAAACAGCTGGTTTGAAAGTAACTCAATAAACAACTACATTTATTTTTGTTGCCATCAATGCTCTTTACGTATAATGTGCGAGGATCAAGTTGCCAGTCATCAGCTGACCGGAGCGGGTCTTGTCGCTATAGACAATGGGTGTATTATTAAGACGCAAGCATTTACTTTGATTGCACACAGACAACAGTCTAGCCAACTGAACATTAAACCTGATGTTTACACTCCACTGATACCGCCGATAAATCATATTATCAACATTACGATCCCGTATATGATATCCATGAATGATTCAGAAACTGACCAGAATCAAATGGACTTAGCAGAACTTGGCCAGCAAATTAAGATCTTGAAAGATAATGCTGCTATAGCGGAAGGCATTTCTGCTCATGATATACACCACTACACGCTGATATACATCATCGTCGGCATCGTGGGAATAGCGGGACTGATGTACGCGTGGCCCCGCGTGCGCGCCTGGAGCGTGCCGGCCGCACCAGCGCCGGCGCCGACACCAGCACAAGCACAGGGTGCGCCTGCACCTCTTCACAACAACATCGACAACCCGTGCGTGATTCTCGGTGACCGAGTGTTTTACCACAGTGTTAGTGAGTTAAATGACAACAATCAGAGCAGTGTTTCTAATCTCAATAGTGCGCGAGTGAATAAATCTACGTCACCTATTTGCGTTCGTTAAGTTTACTGATGCGACTAGAGACAATACTTACTTTATCGTTAATTAAGTCTTTTTAGCATTACATATATTAGATCAACATTAATTTTGTATAACATTTATTATTTTTTGTATTTTCTAGAAACATTGTTTTCAAATATTTTGATCTTTGATCTGATAACATTTATTTTGTATCTTGTTAATTTCTCCTGTAGGGAGTATGTACGAGCAAACCCGTACATTTTGTATTGTTGAGCAATAATGCTGACGCTGAACTCACGATGCGGTGTATCGCGTTCCTTGTCAATTTAGTACCAATAAATCCGTGTAACTGTAAACATCGTTTTACTTAATCAAATTCCCTAACCTGGGTCGCGGCGCGGTACTCATAACATTAACAAACAAGGTGTAAGGTGACCACCGTACAGCCCATATAGCGTATATAAGGTAGAGAATATTGTCCAATTCGTTTTTCTTGCCGCGAAAGTGTCTCGTCAGCTTGTGAAATATTTCACTGTCACTCCGATTGCGTTTGAGATAATCGATAATGATTTGAACGCGTACCGGATCAAGCCACTGCGAGAAATGGTTCTCGTCGTCCGATACCGCGCACATCCGTCTCACTGTGTCGAAATTCTTCAAGATCCTCTTGTGTTTGTTGAGTTCGTCTTTCATTTGAATTTCGTATTCTCTCCAGTTATGCAGAGATACGTGGTCCTGGTATCTTCGATGTGCCTCCCTCCAATAGTCTGCTTGGAGTTTGAGATCCCAAATGTAATCGGGAACGTAACGCAGTCGTACTTTTTCGAGGTCTGCTTTTGATACATTGCGTGTGAAAGCAAGTGTAAAAACAACCTCGTACTCTTCGTCTGTGATTTTCCCCACGATATTGTATGGCGATAACTCCGTAACTTGAGCCATCGCTAAGTATGGTTCTACTCGCGTTAAAGCTGAGCAAAGTAAACTTTGGTGATTGTCAAAGTGACGCGACGTGAACACTTCAAAGGTTAACAGAAGACTGCATAAGTTGACAAGAAACGCCGCGATTTTATGCAGTACGACCGATCAAATGGAGAGAAAAAGACGGCGCTATACGTTCAGCATAGTTTTACCCTTTCTCGCTACAGAACAATGACTTTAGGCAGCAGGTAGAAACATTGCGGTGCTCGTTATCTATTGTTGTCTAATGAGGTGATGAATATTTTTTTTGCCGAATTCCTAGAAAAACTAATAGTCTTAACTTATATCCTCCGATAAGGTAGACAATTGTAAAGAGCTCTTGGTGGTAACGTGATAAGTGAATGCTATTCATTTCTAAAAGACTTATCGAACACGTATTCTCAGTAAAATTCCGAATTAGCATTAGCCAATTCTTATTACTCGTATGTACTGAGTTTTTTTTTTATTTTGTATGTCTAGCCAAAACCTTTTATGGCATATAATTTTTCCATTGACTTTATTATTAGAAAGGTTACAGGGAAAGTGTAATATGAATAAAAGAATTAAAATTATCATAAAATCATTCATTTAATATCTATTTACTACCTATCTAACAATAACATGCTTAATTTACAACTTAACCTAATTAAAACTAACTTACAAATATTTACAATATGATACAAACAAAAATAGAAATTATAGGGCTTTTCGTACAATGCCCATACAGCGTACCTATATGAGGTAGAGAATATTGTCCAAATCATTTTTATTGCCGCGAAAGTGTCTCGTCAGCTTGTGAAATATTTCACTGTCACTCCGATTGCGTTTGAGATAATCGACAATGATTTAATCGCATACCGGATCAAACGGTTCTCGTCGTCCAATACTGCGCACATCCGTCTCACTGTGTCGAAATTCTTCAAGACACTCTTGTGTTTGTTGAGTTCGTCTTTAAAATAGAGTTTAAAGGCCTTTTCGACAGAACAAATCGTCGATCCACGTTCGCACTTGCGCGCCTCTACTGGACTGTGACGGCCGTATTCGAAATTCTCCGTACATCGCCCATATAGCGTATATAAGGTAGAGAATATTGTCCAATTCGTTTTTCTTGCCGCGAAAGTGTCTCGTCAGCTTGTGAAATATTTCACTGTCACTCCGATTGCGTTTGAGATAATCGATAATGATTTGAACGCGTACCGGATCAAGCCACTGCGAGAAATGGTTCTCGTCGTCCGATACCGCGCACATCCGTCTCACTGTGTCGAAATTCTTCAAGATCCTCTTGTGTTTGTTGAGTTCGTCTTTCATTTGATTTTTGTATTCTCTCCAGTTATGCAGAGATACGTGGTCCTGGTATCTTCGATGTGCCTCCCTCCAATAGTCTGCTTGGAGTTTGAGATCCCAAATGTAATCGGGAACGTAACGCAGTCGTACTTTTTCGAGGTCTGCTTTTGATACATTGCGTGTGAAAGCAAGTGTAAAAACAACCTCGTACTCTTCGTCTGTGATTTTCCCCACGATATTGTATGGCGATAACTCCGTAACTTGAGCCATCGCTAAGTATGGTTCTACTCGCGTTAAAGCTGAGCAAAGTAAACTTTGGTGATTGTCAAAGTGACGCGACGTGAACACTTCAAAGGTTAACAGAAGACTGCATAAGTTGACAAGAAACGCCGCGATTTTATGCAGTACGACCGATCAAATGGAGAGAAAAAGACGGCGCTATACGTTCAGCATAGTTTTACCCTTTCTCGCTACAGAACAATGACTTTAGGCAGCAGGTAGAAACATTGCGGTGCTCGTTATCTATTGTTGTCTAATGAGGTGATGAATATTTTTTTTGCCGAATTCCTAGAAAAACTAATAGTCTTAACTTATATCCTCCGATAAGGTAGACAATTGTAAAGAGCTCTTGGTGGTAACGTGATAAGTGAATGCTATTCATTTCTAAAAGACTTATCGAACACGTATTCTCAGTAAAATTCCGAATTAGCATTAGCCAATTCTTATTACTCGTATGTACTGAGTTTTTTTTTTATTTTGTATGTCTAGCCAAAACCTTTTATGGCATATAATTTTTCCATTGACTTTATTATTAGAAAGGTTACAGGGAAAGTGTAATATGAATAAAAGAATTAAAATTATCATAAAATCATTCATTTATTATCTATTTACTACCTATCTAACAATAACATGCTTAATTTACAACTTAACCTAATTAAAACTACATACATACATATATTCAGCCTTTTATTGTTCCCACTGCTGGGACTCAGACCTCCTCTCTCTAGGAGAGGGAATGGGCCGTAATCCACCACGCGGGCCCAGTGCGGGTTGGTGGATGTCACATGTTTTTGAATTTTTGGTTCTAGGAAATTAAAACTAACTTACAAATATTTACAATATGATACAAACAAAAATAGAAATTATAGGGCTTTTCGTACAATGCCCATACAGCGTACCTATATGAGATAGAGAATATTGTCCAAATCATTTTTATTGCCGCTAAAGTGTCTCGTCAGCTTGTGAAATATTTCACTGTCACTCCGATTGCGTTTGAGATAATCGACAATGATTTAATCGCATACCGGATCAAACGGTTCTCGTCGTCCAATACTGCGCACATCCGTCTCACTGTGTCGAAATTCTTCAAGACACTCTTGTGTTTGTTGAGTTCGTCTTTAAAATAGAGTTTAAAGGCCTTTTCGACAGAACAAATCGTCGATCCACGTTCGCACTTGCGCGCCTCTACTGGGCTGTGACGGCCGTATTCGAAATTCTCCGTACATCGCCCATATAGCATATATAAGGTAGAGAATATTGTCCAATTCGTTTTTCTTGCCGCGAAAGTGTCTCGTCAGCTTGTGAAATATTTCACTGTCACTCCGATTGCGTTTGAGATAATCGATAATGATTTGAACGCGTACCGGATCAAGCCACTGCGAGAAATGGTTCTCGTCGTCCGATACCGCGCACATCCGTCTCACTGTGTCGAAATTCTTCAAGATCCTCTTGTGTTTGTTGAGTTCGTCTTCCATTTGAATTTCGTATTCTCTCCAGTTATGCAGAGATACGTGGTCCTGGTATCTTCGATGTGCCTCCTTCCAATATTCTGCTTGGAGTTTGAGATCCCAAATGTAATCGGGAACGTAACGCAGTCGTACTTTTTCGAGGTCTGCTTTTGATACATTGCGTGTGAAAGCAAGTGTAAAAACAACCTCGTACTCTTCGTCTGTGATTTTCCCCACTATATTGTATGGCGATAACTCCGTAACTTGAGCCATCGCTAAGTATGGTTCTACTCGCGTTAAAGCTGAGCAAAGTAAACTTTGGTGATTGTCAAAGTGACGCGACGTGAACACTTCAAAGGTTAACAGAAGACTGCATAAGTTGATAAGAAACGCCGCGATTTTATGCAGTACGACCGATCAAATGGAGAGAAAAAGACGGCGCTATACGTTCAGCATAGTTTTACCCTTTCTCGCTACAGAACAATGACTTTAGGCAGCAGGTAGAAACATTGCGGTGCTCGTTATCTATTGTTGTCTAATGAGGTGATGAATATTTTTTTTGCCGAATTCCTAGAAAAACTAATAGTCTTAACTTATATCCTCCGATAAGGTAGACAATTGTAAAGAGCTCTTGGTGGTAACGTGATAAGTGAATGCTATTCATTTCTAAAAGACTTATCGAACACGTATTCTCAGTAAAATTCCGAATTAGCATTAGCCAATTCTTATTACTCGTATGTACTGAGTTTTTTTTTTATTTTGTATGTCTAGCCAAAACCTTTTATGGCATATAATTTTTCCATTGACTTTATTATTAGAAAGGTTACAGGGAAAGTGTAATATGAATAAAAGAATTAAAATTATCATAAAATCATTCATTTATTATCTATTTACTACCTATCTAACAATAACATGCTTAATTTACAACTTAACCTAATTAAAACTAACTTACAAATATTTACAATATGATACAAACAAAAATAGAAATTATAGGGCTTTTCGTACAATGCCCATACAGCGTACCTATATGAGATAGAGAATATTGTCCAAATCATTTTTATTGCCGCGAAAGTGTCTCGTCAGCTTGTGAAATATTTCACTGTCACTCCGATTGCGTTTGAGATAATCGACAATGATTTAATCGCATACCGGATCAAACGGTTCTCGTCGTCCAATACTGCGCACATCCGTCTCACTGTGTCGAAATTCTTCAAGACACTCTTGTGTTTGTTGAGTTCGTCTTTAAAATAGAGTTTAAAGGGCTTTTCGACAGAACAAATCGTCGATCCACGTTCGCACTTGCGCGCCTCTACTGGGCTGTGACGGCCGTATTCGAAATTCTCCGTACATCGCCCATATAGCGTATATAAGGTAGAGAATATTGTCCAATTCGTTTTTCTTGCCGCGAAAGTGTCTCGTCAGCTTGTGAAATATTTCACTGTCACTCCGATTGCGTTTGAGATAATCGATAATGATTTGAACGCGTACCGGATCAAGCCACTGCGAGAAATGGTTCTCGTCGTCCGATACCGCGCACATCCGTCTCACTGTGTCGAAATTCTTCAAGATCCTCTTGTGTTTGTTGAGTTCGTCTTCCATTTGAATTTCGTATTCTCTCCAGTTATGCAGAGATACGTGGTCCTGGTATCTTCGATGTGCCTCCCTCCAATAGTCTGCTTGGAGTTTGAGATCCCAAATGTAATCGGGAACGTAACGCAGTCGTACTTTTTCGAGGTCTGCTTTTGATACATTGCGTGTGAAAGCAAGTGTAAAAACAACCTCGTACTCTTCGTCTGTGATTTTCCCCACGATATTGTATGGCGATAACTCGGTAACTTGAGCCATCGCTAAGTATGGTTCTACTCGCGTTAAAGCTGAGCAAAGTAAACTTTGGTGATTGTCAAAGTGACGCGACGTGAACACTTCAAAGGTTAACAGAAGACTGCATAAGTTGACAAAAAACGCCGCGATTTTATGCAGTACGACCGATCAAATGGAGAGAAAAAGACGGCGCTATACGTTCAGCATAGTTTTACCCTTTCTCGCTACAGAACAATAACTTTAGGCAGCAGGTAGAAACATTGCGGTGCTCGTTATCTATTGTTGTCTAATGAGGTGATGAATATTTTTTTTGCCGAATTCCTAGAAAAACTAATAGTCTTAACTTATATCCTCCGATAAGGTAGACAATTGTAAAGAGCTCTTGGTGGTAACGTGATAAGTGAATGCTATTCATTTCTACAAGACTTATCGAACACGTATTCTCAGTAAAATTCCGAATTAGCATTAGCCAATTCTTATTACTCGTATGTACTGAGTTTTTTTTTTATTTTGTATGTCTAGCCAAAACCTTTTATGGCATATAATTTTTCCATTGACTTTATTATTAGAAAGGTTACAGGGAAAGTGTAATATATGAATAAAAGAATTAAAATTATCATAAAATCATTCATTTATTATCTATTTACTACCTATCTAACAATAACATGCTTAATTTACAACTTAACCTAATTAAAACTAACTTACAAATATTTACAATATGATACAAACAAAAATAGAAATTATAGGGCTTTTCGTACAATGCCCATACAGCGTACCTATATGAGATAGAGAATATTGTCCAAATCATTTTTATTGCCGCGAAAGTGTCTCGTCAGCTTGTGAAATATTTCACTGTCACTCCGATTGCGTTTGAGATAATCGACAATGATTTAATCGCATACCGGATCAAACGGTTCTCGTCGTCCAATGCTGCGCACATCCGTCTCACTGTGTCGAAATTCTTCAAGACACTCTTGTGTTTGTTGAGTTCGTCTTTAAAATAGAGTTTAAAGGCCTTTTCGACAGAACAAATCGTCGATCCACGTTCACACTTGCGCGCCTCTACTGGGCTGTGACGGCCGTATTCGAAATTCTCCGTACATCGCCCATATAGCGTATATAAGGTAGAGAATATTGTCCAATTCGTTTTTCTTGCCGCGAAAGTGTCTCGTCAGCTTGTGAAATATTTCACTGTCACTCCGATTGCGTTTGAGATAATCGATAATGATTTGAACGCGTACCGGATCAAGCCACTGCGAGAAATGGTTCTCGTCGTCCGATACCGCGCACATCCGTCTCACTGTGTCGAAATTCTTCAAGATCCTCTTGTGTTTGTTTAGTTCGTCTTTCATTTGAATTTCGTATTCTCTCCAGTTATGCAGAGATACGTGGTCCTGGTATCTTCGATGTGCCTCCCTCCAATAGTCTGCTTGGAGTTTGAGATCCCAAATGTAATCGGGAACGTAATGCAGTCGTACTTTTTCGAGGTCTGCTTTTGATACATTGCGTGTGAAAGCAAGTGTAAAAACAACCTCGTACTCTTCGTCTGTGATTTTCCCCATGATATTGTATGGCGATAACTCCGTAACTTGAGCCATCGCTAAGTATGGTTCTACTCGCGTTAAAGCTGAGCAAAGTAAACTTTGGTGATTGTCAAAGTGACGCGACGTGAACACTTCAAAGGTTAACAGAAGACTGCATAAGTTGACAAGAAACGCCGCGATTTTATGCAGTACGACCGATCAAATGGAGAGAAAAAGACGGCGCTATACGTTCAGCATAGTTTTACCCTTTCTCGCTACAGAACAATGACTTTAGGCAGCAGGTAGAAACATTGCGGTGCTCGTTATCTATTGTTGTCTAATGAGGTGATGAATATTTTTTTTGCCGAATTCCTAGAAAAACTAATAGTCTTAACTTATATCCTCCGATAAGGTAGACAATTGTAAAGAGCTCTTGGTGGTAACGTGATAAGTGAATGCTATTCATTTCTAAAAGACTTATCGAACACGTATTCTCAGTAAAATTCCGAATTAGCATTAGCCAATTCTTATTACTCGTATGTACTGAGTTTATTTTTTTATTTTGTATGTCTAGCCAAAACTTTTTATGGCATATAATTTTTCCATTGACTTTATTATTAGAAAGGTGACAGGGAAAGTGTAATATGAATAAAAGAATTAAAATTATCATAAAATCATTCATTTATTATCTATTTACTACCTATCTAACAATAACATGCTTAATTTACAACTTAACCTTATTAAAACTAACTTACAAATATTTACAATATGATACAAACAAAAATAGAAATTATAGGGCTTTTCGTACAATGCCCATACAGCGTACCTATATGAGATAGAGAATATTGTCCAAATCATTTTTATTGCCGCGAAAGTGTCTCGTCAGCTTGTGAAATATTTCACTGTCACTCCGATTGCGTTTGAGATAATCGACAATGATTTAATCGCATACCGGATCAAACGGTTCTCGTCGTCCAATACTGCGCACATCCGTCTCACTGTGTCGAAATTCTTCAAGACACTCTTGTGTTTGTTGAGTTCGTCTTTAAAATAGAGTTTAAAGGCCTTTTCGACAGAACAAATCGTCGATCCACGTTCGCACTTGCGCGCCACTACTGGGCTGTGACGGCCGTATTCGAAATTCTCCGTACATCGCCCATATAGCGTATATAAGGTAGAGAATATTGTCCAATTCGTTTTTCTTGCCGCGAAAGTGTCTCGTCAGCTTGTGAAATATTTCACTGTCACTCCGATTGCGTTTGAGATAATCGATAATGATTTGAACGCGTACCGGATCAAGCCACTGCGAGAAATGGTTCTCGTCGTCCGATACCGCGCACATCCGTCTCACTGTGTCAAAATTCTTCAAGATCCTCTTGTGTTTGTTGAGTTCGTCTTTCATTTGAATTTCGTATTCTCTCCAGTTATGCAGAGATACGTGGTCCTGGTATCTTCGATGTGCCTCCCTCCAATAGTCTGCTTGGAGTTTGAGATCCCAAATGTAATCGGGAACGTAACGCAGTCGTACTTTTTCGAGGTCTGCTTTTGATACATTGCGTGTGAAAGCAAGTGTAAAAACAACCTCGTACTCTTCGTCTGTGATTTTCCCCACTATATTGTATGGCGATAACTCCGTAACTTGAGCCATCGCTAAGTATGGTTCTACTCGCGTTAAAGCTGAGCAAAGTAAACTTTGGTGATTGTCAAAGTGACGCGACGTGAACACTTCAAAGGTTAACAGAAGACTGCATAAGTTGACAAGAAACGCCGCGATTTTATGCAGTACGACCGATCAAATGGAGAGAAAAAGACGGCGCTATACGTTCAGCATAGTTTTACCCTTTCTCGCTACAGAACAATGACTTTAGGCAGCAGGTAGAAACATAGCGGTGCTCGTTATCTATTGTTGTCTAATGAGGTGATGAATATTTTTTTTGCCGAATTCCTAGAAAAACTAATAGTCTTAACTTATATCCTCCGATAAGGTAGACAATTGTAAAGAGCTCTTGGTGGTAACGTGATAAGTGAATGCTATTCATTTCTAAAAGACTTATCGAACACGTATTCTCAGTAAAATTCCGAATTAGCATTAGCCAATTCTTATTACTCGTATGTACTGAGTTTTTTTTTTATTTTGTATGTCTAGCCAAAACCTTTTATGGCATATAATTTTTCCATTGACTTTATTATTAGAAAGGTTACAGGGAAAGTGTAATATGAATAAAAGAATTAAAATTATCATAAAATCATTCATTTAATATCTATTTACTACCTATCTAACAATAACATGCTTAATTTACAACTTAACCTAATTAAAACTAACTTACAAATATTTACAATATGATACAAACAAAAATAGAAATTATAGGGCTTTTCGTACAATGCCCATACAGCGTACCTATATGAGGTAGAGAATATTGTCCAAATCATTTTTATTGCCGCGAAAGTGTCTCGTCAGCTTGTGAAATATTTCACTGTCACTCCGATTGCGTTTGAGATAATCGACAATGATTTAATCGCATACCGGATCAAACGGTTCTCGTCGTCCAATACTGCGCACATCCGTCTCACTGTGTCGAAATTCTTCAAGACACTCTTGTGTTTGTTGAGTTCGTCTTTAAAATAGAGTTTAAAGGGCTTTTCGACAGAACAAATCGTCGATCCACGTTTGCACTTGCGCGCCTCTACTGGGCTGTGACGGCCGTATTCGAAATTCTCCGTACATCGCCCATATAGCGTATATAAGGTAGAGAATATTGTCCAATTCGTTTTTCTTGCCGCGAAAGTGTCTCGTCAGCTTGTGAAATATTTCACTGTCACTCCGATTGCGTTTGAGATAATCGATAATGATTTGAACGCGTACCGGATCAAGCCACTGCGAGAAATGGTTCTCGTCGTCCGATACCGCGCACATCCGTCTCACTGTGTCGAAATTCTTCAAGATCCTCTTGTGTTTGTTGAGTTCGTCTTCCATTTGAATTTCGTATTCTCTCCAGTTATGCAGAGATACGTGGTCCTGGTATCTTCGATGTGCCTCCCTCCAATAGTCTGCTTGGAGTTTGAGATCCCAAATGTAATCGGGAACGTAACGCAGTCGTACTTTTTCGAGGTCTGCTTTTGATACATTGCGTGTGAAAGCAAGTGTAAAAACAACCTCGTACTCTTCGTCTGTGATTTTCCCCACGATATTGTATGGCGATAACTCGGTAACTTGAGCCATCGCTAAGTATGGTTCTACTCGCGTTAAAGCTGAGCAAAGTAAACTTTGGTGATTGTCAAAGTGACGCGACGTGAACACTTCAAAGGTTAACAGAAGACTGCATAAGTTGACAAAAAACGCCGCGATTTTATGCAGTACGACCGATCAAATGGAGAGAAAAAGACGGCGCTATACGTTCAGCATAGTTTTACCCTTTCTCGCTACAGAACAATAACTTTAGGCAGCAGGTAGAAACATTGCGGTGCTCGTTATCTATTGTTGTCTAATGAGGTGATGAATATTTTTTTTGCCGAATTCCTAGAAAAACTAATAGTCTTAACTTATATCCTCCGATAAGGTAGACAATTGTAAAGAGCTCTTGGTGGTAACGTGATAAGTGAATGCTATTCATTTCTACAAGACTTATCGAACACGTATTCTCAGTAAAATTCCGAATTAGCATTAGCCAATTCTTATTACTCGTATGTACTGAGTTTTTTTTTTATTTTGTATGTCTAGCCAAAACCTTTTATGGCATATAATTTTTCCATTGACTTTATTATTAGAAAGGTTACAGGGAAAGTGTAATATATGAATAAAAGAATTAAAATTATCATAAAATCATTCATTTATTATCTATTTACTACCTATCTAACAATAACATGCTTAATTTACAACTTAACCTAATTAAAACTAACTTACAAATATTTACAATATGATACAAACAAAAATAGAAATTATAGGGCTTTTCGTACAATGCCCATACAGCGTACCTATATGAGATAGAGAATATTGTCCAAATCATTTTTATTGCCGCGAAAGTGTCTCGTCAGCTTGTGAAATATTTCACTGTCACTCCGATTGCGTTTGAGATAATCGACAATGATTTAATCGCATACCGGATCAAACGGTTCTCGTCGTCCAATGCTGCGCACATCCGTCTCACTGTGTCGAAATTCTTCAAGACACTCTTGTGTTTGTTGAGTTCGTCTTTAAAATAGAGTTTAAAGGCCTTTTCGACAGAACAAATCGTCGATCCACGTTCACACTTGCGCGCCTCTACTGGGCTGTGACGGCCGTATTCGAAATTCTCCGTACATCGCCCATATAGCGTATATAAGGTAGAGAATATTGTCCAATTCGTTTTTCTTGCCGCGAAAGTGTCTCGTCAGCTTGTGAAATATTTCACTGTCACTCCGATTGCGTTTGAGATAATCGATAATGATTTGAACGCGTACCGGATCAAGCCACTGCGAGAAATGGTTCTCGTCGTCCGATACCGCGCACATCCGTCTCACTGTGTCGAAATTCTTCAAGATCCTCTTGTGTTTGTTGAGTTCGTCTTCCATTTGAATTTCGTATTCTCTCCAGTTATGCAGAGATACGTGGTCCTGGTATCTTCGATGTGCCTCCCTCCAATAGTCTGCTTGGAGTTTGAGATCCCAAATGTAATCGGGAACGTAACGCAGTCGTACTTTTTCGAGGTCTGCTTTTGATACATTGCGTGTGAAAGCAAGTGTAAAAACAACCTCGTACTCTTCGTCTGTGATTTTCCCCACGATATTGTATGGCGATAACTCCGTAACTTGAGCCATCGCTAAGTATGGTTCTACTCGCGTTAAAGCTGAGCAAAGTAAACTTTGGTGATTGTCAAAGTGACGCGACGTGAACACTTCAAAGGTTAACAGAAGACTGCATAAGTTGACAAGAAACGCCGCGATTTTATGCAGTACGACCGATCAAATGGAGAGAAAAAGACGGCGCTATACGTTCAGCATAGTTTTACCCTTTCTCGCTACAGAACAATGACTTTAGGCAGCAGGTAGAAACATTGCGGTGCTCGTTATCTATTGTTGTCTAATGAGGTGATGAATATTTTTTTTGCCGAATTCCTAGAAAAACTAATAGTCTTAACTTATATCCTCCGATAAGGTAGACAATTGTAAAGAGCTCTTGGTGGTAACGTGATAAGTGAATGCTATTCATTTCTACAAGACTTATCGAACACGTATTCTCAGTAAAATTCCGAATTAGCATTAGCCAATTCTTATTACTCGTATGTACTGAGTTTTTTTTTTATTTTGTATGTCTAGCCAAAACCTTTTATGGCATATAATTTTTCCATTGACTTTATTATTAGAAAGGTTACAGGGAAAGTGTAATATATGAATAAAAGAATTAAAATTATCATAAAATCATTCATTTATTATCTATTTACTACCTATCTAACAATAACATGCTTAATTTACAACTTAACCTAATTAAAACTAACTTACAAATATTTATAATATGATACAAACAAAAATAGAAATTATAGGGCTTTTCGTACAATGCCCATACAGCGTACCTATATGAGATAGAGAATATTGTCCAAATCATTTTTATTGCCGCGAAAGTGTCTCGTCAGCTTGTGAAATATTTCACTGTCACTCCGATTGCGTTTGAGATAATCGACAATGATTTGAACGCGTACCGGATCAAGCCACTGCGAGAAATGGTTCTCGTCGTCCGATACCACGCACATCCGTCTCACTGTGTCGAAATTCTTCAAGATCCTCTTGTGTTTGTTTAGTTCGTCTTTCATTTGAATTTCGTATTCTCTCCAGTTATGCAGAGATACGTGGTCCTGGTATCTTCGATGTGCCTCCCTCCAATAGTCTGCTTGGAGTTTGAGATCCCAAATGTAATCGGGAACGTAATGCAGTCGTACTTTTTCGAGGTCTGCTTTTGATACATTGCGTGTGAAAGCAAGTGTAAAAACAACCTCGTACTCTTCGTCTGTGATTTTCCCCATGATATTGTATGGCGATAACTCCGTAACTTGAGCCATCGCTAAGTATGGTTCTACTCGCGTTAAAGCTGAGCAAAGTAAACTTTGGTGATTGTCAAAGTGACGCGACGTGAACACTTCAAAGGTTAACAGAAGACTGCATAAGTTGATAAGAAACGCCGCGATTTTATGCAGTACGACCGATCAAATGGAGAGAAAAAGACGGCGCTATACGTTCAGCATAGTTTTACCCTTTCTCGCTACAGAACAATGACTTTAGGCAGCAGGTAGAAACATTGCGGTGCTCGTTATCTATTGTTGTCTAATGAGGTGATGAATATTTTTTTTGCCGAATTCCTAGAAAAACTAATAGTCTTAACTTATATCCTCCGATAAGGTAGACAATTGTAAAGAGCTCTTGGTGGTAACGTGATAAGTGAATGCTATTCATTTCTAAAAGACTTATCGAACACGTATTCTCAGTAAAATTCCGAATTAGCATTAGCCAATTCTTATTACTCGTATGTACTGAGTTTTTTTTTTATTTTGTATGTCTAGCCAAAACCTTTTATGGCATATAATTTTTCCATTGACTTTATTATTAGAAAGGTTACAGGGAAAGTGTAATATGAATAAAAGAATTAAAATTATCATAAAATCATTCATTTATTATCTATTTACTACCTATCTAACAATAACATGCTTAATTTACAACTTAACCTAATTAAAACTAACTTACAAATATTTACAATATGATACAAACAAAAATAGAAATTATAGGGCTTTTCGTACAATGCCCATACAGCGTACCTATATGAGATAGAGAATATTGTCCAAATCATTTTTATTGCCGCGAAAGTGTCTCGTCAGCTTGTGAAATATTTCACTGTCACTCCGATTGCGTTTGAGATAATCGACAATGATTTAATCGCATACCGGATCAAACGGTTCTCGTCGTCCAATACTGCGCACATCCGTCTCACTGTGTCGAAATTCTTCAAGACACTCTTGTGTTTGTTGAGTTCGTCTTTAAAATAGAGTTTAAAGGGCTTTTCGACAGAACAAATCGTCGATCCACGTTCGCACTTGCGCGCCTCTACTGGGCTGTGACGGCCGTATTCGAAATTCTCCGTACATCGCCCATATAGCGTATATAAGGTAGAGAATATTGTCCAATTCGTTTTTCTTGCCGCGAAAGTGTCTCGTCAGCTTGTGAAATATTTCACTGTCACTCCGATTGCGTTTGAGATAATCGATAATGATTTGAACGCGTACCGGATCAAGCCACTGCGAGAAATGGTTCTCGTCGTCCGATACCGCGCACATCCGTCTCACTGTGTCGAAATTCTTCAAGATCCTCTTGTGTTTGTTGAGTTCGTCTTCCATTTGAATTTCGTATTCTCTCCAGTTATGCAGAGATACGTGGTCCTGGTATCTTCGATGTGCCTCCCTCCAATAGTCTGCTTGGAGTTTGAGATCCCAAATGTAATCGGGAACGTAACGCAGTCGTACTTTTTCGAGGTCTGCTTTTGATACATTGCGTGTGAAAGCAAGTGTAAAAACAACCTCGTACTCTTCGTCTGTGATTTTCCCCACGATATTGTATGGCGATAACTCCGTAACTTGAGCCATCGCTAAGTATGGTTCTACTCGCGTTAAAGCTGAGCAAAGTAAACTTTGGTGATTGTCAAAGTGACGCGACGTGAACACTTCAAAGGTTAACAGAAGACTGCATAAGTTGACAAAAAACGCCGCGATTTTATGCAGTACGACCGATCAAATGGAGAGAAAAAGACGGCGCTATACGTTCAGCATAGTTTTACCCTTTCTCGCTACAGAACAATAACTTTAGGCAGCAGGTAGAAACATTGCGGTGCTCGTTATCTATTGTTGTCTAATGAGGTGATGAATATTTTTTTTGCCGAATTCCTAGAAAAACTAATAGTCTTAACTTATATCCTCCGATAAGGTAGACAATTGTAAAGAGCTCTTGGTGGTAACGTGATAAGTGAATGCTATTCATTTCTACAAGACTTATCGAACACGTATTCTCAGTAAAATTCCGAATTAGCATTAGCCAATTCTTATTACTCGTATGTACTGAGTTTTTTTTTTATTTTGTATGTCTAGCCAAAACCTTTTATGGCATATAATTTTTCCATTGACTTTATTATTAGAAAGGTTACAGGGAAAGTGTAATATATGAATAAAAGAATTAAAATTATCATAAAATCATTCATTTATTATCTATTTACTACCTATCTAACAATAACATGCTTAATTTACAACTTAACCTTATTAAAACTAACTTACAAATATTTACAATATGATACAAACAAAAATAGAAATTATAGGGCTTTTCGTACAATGCCCATACAGCGTACCTATATGAGATAGAGAATATTGTCCAAATCATTTTTATTGCCGCGAAAGTGTCTCGTCAGCTTGTGAAATATTTCACTGTCACTCCGATTGCGTTTGAGATAATCGACAATGATTTAATCGCATACCGGATCAAACGGTTCTCGTCGTCCAATACTGCGCACATCCGTCTCACTGTGTCGAAATTCTTCAAGACACTCTTGTGTTTGTTGAGTTCGTCTTTAAAATAGAGTTTAAAGGCCTTTTCGACAGAACAAATCGTCGATCCACGTTCGCACTTGCGCGCCACTACTGGGCTGTGACGGCCGTATTCGAAATTCTCCGTACATCGCCCATATAGCGTATATAAGGTAGAGAATATTGTCCAATTCGTTTTTCTTGCCGCGAAAGTGTCTCGTCAGCTTGTGAAATATTTCACTGTCACTCCGATTGCGTTTGAGATAATCGATAATGATTTGAACGCGTACCGGATCAAGCCACTGCGAGAAATGGTTCTCGTCGTCCGATACCGCGCACATCCGTCTCACTGTGTCAAAATTCTTCAAGATCCTCTTGTGTTTGTTGAGTTCGTCTTTCATTTGAATTTCGTATTCTCTCCAGTTATGCAGAGATACGTGGTCCTGGTATCTTCGATGTGCCTCCCTCCAATAGTCTGCTTGGAGTTTGAGATCCCAAATGTAATCGGGAACGTAACGCAGTCGTACTTTTTCGAGGTCTGCTTTTGATACATTGCGTGTGAAAGCAAGTGTAAAAACAACCTCGTACTCTTCGTCTGTGATTTTCCCCACTATATTGTATGGCGATAACTCCGTAACTTGAGCCATCGCTAAGTATGGTTCTACTCGCGTTAAAGCTGAGCAAAGTAAACTTTGGTGATTGTCAAAGTGACGCGACGTGAACACTTCAAAGGTTAACAGAAGACTGCATAAGTTGACAAGAAACGCCGCGATTTTATGCAGTACGACCGATCAAATGGAGAGAAAAAGACGGCGCTATACGTTCAGCATAGTTTTACCCTTTCTCGCTACAGAACAATGACTTTAGGCAGCAGGTAGAAACATTGCGGTGCTCGTTATCTATTGTTGTCTAATGAGGTGATGAATATTTTTTTTGCCGAATTCCTAGAAAAACTAATAGTCTTAACTTATATCCTCCGATAAGGTAGACAATTGTAAAGAGCTCTTGGTGGTAACGTGATAAGTGAATGCTATTCATTTCTAAAAGACTTATCGAACACGTATTCTCAGTAAAATTCCGAATTAGCATTAGCCAATTCTTATTACTCGTATGTACTGAGTTTTTTTTTTTATTTTGTATGTCTAGCCAAAACCTTTTATGGCATATAATTTTTCCATTGACTTTATTATTAGAAAGGTTACAGGGAAAGTGTAATATGAATAAAAGAATTAAAATTATCATAAAATCATTCATTTAATATCTATTTACTACCTATCTAACAATAACATGCTTAATTTACAACTTAACCTAATTAAAACTAACTTACAAATATTTACAATATGATACAAACAAAAATAGAAATTATAGGGCTTTTCGTACAATGCCCATACAGCGTACCTATATGAGGTAGAGAATATTGTCCAAATAATTTTTATTGCCGCGAAAGTGTCTCGTCAGCTTGTGAAATATTTCACTGTCACTCCGATTGCGTTTGAGATAATCGACAATGATTTAATCGCATACCGGATCAAACGGTTCTCGTCGTCCAATACTGCGCACATCCGTCTCACTGTGTCGAAATTCTTCAAGACACTCTTGTGTTTGTTGAGTTCGTCTTTAAAATAGAGTTTAAAGGCCTTTTCGACAGAACAAATCGTCGATCCACGTTCGCACTTGCGCGCCTCTACTGGGCTGTGACGGCCGTATTCGAAATTCTCCGTACATCGCCCATATAGCGTATATAAGGTAGAGAATATTGTCCAATTCGTTTTTCTTGCCGCGAAAGTGTCTCGTCAGCTTGTGAAATATTTCACTGTCACTCCGATTGCGTTTGAGATAATCGATAATGATTTGAACGCGTACCGGATCAAGCCACTGCGAGAAATGGTTCTCGTCGTCCGATACCACGCACATCCGTCTCACTGTGTCGAAATTCTTCAAGATCCTCTTGTGTTTGTTGAGTTCGTCTTTCATTTGAATTTCGTATTCTCTCCAGTTATGCAGAGATACGTGGTCCTGGTATCTTCGATGTGCCTCCCTCCAATAGTCTGCTTGGAGTTTGAGATCCCAAATGTAATCGGGAACGTAACGCAGTCGTACTTTTTCGAGGTCTGCTTTTGATACATTGCGTGTGAAAGCAAGTGTAAAAACAACCTCGTACTCTTCGTCTGTGATTTTCCCCACGATATTGTATGGCGATAACTCCGTAACTTGAGCCATCGCTAAGTATGGTTCTACTCGCGTTAAAGCTGAGCAAAGTAAACTTTGGTGATTGTCAAAGTGACGCGACGTGAACACTTCAAAGGTTAACAGAAGACTGCATAAGTTGACAAGAAACGCCGCGATTTTATGCAGTACGACCGATCAAATGGAGAGAAAAAGACGGCGCTATACGTTCAGCATAGTTTTACCCTTTCTCGCTACAGAACAATGACTTTAGGCAGCAGGTAGAAACATTGCGGTGCTCGTTATCTATTGTTGTCTAATGAGGTGATGAATATTTTTTTTGCCGAATTCCTAGAAAAACTAATAGTCTTAACTTATATCCTCCGATAAGGTAGACAATTGTAAAGAGCTCTTGGTGGTAACGTGATAAGTGAATGCTATTCATTTCTAAAAGACTTATCGAACACGTATTCTCAGTAAAATTCCGAATTAGCATTAGCCAATTCTTATTACTCGTATGTACTGAGTTTTTTTTTTATTTTGTATGTCTAGCCAAAACCTTTTATGGCATATAATTTTTCCATTGACTTTATTATTAGAAAGGTTACAGGGAAAGTGTAATATGAATAAAAGAATTAAAATTATCATAAAATCATTCATTTAATATCTATTTACTACCTATCTAACAATAACATGCTTAATTTACAACTTAACCTAATTAAAACTAACTTACAAATATTTACAATATGATACAAACAAAAATAGAAATTATAGGGCTTTTCGTACAATGCCCATACAGCGTACCTATATGAGGTAGAGAATATTGTCCAAATAATTTTTATTGCCGCGAAAGTGTCTCGTCAGCTTGTGAAATATTTCACTGTCACTCCGATTGCGTTTGAGATAATCGACAATGATTTAATCGCATACCGGATCAAACGGTTCTCGTCGTCCAATACTGCGCACATCCGTCTCACTGTGTCGAAATTCTTCAAGACACTCTTGTGTTTGTTGAGTTCGTCTTTAAAATAGAGTTTAAAGGCCTTTTCGACAGAACAAATCGTCGATCCACGTTCGCACTTGCGCGCCTCTACTGGGCTGTGACGGCCGTATTCGAAATTCTCCGTACATCGCCCATATAGCGTATATAAGGTAGAGAATATTGTCCAATTCGTTTTTCTTGCCGCGAAAGTGTCTCGTCAGCTTGTGAAATATTTCACTGTCACTCCGATTGCGTTTGAGATAATCGATAATGATTTGAACGCGTACCGGATCAAGCCACTGCGAGAAATGGTTCTCGTCGTCCGATACCGCGCACATCCGTCTCACTGTGTCGAAATTCTTCAAGATCCTCTTGTGTTTGTTGAGTTCGTCTTCCATTTGAATTTCGTATTCTCTCCAGTTATGCAGAGATACGTGGTCCTGGTATCTTCGATGTGCCTCCCTCCAATAGTCTGCTTGGAGTTTGAGATCCCAAATGTAATCGGGAACGTAACGCAGTCGTACTTTTTCGAGGTCTGCTTTTGATACATTGCGTGTGAAAGCAAGTGTAAAAACAACCTCGTACTCTTCGTCTGTGATTTTCCCCACGATATTGTATGGCGATAACTCCGTAACTTGAGCCATCGCTAAGTATGGTTCTACTCGCGTTAAAGCTGAGCAAAGTAAACTTTGGTGATTGTCAAAGTGACGCGACGTGAACACTTCAAAGGTTAACAGAAGACTGCATAAGTTGACAAGAAACGCCGCGATTTTATGCAGTACGACCGATCAAATGGAGAGAAAAAGACGGCGCTATACGTTCAGCATAGTTTTACCCTTTCTCGCTACAGAACAATGACTTTAGGCAGCAGGTAGAAACATTGCGGTGCTCGTTATCTATTGTTGTCTAATGAGGTGATGAATATTTTTTTTGCCGAATTCCTAGAAAAACTAATAGTCTTAACTTATATCCTCCGATAAGGTAGACAATTGTAAAGAGCTCTTGGTGGTAACGTGATAAGTGAATGCTATTCATTTCTACAAGACTTATCGAACACGTATTCTCAGTAAAATTCCGAATTAGCATTAGCCAATTCTTATTACTCGTATGTACTGAGTTTTTTTTTTATTTTGTATGTCTAGCCAAAACCTTTTATGGCATATAATTTTTCCATTGACTTTATTATTAGAAAGGTTACAGGGAAAGTGTAATATATGAATAAAAGAATTAAAATTATCATAAAATCATTCATTTATTATCTATTTACTACCTATCTAACAATAACATGCTTAATTTACAACTAAACCTAATTAAAACTAACTTACAAATATTTATAATATGATACAAACAAAAATAGAAATTATAGGGCTTTTCGTACAATGCCCATACAGCGTACCTATATGAGATAGAGAATATTGTCCAAATCATTTTTATTGCCGCGAAAGTGTCTCGTCAGCTTGTGAAATATTTCACTGTCACTCCGATTGCGTTTGAGATAATCGACAATGATTTAATCGCATACCGGATCAAACGGTTCTCGTCGTCCAATACTGCGCACATCCGTCTCACTGTGTCGAAATTCTTCAAGACACTCTTGTGTTTGTTGAGTTCGTCTTTAAAATAGAGTTTAAAGGCCTTTTCGACAGAACAAATCGTCGATCCACGTTCGCACTTGCGCGCCTCTACTGGGCTGTGACGGCCGTATTCGAAATTCTCCGTACATCGCCCATATAGCGTATATAAGGTAGAGAATATTGTCCAATTCGTTTTTCTTGCCGCGAAAGTGTCTCGTCAGCTTGTGAAATATTTCACTGTCACTCCGATTGCGTTTGAGATAATCGATAATGATTTGAACGCGTACCGGATCAAGCCACTGCGAGAAATGGTTCTCGTCGTCCGATACCACGCACATCCGTCTCACTGTGTCGAAATTCTTCAAGATCCTCTTGTGTTTGTTTAGTTCGTCTTTCATTTGAATTTCGTATTCTCTCCAGTTATGCAGAGATACGTGGTCCTGGTATCTTCGATGTGCCTCCCTCCAATAGTCTGCTTGGAGTTTGAGATCCCAAATGTAATCGGGAACGTAATGCAGTCGTACTTTTTCGAGGTCTGCTTTTGATACATTGCGTGTGAAAGCAAGTGTAAAAACAACCTCGTACTCTTCGTCTGTGATTTTCCCCATGATATTGTATGGCGATAACTCCGTAACTTGAGCCATCGCTAAGTATGGTTCTACTCGCGTTAAAGCTGAGCAAAGTAAACTTTGGTGATTGTCAAAGTGACGCGACGTGAACACTTCAAAGGTTAACAGAAGACTGCATAAGTTGACAAGAAACGCCGCGATTTTATGCAGTACGACCGATCAAATGGAGAGAAAAAGACGGCGCTATACGTTCAGCATAGTTTTACCCTTTCTCGCTACAGAACAATGACTTTAGGCAGCAGGTAGAAACATTGCGGTGCTCGTTATCTATTGTTGTCTAATGAGGTGATGAATATTTTTTTTGCCGAATTCCTAGAAAAACTAATAGTCTTAACTTATATCCTCCGATAAGGTAGACAATTGTAAAGAGCTCTTGGTGGTAACGTGATAAGTGAATGCTATTCATTTCTAAAAGACTTATCGAACACGTATTCTCAGTAAAATTCCGAATTAGCATTAGCCAATTCTTATTACTCGTATGTACTGAGTTTATTTTTTTATTTTGTATGTCTAGCCAAAACTTTTTATGGCATATAATTTTTCCATTGACTTTATTATTAGAAAGGTGACAGGGAAAGTGTAATATGAATAAAAGAATTAAAATTATCATAAAATCATTCATTTATTATCTATTTACTACCTATCTAACAATAACATGCTTAATTTACAACTTAACCTTATTAAAACTAACTTACAAATATTTACAATATGATACAAACAAAAATAGAAATTATAGGGCTTTTCGTACAATGCCCATACAGCGTACCTATATGAGATAGAGAATATTGTCCAAATCATTTTTATTGCCGCGAAAGTGTCTCGTCAGCTTGTGAAATATTTCACTGTCACTCCGATTGCGTTTGACATAATCGACAATGATTTAATCGCATACCGGATCAAACGGTTCTCGTCGTCCAATACTGCGCACATCCGTCTCACTGTGTCGAAATTCTTCAAGACACTCTTGTGTTCGTTGAGTTCGTCTTTAAAATAGAGTTTAAAGGCCTTTTCAACAGAACAAATCGTCGATCCACGTTCGCACTTGCGCGCCACTACTGGGCTGTGACGGCCGTATTCGAAATTCTCCGTACATCGCCCATATAGCGTATATAAGGTAGAGAATATTGTCCAATTCGTTTTTCTTGCCGCGAAAGTGTCTCGTCAGCTTGTGAAATATTTCACTGTCACTCCGATTGCGTTTGAGATAATCGATAATGATTTGAACGCGTACCGGATCAAGCCACTGCGAGAAATGGTTCTCGTCGTCCGATACCGCGCACATCCGTCTCACTGTGTCGAAATTCTTCAAGATCCTCTTGTGTTTGTTGAGTTCGTCTTTCATTTGAATTTCGTATTCTCTCCAGTTATGCAGAGATACGTGGTCCTGGTATCTTCGATGTGCCTCCCTCCAATAGTCTGCTTGGAGTTTGAGATCCCAAATGTAATCGGGAACGTAACGCAGTCGTACTTTTTCGAGGTCTGCTTTTGATACATTGCGTGTGAAAGCAAGTGTAAAAACAACCTCGTACTCTTCGTCTGTGATTTTCCCCACGATATTGTATGGCGATAACTCCGTAACTTGAGCCATCGCTAAGTATGGTTCTACTCGCGTTAAAGCTGAGCAAAGTAAACTTTGGTGATTGTCAAAGTGACGCGACGTGAACACTTCAAAGGTTAACAGAAGACTGCATAAGTTGACAAGAAACGCCGCGATTTTATGCAGTACGACCGATCAAATGGAGAGAAAAAGACGGCGCTATACGTTCAGCATAGTTTTACCCTTTCTCGCTACAGAACAATGACTTTAGGCAGCAGGTAGAAACATTGCGGTGCTCGTTATCTATTGTTGTCTAATGAGGTGATGAATATTTTTTTTGCCGAATTCCTAGAAAAACTAATAGTCTTAACTTATATCCTCCGATAAGGTAGACAATTGTAAAGAGCTCTTGGTGGTAACGTGATAAGTGAATGCTATTCATTTCTAAAAGACTTATCGAACACGTATTCTCAGTAAAATTCCGAATTAGCATTAGCCAATTCTTATTACTCGTATGTACTGAGTTTTTTTTTTATTTTGTATGTCTAGCCAAAACCTTTTATGGCATATAATTTTTCCATTGACTTTATTATTAGAAAGGTTACAGGGAAAGTGTAATATGAATAAAAGAATTAAAATTATCATAAAATCATTCATTTATTATCTATTTACTACCTATCTAACAATAACATGCTTAATTTACAACTTAACCTAATTAAAACTAACTTACAAATATTTACAATATGATACAAACAAAAATAGAAATTATAGGGCTTTTCGTACAATGCCCATACAGCGTACCTATATGAGGTAGAGAATATTGTCCAAATCATTTTTATTGCCGCGAAAGTGTCTCGTCAGCTTGTGAAATATTTCACTGTCACTCCGATTGCGTTTGAGATAATCGACAATGATTTAATCGCATACCGGATCAAACGGTTCTCGTCGTCCAATACTGCGCACATCCGTCTCACTGTGTCGAAATTCTTCAAGACACTCTTGTGTTTGTTGAGTTCGTCTTTAAAATAGAGTTTAAAGGCCTTTTCGACAGAACAAATCGTCGATCCACGTTCGCACTTGCGCGCCTCTACTGGGCTGTGACGGCCGTATTCGAAATTCTCCGTACATCGCCCATATAGCGTATATAAGGTAGAGAATATTGTCCAATTCGTTTTTCTTGCCGCGAAAGTGTCTCGTCAGCTTGTGAAATATTTCACTGTCACTCCGATTGCGTTTGAGATAATCGATAATGATTTGAACGCGTACCGGATCAAGCCACTGCGAGAAATGGTTCTCGTCGTCCGATACCGCGCACATCCGTCTCACTGTGTCGAAATTCTTCAAGATCCTCTTGTGTTTGTTGAGTTCGTCTTCCATTTGAATTTCGTATTCTCTCCAGTTATGCAGAGATACGTGGTCCTGGTATCTTCGATGTGCCTCCCTCCAATAGTCTGCTTGGAGTTTGAGATCCCAAATGTAATCGGGAACGTAACGCAGTCGTACTTTTTCGAGGTCTGCTTTTGATACATTGCGTGTGAAAGCAAGTGTAAAAACAACCTCGTACTCTTCGTCTGTGATTTTCCCCACGATATTGTATGGCGATAACTCCGTAACTTGAGCCATCGCTAAGTATGGTTCTACTCGCGTAAAAGCTGAGCAAAGTAAACTTTGGTGATTGTCAAAGTGACGCGACGTGAACACTTCAAAGGTTAACAGAAGACTGCATAAGTTGACAAGAAACGCCGCGATTTTATGCAGTACGACCGATCAAATGGAGAGAAAAAGACGGCGCTATACGTTCAGCATAGTTTTACCCTTTCTCGCTACAGAACAATAACTTTAGGCAGCAGGTAGAAACATTGCGGTGCTCGTTATCTATTGTTGTCTAATGAGGTGATGAATATTTTTTTTGCCGAATTCCTAGAAAAACTAATAGTCTTAACTTATATCCTCCGATAAGGTAGACAATTGTAAAGAGCTCTTGGTGGTAACGTGATAAGTGAATGCTATTCATTTCTAAAAGACTTATCGAACACGTATTCTCAGTAAAATTCCGAATTAGCATTAGCCAATTCTTATTACTCGTATGTACTGAGTTTTTTTTTTATTTTGTATGTCTAGCCAAAACCTTTTATGGCATATAATTTTTCCATTGACTTTATTATTAGAAAGGTTACAGGGAAAGTGTAATATGAATAAAAGAATTAAAATTATCATAAAATCATTCATTTAATATCTATTTACTACCTATCTAACAATAACATGCTTAATTTACAACTTAACCTAATTAAAACTAACTTACAAATATTTACAATATGATACAAACAAAAATAGAAATTATAGGGCTTTTCGTACAATGCCCATACAGCGTACCTATATGAGGTAGAGAATATTGTCCAAATCATTTTTATTGCCGCGAAAGTGTCTCGTCAGCTTGTGAAATATTTCACTGTCACTCCGATTGCGTTTGAGATAATCGACAATGATTTAATCGCATACCGGATCAAACGGTTCTCGTCGTCCAATACTGCGCACATCCGTCTCACTGTGTCGAAATTCTTCAAGACACTCTTGTGTTTGTTGAGTTCGTCTTTAAAATAGAGTTTAAAGGCCTTTTCGACAGAACAAATCGTCGATCCACGTTCGCACTTGCGCGCCTCTACTGGGCTGTGACGGCCGTATTCGAAATTCTCCGTACATCGCCCATATAGCGTATATAAGGTAGAGAATATTGTCCAATTCGTTTTTCTTGCCGCGAAAGTGTCTCGTCAGCTTGTGAAATATTTCACTGTCACTCCGATTGCGTTTGAGATAATCGATAATGATTTGAACGCGTACCGGATCAAGCCACTGCGAGAAATGGTTCTCGTCGTCCGATACCACGCACATCCGTCTCACTGTGTCGAAATTCTTCAAGATCCTCTTGTGTTTGTTGAGTTCGTCTTTCATTTGAATTTCGTATTCTCTCCAGTTATGCAGAGATACGTGGTCCTGGTATCTTCGATGTGCCTCCCTCCAATAGTCTGCTTGGAGTTTGAGATCCCAAATGTAATCGGGAACGTAACGCAGTCGTACTTTTTCGAGGTCTGCTTTTGATACATTGCGTGTGAAAGCAAGTGTAAAAACAACCTCGTACTCTTCGTCTGTGATTTTCCCCACGATATTGTATGGCGATAACTCCGTAACTTGAGCCATCGCTAAGTATGGTTCTACTCGCGTTAAAGCTGAGCAAAGTAAACTTTGGTGATTGTCAAAGTGACGCGACGTGAACACTTCAAAGGTTAACAGAAGACTGCATAAGTTGACAAGAAACGCCGCGATTTTATGCAGTACGACCGATCAAATGGAGAGAAAAAGACGGCGCTATACGTTCAGCATAGTTTTACCCTTTCTCGCTACAGAACAATGACTTTAGGCAGCAGGTAGAAACATTACGGTGCTCGTTATCTATTGTTGTCTAATGAGGTGATGAATATTTTTTTTGCCGAATTCCTAGAAAAACTAATAGTCTTAACTTATATCCTCCGATAAGGTAGACAATTGTAAAGAGCTCTTGGTGGTAACGTGATAAGTGAATGCTATTCATTTCTAAAAGACTTATCGAACACGTATTCTCAGTAAAATTCCGAATTAGCTTTAGCCAATTCTTATTACTCGTATGTACTGAGTTTTTTTTTTATTTTGTATGTCTAGCCAAAACCTTTTATGGCATATAATTTTTCCATTGACTTTATTATTAGAAAGGTTACAGGGAAAGTGTAATATGAATAAAAGAATTAAAATTATCATAAAATCATTCATTTATTATCTATTTACTACCTATCTAACAATAACATGCTTAATTTACAACTTAACCTAATTAAAACTAACTTACAAATATTTACAATATGATACAAACAAAAATAGAAATTATAGGGCTTTTCGTACAATGCCCATACAGCGTACCTATATGAGGTAGAGAATATTGTCCAAATCATTTTTATTGCCGCGAAAGTGTCTCGTCAGCTTGTGAAATATTTCACTGTCACTCCGATTGCGTTTGAGATAATCGACAATGATTTAATCGCATACCGGATCAAACGGTTCTCGTCGTCCAATACTGCGCACATCCGTCTCACTGTGTCGAAATTCTTCAAGACACTCTTGTGTTTGTTGAGTTCGTCTTTAAAATAGAGTTTAAAGGCCTTTTCGACAGAACAAATCGTCGATCCACGTTCGCACTTGCGCGCCTCTACTGGGCTGTGACGGCCGTATTCGAAATTCTCCGTACATCGCCCATATAGCGTATATAAGGTAGAGAATATTGTCCAATTCGTTTTTCTTGCCGCGAAAGTGTCTCGTCAGCTTGTGAAATATTTCACTGTCACTCCGATTGCGTTTGAGATAATCGATAATGATTTGAACGCGTACCGGATCAAGCCACTGCGAGAAATGGTTCTCGTCGTCCGATACCGCGCACATCCGTCTCACTGTGTCGAAATTCTTCAAGATCCTCTTGTGTTTGTTGAGTTCGTCTTCCATTTGAATTTCGTATTCTCTCCAGTTATGCAGAGATACGTGGTCCTGGTATCTTCGATGTGCCTCCCTCCAATAGTCTGCTTGGAGTTTGAGATCCCAAATGTAATCGGGAACGTAACGCAGTCGTACTTTTTCGAGGTCTGCTTTTGATACATTGCGTGTGAAAGCAAGTGTAAAAACAACCTCGTACTCTTCGTCTGTGATTTTCCCCACGATATTGTATGGCGATAACTCCGTAACTTGAGCCATCGCTAAGTATGGTTCTACTCGCGTAAAAGCTGAGCAAAGTAAACTTTGGTGATTGTCAAAGTGACGCGACGTGAACACTTCAAAGGTTAACAGAAGACTGCATAAGTTGACAAGAAACGCCGCGATTTTATGCAGTACGACCGATCAAATGGAGAGAAAAAGACGGCGCTATACGTTCAGCATAGTTTTACCCTTTCTCGCTACAGAACAATGACTTTAGGCAGCAGGTAGAAACATTGCGGTGCTCGTTATCTATTGTTGTCTAATGAGGTGATGAATATTTTTTTTGCCGAATTCCTAGAAAAACTAATAGTCTTAACTTATATCCTCCGATAAGGTAGACAATTGTAAAGAGCTCTTGGTGGTAACGTGATAAGTGAATGCTATTCATTTCTACAAGACTTATCGAACACGTATTCTCAGTAAAATTCCGAATTAGCATTAGCCAATTCTTATTACTCGTATGTACTGAGTTTTTTTTTTATTTTGTATGTCTAGCCAAAACCTTTTATGGCATATAATTTTTCCATTGACTTTATTATTAGAAAGGTTACAGGGAAAGTGTAATATATGAATAAAAGAATTAAAATTATCATAAAATCATTCATTTATTATCTATTTACTACCTATCTAACAATAACATGCTTAATTTACAACTAAACCTAATTAAAACTAACTTACAAATATTTATAATATGATACAAACAAAAATAGAAATTATAGGGCTTTTCGTACAATGCCCATACAGCGTACCTATATGAGATAGAGAATATTGTCCAAATCATTTTTATTGCCGCGAAAGTGTCTCGTCAGCTTGTGAAATATTTCACTGTCACTCCGATTGCGTTTGAGATAATCGACAATGATTTAATCGCATACCGGATCAAACGGTTCTCGTCGTCCAATACTGCGCACATCCGTCTCACTGTGTCGAAATTCTTCAAGACACTCTTGTGTTTGTTGAGTTCGTCTTTAAAATAGAGTTTAAAGGCCTTTTCGACAGAACAAATCGTCGATCCACGTTCGCACTTGCGCGCCTCTACTGGGCTGTGACGGCCGTATTCGAAATTCTCCGTACATCGCCCATATAGCGTATATAAGGTAGAGAATATTGTCCAATTCGTTTTTCTTGCCGCGAAAGTGTCTCGTCAGCTTGTGAAATATTTCACTGTCACTCCGATTGCGTTTGAGATAATCGATAATGATTTGAACGCGTACCGGATCAAGCCACTGCGAGAAATGGTTCTCGTCGTCCGATACCACGCACATCCGTCTCACTGTGTCGAAATTCTTCAAGATCCTCTTGTGTTTGTTTAGTTCGTCTTTCATTTGAATTTCGTATTCTCTCCAGTTATGCAGAGATACGTGGTCCTGGTATCTTCGATGTGCCTCCCTCCAATAGTCTGCTTGGAGTTTGAGATCCCAAATGTAATCGGGAACGTAATGCAGTCGTACTTTTTCGAGGTCTGCTTTTGATACATTGCGTGTGAAAGCAAGTGTAAAAACAACCTCGTACTCTTCGTCTGTGATTTTCCCCATGATATTGTATGGCGATAACTCCGTAACTTGAGCCATCGCTAAGTATGGTTCTACTCGCGTTAAAGCTGAGCAAAGTAAACTTTGGTGATTGTCAAAGTGACGCGACGTGAACACTTCAAAGGTTAACAGAAGACTGCATAAGTTGACAAGAAACGCCGCGATTTTATGCAGTACGACCGATCAAATGGAGAGAAAAAGACGGCGCTATACGTTCAGCATAGTTTTACCCTTTCTCGCTACAGAACAATGACTTTAGGCAGCAGGTAGAAACATTGCGGTGCTCGTTATCTATTGTTGTCTAATGAGGTGATGAATATTTTTTTTGCCGAATTCCTAGAAAAACTAATAGTCTTAACTTATATCCTCCGATAAGGTAGACAATTGTAAAGAGCTCTTGGTGGTAACGTGATAAGTGAATGCTATTCATTTCTAAAAGACTTATCGAACACGTATTCTCAGTAAAATTCCGAATTAGCATTAGCCAATTCTTATTACTCGTATGTACTGAGTTTATTTTTTTATTTTGTATGTCTAGCCAAAACTTTTTATGGCATATAATTTTTCCATTGACTTTATTATTAGAAAGGTGACAGGGAAAGTGTAATATGAATAAAAGAATTAAAATTATCATAAAATCATTCATTTATTATCTATTTACTACCTATCTAACAATAACATGCTTAATTTACAACTTAACCTTATTAAAACTAACTTACAAATATTTACAATATGATACAAACAAAAATAGAAATTATAGGGCTTTTCGTACAATGCCCATACAGCGTACCTATATGAGATAGAGAATATTGTCCAAATCATTTTTATTGCCGCGAAAGTGTCTCGTCAGCTTGTGAAATATTTCACTGTCACTCCGATTGCGTTTGACATAATCGACAATGATTTAATCGCATACCGGATCAAACGGTTCTCGTCGTCCAATACTGCGCACATCCGTCTCACTGTGTCGAAATTCTTCAAGACACTCTTGTGTTCGTTGAGTTCGTCTTTAAAATAGAGTTTAAAGGCCTTTTCAACAGAACAAATCGTCGATCCACGTTCGCACTTGCGCGCCACTACTGGGCTGTGACGGCCGTATTCGAAATTCTCCGTACATCGCCCATATAGCGTATATAAGGTAGAGAATATTGTCCAATTCGTTTTTCTTGCCGCGAAAGTGTCTCGTCAGCTTGTGAAATATTTCACTGTCACTCCGATTGCGTTTGAGATAATCGATAATGATTTGAACGCGTACCGGATCAAGCCACTGCGAGAAATGGTTCTCGTCGTCCGATACCGCGCACATCCGTCTCACTGTGTCGAAATTCTTCAAGATCCTCTTGTGTTTGTTGAGTTCGTCTTTCATTTGAATTTCGTATTCTCTCCAGTTATGCAGAGATACGTGGTCCTGGTATCTTCGATGTGCCTCCCTCCAATAGTCTGCTTGGAGTTTGAGATCCCAAATGTAATCGGGAACGTAACGCAGTCGTACTTTTTCGAGGTCTGCTTTTGATACATTGCGTGTGAAAGCAAGTGTAAAAACAACCTCGTACTCTTCGTCTGTGATTTTCCCCACTATATTGTATGGCGATAACTCCGTAACTTGAGCCATCGCTAAGTATGGTTCTACTCGCGTTAAAGCTGAGCAAAGTAAACTTTGGTGATTGTCAAAGTGACGCGACGTGAACACTTCAAAGGTTAACAGAAGACTGCATAAGTTGACAAGAAACGCCGCGATTTTATGCAGTACGACCGATCAAATGGAGAGAAAAAGACGGCGCTATACGTTCAGCATAGTTTTACCCTTTCTCGCTACAGAACAATGACTTTAGGCAGCAGGTAGAAACATTGCGGTGCTCGTTATCTATTGTTGTCTAATGAGGTGATGAATATTTTTTTTGCCGAATTCCTAGAAAAACTAATAGTCTTAACTTATATCCTCCGATAAGGTAGACAATTGTAAAGAGCTCTTGGTGGTAACGTGATAAGTGAATGCTATTCATTTCTAAAAGACTTATCGAACACGTATTCTCAGTAAAATTCCGAATTAGCATTAGCCAATTCTTATTACTCGTATGTACTGAGTTTTTTTTTTATTTTGTATGTCTAGCCAAAACCTTTTATGGCATATAATTTTTCCATTGACTTTATTATTAGAAAGGTTACAGGGAAAGTGTAATATGAATAAAAGAATTAAAATTATCATAAAATCATTCATTTATTATCTATTTACTACCTATCTAACAATAACATGCTTAATTTACAACTTAACCTAATTAAAACTAACTTACAAATATTTACAATATGATACAAACAAAAATAGAAATTATAGGGCTTTTCGTACAATGCCCATACAGCGTACCTATATGAGATAGAGAATATTGTCCAAATCATTTTTAGTGCCGCGAAAGTGTCTCGTCAGCTTGTGAAATATTTCACTGTCACTCCGATTGCGTTTGAGATAATCGACAATGATTTAATCGCATACCGGATCAAACGGTTCTCGTCGTCCAATACTGCGCACATCCGTCTCACTGTGTCGAAATTCTTCAAGACACTCTTGTGTTTGTTGAGTTCGTCTTTAAAATAGAGTTTAAAGGCCTTTTCGAGAGAACAAATCGTCGATCCACGTTCGCACTTGCGCGCCACTACTGGGCTGTGACGGCCGTATTCGAAATTCTCCGTACATCGCCCATATAGCGTATATAAGGTAGAGAATATTGTCCAATTCGTTTTTCTTGCCGCGAAAGTGTCTCGTCAGCTTGTGAAATATTTCACTGTCACTCCGATTGCGTTTGAGATAATCGATAATGATTTGAACGCGTACCGGATCAAGCCACTGCGAGAAATGGTTCTCGTCGTCCGATACCGCGCACATCCGTCTCACTGTGTCGAAATTCTTCAAGATCCTCTTGTGTTTGTTGAGTTCGTCTTTCATTTGAATTTCGTATTCTCTCCAGTTATGCAGAGATACGTGGTCCTGGTATCTTCGATGTGCCTCCCTCCAATAGTCTGCTTGGAGTTTGAGATCCCAAATGTAATCGGGAACGTAACGCAGTCGTACTTTTTCGAGGTCTGCTTTTGATACATTGCGTGTGAAAGCAAGTGTAAAAACAACCTCGTACTCTTCGTCTGTGATTTTCCCCACGATATTGTATGGCGATAACTCCGTAACTTGAGCCATCGCTAAGTATGGTTCTACTCGCGTTAAAGCTGAGCAAAGTAAACTTTGGTGATTGTCAAAGTGACGCGACGTGAACACTTCAAAGGTTAACAGAAGACTGCATAAGTTGACAAGAAACGCCGCGATTTTATGCAGTACGACCGATCAAATGGAGAGAAAAAGACGGCGCTATACGTTCAGCATAGTTTTACCCTTTCTCGCTACAGAACAATGACTTTAGGCAGCAGGTTTTTTTTTTTTTTTTTTTTTTCGGTGGGAAAATCATCTTATGACATCCCCCGCCCTTGGGCGGGGCGGGAGATAGTGTCAGACTTTTACTGACTAAAAACCCACTCCTGTTCCTTCGTAGAAACATTGCGGTGCTCGTTATCTATTGTTGTCTAATGAGGTGATGAATATTTTTTTTGCCGAATTCCTAGAAAAACTAATAGTCTTAACTTATATCCTCCGATAAGGTAGACAATTGTAAAGAGCTCTTGGTGGTAACGTGATAAGTGAATGCTATTCATTTCTAAAAGACTTATCGAACACGTATTCTTAGTAAAATTCCGAATTAGCATTAGCCAATTCTTATTACTCGTATGTACTGAGTTTTTTTTTTATTTTGTATGTCAAGCCAAAACCTTTTATTGCATATAATTTTTCCATTGACTTTATTATTAGAAAGGTTACAGGGAAAGTGTAATATATGAATAAAAGAATTAAAATTATCATAAAATCATTCATTTATTATCTATTTACTACCTATCTAACAATAACATGCTTAATTTACAACTTAACCTAATTAAAACTAACTTACAAATATTTACAATATGATACAAACAAAAATAGAAATTATAGGGCTTTTCGTACAATGCCCATACAGCGTACCTATATGAGATAGAGAATATTGTCCAAATCATTTTTATTGCCGCGAAAGTGTCTCGTCAGCTTGTGAAATATTTCACTGTCACTCCGATTGCGTTTGAGATAATCGACAATGATTTAATCGCATACCGGATCAAACGGTTCTCGTCGTACAATACTGCCCACATCCGTCTCACTGTGTCGAAATTCTTCAAGACACTCTTGTGTTTGATGAGTTCGTCTTTAAAATAGAGTTTAAAGGCCTTTTCGACAGAACAAATCGTCGATCCACGTTCGCACTTGCGCGCCTCTACTGGGCTGTGACGGCCGTATTCGAAATTCTCCGTACATCGCCCATATAGCGTATATAAGGTACAGAATATTGTCCAATTTGTTTTTCTTGCCGCGAAAGTGTCTCGTCAGCTTGTGAAATATTTCACTGTCACTCCGATTGCGTTTGAGATAATCGACAATGATTTAATCGCATACCGGATCAAACGGTTCTCGTCGACCAATACTGCGCACATCCGTCTCACTGTGTCGAAATTCTTCAAGACACTCTTGTGTTTGATGAGTTCGTCTTTAAAATAGAGTTTAAAGGCCTTTTCGACAGAACAAATCGTCGATCCACGTTCGAACTTGCGCGCCTCTACTGGGATGTGACGGCCGTATTCGAAATTCTCCGTACATCGCCCATATAGCGTATATAAGGTAGAGAATATTGTCCAATTCGTTTTTCTTGCCGCGAAAGTGTCTCGTCAGCTTGTGAAATATTTCACTGTCACTCCGATTGCGTTTGAGATAATCGATAATGATTTGAACGCGTACCGGATCAAGCCACTGCGAGAAATGGTTCTCGTCGTCCGATACCGCGCACATCCGTCTCACTGTGTCGAAATTCTTCAAGATCCTCTTGTGTTTGTTGAGTTCGTCTTTCATTTGAATTTCGTATTCTCTCCAGTTATGCAGAGATACGTTGTCCTGGTATCTTCGATGTGCCTCCCTCCAATAGTCTGCTTGGAGTTTGAGATCCCAAATGTAATCGGGAACGTAACGCAGTCGTACTTTTTTGAGGTCTGCTTTTGATACATTGCGTGTGAAAGCAAGTGTAAAAACAACCTCGTACTCTTCGTCTGTGATTTTCCCCACGATATTGTATGGCGATAACTCCGTAACTTGAGCCATCGCTAAGTATGGTTCTACTCGCGTTAAAGCTGAGCAAAGTAAACTTTTGTGATTGTCAAAGTGACGCGACGTGAACACTTCAAAGGTTAACAGAAGACTGCATAAGTTGACAAGAAACGCCGCGATTTTATGCAGTACGACCGATCAAATGGAGAGAAAAAGACGGCGCTATACGTTCAGCATAGTCTTACCCTTTCTCGCTACAGAACAATGACTTTAGGCAGCAGGTAGAAACATTGCGGTGCTCGTTATCTATTGTTGTCTAATGAGGTGATGAATATTTTTTTTGCCGAATTCCTAGAAAAACTAATAGTCTTAACTTATATCCTCCGATAAGGTAGACAATTGTAAAGAGCTCTTGGTGGTAACGTGATAAGTGAATGCTATTCATTTCTAAAAGACTTATCGAACACGTATTCTCAGTAAAATTCCGAATTAGCATTAGCCAATTCTTATTACTCGTATGTACTGAGTTTTTTTTTTATTTTGTATGTCTAGCCAAAACCTTTTATGGCATATAATTTTTCCATTGACTTTATTATTAGAAAGGTTACAGGGAAAGTGTAATATGAATAAAAGAATTAAAATTATCATAAAATCATTCATTTATTATCTATTTACTACCTATCTAACAATAACATGCTTAATTTACAACTTAACCTAATTAAAACTAACTTACAAATATTTACAATATGATACAAACAAAAATAGAAATTATAGGGCTTTTCGTACAATGCCCATACAGCGTACCTATATGAGATAGAGAATATTGTCCAAATCATTTTTATTGCCGCGAAAGTGTCTCGTCAGCTTGTGAAATATTTCACTGTCACTCCGATTGCGTTTGAGATAATCGACAATGATTTAATCGCATACCGGATCAAACGGTTCTCGTCGTCCAATACTGCGCACATCCGTCTCACTGTGTCGAAATTCTTCAAGACACTCTTGTGTTTGTTGAGTTCGTCTTTAAAATAGAGTTTAAAGGCCTTTTCGACAGAACAAATCGTCGATCCACGTTCGCACTTGCGCGCCTCTACTGGGCTGTGACGGCCGTATTCGAAATTCTCCGTACATCGCCCATATAGCGTATATAAGGTAGAGAATATTGTCCAATTCGTTTTTCTTGCCGCGAAAGTGTCTCGTCAGCTTGTGAAATATTTCGCTGTCACTCCGATTGCGTTTGAGATAATCGATAATGATTTGAACGCGTACCGGATCAAGCCACTGCGAGAAATGGTTCTCGTCGTCCGATACCGCGCACATCCGTCTCACTGTGTCGAAATTCTTCAAGATCCTCTTGTGTTTGTTGAGTTCGTCTTTCATTTGAATTTCGTATTCTCTCCAGTTATGCAGAGATACGTGGTCCTGGTATCTTCGATGTGCCTCCCTCCAATAGTCTGCTTGGAGTTTGAGATCCCAAATGTAATCGGGAACGTAACGCAGTCGTACTTTTTTGAGGTCTGCTTTTGATACATTGCGTGTGAAAGCAAGTGTAAAAACAACCTCGTACTCTTCGTCTGTGATTTTCCCCACGATATTGTATGGCGATAACTCCGTAACTTGAGCCATCGCTAAGTATGGTTCTACTCGCGGTAAAGCTGAGCAAAGTAAACTTTGGTGATTGTCAAAGTGACGCGACGTGAACACTTCAAAGGTTAACAGAAGACTGCATAAGTTGACAAGAAACGCCACGATTTTATGCAGTACGACCGATCAAATGGAGAGAAAAAGACGGCGCTATACGTTCAGCATAGTTTTACCCTTTCTCGCTACAGAACAATGACTTTAGGCAGCAGGTAGAAACATTGCGGTGCTCGTTATCTATTGTTGTCTAATGAGGTGATGAATATTTTTTTTGCCGAATTCCTAGAAAAACTAATAGTCTTAACTTATATCCTCCGATAAGGTAGACAATTGTAAAGAGCTCTTGGTGGTATCGTGATAAGTGAATGCTATTCATTTCTAAAAGACTTATCGAACACGTATTCTCAGTAAAATTCCGAATTAGCATTAGCCAATTCTTATTACTCGTATGTACTGAGTTTTATTTTTATTTTGTATGTCTAGCCAAAACCTTTTATGGCATATAATTTTTCCATTGACTTTATTATTAGAAAGGTTACAGGGAAAGTGTAATATATGAATAAAAGAATTAAAATTATCATAAAATCATTCATTTATTATCTATTTACTACCTATCTAACAATAACATGCTTAATTTACAACTTAACCTAATTAAAACTAACTTACAAATATTTACAATATGATACAAACAAAAATAGAAATTATAGGGCTTTTCGTACAATGCCCATACAGCGTACCTATATGAGATAGAGAATATTGTCCAAATCATTTTTATTGCCGCGAAAGTGTCTCGTCAGCTTGTGAAATATTTCACTGTCACTCCGATTGCGTTTGAGATAATCGACAATGATTTAATCGCATACCGGATCAAACGGTTCTCGTCGTCCAATACTGCGCACATCCGTCTCACTGTGTCGAAATTCTTCAAGATACTCTTGTGTTTGTTGAGTTCGTCTTTAAAATAGAGTTTAAAGGCCTTTTCGACAGAACAAATCGTCGATCCACGTTCGCACTTGCGCGCCTCTACTGGGCTGTGACGGCCGTATTCGAAATTCTCCGTACATCGCCCATATAGCGTATATAAGGTAGAGAATATTGTCCAATTCGTTTTTCTTGCCGCGAAAGTGTCTCGTCAGCTTGTGAAATATTTCACTGTCACTCCGATTGCGTTTGAGATAATCGATAATGATTTGAACGCGTACCGGATCAAGCCACTGCGAGAAATGGTTCTCGTCGTCCGATACCGCGCACATCCGTCTCACTGTGTCGAAATTCTTCAAGATCCTCTTGTGTTTGTTGAGTTCGTCTTTCATTTGAATTTCGTATTCTCTCCAGTTATGCAGAGATACGTGGTCCTGGTATCTTCGATGTGCCTCCCTCCAATAGTCTGCTTGGAGTTTGAGATCCCAAATGTAATCGGGAACGTAACGCAGTCGTACTTTTTCGAGGTCTGCTTTTGATACATTGCGTGTGAAAGCAAGTGTAAAAACAACCTCGTACTCTTCGTCTGTGATTTTCCCCACGATATTGTATGGCGATAACTCCGTAACTTGAGCCATCGCTAAGTATGGTTCTACTCGCGTTAAAGCTGAGCAAAGTAAACTTTGGTGATTGTCAAAGTGACGCGACGTGAACACTTCAAAGGTTAACAGAAGACTGCATAAGTTGACAAGAAACGCCGCGATTTTATGCAGTACGACCGATCAAATGGAGAGAAAAAGACGGCTCTATACGTTCAGCATAGTTTTACCCTTTCTCGCTACAGAACAATGACTTTAGGCAGCAGGTAGAAACATTGCGGTGCTCGTTATCTATTGTTGTCTAATGAGGACGTGATGAAAATTTTTTTTGCCGAATTCCTAGAAAAACTAATAGTCTTAACTTATATCCTCCGATAAGGTAGACAATTGTAAAGAGCTCTTGGTGGTAACGTGATAAGTGAATGCTATTCATTTCTAAAAGACTTATCGAACACGTATTCTCAGTAAAATTCCGAATTAGCATTAGCCAATTCTTATTACTCGTATGTACTGAGTTTTTTTTTTATTTTGTATGTCTAGCCAAAACCTTTTATGGCATATAATTTTTCCATTGACTTTATTATTAGATAGGTTACAGGGAAAGTGTAATATGAATAAAAGAATTAAAATTATCATAAAATCATTCATTTATTATCTATTTACTACCTATCTAACAATAACATGCTTAATTTACAACTTAACCTAATTAAAACTAACTTACAAATATTTACAATATGATACAAACAAAAATAGAAATTATAGGGCTTTTCGTACAATGCCCATACAGCGTACCTATATGAGATAGAGAATATTGTCCAAATCATTTTTATTGCCGCGAAAGTGTCTCGTCAGCTTGTGAAATATTTCACTGTCACTCCGATTGCGTTTGAGATAATCGACAATGATTTAATCGCATACCGGATCAAACGGTTCTCGTCGTCCAATACTGCGCACATCCGTCTCACTGTGTCGAAATTCTTCAAGACACTCTTGTGTTTGTTGAGTTCGTCTTTAAAATAGAGTTTAAAGGCCTTTTCGACAGAACAAATCGTCGATCCACGTTCGCACTTGCGCGCCTCTACTGGGCTGTGACGGCCGTATTCGAAATTCTCCGTACATCGCCCATATAGCGTATATAAGGTAGAGAATATTGTCCAATTCGTTTTTCTTGCCGCGAAAGTGTCTCGTCAGCTTGTGAAATATTTCACTGTCACTCCGATTGCGTTTGAGATAATCGATAATGATTTGAACGCGTACCGGATCAAGCCACTGCGAGAAATGGTTCTCGTCGTCCGATACCGCGCACATCCGTCTCACTGTGTCGAAATTCTTCAAGATCCTCTTGTGTTTGTTGAGTTCGTCTTTCATTTGAATTTCGTATTCTCTCCAGTTATGCAGAGATACGTGGTCCTGGTATCTTCGATGTGCCTCCCTCCAATAGTCTGCTTGGAGTTTGAGATCCCAAATGTAATCGGGAACGTAACGCAGTCGTACTTTTTCGAGGTCTGCTTTTGATACATTGCGTGTGAAAGCAAGTGTAAAAACAACCTCGTACTCTTCGTCTGTGATTTTCCCCACGATATTGTATGGCGATAACTCCGTAACTTGAGCCATCGCTAAGTATGGTTCTACTCGCGTTAAAGCTGAGCAAAGTAAACTTTGGTGATTGTCAAAGTGACGCGACGTGAACACTTCAAAGGTTAACAGAAGACTGCATAAGTTGACAAGAAACGCCGCGATTTTATGCAGTACGACCGATCAAATGGAGACAAAAAGACGGCGCTATACGTTCAGCATAGTTTTACCCTTTCTCGCTACAGAACAATGACTTTAGGCAGCAGGTAGAAACATTGCGGTGCTCGTTATCTATTGTTGTCTAATGAGGTGATGAATATTTTTTTTGCCGAATTCCTAGAAAAACTAATAGTCTTAACTTATATCCTCCGATAAGGTAGACAATTGTAAAGAGCTCTTGGTGGTAACGTGATAAGTGAATGCTATTCATTTCTACAAGACTTATCGAACACGTATTCTCAGTAAAATTCCGAATTAGCATTAGCCAATTCTTATTACTCGTATGTACTGAGTTTTTTTTTTATTTTGTATGTCTAGCCAAAACCTTTTATGGCATATAATTTTTCCATTGACTTTATTATTAGAAAGGTTACAGGGAAAGTGTAATATATGAATAAAAGAATTAAAATTATCATAAAATCATTCATTTATTATCTATTTACTACCTATCTAACAATAACATGCTTAATTTACAACTTAACCTAATTAAAACTAACTTACAAATATTTACAATATGATACAAACAAAAATAGAAATTATAGGGCTTTTCGTACAATGCCCATACAGCGTACCTATATGAGATAGAGAATATTGTCCAAATCATTTTTATTGCCGCGAAAGTGTCTCGTCAGCTTGTGAAATATTTCACTGTCACTCCGATTGCGTTTGAGATAATCGACAATGATTTAATCGCATACCGGATCAAACGGTTCTCGTCGTCCAATACTGCGCACATCCGTCTCACTGTGTCGAAATTCTTCAAGACACTCTTGTGTTTGTTGAGTTCGTCTTTAAAATAGAGTTTAAAGGCCTTTTCGACAGAACAAATCGTCGATCCACGTTCGCACTTGCACGCCTCTACTGGGCTGTGACGGCCGTATTCGAAATTCTCCGTACATCGCCCATATAGCGTATATAAGGTAGAGAATATTGTCCAATTCGTTTTTCTTGCCGCGAAAGTGTCTCGTCAGCTTGTGAAATATTTCACTGTCACTCCGATTGCGTTTGAGATAATCGATAATGATTTGAACGCGTACCGGATCAAGCCACTGCGAGAAATGGTTCTCGTCGTCCGATACCGCGCACATCCGTCTCACTGTGTCAAAATTCTTCAAGATCCTCTTGTGTTTGTTGAGTTCGTCTTTCATTTGAATTTCGTATTCTCTCCAGTTATGCAGAGATACGTGGCCCTGGTATCTTCGATGTGCCTCCCTCCAATAGTCTGCTTGGAGTTTGAGATCCCAAATGTAATCGGGAACGTAACGCAGTCGTACTTTTTTGAGGTCTGCTTTTGATACATTGCGTGTGAAAGCAAGTGTAAAAACAACCTCGTACTCTTCGTCTGTGATTTTCCCCACGATATTGTATGGCGATAACTCCGTAACTTGAGCCATCGCTAAGTATGGTTCTACTCGCGTTAAAGCTGAGCAAAGTAAACTATGGTGATTGTCAAAGTGACGCGACGTGAACACTTCAAAGGTTAACAGAAGACTGCATAAGTTGACAAGAAACGCCGCGATTTTATGCAGTACGACCGATCAAATGGAGAGAAAAAGACGGCGCTATACGTTCAGCATAGTTTTACCCTTTCTCGCTACAGAACAATGACTTTAGGCAGCAGGTAGAAACATTGCGGTGCTCGTTATCTATTGTTGTCTAATGAGGTGATGAATATTTTTTTTGCCGAATTCCTAGAAAAACTAATAGTCTTAACTTATATCCTCCGATAAGGTAGACAATTGTAAAGAGCTCTTGGTGGTAACGTGATAAGTGAATGCTATTCATTTCTAAAAGACTTATCGAACACGTATTCTCAGTAAAATTCCGAATTAGCATTAGCCAATTCTTATTACTCGTATGTACTGAGTTTTATTTTTATTTTGTATGTCTAGCCAAAACCTTTTATGGCATATAATTTTTCCATTGACTTTATTATTAGAAAGGTTACAGGGAAAGTGTAATATATGAATAAAAGAATTAAAATTATCATAAAATCATTCATTTATTATCTATTTACTACCTATCTAACAATAACATGCTTAATTTACAACTTAACCTAATTAAAACTAACTTACAAATATTTACAATATGATACAAACAAAAATAGAAATTATAGGGCTTTTCGTACAATGCCCATACAGCGTACCTATATGAGATAGAGAATATTGTCCAAATCATTTTTATTGCCGCGAAAGTGTCTCGTCAGCTTGTGAAATATTTCACTGTCACTCCGATTGCGTTTGAGATAATCGACAATGATTTAATCGCATACCGGATCAAACGGTTCTCGTCGTCCAATACTGCGCACATCCGTCTCACTGTGTCGAAATTCTTCAAGATACTCTTGTGTTTGTTGAGTTCGTCTTTAAAATAGAGTTTAAAGGCCTTTTCGACAGAACAAATCGTCGATCCACGTTCGCACTTGCGCGCCTCTACTGGGCTGTGACGGCCGTATTCGAAATTCTCCGTACATCGCCCATATAGCGTATATAAGGTAGAGAATATTGTCCAATTCGTTTTTCTTGCCGCGAAAGTGTCTCGTCAGCTTGTGAAATATTTCACTGTCACTCCGATTGCGTTTGAGATAATCGATAATGATTTGAACGCGTACCGGATCAAGCCACTGCGAGAAATGGTTCTCGTCGTCCGATACCGCGCACATCCGTCTCACTGTGTCGAAATTCTTCAAGATCCTCTTGTGTTTGTTGAGTTCGTCTTTCATTTGAATTTCGTATTCTCTCCAGTTATGCAGAGATACGTGGTCCTGGTATCTTCGATGTGCCTCCCTCCAATAGTCTGCTTGGAGTTTGAGATCCCAAATGTAATCGGGAACGTAACGCAGTCGTACTTTTTCGAGGTCTGCTTTTGATACATTGCGTGTGAAAGCAAGTGTAAAAACAACCTCGTACTCTTCGTCTGTGATTTTCCCCACGATATTGTATGGCGATATCTCCGTAACTTGAGCCATCGCTAAGTATGGTTCTACTCGCGTTAAAGCTGAGCAAAGTAAACTTTGGTGATTGTCAAAGTGCCGCGACGTGAACACTTCAAACGTTAACAGAAGACTGCATAAGTTGACAAGAAACGCCGCGATTTTATGCAGTACGACCGATCAAATGGAGAGAAAAAGACGGCGCTATACGTTCAGCATAGTTTTACCCTTTCTCGCTACAGAACAATGACTTTAGGCAGCAGGTAGAAACATTGCGGTGCTCGTTATCTATTGTTGTCTAATGAGGTGATGAATATTTTTTTTGCCGAATTCCTAGAAAAACTAATAGTCTTAACTTATATCCTCCGATAAGGTAGACAATTGTAAAGAGCTCTTGGTGGTAACGTGATAAGTGAATGCTATTCATTTCTAAAAGACTTATCGAACACGTATTCTCAGTAAAATTCCGAATTAGCATTAGCCAATTCTTATTACTCGTATGTACTGAGTTTTTTTTTTATTTTGTATGTCTAGCCAAAACCTTTTATGGCATATAATTTTTCCATTGACTTTATTATTAGAAAGGTTACAGGAAAGTGTAATATGAATAAAAGAATTAAAATTATCATAAAATCATTCATTAATTTATTATCTATTTACTACCTATCTAACAATAACATGCTTAATTTACAACTTAACCTAATTAAAACTAACTTACAAATATTTACAATATGATACAAACAAAAATAGAAATTATAGGGCTTTTCGTACAATGCCCATACAGCGTACCTATATGAGATAGAGAATATTGTCCAAATCATTTTTATTGCCGCGAAAGTGTCTCGTCAGCTTGTGAAATATTTCACTGTCACTCCGATTGCGTTTGAGATAATCGACAATGATTTAATCGCATACCGGATCAAACGGTTCTCGTCGTCCAATACTGCGCACATCCGTCTCACTGTGTCGAAATTCTTCAAGACACTCTTGTGTTTGTTGAGTTCGTCTTTAAAATAGAGTTTAAAGGCCTTTTCGACAGAACAAATCGTCGATCCACGTTCGCACTTGCGCGCCTCTACTGGGCTGTGACGGCCGTATTCGAAATTCTCCGTACATCGCCCATATAGCGTATATAAGATAGAGAATATTGTCCAATTCGTTTTTCTTGCCACGAAAGTGTCTCGTCAGCTTGTGAAATATTTCGCTGTCACTCCGATTGCGTTTGAGATAATCGATAATGATTTGAACGCGTACCGGATCAAGCCACTGCGAGAAATGGTTCTCGTCGTCCGATACCGCGCACATCCGTCTCACTGTGTCGAAATTCTTCAAGATCCTCTTGTGTTTGTTGAGTTCGTCTTTCATTTGAATTTCGTATTCTCTCCAGTTATGCAGAGATACGTGGTCCTGGTATCTTCGATGTGCCTCCCTCCAATAGTCTGCTTGGAGTTTGAGATCCCAAATGTAATCGGGAACGTAACGCAGTCGTACTTTTTCGAGGTCTGCTTTTGATACATTGCGTGTGAAAGCAAGTGTAAAAACAACCTCGTACTCTTCGTCTGTGATTTTCCCCACGATATTGTATGGCGATAACTCCGTAACTTGAGCCATCGCTAAGTATGGTTCTACTCGCGTTAAAGCTGAGCAAAGTAAACTTTGGTGATTGTCAAAGTGACGCGACGTGAACACTTCAAAGGTTAACAGAAGACTGCATAAGTTGACAAGAAACGCCGCGATTTTATGCAGTACGACCGATCAAATGGAGAGAAAAAGACGGCGCTATACGTTTAGCATAGTTTTACCCTTTCTCGCTACAGAACAATGACTTTAGGCAGCAGGTAGAAACATTGCGGTGCTCGTTATCTATTGTTGTCTAATGAGGTGATGAATATTTTTTGTGCCGAATTCCTAGAAAAACTAATAGTCTTAACTTATATCCTCCGATAAGGTAGACAATTGTAAAGAGCTCTTGGTGGTAACGTGATAAGTGAATGCTATTCATTTCTAAAAGACTTATCGAACACGTATTCTCAGTAAAATTCCGAATTAGCATTAGCCAATTCTTATTACTCGTATGTACTGAGTTTTTTTTTTATTTTGTATGTCTAGCCAAAACCTTTTATGGCATATAATTTTTCCATTGACTTTATTATTAGAAAGGTTACAGGGAAAGTGTAATATGAATAAAAGAATTAAAATTATCATAAAATCATTCATTTATTATCTATTTACTACCTATCTAACAATAACATGCTTAATTTACAACTTAACCTAATTAAAACTAACTTACAAATATTTACAATATGATACAAACAAAAATAGAAATTATAGGGCTTTTCGTACAATGCCCATACAGCGTACCTATATGAGATAGAGAATATTGTCCAAATCATTTTTATTGCCGCGAAAGTGTCTCGTCAGCTTGTGAAATATTTCACTGTCACTCCGATTGCGTTTGAGATAATCGACAATGATTTAATCGCATACCGGATCAAACGGTTCTCGTCGTCCAATACTGCGCACATCCGTCTCACTGTGTCGAAATTCTTCAAGACACTCTTGTGTTTGTTGAGTTCGTCTTTAAAATAGAGTTTAAAGGCCTTTTCGACAGAACAAATCGTCGATCCACGTTCGCACTTGCGCGCCTCTACTGGGCTGTGACGGCCGTATTCGAAATTCTCCGTACATCGCCCATATAGCGTATATAAGGTAGAGAATATTGTCCAATTCGTTTTTCTTGCCGCGAAAGTGTCTCGTCAGCTTGTGAAATATTTCACTGTCACTCCGATTGCGTTTGAGATAATCGATAATGATTTGAACGCGTACCGGATCAAGCCACTGCGAGAAATGGTTCTCGTCGTTCGATACCGCGCACATCCGTCTCACTGTGTCGAAATTCTTCAAGATCCTCTTGTGTTTGTTGAGTTCGTCTTTCATTTGAATTTCGTATTCTCTCCAGTTATGCAGAGATACGTGGTCCTGGTATCTTCGATGTGCCTCCCTCCAATAGTCTGCTTGGAGTTTGAGATCCCAAATGTAATCGGGAACGTAACGCAGTCGTACTTTTTCGAGGTCTGCTTTTGATACATTGCGTGTGAAAGCAAGTGTAAAAACAACCTCGTACTCTTCGTCTGTGATTTTCCCCACGATATTGTATGGCGATAACTCCGTAACTTGAGCCATCGCTAAGTATGGTTCTACTCGCGTTAAAGCTGAGCAAAGTAAACTTTGGTGATTGTCAAAGTGACGCGACGTGAACACTTCAAAGGTTAACAGAAGACTGCATAAGTTGACAAGAAACGCCGCGATTTTATGCAGTACGACCGATCAAATGGAGAGAAAAAGACGGCGCTATACGTTCAGCATAGTTTTACCCTTTCTCGCTACAGAACAATGACTTTAGGCAGCAGGTAGAAACATTGCGGTGCTCGTTATCTATTGTTGTCTAATGAGGTGATGAATATTTTTTTTGCCGAATTCCTAGAAAAACTAATAGTCTTAACTTATATCCTCCGATAAGGTAGACAATTGTAAAGAGCTCTTGGTGGTATCGTGATAAGTGAATGCTATTCATTTCTAAAAGACTTATCGAACACGTATTCTCAGTAAAATTCCGAATTAGCATTAGCCAATTCTTATTACTCGTATGTACTGAGTTTCTTTTTTATTTTGTATGTCTAGCCAAAACCTTTTATGGCATATAATTTTTCCATTGACTTTATTATTAGAAAGGTTACAGGGAAAGTGTAATATATGAATAAAAGAATTAAAATTATCATAAAATCATTCATTTATTATCTATTTACTATCTATCTAACAATAACATGCTTAATTTACAACTTAACCTAATTAAAACTAACTTACAAATATTTAGAATATGATACAAACAAAAATAGAAATTATAGGGCTTTTCGTACAATGCCCATACAGCGTACCTATATGAGATAGAGAATATTGTCCAAATCATTTTTATTGCCGCGAAAGTGTCTCGTCAGCTTGTGAAATATTTCACTGTCACTCCGATTGCGTTTGAGATAATCGACAATGATTTAATCGCATACCGGATCAAACGGTTCTCGTCGTCCAATACTGCGCACATCCGTCTCACTGTGTCGAAATTCTTCAAGACACTCTTGTGTTTGTTGAGTTCGTCTTTAAAATAGAGTTTAAAGGCCTTTTCGACAGAACAAATCGTCGATCCACGTTCGCACTTGCGCGCCTCTACTGGGCTGTGACGGCCGTATTCGAAATTCTCCGTACATCGCCCATATAGCGTATATAAGGTAGAGAATATTGTCCAATTCGTTTTTCTTGCCGCGAAAGTGTCTCGTCAGCTTGTGAAATATTTCACTGTCACTCCGATTGCGTTTGAGATAATCGATAATGATTTGAACGCGTACCGGATCAAGCCACTGCGAGAAATGGTTCTCGTCGTCCGATACCGCGCACATCCGTCTCACTGTGTCGAAATTCTTCAAGATCCTCTTGTGTTTGTTGAGTTCGTCTTTCATTTGAATTTCGTATTCTCTCCAGTTATGCAGAGATACGTGGTCCTGGTATCTTCGATGTGCCTCCCTCCAATAGTCTGCTTGGAGTTTGAGATCCCAAATGTAATCGGGAACGTAACGCAGTCGTACTTTTTCGAGGTCTGCTTTTGATACATTGCGTGTGAAAGCAAGTGTAAAAACAACCTCGTACTCTTCGTCTGTGATTTTCCCCACGATGGCGATAACTCCGTAACTTGAGCCATCGCTAAGTATGGTTCTACTCGCGTTAAAGCTGAGCAAAGTAAACTTTGGTGATTGTCAAAGTGCCGCGACGTGAACACTTCAAACGTTAACAGAAGACTGCATAAGTTGACAAGAAACGCCGCGATTTTATGCAGTACGACCGATCAAATGGAGAGAAAAAGACGGCGCTATACGTTCAGCATAGTTTTACCTTTTCTCGCTACAGAACAATGACTTTAGGCAGCAGGTAGAAACATTGCGGTGCTCGTTATCTATTGTTGTCTAATGAGGTGATGAATATTTTTTTTGCCGAATTCCTAGAAAAACTAATAGTCTTAACTTATATCCTCCGATAAGGTAGACAATTGTAAAGAGCTCTTGGTGGTAACGTGATAAGTGAATGCTATTCATTTCTAAAAGACTTATCGAACACGTATTCTCAGTAAAATTCCGAATTAGCATTAGCCAATTCTTATTACTCGTATGTACTGAGTTTTATTTTTATTTTGTATGTCTAGCCAAAACTTTTTATGGCATATAATTTTTCCATTGACTTTATTATTAGAAAGGTTACAGGGAAAGTGTAATATGAATAAAAGAATTAAAATTATCATAAAATCATTCATTAATTTATTATCTATTTACTACCTATCTAACAATAACATGCTTAATTTACAACTTAACCTAATTAAAACTAACTTACAAATATTTACAATATGATACAAACAAAAATAGAAATTATAGGGCTTTTCGTACAATGCCCATACAGCGTACCTATATGAGATAGAGAATATTGTCCAAATCATTTTTATTGCCGCGAAAGTGTCTCGTCAGCTTGTGAAATATTTCACTGTCACTCCGATTGCGTTTGAGATAATCGACAATGATTTAATCGCATACCGGATCAAACGGTTCTCGTCGTCCAATACTGCGCACATCCGTCTCACTGTGTCGAAATTCTTCAAGACACTCTTGTGTTTGTTGAGTTCGTCTTTAAAATAGAGTTTAAAGGCCTTTTCGACAGAACAAATCGTCGATCCACGTTCGCACTTGCGCGCCTCTACTGGGCTGTGACGGCCGTATTCGAAATTCTCCGTACATCGCCCATATAGCGTATATAAGATAGAGAATATTGTCCAATTCGTTTTTCTTGCCACGAAAGTGTCTCGTCAGCTTGTGAAATATTTCGCTGTCACTCCGATTGCGTTTGAGATAATCGATAATGATTTGAACGCGTACCGGATCAAGCCACTGCGAGAAATGGTTCTCGTCGTCCGATACCGCGCACATCCGTCTCACTGTGTCAAAATTCTTCAAGATCCTCTTGTGTTTGTTGAGTTCGTCTTTCATTTGAATTTCGTATTCTCTCCAGTTATGCAGAGATACGTGGCCCTGGTATCTTCGATGTGCCTCCCTCCAATAGTCTGCTTGGAGTTTGAGATCCCAAATGTAATCGGGAACGTAACGCAGTCGTACTTTTTTGAGGTCTGCTTTTGATACATTGCGTGTGAAAGCAAGTGTAAAAACAACCTCGTACTCTTCGTCTGTGATTTTCCCCACGATATTGTATGGCGATAACTCCGTAACTTGAGCCATCGCTAAGTATGGTTCTACTCGCGTTAAAGCTGAGCAAAGTAAACTATGGTGATTGTCAAAGTGACGCGACGTGAACACTTCAAAGGTTAACAGAAGACTGCATAAGTTGACAAGAAACGCCGCGATTTTATGCAGTACGACCGATCAAATGGAGAGAAAAAGACGGCGCTATACGTTCAGCATAGTTTTACCCTTTCTCGCTACAGAACAATGACTTTAGGCAGCAGGTAGAAACATTGCGGTGCTCGTTATCTATTGTTGTCTAATGAGGTGATGAATATTTTTTTTGCCGAATTCCTAGAAAAACTAATAGTCTTAACTTATATCCTCCGATAAGGTAGACAATTGTAAAGAGCTCTTGGTGGTAACGTGATAAGTGAATGCTATTCATTTCTAAAAGACTTATCGAACACGTATTCTCAGTAAAATTCCGAATTAGCATTAGCCAATTCTTATTACTCGTATGTACTGAGTTTTATTTTTATTTTGTATGTCTAGCCAAAACCTTTTATGGCATATAATTTTTCCATTGACTTTATTATTAGAAAGGTTACAGGGAAAGTGTAATATATGAATAAAAGAATTAAAATTATCATAAAATCATTCATTTATTATCTATTTACTACCTATCTAACAATAACATGCTTAATTTACAACTTAACCTAATTAAAACTAACTTACAAATATTTACAATATGATACAAACAAAAATAGAAATTATAGGGCTTTTCGTACAATGCCCATACAGCGTACCTATATGAGATAGAGAATATTGTCCAAATCATTTTTATTGCCGCGAAAGTGTCTCGTCAGCTTGTGAAATATTTCACTGTCACTCCGATTGCGTTTGAGATAATCGACAATGATTTAATCGCATACCGGATCAAACGGTTCTCGTCGTCCAATACTGCGCACATCCGTCTCACTGTGTCGAAATTCTTCAAGATACTCTTGTGTTTGTTGAGTTCGTCTTTAAAATAGAGTTTAAAGGCCTTTTCGACAGAACAAATCGTCGATCCACGTTCGCACTTGCGCGCCTCTACTGGGCTGTGACGGCCGTATTCGAAATTCTCCGTACATCGCCCATATAGCGTATATAAGGTAGAGAATATTGTCCAATTCGTTTTTCTTGCCGCGAAAGTGTCTCGTCAGCTTGTGAAATATTTCACTGTCACTCCGATTGCGTTTGAGATAATCGATAATGATTTGAACGCGTACCGGATCAAGCCACTGCGAGAAATGGTTCTCGTCGTCCGATACCGCGCACATCCGTCTCACTGTGTCGAAATTCTTCAAGATCCTCTTGTGTTTGTTGAGTTCGTCTTTCATTTGAATTTCGTATTCTCTCCAGTTATGCAGAGATACGTGGTCCTGGTATCTTCGATGTGCCTCCCTCCAATAGTCTGCTTGGAGTTTGAGATCCCAAATGTAATCGGGAACGTAACGCAGTCGTACTTTTTCGAGGTCTGCTTTTGATACATTGCGTGTGAAAGCAAGTGTAAAAACAACCTCGTACTCTTCGTCTGTGATTTTCCCCACGATATTGTATGGCGATATCTCCGTAACTTGAGCCATCGCTAAGTATGGTTCTACTCGCGTTAAAGCTGAGCAAAGTAAACTTTGGTGATTGTCAAAGTGCCGCGACGTGAACACTTCAAACGTTAACAGAAGACTGCATAAGTTGACAAGAAACGCCGCGATTTTATGCAGTACGACCGATCAAATGGAGAGAAAAAGACGGCGCTATACGTTCAGCATAGTTTTACCCTTTCTCGCTACAGAACAATGACTTTAGGCAGCAGGTAGAAACATTGCGGTGCTCGTTATCTATTGTTGTCTAATGAGGTGATGAATATTTTTTTTGCCGAATTCCTAGAAAAACTAATAGTCTTAACTTATATCCTCCGATAAGGTAGACAATTGTAAAGAGCTCTTGGTGGTAACGTGATAAGTGAATGCTATTCATTTCTAAAAGACTTATCGAACACGTATTCTCAGTAAAATTCCGAATTAGCATTAGCCAATTCTTATTACTCGTATGTACTGAGTTTTTTTTTTATTTTGTATGTCTAGCCAAAACCTTTTATGGCATATAATTTTTCCATTGACTTTATTATTAGAAAGGTTACAGGAAAGTGTAATATGAATAAAAGAATTAAAATTATCATAAAATCATTCATTAATTTATTATCTATTTACTACCTATCTAACAATAACATGCTTAATTTACAACTTAACCTAATTAAAACTAACTTACAAATATTTACAATATGATACAAACAAAAATAGAAATTATAGGGCTTTTCGTACAATGCCCATACAGCGTACCTATATGAGATAGAGAATATTGTCCAAATCATTTTTATTGCCGCGAAAGTGTCTCGTCAGCTTGTGAAATATTTCACTGTCACTCCGATTGCGTTTGAGATAATCGACAATGATTTAATCGCATACCGGATCAAACGGTTCTCGTCGTCCAATACTGCGCACATCCGTCTCACTGTGTCGAAATTCTTCAAGACACTCTTGTGTTTGTTGAGTTCGTCTTTAAAATAGAGTTTAAAGGCCTTTTCGACAGAACAAATCGTCGATCCACGTTCGCACTTGCGCGCCTCTACTGGGCTGTGACGGCCGTATTCGAAATTCTCCGTACATCGCCCATATAGCGTATATAAGATAGAGAATATTGTCCAATTCGTTTTTCTTGCCACGAAAGTGTCTCGTCAGCTTGTGAAATATTTCGCTGTCACTCCGATTGCGTTTGAGATAATCGATAATGATTTGAACGCGTACCGGATCAAGCCACTGCGAGAAATGGTTCTCGTCGTCCGATACCGCGCACATCCGTCTCACTGTGTCGAAATTCTTCAAGATCCTCTTGTGTTTGTTGAGTTCGTCTTTCATTTGAATTTCGTATTCTCTCCAGTTATGCAGAGATACGTGGTCCTGGTATCTTCGATGTGCCTCCCTCCAATAGTCTGCTTGGAGTTTGAGATCCCAAATGTAATCGGGAACGTAACGCAGTCGTACTTTTTCGAGGTCTGCTTTTGATACATTGCGTGTGAAAGCAAGTGTAAAAACAACCTCGTACTCTTCGTCTGTGATTTTCCCCACGATATTGTATGGCGATAACTCCGTAACTTGAGCCATCGCTAAGTATGGTTCTACTCGCGTTAAAGCTGAGCAAAGTAAACTTTGGTGATTGTCAAAGTGACGCGACGTGAACACTTCAAAGGTTAACAGAAGACTGCATAAGTTGACAAGAAACGCCGCGATTTTATGCAGTACGACCGATCAAATGGAGAGAAAAAGACGGCGCTATACGTTTAGCATAGTTTTACCCTTTCTCGCTACAGAACAATGACTTTAGGCAGCAGGTAGAAACATTGCGGTGCTCGTTATCTATTGTTGTCTAATGAGGTGATGAATATTTTTTGTGCCGAATTCCTAGAAAAACTAATAGTCTTAACTTATATCCTCCGATAAGGTAGACAATTGTAAAGAGCTCTTGGTGGTAACGTGATAAGTGAATGCTATTCATTTCTAAAAGACTTATCGAACACGTATTCTCAGTAAAATTCCGAATTAGCATTAGCCAATTCTTATTACTCGTATGTACTGAGTTTTTTTTTTATTTTGTATGTCTAGCCAAAACCTTTTATGGCATATAATTTTTCCATTGACTTTATTATTAGAAAGGTTACAGGGAAAGTGTAATATGAATAAAAGAATTAAAATTATCATAAAATCATTCATTTATTATCTATTTACTACCTATCTAACAATAACATGCTTAATTTACAACTTAACCTAATTAAAACTAACTTACAAATATTTACAATATGATACAAACAAAAATAGAAATTATAGGGCTTTTCGTACAATGCCCATACAGCGTACCTATATGAGATAGAGAATATTGTCCAAATCATTTTTATTGCCGCGAAAGTGTCTCGTCAGCTTGTGAAATATTTCACTGTCACTCCGATTGCGTTTGAGATAATCGACAATGATTTAATCGCATACCGGATCAAACGGTTCTCGTCGTCCAATACTGCGCACATCCGTCTCACTGTGTCGAAATTCTTCAAGACACTCTTGTGTTTGTTGAGTTCGTCTTTAAAATAGAGTTTAAAGGCCTTTTCGACAGAACAAATCGTCGATCCACGTTCGCACTTGCGCGCCTCTACTGGGCTGTGACGGCCGTATTCGAAATTCTCCGTACATCGCCCATATAGCGTATATAAGGTAGAGAATATTGTCCAATTCGTTTTTCTTGCCGCGAAAGTGTCTCGTCAGCTTGTGAAATATTTCACTGTCACTCCGATTGCGTTTGAGATAATCGATAATGATTTGAACGCGTACCGGATCAAGCCACTGCGAGAAATGGTTCTCGTCGTTCGATACCGCGCACATCCGTCTCACTGTGTCGAAATTCTTCAAGATCCTCTTGTGTTTGTTGAGTTCGTCTTTCATTTGAATTTCGTATTCTCTCCAGTTATGCAGAGATACGTGGTCCTGGTATCTTCGATGTGCCTCCCTCCAATAGTCTGCTTGGAGTTTGAGATCCCAAATGTAATCGGGAACGTAACGCAGTCGTACTTTTTCGAGGTCTGCTTTTGATACATTGCGTGTGAAAGCAAGTGTAAAAACAACCTCGTACTCTTCGTCTGTGATTTTCCCCACGATATTGTATGGCGATAACTCCGTAACTTGAGCCATCGCTAAGTATGGTTCTACTCGCGTTAAAGCTGAGCAAAGTAAACTTTGGTGATTGTCAAAGTGACGCGACGTGAACACTTCAAAGGTTAACAGAAGACTGCATAAGTTGACAAGAAACGCCGCGATTTTATGCAGTACGACCGATCAAATGGAGAGAAAAAGACGGCGCTATACGTTCAGCATAGTTTTACCCTTTCTCGCTACAGAACAATGACTTTAGGCAGCAGGTAGAAACATTGCGGTGCTCGTTATCTATTGTTGTCTAATGAGGTGATGAATATTTTTTTTGCCGAATTCCTAGAAAAACTAATAGTCTTAACTTATATCCTCCGATAAGGTAGACAATTGTAAAGAGCTCTTGGTGGTATCGTGATAAGTGAATGCTATTCATTTCTAAAAGACTTATCGAACACGTATTCTCAGTAAAATTCCGAATTAGCATTAGCCAATTCTTATTACTCGTATGTACTGAGTTTCTTTTTTATTTTGTATGTCTAGCCAAAACCTTTTATGGCATATAATTTTTCCATTGACTTTATTATTAGAAAGGTTACAGGGAAAGTGTAATATATGAATAAAAGAATTAAAATTATCATAAAATCATTCATTTATTATCTATTTACTATCTATCTAACAATAACATGCTTAATTTACAACTTAACCTAATTAAAACTAACTTACAAATATTTAGAATATGATACAAACAAAAATAGAAATTATAGGGCTTTTCGTACAATGCCCATACAGCGTACCTATATGAGATAGAGAATATTGTCCAAATCATTTTTATTGCCGCGAAAGTGTCTCGTCAGCTTGTGAAATATTTCACTGTCACTCCGATTGCGTTTGAGATAATCGACAATGATTTAATCGCATACCGGATCAAACGGTTCTCGTCGTCCAATACTGCGCACATCCGTCTCACTGTGTCGAAATTCTTCAAGACACTCTTGTGTTTGTTGAGTTCGTCTTTAAAATAGAGTTTAAAGGCCTTTTCGACAGAACAAATCGTCGATCCACGTTCGCACTTGCGCGCCTCTACTGGGCTGTGACGGCCGTATTCGAAATTCTCCGTACATCGCCCATATAGCGTATATAAGGTAGAGAATATTGTCCAATTCGTTTTTCTTGCCGCGAAAGTGTCTCGTCAGCTTGTGAAATATTTCACTGTCACTCCGATTGCGTTTGAGATAATCGATAATGATTTGAACGCGTACCGGATCAAGCCACTGCGAGAAATGGTTCTCGTCGTCCGATACCGCGCACATCCGTCTCACTGTGTCGAAATTCTTCAAGATCCTCTTGTGTTTGTTGAGTTCGTCTTTCATTTGAATTTCGTATTCTCTCCAGTTATGCAGAGATACGTGGTCCTGGTATCTTCGATGTGCCTCCCTCCAATAGTCTGCTTGGAGTTTGAGATCCCAAATGTAATCGGGAACGTAACGCAGTCGTACTTTTTCGAGGTCTGCTTTTGATACATTGCGTGTGAAAGCAAGTGTAAAAACAACCTCGTACTCTTCGTCTGTGATTTTCCCCACGATATTGTATGGCGATAACTCCGTAACTTGAGCCATCGCTAAGTATGGTTCTACTCGCGTTAAAGCTGAGCAAAGTAAACTTTGGTGATTGTCAAAGTGACGCGACGTGAACACTTCAAAGGTTAACAGAAGACTGCATAAGTTGACAAGAAACGCCGCGATTTTATGCAGTACGACCGATCAAATGGAGAGAAAAAGACGGCGCTATACGTTCAGCATAGTTTTACCCTTTCTCGCTACAGAACAATGACTTTAGGCAGCAGGTAGAAACATTGCGGTGCTCGTTATCTATTGTTGTCTAATGAGGTGATGAATATTTTTTTTTGACGAATTCCTAGAAAAACTAATAGTCTTAACTTATATCCTCCGATAAGGTAGACAATTGTAAAGAGCTCTTGGTGGTAACGTGATAAGTGAATGCTATTCATTTCTAAAAGACTTATTGAACACGTATTCTCAGTAAAATTCCGAATTAGCATTAGCCAATTCTTATTACTCGTATGTACTGAATTTTTTTTTTATTTTGTATGTCTAGCCAAAACCTTTTATGGCATATAATTTTTCCATTGACTTTATTATTAGAAAGGTTACAGGGAAAGTGTAATATATGAATAAAAGAATTAAAATTATCATAAAATCATTCATTTATTATCTATTTACTACCTATCTAACAATAACATGCTTAATTTACAACTTAACCTAATTAAAACTAACTTACAAATATTTACAATATGATACAAACAAAAATAGAAATTATAGGGCTTTTCGTACAATGCCCATACAGCGTACCTATATGAGATAGAGAATATTGTCCAAATCATTTTTATTGCCGCGAAAGTGTCTCGTCAGCTTGTGAAATATTTCACTGTCACTCCGATTGCGTTTGAGATAATCGACAATGATTTAATCGCATACCGGATCAAACGGTTCTCGTCGTCCAATACTGCGCACATCCGTCTCACTGTGTCGAAATTCTTCAAGACACTCTTGTGTTTGTTGAGTTCGTCTTTAAAATAGAGTTTAAAGGCCTTTTCGACAGAACAAATCGTCGATCCACGTTCGCACTTGCGCGCCTCTACTGGGCTGTGACGGCCGTATTCGAAATTCTCCGTACATCGCCCATATAGCGTATATAAGGTAGAGAATATTGTCCAATTCGTTTTTCTTGCCGCGAAAGTGTCTCGTCAGCTTGTGAAATATTTCACTGTCACTCCGATTGCGTTTGAGATAATCGATAATGATTTGAACGCGTACCGGATCAAGCCACTGCGAGAAATGGTTCTCGTCGTCCGATACCGCGCACATCCGTCTCACTGTGTCGAAATTCTTCAAGATCCTCTTGTGTTTGTTGAGTTCGTCTTTCATTTGAATTTCGTATTCTCTCCAGTTATGCAGAGATACGTGGTCCTGGTATCTTCGATGTGCCTCCCTCCAATAGTCTGCTTGGAGTTTGAGATCCCAAATGTAATCGGGAACGTAACGCAGTCGTACTTTTTCGAGGTCTGCTTTTGATACATTGCGTGTGAAAGCAAGTGTAAAAACAACCTCGTACTCTTCGTCTGTGATTTTCCCCACGATGGCGATAACTCCGTAACTTGAGCCATCGCTAAGTATGGTTCTACTCGCGTTAAAGCTGAGCAAAGTAAACTTTGGTGATTGTCAAAGTGCCGCGACGTGAACACTTCAAACGTTAACAGAAGACTGCATAAGTTGACAAGAAACGCCGCGATTTTATGCAGTACGACCGATCAAATGGAGAGAAAAAGACGGCGCTATACGTTCAGCATAGTTTTACCTTTTCTCGCTACAGAACAATGACTTTAGGCAGCAGGTAGAAACATTGCGGTGCTCGTTATCTATTGTTGTCTAATGAGGTGATGAATATTTTTTTTGCCGAATTCCTAGAAAAACTAATAGTCTTAACTTATATCCTCCGATAAGGTAGACAATTGTAAAGAGCTCTTGGTGGTAACGTGATAAGTGAATGCTATTCATTTCTAAAAGACTTATCGAACACGTATTCTCAGTAAAATTCCGAATTAGCATTAGCCAATTCTTATTACTCGTATGTACTGAGTTTTATTTTTATTTTGTATGTCTAGCCAAAACTTTTTATGGCATATAATTTTTCCATTGACTTTATTATTAGAAAGGTTACAGGGAAAGTGTAATATGAATAAAAGAATTAAAATTATCATAAAATCATTCATTAATTTATTATCTATTTACTACCTATCTAACAATAACATGCTTAATTTACAACTTAACCTAATTAAAACTAACTTACAAATATTTACAATATGATACAAACAAAAATAGAAATTATAGGGCTTTTCGTACAATGCCCATACAGCGTACCTATATGAGATAGAGAATATTGTCCAAATCATTTTTATTGCCGCGAAAGTGTCTCGTCAGCTTGTGAAATATTTCACTGTCACTCCGATTGCGTTTGAGATAATCGACAATGATTTAATCGCATACCGGATCAAACGGTTCTCGTCGTCCAATACTGCGCACATCCGTCTCACTGTGCCGAAATTCTTCAAGACACTCTTGTGTTTGTTGAGTTCGTCTTTAAAATAGAGTTTAAAGGCCTTTTCGACAGAACAAATCGTCGATCCACGTTCGCACTTGCGCGCCTCTACTGGGCTGTGACGGCCGTATTCGAAATTCTCCGTACATCGCCCATATAGCGTATATAAGATAGAGAATATTGTCCAATTCGTTTTTCTTGCCACGAAAGTGTCTCGTCAGCTTGTGAAATATTTCGCTGTCACTCCGATTGCGTTTGAGATAATCGATAATGATTTGAACGCGTACCGGATCAAGCCACTGCGAGAAATGGTTCTCGTCGTCCGATACCGCGCACATCCGTCTCACTGTGTCGAAATTCTTCAAGATCCTCTTGTGTTTGTTGAGTTCGTCTTTCATTTGAATTTCGTATTCTCTCCAGTTATGCAGAGATACGTGGTCCTGGTATCTTCGATGTGCCTCCCTCCAATAGTCTGCTTGGAGTTTGAGATCCCAAATGTAATCGGGAACGTAACGCAGTCGTACTTTTTCGAGGTCTGCTTTTGATACATTGCGTGTGAAAGCAAGTGTAAAAACAACCTCGTACTCTTCGTCTGTGATTTTCCCCACGATATTGTATGGCGATAACTCCGTAACTTGAGCCATCGCTAAGTATGGTTCTACTCGCGTTAAAGCTGAGCAAAGTAAACTTTGGTGATTGTCAAAGTGACGCGACGTGAACACTTCAAAGGTTAACAGAAGACTGCATAAGTTGACAAGAAACGCCGCGATTTTATGCAGTACGACCGATCAAATGGAGAGAAAAAGACGGCGCTATACGTTCAGCATAGTTTTACCCTTTCTCGCTACAGAACAATGACTTTAGGCAGCAGGTAGAAACATTGCGGTGCTCGTTATCTATTGTTGTCTAATGAGGTGATGAATATTTTTTTTTGACGAATTCCTAGAAAAACTAATAGTCTTAACTTATATCCTCCGATAAGGTAGACAATTGTAAAGAGCTCTTGGTGGTAACGTGATAAGTGAATGCTATTCATTTCTAAAAGACTTATTGAACACGTATTCTCAGTAAAATTCCGAATTAGCATTAGCCAATTCTTATTACTCGTATGTACTGAATTTTTTTTTTATTTTGTATGTCTAGCCAAAACCTTTTATGGCATATAATTTTTCCATTGACTTTATTATTAGAAAGGTTACAGGGAAAGTGTAATATATGAATAAAAGAATTAAAATTATCATAAAATCATTCATTTATTATCTATTTACTACCTATCTAACAATAACATGCTTAATTTACAACTTAACCTAATTAAAACTAACTTACAAATATTTACAATATGATACAAACAAAAATAGAAATTATAGGGCTTTTCGTACAATGCCCATACAGCGTACCTATATGAGATAGAGAATATTGTCCAAATCATTTTTATTGCCGCGAAAGTGTCTCGTCAGCTTGTGAAATATTTCACTGTCACTCCGATTGCGTTTGAGATAATCGACAATGATTTAATCGCATACCGGATCAAACGGTTCTCGTCGTCCAATACTGCGCACATCCGTCTCACTGTGTCGAAATTCTTCAAGACACTCTTGTGTTTGTTGAGTTCGTCTTTAAAATAGAGTTTAAAGGCCTTTTCGACAGAACAAATCGTCGATCCACGTTCGCACTTGCGCGCCTCTACTGGGCTGTGACGGCCGTATTCGAAATTCTCCGTACATCGCCCATATAGCGTATATAAGGTAGAGAATATTGTCCAATTCGTTTTTCTTGCCGCGAAAGTGTCTCGTCAGCTTGTGAAATATTTCACTGTCACTCCGATTGCGTTTGAGATAATCGATAATGATTTGAACGCGTACCGGATCAAGCCACTGCGAGAAATGGTTCTCGTCGTCCGATACCGCGCACATCCGTCTCACTGTGTCGAAATTCTTCAAGATCCTCTTGTGTTTGTTGAGTTCGTCTTTCATTTGAATTTCGTATTCTCTCCAGTTATGCAGAGATACGTGGTCCTGGTATCTTCGATGTGCCTCCCTCCAATAGTCTGCTTGGAGTTTGAGATCCCAAATGTAATCGGGAACGTAACGCAGTCGTACTTTTTCGAGGTCTGCTTTTGATACATTGCGTGTGAAAGCAAGTGTAAAAACAACCTCGTACTCTTCGTCTGTGATTTTCCCCACGATATTGTATGGCGATAACTCCGTAACTTGAGCCATCGCTAAGTATGGTTCTACTCGCGTTAAAGCTGAGCAAAGTAAACTTTGGTGATTGTCAAAGTGACGCGACGTGAACACTTCAAAGGTTAACAGAAGACTGCATAAGTTGACAAGAAACGCCGCGATTTTATGCAGTACGACCGATCAAATGGAGAGAAAAAGACGGCGCTATACGTTCAGCATAGTTTTACCCTTTCTCGCTACAGAACAATGACTTTAGGCAGCAGGTAGAAACATTGCGGTGCTCGTTATCTATTGTTGTCTAATGAGGTGATGAATATTTTTTTTGCCGAATTCCTAGAAAAACTAATAGTCTTAACTTATATCCTCCGATAAGGTAGACAATTGTAAAGAGCTCTTGGTGGTATCGTGATAAGTGAATGCTATTCATTTCTAAAAGACTTATCGAACACGTATTCTCAGTAAAATTCCGAATTAGCATTAGCCAATTCTTATTACTCGTATGTACTGAGTTTCTTTTTTATTTTGTATGTCTAGCCAAAACCTTTTATGGCATATAATTTTTCCATTGACTTTATTATTAGAAAGGTTACAGGGAAAGTGTAATATATGAATAAAAGAATTAAAATTATCATAAAATCATTCATTTATTATCTATTTACTATCTATCTAACAATAACATGCTTAATTTACAACTTAACCTAATTAAAACTAACTTACAAATATTTACAATATGATACAAACAAAAATAGAAATTATAGGGCTTTTCGTACAATGCCCATACAGCGTACCTATATGAGATAGAGAATATTGTCCAAATCATTTTTATTGCCGCGAAAGTGTCTCGTCAGCTTGTGAAATATTTCACTGTCACTCCGATTGCGTTTGAGATAATCGACAATGATTTAATCGCATACCGGATCAAACGGTTCTCGTCGTCCAATACTGCGCACATCCGTCTCACTGTGTCGAAATTCTTCAAGACACTCTTGTGTTTGTTGAGTTCGTCTTTAAAATAGAGTTTAAAGGCCTTTTCGACAGAACAAATCGTCGATCCACGTTCGCACTTGCGCGCCTCTACTGGGCTGTGACGGCCGTATTCGAAATTCTCCGTACATCGCCCATATAGCGTATATAAGGTAGAGAATATTGTCCAATTCGTTTTTCTTGCCGCGAAAGTGTCTCGTCAGCTTGTGAAATATTTCACTGTCACTCCGATTGCGTTTGAGATAATCGATAATGATTTGAACGCGTACCGGATCAAGCCACTGCGAGAAATGGTTCTCGTCGTCCGATACCGCGCACATCCGTCTCACTGTGTCGAAATTCTTCAAGATCCTCTTGTGTTTGTTGAGTTCGTCTTTCATTTGAATTTCGTATTCTCTCCAGTTATGCAGAGATACGTGGTCCTGGTATCTTCGATGTGCCTCCCTCCAATAGTCTGCTTGGAGTTTGAGATCCCAAATGTAATCGGGAACGTAACGCAGTCGTACTTTTTCGAGGTCTGCTTTTGATACATTGCGTGTGAAAGCAAGTGTAAAAACAACCTCGTACTCTTCGTCTGTGATTTTCCCCACGATATTGTATGGCGATAACTCCGTAACTTGAGCCATCGCTAAGTATGGTTCTACTCGCGTTAAAGCTGAGCAAAGTAAACTTTGGTGATTGTCAAAGTGACGCGACGTGAACACTTCAAAGGTTAACAGAAGACTGCATAAGTTGACAAGAAACGCCGCGATTTTATGCAGTACGACCGATCAAATGGAGAGAAAAAGACGGCGCTATACGTTCAGCATAGTTTTACCCTTTCTCGCTACAGAACAATGACTTTAGGCAGCAGGTAGAAACATTGCGGTGCTCGTTATCTATTGTTGTCTAATGAGGTGATGAATATTTTTTTTTGACGAATTCCTAGAAAAACTAATAGTCTTAACTTATATCCTCCGATAAGGTAGACAATTGTAAAGAGCTCTTGGTGGTAACGTGATAAGTGAATGCTATTCATTTCTAAAAGACTTATTGAACACGTATTCTCAGTAAAATTCCGAATTAGCATTAGCCAATTCTTATTACTCGTATGTACTGAATTTTTTTTTTATTTTGTATGTCTAGCCAAAACCTTTTATGGCATATAATTTTTCCATTGACTTTATTATTAGAAAGGTTACAGGGAAAGTGTAATATATGAATAAAAGAATTAAAATTATCATAAAATCATTCATTTATTATCTATTTACTACCTATCTAACAATAACATGCTTAATTTACAACTTAACCTAATTAAAACTAACTTACAAATATTTACAATATGATACAAACAAAAATAGAAATTATAGGGCTTTTCGTACAATGCCCATACAGCGTACCTATATGAGATAGAGAATATTGTCCAAATCATTTTTATTGCCGCGAAAGTGTCTCGTCAGCTTGTGAAATATTTCACTGTCACTCCGATTGCGTTTGAGATAATCGACAATGATTTAATCGCATACCGGATCAAACGGTTCTCGTCGTCCAATACTGCGCACATCCGTCTCACTGTGTCGAAATTCTTCAAGACACTCTTGTGTTTGTTGAGTTCGTCTTTAAAATAGAGTTTAAAGGCCTTTTCGACAGAACAAATCGTCGATCCACGTTCGCACTTGCGCGCCTCTACTGGGCTGTGACGGCCGTATTCGAAATTCTCCGTACATCGCCCATATAGCGTATATAAGGTAGAGAATATTGTCCAATTCGTTTTTCTTGCCGCGAAAGTGTCTCGTCAGCTTGTGAAATATTTCACTGTCACTCCGATTGCGTTTGAGATAATCGATAATGATTTGAACGCGTACCGGATCAAGCCACTGCGAGAAATGGTTCTCGTCGTCCGATACCGCGCACATCCGTCTCACTGTGTCGAAATTCTTCAAGATCCTCTTGTGTTTGTTGAGTTCGTCTTTCATTTGAATTTCGTATTCTCTCCAGTTATGCAGAGATACGTGGTCCTGGTATCTTCGATGTGCCTCCCTCCAATAGTCTGCTTGGAGTTTGAGATCCCAAATGTAATCGGGAACGTAACGCAGTCGTACTTTTTCGAGGTCTGCTTTTGATACATTGCGTGTGAAAGCAAGTGTAAAAACAACCTCGTACTCTTCGTCTGTGATTTTCCCCACGATATTGTATGGCGATAACTCCGTAACTTGAGCCATCGCTAAGTATGGTTCTACTCGCGTTAAAGCTGAGCAAAGTAAACTTTGGTGATTGTCAAAGTGACGCGACGTGAACACTTCAAAGGTTAACAGAAGACTGCATAAGTTGACAAGAAACGCCGCGATTTTATGCAGTACGACCGATCAAATGGAGAGAAAATGACGGCGCTATACGTTTAGCATAGTTTTACCCTTTCTCGCTACAGAACAATGACTTTAGGCAGCAGGTAGAAACATTGCGGTGCTCGTTATCTATTGTTGTCTAATGAGGTGATGAATATTTTTTTTGCCGAATTCCTAGAAAAACTAATAGTCTTAACTTATATCCTCCGATAAGGTAGACAATTGTTAAGAGCTCTTGGTGGTAACGTGATAAGTGAATGCTATTCATTTCTAAAAGACTTATCAAACACGTATTCTCAGTAAAATTCCGAATTAGCATTAGCCAATTCTTATTACTCGTATGTACTGAGTTTTTTTTTTATTTTGTATGTCTAGCCAAAACCTTTTATGGCATATAATTTTTCCATTGACTTTATTATTAGAAAGGTTACAGGGAAAGTGTAATATGAATAAAAGAATTAAAATTATCATAAAATCATTCATTTATTATCTATTTACTACCTATCTAACAATAACATGCTTAATTTACAACTTAACCTAATTAAAACTAACTTACAAATATTTACAATATGATACAAACAAAAATAGAAATTATAGGGCTTTTCGTACAATGCCCATACAGCGTACCTATATGAGATAGAAAATATAGTCCAAATCATTTTTATTGCCGCGAAAGTGTCTCGTCAGCTTGTGAAATATTTCACTGTCACTCCGATTGCGTTTGAGATAATCGACAATGATTTAATCGCATACCGGATCAAACGGTTCTCGTCGTCCAATACTGCGCACATCCGTCTCACTGTGTCGAAATTCTTCAAGACACTCTTGTGTTTGTTGAGTTCGTCTTTAAAATAGAGTTTAAAGGCCTTTTCGACAGAACAAATCGTCGATCCACGTTCGCACTTGCGCGCCTCTACTGGGCTGTGACGGCCATATTCGAAATTCTCCGTACATCGCCCATATAGCGTATATAAGGTAGAGAATATTGTCCAATTCGTTTTTCTTGCCGCGAAAGTGTCTCGTCAGCTTGTGAAATATTTCACTGTCACTCCGATTGCGTTTGAGATAATCGATAATGATTTGAACGCGTACCGGATCAAGCCACTGCGAGAAATGGTTCTCGTCGTCCGATACCGCGCACATCCGTCTCACTGTGTCGAAATTCTTCAAGATCCTCTTGTGTTTGTTGAGTTCGTCTTTCATTTGAATTTCGTATTCTCTCCAGTTATGCAGAGATACGTGGTCCTGGTATCTTCGATGTGCCTCCCTCCAATAGTCTGCTTGGAGTTTGAGATCCCAAATGTAATCGGGAACGTAACGCAGTCATACTTTTTCGAGGTCTGCTTTTGATACATTGCGTGTGAAAGCAAGTGTTAAAACAACCTCGTACTCTTCGTCTGTGATTTTCCCCACGATATTGTATGGCGATAACTCCGTAACTTAAGCCATCGCTAAGTATGGTTCTACTCGCGTTAAAGCTGAGCAAAGTAAACTTTGGTGATTGTCAAAGTGACGCGACGTGAACACTTCAAAGGTTAACAGAAGACTGCATAAGTTGACAAGAAACGCCGCGATTTTATGCAGTACGACCGATCAAATGGAGAGAAAAAGACGGCGCTATACGTTCAGCATAGTTTTACCCTTTCTCGCTACAGAACAATGACTTTAGGCAGCAGGTAGAAACATTGCGGTGCTCGTTATCTATTGTTGTCTAATGAGGTGATGAATATTTTTTTTTGACGAATTCCTAGAAAAACTAATAGTCTTAACTTATATCCTCCGATAAGGTAGACAATTGTAAAGAGCTCTTGGTGGTAACGTGATAAGTGAATGCTATTCATTTCTAAAAGACTTATTGAACACGTATTCTCAGTAAAATTCCGAATTAGCATTAGCCAATTCTTATTACTCGTATGTACTGAATTTTTTTTTTATTTTGTATGTCTAGCCAAAACCTTTTATGGCATATAATTTTTCCATTGACTTTATTATTAGAAAGGTTACAGGGAAAGTGTAATATATGAATAAAAGAATTAAAATTATCATAAAATCATTCATTTATTATCTATTTACTACCTATCTAACAATAACATGCTTAATTTACAACTTAACCTAATTAAAACTAACTTACAAATATTTACAATATGATACAAACAAAAATAGAAATTATAGGGCTTTTCGTACAATGCCCATACAGCGTACCTATATGAGATAGAGAATATTGTCCAAATCATTTTTATTGCCGCGAAAGTGTCTCGTCAGCTTGTGAAATATTTCACTGTCACTCCGATTGCGTTTGAGATAATCGACAATGATTTAATCGCATACCGGATCAAACGGTTCTCGTCGTCCAATACTGCGCACATCCGTCTCACTGTGTCGAAATTCTTCAAGACACTCTTGTGTTTGTTGAGTTCGTCTTTAAAATAGAGTTTAAAGGCCTTTTCGACAGAACAAATCGTCGATCCACGTTCGCACTTGCGCGCCTCTACTGGGCTGTGACGGCCGTATTCGAAATTCTCCGTACATCGCCCATATAGCGTATATAAGGTAGAGAATATTGTCCAATTCGTTTTTCTTGCCGCGAAAGTGTCTCGTCAGCTTGTGAAATATTTCACTGTCACTCCGATTGCGTTTGAGATAATCGATAATGATTTGAACGCGTACCGGATCAAGCCACTGCGAGAAATGGTTCTCGTCGTCCGATACCGCGCACATCCGTCTCACTGTGTCGAAATTCTTCAAGATCCTCTTGTGTTTGTTGAGTTCGTCTTTCATTTGAATTTCGTATTCTCTCCAGTTATGCAGAGATACGTGGTCCTGGTATCTTCGATGTGCCTCCCTCCAATAGTCTGCTTGGAGTTTGAGATCCCAAATGTAATCGGGAACGTAACGCAGTCGTACTTTTTCGAGGTCTGCTTTTGATACATTGCGTGTGAAAGCAAGTGTAAAAACAACCTCGTACTCTTCGTCTGTGATTTTCCCCACGATATTGTATGGCGATAACTCCGTAACTTGAGCCATCGCTAAGTATGGTTCTACTCGCGTTAAAGCTGAGCAAAGTAAACTTTGGTGATTGTCAAAGTGACGCGACGTGAACACTTCAAAGGTTAACAGAAGACTGCATAAGTTGACAAGAAACGCCGCGATTTTATGCAGTACGACCGATCAAATGGAGAGAAAAAGACGGCGCTATACGTTTAGCATAGTTTTACCCTTTCTCGCTACAGAACAATGACTTTAGGCAGCAGGTAGAAACATTGCGGTGCTCGTTATCTATTGTTGTCTAATGAGGTGATGAATATTTTTTTTGCCGAATTCCTAGAAAAACTAATAGTCTTAACTTATATCCTCCGATAAGGTAGACAATTGTTAAGAGCTCTTGGTGGTAACGTGATAAGTGAATGCTATTCATTTCTAAAAGACTTATCAAACACGTATTCTCAGTAAAATTCCGAATTAGCATTAGCCAATTCTTATTACTCGTATGTACTGAGTTTTTTTTTTATTTTGTATGTCTAGCCAAAACCTTTTATGGCATATAATTTTTCCATTGACTTTATTATTAGAAAGGTTACAGGGAAAGTGTAATATGAATAAAAGAATTAAAATTATCATAAAATCATTCATTTATTATCTATTTACTACCTATCTAACAATAACATGCTTAATTTACAACTTAACCTAATTAAAACTAACTTACAAATATTTACAATATGATACAAACAAAAATAGAAATTATAGGGCTTTTCGTACAATGCCCATACAGCGTACCTATATGAGATAGAAAATATAGTCCAAATCATTTTTATTGCCGCGAAAGTGTCTCGTCAGCTTGTGAAATATTTCACTGTCACTCCGATTGCGTTTGAGATAATCGACAATGATTTAATCGCATACCGGATCAAACGGTTCTCGTCGTCCAATACTGCGCACATCCGTCTCACTGTGTCGAAATTCTTCAAGACACTCTTGTGTTTGTTGAGTTCGTCTTTAACCTCCTGGATTCCAGAAAAAAAAAAATTCTATATTGTCTAAAACTTAGGTTTTCTGATATTTCAGGGGTCAGTACATGTCTAAAAAAATGTCAATAAATATATTGTATTGTATATATAGATTTTACTTATGTCATATATATCGAACAGTGGTTTTGCATATGACACGAGTATTAATACTTACGTCATATGTATCTGACATTGGCATTCAACACCAAATAAAAATCCAAGTATTTTATTAAATTAATATGCATTTATTAATTCTACATCACATCTGGTCAGTCTTAATAATCATTTTTCTTAACATAACATAATTCTAATTTTTGGTGTGCAAAATATCTTTTTGAGATAATATCTACTTTTAAAAAACATAACGACAACACAATGACATATAAAAAAGGAACTGAAATGCACTACTAAATATGCTCAGAAAAAATAATAACTAAAATTAATAATTTTCTCATAAACAACATAATTAGATTTTCACAAAACGTAACGAAAACTTCTCAAATGTAATCAACTAAAAACAAAAAAAAACTTATATATCTACCTGCACATCTATTTTTTATGAAATCTAAGATGGCAATTCCTTTTTGGTGTGCTACATAAAAATATATTGCATTTAGTACAAAACGCTGTTGTAGTTTTGGAGCATTTTGGATAGCGGCATCTTTTTTGGGTGTCATTGTAATCAACCAGATGTTCAGCCTTGTGATGTCTTACAATTTCCGATGGTATAGGAGTTATTGGCACTTTTCTTTTTTTGTGCTTGGGCTGCAATTCTTCAGTCTCGTCAAGACTTTCTGAATCTGATAATAAAGAATTTTTCTCTATGAGACTGGTACCTAGATCCAGTTTGAAAGTGCGCAACTGCGGTATTTTGTATTTGTTGACACCTTTTTCAGCTTCTCTTTCTTTGTACAACAGCCAGGCGTTACTGACTGCCAAATCGACCATGTGGGATATAAATCTGACTGTCCATTTTTTGGTGCGTACCATCTACGGCACTGATCTTGATTTTCACTCGAGTGAATTGTTGATAGGAGAATAACTGGTTTATTATCTAGCCAACGAACTATATTCAATATTTTGTCACATCTAGATTTTGTTTCAGAAGAGCCTCTGGGTTTCTTTGTGAAAGCTTTTTCGTCAGAGAGCTGGCAATTTTTCGGAATCCTATTTTTTTGTATGGTGCCTGTTGCGTGAAAACCTTTTTGTAGCAAAATCTCGGCTAATTTCACCGTGGTGAAGTACCTATCAAAATAAATGCGATGACCTCTTACAAGCGTTTTGCAAAGACTGAGAATAGACGCCTCACCAAGAGTATATCCTTCTTCAATCAACTCGGGACAAGTAGTATCTCCTTGGTATGGAAGCATGTCTAGGACAATGCCTTGTGGAGTAGCCAATACAAAAATTTTTAGGCCAACAGGGTTGGGTTTTCCTGGGCAATATTGCCGTATGCCACACTGACCACTGAAAGGCACTATCATCTCATCAATGCTTAATTCAATAGGCTTGTCTTGTGCGTGACACCCTTGCAAGACACACTGAAAAAGTGGATTTACTTTCCATATTTTAGTTTTTAGTTTGTCTTCATCTGATACATCAGTATCAAAAACTACTTTTAGACTATTTCTTATATTAAAATATCTATTTCGTGTCATAGCCCTTTTTATAATCTGAATCCCGTATTTTTGAGACCAAAATAATGCTATTTTTGGCAAATTAATAGCACTCATTACCATCTGAATACCAAAAAAGACTTTCAGTTCTTTGACTGTTAGACCCAAAGTACAGCCTTTTCTTAGTATATTGGTTCTATTTGTAGCCGTTGTCATTTTTTCCAATATATCATCATTGATGTATTGGAAGAAATAATCTTCAGGTGTCCATGACTCAGTCTCAATTTTTTTATAACTGGGTTGGTAAAATGGGAGTTCTAAAGGCTCAAATTGGCCATTCCATGCGTCGAAAATAGGCGTTCCTGATACTGCTACTTGACGTGAATGCCTGCGGGTACCTCTAGTTCTCCCTCCACGGCCAGATGAGCGGGTGCGACTTCGGCCTCGGCTCCTTATTCTTTCTGCTACAGAAGATTGCAGAGAAACGTCTGATTGGGAAATTACTTCCTCATCTGAAGAGCTCGATGATGAAGTACTGGTTTCTTCCTCTTCTACAGGTCTCGGTGTAAAAATAGTATCATCATTATCATCAGCATCAGAGAGATCTATGTCTGATTCTTCGAGTCGCAATAAAAGTTCGTCATCGCGTAAGGCTGTAAAAAATAACTTTTTGAGAACCAATGTAATATATATATGACATAAACTATAAATCAATTCTCATACTGAGAACCATTGTAATACCAGTATGACATTAAAAAGTTTCTGATCTCAACGCTCACAAAAAATCACCATTTGAAGAAATAATCTGTTTATTAGTTACGTAGGTATGTTATTAGTACGAAACAAGCACAGTTATTGTGACAAATAAAGTGATTCAATAGGAATTTTCGGATAACTTACCGCGTGCATCTGAGCGACGTGCCATCTTCCACGCGGCGACTCAAAAAAAGAGTTATTTGACGTTTCTGTCATACTCAAAATGACATTTAGTGCAGTGTTGCTAGTTTACCATGGTTGTAGAACTACCGTAAAACGATTATTTTGGAAAATATTTCACAGACAATCTTCGAACGAATTTTTAATTGTTTATGTAATATAGGTATGACACTGGCATCCAGGAGGTTAAAATAGAGTTTAAAGGCCTTTTCGACAGAACAAATCGTCGATCCACGTTCGCACTTGCGCGCCTCTACTGGGCTGTGACGGCCATATTCGAAATTCTCCGTACATCGCCCATATAGCGTATATAAGGTAGAGAATATTGTCCAATTCGTTTTTCTTGCCGCGAAAGTGTCTCGTCAGCTTGTGAAATATTTCACTGTCACTCCGATTGCGTTTGAGATAATCGATAATGATTTGAACGCGTACCGGATCAAGCCACTGCGAGAAATGGTTCTCGTCGTCCGATACCGCGCACATCCGTCTCACTGTGTCGAAATTCTTCAAGATCCTCTTGTGTTTGTTGAGTTCGTCTTTCATTTGAATTTCGTATTCTCTCCAGTTATGCAGAGATACGTGGTCCTGGTATCTTCGATATGCCTCCCTCCAATAGTCTGCTTGGAGTTTGAGATCCCAAATGTAATCGGGAACGTAACGCAGTCGTACTTTTTCGAGGTCTGCTTTTGATACATTGCGTGTGAAAGCAAGTGTAAAAACAACCTCGTACTCTTCGTCTGTGATTTTCCCCACGATATTGTATGGCGATAACTCCGTAACTTGAGCCATCGCTAAGTATGGTTCTACTCGCGTTAAAGCTGAGCAAAGTAAACTTTGGTGATTGTCAAAGTGCCGCGACGTGAACACTTCAAACGTTAACAGAAGACTCCATAAGTTGACAAGAAACGCCGCGATTTTATGCAGTACGACCGATCAAATGGAGAGAAAAAGACGGCGCTATACGTTCAGCATAGTTTTACCCTTTCTCGCTACAGAACAATGACTTTAGGCAGCAGGTAGAAACATTGCGGTGCTCGTTATCTATTGTTGTCTAATGAGGTGATGAATATTTTTTTTGCCGAATTCCTAGAAAAACTAATAGTCTTAACTTATATCCTCCGATAAGGTAGACAATTGTAAAGAGCTCTTGGTGGTAACGTGATAAGTGAATGCTATTCATTTCTAAAAGACTTATCGAACACGTATTCTCAGTAAAATTCCGAATTAGCATTAGCCAATTCTTATTACTCGTATGTACTGAGTTTTATTTTTATTTTGTATGTCTAGCCAAAACCTTTTATGGCATATGCATTCGCATCGGTGTCGGTCATCGCACGAAGATGACGTCTAATAATATTGTAAAATGCAATCAGTGCAATTTAGTAGTTTATTTTTACTTTATTTTGAATAAAGGCTAATAACTCACGTTATTAGCCTTTATTCAAAATAAAGTAGACATTATGAACGAAGAAAGTTTGGTGAATCTGTGTGTGTCGAGCTTTTCTTCGGAGGAGATCGAAAGTGCAAAGAGCTTGCTATTCGAATCAGTGCCTACCTCGAAGAAAAGGATAAATAGGAGGAAGGATGGACGCTCGAAGAGAGATTTATTTGACGTTGTAAGCCTTTTGAAAGAGACCGATCCGGATTTAATTCCAGTTTTTGTTGCAAGAGACTTACAGAAACTACCTCCAATTCACTTTGACCATGTTGATCCGACAAAGCTTTTAAAGGATATACTGATCATTCAAAATGAATTAAGAACGATTAAGGAGTCGTGCGTTACTGAACAAAAGTTTAACGAAGTCAAAAATGAACTTACTAAGTTGAAAAATGCATCTTTGGTGAACAATAACTTTGATTGTTATATTAGTAAAAAGAGAGGTGGAAGTAATAATTTATCAAATAGTTACTTTTTGGATAGCGGACCGGCCGGCCTACCCCCCGTTTCGGTCGTAGAACAAAATACAACACAAAGTATAGCTGAGCGATGTGAGTCATTGCCGAGATTTACGTGTGTCGCTGAGGCGCGAGTAACCGCGCCGGTGCCGCCAGTGGTGTCGGGATCCCCAGCGCCCGCGCCCGAGCCCGTGCGCCCCCTTACGACGCCCAACCGGCAAGCTCCAGCGCTAGTGAATGACTGCGCGCGTACCGTGACTTCGATTGGGAATGCGCCTCCACTGCCGTCGCCGCCTGAGTCATCAGCGACAATTTATCGGACGAAGTGTAGTACGAATGTGAATACGTGTTTACATAATTCTTTTGCGAATGTCATTAATACAGAAAAGCAATGGAAGGTCGAGAAACCGAATGAGCAGTGGGTTTTAGTACAACAAAAGAGATTAAAAAATCGTTTTAGTACATTGGAAGGCAAAGCACGAAAGTCAGGCAGTGAAAAGTTCAAAGCTGCAGATATACAAGTGCCTTTGTTTATCAATAATGTTGACAGAAGCACTTCAGAGACCGACATTGTTGACTATATATTAGAACAAACCCGAGTTCATGTCACTCTGCAGAAGATAAAAGCGAGGGTGCAGAGGCAGTACAGTTCGTATAAAATGCAGGTCCCTAGTGCAAAGCTCTCACTGTTTCTAGATGACACTTTATGGCCTGAAGGCATAACTGTTAGAAAATTTATTGAATTTAAAAATAAGGATAATGGATCACAGTACAGACAAGAGAATAAACAGAACTAAGTTTGTGAGTTTTAACTGCTATTCTGTTAAGAACTCCGTTGAATACGTCAGGACATTGTGTCATACGGCAGACTTTTTAGCTTTGCAAGAGACATGGCTACTACCGGACGACATTCCATACCTAGGAGAAATTGATCAAGATTTTGCGTACACCGGGAAATCTTCAGTGGACACTTCGACGGGTATGCTGAAGGGCAGGCCATTTGGCGGAGTGGCTCTTCTATGGCGTAAAAGTGTGTTTCAATCGGTTTCGGTCGTAGACTGTGTTAGTGAGCGTATAGTTGCCGTTAAGGTAGTGTTTGATGAGCGCGAGTTATTGGTGATGTCGGTATATATGCCAACGGATAGTCCTGATAATTTTGAAATTTTTGTGAGTTGTCTCGGCGAGATTAGTGCGATTATAGAGACCAGTGGTATTGACACAGTATATATACTAGGAGATTTTAACGCTAACCCGGGCAGCTTGTTTGGCAATGAGCTTTTCAAGTTCTGTGCTGAGCAACAGTGGACGTGTGCAGACGTGGAATGGTTGGGACTAGATTCAGGTACATATACTTTCCTTAGTAATGCTTACGGGACTACGTCTTGGTTGGACCATGTCATCATTACCGAAGTTGCAAAGGAAACCGTTCTTGGCACAAGTATCCGATATGAGGTTTCATGTTCCGATCATTTCGCTGTCGAATTTTTATGTGACCTTAATATTTTGGTACCAAAAGTGCAAATGAGAGGCTCGTTGCCGGATAAAGCTATTTGGGGAGAAAGAGATAAAGAGCAGATTAATAAATATTTGTACCATTGTTCAACTAAGCTGCGTGATATCAACTTTCCTTGTGAATTCCATAACTGCGCAGATGTGATGTGTAATAACATAGACCACAGACAAATAATAGATAAATTGTATCATAATGTGGTGAATGTGCTTAGGGACGCGGCGTTGACGTGCTCTAAGAGTAAAATAATTAAAATTAAAAAGAAAAGAAATGTGGCAGGATGGAATAAACATTGCAAAAAGGCATATGAGGAGGCTAGGCTTCGGTTTCTTGAGTGGGTCGACCAGGGTAAAAATACGTCAGGGCAAACATATGACCGGATGCGTAAATCACGAAGTTGGTTTAAACATAAGCTTAAGTGGTGTAGGGATAATGAAACTCAGATTAAAATGGACAATCTTGCATCACAACATGCCACAAAAAATTTTTGTAAATTTTGGAAAGAGACCAACAAATTGAATCCGAGGCCGAGTGTTCCAGTCAGTGTAGAGGGGGTTAGTGACACCGACCTAGTTGCCAACTTATTCAGGGAGCATTTTGAGGTGCATTCTCCATTGTCGCCCTCGACGATGGCTTCTGAGGTGGGGGGTAGTATGGTGAAACCACCTGCTCGGATCACTGCAAAACAAGTTGCCAAAGTGATCAGAAACATGAAGCGAGGAAAATCCCCGGGCCATGACTCGCTTAGTATAGAACACTTGCAGCATGCAGGTGGGCATCTGTCGAGGGTGCTCGCTATGTTATTTACATTCTGCATAAGGCATTCATACCTCCCTGAGGCAATGATGAGAACTATAGTTGTCCCAATAATAAAGAGTAAGACTGGAGACGCCTCCAAATTATGTAACTACAGGCCTATATCACTTGCGACAGTCATTGCTAAAGTTTTGGACGGTGTAATTGATATTCAGTTAAGACAACACCTACAATTTCATGATGCGCAGTTTGGCTTTCGTCCTGGTTTGTCAACAGAAATGGCTATAGTGAATCTCAAGCATACCGTCCAATACTACACTGATAGAAGCACACCTGTCTATGCCTGCTTCTTAGATTTATCCAAAGCATTTGATCTTGTGGCATATGACAGGTTGTGGCAAAAGTTGTCGGATGATACGGATCTTCCGTCTGGTTACATACGTCTCCTTGAGTATTGGTATGGCAATCAGAGCAATTATGTGCGATGGTCGGGGTCACTATCTGTTGAGTACCGGTTGGAATGTGGGGTGAGGCAAGGTGGGTTAACCTCACCGACTCTTTTCAACCTGTATATTGACCGCCTGATCCGTGAGCTCAGTAGTGCCGGTGTCGGATGTTCGATTGATGGTGTTGTTGTCAACAACATCAGTTATGCGGACGACATGGTGCTGCTGAGTCCTTCGATCAGTGCCCTTCGAAAACTGATCTCTATCTGCGAGCGGTATGCGGTGGCCCACGGGCTCAGATATAACGCCACTAAAAGCGAGTTCATGGTGTTTAAGGCGGGCTCTAAAACTTATGACACTGTCCCACAGGTCATGCTGAATGGCAGTGTCCTTAAAAGAGTATCGCAGTTCAAGTATCTGGGCCTCTGGGTCACCGAGTCGCTTGTAGATGATATGGATATAGATAGGGAACGCAGGGCTTTGTCTGTTAGAGCTAACATGCTGGCTCGTAGGTTCGCACGTTGTACTGCGGAAGTAAAAGCTACGTTGTTTAGGGCCTTCTGCCAATCGTTTTACACGTGCAGCTTATGGGTCAAGCATACGAAAAAATCGTATGACACCCTGCGTATCCTCTATAATAATGCCTTCAGGGCGCTGATGAAGCTGCCTCGCTTTTGTAGTGCGTCGGGCATGTTTGCGGACGCAAACATAGATGGTTTTGCGGCGATAATTCGCAAGAGAGTTGTGTCTCTAATGCGCCGCATACGAGGCAGTTCCAACAGCTTCCTTCAGTTGTTCGCCTGGAGGATGGATTTGGATCTGGATTGCCCGATAATGCGGTACTGGACCAGGCTGCACGTTGAGCACTCCGGAGCCAAACCCAAATTTAGGCTAAGATAAAACATATTTTATTTTATTATTTTCTGTATTTAATTTAATTTAATTCTGATTGACTTATTGTAATTGATTGTGTTTTATTATTATTGTTTATTTATTAATGACATTATTGAGTTTTTGTAATGCATATAATTTTTAATTTTTATTTTATTTATTTTTTAAAATTCAATATTTTAATTTCAAATGTAATCATATGGACTGGTTTCCGAAATAAATGAATTTTAATTTTTTTTTTTAATTTAATATAATTTTTCCATTGACTTTATTATTAGAAAGGTTACAGGGAAAGTGTAATATGAATAAAAGAATTAAAATTATCATAAAATCATTCATTAATTTATTATCTATTTACTACCTATCTAACAATAACATGCTTAATTTACAACTTAACCTAATTAAAACTAACTTACAAATATTTACAATATGATACAAACAAAAATAGAAATTATAGGGCTTTTCGTACAATGCCCATACAGCGTACCTATATGAGATAGAGAATATTGTCCAAATCATTTTTATTGCCGCGAAAGTGTCTCGTCAGCTTGTGAAATATTTCACTGTCACTCCGATTGCGTTTGAGATAATCGACAATGATTTAATCGCATACCGGATCAAACGGTTCTCGTCGTCCAATACTGCGCACATCCGTCTCACTGTGTCGAAATTCTTCAAGACACTCTTGTGTTTGTTGAGTTCGTCTTTAACAGAAGACTGCATAAGTTGACAAGAAACGCCGCGATTTTATGCAGTACGACCGATCAAATGGAGAGAAAAAGACGGCGCTATACGTTCAGCATAGTTTTACCCTTTCTCGCTACAGAACAATGACTTTAGGCAGCAGGTAGAAACATTGCGGTGCTCGTTATCTATTGTTGTCTAATGAGGTGATGAATATTTTTTTTTGCCGAATTCCTAGAAAAACTAATAGTCATAACTTATATCCTCCGATAAGGTAGACAATTGTAAAGAGCTCTTGGTGGTAACGTGATAAGTGAATGCTATTCATTTCTAAAAGACTTATCGAACACGTATTCTCAGTAAAATTCCGAATTAGCATTAGCCAATTCTTATTACTCGTATGTACTGAGTTTCTTTTTTATTTTGTATGTCTAGCCAAAACCTTTTATGGCATATAATTTTTCCATTGACTTTATTATTAGAAAGGTTACAGGGAAAGTGTAATATGAATAAAAGAATTAAAATTATCATAAAATCATTCATTTATTATCTATTTACTACCTATCTAACAATAACATGCTTAATTTACAACTTAACCTAATTAAAACTAACTTACAAATATTTACAATATGATACAAACAAAAATAGAAATTATAGGGCTTTTCGTACAATGCCCCTACAGCGTACCTATATGAGATAGAGAATATTGTCCAAATCATTTTTATTGCCGCGAAAGTGTCTCGTCAGCTTGTGAAATATTTCACTGTCACTCCGATTGCGTTTGAGATAATCGACAATGATTTAATCGCATACCGGATCAAACGGTTCTCGTCGTCCAATACTGCGCACATCCGTCTCACTGTGTCGAAATTCTTCAAGACACTCTTGTGTTTGTTGAGTTCGTCTTTAAAATAGAGTTTAAAGGCCTTTTCGACAGAACAAATCGTCGATCCACGTTCGCACTTGCGCGCCTCTACTGGGCTGTGACGGCCGTATTCGAAATTCTCCGTTTATCGCCCATATAGTGTATATAAGGTAGAGAATATTGTCCAATTCGTTTTTCTTGCCGCGAAAGTGTCTCGTCAGCTTGTGAAATATTTCGCTGTCACTCCGATTGCGTTTGAGATAATCGATAATGATTTATATTAAATAAATATTATTATTATTATTATTATTATTTGAACGCGTACCGGATCAAGCCACTGCGAGAAATGGTTCTCGTCGTCCGATACCGCGCACATCCGTCTCACTGTGTCGAAATTCTTCAAGATCCTCTTGTGTTTGTTGAGTTCGTCTTTCATTTGAATTTCGTATTCTCTCCAGTTATGCAGAGATACGTGGTCCTGGTATCTTCGATGTGCCTCCCTCCAATAGTCTGCTTGGAGTTTGAGATCCCAAATGTAATCGGGAACGTAACGCAGTCGTACTTTTTCGAGGTCTGCTTTTGATACATTGCGTGTGAAAGCAAGTGTAAAAACAACCTCGTACTCTTCGTCTGTGATTTTCCCCACGATATTGTATGGCGATAACTCCGTAACTTGAGCCATCGCTAAGTATGGTTCTACTCGCGTTAAAGCTGAGCAAAGTAAACTTTGGTGATTGTCAAAGTGACGCGACGTGAACACTTCAAAGGTTAACAGAAGACTGCATAAGTTGCACCGTGGAAGTCGCTGCGTCCCCGCAAGGGGGCGCGGCAGGCGGGTTGTAGGCGTAGCCTTTATCCCGCGGTTGCGGGTTAGGTGCCCGTAACGACGGGCACAGCGTTGGGGGGGCCATATAGCCATGGTCTATGGCAAAGCTTAATGTGCTGTTTGCCCATGTGTAGCTGCATTTTGTACAGTGGGAAGCGCCACGGCACTGTTTTCATACAGTGCCGCTATTTCACGACACCTCGGCGGTCAGCCTCCGCCAGGTGAGACCTCCAGTTGCCCGGAGGAGGCCCGGCGGGCGGCGACCAGCGACAGAGGTGCCGACTTGGGGGGGGCTACCCACTGTGGATGATGACCCCCGTCTGTCACGTTTCCAGGTCTAGCCGGTTGCGCTCCAGACTAAGGGGCCGTAGTGAAAGTGTGGGCGGTATTGTATTGTGTAACACCGCCCATGTGGCCATTTGGAACACGCGATCCGCCCCGCGCGCCCAAATGCGTGAGTACTACAAATGTAGAGTCGTGCGTGTGTGAATTAGGTGAACGTCGCGCCTATATTGACTTAGCACGCGACGTTCGCCGGGTGCATGTTATGTATGTAGAGTATATCTGTGTGAGTGAGTCGCGTGTAAGTGTAAGCGACTCACTCAGGCGTCTCATAGCTAGAGCCATGTGGCTCACTTCTTTCCTCCGTAGAGGAGGTCCGTCAGGCGGGCCATGCCCGTTATTATGGGCTCTATCGGGTCTCCCCCACCCTGACGGCGCTTGGCTTGGATACTCTCCGTGAGCTCATTGATAAAAGCGAAGAGTATCCTCCGTTCTTCCAGGGAAAGCTCCTGTCGCTGCTGTGGGCGCAGCGACAGTTGCTTTGGCTTCCAGGGGCGCCCCTTCAATGGGGGCTTCGGTCTCGGCAGCGGGGGGACGGCGTAACGACTGCACCGGAGCTGGGGCAGTGTCCGTCTCCTTGGTAATCTGGGGGGGGAGGGGCTTCTTCCCCTTCTTCCCACCTCTCTTCTTCCTCCGTGTAGGGGGGGCGTCTCCTCTCTCAGTAGGCCTGTTGGCCGCCGCCATCAATGATGCGGGGATTGCTCCGTTGCCCAGGCAGTACAGTTCGCGCCTCGTTCCCGTACGGACCACTTCTATTTTTAGTCGGCTTACCCTTTGTGTGTTGACGTAGGTGCTGGTCTCGGCTAGCACTTGCGGGAGCACACAGGGGAGGCCACCCCGTCGCTACCCGGTGTGCCTATACACACCGTAGTGGTCGCGGAGGCAACGTGCCTAAGTTTTTATTCTTGTGATTTTATTAATTTTAATTTCACATTTTATTTGGAATTTTTTAAGACTTTGTTGTTTTTAAATGTGATGTGAATTTTTAAACTGTGTGTTAACTGTGCGTCAAAATGCCGCCCAAAAAGCCTGGACCTCGGAGTTCGTTGGGAAACGACTCCGAGTCCCCTAACCCGGATCGACCGATGGGGGACCGGACGCTGTCGCTCCCATTTATTGGGGGTTCGACGCCCGGTGCCCCACCTGCCTCCAAGACGAAGAAGGAAGCGGCCGCTGGCGGCCCGCCGGCGCCGTCGACGACTGCGCGCGTTTCGTCGGTAGCGTCGTCGAGCCGACAACCGGCCGTCCCGGTTCGTCCTTCGGCATTCCGCCCGGTGCCCATTCAGGCCCCGGGGCCACTAGTGAATCCTAGCCGCCATCAGTCGGTGCGCTCACCCACCCCTGCCGTGCGCTCCGCTGCGCCGGGGGAGCATACAGTTACGCGTAGTGCCGTACCCGCGCGAGCTGTTGTGCCCTCCGTGTCGGCTGTGCGCCCCGCAGCGCCCACCGCCAGGGCCCCTTCTGGGCCCACCACCAGTGCGACGCTGTCCAGTGCCGGTAGGACAGCGAAGACCCACGCCAGCATCTCAATGGGACAACGAGGCCCAGAGAAGAAAGAGAGGACGCCGCTCGGCCCAGCACGCCGCACCGCTTCGCCGGCTACCCGCCGCATGCTGGCGGACTCGGCCGCCGCGGCGGAAAGGTTAGTTCCGCCGTTATTCTCCCCACCTCCACCAAGGGGCTCCGCCCAGGACTCCCCCGTCGCCTTGTCCGCGTGTTCCTCCCGTCAAGGGTCGGACATGTCGGCTTCGTCGGGGGCCTCCTCTCTGGCCGGTCGCCGAGACGTGTCGTTCGACACGCTCACGCGACCCGGCTCACCGGACGAGGGCCCCCCACCCCCACTACTTGAGACTCCGAGCTTCGGGTACGAGTTTGCCCTGGAGGCCCGGCCGCAACGAAGACCCCGCAGCTCCGACGACGAGGCCGCCGAAGAGGCGAAGCGTCCATGTAAGGACCCCCCCCTACCTCAGCGCGCCCCGCGCAGGCGGGATGGTGTAGGGTCACCCACATTCGCCGAAACGGTGCGCTCGCCACCGGCCTCCCCCCTGCCATCCACCTCATCGGGCCTGAGGGGTAACCCGGACCCTATGGACATCGGGGCCCCCTCTTCCGTGAGGGCCCCCACACCTTCCGCGTCAGGAAATGTTCCTGCCGCCAAGAAGAAGTCCCCCCGCTACCCCCCCGCTGATTGTGGAGAGGCTGCCAGGCTGGGCCGCCCACTTTAGGGCGGTGAGAGAGCTGCTGGGCTTCCCACCGAATGCCCGCCCGTACCAAGGCGGCATTCGGTTCCTCCCCGAAAGCGAGGTGGAGTACAGGGTGGTCCAGCGCTATCTCATCGACCTGGAAAGGGAAAGCGGCATTTCCTGGTTCGCCTACTCGCTCCCAGCGGAGCGCAGTTTCAAGGTGGCCATCCGTGGACTCCCTGCCGACACGGAACCGGCAGAGATAGAAGAAGAGCTGAGCCGGCTGGGATATGAGCCAGAGTTCGTGCGCAATATTAAGGCGCGCGAGGGACGGTTTGGCTGCATATTTCACGCCGTGCTAAAGAGGACGCCCGACGTGAGGAGAATTTACGACACCACGGAATTACTCCTAATGCGTGGTGTCCGAGTCGAGACGTGGAGGGGCAAGAAAGGGCCCGCACAGTGTCACAGGTGCCAGAAGTTCCGGCACAGCTCCCACCTGTGCCATCGCCCGCTCGCATGCGTGCGTTGCGGCGAGAGCCACGCCGCAAAGGATTGCCCACGCCCGAGGTCAGAACCGGCCACCTGCGCAAACTGCGCAGGCGACCACCCGGCGTGCCATTCGAAATGTCCCGTGTTCCTCAACGAGTTGAGGAACAAGCGAGCGGGTACTGTCGCCATCTCCCGGCAGCAGCGCCAGCAGAACGCAGCCAGAGAGAGGCCTGTGAATGCCGAGGAGAAGGAGGCGCCTAGTGCGTCCCTAATGGTGGCAGCCAACGGGCCCTCAACCAGAGGCCAAGAAGTCCCCTCCGGGAGGCGGAGGATGACCAAGAGGGGGGGGAAGAAGAGGGGGAAGAAGCCCCCGCCCCCTCCCTCCCACACCGAAGTGGCGACCGCCCCTGCCCCCTCTGGGACAGGGGCCCCCTCAAGAGCAGCACCTGTTGCTGCCGACAAGGAGAAGAGGGAGCAGCACACAGAGGCGAGCCGAGCCGCCCCCAAAGCGGCCGCACACGCAAGTGCTGCCCCTATTCGGCAGCAGCAGCGAGGCAGAGGCCCTCCGAGTCAACTTATCTCGGAGGAGAGCACTGAGTTGCTGAGAGCCCGCCTCCCTCAGATCCTCCGCTACCTGATGGGGTTAGTCGGGAGGATGATGGGGTCGCGGGACCCAATAGGTGTGGTCCTTGGGGACCTGCCTCAGCTAATCGAGATCGTTACCGGTCACCGATGGCCAGGTCTCTGAGGATCATCCATTGGAATGCCCGCGGCCTCAAGAGCAAGGTCGCCCCGTTCCGCCTCCTCCTCAAGGAACAGAAAGTAGACGTGGCGCTGATAAGCGAAACTCTCCTGGGGCCTGCCGACACAGTCAGGTTCCCGGGATATTTCATCTACAGGCAGGACGAGAAGTCGGCAGTCGGCATTACCTACCGTGGTCTGGCGGTACTAGTGCGGCGTAGAGTCGTCCACCAAGCCCTACCTTCGACGCCCCTCAACTCCATCTACGCGCTGGGTGTTCAGGTCCACCTCGCCGGCGAGGATCTAAATATCTTCGCGGCCTATATTCCGCCCGCAGCCCAATTCGATATAACAGAGCTGCGGGCACTCATGCTCCAGTCGTCGAGGCCGACTCTCCTGGCCGGCGACCTCAACTGTAAACACCCAGCGTGGAATTCGAACCGAGCGAATTCCGGGGGTAAACGACTCTTCGCAGACGCACAGGCTCACGGGTACGTGGTGTCCGGTCCGGAAACTCCGACGCATTATCCGGACAATCACCAGTATGCGCCGGATGTGCTAGACATCACTGTGCACATGGGCCTGAACTGCCAGATCACCCAGCAAGTCCTAGACGACGAGATGCTGTCGGATCACCAACCTGTCCTCGTCGTCCTAGCAGACATGCCGACCCGACTCTCGCCCCCAGCGCCACGTCGAAAAACGGACTGGACAAAGTTCCAGGAAGTGATGGAGACCACCACGCCAGCTTGGCCTGTCGTCTCTTCCGCGGACGTACACAGTCTGGCGGAGGAAGTCACCGTTTGCATCCAGCGCGCCCTTGACGAGGCGACCACCACTATATCGCAGCCGCAGGGGAAAGCTTTCAGGCCCCTGCCGAAGCACCTGCAGGAGTTGGTCGCTGAGACCAGGCGCCTTCGCAAACGGTGGCAACTATCGAGATGCCCTGTGCAGAAAGCACACCTAAACCGCCACGCGGAGAGAGTCAGAGCCAAGCTCCAAGCGTTTAACGCCGAGAGCTGGGACGATCACGTCGAATCCACGGAAGGAGACTGGCCGGCAATCCATAGGCTTTGCCGGCAGTTAACGAAGACCCCAGCTCCGGTGCGTCCGCTATTGCACAGCGACGGGGCCCCAAGATACTCCGCAGCAGACCGTGCGGAGATCTTTGCCGAGTGCCTGGAGCGTCAATTCCAGCCGAACCCGACTGTTGACCAAGACCATGTCGCAGCAGTCGAGAGGCACCTTGGAGAATACTTCGCCTCGCCGATAGCTCCCGAGGAAGACCCTATCTTCTTCTCGCCTAACGCAGTCAGACGCGCCATCCTGTCCACGAAACTGAGGAAGGCCCCTGGGGCGGACGGCATCACCAATACAGCGCTGCGCCACCTGCCGTACCGTTCGGTAGCGGCATTGGCGCGCCTGTTCACGGGGGTGCTGCGCACGGGGGTCTTTCCTGGGTGCTGGAAGGAAGGGCGCGTTATAATGCTGCCGAAGGCGAACAAGGACGTGCTGAAGCCGGAGAGCTATCGGCCGATCACTCTGCTGCCCACTATGTCCAAGGTGTTTGAGAGACTCCTGCTGCGACATTTAACTCCCCATCTGACTCCACGTCCGGAACAGTTCGGGTTCCGCTCGGAACACAGCACGACGCTCCAGCTGTCGAGGGTACTGCACCTTCTCACCGCCTCGCTGAACAAGAAGGAGCGAGCGGTTGCAGTATTCCTCGACATGGAAAAGGCATTTGACCGGGTCTGGCACGAAGGCCTGGTCTATAAGATTTCCCACACCAGCACGCCCCGTCGCGTCGTAAAGGTGGTCTCCTCCTTCCTCTCGGATAGGACCTTTAAGGTGGTGGTCGATGGCGCACTCTCGAGCGCCCGCCCGGTCGCGGCCGGCGTACCGCAGGGTAGCTGCGTATCGCCGGCCTGCTACTCATGTTACACCGACGACATCCCCACGACGCAGGAAACCACGCTCGCGCTGTACGCCGACGATGCTGCGTACATAAGCTCCTCGCTTAACGCGAAGCACGCAGCAGTCAAAGTACAGCGCGTACTAGATCAGCTTCCCGACTGGCTGTCGAAGTGGAGGTTGTCGGTGAACGTGGGTAAGACCCAGGCGCTGCTCGTCGGGTCTGCTCGCCTCCCACCACCTCTCCAGCTGCATGGAGCCGACATCGCGTGGTCGCCCCAGGTGAAGTACCTAGGGGTCACCATCGACCGTCGGCTCTCCATGAGAGGCCACGTCCGGCAGGTCACCGCCAAGAGCGGGGCAGCCCGCGCACTGCTCCGCCCAGTGCTCTCCTCTCGCCTCCCGCTGCGTACCAAGCTGGGCGTGTACAAGACGTACATCCGCCCTATCATCACGTATGCCGCCCCAGCTTGGCTCGCCCTCACCAGCGAGTCCAGCAAGAGACGCCTCCGGGCGCAACAGAACCTTTCGCTCCGGACCATCGCGAACGCCCCCCCGCTGGTGAGGAACGACGTCATACAGCGGGACCTCGAGATGGAGAGCCTGGACCAATTTTGTGTCCGCCTCGCGTCCCACATGTTCTCGCGTGCCGACGCTTCCGCTTGGCACCACGTCAAGCACATAGCGCCCTGGCACGCGCGTCCTCCTGACGCGAGGCGATTCCCTCGTGACCTCCTACCGGACGTGTCCAACCCACCGGACTTGACGCCTGAGTGAGCCGCTTTCACCTACACGCGACTCACTCACACGAATTAGACTCCTCAATCATCACACGCACCCGGTGCACGTTGTGTTCTAAGTTAATATAGGCATGACGTGCTCCAGCCCTCATACAATCACGACTCTACATACATATTACTCACGCAGCGGACGCGTAGCGCGGTTGCGCGTTTGCATGCCCACATGAGCGGTGTAATACACAATTTCCAATACCGCTCATACTCTCACCACGTCCCCTGAGCCTGAAGCGTGACCGGCTCGATCTGGAAGCGTAACAGGCGGGGGTCTACATCCTCAGTAGGGAGCGCCCCCAAAGCCGGCATTCTCGTCGCTGGTCGTCTCTCGCTGGGCTTCCTCCGGGTAACCGGGGGTTCCACCCGGCGGGGTCTGACCGCCGAGATGTCGTGAAAAACGCGCTCCTACTGAACACAGTGCAGTTACTCTTAGGCAAGCTGCGTATGCGCGCCTGCCTTGAGGTTGCCGCCTACAAGGCACCCCAACGCAGGTCCCGTATCTACGGGGCCCTACCCTGCCACCGCGGGACAAAGGCCTAGCCTGTACCCCGCCGCCGCGCCCCCTTGCGGGGACGCAGCGACTTCCACGGAGATCAATGATGCGCTGGGCGCCTCAGAGGCGTCGGCCACTACAGGTCTACGGGTGGGTTCTGTGGGTGGATTTTGTCGCCGGGAGATCGCGACAGTTCCCACTCTCCTCTTCTGAGCTTCCTGTATGAAGGTGGGACACTTTCTGTGACACGCCGGGTGGTCACCTCCGCAATTGACGCAGGTGGCCGGCTCGTCCCTAGGGCGTGGGCAGTCTTTGGCGGCGTGGTTCTCCCCGCATCTCACGCAGGCCAGCGGCCGGTGGCACCGGTGCGAACTGTGCCTAAACTGCTGGCACCGATGGCACTGTGCAGGCCCGCGCCTGCCTCTCCACGCCTCAATTTTGACACCACGCATGAGCAGGAACTGCGTGATGTCGTAGATCTTAAAGACCCCTGGCGTCCTCTTCAGGACAGCATGAAAGATGCAGCCGGGTCTCCCACCGCGCGCCATAATGTTGCGCACGTACTCCGGCTGAAATTCCAGCCGCCTGAGCTCCTCCTCGATCTCGGATGGGTCCGTGTCCGCAGGCAGGCCACGGATTGCCACCTTGAGGCTCCTCTCCGCTGGTAGGGAGTACGCAAACCATGATAGGCCGGTCTCCCTCTCCTGGTCGGCTAGGTACCTCTGGACCTCCCTGTATTCCTCCTTGGATTCCGGGAGGAACCGAATACCGCCCTGGAATGGGCGGGCATTCGGGGGGCGGCCCAGTAGGCCGTTCAACGCCCTGAAGTGGGCGGCCCAGTCCGGTAGCCGCTCCACCACCAGCGGAGGGTAGCGGGAGGGTTTCTTCTTGAGCGTTGCGGGGGGGGCCCCGCAGGCGGCGTCTCTTCCTTGCGTTCTCGAACTGTGGGAGGGGGGGGCGGAGAGCGCACCGTGTCGGCATAAGTGGGCGAGCCCGCCCCTACCCGCCCCCGCGGCGCACGCTGCGGTCTGGGCGGGTCGAGGCAGTATCGCTTGGCCTCCTCGGTCACGTCGTCATCCGGGCTTCTGGGTCTCCGTTGGGCTCTAGCATCGAGCTGGGACTCGTAGCCAAAGCCCAAGGACTCTCTGGATGTGGCCGGGTACTCCACGTCTCTGCGTTCCGGTCGGGAGGGCGTATCGAATGACACGTCCTCGACCCCAGCGTAAGAGTCCCCTGAGTAGGCCGACATGTCCGAGCCTTGTCGGGACGAACAGGCGGACAGTACAGCAGGGGAGTCCTGGGCGGAGCCCCGGGGAGGGGGGGGAGAAAAGATGGGTGCATCTGACCTGATAATCTTCCCCGTTGTGGTTGGTCTTGACGGATCCGTCAGCAAGCGGCGGGGAGCGGGCGATGTCGTGCGGCGTGCTGTCGCTACGAGCAAAGCGGCTGCATCTCTTCTACTGGTTCCCGGGCGCGCAGGTTGTGCGGCGGGAGAAGCCAGCAACGGTTGGCGCACAGGAACGTTTGCAGCGGCACTAGTAGACGCGGTAGCGGTGGAGCGCATCGTATGCTGCGCCTCGGGGCGCGCGGGTTTACCGGCGCGAACTGTAGGTGGCGCCACCGGGCGCGCCGGTGGCTCCACAGTGCGGATTTTCGGCGCAACGGGGCGCGCCGAGGGAGCGGTGAGTCGCGCGGCTTGCGTTCGGCTGCTTGAAGTAGCTGGCCCCGGGGCCTGAATTGGCACGGGGCGGAAAGCCGGCGGGCGAACTGGGACGGCAGGCTGGCGGCCCGACGACGACGACGGCGAAACGCGCGCAGTCGCCGGTGACGTCGGTGGGCCGGCAGTAGGCGTCTTCCTTTCTGGGGCTGGAGCGGAAGGTGGTGGGCCAGGCATCGAACTCCCGAGGTACGGGAGCGACGTCGTCCGGCTTCCCATCTGACGATCCAGAGGCAGGCTGGTGTCGGGCTCTAGGGAGCTGCGCACACCCTGCTTCTTCTTCGGCATCTTATTTAAAATTAAAAGTTTTTAAAATAAAAATAAAAACTGGATTAAAATGAGGCACGTTGCCTACGCGACCGCGACAGTGAGTACACCGGGAGAATAAAAACTGAGACGGCTTCCCCCAGTGCTTCCGTAAGTGCTCGCCTAGGCTTACACTCACGAAAACACAGGGTTTGGCCGACTAGAGGGCGGTCCGAACGAAACTGGTAGCGCGCGCACGTCCTACCAGGGCAACGGAGTGAATACCCATAAGTTGACAAGAAACGCCGCGATTTTATGCAGTACTACCGATCAAATGGAGAGAAAAAGACGGCGCTATACGTTCAGCATAGTTTTACCCTTTCTCGCTACAGAACAATGACTTTAGGCAGCAGGTAGAAACATTGCGGTGCTCGTTATCTATTGTTGTCTAATGAGGTGATGAATATTTTTTTTGCCGAATTCCTAGAAAAACTAATAGTCTTAACTTATATCCTCCGATAAGGTAGACAATTGTAAAGAGCTCTTGGTGGTAACGTGATAAGTGAATGCTATTCATTTCTAAAAGACTTATCGAACACGTATTCTCAGTAAAATTCCGAATTAGCATTAGCCAATTCTTATTACTCGTATGTACTGAGTTTTTATTTTATTTTGTATGTCTAGCCAAAACCTTTTATGGCATATAATTTTTCCATTGACTTTATTATTAGAAAGGTTACAGGGAAAGTGTAATATATGAATAAAAGAATTAAAATTATCATAAAATCATTCATTTATTATCTATTTACTATCTATCTAACAATAACATGCTTAATTTACAACTTAACCTAATTAAAACTAACTTACAAATATTTACAATATGATACAAACAAAAATAGAAATTATAGGGCTTTTCGTACAATGCCCATACAGCGTACCTATATGAGATAGAGAATATTGTCCAAATCATTTTTATTGCCGCGAAAGTGTCTCGTCAGCTTGTGAAATATTTCACTGTCACTCCGATTGCGTTTGAGATAATCGACAATGATTTAATCGCATACCGGATCAAACGGTTCTCGTCGTCCAATACTGCGCACATCCGTCTCACTGTGTCGAAATTCTTCAAGACACTCTTGTGTTTGTTGAGTTCGTCTTTAAAATAGAGTTTAAAGGCCTTTTCGACAGAACAAATCGTCGATCCACGTTCGCACTTGCGCGCCTCTACTGGGCTGTGACGGCCGTATTCGAAATTCTCCGTACATCGCCCATATAGCGTATATAAGGTAGAGAATATTGTCCAATTCGTTTTTCTTGCCGCGAAAGTGTCTCGTCAGCTTGTGAAATATTTCACTGTCACTCCGATTGCGTTTGAGATAATCGATAATGATTTGAACGCGTACCGGATCAAGCCACTGCGAGAAATGGTTCTCGTCGTCCGATACCGCGCACATCCGTCTCACTGTGTCGAAATTCTTCAAGATCCTCTTGTGTTTGTTGAGTTCGTCTTTCATTTGAATTTCGTATTCTCTCCAGTTATGCAGAGATACGTGGTCCTGGTATCTTCGATGTGCCTCCCTCCAATAGTCTGCTTGGAGTTTGAGATCCCAAATGTAATCGGGAACGTAACGCAGTCGTACTTTTTCGAGGTCTGCTTTTGATACATTGCGTGTGAAAGCAAGTGTAAAAACAACCTCGTACTCTTCGTCTGTGATTTTCCCCACGATATTGTATGGCGATAACTCCGTAACTTGAGCCATCGCTAAGTATGGTTCTACTCGCGTTAAAGCTGAGCAAAGTAAACTTTGGTGATTGTCAAAGTGCCGCGACGTGAACACTTCAAAAGTTAACAGAAGACTGCATAAGTTGACAAGAAACGCCGCGATTTTATGCAGTACGACCGATCAAATGGAGAGAAAAAGACGGCGCTATACGTTCATCATAGTTTTACCCTTTCTCGCTACAGAACAATGACTTTAGGCAGCAGGTAGAAACATTGCGGTGCTCGTTATCTATTGTTGTCTAATGAGGTGATGAATATTTTTTTTGCCGAATTCCTAGAAAAACTAATAGTCTTAACTTATATCCTCCGATAAGGTAGACAATTGTAAAGAGCTCTTGGTGGTAACGTGATAAGTGAATGCTATTCATTTCTAAAAGACTTATCGAACACGTATTCTCAGTAAAATTCCGAATTAGCATTAGCCAATTCTTATTACTCGTATGTAATGAGTTTTTTTTTTATTTTGTATGTCTAGCCAAAACCTTTTATGGCATATAATTTTTCCATTGACTTTATTATTAGAAAGGTTACAGGGAAAGTGTAATATGAATAAAAGAATTAAAATTATCATAAAATCATTCATTAGTTTATTATCTATTTACTACCTATCTAACAATAACATGCTTAATTTACAACTTAACCTAATTAAAACTAACTTACAAATATTTACAATATGATACAAACAAAAATAGAAATTATAGGGCTTTTCGTACAATGCCCATACAGCGTACCTATATGAGATAGAGAATATTGTCCAAATCATTTTTATTGCCGCGAAAGTGTCTCGTCAGCTTGTGAAATATTTCACTGTCACTCCGATTGCGTTTGAGATAATCGACAATGATTTAATCGCATACCGGATCAAACGGTTCTCGTCGTCCAATACTGCGCACATCCGTCTCACTGTGTCGAAATTCTTCAAGACACTCTTGTGTTTGTTGAGTTCGTTTTTAAAATAGAGTTTAAAGGCCTTTTCGACAGAACAAATCGTCGATCCACGTTCGCACTTGCGCGCCTCTACTGGGCTGTGACGGCCGTATTCGAAATTCTCCGTACATCGCCCATATAGCGTATATAAGGTAGAGAATATTGTCCAATTCGTTTTTCTTACCGCGAAAGTGTCTCGTCAGCTTGTGAAATATTTCGCTGTCACTCCGATTGCGTTTGAGATAATCGATAATGATTTGAACGCGTACCGGATCAAGCCACTGCGAGAAATGGTTCTCGTCGTCCGATACCGCGCACATCCGTCTCACTGTGTCGAAATTCTTCAAGATCCTCTTGTGTTTGTTGAGTTCGTCTTTCATTTGAATTTCGTATTCTCTCCAGTTATGCAGAGATACGTGGCCCTGGTATCTTCGATGTGCTTCCCTCCAATAGTCTGCTTGGAGTTTGAGATCCCAAATGTAATCGGGAACGTAACGCAGTCGTACTTTTTCGAGGTCTGCTTTTGATACATTGCGTGTGAAAGCAAGTGTAAAAACAACCTCGTACTCTTCGTCTGTGATTTTCCCCACGATATTGTATGGCGATAACTCCGTAACTTGAGCCATCGCTAAGTATGGTTCTACTCGCGTTAAAGCTGAGCAAAGTAAACTTTGGTGATTGTCAAAGTGACGCGACGTGAACACTTCAAAGGTTAACAGAAGACTGCATAAGTTGACAAGAAACGCCGCGATTTTATGCAGTACGACCGATCAAATGGAGAGAAAAAGACGGCGCTATACGTTCAGCATAGTTTTACCCTTTCTCGCTACAGAACAATGACTTTAGGCAGCAGGTAGAAACATTGCGGTGCTCGTTATCTATTATTGTCTAATGAGGTGATGAATATTTTTTTTGCCGAATTCCTAGAAAAACTAATAGTCTTAACTTATATCCTCCGATAAGGTAGACAATTGTAAAGAGCTCTTGGTGGTAACGTGATAAGTGAATGCTATTCATTTCTAAAAGACTTATCGAACACGTATTCTCAGTAAAATTCCGAATTAGCATTAGCCAATTCTTATTACTCGTATGTACTGAGTTTCTTTTTTATTTTGTATGTCTAGCCAAAACATTTTATGGCATATAATTTTTCCATTGACTTTATTATTAGAAAGGTTACAGGGAAAGTGTAATATGAATAAAAGAATTAAAATTATCATAAAATCATTCATTTATTATCTATTTACTACCTATCTAACAATAACATGCTTAATTTACAACTTTACCTAATTAAAACTAACTTACAAATATTTACAATATGATACAAACAAAAATAGAAATTATAGGGCTTTTCGTACAATGCCCATACAGCGTACCTATATGAGATAGAGAATATTGTCCAAATCATTTTTATTGCCGCGAAAGTGTCTCGTCAGCTTGTGAAATATTTCACTGTCACTCCGATTGCGTTTGAGATAATCGACAATGATTTAATCGCATACCGGATCAAACGGTTCTCGTCGTCCAATACTGCGCACATCCGTCTCACTGTGTCGAAATTCTTCAAGACACTCTTGTGTTTGTTGAGTTCGTCTTTAAAATAGAGTTTAAAGGCCTTTTCGACAGAACAAATCGTCGATCCACGTTCGCACTTGCGCGCCTCTACTGGGCTGTGACGGCCGTATTCGAAATTCTCCGTACATCGCCCATATAGCGTATATAAGGTAGAGAATATTGTCCAATTCGTTTTTTTTGCCGCGAAAGTGTCTCGTCAGCTTGTGAAATATTTCACTGTCACTCCGATTGCGTTTGAGATAATCGATAATGATTTGAACGCGTACCAGATCAAGCCACTGCGAGAAATGGTTCTCTTCGTCCGATACCGCGCACATCCGTCTCACTGTGTCGAAATTCTTCAAGATCCTCTTGTGTTTGTTGAGTTCGTCTTTCATTTGAATTTCGTATTCTCTCCAGTTATGCAGAGATACGTGGTCCTGGTATCTTCGATGTGCCTCCCTCCAATAGTCTGCTTGGAGTTTGAGATCCCAAATGTAATCGGGAACGTAACGCAGTCGTACTTTTTCGAGGTCTGCTTTTGATACATTGCGTGTGAAAGCAAGTGTAAAAACAACCTCGTACTCTTCGTCTGTGATTTTCCCCACGATATTGTATGGCGATAACTCCGTAACTTGAGCCATCGCTAAGTATGGTTCTACTCGCGTTAAAGCTGAGCAAAGTAAACTTTGGTGATTGTCAAAGTGACGCGACGTGAACACTTCAAAGGTTAACAGAAGACTGCATAAGTTGACAAGAAACGCCGCGTTTTTATGCAGTACGACCGATCAAATGGAGAGAAAAAGACGGCGCTATACGTTCAGCATAGTTTTACCCTATCTCGCTACAGAACAATGACTTTAGGCAGCAGGTAGAAACATTGCGGTGCTCGTTATCTATTGTTGTCTAATGAGGTGATGAATATTTTTTTTGCCGAATTCCTAGAAAAACTAATAGTCTTAACTTATATCCTCCGATAAGGTAGACAATTGTAAAGAGCTCTTGGTGGTAACGTGATAACTGAATGCTATTCATTTCTAAAAGACTTATCGATCACGTATTCTCAGTAAAATTCCGAATTAGCATTAGCCAATTCTTATTGCTCGTATGTACTGAGTTTTTTTTTTATTTTGTATGTCTAGCCAAAACCTTTTATGGCATATAATTTTTCCATTGACTTTATTATTAGAAAGGTTACAGGGAAAGTGTAATATGAATAAAAGAATTAAAATTATCATAAAATCATTCATTTATTATCTATTTACTACCTATCTAACAATAACATGCTTAACTAACAACTTAACCTAATTAAAACTAACTTACAAATATTTACAATATGATACAAACAAAAATAGAAATTATAGGGCTTTTCGTACAATGCCCATACAGCGTACCTATATGAGATAGAGAATATTGTCCAAATCATTTTTATTGCCGCGAAAGTGTCTCGTCAGCTTGTGAAATATTTCACTGTCACTCCGATTGCGTTTGAGATAATCGACAATGATTTAATCGCATACCGGATCAAACGGTTCTCGTCGTCCAATACTGCGCACATCCGTCTCACTGTGTCGAAATTCTTCAAGACACTCTTGTGTTTGTTGAGTTCGTCTTTAAAATAGAGTTTAAAGGCCTTTTCGACAGAACAAATCGTCGATCCACGTTCGCACTTGCGCGCCTCTACTGGGCTGTGACGGCCGTATTCGAAATTCTCCGTACATCGCCCATATAGCGTATATAAGGTAGAGAATATTGTCCAATTCGTTTTTCTTGCCGCGAAAGTGTCTCGTCAGCTTGTGAAATATTTCACTGTCACTCCGATTGCGTTTGAGATAATCGATAATGATTTGAACGCGTACCGGATCAAGCCACTGCGAGAAATGGTTCTCGTCGTCCGATACCGCGCACATCCGTCTCACTGTGTCGAAATTCTTCAAGATCCTCTTGTGTTTGTTGAGTTCGTCTTTCATTTGAATTTCGTATTCTCTCCAGTTATGCAGAGATACGTGGTCCTGGTATCTTCGATGTGCCTCCCTCCAATAGTCTGCTTGGAGTTTGAGATCCCAAATGTAATCGGGAACGTAACGCAGTCGTACTTTTTCGAGGTCTGCTTTTGATACATTGCGTGTGAAAGCAAGTGTAAAAACAACCTCGTACTCTTCGTCTGTGATTTTCCCCACGATATTGTATGGCGATAACTCCGTAACTTGAGCCATCGCTAAGTATGGTTCTACTCGCGTTAAAGCTGAGCAAAGTAAACTTTGGTGATTGTCAAAGTGACGCGACGTGAACACTTCAAAGGTTAACAGAAGACTGCATAAGTTGACAAGAAACGCCGCGATTTTATGCAGTACGACCGATCAAATGGAGAGAAAAAGACGGCGCTATACGTTCAGCATAGTTTTACCCTATCTCGCTACAGAACAATGACTTTAGGCAGCAGGTAGAAACATTGCGGTGCTCGTTATCTATTGTTGTCTAATGAGGTGATGAATATTTTTTTTGCCGAATTCCTAGAAAAACTAATAGTCTTAACTTATATCCTCCGATAAGGTAGACAATTGTAAAGAGCTCTTGGTGGTAACGTGATAAGTGAATGCTATTCATTTCTAAAAGACTTATCGAACACGTATTCTCAGTAAAATTCCGAATTAGCATTAGCCAATTCTTATTACTCGTATGTACTGAGTTTTTTTTTTATTTTGTATGTCTAGCCAAAACCTTTTATGGCATATAATTTTTCCATTGACTTTATTATTAGAAAGGTTACAGGGAAAGTGTAATATGAATAAAAGAATTAAAATTATCATAAAATCATTCATTTATTATCTTTTTACTACCTATCTAACAATAACATGCTTAATTTACAACTTAACCTAATTAAAACTAACTTACAAATATTTACAATATGATACAAACAAAAATAGAAATTATAGGGCTTTTCGTACAATGCCCATACAGCGTACCTATATGAGATAGAGAATATTGTCCAAATCATTTTTATTGCCGCGAAAGTGTCTCGTCAGCTTGTGAAATATTTCACTGTCACTCCGATTGCGTTTGAGATAATCGACAATGATTTAATCGCATACCGGATCAAACGGTTCTCGTCGTCCAATACTGCGCACATCCGTCTCACTGTGTCGAAATTCTTCAAGACACCCTTGTGTTTGTTGAGTTCGTCTTTAAAATAGGGTTTAAAGGCCTTTTCGACAGAACAAATCGTCGATCCACGTTCGCACTTGCGCGCCTCTACTGGGCTGTGACGGCCGTATTCGAAATTCTCCGTACATCGCCCATATAGCGTATATAAGGTAGAGAATATTGTCCAATTCATTTTTCTTGCCGCGAAAGTGTCTCGTCAGCTTGTGAAATATTTCGCTGTCACTCCGATTGCGTTTGAGATAATCGATAATGATTTGAACGCGTACCAGTTCAAGCCACTGCGAGAAATGGTTCTCGTCGTCCGATACCGCGCACATCCGTCTCACTGTGTCGAAATTCTTCAAGATCCTCTTGTGTTTGTTGAGTCCGTCTTTCATTTGAATTTCGTATTCTCTCCAGTTATGCAGAGATACGTGGTCCTGGTATCTTCGATGTGCCTCCCTCCAATAGTCTGCTTGGAGTTTGAGATCCCAAATGTAATCGGGAACGTAACGCAGTCGTACTTTTTCGAGGTCTGCTTTTGATACATTGCGTGTGAAAGCAAGTGTAAAAACAACCTCGTACTCTTCGTCTGTGATTTTCCCCACTATATTGTATGGCGATAACTCCGTAACTTGAGCCATCGCTAAGTATGGTTCTACTCGCGTTAAAGCTGAGCAAAGTAAACTTTGGTGATTGTCAAAGTGACGCGACGTGAACACTTCAAAGGTTAACAGAAGACTGCATAAGTTGACAAGAAACGCCGCGATTTTATGCAGTACGACCGATCAAATGGAGAGAAAAAGACGGCGCTATACGTTCAGCATAGTTTTACCCTATCTCGCTACAGAACAATGACTTTAGGCAGCAGGTAGAAACATTGCGGTGCTCGTTATCTATTGTTGTCTAATGAGGTGATGAATATTTTTTTTGCCGAATTCCTAGAAAAACTAATAGTCTTAACTTATATCCTCCGATAAGGTAGACAATTGTAAAGAGCTCTTGGTGGTAACGTGATAAGTGAATGCTATTCATTTCTAAAAGACTTATCGAACACGTATTCTCAGTAAAATTCCGAATTAGCATTAGCCAATTCTTATTACTCGTATGTACTGAGTTTTTTTTTTATTTTGTATGTCTAGCCAAAACCTTTTATGGCATATAATTTTTCCATTGACTTTATTATTAGAAAGGTTACAGGGAAAGTGTAATATGAATAAAAGAATTAAAATTATCATAAAATCATTCATTTATTATCTATTTACTACCTATCTAACAATAACATGCTTAATTTACAACTTAACCTAATTAAAACTAACTTACAAATATTTACAATATGATACAAACAAAAATAGAAATTATAGGGCTTTTCGTACAATGCCCATACAGCGTACCTATATGAGATAGAGAATATTGTCCAAATCATTTTTATTGCCGCGAAAGTGTCTCGTCAGCTTGTGAAATATTTCACTGTCACTCCGATTGCGTTTGAGATAATCGACAATGATTTAATCGCATACCGGATCAAACGGTTCTCGTCGTCCAATACTGCGCACATCCGTCTCACTGTGTCGAAATTCTTCAAGACACTCTTGTGTTTGTTGAGTTCGTCTTTAAAATAGAGTTTAAAGGCCTTTTCGACAGAACAAATCGTCGATCCACGTTCGCACTTGCGCGCCTCTACTGGGCTGTGACGGCCGTATTCGAAATTCTCCGTACATCGCCCATATAGCGTATATAAGGTAGAGAATATTGTCCAATTCGTTTTTCTTGCCGCGAAAGTGTCTCGTCAGCTTGTGAAATATTTCGCTGTCACTCCGATTGCGTTTGAGATAATCGATAATGATTTGAACGCGTACCGGATCAAGCCACTGCGAGAAATGGTTCTCGTCGTCCGATACCGCGCACATCCGTCTCACTGTGTCGAAATTCTTCAAGATCCTCTTGTGTTTGTTGAGTCCGTCTTTCATTTGAATTTCGTATTCTCTCCAGTTATGCAGAGATACGTGGTCCTGGTATCTTCGATGTGCCTCCCTCCAATAGTCTGCTTGGAGTTTGAGATCCCAAATGTAATCGGGAACGTAACGCAGTCGTACTTTTTCGAGGTCTGCTTTTGATACATTGCGTGTGAAAGCAAGTGTAAAAACAACCTCGTACTCTTCGTCTGTGATTTTCCCCACGATATTGTATGGCGATAACTCCGTAACTTGAGCCATCGCTAAGTATGGTTCTACTCGCGTTAAAGCTGAGCAAAGTAAACTTTGGTGATTGTCAAAGTGACGCGACGTGAACACTTCAAAGGTTAACAGAAGACTGCATAAGTTGACAAGAAACGCCGCGATTTTATGCAGTACGACCGATCAAATGGAGAGAAAAAGACGGCGCTATACGTTCAGCATAGTTTTACCCTTTCTCGCTACAGAACAATGACTTTAGGCAGCAGGTAGAAACATTGCGGTGCTCGTTATCTATTGTTGTCTAATGAGGTGATGAATATTTTTTTTGCCGAATTCCTAGAAAAACTAATAGTCTTAACTTATATCCTCCGATAAGGTAGACAATTGTAAAGAGCTCTTGGTGGTAACGTGATAAGTGAATGCTATTCATTTCTAAAAGACTTATCGAACACGTATTCTCAGTAAAATTCCGAATTAGCATTAGCCAATTCTTATTGCTCGTATGTACTGAGTTTTTTTTTTATTTTGTATGTCTAGCCAAAACCTTTTATGGCATATAATTTTTCCATTGACTTTATTATTAGAAAGGTTACAGGGAAAGTGTAATATGAATAAAAGAATTAAAATTATCATAAAATCATTCATTTATTATCTATTTACTACCTATCTAACAATAACATGCTTAATTTACAACTTAACCTAATTAAAACTAACTTACAAATATTTACAATATGATACAAACAAAAATAGAAATTATAGGGCTTTTCGTACAATGCCCATACAGCGTACCTATATGAGATAGACAATATTGTCCAAATCATTTTTATTGCCGCGAAAGTGTCTCGTCAGCTTGTGAAATATTTCACTGTCACTCCGATTGCGTTTGAGATAATCGACAATGATTTAATCGCATACCGGATCAAACGGTTCTCGTCGTCCAATACTGCGCACATCCGTCTCACTGTGTCGAAATTCTTCAAGACACTCTTGTGTTTGTTGAGTTCGTCTTTAAAATAGAGTTTAAAGGCCTTTTCGACAGAACAAATCGTCGATCCACGTTCGCACTTGCGCGCCTCTACTGGGCTGTGACGGCCGTATTCGAAATTCTCCGTACATCGCCCATATAGCGTATATAAGGTAGAGAATATTGTCCAATTCGTTTTTCTTGCCGCGAAAGTGTCTCGTCAGCTTGTGAAATATTTCGCTGTCACTCCAATTGCGTTTGAGATAATCGATAATGATTTGAACGCGTACCGGATCAAGCCACTGCGAGAAATGGTTCTCGTCGTCCGATACCGCGCACATCCGTCTCACTGTGTCGAAATTCTTCAAGATCCTCTTGTGTTTGTTGAGTCCGTCTTTCATTTGAATTTCGTATTCTCTCCAGTTATGCAGAGATACGTGGTCCTGGTATCTTCGATGTGCCTCCCTCCAATAGTCTGCTTGGAGTTTGAGATCCCAAATGTAATCGGGAACGTAACGCAGTCGTACTTTTTCGAGGTCTGCTTTTGATACATTGCGTGTGAAAGCAAGTGTAAAAACAACCTCGTACTCTTCGTCTGTGATTTTCCCCACGATATTGTATGGCGATAACTCCGTAACTTGAGCCATCGCTAAGTATGGTTCTACTCGCGTTAAAGCTGAGCAAAGTAAACTTTGGTGATTGTCAAAGTGACGCGACGTGAACACTTCAAAGGTTAACAGAAGACTGCATAAGTTGACAAGAAACGCCGCGATTTTATGCAGTACGACCGATCAAATGGAGAGAAAAAGACGGCGCTATACGTTCAGCATAGTTTTACCCTTTCTCGCTACAGAACAATGACTTTAGGCAGCAGGTAGAAACATTGCGGTGCTCGTTATCTATTGTTGTCTAATGAGGTGATGAATATTTTTTTTGCCGAATTCCTAGAAAAACTAATAGTCTTAACTTATATCCTCCGATAAGGTAGACAATTGTAAAGAGCTCTTGGTGGTAACGTGATAAGTGAATGCTATTCATTTCTAAAAGACTTATCGAACACGTATTCTCAGTAAAATTCCGAATTAGCATTAGCCAATTCTTATTACTCGTATGTACTGAGTTTTTTTTTTATTTTGTATGTCTAGCCAAAACCTTTTATGGCATATAATTTTTCCATTGACTTTATTATTAGAAAGGTTACAGGGAAAGTGTAATATATGAATAAAAGAATTAAAATTATCATAAAATCATTCATTTATTATCTATTTACTACCTATCTAACAATAACATGCTTAATTTACAACTTAACCTAATTAAAACTAACTTACAAATATTTACAATATGATACAAACAAAAATAGAAATTATAGGGCTTTTCGTACAATGCCCATACAGCGTACCTATATGAGATAGAGAATATTGTCCAAATCATTTTTATTGCCGCGAAAGTGTCTCGTCAGCTTGTGAAATATTTCACTGTCACTCCGATTGCGTTTGAGATAATCGACAATGATTTAATCGCATACCGGATCAAACGGTTCTCGTCGTCCAATACTGCGCACATCCGTCTCACTGTGTCGAAATTCTTCAAGACACTCTTGTGTTTGTTGAGTTCGTCTTTAAAATAGAGTTTAAAGGCCTTTTCGACAGAACAAATCGTCGATCCACGTTCGCACTTGCGCGCCTCTACTGGGCTGTGACGGCCGTATTCGAAATTCTCCGTACATCGCCCATATAGCGTATATAAGGTAGAGAATATTGTCCAATTCGTTTTTCTTACCGCGAAAGTGTCTTGTCAGCTTGTGAAATATTTCACTGTCACTCCGATTGCGTTTGAGATAATCGATAATGATTTGAACGCGTACCGGATCAAGCCACTGCGAGAAATGGTTCTCGTCGTCCGATACCGCGCACATCCGTCTCACTGTGTCGAAATTCTTCAAGATCCTCTTGTGTTTGTTGAGTTCGTCTTTCATTTGAATTTCGTATTCTCTCCAGTTATGCAGAGATACGTGGTCCTGGTATCTTCGATGTGCCTCCCTCCAATAGTCTGCTTGGAGTTTGAGATCCCAAATGTAATCGGGAACGTAACGCAGTCGTACTTTTTCGAGGTCTGCTTTTGATACATTGCGTGTGAAAGCAAGTGTAAAAACAACCTCGTACTCTTCGTCTGTGATTTTCCCCACGATATTGTATGGCGATAACTCCGTAACTTGAGCCATCGCTAAGTATGGTTCTACTCGCGTTAAAGCTGAGCAAAGTAAACTTTGGTGATTGTCAAAGTGACGCGACGTGAACACTTCAAAGGTTAACAGAAGACTGCATAAGTTGACAAGAAACGCCGCGATTTTATGCAGTACGACCGATCAAATGGAGAGAAAAAGACGGCGCTATACGTTCAGCATAGTTTTACCCTTTCTCGCTACAGAACAATGACTTTAGGCAGCAGGTAGAAACATTGCGGTGCTCGTTATCTATTGTTGTCTAATGAGGTGATGAATATTTTTTTTGCCGAATTCCTAGAAAAACTAATAGTCTTAACTTATATCCTCCGATAAGGTAGACAATTGTAAAGAGCTCTTGGTGGTAACGTGATAAGTGAATGCTATTCATTTCTAAAAGACTTATCGAACACGTATTCTCAGTAAAATTCCGAATTAGCATTAGCCAATTCTTATTACTCGTATGTACTGAGTTTTTTTTTTATTTTGTATGTCTAGCCAAAACCTTTTATGGCATATAATTTTTCCATTGACTTTATTATTAGAAAGGTTACAGGGAAAGTGTAATATGAATAAAAGAATTAAAATTATCATAAAATCATTCATTAGTTTATTATCTATTTACTACCTATCTAACAATAACATGCTTAATTTACAACTTAACCTAATTAAAACTAACTTACAAATATTTACAATATGATACAAACAAAAATAGAAATTATAGGGCTTTTCGTACAATGCCCATACAGCGTACCTATATGAGATAGAGAATATTGTCCAAATCATTTTTATTGCCGCGAAAGTGTCTCGTCAGCTTGTGAAATATTTCACTGTCACTCCGATTGCGTTTGAGATAATCGACAATGATTTAATCGCATACCGGATCAAACGGTTCTCGTCGTCCAATACTGCGCACATCCGTCTCACTGTGTCGAAATTCTTCAACACACTCTTGTGTTTGTTGAGTTCGTCTTTAAAATAGAGTTTAAAGGCCTTTTCGACAGAACAAATCGTCGATCCACGTTCGCACTTGCGCGCCTCTACTGGGCTGTGACGGCCGTATTCGAAATTCTCCGTACATCGCCCATATAGCGTATATAAGGTAGAGAATATTGTCCAATTCGTTTTTCTTGCCGCGAAAGTGTCTCGTCAGCTTGTGAAATATTTCACTGTCACTCCGATTGCGTTTGAGATAATCGATAATGATTTGAACGCGTACCGGATCAAGCCACTGCGAGAAATGGTTCTCGTCGTCCGATACCGCGCACATCCGTCTCACTGTGTCGAAATTCTTCAAGATCCTCTTGTGTTTGTTGAGTTCGTCTTTCATTTGAATTTCGTATTCTCTCCAGTTATGCAGAGATACGTGGTCCTGGTATCTTCGATGTGCCTCCCTCCAATAGTCTGCTTGGAGTTTGAGATCCCAAATGTAATCGGGAACGTAACGCAGTCGTACTTTTTCGAGGTCTGCTTTTGATACATTGCGTGTGAAAGCAAGTGTAAAAACAACCTCGTACTCTTCGTCTGTGATTTTCCCCACGATATTGTATGGCGATAACTCCGTAACTTGAGCCATCGCTAAGTATGGTTCTACTCGCGTTAAAGCTGAGCAAAGTAAACTTTGGTGATTGTCAAAGTGACGCGACGTGAACACTTCAAAGGTTAACAGAAGACTGCATAAGTTGACAAGAAACGCCGCGATTTTATGCAGTACGACCGATCAAATGGAGAGAAAAAGACGGCGCTATACGTTCAGCATAGTTTTACCCTTTCTCGCTACAGAACAATGACTTTAGGCAGCAGGTAGAAACATTGCGGTGCTCGTTATCTATTGTTGTCTAATGAGGTGATGAATATTTTTTTTGCCGAATTCCTAGAAAAACTAATAGTCTTAACTTATATCCTCCGATAAGGTAGACAATTGTAAAGAGCTCTTGGTGGTAACGTGATAAGTGAATGCTATTCATTTCTAAAAGACTTATCGAACACGTATTCTCAGTAAAATTCCGAATTAGCATTAGCCAATTCTTATTGCTCGTATGTACTGAGTTTTTTTTTTATTTTGTATGTCTAGCCAAAACCTTTTATGGCATATAATTTTTCCATTGACTTTATTATTAGAAAGGTTACAGGGAAAGTGTAATATGAATAAAAGAATTAAAATTATCATAAAATCATTCATTTATTATCTATTTACTACCTATCTAACAATAACATGCTTAATTTACAACTTAACCTAATTAAAACTAACTTACAAATATTTACAATATGATACAAACAAAAATAGAAATTATAGGGCTTTTCGTACAATGCCCATACAGCGTACCTATATGAGATAGAGAATATTGTCCAAATCATTTTTATTGCCGCGAAAGTGTCTCGTCAGCTTGTGAAATATTTCACTGTCACTCCGATTGCGTTTGAGATAATCGACAATGATTTAATCGCATACCGGATCAAACGGTTCTCGTCGTCCAATACTGCGCACATCCGTCTCACTGTGTCGAAATTCTTCAAGACACTCTTGTGTTTGTTGAGTTCGTCTTTAAAATAGAGTTTAAAGGCCTTTTCGACAGAACAAATCGTCGATCCACGTTCGCACTTGCGCGCCTCTACTGGGCTGTGACGGCCGTATTCGAAATTCTCCGTACATCGCCCATATAGCGTATATAAGGTAGAGAATATTGTCCAATTCGTTTTTCTTGCCGCGAAAGTGTCTCGTCAGCTTGTGAAATATTTCGCTGTCACTCCAATTGCGTTTGAGATAATCGATAATGATTTGAACGCGTACCGGATCAAGCCACTGCGAGAAATGGTTCTCGTCGTCCGATACCGCGCACATCCGTCTCACTGTGTCGAAATTCTTCAAGATCCTCTTGTGTTTGTTGAGTCCGTCTTTCATTTGAATTTCGTATTCTCTCCAGTTATGCAGAGATACGTGGTCCTGGTATCTTCGATGTGCCTCCCTCCAATAGTCTGCTTGGAGTTTGAGATCCCAAATGTAATCGGGAACGTAACGCAGTCGTACTTTTTCGAGGTCTGCTTTTGATACATTGCGTGTGAAAGCAAGTGTAAAAACAACCTCGTACTCTTCGTCTGTGATTTTCCCCACGATATTGTATGGCGATAACTCCGTAACTTGAGCCATCGCTAAGTATGGTTCTACTCGCGTTAAAGCTGAGCAAAGTAAACTTTGGTGATTGTCAAAGTGACGCGACGTGAACACTTCAAAGGTTAACAGAAGACTGCATAAGTTGACAAGAAACGCCGCGATTTTATGCAGTACGACCGATCAAATGGAGAGAAAAAGACGGCGCTATACGTTCAGCATAGTTTTACCCTTTCTCGCTACAGAACAATGACTTTAGGCAGCAGGTAGAAACATTGCGGTGCTCGTTATCTATTGTTGTCTAATGAGGTGATGAATATTTTTTTTGCCGAATTCCTAGAAAAACTAATAGTCTTAACTTATATCCTCCGATAAGGTAGACAATTGTAAAGAGCTCTTGGTGGTAACGTGATAAGTGAATGCTATTCATTTCTAAAAGACTTATCGAACACGTATTCTCAGTAAAATTCCGAATTAGCATTAGCCAATTCTTATTACTCGTATGTACTGAGTTTTTTTTTTATTTTGTATGTCTAGCCAAAACCTTTTATGGCATATAATTTTTCCATTGACTTTATTATTAGAAAGGTTACAGGGAAAGTGTAATATATGAATAAAAGAATTAAAATTATCATAAAATCATTCATTTATTATCTATTTACTACCTATCTAACAATAACATGCTTAATTTACAACTTAACCTAATTAAAACTAACTTACAAATATTTACAATATGATACAAACAAAAATAGAAATTATAGGGCTTTTCGTACAATGCCCATACAGCGTACCTATATGAGATAGAGAATATTGTCCAAATCATTTTTATTGCCGCGAAAGTGTCTCGTCAGCTTGTGAAATATTTCACTGTCACTCCGATTGCGTTTGAGATAATCGACAATGATTTAATCGCATACCGGATCAAACGGTTCTCGTCGTCCAATACTGCGCACATCCGTCTCACTGTGTCGAAATTCTTCAAGACACTCTTGTGTTTGTTGAGTTCGTCTTTAAAATAGAGTTTAAAGGCCTTTTCGACAGAACAAATCGTCGATCCACGTTCGCACTTGCGCGCCTCTACTGGGCTGTGACGGCCGTATTCGAAATTCTCCGTACATCGCCCATATAGCGTATATAAGGTAGAGAATATTGTCCAATTCGTTTTTCTTACCGCGAAAGTGTCTTGTCAGCTTGTGAAATATTTCACTGTCACTCCGATTGCGTTTGAGATAATCGATAATGATTTGAACGCGTACCGGATCAAGCCACTGCGAGAAATGGTTCTCGTCGTCCGATACCGCGCACATCCGTCTCACTGTGTCGAAATTCTTCAAGATCCTCTTGTGTTTGTTGAGTTCGTCTTTCATTTGAATTTCGTATTCTCTCCAGTTATGCAGAGATACGTGGTCCTGGTATCTTCGATGTGCCTCCCTCCAATAGTCTGCTTGGAGTTTGAGATCCCAAATGTAATCGGGAACGTAACGCAGTCGTACTTTTTCGAGGTCTGCTTTTGATACATTGCGTGTGAAAGCAAGTGTAAAAACAACCTCGTACTCTTCGTCTGTGATTTTCCCCACGATATTGTATGGCGATAACTCCGTAACTTGAGCCATCGCTAAGTATGGTTCTACTCGCGTTAAAGCTGAGCAAAGTAAACTTTGGTGATTGTCAAAGTGACGCGACGTGAACACTTCAAAGGTTAACAGAAGACTGCATAAGTTGACAAGAAACGCCGCGATTTTATGCAGTACGACCGATCAAATGGAGAGAAAAAGACGGCGCTATACGTTCAGCATAGTTTTACCCTTTCTCGCTACAGAACAATGACTTTAGGCAGCAGGTAGAAACATTGCGGTGCTCGTTATCTATTGTTGTCTAATGAGGTGATGAATATTTTTTTTGCCGAATTCCTAGAAAAACTAATAGTCTTAACTTATATCCTCCGATAAGGTAGACAATTGTAAAGAGCTCTTGGTGGTAACGTGATAAGTGAATGCTATTCATTTCTAAAAGACTTATCGAACACGTATTCTCAGTAAAATTCCGAATTAGCATTAGCCAATTCTTATTACTCGTATGTACTGAGTTTTTTTTTTATTTTGTATGTCTAGCCAAAACCTTTTATGGCATATAATTTTTCCATTGACTTTATTATTAGAAAGGTTACAGGGAAAGTGTAATATATGAATAAAAGAATTAAAATTATCATAAAATCATTCATTTATTATCTATTTACTATCTATCTAACAATAACATGCTTAATTTACAACTTAACCTAATTAAAACTAACTTACAAATATTTACAATATGATACAAACAAAAATAGAAATTATAGGGCTTTTCGTACAATGCCCATACAGCGTACCTATATGAGATAGAGAATATTGTCCAAATCATTTTTATTGCCGCGAAAGTGTCTCGTCAGCTTGTGAAATATTTCACTGTCACTCCGATTGCGTTTGAGATAATCGACAATGATTTAATCGCATACCGGATCAAACGGTTCTCGTCGTCCAATACTGCGCACATCCGTCTCACTGTGTCGAAATTCTTCAACACACTCTTGTGTTTGTTGAGTTCGTCTTTAAAATAGAGTTTAAAGGCCTTTTCGACAGAACAAATCGTCGATCCACGTTCGCACTTGCGCGCCTCTACTGGGCTGTGACGGCCGTATTCGAAATTCTCCGTACATCGCCCATATAGCGTATATAAGGTAGAGAATATTGTCCAATTCGTTTTTCTTGCCGCGAAAGTGTCTCGTCAGCTTGTGAAATATTTCACTGTCACTCCGATTGCGTTTGAGATAATCGATAATGATTTGAACGCGTACCGGATCAAGCCACTGCGAGAAATGGTTCTCGTCGTCCGATACCGCGCACATCCGTCTCACTGTGTCGAAATTCTTCAAGATCCTCTTGTGTTTGTTGAGTTCGTCTTTCATTTGAATTTCGTATTCTCTCCAGTTATGCAGAGATACGTGGTCCTGGTATCTTCGATGTGCCTCCCTCCAATAGTCTGCTTGGAGTTTGAGATCCCAAATGTAATCGGGAACGTAACGCAGTCGTACTTTTTCGAGGTCTGCTTTTGATACATTGCGTGTGAAAGCAAGTGTAAAAACAACCTCGTACTCTTCGTCTGTGATTTTCCCCACGATATTGTATGGCGATAACTCCGTAACTTGAGCCATCGCTAAGTATGGTTCTACTCGCGTTAAAGCTGAGCAAAGTAAACTTTGGTGATTGTCAAAGTGACGCGACGTGAACACTTCAAAGGTTAACAGAAGACTGCATAAGTTGACAAGAAACGCCGCGATTTTATGCAGTACGACCGATCAAATGGAGAGAAAAAGACGGCGCTATACGTTCAGCATAGTTTTACCCTTTCTCGCTACAGAACAATGACTTTAGGCAGCAGGTAGAAACATTGCGGTGCTCGTTATCTATTGTTGTCTAATGAGGTGATGAATATTTTTTTTGCCGAATTCCTAGAAAAACTAATAGTCTTAACTTATATCCTCCGATAAGGTAGACAATTGTAAAGAGCTCTTGGTGGTAACGTGATAAGTGAATGCTATTCATTTCTAAAAGACTTATCGAACACGTATTCTCAGTAAAATTCCGAATTAGCATTAGCCAATTCTTATTGCTCGTATGTACTGAGTTTTTTTTTTATTTTGTATGTCTAGCCAAAACCTTTTATGGCATATAATTTTTCCATTGACTTTATTATTAGAAAGGTTACAGGGAAAGTGTAATATGAATAAAAGAATTAAAATTATCATAAAATCATTCATTTATTATCTATTTACTACCTATCTAACAATAACATGCTTAATTTACAACTTAACCTAATTAAAACTAACTTACAAATATTTACAATATGATACAAACAAAAATAGAAATTATAGGGCTTTTCGTACAATGCCCATACAGCGTACCTATATGAGATAGAGAATATTGTCCAAATCATTTTTATTGCCGCGAAAGTGTCTCGTCAGCTTGTGAAATATTTCACTGTCACTCCGATTGCGTTTGAGATAATCGACAATGATTTAATCGCATACCGGATCAAACGGTTCTCGTCGTCCAATACTGCGCACATCCGTCTCACTGTGTCGAAATTCTTCAAGACACTCTTGTGTTTGTTGAGTTCGTCTTTAAAATAGAGTTTAAAGGCCTTTTCGACAGAACAAATCGTCGATCCACGTTCGCACTTGCGCGCCTCTACTGGGCTGTGACGGCCGTATTCGAAATTCTCCGTACATCGCCCATATAGCGTATATAAGGTAGAGAATATTGTCCAATTCGTTTTTCTTGCCGCGAAAGTGTCTCGTCAGCTTGTGAAATATTTCACTGTCACTCCGATTGCGTTTGAGATAATCGATAATGATTTGAACGCGTACCGGATCAAGCCACTGCGAGAAATGGTTCTCGTCGTCCGATACCGCGCACATCCGTCTCACTGTGTCGAAATTCTTCAAGATCCTCTTGTGTTTGTTGAGTTCGTCTTTCATTTGAATTTCGTATTCTCTCCAGTTATGCAGAGATACGTGGTCCTGGTATCTTCGATGTGCCTCCCTCCAATAGTCTGCTTGGAGTTTGAGATCCCAAATGTAATCGGGAACGTAACGCAGTCGTACTTTTTCGAGGTCTGCTTTTGATACATTGCGTGTGAAAGCAAGTGTAAAAACAACCTCGTACTCTTCGTCTGTGATTTTCCCCACGATATTGTATGGCGATAACTCCGTAACTTGAGCCATCGCTAAGTATGGTTCTACTCGCGTTAAAGCTGAGCAAAGTAAACTTTGGTGATTGTCAAAGTGACGCGACGTGAACACTTCAAAGGTTAACAGAAGACTGCATAAGTTGACAAGAAACGCCGCGATTTTATGCAGTACGACCGATCAAATGGAGAGAAAAAGACGGCGCTATACGTTCAGCATAGTTTTACCCTTTCTCGCTACAGAACAATGACTTTAGGCAGCAGGTAGAAACATTGCGGTGCTCGTTATCTATTGTTATCTAATGAGGTGATGAATATTTTTTTTGCCGAATTCCTAGAAAAACTAATAGTCTTAACTTATATCCTCCGATAAGGTAGACAATTGTAAAGAGCTCTTGGTGGTAACGTGATAAGTGAATGCTATTCATTTCTAAAAGACTTATCGAACACGTATTCTCAGTAAAATTCCGAATTAGCATTAGCCAATTCTTATTACTCGTATGTACTGAGTTTTTTTTTTATTTTGTATGTCTAGCCAAAACCTTTTATAGCATATAATTTTTCCATTGACTTTATTATTAGAAAGGTTACAGGGAAAGTGTAATATGAATAAAAGAATTAAAATTATCATAAAATCATTCATTTATTATCTATTTACTACCTATCTAACAATAACATGCTTAATTTACAACTTAACCTAATTAAAACTATTTTACAAATATTTACAATATGATACAAACAAAAATAGAAATTATAGGGCTTTTCGTACAATGCCCATACAGCGTACCTATATGAGATAGAGAATATTGTCCAAATCATTTTTATTGCCGCGAAAGTGTCTCGTCAGCTTGTGAAATATTTCACTGTCACTCCGATTGCGTTTGAGATAATCGACAATGATTTAATCGCATACCGGATCAAACGGTTCTCGTCGTCCAATACTGCGCACATCCGTCTCACTGTGTCGAAATTCTTCAAGACACTCTTGTGTTTGTTGAGTTCGTCTTTAAAATAGAGTTTAAAGGCCTTTTCGACAGAACAAATCGTCGATCCACGTTCGCACTTGCGCGCCTCTACTGGGCTGTGACGGCCGTATTCGAAATTCTCCGTACATCGCCCATATAGCGTATATAAGGTAGAGAATATTGTCCAATTCGTTTTTCTTGCCGCGAAAGTGTCTCGTCAGCTTGTGAAATATTTCGCTGTCACTCCGATTGCGTTTGAGATAATCGATAATGATTTGAACGCGTACCGGATCAAGCCACTGCGAGAAATGGTTCTCGTCGTCCGATACCGCGCACATCCGTCTCACTGTGTCGAAATTCTTCAAGATCCTCTTGTGTTTGTTGAGTTCGTCTTTCATTTGAATTTCGTATTCTCTCCAGTTATGCAGAGATACGTGGTCCTGGTATCTTCGATGTGCCTCCCTCCAATAGTCTGCTTGGAGTTTGAGATCCCAAATGTAATCGGGAACGTAACGCAGTCGTACTTTTTCGAGGTCTGCTTTTGATACATTGCGTGTGAAAGCAAGTGTAAAAACAACCTCGTACTCTTCGTCTGTGATTTTCCCCACGATATTGTATGGCGATAACTCCGTAACTTGAGCCATCGCTAAGTATGGTTCTACTCGCGTTAAAGCTGAGCAAAGTAAACTTTGGTGATTGTCAAAGTGACGCGACGTGAACACTTCAAAGGTTAACAGAAGACTGCATAAGTTGTTCGGGCAATCGCTACGTCCCTCTAGAGGGGCGCGGCAGGCGAGATCGGGGCATTGCCCCCTGCTCGCGGTCTCTATTGGCACCCGCAACAACGGGTGCTTCACTGTGGTGCCTATAGGCGTAGAGTCACTGGTTTTGTACAGTGGGAGCGTCACGACTCTATTTTATAATAGAGTCGTTTCTTCGCGACACCCCGGCGGTCAGTCCCCGCCAGGTGGGACCTCCGGTTGCCCGGAGGAGGCCCAGCGAGTGACGACCAGCGACGAGGGTGCCGATTTTGTTGACGCTCCCCACTGTTGGTGAGTGACCCCCGTCTGTCACGCTTCCAGGTCTAGCCGGTCACGCTCCAGACTAAGGGGTCGTGTGGGTGTGTGTGTGGGCGGTATTGGGTGTGTTACGCCGCCCATGTATGCAACCGAGTGCGCGTCCACGCCGCGCAGCTTGGTGCGTGAGGTTACACGAATGTAGAGTCGCGATTGTCTGAGATTCGGCACACGCTATGCCTATATTAACTTAGCACACAGCGCGCACCGAGTGTATGTAGTGATTGTAGAGTCTATGTGAGTGATTAAGTCGCGTGTAGGTGCGTGCGACTTAATCGTGGGTCAGTCCGGTGGAGCATGGGCGTCATCGTCCGGCAGTAGGTCGCGGGGGAGGCGGCGTCTAGCGTCGGGCGGTCGCGCGTGCCATGGTGCTATGTTTTTAATATGAGGCCAGCTGGAGGCGTCGGCACGCGCGAACATGGTCGACGCCAGGCGGCCACAGAACTCGTCCAGGCTCTCCATCTGAAGGTCCCGCTGGATGACATCGTTCCTCACGAAGCGCCGACTATCCTCCGCAACGCGATGCTCTGCTGCGCGCGGAGGAGCTTTTTATTGGTCTCGCTCGTGAGGGCGAGCCAAGCTGGGGCGGCGTACGTGAGGATGGGACGGATGTACGTTTTGTACACGCCCAGCTTGGCACGTAGCGGGAGGCGAGACGAGAGCACTGGACGTAGCAGGGCGTGGACCGCTCTACCCTTTGCGACAACCTGTCGGACATGAACGCCCATGGAGAGCCGACGGTCGATTGTGACCCCTAGGTACTTGGCCGTCTGGGACCACTTGACGTCGGCTCCTTGCAGCTGTAGGGGTGGTGGGAGGTGGGCTTGCCCGATGACGATCGCCTGTGTCTTACTCACGTTGACAGTCAGTCGCCATTTCTCCAACCATTCGGGGAGAGCGTCAAGTGCGCGCTGCATTTTGACGGCCGCGTGTCTCGCGTTCAGTGAGGTCGCGATGTACGCGGCGTCGTCGGCATACAGCGCGAGTGTGACGCCCTCGGTGGTGGGGATATCATCCGTGTAGCGTGAGTAACACACAGGCGAGACACAGCTGCCCTGCGGTACCCCGGCAGCCACCGGGCGAGCGCTCGAAAGCGTACCTTCGACCACCACCCTGAAAGTCCGATTCTCTAGAAACGAGGAGATCACTTTTACTACGCGACGGGGTGTCTCCGACTGCGACAGCTTGTAGAGGAGACCTGCGTGCCAAACACGATCAAAGGCCTTCTCCATGTCGAGGAATACTGCAACCCCGTGCTCCTTTTTATTGAGTGCTGCTGTCATGAGGTGCAGTACCCTCGACAGCTGGAGCGTCGTGCTATGTTCCGAGCGAAACCCGAATTGCTCAGAGCGTGGAGTTATGTGAGGTGTGAGGTGTCGCAACAGGAGTTGTTCAAACACCTTCGAGACAGTGGGCAGCAGCGTGATGGGCCGATAGCTCTCCGGCTTCAGAGTGTTCTTCCCCGCCTTGGGCAGCATAATGACGCGCCCCTCTTTCCACGAAGCGGGAAAGGACCCCGTGCGCAGCACCCCCGTGTACAGGCGCGCCAGGGCCGCAACAGTGCGGTACGGCAAGTGGCGCAGCGCTGCATTGGTGATGCCGTCGGCACCGGGGGCCTTCCTAGGCTTCGTTCGCAAGATGGCGCGTCGGACTGCGCCCGGCGAGAAGAAGACGCCCTCTTCTTCGTGAGCTATCGGCGATTCGAAGTATCCTCGAAGGTGCCTCTCGACTGTTGCGACATGCTCGTCGTTGCTAGTCGGGTTAGGCTGGAACTGACGCTCCAGGTGCTTGGCAAAGATCTCCGCGCGGTCTGTCGCAGTATATCTGAGCGCCCCGTCGCTATTTAGCAGCGGGCGCACCGGAGCTGGGGTATTCGTCAATTGCCGGCACAATCTATGAATGGCCGGCCAATCGCCCTCCGAGTTCTCGATGATAGACTCCCAGCTCGCGGTGTTGAACGCCTGTAACTCGGCCTTCACCCTCTCCGCGAGACGGTTGACTTCCCTCTTCAATGTTGGGCATCTTGTGGTTTGCCACCGTCTGCGAAGGCGCCTCTTGTCGGCGATCATTGCTCTCAAGTGGCTGGGCAGGGGGGGGAGAGCCCCCTGCGACTGCGTCGTAACTGTGGATGCCGTTTTTAAGGCGTCCTGAATGCAGACGGTGAGCTCTTCAGCCAGTCCGTCAACGTCTGCGGCGGTGACGATAGGCCGAGTGGGCGTCGTGATCTCCATCGTTTCCGAGAATTTTGTCCAGTCCAGTTTTTGACGTGGTGCTGGAGGAGAAAGTCGGGTCGGCATTCCTTGCAGGACGACGAGTACCGGCTGGTGGTCTGATAGTAGCTCGTCGTCCAAGACCTGCTGGGTGATCTGGCAGTTCAGTCCGTAGTGGGCCACGATGTCCAGCACGTCTGGGGCAGCTCGCGCATAACCGGGGTAATGGGTGGGTGTCTCGGGCCCGGACACCGTGTACCCGTTGGCCTCCGCGTCCGCGAAGAGCCGTCTCCCCTTAGTATTTGTGTAGTTGCTGTTCCACGCCGGGTGTTTGCTATTCAGGTCGCCGGCGAGGAGCGTCGGGTTAGGCGACTGGGTCATAAGCGCCCGAAATTCAACCACGTTAAGCGGCTGCTCGGGCGGGGCGTACGCGGCGTAAACGTTTAGGTCCTCACCGGCAAAGTTCAGCTGTACACCCAGCGCGTAAAAAGAGCTGAGCGACGGTAAGGGGAGTTCTTGGTGAACGACTCTTCGCCTCACTATCACCGCCAGACCACGGTAGATTCCGACTGCCGACTTCTCGTCCTTCCTGTAAACGAGATACCCCGGGATTTTGATTCTGTCAGCTGGTCCCAGTAGCGTCTCGCTTACGAGCACCACGTCGATGTCCTGATCCCTGAGGAGGAGGCGGAGGAGGGCGACCTTGCTCCGAAGGCCGCGGGCATTCCAATGAATAATCCTTAACGGCCTACTGTCCATTGTAGAGAGCAAGTAAAGCTGCCAGGCCGTCAAGGATTATCAGCGCCGGGTCTTGGCCTTCCCTGATGGCCTTTATAAGGTTCATCAGGAGTCCAATCGCGCAGGCGGTGAAATCTTTTCTGCTCTCGGAAGAGCAGGTTCTCGCTGCTGCTCTTCCTGCAGCCGTAGGGGCACCTGGAGGTGCTCTACTCTGCGAGTGGGCTTCTATGGGAAATTGTGGGGCCACTTGTACAGTGGCACCCTCCTGCTTCTTTATTTTGGGTTGCGTCACCACCTGCGCTTTTTCGGGAGCAAGGTCCGCCGCAGCTTTCTGCTGGGATTTGGGGGGTGGGGGCTTTTTCCCCCTCTTCTTCCCCCCTCTACTTCTGTTCCTCCGCCCTGTGGAGGGGACTACTCTTTCTGATGGCCCATTCGCCACCGCCATCAGAGTTGGGCCTTGGGCCTCGGTCTCTTCGGCCGTCGTGGCCTGGACCATAAGTGTGCCAGGCCGGGCCGCTTGGGCAGTAGAGGCAACAGTGCCAGCGCGCCTGTTTCGGAGCTCCTTCCGGAATACAGGGCACTCCCGGTTTGATGCGGGGTGTTGCCCGCCACAGTTGGCACACGTGGCCGGCTCAGTGCGCGGTCGCGGGCAGTCCCGAGCAGTGTGCCCTTCTCCGCATCGCACGCATACAAGTGGGCGGTGGCACTGTTGGGAGCTGTGTCGAAACTTCTGACAGCGATGGCATTGGGCGGGGCCCCGCTTACCCCTCCACGCTTCGACTTTGACACCACGCATGTAGAGCAATACCGTGGTGTCGTATATTCGTCGGATATCCGGTTGCCTTTTAAGGGCTGCATAAAATATGCAGCCTGGTCGTCCTTCGCGGGCCCGGATATTTCTTACGTATTCGGGCTCGAAATTTAGGCGTCGAAGCTCCTCCTCGATCAGAGCTGGGTCCGTCTCTGCAGGTAGCCCTCTAATCGCCACCTTCAGGCTCTGCTCCGCCGGTAGCGAGTAGGAGAACCAGGACAGGCCGGTCGACTTCTCTAGGTCGGAAAGGTACCTTTGTACCATCCGGTACTCTTCCTCGCTTTCCGGTATAAACCGGATTCCACCCTGATAGGGGCGGGCGTTTGGTGGGTGGCCCAGTTGGGCAGTGACCGCCCTGAAGTGCGCCGGCCAGTCGGGTAGTTTCTCGACTACCAGCGGGGGATATCTAGTCTTCCTCTTGCTTTTATTCCCGTCCTTATCCCCCGTCGCACTTGTACTTGGGGCGGGGGGAGCTGTAGAGGAGGGGGGGGACCTGTGTGTGGGGGATACTTGCCCATACGTGGGCGAAAGTCTGGCGATCTCGGCGAATGTAGGCGAACGGGTCTCGCCTCTATCACGCGTTGAACGTTGCGGGAGAGGGGGGCCCGTACAATAACGCTTGGCCTCTTCCCGTGCATCCTCTTCATCGGAGCTACGTGGTCTGCGCTGGGGGCGGGTACCGGGTTGTGGCTCCAATCCGAACCCAGGCATGCTGTACGGTGAGTGGGGGCGCTCCGTGTCCATGTAGTGTGATCCTCCGGGCGTATCCGAGGACACGTCTCGTGGATCATCACGCGAACCCCCTGAAGACGCCGACATGTCTGAGCCCTGACGTGAGTAGCACTCAGACAGCATAGCGGGGGAGTCCCGGGCAGAGCACCTCGGTGGGGGCGGGGATATAACACAGGGGACTGACCTTTGTGTCGCCTCCAATGTGGGTATGGACGGGCACGCCAGCATGCTGCGGGATGCGGGCGATGCTGCGCGCCGGGCCGGAACTACGTGATGCTCAGCTGCGGAGTTCCCACTTGCTTGCGGCACTGACACAGGATCACACACACTCAACGCGGGGCCGGCCACTTCAGTAAGCGGTACGGAAGCGGCGGCACAGACGCACGGTGCAGGAGCGGCAGCACAGTCGTGCGAGACGGGCGCGGCAACGTACGTGTACGCGGAGGTTTGAGCGACACTGTAGTGCGGCATTTGCGCGACGGTGCACGCATGCGGTATCGGCGCGGGAGGGTAAGCATGCGGTGCGGACGCGGCGGCACACACCTGCGGCATGCATGCGGCAGAGCACACAGGGGGCGCTGGTGCGGCGGTGCACACCGGAGACGCAGTCGTAGCTGCACGCGCTAGCGGTACGGACGCGGCGAGATCGCGGTGCGGCACGGACGCGGCGGCACTGCTGCGCGGCATAGGTGCGGCTTCGCAGACGCACGGTGCGGGCATGTGCCCGGATCTTGCGTTTGTACGCGATGACACTACCGGTGGCGCCACCTGGCGTAAGGAATGCGCGGCTGCACGGTCCTTAGTCGCGGCGGGGCGCGCGGTAGGGGGGGTAGCTGATCGCGTGGCTTGCGATCGCGTAACCATTGCTGGTCCTGGAGCCTGGATGGGTACAGGTCGGAAAGCCGGGGGTCTCACTGGGACAGCAGGTGTCCGGTACGGCGGCGGCGTCGGCGAAGCGCGCGCAGTCGCCGGTGACGACGGCGAGCCGGAGGTGGATGTCCCTGGTGAGCTTGAAGTGGCGGCTTGAGCTCCGGGCGGTGTGCTCCCAGTTGACGGGAGTGACGTCACTCGGTGCTCCATCGGGTGACTTGATGATGGGTCGGTGTCGCGCCCCGGGGGGCTGCGTACACCGGCCTTCTTCGGAGGCATTGGGACGGAAAACAACAATAAAATAAAATAATACGAAGATATTGACGGCACAGATTAAAATTTAGCCACCGCAACCGCTTCGGTGTGTACGGACACACCGGGCAGTAACGGGGCGGTCCCCCTGAGTGCTACCGCAGGTGCGAGTCGAGACCCACACCTACGACAACACCGAGAGGTAACCGAAAGTGGACGGTTCGGGCGGTTTACGAGCACTACGGAACGTACGTACGCGTATGGCTAGAGGCGAATCCGTCCTGCATAAGTTGACAAGAAACGCCGCGATTTTATGCAGTACGACCGATCAAATGGAGAGAAAAAGACGGCACTATACGTTCAGCATAGTTTTACCCTTTCTCGCTACAGAACAATGACTTTAGGCAGCAGGTAGAAACATTGCGGTGCTCGTTATCTATTGTTGTCTAATGAGGTGATGAATATTTTTTTTGCCGAATTCCTAGAAAAACTAATAGTCTTAACTTATATCCTCCGATAAGGTAGACAATTGTAAAGAGCTCTTGGTGGTAACGTGATAAGTGAATGCTATTCATTTCTAAAAGACTTATCGAACACGTATTCTCAGTAAAATTCCGAATTAGCATTAGCCAATTCTTATTGCTCGTATGTACTGAGTTTTTTTTTTTATTTTGTATGTCTAGCCAAAACCTTTTATGGCATATAATTTTTCCATTGACTTTATTATTAGAAAGGTTACAGGGAAAGTGTAATATGAATAAAAGAATTAAAATTATCATAAAATCATTCATTTATTATCTATTTACTACCTATCTAACAATAACATGCTTAATTTACAACTTAACCTAATTAAAACTAACTTACAAATATTTACAATATGATACAAACAAAAATAGAAATTATAGGGCTTTTCGTACAATGCCCATACAGCGTACCTATATGAGATAGAGAATATTGTCCAAATCATTTTTATTGCCGCGAAAGTGTCTCGTCAGCTTGTGAAATATTTCACTGTCACTCCGATTGCGTTTGAGATAATCGACAATGATTTAATCGCATACCGGATCAAACGGTTCTCGTCGTCCAATACTGCGCACATCCGTCTCACTGTGTCGAAATTCTTCAAGACACTCTTGTGTTTGTTGAGTTCGTCTTTAAAATAGAGTTTAAAGGCCTTTTCGACAGAACAAATCGTCGATCCACGTTCGCACTTGCGCGCCTCTACTGGGCTGTGACGGCCGTATTCGAAATTCTCCGTACATCGCCCATATAGCGTATATAAGGTAGAGAATATTGTCCAATTCGTTTTTCTTGCCGCGAAAGTGTCTCGTCAGCTTGTGAAATATTTCACTGTCACTCCGATTGCGTTTGAGATAATCGATAATGATTTGAACGCGTACCGGATCAAGCCACTGCGAGAAATGGTTCTCGTCGTCCGATACCGCGCACATCCGTCTCACTGTGTCGAAATTCTTCAAGATCCTCTTGTGTTTGTTGAGTTCGTCTTTCATTTGAATTTCGTATTCTCTCCAGTTATGCAGAGATACGTGGTCCTGGTATCTTCGATGTGCCTCCCTCCAATAGTCTGCTTGGAGTTTGAGATCCCAAATGTAATCGGGAACGTAACGCAGTCGTACTTTTTCGAGGTCTGCTTTTGATACATTGCGTGTGAAAGCAAGTGTAAAAACAACCTCGTACTCTTCGTCTGTGATTTTCCCCACGATATTGTATGGCGATAACTCCGTAACTTGAGCCATCGCTAAGTATGGTTCTACTCGCGTTAAAGCTGAGCAAAGTAAACTTTGGTGATTGTCAAAGTGACGCGACGTGAACACTTCAAAGGTTAACAGAAGACTGCATAAGTTGACAAGAAACGCCGCGATTTTATGCAGTACGACCGATCAAATGGAGAGAAAAAGACGGCGCTATACGTTCAGCATAGTTTTACCCTTTCTCGCTACAGAACAATGACTTTAGGCAGCAGGTAGAAACATTGCGGTGCTCGTTATCTATTGTTGTCTAATGAGGTGATGAATATTTTTTTTGCCGAATTCCTAGAAAAACTAATAGTCTTAACTTATATCCTCCGATAAGGTAGACAATTGTAAAGAGCTCTTGGTGGTAACGTGATAAGTGAATGCTATTCATTTCTAAAAGACTTATCGAACACGTATTCTCAGTAAAATTCCGAATTAGCATTAGCCAATTCTTATTACTCGTATGTACTGAGTTTTTTTTTTATTTTGTATGTCTAGCCAAAACCTTTTATGGCATATAATTTTTCCATTGACTTTATTATTAGAAAGGTTACAGGGAAAGTGTAATATATGAATAAAAGAATTAAAATTATCATAAAATCATTCATTTATTATCTATTTACTACCTATCTAACAATAACATGCTTAATTTACAACTTAACCTAATTAAAACTAACTTACAAATATTTACAATATGATACAAACAAAAATAGAAATTATAGGGCTTTTCGTACAATGCCCATACAGCGTACCTATATGAGATAGAGAATATTGTCCAAATCATTTTTATTGCCGCGAAAGTGTCTCGTCAGCTTGTGAAATATTTCACTGTCACTCCGATTGCGTTTGAGATAATCGACAATGATTTAATCGCATACCGGATCAAACGGTTCTCGTCGTCCAATACTGCGCACATCCGTCTCACTGTGTCGAAATTCTTCAAGACACTCTTGTGTTTGTTGAGTTCGTCTTTAAAATAGAGTTTAAAGGCCTTTTCGACAGAACAAATCGTCGATCCACGTTCGCACTTGCGCGCCTCTACTGGGCTGTGACGGCCATATTCGAAATTCTCCGTACATCGCCCATATAGCGTATATAAGGTAGAGAATATTGTCCAATTCGTTTTTCTTGCCGCGAAAGTGTCTCGTCAGCTTGTGAAATATTTCGCTGTCACTCCGATTGCGTTTGAGATAATCGATAATGATTTGAACGCGTACCGGATCAAGCCACTGCGAGAAATGGTTCTCGTCGTCCGATACCGCGCACATCCGTCTCACTGTGTCGAAATTCTTCAAGATCCTCTTGTGTTTGTTGAGTCCGTCTTTCATTTGAATTTCGTATTCTCTCCAGTTATGCAGAGATACGTGGTCCTGGTATCTTCGATGTGCCTCCCTCCAATAGTCTGCTTGGAGTTTGAGATCCCAAATGTAATCGGGAACGTAACGCAGTCGTACTTTTTCGAGGTCTGCTTTTGATACATTGCGTGTGAAAGCAAGTGTAAAAACAACCTCGTACTCTTCGTCTGTGATTTTCCCCACGATATTGTATGGCGATAACTCCGTAACTTGAGCCATCGCTAAGTATGGTTCTACTCGCGTTAAAGCTGAGCAAAGTAAACTTTGGTGATTGTCAAAGTGACGCGACGTGAACACTTCAAAGGTTAACTGAAGACTGCATAAGTTGACAAGAAACGCCGCGATTTTATGCAGTACGACCGATCAAATGGAGAGAAAAAGACGGCGCTATACGTTCAGCATAGTTTTACCCTATCTCGCTACAGAACAATGACTTTAGGCAGCAGGTAGAAACATTGCGGTGCTCGTTATCTATTGTTGTCTAATGAGGTGATGAATATTTTTTTTGCCGAATTCCTAGAAAAACTAATAGTCTTAACTTATATCCTCCGATAAGGTAGACAATTGTAAAGAGCTCTTGGTGGTAACGTGATAAGTGAATGCTATTCATTTCTAAAAGACTTATCGAACACGTATTCTCAGTAAAATTCCGAATTAGCATTAGCCAATTCTTATTACTCGTATGTACTGAGTTTTTTTTTTATTTTGTATGTCTAGCCAAAACCTTTTATAGCATATAATTTTTCCATTGACTTTATTATTAGAAAGGTTACAGGGAAAGTGTAATATGAATAAAAGAATTAAAATTATCATAAAATCATTCATTTATTATCTATTTACTACCTATCTAACAATAACATGCTTAATTTACAACTTAACCTAATTAAAACTATTTTACAAATATTTACAATATGATACAAACAAAAATAGAAATTATAGGGCTTTTCGTACAATGCCCATACAGCGTACCTATATGAGATAGAGAATATTGTCCAAATCATTTTTATTGCCGCGAAAGTGTCTCGTCAGCTTGTGAAATATTTCACTGTCACTCCGATTGCGTTTGAGATAATCGACAATGATTTAATCGCATACCGGATCAAACGGTTCTCGTCGTCCAATACTGCGCACATCCGTCTCACTGTGTCGAAATTCTTCAAGACACTCTTGTGTTTGTTGAGTTCGTCTTTAAAATAGAGTTTAAAGGCCTTTTCGACAGAACAAATCGTCGATCCACGTTCGCACTTGCGCGCCTCTACTGGGCTGTGACGGCCGTATTCGAAATTCTCCGTACATCGCCCATATAGCGTATATAAGGTAGAGAATATTGTCCAATTCGTTTTTCTTGCCGCGAAAGTGTCTCGTCAGCTTGTGAAATATTTCGCTGTCACTCCGATTGCGTTTGAGATAATCGATAATGATTTGAACGCGTACCGGATCAAGCCACTGCGAGAAATGGTTCTCGTCGTCCGATACCGCGCACATCCGTCTCACTGTGTCGAAATTCTTCAAGATCCTCTTGTGTTTGTTGAGTCCGTCTTTCATTTGAATTTCGTATTCTCTCCAGTTATGCAGAGATACGTGGTCCTGGTATCTTCGATGTGTCTCCCTCCAATAGTCTGCTTGGAGTTTGAGATCCCAAATGTAATTGGGAACGTAACGCAGTCGTACTTTTTCGAGGTCTGCTTTTGATACATTGCGTGTGAAAGCAAGTGTAAAAACAACCTCGTACTCTTCGTCTGTGATTTTCCCCACGATATTGTATGGCGATAACTCCGTAACTTGAGCCATCGCTAAGTATGGTTCTACTCGCGTTAAAGCTGAGCAAAGTAAACTTTGGTGATTGTCAAAGTGACGCGACGTGAACACTTCAAAGGTTAACAGAAGACTGCATAAGTTGACAAGAAACGCCGCGATTTATGCAGTACGACCGATCAAATGGAGAGAAAAAGACGGCGCTATACGTTCAGCATAGTTTTACCCTTTCTCGCTACAGAACAATGACTTTAGGCAGCAGGTAGAAACATTGCGGTGCTCGTTATCTATTGTTGTCTAATGAGGTGATGAATATTTTTTTTGCCGAATTCCTAGAAAAACTAATAGTCTTAACTTATATCCTCCGATAAGGTAGACAATTGTAAAGAGCTCTTGGTGGTAACGTGATAAGTGAATGCTATTCATTTCTAAAAGACTTATCGAACACGTATTCTCAGTAAAATTCCGAATTAGCATTAGCCAATTCTTATTGCTCGTATGTACTGAGTTTTTTTTTTATTTTGTATGTCTAGCCAAAACCTTTTATGGCATATAATTTTTCCATTGACTTTATTATTAGAAAGGTTACAGGGAAAGTGTAATATGAATAAAAGAATTAAAATTATCATAAAATCATTCATTTATTATCTATTTACTACCTATCTAACAATAACATGCTTAATTTACAACTTAACCTAATTAAAACTAACTTACAAATATTTACAATATGATACAAACAAAAATAGAAATTATAGGGCTTTTCGTACAATGCCCATACAGCGTACCTATATGAGATAGGGAATATTGTCCAAATCATTTTTATTGCCGCGAAAGTGTCTCGTCAGCTTGTGAAATATTTCACTGTCACTCCGATTGCGTTTGAGATAATCGACAATGATTTAATCGCATACCGGATCAAACGGTTCTCGTCGTCCAATACTGCGCACATCCGTCTCACTGTGTCGAAATTCTTCAAGACACTCTTGTGTTTGTTGAGTTCGTCTTTAAAATAGAGTTTAAAGGCCTTTTCGACAGAACAAATCGTCGATCCACGTTCGCACTTGCGCGCCTCTACTGGGCTGTGACGGCCGTATTCGAAATTCTCCGTACATCGCCCATATAGCGTATATAAGGTAGAGAATATTGTCCAATTCGTTTTTCTTGCCGCGAAAGTGTCTCGTCAGCTTGTGAAATATTTCACTGTCACTCCGATTGCGTTTGAGATAATCGATAATGATTTGAACGCGTACCGGATCAAGCCACTGCGAGAAATGGTTCTCGTCGTCCGATACCGCGCACATCCGTCTCACTGTGTCGAAATTCTTCAAGATCCTCTTGTGTTTGTTGAGTTCGTCTTTCATTTGAATTTCGTATTCTCTCCAGTTATGCAGAGATACGTGGTCCTGGTATCTTCGATGTGCCTCCCTCCAATAGTCTGCTTGGAGTTTGAGATCCCAAATGTAATCGGGATCGTAACGCAGTCGTACTTTTTCGAGGTCTGCTTTTGATACATTGCGTGTGAAAGCAAGTGTAAAAACAACCTCGTACTCTTCGTCTGTGATTTTCCCCACGATATTGTATGGCGATAACTCCGTAACTTGAGCCATCGCTAAGTATGGTTCTACTCGCGTTAAAGCTGAGCAAAGTAAACTTTGGTGATTGTCAAAGTGACGCGACGTGAACACTTCAAAGGTTAACTGAAGACTGCATAAGTTGACAAGAAACGCCGCGATTTTATGCAGTACGACCGATCAAATGGAGAGAAAAAGACGGCGCTATACGTTCAGCATAGTTTTACCCTTTCTCGCTACAGAACAATGACTTTAGGCAGCAGGTAGAAACATTGCGGTGCTCGTTATCTATTGTTGTCTAATGAGGTGATGAATATTTTTTTTGCCGAATTCCTAGAAAAACTAATAGTCTTAACTTATATCCTCCGATAAGGTAGACAATTGTAAAGAGCTCTTGGTGGTAACGTGATAAGTGAATGCTATTCATTTCTACAAGACTTATCGAACACGTATTCTCAGTAAAATTCCGAATTAGCATTAGCCAATTCTTATTACTCGTATGTACTGAGTTTTTTTTTTATTTTGTATGTCTAGCCAAAACCTTTTATGGCATATAATTTTTCCATTGACTTTATTATTAGAAAGGTTACAGGGAAAGTGTAATATATGAATAAAAGAATTAAAATTATCATAAAATCATTCATTTATTATCTATTTACTACCTATCTAACAATAACATGCTTAATTTACAACTTAACCTAATTAAAACTAACTTACAAATATTTACAATATGATACAAACAAAAATAGAAATTATAGGGCTTTTCGTACAATGCCCATACAGCGTACCTATATGAGATAGAGAATATTGTCCAAATCATTTTTATTGCCGCGAAAGTGTCTCGTCAGCTTGTGAAATATTTCACTGTCACTCCGATTTCGTTTGAGATAATCGACAATGATTTAATCGCATACCGGATCAAACGGTTCTCGTCGTCCAATACTGCGCACATCCGTCTCACTGTGTCGAAATTCTTCAAGACACTCTTGTGTTTGTTGAGTTCGTCTTTAAAATAGAGTTTAAAGGCCTTTTCGACAGAACAAATCGTCGATCCACGTTCGCACTTGCGCGCCTCTACTGGGCTGTGACGGCCGTATTCGAAATTCTCCGTACATCGCCCATATAGCGTATATAAGGTAGAGAATATTGTCCAATTCGTTTTTCTTGCCGCGAAAGTGTCTCGTCAGCTTGTGAAATATTTCACTGTCACTCCGATTGCGTTTGAGATAATCGATAATGATTTGAACGCGTACCGGATCAAGCCACTGCGAGAAATGGTTCTCGTCGTCCGATACCGCGCACATCCGTCTCACTGTGTCGAAATTCTTCAAGATCCTCTTGTGTTTGTTGAGTTCGTCTTTCATTTGAATTTCGTATTCTCTCCAGTTATGCAGAGATACGTGGTCCTGGTATCTTCGATGTGCCTCCCTCCAATAGTCTGCTTGGAGTTTGAGATCCCAAATGTAATCGGGAACGTAACGCAGTCGTACTTTTTCGAGGTCTGCTTTTGATACATTGCGTGTGAAAGCAAGTGTAAAAACAACCTCGTACTCTTCGTCTGTGATTTTCCCCACGATATTGTATGGCGATAACTCCGTAACTTGAGCCATCGCTAAGTATGGTTCTACTCGCGTTAAAGCTGAGCAAAGTAAACTTTGGTGATTGTCAAAGTGACGCGACGTGAACACTTCAAAGGTTAACAGAAGACTGCATAAGTTGACAAGAAACGCCGCGATTTTATGCAGTACGACCGATCAAATGGAGAGAAAAAGACGGCGCTATACGTTCAGCATAGTTTTACCCTTTCTCGCTACAGAACAATGACTTTAGGCAGCAGGTAGAAACATTGCGGTGCTCGTTATCTATTGTTGTCTAATGAGGTGATGAATATTTTTTTTGCCGAATTCCTAGAAAAACTATTAGTCTTAACTTATATCCTCCGATAAGGTAGACAATTGTAAAGAGCTCTTGGTGGTAACGTGATAACTGAATGCTATTCATTTCTAAAAGACTTATCGAACACGTATTCTCAGTAAAATTCCGAATTAGCATTAGCCAATTCTTATTGCTCGTATGTACTGAGTTTTTTTTTTATTTTGTATGTCTAGCCAAAACCTTTTATGGCATATAATTTTTCCATTGACTTTATTATTAGAAAGGTTACAGGGAAAGTGTAATATGAATAAAAGAATTAAAATTATCATAAAATCATTCATTTATTATCTATTTACTACCTATCTAACAATAACATGCTTAACTAACAACTTAACCTAATTAAAACTAACTTACAAATATTTACAATATGATACAAACAAAAATAGAAATTATAGGGCTTTTCGTACAATGCCCATACAGCGTACCTATATGAGATAGAGAATATTGTCCAAATCATTTTTATTGCCGCGAAAGTGTCTCGTCAGCTTGTGAAATATTTCACTGTCACTCCGATTGCGTTTGAGATAATCGACAATGATTTAATCGCATACCGGATCAAACGGTTCTCGTCGTCCAATACTGCGCACATCCGTCTCACTGTGCCGAAATTCTTCAAGACACTCTTGTGTTTGTTGAGTTCGTCTTTAAAATAGAGTTTAAAGGCCTTTTCGACAGAACAAATCGTCGATCCACGTTCGCACTTGCGCGCCTCTACTGGGCTGTGACGGCCGTATTCGAAATTCTCCGTACATCGCCCATATAGCGTATATAAGGTAGAGAATATTGTCCAATTCGTTTTTCTTGCCGCGAAAGTGTCTCGTCAGCTTGTGAAATATTTCACTGTCACTCCGATTGCGTTTGAGATAATCGATAATGATTTGAACGCGTACCGGATCAAGCCACTGCGAGAAATGGTTCTCGTCGTCCGATACCGCGCACATCCGTCTCACTGTGTCGAAATTCTTCAAGATCCTCTTGTGTTTGTTGAGTTCGTCTTTCATTTGAATTTCGTATTCTCTCCAGTTATGCAGAGATACGTGGTCCTGGTATCTTCGATGTGCCTCCCTCCAATAGTCTGCTTGGAGTTTGAGATCCCAAATGTAATCGGGAACGTAACGCAGTCGTACTTTTTCGAGGTCTGCTTTTGATACATTGCGTGTGAAAGCAAGTGTAAAAACAACCTCGTACTCTTCGTCTGTGATTTTCCCCACGATATTGTATGGCGATAACTCCGTAACTTGAGCCATCGCTAAGTATGGTTCTACTCGCGTTAAAGCTGAGCAAAGTAAACTTTGGTGATTGTCAAAGTGACGCGACGTGAACACTTCAAAGGTTAACAGAAGACTGCATAAGTTGACAAGAAACGCCGCGATTTTATGCAGTACGACCGATCAAATGGAGAGAAAAAGACGGCGCTATACGTTCAGCATAGTTTTACCCTTTCTCGCTACAGAACAATGACTTTAGGCAGCAGGTAGAAACATTGCGGTGCTCGTTATCTATTGTTGTCTAATGAGGTGATGAATATTTTTTTTGCCGAATTCCTAGAAAAACTAATAGTCTTAACTTATATCCTCCGATAAGGTAGACAATTGTAAAGAGCTCTTGGTGGTAACGTGATAAGTGAATGCTATTCATTTCTAAAAGACTTATCGAACACGTATTCTCAGTAAAATTCCGAATTAGCATTAGCCAATTCTTATTACTCGTATGTACTGAGTTTTTTTTTTATTTTGTATGTCTAGCCAAAACCTTTTATGGCATATAATTTTTCCATTGACTTTATTATTAGAAAGGTTACAGGGAAAGTGTAATATGAATAAAAGAATTAAAATTATCATAAAATCATTCATTTATTATCTATTTACTACCTATCTAACAATAACATGCTTAACTAACAACTTAACCTAATTAAAACTAACTTACAAATATTTACAATATGATACAAACAAAAATAGAAATTATAGGGCTTTTCGTACAATGCCCATACAGCGTACCTATATGAGATAGAGAATATTGTCCAAATCATTTTTATTGCCGCGAAAGTGTCTCGTCAGCTTGTGAAATATTTCACTGTCACTCCAATTGCGTTTGAGATAATCGACAATGATTTAATCGCATACCGGATCAAACGGTTCTCGTCGTCCAATACTGCGCACATCCGTCTCACTGTGTCGAAATTCTTCAAGAGACTCTTGTGTTTGTTGAGGTCGTCTTTAAAATAGAGTTTAAAGGCCTTTTCGACAGAATAAATCGTCGATCCACGTTCGCACTTGCGCGCCTCTACTGGGCTGTGACGGCCGTATTCGAAATTCTCCGTACATCGCCCATATAGCGTATATAAGGTAGAGAATATTGTCCAATTCGTTTTTCTTGCCGCGAAAGTGTCTCGTCAGCTTGTGAAATATTTCACTGTCACTCCGATTGCGTTTGAGATAATCGATAATGATTTGAACGCGTACCGGATCAAGCCACTGCGAGAAATGGTTCTCGTCGTCCGATACCGCGCACCTCCGTCTCACTGTGTCGAAATTCTTCAAGATCATCTTGTGTTTGTTGAGTTCGTCTTTCATTTGAATTTCGTATTCTCTCCAGTTATGCAGAGATACGTGGTCCTGGTATCTTCGATGTGCCTCCCTCCAATAGTCTGCTTGGAGTTTGAGATCCCAAATGTAATCGGGAACGTAACGCAGTCGTACTTTTTCGAGGTCTGCTTTTGATACATTGCGTGTGAAAGCAAGTGTAAAAACAACCTCGTACTCTTCGTCTGTGATTTTCCCCACGATATTGTATGGCGATAACTCCGTAACTTGAGCCATCGCTAAGTATGGTTCTACTCGCGTTAAAGCTGAGGAAAGTAAACTTTGGTGATTGTCAAAGTGACGCGACGTGAACACTTCAAAGGTTAACAGAAGACTGCATAAGTTGACAAGAAACGCCGCGATTTTATGCAGTACGACCGATCAAATGGAGAGAAAAAGACGGCGCTATACGTTCAGCATAGTTTTACCCTTTCTCGCTACAGAACAATGACTTTAGGCAGCAGGTAGAAACATTGCGGTGCTCGTTATCTATTGTTGTCTAATGAGGTGATGAATATTTTTTTTGCCGAATTCCTAGAAAAACTAATAGTCTTAACTTATATCCTCCGATAAGGTAGACAATTGTAAAGAGCTCTTGGTGGTAACGTGATAAGTGAATGCTATTCATTTCTAAAAGACTTATCGAACACGTATTCTCAGTAAAATTCCGAATTAGCATTAGCCAATTCTTATTACTCGTATGTACTGAGTTTTTATTTTTATTTTGTATGTCTAGCCAAAACCTTTTATGGCATATAATTTTTCTATTGACTTTATTATTAGAAAGGTTACAGGGAAAGTGTAATATGAATAAAAGAATTAAAATTATCATAAAATCATTCATTTATTATCTATTTACTACCTATCTAACAATAACATGCTTAATTTACAACTTAACCTAATTAAAACTAACTTACAAATATTTACAATATGATACAAACAAAAATAGAAATTATAGGGCTTTTCGTACAATGCCCATACAGCGTACCTATATGAGATAGAGAATATTGTCCAAATCATTTTTATTGCCGCGAAAGTGTCTCGTCAGCTTGTGAAATATTTCACTGTCACTCCGATTGCGTTTGAGATAATCGACAATGATTTAATCGCATACCGGATCAAACGGTTCTCGTCGTCCAATACTGCGCACATCCGTCTCACTGTGTCGAAATTCTTCAAGACACTCTTGTGTTTGTTGAGTTCGTCTTTAAAATAGAGTTTAAAGGCCTTTTCGACAGAACAAATCGTCGATCCACGTTCGCACTTGCGCGCCTCTACTGGGCTGTGACGGCCGTATTCGAAATTCTCCGTACATCGCCCATATAGCGTATATAAGGTAGAGAATATTGTCCAATTCGTTTTTCTTGCCGCGAAAGTGTCTCGTCAGCTTGTGAAATATTTCACTGTCACTCCGATTGCGTTTGAGATAATCGATAATGATTTGAACGCGTACCGGATCAAGCCACTGCGAGAAATGGTTCTCGTCGTCCGATACCGCGCACATCCGTCTCACTGTGTCGAAATTCTTCAAGATCCTCTTGTGTTTGTTGAGTTCGTCTTTCATTTGAATTTCGTATTCTCTCCAGTTATGCAGAGATACGTGGTCCTGGTATCTTCGATGTGCCTCCCTCCAATAGTCTGCTTGGAGTTTGAGATCCCAAATGTAATCGGGAACGTAACGCAGTCGTACTTTTTCGAGGTCTGCTTTTGATACATTGCGTGTGAAAGCAAGTGTAAAAACAACCTCGTACTCTTCGTCTGTGATTTTCCCCACGATATTGTATGGCGATAACTCCGTAACTTGAGCCATCGCTAAGTATGGTTCTACTCGCGTTAAAGCTGAGCAAAGTAAACTTTGGTGATTGTCAAAGTGACGCGACGTGAACACTTCAAAGGTTAACAGAAGACTGCATAATTTGACAAGAAACGCCGCGATTTTATGCAGTACGACCGATCAAATGGAGAGAAAAAGACGGCGCTATACGTTCAGCATAGTTTTACCCTTTCTCGCTACAGAACAATGACTTTAGGCAGCAGGTAGAAACATTGCGGTGCTCGTTATCTATTGTTGTCTAATGAGGTGATGAATATTTTTTTTTGCCGAATTCCTAGAAAAACTAATAGTCTTAACTTATATCCTCCGATAAGGTAGACAATTGTAAAGAGCTCTTGGTGGTAACGTGATAAGTGAATGCTATTCATTTCTAAAAGACTTATCGAACACGTATTCTCAGTAAAATTCCGAATTAGCATTAGCCAATTCTTATTACTCGTATGTACTGAGTTTTTTTTTTATTTTGTATGTCTAGCCAAAACCTTTTATGGCATATAATTTTTCCATTGACTTTATTATTAGAAAGGTTACAGGGAAAGTGTAATATGAATAAAAGAATTAAAATTATCATAAAATCATTCATTTATTATCTATTTACTACCTATCTAACAATAACATGCTTAATTTACAACTTAACCTAATTAAAACTAACTTACAAATATTTACAATATGATACAAACAAAAATAGAAATTATAGGGCTTTTCGTACAATGCCCATACAGCGTACCTATATGAGATAGAGAATATTGTCCAAATCATTTTTATTGCCGCGAAAGTGTCTCGTCAGCTTGTGAAATATTTCACTGTCACTCCGATTGCGTTTGAGATAATCGACAATGATTTAATCGCATACCGGATCAAACGGTTCTCGTCGTCCAATACTGCGCACATCCGTCTCACTGTGTCGAAATTCTTCAAGACACTCTTGTGTTTGTTGAGTTGGTCTTTAAAATAGAGTTTAAAGGCCTTTTCGACAGAACAAATCGTCGATCCACGTTCGCACTTGCGCGCCTCTACTGGGCTGTGACGGCCGTATTCGAAATTCTCCGTACATCGCCCATATAGCGTATATGAGGTAGAGAATATTGTCCAATTCGTTTTTCTTGCCGCGAAAGTGTCTCGTCAGCTTGTGAAATATTTCACTGTCACTCCGATTGCGTTTGAGATAATCGATAATGATTTGAACGCGTACCGGATCAAGCCACTGCGAGAAATGGTTCTCGTCGTCCGATACCGCGCACATCCGTCTCACTGTGTCGATATTCTTCAAGATCCTCTTGTGTTTGTTGAGTTCGTCTTTCATTTGAATTTCGTATTCTCTCCAGTTATGCAGAGATACGTGGTCCTGGTATCTTCAATGTGCCTCCCTCCAATAGTCTGCTTGGAGTTTGAGATCCCAAATGTAATCGGGAACGTAACGCAGTCGTACTTTTTCGAGGTCTGCTTTTGATACATTGCGTGTGAAAGCAAGTGTAAAAACAACCTCGTACTCTTCGTCTGTGATTTTCCCCACGATATTGTATGGCGATAACTCCGTAACTTGAGCCATCGCTAAGTATGGTTCTACTCGCGTTAAAGCTGAGCAAAGTAAACTTTGGTGATTGTCAAAGTGACGCGACGTGAACACTTCAAAGGTTAACAGAAGACTGCATAAGTTGACAAGAAACGCCGCGATTTTATGCAGTACGACCGATCAAATGGAGAGAAAAAGACGGCGCTATACGTTCAGCATAGTTTTACCCTTTCTCGCTACAGAACAATGACTTTAGGCAGCAGGTAGAGAAACATTGCGGTGCTCGTTATCTATTGTTGTCTAATGAGGTGATGAATATTTTTTTTGCCGAATTCCTAGAAAAACTAATAGTCTTAACTTATATCCTCCGATAAGGTAGACAATTGTAAAGAGCTCTTGGTGGTAACGTGATAAGTGAATGCTATTCATTTCTAAAAGACTTATCGAACACGTATTCTCAGTAAAATTCCGAATTAGCATTAGCCAATTCTTATTACTCGTAGGTACTGAGTTTTTTTTTTATTTTGTATGTCTAGCCAAAACCTTTTATGGCATATAATTTTTCCATTGACTTTATTATTAGAAAGGTTACAGGGAAAGTGTAATATGAATAAAAGAATTAAAATTATCATAAAATCATTCATTTATTATCTATTTACTACCTATCTAACAATAACATGCTTAATTTACAACTTAACCTAATTAAAACTAACTTACAAATATTTACAATATGATACAAACAAAAATAGAAATTATAGGGCTTTTCGTACAATGCCCATACAGCGTACCTATATGAGATAGAGAATATTGTCCAAATCATTTTTATTGCCGCGAAAGTGTCTCGTCAGCTTGTGAAATATTTCACTGTCACTCCGATTGCGTTTGAGATAATCGACAATGATTTAATCGCATACCGGATCAAACGGTTCTCGTCGTCCAATACTGCGCACATCATTCTCACTGTGTCGAAATTCTTCAAGACACTCTTGTGTTTGTTGAGTTCGTCTTTAAAATAGAGTTTAAAGGCCTTTTCGACAGAACAAATCGTCGATCCACGTTCGCACTTGCGCGCCTCTACTGGGCTGTGACGGCCGTATTCGAAATTCTCCGTACATCGCCCATATAGCGTATATGAGGTAGAGAATATTGTCCAATTCATTTTTCTTGCCGCGAAAGTGTCTCGTCAGCTTGTGAAATATTTCACTGTCACTCCGATTGCGTTTGAGATAATCGATAATGATTTGAACGCGTACCGGATCAAGCCACTGCGAGAAATGGTTCTCGTCGTCCGATACCGCGCACATCCGTCTCACTGTGTCGAAATTCTTCAAGATCCTCTTGTGTTTGTTGAGTTCGTCTTTCATTTGAATTTCGTATTCTCTCCAGTTATGCAGAGATACGTGGTCCTGGTATCTTCGATGTGCCTCCCTCCAATAGTCTGCTTGGAGTTTGAGATCCCAAATGTAATCGGGAACGTAACGCAGTCGTACTTTTTCGAGGTCTGCTTTTGATACATTGCGTGTGAAAGCAAGTGTAAAAACAACCTCGTACTCTTCGTCTGTGATTTTCCCCACGATATTTTATGGCGATAACTCCGTAACTTGAGCCATCGCTAAGTATGGTTCTACTCGCGTTAAAGCTGAGCAAAGTAAACTTTGGTGATTGTCAAAGTGACGCGACGTGAACACTTCAAAGGTTAACAGAAGACTGCATAAGTTGACAAGAAACGCCGCGATTTTATGCAGTACGACCGATCAAATGGAGAGAAAAAGACGGCGCTATACGTTCAGCATAGTTTTACCCTTTCTCGCTACAGAACAATGACTTTAGGCAGCAGGTAGAAACATTGCGGTGCTCGTTATCTATTGTTGTCTAATGAAGTGATGAATATTTTTTTGCCGAATTCCTAGAAAAACTAATAGTCTTAACTTATATCCTCCGATAAGGTAGACAATTGTAAAGAGCTCTTGGTGGTAACGTGATAAGTGAATGCTATTCATTTCTAAAAGACTTATCGAACACGTATTCTCAGTAAAATTCCGAATTAGCATTAGCCAATTCTTATTACTCGTATGTACTGAGTTTTTATTTTTATTTTGTATGTCTAGCCAAAACCTTTTATGGCATATAATTTTTCTATTGACTTTATTATTAGAAAGGTTACAGGGAAAGTGTAATATGAATAAAAGAATTAAAATTATCATAAAATCATTCATTTATTATCTATTTACTACCTATCTAACAATAACATGCTTAACTAACAACTTAACCTAATTAAAACTAACTTACAAATATTTACAATATGATACAAACAAAAATAGAAATTATAGGGCTTTTCGTACAATGCCCATACAGCGTACCTATATGAGATAGAGAATATTGTCCAAATCATTTTTATTGCCGCGAAAGTGTCTCGTCAGCTTGTGAAATATTTCACTGTCACTCCGATTGCGTTTGAGATAATCGACAATGATTTAATCGCATACCGGATCAAACGGTTCTCGTCGTCCAATACTGCGCACATCCGTCTCACTGTGTCGAAATTCTTCAAGACACTCTTGTGTTTGTTGAGTTCGTCTTTAAAATAGAGTTTAAAGGCCTTTTCGACAGAACAAATCGTCGATCCACGTTCGCACTTGCGCGCCTCTACTGGGCTGTGACGGCCGTATTCGAAATTCTCCGTACATCGCCCATATAGCGTATATAAGGTAGAGAATATTGTCCAATTCGTTTTTCTTGCCGCGAAAGTGTCTCGTCAGCTTGTGAAATATTTCACTGTCACTCCGATTGCGTTTGAGATAATCGATAATGATTTGAACGCGTACCGGATCAAGCCACTGCGAGAAATGGTTCTCGTCGTCCGATACCGCGCACATCCGTCTCACTGTGTCGAAATTCTTCAAGATCCTCTTGTGTTTGTTGAGTTCGTCTTTCATTTGAATTTCGTATTCTCTCCAGTTATGCAGAGATACGTGGTCCTGGTATCTTCGATGTGCCTCCCTCCAATAGTCTGCTTGGAGTTTGAGATCCCAAATGTAATCGGGAACGTAACGCAGTCGTACTTTTTCGAGGTCTGCTTTTGATACATTGCGTGTGAAAGCAAGTGTAAAAACAACCTCGTACTCTTCGTCTGTGATTTTCCCCACGATATTGTATGGCGATAACTCCGTAACTTGAGCCATCGCTAAGTATGGTTCTACTCGCGTTAAAGCTGAGCAAAGTAAACTTTGGTGATTGTCAAAGTGACGCGACGTGAACACTTCAAAGGTTAACTGAAGACTGCATAAGTTGACAAGAAACGCCGCGATTTTATGCAGTACGACCGATCAAATGGAGAGAAAAAGACGGCGCTATACGTTCAGCATAGTTTTACCCTTTCTCGCTACAGAACAATGACTTTAGGCAGCAGGTAGAAACATTGCGGTGCTCGTTATCTATTGTTGTCTAATGAGGTGATGAATATTTTTTTTGCCGAATTCCTAGAAAAACTAATAGTCTTAACTTATATCCTCCGATAAGGTAGACAATTGTAAAGAGCTCTTGGTGGTAACGTGATAAGTGAATGCTATTCATTTCTACAAGACTTATCGAACACGTATTCTCAGTAAAATTCCGAATTAGCATTAGCCAATTCTTATTACTCGTATGTACTGAGTTTTTTTTTTATTTTGTATGTCTAGCCAAAACCTTTTATGGCATATAATTTTTCCATTGACTTTATTATTAGAAAGGTTACAGGGAAAGTGTAATATGAATAAAAGAATTAAAATTATCATAAAATCATTCATTTATTATCTATTTACTACCTATCTAACAATAACATGCTTAATTTACAACTTAACCTAATTAAAACTAACTTACAAATATTTACAATATGATACAAACAAAAATAGAAATTATAGGGCTTTTCGTACAATGCCCATACAGCGTACCTATATGAGATAGAGAATATTGTCCAAATCATTTTTATTGCCGCGAAAGTGTCTCGTCAGCTTGTGAAATATTTCACTGTCACTCCGATTGCGTTTGAGATAATCGACAATGATTTAATCGCATACCGGATCAAACGGTTCTCGTCGTCCAATACTGCGCACATCCGTCTCACTGTGTCGAAATTCTTCAAGACACTCTTGTGTTTGTTGAGTTCGTCTTTAAAATAGAGTTTAAAGGGCTTTTCGACAGAACAAATCGTCGATCGACGTTCGCACTTGCGCGCCTCTACTGGGCTGTGACGGCCGTATTCGAAATTCTCCGTACATCGCCCATATAGCGTATATAAGGTAGAGAATATTGTCCAATTCGTTTTTCTTGCCGCGAAAGTGTCTCGTCAGCTTGTGAAATATTTCACTGTCACTCCGATTGCGTTTGAGATAATCGATAATGATTTGAACGCGTACCGGATCAAGCCACTGCGAGAAATGGTTCTCGTCGTCCAATACTGCGCACATCCGTCTCACTGTGTCGAAATTCTTCAAGATCCTCTTGTGTTTGTTGAGTTCGTCTTCCATTTGAATTTCGTATTCTCTCCAGTTATGCAGAGATACGTGGTCCTGGTATCTTCGATGTGCCTCCTTCCAATATTCTGCTTGGAGTTTGAGATCCCAAATGTAATCGGGAACGTAACGCAGTCGTACTTTTTCGAGGTCTGCTTTTGATACATTGCGTGTGAAAGCAAGTGTAAAAACAACCTCGTACTCTTCGTCTGTGATTTTCCCCACTATATTGTATGGCGATAACTCCGTAACTTGAGCCATCGCTAAGTATGGTTCTACTCGCGTTAAAGCTGAGCAAAGTAAACTTTGGTGATTGTCAAAGTGACGCGACGTGAACACTTCAAAGGTTAACAGAAGACTGCATAAGTTGACAAGAAACGCCGCGATTTTATGCAGTACGACCGATCAAATGGAGAGAAAAAGACGGCGCTATACGTTCAGCATAGTTTTACCCTTTCTCGCTACAGAACAATAACTTTAGGCAGCAGGTAGAAACATTGCGGTGCTCGTTATCTATTGTTGTCTAATGAGGTGATGAATATTTTTTTTGCCGAATTCCTAGAAAAACTAATAGTCTTAACTTATATCCTCCGATAAGGTAGACAATTGTAAAGAGCTCTTGGTGGTAACGTGATAAGTGAATGCTATTCATTTCTACAAGACTTATCGAACACGTATTCTCAGTAAAATTCCGAATTAGCATTAGCCAATTCTTATTACTCGTATGTACTGAGTTTTTTTTTTATTTTGTATGTCTAGCCAAAACCTTTTATGGCATATAATTTTTCCATTGACTTTATTATTAGAAAGGTTACAGGGAAAGTGTAATATATGAATAAAAGAATTAAAATTATCATAAAATCATTCATTTATTATCTATTTACTACCTATCTAACAATAACATGCTTAATTTACAACTTAACCTAATTAAAACTAACTTACAAATATTTACAATATGATACAAACAAAAATAGAAATTATAGGGCTTTTCGTACAATGCCCATACAGCGTACCTATATGAGATAGAGAATATTGTCCAAATCATTTTTATTGCCGCGAAAGTGTCTCGTCAGCTTGTGAAATATTTCACTGTCACTCCGATTGCGTTTGAGATAATCGACAATGATTTAATCGCATACCGGATCAAACGGTTCTCGTCGTCCAATACTGCGCACATCCGTCTCACTGTGTCGAAATTCTTCAAGACACTCTTGTGTTTGTTGAGTTCGTCTTTAAAATAGAGTTTAAAGGCCTTTTCGACAGAACAAATCGTCGATCCACGTTCGCACTTGCGCGCCTCTACTGGGCTGTGACGGCCGTATTCGAAATTCTCCGTACATCGCCCATATAGCGTATATAAGGTAGAGAATATTGTCCAATTCGTTTTTCTTGCCGCGAAAGTGTCTCGTCAGCTTGTGAAATATTTCACTGTCACTCCGATTGCGTTTGAGATAATCGATAATGATTTGAACGCGTACCGGATCAAGCCACTGCGAGAAATGGTTCTCGTCGTCCGATACCGCGCACATCCGTCTCACTGTGTCGAAATTCTTCAAGATCCTCTTGTGTTTGTTGAGTTCGTCTTTCATTTGAATTTCGTATTCTCTCCAGTTATGCAGAGATACGTGGTCCTGGTATCTTCGATGTGCCTCCCTCCAATAGTCTGCTTGGAGTTTGAGATCCCAAATGTAATCGGGAACGTAACGCAGTCGTACTTTTTCGAGGTCTGCTTTTGATACATTGCGTGTGAAAGCAAGTGTAAAAACAACCTCGTACTCTTCGTCTGTGATTTTCCCCACGATATTGTATGGCGATAACTCCGTAACTTGAGCCATCGCTAAGTATGGTTCTACTCGCGTTAAAGCTGAGCAAAGTAAACTTTGGTGATTGTCAAAGTGACGCGACGTGAACACTTCAAAGGTTAACAGAAGACTGCATAATTTGACAAGAAACGCCGCGATTTTATGCAGTACGACCGATCAAATGGAGAGAAAAAGACGGCGCTATACGTTCAGCATAGTTTTACCCTTTCTCGCTACAGAACAATGACTTTAGGCAGCAGGTAGAAACATTGCGGTGCTCGTTATCTATTGTTGTCTAATGAGGTGATGAATATTTTTTTTTGCCGAATTCCTAGAAAAACTAATAGTCTTAACTTATATCCTCCGATAAGGTAGACAATTGTAAAGAGCTCTTGGTGGTAACGTGATAAGTGAATGCTATTCATTTCTAAAAGACTTATCGAACACGTATTCTCAGTAAAATTCCGAATTAGCATTAGCCAATTCTTATTACTCGTATGTACTGAGTTTTTTTTTTATTTTGTATGTCTAGCCAAAACCTTTTATGGCATATAATTTTTCCATTGACTTTATTATTAGAAAGGTTACAGGGAAAGTGTAATATGAATAAAAGAATTAAAATTATCATAAAATCATTCATTTATTATCTATTTACTACCTATCTAACAATAACATGCTTAATTTACAACTTAACCTAATTAAAACTAACTTACAAATATTTACAATATGATACAAACAAAAATAGAAATTATAGGGCTTTTCGTACAATGCCCATACAGCGTACCTATATGAGATAGAGAATATTGTCCAAATCATTTTTATTGCCGCGAAAGTGTCTCGTCAGCTTGTGAAATATTTCACTGTCACTCCGATTGCGTTTGAGATAATCGACAATGATTTAATCGCATACCGGATCAAACGGTTCTCGTCGTCCAATACTGCGCACATCCGTCTCACTGTGTCGAAATTCTTCAAGACACTCTTGTGTTTGTTGAGTTGGTCTTTAAAATAGAGTTTAAAGGCCTTTTCGACAGAACAAATCGTCGATCCACGTTCGCACTTGCGCGCCTCTACTGGGCTGTGACGGCCGTATTCGAAATTCTCCGTACATCGCCCATATAGCGTATATGAGGTAGAGAATATTGTCCAATTCGTTTTTCTTGCCGCGAAAGTGTCTCGTCAGCTTGTGAAATATTTCACTGTCACTCCGATTGCGTTTGAGATAATCGATAATGATTTGAACGCGTACCGGATCAAGCCACTGCGAGAAATGGTTCTCGTCGTCCGATACCGCGCACCTCCGTCTCACTGTGTCGAAATTCTTCAAGATCATCTTGTGTTTGTTGAGTTCGTCTTTCATTTGAATTTCGTATTCTCTCCAGTTATGCAGAGATACGTGGTCCTGGTATCTTCGATGTGCCTCCCTCCAATAGTCTGCTTGGAGTTTGAGATCCCAAATGTAATCGGGAACGTAACGCAGTCGTACTTTTTCGAGGTCTGCTTTTGATACATTGCGTGTGAAAGCAAGTGTAAAAACAACCTCGTACTCTTCGTCTGTGATTTTCCCCACGATATTGTATGGCGATAACTCCGTAACTTGAGCCATCGCTAAGTATGGTTCTACTCGCGTTAAAGCTGAGGAAAGTAAACTTTGGTGATTGTCAAAGTGACGCGACGTGAACACTTCAAAGGTTAACAGAAGACTGCATAAGTTGACAAGAAACGCCGCGATTTTATGCAGTACGACCGATCAAATGGAGAGAAAAAGACGGCGCTATACGTTCAGCATAGTTTTACCCTTTCTCGCTACAGAACAATGACTTTAGGCAGCAGGTAGAAACATTGCGGTGCTCGTTATCTATTGTTGTCTAATGAGGTGATGAATATTTTTTTTGCCGAATTCCTAGAAAAACTAATAGTCTTAACTTATATCCTCCGATAAGGTAGACAATTGTAAAGAGCTCTTGGTGGTAACGTGATAAGTGAATGCTATTCATTTCTAAAAGACTTATCGAACACGTATTCTCAGTAAAATTCCGAATTAGCATTAGCCAATTCTTATTACTCGTATGTACTGAGTTTTTATTTTTATTTTGTATGTCTAGCCAAAACCTTTTATGGCATATAATTTTTCTATTGACTTTATTATTAGAAAGGTTACAGGGAAAGTGTAATATGAATAAAAGAATTAAAATTATCATAAAATCATTCATTTATTATCTATTTACTACCTATCTAACAATAACATGCTTAATTTACAACTTAACCTAATTAAAACTAACTTACAAATATTTACAATATGATACAAACAAAAATAGAAATTATAGGGCTTTTCGTACAATGCCCATACAGCGTACCTATATGAGATAGAGAATATTGTCCAAATCATTTTTATTGCCGCGAAAGTGTCTCGTCAGCTTGTGAAATATTTCACTGTCACTCCGATTGCGTTTGAGATAATCGACAATGATTTAATCGCATACCGGATCAAACGGTTCTCGTCGTCCAATACTGCGCACATCCGTCTCACTGTGTCGAAATTCTTCAAGACACTCTTGTGTTTGTTGAGTTCGTCTTTAAAATAGAGTTTAAAGGCCTTTTCGACAGAACAAATCGTCGATCCACGTTCGCACTTGCGCGCCTCTACTGGGCTGTGACGGCCGTATTCGAAATTCTCCGTACATCGCCCATATAGCGTATATAAGGTAGAGAATATTGTCCAATTCGTTTTTCTTGCCGCGAAAGTGTCTCGTCAGCTTGTGAAATATTTCACTGTCACTCCGATTGCGTTTGAGATAATCGATAATGATTTGAACGCGTACCGGATCAAGCCACTGCGAGAAATGGTTCTCGTCGTCCGATACCGCGCACATCCGTCTCACTGTGTCGAAATTCTTCAAGATCCTCTTGTGTTTGTTGAGTTCGTCTTTCATTTGAATTTCGTATTCTCTCCAGTTATGCAGAGATACGTGGTCCTGGTATCTTCGATGTGCCTCCCTCCAATAGTCTGCTTGGAGTTTGAGATCCCAAATGTAATCGGGAACGTAACGCAGTCGTACTTTTTCGAGGTCTGCTTTTGATACATTGCGTGTGAAAGCAAGTGTAAAAACAACCTCGTACTCTTCGTCTGTGATTTTCCCCACGATATTGTATGGCGATAACTCCGTAACTTGAGCCATCGCTAAGTATGGTTCTACTCGCGTTAAAGCTGAGCAAAGTAAACTTTGGTGATTGTCAAAGTGACGCGACGTGAACACTTCAAAGGTTAACAGAAGACTGCATAATTTGACAAGAAACGCCGCGATTTTATGCAGTACGACCGATCAAATGGAGAGAAAAAGACGGCGCTATACGTTCAGCATAGTTTTACCCTTTCTCGCTACAGAACAATGACTTTAGGCAGCAGGTAGAAACATTGCGGTGCTCGTTATCTATTGTTGTCTAATGAGGTGATGAATATTTTTTTTTGCCGAATTCCTAGAAAAACTAATAGTCTTAACTTATATCCTCCGATAAGGTAGACAATTGTAAAGAGCTCTTGGTGGTAACGTGATAAGTGAATGCTATTCATTTCTAAAAGACTTATCGAACACGTATTCTCAGTAAAATTCCGAATTAGCATTAGCCAATTCTTATTACTCGTATGTACTGAGTTTTTTTTTTATTTTGTATGTCTAGCCAAAACCTTTTATGGCATATAATTTTTCCATTGACTTTATTATTAGAAAGGTTACAGGGAAAGTGTAATATGAATAAAAGAATTAAAATTATCATAAAATCATTCATTTATTATCTATTTACTACCTATCTAACAATAACATGCTTAATTTACAACTTAACCTAATTAAAACTAACTTACAAATATTTACAATATGATACAAACAAAAATAGAAATTATAGGGCTTTTCGTACAATGCCCATACAGCGTACCTATATGAGATAGAGAATATTGTCCAAATCATTTTTATTGCCGCGAAAGTGTCTCGTCAGCTTGTGAAATATTTCACTGTCACTCCGATTGCGTTTGAGATAATCGACAATGATTTAATCGCATACCGGATCAAACGGTTCTCGTCGTCCAATACTGCGCACATCCGTCTCACTGTGTCGAAATTCTTCAAGACACTCTTGTGTTTGTTGAGTTGGTCTTTAAAATAGAGTTTAAAGGCCTTTTCGACAGAACAAATCGTCGATCCACGTTCGCACTTGCGCGCCTCTACTGGGCTGTGACGGCCGTATTCGAAATTCTCCGTACATCGCCCATATAGCGTATATGAGGTAGAGAATATTGTCCAATTCGTTTTTCTTGCCGCGAAAGTGTCTCGTCAGCTTGTGAAATATTTCACTGTCACTCCGATTGCGTTTGAGATAATCGATAATGATTTGAACGCGTACCGGATCAAGCCACTGCGAGAAATGGTTCTCGTCGTCCGATACCGCGCACATCCGTCTCACTGTGTCGATATTCTTCAAGATCCTCTTGTGTTTGTTGAGTTCGTCTTTCATTTGAATTTCGTATTCTCTCCAGTTATGCAGAGATACGTGGTCCTGGTATCTTCAATGTGCCTCCCTCCAATAGTCTGCTTGGAGTTTGAGATCCCAAATGTAATCGGGAACGTAACGCAGTCGTACTTTTTCGAGGTCTGCTTTTGATACATTGCGTGTGAAAGCAAGTGTAAAAACAACCTCGTACTCTTCGTCTGTGATTTTCCCCACGATATTGTATGGCGATAACTCCGTAACTTGAGCCATCGCTAAGTATGGTTCTACTCGCGTTAAAGCTGAGCAAAGTAAACTTTGGTGATTGTCAAAGTGACGCGACGTGAACACTTCAAAGGTTAACAGAAGACTGCATAAGTTGACAAGAAACGCCGCGATTTTATGCAGTACGACCGATCAAATGGAGAGAAAAAGACGGCGCTATACGTTCAGCATAGTTTTACCCTTTCTCGCTACAGAACAATGACTTTAGGCAGCAGGTAGAGAAACATTGCGGTGCTCGTTATCTATTGTTGTCTAATGAGGTGATGAATATTTTTTTTGCCGAATTCCTAGAAAAACTAATAGTCTTAACTTATATCCTCCGATAAGGTAGACAATTGTAAAGAGCTCTTGGTGGTAACGTGATAAGTGAATGCTATTCATTTCTAAAAGACTTATCGAACACGTATTCTCAGTAAAATTCCGAATTAGCATTAGCCAATTCTTATTACTCGTAGGTACTGAGTTTTTTTTTTATTTTGTATGTCTAGCCAAAACCTTTTATGGCATATAATTTTTCCATTGACTTTATTATTAGAAAGGTTACAGGGAAAGTGTAATATGAATAAAAGAATTAAAATTATCATAAAATCATTCATTTATTATCTATTTACTACCTATCTAACAATAACATGCTTAATTTACAACTTAACCTAATTAAAACTAACTTACAAATATTTACAATATGATACAAACAAAAATAGAAATTATAGGGCTTTTCGTACAATGCCCATACAGCGTACCTATATGAGATAGAGAATATTGTCCAAATCATTTTTATTGCCGCGAAAGTGTCTCGTCAGCTTGTGAAATATTTCACTGTCACTCCGATTGCGTTTGAGATAATCGACAATGATTTAATCGCATACCGGATCAAACGGTTCTCGTCGTCCAATACTGCGCACATCCGTCTCACTGTGTCGAAATTCTTCAAGACACTCTTGTGTTTGTTGAGTTCGTCTTTAAAATAGAGTTTAAAGGCCTTTTCGACAGAACAAATCGTCGATCCACGTTCGCACTTGCGCGCCTCTACTGGGCTGTGACGGCCGTATTCGAAATTCTCCGTACATCGCCCATATAGCGTATATAAGGTAGAGAATATTGTCCAATTCGTTTTTCTTGCCGCGAAAGTGTCTCGTCAGCTTGTGAAATATTTCACTGTCACTCCGATTGCGTTTGAGATAATCGATAATGATTTGAACGCGTACCGGATCAAGCCACTGCGAGAAATGGTTCTCGTCGTCCGATACCGCGCACATCCGTCTCACTGTGTCGAAATTCTTCAAGATCCTCTTGTGTTTGTTGAGTTCGTCTTTCATTTGAATTTCGTATTCTCTCCAGTTATGCAGAGATACGTGGTCCTGGTATCTTCGATGTGCCTCCCTCCAATAGTCTGCTTGGAGTTTGAGATCCCAAATGTAATCGGGAACGTAACGCAGTCGTACTTTTTCGAGGTCTGCTTTTGATACATTGCGTGTGAAAGCAAGTGTAAAAACAACCTCGTACTCTTCGTCTGTGATTTTCCCCACGATATTGTATGGCGATAACTCCGTAACTTGAGCCATCGCTAAGTATGGTTCTACTCGCGTTAAAGCTGAGCAAAGTAAACTTTGGTGATTGTCAAAGTGACGCGACGTGAACACTTCAAAGGTTAACTGAAGACTGCATAAGTTGACAAGAAACGCCGCGATTTTATGCAGTACGACCGATCAAATGGAGAGAAAAAGACGGCGCTATACGTTCAGCATAGTTTTACCCTTTCTCGCTACAGAACAATGACTTTAGGCAGCAGGTAGAAACATTGCGGTGCTCGTTATCTATTGTTGTCTAATGAGGTGATGAATATTTTTTTTGCCGAATTCCTAGAAAAACTAATAGTCTTAACTTATATCCTCCGATAAGGTAGACAATTGTAAAGAGCTCTTGGTGGTAACGTGATAAGTGAATGCTATTCATTTCTACAAGACTTATCGAACACGTATTCTCAGTAAAATTCCGAATTAGCATTAGCCAATTCTTATTACTCGTATGTACTGAGTTTTTTTTTTATTTTGTATGTCTAGCCAAAACCTTTTATGGCATATAATTTTTCCATTGACTTTATTATTAGAAAGGTTACAGGGAAAGTGTAATATATGAATAAAAGAATTAAAATTATCATAAAATCATTCATTTATTATCTATTTACTACCTATCTAACAATAACATGCTTAATTTACAACTTAACCTAATTAAAACTAACTTACAAATATTTACAATATGATACAAACAAAAATAGAAATTATAGGGCTTTTCGTACAATGCCCATACAGCGTACCTATATGAGATAGAGAATATTGTCCAAATAATTTTTATTGCCGCGAAAGTGTCTCGTCAGCTTGTGAAATATTTCACTGTCACTCCGATTTCGTTTGAGATAATCGACAATGATTTAATCGCATACCGGATCAAACGGTTCTCGTCGTCCAATACTGCGCACATCCGTCTCACTGTGTCGAAATTCTTCAAGACACTCTTGTGTTTGTTGAGTTCGTCTTTAAAATAGAGTTTAAAGGCCTTTTCGACAGAACAAATCGTCGATCCACGTTCGCACTTGCGCGCCTCTACTGGGCTGTGACGGCCGTATTCGAAATTCTCCGTACATCGCCCATATAGCGTATATAAGGTAGAGAATATTGTCCAATTCGTTTTTCTTGCCGCGAAAGTGTCTCGTCAGCTTGTGAAATATTTCACTGTCACTCCGATTGCGTTTGAGATAATCGACAATGATTTAATCGCATACCGGATCAAACGGTTCTCGTCGTCCAATACTGCGCACATCCGTCTCACTGTGTCGAAATTCTTCAAGACACTCTTGTGTTTGTTGAGTTCGTCTTTAAAATAGAGTTTAAAGGCCTTTTCGACAGAACAAATCGTCGATCCACGTTCGCACTTGCGCGCCTCTACTGGGCTGTGACGGCCGTATTCGAAATTCTCCGTACATTGCCCATATAGCGTATATAAGGTAGAGAATATTGTCCAATTCGTTTTTCTTGCCGCGAAAGTGTCTCGTCAGCTTGTGAAATATTTCACTGTCACTCCGATTGCGTTTGAGATAATCGATAATGATTTGAACGCGTACCGGATCAAGCCACTGCGAGAAATGGTTCTCGTCGTCCGATACCGCGCACATCCGTCTCACTGTGTCGAAATTCTTCAAGATCCTCTTGTGTTTGTTGAGTTCGTCTTTCATTTGAATTTCGTATTCTCTCCAGTTATGCAGAGATACGTGGTCCTGGTATCTTCGATGTGCCTCCCTCCAATAGTCTGCTTGGAGTTTGAGATCCCAAATGTAATCGGGAACGTAACGCAGTCGTACTTTTTCGAGGTCTGCTTTTGATACATTGCGTGTGAAAGCAAGTGTAAAAACAACCTCGTACTCTTCGTCTGTGATTTTCCCCACGATATTGTATGGCGATAACTCCGTAACTTGAGCCATCGCTAAGTATGGTTCTACTCGCGTTAAAGCTGAGCAAAGTAAACTTTGGTGATTGTCAAAGTGACGCGACGTGAACACTTCAAAGGTTAACAGAAGACTGCATAAGTTGACAAGAAACGCCGCGATTTTATGCAGTACGACCGATCAAATGGAGAGAAAAAGACGGCGCTATACGTTCAGCATAGTTTTACCCTTTCTCGCTACAGAACAATGACTTTAGGCAGCAGGTAGAAACATTGCGGTGCTCGTTATCTATTGTTGTCTAATGAGGTGATGAATATTTTTTTTGCCGAATTCCTAGAAAAACTAATAGTCTTAACTTATATCCTCCGATAAGGTAGACAATTGTAAAGAGCTCTTGGTGGTAACGTGATAACTGAATGCTATTCATTTCTAAAAGACTTATCGAACACGTATTCTCAGTAAAATTCCGAATTAGCATTAGCCAATTCTTATTGCTCGTATGTACTGAGTTTTTTTTTTATTTTGTATGTCTAGCCAAAACCTTTTATGGCATATAATTTTTCCATTGACTTTATTATTAGAAAGGTTACAGGGAAAGTGTAATATGAATAAAAGAATTAAAATTATCATAAAATCATTCATTTATTATCTATTTACTACCTATCTAACAATAACATGCTTAACTAACAACTTAACCTAATTAAAACTAACTTACAAATATTTACAATATGATACAAACAAAAATAGAAATTATAGGGCTTTTCGTACAATGCCCATACAGCGTACCTATATGAGATAGAGAATATTGTCCAAATCATTTTTATTGCCGCGAAAGTGTCTCGTCAGCTTGTGAAATATTTCACTGTCACTCCAATTGCGTTTGAGATAATCGACAATGATTTAATCGCATACCGGATCAAACGGTTCTCGTCGTCCAATACTGCGCACATCCGTCTCACTGTGCCGAAATTCTTCAAGACACTCTTGTATTTGTTGAGTTCGTCTTTAAAATAGAGTTTAAAGGCCTTTTCGACAGAACAAATCGTCGATCCACGTTCGCACTTGCGCGCCTCTACTGGGCTGTGACGGCCGTATTCGAAATTCTCCGTACATCGCCCATATAGCGTATATAAGGTAGAGAATATTGTCCAATTCGTTTTTCTTGCCGCGAAAGTGTCTCGTCAGCTTGTGAAATATTTCACTGTCACTCCGATTGCGTTTGAGATAATCGACAATGATTTAATCGCATACCGGATCAAACGGTTCTCGTCGTCCAATACTGCGCACATCCGTCTCACTGTGTCGAAATTCTTCAAGACACTCTTGTGTTTGTTGAGTTCGTCTTTAAAATAGAGTTTAAAGGCCTTTTCGACAGAACAAATCGTCGATCCACGTTCGCACTTGCGCGCCTCTACTGGGCTGTGACGGCCGTATTCGAAATTCTCCGTACATCGCCCATATAGCGTATATAAGGTAGAGAATATTGTCCAATTCGTTTTTCTTGCCGCGAAAGTGTCTCGTCAGCTTGTGAAATATTTCACTGTCACTCCGATTGCGTTTGAGATAATGGATAATGATTTGAACGCGTACCGGATCAAGCCACTGCGAGAAATGGTTCTCGTCGTCCGATACCGCGCACATCCGTCTCACTGTGTCGAAATTCTTCAAGATCCTCTTGTGTTTGTTGAGTTCGTCTTTCATTTGAATTTCGTATTCTCTCCAGTTATGCAGAGATACGTGGTCCTGGTATCTTCGATGTGCCTCCCTCCAATAGTCTGCTTGGAGTTTGAGATCCCAAATGTAATCGGGAACGTAACGCAGTCGTACTTTTTCGAGGTCTGCTTTTGATACATTGCGTGTGAAAGCAAGTGTAAAAACAACCTCGTACTCTTCGTCTGTGATTTTCCCCACGATATTGTATGGCGATAACTCCGTAACTTGAGCCATCGCTAAGTATGGTTCTACTCGCGTTAAAGCTGAGCAAAGTAAACTTTGGTGATTGTCAAAGTGACGCGACGTGAACACTTCAAAGGTTAACAGAAGACTGCATAAGTTGACAAGAAACGCCGCGATTTTATGCAGTACGACCGATCAAATGGAGAGAAAAAGACGGCGCTATACGTTCAGCATAGTTTTACCCTTTCTCGCTACAGAACAATGACTTTAGGCAGCAGGTAGAAACATTGCGGTGCTCGTTATCTATTGTTGTCTAATGAGGTGATGAATATTTTTTTTGCCGAATTCCTAGAAAAACTAATAGTCTTAACTTATATCCTCCGATAAGGTAGACAATTGTAAAGAGCTCTTGGTGGTAACGTGATAACTGAATGCTATTCATTTCTAAAAGACTTATCGAACACGTATTCTCAGTAAAATTCCGAATTAGCATTAGCCAATTCTTATTACTCGTATGTACTGAGTTTTTTTTTTATTTTGTATGTCTAGCCAAAACCTTTTATGGCATATAATTTTTCCATTGACTTTATTATTAGAAAGGTTACAGGGAAAGTGTAATATGAATAAAAGAATTAAAATTATCATAAAATCATTCATTTATTATCTATTTACTACCTATCTAACAATAACATGCTTAACTAACAACTTAACCTAATTAAAACTAACTTACAAATATTTACAATATGATACAAACAAAAATAGAAATTATAGGGCTTTTCGTACAATGCCCATACAGCGTACCTATATGAGATAGAGAATATTGTCCAAATCATTTTTATTGCCGCGAAAGTGTCTCGTCAGCTTGTGAAATATTTCACTGTCACTCCAATTGCGTTTGAGATAATCGACAATGATTTAATCGCATACCGGATCAAACGGTTCTCGTCGTCCAATACTGCGCACATCCGTCTCACTGTGCCGAAATTCTTCAAGACACTCTTGTATTTGTTGAGTTCGTCTTTAAAATAGAGTTTAAAGGCCTTTTCGACAGAACAAATCGTCGATCCACGTTCGCACTTGCGCGCCTCTACTGGGCTGTGACGGCCGTATTCGAAATTCTCCGTACATCGCCCATATAGCGTATATAAGGTAGAGAATATTGTCCAATTCGTTTTTCTTGCCGCGAAAGTGTCTCGTCAGCTTGTGAAATATTTCACTGTCACTCCGATTGCGTTTGAGATAATCGATAATGATTTGAACGCGTACCGGATCAAGCCACTGCGAGAAATGGTTCTCGTCGTCCGATACCGCGCACATCCGTCTCACTGTGTCGAAATTCTTCAAGATCCTCTTGTGTTTGTTGAGTTCGTCTTTCATTTGAATTTCGTATTCTCTCCAGTTATGCAGAGATACGTGGTCCTGGTATCTTCGATGTGCCTCCCTCCAATAGTCTGCTTGGAGTTTGAGATCCCAAATGTAATCGGGAACGTAACGCAGTCGTACTTTTTCGAGGTCTGCTTTTGATACATTGCGTGTGAAAGCAAGTGTAAAAACAACCTCGTACTCTTCGTCTGTGATTTTCCCCACGATATTGTATGGCGATAACTCCGTAACTTGAGCCATCGCTAAGTATGGTTCTACTCGCGTTAAAGCTGAGCAAAGTAAACTTTGGTGATTGTCAAAGTGACGCGACGTGAACACTTCAAAGGTTAACAGAAGACTGCATAAGTTGACAAGAAACGCCGCGATTTTATGCAGTACGACCGATCAAATGGAGAGAAAAAGACGGCGCTATACGTTCAGCATAGTTTTACCCTTTCTCGCTACAGAACAATGACTTTAGGCAGCAGGTAGAAACATTGCGGTGCTCGTTATCTATTGTTGTCTAATGAGGTGATGAATATTTTTTTTGCCGAATTCCTAGAAAAACTAATAGTCTTAACTTATATCCTCCGATAAGGTAGACAATTGTAAAGAGCTCTTGGTGGTAACGTGATAAGTGAATGCTTTTCATTTCTAAAAGACTTATCGAACACGTATTCTCAGTAAAATTCCGAATTAGCATTAGCCAATTCTTATTACTCGTATGTACTGAGTTTTTTTTTTATTTTGTATGTCTAGCCAAAACCTTTTATGGCATATAATTTTTCCATTGACTTTATTATTAGAAAGGTTACAGGGAAAGTGTAATATGAATAAAAGAATTAAAATTATCATAAAATCATTCATTTATTATCTATTTACTACCTATCTAACAATAACATGCTTAACTAACAACTTAACCTAATTAAAACTAACTTACAAATATTTACAATATGATACAAACAAAAATAGAAATTATAGGGCTTTTCGTACAATGCCCATACAGCGTACCTATATGAGATAGAGAATATTGTCCAAATCATTTTTATTGCCGCGAAAGTGTCTCGTCAGCTTGTGAAATATTTCACTGTCACTCCAATTGCGTTTGAGATAATCGACAATGATTTAATCGCATACCGGATCAAACGGTTCTCGTCGTCCAATACTGCGCACATCCGTCTCACTGTGTCGAAATTCTTCAAGACACTCTTGTGTTTGTTGAGGTCGTCTTTAAAATAGAGTTTAAAGGCCTTTTCGACAGAATAAATCGTCGATCCACGTTCGCACTTGCGCGCCTCTACTGGGCTGTGACGGCCGTATTCGAAATTCTCCGTACATCGCCCATATAGCGTATATAAGGTAGAGAATATTGTCCAATTCGTTTTTCTTGCCGCGAAAGTGTCTCGTCAGCTTGTGAAATATTTCACTGTCACTCCGATTGCGTTTGAGATAATCGATAATGATTTGAACGCGTACCGGATCAAGCCACTGCGAGAAATGGTTCTCGTCGTCCGATACCGCGCACATCCGTCTCACTGTGTCGAAATTCTTCAAGATCATCTTGTGTTTGTTGAGTTCGTCTTTCATTTGAATTTCGTATTCTCTCCAGTTATGCAGAGATACGTGGTCCTGGTATCTTCGATGTGCCTCCCTCCAATAGTCTGCTTGGAGTTTGAGATCCCAAATGTAATCGGGAACGTAACGCAGTCGTACTTTTTCGAGGTCTGCTTTTGATACATTGCGTGCGAAAGCAAGTGTAAAAACAACCTCGTACTCTTCGTCTGTGATTTTCCCCACGATATTGTATGGCGATAACTCCGTAACTTGAGCCATCGCTAAGTATGGTTCTACTCGCGTTAAAGCTGAGGAAAGTAAACTTTGGTGATTGTCAAAGTGACGCGACGTGAACACTTCAAAGGTTAACAGAAGACTGCATAAGTTGACAAGAAACGCCGCGATTTTATGCAGTACGACCGATCAAATGGAGAGAAAAAGACGGCGCTATACGTTCAGCATAGTTTTACCCTTTCTCGCTACAGAACAATGACTTTAGGCAGCAGGTAGAAACATTGCGGTGCTCGTTATCTATTGTTGTCTAATGAGGTGATGAATATTTTTTTTGCCGAATTCCTAGAAAAACTAATAGTCTTAACTTATATCCTCCGATAAGGTAGACAATTGTAAAGAGCTCTTGGTGGTAACGTGATAAGTGAATGCTATTCATTTCTAAAAGACTTATCGAACACGTATTCTCAGTAAAATTCCGAATTAGCATTAGCCAATTCTTATTACTCGTATGTACTGAGTTTTTATTTTTATTTTGTATGTCTAGCCAAAACCTTTTATGGCATATAATTTTTCTATTGACTTTATTATTAGAAAGGTTACAGGGAAAGTGTAATATGAATAAAAGAATTAAAATTATCATAAAATCATTCATTTATTATCTATTTACTACCTATCTAACAATAACATGCTTAATTTACAACTTAACCTAATTAAAACTAACTTACAAATATTTACAATATGATACAAACAAAAATAGAAATTATAGGGCTTTTCGTACAATGCCCATACAGCGTACCTATATGAGATAGAGAATATTGTCCAAATCATTTTTATTGCCGCGAAAGTGTCTCGTCAGCTTGTGAAATATTTCACTGTCACTCCGATTGCGTTTGAGATAATCGACAATGATTTAATCGCATACCGGATCAAACGGTTCTCGTCGTCCAATACTGCGCACATCTGTCTCACTGTGTCGAAATTCTTCAAGACACTCTTGAGTTTGTTGAGTTCGTCTTTAAAATAGAGTTTAAAGGCCTTTTCGACAGAACAAATCGTCGATCCACGTTCGCACTTGCGCGCCTCTACTGGGCTGTGACGGCCGTATTCGAAATTCTCCGTACATCGCCCATATAGCGTATATAAGGTAGAGAATATTGTCCAATTCGTTTTTCTTGCCGCGAAAGTGTCTCGTCAGCTTGTGAAATATTTCACTGTCACTCCGATTGCGTTTGAGATAATCGATAATGATTTGAACGCGTACCGGATCAAGCCACTGCGAGAAATGGTTCTCGTCGTCCGATACCGCGCACATCCGTCTCACTGTGTCGAAATTCTTCAAGATCCTCTTGTGTTTGTTGAGTTCGTCTTTCATTTGAATTTCGTATTCTCTCCAGTTATGCAGAGATACGTGGTCCTGGTATCTTCGATGTGCCTCCCTCCAATAGTCTGCTTGGAGTTTGAGATCCCAAATGTAATCGGGAACGTAACGCAGTCGTACTTTTTCGAGGTCTGCTTTTGATACATTGCGTGTGAAAGCAAGTGTAAAAACAACCTCGTACTCTTCGTCTGTGATTTTCCCCACGATATTGTATGGCGATAACTCCGTAACTTGAGCCATCGCTAAGTATGGTTCTACTCGCGTTAAAGCTGAGCAAAGTAAACTTTGGTGATTGTCAAAGTGACGCGACGTGAACACTTCAAAGGTTAACAGAAGACTGCATAAGTTGACAAGAAACGCCGCGATTTTATGCAGTACGACCGATCAAATGGAGAGAAAAAGACGGCGCTATACGTTCAGCATAGTTTTACCCTTTCTCGCTACAGAACAATGACTTTAGGCAGCAGGTAGAGAAACATTGCGGTGCTCGTTATCTATTGTTGTCTAATGAGGTGATGAATATTTTTTTTGCCGAATTCCTAGAAAAACTAATAGTCTTAACTTATATCCTCCGATAAGGTAGACAATTGTAAAGAGCTCTTGGTGGTAACGTGATAAGTGAATGCTATTCATTTCTAAAAGACTTATCGAACACGTATTCTCAGTAAAATTCCGAATTAGCATTAGCCAATTCTTATTACTCGTATGTACTGAGTTTTTTTTTATTTTGTATGTCTAGCCAAAACCTTTTATGGCATATAATTTTTCCATTGACTTTATTATTAGAAAGGTTACAGGGAAAGTGTAATATGAATAAAAGAATTAAAATTATCATAAAATCATTCATTTATTATCTATTTACTACCTATCTAACAATAACATGCTTAATTTACAACTTAACCTAATTAAAACTAACTTACAAATATTTACAATATGATACAAACAAAAATAGAAATTGTTCACGCGAGGATGTGAACATGCCGACGCAGCAGGCCAGTGACCGCAGTGAACCCGAATTGACGTAAACACTAGTTATTTGTCACTAAAATTATTGATTGCATCAGTTGTTTCACACAAATACATTAATAACTAATATACTCATACATGTAAATAGATTAATATAAATACCATGTAAATCTGTAAAAAACTCTCTTTCTACGTCACGAGCTACGCTGTTTCACTACGACGAGACCATCGACTCCTCTCACTGTTACTGCGCCTATAAATGGTTGCCGATAGCTCTGGCCTTACCCAGCCATAGTTATTGGTCGGTCCGTGAGGCTGCGGATCGGCAGTGAGAAAATCCCATCCGATACACCCTTCATCCTTCCCACCTTCCGTCTGTTACCTTATGTCTCATGGTAACAGGCTTCCCGCACTATATATATACGTATATATTGTAACTATATTTATGTTAGGGCTAGGTTGTTAGGGACAGCTAGGGTTGTTGATAGGTTACCGTCAACCCCTTTACTGTACATTTAGGTAACTGAATGTACATTTGGTCCTTCGAGCATTGTGAACCTAAATAAATTCGCGGCCCTCTTTGTCCCCCCTAGGGTTTATTTGACTAAAGACAGACAGACACGTTTCAGGTTTGGCAGGCTGGTGTCCTCAAATCGCATCAGTTTTGGTACACTCTGGGACAGACAGACGCTGTACTTTGCTGTATCCTGTAGACATCTCTCGTCGGTAGCGATTCGGTGACTGGCCTTCCACAAGCGGATCTCACCAGTTCATTGAGAAGGCGCATAAATACCGAGCCGAGAGTGTGGGAGAGGCGAGTACAAATAGGGTAGCTGTGTTAGGAGTAGGGTAGGGACTAAGGACGCTCAAGAAAGAAGATTGATCAGAAGACAATGGACATTCTTAGAATCAACGAACTCATCAAAAGCCAGGAAAACGACTACATTGAACTAAAAAGGATATGGGATAACATTAAAAAGGACTCATCATCAAGGAAATCTCAAAAATACATAACAGACAGAAGAACAACATTGAACAACGTTTATGAAAGAGCATCGCAGAACCACAGACTTTTACAAGACCAAGAGATTTTATCGACTCACAAATATTTGACACTAAATTATTTCGACACGCATATAAAGACTACCTATGATGTAGCCATAGACCACTTGAAGGAATGTGAAGACAAGCTACATCATATTAAAAACGTCACCGACATTCAAATAAATGACGAAAAACAAGAAGACACTACTATTTCACCTAAGTTATTATTAAAAGCTACAGTATACAGCGTGCTTTCTCCAAAAAACATAAGCCCGAGTAAATGACGACATGGGAAGATTTTCCAGCTTCACAAAGATGGTGAGAATTATATCTTACTGTTTGAGATTCATAAAACGACCTTGCCTCGACTCGAATTATGCGCAGCAGTATTATTGTCAAAATTAATAAACAAAGTAAAAACAGCACTTAATTGCGAAAATGTCTCCATCCATTGTTGGACTGACTCTATGATTACTATGGGATGGATTAAAGGAGAAGCAGACCGATGGCAAACCTTTGTCGCAAACAGAGTGTCAGAAATACAAGGAACATTACCAAATGCTACCTGGAATCATGTTGTTTCCGCAGATAACCCTGCTGACGTCATATCAAGAGGCATAGCACCCAGTATTATTGCCCTACAACCATCACGTGACAACAATAATAATACATGACGCACACGTAAAAACTTTACATGGCAGCAATCGACTCACACTATCATAAATATACAAACAAAAATAGAAATTATAGGGCTTTTCGTACAATGCCCATACAGCGTACCTATATGAGATAGAGAATATTGTCCAAATCATTTTTATTGCCGCGAAAGTGTCTCGTCAGCTTGTGAAATATTTCACTGTCACTCCGATTGCGTTTGAGATAATCGACAATGATTTAATCGCATACCGGATCAAACGGTTCTCGTCGTCCAATACTGCGCACATCCGTCTCACTGTGTCGAAATTCTTCAAGACACTCTTGTGTTTGTTGAGTTCGTCTTTAAAATAGAGTTTAAAGGCCTTTTCGACAGAACAAATCGTCGATCCACGTTCGCACTTGCGCGCCTCTACTGGGCTGTGACGGCCGTATTCGAAATTCTCCGTACATCGCCCATATAGCGTATATGAGGTAGAGAATATTGTCCAATTCGTTTTTCTTGCCGCGAAAGTGTCTCGTCAGCTTGTGAAATATTTCACTGTCACTCCGATTGCGTTTGAGATAATCGATAATGATTTGAACGCGTACCGGATCAAGCCACTGCGAGAAATGGTTCTCGTCGTCCGATACCGCGCACATCCGTCTCACTGTGTCGAAATTCTTCAAGATCCTCTTGGGTTTGTTGAGTTCGTCTTTCATTTGAATTTCGTATTCTCTCCAGTTATGCAGAGATACGTGGTCCTGGTATCTTCAATGTGCCTCCCTCCAATAGTCTGCTTGGAGTTTGAGATCCCAAATGTAATCGGGAACGTAACGCAGTCGTACTTTTTCGAGGTCTGCTTTTGATACATTGCGTGTGAAAGCAAGTGTAAAAACAACCTCGTACTCTTCGTCTGTGATTTTCCCCACGATATTGTATGGCGATAACTCCGTAACTTGAGCCATCGCTAAGTATGGTTCTACTCGCGTTAAAGCTGAGCAAAGTAAACTTTGGTGATTGTCAAAGTGACGCGACGTGAACACTTCAAAGGTTAACAGAAGACTGCATAAGTTGACAAGAAACGCCGCGATTTTATGCAGTACGACCGATCAAATGGAGAGAAAAAGACGGCGCTATACGTTCAGCATAGTTTTACCCTTTCTCGCTACAGAACAATGACTTTAGGCAGCAGGTAGAGAAACATTGCGGTGCTCGTTATCTATTGTTGTCTAATGAGGTGATGAATATTTTTTTTGCCGAATTCCTAGAAAAACTAATAGTCTTAACTTATATCCTCCGATAAGGTAGACAATTGTAAAGAGCTCTTGGTGGTAACGTGATAAGTGAATGCTATTCATTTCTAAAAGACTTATCGAACACGTATTCTCAGTAAAATTCCGAATTAGCATTAGCCAATTCTTATTACTCGTATGTACTGAGTTTTTATTTTTATTTTGTATGTCTAGCCAAAACCTTTTATGGCATATAATTTTTCTATTGACTTTATTATTAGAAAGGTTACAGGGAAAGTGTAATATGAATAAAAGAATTAAAATTATCATAAAATCATTCATTTATTATCTATTTACTACCTATCTAACAATAACATGCTTAATTTACAACTTAACCTAATTAAAACTAACTTACAAATATTTACAATATGATACAAACAAAAATAGAAATTATAGGGCTTTTCGTACAATGCCCATACAGCGTACCTATATGAGATAGAGAATATTGTCCAAATCATTTTTATTGCCGCGAAAGTGTCTCGTCAGCTTGTGAAATATTTCACTGTCACTCCGATTGCGTTTGAGATAATCGACAATGATTTAATCGCATACCGGATCAAACGGTTCTCGTCGTCCAATACTGCGCACATCCGTCTCACTGTGTCGAAATTCTTCAAGACACTCTTGTGTTTGTTGAGTTCGTCTTTAAAATAGAGTTTAAAGGCCTTTTCGACAGAACAAATCGTCGATCCACGTTCGCACTTGCGCGCCTCTACTGGGCTGTGACGGCCGTATTCGAAATTCTCCGTACATCGCCCATATAGCGTATATAAGGTAGAGAATATTGTCCAATTCGTTTTTCTTGCCGCGAAAGTGTCTCGTCAGCTTGTGAAATATTTCACTGTCACTCCGATTGCGTTTGAGATAATCGATAATGATTTGAACGCGTACCGGATCAAGCCACTGCGAGAAATGGTTCTCGTCGTCCGATACCGCGCACATCCGTCTCACTGTGTCGAAATTCTTCAAGATCCTCTTGTGTTTGTTGAGTTCGTCTTTCATTTGAATTTCGTATTCTCTCCAGTTATGCAGAGATACGTGGTCCTGGTATCTTCGATGTGCCTCCCTCCAATAGTCTGCTTGGAGTTTGAGATCCCAAATGTAATCGGGAACGTAACGCAGTCGTACTTTTTCGAGGTCTGCTTTTGATACATTGCGTGTGAAAGCAAGTGTAAAAACAACCTCGTACTCTTCGTCTGTGATTTTCCCCACGATATTGTATGGCGATAACTCCGTAACTTGAGCCATCGCTAAGTATGGTTCTACTCGCGTTAAAGCTGAGCAAAGTAAACTTTGGTGATTGTCAAAGTGACGCGACGTGAACACTTCAAAGGTTAACAGAAGACTGCATAAGTTGACAAGAAACGCCGCGATTTTATGCAGTACGACCGATCAAATGGAGAGAAAAAGACGGCGCTATACGTTCAGCATAGTTTTACCCTTTCTCGCTACAGAACAATGACTTTAGGCAGCAGGTAGAAACATTGCGGTGCTCGTTATCTATTGTTGTCTAATGAAGTGATGAATATTTTTTTGCCGAATTCCTAGAAAAACTAATAGTCTTAACTTATATCCTCCGATAAGGTAGACAATTGTAAAGAGCTCTTGGTGGTAACGTGATAAGTGAATGCTATTCATTTCTAAAAGACTTATCGAACACGTATTCTCAGTAAAATTCCGAATTAGCATTAGCCAATTCTTATTACTCGTATGTACTGAGTTTTTATTTTTATTTTGTATGTCTAGCCAAAACCTTTTATGGCATATAATTTTTCTATTGACTTTATTATTAGAAAGGTTACAGGGAAAGTGTAATATGAATAAAAGAATTAAAATTATCATAAAATCATTCATTTATTATCTATTTACTACCTATCTAACAATAACATGCTTAATTTACAACTTAACCTAATTACAACTAACTTACAAATATTTACAATATGATACAAACAAAAATAGAAATTATAGGGCTTTTCGTACAATGCCCATACAGCGTACCTATATGAGATAGAGAATATTGTCCAAATCATTTTTATTGCCGCGAAAGTGTCTCGTCAGCTTGTGAAATATTTCACTGTCACTCCGATTGCGTTTGAGATAATCGACAATGATTTAATCGCATACCGGATCAAACGGTTCTCGTCGTCCAATACTGCGCACATCCGTCTCACTGTGTCGAAATTCTTCAAGACACTCTTGTGTTTGTTGAGTTCGTCTTTAAAATAGAGTTTAAAGGCCTTTTCGACAGAACAAATCGTCGATCCACGTTCGCACTTGCGCGCCTCTACTGGGCTGTGACGGCCGTATTCGAAATTCTCCGTACATCGCCCATATAGCGTATATAAGGTAGAGAATATTGTCCAATTCGTTTTTCTTGCCGCGAAAGTGTCTCGTCAGCTTGTGAAATATTTCACTGTCACTCCGATTGCGTTTGAGATAATCGATAATGATTTGAACGCGTACCGGATCAAGCCACTGCGAGAAATGGTTCTCGTCGTCCGATACCGCGCACATCCGTCTCACTGTGTCGAAATTCTTCAAGATCCTCTTGTGTTTGTTGAGTTCGTCTTTCATTTGAATTTCGTATTCTCTCCAGTTATGCAGAGATACGTGGTCCTGGTATCTTCGATGTGCCTCCCTCCAATAGTCTGCTTGGAGTTTGAGATCCCAAATGTAATCGGGAACGTAACGCAGTCGTACTTTTTCGAGGTCTGCTTTTGATACATTGCGTGTGAAAGCAAGTGTAAAAACAACCTCGTACTCTTCGTCTGTGATTTTCCCCACGATATTGTATGGCGATAACTCCGTAACTTGAGCCATCGCTAAGTATGGTTCTACTCGCGTTAAAGCTGAGCAAAGTAAACTTTGGTGATTGTCAAAGTGACGCGACGTGAACACTTCAAAGGTTAACAGAAGACTGCATAAGTTGACAAGAAACGCCGCGATTTTATGCAGTACGACCGATCAAATGGAGAGAAATAGACGGCGCTATACGTTCAGCATAGTTTTACCCTTTCTCGCTACAGAACAATGACTTTAGGTAGCAGGTAGAAACATTGCGGTGCTCGTTATCTATTGTTGTCTAATGAGGTGATGAATATTTTTTTTGCCGAATTCCTAGAAAAACTAATAGTCTTAACTTATATCCTCCGATAAGGTAGACAATTGTAAAGAGCTCTTGGTGGTAACGTGATAAGTGAATGCTATTCATTTCTAAAAGACTTATCGAACACGTATTCTCAGTAAAATTCCGAATTAGCATTAGCCAATTCTTATTACTCGTATGTACTGAGTTTTTTTTTTATTTTGTTCGGGCACTCGCTACGTCCCTCTAGAGGAGCGCGGCCGGCGAGATCGGGGCTTCGCCCCCTGCTCGCGGTATCGGTTGGCACCCGCGACTACGGGTGCTTCTCTATGTCGCCATATAGGCCAAAGTATTCTTGTTTGGGTGCAGTAGGAGCGCCGCGACGCTGCTTGTAACACAGCGTCGCTACTTCGCGACACCCCGGCGGTCAGACCCCGCCAGGTGGGACCCCCAGTTGCCCAGGGGAGGCCCAGCGAGAATCGACCTGCGACGAGAGTGCCGACTTTGGTGGCGCTCCCTACTGTAGGTGAGTGACCCCCGCCTGTCACGCTTCCAGGTCTAGCCGGTCACGTTCCAGGCTGCAGGGTCGTGTGAGTGTGTGTGTGAGTGGTATTGAGTGTGTAACACCACCCATGTATGCAACCGAGTGCGAGTCAGCGCCGCGCAGCTTGGTGCGTGAGTTTATATGCGTGTAGAGTCGCGATTGTCTGAGGTTCGATGCATGCTATGCCTATATTAACTTAGCACACAGCGCGCACCGATCGTATGTAGTGTTGTAGAGTCTTTGTGAATGATTAAGTCGCGTGTAGGTGCGTGCGACTTAATCATAGGTCAATCCGGTGGGCATGAGCGTCAACGTCAGTAGGGTATTATTGGGCTTTCTATGCCACTGTCGGCAAGTAGCTCGGCTAGTGCGCCTCGCTACACGACAGTGGCATAGAATGCCCAATAATAAACGATTGACTCGACGGTAGAGCAAATTACTGTACTCTCTTCGAGATCTTGCAAGTTATACCACTGGCCGCCAGTAGCTAGGGCGAGTTCTCATTGCTACAAAACTCGCGTAGAATACCGAATAATGTACGATCGCTTCCAAACCACATAATCAATGATCTTGCGAGTTTGTCATTGTTCAAACGATCGCACTATCGCGAAAAAGATAGAGTACTATTTCAGTTTATAAATACAGATGCATTTACTCATTAGCAATCAGTTGGTTTCCAAGTGTAATCATGAAGTTTGTAAAGCAACCACAATCACTACATGTTACAATAATCTGCGAGGATGTTTGTAAGACTAGTTTTCGTCACGGAGAATTGTTACCTGACTCAGTTCGATGTATCATTTGCGGACAATCCAATTGTGGAAAAACCAATTTATTGATTGGTCTTCTCATACACGAAAATGGATTAAGATTTAAAAATGTTTATGTTTATTCGAAAACTCTGCACCAACCCAAATACATTTTTTTAGAAAAAGTTTTACAACGAGTACCAGGTATTTCACTTCAGAAATATCATGGAAATGAGGAAGTGCTAAGAGTTCAAGACGCGAAACCTAACTCTGTGATAATATTTGATGATGTTGCTTGCGAAAATCAAGATAGCATGCGTGATTATTTTGCAATGGGAAGACATAAGTTCATCGATTGTTTTTATCTAAATCAAACTTATAGTAAAATCCCTAAGCAGTTAGTAAGAGACAACGCGAACTTAATCATAATTTTTAAACAAGATGACATTAATTTACGTCATATTTATGAAGAACATGTCAACACTGATATGACGTGGATTGAATTTCGTGAAATGTGTTCAAAAATATGGAATGAGCCCCTCAATTATGTAGTAATTAATAAAGATTGTTTAAAAAATAAGGGATGTTACAGAAACAAATTTGATACCTTTGTAGTCTTTGATTAAGAATATAGTTATTTAAGTCCGTTACCTTCGTGATATTATTATTCTTAAATCATCGCTTAATCAATCACTATCGGCTTGTTTTTCTGCAATGGAAAAATTGTTAAAAAGACAAATAGTAGTTGCAGCCGAAGCTGTTAAGAAAAAAGTACGTAAAATGAGAAATGTTGACATTAACAATCAGCAAACACTGGAATCAGTTTTCAAGCCTGTAACAGGACCACTCAACCAGATTGCTAAAGCCAGTAAGCAGACTTCTTCACTGTGTCCTACAAAAAATGAAGAACTTCCGTTTATTGATAAAACTTTGCAGAATCAAGAAGCCAATGATAAAAAAGACAATTCAGATGAATATGAATCTGATATCGAAAGTGACTCTTCATATAAATCATTAGTTGAAAACAACCCAGGTCGTGACACGTCATCCTGGTCTGTATCCTCAGAAGCACTGTCAGATATTCCATTCGGTGTCAGAGTAGAGAACGGGAAATTGATGTTAGGTTCTGCTCGTATAACGATCGGCGATGAATATATCACTGTAGCTGGACGCAAATACCGAAATACGTCTGGTTTGAAACAGTTGTTATTGAAGAAGACCGTAGATTTAAACATGGTTACAGAGAGTGACATGCAGCATTATAAGTCAATGCTACTTGACACAAATGCACATCGACGAGACTATGAGCCGGATAAACCAATAAAAAGTAATAAAGGTCAAAAGTATATGCAAGTTATTAAGCCTTTTTTCAAACTACGAAGTACTATTCAGACCCCTCAATCGAAGGGAAAAGGATTACCCTTAACAAAAATGTGGAAGAAAAAATATTTAAAGAAAAACAAAAAACCCGACTGCGTCGAAACTAATTTAAAAAAATACGTAAAAAAATTAACTTAAATAAAAACTAAAAAGAAACAAACAAGCCCAGTAGTTTAGAATTCTGTTATGTAATACTAAATAATTACACAATTTAAATAGTTTTATAATCGATACACACATAAAACAAATCATACATTCTAATGCAGAACAGAACGACTCACAGTCGGGGCCCATTCAAATTTTACCAATCAAATCTTCCCAAGGGGCCCCGACTGTGAGTCGTTCTGTTCTGCATTAGAATGTATGATTTGTTTTATGTGTGTATCGATTATAAAACTATTTAAATTGTGTAATTATTTAGTATTACATAACAGAATTCTAAACTACTGGGCTTGTTTGTTTCTTTTTAGTTTTTATTTAAGTTAATTTTTTTACGTATTTTTTTAAATTAGTTTCGACGCAGTCGGGTTTTTTGTTTTTCTTTAAATATTTTTATTTTATTTTATACTTTTTGTTACGATTCATTGACTTCGTTATAAGATGGTTTTTTTTTTTTCGGTGGGAAAATCATCTTATGACATCTCCCGGCCTTGGGCGGGGCGGGAGATAGTGTCAGACTTTTACTGACTAAAAACCCACTCCTGTTCCTTCATTGCCTTTCGTACCAGGGCCGAGTCTTCCTTTCAGAATTAGACCCTTGGCCCCAGTAGGCTTCGACCCTGCTAGGCCCCTACCGTTGCTGACATCTCCTTGAGGCGCGCGTGGAACAGCACGCGCCGTCGACGACTTGGGCTCGGTCCGGACGGTTACCGGACGGCCGGAAGGCGAGCCACCCATTGCTCGCCGTCCGCAAGCCCGCGCCTACGATGGCCAGAAATCGGGATCGGAATCCCGGCGGCGATTGGGGCGTGAGGACCGTTGCCTCACGCGATCGGCCGCCTCCTTTGCTAGCATTACTGCTTCGCAGAAGGAGGCGACCGCCTGCCACTCCTCCTCGCTCCGGACCATGGCCTGTACCAAGGCCCGGCGCGAGAAATCGCCGCCACCGATAGCCCCCACGAGGACACGGCGTTGCTCTGCCCAAGCGGGACACACCTCCACCGTGTGCTCCACCGTGTCCTCCGGGTGGTCCACACAATGGTGACACCCGGGCGTTTCTTCCGCACGAATCCGGTGCAGGAACCTCCCGAACTTACCATGTCCAGTGAGGACCTGCGTCATGCGGAAGGTAAGGACGCCGTGTTGCCTTTCCAGCCACTCCTCAAAGAGGGGACTTACCGCCATAATTATGGCGTGCCCAGCACTGGGTTGCGATAGTCGCTGTCGCCATTCCACCATGAGACCCCGCCGGAGCTCTGTCCGCCATGCCGCGACTTGTCGTGGCAGCGGAGTTTCGCCCCGACGTTGCATCTCCACGTGCAGATCGTGCATGCGTGCAAGGCCTGTTGCCACCAGGTCCCATGGTGGCTGGCCAGCAAGGAGGCTCGCCGCTTCGCGGGAAACCGTGCGGTATCCCCGCACCATCCGTATGGCCATGACCCTCTGGCACGCGTTCAGCTGGGCCGCCGGTCGCTTTCGCAGTGACGGCGCCCACACCGGCGCCCCATAAAGGGCCATGGACTGTACGATGCCAGCGTAGAGCCTCCGGCAGGAGGCGTCTGGACCCCCAAGGTTGGGCAGGAGCCGCTTGAGGGCAGCCCCAGTCCGATTCAGTTTGGGAGCCAGACGTCGGAAGTGCTCCTCGAAATTCCACCGGCTATCAAGGACGAGTCCCAGGTACTTCATCGTCGACCCGACACCGATGTGAACTCCTCCTACCGTTAATTGGGAGCGCCGAGGCGGCGCGCTCCGAGGGCCGTGAAAACACATGGCCTCGGACTTTTGCAGTGCCACCTCGAGTCCCAACTGCTGGATCCTATCAACGACTATCGCAACCCCGCGTGTCGCTAATTCGACCGCCGCCTGGTACGACTCCCCCTGCGCCAGGACCAGCGTGTCGTCTGCGTAACAGACCACGCTGACCCCGTCAGGGAGGTCGCCGCGCAGCACGTAGTCGTAGCCGATGTTCCACAAGGGCGGTCCTAGTACCGATCCCTGCGGAACACCGCACGACATCTCTCGCCGTTTCCACTCTCCCTGGTGACCAGGGTAGATGATGTACCTGTCCGACAGGTAGGCCTCGATCATACGACAGAGGTAGTCGGGCACCCGGTGATACCGGAGTGCCCTCATAATGCTACTCCAGGGCAGGGAATTGAAGGCGTTGGCGATGTCCAATGACACCGCCACGACACACCTGCCCTGGGACACCGCATCCCCCGTCGTGAGAGCTCGCACGCGCATGATGGCGTCCACCGTAGAGCGCCTCCTGCGAAAGCCGAATCGTTATAAGATGGTAAATTTCGCAATCTAGTCATTTCATTGAGGGAGTTAATATCGTGGGGATTATTAAGTAACTTGCGGTGGTCTAAACTACTGATGATTAGTCCCTCTAGAGACCTAACTCGGCTCAAAGCTACATATGCTTGACCTTTTGCAAAAATGCGTAAACTTAAGTCAACCACAGCTCGGTCCAAAAGTCCAAAGTAGTTCCTTGGAGCTTGTGTACAGTTACACCCTAGTACAACATCAACGGCAACATTTTTCGCTCTATTTTACCCTGTCCGCGAAGTGCATCGAATTCTGTCGTCGATGGTTCGATTCTGACTCCTACTCCAGGAACATTGTTTTTAATTGCTTTGTCGTCAAATTCTATATAAACAGCTTGTGGCAATTCTCCGGGTTCCAATTGGTCCCTCCGAAGAGCTGGCCACTCAATTGTCCTTATAACACCCATTGCTCCGTTAACAAGACCATGGGTAACATTCAAATTTCTTCGTAACATAACTCGTGACCCTAAATCGATTGTTAAATATTTAACGATTCCTCCAGTTTTGTTAGGATCATCAGAAACATATACCTACATCTTTCAGTTTTTAACCATATGTTTTCGATTCTACTGATATATCAACTGCATGTAATTTATACAACCTAGTAGTTTTTGCCAATATAGTTGTCATCTTTTGCTTATGTTCATAGACCTGTCTAGTAGATGGGAAAACTCGAATGATTTGATTTACAAACGTGCATCAAATGAACAACGCCATCTATCGAGTTTGGTGGTAAACTTTTTTTTACCAAAAATATTTGTTCTTCATGCTTTTTCACTGTTTTTTTTTTATTTGTGTATCGTTTATACTTGAAATGAAAACTTAAATCAATAAGTAAGAAAATTAGCGAGAATGATTGTTTTGTTAAACAACTTTAAATCGTTATATATCCTAAACTATTATTTAAAATGAAAAATGATAAAAGAAACCTAAAGATGATTTTAAAATACCTATTCAACGACACCCCACTTGACATAGTTCATCGACTTTTTTTTTTTCATTTTGACAATATGGCGTCTGGTTGTAGCTGTGGTGAATTTTGATTACTGCCATGTCTTTAGTGACACTCGCAAGGTTAAGACGAATCGATTGACGTAAGAATTATCAAAATCGGCCTACGCATTTGGTCTCTAGAACGCCACATAGAAACAAACATACATACATACATACATAGACTGATAAACACATTACCCTCCTTTGCGTCGCGCAGTCGGGTAAAAAGGTTGATTTTGTATATTGGAACGATCCAAATGAACTGGTGGATAGATTAAAATTATTAATTGCATCTCGAGATGCTGGTAACACAGGATTAGATAATGAAATTATATCTATCATTGAAGAATTACGTGAAAGTAAAATTATAAATAAATAAAACACCTACATATTTTAAAACGTGTGTTCATTTTATCATAAACCTCACAACACAATACACCTTAAACATGAACGTAGATAAATTCGGACATCATATTCATAAAAGAATGCGATTATCAGAGTTATTTGAGATTAATGAAAATACCTTATTAAAATCAGAAAACGGAGATTTTGATTTAAAAACATCGAGACTGAGAGGAATAAAAAATCCAGTAGAAGCTGGTGATGCAGTGAACAAGGATTATGTAGATCGAATGAGTGCTAATATGATAAAAGAATTTAATACACTTATTGGTACATTGCGTTCACAAAGTATTATAGATGCACGGGAAACAGTTCAAAAGCCAAGATACCTGCAATTATAAGTCATTTGCAAGATAAGTTTTATACTAAAGAAGAGGTCGACAAATTACTTCAAAAAACTCAGTAATGACAAAACAGCAAATTGTTAATGAAATACACAAAGCAGCACGAAGAAATTTCCTTAGACGTCCTGTCATTCTAAAGGGAGTCGATGACTTGTGGCAAGCTGATCTGATGGACATGCAAAACCTAAAGAAATATAATAAAAGTTATAATTACATTTTAGTGGTGATTGACTGCTTCTCAAAGTATGCTTGGACAGAGCCATTAAAAACAAAAAATAAACTCGATATTACTCGAGCATTCAAAAAAATATTGATAAACAGCAAACGCAAACCTGATAATTTACAAACGGATATGGGAACAGAGTTTTATAACAACTCATTTCAGATGCTTATGAAGTCATACAATATTAACCATTACTCATCATATTCAACCAAAAAAGCTTCGATTGTAGAGCGACTCATTAAAACTATTAAAAATAAATTATATAAATGTTTTAGTCTGAATGGAAACTATAAATGGTTAGATTTACCGTTACAAGATATATTAAAGACATATAACAACACAAAACATCGAACAATTAGAGTTAAACCAATCGAAGTGAATAAAGCTAATGTATCAGTTATAGAAGAAAATATAAAAAAATCATTTAAACATGTCCCTATTTGTAGAAAACCTAAGTTCAAAGTGGGTGATTTCGTTCGGATCAGTAAATACAAACACCAGTTTGAGAAAGGTTATACACCTAATTGGTCAACTGAAATATTTACCATAAAAAAGATTAATTTTACCATACCTGTTACATATCATTTAGAAGATCAGCAAAAGCAAGCTATATTGGGAACTTTTTACGAGCAAGAACTTCAAAAATCTAACTATCCTGGTGTTTATTTTATAGAAAGAGTTTTAAAAAGAAAAGGATCAAAAATGTTCGTAAAATGGTTGGGTCTAAACCATTCAGAAAACAGTTGGATAGACAAAAATGCAATTGTGGGTTAAAATAATATTAATATAAACATTATTTTTGCACTATTTTCATCATTGCAATTCGGACAATGCAAGGAGGTGAACTAGTTAATTCATTAATTAATAATCTGCCGTTTGAACTTCATTTACCTGGTTACAATTATTGCGGGCCAGGAACCAAACTCCAGAAACGATTACAACGAGGTGATCGCGGTGTGAATAAGCTAGACGAAGCTTGTATGCATCACGACATTGCCTATGCAAACCATACAGACTTACCCAATCGCCACAAAGCCGATTTACAACTATTAAATATGGCTAAACAAAAACTTAAGTCGAAAGATGCCAGAAAAGGTGAAAAACTGAGTTCATGGATAGTGAGCAAAGTTATGAAAGCTAAATTAAAATCTGGTGCCGGCGTCAAAACGTTTAAGAGTTTCGTGTCAAAAATAAGTTCAACGATCAAGAAACTGAACCCAAAGGATAACAAAACATTAATCAACGTTGCTTACTGGAAGTCACTTACTTGGAAGTTACTTACTTGGAAGTCGGTAAAAATACAACCGAATTGATAACCTCCTCCTTTTTTTTGAAGTCGGCTAAAAAAATGGTGAAGGAGCATTACCTTTCACTTTGATTTTTTCTTCTCCTGGCTCAATTATATATTTAATATTTATTAGTATATGAACGAGATGGCGCTGCGCCGTCATGTTTACATTGAGCTCTGTGTATTTTTTATTGTAAAAATAATAAAAATGCGCAAATCTGTGTTAATATTCAATAAAATTGACAAGTATAGTGCAAAACGTCTGTAACAATGTTATCCAAAAAGTATTTGAACAATTGACAAAGTTATTGTGTTAAATGTGTTGAACAGTTATCAAAGAAAACAAGTTATAAACAGTAAGAACTGCTACGATCAGTCAGTGACAAATGTGTACTGTGTATTCTAAGACAACATTTACTCAAGTTACTCAGTGAACATTCATATAAAACTAAAAAAAAAGTGAATAAAATCAACGCAAATACGACGACTTATGAGAACAATAATATTACAGTGTAAGACGGTATATTAGCAGCAATTATGTGTACGTAATAGCAAAACTAGATCTTTACGCCAAACATGACTGAATAATTACATTGAATGCAGTATCATAATATTATTATGTGAATTAATTGAAATACAAAGAACTACAATACCGTTTTTTGCAATAGATTTCAAATAGTGGACTTTGGACTCAATACATGTATAACAACTAGCGCCAATACAGCCCCAAGTGGTGCATAGAGTAACATAAAAAGTAACACTACTGGCCACCAGAGGTCGTAAAACTGTCAATTGGTGTGACCATACTCAAAAAATTATTAAAAATTGGTAGTAATTTTATTGAATTTTGAAACCATCACAACAAAAAGCGACAATGGCTTCGAGAAATAAAACCAACACAAAATCACAACTCTATTGCAATATCTCGCACCTACAAAAAGATATCGCAGATCTAGAGGACCAGTTAAAACAAGCCGGAAATGAAATAGTAAACCTTAAGGATCAAATTTTAAGTCTTGAGAAGATAGTAAAGGTAAAAGAAAAGAAAGAAAACCATAAGGAAGAAAACTTTTCATTGGATGTTCTGAAGGAAAATCGCGTGCACAAAATATATATTTGTGGCACACAACAATGCGTTGGACTTTCTTCTGCATTGATACGGTCACGAGTGGATACACCCTACGTTAAGTATACCGTCACGTCTGAAACAAAACCACACGCGCTTACCAGTGACGTCTTTAAAAGCTGTCAAAACATTAAGTTATCGTGTAATGATAAGCTCATAGTCTGTGTGGGCGAAAATGACTATGACATAAAGATTTTGTCTTCTCAACTTCGACAACTTCTCAGTAAATTCCGTAATAATAATGTCATTGTTCTGAGTCTACTGAAGAATATGTATATAAATGTAGATGACTTAAACCAAACTTTACGCAATATTTGCAATGAATACAAAAAATCTAGCTTTGTTGATTCTAATTACAATTTGTTTAATACCTGTAAATCTATAAATTATGTTATTGACTATGACGACTATGAGAAAAAATATTTAAATGTTAAAGCACTAAAGAAATTAATATTGAGTAACCAACTAAATCTCAAAAAATCTGTCAATAAATGTGAAGTCTATCGAAAAGGAACAATCCCATATTACTTTGCAAGAAAACAGTCTGCACACGATGCCACAAATGAACCCGGCATTGAAAATCCTACTACTACAAAAATGGGTACTATACCTTACTATTTTAAGACTGAAGGCAGGAATAAGCTTTTTCGTTAAAAACAGTGGTGAGTCACAGATCTTTAAAATATTACACCAAAATATCGCTAGCATTTTATCTAAACAAGAAATTTTAGAACTAACGTTGCTAGAATTACGAGACGCGCATGATGAACCCGATATTTTATGTTTTTCTGAAACTTTTATGCGTGCCGGAAACGAAAACTTTCTTAAAATAAATAATTATTCCTTGGCTACTGCGTTTAGTAGAGACCAACAGAGAGGGGGAACCTGTATACTTGCAAAAAGGGGCATTACTTATAATGATCTTACTTGCGTTAAAAAATATTCGACGCTTAAGTCTTTCGAGGCCTGTGGCATTGAAATCCCATTGCATAAATTATTAATAGTATGTGTTTATAGAACACCAACATCTGACCCCAACGTATTTCTTAATAAATTGGACCTATTGATGGGTGAATTACTCAAAAAATATGGGACAAGTGTAAAAGTAGTTATTGCAGGTGACTTTAATATAAATACTCTCAAACCAGGGAAAGTCACTACCTATCTAACAGATCTATGTAATACGTACAAGTTGCAACTTCACATTAATGTCCCAACTCGGAAAGATTCGTGTATAGACCACATAGTAAGTAACATCAAGACTTCATCTTCCAAAGTTTTGCCTCTTCACTTATCTGACCATGACACAGCACAACTGTTAGAATTTCCAGTAAAAGAACAAAGTTCAAAGTGCAAACAATACTTTATTTATAAGAAAGATTACTGCACCGATAATATAAATAAATTTAAAGAATGCCTCACAAATATTTCATGGTCAGATGTCCTCTTAGAAACTGACACAAATAAGGCGTTCAATCAATTCCATGATTTTTTATGTTTGTTATACATATAGCTTATGCTTTCCAAAAATAAAAATAAAGATTAAAAATTCTAATGCATTTAAACAAAAATGGCTAAGTAAGGGTCTTAGAAATAGTTGCAAAACTAAGAGATTTTTACGATATCACTATTACAAGAACAAAACATTATCACACAAAATAAGATATAAAAAATACTCAAATATTTTGAAAAAGTGTATTGTTAAATCGAAAATGAACTCAAACATCAATTTTATAAAAAATAGCAAAAATAAATGCAGAGCAACTTGGTCAGTTATTAATCATGAATTTGGGAATGTGAAATCAGGTATTAATAATATTTCTGAAATACAATCAGATAAGCAAGTTCTGACAAACCCTACTGACATAGCAAATGCTTTTAATAATTACTTTATTGACTCGACTAATACTTTGACATCCAATAATCAATATTATTATAATGACACTAATTTTAATTCAATTCCTAACTCCATGTTTCTTAGACCCATGACTGAAGATGAAGTCAAAAAGGAAATAATAGCATTAAACAATACTAACTCTGAAGGTTATGATGGAATAAATACAAAAATAATTAAAGCGTGCAGTACAGAATTGATTCCCATTTTGACATATTAAATTAATCTCTCGTTTTCGTCAGGTATATTTCCTGATGCCCTGAAATTATCAGTCGTAAAGCCGCTGTACAAAAAACACGATAAAAAAGACGTTAAAAACTATCGCCCGATTACTCTTATTCCCATATTGTCAAAGGTTTTCGAGAAATGTATGCTCAAGAGACTTGTCGACTTTTGTAGCAAATTCAATATTATAGCAAACGAACAGTTTGGATTCCAAAAGCAAAAGTCAACCACACAAGCAATATTTACTCTTGTGAGCAATATCCTGAGTAATCTAAATAATAATAAATTAACAACAGGTCTTTTTTTCGACCTATCTCAAGCTTTTGATTTTGTAGCGCATGATGTATTATTGAGAAAGTTGGAAATCCTGGGAATAAGAGGAGTTGCTCTGCAGTGGATTTCGTCTTACATAAGTGATCGAAAACAATACGTTGTTATAGACAATGTAAATGAAGACTTACTTACTTCCCACTGCTCTGATTCTAGGATAAATAAATGTGGCGTCCCTCAGGGAAGTGTACTAGGTCCCATATTGTTTTTATTATATATAAATGACATACCACTGGTGTCTAATCATAAATTTATATTATTTGCAGATGACATTTCAATTATCGTGACATCTGATAAAAAATCGATTTCTGATCATGAATTAGATATTAATCATACTATTGACAAAATTTTACAATGGCTACAGACTAATAAATTAAAAATCAATTTAGATAAATCAAATTATATTCAATTTAATAAGTCAAAACATGCCAAATACAATTTTAAACTTAATGTTGACAGACTTAAAGAAGTAGCACAAACTAAATTCTTGGGTGTGCTCATAGATCAAGACTTAAACTGGAAAGGACATTTAGATGATTTATGCAATAGGATTAATAAATTTACTTACGCCCTCAGACAAGTAAAGAACGTAACAAACGTAAAAACGGCAATCACTACATACCATGCATATATCGAATCAATTTTAAGTTATGGGCTTGTTATTTGGGGGAACAGTACGGATAAAGACAGAGCATTCGTTGCACAAAAGAAGTGCATCAGGGCTATTTGCGGACTTCGACCTGACGAATCCTGTCAGTCATATTTTAAGAAGTTAGGTCTGTTACCACTTCCTGCACTTTACATATACGCAATCTGTAACTTTGTCTATAGTAATAAGGGATTGTTCAAGAAAGCTTATGAAGTAATCTCTCGTCCAAGGGATCCAGACAGACTTGTAACAGAGGATAATCCTAAATCAGCCAAGTATGCTAAAAGCTGTCTTGTGATGTGTGTACGCATTTACAACAAAATCCCGAAACAATTAAAATGTACAAATAATGCAAATTCATTTAAAAAAAAGCTGTATAAATGGCTGAATGGACATAATTTCTATGACATTAATGATTTCTTTGACCTAAAATTATAATATTGTATACTTTACTACTTACTGTTATTTTGACCAAAAATTTTTGCATGCAATTGACACATACTGTGTAGCTAAACATGTGGACATTGTAAAATCAAATAAGACTAAAACCATTATACCATGTTTAAGGCAAATAAAGACATCTTATCTTATCTTATCTTATCTTACGCAGCGGCAAAAAAAATATTTCCAAAAATTTCAAAAATTCGAGTACCGCGTGTGATACCATTGCCAAAAACTGGAGGAATTCTACCTTTAATCCCAATTTTTGCTGGTTTATCGGCTTTAGGTACTTTAGCTGGTGGTGCGGCGGGTATTGCAAAAACTGTAAACGATTACAAAACTAGTCAGCAAAATTTGCAAGAAACAGTAAGACACAATAAGGCCATGGAATCTTTAAAGTTAGGCAAGGGCTTATACATTAAGTCACATAAAAATGGTAAAGGTTTATTTATAAAATCTTCAAAAAACTAAGAAATAAGCTACCTAATCGTCCTCTAACTAATGTAGATATTCAAAAGTATGCACGTAACATCCCCTACTTTCGAGGAGTCTACATGAAAGATCAATTACCAAGGATGCCAAAACGGATTGAATGTGGTGTCGTTAACTTGGATAATTATAAGAATGTTGGAACACATTGGGTAGCTTATGTTAAAGTTAACAACTATTGTGAATATTTTGATAGCTTTGGGGATTTGAAACCTCCATTGGAATTAATGCGATATTTTAATAAATGTAATATTTTTTATAATTATACTAGATATCAGAAATTTAACACAGAAAACTGTGGTCACTTATGTTTAGAATATCTAAGGACTTTTTGGAATAAAAACGTATAAAAATTATAATTTTCTTTTATTTCTATCATTTGCAAGATGTCATTCACATTGTCAATAACTGGAAACTCGTCAACTTTATCTACGTACTATCCTAACACATTGCAACTAAATGAACAGTATGAGTGTGCCTTATTGCATTTCTCAACATTTAATTCTATTCCAAACATCGACAAAACAAATAACAAATTCTATTATGGCTCTAACGAAGTTATTGAAATACCTGAAGGCACCTACGAATAGCAAGATATTAATGATTACTTAAAATCTAAAATTAAAGATGCGTCAATCAAACTGCAGTGCAATAACAATACATTAAAAACTACTGTATTCTGTACAAAAAACATAAATTTTAGTAAAGAGGATACTATCAGAAATTTATTAGGTTTTGATAAGCAGATCTTGGAACCAAATAAATGGCATGTGTCACAGTTTCCAGTCAACATTTTACCTACGACAGTGATCAGGATCGAATGTGATATCGTAAGCGGCTCGTACACAAACGGAAAACCGAGTCACATAATTCACGAATTCGCGCTTAACGTACCTCCTGGCTATAGAATTATAGAAATTCCAAAAAACGCAATATACTTTCCAGTCAACCAAAACAACATAAGCTGCATACATATCCGATTGATAGATATAAATAACCGCTTAATAAATTTACGCGGTGAAGAAGTGCAGCTGTATTTGCATCTTAGAATCAAAAAATGATTGACTACAATAAATATGTGCATCAACAAATTCAAAATATCAGTCCCGCTCAAGCATCCACCCCATTAAGAGCTCGCTGTAAGAAGATAATAAAATTAACTAAAGACAACAAGACATTTCTCAAAGTGATTGGTTTACTAAAATGAATATCTTAGACGTTTTATCCGCTCCAACTTATGATAATACGGTTGAAGGAATTGAATTTCATTCTTACAAGCCCTATGTAACTAGTCTTAATAGAAACGACGAAATTCGCATAACTATTAATCAACAGGACTTGTACATTCTCCCATCAGCGAGTACCTTGTATTTGGAAGGATCCGTTATCGTTAGCAAAAAGGATATGAAAGATAAAGCCACTAGTGTTCATTTCACGAATAATGCTTTACTCTACTTGTTTCAAGACATAAGGTACGAGTTAAATGGAGTAGAAATTGATAGAATAAAAAATGCTGGCGTAACTACCACCATGAAATCATTAATATCAATGAATGAGAACGAATCAAAGACATCGAATTCATGGGGCTGGAATATAGATGGTACAAAAACATTAACGGAGGTAATTTTTCTGCTTCTATACCACTCTGTAATATTATCAGTTTCGCAGAGGATTTCAAGAAAGTCGTGATAAATTGTAGGCACGAACTGATATTGCTACGAAGTAACACTAACCTGAATGCTGTAAAACTTAACACTGGTGAAATTGTAGAAGACGTACAGATAAATAAAATCATTTGGCGCGTGCCGCACGTTTAAGTGTCTGACAAGGAAAAAATAAGTTTGCTGAAACTATTAGAAAAAGATCGACCACTCCAGATGATATTCAGAAATTGGGATCTGTACGAATATCCTGCTTTACCTAAAACTACAAAACATACCTGGTCAATCAAAACATCCTCGCAAATAGAGAAACCAAGATACATTATTATGGGACTACAGACAAATAGAAAAAACAATAGCAGTTCTGATATGTCTCAGTTCGATCATTGTCATGTTCGTGATGTAAAAGTGTACCTCAACTCTACTTACTTTCCGTATGAAAACCTAAATGTGAGTTTCGCGAATAACAGAATCGCTTTATTATACGAGCAATACGTAAGATTTCAACAGTCTTATTACGGGCGTCGACCGGAGCCCTTATTAAGTGAAAAACAATTTAAAGATTTGGCGCCACTATTTGTCATCGATTGCTCTAGACAAGCTGATAATGTAAAGACAGGCCCTGTTGTAGACGTAAGAGTGGAAATCGAGAGTGATTCAGAAATACCCGATCAAACTTCTGCGTATTGTCTTATATTGAATGACTGTATTATTGAATATAAACCTTTAAGTAATACAGTCAGGAAAATATCATGAATCCGAATACTGTCATATTAGATGTTCAAGGGTTTAAAGATCTGTACAATAATTTTATAATAAAAGAGTTAGCTTTTGCTACCCGTGATTATACGCAAACATTTTTAATAAAACCACCATACTTGTTTAAATACTTAACAAGTGACGAAAAGAGGCAAGTTAAATGGCTGGAAAGAAACAGAGGCATTTATTGGAACGAAGGGTATATCGACTATAAAGAATTTCATCGTGTAATCGTTCCCTATCTAGAAAATAAGGAAATCGTTGTTAATGGTTTGGAGAAAGTAAAGTGGATAAAGGAACTTTGTGAGAACTGTAAAGTATCAGACCTTGGTACTGAAGGATGTCCTAATTTCTATATTTTACATAAAAAATACTGTGAAGGAAGAATTAATTTAAATTGTATAAAACATTTAAAGCATTGTGCTCATAAAAAATGTGTTATGTATAAGAAAGTATTTAGAGTTAAAAATGTGTACCTACTTATATGGTTATTGGTTTTATAAATAAAAAATCATTTGTATAGTAAAACTGCTTTTATTTTGTTAAACACCCAACACTTCTTCAAATAAAACACTCTACTTTAAAATTAAATAAAACAACATAATAAGTACTAAATATTTGCCTAATCAACTTCTTACGCAAACAGATATATATTAAAAATCACTATCTATTAAAGATTTAGATATTTTTTTAACTAAAGATTCAGTTTCGTCCATAACATTGTCGATAGCGTCTTTAACAATGTATTGAGCACTTATAATAACGTTCTCACTGTCACTGTCAGTGTCACTGGTTTGCGAATTGTTATTGGTTAGATCTACGACTGATATTTTTATTAATTTCATGCCTCGTCGCTGTAATCGGCTCATCACAAAAGATTTAGTTGGATTGTGCTTCTTCGACTTTTCCCTGCATCGCTGTTTTGACGTTGTTTTTTGTTTTCGTCACATATTTGCTGTGCTCGGGTTCGTTGTGAAGCGTTTCGGAGAATCCTTCATAAGGATTTTGAGCGTACTGGCTAAACATAATCTCTGATTCTGTATTCTGGAACAAAAATAGACGCTCATTAAGTTTAAACTAAACCGTAGACGTTGATATAGTGCTGCATAAACGAATTGTCAGCGGGTTACAACATTCATAGCAGATTCACTAATAGCTTTGAGCAAAATTGCTGAAAACTCTATCGCTAGTTATTAAACAAAATAAAAATAAATTGAGAAACTTACCAATTACATGCTCGCGATAAGCAATACGTTGTGTGCTTCGTACAAGTACTCAAGGTGAGTTTTATTTCGTAAATGACAAAAAAAAAAAAATACCATCGCAACGATTCCCAATTTAGATTAAAATGTTAACTAAGCTTTTCTGAGGGTAATGCACTGTTACGTGTTTGTAATAGGTATTTTGTATGATCAGCGTTATGCAATTGACGCAAACATGGCTCTTCAAAATTTGTATAATCAGTCTTATTGTATTACGTACAAAATACATTTTGCCTCTGAAAAATGAACGATCCAAGTTTCAACGCGCAGTTCATGTTGCAACTTGAATCTTGGTCGGGTTTCATTTTATTTAACCAACTACAAAAAAGGAGGATGATGTCTTAAATCATAAATTAAACAAGTAGTCATAGTCATTCACATTTTATTTATATTTTTACAATAACTTAGGTTTTTAAAACTATGAATTATATTTATCATACATTAAAAAGTTGTTTAGGTATATTTTAAAAGCTATATTAAGATTACGTACGTTACATAAATCATATTCGAACTCTATTTTTTTTTTTTTTTTTTATTATTGATAGGCTCGCGTTTGACCACCATCTCACCTGATGGTAAGCGATGATGTGGCCGACGATGGAGCACGCTTGCCTAGAAGTAACCTATTCACTCTTGACTTAAAGACCCCTAGGTTGTAGCTATCAGGGAACACAGACTCGGGCAGGGAATTCCACTCCTTAGCTGTACGCATTATGAATGTGTTCCCAAAACGCTTTGTACGTATGGGTGGGATGTCCACCATGTACCGATGGCGCAACGCCGTACGTCTAGTGGTCCGATGATGGAACGGACTTGGTGGAATTAAATTGTGCAATTCCAACGCACACTCCCCGAAGTGTAATCGATAGAAAACCGACAGGCCAGCAACTCGGCGTCGATGTTCAAGGCTTTGGAGTTTTGATTCGACAAGTGCATCATCACCGATGATTCTCTTGGCTCGCTTCTCAATCGACTCCAGAGCATCAAGCTGGTATTTGGCAGACCCATCCCAAAGATGAGAGCAGTATTCCATACACGATCGAACTTGCGCTTGATAAAGTTTGAGCAGCTGTTCCGGCGTGAAGTACTGTCTCACCTTGGCCAAGATCCCCAATTTTTTGGCAGCCTGTTGAGCTTTAGCCTCGATGAAAGAGCCGAAATTGAGGGTAGATGACAACGTTACCCCAAGAAGCTCAAGGTCACTGGTTATCGGCACGGTTACACCCCGGAATGATGGAGCCGGGTGGAATTGGCTCCGTTTGGCGGAAAAAAGACACGCCTGGGTTTTAGCAGCATTGAACTTGACCAGATTGGCATCGCCCCAGTCGGATACTGCCTTCAAGGAAAAGTTCAAGCGTTCAACCATAGCCTCTCGGAAAGACTGGATCTGTGACCCACTAGCACGTGCATCAGACACGTATCTCTCAGCAACAGTGCTATCGTCTGCATACCCAAAGGTACCGGGTTTAAGAAGGTCGTTTATGTGCAGCAAGAACAGTGTTGCCGAGAGTACCGACCCCTGAGGGACCCCGGCATTAATTTCCATTTGACCGGACGAGCAGCCATCAATAACCACTCGGATGGATCGCCCCCTCAAGAAGTCTGCGATCCAGTCACACAGACCAGTGGGCAGACCGAAGGAAGGAAGCTTAGCAATAAGGCTATCATGCCAGACCCTGTCAAAGGCCTTCGAGATATCAAGGGAGACTGCAAGTGCTTCCCCATGCTTCTCGATGGCCTCGCTCCAGATGTGAATGGCATACGCTAGAAGATCCCCAGTTGACCGATTTCGGCGAAAGCCGTATTGACGATCACTGAGGATGTCATTAGCTTCTAGGTATGCCAGGAGCTTATTATTGATCACTCGTTCCATACTCTTGCAGAGAATGGACGTTACCGAGATAGGTCTGTAATTAGCAGGGTCAGCCCGACTACCCTTCTTGGGCACGGGTTGCACGTTAGCTTGTTTCCAAGCCATCGGTACTTTTCCAGCCTCAAACGAAAGACGAAATAAGCGTGTCAGGATCGGAGACAGTTCAGGCGCACAAGTTTTTAAAACAATTGCTGGTATCCCGTCGGGACCACTGGCTTTATTCACGTCAAGGTTACGTAGCACCCTACGGACGTCCTTCTGATGGATGCGTATGTCTGCCATAGTCGTCTCGCATCGCTCAGGAGAGGCAGGGGGCCGCGCGTTACCGGAATCAAGACGTGAAGATTCCGCAAAAAGAGAGGCAAATAGATTTGCTTTCTCCTCAGCGGTGTGGGCCAGCGACCCATCGGGTTTCAGCAGTGGTGGTAGTGAGGGACGGCAGAAGTTCGATTCAACAGATTTAGCCAGGGACCAAAACGCTTTACTACCTGCTGGGTATGAAGCAAGTTTGTTCCCAATTCGGCTAATGTGGTCAAACCGAGACCTCCGCATCACCTTCTTGCAGGATTTGGCAGCCCTATTATAGGCTCTCTTTTTTTGAGTCACGTCACTTGCCTTGCGCCTACGAGCGTCGACCCATTCTTGGTATGCCGTATGTTTAAGCGCTTCAGCGCGATTACATTCGGCGCCAAACCAAGGTCGAACCTTGTCAGACATTGTTACATCAGAGAATGGAATGTAATATTCCATCCCCCGACGCAACACATCCGACACTGCGTCCGCGCACAACGACGGATCAGCGGAAGAGAAGCAAGTAGGCTGCCAAGGATAGCATGCGAAGAAAGAACGCATACCATCCCAATCTGCTGACTTGTATCGCCAAACCCGCCGGGTGCCTCTTGGGCTGGGATCGGGCGGGGAATAGACGGATACAGATTTCACCAGACAATGGTCGGAACTACCTATTGGTGAAGATATCGACACTGAGTACCGGTCCGGATCTGTAGTCAATAGAAGGTCCAAGCAATTGGCCATGTGTGACTCAACATCCGGCACCCCCTGGACCAGCTGGGTGAGATTTAACGCTAGCGCTAGCTTCCGCGTCTCTCGCCCAGCATGGTCTGTGCACTGGTATGGGAAGAGCCACTCCTGATGGTGGGCATTGAAATCCCCCAGTATCACCAATTGGGCAGAAGGGTACCGCTGCTGAGCCACATCCGCCGCCTCACTAAGGTGCTGTGCGAGCCTGGTTGTCTCCTGATCACCACTGTGCGAACGGTAGACACAAGCATAGACAATTTGATCTATGCCAGTGTCCACCAAAGCCCAAAGCGTGGAGTACCTGGAGTCCTCAAGATTGCGGAGACGCCGATAGCAGATGTCGTCCCGGGCATACATACATACACCCGCGCGTGGTTTAAAATGGTGCTCCAGGGTAAACCCTGGGTAAGATAAGTACGACACGTCTGACGGACTACTGATCTGCGTCTCCGAAAGAAAAAGTCTCTCTATTACTAATTAGCTTAATCTTAAAATACATTTTCGCTCTTTAAAATAAGTGAGTGACCCCAGGCACGCGTTGATATTCCATCTACAGATATTGAGCGTTTATCGTCATTTCGAGATAAAGCAATTTTGTTGACACTCTTAGTAAATATTTCGTGCTTTATAGATTTAAACATAATATTTTTTCTACGAATAATTCCACCATTTAATAAAATATTTTCATAATCTGTTATATTTAAGTCTCTTACTACACTTGATTTTACTCCTTTTGCTTTTTTAATGACTTTATCGATGGTTTTTATTGAGTAAAGCTTCGATCTCAAACCAACAAAATCTGAGATATATTTTCCTCCCATTTCGTCTTTGAACAAACCTGGCACTTTTTTGTTCATAATTGGTATGTTAAAATCATTTTTATCATCATAGTTACTGGTGTCGAAATATTGCAAAAAAATACACTTCAAGTCATGGTAAAAATCAAACGTGAATATTTTATAAACAAACGAATCGGTATCTGTATAACACAGCTGCACTCGATCTTCATAAAAAGGTTTAACAATATTATAATGAAAGTCATACATGTGTGTCTTAGAAAGTTCTAATACAGTGAATCCAATATAAATAGGTTTATCTAAAATAATTTGGTCAGGTTTCATTTGTATTGCAACTAACTTTTCAGTTAGAATAGAAGCGCTATGGAAATAGGGGTTGGCTACAAGTCTCTCGGAGGATATAAATTTCTTAGTTCGAATAGATTGATCACACCATTGATTAACTAAATGAACGGTTACTCTATTTTCAGTATTTTCTAATGTCTTGCCAAAAACACTGTTGTCTTACAACTTAAAAAAGTCTTGTTCGAAAGAACTTTTTGCCTTTTGTCTTAATCGAGTGTTTAATTCTATGTACTGTTTTAAATAGGGACTTTGTCTAAAAGTCCCTATTACTAGCGCTTCCTATTATTAGTGCTTTATGAACTTTACGTAATATTAAACCATGTTCTAAACATTTTTTTAAATGAACGTAATGTATTACGTAGTTGTACTTATTATGCAAATTTGCAACTAGTTTCTTCGTTTTACCTCCTGGAGGTATACATTTCTCAGGACAAAATGGTAAATCATTGTGGTGTTTGTGTAAATGTTCAGGATAAAAAAGATCGACTTCTAATATAAAGCCCCACTCAGAGTTATTCTCGATATTTTCTACACGAAAATTAGTTAATTCAATTTCATCAAGAAATCTAAAACTAGAATATGGTAAATACTGACACATGCTGAAGCCGTATAGGTTATTACAGTCTAGATATACTATAAAACTCTGAGGCTGTGATGCATCATGTTCTGGCATGTATTTGTGATTTGCTTTTGCATACCGATGGGAACACATGCACAAGCCACCTCGTAGGTATACCGCTTTGAATCATTCTGATGATAGCTAGATCCGAAATCAGTTCTAACTGAACACCTGTTTTTAGCAACATTGCATCGAACGATAAACTGGGTGCAGTTATGTAAAAGGCAGGATCGAGTTTGTAATATTGTTTACATGTTTTCCGAAAATTTTGAAATATGTCTGTCAACAAAAGCACGTCAGTTTTTAAGTATAGATCTGTAAACTCGCCTAGGTCAGTAATATTGAATTCAGCCCATACATTCTGAGCATGATTATAATCTTCATCGCTTATACCTTCGTTCGTCAAAGAATTATGGAAATAATATTTCGATGGTAATGACTTTTGTTCGTAACATTTCCAATCTTTCATATAGTCATAGGGGTACACACCTTTACGAATTAGCAAACTAAATTGTGTTTCATCAGAAAAATTTGATTTAAGGTTAACAAAATCGTCTACTTGCAAAGTTTTAGCAAGTTTGTCTAAGTCTAAGTTTGTTTGCCTCTTCTCGGCGACCATTCTCTGTAGGTGGTTGGGCAGGGGAGGAAGACACGGTGGTAGTCGCCGCCCTTAAGGCATCCTGAATGCAGACGGTGAGCTCTGCGGCAAGATCGTCAACGTCCGCGGCAGTGTTGATAGGCCGAGTGGGCGTCGTGATTATCATCGTGCAAACTTAGTCCAGTCCGTTTTGTGACGTGGCGCAGGAGGAGTAAGTCGGGTTGGGGCCCCTTCGAGGACGACAAGTACCGGCTGGTGGTCTGACAGTAGCTCGTCGTCCAGGACTCGCTGGGTGATCTGGTGATCCAGACCACGGTGGGCCACGATGTCCAGCACGTCCGGTGTATGTAGCGTATGATCGGGGTAGTGGGTAGGTGTCTCGGGGCCGGACACCGCGTACCCATGGGCCTCCGTGTCAGCGAAGAGTCGTCTCCCCCTGGTGTTCGTGGTGTTACTGTTCCACGCTGGGTGCTTGCTGTTGAGGTCGCCGGCAAGGATTGTCGGATTGGGCGACTGAGTAATGAGCCCCCGTAGCTCAGCTGCGTCAAGCGACTCAGGTGGGGCGTAGACAGCGTAGATGTTGATGTCCTTGCCGGCCAGGTGGATCTGAACACCCAGCGCGTATAAGGTGCTGAGTGACGGCAGGGGGAGTTCTTGATGGACGACTCTACGCCTCACAATTACCGCCAGACCCCGGTAATTGTAGCCGATCGCCGACTTCTCATCTTTCCTATAAACGAGATACCCCGGGAACTTGGCTCTGTCCGTAGGTCCCAGCAGTGTCTCGCTTATGAGCGCCACGTCAATGTTCTGCTCATTGAGGAGGTGGCGGAGGGGGGCGACCTTGGCTCTAAGACCGCGGGCGTTCCAATGCAGTATCCTCAACGGCTTACGGGGCATGATAAAGGGCAAGAAGGGCCGCCAAACCGTCGAGGATTACCAGGGCCGGGTCTTGGCCCTGCCTAATGGCCTGGATCAGGTCCATCAAGAGCTTTATAGCGCAGGCGGTAAACTCCTTCCGCTCCTCCATGGTAGCGGAGGAGGTGGCTGCCATCATTGGGTTGTTGACCGCTGTCGCGACGTTATTGGTTGGGGGGGCCGCTTGTCTTGCGACTTCCCCCACTCTCCTTCCTTGTGAGGACGTCGCCTGCGCCATAGTTGGAGTAGGTTCCGCCCGCGTTGGTCGCTGTTGTTGGGTGGGGGGGTTGGGGGCTTCTTCCTCCCTTTCTTCCCTCCCCTCTTCCCCTTCCTCCGCCCTGAGGAGGGGGGGGGGACTCTGTCCCTGGGGCCATTTGCCACCGGCATCAGTGTGGCACTTGGGGCCTCGGTGTCGTCTGCTGTGGGGGCCTGGGGGATGGTCGTCCCAGGCCGAGTGGGTCTTCTAGTAAGGGCGGTGGTGCCCGCACGTTTGTTCCTCGTCTCCGCGAGGAACACGGGGCACTCTCTTCTGGAGGCTGGGTGTGGTCCGCCACAGTTGGCGCACGTTGCTGGTTCAGAGCGCGGGCGCGGACAGTCGCGTGCAGAGTGCCCTAAGGAAGTGTGCATATTATTAAATTTACAGAGGCTGTTAATAAGGAGAGGAGGGTGTTTATGGGACCAATAACGGGAGTTAGGAATTAAATCAACAAGAGTACGTAGAAGAGGGAGGAGAGGATGGGTTTTGTAATCGATAACTTTATAAAAAAATCTGCCGCAGAGGAATTGTCTACGGAGGTGAAGTGGAGGCTCTAAACATTCTACCTGAAGGGCATTAATGGGAGAGCATCTCATAGCACCCGTGACAATGCGTAAGCATTTCGATTGAATTTTTTCCAGTTTGGCAAGGGCGATTCTGTTGCATGGCTCCAGAAGAAAGCTCCTATAATCAAAATGACATTATATAAAAAAATTTGGGAAGTTGGATGAGCTCCCCAGCGAACTCCAGAAAGGGCGCGTAGGACATTAACACCCTTTTCGCATTTTTTGGAAATATGTTCCAAGTGGTAGACGCCAGATAATTTTGGGTCAAGTATAAGGCCAAGAAATTTTACTTTTTCCTGAATCTGTATGGGTTCATTTTCAATGTGTAGATTGATTGGAGGAAAGTTCCGTTTACGAGAGAAGGCCACTGCATTACATTTAGAAACTGACAGACTTAGGCCGTGATCGGTCAGCCACTGATTTAAGTAATGAAGGGCAGAATTCAAACGAGATGAGGCATCTGAAAATGAAGCTGAACTACAGTAGAGAACAATGTCGTCGGCGTATTGTAAGATTTTGCAGAAACAGCTCACTGAAGACTCCAAATCGTGCGTGTAAATGTTATAAAGGATAGGGCTTAAGACCGACCCTTGGGGTAGGCCCTTCCACACTAAGCGGGGGGAGGAGAGGGAGTTTTGATGACGAACGGAAATAGAGCGGGACATAAGGAGATTACAAATGATGTTGACCATCCTCACAGGTATACTCAGCTGAAGCAGCTTTTGCCTGAGTATTGGAAGTTGGACATTATCATAGGCTGAGGCTATGTCTAGGGAAACACCAAGAACGCTTTCATTATTGGAGAAAGCAATACGGACATCTGATAGGAAAACACTTAGGCTATCCAAAGTGCCCATGCCTCTTCGAAAACCGAATTGAGAACTGGGTAAAACACCTTTGGATTCCAAGATCCATTCGAGTCGATTCTTGATGAGATACTCCATAATTTTAGCCAGGACAGAAGAGAGTGCAATAGGTCGATAAGAGGCAGAATCTGTTGGGTCTTTACCAGGTTTTAGAATTGGGATAACGATCTGTGATTTCCAGGAGTCTGGGACTTGACCAGTTGAGAAAAAAGAGTTAATTAGGCTGAGAAAGAGTAGTTTACAATTAGAAGAGGATTTGGAAATGAAGGAGTAAGGGATTCCATCAGCACCTGGAGCAGAGTCCTTAAGATGATCTAACGCACATATTAGTTCTGAGAGGGAAAATAGGTCATCAAATCTATCAGAGGAAGTAGGAGAAGAAGGATCTATAGTGGGAAGGCATTCAAAACTAGGAACGAAGGGGGGGGCTAATTTTGTTATAAATTCCTCCAGCCAGAAACTAGCGTCATTGGAAGAAATATCGAGAGACTGGCTGTCACAAGCTTGGCGGTAGATTTTTATTTTCCTCCATACTAGAGAAACAGGAGTACGTGGAGAAAGTGATTCGCAAAACTTGAGCCAGCCACATCTTTTTTTTTTGCTAATAGCCTACAGGTGCTAGCAGAAATCTTCTTAAAATTTAAATAATCAGACATGTCTAGACTAAAGGAAAAAGCGTTTTCTGCTTCTTTTCGTTTACGAATACTTTCAGTGCACTCAGCATCCCACCAAGGTGGAGAGGGAATTAGGTCTCGAGCAGAGTTCTTCAAGGGGATTGAGGAATCAGCCGCTCTCAACAAACAATCAACAAAGTCATTGTAGAGGGCAAGGGAGTTGGAGGGGTTAATTTGGGGGAAGTTTTGGAGTTCTGAGTCCAATTGGGACGAGAACTTGGACCAGTCAGCTTGGGGTAGGCGGTATCTTTGAAGGGGTTGAATAGGTGGGCTACGTGGATGGGAACTTGGAAAAGATATTAGAATGGGGAAATGGTCACTCCCATAAGAGTTAGGAAGAACTGACCAGGAGAGTGAGGACACTAAAGAAGGGGAAGAAAGAGTAAGGTCAGGAACACTAATATTTTGGGTAGGGGATACCCTACGGGTAGCAGATCCATCATTAAGGACACACAGGTTGCAATTGTCTAAAAGGTCTAACAGAAAGCTGGAACACGGGTCATTACAGTGAGAGCCCCAGAGGGTGTGACGGCAATTACAATCACCCATCACAATCAGAGGAGATGGGATGGATGAAAGGATAGAGTTGAATTCAGAGAGAAGGCTAGGATTGGGATGAGGAATATAGGCAGATACATATGATATGTTCATGACTCTTACGGCCACAAAACCAGGAACTCTAAAAAGAGATCCAGGCCTGAGCCAAGTCTCCGAAACGGCAAAGACGACGGGTTTATGACGGTTTATAAGGTATATGATCTCGTGTTTTTTCCTACGAATAGATCTACAGTTCCACTGAAGGGTTTTTTCTATTTTGGCGAGTCCAAGATTCGAGGAGCTGTTCAACTAAAATAACGACATTGTCCCGTATTGCGTCACTGAATTTTGATAACATGTTTATGAGGGAGCAAGCCAAAAGCTCTATTAGGTTATCATTTGGAGTGGGAAGAGGAGTTGTCTCAGTATAAGGATAGTTAAGAGCACAGCCATTAGGTCGGACGACGCCGCATACGTCACAACCTCATTGAACGCGAGACATGCGGCGGTCAAAATGCCATCGACGAACTCCCAGAGTGGCTGTCAAAATGGCGGCTCTCAGTGAATATGAGTAAAACACAGGCGATAGCCATTGGGCAAGGCCACCTCCTACCACCTCTACAGCTGCAAGGTGTCGACGTCGCGTGGTCCCACACGATAAAGTACCTAGGGGTCACGATCGACCGTCGCTCTCCATGGGCAGTCACGTCCGCCAGGTAATCGCGAAGGGAAGGACAGCCCGCGCTCTGTTCTCCCCAGAGCTCTCATCCCGCCTCCCACTACGCGCTAAGTTGGGCGTGTATAATAGTAGATTATGTGACTAGGGGATAAAGCAGTGTCTTTAAGTCGCGGGTGGCGGATGTTGAATTCCGAACGAAACGAAGGTTGCTAATTTTAATCCCGAACGATAGTGAGGGATTTATATAATTAACTCCCGAGCATTGCGAGGGAGTTAATAAAGAAACCTGAGTGAAGTGAGGAATTCAAGCCGCCCAAGACAAAGACAGCTTTATCCCCGTGTTGGATACTCTACTTTTTACACCATCTGTGAGATAATTAAAACACAATTTAGTAAAAGAAATAATATAATACAGAAATTAATATAAGTATTATTTACGAGTTAATCTTAACTATCACTCAAAATGTTTTGAGATTTGAAACAAACAAAATTCACTACTCAAAGATTCTATAGTTTAAATTTTCTATAACGCTCGCGCTTGTTCATTACTTTTTTTTAGAAACTTTTTTTATTCTGTTTTTTTTTGTTAGTGGCCAGTTTGAAATTTGAATAAACTTGTTTGATGTACTACATTTTAATTCACATAATGCTGACGGTTTCTCACGTTCCAAATTCAAATCTCATTATTCCCTAGGGATCGCCCATACTACATTATCTCCCTAGGGACATAATGACTTGCTTTAAGTGATGGTTGTATGACGTATGTTAACTCTCTCATGGGGTGATATCATCCGAATCATTTATTCCACTCCTATTTGGGTTTATGGCTTCTAAGAATGAAATAAAGAGTAAAAATAATAGACAGTTGTGCATGTACTTACTTATTGTATTTCTCCAACACAGAAACCAAATATACTTGGCAAATGAATTTCTAGTATTTTGAATACTTAATTAGGAAGCACTATTGATGCACCACTGCAAACCCGCCAGAATGGCACGCCCCGCCAAAATTCCCGCGCTTTTTCCCTTTCTGTCAATATTCAAATCGTCGCGCTCTGATTGGTTGTCGTTCCATTCACGGCCACAGTTGGTGCTACTATAGACAATACAATGCTTTTAATATTAGGTTTAAATTAAGATAATAAATTAGGTAAATGAATTAAATAATTTACTATTGATAACAGTCGGCCATCCAAGGTACATTACCACGCCCTCGTGGAGATAACAATAGTAAAACAAAAGAAAGATTTAATAGCCCAAATGTTATCAACAATAATAACAAATTAATTAATTACGATAAAACGGTCTACACAAAATAACGTCAATGTGCAACGTTGTAACCATTGTAAGGGAAATAAATTGATGTTAACAATCATTACTTTATGTATGTACATAGATTGTTAGTTAAATTAAATCATAAATCTAATATAATTTTTGGGGCATAATTTTATGACCCACTATAATTATTTAATAACGAGCATTATTTCATGGCTCAATATATACTTGAACGGGCATTATTTCATGGCCCTTTTAAACACCTGGCATTATTTCATGGCCAGGGGTGACCTCAGTAGACATTATTTCATGGTCTAAGGGTCTGATAGACTTGTGTAATTTAATGGGCAGTATTTCATGGCCCTTACACAGAAAGTAGTAAAATGATAAACCTGTAAGCAAAACGGAAATAAGGTTTAATAAACACAAATTTAATAATTATGCATGTTGGATGTATGAATAATCAGTTTAATCACTGTCATTACCAGACGATTCGTCATGCGGTCTGTCGAAGTTCAACCAAGCCTTAATTTTGTCACTTGCGACAACAGTTGAATAAGGGCGGTTAGATTTTCGTGTGAGAGGAGTGTCCTCAATTTGCTAACGATCGAAATCGTAGACTTTTGTAATTCTATAGGGGCCTTGAAATTTAGCAACAAGTTTTTTACTAGTTCCTGTAGTTGGGATTTGACGTTCCACTCTTATCAGATCACCTATTTTATATTTAGGAGCTGGGCAGTGTTTCGCGTCATAGATCCTCTTTTGAGCGTCTTGGTACGAGCTAACATGAGAATTGATCTCTTCCCTAATTTGTGACAAGTCTTGACAGTTAGAAGAAGCCGATAAATCGTCTGTCAGTTCGGATGAAATTCTGCAGTCAGTTGGACCCGTTGGTCTTGTACCGAAAAGAGCCTCTGACGGAGTTCGATTTATGCCCTTGTTGAATGTATTGTTCATACCCCACTGAATATCAGGTAGATACTCATCCCATTTATTTTCAAGAGAGCCAATACATTTCGCAGTTAAAGCGTCAACAAGAGTCCTATTATAACGTTCTACCTGACCATTAGCTCTTGGGGTAGAAACAGCGTTCAAGACATGTTTAATGTTCTTTTCTATTATAAATTTTTTAAAGTTTGCACTGGTAAAAGAGGTGCCACGATCCGTTATGACCCTCCTTGGAACACCAAATATACCAAAGTACTCACGGAAAATCTTAATAGATGTACAAGTTTTTGTGTCCTTTACCGGTTTTAAATAAATGTAACGCGTGAATGCATCCACCAAAACAAAGATGTACATGTTTCCTCTCGCACTGCGTATAAAGGGGCCAACATGATCAGCATGAACAGTGTCAAAGGGGATATCGACCTTTGGTATGGGATGTAATGTTCCAGGCTTTTACCTCCAGAGACCTTTGAATAAGCGCATTCTAGGCAAGATTCGACGTACTTTTTAACAAAACTACGCATCTTTGCGAACCAATATGTTGCTTTGATACGCTCCAAAGTTTTGTCAAGGGCAAAGTGGCCTATATCGTCGTGATTCTGTTTTACGATCTGCCATCGTACCCCCTTCGGCACAACCCACCTATCGCCGTCACTTGTTATTCTAAAGAGTCTATCATTTTTCATCTTATAATTTGATTTGATGTCAACCACGTCATCAAACTGAGGGTCTTTTAAGATGCCAACTATTCTTCGAATCTCACTATCTGCTACTTGGACTGTAGCTAGCCAATCACTTTCACCAAGGATCATAACGTCATGAACCTGCTGTATAGGGTTTCGACTAAGTACATCGACATGAGCCACGCGGTGACCGGCCCTATACTCAATGCAAAAATTACCTATATTACTGCATCTGTTCCCACCACCTAGCAACTCGAGGAATCATATCTCTCTTTTGGAAAGTTGCACGGAGAGAGTTGCAATCAGTAATAATTTTAAAGGAAATACCCACTAAATAAACTCGAATCTTCTGCAAGGACGAAACTACGGCCAGCGTCTCTGTCTTATGATGAGTAATTTTGTTCTTCAGCCATTGTCTGTCTACTAAAGTAAGCGATTGGTCTAAGTACATCGTCTCCATGTTTCTGCAGCAAGATACCTGCCACTCCAATCTTACTGGCGTCTGTATGAAGCTGTGTATCTGCTTTTGTATAAAGCTAAAGTGGGACGTTGTACGAGTTCTTTTTGTAAACGACGGAATGTGGTTTCCTGGTCTATACCCCAAGACCATTTAGCGTCTTTGTTCAAGAGTGTACAAATCTGCGGAAGAAGCTAGATAGCCCAAGAAACTGACGCCCATTATGTTGGTTCTGAGAGACTGGAAAGAGTTTTACGGCCTCGATTTTCCTCTCGCAGAGACGAATGCCATCAACAGATATTTCAAAACCAAAATATTGGACAGAGTTACAGAAAAATAAGCATTTGGGGAGCTTCAAGGTAAGGTTGTACCGATGCTATCGGTAATAGATTCAGAGACATTGTTGACAGTAGTAGAGATTGTCAAAACTTGGAGACTGAACTCTTCCCGAGCTATACGATCACGAGCAATTAGGAAATCTTTTGGAAGCACCAATGGTGTTGGTGAGGTGTTACTGAAAACGACCTGTCCTAATTTCCATTCATTTATCTGAAGTAACCCTGCAGCTACTGAATAACGAACGCCCTTCAAAAGCCGAATGCTACCATCAACAAAGATGTCGCCCTCGTGTGGTGAATCCGCATACACGTCTACTACAGTTAAACCCAAAACATCAACAGCATCATTGCAGAATAAATTTATTTTGTTATCAGGTACTATGTGTTGGGTGCTGACTCGTAAGTTCACTTATTTCTAAGTCCTCACTAGTTTTCCGTATGACCATATGTGGCTGTTCTGTAAATGTTTGACCTACTAAGAGAGGTACATGCATGGCATCATCGGAAACTATCAACAACTCGAGATCAGCTTCGACTTTATCAATAATAATTTGAACTCGTTGTTTACCAAAGCAAGGAACAACTGAATTTCAGAAACCTCTCAGTACTGGAAGATTATCGACACTATAATTGGAAACTACATTTTGAAACGCGGTCGTCTGCATTTCAACCTAATCATTGAACACTCACTTCCAAAATCTACAAATGCAGGCATGGAGTAACCGTTCACACTAGCTGTTTTGATTTTTTTTTTTATTAGGTTCCGACACTTTTGAAGAAAGTCGCGCCTTTATCAATGCTATCTTCTACTCGCATGACCCCTTTTTTTTTTTGTTGTTTGGAGTTTCGCATAGCACTGTTCTACTTCATGGCCTATTCTATTATATCAACTACACTTTTTAAGGGGTTAGGAACACTGAGATGTCATATGACCATCCTTCTTGCAATTTGAGCAACGTATAGGCCTAGGGTTAGAGCCATTTTGGTGTTTTTGTGTTTGACCTTCGACAAATTTTCGCTCGTTGCTGAACTTTGTATTTCGAGCATTACGTAAATATGAAAGAAGTTTGTTAGGATCAACAAATTGAGCTGTCTCAGCACCTAATCTAACCGAACGGTTATCGATGCCGTGTAAAATGCATTCGACTGCCCTATTCCCACTCAATACTCAATTATTTATTGCATTCCACAATGTACATGATTAGGTGGTAGGTGAAAACATTGGACACAATCGTGGATCCTTACCACTCATACCACATCTATTAATTAGGGATATTTTGTGGTAATAATAGTCTTCTAAGCAGTCTGTGAACCTAGCTCGTTTGGCTAACCTAACGCTTAGCATTTGACCATAATTCTTTTTCTACGGAAAAGTGTCCAAGAGTTTTTCCTGCTATTCAGCCCAAGTAAACAAAACTGACGAAAGGCCCTCGTATCATCTTTGAGCTATACCCCTAAGTTTTGGTAAAGCAAAATGTATAACTGGTTTTTCCGACCACGTATAAATGGTTGCGCACTCATTGACTTTATGGAGCCACATGGTCATTGTCTGTTCCCGTTTACTTAAGTCAAACTCGGGAATCGTGTTATTAAGGGAACTTAGCTTATCTGCGCCATTATTAGATATAGATTTCAAAACATTGACGAGGTCTAATAGAGTGGTTAATCCTAATAGAGAAGTGGCCTCACCCTTGGTTGCGCAGCGCTCCCGGCTGCAGGTCCGGTGGTCGTCCCGGCTGGGGGTCACCTGGTGGTCCACCCGGCAGGACGCCCGTCGGTTCTCCCGGCAGGACGCCCGGCGGTTCTCCCGGCTGGACGCCTGTCGGTTCTCTCGGCTGGACACCCGTCGGTTCTCCCGGCAGGACACCCGGCGGTTCTCCCGGCTGGACGCCTGTCGGTTCTCCCAGCTGGACACCCGTCGGTTCTCCTGGCAGGACGCCTGGCAGTTCTCCCGGCTGGACACCCGTCGGTTCTCCCGGCAGGACGCCCGGCGGTACTCCCGGCTGGACACACCCGTCGGTTCTCCCGGCAGGACGCCCGGCGGTACTCCCGGCTGGACACACCCGTCGGTTCTCCCGGCAGGACGCCCGGCGGTACTCCCGGCTGGACACACCCGTCGGTTCTCCCGGCTAGACGACCGGCGGTACTCCCGGCTGGACACACCCGTTGGTTCTCCCGGCAGGACGCCCGGCGGTACTCCCGGCAGGACGCCCGGCGGTTCTCCCGGCTGGATGCCTGTCGGTTCTCCTGGCTGGTCGCCCGTCGGTTCTCCCGGCAGGACGCCCGGTTCGCTCGGCTGGACGCCCGGCGGTCCACCTGGCTGGAAACCCGGCGTTCCTCCCGGCTGGAAACCCGGCGATCCTCCCGGCTGGAGGCCCGACGGTCCTCCCGGCTGGAACCTCGACGCTCTTCCCAGCTGGAGGTACGGTGGTCCACCCGGCCGCATACCCGGCGATCCGCCTGAATGGAGGTCAGGTGATCCGCCCGGCCGGAGGCCTGGCGGGAAGTTGAGCGATCTGCCCGGCGGAGGCCTCGCAGTACACCCGGCTGGATGCCCTGCGGTCCACCCGGTTGGATGCCCTGCGGTCCACCCGGCTGCGTGGGCGGCTATTATCTCGCCTTCGAGGATGCACCGGTTGATGTGGTGAGCAGCCCGCTCCAAGATTAACTGGGCTGCGTGACCGACGATTAGCAGCGGGTGATCCCGTGGGATCAGTCGGGGTGTAGACAACACGCTCTCGTTTGTCCGTCTCCACGTAGTTATCCTGGAACGTAAATAATAACGCAAAGAATTCGTTCCTTTGAAATTGACACTATTCTATATTCTAATTTAAAAAAATGTAAAAAAAATAAATGTAACAACTATAAAATAAATAGGCGTATTCTGTATGCAGACAGGGATTTTATAAAATCAATCAAATCATTTATAATGTGGTTAGATAGATGGTATGTAAATGTTACATTACAGACTAGAACAGTAAATCCTCATATTCATTATATCAGGTTGATAACCAACTGCTCACATCAACCTGTCTAACTTAATCACCCCACAAGTAATTAGGCTATAATGGAAGGACTATTTCATATTTAAGTATAAGGAAATCCAGTTTTCATATTTATATATATTTGTTTATTTTTTTTTAAATTTTAATGAGTCTTAATAGCCAATATACCCAGACAACAAAGTTACTACATTTGTATAAAAAAAAATAACGTTGTTGATAACTGTTACATGCGATAGCTGCTATTATCCAAAATAAAAAAAAAATGAGAAGGCAAATAATTATTGGTGCTATGGCACAAGCAGAGCAGGTCATTTCAATCAGGGTAGTAGAATTAATGGTATGGCCAGGCAGGAATCTTTATCCCACTTCTGAGATGTTAACTCTCTCATGGGGTGATATCATCCGAATCATTTATTCCACTCCTATTTGGGTTTATGGCTTCTAAGAATGAAATAAAGAGTAAAAATAATAGACAGTTGTGCATGTACTTACTTATTGTATTTCTCCAACACAGAAACCAAATATACTTGGCAAATGAATTTCTAGTATTTTGAATACTTAATTAGGAAGCACTATTGATGCACCACTGCAAACCCGCCAGAATGGCACGCCCCGCCAAAATTCCCGCGCTTTTTCCCTTTCTGTCAATATTCAAATCGTCGCGCTCTGATTGGTTGTCGTGCCATTCACGGCCACAGTTGGTGCTACTATAGACAATACAATGCTTTTAATATTAGGTTTAAATTAAGATAATAAATTAGGTAAATGAATTAAATAATTTACTATTGATAACACGTATAAAAGGGCATTATCGAGCAGGTGGTGTAAAAACATATATACGCCCAATCATCACCTACGCCGCCCCAGCCTGGCTCGCCCTCACGAGCGAGTCGAATAAAGAGACCCTGCGCGCGCGGCAAAATATAGCGCTGCGTCGTATTGCTCATGCGCCTCGCTACGTGAGGAACGACGTCTTACAGCGGGATCTCCAGATCGAGAGACTGGATGAGTTCTGCGGCCGGCTTGCGTCGAACATGTTCGAAGAACATAGCACCATGGCACGCGGGGCCACCGGACGCGAGACGCCTCCCCCGCGACTTACTGCCTGACGACGATGCCCATGCCCCCCCGGACTGACCTATGATTAAGTCGCACACACCTACACGCAACTTAATCATTCATATTTTATAGACTCTACAACAGTACATACGCTCAGTGCGTGCTTTGTGCTAAGTTAATATAGGCATAACGCGCACCGAACCTCAGAAATCCACGACTCTACATACGTAAAAACACACGCACTAAGCTGCGCGGCGCAGGCGCGCACTTGGTGGTATACATGTGCGGTGTTACACACTCTCAATACTGCTCACACACACACACCTACACGACCCTGCAGCCGCGTGACCGGCTTGACCTGGAAGCGTGACAGGCGGGGGTCAATCACTTACAGTAGGGAGCGCCACCAAAGTCGGCACATTCGTCGCAGGTCGTCTCTCGCTTGGCCTCCCCTGGGCAACTGGAGGTCCCACCTGGCGGGGACTAACCGCCTCGTTGTTGCGGGTGCCAACTGATACCGCGAGCAGGGGCTGAAGCCCCGAACTCACCCGCCACGTCCTTCTAGAGGGACGTAGCGATTGGTCCACACTGATGTACTTGCCTATTTTCTTAAAGTGAATAGACCTAATTCCATAGAATTCATAGAGTAGTAGGTACATAATTATTCCGCCGGGTGCCACCATTGTGTGGACCGCCCGGAGGACACGGTGGAGCATACGGTAGAGGTGTGCCCTGCCTGGGCAGAGCACCGCCGTATCCTCGTGGGGGCGATCGGCGGCAGCGATCTCTCGCGCCGGGCCTTGGTACAGGCCATGGTCCGGAGTGAGAAGGAGTGGCAGGCGGTTGCCTCCTTCTGCGAAGCAGTAATGCTAGCAAAGAAGGCGGCCGAACGCGTGAGGCAACGGTCCTCACGCCCCAACCGCCGCCGGGATTCCGATCCCGATTTCCGGCCACCGTAGGCGCGGGCTTGCGGACGGCGAGCAATGGGTGGCTCGCCGTCCGATCGTCCGGTAACCGTCCAGACCAAGCCCAAGTCGTTGACGGCGCGTAGTGTTCCACGCGCGCCTCAGGGAGATGTCAGCAACCGTAGGGGCCCAGCAGGGTCGAGGCCTACTGGGGCCATGGGTGATGCGAAAGGGATCCCCGGGGCCCTGAAAAAATGGCAAAGAAGGAACAGGATTGGGATTTTAGTCAGTAAAAGTCTGACACTATCTCTCGCTCCGCCCAAGAGCGGGGAATGTCATTAGATGATTACCCCACCCGAAAAAAAAAAAGAAACAATTATTCCGAGGATTTTATTCACTGAAATGTTTGATCTCGAAAGAAAAGACCAAAGAGTATAGTAAATATATAGTAAATATGGAAAAGATGTTTGTTCTTGTCAGAGTTGTGTTTGTCAGTGGTCAGTGATTAGTATTTTGTGGTGTTTCAGAATTATAAATTAATTCTCGCGTGATCTGCAAACAGGAAGTGAAATGGTACTAATAAGGGATTTATATTTTCATACACATTTCAGCTAATAAATTACTAATATTAAATAATGTGCCAACTATACAAATGTACCTCATGATTCAACATCACGGTCGAAAGATTTCCACTGCTGGACACAGGGCTTCCCTCAAGTGTCGTCACATTAGAATAGATAATCCAATATAATTTCAGACAGTTACTGTCCATAGTGTCCATGCCAGATTGCCTGGAAGTCACGGTCAGACAAAAGATGAAGATATTTGCATGTTCCTAAACGTAAAGATCTACACGTGTTCAAGGGAGAAGAACGTACAAGAAAATCCTATTGGACACTCTTTTAAATCTATAAGGGCTTTATCATACTAGCGGATTGCGAGCGTCCTCAAAGCGGAGCAGGTGCGCAACGAATACGTTACGGGCGCGCAACGAACACGCCGCGCATGCAAAGCGAGTTTGTTGCGGACGCGCAACGAGATCCGGCAACGAGGTGCGGGTCTCCGGCGTCTTCGAAGTAACAAAGCCAATAGCAGTGACTCCTCATCGGAATCCATTTTGTTACTGAGTATATTGTACGTCGTTAACTTGCTACAAACACGCGTTGAAAATGTTGCGAATTTGTCACGCGTCCGCGACGTCTTCGCTGTGCAGCCGCGGCGTGTTCGCGACGCTTTCGCTGCTCGCCCGCCCCGCCTCGCAGCCGCTCGCAAACCGCTAGTGTGATAAAGCCCTTAGTAGTGATGCAATTGTTGATGGTTAAGCGTACTATTTATTAGCAGCCTATTCACTCTAGCCTTGAAGACACCTTCATGATAATCGGACGGGACGACCGTTATCTTCTGTCCGGGTTCTTAAGAATGTTCCTCTACAATGTCAGTGAAAGTCACATATCTCATCATTTTTATTTTCAGCCGCTCCAATACTCACGCATGATAGACACAAATATCTCTCCCAAGTTTAATTAACACCCCAACCTTGAAAATCAAACAAATTGAAGTGACTTTGTGTGCTATCTTGTTTTGGCTTCACTGGCAAGGAGTTACCATTTTCTAAAAACTGTGAAGCGTAGGTTGGCGCATGATAAAATTTTACCAACCACACGCACGGTGTTCCGTGAACAAACCAACTTGCGCAGTCTAGACAGCGGTGATAGACTTCTGGGGTTACCATGACGTTCAAAGTAAGATTGTTTCATTCTTATTTCAGTGTGGGTAAGAAACAGAGCTATACAGGTTGTCTAGCGCCATCTCTTACCCACACTGGAAATAAGAATGAAACAATCTTACTTTAAACGTCATGGTACAGCTGGTCTTCAACCGTTGTCGTAATCGTTTTGTTTAAATAATAAACTTAAATAGTTATTTTTAACCCTCGACGGAAAATAGGGGTGTTATAAGTTTGACGTGTCTGTGTGTCTGTCCGTGGCATCGTAGCTGTTAAACGATTGGACTGATTTTGTGCGGTTTTTTTTTGTTTGAAAGGTGACGTAATCGAGATGGCATAGGTAAAATTTATACAGATCTATCAAGGTGTTCAAGGTCATATTAGCTCGTTTGTTAGCTAGGGTAGGTAGGGATTTTGAACACTTAATGGGTATAATTAACTTTACTTTCAAACATATGTGTAACATAATATTAAAATACTCATGAATATTCATGAGTATTTTAATTTAAATATTATAGGTCCCCCGACACAGCGACGCTCATCTGTAAAATATTTATAAGTTCTTTTAATGAAGTGAAAACGGCTGAAAGAGTAATTTATTAACTTATTTTTTACTTCTTTTTTGCTTTTTTTGCGTCGGGGTTTTTTAAAATTTTCAATTTTATTTTTTTTAACCAATTAAAGATAGATAATAGTAAGTTACTGATTTATTAGTATTTATTTATATTCCATTTCGTTAATATGATAATATATAAACATCATAAAACTTAAAAATATATGTAAACTAGCTTTTGCCCGCGGCTTCGCCCACGTACATAAAATATAACCTATGCCACTCAGAAATAAAGCAGCTTTCTATTGGTAAAAAAAAATTAGCAATCGGACTAGTACTTTCAGATATTACCTCCTACAAAAAAAAAAACATTACCTCTTTATAATATTAGTGTAGATAATTAAGAGTATTTACATAAATATACACGCCTGTGTGCATAATTATCGTATTAACAGAAAACAAAAATATTTCTTTCTTTCTTAATAGTTCCCTAACATCAACTGCGTTTGTGAAAATGAATCAAAAGCCAGGTTCGAATCTAAGAATAGCCCCGGTGATGCCAAAAGCTATGATTACTATAGCAAAAGGACATATTTGACTAGGCCAAACAAGTTTGTATCTTCCATTATTTACTACAATTTCAACAATATTCTAAATTTTGATTTACGTTTTGTTGTAACAGAAAGCATATTTTATCCTTTATTTATATCTTCCATCTTCTTTTAACAGTCACTTATCACTTCCTTCTTCTGGATTTCATCAAGATACGGAAGAAGGAAGTGATGAGTGAGTGTTAATCAATCTATCCATCTACCCACAAGACGTATTGTTTTATGCCTCCCCATAACGTTTTTGTTTTCCCAGCCTAATAGAATCTGTTATACACATGCTAATGTGTGGCCTAGGTGGAGGCCTAGTGGCACTCCATGCAGCTTACATGGAATGTGGACTATTTACTGCAATGGTTATAAATATGCTGCTGTCTACCATTGTTGGATACTGTGTCTGTGTTAGTTTTCTTTATTTATTTATAACAGTAGGATCCAATAAGTAGTATATTTTGGTTTTAAAATTAAACCCAGGTCGAGGCAGGCCCAGAAGGAGATGGTGGGATGGGCCGCTCAAATTTTTAAAAGATTATGATATGATGATGATTTTTAAAAGATATATCCATAATTGCCTTGCAATGTGAAAAGTGAAAAGGAAGCCCTTTACCCTGCAATAAGATGATACAGGCTGAAAAAAAACATCGTAAAGATGAACCCAGCATGACTCAAAAAACCCACAATTTAAACAGCCCTACCATAGAGAGAGGATCCAGAATTAAAAAATATTGTCTGATTAAGTAGGAACAACATTCTGACATCACACATTTTTAATACAAGCACTGACAATTCAAAAGTCTCAAGAGTTCTTTCTATGATTCATCACTCGTAGATTCTGGTCTGGTCAGCCCAAAATTTGTACGGTCGATTGGAAATGCACGAGTTGACTTACCCTGATGTTATGGAGGCTGCTGTGCGTCTGTCACCATGGCCCAAGTTTCGGAATGCGGCCAGAGGCTTAAGGTAAGAAGAAAAAAGAAATGATCCCAGAATTTGAAAGTCTTGAAAGACAGAAGTGAACCGATAACCCAGATAAGATCAACCATTTTAGAGTTTCTTGCCGGTTCTTCTCCATGGGAACCGACCAATTGGAACCGTGCACTAGCTTCTGACGTTTTATAAGTGCTATGTAGGCCTATGTAAATTAAAACACATTTTGAATTTTAGTGAAGGTTATGGGAGTCTTCGGGATGTACGCATAACGAGATGGGTTGATGTGGTAATGTTTTGAAGAAGCAAATGTCCAGCAGTGGATTTAGCAGCCGTTGGCGAAATGATGATGGTAGGCGACGGTAAACACTTATCATGTAAGCTGTGGGCATAAAGAGCACCCAGCTTATGACCCATGAATGACGAAATAAAATAAAGCTAAGAGAGTCTCTTTAGGATAATTTTGTGTCCTCACCAATAAAGAAACCCCAAAAGGACATAATAATATATTGATGATGTTCTTTAGAAAGGTCATACATCCATGCCGTTAGTACTAAACTTACACCGCAGCCCATCTACAATGCGTTCCAAATAAGAATAGGATCGACGCCATGTTGTGACGTCACGTCATACTGTCAAATCGCAAGAAATTGGGCAAAATTGAAGAACTCAGAGATGAGCAAAATTGAAGAACTGGATTCTGATTAACTATTTTCGTTCACAGTTCGTAAATAAATTAAATTTTAAAATTTTCTTGTTTGGCGCACCATAATAATTCTTCGATTTGACAGTATGACGTGACGTCACTACCTGTCAATCGATCCTATTCTTATTTGGAACGCATTGTATGCCTGCGGTGTGTGTATGACCAAAAGAGATCGTAGCTGTTCGCTTTCTGTTGTGTAGTTTCTGCCTACCTCTATAGGAAGAAATTGTAAGTTAAAAAATAGGAGGGGATTTATTAGGATAGGAGTGTGGAGAAATTTCAGAACGCTATATTACGATACTTTTGTAAAACTAACACTATAAACGCTTACTTTACAGATATCTAGTGGAAGCTTCATTACTATGCCACCTTTACGGTTCCTGTTGCGTCTTCATTATCATGATAGCCCGGAATTTGAAGGAGTTGGGTACTGGGGATGGTGCTATCAATGATAGTGGCAACCCATCCCTCAAAGTGATAATTCTATGTTTAATGGTGCCGTGTACCGTTATCTGCATGATCACGGATCTGAAGAATCTTGCGCCCTTTGCATTGATTTGTGACCTGTTTAGCGGTACGTAGCTTATGTCATAAAATTAAATGCCATAAAATAGAAGGAATGGAAAAAACCTTTGCCCAACAGTGGAACAGTTATCTTTTAGCAGTTATTTTTTAAGTTATTGGATGGTAAACAGCCTAGTGGCGTGTGAGTTGGTATATAGTAACCGTTGCTTGACTCACTCACTGCAACCATTATTGCCTAGGAGAAACAATTCTTATATGTATATCCGCAGGAGAATCAATGTTACCGATATAGGCCTAAGAATTGAGTTGGACCGGGAACCGAACACTTTGCCGAAATTTTTTTGTTCGAATTTCATTTTACCGAAAACTATTGACCGATGTCTTTTTTGCTATATGCATTATTTGACATATTTTTAGATCATCGAAGTATCATGTGTCATAAGTATTATTTTACCGAACTATGTTTCTCCTATTTTACAAAATAACTTTTTGATATTGGCTGAAGCCTCTTATGAAATTTTTTCATTTGCCAAATGATTTATTTGCCATATTTTCATCACACCGCAAAATTTTACGGAATTTTTGGTCACAAATATATAGACGGTTACTTTAACACGTTCGGTGCGGTATCGGGTTGATTATATCCGATGCTCATCTTTCCTCCGGTGCGGGGTAAAAATTACTGTGCCAGCCGCTGGTGCGGGACAGATATATTTGGTCTCCCTATGAATATGAATGAGACGGTTAGTGTTTTGGAATTGCCTCGTTAAATAGATAATATAGCTTCGAAAAAATCGCATCGGGTTCTTACGACCCGATGCCGACTGAAGCAAAAATTTTTACGTCTAGTGCGTTTATCGGTTCTAAACGACCTGATGCCCGATGACCCGATAGAAGCACTAGATTACATGCTTGTTGAGTTAGTGACGTCCGTGTGTTTAGATGAGTTTTTATGCAACTGAGAAGAGAAAGTGTATGGAACATGAAGCGATCCAGGAAAATGTTGTTTGAGTCATGTGAGGGTGTAAAGCTAACGAAAAATAAAGTAAGCGAAGGTCCTCCAAGACAAATGATATTGGGTAAGCGGAATATATCTGATAATGTATATACTAGCCCGTCAACTGGTCAAATATTACAAGTTCTAAATACTGCAGTCATCAATCCCCAGCCACCAGATTCACCCACACCATCAACCAGTACAGCTCATAGTGAACGAGTACAAATATTAGAACACAAAATTATTCAACCAGCTTACCAAAGTTTCGATACCCCAATAATTGATGGCCATTCTCCTATATCCAGCGATGATGATTGCGAATTTTTTTTTACTCTTAAAAATCATATCGATTTCGATTTTTTTTTTTATCATCCACAACACTAAAAACGTATCGACACTTTTGCTAACCAGTGCGGATAACGGGTCCTTAAGATCCGACAGGCAATTACTTTATTTACAAACAAACCATTCAGTGCATCTACCTACGATTTCAGCCTTTTATTGAGTGTTTATTTGTCAACATATTGCTATAAAGGAATATGCTTTAATCATTATACCTATAAAGATAAGTCCTCCTAAACAAATGGAAGTCAAACGGATCTTTTTGACCCAGCAACGCACCAGAAACAAATCGTGCTTCGGATATAATAGACCCCATGCCGCACCAACTGAAAGTCATCAAATTTGACTAACGCAGTGAGCGTGTTAATAAATTGCCAAAGTTATATTTGGCAGTTGGCTGGGCACATTGTTCGGAGATCTATGGTAAATGCAGCGTTAGAAGGCCTCCTACGAGGTGAATCGATGACCTGGTGAGTGTCGCCGGAGTCCAAGAGTCCGTAAGCAATCGGCGCACAGGATCAGTTGTTGTGGTGACACTTAGAGGAGGCATATGTCCAACAGTGGATGTATTTTGGTTGAATGTTGATGATGATGAATTCATCCATAATCCCACTCCGATATTAAAATAGGAAAAAAGTAGCAGTGGAGTAACAAAAACACTGCCTACCACCACTACCTGTCCTTTTAGCAAATCATCTTTCACTCAACTTGTTCATCGTAAATTTAATATTCTTTAAAATTTTCAGTAAAAAAGTAGATGAGTAGTACCCGTTGTAGATACTCATCTACTTTTATAAGTACTGAAAATTTTTCTCCCAATAAGTTCTAAAACAAAAAGAATGCTATAGAAGAATCTCTTTTAAACAATAAGTTTTTTTTAACTGCGATCCCACCTGATGGTAAGCAGTGATGCAATCTTTGATGGTGAGACGCACTAGCTGTTTATTAAGAGCCTATTATAATCGAACAGAAGATCGCAGCAGGCAAATTGATCCAGTCCTTCAATGAACGCGGTATAAACGACGAGGCGAAACGCTTAGTCCAGACTAATTAATTTAATTTGTTAATTTTCAGTAGCCCTTATTCTAGTGCTGCTGTGGTATAGTTTGCACGATATAAAAGGCAGTCCGATGGAACGACCTCCCTTCAAGAGTGTGATGGGCTTGGTAGAATTTATCTGCATTTGCGTCTTCGTGCTCGAACCAATATGCTATGCTTTGCCGATTGAGAATAATATGAAGCAGCCGAAGAAATTTCACTACGTTGTTTTAGCAGGTATTTCAGCGTTTTTATTCTTATCCCCTTTTGGTTTGGTCATCTGTAAGTTTTATAAAGACGTGATATTGTTTATTTTAATATCTGTCAAAGGACTCGAAGTGCTGGTCCGATTTGAAAGTTCTTTCTAAAGACAGCTACACTATCGCTGATTATAACATAGGCGACGTTTTATCCCGGGGATTCAACTAGAAACTTCAAAGTCAAAGTCAAAAGCATTTATTTCATATAGACCATTTACAGGCACTTTTGAATAGTCAAATGTAGGTCAGTCCAAAAAAAAAAAGAAGCTAAATTGCACGTTCCAAAGCGTAGATCTCTATGGAGAAGAACGTGCAAGAAACTCCATGGACACTCTTTTAAATTATATTGTGAGTTACATATATTATAATCTTTGTTACATATTTCTTGTTGCTTCTATTATGTGAACACAATGTAGATAAGTAATAAAAAATAAAACTAATTAAAAGATGCAAGCTGCTTCTGCAACTTATACCTTCACGCTTTCCTGAGAAAAAGGGCATTGACAAACGGACAGACGGACAACCAAATGATCCTACAAGGGTTCCGTTTTTGCCGACTGAGGTGCGGAACTCGAGAGTTCAAAATAACTAATAATATGTAATATAAATAATAATAATGTAATATAATAATTATATAATTGTGTTATTAGTAAACAAATCCAGAAACACCAACTTCTGTAATTAAAGTTATTTTACACTTTTTTTTTATTTCTGTATGGAAGTTGGTTATAGTATTTTTGTGTTCTATGACAATTTTTCTTTTCCAGCAATGCCAATATATACCGTAGCGATGTTAATAGTTGGATTCTTCGGATATTGGTATTATGGGGAATATGCTGTGGCTCCTATCACAGTGCACTTTCCATTTTCATCGTAAGTATTATCTGATACTAGATTACACAACTTTTATTTTTTTTTATTCTTGATAGGTTCGCGCTTGACCACTATCTCACCTGATGGAAAGCGACGATGTGGTCGACGATGGAGCGCGCTTACCTAGAAGTAACCTATTCACTCTTGACTTAAAGATTCCTGGGTTGTAGCCATCAGGAAACACAGATTCCGGCAAGGCATTCCACTCCTTAGCTGTACGCACAATGAATGTGTTCCCAAAACGTTTTGTGCGTATAGGTGGGATGTCCACCATGTACCGGTGGCGCATTGCCGTACGCCTGGTGGTCCGATGATGGAACGGGCTAGGCGGAATTAGGTCATGCAATTCCGACGCACACTCCCCGAAATGTAACCGGTAGAAAACCGACAGGCTGGCAACTCGGCGTCGATGCTCAAGACTTTGAAGCCTCGACTCAACGAGTGCATCGCCTGGCTCGCCTCTCAATTGCCTCAAGTGCATCAAGCTGGTATCGGGCAGATCCATCCCAAAGATGAGAGCAGTACTCCATACACGATCGAACTTGCGTTTGATAAAGTTTGAGCAGCTGTTCCGGAGTGAAGTACCGTCTGACCTTCGCGAGGATTCCCAGCTTTTTTGCTGTTTCCATCTTCTTTATAATGTAATCTAATCAATATAATAACACGGAGTAAGTTATATACTTTCATTCAAGACCGCCCAACTTTCCTCCTGAGATGAGAGCAGTACTCCATACACGATCGAACTTGCGTTTGATAAAGTTTGAGCAGCTGTTCCGGAGTGAAGTACCGTCTGACCTTCGCGAGGATTCCCAGCTTTTTTGCTGTTTCCATCTTCTTTATAATGTAATCTAATCAATATAATAACACGGAGTAAGTTATATACTTTCATTCAAGACCGCCCAACTTTCCTCCACCTTTTCCTTATAATTCTGTATCTTGTTAGTACTGGCCCATCCTTAAAGTTATGTTTTGTTATTTTTCAGCTTCACAGTTACTCTGAAAGTATTCTTATGCTTATCATTATACGTGGTATTCGGCTTATATTTCTATCTGGCTTTTGATCTGCAGTGGTATTATCTAAGAAGAAACCACGCATTGTCAAACTACTGGTTTTGGGAGAGGGTATATAGGACGCTACATGTGGTTGCTCTCACTCTAATAGCTTATGGCGTGCCTAATGTTACCAGAATGATGGGCATCGTAAGTTTTTGCACCTATAATTTTAGGGACCTTAAACCTTTTTAGGGTTCCGTACCTCAGAAGGAAAAAACGGAACCCTTATAGGATCATTTTCTTGTCCGTCCGTCTGTCTGTCTGTCTGCCTGTCAAGACCTTTTGTCTCAAAAAACGTATATTTCGACACTCGAGGAAATTAAAATTCATAGGGTACTTCCCGTTGACCCAGAATCAACAAATAAAAATAGCGATTCGGAAAAATCTTCAAAACTCCATTCGGGAATTGAACAGCCCCCCTAGACAAGTTACAATCCACGCCAACCCACGCCTCCGATTCCTTTGTTCTGACCTAGGGGGGCTGTTTACATCTATAGGTAAGTTTGTACGGAACCCTCAGGGCGTGAGTCCGACTCGCACTTGCCCAGTAATGATACAAAAACCAGTGCTTGACTACGATGTCACCTGATGTAAGCAGTGATGCAGTTACCAACCAGAGCGCTTCATCAACGACTGCATCACTATACCCATCCTATGCCCTCGAATCAGCTACTGGGTTAGGTGATACCCATTAGTATGAATCTCCTATCCACGAACCGACCTTGGCTGTGTATTCTTTAAACCCTTGGGTCGACTAGTGTGACTGGTCCTATGTGAAATACTTTTTCTTCCGCTCATAAAATAATTTCTTTTGTTTTCAGCTTGGCGCTATAAGCACGATTCCAGCGGTGTTAATATACCCTCCATTTATAGATCTGCTTGTGAACTGGGAGCATCCAGGTTTAGGTCCTTACAAATGGCGACTACTAAAAAATATTTTCATAATGTCACTAGGGATCTTATTTGTCATCGCTGGAAGTTATTACAATATAGTGGGAATGAATAGGGAAATATCTTCGAATTTAATGTTGCAGCCGCACAAGACAATCGAGAAAGCTGACATGTTTTGGAGAAGAAATATGGACTTCAAATCTTCTACATTAAAGTATAATTTAACTTACAACAAACGTGATAATAACATATCTGAATACAAAAATATGAGTGTGTTATTGTACGACACGTACGACTCTAATAATGTTTTTCGTAGGTAATGTTAGTTTTAACAATATCAGTCTGATAACAAATAACACTCTTACTCAATAATAATAGTATCAATTTAGTCTTCATAAGTGCGCGGCTTCAAACCCAGCCAAGCGCATTAATTTGTGCAATTCATCACCACTGCTCTCAAAAAGGTGAAGGAAAACATCGTGAGGAAACTGGCTTGACCTATACTCTGTTCGCTATAGCATTAGACAGAAGTTAAAAAAGGTTGTTTCAGGGTGCCTACACTTTGTAATAAAAGTACAATATATGTGTAATTTTTTTTTTCATTCGTACCTTAAAACTATATATACACTAAAGGCAAAAACTACTAGCTCAAATATGGCGTCTTAAAACTCCTCCGCATCGCTGTCGACTGGAAGTGTGCCCAAAAGGCTGGCGGCATTGCCACGTTGTATGGCAATGCTTAATCTCTGACCAAGGTAAAAGCCAGCCGTTGGGTCACGCGAAGTGTCAACTAAGCGTTTGGATAATTCTTTGAAAAGCTTATGAGCACTCGGACCCCACGGCCCTAGAGTTTCAACCCCAAACGGCTCAAAAATATAACTGCCGGTTGTTATATTTCCGCCGCTTGAGGTTCTCCGCAGCCGCAGCGGCAGCACCAGCACAGCACGAAGAGCTAGGATGATGGGATGGCGATTATGTATAATGTGCTTTATTACAGTTGAGATTGATGCTGAATTTATTGTAATCAACTTATATACCAACTGTTATACTTGAATGAATTCATTTGAGCTATCAGTCTTCTGAATTTATGAGGTTTTTAATTAAATAAATTATTTAGTTCTTACTTAAACTACTAGTGTTCATGTTAAAAACCTAAATGAAGCAGGGGTTGTCAGTTTTTCATTATATAAATAATATTAGTTATTTCTATTTGCATGAATGTTAAATAATTATCTTGTTGCCTTTGTATTGTGTACAATTTGAATATGTTTTGTAAGAAGGAAACTTGTTGATACGCTATATTTTTTTTTTTATTTGTTTGAAATAAAGTTATGTTTATTTAAAAAAATCATTTCATTTACCAGTCTAAGTGTTTAGTACTCACCTTACAGTAATCAAATTTATCTAAGTAGGTAGGTAATGTTAAAATTTTATATTGAAACCATTATTTATTAAAATTCTTTGAATTTATCTCGAAAAATAAATGTTGTGCACACCTGCTTCTATAAACGAACCTCTTTTGTCTAATGCAGAAGTGAATGGTTGTGCATATAGACTGGCCTCTAACTGCTCATACTTGATATTATCGCTGTCGGATACAATGTCAGATGAGACATCATGCACACTTTTTGGCCTCTTCTCACCCATCAGCGAGTTCGAGCTCGCGACTAGTTCAGCCTTAATTAATGTGATTGATTAGTCTGTATTCGGTTAATGGTTTATGATTAATGTGCAGACTTTTGTTCTCTTGATTGGTTCTTTTCATTGTATTAATGCAAATTAAAATTCAGTTAAATAGCTTTACTTGGATTTTATTTTTTCTAAACATACACCCGGACTGAAACTGCAGTACAGTGGCCATATTGGTTGCACCTGAACAGATTTTAACACCATTCGCCATCTGTTGTGAGAAAGTAAATATCGTTAATCATCAATTAAAATTAAAGTTGGTATAGTTGTTTTAGAGAAAATTGAGGACAAACTACATATTTACTCTTTGTTAGGCCCCTTGCCCACGGCGACTTTTTGTAGCGATGCTGTGGCACGTTTCGTAAGCGTGTGACAGCATCGCTACTAACGTAACGTACGTTGTGTGTGTCACATAACGTTTTGTGCATATGGGTGGGATGTCCCATATGTACCGGGTGCTGCATCACTGTATAAGTGGTTTGATGATGGAACGGGCTTGGCAGAATTAAGCTATGCAATTCCGTCGAACACATAAAACCTTACACCCCACATCAATATTTCAAATGAAAAAGTTAAATATCATTACCTCTGGCTGTCCAACCTCACATAGACATGGCTGGTGACAGTGCCATTAAGAGTAACATCAGACCATAGCCTCTCCGCTACAGCTGCGGCTCTTGGCCATAGATGATAGTCTAGATTACCTGTAACATCAAATTAAATCATCATCACTATCACCAATGTCCACAGCTAAACAAAGTGATCCATCCAAGCTTTGCCGCAGATCCTGTGCGTCTTGCATCCAGCAGATGCCCGCGGCCTTCACTAGTTCATTGGTTCACCGCGTGGGATACCTATCAATTTACTTCTCCAAAACCTCTTCTTTCGGTCCTATCGGTCATCCGTTCTACGAGCAATCTGCATTTTCCACTATCTACTACTCTGAAACATTACATTAGAGAGAGGAGACGGGACGAGCTTGAAGAATAAGTCTACAAGAGGCATTTGCGCAGACGTGGGACAAAATAGGCTAGATGGACAAATGTTCAAATCCTGACTGCCTCGCTGGTCACAAAGTAATATTGGGTATTTCCATAATATGAAATTATTAGTAGCAGGACAGGAGGCTGGATTTGTGCCCCATTGATGACAATAAGGTCTTCCACCAAGTAACGAAAAAAAAACACGGATGATCGCTATTATTTTGACAAATTATGCTGATAAAATATATTAAACTAAAAAATTTTGGACAGTTTTATCTGATCCAGTCTTTTATGTAAGAAAAATAACTAACCAGTATCAACGAGGTCTGTCCACAGAATAGCTTCTCCCCCTTCAATCGTGAACACCTCAAGGTTTCGCCAAGATTTCCAAGAGTACATCTCTTGCCAAGTCCTGTCAACAAAATAATGTTACAAACTTCTGTCCGCGACTAAATAAAAAAGATAAAAAAGTGCGTCATTTTGATATTTTTAGGGTTTCGTACATCAAACGGAAAAAATGAAAACCTTATAGGATCACTTTGTTGTCCGTCTGTCTGTCTGACGACTTTTAATTTACTTGACCGTTTTAAAGTAACCATTCGCGATGTCACGTTGTATACGAAATAAAATATGGTTTTCCATTTTTGTCAGTCGTCTTTCATCCGTCCTCATCATGACCAAACCACTAGCTTTGTAATCAGTACGAGGGGTTTAATCAGTCCAAAGACAAACAAATCAATTTTCCATTTCACATTCTCTAACTGGAGACCTGCCTAAATAATTTGTCGAAATAACTTTAAACAATTTTTGTCTCAGAACCCAGCACCAACTTTCAGAGGTCTTTTAAACACTTTTCATGAAGCGTGGTGCCAATTGACGATTGTCTCTATACTACTACTCTACAATTTCTATCGCGCCATACAAGCTCATCTAAGGACAACTCTTGGTTGGTGGGAAACTATTGTGACATAATATGGAAAAGAAAAAGTTATGGAGAGACTTAAGTGGACTAGTTACCAAGAACTATGTGAAGACGATTTCCTGAATAATGTTAATAATATACATCAAAGAAAAAGCTTGTTTTTCTTGTGTTTATTATTTAGTTAGAATATATTTACGCATACTTTTAATAATGTTTCTCTTTACATCTTCTTTTAAGGAGTATATAATTGGTACAGTCGGAAAACATTGCACCTTTTAGGGCAGAATTAAAGGTCATAAAGAACGCAACGGGTGACCACTAAGTGCTCCACTCGTCGTCCGCACATCTCAGCCGGCGGGCGAGACGCACCGGAGTGGATGTAGTGAGCGTATATCCATTATCCACACGGTGAGGTGGTCGTGTGTCGGGTGGCTTTAATGAGCTATGACCTTTAAGCCAGAATTTGATAAACGTCATAATGGCGGGACCAAATCTTGTATCTGAATGATTCTACCACGTATATTTAGTACGTTTTAGTATTATTTTGTACCCTTCCTGAAATTTTTGGTCGTCAAATTATTCAGGCGTAGAAAATGTTAAAAATAAAAAAAATATTTTGTAAAGAAATAATAATATCTCCGTCACCTATTTTCGGAGGCACTAAATCGCGTACTTAATACTAGTTTTATCAGAATTATGAAATTCGTTATAGTTTTGGCGTACAAGCATGGCCCCGCCATTATAACGCGTATAATGGCGGAGCCAACAATATCGTGTAATTCCGTTTACACCGTGTGAGGTAAAAAAATTTCAGGAAAAGTACAAAACTACTAAAACGTACTAAATATACGTGGTAGAATCATTCAGATACAAGATTTGGTCCCGCCATTATGACGTTTATAGAATTTGCATACCTATATTTTATACACCTCTGCTTCTTCACTTCACAGGACAGATCCCATCTGCTTGAATGAATCGCCTTAAACCTGCTTACTGCATACTGTTCCGAGGGATTCGGCTGCCATTCTGTTAGTTGTACTCCAAACCTGGAAATATCAAACATTGGACTAAAAAGAGTACATTTTTAGTATTCTGTTAGGGTGTTTTTAATATCGTGTGGTTTTGGTCACGCATGCGGGATTGCTACGCACGCGTAACGTCCGCAAATGGCCATTTCATATAAGCGTTTTTTTGTATTTGGAATTTTCTGCATGCGGAGCAAACCCTCATGCTTGATGAAATCCGTACGATATTAAAAACACCCTAAATCTCTAAACAGTATCCGTACTTTATTTAATAAAGTGAAAGAGGCATCTGAAACCAAAACAGGAACCTCCCGAACTTGCCATGTTCGGTGAGGACCTGCGTAAGATGGAAAGTGAGGACGCCGTGGCACTTCTCTAGCCACTCCTCAAAGAGGGGACTTACCATCCCGCGTTAGTGGCGTGCCCAATGAACTTGCACCCATACAGCGGGACGCTAGTATTTAATATGAAGTTAAATTGACTTTATTTTTCAGCCATAACTGTCGATTTGTGAACGTACATTTTTATGTCGTAACCACATTACGATTTGATGATAAAAGTGGTTACACAGAGGTGTTGATTATAAAAAAAAACATTACCCAACCTGTCCCAAGTCTTAGCTTCCAAATCTCTTGTCAAATGAGCTGTATACCAAATAATTGGCAATTTTGGCAAGAACCCTTTGTTAGCCAGCTTCAGCCTTTCCAAAGCCTTATCAAGAAATCCATCTCTCGACTCCATTAAATTATAACAATTGACTAAAGAAAACACGCCATCACTTAAATGAAAAACATCATCAACTTTTGTCATCTCCAAGATTTCAGAATATATAATCTGCAGTATATCAAATACTGTGTAGTGGATTCCTAATCTCAGACAAAGAACGTTGTTGCAAGTGAAATTCTCGTTCTTGGTTGGACAGGTTGCCTCTGGTATCCAAGACCATGCTCTTCCAACAGGCCCTGGAGCTGCTACTTCTAAAAGTATTCTTATACCACGGATTCCAGCTCTTCTTACAACTGCTTTTATAGCATCCTTAGTGTAAATTAGACCTCTATCATAAGATCCATATTCAAATAGCTGAGGAACAGCTGGTAAGTATAAAGGGAAACTAGTGACGTCAGAAATTCTCCAGTGAAATGTGTTGAGCTTTACTGTAGCCATAGCGTCAATAGTCCTCATGATATCTGGGATCGGGATATAGTTTCTTCCTGTGTCTATCATTAAACCTCTATACTTATAGCTAGGAGCATCCTTGATGATTATATTTGATAAAGTTATGAGGTTCCCAGTACTCTGGTCGAGTAAGATCAATTGGCTAAGAGTTTCAAGCGCATGTCTTATGCCGCAGAATGACGCTGAAAGCAGTCTGATAACCACTTGGTTTGTTATAGTTTCGACCTTTATTGTATACGACTCATCTGTTTCTAGCCTAAGTCGAGGGTCAGGGTCAGTCTCTACATCCATTTGGATGTACATCTTTTTGATCATAGCGTCTCTTGATATATTCATTCTTCTAGCATCCAAAGTGTATCTTTCTAGCTTCGCCAAATCTCCGAGAAAGAGTTTGAATGCTTCGGCCAAATACATATTAACTGCTTGCGACGGTACAGATTGAAATTTATACTCAAGTTTATTTGTTGCTAGTACCACTACCTTTTTACTGTAGTACGTATATCCTATGGGACGTGGCCAGAGTTGCGGTCCCATGCAGAGTAACACGCATCTACTTAACGATGAATAAATGTATTCTGAGGTTGGCTCGTAAACTTTCTGACAGAGGCCGTGCTTGCAAATGTAAGAATTCAACTGGAATATCCGTTGAAAGCTATAGAAGGAAAGACAAAAATTAAAGTAGTTGTAATATCTCTCAATCAAGTTTAGTGAAAGTCGGAGATTACTTTACAAGTAGTGGATTCTTTTGACTTCAAATAATTTCAATACTTAAATGAAAATCAATCGAACTAGGAAAGACCTAAATATGGACCTAAGCTTTGAGTAAAGTCTAAAGAATTCAAATTATCCTCTTTTATAACTTCACTCCTGCTATGAAATCAGAAATCAGAAACGTTTATTTCAAATAGACCAATTACAGGCACTTTTGAATGGTCAACATGTCGGTCAGTCAAAAATAAAAGTGAAGCTATGATGCTAGTCTAAGGAGTTCTTAGATTAAAATAGACTAGGTAATAAGAGTTATGATTATTGTAACATATTACTGCATTTGTTTTTTTTTTATTAATGATAGGCTCATGCAGTGCGAGCCTAAAGCCGTAATAATTACATCCTTAAAGGGATACACAGAAGATATAACGTCTATTTTCTATCGTTTACAGGTATATGTATAGGTAATAAGAAATTGTATTTAAGAATCAACGTTGGTCCACAGGATACTTAAGGATATCAAAGTGAAATTCATCCAATAATAGCAAATTTTATTTGTTGTTAAATTTATAAATATATCTGTGTCAAAGTCTAGATGTTTTTTAATCAATCACGCTTCAAGAGGTGAATGGATTTGCAAGAAACTTGGCACATTGGTCTATCAGATAAATACTTTTCTTTTTTGTAAGCCACAGAATACTATTTATCACGTGGCGTTAACTCGGACAGACACTAGTCATCATCGTCATTATCATCTTCGTGCCCTTATCTCGTGTCTTTGGGGTCGGTGCAACACGTTTTTTTCTTCCATTCTGTCCGTCATCCTTTCATATCACTCTTCACACAATCCATCCATCTTTTCTTTTGTCTCCCTCTCCCTTTCCATCTATCTACATGTTTACGCACAGCTCTTTTAGTAACATACATTTCATCTCAACAACGTGGCCGCTACCTCCTCATCAGGGGGCGTGGCAAGTGCCTTCAGGGCTTCGCCCTCTGATCGCGGAGTCCAACCGGGGCCCGTGACAACGGGCCCGTCATCGGGGTGCTTAATAGGCGATGACGATGGTACAGCAGACATTTCTATGTGTATTTATATGAGTACTATAGGTAAGTCACGACACTGCTGCACACAACGCCGACTCTTCACGTCAATTATTGACATTTCATCTCGTTCCGAACATACACTAGTATTTGCACAAATATTACCTGGCTTCTTGACTGGCACTTAACCTCTCTTCCGTTTTATGCGGAACAGATAATGGAATTACAGGAGTGCTTCTAGAAGTGAGTGTATAAATAAGTAATGCTGTCCCATTTATAAATAAAACCAGAAACGTTAATAAAAGTAAAAACTTTTTGTTGGACACTAATTTCTTAAATCTGAAAAAGAGAGAAAAGCAATTTAAAAAAAATTGTGTGGTCAACTCCGATTCGTAACTATTATTTGCTTTAAAATATATACAAAAGGCAAAAGAAGTAAAAAAGCATATTTAAAGTCTACTAGCGGACCCAACAGACGTACCTACTGTGTACGATCATGTCACCATCTACTGAATTGTATTTTCACACCATCATTTCAGCCGAAAGACGTCCAATGTTGGACTTAAAGGTTCTGGAATGGCGACCACGTACCGGAAGACGCAGCGTTGGAAGGCCTCCAACAAATGTCGCCATAATGACCGGTCCTGTGAGTCTCGAATCCATCGGATTCCCGCGACCCTCACCAGGTCATCGGTCCACCTTTTGGGAGGCCTTTCAACGCTGCGTCTTCCGGTACGTGGTCGCCATTCCAGAACCTTTCGTCCCCATCGACCATCTGTTCTGCGAGCAATGTGCCCTGGTCACTGCCACTTATAGACCAAGATCCCAGAGCTGTCAGATATACCTAACTTATTTTCACATGGATGAAACCTTAGGTTCTCAGTAGCGTCTCATGTGCTTTGAATACCTGTGTACCTGCCAAATTTCCCCAAGGGGGAGCTCCGCAATTACACAGGTATTCAAAGCACATGAGACGGTACTGAGAACCTAAGGTTTCATCCATGTGAAAATAAGTTATGTCTGACAGCTCTGGGATCTTAGTATATAAGTTTGGCGATTCTTCCGGCTCAGGCTATGTCTGTAACCTTTGTTCTCCAGCGGATATCTTTATTTCTGACGCGATCACGCAATGGAACTCTGAGCATAGCCCTTTCCATTGCTCTTGGAGTGACTTTAAGCCTCCTGATGAGGCCCATTGTAAGCGACCACGTTTCGGAGCCATATGTAATTACTGGCAACAGGTCGATAGACTTTCACCATACACAGGCCCACTCAAATATACACACAAAATATCGTCCAAATCATTCCAGTCGTTTAGAAGATGTTCGGTGATAAACACAGGTACAGAAGAATTCATTATAAATCACGCTGTTATGTTACTACTATGTTATGCTATAGCAGCATTATCGTAGTGACGCTTTCCTCATATTTAGAAAGAGGAATAGTTTAAATGGCTATATTGCACCAAGGAAGGCATAATGACTTCACTTTTTGTGGATGCTTGATTTTACTACAGGATCTAGATTTAATACCAATATATGAAAATATATTTAAGGAGAATACACCAATAAATACCAAAAACTTTAAAAAAAGTAAACAATGAACTCGAAATAGTGCATGTAGATCTTCAGTATTCTCATTATCTAACACACTCGGAATAATAACTCCCTGTCCTTTTTCTGCGTTACTCATATAGGCTGTTTGCACAGCGATTTTTGTGTTCAATTAAGTGCTCGATGTTATAGTTAATCTGCACACTGACTAACTTTTTTGACGGATAACATGCAAAAAATCAAATTGAAGTTCGATTTAGAAAAAAACGAGAAAATGCATAATGTCATTATCATCATCATCATTTCAGCCAATAGACGTCCACTGCTGGACATAGGCCTCCCCCAAATGTCGCCACAACGAACGGTCCTGTGCGTCTCGCATCCACCGGATTCCCGCAACCTTCACCAGGTCATCGGTCCACCTTGTAGGGAGCCTTCCAACACTGCGTCTTCCGGTACGCGGTCGCCACTCCAGAACCTTTCGGCCCCAACGGCCATCTGTTCTGCGAGCATCTGTTCTTCATAATGTCATTTCTATCTAAACCCACCATCAACTCGAAAAACGCACTTCTCGGTGGCTTGCTTGACGCCTAAAGTTTAGCGAGTAGAAAAATATACGTCAAAGGAAATTTTGACTGTGAGAAACTTAAAGGTCACGTATTTTCTTTGCAACTTACAAGAAAGGTTTACTCTTGTCTTTGATCGGTTCCTCAGCCTGTCCAGCTGGTGGGACATAATTACACTCATCTGAACATGAATCCATTGCTGTGCCTTCATTGACATCGCAGTCGTACATGGTATTGCCAGGATCTGCACAACATGGTCCATTGGGGCTACACCGGCTACAAGCACAGTTTGGTAAGCATCGACGTTCACAACCTGCGACAGAAAGGGCGTTTTTAAATCTAAAATACTTTTATCTCAAACCTAAACGAAACAGAGTGTTCTGCCTACCCCCAAACTGGTGATCACGTCGGCGTCACCAGTTTGGGACCAGACGGGTGTTACGTCTAGTGGTCAGATGCCCACCAGACATAACACCCGTCTAGTCGGAGGATCCTCCCTTTACAACGGAGGTTTGCGGGACTTTACTCTCTGTTCCGCTTACCTCCAAAAACCTTTATTGCAATAAACACTTAGGGCGGGTTTCTGAAAAGAGTATTTTGAGCTAAGAACTTATTAAATCTCTGACCGGTTTTCAGGCTAGAGTTTGAGCAATACTCTTACCCTTTAAGAATTGCCAGCGTGACGTTATAATATGTAACCTCTAATATTTAAAAGAAAGATAAACAATCTGACCTAGTTCAGCAGACTCGACCATCGGCATGTTTCTAGCGAAGTGTGCAACATTAAGTTTTCCCTTTGACATTGCCATATACGGCGATTTGTCTTCTGTGTCGGACTTAGATCCATAATTCACCACATAGTCAACGTCTGAATATGATGCGTCAGTTGTGACAACAGATGGTAAAACTGTGACTGACGATTTGAATTGAATAGAATTATTAAATCTTTGGTCGGTAAGAGATTTTCCAGCGGCCATGATGGAAATCACGGGAGGTGTTTCACGGGATTTTTTCTTAGCAGTTTTGGACTTAGCATTTTTCTCCTTCCAGCTTTCTGTTGGTGTTTTGTTTACAATTTTGGAAGTACAAGGAGATCTGCCAGGCGATGACGCAAAAGGTTTATATTTAGCTTTTGGTTTAACATTTAATTCTTTGTCTAGGCTTCTTGACCGTGATTTGTCTAAAGCCTTTAAGCAATCAGAAGGTCTTTCGACTGATGAGCATGATTCAAAATATTCGTACTTAGTTTTTGCTTTGGATTTTGGATTCATTCTAAACTTCAAACTTCCAGTAGGTGATTTATTTAAACCTTTCATTTCATAGTATGCTCTTTCGCCTGATGAGCATGATTCAAAAGATTCGTACCTAGCCTTAGTAGATTGAGCATTCAATTTTGGCTTTGTGTTTCCTTTTGAAGATCTTTCTAAAACTTTCGGGTTATAAGGTCTGTCAGGTACGGAGCCTGGTACAATCGATTCGTACTCAACCGATTTGAACGTAGCATTAATTTTTTGCTTCATACTGCCTGTTGGTGATTTGCAAAGAGTTTTGGCATTATAGGAAGGCTTGTCAACTGATGAGCATGGCATATATGACTCGTACTCGACCGATTTGATTGTAGTCGTAATTCTTAAACTGCCTGTTGGCGATTTGCCAACAGCCATAATAGAGTTAAGGGGAGGTATTCCGGGTAAAGTATCTGTGTCAAAAGATTCAAACTCAATCGATTGGAACATAGTATTACTTTTTTCTGTAAGTGCTGCACTGGTAGCCATGGAGTTGAATGATGACATAAACATGTCGGATGTTGTACATGAGTCACCTGAAGTTTCCTTTAGAGTACTACATTTTTGCTTTATGCCGTCTGTTAGTGAAGTATCATAGGTCATTGAATTCAATGATGATAACGGCATTTCCGGTGTAAGATTACAGGATGGATCTGATATCATGTTTGAAGGTTTATAGCCCTCAGTAATATTTCTGTAGGTTTTAGGATCTTGTTTCACTGAATCACATGCATCTGTAACGTCAATAGATATCCATTTATTTTGTTTGTTTAGAAAAGTATTATTATTTTGGCGTATGCCAAGAAATGCTGTTCAATAAAATTTAAATTAATTATTTTTAAACTGAGTGCGACATAACCAGATATAAAATAATAACCTTTAATAGCTAACTCAATATTATTACAAGTGACTTCCATCGCAGACAGTTGCTCACAGAACTTCAGTATCATTTCCTGTTCGGATTTGTTTAAGTTTTTGCAAATATCACCATCTACAATCCCGTTGATAGAACTAACGCAGCAATGGTACAGTATTATCGAGGTCATTAAGAATATTTTCTTGTGTACTTCTTTTATATCATAGTATCTGGAAGAATATTTAAGAAATAATGAAACTAAAAATACAGGCTTAGCTTATTAAGCATGGGTAATTTGCAGCGTTGGAAGACCTCCCACAAGGTGGACCGATGACCTGGTGAGGGTCGCGGGAATCCGATGGATGCGAGACGCACAGGACCGGTCATTATGGCGATATTTGGGGGAGGCTATGTCCAACAGTGGACGTCTTTCGGCTAAAATGATGATGATGAGGAAATTTGACACACATTCAAGTTATCTTACTTTCATAAGTACGGTACAGTTACACTACATTATAATGTTCACACTGCGTGACCTTTTGCCTCTCCTTTCTAAGACGAAGTAAGCCATAATACAACTTCCAAGCCCAATGCGGGTTGGTTACATATCACATATTTAACTTCAACTTTGTCGGTTCTTGGACATATCTCACAATATTTTCTTTGATCATTTTGAAGTTAAGGCTATTTAACAAATTCATAATTGTGTTCCAACCCTTTCCAAATTATGTGTCGTAGTAGTAGTTTCTCTTCTTCAACCACAGCGGAATATAGGCCTTCTCTAAACAATATATTGACTGTGGTCATAGGCACTTTTCTACCAAAACTTTGCGAGGCATTTGCACGATTCAAGGATATACTATGTGGTATGATAATGCGAACTGCAATATTTTCAGCTGTAGTAAAGTGAACAATAGTGGCGGCGAGATCGTGATGTCATGAGTTGTCTCGCTAGCGGATTTTTAGGGTTTCGTATCCAAATGGCAAAAAACGGAACCCTTATGGATTCGTCATGTCTGTCTGTCTGTCCGTCCATATGTCACAGCCACTTTTTTCCGAAACTATAAGAACTATACTGTTGAAACTTGGTAAGTAGATGTATTCTATGAACCGCATTAAGATTATCACATAAAAATAGAAAAAAAAAAACAATAAATTTTGGAGGTTTCCCATACTTAGAACTGAAACTCAAAAATATTTTTTCATCAAACCCATACGTGTGGGGTATCTATGGATAGGTCTTCAAAAATGATATTGAGGTTTCTAATATCATTTTTTTCTAAACTGAATAGTTTGCGCGAGAGACACTTCCAAAGTGGTAAAATTTGTGCCCCCCTGTAACTTCTAAAATAAGAGAATGATAAAACTAAAAAAAATATATGATGTACATTACTATACATACTTCCAACAAAAAAATATTTTGAACGAGATCTAGTAAGTAGTTTTTTTTAATACGCCATAAATCGTAAACCGCAATTTACCTTTCAAGTTTGTACGGAACCCTCAGTGCGCGAGTCCGACTCGCACTTGCCCATTTTTACTCATGACACATCGGACATCATTAGCTATAAAAGTACCTACCCTAAAATATATTTTTCTGTTTACATACCTCAGTCTTAGAATGGGGTATTTATACCGGATAAATGACTCGGTATCAGAACACAAAATAGGGCCGTCGATATCATCAACACATAAGTCTTGTCTGTATTTATTTAGTACTTCCGCTGTACTCCATGGGTTGAGCTCCTTTACAGGAGCCGTTGGGTGTATGCATTTGTTTAGCTGTACAATAATGGTTCCAGGTCTATCATCAGGTTTAGGTAAAGAAAAATTTTGAGTAACAGACTACAATGTCGGTTGCATTGTTGTCTGTCCCCTCTTTACTCTCAAAAACGAAAGATAATGAACGATTTTTGTTTAATCGTATCATTGATTGATGCTTAATGCCACATCACATCATATTGTGTATTTGTTTATAGCATAAGCATAGCATAATTATAGCATAAGCATAATCAGCCTTTTAATGTTCCCACTGCTGGGACTCAGGCCTCCTATCTCTAGGAGAGGGAATGGGCTGTAATCCACCACGCTGGCCCAGTGCGAATTGGTGAATGTCATATGTCTTCTAATTTTTGGTTCTAGGACATGCCGGCTTCCTCACAATGTTTTCCTTCACCGTTTTGAGAGTAGTGGTGATAAAATAAATTACACAAAGTAATGCGCCTGGCTGGGTTTGAACCCGCGACCTACAACTCGTAAGTCGGGGCCGGTACCACTCGGCCACCACTGCTCACACCACTATTTGATTATAATAACACAAAATTTCTTTCTTCTTGGAGAGGTGATTAGTGTCCTAATAGTGGAAGTAGATGAGGCTGATAATGTTTACAAGTTACTTTTTTTAAGGTAAGTCATCCAATGACTTCTCTCGGTTTGGCTGGAGCGGGAGTGTCAGACTTTTACTGACTAAAACCACACATGTGTCCTTCAGTTGGCCTTTCCATTCTGAGACGACGAGTTTCCTTTTCAGAAAATGCCCGCGGCCCCAGCGGTGTAGGTAGGTAGGTAGGTAATGTAGGTATACAAATTACTGGATTATGAGATGCCTCTCGACACACAATAGCTTGAAAAAGAACTGTATACAACCAGCCTCAGTTACCAATACTAACTGCACCCAGGCAGGCAAACACGCAAGAACTTTAAGCAAGACAGCAGCAGCAGTTTGCCGCACCGCGCTTGTCTGCTAAAGCTTTTACTGCAGGAGTTTTCTCATTTAGTTTGTGCAAATACAAGAGAAGAAAAATAATACCCAATTTAACAAAAGATTAGTCCATCTTTTCTCAATGCAGTAAGCTTCATTAGCAAGCATTCTTTTAGACAACAGTAGTAAATTATAACAATATAAATTATTGATACAGAAATTAAAATAAAAGTTGTAAAAAGTGACACTGTCAAGTTATGACAGCTGTAACTTTTTTTAGAAAAGTTTTTTAGGTAAGAAGGAAGCATCATAATCGGCATTACAGCCGAAAGACAACCATTGTTGGACATAGGCCTCTCCCAAGTGTCGCCATAACGACCGGTCTTGTGCGTCTTGCATCCATCAGATTCTCGCGACCCTCACCAAGTTATCGGTCCACCTTGTGGGAGGCCTTCCAACGCTGCATCTCCCGGAAGAAGCATCGTAGGTAATATTAAGAAATCATATGGACCTAACACCTTTGCGTAGCGGAGATGAGAATGTTAAGATGGATGTGTGGTGTGACGAGAATGGGAAAAAAAAACGCGGGAACCTTGAAACGTACAAGGCGCCAAAATTGAAATCGTTTTGTAAAAAATTGTTAATTCTTGTATAATCCTTTTTATATTTGGTGAAGAATTAGAAATATTATTAGTGTGAATATTTGTAAATAGCTATTTGAAGATGGGGGGAAGCAAGAAGCGGAAAAAAGCGGAGCTCCCTGACGATCGAGCATCAGTTAGGGATACTTCCTCTGACTCTGATGAAGACTGCAGCAACAAGTATAATATATTTAAAGTTCCAGGGTATTCAAGGAAGTACCCTGAAAACAGTAAAAAATCCGAATATATCGTGTTCTTATCTCATCAAAATGAGACCAAAACTTTCACAGACAAGGATAGGCTGGCCATATCCCATGCCATACGTAAATATTGTGTGACTGGGATACTACATTTGAGGGCAATAAATAAATACAAAAAATAAATAATTAAAAAAATTAAAAAACACGACTGCCATGTCAAAAAAACGAACTAAAAAGCAAAAAACAAGATGTTAATTAAACTATATATATAAAAATGAAAGTTGTCACTCATTCACTCACTAACTAAACACGATGTCTCGAAAACTACTTGATCTACAAAACAAAATTTTTCATCGCAGTCGGAGGACCAGTCTGTAGAATACTTTCCTATATAAAAAGTCCCCCGACTGCGATGAAAAATTTTGTTTTGTAGATCAAGTAGTTTTCGAGACATCGTGTTTAGTCAGTGAGTGAATGAGTGACAACTTTCATTTTTATATATATAGTTTAATTAACATCTTGTTTTTTGCTTTTTAGTTCGTTTTTTTGACATGGCAGTCGTGTTTTTTAATTTTTTTAATTATTTATTTTTATTTTAAACCTTTTAGTGATAAGTTTAATTTTAAAACCTGTCATGCTTCACAATATAGTTTCTAAGCATTTATACGATCACAAGAAGAGATGAAGATTAATCGCTTCATATAGAATTGTTGAAGATTTCTGAGGCGATGAAATTCATCAAGAGACTTCCTGTCATGTGGCTCGTGAATCACTTTACGTGGATCCAAAACACTGGTTGCCAAACCTTCTAGTTGCCTCACGCGACTAAGCGCAACATAAGCTTGCCCTTTGACTAAAATTTTTGGGCCTAGGTCCTCAAAGGCTCTGTCCAGTGTTGTCCCTTGTAACTTGTGGACTGTCACGGCCCAAATAATATAAGCGGTAGCATGCGGCGCTCTACTTTTCCATGACTCCTTAGCCCGTCAAATTCGACTGTACTGTTCAATTTTGACACCCATACGAATAGTGTTGCCACGTACTGACTTGTCGTCGAACTCAACGAAGACGGCTTGTGGTAATTCTTCTGGTTCTAGTTGGTCACGGAGTAGCAATGGCCATTCGAATTTTCAAACGATCACCATAGCGCCATTTATCTTATCTTATCTTGTTTTCGGGCTGGCCCTAGGCCAGAGCACTTCGAACCTTCTGGATCTTTTGTGTCGGAGGACCAGTCTGTAGAATACTTTCCTATATAAAAAGTCCCCCGACTGCGATGAAAAATTTTGTTTTGTAGATCAAGTAGTTTTCGAGACATCGTGTTTAGTTAATGAGTGAATGAGTGACAACTTTCATTTTTATATATATAGTTTAATTAACATCTTGTTTTTTGCTTTTTAGTTCGTTTTTTTGACATGGCAGTCGTGTTTTTTAATTTTTTTAATTATTTATTTTTATTTTAAACCTTTTAGTGATAAGTTTAATTTTAAAACCTGTCATGCTTCACAATATAGTTTCTAAGCATTTATACGATCACAAGAAGAGATGAAGATTAATCGCTTCATATAGAATTGTTGAAGATTTCTGAGGCGATGAAATTCATCAAGAGACTTCCTGTCATGTGGCTCGTGAATCACTTTACGTGGATCCAAAACACTGGTTGCCAAACCTTCTAGTTGCCTCACGCGACTAAGCGCAACATAAGCTTGCCCTTTGACTAAAATTTTTGGGCCTAGGTCCTCAAAGGCTCTGTCCAGTGTTGTCCCTTGTAACTTGTGGACTGTCACGGCCCAAATAATATAAGCGGTAGCATGCGGCGCTCTACTTTTCCATGACTCCTTAGCCCGTCAAATTCGACTGTACTGTTCAATTTTGACACCCATACGAATAGTGTTGCCACGTACTGACTTGTCGTCGAACTCAACGAAGACGGCTTGTGGTAATTCTTCTGGTTCTAGTTGGTCACGGAGTAGCAATGGCCATTCGAATTTTCAAACGATCACCATAGCGCCATTTATCTTATCTTATCTTGTTTTCGGGCTGGCCCTAGGCCAGAGCACTTCGAACCTTCTGGATCTTTTGTGGTATGCCCCTCCCGTCTACTCAACCCCTAGCCCTCCGTACACTTTCTTCATGAGTCCCAGTATGGCCTTGATGGGGCTAAACCTGTAGTCTTGTCTTGGTCTTGGAAATGGTTGGCCCAGATACTCTAGTCTTTTGGAGCCTAGTGCTGCACAGTCGCACAGCAAGTGTAGCATTGTCTCCTCTGCATCTCCACAGATCCTGCAAGTCGGGTCGCTTGCTAGTCCCATGTTGTGGAGCTGTTTGTTGGTGACTTAGTGCCCCGTGAAGACTCCTGTGATTGTTCGGAGCTGTGATCTGCTGTACCTCCATAGTTTTTGGGTCCAGCCCTTATCTATGTCATTGAGAAATAGTTTTACATGCTTCTGGCCTGTTGTATTGCGCCAGTGTGTGCTGTGTACCTCTAACGCAGCCCTTTTCAAACCTTGGTTGGTGACCCTTGGTGAAAATCCTATGAAGGGTTTCGGTCCTTTCCTTGCCAGAGTGTCGGCTCTTTCATTACCTTCTACTCATGTATGACCTGGCACCTAGATCAATCTGACCTTGTTGCGCCTTCCTATCCGGTTTAATATTTAATACAGTTTAGTATCAGCCCAGAATCCACTCTATTGGATGTGAGTGCCTTAAGTGTTGCTTGGCTGTCGCTTAAAATGTAGACAGTGTCCTCTTCGGTGCCACTATCTAGTATTTCCTGCGCGCACCCGATTATAGCATAGGTCTCTGTTGGAAGACCGTCGCCATTTTGCCCATGCTTAGGCTAAGATTGCAGTTGTCGCTGTGTACCCCCCGCTCTTGTACCGGTGTTCATTTTAGAGCCATCCGTGTACCATACCTGGTTGTTCCCTTTGTGGGATAGCGCCATTTACTAAGCCGTGACCAACGTTAATGTTCTATTAAATAGATAAAGTACAATTGATTCACTAAACTTTCAAACACTCGGTAGGCTATTATTGTATATAGTTTATGTTATCAATTTTTTTAATCGACAAAGTTGGTTCTTGTTTACATGTACTTAGTGTTCATTGTACAATGGTTCGAAAATCCTTCACGCACATGACCGACTTGTACTTGGCTGATTTCTAATATTAATTAATAATATTAGTTAGGGTTTCGTAACCAAATGTCAAAAATGTTTTTTTTTTGTATTCGATAGTTTCGATTAACAGTGTAACATATTTATATTTTTGGAATCCACTCGTCAAATCCTAGATGATAATCACATGCATTAACAGATTAAAAATAAAAAATAAATTGGGTGGGTGTTCATTTAATTATCATTCCCACCACATTGCATTTCTATATTTTTTTAATAGCCTGTGTTACTTGGGACGATGCAAGGATTCTAACGATACCTCATACGTGTAAATCAGTTCAGTCATTTAGAAGTTATGGTGGAATAAAGAAACTCACATACATACATACATACATACATACATACATACATACATACATGAACCCTGAAAACATAACACTCCTTTTTGGGGCAGTCGTGTAATAACACTCCTTTTTGGGGCAGTCGTGTAAAAATTGGTATCACTTTTGATCTTTCGAATAATGCCAATGTAATAATAATAATAATTTTTTTTTTATAATAATTTTTTTTTTTTTTTTATTGTTCATAAAAAGTACATATCAATCATTTAAATGACACTAAACCCCACACTAGGATACCCTGTGTTGTGGGGTTCAGTCTCTTTCGTCCAAAAAACAGTGTACAATACTGAGCTTTATATACAGATTCTGAACATTTTAAAACAAAAAAGTAAAATGAAAAAATAAAAACTAAGTATAATAACAAAAAAAAATAAAAAAGTAGCAGCAGTTGAAGCGCTTATCGTGAGAGTGTGCGTGTATAGGGTACAGGTGAAGGTAAGAAGTTGTGTGTGTGTGTGTGAGGGTGTGTGTGTGTGTGTATGTGTGTGTGTATGTGTGTGTGTGTGTATGATTGAGTTAGCTAGTAGCTGATATCACATGTTCAGTTTCATTATAGTTTAAACCTTGAAGCCATTCCGTTACTATTTTTTTGCATGAGAACTTGGACATGGAAAACAAGTTCAGATGCTTATTTGCTTTGCTGTATAAGTGTGGCCCCATGTAAGAGAATGCTTTATGTCCAAACACCCGATGACAAAACGTTTGTTCCCACTTAGGTAGTCTACGCGAACGTTTATCTTGTACCATGGTAGTTGGTGCTGCGGAATGGAACCTAAGGATGACTGCCCTGATGTACAGCTGACGAACTGTTAGCATACCAGTTTCGCGGTACAGTGCATCTGTAGCGTAACGTAACTGCTTTTTAAAAGATGTTTTCAGAATAGCTCTTTGCGCTCGTTCAGCAGTAATAAGGATACTCTTGCCAGCAGAGCCCCAAGCCACTACACAATACCCCAGGATTGTCTGACACAGTGCGTAGTAGGTTGTTTTCAAAGTGTGGTCGTCTGCTATCGATCTCAGTTTCCTGAATATGTATAAAAGCTTTCTCACACGTGTGTTCAGGGAGTCAATATGCCTACTCCAAGTCAAGTGTTTATCAATGTTAATGCCAAGATACTTAATGCATTCGATCTGATCAAATGTGGGACAATTGCAGGTACATCCCGGGTAGAAGTCACAGCTATGAAACTTGAGTGAAGGTTCCGAAGGGGCAGATGATTTTTTGTTGATTGAAAAATTAACCATTTTTGTTTTTGAAACGTTAAGTGTCAACAAATTGTGCTGTAGCCAATTAGAGATAGTCAACATCCCACTCTCTGCGGCTCTGTAGACTTCTTCCCAAGATTTTCCGTAAAAGATGACAGCCGTATCATCGGCATACGCAAAGATCTGTGCATTGTTGAGGTCTAATGAGCAGAGACCGTCGACATACAGCAAGAACAAAGTAGGGCCCAGGACACTGCCCTGAGGCACTCCATACCCAACACTGGGAACGAGGGAACTCTGAAAATCTCCAACGCAGATCCTTTGATTGCGTTCTGTCAGATACGAAATAAACCAATCCAGTGCAGTGCCCCTAATGCCAATGTATTCCATTTTCTGGACAAGGATCGGTTTCGACACAGTATCAAAAGCCTTCGCAAGGTCCAGGAAGACGCCTCCACATCTTAGTCCCTTGTCAAGTTGGCCAACAACAAAGTCTACTAAATTAGTGACAGCGTCCTCCGTGGACCTGCCCTTGCGAAAGCCGTACTGGTTTGTGGAAAGCAACTTCATATCTTCCAGATATGTCAACAGCCTCCTATTCACCAGTTTCTCCAGTATCTTCGACAAAGACGTGAGCAGGGATATTGGTCTGTAGTTTGACACTATAGTTGCATCTCCTCCTTTATGAATCGGACACACATTTGCAGTCTTCATTTGGGGTGGGACTTTTCCATTAAACATGCTTAAGTTACAAATGTGCGCAATGGGAGCCGCAAGACAGTGCTGGGCGAGTTTGAGGACCCGATTTGATATTCCATCCCATCCAGGAGCTGAGTCATTTTTTAGGCCTGACAGAACTGCTTTCACTTCCATCTCATCGGTAGGGTTCATGAAAAAGGAATTAATTGGTGAGGCATCCCTGTTGCCAGTTGTTTTGACTAATTTAGCTAGATCTGTTTCCGATTTTTTTAGACGCAGTAAATTTTCCTTAGCTAATTGTTCTCCTACATTAGCAAAGAAATTATTAGCCATGTCCAACGCGGCCACTGGATCAGGATTGGCATTTAGGAGGGCCATATTAGACAATGTCTTATTGTTCAGGTTACAAATAGATTTTAATGCCACCCAAGTATTTTTGCTGTTGCCTTTAGAGCTGTCCAGTAGGTGTTTTTCATGAGCGATTTTTAAGTTCTGTATAATATTGTTACAAGTGTTCCTGTATGCTTTGTACTGTTGATGTAGGGCGTGGTTGTCAATATTATCACTTTTCCTTGTTTCACTATGGAGGGCATCTCTTTTCCTTACACATTTCAATAGGTTTGCTGTCATCCAAGGCCTTCTAATCGCCTTAGAGTTTCGCACTATTTCCTTTTTTGTATGTCGTTTTATGATTTCTTGCAGGTTTGTTGTAAGTTCATTTGTCGCCTCATTCACATCATGGTGATGCATTATTGTGCTCCAGTCTGCGTCTTCAATATCTGATATGACGCTAGCATAGTCGATCGTAGTCTTGTATTTTCTTTTGCGTATAGAAGACAGTAGTTTTGGAGTTTCCATCGATATGCTAACTAAGACTGTGTCATGGTCTGTCAAACCAGATTCGCAGATTACGGTTTTAGTGACTTTATTTGTTTTAAAAATAGCGTGATCGAGACAATTACGTTCACGTGTCGGAAATTGGTGACCCGGGTAGAAGCCGTGATGGCTTGTGACAGCAAGGTATTCGCCTGCGCGTCTGTCTTCCGTTCCAATTTTGATGTCAATATTCATGTCACCAATAATTACAACGGTTGATGTAGTACAAGTTTGGAGAGTAGTATCCAAAGAATCGCAAAAATTATTAATATTAAAAAAAGAAGGTGACCTATATATTGCACAGATTGTAAGTTCTGCGTTTATACTAATCAATAAGCAGTTAGCATCTTTAAAAGGTGGTTCGGTAATTGTGACATTTAAGTCATTTTTGTGGAGGATTGCAAGACCATCGTTTTGATTCAGGTAGTTTAGGGAGTAATGACAAACATAGCCTTGTAGAAATACTTTAGGAGTAGTATCACTAAGTCTGCATTCTGAAAGTATTATTATATCAGGCAAGAAATTCAGTCTGGCTAAAAATAGCGTAAAGTTATCAAAGTTTTTTTGAATGCTTCGAATGTTTTGATGTACAATGGAAAATTGAGTTTTAACAATTCCGAGGTCTACCATGCATTGTTCAGGAATACTGTGCTTAATGCTAGAGAATATTTCTGTGCTATCGATTTCATCGATAAGATCAATCTGATTAGCCATTTACACTGTAAGGGGGACATAGGGTTCTGTTAATAATTTGCACTTCAATTAAAAAGTATTTAGGGCGCAATGTAGCTAGGAAAAGTAAAGTATGAACTGTTGAACATGTAATATGCTTGAACTTGTATTGTGTAGTGTAAAAAATATTTATGTGAGTGTTAGTGTATGTGCCATGTATAATAACTGGGATCGGCCTGTAGATGAGTGTGAGTTTGATTAACGCTGTAAAAGTCAGTAATATTTCTATAAGCAGAAAACAAAACAAAATGAAGTGAAACAAAAAACAAAATACAAGGAGTTGGTTATTTTCCGCGCAGCTGTAGAAGGGTGTTTTCATTTTTGACGAGGATGTATTTTTCTCCTTCGTCCTTACGAAGGAAAATTCTGCCGTTCCCAATCCAACAAAAACGATATTTTTCAGATGAAGCAAAATCCCGTGCAAGAAAGTGAAGTCGTTTTGTTCTATTTGTAAGATGATCAGAAAAGTAGAGAGGACTTGTGCCTTCCAGTCCCAAATGTGAAGAGTTAAGCGATGCTGTTTTATGTTCCGATGTTTTCTTACAAAACAAAAAAACTCCTAGAAGAAATGGGCTTTAAAGCTACAATACCTGCTGTCGACACCGAGGTGACTGGGGTTTTTACCTCAGTCCCTACGGACTTATCGAATAAAAGAATTTTTGCGCTAATTGGAAGTTCCAGGAACATAATACAGGTGAGACGCTTCATGCGCCGTGTGCAGAGTCAGAGTGAGGGTGGTGCGGTCACGTATCAGCCCACCCAAACTGTCGCGGTGACTTTTGCATCAACAGAGTTGCCTCAGTATGTTTACCTTGACTCTTGGAGGCATGAGGTAAGCGTATACGTTCCTCCTGTAAAACAGTGCCTTCAATGCATGAAGTTTGGGCATATTGCAAAATATTGTAAAAATGATTTAGTATGCTCTATATGTACATTCAACCATAGTTTCAAGATTTGCAAAGAAGACCCTAAAAATGCTAAATGCGCCAACTGTGGTGGCAATCATGTCGCCATTTCAAATACTTGTCCTCAGAAAAAACAAAAAATAGAAGAAAGTAAAATTAAAACCAGAGCCGTCAAGTATTCAGAATTATTCAATGAACATTCATTTCCACAATTAACACACAAAAGTATTGAAACTCAGATTATGAACTTAACTAAGTCAGATTTTTTCATGAATACTCTAACAAATGCAATAACAAAAATTATAGTAAGCCAAAAAGATAACCCCATAAATTCAATATCCATAAAAGAAATTCTTCAGCACACATTCAGAAATAGTACTTCCTCTCATAGCAATGGATCTTAATATCATGCATTGGAACGCACAAAGTATTTTAAGTAATAAGCTTTTATTAACTCGATTTCTTTATGACCATAACATACACGTTGCAATTATATCAGAAACTTGGTTGACACCTATTAAACATTTTAACATTAGAGGATACAGAATAGAAAGAAATGATATTGGTAACAAGCACAATGGTGTAGCTATTTTAATTCACAATAATATAGATTACAGAAACATAAATACATATTCTGACAATTCCTTACAAAATATTTGTATAAGAATCACTGTAAATAATACAGAAATAAGTATTGTAAGTTTTTATTGTCCAACAAATTGCACTCCTTCTTTTAACAAACATAAATTTGAATCTTTAATAAAATCAGTGCCTGAACCAATGATATTTGCTGGTGATTTCAATGCCCATCACACATCATGGGGATGTAATTCTACTAATTCAAGAGGTAGGGATATTTTGGAGATTATTGATGATAATAATCTAATTTTATTAAATAGTGGTGAAGTGACAACAGTCGGTTCTTTGACGTGGCGTCCAAATGCTTTAGATTTGTCCTTGGTGTCCTCATCATTGGCTCTTTCTTGTGATTGGTCTGTACATAATGATCCACTCGGCAGCTACCACCTTCCTGGGGCCGTATTACGACCTCTTAATTCCAGTCAGTTTACGCCTTAAACTGAACTGCCTTGCTTATCCGTATTATGACATCTTATTGCCAGCCAGTCAGTGGTCACGTGACCCTTGGCCGACTTCTGCACGGATATTGACTGGAAATTCCGTATTATGAGCGACCAAATGACATTTCATAGCTTGCTGAAATGTCAAAAATTGTGTCAAACAAACCATTCAGTTTACGCCCGATTCTAGTAACTTTTAGTGAATTGTTTTGACTTTTTATTATATTTTTATCTATTTGGACAGTTAAATAAAACATTAAGTATGTGTGATGAGTTGGTAATCTTCGAATTTCTTGAAAGTGATGCGTCACAAGAGAACAACGAAGCAAAAATTCAAAGGACGGGTCTTCGAGATCTTAGTGACCCTTTTGCTATTGATAAGGTTCTGTTTATAAAGCGATACAGGCTTAGTAAACAATTAGTTTACAATTTACGTGACGAACTGAGACCTAATGTAGCTACTCGGTCTACAAGAGCGTCGGATTTATCAATAGAAAGAAAGGTTAGTAATTGTAAGGTTCCCACACCTCACATGAAGTACTCTATGATGCCTTGCTGCAGTTGCTTTGCTTTTTATGAAGGTGCTAATGACCCCCTCAAGTACTGTTAAAGAAAACTAGCAAAAAAATTATTGTAATATTATTGTTTTTTTCTTGTAAATGAGATACATAGGTAACCTATCTATATAAATACATATTTCCATTTTAGATTCTTCAATAAGTTTAAAATGCTGGGAGTATTAGGGTGTATTGATTGAATACATGTTGCAATTGTACGTCCAGTCGAAAATGAAGAAAGATATTACTGCAGAAAACAGTATCACTCGCTAAATGTCCAACTGGTAAGATTTTTCAAAATTAAAACATCCAATTTTGTAAATGTATGTAATTCTTAATAAAACTAATATTCTTCTTTAGTCTTCATTTCTTTGGAATTAATCTGAAACAATTTTAATTTTAGATTAGTAATGCAGACATACAAATAGTCAGTGTGGATGCTAGTTTTAGTGGAGCTTCCCACAACTCTTTTATCTGGGCAAACCATCCCCTAAAGGAGCACATGGAATTTATTAGCAGAAATGAAGGTATATATTTATATTACTTAGTATGTAAATATATTTTAGGAGTATTATTATTTCTAACTCCATGGGGTGTGTTTTTATGTAATTATTTCAAAATTACTCCATTATATTCTGTGTTTGTTTATACAAATGATATAAAAATTTCAATATATTTGTGAAATTATAAGTATGGTGATATTTTAATTATTTCTAGGTGACTCTGGGTACCCATTAAGACTGCATGATGACACCAGTAACTGATGCCACCCCGGATACTCCTGAAGCTTACTACACTAGTGTGCATGTCCGGACAAGAAATATTGTTGAGAGCACAATCGGTTTTTGCTGTTACTTGAAAAGTTACTTTAGATATGTAGTTAAGTTTAAGTTAATAAATGTATGACCCGATCAATTAAAAACAATTATCAAATATATTACACTCTTATTAAGTGCCTACCCCATATCTAAATAAAAGTAACCATACTTGCCAAATCAAGGATAAAGGTTGTATCATCCTACGGGCTCTGTCATGTATGCAACCGGGATAAATGTTAGAATGATAAAGATTTTAATAAAAGGTGTACAACTCCGTGTTTAGTAAATAAGTAACATACGTTAGACCACCCTTTCCAGTCCTTGTTCGCACCTTCCTCCAAAGAATTCAGTGTCTCTGACATAGACACCCAAATCCGTTTTGAAAAATCGCGTGGTTGCGCTGATTTATTGTATCCTATGGCAAAGATTTTAGAAAGGTCGTAATAAGCCCGCTGTAATTATTAAAGTTTTTGTAAATAATAGTAGTTTAGCAAACACTAGTAGCAATCCACAATTGCCCATATATCCTAACTTTAAATTGGTTGATTGGAAGATGTATGAACAAAATGTAGATTTAGAATTATCTAATTTTCAGGACCAAAACTTTGCTCCATTGGAAACTTATACTGCGTTTTGTAAAATTTTGCATTCTGCAATTGATAAGTGTCTTCCTTCTTATAATACGCCAGTTTCTCTCCATACTGATTCTTTGAGGAATAACTCATCTCATAGGAATTTGGTTAAATCCCCACCTCTCCCTTGGTGGAATAAAAAATGCTCAGAAGCAGTTGAAAAATCCAAGTTGGCTTATATTCATTTTAAAAATAATCCCTCAGATGACACATTTATACAGTTTAAAAGATTACAAGCCCTCAAAAAACTTACTTTGAAAACAGAAAGATCAAATAGTTGGGCTGAACTTTGCAGCTCCTTTAATCGTTGCACCCCTCTGTCGAGAATCTGGAAATATATGCGGAAATTTAATAAAACATATTCTTGCAACAATAATGATGATAGTTGGATTCAAGATTTTCTGCAAAAATATACCCCAGACTATGTAAATAATAAATCAAATCTTCCTCTTGCCAGCGAGACAGATTCTGTAAATATCTTCTTAACAAAACCATTTTTAATACAGGAGCTCATGGCTGCTGTCTGTTCCAGAAAAGATAGTGCTTTTGGACTCGATGGTATTCCATATATTATGTTGAAAAAGCTTAGTGACAGAGGTTTACACACTTTTCTCAAAATATTGAATAAACTGTGGTTGAACAATGATATACCTCTCTCTTGGAAGTCTGACTGTTTGGTACCTATTTTGAAGCCTGATAAAATTCGATCAAATCCCGATTCCTATCGTCCTATTGCACTTACATCTTGTGTTGGTAAAATTTTTGAACAATTAATGAAACAAAGGTTGAAATTTTACATAGAACAAAACAATGTTTTACCTGCTAATCAATTTGGTTTTCGTAGGGGAACATCGGCTCGTGAAAGTATTTGCCAGTTACAACTTGATATTCAAAAGAGCTACATAAATAAGGATTGTTTAGTGTCTGTATTCTTTGATGTTGCTGGAGCTTTTAATAGTGTTAATATTGATGTACTTTGTTCTGAATTGCTTCTTACTGGAATTCCAAACAAAATAGTTCACTGGGTCCATGAATTCTTAACTGAAAGGAAAGTTTATGTTAAGTACAATGATAAATTATATGGGCCACGGTTTGCTTCTGTTGGAGTTTGTCAAGGAGGAATACTTTCTCCATTGATATTCATTCTGTATATTCGTCGTTTAAATTTGATTCTAGGCTCAGAAGTCAAAAATCTTCAATTTGCTGATGATTTGGTTGTGTATTCGTCTGGGAAAAATTTAGCAAATATAACAAATAGTCTAAATAAGGCTTTGGATGGATTATCTACATATTTTTCTTATTGAAATCTAGATATAAATGCACTTAAGTCTAAATTAGTAGTCTTTGGTAAAACTAACAACTTCAGTCCTTCTGTTTATTACAATAGAGTTTCTATTCCTATTTTTAATGAAGCTAAATTTTTAGGTGTCATTTTTACTCATAACCTTTCTTGGAAAAAATATGTTGAATTGGTAAGTTCAAGAGCTAACAGAGCTTTCAATATCTTAAAATCTTTGTGTAGAACCTCCTGGGGTGCTGATCCAAAAATATTGTTGCTTTTGTACAAATCTCTGATCCGTAGTCATTTTAAATATGGTTTTCTCTGTTTTGCTGGTGATAGGAGGATAGTAGATATCTTTGATAAAATACAAAATAAAAGCTTGAGACTTATTACTGGAGCATTTAAAAGCACTCCAATCAATGCAATGCAAGTTGAATGTAAACTTCCTCCATTAAGTATAAGATTCTCTTACTTGAAAGAAAGGTTTTTATTAAAATTGTATAGTAAAAATAATAATCACCTGTTTTCAAATTTGAAAGAATCTAATACACCATATATTTGTAACTCTCTTTATATACTTCAGAGTTTTTCTCAATATGTAAATTATCTTGAAACTTTGCAAATTCATAAGTCATCTCTTCTTCCATGTTATCAGGGGGATTTTAACAGCAAATTTCCCGCAATTGACATCATCATTGACCACAATTTATCCACCAAGGAAGATGTACATTGTAAATTACTTGAGTTTACTCATTATAGATTTGTGTATACTGATGGCTCCAAAACTGAGTCTGCAGTATCATTTGCTATTTACGATGGGCTATTGAATACTGGTATTAATAAAAGAGTCATGGCTGCATTTGTCTTCTCATAATATTAAGGTTTTGTTCATTTGGGTCCCTTCACATGTTGGTGTGTTGGGAAACGAGAGGGCTGACTTTTTAGCCAGAACTTTAACAAATTCTGATGATGTCCCTGATTCAAGTAGTTTCCTCAACATATATGTGCCTTGCACAGACATAGTCCCTCTGTTGAAAAAAAGGTCCATCGGTATATGGAAAAGGCATTGGAACCACACAGTCCAAATTGAAAATAAAGGTTTATGGTATGCTGTATATAATGTTCCTATAGGAATCATGCCTTGGTTCTGTAAAATCAACACTTACATGAACAGGAAGTTTTACTCTACCATACTCAGGCTTCGTTTTGGTCACTGTCGTCTAAATTATCACCTGTTTCGTCTGAAAATTGTGCATAGTCCTCTCTGTGACCATTGTAATTCCCAAGTTGAGCAATCACTACATCACATTTTCTTTGATTGTTCATCTTTTGGCATCCAGCGCCTTGTGCTAATGGATGAGCTTATTGAAATATATGGTAGTTCTGATTTGGTACCGCGCTCCGTCCAAGCTCTCCTTGTAAATAGTTCGACGTATTTACATTTGTTTAATTTCATTATTAATACTGTTGGCCAAATTTAATTCCTTTTGTCTATAGATCTGTTTTGTGTATATAATATGTACTTTTTTAATATAAATAGTTTTCCATTGAATTTTGTTTTATATTGATAAGAAATGTTTTGGAAATGTTAATGATAAGATAACCTCAACCCCCTCAGTAGGGATGTAAAAAAATAATAATACAAGGACTTGACACATGGCTCTTATAAACATAACTTCTAAATAATTGACTGGACTTTACTTAAGATTTTTTTAAATTAAAAAGTCTTATAAATGGATTATAGTGAAATAAATATATAACACTGATGACTTAATCTGGATTTACTCACTTACGGATAAATATCAAACTAATGACTTAACTGGATCTACTTAATTATCCGAAAAAAAAACTGATGAATTTACAAAAAATATAAGAAAATACAAAATACTGATGACTAGGCAGCATGGTCTCTGACCCTAGCCTGTTCCACAAGGAACGAAAGGAAAAAAAAAAAAGTGACGAGAATGGATAAAGTGAGAAATGAGTATATTAGGGGAACTTTGAAAGTGGCGCCAGTGACTGAAAAGTTGAAAGGGAATCGTTTGTCTTGGTATGGTCATGTGAAGAGGAGAGATGAAACGCATGTTACTAAAAGAGTTATGAGTTTACATGTGGATGGATGGAGAGGGAGAGGGAGACCAAAGAAAAGATGGATGGATTGTGTGAAGAGTAATATGAAAGAAAAGGAAGTTAGTGATAGATTGACGAGTGACAGGGCAGAATGGAAGAAAAAAACGTGTTGCGCCGACCCCAAATAACATTAGGGTTTCATTTAATACTAAAAAAAACATTTTTTTTCTTTCTTTTCTTTTCAATATTGAGCATTGTGGTACACCCATTTTGACTTTCAAACCCGGTGAATTGACACCGTTTATTTGAACTTGTTGTTGCCTATCAATTAAATAAGGTTTCACCAAGCTGAGTGCAAGTTTACCAAGCCCATAATGTTCTAGCTTTAAAAGTAAGGTTTCGTGATTAACGCAATCAAAAGCCTTTGAGAGGTCACAAAAAATTCCACACCAGCGTCCGTCGTACAACGTCCTTTGATGAAACCATAATGATGATCGTGAAAGATTTTATTGCTGTTAAAATGGTAAAGCATTTGATTAAGCATAACTTTTTCAAACATCTTACTGAAAATCGTCAATACTAATAAAGATCTGTAATTATTAGTGTCATTATGGTCACCGGATTTAAAAAATGGTATAACCTTACTGTATTTCATTATATCTGGAAAGATTCCTTGGTCCACACACAAATTAAATACTTATTAAAGATAAGTATGGTGCTATGGTCTCAATTATGGATGTGCATACTTTAACAGACTTTCCCTCATGGGTCTTCGGTGAATTTGGCTTTAATTTGCCGAAAAGTCTTTTATGACTGTCATAGGGTTTATATAACGTAATAACGCATTCAAAGTGCTTTTGGGGTTGCCGTGGTGATGTAGCGCGTCAGGGATGTTCGCGGATGGTTCGCCGCGATCATGCGGAAGCGATGCGCTTCCATGTTGGCGCGCCAGCGTTCCTCCTCCAATGGCATCCTAAATGTGTTTTCAGACAGGTGGGACTCCCCCTCTTACAAAGGTAGATAAGTGTCTAGACACACTTATCCAAATAAACTAATGAACCTTTAACTGTTCGTACAATGGTCATTGGTTATTTATTATTATAATTTAATTTAATACTAACATTAGGCTAAGTTGTACTACTAATATGGATGTTTATCTGAAATAAATATTTTAATTTATATGTTTGAATTGAAATTCAACCGGACAGCCTGGCAAGTTTGCTTTTAATAAAGCAATTGAGGCTTCAGGGGAGGACTTTAGAGCTTCCGTTCGTTGTCCTAAGAGGTATATCGGTGAAATAATTCACAAACTCTTGGGCTACTTCTATATTAGAGCTTATGTGACCATGTGAAGTCTCCAATAAAAAATCCGTGTTGTGTACTTTATTCCTACCTCTTCGATCTGGGCACCCTTATGATTTAGTTTGGGAAACTGATTTACCCTCCCGCCCTCTTCTCCCCATGCTACTAACGTCGTATAAATACAAAACGGCTTCATTAGATATAAAAATTACACAAAAATACTGAGTAAGTTCTTACGTTCACATTCCTTTACTTCTTTACAATTTATAATCATTGTAGATTTTACTAAACGTAACATAAAATTTATTAGTGTGGGATGGTAGTTTGGTTTATAGCGAGGCATTTGATTACCAGAGTGTAATCATGTGTAACAGTTTAGGGCATAAAATGCACTATGTGTGCAAATGTTGAAGACAGGCACTTATCAAGAAAAGTAAAGAAGTAACCGTCCTCAATGATTTATTCTTAGTGTTAAAATCTACTTTTGAACGGAAAAAAGATAAAATAACATAACAACATTAATTATAAAATTTATTGTAAAAAGCTTACGTTTAACAGAATCTTCCGTGTTAAGTATTCTCTTTCACACAATAGGTGCAACCTTAGTCACATTTTAATATCCATTAAAAAAAAACTTAATGTTTTATTTTTCGGCATACGATCATTGCTATTTTAATTACAGTTGTATTCGACTATCAACACCAATATCTATCGTTGCGAAGAAAACAAATAGTATGCATAAGGTAACGCTTGTTATATTTCGTCTTCTGGTACGACTAATACTTCATACACTGCTGTTACTATCTCCCTACCATAGTACGGCAAATAGCATAAACTGGTACGAGCGTAGGCTTTTCCGCATATAAGGTTTCCACTTTCAACCTCAGCTCTACCAACATACAAAGGTTCACCACCAACTTCCTCAGCTCCACCTGTACGTCCACCAATGAATGCATTTTCAGGTATAACGGCAGAATCCACTTTAACCCATGTAGCATTAGAGCCACACAAAATCTGAAATAAATTAAAACATACATTATGGCCAAAAATAAATCCAAAATCCAAATCAAAATGTCGTAAATTTATCATCACCATCATCATCGTTTCACCCAAAAGACGTCCACAGATGGACATAATGCCTCCCCAAGTGTCACCACAACGAACGGTCCTGTGTATCTCGCATCTATCGGATTCCGGCGACCATCACCAGATCATTGGTCTTCCTTGTGAGAGACCTTCCAACATTGCGTCTTCCAGTACGCAGTCGATACTCCAGAACCTTTCGGCCCCATCGACCATCTGTTCTATGAACAATATACCCTGTTTCCTGCCACTTAAAATTGACGATTCTTCGGGCTATGTCTGTAACCTTAGTTCTCCTGCGGATATCTTCATTCCTGACGCAGGCCAACTCCGAGCAGGGCAAGGGTCAGGGCTATCCCTGACCCTTGCCCTTTGGGTGAGTTTAAACCTTCCGATGAGGCCCTTTGAGAGCTTGTCATCACTTGGCCATAAACTTCCGTCTAAATTGTTTACATTTAAATTATAATGAGAAATTATTAGTCAAGCTATACATTTATTACATGGCCAAATGATCAAACTTCACTAAACAACGGTAAAATGAGATAGCTTCTAATAAACTATTTCGTCTTTTTTACAACGCAACTAAATATTTTCTTATCCTTAGTCCAAGAGCGAGCGAAGCGAACTCGGGAATGTAGGGCACTCCGACATATTTTTTTTAACCACCCAGTAGGAAAGTGGCTAAAATAGTATTATTCAAACGCTCGATGATTGTGGCTGACTTAGTAATTGAAAAGGCAATGTAAATTTTTAGAAGCGAATAAGTCTGTTTAATCAGCATACAATTAATTATAATTGTACACAATACAATAAATCCTCCATGACTGTAAAAAATATGTGGACCATAAAGGGGTTTCATTTTACCTAAATTAAATATACCTATTTAGAGATTTACTTTTACCTCAAAGTCTTTTTCTTTAATGTGTTCACCGCCTCCCCAAGGGACGTAAGCCTTACCATCTGACTTCACATACTTCCCAGGACACAGCGAACCACTATGGTAAGCTCTGGCAACGTAAATATCTTCATCCTTTTCAAACCCGCCAATTATAGCATTTGGAGGCAATTGGCCATCCACCATAGGAACCCAGTGATATCGTTCACGCAAGACTGTAATGTTAAAGAATGTCTTCGTTGACATATGATTATATATAACTATCAAGCTAGTTGGGAAAAGGGTAAGGAGATAATGAATTAGATTAAAATAGCTGAGATTTATGTTGATCATGTACTCTGGATTACAGGGAATTTCTTTTGTTTAACTTCGTCTAAGGCTGAGTAGAACTTGATACGTTCGGACCAGCTAAGTCTTATGACGTCCAGGGGGGCTATTGGCTAACTTTTTCAATAACAGTTGACAACTAGCATTCGTTGCACACTAAACTTAGTTGTCAACTGACAATTTCATAAAATTGGTATTACGTATCACACAAGTGACTAACAAACTACGGTGGAAATGTGATGAATTATAAAAATTTACGGTGCCTATTGTGACCACTCTAAAATGTTATCGACTATTATACAGCTTCAAAAGCTTACACAGTCGCAATTTTAAAAGTATCGATACAATAACATCTGTCAAAACGTGTTACGGTGGCTATCAAAGGCACCAGTGGCTAATGACGTCACTGCAGTTGGTCACTGAAGATAGGCAATACGAAACTAGCTGTTTGACAGTTCAATGATGCACATTGTTAACAAGTGATCATCACTTGAACTGTCAACAGAGTTACGCAATAGCCCCGCAGGTACCATTTGTTGTTAACACAACGTCTCATCACGTTCAATAAAAATCTGCCATTATTGGCTAGTGCGTCTCATAACGCCAAGCAGCCATAGTAAATTCTAATCGTTACTTTTTCGCCGCAACATTTGTAAATATCAAATATCTGGAGTAGCTTGTAGGGTAGAACGTTTATCAACGTATGCCCATTTTGTATGAGAAAATATTGGGTCATAATGTGCGCACCTCACGAGAGCGACGCTGGACCGAACGTGTTAACAATAAAAACCTTTTTACAAAAAAAAAAATACAACCGACTTCAAAGTAAAAAAAACACTGAAAAGTGAAAAATAACTTTAATTTCGGAAGTCGGTGTTTCTATAATAGTTTTGTCTCTTCGTTATTTAACACCGACTTCCGAAATTAAAGTTATTTTGCACTTTTTAGTGTTTTTTTGCTTTGAAGTCGGTTGTATTTTTTTTTTGTAAAAAGTTTTTTATTTTACACTTTTTAGTTATGGTACCACCACTAAAAAGTACCCCTCAGCCAAACTTAAATACCTTATAGCCAGAGTGCATCTCATGACAATTCTAATAATCCCAAACACGGTTAGATTACATTAATTTATTACAGAGTTCCGGTGCCTAACTTCAGGCTTCATCATCAGATCAGTTCGATATTCCCCCTCTACTTTCAGTCAGTCATCGACTACACGTATAAACAAAGCAATTTTGCTTGTTACGACGGTTCTGCTGTGATCCTATGAGGAGTTCTGTTCCATATCTTCAAAGTTCATGATCAGATCATAACAATATTTCTATGGGACCAACTCGGAAGCATAACCATTCATTAAAAAAAAAAATTTTCAAAATCGGTACTCAATTGACCGAGAAATCGGTGAACAAACATTAAAAAAAAACATACATTCAACCGAGCATATAACCTCCTCCTTTTTGAAGTCGGTTAAAAAACAACTGCGCTTTTTTAAACAGATTTAAAAGATTTTTACCTGTGCATCTTTCACCCGAATATGATCTGGTGCATTGGCATACTGGCTCATTGTTGTTATTTAGAGAACAGACACCATTGTGTAAGCAATAGTTACTGCACGCGTATACTTCACACCTCTTTCCAGAGTAACCGGCATTACATCTGAAATAGCAAGATATAGTGTAAAACTATGCAACAAATTATATATCTGGTTATCGCAGACAGGAGCACACCCAGATTAAATTAGTAATGGAATGATCCTACCTGCAGCTAGGTCTCCCAGCAATTATGCTACATTCTCCTCCGAAACAATAGTTCTGACAAAGTGAAACGTCGCATCTGTCACTGGTGTAACCGGCATTGCATCTGAAAAAACCACTTTGTGTTAATTCTGTTTTCTAGTTTAATCTATTTCACCATCACACAGCATAAGTAAACTGAGATACCACAAATTGCAATCAGTACCCTGGATTTCGTTCCGTGCTCTGTACGAAGTAAAACTAGTTCCCTATGGGATGAACATTTGATTTACCTGCAGTTAGGTTGTCCGTCAGTACTGACACTACAATCTCCTTGTAAACAGTAGTTGTGACAGACAGAAACATCACATCTCTCACCTATGTAACCCTGTATACAGTCACAGCGAAGTTCTCCATCAACTTTTGTGCCGTTGCGGCAAAATAAGTTTTCATCTATAAAATCACTGAGACAGTTGGAGAATTTATAGTTGGCGGCTATATCTTGAGAACCACAAGAAGGTATTGTGGTAGTCATCACAATTTTGTTAGGTTTTACATCTGTGTTATTCGGTGAATTTTTTGGCAATTGCCAGATGAAGTTTTCTATGCTGTTCCCCCAGGAGATAAAACCTCTTGATACAGTTAGTTTATCTGCTGAAGAAGCTGATTCTGTTCCGCTATATAATGTTCTTTTGTTATTTCCATTCAAGTCTGCACTTTCAATAGAAAATTCACCATTGTTATACTCTTCAGATTCAATCCAGTATATCTTATCTGTACCAATGGTTAAGCCTTGTTTAACCATACCATCACTGTCTAAAATTATTTCTCGCTCAGAACCATCAATTCGAGCCCTTCCTATGATATTATCTGCTATCCAGTAAATATATCTGTAATTTGTAAATGTGTGATTATTAAAAAAAATATTGTAGATTTTGGAAATAACTTGTATTAAAATTTGAAACTATTTTGCAATTGTGACACGCCTTTCATATATGTTTAATAACGTACCCACGACAACTATCCACGGCAACTTCGCGAAGTACAATCGATTCGAAATCGATCACAAGATGTCCGTTAACTTCGTTGTTACATGCAGGTTTCATTGAAAACGAATATAGCTTATTTTTATCAGTCCCAAAAAGTAATTCTGTAGCCGGGTCGTAGGCAAATCTTGTTAGGTATCGGTTTCCTATTTTCTTAATTAACGATTCCGTCTTCTTTGTTGCTATGTCAAAGCTAGAAGCAGAGTTATCCTTATCGTGGTCAGCAAACAGTATTCTATTATATACAGGATCGTAGCTTATCCAATTGATACGATGAGTTGCTGGTGTTGCTGTATATACTAAAGTTCCTTCATTGTAAAATTCTAGTTTATTAAATCTGGCCACAACGACGTCTGAAACATTAAAGTATCATATTAACAAGCGGATAGCTAAATAAACTTATTCTTTCCTTGTTTTTCGTCTTTAGTCAAAAAGTTAAAACAAAGATGTTTCTAGACTTATTTCCAAACACTTTTTTTTCTTAACACACGAGAAGATTTTTTTTTTGCCTTAAACATGGTATAATGGTGTTAGTCTTATTTAAATACAATGTCCACATGTTTAGCTACACAGTATATGTGTCAATTGCATGCAAAAATTTTAGGTCAAAACAACTGTAAGTAGTAAAATGAGTCAAATAAATAGATGGATACAATATTATAATTTTAGGTCAAAGAAATCATTAATGTCATAGAAATTTTTTCCATTCAGCCATTTATACAGCTTCTTTTTAAATGAATTTGCATTATTTATACATTTTAATTGTTTCGGGATTTTGTTGTAAATGCGTACACACATCACAAGACAGCTTTTAGCATACTTGGCTGATTTAGGATTATCCTCTGTTACAAGTCTGTCTTTTTTTTTCTTCTCTTATGACATCCCCCGCCCTTGGGCGGGGCGGGAGATAGTGTCAGACTTTTACTGACTAAAAACCCACTCCTGTTCCTTCGTTGCCTTTCGTACCAGGGCCGAGTCTTCCTTTCAGAATCAGACCCTTGGCCCCAGTAGGCTTCGACCCTGCTAGGCCCCTACAGTTGCTGACATCTCCTTGAGGCGCGCGTGGAACAGCACGCGCCGTCGACGACTTGGGCTCGGTCCGGATGGTTACCGGACGGTCGGACGGCGAGCCACCCATTGCTCGCCGTCCGCAAGCCTGCGCCTACGATGGCCGGAAATCGGGATTGGAATCCCGGCGGCAATTGGGGCGTGAGGACCGTTGCCTCACGCGATCGGCCGCCTCCTTTGCTAGCATTACTGCTTCGCAGAAGGAGGCGACCGCCTGCCACTCCTCCTCGCTCCGGACCATGGCCTGTACCAAGGCCCGGCGCGAGAAATCGCCGCCGCCGATCGCCCTCATGAGGACACGGCGTTGCTCTGCCCAAGCGGGACACACCTCCACCGTGTGCTCCACCGTGTCCTCCGGATGGTCCACACAATGGTGACACCCGGGCGTTTCTTCCGCACGAATCCGGTGCAGGAACCTCCCGAACTTACCGTGTCCGGTGAGGACCTGCGTCATGCGGAAGGTAAGGACGCCGTGTTGCCTTTCCAGCCACTCCTCAAAGAGGGGACTCACCGCCATAATTATGGCGTGCCCAGCACTGGGTTGCGATAGTCGCTGTCACCATTCCACCATGAGACCCCGCTGGAGCTCTGTCCGCCATGCCGCGACTTGTCGTGGCAGCGGAGTTTCGCCCCGACGTTGCATCTCCACGCGCAGATCGTGCATGCGTGCAAGGCCTGTTGCCACCAGATCCCATGGTGGCTGGCCAGCAAGGAGGCTCGCCGCTTCGCGGGAAACCGTGCGGTATCCCCGCACCATCCGTATGGCCATGACCCTCTGGCACGCGTTCAGCTGGGCCGCCGGACGCTTTCGCAGTGACGGCGCCCACACCAGCGCCCCATAAAGGGCCATGGACTGGACGATGCCTGCGTAGAGCCTCCGGCAGGAGGCGTCTGGACCCCCGAGGTTGGGCAGGAGCCGCTTGAGGGCAGCCCCAGTCCGATTCAGTTTGGGAGCCAGACGTCGGAAGTGCTCCTCGAAATTCCACCGGCTGTCGAGGACGAGTCCCAGGTACTTTATCATCGACCCGACGCCGATGTGAACTCCTCCTACCGTTAATTGGGAGCGCTGAGGCGGCGCGCTCTGAGGGCCGTGAAAACACATGGCCTCGGACTTTTGCAGCGCCACCTCGAGTGCCAACTGCTGGATCCTATCAACGACTATCGCAACCCCGCGTGTCGCTAATTCGACCGCCGCCTGGTACGAGTCTCCCTGAGCCAGGACCAGCGTATCGTCTGCGTAGCAGACCACGCTGACCCCGTCAGGGAGGTCGCCGCGCAGCACGTAGTCGTAGCCAATGTTCCACAAGGGCGGTCCTAGTACCGATCCCTGCGGAACACCGCACGACATCTCTCGCCGTTTCCACTCTCCCTGGTGACCAGGGTAGATGATGTACCTGTCCGAAAGGTAGGCCTCGATCACACGACAGAAGTAGTCGGGCACTTGGTGATACCGGAGTGCCCTCCTAATGCTACTCCAGGGCAGGGAGTTGAAGGCGTTAGCGATGTCCAATGACACCGCCACGACACACCTGCCCTGAGACACCGCATCCCCCGTCGTGAGAGCTCGCACGCGCATAATGGCGTCCACCGTGGAGCGCCTCCTGCGAAAGCCGAACTGGCCGTCCGCCAGATCCAGCCCCACCCGTGTTAGGTGCGCGACGAGGCGGTCTGCAATTACTCTTTCAAAGAGCTTGCCCACCTCGTCGAGCAGCACAATGGGCCGGTACGCGGACGGAGAGTCCGCAGGGCGCCCCGGCTTTGCGATAAGGACCAGTTTCCCCGTCTTCCAGCGAAGTGGGAATTGGCCCCTCTCCATGCATGCGCTGAAGAACCCTCTTAATCGAGACCCGAGAGCCTCCATGGCCAGGACCCAGGCTTTCCCAGGCAAGCCGTCGGGTCTTGGGGCGGTATTCTTGGCACTCAGCCTTCGTACCGCCACACTCATCTCTACCTCGGTCACCTCTGGAGCATTGTCGTCGTCGTCGCCATCCACGTTAGACACCGCTGGTGGTGGAGCCATGAGCGGGGGAGAGTGTTCTCCTCGCGCAGGGAACAGAGTGCTTACCACACCCTCCACAATCTGGGGCCGGAGACTCTGCGTGAGTGGGGGAGCCCAGGGGCGGAGTTTTTCCCGCACCACCTTGTAGGGGCGTCCCCACGGGTCTCCGTTCAGAGTCCCCAGCCACACGTTGCGGGCCTCCAACTTGGCCCGCTTTATTTCCGCTCGGAGGGTGCGCTTTGCCACTCTGTATCCCTCGTACAGCTCCGCCTCTCTGGCAACTGCAGTGTCTGGCGTACCGGCGCCGCGCAGCATTGCACGCATTGCGCAGTGCCGCAATCTCCGGCAACCACCAATACACCTGGCGCCGGGCACGTCCTGGCCAAACTCGGGGCATTGCCACGTCGCAAAGGGAGTGGTCCGGATACGGCCAGAGGTTTTCAATGCCGTGGACAAGATTATTATTTATACTAAAAATCTTAATAATTACTAGAAATAATTATTAAAATAATATCACGTCAGTTAAAGTTCGGAAAAATAATAATAAACAATAAGTATATTTATATAGTCAGTGTTTCCTTGGTTCCTGCAACCATTTTGAAGTATTTTTTTCAATTATTTCTTGACCATGGATACAAAGTCCTTTAGACGGAATAATAAAAATAAAGATTGCATAGAATTTTCAATTTAATAATCGACCAGAACATCATTTTTTTTTAACATCATTTATTAAATCAATAATATGCATTTGGCCCATTGATAAAAATGCATACGAAATACAATTAATTTGCTTATATTATTGAAAAAAATATTAATTGCGTCGTTTAAAATGTTTGGGTGTTTTTGGCGGGATTTCTTGAGTGAAGTTTAGTGGCTGTATGGTCTTAAGACCTTAGCCTACCCAAATGGGGCGAAAAGTGGCGGCAAAAAGTGTGACATTTTGCCGCGTAGCATTTGAATTGCGACTATTTGCTTCAGTTTGTGAATATTTGCTGCTATTAATTTTCGCTATAATGAACTCTGCACTTGCTTTTCCCGACGACCCCAGCCTGCCTATGGATTCTGAATCTGCTATGTACGACAATGACCCCGGCCGCTCTATCTCGGACTCTGTTTCTACTTCTTTGAACAACTCCAGCGTCCCACAGATGGAAACCGACTCGTACAATATTTCGACCCGCAGAAGCCAACGCTGTGTTAATTGTGCTTTAAATATTATTCAAATGAGACGAAATTCTTTAGAATTTGCTGAAATCCGTGATCTGTGATACAATAATGGATTTATCCACGGCAGGTAAGAACTATTTAATTTGTACCAATACATACCTAACCGCCAATAAAAATATGTATATAAAATACTACAGATGTTAATGTTGAATGATACTTGTTGATGAATAAATAAGCTAATACTTAGAAGTCACTTAAATAATGTTTTTAGTCGTTGTTCTAATTTTAAACGACGAAGAAAATGATTAACCAAATGAATAAATAAATGTTTGTTTATTTTGCTGTGCTACAGCCGCCATTTTGACTCTAGCAATATAAAAATTAAAACTGATTTAACTCATTACCTCCAACTTTTAGAAAAACCTGTAATAACTGTAAAAGGTTTATTATTTCATAAACTATGAATTGAAGTTGTCTTAATATAGGTATGTCCACTGTTGCTATACTGTGGCCAAAGTTTGTATGAATGGTGGACCATACTCTTTGCGACATGGCCTCCCGGAACCACTCTGCCTCGACGTCAATGTCGACAGGCCTGTCCGGTGCTTGCACCCAGGCCTGTACCATCGCGGCTGTACCATCTTTGGGGTGCGTGAAAGGAGCCTCCACGAGTGGCGTTAAATATATCGTTCTGCGATTCCAAACGCCCGGCGCACCCTGGACAGCTAGCACTCGGTAACGCAGAGTCTAGCTGACTAATCCTTTCACCACGATGGTAAACTCAAACGGTTCTCTTCAGAACCACGACCAACAGTCCTTCGTAAGGCCACTTAACAAAAATAACACCTCTGAGGGAAATCACCACCTGCTTTCCAAGCCCGCACTCACTGTTACCTCAATTAACATTGAAGGTTTCTCAGAAAACAAATCTGACCTTCTTTCCCAGCTATGCCGGTCCACGAATTGTGACATCCTTTGTGTGCAAGAGACTCACCGTGGCCCTAATCACCCAAGACCGCATATCCCTGGTATGACGTTAGTACTGGAGACACCTCACGCTCAATATGGCAGTGCCATTTTCGTGAACCCGCGTATCTCAGTTAAATCTGCTTCCTCAAACAACGACAACTCCATAGAAGTCCTCACTGTGGATATTGGTACCTGCACAATTACCTCAGTATACAAGCCCCCTAATATACCTTTCGGGTTTCATAAAAACATTAATTTTGAAAATCAACCTATAAAAATAATAGTTGGTGACTTTAACAGTCACAGCATATCCTGGGGGTACCGCGAATCCAATGCTGATGGTAATTCCGTCGAGGAATGGGCCGATGCTTGTGAGCTGACCTTATTGCACAATGCCAAACAACCTGCATCATTCAACAGTCGGCGCTGGCAACGTGGTTACAACCCAGACTTAATTTTTGTGAGCAGCAGTATAAAGAGTCTATGTTCAAAGCTTGTGTGTCAGCCAATCCCAAACACACAACATAGACCTATAACGTGTGAAATACGTGCTGCAATCAAACCGACTCAAGTTCCTTTTAGACCTCGGTTTAATTTCTTAAAGGCAAACTGGGAGAAGTTTTCGTTGGAGGTTGACGCAAAACTGAGTGGTATTGAACCCACACCTTCCAACTACGAATTGTTTGTGAACACTATTTGGACCATATCACGTCAGTGTATACCCAGAGGCTGCCGAACTTCATATATACCTGGTTTGAATGAAGAGTCCGCGGAACTTCTTAAAAAGTATGAAAACTTCTATGACAACAACCCTTTTTCAGAGGACACAATATCAGCAGGGGAAGAACTGTTGTCAATGGTTGGTGATAATCGTAAACAAAGGTGGATTACAACAGTTACTAACACCGACATGACCCACAACAGCAAAAAAGCCTGGTCTACGATTCGAAGATTAACTGGAGACCCACCAGAGCCCGTTAATCAAGGACACGTTACGGCGAATCAAATTGCCCACCAGCTGCTACTTAACGGCAAACCACCACACAGACTTCCTAAATTGCGGAGAAGCGTAAACACTTCTGGCGATAGCATCGACATCAGTAAACCTTTCACACTCACTGACATAATTCTGGCCATAAAAGCATTAAAAACCGGTAAGGCTGCTGGAGTTGATGATTTAACAGTGGAACAACTGAAACATCTGGGACCTGTAGCTGTATCGTGGCTTCTCGCCTTCTTCAACATATGTTTGCAAACCACAAATATTCCAAAACTGTGGAGACAAACAAAAATCATTGCGATCCCGAAACTAGGGAAGCCTCTCAATGACCCCAAAAGTTATCGGCCAATATCCCTACTATGCCACACTTATAAGCTGTTTGAAAGGCTACTGCTGAATCGCCTTACTACAGTAGTGGAACCTGAGCTCATCCCGGAGCAGGCTGGCTTCAGACCCGGCAAGTCTTGTTCCGGCCAAGTCCTGCGGCTAACTCAGCACATAGAGGATGGTTACGAGGCTCATAGGGTTACAGGTGTCGTATTTGTGGACTTGTCAGCTGCATACGACACCATAAATATAAAGAAGTTACTTGCTAAAGTCGGTGCGCTAACTAACGATCGAGGGTTTGTCAACATTTTGAGCGAGCTATTGCACAACCGTCGCTTTCAGGTGTGTTTCCAATCAGATAAGAGCAGATGGCGTCGACAAAAAAACGGTCTCCCTCAAGGCAGTGTGTTGGCCCCTACGTTGTTTAACATCTATACCAACGACCAGCCCACAACGCAGCATACTGAACGCTTTTTATATGCCGATGATTTGGCCTTGGCGGCACAATCGCTTACTTTCGCAGAAGTTGAAACTGCTTTGACACAGGCGCTCGAGTTGCTTGGTAAGTACTATGACAGTAATGCTCTTCGTCCGAACCCGTCCAAAACTCAATCTTGCGCGTTTCATCTTCGCAATAGCTCTTCAAACAGAAAACTCAACATCACGTGGCGGGGTACTGACGTGGAGCATTGTAAAAACCCGAGGTACCTGGGTGTGGCGTTGGATAGAGCGTTGACTTTTAACGTACACTGCCTCAACACGAAGCAGAAGGTGGGGTCCCGGAACAACCTGTTGCGCCGCCTTATATCTACCAACTGGGGAGCAGCACCCGATGTTCTTCGCACAACTGGCATGTCTTTATGCCTCTCTGCTGGTGAATTTGCGTGCCCCGTGTGGCACCGATCAGTACACGCAAAACAAGTAGACATCGCCCTGAACGAGACGTGTCGAATTATATCAGGATGCCTTAAACCGACTCCGCTTAATAAGCTTTATCCGCTGGCTGGTATTGCTCCACCTGCTGTACGTAGGGATGTCGCATGCGCGATTGAAAAGAAAATCCAAGAATCCGATTCCCGACATCCCCTCTTCGAACACAAAACAGCCCCAAGTAGGCTTAAGAGCCGGAAGAGCTTCTTGCGTAGCACACGGGCCATCGATGAGCCGCCACCGAAAGAAAGAATAAAGCTTTGGGAAGAGCATCACCTACCACCACCCGACTTCTTGAAACCCCAAGAACATCTCCCGTCTGGACGCGATTTGCAGTGGTCTGTATGGAGAGCACTAAATCGGTTGCGAACCCAGGTAGGCCGCTGCAAACACAACTTGGCAAAATGGGGTTTTATAGACCCGTCGGATACTCAATGTGAGTGCGGTGCTCCTGTTCAAAACATGAGCCACATACTAGAATGCCCCAAGTGCCCATACACCTGCACTTTGGAGGATTTGATGAGTGCTACCGATGCTGCTATTAATGTAGCCACCTATTGGGCCCAAACAGTTTGACGAGTTTACCATCGAATCGATAAGAAGAAGAAGACCATCGCGGCTTCCAGGAGGAGCTCCCGGTCCAGCTGCTTCAGCGCCCAACGCGGACCACACGGGGTCTGTTGGACGTTACAAGTCTGTCTGGATCCCTTGGACGAGAGAATACTTCATAAGCTTTCTTGAACAATCCCTTATTACTATAGACAAAGTTACATATTCCTGCACTGTACATATTGCGTAAATTTAAAGTGCAGGAAGTGGTAACGGACCTAACTTCTTAAAATATGACTGACAGGATTCGTCAGGTCAAAGTCCGCAAATGGCCCTGATGCACTTCTTTTGTGCAACGAATGCTCTGTCTTGATCCGTACTATTCCCCCAAACAACAAACCCGTAACTTAAAATTAATTCGATATATGCATGGTATGTAGTGATTGCCGTTTTTACGTTTGTTACCTTCTTTACTTGTCTGAGGGCGTAAGTAAATTTATTAATCCTATTGTATAAATCATCTAAGGGTCCACTAACACCAAAAGAGCGTCGAAGCGCAGCGAAGCGGAGCGCAGTTTCAGTGTCATATGAATTTTAACTTTATTTTCATTACTATAATACTGATTATCGCATGAGAAACTCGAACGAGTCGCGCGGATGGAACTCGCCGGAAATCCCGCGGCGCCGCGGAATAATAATGAAAATAAAGTTAAATTCATATGACATTGAAACTGCGCTCCGCTTCGCTGCGCTTCGACGCTCTTTTGGTGTGAGTTGACCCTTAGATGATTTATGCAATAGGATTAATAAATTTACTGTCCTTTCCAGTTTAAGTCTTCATCTATGAGCACACCCAAGAATTTGGTTTGTGCCTGTACTTTCTTAAGTCTGTCAACATTAAGTTTAAAATTGTATTTGGCAAGTTTTGACTTATTAAATTGAATATAATTTGATTTATCTAAATTTATTTTTAATTTATTAGCCTGTAGCCATTGTAAAATTTTGTCAATAGTATGATTAATATCTATATCATGATCATAAATCGATTTTTTATCAGATGTCACGATAATTGAAATTTCAACTGCAAATAATATAAATTTATGATTAGACCCCAGTGGTATGTCATTCATATATAATAAAAACAATATGGGACCTAGTAAACTTCCCTGAGGGACGCCACATTTATTTATCCTAGAATCAGAGCAGTGGGAAGTAAGTAAGTCTTCATTTACATTGTCTATAACAACGTATTGTTTTCGATCACTTATGTAAGACGAAATCCACTGCAGTGCAACTCCTCTTATTCCCAGGATTTCCAACTTTCTCAATAATACATCATGCGCTACAAAATCAAAAGCTTGAGATAGGTCGAAAAAACCAGTTGTTAATTTATTATTATTTAGATTACTCAGGATATTGCTCACAAGAGTAAATATTGCTTGTGTGGTTGACTTTTACTTTTGGAATCCAAACTGTTCGTTTGCTATAATATTGAATTTGCTACAAAAGTCGATAAGTCTTTTGAGCATACATTTCTCGAAAACTTTTGGCAATATGGGATATGATAAGAGTAATCGGGCGATAGTTTTTGACGTCCTTTTTATCGTGTTTTTTGTACAGCGGCTTTACGACTGATAATTTCAGGGCATCAAGAAATATACCTGACGAAAACGAGAGATTAATTAAGTATGTCAAAATGGGAATATAAGAATATTCCATTCTTAATTTTCATAATTCTTAAGTTGTTTCCGAGGTATTATAAAAAACTAGTATTTTTACGCGTATAGGTCCAGGACGTTGTCTCCTCTTTCATAAAACTCTTAAGTCTGCACATGGCTAAAGGCCAAAATGCTATTTACATTCGGTAAATATGTTATGTACATTATTTTATTTTGACCACCAGTTGAACATAAAATAGGCTAATAAAAAAAAAGTTTGGACCTCAATAAAGCAGCGGTAGTATGTAAGGATAGTAAAGCGATGACAACGTTGTATGACTGTATTAAAAACTTTTTCCAAAAAAATACAACCGATTTCAATGTAAAAAAAAAACACTAAAAAGTACAAAATAACTTTAATTTCGGAAGTCGGTGTTTCTATAATATGTTTTGTCTCTTCGTTATTTAACACCGACTTCCGAAATTTAAGTTATTTTGTATTTTTTTAACCCCCGACGGTTACATTGAAGTTGGTTGTATTTTTTTCACCTTTTAGTTTCGGTAGCACAACTAAAAAGTACCCCTCAGCTAATCATCATCAGATTAGCTTGATGGTACCATATAGCCAGAGTGCACCTCATGACAATTGTAATAATCCCAAACACGGTTAGGTTACATTGATTTATTGATCAGTTCGATATATTTCCCCTCTTCTTTCAGTCAGTCATTGACTACACGTATAAACAAAGCCATTTTACTTGTTACGACAGTTCTGCTATATGATCCTATGAGAAGTTCCGTTCCATATCTGCGAAGTTCCTCATCAGATCATAACAATATTTCTATGGAACAAACTCGGAAGCATAACCTTTCAATCAAAAATATAATTTTCAAAATCGGTCCCAATCGACCGAGAAATCGGTGAACATACATTAAAAAAATACATTCAGCCGAACATAGAACCTCCTTCTTTTTCAACGCGTTTAAAAACGAATAATAACGTTCACCGAAACAAATTTTAACGTTGATTTCGTAATCGGCCTGTTAATAACAAGGAGAATTTTTTACTGTTCACCATCACCTTTCGGCGTTCGGTTACTTAACCGAGACATAACGGAGCGTTTTTGAATGAATGAGTGAGCAATGCAACACTACCAAATAAAATGTAAGGTTACATCTTGAAATCTCGTTCACGCTTACAACTTTTTAATATGGCCAGATAATAGTCTATGCCATAAAATGTGAAAGTTGCTGTTTATTGTTTCTTTGGCTTTACGAGAAACACCTTTTGCGTTGGAAGGTTTATTAGCGCGCTCTTTCTTGTCTGTCAGTGTAATTCATTTTGATTCTCTCGTGAAGTTTCGTGGTATTTTTGTTGTAATTATAATCAAAAGTGTTAAGTGATCGACATGGAAGATATGAAAAAATTAATTTATCTTTATGGTGAATGTGAATAATGAAAAAGAGTCAGCGAGTAGTATTGTAGGTAGAGGCACTTACTTATCAGTGTTAAATTCTAATAAGCCCAAAATATGTATATCACTGCACTTGTATAATCGAAATCTGGCCTTAAATGAAATTTCGTCGTATTCTTCATAAAAGTTATGACGATTTTGAAAAATCCTAGGTCTTCTCGTCATCGTTTCTAACTCATCCAAATAATCTAACAATATGTTAGATTTGTAGATTATATTCACCATCGATAGAGATTGTATTCACCATCCATTATAAAATTAATAGCCATTATTTTTCACAGATAAATAGATACTTCGTTGGTAAATCGAACAATATAACCTACAAAAGTTCTGTCAAATGATTGTAACCAACGTTTAAACAATGTCTTGAAGCTCGGTTAAGATAATCATCTGATTAACGTCAATAACCGACATTTTGGCTGTGGTGAACAGGAAATATTGCTTAAACAGCCGTTTTAATATTTAAACAGTCGATTTAGTGTTGGTGAACACCGGCCTAAATACCTAAACACACGGAAAACTAAGAACAACATCTAATAGCTAGTTAATTTAGTTCATCAAAAATAAAAATGAATAGCGTAAAAAAAAATATAAAAAAATTCTGTACACTACTTTGTACTTGCTTTCAACAGGTAGTAGTGTCAGAGCTAATGATATACTACGTGACATGCAGTTATCTTTGAGGGCAGTCGGTCCTGAGGTCGACACTAGCACTAACCTTCAGTGTCAGCAACTGTGAGTCGTTTATCGTCAATGCGAAGCATGCACTCACAGAGAGCTACAAATATATATTAAAAAACGAAAAAAATATGCAAACTAAATGTTACAGTTCTACAGTTTAAAGTCCTTACAGTCATTATCTATATATTATTATTATATCTTATCATTATTCATATCCAAATACTGGTCAGATAAAATTTAGTTAGAGCAGGTACATCGACACGAAAAGAAGAAGTCATTATCTATTAAATTATCGTTATTCATAAGTTTTATATTATACTATTCTTATCATTTATACCACATTTACATCATGCTTAGAGATATCACATTATATTAATGTATGATTATGATATCCATAATCATTTTAATATATTTGTTGGAGTATTTCGCCGTTGACGATTCTCCAGTAGTTGTTGTAGGTTGTAAATAAAGTAACACCAAACCACTTAGTAACACGTTAAAATGTTTATTGGTAAATACAATAAAGTTATGTATAGAGCCGCACTTATTTATTGCAAACACATTACCGCGTGACGGAGGTATAGTTACGACTGAATTAAATTATTAAGTTTAATAAGCAAAACGTATTTTGCTGTATGAGCATTATTGGCTCGTACATGCTCCCGAGGGAAAGATAAATAAATCACTAAAGTTGTTACAAGTTTAATAAAGTAAAAAGTAAATAGTATAAAATAGTAAAATAATAAGTAAAAACAAAGTTTCAAATTAAAGATTATTATAGCTCGAATCTAGTTCCCATTGGGTTCTTCGAATGACTATCTTCTGTTTCATAGTTGGTTGCCATTTTGTTCAGTTCTATGTTTTCTAACTTCTTTCGAGATTTTGTTGAAAGTGTCTGTCGATTTTTGGTGCATGCAGGAAGATATCTTCTTATTAGCCATACTATAATAGCAACGACGATTCCTCCCACCAGCAAAGAACTTATAGTATAGTTTCCGATATCGTGGATACTCAAATCGCTGGGCAAGTTTTCTCGTCCCTTTTGTGCGGTTATCTGGTTGTCCAGCAGTCGGTGTTCATCAGACAAGTTTAGTTTCGGTAGCACAATCTTTGTATTCTTTAGAGTTTTCCAGATGTCATTTGGAGGATCAATAGTTGGTACCTCCAAAGTTATTCCAATATTCGTATAGCTACTAAAAACATTATGCGAGTATATTGTAGCGTCTTTATGTTGTAGTACACAATCCTGACCTAGGGCCATGAGTCCAGACTTAGTAATTGTCAGCGTTGTAATACGATTCTCGCACACCATTCGTGGCGCACACTCATTGATACAGTTATACAGCCATATGTTTGGTCTCTGTAGTTTTATCCATTGGTCAGAGCATTGTTGTGGTACCCAATCGCATGTGACATTGTTTACATTTTGACTAAGCATCTTTGCTTCGCAGGATGCTGTGGCTCCATGCAAGTTGCTAATAGTTGTGTAGGCGTGGCATATGTAGTTAACTGCCCCCATCGTTGTACATTGTTGAAGATCAGCCTCTTCCATCTGTATATAGGTATTTTTTACGAAGTTCACTCCGATGTACTTTGTTGTTATCGCTATCACCTGACATTGGTTAGCCGTGTGTTGTATAGGTATAGGTACGTTGTGGTATAATGTATATTCGTCATCGCTCAGTAACGGGATATGTAGTTCGAACAGTAGGTATCGTTCCGTGAGCCTTGCTTTGACGTAAATGATCTTGTAAATATCTTTAATATTTGCTCCATTTCTGTTTGTAATAGGTAGCGTTAATCTTTTCGATATAATTCCAGCGATGAAGATGAGTTGTTCAACTATCTGAACAACTCAACTTCAAGTCTTCATTTTTCTTTATGATGTTGTTTTCTGCTTCGATGATTAATGTTTGATTTTTTATTAACTCTAGTAAATATTGTTCATTTGTTTTAATTTTTTGAATGTCCTGAGAGTATTTTTCGGCAAAATCGCTATCAAGGACACCAAACAGGGCTCGTGCAATGTTTCCTACGCCGTTGACGTAGCCGCGACGTCTCCGTTGTTGATGTTGAGAACGTAACAATGCGTTATATTCATTCAACTGGTTCAGTTCGTATTTGAGTTGTTGTGTCACAGAGTGACATGGCTCGTTGGGCATCGTGTCGCAGAGTTGGGCTAAACGATTCACAAATTTCTCGACCTTTGTTGTACTTTGCCAGAATGTTGTCAGATTGTAGTATACTAGAAGTTTCCATTCATCGTGTATAAGTTGAATATTTCCAGCAGGATCGAAATAAATTGGTTGATTTTCAGCTAACTGTGTTATTTTAAAATGTTGCAGGGGTGTTGTTTGTCCACACGATAGCGTTGTAAACACTACTAGTAACACCATAAGCAAGCTGTTAACCCCTCTCTGGGTTCTACTGACCCCTTTATTTTTCGTGCAGTGCTTAGTTTCAGGATTCTCTTTCTGTGAATCCGTACCCTCACATGCCTCGTTTATAGGTAGCGGGGTTAATTTGATTATGGGTCTTTTCAGTACTCCATTTTGTGTCTTGAGCGTTACTACACGAACTAAGTTATCGCTGCCTGGGTGCAGTTCCACGACGCGGCCCATAGCCCACCTACACGGAGGTAAATTATTTTCCTTGACGAGAACTAATTGCCCCTTCTGTATATTTTCTTTGGTTCGTTGCCATTTGTTTCGATTTTGTAGTAAGTGAATGTATTCTTTTGACCAGCGATCCCAATAGTGTCGGCGCATAAGCTCTATGAGTTTCCAGTTGTTTCTGATGTCTATAGATTTGATTTCTTCAGGTTCATTGAGTGGTAGTGTGAGCGTCGGACTTCCCGTGAGAAGGTGACTAGGAGTGAGATAGTCCAGATCTTCCACATCTTCAGATAACGGACTCAGTGGTCTGCTGTTCATGCACGCTTCGATTTGTGTAAGAAGCGTTGCAAATTGTTCGTAGGTTAGCTTCTGTTGTTCGATTACCCGTTTCAGGTGTGTTTTCATTGAACGTAGAGCAGCTTCCAATAATCCTCCTGCCGATGGTCAGGATGGAGCATTAAAATGCCACTCAATTTCAAGGTCGTTGATCTCTTTGAAGAACTCTGAAGATAGCATTGTTTTGTATAGTTGGAACTCCTCATGTAATACCTTTGCTGCTCCTACAAAGTTGGTTCCGTTATCGGAATACATGTGTTTTGGGGTTCCTCTTGTGGCACACATCCTTTTCAGTGCTGCGATGAAAGTTTGCGTTGATAGGTCAGAAACAAGTTCGATATGTACGGCTTTCGTCCACATACATATAAATATGGTTATATAGCCTTTGCAGGTTTTTATTCCGCGGCCTTTGTTTATCTTCACATCCACATGACCTGTAAAGTCCACGCCAGTATGTGAAAACGGTCTCGACGGTGTGATCCTTTGTTTAGGAAGATTGCCCATCAGCTGTCCAGTTTGGGTTGTTGCGTATCGACGGCATCGGATGCATTGCCGCAGTCTCTTCTTGACAGTCCGATTGCCACTGATAATCTAGTATTTGTTTCTAGTGTAAGTTCGTCGTTGGTGTGCCTTTTCAATTAATAGTTGGGCGAGTCTTCCCTTTCCCGGGATGAGGATGGGATGTTTAGTTTCTACTGGCAAGTTTGAGTGATTTAGACGTCCACCCACGCGTAGAACACCAGCGGAGTCCAAAAATGGGTTGAGTTTCAAAATGGTGCTTTTGTTAGGAAGTTTTCCACCAACGACGTTGAGAGATTTTATTTCCTTTTCAAAATAATTTCCTTGCACTGACTTGATAATTACTTGTAAAGCGTTATTTATTTCATTCAAGTTCAGTTCATTACACTCATTTGACCTCCTCTTGTTTCGTAATGCATCGACGAAACGTATGATCCAAGCGAGTATTCTTGTAATACGATCTATGTTGCTATGCCGCTCAAGTAATGAACGGATTAATTCATTTTTAATTGGCATGGGTTCCGTACTATTAGTCGTGTAACAGTTTGTTAGAAAACCCTCAGTTGTAGTATAAGTTTCTTTTAAGTTTATGTCTTGTTTTTCTTGTTCCTGAAGCCATTTAAGACCCTCCCACCACAGGAAAAAGTCCTTCAACCTGAACGGTAGAAGCCCTCTTGTCGCACAGTCAGCAGGGTTTTCGTTCGTTTTTACGTAACCCCAGTTTATTGCAGGTACGATGCTGAATTATATTCAGGCATGAGAATTTTTGGTGTTACTTTATTTACAACCTACAACAACTACTGGAGAACGGCGAAATACTCCAACAATATTAATTAATTATTTTTCTTCAAGGAATTCTTTGACAGAGTAATAATAATATGCCTTTTTGATAAAGAAATATTTTAGTTTACTTTTTAAAATACCAACGCGATGCAGGTTGTAAATGTTTAAGGGTAACTTATTATATATTTTTATGCCTATACAAAAATTCTTCTGCTATAATATTGCAGTGTAGGATTTAACTAAAATTGAGGCCTCGTAAATATAAAAAGAAATATTGAGAGTATTATAAAGACTAAAAACAGATAAAAGCCCTGGCACTGACAATATTACATATGAATCTTTAATAATAAGTTCCAAATCGCTAGCCAAAGGTCTACCTTTGACAAATCTTTTTAATATTAATTTAGAGACGGGACAGGCACTCACACAATGGTCACAATTGGACATAATTTTAATTTGCTGAAGTCGGTTGTACATTTTTTCTATACCCAACCAGTGGATTGCCCCCTATGATAAAGACTAGCTTGAAGTGTACCAAGCTAAGCTCCGAATAAGAGATAATTTGTGAATTAAATATTTTTAAAATCGATTGCGGCAGTAATAAACATAGCATAGTCGGCCTTATAATGTTCCCACTGTTGGGACACTCAGGCCTCCTCTCTAGGAAAGGGGATGGGCCGTAATCCATCACGCGGGCCCAGTGCGGGTTGGTGGATGTCACAAGTCTTCGAATTTGGTGGTTATGGTTCTAGGACATGCCGGTTTCCTCACGATGTTTTCCTTCACCGTTTTGAGAGCAGTGGTGATGAAATAAATTACACAAAGTAATGCGCCTGGCTGGGTTTGAACCCGCGACCTACAACTCGTAAGTCGGGGCCGTTACCACTCGGCCACCACTGCTCTTAATCTCTAATAAACATAAAAACCCGAAACAATGTTCGTAGGTACTTACCCCAGGATAAAGAATGTGCAAATCTTGCATAGAGCACTATCAACACCAACACACCCTGCATTTTATACATTTAAACGCATTTAAGATAGGTAACGCTGTTTCACGAGGTAGATGTTGCGTCCTTGCACCTTAGGTACAATATAAAAGCTTGTTTTGCGAAACCACAAGTTTTAATCAGGTATACTATTTAGGTATATAATAGTTCCTTTAAGCGCCAATAACAGGTTTATTAGCTAAATTTTCCTCCTGCCTTTGTGATGATAACTCTATATCGCCGTAAGAGCGTAACTAAACGTGGGCGAAACGGCCCCTCGCCCACGGCCCTGCAATTAAAGAGGCCTTGCGCAAGTGAGGGCCCCTCGAGCGCCGATTGTGCAATTTTCGTTTTGAACACATATTTGTACGATTTTTTTTTTAGCCGAAAATTTTGGTTTTTATATCTTTATTTTTCTTAGAAAAATCCAGAAAAAGTGTTTTTGGTGATTTACGTAAAAACGCGCAATTACGTAATAATAATACCCCGGGCGCCCGAGGGGTTAAGAGCGAGGGCGTCGTTTACCCAACTGTTAATAAAAATCACAAGTTTTTATAAATTTGTGTACATTAAAAATAATGTTAAATTATTATATTATGAAATAAATAGTATTGAAAAATTTCGGTACCGTTAATTTCGTTTCCATTGGTGGGAAGTCATCAAATCATTTCCCCCGCTCTAAGTGTAGGTGTAGTGAAAGAATGAGTATCAGAGTTTTACTTACTAAATCACACCTGTATTCCTTCTTCTTCATCCAGGGCCACGGTAATTCTTTCGAACAATTCCGCAGGTACAGTCGTACAGGGCCTCTTCAGTTTTGCTGACATCTCTTTGAGGCGCGCGTGGAACGCGCGGCGTCGACTCGAACTTAGTCCGTACTAGACGGCCGGTCGACGAACTACCCATTACCCATTTCTCGCCACAAGTCTGCGCTTTTGGTGGTCAGGAATCGCTCTGTGACTCCTGACGTCCAGGCTTCTCCTGCGGTGGCGGCTGGGCCGTCAGGAATTTTCTTTCCCTCACGGTTTCAGCCACTTCCTTCGCTTGCATTGCTGCTTCGCTGAAGGTAGTGACTGCTTCCCCTCTCGCTCCGTACCTGAACCAGGGCCGCACGCGAGAAATCGTTACCATAAATTGCCTCCACTAGGATACGGCGATGTTCTACTCAAATGGGGTAGACTTTCACCATATACTCCATCATGTCAGGGCATTTCTTCCCACTGTATCTAAAATAGGTACATCCGTACATCCTAAATCACCCATGTCTGGTAGAGACCTGCATCAGCCAGCGCTGGGTTGCGGCAGTCACTATTTTCATACCACCATAATATCCCAATGAAACTCTGCCAACTGTGCCACTAAATTAATTTCGAATTTATGAAAAAAATACCTATTCGATACACCTTCATCATCATCATTCATCATCATTTCAGCCGAAAGACGTCCACTGCTGGACATAGGCCTCCCCCAAGTGTCGCCACAATTAACGGTCCTGTGCGTCTCGTATCCATCGGACTCCCGCAACCGTTACCAAGTCATCGGTCCAACTTCAACTTGTAGGAGGCCTAGGCCTCCTACAAGTTGGACCGATGAGTTAGTGTTGGAAGCTTCCAACGCTACGTCTTCCGGTACGTGGTCGACATTCCAGAACCTTTCGGCCCCAACGGCCATCCGTTCTGCGAGCAATGTGCCCTGCCCATACACCACCCACGCTACGCCTCTGCATAAGAGGATAATCAAGCAAATAAATATATAACTTACCCGTATCTATATCTGTTAACAAAAATAACATGTTTATTTGTCTTTAATTATTTGAATACCAGCAGCGTCATCCGCGTGAAGGTCAATTATTGTAGGCGCAAAATCAAAGTTGAGCCAAATAAAACTTTACCTATGTTCTTCTTTAGGTTTCGAGCTTACTCTATATCATAAAAATCGATTCAATAGTTTAACTATAAAAGTGGAACAGACAGAGCTATATTACACTTGTAATATTAGTAGGTATGGATTTCGCGGGCTTGCGGACGGCGAGCAATGGGTGGCTCACCGTCCGACCGTCCGGTAACCGTCTGGACCGAGCCCAAGTCGTCGACGGCGCGTGTTGTTCCACGCGCGCCTCAAGGAGATGTCAGCAACTGTAGGGGCCCAGCAGGGTCGAAGCCTACCGGGGCCAAGGGTCTGATTCTGAAAGGAAGACTCGGCCCTGGTACGAAAGGCAACGAAGGAATAGGAGTGGGTTTTTAGTCAGTAAAAGTCTGACACTATCTCCCGCCTCGCCCAAGAGCGGGGGATGTCATAAGATTTTCCCACCGAAAAAAAAAAAGTAGGTATGGATTTAGAAATAGAAAACAAACTGTCCTTTTTCAATTCTGATGTCGACCAGTATTATGTAAGAAAGGACCACCTACTTATCTGGGCTTTAGCTGACCACAAGCTTGCCACGCTCTGAGCATACATTATACAAACATACTCGTATTGTTAAGATATTAAATAATAGATGACTCGTTAATAAGAAATTAGTTTAATTCGGTTTCTACAATTTTTGGGAAAACTTAAATAAATCGCGCGGTATGTCCGTCGATGACCGACTCTTTAGGCGAGTGCGCGACGCCGCCGCGCGGCTCGATCAGCTGTTGACCCCTCCACCCGCGCGTCCCGCCGCTGCTGGCACGCGCTCGTGAACATTTATATCTTTTAATTATTTTAATTATACTGCCTTCGCTCCCATTGCTGCTTCTCAAAAGGAGATAACTGCTTCCCAAGACCTTTAGTTCTAACCATGGCCTGCGCCAGTGCTAGACGCAAGAAGCCGCTGCGGCCGATCGTCTCCATGAGGATACGGCGGTGCTCCGCCCGAGCGGGGCAGGCCATCCAAGATTAAGAACTCACGAAGCGGGTTGGACCCGCGCCCACCGCGGTGGAGAAACAGAGCAGCTGTTTTATTTCTATTCTCGCGGGACGGAGTTTAGAAATAAAACAGCTTGCGAACAGTCGCGATTGCGATTATCGCTCGCAAACGGTTGATTATAGCAAGACGGGCGGTTAATTATATTACCAGTTGAGTTGACTGCCATGGACTTAACTTTACAGCATAGCATAGCATAGTTGACCTTATAATGTTCCCACTGTTGGAACTCAGGCCTCCTCTCTAGGAGAGGGAATGGGCCGTAATCCACCACGCGGGCCCAGTGCGGGTTGGTGGATGTTACATGTCTTCGAATTTTTGGTTCTAGGACATGCCGGTTTCCTCACGATGTTTTCCTTCACCGTTTTGAGAGCAGTGGTGATAAAATAAATTACACAAAGTAATGCGCCTGGCTGGGTTTGAACCCGCGACCTACAACTCCGTAAGTCGGGGCCGTTACCACTCGGCCACCACTGCTCTTAACTTTACAGAATAATTTAAAAAAGAAGGCCTAAAAGTTCTGGTATTTCTGTACCCCGTGTCAGCCACTGCTGGCGCCGCCAACCCGCAGGACCTGCGGTTGACCGCGGCCCGCGCGATTCTACTAGTTGCCCGACGGTGTAGCGGGAGTCACGCACACCTCGGGCGTAAAACGCGTCGAGAAATGTATATATCTGTATTCTACAGAAGCTGCGGACAAGCAAACGCGGCGGACGTGGATGTAGACCGCTTCATGAGTTCTTAGCCTAATGATCCACCGTGTCATCCAGGCGAGGCCGTGGCTCTCTAACCACTTCTTGAAAAAGGAATTTATAGCCGCTATTGTGGTTTACCCAGGCCTTCCAGGAACTTCTTAATAAATTGTATAAAATATGTACTTTACAGTACCTGCCATTTGTTTTACCTGTTTAAGGCCGTGATATCACCTAAAGTACGCTTATTGTCGGACTGCACAAAAAATAAAGAGATTCGCAACGATATAGTAGTACTTGCAATTTTACTTGCAATCTTGCTTGAATGTTCGGTGTTAAGAACCATGGCACACAACAACAGTTCGCTTAACTGTTTAAGACAGCCCTTTTTTTCGGGTGGGAAAATCATCTAATGACATCCCCCGTTCTTGGGCGGAGCGGGAGATAGTGTCAGACTTTTACTGACTAAAAACCCACTCCCGTTCCTTCTTTGCCATTTTTCCAGGGCCCCGGGGATCTCTTTCGCATCACCCATGGCCCCAGTAGAATTCGACCCTACTGGGTCCTAACGGTTGCTGACATCTCCTAAGACAGCCCTTGGAACAGAAGAGATCCCTATGAACTGGTTCTGTATGAAGTCGGAAGACTTACCAAATATAACAAAAACTGCTTATCAATATGTGTACATATATTTATAATCATATTCTAAGCCACTTCAAAACATTGAGTAGAAGATTGTTGAAGATTAAATTGTACAAAAAGTTGTTATTACAATTTAAATGTAGTTTTTACAATTTAAAAGACGATAAGGATAACAAATGTTGATTCATTGCTTTGTCGTATAATAGCTAAACATGTTTTTACCATTTCCATTCTATGTAACACCATTTTATATACCTAATGTTTTGGTAAATTAAAGATTTATTATTATTCCGTTTATTCATTACATTAACATATAAATTATATTTTTAAATATTTCAAAAATAAAACATTTAAAAATATAAAAACAGTATCCCACCGGTATTAGGAACAGGGTCCAAGCTACCGGCGGTCAGGGCTCCAGAGAAAGGAACCTCCTGACTATACGAGTCGTGTCCAGAAGTACCTACCTACCGCTTTCTGAATCAAGCTCTTGATCCAGTCACCTAACGAGAGCCTCCTAAGGTGTTGGTCGAGGCTCTTGGCTATTAAGCCATTGGCTGAAACGACTATTATTAGATATTTTTATTTATTATTATCACCAAATATGACATTTTTAGGGTTCCGTACCTCAAAAGGAAAAAACGGAACCCATATAGGATCACTTTGTTGTCCGTCTGTCTGTCTGTCTGTCAAGACCCTTTATTTCCGAAGGCGTCGAGGTATCGAGTTGAAATTAAAACCATATACTCAGGTCTGCAGTTCCTTGAAGTTGTGAAAAAACCAAACTTGTGAGTTAACAAAAAAAAAAGATACGGCCGTTTATGTCGCAAAAAACGTATATTTCGACACTCTCAAGGGAATCAAAATTCATAGGGCCGTTCCGGTTGACCCAGAATTCTGAAATTTGGCATAAAGCAAGGTCCTATATATAATACAGCTATAGGAATAAATCTGAAAACAGTAATTTCATTGCTACATCACAAAAAAAAACTTTTTTTGCGATTCGGAAAATCTTTGAGACTCATATCGGGAATTGAACTTGTTGAGTTATTAAAAATCTAAAACAACCGTCAAAATTAGCGTCTAGATTTGATTAGAATGTTTTTACTAAGTTTACCGATGCGGTTGTATGCTGGCAGAGAGAGAACAGGTTTTTGAACGTATTTTGGAAAAACCAAGTGGTTTATTTGTTATATCGATATACTCGCGCTCGATCACTATCTCACTTGAAGGAAAATGACGATGTGGTCGACGATCGAGCACGCTTGTCTAGAAGTAACCTATTCACTCTTAACTTCATCATCTTCCTGCCCTTGTCCCGTGTTATTTGGGGTCGGCGCAACACGTTTTTTATCTTCCATTCTGCCCTGTCACTCGTCATGCTATCACTAACTTCCTTTTCTATCATATCATTCTTCACACAATCCATCCATCTTTTCTTTGGTCTCTCTCTCGCTCTCCCTATCCACATGTAAACTCATAACTCTTTTAGTAACATGCGTTTCATCCCTCCTCTTCAGATGACCTCCTTTTCACTCTTAACTTAAAGAAATAAAAATAGTTTATTTACGTCAAACATGGTGCATACTTTAAATGGAAAGCTTTGGAGGAGGCATTTACCTGAAGGGGGTACAGTAAAATGCTACTGCTTACCTTCTTAAAATATGGTTTTTCATATTAGTCATCATCATCATCATTTCAGCCGATAGACGTCCACTGCTGGACATAAGCCTCCCCCAACTGTTGTCACAATGAACGGTCCTGTGCGTCTCGCATCCATCGGATTCCCGCAACCTTCACTAGGTCATTGGTCCGCTTTGTAGGGGCCCACTGCGTCTTCGGGTACGCGGTCGCCACTCCAGAACCTTTCGGTCCTAACGGCCATCTGTTCTGCGAGCAATGTGCCCTGCCCATTGCCATTTCATATTAGTAATAATTAAATATATATTAGACTAGCTGTTGCCCGCGACTTCGTCCGCAAATAACCATTATATTTCTAACACAATTTGTTTTTGCGGATAAATCATAAACCAAAACTTTACTTTTCTTATAAAACTTCTCTGTAAACCAAATTTCTAGTCCTACTTTCAGGAGCCGAAATGTACAGAGATTCAGGTGACGCAGGAGCGAGCGATATACAGCTATCCGTGTGAGAAGCAGCTGTCCTGAGATCAACACCTGCAGCCTTTAGATTATTATTATTGCGAAGCATACGCTTACAGGGAACTGCACACGCTTGAATTAGAAGGGGTAATTGTGAGAGATTAGTGGTATTCGGGGTATAAACACTGTTTCCTCGACGCCACAACCCTTTAGAATTTCCACCTCAATAATATTTGAGAGATGACTTTGAGCTAGGCCCAGTTACATAGTTTAGGTGGAATTAAATTCCGTAGCAGCATGATCGGGACACCGACCTTCAGCTGGATAGTGTGCGCCGGGAGTCCACTTGCCGTTGCAATACAGAAACTCTACGGGATAATATATAGCGTCATCTTGCTCTACAACAGTATTTATAGAGGTATAGAAATACCACTTCGTTCGCATCAATTTGCGAGAGAACGCTTTCGTTAATTGCTGCAGCTTGATCATTTTTGGGTGTTAAAATGGCCCGTTCACACACCCAAGAATTCTCTTGTAGCGGTATTCGACCGACGTCCCCGTACACCAGACAAATTAGTTCTTTAATAGTGGGAACTACTTTGCTTAGAGTCTCTGGTAGGCGCACTTCAGAGCTCTCTTCTGGTAAGTTGCCTTCACCAAACTTTTAAAAGAACATCCAAGAATTCTTGAGTATATCCGCCCAACTGAGCTCGCATGTTAATGGTCAAGCGCAGGCTGTAAACTCGTGACCATAGATTCAATCGTTTCAACGAAGCATTCACCTCGTCCACCCTAATTTCTCGCGACACCACAGGCAAAGTTTGCCGAAAATCGCAGCTAAACAAAACAGTGACACCTCCCATCACATCTTGATTCATGTGTATGTCCTGCAGGGTTCTGTTTACAGCCTTCACTACTTTTCTATTCGCCATAGTACATTCATCCCATGCGATTAAAGAGCAATCCTTGAGTACCCAACCTTTGTCACAGTTGCGTGATAGCCCACACAATGGCATTTCTTTGCTCTCTAAATCGATGGGAATGTTAAACATTACGTGCGCTGTTTTGCCCCGTGGAAGCAGTGTAGCAGTAATTCCAGAAGAGGCAGTCGCAATCACTATTTTGCCTTGTCACCTTATTTCTGCAAGGATGCCAGTAGCAATGAATGTTTTTCCTGTTCCTGGAGCATTAATGCAAAATATTTTACCCTGGCTGAGCCTGACGCGACGATGTTAAAAATGCAGGGACATTTTGTTCTGAGGTGAGTCGTGATCATTGACGATATCACCCCCATTTCCTCGACCTTGATATGCCAATGATTGCGGAGCCGGTAATCCATATTCGACCAGTCCAGTGGATTGCCACCGATGGAAATGACCACGTCTTGAAGTGAACCTAGACAACTATTCGAAACGCGTTCGTTGTTCTGTTCAATGTCACCCTCAGTAGTACACCTTAAAGCACGTAAAAAGTCTTCGGACAGATGATGGCGATAATTTACCCACAACCGACCTTTTTTTTTTCGGTGGGATAATCATCCAATGACATTCCCCGCTCTTGGGTGGAGCGTGAGATAGTGTCAGCTTTTACTGATTAAAAACCCACTCCTGTTCCTTTCCATGGCCCTTTATGGCGCACCGATATGGGCGCCGGCGCTGCGGAAGCAGCCGGCGACCCGGCTGAACGCATGCCAGAGGGTCATGGCCATACGGATGGTGCGAGGATACCGGACGATTTCCCGCGAAGTGGCGAGCCTCCTTGCTGGACAGCCACCATGGGATCTGGTAGCAACAGGCCTTGCTCACATGCACGATCTGCGCATGGAGATGCAACGCCGGGGCGAAACTCCGCTGCCGCGACAAGTCGCAGCATGGCGGACAGAGCTCCGGCGGGTTCTCATGGAGAAATGGCGACAGCGACTGTCGCGACCCAGTGCTGGGCACGCCACAATTATGGCGGTAAGTCCCTTCTTTGAGGCGTGGTTGGAAAGACCTCACGGCGTCCTCACCTTCCGCATGACGTCATTACGGTCGTAGGCCCTGCCGTCTACGGTCGCGTTTAACTAGACCCACTGTCGATTTTTAAAAGCCAACCAGTGTTCCTCAAAGTTAGTAACGAAAACAAATAATGGATGTCATAAAGAAGTGTGGTGTCTGTGACGACCAGCTGACTGATGGAGTGCGTTGCTCGGTATGCGGAAATGAGTTACATTTCCAATGTGCAGGCATCACTGAAGCTGGCCACCGTAAGCTGAGTGACAGGAGGCTCACATGGCGATGCATGAAATGCAAACAGACGGGCGCTCTTCATCCACCTAGTTCACCCATGTCGCCGAGTTTGGAACCGGAATCTGCAGTGTTACTGGAAATTCGAGCATTGGCTGCAAGGTTGGCACCATTGGATGGTCTGAAGGATGAAATTCTGGCTCTTAAGAGTGAATTCGCCGACATGAAATCCTCTCTAAGCCAACAGTTCAATGATATTGTCAAAGAGTTCAATGGGAGAATGAGTAGCATGGAGCAGCGTGTTGCTCAACTAGAAGAGGTCCGAGGTCAAGTGGATAAGCTTCAGGTTAGACTGGATAAACTGGAGGAAGATTCAGATAACAGGGATCAATGGTCGCGAATGAACAACGTGGAAGTGAAAGGTTTATCACAATCGAATAATGAAAACCTGGTTCAAATTATCTCTAGTATTGGTGCCAAAATTAATTATCCCATTGCCAAAAGTCAGATCAACTTCATTACTAGAGTACCTACGCGCGAAAAAGATCACATAAAACCAGTAATTGTTTCATTCTGTAATCGTTACGTTAAAGAAGACTTTGTTGCTGCAGCCAGATATGTATCTAAGACATCGCCACTAACAACTAGCCAGATTGGATTAGCAGGAAACCATAGGATTTATATAAACGACCATCTAACGACTAAAAATAAAATACTGCTTTCTAAAACTAAAAAATTGGCATCTGAAACGGATTTTCAATATGTGTGGGTCAAACATGCAAAAATACATGCGAGAAAAATGGACACCACCCCAGTAATAGTAGTGAAATCAGAAAAGGATCTCTCCAAAATTATATAATAGTAACAGTTAACTTTAATACATCAGTGTTTACATATTTTGTCATTTGTGCCCATAAACAGTTTGGGAACCGCAAGCTGTTGTGTGCTACTTGCGTTTTCCTAATTGTTCTGTGTTATTGCACGGTGCTAATGAGTAAGTTCACTAAAAAAATCACTTATGCGAAACCATTGCGTCTAAGTAATCACGACCTAATAGCGTCAGTGATATGGTCTCATTTCAAATACTTTGATATGTGTGTTATTACCTTATTATGTTGCAAGCAATCCTTATCTTACTACCGCTCGTTACCTGTTGTTTGTATTCAAAACTCATATGATTTATGTTTTTTGAAGTTATTTATTTTTGGACACTGTGCTCTGCTGTGCCTAATAGTTTATTGCAAGTCATTGCCTTTTACCTCCGTAATTTTATTTTATCAAGAAAGTGAATCTTGTTCACACTATTTAGCACATAACTTGTTTATGCTCGCCTTTTGTATGTGTTTATGTTATCCTGTCTTAGTTTTGACTAGTGATGGCTACTCTTAGTGTGTATTATCAGAACGTGCGTGGTCTGCGTACGAAAACGAACGATATATTTCGTAAAATATCACAGAGTGCATACGACATAATTGTGTTTACTGAGACGTGGCTTGTGGACGATATCTTTAATAGTGAGATGTTTGACAGTCGTTATTTAGTGTGGAGGCGTGATCGCAATTACTCTCGAACCTCTCAAAAGCGGGGTGGTGGAGTATTGATAGCGGTGAGTAGTGAGCTTACTGTTGTAGAACGACATGAATGGCGAAGTTCTGCCGAAGATATTTGGGTCTCAATTCTCTTAAAACGATCTAGGCCCGCGGCTAATTATAATTTACACATTTGTGCTTTATATCTTTGCAAAGAAAACCTTGGCAATTCGTATTATGATCAATTACATAATTTTAGTGTTAATGTAAATCATTTAACTTTAACCCACCCATTAGATAAATTCATTATTATGGGTGATTTCAATTTTGGTAACAATGTAGACTGGATATATTCTGACTGTAATGAACTGATCCCGCAAAATGTATCATGTAGCCGCATAGGCGAGTTTTTTAATGGAATTCTCACTTCTAACCTCTCTCAATATAACGGTGAAAGAAATAACAATGGTAGATTATTGGACTTAGTATTTTCTAACGACTTGGTTAATGTTACTGAATGCCATGACGCCTTGGCATTACCTGTTGACCTGCATCATAAGCCTTTAAAGATCACTGCTGATTTTGTTGAGATTCATAAATTGACCGATAAATTGACGACTAAATATGTATTTTCTAGGGGCGACTACACCACTATTAAATCTGAACTCGACCAAATCAATTGGAATGAGTTTTTACTTGCTGATTCGTTGGAAATTGCTGTGGAACTCTTTTATAATAAGCTGTACGAGCTCAGAGACAAGTATATCCCAATTAAATCCGTTAGACAGTCGTCTTATCCGCCCTGGTATAGTTCTGCTTTGATCAAAATACTGAAAGAGAAATATAAATATCATCGCAAATTTAAAACATACGGTAACATGTCCGACTTTCACTCTTTTTCTCTTTTACGGAATAGGGCGGATAACTTGGAGAAAACTTGTTTCAATACATACATGGATAAAATAGAATCGTCGATCATTGAGAACCCTAAGTCTTTTTGGACATATGTCAAAAGCAAAAGAAACTGTGGTACTTTTCCAAAAGTAATGCATTATGGTGATAAGACCGTGAGTACAGGTGAAGAGATCAGCAATTTATTTGCATCCTATTTCCATTCAACTTTCCAGGAACCTGATCCTGTGCTCGCTACTTCTGTAGGTGTAGGCACTGGTGTCACTAGCGTTGAAGGCAGTGTGTCATGCATAGGCTCAATTAGTGTGTCTCAATCTCAAGTTTTAAATTTATTAAAGACCTTGGATTTATCCAAATCTGGTGGTCCTGATCTTATACCTCCAGTTTTTATTGTAAATTGTGCCGATAGTCTTGTTGTGCCATTGTGAATTTTATTCAGACGGTCTCTTTCAGAAGGCATAGTTCCAAAAATTTGGAAATCGGCATTCATCACCCCAGTTTTCAAAAAGGGTAATAAGTCAGATATCTCTAATTATCGACCAATATCTAAGATATGTCTGTTCTCTAAAATCCTCGAACGCATTGTATTTAATAACGTATACGCTGCAATGAGATGTAACTTTGGTGATGAACAGCATGGTTTTCTAAGAAAACGGTCTACTACATCTAACTTAATCTTATCCCATGAGTTTATATCCCAAGCTATGGAACAGCGTGCACAAGTTGACGTTATTTATACTGATTACAGTAAATGTTTTGATCGTATTGACCATAGACTGCTCTTAGAGAAGCTATTAAAAGCTGGAATACACGGAGATTTGTATCGTTGGTTCTCCTCTTATATTGATAACAGAACACAGGCTGTGGTGCTTCAGGGATACACATCTCGATGGGGTTTCGTCCCCTCTGGTGTTCCTCAGGGTTCGATTTTAGGATCTTTATTATTTACTCTCTTCATTGCTGACGTGAAACACTGTTTTGAAAATAGTTATATTTTACTTTATGCTGACGATATGAAAGTTCATAAAATTATAAGAAACATTTCTGATACACATCTATTGCAGGCCGATTTGAATAGGTTTGAAGAGTACTGTAGACTTAACAGGCTAGAATTAAATGTTTCGAAATGTTTTCACATATCTTTCACACGTCAAAAGTCTATAATTGATTCCACATACAGACTTTATAATAGCGATATAGGTAAAGTTAATAGTATTAGGGATCTTGGTGTAATACAAGATAGTAAACTACTTTACGATCAGCATATTGATAGTGTAGTGAATAGGGCGTCAAGAGCACTTGGTTTCATAATGAGAACCTCAGCCGGTTTCCGATCACTAAAACCGATCAAAATCTTATATTGTTCGTTCGTACGCAGCCACCTTGAATATGCATCGCAGGTCTGGAACCCTCAATATGGGATATATAAGTCTCGTATTGAGGGCATCCAGAAAAAATTTCTTAAGTTTCTTGATTATAGAGCAAAGCAAGTATCTGTTAACTACATTCACCGATGCAAAAGATACCATTTTCTACCGCTTGACCAGAGACGTGATATTAATGATGTGTGCTACCTGATTAATATCGCAAATGGTTCAATTGACTGTCCTGAACTTGTCTCAAAATTATCACTACGCACTAATCAGATGGGGCTAAGACAGCGGCCACTTCTGCATGTACCTAGTGCAAACACTAATTATAGGCGTAATGCATTTTTTCTGAGAGCCAGTCGCAGTTTTAACAGGATTTCATGTGAACCTGGTATTGACCTGTTTTGCACCAACGCAACGCGAGCACAGTTAGGAAGCTCTTAGCAAAGCCATTTTTTGAGCAACTAGCACCTATTTGCACCTGAAATTTATAAATTATTATTGTTTGTTTAAAAAATTAATTTACTAACAGTTTAAGGTATTGTGGGACCAACTTTAAATATATTTTTTTTGTCATTATATATGTGGAAGCTTGTAATTAGCAATTTAGTTATTTAACATTGTCATTATGTTGTTATTAGTCTGTAAGCTTTCATAAAATGTGAAAAATAAATAAAATAAAAATAAAATAAAATAAATGACGCAGGTTCTCACCGAACACGGGAAGTTCGGGAAGTTCCTGCACCGGATTCGTGTGGAAGCGACGCCCGGGTGTCGCCACTGTGTGGACCGCCCGGAGGACACGGTGGAGCACACGGTGGAAGTGTGCCCCGCTTGGGAAGAGCAACGCCGTGTCCTCGTGGGGGCGATCGGCGGCGGTGATCTCTCGCGCCGGTTCTTGGTACAGGTCATGGTCCGGAGCGAGGAGGAGTGGCAGGCGGTTGCCTCCTTCTGCGAAGCAGTAATGCTAGCAAAGGAGGCGGCCGATCGCGTGAGGCAACGGCAACGGTCCTCACGCCCCAACCGCCGCCGGGATTCCGATCCCGATTTCCGGCCACCGTAGGCGCGGGTTTGTGGACGGCGGACAATGGGTGGCCCGCCGTCCGACCGTCCGGTAACTATCCGGACCGAGCCCAAGTCGTCGACGGCGCGTATTGCTCCGCGCTCGCCTCAGGGAGATGTCAGAAAATCGTAGGGGCCCAGCAGGGTCGAAGCCTACTGGGGCCATGGGTAGTGTGAAAACGAAACCGTGGCCCGGGGACGAAGGCAACGAAGGAACAGGAGTGGGTTTTTAGTCAGTAAAAGTCTGACACTATATCGCGCTCCGCCCAAGAGCGGGATTTGTCATAAGATGATTTTCCCACCTATAAAAAAAAAAAACTCCTGTTCCTTCTTTGCCTTCGTTCCAGGGCCCCGGGGTTCTCTTTCGCATCACATGGCCCCAGTAGGCTTTGACCCTGCTGGGCCCCTACGGTTTTGCTGACATCTCCTTGAGGCGCGCGTGGAACACTACGCGCCGTCGACAACTTGGGCTCGGTCCCGACGGTTACCGGAAGGTCGGATGGCGAGCTACCCATTGCTCGCCGTCCGCAAGCCAGCGCCTACGGTGGCTGAAAATCTGGATCGGGACGGCGGTGGGGCGTGAAGGCCGTTCTCTCGCACGTGCAGCCGCCCCCTTTGCTAGCATTACTGCTTTGCAGAAGGAGGCGACCGCCTGCCACTCCTACTCGCTCCAGACCATACCTTGTACCAAGGCCCGGCGCGAGAGATATCTCACACAGGTCGCCCCCACGGGGACACGGCAGAGCTCTGCCCAGGCGGGGCACACCTCTACCGTATGCTCCAACGTGTCCTCCGGGCGGTCCACACAATGGTGGAACCCAGGCGTTTCTTCCACACGAATCCGGTGCAGGAAGCTCCCAAACTTACCATGTCCGGTGAGGACCTGCGTCACGTGGAAGGTAAGGACGCCATGTGGTCTTTCCAGCCACTCCTCAAAGAGGGGACTTACCGCCATAATTGTGGCGTGCCCAGCACTGGGTTGCGACTGTCGCTGTTGCCATTCCACCATGAGACCCACAACCGACCTGGGTTTGTGACCGGCAAACAAATGTCGCAGTCGTCTGGGGCTATCGGTGATGCTGGCCTCCGTCACTGTCAGTGTCGTCCCAGTGTTGATCGTGATGACGTTGGGGCCCGTACAGTGTGAAGCAATCATCGCAAATAATGACACTATCCATTATTGGGATGAACGGTATAAACCCTTCCCAATGCGCTGTCTTTAAAGTGATGATAGAAGTTCTGAAGTTAAATTTAAAAATAATAAGATGTAGTACTGTAAAAGAAATCAATGAAGTTTTTAATTCGCTTTGATATTAATACGAATTGATTAATTTCTAGAGATACAAATAATATCTACGTATAAAAACTTACTTCACAGATGAATTGTATTTATTCATTTTATATACATTTAAATCTATTAATAACGTAATTAAAACTAACTTACAAAATAAAAATAAAAGCCCTAAAGTACTAAAAAAAAGCAATAATATAAATAAAAAATAAAAGAAAACAATCACAAAAATTACGCGAGGTTCGAACTCGCAACATAGTAAACGCGGATCCGTCACTATACTACTACGCCACGGTCCTTGCAGAATCTAGATCTAAATAGCCGTTCTTAAATACACGTCATTGCTTGTCTGCTTGACTCCTTGTACAAAATAGCGTGATGATTTTCATTTTTGACCTTAAATTCCTAACCAAATTTTAAAAAAAAGTGTATTTTTTATCTCCGGTTCCATTTTAATATGAGTTTTGATGGGTTTTTACTGAAATATTTGGAAAAATATCGAATAAAAATGTCGATGGCAATTTAAAAATACATAAAAAGCCATTTTATTATTGTTCTGGAAATATCATTCTATATTATGTACAAAAAAACACTAAAACAATCACAAAAATATTAACTGTACCTGAGGATCGAACTTAGAGCGATTGTCGTTCAATTGGAACATTTTGGAATATTGCTCACCCCCCATAGCAAAAAGCGTGATAATATGTAGCCTAACAGTTGACCCGGCCTATAAGGATTATGTATGCAAAATTTGAACAGGATTGGTTCAGTAGTTTTTGCGCCAACTAATACCAACGCCCAAACCACCATTTTACTGTTTTATTTTAAGTATAGATAATTTAAGTTACGTAGATAATAATTTCTCTATTTTTTAATTCTTTTGTTAATTAAGAAATCAGAAATCAGAAACGTTTATTTCAAATAGACCAATTACAGGCACTTTTGAATTGTCAAAATGTCAGTCAGTCAAAAAAAAACAAGTGAAGCTAAATTGCACGTTCCAAAGCGTAGATCTCTATGGAGGAGAACGTGCAAGAAACTCCATGGACACTCTTTTAAATCATAATTATTATGAGTTACATAAATCTTGGTTACATATTTCTTGTCGCTTCTGATATGTGAGCACAATGTAGATAAGTAATAATAATTAAAATAAAAAAATATATACTTAAAAAAACCAATTTAAAAAAAAATAGAAATTGAATTAAGTCACTGGCAGCTAAGAGATGACCAGTCTCAACTGACGGCACCCGTTCACGAGCATGACGCGTGCATCAGCCCCACTCAGCTCAACCATTTTTAAGGGAACTGAATGACCCAATAACACGTGCCACCATCAGCGAGACATTTGAGTGAGCATGACAAACTCTCAACTGCCATGCTCGTAATGTCAAACAAGTTGTAACCTAATAAAAATGCTCCATGGTACTTCAGAATATGTACTAAAGTATTAATAACTTTAAAAATGTTGTTTTCTAAACAACTGGAAACATATGGCTTTTTTATTTATTATGGTGCATACCTTAAAAAATAAAAACAAATAACAATAACGACTTACAATATAAGTGATAGGAATCCCTAAGTTGAAAGAGGAAGTTTGAAAGCGGCGCCAGTGACTGAAAAGTTGAAGGGGAATCGTTTGTCTTGGTATGGTCATGTAAAGAGGAGAGATGAAACGCATGTTACTAAAAGAGTTATGAGTATTCAAGTGGATGGGTGGAGAGGGAGAGGGAGGCCAAAGAAAAGATGGATGGATTATGTGAAGAGTGATATGAAAGAAAAGGAAGTTAGTGATGGGTGACAGGATAGAATGGAAGAAAAAAACGTGTTGCGCCGACCCCAAATAAGACGGGACAAGAGTAGGAAGATGATGATGATGGTAGAAAACCCTAAGTTGTAGCTATTAGGAAACACAGACTCCGGCAATGGAATTCCACTCCTTAGCTGTAAGCACAATAAATGTGTTATCAAAATCAAAAAATCAAGTACACTAAATTGACACTTAGGAGTTCTACTCATGCATTGAATGATAATGATGGGGTCAGTCCCTTTTAAAGTCCATACAGTAAATATGTAATGGTCAAATCACATGAGAACCATGCAGATTTTTCTGAGATGGTCTTTTGAAGAAAGAACCTTACAGATTTGAGTGGACCTGTCCAGTCAGTGCAAGCATTTGTCAGTATTCGCAAAGCTCAACTCAGGGCTACTAAGGAGCTCAACGACTTGACGAACAATACCAAAGAAAGGACATTTGGGTAGGCCGCAGAAAATACTCAAATTGTCAGACATACGTTAAAATTACTGAAAAGGGAAAAAAAAAGCAATCAACATAGTCCTCACGTTCACAATAATAAAAGGAAATATATAGTTTACAAAATGTAATACTTAGTAAAGTAAATATTTACTTATGTCAAAATTTAATTGAAAAAATGTCAATTTGCAAAATAAAGATAATCTACAATGTCAGATTGTAAAAAAAAAAACAATAAAAAGCACAATTGAAAATAAAACAAAAGAAAGAGAAAGAAAAATAAGACAACAGTTGTAGTGCGTACTGGAGCAGATCAATCCCAAGCCTTTTCGTCCTCAACATAGTCCTATAGAGTAAACAAAGCCTTTTGGCAAAGTTTACGCTTTACAAATGATTTGAATTTATTAAGGCTTAGTTGTTGAATATGACTAGGGAGTTTCATTATAGAAGTGTATAAATTGGCATCTAAATGAGCCCCCTATTTTTTTGAGCCTAGTTGCAGGAACCACAAATTTGTGTTTGTTCCTAGTATTAAAATAATGAACATCACTGTATTTTTTACTGAACATCATTGTAATTACCTATTGATTAGTAATATTATTATAAATAGAGATGAAGTGTATCTCTAATCGCACGTAAATTACCATATTAACGATTTTCAAAGCAACGGCAAGGACAGGGATAAATCTCATACTATGGTTGGAATCAAGACTAGAAAACTACACTAGTTATGATTATAATTATGTACTCGTATCACAAAATTAAATATTTTTTTATTCAGCCGATACTTTCCCGCTGCTGGGAAAAAGCCTCCACCAACTTCTTTCTGTATTCTTTTCTTCAGCCAGCTCGAACCAGTCCTTGCAGTAAGCGTCTAGGACATCTCGCCACCCCTTCATAGATCGACCGATCGATCGATTACAAACATCAAAAGAAAAAAGAAAGAAAAATAAATAAAAAAGAAAAAGAATCAATTAGATAAAAACTAAAACGGTCCAGCTATTCTCAAAGGATGTAAATATCAGCAAACAGTAGGTTATTTTTAATTAATTTTTTAAATATTTTTTTCCATATTCACATCTTTCACATAACGCCGTCTAGTCCCAAACTAAGCAGAGCTTGTGGTATGAGTGCTAGACAACTGATAAACATACATATTTCTAAATAAATACATATTAAAGGTATATTATACTATTAGCATAATGTGCAAAACAGAGTCATTCGTTACGGCCATGCTCACGTTTTAGGTAAGGAAGTCAGTTGTAGTGATAAACAGTACAAAACCGCATAACAACTACTTACACTGGGCTGCAAAAATTTGAGTCACTAATAAAAAGTCTGACAGTAACGTAAATAAGAATGTATAAGATTAATTCGTAAAACTGTAGTATGTAGATGACGAATTAATACATAAAAGCAAAAACATAACACATTTTGTACACTCGTCACCATCATCATTCTGCCCTTTTCCGTTATTACTAGGGGTCGGCGTAACATATTTCTCCTTCCATTATATCCAGTCAGTAGTCATGCTGCTTTCATATCACTCCCCACACAATCCATACATCTTTTCTTTTGGGCTCCCTCTCCTTCTCTAGCCATTCACATTTATATTCATACATTTTGTAGATTATTTCATTTTATGAACATACTAAAAAAATATGAACGACACCACAGTCAGTGGTATGTTTCAGAGGTTGTGTATACACGAATACTACATAATACTAAATAGCGTCATGAGTCATGACGATGCATTCAATACTATTTTCAATCTAAGAAATTATTTGTAGTTTTTTTTAATTGAAAGATTATACTCCCAAGTTGGTTCCATTGAAATATTGTTATGATGAACTTCGAAGATATATATTTCGGAAGTCGGTGTTAAATAACGAAGAGACAAAACGATTATAGAAACACCGACTTCCAAAATTAAAGTTATTTTGCACTTTTTTGTTTTTTTTTTTTACGTAGAAGTCGGTTGTATTTTTTATTTGTGTAAAGTTTTTGAGTTTTGTAAAAAACTTTACTGATCTATTTACAACATTATTTTATACGAGCAATCTATGTCATGTGCATTAAGTAGTTTGATAGATTTCTCAGATTTTTAAATGACCAGTTATTTTTGCGGCTCAGTATATTTTACGTACTATATCATTTTATACTCGTTTTTATTTTTAAATATAATGAACAACCTAGTTAGTTTAATCTAATTAGCAGATTCCCGTCGTCGTCGGTTTTTCCCAATCAATAATACCTCATTAAATTGGAAAAACATACCTTTTGTTATGTTTTTCATAAACTAATGATCTTTTGTTAATCAAAAATAATGTTGGAAATTGTTTTTATGTTAGTTAAAAAGTATTGGTCTGATTACATAAACCCATTCCTTGATACAAAACTACATCCTATTAATATTATAAAAGTGAAAGTTTGTATGTACGGATGTTTGTCACTCTTTCACGCAAAAACTACTGAAGGCACTACGTTATTCTCCAATATCTTTTTATAACCATTTTTTATTAAGATTCCTTGTATTCGCACAAGATCTCCAACGCCGGAGCAACAAAAACAGTCCTTAAACATCACAGACCTTCCGCTGTGTTTAAACGAAGCCACAGTAAAAGCGTCATTCACCCTTCCGTTTGTTTGCCGCCGTCCGAAGACTCTTCGTTTGGATCCAAAAATTTCAAATTTTGATTCGTCCGTCCAAAGGTCTTTTTCCCAATCAGCTGTTATCATGTTCTTATGTTCTCTAGCCTGATTCTCTTATTTTTGTGTTAATAGTTTTAAGAAGTGGTTTTGAGACCACTATGCATATCTTAAGTCTTGCGTCACGGAGTTTTCTTTTGGTTGTGAATACATTGACTGCTTTATCACGATCCACATTAAACTGTGCTGCTATTTCCTGTGTAGTTATCATAAATCACGTTTGCTTTTAATTACTATACTCAAATCTTCACTCGAAGTTGTAGCTTTCGGTCTGCCTAAATGACGTTTGTTGCAAATTGTTCCTTCAATTACAAATTTCTTAACAATGTAGTCTACAGTTTGCCTTGGTATCTTCTGCAATTTTGAAATTTCACGATTACTTTTGCCGGATTTATGAAGACCAATTATTATGCCTTTGATCTTTTGCGAATGTTGTTTAGTTTTACCCATTTTCTTCATAAACTCAGAAGTGAAAAATAAGTGAATATTTTAAGCTTTAAGTACACCACGGAGAGCGTGTTTTTGGTAAAATGACCTCAGATAATTAACGTAATAATAGTTTTACTACATTTTAGTTTTGTTTATTTATCAAAAACTAAATTAAATCAAAACTGCGACTTCAAAAATTTACTTCTAAAAAATTCCGACAATATCACCATTTTGCTAAGACCAGGAGTCGGCAAATAATGAAACCTAATAAATATAATAATATAATATACTTAAAACATAAAATAATACTGTAGGTGGCCAAATACTTTTGAGCGGTAGTGTACCTATATCTGAAACAAAATTAAAAATTGATATGTTCCCATGAGTTATTAATAAAAAAATCGAGCAGGCGTCTCCGCGAGTTGAAGCTAGCAAATAATAACGAATCTTTTTACCACTAATAATCAGTATTAACCCATACAAAACCCGCTATCAAACGAACTCCTTCAAAACAGGAAAAAATTACATAATACCAGCTTTGTAGCTATATTTATAGGTCCGTGTTAACAAAAAATCAGCACTTAGCTTTTATGTTCAGCAACCGTTCCCTATAATATATGTATAGTAGGTACTACAAGATGTGTAGCATAAGTGTGTTGGTGTTGTTAGCGATGTTCGTGAGGTTAGCAGAGTCCTTTTCTTGGGGTAAGTACAAGAGTTGTACTCATTTTACTTCCAAAACAAATAAATTATTATAATTTAATATTCCGCAATTTTCACACAACGCCATCTAGTCCCAAACTAAGCAGAGTTTGTGCTATGAGTACTAGACAACTGATAAACATACTTATCTATATATTTCAAAAAAAAAATTGATTCGTAAAAATCTTCGAGACTCCATTCGGGAATCGAACTATTTACTCTAAAGGCCCTGATCGACGAGTGAGTAAAACTGCGGTCTTATGGCTCGTCGGTAAAGCACACATTGCAATACCACGGTTTTGTGACTTGACGAGCCTGGCTCGCAGCTCGTCATGTTTGCTTCATTTTTTACTCGGCTAGTCGTTCAAAACCGCGTGTCAATCACGGCCGGCAAGCCAAGACACCAGTTATCGGCGACAGCGCTGAGGACTAAAAACAATAATTCGTTGTACAATTTCTTCATTCATTCTCAGATAATTTCTGTAATCGAGCTTTTCTGCTCACAATTCTCGAATTAAGTGTGTAAGCGCTTGCCTTTTCTCAATCCAACTTTTAACCTAAACTCTCGGGCGTTTTCCCTTTTTTTTCTTAGCATAGCATAGCATAGTCAGCCTTATAATGTTCCCACTGTTGGGACTCAGGCCTCCTCTCTAGGAGAGGGAATGGGCCGTAATTCACCACGCGGGCCCAGTGCGGGTTGGTGGATGTCACATGTCTTCGGTTCTTTTTTCTTAATTTCGTTGTATGATACAAAACCCAGATAACACAAAGCTTCAGACTCCAAACAAGACATCTTTTTTTAATTGTTGATAGTTTCGCGCTTAACCGCTATCTCACCTGATGGAAAGCGATGATGCGGTCGACGATTTCAACCACAATACGTCAGCTTTACTCACTAGTTGATTAGCACCAACGAGCCGCGAGTAAAATCGACGTTCTTTAAAACCGCGGTACAGGCTCGTATGTCGATCAACCACTTAAGTTTGTACGGAATCCTCAGTGTGCGGGTCCGACACACATTTACCCAGTTTTTATTCAGTTTCATCGGAGGATTCTGTCAAAAGATACTTTCAAAATGCGCTTTTGCAGTGTGGAAAATTTAGTTTGTGTATCTGGAGTCTTTTTTACCTGAATACGGCAAAGCCAAATGAGGGTTATGATTTTACAGGCTATGTATAGATGTATGTATGTGTGTATGTATGTATGTATGTATGTGAGTATGTTCATCTGTTCCCTCATAGCTCCTAATCTACTTATCGGAACTTGACATATGAGGTATCGTTAGAACCGTCTTAATTGTCCGCTGAACATAGGCTACGTAACGTGTCACAAAACTCGATATGGCGCCCTCTAGCGGACAAAAGTAATGTGTTAAAAAATAAAAATGGAGATAAATACGCCGTGTTTGATATCATTTGAAAGGGCTTCACTGGTTCTTATCAAAAAATGTCATCAAAATTCAATGTGGTGCCCTCTAGTGGACAAAAAGTTTTGTGTTAAAAAAAACAGATAAATACGTCTTGTCGTGTTTGGTATCATTTGAAAGGGCTTCACTTGTATATACCAAAATAAATAGTATAGAAGCACAGTAATTTAACACCAAAATTGTTTAAATAAAAAAAGTAAAAAAACTAAAACCCGCCTACGACAAAAAAAAAACGACGCTGAAAAAGTATGAAACAAGATTTTCAGGATGCTGAAATAAACTAGGTAACTGGAAAAACAAGAACAGAACAAAAAGAAAAGCCATAGCCACACGTTATTAAAGTCACAGAATAAGAAATAGTACAAGTACAGAAATTCCACTGCGTGATAGCAAACATACGAATTTAAACCTAATAACAACAGCGCTAATGTTCATAATACATTGCACGGCACGGACAAGACCTTGATTTTATTAACCTACCAAATCCAGTGGCGCTCGTAACGAATCAAAATGCACCGTAAGTCCGCGCGACGAGAGTTTCTTTTATTATGCCCGTTATGAACCTTTGAACAAGCCGCTTCTGTTGTAGGGTTGTGAGTTGTTGTGAGACACAAAGTCATTAGTCCATTAGGACCAACAGGGGCTATGCCCCTGGTCTTAGAACGCAAAGGACAACTAGAAGAACATAGGTGTTGTTTTAGTTAGTAAAAGTTTGACACGCCCTCTCGCTTCGCCATAGAGCGAGAGAAGATTTGTTTAGGTAGGTACTTTACTAAATGTAAACAGTCTTGATAAGAAATGCCTTTTAAAGTAGATATGTACCTATATTATCTACAAAATATATTTTCGTAAAATGCGAAATTAGTAGTAGGTACACTACGTTTTATAGCATAAAATAAATTCAGAGTTTTTTTTAAATTACATGGTAGATAAAATTGATTTACATGTAGGTACCTAAGTATTGATTTCCATACTTTAAAATGTATTTATAGAGAGACATGTTATGATTGTTTACATTTAGTTATTTAGGTGTCTAAACAAATGGAACAATAAAAACTTTTTCCAAAAAAAAAATAACCGACTTCACTAAAAAAAAACACTAAAAGGATCAAAATAACTTTAATTACGGAAGTCGGTGTTTCTCGGTATTGTTTGTTTCTTATTTAACACCGACTTCCGTAATTAAAGTTATTTTGATCCTTTTAGTGCTTTTTCTTTAGTGAAGTCGGTAAGTTAAAGTTATTGAAAGGAGGCTAAGAGAAGAGAGTGAAATTTCACAGAACCAATTCGGTTTTATGCCTGGTCGGGGTACAACGGATGCCATTTTTGCTATACGCCAGCTGTGCGAGAAATACAGAGGTGTGCATAAAAACTTGCACATGGTATTCGTTGACCTCGAAAAGGCATATGACCGGGTAGGAGGTTCTGTGGTGGGCCCTTAAGGAGAAAGGTGTGCCTGGGAAGTATGTGCAGTTGATCCGAGCGATGTACAGCCAATGCAGTACCCAAGTCCGGTCTGCAGTGGGCAACACTGGCAGCTTCAGTGTGGCTGTCGGCTTACATCAAGGGTCGGCCCTCAGCCCTTACCTCTTCCTGATGATAATGGACGCTCTGACGTCGGGCATCCAGGAAGAGGCTCCCTGGTGTATGCTGTTTGCCGATGACATTGTGCTGGTTGCCGAGAGTGGCCTAGAGGTCCAGAGCAAATTGGAGGTATGGTGGCACAGACTGGAGAGTGTTGGCTTAAAATTGAGCAGAACGAAAACCGAGTACTTGTTCTGTGATTTCGGTGGTCTCTCCGGTCCTATGCCCTTAGCTCTCGCTGGAACGCCCATACCAATCTGCTCCGACTTTCGGTACCTCGGGTCGCTTATCCAAGGAGATGGCGAGGTAGACCGAGACGTATCAAATCGGATCAATTCAGGATGGATGAAATGGCGACAGGTCACTGGAACAATTTGTGACCCACGGATGCCCCCCAAGTTGAAGGGTAAAATCTACAAGTCCGTGATAAGACCTGTCATACTGTATGGATCAGAATGTTGGGCTGTGAAAAAGACGGATGAAAAAAGATTGCATGTAGCGGAGATGAGAATGTTGAGATGGATGTGTGGTGTGACGAGAATGGATAAAGTGAGAAATGAGTATATTAGAGGAAGTTTGAAAGTGGCGCCAGTGACTGAAAAGTTGAAAGGGAATCGTTTGTCTTGGTATGGTCATGTAAAGAGGAGAGATGAAACGCATGTTACTAAAAGAGTTATGAGTATACATGTGGATGGGTGGAGAGGGAGAGGGAGGCCAAAGAAAAGATGGATGGATTGTGTGAACAGTGATATGAAAGAAAAGGAAGTTAGTGATAGCATGACGGTTGACAGGATAGAATGGAAGAAAAAAACATGTTGTGCCGACCCCAAATAAGATGGGACAAGGGCAGGAAGATGATGATCTTTAGTGAAGTCGGTTATTTTTTTTTTGGAAAAAGTTTTTATTTCACACTTTTTAGTTGCTTGCACTTATAAACAGAGTGCCTATTTCTCATGACAATTCCAATTAACCCAAATACTGCTAGGTTACATTGTTTTATTATAAAGTTCCTGTGTCTACCTTCCTCCTTCCGGCTCCATCATCAGATCAGTTCGATAGTACCTTATAGCCAAAGAGCATCTCACGACAATTCTAATAAGCCCAAACACGGCTAGGATACATTGATTAATTACGGAGTTCCTGTGCCTACCTTCCGGCTCCATCATCAGATCAGTTCGATAGTACCTTATAGCCAAAGTGCATCTCATGACAATTCTAATAAGTCCAAACACGGCTAGGTTACATTGATTAATTACGGAGTTCCAGTACCTACCTTCCGGCTCCATCATCATCATCAGATCACTTCGATGATACCATTTTCAACGTAACTATTCAGAATCATTCATTTATTTGTATTGTCATAGTCGCTTAACTATATCTTCATTGTGATATCTATTTGAGTATGAAGTTCCGTTGACCATTTCTGGTCTTCTTCATCAGTTCCACTTCATCAAATGTTACTATTTGACTGTAAATGCTTTAGTTCTTGATGAAAATACTAAAATTACCATAGGGTTGCCTATAATTTTTGAGGAGTTCCCTCGATTCCTCATGGATTCCATCATCAGAACTGGATTTTGAAAAAAATGGGACCAATCTGGAAGCATATCCTATAAAGGAAAAAAAAATTTGCAAATCGGTCCATAAACGACGCAGTTCTGAGGTAACAAACATTAAAAAAAATAATTAAAAAAAATACAACTGAATTGATAACCTCCTCCTTTTTTTGAAGTCGGTTAAAAATAAGTCAAGTGGTACCTAGGTAGGTTTCTCTTTTTTTTTTCTACTCCCGACAGGTTCGCGCCTGACCGCCAACTCACCTGACGGAAAGCGACGGTGCGGTCGACGACGGAACGCGCCCACCCAGAAGCAACCTATTCACTCTCGACTTAAAGATTCCCGGGTTGTAGCCATCAGGAAAAACAGATTCCGGCAAGGAATTCCACTCCTTAGCTGTACGCACTATGAATGTGTTCGCAAAACGTTTTGTGCGTATAGGTGGGATGTCCACCATGTACCGGTGGCGCATTGCCGTACGCCTGGTGGTCCGATGATGGAACGGGCTAGGCGGAATTAGGTTATGCAATTCCGACGCACACTCCCCGAAATGCAACCGGTAGAAAACCGACAGGCTAGCAACTCTGCGTCGATGCTCAAGACTTTGAAGCCTCGACTCAACGAGTGCATCATTGCCAATGATCCTCTTGGCTCGCCTCTCAATTGCCTCAAGTGCATCAAGCTGGTATCGGGCAGATCCGTCCCAAAGATGAGAGCAGTACTCCATACACGATCGAACTTGCGCTTGATAAAGTTTGAGCAGCTGTTCCGGCGTGAAGTACTGTCTGACCTTCGCGAGGATTCCCAGCTTTTTTGCTGCCAATTGAGCCTTTGCTTCGATGTATGGCCCAAAGTTGAGTGTTGACGTTAGCGTAACACCAAGGAGATCAAGATGGTCGGTTATTGGCACGGCTACGCCCCGGAAAGTTGGAGCAGGGCTGAATTGGCTCCTTTTAGCGGAAAATAGACACGCCTGGGTTTTAGCAGCAGACCAAATTGGCATCGCCCCATTCAGAGACTGCCTCCAAGGACAAGTTCAAGCGCTCGACCATAGCCTCTCGGAGAGACTGGATCTGTGACCCACTAGCCTGCGCGCTGGATATGTAACTCTCAGCAACAGTGCTGTCGTCTGCATACCCAAAGGTACCGGGCTTAAGCAGATCATTTATGTGCAGCAAGAACAATGTTGCCGAGAGCACTGACCCCTGAGGGACCCCGGCATTAATGACCATTTGACCGGACGAGCAACCATCGATGACCACTCGGATGGACCGGTCACTCAGGAAATCTGCAATCCAAGCACACAAACCAGCAGGTAATCCGAAAGAAGGAAGCTTACTAATAAGGCTTTCGTGCCAGACCCTATCGAAAGCCTTCGAGATATCGAGGGAGACGGCAAGAGCTTCCCCGTGTTTCTCGATGGCCTCACTCCAGATGTGGATGGCATACGCTAGAAGATCACCAGTTGACCGATTTCGGCGAAAGCCGTATTGTCGGTCACTTAGGATGTCATTAGCTTCTAGGTATGCCAGGAGCTTACTGTTGAGTACACGTTCCATTGTCTTACAGAGAATGGACGTTACTGAGATTGGCCTGTAGTTAGCTGGGTCAGCCCGACTACCCTTTTTGGGCACGGGCTGTACGTTAGCTTGCTTCCATGCAATCGGCACTTTTCCAGCCTCAAATGAAAGCCGAAATAGGCGTGTCAGGATCGGAGACTAGCCTAGCTAGCCTTGTTCACGTCAAGGTTACGCAGCACCCTACGGACGTCCTTCTGATGGATGCGAATATCCGACATACTCGTCTCGCAACCATCAGGATTAACAGGGGGCCGCGCGTCACCAGAATCTAGACGCGAAGATTCCGCGAAGAGAGAGGCAAACAAATTTGCTTTCTCCTCAGCGGTATGGGCCAGCGACCCGTCGGGTTTCAGCAGTGGCGGTAGTGAGGGACGGCAGAAGTTCGATTCAACCGACTTAGCCAGGGACCAAAACGCCTTACTACCAGCAGGGTATGATGCGAGTTTGTTCCCGATGCGGCTAATGTGGTCGAACCGAGACCTCCGCATCACCTTCTTGCAAGACTTGGCAGCTCTGTTGAAGGCTCTCTTCTTCTGACTCACGTCACTCGCCTTATGCATACGAGCGTCGGCCCATGCCTGGTATGCCGTGTGCTTAAGCGCGTTAGCGCGATCACACTCCGCACCAAACCAAGGGCGAGCATGGCCAGACATTGTTACGTCAGAGAATGGAATGTAATACTCCATCCCCCGCCGCAAAACATCTGTCACAGCATCTGCGCACGACGATGGATCATCCGAAGAAAAGCAAGTAGGCTGCCAAGGATAACATGCGAAGAAAGATCGCATGCCATCCCAATCTGCTGACCTATATCGCCAAACCCGCCTGGTGCCTCTAAGGCAGGGATCAGGCGGAGAGTAGACTGATACAGATTTCACCAGACAGTGGTCGGAACTACCTAACGGTGATGATATCGACACTGAATAGCGGTCTGGATCTGTTGTCAGTCTTTTAACGCTAGCGCAAGCTTTCGCATCTCTCGACCAGCATGGTCTGTGCACCGGTATGGGAAAAGCCACTCCTGATGGTGGGCATTAAAATCCCCCAGTAACACCAGTTGTGCGGAAGGGTACCTCTGCTGAGCCGCATCCGCCGCCTCACTAAGGTACTGTGTGAGCCTGGTCGTCTCCTGATCACCACTATGCGAACGGTAGACACAAGCATAGATAATTTTATCCATGCCTGTATCCACCAGAGCCCAAAGCGTTGAGAACCTGGTATCTTCAAGGTTACGGAGACGCCGATAGCAGATGTCGTCCCTGACGTACAAACACACACCAGCGTGTGGTTTGAAATTGTGCTCCAGGGTAAACCCTGGGTAAGACAGGTACGACACGTCTGACGGACTTCTTATCTGCGTCTCCGAAAGGAAAAAGAGGGAAGGTTTTTCAGTCTCCAGGTGATGATGGACTGCTGCGAGATTTGACTGCAGACCTCTAATATTGCTGAGGTGCACTTTAAGTGAGAGGGAGTGCAGCCGCTGTTTAACTTTTCTCTTTTTCAACCTTGGCATATTATGAATGAGGTAGGAGAGGAGAAGGAAGTGAAATGGAGTCCCATGCTGCTAACCTTCGTCACGCACTGGCAGGACAACATCATTGGGGCACTAGTCTGGAGACTGCGGGGACGCCCGAGCCCCCCCGGAAATGACCATCGGGCCCTCTCATCTGGTCGCCAACCAGCACGATGGTGCATTCCGGGATTTTTCGTCAGTTGGCGGGGCAGCCTTTCATGTGTGGCTAGCACATTACTTGGGCCCCCAACTAACTGCGGTCGGCCAGCGGTGCACCGTGCCTCGGATCCCACTACCCTCCGCGACTAGTCTCCCGATATGTCAATACCAGCGCGGGTCCGGCTGGTCTGCATACATTAGAACCGCCACTTCGACCCAACTCCTCAAAATTGGCTACACTGGGCATCGTACCGGAACACGGCTAGGCCGCTTGGCGGTACGTCTTTGCCCAGTGGGTGGTCACAAGCCATCGGTCGAAACCTACCACCAGTTAATGTCACCTGATTAGCACCACCCGGGGACCACGTGTAGGGCCTATCTATGGGTATTCTCCTACGGACGCGGGTGACTCAGCCCCCAAACCAACCCAAGGTACTTGGATATTGTCAATAGTAATATAACTTTGTTGATTTCAGCCACAAAATTACCTATCTATTTTATGTTTCAGCTATGCGTTCGTAGGTAAATTTTAAAAGATCATAGGTACGAGTAGTTTACAATTAGTAATATTGTGAACACGATTATTGATGATTCGAGACTCATCGCATTCAGTCGTGCTCATCAATGTAATAAATATCTAATAAATTAATATTCGCGTAATTAGTGACCTAGTTTTTAGTGTACTGGCGTTTCATACAGACACGTTTTTTAAAAGTGCTGACAAATTAAGAAACATGGACTGATTGGATTATAATAATATCATCTAAAATATGGAAGGCAGCCCCTTCAACCGGAGCGGTATAACGCGACGCAGCCCTCCCCCAACACCTACACCGATGCAGCCCCAGCAACCTAGTCGTGAACGAGCCCAAGAAGAAGAGAAAATGGAGGTAGTTTCGACTCCTGAGATCCAAAACTGGTTGGGGTCTATTGAGCAGCACTTGAATGAGGTATGTGTTATCTCTTCTGAGGGAAAACTAAACTCGGATCAAAATTTAAAAATAAGTAATCTTTGCCGAAAAGTTAGTTATGGAGTTTCGCAACTGGCTGTTCAATATCAGTCATTAAAACATAATGCCGTGAAGAACCATAACTCGCTGAAAATATTAACCGAAGACCGAGACCTAAAGGATTGTGTGTTGGAAATGAACCGGACGATTAAAGAAAAGTGTGGAACCCGGGAAGCACCCGCCGCATCTTTTGCAGATATGGTTAAGAAAGGGTCCAACAGCTTTGTTCGTCCAAATACTTTTAGCTCCGTGGCGATTTACCCCCGCGACAACACGAAGACCAGTGACGAAACGAAGAACATCGTCCAGAAGATTATCTGCCCTGGTGACATGAAGCTTAAAGTCAGAGGAGTACGTAAGATAGGGAAAGGAGGACTGATAATTAGCACAGAGACTAAAGAGGATTTAGACAAGCTCAAACAAACAGTCCAACTCGCTTCATCAGGGCTTACCATCGATGACCCTAAAAAGCGCAAACCTCGCATTATAGTTATGGGGGTTCCGGCATTCATGTCTGAAATTGAGGTTTATAAATGCATTTATGAACAAAACCTGGCCGACAAACTGCCAACAATAACCAAAGATGCATTCTTGGCCTCAATAAAACTTAGCCACAAATCTGGTAGGAAAGAAGCTGAGAACTGTAACTATATAATAGAAGTTCCAGCCGCTATTCGAAAGGCGCTCATCACACAGGATAGATTATTTATTAATTGGACGTCCTGTCCTGTACGAGACTTCACTCTAGTAACGAGATGTTACAAGTGTCAGCAGTACGGTCATGCGGCCAAATCGTGCAAATTCGCTTCTCCTACATGTGGACACTGCGGTGAAGAAGGACACACACTCCAGGACTGCACAAAAAAAGCTGACTCGCCAAAATGCGCAACATGTTTGCGTTTTAAAAAACCTGCCAACCACAGGACGGGAGATCCAGAGTGTCCTGCTAAAAAATCAGCCGAGAACAGGTACATTAACTCGATTGATTATGAAGGCGCCTAAGAGCGTCACATATTTGTTTATATTTTAGACTTAGTTACTGTTTTTATATTTTATAAATTATGGATAATTACTTATTGACCGATATAGATAACACATTTGTAACGGTTTCAAAACAATGTAAGGTTGAGGAGTGCAGACAATATCTTTCCGATACTCAAAAGTCACTTACCATACTAACACAAAACATTCGCAGTATTTATAAGAACATAGATAGCTTTAACATTTTTCTTCATAGACTTAACTTTGACTGTGATATAGTGGTACTAACTGAGTGCTGGCTGTGTAATCGTCAGGACCACCTCCCAGTAATACCGGGGTATAATTTATCATATACCAGAATTAACAATAATCAAAATGACGGTGTGGTTGTTTATTGTAAAGCATCATTAAATGTCGCAGTTGAAGAATCTACCCTAAAAGACTGTATGTGTAATTGCTTGGTCATCAAAATTGGTACAACTACAGCAATAATAGCTATGTATAGATCGCCTTCCGCTAGAAATTTAGACACTTTTCACGCTTCCTTAAACCAAATTTTTCAAGAACTGTGCACGTTTAAGAATGTTATACTAACAGGTGATATTAATATAAATATTAACTCTGAATGCTTCGATGCAGCGACCCAAGACTATCTTAATATCTGCTCATTCCATGGTTTTCTCCCCGCACATACTTTACCTACTCATCAAAGTGGTTCCTGTCTCGATCATATGATGATCAAATCTAGCTTATCGTACTTAACGCTTGTTACTAACTCGACAATTACTGACCATCACGCTGTCCTACTGCACCTAAATCAAACGCTGCCTAAGCAAAATCGACCTCGGACCAAAACGAAATTAAACACAAATGGACTCGAATATGATTTACGCAATCTTGACTTTAACCCAGTTTACAATACTGCTGACGCTAATTTTGCTTTATCGTACTTAATAAAACATGTTCAACTTGCAATATTACGTAACACGACTATTTCTTCCGTAAACAAGAAACTGTATAACATTAAACCTTGGATCACTCCGGGTTTGATTCGGTGTATAAGACAGAGAGATAAACTTCATCAGAAAGCTAAGAAAAACCCTGACAATCTTAATATTCAAATCTCCTATAAAAGATACAGGAATTTTTGCAATAACCTCCTAAAGAACTTAAAAAATGACTACGATAAAACTGAATTAAATAAAGCAGGAAACAACAGTAAGCAACTTTGGAAATATATTAAAAATGTCACTTATATGGCAAAAAAGCATGAATCTAATTCGAATTTATTGCATATTAATCCCTCACCTCTTTCATCAGCTAACCATGTTAATAACTTTTTTGTAAATGTTGGGAAAACTCTTGCCGAACAGATTCCAACACAAGACTGTGTCCAAAGACCTCCCTTGATTTAAGAAACAGGTGTGCCCTAAATTCTTTTGGCCTACTAGATACTGACGAAGACGAAGTTACTCGAATCATTTGTGGACTAAAAGATGACTCTGCAGTAGGATGGGATAATATTAGTAATAAGATCCTTAAACTCTGTAAACATATCCTTGTTTCACCTTTGACGCATATATTTCGTATCTGTATTTCCGAAGGAATTTTCCCTAGACTTCTGAAAAAAGCTGTAGTAATCCCTGTTTTTAAATCCGGAAACAAAGACTTAGTAAATAATTATAGGCCAATATCGATACTTTCCTCAATTTCAAAAATACTAGAAAAAATATTAAACAGTAGACTAGTCAAATATTTAGAGAAAAATAAACTTTTATCATCGGCGCAATTTGGTTTTAGAGCCAAATTATCTACAGCTGATGCAGTGCACAGCCTGACAGATTACGTCTCTGAAGAACTAGGCAAAAGACAACAGACCCTGGGGGTGTTCCTTGATCTAGCGAAGGCCTTTGACACGGTGTCGGTTCCTTTGCTAATAAACAAATTAGAGGCCATAGGAATAAGAGGAACACCGCTTAAACTTTTTGCTGACTACTTAGATGATCGACATCAATGTGTCAAAATAGACAATATTACAAGTGATGAGCAAATAAGTTCTGGATATGGTGTTCCCCAGGGAAGTATCCTGGCCCCTACCCTATTTTTGATCTATATTAACGATTTGTGTAACCTAAATATTAAACAAGGCAAAATTGTTTCATATGCCGACGACACGGCCTTAATATTTACCGCTAAAACCAACAGCGAACTGTATGAATACGCTCAATTGGGTTTCAACACTGTGACTAATTGGCTTCAAAGCAATTTACTAACATTGAATGCTGACAAGACAAAATATATTCACTTTTGCATGCGCAAGCCTCAATTTAACATTGGTAACTCTCATCTGTATGCCCATAAATGTGGATTACATTGAAGGTCTAATTAAAAGAGTACGCAAACTAATATATGTTTTTAAGAAATTGCGAGTGATTGCAGATTCAAAATTGGTGACACAAATTTACTTAACCCTAGGTCAATCTGTAATCCAATACTGTATCACTTCCTGGGGTGGAGCACTTAAAACTCACCTACTGCCCCTTGAAAGAGCTCAGAGAGCAATTTTAAAAGTAGCCAATTTCCTTCCCTTTCTCTATCCTACAGATCAGTTATACAAATCCTGTAACGTGCTTTCTGTTCGCCAGCTTTTCATAATGCACTTAGTATTAAAACAGCACACCATGCTTTCCTTCAACGCCGAAATTACTAATAAGAGACGGAATGATATTGTTTGTCATTCTAATGCATCCTCAAAATATGTATTTGTAAAAAGATTTTTTACTTTTTTAGGCCCATTTCTGTACAACAAATTAAATAGAATATTAAGTATCTACAAATTAAATAAGTATAACTGTAAAAAGATGATTTTCCAATATTTCCTAAGCATATCTTATGTAGAGACAGAAGACCTACTTACTGTTTGTAAATAAAACTCGCCGTATATCTAAATTTAGTTAAGTTTTTTTAATAGTCATATTTAGAGTTAATTTATTATTTTGTATTTAAGCACTCTCTCGCCTGAAGCACAGGTTCACCCTAGTTCAGGCATATAAGCAACTGTGTTCTTTTTAATATTTAATATACTTTATTGTAAATGTAAATGCCCTATGTTATAAATAAACGATTTATTTATTTATTTATTTATTATTTATTTATTTATTTAAAAAACATTACCGCCGGCCGTCGCGCCAGCAAAAAATTACGAATAATATAGTGAAAAATGATGATACGAAAAGGAACACGAATCGTCCTCGTGTCTATAAACTGCAACAATAACCTACCTTTTATACCTACATAATAATTATCATATAATAGCAAGAAATAAGAGCCACTTTAAGAGTGTTGAAAATGTTGCTTTCGGGATCCTTTGGAAGAGCAAAGAATGAAAAGTCCACATTTTTTTGTTATTCATGCACCCATATGCTATGCAGTATCTATTGACTTTTTGCGTGCCCATATTTATAATAAAACCTCTGTAGAAATGCAAAAATATTTTTTGTTAGCGCGCGTCAAGCGGCATGCGGCAGTTCGAACACGCGTGTGACACTCAACTGGACTAGCCTCATAAAAGAGGTCCCGAGACGTAGGTATAAATTCAAGCCTACAGTAAGGAGTGCGCCAGGCCTGTTAAAGTGTCCATCTCTCTCGCTCGCGCGCGTTACATTTTGAATGAATGATATATTTATTTGCAAGAATATAGGTAATAAGTTCTTAACATTTGGTGGAGTCTCACTATATTCGGCATTTCAGCCGTACAAATATTTAGATGTTACATCTTTAGCATACAGTAGGTACACATTTAATTTTAGTCATTAACAATCTTAATGGGTTTTTAGGCGTTTTACAAGTAAAACAATAAGGATCAAGTACCAATCATACTTTATATAAAAATACGATGTGCACAACAAGAAGTTCTAGTTACAAGGAGAAATTCAGACAAAGAGTGTTGCCACCTGTAGCGTGGTGTTCTCATAGTTAAATTTTCTGTTTAAACCTATTTATTCCAACACTCCCACTAAAATTAAACTATATCTTGAACTCCCACTGAAACTTAACTACAAATATAGTTCCTCATAACATCTAGTTATATTAAAAAAAAAAAAACAAAAGCTGATCTCTTAAATATGTAAAAGCTTGAGTTGGTAACGGTTTCGTTATTATATCTGCTAATTGACTGTTACTAGGAATATAATTTAACTTAATTACACCCAACCCAACCTATTCCCTTATAAAGTTGAATTTCACATATATATGTTTAGTTTTCTTATGATAGATAGGATTGTTAATCAATTTGACTTCACTTTGATTGTCAACATACAATGGAACACTTTCAGCATTTTCGCCTAAATCTGACAACAACTGCTGCAACCACAATATCTCTTTTGCAGCTTCACAAGATGCTACAAATTCTGCTTCAGTTGTGGAAAGAGCAGTGGTCTTCTGTTTCTGGCTACACCATGAGATAGGTCCTCCATTCATATTAAAAATATATCCTGTAGTAGACTTACGTGTATCCACATCCCCTGCAAAATCTGAATCGGAATAGCCAGTAAGATCACCGATTTCTCCATACTTTATACATAAGTCTTTTGTGTTCATTAAATATCTTATTACCCGTTTAACAGCATTTACATGTTGCATACTAGGATTATTTACATATCTACTTAAAAAATTAACAGCAAATGAAATGTCAGGCCTTGAAACTGAATTCAAGAATAATAAGGAGCCTATAGCCTCTCTATAAGGAAAATTAACAATATTTTCATCCATTTTCTTTGAAATTACTACATTTACATCTGCTGGGGTACTGGCAGGATTTGAATTACTCATACAAAACTTATTTATTATTTGTTGGAGGAACTCACAGGAGCGTGATCCACACACGAAGGGAATCTCTTTGACAAATATAGATAGGTACAATTATTCATTCTCTATAATTCAATGCCTACAAAATATTTCAAATTTAATTCTTATATTTTAATTGCAGACTTTATGTACTCTATAATATTTTTGATCATTGAGGGACTGGAAGATATTACAAGTGCATCATCAACATATATTATTATGAATGCTTTTACCCCATTAAAAATACCTACATAAACGCAATTATCAGCCTGAGATTGCACAAAACCAAATTTTATTAATAACTCAGTAAATCTCCTATTCCAACAACGAGATGCCTGCTTAAGACCATAATGATTTGTTAAGTTTTAAAACACAATCATTTTTAAATGATAAACCCTCTGGTACTTCAATAAAAATATTCTCATCGAGGTAGCCATTCAAAAAAGCAGTTTTTACATCAAATTGTTGAATTTCTAGATTATACTTAGCTGCAATAGAAAGAATAATTCTTATAGAGTCATACCTCGTAGTTGGAGAGAATATTTCTTGATAATCAATATCTTTGATCTGTGTAAACCCACGTGCACACAAACGAGCCTTATATCTTTTATTCTGGTTATTCTCGTCCTTTTTGATAGCAAAAACCCACTTTGTTGTAAGAGTATGTTGACCAGATCTTTCTACTGGAGTCCAAGTATTATTCTCTTTATGTGCAAGCAATTCTTCATTAATAACTTGTAACTAGTTCTCTCTTTGTGGACTCTTCATTGCTTCTACATATGTTTGAGGCAATGAAAGTTCAACAAGGTTTGCTTCAAAAAATCTGTTAACTCTGGGTCTTAAGTTTATATTCCTCTGGTTATCATCACAATCTATTTCTTGAGAAGGTTCATATGTAGGGTCATCACTATTACAACTCGACAAGCTATCCTCATTTTCTGTTGACGTAGTTTCCACAAGAGTTTCTTCTTCATGTTCTATTGCCTTTTCTTTATCATCAATGCATATTTGTATAATATTTTTCCTTATCTCTGGAACATCATTTTTATCAAAAATTACATTTCTTGATATTTTCACTGTTTTTGTTTTCAAACTGGACATCCTGTAATTGTTGTTATCATACCCAACCTGTATCATTTTCTCACTCTTCTTCTCCAGTTTAGTTCTCAGTTGGTCAGGAATATGGACAAATCCGACGCTTCCAAACACTTTCACATGGCCTAAATGAGGTTTGACGCCATTCCATAATTCAAAAAGTGTTTTCTGAGGAGTCTGGCTGGAGGAAGTTCTGTTCAGTAAATATACTGCACAATTCACGGCCTCTGCACATAAATACAGTGGCACATCCCTTGCATACAACATTGAACGTGCACTCTCCATGATGGTACGGTTTTCTCTCTCTACACGACCATTCTGTTCTGGTGTATATGGTATGGTACACTCATGGACTATTCCTTCCTTATCCAGGTAGTTTTTGAAAATTTTATCGACATACTCTCTGCCATTGTCAGTATGTAATATTCTGACACTGTGCATATACTTATTTTTGATCATAGCATTGTATTTCTTAAATATTTCCATCACATCACTTTTATGTTTAACAAAATATACATGCCTGTAACTAGTAGCAGCATCTTTAATTAGAATAAAGTTTCTCATACCTTGGACAGATGCATTGCTCATTGGTCCACAGACGTCACTATATACAAGGTCACCTGGCTGTATTTCCCCTCGTATAGATTTGTGAAATGGAAATCTGCACTGCTTTCCATATGCACATGCTTCACAAACAGAATCAGTTTGATCACTGTTATTCAGTTTTAAACCTTCTACAACATTGTTAGCACTCATATTCTTGATTTGTTTCACATTAATGTGTCCCAATCTTTCATGCCATATTTTGATGTTATTAGGAGCACTTTGAACCATGTTACAGGTATCTGAGACCACAGCTTTTATCTTCAACTCATACAAGTTGTTTTCTGTCATTGTTGCACTCATAACCAAGTTGTTGTCTTTGTAAATTAAAGCACTAGAATCTTTCTTGATAATTGGATTTACGCATTATCACACCTTCTGAAAACAGATTTCTTCGTAAATTCGGAACGTACAACACACCATGCAATTCACTGTTCTCCCACTGTCCATTGACATATCTCTTTATTGACACCTTGCCAATTCCAGCCACTTCCACTGACTGTTTGTTACCCAATGTCCATGATTTTTGGTTGCATTCAGATAGTTCTATGAAGAACTCCTTTCTATAGGTCATATGTGCAGACGCACCACTATCCAAAATCCAAATATTCTCTTCAGCTTCTCTTTGGTTGAAACTGGTTTCTACATTGAACGCTAACATGTTTGCATCTTCCTGTGGAGGTTTTCTGGACTTGAATTGTTTTGGGAGCACGACATTCTCGAGAGAAGTGACCCCTCTTTCCACAATTATAACACTCAAACCTATGTTTGGTCAATTTATTTTGACTTGAACCACTAGCATTTCTATTCTGCTCGCTTTGCTTAGGATTGTTCTTCGATCCCTTGTTAGCTACAAGGAGAGCGGTTTCCTGTTCTTCCTCACATTGCAAACTGGCTTCTTCATCCAATAAACGAGCAGTTAGATTTATAAGAGTCTGTTGCGCCGGATCCAATGACATCCAGGCTTGACGGATCGATCTATACTTTTGAGGCAACGTTTCAAGTATTTTTGTTATCACAGCCATTTTACTAATATTCTCGCCGCTTTCTCTCAACTGCTTAGCCAAAGATTCTACTTTAGAGATGTGTTGAGCTACACTGTCATTTGCACTCATTTTGTATTGATAAAATTTTTCATGTATTAGCATTTTACACAACTCACTCTTCTGTTCGTATATTGACTCTAGTTTTGTCATTATTTCCTTAGCGGTTTCACAGTTTTCAATCAACGTGATTTGTTTGAAGTCCATCGAAGAGGTTATAATGAACATTGCCATTCCGTCATTTTTCAACCACTCATCACAATGCTTATCTGGTTTAGACCTTGAAATATCGTTCCCCTTTGCTTTTAGGGCACACTTTATCTGGAATTTCCATTGTCTATAGTTATTTCCATCGAATTTTTCTAAGTTCATTGACCGTGTGGCATCCATTTTGTTTGAGGCTATTTTGTTTTTTTCGACGATCGTAACTTTTCTTTGCTGTTTTCTTTCGTACTTTTATATCAGTCTTCCTGGGCCCATAACCTAATGGGTTTTTAGGCGTTTTACAAGTAAAACAATAAGGATCAAGTACCAATTATACTTTATATGAAAAATACGATGTGCACAACAAGAAGTTCTATAAAAGGAGAAATTCAGACAAAGAGTGTTGCCACCTGTAGCGTGGTGTTCTCATAGTTAAATTTTCTGTTTAAACCTATTTATTCCAACAAATCTCATATAATAATAATTTCATCATTTAAATTTAAATAACCATTCAAACAATAAATTAAATACTAAATAAATATAATTAAATAATTGAATACAAAGAAATAACACATCATAGTAAGGCCGCTGACCACTCTAACTACTGACAATGCGTTCCAAAAAATAAAAATAGGATCGATTACCATGTTGTGACGTCACGTCATACTGTCAAATCGAAGAATTATTATGGTGAGCAAAACAATTTTTTTTTAAATTTAATTTATTTACGAACTGTGAACGAAAAAAGTTTAATCAGAATCCAGTTCTTCAATTTTGCTCATCTCTGAGTTCTTCAATTTTGCCCAATTTCCTGCGATTTGACAGTATGACGTGACGTCACAACATGGCAATCGATTCTATTCTTATTTGGAACGCGTTATACAAGATAGTTTTGCAACACACTATGTTACTCGTATAAGATTTAATTTGCAAGTTAGTAGATAAGTACTAACCTGTAAAAGATAGTTCTCGATAGGAAAATGGATCAGTGAGAATACAAGTAATTTGGAAAACATTAAATGGTTTCCAATTTACATAATTGCTCAATTATGCATAAAAAGATAAGGAAAGGCTAAAGGGGTGACCAGATTTTTGCAAACCAAGGTCCCAACCAAGGTGACCTTGCTAGTTTCAATCCGTATCTAGACAGTAGCTGTAAAAATCCTTCAACGCCCTTGGTTGGGAGGCGCGTTTTCCCAACCACTAAACGTTTTGGCGCGTGGTTTACATCCATGTAGCCGCAACACAAACCAAACACATAAACCAAGGTGACCTTGGTTGAAACGCTAGTTTGCAACCCCTTGAAAAGAAAAGATATATATAAACAAACAGATTAATTTTTTTTTCAACTAGATTTTATTTAACAATGTTTTTATTTATTTACACGAATGATTTAGAATTCATTAAACATTCATTCATTGTGTCTCTAATTACGGTACTATTTACACAAGGGCTGGCTTTTACCTCGGACAGAGGTTAAGCATTGCCATACAGCATGGCAATGCCGCCAGTCTTTTGGGCACATTACCAGTCAATAGCGATATGGAAGAGTTTTTTGACGCCATATTTTAGTTTGATTTTAGTTAGTTTTAGTAGCGTAGGGTTTTTATTATTATTTTTCTTATTTTACTGTAAACATAGTTAAGTTTTTTTTTTAAATATACTTCTATCTATGTTCCAGACATTGTCGAGTGCGGACGCAAACAACTACAATTTTATGATAACGGGACACTAACGCACAAAGAAGACATCCCATCGGCTGATTATATAGCTTCAATAACTTACGATCCAGTGCACTACAGGGTGCTGTTTGCCGATTTTAATGTAAAGAAATCAAACATGTCAATATTCAGTTTTGACATATCAACCAGGAAAATAAAACGTTTGGTCACCAGAGAAATTGGATCCCAGAGCACGAGAGTCCTCTACGACCCCGTCACAGAATCAATCTTTTGGAACGAGGGTTATGCAATATACTCGTTTTCATTAAATCCTGCATCGTGTAACAAATCCTTAGACGGAAATCTTTTAGTTTCATTTCATCACTTCAGCTCTGATATTGCTATGGACAGCTGTGGAGGGTACGTTACTAATGATATAATCACACACACGAACAAAATTAGCGGCCCATTAAAAGAATATCGAAAATCTTTCTGTAGATTAATACACAGTAGTTAAGCCAAAGACCAAAGACAAACTGATACGACGTTTGCCACTTATGCCAGGCACTATGACATCTAGACTCTTGAATTCGCGTGAAAACAGATGACTTAGAAACATGCTCATATTTGGCTTACGCAACACTGTCACAAGCATCCCACGTAAGTCGTCTGTGTATTCATATTCAAATCCAAAAGTACATACCCACAACATCCCTGATGTATATCTAAGAAAATATATGTCTGCATGCGTAGTTCCAAAATGAGTGCGTAATTACTCTTCGACCATTCGTTGATTCTGGCAGTCAGCCTGCAGTCGGCTATAAATTCTTCAAAGCAACATTTTCCTCCAATCAATCATAGATGATCTCTCTGGCTTTTTTTTTATTTTTTAATCTTTGCTCTACTCTGTGAATTCCTTCTGCATCCTGGGTGTGTAAATAAATGAAATTTGTTTATTTGTGTGGCCTACGGATCCGGGTGTCTTGTGTACGTGAGTTTTGATGTTTATCAACACATCCATGATGCAAGAGTAGTTCATAATGTTCGGCAAAGTTAAAAAAAAAATACATACACCAGTCCGAACTAAGCGTTTCGCCTCGTCGTTCATATCGCGTACATCGAGGGACTCGAACAATTTAACTGCTGCGGTCTTCCCATACGATTATAATTTAGGTGTCTTCAAGGCTAGAGTGAATAGGTTCATAATAAACTAGTGCGCTTCACCATCAACGATTGCTTTAATGCTTACCATGAGGTGGGATTGCAGTCAAGCTATATCAATAAAATAAAAGAAAAAGATCTTGTATAGGTACCGTTCGGACTTTTCGGAAACCGAAATTTAAATGATCTGTGTTCGTGAATACACCCCTCGAGCGCCAATTGTACATACGTCTGTACAATTTAAATGACCTTGAAAAACGCTCAACTGTCGTACTGTACACACGTTTGTACGAAATTTATTTGGCCAAAAATTTAGGTTTCAATTTGTTTTTCCTAGATAAATCCAGAAAAAGTTTTCTTTTGGTGATTTTACGTAAAAACGCGCAATTACGTAATAATAATACCCCCTGGCGCGCGAGGGGTTCAAAATTATTATCTTTATTACTTATAATAAATCTGTAGAAGTGAAAATTCTGTACATTGAAAATATCAAAAAAATAAATGGCAGGGGGTGTTACTAGATCGACCCAAAAATGTGTTTAAAAATTTTTTTGTCTTTTTGTTTGTCTGTCTGTCTGTTTGTCTGTCTGTTTGTTCAGGCATCACGCAAAAACTACCGGTTCGATTACGATGAAACTTAGTATAATTATTCTTTAATATCCTGGGCACCACATTGGGTACTTTTTTCCTGGAAAAGTTTATACAATAAAAAACAAACTTAACTTTGCGGTTCGATCCCTAGACCCGATTACTGTACCAACCGCAAGTAATAAGTTTGTCGTAGGTTACGTCACCCGCAGTGGAGTTCACTAAGGGGCGCTGCACACGGCTAAGATACTACCTATAATATTTTATCTTAAGATACAATATCGCTCGCCATACAATTCAATGGACTATCACACCCGACGATCTATATATATAAAAGGAGAAACTGACTGACTGACATATCAACGCACAGCCAAAACTACAGGGCTTAGGAGTGTGAAATTTTGCACAAGGTTTCCTTTTATGACGTAGGACACTAAGAGAGGATTTTCCAAAAAAATACTCCCTAAGGGGATGAAACGGGGGTCCCAAGTTTGTGGGGAGAAAAATATTTTCACGCGGGCGAAGCCGCTGGTAGAAGCTAGTAAATAATATTTCATATTTTCGTATCATAAGATGAATTTGTATGGCGAGCGATATTGTATCTTAAGATAAAATACTATAGTATCTTAGCCGTATGCAACGCCCCTAAGTTATGCTGTAAATGTAGTGCTGAAGGTTGAATTTGGCTTGCACCGTTCGCAGCACACGCGTGTTAGTTAGTTCTGACTATTCGGTACCTACCTACCTACGTCATGATAGGTAGCTATCAGAAGCGTGGTTTGTAGAAGTAAAGGTAAATTACTACAAGCATATTATTATGTGAAGTGTCGTTTCCAAGAAAATGAAAAATAATACAATTTTTTTGTGTGAACTTTCTATCTGCAAGACTGCCAGGACATTTAGGTACTTACTATTTATAAATACAAATACAAATACAAAATCTGTAGAAGTTTAGTTTAGTGTAGATAACTTTGTAGAAGTTTAGTTTAGTGTAGATAACTTTTATACATTAAAATTGTGTGTAACTTGATATATTACTTAAGCTTTGTTTCATCGCAATCGGTTGACTAAATCGAAAGATTACCGAAAATTGAAAGGTTCTACATTCATTGACTGTTAGGCGGTACGAAGTTCGCCGGGTCAGCTGGTATTTAGAATATATAAACATTAAATTAAAAATTCTTATTATTATCTTTCTATTATATTCTTATTATATCTTGGAGAGCAGTGGTGACCCAGTGGTAACGGCCCCGACTTACGAGTTGTAGGTCGCGGGTTCAAACCCAGCCTACTTTGTGTAATTTATTTCATCACCACTGCTCTCAAAACGGTGAAGGAAAACATCGTGAGGAAACCGGCATGTCCGAGAACCAAAAATTCGAAGACATGCGATATCCACCAACCCGCACTGGGCCCGCGTGGTGGATTACGGCCCATTCCCTCTCCTAGAGAGGAGGCCTGAGTCCCAACAGTGGGAACATTATAAGGCCGACTATGCTATGACTATGCTATATCTTATACAACTCAGCGACATTAGTTTTGAACTTTGTGTAACTATTTCTAGTTAATAACAAATTGCAGGTATATTTACTGGATGACAAATGATGAGATAGAGAGGGTTCGGTTAGATGGCTCCGAGAGAGAAGTTATAATAAACCAAACTGTTTGGTTACGTATAAGCTTGGTCATCGACCAACAGACACAAAGAATGTACTGGACTGAGAAACACCTTGTACAAGGTGAATTAGACATGTCTATTGAAAGCGCCAATTTTAATGGAAAAAATAGAGCAACAATATTCATGACTAATAAACTATACGAAAATACAGCACATTCATTAGCCGTATCAAAAGATTTTATTTACTGGAAGAATTACAATCAAACGGGAACTTGGCAATTACCGAAAAATCCGTCACAATCACAACACGTGGCAAGAAAACTACATACAATTTCTAGCTCAACCTGTTGGTGTTGTCAACATATAGCAGCCAAATACACAATAAAGGAACAAATTCAGGGAATAAAAAGCTGCGAAGCTTTACAATATTTGATTCCATATGATTCGGAGCCTGAGTCCACAGTTCCAATTTGTCAGTACTATTGTCTACAAGGAAATTGTAGTGTCAACGATGAGGGACAACCTAAATGCAGGTAAAACATGTTCATTTTATTAATCAGCTCACGATGCTTAAAGAAAGCAGTGGTTGCTATTCAGCGAGCTGCCGCGACATGCATCTTATTTGAGCCATGTATAACAAAAGAGATAAATAATTATCGATGACCTCAACACAAACACAAGCTGCGAAATAGGTTAATAATTAATAATAATTTATTTATTTTCACAAAATGAGGTACAGTCTAAAAAGTTTACAATAGATAAATGAACAATTTAAATCTATAAGAAGGGTGTCCTGGCGTCTTAGCTAGGTTACATAGTAACCTGTATTAAGGTTCGCCAGCCCAAGATCCTATTATCACAGTTATTTAGAAATACAGAGAGACTGCCTACGATACTGAAATTAATTGCTAAAAAAACACACATACTTACACTATCCATTTGATGGCAAACTTCCATCAAATGGATAGTGTAAGTATGTGTGTTTGTAAGTATGTATTATACGTTTAATGTAATAATGTATGATCTGCGCTTAGTATGAAGTGTGAGTGTGTGTGAGTAAAAGGTGGTAATCCATACTAATATTATAAATGCGAAAGTAACGCTAAGAATAATCTTTTTTACAACACTAAATAAATGTTATTTAACGTAGGCTATAAAAAAAAGTGGATAAAGTAGTTTTCAGTTGCCAAAATGTATAAATAGTCTGAGTCACGGAGTTGATACTGAGGTCGATACCCACAGTTTTTAGTGTGTGCACCTTTTGTTTTTAGGTAGGAAATCATCAAATAACTTCCCCCGCTCTGGGTAAAGCGAGAGGTAGTACCAGACTTTTACTGACTGAAACCCACCTGTGTTCCTTTAGTTGCCCTTAGCGTTCCAGTGCTATGGTAACTTGCACGCCACAATTGCGGCAGCAAATACCTTCTTTGAGGAAAGTCTAAAAAGGCTCTCTTTCCGCCTGACGCAGGTCTTCATCGAACGTAGATGTTTCGGAAGGACCCCCAAAAAACCAGCAAATATAGGTAGGTACTTAATCAGAGAAAGATGCTTCTTGAGCAGTTCGTGAAGGTTACCAGTACTTCAAGTAGTCTCTCCCTCGGACTTGACCACAACCTACTGTTGGAACAAGTGCCTAATTTCAAAGATTCCAAAAATTGAAGATCATTAAGAATTTCATGAAAAACCCATGAAGACATATTTCACACAAGGCCCCGACGTGGTTTGCGTTCCTGAAGATAGTTTGATTATGTATGATGTATCCTACATTACTTGCAGCCTTAAGTCGACAACTGGACGTTACCTCCTTAAGAGTGGTCAGTGAGTGGTGATCAACACTGGGACAACATTCTGACAGTCACAGCCCCAATTGGTTGCGACATTTGTTCGCTGTCATTTTATAGTTTTGTGGAGTTACAAACACGGAGTAATGAGGGGGTATTAGGGTGTTTCGAGAGGTTTCTGTTTCAAATTCGACGTGATGTAAGTCAACATCAAACTGCAACAATTTTTTCACAAATTCTTTATAAGTACAGTTGTGGAGCAAGATGACATCGTAGGTTACTCTGTAGTATTTTAATAATCGCTAGCAGTAGTGGACTATCAGTGCACGTTATCCAGCTGAAGATGGGCTGAAGCCGATTATGCTCCTTCGAAATTCACCTCCGCCAAAGTTGCATAACGGACCCGGCTAAAAGAGAAATATCATCGAGGCAAATTCTTATGGGAGGTAATTCTTTCGAATAATCTCATAGTTCTAGCAGGCATTGGCCCTAGAGATCTTCGTCAAGCGAAAAGAGAGGACGCTGTGGTGTCTTTAGAAAGACACCACAGCGTCCTCTCTTTTCCTCAAAGAAGGAAGATTTGCTGCCGCGTGCAAGTTACCGTAGCTCTTGAACACTAAGGGCAATTAAAGGAACACAGGTCGGTTTCAGTCTGTAAAAGTCTGACACAAACTCTCGGTTTACCCAGAGCGGGGGAAGGTATTTGATAATTTTCTTCCTAAAAGTAAAACGTGCAGACACTAAAAACTGTGGGTATTGACCTCAGAACAAGATCCGTACAGACTCTTTATACATTTTGGCAACATTTAACATTTTGAAAACTACTTTATCCATTTTTTTTATTGCCTACGTTAAATAACATTTATTTAGTGTGCCTTAGTAGTTAGTAGTAACCTTTTGACGTGCGTAATTAGAGACACAATAGTAAGACAATGGCTTGCGGGCGCCGGCTACCGCCTGAGCGTTAATGAATTAAAGAAAACAACGGTTTATTACACTTTTAGTCTATTATAATGAACCAATCATATTAAAACTCATTCAGCGTTGTTTCATCATAGAATAAACCAAAAACAAACTTAAACTATCACCTTTTCCTTTTAGGGGTAGGCCGAACCACAGTTTATCAACTACTTCGCCCTCAACATGTATGTTTCTGTTTATTGATGATGATAAGTAATTTATTTGATGTATATCATGAACGAGTATTCTATTACTGGTGAGCCAAATAAATAAAATAAATTATATATCTGGACATAAGAAATACATTTTACATAATATCGTCACCGGAAAGCCAATACTACTTAAGCGCCATTTTGACCAAAATGAGTTATATATATCGTTGGATTGGATTTTTTTTGCTGCGTCGATTAGTCGGGATTTCGTAATAATTTGAGCATTTTTTTGGCGCTTAAGCACTGCAAAAGTATGGTATTTATCATAATTTTGATGTTTTAATAAATACTTACGTAATGCAAGTTATGATTATATTTTAGCCGTTGTCAGTTTAGTATTTTTCTATACTGACATCAGCCACTTTAACTTTGTTCAGCAACTCAAAATATTGTAGTTTGAGTCATTGATGTCGCTTTAGTATTTTTTTGCCGACCGTAAATATGAGTTGATATGCAGCTAAGTAATTTTGCTTTACGTAAGAATTGATGAGCATGGCGCGTTAGTATATTTTGTCTTCGCAGTTTTCTGAGAGGGAACGGTTTTAGTAACTTTGCTTTTCATACCTAAGTATTAGAGTGTCTATTTAGAATGTTTTACGTTCAATGAAATCGAATAATTATTATATTAAGCATGGACTATTTTACTCGACAAAATATTTATAGTTTGTTTAGCATTTAAATGTGTGAAACACGTACAAAAAATATTCAGTTATGTCTTTTAAAATAAAATTTTGTTTTGATTACGATTCGTTGAGTACTTATAATTTATATTTCTCGCGCGAGTTGTAGGCGGTTCAGTCGATGAGTCGACCTTGCTTTTGCTTGTAGTCGGATCCCCGCAGCGACAAAAGAGTGACGCGTGAATGAAGTTCCCGCAGCAAACAGTTAACAAGTTAGGGGGCTGAGTCACCCGCGTCCGTAGGAGAATACCCATAGCTAGGCCCTACACGTGGTCCCCGGGTGGTGCTAATCAGGTGACATTAACTGGTGGTAGGTTTCGACCGACGGCTTGTGACCACCCACTGGGCAAAGACGTACCGCCAAACGGCCTAGCCGTGTTCCGGTACGATGCCCAGTGTAGCCAATTTAGAGGAGTTGGGTCGAAGTGGCGGTTCTAATGTATGCAGACCAGCCGGACCCGCGCTGGTATTGACGTATCGGGAGACTAGTCACGGAGGGTAGCGGGATCCGAGGCACGGTGCACCGCTGGCCAACCGCAGTTAGTTGGGGCCCAAGTAATGTGCTAGCCACACATGAAAGACTGCCCCACCAACTGACGAAAAATCCCGGAATGCATCATCTCAATGGGTGGCTCGCCGTCCGACCGTCCGGTAACCGTCCGGACCAAGCCTAAGTCGTCGACGGCGCGTGCTGTTCCACGCGCGCCTCAAGGAGATGTCAGCAACTGTAGGGGCCTAGCAGGGTCGAAGCCTACTGGGGCCAAGGGTCTGATTCTGAAAGGAAGACTCGGCCCTGGTACGAAAGGCAACGAAGGAACAGGAGTGGGTTTTTAGTCAGTAAAAGTCTGACACTATCTCCCGCCCCGCCCAAGGGCGGGGGATGTCATAAGATGATTTTCCAACCGAAAAAAAAAAAAAAACCTGTCTTACCCAGGGTTTACACTGGAGCACAATTTTAAATCACACGCTGGTGTGTTTGTACGCCAGGGACGACATCTGCTATCGGCGTCTCTGCAACCTTGAAGATTCCAAGGTTCTCAACGCTTTGGGCTCTGGTGGACACAGGCATGGATAAAATTATCTATGTTTGTGTCTACCGTTCGCACAGTGGTGATCAGGAGACGACCAGGCTCACACAGTACCTTAGTGAGGCGGCGGATGCGCCCACCATCAGGAGTGGCTTTTCACATACCAGTGCACAGACCATGATGGTCGAGAGACGCGAAAGGTTGCGCTAGCGTTAAATCTCACCTAGCTGGTCTAGGGAGCTACGAGGGTGCCGGATGTTGATTCGCACACGGCCAACTGCTTGGACCTTCTACTGACAACTGATCCAGACCGCTATTCAGTGTCGATATCATCACCGTTAGGTAGTTCCGACCACTGTCTCGTGAAATCTATATCAGTCTACTCTCCGCCCGATCCCTGCTCTAGAGGCACCAGGCGGGTTTGGCGATATAGGTCAGCAGATTAGGATGGCATGCGATCTTTCTTCGCATGTTATCCTTGGCAGCCTACTTGCTTTTCTTCGGATGATCCATCGTCGTGCGCAGATGCTGTGACAGATGTGTTGTGGCGGGGGATGGAGTACTATATTCCATTCTCTGACGTAACAATGTCTGACCAGGCTCGCCCTTGGTTTGGTGCGGAGTGTGATCGTGCTAACGCACTTAAGCACACCGCATACCAGGCATGGGCCGACGCTCGTATGCACAAGGCGAGTGACGTGAGTCAGAAGAAGAAAGCCTTCAACAGAGCTGCCAAGTCTTGCAAGAAGGTAATGCGGAGGTCTACATTAGCCGCATCAGGAACAAACTTGCTTCATACCCTGCTGGTAGTAAGGCGTTTTGGTCCCTGGCTAAGTCGGTTGAATTGAACTTGTGCCGTCCCTCACTACCGCCACTGCTGAAACCCGGCGGGTCGCTGGCCCATACCGCTGAGGAGAAAGCAAACTTGTTTGCCTCACTCTTCGCGGAATCTTCGCGTCTAGATCCTGGTGACACGCGGCCCCCTGTTAATCCTGATGGTTGCGAAACGAGTATGTCGGATATTCGCATCCATCAGAAGGACGTCTGTAGGGTGCTGCGTAACCTTGACGTGAACAAGGCTAGCGGTCTAGACGGGATACCGGCAATTGTTTTGAGAACGTATGCGCCTGAACTGTCTCCGATCCTGACACGCCTATTTAGGCTTTCACTTGAGGCTGGAAAAGTGCCGATTGCATGGAAGCAAGCTAACGTACAGCCCGTGCCCAAAAAGGGTAGTCGGGCTGACCCAGCTAATTACAGGCCAATCTCAGTAACGTCCATTGTCTGTAAGACTATGGAACGTGTACTCAACACTAAACTCCTGGCATACCTAGAAGCTAATGACATCCTAAGTGACCGACAATACGGCTTTCGCCGAAATCGGTCAACTGGTAATCTTCTAGCGTATGCCATCCACATCTGGAGTGAGGCCATCGAGAAACACGGGGAAGCGCTTGCCGTCTCCCTCGATATCTCGAAGGCTTTTGATAGGGTCTGGCACGAAAGCATTATTAGTAAGCTTCCTTCTTTCGGTTTGCCTGCTGGTTTGTGTGCTTGGATTGCAGACTTCCTGACGTCCGGTCAAATGGCCATTAACTTCGGGGTCCCTCAGGGGTCAGTGTTCTCGGCAACATTGTTCTTGCTGCACATAAATGATCTGCTTAAGCCCGGTACCTTTGGATATGCAGACGACAGCACTGTTGCTGAGAGTTACATATCCAGCGCGCAAGCTAGTGGGTCACAGATCCAGTCTCTCCGAGAGGCTATGGTCGAGCGCTTGGACTTGTCCTTGGAGGCAGTCTCTGAATGGGGCGATGCTAATTTAGTCAAGTTCAATGCTGCTAAAACCCAGGCGTGTCTATTTTCCGCTAAAAGGAGCCAATTTAGCCCTGCTCCAACTTTCCGGGGCGTAACCTTGACGATAACCGACCATCTTGATCTTCTTGGTGTTACGCTGACGTCAACTCTCAACTTTGGGCCATACATTGAAGCAAAGGCTCAAAGAACTGGCAGAAAAAAAGCTGGGAATCCTCGCGAAGGTCAAACAGTACTTCACGCCGAAACAGCTGCTAAAACTTTATCAAGGGCAAGTTCGATCGTGTATGGAGTACTGCTCTCATCTTTGGGATGGATCTGCCCGATACCAGCTTGATGCACTTGAGGCAATTGAGAGGCGAGCCAGGAGGATCATTGGCAATGATGCACTCGTTGAGTCGAGGCTTCAAAGTCTTAAGCATCGACGCGATATATGATACATAGGTATTCAAAATCTACAAGACCTAATCAATTTGATCTCTTCGAAAATTGCGCCGAACTGTTACCCAATGCATGATATTTTATTTAGATTAATAATAAAACTGTGTTGCGTTTATTATTCGTAGTGTGTTGCGTGACTTTTGCTATAAGCAATCAAGTTTTAAGACTGACAAGAAAACTGTCAATTTTTTAATTTTTCATTAAAAGTGATTACTAAGCAAGCTGTATTTATTTATATTTTCCTTTTTCAACCAATATAGTAAAAAGATGCAGTCGAATTCAAATTAGGAATTACAATAGTATTCTCATTTATTTTATTCGCCGCTAGTACCATTGTTAGCACTTACTTATTGCTGTCTATGTCCGATAAGAATATTATATTTAAATTTAAATTATATATCTTTTACATAAGTCTTTTTGGCATTACAATGGTATCAACTTTTAATGCTATACATCGTTTTTCTGTACGGTCTTAAGACATTATTATAACGTTTAAGTACTTTTATCCTGCGACTACATCAACCCGTAATGCGTGTTAGTACTTTTTCATTTCATACATTACAAAGGACTTGACTTGTCAGTACTTTTCGACAACCGCACTTAAAAAATATTATGAAGATAAGTACTTTCCCCTTAAGAAGAGTACAGAGCATATGTACTTAAGTGACAGCTATCTCCTGAATTACATTAAATATGCAGAATATCTCGATTCCAGTACGTAGATAATAGTGTCACAATTATTTTTTGCCTTTACTGTATTTCGATTACTAAATTAGAAAAAAAGTTAGCCATGGTTTTGTATAAAAAAAAACTTTAAATGTCTCTACTGTAAAATGGCCTTTTGGCGTTTAAGTAGTATTGGCTTTCCGGTGACGATATATTTACTGAAATTAATTTCCGTTATTTGAATTAGATGTTTTTAGCACGAATCACAAGCACAGAATTATTACTTACGTTTGTGCATTTTTACTAACTTGACGCAGACAAAGTCGCGGGAAACAGCTAGTTAGAAATAGTTTGGGTTTAGACACGGAGTGTTACTTGGAAAGCGCTAAGATAGTGATGTAAGCAGAAGTTCAGTGTCGTCGTTGTTTTTATTGGCTAGGAAGAGTGTTATCTACTTTTTACAAATGCCATATGAAGATTGATGAATAGGGGTAGTTTTACTTAATTTGTTGTATAAGAAAGGACCTAGGTAATAAAAGAAACGTTTAGTAAAAGCAAAGCGTGTGAATGGTACTTTGCAAATTTCGTAAGTTCGTCTAGAGGAAGATTGTGTTTGTGTAAAAGGAGTTTTGGTGTGTTGATGTAGTATGTTGTTGAGAATGAATAGTTGACGAATCGTAAGGGTTTTGCACTTTTGGTAGAGGTCAAAAGTTGGGTAGAGCATTGGCCGGAAGGTAGCAACCTTAAGGATGGTTCTTTGTGCCACTTCCAGAGGTTTTAATATTGTTTTCGCTGCTCCACCCCAACTGGTAATACAGTAAGAGAGGACTGACTGACACATGGCAAGATAAACGGTGCGTATTACTGAGGGATTGGTGATGTGTCTAAGTGTTTTAAATAAATAAACTAGTTTGCGTACCCGGCTAGTGGGGTGAGTGATAATATATATGCTTTGAAATTGAGGTGTTTATCAAGAGTGATACCAAGGTATTTTCTTGTGTCAGTAGAGGCTATAGTAGGGCAGTTGCAGGAAGATGAATTAGTTTGGCAGGTGTGAGCCTTGAGAGTAATAGGTATAGAAGGCTGTGTTGTAGAGAATGTAATGAATTTAAAATGAAGATAGATGAGTTTTCTAGTTGCATTAATAAATGCCTTGAATCGGGAAAGTTCCCAGATAGCCTTTTAAAAGTTTCAAAATTAACTCCAATATATAAGTCTGGAAGCAAATCTGATCCCAGTAATTACCGACCTATAACCGTATTACCCAAAGACATTAAATATAAGTTACAACCAGTCAAAAATTTTTGATTTTATTTATCCTTGTTCATCGAGTAACGCTCTTTTTTACTTTCATTATTTCAGTTGTAAAGTCGGATACTCCGGAGAAAGGTGCGAAACAAATGCGTGCCATAAGCACTGTTTAAATAACGGTGTCTGTTCCCTTAATGAAGCGAGTGAGCCAGTGTGCCATTGCACAGCAGATTACGATGGTGAAAGATGCGAAGTTCCTATCTGTAAGGACTACTGTTTACAAGGAAACTGCAGTCTCGGTGCTGAGGGCCAACCTATATGCAGGTAAATCAAATCATTTAAGGATTTCGTTGTATAAATAATTACAAATATTTCTAGGGTTAATAATTAGATACTCTCAGCTATTTTGCCCTCGTAAAAGTAGAAAATACCTATGCGCTAGCGTAGTGCTTCGATTCCCATATTATATGCCTACTATTAAGTTAGCTAATTCCAATAAAAAAGCTACTTAAGTGCCCATTGCCATTTGATATTAGTAATAATTAAATATATATTAGATAATTTAAGTTACGTAGATAATAATTTCTCTATTATTTAATTCTTTTGTTAATTAAGAAATCAGAAACGTTTATTTCAAATAGACCAATTACACGCACTTTTGAATTGTCAAAATGTCAGTCAGTCAAAAAAAAACAAGTGAAGCTAAATTGCACGTTCCAAAGCGTAGATCTCTATGGAGAAGAACGTGCAAGAAACTCCATGGACACTCTTTTAAATCATATTATGAGTTACATAAATCTTGGTTACATATTTCTTGTCGCTTCTAATATGTGAGCACAATGTAGATAAGTAATAATAATTAAAATAAAAAAATATCGATGCCCCCAAACAAGAACTCGGTAATGTACTATTACGAGGTTTATGCTGTTATGTCAAATTCGGCATCTATGGACTGGAATACACCTTCTCAATTTTTTTCAGATTTTTCCTATTGATATTTACAAAGAAATCATGACACACGTGTTTATTGTTGGGAATTTAGACACAATAATATTTCGGCAAAAAACCTGTTATAGGTCTGTACGAAAAAACTATTTATTTTTTATTTTGGTAAGTTGCGATTACCGGGTTATTGGCGTAAATCATTTTCATGAAATTTTTGGTAAACGTGTTTATGGGGTTTTTGTTGAAATAATTTTAAAATACGTGTTCCGTAATATTCACTAACAATGTTATTTAAGTTTGGTATTGGCTCATTAATGTACGTAATATTTCAATACGGTAAATTTATTCCAAATTTTAATACACCTAGCTCTGTTCTGGATATTACTGTATTTGTCTAGCCGTGCAATAGTTTGTAAAGAGTGGTTGTCTCTTTCTTTTAGTTGCTGATAGACAGTAATAGATATATGCCACGCCCCCAACAAGTGTCCTTGGCCACGGCCCGGTGCGTAAAGTTTGTTTACGTAAACAGTTGCATTCAGATCTCTGCACTAATTGCACGCAGATATTTGCACCACGCTCGATATTGTTTGGGTTTTAGTGATAAACGGAAAGTTTACTTGTGAAGTTATTCAGTGCAGTGATAATGAGTTTTAGAAGAAATAGACCATTAATGAATGAACGTGTGAAACGAATGCTTCTAATGGTTGAGGACACAACAATTACAAGTAAGTACTTACTACAACTTAGTACTACTTACCTTTAAGTTATTTATGATTGTGTGTTTTGTAATATTTTTGTTTACTATATGATAGGCGCCGATCAAGAAGTAGAACGTTCCGAAATAACTCCGAAGCAAAGTGAAAACCAATCTACCAGTGCAAAGTCTGACGTCCAGGCATTATCAAAAGGTTTATTTATAGATTTTTTATTATACCTAATAACTCACTACGACTAAAAAATAATACGAGTAAGTTGTATGTAACTGTGACATGGTTGTAACTTTAATTCGTCCTTACGTCTGTTGGGTCGTGCTCGCCAAATCAAGTGCAATAGGATGTTGTACTTTTTTTTATTATCGTGGTAAAATAATCAAATGAATCCTCACGCTTACTGTCAGACTCTTACTGACTAAAATCCACGGTGATCTTTCAATAACTTTAGAATTTATTTTAAAAAAAGGAGGGCTTTTCAATTATTACACTGTAGTTTTACACGATACATAAATACCTTCCATTCACGTAAAATGATCAGATATATTTTAAATTCGGTGCCAGCTAAATGTAACAAATAGGTACATAAATGCAGGGTTATGATGTACCTGTATGCAAACTGATATTTTTTTTAGGATTGTTTTAGTTTATTTTTTATTTTTACCATTTCAGATACAGATTGCAATATTATTGCAGTTGATACCGATTCTAGTGTAAAAGAAACTTTTACCAATCAAGTTCTGTCAAGATATGAGTTACGAGGTACGTATTAGAACCTAACCATAAATAATTTTAATCATTACATTTTTTCTTTATAACAATGCGTAACATTATATGGTGATTTAATTTTATTTCATAATTCCTTAAATGAATTCAATAAAATAACTCGGGTAATTTTATTGATTACAGACAGAACGGAAAAAAAATACGATGATGCTGATCAGGAATCCGATGAAGATTTTTCGCCAGACGTCTCGGAATATATTCCGAGTCCAAAGATATTGAAAAGTCCATTAAGTAGCGTTTCAAGTCTTAGCGGAGACTCTGCATGTATTAATAAAATTATAGCATTTCCAGAAAATATTAGCACTCCTTCAACAATTTCTAATCTATCATTGTATTTAACCAACACTGATTTCGTGGCTTCTCCATCAGAAATATATATAGCAACTATAGATTTATCACAACCAAGTATTGAAAAGGAAAACCAATCAAGACTAAACATAAGAAAAACAATAAGTAGCCAAGAAAATATAGATGACACTTTAAAACCAGATGAATTTTCAGAAATTAATCACAATGAAACATTGACCGGTAGAACTTCAAATGATTGCTCACATGCTAAGGAAGTTGTAGCTGACAATGAGGATAGTCCTAGCTTATTAAGGAACATTAGTAGCGAAAACGAAATCAATGAAACTTTAAGACCAGAGGAGTGGTCAGAAAGTAACAATGACACAACATTGACCGGTAGAACTTCTAATGATAGCTAACATGCTGCAGAAGTTGTAGCTGACAATGAAGATAGTCCAAGCCTAATACGGGAAATTAGTAGCGAAGAAGAAAACAATGAATCTTTAAGACCAGAGAGGCAGTCAGAAAGTAACAATGATACAACAACAGGCAGAAGAACTTCAAGCGATTGCTCGCATATGGTGGCCGTAGAAAGCGAAAAAAAACTGACTAGGAAACGCAAGCAGATAAGAACAGAGTGGCGTAGTAAAAAAAATAAAATCCTCAAAAATTCCGGCAAAGCCTACGAAGGGTGCAATTCCAAAAAAAAATATCCTGAGAAAACTATAGGCTCCCCATGTGCGTGTAAAAAGGGTTGTAGCCAAAAATTCAGTCAATCAGAAAGACAAGCTATATTTGACAAATATTATAGTCTGGCTGATCGCGAACGTCAATGGTTGTATATCGGTAGATGTGTTCAAAGACAGACTATTAAACGAATGACGTTAGACCGTAAAAACAACCGCACACAAACTTTGAATTATTTTTTCCATAATTCAAATAATGAAAAAATTCCTGTATGTAAAAAATTTTTTTTGAAGACTTTACAAATTGGAGAATATGTTGTTTATACAGCAATGGAAAAAGTTCTGAAAGCAGATGAAGGACTTCAAGATAATCGGGGAAGACATAATAATAGGCCTAACAAAATGAACATTAGTACAGAAGCCACAATTAAAACACACATTGAATTATTTCCTAAAGTACAGTCGCACTATACGAGAGCGACTTCAAACCGAGAATATCTTTCAGAAAACTTGAATATTTCCAAAATGTATCGCTTTTATACTGAGTGGTTTACAGAACAAAATTACAGTGATGTTGTAATGGCAACAAAACGACAATACGAAACAGTTTTTAACTCCCAATATAACTACTCATTTTTCAAACCCAAAAAAGACCAGTGCCTTTCATGCTCCATTTATGAACAATCAGACGAATCTATGAAAACCACCCTTGAAGAAAAACAAAGACTCCATTTACAGAGAAAAGAAAAAGTAAGATCATTAAAGAAAGAAGAAATAGAGACAGCTGATAAAGATAATATGACAGTAGCAATATTTGATTTGCAAAAAGTGTTGAGTGTGCCTCAATCTGAAGTAGGCGTATTTCATTATAAAAGAAAATATCCATGCTACAATTTTACTGTGTTTGATGCAGTACGAAAAATAGGATATTGTTATGTATGGCATCACCAAATCGCTAAAAGAGGCAGTTCAGAAATAGGAAGTGCTTTGTTATCTTTTTTTAAAACGGAACGTGAGAAAGGTATAACAAAGTTTTCATTATATTCGGATGGATGTTATGGGCAGAACAAAAATCGTTACATTTTCGCCCTTTATTTATATGCCTCCAAACTTTTTGACATAACCATAACCCATCGTTTTTTTGAAACTGGACACAGTCAAAACGAGGGAGATTCCATGCATGCATGCATAGAAAAAAACTTAAAAAATAAAGTTTTATATACCCCTGACCAAATTTATAATATTATTTTAAATTCAAAGATTACTGGCGAAAAATATAGGATCAAGGAATTAGAGCAGTCCGAAGTTTACGATTTAAAACCACTGGTAGAAGACAAGTATTGGCGGTGCGATAAAGACGGAAATGTGATCCGCTGTGCTGATGTCATGGAGGTAAGCGTGGTCGATTCACAAGCAAATAAGTTGTTTTTCAAATATAATTTTGAAGACACTTATTCAGAGCTTGATCTAAACACACCCTCTACCTCAGCTAGACGAAGAGGACGAAAGCGTGCGAGTACTCAAGAAGCAGCTGTATTGGATAATGTGCAGTTGCAATGCGCATACCACCAACGTATACCAATAAGCCAGGCTTTGCATACAGACCTTTTGAGTTTATGTAGAAGTGGAGCTATTCCTCAGAGTTACCATTCTTTTTATCAATCCTTGTCCTGTTCTGAAGTGGGAAACGAAAACATTTCTGAAGAAGAATTAAATTGAAGAGTTTATGTAGCTCAAAGTTGATTACAAGATTTGATTTTTATTGGATTATTTTTATTAATGAATGTTCACGTCGAACTAAAGTGTTAAATTACTTTCTGTGATTATAATAAATAATAAAATTACTTATAATCGAAATTATTGTATTTTTTCGTTTATTATCTTCAAATATTACATTTAAATTTAAAAATGGTATCGAGTGGTAACAATAACACTGTTTTTATAATTTTCCTCTTAATAACAATGTTATTTATTAATACCTTTTTTTAAATTACTTGACATTACCACAATAACTCCGTACAAACAAGTTATCTATCAGCCATAAAATAAAAAATAACGCCGTAGAAGCCCATAATGTAATGTTATGAAATATTTTATTTCATAAATTTACTGCAATAACCCCGTAAGTAGTATTACTGTAATATTGTATGTATAAAATTTCAGGTATTATTTATTTTCATAAATAACTAGGTTTTGAATAAAAGGATTTTCATATCAATGGCACAGGTAGACTTCGCAAAAAAATAGCTTTCATTTAATACATCAATGACTTCAATAGTCCCACTCGTTGAAAAGATATTTGACAAAATCAGTAAATCTTTTCTCCTGTAAAATTTTGATTTTTCGATTACCGGGTTATTGCTTGGAGGCGTCGATATATACTTAAGTAAAATTTCAGTGTTAGAACTATGATTGCAAATTAATTTTCAAATTGGGATGTTTATGGGTGTGTGTGATGACGCACAGGATCGGTAATTGTGGAGACGCCTGGGGGAGGCCTATGTCCAACAGTGGACGTCTATCGGCTGAAATAATGAAGGGTATGTTTTATTCCAGTTAAGCATAGTGCAACGCAGTTCGTGGCCCTCTTTCACCTGTTACAACTATAAACAAATATTTTTTTTGGTTTCTTTGATCAAAAAAAAAAAAAATCAATATACATTTATTTCATCAGCTAAATAACATAAACAGAATTGAGATTGGAGCCTCCCTTTAAGCAAAGTAATGCCTGTATTGGGAGACTCCGCTCCTTCACAATCAACTTTCAATATTTATATTAACAAACAATATTTGTGTGTGTGTATGTGTGTGTGTGTGTGTGTGTGTGTGTGTGAGTGTGAGTATAATGTTTGTGCAATTGTGTATATGTGTCAATGTGTTAGCAGGTTTATGTGTGTGTAAAATGAGTGTGCCTACATGTGATGTGAGGTGAGTGCGAGCCACCACTATCCCAACAATACTTAAACGATTGCACTCAATTGCAAGTAAAAGCAACCGTGCATCATATATCGTATCGTTTGATTATAGAGTAACTCTTCTTTAAGATTTTTACAAAAAAATAAACCATTGATTTAAAATAAATTGTTATTAGGTACATCGCGTAATTTTAAGTTTCGGAAGAGCGAAGCGCCTTAACACAGACAATTTTGTCTAAAAGGGCACTTCAGCTACTAGATGTAGAACAAATTTTGTGAAAAGAAATAAAATTATTTATTTGTATTATTTGTATATCTTCGTTGTTTCAGCTGTAAAACCGGTTACTCTGGAGAAAGGTGTGAAATTAACACGTGCCACGAGTATCACTGTTTAAACGGCGGCGTCTGCTCCTTAAATGAGGAGGATGAGCCTTACTGCCAGTACGCAGGAGATTACGAAGGTGAAAAATGCGAGGTTCCTGCCTGTAAGGACAATTATTGTGCTAGTACCGAGAGAGAACCTGAATCAAGGTAAAATTTGTTCTGCTCGCTGTATGCTAATTCTATCAAAAGTCCCTGTGTTGAAATTGGAAACGTTTAGAGCTCGTGGTAAGAGCTCTAAACGCAATTCATTTTACGACGTAAACTAAACTGTTAACGAATGGAGCTATTTATATAGGGTGACTGGTAATCAGTGACCGATACTTAAACACGTGATTGTCCTCATGATTACAAACAACTTTCCCAAAGAAACTTTTTTATATACTCACTAGTTTGTAGGTAAATTCACTGATTAGGTACGGCCATGTATGGGTTTGCAAGCTGCGCGGGTGTTCTATCACTATTGTAGGTACGGCGGCGTCTCGCGGCTAACAGCTGAGCGGTCGCCGGTCGCAGGCGCGCGCGCGTATTAAAACAGCTGTTTCATTATTGTGATAAAACTAATGAGAATATAAAAAAAAGTTTTTTTGGGAAAGTTGTTTGTAATCATGAGTACAATCATGTGTTTAAGTATCGGTCACTAATTACCAGTCGCCCTATATAGGGTGTAAGCTCCATCCCACTTTCTCGCTCTCACGCTTGACATTTTATCTCGTCGTGGTAAGGACCCTGATCTTATGACTATATTATGACTGGCCTGTTGGTCTAGTGGTTAGTAGCCCTGACTGCTATGCCGGAGGTCATGGGTTCGATTCGCACCCAGGACAAATGTTTGTGTGATGAGCACGATCATTTGTTCTGTTTCTGGGTGAAATATATAAGTATGTTTATCAGTTGTCTAGTACTCATAACACAAGCTCTGCTTAGCTTGGGACTAGACGGCGTTGTGTGATAGTTGTGAAATATTATTATATTATTATTTTTATACATTTATTTATCTCAACACCCTAAGGTCCTGGACCTTTGGAAGGCTTACGAGGAGCCGAAACCAACTCGCAGAGGCCCTTTTAGACGCTTTTAATTGAAAGTGGTACAAACCGGTGATTATCCCTGTACGCACTATGCTAGTGCATCCAAGGACAACCCCCGGTTGGTGGGAAACTTTTGCGACATATGGAAAACTAAGATATAAGGCTATGGTTTTTGGAGTCTTATGTGGACTGGTTACCAGGAACTATGTTAAGACTATGGCCCCTGCTTAAACAATGTTATTATACTCGGCAGATGCGATAAAATGACAAAAAAAAACTGGGCAAGTGCGAGACAGACTCGCGCCCTGAGGGTTCCGCACAAACTCACCTAAGGAAATAGTTCAATTCTCGGAGATTTTTCCGAATCACTATTTTTTGTTTGTTTGTGACGCAGGTAACAACAAATTTACTGTTTTCAGATTTATTCCTATACCTGTGCTATAAAACCTTGCTTTCAGGATTATGGGTCGACGGAAAGTACCCTATGAATTTTGATTTTCTTGAGAGTGTCGAAATATACGGTTTTTGCTACATAAACGGCCGTATCTTTTGTTTCTATTAACTAAGAAGTTTGATTTTTTCACAGCTTCAAGGGACCGAGATCTTGAGTACACAGTTTTAATTTCAACTCGATACCTCTACGCGTTCTTAGGGTCTCGATAAACAGACGGACAGACGGACGGACAAAAAAGTGATCCTTTATGGGATCCGTTTTTTCCTTTTGAGGTACGGAACCCTAAAAAGGAAGTGGAGTTTCTTGCACATTCTTCTCCATAGAGATCTACGTTATGGAATGTGCAATTAGCATCATTTTTCTGACTGACTGACTTCTTGACGGTGAATGGTTTATTTGAAATAAATGCTTTGATTATTGACGAAAAGATCGAAATCACGTCGAAAAAATTACAATGCATTATTGGGTGTCACAGTAATAATTGGCTATAGGATAGAAAAAGTTTTATATATGGCAGTTAAAAAGAGTTTTTTTTACTTGGGCAATAATAGACTTTACTGTATGTAATTTACTGACTACCACAGCTTTTTTTTTAAATTGTTATAAACTAGAGCTTGACTGCGATCCCACCTGACGGTAAGTAGTGATGCAATCGTTGATGGTGAGGCGCATTTGTTTATTAAGAGCATATTCACTCTAGCCTTGAAGACACCTAAATTATAATAATCGGACGGGAAGACCGCAGCAGGCAAGTTATGTTACCACAGCTATGTTCCTCTAGTTGCCCTTTGCGTACTAGTACCACGGGTTTTCTTTTCAGAAACTGATGTGCGTTTGATGGTATGTTTTCCGACCCATTTCTTCACAGTTTTGTTAAATCTCATTGACGTATCTGTTTATTGAGTTACCCTGATTAAAATATTCGTTGTTTCAGATATAATGCCGTTAAGTCTGGGGAAAATGAAGTCAACGCATGCCATCAGTATTGCCTTAATAGCGGTGTTTGTTCTCTGGATGAGAAGAGTGAGCCTGTCTGCCAGTGTCCAGCAGATTACGAGGGTGAAAGATGTGATGTTCCCGCTTTCTTAATCAAATGTTTCTTATATGCATACAAGAGTAAGGAAAATTACATAAAGTTTTTTCTTTGGCTAAACCTATCTCTATTTATTTAAACATAATAAATCTGCAGAAGTTTTCAGTTGTGCGCGCATCACGTAAAATGTACGAAATCGATGTAGATAACTTTTATACATTGAAATTGTGTGTAACTTGATATATTACTTAGGCTTTGTTTCATCGCAATCGGTTGACTATATCGAAAGATATACTACATTCATTGACTGTTAGGCGGTACGAAGTTCGCCGGATCAGCTTGTTTTAGTAATAAAACATTTGACCAGATATTTTCCTTTAATGTAGTGTTGGTGCCAGTAACTTAGCTTCATATTCCAGGTCCGTTTGTAGAACCTCCACTCGACTCACTTACCATAACAAAGGAACAAGACCTTCCATTAAAGTGAATGAATAACAAACTGCGGAATGTCTCCGAAATAATTCACTTTTGCATATACATGAAAAAATAACAAATACATTTATGTATAAGCATTAATTTACATTTTTTTATTTTGATTTGTATGTCGCGGGTTCAAACCCAGCCAGGCGCATTACTTTTTGTAATTTATTTCATCACCACTGCTCTCAAAACGGTGAAGGAAAACATCGTGAGGAAGCCGGCATGTCCTAGAACCAAAAATTCGAAGACATGTGACATTCACCAATCCGTACTGGGCCCGCGTGGTGGATTACAGCCCATTCCCTCTCCTAGAGAGGAGGCCTGAGTCCCAGCAGTGGGAACATTAGAAGGCTGATTATGCTTATGCTTATTAATTTACAGAAACAGAAACATTAATTTAAAAAAAAAAATCAAATATCACCCTTCGTGGCTCTGGAACTCTTCAAAGTGTTCTCTAACATTCATGAAAACGCGCCTCAAAATTATTTGAGTAGGAATGTTTTTGCTTCCTTGTCTAATGTTTTCTTTGTTACATAAATTTACCATTAATATCCTTTAGTCACATAACGTCCACTATATCAAATTGTCTACTGTATCGAAATGTCCACAGTATCAATTTTAAAATGTCCTATTATCCAAATGTCCACTTTATCAACTCTATAGATATACCACCGCCGGTTACTCTGAGCAACGCTGTGAAGACGACGTGTGCTTCACCTTCACCTGTTATCTGAACGACGGAGCTTGTTCGAAAAAAGTACGAGATATGAGGACGATGAAGACTGCACTATGATCTGTATCATCACCAAATCACTATGTACTTGTCCTTGAACTAATTCTTATATCACCTGATTTATTTGTAAGTTCGCGTGAACCTTCCACGTGTAAATTTGTAACTCATCGTCATTATAACTGTAACTCAACATAACACTTGCCTTTTTTTAAAATAAAAATAAATTTATAAATGTTTAGTTAGTCATTATTTCAGTATCCAAAAAATTATAAAACAAATCTAAGTTTACATATAGATTACAGGAAAACCTTTAAGAAGTTTGTGTACTGAAAAGGATTTTTTGCCTATATTTTCCCACAGCTGGGAAAACCTTCCCCCAACTTCTTCCAGCACCCCTAGCCAAGTTGATAATCTGCAATCGTTAACGCTAGTCGAAAACTAATCAAATGTATGGGAATGACATCATCTCAACGTTAAGTCACGTGGTCAGAACAAACGAATAGAAAATTCGTAGCCAAGTTCACACATCGTTCAAAATGCTAGAATGAATTGTTATCGTTTCTACAATGCTCAATGCTACATCCTTTGTTATTGTAGAACGAGCGGCTGACTCAGGCGCGTCAACATGGCTACCAACTTATCGTTTTCTACAATTGCTGACACTGAGGCGTTACCGATTGGAAAACGAAATTCGACACGAAACGGTTGTAACTTGGCTAGGGAGGCAGGTATTAGTTTCTCGAGCCACCTCGAACTAGCCCTTGCGTCAAAGAGCAATGGAGCGTAGCATTCTGGCTGTTAAAAAAGCCAACAGAATGTGAAACACCACACTGCGCTTAAAGACGGGGATCATAGACATACGATAAAAGGCTGCCAGGCTAAAATAGGTTTGGGCGAGTCACATCAGCCACATGCAGACTTACTGCTGGACATGAGCTCCCACAAAATGAGGGCCTGAGGATGATGGACGACGCCACCGCCGCCGAGGTCACCTGAGAAGAGGTAGCGAGATGACCTAGAGTTTTATATTAACTTACTTTATCTGAACTTTTCCCAAATGAGATAGCACTATTCTTATTAGACTTATTAAATATAGGTATTAAAAATAGATTTTACACTAAATGCCCAAACCCCAGAGTTGATGATGGTGTCCACACCATAGTAAGTCCTCAACCAAACATGGGTCTATTTTGGTTGGCTGAGAATTTTTGGTGACATGTTTAGTTCAGAGTCTGATAATAATTAGGCCAATAGGTCGTTACCTAGACAGATAGCTGCTTTGAGTTTCAGCAATTTGGACTGTCACGACAAGTAGATTCGCCGAAGGTGATAATAAAGGATCTGATGATGAAGCTAGAAAGTTACCATGTAAACTCCTCATCCATCTACAGCTCGAATTCTTAGCATATATCCGTCGTTTTTATCAGTAAGGAAATGAAATAAATTCGTTGAAGCATGTCCTACACCTTTTTTTTTTTTTTTGTTTCCGGGGTGGAAAATCCTCATGGATGTCCTTCACCTGGGGCAGGCGAAGGGGTCTGTCAGACTCTTACTGACTAAAAACCACCTCGGTGTTCCCTCCCACACTTGGACCGGGGATCGTGGGAGCTGATACGCCATCCATGATCCCCGGCTAGTGCTGGCCCGCCTACGCGGGCCACCTCAAGCCGGGGGGAGTGTGAGGTGTCCTCCCCCCGCGACGTCCAATAGGGGCGCGCGTGGAACACAACGCGCTGCCGCCTCGGGTCTTGCTGGATGGGGGACGGCGGACGACCCCGAGTCCGCCGTCCCTCCGGACCTCTTTATGGGGGCTGGAAGAGGGCGTTGTCTGCCCTCCGCCGACGCCCGGTTCGCCTGCTGCGGCACGGGAGAGTGGCCACGGCCTCCCTCTCCCTCTCCGCAGCCTCCTTCTGCGAAATTACGGCTTCACAGAAGGAGATCACCGCATCCCACGACTCGGCGCCCCCGACCGTCGAACGAACGACGGCCGGCAGCGTCAGGTCGGGGCCCACTACAGATACAAGGGCACGGCGCTGCTCCTCCCATGCGGCACACTCTGCCAGTGTGTGTTGCGCCGTGTCCTCCCGACAGTTGGTGCAGTGATGGCACCGAGCGTCCGGCTCCCTGTTTATGCGACACAAGTACTTCCCGAAGCAGCCATGCCCCGAGAGCACCTGCGTCGCCCTAAACGACAGGGAGCCGTGTTTCCTCCCGAGCCATTCGTCGAGCACTGGTCGGATCGCATCGACGGTGGCGAGGCCGGCGGTAGGGCGCAGAAGCCTGTCCCGCCATTCCGCCACCATGACCTCGCGGAGCTGAGACCGACGCAGCTCGATCTCGCGCTGCATCGGTTCACCACCCCGCGTCCTCATCTCCTCGCGCCACCGGTACAGTGAGGCGAGGACATACGTACACCTACGCTAACCTAAGCTTCAAAAATCGCAATTCAAGTCTTGAGCTTGGAACGCAGAGTTGCTAGCCTGTCAATTTTCTATCGTTTACATTTCGGGGAGTGTGCATTGGAATTGCACAATTTAATTCCGCCATGTCCATTCCATCATCGGACCACTAGACGTACGGCGTTGCGCCACCGGTACCTGGTGGACATACCACCTATGCTTGGGGTTCGCTTGGGGTTTACTGAATTTCAGTAAACCCCAAGCGAAACAATAGAAAGACAACGCCGGCGTTCGCTCGGTCATTGTCTTTCTATTGTGTCTCTGATTACGCTATTCAAAAGGTTAAACGTTTTGGGAATACATTCATTGTGCGTAGAGCTGAGGAGTGGAATTCCCTGCCGGAGTCTGTTTTTCCTGATAGCTACAACCTAAGGGTCTTTAAGTCTTCTAAGCAAGTGTGCTCCCATCGTCGGCCACATCATCGGTTACCATTAGGTGAGACAGTGGTCAAAAGCGAGCATAAGCTCGCTATTATGGATAGCCATAATAAAAGAAAGAAAGACGTTAATATTTTAAACGCACTTCGTTTATTTAACAAACTCTTAAACAAGTTTTCAAACCTTGAGTTAGGACATCGGATGTTCAAACGGTCAAGACCCAAGTTTGGGCTTCATGGGGCAATTAGGGGAGAACTTACATTTGACTATATATATGCCCAACTTTTTATTTACTAGCGAACCGCCCCGGCTTCGCACGGGCGTAATGCTTGTATTCCATTTTTTTAAACCTTCATCTTGAATCACTCTATCTATTAAAAAAAAAACCACATCAAAATGCGTTGCGTAGTTTTAAAAATCTAAGCATACATAGGGACAGACAGCGGGAAGCGACTTTGTTTTATACTATGTAGTGATTTTATTATCTTGGCTTGTTAATATTCATCGAGACAAATTTTTAAAGTCAATATAATTCACTTTCGAAGAATGATCTGCTGCATTGTGATGTTTTATCCATTCTATGGATATAACCACATTTTGACCTGGAAATGTTATATTTTCTTTTAAATTCATATTATTTTCTTCTAGCAAAGTATAGCACGCGTCACGTAAAAAGAACGCTGGAAGAAAGTGGTGGGAGTGTGTTTGCGCATGGGTACAGTCTCGAACGAAAGTTATGTGCCTATTAATTTATTAATTTATTTTTGAACCAATAGCGCACCGGTAAACATGCGGCGCGTGGCTCACCCGCCCCGCGCCCTACCTAATACCACCAAATGGACCGATAAATCGCCTATGCGCAGCTTGACCGCCAGCGTTCTTTTTACGTGACGCATACTGTAAGTTCTACCATAAAACAGATTAAATCAACAATTGATTTTATAAGTATTGGTACTCTCATATAATCTAAAATCAATTGGGGATTTATAACGTTTCATGAAGTATACGATTACGAATATATCAGAGAAAAAGCTCCTTGCGATTTCGTAACTCAAAAATCATAAAAATCAAAAAACCAAAAAATCTAAAAATCAAAAAATCAAAAAATCAAAAAATCAAAAAATCAAAAAAACAAAAAACCAAAAAATCAAAAAATCAAAAAATCAAAAAATCAAAAAATCAAAAAATCTTCTAGTCTTTATTTTAGGACTTCTAGTCTTTATTTCTCTCTCAAGCGTTGCGCGATCTGGATTCCAACACTTGTACTTGACAAGAGGCATATACTGTGAATTCCCTCAAATTGAAGTTTTATTACTAACCGTTTTCTCTGCTAATGCAGGCAATATACTCGGCCAGTACACTCGACCACTTGCTTGTACACCGGCTAAGTGCTGGGCACATTAGTTCAGTGCGCGCAAACACACCAGTCCGGCATCACACCGGCCTCGCCACACGAACGCGATTTAGGAATCTAGAACAAATCGAAAAATTAATTTGTGTGCTATAGCATAATATAGGGTGACTGGTAATTAGTGACCGATACTTAAACACGTGATTGTACTCATGATTACAAACAACTTTCCCAAAGAAACTTTTTTATAATTATACTCACTACTTTGTAGGTATATTCACTGATTAGGAACGTATACCTATGGGTTTGCAAGCTGCGCGGGTGTTCTATCACTATTGTAGGTACGGCGCGAGGCGGTGTCACGCGGCTAACAGCTGAGCGGTCGCCGTATTTAAACAGCTGTTTTATTATTGTGATAAAACTAATAAGAATATAAAAAAAAGTTTCTTTGGGAAAGTTGTTTGTAATCATGAGTACAATCATGCGTTTAATTAATCCTGGTACCAAATTTCATCCGAATCTAGTCATCCATTAAAGCATGAAAGATTAAACAAGCAGACACACTTACTCGTACATAGAAAATTATGTCTTTATTATTTTTTTAATTTGTCGATAGGCTCACGCTTGACCACTATCTCACCTGATGGAAAGTCACGATGTGGTCGACGATGGAGAACCCTTGCCTAGAAGTAACCTATTCACTCTTAACTTACAGATCTTTAGGTTGTAGCTATCAGGAAACATAGACTCCGGCAGGCAATTCCACTCCTTAGCTGTACGCACAATTAATGCCCACGCTGAAAACCAGCTCTGTGGACTCGTCGCATTTTGCGTGTGGACACGACATTATGCTGAGCGTACGGCCGTTTTGCTCGGACGTGGCGCATATATTTTATTTTTAATTATGTTTCTGTCATGGAAAATGTTTGCAATATGACAGACCTGTTGGTCTAGTGGTTAGTGGCCCTGACTGCTATGCCGGGGGTCGTGGGTTCGATTCCCACCCAGGACAAATGTTTGTGTGATGAGCACAATCATTTGTTTTGTGTCTGGGTGTAATTTATCTATAATATGTATGTATTTAGAAATATATAAGTAGGTTTATCAGTTGTCTAGTACTCATAACACAAGCTCTGCTTAGCTTGAGACTAGACGGCGTTGTGTGATAGTTGTGGAAAAAAAAAAACTGTTCCATTACTGTGTCTTTTCCGGCACATAAAATGTTTTTCTTTTTTTCTAATGTGTTCCCAAAACATTTTATAATATGAGTAAGTATTACAATAATTTATAAATAAAATTACCGGTTCTAGTAAAGTCATTGCTTTCAGGTGTCTAATATTCTTAGTCTTCAGATTCAATACGTCTAAAATGGTCGCGTGTATGTCAAAAGGAGTTGTTAAAACATCTTCGTTACTTTTCAGTGACGTCAAAGCTTTAGGCCTTCTAGTCTTCAATTTTTCTGGTAAAAGAATAGCCATTAGAGGCAAGCGTTCTTCTGGCTTGCCTTGAGTAGTTTCTTGGATTGAAGAGATTCTGAAATGGCGAGATTTCATGAAATATTCACTATTACTTGGTCTTTGCATGAAATAACTTGAAATAACAATGAAAAGAAATCAATTAACGATATAAACAAAAACAAGTGCGAGTCGTACTCGCGCACTGAGGGTTCCGTACAAAGTTACCTATGAAAACAGTTCAATTCCTGAATTGAGTTACGAAGATTTTTCCGAATCGCTAAAAGTTTTTTTTTTGTGACGTAACTACAAATTAACAGTTTTCAGATTTTTTCCTATACTTGTGCTATGAGACCTTGCTTCATGTTAAATTTCAGGATTCTAGGTCAACGGTAAGTACCCTATAAATTTTGATTTCTATGAGAGTGTCAAAATATATCTTTATTGCAACATAAATGGCCGTATCATTTTTTTTCGTTATCTTAGAAGTTTAATTTTTTCACAGCTTCAAGGGACCGCAGCCTTAAGTATATGGTTTTAATTTCAACTCGATACTTTCACACGTTCCCGAGATAAAGTATCTTGACAGACAGACAGACAGACAGACGGACGGACAACAAAGTGATCCTATAAGGGTTCCGTTTTTTTCCTTTTAAGGTACGGAACCCTCAAAACGATTATCGCTGACAGCGTTATCTACCACACAACCTTAGGACGGATCATAAGAACTTAAAATCAAAAGAACTTAAAGACAAAAGGCTCCGTCGAACTATCTTGACAGAGAGGGTAGTGTCAAACTACTGCAAGTCTGCGGTGTACTGCTACCAAATTAATTCAAACCGATAGACAGAGTTACTTTCACATTTATAAATAAATAAAAATAAAATATGGCCTAAATAGGCCTTGTCTAGTTTAAACTGACGAAAAAAATTATGTGTAATAGTGGTTTTCAGAACCTATTTGCAAAATAAATATCATTTATCATTTGCGCAAATTGCAAATTTGCCAATTGAGCAAAAGTTACCTTGATCCGAGGTCTCCCATGATTACGACAAGGGTATCTTCAAGCGCTCTTCTTGCAGACAAGGTCTGAAGGAACGCAAGAAGAGTTTCATCGGCTGTTGGTAGCAATGTGAAGTTCTCATACGCCACGTCTGCTACGAACGTGAAACAGAACTTCATGCCATCTAGTTGTAGGAACTGTTAAAAGAGTGAAAAAAAATACTTGAATTATTTTACAACTAACTAATACAGCCAAGTGAAGTACCAACTAAAAGCGTAGCCACCTCAGTCATCGCAGTCTAGATAGAGATGTCATCATTATTATCGTCAGTAATAATTTCAGTCGAAAGACGTCCACTGTTGGATATAGGCCTCCATTAAGTGTCGTCACAATGATCGGTCCTGTGCGTCTCGCATCAATCGGATTTCTGCGACCTTCACCAGACCACGTGACTGAGCGTTGAGATGACGTCAGAACAAAGGAATCGGAGGCGTGGCTGACTCGAGGCGATCGACGAAAAGAGAATCGAAACGAATCGGTTGTAACTTGGCTAGGGGGGCAGGAGGCAGTATACAGGGCACATCGTTTGCAGGACAGATGGTCGATTAGGGTCGAAAGGTTCTAGAGTGGTAACCGCGTACCGGAAGACGTAGCGTTGAAACGCCTCCCACAACGTGGACTGGTTATCTGGTGAAGGTCGCGGAAATCCGATTGATGCGAGACGCACAGGACCGATCATTGTGACGACACTTAATGGAGGCCTATGTCCAACAGTGGACGTCTTTCGACTGAAATTATGACGATAATAATGACATCTCTATCTAGACTGCGATGACTGAGGTGGCTACGCTTTTAGTTGGTACTTAATTTTGTTAATAGGAGAAGAGGGGAAAAGGCCTTTGTCTTTTTTGTCTTGTTTATTTCTTGTAAAGTTCTTCATAGCTCTGCCAACAGAGTCGCCTGGCGTTCGGTCTTGGCCAGACATGACGTAATATTAAAGATTTAAAAGGCCTTTTCATCTAATTCCTGTCAAAACCCAGCATAAATTAGATTTTCGATTTAGCAGCTGTTAGCTGTCTGAAATGTTTTTATTGCTAGAACACAGGTCTCATTATAATCAGGGCAGCGATCGACAAAATAGTGCGGTCAAGTGTGGTCAGCCCCCCTAGCCAAGTTACAATCGTATCATTCGGCGAGAACGCCTCGAGTAGACCACGCCTCCGATTCCTTTGTTCTGACGTCATCTCAACGCTCAGTCACATGGTCAGAACAAAGGATTCGGAGGCGTGGCCTACTCGAGGCGTTCGCGCCGAAGGAACCGATTGTAACTTGGCTAGGGGGGCTGATGTCTTCGCATTTTTTACCAGTCTGAATACAGCAATGATAAAAACACAAAACTACTATGCTAGGTACCAGAGGTTTACTGTACGGTATGTCTGATTGAAATGCACCCTAAGGTAGCTATGCGGGACGGGAGGGATGCGGTCAAGTATCGCGAGAGCTCAATCATTCGCCCTCCTGCACCGTTCAGTTACCTCAGGTAACACAGTTAGACTGTGGGCACATACTTATAGGTATGCTTGTTTGTATCAAGTCGAGTCCAGACTTGTGTAATGTGTTATGTAAGATAAGCATAACAAGCAACGCCAGTCCAGCACTTGCGCTGATCCATCGGCTGTTTGTTTTTGGCGTGAACACAAAGGCTTTCGCAGGCTACAACAGACAGACGGACGGACAACAAAGTGTTCCTTTAAGGGTTCCGTTTTTCCTTTTCAGGTACCTAAAAAAAGTCCAAAATGGGTTTTAATCACCTCATCAGCTAGATTCATCATTAGTTGATACTGTGGCTTGGCTCCGAAGCAGTGGCTGGCAGGACCGCCTTGGTTCCAGTTCTCGTCTTTGCCTATGTCAGCCAGTAACGACGTTCGGAGGTAGTGGTCAGTCGGTTGTCTTCGAAATCGATTAAACTCGTTTTGATTTGTGCTTATCCAGGACCTGTCTTCGAAGTACGCTGTGCGGTACCTGAGGAGGACATTTAAAGAGAATTCGTATATTATGTAGCTCGATAATTTTTTATTCTATACTTTTTGCAATTTACAACTTTTCCGTAGCGCTAAATGATAGAATGGTAGATAGAAATTCACTTTATAATCTACTGAGTTATAATATTTCTTTCAGCACACAAAGTTACTCTCGCTAGAAATGAAAATAATTATATGCATAGGACAATAAATCACTACATAGTATAAAACAAAGTCGCTTCCCGCTGTCTGTCCCTATGTATGCTTAGATCTTTAGAACTACGAAACGGATTTCGATGCGGTTTTTTTAGTAGATAGAGTGATCCAAGAGAAAGGTTTATATGTATAATACATGCATAATATAGTAGAGAAACTATAGGTATAGGTTTCTAATGTGATGTCGTAAATAAACACATTTTTTTGCGCTTACATTGCAATCGCTGGCTGAACCCTACGAGATAGATCAAAATAATGTACTACAGTATTGTACACCTTAAAAAGGTCTACAAAAAAGTCCGCAATGATATATGTCTATCTCTTAGGGATAACCCACAATAACCATTTTTTATCCTTTACTTTTTACGAGAAATAATGGCTTATTTACGAAGCGATTGTAAGCAATACAGCATTAATCCTTATCCAATTAAGTACCTTAAATACATTTGTGCATTTAATATAGATCAATAGACCCTTTACAGCATGTAATTTAAATGAATATTTTCGAAGATATTACGATTTAAAATGCAGGGACATAGCGGTAGCGGTGGTATCAGCATTGCACCCGTGCGAAGCCGGGCCGGGTCACTAGTATAATAATAAATATCTAAAAACTTTTCATATTGTTATTTTGATAGATAAGAATTTTAGTCAAATTACAACCTAAAGCAAAGTGCTAAATTCAATTCAAAAACTCACCCGTTTTCTTTTAATATGTGGAAAATAAACTTCTTAGAGTCAATATATTTCTTTTTTGTTGTTCGCTTCTTTTGATAAATGAATTCCTCTTCAAATTTCCCTGTAAGAATCGGAGAAAGTACTCCTGTTGTGCCATTCCCGACGACATTATAACTGGAAATAATAATATCAAACCTATTATTGCTCTACTGCCGAGCCTCTTTTTATATAGAGAAGGCTACACCACAGTGTCTCAAGATGAAAGTCTATGACCAGTGCGTGTTGCCAGTGATGACATATCGCTCCGAAACGTGGTCGCTCACAATGTGCCTCATAAGAAGACTTAAAGTCACCCAAAAGGCAATGGAAAGGGCTATGCTCGGAGTTCATCATCATTTCAGCCGAAAAACGTCCACTGTTGGACATAGACCTCCCTCAAATGTCGCCATAATGACCGGTCCTGTGCGTCTCGCATCCATCGGATTCCCGCGACCCTCACCAGGTTATCGGTCCACCTTGTGGGAGGCCTTCCAACGCTGCGTCTTCCGGTACGTGGTCGCCATTCCAGAACCTTTCGTCCCCATCGACCATCTGTTCTGCGAGCAATGTGCCCACTGCTACTTAAGTTTGGCTGTCTTTAAAACAAACAATCTCCTAACACACTTTCTCCAATTCGAAAACTCACCCGTTTTCTTTTAATATTTGGATAATAAACTTCTTAGTGTCAATATATTTCTTTTTTGTTGATCGCTTTCTTTGATAATTCAATTCCTCTTTAGATTTCCCGGTGAGAATCGGATAAAGTGCTCCTGTTGTGCCATTCCCGACGACATTATAACTGGAAATAATTCGCGATGTCGCTGGTGGTTGCATTGTGGTTGCGATGAGGTAGGGGTGTAGTCGATATCAACCACACTGTTGCATTCGACGACAAAATGTGGTCAGTGTGAATAAAACTATTTATTTAAAAAAAAACGGGCAAGTGCAAGTCGGACTCGCACACTGAGGGGTCTGTACAAACTTACCTATAAAATTAGTTCAATTCCCAAAACGTGTTACGAAGATTTTTCCGAATCGCAAAGAAAGTTTTTTTGTGACGATTGCACGTAGCGGAGATGAGAATGTTAAGATGGATGTGTGGTGTGACAAGAATGGATAAAGTGAGAAATGAGTATATTAGGGGAAGTTAGAAAGTGGCGCCAGTGACTGAAAAGTTGAAAGGGAATCGTTTATCTTGGTATGGCCATGTGAAGAGGAGGGATGAAGCGCATGTTGCTAAAAGAGTTATGAATTTACATGTGGATGGAGAGGGAGAGGGAGGCCAAAGAAAAGATGGATGGATTGTGTGAGAAGTGATATGAAAGAAAAGGGAGTTAGTGATAGCGTGACGAGTGACAGGACAGAATGGAAGAAAAAAACGTGTTGTGCCGACCCCAAATAAAACGGGACAAGGGCAGGAAGATGATGATGAACTACAAATTTACAGTTTTTAGATATTTTCCTATATTTGTGCTATGAGACCTTGCTTCATGCCAAATTTCAGGATTCTAGGTCAATGGGAAGTACCCCATGAATTTTGATTCTTGGAGAGTGTCAAAATACACGTTTTTTGCGACATAAACGGCATCTTTTTTTTTCATTATCTTAAAAGTTTGATTTTTTCACAGCTTCAAACCTGATAAATATGGTTTTAATATCAACTCGATAATAATATGGTTTTAATTTCAACTCGATACCTCCACGCGTTCCAGAGATAAAGGGTCTTGACATACAGACAGATAGACAGACGGACGGACAACAAAGTGATCCTATAAGGGTTCCGTTTTTTCCTTTTGAAGTACGGAACCCTAAAAAATGATGTCCAACTACGTGTTTTTGTTGTGGTGTGGTTGTGATTCGTCTGAATACTTATACTCTAAAACTGACCCGTTTAAGATAACAGCATTCAACTGTTTAGTCATAAACTCGTAGCTATGTCGCATTTTCCTAATAAATCCGTTGCGAGATGTGGAGTCGAAACATAAGATCATGACGTTGTAAGAATCCTTTCGGTCAAGAACTGGTTTAGTTGGCACCGATCTTAAACCAACCGCAAAGCCTGACCAATGAGCGCGTACATCTGGCCTGAAAAAGAAAAGTCGTTAGTTAAAACAAAAAAAAACTTGACTGTGATCCCACCTGATGGCAAGCAGTGATGCAATCATTGATGGTGAGGCGCACTAGTTTATTAAGAGCCTATTCAGTCTAGCCTTGAAGACACCCAAATTATAATCGGATGGGAAGACCGCAGCAGACAAATTGTTCAACGGCGAGCTCCCATGGCTCGCCGTCCGCAAGCCCACTAAATAGGTGATTACCCTACGAATTTAATAATATCGAACCTCGTCATATTCTTGCCCGTACAATCAATTTTGACGTGGTCGCTCTTATTTAGCATATACTTTTCGTTTCCAATAACCGTGGTTGGGTTACCGAAGTAAACATTTCTGTCGTCGACGTAAACAATATCTTTGTAAATGCAGACTATTTCCTTTACAGTTTTCTGGATTGCTATTGCGATGCTGCATTCAGATTTCTGTAAAATAACATTTATTTTATTGACTGCCTAGTAAACCAACGCTACTACAATACGACTCGAATAAGAATAGGAACGTCAGTGACCTCTATCTGGTAAATGTTACTTGAAAAGTACGGTTTGCAAAGAAAACTTATTTGCGCATCAATAACGACTTTTTTGTTTAAAAGATTCATAGTTAAATCTAAGTGAAGTAAGGAAGTGAAGTTGTATTTGTGTAGTTTATTTTAGTTATAAGTGTGATCTGATTTATGTTAACTTAGACTTTAGTTGTGCATTTGTTTGAGTTATCTATCTATATATATAAAAGGGGAAACTGACTGACTGGCATATCAACGCACAGCCGAAACTACTGGGATTAGGAGCGTGAAATTTTGCACAAGCCTTCCTTTTATGACGTAGGCGAGCACTAAGAAAGGATTTTTCAAAATTCATTCCCTAACGGGATGAAGTGGGGTCCAAAGTTTGTATGGAGAAATCTACATTTACGCGAGCGGAGCCGCGGGCAGAAGCTAGTCTTCTTGTATAAAATTTCTTTCAAATATATTAAGGTTTGCTATAAGAAAACCCAATTGTGGGTTAAGCTCGCCTTTGAACATCAGCTGTCCAATTTTTAACTAATTGTAAAATTATGTACAATAAATAATATAAGAATAAGAAATACGTTATTGTTTAATCTAAATTAGCTAAATAATATTATTTATGGCATAATTAGTTTTTGAACAACTGTTTTCTTTCTTATTTTTATTGTTGGCAACAATTCGCCTTCTTCTTCCATTCGCCACTACTCAGACACTTCACACAGTGATACAAAGATGAGTGGTATTGAAAAACTAAATTCTGATTAAACTATTTTCGTTCATGATTCATAAATAAATTTAATTTAAAAAATATCTGTTTTTGCTCACCCTACCTGGTTCGATTTGACAGCTATGACGTCACAACAAGGCACTAAGGTGATCCTTTCTTATTTGAAACGCATTGTACACGGTTTTATTTTATTTATTTATTTAAACTTCATGTACAGTGGTGGTTCATAGGCGGACTTAATGCCACAAAGCATTCTCTACCAGTCAACCATTGGGTTAAAAAAGACAACACTGTGGTAGGTGTGCACAATAAATATATAACAGATATTTGAAGTAGAATGTAGTATCGTAAAATTAAGTTGCATTAAATAATAAAATACGTATATGCTAATATAATAAACTAATAAATACTATGTTAAATATGAAATCATTTTAATTAAGAGAACTTAAAATATAACAATTATGACGAAGACCGAACTTAGGACTTCAAGTAGTCGTTCCAAATTTTACGCTTGAAGGAAAATTTACTGTCAGCTTTTTTGATGTCAAGGGGAAGCACATTCCAAAGTTTTATGGTAGAGACAGCATTAGAATTTTGTTGTTTTATCAACTCTGAACCTTAATCAATTGTGATGCGATGCCTCTCTTGCTTCCATCTCTTTACTTAATATCTTAGTATGTATGTAAGTCATTGTTGTGGAATCTCGCATGAGTTGTATGTATGGCGATCCACTGTTAATTGTATTATTTGTTTCTTTAAGGTTCTGTACCTCAGTTAGCATAAAAGGAACCCTTATACTTACACTTTGTTGTCCGTCTGTCATACTCATGACCCTTTTTCTTAGAGACGTATAAAAGTATCAAGCTGAGATTAATATCAAGTACTCAGATCTGTTTTTTTTATTCTTGATAGGTTCACGCTTGACCGCTATCTCACCTGATGGAAAGCGAAGACGCGGTCGACGATGGAGCGCGCTTACCTAGAAGTAACCTATTGACTCTTGACTTAAAGATTCCCGGGTTGTAGCCATCAGGAAACACAGATTCCGGCAAGGAATTCCACTCCTTAGCTGTACGCACATTGAATGTGTTTCCAAAACGTTTTGTGCGTATAGGTGGGATGTCCACCATGTACCGGTGGCGCATTGCCGTACGCCTGGTGGTCCGATGATGGAACAGGCTTGGCGGAATTAGGTTATGTAATTCCGACGCACACTCCACGAAATGCAACCGGTAGCAAACCAACCGGTTAGCAACTCGGCTTAAGACTTTGAAGCCTCGACTCAACTAGTGCATTAAATTGCCAATGATCCTCCTGGCTCGCCTCTCAATTGCCTCAAGTGCGTCAAGCTGGTATCGGGCTGATCCGTCCCAAAGATGAAAGCAGTACTCCACACACGATCGAACTTGCGCTTGATAAAGTTTGAGCAGCTGTTCCGGCGTGAAGTACTGTCTGACCTTCGCGAAGATTCCCAGCTTTTTTGCTGCCAGTTGAGCCTTTGCTTCGATGTATGGCCCAAAGTTGAGTGTTGCATGGTCAACAAGATGGTCCGTTATCGGCACGGTTACGCCCAGCAGCTTCTTCTTGAAGCAGTGGATAAATCAAAATTCTAAGTCCACGCATTCTAAAGATAAGAACGTTTATAGTTAACGGTCATAACGGAATCAAAACCTACGGAAAAACTTTCTGTTGACCTAAATCATAAGTTTGGCAATAAGTTATATATTACTTCACGACAAAATTGCCAAATAGAGCACTGTTTTTCATTGTTTAAACCTAACTGAATAGTCTGTTGGTCTAGTGGTTAGTAGCCCTGACTGCTATATCGGATTTGATTCCCACCTAGGACAAATATTTGGATGATAAGCACGATCATTCTGTGTCTGAGTGTAATTTTTCTATAATATGTATCTATGTATTTAGAAATATATAAGTATGTTTATCAGTTGTCTAGTACCCACAGCGGAATGGTGGATCCATTCCGCACTTCCACCTTCCGCACTGGGCTCGCGTGGTAGATTACGGCCCATTCCTTCTCCTAGAGAGGAGGCCTGAGTCCCAGTAGTTGGAACATAGAAAGACAATGGGCGAGCGAACGCCGGCGTTCGCTTGAGGTTTAATGAAATAATGTAGCACAAGAAAGCAAAAAAATCGAAGACTTTTGTAGTTACACCACAAACCAATTATTTTTTGCTATTATAAGAAGACAACAGCAGGAAATTGTTCCAGTTCTTCGTTGTATGCGGTATAAAGGACGAGGCGAAATGCTAAGTTCGAGCTGTAGAGGTGTCAACAATGTAACGGTGGACACTCGCCGTATGTCGAGTTGTCTGTCGGTAGAAAGGTGGTAGTTAAATGACTCCTCTTATCTACCTATACTTACATAGCAATTGACCCAGTCAGTCCCCTCACACGTTACAGTCGGTAAATCTTCGGCAAACTTCGCAATATCTTCGGAAAGTGGATCTAGTAGTGAGACATTACAACTTCTACCTTTTTCTGGTTCTACATTATCCTTCTGGCTATTTTTGATGAAGCTAGAAGTAAATTCAATAGGGTTAATATCGTTTCTGCAATTTTCATAGAGACACTCTTTTTAATTGAGAATTTTCATGAATTCTAAGATTTTGTATTAAGTGCAATGGCGCCTAGAGTTTGAAAAAAGATTAGCATAGCATAGCATAGTCGGCCTTATAATGTTCCCACTGTTGGAACTCAGGCCTCCTCTCTAGGAGAGGGAGTGGGCCGTAATCCACCACGCGGGCCCAGTGCGGGTTAGTGGATGTCACATGTCTTAGAATTCTTGGTTCTAGGACATGCCGGTTTCCTCACGATGTTTTCCTTCACCGTTTTGAGAGCAGTGGTGATGAAATAAATAAAACAAAGTAACGCGCCTGGCTGGGTTTGAACCCGCGACCTACAACTCGTAAGTCGGAGCCGTTACCACTCGGCCACCACTGCTCGGAAAAAGATTACCATCTTCCATTTGTGGTAGAACTAGCTTCTGCCTGGCTTCGCCCACGTGGAAATAAGTTTCTCCATGCTTACCATCAGGTGGGATCGCAGTCAAGCACTGGTTTATATGAATTAAAAAAAAAAAAATATTTGGATTCCTGTTTCATCTCTTTGAGGGGTTTGGCAAACCCTTTCTCATTCTATGTATATGTTACTGGCCAAACCCGATTTTAGGATAAACAAGTTAGCCTAGGCCCAACCTGCAATATTAGTCCACGAGCGAGCGAAGCGAAATCAGAATTTTAGGGCATTTTTTCCGGAGCGAGGAGGAGTGGCAGGCGGTCGCCTCCTTCTGCGAAGCAGTAGCAACTGTAGGGGCCCAGCAGGGTCGAAGGCTACTGGGGCTAAGGGTCTGGTTCAGAAAGGAAGACTCGGCCCTGGTACGAAAGGCAACGAAGGAACAGGAGTGGGTTTTTAGTCAGTACAAGTCTGACACTATCTCCCGCTCCGCCCAAGTGCGAGTGAAGTCATAAGATGATTTACCACCAAAAAAAAAATGGGCACTTTTGTTATAAATAACCACCCAGAAATAGGAGCCTCGCGGAGCGGGGCTCCACGCGTGTAGGGAGAACTGGTTTGGCCCAGAAACATCTATAAAAAAAACCTTCTCCTCTGATCGGTGGATCAAAAATATTATTTGGATTGCAAAATATAAGACTATATGCTCATTAGACAGGTCCGTCATCGATCAACACCGTCGCGTGCAATGCTTGGAGCGTCAAATGAACGATATGGTACCTGTAGCTATGCAAAATCTAGTAGGTACCTGTTAACTCCACTCAGATCCTCAATAATATCTTTCGCTCGATCCATCATGAAGATCAATATTGGGCTAAGAGGCAACACCAACAGGACAGCAAGAATTGCACGCCTTGATCGCCAGAGCATCTCTGAGATAGGTAACTTCTGGAATTATAAATAGTGGCAATTACAAAGACATCAATAAAGTTGAGAGAGCACCTAAATCGTCCAGCATGAGTCTACCAACAATAAAAAAAGTTTCTCATCGAATACGGTATTTCCTATCTAGCCAAGTCGGCAAACATTGTACATCCATATAAATTATTACAGAAAAAATGGGGAATAGGAATGGGCGTTCTATTCTCAGACGTACTAAATATACACACAACATTAGAATCAGCCAAGCCGAGTTTTGTTACAAAGCACTGTGACACGAGAATTTTATACATATCTATATTAGAAGATACTTCTGTACGTATCTTTGTCACGTAACTCCTATACGGCTTGATCGATTTGGATGAAACTTTGTGTGTATATTGGAGAGGGTCCCTGAATGATTTGAAAACACAATTGAGCTCGATAGGTGGCGCTGCAATCGAGTTCTAAAATTGAGAACCGGATTGGGTTCTCAATTTTCCTTTCTGACGTAAAGCCAGCATTTGGACAGGACAATGTCTGTCGGGACCACAAGTATTAGTATAATAAACTAGCTGTTCCCCCAGTTTCAACAGTGTCTCTGGTTGCTGCTCCGCTCCTGTAGAAATAAGTATGTAAGTATGTGTGTGTGTGTGTATGTGTGTATGGGTGTGTGTGTGTGTGTGTGTGTAGTGTGTGTGTTGTCTGAGTATGTATAAGTTGTGTTATTTTTTTTTTGTGTACAATAAAGTTTATTCTATTCTATTCTATTCTAAATAATATATCTAAACGCCAACGGAGTATCCATTAGAGGTGGAGCGGAACTTCACTTTTGCTTTTGTAAATGAACAATGATCATTGAACATGTCACCGTCAGTTCCCGTAGGTCACGGTAAATGTTATCATCATCGTTATTCCAGCAGAAAAGTGTCCACTGGTGAACGTAGGAAAAAAGCTTAATAAAGAGTTGAAATTGGTCTTCCCGCTTGGGACGTCTTACGAGAGTGGTCTGAAATGTTTTCGACCACTACGTGTGTGCTTTACCGGCTAAATAAAGTTAATACTTTGATATAACGATCTTCCAGAGGTCATCGGCTATATTTTGCCCTTTAGACAGTCAATATTTGATTATTAGGAAACGCGATGTTAACTGACTTATCTATCTATTAAACTAGTATATAAAAGGAGAAACTGATTGACTGACATATCAACGCAGTCAAAACTACTGGATCTAGGATCGTGAAATATTGCACAAGGCTTCCTTTTGTGGCGCAGGTGAGCTCTAAGAAGGCGTTCTTGGAGATTGAACCTACAGGGGGTGAAAAGGGGGAATTTCATTTGTATGTAAAATTTCATTCCGTGTAGCAATATACTTGAAAGTTAACATAAATAGTCATCATCATTTCAGCCGATAGACGTCCACTGCTGGACATAGGCCTCCCCCAAATGTCACCACAATGAACTGTCCTGTGCGTCTTGCATCCATCGGATTCCCGCAACCTTCACCAGGTCATCGGTCCACCTTATAGGGGGCTTTCCAACACTGCGTCTTCCAGTGGCGACCACGTGGTCGCCACTCCAGAACCTTTCGGCCCCAAAGACCCATCTGTCCTGCGAGCAACGTGCCCTGCCCATTGCCACTTAAGTTTGGCGATTCTTTGTGCTATGTCGGCAACCTTGGTTCTCCTGCAGATATCTTCATTTCTGATGTCACACAAGGAAACTCCGAGCATAGCTCTTTCCATTGCCTTTTGGGTGACTTTAAGCCTTCTGATGAGGCCCATTGTGAGCGACCACGTTTCGAAACCTTATGTCATCACTGGCAACACGCACTGGTCATAGACTTTCGTCTTGACACACTGTGGTATATTGGACGAAAAGATACCTCGCAGCTTCCAGAACGCTGCCCAGCCGAGTCGGATTCGACAGTTGACCTCTTCTCGAAATTATCTACCCAACTGGATATTAGATCAAACAAAACAAAGAACATAAAATAATAGTAACGTAAGCAAATGATAGAGACTGTAATTATTTGTTTTAGGTACTCAAAGTCAAAGTCAAAAGCATTTATTTCAAATAGTCCATTTACAGGCACTTTTGAATAGTCAAATGTAGGTCAGTAAAAAAAAAAAGTGAAGCTAAATTGCACTTTCCAAAGCGTAGATCTCTGTGGAGAAGAACGTGCAAGAAACTCCATGGACACTCTTTTAAATCATATTGTGAGTGTGAGTAGATCCAGAAGGGTCGAAGTGCTCTGGCCTAGGGCCAGCCCCACAACAAGATACATCTAATCTTGGTTACATATACAAATACTACCCCCAATAGAACAATTGAGGGGGATTTAAAAGATGGTATGGAGGATTATGTACTAAAATAGTTGTAAACCAAATGTATCTGTTTTTAGGTCGGAAACTTTTCAAACTACTAGTGTATTGACCAGTCCTGTGTTTCTTGCCAATTCTTGCATCCAGCAGATTACTACGTATCTACTTGTCCGGTGACATGTAATTGAAAATAAAACCTCGTACCTTTGCCATTTTCTCTTCAATTATTTATTTTCTAATCCATTCTGCTCTTGTGAAATGTCAAAGAGATGAGTAATGAGGATCCACAGATAAGAAAATAATTACTCTTTTTAAAGAGGACATCATTCGTCACGTCTATGAAGAAAGGGAAAAAGGAGTTACATCTATAAAGAAAGAGAAAAGACGTTATATAGTTACTGGTATCTCGACGTATTCCTTGCAGGACGTCATAATAGGGTTAAAATGTAACAAATTAAGCCACTAAATGTTTTAAAATTAATTGATATTCAGTAGTTGATATGCATTCAGTAACATTTTTAGTTTCTGTATGCAAAATCCCAGATTAAATCATATAAGACCAATTTGAAAACTATTTACGGCGCGACTGTATCAAAATTTAAGTTGACACTGTTTTAGTTTTCATCAAAATCGGACACGAGACTTTAATTATTTTTCGCCATTCCGCACAGCTGCGCGGTATCTTCTCGTCCAATATACCACACTGGCTTAAGACGAAAGTCTATAGATGACCATTGCGTGTTGCCAGTGATGATATATGGCTCCGAAATGTGGTCGCTTACAATGGGCCTCATCAGAAGAATTAAAGTCACTCAAAGGGCAATGGAAAGGGCTATGCTCGGAGTTTCCTTGCGTGATCGAATCAGGAATGAGGATATCCGCAGGAGAACCAAGGTTACAGACATAGCACGAAGAATCGCCAAACTTAAGTGGCAATGGGCAGGGCACATTGCTCGCAGAACGGATGGCCGTTGGGGCCGAAAGGTTCTGGAATGGCGACCACGTACCGGAAGACGTAGCGTTGGAAGGCCTCCTAAAGGTGGACCGATGACCTGGTAAGGGTTGCGGGAATCCAATGGATGCGAGACGCACAGGACCGTTCATTGTGGCGACACTTGCGGCAGGCCTATGTCCGGCAGTGGACGTCTTTCGGCTGAAATGATGATGATGATGATGATTCCACACAGTCCCGGATTGGCTGATTCTATACGCCTTCCTCTTAGCTCCGCTCTTGAAGAGTGTTCGTGGTTACTTTGAATTCTGACTATTCACTAGTAGACTTGTAACCCACAATTTGTCTCCATTTAGCTCCAATAGTGATAAAGAGATGGGCTCATTTCACCTTCATGATCCCGATTTTTATTGTATGCAATGCTATCAAGATTATGCTAGTATTCAATGTCTGGGCACATGACCCATAACAAAGGTCAGGGGAAGATGACGTAATAAAACAACTGAGTCTATAAATAAATAAATTACTATTATTGTTCATAAACTTACTAGGTACCTACTTCTCTTATCATTCTCTTATGTACGGACTAGGGTTATTCAGTTTAACTACATGATCAAATACAACATAAATCGGATCCCCTTGTCTATTAAATACTAATTCTCTCAAATTAACGATATTACAAACTTTATCTAAAGCATATTTATACTTATTGTACACATATATTCCATTTGTTGTACTTATATACGGTTTAAAATTAAAATCAGTTGTAATGGCATCAACTGTGTGTCCTTCGTGTGTATTAACAGCTCTAGTTCCTAACTTAACCCTAAATAGTCTTCTATTTTGTAAGAAAAACATGTTATATTCATCATCGACTATCAGTTTGTCGACTGCTATTCCATTCACTTCTTGTAGCGGACTGACAAAGCCATTGTCAAATTTATATACTTCTCTCCTTCTGTTAATAAAATAGACTATATCTTTAAAAAATAGGTATTGTATGTTGTCTTGTACTGGTAGTGTCTCTAGGACTTTGTTTTCGTTTAAGAAGAAAAGACCATCGTCTCCACCAATGTAAATTCTGTTTCTTCTTTGATCGATGGCTACTCCTGTAGCGTTTCTGATGCCATCAATGACTCCAGTCGCTTTTGTGTTTAAGTTGAGAAATCCTATTCCTCTCATTGGTATTTTGGCGATTTGGTCGAAAGTGAAGTACAAAGTGTTGTCGTTGTCATTCAAAGCCAGCTGGTGGACGTTGTTTACTCCTTCTTTCAGAATATCGATATCATAGCATTTGTAGCTGAAGATGACTCCGTAACATTTCTCGGTAGACACCGTGGTGAGCAGGGTTGTTAGAAGCAACAGGATCATTTTCTGGAAAGAGAAACGAACTTTCATTCAATAAGATAAATAATAATGCTCAAATATTTCCTTTACTTATCTGCTAATTATCATGGACCAACTATCAATAGATCCTGGATTCAATTGCCATTCATGGACTCTATCCCATATTGGCTGGCTTTTACCTCGGTTACAGATTAAGCATTGCCATACAACGTGGCAATGCCGCCAGTCTTTTGGGCAGACTTCCAGTCGACAGCGATGCGGAGGAATTTTTTGACGCTATATTTTAGGTAGGAGTTATTGTGTATACATTATGTAATTTTAATTAGTTAAGTGTTTTATTTTTCTTGTTATATCGTATGTTCAAAATAAAATAAATTTACCATATTGAGCTTAGTTTAGAAGACTTATTAATCTATTTTTGACCACAATGGTGTCATCATCATCCTGTCTTGTCCCGTGTTATTTGGGATCGGCGCAACACGTTTTTCCTTCCATTCTGACCTGTCACCCGTCACACTATTACTAACTCCCTTTTTCCATCACTCCTCACATCTTTTCTTTGACCTCCCTCTCCATCCATCCGTCTGCGGTCACTTGCAAAATACCCTATTTAAATGATGATTATCTGATTAATCGTTCTAGATATATAATTAATCTTTACTTTTTTAGCACGCAGTTTGACTTCGATAATGTTCCAGTCTATATATTGGACTTGTACTTTGACATTGGCAGAAAGAAAGCTTTAGCTAAAGCAAGCATGAGGTAAATTACGTTACTTAATCTTTACTTTAGACATGAATGTTCATTTTCAGTGACAGTATGTGTTAAAGTAAGCAAATGCCTAGCCATAAACAAAAAATTTGCCTACCACTTAAAATAATTCTGCGATATGTAACAATGACTAGAAAACATACAATGCCTAACAGGAAGAGTCTAAATAAAAATGCAAGTAGTCCGACTCAAACCACGTCTAATTGAACACTAAAGTAAAAATAATTTACATAAATGCATGCAATCGTTGCTCTGTCTATGTCAATGCATCTCCGAATGTAGGTCGCGTTCAAAGTGCACTTACATGAGCCTACATTCGGCTAATTTAACTAATTTAATAATCAAGTTATTTTTCCTTGAACGAACACCTTACACCTAGCAACAGATATCTAACAATATTGACCGCCCACAAGGTAGACCGATGACCTGGTGAAGGCCGTGGGTATCTGCTGGATACGAGACTCACAGGGCCGGTTAATGTAACGACACTTGGGGGAAGCCTATGTCTAACAGTGGACGTCTTGCAGCTGAAATGATAATGACGACGATAACGACAGACACAGAACTAGTGTAACTAATGTATTATGATATCATGTAGATTTCGAAGCTCACCTATGTATAACCTATATCTACAGAGAAACTAAAAGTAGTGGAAGTTTTGCTTAGAGAATTGCTTACGCGTTATTGCTTAGGAGTTATCAAACTAAGACAAATGGCCTACGGGAAACACAGACTCCGATACATTGCAAACACTAAACTGTGCTGCAGGTGAAGACCACAGAAACTATGGATGGATCGTGTGAAAGGTAGTAGGTATATCTGAAAAAGGAGGACTATTGAAATAAAGATGTATTGAAGATGACATGCTATGCCCTCTACATTGGAATAAGGTCAAACGGATGATGGTTTTATACCAACGCACGCAGCGTACGCTTCAGTGATGCATGATGTGACTCAAATATCGGACAATAGCGTTATAGTACGTTCACTACCATTCAAAAGACCATCATCGAAATCTCCTATTCGAACCAAAGTCATTGAATCCGCTGAGCTGGCAGAAGCTGGTCAGTTTATTTGAATTGCTAATTATTAGATATATCAACCCTTTTTAAGAAGAACATTGTAATTATATTACTCTATAATAAAATATGACTTTTTATTCATTTAGGTAATTACCTGCGGTAACTATCTTTTTCTCCTTCTCTGACAAATCCATCTGAAGGTTGTCTATAAAAAATCATTTATAGCGATAAGACCTGTATTTTTTTATGGTGTACAATATAGAGTATATCTATTTATCTAACTACTGACGTTAATAGAATTAATAGCTGCTTTAAAAATATTATTATTTTCATAAATAATATTTTATTATGGAAGAGATATTCCATTCCTACAACAAAAAAAAACTTTTTACAAAAAAAATACAACCGACTTCAATGTAAAAAAAAAAACACTAAAAAGTGGAAAATTACTTCGGAATAAAATTTCAGAAGTCGGTGTTTTTATAATATGTCTCTTCGTTATTTAATATTATTTTTTTATTTTATACTCTTTAGTTGTGGTACCACCAATAAAAAGTACCCTTTAGCCAAACATAAATAGTGTGCAAGATCTATAGTAAAGTACCTATAGAATTTAATCTTAATGATATGAAGTGGTATGAAGACGCGGGGTTGGGGAGTGCAATCCTTGTACAGTGATTGGCTCGCCGATGTTTACGATGCTCAAATCGATCCCCGCTCTTTCGCCGAGCACTCAAGATTCGCCCCGGTATCTGTAACTTCAAAACTTTGGGCTGCTACAGAGTAACTCTTATTAGAACAACAATCCAATAATACTTTTTACAAATTGCTTAATAGGTACTGCAAAATATGTTCGTCCATCAACAACTTGAACATAAATAAGGTTCCGAGATCACGTACCATGATTCGAAACTTACATAACAACGTATAAAGTTAGAAACATATAAATATAAACACACGTCTGAGAAATCCTGCCAACGCAGTAAACTAAAGACAATTGTAACTTCAACAATCACTTCATTTTCAAAAAGTCGTAAGTATAAAAATAATTCTTACGTAAAACTTTGTTGAGTAATCACAGGCGAAACACAAACACGTTATGTCATATCGAAGGTTGAATACATACTGACGCCTTACGGACTATCGTATCGCTATTACGGCCAATGGGGCATGACATAGTTTGCATACAAATCCATGTGTTGTGGAAAATTATATAACCAGTATCGGATACGGATGATGAATCTAATTTATTCAATTTTTTTTATGGTTCCTTACATCAAAAGGAAAAAACGGACCCCCTATTCCTTTCACTTTGTTGTCCGTCCGTCTGTCTGTCTGTCAAGACCCTTTATCTCGGGAACGCGTGGAGGTATCAAGCTGAAATTAAAACCATATTCTTAGGTCTGCCGTCCCTTGGAGCTGTGAAAAAATCAAACTTCTAAGTTAACGAAAAAAAGATAAGGCCTTTTATGTCGCAAAAAAAGTATATTTCGACACTCTCAAAGAAATCAAAATTCATAGGGTACTTCCCGTTGACCCAGAATCCTGAAATTTGTCAGTTATAAAAATAAATCTAAAAACAGTAAATTTCTTGTTACGTCACAAAATAAAAAACTTTTTTGCGATTCGGAAAAATCTTCGAGATTCCATTCAGGAATTGAAATTTTTACATAGGTAAGTTTCTACGGAACCCTCAGTGCGCGAGTACGAGTCGTACTCGCATTTTTAGGGTTCCGTAGCCAAATGGCAAAAAACGGAACCCTTATAGATTCGTCATGTCTGTCTGTCTGTCTGTCTGTCTGTCTGTCTGTCTGTCTGTCTGTCTGTCCGTCTGTCCGTCCGTATGTCACAGCCACTTTTTTCCGAAACTATAAGAGCTATACTGTTGAAACTTTGTAAGTAGATGTATTCTGTGAACCGCATTAAGATTTTCATACAAAAATAGAAAAAAAGCAATAAATTTTGGGGGTCCCCATACTTAGAACTGAAACTCAAAATTTTTTTTTTCATCAAACCCATGCGTGTGGGGTATCTATGGATAGGTCTTCAAAAATGATACTGAGGTTTCTAATATCATTTTTTTCTAAACTGAATAGTTTGCGCGAGAGACACTTCCAAAGTGGTAAAATGTGTGTCCCCCCCCCCTCTAACTTCTAAAATAAGAGAATGATAAAACTAAAAAAAATATATGATGTACATTACTATAAAAACTGCCAACGAAAATTGGTTTGAACGAGATCTGGTCAGTAGTTTTTTTTTAGTACGTCATAAATCGTAAACCGCATTTTACCTTTCAAGTTTGTACGGAACCCTCAGTGCGCAAGTCCGACTAGCACTTGCCCAGTTTTTTATGGTTATTGACTTTTTAATGTATTGTTTTGAGTTTTTAACATTATTTATTAATTTTTTTGTTTATATTTAACCTTTTGAGTGCGTAATTAGAGACACAATAGTAAGACAATGGCGCGTGAACGCCGGCGTTAATGCGGGGATCAACAGCTTAATTGTTTATTTTGACGGCAGGTTTGGCGTAGTAGTTAAGTGATTGCCTGTCGTGTTACATGTCGCGGGTTTGACCTACAGATAGTTTTTTTCGGGTCAAGGTGTCTTGTGTATGTAAGTTTATATGTTTTTGATCGCACTCACGATAAAAGAGTAATTCCTAATGTAGGACAGAATTTTTTTAAAGGAAAGAAATTATTATTAATTAATTTTTTTATTAATATATATTATTACTAGCTTCTGTCAGCGGCTTCGCCCGCTTAAAAGTAGGTTTCTCCATACAAAACTTAGACCCCCGTTTCGTCCCTTTAGGAGGTGAGTTTAAGAAAATTCTCTCTTAGTGCTTGCTTACGTCATAAAAGGAAACCTTGTACCAAACATGCTTCTAGTCCCAGTAGATTCGGCTGTGCGTTGATATGTCAGTCAGTCAGTTTCTCCTTTTATATGTAGCCGACACTGTCCCACTGCTGGGCAAAGGCCTCCCTCCATTCCTTCCATTATTCCCAGCTCTGTGCTACTTCTTGAAAATTCCTAAGGAAGACATCTAAGTCGTCCTGCCATCTCCTTTATGGTCTGCTGTAACCCAGTCGTGCGATTTCAGGGTACCAGCTCTATAAGCATGTGGCAGACAAGTCAAGCTCAATCTCAGTTAAGCTGCCTGCCTTCTGAGCCGTCGTAACCTGTGCGGTACCGCACCGAGAGGACCAAATATGCTGCTGCGTCCTGCTGTGCCTACGACGCAGCTGTATATTTCGCATCTGCATTGCTCTACGAAGGTTGAGGAAGTCGTGGAGTATATGAAGATAAAGAGTAACTGGACTCTGTGGGTCGAAAGGCTGGATTCGCGTCATGACACCAACTTCAAGCCGTTCGTGATACGAGTTCCAACCTACCATCTACAGACCTTTTTGAGAGAGGACTTTTGGCCGAAAGGTGTCGTGTATCGACGTTTCAGAGGACGGCTTCGCGACATTACGCAGCGGAACACGACGCCGATGTTACGTGTATAATTATAGTTTGTGATATTTTTAATATGTATAATAAAGAAATAATAATAATAGTGTTTCGAACGCGATCCGTTAGTTTAACACCTCGTATACTGCGTAGTGTTGCAACAGAACTCTGCTTCCGCTTCAGCTTCTGCAGAAGTTCCGCAAGCTTTTTCACTTCAAGGCTTTTATTAGGGTTCCGTTTTTCCTTTCGAGGTACGGAACCCTAAAAACGATATTTATATACTGCAGCGCCCTCAAATCTTAGTGTCGCCGCACATGGGCCACATGCCACAGACATAAACGTCGCCACGAGAAGCTAGAAGCGGCCACAAAGGAAGCTGAAGCGCGCGACAGCCACTTGTCCGGTGGCTGCTCAGTATCATAATGGACTCTAACGAAGAAGGTTTAAATGCGCGAGTGGCGTGTGACGGCGTTTTGTATCGGTGTTTAGTGGCCGGTTTGGGCCACAAGAAGCGAGCAGCGGCGAATTGTAGCATGTGGTGGCCACCGGCGTCAACCGTGTGCGGCGAATCCATATAAAATGTATGAAACATACAGGCTGGGTGGCGGCGTTTTGTGGTTGTGGCCCGTGACCGGGTGCGGTGACCCTTACAACGGTTTTCTTTCTGCACAGACTCTACACAAGTATAAGTGCGAAAATAAACAAAAACCTTCCATTACCTTATTTTTTCAGCCAATGGGAATAGTACGTGAGAGGCAAAAGGAACTTACCAGTGAAATCTATATAAGTTTTTTAAACAACTTCTATAAAAGTTGTTTAAAAAAGTTATATAGATATCATTGGCGATTTTTTTGAAAGGCGCATCAGAAAGTTCCTAATATCCTTTTGCAAATAAATCGAAACGTTTTGGTGTGCAACTAACTTCATAAATAAACCGCGTTAAGTCAGTTTTGACAATGTCATTCGACAAGAAAAAAGAAAAGATTTTTTTTTTTTTTTTTTTTCTACTTTATAGCATTTATTCTCAATCATTTTAATAATCGCGTTCCAGCTGTTTTGGAACCTCATGGCCTGGCACGCGACGATGGTAAGAGACCGGACGGTATGTCTTTATTTCCGTGGAAAATGGGTAGGCCTTTAGTGTGGGACGCTACCTGTGTCGACACTCTTGCGCCATCCCATCTTCCTAGCTCCTCGTGCTGTGCTGGTGCTGCCGCTGCGGCTGCGGAGAACCTCAAGCGGCGGAAATATAACAACCTCGTCGGTAGTTATATTTTTGAGCCGTTTGGGGTTGAAACTCTTGGGCCGTGGGGTCCGAGTGCTCATAAGCTTTTCAAAGAATTATCCAAACGCTTAGTTGACACTTCGCGTGACCCAAGGGCTGGCTTTTACCTCGGTCAGAGATTAAGCATTGCCATACAACGTGACAATGCTGCCAGCCTTTTGGGCACACTTCCAGTCGACAGCGATGCGGAGGAATTTTATGACGCCATATTTTAGCTAGTAGTTTTTGCCTTTAGTGTATATATAGTTTTAATTAGTTAGGTGTTTTTATTAGAAAAGATTGATTTTTCTCCATGAGGATTTCTCTCACCAGCGACATAGACCATCTAAGGTACCTTCTCAAAGGCACGGGAAGCCGGCGTTCGCGCGTGACGTCATCGCGCCATCAGCTTGCACGTCGCGTTCTATTGGCAAAATTATGGTGTCTTTCCACAAATGCCAATTGATTCTCTCACTCTTACGAGCACTCTTCCACTATATATTTACTATACTCTTTGCTTACGAGTTTCTGTCATGTGCATTCATAGTCATAATCTGTGGTCCACAGAGTACTTTGGTAATTGCTGTGTTCATAATGTCAGTCTGCGTCTGCGAAGAAATTCTTTTATTTTGAACTTTAATGTACTAAGATATCTAATTTACTGTTAATCTATTTTACTGTTAATTCACACTAAATACTATCCAGCGTTTGATGGTCTATTATCAGTTCGCACGTGTTATAGGCAAAGTTGTAGTGTTTCTTCCATAATTCATTAACGCTCAGGCGGTAGCCGGCGCCCGCAAGCCATTGTCTTACTATTGTGTCTCTAATTACGCACGTCAAAAGGATAAATGCCATTAATGAAGAATTGAAGTTGAAGTTGAAGATTGATTTGTTTTCGACGCACATTTTGCTATCGGTAATTCTATTAATTAATGTGTCTCGAGTCTCTTTAAATGTTTATTACTTTATACTATTAAAACATCTGTCGTTTAATTTTGCATACATTGTGAATAAATAGGGAATCTCGTTGTGCAATCAACGGCTACGCGAAATCAGCCCCAGATCTTGATTTTTTTCGAGGCGGAGCAAAAACTGATAAATGCCGCGCCAACCCACCATTAGATGCGTTCTGATGAGTACGCCACAATCGCGCGGTAACTCTTCTTTGGCAAGTTCGGGAAGTTTTTGTTAAGGATTCAGACGAAAGAAACACCCGGGTGTCACCAATGTGCGGACCACCCGGAGGACACAATGGAGATGTGCCTCACTTGGGCGGAGCACCACCGTGTACACGTGGAGTTGGTCGACGATGGTGACCCCTCGCACCGAACCCTGGTTCAAGCCTTGGTCTGAAGTAAGAGAGAATCGGATGCAGTTGCCTCCTTTTGCGAAGCAGTAATGCTAGTGAGGGAGAAGGCTGCAACTGTGAGGGAACGGACATCCTGACGCCCCAGTCATGGCCACAGAAGACGCCGCGCGATTCCCAGCTACGGTAAGCGCGGGCTTGCGGACCATGAGCAATGGGTAGCTCGCCGTCTGGCCGTCCGGTAAAAACCGAGCCCGATTCATCGACAGCACGTAGTGTTCCACATGCCTCAAAGAAGTGTCAGCAAAACCGTAGGGGCTCAGGAAGGCCAATCCCTGCTAGAGCCACAGGGAATTTCTAAATAATTTCTTCATATAAAAAGACGTGCACTGATGGACATGGGCTTCCCGCAAAAACGGCACAATGACCGGTCACCACGCGCAAGGTGGTTCACAAGCAGTTGTAACCTATAGATACCTATAGGTACATAGTGTTTCTGTCGAGGATCTGATTTAGAGGTATATATCAAAGGTGTACCTTACTTGGTACCTTTCTACTTCACGCCTTTCTACTGCCCGCCTGCCATTGACTTCCAATCTAGAGCTAGCGCTAGAATCAGTAGGGTCAGAGTAGGGGAGAGAGTGGCATCATGGGCGATTTTAACACAGACCTCTCCCTCTCTCACCCTCGTTCTCGTAAACTCCTTCATATCAGCGAATCCGTTAGTCTCCATGTCCTTCCACTTCAATATATCAAGTCACATGGCTCGACTTAATCCTCTTTCCTTGGTTTCCTCTCACGGCCAGAGCCCTGCACTTGGTTTTTTTACATCATGACCTCATTTTCCTATTTTGTATCCTAAACCCACCTAAACTTCCTTTTAAGGTTTGCGCATGCGTTGCTATGCTCACCATCGATGCTGAAAAGCTACGCCAGGATGCTTCAAAACTGAATTGGGAGCAGCTTGGGCATCTGTTGACGATAAACTGCATATTTTTCAGACGGTCTTTGCACTTTATGACAGACTCGCTTCTGTTATGAGGGTTAAGCGGAGAGCTCAAACGCACAAGCGGCGTGTTACCGATGGCAAAGATAACTGCAGCCGTCGACACGTCGCGCGTCGGCGGCAGCTTTTGATGATCGACAGCAGCCGTCGAAATTCCAACAAATGAAGATCAGTGGCAACCGTCGTGTGTGTCAAGTATCACTATAGGTCGACAGCTGCAGTTACCTCTGCCGTTGTATATAGGGTGACTGGTAATTAGTGACCGACGTATTTAAACTTCTGTTTTATTATTTTGATAAAACTAATAAGAATAATATTCTTATTAGTTTTATCAAAATAATAAAACAGAAGTTTAAATACGTGCGCGCGCGCTCAGCTGTTAGCCGCGTGACGCCGTCGTACCTACAATAGTGATAGAACACCCGCGCAGCTTGCAAACCCATAGGTGTATGTACCTAATCAATGAATGTACCTACAAACTAGTGAGTATATAAAAAAGGTTTCTTTGGGAAAGTTATTTGTAATCATGAGTATAATCACGTGTTTAAGTATCGGTCACTAATTACCAGTCACCCTATATGAGCTCTTAAACGTCAACCCGCTCCATGGATGACGACAGGACTGTTCGTATGGCAATAAGGCTACTTACTTATAAACTAGGAGTGACTCTGCAAGTCAAAGCCTATGCTAACGGGGGATGCCGTTCTTTTGTGGAACCGTTTGCCTCTCGGATTTGTTTATCTATATTGTTGTATCCGTTTAATTTTATAAATGGGACAAAATAAAAGTCCTAGTAAGCAGACACAACCCGGCTAGACGTCTGCACCGCGCGTGTGGTGGAATGAGAATGAATCGCACGCCATATTTAATTTAAAATTATGTATGTGCAACATATATTTTATTTATAATAGACTCAGTCTTTGCATTCATACTAAGAAGCTCAGCTGTAACCACTTCAACGTTTGATGTATTCAAATTGTAAACGAATACAAAATCTTATTTAAGTCAACTGTTATTAAGTTACTTCTAGGTAAGCGTGCTCCATCGTCGACCGCATCGTCACATTCCATCAAGTGAGATAGTGGTCAAACGCGAATCTAATCAATAACAATAAAAAAAGCGAGAACACCAAAGGCCCAACATTACTGCCCTGGCTCACTCCGCACCGAAATTATGAATTGAATAATTTCTAATTAACTTTATTCTAACACTGTAATAACTGTTAAAAAAACCTTTAAATTAATTTAAAAAAAAAAACTATTTTAAATTTGTTGTTTTTTTTTTATTTCCAGATGTATCGTTCACGGAGATATCAGTATATCATATTTATATCAAGTATAATATGTATTGTATATTATATTTATTTATATAATTATTTGCAACGAGAACTCGATGTGGATGTTACGAGGAGGTACGTTCTACAAAATATTATTAAGATTAGTAACTGTTTTATTTATCATGTCTACAGTTTTAAAACACTATAAACAAAATAGAAAAAGCTTTTCGTAGCATAATTTCACACAATCAATCACAGAATCAAATATAATTTTGACAACTGAATGAAATTAATTATTTGTATTTATTGATATTGTATATAGGGTGACTGGCAATTAGTGTACGATACTTAAACACGTGATTGTTTTCATGATACCCAACAACTTTTACTATGGGAACAAACCTGAAATCGCGAAAAAAATCAGCTGTTCAGTACATTTATGTTTGCCTAATGTACTGAACAGCTGATATTTCTTTTTGCGATTTCGGCTTTGCTCCCACAATAAAAATTGTTGTTATCATGAGCACAATCACGTGTTTAAGTATCGTACACTAATTGCCAGTCACCCTATATATATAGATAATAAATAAGTAAATTCCGTTTCCGCGGGAAAATAAAAAGTAGTTTATACTCCATTCCCAATAAGATTAGACATATAAACAAATCTGTTTTACTGTCGGTACAACCAATTTTGTCTTCTATTCCGTAGGTGTAAGGATGGCATTAAAAGCAAAAAAGCGGTTACAATTAGACCTGTGTCGATCACGATTGATCGAATCTTTTTGATTCGATCGCAACCTGTACCCGAGTAATAGGATCACGAATCTCAAAAGCACCCGATCTTATTTGACTCGATTAACAGGTAACAAAATAAGCCAAATTAGACTTTATTTTCATATATTTATGGTAACTAATTGCGTGCTCGTACAATCGATTGAGTCGTACGTTCAATCACACAACACGACGTAACAAGCAAAATGTCTTCTCTTTCGTTTACATACATAATGCAGTTACTTTCATTCACCTCACTCTTTCTCCAAAAGAAACCGGTTTGTATAGGATGGCTCGCGACACTGTCGATCGCGTGGATGAATTTTGTTTGAAGAGATCCAATCAGTTGCACTGGTAACTTATGACCCGCGAGTCGCGACACGTAATCTAAAAATCGGATCGCAATATTCAGGTGTTGTTTTGTAATTCTTTATGAACTGCGACCCAAATGATCGAATCTTTTTAACCCGATCACCATACGAGTGGGTCATGATCGACCCGGGTTACGATAAATGATCGATCGACACAGGTCTAGTTACAATACCAACTATTTACTGCAATCGCCATTTTGTCATGCCACCAACGCAATAAAAGTGAAAATCAGTTGAACGGACTGTGAGAAAAAAATTGTTTAATTGTCTAATCTTATTGCGAATGGAGTATAAGTTGAGCTTTACGTTAGTGAAGGTCTGACTAAAATCTTTCCAGCCTTTTCGAAGATAGAAACAAACAGATAGAAAACATTTTCATTTTTGGTTATAGGTATCGAATATACGTTTAAATGCATTTAGTTAAAAAAAAAATGTTATTACAAACAGATACTTCAATTTTATTTATAAGTATAAATACACATAGCACATTTTGTATTTGTGTTAACCTATGGGTATGTTACCTGAAATAAATGTTTATTATTATTATTACATTTATTTATATTTAAATACATATTTTATACATTTTTAAATATTTCCTTAGCTGCTTTGATCAACGGGAGCACCTCCAAAACGAGCATAAAACGCACAAAGTTCAATGCGTTACCCGTTGCAAAGATTGCCGAACACCAATACCGTGTTGTGCGATAGCAAAATAAAACAATCGCACTTTTCGAGTGGCATGAGACAACTCCGTTTGCCCAAGTATGCTCGTTGCTCACCGAAATCGCAGAGACAGACCGGACCACGAGTACGCGCTCCCGAATCATCAGCGTGGATGCAATGGTGATTGTTTACGACAGAGGTGAGGTTGCTGATCAATACGGTTGCATTAAAGCCTCTAAAGATCACGAGTTGGTGGTGTATGAGGACAGGGGGGAAGACCTCAGTTTTCTTAGACCCCACCAAAAGTGTGCCGTACTGGAAACAGCAGAGACTGTACAACGAACATTCTCCAGGTCGGTCCCAACAACACCTTGCGGATCAGAGAAACTACAGCAGAAGATAGCAGCCGAGAGGGCCGCTTCGGAAGCAAAAATCAGCCGTAGTTTGGAGAAGAAGATCGATACCATGGATCGATGGAAATCGGTCTCCAACTTTCTAAGCAGGCGACTGGGATTTGGTGCCAGGCCCCGTCATATCAGACAGATAGATGCAGTACAGGAGTTCATCAGGTTTATCCCACAACCACCAAAACAGAAGCGCCCAACGCCTACGAGAGCCGACAGGGGGCAAGTCAGCCCGCCGGAACTCAGGACGGTAACCAAGCCAGGCGACCACGTGGCGAATGCCTTTTTCGAGTTTCAAGCGATCACAAAAGGAATCAATGCTGTCGGTCTCATGACTTGCCAGAAAATCATGCAGTCATACCAGCTAGAGACTGAAGGGTTGCTTCAGGAGAGACTAGAGGAGGCTGCGGCAGCCATATATAATAATGCCACCTCCCAAGTCATCAAGGGAGAAATGACTGGTCAATATATGGCTGCATATAGTGCTACGTGTGGGTTTATACCGTTAGATGAGTCGGCAACGTCGCGGACTGGCCGTATTACTTTCGAGACACCCGAAGGCGACCCAATTGTGGTAGTAGCTCGGTGCACCAAAATTATGCTGGATGACAAGATCCTCGAACAGGCGGAAGCAATCTCGAGGACTATAGATCAGGCTGGAGGCTGGGCCTTGCCGGACATCAGTTGGGTCAACGGTGTTCCAGGGTGCGGCAAGACCACTTGGGTGATCAATAACTTCGATAAGGAAAACGACGTCATAGTCACTACAACAACCGAGGCCGCGAAAGACCTACGGCAAAAGTTAGCGCACAAAATCGGCGAAGACAACAGAACCAAGGTGCGCACGATGGCTTCAATTCTATCGAACGGGTGCAAAGAGTCACAAAAATGCAATCGCATTCTCGTAGATGAGGCTCTTATGAACCATTTCGGGGCCATCGTAATGGCAGTCCGGTTGTCAGGCGCTAGTAGCGCGGTCCTTATCGGAGATATTAATCAACTATCTGGACAGGGAAAATCTTTTCCCCATTAGCTACGCCCGTCCGGACTTAGTGGTGACCATCAGCCACGAGCTGTCCTGCACACACCGGAATCCAATGGATGTCGCGTATGCCCTGGGGGAGGTGTACCCCGGCATTTACTCGTCAAGGAACCAGGTCCACTCCCTACCAGCTGAGGAGGTTCACGGGCGCGCATATTTCCGGCACACTTCCCAACACGCTTTTTCTGGTCCACACGCAGGAGGAGAAGAAGACCCTCGTTGACCAGGGATATGGGGCTGGTGCTGGATCATGCGTCCTAACTATTCACGAAGTCCAGGGTCTTAGCAGTGAGTCGGTCATCATCCTGAAGACAAAATCCATAAATATCCGGATTCACAGCAGCGTCCCCCACGCAGTAGTGGCAGTCTCCAGACATACTGCCCACTGCGTGTACTACGCCGACAACGCTGATGACGCAATTGGACGGTTTGTGAGGAGGGCACAGGAAGCGTCGACCAGGGACATCATCAACACCAACATGAAGAACGCCATGCGGCATCGGGACGAAACAGTCGTCGAGGCACTGCCGCTTACTAAGGCAATGACGAGTTGATGGCGCCTTGGACGACGCGGGTATTGCTCGGGGCCGTCTTGGGTAAAACGGGGAATGGTGAGGTGGATAATCCGCGACTGAGGAGAGAGTACCATTAAGTAAACATTTATCATAGTATCACCTAAATTTAAGGACGTAGTATGTATCACCAGGTCCAAAAGAAAAAAAAAGTAAAGAAAAAAAAAAAAAAGTAAACAGGCTGCACATTTGAAAAAAAAAAAAAATAATATATAAAAAAAAATTAAAAATTAACGGAAGTCAAACATTGTATTTACAGCATAATATAGTAGTTATAGTTATTGATAATAATTATGTAATATAAACTAGATGGTATTTATGGTTATATGTATATAATTAATATTATATATAGTACCTATTAAGTATTAGTATTAAGTATAGTTATTGGGGTGAGGGGCCATTTGTTTGGTGCGGCATTTTGGGCGGCGATGAGTTGTATGTGTGTTGAAGGTTGGGAGATTCCTGATTTTTGATGCGTATGTGGGTCGTTGTCGCTTGGGTATCGCTTCGGACTGGTGGCCTCTAAACCCTGAAATTCTGACGGGATTTATTGCAATCGCTGAAAGATGCTCTGGAGTGACGCCACTTGCACGTGGAGTTGCCCAGAAGCAAATAATGTATAATTAAAAAACAAGGGCACGGACGTCATGTCCGTGGTTTAAATGTAAGGTAGGAGTGCGGTTTTAGTCAGTAGGAGTCTGACACTGCCCAGACTGGCTCGTCTGTGAGGCAGCTTGGGCGTCCATGAGGATTTCCCACTCCTACCGAAAAAAAAAAAAAAAATATTTCCTTAAAAAAACATATTAAAAAAAAACATTTAAAAATATAAAAAATAGTATCCCACCGGCATCGGGAACAGGGTCCAAGCTACCGGTGGTCAGGGCTCCTGAGAGAGGAACCTCCGGACAATACGCGCCGTGTCTAAGAGTACTGCTTTCTGGATCAAGCCCTTGATCCAACTGCCTAACGAGAGCCTCCTTAGATGTTGGTCGACGCTCTTTGATATTAATCCATTGGCCGTCACGACTATCGGTAGGTACAATGACTGCTGTATCCACTTCCCACATGTCGACAACCTCGCGAGCCAAGTCAAGATACTTAATTTGCTTATCTTTCTCAGCTTTCACGAGGTTCTCGTCATGAGGGACCGCTATATCAACAATCACTGTACGACGCTCTAGTCGATCTATCACCACTATATCAGGCTTATTGGCAACAATAGTCCTGTCAGTGATGATAGATCGATCCCAATACAACGTGATACTGCCATTGTCGAGAACTGGGTCGGGCACATACTTATAGTACGGTACTTCTGATTCCACAAGATTGTATTTAAGAGCAAGTTGCTGGTGAATAATCCTGGCTACGAGGTTGTGTCTATGCAAATAGTCTCCGTAGGCTAGGTGAGAACACCCAGAAATAATGTGTCGGATTGATTCCCCGGGCCGGTGGCATGCCCGACAGATGTCAGCCGTACCGTCCTTCACAATATATTTCCGGTAATTGTTCGTCATCACAACTTCGTCCATTATCGCACAGACAAAACCTTCGGTTTCCCCGAAGAGGTCACCGAAGCGCAGCCAGGATACAGACGCTAATAGGTCTACATCGGGTCCATGTAGGGCCCGGTAAAAGCGCCCGTGAAGCTCCTTACTCTGCCATACTTCCCTGCGGCCATTAGTATCCAGTATTATAGGTTTGCGCCAGTTCCCGTTAGCCAAGGAGAGTGGAGTGAGGCCCTTGTCCACCGCTACCACCTCTCGGTGCATACCCACGTCGGTTTCTAGGAAGTATTCCCTGAGACTGCATACCTCGCGGTTGTGTAGGGTCTTAGCATTTAAAAAGCCACGACCCCCACATTTCCGCGGGATATACAGTCTCATCACCGATGACCGTGGGTGATGCATTCGATTTGCGGTAAGCAGTGTGCGGACCCTCCTATCCAGGGCGTCAAGTTCTGTCTGAGTCCATTATTATTATTATTATTATTTTTATAAATTTATTTATCTCAGCACCCTAAGGTCCTGGACCTTTGGGAGGCGTACGAGGAGCCGAAACCAACTCGCAGAGGCCCTTTTAGACGCTTTTAATGGGATGTGGTACAATTATTATTATTATTATAGCTTAAATAGCATATACTTACTAAGCTATATTAATAGCAAGTAATGTTAGAATGAAAAAAAAAGTGGATAAGATTAACTTTACCGAATGTTAAAAGTAATAATTGTGAAATTATATCGAACAATGAGAAACTAGAAATCATCAAAAAGAAGGTTTTCCTGAGGACCTCGCCTGACTCGAGGCTACATTGGGGTCCTCATTGAACATTTTTGGCAAGACGGTTTATTTCAGCAGCATATGCTGTTAAACTTTGGTGACAGAACACTAAACAAGAGAATACCATACCTGTTGAACAGTCTGCCGTCAGACATAAGGAGTGAAACAAACACAAATAGATTTAGACGTAAATTAAAATTATATTATTTAGAATTGTTTGAAGTTTTGGTTATATAAGTGTAAGTTTAAATAATATTTAGTTTTAAGTACATTTAAATATGTCTAGAGACTCACCGACGATTTTGTGGGGCTTACCATATAACCTACCTAAAGTAAGGTAAGTAAGTAAGGGTAAGGGGGTAAGTTACTTACCTTTTTGGAATAAAGATAAATAAATAAATATAAAAAACAATCCGTCAGTTTACCGTATCCGACGTAAATACTCGATACCGCGGCTAGTCTATTTTATTTAGTTATTTTCATTACTAATATCATGTCTTACGGTATTTTGTTATGGGGACGGGCTGAGAGTCTGTTTTTATTCTGCAGTAAAGAGCTATCCGAGCTATCATATATAATTATCGCAGACGCAATGCTCTTAGGGAACTATTTCAGGATATAAACATCAACAAGGTATCTCTGCTTACCATCAGGTGGGATCGCAGTCAAGCACTAGTTTATATCAATTAAAAAAAACCCTCCTGAAATTTTGTGCAGATTCAAAACTGTACCCTGTATAATAGTTAAGGTCAGCTAGTTGCTAGCAACGTGAAACCAAGCCTTTTAGCGCTATTTAACGGCAAATAGACAGCATGTGAAAATGTGTAAAGTGTATACCATTTGTGTATAACCTTATGAGCATGCCAAATATAAGCATGGTATCTCATGTTGCGTTCCTTAAAACTTTTTGCACTTCATTGTACACGTGCAGCCAATGGGTTTCCGACGCACAAGCAGTTTACAGTGCCCTCCGTATCCAGTACAACAACGCGTTCAGGGCGGTATTGGGGCTGCCCCGCTTCTATAGTGCCTCGGGCATGTTTGCGGAAGCGCGCACCGACTGTTTTAAAACCACCATACGTAAGCGGTGCGAGTCCTTGGTACGCAGGGTGCGGGGTAGCTCCAATTCAGTTCTGGCGTAGATTGCCGGGAGATTGGATTGTGCTTATATCGGACATTGCTATAGCAGACATGTTACTGGCTATGTCCGATAGTACAATCATCATCTTCCTCTTCCTGCCCTTGTCCCGTTTTATTAGGGGTCGTCACAAGACGTTTTTTTCCGATAGTACAATGTATTTCTTTATATTTGTGTCTTCTGTTTTGTGAGTACTGTATGTGTGCTATTGGTTGCCTGAAAAAAAACTTTTTATTTTATTTATTTTTATCTTTTGATTTATCTTTTCCTTATTTTTGTTTTTATGTTTTCAGAAACTCTGTGATTGAGTAAGTAGAGTAGATTTTAGTAAGTAAATTTTGAATGAAATGTCTTTTTTGCATGATAGTAGATGTTTCATGGTTTTGATAATTAATGTTAGGAAATAAACGTATGGTAATATTAATGTAAGAGTTGGTTCACGTGTAGCTCGTCTTCCGATGAGGGTCTCGCCCGAGTCGTAGACATGTTGTGTTTCATGCGCACCTCATAGGCTTTAACAAACACATGTAAACAAACCGATTTTGACTTGTATGCCATAGGCTTAAGGATGGCATTATAAGCAAAAAACTGGGCAAGTGCGAGTCAGACTCGCGCACTGAGGGTTCCGTACAAACTTGAATGGTAAATTGCGGTTTACGATTTATGACGTATTAAAAAAAAACTACTTACTAGATCTCGTTCAAACCAATTTTCGGTGGAAATTTGCATGGTAATGTACATCATATATTTTTTTTAGTTTTATCATTCTCTTATTTTAGAAGTTAGAGGGGGGGGGGAGACATTTTACCACTTTGGAAGTGTCTCTCGCGCAAACTATTCAGTTTAGAAAAAAATGATATTTGAAACCTCAATATCGTTTTTGAAGACCTATCCGCGTTTGGGTTCGACGGAAAAATTTTTTGAGTTTCAGTTCTAAATATGGGGAACCCCCAAAATTAATTATGTTTTTCTATTATTGTGTGAAAATCTTAATGCGGTTCACAGAATACATCTACTTACCAAGATTCAACAGTATAGTTCTTATAGTTTCGGAAAAAGGTGGCTGTGACATACGGACGGACAGACAGACAGACATGACGAATCCATAAAGGTTCCGTTTTTTACCATTTGGCTACGGAACCCTAAAAAGTGGTTACAATACCAACTATTTACTGCAGCCGCCATTTATCATGTCACCAACGCAATAAATGTCAAAATCGGTTGAACGGACAGTAAATAAAGGTTTGTTTAAACGTCTAATCCTATTGCGAATGGAGTTATAGAACGCTAAAATTTTGCAAAGCTTTTTCTTTTATAAGGTACTTACAAGCTTTTGCTCGCGACTTCGTCCGCGTGAAAGTAGGTTTCTTCATACAAACTTTTCATCCCCTTAGAGAGCGAATTTTGTAAAATTGTCCCTTAGTGCTCGCCTATGTCATAAAAGGAAACCATGTGCAAAATTTCACGCTCCTAGTCCCAGTAGTTTCGGCTCTGCGTTGTTATGTCAGTCAGTCAGTTTCTCCTTTTATATATATAGATAAGTACGAATAATAAGATAAGTAGTATTAGTAATATTAGTAGTTAGGCCTATTATATCCCACTGCTGGGCGAAGGCCTCTCTCTCTCTCTCTCTCTCCTCCTTTTCCGCACACGTCTGTCCTTATCCATTGCGGACCAGTCCCTCTGGTAATTGTCAAGATCATCTCACCACCTACGCTTAAGTCTGCCGCTATGTCACCTTGCGTTTAACTACGACCCATTAAGTGGCTCTTTTAGTCCATAGCTCCTCTGACATGCGGCAGACATGTCCGGCGTACATCCCACTTTAGATTAGCAGCTTTTCGGGTAACATCTTTTATCTTAATTTTACCTCATAGTATAAATTGAGTTCCTTACGCGGTCAGAAATTCGAACTCCCAGGATACTGCGCTCCATGGCATGACAAACCTTAAGCCTGGACCTCTGCTGAAGTGTCAAAGACAGGTTTGTGCTCCGTACGTATGTTTATGGAGAATGCACATGTCTATAATTTTCCGTTTCAGACATAGCAGGAGATCTCTTTCGAAAAGATCTTTCATCGACCAAAAGCTCCTCCAGATGTTCTCAGTGCATCGAGCAACTTATTTGTGTTATCGCGCCTAAAAGGAGACTATTTGGTCAGGACATATGCAATCTGCAATCAATAAGGGACATTTTGAAATTCAACTTTCGTACAAACTCTCTAAAGGTCATCAGACCCATCTGATAACTGACCAGCATCACTTCATCAATCGGTGTCCACTTGTTGTCGACAGGTGGTCCACGGTTGGATGTCACGTGTCAACCAGTGAACATCAAGTGGTTAAATGATAAATGATCATCATCATCATCATCATCATTTCAGCCGATAGACGTCCACTGCTGGACATAGGCCTCCCCCAAACGTCGCCACAACGAACGATCCTGTGCGTCTCGCATCCATCGGATTCCCGCAACCTTCACCAGGTCATCGGTCCACCTTGTAGGGGGCCTTCCGACACTGTGTCTTCCGGTACGCGGTCGCCACTCCAGAACCTTTCTGCCCCAACGGCCATCCGTTCTGCGAGCAATGTGCCCTGCCCATTGCCACTTTAGTTTGGCGATTCTTCGCGCTATGTCGGCAACCTTGGTTCTCCTGCGGATATCTTCATTTCTGATTCGATCACGCAAGGAAACTCCGAGCATAGCCCTTTCCATTACCCTTTGGGTGACTTTGAGCCTTCTGATGAGGCCCATTGTGAGCGTCCACGTTTCGGAACCATATGTCATCACTGGCAACACGCACTGGTCATAGACTTTCGTCTTGAGACACTGTGGTATATTGGATGAGAAGATACCGCGCAGCTTCCCGAACGCTGCCCAGCCGAGTTGGATTCGACGGTTGACCTCTTTCTCGAAATTAGATCTACCCAACTGGACTGTCTGTCCAAGGTAGACGTAATCGTCTACAACTTCGAGTGCAGAGTCTCCGATCTTGATCGGAGTGGGTGCTACATGGTTATTTACCATGACTTTGGTTTTGTCCATGTTCATTTTAAGACCCACTCTTTCGGAAGCTCTACTGAGGTCATTGAGCATTGTGCTGAGCTCTTCCGTAGTCCCAGCCATGACTACTATGTCGTCGGCAAACCGAAGCTGAGTGATGTACTCGCCATTGACATTAATGCCCAATCCACTCCAGTCCAGAACCTTGAAGACATCTTCCATTGCGGCCGTGAACAGTTTCGGAGAAATGACGTCTCCCTGCCTCACACCCCGCTGCAGGAGAATAGGTTTCGAGGTCTGGTCCTGCAGTCTGACTGACATAGTGGCGTTTTCGTACAAACACTTCAGCACCTCGATGTACCGATAGTCAATCTGGCACCGTTGGAGAGACTGCAGCACAGCCCAAGTCTCGATCGAATCAAAGGCTTTCTCGTAATCCACAAACGCTAAGCAGAGAGGCAGATTATACTCCTCGGTCTTCTGTATAACCTGCCGTAGCGTGTGTATGTGGTCTATGGTGCTAAAGCCTTTTCGGAATCCGGCTTGTTCGGGAGGCTGGAAGTCGTCGAACCTGCGCGCGAGACGGTTCGTGATGACTCTGGAAAACAGCTTGTAGACATGGCTCAGAAGTGAGATGGGCCTATAATTCTTGAGCAGGGCCTTGTCGCCCTTCTTAAAGAAGAGTACCACCACACTTCCGCTCCATGCCTGTGGTGTTTTTCCCTCGAATATGACGGAATCAAACAGCTTCTGAAGGGCCTTAAGGATCGGTTTACCACCCGCCTTCAGGAGTTCGGCTGTAATTCCGTCATCACCCGGTGCCTTGTTGTTATTAAGCTGCTTCAGAGCCATCCTAATCTCGTACAGGCTGACGTCCGGGATATCTTCGGTATAGTGTCGGGTCAACCTAGCTCTTGGGTCGTTTGCTAGATTCGTAGTGGGTTTTGTGATTGACGTGTATAACTGTCCATAAAAAGCCTCGATCTCTCCCAGCAGCTCCGATTTGGCGGATATGACTCTGCCATCTTCGGTTTTCAGTTTCGTGAGCTGGCTCTGCTCAATAGACAGATCCCTTGCAAACACCTTGGAGCCCTTATTTCGCTCAATCGCGTCTTTAATTTTTCCAGTATTAAAGTGACGGATATCGCGTTTCAAGGACTTAGAGATCCGTTTATTGAGCAGCCGATATGTGCACGCATCGTCTGAAGACTGCAGAATCATCTCACGCCTTTCCTTCATAAGCTGGATAGTTCGATCTGTGAGCCTCTTGCTCTTATTTGTACGAGTCTTATAGAATTTAGACCCGACCGTATGGACAGTTTCCACGAACCCATCGTTGTATTCGTCCACAGAGCTTCCTAGGCATTCGAAACGATTTTGAAGTTCGAGCTGAAAGCTCTCGGAGTTTTGGATCTGGATCTGTGCAGGACGGAGCGTAGACTTCATCAGTCGAGATCTTTCAAGCTTGACATTGATATTCAATGTGCCTCTTACCATGCGGTGATCACTTCCGGTTTTCACCGCATTGATCACAGAGACATCATTGAATATTTGCTTCTTCGTCGACATGATGAAGTCAATCTCATTTTTAGTTACACCATCAGGGCTTTGCCAGGTCCACTTCCTATGCTCACGCTTTCTGAAGAAGGAGTTCATCATGTAGAGGCCCTCCCTCTCCATAAAGCTGGCCAGTAGGTGTCCCCGGTGGTTCCTACGTCCAAGTCCAAATTGCCCCACTCGCAGCTCGTCACCGTCTCGTTTGCCCAGTTTCGCATTAAAGTCCCCCATGACCACGGTGAAGTGAGTCTTATAACCATGTATGGCTCTGGATACATCCTCATACATGGTCTCTACTTCGTCATCGGGGTGTGTCGAGGTCGGAGCGTAAACCTGTATGACCTTCAGCGAATATCTTGATGATATTCTGAGTATAAGGTACGCCACCCTGGTCGACACGCTCTCGATCTTCACCACATTGTTCACAAGGGACCTGTGGACGATAAACCCGACACCACCTTGGGACTGCTGGTCCCCCTCCCGAAAATAGAGCAGGTTACCAGATCTTAGGATTATCGTATCCTCCCCCTGTCTTCGGACTTCGGATAATCCCACAATACTCCATCGTAACCTGCTCAACTCCTCCTCAAGCTCGGCAATCTTCTCATCGGACCGGAGTGTACGCGTGTTGTACGTCGCCAGGTCCAGTCGTCGACGGTTGATCGATCCCACCCGGAGATTCTTAGCACCCCAGACCCCAGGGCTGCGCCCACGTCCGTCCAGGCTAGCACAACCGCTGGAGTCACAGGGCACTTGGGGCCTGTTTCTTGTTGTATTATGCATTTGAGGGGGTTTGGACCATAACCCGCCACGCTGGTCCAGTGCGTGTTGGCGGCTCGCCATAGCCTCGTTCGTTTATCAGCAGGGTGCGCCACGTGCAGGTGAGGTTGGCTTGGGTCCCGATAGGTGTTGATTGGGACCCCGTATACACCCCTAAAAAAAAAAATATATAAATTATATTTATTCTGCAAATAGGTTTATAAAACACTTTTACATGTCAATTTTTTTTTTGTCATTTTAAACTAGATGAGGCCGGTTCACGGGTAGACACCGCGTGATTAACGTGTAGACTTGCGAAGAGAATGAGTAGCGTTGCCAGCAAATAGATGAGTAGTTTGTCAGGTATCTAAGTCTACACATGTGTATGGTTATGTCAATCGTAAATTTACTCTCAAAGCTGTCACGTTTGATAAACAAGAAAATTAAAGACGTAAGAGAAAAAAGAAAGTTTAGAGGCGGAGTTAGTACCGCCATTATACCTATCGGCCTCGTGCGTGAACCACTCGTGGACAGAGCACGATACACGCGCGGGAGCAACGTAAGGCAAGCACGCGAGCAACGGGTGATCACCGAGTAGTCCACTCCCCGCCCGGGCATGGTCAGCCCGCAGGCGAAGCGCTCCGGAGTTGATGTGAGAGTACTACATACAAAGAATTCTAACCGCTCGAGGTGAGGTGGTGCTGGTCGGGTGTTAGGTGGCTCTAATAATCTATGACCTCTATCAACTAATTTGCTTCTTTGTGTCCTGGTATTTAAAAGGATTTAAATCGCCTAACTAAACACTGTATTAAGTCTCTTTCTGTCAGATTTATAGAACGTAGGATCGAGGAAGCTTTGAAAGAGGACAAGGGGACTGGGTGTGAGATCCCGCAGCTGGATCCCTTTGCGAAAGAGGTGATGAAATTCGACAAGAATTATCCCCCAGTCACCTGCAGTGGAAAGGACTGGGTGAAGTGTTATGTAAGTGCGTCACATTATTTTTCACTATCATCATTAGCATTTCAGCCGAAAGACGTCCACAGTTGGACATAGGCCTTCCCAAAGTGCCTTCACAATGAACGGTACTACGCATCTCGCATCCATCGGATTCCCGCAACCCTTCCCAGGTCATCGGTCCACCTTGTAGGAGGCCTTCCAACGCTGCGTCTTTCGATACGAGGTCGCCATTCTAGAACCTTTCGGCCCCAACGGCCATCTTTTCTGCGAGGAATGTGCCCTACCCACTGCCATTTAAGTTTGGCGATTCTTCGAGCTATGTCGGTAACCTTGGTATTCGAGCATTATTATTTTTAATTTACGTTATTTAAATTCCATACAAATATGACATTAAGCCACATCACAGCTGTTCTTCCCCAGTGAGGTCCGTACACTACAGGGTATACCGGGCCCTTAGCGTGTCATCGCTTAGTTTTCAAGCCTCCGACCTGGGCCTATAACCCTGGCTAGCTGGCCAATTTGTATTAAAACCACCACAAGCAAGTCCGGTTGAGCAGAAGACGGATGACCTGAGAAAACTTAAGTTCTTCAAACACGACGTCAATCAATATTTTCATCAAACGCGACAAACACACTGTTTGACAAACTTGTCAAAAAAAACTGCATACTATCAAATTGTTTGACAAAAAATTTGATCGTTTATAGGGCCTTTAAGCGTGTCAAACTCGCACTTTACCGGCTTTTTTAACATTGATTTTGATATTTCCAGCTCTCCGAGTGTAGGGTAGTTGATGAAATATTAGAAACAACTAAAAATATAACGTGTACCTATGAAGACATAATACATGTTAGCGACAATATGTATTACTTTGGGAAGTACAGAACAGTGAAAGGAAACAAACCATATATACTTGATGCAAGCGACCATGTCAAAGTACATTGCACGGGCACTCACCAAAAAAGGTTCGCTCGTGTTTTTTTTTAACCTATACAACGTGTTTTTTTTTTCATATCCCATAACTCTGGGGTATGAATGAGACCATATCAAAGAATCAACTGGTATACGAATTATATTTCAATAATCGTTTTTTTTTTGGTTTCATTTTCCATACATAATAATTCGATAAGTTCACGATTATTAATTTAAAACACCCTTACGTGAAATATGACAGCGTAAATATGCAATGTCATTATTTACGCTGTCACATTTTTTTATAACTACTACACTAAGGTCGGAATTCACCAGTAAAACTAATCGCGTTTTAACGTTTGGCTCGAATAATCGCGTTTAGCCGCTGTCACTAGTGTCACTTGTCTGTATTTTTCTTTTGTTGTATTTTTACAAGCGACACTAAACGCGATTAAGCGAGCGAAACGTTAAAACGCGATTAGTTTTATTGGTGAATTCCGCCCTTAGTCTGCGAAGTTTGGCAACGTAGTAAAAGTAAAGATTTGTCGTACGGGTGACAATTTTTTATCTAAATTAATTAAGATTGATGATATCTTCGAAACCATGCATTTTTGGACCACATATTCTAGGACTTTCAGTATTATTTTTCCTTATAGAATATAAACTTTGGAGTTATGGGATATCAAAAACAACACATTGTGTATATAAAAGGAGAAACTGACTGACTGACATATCAACGCACAGTCGAAACTACTGAGACTAGGAGCATGAAATTTTGCACAAGGTTTCATTTTATGACGTAGGTGAGCACCAAGGATGAGAGACTAAAGAGATGAAGCGGTGGTCCAAAAATTGTATGGCGAAACCTACTCTCACGCGAGCGAAGCCGCTGGCAGAAGCTAGTTATTTAATAAAGCCTATATATATATAGGTACAGTTGACCCTCGGTAGTCCAGCTCCTGTCTAAATAACTCCTGTCTAAAAACTCCTGTCTACAAAACTCCGGTCTAAAAACTCCTGTCTAAAAAACTCCTGTCTAAAAAACTCCTGTCTAAAAAACTCCTGTCTAAAAAACTCCTGTCTAAAAAACTCCTGTCTAAAAAACTCCTGTCTAAAAAACTCCTGTCTAAAAAACTCCTGTCTAAAAACTCCTGTCTAAAAAACTCCTGTCTAAAAAACTCCTGTCTAAAAAACTCCTGTCTAAAAAATATTTTTAATTACGTCCAGGAGCCTTACCATGATGTTTTAAAATGTTAGGCATGCGAACGAGAAAGAAGAATGGGGCTATACACTCTATGTAACTCCATCCCTTTAACAGTTCAGTTTAGGTCGTAAAATAGATCGCGTTGAGAGCTCATAGTAAGGTCTCAGTAGTTTTTAAATTTATTTATTGCAAACAGTAATACTAATCATTCCTCATTATAACATTAGTATAGATAGAAGTCATCATCTTCCTGCCCTTGTCCCGTTTTATTTGGGGTCGGCGTAACACGTTTTTTTCTTCCACTCTGTCCTGTCACTCGTCACGCTATCACTAATTCCCTTTTCTTTCATATCACTTCTCACACAATCTATCCATCTTTTCTTTGGCGTCCCTCTCCCTCTCCATCCATCCACATGTAAATTCATAACTCTTTTAGCAACATGCGCTTCATCCCTCCTCTTCACATGGCCATACCAAGATAAACGATTCCCTTTCAACCTTTCAGTCACTGGCGCCACTTTAAAACTTCCCCTAATATACTCATTTCTCACTTTATCCATTCTTGTCACACCACACATCCATCTTAACATTCTCATCTCCGCTACGTGCAATCTTTTTTAGTATAGATAGTTATAATTAGTATAGATAGACGTAAAAGTAGGATTTTAATTCTGAATTATTTTTTTATTACAGCTTCCTCAGCTCAACTTGGGTGGGCTATGCAATAGGGTTCCGTAAGTCAGTGACACGGTTCCATCCTCGACCGGACCGAGAAGATACCCTTAATGTACTGATATTCGGGTTCGACTCCACGTCGAAAAACGGTTTTATACGGAACATGCCGAAGAGTTACAAACATCTTAAGGATCATATCAAGGCGACGATACTCAATGGGTGTTTATGATTCTATTAATACTAAACTTAGCGATTTTTGTGCCGGCAGACATCGTCAAATGACGTAAATATAATTTAGAGACATGCGGAATAGGGTGTAAAGCCCCGCATACCTCCGTTGATAAGGGAGGATCCTCCGATGGGACGGGCATTTGCCAGGACCAGACACAACTTCCGTCTAGTTGGAGAATCCTCCCTATTGAACCAGGTCGTGATTTAATAATAATAATTTATTAAACAAACACAGTTATTTATACATTAATTGCATTATATGACACGTTAAAACTAAACAATGACCATATAAAAAATAGCAATGAATCCCAAACTAGGCGCAGCCTGTAACTTGGTGACCCAAACATTACACCAAGTTCACAATAATTATGTGGCTTGCTAGCGCTATGTGGCAATTTAAAATAGATAAAGACAATAAAATACATAAAATAAATAAAAGCAGCCCAGTAAGAATTTGCTGTCAGTTGCCACAGTCAAATATTTTGATTGATGAAAAACCTACCGTCTAATGCGATGACTGACGTTTGCATGACGAAAAACGTATGGCGATAAAATTCCGTCATTCAAACATCATTCATGATTGATGGTTTTGATTGACGCTTTCATGACCGTGTGATAGACGCCGAAGAGTGAGTGATTAATGGTGAGGTCTCACCGTTTTTAAGCGGCAATGGAAGTCGTAGCTGCTTTGAATGCTACAATACTGGTCTGTTACAAGACTGGTCTATTGGACTACTGGTTAGTGGCCCTGACTGCTACGCCGGAGGTCGTGGGTTCGATTCCCACCCAGGACAAATGTTTGTGTGATGAGCACGATCATTTGTTCTGTGTCTGGGTGTAACTTATCTATAATATGTATGTATTTAGAAATATATAAGTATGTTTATCAGTTGTCTAGTACTCATAACATAAGCTCTGCTTAGCTTGGGACTAGACGGCGTTGTGTGATGGTTGTGGAATATTAAATTATATCACTTTGTAACTGGGATCGGCCCATTATCACTGACAGGACTATTGTAGCTAAGCCTGATGTAATAGTGGTGGACCGGAACGAGAGGTGTGCAATGATACACATGGCAATTGTTGATATTTCCGTTCCGCATGACGAGAACTTCGTGAAAGCTGAGAAAGATAAACATATTAAGTATATTGCCTTGGCTCGCGAGGTTGTCGAAATGTGGGATGATTCCTCTGCGATCATTGTACCGATAGTCGTGTCAGGCAATGGCTTAATAGCCAAGAGCTTTAACCAACATCTTAGGAGGCTCGCGGGCGGCTGAATCAAGGGCTTGATTCAGAAAGCGGTACTCCTGGATACGGCTCGTATATAGTTAGGAGGTTCCTTTCTCTGGAGCCCTGACCACCGGTAGCTTTGACCCTGTTCCCGATACTGGTGGGATACTATTTTTATATTTTTAAATGTTTTTTTTTTTATTGAAAAATTTCAAATTATAATTTATATGTATCTGGGAGGTTCCAGTATCCAGGGCCCTAACGATCGGCAGCTTGAACCCTGCTCCCGACAACTTTTTGTAAATCTTTTGTTAAGAAATTTTTACATTTTTAATTTTATAGATACTAAGATCCCAGAGCGATCTGCCATAACTTATTTTCACATGGATGAACATGGTTACTACAATTTGTTGGACTACTGAAATATACGAGTAACTTTGTAATAGTTACCTTAAAAATATATTTAAAAACCAGACAAGTAAAAATAATTAAAGTTCATTTATTTTTTGTAGAGCTTAACAGCGTCTGACAGAAGTTTTGGTCCATCTTATGATACTACTTTACAATAATATTCTACAAAACATATAAAAAAATCAACCATAAAAATTTAAGTTAAGTAACTCTTTATTTTTAGTTCCCTTTCTCACCTGGTACCTGCCCAAATGCCCCAAGGGGGAGCTCCACAAACACACAGGTATTCAAAGCGCATGAGACGCCACTGAGAAAGGTTTCATCCATGTGAAAATAAGTTATGTCAGATCGCTCTGGGATCTTGGACTATTACTACGTATGGGAACTTTAATAAACGAAGTAATAATAAATATTACAGGTATAACATTGTCGGTGACGGTACGCCAGCTGCCCTCTTTCCGATACTAACAGGGAAGACGGAGCTAGAACTGCCCGAAAGAAGGAAAACATTAAGCAATGACACGTTGGACTCCATGCCCTTTATATTCTACAAACTTGCCAACGACGGGTGAATTGAATTACTATTTCTCCATTTATGAGTCATCATTATCATCATTTCAGCTGAAAGACGTCCGCTGTTAGACAATGTGTTGCCACAATGAACGGTCCTGTGCGTCTCGCATCCATCGGATTCCCGCAACCCTTACAAGGTCATCGGTCCACCTTGTAGGAGGTCTTCCAACACTGCGTCTTCCAGTACGCGTTCGCCACTCCTGAGCCTTTCGGCCCCAACGGCCATCTTTTCTGCAAGCAATGAGCCCTGCACATTGCCAATTAAGTTTGGCGATTCTTCGTGCTATGTCGGCAACTTTGATTCTGCTGCGGATATCTTCATTCCTGATTCGATCACGCAAGCATTCCTGATTCGGCGCACCCATATACGAGTATGAAAACAAAATTGTCGACAGTTAAACCAGCAGATATGTTCGAAAAAAATGACAATATTTAGAAAATTATTGTGTGTTCCTCACGGCTGCGCCAAAAACACCCATTTCAGCAATGTTGGTAAATAGACAGATGCTGTCTGTCGCTGGTCTGCCAATGAACCTTAAGTGACAAGTGATGGCATAAGCATAAGCATAATCAGCCTTTTAATGTTCCCACTGCTGGCACTCAGGCCTCCTCTCTAGGAGAGAGCCATTACGGCCCATTGCCGTAATCAACCACGCGGGCCCAGTGCGGGTTGGTAAATGCCACATGTCTTCGACTTTTTTGGTTCTAGGACATGCCGGTTTCCTCACGATATTTTCCTTCACCGTTTTGAGAGCATGATGATGGCATAAACAGTTAAAAACATAGTATACTATGTATACGGCATACGATAAAAAAAGTTCCAAACAAGTTATTTCGGATTTGGAAGGAGTTTAGTAAACCGGTACCATGAAATCAGAAATCAGAAACGTTTATTTCAAATATACCATTTACAGGAACTTTTGAATTGTCAAAATTATACCATTTACAGGCACTTTTGAATTGTCAAAATATACCATTTACAGGCACTTTTGAATTGTCAAAATATACCATTTACAGGCACTTTTGAATTGTGAAAATATACCACTTACAGGCACTTTTGAATTGACAAAATATACCATTTACAGGCACTTTTGAATTGACAAAATATCAGTCAGTCAAAAAAAAATATAAAACTAAATTCTATCTATGGAGAAGAACGTGCAAGAAACTCCATAGACACTCTTTTAAATCATAATATTATGAGTTACATAAATCTTGGTTACATATTTCTTGTCGGTTCTGTTATGTGAGTACAATGTATAGATAAATATAATGAAAAACTGGGCAAGTGCGAGTCGAACTCGCGAACAGAGGGTTCCATTCAAACTTACCAATGTAAATTGTTCAATTCCTGAATGGTGCCTGGAAGATTTTTCCGAATCGCAAAAAAGTCTTTTTTTTGTGATGGAACAACAAATTTACTGTTTTCAGATTTATTCCTATATATGTGCTATAAGACCTTGCTTCATGCCAAATTTCAGGATTCTCGGTCAACGGGAAGTACTTATCCTATGAATTTTGATTCCCTTGAGAGTGTCGAAATGTATGTACGTTTTTGTGACATAAACAGCCGTACCTATCTTTTTTTTTCGTTATCTTGAAGTTTGATTTTTTCACAACTTCAGGAGACCGCTGACCTGAGTATATGGTTTTAATTTCAACTCCATATCTCACTATTTCTTTTTTCTTCCTCAAACCAATATTTGAAATGCCAATTGCTGCTTCATTTAATAACAATATAAATATTTATTTTACAAATTGTAAACACTCTCTTACCTAGAAAACTTAAATATTAACTAAACACATATCGCTGTCATCCGGAAATGTGCCCAGAAGACTCGCAGCATTGCCACGTTGAATGGCAATGCTAATGCTTTGGGCGAAGAACGAGCCAGCCCTCTGTTCATGCAAAGTATCGATCAAGCGGCGTGAAATTTCCTTAAAAAGGAGACGCGCACTCGGACCCCATGACCCAAGCGTTTCGACCCCAAACGGCTCAAAACTGTAATTACCAATAAGGTTTTTCGTCTATAGATTCTTCAAATATTATCCTAATTTGCGCCATATAAGGGTCTCAACAGCCGCAGTGGCGCCAGCACAGCCCGTCGTACTTGGAACATGGGATGGCGCAAGGGTGTCGACACAGGTTGTGTCCCGCACCAGAGGCCTACCCACCTTCCACGGCATTAAATAACCGATTTAAAAAAAAGATTTCTATTTAGTATTAATTGTTGTTTAGTATAAAATCATCATCTTCCTGCCCTTGTCCCGTTTTATTTTGGGTCGGTGCAACACGTTTTTTTCTTCCATTCTGTCCTGTCACTCGTCACGCTATCATTAACTCCCTTTTCTTACATATCACTTCTCACACAATCCATCCATCTATTCTTTGGTCTCCTAACTAACTTAACTCTTTTAGTAACATGCGTTTCATCCCTCCTCTTCACATGATCATACCAAGACAATAGTTTAGTATAAAATATTATATAAAAATAAGTACAGGCAAATACCCATTCAATGATTATAATTTTTCCTGTTTCAGTTATCGTACGGCATACTTCGAAGACATGCCAGGGGTAGGAACCTTTCAATACCGCTTCAACGGTTTCCGGCGCCAACCGGCCGACCACTACCTACGCTCCTTTTACCTTGAGCTTGAATCTAATAACGGGATTAAATCGTATTGTGTCGGAGATACTCCACAGTTCCAACTGATGATGAATATCACTGATCAGGTATTTCGACGGCCTCCACGTAAACTATCGAAATTGAAAAAAAATTACATTACTATTAAAAATTGAATGTATTAACGTTTTACTTTATACACTTTCGATTCTGTTCAATTTAAAAACAGTAGAAAAATCAAAAATTGGTACATCATTTATATGTAGAATTATAAAGCTCTATCTCTACTTGCCATTAGTGCAATAAAATGCAAATATCATTTTTTTTTTTCAATTTCGATAGTATACGTGGGGACCGATTTAGGTATTTCTTTCCATACTCTACTGCGCCTTTTATCATCATTGTCTAGCTGCTGTTAGCGAAATTACCCACGTGATAGTAAAAAATTATCCCAAGGGAACATAATCCCAGGATAAAAAGTATCCTGTATTAATCTAGGACACGGTCTACCTGTGAACCATCATCATTTTAGCCGAAAGACGTCCACTGCTGGACATAAGCCTCCCCCAAGTGACGCCATAACGACCGGTCCTAGGCGTCTGGCATGCATCGGATTCCCGCAACCCACACCAGATCATCGGTCCACCTTGTAGAAAGCCTTCCATCTGATGCGATCACGCAAGGAAACTCTGAGCATTGCCCTTTCCATTGCCCTTTGGGTGACTTTTAAGCTTTCTGATTAGGTCCATTGTGAGCGACTACGTTTCGGAACCATTATCATTACTGGCAATATGCACTGGTCATACACTTTCGCCTTGAGCTACTTTGGTATGTTGGACGAGGAGATACCGCGCAGCTTCCCGAACGCTGCCCAGCCGAATCGGATTCGACGATTGACCTCTTTCTCGAAGTTCTAGATCTACCCAACTGGGCCGTCTGTCCTGTAATTTTTTTTCTATCTACTGATATTGCGGGCTTTTTTTTTGTAGGTCGGAAAATTATCCAATGACATCCCCCGCTCTTGGGTGGAGCGGAAGATAGTGTCAGACTTTTACTGACTAAAAACCCACTCCTGTTCCTTCGTTGCCCTTCGTACCAGGGCCGAGTCTTCCTTCCAGAATCAGACCCTTGGCCCCAGTAGGCTTCGATCCTGCTGGGCCCCTACGGTTTGCTGACATCTCCCAGAGGAGCGCGTGGAACAGTGCGCGCCGTCGATGACTTGGGCTCAGTCTGGACAGTTACCGGACGGTCGGACGGCGAGCTACCTATTGCTCGCCGTTTTTTGTTTCGGGCTGTAGTATAAGTTCTAATGGCACAGAGAACCCTAATACCGCGACGCAGGATTTTGAATTTTAGTTTCTATGCGGCGTCATAGATGTCGCTATATAGAAAACTTTATTTATTTATTTATTTCACAATTCATGGACACACTTATATAATAGAAAAATAGGTACATAGGTGATGCTTATTTCTACGGAAATCTCTTCCAGCATACCTGCGAAAGGAAAATTGGAAAAAAAATGAGATGTAGATATCGTGTGTGAAAGGAAAAAAAAGAAAAGTACAAATAAAATAATTAACAATAAAATATACAATATATAGATAGGTGTACTATAATACATACTGAATAAAAAATACGTACTTATAAGCAACTACGACGGAATAGAAAGATAGTGTTCTTTCACTCCTTCCTTTCCTTCCTTTTCTTTCTTTCCTTTTTTTCAACTTTCACCTAATTTTCTACTTTTGGTTCAACAGTTCTTGCGTTTAGACGGCAAGCGGTTTGGTCTCACATTCATCGCCGACATCACACACGATGACAGCATGATATCAGTCGCTGACGATGCCATGGTGAATCTGCTCCAGAGCCTAGAGCAGAGGAATGTCTTCGAAGACACACTGCTCATCGTCATGGCGGACCATGGACCTAGGTAAGGAAAACATCAAGTGAACCAGTCCTATTGCTCGGCTGAGTGATTGGATGCTGCGCTGCGTGTAGCTAGTTCAATCTTTATTATTATTTAAAATTATTATATGATTTTTTTATTTAAGAAATAGTACGCCTGATTATAATACTATAGCAATCTATTAAATAGTCTCTAATTCCGTTTGGAACGGTTGGTAGACATAATTCTTTTTGCTATTGATTTCTCATACAATCCTTTGAGATATGGCCTAAGTTTCACTCTTGGCGAAAAGAAAAAAAAATATATGCCAGCAATGAATGGCAATAGTTTCATTCGCCTTTCAAATTCGTTAAATATTAATCAATTTAGAAAGAAACCTTTCAAATCTGGTGGAAGAAGAAACTGTTAAATAACAGTATATGGGTGCACATACTGAAATGTGACGTCACACGCTATTAGGTTACGAGTGCTCAAAAGAGATAGCAACATATTTCCACCACGCCCCCACTCTTCTTCAAAACAATATTTGGAATGCTAATGGCTGCTTCATTTAATAACCAATTTTGATGCTATTTTTTGAAAAAGATTTCTTTTTAGTGTTATTTGTTGTTTAATAATTATAAAATATTGTACGAAAATAAGTATAGGAAAATACCTAGTTTTTAAATTACTTGTATCTCGAGGGGATTGGTTACTGAAATCCGAAATACAGGTTCTTCCTCGTTCAGATTCAAACACTAAAACTTTAGTATAGGTAAGCTAAACCAACTTTCCTATGCCTTGCACATGTTAAGTAAAACGGCCAATCGAGCAACAGTCTTAACAGCGTATCATGGTTTAGTAGCCTCAACATTGAGATATGGAATCATATTTTGGGGAAATGCCACGGGTAAAGATATAGTATTTAAATGCCAAAAAAGGTGCATAAGAGCCATATATAATTTGCAGACAACAGACAGCTGCAAACCGTTTTTTAAAAATACGAAGATATTAACAATGCCGTCATTATACATCTATGAAACATCTATGTTCGTCAAAAGAAACCTACATAAGTTTGCTCGAGTGACTAGTCAGCGCCGTTGTGATCAGTTACAAACTGTCGGATCTTGTACTGCATTATACAGAAACAGTATTTTTGTAATGGCTCCAAGGGTCTATAATAAATTACCAAAATGTATAAGAAATGAAGATAATGTCCGCAAATTCAAAAGTAAATTGTTTTTCTTTCTAATAGATAAGACTTATTACTCAATTGAAGAATTTTTAAATGATAAACTATGACATTACCAGCCCTTTACTATTTACTATTACCATTGACATGTATTTGAAATTGATTATAATTTATTTGTTTTTAATATTACATTTATTTGACATTATTTACGATATTACCATTGACATGTATTTGAAATTGATTATAATTTATTAATTTGTTTGTTTTTAATATTACATTTATTTGACATTATTTACTATAATTTGACATTGCATTGTATGGATTCAGACTTATATTACTTACTAAAAGACATATTTGTACACCAATTTCATTGGTAGGACATAGAGCACGACTAAAATATTTATATAAGACCTTTATTGTAATACCTATGTTCACAAATAAAGATTGATTGATTGATTGATTGATAGGTAAATCATCTCCCACGCCGATTTTGATGCATTTATTATACAGCACTAATTTTTAATTAGTACAAATTGACTGTCCCTAGCGGAATTGAAAAAGCTTAGTTTACAGGAGAGCGATGGCGATGTGAAGTTTATTTTATGGATAATTTTGTCATTAATAACTATATCTGTATATAAATTTGGTTTCATATTTAGGTTAGGTTTAAAAATTATTAGTCAAAAATGTTTTTTATTAATTATGGATATTTTTTGAGGCAAACTGGCACTTTCGATTAATTACAAGGAAACGCTCTCACCAAAACATATCGAAACTACCAAAATCGATACTTTACGTCACTTGAAATTCCACGTACACAATCGGAAACGTCATTTTCGATATTATTTTGAATACGATAAATATCTAAACTATAAGATCCGATTTATTACCTAGGTGGATAGATCATGTCTTTGAATCAGAAATCAGAAACGTTAATTTCAAATAGACCAATTACAGGCACTTTAGAATCGTCAAAATGTCGGTCAGTCAAAAAAAAACAAGTGAAGCTAAATTGCACGTTCCAAAGGGATGGAGAAGAACATGCAAAGTTTCTTGCACGTTCTTCTCCACTGGACACTCTTTTAAATCATATTATGAGTTACATAAATCTTGGTTACATATTTTTTGTCGTTCTAAATTTGAGCACAATGTAGATAAGTAATAATAATTTTAAAAATAAAACGAATTAAAAAATATAAATCAAATTAAGCCAATGGCAGCTAATAGATGACCAGTCTCAACTGACGGCACCCGTTCACGAGCATGACGCGTGCATCAGCCCCACTCAGCTCAACCATTTTGAAAGGAACTGAATGACCCAATAACACGTGCCACCATCAGCGAGACATTTGAGTGAGCATGACAAACTCTCAACTGCCTTGCTCGTAGTGTCAAACAAGTTGTAACCTAATAAAGATGCTCCATGGTACTTCACGTTCACAAAACTTGAAAAAAAAAAGTGCTTCTACATTATACAATGCTATTGTTTCCAAATAAATAACACAGAAGATAACTTTTTATCCCGGAGGTATGTTTCCTCGGGTTAATTTTCACGTGGACGATGCCACTGGTAGCAGATGGTAATATTTAAATATAGATGATTTTTGTAAGAGATATTTTATTTAAGTCAATATATTTTGCCGACATCATTATTACGATCTCCTAAAGTTACAACCGCTTCATCATCATCATCATCATTTCAGCCGAAAAACGTCCTCTGTTGGATATAGGCCTCCTAAGTGTCGCCATAATGACCGGTCCTGTGCACTCGCGTCCATTGGATTCCCGTGACCCTCTTCAGGTCATCGGTCAAGGAGAGGGAGGCCATCCATCCGCCGCCGAGATTCCGATCCCGATTTCCGGCCACCGTAGGCGCGGGCTTGCGGACGGCGAACAATGGGTGGCTCGCCGTCCGATCGTCCGGTAACCGTCCGGACCGAGCCCAAGTAGTCGACGGCGCGTAGTGTTCCACGCGCGCCTCAAGGAGATGTCAGCAACCGTAGGGGCCCAGCAGGGTCGAGGCCTACTGGGACCATGGGTGATGCGAAAGTGATCCCCGGGGCCCTGGAAAAATGGCAAAGAAGAAACAGGAGTGGGTTTTTAGTCAGTAAAAGTCTGACACTATCTCTCGCACCGCCCAAGAGCGCGAGATGATTAGATGATTTTCCCACCCGAAAAAAAAAACCCTGCGTGTTTAACCACATAGAGTTTCATTTTTTTCTAAGTTATCTGCCTTCCATCAAGAAAATCAGGCAGGATATTATATTTATTTTTAACTACAGGTTTGCAAAAGTCCGTGACACATTGCAAGGGAAATTGGAAGAACGGTTGCCGTTAATGGGTATTCGTTTACCAGAAAAATTTAAACGTATGCGCCCAAACGCGCAGGCGCAGTTAGAGGCCAATGCTAACATTCTAACCACTCCACACGATATCCACGCCACCATATTGGACGTTCTGGATTGGTCCGAGTACATGAACCCTTTCAAAATAAAAGGCGCAGACTTCCCGAGAGCAATGACGTTGTTAGAACCGGTAAGTGATTTTGAGGATTCCGTACCCTAAAGGGTAAAACGGGACCTTATTACTAAGTGTCTAAACACACTATGCCGAAGGTACGTGACCGAAGTTCGGCATGATTACGCTTGCAATGCTATTTGAATTACTGACGACACATTATGCCGAAATTACGTTGCGTTATAGCATACAGCCGAACTTCGGTCCGGCGTAAGTTCAGCATCAATTCGACGGCAACATATTCTGTAGAGCATAGATTACCTATACGTGACCGAAGGTCGGTTCAATTGCCGATGAAGATCCGGAGCGGGGAGCAGCGGGAGGCAGGCATGCCCGCGCCCCGCGTGTCCGCCCGTTGTGTTTATTAAAATAATAACGGAACCCTAACAGGATCACTTTGTTTTGCGTCTGTCTGTCCGGCTGTTTATAACACGACATGACGCCACGACAGCGCTCGAGACACTGAATACACATGAAGTTGCGCAACAGGATTTCTGCCGCGTAAGTTCGGCACTTATGGTGTGTCATGTCAGCTGAATACGTCGGAACGTAAAATCAGCCGCGGAACTTCGGTCGCGTACCTTCGGCATAGTGTGTTTGGACACTAAGACTCCGCTGTCCGTCCGTCTGTCACCAGGCTATATCTCATGAGCCGTGACAGTTAGACAGTTAAAATTTTCACAGCTGATGTAGGTATTTCTGCTGCCGCTATAACAAAAAATACAAAAAAAACAGAATATTTAAGGGGGCTCCCATAAAACAAACGTGTTTTTTTGCCGTTTTTATAGATAATGGTACGGAACCCTTCATGCGCGAGTCCGACTCGCGCTTAGCCAGCTTTATCTCCTCGTGCATGATTTCTGAGGGCCTGCGCACACTTGAGACAAGACTGTCTTAGACAGACTAACTGCACTAGAAAAATCCAATAGCCACTAAAACCAATATTTCGCAACTAAATGGAGGGTTAAAACTACCAGTTTTAGTGGAAAATCCACTAAGTTGGCAACACTGGCCGTGCGCCGCTAGACTGTATTGTCTTGATGGTGTGCGCCGTTTCGTAGACAAAACAGTCATGTCGCAGACAAGTCTGCGGTATCGTAGACAAGTCTGTCTAAGACAGTCTTGTCTCAAGTGTGCACAGGCCTTAAGGTCTCGAACTTTCAAGTCACTTGAGTCTTAGGGCCGATGCTGCGTTAAGCGTGCGCCCGCGATGGGCACCCTTCGCGTGACGTAGCGTGTGTGTCGTATGCGAAGGTCCCCGTCACGTATACCTGGATTATTACCTGCGCAGTTTCGCTAGTTCAACTTTAACGGTGTGCATGTTTTCGTGTCGATGGAGAACTTTTGTATTCGACCGCGCGGGCGACCGCGTGACGCATTTTTGGCCCTTAAGGTAAATTATTCTACCATTTTCCAGATCCCTAAGAACAGGTCCTGCAGCGAAGCGGGCATAGAACCCCATTGGTGTGCTTGTGTCAACTGGAAGAAGGTGACAGACTACGAAATGATACACAAGACTGTTGACGCGTTCATCAATTATATCAACGAGCTGACCAGCAGCCAAAGGTAGGTTTTGTTCCTATTGACTTCATTTAAGTGCATATTTTGACACCCGCTAGATCTGAAAACTGTAAAGTAGTTAGGTACGTTACAAAAAAATTTGGGCAAGTGCGAGTCAGACTCGCGCCCTGAGGGTTCCGTACAAACTTACCTACCTATACAATTCCTGATTGGAGTCTCGAAGTTTTTCCAAATCGCAAAAAAAAAATTGTGATCGCTATCTTTAGCGCGATAATGTAGCCACTAGACAGCGAACCCTCCAAAATTCTTATTTTGAACTTTACGCAAAAAAATCGCTCCTTTCGAAACTTTCCCCGCGCGCCATTCGGAAATGACTGCAGGGGCGCCGCCATAAATAAAATGGCGGCGGAAATATACTTTTTGTGATGTCAAACCGAAAAAAAAAAGCAGAGCATAGACTATAAAATATTGTTGCGTTCAATTTATAGGAAATTTATCCAAGAACGTAAATAATCAAACTTGTTCATACAAAAGTAGTCTCTAAGTATTGAAAATAGGGCCTACAATGAAGTGGGAGAGAGCGAGCGCCGGCGTTCGCTTGCCTTTCGACCGTGTGTGGCGCGATGACGTCATGCCGCGACGCCGGCGTTCGCGTGACTGTCCTTCGGATTCGCTCAAGTAGTGTAGCCACATAATATTACTTACGAGCGTATCCATCAGCGATCAATGTCTGTCGCCGTTGACGATACGCGTAATGTAGCCACAGACATATTAAGTAGCACTGTTGAACTTGTCGCGTAAGTGAGAAATTATCTAATAAGTAAATTCGCTTAAATTTTGCTTTCGCTGATAATTTGATGTAGCCGATGCTATGATTAGGTACAGTACTGCCACCCTAGCCAAGTTACGACCGTTTCGTTTCGATTCTCTTGCGTCGAACGCCTCGAGTAGGCCACGCCTCCGATTCCTTTGTTCTGACGTCATCTCAACGCTCAATCACGTAGTCAGAACAAAGGAATTGGAGGCGCGGCCTACTCGAGGCATTCGACGCAAACGAAACGGTCGTAACTTGGCTAGGGTGGCTGTACTGTTGTTTCAATCGCTTACAAAAATCAAATATCGCTAGTAATATTTGGCGTACAGTATAGCAATAAACGTGAATTTCAATTATTTGTTTTAATCGCTCATGTATCGCCGGTCGCATCGCGGACTAGTGTAGCCTCAGCCTGATACTTGACACATACGACGGCTGATATTCAAAGTTGTAATGTCGACGGCAGCCGGCGACGCGTTAACAGCTACCGCCGACGTGTCGACGGATGCCGCCACCCCTTGTCGTTGGCTGCAGTTACCTCTGCCGATGGCAACATGCCGCTCGTGTCGACGGGTGCAAATTAAAAAGTTATCTGCAATTTTGCGATTTTTTGATAATTAGTAGGTAATAAATAATAAGTGAATAATAGGCAGTTATTTAGTAATACTTTTTTTTTCAAAAACAATGTTGAAAAAAATACTACTTCATTTTTGACACTTGCAAGACGATTTGCCGTGCCTTAGAATATGAATTTTTAGTAAGTTACTGCAACTTATCACAAAATTGCAGATAACTTTTTTACTTTGTGTTTGCACCCGTCGTTGTGTAGGTTATAAGCTCTTAACGTGTTTTCGATTTTTTTATAAACAGTTGATTCTCTTTCAGGTCAAAATGCTTGCCTCGCACGCTTACCGAAATCCAATGGGTAATGAGTCAGAGGCCCAACAGTAAAATGCTCTCCTTCATATCCAGTAAGGACAGCGACGGCTACGTCGCCCAGTTTGGAGCCCACACCAAGATAGCCCAAGAGAACTATCAATTAAAGGTATTTATAAAATTAGGTGCCCGCCTCTCTACTATAATATTTAATTAATTACTTTTTTTTCATAAAATCTCCCGTACCTAGTGCTTTTCATATCGACAGTGGAAAGGTAAAATCGCTAATCCGCCATTTTGATTTACCTAAGTAGGTAGGTACTTTACAAAAAAGACGTTTAGAGTTTAAATTTTTTACAGTAATAATCATATCTTGTTTCCTATGCGGATTTTAAAGATTAAAAATAAATGATCTCATAATCCTTTAATTCAAAAGTTATTATTATATATAAAGGTTCTATTATTTTCCAAATTAGGTGTCGGTTAAACGAAAATCACTGAAACAATAAAGGTAAGTATAAATTTTATAGTTGATCGTCAATTTGACTTCAAATTCAAAGACGCGACGTTGGTTCAAAAAACCGGGAAATTAGTGTAGGTTCAGCGATATGAAACTTAAAAAATCGTAAAAAAAAATGTAACAAATCGCCTAGGAAAATATTGCTGATTCTGGTGTTACCTATATAACTTATTTTCGACCAAAATGGCGGTTAAGCGATTTTACCAGTCCACTGTCGACATGTTTTTGAAAATCTTGTCGAGTTGCTAGCCTGTCGGTTTTCTAACGGTTGCATTTCGGGGAGTAGGTACCTATGCGTCGGAATTGCATAACTTAATTCCGCCTAGCCCGTTCCATCATCGGACCACCAGACGTACCTACGGCGATGCGCCCCTGATAGATACATGGTGGACATCCCACATATACGCACAAAACGTTTTGGGTGCACTAGCTTCTGACGTTTTATAAGTGCCCATGTAGGCCTATGTGAAATAAAAATATTTTTGATTTTGATTTTGAGAACTTATTTATTGTGAGTAGATACAGATATCGAATGAAATTCATTGCCGAAGTCGTGTGTTTCCTGATAGCTACAACCTATTATAGGGGTCTTTAAATCAAGAGTGAATAGGTTACTTCTAGGCAAGCGTGCTCCATCGTCGACCACATCGTCGCTTATCAACCGGTGAAATAATGGTCAAGCGCGAGCTTTCCAATAATAATAAATAAAAAACCTCTTTCTTACAGGTGGTCGTCGGTCCCGGTCATGGGGTTTACGAAGCTTCAATGACGTATCTGAAAAAGAAAGATAAATTCGTGATCAACACGAGGGACATATCTAGAACTAACGCGTAAGTAATTAAACAATCTGCCTTCTGTTTATGTCAGGGTCTTCCAATTGAATGGTAACATTTATATTTTTGGCTTCTGTCCGTCCGTCCATCTGTCTGTTAGCGGAATTTATCTCTTGAACCATAATAAGTTGAAATTCATAAAGTGTGTATTTCTAATACTATCTACTATAATAACAAATAATTAAGTACACAGTATGTTAGTAGGATATTTATTTAATTGTCGGTCGATCAGTGTGCATTTCTCTTCACTCACTTCGCCACTTTTTCGAGTCCATCAAATGAGCATGAGCACCCATGAGGTTTTCTAAAAGCCGACGCCCCTGCTAGCTAGTGTCAAAATAAGCGCCTAAACGGAGCATAAACGGCATCTTTAGATTGCGTTGAGTTAAAGTTTGATTTTTTTACTGCTTCAAGGGGTAACAGAATTGAGTATTTGAAATTGCAGTTTCATATCTCCATACGTTCTTTATAAAAAGGGTCTTGAAAGACAAATAGCAAAGTGATCCTAGAGTGTGTAATATTGCTTCGTAATCAATCCAGTTTACCCGTAGGGTACCTATATAAAATCCTTGTTGAAACATGAACTTGTAGCGACATCTATTGCGTCACATAAAAACTAAACTACGAAATACTACATAATTATTATTATATAACAGCCCGAAATCACCTATCGAGCAGTTGTCCAAACTAGACAACACCTGTCTGTTCGGAGATTTTAAACTCTGTTCCGTGTGCCTCCAAACTGGTGACCCTCGACAATGAACGTCAGCGTACCACATCATGACGTCATCATCACTTTCTCATCTTATTTTTTTATCGCAGGTATGGAAAAGAGCCATGCTGTATAAGTGCCACTCTACCTCACTTAAACCCATACTGCTACTGCAGCGACTATGTCCCTTAAACAGTACGAGTATAACAATATAGGGGATAAGCTGAATACGAGGCCATTGGAAAATACAATGTAGATAATGTAGCCTTATTAACTATATCAAAGTAATTGTAAGATTGAAATTCAACTCAAAAACATAATTGATTAACTCTAAGGCTGCCATCAGATGGACTGCATCCCAGCAACCGCGCGGACTCGATATATTCAACTATCAATCTCAACGCAGTTGTACGTGAACATCAGAATGACAAGTGTACGTCAAAAAACAGTAATTATCACGTAACGTACACTCATCATCTTAATGTTCTCCAGGAAACGCCTGCCCCCCTAGCCAAGTTACAACCGTTTCGTTTCGATTCTCTTTTCGTCGATCGCCTCGAGTAAGCCACGCCTCCGATTCCTTTATTCTGACGTCATCTCAACGCTCAGTCACGTGGTCAGAACAAAGGAATAGGAGGCGTGGCCGACTCGAGGCGATTAACGAAAAGAGAATCGAAACGAAACGGTTGTAACTTGGCTAGGGGGGCTGTGGTATAAAATGTCCTTCTATACTCGTACGTTTGGTCGTGATTGCTAGTATAAAATAAGCAGGCGTTTAAATCTAGAATTTTTATTTTCAAAATTACTTTTAATCCGCCGATCATTGACAGATCAGTGGTCTCGCAATAGAATTGTGGTACGAGCTGTCCTGTAACAAATTTAAAGCAATGACTGCACAGTGATGTTCTATTGGTAGGTCACTGATCAAAGGAACTGTCAAAATTTTAGCAGATTACCGCATTCGTCAGACATTAATTTGTCATTACGTACGAGATTACCATTCTGTGTCATTTCTTTCAATGGAATGCCAGTGGTTGATCATTGGAAAGTCATAATGACGCCATTATATTAGTAGATTACCAAATTTGTCAAAATCAACAATTATGAAATCAATGATAGACCATTCTGACACTATTGTAATAGCAGACTTGAGGCCCTGGGGCCCAAGTCTGCTATTTTTATAAAGTCGTCATTTCAACACGATCCCATTATCATTTTGCTAAAAGTTCGTAATCTGATGATTCATAATGGTCAATCATTGATCGGTCAATGATCTTGTGGTAAAATGACAATATCGAGCTGTCTCGAAACAAATAATTAAAAGCAATGACTGCACAATGATGTTCTAATGGTAGGTCACTGATCAAAGGAACTGTCAAAATTTTGGCAGCTATCCGCATACGTTAAATATTCATTTGTCATTATGCACGAGATTACCATTCTATACCATTTCTTTCAATGGAGTGTCAGTGGTTGACCATTGGAAAGTCTTAATGACGCCGTTATATTAGTAGACTAGCTTGTGCCCGCGGCTTCGCTCGCGTAAAAATAGGTTTCTCCGTACAAACTTTGGACCCCCGCTTCATCCCTCTAGGGAGTGAATTTTGAAAAATCCTTTCTTAGTGCTCGCCTACGTCATAAAAGGAAACCTCATGCAAAATTTCACGCTCCAAATCCGAGTAGTTTCGGCTGTGCGTTGATATGTCAGTCAGTCAGTTTCCCCTTTTATATATATAGATTACCAAACTTGTCAAAATCAACAATTGTGAAGTCAATGATAGACCATTCTGACACTATTGTAGGTAATAGCAGACTTGAGGCCCTGTAGTCGTGTGAAGTCAATATTAACTGCATACAGTCGTGAATTTAACTTTACGCGGTCGGTTAGGTACATAGTCGTGTAGTGTCGACTCACGCTGTCCATCGCTAACCGCATACAGTTAGTGTCTAGCCGTTTCGTTTCGATTCTCTTTTCGTTGATCGCCTCGAGTCGGCCACGCCTCCTATTCCTTTGTTCTGACCACGTGACTGAGCTTTGAGATAACGTGATGACGAAACGAAAAGGTTGTAACTTGGCTAGGGGGCCTGATAACCAAAGAGTATAACGCGAGTCGCACATTTGCATTATGCGATCAACGTCATCTTTATTTTGAGGCTAGCGGTTGCATGGATAGTTAGCACTAGGGCAACGAAATCTTCATCCACAACGAAGATATAAAGCTTCAAAGCTGCTTTTATGAAAGAGAAGTCTGACATGGTATTTGATGTAAAAGGCCATGACACACATACCTAAGGCCGCCATAGAAAACGGCGTCTTGGCAAGAGAGACAGATATATTTGCTTAAAATTGCTATAGTTACCTATCGTTTGCTTTCATACCGATTTTGGTAGATATTGTTTTCAGAATTAGTATTCTAATTTCGTATATTTATTAATAAACTGATTAGTTAACAAATATTTTGTTCATGTATATTCCCTATTGGTTAAATTTAAGGGCCAATGTGTCGTGTGCGACGGTCCCCGTCGCGGAAACCGGATTATTACCTGCGCAATGTCGCTAGTTCAACTTTAACGGTATGCATGTAGTCGTGTCGATGGAGAACTTAATATTTATTTCGTAGCAAAAAGAAAGCGTGGGGCCCGGCTCCCCGTGCGGTTCCCCGCAACTGAGCACATTTTTATGGGACCGCGCGGCGTCCACTTAACGCAGCATTGGCCCTTATATTGTAAGTAGGTAGGTACTTGACTTGTTTTCGTACATCCAAGCCGGGGCCAACAAACTCAATGGATATTGGCCGTCACTACATAGACTTCTTTAAAATATTTGTATGTGTCCATGCCTATCTTTTATTGTTATTCTATATAATTAATATGCGATGGATTTAATCCTTTGTGTCCTTTTCTCAAATATTCTGTATAAAAATAATAATTTAATTAAAATCTAGTCTTATAGATAAGTCAATGAATCGTAACGATAGTAGTAATACTAATGTTATTAACATCCTAGTTTTATTAGTAATAATATAATAATAAATTAAATACGTTACGTTGGTTTTTTTTTTCACTTTTAACCATTATTTTTCTTCTTTTTATTAATTTAAATGTAAAATAAAAATTATTTTAAGTATGTATTATATTTTGTTACCTTTATTGATATTAGTTTTATTTTCTTATTTAGTTAGTATAATAAATTATCTTGTAAGGTGTGGCAACCCCAGACTGGTAGGGTCGTCGGTAATAAACATTCACTGGAAATGAGGCACACAAATCAAGAAACCAAAACTTATTGAAACATTATGTCAACACTTTAATGTCAAAAATCCAAAAATACATTTTTTTAATATTTTCCTCTTTGTAATATTAAGAAATAAACAACATAAACGGCCCCGACTAAGAGCAGTGCTGGCCGAGTGGTAAAGGCCCCGACTTACGAGTTGTAGGTCGTAGGTTCAAACACAGCCAGGTGCATTACTTTGTGTAATTTATTTCATCACCACTGCTCTCAAAACGGTGAAGGAAAACATCGTGAGGTAACCGGCATGTCCTAGAACCCAAAATTCGAAGACATGTGACATCCACCAACCCGCACTGGGCCCGAGTGATGGATTACGGCCCATTCCCTCTCCTACAGAGGAGGCCTGAGCCCCAGCAGTGGGAACATTATAAGGCCGACTATGCTATGCTAACTACATTAACATGACAAAAAAAAAACATCATATTCATGTCTTACGAACTTTCTTCTTTTAAAAAAAAAAAACTTTGACAAGACAGACACCCAATGGATGATGAAAATCTGATGAACTAAAATATGATATATTTTTAAATCATAGAACAAAAGTTGTTGTGATATACCATATTCCTGAGAGGTTGCCAGTGTTTTACAAATAACCCTGTATTGCTGATAGAGTCGCGTTTGATCACTATCTCACCTGAAGGAAAGCGATTAATGTGGTCGACGGTGGAGCACGCTTGCCCAGAAGTAACCTATTCACTCTTAACTTAAAGAACCCCAGGTTGTAGCTATCAGGAAACATAGACTCTGGCCCGAAATTCCACTCCTCAGCTGTACGCACAATATACTATTACTAGGATCCAACTTATTTTCACATGGATGAAACTTAGGTTCTCAGTAGCGTCTCATGCGCTTTGAATATCTGTGTGCTTGTAGAGCTCCTCCTTGGGGCCCCTCAGCAGGTACCAGGTGAGAAAGGGAACTAAAAATAACGAGTTACTTAATTTTTTATGGGTGATTTTTATATATGTTTTGTAGAATATTATTTTAAAGTAGTATCATAAGTGTCAGACACTTTCCATGGACCAAAACTTCTGTCAGATGTTTTAAAGCTCCATAAGAAGTAAATAAACTTAGTCATTTTTACAAGTTATATTTCATTAGTCAGACAAATTGTAGTGACCAAAAATCCAGTCAGTGCATGTAATCGTCTCACTCGCTCTGAAACGCATGCGTGCTCTCGCGCTCATACTCTCGGCTGAATAATTTTTGTGTTTACGGGATGTTTGGTCACTACAATTGATGGGATGTCATATCCTACAATAAACTATTTCTTCTCGATTGCCGACACCAACAGTTGGTACAGCCATATAGTCATCATCAGTCGCGGCAACTTTCTTTAAATGTGCATGCACCCTATTAGTAATCTTCACAAACACTTTTAGACGAACTCCAAAGAATTGTGCTACTTTTTCTGCACTAAAACCAGTGTGTTTTTTCATTAGGTACATAGCCAAAGCTTTTTGAATGCACCAGATTCGTTTTCTAATTGGTTGGAGATCTTTGAGCATTTCCTCAAACTTCTCATGTCTAACGCCTAGTAAATATTGACACAGATAATTGTCTTTCTTGATTTTGGTCTCAAAACTTCTGCAAAATGACTTGCATTTAGTGTTTTTTAGTATGGAAAGTATGTTTTCTACATGAGCTGCAGTGAAGGCTGTGATTTTAGCGCTGTCCACCAGCTCTCTCCATACTTCATGACTGTTGATTAGATGTTGTTTGCACATACGTGAATGGGGGGGCAGGTAGAAGGAATAATCAATTAGTAGACGTTCTTTGATAGGCCTGGGTGGAGTGACTTTCTCAGTTTTTACACAGGTCTTGAATACACAACGACGGGAAGAGTCTGCGGCTCTTTTGTAAGTGTCTAAATAGATTTCGGAAGGTTGTGGGTGCTTATCCGGGATTTCTTCCTCTTCTGAGGACTCTAATGGATCTGGTGATGCTGGAATGTCCAGTTCGCCATATTCTAGCGGTTCAGTTTTTATGTCTTCTTTACTGGCTTTGGAATGTCCACTGTTAGTTTTTTCATACCAACGTTTTGCTTTTGAATAGCATTTCCAACAAACGAGCTCTAGTCGCTTTACCTGAAAATTATTGTATTTCTTCAGTTTTTAGACAATTTTAAACAAATTTTATAAGTTACAGGTTCAATTTAATATCTTCATGTAAGCTTTCATACAATATTTGGACCAGTGACTTCAATCATATATTGTGTAAGATGGAACTCAACCTACGGGAACGTACCTACTCCTGGGACAAAAAGTATTGTATGTTTTTTAAGGTCCCGCTTTAGGGCGGAGCATGAGGGGCATGTCAGACTTTTACTGACTAAACCCACTCTTATGTTCTTTCTTTGCCTTGCATTTCAGGACCCTAGGTTTCCCTTTCGAAAGCTAACCCATGGTCCCAGTAGGCTTCGCCACTACGATTTTGTTGACATCTTTTTGAGGCGTGCAAGTAACACAACGCATCGTCGAGGACTCGGGCTCGGTCTGGACGGTTACCGGATGACCGGACGGCGACGCCCATTGCTTGACATCTGCCACGCTTGCGGTGGCTGCAAATCGGAGTCGGGTCCCGGCGGCTAGGGCGTGAAGAAGGTCGTTCCCTCACGCGTGCTGCCGCCTCCTTCGTTAACATTACTGCTTCGCAGAAGGTGGCGACCGCCTGCCGTTCCCTCTCGTTCCGAACCATGGCCTGTAACAGGACCCGGCGCAAGAAGCCATTGCCGCCGATCGCCCCCACGAGTACACGGCGGTGCTCCGCCCGAGCGAGGCATAACCCCACCGTGTCCTCCGGGTAGTCTACACAGTAGTAACATCCGGGCGTTTGTTCCACACAAATCTGGTGCAGGAACCTCCCGAACTTATCATGTCCGGTGAGGTGTCGTCATGCGGAAGGTAAAGACGCCGTGACGTCTTTTGAATAACTCCTCAAAGAGGGGATTTACCGCCATAATTATGGCGTGCCCAGCACTGGGTTGCGACAGTCGCTGTATCCATTTCACCATGAGATCCCGCCGGAGCTCTGTCCGCTATCGCCAGCGGAGTTTCTTCCCGGCGTTGCATCTCCATGCGCAAATCGTGCATGCGTGGAAGGACTGTTCCCTCTAGATCCCACGGTGGCAGGCCAGCAAGGAGGCTCGCCGCTTCGCTGGAGACCGTGCTGTGTGCCCACCCCATCCGGATGGCCAGGAATCTGTGGCATGCGTTCAGCTTGCCCACCGGTCGCTTTGACAGCGACGGCACCCACACCTCCGCCCAAGCGGGGCACACCTCCACCGTATGCTCCACCGTGTCCTCCGGGCGGTGACACCCGAAAGTTTCTTCCGTACGAATCAGGTGCAGGAACCTCCCGAACTTACCATGTCCGGTGAGCACCTGCGTCATGCAACGTGAGGACGCCGTGACGTCTTTTCAACCACTCCTCAAAGAGAGGACTTACCGCCATAATTATGGCGTGCCTAGCACTGGGTTGCGACAGTCGCTGTCGCCATTCCATCATGAGATCTCGCCGGAACTCTGTTTGCCATGCCACGACTTGTTGCGGCAGCGGAGTTTCGCCCCGGCGTTGCATCTCCACGCGCAAATCGTGCATGCGTGCAAGGACAGTTGCCTCCTGATCCCATGGTAGTTGGCCAGCAAGGAGGCTCGCCGCTTCACGGGAAACCGTGCAGTGTTCTCGCACCATCCGGATGGCCATGACCACCAAGCGGTCCACAACAGAGCGTCATGCGGAAAGTGAGGACGCCGTGACTTCTTTCCAGCCACTCCTCAAAGAGGGGACTTACCGCCATAATTATGGCATGCCTGGCACTGGCTTGCGGCAGTCGCTGTCGCCATTCCATCATGAGATCTCGCCGGAACTCTGTCTGCCATGCCACGACTTATTGCGGCAGCGGAGTTTCGCCCCGGCGTTGCACCTCCACGCGCAAATCGTGCATGCGTGCAAGGACTGTTGCCTCCTGATCCCATGGTAGTTGGCCAGCAAGGAGGCTCGCCGCTTCACGGGAAACCGTGCAGTGTTCCCGCACCATCCGGATGGCCATGACCACCAAGCGGTCCACAACCGAGCGTCATGCGAAAGTGAGGACGCCGTGACGTCTTTCCAGCCACTTCTCAAAGAACTTACCGCCATAATTATGGCGTGCTCAGTGGGCTATTCTGGCGCTTTCACCTAATTAATAAATTTTTGTAAATACTTTTTTTTTGTCTTTTACCTGATGAGATGGGATCCACTGAGTAATGACAAGTTTATATTCAAGATGTGCGTCCAAACTTGGCGACTTTCTAGTCTGGTTTAATGACACCCCACATGACAAGCATACCGTTTTATGGCCAAGTCTTCTTGATTTGTTCTCACTTTCAAGTGCTGAGTGTAATAACGAAGAACATGGAAAGCAAAGAGCCTCATTATCTTCCAGCTGTAATAAAAAAACAGGGTTTATATTACTTACTAGCAGTACCGTGATTAAGGGTGTGTCAGTGGTGGCCAAGGACAGGCCACAGAAATGACCACACAAAGGCCAAGTTTTTCATTCCTTGTCGCTCCGTACCATGGCCTGAAGCAGGGCCGGATACCCAGAATGGCACCGTCGAACGCTTCCACGAGGATACAGTAGGGATCTGCCCAAGAGGGGCAAAATTCCTCGATATACGTCACCGTGTGCTCCAGACGAGCGTTTCTTCCCTGATCTGAAACAGGTACCTCCCGAAATACTCATGTCCGGTGTGGACCTGCGTCAAACTTACCCAGCTCAAGCTATTTTTAGGAGTGAAGTTTCAGAAACTGGCACCGGGCATATAAAAGATTAGTTACGGCACTGGTTACTAGTTTCAATTAGTTCTAGCTTGATTGTGATGTTGGGAAAAGGCAAATATTATATAGATAGACTATACCGTATTCATATTGGCTTGAGACAAAATGTAAACAAAGAACAATGTAGGTACCTTCGGCCAAGTTTCTTCGACATGTTTGAATACATTAATAACAGTTTCCTTTTCTGTTGAATCATTGGCGTTTTTTTTTAATTTTTCTTTGGCGAAGAAAAAGTGCAAGCGTTCCTTGGTTCAGGTTCACTCATGTTTTTAAGCAACCTTTTTTATGGTTTATTTATCTTTTGTCTCACAGCTCCCTGAATAGGGTATAGCTGGTGTCCCGCAAATTCGCGTCTCGTAAAAAAGCATAATACCATGTAATCAAATTAAATTCTTTTTCTAAAATAAAAGTAATCTAAATTTCTTCTTATAACATCAGCTATCTACCAGTGAAAGACCCGTTCAATCGTTTCGAAGATCAGCGGGAACAACTAGACAGAACATGGTTCTCGCCGAACATAGTCAGTTCGGGAAGTTCCTGCACTGGGTTCGTGCGGAAGTGACGCCCATGTGCCACCACTGTGTAGACCGCCCCGATACGGTGTAGCACACAGTAGAGGTGTGCCCCGCTTGGGTAGAGCACCGCCGTGTCCTCGTGGGGGAGATCGGCGGCAACGATCTCTCGCGCCGGGCCTTGGTACAGGCCCGAAGCGAGGAGTGGCAGGCGGTCGCCTCCTTCTGCGAAGCAGTAATTTTAACAAAGGAGGAGGCCGCACGTGCACGCGCGAGGTCCACCCATCCGGTAACCGTCCGGACCGAGCCCAAGTCGTCGACGGCGCGTACTGTTCCACGCGCGCCTCAAGGAGATGACAGCAAACCGTAGGGGCCCAGCAGGGTCGAAGCCTACTGGGGCCAAGGGTCTGCTTCTGAAAAGAAGACTTGGCGCTGGTATGAAAGGCAACGAAGGAACAGGAGTGGTTTTTACCGACTAAAAGTCGGTAAAAATCTGACACACCCTTACGCTCCGGTCAAGAGACATAAATACAAAGATTGCTTTTTTGTTATTGGTATTCAATATACTTTTTTCATATGCATTTAATAAAAATTAAAAAAAAATACATATAAATATACCTATTACAAAAATTTCAATTTTATTTATATGTATAGATATGAGACTGATATTGTTTTGTAAATGTTATGAATTAAATCTAATTGAATCTAATGGTATGAAATTATTATTGTATTTATATTTTTTTCACACTATTACATTGAATTAGTCTGTAATGTTGTTAAGCAGTGGTGGCCGAGTGGTAACGGCCCCGACTTACGAGTTGCTTACGAGTTGTAGGTCGCGGGTTCAAACCCAGGCAGGCGCATTACTTTGTGTAATTTATTTCATCACCACTGCTCTCAAAACGGTGAAGGAAAACATCGTGAGGAAATGGCATGTCCTAGAACCAAAAATTCGAAGACATGTGATATTCACCAACCCGCACTGGGCCCGCACCTAGAGAGGAGGCCTGAGTCCCAGCAGTGGGAACATTAAAAGGCTGATTAGCATTGGCATTCGCAGTCTGTAATGATAAATGTATGTATGTCTAATGTCTAATAAATAAAATAAACAAATTGAATAAAATAAATGAAATAAGAAAATATTTTTTCTTTCTATCTAGCTTTACTGATCCACGGCTGGGCTAAAGTCTCCCCCAAGTCCTTTCAGACTCTCTTTACCCGCAAAATAAATAAAATAAATATTGTGATAATATTTATTTATTTCATGAGCTGTTAGTAGGTACTGCTGTAAGTTATTTTTTGAACAATATAATATGTATGTTAATAATATTAAGGTCTCAGTCACCTCTTTGCATATCCAATCCGTCAATAACTGTTGTAATTCTTCACTTTCGTCAGCCACCCATTGTCTGCGTACATGGTTTAATTTGATACCGCAATTAACACATTGAAGAATGTCTTTGATATCGGAGCTCATTTTGCTGACTTTCATAAACAGCTATTTTGATATCTAATATTCCATTAAGTTTTTAAGTTTAGGGCTCCATCAACATACATTAGGTGATGGAGTCATGTCAAGGTAGATGGAAATGGTTAGTCCATAATTAAGTTCACTGATATACAATTATTAACCTATTGAATGCTGGTGCACAAATCCACGTGAGACACACTGGCTTTTTAATTTTGTCTCCAATTATGGCATACAAAAGGTTAATCAGTTTTTGTAGCGATAGCATCCAACGGTCATCATGCTAAAAAAGGAACAAAACATTTTTAGTTAGTAACATACAATGATAAATGAAGCAAGCAAGTGACCCTACGGTACTCAAGAGATGGCGTCAGAAAACAGGGTCGCCCAACGAGAAGATGGGAAGAGGATATCTGCCTGACCTGCCTGGTCCATATTGGACAAGGGTAGCAAGAGACAGAGTCAAATTGAAGCAGTTGGAGGGGGCCTATGCCAAAAGGCACACCAAACTGAGGGACATATTACAGTCACACAAAAAAAAATGTATCACCCCAAAGTTTGGAAATAAATGGCAATTTTATTTATTTATCTATAACATAAAATGAAACAAAATAAATGTTAACACATCAAGTACATAATCATCATCATTTCAGCCGAAAGACAGCGTTGGAAGGCCTCCTACAAGGTGGACCAATGACCTGGTAAGGGTTGTGGGAATCCGATGGATGCGAAAAGTACAAATAGAAATACTAGCGACTACTGGATTTATATTGATATAATCATGTGAAGAGGAAGTAAAAAACACATGTTACTCAAAGAGTTATGAATATACTTGTGAACGGATAGACAGGAAGAGGCAGGCCAAAGAAAAGGTGGATGGATTGTGTGAGGAGTGATATGAAAGACAGGTTATAAATTTGTATTTCTCATAGGCTTTCATGGGCACATATAAAACATCAGAAACTAGTGCACGGTTCGAACTGGTTGTTTCCTATGGAGAAGAAGCGGCAACTCCATGAATTTCATGAATGGTCAAAGATAGCATGACTGCTGACAAGATAGAATGGAAGAAAAAATGGTTTGCCCTGACCCCAAGTAATATGGGACAAGGGCAGGAAGATGATGGTACATCACAAATGGTTTTTGTTAAAATTACCAATAAATTTTTACAGTATGGGCTACAGATAAAAAGAATGGAATGTTAACTGGGTCAGAAAGGGAGTAAGTTGTAATGGAGAATTGCTTTACAAGGACAAAAATAAGTTTTTCAAGGTACTCTAACACGAGGGTCGGTACCATGAAGACTGGTTTGAGGTGGCGTGGGAGAAGAATGTTTGGAAGGACTTGCGGGAGGCTTTTGCCCAGCAGTGGGACAGTAATGGATAGAATAGAAAAGGGTAAGTACTCTCTTCCAGACCGCATTCACACAAAACACTGTCTCTCACTCAGATGCATGGTAAAGTCATGTTATCTTCTGTTTCGTTCAAAAAAAGACTAGCGTGTGGGTGAAGAATATGTTACATAGCAGATACAAGGCTTTGCTTAAGTTCTGTTTCCATCCTGAAGACAAATACCTTGAAGGGTGTTCTGTCGCTGTTATCTTGTCTTATCTTGTCGGTCTCTCTAGAGCATCTTGGAGTCACTCTCAACACTAGAAACGAGTGCCAAGAAAGCTTAATTTACTGACCATTTACTACCAGACAACGTAATACAATAGACAAAACAGCAAAAACACATTCTGCGAGGTTAAGAAACGTGTGCCAGACAATGGTAAAATCCAACCAACTTCACACTTTTATACAGTTTCATGAATACGACAAAATTCTAACTAAAACTCGGCAACAAACTCTTAATTATAGCGAAGAAACTAGCTTTCTTTACACACTGACTCCAACCAGTTTAATACAAAGTTCTCTGAAATCTCTGTGACTCCAACTGTCAAGAAATTGTTTGACAACAACCGTGTACTGACACTGACAGTGACAATCTGTTTTCAGAATTGCCAACTCCAAAAGTTTCAAGTCGCTAGTTTTTTTTTTTTTTATTCTTGATAGGTTCGCGCTTGACCGCTAACTCACCTGATGGATAGCGACGATTTAATATCAAAAGTCGCTAGAAAGTCCATAACTCATTCTACAATGTGGCGCAAAATTAATCATCTATCGGAAGATGTTATAATTATTTCAAATGGCCTCCTACATCAATCATATTTGGTATTTGTAAACTAGACAGCTGCAGAATATAAACATATAAGGAACGGAACGCGATACTCCGCAAGAGCATGGCATATTGTGTCGATTCTTTTGACCAATAATCGGTCGGTGTTGTTAGCGCAGCGTGCATTTTGACGTCGATTTCCTAATCGTGTCGCGCTAACTGAGGAACCATAAGAGACCTTGCAGGGTGTGGTCGCCACCGGACTGGTCGTTCTGCTAAGAATATCGACGCTGTGGCTGCCGATGTCGTTGAGAGTCCAAAAACATCAACCAGATGACTGGTCACGTTATTGGGCATCATCAGACGGACACTACAGTGAATTTTAGTGAAAAACTTGGTGAACACGTGGTTTCAAAAAGACGATGCAAACGCACACACTGCACGAGCCACAATGATATTGTGAAGGATGCATTTCCTGGTCGCCTAATCTCCCTTTTTGACGATTTTGCATTGCCAGCAAGACCGTTCGATCTAACCACCATAGACTTATTTCTTTGAGGCTGCTTAAAGCCGCAGGTTTACGCCAACAAGCCTCAGACAATCGCAGCCGTTATAGAGAATATTCGACAGGAATGCTAACAGTTATCACCGGAAATCTTGCGCAAAATCATGGAAAATGCGTTAAAACAGGCACAAATGTGTATCGATTGACACTGGCGGCAGCCACTTGACTGATATCATCTTTTTCACTTAACAGAAAAAGTTGTACAGGTCCTAATAAAGATTTCCATCACTCAAAATATTTTTTTTTAATTTAATAAAAAAGTTATACAAAAACAAAATTGGATGATTAATTTTGCGCCACTGTGTACAAGAGTGTGCTTGTTAGAAATTAAATTTTATATAAATATTGCATCGTCCGCAATAAAAATCGTTAAATTATCAACAGCAATACAGTAATGCGTCATTCTATAATCAGTTTATTGTTACTTTAGAGTCAATAATAGCATTGAGTTTTAAGTGCTGATTAATACACATTTGTGCGTGTCCGAAAATAAAATAGAGTAGGTTCTCTAATGAAACTTTGTTTTTAGCGACAAAGTCTCTAAATTGGCAATATTGTCAGTTTTTTTAACATTTTTTTTCAGGATTTAAAAATCAGGCTACTGAGACCTTTCAGCATATGGATTTTAACTGTCTTCAAAAAAGAAGATACTGTTCACCGATATTGTTTTTTTTTTAATTTTATTGAACGAGTATACTTTCGAATTGATCCCACAGATACCTTTATTTTGTTATGATCTAACATTGAACTTCGAACATAATTATGGAACGGAACATCTCATAGGATCATATCGATGACTAACTAACATCGAACTGATCTAATGATGAAACCGAAAGGTACCTACCGAAACTCTGTACTATATCAATGTATCCTAGCCGTGTTTGGGCAAGAAACACGAACTACTATAACTACTACTACACTATAGACGGATGGTCAGGCCTTCTGACGTCTGACTATCAGTAAAGACTGTCAAAGATAGAGCAGCTACGAATGGCAACCGGGACAAACGGGCTTGCGTGGTTTCCGAGGCACGAGGTGCCAGTAATGTCGTAGATAAACTTAGAAAAGTACATATAAATTGAAAAAATCCCATTCAATTCATTCAAATTCGAAACCAGACAAGTTTATTGTCCGGTTTCGAACCCGCAACCTCATGATGAGAGGCGAGTACCTTAACCACTGGGCCACCACGACGACACAGTATAGATATATGGAACTACCTACAAATATTCGAAACGGCACACACACACAAACATACGTATCGACGAGACTCCTAAGCGTTTCTCTCGGTCCTGTCAGTAGCGAATGCCGCTTAGGAGTCTCGTCGATGCGTATGTTTGTGTGAGTGAGCCGTTTTGAACATTATTTTGTATAGGTAGTTTCCGTACTGTTCCATATATCTACCTATACTGTGACGACGATCAACACCTATTGGCGTAGCGTGGGATTTCGCCGCTTAGGGCCGACCGGAAACACGATGAAGCCTTCCCTAGAGGAAGGCTTACTTCTTTAGATTGAATAATATATTTTTCATTACTCATACTATGTATAAAAGTAGCGGGTTGAAAGTAATATTTTTCATCCCTAGGGAGAATCGCTTTCAACTGACAGCTATCAAATTATTATTATTTTTAAAACTAGTTCTATTTTCACATTTCTATTGAACCATGTCCAAACTTTCTACACAGCCAGTTAATTACAGCGCGATGTAAAATTGAAATAATTTAAAGATAGGTACAAGTAAAGAACTTTTCAACACACTTGCTCAGAAAGTGACTCTTATTGCACTGCACTTAGGTATATAATGGCACTCGTTACCAAACTGTGACATTTTGATTACCATTACGCACTAGTGCTATAATGTAGTTAAAACCTTTTTGTTCAACCTCTTTGTTCGCAAAACAAATTTTGAATTCGAATGCGTTCAATAGTATATAAATTAGTGTCTTGCTTACCTACTTATTTCATCCAATTTCAAAGTTAAAATGGACAAATTTAACTTGTACAAACGATTTAATTAATAAAAAACATTTAGTAAATAAATCGTACACTCAAATAAAATTTGTTTTTTTTTTGTGGTCTATGGCCATTTTAAGATGCGCGCGGTTTTTGGCGTGATTTTTTTTACTCCAGTGAAGTTCAGTGGCTGTATTAATTAAATAAAATTAAATACTACAAAATCATTGGAAAATGTTACATCCGTATTCTATTGTCACCACGAAAGACATTATCGTAAAAACTTTTCACGCAAAAAAACATAAACGTAAGACTAGGCAGTATGATCAAAATACCTTAGCCTTCCTCTAGGGGTAAATAAAAAAAAATGATGCGCGCCCTTATGAAAACAGATTTTTACCGCCATGTCACAGAAAAGTTTTTGAAAAAAAAAGAAAGAACAAACATTATCAATTGAATAGGGAAGATACAGACATAGTTTACTAGTTTTACTGTTGTTTTCTTCGCAAGTGTAGTGAAATAATTGCAATTAACTAAATTAAAAGTGATTCTTCAAATATCTGTAACGTTAATCTCATTCAAAAGTGGTGACGAGGGACGCTTAAATCTCAACCAATCAAAATAAAGTTTAATTTCATCAAACAAAACGCTTACACTTAACTATTTCACCAACACAGTTAGAAGCCAGCGTAGCCGAGTGTGTATGGTGTCGTCCACGACATGCAAAGTGTGGTGAACTCAAGTTCAAATCCGACTTAAACACATGTTCTTTTTGGATATTTTTGAATTTTTTTAAAAGTTTTTTATGCAAAGAACAGTTACTATTATTCTTTGTGGCTTTTTTAGAACATTTTAATTACATTTTAAGACTTTTGTAATTATTATTATAAATATTCTCTGAAAAACATGGAAACCTGCAGTAACATTACTTTTAGGAAAAGCCGCATGCGACGCTCTCTTTCTTGTTTCTCCAACGAATCTGTTAACAGTTTGTCATCAAACTTAAGCGTCAAAAGTATGATAGACCTTTCTACGCACCTAAAAAATGATGAATCGTTTTACTTAATAAATACAATTGAACATCTTAAGGAGAAGTTATGCAGCGTGCAGCTGGAAATTGAAGCACTCGGCCAAGAAAATGCTTCGTTGAAACAACAATTAGCTGAAGAAAAGATTAAAACAGGGCATTTTAGAAAGATGTACAACACGAGCAGAAATGCCAAAAGTACTATTTCATCTCGCAATATAGGAATCTCCGAAAAATATTGTCTAAATAAAAGCAAAGTATCGGCTAGAAAACTAGATTTAGACATAGACTTCCATACCCCAGAACCATCTTCCAGCAGTACTGTTACTGATACTCTTAGAGACGGAAATAAAACAAAAGCAACTAACATGAAATGTTCAGAATCAAATTACAATGCAGTTGCAGAAGAAAATACACAAAAGCAGCCCTTATACACCGAACTAAAATACGAAAAGATAATAAGTAGCAAACCTAGAAATGGTACCATTCTTATTCTATCGGATGACCAAGGGAAAGGCATAGTTGAAGGCCTGCTGAAGAATGAAAATAAATTTATTATGAAGAAATACGCCATATCAGGGATTAGGAAACCAGGTGCGAAAACAGAAGAAGTACTGTTGTGTTGTGATAAATTAACAAAAAACTTTTCGAAAAATGACAGTGTAATTCTAATGACTGGTAGAAATGACTCAAACCCTATTAAATTTATGGCTGAAATGTCTGCTGCAATTAAGGTTATGAAAAATTGTAATATATTTATCGTTAGCGTTAAGTACAATGCATTCCTGAATGAGAGTAAACTTAATTGTCAATTGAAACTTCTCTCACAAAACTATAAAAACTGCAATTTTATTGAAGCAAATAGTTATAATAGCATTATAAAACAACTCATTCAAAAAATAAACATTGTTCAATACTACGATAAATATCTTCTGTTCAACGACAATAAAGGTTTAAATGAAAAATCAACTGGTTCAGAAAACATTTTGAAAATTCCAGAAATTGTTTCTGGTCCGGTAGTCAATCACGGCACGTTTAAACCGGCTGAATCGATACATCAACCTAAAAAAGGTACTATTCCTTATTATTTTCGCAAAATTGATAATCCACAACTCATGTCTAATTACAAGTCTGCAGAAAATATGGTGATAAGTAAAGAACTATTTTTTCGTAGCCAATAAGAAAAAACATAGTAGAAGCAGTTTTTCAGTTCTTCATCAAAATATTGCTGGGGCTTTAAACAAACTTAATGATATAGACTTAACTATTAATGAAATGCGTGAATTTGGTTTAACTTCTTGAGTAGCGTAATTAGAGACACAATAGTAAGACAATAGCGCACGACCGCCGGCGTTCGTGCGGGGATCAACAGCTTAAATATAGACGTAATATGTCTAACAGAACATTTTGTCGTTAGAGGGGAAGAAAAGTACCTAAAACTTAATAATTATTATCTTGGTGCTATTTATTCACGATCAGATAAGCGACGAGGAGGAACCTGCATACTTTGTAAAAATCATCTTCAAATTACAGAACTAAAAGAAATAAATGAGTTTTGCATTGATAAGCACTTTGAAATTTGTGGCCTTGAAATCAAATCTATACATGTAATCATACTATGTGTATACAGAACGCCCTCATCTAACATAAATATTTTTTTTGAAAATTTAAACAAAACTTTATTGAAACTGCAACACAAAAAAAGTAAAATTATAATTTCTGGAGATTTCAATATAAACCTTTTACACAAAGACAAAAATAGTACAAAATTTAAAGAGCTCATTTCAAATTACGGTATGCGGTGCCACATTCAAGAAGCCACCAGATTAAATACATGTATCGATAACATTATTAGTAACATCCCAAACATCGTAGGTACAATTCATAATGTCTGTTTATCTGACCATAACACAGCACAGGTAGTAGAATTCGAATATGATCAAAAACTTAGATCAGGATATTATTTCACATACCTAAATGATCAGAGCAAAGATAATGTCGACAAATTTATTAACCATATAAGCAATTTATCTTTTTCTGAAATTTATAACATTTCTGACACGAATGAGGCCTTTGAATCCTTTCACGACACTGTCACTCTATTCTATAAGTTGTGTTTTCCGCTCATCAAAGTAAAAAAACAATTCAAATACAGTAAATTAAAATGGATAACAAAGGGGATTAAAATGAGTAGTAAAACTAAACGGCTATTAAGATACAAATATTATTTAAACAAGACATGTGACAATAAAACTAGATTCAAGACATACTCTAGTTTGTTAAAAAAGTGTATTAATAACTTACAGTCTTTATGTAACCTTAAACATATTGCATGTTCAAAAAACAAAGGTAAAGCTTCATGGGATATTGTTAAACGAAGTACGGGTAGCGAAACATCTCGTGAATATATTAACAGTCTAGTTGATAATGATATTATAGCTACATCAGGCTCAGATATCGCGAATATTTTCAATAACTTCTTTATTGATATAGTTGAAACCAACACATCCTTGCAAAGCAAAACTAATAACTTGAGTAATATTAAAAGTAACGACAACAGTATTTTTGTAAATCCTACTAATCCTACTGAAATTTTTTCTGTATTAAAATCATTAAGAAGCACCAAGGCAGCCGGTTACGACGATATTTCTACAGACCTTTTAAAAAATATCGCTCAGTACATAGCAGAACCACTGTCTTACATCATCAACTTGTCATTAGAGCAAGGCTGCTTCCCAACAAAACTCAAGGTTTCTGTGATAAAACCACTTCATAAAAAAGGGTCAAAAACAGATAAAAATAATTACCGCCCGGTTGCTCTGATACCGATTCTATCGAAGGTTTTTGAAAGAGTTATGTATAAAAGAATTCTCTCTTTCTTTGATCGATATAATATTCTAGCTAAGGAGCAATATGGGTTTAGGAAGAATAGATCGACTTCGCTAGCAGCTTTTAACCTTGTCAAATCTATTTTGAATAACATTAACGCTAGAGTTATAACATCAGCTCTGTTCTTAGATTTAAGCAAAGCTTTCGATTTTGTTCACCATTCAACTCTCATCGATAAATTGAATAAAATCGGAATACGAGGTCCAGCCTTACAATGGTTCGAATCTTATTTATCCAATAGAAGTCAAATCACAAGAATCACTAAATTCGATGACAAAATTAACAGTATCATCAATTTTGATTCACAATCTCGACATAATTACTTCGGAGTACCCCAAGGAAGCATCTTAGGGCCACCATTATTTCTTGTATATGTTAATGATCTTCCTCAAGCACTCGAGCAAGATTGTGTTCTTTTTGCTGATGACACGACGGTAATCCTAAATTGTAAAGACATTGAAACTTACGAGTCAGATATAAATAACACCTTACACAAAATTATATCATGGTTAGAAAACAACGATTTAAAGCTAAATGTAGAAAAAACTAAAATATTAAATTTCAAAACGCAAAAAGGTAAAAACATTCCACTTAAAATATCTCACAAGAACCAATTAGTTGAACAAGTACGTAAAACAAAATTTCTTGGAATAACACTGGATGAACACTTAACCTGGAAAGACCACATTGACGAAATATGCATGAAAATTAACAGATTTGTTTTTGCCTTAAAAAAAGTTAAAGAAGAAACATCTAAACCGACTGCTATGATGGTGTATCACGCCTACATATGTTCCATTATTCGATATGGTATCATTGTTTGGGGGAATTCCTCTGAGATGTCCAGAATACTGATAGCACAAAAAAAATGTATTCGCGCTATTTTTAACATGGACTGGACCGAATCATGCAGACCAGTATTTAAATTACACAAACTTCTTACCGCTCCATGTATTTATATTTACGAAATTGCAAAATTTGTTAAAACAAATTTCTCTCTATTTGAAGCAAAAAATAATTTTAACAAGAGAAAAGTTACTCAGTACTTACTAAAGATCCCTGTGCCTAGAATAGAAATGTACAGACGCAGTTGCGTATATATGGCACCACTTATTTTTAACTCGTTACCTAGCTGGATGACTAAATTACCTTACAAAAAATTCTGTGTAGTTTTAAAAAAAACTTTTTACAAAAAAAATACAACCGACTTCAAAGTAAAAAAAACACTGAAAAGTGCAAAATAACTTTAATTTCGGAAGTCGGTGTTTCTATAATAGTTTTGTCTCTTCGTTATTTAACACCGACTTCCGAAATTAAAGTTATTTTGCACTTTTCAGTGTTTTTTTTACTTTGAAGTCGGTTGTATTTTTTTTGTAAAAAGTTTTTTTTACACTTTTTAGTTATGGTACCACCACTAAAAAGTACCCCTCAGCCAAACTTAAATACCTTATAGCCAGAATGCATCTCATGACAATTCTAATAATCCCAAAAACGGTTAGATTACATTAATTTATTACAGAGTTCCGGTGCCTAACTTCAGGCTTCATCATCAGATCAGTTTGATATATTCCCCCTCTACTTTCAGTCAGTCATCGACTACACGTATAAACAAAGCAATTTTACTTGTTACGACGGTTCTGCTGTGATCCTATGAGGAGTTCTGTTCCATATCTTCGAAGTTCATGATCAGATCATAACAATATTTCTATGGGACCAACTCGGAAGCATAACCTTTCAATCAAAAAAAAATTTTTCAAAATCCGTCCACAGTTGACCGAGAAATCGGTGAACATACATAAAAAAAAAAAAAAAAAAACATACATTCAACCGAACATATAACCTCCTCCTTTTTGAAGTCGGTTAAAAAAATTTTTTCAAAATCCGTCCACAGTTGACCGAGAAATCGGTGAACATACATAAAAAAAAAAAAAAAAAAACATACATTCAACCGAACATATAACCTCCTCCTTTTTGAAGTCGGTTAAAAATGGTTGATATCGCATAGTTTTTACTCAGTAGGCGAATTTCTAAATAAAAAAACTTGTCAATCCTACCACTTTAGGAATGTTTTGTAGTCTTTATTAATGTGTTTTATTTTTAAGTATTTCATTTACCATCTCTGGTAATTTGGTTAATGTGTGTCTAATATTATTTAGTTTAAATAATTTGGGTAAAGATTTGTTTATATTCCTGTTTTATTAACCGTAGAACTCTAGATAGTTGTGAGTTACTTTATGTTACTAAAACACTATCGACTAAATATTTGCATGCCATCACGAAATGGCGGAATGTGTCTTTGCACTTAGTCTCTTTTATATAACACCTTTTGTACCTACCACATTTTACGCAAATAAATGATATTATTATTATATTATTATTATTATTGAAAAACGTCGTATGACACACGTGAGTAATTACTGATTACCGTTCTTGGCTCTCTTAAGACCCTCGCCTCGGCTCGGGTCTCAATACCGACTCGACGGTAATCACTAACATTACACACTTGTATCATAAAGTACTATTAGATTGCTTTTTAGTACTTTAGGGCTTTTATTTTTATTTTGTAATAGTTTTGTATTAATATTAGATAAATGATAAATACAATTTTGTGTAAAAGAATAAAGAATATATATATTTTTAAGTGACTTATTTTTTTCAACTATTTCTTTAAAATACTTACTTTATTTAAAAAAATATTATTTAAAAATATCTTTATCTTTTTAATTATAATGAAAATGATAAATATAGGCTGATTAGCTGGCCGGCCACAGAAAAAAAAAAACAAAATAGGCGGGAAAATGACAATCCGACAATCCGATCTTCATTGTTCTTTCGAGTTGTAGAGTTTTGTTTACATTTCCGTACACGATAAGTTCATCAGATTCAGATGTGGATATAACGCCTGACTTCACAAGAGAAGAGGTTATAGCACTAGTGGAAAACCTTTTACCGCTTAAATCAGAAGAAAGATACCTGCCTAAAATCATACGACGGCTCAGGTTTTACAAGTTTTTTTATTAATTTTATTTTTACGTTCCTTGTATTCGTAATGAAAAGCACAGTGTTTACCTCGGGCTAAAGACTTATTTAGTCCCTCGAACTATTGGCGACCTCGCTACGCTCGGACGCCAAACTCCTTCTTGGGACTAAATAAATTACTTTCACCCCTAGCGTTGTCGTAAGCTTGTCGCTGCCATTAGGCCCCGACATGAACAGGTAACAGGGCACGTGATGCAGGATGGAAGGTGGGACAGGTCTGCGGAGACACGACGCACAAACACTGAATATTAGAAACGTCCGAGATCCCCCGTCTGTGGTGTGTCTTTGCTGCGCCCAACCTGGATGCGGAGTCTGTTTAGAGTTTTCCAGGTTGGCCATTGCAACTTGTGTCCAGGCGAGAGGTTCTCCGACGGCTCGATAAAATCAGCAGTAGGTTTACGCATCTCCCGCCAAAGGTCGCATTTAAATCCGTGTGGCCCACGCTTTAGTTTCTTACGCAAGTATCTAGTTCTTATTAATAATATAGCATCTTTTTTTTTTTTTTCGGTGGGAAAATCATCTTATGACATCCCCCGCCCTTGGGCGGGGCGGGAGATAGTGTCAGACTTTTACTGACTAAAAACCCACTCCTGTTCCTTCGTAGTCTTTCGTACCAGGGCCGAGTCTTCCTTTCAGAATCAGACCCTTGGCCCCAGTACCCTGCTAGGCCCCTACAGTTGCTGACATCTCCTTGAGGCGCGCGTGGACTTGGGCTCGGTCCGGACGGTTACCGGACGGTCGGACGGCGAACAACCCATTGCTCGCCGTCCGCAAGCCTGCGCCTACGATGGCCGGAAATCGGGATCGGAATCCCGGCGGCGATTGGGACGTGAGGACCGTTGCCTCACGCGATCGGCCGCCTCCTTTGCTAGCATTACTGCTTCGCAGAAGGAGGCGACCGCCTGCCACTCCTCCTCGCTCCGGACCATGGCCTGTACCAAGGCCCGGCGCGAGAGATCGCCGCCGCCGATCGCCCTCACGAGGACACGGCGTTACTCTGCCCAAGCGGGACACAACTCCACCGTGTGCTCCACCGTGTCCTCCGGGTGGTCCACACAATGGTGACACCCGGGCGTTTCTTCCGCACGAATCCGGTGCAGGAACCTCCCGAACTTACCATGTCCGGTGAGGACCTGCGTCATGCGGAAGGTAAGGACGCCGTGTTGCCTTTCCAGCCACTCCTCAAAGAGGGGACTTACCGCCATAATTATGGCGTGCCCAGCACTGGGTTGCGATAGTCGCTGTCGCCATTCCGCCATGAGACCCCGCCGGAGCTCTGTCCGCCATGCCGCGACTTATCGTGGCAGCGGAGTTTCGCCCCGACGTTGCATCTCCACGCGCAGATCGTGCATGCGTGCAAGGCCTGTTGCCACCAGATCCCATGGTGGCTGGCCAGCAAGGAGGCTCGCCGTAATAATATAGCATCTGGATCTTAGTAATAAGACAAGCTTGTAAATCAATGCACGGTTAGGTCACGGTTAGTGCTATTAATATTCCCGTTGTAATGTAATTTGTTATCGACGGATTTTCTGTCCAAAAATGTTGAATACCTAAGTTCTTATTTGTTCAGTTGGTAAGTATGTAGTTAAGAGGGTCCTTTTTCACTCGCATATCGTCAACATCGAGCAAGGTTTAAAAGCTTGTTACTTCATCTAACGCAATCCAACGTGATGTTTGAAAAAGAGGCAACGCAAAAAAAAGAGATAACGCCTGAAAACTCTGTTAGCATTCGGTAATTCAGTGATTTACTGGAATATTTTACAAAACTTGTTCCAGAAAATACGTGTTTTCTTAAACCCATAATAGTTTTTGAAAAAAAATGTTGTCATTCAGAATCGTGATTAAATTTGCAACGCTTCTATTGTTATACATTTTTGACTTTTTAATTTTTGAGTAAATTATGAAGTGTCATAGCAGATTTTCAGAGGTCTTTAGGTACTCTGGATTAGTTTTACAGAAATTTATAAATTGTTTTTTTTTGTAATTGATATAAACTAGTGCTTGACTGCGATCCCACCTGATGGTAAGCATTTCTATAGAAGCTTAGATAATATCCACAAGATACTGTGTTTCCAAAATATCTAATAAAAATGTGTAATAACGTCATAATGGTGTAAGTGTGGTTGTATGAAAAACAGGGAAAATGTATGTCGAGTTGGATGCCCTTAAATCCTTATTTATGGGTTAGTGTTATAAAACTTTTGTTTCTGACTTTAGGTTAAGTGGTAGATAAAAGAACAGTTAATAAAGATAAAGTGATTAATAATCCTCGCCGCATTGTCAGTCAAAATATTTATTAGCCCGTGTCTCAGAGAGCCTTTGATTTCAACTGTCATCTTTAGATCTTTGACAGTCGTTACCGATAATCAGAAGCCAGAAAATCTTCCAGAAGAACTGAATAATGTTGTTACCCAGTTTCAGGTTGGTGGAGGTCAAATAGGCAGTCGCTTTATGTTTGCAATTTTGTTAGTTTTAAGTTTGCAATATGTTAGTTTTAAGTTTACGCCTTTTCCCGCAAATAAAAAGTTTTTCTTTCTTTCTTTATATATAAAAAAAATATTTTAAAAAATAAAACAACCGACTTCACATCAAAAAACACTAAAACGTTTTAAATAACTGCAATTTCGGAAGTCAGTGTTTCTGGTTTATTTATTTTTTTGTTATTTAACACTTTTTAGTTGTGATACACCAGAGTAGCCATTTATCTACATCTCACTCTCTCTCTCTTATATAGCGTAGGTATAGCCAGAGTATCTACATCTCAAGAAAATTCCAATTAGCCTAAACACAGCTAGGATACGTTGTTTAATAATGAAATTCCTGTGCCTACCTTCCACCTTCCGGCTCCATCATCAGATCAATTCGATAGTACCTTATAGCCAAAGTGCATTTCATGATAATTCTAATAAGCCCAAACACGGCTAGGATACATTGATTAATCACGGAGTTCCGGTGCCTACCTTCTGGATTCATCATCATCAGATTAGTTTGATGGTACCTACCATTTATTTATTTGTATTGTCATAGTTGCTTAACTATCTTGATTATATCTATGTGAGTATGAAGTTCCGTTGCCCATTTCTTCCACTTCATCAAATGTTACTTTTTGACTTTAGATGCTTGAGTTCTCGATGAAAATACTAAAATCACTAGGTATATCGTTGCGTATAATAGATATTTGCAGGGTTTTTTTTTTGATGGTTGGAAATTATCTTATACCTCGCTCTAGGATGGAGCGATATGGTGGTATTAGACTTTTATTAATAAAACGCGCGTTTTATGCTCCCTTAGTTGCCTTTATCGATCTAGGAACACGAGATTATTTTTCAAAAATTGATCATGGCCCTAATAGACATCCGCCATGTTAGGCCCCTTTTTTTTATAGGTGGGAAAATAATCTTATGACAAATCCCGCTCTTGGGCGGAGCGGGAGATAGTGTCAGACTTTTACTGACTAAAAACCCATTCCTGTTCCTTCGTTGCCTTCGTCCCAGGGCCCCGGTTTCATTTTCACACTACCCATGGCCCCAGTAGGCTTAGACCCTGCTGGGCCCCTACGATTTGCTGACATCTCCCTGAGGCACGCGCGGAACAAACAATACGCGCCGTCGACGACTTGGGCTCGGTCCGGATGGTTACCGGACGGTCGGACGGCGGGCCACCCACGGTTTTGCTGATATCCCTTTGAGGTACGCGTGGAACACTAGGCACCGTCGATGACTGGGGCTCGGTCCTTTCCTTACCGGACGGTGATGAGCTACCGTTGCTTGTCGCTCGAAAGCGGCGCCTACGGTGGCCGATATCTTTGCAGGGATAGGATTATAATACATAAGGTGAGAAAAGAAAATAATAGATGATGAAATAACTGTATTCTATTCATGAGAGGTAAATTAATTATATATGTCGTGGCTAGATGATAGAAATTGATCACAGAAATTGGCCATATCATGAATGATATGGCCAAGTTAAACTGGCCAGGCACCCTAGCCAAGTTACAACCGTTTCGTGTCGAATTCCGTTCTCCAATCGGTAACGCCTCGGTGTCAGCAATTGTAGAAAACGATAAGTTAGTAGCCATGTTGACGCGCCTGAGTCGGCCGCTCATTGTACAATGTCGTTCTACAATAACAGAGGATGTAGCGTTGAACATTGTAGAAACGATATCAATTCATTCTATAATTTTGAACGATGTGAACATGGCTACGAATTTTCTATTCGTTTGTTCTGACCACGTGACTTAACGTTGAGATAGATGTCATTCCCATACATTTGATTAGTTTTCGACTAGCGTTAACGATTGCAGATTATCAACTTGGCTAGGGGTGCAGATCGTTTTAAACGTTAAACTTTAATGATATTATGTCAATCCTCGTTTGGCCTATTTTCTTTAGATTTTTCATTATCAAAGAAATCCTACATCAATTATATGGCCAAACGAGGATCGACATATCATCAAATGTTAACCTTTAAAGATCTAGCCAGTTTTAGTTGGCCATATTATCATGAAGTGATCAATTCCTATGATCTGGTTACGACATATATATGAAGTTAACATGGAAGATTGATAGAATATAGTAAAAATACAGATTTCGGTCTGACATAAACTTCACAGGCCTGGAAAGCTCGAGCAGCCCCAGTGTGGCTTTTAGAGGTCCGTGGAGTCCGGAACATACGTAGCGTGGTATATGTAAAAAGTAACCGTCTTTAACTTATGTTTACTAACATGCAAGGCATTATTATCATTGACATTATTATCGTTGATTTCAATACTGTGATATCGAAAGGAGATCGCATGAGTTAGGTTTTTTATAGCTAACGAACTGGCTTGTAAAATATACTTTTAAGGATTTTGCTGTTCTAGAATAGGTTTAAAAATTGAGTAGAACAAAGAAATGTCTAGTTTTTTCAGTTCGGACATAACCATTGCAGCGCGATGAGCTGATATCGAATCCTGAAGAATAATATACCTAAGTAAAAAAGTAATAGCCTCCCAAGAGTTTTATTCAAGTAGAAGATCCCCTACCGAAGTCTACCATCGCAGAGCTGCGACAATACTGTATTGAGTGTTTGTTATCTACATAAATTGAATCTAGTGAAATATATTAAATACTGGCACTATTAACCTTCGGTATGCCTGGTAGGGTCCGTCAGACCCACCTGTGTACATAAACCATTGTATTTCCTTCAAGATTCATTTATTTCGTCAGAATATGGTACATAATTATGGTCTTAAAATAAATTAATGGTCTCATCACATTCTGCCACGAGTGGCGTGCAAATATTTGGTAGGAACATATACATTTTTAAAACAAAAATATTATGTTAGTAATGAGTTATTATTATGTTAGTACGAAACAAAAATTTACAATTTATGGCATGTCATCTAAAAATATAATGTGGATTAAATTCAAAATAATATTCAATGTCAAATTATTAGAGAGAGATGTCAAAATTTATAAAAATATTAAAATTATTAGAGAGAGATGTCAAAAATTATAAAATTACAATTCAATTAGGATGTCAAAGTATCATTCAAATAGTCGTTTAAATTATAATAACATTTTTTACACAACAAGTATTTAAGTTCCTTTTTAAACCCATTTAAATTTAAGTCCTTAATCGATTTTGGGATTTTATTAAACACTTGTCCCCACAAGTGCCACTATGCAAAATGTACTTTTTCTCATTAGAGCTGTTTTGGCTTTACGTCCGCGTAACATATCATTCCGCCTGTTACGTTTCACAGTGTCGGATAAGTTAGGAAACAGGTGTGAGTTTAATTTGACAAATAAGGCAATTTCATAAATATATAAAGACGGCAGTGTAAGAATTTTATATTTTTTGAAAAATGGTTCACAGCTGTCCGTAACTTGTAGTTTGAACATGGCTCTGATAGACCGCTTTTGTGCTTTAAAAGCAGTTTCTCTATTAGTTGAGTTGCCCCAGAATATAATACCGTATCTTAATACAGATGCTACAAGGCCATGATACGCTGTAAGTAGTGCAGCTATGGAAACAGTAGGGGCAAGTTTATACAAGGCATAGGATGAACTACTAATTTTCTTAAATAGCGCTTCAATGTGATCCTTCCAATTAAGTTGTCTGTCAATTATTAAACCTAGAAATTTTGCACTATCTACATCGTGAATTTTGTTATTTTGATATTGGACATTCATTTTTAATATAGGTTTTTTATGGCCAAAATGCATTATTTGTGTTTTGTTAAGATTAATTCTTAAATTATTATTATCAAGCCAAGAAATAATTAATTTTACCGCGCTATTGACCTCGGCTTCATATGAATCAGGTTTATTACATTGTATTGTTACCGTACTATCGTCAGCAAAAAGTGATATTGGGAAGTTTATAGCTTTGGGCAGGTCATTAATATAAATTAAGAACAGTAGAGGACCTAATACACTGCCCTGTGGTACACCAAAATATACTGTGCGTTCTTTAGACAGATATGTTATTTCTTCTTTAGTTTTAAAATTTAATTTTGTAATAGCGGTAAATTGTTTTCTTTCTGTTAGGTAAGTGCTTAACAAGTCCAAAATGTTACCTCTTATACCGTAGGCGTCAAGTTTATTTCTTAAGATATTGTGGTCAACATAATCAAAGGCTTGTGTCATATCACAGTACACAGCGCAAACAGGTGTCTTATTATCAATATTAGTCATAATTTTATTTAAAAAGTCATAAATAGCCATGTTTATAGTCATATTCTTCCGAAAACCTTTTTGCTCATTACACAAAATCTTTTGTTTTTCTAGGTATGTGTATAGTTCATTATATATATATTTCTCATATATTTTAGAAAAAATCGGTAAAAGCGCAATAGGTCTATAATTTTGCATTAGTTGCTTATTACCTTTTTTAAAAATAGGTTTCACTATGGAGACTTTAAGACGATCCGGAAAAACACCTTGGCTGATACATAGATTAAGAATATGACTCAAATGTTTAGAAATTAAGTCAGCAACATGTTTTATAACTTTAGTAGAAATTTCGTCATACCCTGCGCTATTTGTGTTTTTTAAACACTTTATGATGTTAAACATTTGTACCGGTTGACATGGAGCCATGAACATTGATTTTGGTTTATTTGTGAGGTACGTAGTAGATTTTTTACCTGCTCCGGGTATTGGCATAACTTTTTCTATAAAATAATCATTGAAATGTTCAGCAATTAATTGAGGTTTGTTAATCGTTTTATTGTCAATTTGAATAGTATTTATTGAGTCATTAGGTAGATTTAATTTAGAGTTCTTTATTATTTTCCATGTCATTTTACTTTTATTGTCAGAAGTTTTAATGTTATGGTTATTTTGTGATCGTTTAGTCAGATTAATTATTTTTTTTAGAGTCTTTGAGTAATTTGAATATTTTATTTTATTTTTTTGTGTAGGTCTAAGTCTACACGCCCATAATAACTGTCTTTTTTTAAGACTGCATATTTTAAGTCCTCGCGATATCCATTTCGGTTTTTGGCTTGTTGGTATTTTAATACGTCTAAGGGGAAAGCATAAGTCATAAAATAATTTAAATTGGTCAGTAAAAAAGTTAAATGCATCATTTGGATCATCAATCTGATATATTTCAGAGAATGTTAGGTTCTCAAGGCAGTTTCTAAATTTTATAACATTCTCTGTGCTATAGTCTCGTTGAATTTTATACCAATATTTCAAAGTACAGTTCAATGGTACGGGACACTTAAGCAGCTGCGCAGTGTGATCCGATAGGGCAAATTCTATCACTTCCGTCTTGCATTTTTTTTCGAAATTGTGGGCAAAATTATCAATGCAGGTCTGGCTTTGCAGCCTTGTTGGTTTATCTATAGCTAATGTCATGTTAAAACTTGTTAAAAGATTCCTTAATTCAGATGTCATGTTACTATTTTTCAGTACGTCAATATTTATATCGCCTGCTATAATAATATTCTTACAATTCCTTCTTGTTAGTAATATTAATAGTTGCTCTAATTTACTAAAAAATAGATTTAAATTCCCTGCCTTTGGTACTCTATAAATACATACTATAACTATTTTATAACTTGTCAGTTCAATTGCACAGCACTCTATTACATTAGATATTGAAAGTTCTGAAACCTCTGATAACTCCCTCCACAAATGTCCAGACCGAACCAGAATACAGGATCCACCTCTTTTACGATTTTTCCTGCTGAAACATGCAGCTAATGTGTAATTCGGTACGACAAGGCGGTCCTCATAACCTGACATCATAAAATGCTCGGTTATACATAGTACATCAACAGATTGGTCTTTTTCTAATAGTTCATTTAGACATATAGAGAGGGTGTCTGCTTTGTTAAGCAGACCCGCTATATTTTGGTGTAGAACATAAAGGTGTTTATTCACGAAAAAGATCACTACGAACAGTGTAATCCCTCAAAGGCTGATTATTATTATTACTAGATGATTTATTGTCACATACAATATGTTCTTGGAAATTTTCAGTCTCTATTTTATTTGTATGATACGTAATGTCAGTTTGTACAGATTTCTCTACATATATTTTTTCAATTTGTCTAATTAATAGGTTCTGATATTCTTTTGATTTAAGTTTATAGTCCAAATGCAAGATTTCTCTTAATAAAGATCTAGATAGATTAATTATAAATTGTGTTTTTCGAGGCCGATATCTAGAGTAATTCATATCCCTAAAAATAACATTGTCATACTTTCCACAGATAAACTTTAGCATATAGTTTAATTTGGCTTCATTAAGGTACTTGTTTGATGGAACTTCGCTTATAATCACGTTTGTGTTCTTAGTGGATGACAGCCATGTATGTAAGTACATTTCTGTATCATATGGGTTACATTCATGGCCGCCCCCAACAACAATAACATAGTCATTCATATTGAATTGAGCTATTTCACTTTTTGATGAGTTAATTAGGTGTCTGAATGCAGCACCGGATTTTATGAACGAAAATACCGCATAATCAGATCCTAGTAGCTGACTGAGTAATTGACGAAGTCCATTCCCTTGTTCGTTACATAAAATCATTACACGCTTTTTTGTTTTGTCCTGGCGTGGAAAAGTGTTTCTAGTATTTGTAACGTTATGTGTCAGTTCAGAAACAGGAGTGTGCAATGTATTAGCACTTTCATCATTCTCACAACTGTCTCCATTGGAGAAATTTAGGAAGCTCTTGTTTAAGACACTGTCCTGTAGGTTTCCAGATATAGGTGTGGCAGATATGAACGCTTGACGGCCATCGACACCCGGTGATTTATTTTTGTCAGCCACTGAAATGTTTAATACATCAGCTTTAGGGCTTATCAAGTTTAAGGCCTGAATTGTGTATTCCCTTGAAAAAGTTCTAGGTAAACCAGTCTTCATTAATAATGTCCGTACTCTCCGCTGATATTGGGGCGAGTAGAACTGCCTGGGTAAGTTTTCTTTATTTGAACTTTCTTGTATACCTATTGATTTCAATAATGATATCTTTTTTCCGCAGTCTAGTAAATTACTCTTGAGTGTATTATTTTCAAAGTTTAGGTTGTCAATTTCTGAGTTGGCAGTTTGCAGCTCCAGTTTTAATTTTTCGATCTCCTCCTTCATTAACGCAATTTCTTTACTATTTCCTATAGCGTTAGGTAAACTTTGGTATGAAACATCCATATCATATTCACTGTCGCTAGATGTCATATTTTTATCTATACATATAATAAAACAGTAAAATTATTTTGCGATGGTATTAGTTGGCGCAAAAACTACTGAACCGATCCTGTTCAAATTTTGCATACATAATCCTTATAGGTCAGTGCATCTGTTAGGCTATAAATTATCACGCTATTTACTATGGGGGGTGAGCAATAATCCAAAACGTCGGTGTTGAACGACATTTGCCGCGAGTTCGATTCCCAGCTACAGTTAAAAATTTTGTCATTATTTTATCTTCTTTTTGTAATAAAATAACTTTTACCATTTTTTCAAAATAAAATTGACATTTCTATTCGATATCTTCTGAATATATTGTAAAAACTAATCAAAACAGATAATAAAATCGAATTAGTAAAATATGGCACCACACGCAATTCAGATACTCGCAACGCCATCTAAAGACTCAAAGTAGAAATAATGATGACAATGACAGTTGAACTTCATATTTGATAGATGGCATTGTGTATTTTACGTAATTTCGTGAATGGCGGAAGAAGTGACCATCGCCCACGTTTGCAGACAGTTCTATTGTTCAAAATTGGAGGAAAATAATTATGGTTAAACTGGTGTTAGACGGAGGCATTATTAACAATCCTACTGCTTTTTTTTTCCATGATTGTAACAAGATAATTGACCATGATTATTCAAGGGATACCAACCAAAAAAGGCGATAAAAGTAAACAAGTATATGTATTTAATTATTGATTTTAAAATAACACGGGCAAATTTTCGTAAGGGGTTGCATGGCACCTTGTGTTGGAAGGCCCCCAGGTAGACCGATGACCTGGTGAGGGTCGCGGAAATCCGATGGATGCGAGACACACAGGAACAGTCATTATGGCGACACTTGGGGAGGCCTATGTCCATGATAATGATAATGATAATGATGGTACTTTTTTTTTATTTTTTTAAGAGTGGAAATCATCCAATGACTTCTCTGGTTGGAGCAAGAGGGCGTGTCAAACTTTTACTGACTAAAATCACACTTGTGCCCTTCAGTTGCGCTTTGAAACATCTCTTTGAGGAGCGCGTGGATCACTACGTGCTGTTGACGACTGGGCTCGGTTCGGTTAATTACCGGACGGCCGGACGGCTAGCTACCTATTGTTCGATGTCTGCAAACCTGCGTCTACCATGGCTGGTCGTCGGGATCGGAATATCGGCTCGGCGTGAGGACGTTCGTTCCCTCACGCGTGCGGCCTCCTCCTTCGCTAGCATTGCGGCTTTGCAGAAGGAGGCGACCACCTACCATTCCTCCTCGCTCTGGACTATAGCCCAAATCAGGCCCCGGCGCGAGAGGTGACTGACGCCGATTGACTCCACGAGGACACGGCGGTGATCCGCCCTTGCGGGACACACCTCTGTATGCTCCACGATGTCCTCCAGGATGGCACCTTGCGACCTAATAATGGCGTGATTTATTGTTTGCAGTTTCTGCTCCATATAAAACGGGGTCGAAAGTGGTTTACGTTCCTGATCACTGATGTATCTCAGATTCCTGGCAGCCTTACGTCGACATCTGGACGTTACCTCCTTGCAGTGAGTGGTGACCAACACTGGAACAACCCTCTGAGGGAGGCCAGTCTCAGGGATAACACTAATCGGCTGCTACATTTGTTTACCGTAATTTCATTGTTTTATGGATACACAAGCTCAGGACTGTTGAGGGTGTTTCGAGCGGTTTCTGTTCCGGATTCGGTTGGAAGTATCCTGATATTACCATTTTGCGAATCGCCCGGAGGACCCGGTGTAACATGCGGTGGAGGTCTATCACATTTGGGTGAACCGCCGTGTCCTCATAGAGGCAATCGGTGACAGTGACCTCTCGGTTTGGCCATCAATATGCGAGTTTGATTGGGCGGAGATACACAAGATTTCGATATACTCAAGATTTCGCCGAAATTCATTCAACGGGGACGTCAGTTAAATACACACCAAAAAATCCCAGGTAAATGAACAAGTAATTTTTACGCCCAAAATGATCAAGCTGCAACAATCAATGCAAGCATGCTCTCGCAAATTCTTCATAAGTACTGTTGTGGAGGAAGATAGTTGATGATGATGATGGTAGTTTTTGGATTAACTGGCTTTTTGGCTTTGCACTATCAGTGCACGTTATTCAGCTGAAGGTTGGTGTCCCGATTATGCTCCTTCATTTACCTCTACCAAAGCTGTCTAACGGCTTAAACTCTTCCGTGAAAAATTATTGAGGTGAGAATTTTACGGGAGGTAACTCTTTCGAACAATCTCGCAGACATCGGCCCTAGAGGGCCCTATCCATTTGCTGACATCTCTTTGAGTCCGGTGTAGAATACAACGCGCCGTCGATTCAGGATTGCTTTGACCAGCCAGCCGGACGGCACCACCGCAATCCCGGTTTGCGATGGCTGGTAATCGCCCTGCGGCTTTCAACACCCGGAGCATCACTTGCAGCGACAGTTAAGGAGTCAGAATGTCCTATCCCTCATAGTTTCAGCCACCTTCTTCGATCGTAGTGCTTCACTGAAGGAGGCTACTGGTTGACATTTTCTCCACCAATCGCCTCCATGAGGACACAGCGGTGCTGGCGCTCCAACCAAGCGGGACCGACTTCCACCGTATGCTCCATCGTATTCTCCAGGCGATCCGCACAATGGTGATACCCGAGTGTTTCTTCCCGTTGAATTCGATACAGATACCTCCCAAAACACCCACATCCAGTGAGTCCTGCACAAAGAGAGGATGCCGTGACGCCTCTGTAGACACTCTTCAAAGACAGGCATTACCGCTGCGATTGTGACGTGCTCACTGTGGCGAGGGGTTAAAATCATACAATGTTGTTTCACCAGAACATAAATCAGAAACATACATAAACTAATTTCTTTTCTTTTGGGGTAGGCAGAAATGCCAACTGCTACGACCCTTACATACTCTTACTATTCATTGACATTCATACATTTGGATCTGGACGAGTACATACATTTGCGTTTTTACTTTTAATCATTTTATGTTAAAGTACAATAAATAATTGCGTTGCTTTCAGAATGAATTGCAAGCTCAGAATGATTGTACGTTTTTACAAACTTAACGCAGACGAAGTCGCGGGCAACAGCTAGTTGTGAATATTTTGTCTTCTTTGGGTAATGTTGTCGTAATTATCCATTATAATTTGAAATAAATACAAAAAGTGATTGGAGTGACTTTACCGGAATCGAACTCAAGACCACCACCACGTCGGTCACGAGCACTTTATTCTTAGCTATCCAAACCATTAACAGAGCAGTCGTAAAACTCGACCTCTTGAACAGAAAAGAACTGCTTTATCGACCAATGTTTTTACTGATGTTAGTGTTCGATCTTTTAATTAGATGTCACTGTATGCGTTGATTACTTAGCAGATCTTCAAACTTTTGATGAGTAACCGTTCACAACTTGGGAATAATTGCATTCTAGGCACTTTTTCAAAGGGTTTCAAAGTAATTTTGCTTTTTGATCACTTGCATTGTTCATAGTTTTTGATTATTATGAAAATCAATATGTTTATCTTTTATAAAATTAGGTTTATTGTCGCAATAGTAGCACTGGATTCACAGTCACAATTTTGTCACTATTTCTTACATGTTCTTTAAGATAACACTATCACAGGTTATTATGCACTTAATTGTTCGATTAGTGGTGATTTTAGGTTTAGATGAATGCAATTACTATTTTATTGACGAAAATATAGTCAGAGCCGATACGTATCGTGACAGTGGCGCCACCAGTTGAAATTCTATTCTTTTGTTAGAATTCTAACTTCAAATTCGAATTTCGCGCCTAACCGCACTTAGTAGCTGGCCGTTATGAATTGCTAGGCGCCCACCGCCCGCTACCTCAGTCCGGTCCGGAGCGCGCTCCTGTGGTAGTAGGATGTGCATATAGTTTGCGCGGGTCTCACGGACCCCACCAGGCATACGACGTGACGTTTCTGTGTTAGTATTTGTTATCTGTGTTTTTGGAAATTAAAGTTATTTTTGGGTTTTTAATATAATATTTTTTACGTTATTTTAATTTCAAAATGGGGAGCTATCTGTACGATGTTGATATTAGTAATTTATTATTCTTTTCGATTGAAAAACATTTGTAGTCAAGAAAAAACAACAATCACCTATCTAAAGATCTTCGCAAACGAATAGGTAGTCATTTGGGTACCCAGGATGACTCGCCGTTAAAAAAATTGACTCCTGGTATAAAACGTAGACGCTACGTATGCCCAGTCAAGAAAAATCGCAAAACGCAATATATTTGTGAGACCTGTAAGAGTCACTTATGTCTGGATCATGCAATTTTCCAATGTGCAATTTGCTAGAAGTGGTGAAGACTGAATATTCTTTAGTTATTTATAAGTACATAGAAGTGCCTTATATATTTATATAGTCTGATTGAGATCTCTTTAGTTTTTAATAAGTAAAGTGTGTTATAAGACTAACGAAGTTTAAAATCTTTTTTAAAAACACTACCTAAGTTTAATTGGAAAAATAATTATTACAAGTTGTTGATTTGCAATATTTTTTTATTTTATTTTCTAACATACACCTTTAGTAAAAATATTAGTACATTTTAATAACTTATTTATCAATAAATATTTGAGAAATTACAAGTTAAATATCCGGGTCTAATAAAACCACCAGGCATACCGTGTAACTTTTTGCCACCAGGCATACCGAAGGTTAAGTACATAATGTAGAGACAATGATGTGTAAAAACAATGGTAGGTAGATAATATCAGTTCATATGAAATGTTTTGAAAGTATCAAATAAATCGACATTAAGCAACCAACTGCGAATAACAATTTAAAATTTCCTGTAATTCACTTTTTAAACAGTCAGTTGCATTTAAAAGTCATCTAAATTGAGATACAAATGTAATTCATCCAAAGCTTGTATATGAAAATTTGGTTTTACCGATAAAACCGCATATTCTTACACGCTATTAATCTTAGCTTCAACTGTAACTTTTTATGGTACAAAGAGTATATCTATCTATGTATAAAATTTTCCGATTTCATCAGATTTCAAGTGTCAGGTTCTAATGCCAAATAGGATTTTACTTCATTAAGTTAAACCTAACTTCGAAACCCGAAGAAAACTGCTGCGAAGATAAATAACCAAACCAAAAAATAATGAGAAAGCTGCTTGAACTAATTCTTTAATTGATCTTGAAATCTTTAAGTTCTTTATCTACTAGAGACTCGATTTTTTTTTATTATTTAATTTATTTATTTAATTTAAGTGAAACATTTTTTCTGAACAATAAATATTATTATTAGTAAGTACAACCACATCACATACATTTTACATACAATGAACAATCCTAATAACAATAGGGACCAATGCATATGACAATAAAGACGTACATACATAGCGTTCACCATAATGATACTGCTGCCTTGAAAAACATAAATTGTCATTTATTTTTATTTATTTAAACTTCATGCAACACAAAAGTACAAAGGCGGATTTAATATCTTAGGCATTCTCTACCAGTCAACCAAGTGTGGTGAAGAGAAAACATGGCAGGTGCATAAAGAAAAATAAAAGATTGTTACGAAAATAAGGGTCCAAAAGTATGTACCTACATATACAAAATAAACATAGGTATATACATAATAATCATTATCGGGCCAACACGTTCGGTGGTTGGGAAAACGCGCCTCCCAACCAAGGGCGTCGAAGATCATGGATTACAACTGCTGTCTACACGGATTGAAACTAGCAAAGTCACTTTGGTTGAGACGTTGGTTTCCAACCGTCTGGTCACCCCTTTAATATTCGGAGTGTAGACCTTAACCAGTAGGTAATTGTGCGCAGTCATTGATAAATGATAATTTATTTATTTATTGAGTACTACCACATTACAATACATTTAACATACAAAAACTAAAAAGAATCGATATCATCATAGGTGGTCTGATGCACGTAACAATTAATTTGCTCTGTGATATAAAATAACAAAATACTTATATTTAAAAATACAATTTACAATATATCAGGTAATACAACTATAATGATAAAGGATTATTGAAATAGATTAAAAAAAATACTTTTACACGTCAATTTTTTCGTCAGTATAAAACAAGGCCGGCTTTTCTTTTATTCCCTAAAATATTGTCAATTAACTAACCAGCACTCTATAAAGATTCATGGTGAATATTTATATAAACCAATTTTAACAGAAAGAAACATAATTATCTTGATAAGGTAAAACAGTAACTATTTATGTCAAGGGTAAGGTAAGGTAAGGGTTATGATTTGTCCATTTTTTTACATACCTAGGTTATGCTGAACTGGTGTCTCGATGCGCAGCGCCAAATAACAGTTTTCTTCAAGAATTGTTCGCTTATCCCAAATAACTTCGCAAGTCCGTAATGAGATGAACACGTTTTAGTTAGCTGCATTTAGGTTGTCCCTCAGCAGTGATGTTACAATTTCCTTAAAAACAGTAGTTCTGACAGATTGCAACTGTAAGGACTACTGTTTTCAATGAATTGATAACTCACTCAGGCTTCATATTATTTGGAATCAGGCTCTGTACAGCTTCGTAGTTCTTTGTTCCCTGAATTTGTTCTTTTATTGTGTAGATAGTAGCTAACTACACAATAAAGGAACATTGAGCACATACACGTTGACAATTCCAACAGTCAAACTTGATGGTTTCTTCTGTAATTGCCAAAATTTTTCTCATTTGTAGTTCAGCCAGAGGTGTGTTTGTTAAATATAATGTTGTTCTGTTCTATGCATACAAATTGGCACTTTCAATAGTTTTTTTGACCAAAAATTCGAAGACATGTGACATCCACCAACCCGCACTGGGCCCGCGTGGTGGATTACAGCCCATTCCCTCTCCTAGAGAGGAGGCCTGAGTCCCAACAGTGGGAACATTAGAAGGCCGACTATGCTATGCTATGCTAATAGTTTTTTTTAAACGTTGTCCACACCAGGAATTAAAATTTTCAATCCAGTACATTTTTAACCGACTTCCAAAAAAGGAGTATGTTCTCTCTCGGACCCAACTAAAGGCTCTCTATCTAATAGTAAATAGACCTAAAATTTGTAAACATCTATGTATATTTTGTATTCACAAAATTAAAACGAACTTTGGCAAGTCTTAGACCTACACACATGGGCAAAAATATCAGAACATACAATGGTATAAAAATAATATTATATCTACATAATATATGTAGATACATAAAAAACTTAAATATTAACTATATACTAAAACCTATGTACATATAATATTGGTATTGTTCTTATATACCATTTAATTTTATAATCTCATATTAATACATCGTTTTCGATTTAAAAAAGTCAGAGTCAAAGTCAAGTCAAACTCAAAGTCAAAGTTTTTTATTTCACATAGGCCTACATGGGCACTTATAAAACGTCAGAAGCTAGTGCACAAAATAATATAATTGTTCTTTTGTTTAACTGACTTAAAAAAACAGGAAGTTCTCAATTCGTCGAATTTTTATTTTTACAATTACATAGAATGAATGATTATTGAAATAGGTTTTAAAAAATACTTTTACACGTCATTTTTTTCTAAAAGATTGTCAACTAACCAACAGTCACTCTATAAAGATTCATGGTGAATATTTATAATATTTATTTATTTATTTGCATAGGCACATCAACGACTTATTTATAATATGATTTTAATAATATAACAATAATACATATATACGAGGATCACCTCGTATATATGTATTATTGTTATATTATTGTGTAAAAAAGTCACTTACAGCTGGCATGCACAACATTCACAGTAGGTCTAATTAATTAAATAGATGAAAAACTGATCAATAACAAACATAAAATACGAAAACAGAAATTAAAAACTAATGTCCCAACCTAAAAAAAAATACTAAAGTCACATTATTATCAAATTAAAATGAAAAATTACAATATTGACATATTAATAAATCACATTATTATTAAATTAAATTGCATAAAAAAACATTAATTAAAATATAATTAAATTACAGTTTTATAAAGTGTATAATTATAATTTTATAAAGTTAAAGTACAAGTAAAAGTAGGTGGCTGATCACAGGTTAATTTGAATGATTTTGGCTCTAAATCTTGGCAGACTATTTTGATAGTCTTCATTTAGTACATCTTCTTTGGAAGATGTCAATACTGCTGTCGACAGAACAGGCTTTGTTGTAGAAGGTCTACATTCTATTTAGGGGAGCGTGCCGACAGGTTTGTGCCGCATGGCTTAGTGGCAAACGCCACTTTTAACCGAAACATCTTGATAAAGTAAAACAGCAACTATTTAAGTCCATTTATGAGGGTTATTATTTGTCAATTATTAGGGTTTTGTACCTCAAAAGGAAAAGACGGAACCCTTATAGGATCACTTTGTTGTCCGTCCGTCTGTCTGTCTGTCAAGACCCTTTATCTCGAGAACGCGTGGAGGTATCAAGTTGAAATTGAAACCATATACTCAAGTCTGCGGTCCCTTGAAGCTGTGAAAAAATTAAACTTCTAAGTTACCGAAAAAAAAAGATACGGCCGTTTATGTCTCAAAAATCGTAAAGTTTACACTCCTAAGGAAATCGAAATTTATAGAGTACTTCCCGTTGACCTAGAACTCTAAAATTTAGCATGAAGCAAGATCTTATAGCACAAGCTTATGAATAAATCTGAAAACTCAAAATTTGTAGTTGCGTCACAAAAAAAAAATACTTATTTCTATTCGGAAAAATCTTCGAGACTCGATTCGGGAATTGAACTATTTACATAAGTTAGTTTGTACGGAACCCTCAGTGTGCGAGTCCAACTCGCACTTGCCCAGTTTTTTTTTACGTACCTAGGTTATGCTGAACTGGAGTCTCGATGCGCAGCTAACTTCAAGAATAGTTCGCTTATCTCAAATAACTTCGCAAGTCCGTACCTGAGACGAACACGTTTTAGCTGCATTTAGGTTGTCCCTCAGCAGTGATGTTACAATTTCCTTGCAAACGATAGTTCTGACAGATTGCAACTATAAGGATTATTGTTTGCAATGAATTGATAACTCACTCAGGCCTCACGTTATTCGGAATCAGGCTCTGTGCAGCTTCGTAGTTCTTTGTTCCCTGAATTTGTTCTGTCTGTTTGGGCCTGTCCGCACAGCAATATTTCACCGCGAGGTTTTTTTTTCGGCATTCTGTAACATATTGAATCTTATGAAAGTATTCGCACAGGCGATAAAAAAATCGGGCGATAAAAAAATCTGTGATTTCATGCAGATTTGACGCGATGCGGTGCGGAAATAAATCCGCACGAAAGTTTTCTGGAGTATAGAGTAGTTATGGCTATGTCCGCACTGCGAAATAAAATTCGCGCGTTTTGCTCAATATCCCATTTTCCTAGAAGCCTGATAAGAAGAAAGGTACATAAGGCACTCATAATACAAGTAAATTAGGAGTTACATCACAAAAAAAAATATTTTGCACAATTCACACTATTAAGGTTTAGGTGAAGGCAGGGTGCCATAATAATAATTAAAAAAACTTTTAACGAAAAAACTACAATCGATAGAAGTCAGTGTTTCTAGTTTTGCTTTCATCTTTTTTAAAACCGACTTCCGAAATTAAAGTTTTTTTGTACTTTTTAATGGTTTTTAGATTCCGTACCCAACCAGTCAAAACGGGAGACCAGGCTGTAATTTAGAAACCGTGACAGCTAGACAATTGAAATTTGCACAGATAATGTATTTCTGTTGCCGCTGTAACAACAAATACTAAAAATAAAAAAGGCAGTAGGTAATATAGTGTCTGGTGTTGTATAGATATTTGTACAGAACCCTTCATGCGTGAGCCTGATTCACACTTGACCAGATTTGTTTTTTATTGAAATCGGTTGTTTTTGTTTCGTAATTTTTTTTTAATGTTTCGCAATTTTTTTCGATGTGTCTATTATATGATCAATAATAACATACCCTTCACAGCCTGCTATCCACGGCAATATCACTGCAGTCAGTCGTGATGAGAGGTAAGTAAAATATAACCCTCAACTGTTTTGTTAGGTCTTCTAATAAAGCAGTTGACGGAAATATGCTACTGAAAGCTAGTATTTGCACTAGATCCATCGTTCTGAAAGATTATGACGGGGTTGTAGACAATTTTTTCTCAAATTAACACGTTCGGCCCAGCGCCACTCTTGTGAGATGCGCACATTATGACACAATATTTTTTCATACAAAATGGGCATACGTTGATAAACGTTCTCCTCTACAAGCAGCTCTAGATATTTGTTATTTGCAAGTGTTATGGTATAACAACTATTATAAATAAACTAACTTTTCTACCGTACACTCTAGATAAGGTTCAGTTGAAAACCAGCGTCAGGCAACTACCACGAAGTTGTCTGGCATTTTTGCTGAACTAGACCTATTTGGTGCAGGCGCGAGACACACAATGTTAGTTATTGTTTTTTATTTTATTTTTTTATCTTATGTATTTACATGTTGTTTCTGCATTGTGTGTATCTGTGTACGTGTGCTAAATAAATATTATTCTTTTTTTTTCTTTTTTTCGATAAAGTTTACTAATAGAATTTACTATGGCTGCTTGGCGTTATGAGACGTAGTCCAAAAAATGACATATTTTTAACGGACGTGACGACGTTATGTTAACAACAAATTGTATAAAGACGTCACAGGACGTTGCTGGTCCAAACGTGTTGAGGTTATATTTTCCTAGTTGATAAATCAAACCCGGATATTCGTGTCGAGATCGAGAAACAGCACCCTGTTGATGAACCGATAGACAGCCGACGGAATGTCTTGTGTAAGGCATACAGAAGATATTCCGTAGGCTATTACTAGTGTTCTGTTGTAACAAAATGCTGGTCCTTTATATCCGCCCCCGACGATTTCTGAAACATATTATAACAGAAATATATATATATTTTAATCCTTACCTTATCTTTTTACCGTGACACATCCCATCCACAACGGTATAATGGAAACGTTCAATGACTTCTTTATTGACAATATCAAAATAACAAAGCCATCAGTCGTAAATTGGCCTCGATAATGTTTTACCCTAAATTCCTTTAGCATAATCATCCTTCACACTGCTGGGGCTCAGGCCTCCTCTCTAGGAGAGTAAATGGGCCGTAATCCACCACGCGGGCCCAGTGCGGGTTGGTCGATATTACATAGCTTCGAATTTATTGTTTTCGGACATGCCGGTTTCCTCGTGATGTTTTCCTTTACCGTTTTGAGAGAAGTGGTGATGAAATAACTTACGCAAAGTAATGCACCTGGCTGAGTTTGAACCCGCAACCCACAATTCGTAAGTCGGGGCCGTAACCACTCGGCCACCACTGCCCTACTCAGCGTTTATTTCTAGTAAAATATAAGAGCAAAATGTCAATATAACGCGAGCATGAATTTATACAACGCTTCATAAGCATACGACCTCACTGATAACCTCAGAGGGTATAACAGTTATTAATAAACAGAATATATTTAAAAAATCATAATTCTGTACAATTTGACGCATTTTATGAAATTCTTATAGTTATTATATATAAAATAATATTCCACAACTATCACACAACGCCGTCTAGTCCCAAGCTAAGCAGAGCTTGTGTTATTATGGGTACTAGACAACTGATAAACATACTTATATATTTCTAAATACATACATATATAGATAAATTACACCCAGACACAGAACAAATGATCGTGCTCATCACACAAACATTTGTCTTGGGTGGGAATCGAACCCACGACCTCCGGCATAGCAGTCAGGGCCACTAACCACTAGACCAACAGGCCAGTCAACATAACAAATGATAACATAATTATCATGTTTTCAAACTATAATAATATCTTGTAAAACTAGGTTACAACCACTGCTTTGCCTGTTTTCTATGCAATACCGAAACTAACTTCATTGTGATATCTATTGGAGTATGAAGTTCCGTTGGCCATTTCTGATCTTCTTCATCAGTTCCACTTCATGAAATGTTACTTTTTGACTGTAAATGCCAAAATACCAAAATTACTATGTAGTTGCCTATAGGTAATATTTGAGGAATTCCCTCGATTCCTCCTAGATCCTATCATCAGAACTGGATTTTGAAAAAATGGGACCAATCTGGAAGCATATCCTTTTAGGAGAAAAAAAAAATTGCATGTCAGTCCATAAATGATGGAGTTCTGAGGTAACAAACATAAAAAAAATATGTATTAAAAAAAAATACAACCGAATTGAGGACCTTCTCCTTTTTGAAGTCGGTTAAAAAGTCATAAAATATCACATTCAAAAAACGCTTATTTGCCGAAAAAAATAGATTTTTATCCCAAAATGGGTCAAAATTGACCCGAAAACCTTATGAAGGTTAAAATAGTTTGTTTTTTTTTTGCCTGTAGGAGGTAATCTCTAACAGTACTGGTCTGATTGCTAAATTTTTTTCACCGATAGAAAGCTGCTTTATTCTTGAGTGACATAGGCTATATTTTATGTACTCGGGCGAAGCCGCGGGCAAAAGCTAGTAGAAAATAAATACGGGCAGTGCAAAACTTACATTACAGTGGGTAAGTATTTTTTGACGTCTCACCTAGCGTCGGTGAATGAACTTCACAGCATTGGACTCGACCTGACTCCCAGCTGCTCCACTTTCGACCCGTACAACTTATCTCCCGGCCGGCGCCCTGCATATCCTCTCATCATAAGGCTTGAGCATTCTCCTGGCACCCGGCAGCACCCCTTCTTTATTTTTTTAGGTATTTATTTTCACTGCTTCGATCAAATCAGTCTTCTGTAAGGAATTTCTTGATTTCTTTCTTCTAATCGTTCGTCTTCACAAACTTCTAACTTCTTCTTTTTCGCCACGTGGTATATCTTCATAATTTCCTCAGTTACTTCCGTTTTAACAACTGGCTAATGGTCGCCATGTATTGGAGTGATGTAGGCAATAAAGAGAACTTTTCAATGCAACGATTCGTGTAGTAATACGATTGGTTATTGTGTGCAGTTATAAATATAGCATGGAGATAAGGTTATCGCATGGAATTGTACAGCGGATGTTACAAGTTGTTGTTCACGAATTCAAATAATAAAATAATCAATTTTTAACCGAAAAAAAAGGAGGAGGTTATCAATTCGGTTGTATTTTTTTTTTATCATCATTTTTTTTTTAATGTTTGTTACCTCAGAGCTCCGTCGTTTATGGACCGATTTGCAATTTTTTTTCCCTTTATAGGATATGCTTCCAGATTGGTCCCATTTTTTTCAAAATCCAGTTCTGATGATGGAATCCATGAGGAATCGAGAGAACTCCTCAAAAATTATAGGCAACCCTATGGTAATTTTTGTATTTTCATCAAGAACTTAAGCATTTACAGTCAAAAAGTAACATTTTATGAAGTGGAACTGATGAAGAAGACCAGAAATGGTCAACGGAACTTCATACACAAATAGATATCACAATGAAGATATACATAGTTAAGCGACTATGACAATACAAATAAATGAATGATTCTGAATAGTTACGTTGAAAATGGTATCATCGAAGTGATCTGATGATGATGATGGAGCCGGAAGGTAGGCACTGGAACTCCGTAATTAATCAATGTAACCTAGCCGTGTTTGGACTTATTAGAATTGTCATGAAATGCACTTTGGCTATAAGGTACTATCGAACTGATCTGATGATGGAGCCGGAAGGTAGGCACAGGAACTCCGTAATTAATCAATGTATCCTAGCCGTGTTTGGGCTTATTAGAATTGTCGTGAGATGCTCTTTGGCTATAAGGTACTATCGAACTGATCTGATGATGGAGCCGGAAGGAGGAAGGTAGACACAGGAACTTTATAATAAAACAATGTAACCTAGTAGTATTTGGGTTAATTGGAATTGTCATGAGAAATAGGCACTCTGTTTATAAGTGTATCAATATGCAACTAAAAAGTGTGAAATAAAAACTTTTTAGAAAAAAAAAATAACCGACTTCACTAAAAAAAAACACTAAAAGGTTCAAAATAACTTTAATTTCGGAAGTCGGTGTTAAATAAGAAACAAACAATACCGAGAAACACCGACTTCCAAAATTAAAGTTATTTTGATCCTTTTAGTGTTTTTTTTAGTGAAGTCGGTTATTTTCAATTTCGGACTTATTAGAATTGTCAAGTGCGAGTCAGACACGCGCACTGAGGGTTCCGTACAAACTCACCTATGAAAACAGTTCAATTTCCAAATTCAGTTACAAAGATTTTTCCGAATCGCAAAATAAGTTTTTTTTTGTGACGTAACTACAAATTTACAGTTTTCAGATTTTTTCCTATACTTGTGCTATAAGACCTTGCTTCATGCAAAATTTCAGAATTCTAGGTCAACGGGAATGAAATAAAAAATGAATAATGAATGCTATGAATTTTGATTCCCTTACGAGTGTCGAAATACACGTTTTTTGCGACATAAACGGCCGTATCGAAAAACGACGAAACTAAAAGTATGAAACAAGATTTCCAGGATGCTGAAATAAACAAGGTAAAAAGAAAAGCCGCAGTCACACGTTATAGGTAACAACCCACTTTAACAACGTGTGACTACGGCTTTTCTTTTTACCTTGTTTATTTCAGCATCCTGGAAATCTTGTTTCATACTTTTAGTTTCGTCGTTTTTTTTGTCGTAGTCGGGTTTTAGTTTTTTTACTTTTTTTTTATTTAAATTATTTTGGTGTTAAATCACTGTGTTTCTATACCATTTGCAAAAGCTAAATTTAAAATTTCTAATTAATAATGGTAAATTAATTTTTGTCCACCAGAGGGCGCCACATTGAATTTTGATGATATATTTTGATAAGTACCAGTAAAGCCCTTTCAAATGATATCAAACACGGTGTATTTATCTTAACATTTTTTTTAACACATGACTTCTTGTCCGCTAGAGGGCGTCACTTTAAATTTGAACAATATTTTGGAAATGTACAAGTAAAGCCCTTTCAAATGATACCAAACACGGCGTATTTATCTCCATTTTTATTTTTTACACATTACTTTTTGTCCGCTAGAGGGCGCCATATCAAGTTTTGTGATACGTCACGTAACCTATGTTCAGCGGACAATTAAGACGGTTCTAACGAAACCTCATACGTCGAGTTCCGATAACTAGATTAGGAGCTATGTGGGAACAGATGAACAAACTCACATACATACATAGCCGTAGTCGGGTAAAAATGGCGTTTAATCGATTCAATCTGGTTGGTTCGACTAGTGTTTTCGTGTCCTATTCGCCATTGTTATGTGTTTGCGACTGGGTACTCCATCTCGTTTTGCTCTTGACAGATGAGCTGACGAGATGGAGTATTTGGTCGTGAATGTGCGACCCTGGGGGAATAAACGCGAGTGTTTATCGGACATATGCAACGTAGGCAATTAAAAAGGCTAATTGGTATAAAATAATAATAATAATAATCCTCACAAATTGTGACCACGGTGGCCAATCTCAACACAGATTAGCCAAGTACGCAGAAGATATTAAGCTATTAAGCTCAAGTGTGTGCAAAAACAAAGGTGCATTCATGGGCGTACCTTTATTTTTATTCATGATAGGTTCGCGTTTGACCACTATCTCACCTGATAGAAAGCGACGATCCGGTCGACGATGGAGCGCGCTTACCTAGAAGTAACCTATTCACTCTTGACTTAAAGATTCCCGGGTTGTAGCCATCGGGAAACACAGATTCCGGCAAGGAATTCCACTCCTTAGCTGTACGCACAATGAATGTGTTCCCAAAACGTTTCATGCGTATAGGTGAGATGTCCACCATCGGTGGCGCATCGCCGTACGCCTGGTGGTCCGATGATGGAACGGGCTAGGCGGAATTAGGTTATGCAATTCCGACGCACACTCCCCGAAATACAATCGGTAGAAAACCGACAGGCTAGCAACTCGGCGTCGATGCTCAAGACTTAAAAAAAATATATATATATACATATTTCAGACTAATTCCAATGTCCATATTATGTTAGTAACTGAAACTTAAAACTACGTTAGTATAATATTCAAATGCATTAAAAAATTAGTCAATTAGTCACAAATTAAATTAAATTAAAATAAGTCATTTCAAAAACACAATAATCATAATAATTGTCAAAACATAACACACAACAAATAAATAGTTTATAAAACATGCAGTTTTATAAACCTATCCCGCACTGGTGACTCTGGGCTTTCAGCGATCATCTTTAGAATTCTGTTGCCACTGCCCCTAATTCGACGCATAAGTGAGGCTGACTTTTTACGCATTATCGCATAAAAGTCATCCACACCCGCTTCCGCAAACATGCCTGAGGCACTGCAGAATCGAGGAAGTCGCACCAGAACCCTAAAGGCGTTGTTAAAGCCTCGACTCAACGAGTTCCCTAACCTAGGTTCTAGGCAGATATGTTATAAGCACTTAGTCAAATACTTAAATAAACGTAAATTAAAAGAGAGTTTTTTTTTTATACAACTAGCTTCTCCAAGCGACTTCGCCCGCCTGGTAGTCGATTTCTCCATACAATATTTTGGACCCTCGTTTATTCCCTTTAGGGGGTAAATTTTGTAAAATGCTCTCTTACTGCTCGCTTACGGCATAAAAGGAAATCTTGTGCAAAATTTCACGTTCCTAGACCTAGTAGTTTCAGCTGTGTGTAGATAATATGTCAGTCAGTTTCTTCTTTTATATATATACTAGCTGTTGCCCGCGACTTCGTCTACGTTAAGTTGGTAAAACTGTACAATCATTCTGTGCTTGCAATTCATTCTGAAAGCATCGTAATTATTTATTGTACTTTCACATAAAACTGTTAAAGGTAAAAACGCAAATTACCTTCAGGATACATGTTATGTATGTATGAATAGAAAGAGTATGTAAGGGTCGTAGCAGTTGGCATTTCTGCCTACCCCAAGGGAAAAGGCACTAGTTTATGTATGTTTCTGGTTTATGTTCCGGTAAAACAACATTGTCACAGTGAGCACGTCACAATCGCAGCGGTAATGCCTGTCTTTGAGGAGTGGCTACAGAGGCGTCACGGCATGCTCTCTTTGTGCAGGACTCACCGGATGTGGGTGTTTCGGGAGGTATCTGTATCGAATTCAGCAAAAAGAAACACTCGAGTCTCACCATTGTGCGGATCGCCCGGAGAATACGATGGAACTTACGGTGGAAGTCAGTCCCGCTTGGTAGGAGCGCCGGCGCCGCCGTGTCCTCATGGAGGCGATTAGTGGAAAAAATGCCAACCAGTAGCCTCCTTCAGTGAAGCACTACGATCGAAGAAGGTGGCTGAAACTATGAAGGATGATGAGGGAAGTGATGCTCTAGGTGTTGAAAGCCGCAGGGCGATTGCGGTGGAGCCGTCCGGTCATCTGGTCAAAGCAATCCTGAATCGACGGCGCGTAGTAATCTACGCGCGACTCATAATGATGTCAGCAAATGGATAGGGCCCTCTAGGGCCAATGTCTGCTAAGGCTGCGAGATTGTTCGAAAGAGTTACCTCTTGTAAAATTTTCGCCTCAATAATGTTTCACTGAAGAGTTTAAGCCGTCAGACAGCTTTGGTAGAGGTAAACGAAGGAACATAATCGGGACACCGACCTTCAGCTGGATAACGTTTGCACTGATGGTGCAAAGCCAAAAAGCCAGTGAATCCAAAAATTACCATCATCATCAACTATCTTCCTCCACAACAGTACTTATGAAGAATTTGCGAGAGCATGCTTGAATTGATTGTTGCAGCTTGATCATTTGGGGCGTAAAAATTACTTGTTCATTTATTTAGGATTTTTTTATGTGTATTTGACTGACGTCCTCGTATATCAGACAAATGTTATTCCATAGTGGGAACTACCCTATGAAGAGTCTCCAACTTTTGGATGAATTTTGGTGAAATCTTGAACGCGTGTATCCCTGTCCAATCGAACTCGCATATTGATGGCCAAACCGAGAGGTCACTGACGCCGATTGCCTCTATGAAGACACGGCGGTTCACCCAAGCAGGATAGACCTCCACCGCATGCTACAACGGGTCCTCCGGGCGATTTGTAAAATGGTAATATCAGAGTACTTCCAACCGAATCCGGAACAGAAACCGCGTGAAACACCCTCAACAGTCCTGAGCTTGTGTATCCATAAAACAATTAAATTCCGGTAAACAAATGTAGCAGCTGATTAGTGTTATCCCTGAGACTGGCCTCCCTCAGAGGGTGGTTCCAGTGTTGGTCACCACTCACTGCAAGGAGCTAACGTACGGATGTCGACGTAAGGCTGCAAGGAATCTGAGATACATCATACGTTGTCGAACTGTGATCAGGAACGCAAACCTTTCGACCCAGTTTTATATGAAGCAGTGACTGCTAATAATAAAACACACCATTATTAGGCCGCAAGGTGCCATCATCCCGGAGGATACAGTGGAGCACACAGAGGTGTGTGTTGTCCTCGTGCAAACATACACAATATTCTCGTAAATATACTGTGAAGGTACAGTCATTATATTGATTTCTTTAAATTTATCTCTGAGGGAGTATCTAGGACTTAATTTATAAATAGAACGAATAGCCCTTTTTTGCAAAACAAAAATTGACTGTATTTCGGCGGCATTTCCCCACAGTAGAATACCGTACACACACACTACATGACACTATGGAAATAGCTAAAGTAAACTAAACGGGCAGTCTCTACATCAGTTAAATTTCGAATCTGTCTAACAGCGTATGCTGCAGAGCTAAGTTTTTTTGTTAATTTGTCTATATGTGGGCCCCACTGCAGCTTAGCATCTAGAGTTATGCCCAAGAACACTGTATTATCTTCAGGACTCAACTCTTTACCTTTTATTAGCACACTAGTTTCTACTTGCCTAACATGAGGCATGGTAAACTTTATACATTTAGTTTTTTTTTTCATTAAGAAGAAGGTTATTTACATCAAACCAGTGTACTATTTTTGAAAGTGCTATATTTATATCGTCAGTAACCGGCTGCTGACGTTTAAGTTTAAACAAAAGTGAAGTGTCGTCTGCAAACAACACTATGTTATGGTTATCCTTTATGAGGTAAGGTAAATCGTTTATATATATAAGAAACAAAAATGGGCCAAGAATTGAACCCTTTCATTGCTCATTGTATTTTAAGAAAAATAATTATTATTTTGTACTCGTCGTCGTCATTGTTAGATAATTATAATAAACTACCAGATTAGGTTAATCTAGTTAGTTAATCCATAATACATTGTATTGTAAAAAAAAAGTAAAAAAAACTAAAAACTTTGTCGTAGTCGGGTTTTAGTTTTTTTTTACTTTTTTTATTTAAATTATTTTGGTTTTAAATCACTGTGCTTCTATACCATTTGCAAAAGCTAAATTTAAAATTTCTAATTAATAATGGTAAATTAATTTTTGTCCACTAGAGGGCGCCACATTGAATTTTGATGATATATTTTGATAAGTACCAGTTAAGCCCTTTCAAATGATATCAAACACGGTGTATTTATCTTAACATTTTTTTAACACATTACTTCTTGTCCGCTAGAGGGCGTCACTTTAAATTTGAACAATATTTTGGAAATGTACAAATAAAGTACCCTTTCAAATGATACCTTTGGTTGGAAGGCCTCCCACAAGGTGGACCGACGCCGACCTGGTGAGAGTCGCGGGAATGCGGTGGAAGCGAGACGCACAGGATCGGTCGTTGTGGCGACGTTTGGGGGAGGCCTATGTCCAACCGTGGACGTCTTTCGGCTGAAATGATGATGATGCTCGTATCAACCTTCGCCCGCATAGAGCCTCGCTGACCTTTAAAACCATTTTTTCTTTGCAAAATATTGACTGATTTACATAATTATGCTATGAACATATTGAAAAAAAAAATACAAAAAATATAAACCAAATTCAATGTAAAAAAAAAAAACAAAAAAGTGCAAAATAACTTTAATTTCGGAAGTCGGTGTTTATATTATAATGGTTTTGTCTGTTCGTTATTTAACGCCGACTTCCGAAATTAAAGTTATGTTGCAGATTTTAGTGTTTTTTTAACATTGAAGTCTCTCTAATCCGATTAAGAAAATTCTTTCCCTTATGGAATACTACATAAAAAAATTCGTATCACTTACTGATTTACTCACTTCAATTTTCACATATGATTGATCTCCATACTAACTTTCATCCCCAAATAGCACTTTTACCTTTACCTCGGATAGAGGATAAGCATTGCCATACAGCGTGGCAATGCCGCCAGTCTTTTGGGCACATTACCAGTCGACAGCGATGTGGAAGAGTTTTTTGACGCCATGTTTTCGTTTGTTTTTGGTTGGTTGTTTTTAGTTTAGGGTTTTTATTATTATATTTTTATTTTACTATAAATGTAGTTAGGAGTTTTTTAGATAATAAAATACAAATAAAATACATTTATTTCAGATTAAAATAATATTCATATAATTATAGTAACAGGGTTCTTAAAATCTATGTTAGTATTGTTAGTAACAAGGGTCTAAAAAACTATGTTAGTATTGCAGCATTCATGGTTACATTCACATTAAATTCAATAAAATAATAACAATGTCAATAACAGTTACATTTTTGAGCCGTTTGGTGTTGAGACTCTTGGGCCGTGGCAAACGGCTAGTTGACACTTCGCGTGACCAAAGGGCTAGATTTTACCTCGGTCAGAGATTAAGCATTGCCATACAACGTGGCAATGCCGCCAGTCTTTTGGGCACACTTCCAGTCGACAGCGATGCGGAGGCCTTAGTCCCAGCAGTGGGAACATTAAAAGGCGGATTATGCTTAAGCAAAAACAGCAATGTCACAAATCATTATATAATTTGACATCAATTATGTCAATAATTTTTACACCATGTATATAAACAAACTGAAAAAAATAAACATGACATCATCCGCCGAGCTCTTGTCACCGCCGGGGTGCCAGCTGTTTTAGAACTCAACGGCTTGGCACGTGACGATGGGAAGAGGCCAGACGGGATGACTATAATGCCTTGGAAATTGGGTAGGCCTTTGGTGTGGGATGCAACATGTGTCGACACCCTTGCGCCATCCCATCTTCTGAGTACGGCGGGCTGTGCTGGGGCGGCTGCTGCAGGTGCAGAAAACCTCAAACGGCGTAAATATAATAACCTCATCGGAGGTTATATATTTGAGCCGTTTGGGGTTGAAACACTAGGGCCATGGGGTCCGAGCGCTCATCGAGTTGTTCGGGATATCAGCAAACAGCTGGTCGACTCTTCGCGTGACCAGAGGGCTGGGCTTTTCTTCGGTCAACGAATCAGCATTGCCATCCAGCGTGGCAATGCTGCCAGCGTTCTGGGCACTTTCCCCATTGACATCGATGTGGACGAATTTTTTGATGCCCTATGAGTTTTGTTTCTACCCGTTTGTACATATTATTTTTGTCACAAATTAAAATAAAATAAAACAAAAAACTCAAACAGAAATAAGAAAAAGCGCCTTTCCGATATCATCTTTAGGATTCCTTTGGCGCTCCCCCGAATCCTATGCACCAAAGAAAAAAATGTACATTGTTCGTGTAAATAAATAAAAATTAACAGAATGAGAGAAAAAAACGTGTTGCGCTGACGGCGAGTAACATGACGAGGTCAAAGGCAGGTAGATGATGATGAGCCATGCCTTTTGTTTTAAAGGCGCTTGGACTTTTGGGGAAAAGACCAGGGAGTGTGGGGTTTTTACCTAACTAAAACCACCCCGGTGATCACCATCAGCACATGGAAGAGAGCCCCGTGACATCTTAAAAGACCACCCCGGAACCCCTTCTGTACAACGCCTGTTAGGGCACATCCCTGAGGAGACTGTGAGAGGTCTGTCCTTACCGTCGTTGTGCACGGTAGCACGTGATCACTGTTCCACCATCTTTCCTGAAGCCACTTGGAGGGCGGACAGAGTCTCCACTCAGAGAGCCCGTGACCTCGGAGTCCCTTAAATATTGCAAGCGGGGTTTCAGCAATTTAGGCGTCGAAGCGGTTGGCCCCTGACGCCTTCTTCTACAAGTGGGATCGGTCCTCTCACGATCCCGCTCAGCGGCCTCCATCTGGACCATCACGGTCTCACAGAAGGACGCCATTGATGAGCCTTGCCTTAGTCCCATTTTTTTTATTTAACTTGGAAACCATTCAATGACTTCTCTTGCTCCAGAGCGGATCACAAGGATGTGTCAGACTTTTACTGAGTTAAACCCACTTCCATGTTGATTCTTTCCCTTACGTTCCAGGACCCAGGGTTTCCCATTCAAATTCAAAAAGTCAGTCAAAAGTTTTTTATTTCACATAGGCCTTCATGGGCACTTACAAAATGTCAGAAGCTAGTGAAAGAAAGAAAGAAAGAAAAAGAAAGAAAAACATTTTATTTGCCGGAAAAGGCGCAAACTTATAACTAAACATTTTGCAAGACAAAAACATAATTAATCAGAAATAACATATAAGCGCCACGTCCGAGCAAAACGGCCGTACGCTCAGCATAATGCCGTGTCCACAACGCAAAAATGCGACGAGTCCACAGCGCTGGTTTTCAGCGTGGGCCAATATATATAGTGCACGGTCCCAAATTGGTCGTTTCCTATGGAGAAGAACCGGCAAGAAACTCCATGGTTACTCTTTTAAAAAAATTGTTGTTCTTACAATATTTCCATATAAAATTAGATTTACATTCGGAAGCTAACCCATGGTTTCAGTAGGCATCGGCCTGCTGGGTCCCTACGGTTTGCTCATATGTCTTTGAGCATGCGTAATACTATGCGCTGTCGATGACTCGAGCTCGGTCCGGACGGTCACCGGACGGCCGGACGGCGAGCTACCTATTGCTCGGTGTCCGCAAGCCCACGCTAACGGGGGCTAGAACCCGTTACTGCTCCGCAGAAGAAGACGACCACTTGCCATTCCTCCTCGCTCCGGACCATGACCTGTACCAGGGTTTGGCGCGAGAGGTCGTTGCCGCCGATCGCCGCAACAAGGACATAATGTACGTTGATGAAGCGTCAATACTGTAAGCGTCAGGACCCCTGGACCACTAGCGATATTTGATGTTTAGAGAATACCAAAATTAACAACCTTTTTGCTACTATTTGGTACCTACCTTTAAATATTTGGTACCTCTATTGACAGCGAGAAAACGCCAGAAGAAAGTGGCCAGACATTCTGACGTCAGGATGTCTGGACCATTTTTTTTTTCATAGTTCTAGACAACATAGCTAATTTATCTTTTTGTAAATATTTACTACCTTTTTAGTACCTCACCATATATTTTTTTCAAATTTTTTTAGCATAGTTGAAAAAAGTTAGATGTGATATTTTTTTTTTCAAAATGGATATTTATTTTGCCACATATGCCATGAGATATCTGATGTTTAGAAAATACCAAAATATACTACCTTTATGCTACTACTTGGTCCCTAACGTCAAATACTTAGTACCTCTATTAACAGCGAGAAAACGCATGAAGAAAGTGTCATCAGGTTGTCTGGACCATTTTTTTATTTTCATGGTTCGAGACATCACAGCAAATTTATCTTTTGAAAAGTATTTACTACCTTTTTAGTACCTCAACAAATATTTTTTTCAGCTTTTTTTGACATACCTGAAAGATGTTACGTGTATTTTTTTTTTTTCAAATTGGATATTTAATTTGCCACATTATGACATGAGATATCTGATGTTTGAAAAATACCTAAATACACTACCTTTATGCTACTGCTTGGTACCTAACATCAAATACTTAGTACCTCAATTAACAGCGAGAAAACGTATGAAGAAAGTGTCATCAGGTTGTCTGGACCATTTTTTTTTCATGGTTCGAGATAACACAGCTAATTTGTCTTTTTGTAAATATTTACTACCTTTTTAGTGCCTCAACATACATTTTTTTCAACTTTTTTTAGCCTACTTGGAAAAAGTTAGATGTGAAATATTTTTTTTTTAAATGGATATTTAATTTTCCATATGATATGACATAAGATATATGATGTTTAAAAAATACAATACTTTTATGCTACTACTTGGTACCTAAATCAAATAACTTACGTAGTACCTCTATTGACAGCGAAAAAACGCGTGAAGAATGTGGTCACGGTCAGACATTCTGACTAAGATATATGATGTTTAAAAAATACAATACTTTTATGCTACTACTTGGTACCTAAATCAAATAACTTACGTAGTACCTCTATTGACAGCGAAAAAACGCGTGAAGAATGTGGTCAGACATTCTGACATCATATGTCTGGGCCATTTTTTTTTCATGGTCAAGACAAAACAGCTAATTTATCTTTTTGTAAGTATTTGCTACCTTTTTAGTACACATATAATTATTATTATTTTTTGTCGTTCTATAAAAATGTAACGCATTAAAAAAAAAAACCATGATGAATATGTAATTAGCTACATAGACAGCATGAGATATTCATTTATCATGTATTTTTTTTAATGCGTATCATTTTTCAGGTACGACAAAAATATCTGAATTATATGTTGAGGTACTATAAAGGCAGCAAATACTTACAAAAAGCTTATTTATCATAAGCTGTGTTGTATCGAACCATGAAAAAAACAATTGTCCAGACATCTTGATGTCAGAATGTCTGACCACATTCTTCACGCATTTTCTCACTGTCAATAGAGGTACTAAGTATTTGACGTTAGGGACCAAATAGTAGCATAAAGGTAGTGTATTTTGGTATTTTCTAAACCTCATATATCTCAAGTCATCTATGGCAAATTAATATCCAATTTGAAAAAAAAAATACACGTAACATCTTTCAGGTATGCCAAAAAAGCTGAAAAAATATTTTTTGCGGTACTAAAAGGGTAGTAAATACTTTTCAAAAGATAAATTAGCGATGTTGTCTCGAACCATGAAAAAAAAATGGTCCAGACAACCTGATGACACTTTTTTCATACGTTTACTCGCTGTTAATAGAGGTATTAAGTATTTGACGTTAGGGACCAAGTAGTAGCATAAAGGTAGTATATTTTGGTATTTTCTAAATATCAGATAGCTCATGTCATATGTGGCAAAATAAATATTCATTTAAAAAAAAACACACCTAACTTTTTCCAAATACGCTAAAAAAAGTTGAAAAAAATGTATTTTGAGGCACTAAAAAGGTAGTAAATATTTACAAAAAGACAAATTAGCTGTGTTGTCTCGAACCATGAAAAAAAAATGGTCCAGACAACCTGATGACACTTTCTTCATACGTTTTCTCGCTGTTAATTGAGGTACTAAGTATTTGATGTTAGGTACCAAGCAGAAGCATAAAAATAGTGTATTTAGGTATTTTTCAAACATCAGATATCTCATGTCATAATGTGGCAAATTAAATATCCAATTTAAAAAAAAATACACGTAACATCTTTCAGGTATGCCAAAAAAAGCTGAAAAAAATATTTGTTGAGGTACTAAAAAGGTAGTAAATACTTTTCAAAAGATAAATTTGCTGTGTTGTCTCGAACCATGAAAATAAAAAAATGGTCCAGACAACCTGATGACACTTTCTTCATGCGTTTTCTCGCTGTTAATAGAGGTACTAAGTATTTGACGTTAGGGACCAAGTAGTAGCATAAAGGTAGTATATTTTGGTATTTTCTAAACATCATATATCTCATGGCATATGTGGCAAAATAAATATCCATTTTGAAAAAAATATATCACATCTAACTTTTTTCAACTATGCTAAAAAAAATTTGAAAAAAATATATGGTAAGGTACTAAAAAGGTAGTAAATATTTACAAAAAGATAAATTAGCTATGTTGTCTAGAACTATGAAAAAAAAAAATGGTCCAGACATCCTGACGTCAGAATGTCTGGCCACTTTCTTCTGGCGTTTTCTCGCTGTCAATAGAGGTACCAAATATTTGAAGATAGGTACCAAATAGTAGCAAAAAGGTAGTTAATTTTGGTATTCTCTAAACATCAAATATCGCTAGTGGTCCAGGGGTCCTGACGCTTACTCAATACTTTTTCAATACACTTACTCGAAAACCCATCCCTATTCCTACCATTAGGCACGCAATTTACTGTTTTTCGCACTAGTGCAGAAAAGTGTGTGAACTGACCCTCGCCTCAATTTATTACATTTATTATGTCAGACTGGCCGCTAAGCGACCACCTCAAGTCGCACGTCAACTCACGTTTATTTATATCTTCGTCAGTGTATTTAAAAACATCGTTTGATACACGTGGAAAGTCACTGGAGCACTCGCTTCCAGACTACGGTTCGGGCTAATTCCGCCTCGGTCGCAATGACAAACTTTCTTCACTTGTATCAAAATGTGCATGTTTTTTTAATATTACATTATATAAGCATAATAAGCATAATCAGCCTTATAATGTTCCTACTGTTGGGACTCAAGCCTCCTCTCTAAGAGAGGGAATGGGCCGTGATCCACCACGCGAGCCCAGTGCGGATTGGTGGATGTCACATGTCTTCGAATTTTTGGTTCTAAGACATGCCGGTTTCCTCAAGATGTTTTCCTTCACCGTTTTGAGAGCAGTGGTGATGAAAATAAATTACACAAAGTAATGCGCCTGGCTCGGTTTGAACCCGCGACCTACAACTCATAAGTCGGGGCCGTCACCACTCGGCGACCACTGCTCTATTACATTATATTTTATAATATATTTATACATAACTTGGTGATTCTTGGGTCCGTAAGTTCAGACCGAAGCGCCACTGGATAACCACGCCTAGACAAGTGGCAATCACTCCGTGTCGATTTCGTTTCGAAGTCCGATTTCGCCTTTGCGATGTCGACAAGACAGAAGGTGTGGATATAATCGCTACATCAACATCATCTTCATCTTGTAGTGAAGTCGGTTATTTTTTTTTTATATGTATGTACCACTCGTTTACTCAGAACAAAGCAGTGGAGTCGACTTGTGCTTCAACTTTTGCCTGAAAAACTGAAGGCTCTGTCTGTTTTTCTGAATAGTTGATGCACAGTTCAGACCTAGTACGAGGTGCGATGATGTTGAAGAGTGGACCATCTATCACCTCTGCCATCATCGCTACGTAATACTTAATGGAACAAAATCTTATCTTGCCTGAAGAGATTACTTTATTGGCAGTTATTTATTTAGTTATGTTAGTAAGGTTCAGTTGAAAACCAGCATCAGGCAACTGCTATATATAGTGGCCTGGCATTATGCTGAACTGTACCTATTTGGCGCAGCCGTGAGACACACAATGTTGATGTATTTTTTAAGTTTTAGTATTTAAGTTTCTATATTATAATCGTTTTCTCATTGTGTGTACCTGTGTGCCAAATAAACGTGTTTTCTTTCTTCTTTTTTCTTTCTAGTTATTTTTTAACCTTTTAACGGCCTGAGTCGGATACATCCGACTTCCGTTTTTTCGTTTTGAGGTACGGAACCCTAAAAAAGATACAAACTGAACATTTGAGATTAAACCTAATTGAATTTATGATAAACTAGCGACCCGCCCCGGCTTCGCACGGGTGCAATGCTGATCACTTCATAGTATAAAACAAAGTCGCTTCCGGCTGTCTGTCCCTATGTACGCTTAGATCTTTAAAACTAAGCAACGGATTTTGATGCGGTTTTGTCCAGCATTGCACCAGGGCGGGTCGCTAGTACTAAATATACTACAGAATGTCTTTATACACAACGTTCACAGATTTTTTGTCATTAGACAAAATTGTATAATTATACAAACATGTTTTCTTTTGAGGTTACTCTTGAAAGAGCGACATATAATTGGCTATGTGAAAAACATTCAACGCTCAAATCTAAGCCTGCGACGTTGAAAGTTTGACCCTGCGATTTATTGATGGTCATTGCAAAAGATATCTTTAGCGGAAATTTTAGGCGTTTATATTAGAACTGTAAATTTAACATTATTAGAATTCAATTTCAATTAACCCAAACACTGCCAGGTTACATTGTTATATTATGAAGTTCCTGTGTCTACGTTCCACCTTCCTCCATCATCAGATTAGTTCGATAGTACCATAAAGCGAAAGTGCATCTCATGACAATTCTAATAAGCTCAAACACGGCTAGGATACATTGATTAATTACAGACTTTCGATGCCTATCTTCCGGCTCCAACATCATCATCAGGTCACTACGACGATACCATTTTCAACATAACTATTCAAAACCATTTATTTATTTGTATTGTAATAGTCGCTTAACTGTCTTCATTGTGATATCTATGTGAGTATGAAGTTCTGTTGGCCATTCCTGGTCTTCCTCATCAGTTCCACTTCATCAAATGTTACTTTTTGACTGTAAATGCTTATGTTCTCGATGAAAACACCAAAATCACTATATGGTTGCCTATAATATTTGAGGAATTCCCTCGATTCCTCATGGATCCCATCATCAGGACAGGATTTAAAAAAAAAATGGGACCAATCTGGAAGCATATCCTTAAACAGGAAAAAAAAATGTATATCGGTCCATAAACGACGGGGTTCTGAGGTAACACGAACAAAAAATAAAAAAACATACAACCGGACTTAAAAAAAAGGAGGAGGTTATCAATTATAACCTCCTCCTTTTTCTGAAGTCCGTTAAAAACACTAAAACAACTTTAATTTTGGAAGTCGGTGTTTCTGGTATTGTTTGCTTGTTATTTAACACCGACTTCCGAAATTAAAGCTATTTTGATTGTTTTTTTTTTTTTTTTGGAGTGAATGCGGTTATTTTTTTTGTAAAAGCTTTTTTAATTCACACTTTTTAGTAGTGATGCACTTATAGCCAGATTACCTATTTCTCATGACAATCCGAATTAACCCAAACACTGCTAGGATACATTATTTTATTATGAAGTCCCCATCCACTTCCCGGCTCCATCATCAGGTCAGTTCGATGATACCATTTTCAACATAACAATTTAGAACTATTTATTTATTTGTAATGTCATAGTCGCATAACTGTCTTCATTGTGATATCTATGTGAGTATGAAGTTCCATTGGCCATTCCTAATCTTCTTTATCAGTTCCACTTCATCAAATGTTACTTTTTGACTGTAAATGCTTATGTTCTCGATGAAAATACTAAAATCACTATAGGGTTGCCTATAATATTTGAGGAGTTCTCTCTGTTCCTCATGGATCCCATCATCAGAACTGGATTTTGAAAAAAATAGGACCAATCTGGAAGCATATTCTTTAAGAGGAAAAAAAAAATTGCAAATCGGTCCATAAGCGACGGAGTTCTGAGGTAAAACATAAAAAAATAAAACATACAACCGAAAACGATAACCTCTTCCTTTTTTTGAAGTCGGTTAAAAACTTAACTTTAATTTCGGAAGTTGGTGTTTCTGGTATTGTTTGGTTATTATTTAACACCGAGTTCCGAAATTAAAGTTATTTTGATGGTTTTAGTGTTTTGTTTTTTTTTGTAGTGAAGTCGGTTATTTTTTTTTTTGTAAAAAGTTTTTTATTTCACACTTTTTAGTTGTGATGCACTTATAGCCAGAGTACCTATTTCTCATGACAATCCGAATTAACCCAAACACCGCTAGGATACATTATTTTATTATGAAGTCCCTATCCACCTCGCGGCTCCATCATCAGGTTAGTACGATAGTGCCTTATAGCCAAAGTGCATATCATGACAATTCTAATAAGCCCAAACACGGTTAGGTAACATTGATTTATTACGGAGTTCCAGTGCCTACCTTCCGGCTCCATCATCATCATCAGATCACTTCGGTGATACCATTTTCAACATAACTATTCAGAACCGTTTATTTATTTATATTGTCATAGTTACTTAACTATCTTCATTGTGATATCTATGTGAGGGTGAAGTTCCGTTGGCCATTTCTGGTCTTCTTCATCAGTTCCACTTCATCAAATTTTACTTTTTGACTGTAAATGCTTTAGTTCTCGATTAAAATACCAAAATCACTATATAGTGCCTAGAATATTTGAGGAGTTTCCTAGATTCCTCATGGATTCCATTATCAGAAATGGATTTGAAAAAAATGGGACCAATCTGGAAGTAACCGAGTAGTGTACCGCCGTTGGCGCTTCAATCTTTGAAAGAATCAAGTTATTTACCGCAACCGCTATGTCCCTGCATTTTAAATCTTTAATATCTTCAAAAATATTCACTTAAATTACACACTGTAAAGGGCCATATTGATCTATATTAAATGCATAATTTATTTAAGGTAATTAATTGGATAAAGATTAATGCTGTATTGCTTGAAATAGTTTCGTAAGTAAGCCATTATTTCTCGTAGAAAGTAAAGGATAAAAAATAGTTATTGTGGTTTATACATAAAAGATAGATATATACCATCGCGGACTTTTTTGTAGACCTTTTTAAGGTGTACAATACTGTACTACATTATTTTGATCTATCTCTTAGGGTTCAGCCAGCGTTTGCAATGTAAGCGCAAAAAAATGTGTTTATTTACGACATCACATTAGAAACCTTTAAAATCATCAGTGTTCCTCTACTATAATGTGCGTGTATTATACTTGTAAACCTTCCTCTTGAATCACTCTATCTATGAAAGAAAACTGCATCATAATCCGTTGCGTAGTTTTAAAGATCTAAGCATACATAGGGACAGACAGACACGAAAAGCGACTTTGTTTTATACTATGTATTGATTAGTAATGCTGATTATAAATCTCTAAAGAGGTTTCATTTGTACAAATTATAGTTTAAAAAAAAATAGATATTCTAAACTTTAAAAAAAATACCAAAAACCTAAATTAAGAAAAAAAATATTTTTTGTGTTTTTGTTTCAAACCGAGCTGCCATTTTAAAACATTCTTGGATTGGCCACATATACAGTTTAACATCTTGCCATTAACATTATTTTGAAGAATGTACATGAATTATTACCACGACACAAGGTGTACGTCAGTGTAATATGACAAGAACGGTAGAAGTATCTATAGCTACGGTCCAAAGAGTACTCCAGCGATTTCAAGAAACCGGCATAAACTTCAGAAGTCCAGAAAATGGCAGATTAAGGTGCACAACTACGCAAGAAGACCGATTCATCGTTCAGTCGATAGATCGTGCCACAGAATATTAATATCCATAGATTACACTCTCCGTGAACCGTGCGTCCGCGTTCGTCCGTTTGTCTATAGTTTTGACAAATGATTTTGGAGCGCGGCGTCAGGCGTCTGTCTATGGTTCATTATTTATTGCATTTTAATTTTATAAATATTTTTCTAACACATGACACATTTTTCCACAAATTCACGCTTTTTTACCAATGTTACTTATGTATTTGTTATTTTTTCCTATGTTTGTTTTATCAATGTTTGTGTTTATTGTTTTGTTTCGATACTTATATCGTTTTATTTAACCTCCGTGAGTGTGACCGTGGCATCATCGCGGGCCCTAACAGAATACCAGCGCTGCGATATTTATCGTTTTAAATATCGCAGCATATGCTGAGTTAGGCGCCTTTTTGACCTTGCACAGATCATACAGTTATTTTTTGTTTTCTTTTTATATGTAGGTACTTAATTCTAGTATTCTACTGTTATTTTAAAAAAATTTTACTGTATGTGTGAGGTACAAATAAATGTTTTTTCTTTCTTTCTTTCTTTCTTTCTTTAAGCACTATTTCACGGCTATTCAGGTCCAAAACAGAATGTCCTTATGAAATTCACCACGTCGACTTCGTGAAATTGACATAATAAAAACTTACAGGCCAGTGTAATGTTTATTATTAGAGTAGAGTGCTCATTTGATCAATGCAGACAGACGGCATTACATGCATGAAGTGGCCGGCTCACAGCCCAGACCAAAAACCCATACAACATGTATGGGACGACGACGCGACGTTGATGTACCTCAACCTCTATCACTATCTTACATGAGTTAAAGAATGTGCTTGTAGAAGAATGGTCAAACATGTACCTAATTTTGGTTTACAGCATGTACTATATACGAATTTATGAAGGAAATACAAATGACAAAAAAAAAATACTTTTTTAAGATAAACTGCGATGTGTATTTTTGTTGTCCTAAGTTACAAGTGTTTTTTTTTTATAATAGTATTACTTAGTACTTTTTTATTAAAATTTAATAGGATACAAAGGGTTTTATGTTTTCTTTTATATGAATCAGCCATCAGCAACACATTAGAGTTTCACAAATATATCTTATTCTATTTGTTATTTATTAAAGAAACTATCGCACTTTTTATTAGCGACCTGGCATGTTTGGAGCTTAGTGTAGTTTTTATTCACAATATTTGTTTTTTTTTTTTAGTATTTATCGTTGACACCAACTTCCTTCTTGATAACGTGAGCATGGCAGCAACGAATGATTCTGTGTTGCACTCTGTGCTATTTATATCTCTATTAAAACCGCTGTTTGCTGTTTTGTACATTATTTAAAAACAACTGGATCAATTTGGTTTTCAGGGTTCCGTACCTCAAAAGGAAAAAACGCAACACCACGTGGATCACTTTGTTGTCCGTCCGTCTGTCTGTTTGTCTGTCTGTTTACCCTTTATCTCGGAAACGCGTAAAGATATCGAGTTGAAATTAAAACCATATACTTAGGTCTACGGTCCCTTGAAACTGTGAAAAAAAAACAAAGTTCTGAGTTAAAGAAAAAAAAGTTACGGCCATTTATGTCGCAAAAAACATGTATTTCGACACTCTCAAGGGAATCAAAATTCATAGGGTACTTACTTCCCGTTGACTTAGAAAATCCTGAAATTTGGCATGAAGCAAGGTCGCATAGCACAAGTATAGGGAAAAATCTGAAAACTAAATTTGTAGTTACGTCACAAAAAAAAACTTTTTTTGTGACTCGGAAAATTCTTCGTAACTTGATTCGGGAATTGAACTGTTTTCATAGGTAAGTTTGTACGGAGCCTCAGTGCGTGAGTCCGACTCGCACTTGCCCTTGTTTTCATGGTGGAATGGCGACAGCAACTGTCGTAACCCAATACTGGGTACGCCACAATTATGGCGGTAAGTCCCCTCTTTGAGGAGTGACTGGAAAGACCACATGGCGTCCTTACCTTCCGCATGACGCAGGTCCTCACCAGACATGGTAAGTTCGGGAGGTTCCTGCACCGAATTCGTGCGGAAGAAACGCCTGGGTGCCGCCATTGTGTGGACCACCCGGAGGACACGGTGGAGCATACGGTAGAGGCGTGCCCCGCCTGGGCAGAGCACCGCCCTGTCCTCGTGAGGGCGATCGGCGGCAGTGATCTCTCGCGCTGGGCATTGGTACAAGCCATGGTCCGGAGCGAGGAGGAGTGGCAGGCGGTTGCGTCCTTCTGCAAAGCAGTAATGCCAGAAAAGGAGGCGGCCGATCGCGTGAGGCAACGGTCCTCACACCCCAACCGCCGCCGGGATTCCGATCCCGATTTCCGGCCACCGTATGCGCGGGCTTGCGGACGGCGAGCAGTGGGTGGCTCGCCGTCCGACCGTCTGGTAACCGTCCGGACTGAACCCAAGTCGTCGACGGCGCGTACTGTTCCACGCGCGCCTCAGGGAGATGTCAGCAAATCTTAGGGGCCCAGCAGGGTCGAAGCCTACTCGGGCCACGGGTAGTGTGAAAGCGAAACCCGGGGCCCCGGGATGAAGTCAAGGAAGAAACAGGAGTGTGTTTTTAGTCAGTAAAAGTCTGACACTATCTCTCGCTCCGTCCAAGAGCGGGATTTGTCATTAGATGATTTACCTACCTAAAAAAAAAACTTGCCCTTGTTTATCTCTTTGATGTTCGTAATATAATCACAGTATGGGTCTCTGAGGCGCCACCACGAGTTCTTAACGCGATCCATTTAACGACCTATATTGAACTATTTACTACTATTTTAATTAGGAGAAAAAAACCCTTCTTTTATGGCTCGATATTACTTACTTATTGTTTGTTAAGTCTGTGAATGGATGGTCTGGATAAAAACTACAGTATCACTGAAGGCCATAAACTACGTAATACTTATATTTCAGACAAATGTGGAATAAGTCGACGGGTGCAAAGTAAATAAAGTTATCTGCAATTTAGCGATTTTTTGATAATTAGTAGATGTTATTAAGTTAATAATATGCAGTTATTTAGTTTTTTTTCCTAAAATATTATTGAAAAAAACAACTATCATTACTGCATTTTTGACACTTGAAAGACGATTTTTCATGTCTTAGAATATTTAGTAAGTTTCTGCAACTTTCAGAAAATCACAAAATTGCAGATAACTTTACTTACTTTTCACCCGTCAAAGTGTCAGGAGCGATGCCGCGAGACAAGTTAACACTTGATAACTTTCAAAGCTATGGTGCCTCTCAATCCCCGTGTTCCGAATTGCGTCAAAAGCGATTATATCGCGAATCCGACCAAATTTAATAGTCACAAAATAAAAGGGCTATTGAGTAATAATTGTGACGTTGCGCGTTGGTCGGATTCGCGATATTATCGCTTTTGACGCAATTCGGAACGCAGGGAATATGTCAACAAGAGTCGTGATGGCACGGGTATAAGCAAAGATTTGGGTGACAGTCGTGCGCCTACAATTTATAGTCGCACGAAAACCATTCACTAGAATGACTGAAATTAACGAAATTGCTGGAATTCAGAGTTTTGACATCACCACGAGCTCTTAAGGCGTATTGTCTCTTGAACATCAGGCCGGAGTTAAATGCACACATACGCACAAAATGTTTTGAGAACACATTTATTATGCGTACAGCCAAGGAGTGGAATTCCTTGCCGGAGTCTGTGTTTCCTGATAGCTACAACTTAGGGGTCTTTAAGTCAAGAGTGAATAGGCTACTTCTAGGCAAGCGTGCTCCATCGTCGACCACATCATCGCTTGCCATCAGGTGAGATGGTGGTCAAACGTGAGCCTATCATTAATAAAAAAGCACACACTCGTACTGCCGCCTGCGCCCGCATAGAGTCCCGCTGACCTTTATAACCATTTTCTTTGCGAAATATTGATTGATTTACATATACTATGTACATTCTGAAGAACACTTAACCAGCAATTTTTGTGTGTATATTTATAAAGATCAAAGTTGTTTGATCTTTGGAGTAGGGGAAAACAAGCGAGAAAATATCATAAATAGTATAGACCTCTGAAAATCTGCTATTTTACGTGAACTTTGGCCCTCCATAATGTACTCATATATTAAAAATATTTGCACATTTAATCAAGATTCTGACGATGATGACAATTTTTCTGAAAAACTTTTAAGGGTTCAAAAAAATACGTATTTCCTGGAACAAGTTTTGTGTTTTTAGAAAGATGTGGCGAGATGACCTAGACCACAGTAATATTATCTATACAGTATTGTAACTCGGCCGTATTTTTGAAATAAATGCCTACAGCCGCGCGGTACGTAAACATGCGATAGGGCTGCCCGCACTAGGGATGGCGATCTGAGATCGATTAATCGAAAAATCGATTTTTCGAGCCAAGAAAATCGATCTTTTAAATCGATATGTAGTACTGAATCGATTCATTGAATCGATACATAACCCTTTAAAATTGACATTCGATTTTTTTTGTTTTTGTATTAACCATACAATTAGTTGTAGGCAGTGCTACCAGATCGTAGGTAAAATGACCCCACTTTGTAGAACACATTGAATATGGTAAAAAGTGGAGGAACATTTTACCCACGATCTGGTAGCACTGGTTGTAGGTACCCGTATTACAAGAGTACTGCCGGTTAATTACTCAAAAACTCACGAGATGGCTGTGTGTTTAGTCTCCTTCGCCTCACTACCTCAATTCTCTTCAATAGAAAAAAGTTACGTTTATTATCTTTGACTTTTTGTATCTGTACTGTGATTGCGTCATTGCGTCATCACTCACATCATTCGATTGCAGTTGTGCACTTGAAGTATGACCCTATACTTTACTGGCAAGAACAAAAAAACTCTATTTATCACCACGTTCATTCAATAGCCATGATGTATATGAGTATTGTGGGATCATCTGTTCCTTGTGAGCGCCTTTTTTCAATTGCCGGAAACATCGCAAGTGATGAGCGGAACCGCTTGGATCCCAGTAGACTTGACAGACTGTTGTTTTTAAAAAGTTTAAATATTAAGCATTGGGAACTATGAGCTAAATTATCTATTTGCTTTGTAACCTAAAACTTGTGAATTTTGAAAATAAATGTCTCGTTTCTATATGATCTGATACTTTAATATGGTACTAAAAATAATTGTTATTATCGAAGTCCCTGACTTTGCTGATTAAAGATCGTTAATTATAATATTCGTCTTGTTTTTATTAATAAAATTGATTAATACTTACATTGTAATAGAAAATTTGAAAAAAGATCGATTTTTTGGAAATCGATATTTTAGACCTCGATTTTTTTGTGGATCGATTCATCAGGTCACGATTCGAATCGATTTAAAAATCGATCTTTTTCGGATAGGATCGCCATCCCTAGCCCGCACTATGGCTGCCCGCCTCCGGCATTTTAATTACATTTGCCTACTTTGTGTTTCCATTTAGTTTTGTGATTGTAAATATACTTTTTTATATAAACAAATAAAATACTTTGTGAATTGAATAGGAAGTGTTCAATATTTGCGACCGAAAAATATTTGCGCCTCGACTGAGACGTACCTACGAAATGCTTTATTATTAAATTTTAAAGTACAAAAATCCGCATTCTAAAGCTTAATTAAAAATTGTTTTGGGAAACATGGGCAAGGTGGAGAAAAAGGAATATCTTTTACTTGGTTATAGATAGATACCTGCAGCTACTTTACAATTTATATGTTTGGTTTAAAATGAAGAATTCATGCAACCAAAAACAGCACAATATATCCTACTCGTCATATTAAATATATAAATATGTACTTGAACTTATTTTTATTGCAAAAATCGCGCGGCACAGACGCGACTGTCTGCATCCCGAGCGCACCTCGAGATCGAGGCGCGTAGGTATAGCTCGCGTTTCGTCCATTTGTATGAAGTTGGAATACTGTATAGATAATATTACCGTGCCTAGACGCCTACCGTAAGGGTTGGTTCGAGGTGACTCGAGAAAAGAATACCTAGAAGAATTTGGGGAGACCTTAGACCATTTGTCGGAAAGTAAAAGTATAATACTTTCAGTTCTTTATTTTACTTTTCCGACTATTTAACACATGGAGAGCTACCTTACTGCTGAGTGTTTTATATGCTTATTTTTATGTCAAAAATTTCGATTTTTTTCAGGTTTGACCACGGAAGCATAGTCACGAGTCTTTCTTCTAAATTAGGATTTCTGAAACTAGGGTACGCGTCAATTGATGGTAAGGGGTTCGTGAAAAGATTTTCGTAAAGGCGGCTAGACAGCTGACAAGCGCGTGCCACACGCATTATGGCCAAATACGGAAATCTACTTGATATTAATATTGTGTCACAATTATTTATTAGGTCATCATTTCTGCCGAAAGACGTCCACTGTTGGACATATGCCTCCCCCAAGCGTCGCCACAACGACCGATCCTGTGCGTCTCGCATCCACCGCATTCTCGCGACTCTCACCAAGTCGTCGGTCCACCTTGTGGGAGGCCTTCCAACGCTGCGTTTTCCGGTGCGCGGTCGCCTAGAACCTTTCGGCTCCATCGACCATCCGTTCTATGAGTAATGTGCCCTGCCCACTGCCACTTAAGTAGAGCAATTCTTCAGGCTATGTCGGCGACCTTGGTTCTCCTGCGGATATCTTCATTCTAATGCGATCACGCAAGGAAACTCCGAGCATAGCCCTTTCCATTGCCCTTTGGGTGACTGTAAGCCTTCTGATGAGGTCCATTGTAAGCGACCATGTTTCAGTGCCATATGCCATCATTGGCAACACGCACTGGTCATAGACTTTCGTCTTGAGACACTGGTATGTTGGACGAGAAGATACCGCTCAGCTACCTGAACGCTGCCCAGCCGAGTCAGATTCGATGATTGACCTCTCATTTATTAGGTATTTTAAATTAACCTTTTGAGTACCGTAATTAGAGACACAATAGAAAGACAATGAGCGAGCGAACGCTTACGCGTTCTCTTGGGGTTTAATGAATTAAAACAAAAATTTTCAAATTTCATATAATATATAATATAATATTCCACAACTATCACACAACGTCATCTAGTCCCAAGCTAAGCATAGCTTGTGTTAAGTAGTAGTCTTTAGTATTTTTTGGGAGTGAAGGGAATTGTGAGTTTGCAGTCTCTTGGGAATTTTAAAAGGGGTACGTGGGGCCATAAGTTTGAGAAATCATTTTCTAAATCAATGTATCAACCTTACAACATATGTGCTAACATTATCGGGTGTAATGATAGACTTCATACAAGAAAACTCTTCCGTGTTTACAACATTATAAATTAACGTTTTTACTTTCAATTAAACCTTGCAGTATCAGCATTATATAGTATATAATCCGTATAATTATATCTTCTATAAATATAAAAGTTTGTCTGTAAAAAATCGCTTTTAGCGATAAGACCGCCCATTGTGACACCCTATTAATTTTTAAGTTACTAATGTAATTTTTATTTTTGGTGTACATTATAGAATATATCTATCTATATTATCTATCTATGTATCTATAAATAAAATTGAAGTATCTGTTTGTCTATATATAAGCTGGCCCTGGTACGAAAGGCAACGAAGGAACAGGAGTGGGTTTTTAGTCAGTAAAAGTCTGACACTATCTCCCGCCCCGCCCAAGGGCGGGGGATGTCATAAGATGATTTTCCCACAAAAAAAAAACGCAGTTAAATTCAAGCATTACAGAATGTTGCCGTGGCGATTATATTCATTATCATCATTTCAGCTGAAAGACATCCACTACTGGACATAGATCTCCCCCAAGTGTCGCCACAACGAACGGTCCACTACGTCTCGCATCCATCGGATTCCCGCGATCCTCACCGGCTCCTCCTTGTCAGAGGCCTTCCAATAGCACCCCTTGCCTCGCCATAACCTTGATGACTACCCAAATAAAGAGTAGACAGGCTGCTGGGCACTAGGACCTATTTTTTGGTTGTACTTTTAATTGAAATGTCTTTAGCTTGGTTTAGTTGGCGATCGCAGTGTGGTTGTTGCAATGCATATATTATTATGCTGCTGCCCATTCTCTGGTGTGTCCCTTAGTCGCCTCTTACGACACCCACGGGAAGAGATAGGATGGTGCTGGATGGTGCTGGATGGTGCTATTCTTTACATCTGGACACCATATGGTGCATATTATTAGAATGGAATAGAATTGACTTTATTGTACACCAAAATAGTAACAAAACTTTTACACAAACTTAAATCTATGAGGCGGTCTTATCGCTGACAGCGATATCTTACCAGACAGCCAAAGACAAAGCATTTTATTTCAAATAAACCATTTACAGGCACTTTTGAAATGTCAAGAAGTCAGTCAGTAAGAAAAAAATTTGCTAATTGCACATTCCAAAGCGTAGATCTCTATGGAGAAGAATGTGCAAGAAACTCCATGGACACTTTTTTCAATCATGTTTTGTAATTAAAAATATCTATGTTACATGTTTCTTGTCGCTATCATGTGAGAAAGCACCACTCAATTCAACCATTTTGAAGGGAACCGAATGATCCAACACACGCGCCACCATCAGTGACACATTTGAGTGAGTATGACAAACTCTCAACTGCCAACTGCCTGCAACCTTAGGATGGACTGTAAGAACTTTAAATAAAAAGGAGGTAGTCTGCATTGCTTGCTATTACAGAATGCTGCGATGGCGATTACATTATTACGTGCAAACTAATTCCCAACGAGATGCTTTCACACAACCAATTAGTAAAAGTTACAAGCTGGTAAATTTGCAAATATAAGTATTATAAATAAGCAAGTTATGATGATAGTACTTGCGTCGTGACAGAAGAAAATTACAATTATTTGTTCAGTGTGGTCCAAGTAATGAGAGTTGGGTTAGAATAGAATATATTTTATTTGACACTGACAAAGCGCAATGGCAACAACACAAAATAAAAACTGGGCAAGTGTGAGTCGGACTCGCGCCCTGAGGGTTCCGTACAAACTGACCTATGTAAAGAGTTCAATTAATGATTAGTCTCGAAGTTTTTTCTAAATCACAATTTTTTTTTTGTGTTTTATCAACAAAATTTCGGTTTTCAGATTTATTCCTATAATTGTGATACAAGACCTTGCTATATGCAAAATTTCAGGATTCTGGGTCAACGGCAAGTACTCTAGAATTTTGGTTCCCTTGAGGGTCGAAATATACGTTTTTTGCGACATAAACGGCCATATATTTTTTTCCGTTAGCTTAGAAGTTTGATTTTCACAGCTTCAAGGGACTGCAAACCTAAGTACCTATATGGTTTTAATTTCAACTCGATACGTCCACGCGTTCCCGAGATATAGGGTCTTGACAGACAGACAGGCAGGCAGACATACTGACGGACAACAAAGTGATGCTATATGGGTTCCGTTTTTTTCTTTTGAGGTACGGAACCCTAAAAAACCGGCCAAATACGAATCGGACTCGTGTAAGAAGGGTTCCTTACCGTCCGTAGCAAAATACGCCAAAAAATCACGTTGGTTGTATGGGAGCCCCACTAAAATATTCTTTTTATTCTGTATTATTTTGTTGTTATAGCGGCAATAGAAATACATAATCTGTAAAAATTTCAACTGTCTCACTATCACGATTCATAAGATACATCCTGGTGACAGACAGACGGACACCGGAGGGACAGCAATAGGGTCCCGTTTTTATCCTTTGGATACGGAATCCTAAAAATAAGCAGACTATGGAATCATACAATACAATTGGTTACGAAGCACCTTATTTTAAAGTTTGTTTGTTGTCCATTGCCATGGTACCAATAAGTGATGCAGATGAATTAAGAACAAGCCATTTAATGGATGGCAATAAAAGTAGAAATCCAAGAAAAAATGGATTGACTGCGTGGAAGTTGAGGCGTTTTAAATTAAACTTTTGTTTTATTGCCATTTCTTTATTGACTTTTTTCATTTAGAATGTCATGAATTTGTTGACAAAGTTGTCTCTATATTATGGGGAATGCACTAGCCAGTTTATAACTAACTCAGAAGCCATGGAATTTCATTGAGATATGCAAAAATGTACGTCAATAAGTAATTTATTATTATTATAAATATTTTTTTAGTTACAAATAATTCATTACACGGAACTATCTTCATGCGATTTAGATGTTCCGCTTTTTTTCAAGCAATATGGTTGCTAAATATTTGGTTACATTAAAATTAAAAATAAATATTAGTAGCCCAGAGGACTTCTGGGCTACTAATAATTATTTTTTTAATTTACCACGACCTAAACTAAACCGTTAATAAGGGATCTATATAGGGCGTATAGCTCCATCTTTTTTTCTCACTCGCACGCCTGACATTTTACATGTCGTGATAAGCCCCCCTAGCCAAGTTACAAACGTTTCGTTTCGATCCTCTTACGTGGAACGCTTCGAGTAGGCCACGCCTCCGATTCCTTTGTTCTGACCACGTGACTGAGCGTTGAGATGACGTCAGAACAAAGGAATCCGAGGCGTTCGACGCAAGAGAAACGAAACGAAACGGTTGTAACTTTGCTAGGGGAGAAGGTCTCAGTTCTCGCTTTCTCTTGTAAGTTGCGCCACCGCTGCACCTAATTGATCGATATTCAAACCGGCGCGGCGGCGCACGATCCTACCTTACGCAACACACGCTTGACGCTAAATATACTGAACATGCCAGTTATAGTGAAGGAAGCATCAAACTAGTATCTGACGTCAGTGCCTGACTTACTGACATACTTTACCAATAGCTTTTCTTTCGATTTCGGTCCTGTGTTCATTCCTTATGAACTGGGTTTTTTTTTTCTTCACTCGACTATCACACAACGCCGTCTAGTCCCAAGCTAAGCAGAGCTTGTGTTATGAGTACTAGACAACTGATAAACATACTTATATATTTTTAAATACATACATATTATAGATAAATTACACCCAGACACAGAACAAATGATTGTGCTCATCACACAAACTTTTGTCCTGGGTGGGAATCAAACCCATGACCTCCGGCATAGCAATCAGTGCATGGGATAAACCAAGCACTAGGGATAAAGCAAGCGTCGATTAATGGTTAATAGTACTTTTTATTTACACTTTTTTGAAGTTTATTATAATTGTTTATATGTTTTGTATAGTTAGTATATTTGATTCTTTTATTATCTATATAGGGTGACTGGCAATTAGTGTACGATACTTAAACATGTGATTGTGCTCATGATAACAAACAATTTTTATTATTGGAGCAAAACCGAAATCGCGAAAAAAATATCAGCTGTTCAGTACATTAGGCAAACATAGGTAAATGTACTGAACAGCTGATTTTTTTTCGCGATTTCACGTTTGTTCCCATAGTAAAAGTTGTTGGTTATCATGAGCACAATCACGTGTTTAAGTATCGTACACTAATTACCAGTCACCCTATATATTATCCGTCTCTGTGTTCCGTGAGTGTGTCCGTGGCAACACCAGGCCTTATCAGAATACCAGCGCTGCGTTATTTTACTTTTTTTTTAGATATCGCAGCATATGCTGAGATAGGAGCCTTTTTGGCCTCGCACAGGTCTTTTATTTTTAAACTTTTAATTTTATTTTCTTTTATTTTTTATTTTAAGTTAAGTATTTATAGATTAAGTAGTTCCTTTTTATTTTATTGTTGTTTGTACTGTGCAAGCCTCAAATAATTTTTTTCTTTCTTTCTTTGGTTCACGCAACATCCGCGTGTACCAGCAGTGGCGAGGACGCGCGGTCGGAGGGGTCAACAGCAGAACAGCTGATCGAGCCGCCGCACCGGCCGCGAACCGCCGCGTATTCTCCTACAAATTCGATCATCGACGGACATTTTTCCCCGAGTCATAAATCTATTAGGAGAAAATACGACTTCGTACAACAACTGTCAAAATACGAAACAGATGTTGGGCCTGCATTCACAACCGAGGCCAACAATTTGAGCAGGATTTGTAAAAATTATGAAATAAATGTTAAAAATGCAATTTCATTTTTTTTTTTTCTAGTAAAACCCACGAAAAGAGAGATACGAGACAGATTTTACCTTATAAGAGAGATAAAAATTTTAATAGGTTTTTCAGATATCATTTAAGCAAAAATATTTTTTTAATCACTATTTTGAATATTAGTCTTATGTGACTCGATTCATAATTCTAGCAAATTCACAAAGTTATAAAAATATTTTTAAGGCATGTGGCACATCACTAGCAAGAAGATAAACTAGAGAATTTTTGAGGGATTTGGAAGATACCGGTCGCTTTTGGTTTTTTTTTATAGCCATGTAAATAGCTCTAACATGGACAGCTTTAATTTAAGTCCAATACTTTGCGAGTAAATTAAAAAAAAAAAACATTATAGCTAATGTCACTAATTTTAAATTTAAATTTACTCTAATACAATACACATCTAAATAAAATTAAATTCAGAGTCTACACCTTATATATTTTTTTAAATTTGTATTTGAATGAAAAATTTGGGTCTTATTTTCATAAAACAATAAAGAGTCGATGAAAAAAAATCCACAGGGCATGAGAAGTGTTTAGGGGTCTGAAAGGATAGCAGATGACCCCTCCCGTTCACCATTTTAATTCGACACACGATGCACCAAACACCCTGTATATATATATTGCATTTATATGTCATCACTGTCTTATAATTCTTACAAGGAAAGCAATCTTTGAAATGATTTTCACATCTCCACAGCTGAACGGATTTGGAACACGGGTATCATCACAGCCTAGGTTAAGACTAATCGTCTACGCAATATGCTTAAAGAGGGACTGGGCCATAATCCATCACGCAGGCCCAGGGCGGAGTGAATGTCTGGTTTTAAGACCTGCCCGTTTCCTCACGATGTTTTGTTTCAATATTTTGAGAGCAGTTTTGCTTTTTTTTTATTGATATAAACTAGTGCTTGACTGCGATCCCACCTGATGGTAAGCAGTGATGCAATCATTGATGGTGCGGCGCACTAGTTTATTAAGAGCCTATTCACTCTAGCCTTGAAGACACCTAAATTATAGTTGGACGGGAAGACCGCAGCAGGCAAATTTTTCCAGTCCTTCGATGTACGCGGTATAAACGACGAAGCGAAACGCTTAGTCCGGACCGTTGAAGTTTCAACAACGTAAGGGTGGATACTCGCCGTGCGTCGGGTTGTCCGATGGTAGAAAGGAGATGGCGGAATCAAGTCATGCACTTCCCGCGCACACTCTCCAAAATGCAACCTGTAGAATACCGATAGGCTGGCTACCCTGCGCGCCTGTGCTCGAGGCTTTGTAGATGAAATAAATTCACTAAAAAATGCGCCTGGGTTTGAACCCGCGATTTACAGCTCATAAGTCGTGGCCGTTACCACTGAGCCAGCACAGTTCACGTAGGTATACATTCATAAACATAAACACACCCACATCAGTATTCCTCGATCGGATTGCACAAGCAGCTCACGAGTCGTTATTATGACAATCGAGTCGATACCGAACCGTAATCGATACATCGGTATTCGACTAATCGAGAGCAAGGTCTACATTAAATGAGTTTATTCATTGAATTGCACATCTTTTCCCTTGCCCGTCCATGTTTTATTACAGCACTTAATTTTAACTAGGCTTATCTTTATATCTTAGGGCGCAATTCACCAATAAAACTAATCGCGTTTTAACGTGTGGCTCGCATAATCGCGTTTAGTCGTTGTCACTAGTGTCACTTGTAAAAATACAACAAAAGAAAAATACAGACAAGTGACACTAGTGACAGCGGCTAAACGAGATTATGCGAGCCAAAAGATAAAACGCGATTAGTTTTATTGGTGAATTCCGCTCTTAAAGTTTGTTTAGGGGCGGTCATTAAATAATTACTACTGGAATTTTAATAAGCTTCTCTTGAGCTTATTAAAATTCCAGTAGTAATTATAGTTATAATCGTAATACCAGACTTTAACTGCCCGCCCAGGGCAGAGGCCTCTTCACTCGTAGAAGGCCCGGCTCAAGGTGGGATGGCAATTTCAGACATATACTAACAACGCCATAATTCATTCGACATAATTCATTCGCCATAATTCATTCGACTGGCCTGTTGGTCTAGTGGTTAGTGGCCCTGACTGCTATGCCGGAGGTCGTGGGTTCGATTCCCACCCAGGACAAATGTTTGTGTGATGAGCACGATTATTTGTTCTGTGTCTGGGTGTAATTTATCTATATATGTATGTATTTAGAAATATATAAGTATGTTTATCAGTTGTCTTAGTACCCATAACACAAGCTCTGCTTAGCTTGGGACTAGACGGCGTTGTGTGATAGTTGTGGAATATTATTATTATTTTCTTTATTTATTTTTTATACATATTTTGTACATTTTTAAATATTTTCTAAAACACATATAAAAAAAACATTTAAAAATATAAAAAATAGCAGTCCGCCGGTGTCGGGACAGGGTCCAAGCTACCGGTGGTTAGGGCTGCAGAGACAGGAACCTCCTCACAATGCGGGCCGTATTGAGGAGTACTGCCTTCTGTATCAGGCCCTTGATCCAACCGCGCAACGACAGTTTCGACAGGTGGTCGTCTAGACTTTTGGCCATCAGGCCATTGGCGGTAACAACAATCGGCACAATGATAGCCGAGTCCACATTCCACATGTCGACAACCTCGTGTGCTAAGTCGAGATATTTGATTTGTTTCTCTTTCTCAGCTTTCACGAGATTCTCGTCATGTGGAATGGTGACGTCGACTATCATTGCGCGGCGCGCTAATCGGTCTATCACCACTATATCCGGCTTATTGGCTACAATAGTCCGGTCAGTAATGATAGACCGATCCCAGTACAACGTGACATGGTCATTTTCGAGAACTGGGTCGGGCACATAGCTGTAATACGGTACCTCTGAATACACTAGGTTGTATTTCAAAGCAAGTTGCTGGTGGATAATCCTGGCTACTTGGTTATGCCTGTGCAAGTACTCTCCGTTAGCCAGACGAGAACAACCAGAGATAATATGTCTGATAGACTCACCCGGACGATGGCATGCCCGACACACGTCAACCGTCCCGTCCTTCATTATATATCTCCGGTAGTTATTCGTCAAGATGACTTCGTCCATAATTGCACAGATAAAACCTTCAGTTTCCCCGAAGAGGTTGCTGAAGCGTAGCCAGGCCACGGACGCTGCAAAATCTACATCAGACTCATGTAGAGCCCGATAAAAGCGCCCGTGGAGCTCCTTACTTTTCCATACTTCCCTGCGGTCATCAGTTGTAAGTACCACAGGTTTGCGCCAGTTCTCTTTAGCCATGGACAATGGGGTGAGTCCCTTGTCCACTGCGACCACATCGCGGTGCATACCCACGTCGGTTTTATGAAAGTATTCTCTGAGGCTGCACACCTCGCGGTTGTGCAGGGTCTTCGCGTTTAAAAAACCTCGACCTCCACACTTCCGCGGGATGTACAGTCTCATCACAGACGACCGTGGGTGATGCATCCGGTTTGCGGTCAACAGTGTACGGACCCGCCTATCCAGAGCATCTAGCTCGGTCTGAGTCCATTTGAGTATGCCGAAAGAGTACATTAAGACCGGCATGACCCAACCATTGAAGGCTCGCACCTTATTTCCACCCGACAGAAGGCTGTTTAATACCTTCTTCAGGCGGTCAAAGAAGCGCTCCTTCAACGATTGCTTCATGTCAGCAACGTTAATGCCTAACGCTTCCGACATACCCAAATACTTATAGGTTTCGGTCGAAGAGAGGGATTTAAGGTATATGGAATCCGAGAGTTGAATTCCCTCAGATTCCATAATCTCCCCTCGCTTTACATGCATGACTGCACATTTATCTTATTATTTTTGTTGGGGGCAATGAGTTTCAGATCGTCCATGTAAAGAAGGTGAGATAGTACCTGACCACCTCTTCTCAACCGATAGCCCAAGCCTGATTCCTCCAGCAGTGTGCTTAGAGGATTCAGGGCTAAGCAGAACCAAAGTGGGCTCAGACTGTCGCCCTGGAATATTCCCCGTTTAATCCATATGGGTTCGTCGTCCCTCCGAATCGATCGACATCCTGGATAGCGAAGAACTGTGTTCCATTGCCCCATACATGACTCAAGGAAGGTGCGTAGAGTTGCATCTATTTTATACAACTCCAACACCCTCATGAGCCATGTATGTGGCACAGAGTCATAGGCCTTCTTATAATCTATCCAACATGTCGACAGATCCTTGCGAGATCGACATGTTTATTATTATTATTTTCTTTATTCATTAAATATACATATTAATTAAATTTTTAAATATTTTTTTTAACAAAATCATATTAAAAAAAAAACATTTAAAAACATAAAAAATAGTGTCCCACCGGTATCGGGAACAGGGTCCAAGCTACCGGCGGTCAGGGCTCCAGAGAAAGGAACCTCCTAACAATACGAGCCGTGTCCAGGAGTACCGCTTTCTGGATCAAGCCCTTGATCCAGCCGCCTAACGCGAGCCTCCTAAGGTGTTGGTCGAGGCTCTTGGCTATTAAGCCATTGGCTGACACGACTATCGGTACAATGATCGCCGAGTCTACATCCCACATGTCGACAACCTCGCGAGCCAGATCAATATACTTGATTTGTTTGTCTTTCTCGGCTTTCACGAGGTTCTCGTCATGCGGAACGGATATGTCAACAATCATTGTACGCCTCTCTCTTCGGTCCACCACCACTATATCAGGCTTATTGGCTACAATAGTCCTGTCAGTGATGATGGACCGATCCCAGTACAGCGTGATATCGCCATTATCGAGAACTGGGTCGGGCATATACCTGTAGTATGGCACCTCCGATTCCACAAGAGAGTACTTCAGAGCAAGTTGCTGATGGATAATCCTGGCTACAAGGTTGTGTCTATGCAAGTATTCACCGTTAGCTAGACGAGAACAACCAGAGATAATGTGGCGGATTGATTCACCCGGTCGGTGACATGCCCGACAAATGTCAACCGTGCCGTCCTTCACAATAAATCTCCGGTAGTTATTCGTCATGATAACTTCGTCCATAATTGCACAGACAAAACCTTCGGTTTCCCCAAAGAGGTCACCGACGCGCAGCCAGGCAACGGACGCTAGTTGATCTACATCGGACCCATGAAGGGCCCGGAAAAAGCGTCCGTGGAGTTCCTTACTCTGCCATACTTCCCTGCGATCGTTAGTGTCAAGCACTACAGGTTTGCGCCAGCTCTCGTTAGCCAAGGAGAGCGGGGTGAGTCCCTTGTCCACTGCCACTACATCACGATGCATACCCACGTCGGCGGCTAGGAAATATTCCCTGAGACTGCATACCTCGCGATTGTGCAGGGTCTTAGCATTTAAAAAGCCTCGACCCCCACACTTCCGCGGGATATACAGTCTCATCACCGACGATCGTGGGTGATGCATTCGGTATGCAGTCAACAGTGTACGGACCCGCCTATCCAGGGCATCAAGTTCCGTTTGAGTCCATTTGAGTACGCCGAAAGAGTACAACAATACCGGCATGACCCAACCGTTGAAGGCGCGCACCTTGTTTCCGCCTGAAAGAAGGCTATTGAATACCTTCTTCAGGCGTCCAAAGAAACGCTCCCTCAACGTTTGCTTCATGTCAGTAGCATTGATGCCTAACGCTTCCGACATACCCAAATACTTATAGGTTTCGGTTGGAGAGAGAGATCTCAAGTTTATGGAATCCGAGAGTTGGGTACCCACGGATTCCACAATCTCCCCTCTCTTTACATGCATGACTGCACATTTATCCACACCAAACTCCATCCTGATGGCACTACTGAAGGTTTCAGTTACCTTCAGTAGCTCCATCAGTTGCAGATTGTTGGGGGCAAAAAGTTTCAAGTCATCCATGTATAGGAGGTGAGATATAACCTGACCACCTCTCTTCAACCGATAGCCTAGGCCTGAATTCTCCAGCAGTGTGCTTAGAGGATTCAAGGCCAGGCAGAACCAAAGCGGACTCAAACTGTCACCCTGGAATATACCTCGCTCGATCCTTACCGGTTCGCTGTTCCTCTGGATATGTCGACATCCTGGATAGCGAAGGACCGTCCTCCATTGCCTCATACATGACATCAGGAAGGTGCGTAATGTTGTATCAATTTTGTATAATTCTAGCACCCTCATGAGCCATGTATGAGGAACTGAGTCGTAGGCCTTCTTATAGTCTATCCAACATGTCGACAGATCCTTTTGGGAACGCCGAACCTGTTGGCTAATGGCCATATCGATGAGGAGTAGCTCCTTAGTACCGCGGGACCCATTCCTACATCCATTTTGAGAGGCAGACATGATAGCGTTATTATCTACATGGTGGTTAATCTTTGCTCTCAAAATGGATGTAAGAACCTTATAGACTGTCGGCAGACACGTAATCGGTCGATAGTTTTTGGGTTCCGCGATGCTACCAGATTTGTGGAGCAGGTGGGTAACTCCTGTTGTAAGAAACTCGGGTAGCGAGCCAGACTCCAAGGCGGTCTGATACTGAGATGCCAAACGAGCGTGCGATCTTTGAAGCCACTTTATCCAAAAGTTGTGCAGTCCGTCCGGCCCTGGAGATTTCCAATTAGGCAACGGACGGACTGCACGGGCCACATCTTGGGGGCTGATTGTAATTGCCCCCATTTCTGGAATCGGTTGGCACGCTCGTTCGACCTCTCGAGTCCAACCACCTTCAGTATGACTGACAGGCACCGACCAGATGTTACGCCAGAACGAACTCATGGCGTCATCATCCGGAAGGCGCGTGTCAGTCACACTTTGGTCCGGCTGCTCCCAAGCCCTATATACCCACCTTTCATTACTCCGGAATGTGCGATTCTGGGTGTACCGCTCAACCCGCCGCTTATACCTTCGGATACGGTTTGCCCATGCGTACACCTTCTGCTTCAGAAAGTCGATGCGCTCTGTGACACAGGACATATAGTCTCGGGGGCTGATATCAGTCCCCGAAAACGCCCGTCTCACAAAGCGCATCACTCGTGGGCGAGTGTTGCCCTCCCTGAAGCAGATTAGTTTGCCGATGAGTGCTCTGGCCCCACCAATACGACGCTCGATCCTGCACTGCCAGGCTGGCACAGCTGGTTTTGGTCGTGTAGCTACGTCACTGTTTGGAAATTTGACGTGAGCTACACGACATGCCGCTACAGCCGCGCAGTACATTATCGAGTGTGTATCAGTGAGATCTTCGCAGTCATCAAAATAGTTTGACAACTGCGAATCCAGAGCAGCCACCAGCGCCTTATTCTTATTACACATGGGCAAACGAGGTAACCGCGGCCTGAGTTCAAGCGGCATGTTGCGATACTCCCGAATAGCACACTCCAAAGCACTCCTCAATTCGTTGCTACACTGGGTACTTACATGTGTAACCATGTCAGTGCTCTCCTCGTCAGCGTGGTTGGGAAGATGGTTGGACGGTGATACCTGTGAAGGTACCGCCGTCTGCGACGAAGAGGCAATGGCATGGCTACCCATTTCCGTTCGGAGGCGATCAAGTACAGTATCGTCCAACATATGATTACGCTGGATGACCCGCACCTGATCCGATAGTCGTTGGGCCGAAACGTTGACGGCTGGCTCAAGCACCTGAAACAAAGAGAGCATCCGAACACGGTACGCGGTCAGGTTGTTTCCTCCCTCTGTAGCCCCATAGTATGCGCGCATGACGTTTTCGTTAATCGATTGCGTCCATCGCATGCGCGACACACATCCGCCGGTAGCTGGGACCCTATCAGAGGCCGGTGGGCCTCGAGATCCTAAGCATGCTGGCGGCCGGCGTTCTCCCCGACGACGCGTAGGTGGTGGTGTCGTTGGCGGTGAGTAGTACTCGTCGCTCGAGCTCGACGCAGCTGCCACGGCCGGTGTCACAGCACTCACAGTGAGGCAGGGTTCCGGCGGCGGCGAGGCGGAGCTGAGCGACGAGGCCGGAGGTGGTGGGCGTGCTCGGCGAGCTGCAGCTCTTGTCAACATTGTTTCATCATTGTCGTATTTATTTTACGTGTAAATATTGATGTGACATGAAATGTCATCAGCTGTCTTTCGGCTTTTTGTTTCTTTTGATTTCATTTTCTAGTCTATAAATGCTTCGAAAAGTTTAGATTTTTATGTTATTGTTTATTTTTGGGCTTCCTGCTGAAATACTATAATGGTATGGTACCGAAAACTATTAATTTTAATTAAAATTTGCTTTATCGACAAAACGATTACTTTTGACATCGAGAGTTGCCAGGTATAATCTTATTATTATTATTATTATTATTATTTTTATTTATCTCAGGACCCTGAGGTCCTGGACCTTTGGGAGGCGTACAAGGAGCCGAAGCCAACTCGCAGAGGCCCTTTAGATAATTATAATGGAACATTATTATTATTATTATTATTAACGCCATAATTGCGGTTGTAAGTCTCCTCTTTGAGAAGTGGCTGGAGAGGCGTCACGGCTTCCTCACCTTCGGACGCAGATCCTCTTCGGACTTAGCCAGTTCGGGAGTTTCCTGTTTCGGATTCAGAAACTGGTGTCACCATTGTGTGAATCGCTTGGAGGACACAATAGAGCATAGGCTGGAGATGTCCCCGCTTGGGTGGAGCACCGCCGTGCCCTAATAGAAGCGACTTTGACAGACGCATGCTTCAATCGTATGACGCAATGAATCAGGAGTTTCAATCGAATTGTTAAAGAAATTGTGTACAAAAATGATGACTGAAAATGCCTAGTAATGACAGTGCACCTACTATTAGTGAATGAAATTCTCAAATTAAATGAGCATTTTCGGAGATTTCCTCTTACATACAAGCTTATAATATTACTAGCCTTTCGCTCGCATTAATGTAAACATGGGAACCGAAAAGTGGTTCTTTTCTGGATAAAAGGTCAGTATATTTTTTTCCATACCCCACAAAAGAACCGAGGAGTTTGTGGGGGTCTCATCATCATCATTATCTAAACAATCTAACACTTTTTAAAATAGAATAGAATAGAATCGTTTATTTCTGAGTACATGGTATATGAAGATCTTAATATTAGACGGAATCACATATACTACCTTTGCCGGTGTAGAAATATTAAATGAGGTATCTAATTTGCAAATTCACATAATTATAGTTCACGCATTATTAAGTAAAATGTAAAAAAAAAAAAAAATAATAGTGGCAGTTTTAAATGAATATGAGTAACTTTATGGACCACGTATTTTTTTGCAGACATAATTAAAAAATGACTAATGATTTCAGTGTTAACTATTTTATATAATGTAATATGCGAAAAAAATAAAAATAAAATTATTGAACAATTCTATAATAATGTCAAAAAATATTCATAATATGTCAAAATTTATTACTAATACAATGTCAATATTTATTATTACTGCAATGTCAATATTTATTACTACTACAATGTCAATATTTATTATTACTGCAATGTCAATATTTATTACTACAACAATAAACGTCAAAGATGATACATTAAAGATTGTTCCCCAATACGTCCATCACCGCTTCCTAACTGGGAAGAATATTATTAGTACGAGATCCAGTAGAAGAAATATCTTCCCTCATCTGTTATTTAATTATGATAAAGATTATGTGCTCCAAGGAACTCCTTGGAGATGCTCGACTTTCATAAATAACAAATCGGGAAAGTTGATGAAAAAAATGTAATTACAAATTTTATTGTTTAAACATCATCAATGAAGATATCCGCAGGAGGACCAAGGTTGCCGACATAGCACGAAGAATCGCCAAACTTAAGTGGCAATAGGCTGGGCACATTGCTCGCAGAACAGATGTCCGTTGGGGCCGTAAGGTTCTGGAGTGGCGACCTTGTACCGGAAGACGCAGTGTTGGAAGGTGGACCGATGACCTCATGAAGGTTGCGGGAATCCGATAGATGCGAGATGCACAGGACCGTTCATTGTGGCGACGTTTGGGGGAGGCCTATGTCCAGCAGTGGACGTCTATCGGCTGAGATGATGATGATGATGATGAAACATCATCGGCACATGATTTCGCCAGGCAAACCTATTCCTGATGTGTCAATATATTCATTATCTAGCATATAATCTTTATCATAATTATATAACAGATGAGGGAAGATATTTCTTCTACCGGATCTTAGATCAGAAGAAGTGGCGCAACAAACTTGCCAACAAAAGCCCTGATTCCAGATTCCATAATATTAACTTAATCCAAGACGCCGATTTATTAAGTAATTATTGAAGAGTAAATAACTCTGGTCAGTTCCTAACTACTTAATCGGACTTTTAATTCAATTGCGAAAATCGCTTCAATAAGAATTTTAGATTTTCCTCGTAAAATGCTGTGGATAGCTGTGGCAATCAAACTGTTTTATATGTCGCCATTTTAACCTGTATTTTGTGCACGAACATTCGCTGGTCATTAATGAATTAATTTCAGCCTGTATTTATACCATGGTATACCAAAAAAAAATGTTAGGCTAATTACTTCAGCTTCGGCTGGGCAGCGTTCGGGAAGCTGCGCGGTGTCTTCTCGTCCAATATACCACAGTGTCTCAAGACGAAAGTCTATGACCAGTGCGTGTTGCCAGTGATGACATATGGCTCCGAAACGTGGTCGCTTACAATGGGCCTCATCAGAGGGCTTAAAGTCACTCAAAGGGCAATGGAAAGGGCTATGCTCGGAGTTTCCTTGCGTGATCGCGTCAGAAATGAAGATATCCGCAGGAGAACCAAGGTTACAGACATAGCCCGAAGAATCGCCAAACTGAAGTGGCAGTGGGCAGGGCACATTGCTCGCAGAACAGATGGTCGATGGGACGAAAGGTTCTGAATGGCGACCACGTACCGGAAGACGCAACGTTGGAGGGCCTCCCACAAGGTGGACCGATGACCTGGTGAGGGTCGCGGGAATCCAATGGATGCGAGACAGGACCGGTCATTGTGGCGACATTTGTGGGAGGCCTATGTCCAACAGTGGACGTCTTTCGGCTGAAATGATGATGATGATGATGATGAATTACTTCAATAACAAGGGTTACAGACAGCCCACTCCGCAGAGCCTGCATGGGGGAGAACGAGACAGCAGCTAACCTGGGGCCCAAGTCTGCTATTTTTATAAATTTGTCATTCCAACACAATTCCATTGTCATTTTGCTAAAAGTTCATAATCTGCTAATTCATAATGATCGATCATTGATCGGTCAATGGTCTCGTAATAGAGTTGTGGTAGAATGACAATATTGAGCTTATTAAAAGCAATGACTGCACCAGTTCTAATGGTAGTTTGGTAAAATTTTTGCAGATTACCGCATACGTCAGATATTTATTTGTCAGTATGTACGAGATTACCATTCTATGCCACTTCTTTCAATGGAGTGTCAGTGGTTGACCATTGGAAAGTCATAATGACGCCATTATATTAGTAGATTACCAAACTTGTCAAAATCAACAATTATGAAATCAATGATAGACCATTCTGACACTATTGTAATAGCAGACTTGAGGCCCTGCTTTTAAGTTACCCAGTGGTCGCTAGATACAGGGCAAAGTACTTCGGAATCCCAGGTATACTTCGTGAAAAGGTCAGTAACACCAAGGCGCTGCTGGCCTTCCTTGAAGAGCTGGGGTGGATCGAATGACACATTTGTCCCACCTGTACGCAAAATACGTGCTTTAGTCGTGGAGTAGCGGAAACCAGTCTGAAATACAAATACAAAAATAAACAATCAATAACAACGTAAAATAATGTATCCTTACTTAATATATAGTATACACATTAAATGTAGACCAACTGCCCCCCTAGCCAAGTTACAACCGTTTCGTTTCGTTGATCGCCTCGAGTCGGCCACGCCTCCTATTCCTTTGTTCTTACCACGTAACTGAGCGTTGAGATGACGTCAGAATAAAGGAATCGGAGGCGTGGCCTACTCGAGGCGATCGACGAAAAGAGAATCGAAACGAAACGGTTGTAACTTGGCTAGGGGGGCAGAAATGTGACGTACTGGGCACTCTCGATGGGTCCCCGAGAACGAATAGACGTCATCCTCAAGTTGTGCCTGCTTACTGACAATTTGGTTGTTTCATTTGTAAAACAGAATCCCTAACTAGTGATTTTAGTGAACACCACTAACGGACAGCCGGACGGTGAAGTGGTCCAATCCAAGAGCCCATGCCAATGAAAGTCCTTTTTGCGATGTAGTCACGAAGATTTATTATTTATTTATTATTCATTAATTCTTTATGCACAAAAAAAGTATAGAGGCGGACTTAAATTTTCTACCAGTCAACCTTTGGGTGACGCAGAGACAACTTGTGGTAGGTGCAATATTAAGCATTAGGTACATATTGATTTTTTATTTATTGGGTTTTATTGTTTTTTTAGGGTTCAAGTACCTCAAAATGTAAAAAAGGAACCTTTATAGGACCACTTTGTTGTCCGACTGACCGTCAAGACACTTTATCTCGGGAACGCGTAAAGATATCAAGTTGAAATTAAAATCATGTACTCAGGTCTGCGGTCCCTTGAAGCTGTGAAAAAATCTAACTTCTAAGTTAACAAAAAAAAGATACGGCCGTTTATGTCGCAAAAAACGTATATTTCGACACCCTCAAGGGAATCAAAATTCATAGGGGTACTTCCCGTTGACCCAGAATCCTAAAATTTGGCACAAAGTAAGGTCTTTAGCTCAGGTATAGGAATAAATCTAAAAACAATAAACTTATTGTTACGTGACAAAAAAAAAAAATTGCGATTCGGAAAAATCTTCAAGACTCCATACGGGAATTGAACTATTTACATAGAAAAGTTTATACGGACAATATCGCTAATCCGCCTCGCTCTTGCCCAGTTTTTAATAACTAATTTCTGTGAGATTCAAAGTCCTTGAGAAAAATTACATTTATATCGCAAACTGTGCCTGATACAGTTACACATCCACGCCGATCACTCTGTCTATACATTAATGGCTGAAGCGTGCTAATCTGCCGCCATAAGCAAACAGACTACATCTCACTACAACGCAAAACGGAAAAAGATGTTGACAAATAACTCGCACTGTACTAAGCGAGTTACTTGTGAAGTTGTGAGATATGAAAAGGAAAAGGCATTTTTCATGCCTTTTCACAGTTAGATATTTAAATCAAAGTACCTAACATAATATAAATTTTAAAAAAAATCAGTTTTTTTTTTTTCGTTGGGAAAATCATCATAAGACATCCCCCGCCCTTGGGCGGGGCGGGAGATAGTGTCAGACTTTTACTGACTAAAAACCCACTCCTGTTCCTTCGTTGCCTTTCGTACCAGGGCCAAGTCTTCCTTTCAGAATCAGACCCTTGGCCCCAGTAGGCTTCGACCCTGCTAGGCCCCTACAGTTGCTGACATCTCCTTGAGGCGCGCGTGAAACAGCGCGCGCCGTCGACGACTTGGGCTCGATCCAGACGGTTACCGGACGGTCAGACGGCGAGCCACCCATTGCTCGCCGTCCGCAAGCCTGCGCCTACGATGGCCGGAAATCGGGATCGGAATCCCGGCGGCGATTAGGGCGTGAGGACCGTTGCCTCACGCGATCGGCCGCCTCCTTTGCTAGCATTACTGCTTCGCAGAAGGAGGCGACCGCCTGCCACTCCTCCTCGCTCCGGACCATGGCCTGTACCAAGGCCCGGCAAAATCAAAGTATATACAAAAGTAATTAGAATCCACACCCTTATACAGCCCTATTGCGATCATAATTACCTATATTATAGGTAGTGTTATTTTAAGAAATTAGTTATCCTAATAGTAGAAAAATAATATTGGAATCGAAGCATTTCATTGGTAGCGCATCGGGTATTGGTATCTACGCACGCACACACAAACACGCTAGTGACGTAATCAAAAATTTATCAAAATATGTAATATTATTATAAATAAATAATAACTTTACTTCGGACCAATTAATCCATATAGTGTTGTGTGAAAACTGTAAATTTGCTGTTACGTCACAACAAAAAAAATTGCAATTCGGAAAAATCTTCGAGACTCCATTCGGGAATTGAACTGTTTACATAGGTAAGTTTGTACGGAACCCTCAGGGCGCGAGTCCGACTCGCACTTGCCCAGTTTTTTTTTATTGATATAAACTAGTGCTCGACTGCGATCCCACCTGATAGTAAGCAGTGATACAATCGTTGATGGTGAGGCGCACTAGTTTATTAAAGAGGCTATTCACTCTAGCCTTGAAGACACCAAAATTATAATTTTATTTCTTTTCATGATTTCTAAAATGTAAATGTAAATAACGGTAGATGTGCCCTTTTTTTAAGCCTCCAGTAATATATAGCAATGTAGCCTAGCCAGGTAGGTATAGCCATCACGACGAGCCGGCGCATCTCCGATATTATGCGAAATTATTCGATTAACGCAATCGAATCGCAATCGGTATGCGTTTTATCGATTCATTACTTTTACACGAATTTATGTTTACCTATAGTTACTGCTCGCGGCTTGGCCTGCTTGAAAAGTTTTTTATTATTTATTATGATGGAAACTTGGTATTTCCGTAGGTACGATTATAGCATAACATAGCATAAGCAGCCTTATAATGTTCCCACTGCTGGGACTCAGGCCTCCTCTCTAGGAGAGGGAATGGGCCGTAATCCACCACGCGGGCCCAGTGCGGGTTGGTGAATGACACACATGTTTTCGAATTTTTGGTTCTAGGACATGCCGGTTTCCTCACGATGTTTTCCTTCACCGTTTTGAGAGCAGTGGTGATGAAATAAATTACACAAAGTAATGCGCCAGGTAAGATTTGACCCGCGACCCACAATTCGTAAGTCGGGGCCGTTACCACTCGGCCACCACTGCTCCTATTCGATACGATTATAATTGATATATATCAATAAAAAAAAACTTAGGCCCATATTCCAAGTCAGCTTGAAAGATTTCTACTCGATTCGGTAGAAATGAAAATGAAACCCTCGATCAATGTCAATAAATAACATGATGTAACTGTCAAATTGTCCCGGTTGTCTTTCATAGATCTGTGACAGTCGTTACAGCCCCCCTAGCCAAGTTGCAAACGATAAACGTGAACGCTTAGTAATCTCCAATAGATTTTCAACTTTATACCTAAGAGCATAAAGTTGAAAATCTATTAAAGACTACTGAGCGTTAGCGACCGGAACGAACGAAAACACTATGTAATCTTCAATAGATTTTCAACTTTATATCGAATAACATAAAGTTGAAAATCTATTAAAGACTACTGAGAGTTTACGTTTATTGTTTGTGACTTGGCTAGGGCGGCAGGTATTCAGACGCCAGAAAGCCTGACCATCAGTCTATGCAAAGAGTATCATGTTGCTCAGTAACTGTATTGTAGAGGTCTGATAGGGAGTCGCTCCATGTAAAACACGGGTATTCAGCCGACCCCAAGCTATAGTTGGGAATAGCAAAGGAGGCTGTTGCACGCGTAAAGGAACGGCCCTCAAGCCCCAGCCGCCGGGATCCCGACTCCGATTTCCAGCCACCGTAGCCATGGGCTTGTGGACAGCGAGCAATGGGTATCACGCCGTCCGGTCGCCCGCAGGCATGAGCTTGCGGACGGTGAGCAATGGGTATCACACCGTCCGGTCGCCTGGAGGCTGTTGCACGCGTGAGGGAACGGCCCTCAAGCCCAAGCCGCCGGGATCCCGACTCCGATTTCCAGCCACCGTAGGCATGGGCTTGCGGACAGCGAGCAATGGGTTGCCCTGTAACCATCCGGACCGACCCCAAGTCGTCGACGACAGCGCGTAGTTCCACGCGCGCCTCAAGGAGATGTCAGCAAAATCATAGAGCCCAGCAGGGTCGAAGCCTACTGGGGCCATGGGTTAGCATCCGAAAGTTAAACCCAGGTTCCTAGAATGCAAGGCAAAGAAGGAACATGGGAGTGGGTTTTAGTCAGTAGAAGTCTGACACGCCCTCCCGCTCCGCCCGCGAGCGAGAGAAGTCATTGGAGTCATTGGATTGGGTTTACTAATTTCAAGTCGTTTGTGGTGCGGGTGCCGACTCACCATTTTAGTCAGTAGAAGTCTGACACGCCCTCCCACTCCGCCCGCGAGCGAGAGAAGTCATTGGAGTCATTGGATTGGGTTTACTAATTTCAAGTAGTTTGTGGTGCGGGTGCCGACTCACCATTTTAGTCAGTAGAAGTCTGACACGCCCTCCCGCTCCGCCCGCGTGCGAGAGAAGTCATTGGAGTCATTGGATTGGGTTTACTAATTTCAAGTCGTTTGTGGTGCGGGTGCCGACTCACCATTTTAGTCAGTAGAAGTCTGACACGCCCTCCCGCTCCGCCCGCGAGCGAGAGAAGTCATTGGAGTCATTGGATTGGGTTTACTAATTTCAAGTCGTTTGTGGTGCGGGTGCCGACTCACCATTTGGACACCTTCCTCAAAGGAGAGTTTTGGCCGAAGGGTGTCGTGTATCGACGATTTCGTGGACGGATACCGATCTCGCAGCGGAACACGACGCCGTCACTTCGTGTGCAATAGTATAGTTTAATAATTGTTATAGTTTCTTTTATACATATGTATTAGTTTATTATTTTGTAAGATTATTTGTGTATTTTTTCTATGGGCCTTAGTTGCCTGATAATAAAGAATTATTATTATTATTATTGGATGATTTCCCACCTTAAAAAAAACCACCGTGATGTAGAGTACTTATCCGATTTTAAAGTCAGAGTGTACGCCAAAGTTTATCAAAAATCCTTTACAAAAGGTAACAGGCCGACTGACAGACACATTATCGCATTTGTAATAAATAATTGTATGCATTTAGAACGATTTTAATAATTAGTTGTTTCGAAATTCTAGATCGGTTTTAATTGGAGATTTGGATTTGCGTGGGCCCTAGTGTCTTCAGTCATGTTTTTATGATGACAAGTTGAGAAATTGGCCGTTTTCCCAGTCTTATCTGCTTTCGTCACGAACCATAAAATATAACCATATATTTATTAGCAGTACATCGCAGATAACCCCTTTTATATTCTAAAATCTCTCAGTCTATCTTTTTGCCAAAGGATGTAATATATGTTGTGGCCAAATCATAGAAATTGATCAATTCATGATATGGTCAACTAAAACTGACCAGGGGGGCTATTGGCTAACTTTTTGAATAACAGTTGACAACTAGCATTCGTTGCACACTAAACATAGTTGTCAACTGACAATTTCATAAAATTGGTATTACGTATAACACAAGTGACTAACAAACTACGGTGGAAATGTGGTGAATTATAAAAATTTACGGTGCCTATTGTGACCACTCTAAAATTTTATCGACTATTATACAGCTTCAAAAGCTTACACAATCCCAATTTTAAAAGTATCGATACAATAACATCTGTCAAAATTTGTTTCGGTGGCTATCAAAGGCACCAGTGGCTAATGACGTCACTGCAGTTGGTCACTGAAGATAGGCAATACGAAACTAGCTGTTTGACAGTTCAATGATGCACATTGTTATCAAGTGATCATCACTTGAACTGTCAACAGAGTTACCCAATAGCCCCGCAGATCGTATAAACGTTAACATTTGATGATATGTCAATCCTCGTTTGGCCAAATCATTGATGTAGGATTTCAATGATAATAAAAGGTCTAAAGAAAATAGGCCAAACGAAGATTGAAATATCATCAAACTTTAACGTTTAAAACAATCTGGCCAGTATTAGTTGGCGACATCATGAAGTGATCAATTTCTATGATCTGGCCACCACATAATACATGTGGATAGATGGAGAGGAAGTCATTCAATAGTCATTTGTCATTCGTAGATCTTTCAGATCAGACACAACAAAGTCTGTAATCAGAAATCAGAAACGTTTATTTCAAATAGACCAATTACAGGCACTTTCGAATTGTCAAAAGGTCGGTCAGTCAAATAAAAGTGCAGCTAAATTGCACGTTCCAAAGCGTAGACCACTATGGAGAAAGACCGTGCAAGAAACTCCATAGACTACTCCATGGAATACTGTCTAAGGAGTATCATGTCGCCCAGTTACTGGGTTGTGGAGGTCTTGTAGGCAGTATTCTGCCTCATCTGGTAAGACTGGAAACAGACCCCAAGCTAATTGAGAAAGAGCTAGGAGGATGATAATGTTATTCATAATACGTGTATGAACAACATCACCTAACAAAGGAGAATCGTACCTTCCCGCTATGGTCTCCAGGATGAAGTTGAAGCTAGCCCGCACTCAGCAGAGCAAAGAGGCAGATTTCTGTTTGGCGATGGCGTGGAAGCTATCGACGTGACGCACTGCAGAAACAGAGCAGCCCTGTTACATTAAATTGAATCGTCTGTTTGTAATATCAAAATATATTTTTTAACTAAATACAAATGATAGTATGTTCGATACCAATAACAAAAAACGGAACGTTTTGAAATGTCTGTTTGTTCAGGCTTATCTCCGAAACGGCTGGACCGATTTTGACAAGACTTTCACTGAAGGATACTTAATGCTATAATGAGTAATTTAAAATGATACTTAATTCTGGAGGAATCTAATTTATTTATTTATGTACACACAAACATTTAAAAATGAAAAGAACAAAAGCAGATAGAAGAGCACAAAGATACACCATCGTCGACCACATCATCGCTTACCATCAGGTGAGATGGTGGTCAAACGCGAGCCTATCATTAATAAAAATAAAAAAATAAAAATACTGCTTATTTGAAATGAAATTTTTTCCAGCAGACCTGCGACAGGAGAGTTGGATGAGAGATGTAGACACAGTGTATACAAATAAGTTAGAAAATTAAAAATATACTTAATTTAGAGAGAAGCTAACTGGGAATGTAAATGAGACGAAACCAACACTCGAAGTTAATACATAAAATAGGAAATAAATACCTCCACTATAAGACTATCTACAACAACCACCTTCTCCAGTTAGATCACGAACTCGTAGGGTAGGTAGGTAGGGTAGGTAGGTAGGTAGGGTAGAGTACGGTAGAGTAGGGTAGGGTAGGATAGAATAGGGTAGAGTAGGGTAGAGCAGGGTACAGTAGGGTAGAATAGGGTGGAGTAGGGTAGAGTAGGGTAGAGTGGGGTAGAGTAGGGTAGGGTAGAGTTAGGTAGAGTAGTCAGTTGACGGGAGCGAAGCCGCGGGCAAAAGCTAGTAGGAAATAAATAGCTCCGCTGTAAGACTATCTACAACAACCACCTTCTCCAGTTAGATCACGAACTAGGACCATTAATATGCAACAGCTTAATACGCAGTTCTATGAAATCTAGAATATATTTCACAATAACAGTGTAATTGATCAACGATTAGGCATGAGTAGATAAATAAAATAATCATCATGCACTAACTGTCTAACATATTTTTTAGTCGGCAAAAACGTGTAGGATCACTTTGTTGTCGTCTGTCCGTTTGTCAAAACCCTTTTGTGGTGGTATAAAGCTAAAATTAATAACAAATTTTCAGGTCACAGAAATTAAAAAAAAAATCTTTATTTCGGATAAGTGACATCCATATGGGTTAGTAATGGGTGGCTTGCCGTCCGACCGTCCGGTAACCGTCCGGACTGAGCCCAAGTCGTCGACGGCGCGTATTATTCCACGCGCGCCTCAGGGAGATGTCACCCAATCGTAGGGGCCCAGCAGGGTCGAAGCCTACTGGGGCCACGGGTAGTGTGAAAGTGAAACCCGGGGTCCTGGAACGCATGGCAAAAAAGGAACATAGAAATGGGTTCTAGTCAGTAAAAGTCTGACACGCCCTTACGCCCCGCCCTATAGCGTGAGAAGTTACTGAATAAATTTCCACTTTAAAAAAAGCGTCATTTTACTTTTCGACTATTTCTTTGACTATTGAAGATAGCTTATCCCTGCTTAAGGACATCCAACTTGACATACATTTTCACTGTTTTTCATACAACAGCTCTTACGCGATCTGACGTTATTACTCACTTTTTATTAAATACTAGCGACCCGTCCCGGCTTCGCACGGGTGCAATGCTGATCACTTCATGGTATAAAACAAAGTCGCTTCCCGCTGTCTGTCCCTATGCACGCTTAGATCTTTAAAACTACGCAACGGATTTTGATGCGGTTTTGTCCAGCATTGCACCAGGGCAAGTCGCTAGTATTAAATATACTACAGAATGGCTTTATACACAACGTTCATAGATTTTTTGTCATTAGATAATACAAACATGTTTTCTTTTGAGGTTACTCTTGAAAGAGTGACATATAATAGGCCATGTGAAAAACATTCAACGCTCAATTTGCGCCTTGTTCCGCCAAGTAAAATGTTTTACTTTCTTTCTTTCTTTTCTTTTCTCAAATCTAAGCCTGCAACGTTGAAAGTTTGACCCTGCGATTTATTGATGGTCATTGCAAAAGATATCTTTAGCGGAAATTGTAGGCGTTTATATTGGAACGGTAAATTGGATGGTATTAGAATTCTATTTCAATTAACCCAAACACGGCTAGGTTACATTGTTTTATTATGAAGTTCCTGAGTCTACGTTTCACCTTCCTCCATCATCAGATCAGTTCGATAGTACCTTATAGCCAAAGTGCATCTCATGGCAATTCTAATAAGCCCAAACACGGCTAGGATACATTGATTAATTAGAGTTTCGGTGCCTATCTTCCGGCTCCATCATCATCATCAGGTCACTTCGATGATACTTTGGAGGTAGGCGGAACAGAGAGTAAGGTCTCGAAAACCGCCTTTGAAAAGGGAGGATCCTCCGGTCAGACGGGTGTTATGTTTGGTGGGCTACTGCCCGATAGATGATTTCGGGCTGCTCAGATATGTTCCAATCGCGCGGAGAACTTTGATTGCGCGATGCAGGATTAGTTCTTATGTGACGCCATAGATGTCGCTACATCACTCCCCTCCAGAGATCCAAGATCGCATGGTTCTTGATGCGTGCCAGGCCAGTAGCAGGTTGGTTCCAGTGGGTCGGAACTGTCTGCGGTGATGCCCCAGTGAGTCGGGGTGTTGCTATCCCAGTGAGTCGGGATGATGCCCCAGTGAGTCGGGGTGATGATGTCCCAGTGAGTCGGGATGATGCCCCAGTGAGTCGGGGTGGTGGTTTCCCAGTGAGTCGGGATGATGCTGCAGGCTCCAGTGAATCGGATTAGTGCCGCTGGCTCTAGTGAGTCGGAGCGGTGCTGTGTGAGGTAGTGGCTTGACTGCTTGCGTCGAACTGGAGAGGTTCTTCGTGGCTCTTCATGTGACTGGCCGAAGGTGAAGTGTGCTTCGCCAAGGTCGCTGATGAGGCTGAGGGTGATGACAATGAACAGGTATGCAAGCTGGTGGTCAGGACACCCTTTATAGCCGTGGGTGCTGGCTGTATGGCTCGCTGCTCGAAAGCTTGAGGAAGTGATGATGACGTCACGAAGTAGTGGCTGCACAAAGGCTGCGCTGACGTTCTTTGTCGAGGGTCACCAGTTTGGAGGTAGGCGGAACAGAGTGTAAAGTCCCGTTGAAAAGGGAGGATCCTCCGACCAGACGGGTGTTATGTCTGGTGGGCATTTGCCCGATATATGATTTCGGGCTGTTCTATATGTTCTAATCGGGCGGAGAACTTTGATTGCGTGATGCAGGATTAGTTCTTATGTGACGCCATAGATGTCGCTACAATAACATTTTCAACATAACTATTCAGAACCATTTATTTATTTGTATTGTCATAGTCGCTTAACTGTCTTCATTGTGATATCTATGTGAGTATGAAGTTCCGTTGGCCATTCCTGGTCTTCTTCATCAGTTCCACTTCGTCAAATGTTACTTTATGACTGTAAATACTTATGTTCTCGATGAAAATACCAAAATCACTATATGGTTGCCTATAATATTTGAGGAGTTCCCACGATTTCTCATGGATCCCATCATCAGAACTGGATTTTGAAAAAAATGGGACCTTTAATACTTGGGGAGTTCTCTCGATTCATCATGGATCCCAAAAAAATTTTGCTAGTCGGTCCATAAACGACGGAGTTCAGAGATAACACACAAAAAAATTAATAAAACACACGACCGAATCGATAACCTCCTCCTTTTTTTGAAGTCGGTTAAAAACACTAAAACGATCAAAATAACTTTAATTTCGGAAGCCGGTGTTTCTGGTATTGTTTGCTTGTTATTTAACACCGAGTTCCAAAATTAAAGTTATTGTGATCGTTTTAGTGTTTTTTTTTTTTTGTAGTGAAGTCGGTTATTTATTTTTTGTAAAAAGTCTTATAGCCAGAGTACCTATTTCTCATGACTATCCGAATTAACCCAAACACTGCTAGGATACATTATTTTATTATGAAGTCCCCATCCACCTCCCGGCTCCATCATCAGGTTAGTTCGATAGTACCTTATAGCCAACTTGTGCTCCTAGACTGCACAGGTGTCACTGAAATACGCACACAAACCTTAGGATCCCTGAACTCCCTTATTGATGCCCTGAAAAACCTAAGAGGCCTAATCTATTTTTTGGAAAGAGGTGGGCTGTTTGGAATGAGCCCACCAAAGGTTATGACCGCCATGGCCCACGTACAATGGTCCACATAGGACTAAGTGCGGAAACCATACATAAATAGATAGATAGATAGGCAAAGTGCATATCATGACAATTCTAATAAGCCTAAACACGGCTAGGTTACATTGATTAATTACAGAGTTCCAATGCCTACCTTCCGGCTCCATCATCATCATCTGATCACTTCGATGATACCATTTTCAACTTAACCATTCAGAACCATTTATTTATTTATATTGTCATAGCTACTTAACTATCTTCATTGTGATATCTATGTGAGGATGAAGTTCCATTGGCTATTTCTGGTATTCTTCATCAGTTACTTTTTGACTGTAAATGCTTTAGTTCTCGATTAAAATACCAAAATCACTATATAGTGCCTAGAATATTTGAGGAGTTCCGTCGATTCCTCATGGATTCCATTATCAGAACTGGATTTGAAAGAAATGGGACCAATCTGGAAGTAACCGAGTATCAATCTTTGAAAGAATCAAGTTATTTACCGCAACCGCTATGTCCCTGCATTTTAAATCTTTAATATCTTCGAAAATATTCACTTAAATTACACGCTGTAAAGGACCATATTGATCTATATTAAATGCACTATGTATTTAAGGTACTTAATTGGATAAAGATTAATGCTGTATTGCTTAAAATCGCTTCGTAAATAAGCCATTATTTTTCGTAAAAAGTAAAGGATAAAAAATGGTTATTGTGGGTTATACCTAAAAGATAGACATATACCATCGCGGACTTTTTTGTAGATCTTTTTAAGGTGTACAATACTGTAGTACATTATTTTGATCTATCTCTTAGGGTTCAGCCAGCGTTTGCAATGTAAGCGCAAAAAAATGTGTTTATTTACGACATCACATTAAAAACCTCTAAAATCATCAGTGTTTCTCTACTATAATGTGCGTGTATTCAAGGGCGGATCCAGCTTTGGCGCCAGGGGGGGGTCACACAGTCATGGTCAAGTCATAAGATGTTATGATTTAATTTTGATAATAATAGATACGGGTAAAAATACATACATCAATAAAATACCCACTATTTTATCGATATATGTACTGTAACTTCTACTTAAAAATACCTATATTTAAATGACAAAATCAATTTTTCTCTAACGTGTTTTCCAGAAACGCGTTATTACTCCATCTACTTCAATGGTAACGAGAAATGCAAGTGGCGAACTCAAAAAAATGGACTGCCACAAGGTAGTATTCTTGCCCCCTTGCTGTTTAACGTTTACACCAATGACCAACCGGTGAGCCCTAACACAACCCGCTTTCTGTATGCAGCCGAACTAGCATTAACTTACCAAGCCACTTTGACACACACAGATTTTGAGGAGATTGAGGCCAACTTTACCACAGCTCTCTCAGATCTTATTAGTAGTATTATAGGTACTGTATTATACTGCTAATGCATTTAAAGCAAATCCCCCAAAAATGTGCGTCTTTCACCTTTTTAACAGACAAGCGGGTTGAATGCTCAATATCTCATGGCAGGAGGTACCAATCATTCATAACCCCCATCCAAGATATCTCTTCATCACTCTAGATAGGTCTCTCAACTACAGAAAGAATTGCGAGAATGTTAAGCGGAAGGTGCATACGAGAAACAACCTGCTACGTCGCCTAACATCCACTAGATGAGGGGCGTCTCCCCAAGTTCTACGAACAGCTGAAATGGCGCTCCGCTTTTCCACTGGTGAATATGCCTGTCCAGTATGGAGCCGCTCCGCCCACTCTAACATAGTGGATACAGCACTTAATGAGACGTGCCAAATTGCCACTGGTTGCCTTATGCCGACTCCGGTACGAATGCTGTATCCACTTATCGGCATGGCACCCCCAGAAATTCGCAGGACCGTGGCTAGCCGCATAGAAAGAAAAAACAATAAAACGACCCTCTCCATTCTATGCACTATTACAGCTCGGTGCCCCTGAGACTTAAAAGTCGTAAAAGTTTTGTTGTAAGCGTGAGCCCATCTCAAAGTAAAACCATATGGCTTTACTTTGAGATGAGAGTGATGCTCTCTCCTAGACACGAGTTGCCATGGCCAATCTGGAAAACTCTAAACAGACTCCGCACGCAGGTTGGGCGCAGCAAAGACAATCTCCTCAGATGGGGGTTCCTGAACGGTTCCGACCTTCAGTGGTTGTGCAGTCTCTCCACAGACTATGTCCCACCTTCCATCCTGCATGACGTGCCCTGTTACCTGTTCATGTAGGGATCTTATGACAGTATCAGTGGACGATATTGCCGTGGCCGAATACTGGGCCAGGCAAGAAATTTTATTAGTTTTACCGTCGACACGCTAAGAACGTACGACACGCTACGTTTTTATGGACATGAAGAAGTGCCAGTCCGATTAGACATTCGACCATTGAAGCTTCTAGCCATAATTAGATTTTTCGTAACTAGAGAGATCTTCCCGCTGTCGCTACAATAACATGTAGTGTAGCCATAATACATTTAAAAAAAATCTTATATTAGGATACGTCTCAAAATCACAATTTAAAATAAGGCCAGAAAACTTCTATTGATAAAATATTTTTGTTAAATCTTTTCAAAGAACTCTCATGCGTCTGAAACAATTTTCGAAACAGTTTTTCCAGTCCGCTGCAGACACCTCTTACACGGCCTTCTTGAACGCTGCTAGCGCGTCTTCTGGCGATGAAAACTGTATCCCTTTCGGCAGATTTTTTTATTTTAGGGATTAAAAAGAAGTCACACGGTGCCAGATCAGGACTGTTAGGAGGGTACCCCAAGACTCTGACCGGTGCGGCGTCCAGAAAGTCCCTCGTTTTGAGCGCTAAATGCGCGGGCGCGTTGTCATAGTGAAGCAGTACTCCGCGGAGCCCGGTATTCGGTCACTTGTTGCTCATTGCAGACAAAACTTCTGGCAGGCATTTTGTGGTATACCATTCGGCGTTGATGCTGCTTTGGTCAGACACCCCATCAAAGTGAAGAAACTAGTGATCAAAATTTTCCCTACGCATCTCGATCGCTTTCGTAGGCGTTGTTTCGTTTTGAAACAGCCAAACTGTCAACTGACGCTTTGTTTCTGGATCGTATTGATAAATCCAGGTTTCGTCACCTGTCACAATGTCGTAAACGCGCCGAGACGAGCCTGCTTCAAGTTTTTTAATCATATCACGGCACTACTCCACACGGGCCTGCTTCTGAGCTTCGGTGAGGTTGTGCGACACCCAGCGGCATACTAACCTCACACGAAGGTGCTCGTGTGGAATCTTGTGAACGCTTCCCGAACCAATCTGCAGTGTATGCTGAATCTCTTCGTATATAATTCGCCTGTTTTCTTGAATTTTTTTTTTTACTTCCAGCACACTTTCTTTCGTGACAGCTGTCGTAGGACGACCACTTCTTTGTTCATCCCCCAAAGTAAGGCGACCGCGCTTGAACTCGCTATACCAGCGGTAGATGGTTGCTTTTGAAGGTATAAGCAATTTGAAGTCGATCAAATCATAGAAAATCATCGCACGAAAATGACTTCCATAGATGTACTTTTTTATATTTTTGTATATTAAAAAGCGTTTATTGGAGGGCCAAAATTCACGTCAAATAGCAGATTTTCAGAGGTCCTTACTAGATTAGTTATACACAAGTTTATGTTTTGATTTTTATAGAAGCCTAGATAATCCACAAGATATCTGTGTATCCCAAATATCTGGAGAAAGAAAATGTACCTCGGGTTGGCCGCTCTTAAATGAATAAATATTTAAGGTACTTACATAAAATCTATATTGTGACAAAAAATTACATAAAAACATTACGTTTAACAATTTTAGTCAGTGGTCCACCTTGGTCCTGGACTCAGCCCAGGGGGGGGTCATGACCCCCATGACCCCCCCCCTGGATCCGCCCTTGCGTGTATTATACTTATAAACCTTCCTCTTGAATTATTCTATCTATTAAAAAAAACTGCATCAGAATCCGTTGCGTAGTATTAAAGATCTAAGCATACATAGGGACAGACAGACACGAAAAGTGACTTTGTTTTATACTATGTAGTGATTTTGGAAACACAGTATCTTGTGGATATTATCTAGGCTTCTATTAAAATCAATTTATAAATTTGTGTAAAACTAATCCAGTAAAGACCTCTGAAAATCGGCTATTTTGCATGAACTTTGACACTTCATAATTTACTCAAAAATTATAAAAGTCAAATAAGTATAAACAATAGACAGACAGCCTTACAAATTTAATCAAAATTCTGAATGACGACAATTTTTATCAAAAACTTTTAAGGGTTTAAAAAAAAACACGTATTTCCTGGAACAAGTTTTATAAAATATTCGAGTAAATCACGGAATTACCGAATGCTAACAGAGTTTTCAGGCGTTATCTTTCTTTTTTCGCGTTACTCTGTCGTCAAACATCGCGTTGGATTGCGTTAGATGAAGTATCAAGCTTTTAAACCATGCTCGATGTTGGCGATAGGCGAGTGAAAAAGGACCCTCTTAAGGCCTTGACAAGACCTTGAGTAAGGTCACTATGCATAAAACCGAGATGCGTTATGACACAATACTAGTAATTTACTGCAAAACATGTAGCAACTTATCGGTTTACTCAAAAATAATCTTTATGGCAAGTAATCTTTAAAAAAAAAGTTTCTGTAATATAAAAATATCTTTTTTTAACAAAACCCAAATGAAAGTATATTCGATATATCGATGTCAATAATAAAAATGGATGTTTTTATCATTTTTGCTGTCTGTCAATCTGTCTCCGAAACGGCTGAACCGATTTTGACGGGACTTACATTGACGAATGCATTTTGTACAGGTCAAACAAAGAGGTAAGTCGGCCGCCTACCTTAGTCGCATTAAATGGCAAGGGTGAGGTAACTGGGAGTGTATCTAAATGAAACGAAAACCGACGCTCGAAGTTAATACTTAAAACAGTAAACAGATAACCACCTTCTCCAGTTAGATCACGAAGTAGAACTATTAATATGCAACAACTAAATACGCAGTTCTATGAAATCTAGATTATATTTCACAATAACAGTGTATTTGATCAACGATTAGGCATGGGTAGATAAATAAAATAATCATGCACTAGCATATTTTTTAGAGTTCGGTACCTAAGTCGGCAAAAACGGAAACTTAGGTATAGGATCACTTTGTTGTCCGTCTGTCAAGACCATAGATATAAGAAAGAAGGTCAAGACCCTTTTTCTCAGGAAGGAAAGGCGTGGAGGTATGAAGCTGAAATTATTGTCAAATACTCAAGTCTGCTACCCTAAGTAGCAGTGAAAAAAATAATAAGGATAAGCAATCTAATGATAAGGCTGTTTTTGACACTCGTTAGGCAATCAAAATCTATAGGGTACTTCCCGTTGACCTAGAATCCTGAAATTTGGCATGAAGCAAGGTTTAGGAAAACAGTAAATTTGTAGTTACGTCACGAAAAAAAAAAATACTTTTTGCGATTCGGAAAAATCTTCAAGACTCGATTTGGGAATCGAACTATTCACATAGGTAAGTTTGTACGGAACCCTCAGAGCGTGAGTGCGACTCGTACTTTTCTGGTTTTTTTTTATTCTTGCTGACGACTATGCTGACCAGTAAAACACTGAATATAGTCTTGTTAATCTATATATATATGCGAAATACCACTCACTGATTAATCACGAAATCTCAGAAACTATAACACCTACAAACTTAAAATTTGGTAGGTAGGTTCCTTATAGGGTGTAGATATCCGCCAAGAACGGATTTTACGAAACTCCACTCCTAAAGGGGTAAAACGGGGGTTGGAAGTTTGTATAGGGTAACCTACTTTTACACGGGTGAAACCGCTGGCCCAAGCTAGTTATTATATATTTTTTAACTCTAGTCAAATCTAGATGGTCTGAGGCTGACGGTTTTTTTTATTAATGTGGTCAATTTTTCTGAGGATTCATTATAGAGGTTCATTTGGCGTGCTTGTCTACACATAACCATCATACGTACGTACATCGTTCTGCTAATCTCAATTTTTTTTTTGGACGTAATTTGTAAATATTATAGGACATATTCTTAAATATTCTTTATTGTACACAAGTTTTACAGATAACTACTTACACTTACTGACTTACTTATTACTTACTGATACTTATTGTTATTAATAGTCTACCCTCAGAAATAAAAAAAAATATTACACACAAAAATATCAAATTGCAAACTTAAGCAATATTACTGAAGTATCATTTAAGAATGTTTTTTACTTGTTTGCGGACCTAAAGATTTTCTAAATTGTTATTGACAATAATGTACAAATATAAAAAAAAAACACATTTTGTATAGTTTCGATGTTGAGATGGATTCATGATAGCACAAGTTTAAACCCTAGTGGTTTTTGGTTGTTAGTTAACTTAGACTATCCTGTATTCTTTTGTATTAATAATAAATAATAAAAAAAAAATAGAAAAAACCCACTGTCAAAAAAAATCAGCTGTTCAGTACATTAGGCAAACATAAATGTACTGAACAGCTGTTTTTTTTTTTCGCGATTTCAGGTTTGTTCCCATAGTAAAAGTTGTTGGTTATCATGAGCACAATCACGTGTTTAAGTATCGTACACTAATTGCCAGTCACCCTATATAATGACGGGCAAATGAAACAGTTCTATTACTTAAAATCAGTGTGCAGGGGCGCCGACTTTTAGAAAACCTTGGCTCATTCTCATTTCATGGACTCGAAAAAGTGGCGAAGAGTGAGAAGAAAAATGCACACTGATCGACCAACAAATAAGTAAATGTCCTACTTACATACTGCGTACTTAATTACTAATTATGTTTGATAAAAACATAAAATGAAACCATTATATAAAAAAATAACTAGTTTTTATTATCAAGAAACATTATAATTTATACGTAACCTAAAAGGCGATTACTGATCTGTTTATTGATGTCTATTGTCAGGGGTGCTCCAGCACCCACTATTTATTTCTTATGGGTGCTCGAGCCCCCGAGCACCCACGGAGTCGACGCCCCTGTCAGTGTGTATAGAATACCGAAATTATACAGATTTTCGGTAACATATGTATGTGAAAGGGACACAGCACGAACAGTGAAATATCCATTGTAACGACTAAAAGAATAATCTATAGAAAATATCACCGGGTACACGGCTTGTCTAGTTATAATAAATCTCCTAAAACAAAAAGTACCTAGCTATTAGCTACATACCACAGTATTTCATTTGAATGCTCAGCTAAATACACGACCCTCGACCAGCTATCGAAATCTAACCTTACACTCGGTCAACCAGTACAAATAAAATAAGTAAAAAAATTCAATTAAACCGCTATAGATCGCAGTAGCAGTCACGATCTAGATCAGCACGATGCGTTGCGCAGACGCAAGTCGGAGATAAATCATGTGATGCGAAGATTTTAGTTGAGCAATAGCGGTTGAGAATTTGAGAGGTCCTATAACTCCTGTGTTTAGACAGTGTCTTGAGTGTTTAGTTGAATCGATTATTTTGAACAACCCCATAATATAGTAGGAACATAATACAGTCTACTGTAAAAAAATACAGTAGGTACGAAGATATTACACAGAAGTCAAACCCTACATCTTGTAGTACCTAATAGGTTTTTACCTATGAAATCCCCGTTTTTTTTTTTAAATGGGTTGCTTTGAAGGGTTATTCTTTGGATTGACTTGTAATTAAAAGTTCAAATAAACTTTATATTAAAAGTACTTTATTCTTTTTTCGAAATTAGGTATTTATTGGTTTCTATGTGTTTTATATCGCAGTAGTGATAAACATTTTTTAATGAAATCTAAGAAAACTCGCATTATTTTATAATATGAGTTCTACCGTGGAAACAATGTGTTTCAAGCGGTATGCAATATTGATGACGTATTCGGACATAAAACTGCTAATGAATGGGATGTCTATTTTTATTTCAATCACTTTCACGTGGGAAATTTTATCTCACGAATAACTTTTCTTCTCAGGGCGACTACAAGGCAAAATTTCCAAATCGAAAGCTATTAAACCAAGAACACAGAGTTCTTTTGTTAGAAGAAGTTCGTAGGTATACGCCATTGATATTGCTTGCCCTTTGAAATGCATAGTTTCTACGTTGGAACTTTTAATACAAAAAAAGGTTTTTTTTACAACCATGAAAGCTAATAAAAAAAAACGTGTACAGTACTGTACTAGTACTGCGATAATACAGAAAATACAAAACACAAAGAAACCAATTACCTAATTTCGAAAAAAGAATAACGTACCTTTAATATAAAGTTTATTTAAACAAAATTCCAAGTCAATCCAAAGATATAATACATCAAAGCAACCCGTTTTAAAAAACTGCTATTTCATAGTAAATAAGTAATAAATCTTTTTCATAGATCTCGTAGAGTAAAATAAAAAAATACGAGTATTGTTTACGTTTACTTTTTTAGGGTTCCGTACCTTAATAGGAAAAAACAGAACCCTTATAGGATCACTTTGTTGTCCGTCCGTCTGTCTGTCTGTCTGTCTATGTGTCAAGACTCTTTATCTCGGGACCGCATGAAGGAATCGAGTTGAAATTAAAACCATATACTTACTCAACTCTGCGGTCCCTTGAAGCTGTGAAAAAATCAAACTTCTGAGTTATAGGAAAAAAAGGATACGACCGTTTATGTCGCAAAAAACGTATTTTCGACATTTTCAAGGAAATTCATAGGGTACAGGTACCCTATGAACTTGAAAATGTCGGTTGACCTAGAATCCTGAAATTTGGCATGAAGCAAGGTCTCATAGCACAAGTATAGGAAAAAATCAGAAAACTGAAAATTTGTAGTTAGGTACGTCACAAAAAGAACTTTTTTGCGATTCGGAAATATCTTTCTAACTCAATTTGGGAATTTAACTGTTTTCTTAGGTAAGTTTGTACGGAACCCTCGATGCGCGATTCCGACTCGTACTTACCCGGTTTTTTTTATTATTGATAGGCTCACGCTTGACCACTATCTCATCTGACGTGACGATGTGGTCACTGATGGAGTACGCTTTCCTAGAAGTAACCTATTCACAGATTGTAGCTATCAGGAAACACAGACTCCGGCAGGAAATTCTACGCCTTATTACCATGTGTCGCATCGCCATACGTCTGGTGGCCCGATGATGGAACAGGATTTGCGGAATATAATTTTTTTAAGGTAGGATATGATCCAATAATGCCGGTGTCCTCACGAGGTTTTCCTTTACCGAGCATAGCCTTTGTGTGACTTCCATTGCTCTTAACGTTACAAATAGAGAAATCGTCAACAAGATGAAGTTGAAATATTGAAACCAAGAAGTACACACGTAGCCACTATCTGAGTGGTTAATGGCTCATTCACGCAGCAGATAATTGGTAGTATTAAACACATAGTACGGTCATTGATGTTGTTATTAAAAATTGCACAGAAACTGATGTAGGCTTAATTTTTTTGCAACCAGACTATTTTTGGCACATTTATAGCGGCTTGCCTCGATGTTGTAGTGATCGTTACCGTAATTAATGCGTTCAAGGTCCTTTGTTTGATTACTGGGTTGGTCAGAGATATAAAGGGATTTGCTTTATATAATTTAGGTGTCTTCAAGGCTAGAGTGAATAGGCTCTTAATAAACTAGTGCGCCTCACCATCAATGATTGCATCGCTGCTTACCATCAGGTGGGATCGCAGTCAAGCACTGGTTTATATGAATTAAAAAAAAATAAAAAAATATTAAAATATTTTATTTATTTTTTGATATGATTGAAATTTATAAAATTTTGGTATTATAATTTATTAAATGTTGGAATTTTAATTTTGTTTTATTGTTTCTGGACTGTAAAGTGATGGCCTGAAACACAGGTTTAAATTAACCTAGATCGGGCGGTCCACTATCAAACATTACAATTCCGAACACGATTAATTGCACCTTTAATAATATTTTAGTTTTAGTATATTTTTAGGCACTGTAATTGTATGGGAAACCTTGTTACTGTTGACTTAATGTTAATTTTTTGTAAACGTTTTTTGAATAAATTTATTGATTTATTCATCATCATCATTTCAGCCGAAAGACGTCCACTGCTGGACATAGGCCTCCCCCAAGCGTCTCCACAACGACCGATCCTGTGCGTCTCGTATCCACCGCATTCCCGCGTTTTCGCGCGTTTCCGTTATTGATTTATTATTATTATTATTTTAATTGATATAAACCAGTCAACTGCGATCCCACCTGATGGTAAGCAGTGATGCAATCATTGATGGTAAGGCGCACTAGTTTATTAAGAGCCTATTCACTCTAGCCTTGAAGGCACCTAAATTATATCGGGAAGACCGCAGCAGGCAAATTGTTCCAGTCCTTCTAATGATTTTAATTTATTTTGTAATAATTCTAATTTCTTGAATTTTGTATTTGCTGAATCTTTTTAATATAGATAATTTCAATGAGTTTTTACCTGACATAAATTAATTTTATTTATATAAAGCTCATGTCCAGTTATGATACATAAGTGGATTTAACACCACAAGGCATTCTCTACCAGCCAACTAAAATAAAATAAAAAATTATGAGAAAATTAACTACTGTAGTTTTATTTTTAGTTACTAGTACTGATTGTCTCGCCTTTGACCACTATCGGTCCTGATAGCAATGATTTGGTCAACAATGGAGCACTCTATCCCAGAAATAACCTATTCACTCTTGACTTAAAGACCGTAGTTAGGTTGTAACTAACAGGAAATACAGGCTCTAGCAGGGAATTCTGGGGATTTTGACCAAGCTGCGTTTAAAAACGGGGATCACAGACAAAGGATAAAAAGCTGCTGAGCTAAAATGGGATTGGGCGTCACATCAGCCATATGCAGAACTAGCTTCTGTCAGAGCGGCAGCCGCTTGAAAATAGGTTTCTCCATACAAAATTTGGACCCTTGTTTCATCCCTTTAGGGGGTGAATTTTGCAAAATCCTCTATTCAGTGGCGTGACTATAGGGTGGCAAGGCTGGCAAAATGCCACGGGCCCCAGGCCTGGTGGGGCCCTCAGTCCAAGAGGCCTTGACCTCAGAAGAAATAAATATACAACTTCAAGTAAATTAATAAAATTTATTAAATATATTCATAAGAAAATGATGAATTTCCCGTGTTATATTGCCAGCCAGGTGAGGCTCACCTTCAGAGACAAAATATAAAAGTCCTCGTGTATTAGAGAACTTGCTGATTTATTAATAATCAAGAAGAAAAAATCAAGAAGAATCATCAAGGGTGGCCGAGATGCGAAACATCGGGTCTTCATCACGATCCGACATAGTTCTTGGTAAGTGTGGGCACTGACTTGGGTACTCGAACGAAAGATAATTTGAATCAGAATAATTTTATTTTGATAACGGTTTTACAAAAGGAAACAAACACGTGCGTTGGTACTAAGCGTATGCCGAGGCTGTCCGAGGTAGAATGCCGCACTTCTCAGGCTTCCCTCCAGTCCTCGCTGCATCCCTTCTACCGAAGATCGTGTCCAAGCGGTAGGGCGCCGCTTGCGTTTCCGGTGACGATATTATTAGTTTATGAAACTAATTGTTAGATGGCGCTGGCCATCGCACCCTTGCTCCATCAATCCACGACAAATAAATAATATTTTATGCTTAAGTGCAAGCAGCAGTGATTTATCCAAATTAAATGACAAAGTTAACGATTTTCCTGGGGCCCCGTCCAATGATTTTGCCACGGGCCTCAGATAGTATAGTTACGCCACTGCCTCTATTATTGCTTGCCTACGTCATAAAAGGAAACCTTGTGCAAAATTTCACGTTTCTAGTCCCAGTACTTTCGGCAGTGCGTTGATATGTCAGTCAGTCAGTTTCTTCTTTTATATATATATGTATATAGCCTAGATTGGTTCAGCGGCTTCGCCCGCGTGAAAGGTTTCTCCATACAAACTTTAGACCCCCATTTCATCCTCTTAGGGGCTGAATTTCGAAAAATTCTTTCTTAGTGATCGCCTACGTCATAGAAGGAAACCTTATGCAAAATTTCACGCTTCTATTCGCAGTAGTTTAGGCTGTGCGTTGATAAGTCAGTCAGTTTCTCCTTTTAAATATAGATTACCACTGAGCTAGGGTCTCCACAAAGTGGGTACCTGAGGATGAACGACACCGCCGCGTCTGACCTGGGAAGAAGTGGTGAGATTACCTAGACGCCTACCGCAAGGGCTGATTCGATGTGGCTCGAGAAAAGAGTACCTGGAAGAAGTTGGGGGAGACCTTTGGCCCAGCTGTGGGAAAATACAGGATAAATAAAAAAAGCCATAAAGAAATTCACTATAAGCTCGCTTCTTTTACTTGCAACTTAAACTTAACTAGCGAAATGTAGATGGTAAGATCCTCCTCTGCCAGACACGACAAGCAATGGGTAGCTCGCCGTCCGGCCGAACCAGAGACGTCGACGGCGCGTAGTATTCCACGCGCGCCTCAAAGATATGTCAGCAAAACCATAAGGGTCCAGCAGGACCGAAGCCTAGTATGGGCATAGGTCGACTTCTGAAAGGGTTACCCGTGGTCCTGGGACGCAAAGCGCAACTGAAGGAACGTAGGTGTGGTTTTAGTCAGTAAAAGTCCCATTCCATATACTCAATACTTTATTGCATTCCATATTATGTACAGTCAGGGTCAAAAGTGCAGTTCCACCTTACCAATGCTAAAATGTCTAAAATTTCTTTGTAGAAGAGGGTCAATGGTTCATGACTGATTTAATTGGTAGAATAGAATCTAAAGTATTGAATAAACTAGTTGTGGACTATTGAACTATTGTTGACTATTGAACAACAAAGAAATTTTAGACACTTTAACATTGGTAGAGTGCAACTGCACTTTTGATCCCTGACTGTAGAGATGGTATAAAATATTTTCAAGATCAATATGGACCCTCTCGGGCACAGCAAAGTTAGGAGAGAGGATGAAGGCTAAGTAACAATTTATGGAATTAATTATTATTATAGGTAGATCTAATAGATGTATATGTATACTAGCTGTTGCCCGCGACTTCGTCCGCGTTAAGTTCGTAAAACTGTACAATCATTCTGTGCTTGCAATTCATTCCGAAAGTATCGCAATTATTTGTTGTACTTTAACATAAAACGGTTAAAGGTAAAAACGCAAGTTACCTTCAAGAAACATGTTATGTACTCGTCCAGATCCAGATGTATGAACGTCAATGAATAGAAAGAGTATGTATGGGTCGTAGCAGTTGGTATTTCTGCCTACCCCAAGGGAAAAGGCATTAGTTTGTGTATGTTTCTGGTTTATGTTCTGGTAAAACAACATTGTATGATTTTAACCCCTCGCCACAGTGAGCACGTCACAATCGCAGTGGTAATATCTGTCTTTGAGAAGTGACTACAGAGGCGTCACGGCATCCTCTCTTTGTGCATGACTTACCGGATGTGGGTGGAGGTATTTGTATCGAATTCAGCGGGAAGAAACACTCGGGTCTCACGGGAGAATACGATGGAGCATATGGTGGAAGTCAGTCCCGTTTGTTCGGAGCGCCGGTGCCGCCGTGTCCTCATGGAGGTGATTGGTGGAGAAAATGTCAACCAGTAGCCTCCTTCAGTGAAGCATTACGATCGAAGAAGGTGGCTGAAACTATGAGGGATAGTACATCCTGACTCCTCAGCTGTCGTCGCAAGTGACGCTCCGGGTGTTGAAAGCCGCAGGGAGATTACCAGCTATCGCAAACACGGGATTTCGTTAGTGCCGTCCGGCCCTCTGGTCAAAGCAATCCTGAATCGATGGCGCGTTGTATTCTACACGCGACTCAAAGAGATGTCAGCAAATGGATAGGGCCCTCTAGAGCCGATGTGTGCTAGGGCTGCGAGATTGTTCGAAAGAGTTACCTCCCGTAAAATTTTCGCCTCAATAACGTTTCACTGAAGAGTTTAAGTTGTCAGACAGTTTTGGTAGAGGTAAACGAAGGAGCATAATCGGGATACCGACCTTCAGCTGGATAACGTGCGCTGATAGTGCAAAGCCAGTGAATCCAAAAACTACCATCATCATCATCAACTATCTTCCTCCACCACAGTACTTATGAAGATTGTTGCAGCTTGATCATTTTGGGCGTAAAAATACTTGTTCATTTACCTAGGATTTTTTGGTGTGCATTTGACTGACGTCCCCGTAAGTATATCAGACAAATGTTTTTCCGTAGTGGGAACTACCCTATGAAGAGTCTCCAACTTTTGAATGAATTTCGGCGAAATTTTGAGCGCGTTTATCCCCGCCCAATCGAACTCGCATATTGATGGCCAAACCGAGAGGTCACTGTCACCGATTGCCTCTATGAGGACACGGCGGTTCACCCAAGTGGAATAGACTTCCACCGCATACTACACCGGGTCCTTCGGGCGATTCGCAAAATGGTAATATCAGGGTACTTCCAACCGAATCCGGAACAGAAACCGCTCGAAACGCCCTCAACAGTCCTAGAGCTTGTGTATCCATAAAACAATGAAATTACGGTAAACAAATGTAGCAGCCGATTACTGTTATCCCTGAGACTGGCCTCCCTCAGAGGGTTGTTCGAGTGTTGGTCACCACTCACTGGAAGGAGATAACGTCCAGATGTCGACGTAAGGCTGCAAGGAATCTGAGATACATCATACGTTGTCGAACTGTGATCAGAAACGCAAACCACTTTCGACCCCGTTTTATATGAAGCAGTGTCTGCAAATTATAAAACACGCCATTATTAGACTGAAAGGTCCCGGAGGACACAGTGGAACATACAGAGGTGTATCCTGCAAGGGCGGAGCACCGCCGTGTCTTCGTATAGGCAGTCGGCGTCAGTCACCTCTCGCGCCGGGCCCTGGTTCGGGCTATGGTTCAGAGCGAGGAGGAATGGCAGGCGGTCGCCTCCTTCTGCAAAGCCGTAATGCTAGCGAATGCGCAGGCCGTACGCGTGAGGGAACGAACGTCCTCACACCGAGCCGAGATTTCGACCCCGACGACCAGCCACGGTAGACGCGGGCTTGCGAACATCGAGCAAAGGGTAGCTAGCCGCCCGGCCGTCCGGTAATTGACCGGACTGAGCCCAGTCGTCAACAGCGCGTAGTGATCCACGCGCTCTTCAAAGAATTGTTGCAAAGGGCAACTGAAGGACTCAGGTGCGGTTTTAGTCAGTAAAAATTTGAAACGCCCTCCCGCTCCAACCAGAGAAGTCATTGGATGATTACCACCCTTAAAAAAAGAAAAAAGATACCATCATTATCATTATCATTTCAGCCGAAAGACGTTCACTGTTGGACATAGGCCTCCCCAAGTGTCGCCATAATGACCGGTCCGGTGTGCGTCTGGCATCCATCTGATTCCCGCGACCCTCACCAGGTCTTCGATCCACCTGGGGGCCTTCCAACACAAGGTGCCATGCAACCCCTTCCAAAAATTTGGCCGTGTTATTTTAAAGTCAATAATAAGTATTTACTTTTATCGCCTTTGGTTGGTATCCCTTGAATAATCACGGTCAGTTAGCTTGTTACAACCACGGAGAAAAAAAAGCAGGAGGATTGTTAAAAATGCCTCCGTCTAACCAGTTTAACCATTATTTTTGTCTAATTTTAAAGAATAAAACTGTCTGCAAACGTGGGCGATGGTCATTCTTCCGCCATTCAGAAAATTACGTAAAATACACAATGCCATCTATCAAATATGAAGTTCAACTGTCATTGTCATCATTATTTCTACTTTGAGTCTTTAGATGGCGTTGCGAGTATCTGAATAATGTAACAATAAAGTACGTGGTTTTTGTCGCCGCTTTGATTTTATTATGTGTTTTGATTAGTTTTTACAAAATATTTAGAAGATATCGAATAGAAATGTCGATTTTATTTTGAAAAAATTGTAAAAGTTACCTATTTTATTACAAAAAAGAAGCTAAAAAAATGACAAAATTTTAACTGTAGCTGAGGATCGAACTCGCGGCAAATGTCATTCAACACCGACATTTTTGTTTATTGCTCACCCCCCATAGCAAATAGCGTGATAATTTATAGCCTAAAAGTTGCCCTGACCTATAAGGATTATGTATGCAAAATTTGAACAGGATCGGTTCAGTAGTTTTTGCGCCAATTAATACCATCGCAAAATAATTTTACTGTTTTATTATATGTATAGATTATTGTGTGGTAAATTATGTTAGATATTTTAATTTATTTTTTACCATTGTTATTAATAAATTATGTACCTGTATATTTAAATTAAATTGTGTATGCATGTTATTTATTACATATTTCGTTCCACCATAGGGCGGGAGATATCACTGGATCATTTCTCACCACAAAAAAACCCTCTGCCTAACCGTTTGGATCAAGCGGTGTGATCTTATGTTATGTTATTTTAGAATATCTACATATCTATATATAGCTTTCGAGCGCTGAACTACTTTCAAGATTATTTTGAAATTAATTGTTCACAGTTTCACACCATGAATCTATATCACTCCTACGCAGACATAAGTCACCTTAAGTTGAAGCTATCAGGGATTATAAATCTTATCTTCTAAGTAAAGAGTTCATTATACCTTGCCTCCCAAAATCTTTTACGAACCTTTGAGCAGAATAGGTTATTCTGAAATCAACTTAATACAAATAAATATAGAGTTGACATTCGTGTCTGTATTGGGATTTAGTATCTCTCTGTCCAATCCACGACTGTCGTGACAAATGCAACCTGTCTCAGCATTTATTACAAATTCAGAATTTATAATAAGTATGTTATAAACCCGAAACTCGTGTCTATTATTTTTATGTAAAGAATTTATGTATGATTTTTCATAACTCTGTCATGAAAAATGATACGTTACCTGGTTGTCCGCACAAATACATGGTCATCGGGCCATCCGGGTGACTGAGAGGTTGTTTTGCCCCCGCACCCAGTTGTACGCTGGCGCCTTATGCCCGCTATGCCCAGCCATGACCAGTGTTGTACTTAGTGTTGGTAGTGTCCAACTTGTGACCTTTTTTAAATATTTTTGGTAAAAAATATAACATAGTGTAAAAATTATTGGAATCGATTCAGTTACTGATTCTGAACCAACTATAATCAGGTTTCGCATAATATATACTTACTAAAAATAATGTTGTATACTGGTACTTCACTTGCTTAAACTATGCGATAATTTTAACGTTAATTAGGAATATATTTCAAGTAATTAAATAATCGTTGGTTTAGTATCGCTTGCCTACGCCTACGGTCCGAAACTCCATCTCCGCGTTTGCCCCCACTAGTTTTAACGGACGTGTAATAAAAAAAAAACGACTCCAAATAGCAGAAACACTTCAAGGAGAAGTCAGCAAAACCGCCTACGGTTTCGGGCCCAGCAGGGTCGAAGCCAACTGGAGCCATGGGTTGTGCGAAAGAGAACCCCGGGACCCTGGAACGAAGGCAAAGAAGGAACAGTAGTGGGCTTTAGTCAGTAGTAGGGCGGGAGATGTCATTAGATAACTTCCAACGTAAAAAAAAAATTGCTGAAACACGAATACCCAATAATGTGTTAAGATATCGGTAATTCGAAGTTAAAATTGTTTATTCCCTTATCACACATAAAGAAATAAAGTCAATAAGATATTTTTTACACCACCTGCTCGATAATGCCCTTTTATATATCATACAACCATCACTTAAAGCAAGTCATTGTGTCCCTAGGGAGATAATGCAGTATGGGCGTTCCCTAGGGAATAATGAGATTTGAATTTGGAACTTCAAAAACCGTCAACATTAAGTGAATATAAATGTACGTGCATCAAGTTTATTCAAAATTCAAACTGGCCACTAATAAAAAAACGTAATGAAGCGGGAGCGTTATAGGAAATTGAAACTATAGAATCTTAGAGTAGTGAATTTTGATTGTTTCAAATCTCAAAATATGTTGAGTTATAGTTAAGATTAACTTGTAAATAATACTTATATTTCTCTAATGTATGATTTGTTTGACTAAATTGTCTTTTAATTATCTCACAGATGGTGTAAACAGTAGAGTATCCAACACGGGGATAAAGCTGTCTTTGTCTTGGGCGGCTTGAATTCCTCACTTCACTCTGGTTTCTTTATTAACTCCCTCGCAATGCTCGAAAGTTAATTATGTAAATCCCTCACTAACGTTCGTGATTAAAATTAGAAACCTTCGTTACGTTCGGAATTCAACAAGCCACCCGTGACTTAAAGACACTGCTTTATCCCCTAGTTGCATAATCTACTATTACAGACAACCTTTGGATGAACTTGACAGAGAAGAAAAATTACGCAGGTAGTTCGTTGTGTACTGTTTACATAATCAACTAGCATCTGTCAGCGACTACGCCCGTGTAAAAGTAGGTTTCTCCATACAAACTTCCAACCCCCGTTTTACCCCCTTAGGGTTGGAGTTTCGTAAAATCCGTTCTAAGCGGATGTCTACACCCTATAAGGAATCTACCTGCCAAATTTTAAGTTTGTAGGTGTTATATAGTTTCTGAGATTTCGTGATTAATCTGAGTTTTATTTCACTTTTATATAATATTTTTTTTATTATTTTTTTTATTTTTATTTATTACACATTTCCCCCACATTCACAACAGATAATAAAAGTAAATATATTTGTAGACTAGTACTTATGTACAGTCAGGGGTCACAAATGCAGTTGCACTCCATTAATGCTAAAGGGTCTAAAATGTCTTTGTAGAAGAGGGTGGATGATTCATGCCTGATTTGATTTGTAGCAATATCTATAGTATTGATTTACCTAGTTGTGGACTACAAAACTTCTACTACAAATAAATTTTAGACACTTTATCAATGGTAGAGTGCAACTGCACTTTAGACCCCTGACGGTACATACTCGTGGATCGAATGTCTAATCATATCTTCGCCTCCGCTTTAACTAAGAAAGCCTCCATAACATCACTACTAAATATGTAACTACTGGATTCCGCGAATTACTCCACGGAAACTGCCAATTGCACTAAGTCAGAAAAAAATTCAATCTATCTAGACTAAGTCTCCAAACTCCAAATTAAAATGATTGTATTAAGAGATACCATGCCAAACCATTTGGTATTGCCAAAACAGGTAGATATAGATATGTCGTGGCTAGATCATCATAGAAATTGATCACTTCATAATATGACCAACTAAAACTGCCCCCCTAGCCAAGTTACAATCGTTTCGTTCGCGCCGAACTCCTCGAGTAGGCCACGCCTCCGATTCCTTTGTTCTGACCACGTGACTGAGCGTTGAGATGACGTCAGAACAAAGGAATCGGAGGCGTGGCCTACTCGAGGCGTTTGGCGCGAACGATACGATTGTAACTTGGCTAGGGGGGCTGGCCAGATCATTTTTAAAGTTTGACGATATTTCAATCCTCGTTTAGCCTAGTTTTTTAGACCTTTGATTATCATAGAAATCCTACATCAATGATAAGGCCAAACGAGGATCGACATATCATCAAATGTTAACGTTTAATCAATTTCTATGATCTGGCTTTTTTTTTTAGGTGGGAAAATCATCTAATGACAAATCTCGCTCTTGGGTGGGGCAGGAGATAGTGTCAGACTTTTACTCACTCCTGTTCCTTCGTTGCCTTCGTCCCAGGGCCCCGGGTTTCGTTTTCACACTACCCATGGCCCCAGTAGGCTTCGACCCTGCTGGGCCCCTACGATTTGCTGACATCTCCCTGAGGCGTGCGTGGAACAATACGCGCCGTCGACGACTTGGCCTCGGTCCGGACGGTTACCGGACGGTCGGACGGCGGGCTACCCATTGCTCGCCGTCCGCAAGCCCGCGCCTACGGTGGCCGGAAATCGGGATCGGAATCCCGGCGGCGGTTGGGGCGTGAGGACCGTTGCCTCACGCGATCGGCCGCCTCCTTTGCTAGCATTACTGCTTCGCAGAAGGAGGCGACCGCCTGCCACTCCTCCTCGCTCCGGACCATGGCCTGTACCAAAGCCCGGCGCGAGAGATCGCCGCCGCCGATCGCCCCCACGAGGACACGGCGTTGCTCTACCCAAGCGGGGCACACCTCCACCGTGTGCTCCACCGTGTCCTCCGGGCGGTCCACACAGTGGCGACACCCGGGCGTCGCATGATCTGGCTACGGCAGATAAATGTATATGGAATAATTTGCCTGCTGAGGTCTTTCCATCCGATTATAATTTAGGTGTTTTCAAGACCAGAGTGAATAGGCTTTTATATATAAATAGACTTTTTCATCACCACTGCTCTCAAAACGGTGAAGGAAAACATCGTGAGGAAACCGGCATGTCCTAGAACCAAAAATTCGAAGACATGTGACATCCACCAACCCGCATTGGGCCCGCGTGGTGGATTACGGCCCATTCCCTCTCCTAGAGAGGAGGCCTGAGTCCCAACAGTGGGAACATTATAAGGCCGACTATGCTATGCTATGCTAGACTTTTTTATATAAACTAGTGCGAGTCACCATCAACAATTGCATCACTGCTTACCATCAAATGGTACAGTCAAACACTAGTTTATATCATTAACTTCTTGAGTAGCGTAATTAGAGACACAATAGTAAGACAATAGCGCACGACCGCCGGCGTTCGTGCGGGGATCAACAGCTTAAACAAGTGCGAGCGGGACTTAAGCACGAAAAGTACCGTACCGTAGCAAAAAACGAGCAAAAAAATCACGATTGTTGTATGGAAGCCCCTTAAATATTTATTTTGTTCTGTTTTTTAGTATCTGCCCCCCTAGCCAAGTTACGACCGTTTCGTTTTGATTCTCTTGCGTCGAATGCCTCGAGTAGGCCACGCCTCCTATTCTTTTGTTCTAACTACGTGACTGAGCGTTGAGATGACGTCAGCCCTGCGTTCAAAAATAACCAGAGTAGGGTAGGGTCGTTACTCTAACCGTTCAAAAATGTTTCGAGTTGCAACCCAGGGTCGTTCTTTTATAACTCGAGTAGCTTCCCTAGAGTTAACCCAACTAACTCTAACTCCGAGCAGGGTAGGTTGGTGTAAACGGTAGGGATGACAGTTGCTTGGCATTGACAGGTGAACTCTACGTTCGCGTTCAAAAATGCGAGCTTAGACTATCTACCTGATGACGTCATTAGAGTTAACTCTAACCTCATTTTTGAACGCAGGGCAGTACAAAGGAATCGGAGGCATGGCCTACTCGAGGAGTTCGAGACAAGAGAATCGAAACGAAACGGTTGTAACTTGGCTAGGGGGGCTGTTGTTATAGCGTCAACAGAAATACATCATCTGTGAAAATTTCAACTTCCTAATTATCACTGTTCATGAGATACAGCCTGGTGACAGACGGACAGACAGACAGACAGACGGACAGCGGAGTCTTAGTAATAGGGTCCCTTTTTACCCTTTGGGTATGGAACCCTAAAAAGTGATAATTTTCGTAGCCATTCGGCAATGCTTGCGGACGGCTAGCAGTGGGTAGCTCGCCGTCCGAATGTCCGGTAACCGTTCAGACCGAGCCCAAGTCGTCGACAGCGCGTACTGTTCCACGCACGCCTCAAGCAGATGTCAGCAACTGTAGGGGCCCAGTAGGGTCAAAGCCTACTGGGACCAAGGGTCTGATTCTGAAAGGAAGACTCGGCCCCGGTACGAAAGGCAACGAAGGAACAGGAGTGGGTTTTTAGTCAGTAAAAGTCTGACACTATCTGCCGCTCTGCCCTAGAGCGGGGGATGTCATAAGATGATTTTCAAACCGAAAAAAAAATAAGCCATTCGGCAATCGCAAAGTTCAAGTTCAAAATGTTCACGAAGTATTTTTAGTAAATTTTCATTTGTTCGCGTAATGACCTGCCCCCCCCCCCTCCCCCCTTAAACTTTCTATATCTACGTGATTGATCTTATCAATGCTCGTTTATTTAACCTCGGCATGGAAAGAGACCTTTGCCCTGCAATGGACCCGTTACTGGCTGATTACTGTTTATAGATTGATAAATATCTACATAAACTAACACCGAGCAACTGCCCCCCTAGCCAAGTCACAAACGATAAACGTAAACTCTCAGTAGTCTTTAATAGATTTTCAACTTTATGTTGTTGGAGATAAAGTTGAAAATCTATTGAAGATTACATAGTGTTTTCGTTCGTTCCGGTTGCTAACGCTCAGTAGTCTTTAATAGATTTTCAACTTTATGCTCTTAGGTATAAAGTTGAAAATCTAGGCTAGGGGGGATACCCATTCCGATTTACACACATCAGGCGGGTTACCATGACGTTCAAAGTATGACTGTTTTATTTTTATTCCAGTGTGGGTAAGGGACAGAGCTATACAAGTTGTCTAGCGCCATCTCTTACCCACACTGAAATAAGAATGAAACAATCTTACTTTAAACGTCATGATAACCCAGTAAATCGCCATGACAATAAAGAAATCCCTCAATTACTAAAAATCAATAAATAACAAGCTGTAATAAAACAGTAGTAGTGGCCCATTGGTAACGGCCCCGACTTACTAGTTGTAGGCCGTAGGTTTAAACCCAGACAGGCCCATTACATTGTGTCATTTATTTCTTTTCAACACACTTGCTCAGAAAGTGGCTCTTATTGCACTGCACTTAGGTATTATAATGGCACTCGTTACCAAACTGTGACATTTTGATTACCATTACGCACTAGTGATATAATGTAGTTAAAACCTTTTTGTTCAACCTCTTTGTTCGCAAAACAAATTTTGAATTCGAATGCGTTCAATAGTATATAAATTAGTGTCTTACTTACCTACTTATTTCAACCAATTTCAAAGTTAAAATGGCAAACGATTCAATTATTAAAAAACATTTAGTAAATTAATCGTAAATTCAAATAAAATTTGTTTTTTTTTTATGGTCTATGGCCGCCATTTTACGCGCGCGGTTTTTGGCGTGTTTTTTTTTTCCATTGAAGTTCAGTGGTTGTATTAATTAAATAAAATTAAATACTTACTACAAAATCATTGGAAAATGTTACATCCGTATTTTATTGTCACTACGAAAGACATTATCGTAAAAACTTTTCACCCAAGAAAACATAAACGTAAGACTAGGCAGTATGATCAAAATACCTTAGCCTTCCTCTAGGGAAAATAAAAAAAAAATGATGCGCGTCCTTATAAAAACAGATTTTTACCGCCATGTCATAGAAAATTTTACTAGTTTTACTGTTATTTCTTCACAAGTGTATTGAAAAACGTCGTATGACACACGTGAGTAATTAATGATTACCGTTCTTGGCTCTCTTAAGACCCTCGCCACGGCTCGGGACTAAATACCGCCTCGACGGTAATCACTAACATTACACACTTGTATCATAATGTTCTATTACCACTGCTCTTAAAACGGTGAAGGAAAACATCGTAAGGAAACCGGCATGTCCTAGAACAAAAAACTCGAAGACATGTGACTTTCACCAATCTGTACTGGGCCCGCGTCATGGATTATTGCCCGCCCATTGCCTCTCCTAGAGAAGAGGCCTGAATCCCAGCAATGGGAACATTTCAAGACTGATTACGCTATGTGCGCGGACTTACGGACGGCTAGCAATGGGTAGCCCGCCGTCCAACCGTCCGGTAACCGTCTGGACCGAGCCCAAGTCGTCGACGGCGCGTATTGTTTCACGCGCGCCACAAGGAGATGTCAGCTAATCGTAGGGGCCCAGCTGGGTCGAAGCCTACTGGGGCCAGTGTGAAAGTGAAACTGGTACGAAGGCAAAGAAGGAACAGGAATGGGTTTTTAGTCAGTAAAAGTCTGACACTATCTCGCGCTCCGCCCAAGAGCGTGATTTATCATTAGTTGATTTTCCCTCCTAAAAAAAAAAAGGATTTAATATGTAGATAATATAACTGTCAATTTGATGATCAGCTCTTAACTCAATCAGAGTTGAGATTAAGACATGACATGGAATGTAAGTAGAATTATCAACTATTCTTACTTCTGGTTATTTTCATACTTTGTGCTAGCACAAGAGATTTTTTAAATAATATAAACTAGTGCTTGACTGTGATCACCTGATGATAAGCAGTGATGCAATCGTTGATTTTGAGGCGCACTAGTTTATTATTAGGAACCTATTCACTCTAACCTTAAAGGCATCTAAATTATAATCGGACGGGAAGACCGCAGCTAGTAAATTGTTTAACTCCTTCGATGTTTGCACTATAAACGACGAGTCGAAACGCTTAGTCCAGACCGTAGAGGTGTTAACAATGTAAGGGTGGATACTCACCGTACGTCAGGTTTTCCGATGGTAGAAAGACGATGACGGAATCAAGACATGTCGCTCCTGCCCCCCTAGCCAAGTTACAACCGTTTCGTTGTTCTCTTTTCGTTGATCGCCTCGAGTCGGCCACGCCTCCTATTCATTTGTTCTGACCACGTGACTGAGCGTTGAGATGACGTCAGAACAAAGGAATTGGAGGCGTGGCCTACTCGAGGCGATCGACTAAAAGAGAATCGAAACGAAACGGTTGTAACTTGGCTAGGGGGACTGGTCCTGGAACGCAAAGAGCAACTGAAAGACACAGGTGCGGTTTTAGTTAGTAAAAGTCTGCCACGTCCTCTCGCTCCATCCTACAGCGGGAGAAGTCATTGGATGATTTCCCATCTCAAAAAAAAAAAACATCAATTGAACAAGTGTCCTTCTCGTCGTCCCTCTCTATATGAGGAAGGTCCTTTTGCCCTGCTGTGGGCTAGCAACAGACATAAACTAGTAAAATAGTTATTGTATATGTTTAATGTTCGTAGCTTGTAAAACATGAGTGATTTAGCTCAATTTGAAGTCGAGCGCACCCTCCTTTATGGTTTTTAGTCGAACGTAGCTCAAACGGCGGATATGGTGCTCTACTTACCTTGGATTAAATAAAGTGACATTCTATCGGTGATACCGATCGTCGAAGTGTCAAAAAGTTTGGTATTCACCACGTGACATTTGTATATCTCAATTTTTATGACACGGTTGGCGCAGTGATTGAGTGATTGATTGGCTCGATTGATACGACTCACTTTTTTTTTTACAATTATTTTTATTATGCTTTTGGGTACAATATCGACTGATCTACACTTTTCTTACATAATGTCTATTAATACAGTAATATGAAAATATTGTAAATAACCACTTTTTTAAAAGAGTACCTAACCATGGAGTTTCTTGCCGGTTCTTCTCCATAGGAAACGACCAATTTGGAACCGTGCACTAGCTTCTGACGTTTTCTAAGTGCCCATGTAGGCCTATGTGAAATAAAAACTTTAGACTTTTGACTTTTGGGTGCTGCACTGCGTGTCGTGGGTTCGATTCCCGCTTAGAACAAATATTTGTATGGCCTACAGATAGTGGTTCCGAATCTGGGGGTCTTGTGTACTTATGTGAATGAAGCAACATTATTTTAAGAAAAAAAAAACGATTATATTATTCATTGCTGATAGAAAATCATTTTGTGTGGACTTTTTTTTAATTGTTATAAACCAGTGCTTGAGTGCGATCTCACCAAATGGTAAGCTGTGATGCAGTCGTTGATGGTGAAGCGCACTAGTTTCTTAAGAGCCTATTCACTAGAGCCTTGAAGACATCTAAATTATAATTAGACAGGAAGACCGCAGCAGGCAAATTGTTTCAGTTCTTCGATGTATGCGGTATAAAAGAGGGGCAAAACGCTTAGTCCGGACCGTAGAGTTGTCAACAATGTAAGGATGGACACTCACCGTATGTTCTTAAAATTAACTGCAATTACTAATAAATATAGCTCAATATGTAGTAGTTATAGTATTATATCCCTTTATAAATAGTGAGACACGAAATAAATATAGAAAAAAAAAACAAAAACATATTTAAAGCAAATTATATCGCACTTAGCGAAAAAAAATAAATTATAAATGAAATTCCGAGACAGTCTGTCCTTCTTAAGTTTGTAGTTAAAGAACCGTCTCTGGGGTACGCTTACCTTTGTACATAAACTTACCTATTTTATCGTTGTATTGTATTGAAAATCAAGAATACGGCCTCATCTAATTAAATTTCACAAAAAAATTGGCATGTAAAAGTTTTTTTAAATTCTGTTTACAAAATAAATATCTTTTATCAGAAAATCAAGTTACAACAACTTCAATGTTAAATCTATATCATTATGAAAAGTAAACAAAATCTTTTTAGGCGTGCCATGACATTGACCCTACACTTATTCACAATAAAGCAGAGCAACATTCTAACCATCTCACTGAGCAGATGCGCCAATCTCCACGCACACATATACGAAACATCTATGTACGCAGTAAAGATGTACATACATTACATGTAATAAGTAATCACTTACATTATGGTATATAAGCGGATGGGATCCAATACGGATCATCATTCGTGCAACATCGCCCATTCTCGTGCGGTGTTCCAAATTTAAATATTTTCGAAAATAACCGTTGAGTGAAGTGTTGGTGAAGGTTTGTTATTGTTTTTATTTTTTTGCATAGATAACCTATTTCTGTTGGGGTAACATCAAACATACAGTTTAGGTAGGTAGTGCTGCTTTTCACGACTAAAATTACGTTCACTAGTTACGTTTTAAACTAGCTGTTACCCGTGACTTCGTTTGCGTGATGTTTAAGAATATTACTCTCCTTTTTTGGGGCAGTCGTGTTAAAAAATTATATCCATTTCGGAAATATACCTTCCCCTCCCCCGGGAATCAAGTGCTATTCCCGCAGTCAAATAAAAAGTAGCTTAAGTTACCTATAACATTAGTTAAATTCCAATGAAAGTCTCGCCAAATAGATTTATATTAAGATGAAGTATCTTGATACAGCATGGAGCAGTGGTGGCCGACCCCGACTTACGAGTTGTAGGTCGCGGGTTCAAACCCAGCCAGGCGCATTACTTTGAGTAATTTATTTCATCACCACTGCTCTCAAAACGGTGAAGGAAAACATCGTGAGGAAACCGGCATGTACTAGAACCAAAAATTCGAAGACATGTGACATTCACCAATCCGCACTGGGCCCGCGTGGTGGATTACGGCCCATTCCCTCTCCTAGAGAGAGGAGGCCTGAGTCCCAGCAGTGGGAACATTAAAAGGCTGATTATGCTTATGCTTATATGCTATCTTGATACAACTTTAGTTAATTATTGTCGCCACCCTAATATCTACTACTACTTTTGTAAGACGAAGGAGACTAGTCTCCACAACACAGGGGATCCTAGTGTAGAGACTATAGCCATATAAATTTGTGAAATATTTTTCTGAACAATAAACATTATTATTATTATTATTAAACATTATTATTATTATTAGATATTGTTCTACCATTTCGAAGACGTATTCCATAGTTTGAAATACCGTTCCCGGAGGAAAAAGAAAAGTAGCTTATGTTAATCCTTGTAACATCAGCTATTCGTCCCGTCAAAATTGGTCCAGCTCATTCAGATGTTAGCGTGAACAAGCAGACAGACAAAAATGGTTTCAAATATAATTTCAGTTGACATGTAGACTAGTGAAAAGAATATTATTTTGATATTACAAACACACTTCAATTTTATTTATATTTTTTTTATTGACTGGCCTGTTGGTCTAGTGGTTAGGACCCTGACTGCTATGCCGGAGGTCGTGGGTTCGATACCCACCTAAAATTCAAAAATTTGCTAAATTTTAAAAACATGAAACCCCTTATCATAGATTATACAATATAGATAGGCAAACAGTTACTACACATTAATGAAGATGTGAGTCCAAACGAGTTAGGTATTCTGGTTGTAAAATTATTAGCAGGGCACGGTTGGCGCCATTAGTGTGGGGTAACATTTAAAAAAAAAAAAATGGTAACGCTTTTTTTACTATTTCAGGTAATCTATTTCGTGTAAGGAAAATCAAAAATACCTCAAGACATGAAGGTAAGTTTTTTACCATTTAATTTTCATTTTCAGTTCTGACGAAATCTGTGCCATGCCTAGTCCGATTTTGACGTGACTTGACATGACTTTCGGCCCTCCGATTGGTCCGCTCCAAGCTCTTAACCAATCAGAGAGCCAAGCACGGTAAACGTTTCAATCGCTTACAACGCAAAGGGCAATTGAAGGAAAATAGGTGGATTTTAATCAGCAAAAGTATGACATCTTCGCGCTTCCACCACCCAAAAAATAAAACTACTCGCACTTAGCCCACAGTTCATCCCGCCATCTCTTTCGTGGTTTGCCACCAACCTGTCTCACTGTCTCCGGGCACGAACTCTATGCTACTTTGGCCCACAGTTTGTCGAGCATTCGGTAGACATATCCTATCCAGTCCCACTTAAGTTGGGCAGCCTTTTGAGCCACATCAGCTATCCTGGTTAGAGCGCAGTATTTTGTTTCCAACTCGATCCGTTATTGTACAAAAAAAAAGAGAAACTGGTCTATGCTTTTGGCCTCGTCGTTTATACCGCGTACATCGAAGGACTGGAACAATTTTCCTGCTGCGGTCTTCCCATCCGATTATAATTTGGGTGTCTTCAAGGCTAGAGTAAATAAGCTCTTAATAAACTACTGCGCCTCAACATCAACGATTGCATCACTGCTTACCATCAGGTGGGATCGCAGTCAAGCACTAGTTTATTTATATCAAATTAAAAAAGGTACTGCGGTCCATTGTTCGTAGAACTGGAAGCAAGCGCGAACACGCGAAAGATGAAAGGAGAAGACGGAGGCCTGTGCCCAAGAGTGGAATGAAGAGGCGAGCGAAAAAAGTCTTTCAATAATAATACATTTTATCGATGGATATTAATAACATTGTTCAGGCCGGGGCCATAGTCTGAACATAGTTCCTGGTAACCAGTTCACTTAAGCCTCCCAAAACCATAGCCCTATATATTTGTTTTCCATATGTCGCAATAATTTCCCACCAACCGGGGGTTGTCCTTGGGTGCACTAGCATAGTGCCTACAGGGATAATCGTCGGTTGTTACCACGTTCCACAAAAATTGACAGAGGCCTCTGCGAGTTGGCTTCAACCCCTCGTACGCCTTCCAAAGGTCAAGGACCCTCGGGTCTTGGGATAAACAATAAATTTAACACTTGTGAATTTTACTTTCACTGAAATTTGTAGGTACTAAAATTAAAATAGTACATTTTGATACAAGTGCAGAAAGTTTGTCATTGCGACCGAGGCGGAATTCGCACGAGCCGTAGGCGAGTGTGTTATGGTGCCGAGGGCTGCACTGACAAATTTGCATGTGTATCAAACGACTTCTTTCAATACACTTACGAAGAAATAAGTGACGAGTCACAGGACAGAATGGAAGAAAAAAACGTGTTGTGCCGACCCCAAATAAAACGGGACAAGGGCAGGAAGACAGACACTTACGAAGAAATAAATAAACGAGGGATGACCGGCGCCTCGTGGGGGTCGACGCGCGCCCAGCCTGATACGATAAGTGTAATAAATTTGTGGTGGGGGAGAGCACGTGCACTTTTATGCACCAGTGCGGAAAACAGTCTATTGCGTACCTACCTAAAAGCGGTGGGTTAGGAGCGGGTTTTCGAGTAAGTGTATTGAAAAGTTTTTATACGAAAAGACTTAGATTTTTTCTAATCTAATAACAATTCGTTACTCTATGTTGGACCACTAATTCTTTGGCCTATAAAACAGATCATTGTTTTTGGGAGGCTTCAAACCCAGGCAGGTCCTTTTCTTTGTGTAGGCAATTTACTTCATCACCACTATTCTCAAAACGGTGAAGGAAAACATCGTTAGCACGGTAATATTATCTATACAGTATTGTAACTCGGCCGTATCTTTGAAATAAATGCCTACAGCCGCGCGGTACGTAAACAAGCGATAGGGCTGCCCGCACTATGGCTGCCCGCCTCCAGCATTTTAATTACATTTGCCTACTTTGTGTTTCCATTTAGTTTTGTGATTGTAAATATACTTTTTTTTTATATAAACAAATAAAATACTTTGTGAATTGAATAGGAAGTGTTCAATATTTGCGACCGAAAAATATTTGCGCCTCGACTGAGACGTACCTACGAAATGCTTTATTATTAAATTTTAAAGTACAAAAATCCGCATTCTAAAGCTTAATTAAAAATTGTTTTGGGAAACATGGACAAGGTGGAGAAAAAGGAATATCTTTTACTTGGTTATAGATACCTGCAGCTACTTTACAATTTATATGTTTGGTTTTAAATGAAGAATTCATGCAACCAAAAACAGCACAATATATCCTACTCGTCATATTAAATATATAAATATGTACTTGAACTTATTTTTATTGAAAAAAGCAGCACAGACGCGACTGTCTGCATCCCGAGCGCACCTCGAGATCGAGGCGCGTAGGTATAGCTCGCGTTTCGACCGTTTGTATGAAGTTGGAATACTGTATAGATAATATTATCGTGTCGTTAGTCTTGATATCTAACAAGTTATTACTGGGCTCGTGTGCTAGATTACAGTGCCTACTCCCTCTTACAAAAGGGCCTGTTCCTCAGCCTTGGGAACGTTTTTAGGCTAATTATGTTCTTAATTTTCAGATCCTCTTAATCAGCGTCTTAGCAGCAGTTTGCCTGGCGGAGCCTCCCGTGGACAACAGGTACCTTCCTCCCGGGTCGGGGGGCGGAGCACCCTCGCAGCTGTACGGTACCCCTGGAGCACCAGGGCTTCAGAGGCAGACTGATGCTTTGTTCAGGTACGAACATTTGAATACCTAGCTTTTTGTACTGTAGCGACACCTATGGCGCCACATAAGATCCACAAAAAATACGAAATCGCGCCATCATCTATCGGGCAGATGCCCACACCAATCACAAAACCGTCTGGGCAGAGGATCCTCCCTTTTCAACGGAGGTTTGCGAGATTTTACACTCTGTTCCACATACCTCTAAAATATCTAAGGGAAAGATTCTATGCTCTCACTCATGTGGTAAGCATGAGTAGTACCTACTAGAATTACTAGACCGATAAATCATAGATACCTACGTACAGGCAGATACTTTATTAATCCAACCAACAGTTGTATGTTGATGATAAGACTCACTCAATTTATCAATACCATTCCCATTTTTGGAATATCAAAATTTTACAGGATTTAATTTAAAACACATATCGTATTTCCGTGGAAGATGGGTAGACCTTTAGTGTGGGACGCTACCTGTGTCGACACTTGCTCCATCCCATCTTCCTAGCTCATGGTGCTGTGCTGGTGCTGCCGCTGCGGCTCTCAAGCGGCGGAAATATAACAACCTCGTCGGCAGTTATATTTTCGAGCCGTTTGGGGTTGAAACTCTTGGGCCGTGGGGTCCGAGTGCTCATACGCTTTTTAAAGAACTGTCCAAACGCTTAGTTGACAATTCGCGTGACCCAAGGGCTGGCTTTTACCTCGGTCAGAGATTAAGCATTGCCATACAACGTGGCAATGCCGCCAGCCTTTTGGGCACACTTCCAGTCGACAGCGATGCGGAGGAGTTTTATGACGCCATATTTTAGTTAGGAGTAGCCTTTAGTGTATATAATTATAGTTTTAATTAGTTAAGTGTTTTTGTATATAATTTTGTATGTATATAAATTTTATAGTGTTAAAATAAAAATACATATCGTAGTTATAGGTACTTATTTACGCTTTTCATTTGATCGTAGAACGATACACGACACCACAAGGGTATGTACTTATTTAGGCTTTTCATTTGATCGTAGAACGATACACGACACCACAACGCGGAGTTTTTGGCGGGATTTCTTATAGTGAATTTCAGTGGCTGTTTTAATTGTCACAAATTTATCCATAGTGGATATTGTGATGTAAAATTGATGTAGTTTTATATCTCAAGTGTCCATGCAACTGGACAATATGTGGAAACATTGAAACAGGCGCGATCTCGATAAAATGGAGCTGAGAATTTCGTTGTACCGTTGACTACCTCAGTGAAGCTTGCCGAGAAGGTTGACTTGATATATTTGCTGCCAGATAGGTACTACAAAAACATTAGAATGTGTACATGATACATATTCTAATGGTAAGCAAATAAATTATTCATATGAAGACATGGTTTAAAGGACTTAGTATCCAAGCCAAAAACATTAGGTAGGTACTTAAAAAAAATACCACAACGCGTTGCAATTTTAAAATCCTAATCCTTATATTCCAGAAGTCGTGGACCTTCCCGCGGAGGTGCCCGTCGTCCATCATCCCAATACGGAGCTCCCCAAGGACAATTCAACGCTCCATCTGCTCAATACGGAGTCCCTGGACAAGGCAGCCAACCCTCTTCGCAATACGGCGCTCCCGGACAAGGCAGCCAACCTTCTTCGCAATATGGAGCCCCCTCATCTCAATATGGAGCACCATCAAGCCAGTTTGGAGCCCCCTCTTCCCAATACGGCGCGCCTTCTGCCCAGTTTGGGGCCCCCCAGTCTCAATATGGTGCCCCGTCAGCTAATGCTCCTTCTCAACAATATGGAGCACCTGGATTTGGAGCTGGTGGTAAGTTCATTTGAACGTTTTCAACTTTGAATCTATTAATTTCTATGGAAAAAAGGCAGTCAACCCCTTCCCTATAATAATTATTCTGCATGATTGGACTGTTATACTTAATTAAACACACAAAGTATGTATTGGGATATGGTGTTCTAAAGTTGCATGCCGACATAACCCGAAGAATTGCCCAACTTAAGTGGCAGTGGGCAGGGCACACCTGCCCACTGCCACTTAAGTTGGGCAATTCTGCAAAGAATGCTCGCAGAACAGATGCTCGATGGGATTGAAAGGCCTCTGTAGTCCTGGGAGACGCACAGGACCGGTCATTGTGGCGAAAAGATGGTCGTATACGATCTATATTCTTGTGCCTCCAAAATCTTGGCATAAGAAGTGCTCTATACATTAGCATCTTCCATCATCATCATCATCGCATCTCATTGTGCATATCTTTCCTCATCATTGTCATATGTGTGTGTCGGCTTAAATCAGCCGAAAGACGTCCACTGTTGGATATAGGTCTCTTCTAAGTGTCGCCACAATGACCAGTCCTGTGCGTCTCACATTCATCGGATTTCACGAGGACACGTACGCGTTTGCACAAGAGTAGGTAGCTCCTTGAGGAACGAGGAAAGATTTGAGTACAAAAATGGGGATTTTACCTAATAATGGCAGAGGAAGACCAAAAAAACGATGGCTGGACAGTGTAAAAGGCTGGCTAAGAAGGAAGTATATTGATATGACGGCGAATAGAAATATATGGCACAAATGCTGCGAGGACTTCAAAAAAAAATTTGAATAAGCCCAAGAGGATGTTGACTACAATAGTATATCAACCTTACTTTACAGGTCACTCACAGGGAGGTTCTTTCGGAGGTCAGTCCTTCAGAGGCCAGGAACAGAGCCGTCAGTACCTGCCGCCTGGTGCAGGAGGTTACGGCAGTGATGATGGCAGCAACGGGGTGAGTTCACAACACACTTGCTTATTAGTTACTCATATTCTGTTCCGTAGGTTGAGTAAGTCAAGTGTCGTGATGGCCCTGTGGTTAAGCATCCGCCTCTCATGCATAAGGTAGCTGGTCAGAAAGTACCAATGTGAATTTTTCAATGATGTTCACCAGGTGGCAGCACTGGATCGTCAGGTCCAGGCACCTGGCAAAACGTTTATGTTAATGGCATTAGTTAAATTGTCAATATACGTTTTTTTTTAAACCAGAAGACCTCTCTGCTAAGTGGCGCCAACTGTTGGTATGAATTTTCCTGAAAACACTCATGTGCTTTCTTAAGTTTGACTAGGACGACACCCCGGGCCTCAAAAAAAAAGTAAAGTTGTTTGTCTCGATTGTCATTCGTAGATCTTAGACTAATGATCTAAAGCACTAACGTACAGATTTCTGCCACCATGCAGCATTTCTGTATTATGTGATGTAGTAATCACAGACATACCACGTGCCTTCTTGTTGTTACGCATGTGTAAGACTGTGTCCTTTCTTACCAGAGACAAAGATAGCTTAGCTTTTAATTGCAGGCTTTGGAACTCTGAAGGTATAGCAACATCTATGGCGCCACATATAAAATAAACTACGAAATCCTGCATCGCGCAATTAGTTCTCTGCGCGATTTGAACATAAACAACAGCGAGAAATCATCTCTTTGGCAGTTACCCAGATCAGACATAACAAGCATCTGGTCTGAAGATCCTCCCTTTTCAACGAAGATTTGCGGGACTTTACTCTCTGTTCCCCTTACCTCTAAAGTAGTAAAACTCTAAAGTAGCAGCCAAGGAGTGGATTTCCCTACCAGAGTCTGTTTCCTGATAGCGACAACCTAGGCATCTTTAAGTCGAAGAGTTAATAAGGTTACTTCCAGGCAAGCTTGCTCCATTGTCGACCGCATTGTCGCTTTTCATCAGATGAGAAAGCGGTAACTGGAACACTCCACCAGACTGATGCTGCATCTATATCCCACTTTCGTCAATAAATAGCTGTGTTAAAAGTGTTCCTGTATATTTTCCAGGAGCCCGCTAACTACAACTTCGAATATATGGTGAAAGATGATCAATCTGGCAACGACTTTGGACACCGCGAGTCGAGGCAAGGAGACAGAGCCGAGGGGCTGTACTATGTGTTGCTTCCCGACGGCAGGAAACAGGTTAGGATTAGATGAACTACCTCTACAGGTTTTTTTATTCATTGGAAATCTTTCAGGGGGTGCAAGTACTCAGGTGGACCGATGACCTGGTGAGAGTCGCGGGAATGCGATAATAATAATAATATTATTCCACAACTATCACACAACGCCGTCTAGTCCCAAGCTAAGCACAGCTTGTGTTATGAGTACTAGACAACTGATAAACATACTTATATATTTCTAAATACATACTTATTATTATTATTATTTTAATTGATATAAACCAGTGCTTGACTGCGATCCCACCTGATGGTAAATAGATAAATTACACCCAGACACAGAACAAATGATCATGCTCATCACACAAATATTTGTCCTGGGTGGGAATCGAACCCACGACCTAGCGACATAGCAGTCAGGGCCACTAACCACTAGACCAACAGGCCAGTCATGGATGCGAGACGTACAGGACTATTCGTTGTGGCGACACTTGGGGGAAACCTATGTCTAACAGTGGATATCTATCCGTTGAAACGATGATGATGAAGATGAAATACTCACACATCCTTTATTTACGTAGTAAATCGTCAATTAACCAGTCTAGGTGGAGCAGTTTCAGACTTTAATTGTCTAAAACCCACAATGTTCCTACAGCTGCCCTTTTTAGTGAGGGTTGCAATAACTCCTTCGAACAATCCGCAGCCCTGGCAGACGTCGGCCCTAACTAGCCCCTAAAATTTAGCTGACATCTCTTTGAGGCGCACGTGGAACAGATCGCGCCGTTGACTCGGGCATGACCCTTGACTGGACGGCTGATCAACTCCACTGTTAAGCTTTGTACGTGTAGCCACCCTACAGCACATCACTGTTACCACGCTAGAAACACGCAGCCATTGTACTCCAAGGGCCCACGTGCGAACCTTGCTACCTGCTACCACAGCTGCTCGACCCAAAAGTATTCCCACGCTACGCAGCCATTGCGCCTACGCAGCCATTGTACTCCAAGGTCCCACGTGCGAACCTTACTACCTGCTACACCAGCTGCTCGAACAAAAGCATTGCGCGCCCGAACGCGTTCATTCGTTAAGTGTTTTGTAGATACTAAGTTACTATTGGTTAAGTTTTTAGTCCGTAATATTGTAGACTTGTATAAAAGGAGGTGCATGGTAAAAATATACACATTCTGTTTTGGAGTCACACGATTCTTACTTCTATCCCCAAATATGCAACATTTATCTTTTATGTTCTCACATTCACAGACTGTACAATACGAAGCTGACCAAGATGGTTACAAGCCCAAGATCTCTTACGAAGACACCGGTTTGGGCCAGGGAGGCTACGACAGAAACAGCCAACAGTCTGGCTACAACAACGGTTACCAAGGCCAGGGACAGGGATACTAATACCAACGTACATCTCCGGAATGAGGTCCGTGTCTAAAAAGTATCAAAGATTTTGTTTTAAAAAGTTTTTGATATGATTTTAGACTAGCAACATTTTATCAGTTTTTCAAGAGAAATTGAGGTTTTATGAAAATCTAATACGAGCAACAAATTGATAATTTGATGCCTTGGACCGGATAAAATATGTAAATTGTTAATGTCCTCAAATGTTTGACAGTTGATATATTTGACAGTTGATATATTTTATCTATGATTGTATTTTGGCGGGAATCTTTTTGAGTTAGTGTGAAAAACGAAAATTTTATTTCTCAGTGTTGTGCCGTATTTTTTTAGGAAAAGTCTATTTCTCATTAGTATGTATGTATATTTTAAAGGAATCTATGCTATGTTTGAAGTAGTGTGGATATGAAAATAATATTTTCGTTTTTGACAAGGTTTTTGATTGTTTTACTATAGACGACGACTAATGCTGTATTTAAAGGATACGAGTCAATAAGACTTTTGTACAAAACGCTTATTTAGAAATAGTTGTTAAAAAAAAAAACAAAATGGTGACACATATTTTGTTTACTTGTAATATTTTTCCAACTTTCCTTTGAAAATATGTAATATTTTGTCTTAATGTTTTTTTTATATTTTTAATCTGTAAACTGATCAGAAAAATGATGTTATTAATTTTAAAGATTTAATCATTATTCTGGTCAGATTTGTATATTTTACGACTGAAATGGCCAGTTATCCAAATAATGAAATTTTTAATGCATTATAAAATGCGAAATCTACACTCTTCCTTTTAATAATCTAGAAATAGTAAAGGACGAATAATAGAAAACGACATTATAATATTGTGATCCCTTGCTATGTATTTATATTTACTTATTGATGTATTATTTACTAGTGCCCTTAGATCGCATAACTCAGTATTTTGTAAATAAATGATATAATTAAAACAATATGTTTCAATTACTTTAAACATCTTGATCTGGAGCCATAGCATGGCAAATTAGAATGTCAGGCGTGCGAGCGAGAACAAAGGATGGCTATACACCCTATATAGCTCCATCCCCTTAACAGTTAAGTTTAGGTCGTAAAATGGATCGTGTTAGGAGCTCGTGGTAGGACCTTTGAATACAGAATATGCATGCAATTTATTATTTGCTTATTTTAGCTCTAATATAAACAAACATGTAAGATTTTTTTAAATATCTTCGTCATCTCAGGAACGGACGAAACACATGACTTATTTCAATCTATATAAAATTAATAGCTGTTCGTATGTCTCGCTAAAACTCGAGAACGGCTGGACCGATTAGGGTAATTTTGGTCTTGAAATATTCGTGATAGTCCAGGGCAGGTTTAAACCTGCCCTGGACTATGGACGGTGAGAAAAAGATTGAAAAATCACGAAAAAAAATCCGAATACAACGCCATCTCTAATTAAAATGTCATTACAAAATGAATTATGCTGTTCTAGTAATGCCAGTAGATGGCGTTATCCTTACTATTAGGCGGTACGAAGTTCGCCGGGTCAGCCAGTTTATTCAATAGAATAAGGGATATAATTACCTCCCTTCCCTTGTTCCATGGGGTCGGCGCAACACGATTTTTTTTTCCATTTTGTCCTATCAGCCGTCAAGCTAATAACTCCCTTTTCTATCATATTACTCCTCACACAATCCATCCGTCTTTTTTTTACTTCCCTCTCCCTCTCCATCCATCCATATGTATACTCACAACTCTTTTAGTAACATGCGTTTCATCCCTCCTCTTCACATGACCATACCAAGATAAACGTTTCACTTTCAACTTTTCAGTAACTGGCGCCACTTTCAAACTTTTATCCTTTCTCGTCACTCCACACATCCATCTCAACATTCTCATCTTTGCTACATGCAATATTTTTTCATCCGGCTAGAATAAGCGTAGCATAGCATAGTCGGCTTATAATGTTCCCTCCGTTGGGACTCAGGCCTCCTCTCTAGGAGAGGGAATGGACCGTAATCCACCACGCGGGCCCAGTGCGGGTTGGTGGATGTCACCTGTCTTCGAATTTTTAGTTCTAGGAAATGCCGGTTTCCTCACGATGTTTTCCTTCACCGTTTTGAGAGCAGTGGTGATGAAATACACAAACTAATGCGTCTGGCTGGGTTTACTCGTAAGTTACCACTCGGCCACCAATACTCCATAGAATAAGGACATAATTATAAAAACGATAGAATGTTTTACAGAAATTAAAACACAAATTTAGATTCAAAACAGATTTATATTTAAATAAAATTTAACAAGTAATATATTAAGATTGATTTATGAAAAGTTGTGTAGAAGCCGTCTGTGCCAAAATATTGAATAACACACACATGATTTTTATAGAATCAACAAAAAATGAGTTCAATCCATACCTGAAAAGAAAGAAACATTATTGAATAATTTCTGTTTTTTTAAGAGATTTAGATATTTTGTATAAACTATATCATACTCTTATTGCAAAAACCAACTAAATGCACCAGCATTTTGTATTATTATAATATTACTATTATATTCACCGACATAGGTCGCCGACATAGCCCGAAGAATCGCAAAACTAAAGTGGTAGTGGGCAGGGCACATTGCTCGTAGAACGGATGGTCGATGGGGCCGAAAGGTTCTAGAGTGGCGACCGCGCACCGAAAGGCGCAGCGTCTTAAGGCCTCCCACAAGGTGGACTGACGACCTGGTGAGAGTCGCGGGAGTGCGATGGATGCGAGACGCACAGGATCGGTCGTTGTGGAGACGCTTGGGGGAGGCCTATGTCCAGCAGTGGACGTCTTTCGGCTGAAATGATGATGATGATTATATTCAATCAAATTTGTAGGTTATTTACTTTTTGCCGAAGCTATCTTTGTAAATAAGTGTCGTAGCTAATAACCGGTTTTACCTGTAAATTAATCTTGATGAGACGAACGGATGGCTATATTTAACTTTGATTTGGGTAAAAATTGCAGATAGTTGGTTTTTGCAATAGGGGTTTTTTTTTAGGTGGGAAAATCATCTATTGACAAATAATAATAATAATAAGGACAGGACTATTGTAGCCAATAAGCCTGATATAGTGGTGGTGGACCGAAGAGAGAGGCGTACAATGATTGTTGACATATCCGTTCCGCATGACGAGAACCTCGTGAAAGCCGAGAAAGACAAACAAATCAAGTATATTGATTTGGCTCGCGACGTTGTCGACATGTGGGATGTAGACTCGGCGATCATTGTACCGATAGTCGTGTCAGCCAATGGCTTAATAGCCAAGAGCCTCGACCAACACCTTAGGAGGCTCGCGTTAGGCGGCTGGATCAAGGGCTTGATCCAGAAAGCGGTACTCCTGGACACGGCTCGTATTGTCAGGAGGTTCCTTTCTCTGGAGCCCTGACCGCCGGTAGCTTGGACCCTGTTCCCGATACCGGTGGGACACTGTTTTTTATATTTTTAAATGTTTTGTATTATTTTTTTTTATTGAAATATTTAAAAATATAATTTATATGTTACAATAATGAATAAAGAAATATAATAATAATGATGCTCTGGATAGGCGGGTCCGTACACTGTTGACCGCAAACCGGATGCATCACCCACGGTCGTCTGTGATGAGACTGTACATCCCGCGGAAGTGTGGAGGTCGAGGTTTTTTAAACGCGAAGACCCCGCACAACCGCGAGGTGTGCAGCCTCAGAGAATACTTTCATAAAACCGACGTGGGTATGCACCGCGATGTGGTCGCAGTGGACAAGGGACTCACCCCGTTGTCCATGGCTAAAGAGAACTGGCGCAAACCTGTGGTACTTACAACTGATGACCGCAGGGAAGTATGGAAAAGTAAGGAGCTCCACGGGCGCTTTTATCGGGCTCTACATGAGTCTGATGTAGATTTTGCAGCGTCCGTGGCCTGGCTACGTTTCAGCAACCTCTTCGGGGAAACTGAAGGTTTTATCTGTGCAATTATGGACGAAGTCATCTTGACGAATAACTACCGGAGATATATAATGAAGGACGGGACGGTTGACGTGTGTCGGGCATGCCATCGTCCGGGTGAGTCTATCAGACATATTATCTCTGGTTGTTCTCGTCTGGCTAACGGAGAGTACTTGCACAGGCATAACCAAGTAGTCAGGATTATCCACCAGCAACTTGCTTTGAAATACAACCTAGTGTATTCAGAGGTACCGTATTACAGCTATGTGCCCGACCCAGTTCTCGAAAATGACCATGTCACGTTGTACTGGGATCGGTCTATCATTACTGACCGGACTATTGTAGCCAATAAGCCGGATATAGTGGTGATAGACCGATTAGCGCGCCGCGTAATGATAGTCGACGTCACCATTCCACATGACGAGAATCTCGTGAAAGCTGAGAAAGAGAAACAAATCAAATATCTCGACTACTACTAGCACACGAGGTTGTCGACATGTGGAATGTGGACTCGGCTATCATTGTGCCGATTGTTGTTACCGCCAATGGCCTGATGGCCAAAAGTCTAGACGACCACCTGTCGAAACTGTCGTTGCGCGGTTGGATCAAGGGCCTGATACAGAAGGCAGTACTCCTCGATACGGCCCGCCTTGTGAGGAGGTTCCTGTCTCTGCAGCCCTAACCACCGGTAGCTTGGACCCTGTCCCGACACCGGCGGACTGCTATTTTTTATATTTTTAAATGTTTTTTTTTTTATATGTGTTTTAGAAAATATTTAAAAATGTACAAAATATGTATAAAAAATAAATAAAGATAATAATAATAAATCGTTTATTTGCGTAAATAAGGTACAGAAAGTTGACAACATAAATAAAATTGATCTCTTATTCTGCCTTTAATTTCGGCGTGCAAATATAAAACATAGTAGTTGTAATTAAATTAATTATTGATTAAAATCATGCACTCATTAAACAGATTTCCATTCCATTAAAATTGTATTATTGAATTATAAAATGTCAATATAAAAATGAAAAATAAAAATAATAATCACAAATTTCAATAGTAATCATGTCAATAACAATCTTGTCAATAATAATCATGTCAATAACAATCATGTCAATAATACCCATGTCAATTATAATACTCATGTCAAAACTTACAATTTGTAACCTAAAAACTCATGTACACTATAGAAACACTTTTCAATCAAAAACCTCGTCAAGCTACTTTTAAATCTAGAAAAAGGTAACAAATCCCGCTCTGTCAGAGTTTTACTGACTAAAAACCCACTACTGTTCCTTCTTTGCCTTCGTCCCAGGGCCCCGGGTTTTGCAATAAGGGTACGATATATTTATACTCAAAATTGAAAAAAAAAAAACTAAAATAACAAGTGTTATTGATTATTGAACAGGTATCGTATTTTTTTTTAAATATTATTACTAGCTTCGGTCAGTGACTTCGCCCGCGTAAAGAAAGGTTTCTCTATACAAACTTTGGATCCCCGTTTTTCCCATTAGGGGGTAAATTTTGAAAAATCCTCTCTTAGTGCTCGCCTACGTCATAAAAAGAAACCTTGTCCAAATTTTTACGCTCCTAGACCCTGTAGTTTCGGTTATGTGTTGATATATCAGCCAGTCAGGTTCTCTTTTTATATATAATACTAGCTTTTGCCCGCGGCTTCGCCAGCGTACATAAAATATAGCATATCGACGGCGAAGTGACAAGAACTCCTAACTGTCGTAGTAAAAAATTTTTGTCTTAAAAACGTTAGGAGGTAATACTAAAAATTTACATGTTGGTTTAGTTAGGAAGTGTTTTTTTTTCCACAATTTAATTTGGTGCAGTTGCAACTAAATATTCGCTTCAGAGATTTCACAAAAACATGCGGAAACACATATTTGAATTAAAAGCGCTAAAAAGTAATTTTCTCGAAAAATGTTAGTTAGAAGGTATTGGCACTTCACCGTCGATATGTCACTCAGGAATAAAGCAGCTTTCTATCGGTGAAAAAATTTTAGCAATCGGACCAGTACTTTCAGAGATTACCTCCTACAAACAAAAAAAAAACAAACTACCTTTTATATAATACTAGCTTCTGCCAGCGGCTTCGCCCGCGTGAAAATAGATTTCTTCATACAAACTTTGGACTTCCGTTTCAGCCCCTTAGGGGGCGAATTTTGGAAAATCCTCTCTTAGTGCTCGCCTACGCCTACGTCATAAAAGGAAACCTTGTGCAAAATTTCACACTCCTAGTCCCAGTAGTTTCGGCTGTGCGTTGATATGTCAGTCAGTCAGTTTTTCGTTTTATATATAGGGTGACTGGTAATTAGTGACCGATACTTAAACACATGATTGTACTCATGATTACAAACAACTTTCCCAAAGAAACTTTTTTATATTCTCATTAGTTTTATCACAATAATAAAACAGCTGTTTAAATACGCGCGCGCGCCTGCGACTCGCGACCGCTCAGCTGTTAGCCGCGTGACGCCGCCGCGCGTCGTACCTACAATAGTGATGAACACCCGCGCAGCTTGCAAACCCATAGGTGTACCTAATCAGTGAATGTATCTACAAACTAGTGAGTATATAAAAAAAGTTTCTTTGGGAAAGTTGTTTGTAATCATGAGTACAATCACATGTTTACGTATCGGTCACTAATTACCAGTCTCCCTATATATAGATTAGTGTAGATACATTTACGAGTTTTATGACAACATCCTAACATTTTGTACAAATTAAACCTTGCTATAAACAAACACACATTCAAACCTACCACGTACAAACCAAACTACACCTTGTAAACTGTGACGACAGATAATCGTGTAATTTAAGTGTTGTGGCTTACATATTAAAATAAAGGAGTTCACGTATAGGACTTAAGCTTGGGGAAGTGATGATGACGTCACGAAGTAGTAGCTGCACGAAGGCTGCGCTGACGTTCATTGTCGAGGGTCACCAGTTTGGAGATAGGCGGAACAGAGTGTAAAGTCCCGCAGACCTCCGTTGAAAAGGGAGGATCCTCCGGCCAGACGGGTGTTATATCTGGTGGGCAACTGCCCGATAGATGATTTCGGGCTGTTCTATATGTTACCATCGCGCGGAGAACTTTAATTACGCGATGCAGGATTAGTTTTTATGTGACACCATAGATGTCGCTACAACACGATTAACTGTCGTCTACGACTTTTATTGCAGTGACTATAGATTGTCATGACAGTAGAAACGGCTAGCACGACAGTCGTAAAACGATAAAAAAATATAACTTCTAAACCGTAACGGTAAAACATTATTAAGCTATTGCATAGCTTCTATCGCGGGCCTTGAGCGCGGGGACCGAATCCAGAAATTCCGTAACGAAAAATATACCTCACGCTCCCCACTCCGACGGGCACGGAGGTGTGGCTTGGAGGCCGACAGAGACCGAACACCTATTTTAGAAAAGTCGTTAACGACCTGTGTGGCGCATTGGTACAGCGTTCTACCTATGTTATCATCGTGCCTCGAGTTCAAATCTCGGTCAAACAAAATAGTCTTTTTGTATTATAATAGATTATAGTAATGTTCTATGATAACAACTGAACATACTTGTAGCAATTTATGAAGTAAACAAGAAAGAAAAAAATTTGTTTTCTTATCGGTCACCACGCTCAAAAAGTGTAACTTGAATTAATATCAAAGAAAAAGAAATACTGCATAAATAAAATAAATAAATAATTATAATTGCATAAGTTGATACAAAATGCTATGCAATAGCTTTACCGCGGCAGTCCCCGAGTGCCACACTTATTTTTTTATTTTATTTTTATTCAACGATTTATGTACACACACAAAATAAAATATTAGAAGAAGGAAACAGAAAAATAGGTACAGAGGTGATGCTTATTTCTAAAGAAATCTCTTCCAGCACACCTGCGAAAGGAGAGTTGGAAGAAAATAGAGATGTAGACACCGTGTGTAACAGTAATAGGAAAATAAGTACATACAAAATAGTTATCAATAAAATAATATAACAAGCAAAAAAAGATATACTATTATAATTATATACATACTTACACATAGTAAAATAAATATCACAAAAATACGAATTACAAATTACATTTTAAGGAAGTAATTGAAATACAAATACCAAATACGTATTTGTATTTAAATTACGTATTTTAATTACAAGTAATTCAAATACTGCCCAACCCTGGTCATGTTTGTGCAATAAACTGTTTTTCTTTCTTTTCTTTTACGACATTCGGGAACGCGGCCTTCATACGTACATAAAACGTTTAGTTCGTATGAGTGACATGCGTTGTCGTTGGAAACTCACCGAGTGATCACATATCCAAGTGTTCGGGACAGATGATACCGAAGCATTTGGTGCAGTAGTCGACGCACGGACGATCTGATACTTTGAGCTTCTCGCCCTTCGGACACCACTGTATAACACTGGAAAAAATATATAAATAAATTACAACGATTCAAGATTCAAAGCATTTTATTTCAAATACACCATTTACAGGCACTTTTGAAATGTCAAGAAGTCCGTCAGAAAAAAATGATGCTAATTGCACATTCCAAAGCGTAGATCTCTATGGAGAAGAATGTGCAAGAAATTCTAAAGTAAGAAGACACTCTTTTCAATCATGTTATGTATTACCAACATCTCGGTTACATATTTCTTGTCGCTTCTATTAAGTGAATTGTCCTCACAAAATAAAAAATAGAACTTGAAATAAGCCACTGGCGGTTCAGAGATGACCAGTCTCAACTGACGGTGCCCGTTCACGAGCATGACGCATGTTAAAATTCTTTTAATTTTAACATGCGTCATGCTCGTGAATTAGAAAAGATTACTAATACGGTTACGGTTTTCACGAAACTGGGAGATCTGTAAAATCATCATTATTTCATTACTGGACATAGCCTCCCCCAAGTGTCGCCACAACGACCGGTCCTGTGCATCTCGCATCCATCGGATTCCCGCGACCCTCACCAGGGTCATCGGTCCACCTTGCCATGTCCCATCGACATCTGTTCTGCGAGCAATGTGCCCTGCCCACTGCCACTTAAGTTTGACGACTCTTCGGGTGTCGTGACCTTGGTTCTCCTGCGGATATCTGTAAAATATTAAATTTAAAACGTGTGCCTCTTACCCATAGTCTCCTGACTGCATCCACTTGGGGTCATGCTGGTTGAGCACATCCCACTTGCCCTTCGGCAGGCCACAGATCGTTTCTGCCTTGACCGTGCGCACTGCTATGATGGGTGCCGGAAGAAAACCTGTACCGAAAGCAATGGATTGGTTACTGGGCTATGTATCGCGACTTCGATCTCCACACGAAACAATTATTTTTCAATACACTTACTCGAACCCACTCTTACCTAGATACCGCTTTTAGGCTCACAATTTACTGTTATGCGCACAGAGAGTGTGCGAGCTCGGCCCCGCCACAATTTTATTACAGTATCAGGCTGGGCGCGGCGCGACCCCGTGTCCCCGTTTATTTATGTATTCCTAAGTGTGTTGAAAAACGTCGTTTGATAGACGTGAAAATTTGTACCTGCAACACTCGGCTCCATAACACCCTCGCCTGCGGCTCGGGCGAATTCCACCTCGGTTGCAATGACAAGCTTTCTTCACTTGTATCAAAATGTACCGGGTCTGGGTATCTTCTGTATGTCTGTTTACATGTTTGTGTCCGACCCATAATGCAGGTGTAAATCCTACTTTTTTTTTTGCGGTATCAAAAATCAAATGACTTATCGTGTTCTGGGGTGGAACGAGAGCGTGTCAGACTTTTTTATTTTATTATTTGCTATAAACCAGTGCTTGACTGCGATCCCACCTGATCGTAAGCAGTGATGCAATCATTGATGGTGAGGCGCACTAGTTTATTAAGAGCCTATTCACTCTAGCCTTGAAGGCACCTAAATTATAGTTGGACGGGAAGACCGCAGCAGGCAAATTGTTCCAGTCCTTCGATGTACGCGGTATAAACGACGAAGCGAAACGCTTAGTCCGGACCGTTGAAGTTTCAACAACGTAAGGGTGTATACTCGCCGTACGTCGGGTTGACCGATGGTAGAAAGGAGATGGCGGAATCAAGTCATGCAATTCCCGCGCACACTCTCCAAAATGCAACTTTTATTGACTAAAGTCCACCTGTGTCTTTCAGTTGCAATTTGCGTTCTAGGAACACGGTTACTCTTTCTCTCATCGGCCCTGCTGGTCCCCTACGGTTTTGCTGACATCTCTTTGAGGCGCGCGTGGAACACTAAGCGACGTCGACGGCTCGCGCCGAGTCCTTACCCAGGCCGGCGAGCTATCAATTGATCGTCGTGAACACTACACTGTCGACGACTCAGGCTCGCTCCTTACTCGGGACGGATTTTTTTTTTAGGCAGGAAATCATCCAATGACTTCTCCCGCTCTCGGGCGGAGGAGAGGGCGTGTGTCAGACTTTTGCTGGCTAAAACCAACTCCTGTTTTTTCTTTGCCTTCGTTCCAGGGCCCAGGGGTTCTCTTTCGCACAACCCATGGTCCCAGTAGGTTTCGATAAAATCATTTTAAGGCGACCAGCGGGACTATTGCGTAACTCTGTTGACAGTTCAAACAATGTGCATCATTGAACTGTCAAACAGCTAGTTTCGTATGGCCTGTCTTCAGTGACCAACTGCAGTGACGTCATTAGCCACGGTGCCTTTGATAGCCACCGTAACACGTTTTGACAGATGTTATTGTATCGATACTTTTAAAATTGCGATTGTGTAAGATTTTGAAGCTGTATAATACTCGATAAAATTTTAGAGTGGTCACAATAGGCACCGTAAATTTTTATAATTCACCCCATTTCCACCGTAGTTCGTTAGTCACTTGTGTGATACGTAATACCAATTTTATGAAATTGTCAGTTGACAACTAAGTTTAGTGTGCAACGAATGCTAGTTGTCAACTGTTATTGAAAAAGTTAGCCAATAGCCCCCCTGGGCTCTGTCTTAACCTGGGATGGCGAGCTACCCATTGCTCACCATCCACAAGCCCGTGCCTACGGTAACAGGCATCCTAGTGTGGCAAAAAGTTTAAAAATAAATAAAATACGTACCTTGCAGGGAAGCCTGTAGCTTAAGATAAGGATTACAATTGACGTCTCCCACGAGTTTACGATAATTCAAGTCCCCTTTAAACATTATGGCGACCGCCAGTTGCAATTTTCTGTACAAATTGGGGTCAATTGTCTTCATATCTTTGTAACAGTGAGGGTATGTCCAGAAGTCTTCATCCTTTTGTAAAAAGAAAAAAGATATTTTAACTGACGAAATCAGAAAAAAGATAACAATATGAAAAAAAGAAACATTTGGATGTTTAGGGATAATTTATGCAATATTAGCTATTGGATTATTAGGATTTATTAATAATAATAATAATAGTCCACAACTATCACACAATGCCGTCTAGTCCCAAGCTAAGCAGAGCTTGTGTTATGGGTACTAGACAACTGATAAACATACTTATATATTTCTAAATACATACATATATAGATAAATTACACCCAGACACAGAACGTCGGTCGTGCTCATCACACAAACATTTGTCCTGGGTGGGAATCGAACCCATGACCTCCGGCATAGCAGTCAAGGCCACTAACTACTATACCAACAGGCCAGTCAATTTTATTGTATGAGCTCATCATATATTTACTGTAGAAATAGATATTGATACTCGAGCTTATTTCACATCAGCAACTATAATTATTGCCGTACCAACTGGTATTAAAATTTTTAGTTGATTAGCTATTTTATTTGTAACAGTGAGGTGAGGGACGTGTTTTAGCAAATTTTTATTTGTAACAGTGAGGGTATGTCCAGAAGTCTTCATCCTTTTGTAAAAAGAAAAAAGATATTCGCACCTTAAATACAATACCGTCACTAAACGAAATTCTTCAAAAAACTGTTTTTAACGCCATCTGTTTGTAGAGCGCTAACTTTACCGATTGCGTTAAAAACAGTTTCTTTGAAGAATTTCGTTTAGTGACGGTATTGTATTTAAGGTGCGAATATTTTACCAAAAATATTAACTGACGAAAACAGAAAAAAGATAACAATATTAAACCCCAAGCGAACGCCCGCGTTCGCTCTCTCATTGTCTTTCTATTGTGTCTCTAATTACGGTATTCGAAAGGATCGCAACACAGATTTTTTCCATAGGTAGTCGGTCAACCTTTATTTGAGGAACAAAGATGGTGGTTAAAGAGCGCCCAAACTGTGATACTTTTATTTTATTTATTCGGAAAAAAAAACAGTTACACAACTGCTCATATGTGATTATGAAGTCATTACACATCTTTTTCTAATATACTTAATTAAAAGACATCTGTGTAAATTAAATATTTAGGAAACAAATTTCTAATTTTTGAAACACAGATATGATATCTTTTAGTTATTAACTATCTAAGTTTCTAATCGAGAATCTGAATGAAGAATTTTTTTCCAAAAACTTTTAAGGTTTTTAAAAAAACACGTACTTCCTGTAACAAATTTTGTAAAATATTCGAGTGACGGAAATTATCGAATGCCAACCGAGCGTTCAGGCGTTATCAAAACCGCCATTTTTAAGGTTCCGTGCCTCAAAAGGAAAAAAACGGAAAACTTATAGGATCACTTTGTTGTCCGTCTGTCTGTCTGTCAAGACCCTTTATCTCTAGAACGCTTGAAGGAATCGAGTTGAAATTAAAACATATACTCAGGTTTACAGTCCCTTGAAGCTGTGAAAAAATCAAACTTCTGAGTTAACGAGAAAAAAAGATGCAGCCGTTTATGTCGCAAAAAACGTATATTTCAACACTCTCAAGGGAATCAAAATTCATAAGCTACTTCCCGTTGACCTAGAATCTTGAAATTTGGCATGAAGCAATGTCTTATAGCACAAGTATAGCAAAAAATCAGAAAACTACAAATTTCTAGTTACGTCACAATTTTTTTTTTTGCCATTCGTAAAAAATCTTCGTCACTCAATTCGGAATTTGAACTGTTTTCATAGGTAAGTTTTTGCGGAACCCTCAGAGCGCGAGTCCGACTCGCACTTGCCCGGTTTTTATTTTTATTCTAGGAATTGATTTCTGCATTCATCTTGTTCACAAAAGACACCTGGAAAATATGGATATGAAGAAACAACATACCGCAACCAGAAAAACGCCGTCGTCAACGTACTTCTTCCATTGCTCGCCAAGCTTCTTCAAGTTAGTCGACTTGATCACCTTAGGAGTACCTTCTTCATCCTCAACCGCACCTGTGTCAACATAATTAATAAGAATATCGCACAACTTTCACACAACGCCATCTAGTCCCAAACTAAGCAGAGCTTGTGCTATGGGTACTACACACAGAACAAAAAAGTACATAGAAGTGCCCCTACACTGGTTAAGCACGGGAACCAGTGTCGTCAAACTCACACATTTGCATATAAAATTGTCCATTACACACATAAAAAACAGTGATTTGATTGGCTACAAATTACAAACGGAACTTTTACAAATCATCTTCTTATTGCTTTCAAAAATTAAGTCTTATTACAACGAGTGAAAGTTGTTATTATTTGACATGACACAAACAATAAAGACGTTTTTCGTCCAAAAATTTTAAATAGACAAATTTACAACGAGTTCAGCTACTCAACGCTAGATGGCGCCGTAAACAATTCATGCTATTCTGAACGCTAGCGCCTTTGAAATAGATGTCATATTCCCATGGACATGTAATCTCATTTGCTACTCAATTAGTGATGTAGATATATATCGATATTTAAATATTGATGTTACGTAATTTATTCGGGTGAGCAATGTAATAATTATTTAACATCATACAAATGCTTAATAATGGAAAAGGTTGATCTTTAAAATATCAATGTTAAAGAGGTATTAGTATGTTTTTATGTAAGGCTAGGGGGTAATCTTATTTTCATATAATCAAGTACAATGCGTTCCAAATAAGAATAGATCGATTGCCATTTTGTGACGTCACGTCATACTGTCAAATCGAAGAAATTGGGTAGGGTGAGCAAAACAAGAAATTTTTACAATTTAATTTATTTACGAATCGTGAACGATTAATATTATGTAATTATCTTCATTAACTATTATCTGCTGCCAGCGACTTCACTCGCCTGTAAGTAGAAAGTTATCCCGAGGGAACATACTTTCGTGACGTGGTCTACCCATGTACCAAGTTTTATTGAAATCCGTTCAGCCTTTCGAACGTGAAGAAGTAAAAGAAAGTGATTAGCAAACCGCACTTACTTCGGATGGATGCAGGTTACGTGTTGTTACAACCTCGAGATTTCTGTGCAATCTTAGTTAAATATTTATAAATTATACACGTGAACCATCCGACACAAATTTTGGATGATGGTGCCAGCCATGAAATGAAGACTTAGAAATAAATAAAAATTATCGATACCAACCTACTTCACGGATGTGTCCCATCCCTAATTGAGTAGCGTCGAAGTTACTAGAATTTATGTTACGATTTTCCAGATGACGACCAAGTGCATTTAGACTTTGTTTCAATGAGTATAAGGTTGTTTATAGTTTGCATTGAAGACATAAAATGTGGAATTGTGATTAAAATCAAATATATTAAAAATTAACAAAGTTTAGAACTTACCGATGATACGATACACCTCCACAAGATACATTATTTTTCTGCTTTGGTTTTTGCAGGTCAAAACCGCTCAATTAGGCATAATTTGTAATTATTCGGGTTTTTTTGATACAACCAATCGCGACAAGTATCTGACAGCGAATAAGCTAACTCTTGCACAGCTGTGCTTAATGTTGACACGCGTGCGATATCTGAGGGGCACTTCCCTACTTTTCTTTATTCCGTGGTACTACACAACTGATACACTACATAGTATAAAGCAAAGTCGCTTCCCGCTGTCTGTCCCTATGTATGCTTAGATCTTTAAAACTACGCAACGGATTTTGATGCGGCTTTTTTTAATAGATAGAGTGATTCAAGAAGAAGGTTTATATGTATAATACATGCATAATATATTAGCCAAATATTGATAATTTTAGAGGTTTCTATAGTGATGTCGTAAATATTTTTTATGCGCTTACATTGCAAGCGCTGTCTGTCCCAAAAAAAGGAGTGTTATGTTTTCAGGGTTTATGTATGTATGTATGTATGTAAATTTCTTTATTCCACCATAACTTCTAAATGACTGAACTGATTTACATACATGTGGTATCGTTAGAATCCTTGCATCGTCCCGAGTAACATACACAACAGCTATTAAAAAAATATAGAAATGCAATGTGGTGGGTATGATAAATAAATGAACACCCACCCATTTTTTTTTAATTTTTAATCTGTTAATTTTTTTGACATGGCAGTCGTGTTTTTTGAGTACGTAGCGTTTGTCTAAGGGCGCAGGAGAAGAAATGAAGATAGGGAGGCATCTACCCTGCTGTGACTTACCCGTTGAAGATGGTTGACTGAATTCAGTGTTACAGCAAGCGTCTATCACGTACCTAAGAGAAAAACATTGATTTATCCACACTAATATTATAAAGATGTAAAGTTTGTTTTTTTGTTTGTACAGCAATCGGACCAGCCCCCCTAGCCAAGTTACAATCGTATCGTTCGCGCCGAACGCCTCGAGTAGGCCACGCCTCCAGATTCCTTTGTTCTGACGTCATCTCAACGCTCAGTAACGTGGTCAGAACAAAAGAATCGGAGGCGTGGCCTACTCGAGGCGTTCGGCGCGAACGATACGATTGTAACTTGGCTAGGGGGGCAGTACTTTCAAAAATAACCTTCGATCTTTGAAAGTACTGTTCCGATTGCTAAAATTTTTTCACCGTTAGTAAGCTGCTTTATTCCTGACTGACATATTTTATGTTCGCGGGCAAAGCCGCGGGCAAAAGCTAGTTAAAAATATAAATAATACTATCACGAGAATGTTCTACAGGGATAAAAATGTAGATTATATATCTTAGACCAGACTATGATCTTTTTTTCAAGATGGGAAATCATTAAAAGACTTCTCCCGCTGTGTGGAGCGAGAGGGCGTGTCAGACGTTTACTGGCTACAAACCACATTTTTTTTTGGTGGGAAATCATCCAATGACTTCTCTAGCTCTTGGGCGGAGCGTGAGGGCGTGTCAGACTTTTACTGACTAACACCCACTCCTGTTCCTTCTTTGCCTTCGTTCCAGAGCCCCGGGGTACACTTCCGCACAACCCATGGCCCCAGTAGGCTTCGATTCACCTGTGTCCTTCACTTACCCTTGCGCTCCAGAAATTCCTGTTGCCCTGCTGGGCTCCTACGGTTTTGCTGACATCTCTGAGGCGCGTATGGAGCCCTACGCTCCGTCGACGACTCAAGTTAAGTCTATACCGGACGGGCGGACGGCGAGTTACATTTTGCTAGACGTAGCCCGCGCCTACGGTGGCCAGCGATCGTTCGGTGACTCTCGACACCCGGGGCGTCTCCTGTGGTATCGGCTGATATTCCGTGCCAAATTTCATCACGCACGTTCAAAAGTCGTGTGGGCTTGCGGATGGCAAGCAATGGGTCCGATCGTCCAGTAACCGTCCGGACCGAGCCCTAGTCATCGACGGCGCGTAGTGTCCCACGCGCGCCTCAAGGAGATGTCAGCAAATAGTAGGGGCCCAGTAGGGTCGAAGCCTACTGGGGCCATGGGTTAAGTGAAAGTGAACCCCGGAGTCCTGGAACGCAAGCCAAAGAAGGGAGATAGCAGTGGCTTTTAGTCAGTAAGTCTGACACGCCCTCGCGCTCCGCCCACCTCCCACTCCGCCCAGAAAAGTATTTGGATGATTTCCCACCTAAAAAGTCGCCATCTATGATCTATCTCTTTCATACCCTTCCTTTTCTCGCTCTCACACTTTAACGTTTCATTTTACACAAGTTTCATCAATTACACAGTTTATAGAGATATCGTGGCCAGATCATAGAAATTGATCACTTCATGATCTGGCCAAGTTAAACTGGCCAGGGGGGCTATTGGCTAACTTTTTCAATAACAGTTGACAACTAGCATTCGTTGCACACTAAACTTAGTTGTCAACTGACAATTTCATAAAATTGGTATTACGTATCACACAAGTGACTAACAAACTACGGTGGAAATTTGGTGAATTATAAAAATTTACGGTGCCTATTGTGACCACTCTAAAATTTTATCGACTATTATACAGCTACAAAAGCTTACACAATCGCAATTTTAACAGTATCGATACAATAACATCTGTCAAAACGTGTTACGGTGGCTATCAAAGGCACCAGTGGCTAATGACGTCACTGCAGTTGGTCACTGAAGATAGGCAATACGAAACTAGCTGTTTGACAGTTCAATGATGCACATTGTTAACAAGTGATCATCACTTGAACTGTCAACAGAGTTACGCAATAGCCCCGCAGATCGTTTTAAACGTTAAACTTTGATGATATTTCAATCCTCGTTTGGCCTACTTTCTTCAGACTTTTCATTATCATCGAAATCCTACATCAATGATATGGCCAAACGAGGATCGACATATCATCAAATGTTAACGTTTAAACGATCTGGCCAGTTTTAGTTGGCCATATCATGAAGTGATTAATTTCTATGATCTGGCCACGACAAAGACACAATTTAAGTTTTGTATCGGGTCGAGACGCTTATGTGAAACTAGCTTTTGCCCGCGGCTTCGCTCCCGTCAACTGACTACTATATCCTACTCTACCCAACTCTATCCTACTCTACCCTACTCTACCCACCCTACTCTAAAAAAAAAAAAAAGTATCCTATGTCCGTCTCCTGGTTCTAAGCTACCTCCCCACCAACTTTCAGCCAAATCGGTTTAGCCGTTCTTGAGTTATAAATAGTGTAACTAACACGACTTTCTTTTAAATATATAGGGTGACTGGCAATTACTGTACGATACTTAAACACGTGATTGTGCTCATGATAACAAACAATTTTTATTATGGGAGCAAAGCCGAAATCGCGAAAAAAATATCAGCTGTTCAGTACATTAGGCACACATAAATGTACTGAACAGCTGATTTTTTTTCGCGATTTCAGGTTTGTTCCCATAGTAAAAGTTGTTGGTTATCATGAGCACAATCACGTGTTTAAGTATCGTACACTAATTACCAGTCACCCTATATATATAGATGGTGGACTTACTTGAAATCCTTGACCGTAACATCCGAGACGAACCACGGCATATTCTTTACGTGGAATCGAATCTGTAAACGAAAAATAATTATTTTAGTTAAAATTTAACAAACTGAAAATGTTTTAGGGATTCATTGTAGTCTTCATTAGGAACAACTTGTACAATGAAAAATAGATCAATTTATAAATTTGTTATTACTTTATTGTACACCTCATAATGTGGACAGGATAAAAATTTACAAAAACAAAGTGTACAAAGGGCGTTAATATCACACAGGGTAATTCTCTTACAGACAACCTTAGGATGGACAGAACGAAAGGAGATAGATTTGGGGCGGTCAGTGTTCAAAAACTGGGCAAGTGCGAATCGGACTCGCACACTGAGGGTTCCGTAAAAACTAACTTATGTAAATAGTTCAGTTCGCAACACGAGTCTGGAAGATTTTTCCGAATAGAAAGATTTTTTTATGACGTTACTAAAAATTTTCAGTTTTCAGATTTAGTCCTATACTTGTGCTATAAGACCTTGCTTCATGCCAAATTTCAGGATATTAGGTCAACGGGAAGTACCCTATGAATTTTGAATCTCTTGAGTGTCGAACGTTTTTTGCGACATAAACGGCCGTATCTTTTTTCTCGTTAACTTAGAACTTTAATTTTTTCACTGCTTCAAGAGTCCGCAGACTTGAGTATATGGCTTTAATTTCAACCCGATAACTCCAAGCATTCCTGAGATAAAGGGTCTTGACAGACAGACAGACACAGACAGACGGACGGACAACAAAGTGATGCTATAAGGATTCCGTTTTTTCCTTTTGAGGTACGGAACCCTAAAAATCAAAAAAATAATTAATTACACATAATAAAGTTGTAAAAAATAAAAGGCCCGTTTTAACACTCGTATTTTGACTACCTAGCAGCTTGTCCTATGTAGTGTACCTACTACTAAAATAAAGCTTGTAAATGCACTTATTGTGCACTGAAATTGCACAATCTAATTCCGCCCAGTCCGTTCCATCATCGGACCACTAGACGTACCGTGTTGCGCCACCGGTACATTTATTATGCGTACAGCCAAGGAGTGGAATTCCTTGCCGGAGTCTGTGTTTCCTGATAGCTACAACTTAGGGGTCTTTAAGTCAAGAGTGAATAGACTACTTCTAGGCAAGCGTGCTCCATCGTCGACCACATCATCGCTTACCATCAAGTGAGATGGTGGTCAAACGCGAGCCTAACATTAATAATAAAAAATAAAAATAGCTTAAATTGCTACCACTACCTAACCTAACCTAATTATTATTTTATTGTTTCTTTCAGTTTCGTTTCAAGTTACATTCTAGGGTCTTTCTCAAATGCCAAAACGGGCCTTTTATTTTTTGACAACTTTAATAAAAATACATACATATATATACAATATCAATTAATCTATATATATAAAAGAAGAATCTGACTGACTGACATATCAACGCACAGCCGAAACTACTGGGACTATAATAGGACTATTATAGGAACGTAGGAACATAGGACTATTATAGGAACGTGAAATTTTGCTTCAAGTTTCCTTTTACGACGTAGGCGAGCACTAAGAGAGGGTTTTCTAAAATTCACCCCCTAAGGGGATGAAACGGGGGTCCAAAATTGGTATGGAGAAATCTATTTTCACGCGGGCGAACCCGCTGTCCGAAGCTAGTATACTAATAAATATCAAATATAAGATTGAGAAAGGTGAATAAAGATAGATATATATAGGGTGACTGGCAATTAGTGTACGATACTTAAACACGTGATTGTGCTCATGATAACCAACAACTTTTACTATGGGAACAAACCTGAAATTGCGAAAAAAAAACAGCTGTTCAGTACATTTATGTTTGCCTAATGTACTGAACAGCTGATATTTTTTTCGCGATTTCGACTTTGCTCCCATAATAAAAATTGTTTGTTATCATGAGCACAATCATGTGTTTAAGTATCGTACACTAATTGCCAGTCATCCTATATACATAATAGTGAAAGGTAATGCTCCTTCACCATTGTTTTAAAGGTCGGTAGCGTTTGAGCACGCTTTTTAAACGCGCACGCAATTTAAACGATGTCTCAAAAAAAATATAGGTATCTACCTATATAGGGTGACTGGCAATTAGTGTACGATACTTAAACACGTGATTGTGCTCATGATAACAAACAATTTTTATTATGGGAGCAAAGCCGAAATCGCAAAAAAATATCAGCTGTTCAGTACATTAGGCAAACATAAATGTGCTGAACAGCTGATTTTTTTCCGCGATTTCAGGTTTGTTCCCATAGTAAAAGTTGTTGGTTATCATGAGCACAATCACGTGTTTAAGTATCGTACACTAATTACCAGTCACCCTATATATAACAGTAAAATTAAAATACATATATTTACTAGCTGACTTGGCAAACCTTGTTCTGCAATATAAATTATACAAGACAAAGAAAAAATGGGGTGGGAGTAGGAGAGTACAAAATAGCTTTTGACCTATTCTCAGACCTGCCAAATATACAAAAAACCCTATCTTTTTTTTTCATATTATATTATTTCATTGATAACTATTTTGTATGTACTTATTTTCCTATTACTGTTACACACGGTGTCTACATCTCTATTTTCTTCCGACTCTCCTTTCACAGGTATGCTGGAAGAGATTTCTTTAGAAATAAGCATCACCTCTGTATCTATTTTTCTGTTTCCTTCTTCTAATCTTTTATTTTGTGTATGTACATAAATCGTTAAATAAATAAATAAAAAATAAATTATTAATTCTTATTAAATTATAATCATTTACTATTAAATATATTACCAAACGAAAAGTATAAAACATAGTCAATCCAGTAGAAAAATATTTTTTTTTTTCTTAAATTTCAATTTCTAAATCTCACTAATTCTAAAATTAAATCCTTAGAATAAAACCCAGCTAAAAAAGGAATCCCGCTAGATATCTTTTATGGATGTCTTACCTTTTGTATGATTTTCTGCTGTACCAAAAAATGTGCGAGGCATAGATCTGCAAAAAGTTCGTATCCCGCATTGTCGCACACGATATCTGTCAACAAATAATAATAATATTATTCCACGACTTTTACACAACGCCATCTAGTCCCAAACTAAGCAGAGCTTGTGCTATGGGTACTTAACAACTAATAAACATACTTATCTATATATATAAAAATCAATGCCACTTTTCGTTGTAATTTTATAACTCAAGAACGGGCTCACCTATTCAAACCAAATGGGGCTTAGGCTTTGTTCGGACTATTTAGTAGATGGTTTATGTGAAGTTTGCACAAAATCGGTCGAGCGGTTCTTCATTTAGCACATTTTTTGTAACAAATGAATTCAATAAATGGCGGTAGGGTGGAGTAGGGTAGAGTAGGGTAGAGTAGGGTAGAGTAGGGTAGAGTAGGGTAGAGTAGGGTAGAGTAGGGTAGAGTAGGGTAGAGTAGGGTAGAGTAGGGTAGAGTAGGGTAGAGTAGGGTAGAGTAGGATAGAGTAAGGTAGAGTAGGGTAGAGTAGGGTAGAGTAGGGTAGAGTAGGGTAGAGTAGGGTAGAGTAGGGTAGAGTAGGGTAGAGTAGGGTAGAGAGAAGAAACTTAAAAAGATGTTCAGTGGCTGTTTTAATTATTCGCAAATGATGATTCCTACTCGATATCGTAATGTAAAATTGGTGTAGTTTTGTATCTCAAGTGTCTGCGCAATTGGAGAATATGGTTTTAATTTCAACTCGATATCCCAACGCGATCCCGAGTTAAAGGGTTTGACATACAGACAGACGGACAACAAAGTGATGCTATAATGGTTCCGTTTTTTCCTTTTGAGGTACAGAACCCTAAAAAAACCTGTCAAGTGCGAGTCGGACTCGCCCACGAAGGGTTCCGTACCATTATCTACAAAAACTGTCAAAAAAAAAATTGCGTTTATTGTATGGAAGCCCCCTTAAATATTTATTTTATTCTGTTTTTTAGTATTTGTTGTTATAGCAGCAACAGAAATACCATCATCTGTGAAAATAACTGTCTAACTATCACGGTTCATGAGATACAGCCTGGTGACAGACGGACAGACAGAGGAGACTCCTCTATCCGTCCATTTTACACTTTGGATATGGAACCCTAAAACAAGACATTGATCAGCTAAACTCGTCAAACATCAGTCTGATGCATGGTCAGCTTGGCAGGGCTGGGTATCTTGGGAGGCCTTGTTTCTGCTAGAGCATCCGCACCTTCGTCTGCAGCGTCTGCAGCGTCTTCCTTCGGAACTTCCGGGATCAGTGGTGGTGGAGATGGTGGCAAATTCTGTAAAGAATCAGCTGAACTCACCAAACATAACAGCCTGAGGCACGGTTATCTTAGCAGGGCAGGGTATCTTCGGAGGCTCTGGTTCGGCTTTAGCTTCTCCCTCCTCCCCTTCCCCGTCTGGTGGGTCTTCCTTCGGAGGTTCGGGGGGCGCTGGTGGTGGAGGTGGAGTCTAAAATGTTGAGAGTGGAGCTGGATATGACAGTCTTATACAAGCCTTATTATTATTTATTACTAGTTGACCCGGCAAACTTCGTACCACCTAATAACATTCAATGAATGTAATATATCTTTCGATATAGTCAACCGATTGCGACGAAACAAAGCCTAAGTAATATATCAAGTAACACACAATTTTAATGTATAAAAGTTGACTACATCGATTTCGTACATTTTACGTGATGCATAAGCATAATAGCATAAGCATAATCAGCCTTTTAATGTTCCCACAGTTGGGACTCAGGCCTCCTCTCTCTAGGAGAGGGAATGGGCCGTAATCCACCACGCGGGCCCAGTGCGGGTTGGTGGATGTCACAAGTCTTCGAATTTTTGGTTCTAGGACATGCCGGTTTCCTCACGATGTTTTCCTTCACCGTTTTGAGAGCAGTGGTGATGAAATAAATTTCTCAAAGTAATGCGCCTGGCTGGGTTTGAACCCGTGACCTACAACTCGTAAGTCGGGGCCATTACCACTCGGCTACCACTGCTCATCATCATTACGTGATGCGCGCACAACTAAAAACTTCAACAGATTTATTAATTATTATGTATAGATAGATTTATATGCCCGTTGTGTCCCACTGCAGGGCTAGGGCGTCCCTTCCGTTTTTCCACTCTTTTCTGTCCTTAGCCACATCTGGCCAATCCTTTACTTAAAGTCCAACTCATCACACCATCTCCTTTTGAGACTACCACGTCGCCGGGTCCTGCTGTTCGGAATCCAGTCAGTGGTTGCCTTCGCCCAATTTCGTTGCGACATGCGGCAGATGTGACCTTCCCAGCCCCCCTAGCCAAGTTACAACCGTTTCGTTTAGATTCTCTTTTCGTTGATCGCCTCGAGTAGGCCACGCCTCCTATTGCAGTGGGAATAATATAAGGTGTACGGAGGCTAGAAACCGGGGTCGGGATCCCAGCGTCTTGACTTATAATTTCTCATAAATGATTATAAATACTTACTGTATCCTCACAAATGGGCAGACCCAATTGTTTCGCTAGTCTGTTACAACTACATTGAGCTTTGAAGGCCAACGCCTGTTTTGCCTGTAACACATTCATACAACTTTAATACACAATATACAATATTTTTAGTATATACGAAACCTAAAGATAGTTTGTTCAGAATCAGTAACTGAATCGATTCCAATCATTTATATTACACCATGTTACATTTTTTCCCAAAACTGTTTAAAAAGGTCACAAATTGGACACCACCGACATTAAGTACAACACAGGTTACGGCAGGTCATGGCGGGCATAAGGCGCCAGCGTACAGCTGGGTGCGGGAGCAAAACAATCCCTCAATCGCCCGGATCGCCCGCTGACTATGTATTTGTGCGAGTTTCAGGTAACATAACAAGCTTATAACTTTGTGATTTTTCATGATACAGTTATGAAATTTTGGGAATAGATTCTTTACACACGTGTTTCAGGTTTCGCATAAACAAAAACAAATGTTGTATACAAATAAAAACACAAATATGTATTTTTGGGTTTGTGCATATGTTGAGAGGTATTTCTGGAACCTATTTAAAAAAATCTTAAAAAAACTATTAAAAAGGTGAATAATTCCAGCACAGCTATTCAAGCTAGCAGTGAATTTGGAGTTTCTTGCCGATGCTTGCATAGAGTTTCTTGCCGGTTCTTCTCCATAAGAAACGAACAATTGGAACCGTGCACTAGCTTCTGACGTTTTATTAGTGCCCATGTAGGCCGACGTGAAATGGCTTATCCATGTTATTCTTTCTGTGTGCATTTATGATACAAGTACCAAATATCAATGTACCTACTCGGATCACTGGTAATAAGGTTTAAGTTAGCTGGTATGAGGTGTACCGTTTTCGGTACACTCACTGGTGCCTGAGAAGTTAAATGGATTGATACACAATTTAATAAATACATACCGCGGTTACTTTTTCCATCATGACCAGAGCTTTGTTCACAATTTGATCAGCTATCTTATTGGAGTCATCTACTATGGTCTGGAAATATTAAAAAAAAAAAAATTATTTATCATAGTATTTATTAGTTTATAATTTTAGCATATATATAGGGTGACTGGCAATTAGTGTACGATACGTAAACACGTGATTGCGCTCATGATAACAAACAATTTTTACTATGGGAGCAAAGCCGAAATCACGAAAAAAATATCAGCTGTTCAGTACATTAGGCAAACATAAATGTACTGAACAGCTGATTGTTTTTCGCGATTTCAGGTTTGTTCCCATAGTAAAAATTGATGGTTATCATGAGCACAATCACGTGTTTAAGTATCGTACACTAATTATCAGTCACCCTATATATTTAATTATTATAAATAACTTTTTTTTCTGTTTGAAGGATCTCTTATTTGTTTATTGTGCAAACCTACCACAGTGTTGTCTTTCTAGGGTTCCGTACCTCAAAAGGAAAAAACGGAACCCTTGTAAGATCACTTTGTTATCTGTTTGTCTGTCTGTCCATTCCCGAGATAAAGGGTCTTCCTTTATCTCGGGAACGCGTGGAGGTATCAAGTTGAAAATAAAACCATATATACTCAGCCCCCCTAGCCAAGTTACAATCGTTTCGTTAGCGCCGAACGCCTCGAGTAGGCCACGCCTCCGATTCCTTTGTTCTGACCACGTGACTGAGCGTTGAGATGACGACCACGTTTTGTTGGGGCGACCTTTTTTTTATTCTTGTTAGGTTCGCGCTTGACCGCTATCTCACCTGATGGAAAGCGACGATGCGGTCGACGATGGAGCGCGCTTACCTAGAAGAAATAATGATGAAGATGGTACCTTATCCTTCAAATCCAGAATCATCTGGAAGGGGTCAGCGCTTATGACGATAGGTCCGGCGGGAGCGGCGGCTTTCTTTCCTTTCTTCTTTCCCTTAGTGGGCGGCGGGGGGGGCGGGTTCAGACGTAGTTTCTCGGTGGCATCCTTGGCAGCCTGGATCAGGTCTACTTGAGAACCTAGGGACAGCGACAGGTCGCATTTGTTGGCCCACAAGCAGATCTGAAATGGAAAGAGTATTTAGATGCGTCTATGGTTGTACTGTTTTATTTCATACATCATACATCGAGGCAAAGGTTGAGCCTTTGCCTCGATGTCTGGCTGCCAAAAAATTGGGGATCTTAGCAAAGGTGAGACGGTACTTCACGCCGGAACAGCCGCTCAACCTTTATCAAGCGCAAGTACGATCGTGTATGGAGTACTGCTCTCATCTTTGGGACGGGTCTGCCAAATACCAGCTTGATGCGCTGGAGTCGATTGAGAGGCGAGCCAAGAGGATCATCGGCAATGATGCACTTGTTGAGTCGAAGCTCCAAAGCCTTGGGCATCGGCGCCGAGTTGCTAGCCTGTCGGTTTTCTATCGTTTACATTTCGGGGAGTGTGCACTGGAATTGCACAATCTAATTCCGCCAAGTCCGTTCCATCATCGGACCACTAGACGTACGGCGCTGCGCCACCGGTACATGGTAGACATCCCACCCATACGCACAAAACGTTTTGAGAACACATTTATTATGCGTACAGCCAAGGAGTGGAATTCCTTGCCGGAGTCTGTGTTTCCAGATAGCTACAACTTAGGGGTCTTTAAGTCAAGAGTGAATAGGCTACTTCTAGGCAAGCGTGCTCCATCGTCGACCACATCATCGCTTACCATCAGGTGAGATGGTGGTCAAACGCGAGCCTATCATTAATAAAAAAAAAAATATCTTTAAATCTTCTATATAATTATATAAAAGCGAAATACCACTCACTGATTAATCACGAAATCTCAGTAACTATAACACCTACAAACTTAAAATTTAACAGGTAGGTTCCTTATAGGGTGTAGACATCCGCTAAGAACGGATTTTACGAAACTCCACCCCTAAGGGGGTAAAACGGGGGTTGGAAGTTTGTATGGAGAAACCTACTTTTACGCGGGCGAAGCCGCTGACAAATGCTAGTATAATATATAATTCTTCTGTACGTGTGTTTGCCACCTAACTCCTCCTAAATGGCGTTACTGATTTGTATATTTGAGTAAGTGGATGATGGATTGAAAATAAAATTGAACCCGGTAAATAGCGCTGAAATCGAGTGCTTAATTTTGTTTCTGACTAAAAAACCTTTGGGTAGGACATCTGCTGCGACCGCTAGTATTATGTTATGACTGGCCTGTTGGTCTAGTGGTTAGTGGCCCTGACTGCTATGCCGGAGGTCGTGGGTTCGATTACCACCCAGGACAAATGTTTGTGTGATGAGCACGATCATTTGTTCTGTGTCTGGGTGTAATTTATCTATTTAAGTATGTATGTATTTAGAAATATTTATGTAGGTTTATCAGTTGTGTAGTACCCATAACACAAGCTCTGCTTAGCTTGGGACTAGACGGCGTTGTGTGAAAATTGTGGATTAATATGTAGGTATTATATTTATAAACCTACGTCAACTTAAATTAATTACGTCAAATTTTTCATTTACGATTCGTAGTTTGCTTTAGAATTGCACAATTTAATTTCGGCAAGGCCTACTTTCTTTAGATCTTTTATTATCATAAAACTCCTACATCAATGATATGGCCAAACGAAATCAGAAATCAGAAATGTTTATTTCAAATAGACCAATTACAGGCACTTTTGAATGGTCAAAATGTCGGTCAGTCAAAAAAAAAAAAAAGTGAATCTAAATTGAAGAGGATTGACATATTATCAAACGTTAACGTTTAAACGATCTAGCCAGTTTTAGTTGTCCATATCATGAATTGATCAATTCTAAAATCTGGCCACAACATATATATAAAAGGAGAAACTGATTGACTGACATATCAACATCAACGCACAGCCGAAATTCTGGACCAAGGAGCGTGAAATTTTGCACAAGGTTAGCCTTTTACAAAGTAGGCAAGCATTAAGAGAGGATTTTTCAAAACGGGGTTCCAAAGCTATTAAAAAAAAATTACCTTTAGGAGAGTAACAAAGTCAGCCTTTCTTTTATCCTTCTCCGAAACGTTTACCATATCCACCACTTTATCAGCTACTAAACACATTATTTCTACATTATTGAGGAACGCTTGCTTCTTTTGATCCTCGAAATAATCGAAATTCTTCAAAGTTTTTCTGAAATAAAATATTTATTTATGAATTATTTCAATGCCATCTAGTGGTGAAGTTTAGAACTTTTTTCCAGTAATATTTATTTCATTTTATTGATAACCTTGGTTTTAGAAACCTAATTAACAATCATACCAATCATATTTGAACAAGAAAAATAACTAAAAAAAAATTGTCGATTGAGTCTTTAATTTAGCGCCATCTATTGTTGGCCGTTGTAAACTGAACATTAACTTCCTACAAACGAAACTAGATGTCGCTGTTACAACTGTAGCGCAACCAACTTCTATTGGACTTGACTTTTATAATTTTTACTTACGTTAATTCACAACCTTCTTGTAGCCTCCGGTAAACATAACACTCAGTGAACATCCAGGAGTTCAAAAAATATTTCTTATTATCCTGACTTTCAATCCAGGTGTTCCATTTCTCTGCATCTGGGCTTTGCATTCTCAATGGTTCATATTCTTTATTGGTTACTAAATCATTTTTTAATTTGGTTACCGCTCGCATAAATGTTACAACATCTTCGTCTGTCTGTAAACATCAATATTCAACTTAGTAAATTAATGGAAATGGCATTGGCGCCATCTTTTTTTTTATCCAGCTTTTTGTCAAACTAATGACAGCCGCCCCATAGCATGTTCTGACAATTACTGTCTATTCTAGGTCGCCTGAAAGAGATCGCGGAATGCGATGAGGCCACCTATTGTATGTATTTTATATATCTTATGTTTCTTGGTGTAATAGACAATAAAGTATATAATAAATAAATAAATTTAACTTAGCAAATTAATGGGAATGGCATTAGCGCCATCTTTGTTCTGAAATGATATTTGAAGTAGGCATTTTTTTACCATTCAATTTTTTCCAAGAGTGCGTAGAAAACTATTTACGCTAAACTGAATTTATACAGAATAATTTGAGTTTTTTTTTAAATTGATTTTGGTATAAATCTTTGAATGTCTGCTAAAAAACGGGCAGTATAATTTTATTATAAGTACTAATGTCGTATTGTTTCGAGTTTTCGTCAGCTAGAAAATATATAATAGTAATACATACCGCATTGTTCTCCCTAATAATTTTAGCCTTTTCCCTCGACAGGTAATCAATGATTTTGGTTAAAATAATAGGCAGCCGTTCTTTCAGCGAGTAGTAGGCAAAACTCCTGAAAAATGACAAATAAGAATAAATATAAATCGAAAAATCAGTCTAAAATTTTTAGACAAAAAATTACTTTAGTCAAATATTTTAGAAAAAAAAGTCAAAATTGTTATAAAAACAAAAAAAAAATGATTAAACATAAAACAAAACTAAAAAGAAAACGCAAAAAGTAACCGCCCGAACAGGGACTTGAACCCTGGACCCTTGGATTAAAAGTCCAATGCTCTACCGACTGAGCTATCCGGGCTCTGCAAGTGTTGCTGAAATTATTGAATACGTTCCACAAACAATAACGTAAACATGACATATAAATATATTCAAGATAATATTCAACTTAGTAACTATACAAAATAAAGTTCATAATGCTTTGTGTGAACATGTTTTCACAACAGACAGTTTTGATGCAGAATAAATTATCAGCACGGCTTTGTGCGAAATTGCTAAAAATAGTAAGTACAATGCGTTCCAAATAAGAATAGGATCGACGCCATGTTGTGACGTCACGTCATACTGTCAAATCGAAGAATTATTATGAGCAAAACAACAATTTTTTTTAAATTTAATTTATTTACGAACTGTGAACGAAAATAGTTTAATCACAATTTTGCTCACATCTGAGTTCTTAAATTTTGCCCAATTTCTTGCGATTTGACAGTATGACGTGACGTCACAACATGGCGTCGATCCTATTCTTATTTGGAAGGCATTGTAATATGAGATTAGTCATTAGTTAGTGATATTATTATTTTATTAAAATGAATGAGGTAGGTACCAGGTACCTATCATTGTTAACAAAATAGTAGGTTTTTAAAAGTATATTCTTTAGGTTATTATTCTGTTCTTAGATTGACAGATTGCGACATGAAGTGTGATTGGGCAACGCGGAAAATGTTTGCCCAACAGTGGGATATATATTTTTTTTTTTAATTTACACAATAGGTTTTACATACTGCTACCAAACTGCAGCACAGTTTATACGCAGTGTTCTCATGGATAGTCTTCTTGAGTAACTAATAGACGAAGACAGTAATCTATATTTATAAAAGCAAAATACCACTCACTGATTAATCATGAAATCTCAGAAACTATAACACCTACAAACTTAAAATTCAGCAGGTATGTTCCGCTAAGAACGTATTTTACGAAACTCCACCCCTAAGGGGATAAAACAAGGTTCCAAAGTTTCTATGGAAAAACCTATTCTCACGCAGGCGAAGCCGCGGGCGAAGCCGCTGGCAGAAGCTAGTAACATTATAACAGATGTGTAGTCAGAATTAAATTTTTATTAAATTACTATCCAATAAGATACAAAAGTTTGGTAATTTTAGACATTTATGGAATCCAATGGAATCATATAAAATATCAAATATAAAATATGGAATTATATAAAATATTTTCAGAATATTGAAAACTAGCTTCCACCAACGGCTTCACTCTCATGATAATAAATATATTATTATGCCTATGTCACTCAGTGGTACAGTAGTCAGTAGCATTCTACTGATAAAACTATTTAAAAATAAATATTATATTTATGTTTATGTCACTCAGTGGGCTGGTTTACGAGTGTCACCAACGCCTAAACCAGGTGGGTGAACATAACCAAGTAACCATCCAATCGATCAAAGGACACAGCGATTCCCGAGGCAATGATGCAGCAGATGAACTCGCCAGAAGGGGATCGAATATGGCAGCAATGGGACCTGAGTCAATTGTGCCGCTCCCCTTCGGATACCTACGCAATCTGGTAAGGAAACGAACTAGAGACCTACATCACAGACTATGGAAAGACCATAGTGAGTGCAGGCAGGCCAAGGAGGCACTTCCCTCCATCGATGGCCGCTTTACGAAACAGGCCCTACGACTGACTAAACTAAACCTCAGCTGCGAAAAGTGACGGCAGTAACAACTGGCCACGGGACCTTTAATAAGCACCTCTCTGTCATAGGAGTTACAGACAGCCCACTGTGCAGAGCCTGCATGGAGGAGGACGAGACAGCAGCACATCTGCTTCTAAGCTGCCCAGTTGTCGCTGGATACAGGGCAAAATACTTCGGAAACCCAGGTAACCTCCGCGAAATGGTCAATAACACCAAGGCGCTGCTGGCCTTCCTGGAGGAGCTGGGGTGGCTCGAATGACGCATTTGTCCCACCCGTACGCAAAATACGCGCTTAGTCGTGGAGTTGCGGATACCAGCCCGAGATACTAATACTAATACTAAATGTCACTCAGTGCTACAGTAGTCAGCAGCATTCAACTGATAATACAATTTTTTTTTTAAATTGGTCCAGTACTTTTGAGTTCTATTAAAGGATGGCTCGATAGAAGAAAACATGAGTTTATGCAAGTACATTTACAAATATCATACTGTAAGACTAGTCGTTCTATACTGCTACATCTACCAATAGATGATAACTAAGGGCTGCGTTCAAAAATAACCAGAGTAGCTTCGAGTTGCAACCCAGAGTCGTTCTTTTATAACTCGAGTAACTACCCTAGAGTTAACCCAACTAACTCTAACTCCGAGCAGGGTAGGTTGGTGTAATGACAGTTGCTTGGCATTGACAGTTGAGCGTTCAAAAATGCGAGCTTAGAGTATCTACCCGATGACGTCATTAGAGTTAACTCTAATCTCATTTTTGAACGCAGGGAAGGGTGAAACAATCTCATAATAAGTAAAACACTCTAAGCAATATTATCTAACCCTATCTTAATGACTGTAATATTAATTACTGTTTTATGATCACAATTGACTTTTAGAATAGTCAGTTTAGCTTATAAAGATTAAGTCAGATCAATCAACAAAGGCGACAATATACTCAATTCTATTCACACTACTATTATTTACTGCTTTGTGTATAAAATTTTAAAGAAAATATGCTGTATTCTAGTCTATAAATATACATATAATAACCTTGTTGGAAGTTATATTTTTGAACCGTTTGGGGTTGAAACTCTCAGTTTGTGGGATCCGAGGGCTTACAAGTTGTATAAAGATCTGTCAAAACGTCTAGTTGACACTTTGCGGGACCCAAGGGCTGGCTTTTACCTCCGATAGAGGATAAGCATTGCCATACAGCGTGGCAATGCTGCCAGTCTTTTGGGCACATTACCAGTCGACAGCGATGTGGAAGAGTTTTTTGATGCCATATTTTAGTTTTATTTTAGTTAGTTGTAATTAGTGTAGGGTTTTTATTATTATTTATTTTATTTTATTGTAATTATAGTTAGTATTTTTAAAAATAAAAATAAAGCCTCATAAATTCAGAAGATGAAAAAAATTTTATATAAATAAGATTGAAGAATCCATCAAAGATTTCAGAATTCAGTGTACATACATGTAAAAACAATCCACCAAAGATCTATGATCCATCTTATTTATTTATTATATATTTTATTATACACCTCAGAATGTGGACAGGATTAACATGTATGTAACCTTATCTAAGATCAAACCAAATCATCTCATAACCGCCTACTTCAATGTCCCACTCATCGTACTGAATTTCTTCACTGTTATTTCTTTGTTCAAGCTATTTCTTTGTGGAATGCGCTCCCCCAGGAGATTAGGATGGCAACAAATCGATTAACATTCAAAACCAAAGTTTGCAAGCTAATTCGTAAGAAGTTGGCAGTAGTGTCATCACAGCGTTAATGTTTTCAAATTGTCGATTTGAACTAATTGTTTGACTTTATTAGTGTAGATATATATGTAGATAGTTTATTAATTTGTGTATGTATTGTATAATTGTATGATATTTATGGTTTATTAGTATATCTTTTCTTGTACCTATTCGCCTTTTCTCTCTTTTATTGCACCTACCACTATTTATCTTTGCATCACCCTAAGGTTGACTGGTAAAAAATAACAAATGAAATAAATCAAAGACACAAATGAAAAAAATAAACTAAAATTAATAATTTTGTTGGATGCTCTTGTCTTGCTTTTTTTTTAATTTATTTATTTATGCTTTGCAACCTGTTTTTGTGCTGGTTACTCATGTTTTGTCAAATAAAGTAGCTCTTTTTTTTAGCTTTTCTTTCTTGCTATTTCCACCTCTGTTAAAAATCCCTTTTTCAAAATCATCACAATTTCGTTGTTGACTACTACAATATTTACCATTAGGTATGATAGTGGCCATATCTGAGCCAATCTCTACTAATATTATAAAAAGATTTGTATTTTTGTTTGTAATGAATAAACTCAAAAACAACCAATTTTAAAAATTCTTACACCTGTAGCACAGTACAGATATTCCATATTTATACTGTGCCAATATAATCCTACTTTGTCCCTGAGTAATATAGGCTACCTAGTCAATAATAAAAACATAAAATATTTCACGCAAACATTTTCTGCAGATAGAAATTAATGGATATGCAATACATACTGTCGAAATGTTCCCTGTAGAGGAATCAGCCGAGGCGTGTCAATATCCAAAAATGGGGAAGGCAACTTCACTCCTATAAATGGGCCTCCATAAATAAAATCGGGTCGGGTGTAATATTCTTCATCTTGGACCTGTGGTACAAAGCCAGCACTACCAAACGCCTTTTGCAGTTCAGTTTTTTTTTCTGGTGTTGCCTTTCCACTTGCTGATTTAGGCGACGCAGGTTTAGGTGATGCAGGTTTTGGCGATGCTGGTTTTGGCGAAGCTGCTGTTGGCGATGCTGGTTTTGGCGTTGCTGGTGTAGTAGGTGGAGGCGATGCTGGTTTTGGCGATGCCGGTTTTGGCGATGCCGGTTTGGGCGATTCATTTTTTGGACTAGAACTCATTTTTTCTTGATTTTTTTTAATATTTTACGCCATAACCGAATGGATATCAGTGTTATTTATTTTGAGAAAACATTCGATTCGAATGTTGTGATTGTGATGGATGACATTGCTGTGACATTGACACTTTGACAGAAGAGCGTTTGCGAAGCAAGCCAAGGGCAAAAAGATTCATAGGAAAAGTTTAATCGCTAATTTTATATTTTTAAAGACATGCATGCACAGCGATTTCGAGATCTAAACTACATGATCTTTTTTATTATGTAAATTTTGTTACGTCAAAAACATTGAAAAGTTAACATTTTACTAACCTGCCATACATTCCACAGGCCTCAGTGTTAAATGGAGTCAATAGACGCATTACCGGCAAATTCTCCGTGTCTATAAGAACGTCATTGTTATAATTTTCATCATCGTACTCGTCCTCCTCTTCACTATCCATTTTAAATTGATTTATTTCTGAAAGATCGTATCCAAAAAACAACACTCGCGCTAGACCGAATAAACGCACTTCTTGACGACGAAACGATACCTAGATGTAAATACAACGATGAACTAAAAATAGTTTGGCTGGCTGGCACTTTTAGCTATTTTCAATACGAATACATTCACCATCTGTTACAACTTTGTGGTCTGATATGGATACGAAGCGATCGTCTGATTGATTGAATAATGAATGAAAGTTGAAACTAATGTTGTTATCGTTTAGTGACGTGATCATAACCTTGATTCTAATCAATGCGTACTTAGTTCACAAACTCAGATAATAGATGGGGCTAATAGAAAGTTTGAATGAAATTATTGTAGTCTTCATCTTTTCAAAAACGTTAAATTGTTAAAATAGGTAGCTAATAAACCTACCACACTTGGGGTCTTAATATTTATCAAATGCCTTACAGTAGGTATCTTTTCTAAGATAGATCATGCACAGGGGACGCGTCAACCCCAACATCATCGTGAAAAGTGAAAACTATAGCGGGCAAGGTCTTTTTTACATAGCATGGGTAGGAACCCATCCTAAGGGCAGAATTCACCAATAAAACTAATCGCGTTTTAATGTTTGGCTCGCATAATCGCGTTTAGCCGCTGTCACTAGTGTCACTTGTAAATATAGGTACAACAAAAGAAAAATACAGACAAGTGACACTAGTGACAGCGGCTAAACGCGATTATGCGAGCCAAACGTTAAAACGCAATTAGTTTTATTGGTGAATTCTGCCCTTAGGACAGCTGTCGGATTCGTACAATGTTGTATGAATCCGACAGCTGTCACCCGCACCATCCTGTGTCAAGAACCTCTCTCCCTTCTCCCCAAGAAGCCTGCGCTTACTATCTTTCGTAGACGTGAGCACAACTGAGGGACACGAAGCTTCGACGTTCACACACTTTGATGTGCGTCAAAATACCTCCAGGCCCCGCAGTTTCGAAAAACACGATGTGGTAAACTTTGATAATTATTTCTAGATTTAAAACACGCTCGAATTTGGTACGACAGACCAAACACCCGCCGGAATCGATCTTTAAGATATCGTTCTTATAAAACTCTACCTATTTATTACTGAATCGATTCATTAGTCGTTGGTCCAGACCACCCACGCGTCGGTACGTGGAAATCCGTCTTTGGAGGTACAAATGGCGCATGGCTGTCATCTGTCTCATTATGACATACCACACTTGTCCTGTCTTCGCACACGGAAAGCCACATCACAGGATGCAGACATTCCAGAACAGTTTCCGGAAAATCCTTGCGAGATCCTTACTCTGTCGGTTATGAGAATCTACACTTAGATCTCAAAATCCCCACTATCCATGAGATGTTTATGAAACGCCTTACCAAGCATTTCTTTGACACTGCTGTAAAACACCCGGACCGCATGTCCGTAATCACCACGCCTAACTAGGCGGGTCTAATCTAGCCGAGCACGTGCCGAGTTCAAATTCGTCTAGTGTGGACCGACTCTGGAGCCAAGCACCAGCGATACAATACACGAATTCTAGTTCTGCTCGTGCTCATCATTTTTCTGCATCAGAACGATATGACTTGTGTTCGTGGAGTTTCCCCAGAATTTTATGTCGCAATTTAGGCAAAGTAAAAGAAAAATATAGTTTAAAAAAGTTATATTTTAAAAACATTGCGTTAAGTTTGTACTTTTGTAGTAACATTACTTACGAATACATAAAATCAGTACTTAGTGTACATTAAAATAGTAAATAATTATTAAAAATCTTAATTACATGGAAGTCGTAGTGACAACTGTTTTACGAAAGTACTAGAAAATTTTATCATTATTTTGTTAATTGGCAATATTTTAATAACATGTTAGAATATTTTAACAACATTTCAGAATCATAAAACCATAATTTTTTTTGCGTAAAACATCCATAAACAAACAATAGTATTAGAAAATCTAAAAAACAAAAACAATTCTAACTCTTTGATAAACTCCTTTGAACCATAAATCAGCCTTAAAAACTAGGAACATTAAAATCAGTTCTAAACCATTATTAAAACAATACGCAAGGAAACTTATTACAAAAGACAAAATTTGGTAACAATTTGACAGTTCATAACTAAAATCATATTTATTGTTATTACATTTCATAGTGTTCAGAGTCAAAAATCTTATTATCTAATTCTAAAGCCGGGTGTCCACTATGTTCACGAACATCTTGCGCTTCGCGCTTCTGAACTGCTTCGGGCTCCTATGGGGTTACCATGACGTTCAAAGTAAGATTGTTTCATTCTTATTTCAGTGTGCGTAAGAGACAGAGCTATACAGGTTGTCTAGCGCCATCTCTTACCCACACTGGAAATAAGAATTAAACAATCTTACTTTAAACGTCATAGTCATATAGTACAGGTTCTGGAGTGTGCAACGGTGCGCGCTCCAATCGGTGACAGTTTTTGGGAGTACACAAAGGAGAGCTGTCTGTTTGTGGACGCGAGCAAAATACCACGTTTGGTAGGTATGTGTCGTGTATCATGCTCCACGCAGATAAATGGAGTGGTCGGATGAATAATGTTCGTAAGGAGCCTGTGTGTGGAGCATACGTGTTTCTTATGGAGATGCGCGTACCGTCCCCATCAGAGCGGTTGCAGATGCTCGGAGCACAGTAGTTCGTGAACTTAGTGGATACCTGGCTTAAGGTAATGGTGGCAACAGTACTCATTTAAAATGCCTTGTTACATTTTGTTTATAAATGTCTATGCTACACTATAGCATGCACAAAGTGAGGAATTCACACTGGACGGACTAAGTACGCTCCTCGTTTCAAATTAACATAAAATACTAAAAATACTTAGGATATTTTTAATGTCTAGTAAAATTCTGGGCGTATAATCATCATAGAATGTCTTATGCTTCACATACATTAGGGTATAATAAAGTGTCCCTTATCATGACGCGCAACGCTTTCAAATGGTCCAACATGTCCAGCGTCACGTGAATGCGTTGTAAAATGTTGGAGGGCAAGTTGCGGGACACTCGGCAACGTTGCAACGTCACGTAGATTGAGCGTTGCCCGTAATGTTGGAAGACATTATTTCAATTATTTTCCGTAATATAACTGAGGTTTTTTTGAACAATAATTAATGAACAAAATAAAAAATAAAAGCATAATTTTAACATCCTGGACACAGTCTTCATCTTCCTCAAAAGTAATATTTACTTGTAAAAACCAAATTACTCAGTAGTTTATAACGATGTTAGGCGTCAGATAAACTTACAACCCACCTACACTAATTAAAAAAATGGAAATAGAGATAAAGCAGCTCTGGGGTAGGGTACCCACATAGATATTAGAAAAAGGTCAATATACTTTTTTACAAATTATCTGATGATTATTGATGTTTTATCAGTCAAAATCTTGAATTATGATGATGAAAAATATATAGATCGTCATAATATAGTGATATTACACACTTGATCTTTGGAAAAACTAATGATGACGCTATTGAAAATTGTCGAGTTTTGGGTCAATTTTCGTTTCATAGACTGGGTATAAAATTCGCAATCGTGTACAAATATAGTTTGTACTTGGTACGGACGGACCACGGCCTTGGTACGACGGACCAAAACTGACGTACTAAGTTGAAGCGTGTATTAACACTATAATAATAATAATAAACGAGCCGCAGACACGGTGTATTATGATTAATGTCGGTAAAAAATCTAACAACTATAGAGACTGCTAGACTTATTGGTGTTTCTCTAATAAGGAGAATATATGTAGATGTCAAATGTGATTAAAAAAGTGAGCAATTAAAAAACAATAAAAGGGTCAAGAATCATGATTGTAGATAATAAAATTAGTCATGTTTAAATAATCTTCTAATAGTGTTACAAGTTAACACGCGCTCGAACTTGGTACGACGGAATTGGTCCGACCGTACCAAAATCGTGCGTGAAAATATATGATGAGTAGGCAGACATTGTCATAAAAAAACATTGAGTATAAAAAGATTATTACACAGGTAATAAACAGAAGAAATGTAGATCCTATTTCTGAAGTAAAGTCAGGGGAGATGAATTAAGTTCTAATCAATTTCGTCAACAATTCCTGATAAATTAAAACAATACCTAAATATTAACACGTGATCGTCGTTTCGTAATGTGAAGAAATTAGTGACATGATTAACATTTCTCTGAACATACGTGAATTAGGAAATAAGTGATTTTAATATTTGTCATATAATTTGTATGAAAAGGAAAAAAAATATATATAGGGTGACTGGTGATTAGTGTAATTAAAAACTTAAATATCCCCTCGAGCGCCGATTGTATATACGTCTGTACAACTTGAGTGACTTTGAAAAACGCTTAATTGTCGTTTTGTACACACGGGTGTACAAAATTTATTCGGCCGAAAATTTTGGTCTCTATATCTTCGTTTTTCCTAGAAAAATCCAGAAAAAGTTTTTTTTCTTTTATTTTTTTGGCGATTTTACGTAAAAACGCGCTATTACGTAATAATAATAGCCCTATACGCGCGAGGGGATATTATTTTAATATCTATAGAGGGTAGAGTAGATATACTCCATTCGGAATGAGATTAGACATTTAAACAATATATATTTCATGGTTCGTTCAACAGATTCTGTAGGCATAAGGGTGGCATTAGAAACAAAAAAGTAGTTACAATACCAACTATTTACTGCAGCCGTAATTTATCATGCTACGAGTACCAACACAATAAAAGTCAAAATCGCTTGAACGGACGGCTGAAAAAGTTTGTTTAAATGTCTAAGCTTAACGCGAATGGAGTATAATTATAAAAAACGCTTTAACCCCTCGAAGGCCGATTGTACATACGTCTGTACAACTTGAATGACCTTGAAAAACGCTTAATTGTCGTTATGTACACACGTTTTACGTTTTTTTTTTAGCCGAAAATTTTGGTTTTTATATCTTTGTTTTCCTAGAAAAAACCAGAATTTTTTTTTGGCAATATATTTACATAAAAACGCGCAATTACGTAATGATAATCGGGGCGCCCAAAGGGGTTAAAAGCACATTTTATTAATAATATAATAAAATGATCATCCGTGATTGTCATTATTTTCATTTGTTAAAATAATTGTCAAGTTTAAAAATCTAATCCTATTTGTCATAATTATTATAATAAGTGTCTATAAAAATTGTCAAAACCAGTTGTACATAATTATAAAAGATCTTAAAGTAGTAGGAACCTTGATATTTTCAATTAAAGATCAGCAAATGTTTAAAACTACATACTTAATTCAAACTATATAGGGTGACTGGTAATTGGTGACCGATACGTAAACACGTGATTGTACTCATGATTACAAACAACTTTCTCAAAGAAACTTTTTTTATATACTCACTAGTTTGAAGATACATTCACTGATTAGGTACGTACACCTATGGGTTTGCAAGCTGCGCGGGTGTTCTATCACTATTGTAGGTACGGCGGCGTCACGCGGCTAACAGCTGAGCGGTCGCCGGACGCAGGCGCGCGCGTATTTAAACAGCTGTTTTATTATTGTGATAAAACTAATGAGAATATAAAAAAAGTTTCTTTGGTAAAGTTGTTTGTAATCATGAGTACAATCATGTGTTTAAGTATCGGTCACTAATTACCAGTCACCCTATATTTTTATCAAAGTGTTTAGAGATCGTTTTTTCTTATAAGTACATATATTTAGTTGTTAATAGATAACAAGAACTGCATTAGTTCTTAATTAATAGCATAATAATATACTTATTTAAAATCATCTTTTAGATCATCAGTTACTTAAAAACTTTGATATAAATAAAAGCAAATTAAAAAAAAAAATACAAATTTCTTTTTTTTTTTGTGGTTTGTTTTCCACAGTTAAAACTAAACAGTGAAATGTTCTATGGTAAGGTAAAATATCTATAGGAATAACAAAATGCACATAATGGCTCAATTATTGGTCTCGTTTATGAAATGTACAATACGGCCGACGTATCTTGGCGAGCCCGAACTTTGCGCAGAAGGCTGCGCACGAACGTTTTTTAGGAACAAAATGGTGGCATGAGGCGACGTGCGCGGGGCGGAGGTATATGCGACGATATTGACTCTATGTAAACACAATCGACCCTTTATTCAATCAAATATCGCAATCGATTTGGAATTTATTAATTTTTGTTTCTATGAGATATTGAACGAAATAGATTTTCAAACATAGTGAATGTTGTCGTTAGTAAACGAGATTTCGACTTAAATGAAAAAAAAAATTAATAAAATTTTATTTTCTTGGTTGAAAGACATGATTTAGGTACTTAGTTAAATATCAGTTATTTATAAACAACTACTAGAATAACGATTGTTTGAAAATATTTTAAACCTCCATAGAAAATTGAATATAAATATATTTTTATAACTTAATTTAAATAGATTTGAAAAAAAATCGATTAAACAACACCCTCAGACACGCGTATTGGACATCTCTCTTCGGTAACTTCGTAAAGCTTCGTACTTATTCGGCAATGTTCGGTATGCAGTAATATGTCTCACTCACACGTTAGCATTGGTGTTATTTTAGTGTCGCTGTCTCTGTCTTGCGCACAGGCGGTGACAAAAGTTTTCGTTGGTTGTTATTATTATATTGTTAAGTGTTTTGTGTAGTATTAGGTTTGTTTCTTTAATTCATAAGTTATTTTTGCAACTTTCTGTCTCAGTGTTTTATTATTTATTTTATTTGTACTTGGTCCCTGTATTAGTAAATTTTTATTCGTAATTTGGTTTAAATTAATGATGGCCAATAACAGTTTTTTTTTACGAGTGTACATGCGCTAAAGTTCGCAGAGCCTATGTTCAGGCTCGCCAAGTTACATCGGCCGTATAGTACCAGGAAGAATTGTACGCATCTATAAACCCTTTTAAAATGTATTAATGTTGTTATATATATAAAAAAAAACATTACCTACATACAATCGCAGTTATTGAAGAGTTCCACTTTCTATCCGAAAATCTTCATTAGAAAACATTTCCCTAAAAAACATTGCATTTCAACAACAAAAACACCATCCAAATCAGATCAGTAGTTTTTGAGATAATTACGGAAACACAAACATATACTCCTATTTTGCAGTTTTTAAAAATAAGTTTTACCTTTTCATGAATTCAAAATGGTATTCATAAACTACTATATTAGACCATCTAGATAAGTGAGATAATAAAAACAATCAATAAATATTACAATGCATTCCAAATAAGAATAGGATCGATTGCCTTGTTGTGACGTCACGTCATTCTGTCAAATCGCAAGAAATTGGGTAAACTTTTTTCATTCAGAGTTTGTAAATAAATTAAATTTTAAAAATTTCTTGTTTTGCTCACCATAATAATTCTTCGATTTGACAGTATGACGTGACGTCACAACATGGCAATCGATCCTATTCTTTTTTGGAACGCATTGTATAGGTCATGCATTTTTATTCAGAAATATATCACATTTAGGTCACACAATCAATGGGATCACATATTTTATATTGAGCATTCTATAAGAGAAATTCTTATAAAATCTAAGACTTAAGCCTTGGGCTAATAGAAACTATGAGTCTATAACGATAGATTGCTCTCGAAGTTGGTAAGAAATTTCTGATGAACCAAGATGGCATTAGACAAAATTTTCAATGGGCTATGACCAATTTGTTTTAGTTAATTAAGTATATGAAGATTATCATTCAACATGACGGTGAAACGAAACTCCACAGAGGCGTTGGTATTAAGTGCTCCCACCGAAGACGCCCCCCGAGTCAGGAGTCGCAATACGACTATTGGGCCACTGTAGAATTCCAGAAAAGAGTCTGGGTTGGGGTCCGGGCAACTGGGGCGAGAGGAAGTCCGTGCCCTCACGGGTGCGGCCGCCTCCTTCGCAGGGGCCAACCGCCACCCATTCTCCGGAAACCTGGATTAACCCAGTACGAGAGGTCATCCATCACAACCGTGGAGTTTTGCTTCCTAATCGAATTAGACCATTTAGATCTAAAAATAATTAGTATTATTTAAAATCGTCTCCTACCATTGCTCTTAATCCTTGTATTTTTCAGGGTGATGGTTGTGGACTGCAGTGGTCGGCCATTGTTGCTGCTGCGAAGTACCGGACAGTATGTGCTGGAAAGAGAAATATTCTGTTTTAGTATCAACCTTTTAGTACATTAATCACACTAAATTACAAAGGCGACAATTTGTATGTCTTTGTTACTTCTTCACACTCTAATGGCTGAATGTATTGCAATGAAACTTGGTATACAAGTAGACCATAACTTGGAATAACACATTGGATACTGATAATCCTGAAAATATGTTCCCTTGAGATAATTTTCTACCATGCAGGTGAAGCTTCTAGCAGTTACTGTTGTACCCCAAAAAATGATAAGCAAAATTAAGAAATGGCCCCTAGTGCCCGGCAGCCCGTCTACCCTTGACTCTGGTAGCGGTCAAGGCCACGGCGAGGCAAGGGGTGCTAAGAATCACCGGATGGGATCCGGCTACCCTTTTGTTGGAAGGCCTCCCACAAGGTGGACCGATGACCTGGTGAGGGTCGCGGGAATCCAATGGATGCGAGACGCACAGGACCGGTCATTGTGGCGACATTTGGGGGAGGCCTATGTCCAACAGTGGACGTCTTTCGGCTGAAATGATGATGATGATCACCAGATGACTGTAGTTCTTCCCATGATAGACCTTGATAGCTGAATACGATTTAATGAGATTACAAATAACACACTTACATGGTATGAGCCTGATCTCCAGAAGCTCCACATGTTGAGCAGACGTGTGACCTCAATATGGGACATGTCACAATACTCTGGCTACCAACATTCTCCCTCACAGAATGTGTCATGTACACCAACGGAGTCTCTCCATTCTTACGGCAGAAGGTACACATCTTTGCTGACCTCGTTTCTTGATGCTTGGATGAACTAGGCCCATAGTTTGGCCGACTGGGCACCCTAAACGGAGAAGTAGGCATACGAGGCGGCAGAACTTTTGTCGAATTCGGCGTAGTTGGCAGTGTCGGCGAAAAATTCGGTGAAACCACCTTGTAGTTTCGACACGATGGTACTGGCGGTTTGAATTCAAATCCTCGTTTCTCAGTTGGGAACAGTTCGTAGAAAATATTTTTCGGTTCACTGTGGCTGCTGGGTGGTGTAGGTGGGAATAAATGATGATCAGTATCTGGTTGCCATATTGCATTTGGAAATTCAATGTCCTGGTCATAACGTTTGTATGTTGGCTCCAATACTGGTGCCACACGGTCTGGATTGTCAAATATTTTCCTACCAATGATTGGACGTTGGCGTCTGACAATGAAGGGAGTCTCATTCACGTGTCTATCAATGTCTGAGCGATGAGACATATCTGGGAAAGAGTCGGGAGACATGGAATCGGCTGAGCTTGATGAGCGATTGGCTGGTGTTGACTGCTGGAACGGTGAGCTCAGGTTTGGATTGGGCACCATGTTAGGTGACCGGAATACATCTGGAATTTATACATTTTGGGCATTACAATAATGTTTCTGAAAACAATCCATTATCCAGAATGTGCAGTCAATATAAGTCTGCCCTATCGTAGACTTCTTTTTAAACAGTTTTAATGAATCTAAAAATTATTTGTATACTTCAATTGTAATTACGAGTGTCATTTATTAACTTCTCCATATTATTTCCCCTTTACTGTCACTAATGAAGCAGATTATACATTGAATGCTGTGTAGTGATAATTGGACTTCTAATTTATGTAATGTATGTTTTCAAACTCACTGCACATATTAAAATAAAATTAATTTGCGACTGACATGATCCATTCAGCAATACATTTTGCCTATCCAATTTAATCACAGCTTAGAATACCTTAGTGACACTTATGTTTACAATAACATCTGTTATCTGATCTACTATTTTTGCTATACCTCACAGATAACACCTGCACCAGAATTGTTTGTAATATCTATTACAAAAACTTCAGCAATTCATTTGTTTGTTTTGTATCAAGATTCATTTGTTGTTATTATGACAGGACTTTATGAAGGTGCTTGAAGGAAAGCAAAACCTCGATCGACGGGTATTGTGGTACTATCGAACCACAGTAAAAAACTTTTCATACACAATTCTAATAAACAAATAAAGGAAGAAATGTGGACAGTTTTAGGCTTACCATTTTCAGTATTCAGAGGAAACAAACGGTTTATTTCAGTCATGTAATCATACGTACTCTTCGATGGATACATTTTCGGATCTGAAATATCACCAAAACAATAATAAATATAAAAAAAACACTTATTTACATTTTCACGTAAAGAAAAAAAAGACATCCATTTTGAAAGATAGACGGAAATGTTTAGAAGTTATGAAAGTCGAATTAGGTTCCTATTTTAATTTCCCTAATACCTAATAATCAAAAAGTACTTTTAATTAAACATAAAAATCTATATAATTAATACATATATTAGTAGTTTTAAAAAATAACATTAGGTCATGTTTTCGTATTTAAGCATAAATATATAATTCATGTAGGTACGTAATCGACGTAAACAAACTTATCTTTCTGAACTAATTTTGGTCAGTGTGTAGCCTTAGGGGCGGATTTGAATTGGAAAAATAATTCAAGAGTTTAAATGAGAGAGTTTTTATGAGAGATATAAATGATTACCATTAATAATACTACAAAGACTTAGCTTTAATTATGGCACTAAACTTAAGTTTTTAATAAAGAGAAATTGGTACTTCTCAGTCATTTGTTCAGAATCTATCAAGATAGATTCCAATTGGAAACTATCAATAATGAAATTTGAATAATTTTGAGTTGTTTTATCACGTCAAACCTCAAGTAAATAGCGTAAAATAAGAAGAAAACAACACTTATAAACTCAGTCTACCTAGATTTCACGAAATAAGATCACGCAAACACTAAAACAACAATAAATATTCGTGTAAACATTACGAGAAACAAAACTTACCGATGATAGAGCACATTTAAACAAGCAAACACATCTACACTTCGCGAGGTTCGCCAACGAAATGAAAATAAATATAAATATTTTTTGCCTTTCGGTATCGCTCAAAGGATGCCGACGACCAAGTATGTTCAGTGGTTAAACGTAATATTGGTAGCGGGTTTGATTTCTGGTCACCTCTGGTTGTTTTAATTTTTGTTTGTTAAATCGATGTATTTCTAATAAGTAAATTGTTAGGTAAACATTTGCAATATGTATAAAATACGGCATAAAATATTAATTGACCTAATATACCTAACCTTAGTGTTGATAAAATAAATAAAACTCTTCAAATCTTGTCAAGCTATAATTTTCTATGTATTGTTAAAAGTATTCTTAGTATATTGACTAAAAACATTGTAAAAACCAATTAAAAATCGAATCTTATAGGCACTGGTTAAAAGTGAAGCTACATTTTACTCAAAAGAAATGCCGCCTTGTACGCGGCACGTGCAGCTTCAGATCAAAGAAAAGCCGCCGAGTAGCGCTGTAGCGCAGTTATTTCTACTCCATACTAGATGGCGTTGTTTTAAATAAAACTATTCATGTAAATATTTAATGTTTAAATTAGTTAGTTTTTATAAATTAAATTTAGATTATTTTTCCTGTTTGTTTTTTACAAGTACTATCATTAGACGTAGAAATTCAAGAAGTACCACCGAAAGGTGCAGTTATTTACCAAACGCTATTTAAATGACGTTGTTTGGACTTATCAAATGTTTTGAAAAAATTAAAATAGTCCATAGTAGGTACGATTATTTGTATTTTGTTAGTTTCATGGAACAGTGGAAAAATTTATAACATGATGTGACATGTACTAAAAATGTTATTGTTGTTTGTATTTTCAATTTATTACTGTAGTTCAACATGCACTCCACAGAGGGCGTCAAATAGTATTGAGTAAGTAGGTACTAACATAGTTTTAGATCATAATCTTTATGGTATTTGTGATATGGGTACCTACTGTTTGCCTGATATAAAATAATAATTATTATTAAATCTTCAAATAACTTCTTGCTCTAGGTGGAGTGGGAGGGAGTGTAAATTTTACTGGCTAAAACGAGTTGCCATGATTAGAGCAGTGTTGCAACCTATTTTATTTATATTTCGATGGTGGGAGAATTTTTCGCTAGTTCAATATGTTCGCTAATTAGGTTTTGGAGGCCCTCCGTGCTTGGGGGTAAACGCAAAATGTAATTTAATAAACATACATCCTGAAAGTACCTAATAGGTTCAGCATCGACTACTGAATAGAAGATTTCAGCTGTTTCTAATATCTACACTTAAATAAAAAGGTAGTTTTTTTTATTTTTTGTTTGTAGTAGGTACCTAATGTCTGAAAGTACTGGTCCGATTGCTAAAATTTTTTCACCGATAGAATAGAATAGAATAGAATAGAATAGAATAGAATAGAATAGAATAGAATAGAATAGAATAGAATAGAATAGAATAGAACAGAATAGAATAGAATAGAATAGAATAGAATAGAATAGAATAGAATAGAATAGAATAGAATAGAATAGAATAGAATAAAACTTTACTTAACTTAAACTTTACCTACCCTTTTTTTTCTTTTACTTTAACTTTACTTTTTTTTTACATTACTTTGTAGTGCGTGTGGTAGTGCGTCGATTCCCATATTATTTAGGCTAGGCCTTACAATTAGGATATAGTACATTTTGATACAAGTGCAGAAAGTTTGTCATTGCGACCGAGGCGGAATTGGAACGAGTCGTAGGCGAGTGTGTTATGGAGCCGAGGGCTGCAGTGACAAATTTGCACGTGTATCAAACGACTTTTTTCAATACACTTATAAAATGAATAAACGGGGGTTGACCGGCGACTCGTGGGGGTCGACGCGCGCCCAGCCTGATGCGATACATGTAATAACATTGTGGCGGGGGAGAGCACGCGCACTTTTCTGCACTAGTGCGGAAAACAGTCTATTGTGTGCCTAAAAGCGGTGGGATAAGAGCGGGTTTTCGACTAAAGTACTGAAAAATAATTTCTTAAAAAAAACACAAGTACATTTATTACCTATGTGTTCCAAATAAGAATAAAAAAGTCAATAACCTCGATCTGTCCAATGTTGATTGAAAAGTGCAGTTTGCAAAGAAAACTTATTTACTTACGTATTAATAAGGGTGTTTTTTGCTTTGTATTACTTACGCTACGTCCTGCGTGAGCGATCTAGACGCGAACGCGAAGCGGCGCGGCGCGGTGCGAAAACAACAAACAGTCGAAACCTATTGAAGTGGCCTACGTGACCAAACGCACGTGGGGTGCGGTGCGGAGCGGCGCGAAATGAAGCGAACGCGATCAGTTGGATTGATATTTTCGCGCGAACTGGATGCGGTGCCGTCGTGTTTTTGCGTCGGTGGCGGCTGTGCGCGACGATTCGCGTGCACGTAGGACATAGCCGCTGCGTCGCACCGCATCGCATTTAATTCGCGTGTCACCGCTTCATAATCGCGTTCGCTTTGAACCGCCTACCTAGGACGTAGCGTGAGTCTTAGTTAAATCTAGGTGAAGTAAAAACATTATTGTTTAATCTAAATTTATTAGCTAAATATATTAATGGCGCGATGACGTCACGCGCGAACGGCGCGTTCGCTTGGGTTTATGAAGGAGTCATAATTAGTTTAAAAAAAAAACACTGTTTTCATTGTTAGTGTAGCGACATCTATGGCGTCACATAAGAACTAATCCTGCATCGCGCAATCAAAGTTCTCCGCGCGATTTGAATATATACGACAGCCCGAAATCATCTATCGTGCAATAGCCGGGCAATAGCCCACCAGACATAACACCCGTCTGGTTGGAGGATCCTCCCTTTTCAACGGGGGTATGTGGGGCTTTACGCTCTGTTCCACATACCCCTAAATTAGGAACAATTTTATTCGCCTTCTTCTTCCATTTGTCACTACTCATACACTTCACACAGTGACAAAGAGATTAGCAAAATTGAAGAACTGGATTCTGATTAAACTTTTTTCGTTCATGATTCGTAAATAAATATTATTAAAAAAAAAACTTGTTTTGCTCACCCTACTCAATTTTTCGATATGACACCTATGACGTCACAACATGGCGTAAAAATCGATCCTATTCTTATTTGGAACGCATTGTAAATAAAATTTCAATGTTTACCTAAATTTTAATTATGATTGTAACATAATTTCCTCATTTCAGCCGAAAGACGTCCACTGTTGGACATAGGTCACTCCCAAAAGTTACCATAATGACCGGACCTGTGCGTCTCGCATCCATCGGATTCCCGCGACCCTCACCAGGTCATCGGTCCACCTTGTCGGAGGCCTTCCAACGCTGCGTCTTCCGGTACGTAGTCGCCATTCCAGAACCTTTCGTCCCTATCGACCATCTGTTCTGCGAGCAATGTGCCCTGCCCACTGCCACTTAAGTTTGGCGATTCTTTGGGCTATGTCTGTAACCTTGGTTCTCTTGCGGATATCTTCATTTCTGACGCGATCACGCTAGGAAACTCGGAGCATAGCCCTTTCCATTGCCCTTTGAGTGACTTAATTTTCTAATTGGGGTGTATTAAAGGGTGTGTATGTTTACAGTTACATATTGTACCTATTATGTACGTAATACGTTACGTATCATTCATAGACTACAAGTGCTGATGAAGCAACCTCCTGGCTTTCAAAGCTTTGGCCTTCCCAAGTTCAAGATAGTGGCTATAAAAAACAAAATAAGAACAATATGGCTACATCACGGTTGCATCATGGCAATTACAAAAGCTTGACCACCCACAAACGAAGTGATCCAGATCGGAAAACACCATGCGTTTTATTATTGCTGTTTGTTTTGGGACAAAGATCGCGTTTGCGCAGACGGGTTAAAAGGTTTTTACCCATTTTGTTAGTTTTTTTTTTTGTTTTTATTACCCGACTATGGAGGGTTATGATTTTGACAGGCTATGTATGTATGTGAGTTTGTTCATCTGTTCCCTCATAGCTCCTAATCTACTTATCGGAACTTGACGTATGAGGTATCGTTAGAACCGTCTTAATTGTCCGCTGAACATAGGCTACGTGACGTGTCACAAAAAATGATATGGCGCCCTCTAGCGGACAAAAAGTAATGTGTTAAAAATAAATATTGAGTAAAATACGCCGTGTTTGGTATCATTTGAAAGGGCTTCACTTGTACATTTCCAATATATTGCTCAAATTTAAAGTGACGCCCTCTAGCGGACAAAAAGTAATGTTTAAAAAAAATTAAGATAAATATACCGTGTTTGATATCATTTGAAAGGGCTTCGCTAGTAGGTACTTATCAAAAAATATCATCAAAATTCAATGTGGCGCCCTCTAGCAGACAAAAAATATTGTGTTAAAAAAAATACGATAAATATGTCGTGTTTCGTATCATTTGAAAGGGCTTTACTTGTACATACCAAAATAAATAGTAAAGAAGCACAGTGATTTAACACCAAAATCTTTTAAATAAAAAAAAAGTAAAAAACTAAAACCCGACTACGATAAAAAAAAATGACGCTGAAAAAGTATGAAACAAGATTTTCAAGATGCTGAAATAGACAAGGTAAGTAACTGGAAAAACAAGAACAGAACAAAAAGAAAAGCCGTAGTCACACGTTATTAAAGTGTTTCGATTATTACCTACCTATAACGTGTGACTACGGCTTTTCTTTTTGTTCTATTCTTGTTTTTCCAGTTACTTACCTTGTCTATTTCAGCATCTTGAAAATCTTGTTTCATACTTTTTCAGCGTCATTTTTTTTTGTCGTAGTCGGGTTTTAGTTTTTTACTTTTTTTTTTAGAATAGCAAAACATTTAATTGAAAACTACTACTACTTCTTTTGTTTTTTTTTTTTAACTGAAAACCAGCGCTGGGTGTCTAACGCCTAGCAAATGCTGAGGTGGTCACCTTTTCGGAGCGGGCACGCTCGGTGCATTTTGTACTTTGTTCTTGTTTACTTTGTGTTAGTGCTTATAACCGTTGTGCTGTGTCTGTCCCGAATAAAAGTTCTTCTATTCTTCTTTCTATTCTTTAATTATTTTTAGCAATACATTTATTACCATAAAAATACGCTTTGATTATAATAATATCTAGATGAAGCATTTCCCTATAAACATGACAAGAACAACAGGCCAACAATTTCAAGCATGTGTGCGTGAGGTCAGTCTTTTACACTGTGCATCTATGTATCTGTGTGCGTTAACAATGATACCAGTTACTACGAAAACTCTCATAAAATCACATATTAATTATCTATTTAAAAAACTAGACTAATTAAAATAAAAAAGTTTTAGGTGTATGCCGATATTATTAAGTGGGATTGCGGACATGTCTGCTGTATGCCCGACAAACTGTGGGCTCTAGTAGCACAAACTTGGTGTCTTGAGACAGTGAGATGGGGTCGCGGCAGACCACGAAGATGATGACGGGACGAATTAGACCGATTTCGCCAGATCTGAAAGGAGGAAGCGCAGACCCGCGAAAGATGGAAGGAGTGGAGGGAATTCAGTCATTCGTGCTAAGAAAAATCAATAGGAATTATATGTAACGCATTTAATAGAAGTAACACCGAGTTATTATCAGAGGTCGGAATTAGGTAGAGTTATTAATGTACTTACCTAACTGATTTCATACTGCGAAAGAATAAAGTGGAGGTGCCTCAAATCCCGAAATTAATTTTAAAGAGCAGATATTTTTTATGACACTTTCAGAAATATAGCAGAAAAAATTTCTTTCTGCATTAATGACGAGGGGGAGGAAGTGTATAAATTTGTTAACCTCACCTCAGTTGACGTAGAGAGATCTTTTTTGTCTTTTTCAATGAAAAATACCAATAAAAACTGTCTGTTAATTATCTTTGTTTTATTTGTCTTATCTATCTCTAGAGGTTTTTATTATTATTTATTTGTAATATGGTTGGCCACACGGGATTTTTCGTTAGAAATCCCGGGAAGACAGTAGGGAGTACATTAATAACTCTACCTAATTCCAACCTCTGGTTATTATTGTAGTCTATACTATACTAATATTATAAAGAGAAAAGATTTTGTATTATTATATTTATGTTTGTAATGAATAAACTCAAAAACTACTGGACCAATTTTAAAAATCCTTTACCCATAAAACGCGGCTTTATAGTGATAAAGTCACTCAGTGGAGTGAAATAGGCTATATAGGGTGACTGGTAATTAGTGTACGATACTTAAACACGCGATTGTGCTCATGATAACCAACAACTTTTACTATGGGAACAAACCAGAAATCGTGAAAAAAAATCAGCTGTTCAGTACATTCATGTTTGCCTAATGTACTTTCGGCATTGCTCCCATAATAAAAATTGTTTGTTATCATGAGCACAATCACGTGTTTAAGTATCATACACTAATTACCAGTCATCCTATATATATCTCTTATCACGCGGGCGGAGCCTCTGGCACATGCAAGTAACTAATGTTTTGATAGTTTTATGCCTACGGCCACGTCTACACAGCTCGTCTACTCTATCAAAGTAACAAATACGTTACGGGATTTGGAGCAAGGTCAGTGGATTGCAATTATGGTTTGATTGTGTGTCCGGTGTCTTCCACAGGCGGCGCAAGCTACAGGCGGAGGCGATGGCAAAAATTTTTACCATTTCAAAATCATAAAAGCCTGGGTACTTTTTTTAAGGAAGGAAATCATCTAATGACTTTTCTCGCTCGAGCGGACGGAGAGGGCGTGCCAGATTTTTACTGACTGAAACTATACTATGTTTCTTCAGTTGGCTTTTGTGTTCTAGGACTATGAGTAACCTTTTCAGAAGCCCTAGTAGGCTACGGCCTGGTTGGGCCTCTACGGTTTTGCTGACATATCTTAGAGGCACGCGTGGAACACTATGCGCCGTCGACGACTCGAGCTCGGTCTGGACGCTTGACGGACGGCCGGACGGCGAGCTACCCACTGCTCATCGTCCGACAACTACCATTGAATTTTGAAGCATTTTGCCTCGTTTTTATTTTGCCTCGTCGGTTATACTGCGTACATCGAAGGACTGGAACCATTTAGGTGTCTTCAAGGCTAGAGTGCATAGGCTCTTAATAAACTAGTGCACTTCATCATCAACGATTGCATCACTGCTCACCATCAGATGCGATCGCAGTCAAGCACTAGACTATACCAATTAAAAAAAAATGAATTCGGCGTAAGCTTCTAAAAAGTATTGGTACTTACTAAACCTTTCACGCTTATATTAGGCTTCGACTTCCCGTCCGTCCACTCACACGGACGGTCGTGGGCAAGAGTTAGTACTTTCACAATTTCGGTGTGTATATAACCGCCAACCCACCATAAGACCGCCATTGTACCCATAGATTTAAGTTTATGTATAATTTGTGTTACTTTTTGGTGTACAATAATGTTTATTCTATTCTAATCTATATTTTATTTATCTTTTTATTGCCTTGAAAACCTAAAAATTATCTACGCCATCTATTTGATGAAAATTCTGTTCAACCTGCATAAAAAATTAAAACACGCTTCATGCTTATAACTTGCGCCACCTCAAAAGACATACAATGATCGTTTTGTTTATTGTTTTTATATACATTTGACGAGATTGACGTAATGAGATGTATCGTTTATTATTGAGAAGAAAGCAAGGCCATGTTTGTTAGAATTTGATGGCTCTATGGGGTAGACTATGAGGCTCTATGCTTTGTTATGTAATAGTAGATTAGATGAAGTTCGGTGGCTGTTTTAATTATTCGCAAATTGTGATGTACTACAGACACTAAATTTTCAAGAAAGACAAAAAATTTGAAAAAAATTAATGTTGAGGTACGTACTAAAAAGATAGTAAATATTTAGAAAAGTTAAATTAACTGTATTGTCTCGAACTATGAAAAAAAAAATGTGGTCCAGACATCCTGACGTCAGAATGTCTGGCTTACGCGTTTTCTCGCTGTCAATAGAGGTACTAAATATTTAAAGTTAGGTACTAGAATATCATTGTTAGGTACCATATAAGTAGTAGCAAAAAGGTAGAACATTTTGGCATTTTCTAAAGAACAAATATCGCCAGCAGTTCTGACGCTTACTATTACTAACGTGGGCTTTTTTTCGGTTTGAAAATCATCTTATGACATCCCTCGTTCTTGGGCGGAGCGTGAGATAGTGTCAGACTTTTACTGACTAAAAACCCACTCCTGAACCTTTGTTGCGTTTCGTACCAGGGCCGAGTCTTCCGTTCAGAATCAGACCCTTGGCCCCAGTAGGCTTCAACCGTGCTGGGCCCCTACAGTTTCTGACATCTCCTTGAGTACTATCGTGGGTGGGTTCACAAACATCTAAACTAGCACACAGGAGACACCCAGACCAGGAACACCTATATAGAGGCCTTACAAATATTTGTTCCGGTCGGGAACCTGAAAAAAAAAAATGCTGTGCCATTAAAATCACTCCAAAAACAACTGCGGATGTTGTAGTAAGGAGTGTTTGACGGAGAATCATTAGCTTTTATTACCATAGACTTAAAGAACTACACTGACCTTAGCTTGGCTGTCAAGTAAATATGGTTAGAAAAGTGTGAGAGAGCCAAGACAAAAGAAAATAAAAATAGAAAAAATAAAAAAATATGGTGACTGACAATTAGTGTACGATACTTAAACACGTGATTGTGCTCATGATAACAAACAATTTTTATTATAGGAGCAAAGCCGATATCGCGAAAAAAACATCAGCTGTTCAGTACAATAGGCAAACATAAATGTACTGAACAGCTGATTTTTTTTCGTGATTTCAGGTTTGTTCCCATAGTAAAAGTTGTTGGTTATCATGAGCACAATCACGTGTTTAAGTATCGTACACTAATTACCAGTCACCCTTTTGAACTTTGTCACTCTAGGTACTGGACTACTGGCCACTACGACCATAGGCGTCCATCACACGATAGGTTTTGCTGTCAGTTTTGGCTTAGTCAAATATTTTGATTGACGAATAACCAACCTACCGTCTAATGCGATGATTGACCTTTGCAAGACGAAAACAATAGCGATAAAATTCCGTCATTCAAACATCATTCATGATTGATGGAATTGGTAGACGCTTGCATGACCGTGTAATGGTAATACTCCGTAGCGATCCAAAGAAAGAGACAGGTATTGGCCGCACATACCTACGCTTTGTTCCTTTCAACGGCTGAGGCCGATTATACATCATTGGCAATGATGCACTCGTTGAGTCGAGGTTTCAAAGTCTTGAGCATCGACGCCGAGTTGCTAGCCTGTCGGTTTTCTACCGGTTACATTTCGGAGAGTGTGCGTCGGAATTGCATAACCTAGTTCCGCCTAGCCCGTTCCATCATCGGACCACCAGGCGTACGTCAATGCGCCACCGGTACATGGTGGACATCCCGCCCATACGCACGAAACGTTTTGGGAACACATTCATAGTGCGTACAGCTAAGGAGTGAAATTCCTTGCCGGAATCTGTGTTTCCTGATGGCTACAACCCGGGAATCTTTAAGTCAAGAGTGAATAGGTTACTTCTAGGTAAGCGCGCTCCATCGTCGACCGCATCGTCGCTTTCCATCAGGTGAGATAGCGGTCAAGCGCGAACCTATCAGGAATTAAAAAAAAACGCTTGGTGTACGCCTGCGTGAAGCTTACATACAAATCTACGAAACTCTGTCGACGGAACGGCAACGTTGCTTTGTGCCATCGAGTCGCGTCTATGAAGCTACGCGTCCGTGGACAGTAAGCCATAGTTTTGTACTTAAGCTTAAAGCAGGCGTACACCAAGCTGTATGCAAGCTGTAGTACAACCAAGCTGTAGTAAGCGTACAGCAAGGAGCAGTGGTGGCCGAGTGGTAACGGCTCCGACTTACGAGTCGCGAGTTCAAACCCAGCCAGGCGCATTACTTTGTGTAATTTATTTTCATCACCACTGCTCACAAAACGGTGAAAGAAAACATCGTGAGGAAACCGGCATCCACCAATCCGCACTGGGCCCGCGTGGTGGATTACGGCCCATTCTCTTTCGTATAGAGGAGGCCTGAGTCCCAGCAGTGGGAACATTATAAGGCTGATTATACACCAAGCTTATAATGACGAATACGCGTCTATGAAGCTACGCGTCCATTGACAGTAGGCCAGTACCTGTACCTGTGGGGAAGAGATGGCGCTAGACAACCTGTATAGCTCTGTCTCTTACCCACACTGAAATAAGAATGAAACAATCTTACTTTGAACGTCATGGTAACAGTCAATTTTGTGATGGAAATTCGCAGTTCAGTATGTCTCTCAGCCACACTAACCATCGCCAGGGTAGCTTAGTATCTACTACGTATCTCTCTTTAGAGATTATCAATTTTATATTTTATGTTTGCTAGACAAAGTTGGACGACTAAATTGGGTAATTCAGTTTTTTTGTGGAAATGCACACTGTTTATGGGCATAATAATGTCATGGCGGCCTCTTTTGAAGTTTTAAGGAGTCTAGCACGACTTTACAGAGTTATTATTAAAAGATTAGATTTTATTCTAGGTTTATAAGGACTCTAAAAAATTTAAATAACTTTGGGATATTGTATCTGAAGTTTTAAAGGTGATGAGTAGATTTACAGAGCTGACCAAAATAGTACTTGCATTTTGATACAAGTGCAGAAAGTTTGTCATTGCAACCGAGGCGGAATTCGCACGAGCCGTATAGCGAGTGTGTTATGGAGCCGAGGGCTGCAGTGACAAATCTGCACGTGTATCAAACGACATTTTCGAAGCGCGCCCAGCATGATACGATAAATGTAATAAAATTGTGGCGGGGGAGAGCACGCGCTCTTTTCTGCACTAGTGCGGAAAATATTCTATTGCGTGCCTATAAGCGGTGGGATAAGAGCGGGTTTTCGAGTAAGTGTATTGAAAATAATATTTTTTTCTAGAACACAAATAAAGTATGAATTTTATTCTGATGCATGCTTCTCTTTGTAAGAATTAAATTAGAAGCAATTATTGTCTTTGATAGTTAATTGCATAAAAATAATAAAGGCAGGAAGAGGAATTGTAATAATAACAAAATTGATATCAATTACTCGTAGTTTTGTTGAATTAAAAATAATTAAATAGAACTTCTTTGTGTAACACCCGGGTCGGACTAAGCGTTTCGCCTCGTCGTTTATGCCGCGTACATCGAAGGATTGGAGCAATTTGCCTGCTGCCCTGCGTTCAAAAATGAGGTTGAATTAACTCTAATGACGTCATCGGGCTCTCTAGCTCGCATTTTTGAACGCGAACGTAGAATTCAACTGTCAATGCCAAGCAACTGTCATTCTGACACTTACACCAACCTACCCTGCTCGGAGTTACAGTTAGTTGGGTTAACTCTAGGGTAGCTACTCCAGTTATAAAAGAACGACCCTGGGTTGCAACTCGAAGAATTTTTGAACGGTTATATTAACGACGCCACCCTACTCTGGTTATTTTTGAACGCAGGGCTGCGGTTTTCTCATCCTAGGCTCTTAATAAGTTAGTACGCCTCACCATCAACGATTGCATCACTGCTTGCCATCAGTGGCATCGCAGTAAAGCACTGGTTTATATGATTAAAAAAAAAACCATCTATTGAATTCGTTAAAACTAGAAACCTATCTATGTATTCAAATCAGGCCATGGTCCGGAGCGAGGAGTGGCAGGCGGTCGCCCCATTCTGCGAAGCAGTAATGCTAGCAAAAGAAGGCCGTACGCGTGAGGCAACGGTCTTCACCGCCCCAACCGCCGCCGGGATTCCGATTTCCGGCCACCGTAGGCGCGGGCTTGCGGACGGCGAGCAATGGGTAGCTCGACGTCCGACCGTCCGGTAACCGTTCGTACCGAGCCCAAGTCGTCGACAGCGCCCGTACTGTCCCATGCGCGGATGTCAGCAACCGTTGGGGCCCAGCAGGGTCGAAGCCTACTGGGGCCATGGGTGACGCGAAAGAGATGGGGCCCTGGAAAAATGGCAAAGAAGGAACAGGAGTGGGTTTTTAGTCAGTAAAAGTCTGACATCTCTCGCTCCACCCAAGAGCAGGGGATGTCCTTGGATGATTTTCTCAACCGAAAAAAAAGCCATCAACGATTGCATCACTGCTTGCCATCAGTGGCATCGCAGTAAAGCACTGGTTTATATGATTTAAAAAAAAAAAACATTGAATTCGTTAAAACTAGAAACCTTCCTATGTATTCAAATTCAAATGTAGGTATAAAGTTTTGTGATCATCTGTCAATCTCTAGATTTTATCGACAATTTTAGTACCTACTAAAATATTTCAGAAACATTACAAAATCATAATTTATTGGCTCCATAAGCACTTATCTGGCATCATTAAAAAAAAAAACATTGACGATGACGAAATTTTCTTGGCGCGCTTTGTTGTTTGAAATTCGAACGTGCTCTATGGGTCCTTGGAGGAGAGATGTCCGCCATGATTGTGCTCTAATATTGAGGTATAGACAAACTCTTTAAATCTGAAATCTGAATCTACATTTGTTTATCATTATTTAGATTTTAATAAAGATAATAATGTAAAGGATGATGCGAGGGCATCACCGCGGTCTTGGAACGCAAAGGGAAACTGAAGGAAACTGATGGGTTTTACTCGATGTAAGTCTAACACTCCTTCTCGCTTCACTTAAAGCGGGAGAAGTTATTTTATGACTTTTCTTCCTAAAAAAGAACCCTTCGTATTTTAGGCTTTTCCAATAATAATTTGCTTCTAAGTAGCATTCTGAACAGTGGTGGCCGAGTGGCAACGGCCCCGATTTACGAGTTGTAGGTCACGGGTTCAAACCCAGCCAGGCGCATTACTTTGTGTAATTTATTTCATCACCACTGCTCTCAAAACGGTGAAGGAAAACATCGTGAGGAAACCGGCATGTCCTAGAACCAAAAATTCGAAGACATGTGACATCCACTAACCCGCACTGGGCCAGCGTGGTGGATTACGGCCCATTCCCTCTCCTAGAGAGAGGAGGCCTGCCTGAGTCCCAGCAGTGGGCATTATAAGGCCAACTATGCTATGCTAAGTAGCATTCTAAACTGAAGTCTTATTTTTTTTTCATATCATGGGTAAATCATATTCCTGCAGCTTCGATTACGTTTATCATCCTACAGAAACTAGAGAAAAGTGATCACATCAATTCTTTTAGAGGTTCTCTCAGAAGAACAAAAATCAATCTAAAAAAGCCCGGACTAAAGAAGAAAGAAAGAAAAAAAGAAAACGTTTTTATTTGCCGGAAAAGGCGCAAACTTAAAGCTTACATATTGCAAATATTTTGCATGACAAAAAACATAATTAAAAATAAAATATGTGCACAAAAAAAAAATTCAAACAAAAACAAAAAAAAAAAAAATGAAAATTATTTGATAGGATTTTCACTGGTAGCTGATGATTAGGGAATAAGAGTTCCGAGTAAAAAAAGCCTCTTGAAATTGTGATTTAACGAGTCACGGGCACCAGATAGTTCTTTTTATAAATACATTTTGACATTCTCAGCAGTGGCGTAGCTATAAGTCACAAGGGGCCCCATATCAAAAGTTATCAAAGTTACCCCCCTACTGGCACAGAGACATGAGACGAAGTCGCGATAGGCCACGACAGAGATGACCAGACTAGCTGGATAGATTTTGTCCATGTAAAATCGAGACCGTTGAACTCGCTTATTTTAGTATTCTGGAATAGTAGAGAGGTTAAGTTTGTATTGTGATCTTATGTAGATAATGCTAGAACGAACGGAGCGCGAACTATAAAAATGGAACATCCTATCATTTAGAAGTTATTCATTAACTACGCTGCACCTCTCATCAATATAAGAATTGAAGTTTGTAGATAATATGTTTTTTTTTGGTGGGAAAATCATCTAATGACAAATCCCGCTCTTGGGCGGAGCGAGAGATAGTGTCAGACTTTTACTGACTAAAATCCCACTCCTGTTCCTTCGTTGCCTTTCGTACCAGGGCCGAGTCTTCCTTTCAGAATCAGACCCTTGGCCCCAGTAGGCTTCGACCCTGCTGGGCCCCTACGGTTTGCTGACATCTCCTTGAGGCACGCGTGGAACAGTACGCGCCGTCGATGACTTGGTTTATAGTTGCATACCGGACGGTCGGACGGCGAGTTACCCATTGTTCACCGTCCGCAAGCCCGCGCCTACGGTGGCCGGAAATCGGGATCGGAATCCCGGCGGCGGTTGCGGCGTGAGGACCGTTGCCTCACGCGATCGGCCGCCTCCTTTGCTAGCATTAATGCTTCGCAGAAGGAGGCGCCCGCCTGCCACTCCTCCTCACTCCGGGCCATGGCCTGTACCAAGGCCCGGCGCGAGAGATCGCTGCCGGCAGATAATATGTTACGAATTTGTACACATGTCGCGGCCCGTAACTTGGAGGCCCCGTATCATTGATACGGCGGTAGCTTCGCCCCTGATTCTCAGTCAGTTTGTAACAATTTATTGTAGAATTGACAACGTCACATTTCAGTCGCGCATGTGACTCACTGCTAGAATGTTGCTCTGTGAAGTGTCTCTTAGGTTAAACGGAGATAGTTTGTTTAGACCAAACAAAGCACTCTCGTTGGCGCGGGTTTGTGGACGACGAGCAATGGATAGCTCGACGTCGGTCGTCGGGTAACCATCCACCCCGAGTCGTCGTCGGTGCGTATTGTTCCAAGATGTCAGCATAACCGTAGGGGCCAACAGGGCTGATGTCCATAATGGCCACGGGAAATTTCTGAAAAAGATACCCGCAGTCCTAGAACGCGATGGGCAACAGACGGCTATAGGAGTGGTTTTAGCCAGTAAAAGTTCGACACGCCCTTTCGATCCACCATAGAGCGAGAGAAGTCATTGGATGATTTATAACCTCAAAAAAAATACAATTAAAAACTAATATCGAATAATTGACATTTCGCTTTGAATTTAAAGGTGTAGTATGTGCCATTACTTAGCGTCGTTGTTAGGTTGGCGACACGTTGTCAGTGTCACCAACCTAATGGTAGCGAAAACGAAAAACAAACGATTCCACGCTCTCTCGCGCACGCGCTCTTCTCTCGCCAGGTTTCCATTTTTGACACACTGTCTGTGAAAATTTTGTAAAAAATATATTAATAAAACCCCTACAAAGGTGTTTTTCTGCATGCTTTAGTGAAATCTCCGAACTGTATTAAATTAAAATGTGGAATTATCTTTCCTACCTAAACCAACGTGTCTATTTTATGGTTACCGCCTAACATTTTAGGGGATATTATTACACTATCATAAAATATATTAATTAATACAGTATAATAATTAAAGCATACGTAAATAGTCTTATTCATTATTGAGAGCAGTGGTGGCCGAGTGGTGACGGCCCCGACTTACGAGTTGTAGGTCGCGGGTTCAAACCCAGCCAGGGGCATTACTTTGTGTAATTTATTTCATCGTCACTGCTCTCAAAACGGTGAAGGAAAACATCGTGAGGAAACCGGCATGTCCGAGAACCAAAAATTCAAAGACATGTGACATTGACTAACCCGCACTGGGCCCGCGTGGTGGATTACGGCCCATTCCCTCTCCTATAGAGAGGAGGCCTGAGTCCCAGCAGTGGGAACATTAAAAGGCTGATTATGCTATGCTATTATGCTAAATAGTCTTATTCATAAGTAGTCATATTAATTTATTGGTAAGGGATTCTTACAAGTCATAAACAGAATGTTACATATATTCAACAAATGATTACAAATAAGTTACATTACAATGTTAAATCATAAAAAAATGTCAAACGAATAACAGAAAATACAAAAAAAAAAACAAATAAATAGGAGACAAATCACAAATTAAAATAAAATCATCAGAAAGTCGCAATAATTTTCAGTCCAAATTAATATTCACGTCAAAGTTAAATTAAATTAAATCTTCAATTTGTCAAAAGAATAAAAAGCTAATATTAATCTCAATCATCATCTTCCTGCCCTTGTCCCGTTTTATTTGGGGTCGGCGCAACACGTTTTTTCCTTCCATTCTGTCCTGTCATTCGTCACGCTATCACTAACTCCCTTTTCTTTCATATCACTTCTCACACAATCCACCCATCTTTTCTTTGGTCTCCCTCTCCCTCTCCATCCATACACATGTAAACACATAACTCTTTTAGTAACATGCGTTTCATCCCTCCTCTTCCCATGACCATACCAAGACAAACGATTCCCTTTCAACTTTTCAGTCACTGGCACAACTTTTAAACTTCCCCTCATCATCATTATCATCTTTTCAGCCGAAAGACGTCCACTGCTTGACATAGGCGTCCCCAAGTGTCGCCACAATGAACGGTCCTGTGCGTCTCGCATCCATCGGACTCCCGCAACCGTTACCAATTCATCGGTCTACTTTGTAGGAGGCCTTCCAACGCTACGTCTTCCGGTACGTGGTCGCCATTCCAGAACCTTTCGGCCCCAACGGCCATCCGTTCTGCGAGCAATGTGCCCTGCCCATTGCCACTTAAGTTTGGCGATTCTTCGTGCTATGTCGGTGACCTAAATTTGCCCTAATATACTCATTTCTCACTTTATCCATTCTCGTCACACCACACCTCTATCTTAACATTCTAATCTCAATATTAAAAAAAAAACATTTTTTTTTTATCTAACCCAAGAATCAAACGTTGTTTTTCAGCGTTTTTGGATTCTTAACTAAGACAGTTAGGAGCACTTTGGCCGTCGATATTGCTGTTACTATCATGGGTCAATGTCGCCTTCCTAACAACATGTTACATACGCTATTTTTATTGCAGAAGCATGTACCTATAGTAGTCATAATAAGCGCGTAAGTGCATTATTAACCATAGCAATAAGAAGAATTAATATCTAGTATTGTAGTTACGACACATGATTGCGTTGGGATCATCAAAAGAACTGATTTGGGTAATTAGGTACTTATTCGCAATGATAGATAAAAAAATTGCTGTAGCTGTTTCTTGCTATGTGGTTCGTAACGAAACAAATATATGTTGTACTTAGTTGCACGACATGATATAACATATATAAACATACAACATTATTTTTAGGGTTCCGTACCTCAAAAGGAAAAACGGAATCCTTAAAGGATCTGTCAGTGAAGACCCTTTATCTCGGGAACCCGTAAAGGTATCGAGTTGAAATTAAAACCATATACTCAGGTCTGTAACCTCTTGAAGCTGTGAAAAAATCAAACTTCTAAATTAACGAAAAAAAAAGATACGGCCGTTTATGTGGAAAAAAACGTTTAATTATACACTCTCAAGGGAATCAAAATTCATAGGGTACTTCCCGTTGACCCAATTTCACGCTTCATACCATGGCCTGAACCAAGGTCGAACGCTCAGGTCGTCACTCTCGAGAACACGACGGATCGCCGCCCAAGCGGAGCAAACTTCCACCATAACCTTCACCGTGAGGTCCAGGCGATCTGCATAGTGGTGACACCTCAGGGTTTCTTCCCGCCAGATCTGAAACAAGTACCTCCCGAAAGACTCATGTCCGGTGAGGAACTTCATCAGGCGGATTAAACTTACCCAATCCGGACATTTTTTAAGGGTGCACTTTCAGAAATTGGCACCGGGAGTTTAAAAGACTAGTTAAGCCACTAGATGATGCTAATTAGTAACCTACCGAAACAAAATTTGCAAGTTTTCGAAACTGAAACCCTAACGGCAGGGAATCACTGGGGATCTGTTTGTAACTACAGGTGAACTTCTTCTTCTTCTAGAGCAGTGGTGGCCGAGTGGTAACGGCCCCGACTTACGAGTTGTAGGTCGCGAGTTCAAACCCAGCTAGGCGCACTACTTTGTGTAATTTATTTCATCAGCACTGCTCTCAGAACGGTGAAGAAAAACATCGTGAGGAAATCGGCATGTCTTAGAACCAAAAATTCGAAAACATGTGACATCCACCAACCCGCACTGGGCCCGCGTGGTGGATTACGGCTCACTCCCTCTCCTAGAGAGGAGGCCTGAGTCCCAACAGTGGGAACATTATAAGGCCGACTATACTATACTATATACAGGTGAACTTTAGTGGCAGTGACCGCATTGGGCAGGGCACATTGCTCGCAGAACATAATATAGTCGATAGGGCCGAAAGCTTCTGGAGTGGCGACCGCGTACCGGGTGCATCGTTGCAAGGCCTCTCACAAGGTGGACCGATGATCTGGTGAGGGACGCAGGAATGAAATAGCCAGCCCTTGGGTAACGCAAAGTGTAAACGAGGCGTTTGGATAGACCTTTAAACGATTTGTGGGTACTCGGACTCGGACCCCATTCTTTTAAATAAGGAAAGAAATAACCTTTCCTGCAAAACAAGCGCAAACTATCGCTTACGTTAAAAGTATTCTTCCTAAGAAGGCTCGATTATTTTGGTACCTAGTGTATGTCAATTGTAGACAGTTTCAGCTTTCTGGCAATCATTATATTCGACAGAATGTCACTTTGTCGAGGCTCTCACTCAGGACCCAAGTAGTAGGTCTTGCGGCGCTAGAAAATCGAAGAATTTTTAACAGGTCTGGGCACAGATGTCGATTCTTTCTAAAAAAGAGATAGATTTTTGAATCGATTCGAATCAATTTGGTAATAATAATAATAAGGTTTATGCATGGGCGAGCCGTATTCGACGGTACAAGCGGCGAGTGGAGCGGTACACTCAGAATCGCACATTCCAAAGCAATGAAAGGTGGGTTTACAGGACTTGGGAGCGACCGGACCAAGATGTGACTGATACGCGCCTACCGGATGATGACGCCATGTGTTCATTCTGGCGCAGAATCTGGTCGGTACCTGTCAGTCACATCGGGGGTGATTGGATTCGAGAGGTCGAACGCACGTGCGATCTTTTACCAGAAATGGGGGCAATTACCATCAGCCCCCAAGATGTAGCTCGTGCAGTCCGCCCGCTGCCTAACTGGAAATCTCCAGGGCCGGACGGACTGCACAATTTCTGGATAAAATGGTTTCAAGGGTCGCACGCTCGCTTGGCATCTCAGTTCCAGTCTGCCTTAGAGTCAGGGTCGCTACCCGAGTTTTTGACGACTGGAATAACCCACCTGCTCCATAAATCAGGTAGTACTGCGGACCCCAAAAATTATAGACCGATCACGTGTTTACCGACGGTCTATAAAGTTCTTACATCCATACTGAGAGCTAAAATTAATACTCACATTGAAACAAATTCTATCATGTCTGCCTCTCAGAATGGATGTAGGAACGGGTCCCGCGGTACTAAGGAGCTGCTTCTCATAGATATGGCCATTAGCCAACAGGTTCGACGTTCCCGAAAGGATCTGTCGACATGTTGGATAGATTATAAGAAGGCCTATGACTCTGTTCCTCATACATGGCTCATGAGGGTGCTGGAACTTTATAAAGTTGATACAACTCTGCGCACCTTCCTGATGTCATGTATGAGGCAGTGGAGAACAGTCCTTCACTATCCGGGATGTCGACAGATTCGGGAGAACAGCGAGCCGATAAGGATTGAGCGTGGCATATTCCAGGGCGACAGTCTGAGTCCACTGTGGTTTTGTCTAGCCTTGAACCCTCTTAGCACACTACTGGAGGGGTCGGGCTTAGGCTACCGGTTGAAAAGAGGTGGTCAGGTTATATCTCACCTTCTTTACATGGATGATCTGAAACTCTTTGCCCCCAACAACTTGCACCTGATGGAGTTACTGAAGGTAACTGAAACCTTCAGTAACGCCATCAGGATGGAATTTGGTGTGGATAAATGTGCAGTCATGCATGTAAAGCGAGGGGAGATTATGGAATCCGTGGGAACTCAGCTCTCGGATTCCATATACCTTAGATCCCTCTGCTCAACCGAAACTTACAAGTATTTGGGTATGTCGGAAGCGTTAGGCATCAATGCTGCTGACGTGAAACAATCGTTGAAGGAGCGCTTCTTTGGCCGCCTGAATAGGGTACTAAAAAGTCTCTTATCAGGTGGGAATAAGGTGCGCGCCTTCAACGGTTGGGTCATGCCGGTTTTGATGTATTCTTTCGGCATACTCAAATGGACTCAGACAGAACTTGACGCTCTGGATAGGAGGGTCCGCACACTGCTTACCCAGTTCTCGACAATGGCAGTATCACGTTGTATTGGGATCGATCTATCATCACTGACAGGACTATTGTTGCCAATAAGCCTGATATAGTGGTGATAGATCGACTAGAGCGTCGTACAGTGATTGTTGGTATAGCGGTCCCTCATGACGACAATCTCGTGAAAGCTGAGAAAGATAAGCAAACTAAGTATCTTGACTTGGCTCGCGAGGTTGTCGACATGTGGGAAGTGGATACAGCAGTCATTGTACCGATAGTCGTGACGCGGCCAATGGATTAATATCAAAGAGCCTCGATCAACATCTAAGGAGGCTCTCGTTAGGCAGTTGGATCAAGGGCTTGATCCAGAAAGCAGTACTCTTAGACACGGCGCGTATTGTCCGGAGGTTCCTCTCTCAGGAGCCCTGACCACCGGTAGCTTGGACCCTGTTCCCGATGACGGTGGGCTACTATTTATTATATTTTTAAATGTTTTTTTTTTAATATGTTTTTTTAAGGAAATATTTAAAAATGTATAAAATATGTATTGAAATATAAATAAATATAATAATAATAATGACCCTTTATGGTGGCCCATTTATTGAGTGTGCAAGTCACCCCCTGCCTTTTGTCGATGGATATTAATAACATTGTTTAAGCAGGGGCCATAGTCTTAACATAGTTCCTGGTAAACAGTCCACTTAAGACTCCATAAACCATAGCCTTTTATCTTAGTTTTCCAAATGTCGCAATAGTTTCCCACCAACCGGGGGTTGTCCTTGGATGCAACTGGCATAGTACGTACAGGGATAATCACCGGTATTTCTTATTCTGTGTCACCGGTTTGTACCACTTTCCATTAAAGCGTCTAAAAGGGCCTCTGCGAGTTGGTTTCGGCTCCTCGTACGCCTTCCAAAGGTCCAGGACCTCAGGGTCCTGAGATAAATGAATGTATAAAAATAATAATAATAATATACTTTATTTCGAGCAACAAGACTCATTTTGTGTTAGTAAAAAACAAAACAAACTTACAACTATGTTAGTGACACAAATTTTTTTTTTTTGTTATTTATGTTTATTTATTAATTTATATAGATTCAAAGATTCAAAGATTCAAAGCATTTTATTTCAAATAAACCATTTACAGGTACTTTTGAAATGTCATGAAGTCAGTCAGTCAGAAAAGAAAATGATGCTAATTGCACATTCCAAAGCGTAGATCTCTATGGAGAAGAATGTGCAAGAAACTCCATGGACACTCTTTTCAATCATGTTTTGTAATTACAAATATCTCTGTTACATGTTTCTTGTCGCTATCATGTGAGAACAATGTAAATAAAGTAAAAATACAAACTAAATATAGATATTAAAATAGCAACTGGCAGCTAAGAGATGACCAGTCTCAACTGACAGCGCCCGTTCACGAACATGACGCCAATATTAGCACCACTCAGCTCAACCATTTTGAAGGGAACCGAATGATCCAACACATGCGCCACCATCAGTGAGACATTTGAGTGAGCATGATAAACTCTCAACTGCCATGCTGATTTATGTCAAACAAGTCCAATAGTAACATAAAAAACCATAAAATAGCTCCATGGTACTCACATTTACAAACTTTGAAAAAAATGCTTCTACATTATACAATACTTTTATTATTTAAAAATTCAAAAAAAAAAACATTTAAAAATAATAACAATAATTTCCAAACTAATCAATTTGTTCACCCCGGTGGTAGTGGAGCTGGACCAGCATTGAGCCAAGCATTTTTATCTTGAATATAATCCTCCAACTTATAATATGCCTGCCTGCATAGTGTGCGTTTAATACAAGATTTAAATTTTGTTTCATTGAGTTCTAATATTTGTGGAGGTATTTTATTATAACATTTCAAACAGTACCCCATGAAAGAAGACGCCACTTTAGCCAGTCTGAAACCTGGTTGAACTAATTGGTCCCTATTTCTTGTAACATAATTATGTCTATCGCCTCTTTTGCTAAAAAGATGAAGATTTTTTCTAACGTACATGATGTTTTCATAAATATATTGACAAGGCACCGTCATGATATTAATATCCTTAAACAGTTCCCTTAGAGAATCGCACCGGCGAAGATTGTAAATAGCTCTGATGGCTCTTTTCTGTAGTATAAAAATTGAGTCGATGTCTGCAGCCCGTCCCTATAGTAAGATACCGTATGACATGATACTATGAAAATAACTAAAATAGACTAGTCTAGCGGTATCAACATCCGTAAATTGGTGGATTTTTCTAACAGCATATGCAGCTGAGCTAAGCCGTCCTGCAAGAGATGTTAAATGAGGACCCCATTGTAGCCTAGAGTCAAGCGTTATCCCCAGGAAAACAGTTTTGTCGACAAATTCTAGTTTTTCATCGTTTAGTATTACGTCACAATCACTACTTTTGACATTCGGTAAGGAAAATCTTATGCATTTAGTTTTTTTTCCCGTTTAAAACTAGATTATTAGCAGTGAACCAGTTTTGGACCTGCAATAGTGCGTTATTTTCGTCGTCAAGATTATTAGTCCTTCTATTTATCTTAAAAATCAAAGAAGTGTCGTCGGCAAACAACACCATATTAAGTTTATTTTGCAACAAATAGGGTAAATCATTAATATAAACTAAAAATAAAAAAGGACCTAAAATTGAACCTTGGGGTACCCCCATTTTCACATTTAATCCCGACGAATTGACACCGTTTATTTGAACTTGTTGCTGTCTGTCAATCAAATAAGATTTTAATAAGCTTAAAGCTGTTTTGCCTAGTCCGTAATGCTCAAGTTTCAGGAGTAATGTTTCATGAACCACACAATCAAACGCCTTAGACAGGTCACAAAAGATACCTATAGCATCCTGTGCCTCTTCCCACGCATTAAAAATGTGTTTTAGTAAGGAGACACCAGCGTCAGTTGTACAACGTCCTTTGGTGAAACCATACTGTTTATCGTGTAAGATGTTATTTGTGTTAAAATGATTAAGCATTTGATTTAACATCACCTTTTCAAATATCTTGCTAAAAACCGGCAACACGGACACCGGCCTATAATTATTAGTGTCTTTACTGTCCCCAGATTTAAAAAGTGGTATCACTTTACTATATTTCATCAGATCCGGAAAAACTCCTTGATCTATACACAAATTAAATATTATAGCTAAGTACGGCGCTATAGTCTCAATAATTGAGGTACAAACTTTGATAGACATACCCCACAAATCTTCTGTCAATTTAACCTTGATTTGTTTAAAAGCTTTTATTACAGTTATAGGGTTTATATGCTTAAAGTTAAATTCAGTCGAACAGGCTGCAACGTTCGCCTGTAATAAACTAAAAGCATGCGATGGCGACGAATTTAGTTAATTTATATACATCTTAACTACTAAATATTATAACTTAATAAATATATACACAAACTGAAAATAATATATGTACAAACGGGTAGAAATAAAACTCATAGGGCATCAAAAAATTCGTCCACATCGATGTCAATGGGAGATGTGCCCAGAACGCTGGCAGCATTACCACGCTGGATGGCAATGCTGATTCGTTGACCGAAGAAAAGCCCAGCCCTCTGGTCACGTGAAGAGTCGACCAGCTGTTTGCTGATATCCCGAACAACTCGATGAGCGCTCGGACCCCATGGCCCTAGTGTTTCAACCCCAAACGGCTCAAATATATAACCTCCGATGAGGTTATTATATTTACGCCGTTTGAGGTTTTCTGCACCTGCAGCAGCCGCCCCAGCACAGCCCGCCGTACTCAGAAGATGGGATGGCGCAAGGGTGTCGACACATGTTGCATCCCACACCAAAGGCCTACCCAATTTCCAAGGCATTATAGTCATCCCGTCTGGCCTCTTCCCATCGTCACGTGCCAAGCCATTGGGTTCTAAAACAGCTGGCACCCCGGCGGTGACAAGAGCTCGGTGGATGATGTCATTAATACTGGCATGTCGTGCTATCCGACCAGCGCTTCTACTGCATGATAGGCCATGGTGTCCGAGGCGGTCGACTGCTTCGCCGCACTGACATCGATGTGGAGCTCCACTAGGAGCACCCAGACGCAGGCATGTAGCGATCCGGAAGGTGGTGTCACTCAGCATAGTACCTATGTTAGGTGACGGTAGAGCCTGTAGCCAGAGGCCCGACTCCCATTCACCCACAGCCAGTAGGCGGCAGTATTGGTGGACGTATTAATAAGATTATTCCGTACCAGCCTGCAGAGCGGCTCATCCCACTGTCTCTGGGAAGATGGATTCTCGGGCAACGCCTTGTCCGGGCAAGCCACTTTCCAGGCGTTCACGGCGTCGGTCAAGCACGGCACCTCACAGTCAACCAGTGATGGAGTTAAGATATGTTCGACTAACTGTTGAGTGCTGTGGACCGAAGACAGAAACGCCGGTAGACTGGTGACACAAATACAAATAAAACTAAAAAAAAAAAATTACATACACACTCACAATAAAACAATCATTGCTTCAGCACCCCAGCAGAGATACTGGAGCAACGATTTAAAAAACGGCAGTCCAGTCTGTCAGCAATCATGTAATAAATCGAGTTCTAAAATATCAATTTCCTAAAGATCAATCCATTGGTTATCGTGCACTTACTGAGTCCTCAAAAGCACGGTACAGATGATCCTATAAAGTGCACATGTTTCGTGACTGGTGATTAATCGCATGTACAATATTGATATAAAAATTTGCTTGAGGAAAATAGGTGCTTTAAACGTTATAAATAATAATATGGTTGCATTTCGCAGGAAAAAATCGAATCTCGATTTCAAGCTTCTGAGAACGATTTACAGAATCAATCCAGTGTTTAATATCGATTTATAAAATCGATTCTTCGATAAATCTATTTCAGATCGCCATCCCTACCAGATACTGTCTCCAGATGTTCATCATCAATTAATACTTAAAAAAAAAAATTTATAAACATAGTGCTTGACAGCGATCCCACCTGATGGTAAGTAGTGATGCAATCGTTGATGGTGAGGCGCACTAGTTTATTAAGAGCCTATTCACTCGAGCCTTGAAGACACCTAAATTATAATCGGACGGGAAGACCGCAGCAGGCAAGTTGTTCCAGTCGGTATAAACGATGAGGCGAAATGCTTGATCCGGACCGTAGAGGTTTCAACAACGTAAGGGTTCTCGCCGTTCGTCGGGTTGTCCGATGGTAGAAATGAAATGGTGAAATCAAGTCATGCGATTCCCGCGCACACTCTCCAAAATGCATCCTGTAAAACACCGACACACACACACACACTCACATGAGAGATTTGTGTCCAAACGCACTAGTCAAAGCAATTAAGAAAAACGTAATGAAAGAAACGCTTAACACTGTGTCTGATAGCATCTGTTCCTTTTCCCTAAGATTAAGTAATATCTTGGCATCTTGCTTCATTAAACGTTTACCGCATTAGAAGTTCCATTACATGTAAAAGAGACTGTTTTTCGCATACGACTACTACAATGGTGTATAAAGAATTAAGGCAAACACAAAAGAGTTGTTACAATTAGAATAAAATTATTTTGCAATTGGGGCAGTGGCGTAGATAGGTGACCAAAGGCCCTGGGTAAAGAAAAAACTGGGGCCCCTTATTTTTACGTGAGAAATCTTGAAATATCTTCTACTCTGCGTGAAGTGGGAGGGTGTATAAGACTTTTATTTAGGTATGTTTTATTAAACTAATGTTGCAATCTATTTTATTTAGATTTCTAAGGTGGAAGAATTTTTCGCTAGTTTAATAAGAGGTTTGCTAATAAGGTTTTGGGGGCCCCCGAGTTTAGGGCCCCTGAACTTGGAGGCCCAGGGGCACTGCACCGCCCTGTCCTTCGGTAGCTACGGCAGTAAATTGCGGTGAGATCTGAGTTCCATCGATTTCAAGGTCTCTCTCACGAGTATTAGAAAAAGTATAATATCTTTTGCGTGAAGGGCTCTTGATCAAGTATCACTTCGAATTTTTATACGATACCAACTTTTGCCCCCGGTTTTGCCCCTGTGAACGTCGAAAGTTATCGTAAACATCTATGAAAAGGTATCCTATTTCTTAATCTAGGCTATAGAGTCATTGAAGCACAATTGATAAACAAAAATTTAAGCTAAAATAATAAATGAAAAAAAAACGAGGTTGATATACATGGCATATTGAACCTAATCGTAGTGAGATAAGAGTCAGTTTTTTCGTGGTGGGTATTCATCCTATGACTTCTGGCGCTCTATGGTGGAGCGAGAGGGTGTGTTCGATCATTCGGTTCGTTCAAAATGGTTGAGCTGAGTGGTGCTAATATACAGACTTTTTTGTATGGAAAGAAAGTATGGTCACCAACGTGAGTGCTTGTCAATCTAAACTTGTATGTTTTGATTAAAATATGAACTTGAATTGGAGATGTCATAACCCAGGGGTCGGAATTAAGTAGAGTTATTCATGTACTTGCATCGAAATGTTGATATTAATACGGATCTTCCAGGGGTTCTAATGAAAAATCCCGTGTGGCCAACAATATTACAAATAAATAATAATAAAAAACCTCAGAGATAGATATGACAAATAATACAAAGATAATTATCATACAATTTTTATTAAAAAGAAGAAAAAAAAAGAAAAAGAAAAACTGTTTATTAGCGCGAAATGACGCAATCTTAAAACTAGCTAACAAACATTATCAATTAGTATTTTTCATTGAAAAAGAATCTCTCTACGTCAACTGAGGTGAGGTTAAAAAATTTATACACTTCCTCCTCCTCGTCATTAATGCAGGAAAAAAATAATTTCTGCTATATTTTTGACAATATCATAAAAAAAACTGCTCTTTAAAATTGATCTCGGGATTTGAGGTATATCCACTTCAATCACTACAATTCTTTCGCTGTATGAAATCGATATAAGTACATGTTTAACTCTACCTAATTCCGAACTCAGGTAATAACAAAGACAAGACAAGAAGGCCTAGCTGGACAGATAAAAATAATAAATATTAGGTACCTATTATATCAATGATGATGCTACTCGAAAAGCTGCTACTCTAGACTGAGATTGGGCCGAACATGTGTGCCGCATGTCAGATGAGCTGTGGGCTAGAAGAGCCATTTACTGGGTCCCGTTAAACGCAAGGCGACATCGTGGCAGATTAAGGCGATGGTGGAGAGATTAGCTTGACAACTGACAGAGGTGCTGGCCCGCAATGGCTGAAGATAGAAGTGTGAGGCCTTCGCCCAACAGTGGGAGATAATAGGCTAACAACTACAACAACATTCGATTACATTTTGGGGAGTGTGCGTGGGAATTGCACAATTTAATTCCACCAAGTCCGTTCCATCATCGGACCACTAGACGTGCGGCGTTGCGTCATCGGTACATGGTGGACATCCCACCCATACGTACAAAGCGTTTTGGGAACACGTTCATTATGAGTACAGCTAAGGAGTGGAATTCCCTGCCGGAGTCTGTGTTTCTTGATAGCTATAACCTAGGGGTCTTTAAGTCAAGAGTGAATAGGTTACTTCTAGGCAAGCGTGCTCCATCGTCGACCACATCATCGCTTACCATCAGGTTAGATAGTGGTCAAACGCGAGCCTATCAATAACAAAAAAACAAAACAACAACAACATATCAGTGACAATGTCTAAAGTACAACAAAATGTTTGTGATTGACCACGTGACATATCGGTCTGTAGAAACATTTTTGGTGCCACATAAGAACTACAAGAAAATACGAAATCCTGCATCGCGCAATTTTAGTTCTTTGCGCGATTTGAACTTATATGACAACTCGAAATCATCTATCGGAGCATCCCTTCCCAACGGAGGTTTGCAGGACTTTACACTCTGTTCCGCATACCTCCAAAGGTCGTACATATTAATTCCATACATATCTGAGTTTGAAAATAAAGAAATGAAAAGCCGTCTAAAAGCAAAACAGGTCCTTAAAGATATTCTTCTAATTACATATGCTTGAAAGTTAGTCAAAGCTGTAATCAAAGGGCTTTAAGCATAGGTAACACCATAACTTAGGGCTATATTTCACTGGGACACCATGGCGGCGCGACCAGTTGTGCCACCATGGTGTCCGTAAGCTACCAAACTAGACACCATCAGAGTCGGTCGGACACTGAGACAGTCAAAATGGACCTTAAGTGCACGCGTCCGAGTTGGTTCGCCGTCAAATTGATTGCGCAACCAAATGGACACCAGGTGAGTAACTCTATAGAGCTGTATACATGTTGTTGGTAGTGGCGACTGGTCGCGCCGCCATGGTGTCCCAGTGAAATGTAGTCCTTATTCTCAGTGAGAATACAAAAAGTAGATGACTTATTATATCTGTACATTTGGTACCAATTTCATCAGAGAAAGTAGGTACTTGGTATCAGCCATGGAGAGCAATTACTTTCGACCTTGGATTATTAAAACTACGAACTAGGCGTGCACAACAATTTGAAGGGCTGTTAAATATAATAAAATTTTAGAGTCTGGTAGACATTATCTTCCTGCCATTGTCCCGTGTTACTAGGGGTCGGCACACAAATCTGTGGGTCGGCGCAACACATTTATTTCTTCCTTTCTGTCCTGTCCGTCGTCATGCTATCACTAACTCCTTTTTCTTTCATATCACTCTTCACACAATCCATCAATAACGAACTTTTTTCTGTCGTATTAAAAAAAAAAACACGTTCACGTTTGTACCCGCCTCCTGGGTTTCTGTTATATACATAGCTGTTGTTTACTTTGGGCACAACATAACCGTAAGTCCCCTCTTTGAGGAGAGGCGTCACGGCTTCCTCACCTTCTAAATGACGTAGGTCCTCACTGGGCATGGTAAGTTCGAGTTATTCGAAGGAGTTACCGTAGCCATCATAAAAAGGGTAAAAGAAGAAACACTGTACAGTTTTAGTTAGCAAAAAACTGAAATTCCCTCCCACTCCATGCAGAGCGAAATAAATTATTTGATGATATACCTCGTAAAAAAAAAGATAGGCACCTGACAGTTCGGTAAGCCCCCTCTTTGAGGAGTGGCTGGAGCGGCAACACGGCGTCCTCACCTTCTACATAACGCAGGTCCTCACCGGGCATGGTAAGTTCGGGAGGTTCTTGTACCGAATTCAGCTGGAAGAAACGCCCGGGTGTCACCACTGTGTAGACCGCCCGGAGGACAAGGTGGAGCATACGGTGGAGGTGTGCATTAAATATAAGTAATATGATTTGCGACCGTAACACGTAATTATTTACGAGATTATAAATATTAAAATCATGAATACAATCCTCAAAATGCCACGGTGGAGCATACGGTAGAGATGCGTATTCCGCTTGAGCGGAGCAACGCCGTGTCCTCGTGGAGGTGATCGTAAGCGGTGACCTCTTGACCCGGCCCTGGTTCAGACCATGATCCGGAGCTAGAGGGAATGGGGAGCGGTCGCCTCCTTCTGCGAACGTTGAATTAAACGTTAGTAAAGTTATTAGTAATAAAGGCCCTCCGTAAGTCTAGGAAAGTCGCATTTTTCCGCCACATAGTCATTAGCAAGCAAAAATGGGGAGCATTTCCACTGAAATATAGTTTTCGCTCTATCCATGCAAAGGAGTGAGATAAGAAAAGTGTAAAATAAAAATCTTTCTAAAAAAAAAATACTATCGACATCAATGTAAAAAAAAAATAAACACCGATTTCCGAAATTAAAGTTATTTTGCACTTTTTAGTGTTTATTTTTTTTACATTGAAGTCGGTTGTTATTTTTTTGTAGAAAGATTTTTATTTTACACTTTTTAGTTGTGGAACTCTGTAACCAAACTTAAATACCTTCCACCATTTGGCTCCATCATCAGATCAGTTCGATGTATCCCCTCCCCTTCTTCCTTGAATCAGTCATCGCCTGCACGTAAAGCAAATCAAATTTACTTGTTACGACAGTTCTGCTATGATCCTATGAGGAGTTCCTTCTATGGGACCAATTCGGGAATGTAATCTTAAAAAAAAGTTTTTTTTTTTTAAATTGGTTCACAATTTGATCGAGAAATCGGTGAAAATACAAAGAAAATACATACAGCCGAACATAATTATTACTTTCTCCTTTTTGAAGTCGGTTAAAAATATTAAGCAACGTTGCATTTTCACAATATATGACTATTCAATGTCTCCGGATTCACGTTTAATTGTTTGCAGAATCGTTACCCATAACTAAGTACCTATTAACCAGAGCCAAACGAAATGGAATCGCAATTATGGACACCGTGCTTGCTTCGGACGAACAGTTGAGTTGAGAACCTCTGCAAGTCTCCGCAATAAATCATAATTTGATAGCTCTACAAGATTTCGTTTGCGCAACCGTCCGTACCTTTGTGGAGTTACCGATCGGCGCTTATTGCCTTAGTTTTCTATTGTAATACACTAATTAGAAGTAATAGTTAACATTTGGAGATTTGAAGATACATTGAAGTGCACCGTTTGACTAAAATGCGTGAGTCCTAGCTTCGATGTTTTAAGTCAGTCAGACGAATTTGTATTTTTTTTATCAGCAAGTTCTAGTGTAATAGTGTCTTCGCTCATTGCAATCCTGGTATAAAAAAACTAGGCAAGTGCGAGTCGGAATCGCGCACTGAGGGTTCTGTACAAACTTACCTAAGTATGTGAATAGTTCAATTCCCGAATGGAGTCTCGAAGATTTTTTACGTAACAACAAATTTTCTGTTTTCAGATTTATTCTTGTATCTACTATAAGACTGCTTTGTGCCAAATTTCAGGATTCTGGGTCTGGGTTCCCTATGAAATTTGATTCATTTGCATGTCGAAATGTACGTTTTTTGCGACATAAACGGCTGCATTTTTTTCTCGTTAATTTAGAAGTTTGAATTTTTATACAGCTTTAAGGGAACGCAGACTTAAGCATATGGTTTTAATTTCAACTCGATACCTCCACGCGTTTCAGAGATAAAGGGTCTTGACAGATAGACAGACTGACGTTCGGACAACAAAGTATACATAATAATATAATATAATATTCACACAACTATCACACAACGCCGAGTCCCAAGCTAAGCTGAGCTTGTGTTATGAGTACTAGACAACTGATAAACATACATATATATTTCTAAATACATACATATTATAGATAAATTACACCCAGACACAGAACAAATGATTGTGCTCATCACACAAACATTGGTCCTTGGTGGGAATCGAACCCACGACCTCCGGCATAGCAGTCAGGGCCACTAACCACTAGACCAACAGGCCAGTGATCCTTTAAAGGTTCCATTTTTTCCTTTTGAGGTACCGGACTCTAAAAAACCGGTGCAGCTAATCAGAGGGTTTCATACGAACTTACCTGAACAAAAAACTTACCTAAACAGTACGATTCTCGAATCGGGGCTCGAAGATTTTTCCTAATCGCAGAAAAATAATATTTATCATCTCTCCCGTCTAAAAAAAAATCCATAGGATAAGAACCGCATCTTTTTCTGAATAATACTACTGTAGCACCCACCAACAGGTTTCTTTTTTTTTATTCTTAATAGGTTCGCGCTTGACCGCTATCTCACCTGATGGAAAGCGACGATGCGGTCGACGATGGAGCGCGCTTACCTAGAAGTAACCTAGTCACTCTCGACTTAAAGATTCCCTGGTTGTAGCCTTGTAGCCATAAGGAAACACAGAATCCGGCAAGGAATTCCACTCCTTACTCTTGAAACATTGTTTATAATCGGATCAGTACTTTGAGAGACTACCTTTTAAGTACGAACAATACCAACAAACAAACAATCACAACCAATAATTAAGGTGGAAAATAATCCAATGACTTCTCTCACTCAAGAGCGGAGCGGAAAGGCATGTTAGACTGTAAAAGTCTAAAATCACACCTAAATAAATAAATGACATAGACATATTCATTAGAAAATAAAAAAAAACAATATGTTAGTATAGTATTTGTAAGGAATTCTGGTACTCAAGGAAAGATTTAACTTGTGTTATGGGTACCAGGATTCTCACACTAGCTTTATGGCATTTTTACAGCAGAAGAAAAATAAAGTACTATCGATCAAAAGCCAAAGAGTTAAAAACGAGAACAGCCCTTGCATGTGTGTTAGTATGTGAGTTGTGACTAAAAAAGTGTGTAATTATTTGTGCACTTTTTTTTTATGTGGGAAAATCATCTAATGATAAATCTCGCTCTTGGGTGGAGCAGGAGATAGTGTCAGTTTACTGACTAAAAACCCACTCCTGTTCCTTCGTTGCCTTCGTCCCAGGGCCCCGGGTTTCGTTTTCACACTACCCATGGCCCCAGTAGGCTTCGACCCTGCTGGGCCCCTACGATTTGCTGACATCTCCCTGATATTTGTGCACTTAAGAATAATTAGGAAAAGGTTCCTATGCTTCGGCTCTGCTGTTTTGTCTTTGAACCGCGTGTGGTACACTCACGCCGTTGACGACTCGGGCGCGGTCCAGACGGCCACGCCTACGGTGCAGCGGTGGCTGGAAATCGGGGTCGTGATCCCGACGGCTGGTGCGTAAAGATGTCCGTTCTCTCACGCGTGCGGCCGCCTCCTTTGCTAGCATTACTGCTTCGCAGAAGGAGGCGACCGCCTGCTATTCCTCCGCGTTCCGGCCCATGGCCTGTACTAAGGCCCAGTGCTAGTGGTCGCCGCCACCGATCGCCACCAGGTTAGTGCTCCTCCTATGCGGGATACACCTCCATTGTATGCTCCACCGTGTCGTCTAGGCGGTCTTCACAATGGTGACACTCGGGTGTTTCTTCCGCAGGAATCAGGTTTTTTTTTTTTTTAGATGGGAAAATCATCTAATGATAAATCTCGCTCTGGGGCGGAGCGAGAGGTAGTGTCAGACTTTTACTGACTAAAAACCCACTCCTGTTCCTTCGTTGCCTTCGTCCCAGGGCCCGGGTTTCGTTTTCACACTACCCATGGCCCCAGTAGACCCTGCTGGGCTCCTACGATTTGCTGACATCTCCTTGAGGCGCGCGTGAAACAATACGTGCCGTCGACGACTTGGGCTCGGTCCGGACGGTCGGACGGCGAGCCACCCATTGCTCGCCGTCCGCAAGCCCGCGCCTACGGTGGCCGGAAATCGGGATCGGAATCCCGACCGCGGTTAGGGCGTGAGGACCGTTGCCTCACGCGATCGGCCGCCACTCCTCCTCGCTCCGGACCATGGCCTGTACCAAGGCCCGGCGCGAGAGATCGCCGCCGCCGATCGCCCCCACGAGAACACGGCGTTGCTCTGCTCAAGCGGGGTACACCTCTACCGTGTGCTCCACTGTGTCCTCCGGGCGGTCCACACAGTGTCGACACCCGGGCGTCGCTTCCCGCACGAATCCGGTGCAGGAACTTCCCGAACTTACCGTGTTCGGTGAGAACCTGCGTCATGCGGAAGGTATGGACGCCGTGAGGTCTTTCCAACCACGCCTCAAAGAGGGGACTTACCGCCATAATTGTGGCGTGCCCACGCACGAATCAGGTGCAGGAACCTCCCGAACTTACCATGTACGGTGAGGACCTGCGTCATGCGGAAGGTGTGGACCGAAAAGAAAAGCCGTAGTCACACGTTATTAAAGTAATAATAATAATAATTCGTTTATTTGTACATACATACATATTCAGCCTTTTAATGTTCCCACTGCTGGGACTCAGGCCTCCTCTCTCTAGGAGAGGGAATGGGCCGTAATCCACCACGCGTGCCCAGTGCGGGTTGGTGGATGTCACATGTCTTCGAATTTTTGGTTCTCGTACACGCCGGTTTCCTCACGATGTTTTCCTTCACCGTTTTGAGAGCAGTGGTGATGAAACAAAATTTCACAAAGTAATACGTTTATTTGTACATTAACATTTTAAATAATTTAGTACTCAGTTACAAACTAATGTTGTACATTGAAGCACAAAGAAAACGCGAACTGCTGCCTCCTAAACTAGGCCAAGAGCCTGTGTTGTAGGAGCCAATGTTCCTCCAGAGACAGTTAAATTAAGAACAGACAACATTGCAAGAGTAGTATAGCATAAAACACAGTACAATACATTATATTTAAGTGCACATAAAATCATGAAAATTATATTTAAATTAATATAAGCATTTAAATTATATTATTAGATTAGTAGAAGTAATTAAATTATTAAATTATATTATTAGATTAGTAGAAGTAATTAAATGATTAAATTATATTATTAGATTAGTAGAAGTAATTAAATGATTAAATTATATTAATAAATTAGTAGACGTTATTGAATTACATTAGTTGGAGTAATTAAATTATTAAATTCTATTGTTGTAAATTCGGTATAAATTAATAACAACACTTTTTGTTATATTAATTACCGGATTCCAGAAACATTTTTTAAGAGACGATTGTAATAAGTTTTTCAGTTTCATCGTACGTTAACTTCTTCTAAAGTGTTACGGTTGGTACCTATATAACGTGTGACTTCGGCTTTTCTTTTTGTTTTGTTCTTGTTTTCCAGTAACCTTGTTTATTTCAGCATCCTGAAAATCTTGTTTCATACTTTTTCAGCGTTGTTTTTTTTTTGTCGTAGTAGGGTTTTAGTTTTTTTTACTTGTTTTAGGGTTCCGTACCTTAAAAGGAAAAAACGGAACTCTTATAGGATCACTTTGTTGTCCGTCCTTTTGTCTGTCTGACTGTCTGTCTGTCTGTCTGTCAAGACCCTTTATCTCGGGAACGCGTGGAGGTATCGAGTTGAAATTAAAACTGTGAAAGCTGTGAAAAAAATCAAACATCTGAGTTAACGGAAAGAAGATACGACCGTTTATGTCACAAACAACGTGTATTTCGACACTCTCAAGGGAATCAAAATTCATCAGGTATGAAGCAAGGTCTCATAACACAAGTTTAGGAATAATCTGAAAACTGTAAATTTGTCGTTACGTCATAAAAAAAAACTTTTCTTGCGATTCGGAAAAATCTTCGTAACTCAATTCGGGAATTGAACTGTTTTCTTAGGTAAGTTTGTAAGAAACCCGCAGTGCGTTAGTCCGACCCGCACTAGCCCAGTTTTTTCTAATATCACGTGGGCAAAGTCACTGACAGTAGCTGTTAGTTTTATACATATCGTAATATCAAATCTAAAACTAATATTTGATATTCCTCCTAGTTTTTAGATTTGAGACTCAGATACCGGACATCAATCAGGTAGCACCAGTACCATAAGCCATAACTTGATATAAGATACACAGCAAGCGTTACCTTCACAGGAAACCGGCAATTATAAACTCAAATCTTCGACAAAGCCGTGATTCATTGTTTTAACTGATGCCAATCAGAAACCTTCCAGAACCTGACCTTGCAACATAATCTTATGGACGTGATGCTTTGAATGTCATCTCCGAAAAGGAAACACGTACCACCTAAACAGAATGAGTGGGTTCTTAGATCAGATACAGATCCCTCCAAGATGTTGTACGGGAGTGATGGAAAAACCTTGAATAGTCTTATTCATAAACCTTGAAAAACAGATACATATGTAGGTAATTTGTCAATAGTCGGAGTTTCCTGGCGTGATCGCATCAGGAAGACATCCGCAGGAGAACCAAGGTTACCGACATAGCCCGGGGAAGCGCCAAACTAAAGTGGCAGTGGGCAGGGCACATTGCTCGCAGAACAGATAGCTTTTGGGTCGAAAGGTCGTGGCGACTTCTGGAGTGGCGACCGCGTACCGGAAGATGCAGCGTTGGAAGGCCTCCTACAAGGTGGACCGATGACCAGGTGAAGGTCGCGGGAATCCGATGGATGCGTCTGTACGTCAACTGTGCGTCTCGCTTCCATCGGATTCCCGTGACCCTAAGTTACTAAGTTTCATCGAAATCTGATCAGCCACCTTTGGGTTAAAAAGATTGCACCCTTTGATTCGCAATTTTTTTTTAATGGATATAAGTTTACACCAGTAAACTGTTTTACGTAACCGTTTTGCCAATCACCATCCCTAGCCATTGTGTAAACGAGGAAACCCTGTATAAACGATTTGAGGCGCGCGTGGAACACTACGCGCCGTCGACAAATAAATTCATTTTGTTTCTTTCATCACACACATGCACACAATTATATTACACATATCATATAGAATCTTTCATTATTAAATTTCTTAATACTGTACCTACCTAGAAAGTGTCAAATGGCCCTAAGGTACCTACATCGCGTGTCGAGATTTCATTAACATACAAGTAGCAATGGCCACTGCGCACAGTCTTGCCATAGAAATAAATTGCAATAACCAAGTCTATTATTCAGAGCAGTGGTGGCCGAGTGGTAACGGCACCAACTTACGAATTGTAGGTCGCGGGTTCAAACCCAGCCAGGCGCATTACTTTGTGTCACCATTGCTCTCAAAACAGTGAAGGAAAACATCGTGAGGAAACCGACATGTCCTAAAACCAAAAATTCGAAGACATGTGACATCCACCAATCCGCACTGGGCCCGCGTGGTGGATTACGACCCATTCCCTCTCCTAGAGAGGAGGCCTGAGTCCCAACAGTAGGAACATTATAAGGCCGACTATGCTAACCAAGGGGGTTACCATGACGTTTAAAGTAAGATTGTTTTATTCCTATTCCATTGTGGGTAAGAGATGGCGCTAGACAACCTGTATAGCTCTGTCTCTTACCCACACAGAAATAAGAATGAAACAATATTACTTTGAACGTCATGGTACAGGGGCAAGTCTATGACTCGTTATGCTTGAAAGATTGAAAATGCATTTTCTGGAATCTATTTTGTTTTTATGTTGCCCCGCATTATGAATGACTCTTGGATCGTGGTACGTTTACAATCATGTAAAGTCACACACAAGACACCTTTTTTTTCGGTGGGAAAATCATAATATAATAATAATAATAATAATAACCCCATCGCCGTATCTCTACGTTGACGTCGTGGTGGGGCTTGCGTGCTCCAATATACCCTAGGTCTGTATCGGTAAAGTTTGCTTTGCCGTAATATGCCTTGGGTGAGGGGCCAGACTAAGAGAGATACAATCCGCAGTGCAGTTTTGTGGCGAACTGTTGGGCATTAGCGACCCCACGGACCCGATCTCCCGGGAGAATTCTTGTTCTTCATCTCCGGCTTGCCTTTATTGGCCGGCCGTAGTGAACACTGACGAGGAACTGAGCTCCCACCTCTCTCTTGCCTTTATTGGCTGGCTTGGGTGGAGATTCGCAAGAGCAAACGTGCTCGGGAGAAGGATGTATAATCCAGTAAGGTGCTGGTAGGGATCTTGACCGTACTTCCGGGATTGTCCTGATAGCCGTGGTATACCTCTCCACTCCTTAAGCACCTCAGGATATGTTGCCCTCTTGTTGCTACGTCACTTCGTGCTAGCCGCCGTTTTTGGGGGCCCATTTATTGAGTGTGCAAGTCACCCCCTGCCTTTTTTCGATGCATATTAATAACGTTGTTCAGGCAGGGGCCATAGTCTTGACATAGTTCCATGTTACCAGTCCACTTAAGACTCCAAAAACCATAGCCCTATTATCTTTGTTCTCCATATGTCGCAACAGTTTTTCAATAACCGGGGGTTGTCCTTGGGTGCACTAGCATAGCGCGTACAGGGATAATCGTCGGTTGGTATCATGTTCCATTATAATTGTCTAAAGGGCCTCTGCGAGTTGGCTTCGGCTCCTCGTACGCCTCCCAAAGGTCCAGGACCTCAGGGTCCTGAGATAAATAAAATATATAAAAATAATAATAATAATATTCCACAACTATCACACAACGCCGTCTAGTCCCAAGCTAAGCAGAGCTTGTGTTATGGGTACTAGACAACTGATAAACATACTTAATACATACATATATAGATAAATTACACCCAGACACAGAAAAAATGATCGTGCTCATCACACAAACATTTCATCACATCACACAATCATCCAATGGCATCCCCCGCTCTTTGAGCGGAGCGAAAGGATGTGTCAGACTTTTACTGATTAAAAACCCACTACTGTTCCTTCGTTGTCTTTCATACCAAGGACGAGTCTTCCTTTCAGAAGCAGACCTAGACCCGGAACAACTATCTGTTGGCCATTTGTTTGTTACGTGCGGGTATCGAACCCTCGATACGCAGCACAGCAGCCACTGCGCCTACTATGCCATCTATTGTGCCTATGTAGAGCACAACCATTGTTTACTATCGGGCGAGATCCAGTTACGAGCGGGCTCAGAAGATGTAAAAACAAATAAAAAGGTTAAGGGGCCGCAAACTCTCACAATTTTTCTTTTTAGGGTTCCGTACCTCAAAAGGAAAAAACGGAACCTTTATAGGATCACTTTGTTGTCCGTCTGTCTGTCTGTCTGTCTGTCAAGACCCTTTATCTCGGGAACGCGTGGAGGTATCGAGTTGAAATTAAAACCGTATACTAAGGTCTGCGGTTCCTTGAAGTTGTGAAAAAATCAAATTTCTGAGTAAACGAACAAAAAAGATACGGCCGTTTATGTCGCAAAAAACGTATATATTTCGACACTCTCAAGGGAATCAAAATTCAGAGGGTACTTTTCCTTAACCTAGAATCCTAAAATTTGGCACGAAGCAAGGTCTCATAGCACAAGTATAGGAAAAAATCTTAAAACTGTTAATTTGTAGTTACAACACAATAAAAAACTTTTTACAAAAAAAATACAACCGACTTCAATGTTAATAAAAAAACACTGAAAAGTGCAAAATAACTTTAATTTCGGAAGTCGGTGTTCCTATAATAGTTTTGACTCTTCGTTATTTAACACCGACTTCCGAAATTAAAGTTATTTTGCACTTTTCAGTGTTTTTTTATTAACATTGAAGTCGGTTGTATTTTTTTTGTAAAAAGTTTTTTATTTTACACTTTTTAGTTATGGTACCACCACTAAAAAGTACCCCTCAGCCATAATTAAATACTTTATAGCCAGAGTACATCTCATGACAATTCTAACAATACCAAACACGGTTAGATTAAATTATTTTACTACAGAGTTTCGGTGCCTAACTTCAGGCTTCATCATCAGATCAGTTCGAATTCCCCCTCTTCTTTCAGTCAGTCATCGACTACACGTATAAATGAAGCAATTTTACTTGTTACGACAGTTCTGCTGTGATCCTATAAGGAGTTCTGTTCCATATCTTCGAAGTTCATGATCAGATCATAACAATATTTCTATGGGACCAACTCGGAAGTATAACCTTCCAATAAAAAAAAAAATGTTTTAAATCGGTCCACAATTGACCTAGAAATCGGTGAACATACATAAAAAAAAAAATAAAAAACATACATTCAACCGAACATATAACCTCCTCCTTTTTGAAGTCGGTTAAAAACAAAAACTGTTTTTGCGATTCGGACAAATCTTCGTAACTCAATTAGGGAATTGTACTGTTTTCATAGGTAAGATTGTACGGAACCCTCAGTGCGCGTGTCCGAGTTGCACTTGCCCAGTTTTTTGTGTTAATTGTGTTAGTGGCGACTATTTTGCCAGTGTTACGTTGAGATGACAGCAGAGTGAGGACCACCGTGGTATTGTTGATCGAAGTTAGTCCAGCTGAAATTTTTCATACACTCTCTCATTATAAATAAAGTGCTTGGACCGCTCTCAAATCTCTGGTGAAGCGAGATATGGGTTGCGTCAATTTAGCAATTATTAAAATGACGTCATAAATCACGATTACATTAACCACTAAAATTCGAGCAGTTATAATTAAGGACTATAGTTTTAACCGTAACTATAACTCTTAACAACCCGAATTTGAAAGAAGACGACAAATGACAACGTTTTTTTTTTTTTTTTTTTTTAATTGATATAAACTAGTGCTTGACTGCGATTCCACCTGATGGTAAGTAGTAATGCAACCGTTGATGGTGAGGCGCACTAATTTATTGAGAGCCTATTCACTCTAGCCTTGAAGAGACCCAAATTATAATCGGACGGGAAAATCTTGTTTCAACTAAGGTTTTGCATGATAAAGAAGAAAAAATCATTAATAAAGTTACTGTTAAAATTAACTTTGACTGAAACTTCTTCTTCTTGGTTTTTTATTTTTTAGGTGGGAAATCATCTAATGACATCTCCCGCCTTGGGCGGAGCGCGAGAGCGTGTCAGACTTTTACTGAATAAAAACCCACTCGTTTGTTCCTTCTTAGCCTTGTGTTCCAGGGCCCCGGGGTTCATTTTCACTTAACCCATGGACCCAGTAGGCTTCGACACTGCTGGGCCCTTACGATTTGCTGACATCTCCTTGAGGCGTGTGTGGAACACTACGCGCCGTGGACGACTTGGGCTCGGTCTGGACGGTTACCGGACGACCGCACGGTGGCTGGAAATCAGGATCGGGATTCCGGCGGCTGGGGCGTGAGGGCGTTATGTAACGACTTATGTTTATGTGTAGTGTGCTGTATGTACACATAATAATATCTATTTTTTAGTTTTAAGTTAGATTTAATTTATGTGTTTAATTTTTTTCTTTGCACATTTAAGTTCCTCAAATGTAAAATTTCTTTCTTACTCATATGGTTTCCTTTTCCTGTAAGAAAACCCAGTTGTGGGTTAAGCTCGCCTATGTACATCAACTGTCCTATTTTTATTGTCTGTATAAAATGGTGTGTCAATAAAGAATATAAAAGAAAGTTAGCGTCCCTTTTGTTAATTTAGAGAAAGTTTTAGTCCTCTTTTTCAGTCAATCAAGCAGATTCAGGAATATTTAGGCTTTACACCTTTGCTTTAAGCTGAATTACATGAAAAAAAATTGAATTTTTCTCAGTAATTAAGTAGGTACTTACTGTAGCATAAAAATATAATTACTAAGTTTAAAAATCTAATATGTTCATTAATTGGAACATAAATAAAAATCAATCAAAGAACGACACGAAAAACTAAAACAAGGCCATATTTTTTTTACAATAGGCTGTATGAAGATGCGCTTCCAACATGGCAACCATATAAAAACAACTGCCGCATAAACTGTATCAGTGCGTTAACAGAACTGGGCCAGTGCGTTCCATTCTAATTTCAAATTCGCCCGCCATTTCTATTGCGAACTTAAATCAAAATAGTGACTTTTTACTTTTGAGTTGTGTTGCATTTGGAAAAAAGGTAATTTATTTTTCTTGATTTCGTTAGCTAATTAAAATAAGTTTTAATAACAAGGAGATTCTGTACAGTACAAAGCAGGCAATTAAATACCTAAATAATTTGTTAAAATTAATTAAAATAGTCAATGAGATAGCATCCATCTAAAAATATGTAAAGTAAGTAGGTACTTTATTATAATTTTCCCGGAAAAAATCGGTAACCAATAACATAAAGGATTTTTTTTTTCGGTGGGAAAATCATCTTATGACATCCCCCGCCCTTGGGCGAGGCGGGAGATAGTGTCAGACTTTTACTGACTAAAAACCCACTCCTGTTCCTTCGTTGCCTTTCGTACCAGGGCCGAGTCTTCCTTTCAGAATCAGACCCTAAGGCCTATTTTTTTTTTGGGTTGGGAGTTCTAAACCATAGATAAAAAAATACTTCTATCGAGAACAGCTTTAGATAATATTGCCCTGATGAAAAAAAACGAGTTTTTAATATCAAAAATGTGCCGCTCTTTGTCGCCATAAAAGCAAATTTATTAAGAATGTCTGCAATCTAGATCTGTTTGTATTACCGAAAACATGTTAAAAATCAATGTGATTAATGTTTTTTTTTCCCATTCTTATGTATAGCAAAATGTCTTATGGTTGTATCTGTGGACAACGTTGTTTATATCAATGTATTTGTAAAACTTTTGTAAATAATTTATTTTTGTAATACTCACTAAATATGTTATTAGTATCCCCAATAAATAAAATAAAAAATACAATAATATTACAGATAGGCAAGTAACATCCCTAAAGAGAATTTTCATCCTGAAAAGTAAAATCTGGTACAATCGGCAATGTAGTTTTCTGATTTTCTAATAATTTAACAGAGGGACTTTGTTGACTTCATCTACTCTATTTAAATTTGGAACGTTCTTTTTGTGAATCGACAGTCGATTGATACAATAGAGTGTGACAGAGATGTATTTCGTTCACTCTGTCACGAAAATTACAAAAAAAATCCTTCATTCCCACCTGTAAACTTCAGTTGTCCTTTTCGTTCCAAGACTAGGGTAACTCTATTGAAAATTGCCACGGCAAGAATCATAGATATTATTATTATTATTATTATTTTATTCATTTAAACCAGTGCTTGGCTGCGATCCCACCTGATGGTAAGCAGCGATGCAATAATTGATGGTGAGGCGCACTAGTTTATTAAGAGCCCGAGCATTATTATCAATGTTTTAACCGATAAATATACTGGGTGTCTTTGAAATCGACGCACAAACGAATACCGTGGATCCAGTACATGATTCTGGACCCCCAGTGGTGGAATTTTTCGTCAATTTTTTCCTATTTTTTTTTCCGTTTTTTTTTTTTAATTTAAACTGTATAAAATAGTTATTCTAACATTTTTAGTGATTAAAAAAATGAATTAATTACTTTTAAAATTAAAAATGTCATCGGTGTTGATTAGAATTATGATTGTATTTACTCCGATGACATTTTAATTACTTACCTAATGAATTTTTAATTCAAAAATTTTATTTGTTTTTTTTTTTACTAAAAATATCATCGGGGTTGGTTAGAATAACAATTTTACACAGTTTAATAATCTTTACTTGGTTTAAAATTCATCGATTTCGTTTCATAATTGACAGAATATTTTGAGAAAAGTTTATGATAATCTGTGTTTCCTGATGGCTACAACCCGGGAATGTTTAAGTCAAGAGTGAATAGGTTACTTCTAGTCTAGGTAAGCGCGCTCCATCGTCGACCGCATCGTTGCTTTCCATCAGGTGAGATAGCGGTCAAGCGCGAACCTATCAAGAATTAAAAAAATACGTTTATACTTTCATGGTTATTATTTATCTATAATTATAAACTTTATTGTACACAAAATAATAAATATTACAATTTGAGCCTTAAATTTATAAACATACAATAGGCGCCCTTATCGCATTCTGCGATCTCTTCCACGCAACCTAGAATGGAGAGTGATTGCCTGGATACAAAATGGGGTTGCACTTGGTGCATTACAAAACAAGCTAAACCATTTGTGGAAAAACATATTTAACACTAAAGTAGATACATAAATACATACATTAAGATATTGATAGTCTTAATAGCTGAGCAATAAGAGCGGCTTTCGTACTTCATGTGTTATTACCAGAGATCGAAATTAGGTAGAGTTAAACATGTACTTCGGGATTCCCGGGATTTGATAATGATAATGAAAAATCCCGTGTAGCCAACAATATTACAAATAAATAATAATAAAAACCTCAGAGATAGATAAGATAAATAAAACAAAGATAATTAACATACAATTTCTATTAGTATTTTTCATTGAAAAAGATCTCTCTACGTCAACTGAGGTGAGGTTAACAAATTTATACACTTCCTCCTCCTCGTCATTAATGCAGGAAGAAATTTTTTCTGCTATATTTCTGCGAGTGTCATAAAAAAAAATCTGATTCAATTAATCTCGGGATTTGTGGCATATCCACTTTATTCTTTCGCTGTATGAAATCGGTATGAGTACTTAAATAACTCTACCTAATTTCGACTGATGTGTGTAACGAAAAACAAAGGCATGCTGAGTGTTATTAATATTATTATATCCCATCAAAATTTGATAGTTTTTAAATATTATAATATCCGTGACTTATCGAGAAGAAAGAATTTACAATCTCGAAAGATTTATTATAAAGTTACGGGGCGTTTGTAATCTGGGGACGAACCATGACATGTTAAGGCATAGTCCCTTAAACATCTGGCTGGAATTAAATGCAGACATACTTGTGCCGCATAATGGTGTGAATTTTGAAAAATCTCATTTTAGTGCTCGTTAGCGTCATAGAAGGAAACCTTGTGCAAAATTTCATGCTCCTAGGCCCTACCGTTACGGTCATGCGTTGATTGTCAGTCAGTCAGATTCTCCTTTTACACCTATCACCATCACCATATATATGTCGTGGCCAGGTCTTAGAAATTGATCACTTTCATCATATGGCCAAGTAAAACCAGCCCTCCTAGCCAAGTTATAATCGTATCGTTCGCACCGAACGCCTCGAGTAGGCCACGCCTCCGATTCCTTTGTTCTGACGTCATCTCAACGCTCAATCACGTGGTCAGAACAAAGGAATCGGAGGCGTGGCCTACTCGAGGCGTTCGGCGCGAACGAAACGATTGTAACTTGGCTAGGGGGGCAGATCGATTTAAACGTTAAAGTTTGGTGATATTTCAATCTTCGTTTGGCCTACTTTCTTTAGACCTTTTATTATCATTGAAATCCTACATCAATGATATGGCCAAACGAGAATTGACAAATCATCAAATGTTAACGTTTAAACGATCTGGCCAGTTTTAGTTGGCCATATCATGAAGTGATCAATTTCTATGATAGATTTAGAAGATTACTAGTCCATTAAAAGATTTTGGCTCAATACCATTTTATTTCTATTTATGCTATTTTATTTATACTTATCAGAAATTAAAATACCGTTATTCATAGCTTCAAATGGTGTCTTGTAGTAGGTATCCTAATTAGGACTTTTTCAAAAAACAATAATAACAAGAAACAATTATCTGGACTGTACCTACCTATTAGCAGAATAGGTACTTACCTATCAGTTTCCTAACGATATTTACCTCTATAAACAACGAGTAATTGCCACATAATTAACAGTTTTCGTTAAAGCAGTAAAAACTATACAAAACTATGGGAAAACTATAATCTGATCACTATAAATCTTCTCCTAAACTTTTATGTAATTGTTTTAATTGTGAACGCATTTTCTAAGACGTTTCTTACATAAGAGATAAGCGCTGCCATCTTGCGTGGGAGTGGGCCATTGTGTACATGAGATACGGTAGATGGCCGAGGATTAGATTTTAGATTTAGAAGGTGTGGAGATAGGCCGTAGTTTCTGGTTCTCAGTTACGAATATATCAGATAAAGTCACAGTCAAAAAAGGTTCTTTGCGTCAAGGTATTTTTAGGGTTCCGTACCTCAAAAGGAAAAAAACGGAACCCTTATAGGATCACTTTGTTGTCCGTCCGTCCGTCTGTCTGTCTGTCTGTCTGTCTGTCAAGACCCTTTATCTCGGGAACACGTGAAGGTATCGAGTTGAAATTAAAACCATATAGGTACTCAAGTCTGCGGTCTCTTGAAGCTGTGAAAAAATCTAATTTCTAAATTAACGAAAAAAAAAGATACGGTCGCATATGTCTCAAAAAACGTGCATTTCGACACTCGAAAAAATCAATATTCATAGGGTACTTCCCGTTGACCCAGAATCCTGAAATTTTGCTTAAAACAAGTTCTTATAGCACAGGTACAGGAATAAATCTGAAAACTCTAAATTTGTTGTTGCGTCACAACAAAAAAAAAGAAATTCGATTCGGAAAAAATCTTTTAAAACTCCATTCGGGAATTGAACTGTTAGGTAAGTTTGTACGGAACCCTCAGGGCGCGAGTCCGACTCGCACGTGCCTAGTTTTTTTTAGTTGGGAAATTATCCTTAAATATGATTAAAAGAGTAACCATGGAGTTTCTTGCCGGTTCTTCTCCGTAGGAAACGACCACTTGGAACCGTGCGCTAGCTTCTGACATTTTGTAAAGGCCTGTGTAAAATAAATAAGGAGTTTGATCCAATGACTTCTCCCGCTCTCGGGTCAGGGCTTTACTGACTAAAACCCACTCCTGCTTTGCCTTGTTTTCCAGGACCCCGGGGTTCCCTTTCAGACAACCCATGGTTACTTCCAGGTCTGGTCGCTTGATTAACAATGAATCGGCTTTCAGTCAACAGACGTCCACGTCCAAATGTCCCACAACAAACGGTCTTGAGCGTCTCGCATCCATTGAATTCTCTCGATCCTCACCAGGTCATCTGTTGACCTTGTGGGCCTTACAGCGCTGCGTCTACTCTCGTCTCTCTGCCACTCTAGCCCATGTGACTGAGCGTTGAGATGACTTCAGAACAAAGGAATCGGAGGCGTGGCCCTCGTTCGACGCAAGGGAATCAAAACGAAACGGTCGTAACTTGGCTAGGGGGGCAGAACGTTTCGGTACCATCGACAATCTTTTCTGCAAGCAATGTACCCTGCCCACTGCCACTTAAGTATGGCGATTCTTCAGACAATTTTAATAACCTTGGTTCTCCTGCACATATCTTCATTCCTGGTGCGATCACGCCAGGAAACCACGAGCATAGCCTTTTCTATTGCCCTTTGAGTGACTTTAAGCATTCTGTGACTTCGTTTCAGGGTTATGTCATAACTGGCAACACGCATTGGAATCAGCTTTACCAAGTTACTATTACTATAGGTCAAAGTATCTGAATTACACTCAGTTGCTAGTCCAAAATTAAATTAAAATAGAGGCCTATGTCTAACAGTGGGCGTTTTTCGGCTGAAATGATGATGATGATAATTCATATCCATATATTATAAGTAAATGCAAAAATAACTCTAAGTAACCTATTCACTCTTGACTTAAAGGCCCCTAGGTTGTATGTAGCTATCAGAAATAGACTCCAGCAGGAAGTTCATCTCCTTAGCTCTACGGATGATAATTCTTTTTAGCAGTTTCCATATCTACAGTGTATTATTATGTGGTATATTAATTTGTATATTATGTCTTTGCAGGTGTCGCATAATCTCTCTACAATGGTGCATTATAAGGTATGTTATAGTAATAGATTATTTTTTTGTTTTTGGATGGTGATTTTAAAAAAAAGATATTTTTCATGGAAAAAAGCTACTGTTTTAAGAGGATCCTTTTTCACTCGCCTATCGTCAACATAGAGCATGGTTTAAAAGCTTATCACTTCATCTAGCGCAATCCAATGCGATGTTTGACGAAAAGGCAACGCGATAAAAGAGAGATAACGCCTAAAAACTCTGTTAGCATTCGGTAATTCCGTGATTTACTCGAATATTTTACAAAACTTGTTCCTGGAAATACAGGTTTTTTTTAAACCCTTAAAAGTTTTTGAAAAAAATGACGTCATTTAGAATCTTGATTAAATTTGCAAGGCATCTATTTTTATACTTTTTGAAGTTTTAAGTAAATTACAAAGTATCAAAGTTCATGCAAAATAGCAGATTATCAGAGGTCTTCACTGGATTAGTTTTACACAAATTTATAAATTGATTTCAATAGAAACCCAGATAATATCCACAATATACTGTGTTTCCAAAATATCTAATGGAAAATGTGTAAACCAGTGTAAACATAATTGCGTAAGAGTGGTTGTATGAAAAACAGTGAAAATGTGTGTTGAGTTTCATCGCCTTAATTTAATTTTGCATGTGGAAGTGATGGCGATGTCACGATGTAGTAGCGTAGCGTAACGTTTATAGTCAAGGGTCACCGGTTGAGAGATATACGGAACAGGGTGTAAACTCTCGCAAAGCTCCGCTGAATAGGAAGGGTATGGTGTAGTGATTGATGTAACGAATGTTAGATTTGTCACATTCGCGAATGCGAATGCATGCTAATGCGAATATTGACTTTCAAATAAAGTACGCGCAAAATGTCACACAGGTTTGACATTTCGTGTCAACTAACCAAACATAGCAGAGCCGTTACTGATTGAACAAAGCTATAATAATATTAAGTTCATTTGAACAGATTAGTTATGATTTTAGTTTAGGTTAGTTGGTATTATTGTATTTGTTAAATTTAATTAATATAAAAACATGACTATGACTCCAAACTTATCTAACATGTTCTTTTATTTTTAAATAAAAGAACACTGAAAATGTGACACTGAAAATGTGAAATGCAAGTTGTGTGATAGAAAAATATTAAAGTACGTACCTAAAGATAAAATTATAAAATCATGTCAGTTGTATTGTAATTTTATATCTATTCAATCAATATTATTTCTTTTTTGTTTGTCAAAAAAATTCGCTAAACATTCGCATGTTTCTTGCAAATACAAATGCTAATGTCCAATAATGTGCGAATATTCGTGGATGCGAATGCGAATACGAATATTCGTTATATCTCTAGTATGGTGTCTGGTCCGGGCAATTCGGCGGGATGATTTTGAGTTTATATATATGTTCTAATCGCGAAATGTGACCTGCTGTGACAAGAATGAGGGGGGGGGGGGGGGCAGATAAAATCATCATGAAATCCGTGTGACGCAATTTATGGATGGTACCTTACCTATCTAAGTGGACGTTATTTTATCATCAACTTGTTAGGTAGTAGCCAAATGCGTCATGGTTGGCAGCCCTCGTCACAGTAATGACATGATAACCCACGGAAGTATAGGTAAAATTACATAATGTATGACAGAATAATTTATTCGAGAGATTTTTCAATTTTCATCTCAGTTGGAGACAAGTGGCTTAGTAGGTCGATCGGTCAAGATTTTTATAGTATGTTCATTGGAGCTTGTAATATTCTATGGGCGATAGAGAATCATGGTGTAGCATTCAGTGGAAGTGGACATCCCACCTATACGCACAAAACGTTTTGGGAACACATTCATAGTGCGTACAGCTAAGGAGTGGAATTCCTTGCCGGAATCTGTTTTTCCTGATGGCTACAACCCGGGAATCTTTAAGTCAAGAGTGAATAGGTTACTTCTAGGTAAGCGCGCTCCATCGTCGACCGCATCGTCGCTTTCCATCTGGTGAGTTAGCGGTCAAGCGCGAACCTATCAAGAATAAAAAAAAAAAAAAAAGTCTACTCCGCTTGGGTCCGGTGGGGCACCATCGTGCCCTTGATGAGCGAGAGAAAATGGGATGCGGTCGCCTCCTTCTGTGTAGCATTACTGCTACATCCCATGAGGGAATGGACGTCCTCATGTCCCAGCCTGTGCCAAAGAAGCCCCGGGTGTTGGGAGTCTCGGGGCGATTGCATTCTGTCCATCTCTCCGATATAGCAAGCCCGTACGTGTCGACGGCGCGTAGTAATAATAATAATACGCCTTCCAAAGGTCCAGAACCTCAGGGTCATGAGATATATAAATGCATAAATAATAATATTCCACAACTATCACACAAAGTCATCTAGTTTCAAACTAAGCAGAGCTTGTGCTATAAATACTAGACAACTGATAAACATACTTATATACTTATTTCTAAATACATACAAATTATAGATAAATTCCACCCAGACACAGAAAAAATTATCATGCTCATTACACTTTTGTCCTGGGTGGGAATCGAACCCATAACCACCGGCTTAGCAGTCAGGGCCACTCCACTAAACCAACAGGCCAGTCAAAGTCAAGTAGTGTCCCACGCGTGCTTCGAAGAGATGTCAGCAAAACTGGAGAAGTCTAGTAAGGCCGATGCCTGCTAGGGCTGGGAGAACGTTTGAGAGAGTGACCGTGGCCCTCGAACGCAAAGTCTTGTAAGGCCGATGCTAGCTAGGGCTGGGAGAACGTTTGAGAGAGTGAACGTGGCCCTCGAACGCAAATTCTGTAAGACCGATGCCTGCTAGGGCTGGGAGAACGTTTGAGAAAGTGACCGTGGTCCTCGAACGCAAAGTTTTGTAAGGCCAATGCCTGCTGGGGCAGCGAGAACGTTTGAGAGAGTGACCGTGGCCCTCAAACGCAAAGGGCATCTGAAGGATACGGTCCGGATAGGTATTAGTCAGTAGAATTTTGACGCACCCTCTCGCTAAGGAGACGGCAGATCGCGTGAGGCAACGGTCTTCACGCCCCAACCGCCGCCGGGATTCCGATCCCGATTTCCGGCCACCGTAGGCGCGGGTTTGCGGACCGCGAGCAATGGGTGGCTCGCCGTCCGATCGTCCGGTACTGTTCCACGCGCGCCTCAAGGAGATGTCAGCAACCGTAGGGGCCCAGCAGGGTCGAAGCCTACTGGGCCCATGGGTGATGCGAAAGAGATCCCCGGGGCCCTGGAAAAATGGCAAAGAAGGAACAGGAGAAGGTTTTTAGTCAGTAAAAGTCTGACACTATCTCCCGCTCCGCCCAAGAGCGGGATCTGTCATTAGATGATATTCCCAACTTAAAAAAAAAAAACAAAAAAAAACGCACCCTCTTGCACTACCCTCGATGATTTCGCAGCTAAAAAAAAAAATGGACGTTCCAATGTTTGCCAAATTTCTCTCGATCCTCCTCTAATATCAACAAAATCTCTTTCAATGGAATGGATTGTGATTCAGTTTCCACTAATCTATAAATATAAAAGCGAAATACCACTCACTGACTAATCACGAAATCTCAGTAACTATAACACCTACAAACTTAAAATTTGGCAGGTAGGTTCCTTATAGGGTGTAGACATCAGCTAAGAACGGATTTTCCGAAATTCACCCCCTAAGGGGATGAAACGGGGGTCTAAAGTTTGTATAGAGAAACCGACTTTCACGCGGGCGAAGCCGCTGGCAAAAGCTAGTAAAGATATAAATGAACAAGGTTTATTTAAATTGTAGCGACATCTATGGCGTCACATAAGAACTAATCCTGCATCGCGCAATTAAAGTTCTCCGCGCGTTTAGAACATATAGAACAGCCCGAAATCTTCTATCGGGCAGTTGCCTTCCAGGGGGGCTATTGGCTAACTGAATAACAGTTGACAACTAGCATTCGTTGCACACTAAACTTAGTTGTCAACTGACAATTTCATAAAATTGGTATTACGTATCACACAAGTGACTAACAAACTACGGTGGAAATGTGGTGAATTATAAAAATTTAGGGTGCCTATTGTGACCACTCTAAAATTTTATCGACTATTATACAGCTTCAAAAGCTTACACAATCGCAATTTTAAAAGTATCGATACAATAACATCTGTCAAAACGTGTTACGGTGGCTACCAAAGGCACCAGTGGCTAATGACGTCACTGCAGTTGGTCACTGAAGATAGGCAATACGAAACTAGCTGTTTGACAGTTCAATGATGCACATTGTTAACAAGTGATCATCAATTGAACTGTCAACAGAGTTACGCAATAGCCCCGCAGATATAACACCCGTCTGGTCGGAGTATCCTCCCTTTTCAAAGGTTTGCGGGACTTTACTCTCCTTTCCGCCTACCTCCAAAAAATAATTCACACCTGTTCGGAACCGGAGCCGATCACTAGGGCCATATAAATATGATGTCATTACATGTATTGTATACATTATATTTTAGCAATATACAATTACGAGTAGTAACATGAACTTATTATTTAAACTATTTCGTAATGTGTCACAATGCACGCTCAATTATTTATCTGTCGTACAGCTTGATGAACGCAATTTGAACTGGTAATGTTATATTGTTATTTTGAAACGTTGTGTTTACCCAATGTCATGAAGCTGATTACTTGTGATCAGACCTGTACCATGACGCTTAAAGTAAGATTGTTTCATTCTTATTTCCAGTGTGGGTAAGAGATGGCGCTAGACAACCTGTATAGCTCTGTCTCTTACCCACACTGAAATAAGAATGAATCAATCTTACTTTAAACGTTATGGTAACCCCGCAGGTAAAGGGCCTATTACACTACTCGATATTCAGACAGTCTTAGTCGATGTCGTGTAGTGTAATAAGGGTTAGACTGGTCTTACTCGGAACAAAAAATAAGACAGTCTGAATATCGTGTGCTGAATATCGCGTAGTGTAATAGGCCCTTAAGTATTGTCACACTGTCTTCCTAAAGCGCCTATTACACCGCTCGATATTCCGACAGTCTTAAGGGCCTATTACACTACTCGATATTCAGACAGTCTTAGTCGATGTCGCGTAGTGTAATAAGGGTTAGACCGGTCTTACTCGGAACAAAAAATAAGACAGATTGAATATCGTGTGCTGAATATTGCGTAGTGTAATAGGCCCTTTAGTCTATGTAGCGTCACACAAGAAAAAGAGCAACTTACGCCAATTTCGTGTAAAGGAATGAAACAGATGAGATACATAGATAAACATAGACTAAGACTGTCTGAATATCGAGTAGTGTAATAGGCCCTTAAGTTGTGTGTGGTCCTCATAGAGCACGCTATTGTTACCACCTTTTCATGAAAGAAAATAGTGTTTTATTTAATCATTGCAAAAAATACAGTACTTTTAGAAACGAAGGAGGTTTGATAAGAGTTATTTTTTGCCCATCACAACTCAAAAAAAAATGTTTCTGTTTACGACCATTTTTAAATGTATTTGTACAGTTCGCACTCGCGCTCCGGCCAAGAGCGGGGGATGATCATCAGATGATTTTCCCACTAAAAAAACAAAACACAAATCAAGCATACTATCTACTAGATAGTGTTCGACCGAAGTGTCAACTTCGGCCACCTTCGAACACCTTCGTTTTCGGCCAAAATGGGCCAAAGTTAATTAACGTAATCGACTTAATTCCTAATTTTATTTATTTATTTATTAAAACTTCATGCAACACAAAAGTACAAAGGCGGACATATATATATAATTATCATTATATATATATTTAAGTATGTATAAATATCTAAATATCATTTTATAATTTTTGGTATCTTCCATCAAGTGGATAGGTGACCATTCATTTAGTATCTCATCATCATCTTCCTGCCCTTGTCCCGTGTTATTTGGGGTCGGCGCAACACGTTTTTTTCTTCCATTCTGCCCTGTCACTCGTCATACTATCACTAACTTCCTTTTATTTCATATCACTCTTCACACAATCCATCCATCTTTTCTTTGGTCTCCCTCTCCCTCTCCATCCATCCACATGTAAACTCATAACTCTTTTAGTAACATGCGTTTCATCTCTCCTCTTCACATGACCATACCAAGACAAACGATTTCCTTTCAACTTTTTAGTCACTGGCGCCACTTTCAAACTTCCCCTAATATACTCATTTCTCACTTTATCCATTCTCGTCACACCACACATCCATCTTAACATTCTCATCTCCGCTACGTGTAATCTTTTTTCATTCGTCTTTTTCACAGCCCAACATTCTGATCCATACAGTATGACAGGCCTTATCACGGACTTGACCCATTCATTTAGTATCTATTTTTTTTTAAAAAGATGTGAAATCATCATAATAATATATGAGAGCACCAGAGGTCGGAATTAGGTAGAGTTAAACATGTACTTGCTTCGTAATGTTGATATTAATATGGGTCTTCCCGAGATTTCTAATGAAAAATCTTGTGTGGCCAACACTATTACAAATAAATAATAATGGTGCCTTCAAGGCTAGAGTGAATAGGCTCTTAATAAACTAGTGCGCCTCACCATCAATGATTGCATCACTGCTTACCATCAGGTGGGATCACAGTCAAGCACTGGTTGGTGGCAATTAAAAAAAAAAAAAACACCACAGAGATAGAAAAGACAAAAAAAAAAAAAAAAAATACAACCGAATTGATAACCTCCTCCTTTTTTTTGAAGTCGGTTAATAAAAGAAAGATCGTTTATTTGGGGTCGGCGTAACACGTTTTTTTTCTCCCATTCTAAAATTCAAAATATTTTTATTTCACATTGGCCAACATGGGCGCTTATAAGACGTCAGAAGCTAGTGCACGGTTCCAAATTGGTCGTTTCCTATGGAGAAGAACCGGCAAGAAACTCCATGGTTACTCTTTAAAAAAAAGGGGTTGATGTTACAATATTTCCATATTACAGTATTAATAGATATTATGTAAGAACAGTGTAGACCAGTCAATATTGTACCCAAAAGCACAATAAAAATAATCATAATAAAAAAAGTGAGTCGTCGAATAGGAAGTAACCTAAGAATTCGTGGAGTCTACAGTGTTCTCACATTCACATTATAAAAAAGAGGCACTATAAAAAAAAGCAAGAAAAGTATGAATAATTACAAAGTACTATCAATAAATGAGAGGTTAACAAAATAAATTACTGACGAATTTAGGTAGTTGATCGCTCCTCGCATAATCCATCCATCTTTTCTTTTGATTATCTCTCCCTCTCCATCCATCCACATGTAAACTCATAACTCTTTTAGTACCTAACCTATGTTTCATCCCTCCTCTTCACACGGCCATACCAAGACAAACAATCCCCTTTTAACTTACACATTTTTGCCTTTACATCACTTGGTACAATTTAAATGGTGACATAATTCTGGTTGCAACAGCTTTAAGACGCCCATCATTGTCGCAGTGGGTTTACATGGAGTTGAAATAGCATAGTAGTCATGGCTGATACTACGGAAGAGCTCAGCCCAATGCTTAATGACCTCAGTAGAGCTTCCAAAAGAGTTGGACTTAAAATGAACATGGATAAAACCAAAGTCATGATAAATAACCATGTAGTACCCACTCCTATCAAGATCGGAGACTCTACACTCGAAGTTGTTGACGATTATATCTACCTCGGACAGACAGTCAAGTTGGGTAGATCTAATTTCGAGAAAGAGGCTAACCGTCGAATCCTACTCGGCTGAGCAGCATTCGGGAAGCTGCGCGGTGTCTTCTCGTCCAACATACCACAGTGTTTCAAGACGAAAGTCTATGACCAGTGCGTGTTGCTTGTGATGACATACTGAAACGTGGTCGCTCACAATGGCCCTCATCAGAAGGCTTAAAGTCACCCAAAGGGCAATGGAAAGGGCCATGCTCGGAGTTTCCTTGCGTGATCGAATCAGGAATGAAAATATCCGCGGAAGAAGGTTCCAAGGTTACCAACATAGCACGTAAAATCGCCAAACTAAAGTAGCAATGGGCAGGGCACATTGCTCGCACAACGGATGGCCGTTGGGGCCGAAAGGTTCTGGAATGGCGACCACGTACCGGAAGACGTAGCGTTGGAAGGCCTCCTACAAGGTGGACCGATGACTTGGTAACGGTTGCGGGAGTCCGATGGATGCGAGACGCACAGGACCGTTCATTGTGGCGACGCTTGGGGGAGGCATATATCCAGCAGTGGACATCTTTCGGCTGAAATGATGAATTTGATGACGATGATGGCTCAGTAGTTCCTATGAATTTTGATTCCCTTGAGAGTATCGAAACATACGTTTTTTGCGAATATGCATAAACGGCCGTATCTTTTTTCTCTGTTAACTCAGATGTTTGATTTTTTCACACCTTAAAGGGTCGGTAGACCTGAGTATATGGTTTTAATTTCAACTGGATACCTCCACGCGTTCCTGAGATGAAAGGGTCTTGAGAGATAGACAGACAGACAAACGGACAACAAAGTGATCCTATAAGGATTCCACTTTTTCTTTTTGAGGTCGAGAACCCTAAAAACAGAATAAAAACAGTATTTAAGAGGGTTCCCATAAAACAAACGTGACTTTTTGCCGTTTTTTGGTACGAACGTTACGGAACCCTTCGTGCGCGAGTCCGACTCGCATTTAGCCGGTTTTTTTATCTCAGAAAGAAAAACATTTTATTTTGCGGAACAAGGCGCAAATTTAAAACTAACAAATTATAAGTATATTATGTGAAAGAAATATGCGCCACATCCGCGCAAAACGGCCGAACGCTCAGCATAATGCCGTGACCACACGCAAAATGCGATGAGTCTACGGCGCTGGTTTTCAGCATATGTCCTGGGCATATGTCTACGTTAGTTGTTAAGCAACTTTAAATATGGTAAAATACAGAGTGCATGTAAACCTACACTTAAGTAAGAATAACAAAGCAAAGTTTCCGTGGGCAGCGTAGCATGAGAAACTATTGTCTGTAAAGTTAAGTCCTTAGTCTAGGTAATTAATGAACCGATTTTAATGAAACTTGATAAAAAAAACAAAGAATTCTAGGTCTAAAAAGTACGTTTAGAACATTTTCACTTTTAACTTTTAACGAGAACCTCAAGCGGCGGAAATATAACAACCTCGTCGGCAGTTATATTTTTGAGCCGTTTGGGGTTCAAACTCTTGGGCCGTGGGGTCCGAGTGCTCATTCGCTTTTTAAAGAACTATCCACGTTGACACTTCGCGTGACCCAAGGGCTTGCTTTTACCTCGGTCAGAGATTAAGCATTGCCATACAACGTGGCAATGCCGCCAGCCTTTTGGGCACACTTCCAGTCGACAGCGATGCGGAGGAGTTTTATGACGCCATATTTTAGTTAAGAGTAGCCTTTAGTGTATATATTTTGTAGTTTTAATTAGTTAAGTGTTTCTAATTATGTTAAATTACTAATACATGTTCATAATAACAAAATAGTATTTTCACTATCGAAAAGATTTATGGAACGCTTTAAATGTAAGTCAAATTCGTACTTGACCGGTTTTAATGGGTCGTTGGAAAATTTTCTATACCATAAATATTATGAACAATTTTTACGGAGAGAGATTAATCTTTATATAACTAGCTTTTGCCCGCGGCTTCGTCCGCATACGTAAAATATAGCCTATGTCACTCAGGAATAAAGCAGCTTTCTATCGGTGAATTAATTTTAGTAATCGGACCAGTACTTTCAGAGATTACCTCCTACAAACAAAAAAACAAACTTTACCACTTTATAATATTAGTGTAGAAAACTGTTCCGTTTCATTATCTATACAATATTAGATACTCATCATCATCATTTCAGCCGAAAGACCAACAAAAGTCCACTGTTGGACATAGGCCTCCCCCAAGTGTCGCCACAACGACCGCTCGTCTCGTGTCCGCCGAATTCTCGCGACTCTCACCAGATCATCGGTCCACCTTGTGCGAAGCCTTCCAACGCTGTCTTCCGGTACATGGTCGCCACTCCAAAACCTTTCTGCCCTATTTGTTTGGCGAGCAATGTTCTTTGGCCACAGACACTTAAGTTTGGCGATTCTTCGGGCTATGTTGGTACCTATACAACATTAGTTTCACCATCAGGTGAGATTGTGGTCAAACGCGAGCCTATCATTAATAAAAAAAAAAAAGTATATGCGAAACTCAAAACACGTGTCCAGTATTTATAAGTAAAGAATCTATGTACAACATAACTCTATCATGAAAAATCACAAAGTTTTAAGCTTGTTATGTTAGCTGGTTGACCGCACAAATACATAGTCACCGGGCCATCTAGGCGACTTAGGGGTTGTTTTGCTCCCGCATCCAGCTGTGCGCTGACACTTAATGCCCGCAATGACCTGCCGTGACCTGTGTTGTACTTAGTGTCGGTAGTGTCCAACTTGTGATTTTTTTTTTAAATATTCTTGGGAAAAAATATAACATGGTGTAAAAATTATTGGAATCGATTCAGTTACTGATTCTGAACAAACTATATTCAGGTTTTGCATATACTTACTAAAAATAATGTTGTATATACATTTATACAAGTTTATAAAATTAATATCCTAGAAATAGCCAAAGTTCTTGTAGGAAAGGTCAGAGGAACGAGCAAAGCCGCGGCACAAAGATAGAGAAAAATTAGTCCATTAGTCAACTCTCTACCTTTCTAAAATTTGGACAAAAGCCGTGAAAGTCCGACTTCCGCAAATGTAAATATAAAAGAGTTAAATAGATGATGTTTGGTGATAACCCTTTTGTTTTTAATTTTAAAAATACGCCTGGCCAAAAGCACAGTTTTACATTCTATGTAAAACAGTGCCAAAAGTATGCAACATTTCTAAAAAAAAACAATGACGGAAACAACGAAATGAAAGATCCTTTGTTTTTTTAATCTATGTACCTATGATAGTACCTTTGTTCAAATAATAATTAACAGCCTAGATTGTGCCAAGACTTCGAAACCAGAAATCGGTCAAGCGCGAGTAGGACTCGGATACGAAAAGAGTGTCCATGGAGTTTCTTGCACGTTCTTTTCCATAGAGATCTACGTTTTGGAATGTGCAATTTAGCTTCAAAATTTAAACTAGAGGTCTTTAAGATATTGGTCAAACGCGAGCCTGATGGTAAACGTCATGTCGTTAATGGTGTTCTGACATGTCCACTCTGTGCTCGGAGTATTTCGGCTAAGGTATATAAGCAAGTCACATGAGGGCATATAACAGAGCAGCAGATCTGAGCTCACAACCACTATGAGGAGCCAAGGAATGCGGTAGCTGTGGCCGAATTCGGCTAGGTGGCATAATTTTTTAGTGTGATGATGTCCATTGATATCTGAACAAACCTTTTGGATCTGGCGTTTATTCTGTCACACATTTTATATCTTTTCTTTTCCTAGCAATTAGATTAAAAGATACATACGTTAATATTGCATAATCCTGAGACAGTTGGCCAACCATAGGTGCATGGGAGAATGGGAGTAACTCCTTATTCGTTACGTGGGAATTAGCTTCAAGAATACATAACTAATTATGCATGTCGGCCGGTGAAAGGGCCTGTCGGTCACTTGGTACTTAAAGCAGGGTGTTTACTGACGGGTCTACCCACGGCTATGCATGTGGGCGAAGGACCTCGCTCTTTCTTCTTCTCCTTTTCGTGTTGATGGACTCAATTTTTCCGTAAGGGTTCCGTACCTCAAAAGGAAAAAAACGGAACCCTTCTAGGATCACTTTGTTGTCCGTCCGTCTGTCTGTCTGTCAAGACTCTTTATCTCGGGAACCCGTGGAGGTATCGAGTTGAAATTAAAGCCATATACTCACGTCTGCGGTCCCTTAAAGCTGTGAAAAAACTAAACTTCTAAGTTAACGAATAAAAAAGCTACGGCCGTTTATGTTGCAAAAAACGTATATTTCGACACTCTCAAGGGAATCAAAATTTATAGGGTCCATACGTCCCGATGTTCTAGAATCCTGAAATTTGGCATTAAGCAAGGTTTTAACCTTGCTTAATGCAAATTAAAATTAAAATTAATTAATTATTATTATTTAATTGAAATTTCAGGATTCTAGAACATCGGGACGTATGGACCCTATAAATTTTGACCCTATAAATCTGTGCTATAAATAGCACAGATATAGGAATAAATCTTCGAGACTCCATTTGGAAATTGAAGTTTGTAGGGAACCCTTAGTGCGCGAGTCCGCCTCGCACTTGCCCATTTTTTTTAAATATTGATTTTTCTGTACGTGTGTTTGTCACCTAAATTTAATCCAAAACGGTCAAGCCGCTTAGGAGGAGTCCTAAGCGGCTTGACTGTTTTGGATGAAATTTTGTGTGTATATTCGGGTGCGACCCTGGATGGTTTCAAAATACAACTGAACCCGTTAGGTGGTGCTAAAATCAGGTTTTTTTTTTTTTACTAACGATATGCACATTCACAGTAATCTTTCAACTTTCGATTTTTCTGTCTCCAGGTTTTCATGGTGACCCTTCTGGCAGCAGTAGCAAGCAGTGAGCCTCCGGTTTCCGGTTACAACTACCAGCAGCCTGCCAACCACAACAGTTATAACTCGCCAACCAACAATTATTTACCGCCTACAGGTTAGTATTAATACCTGTAGCGACATCTATGTCGCCACATAAGAACTGAACTTCAAAATACCTGTAGCGACATCTATGTCGCCACATAAGAACTAAACTTCAAAATCCTGCATCGCGAGAGTTCAATGCAAACTTTTGGCATGATTTACTTTTTTCCTTTCGCCAGAAATGAAACTTAGGTTTTTATAGGTATTAGAGGACAATCATCATCTTCCTGCCCTAGTCCCGTTTTATTTGGGGTCGGCGCAACACGCTTTTTTCTTCCATTCTGTCCTGTCACTCGTCACGCTATCACTAACTCCCTTTTCTTTCATATCACTTCTCACACAATCCATCCAATATGTTAGAGGACAATATGAGGATTCAAAAGCAAAAAGAACCGGGTCTTTAAATCGTAACCGAACGAAGATAACTATAGAAGCATTGCTAGTATATTTTTTTCAGGCGTTACCTATTTTCTTTATATAATGAAATGGCAATATAATACGTAATATTTTGAGTTTTTAATTAATAAAATAGATTAAGTTGGTTATTATTGTTATATTTTTTCACATTCGCAGTTTTTCATCACTAAAACTAGTAAAAAAATTAGTGATAAACAAATCAAAAAGATACGCGTTAGTGTTGCTATAGTGATTGACAATATTTAATGCGTCATAAAACATCAATTATTATATTATAATTATTATTATTATTAATTGTTTTAAACATCGAAACCAAACCATATTTAACAATGGGAAACTTAAAATATTAGAATATTAGTATTTTTATTACGCCTGATGAAAAATTATAGTAATCTACTAAATAGTCTCTAACTTCGTTTGGTTACGGTTGGTAGACATAATTCTTTTTGCTATTGATTTCTCATAGAGTTCTTTAAGATATGGTCGGACTTCACTTTTGGCAAAAAGAAAAAAAAAATATGCCAGCAATGTATGGAAAAAGTTTTATTCCCCTTTGCAGCCAAAATAGTTAAAAAATGAGGCAGTCAGTCCGGGAGTCAGGACTGTAGTGTTACCCAGAATTTCAATCAATCAATTTGCTCAACTTTATCCCAACTAAGTACGTTGGGGTAAGGCTTCCAGTCATGTCATGGAGCAACTGTCTTTCCAAAACCCAGTAATTGGGTGATACAATACTCCTAAGCGAGACTGGCGTCAGATTTCTGACTTTTTACCATCCGTTAATACTGTGAAAGGTCTACAAATTAGCTTATCATACTTTCCAAGACACTTAATCTTTTTTTTTTAAATTCTCTTTCCATTTGCAATCGGTCGTCAGACCATAAGTAAATTAGTTTTAAAACAAATGGCATTGTGGTGGAGCGGCCAGTGCTGCTCCTCCCACTTATAGAAGGTGGTTTCTCTTCAGCCTTTTCACCACTGCAGTCGGGTTCAACAGTTCAGCAACTAGTAGGTTAGGATGCAAGGTGAGTAATCTTAAAAAAAAAAAAATACGGTCACCCATTCACAAACCGAGAGGTCGCTAAAAGAAGTCGAAGCCGGTAAAGGTAGTGGTCAAAATTGATGTATCGTCATAGACCGCTTATGACATATTCTTACTACATAGTATAAAACAAAGTCGCTTTTCGTGTCTGTCTGTCCCTATATATGCTTAGATCTTTAAAACTACGCAACGGATTTATAATAATAATGGATAATGCGGTATTTTTTAATAGATAGAATGATTCAAGAGGAAGGTTTATGTGTATAATACACGCACAATATAGTAGAGGAACACTGATGATTTTAGAGGTTTCTAATGTGATGTCGTAAATAAACACATTTTTTTGCGCTTACTTAGCAAACGCTGGCTGAACCCTAAGAGCTAGATCAAAATAATCTACTACAGTATTGTACACCTTAAAAAGATCTACAAAAAAGTCCGCGATGGTATATGTCTATCTTTTAGGTATAACCCACAATAACCATTTTTTATCCTTTACTTTTTACGAGAAATAATGGCTTATTTACGAAACGATTTTAAGCAATGCAGCATTAATCTTTATCCAATTATGTACCTTAAATAAATTGTGCATCTAATATTGGCCCTTTACAGCGTGTAATTTAAGTGAATATTTTCGTAGATATTACAGATTTAAAATGCAGGGACATAGCGGTATGCCCTTGGAAATTATTATAATAATAATTTTATTTCGGACACCAAAAATCCATAGGGTGTTAGTAAAATACAAGGATAGAAAAACAAAGAAAAACTTACTGCCTAGTGTTAGTAATTATCAATCTCCGCACAAACTTCTGAAGAATTGGAGAGCCAAAGCTCTCAGCGACCGTTTTCAGGATGCTGTTCTGACTTTCCCTCACTCTCCTCAGTAGCGACGCAGTTTTTTTACGAATATTCGCGTAGAAACCGTCGGTACGGGCTTGCGTAAACATCTCCGACGCGCTACAGTAGCGAGGTAGTCTCAACAGCATCCTGAAAGCATTATTATATTGGACGCGCAGGACATCCAGCGATCTCTTAGTATAATTGACCCATAGACTGCCCGTGTACAGACTTTGGCAATAAGACTTGAAAAGTGTTATTTTTACTTGGTCTGTACACCGCGCAAATCTACGGGACAACATATTACTCCGGACCGCTAGGGCCCTGCGCTCCCTCTCAATATAGCATAAGCATAATAAGCATAATCAGCCTTATAATGTTCCCACTGCTGGGACTCAGGCCTCTTCTCTAGGAGAGGAATGGGCCGTAATCCACCACGCAGGCCCAGTGTGGCTTGGTGGATGTCACATGTCTTCGAATTTTTAGTTCTAGAACATGCCGGTTTCCTCACGATGTTTTCCTTTACCTTCACCAGAAATGATTATAAAGCTTAATTTTCATGTCTTCAGGTTTTACATCGCCAAGTAACAATTACCTGCCTCCCACGTTCGCGGCAGGATCCCAGCACCACAATCCCGGGCACCAGCACGGGAGCGCGCACAGTCACGGCCACGATCACGAAGTTGTGAGTACCATTCAATCTTAAAATGACGGCACGGCTGGCGCAGTGGTTAAGCGTTTGGCTGCTACGCTGCATATTGCGGGTTCGATTCCCGCATGCAACAAATATTTGAATGACCTAGATATAGGTGTTCCGGGTCAGACTCAAACCAGTACTTTCAGAGATAACCTATTACAAAAAAAAAAAACAAACTTTACCTCTTTATTATATTATACTAGCTTTTGCCAGCGGTTTCGCCCGTGTGATGGTAGGTTTTTCCACAGAAACTTTGGACCCCCGTTTCATCCCCTTAGGGGGTGAATTACGGAAAATTCTCTCTTAATGCTCGCCTACATCGTAAAAGGAAACCTTGTGCAAAATTTCACGCTCCTAGGCCCTGTAGTTTTGGTTGTGCGTTGATATGTCAGTCAGTCAGTTTCTCCTTTTATATATTAAATATAGATAAGAAATAAAAATTTCTTATTACAATTAGCGTCTGGTACTGTGATCTTAACTGGATATTGTTATTTTTTTTTTTGATTGCTTATTGCAAAAACATTGGTTGAAAATGTACAATTATGAAAACGAACTCTCCTGATTAAATGAATTTTTGTCTTACTACCTTATGCGAAATAATCTAGTTCTTACTGGTCGACAATAGGCAATAACAATGACCAATCATCGAACATTTTAGCATTCCTTAGTTAATATCGCTAATTAGAAAGTTACTCTTGACGGCTAGACTTACGAAAATAGGACTTGCGAAGTCTGAATCCAAGACGTCGTAGGTCGGGAGTTATAGGACGATTTCTAGTCACTGCAGGCGCGGGCTTGTGGACGGCGAGCAGTGGGTAGCTCGCCGTCCGGCCGTCCGGAAAGAACCAAGCCCTGGTCAACGGCGCGTGGAACACAGAGCGCTTCAAAGATATATTAGCAAAATTGGTAGGGCCAGTAGTTCCGACGCCTGCCAGGGCTATGGATTGTTTGAAGGAGTTACCGGTAGCCCTGGTAAAAAGGGTAACTGAAGAAACACTGTAGGGTTTTAGTCAGCAAAAGACTGAAATTCCCTCCCACTCCATGCAGAGCGCGAAAAGTTATTTGATGATATGCCTCGTAAAAAATAGATAGGCACCTGACAGTTAATACCACTTACCATAATATTATGTAACCCAAAAGAAAAACAATTGTTAAGATAGAAGAAAGAAAGGATGATCTTGAAAATTACTATAGTGCTAGCTTTATTTTCTTTAATGTTAAATATGACTTGTCAGTAAAAACACTTAACTAATTAAAACTATATATACACTAAAGGCAAAAACTACTAGCTAAAATATGGCGTCATAAAATTCCTACCTTATTTCCGTGGAAGATGGGTAGGCCTTTAGTGTGGGACGCTACCTGTGTCGACACTCTTGCGCCATCGCATCTTCCTAGCTCTTCGTGCTGTGCTGGTGCCGCCGCTGCGGCTGCGGAGAACCTCAAGCGGCGGAAATATAACAACCTCGTCGGTAGTTATATTTTTGAGCCGTTTGGGGTTGAAACTCTTGGGCCGTGGGGTCCGAGTGCTCATAAGCTTTTCAAAGAATTATCCAAACGCTTAGTTGACACTTCGCGTGACCCAAGGGCTGGCTTTTACCTCGGTCAGAGATTGAGCATTGCCATACAACGTGGCAATGCCGCCAGCCTATAGTGCTTGTATTTTTTTTCCGAGTTCTAGGTTATCTGTAGACTGTGATAATTATAAGTCAATTTTGTGTATATGGCGTTTCGCACACAGATCAACTGTGACAGAGACAACTCTTAGAATAAAATAGCAATAGTTTTAGTCGGGACAGACACAGCACAACGGTTACAAACACAAAGTAAAAAACAATGTAACCTAGCAGTATTTGGGTTAATTGGAATTGTCATGAGAAATAGGCACTCTGTTTATAAGTGTATCGCACAATGATATTCCTCTTTTTATTTTATAATATCATTGGTATCGCAACTAAAAAGTGTGAAATAAAAACTTTTTAGAAAAAAAAAAACCGACTTCACTAAAAAAAAAACACTAAAAGGATCAAAATAACTTTAATTTCGGAAGTCGGTGTTTCTCGGTATTGTTTGTTTCTTATTTAACACCGAAATTAAAGTTATTTTGACCCTTTTAGTGTTTTTTTTTAGTGAAGTCGGTTATTTTTTTTTTTGTAAAAAGTTTTTATTTCACACTTTTTAGTTGCGATACACTTATAAACAGAGTGCCTATTTCTCATGACAATTCCAATTAACCCAAATACTGCTAGGTTACATTGTTTTATTATAAAGTTCCTGTGTCTACCTTCCTCCTTCCGGCTCCATCATCAGATCAGTTCGATAGTACCTTATAGCCAAAGAGCATCTCACGACAATTCTAATAAGCCCAAACACGGCTAGGATACATTGATTAATTACGGAGTTCCTGTGCATACCTTCCGGCTCCATCATCAGATCAGTTCGATAGTACCTTATAGCCAAAGTGCATCTCATGACAATTCTAATAAGTCCAAACACGGCTAGGTTACATTGATTAATTACGGAGTTCCAGTGCCTACCTTCCGGCTCCATCATCATCATCAGATCACTTCGATGATACCATTTTTAACGTAACTATTCAGAATCATTCATTTATTTGTATTGTCATAGTCGCTTAACTATATCTTCATTGTGATATCTATTTGAGTATGAAGTTCCGTTGACCATTTCTGGTCTTCTTCATCAGTTCCACTTCATCAAATGTTACTTTTTGACTGTAAATGCTTAAGTTCTTTATGAAAATACTAAAATTACCATAGGGTTGCCTATAATTTTTGAGGAGTTCCCTCGATTCCTCATGGATTCTATCATCAGAACTGGATTTTGAAAAAAATGGGACCAATCTGGAAGCATATCCTATGAAGGGAAAAAAAATTTGCTAATCGGTCCATAAACGACGGAGTTCTGAGGTAACAAACATAAAAAAAAAATAATAATAATGATGATAAAAAAAAATACAACCGAATTGATAACCTCCTCCTTTTTTTTGAAGTCGGTTAAAAAGAACAAAAGTACAGAATGCGCCGAGCGTGCCCGCATCGAAAGGGTGACATTTGCTGGGCGTCAGACACCCAGGGCTGGTTTTCAGTTGGCACCCCGCAGTGTCGCACGAACGAGGGTAAAAAATAAATAAATATACAATTAAATATTGATAATTTCTGTACTCTTCAATGACCGCTAAAAGATAAATAATTTAAAAAAATGTTTGTAGAAAGATAATGCATTTATTATCGTCGAAAATGTAAAAACAATATTGCAAAACTTAAATAAATAAAGTTAATTAGTGTTGCTGCGTATATTGTAGATATGATATGAATTGATTGGCCTTAACCTATAGATGTCATTATCAATACTATAAAATATATCTCCGTAATCGCCAAAGATCATGCTATTAGGAAAGAAATCTAAGTTGGCAACCTTTCTAGCTGTCCCATTGTAACAATCAATTTCATGAATCCCATCATCTGATAAACCGTAAGTGTGCTCACCTTCAACAAAAAAATGATACACAACGCGCAAATCCTTATTTCTAACAACTTCCTGACTATTATGAACACAAAAAAGACCACACATAGTCACTATATGCACATTTTTTTCATTATCCACTTCAAATTCCATCACTGTCTTCATGTTGCCAACTTTAACTGCAGTTTGTCCTTCATTGAATATCTTGTATATCATATGATCGTTCGCATCTATTAAGTACATTTCGTTGTTTCTTATAACTATTTTAAAAATGTTCATATTGTACAAGCCGATGTTAGTAGCGACGTTATTCAGAGGATCATATTTGTATAACCCATCGTCCGATCCAAAATACACTTCACTCGTATCGGGGTCGACGGCCGTAGCTTTGTTTCTTTGTATGCCTTCGATTTTCATTGCTTGTTTTGTCACAACATTTATGTAAGCACGTCTTGAGTTCTGTGATACATCATCCATGTACATGAAAAACAGGTTTCTACTGGAAGAGTCGTAGGCTAGTTCTTTGGGACTCTGAAAAGCGTTAGTAAGGAGTTCCTTTCTGTACATTCTCGTTCCTATTCTCTGGATAGGCGTATCAGTTAAGTATATCCTCAATGTCGCGTCCACACACACGAGCATGGCGATAAATAACACTTTGCTGGTCATTTTTGCGTGCGACACAAACTGAATCAACTTTGCCACTGGTTTTGTTAATGTTTTGATTAGTTGTCTTAGTTTTACCAACTTTGTTTTTGCTGTCAACTGCTGTGTATTCGTTCAAATTTAGTTCTTATTCGTCAGCGTTAAATACTTTATGTTATTTGAGTGTTGTTTCCTGAATGATTGTTTGTCTGCACGCTCAGCTGACTTCTCTGTAAATGAGTAAATTGTTGTAAACAAGTTTCGAGGTCGTCTGTATTTCATGTGTAGGGATTTACTCGACGCATCGTATATGTGCTCACTAATTGAGCTTGTTAAGCTGAAGTATGAGTTGGTGGAATTTCTTGACTGATATAGAATTCTGGAACTTTATTTTGTTTAATTTTCAGCTCGGTTTTTATTGTGGAGCTGATATCTATAATAAGTACATTTTATCATCTTTTCACCACGAGTTTCGTTGCTTTTTAGTTGGTATAATAATATCTTTTCACTTACCTACCTACCCTCTACCCTGTCCTAAATAAAGGAAAGTGTTCAGGTATTTTTAAGTTTTCGTGATTTTATTTTAATGTTATCATTCTATAATGCTCAAACGGTTGATCAGATTAGAATGTGCGCAGTAGGCTATGAATTTATTAATCTGTCATTAGGTCACTAGTCGTCCAGTAGTTTTACGTAGAATGTAAGTACCGAGGGCAGTACTACTTGTATCTAATATTTGAGATGAGTATCAGAGTGGATTATCTAATCCTGTTACTACACTCGTATGACTCACGTTAATGAAGCAGAAAATCGCGGACCAACAGGTTGCGGACGTAACAATCATATTTATTTTGTCCATCATTTGGATGGACAAAATAAATGCATGAGGATTGATGGATTGTGTGAGGAGTGATATATGAAAACAAAAGGGAGTTAGTAATAGTTTGACGGGTGACAGGACATAGTAGAAGAAAAAAAAACGTGTAGCGCCGACCCCAAGTAATATGGGATAAGGGCAGGAGGAAGAAGAAGAAGAAATAGCAGAGATTCATTTAACTGGTAGGCATTGGGACGAAGTTGTAGGATTGAATCCGAGAAAGTGGTAATGTGACCTTTTTAATCGACTTCAAAAAAGGATGAGTTTCTAAATTCGGTTATTTTTTTTTTATGTTCTTTGCTTCAGAACTTTGTCATTTATGACCCGATTTGAAAGTTGTTTTTTTTAAGTAATCGCACGTCATCTCGATTCTCGTCAACTCTCATCCAGCTGTTACTCGCTACCTCCAATTCTCGCTCCATCGACCCCGAAGGGCATCTCACCTTATATAATACTAGCTTTTGCCCGCAGCTTTGCCCGCGTACATAATATATAGCCTATGCCACTTAGGAATAAAGCAGCTTTTTATCGGTGAAAAAATTTTAACAATCGGACCTGCAGGCCTAGCCAAGTTACGACCGTTTCGTTTCGATTTTCTTTCGTCGATCGCCTCTAGTCGATCACGCCTCCTATTCCTTTGTTCTGACCACGTGACCTAGACACAGAACAAATAATAGTGCTCGTCACACAAACATTTATCTTTGGTGGAAATCGAACCGATGCGCGACGCCCTCCGGCATAGCAGTCAGGGCTACTAACCACTAGACCAACAGGCCAGTCAGTCTTTACCTTTTCACAAAACGAATAATCTGTTTTATTATAAATATTTTCTTGTTTTAGCCCAAGTCTTATGAGTTCGGATACTCAGTGAAGGATGCTCAGTCTGGCAATGATTACGGTCGCAAGGAGAGTTCAGACGGCAATGTTGTGCGTGGTGAATACAGAGTGCAGCTTCCTGACGGCCGCACGCAGATTGGTAAGTGCAGACAAATATCTTTGAAACATATACAAGAATACCAGAGCTGCATAAGCTGCGTTATTTTACTTTTTTGTTAAATATCGCAGCATATGCTGAGATTGAGCCTTTTTGGCCTCGCAAAGGTCTTTTATTTTATCTTTTAATATTGTTTTCTTTTATTTTAAGTTAAGTATTTATTAAATAATTAAGTATTTATTTATTTACACAACCTCGTCGACAGTTATATTTTTGAGCCGTTTGGGGTTGAAACTCTTGGGCCGTGGGGTCCGAGTCCGAGCGCTCATAAGCTTTTCAATGAATTATCCAAACGCTTAGTTGACACTTCGCGTGACCCAAAGGCTGGCTTTTACCTCGGTCAGAGATTAAGCATTGCCACATGGCAATGCCGCCAGCCTTTTGGGCACACTTCCAGTCGACAGCGATGCGGAGGAGTTATATGACGCCATATTTTAGCTAGTAGTTTTTGTTTTTAGTCTATATATAGTTTTAATTAGTTAAGTGTTTTTATTGAATTAAATTGCCAATTTATTAAAAGATGTAGGAAACAGTTGGTCTCACTATTAAAATCGATAATATGTACATTTAAATCTAATAATAACGTAATTAAAACTAACTTACAATAAATTAAAATAAATTTAGTATTTATAGATTAAGTAGTTACTTTTTATTTTATTGTTGTTTGTTCTGTGCGAGCCTCAAATGTTTTCTTTCTTACAATATAATAATATTAAAAGTTTGAAAGGGGTAGGCATAGGTGTATTCTGGGTAACTTTTATTTAATATTCGTTTATTATGAGCATCCAACCTGAGATACATTTCGTCCGCGATAGTGGAAAGGTGATGGCGGAATCAAGCCATATAATTTCTGCGCACACTCTCCAAAATGCATCCTGTAACATACCGAAAGGCTGGCTACCCTACGCCTGTACTTCAGACTTTGTAGATTGGACTTAACTAAAGTGCTATATAACATTCGTTAGTATATAATGCGAAACCGAAACACGTATCTAGTATTTTTATGTAAAGAATCTATGTACAAATTTTCATAACTGTATCATGAAAAATCACAAAGTTATAAGCTTGTTGACCGCACAAATATATAGTCACCGGGCCATCCAGGCGACTGCGGGGTTGTTTTGCTCCCGCATCCAGCTGTGCGCCGACACTTAATGCCCACAATGACCGGCCGTGACCTGTGTTGTACTTAGTGTCGGTGGTGTCCAACTTGTGACTTTTTAAAAATATGTTTCGGAGAAATAGTTTAAAAATTGTTGGAATCGATTCAGTTACTGATTCTGAACAAACTATATTCAGGTTCCATATATACTACAAATAATCTTGTATAATAATATAATATAATATTCCACAACTATCACACAACGCCGTCTAGTCCCAAGCTAAGCAGAGCTTGTGGTATGGGTACTAGACAACTGATAAACATACTTATATATTTCTAAATACATACATATATAGATAAGTTACACCCAGACACAGAACAAATGATCGTGCTCATCACACAAACATTTGTCCTGGGTGGGAATCGAACCCACGACCTCCGGCATAGCAGTCAGGGCCACTAACCACTAGACCTACAGGCCAGTCAAAATAATCAGGTTACTGGACTTGCTTATCTATATATATAAAAGGAGAAACTGACTGACTGACATATCAACGCACAGCCAAAACTACTGGGACTAGGAGCGTAAAATTTTGCACAAGGTTTCTTTTCATAACGTAGGCGAGCACTAAGAGAGGATTTTCCAAAATTCACCCCCTAAGTGGAGGAAACGGGGATTCAAAGTTGGTATAGAGAAACCTATTTTCACGCGTGTGAAGCCGCGGGCAAAAGCTAGTAATGTATATTTGATGTATCGATATTTGTTTTAAACAAGGGACTAAGTTTCTGCAATAACTATCAATTTAGCTATCTAAATGATTGAATCTTTGTGTTACAGTAACATACCACGCTGACTGGCAGACCGGCTTCCACGCTGACGTCCGGTACGAGGGGCAGGCCAGGTACCCGGAGCCCACTCACAACAACAGACAAGGTATACACGATTAACGAATACATACGACTAGCTTCTGCAGTCAGCTTGGCCTGTGTGATCCTAGGTTTCTCTATATAAACTTTTGAGACCCATTGCACATTCCATCAGCAGCTAACAGAGTTTTCAGGCGTAATTTCTCTTTTTTCGCGTTGCCTTTTCGTCAAACATCGCGTTGGATTGCGTTAGATGAAGTAACAAGCTTTTAAACCATGCTCGATGTTGAAGACAGGCGAGTGAAAAAGGACCCTCTTAATAAGATATTTGTAGGACATTCAGTACTGAACGGTATGTTTGATCAGCGATCATCCGATCAACACGACGCATCAATACTTCAATAGTCGCTCGACAAAAACTAGACAATTTGATCGCATCGCATGATCGCGCGATCTGCACTAGGACATTTAGTAGATCACAGTGTGTTTAAACACACGGTTGCGCAATCCTGCTTGGGTGGAGCACCGCCGTGTCCTCATGCGATCGGCGGCAGGGGCCGATACAGGCCATGGTCCGGAGCGAGGAGGAATGGCAGGCGGTCGCCTCCGCGTGCGAAGCAATAGTGCTAGCAAAGGAGACGGCCGCACGCGTGAGGGAACGAATTTACTCATGCCCCAGCTACCAGGATCCCGACCCCGACTTTTAGCCACCGTAGGCGGACGAGGAACAATAGATAGCTCGCCGTCCGTCCGTCCCGTAACCGTCCAGAACAAGCCCGAGTCATCGACGGCGCGTAGTGTTTCACTCGTACCTCAAAGAGATGTCAGCAAAACCGTAGTTGCCCAGCAGGACCGAAACCTACTGGGGCCATGGGTTCGCTTCCGAAAGGAAAACCCAGGGTCCTGGAACGCTAGAACGCTTGCATCATCACACGACCGATGCCAATAGGACGGCGCTTAAGAATTGGTATTCCAGAAATTTTCACGAAACATTGTTTTAAAAAGTTTTCTTTCTTTTTCAGGAGGTTACAATTACAACGCACCCACTCCTGTTGACTTCAGTGGTTCGCTAACCGGTTTCCATGGCAACCAGGGTTACAAACAACCGTCAACCGCCTACGGACCTCCCGGTTACCATTGAGATAAATTATATTATCCAAATGGTTACCGACGACTGTTGTGTGTGTTACGTTACCAATGTACAGTACAAACATAAGTCTAGATTACTTTAATTTTAATTTTGTATCGATACCAACAATAAAATGGTAATTTTGAACTGTAGTTTATTTAATTTACTATTTTCTGCCAGTGAGTTCACCCGCGTGAATTTAGGTTTCTTCATACAAACTTTCCTTCATCCCGTTAGGGAGTGAATTTCGGAAAATCTTTTCTTTGCTCGCCTACGTTATAAAAGGAAACCTTGTGCAAAATTTCATACTCTTAAGGCTATTTTTCACCGGGACACCAACAAAATGTATACAGCTCTATAGAGAGTTACTCATCTGGTGTCCGTTTGGTTGCGCAACCAATTTGGTGGCGCGACCAGCTCGGACGCCAGTCCGGCCGCCAGGGACGCCCCCACCAAAGAGTATGTTTATGTATGTTTGTGTATGTTGTTGTTTGTTTTTGTTTGTTGTAGAGTGAGTATGTATGTGGGACACCATGGCGGCGCGACGAGTTGCGCCGCCATTTTTTAATTTATTTAATAGTTTATTTAATTTACTAACTTCTGCCAGTGGGTTCACCCGCGTGAATTTAGGCTTCTTCATACAAACTTTGCTCCTTCCTCTTAGGGAGTGAATTTCGGAAAATCCTTTCTTAGTGCTCGCCTACGTTATAAAAGGAAACCTTGTGCAAAATTTCATACTCTTAGGGCTATATTTTGCCGGGACACCATGGCGGCGCGACCAGTTGCGCCGCCATGGTGTCCCGGTGAAATATAGCCCTTACATACTCTTTGGTGGGGTCGTCCCTGGGGGCCGGACTAGCGTCCGAGCTGGTTGGCTAACAGGTGGGTAACTCTCTATAGAGCTGTATACATTTTGTTGGTAGCAGCGACTGGTCGTGCCGCCATGGTGTCCCGGTGAAATATAGCCCTTAGTCTCAGTAGTTTCGGCTGTGCCTTGATATGTCAGTCAGTCAGTTTCTCCATTTTTATGTCGCGGGAATACGATGGATGCGACACGCACAGGACCGATCATGGAGGCGATATTTTTATTATTAACTAGCTTTTGCCCGCGGTTTCGCTCCCGTCAACTGACTATATCCTACCTTACTCTACCCTACTCTACTCTACCCTACTAAAAAAAAAGAGTCGTCTTATGTCCGTCTCCTGGTTCTAAGCTACCTCCCCACCAGCTTTCAGCCAAATCGGTTCAGCCGTTCTTGAGTTATAAATAGTGTAACTAACACGACTTTCTTTTATATATATAGATGGGTTCGCGTTTGACTCTCATCTGATGGTAAGCTATGATGTGATCGCCGATGGAGCACGCTTCATCATCATCATCATCATTTCAGCCGAAAGACGTCCACTGCTGGACATAGGCCTCCCCCAAGCGTCTCCACAACGACCGATCCTGTGCGTCTCGCATCCACTGCACTCCCGCGACTTTGAAGACTTTTTTTTTTCTTTTACTATGGAGCACGCTTGCCTAGAAGTAACTTATTCACTCTCGACTTAAAGACCTCCAGGTTGTAGTGGGGATAACTTTACTAGTGTGTAAAATAAAATAATAAATTATTTCGTCACTTCATTTATTGTATGTACTAATGTTGAATCACAGTCTATGAAACAATAAGTAAACATTGATAAAATCGATTGCTAGCATTGGGTGGTTGACATTATTTAAAACAGTAATAAATATTTACATATTCCACAACTATCACACAACGCCATCTAGTCCCAAACTAAGCAGAGCTTGTGATATGAGTACTAGACAACTGATAAACATACTTATATATTTCTAAATACATATGTATGTATTATAGATAAATTACACCCAGACACAAAACAAATGATCGTGCTCATCACACAAACATTTGTCTTGGGTGGGAATCAAACCCACGACCTCCGGCATAGCAGTCAGGGCCACTAACCGCTAGACCAACAGGACTGTAATTACGTTCCTATTGTCAGACTTAGAAATATATACCCATCTAACGAAATTATGGTTTTTAATTTAAATATGCATGGATATAATAATACATAATTATATTATATTTATAACAAAAAAATATTATGTTGTATCAACGAAAATAATCAAAACCCAACGACTTTAAATTAATTAATTTTAAATAAACCATTACAAGTATAATACATTTTATTCGGATTTATAAACACAACAGTGTATTTCTTTTATTAAAATAACAACATTTATTGAAAGGAAAATATTTAAAAATAATAGGCAGACTTGATTTTTAAGGGGGTTTACACACGAGCGAGGAAACGGTGCGCATGAGTTGCTCGGCGGGCCAGCCGCTGGCTAGTTTCTTTAGGCTTCCTTTAAATTATGTTGTAATATTTAGCAAATATCTTTGATATTCTTTAACCATTTAGGGCGGAATTCACCAATAAAACTAATCGCGTTTTAACGTTTGGCTCGCATAATCGCGTTTAGCCGCTGTCACAGTGTCACTTGTCTGTATTTTTCTTTTGTTGTATTTTTACAAGTGACACTAGTGACAGCGGCTAAACGCGATTATGCGAGACAAACGTTAAAACGCGATTAGTTTTATTGGTCAATGCCCCCCTTAATCGCCTACATTGGATTTATTCTGTCAGGGTTGTACATCCACGACCAAAATACTCCATCTCGTCTGTCACCTATGCGGATTGAAGAACTAAATGAGATTAAATACCCAGTCGCAAACACACGACCCTGGCGAATAGGACGCGAAAACACTTGTTCGATCACTCCAGTACGGGTTATAGGGTTAATTAAAACATACATTTTGTATAGGTATCTTTTGAAAAGATTGGAAGCTTTCTTTCTTTCTTTCAAGCTCTGATTTACAATATTGAAGACTTACGTACATTTTAAAATATAATAAAAAAAAATCGTTTCGACTGTAATAAAAATAAATAACAAATACATTTTGACGTTTCACTGTTCCGTTTTTGACACTAACAGATTGGCAGAAGAAGGGAAAACACTGATGTCGTAGACAGAGTATGGGTAATAGATAAGCCTCTAAATAATACAAAAATGCGACTAAAGCATACTGAAATCCAGTGTAAATGGTACTACAGGTACCGGCACGGATCTTGAGCGCTGACTTCTACAGTTCTACTTGCGCAGAAGCACGCAGAAGTGAAATATCGGGTCTCTTTAGTGGTATGAAGAGAGATGCGGGGGCGGGGAGTGCAATCCTTGTACAGTGATTGGCTCGCCGATACGATGCGCAAAACGATCTCCGCTTTTTCGCCGAGCGCTCAAGATTCGTGCCGCTATCTATTATATATTGTGCCTCTCTCTTGTTATCTGTCTCCAGTTGAACACACACTCTGATCTATATAATATCTGCACGCGCTTTGGACGTGGTGTTGCAGACACCAGCCTGACCATACAGTAAAATACAATACTCTATCTACGAATGAGACGTTATAAAATTATGTTTAGTATATGCGAAACCTGAATATAGTTTGTTCAGAATCAGTAACTGAATCGATTCCAATAATTTGTACATCATCATGTTATATTTTTCCCAAAAATATTTAAAAAAGGTTACAAGTTGGACACCACCGACACTAAGTACAACACAGGTCACGGCAGGTCATAGCGGGCATTAGGCGTCAGCGCACAGCTCGGTGCGGGAGCAAAACAACCCCTCGTTCATCCGGATGGCCCGGTGACCATGTATTTGTGCGGACAACCAGGTAACATAACAAGCTTATAACTTTGTGATTTTTTATGATACAGTAATGAAATGTTGTACATAGATTCTTTACATAAAAATACTAGATACGTGTTTCGGGTTTCGCATATACTTAAATAATTAATGTTGCAATGATTTAATGAAAGTAAATATTAGCTTCACCTATTATTTCACCCGATTCCTATATTTCACCGGCTCGAACTATATTGGTAGATATTTATTATTGAAGTTTACTCTAAAATAAAACTGCTTAAGTTTTCGCTTGTTATTATACAACTTAAAAGTCTATTTAAAGCCTAACTTTGGAATAAAAACTAATGGTTTCGGTTTTTATCATAGGAAACGGGTTACTCATTTACATTTTTAGGTACTAGCGTTAAAACGTTGAATAACCGCAACGCTCGCAGTGTGGAACAGCCCTAATTAAAACTTAATTATTATCAGGAACATCCAGTTAAGTATAATCGACGCTTTGTAGGTTCGTTTGTTCGTTTATCCTGCCTGAAACAAGAAAGTATTGTCATTACAATCGTGGAAAAGGAAAAAAGTGGCTAAAGGTAGAACTTCATTGCGCACACGTGTGTCACGTACGCCGATCTGGACGCGTCGGTCTCCATACATTTTATATGGCAACTAGACTTGTAGAGCTACACTAGATCCACGCCACGCGACACCACGTGACGTCGTTCTACGTACAAATCAGGCGTGGTGCACGTGTAGTTCTAGCGATCCAGATTTGGTTCCACCAGATACAGAGACCAATCTACAAAACCCGGAGCGAAGGCGTAACCAGACTTTCCGTATTTATAAGATGCATTTTGGATAGTGTGCGCGGGAATTACATGACTTGATTCCGCCATCGCCAGAGGTCGGAGTAGGTAGATTGATTTAAGGTCGTTGACGTCAAACGTAGAGGATAATATGGATATGCCTCCAAAATACCGGAACTTCATATTTATTGTGATATTTGTTCCGGAATTTTGAAATTAGCACGAATTTGTGTTTAAGGTGAAAAACGTATTAATAATGTCAATCTACGCTGCCAGTGTTAGCTAATGGTGAAAGAAATCAGTATTTTATTTTATACAAAAATACCTTGGAATAGTTACACCGCATTTTGTCCCTTACTGTTGAATTAGAAATGACGCTTGACAGTGTGAGACAAAACTTAGACAGGGCCTTCCCGCACATTATGGATAAAATGGCATGTCCATATTATAATATCTTGACGCAAGTATATAAAATCAATCTACGGGGGTGTATACGGGGTCCCAATCAACACCTATCGGGACCCAAGCCAACCTCACCTGCACGTGGTGCACCCTGCTGATAAACGAACGAGGCTATGGCGACCCGCCAACACGCACTGGACCAGCGTGGCGGGTTATGGTCCAAACCCCCTCAAATGCATAATGCAACAAAAAACAGGCCCCACGTGCCCGGTGACTCCAGCGGTTGTGCTAGCGTGGACGGGCGTGGGCGCAGCCCTGGGGTCTGGGGTGCTAAGAATCTCCGGGCGGGATCGATCAACCGTCGACGACTGGACCTGGCGACGTACAACACGCGTACACTCCGGTCCGATGAGAAGATTGCCGAGCTTGAGGAGGAGTTGAGCAGGTTACGATGGAGTATTGTGGGATTATCCGAAGTCCGAAGACAGGGGGAGGACACGATAATCCTAAAATCTGGTAACCTGCTCTATTTTCGGGAGGGGGACCAGCAGTCCCAAGGTGGTGTCGGGTTTATCGTCCACAGGTCCCTTGTGAACAATGTGGTGAAGATCGAGAGCGTGTCGACCAGGGTGGCGTACCTTATACTCAGAATATCATCAAGATATTCGCTGAAGGTCATACAGGTTTACGCTCCGACCTCGACACACCCCGATGACGAAGTAGAAACCATGTATGAGGATGTATCCAGAGCCATACATGGTTATAAGACTCACTTCACCGTGGTCATGGGGGACTTTAATGCGAAACTGGGCAAACGAGACGGTGACGAGCTGCGAGTGGGGCAATTTGGATTTGGACGTAGGAACCACCGGGGACACCTACTGGCCAGCTTTATGGAGAGGGAAGGCCTCTACATGATGAACTCCTTCTTCAGAAAGCGTGAGCATAGGAAGTGGACCTGGCAAAGCCCTGATGGTGTAACAAAAAATGAGATTGACTTCATCATGTCGACGAAGAAGCAAATATTCAATGATGTCTCAGTGATCAATGCGGTGAAAACCGGAAGTGATCATCGCATGGTAAGAGGCACATTGAATATCAATGTCAAGCTTGAAAGATCTCGACTGATGAAGTCTACGCTCCGTCCTGCACAGATCCAGATCCAAAACTCCGAGAGCTTTCAGCTCGAACTTCAAAATCGTTTCGAATGCCTAGGAAGCTCTGTGGACGAATACAACGATGGGTTCGTGGAAACTGTCCATACGGTCGGGTCTAAATTCTATAAGACTCGTACAAATAAGAGCAAGAGGCTCACAGATCGAACTCTACAGCTTATGAAGGAAAGGCGTGAGATGATTCTGCAGTCTTCAGACGATGCGTGCACATATCGGCTGCTCAATAAACGGATCTCTAAGTCCTTGAAACGCGATATCCGTCACTTTAATACTGGAAAAATTAAAGACGCGATTGAGCGAAATAAGGGCTCCAAGGTGTTTGCAAGAGATCTGTCTATTGGGCAGAGCCAGCTCACGAAACTGAAGACCGAAGATGGCAGAGTCATATCCGCCAAATCGGAGCTTCTGGGAGAGATCGAGGCTTTTTATGGACAGTTATACACGTCAATCACAAAACCCACTACGAATCTAGCAAACGACCCAAGAGCTAGGTTGACCCGACACTATACCGAAGATATCCCGGACGTCAGCCTGTACGAGATTAGGATGGCTCTGAAGCAGCTTAATAACAACAAGGCACCGGGTGATGACGGAATTACAGCCGAACTCCTGAAGGCGGGTGGTAAACCGATCCTTAAGGCCCTTCAGAAGCTGTTTGATTCCGTCATATTCGAGGGAAAAACACCACAGGCATGGAGCGGAGGTGTGGTGGTACTCTTCTTTAAGAAGGGCGACAAGGCCCTGCTCAAGAATTATAGGCCCATCTCACTTCTGAGCCATGTCTACAAGCTGTTTTCCAGAGTCATCACGAACCGTCTCGCGAGCAGGTTCGACGACTTCCAGCCTCCCGAACAAGCCGGATTCCGAAAAGGCTTTAGCACCATAGACCACATACACACGCTACGGCAGGTTATACAGAAGACCGAGGAATATAATCTGCCTCTCTGCTTAGCGTTTGTGGATTACGAGAAAGCCTTTGATTCGATCGAGACTTGGGCTGTGCTGCAGTCTCTCCAACGGTGCCAGATTGACTATCGGTACATCGAGGTGCTGAAGTGTTTGTACGAAAACGCCACTATGTCAGTCAGACTGCAGGACCAGACCTCGAAACCTATCCTCCTGCAGCGGGGTGTGAGGCAGGGAGACGTCATTTCTCCGAAACTGTTCACGGCCGCAATGGAGGATGTCTTCAAGGTTCTGGACTGGAGTGGATTGGGCATTAATGTCAATGGCGAGTACATCACTCATCTTCGGTTTGCCGACGACATAGTAGTCATGGCTGAAACTACGGAAGAGCTCAGCACAATGCTCAATGACCTCAGTAGAGCTTCCGAAAGAGTGGGTCTTAAAATGAACATGGACAAAACCAAAGTCATGGTAAATAACCATGTAGCACCCACTCCGATCAAGATCGGAGACTCTGCACTCGAAGTTGTAGACGATTACGTCTACCTTGGACAGACAGTCCAGTTGGGTAGATCTAATTTCGAGAAAGAGGTCAACCGTCGAATCCAACTCGGCTGGGCAGCGTTCGGGAAGCTGCGCGGTATCTTCTCATCCAATATACCACAGTGTCTCAAGACGAAAGTCTATGACCAGTGCGTGTTGCCAGTGATGACATATGGTTCCGAAACGTGGACGCTCACAATGGGCCTCATCAGAAGGCTCAAAGTCACCCAAAGGGCAATGGAAAGGGCTATGCTCGGAGTTTCCTTGCGTGATCGAATCAGAAATGAAGATATCCGCAGGAGAACCAAGGTTGCCGACATAGCGCGAAGAATCGCCAAACTAAAGTGGCAATGGGCAGGGCACATTGCTCGCAGAACGGATGGCCGTTGGGGCCGAAAGGTTCTGGAGTGGCGACCGCGTACCGGAAGACGCAGTGTCGGAAGGCCCCCTACAAGGTGGACCGATGACCTGGTGAAGGTTGCGGGAATCCGATGGATGCGAGACGCACAGGATCGTTCGCTGTGGCGACGTTTGGGGGAGGCCTATGTCCAGCAGTGGACGTCTATCGGCTGAAATGATGATGATGATGATGACTCCGACCTCTGGCCATCGCCTTTCTACCATCGGACAACCCGACGTACGGCGCGTGTTCACCCTTACATTGGTGGGTACTTCCCGTTGCCCTAGAATCCAGAAATTTGGCATGAAGCAAGGTCTCATAGTACAAGTATAGGAAAAAATCTGAAAACAGTAGGTATATTTGTAGATACGTCACAAAAAAAATTGCGATTCGGAAAAAATCTTCGTAGGTACTTAACTCAATTCGGGAATTGAACTGTTTTCATAGGTAAGTTTGTACGGAACCCTCATGGTGACACCTCTACGGTCGAGTTGGTGATACCGCGTAAATACTCGGTATAAACGACCCTAGAGATACTGGATACCGAAAGACTGGAACAATTTGCCTGCTGCAGTCTTCCCGTCCGATTACAATTTAGATGTCTTCAAGGCTAGAGTGAATAGACTCTTAATAAACTAGTGCGCTTCACCATCGACGATTGCATCACTGCTTACCATCAGGTGAGATTGATTGCAGTTAAGCACTAGTTTATGTAATTAAAAAAATCCGGGCAAGTGCGACTCGAACTCGCGCACTGAGGGTTCCATTCAAACTTGCCTATGAAAACAGTTCAATTCCCGAATTGAGTTACGATCGAAGATTTTTCCGAACCACAAAAACAGATTACTTTTGTGACGTAACTACTAATTTATAGTTTTCAGATTTTACTTATAATATGAGACCTTGCTTCATGCTAAATTTCAGGATTCTAGGTCAACGGGAAGTATCCTATGAATTTAGATTCCCTTGAGAGTGTCGAAATATACGTTTTTTGCGACATAAGTGGCCGTACCTTTTTTTTTACGTTAACTTAGAAGTTTGATTTTTTCACAGCTTCAAGGGACCGCAGACCTGAGTACATGGTTTTAATTTCAACTCGATGCCTCCATGCGTTCCCGAGATAAAGGGTCAGACAGACAGACAGACGGACGAATGTGTTCTCAAAACATTTTATACGATAGTTGGGATGTCCACCATGACCAGCTTTTCTATTTTTCTTAATAGTAATAATAATGATTGTTAGTAAAACTTACTTTGGCTGGATAAACGAAGGTTTTAGCGAGTTGTGACCCGAAAACATTGGTTGCTTGGCAAGAGAATTCCCCCATATCACTCCAACGAAGTGACGATATTACCAGCTCGCCGGAGCGGAGCACCTGAACACAAAAATGGGTGATTAGACATTTAAAGGCAATTCTAACTTTATATAAAATATTAACGTCACATTAATCTCCAAGATCAGCCCCCCTAGCCAAGTTACAACCGTTTCGTTTCGATTCTCTTGTCGTTGATCGCCTCGAGTCGGCCACGCCTCCTATTCCTTTGTTCTGACCACGTGACTGAGCGTTGAGATGACGTCAGAACAAAGAAATAGGAGGCATGGCCGACTCCAGGCGATCGACAAAAAGAGAATCGAAACGAAACGGTTGTAACTTGGCTAGGGGGGCTAATATGCTAGATTATAGAATTGGTCATTCTATATGGAGAAGAACCAACAAGAGACACCACGGTTTCACTTTTAAAAAAAAAAACATTGTTGTTTTATAATAGGTATTTCAGTTTGAAGTGGGAAATTATCAAATGACTTCTCTAGCTCTAGGGTGGAGCGAGAGGGCGTGTCAGGCTTTACTGATTAAAACCAACCCTTCAGTTGCTTTTTGCGTTCCAGGACCACGGTAAGTACCTATCTCTTTCAAAAATTCCCACGGGCCTAGCGGGCAACGGCCCTAAAAAGGAAATCCGTGGTCCTAGATCGTAAAGGGCAACTAAAGGAACATACCTAGGTGGGTTTTAGTAAAAATCTGACACATCCTTTCGCTCCAACCCAAAGCGGGAGAAGTCATTTGATGATTTCCTACCTCCCAAAAAAAAAAGGCAAAGGCGCCTGCCGGCAGACTGGTGAAATGCAGTTCATTCTTACCTTCATCCTACTGTCCTTCCTGATGACCACGCCTTTATTATCTCTCCACGTGACGTGGGGTCTGGGATGCCCCTTGACCCGGCACGGCAGCACGATGTTGTTGCCTATTGTGTCCACGTACATCTCGTAAGTGACTACTATGCGCGGTTCTAGGGGATACAGCTTCACGCGCTCCGATAGTACCGTGCCGCCATCTGTTGAGGAGTAGCGGAATTATTTTTTTTTAATATGAGTACAGCATGCACAAACCTATCTTTATATTTAATTAATAGTCCATTGTATCCCAAATCTGGGTAAAGGCTTCCTTTCACTTTTCCACACACGTGTGTCCTGTGCCATTGTGATCTGAACGATAGAAGTCAAGTTCACCTTCGTCTTGGTCTACTTATCAATATAGTCACAAAACATAATGCACGTAAAAAGTCATAGTCATAGTCGTTTATTGGTAGGGGATTCTTACAAGTCATCATCATCATCATCATTTCAGCCGAAAGACGTCCACTGTTGGACATAGGCTTCCCCCAAGTGTCGCCACAGTGAACGGTCCTGTGCCAGGTCATCAGTCCACCTTGTAGGAGGCCTTCCAACACTGCGTCTTCCGGTACGCGGTAACCATTCCAGAACCTATCGGGCCTTAACGGCCATCTGTTCTGCGAGCAATGTACCCTGCCCATTGCCATTTAAGTTTGGCGATTCTTCGTGCTATGTCGGCAAACTTAGTTCTCTTGTATCTTAATTCCTGATTCAATCACGTAAGGAAACTCCGAGCACGGCCCTTTGGGTGACTTTAAGCCTTCTGATGAGGCACGTTTCGGAGCCATACATAATATGCCATCAAGTCACTTACAAGTCATAAACAGAATATTAAAATAAAGTCAACAAATAATTACAATTAAGTTACATTACACACACATTGGTTTTTGTTTCGTAATTTTTTGACGATTTCGTTTAATGTTTCTGATTTAAAGAGCGTACTGGCGATGGCGTGATGTTGTGTTACAAAATGGTATTAATATTAAAAATAGACGCGATTACAGCAATCCCGAAAGATTTGCTATCACTTATTGAAGTGTTCTTTGGTCTATCTCTGAAGTTCCTTATCAGATCTTTACCAAATCTAAATGGGACCACTTGGTAGACAAACTCTTCGAAACAAAAAGAATCGTTAAAATCGGTTCACATTTGGCGAATACACAAAAAAGAAAATTAATAAAATCAGACGAATTGAGAACCTCCTCATTTTTGGATGTCGGTTAAGAAATAGACTTACCAGTACTGTAAACAATCGTGGTAGCCCTGGCTGTCTTGGAGCCAGCAGTGACGAGGCACGTGTACACATCTTGCCCCTTCGTCCTCGTTACCAGCAGGGTCGAGATGACCCGCGCGAGAGAACTCGGGTTGCCGTCTATGAGTTCATTTGATTCTACGTCGTACTGTAAAAACAAAAAATATTTATTATGTTAGGTTCAACAACAATTGTTTACACTGAATATTTAGTAAGATTAGCACTTTGCTAGAAACTTCGTTTCAGAGAAAGTTTTCATAAAATCTTTAACTTTGTTCTTTCTTTTTAGGGTTTCGTACTTATAAAAGAAAAAATGGAACCCTTTTAAAATCACTTTGTTGTCTGTCTGTCTGTCAAGACCCTTTATCTCGGGAACGCGTAGAGGTATAGAGTTGAAATTAAAACTATAAACTCAAGTCTATGGTCCCTTGAAGTTGTGAAAAAATCGAACTTCTAAGTTAACGGATACAAAAGATACGGCCGTTAAAGTAGCAAAAAACGTATATTTCAACACTCTCAAGGAAGTCAAAATTCATAGGGTACTTCTCGTAGACCCAGAATCCTGAAATTTGGCATAAAGCAAGGTCTCATAGCACAAGTATAGGAAAAAAATTGAAAACTGTAAATTTGTAGTTATGTCACAAAAAAAAAAAATTGAATAATGAATATTACCTCATAAACCGGTGCATCGTTTTTAAACCAGTGGACAGATGGCGCTGGAGCGCCGACTGCGTCGCACGTTAGTTCCAATACTTCGCCGCTGCTGTGTGCGTACGTCGCTAGAGGGCGCTGAGCTATCGTGAGAAAGCGACGCGCTCCGGGCTGTTGTTTTTGTGGGGCCACTGTAATAATATAAACAAATAGTTGCAAATAACTGAAAATTTTTTAAGGGGTCCGTGCACAAGCAATTTTTAATAAGACTGTACCGCTCAAATAAAGAAATAACCTGCAATGAAAATAATCAAATAAAGTGACATTTTTCAAGTTGTTCCTTTGATAAACTAGAAGGTCGATAAATATTAATTTCAAAAACTTGTCAGGAAATTCGAAGTTTACTTGACAGACTGCAACATTCGCATGTTGCAGTCTGTAAAATTACCTTTTTTGAAAATTAGGGATATTTAGATGTGCACGATTTCAGGGCAGTTCTCGAATTAAAAGTTGCTAAGCTATAAAATTATTGAGTTCGTGCATTTCTTGCTGAAAGCTTTACAAGTTGCATTTACTCGACAAAAGATGGCGCTACGATGAACCATTTAGGTTTCATGATACTTTTGATTTCTATGAAATCATGCTTACTGTGAAGAGTAGCTACTCTACGCTATCGACGTTTAATAAGAAGGTTAGAAAATTTGAAAGTTGGTAGTTACCCTTTTTAGGAAAAACAACGTACAATGCGTTCCAGATAAGAATAGGATCGATTGCCATGTTGTGACGTCACGTCATACTGTCAAATTTGCAAGAAATTGGGCAAAATTGAAGAACTTAGAGATGAGCAAAATTGAAGAATTGGATTCTGATTAAACTATTTTCGTTCACAGATCGTAAATAAATTAAATATTAAAAATTTCTTGTTTTGCTCACCATAATTCTTCGATTTGACAGTTTGACGTGACGTCACTACGTCCTGGCAATCGATCCTATTCTTATTTGGAACGCATTGTAAGCGACAATTTGCGTTTTATATGGAATCTTTTCTTTTCCCTAATTAAAAACTATTAATGATCATACCTTTCTAAAAAATGTGTTTTGGTATTCAAACTTCCATTTATATATACTGTGCTACTATTAATATATCTACCTATTAGAATAGTTCCTATTAATTAACATAATTATTATCTTATACAATACTTTTTAATTACGAAAGGAAAAACCCCTTTCTGCAAAAAACACAAAATGTCGCTTTTTTTTTGAGCTGGGAAATCATTTAATGATTTCTCTCGCTCCTAGGGTGGAGCAGGAGGGCTTGTCCGACTTTTATTGACTAAAATCACACCTGTGTCCTTCGGTTGCCCTTTGCTTTCTAGAACCACGGGTTTCCTTTTCAAAAAATTCCCAAGGTCCTAGCGGGCATCGGCCCTGCTATAAAATCTCTTTGAGGAGCGCGTGGAACACTACGCGCTATCGACGATTTGGGCTCCGTCCGGATAAATACCGGACGGTCGGACGGTAAGCTACCCATTGCTCGTCGTCCGCAAGCCCACAGTCGGGGTCAGGGTCACGGCGGGGTCGTGTGAGGATGATCACTTACGATGTTCTTCTTGAAACGGTTTTTTTTTTTCGGTGGGAAAATCATCTAATGACATTCTCGCTCTTGGGTGGGGCGGGAGATAGTGTCAGACTTTTGCTCACTAAAAACCCACTCCTGTTCCTTCGTTGCCTTTCGTACCAGGGTCGAGTCTTCCTTTCAGAATCAGACCCTTGGCCCCAGTAGGCTTCGACCCTGCTGGGCCCTTACAGTTGCCGACATCTCCTTAGGGCGCGCGTGGAACAGTACCGGCAAAAACCGCTGCTGGCAAATTGTTCTAATCCTTCGATGTACGCGGTATAAACGACGAGGTGAAACGCTTAGTCCGGACCATAAAGGTGTAAATAACGTCTAATTTATAAATGAGAAATAAAATATATTATTGTTATTAACCCTCAAAGAGATTTCATAGCAAGGTCGATGCCCGCTAGGGCTACGGGATTTTTTTTAAAGAAAACCCGTGGTTCCAGAAAGCAAACGGCAACCGAAGGAAACAGGTGTGATTTTAGTCAGTAAAAGTCGGACCAACCCTCCTGCTCCACCCTAGGAGCGTGAGAAGTCATTAAACGATTACCCACCTAAAAAAAACCGACATTTTGTGTCTTTTGCAGAAAGGGGTTTTTTCTTTCCAGTACCGTAATCAGAAACACAATAGAAAGACAATGAGCGAACGAACGCCGGCGTTCGCTTGGGGTTTAACCTTTAAACACGCTCAGGTTTATTGCGCCAGGGTTGCACATGCAAAACCAAAAAATCTATCTCTATCCATCCTCTATCTCTCCTCTGTCACTTATGGATATTGAAGAGCTAAACGAGATGGAGTGCCCAGTCGCAAACACACGACCCTGGCGGATAGGACACAAAAACACACGTCGGACTGTATTAAAAATGAATTAAAAGAACTCACCATTGTGTTCAATACTGTTATCTAATTCTGACAGAAGTCTCATGTGCTTGTTCACATTTGCCGAGCGGCCCGAGCCGAGCAGCGCCGTGGTCGCGAACAGGAGAACCAAGTACATTGTCACGTTAATAAATTACTATAATAATACTGCAGAGATTCAACTAAAGGAATTATCTGAAACAAGAGAAAAAATTACGTTAGTAAAATCAGCTGAGAGTTTAAAAATAAAACCGGGCAAGTGTATGGAACCCCCATATAAACTTACATATGAAAACAGTTCAATTCCCGAATTGAGTTACGAAGATTTTTCCGAATCGCAATTTTTTTTTGTGACGTATCTACAAATATACAGTTTTCAGATATATTCCTATACTTTTACTATGAGACCTTGCTTCATGCCAAATTTCTAGGTCAACGGGAAGTACCCTATGAATTTTGATTCCCTTGAGAGTGTTATCGTTAACTCATAATTTTTTACGACGATGACCTCTTTAACGAAGTTAGACCTACCTACCCGATGGATGCGAGACGCACAGGACCGGTCATTATGACGACACTTGGGGGAGGCCTATGTCCAACAGTGGATGTCTTTCGGCTGAAATGATTATGATGATGATGGTATTTTAATCTAATTTATCTCTAATTATTTTTTTAATGTAACTGCCTTTTTTACAAGCTTTTATTTAGTTTAACCTTTCCCGATGTTTAAAGCATAAGCATAATCAGCCTTTTAATGTTCCCACTGCTGGGACTCAGGCCTCCACTCTAGGAGTGTGAATGGGCCGTAATCCACCACGCGGACCCAGTGCGGGTTGGTGAATGTCACATGTCTTCGAATTTTTGGTTCTAGGACATGCCGGTTTCCTCACGATGTTTTCCTTCAGCGTTTTGAGAGCAGTGGTGATGAAATAAATTACACGAAGTAATGCGCCTGGCTGGGTTTGAACCCGCGACCTACAACTCGTAAGTCGGGGACGTTACCACTCGGCTACCACTGAACTAGTATGATGTTTGCTTGTCTGTAATCAAATCTAGCAAATTAAATTTGATCCACTGCCCGGTTACCGATTGATCTTAAATTTTGCATGCATGTGTAAATCAGATGACAATGCAAAATTATTATGACATGGAGCTGTACTGATGAACTGATGATGGGACCTGGTGGCCATAGAAACACATGAAATATCGTACCTAGACTCCATTAGTGACGATTTCAATTGTACGGGAACGTCGGCAGTGGACTCCACTACTGGGATGTTACGAGGAAGACCTTTTGGTGGTGTTGCGCTATTGTGGAGGAGGAACATCTACACAAACGTAACTGTGATTCCGAGTGATAACCCACGTGTGAGTGCAATTAAAATAGTGATGCAACAAAGGTCAATATTAGTGTTTAGCATTTATATGCCGACGGATGCGGTATGTAATTTGGCGGATTTCACGGACGTCCTTAGTGCGGTGAGTGCTATCATTGATTCTAATAGTACTGAGTGCGTTTATATACTGGGGGATTTTAACGCTCACCCAACTGAGCGTTTTTATGATGAGCTGATGGGTTTCTGTAGTGAACAGGACTGGTTGTGTATTGACACTGATCGTTTAGGTGTAGCGTCTAATACATACACGTTTATAAGTCAGGCTCACGGGTCGTCGAGGTGGCTTGACCACTGTTTGGTTACCAGGGCTTCGGCTCAAACTGTAAAAAGGGTGTTTGTTCAATATGATGTTGTGTGGTCTGACCACTTTCCGTTGATTATTGAATGTGATTTGGATGTAATTGTACCAAAGAGATATGTATCGAGTCTAAATTTAAATAACGGGATTATGTGGGGTGAGCGGGACTTGGCGCAAATTAGATTGTACAATACTGAGTGTCATAAACGTCTGAGATTAATAGATTTTCCGGAGCAATTCCGCGATTGTTGTGATCATATGTGCACTGATTTAAATCACAGACGTCTTATCGATACATTGTATGGGCAAGTTATTGGGGCTTTATGTGAGTCATCGATGGTTTGCCGACATAGTAAGAAGCGCAAAAGAAAAGTTGTTATTGGATGGAACAAACATGTTGCCGACGCGCACAGGTTTGCTAAGGATAAATTTATTTTGTGGTCATGCTACGGTAAGCCTACTTCTGGCCGTTATTATGAAGAGATGTGTGAGTCAAAACGGATATTTAAATCTCGGTTGAAATGGTGCCAGAGTCAAGAGGATAAGATAAAAATGGATATCCTGGCATCAAATCATTTAAATAAGGATTTCCGTGGGTTTTGGAAAAACACAAACAAACTCAATCATAAGCCTAGCGTGCCTGTGTGCGTCGACGGTGTGAGTGATGCACGGGGGATAGCTGAACTGTTTAAAGCTAAGTTTGAGGTACAGTCGTCTTTAGGACCATCGCGGGCGGTGATCGATGTTGAGCCCAAAGGAAAATTAGGAGTCAGAGTCACTGCCAGGGACATTGCGTCTATCGTCCAGTCAATGTCAAGGGGGAAATCTCCTGGCCATGATGGGCTCAGCATCGAGCATCTTCGATATGCGGGCCCTCACTTGACGCGTGTCTTAGCTTTACTGTACAACCTTTGTCTGAGTCATGCGTACCTACCTACGGATATGTTGAAAACAGTTGTAGTGCCTATAGTCAAAAATAAAACTGGGCTATTGACTGATAGGAATAACTATAGACCTATTTCACTTGCTACAGTTGTGTCTAAAGTATTGGACAGTGTGCTTAATGCACAATTGAATAAATATGTTAAATTGCATGACAACCAGTTTGGGTTTCGACCTGGGTTGTCTACCGATAGTGCTATTTTGAGCGTTAAGCACACTGTGGAGTACTATACACGTCGTAGCACCGCGGTTTATGCCTGTTTCCTCGACCTGTCGAGTGCTTTTGATCTGGTTTCGTACGACACCCTTTGGAAAAAGCTTAATGATGCGAAGCTACCAGCTGAAATTATAAATATTTTTAAGTTTTGGTACGGGAACCAGGTTAACTGTGTTAGGTGGGACGGGGAATTCTCGAGTCCGTATGGTCTTGAATCAGGTGTGAGGCAGGGGGGTCTGAGTTCTCCTACACTGTTCAACCTGTACATGGACCAGTTGATTGTGGAGCTGAGCAGCACCAGAGTCGGATGTTATATTGATGGTGTATGTGTCAACAACATTAGTTATGCAGATGACATGGTGCTGCTCAGTGCCTCTGTTTGTGGCCTAAGGAAACTTATGGGTGTATGTGAGAGGTATGCTAGTGCTCATGGCCTAGTGTACAATGTGAAAAAGAGTGTTGTGATGGTGTTTGGGGCTGGTGGAAAGTGTCCAGTTAAGGTACCTCCGTTAAAGATTAATGGTGTGCCTTTGTCGAGAGTGGACTCATTTAAGTACCTTGGGCATATCCTGACTGCTAGCCTTAGGAACGATGACGACATTGAGAGGGAGCGGAGGGCACTGTCGGTCAGAGCGAACATGATTGCCCGCAGGTTTAAGCGTGCTTCTACGGAGGTTAAGAAAACACTTTTTAGAACCTTCTGTTCATCCTTCTACACCTGTAGCCTGTGGGTACGTTTTACGCAAAAATCGTACAGTGCCCTTCGCGTGCAGTATAATAATGCTTTCAGGATGTTGATGGGGCTGCCTCGCTTCTGTAGCGCATCAGGGATGTTTGCGGAAATGCGAGTTGATTGCTTTTATGCATTAATGCGTAAAAGATGTGCATCCCTGGTGCGCAGGGTGCGAGCCAGTCCCAGCGGCATCTTGGGCATGATTGCTGACAGACTGGACTGCCGTATTTTAAATCGTTGCTCCAGTATCTCTGCTGGGGTGCTGAAGCAATGATTGTTTTATTGTGAGTGTGTATGTAATTTTTTAGTTGTATTTGTATCACTAACATAGTTGTAAGTTTGTTTTGTTTTTACTAACACAAAATGAGTCTTGTTGCTCGAAATAAAGTATATTATTATTATTATTATTATAGGAACTCAGTAGTTAAACGACACAACATCATCGAGGTCGTAATCTTTTGATCGGTCTTGACGAGTACTTTGGTGCTAGGTGGTAACCAGGGTCTGATGATGGAGCTGAAAGATTACCATAGGAACTCAGTAATAAGCGCAATAAGATCTTAACCTTATCGTGTTTGAACTTATTGGAATGGTCTTAATGAGTATTAATTATATAGGTACATACGGACCGCACTATGAAAGATTGCTATGAAAAAAATATTTTCATTGAAAACTTGTTTAATGTTAGGTTACACGTACGCACAAAATGCGTATGTTTTTTTAACGTAATTTATTGATTTTTCTTTTTTATGTTCTCATATGGATCGTGTGGTCTGAAATAAAGGTTATTATTTATTACAAACAAAGAACTCATTAAAACCAACTTCAAAAGCCAGTAAGTTTATCTTATGTCTAAAGAATCGCGGGCTTGCGGACGGCGAGCAATGGGTAGCTCGCCGTCCGGTCGTCCAGTAACCGTCCGGACCGAGCCCAAGTCGTCCACGGCGCGTACTGTTCCGCGCGCGCCTCAAGGAGATGTCAGCAAACCGTAGGGGCCCAGCAGGGTCGAAGCCTACTGGGGCCAAGGGTTTGTTTCTGAAAGGAAAACTTGGACCTCGGACGAAGGCAAGGCAAAGAAGGAACAGGAGTGGGTTTTTAGTCAGTAAAAGTCTGACACGCCCTCCCACTCCGCCATTGGATGATTTTCCCACCTACAAAAAAAAACTCTAAACAATAATTTCACGAATATTGGTGCAACAGTTTGGAGATATCGACGCGACGACACGTAAACACTTTTGGAGGCGTGTCACTGATACAAAAAAGGGATTTTCACGATTACAATGATTTATGATACTGTAAACATTTTTACATGTTAAAAGAATATCAAGTATCAAGTGTCCCTATAAAATATTTTTATGTTCTTCCGGCTAGCAACTGGTTCTTAGTCATAAATTGGGGTAGTATGCCTAGTTGATGTCCGTGCAAGATTTCTTTTTGGGTTAATATATAAATATATGGTATAAATGTATGCTATGGTGGTAGTTTTTAGGTTAATGTATAAATGAGCAGTGGCGGCCGAGTGGTAACGGCCCCAACTTACGAGTTGTAGGTCGCGGGTTCAAACCCAGCCAGGCGCATTACTTTGTGTAATTTATTTCATCATCACTGCTCTCAAAACGGTGAAGGAAAACATCGTGAGGAAACCGGCATGTCCTAGAACCAAACATTCGAAGACATGTGACATCCACCAAACCGCACTGGGCCCGCGTGGTGGATTACGGCGCATTCCCTCTCCTAGAGAGGAGGCCTGAGTCCCAGCAGTAGGAACATTATAAGGCCGACTAAGCAATGCTAATATATAAAATCTTCATTTATTTTACCTTGAATATGTTTCGGTAATAGAAGTTGGCATTGTTTTAATAATAACTATAAGTATATTACGAAATATAAACGATAGTAAACCGACAGTCTAGGGTTAGCATAATCCACCTTATGTTGCTGCTCCTGCCGGAGGCTTTACGCGGGGATCGTTCGGTCCATGGCCCTTTATGGCGCATCGGTATGGGCGCCGACGCTGCGGAAGCAGCCGGCGGCCCGGCTGAACGCATGCCAGAGGGTCATGGCCATACGGATGGTGCGAGGATACCGGACGATTTCCCGCGAAGCGGCGAGCCTCCTTGCTGGCCAGCCACCATGGGATCTGGAGGCAACAGTCCTTGCACACATGCACGACCTGCGCATGGAGATGCAACGCCGGGGCGAAACTCCGCTGCCGCGACAAGTCGCAGCATGGCGGACAGAGCTCCGGCGGGTTCTCATGGTGAAATGGCGACAGCGACTGTCGCAACCCAGTGCTGGGCACGCCACAATTATGGCGGTAAGTCCCCTCTTTGAGGCGTGGTTGGAAAGACCTCACGGCGTCCTCACCTTTCGCATGACGCAGGTTCTCACCGAACACGGTAAGTTCGGGAAGTTCCTGCACCGGATTCGTGCGGAAGCAACGCCCGGGTGTCGCCACTGTGTGGACCGCCCGGAGGACACGGTGGAGCACACGGTTGAGGTGTGCCCCGCTTGGGCAGAGCAACGCCGTGTCCTTGTGGGGGCGATCGGCGGCGGCGATCTCTCGCGCCGGGCCCTGGTACAGGCCATGGTCCGGAGCGAGGAAGAGTGGCAGGCGGTCGCCTCCTTCTGTGAAGCAGTAATGCTAGCAAAGGAGGCGGCCGATCGCGTGAGGCAACGGTCCTCACGCCCTTACCGCCGCCGGGATTCCGATCCCGATTTCCGGCCACCGTAGGCGCGGGCTTGCGGACGGCGAGCAATGGGTGGCTCGCCGTCGGACCGTCCGGTAACCGTCCGGATCGAGCCAAGTCGTCGACGGCGCGTATTGTTCCACGCGCGCCTCAGGGAGATGTCAGCAAATCGTAGGGGCCCAGCAGGGTCGAAGCCTACTGGGGCCATGGGTAGTGTGAAAACGAAACCCGGGGCCCTGGGACGAAGGCAACGAAGGAACAGGAGTGGGTTTTTAGTCAGTAAAAGTCTGACACTATCTCTCGCTCCGCCCAAGAGCGAGATTTGTCATTAGATGATTTTCCCACCGAAAAAAAAAAAAAAAAAAAAAAAAAACCTTATGTTGCTGGGACTCAGGCCTGCTCTTTAGGAGATAAATGGGCTGCAAATCCACCACGTGGGCCTGGACCCACGTGATGGATTACAGCCGAAATGTGGCAATCACTAATAGCACTGGTGCTATTAATGAATGTCACATTTCTTCGGTTTTAGGAAAAGCCGGTGTTCATCACCATTTTGAGGGCAGTGGTGATGAAATAAATTACACAAAGTAGTGCGCCTAGATAGGTTTGAACCCTCGATCTACAGATCGTCATTCGGGGCCTTTACAACTGGGCCACCTTGCTCTATCAGGCTAGGGTTAGTCATCAATGAAACACTAACAATACCAAAACATAAAAAATGCATTAACGACAACTACGCTAGATCTACACTTAGGGTTGCCAGGTGTTTAAACCGAAAAGCCGGACAGACTATCCTGTTTAGCAGAACATTTGGGAAAAAAATAAAAAATAACAATAAAATTCTTAAAATCTTTTTTAAAAATTCTAATGAAAAAAACAATAAGATTAAGTGATATAATTGCTAGACTAATTGTCCGCTCTGCTTGTGTTAGCGATACAAGGTAAGGCAAAACTCAAATGACAATTCTAAAGAAAATGGTCAAATTTATAAAGCTTAACAAATTCCGGACAGGCTGGACTCTGCCTAATTTAGTCGGACACGCAACTTAAAAGCCTGACCTTGTCCGGCTTTATCCGGACGCCTGGCAACGGTATCTACACTAATATTATAAAGAGGTAAAGTTTTTTTTTATTTTGTTTGTAGGAGGTAATCTCCGAAAGTACTGGTCCGATTGCTAAAATTTTTCCACCGATAGATAGCTGCTTTATTTCTGAGTGACATAGACTATATTTTATGTACGCGGGTGAAGCCACGGGCGAAAGCTAGTTACTTATAAAAACCTGAACGTTACTATTTTATTTTCCTTGTAAAGCCAAAAATTGCACATACGTCATACAGAATAATCACTCGCTTACAACACTCATAAGAATACTAATGATTACTTTGACGTATTATGAAAGATAGATACTATTGTTTGCATATCAGTTCACACAATCTAAGTGCCTACCTGATCAAATTCATCAATGAAACTAATGACGTCAGACGGAGTTCCCCGTTGATGAACTAGTGGCGCTTGCGACTTTATTTATATCTAACCTTCAAATTTTCGCATTACTTTTATGGTAAACAGATTTACTTCAAGTGTTTTTTTTAAGTGGGAAATTATGTAATGATGATGACGATGTCAGAATTTTACTGACTAAAATCACACCTATGTTCTTTCAGTTGCCAACTCATGGCCCCAGTAGGCTTTTAACTTTTGTCAGCGGTAACCGACGGCGCGTACTGTTTAAAACGCGCGTCAAGGAGATATCAGCAAACCGTAGGGGCCCAGCAGGGTCGAAGCCTACTGGGGCCAAGGGTCTGATTCTGAAACAAAGACTCAGCCCTGGTACGAAAGGCAAAGAAGGAACAGGAGTGGGTTTTTAGTCAGTAAAAGTCTGACACTATCTCCCACTCCGCTCAAGAGCGGGGGATGTCATAGGATGATTTTCCCATCTACAAAAAAAAGTAGGTTTTTTTTTTTGCTGATTTCTCTTAGCAGCGTGGAACAATACTCGCCATTGACGAGTCGGGCTCGGTCCGGACGGTTACCGGATGGCCGGACAGCGAACTGCCCGTTGTTTATAACCTCTGTTATTTATTTTTCATTTTATATTTATATTATTGACACCCCGTGCCTCGGAAAGTCCGTGAAACCGTCTGTCGGTACGGTATCGTCGGACGATAACTGTTGAGTGCACCCTTCTAACACATTGACTACTTCTTTATCGCAATCTGCACGTGTTACGACAGGAAATACAGATTGGAATAACTACAGATAACCGTAGTTTTAAAAAAATCGAATTGGTATTGGCAGCCTTATTTTTAGAACTCGCTAACAAAATTGTTTTAATACTAATTAGCGGATTCCAAATGCATACGTCGGCTGTTGCACTGCATGTCGCGGATTTGATTCCCGTATGGAACAAAATATTTCTTTGGCCTACAAATAGTTGTTCCGGCTCTATCTTGTGTATGTGATTTTACATATCTGTGAACGCACCCACAATACAGCCCCCCTAGCCAAGTTACGATCGTTTCGTTTGCGTCGAACGCCTCGAGTAGGCCACGCCTCCTATTCCTTTGTTCTGACCACGTGACTGAGCGTTGAGATGACGTCAGAACAAAGGAATCGGAGGCGTGGCCTACTCGAGGCGTTCAACGCAAACGAAACGATCGTAACTTGACTAGGGGGTCAGGTGTAATTCTTCGTGAAGATCAACGTTCTTTATAAAAAAACCAGGCAAATGCGAGTCGTACTCGCGTACTGAGGGTTCCGTACAAATTAACCTACCTATGAAAACAGTTCAATTCCCGAATTGAGTTACAAAGATTTTTCCGAATCGAAAAAAAGTTGTTTCTTTTTGTGACGTAATTATAAATTTAAAAATTTCTATTTTTTTCCTATACTTGTGCTATGAGACCTTGCTACCAAATTTCAGGGTTCTAGGTCAACGGGAAGTACTCAATGAATTTTAATTCCCTTAAGAGGGTCTAAATATACGTTTTTTGCGACATAAACGGCCGTATGTCTGTTTTTTTCGTTAACTCATAAGTTTGATTTTTTTACAGCTTCAACAAACCGCAGACTTGAGTATATGGTTTTAATTTCAACTTGATCCAACCTCCACGCGTTTCCGAGATAAAGCGTCATGACAGACATACAGACGGACAACAAATTGATCCTATAAGGGTCATCATTGATAGAATGTCACTAAGACTGGAAGCTCTGGATGAGGGATGGAACCGGGAAGATTCACAGAAGAAGCGTAAAGGTACTGAGCATAGGATGATTCCAGGTTCCAGTGATGACGAAGAAGATCTTACAAAGTCTATTTATTTATTAGCCTTTAGTATGTGACGCTACTTGTGTCGATACTCTTGTGCCTCCCCATCTTCCTAGTTCGTCGTGTAGTGCTGGTGCTGCCGCTGCGGCTGCGGAGAACCTCAAGCGGCAAAAATATAATAACCTTGTTAGAAGTTATATTTTCGAACCGTTTGAGGTTGAAACTCTCGGATCGTGGGCTCCGAGTGCTCACAAGTTGTATAAAGATCTGTCAAAACGACTAGTTGACACTTCGCGTGACCCAAGGGCTGGCTTTTGGGCACATTACCAGTCGACAGCGATGTGGAAGAGTTTTTTGACGCCATATTTTAGTTAGTTATAATAATATAATATTCCACAACTATCACACAACGCCGTCTAGTCCAAAGCTAAGCAGAGCTTGTGTTATGAGTACTAGAAAACTGATAAACATACTTAAATCATCACACAAACATTTTTCCTGGGTGGGAATCGAACCCACGACCTTCGGCATAGCAGTCAGGGCCACTAACCACTAGACCAACAGGTCTGTCAAGATGTAATTAGCGTAGGGTTTTAATTTTTTATTTTTATTTTATTGTAATTATGGTTAAGTATTTTTTTAATGTAAATAAGATTCCCGAGTTAAAAAATAAATTGTATTTGACAATTTATTAACTTCATCATCCACAATAGGACTAACCTACTAGCATAGCATAAGCGTCAGCCTTTTAATGTTCCCACTGCTGGGACTAAGGCCTTCTTTCATAATCCACCACGTGGGCCCAATGAGAGTTGGTAGATGTCACGTCTTCGAATTTTTTGGTTTTAGGACATATCGGATTTTTTTTTCGGGTGGGAAAATTATCTAATGACATCCCCGCTCTTGGGCGGAGCGAGAGATATTGTCAGACTTTTACTGACTAAAAACCCACTCCTGTTCCTAAATTTGCCATTGTTCCAGGGTTCCGGGGATCTCTTTCGCATTACCCATGTCCCCAGTTCGACCTTGCTGACATCTCCTTGAGGCGCGCGTGGAACACTAAGCGCCGTCGACGACTTGGGCTCGCTCCGGACGGTTACTGGACGGTCGGATGGCGAGCTACCCATTGCACGCCGTCCGCAAGCCCACGCCTACGGTGGTTGGTCGTGTAAATGATGTTGCCATATTAATAAAGGCTTTTTCTTTTTTTATTTCATTTCTTGTCAATAACCTTGGTATACGTCGGTATCCGAAGATGTACGAAGATGTACGAAGGTCATGACCATATGCTAAACATGGAACGGTCCAGGTCTCTCTGTGCAACGTGTCTCTCAGCTTGGGCCTGTATTTATATTTGTGAACGGATGCTGTCAGATAAGACTGCTCATCTCTTAGACGTCAGTGGCTTATTTTAATTTCTATATTTTTTTATTTTTTTTTTACTTTATTTACATTGATAAAGAAGCGACAAGAAACATGTAACCGAGATATTTATAATACATAACATGACTTCAAAAGTGTCCACACTTTGGAATGTGCAATTAATATCTTTTTCTGATTGACTTCTTGACAATACAAAATTGCCTTTAGATGGTATTTGAATTAAATGCTTTGATTTCTTAATTATTTTTACTTTGTAGGTAAGTTCGTATGAATCTCTCCGATTAGCTGCACCGGTTTTTTTAGGGTTCTGTACCTATAAAGGTAAAACGGAAACCTTATAGGATCACTTTGTTATCCGTCTGTCTGTCAAGACACTTTTATCTCGTGAACGCGTGGAGGTATCGAGTTGAAATTAAAACCAAAAACTCAAGTCTGCTGTCCCTTGAAGCAGTGAAAAAATCAAATTTTTGAGTTAGCGAAAAAAAAAAGATACGAGCGTTTATGTCGCAAAAAAGTGTATTTCGACACTCTCAAGGGAATCAAAATTCATAAGGTATTTCCCGTTAACCTAGAATCCTGAAATTTGACATGAAGCAAGGTCTTATAGCACAAGTATAGGAAAAAATCTGAAAACTGTAAATTTGTTGTTACGTCACAAAAAAAAACTTTTTGCGATTCGGAAAAATCTTCGTAACTCAATTCGGGAATCGAACTGTTTTTATAGGTAAGTGCCCTGTACGGAACCCTCATTGCGCAATACCGACTCGCACTTGCCTTGTTTTTTGACTCATCTAGTGATTAAATGCTTTTGGTTGTCAAGTCACGTATGGCCGATAAAATAACGATGTGTACAGAATTGTAATATTTTTACCATTACATAATTATAAATTTGAGGCAGATTATTTGGTGAATCACGTGTGTGTCATTCAAATTGAGATTGAGAGCAGTGGTGGCCGAGTAGTAACGGCCCCGACTTACGAGTTGTAGGTTGAGGGTTCAAACCCAGCCAGGCGCATTACTTTGTATGATTTATTTCATCACCACTGCTCTCAAAACGGTGAAAGAAAACATCGTGAGGAAACCAGCATGTCCTAGAACCAAAAATCCGAAGACATGTGACATCCACCAACCAGCACTGGGCCCGCGTGGTGGATTATAACGGCCCATTCCCTCTCCTAGAGAGGAGGCCTGAGTCCCAACAGTGGGAACATTATAAGGCCGACTATGCTATGCATTAAAAATGACATCGACTTAGCAAAAAGTAGTCCGTTTAACCTAAAGGCTGACTGAAGAAGTATGCTTTGTAGCACTCATATTTATAATAATAATAATATTCCACAACTATCACACTACATACCATAGTGTCTCAAGACGAAAGTCTATGACCAGTGCGTGTTGCCAGTGATGACATATGGTACTGAAACATGGTCGCTTACAATGGGCCTCATCAGAAGGCTTTCAGTCACCCAAAGGGCAATGGAAAGGGCTATGCTCGGAGTTTCCTTGCGTGATCGCGTCAGGAATGAAGATATCCGCAGGAGAATCAAGTTCGCTGACATAGCCCGAAAAATCGCCAAACTAAAGTGGCAGTGGGCAGGGTACATTGCTCGTAGAACGGATGGTCGATGGGGCCGAAAGGTTCTAGAGTGAAAAGCCAAAAAAAAAAATCGGATATGTAATCCGTAGTTACCCATAAATGGTTATTCGTTTAACCCATTAACTGCATTGAGGTCATTAATGATTAATGGCCTAATATATAAATGAGTGTAAGTATAAACTAACACAGAGATATTTTTTATCTGTTTTTTTTTATTCCACAACTAACACTCAATGACATCTAGTCCCAAGCTAAGCAGAGCTTGTGTTATGAGTACTAGACAACTAATAAACATACTTATGTATTTCTAAATACATACATATTATACATAAATTACACCCAGACACAGAACAAATGATCGTGCTCATCACACAAACATTTGTCCTGGATAATCGAACCCACGACCTCCGGCATAGCAGTGACGGCTACTAACCACTAGACCAGCAAAATAATTATTTGTTAAAGAATTTTATGTAAGTACTTATATTTGTATTGATTTTTAATAGTTTAAATAAAGTCAGAGAATTTTCTAAAACAATTTTACGTAAGTAAGCCAATAGGCACATATTTCTAATTTTATCCACCATTTTCTATACAAAATAAATATTTTAGAACGCACTGTATTTAAAAAAAAAAACATAAATTGTATGTAAATACCTGTCAGAATTCCCGCCACGCGTATCCGTCAAAAGTTTCACTCTTTTAAAAAAATATAATTTAAAAATAATATTTTAAAAACCACGATCACAGCCGATTTAAAAAAAGAGAATATCAGTTCTAATTTTGAATTTGGATCACAATCCCGCCTTATTCCTCGGGCTCAAACGTCTTTTCACATGAGACCATCACTCGAAATGATCGGTGAATGAAAACTGTTATTAGTGAACAGAATCTTATATAGGCGTTTGCGCCAGCGCAATTGAACGGTGGCATGAAAATTTTAAATCGTACTCATATTGACTTTGTAATGAACAAAGAAAGTTCGATACGAAGTTTACTCGCAGGATTTATAGGTTATTTCCTTTTCTCGTTTTTTTTTTATGACAAAGTCACTGTGTAATAAATCCTTTGCATAATTAAAAAAAAAAGTTTCATAAATGGAATGAAATATCAAAAGTTATTTTTAAATTTTTGTGTTTGCTTGGCATACTGGTATTTAGTCACAATAGAAAATAAATTAAGGATTTAGCCATAACTATACAGAATATAATAGAAGTAGCATAAAACGTAAGGGTTTCAGAATAAAAACAAAAAAGCTATGAAACTAGATAGATAAAGTTGTATAAATGTTGATATGTATAGCTGGTGTTAACATTAGATTAGTTTAGCATATTTAAAATAAACGACTATAGACCAAGAGGTACACTAAATAAACAACGCATGGAGTATGTGAAAGGTAATATCGACCCTTTTTACCCGACTACGGCAAAGCCAAAGGAGGGTTATGATTTTGACAGGCTATGTATGTATGTGAGTATGTTCATCTGTTTCCTCATAGTTCCTAATCTCCTTATCGGAACTCGACATATAAGGTATCGTTAGAACCGTCTTAATTGTCCGCTGAACATAGGCTACGTGACGTTGCACAAAACTCGATATGGCGCCCTCTAGCGGACAAAAAGTAATGTGTTAAAAAATAAAAATGGAGATAAATACGTCGTTGAAAAGGCTTCACTTGTACATTTCCAAAATATTGCTCAAATTGAAAGTGACGCCATCTAGCGGACAAAAAGTCATGTGTTAAATTTAACACCAAAATTGTTTAAATAAAAAAAGTAGTAAACTAAAACCCGACTACGACACAATAAACGACGCTGAAAAAGTATGAAACAAGATTTTCATAATTCGAACAGAACAAAAAGAAAAGCCGTAGTTACACGTTATTAAAGTGTTTCGGTTGGTACCTATAACGTGTGACTGCGGCTTTTCTTTTTGTTCTGTTCGAATTATAAAAATCTTGTTTCATACTTTTTCAGCGTCGTTTATTGTGTCGTAGTCGGGTTTTAGTTTACTACTTTTTTTTTAGAAAGAACGTTTGCGCGTGCTTTTTTCGCGGGAAGGGGATTTTTCTTTCCTAGTTAAAAAGTAATCATGATAACTATATCTTTCTTAAAATTTTGACTTTTGACTTTGACTAAAATTCAACTCAATTCGGGTATTGAACTGTTTTATAATAGGTAAGTTTATACGGAACCCTCAGTGCGCGAGTCCGACTCGCACTAGCCCGGTTTTTTTTTGGATATGCTCGCGTTTGATGGTGTTCAATCGTGAGCATATGGAAAACGATGATGTGGCTGTCGATGGAGCACGCTTGCCTAGAAGTAACTATTTACTCTTGACTTAAAGACCCCTAGGTTGTAGCTATCAGGAAACACAGACTTCGGCAGGAAATTCCAATCCCTAGCTGTACGTACAATAAAAGTGTTCCCAAAAATGAAAAGCAAATTTAAAAAAATAATAATAAACAATTTGTAGACCTGTTTGAAGCGAGAGCTATACTATAGACCGACGCACACGTGGACCACGCCTGATTTGTACGTCGCGTGGCATGGATCTAATGTAGCTCTACAAGTCTAGTTGCCATATAAAATGTATGGAGACCGACGCGCCCAGATCGGCGTACGTGGCACACGTGTGCGCAATGTAGTTCTACTTATAAAGACTCTGAATAAGCTTACTTAACTTTATTGGCTGATAATATTTAGAAAAGGGTTTTTTTTTCGTTGGGAGAATCATCTTATGACATCCCCCACTCTTTTTTTTTGTTCTTGATAGGTTCGCGCTTGACCACTATCTCACTTGATGGAAAGCGACGATGCGGTCGACGATGGAGCGCGCTTACCTAGAAGTAACCTATTCACTCTTGACTTAAAGATTCCCGGGTTGTAGCCATCAGGAAACACAGATTTCGGCAAGGAATTCCACTCCTTAGCTGCACGCACTATGAATGTGTTCGCAAAACGTTTTGTGCGTATAGGTGGGATGTCCACCATGTACCGTTGGCGCATTGCCGTACGCCTGGTGGACCGATGATGGAACGGGCTAGGCGGAATTAGGTTATGCAATTCCGACGCACACTACCCGAAATGCAACCGGTAGAAAACCGACAGGCTAGCAACTCGGCGTCGATGCTCAAGATTTTGAAGCCTCGAGTCAGCGAGTGCATCATTGCCAATCAATGATCCTCCTGGCTTGCCTCTCAACTCGCTCTTGGACGGAGCGAGAGATAGTGTCAGACTTTTACTGACTAAAAACCCACTCCTGTTACTTCGTTGCCTTTCGTACCAGGACCGAGTGTTCCTTTCAGAATCAGACCCTTGGCCCCAGTAGGCTTCGACCCTGCTGGGCCCCTACGGTTTGCTGACATCTCCTTGAGGCGCGCGTGGTACAGTACGCGCCGTCGACGACTTGGGCTCGGTCCGGACGGTTATCGGATGGTCGGACGGCGAGCTAACCATTGCTCGCCGTCCGCAAGCCCGCACCTACGGTGACCGGAAATCGGGATCGGAATCCCGGGGGTGGTTGGGGCGTGAGGACCGTTGCCTCACGCGATCGGCCGCCTCTATAAAGCTGGATTTGTTCTAACTATCTTATCGGAAAATAGGTATAGTTTTCTAAGGTAATATGGATGGTTTGAAAGATTCGGCGTTATCTACAAATTAGCCTCACAAAATCACGCCTGGATTGAACAGCAGTGAACCTGTGCCATGTAAATATGAAAGAGCCAAACATCACAATTCTATTAATTAATTATATTAATTCATTAAACCCCAAGCGAAGTATTCGCTCTCTCATTGTCTTTCTATCGTGTCTCTAATTACGGTATTCGAAAGGTTAAGCGCCTTGTTCAATTTTTTTAATTGTTTTATATTGACTATTACTTTTCAGGATAATGATAAACATTGTTTTTTCGTTGAATATTGATTTTATTTAATTTGACCAAAATTTGCCGCCCGCCAGCGTGAACATACCTTTATAGCGTGACCTATGTCATTTAGTGAATATGAAATAGCATTTTACTGGTAAACGATTTTTTTAAATCAGTCCACTAGTTTTTGAGCTTATTCATTACAAAAAAAAACTGGGCAAGTGCGAGTCGGATATGCGCCCTGAGGGTTCCGTACAAACCTACCTAAGTAAACAGTTCAATTCCTGAATGGAATTTCGAAGATTTTTCCGAATGGAAAACCCTTTATCTCGGTAACGCGTGGAGGTATTGAGTTAAAATTAAAACCATATACTCAAGTATTTGAACTCTTGAAGCTGTGAAAAAATCAAACTTATAAGTTAATGAAGAAAAAAGATACGGCCGTTTATGTCGCAAAAAAACGTATATTTCGACACTCTCAGGGGAATCAAAATTCATAGGGTACTTCCCGCTGACTTAGAATCCTGAAATTTGGCATGAAGCAAGGTCTCACATCACAGGTATAGGAAAAAATCTGAAAACTGTAAATTTGTAGTTATGTCACAAAAAAAAATCTGCGATTCGGAAAAATCTTCGTAACTCAATTCGGGAATTGAAATATTTTCATAAGTACGTGTGTACGGAACCCTCAGTGCGCGAGTCCGACTCACACTTGCCTGGTTTTTTTTTAAAACCCCAATGATACTTTACTCGACTCGGGGATCGTACTGAAGATTTCACGCTAGCATTCGCGACCACTGCACTGACGAGGTACGCTTATTTTTCAGTCTGAACAAATTCATGTTTCAGTTTTCAAAGAATTCCTGATTTAAAGAATGGAATGCTATAGCAGTGCTATTTAAAATTGATTTTGAACTCGTAACTAATGTGGTATGTGGCGATAAAATTATCAAACTAAAAAGGTTTTCTAAGATTTGTTGCCAAGTGGAATTTAGTGACTGATTAATAAATAAAATAAAATTATTTCAGATAGTCTTGATCCATAATATAATCTAAATGCCAATCTAATCCAAATCAAAATTACAACCTTTTTGGTTGAACGACATCAAAAGTAGAGATTAGGCACAATTAAAATAAAATTATTTCTTTTATCTTATTCGCGGTGTCGGCCGCGACTTTCTTTTTTGGGAGGGAAAATCATCTAATGACATACCGCGCTCTTAGGCGGAGTGAGAGGGCGTGTCAGACTTTTACTGACTAAAACCCACTCCTGCTCCTTCTTTGCCATTGTTCCAGGGCCCCGGGGATCTCTTTCGCATCACCCATGACCCCAGTACGCTTCGACCCTGCTGGGCCCCTACTGTTGCTGACATCTCCTTGAGGAACACTACGCACCGTTGACGGCTTGAGCTCGGTCCGGACGGTTATCGGACGGTCGGACGACGACCTACCCATTGCTCGCCGTCCGCAAGCCCGCGGCTACGGTGGCCGGTAATTGAGATCGAAAACCCTGAAACGGCTGGGGCGCGAGGGCCATTGCCTTGCGCATGCGGCCGCCTCCTTTACTAGCATTACTGCTTCGCAGAAGGAGGCGACCGCCTGCCACTCCTCCTCGCTCCAGACCATAGTCTGTACCAAGTGATAAATGATTTATTTATTTTGCAAGTAGGTTTTTTAAAAACACTTTTACACGTCAATTTTTTTTTTGTCAATTTAAACTAGATGAAGCCGGTGTTTCCTAGCTGACTACCATGAGAAGAAACGCCGGTCCACCAAGGCCCGGCGCGAGAGATCGCTGCCGCCGATCGCCCCCACGAGGACACGTCGCTGCTCTGCCCAGGCGGGGCACACCTTTACCATGGCGGTCCAAACAATGGTGACACCCGGGCGTTTCTTCCGCACGGTGGTCCGATGACCTGATGAGAGTCGCGGGAACCCGATGGTTGCGAAACGCACTGGACCGGCCGTTGTTATGACATTTAAGAAAGAAAGAAAGAAAGAAAGAAAGAAAAAACGTTTATTCGTGCCCACACAATCGTATTTACTAAAATTACACGATAAAAAAAAAGGTAATCAGTGCGAGGCCAAAAAGGCACCTAACTCATCATATGCTGCATTTGGGGGAGGCCTATGTTCAACAGTGGATGTTTTTCGGCTGAAAAGATAAAATGACGGTGTTGTATCACGATTTATTTGGTGTCATCGCAGCATCCATCTTCTTCCACTTCTCAGTAGTCACCTCTTTTTTGAGTAAATCGCCTTTGACCTAGTCTGGCCAAAAATTTTGTTACATTTAAAAAAGTATCAATTTTTTTTCACAAATTTGAATTTGGAACGAGGCTAATTCATTCAAATAGTGTACAGTTTTGACATATTTCTGCGTAGTACTTTTTCCCGCTATTTCACATAAATTAAAATGGAGTTGGATAGGTTTTTTTTTTTTTTTTTTTAATTGATATAAACCAGCGCTTGACTGCGATCCCACCTGATGGTAAGCAGTGATGCAATCATTGATGGTGAGGCGCACTAGTTTATCAAGAGCCTATTCACTCTAGCCTTGAAGACACCTAAATTATAGTTGGACGGGAAGATCGTAGCAGGCAAATTGTTCCAGTCCTTCGATGTACGCGGTATAAACGACGAAGCGAAACGCTTAGTCCGGACCGTTGAAGTTTCAACAACGTAAGGGTGGATACTCGCCGTACGTCGGGTTGTCCGATGGTAGAAAGGAGATGGCGGAATCAAGTCATGCAATTCCCGCGCACACTCTCCAAAAATGCAACCTGTAAAATACCGATAGGCTGGCTACCCTGCGCCTGTGCTCGAGGCTTTGTAGATTGGACTTAACCAAATCTGGATCCCCAATTAGCCTCTTCGCACGCCTTTCCACTGAGTCCAGAGCTGCTAGATGGCATTTTGCAGCACCAGCCCATATGTGACTGCAGTACTCCACACACGATCGGACCTGTGCTTTGTATAACATTAGAAGCTGTCCCGGTGTGAAGTACCGTCGGACCTTTGCAAGAACGCCTAGTTTTCTAGCAGCTACCTTGGCTTTGGACTCAATGAACCGCCCAAAATTGAGGTCTGAGGAAATTTCAACTCCCAAGAGCTGAAGGCGGTCGGTGCACTCCAGGGATACATTCCGAAAAGCAGGAGCCAAGGTGAACGGGCTCCTTTTGGCGGTGAACAGACACGCTTGTGTTTTGGCGGCGTTGAATTCTACTAGATTGGTTTCGCCCCACTTGGAGACTGCCTGAAGTGAGACATTCGTGCGCTCTACCATAGCCTCTCGTTCGGACCGGATTAGTTCCTTACTAGCCCGAGCACCTGGAAGGTATCTCTCTACAACTGTGCTATCATCTGCATACCCATAGATACCGGGCATCAGCAGATCGTTAATATGCAGCAGGAAAAGAGTTGCAGAGAGAACTGACCCCTGAGGAACTCCGGCATTGGTGGTCATGGGCTCTGATGAGCATCCATCGACAACAACTCGGAGAGACCGTTCACTCAGGAAGTCTTTTACCCAGTTAATCAGACCAGGGGAAATACCGTACGCTGGAAGCTTACTCAGAAGGCTGGCATGCCATACCCTGTCGAAGGCCTTCGAGACGTCTAAGGAGACAGCAATCGCTTCTCCATTCTTCTCGAGGGCCTCGCCCCACATGTGAGTGGTATACACTAGTAGGTCCCCAGTAGACCGATTGTGGCGAAACCCGTACTGTCGGTCACTGAGGAGATCGTTACCTTCCAGGTATGCCAAGAGGCGCGAGTTCAATACACGCTCCATAATCTTGCAGAGTATGGAGGTTATTGAAATCGGCCGATAGTTAGCAGGATCGGCACGACTGCCCTTTTTGGGCACGGGTTGCACGTTGGCAAGCTTCCAGGACTTGGGCACTATACCAGTCCTAAATGAGAGGCGGTACAAGCGCGTCAATACAGGAGACAACTCGGGCGCACATGCCTTGAGAACTATTGCTGGTACACCATCTGGTCCACTAGCTTTATTCACGTCTAGGCGACACAGTGCTCTCAATACTTCTTTATTTCTTATGCGAACCTCAGGCATCGAGGTGTTGCAGTGAGGTAGAGTCGGTGGAGTAGCACTGCTAGTATCAAGACGAGAATTATGGGCGAAGAGAGATGCAAAGAGACCTGCTTTCTCTCTCGCCGAGTGAGCCAGTGTTCCATCAGGCTTAACCAGCGGAGGCAATGTGGGCCTACAGAAGTTCGCTTCGACCGATTTGGCAAGGGACCAGAACGCTCTGCTACCGGACGGCTGTGCAGAGAGCTTTGTGCCAATATGAGTAATGCGGTCGAACCGAGCCTTCTTTAGTGCCTTTTTGTAGGACTTGGCAGCATGGTTGAAAGCTCTCTTCTTTGAGCTCAGATCCGGAGCTTTGCGGTCACGAGCGTCAACCCAGGCGAGAAACGCCGAATGCTTACGCTCTTCAGCTTGAACGCAATCGGCGTTGAACCATGGGTGAGCTGAGCCTCCAACGGGTACGTCTCTATAAGGGATGAAAAACTCCATAGCTTGACGTATCACATCGGATATAGCATCCGCACAGCTCGACGGACTCTCAGAAGAGAAGCAGACCTGCTGCCAAGGATAAGATGCAAAGAAATGCCGCATCTCATCCCAATCTGCTGACTTGTAACGCCACATTCGCCGTTTACCGCGTGAGTCGCAGTCAGGTGGGGAGAAGGACGAAACAGACTTCACCAGACAGTGATCTGAAGTTCCAAGTGATGAGGAAACTGTTACGATACATCTGTCCGGATCGGTGGTCAGCAGAAGGTCCAGACAATTGGCAGTATGACCATCTACATCAGGCACCCTAGTCGCTTGCTTGACCAGCTGGGAAAGGCCCATCGATATTGCAAAGTTTCGCGCTTCTCTCCCAGCGTGGTCGGTCCTCTGGTAAGGAAACAGCCAGTCTTGGTGGCAGGCGTTAAATTCCCCCAGAGCGACGAGCTGCGCATCAGGGTGCCGCTGCAGAGCCTTATCGGCAGCCTCACTGAGGTGGTCGGACAACCGAGTCGTCTCCTGATCACCGCTGTGCGAACGGTAGACACAGGCATAAACAATTTTGTCCGTACCAGTGTCCACCAACAGCCACAGCGTAGATAAATTAGGGTCTTCAAGGTGACGGAGACGCTGGCAGCAGATGTCATTACGGACGTACACACAGACCCCGGCACGCTGCAGGAAATGATGCTCCAGTGAGTATCCCGGGTAGTTGAGGTACGCCGTATCTGACGGACATCTGGTATTGAAGAAAACGATTTTTCAATACACTTACTCGAAAACCCGCTCTTATCCCACCGCTTTTAGGCACGCAATAGACTGTTTTCCGCACTAGTTCAGAAAAGTGCGCGTACTCTCCCCCGCCACAACGTTATTACATGTATCGTATCAGGTTGGTCGCTCGTCACCGGTCAAAAAATTTAATAAACGGGGGTCCGTTTGTTAAATTTTTTGTAAGTGTATTGAAAAAAGTCGTTTGATACACGTGCAAATTTATCACTGTAGCCCTCGGCTTCATAACACACTCGCCTATGGCTCGTGCGAATTCCGCCTCGGTCGCAATGACAAACTTTCTGCACTTGTATCAAAATGTACTATTTTGTTAAATGATATAAAGTAGTGCTTGACTGCGGTTCCACCTGATGGTAAGCAGTGATGCCATCGATGATGGTGAACCGCACTATTTTATTAAGAGCCTATTCACTCTAGCTTTGAAGACACTTATAATCGGATGGGAAGACCGCTGCAGGCAAATTGCTGTGATTGATCTGCATAAAGAGGGAATGGAACGTACAGAACGCTGCTGAATCTGGGTATCAGTCGTGTGTCTGTTTATCATACCATAGAGAGATACACCAAAACTTCTTCTGTTGATGATTATACAAGATCAGGGGTCTCAAGCGTGTCGTTTTAAAATATCAGTCGTGCGAGCGAAAGAGGGATGAAGGTATACACCTTATAAAGCTCTATCCCTTTCAACAGTTCAGTTTAGAAGTAAAATGGATCACACTAAAAACCCGTGGTTGAACTGCAGGCTGGCCGCGTGTTGTCCTCACAACCTATGCCTGTTGAGTTCTCACTCAACAGACCGTGAATCAGTGGCACCGGCTTTTAAAAATTCTCATAGGTGCTCATGCTCATTTGATAACTCGAAAAAGTGGCGAAGTGTCAGAAGAGAAATACACACTGATCGACCGACCAATAAATAAACGTCCTACTTACATACGACGTAGTTATAATGCGTAATATAATAAATTGAGACAACATCACTTACATTGTCCTTGTCCCAAACTAAGGTTTTCCCTTGTACTATAGAAACCAGAAACAACGAAGGTACCACAAACACCCAGACCCAACACAAATATCTGTTTTATCAACAAACATTTGTGTTGGTGCGGGAATCGAACCCGCGACCCTTGCGTCTCCACCGGCGCTCTAAACCACTGCGCTAAACAGGTCGTCGGGTAATGAAAAAACGCCGATCCCTAAAAGGTGATCATTGATCTGTTTCTTGATGTCTATTCTCAGGGGTGCTCGGCACCCACTGTTTATTTCTTATGGGTGCTCGAGCCCCCAAGCACCCACGGAGTCGGCGCCCCTGCAGTAAATGCTGTCAGGGCCAGAATTCGTCGAAATTTCTTAAGGAAAAAAAATAATCTTATCTCTAATCAATAATAATTTCATTTAATTCAATAAAAAACACTTAGGTAACTAATTAAAACTTCACTAAATAAACTAAAGGCAAAAACTACTAACTAAAATATGGCGTCATAAAACTCCTCCGCATCGCTGTCGACTGGAAGTGTGCCCAAAAGGCTGGCGGCATTGCCACGTTGTGTGACAATGCTTAATCTCTGTCCGAGGTAAAGCCAGCCCTCGGGTCACGCAAAGTGTCAACTAAGCGTTTGGATATCTCTTTAGAAAAATATTTTCTTATCTCTTGAAATAAAGACACCCGCTAGAACACTGTTGCGTATCACCAAGAAGAACCTGAAACTCGGTGCTTACCAGCGATATACTTGACTGGCCTGTTGGTCTTGTGGTTAGTGGCCCTGACTGCTATGCCGGAGGTCGTGGGTTCGATTCCCACCCAGGACACATGTTTGTGTGATGAGCATGTTCATTTGTTCTGTGTCTGGGTGTAATTTCATCAATGATTGCATCACTGCTTACCATCAGGTTCGCAGTCAAGCCCTGGTTTATATCAATTAAAAAATAATATCTATATATGTATGTATATTTAGAAATATATATATATATATAAGTATGTTTATCAGTTGTCTAGTACTTATAACACAAGCTCTGCTTAGCTTGGGACTAGACGGCGTTGTGTGATAGTTGTGGAATATTATATTAAATTATTATATACCTTAAACGAATCGCTTAATACAAGAGAGTGGAAAGATCAAAACATTTGCTTGTTCCGTTGTTCATTACACTGATGGAAAACATAGAGATATTCTTTATACCAATGAGAAAATGTTCCCAACCAAGGAATTTTAGAAAGAGCAAGATCTTACTCAAACTCAAAATTATTTTATTTTACATAGGCCTACATGGGCACATATAAAACGTCAGAAGCTAGCGCACGGTTCCAATTGGTCTTTCCTATGGAGAAGAAATGGCAAGAAACTCCATGATTACTCTTACAAAAAGATTGTTTCTACAATATTTCCATATTACAATATTAATAGATAAGAGAAGATAATGCAGACCGGTCAACTTTGTACCCAAAAGCACAATAAAAATAGTGATCGGGTGTATGCTTGTAGTTCCAAAGAACTGGTCGGCAGAGTCCTGCGTGGTCATCATGTGGCTACAGTCATTACTGAAGCCTATGAACTAAACCATTGTTTAGTTGGAGTAACTAAAGTCCATTCTCATGAAAAAGGGGTGAAAACTTCAGCTAAAGTGTGTCAAGATACTGTCTTAGACGGCGTAGTAAAGCTTTTTAAAGATACCCTTTTTGGTGACATACCATGAATTGCAAGGCATCTACAAGTTTGATATTTCATGGATCAGAATGTTGGACTGTGAAATAGATGGATGAAAAAAGATTGCATCCGGCGGAGATGAGACTGTTGAGATGGATGTATGGTGTGACGAAAATGGATAAAGTGAGAAATGAGAATTTCGAATTAGAGGCAGTTTGAAAGTGGCGCCAGTGAGCGAAGTTTTTTTTTTAATTGATATAAACCAGTGCTTGACTGCGATCCCACCTGATAGTAAGCAGTGATGCAATCATCGATGGTGAGGCGCACTAGTTTATTAAGAGTCTAATTCACTCAAGTTAAAAGGGAATAGTTTATCTCCGTCATGTGAAGGGGAGGGATGTAACGCATGTTATTAAAAGAGTTACGAATACACATGTGGATGGATGGAAAGAGAGAGTGAGGCTAAAGAAAAGATGGATGAATTCTGTGAGGAGTGATATTGAAAGAAAAGGGAGTTAGTGATAGCATGACGGGTGACAGGGCAGAATAGAAGACCAAAACGTTTCGCGGCGATCTGAGTAACAGTAGACAGCACCCGGCCATAAGGCGCGCACTACTTAGGCTTAGCGTGCAGCCAATGTTCAAGATTTAGCGTCAGGTTTAGGGTACAATCCCGGGTTAGACAGATTGCCTATGGAGTTTTTATTATATCACAAAGAAAGAAGAATTAGAACTAGAATCGATGAAGAATTGTTACTTCTATATTCATTTTAATCTACACGAATTATATTTTTAACCGATTTCAAAAAGAAGGAGGTTCTATGTTAGGCTGAATGTATTAAAAAAAATTATTACAAAACAAAATACGACCGACTTCAATGTAAAAAAAAAACACTGAAAAGTGCAAAATAACTTTAATTTCGGAAGCCGATGTTAAATAACGAAGAGACAAAACTATTATAGAAACACCGACTTCCGAAATTAAAGTTGTATTTGGTTTTTGTAAAAAGTTTTTTTTTTTAATATTTCATTAACAAATAGTAAAAAAAAAACGTATCAAGAACAGGGTCCAAGCTAACGGTGAGGCTTCCGAAGAAAGGAACTGTCTAACAATGCAAGCCGTATCCAAAAGTGCTGTTTTCTGAATGAAGCTCTTGATGCAGCCGCCTAACGAGAGCCTCGTAAGATGTTGGTCGAGGCTCATGGCTATTAAGCCATTGCCTGACACTGTGCAATGGTCACCGAGTCCACATCTCACATTTCGACAACCTCGCGAGTCTAGTCGATTATTTTTTAACTTTTGGACTTTAATACTTCGAGGCGTTACGTCATATTATGCCATACCTCTGCAACCATTTTTTATTATGGGTAGGCTCGCGTTTGACCACTATCTCACCTGATAGTAAGCGATGATATGGCCTACGATTACCTAGAAGTAACCTATTCACTCTTGACTTAAAGACCCCTAGGTTGTAGCTATCAGGAAACACAGACTCCAGCAGGGAATTCCACTCCTTAGCTGTACGCATAATGGGTACGTATGGGTGAGGTGTCAATCATGTACCGGTGGCGCAACGCCGTACGTCTAGAGGTCCGATGATGGAACGGACTTCGTGAACCTCATCGGGAAAGAAGGATAATATTCACTCCTCAAGCTTTCGAGCAGCGAGCCATACAGCCAGCACCTACGGCTATAAAGGGTATCCTGACCACCAGCATACTCCCAGCGAACACCAACGAACACCGGACCAGATCAGGCAGAATATCCAAGATGCCCGTACGCTTTCGCTAGGGGGGGAGTACTGTAGCTGCAATACATCGTTACGCATCCGTTCGCTGCCGCCGCCATCGGTGTACTGGCGCCTCGCGCGCCGCCCGGAAATATTTATACGCGAGACACACTAGCCGCGCATGGAGCGAGCGTTGAGCCCAACAGTGAGCCGTTTCGACAACAGCGATCCGCGCGCCCCCGCACGTATTTCTTAGGAACTATACTTAGGAAATAAGATACGTCAACCGTCCACTACTTGCACCTATGTATTTAGTTATAAGTTCTGTACATATTTCTGTAAATCCATTCCCTTCTGAATACATCAATACAAATATATCAGTACATCTGGAGTATCATTACTGCACACCACCTAAGCGCTACAAAGCCTTACAAAATATCAACTCTGCCTACACACATTACGAACACAGCCATAAGTATACACAATTGATTGAACGCACACCACTGCCTGTGTTGCCCGATGCAAGCTCAATTGCTCCTGATGCAAATATGATTATGGCAATAATCGTTCATTGAAGCCGTCAGTTGCAATGATGCAGTTGAATTAGCTGTGTATAGGTTGATGATGTAGTGGGTATAGAATCTGTTGCTAGGGCCCTGGTTGTTAGGTCCAGTTCAGTTATTGTACAGAGCTATTTAAGAGGAACGTGCGTAAGTGAGGAACTGGGAATCGAGACGGAAAGGCATTCTGGCTAATAGGACCTGGTTTGTCATGCTCACTCAAATGTTTCACTGATGGTGGCGCATGTGTTGGATCATTCGGTTCCCTTCAAAATGGTTGAGCTGAGTGGTGCTAATATTGGCGTCATGTTCGTGACGGGCGCTGTCAGTTGAGACTGGTCATCTCTTGGCTGCCAGTTGCTATTTTAATATCTATATTTAGTTTTTGTTTTTACTTTATTTGCATTGTTCTCACATGATAGCGACAAGAAACATGTAACAGAGATATTTGTAATTACAAAACATGATTGAAAAGAGTGTCCATGGAGTTTCTTGCACATTCTTCTCCATAGAGATCTACGCTTTGGAATGTGCAATTAGTATCATTGTGTTTTTTTCTGACTGACTGACTTCATGACATTTTTGAATCTTTCAAAAGTGCCTATAAATGGTTTATTTGAAATAAAATGCTTTGAATCTTTGAATCTTTGACCATAAGCTATTCCAGCCCCGGATCTACGATTTTTCGAACCGGGGCAAAACTTTGATAGTGGCGCCCCACGTGTTCATAAATCACTTACCTTACTAGTATGTGTTCAAAAACTAACTGGGCGTATGGAAAAAGCACAGTTTGTTTTTCAAACATATTATATTAAAATTCGATTACTTAATAAAAGATGGATGGATTGTGTGAACAGTGATATGAAAGAAAAGGAAGTTAGTGATAGCATGACGGTTGACAGGATAGAATTGAAGAAAAAACATGTTGTGCCGACCCCAAATGAGATGGGACAAGGGCAGGAAGATGATGATGATGACTTAATAAAAACCTATGAGATTGTAGGAAAAGAAGCTTTATTTGTTCGATGTTTTCTTGTCTCAAGGATTTGGCGCCCCCATGAAACTGTCGCCCGGGGCGAGTGCCCCGTTTTGCCCCCTCTTAGATCCGGGGCTGAGTTATTCATCTTATGCCGTATATCATATAATGCATTAGGTTTCAACCACGTAATGAAAGACATCCATCACTGGATTCCCTCAGTCTTCACCAGGTCATCAATTCACTATTCGAGAGGCCTTCCAACTCTGCGTTTTCTAGTACATGATCGCAACTACCATAGACCTTTTGGGCAAGAGATACTGGGAAGCTGACGCCTTCTTCTGCGAAAAAGGTGGTCGCAACCATGAGGGAATGGTTCACCTCACGCCACGGCCGCCGCAGCAGAAGCCGCCGCTCCGGTGTTCCTTCCAGCCATCGCAAGCACGGGCTTGCGGACGACGAGCAATTGGTAGCTGGCCGTCCGGCTGTAAGGTAAGAACCGAGTCTGAGTCATCGATGGCTCGTAATATCCCACGCGCGCTTCGAAAAGATGTCAGCAAAACCGTAGGGTCTAAGCAGGGCCGATGCTCGCTAGTCCCGTCGGGAATTTCTGAAAGGCAACCCGTGGACTTAGAAAGCAAAGGTTAACTGAAGGGCACAAGTGGGTTAAAATCAGTAAATGTCAGACACACTCTCGCTCCACCCTAGAACGGGAGACGTAATTGGATGATTTTCCACCTCAAAAAAAAGTCTAAAAACTCATTTGCTTTCATAAAGGTCCATAATTTTAAGGTTTCAGTGTTCTAAATGTCTTTATTAGGTTGAGGGGCTCGTATGGGTTCTCGATTTCTGTCAATGTCCTTGGAGGCATCCCATCTGTGAAGCTTTGTTCTAGAACGTTCAAGTTAAATTATGTTTTCATGATAATACGCAATATAGCGGTCAAAACCCTACAATGTTGATTGAGAATTTTTATCACACTGGACCTACTTTTTTACTCAATTTCAAATTGGGAATGTGGAAAAATGAAGACAGAAAAAGTGGAAAAAAGAGAAGGGGACAAACCAACTCATAATGGGCCTACCACATGCATAAGCTTCACCACAGTTTTGCCTGCGTAGGCCCGTTTGTACATGGAACACCGGGCGTGTGGTTGATAAAACTCATACAGTTTTTATTTGCAATAAATTAATTCATAAGACAATTGGTACTTTACAATAGACCTACATATAATGCTGATAGTGTATTATAATGGTAAAATTAAGTACAATATACTAATAATAAAGAAAGACGCGTTAGAATTAGATTTAGGCTATTAGGAGAAATTTTAAAAAGATCTATGTCTGTAAATTCTCTATTATAATTGTAAGTGGTTCAAAAATGAGTTACGAGTATATGTTTTATTTAGTCTTTATTTAATTGAGGAGGAACAAAAAGTGTTTTTTTAATGGTGTTCCGCGTACAAACCGGCCTGCACAGGCAAAACTGTGGTGAAGCTTGTACGTGTGGTAGGCCTATATGGCCCAGCGCCCATTATCGGCATCGGCAAGGAAAAGTATCCTTCGGTATCACTACATGCAAGCGCACACTGTCGGAAACTATGCCTCGGCATGCATGTTGGGATGCCGAAGGATACTTTTCCTTGCCGATGCCGATAATGGGCGCCGGGCCTAAGAGTTGCTTAGTTATTTCACATTGACATCCGATATTTTTGTAGCTATTTTTTTTAAGGTAGGAAATCATCCAATGACTTCTTTCGCTCTGGGTTGGAACGGGAGGGCGTGTCAGACTTTTACTAACTTTCTAGTTACACACCTATGTTCCTTCAGTTGCCCTTTGCGCTTTAGGTTTTCCATGACAACAAAAAATTGTCTGCTGCGATCTTCCCGTCCAACTATAATTTAGGCGTCTTCAAGGCTAGAGTGAAGGCTCTAGTGCGCCTCACCATCTGACATGACTGCTTACCATCAGGGCCTCAAGTCTGCCATTACAATAGTGTCAGAATGGTCTATCATTGATTTCATAAATGTTGATTTTGACAAGTTTGGTAATCTACTAATATAATAGCGTCATTAAGACTTATCCAATGGTCAACCACTGACACTCCAAGAAGTGGCATAGAATGGTAATCTCGTACATATTGACAAATGAATATCTGACGTATGCGGTAATCTGCTAAAATTTTGACAGTTCCTTTGATCAGTGACCTACCATTAGAGCGTCATTGTACAGTCATTGATTTTAATAAGCTCGATATTGTCATTCTACCACAACTCTAGTACGAGACCATTGAACGATCAATGATCGATTATTATTAATTAGCAGATTACGAACTTTTAGCAAAATGACAATTGGATCGTGTTGGAATGACGAATTTATAAAAATAGCAGACTTGGCCCCCCCCTGGTGGGATCGCAGTCAAGCACTGGTTTATATCAATTAAAAAAAAAAAACACATTTTCACTCAACTTTTCAGTTACCGTCGCCTACTTCTAATTAAGCCTATATGACCTCAGACCAATAAAAAAGTAATATGACATAGAAGAACATTAGTAATTATTACCAACTAAAAATTTACAAGCGCCCTTCCAAATTGGATTCATATTACTAATTATGGGTTAATGTTTACTACACAACACAATTCCTCTTATTTCCAATTTAGATACTTTATTTTAAAACCTACTAATTATCGCCCGCGGTTATGCCAGACGCCCACGTAAAATTAGTACTTCCCATATTGATAAAGCTATATATGGTGACTGGTAATTAGTGTACGATACTTAAACACGTGATTATGCTCATGATAACCAACAACTTTTACTATGGGAGCAAAGCCGAAATCGAATCGAAATCGCGAAAAATATATCAGCTGTTCAGTACATTAGGCAAACATAAATGTACTGAACAGCTGATTTTTTTTGACACCCGGGCGTCGCTTCCGCACGAATCCGGTGCAGGAACTTTCCGAATTTCCCATGTTCGGTGAGAACCTGCATCATGCGGAAGGTGAGGACGCCGTGAGGATTTTCTAACCACGCCTCAAAGAGGGGACTTACCGCCATAATTGTGGCGTGCCCAGGGTCACGGGTAGTGTGAAAGTGAAACCCGGGGTCCTAGGACGAAGGCAAAGAAGGAACAGGAGTGGGTTTTTAGTCAGTAAAAGTCTGACACACCCTCTCGCACCGCCCAAGAGTGCGAGATATCATTGGATGATTTTACCACTTGAAAAAAGGGCCTAGGAGCGTGAAATTTTGCACAAGGTTTCTTTTTATGACGTAGGCGAGCTCTAAGAGAGGATTTTTTAAAACTGACCCCATAAGGGGAGAAACGGGGGTCCAAAGTTTGTTAGGAGAAACCTATATCTATTCACCCGGGCGATGCCGCTGGCAAAAACTTGTTTATAATATCAATAAAAGGAATAAGGTCTTTTCTTTAATTTTTTCGCCTAAATCCCAGTTATTTTGGATATCTAATTAAAAACTGCCAAATAACTTTTAAGTGTCACAATCTAAAAATATGGAAGGTACTGGAATTTTCATATTAACTTGAACTAACAATCCTGATTTTTTTATTCAATTAGTACAAGTATAATCTGACAACTTTTAATTGAGAAGTACAGATTTAGATTTTATCCCTATTGCTGGAAAATTTGCCGTTTCTATGATATTTTGTAAGGATAACAAGAAAATTATATTTATCCTTATAGCTAGATTCTACCAACAGCTTTGCCCACGTCGCCCAGGCAGGTTTTTTCATACAAACTTTGGATCCCCGTTTCTCCCCTTAGGAAGTGAGTTTTAAAGGACCCTCTCTTAGTGCTCGCCTACATCTATATATGTAAAAATGAATCACTATTTCCCTTGGTCACGCCATCATGCGTGAACGGCTGGACCGATTTAACAATTTTTTTTTGTTGTGTTTGTTATTGTCAGGAGAAGGTTCTTATGAAATAAACAATTTAAAAAATTGGTAGTCCCTACTACCAATAGAGTAGGGTAAAGTAGGGTAGAGTAGGGTAGAGTAGGGTAGAGTAGGGTAGAGTAGGATAGAGTAGGGTAGAGTAGGGTAGAGTAGGGTAGAGTTGGGTAGAGTAGAATAGAGTAGTCAGTTGACGGGAGCGAAGCCGCGGGCAAAAGCTAGTCATAAATAAAACCTTGTGCAAAATTTTACGCTCCTAGGCCCTGTAGTTTCGGTTGAGCGTTGATCAGTCAGTCATTCAGTTTCTTCTTTTATATATAGGATGACTGGTAATTAGTGTACGATACTTAAACACGTGATTGTGCTCATGATAACCAACAACTTTTACTATGGGAACAAACCTGAAATCGCAAAAAAAATATCAGCTGTTCAGTACATTTATGTTTGCCTAATGTACTGAACAGCTGATATTTTTACATTAGGCAAACATAAATGTACTGAACAGCTGATATTTTTTTCGCGATTTCGGCTTTGCTCCCATAATAAAAATTGTTGACGTCATCTCAACGCTCAGTCACGTGGTCAGAACAAAGGAATCGGAGGCGTGGCCTACTCGAGGCGTTCGGCGCGAACCAAACGATTGCAACTTGGCTAGGGGGGCAGAAAATCTATCATCATCATTTCAGCCGAAAGACGTCCACTGTTGAACATAGGCCTCCCCAAGTGTCGCCATAATGACCGGTCCTGTGCGTCTTGCATCTGTAGCGACATTTATGGCGTCACATAAGAACTAATCATGCATCGCGCAATTAAAGTTCTCCGCGCGATTAGAACATATAGAACAGCCCAAAATCATCTATCAACAAAAAAAAAATACAAAAAGTAATGCACCTGGCTGGGTTTGAATCCACTGGCCCACTACTGCTCTACTATAAGTATAGATTGAGGAAAATTTCGCTCACATAATATCCCATCATTGTCGGGTTAATCCAAGCCCGCGTCCGAGCCACGACGCCGCGCCGGCGCGTCGGCTGGGCCGAGTCGATTTCAAAATATCTATTTGACTTACAAATCGACCGCAGATGTTAATCGATTACACATTTAAATCAACGGCTGTGGGGATCGCTTTCGGGCGATATATCAATTTTAAAATCGCAATTTTTAAGTAGGTGTATCAATCTTTATATTGCTTCCGGAATTGAGTAAGGCCTACTATCCAGTGCTAGCTCATAAATGTGAATTCGTCATTATACGCTTGGGTACACCAAGCCTGCTCACAGCTTACATAAAAACCTATGAAGCTAGAACCACATTAGACCGACGCACACGTGTAACACGTCTTATTTGTACGTAGAACGACGTCGCGTGGCGTGGATCAAGTGTAGCTCTACAAGTCTAGTTTCCATATAAAAGGTATGGAGACCGACGCGCCCAGATCGGCGTGTGTGGCACACGAGTGAGCAGTGCTGCCCCCCTAGCCAAGTTACAACCGTTTCGTTTCGATTCTCTTTTCGTCGATCGCCTCGAGTAGGTCACGCCTCTGATTCCTTTATTCTGACGTCTTCTCAACGCTCAGTCACGTGGTTAGAACAAAGGAATAGGAGGCGTGGCCGACTCGAGGCGACTAACGAAAAGAGAATCGAAATGAAACGGTTGTAATTTGGCTAGGGGGGTAGTTCTACCTTGAAACTCGCCTGTCGACGAAGTGGTAAGGTCGTGCCGTTGTGTCGTTGTGAGCGGATAATGACGAATACGCGTCTATGAAGCTACGCGTCCGTGGACAGTAGTCCTAACCTAGCTCTTCTACTGTTCCTAATAAGTACAAGAGTTGCTGACTAATTTTCAGTCACTGCAATAGAAAGTGACTATACTAATAGAGTAACCATGGAGTTTCTTGCTGGTTCTTCTCCATAGGAAACGACCAATTGGAACCGTGCACTAGCTTCTGACGTTTTGTTAACGCTTGTGCTTATGTTATCATCATCATCATCATTTCAGCCTAAAGACGTCCACTGTTGGACATAGGCCTCCCCAAGTGTCACCGTAATCCGGTACTGAGCGTCTCGCATCCATCGGATTCCCGCGACCCTCACCAGGTCATCGGTCCACCTTGTGGGAGACCTTCCAACGCTGCGTCTTCCGGTACGTGGTCGCCATTCCAGAACCTTTCATCCCCATCGACCATCTGTTCTGTGAGCAATATGCCCTGCCCACTGTCACTTATGTTTGGCGAATCTTCGGGCTATGTCTGTAACCTTGGTTCTCCTGCGGATATCTTCATTTCTGATGTGATCACGCAAGGAAACTCCGAGCATAGCCCTTTCCATTGCCCTTTGAGTGACTTTAAGCCTTCTGATGAGGCCCATTGTAAGCGATCACGTTTCGGAACCATATGTACTATGTATATGGTTCAACTTATAATTTTAACATTTAGATCTAAAAGTTTAGATATTTGTATTTTTGACAGTTTTTTTTTTGACGTGGAAAATAGTCCAATACTTTCTCCTGCTCTTAGGATGGAGCCAGATGGCATGTCATACTTTTGTGGACAAAGAGACCCCGCTAGCTGAACTTTTTTGTCGGCTAATTCTGAATCGTTTTGTGTGCACACTTCCATACAGCTTCATACTGATTAAGCAACCAACCAAACTATCGGCTGATTGAAAGTCTGCAGTTTGCGGGGTCTCTAAAACCCACCTGTGTCCTTCAGTTACCCTTCGCGTTCCAGGATCATGGTAGGTATCTCTTTAAAATTTTTCTTGTGACCCTAACGGTCATCGAGCCTACTGGGCTCCACAGTTTTGATGATATCTCTTAGAGGTGGGTTTTGTGGTTTTAGTCAGTAAAAGTCTAACACGCGTCTTCAAGAGTCTCGCTCCACCCTAGAGCGTGAGAAGTTATTGGACGAATTCCCAGCATTTTGTTGAGCGCTGGCCGTTTTGCGCGGATGTGACGCATATCCTACCACTTATAAGTATAATATAAGTCGTTGTTGTTATTTGTTTTTATTTTTAAGGTATGCGCCATGTTTGACGTAAATAAACTCTTTTTCTTTTTGACTTTCTATAAAAAAATGAGCTATATCAGGATTTTGCCTAGAAGTAGCTTTATATACTGGATTATTTTAATCCATTGTGAATTTCGACACCCCAGTCTATATTATTCAAAGTTCGTAATATATTATTATGAAAAAAAAACGTAGATGAAAATCTGCTTGATTGAAATTCAATAGATAATATGGTAAATTGTGAATTTACAATACTTTTTTTTATGTGAAAAACCATGAATAAGTAAATAAGCCGGAAACTCTATGGAAATATTTATCTATATTTTAATACCTAAATCATATTATGTACCTAGATTTTGAGAGATGTTGAGACGCTTTTGATGCCTGAAGTTTGTTCTTCTATGAAATTATTGTAGACTAAAATAGGCACCAGATAGACTTGAAATAACGGTCATTGACCCTTCTACATTTATTGCCATTCTTAATTTCAAAAACTGGGCATGTGCGAGTCGGACTCGCGCACTGAGGGTTCCGTACAAACTTGAAAGGTAAATTGCGGTTTACGATCTAAGACGTATTAAAAAAAAACTACTAACTAGATCTCGTTCAAACCGATTTTCGGTGGCAGTTTGCATGGTAATGTACATCATATATTTTTTTTAGTTTTATCATTCTTTATTTTAGAAGTTACAGGGGGGACACACATTTCACCACTTCGGAAGTGTCTCTCGCGCAAACTATTCAGTTTAGAAAAAAATCATATTAGAAACCTCAATATCATTTTTGAAGACCTATTAATAGATACTCCACACGTATGGGTTTGATGAAAAAAAAAGTTTCAGTTCTAAGTATGGGGAACCCCCAAAATTTATTGCTTTATTTTCTATTTTTGTGTAAAATAAAGACATAAAACTATCTCGAATCGATATCTATCGTGATCCTTTACATGTTCTAGTAATGAAAACCAGTTCATTGTTTGTTTTTCGGGTACCTAAGCAGAGATATTAGAAAAAGGTCAATGTACTTTATTACAAGTTTATCTGGCACCTTGTATGGCCAGCCACTATGGGACCTGGTGGCAACAGGCCTTGCACGCATGCACGATCTGCGCGTGGAGATGCAACGTCGGGGCGAAACTCCGCTGCCACGACAAGTTGCGGCATGGCGGACAGAGCTCCGGCGAGGTCTCATGGTGGAATGGCGACAGCGACTATCGCAACCCAGTGCTGGGCACGCCATAATTATGGCGGTAATTCCCCTCTTTGAGGAGTGGCTGGAAAGGCAACACGGCGTCCTTACCTACCGCATGACGCAGGTCCTCACCGGACATGGTAAGTTCGGGAGGTTCCTGCACCGGATTCGTGCGGAAGAAACGCCCGGGTGTCACCATTGTGCGGACCACCCGGAGGACACGGTGGAGCACACGGTGGAGGTTTGTCCCGCTTGGGCAGAGCAACGCCGTGTCCTCGTGGGGGCGATCGGCGGCGGCGATCTCTCGCGCCGGGCCTTGGTACAGGCCATGGTCCGAAGCGAGGAGGAGTGGCAGGCGGTTGCCTCCTTCTGCGAAGCAGTAATGCTAGCAAAGGAGGCGGCCGATCGCGTGAGGCAACGGTCCTCACGCCCCAATCGCCGCCGGGATTCCGATCCCGATTTCCGGCCATCGTAGGCGCAGGCTTGCGGACGGCGAGCAATGGGTGGCTCGCCGTCCGACCGTCCGGTAACCGTCCGGACCGAGCCCAAGTCGTCGACGGCGCGTGCTGTTCCACGCGCGCCTCAAGGAGATGTCAGCAACTGTAGGGGCCTAGCAGGGTCGAAGCCTACTGGGGCCAAGGGTCTGATTCTGAAAGGAAGACTCGGCCCTGGTACGAAAGGCAACGAAGGAACAGGAGTGGGTTTTTAGTCAGTAAAAGTCTGACACTATCTCCCGCCCCGCCCAAGGGCGGGGGATGTCATAAGATGATTTTCCCACCGAAAAAAAAAAAAAAAAAAATCTGGCACCTTGTATAGGTTCGGTTCGCGGTTTTAACTGCGTCAAAATATATGCCTATCTGCGATTGTCGTGTGGATTTCAGGTTTCTAGTTCAACGGGAAGAACCCTATAGGTTTTGATTTCCTAGGTACCCGGCTCTCATGTATTGGCAAGTACGAATAAGAATTTTGTCAATTCATATACACTTTTCTAAGTTTATTTATGACATTACTGACATACCCGTGCCTCGGAAAGTAGGTACATAAAGCCGTTGTCACTGGTATATATTTGACAGTCGTCTTCCCAGCTCTTCGTGCTGTGCTTGTGCTGCGGCTGCGGCTGTGGAAAACCTACAGCGGCGGAAATATAACAACCTCGTCGGCAGTTATACTTTTCAGCCGTTTGGGGTTGAAACTCTTGGGCCGTGGGGTTCGAGTGCTCATACGCTTTTTAAAGAATTATCCAAACGCTTAATAGACACTTCGCGTGACCCAAGGGCTGGCTTTTACCTCGGTCAGAGATTAAGCATTGCCATACAGCGTGGCAATGCCGCCAGCCTTTTGGGAACATTTCCAGTCGACAGCGATGCGGAGGAGATTTATGACGCCATATTTTAGCTAGTAGTTTTTGCCTTTAGAGTATGCATAGTTTTAATTAGTTAAGTCATTTCAGCCGAAAGACGTCCACTGCTGGACATAGGCCTCCCCCAAGTGTCGCCACAATGAACGGTCCTGTGCGTCTCGCATCCATCGGACTCCCGCAACCGTTACCAAGTCATCGGTCCACCTTGTAGGAGGCCTTCCAACGCTACGTCTTCCGGTACGTAGTCGCCATTCCAGAACCTTTCGGCCCCAACGGCCATCTGTTCTGCGAGCAATGTGCCCTGCTCATTGCCACTATAGTTTGGCGATTCTTCGTGCTATGTCGGTAACCTTGGTTCTCCTGCGGATATCCCCATTCCTGATTCGATCACGCAAGGAAACTCCGAGCATAGCCCTTTCCATTGCCCTTTGGGTGACTTTAAGTCTTCTGATGAGGCAATGGGCCTCATCAGAAGACTTAAGTAAGCGACCTCGTTTCGGAGCCATATGTCATCACTGGCAACACGCACTGGTCATAGACTTTCGTCTTGAGACACTGTGGTATATTGGACGAGAAGATACCGCGCAGCCTCCCGAACGCTGCCTAGCCGAGTCGGATTCGACGATTGATCTCTTTCTCGAAGTTAGACCTTCCCAACTGGACCGTCTGTCCCAGGTAAACGTAGTCGTCTACAACTTCGAGTGTAGAGTCGCCGATCTTGATAGGAGTGGGTGCTACATGGCTGTTAACCATGACTTTGGTTTTGTCCATGTTCATTTTAAGTCCCACACTTTCGGAATTTCGGATTGGTTAAGTGTTTTTATTGAATTAAACATATAGTTGTTACAGGTATTCAGACGCCAGAAAGTCTGACTATCAGTCTACCCAAGGAGTATCGTGTTGTCCAGACCTCCACAACCCAGTTATGTGGAGGTCTGATAGGGAGTCGCTCCACGTAAAACACGGGTATTCAATCGCCTTCGGTTAGACTAGAAACTAACCCTAACACAGCTAGGAAAAGGTTAGGGAGATAATAAAACAAATATACAAATATTTCTTCTTTAAAGTTTTTTTTTTCCCACAACTATCACACAACGCCGTCTAGTCCCAAGCTAAGCAGAGCTTGTGTTATGAGTCTTAGACAAGTAAACATACTTATATATTTCTAAATACATACATAGCATAGTCTGCTTTATAATGTTCCCACTGCTGAGACTCAGGCCTCCTCTCTAGGTGAGGGAATGGGCCGTAATCCACCACGCGGGCCCAGTGCGGGTTGGTGGATGTCGCATGTCTTCGAATTTTTGGTTCTAGGACATGCCGGTTTCCTCACGATGATTTCTGAGCATTTTGAGAGCAGTGGCGATGAAATAAATTACACAAAGTAATGCGCCTGGCTGGGTTTGAACCCACGACCTACAACTCGTAAGTCGGGGCCGTTACCACTCGGCCACCACTGCTCTAATACCTATATAACACATACATATTATAGATAAATTACACCCAGACACAGAACAAATGATCATGCTCATCACACAAACATTTGTCCTGGGTGGGAATCGAACCCACGAACTCCGGCATAGCAGTCAGGGTCACTAACCACTAGACCAACACGCCAGTCAAAAAATTCAGATATATTGTAATGGTAACAAATATATGATAGCGTATTTATGTATTTTCATTAAAAATTCAGGAGGGGGTAACTTATAAAGCTTTTGTGTAAAAGAGAATGTACGTGTCGTGCCATAAATGGTGGTGGATATTTTCAATGGAAGATCTGTTGGAATACATTTATGATTGTTCAAAGTTAATTCAAGTAATGCGAAATTAACCCCCCAACACCCCATAGACCCTTCTGACACGCAGTGCGAGTGTGGTGCTCCTGAAGTGATGATGATCCACTTATTAGAGTACCCAAAATGTCCCTATATTTGCACTCTGGAGGACCTACAAAACGCTAATGACGCCGTGCCGCTATAAACGTGGCAACCTGCTGCTCCCAAAAACTTTTGAGGGATGAGAAAACCATCGATTTGGGAAGAAGAGAAGATGCGACATCAACAAACTGCTGTTGATGTCGCATCTTCTCTTCTTCTTTATACTCATTTCTCACTTTATCCATTCTCGTCACACCACACATCCATTTCAACATTCTCATCTCCGCTACATGTCATCTTTTTTCATCTATCTTTTTTGCTGCCCAACATTCTGGTCCATACAGTGTGACAGGTCTTATCACGGACTTGTAAATTTTACCCATTCTACACTGTTCTTAGATAATATCTAATAATAATGTAGATAATAAGGAAATATTGTAACATCAACCACTTCTTTTAAAAGAGTAACTATGGAGTTTCTTGCCGGTTCTTCTCCATAGAAAACGACCAATTTGGAACCGTGCACTAGCTTCTGACGTTTTATAAGTGCCTATGTAGGCCTATGTGAAAGAAAAAAAGTTTTTGTTTTGATTTGACTGACTAAAACCCACAGTGTGTCTGTGAATTTGAACTTTACAAAAGAAAGACCGAACTGAGAATGCGATATTCAAATATGTCTTTCTTCAAACGTGACTGCAGGACACGTGACAAGAACTGCTCTCCAAAAACGTGATAAAAAAAGCATTTTCTTAAAAATTACAATAACTTTTACTTTCAACGAAATGTAATGGAAAAATGTTTAATTTGCTTTCAATATCGCTTTTCATTATCACATGTTAACATTGTATTACAATGATCAGTTATTGGAATAAGAAATGATTTGGGAATAGTTACTGTCTCGCTAGTCTCGTAAAAATGCTCAGTAACCTTGAATCTAATCTGAAGTAACCAGAACAGTGGTGGCCGAGTGGTAACGGCCCCGGCTTACGAGTTGTAGGTCGCGAGTTCAAACCCAGCCAGGCGCATTACTTTGTGTTATTTATTTCATCACCACTGCTCTAAAAACGGTGAAGGAGACATCATGAGGAAACCGGCATGTCCTAGAACCAAAAATTCGAAGACATGTGACATCCAGCAACCCGCACTGGGCCCGCGTGGTGGATTACGGCCCATTCCCTCTCCTAGAGAGGAGGCCTGAGTCCCATCAGTGGGAACATTATAAGGCCGACTATGCTATGCTAACCTTGAATCTTGATGTATTCTTTCTTTGTTCCCACTTTTTACGTTGTCACTATCTCACCTTATGGTAAGCGATGATGTGGCCGACGATGAGCGCGCTTGTCTAGAAGCAACCTATTCACTCTTGACTTAAAAACTCCCTGGTTAAAGCTAGCTGAGGAAACACAGACTCCGGCAGGGAATTCTACTTCTTAGCCAAGTAATGAATGCGTTCCCAAAACGCTTTGTGCGTGTGGGTGGGATGTTCACCGTGTACCGCGCGCGTGTGTGCGTCTCTCCGTCGACGACGGCTGGTGCTGAAAATCAGCGCTGAGGCTCTATTTTATACGAGCCCCAGCATTTTTGCTGAGCGCTGGCCGTTTTACGCGGATGTGACGCATAGCCTACCAATTATATATGTCGTTATTGTTATTTGTTTTATTTTTAAGGTGTGCGCCATATTTGACGTAAATAACCACCACTACTGACTACTGCTACTGTTTTTCTTTCTTTTCTTTTTTCTTTACCGATGGCGAAACGCCGTACGTCTAGTGGTCCAATGATGGAACGGACTTGGCGGAATTAAATTGTGCAATTCTAATGTACATTCGCTGAAATATAAACCATAGGAAACCGACAGGCTAGCAACTCGGCGTCGATGCTATTACTGGAACATAGGCCTTCGGTTCGTAAAGGGTCTCCAAAAGAAATGAGGCCGCTTGTAGACGATAACACCGTGTCTGCTGCAAATAGGACTAATTCGTCATGAACATGATAAGAATTTTATCGGATCTCGGTACGAAAATTTACCTTGGCACCACCTCGCCTACCCCATCTGTGCCCCCCCCTCTCTAAACTCCATAGCATCAAGAAGAAAATAATTGCCCTCCATTAAAAAAAATACAGAGACTAGCGGTGGCCGAGTGGTGTGGAAGTAACCAGAACAGTGGTGGCCGAGTGGTAACGGCCCTGACTTATGAGTTGTAGGTCACGGGGTCAAAGTCCAGCCAGGTGCATTAATTTGTGTAATTTATTTCATCACCAATACACTGAAAACGGTGAAGGAAAACGTGAAGAAATCGGCGTGTCCCAGAACCAAAAATTCGAAGACATGTGACATCCACCAATCCGCACTTGACCTGCGAAGTTAATTACGGCCCATCTCCTAGAGAGAAGGTCTGAGTCCCAGCAGTGGGAATATTGACGATTATGCCTATGCTTAAAAAAAATACCAGTTTTATATTTCTATTTGACATTGATTCGATACAAAGCATACTTTTTTTTCAGTCACCTCATGAATTTTTCAGCGCCTAAAAATATCTGTAATGTAAAAACTACTTTTTCATTGTGTTAAGGTCATATTATTACATAATGCTTCTCACACATGTATAGGAAACGTGGGGTTTTTACATTTTCATTCAAAAAAGAGTTTTGCGCAATTTCAATATTGTAATTGATCAGACCGTTTTTCAATGTTTTTGAAGAAGCACTGAATATCAAGTCTGTAAAAAAAAAAAACGAACGGTAAAGCTAGGATTATACTCGCAAAATTGTTTTTCTTTTAATGATCTGCCCCCCTAGCCAAGTTACAATCGTTTCCGTCGGCGCGAACGCCTCGAGTAGGCCACACCTTCGAATCCTTTGTTCTGACCACGTGACTGAGCGTTGAGATGACGTCAGAACAAAGGAATCGGAGGCGTGGGTTACCCGAGGCGTTCGCGCCGAACGATACGATTGTAACTTGGCTAGGGGGGCTGGTATTATTATTATTATTTATACATTTATATATCTCAGGACCCTGAGGTCCTAGACCTTTGGAAGGAGTACGAGGGGCCGAAGTCAACTCGCAGAGGCCCTTTAGATAATTTCAATGGAACGTGATACCAACCGACGATTATCCCTGTACGCACTATGCTAGTGCATCCAAGAACAACCACCAGTTGGTGAAAAACTATTGCGACATATGGCAAATAATGATAATAAGGCTATGGTTTTTGGAGTCTTTAAGTGGACTGGTAACCTATAACTAAGTCAATACTATGGTCCCTGCCGGAACAATGTTTATTATTTAAAAAATATAATTTATATGTAATGGTAAATGAATAAACGGAATGTTTATTCATTTACCATTACATATAAATTATATTTTTAAATATTCCAATAACAAATTTAAAAAAATATATTTAAAAATACAAAAAATAGTAGCCCACCGGTATCGGGAACATCGTCCAAGCTACTGGCGGTCAGGGCTCCAGAGAGAGGAACCTCCTTACTATACGAGCCATGTCCAGGAGTACCACTTTCTGAATCAAGCCCTTGGTCCAGCCTCCTAACGCGAGCCTCCTAAGATGTTGGTCGAGGCTCTTGGCTATTAAGCCATTGGCTGACACGATTATTATTATTATTATATCTTGCCTACACTGTCCCACATAACACTTCATACAAACTGTGATAAAACTTTATTTTAAATAAACTCAAAATGCTAAAACAAAAATAATGAAATAATTATAAATGCAATTTTTTACTTAAATAATTTTATAGATTTTGGACATTAATCATGAATTTTATTGTATTGTATTTTTAATTTTTGACTATATGATTTTTATTTTATTGTATTTTTATTTATTTCATTTTTATTTGACATTTATAGTTAAACTTTTATGGTCTAAATGAATTGAATTAATTAATGCTTAATATGAATTTAATGGAATAATGATGTATATTTTGAGATTGATTAAATGTAGTAGAATAAATGGCTTTTTTATTTTTTTATTTTATTTTATTACACTGTCCCACTGCTGAGCAAAGACCTCCATCTATTCCCTCCATTGTTCCCGGCTCTGAGCTACTTCTTGACAATTCCTAAGGAAGACATCTACATCGTCACGCCTTCGTGGTCTTCCGTGACCGGTTGGCGATTACAAGGCACTAATTTTGTGTATATCTACACTAATATAATAAAGAGGTAAAGTTTTTTTTTTGCGATTCTCTTTTCGTTGATCACCTCGAGTCGGCCACGCCTCCGATTCCTTTGTTCTGACCACGTGACTGAGCGTTGAGGTGACGTCAGAACAAAGGAATCGGAGGAGTGGCCTACACGAGGCGATCGATGAAAAGAGAATCGAAACGAAACGGTTGTAACTTGGCTAGGGGGGCTGGTCCGATTGCTAAAATTTTTCACCGATAGAAAGCTGCTTTATTCCTGAGTGACATAGGCTATATTTTATGTACGTAGCCGAAGCCGCGGGCAAAAGCTAGTCTGTTATAAAATTATTTATTTGTTTAATACTTTATTGGGGAATCCGTTCGGAAGGCCGTTCGTTATGGCCACACTTTGGGGAGTCCTATGTCCAATAGCGGACATAGGCCCTTACCCGTTTGCCAAACGGGTAAAAAGAACACAGTCATACTCGTAAATGGGAAAAATGACTGTCCCCAGGTGCGGTGGCTGCAAGAAGTGAGGGAACGCACAACCCCACTCCCCAGCCACCGCGACAGAAGACGCCCCGGCCGTCGTGAATCGCAGAGCGATCTCCGGCCACCACCGTAGGCACGGGCGGCGAGCTACCCGACGGCGCGTAGTGTTCCAAGCGCGCCTCAAAGAGATGTCAGCAAACCGTAGGGGCCCAGTAGGGCCGAAGCCTGCTAGGGCCAAGGGGAAAAGTACGGGTTTTTAGTCAGTAAAAGTCTGACACGCTCTCCCACTCTGCCCGACAGCAGGAGAAGTTATTAAGATGATTTCCCACCTTAAAAAAAAACCCAGATAGTTTTGTTAGGGTCGGTTTCCAGCCGGCAGATTGGTCGTTTGATAGAAATTCTCCATTAGAATCAAGGATGTATAACGTTATTGACAATAAGAACCATGGGTCACCTTGACCGTGTTCCTATTTTAAAGTATTATGGATATCTGTGGAAAAAAAATCCATATTACGCATCGGTCCAAAGAGGTAAATATCGATTTGAATATCGAATTCTGACTTGAATGATTCTCAAAAGTTCTGTATTTTTAAGGTTCCGTACCTCAATAGGATAAAATGGAACCCTTATAGGATCACTTTGTTGTCTGTCTGTCTATCTGTTTGTCAAGAACCTTTGTCTTAGGAACGCGTGGAGGTATCGCGGCCCCTTGAAGCTGTGAAAAAAATCAAACTTCTAAGTTACTGAAAAAAAAATACGGTTATTTATGACGCAAAAAACGTTTATTTTGACACTCTCAAGGGAATCGAAAATCGTAAGGTATTTCTCGTTGTCCCACAATCCTGAAATTTGGCATAAAGCAAGGTCTTATGGCATAGATATAGGAATAAATCTGAAATCAGTAAATTTGTTGTTACGTCACAAAAAAAAAATATAGGAAATTTTTTTGCGATTTGGAAAAATCTTCGAGACTCCATTCGAGAATTTAGGTAAATTTGTACGGAACCCTCAGTGCGTGAGGTAGACGCGCACTTGCACAGTTTTTTTTTTAAAGATGCAATGCTTTTTTCGCTTATGAATACATATTATGATTTAACTGGCTTTTGCCAGCGGGTTTCACCAGCTTGAATGTAGATGTCTTCCTAACAAACTTTGGACCCCAGTTTCATCCCCTAATAGGTGAATTTGCGATTTCCTTTCTTAGTGCTCGCGTATGTCATAAAACGAAACCTTGTGCAAAATTTCACACTCCTAGTCCCCGTAGCTTGTACTATTACTTATTCTGTGCCCGTAGTTTCGGCTGTGCGTAGATAATAGGGGTTAAAGTTTGAAGTTGCTGTTTTTTAAAACGGGTTACTTTGAAGTGTGTCTTTAGATTGACTTGAAATTATAAGTTCAAATAAACTTTATATTAAAGGTACGTTATTCTTTTTTCAAAATTAGATATTTATTGGTTTCTTTGTGTTTTGTATTTTCTGTGATATCGCAGTTCTTATAACCATGAAAGCTAATAAAAAACGTTTTTTTAATATTAAGAGTTCCAACGTTAAAACTATTCATTTCAAAGGGCAAGCATTATAATTAAATAGTACAAATTTACACTATGCGTCACTATAAGGCATACGCTTGGCGTACGCCTGCGTGAAGCTTACAATGCGTTCCAAATAAGAATAGGATCGATTGATAGGTAGTGACGTCACGTCATACTGTCAAATCGAAGAATTATTATGGTGAGCAAAACAAGAAAATTTTAAAATTTAATTTATTTACGAACTGTGAACGAAAATAGTTTAATCAGAATCCAGTTCTTCAATTTTGCTCATCTCTGAGTTCTTCAATTTTGCCCAATTTCTTGCGATTTGACAGTATGACGAGACATCACAACATGGCGTCGATCCTATTCTTATTTGGAACGCATTGTACATACAAAACTATGAAACTGTCGACGAAGCGGCAACGGCACGATTTCACGACGTTGACGGATGCGTCTACGAAGCTACGCGTCCGCTAGTTTTTTATCAGTAAAACTTTCCATAATCGTATTAGTTGACTTTACCTTTAACATATATAACAAATAGTTTTACCTCTTACACTATCAGTTTACATTTGACAATCCTTCTTATCTGTAGGCAACTATGACCTACTAAGCATTAAGCATGTCTAGTTGTAGTTAATCAAATACTGCTGGGTTAAGGAAGGGGAGAAATGGAAGGGGGAGGCCCCTTCTCAGGAGAAGGAGTCAGGAGGGAGACACTTATGTCAGGACATACTGCTGTATTACATCAGATCGTCACACCACCAATTATCCGGGCCTTGGTACAGGCCATGGTCCGGAGCGAGGAGGAGTGGCAGGTGGTCGCATCCTTCTGCGAAGCAGTAATGCTAGCAAAGGAGGCGGCCGCACGCGAGAGGCAATGACCCTCGCGCCTCAGCCGCCGGGATTCCGATCCCGATTTCCGGCCACCGTAGGCGCGGGCTTGCGGACGGCGAGCAATGGGTAGCTCCCCGACCGTCCGTTAACCATCCGGACCAAGCCCAAGTCGTCGACGGCGCGTAGTGTTCCACGCGCGCCTCAAGGAGATGTCAGCAACCGCAGGGGCCCAGCAGGGTCAAAGCCTACTGGGGCCATGGGTGATGCGAAAGAGATCCCCGGGGCCCTGTTATTTGCATAGATAGTAGGTACATGAAAAAAGATGTAACAGTAATTAAGTGAGCGTAGTGTCTACCTTATATTTTATGCATTCAAACATTAATGAGGTTGTTAACTAAATTGAGAATAATATCAAATAATGATTTAGGGTTAGAAACAATCATACATAACTTTAAAATCTTACTACTTAATATAATCTTTGTAAAATCTGATAAATTAAAATCAATGAAATCAGAAAAAAATAACTTATTAGGTCTGTAAATGTTTCTAATTAATATTTCGCACGCGAAAAAGAAGAAAATATAATTATTTATTTTATAATTTTTGTACACACTTATATACAAAAGAAGATACAATTATTATTTTAAAAAAAAAACTGTACAAGGGTACTGCCAATAATTATGCCTATGTAACTCAGTGATAAAGATGCTTTGTTAAATTGAAACAATATTTTAAAACGGTCGAGTAGTTTTTGAGTTTATCCATTGCTACACTAACATTATCTGCGGCCTACCCAAACGTCCTTTCCTTGGTATTGTTCGTCAAGTCGTTGAGCTTCTTAATAGTCCTGAGTTGAGCTTTGCGAATAGGTACTGACTTGAATGCTTGCACTAACTGGACAGGTCCACTCAAATCTGTATGGTTCTTTCTTCAAAAGGAAGAAAGATAGAAAAACATTTTATTTGCCGGAAAAGGCGCAAACTTATAACTAACATACAAAAAAAGACCATCTCAGACGAATCTGCATGGTTCTCATGTGATTTGACCATTACATATTTACTGTATGGACTTTAAAAGAGACTTTGACCCCTGAGTTTGTTTCGGTGTTTCTACTCAAGGTAGGAAACACCGGCCTCATCTAGTTTAAAATGACAAAAAAAAAATGTAAAAAATGTTTTTTTAAACCTATTTGCAAAATAAATATAATTTATCATTTATTGCAAACCAAAATACAAATCGTCCCTCTTTATAATATTACAGGTATAAATAAATATATTTTGTTCAAATCTTACATAGAAATAGGAAAGTTTATCTATCTACTTATCGGCCGTAACACCTATCTCTCTTGTTGACAGTATCATAAATTAACTTGGAAAGGTACCAGGAAGACGATCGGATCTGCCTACGTGACGACAAACGCGTAGGACCATAGACTATGCTCTATGGCAGGAATGGTGAACCTATCGATCGCGTGCCACGGCTAGCCAACGACGGCAGTGATATTAAATTTGAGCCAAATGGAAAACTATTATTTATTTATTTAAAACTTTATGCACTAATAAAACACTATACAAAGGCAGACTTAATGCCATAAAAAAAAACACTGGAAAGTGCACAATAACTCTAATTTCGGAAGTCGGTGTTTCTATAATAGTTTTGTGTCTTCGTTTTTTAACACCGACTTCCGAAATTAAAGTTATTTTGCACTTTCCAGTGTTTTTTTTTATATTGAAGTCGGTTGATTTTTTTTTTGTAAAAGTTTTTTATTTTACACTTTTTAGTTATGGTACCACCACTAAAAACTACCCCTCAGCCAAACTTAAATACCTTATAGCCAGAGTGCATCTCATGACAATTCTAATAATCCCAAACACGGTTAGGTTACATTAATTTATTACAGAGTTCCGGTGCCTAACTTTAGGCTTCATCATCAGATCAGTTTGATATATTCCCCCTCTTCTTTCAGGCAGTCATCAACAACTCGTATAAACAAAGCAATTATAATTGTTACGACGATTCTGCTAAGATTCTAGGAGGACTTCTGTTCCATATCTTCGAAGTTCATGATCAGATCATAACAATATTTCTTTGGGACCAACTCGGAAGCATAACCTTTCAATAAAAAAATAAAAAAATAAAATCGGTCTACAATTGACTGAGAAATCGGTGAAAATATGTATAAAAAAAAACATACATTCAGCCGAACATATAACCTCCTCCTTTTTGAAGTCGGTTAAAAAGACGAACCATTCTGTGATAATCGCAATTGCTGTGTAAAATTGATTAGTTTAATTGATTAGTTTATTTTTACCGCAAATAGCTTTTGTAGTTTTACTGTCAATTAATGATTAGAGTAATATGTAAATATTGACCCAACGTAATTAATTTGTTATTGTGTCTGATAAAACATTTTGGAAGCATGTAATTAGCAAATGCATGCCATTTATGTCATCATCATCATCCAGCCATTATGCCATTTATGTACGTTGCTGTAATTAATTCAAACAAATTGTCATCAAATTAAAAAAAAATGGTTGAAAATGTTTTTTTTAAATTTTATGTATTAAATTTATTATTGTATTTTATTTCTAATATTGGCCACGGTTTCCTGCTCCCACGCAGTCACGGTTTGCTACCCCTGATCGGTTGTGAGTGGCTGTTAATTTGTAGGCACGATGCGAGCGACACTTAAGACGAGTTAAAGAAGCGATGTTAATTGTAGATATACACTGGACCGCAAAAATAACGGGTCACTTAGAAAATCTTTGATTTCTTCCAAAGTGATGTGCATAGATCGCTCGTACATTTAATGTTAAAATCAGATTAGTAATGCTGGATAAAAATCTCTAAAGTGGTTTCAATTGTATTATTTTAAAGAACATATTTTGATTATAACAATTTATAATAATTTATAAATTTTTAAATGTTTTCTTTTTATGTTAATATTTAAAAATGTAAATTATATGTTTATAAAGGAAATAATTATATGACATATTTTTTTTATTGTTAATGGAAAGTGACAATGTGTGAAGAGTGATATGAAAGAAAAGGAAGTTAGTGATAGTATGACGAGTGACAGGGCAGAATGGAAGAAAAAAACATGTTGCGCCGACCCCAAATAACACGGGACAAGGGCAGGAAGATGATGATGATGATGGAAAGTGACAATGTGGTCCTCGATGGACCTGCTCACACCCCAACCCTCTCTCTTTTACTTTCACAAAAGTAGGTACCTACTTATTATATTTTACAAATAAATGTTATGAACAGTATTAAGTACACAGAAGTTATAGCAGCTGTAACCGAACTAGGAGGAACCTGTATTTCGACTTACAGCGCCAACTCTCTCGCATTACATTTCAAAACATAACTTAAGGGCATGTAACTCGACATACATTTTCACTGTTTTTCATACACCGCTCTTACGCGATTATACATTATACATTTTTCATTAGATACCTATTTTTGAAACACAGAATCTTGTGGATAATAGCTAGGCTTCTATTGAAATCAATTTATAAATTTGTGTAAAACTAATCCAGTAGAGACCTCTGAAAATCTGCTATTTTGCATGAACTTTGACACTTCATAATATACTCAAAAATTAAAAAAGTAAAATAAAAATAACAATTGCCTTGCAATTTTAATCAAGATTCTGAATGACAACCATTGTTTTTTAACTTTTAAGGGCTTAAAAAAAACACGTATGTATTTCCTGGAGCAAGTTTTGTGAAATATTCGAGTTAATCACGGAATTACCGAATGCTAACAGAGTTTTCAGGCGTTATCTCTCTATTTTGCATTGCCTCTTCGTCAAACATCGCGTTGGATTGCGTTAGATGAAGTAACAAGCTTTGAAACCATGCTCGATGTTGACGATAGGCGAGTAAAAATGGAGCCTCTTAAATGCATGCATTGTACAATACCTAAGAATACGGTGTGCTCTGATATAGCTCTGTTCTGCTCTTTGTGTTTATGGCACATAATCTATATATATAAAAGCGAAATACCACTCACTGATTAATCACGAAATCTCAGAAACTATGACATCTACAAACTTAAAATTTGGCAGGTAGGTTCCTTATAGGAAGTTTGTACAGAGGAATCTACTTTCGTGCGGGTAAAGCCGCTGGTAGAAACTAACCTAGTTCACTATAAAATGTTTAAAAATTATAAAAAAGTAAGAAACATTTTACAAAAAAATAAAATTCTTCAATGTAAAAAAAAAACACTGAAAAGTGCAAAATAACTTTAATTTCGGAAGTCGGTGTTTCTATAATAGTTTTGTCTCTTCGTTATTTAAAACCGAATTCCGAAATTAAAGTTATTTTGCACTTTTCAAAATAATATAGCCAGAGGGCATCCCATGAAAATTCTAATATTCCCAAACACGGTTAGATTACATTAATTTATTACAGAGTTCCAGTGCCTAACTTCAGGCTTCATCCTCAGATCAGTTCTATATATTCCCCCTCTTCTTTCAGTCAGTCATCGACCACACGTATAAACAAAGCAATTTTACTTGTTACGACGGTTCTGCTGTGATCCTATGAGGAGTCCTGTTCCATATCTTGGAAGTTCATAATTAGATCATACAAATATTTTTAAGGGACTAATTCGAAAGCATAAAACGTTTCAATAAAAAAAAAATATATTTCAAAATCGGTTCACAAATTACCGAGAAATCGGTGCACATACATAAAAAAAAATTGCATTCAGCCGAACACAGAACCTCCTCCTTTTTGAAGTCGGTTAACAATGACTTTCTTCCTTGAATTTCGTTCAGTTGTTTTACAGCTCTCACTTTTTTCCTCTCCTTTTACGCGGATCTTAAAAACTGTCGAGAAGTTACAACTCTACTTAACCTTTTAGAAAATAGAGGCGTGATTTCATATCTTGTCTATGTTTATGAATAGATAGAAACTTTTAAATTCTAAGATACGATATCAAAAACTATTTACCACTAATATTTTCTATCCCATTATAAAGATTTCATATCAATTGGATTAGTTTTAAATTGTAGCCAAACTGTCCAATAGTTTAGATAATTTTATTATATAAGCCGTGATAAGTCATTATAGACTAGTCACTATCAACAAAAGAGTATTATCACTATTACCTTGAGGTTTACCTTGATTACGCAAAAATGCTAGATATTTCGGCCAGTTCTTTTTTCATCATCATCATCATTTCAGCCGAAAGACGTCCACTGTTGGACATAAGTCTACCCCAAGCGTCTCCACAACGACCGATCCTGCGCGTCTCGCATCCACCGCACTCCCGCGACTCTCACCAGGTCGTCGGTCCACCTTGTGGGAGGTCTTCCAACGCTGCGTTTTCCGGTGCGCGGTCGCCACTCTAGAACCTGTCGGCCCCATCGACCAACCGTTCTACGGGCAATGTGCCCTGCCCACTTTAGTTTGGAGTTCTTTTTTAATGATATAAAATAGTGTTTGACTGTGATCCCACCTGATGGTAAGCAGTGAAAGAATCGCACTAGTTCATTAAGACTCTAGCCTTGAAGACTGAAGACACCTAAATTATAATCGGACGAGAAGAACGCAGCAGGCCAAAAAAAAACTAGTTGTTTTTAAGGTGAGAAATCATCTTATGACTTCTCATACTCTAGGGAGGATTCCCGGACCTTCTAGCGTAAATACTATTTTAACTTCGACTCAAATTAGCCCAAGGAAACCTTTTTCTGATTTAGGGCCAAAACAGAAAAAGAAACGTTGTGAAAATATTCAATCTAATACGTTTTCTCTCGACGAAATAGAGGAACAGTCTTATCTATAGGTATTTACGTTCATTAAAGGCGCGTGGTAAGAATGATATTGCTGAAATATTAAATTATCTGCTTAAAAATCCAGAAGAGGTAAAACGAGTAAAGGACTTTATTTCTGTTCAGAAAAAAAAAGTTTTGTCTTCTGAAAAAGCCTTAGGTAACACGTTATCTTTAAAAATGACTAAATGCCAATATACATGAGAAAATCATTCAAGACGAAGGCGCAGTTTTACTGCCCTCTTATTATTCTATTCATAAAGCAAAACATGAATGTTGTCCATCAAAAAATGACATGGAAATAACAGATATTTCTGCGCAAATAAAATTGCAGTCTCTTTTAGACAAAACAACAGAATGACTTTTAAAATTTGTTGAAATTCAAGACGATCAGAATAATCTAGAATTAGTTAGTAAATGGGGTTTCGATGGTGCCTCGAGTCAGTCTAATTATAAGCAGAGTAGTGAGACCAATGTGATAGATGATAACAGTATATTTATGGGAAGCCTAGTTCCTTTAAAACTAACATGTGGAGAACAAGTTTTATGGGAAAATGAATCATCTAATTCAACTTATTTTTGCCGTCCCCTGTTTTTTAAATATGTTAAAGAGACGCAGTTAATAATCAGAAGTGCAAAGGTAAGGATAGAATTTAAATATGATTGTTTAAATAAGACTAAAGTTCTAGGAAAATTTATTCGTTACAAGTTACATTTAACGATGATTGATGGAAAGGTGACATCAGTATTGAGTGAGACCTCTTCACAAATTTGTGGTATTTGTAAGGCCATACCTAAAGAAATAAATGAGTTTGACTTATTGTCACAAAAAGAGCAGAATACTGAGGTGTATAAATTTGGCAAATCATCATTTCACGCTTGGATCAGATGCATGGAATGCATTTTGCACATATCCTACAGACTAGATTTTATCTTGGGTTGCGAAAGGTGAAAATAAAGCTAAGTTGCAAAAATCAATTAGCTTTTCAAAATAGAACTGGTCTGCTTATTAATATTGTTAAACAAGGTCACGGTACCACTAATGATGAGAATACTGCCCGTACATTTTTTGAAGATGTGACTGTTACTGGAGCTGTTTCTATTACTGGGGTAGATAAAAATCTTATTAAGCGGTTTTCTGTAATTTTAGAAACAATGTCATCGGGGTTTCCTATATACATTTAAATTTAGGGAATTTACTGATGCTACATTGGCTTTGTACAGTCAGGGATCAAAAGTGCAGTTGCACTCTACCAATGTTAAGTGTCTAAAATTTTTTTGTTGTAGAAGTTCAATAGTCCACAATTAGTTTATTCAATACTTTAGATTCTATGCTACCAATTAAATCAGTCATGAACCATTGACCCTCTTCTACAAAGAAATTTTAGACATTTTAGCATTGGTAAGGTTGAGAAATATAAATGGTACATTGAGAAATATGACTGCAGTGCATATAAAATATTTGGTGCAGAAATCATAGCTAATTTCGGTCTTATCTCAATAGGAAAATTGTCTGAAGAAGCCGCTGAATCTAGAAATAAAGATTTCAGGAGGTATCTAGAAAAGAGAAATTTTCTAGAAAAGAAAAATGAGGATATTTTAACAGGAGGATATGTTACATCTGATCCATATATTTATACAATTAGACTTAACTTTTAAAATATTAAGTATTCGAATCTATCCCCATAATAAAAAATGATTTTAGACACAAAAGCAACCCCTTTCTACAGTTTTTCTCCCTAATTCCGCAAAACGATATTTCAGCCCACTGTGCGCCGCCCTTTCCCCCTTGCTCCGGACTATCGACTGTACCAGGTCTGGGCGCGAGAGATCGCCGCTGCCGATCACTTCCACGAGAACAAAGCGGTGCTTTCTGCAAAGCGGGGCAGACTTCCACCGTCTCCTCCAACGTGTCTTCTGGACGGTTTGTACAATGGCGATACCAGGGTGTTTTTTCTGCCTGAATCCAAAACCGGAGCTTCTCTAACTAGCAATGTCCGGTAAGGACCTACGGCAGGCGAAGAGGGGTTTTACAGATGGAATGAAGGAAAGTAGTTATTTGCTGAGTCACGAGGTGTAAAAATCTGAATCTGGTACGAAAGGCAACGAAGGAACAGGAGTAGATTTTTAGTCAGTAAAAGTCTGACACTATCTCTCGCTCCGCCCAAGAGCGTAGGATGTCATAAGATGATTCTCTCACCGAAAAAAAAATATTATTCTTTATTTTACTTAAAACTGCAGAGTTATGAGTTTACATGTGGATGGATGGAGAGGGAGAGCGAGACCAAAGAAAAGATGGATGGATTGTGTGAAGAGTGATATGAAAGAAAAGGAAGTTAGTGATAGTATGACGAGTGACAGGGCAGAATGGAAGAAAAAGTCGTGTTGAGCCGACCCCAAATAACACGGGACAAGGGCAGGAAGATGATGATTTTATTTAAAACTGGAAACTACTAAAAAATACTGGTCAGATAACGAAAAATAAAATGCATTTACAAACAACAACAAAAGTGTAGTTTTTTTCCTTGAGGCTACTTTTGATTCAGGAAAAATACACGGTCCACGTGGTTTTTTTTTTCTTGTTTACTGTATCGTATATACTTAACTAGTATTTGCATTTGGCCAAATGAATCTATTTTCTATATATATATTTTTTTGCATATACATTATGTATTTACCACAAAGCACTAAGCAGGTGCTCTCAAAGAGTGAGGTGGGGTCACGGCATTAAGCCACTAAGGAGATGGCAGGTCGAACTGGATAGATTTCGCCAGAACTGGGAGGAGAAGCGTGGGCTCGCGGAAGGTGGAAAGAGTGGAGTCAGGTTCAGAAATAGCTACCAATAAAAAAGACGTAAGTAAGACGCAAGTATTGGATTATACAGGAATTTTAGTGTACTGTACCCAAAGGGTAAAAATGGGACCCTATTACTAAGACGGGCACGCCATAATTATGGCGGTAAGTCCCCTTTTTGAGGCGTGGCTGGGAAGACCTCACGGCGAGCTTACCTTCCGCATGACGCAGGTCTTCACCGGACATGGTAAGTTCGGGAGGTTCCTGCACCGGGATTCGTGCGGAAGAAACGCCCGGGTGTCACCATTGTGTGGACCGCCAGGAGGACACGTGGGGGCGATCGGCAGCGGCGATCTTTCGCGCCGGACCTTGGTACAGGTCATGGTTCGGAGTGAGGAGGAGTGGCAGGCGGTCGCCTCCTTCTGCGAAGCAGTAATGCTAGCAAAGGAGGAGGCCGCACGCGTAATACAAATACAAATATAAATATGTTTATTGTTCCAAAAGGTATTACATAAAATTTTACAGATCTCTGGACTCCACACTAGGATTCCCTGTGTCGTGGAGACCAGTCTCTTCCACCTTATCAAATCAAATAAAACTACCATTAAAGCAAAAAATATTCTTAAAAAAGTAAAAATAAAAAGAATTAGTTACACATGGCATGGTTTTGTGTATGTGAGTGTGAGAGTGAGGAGTATGTGTGTGTGTGTGTGAGAGTGGGAGATGTGTGAGTGAGTGGGAGGAGTGTGAGTGTGTAATTGTGTGTATTGTGTATATTTGTTTCATATTTTGTATATTTAAATATATATATATATATATATATATATATAAAGTATTTGTATGTACTATGAATTTTTTAATATTTTTTCCGTATTATCATAATCTAAACCTTTTTATTTGTGTTTTGCAAGTGTATCTCGTCATTCGTAAAATATTCAACATATTATTCAACTTACGATATATGAATGGACCCATGTAATTAAAACACCTTTTGCCAAAATTTAGTCTGCATTTTCGTTCGTGCCATCTGGGATTCCTGCGAGAGTGCACGCTGGACTTCACTGTGACATTTGCTTTAATATGGAACTTTAGTGCAGCAGCCATAATATATAGTTGTCGCACACGCAGGGTGCCTGACTCTCGATATAAAGCATCCGTAGGGAAGCGCAATGGTTTCCTATAGGCTACCTTAAGGATGGATCGTTGCGACCGTTCTGCTTTTATCAGGTGTGTTTTATGGGCAACACCCCACGCGGTTATGCAGTAATTTAAAATGGATTCGCACAGAGCACAGTACACCATCTTAAGTAGTAAGTAAGGCAACGGTCCTCACGCCCCAACCGCCGCCGGGATTCCGATCCCGATTTCCGGCCACCGTAGGCGCGGGCTTGCAGACGGGACCGTCCGGTAACCGTCCGGACCGAGCCCAAGTCGTCACCGGCGCGTGCTGTTCCACGCTTGCCTCAAGGAGATGTCAGCAAACCGTAGGGGCACAGCAGGGTCGAAGCCTACTGGGGCCAAGGGTCTGCTTCTGAAAGGAAGACTCGGCCCTGGTATGAAAGGCAACGAAGGAACAGGTGTGGGTGTTTAGTCAGTAAAAGTCTGACATTATCTCCCGCTCTGCCCAAGAGCAGGGGATGTCATTAGACGATTTTCCCACCGAAAAAAAACCCTATTACTAAGACTCCGCTGTTCGTCTATCCGTTACCATGCTGTATCTCATGAACCATAACAGCTAGACAGTTGAAATTGTCACAGATGATGTATTTCTCTTGCCGCTATAAAAAAGTACAAATAAAAGAATAAAATTAATATTTAAGTGGGGCTCACAAACAAAAAACGTGATTTTTTTGACGTTTTTCGTTCGTGTTCGTGTGCCAGTTGACCAGAGACAGTGCCAGGAGACTTGCAGTTGGCCAGTTTTTTTAGGTGGGAAAATCATCTAATGACAAATCTCGCTCTTGGGCGGAGTGGGAGATAGTGTCAGACTTTTACTGACTAAAACCCACTCCTGTTCCTTATTTGCCTTCGTCCCAGGGCTCCGGGTTTCGCTTTCACACTACCCGTGGTTCATAGTTCGGTAAAACTAAAGCAAAAGTTATCGGTTAGAATGGAAGTTAACTTAAAATACCTGAGAAAAGCGGAGCATCATGATAATAAAATACAAAAAATACGACATGAAAGTTTTCCTGAAAACTTCACATAAAACTTTCGTCGGACAAAAGCTTGAGTATGAATAAATTATAGAGCGCGCTTCACAAGTGGTAACTTCTAAGTCTCAAGTGTTTAACGTCGGCGCAACACGTGTTATTTTTCCAGTATAGTCCCTAGGACAGTACCATAAAAAACATACCAGAATAGAAAAGAATTCGTCAACTGCACTGCTAACTGCTTCGTTGCCTTTCGTTTACTGCAGTTATCAGTAACCAGATGGTACCAATACCATCTATCCATTCAATCCATCCATTACAGGTGACTAATTTATAAGCGTTTTTTTGTAAAAAAAAAAAACATTAGGATATAAAGCGCATTTCCCCAAGGACTTCTACAATCACAGTTCATTGGTCCACTTTGTGGGAGCGAGTGTGTTTCAAATCCTTTCGGCGCCATCAACCATCTGTTCCCTGCCCACTGCCACTTAATTTGGCTCACATTGTTTCTCTTGCGGACATCTTCATTCCTGATTCTATCACACAAGGAAACTCTGAGCATAGCATAGCATAGCACAGTCGGCCTTATAATGTTCCCACTGCTGGGATTCAGGCCTCCTCTCTAGGAGAGGGAATGGGCCATAATCCACCACACGGGCCCAGTGCGGGTTGGTGGATGTCACATGTCTTCGAATTTTTGGTTCTAGGACATGTCGGTTTCCTCACGATGTTTTTCTTTACTATTTTGAGAGCAGTAGTGATGAAATAAATTACACAAAGTAACGCTCCTGGCTGCGTTTGAACCCACGACCTACAACTCGTAAGTCGGGGTAACGGCCCCGACTTACGAACACTCGGCCACCATTGCTCTCTAACTCTGAGTATATATGAAGCCAAAACTACGACTTATACTTTGCCTAATTGATACTCTAAAGCGCAACTAAGAAAAATCAATCACTTGAATTCCAAAACAAAATGGCAGATGTTTACACTGATCTCTCAACGCCGCTTGCGCATTTTACCCGAAATAAAACAAATTAATTCACTAAACATTTATATTAAAAGATTGTTTGTTTTTCTTGGCCTAGATAGGTGTAAGGCGTTGAAAGCTCTCTGCATCTGGCTCTTATCTGGCGGTATTTATTTGTATGTCTTCAATCTATTAAAGTTGTGGCAGTGCGGTGAACCTGTCGACTAAATGAAGTGTTTCTCATGGTCTAGAACGAGTCAATCAATCAATCAAATCAATAGACATGGCCGGATTTGTATAGAGCTGTGCCCTAACAAAAATATTCATGTGCATAGACATACAGCACGTCGTAATAAAGCTTTCGCCGTCCGGTAACCGTCCGGACCGAGCCCGACTCGTCGACAGCCCGTAGTGTTCCACGCGCGCCTCAAGAAGATGTCAGCAAAACCGTAGGGGCCAGCAGGGTCGAAGCCTACTGGGGCCATGGGTGATGCGAAAGAGAACCTCGGGGTCCTGGAATGATGGCAAAGAAGGAACATAGGAGTGGGTTTTAGTCAGTAAAAGTCTGACACGCTCTCCCACTCTGCCCTAGGCCGGGAGAAGTTTAGTTGTATGATTTCCCACCTAAAAAAAGAGGTATGGCTAGGGGCGCCGGCTTTTAGAAAACCTCATGGCTGCTCATGCTCATTTGGTGACTCGAAAAAGTGGCAAAGTGTGAGAAGAGAAATGCACACTGATTGACCGACAAATAAATAAATGTAATAAATAATGATGACATGATGTCATGTGATTATGATTTAATTTAGATAATATAGTATATTTTTAATTTTCTAACTTATTTGTATACACTGTGTCTACATCTCTCATCCAACTCTCCTTTCGCAGATCTGCTAGAAGAAATTTCATTTGAAATAAGCAGTACCGTTGTGCTCTTTTATCTGCTTTTATTCTTTTCATTTTTTGAGTGTTTGTGTGTACTATGGAAACCAGGAACAACGAAGGTACCATAAACACCCAGACCCAACACAAATATCTGTTTCATCAACAAACATTTGTGTTGGTGCGGGAATCGAACCCACGACCCTTGCGTCTCAACCGGCGCTCTAAACCACTGCGCTAAACGGGTCGTCGGGTAATGAAAAAACGTCCATCCCTAAAAGGCGATTACTGATCTGTTTCTTGATGTCTATTCTCAGAGGTGCTCGGCACCCACTGTTTATTTCTCATTAGTCCCCGAGCCCCCAAACACCCACGGAGTCGGGGCCCCTGGGTATGGCTTTACTATTGTAAAGCCCTATCTCTTTTTTCTCCTCTTTGTCTAAGTTTTATAATCAGAGAAGAATCGTAAATATAGGTATCACAAAAATCTGTTATAAAATGGTTAGTTCACTACATTTTGATCGAGAGCATACAAACCCACAATAATTAAGTTGGTGATGTCAAAACAAAAAGCAACAGATTACATTTAAAAAGAAATATGTCAATTACTTACTAGCACACAATTCCTTAGAAATCAGAAGTCAGAAACGTTTATTTCAAATAGGAATTGTCAAAATGTCGGTCAGTCAAAAAGGTGAAGCTAAATTGCAAGTTCCAAAGCGTAGATCTCTATAGAAAAGAAACTATACTTACATACTAATACAACCTTTCCAATGTCAAAATAATAATAATCTAAATTTAATCTATATATTATTATGTATATTATATAAAAGGAAAAACTGAGTGACTGACATATCAACGCACAGCCGAAACTACTGGGACTAGCCTAGCCAAGTTACAATCGTTTCGTTTCGATTCTCTTTTCGTCGATCGCCTCGAGTAGGCCACGCCTCCAATTCCTTTATTCTGACGTCATCTCAACGCTCAGTCACGTGGTCAGAACAAAGGAATAGGAGGCGTGGAAGACTCGAGGCGATCAACGAAAAGAGAATCGAAACGAAACGGTTGTAACTTGGCTAGGCGGGTAGGAGTGTGAAATTTTGCACAAGGTTTCCTTTTATGCCGTAGGCTCGCCTACGCCTACTATGAAAGGATTTCCACCCCTAAAGGAATTAAACGGGGGTCCAAAGTTTGTATAGAGAAACCTAGTTTTATGCGGCCGAAGCCGCTGGCCGAACCTAGTCTATATACATAAAACTAAATCATGTTAGTTACACCATTTATAACTCAAGAACAGCTGGATCGATTTTAATGATCTTTGCTTTTTTAGATTCATTTTCGCCCTGAATAGCAGAATAACTATTAAAACAGCGGATTCACGTATAAAAATATATAGAAAAATATGCATACATCGAAAAATCGAGAGCAGTGATGGCCGAGTGGTAACGGCCCTGACTTACGAGTTGTAGGTCGCGGATTTAAACCCAGCTAGGTGCATTACTTTGTGTAATTTATTTCATCACCACTGCTCTCAAAAAGGTGAAGGAAAATATCGTGAGGAAACCGGCATGTCCTAGAACCAAAAATTCGAACCCATGCGACATCCACCAACCCCCACTGGGCCCGCATGGTGGATTACGGTCCATTCCCTCTCTTAGAGAGAGGAGGCCTGATTCCCAGCAGTAGGAACATTAAAAGGCTGATTATGCTATATAAGCTACATCGAAAAATTACATTAACTGTCAAATACATTTGTCATTCACTCATTGGGTCAATAAGTTTAGCTAAAAGGTATATTCACTACATTTCTACTGTTAGGCGGTATGAATTTCGCCGAGTATACTCCATAATCCGAGTGAGTTAATACACTACTATATTTATGTGTTAGACTGTCTATTTTTTTTTATTGGTCTCGGACCTCTTCTTAAGTGACAGTATGTAAGGCATATTGCTCGCGGAATAAAATAAAATAAAAAGAGAACGAAAAAAGTCATTGGATGATTTGTAACGATAAAAAAAAATTAGACGACCTAGATGCCTACCGCAGGGACTAGTTTAAGGTAAAGAATACTTGGAAGGAGTCAGAGAAGTGTCTCAAGACGAAAGTCTATGACCAGTGCGTGTTGCCAGTGATGACATATGGCACTGAAACATGGTCGCTTACAATGGGCCTCATCAGAAGGCTTACAGTCACCCAAAGGACAATGGAAAGGGCTATGCTCGGAGTTTCCTTGCGTGATCGCATAAAGAATGAAGATATCCGCAGGAGAACCAAGGTCGCCGACATAGCCCGAAGAATCGCCAAACTAAAGTGGCAGTGGGCAGGGCACATTGCTCGTAGAACGGATGGTCGATGGGGTCGAAAGGTTCTAGAGTGGCGACCGCGCACCGGAAAACGCAGCGTTGGATGGCCTCCCACAAGGTGGACCAACGACCTGGTGAGAGTTGCGGGAATGCGGTGGATGCGAAACGCATAGGATCGGTCGTTGTGGAGACGCTTGGGAGGCCTATGTCCAACAGTGGACGTCTTTCGGCTGAAATGATGATGATGATGAATCAGGGGAGATCTTTGCCCAGCTGTAAGAAAGTATAGACTAAATAAAAATAAACCAGTTCTAATGATTCAGTACAGTTTGACAAGTTCTCAACTTCAAATTCTCAATTCAATAAAAAAACTTCACAAAAAAAATACAAGCGACTTCAATGTAAAAAAAAAACACTGAAAAGTACAAAATAACTTTAATTTTGGAAGGGGATATAAACAAAGCAATTTTACTTGTTACGACGGTTCTGCTGTGATCCTATGAGGAGTTCTGTTCCATATCTTGGAAGTTCATAATAATATTTCTATGGGATCGTCCACAATTGACCGAGAAATCGGTGAACATACATAAAAAAAATACATTCAGCCGAACATAGAACCTCCTCATTTTTGAAGTCGGTTAAAAACTAGATAAAGCATACTATGCGATATAAATAGGATCGACTTAGCGCCATGTTGTGACGTCATAGCTGTCAAATTGAATCAGGTAGGGTGAGCAACAACAGATATTTTCTCATAATGATTTGATAGTATTTATTAGTTTATAATTTTAGCATATAATATATATGTATTTTATTATTATAAATAACCTATTTTTTATTTTATTTTTCTGTTTGAAATATCTGTTATTTAATATAATATTCCACAATTATCACACAACGCCGTCTAGTCCCAAGCTAAGCAGAGCTTGTGTTATGAGTACTAGACAACTGATAAACATACTTATATATTTCTAAATACATACTTATATAGATAAATTACACCCAGACACAGAACAAATGATCATGCTCATCACACAAACATTTGTCCTGGGTGGGAATCGAACCCACGACCTCCGACATAGCAGTCAGGGCCACTAACCACTAGAGCAACAGGTCAGTCAAAATTTGTTTATTGTGCAAACCTACCACAGTGTTGTCTTTTTAACCCAATGGTTGACTGGTAGAGAATGCCTTGTTGCATTAAGTCCGCCTATGTACCACTACTGTACATGAAGTTTAAATAAATAAATATTTTGCTCACCCTACCTGATCATTCGATGATTCGTGATTCGTATGATCATTTGATGAAACACAAAAAGTTTCATCAGAACGTTCTTCAATAACGCTTATCTCTGCATCACTGTGTGAAGTGTCTGAGTAGTGGCGAATGGAAGAAGAAGGCGAATACTTGCCAACAATGAAAACGTTGTTTCTTCACTTAGATTTAACTAAGAATCGGTTAAACAAAGTAAAAAATAAACTGTAAAGCTAGAACTACATTAGACCGACGCACACGTGTAATACGCCTGATTTGTACGAAGAACGACGTCGTGTGGCGTGGCGTGGATCAAGTGTAGCTCTACAAGTCTTGTTTCCATATAAAATGTATAGAGACCGACGCGCCCAGATCGGCTTTTGATACACAAATAGGTTTTTGTTTTTGCAAAATGTATTTTTCAATTTTTTTTTTTAATTGTTATAAACTAGTGCTTGACTGCGATCCCACCTGTAAGTAGTAATGTTGATGGTGAGGCGCATTAATTTATTGAGAGCCTATTAACTCTAGCCTTGAAGAGACCCAAATTATAGTTGGACGGGAAAACCGCAGCAGGCAAATTATTCCAGTCCCTCGATGTACGCGGTATAAAAGACGAGGCGAAACGCTTGGTCCGGACCGTAGAGGTTTCAACAACGTAAGGGTGGATACCCGCCGTTCGTCGGCTGGTCCGATGGTGGAATCAAGTCATGCAATTCCTGCGCACACTCTCCAAAATGCATCCTGTAAAACACCGAAAGGCTGGCTACCCTACGCCTGTGCTCAAGCCTCAAATAATATTTGACAGATAGAGGTCATTCACGTTATTTTTTTTTTTTAACACATAGTTATAGTCATACTTCCAAAACTAGATTAAATCATTAGGAATGTCATGAAAACCAACTAATTATTTAACTTTGTCTATTTGTAGATTCTCGTTATCATTCTGAAGGTTATTGAACTCTTCACATAGGTATCATTTACCAGTACCTATATTGTGGACATGATAGAAACGACCAAAATATATACTTAACCATAATTTTTGTAATACTTAAATTAAAAAAAATTAAATACACATACTCGGAGAACCGCTCCTACCCCTAACGCTCTTAGACACGCCATTTACTGTTTTGCGCACTAGTGCGGAAAAGTGCACCAGCTCGCACCCGCCTCAAAAGGTTCGGCGCCAGTCAACCCCCGTTTATTTATTACTTCATAAGTGTATTGAAAAACGTTGTTTGAACAATTGGAAATTTGTCACTACAGTACTCGGCGCCATAACACCCTCGTCTGCGGCTCGTTTTTTTTTTTAGGTGGGAAAATCATCTAATGACAAATCGCGCTCTTGGGCGGAGCGCGAGATAGTGTCAGGCTTTTACTGACTAAAACCCACTTCTGTTCCTTCGTTGCCTTCGTCTCAGGGCCCCGGATTTCGTTTTGACACTATCCATGGCCCCAGTAGGCCGCCTACGGCTCGGGCAAATTCCGCCTCGGTTGCAATGACAAAGTTTCTCCAATTGTATCAAAATATACTACTGCCGTGTATTTTGGATACTACACACTCTGCTTCACAGAATTCTCATGTTTAATAAACTACCCGCTAAGGTCACACGCATATATAATGTATCTTCTCATGTAACCTTCAATACTGCTCGGTAATTTTCAGGAATTTTCCTCAACTCTGTAGGTATAAGTTGCGGTGTTTTATCAAATAGAATAAATCCGGAAGTTGCGTTCGCATTTGTTATTTATATAATGCAAGTTCTAAGTTAGATTTTTGGGCTGAAGTGAATAAGTAAAGTAAGTGTTGTGGGTGTTGGCCTTTTTCGCGTTGTTTTGTCCAACATCGCGTTAGATGAAGTAACAAGCTTTTAAACCATGCTCGATGTTGACGATAGGCGAGTGAAAAAGGACCTTCTTAAATTGTGTATGTGAGTTACATGTTTTTGAATGTACCTACCCACGATATAGGAGTCATTCCTATTGTGGGGGCAATGCTTTTTATAATGCTTGTTCTTACGTTGTTAATACCTCTACGGTCCGGACTAAACGTTCTGCCTCGTCGTTTATACCGCGTAAGTACATCGAAGGATTGGAACAATTTAATTGCCTGCAGCGGTCTTCCCGTCCGGTTATAATTTAGGTGTCTTCAAGGCTAGAGTGAAAAGGCTCATAATAAAGTGGTGCTATTCACAATCAACGATTGCATCACTGCTTACCATCAGGTGGGATCGCAGTCAAGCACTAGTTTATATAATTAAAAAAAAACCGGGCAAGTCGAGTTTGAGAGAGTCAAGAGTCGGACTCGCGCACTGAGGGTTCCGTATAAACTTATCTACGAAAACAGTTCAATTCCCGAATTAAGTTGCGAAGATTTTTCCGAATCGCCAAAAAGTTTTTTTTGTGACGTAACTACTAATTTACAGTTTTCATATTTTTTCTATACTTGTGCTATGAGATCTTGCTTTATGCCAAATTTCAAGGTTCTAGGTCAACGGGAAGTACCCTATGAATTTTGATTCCCCTGAGAGTGTCGAAATATACGTTTTTTGCAACACTGCCGTATCTTTTATTTTTCGTTAACTCAGAAGTTTGATTTTTTCACTGCTTCAAGGGACCGCAGACTTGAGTATACGGCTTAAATTTCAACTCGATACCTCTACGCGTTCTCAAGATAAAGGGTCTTGACAGACAGACGGATGGACAACAAAGTGATCCTATAAGGGTTCCGTTTTTTTCCTTTTGAGGTACGGAACCCTAAAAAAAACTTCGAGTCCAATTGCCAAAAATGGTCACTCCTACCTATCCAGCAGCTAAGTCACTAATTGGTCCTATTATAAGAAGTTTAGTAACGCTCTAACCATTCATATAGTACCTACTAAAAATGGCGTTTAGAATTTAGAATCTCAATTTATGGACGTGTTATGAAAACATTCACTAATTTTACACCAGGAATGCGAGATCAGGTATTCGGCTATTTCGGAATCGATTTGATTCCTCGAATGGTTTATTAAGAGATTTCTGTGGGAGGATGACGACCTGAACTCGTATGGTACTTAAACTTTACGCTTGTGTTCATTGTAGGGGACTATAAAGGTGTTTAATATCTATATATATATATATATATAAAAGAAAGTCGTGTTAGTTACACTATTTATAAGAACGGCTGAACCGATTTGGCTGAAAAATGGTGGGGAGGTAGCTTAGAGCCAGGAGACGGACATATGATACTTTTTTTTTTGAGTAGGGTAGAGTAGGGTAGAGTAGGGTAGAGTAGGGTAGAGTAGGGTAGAGTAGGGTAGAGTAGGGTAGAGTAGGGTAGAGTAGGGTAGAGTAGGGTAGAGTAGGGTAGAGTAGGGTAGAGTAGGGTAGAGTAGGGTAGAGTAGGGTAGAGTAGGGTAGAGTAGGGTAGAGTAGGGTAGAGTAGGGTAGAGTAGGGTAGAGTAGGGTAGAGTAGGGTAGAGTAGGGTAGAGTAGGGTAGAGTAGGGTAGAGTAGGGTAGAGTAGGGTAGAGTAGGGTAGAGTAGGGTAGAGTAGGCTAGAGTAGGGTAGAGTAGGGTAGAGTAGGATAGAGTAGGGTAGAGTAGGGTAGAGTAGGATATAGTAGTCAGTTGACGGGAGCGAAGCCGCGGGCAAAAGCTAGTAATAAATAAATTATTTCACAACACGCCATCTAGTGCCAAACTAAGCAGAGCTTGTGCTATGAATAGTAGACAACTGATAAACATACAAGTATATATTTCTAAAACATAATAAGAGATAAGCTGGTCGCGGGTTCAAACCCAGACAGGCGCATTACTTTGTGTAATTTATTTCATCACCACTGCTCTCAAAATGGTGAAGGTAAACATCGTGAGGAAACCGGCATGTCCTAGAACCAAAAATTCGAAGAAATGTGACATCCACCAACCCGCACTAGGCCCGCGTGGTGGATTACGGCCCATTCCCTCTCCTAGAGAGGAGGCCTGAGTCCCAGCAGTGGGAACATTAAAAGGCTGATTGTGGTTGTTGTGCATACATTTTATCCGATTACGAAAGGCGAATTCGACCCTGCTGGGCCCCTACGGTTTTGCTGACATCTCCTTGAGGTGCACGTGGAACACTACGCGCCGTCGACGACTTGGGCTCGGTCCGGACGTTTACCGGGCGGTCGGTCGGCGAGCTACCGATTGCTCGCCGTCCGCAAGCCCGCGCCTACGGTGGCTGGAAATCGGGATCGGGATCCCGGCGGCTGGGGTGTGAGGGTCGTTCCCACGCGCGTGCGGCCGCCTCCTTTGCTCCTTTGCTTCGCAGAAGGAGGCGACCGCCTGCCACTCCTCCTCGCTCCGGACTATGGCCTGTACCAAAGCGGAGAGAGTGAGAGAGTAAAGATCAAGAGTCAGCAGATAAAGAGACAGACGGAGAAACCAAACTATGTTATATACTGTGACTGGCCTGTTGGTCTAATGGTTAGAGGCCCTGTCTACTATGCCGGAGTTTGTGGCTTCGATTCCCACCCAGGACAAATGTTTGTGTGATGAGCACGATCATTTGTTCTATGTCTGGGTGTAATTTATTTACAATTTATGTATGTATTTAGAAATATATAAGTATGTTTATCAGTTGTCTAGTACTCATAACACAAGCTCTGCTTAGTTTGGGACTAGACAGCGCTGTGTGACAGTTGTGGAATATTATTATTATTATAATGTGATATCGCCATTATCGAGAACTGGATCGGGCACATACTTGTAATACGGCACTTCCGATTCTACAAGAGAGTACTTCAGAGCAAGTTGCTGATGGATAATCCTGGCTACAAGGTTGTGTCTATGCAAGTATTCCCCAGAATGAAAAGTATCTTATTTGTTATTTCAGTTCATAGTCTATCCATTTGCCAAGTTTCATCGGAATCAGTTCAGCCGTTCGAGCGTAAAGAACAAAGAAAAATAAAGTAACACACGTTTATTATATTGTAAGATAATGTAAAGATATCAATCACTCCTGTAAATACCTAAATATTTTAAGTAAGTACCCACGTCATAAAGAAAATGGTTTGCCTTTTTTATCTTTGTATTAAATTAAGTATCACTTGATTACATTCCACAAACCCACATCATTATCAATGTCTCCCATCTCTACTATTACTACAAAGATTACGTCACCTAGTGTTAACGGTCCGGCAAACTACTTCCTGCCGTGCCCCAAATCACGCCATTTCTTATCTGCGCGGGAGTCGCCTCGGCAAAGACACGGAGTATTTAGAACATGGATGAACAACTTACAATGCGACTCAAATAAGAATAGGATTGACTTTCCGCGATATTGTATTGTCTTAGCTATGAATTTAAAACTGTTCAGTAGGGTGAGCAGAACAAGATTAAGTAAAATTTATTAACGAATCATGAATAAAAAAAAATCTGATTGTACCTTTTTAATTATGCTCATTTCTGCATCACTGTCTGAAGTGTCTGAGTAGTGGAGATTGGAATATGAAGGCGAATTATTTATGAGTAAAAATTAAAAAAAAAATGTTTTAGAATAAATGACTATGACTAGGTACGTTTCTAGGATAAAACAAAACACTTAACGAAATACATAGGGATATTTTTCATTCACCACTCAAATTTTATAATCGAGGTCTCTTAATTAAATAATTGTTTTATGTGAAACACTATAATCAAATAATAACAAAAATATAATAAAATTTTTAATAGGAAATATCCGAAAAAAATATATTGTAGAAACACGGGGCTGTATCTACCTACGCAGTCTTACTTGATTCCAATTTTCCCTTCATACTTTACGGACTTAGGACCGACATAACAGTCAGTATGCATTTAAGCGGAAGTTACGGCTTCATTTTCTACACAAATAGCGAAGTAGTCTCAAAAATCCTTTCATTTTTCCTTAAATAAATAATATATATTTATATATAATATATGTAGGTTTATGTTATATTAAATATTTATGTATGTTTATTTTATATATATACATTTGACCCCTTGTTTTCCCATTAATCTTTTCTTTTTTTATGCACCTACTATGTTTTCTCTCACTACCCTTGGTTGACTGGTAGAGAATGCCTAAGGCATTAAGTCCGCCTTTGTACCTTTGTGTTGCATGAAATTTTAATAAATAAATAATAAAATTATGAATGTGAAATTACAGGTTTTTACTATGGCGGATTTAAAAAATTGGAATCAACTAGCTATTTACAATAATTAAACTTACCCAATCAACTCGATGAACCTACAAATTACGTGTACTTCAGTAATTGTTCAAAATGGAGTCCGTTTCTCTCGATACACAAAAGTGCACGTTTTCCTAAACTATTTTTAATAGTTTTAAAATATCTGTTTGATTTTTAATGTCATTAAAAGTTATTATTATTTTACTACTAAGGTTCCTCGACACTTTGTGCTTCTTCAATATAAACACGTCTTTTGACTTCACCCGATAAATAAAAATCGAGTGGAGTTAAGCCTGGTGACCTGGAAGCCATGGTACAGGCCCTCCTCGGCAAATTAAAACCACTCGTGAATTAATTCCTTGTCTTTGTAAACGCGATAAACTTTCTATACGGTACATTCTTCGCGCACCATTTAAACTTTCACCACTTAAAAGATAGCACCAGACCATTTCGTAATACTCTACATTAGAATAAAAAGTCGCCATTTCGCGCGATGATGCTCGACCGGAATTCGGGAGCGAAAATGCAGCGAGAGCGGCAGAAAAATGGCACACGTTCGCATGTATCTATGTCACCACGGTCAACTAAACAAAAGCCGCCGGCGCATGGCCGGCCGGGGGCTGTGCAGGGTGCGACGTGTGAGGGAGTGGTGCGTAGAAATGTTTGTTTGTGTGCGATGCCAAATTATTCAACAACCTTACACGCACTTAGCGTGTGCAGTCTAGGTAGTTGAACTGCATTTATTCAGCACGTGATTTTAGTAGCGGACAATGAGCGTGAAAATCATGTAAAAACATATATTTTTATTTCATTAATTGATAATCATTTCTGAAAATTTTCATGGTGATTGAAAAATTTCCATGTATTTTTTTTTATTATGTAAATAAAAACATTCTGTCTTAAAACATGAAAGGTAAATTGACAATTATATAATAGCTGGTTATTTATTGACATTAATCAAGGATATTTTCTATTGGAATTGCAGCTTGAAATATAGACCTATATTTTTATGAGCAACCAACTGAATAGTATCATACATATTATACAAAGCTAAGCTTCTGTGTGAGACATACTCTGTGTTTTTAGAACGTCACGGCATAGTATACGTTACGTTCACCACGTGTGTCCGGTGTAGTGTGTGTGAGTTTGCACATATCCGGACATTCCCGATTTAGGCGATTATGTCGAAATATTTCTGGAATTGTAATTGAGTGACGTGTCGATTCAGTACGTAGTAGTTATAATGACTAATTAGATTTGTAAAATCTAGCTAGCTCGTGACTTTTATTAGCAAAATATCTGGGACTCGTATTTTTATTAAGGTTTCGTACCCAAAGTGTAAAACGGGACCCTATTACTAAGACTCCGCTGTCCATCCGTCTGTCTGTCTGTCTGTCTATCCCTCTGTCACCAGGCTGTATCTCATGAACCATGATAGCTAGACAGTTGAAATTTTCATAGATAATGTATTTCTGTTGTCGCTTTAACAACAAATCCCAAAAACAGAATAAAATAAATATTTAAGTGAGGCTCCCATACAAAAAACGTGTTTTTTTTTTTTTGCCGTTTTTTTGCCCCGGACGGTACGGAACCCTTCATGCGTGAGTGCGACTCGCACTTGGCCGGTTTTTTTTTTGTTACTACAACAGAAAATTAAGACAATGTGGTAACAAGCCTTCATTTCTGAACTTTGATGCGTTTTATCTTTGTCATTTTTTATCGACTTGATAAATAAAAAAATACATGTTCGATATTTTTTTGATAATTTTATAGGTGGACTAAATGGAATGATTATTTTATATGCACCGTGTATTTTTCCGGATTGATCCTTTTTCTCTATATAAATAATTTTCGTAATCGAATAAGTATTTCTACGGAACATGTGAGAAAAATGTAAATAAAGTAAAAAAAAAAAAACTAAATATAGATATTAAAATAGCAACTGGCAGCTAAGAGATGACCAGTCTCAACTGACAGCACCCGTTCACGGACATGACGCGAATATTAGCACCACTCGACTCAACTATTTTGAAGGGGACCCAACCAAAACCAATAAACAAAGATCAATGTACAAAGCCTGGAGCACAGGCGCAGGCGCAGGGTAGCCAGTCATTCGGTATTCAATAAGATGCATTCTGGAGAATGCGCGCGGGTATTACATGACTTGATTCCGCCCTCGCCTTTCTACCATCGGACAACCCGATGTACGGCGAGTATTCACCCTTACATTGTTGATACCTCTATGGTCCGGACTAAGCGTTTTGCCTCGTCGATTATACCGCAAACATCGAAGAACTGGAACAATTTACCTGCTGCGGTCTTCCCGTCCGATTATAGTCATAATCAAAATTACTTTGCAAACATGGGCATAGTACATAGGTTCATATTTTGTCATTACATGGCTATACAATTTTTGGAATTACATTACAATTTAAAATATACATATATAGGGTGACTGGCAATTAGTGTACGATACTTAAACACGTGATTATGCTCATGATAACAAACAATTTTTATTATGGAAGCAAAGCCGAAATCGCGAAAAAAATATCAGCTGTTCAGTACATTAGGCAAACATAAATGTACTGAACAGCTGATTTTTTTTTCGCGATTTCAGGTTTGTTCCCATAGTAAAAGTTGTTGGTTATCATGAGCACAATCACGTGTTTAAGTATCGTACACTAATTGCCAGTCACCCTATATAATGTCAAACGGAAATAAAAAGTAAGTCAATCAGGATCAAAATAATAATGTCCAACAGAGTAGCAGTATGTCAATCAGTTAGTGAACCGTCATTAAGAAAAATAATAATTTAGGTGTCTTCAAGGCTAGAGTGTAGGCTCTTAATAAACATCACTGCTTACCATCAGGTGGGATCGCAGTCCAGCACTAGATAATAATTAAAAAAAAAACTGGGCAAGTGCGACTCGGACTCGCGCACTGAGGGTTCCGTACAAACTTGAAAGGTAAATTGCGGTTTACGATTTATGACGTATTAAAAAAAAACTACTTACTAGATCTCGTTCAAAACAATTTTCGGTGGAAGTTTGCATAGTAATGTACATCATATATTTTTTTAGTTTTATCATTTTCTTATTTTAGAAGTTACACATTTTACCACTTTGGAAGTGTCTCGCGCGCAAACTATACAGGTTATAAAAAAAAATTATTAGAAATCTCAATATCATTTTTGAAGACCTATCCATAGATACCCCACACGTATAGGTTCGATGAAAAAAAATTTTTGATTTTCAGTTCTAAGTATGGGGAACCCCCAAAATTTATTGTTTTTTTTTTCTATTTTTGTGTGAAAATCTTAATGCGGTTTACAAAATACATCTACTTACCAAGTTTCAACAGTATAGTTCTTATGGTTTCGGAAAAAAGTGGCTGTGACATACGGACGGACAGACAGACAGACATGACGAATCCATAAGGGTTCCGTTTTTTGCCATTTGGCTACGGAACCCTAAAAACACGATACCTGCAAAATCCGTTGTGAGTAATTTATTCGGATCTATTTTTAGAAAAATGTTACATTGACCGATACTGTGTTCGGTGCAAAAAAGTCATTCAAGGTTACATTCGGTTTCTTTTTATAATGATTAAAGGATCCTAATTTAATATTAATATCTGTAAATCAATGTTTCTCCTTGCCTTCAAGAGTTCATTAAACCGTAAAATTACTTGTAACAGGTAGCCAGAACCTTCAAAACTGCTGAATAGCATAACTTAGCATAATCCAGCCTTAAAATGTTCCCACTGTTGGGATTCAGGCCCTCTCTCTAGGAGAGGGAATAGGCCGTAACACCACTCGTGCCCAATGCGGGTGAATGGATGTCACATGTCTTCGATTTTTTGGTTCTAGGACATGCCGGTTTCCTCACGATGTTTTCCTTCACCATTTTGAGAGCAATGGTGATGAAATAAATTACACAAAGTAATGCGGTGGCTGGGTTTGAACCCTCGACCTACAACTCGTAAGTCGGGGCCGTTAGCACTCGGCCACCACTGCTCTAAACAATAATATGAGGTTTTTAAATCAAGAGTGAATAGGTTATTTCTGGGTAAGCGTGATATATCGTCGGGGTCATCATCTCTTACTATCAGGTGAATTAATGGTCAAACGTTAGCCTATCCATAGTAAACAAGTGCGAGTCGGACTCGCACACTGAGGGTTCCGTACAAACTTACCTATGAAAACAGTTGAATTTCCGAATCGAGTATCAAAGATTTTTACGAATTGCAAAAAAGCTTTTTTTTGTGACGTAACTACAAATTTACAGTTTTCAGATTTTTTTCCTATACTTGTGCTGTAATACCTTGCTTTATGCCAAATTTCAGGATTCTAGGTCAACGAGAAGTACTCTATGAATTTTGATTCCCTTCAGAGTGTCAAATTACACGTTTTTTTTTGCGACATAAACAGTCGTACCATTATTTTTTTTCGTTTAATAGAAGTTTGATTTTTTCACAGCATCAAGACACTGCAGACCTAAGTATATGTTTTTAATTTCAACTCGACACCTCAACGCGTTCCCGAGATTAAGGGTCTAGACAGACAGACAGACGGACAACAAAGTGATCCTATAAGGGTTCTTTCCGGTTTATCCATTTGAGGTACGGAACCCTAAAAAACTTCTTCGATTTTTAGACTGAGTTCAAGTGGTCCTTGAGATTCAATAGCTAATAATATGCTTACCTAAAGCATACTGCGTATTTTTTGCCGTTCGTAATTAGAGTTATGTGTTTATAGGTACTCACGTTTTTGTGAAGTTGCCTTATATCATTGAGTGTTTGCTATATGACCTCATTGGCAGTACTTTGAACTTGAGACTTAATGTGATTTTAAGTATGGTGTTATTATTTAAAGCCCATTTTTTTGTGCGGTTTCTACACTTAGGGCTATATTTCACCGGGACACCATGGCGGCGCGACCGCAGTCGCCACTACCAACAAAATGTATACAGCTCTATAGAGAGTTACTCACCGGACGGACAACGGACTCAAACGGACACCAGTCCGTTTGGTTACAAAACCAATTTGGTGGCGTGACCAGCTCGGACGCTAGTCCGGCCGCCAATGACGCCCCCACCAAAGAGTATGAAAGACGAAAATCTATCTTATGAAAGGGCTATATTCACCGGGACACCATGGCGGCGCAACATGGTAGCAGTTTTATTTGTTAGGATACTCGAACGCGATCAATTGCTGTCTCACCTGATGGTAAGCGATAATGTGGCCGACGATAGAGCATGCTTGTCTAGAAGTAAGTTATTCACTTTGGACTTAAATACCCCTAGGTTGTAGGTAGCAGGAAAACAGACTCCGGCAGGGAATTCCACTCCTTAGCTGTACGCACAATAAATGTGTTTGCAAAATGCTTTGTACGTGAGGGTGGGATGTCCACCATGTACCGGTGGCTCAAGGCTGTACGTCTAGTGGTCCGATGAGGAAACGGACTTGGCGGAATTAAATTGTGCAATTAAAATACACACTCCCTGAAATGTAAAAGATAGAAAACCGACAGGTTTAGGTCGTAAAATGGATTGCGTTAAGAGCTAGCTAGATCATCATCATCATCATTTCAGCCGAAAGACGTCCACTGTTGGACATAGGCCTCCCCCAAGTATCGCGCCAATGAACGGTCCTGGCGTCTTGCATCCATCGGATTGCCTCGAAAAGGCCTTCCAACGCTGCGTCTTAAGGTACGCGGTCGCCACTCCAGAACTTTACAGCCCCAACGGCCATCTGTTCTGCAAGGAATGAGCCCTGCTCATTGCTACTTTAGTTTGGCGATTCTTCGTACTATGTTGGCAACCTTGGTTCTCCTGCGGATATCTTCATTTCTGATTAGATCACGCAAGGAAACTCCGAGCATAGCCCATTCCATTGCCCTTTGGGTTACTTTAAGCTAGCTAGATACAGGATCGAACTTGAAATAATCTTATATCCTAAAAACCAACTTTGTCAGCGGGGTTAAACTACAAAAGATGAGGCTACATAAAAAATGGAGTTCAAACATATTTAAAAGTGTGATATTTACATGTTGATAACGGAGCACGCGCTTGCTTATCTCTTGTTGGCGGTTCAGGGTTCCTGTGATTTATCTTAGGTCAATATGAGATTGAATAATTTAATATGACGATGAAAAAATGTCTTGTGAACAATCTGTAGTTTATTTAGTGGTCCGGGTAATAATAATACTTTATATATAGGAATTTAATATTACAAAGAGAAAAGATCCGATTATAATTTGGGTGTCTTCAAGGCTAGAGTGAATAGGCTCTTAATAAACTAGTGCGCCTCACCATCAACGATTGCAACACTGCTTACCATTAGGTAGTTAATATAAATCAAATATAATCAGTGGAAAGGCGTGCGAAGAGGCTAATTGGGGATCCAGATTTGGTTAAGTCTAATCTACAAAGCCTCGAGCACAGGCGCAGGGTAGCCTGCAGCCTATCGGTATTGTACAGGTTGCATTTTGGAGAGTGTGCGCGGGAATTGCATGACTTGATTCCGCCATCTCCTTTCTACCATCGAACAACCGTCCGGACGAAGCGTTTCGCTTCGTCGTTTATACCGCGTACATCAACGGACTGGAACAATTTGCCTGCTGCGGTTTTCCCGTCCAACTATAATTTTAGGTGCCTTCAAGGCTAGAGTGAATAGGCTCTTAATAAACTAGTGCGCCTCACCATTAACGATTGCATCACTACTTACCATCGGGTGGGATCGCAGTCAAGCACTAGTTTATAACAAATAAAATAAAAAAGATTTGTATTTTTGTTTGCCACAATATCAAATTACGTAGGGACCATGGCCCCAGCAGGGCCGAAGCCTACTGTGGCCATGGGTGTACTTCCGAAAGGAAAACCCATGGTCTTGGAACGCAAAGGGTAAAGAAGGAACATACATAGCTGTGGTTTCAGTCAGTAAACGTCTCGCTCGCCCAAGAGCGGGAGAAGTCATTGGATGATTTTCCACCTAAAGATTTTCCACCAAAAATCCCCTACCGCTTTTGAGCATGCAATTTAGGTTACGTGTAGGCTAGCGTGCTCCATCATCGGCCACATCTTCGCTTACCATTAGGTGAGATAGTGGTCAAACGCGTGCCTATCAATAATAAAAAAATAAAAATTACAGTTTTCCGCACTAGTGCGAAAAAGTACGCGAGCCCACCCCCGCCACAATTTATTGTATTTATCGTATCAAGCGGGACGCGGCCCCCACGAGTCGCCCGTCACACCCGTTTATAACTTTCTTCGTAAGTGTATTGAAAATCGTTGATTGATACACGTCGAGTCACTGCAGCACTTAGCTTCATAACACCCTCGCCTGCGGCTCGAACGAATTCCGCCTCGGTAGTAGTGACAAAATTTCTCCACTTGTATCAAAATGGGCACGCCACAATTATGGCGGTAAGTCCCCTCTTTGAGGCGTAGTTGGATAGACCTCACGGCGTCCTCACCTTTCGCATGACACAGGTTCTCACCGAACACGGTAAGTTCGGGAAGTTCCTGCACCGGATTCGTGTGGAAGCGACGCCCGGGTGTCGCCACTGTGTGGACCGCCCGGAGGACACGGTGGAGCACACGGTGGAGGTGTGCCCCGCTTGGGCAGAGCAACGCCGTGTCCTCGTGGGGGCGATCGGCGGCGGCGATCTCTCGCGCCGGGCTTTGGTACAGGCCATGGTCCGGAGCGAGGAGGAGTGGCAGGCGGTCGCTTCCTTCTGCGAAGCAGTAATGCTAGCAAAGGAGGCGGCCGATCGCGTGAGGCAACGGTCCTCACGCCCCAACCGCCGCCGGGATTCCGATCCCGATTTCCGGGCACCGTAGGCGTGGGCTTGCGGACGGCGAGCAATGGGTAGCCCGCCGTCCGACCGTCCGGTAACCGTCCGAACCAAGCCCAAGTCGTCGACGGCGCGTATTGTTCCACGCGCGCCTCAGGGAGATGTCAGCAAATCGTAGGGGCCCAGCAGGGTCGAAGCCTACTGGGGCCATGGGTAGTGTGAAAACGAAACCCGGGGCCCTGGGACGAAGGCAACGAAGGAACAGGAGTGGGTTTTTAGTGAGTAAAAGTCTGACACTATCTCCTGCTCCACCCAAGAGCGGGATTTGTCTCCCACCTAAAAAAAAAAAAAAACTTTTATCAAAATGTACTATTCTTCGTAAGTGTATTTTATAACGTAGAATTTTATCACTGCAGCACTTGGCTCGGGGCTCGGGCGAATACCGTCTCGGTCGCAATGACATCTCCACTTATATCAAAATGTACTATTTTTAAACTGGAGGGTTTGCTATAATATAATAATATAATATTCACACAACTATCACACAACGACGTCTAGTCCCAAGCTAAGCAGAGCTTGTGTTATGAGTACAAGACAACTGATAAACATACATAAATATTTCTAAATACATACATATTATAGATAAATTACACCCAGACACAGAACAAATTTTAATGATCGTGCTCATCACACAAACATTTGTGCTGGATGCGAATCGAACCCACGACTTCCGGCATAGCAGTCAGGGCCATTAACCACTAGACCAACAGGCCAGTCAAACCAGCCAGGTTTGCTTTAACTTATCTGCTTATAGGTACTTCTGAGTTACACATTCATGGTGCTTAGATTAATAACCTTAATCACTCCAACAGTTCTAATAATAGGCTATTGTTAATAAGCCACTGATCTGCCATTAACACAAAGCTGATCACTCAAGATATATTCTGTAAGATACTAATATGTCTAAGGCCCCGGCTTGAGTGAGGAGCGTACGCGGGTGCTAGGTGCAGGCGACCTATTCACCGGTCAATCAATCAATAGTACATTTTGATATAAGTGCAGAAAGTTTGTCATTGCAACCGAGGTGGAATTCGCACGAGCCGTAGGCGAGTGTGTTATGGAGCCGAGGGCTGCAGTGACAAATTTGCACGTGTGTCAAACGACTTTTTTCAATAAACTTACGAAGAAATGAATAAACGGGGGTTGACCGGCGACTCGTGGGGGTCGACGCGCGCCCAGCCTGATGCGATAAATGTTATAAAATTGTGGCGGGGGAGAGCACGCGCTATTTCTGCACTAGTGCGGGAAACAGTCTATTGCGTGCCTAAAAGCGGTGGGATAAGAGCGGGTTTTCGAGTAAGTGTATTGAAAAATATTTTTTTCAATACTCTTACTTAAAAACTGGCTCTTATCGCACTGCGATTAGGTTTAACATGCCATGTTTATCACCCTCGTGTTTTTTTTTAAATTTATCACAACAAGGGCTTTTTTCATTCCTATTTCGTTACGGTCAACGGTGATTATTGTTTTTTTTAAGCAAAGAGGCGGATATTTTTAAGGTTATAATATCTAATGAAAATTTAAATTGTGTTTTTGATCAGAATAATATAAATAAACATGATTACTTACACAATAATTGGTTATTACCAATAAATTAACATTTATCCGTGTTCTAAATTCAAAAATATTTGAATTAGTTATTTTTCATATTAGGATGTATATCGGCTTTATACCTTTGCTTCTCCTTTAACCTGCGAAGGTTATGCGCGGGAAAAAAGTAAATTAAATCACATTAGTGGTGTTATTGTTGATTTGGTGAAAAAAAATGGCGAATTTAAGTTTTGAAGACAATTATTTAGATGTTACGCCTCCAGATATTGTGATTGAGGCACAAAATGCTTGCGATAGCTGCCATCTAAATCTAAACGGAAATATATGGCAACTTTGGATAATGTTCTTCAGTGAAAAATTAACAAAAACGCGTCATAATTTTCAGAAAAAGTATTTTCGTATTATTTTTCTTCGTAAGTGTATTGAAAAATGTCGTTTGGTACACGTGCAAATTTGTCACTGCAGCCCTCAGCTCCATAACACATTCGCCTACGGCTCGTGCGAAACCCGTCTCGGTCGCAATGACAAACTTTCTGTACTTGTATCTAAATGTACTATTTTCAACTCAGTCAATCAATGAATGGAATTATTTACGATGTATCTCCATCCCTCTTTTTTGCTCGCCTGCCTGACTTTCTAACACTTCATGGTAAACAGGGACGTAGCGTACACTAATTTAGACGTGGGCGAAGACACATCAGCGAAGTCTTTTTCTTTCATAAGTTCGAAAATAAAATAAATAAATCGTTTCTTGGTATGGTCATGTGAAGAGGAGGGATGAAACGCATGTTACTAAAAGAGTTATGAGTTTACATGTGGATGGATGGAGAGGGAGAGGGAGACCAAAGAAAAGATGCATGGATTGTGTGAGAAGTGATATGAAAGAAAACGGATTTAGTGATAGCGTGACGAGTGACATGACAGAATGGAAGAAAAAAACGTGTTGCGCCGACCCCAAATAAAACGGGACAAGGGCAGGAAGATGATGATGATGATGAAATTCGAAAACGAGACAGCGACTGTCGCAACTCAGTGTTCGACCACATGGTCGCTTACCATCAGGTAAAATAGTGGTCAAACGCGAGCCTATCAGTTATTAAAAAGAACCTTCGTTCTTAAAGAGCCGTAGCTTGTGCGAGGCCCCTTTGGGTGCGAGGTCACTTCGCCCACGGCTAGCTACGCTACTGATGGTAAGGCACCTGCCCGTGTTGTATTAACTAGCGATGTAGTGCCACCTAAGGTAGGCGCCAGATCATCATCATCTTCCTGCCCTTGTCCCATCTTATTTGGGGTCGGCACAACATGTTTTTTTTCTTCCATTCTATCCTGTCAACGGTCATGCTATCACTAACTTCCTTTTCTTTCATATCACTGTTCACACAATCCATCCATCTTTTCTTTGACCTCCCTCTCCCTCTCCACCCATCCACATGTATACTCATAACTCTTTTAGTAACATGCGTTTCATCTCTCCTCTTTACATGACCATACCAGGACAAACGATTCCCTTTCAACTTTTCAGTCACTGGCGCCACTTTCAAACTTCCTCTAATATACTCATTTCTCACTTTATCCATTCTCGTCACACCACACATCCATCTCAACATTCTCATCTCCGCTACATGCAATCTTTTTTCAAATAACGGTCATTAACCCTCTTATATTTATTGTCATTCAACGAAAATATACACATAAAGCTTTCTTGAATCGACATCTATTGCAATCCTTTTTCATTTTCTAGTAGTAATGAAATTGTCAAGTGAACACCAGTGGTTCACTTTAGAAAAGGCCTCTGCATACATATAATTGAACTGAATAGTTCATTCCCTTACAATTTTAATATGTTTTTTTTTTTAAATGTTCCGGACAGTTGAAAGGTGAAAAGCAGTTCATTGTTTGTTTTTGGGTACCTACGCAGATATATTAGGAAAAGATCGCGCCTTGTATAGTCGCCTCCGCTACCGCAACCACACCCGCCCTAGTCGTCAAGCGTTCACTGTATAATGCGTGGGAGGGATTTGTTGCGTGTAAGTTAGATTATTTAGTCTGTGTGTAATTTATCTATAATATGTATAATATTTAGAAATGATTATTTTTTATGATTGATTGATGAGCAGTGGTGGCCGAGTGGTAACGGCCCTAACTTACGAGTTGTAGGTCGCGGGGTCAAACCTAGCCAGGCGCATTACTTTGTGTAATTTATTTCATCACCACTGCTCTCAAAACGGTGAAGGAAAACATCGTGAGGAAACCGGCATGTCCTAGAACCAAAAATTCGAAGACATGCGACATCCACCAACCAGCACTGGGCCCGCGTGGTGGATTACGGCCCATTCCCTCTCCTAGAGAGGTGGCCTGAGTCCCAGCAGTAGGAACATTAATAGGCTGATTATGTTATGTATGTTATTTAGAAATAGGTACATATATAAGTATGTTTATCAGTTGTCTAGTACTCATAGCACTAGCTCTGCTTAGTTTGGGACTAGATGGTGTTGTGTGAAAGTTGTAGAATATAATTAAAAATAAGTTAAACATCAGGTGGTCTATCAAACAGTCAGTTTAACTTTGTTCCTTACAACTTTCGTTTAGCTAAAGGTTTGGTTAAAAAATTAAAGTCATTTGTTAAATTACTTTAATTTCTTGAGTGTCTTATTTTTCTAACGAAGTGACCTTTTCTAAATGAAGTAATTTGGACCAGGGGCGCCGACTCCGTGGGTGCTCGGGGGCTCGAGCACCGATGAGAAATAAACAGTGGGTGCCGAGCACCCCTGAGAATAGACATCAAGAAACAGATCAGTAATCGCCTTTTAGGTTACGTATAAATTATAATATTTCTTGATAATAGAAACTAGTTTCATTTTTATATAATGGTTTCATTTTATATTTTTATCAAACATAATTAGTAATTAAGTACGCAGTATGTAAGTAGGACATTTATTTATTTGTCGGTCGATCAGTGTGCATTTCTCTTCTCACACTTCGCCACTTTTTCGAGTCATCAAATGAGCATTAGCACCCATGTGGTTTTCTAAAAGCCTGCGCCCCTGATTTGGACAGAAATATATTTAATAAAAACCGGACCAAGTTCGCGTCGATATTCTCGCATTCAGGGTTCTGTATCAACTGTAGAAGTATCTTATTAGATAACCGCATTATTATTACCTATTTTGATTTTGCGGGTATTAAACTACAATTGTTGTAATAAATGTATCTTTATTTGTTAAAAAATAAAAAGTAAAAGTAATGAGAAACATAATTGTTTCCCAATTTTCTATTTCTTAGGATAAATGGAGGTAAAAAAGTGGTACACATTTTTTAAATTACTTTGAAAAAAAAAATACAGTCTATAAAAAGACAATATTTTTATTTTCAATATACTGGGGAAGGACAGATTTTTTACTAATTATCCTTTTAAATTCGTACAAGAGCCCCATCATAGAATGTATAATTTTTTTGGTTACTTACATAATTATGAATTTGGCTTTAGTTCAGTAAGATTTTTTTTAAATATGAAGACTGTAGCTTCAACAGCTTAGCCGCTAGACCTTTGTGTTGGAGGGACAGCCGGTTGGATGGCTGAATCAGTATAGCTCCGTTTATACACTATGACAACGGAATCCTAAAAACTCAATTTTTCACACTATTTTAAGAACAAGAGGGATTACGTAAATTAATTTCAGTGTAAATTGAAGAAAAGTACCCAGAAAATTGTGTAGCAAATTGTTTTAAAAAAAACGCTGTTCCTTACAAAGTGGAAAATGGAAATACTAAGAAATTTATTTTTAGCTCTCTGTAAGTAACTAAGTACTTGGTATTCTGACGCGATAGTTATTAGGCTTTTGTTTATGGCTGTTTTTATTTTAGTCTTTATTCAGCATAATCAGCCTTTTAATGTTCCCACGGCTGGGACTCAGGCCTCCTCTCTCTAGGAGAGGGAATGGGCCGTAATCCACCACGCGGGCCCAGTGCGGATTGGTGAATGTCACATTTTTTCAAATTTTTGGTTCTAGGACATGCCGGTTTCCTCACGATGTTTTCCTTCACCGTTTTGAGAGCAGTGGTTGGGTTAGAACCCGCGACCTACGACTCGTAAGTCGGAGCCGTTACAACTCGGCCACCACTGCTCTAGTCCAGTCTTTATTCAGATAGATTTATTTCTTGTACGTAAATACTGTGCACCAAAACTAAGCCAAAAGATGTTCGTCATTTATGCCGCGTAAATCGAAGGATTGGAGCAATTTGCCTGCTGCGCTCTTCAGTCCGATTATAATTTAGGTGTCTTCAAGGTTAGAGTGAATAGGCTCTTAATAAACTAGTGAGCTTCACCATCAACGATTGCATCACTGCTTACCATCAGGTGGGATCGCAGTCAAGCTAAAGTTTAAATCAAATTAAAAAAAAAAAAACTGTGTTTCTACCCATCAAAATATCTGGAACATGAATCACAATGGCTCATCAACGTTTTCCGTCACATGACATCGTACGACTGTCTCCCCATATGTACGCAGACACATTCCTGTCTGTCTGTCGTAACATCCTCCATTCATAGCTGATGCAATAGAAATAATGCTTGGATCAGCGTTTTGTGGCACAGTCAGATGTTTCGTGTGTTCTTTGTTTACTAGTAGCTTTTACCAGCTGCGTTGTTGGCGTGAAAGTTGGTTATTACGTTACGGCCCTGCAGTCAAAGTTGAAGACAGATTAAAAACTTAGGTCCTTCCTTGGAGTTCTTCTTCTTCCTTGGAGGAGCTTCCTCCTAACCAAATTTTATCAAAATCGGTTCAGTAGTTTAATCATGAAAGCGTAACAGCTAGACAGACAGTTACTTTCACATATAATATTAGTATTTTTTTTTTTTTTAGGTGGGATAATGACCTTGAGACTCAAAATGCCGATGCATTCCACTACGTTTCTGGATAAGTCCTTTACTGTCCAGGCCACTCGTCTGTGGAATGCACTGCCAGTGTCAATAAAACGCGCGCAATCACTATATAGGGTGACTGGGAATTAGTGTACGATACTTAAACACGTGATTGTGCTCATGATATCAAACAATTTTTATTATGGGAGCAAAGCCGAAATCGCGAAAAAAATATCAGCTGTTCAGTACATTAGGCAAACATAAATGTACTGAACAGCTGATTTTTTTTCGCGATTTCAGGTTTGTTCCCATAGTAAAAGTTGTTGGTTATCATGAGCACAATCACGTGTTTAAGTATCGTACACTAATTACCAGTCACCCTATATATATTTAAAACACTTGTGAAGGAATATTACTTGTCCTTGTAATTTAATTTCGTTTTTAGCTGTATAAATTGTAGTTGTCACTTGTTTCCTTGCCTATATAATTATTTAGTATGTATGTATTTAAGTATGTATTTTATTGTTAAGTATGTACTTTGTTTCTTTTTTTTTTGTCTCCAATTGTTTAGCTTATTTTGTAATGCACCAAGTGCAACCCCATTTAATGTCCAGACAATCTCTTTCCATACCAGGTTGCCTGGAAGAGATCGCGGAATGCGATAAGGCCGCCAATTGTATGTTTTTTTGATATAAGGCTCATATGTATCATTTATTATCTTGGTGTACAATAAAGTATATATAAATAAATAAATAAAATCATCCAATGACATCTCTTGGGCAGCAGTAAAAGTCTGACACGCTAGGGCGTGTCAGACTTTTACTGACTAAAAACCCACTCCTGTTCCTTTTTTGCCCTGGTCCCAGGGCCCCGGGTTTCACTTTCACATTACCCGTGGCCCCAATAGGCTTTGACCCTGCTGGGCCCTACGGTTTACTGACATCTCCATAAAGCGCGCGTGGAACAATACGCATTATAATTTGGGTGTCTTCAACACCCAAATTATAATCGGATGGGAAGACCGGTGCAGGCAAATTGTTTCAGTCCTTCGATGTACGCGGTATAAACGACGAAGCGAAACGCTTAGTCCGGACCGTAGAGGTTTCAACAACGTTAGGATGGATACTCGCTTGAACTTGAGCTTTATCCCTAAGTATTATTTACTAACGATAAGTTGTATTTACTCTATATAATTATGTTTTCAACACACTTGCTCAGAAAGTGAATCTTATTGCACTGCACTTAGGTATATAATGGCACTCGTTACCAAACAAAAATGATGCGCGCCATTATGATAATAGATTTTTACCGCCATGTCACAGAAAATTTTACTAGTTTTACCGTTGTTTTCTTCGCAAGTGTATTGAAAAACGTCGTATGACACACGTGAGTAATTAATGATTACCGTTCTTGGCTCTCTTAAGACCCTCGCCACGGCTCGGGTCACAATACCGCCTCGACGGTAATCATTAACATTACACACTTGTATCATAATGTACTATAATCTGTAAGGTATGTACCTACTCGTATCTATAGGCCGAGATGCCTGACAATAAATAATTTATTATTATTTATCATTGTTCTGATGGGATGGTGGCAGCCCCTTGTCATCATATTTTTGGCAAAATAGATCATGTTAATGGAAATATGAATAAATAATTACAAATTAGCGTTACCCACTAACCAAAAAAGAAAGAATAAAATATGGCTACTATTGTATTTATTTTTTTAAACTTCATGTACAGAGTGGTACATAGGCGGATTAATGCAACAAGACGTTCTCAACCTTTGGGTTAAAAAACTGGGCAAGCGCGAGTCAGACTCGTGCACTTAGGGTTCCGTACAAACTTGCCTATATAAATAGTTTAATAACCGAGATTTTTCCAAATCGCAAAAAAAGTATATTTTTTTGTTACAACAAAAAATTTACTGTTTTCAAGATTTATTCTTGTATCTGTGCTATAAAACTTTATGCCAAAATTGGTTTCTATCTCACAGATAGTGTTAAAAGTAGAGTATAAAGCTATCTGTGTCTTGGGCGGTTTGAATACCTCACTTTGCTCAGGCTTATTTATATAAACTCTCTCCCTCGCAGTACTCGGGAGTTAATTATATAGATTAAAAATTAACAACCTTCGTTTCGTTCGAAATTCAATATGCCGCCCGCGACTTAAAGACACTGCTTTATCCCCTAGTCACATAATCTACCATTTCATCCCGCTAGTACCTACTCGTGATGCGCTCCATGAGATGATTTTTCTATTACCACGCGGTCAAAGTCAGTAATATTTAGCAGCTAGTCACACTTTACACCTGCTTTACAATAATACCTATTTTTTTGAAAGTTTGTCAGTGTATTTTTTACTTTTTCACGTTCAAGCGGATGATCGGATTTAGATGCGGGTGAACCATATCCTTTAATACCCCGACTACCAGCCACTGTAGACGCGGGCTTAAGGACGTCGAGCAATGGGTACCTCGCTGTCCGACCGTCCGGTAATTGACCGGACCGAGCCCAGTCGTCAACAGTGATCCACGCGCTCCTCAAAGAGATGTCAGCAAAACGTTGGGGCCCAGACGGCCGATGCCCACTAGCTAGGACCGCGGGGAATTTCTGAAAAGGAAACCCTTAGTCCTAGAACGGAAAGGACAACCAACGGACACAGGTCTTTTTTTTAAGTGGGAAAATCATCTTATGACAAATCGCGCTCTTGGGCGGAGCGAGAGATAGTGTCAGTTTTTTACTGACTAAAAATCCACTCCGGTTCCTTCTTTGCCTTCGTCCCAGGGCCCCGGGTTTCGTTTTCACACTACCCATGGCAAGGACACAGGTGTGGTTTTAATCAGTAAAAGTCTGATGCGCCCTCTCGCTCCACCCAGAGCGGGAGAAGTTATTCGATGATTTCCACTCTTAAAAAAATATCCTGGAATAGCCCATAGGCTATCTAGGGCTATTCTAGGGCTTTTTATCTTGGGAATATGTTCCTTTAAGAGAATTTTGCGATGGTTAGTGTGATTAAGTACTCTTTATGAATGATCCATTTTTTCGTGTAATAGTAATATTTTTTCGTTTTTTCATTTAGCATTAGCATTATCAGCCTTTTTAATGTTCCCACTGCTGGGACTCAGGCCTCCTCTCTAGGAGAGGGAATGGGCCCCAATCCACCACGCGGGCCCAGTACGGGTTGGTTGGTGAATGTCACATGTCTTCGAATTTTTGGTTCTAAGACATGCCGGTGTCCTCACGATGTTTTCCTTCACCGTTTTTAGAGCAGTGGTGATTCATTTAATAAGAGAGTATTAGCTGCGAACCATTTCGAAAGAACAGCCAGACTTTCGTTGACATACAAGACATAAGAAGAAACACACAAGAGACAAGAACAAACAGAGAGAAGACACATATGGAGAGATGTCTATTTGGGCAGAATAAACATGTTTTATTTCTTTCTTTTTTTTACATCCGCAGTTTTCCTATCTACTTTAAAAATAAGGGGAAGTGTCATACATACAACAGCAGAATGATAATTGATATGCCTATTTAAAAATATAAGCCAGCCATAAAATAACTTCATAATATGTTATTTTATTTTATTGTTATGTCATTAATTGTTACACCTACTTGTAAATGTAGTAGTCAAATGCTGACACATGGACTTGGTCTATTGCATCAGCCATGAATGGAACGTTACGACAGACGTGACGTTGTGTTTGTATGTGGGGAGATTCTCGTGCGGTCGCATCGTGTGACTTCTTCTAGTTGTGATTGGCGGTGGGTTGGCCTCATTAATAAATTTGTAGCGTGATTATATCGAGTGTTGATAATAATAAGAGATGGGTGTGTCTGGCAAAATGGCTATTAATTTATTACCTAATCTATCTAGGTATATATATACACCCCTAGTATTTAATAAATACTTTAAGGGCTTATTAGAAAAGGTCTTGTTGTTATTTAAGAAAAGTCTCAAAAAAATATGTTCTTATACAGCAAAGTTATTAGCGGTTTTTTTATATCCCAAAATGTCACTCAACTTATGAAAATATTGTTCAGGCTATTGATTTATGAATGAATAAATGACGATTAAAATGGAAAAACACTGCACGTAGTATTTTCTAGTAGAAATTGTTATGAATGTTGATTCTATTATGAATTTACCAGTTATGAAAAAACTCCGTGGACAATTTTAGGATTTTATTTTTTTACTTTTGACTACACAAATATTTTTTTTTCTTTTAATTCATATAAACCAGTGCTTGACTGCGATCCCACCTGATGGTAAGCAGTGATGCAATCATTAATGGTGAAGCGCACTGGTTTATTAAGAGCCTATTCACTCTAGCCTTGGAGACACCTAAATTACAATTGGACAGGAAGACTGCAGCAGGCAAATTGTTCCAGTCCTTAGATGTACGCGGTATAAACGACGAGACGAAACGCTTAGTCCTAATTTATTAGTCCTCTTAGTAGTAATTTATTAACTAATAATAATATAAGCGTAATCAGCTTTATTGTTCCTACTACTGGGAATTAGGCCTTCTCTCTAGGAGAGGGAATGAGCTTTCGAAAAATCTCGTGCAATAGTGTTTGTTATCGATCAACTCCGAAACGGCTTAACCGATTTTTTTGAAATTTTTCTTCTATATTTGGTAGGTCTTAAGCTATTTCATTCTCCTAAGACAACATTTTTTTTATTTGATAATTTATATACATATAATTATGTCGTTTGTCTTGGTATGGTCATGTAAAGAGGAGGGATGAAACGCATGTTACTAAAAGAGTTATGAGCATACATGTGGATGGAGAGGGAGAGGGAGGCCAAAGAAAAGATGGATTGTGTGAAGAGTGATATGAAAGAAAAGTAAGTTAGTGATAGCATGACGATTGACAGGGCAGAATGGAAGAAATAAACGTGTTGCGCCGACCCCAAATAACACGGGACAAGGGCAGGAAGATGATGATATATGGCATTACGACGTTTGCAGCGTTAACTAGTAATAAATAAGATATAGATATTACACAGAGCAATTTGAATCTGAATTAGGACTTATGACACTTTAATCACAGGAAGAGTACGTTTCCTGGGAGTTATTTCCGATTTCATGAAGACGAAATTGCTGACAAATGCTAGGCTATTAAAACATCGTGAGGAAACCAGCATGTCCTAGAACCAAAAATCGAAGATATGTGACATTCATCAACCCGCACTGGGCAAGCATGGTGGATTAAGGCCCATTCCCCCTCCTAGAGAGGAGGCCTGAGTCCCAGCAGTGGGAATATTAAAAGGCTGATTATGCTAGGCTATTTTATTTTTATTTTCCTACTTAGCAATCTGTTTTATTTTAAACAGTAACACAAGGCAACAGCATTTTTGTTGCATTATATATTATGACTATTACTAACCATATATTTTTCGTGTCTAGAATTAGTTGGGATAGTTTACCAGATAATTCTCAACGTGGACATTATAAAAAAATACTTTTTAAAGAGAACAGGTCGGTTTTATGGAAGCTAAAAGCTAGTACAAAAATATTATTGACCATATTTTTGTACTAGTTGTATCTAAAAAACTAGAGCTGATAAGAAAAAACGGAAAATAGATTTGAAATCAGCGATCTCAAAGTAAACAACAGATATAAAATTCCATGCAAAAAAGTCGAATTTTGTTCCCTTGTGTAATCATAGACGTTAAAATATTTTTTTAGCTAAGATGTGCACCCAGTGGTACATTTTCAATCTTTTGTCTTCGAATTTTTGCGCTTTATCTGATATTACTATTTTACTTAAGGGGATGCAACTCGACATACATTTTCACCGTGTTTCATACAACCGCTCTTATGCGATTATGACGTTATTGCACATTTTTCATTAGATATTTTGAAAACACAGTATCTTGTGGATATTATCTAGGCTTCTATTGAAATCAATTTATAAATATGTGTCAAACTTATCCAGTAAAAACCTCTGAAAATCTCAGCTGAAAATCTGCTATTTTGCATGAACATTGACACGTCTTCATAATTTAATCAAAAATTAAAAAAAAAATACGTATTTCCTGGAACAATTTTTGTAAAATATTCGAGTAAATCACGGAATTACCGAATGCGAACAGCGTTTTCAGGCGTTATCTCTTTTTTCGCGTTGCCTTTTCGTCAAACATCGCGTTGGATTGCGTTAGATGAAGTAACAAGCTTTTAAACCATGCTCGATGTTGACGATAGGCGAGTGAAAATAGACCCTCCAGCAAACTCATTTTAAGTATGTTGGTCCAAACTGATTTGATATTGCTAGGCTAATTAATTAATAAATGATGAGAATACATGTTATATACATGTATTCTCAGAGAATAGATGAATATGAGACATACCGAGGTTTTGAAAGTTGAGAATAAAGCTGGTACATACCTGCAAAGAAATTAAAAATTATTTATATATTTATTTACACATAAACGCTTAAAAACGAAGAGAACAAATACAGATAGAAGATCACAAAGGTGCTCCTTATTTCAAAAGAAACTTCTTCCAGCAGACCCGCGACGGGAGAGTTGGTTATCACCAACATTTCAGCCGTAAGACGACCACTGTTGAACATAGGCCTTCACCAAGTGTTGCCCAAGTAAGCGCCATCAAGTAAGCAAGCATCCATCAAATCAAATCAAAAGCATTTATTTCAAATAGACAATTTACAGGCACTTTTGAACAGTCAAATGACGGTCAGTAGAAAAAAAAAGTGAAGCTAAATTGCACGTTCCAAAGCGTAGATCTCTATGGAGAAGAACGTGCAAGAAACTCCATGGACACTCTTTTAAATCATATTATGAGTTACATAAATCTTGGTTACATATTTCTTGTCGCTTCTAATTTGTGAGCACAATGTAGATAAGTAATAAAAATGACAAGTCTCAACTGACGACACCCGTTCACGAGCATGACGCGTGCATCAGCCCCACTCAGCTCAGCCATTTTGAAAGGAACTGAATGACCCAATAACACGTGTCACCATCAACGAGACATTTGAGTGAGCATGACAAACTCTCAACTGCCATGCTCGTAATGTCAAACAAGTTGTAACCTAATAAAAATGCTCCATGGTACTTCACATTCACAAATTTGAAAAAGTGCTTCTACATTATACAATGCTATTGTTACCAAATACAAAAAGTAATAAATGATCATAAGCTTCATTAGACAAATAAAATAAAAAATCTATTACGAAAACAACAATACAAAAAGGGAAATAACATCTCTTCCAATATTTATAAAAACATAAAAACAAAAAAAAAAACTAATTAGTAGACAAAAGTGGCTGTGGCTGTGGAGCAGGACCGGCCATTTAGCCAAGAATTTAATCAATCAAGGATATAATCTTCCAATTTATAATAATGCTTGTCGACATGGTGTGCGTTTTATGCATGTTTTAAACTTTGATTCATATTGGATAATTCCAGGTTTTTTTTTTTATAGGTGGGAACTCACTCCTGTTCCTTCGTTGTCTTCGTCCCAGGGCCCTGGTTTCGTTTTCACACTACCCATGGCCCCAGTAGGCTTCGACCCTGCTGGGCCCCTACGATTTGCTGACATCTTCCTGAGGCGCGCGCGGAACAATACGCGCCGTCGACGACTTGGGCTCGGTCCGGATGGTTACCGGACGGTCGGACGGCGGGCAAGGATAATCCCAGGTACACAGCACCCCATAAAATAATTATGTACTTTAGCATCGGAATCCCGTGACCCTCACCAGGTCATCGGTCCACCTACTGGGAGTTCTACAAGCGCTGTGTCTTCCGGTACGCAGTCGCCACTCCAGAACCTTTCGGCCTGTTCGACCATCTGTAAGGTATCTGTTTCGGTTCCAGTAGAATTTGCGAAACCCTAAAAATTTGACCTACATATTCGAGCTGAAGATAAATATTTTTGTTACAATCTAAAATTAGTATCGCACAAAAGGAATTGAGAAGAGCGAGAAGCGAATCATTTCAAAACTTTTGTTCATCAATTGATTGTTCAACCTCTTCTAGTGATATGTGGAGAAAAATGAAATGGTATAAGGGCTATCACAGTCGCCAAAACCAGTATGTAAGTGAAAGTCAAGCATTGAAATTGTTACAAAATCTAACACCTGATTTTGTTAGTAATGACCAGCCCAATTTTAAATCCAATAATGTAGACTTAGAAAAACGTATTTCCCTTCATGAATTAGAGAAAAGTATTAAAACATCAGATACAGCCCCTGGGTGTGACGGTGTATCATTTTCAATGTTAAATAACCTACCAACTAAAGCTAAACTTATATTAATTGATTTATACAATTTGTTTTTACAAAATAGTTTTGTCCCGAGACAGTGGCGTGATATCCGTATATTCCCCATTTCAAAACCTGGACGAAATCCCGACTCTTTAGATTCACTTAGACCAATATCCTTGATGTCTTGCTTATGCAAGACATTTCATGCAATTCTTAATAAACGATTGGAGTGGTTCATGGAAAAAAACAACCTTTTTTCTAATAACATGGTGGGATTTAGGAAAACACGCTCTTGTCTCGATAGTCTTTCTAGTCTTGTGACTAAAATACAGCATGGCTTTGCTATGAATTCATTTACTTTATCTTGCTTTATAGATATAAATAGTGCCTATAATAATGTTGATGTACATAGTTTATTGATTATTCTAGACAATTTAGGTGCAGGTTCTAAAATATGTTCGTATATATATAATTTTTTGAAAGAGAGGTCATTACTCATTAAGTGTGACACTGTGTCTATGCACAGAAGTACGGGAATCGGATTAGCGCAGGGTGATCCGTTATCACCATTACTATTTAATGTGGCGACCATTCAGATCTGTAAACAAGTGTATCATGATGTGACTGTGTCTCAATACGCAGATGATATTGTTATGTATGTAACCAGCAAACATATTATTGATGCTGTAGCAGATATTCAACACTTGCTGAACAATACTACATCTATTTTAGCAGGTTTAGGTCTAGAAATATCCTCTTCCAAAAGTAAATTATGTCTCTTTTATAAAGGTCGTAAATATTCGCGATATCCAATTGATATTAATGTAAATGGTACTCCCTTACCCGTAGTAGACTGTGTTAAGTATTTGGGTCTGTGGATGGATTGTTCATTAAGGTGGGGAAAACATATTAATGAAATAGTTGAAAAAATACACAAATTCCTTAACGTTTTCAAAGTTTTGTCCGGATCTGCTTGGGGTGTACACCAAAAGCACTTAAGAAGGTTATACATATCAGTTATTCGAAGTCGTTTAGATTATGCTAGTTTTTTGTACGATACCAGTGCCAAAAAATATTTAAATAAGTTAGATGTTATACAAAATCAATGTATTAGGGTAATTGGAGGATTTATTAGGACTACACCTACGCACGTCATGGAATGCGAGCTTAGTTTACCGCCATTGGAGGTCAGAAGATGGTTTCTGTGCGGGAAATTTTGGTTAAAAATAAATTCCTATAATTCTAACACAATAAAGTCAACTTTAGAAAATTTAAGCGAAATGTATCTGAATGAAAGAGCTAAAAAAGTGCCTCTTCTTGCCATAATTCATAAGAAATTAAAAGAATACCCAATCAGCTCCTATACACAATTAGAAATGTTTTCCTTTGATACATGGATGGCTGATATAAATTTAAATGATGTATTAAAAACTAACCTAGACTTAATTAATAAAGCAAAAAATAAATACAGGATTTCTGAAATAAAAGAAGAAACAATAAAATGTTTGTCTAAATATTCAGAATTTTATAAAATTTATACGGACGGATCAAAAGATGGAGATCATGTAGGCTGCGCATTCTATGACGAACAAACTGAAGGTTTTATGAAATTTAAAATCTCCACCAATGTGTCAATCATGTTTATCGAATTAATTGCTATTTCTGAGGCGTTATCATATATTGAATCCCTGGACCAAGGCAAATATGTTATTTACACAGACTCAAAAAGTTCCATTCAACACTTAGCTCGATGCACCTCATCCTTTCGAGGTAGACCGATAGCCTACTCTATTATCAAATCCATTTTAAGACTTAAATCTCAAGGTAAACAAATAATTATTCAGTGGATCCCTTCCCATATAGGCATAAATGGTAACGACAAGGCAGATTATCTGGCAAAACAAGCTAGTTCAGATGGCACTGATTTCATAGCTGTTCCACATTACATGGACTATGTCCCCTTTCTTAAAAAGATATGTCTTCAAAATTGGAAAGATTACTTTGATCTTCGTTCAAGGGAAAAAGGCATTTGGTATAGAACAATCCATTCACAACCTTCGTATTCACCGTGGATTGATAAGTGTTTTATTACCAGGGAGGACTTAACCATATTACTAAGGCTTCGTTCGGGTCATATGCCTCTCAATAAATTCGGTTTCATGATGAAAAAGTTAACTTCACCTATTAGCAGTTCATGTAACGAAGACGAGGACACGTATCATATTTTAATGAGATGTGTCCGAAATCAATCGCTCAGAACACAAATTGGCGCGCACAATATTAATTTATCAAATCCTATTTCAGATAAAATAATCCCTATAATTAATATGGTTAAATTCGCTCTGAAAAACCGACCCAAAACCTAACTGTTTTTTTTTACTGTTATATTTGTATACCAACAGAGTGACATATTCGCACTAGCGAAAAACTCTTAAAATAAAGATTAAAAAAAAAAAAAGATAAATATTTTTATATGGGTCATGATATTTTTACTACAATGTTTGCTAGTAGGTCGCTGATCTATACACCTGGTCTATTGCATCAGCCATGAATGAACGACGTTACGATAGACGATAAACAATTTTTTTGTATGGGGACATACGAAAACAAGATACTAATATAACCTGACCTGTTACTATACGGCGAGTCTGCAAAACGCGAGGTCATCTTATATTGGACGTTTGTAAGTCCCGTGAGACGTAAACTTTCTCTAGTCTATCATGAACTCTTGTTTTGTGAGAAGGGTACAATATGGGAGGTCAAGTTATAGTGGTCTGGTGTTAAACGAAGTTGGAATATTAATAGAAAAAAATTGTATAATAACAAAATGATCCCTGCACCTTTTAGTATTGCATCAGCTTATGAATGGAGGATTTTGTAGCTGTGATAGATTTTAGGATAGATGATGATATTGAATATTTCGTGGCTAGATCATAGAATTGATCACTTCATGTTATGGCCAATTACAACTGGTCAGTTCGTTTAAATTTTAACATTTGGTGATATGTCATTAATGTAGGATTTCTATTTTTTTTTTTTTTTTTTTTTTTTTTTAATTGGTATAAACCAGCGCTTGACTGCGATCCCACCTGATGGTAAGCAGTGATGCAATCATTGATGGTGAGGCGCACTAGTTTATCAAGAGCCTATTCACTCTAGCCTTGAAGACACCTAAATTATAGTTGGACGGGAAGATCGCAGCAGGCAAATTGTTCCAGTCCTTCGATGTACGCGGTATAAACGACGAAGCGAAACGCTTAGTCCGGACCGTTGAAGTTTCAACAACGTAAGGGTGGATACTCGCCGTACGTCGGGTTGTCCGATGATAGAAAGGAGATGGCGGAATCAAGTCATGCAATTCCTGCGCACACTCTCCAAAATGCAACCTGTAAAATACCGATAGGCTGGCTACCCTGCGCCTGTGCTCGAGGCTTTGTAGACTGGACTTATGTATTGGTCTTAAAAGAACAATCGTTAAACGCAGAGTGTTCAATGATTTGACTTGTCCATATCATGACCACGTAAGGATCACGGTAAGATTCTATATTAAGAAATGCCACCGTTTCATGAAATGATCAGTCATATCATGAAGAATTATGCTAGAACACACACGCCGATCTGGGCGCGTCGGTCTCCATACATTTTATATGGAAACTAGACTTGTAGAGCTACACTTGATCCACGCCACGCGACGTCGTTCTACGTACAAATCAGGCGTGTTACACGTGTGCGTCGGTCTAATGTAGTTCTAGCTTTAATCAATTCTAAGATCTGGCTATGACAATTTATACTGTATATTCGGGAAGGATGACTGTTGTATCACTTGAATGATGGAGCATACATGGAAGCAGGTGCATAGATACCGCTGTTTTATTACCCGACTGCAAGAAGGGTTTATTTATTTTATAATTTATGTACACACCTAAATACAAAAAAAAAGATACATTGTTACAAAAATTGTACAAAGGTACTGCTTATTTCTAAAAGAAATTTCTTCCCGCAGATTAGTAGTAGTTGATTATTTTTTTAGGTAAAAAAAAAACATGCAATGATTTTTCTCGCACTAGGGTGAAAACGGCACCGATATCTTTCAGTTACCCTTTGCGTTCTAGGACCACAGGCTTCCTTTTCAGAATTTCTCCGTAGCCCTAGCGTCCACTAGGCCCTACTAGGCCCCTACGGTTTTGCTGAAAACTCTTTGAGGCGCGCGTGGAACACTACGCGCCGTCGACGACTCGGGCTCGGTCTGGACGGTTCATCATCATCATCATCATTTCAGCCGAAAGACGTCCACTGTTGGACATAGGCCTCCTCCAAGCGTCTCCACAACGACCGATCCTGTGCGTCTCGCATCCACCGCATTCCCGCGACTCTCACCAGGTCGTCGGTCCACTTTGTGGGAGGCCTTCCAACGCTGCGTTTTCCTCCTGGCACTGAACCTGTCGGCCCCATCGACCATCCAATCTACAAGCAATGTGCCCTGCCCACTGTCACTTAAGTTTGGCGATTCTTTGGGCTATGTCGGCGACCTTGGTTCTCCTGCGGATATTTTCATTCCTGCACACATCCCTTTCCATTGCCCTTTGGGTGACTGTAAGCCTTCTGATGAGGCCCACTGTAAGCAACCCTGTTTCAGTGCCTATGTCATCACTGGTAACACGCACTGGTCATAGACTTTCGTCTTGAGACACTGTGGTATGTTGGATGAGAAGATATCGCGGAGCTTTCCAACGGTTACCGGACGATAACCGTCGGCAAGCCCACGTGTGCGACCGCTAGCATTACTGCTTCGCAGAAAAAGGCGACCACCAACCATTCCAGTGCAGAGAATCAGCGCTGTATTTTACTGTGTTCATTGATGAGCTTACTTATTTTGCTCGTTGATGTCACTAGTCAAAACTCCGCTATGAGGTCGTCTCATTTTTATTAACGACTAGCGTCTGCCCGCGGCATCGCTCGCGTGTAAGTAGGTTTCTCCATACTAACTTTGGACCCCCGTTTCATCCCATTAGAGGGTAAATTTTGAAAAATCCTCTCTTAGTGCTCGCCTACATCATAAAAGGAATCCTTGTGCAAAATTTCACGCTCCTAGTCCTAGTAGTTTCGGCTGTGCCTTGATATGTCAGTCAGTTTCTTCTTTTATATAGGGTGACTGGTAATTAGTGTACGATACTTAAACACGTTATTGTGCTCATGATAACCAACAACTTTTACTATGGGAACAAACCAGAAATCGCGAAAAAAAATCAGCTGTTCAGTACAGTTGTTTGCCTAATGTACTGAACAGCTGATATTTTTTCGCGATTTCGGCTTTGCTCCCATAATAAAAATTGTTTGTTATCATGAGCACAATCACGTGTTTAAGTATCGTACACTAATTACCAGTCACCCTATATATATAGATTAGATGTTGCCAGCGACTTCACCTGTGTGAAAGTAAAAAATGATCCCAAGGAAACATACTCCCGGGATAAAAAGTACATTATGTGCTATTTCAAGATATCATCTACTCGCGTACCAAGTTTCATTGAAATCCGTTTAGCCGTTTCAGCGTGACGAAGTAACAAACATACACACTCAAAAATTTCGTCTTTATAATATGTATAATCATCATTATTGTAACGGTGCTGCTTTTTTATTACTCGTTATAGTGGTTTTATAGTTAGCGAAATAATTAATTAGCACAATAATTTATATAAACTATGTAGCTAATTAAAAAACGGGAAAACCAGTGGCTGGACATAATTAATTATTAATATGAGCTTTTGATAAGTTGATACAAGTTTTTGTTCCGTTATTTAATAGATTTAATTGCCATCGACACGCTAGGTAGGAAGTCCAAATTGCGATAGATTTATCATTTGTACAGGGTGGCCCGTTTATAATGGTACTAATGTTTTTTTATAACAAGTTTTTGTTTTTATATATCGTGAGTAATCGTTTAGAAAAAAACAGGGCCAGTGCGATTCGCACTCGCGCACTAAGGGTCCCGTACAAACTTACCTATGAAAACAGTTCGATTCCCGAATTGAGTTACGAAGATTTTTCCGAATCGCAAAAAAAAGTTTTTTTTTGTGACCGAACTACAAATTTACAGTTTTCAGATTTTTCCCTATACTTGTGCTATGAAATCTTGCTTCATGCCAAATTTCAGGATTCTAGGTCAACGGGAAGTACCATGAATTTTGATTCCCTTGAGAGTGTTGAAATACACTTTTTTTGCGACATAAACGGTCGTATCTTTTTTTTTCGTTAACTCAGAAATTTGATTTTTCACAGCTTCAAGGGACCGCAGACCTTAGTATATGGTTTTAATTTCAACTCCATACCTCTACGCGTTCCCGAGTTAAAAGGTCTTGACAGGCGGACTGACAACAAAGTGATCCTATAAGGGTTTCGTTTCTTCCTTTTGAGGTACAAAATCCTAAAAACATTAATTCTGCAAAAATCTGTAGTTTTGAAGTTGTGATTTATTTTTCGCAAGTCTGTTTCTAAAACCACTGTTGTGTTAAAATGATCCAACTGAATCAAATGAAATTTTGATAGAAGTAGTGCACTAATGTCACTTGCATGTAACCAAGTGGTTACATGCAAGTGACATTAGCATTGGCAGGCTGGCTGGCTGGGTATGAGGTTGTAAGTTTAAGCTAGCTAGTACCACATTTTATCATTTTTATTTTAATATTCAAATTTTTTTTTTAATCGATATAATCAAGTCGTTGACTGCGATCCCACCTGATGGTAAGTAATACTTAATTAAGAAAGAAAGAAGAAAACATTTATGCAAATAACGAAAACTGTCGCTTACAACTTTATACAACCGACTTTTTTCCTGATACAACGAATTTCAAGAATACCATGAATTCTTTTTTTTTTTGTTAGTGTAGCAGAACTTCTTTTAGTCCATAATTAAAACTCCTTAGTGTAGCGTTATTAAAAAACATTGTATCATATGTCATGTCACTTCCCATGTAAATTTTCACCTTCAAATATATTACGGATTTTAATTTTAATTACGTATTAATTTATCTCTCATATCTCCTGCAAAACCCGCTTCATAAGTTTAATGACACTTACCAAAAATCCAGTAAGCAAGCAACGTCCAAACTCATTAATAATTTCTATTAATGATTATTATTTTATCACTAACACTGAAACGTTTAAAACCACGACCACACTGTACGATAAGGCTGCGTGCACACTCATAGCAATCGATCGTGTAAATCGGACTGGAACCGTGATTAGTGTAAATCATTTATATATAACATATATATGATTGAGCGGAACGTATGAGTCATTGGACAGTGGTTGTCAAAGATGTTTTTTTTTTTCAATTGTAAAGGAGTATAATCATTTTTTTTTCTCTCTTTTTAAGTCACAAATACAACAAGAGGTCAACCGTCGAATCTAACTCGGCTGGGCAGCGTTCGGGAAGCTGCGCGGTGTCTTCTCATCCAGTATACCATACTGTCTCAAGACGAAAGTCTATGACCAGTGCGTGTTGCCAGTGATGACATGTGGTTCCGAAACGTGTTTGCTCACAATGAGCCTCATCAGAAGGCTCAAAGTCACCCAAAGGGCAATGGAAAGGGCTATGCTCGGAGTTTCCTTGCGTGATCGAATCAGAAATGAAGATATCCGCAGGAGAACCAAGGTTGCCGGCATAGCACGAAGAATCGCAAAACTTAAGTGGCAATGGGCAGGGAATATTGCTCGCAGAACAGATAAGGCCTCCTGCAAGATGGACCGATGACCTGGTGAAGGTTGCGGGAATCCGATGGATGCGAGACGCACAGGACCGTTCATTGTGGCGACATTTGAAAATGATGATGATGATGATGATGAAGTCATAAAGTTATATTATTTTTATTGAGTATTTTTAATAAACAGTTTTTTGTTTTTTTTTTTTCTATAAATAATTATAAATTTTCTTCAGTTGTTTGTGTCATATCAATCAAATGCAAATATAATAATAATAATAATATTCCACAACTATCACACAACGCCGTCTAGTCCCAAGCTAACCAGAGCTTGTGTTATGGGTACTAGACAACTGATAAACATACTTATATATTTCTAAATACATACCTACATATATAGATAAATTACACCCAGACACAGAACAAATGATCGTGCTCATCACACAAACATTTGTTCTGGGTGGGAATCGAACCCACGACCTCTGACATAGCAGTCAGGGCCACTAACCACTAGACCAACAGGCCAGTCATCAAAGTAGTTAAATATTCATCATTGTGGGTAACAAAAAAAAAAAAACTTTATTAGGCTCTTTTTTATTTGGAAAAATTCTTCAATAAGTAATAAGAGTATTTTATTGAAAAATGAAAAAACTTTGTAAAAGTTTTAGGGCATTTAGCCTCGTGATCACCAGTTAACTAGGTGATGTCACGGTCACATACAATAGTTCCATTTGTTTTTGAGGAACGGATGCAATGCCAAGGGACAAGTTGTGTAAAACCCTATATCCAGATTGTTTTTGTTATTCTACTATCAGTTGATTTGTTTTTTTTTTTTTTAACGACTTACGAGTAGGTCGCGGGTTCAAACCCAGCCAGGCGCATTACTTTGTGTAATTTATTTCATCACCACTGCTCTCAAAACGGTGAAGGAAAACATCGTGAGGAAACCGGCATATCCTAGAACCAAAAATTCGAAGACATGTGACATCCACCAACCCGCACTGGGCCCGCGTGGTGGATTACGGCCCATTCCCTCTCTTAGAGAGAGGAGGTCTGAGTCCCAGTAGTGGGAACATTAAAAGGCTGATTATGCTAGGTATTTATACAAACTGAAAATAATAATATGTACAAACGGTTAGAAAAAAAAACTCATAGGGCATCAAAAAATTCGTCCACATCGATGTCAATGGGAAAAGTTCCCAGAACGCTGGCAGCATTGCCATCCAGCATGGCAATGCTGATTCGTTGACCGAAGAAAAGCCCAACCCTCCAGTCACGCGAAGAGTCAACCAGCTGTTTGCTCGAAATCTCGAACCACTCGATGAGCGCTCGGACCCCATGGCCCTAGTGTTTCAACCCCAAACGGCTCAAACATATAACCTCCGATAAGGTTATTATATTTACGACGTTTTAGGTTTTCTGCTGTTTCTGATGGCGTAAGGGTGTCGACACATGTTGTATCCCACATCAAAGGCCTCCCGTCTAGCCTCTTCCCATCGTCACGTGCTAAGGCATGATAGGCCATGGTGTCCGAGGCGGTCGACTGCTTCGCCGCACTGGCATCGATGTGGAGCTCCACTAGGAGCACCCAGACGCAGGCACGTAGCGATCCGGAAGGTGGTGTCTCTCAGCATAGTACCTATGTTAGGTGACGGTAGAGCCTGTAGCCAGAGGCCCGACTCCCATTCACCCACAGCCAGTAATAAAGCCAAAAGGCGGGCGCGCTCAGCAGTATTGGTGGACGTATTAATGAGATTATTCCGAACCAACCTGCAGAGCGGCTCATTCCACTGTCTCTGGGAAGATAGATTCTCGATTAAACCTAACTTCAATCATTAACGTTAAAGTTGAGTATCACTTTTGTACCGAAAATCGTCTTTCCCAAAACTGCTAATACCTACTTTTAAAAAAATACTAAAACCCTAACAGACACATCCCATGAACCCACCAAATCATGAAAGGACCATTAAAATTAGTGCCGTTACGCAAGACAGGATATTGCCCATATCCCTTAGTAGCCATCTTGGATTGACCCAATGAGTGATGGCGCGAACTATCTCGTGTAACCTTGACCCCCACCAGATTCAAGATCATCGGTGATTGGTAGATTGCCTTTGGAATGCAGGACTTGGGGTTAATGAAACTTGGTTTCCTTTTGTCTTTCGTTAATTAGATAATAAGGATGTGATGTGATGTTTCTTTTCTTTGTGAAATTAAATGGAGCTGACTAGATGGAGTCGAGAAATGCATTTGATCTGGTTTGATTTGGTAATTGCTGGGTGGATGTCAGTACATTGCAGAATTGGTGGATTGTTGAGAGCCATAAAAACAATACAACGTTATGAGTAAAAAGTGGTATAGAATGCATGAGAACTACTCCACAATTGATCAAGCTTTAAAAGATTTAGAGCGAGTTTCTGAATTGAGTATTTTGAGTTAAGTATGTCTCAAACCGTACTTTAATGCCAAATTTTGACAGGTTTGCAGGCTAAAGTAGAGTTTGAGAAATACTCAACTTCAAATGCTTAATTCAGAAATCGGGGGTTATTATATTACGCGCACCAACAATATTTGTTATCACTGATATAATACATTTTTAAAATTAAATCACACCGCAATATTTTTTTTCTCCTCTTCTTCCTACTCATATTACTTGGGTCGGCGCAACCAGTTTTTTTTTAACTTTATTACTTATATATGTATGTATAAATATCACAAGCACACTACAATAAATTAGAAAAGCTAACTAAATAATAAGCGCATTCAAATAAATAAAACTATAATTGGAAATAATAATGGCAATAACAAAACTGTCAAACTTCATGAAAAGTAAAATTGATTAATTTTTGCCAATTAAAACTTTAGTAAAAAGATAAAATGAAATTTAAAATTATACTAAATTGGTAAATTGATAAAGTATAAAAAAATCGACCTAAAATTAAGTTCAGTAAATAAAATTGGTAAGTGATAAATTGATAAATTGTTAAACATAAAAGAAAAATAATTTTAAAAGATGGTTGTTAAACTGGCATTATAAATCGTAAAAATAGTAAATTGGTGAAGTTGTAAAAGATTGACTCTCTACGAAATATACTTAGCTCTCATATCTAAGCGACGTCCAAGTTATTTTTAAATAATTCAATTTAAATGTTCCATAAACTTTGACAGTCCCAGACCGAAAATTAATTTGAAAAGCACGTGTTCATCCGATCACCTTCGAACAGATTTAGTACAAAAACCCATGTCTTAAATCACTCGAAAACTTGAGGACCCGTCATTATAGTAATAAAATTATCTTTTATACAAAGATAATAAGATTTACGACCTTCACTCTTAAAAGATCTTGAGCCTTGTGCTTCAAAACAGAAGGTTTCATTTACGGTGTACAGTTTTGAGTCAATAATTCATATCTTAAAAGTAATGGCGATTAGAATTATGAATTAAAATTGAAGTATAATGTTCTTGTAATTTCATTTTAAATTGCGGTTTAGTGGTATCTGTGTAACGGGTTTTTTTATGAAGTAATGTCTACCTAGGTAGCAACAACCAATAGAGTACATGAAGGCCTGCTTTGATTTTGATAGACACGATGATCTAGAATTATAGATCGTTGAAGCAGATATCTATTACCCTTATCATAGATAGTTTTATATTAAAACTTCTAAAGTTTTTCTCTGTCTACACATTTTGGGGTCGGCTTTTAGGATAAAAATTTCTATTTTTTAATTACTTAGTCTGTTTTTATATTATTATTATTACTTATCTACATTGTGCTCACATATTAGAAGCGACAAGAAATATGTAACCAAGATTTATGTAAATCATAATATGATTTAAAAGGACACATCATCCCACATCATCATCATCTCTGCATCACCCTAAGGTTGACTGGTAGAAAATGCCTAATACATTAAGTCCGCCGCTGTACGTTTGTGCATAAAGAATTTAATAAAATAAATAATAATAAATAAATAAAAGAGTGTCCATGGAGTTTCTTGCACGTTCTTCTCCATAGAGCCTTGGAACGTGCAATTTAGCTTCACTTTTTTTTTGACTGACCGACATTTTGACAATTCAAAAGTGCCTGTAATTGGTCTATTTGAAATAAACGTTTCTGATTTCTGAATAATTTATTTATTTCCAAATGTACTATTTTACACAAATTAAGTATATCATGATGCGGCATTGTTTCTATTACAATTGGGTATTCACAGTATGCATTTTTATTTTGTGAGTAGCCTTTCTCAGATCAAACGATGAGGTTTTCAACTCCTTGACTGAACTAGCCTGTGGCGGCGTTTTATACGTCTAAATCTTAATCATCATCATCATCATCATTTCAGCCGAAGGATGTCCACTGCTGGACATAGGCATCCCCGCGCGTGTCACCACAACGGACGGTCCTGTGCGTCTCGCATCCATCGCACTCTCGCGACTCTCACCAGGTCATGATCTTGTATTGATTAAAGATTTTTGGGACAGTAAAATCTTCGAAGCCTTAAATCCGTCTAATAGAATACATATATCCGTCCTGTTTCAAGAAGAACACCGTAAGTTTGCACATTCTGTAGGAAAGGGCTTTTTTCTACATTAGTTAAGTATTTATGTTAATTAAGTACTTAGTTACATGATTTTGAAAAATATATTACGATAAATAATAATAATATAAGTAGGTACTAATAATAATTTATAATCAAAAAATTTAGTCTACTATATTTCATTTCGCAATCTATATAAATGAGGAGAAACTGACTGACTGACATATCAACGCACAGCCAAAACTACAGGGCCTAGGAGCATGAAATTTTGCACAAAGTTTCCTTTTATGACGTAAGCGAGCACTAAGAAAGGATTGCCCAAAATTCACCCCCTAAGGGGATGAAATGGGGGTTCAAAGTTTGTATGGAGAAACCAAATTTCACGCGGTAAAAGCTAGTATATTTATAAACTAATAAACTAGCAAATGAATATAGGTAGCATCTGTAACCGAACTAGGCAAAGCCTGTATTTGAGCGCGAAATACATACTTATTAATTAGGAAAGAAAAAAATGTGGCTGATGTTTTTTCTTAAGAGGCTCGCAAACAAAATAATTAATGAAATTATCAACTTTATTTTGGGTGTTAAGTTTGACAAACAACGTCAATAACTCAAAAGTAACTTAATTGTAATACTTTCCATTGATAACTCTGAACAAAAATGAAAAACAATATACGACATAATTATTAAGTCATCCATTATAAAAACTGATAAAAAAAAACACTCACCAATAAAAAGAGAAACGGAATAAAAAATCCTCACTTGTCAATTACGATTACAAAAAAAAATGTTGATTACGTAACATCACTGTCAAGAAAGCTTGGCATTGTACGAATGAGTCAGAGCGGCGACGTTTAAAAAAGGAGAAAAAAACATGGCCGACAAAAAAGAGCGCGAAAAAACTTGTAACTGGCAGGTGTGAAGGAAGCGTCGAAGGACGTGAAAGTACGCGTTTAAAGTGTATTAGAGATCATAAATTATGTGGGTTTTTTAATATAATAATATTTTTGGGGTATACTTCCTCGTTGGGAAATATTTTTTGAGGTTACCTCGGCATGTAATAGACTTAATCATAGATAATAGGTGAAACGCTGTGATGATCCATCACGGAATACGTCAAGGCAGCAACCAAGGCTTTTTGAGTAAATATTGCTAAAAAATTATAGTTGATTAAATGAATGGAGTTTAGATGGACCCATGATTTATTTACTTGTATCATTGAAATAATGCACGAGCTGAACTTTTAGCTACTCCTTAGTAGGCAACACATATCGAGTACAATGCGTTCCGAATAAGAATAGGATCGATTGCCATGTTGTGACGTCACATCATACTGTCAAATCGCAAGAAATTGGACAAAATTGAAGAACTGAATTCTGATCAAACTATTTTCGTTCACAGTTCGTAAATAAATTAAATTTTAAAAATTTCTTGTTTTGTTCACCATAATAATTCTTCGATTTGACAGATTGACGTGATGTCACAACATGGCAATCGATCCTATTCTTATTTGGAACGCATTGTACGAAGCTTTTAAGCCACTGACCGGGCATAAATCTAGCCTCTATAGTTTTTTTTTATGTATTAAATAGCTTCCACTCTGAGTGGGGCTGGACTGGTGGGAGTGTCAGAATTTTACTGATTAAAACCCACAGAGTTCTCTCAGTTGCTACGGTTAATTCTTTGAACAATCCGTTGCCTGGCAGGCGTCGACCCTAACTGGCCCCGTCAATTTTGCGGACATCTCTTTGGGATGTGGCTTTCGCGGGAACAAAACGCGTTTTGGATCCGGACTTTGTCCTTACCGGACGGTTGGATGGTGAGTTACCCATTGCTCATCGACTGAGATTTTTCATTGGATAATTCCAAGAACTCTATCGCGCTTACGATAACGATATAATATTGTCTTACTTTAATTTTTGAACTATGTACATACAAACTATAAAAACTATTATACTAAACCTAACTATGTACATATAATACAAAAACACCTATTACACTCAGGCGTCGAAGTACTCCTCCACATCGCTGTCATCCGGAAATGTGCCCAGAAGGCTGGCAGCATTGCCACGTTGAATGGCAATGCTAATTCTTTGGGCGAAGAACGAGCCAGCCCTCTGGTCACGCAAAGTGTCGATCAGACGGCGTGAAATTTCCTTAAAAAGGAGACGCGCACTCGGACCCCATGACCCAAGCGTTTCGACCCCAAACGGCTCAAAACTGTAATTACCAATAAGATTACAGTATTTGCGCCGTTTGATGGTCTCAGCAGCCGCAGCGGCAGCGCCGGCACAGCCCGCCGAACTAAGAACATGGGATGGCGCAAGGGTGTCAACACAGGTTGCGTCCCACACCAGAGGCCTACCCACCTTCCACGGCACCAACGTCATACCATCTGGTCTCTTCCCATCGTCACGTACCAAGCCGCTCGGTTCTAATACGGTAGGTACGCCAGCGGTGACAAGAGCTCGACGAATAATGTCGTTGATGCTAGCGTGCCGTGCTATGCGGCCTGCGCTCCTGCAGCAGGACAGGCCATGGTGTCCGAAGCTGTCGACAGCTTCGCCACAGTGGCACCGATGTGGAGCAACACAAGGTGCGCCTAAGCGTAAACAGATTGCGAGCCGAAACGAGGCGTCATCCATCATAGTGCCTATGGTGGATGACGGGAGTGCCTGAAGCCACAAACCCGACTCCCATTCCCCTACAGCCAGCAGACGCGCACGCTCAGCAGTACTTGACGACGTATTCATTAGGTTGTTCCGTACAATGCTGCAGAGCGGCACATCCCACCGTCTCTGCGAGGATAGGTTGTCGGGCAAATTCGTGTTGGGACAAGCCATTTTCCAAGCGTTCAACGCATCGGACAAGCACGGTACCTCAACATTAACCAGTGAGGAAGATAAAATATTCCTGGTTAAAGTTTCAGTACTGTGCACCGAGGAGAGGAAAGCTGGTAAACTTATACTTGAAATTTTGCGGACGCCGAGGCCACCTAGCCGGATGGGAAGAGTGGCTTGCTGCCATGCTCGGTCGTCCAAGGCCACATTTAGGATCGAAGATAGTGTGTTCCTAATAATTTGATCGACTTTTTCCAAAAGTTGTGGATGCTTCCAAAGATGGGAGGAGCGAAGGCTATATGTAAATTTTGGTCCAAAACAACAGTATCGAATGAGTGTGAAAGCCGAATGCATGTTGATTTTGAAAAGTCTTTCCGAGACGTCATTAAAATTTTGTATTTTTTGTTCTATGAATGTTGGAAAAGATTCATCGAAAATTGGGGAGCCCAGGAGGTGAAGAGAATTTCTATCGGTGATTTGGATATTTGGTGCTATTGAGTTAAATTTTTCTAAAATCGTCTGTCTGTCAGTCGTTTGGGGGACGAAAATTTCGCATTTTGATAGGTTAAGTTGCAATCCAATAGAAGTAAATTCATTTTTCAAAAACATTAAATCTTTTAAGACCGTGTCTACGTCACCTCCTAGGGTTCCGTCATCCAAATACCAGACATTGAATTTAGAATTTAGCTGCCGAATGATGGGATTTATAGCCAAACTGAAAATGACTGGCCCAAGAGGGTCACCCTGTTGACAGCCAACGGCTGATTCCAAAAGGTTTTCCTTGTAAAGTAATTTAGAGGGATGCCTATAACATTGATAAAGAAAACTGTAAATTTTGGGTATTTCTTTTTGAGCTTCTGTCAACAAGGTGTCCCTGTTCACGGAATTAAAGGCATTCTTAATGTCAACCTTAAGAATGACCTCACCTTCATTGCTGTTAAGGTAAGTAGAAAGGGCATGTACCGCAGCCTCACAGCCCCCTTTGGATCCGAAACCCAGCTGTAGGGGCTGGAATTTGCTGGCAAGTGCTTCACTATAGAAAGCACAGCAAATTTTGGCTGCGATACGTCGGTAGGTAGACCCTACGGCAATGGGACGAATGCCGCCATCCTTTTTGCGCAAAGCACATAGGTTTGCCCCGTATAGGACATCAATGACGGCTTCGTTCACATTGCCGCAGAGCATGAGATTGATGAGGGCCGTCAGCTCCTTCAGGAGGGACTCACCAGCTTCCCCGGCGCCTGCGCACATCAGGTCCTTGAGGTGTTGAGGTGTCAGGCCGTCGAGACCGCCGGCGGACCCACTCCGAAAGGAGCACACGGCTGCATATACTTGTTGGGCTGTAATTTGAAGTGAGTTGGTTTCTGGATTGGGAGCATCAGGGAAGGTGAGATCATCTGCCGGGGCGGGGTGTTTACTTTCCAGAGCCGTAAGTGTCTCTGGAGAGTACGGCGCAACCACATCACTGCTAAAGATAATCCTAGCAGCACCTCGGATGTCACCCTCGCCTAGTTTGGACTCCACATGATGCAATAAACCTCTTTGGGGGAGGTGTGATGTTAATTTAGGTTCGAAACTTTGGGCCGAAATATCACAGTTATCTTTGATTTGAGCTGTTAAAGTTTTTTTTGTTGCCAAATTTTTTTGCACATGTAGAATCCTAAACGGGAAGGTGAGCAGTTGTTCCCAAGCACTTAGTGAGTTCTCCCGGACGGCGAGGCGGACACATCGTGCTAAGTTTAAAGCCACGGATGGTCTCGCACCACGAGGAACTCTTTTCAAAACGGGAGTAGTATTTTTAAATTTGGATAGAGTTTTCCATAAAGGTTGAGGAGAAAGATCAGGTGTTAAGGGCGTAAGTATTGTTGGGCATGTTGAAGGTACATTCTGGGGTTTATGCTTCTTACCCAAATGTACCTTCAAGCCTCGCTCACCTTTAAAAAAGCGTGCTTGGGAACAATGAGGACATCTCACTAGGACATCCAGCGATGTGGCAGGTTGACTGGCACCTCGTACGGCATCACTACTGTCGTCGTATGCATATGGCATTAAAATACTGGTATTAAAATACAATACTTACAGGTAAAATCATTTTTAAACTTGTTTTTTTTTTTTAAACCTATAAGTATAAAAATCACTTATAACTGCACGGACTATACAATACTAAAACTATTATAAAATACCTATAATAAAAACACAAAAAAAGGATCACCAAAAACTAATAATGTCACTGTCAAAATCACAAAAATGTCAGCTGTGGCGTAGTCGCTAAGAACAGGCGGCTCCCCGCGCACAGGACAACCTTCTTGATTGTTGCTTTGGCTGGTTAGGCTGGGCTGCAGGCCTCGTGCTTCGGTCCGTCTTTCTGTATGACTTCTAAGGGCCACCTTAGACGAATAGTTTTTTTTGGCGTCCAAACAAAAAGATACGCATCTCGATTTTTACACAAGTAAATGCTTTGAAGAATTTGCCTGAAAAACTGGGTGAAAACTAATGTCAGATGCGCCCTTATCCCATCCTGTGGTATTTAGGGTCAGCGTAAAAGGTTTTCACTTTTATTCCCCAGTTAGGTCGTCGCGTGTTTAAAACGCCATATCCATAATATGCCTAATTATAATAATTATTTTTAATATATTTTCAAGAAATATTTTTCATATGACATATCCATGACGTTTTTCACGTTTTTTTTTCATTTGTGAGCATCTAAGTGAATCCATCATGGATGGTCATCACGATCACTCTTGCCTCGTTCCTAATTTATTTGTCAATTCCACATATTCTTTTAAGATATCAACGAAGCAGTCAACATGAAAAGAGTCCTCATTCTTTGTCCAAGCGATCTCTCTTTGGAATACGCTCCCGTTGAACATCAGGATGACATCCAGTCGGTTCTCCATTGAGGCACGTGAACACATTCATAAGAAGTGTGTAGAATCATCAGTTTTGATTTGTAGGATCTGGGGGCACAGCAGTGCCCCTGCCAAGGCGAGCAAAAAAGCGGCGCGGCTGTGCCATCCTTTTCTCGAAACAGTTCAGGCCATTTTTGACCCCTTATAAATTCGTTGTGTATAAAACTAGAAGTCTAAATTTTTTGTAACCAAGCAGGCATTGTATAAACACGATATATTTCAAATTCGTTTTTCGTAATAATATTGGTTACTTGTAGTTTACCAAACCACTACTATGTTAATGTTTCTGTACCACCCTAAGGTCGACTGGTAGATAATGCCTAAGACATTAATTAAGTCCGCCTTTGTGTACTAGTGCATAAAGTTTAAATATATAAATAACTATCTGCGGAACCACGACTAACTATATTCTTAACGTTACTAAACAAAGCATTTCTCCGCTGCGCAGTAAAGTTTTTTCTTTCAAAAAGAGTGAAATAAAAAAGCTTCGGAGGTGTAATATGATGTAAGCTTCGCCAACTGGTTTCTTGCTGACCTTACTATACGCAAGACTTGGATAACTTTCTGTTTGTTCGTCACTTGAAACAAATAAATCATAAAGTAATTATTCTGCAGCAATAAAGGAAAGAAAGAAAGAACAAAAAAAGAAAGAAAGAACAAAAAAAGAGAAAGAAATGAAGAAATAAACAAAGAAAGAAAACATGTTTTTTTTTAAATTGGTATACTGCGATCCCACCTGATGGTAAGCAGTGATGCAATCATCGATGGTGAGGCGTACTAGTTTATTAAGAGCCTATTCACTCTAGCCTTGAAGACACCTAAATTATAATCGGACGGGAAGACCGCAGCAGGCAAATTTTTCCAGTCCTTCGATGTGCGCGGTATAAACGACGAAGCGAAACGCTTATTCCGGACCGTTGAAGTTTCAACAACGTAAGGGTGGATACCTGCCGTACCTACCTCGGGTTGTCCGATGGTAGAAAGGAGATGGCGAAATCAAGTCATGCAATTCCCGCGCACACTCTCCTAAATGCAACCTGTAAAATACCGATAGGCTGGCTGTGCTCGAGGCTTTGTAGATTTGTTTGTTTGGGATACAATTTAAATTAAATATTAAAAAAGTAATCATCGTCCTCTCTTCTTCATTTTCTTCCCCATTCGTTTTAGTGGGTTTTTTACTGTTCGTGCTGTGCGCTTTTGGAATTCTCTTCCATACACACTAAGGTCTAGCCCCTTGGAGGTTTTTAGGGGAAGAATTAGGGGGGAAACTCGCCTGCGGACATCAGCTAAACTATTTTTGACTGACTTCAAAAAGAAGGAGGAATAATTTCGGAAGTCGGTGTTTCTACAATCGTTTTGTCTCTTCTTTATTTAACACCATCTTCCGAAATTGAAGTTATTTCGCACTTTTTTTATATTGAAGTCGATTGTATTTTTTTAGTATTTTTTTTATTGTTTGTTTATGTTGTGTACAATAAAAAATATACTTACAGACTAAAAAAAAATTACGAAAAAAAAAATACAATCGATTTCAATGTAAAAATTATTAAATTATGACGTTCGGCGCTCCGATTGGTCCAATCGAAGCTCTTAACCAATCAGAGAGCCAAACGCGGTAAACGTTTCGGATCACGTTGACGTGAAAACCATTCACGGTCTGCGCACTGATGGTAAGCGAGTGATTAAAGAGATGTCAGAAAAAGCGTAGGGGCTCAGCTGGCCTAAGCCTACTGGGGCCATGGGTCGACATCTGAAAGGGTAACTCGTGACTCTAGAACGCAAAGGGCAACTAAAGGAACATATGTGTTTTAATATTAATATGGCTTTTAAATGTATGACGCATTGCCAAGCAAACCCAGCCACGTAAGCTAGTGTCATAACCTTGATCTTGACCTGTTTTATTTTTTGTCAGCAACTTGAAACTCGTCAGAGAAAAAAATAAAGCTCAGGAAAGCCAGACACGCCTCAAGTTATTATGCAAAAACTTTCTTAAAGGTTTTTTGTAGATATATTCATATACATATAGATATAGTATCACTTAAAGCTATAACCTTGATGGATAAGATTTCGAATAAATATGTGGATAATTTGGTATCGATGAGATTCATTTATGAGATCATAAATTATTTTGATTTAAAAGCATCCATTTTACACACTAAGTGACACTAAGTGTGTTGTCCTCTGTGGAACTTGTGCCGGTTCTCCAGGGCGCTGCTTGAGACTGATCATCGACCATCATGTATGTATGTTGCCTACTACTACACTAATGGATATTTGATCAGTCTGTGGGTTTCACATTTGTTATCTTGGGTATGCCTGTTAAAACAATTGCATGTGTTAATAAATAAATATTTTTTTTATTATTATTATGTGTAGGCTCAGTTCGTTATTTTCACAAAAAAAAAAAAAAACATACCGAGTAGGTATGGTATAATACCACGCTGCGCTCCAAAACGATTGTCATTTCGGGGAGTGTGCACTGGAATTGCACAATCTAATTTCGCTAAGTCCGTTCCATCATCGGACCACTAGACGTACGGCGTTGCGCCACCGCTACATGGTAGACATCCCACCCATACGCACGTATGGCGGTAAGTCCCCCTCTTTGAGGCGTGGTTGGAAAGACCTCACGGCTTCCTCACCTTCCGCATGACGCAGGTTCTCACCGAACACGGTAAGTTCGGGAAGTTCCTGCACCGGATTCGTGCGGAAGCGACGCCCGGGTGTCGCCACTGTGTGGACCGCCCGGAGGACACGGTGGAGCACACGGTGGAGGTGTGCCCCGCTTGGGCAGAGCAACGCCGTGTTCTCGTGGGGGCGATCGGCGGCGGCGATCTCTCGCGCCGGGCCTTGGTACAGGCCATGGTTCGGAGCGAGAAGGAATGGCAGGCGGTCGCCTCCTTCTGCGAAGAAGTAATGCTAGCAAAGGAGGCGGCCGATCGCGTGAGGCAACGGTCCTCACGCCCTAACCACCGCCGGGATTCCGATCCCGATTTCCAGCCACCGTAGGCGCGGGCTTGCGGACGGCGAGCGATGGGTGGCTCGCCGTCCGACCGTCCGGTAACCGTCCGGACCGAGCCCAAGTCGTCGACGGCGCGTATTGTTCCACGAGCGTGATTTGTCATTAGATGATTTTCCCAACTAAAAAAAAAACCCATACGCACAAAGCGTTTTGAGAACACATTTATTGTACGTACAGCCAAGGAGTGGAATTCCTTGCCGGAGTCTGTGGTTCCTGATAGCTACAACATAAGGGTCTTTAAGTCAAGAGTGAATAGGCTATTTCTAGGCAAGCGTGCTTCATCGTCGAGCACATCATCGCTTACCATCAGCCCCCCTAGCCAAGTCACAAACGATAAACGTAAACTCTCAGTAGTCTTTAATAGATTTTCAACTTTATGTGATTGGATATAAAGGTGAAAATCTATTGAAGATTACATAGTGTTTTCGTTCGTTCCGGTCGCTAACGCTCAGTAGTCTTTAATAGATTTTCAACTTTATGCTCTTAGGTTTAAAGTTGAAAATCTATTGGAGATTACTAAGCGTTCACGTTTATTGTTCGCAACTTGGCTAGGGGGGCAGGTGAGATGGTGTGGTCGACGATGAAAATGACGTGGGCAAAACCACCACCGTGCCTGACTACCATGTAGTTGTCTGGCATTTTTGCTGAACTGGACCTATTTGGCGCGGCTATTTGGTCGGTGTTTTTTTTTTTATTTTTAGACTTAAATTTTGTTTTTACAGTGTGTGAATCCATGCGTCCAAATAAAATATTTTTCTTTCTTTCTTTCTTTTTTTTTCAAAAAGGCTGCCAAGCTCAAATAGGATTGAGTAGGTTTGTCAGCCGCATGCACAGTGACCGCTAGGCATGAATCGCCACGCTGTGGGTGTCTGCAAGGTAACGAAATGATCTGGACGCGTACCACGAGGGCTCGTTCGAGACGGCGAGGCAGAAGAATGTCTGGAAAGATTTGGGGGAGGCCTTTGCCCAGCATTGGCACAGTAATTTAGGTGTCTTCAAGGCTAGAGTGAATAGGCTCTTAATAAACTAGTGCGCCTCACCATCAATGATTGCATCGCTGCTTACCATCAGGTGGGATCGCAGTCAAGCACTGGTTTATATGAATTAATAAAAAAAAAAATAGCCATTACTGTTCCAAGCGGAAAAAGAAATGGATTAGTTCGTTTGACCACTATCTCACCTATTCTCCAGCCATCAGCCCCCCTAGCCAAGTTACGACCGTTTCGTTGACCGTTTCGCCTCGAGTAGGCCACGCCTCCGATTCCTTTGTTCTGACCACGTGACTGAGCGTTACGATAACGTCAGAACAAAGGAATCTGAGGCGTGGCCTATTTGAGGCGTTCGACGCAAGAGAATCCAAACGAAACAGTCGTAACTTGGCTAGGGGGGCTGATGGTAAGCCACAATGTGATCGACGATGGAGCACGCAAAGCGTAGATCTTTATCGAGAAGAAAGTGCAAGAAACTCCATGGACACTCTTTTATATCATATATGAGTTACATAAATCTTGGTTACATATTTCTTGTCGCTTCTGCTGTGTGAGCACAATGTAGAGAAATGATGAAAAAAGTAATTTATTAAAAAAAAATTGAAATAAGCCACTGGCAACTAAGAGATGACCAGTCTCAACTGACAGCGCTCGTTCATGAGCATGACGCGTGCATCAGCCACACTCAGCTCAACCATTATGAAGGGAACGACCCAACAATACGTGCCACCATCAGCGAGACATTTGAGTGAGCATGACAAACTCTCAACTGCCAATGCTCATTTATGTTAAACAAGTTGTAACCATATTAGGTGACCAATAACCAGGTGTACCATGCAGGAATGTATTAATTGCTCCATGGTACTTCACGTTCACAAAATTTGAAAAAAACCGGGTAAGTGCTAGTCAGACTCGCGCACTGAGGGTTCCGTACATATTTACCTATGAAAACAGTTCAATTCCCGAATTGAGTTACGAAGATTTTTCCGAATCGCAATTTTTTTTGTGATTTAACTACAAATTTACAGTTTTCAGATTTTTTCCTATATTTGTGCTATGAGACCTAGGTCAACGTTAAGTACCCTATGAATTTTGATTCCCTTGAGTGTCGAAATACATGTTTTTTGCGACATAAACGGCCGTAATATCTTTTTTTTTTTCGTTAAGACAGAAGTTTGATTTTACAGCTGACAGACAGACAGACCGATAGACAGACAGACAGCAGACAGACAGACAGACAGACAGACGGACAACAAAGTGATCCTATAAGGGTTCCGATTTTTCCTTTTGAGGTACGGAAACCTAAAAAAGTACTTCTATATTATACAATGCTATTTACTACTCATCATTATTTTCCTGCCCTTGTCCCGTTTCATTCTGTCCTCCTATCACCTGTCACGTTATCACTAACTCCCTTTTCTTTCATATCACTTCTCACAACACAACAATCCGACCATCTTTTCTTTGGTCTCCCTCTTCCTCTCCATCCGTTCACATTGGAGACTCATAACAACTATCTAATTCATTTATTGCCTTAGCAAAATCTATCTACATTATTTACCTTAATAGTATTGAAAGCAACATCTTCAATTCCCATAAGAAAAGCTCAGTAAAGTATGTAGATTAAATACCGTCGTACAGTAAAACCAGGTCAGATAGTTGCAATTGATATACTCCATTTTGCATTTACGTCAACAGAGGAATACGCTAAAGGGTCGGTAAGAACTTCCAGAGTATGGAGCTTGTTGCTTTCTTATCAATTTTTAATTAAATTCAAGCAATCTACATTTTTTTTAAGGTTCAAATCGTCCTGTGATTTCTTTTGTTCACATCATCATCATCATTTCAGTCGAAAGACGTCCACTGTTGGACATAGGCCTCCCCCAAGCGTCGCCACAACGACCGATCCTGTGCGTCTCGCATCCACCGCATTCCCGCGACTCTCACCAGGTCGTCGGTCCACCTTGCAGAAGGCCTTCCAACGCTGCGTTTTTCGGTGCGTGGTCGCCACTATAAAACCTTTCGGCCCCATCGACCACCCGTTCTACGAGCAATGTGCCCTGCCCACTGCCACATTAGTTTGGCAAGCCTTCGGGCTATGTCGGCGACCTTGGTTCTCCTGCGGATATCTTCATCACTGATGCGATCACGCAAGGAAATTCCGAGCATAGCCCTTTCCTTTCTTGGGAAAAGGGGTGTCAGAGTTTTAGTGACTAGAACTCACCGCTGTGTCTTTCAGGTGCCGTATCCTTTCCAGGACCACGGTATCTTTTTCAAAAGGATACCGTATATACCATAAGTTTTTTTGTGGGTTTCGGCCCTACTGGGACTCCATCAGTTTTGCTGACATATCTTTAAGGCGCGCATGGAACGTTACGCGCCGTCAATGACTCGGACTCGGTCTTAACCTGACGGCCAGACGGCGAGCTAGCAATTGCTTGTCGCCCGCAAGCCCGTTACTCAGAGGCCGGAGATCGCTCTGCGACTCTCGACGCCCGAAGCGTCTCCTGTCGTGGCGGCTGGGACGTGAGGATATTCGTTCCCTCACGCGTGCGGCTGCTTCCTTCGCTAGTATTACTACTTCGCAGAAGGAGGTCACCGCATCCTATTCTCTATCGCTCCGGACCGTGAAACAGGGACCGGCGCGAGAAGTCGCCGAGGCCGATCGCTTCTATGAGGACATGGCCGTACTCCACCCAAGCAGGGCACACCTCTATACCATATGCTCCACCGTGTCCTCCGCACAGTACGCACAATGGTAATACCCCGGCGTTTCTTCGATCTAAATCTGACCTGTATTATGCGTGGCACTTCTCCAGCCACTCCTCAAAGAGCAGACCACCATGATTGTGACGACTTGAAAGAGAGCTGAAGTTCACACACACAGTGCACTAACCCAACAACTATGGTCAATGAATTGATCACCATATCGTTATGATAAGCTATCTAAAGTAATTCTAAACTTATTCATCTAACAGTTAGCAGATCCACACTACATTATGTTTACTGTTATAATAATCTAAATTTTAGTCAGTAATAGTCTGAAACACCCTCCCTCTCCTCCCTAGAGCAGGAGACGTCATTAGATAATTTCCTACCTTAAAAAAAGCCGATACTAGTTTTTTTTTTGCTAAAACCGGCCGAAATCTGTAGCATTTTTGCATAACCGGGGTAAACCTCAAGGTAATAGTGATAATACCCTTTTATTGATAGTGACTGGTCTATAATGACTTATCACGGCTTATATAATAAAATTATCTAAAGTATTGGATTGTTTTGCTACAATTTAAAGTAATACTATCCAACTGATAATGAAATCTTTAAAATGAGAAACAGAGAAGACATTTTTGTGGATAATTATTTGATCTTCTGAGCTAATTTTATGACAAAACTTACCGCTTTGCTGAAAATTGCGAAAAACTCTTTTTTGTGACCTTTGACCCCGATTCGAGTATTTTTTTCCAGGTGTCGGATCGATGAGGACTTTTTAGATTTCATTTATGATGGTGTTTTGGACAACCCTACCAATTTTCAGCTGGGTGCGAATTTTTGTAACCGCGGATGTCTAAACTGACCGGACTATTAGATTACTATTTGTGCTAAGTTTCAAGAATATTGGCCCAAGGAATAAAATTTTGAATAATAACGAATTTCTCCTTTACACAACCCTGGATAATAAACACGAAAACATTATAAACAAAGGTAATCAGGGTAGCCCGCCGTCCGACCGTCCGGTAACCGTCCGGACCGAGCCCAAATTGTCGACGGCGCGTATTGTTCCACGCGCGCCTCAGGGAGATGTCAGCTAATCGTAGGGGCCCAGCAGGGTCGAAGCCTACTGGCGCCATGGGTAGTGTGAAAACGAAACCCGGGGCCCTGGGACGAAGGCAACGAAGGAACAGGAGTGGGTTTTTAGTCAGTAAAAGTCTGACACTATCTCTCGCTCCGCCCAAGAGCGGGATTTGTCATAAGATGATTTTCCCACCTAAAAATAAAACCTCGGATTCTAAATTGACCGGAATATTAGATTACTATTTGTGCTAAATTTCAAGAATATTGGCCCAAGAAATAGAATTTTGAATACAAACGAATTTCCCCTTTTCATCCCCTTAAAAGTTAATTTTTCAAAAAGCCCTTCTTAGTACTCGCCTACCTCACAAAAGGAAGCCGTGTGCAAAACACGGTCCTAGGTCCTAGTTTCGGCTGTACGTTGACATGTCAGTCAGTCAGTTTCTCCTTTTATACATATAGCATAGCATAATCGGCCTTATAATGTTCCCACTGCTGGGACTCAGGCCTCCTCTCTACGAGAGGGAATGGGCTGTAATCCACCACGCGGACCCAGTGCGGGTTGTTGGATGTCACATGTCTTCGAATTTTTGGTTCTAGGACATGCCGGTTTCCTCACGATGTTTTCCTTCACCGTTTTGAGAGCAGTGGTGATGAAATAAATTACACAAAGTAATGTATATACATATAGATCTATATCCCCTCAGCAACTCCTACATTTTCTTTAACGATCTATCTAACCGTGTCATCTCCAACCACTTAGCGTGACCCCCGCCATTCTTACACGTGGCCCATCATGTCCCATTATAGACCAATTGATACGACACGAGTGAAGTATTAATGAATGACAATTATAAGCAGTGGCGTAACTAGTCCCAAAGGGATCAAAAGTTATGGAGGTGTTTTTTTACAATGTAGGCCCTACTAGCACAGAGACTAGGGTTTGGGATTTCCCGACAATTTCAAAGTCCCGGGACACGAGACAGCCTACAATCAAAGTACCGGGAATTCCCGGGACTTCGCGACTCTCAAGATTTTTTTTCGTTTTTTTTTTAAAGAGGTAAAGTCTTACTTTGAAGAATTTTGATTGAGTTAATTTCTGGTAAAACTATATTATTTAAAGAAAAATATAACATTTAAATAAACAGAAAATTAAATCTTAATAACTTTAACGTTAATTTCAGTCTTAATAATTGCTTAGTTTATTTCTTTTAATCACACACAGATAAATTTTTAGCAGTTAAATCCGTAAGTCTAGTATCTAATCTTTAACAATTTCGATAATCTTGTCTCTTCTCGAGTCTCGAACCTAAAGTCCCGGGACTCGATACAACTAAAATTACGAAAAGTCCCGGGACCCAAACCCTACTCGAGACAGTCGCAGTAGGCCAGGACTGAGATGACCAAACTAACTGGATATATTTCGTCCATATGTCATTGTGTAAGACTGAGACCGATGAGCTCGTTTATTGGAGTATTTTACAATAAAAGAGGGGTTAAGTTTTTATTGTTATCTTATACAGAATGCTTAGACCGAACGGAGCGAGCTATAAAAGTGAAACATCCTATCATTTACTATTTATTAATTAACTGCGCACCTCTCAACAATAAGAGAATTGAATGATGTGGATAACATGGTATGAATTTTACACGGGGCCCCTGCAGCTTGGGGGCCCCGTATCACTGATACGGCTGATACAGCGATAGTTACGCCACTGATTATAAGCCACGTAATACTAATGTATCTGGCTTGGGGATCCGCGCGTGTATCGGGTCGTCACCTTTATTTAGCTGATTTATATAGACGTTTAAAAATTGTGTTGTCATGTCAGCACTAAGCATCATACACGAGACTATATTTTTCTAAATGGCTGCAGGAATAGTGCTTTTAGACAAAGAGTTTTTTTTTTCTTGCATCAAATGTCGGAAACTCAAAAATGGTTAAATCATCGTCATTTCAGTCGAAAGACATCCACTGCTTGACATAGCGACGGGTTCAAAGTAAAAAAAAAGTTATCTGTAATTTTAAGGGTCAACGCTGCGTTAAGCGAGCGCCCGCGCGGATACCCGTCGCGTGAAGTCGCGCGAGTGTCGTGTGCGGCGGTCCCCGTAGCAGAAACCGGATTATTACCTGCGCGGAGTTGCTAGTTCAACTTTAACGGTGTGCATGTAGTCGTGTTGATGGAGAACTTTAACGTATGTACCAAAGGGGGCGCGGGGCGCGGCTGCCCGCGACGGGTCCTCGCGCGGCGAGCCGCGATGGAGCTCATTTGTATGAGACCGCGGGGTCGCCCGCTTAACGCAGCGTCGGGCCTAAGATTTTCTGATCATGGCAGTAAATTACTAAAAATATTAATAATTCTCTTTTACAGATATCGCCATATGTTTTGCACTTTTAACACGTGGTTAGAGATTTACCATATTGTTGAATATACAGGGTCATTGTTGATACACAATTATTATTTTTTTGTGTTTATTTGCTGATCTGAGAATAGGACCGCGTACCGGAAGACGCAGTGTTGGAAGGCCGACGACGTGGTAAGAGTTGCGGGAATCCAATGGATGCAAGACGCACTGGACCGTTCATTGTGGCGGCACTTGGGGGAAGCCTATGTCCGACAGTGGACGTCTTTCGGCTGAAATGATGAATCATCATCATTTCAGCCGATGATTCAGATGATGATGAGAATAGGTACTAAACTATTTTTACTCTCCTACCTCTAACCCCCATTTCTTTTCTTTGACAATTTATAAGGCAGAACAACGTTTGTTGGGTCAGCCAGTATTAGTATAGATTTGAATATATACAATGGAGCCAATCTAATAAATATGGTCACAATTAAATATTTAACGTAACAATAACTATTTAAAAATCATGACGAACTATTGTTCAAATAAAATAAGGATCTGTTTAAATATTAATCTTTAGTGAACGTCATAGCGCCTTAGAAACTAATGCATATATGCGTTAGTTACTTATCACTACACAAACGAAATATAATAATGCTGACAATAACGTCCTGTGGTTGTCCTCTAAATAGACTACGGCCGAAAACACACTGATGTGTGATGATACATGTGGGTGGGTGGAGTGAGGCCAAAGAAAAGATGGATGGATTGTGTGAAGAGTGATATGAAAGAAAAGGAAGTTAGTGATAGCATGACGGGTGACAGGATAGAATGGAAGAAAAAAACGTGTTGCGCCGACCCCAAGTAAGACGGGACAAGGGCAGGAAGATGATGACACGATAGGCAACTTAGAAGGACAAAAAAGCCCAGAATACCAAAGCCTTCAAATTTATAACAAGCGTTATGTATTTTCAAATATAGACTGAAGCGATTAGCATAGCATAGCATAGTCGGCCTTATAATGTTCCCATTGCTGGGACTCAGGCCTCCTCTCTAGGAGAGGGAATGGGCCGTAATCCACCACGCGGGCCCAGTGCGGGTTGGTGGATGTCACATGTCTTCGAATTTTTGGTTCTAGGACATACCGGTTTCCTCACGATGTTTTCCTTCACCGTTTTGAGAGCAGTGGTGATGAAATAAATTACACAAAGTAATGCACCTGGCTGGGTTTGAACCCGCGACCTACAACTCGTAAGTCGGAGCCGTTACCACTCGGCCACCACTGCTCGCTAGCTGCTGAAGCGATTACTTATAGAAAATTTTTATTATAGTGTTATATCAGCAAACAGCTGGTCGACCAGAGGGCTGTGCTTTTCTTCAGTCGACGAATCAGCATTGCTATCCAGCGTGGCAATGCTGTCAGCGTTCTGGGCACTATTCCCATTGACATCAATGTGGACGAATTTTTTGATGTCCTATGAGTTCTTTTTCTACCCGTTTGTACATATTATTATTTTCAGTTTGTTTAAATACCTATTAAGTTATAAATATTTAATATTGAAGACACACACTACCACCACCTACCTACCCACCTACCCTTAATAAATATATATTAAATTAATAAAAAATAGTGGTAAAGAATTTATGGAGAAAAAAATGTTGAAATAAATAAATCGCTGAATAAATATAAATAGTTGACAAATTCATTTTTACAATTCTTTAATATAATATTGCAATTTTACTTAATAGCTGAATATAATAATGTGATCATCAAAATTATCATTTTAGCCGAAAGACTGCCGCTCTTGGACATAGGCCTCTCCAAGTGTCGCCACAACGAACGGCCCTGTACGTCTCGCATCCATCGGATTCCCGCGACTCTTACCGAGTCAATGGTCCACCTTATGGGAGGCCTTCCAACGCTGCGTCTTCCGGTACGCGGTCGCCACTCCAGAACCTTTCAGCCCCAACGACCATCAGAATCTGTTCTACGAGCAATGTGCCCTGCCCACTGTTTCACTTTACGTCGTCAAGTAACTCAAGCCGCCTGTTACCCCTTACGCATCAAATGCAATCTATCATCAATACCATAAAATTGAATGATATAAAAACAAAAATAAAAAACATTCAAGTATTTCAAATGAACCATTTACACACACTTTTGAATTGTCAAGAAGTCTGTCAGAAAAATGTCGTTTGCAAATTGAGTAACGCACCTCAACCTTCTGTCTAGGACCTTCTGTGTTCACGTTTCTCCCAGTTAACGGTAAGCAGCCAGCCAGGTGACACGAGACAACGTGTGACATGTCGCAACTAGTTTCAGGGCCTTTTACATGAATAGAAAAGTTATGAATCAAAGATTTTTAGTGAAAGACCTTGGGCTTGATTTAAAGACTGATAGAAAACGAAAATAGCATGAGCATAATCAGAATTATAATTTTCATCATCATCATCATCATTTCAGCCGATAGACCACTGCTGAGTTGGACATAGGCCTCCTCCAAATGTTGCCACAATGAACGGTCCTGTGCGTCTCGCATCCATCGGATTCCTGTAACGTTCACCAGGTCATCAGTCCACCTTGTAGGGGGCCTTTCAACACTGCGTCTTCTGGTACGCGGTCGCCACTCCAGAACCTTTCGGCCCCAATGGTCATCTGTTCTGCGAGCAATGTGCCCTGCCCATTGCCACTTAAGTTTGACGATTCTTCGTGCTATGTCGGCAACTTTGGTTCTCCTGCGGATATCTTCATTTCTGATTCGATCTCGCTAGGAAACTCCGAGCATAGCCCTTTGCATTGCCCTTTGGGTGACTTTGAGCCTTCTGATGAGGCCCATTGTGAGCGACCACGTTTCGGAACCATAATGTCATCACTGGCAACACGCACTGGTCAGATTATAATTTTCCCACAGCCGAAATTCCGGTCTTCTCTTTAGGAAAGGGAATGGGCCTTAATCCACCACGCGGGCCCAGTGCGGGTTGGTGGGTGTCACATGCCGTCGAATTTTTTGGTTCTAGGACATTGGAGTTTCCTGACGATGTTTTCCTTCACCGTTTTGAGAGCAGTGGTGATGAAATAAATTACACAAAGTAATACGCTTGGCTGATACACTGCTCTCAAAAGAAAAGAAAATAGATCAAGACATTATTTTTGTCTTATTGATTTTTTCATGAGATCTAGCAGTCTACGGTTTCCCAGAGCATAGCAGGCCTGCCCCCCTAGCCAAGTTACAACCGTTTCGTTTCGATTCTCTTTTCGTTGATCGCCTCGAGTCGGCCACGTCTCCTATTCCTTTGTTCTGACAACGTGACTGTGCGCTGAGATGACGTCAGAATAAAGGAATCGGAGGCGTGGCCTACTCGAGGCGATCGACGAAAAGAGAATCGAAACGAAACGGTTGTAACTTGGCTAGGGGGCCTGAATCTAAATTCATAATAGGTTCAATTCAACTGCTATGAAAATGGGACTTATGCCTTGATTAGCGTCTTGGCGAAACCCCGTTGCCACAACAAGAGCAAGTTCGATCGTATCTAGGACATTATACTGACACCCTATGCCTCGAAAAGCCGTTGATGATATCATTCATAGGTCTTTGACAGCCGCTACAGGTGGTCAGACGCCAGAAAGTCTGGCCATCAGTAGGCAGTTGCTATGTCGGTAACCTTGGTTCTCCTGCGGATGTCTTCATTTCTGATGTGATCACGCAAAGTGACTCCGAGCATAGCTCTTTCCCGTCTAAGTCAAATGCAACATACGTGACCGGTTTCGTCAGACCATATCGCGTCACACGACTAACGAACTAATCAACTCTGACATGTCAGAAGTCAATTGTGGCTGCATTTGAGACTGCCTGGCGACTGCAACTCTACCGAGTGGTGTGTGCAATCAATTTGTGGACTTTGTCTTCGCTGATAGGCTCGTTGGTGATGTGCGATTTTGCGTGCGATTTGTTTTTTAGGGTGCCGTACCTCAAAAGGAAAAACGGAACACTTATAGGATTACTTTGTTGTCAGTCTGTCTGTCTGTATATCTGTCAAGACCCTTTATCTCGGGAATGATTCATTTAGGTATCAAGTTGAAATTAAAACCATATACTCAAGTCTGCGGTCCCTTGACGCTGTAAAAAAATCAAACTTCTTAATTAACAAAAAAAAAAGATACGGCCATTTATGTCGCAAAAAAAACGTGTATTTTGACACTTTCAAAGGAATCTAAATTCATAGGGTACTTCCAGTTGACCTGAATCCTGAAATTTGGGACGAAGAAAGGTCTCATAGCATTAGGACAGGAAAAAATCTGAAAACTGTAAATTGGTAGTTACGTCACAAAAAAAAACCTTTTTTGCGAATCGGAAAAATCTTCGTAGTTCAATTCGGGAATTGAATTGTTTTCATAAATAAGTTTGTACGGAACCCTCAGTGTACGAGTCCGACTCGCACTTAGCGTATCGATGGCAACACTAGTTAAATTCCTTGCCTGGCTCAGTATTCGGCCACGGCAATGCCGTCCGCTGATGCTGTCATTAGGTCCCTACGCGAACAGGTAACAGGGCACGTGATGTAGGATGGAAGGTGGGACATGGTCTGCGGAGAGACGCCGCACAAATACTGAAGATTGGAACCGTCCGAGGACCCCCAGTCCTGTGGAGATTGTCTTTGCTGCGCCCAACTTGGGTGCGGAGTCTGTTAAGAGTTTTTTTCCAGGTCGGCCATGGCAACTCGTGTCCAGGAGAGAGGCTCTTCGACTCATCTCCGTTTTTGAAATTATTTTGTTTATTTAACATAAAACCATCTTTATTGTGTTGAATATATATATATTTTTATTATTGATAGGCTAGGAGTTTTCTTGCGTGATCGAATCAGAAATGAAGATATTCGCAGGAGAACCAAGGTTGCCGACATAGCGCGAAGAATCGCCAAACTAAAGTGGCAATGGGCAGGGCACATTGCTCGCAGAACGGATGGCCGTTGGGACCGAAAGGTTCTGGAGTGGCGACCGCGTACCGGAAGACGCAGTGTCGGAAGGCCCCCTACAAGGTGGACCGATGACCTGGTGAAGGTTGCGGCAATCCGATGGATGCGAGACGCACAGGATCGTTCGTTGTGGCGACGTTTGGGGGAGGCCTATGTCCAGCAGTGGACGTCTATCGGCTGAAATGATGATAATGATGATGATGATGATGATTGATAGGCTCGCGTTTGACCACTATCTCACCTGATGGTAAGCGATGATATGGCCGACGATGGAGCACGCTTGCCTAGAAGTAACCTATTCACTCTTGACTTAAAGACCCCTAGGTTGTAGCTATCAGGAAACACAGACACTGCCGGTGGCAGAAATATCTGCAAATAACACAACCCTCCCTAGAGAGAGAGAGAGGAGGCCTGAGTCCCCGCAGTGGGAACGTTAAAAAAGGCTGATTATGCTTATGCTTATCTGCGAATATCCTTATGCCACCTAATGTTATTGTATGATAATCCATATCAAAAAAGAATAGGTATTTAAAAAAAACATGTGTTTTAAAAGAGTAATGGTAAGTCAAGGCACACATTTCTATAACGTGATAAAACTTCTCATTTCATTGAGCAACGGGAAAATGAGATTGGAGCCAATAATACACTAATTCGTCTTTTTTACAACGCCAACTAAATATTCTTAGTCCGAGAATTATAGGGCACTCCGACACGGACATGTTACGTAAGGAGGCTAAGACGGGTGCTCCGGTCCGCTGCCGCCTTAGCCTCCGTGGCTATTGTTTTTACAACCACCCAGAAAGTGGCTTACATAGAAAACAACTAGTGGCTAAGATAGTATCATTCAGACGCTCGTTAATTGTGGCTCGCTTAGTAATTAAGAAAGCAATGTAGATTTTAAGACGCGAATCTTCTTCCTTGTCGATTCACTCTTGACAGAGTGGTAGTGGTTATCACTTCAGGTAGGTTCCTGGCAGCTTTGGACTCGGTGGAAAGGCGTGCAAAGAGGCTAATTGGTGATCCAGATCTGGTTAATTCCAATCTACAAAGTCTTGAGCACAGGCGTAGGGTAGCCAGCCTTTCGGTGTTTTACAGAATTCATTTTGGAGAGTGTGCGCAGGAATTGCATGACTTGATTCCACCATCTCATTTCTACCATCGGACAAGCCGACGAACGGCGAGTATCCACCCTTACGTTGTTGAAACCTCTACGGTCCGGACCAAGCGTTTTGCCTCGTCGTTTATACCGCGTACATCGAGGGACTGGAATAATTTGCCTGCTGCGATTTTCCCGTCCGATTATAATTTAGGCGTCTCCAAGGCTAGAGTGAATAATACACTCAATATTAGTTACATTAGTGCGCCTCACCATCAACGATTGCATTACCACTTACCATCAGGTGGAATCGCAGTCAAGCACTAGTTTATACCAATTAAAAAAAAAAAAAAAAAAGGTGTTTGTGGCAAGCTTCACAACATGCCGCCACTCCTCTCTGATGGCCGCCTTCTTCGTGCATTCGTGCAGTGATGATGAGCCATTTACTGCTGCTTTAATCTGGTCAGTCCACCTCATAGGCGATCTTCCTCGTGGCCTGGTACCCTAAACCTTTCCCTGGACCACAAGTCGCTCAATAGCCACTTCCTCTCGGTGGCATACGACGCGACGCGAATAATGTTATTTAAATGAAGTCTGTTTATTTAGCACCTACTTGAAAAGAATAAATTATTGGATAATTATATGTATGTATTTGAAAATCTACCACAATAAAATGATAATAATCCAATGCAGACAAGATAGGAATAGATATCTATTCGACACTTTGAAACACGCAATTAATTAGCACCGTCATTATCCCACGTACAGTATATATCTACATACCGATAGTAGTGATAACGGTATTGTTATCATTCTGACTGATTATGTTAGTCAATATTTGTTAGGCCTATACGTTAAATAAGGTGTAATTTAGATTAGTGATTAGGTACTTTTTGCCTTAGCCGCATGTTATTTAAAAATGCATTTTTTTTTGAGGTCGGAATCTTTCCTGTTTCCCTTTCTTGTATAGAGCTCGAGTGTGTCAGACTTTAACTGTCTAAAACCACACCTGTGTCTTTCAGTAGCCCCTTGCGATTTAGCACTGCGAGTTGCCTTTTCGGAATTTTTCGGAATTTTCCTTTTCTGGCGGGCTTCGGCTCCGCTGGGCCCCTACGGTTTGCTGATATCTCTTTGAGGAGCTCGTCTTCTTCTTATATCGATGGCAAAACTAGTTAAATTCCTTGCCTGGCCCAGTATTCGGCCACGGCAATGCCGTCCGCTGATGCTGTCATTAGGTCCCTACATGAACAGGTAACAGGGCACGTGATGCAGGATGGAAGGTGGGACATGGTCTGCGGAGAGACGCCGCACAAACACTGAAGATCGGAACCGTCCGAGGACTCCTATCTGTGAGATTGTCTTTGCTGCGCCCAACTTGGGTGCGGAATCTGTTTAGAGGAGCTCGTGGAACACTACACGCCGTCGATGACTCGGGTTCATCCAGTTGGTTACTCTGGACGACCAGATGTCGAGCTACCCATTGCTCGTCGTCGGCAAGCCCGTGCCTGCGGTGGCCGAGGATCAACCTGCTACTTCCGATGCCTGGGGCGTCTCCTGTTCCAGGCCGGGCCTAAGGATGTCCGTTCCCTCACACGTGCGGCCGTCTCCTTCGCTAGCATTACTGCTTTAAAGGAGGCGACCACATCCTCACTCTCACCCTGGACCATGGTTATACCAGGGCTCGGCATGAGAGGTTGCTGCCACCGATCGCCTCCACGAGGACGCGGTAGTGGTCCGCCCAAGCGGGGTGCAGTAGCAGTAATGCTAGCGAAGGAGGCGGCCGCACGTGCAAGGGAACGGCCCTCACGCCCCTGCCGCCGGGATCTCGACCCCGATTGCCAGCTACCGTAGGCGTGGGCTTGCGGACGGCGAGCAATAGGTAACTCGCCGTCCGGTCGTCCGGTAACTGTCCGGACCGAGACTGAGTCGCGGACGGCGTGTAGTGTTCCACGCGCGCCTCAAGGAGATGTCGTCAGCAAAGCCGTAGGGGACCAGCAGGGTCGAAGCCTACTTGGGCCTTGTGTTCTGAAAGGAAAACCCGGGGCCCTGGAACGCAAGATAAAGAAGGAACATAATAGGATTGGGTTTTAGTCAGTAAAAGTCTGACACGCTCAAGCGCTCCGGTGGTCAAACGCGAGCCTATCAATAATAAAAAAAAAAACTTTAAATATAAGAACAAAGTAATGTACAGATTTAGAAGTGTGTCCGTGGAGTTTCTTGGACGTAACTACGCTTGATTCGTTAACAATTAAAAAGTGCCTGTTAATAATTTTAATGAAATAAATACCTTGAATTTCAGTATCTAACCTAATTAGGCTGGTTTTAAACCTCACAATTGTTACTACGGTACTTCTACTAATACTTATATACGGTGTCCCAAAATTAACGCAAAATTTGACTTAAATAGAAAACACAGTTTTTTTTTTGTGTTGCCAACACTTTACTGCACAAATGGCGGCAAATTCAAATCTTGTGTTAATTTTGTGTGTATAAATAAAATAAACAATATTATTTGGAATCGTAAGTGTGTAGCCAACCTAACAAGCCTGCCTAGCAACAGAGCGGACGCCAGGCAATATTCTCAAGACAAATGAAAGGACACGGCTTATATAACTCGTCTGTTTTATGTACTAGAGTTTATATGTGATGCGTTTGATTTGATATAGGTAGTTATGTTGATATAAGATCAATGCGTTTTGTTTAAGAGGGTCCTTCTCCACTCACCCTTCGTCAACGTTGAGCATGGTTTAAAAGCTTGTTGCTTCATCTAACGCAATCCAACGCGATGTTTGATGAAGAGGCAATGCAAAAAAAGAGAGATAACGCCTGAAAACTCTGTTGACATTCGGTAATTTCGTGATTTACTCGAATATTTTACAAAACTTGTTCCAAAAAATACGTGATTTTTTTAAACCCTTAAAAGTTTTTCAGAAATATTGTCGTCATTCAGAATCTCGATTAAATGTGCAAGGCTTCTATTGATGTACTTTTTATGTTTTTAATAATAGGTCTTTACCTATGAAATTGGAGATTTTTAAAACGGGTTGCTTTGAAGTGTTATATCATTGGATTGACTTGGAATCATAAGTTCAAATAAATTTTATATTAAAGGTATGTTATTCTTCTTTTGAAATTATGTATTTATTGGTTTCTTTGTGTTTTGTATTTTCTGTACTATCGCAGTATCTACTTATAACCATGAAAGCTAATAAAAAAACGTTTTTTCATATTAAGAGTTTCAACGTAGATACTATGCATTGCAAAGGGCAAACAATATCAATGTCGCATACCTACGACTTTCTTCTAACAAAAAAACTCTGTGTTCTTGGTTTAATAGATTTCGTTTTGGAAATTTTGTCTTGTAGCCGCCCTAAGAAATAAAGTTATTCCTGAGATAAAATTTCTCACATGAAAGTGATTGAAACCAAAATAGACATCTCATCCATTAGCAGTTTTAAGTCCGTATACATCATCAATATTGCATATCACTTGAGTCCCATTGTTTCCACGGTAGAACTCATATTACAAAATAATGCGAGTTTTCTTAGATTTCATACAAAAATGGTTATAAGTACTGCTATATTACAGAAAATATAAAACACAAAGAAACCAATAAATACCTAATTTCAAAAGAAGAATAACATACCTTTAATATAAAATTTATTTGAACTTATGATTCCAAGTCAATCCAATGATATAACACTTCAAAGCAACCCGTTTTAAAAATCTCCAATTTCATAGGAAAAATGTACATTATGGAGGGCCAAAATTCCCGTAAAATAGAAGATTTTCAGAGGTCTTTACTAGATAAGTTTTACACAAATTTATGTTTTGATTTCTATAGAAGCCTAGATAATATCCACAAGATAGCGAAAGATGTGTAATAACATCATAGTCACGTAAGAGCGGTTGTATGAAAATGTACCTCGAAGAGGACTCTTAATGCAGTTTCTTTAATCGCATCGACACGAACTTTGCACCCCCGTTTCATCCCCTTAGGAGGTGAATTTTGGAAAATCTTTTCTTATTCTTTATTATATACATCAAAAAATAAAACTGTACAAAATATTAGCGTTCTAGATCCAGGGGTTTGGGCTAAGTGTTGATAAATCAGTGAGTTAGAGAGGATTTTGTCTGTTTAAATATATATATAGACCGGCCAGTCAAAAGTTTAAAGTTGACCAACAGGAAAGAAGACTAACAGGCCAGTTTAAAGTTTCCGATTTTCTTACCAACTTATATCTCTGCCTACCCCATTTCTAAGAAACAGTACCTTAGTCATAAAACGTGTCTCGGAACAGAAATTGATCAGGCTCACGTTTTTAATGTGTGTCGAGGACGCAACATACGTCACAGTGACGCATTCGCGAGTAATCGTAATCGAATCTATGCGAGAGACGATCGAATCGGTGCGCCAGAGTTTATCGACTTTTGAAGGATTCATTTGAATGTGTAAGTAATTGTTTGATTGTATTTTGCTTTGTAATGATTTTATTTGATCTCGTTTATTGATTTATTTGAACTTCATACACAATTAGTGTTGCCAGCCCCCCTAGCCAAGTTACAACCGTTTCGTTTCGATTATCTTTTCGTCGATCGCCTCGAGTAGGCCACGCCTCCGATTCCTTTATTCTGACGTCATCTCAACGCTCAGTCACGTGGTCAGAATAAAGGAATAGGAGGCGTGGCCGACTCGAGGCGATAAACGAAAAGATAATCGAAACGAAACGGTTGTAACTTGGCTAGAGGGGCAGGTACGATTGGATTAAAATCGGGACAGATGGTAAAACAAATCGGGATTTAGGGTTTTAGATCGGGAAAAATAAAAAAAACTTTTTTTTTGAGGAATTAAAAATCATTCAATGACTTCTCTCGCTCTAGGGTGGAACTATGTTCTTCAGTTATCCTTTGCGTTCCAGGGTTATAGTCAGTCTTTCAAACGTTCCAGCGCAACCCTAGAAAGCATTAGCGTTACTGGGCCCCTTCAGTTTTGCTGACATTTCTTTGAGGAACGCATACAACACGACGCGACGCGTCATGACTCGGGCCTGCCCCCCTAGCCAAATTACAATCGTATCATTCGCGCCGAACGCCTGGAGTAGGCCACGCCTCCGATTTCTTTGTTCTGACGTCATCTCAACGCTCAGTCACGTGGTCAGAACAATTTTTTATTTATTTTTTATTTTTATTTATTTATCAGGAACAATTTACATTATATTTGATACATATTATTAATATTAATATACAATTCTAAAATTTAACATGCATAAAAAAATAAAATAAAAAATAAAATTATAACATGAATACGTGCTTAAAACGAAAATAATACAAATATTTATAAAATAATCGGAGGGACAAAGCTTTTCTTTGTTAGCTAGTTTTTCTTTCTTTCAAAGAGATTTCAGTAAGACCTAGGGCCACTGGATTTTGACTATTTGTAATCTTTCAAAAGACGCTACGTGTATTCCTAAAGATATGGAAAGATAAAGTTAAGTCCAAGATATTGGTGGTATTAATACAATTGGTCTAAAGATAAGGCTTTTTGTCTGCCATCATGGTATTTATAGAGATAAGTCGGTATTGTCGTGTGATTTTCACGGAAAAGGTACCTACGCGTTCACTGTGAAAAAGGTGTGTTTTACGTTTGGAGAATTTTATATCATTTTACTCATCATCATCATCATCATCATTTCAGCCGAAAGACGTCCACTGCTGGACATAGGCCTCCCCCAAGTGTCGCCACAATGAACGGTCCTGTGCGTCTCGCATCCATCGGACTCCCGCAACCGTTACCAAGTCATCGTTCCACCTTGTAGGAGGCCTTCTAACGCTACGTCTTCCGGTACGTGGTCGCCATTCCAGAACCTTTCGGCCCCAACGGCCATCTGTTCTGCGAGCAATGTGCCCTGCTCATTGCCACTTAAGTTTGACGACTCTTCGTGCTATGTCGGTAACCTTGGTTCTCCTGCGGTCCCTTCACGTGCCCTGTTACCTGTTCACGTAGGGACCTAATGACAGCATCAGCGGACGGCATTGCCGTGGCCGAATACTGGGCCAGGCAAGGAATTTAACTAGTTTTGCCATCGATATAAGAAGAAGACGAGCTCGTCAAAGAGATATCAGCAAACCGTAGGGGCTCAGCGGAGCCGAAGCCCGCCAGAAAAGGAAAATTCCGAAAAATTCCGAAAAGGCAACTCGCAGTGCTAAATCGCAAGGGGCTACTGAAAGACACAGGTGTGGTTTTACTCGTAGACAGTTAAAGTCTGACACACTCGAGCTCTATACAAGAAAGGGAAACATGAAAGTTTCCGACCTCAAAAAAAAATGCATTTTTACTTTTTTTACTTTTGCGGATGATACGGCCCTCTTTTTTAGTGGTGATAGTTGGTATGACGTCTTTGATGTAGCTCAACAGGGGCTAAATGGGGTTACTGAATGGTTAAACAACAATGTACTGTCTCTCAATGTTACAAAAACCAAATATATAGCATTCTCGCTTCGTTCAAACACGCTACCCCCACGATCCCTTTCTTTAACGGCCCACACGTGCTGGTCAACAAACCAACCATGTGTATGTCCTTCTCTTCAAAGAACAGACCAAATAAAATATCTAGGAGTTATATTGGACCAATTTCTTAGCTTTAAACCACATATTAGCGCCCTGGTAGCGAGATTGCGCAAACTCATTTATGTATTTAAGAGTTTAAAATATGTAGCTAGCCATGATACCATCAAGATTGTCTACTATGCCTTGTGCCAGTCGCTCATAGACTACTGCATCATCTCCTGGGGAGGTGCTGCTAAAACGCACTTGATTGAAGCGGAAAGAGCCCAGCGTGCTATCCTTAAGGTTGCTGCGGGCCTTCCTTTCCGCTTTCCTACAGTCGAGCTGTACAAAAGGTGGGATGTCCTGACCATACGACAAACCTTCGTTCTGCATACAGTCCTCAAAAAACACTCACAGCTGGTCTATGATTCGGATCTATTAAGAGATAAACGAAGAAAGGGTACTGTGTGCAGAACTGATTGTTTTCGTTCACGTCTGGCCCGTAAGTTTTTCCCTTATCTAGGGAATTATCTCTATAACGTTATAAACAACAGCCAAACACACCTGCCCTGGGATACCGCATCCCCCGTCCGAACTGGCCGTCCGCCAGATCCGGCCCCACCCGTGTTAGGTGCGCGGCGAGGCGGTCTGCAATAACTCTTTCAAAGAGCTTGCCCACCTCGTCGAGCAGCACGATGGGCCGGTACGCGGACGGTGAGTCCGCAGGGCGCCCCTGCTTCGCGATGAGGACCAGCTTCCCCGTCTTCCAGCGAAGTGGGAACTGGCCCCTCTCCAAGCATGCGCTTAGGAGCCCCCTTAGTCGAGGCCCGATTTCCTCCATGGCCAGGACCCAGGCTTTTCCAGGCAAGCCGTCGGGTCCTGGGGCGGTATTCTTGGCATTCAGCCTTCGTACCGCCACACTCATTTCTACCTCGGTCACCTCTGGAACATTGTCGTCGTCGTCGCCGTCGTGGTCCACGTCGGACACCGCAGGTGGCGGAGCCATGAGCGGGGGAGAGTGTTCCTCTCGCTCGGGGAACAGAGCGCTCACCACACCCTCCACAAGCTGGGGCCGGAGACTCTGTGTCAGCGGGGGAGCCCAGGGGCGGAGCTTGTCTCGCACCAACTTGTAGGGGCGTCCCCACGGGTCTCTGTTCAGAGTCCCCAGCCACACGTTGCGGGCCTCCAACTTGGCCCGATCCCAATAAGGGGTGAATTTTGGAAAATCCTCTCTTAGTACTCGCATACGTCATAAAAGGAAACCTTGTACAAAACATGTTCCTAGTCCCAGTTGTTTCGACAGTGCATTGATAGTAAGTTGGTCAGTTTCTCCTTTTATACTCATATATGTATATAGATACCTAGTATTAGTTATCATCATTTCAGCTGAAATACGTCCACTGTTGGACATATGCCTCCCCCAAGTGTCGCCACAATGAATGGTCCTGTTCGTGTCGCATCCATCGGATTCCCACAACCCTTACCTTAGTGTTTTACACCATTTCACTCAATAACTACACATCGATATCAGTAAACAGCTGGTCGGATCTATAAAATTAACTCCCGAGTACTGGGAGGGTTTTGACGTTCCAAATTCAAATAGATTTATTCTTTAAGGAACGCCCGTGTATATTAGTTATAATATTTATTAATTTAGAATGTCTATAAGTAATTTTACTAATGTTCAATAATTGATACTCATTTGAGTAAATTCAAGGATGAGGAGGATATCTTATAACTTTAAGGCATTCTATTTAGCTAATAAATAAAAACCTTCCAGACGTCTCGATCTCGAGATATTTTTAAATTAAAAATATGTCTAGACTTTATCAATTTGACATAATTATCAAAACGGTATGTACTTACTGCAGTCCAGAATTATAAATAGGTAATCTGTTTCTGTTTGTTGTTGTGTCTGAGTGCGAATGACGGAAAATTTTTGTGTATTATTTTGAAATTTATTATCGTTATATACCTAATGTGCTAGCCAAAAACAAATCCAATACTGCGTAGATTATGTGACATAATCTACGCAGTATTGGATTTATTTTTGGCCAGGTTTTTAGCAAATCAACGTATTATTAAAATGGCAACATTTTACTAAAATACGAGATAACCACGGTCAAAGTCGCGTGACTACACTAGTTTTTAAATCCAATACTTCTTTCTTCGTAGAAGCTTATTTTAGACTTTATTTAAATAGTGTTAAGGTATAGTTTCTTTTAAGGTACCATATATAAAAGGTTTAGCATAACATTGTATTACAATGATACTTTTAACCATTAACTTTGTCTCATCATCATCATCATCATTTCAGTCGAAGGACGTCCACTGTTGGATATAGGCCTCCCCCAAGTGCCGCCACAATGAAAGGTCCTGTGCGCATTCCCGCAACTCTCACCAGGTCATCGGTTTACCTCAGGGGAGGCCTTCCAACGCTGCGTCTTCCGGTACTCGGTCGTCACTCCAGAACCTTTCGGCCCTTTACTTAAGTTTGGCGGTTCCTTGAGCTATGTCGGCGACGTTAGTTCTCCTGCAGATATCATCATTTCTGATGAGATCACACAAAGAAAATCCGAGCAATCGCCCCATTTATTTCTTTGTTAATTTATATGGTAGAACAATATTTGTCGTGTCAACTAGTAACAAGATAGTAAAATGATTATATTTCGTAATACAGCGGTTACTATTACTGTTCATAGGAACCGATATATACTGGTTATTATCATAGCGGGTCAGGTCGCCGGTCGCAACCAATTGTGACAAGTTGATGGGTCTGTGGACCAGTGTGTTCAGGATTTGGGAGGCGAATGTTGATCTATGATTGAAAGTTTATCAAGATCGACTTTTAGCGATTTTACTGTTATAATGATGCGAAGTGTGGTAGACTTGCCAAAAGGAAGCCAATCACGAAGTTTCAAGTATATTTTATTTATCATTTGACTGGCCTGTCTAGACTAACGGTCAGTGGCCCTGACTGCTATGCCGGAGGTCGTGGGTTTGATTTTCACCCAGGACAAATGGTTGTGTGAAGAGCATGATCATTTATTTTGTTCTGGGTCTGGGTGTAATTTATCTATAGTATGTAAGTATTTAGAAATATATAAATATGTTTATCAGTTGTCTAGTACCCATACCACAAGCTCTGCTTAGTTTGGGACTTGATGGCGCTGTGTGAAAGTTGTAAAAAAAATATATATAATAGGTTTACTTGTGAAATTGCTCTGTTTTTAAAACGGGTTTCTTTGAAGTGTTATATCTTTGGATTGACTAGGAATCATAAGTTCAAATAAACTTTATATTAAAGGTAACGTTATTCTTTTTTCAAAATTAGGTATTTATTGGTTTCTTTGTGTTTTGTATTTTCTGAAATTTTGCAGTACAAACCATGAAAGCTAATAAAAAAACGTTTTATCATAATAAAAGTTCCAACCTAGAAACTATGCATTTCAAAGGTCAAGCAATATCAATGACGTATATCTACGACTTTCTTCTAACAAAAGAACTCTGTGTTCTTGGTCTTCTGTACTTCTACACACTAATATCTCGAAGTCGAGTCTCGAAAGTTTTTCCGAATTGCATTTTTTTTTTGATGTGACGTAACAACAAGTTTACATTTTTCAGATTTATTCCTATATCTAAAAGCAGAAAGAAAGAAAAGCATTTTATTTGGCGGAACAAGGCGCAAATTTAGAACTAATCTATCAACTAATTTATAAGTAAGTAGAGGGTGAAAGGTAAGAAAATTCATCATTTGGTGTGTGTCTATTACATCCGTAAACTAAAATTAAAAGTAAGGTTGAGTTGAAAAACAGCATCAGCCAATTGCAACGTAGTTTTGCCTAGCATTATGCTGAATTGGGCTTTTTTGGCGCAGCCGTATGATATTATATGTTGTTTATTTTTTATTTGTACGTATATACGGGCGAGGGGTTAACAACTTAATTTAATTTAATGCATTTATTACTTAGTAATTTAGCTTATTTTTCTTATTTATTGTTTTATGCATATGGTGTTTACTTTTGTAAACACCATATGCATAAAACAATGCTGATTGATTTTTTATTTGTTTCTGTATACTTGTTTCTTTATTGTATGTTATTATTATAAATAAACGCGTTTTCTTTCTTCTTAGGGTTCCGGTTTGAGGTACAAAGGGAAAAAACGGAACCCTTATAGGATCACTTTGTAGTCCGTCTGTCTGTCTGTCTGCCTGAAGACTCTTTACGAGTATCTCGGGAATGCGTGGAGGTATCGAGTTGAAATTAAAACTGTATACTCAGGTTCCTTGAAGCTGTGAAAAAAATCAAACTTCTAAGTCAACGAAAAAAATATACGGCCGTTCGCAGAAAACGTGTATTTCGACACTCTTAATCAAATCAAAATTCATAGGGTACTCCCGTTGACCTAAAATCCTGAAATTTGGCATGAAGCAAGGAAAAAATTTGTAGTTACGCCAAAAAAAAAAAAAAAACAGGATTCAGGAATTAAACTGTTTTCATTGGTAAGTTTGTACGGAACCCTCAGTGCGAGAGTCCGACTCGCACTTACCCAGTTTTTTTGGTAAATTCCATCCAATCCACAGTTTGTATGCTCATCATTTATTTTAATAAATTAAAGTAGTGGAAAGTCACCAACAAGTTGCATGACTATAATGAGGCGACCTAATGGAAAGGTCTACGGGTCACCTTGCTCAAACCTTCACTCTGGCGACTTATTCCACTTTCTCTACGGCAGTAGTGCGAAGGTTACTTCCGCTGGCATTAGTGCATTCTGGTTGTGACTATGTAGGTAGGATACAAACGAGTAGGTACCTACTAGGAAATATAGGTACGTGAATAATGTTAAGAAAGATATCTTAAAATCAATTTTTCATTTATCTTCCTATTAATAAATCATCATCATCATTATTTCAGCCGAAAGACGTCCACTGCTGGACATAGGCCTCCCCCAAGTGTCGCCACAATGAACGGTCCCGTGCGTCTCACATCCATCGGACTCCCGCAACCGTTACCAAGTCATCGGTCCACCTTGTAGGAGGCCTTCCAACGCTACGTCTTCCGGTACGTGGTCGCCATTCCAGAATCTTTCGGCCCCAACGGTCATCCGTTCTGCGAGCAATGTGCCCTGCCCATTGCCACTTATTATTAATAAATATATCTTAGTATACTTGGCACAGACAGCAGTGGTGGGCGCGTGGTATCGGCCCTGACTTGCGAGTTGTAGGTCGCGGGTTCAAACCCAGCCAGGCGCATTACTTTGTGTAGTTTATTTCATCACCACTGCTCTAAAAACGGTGAAGGAAAACATCGTGAGGAAACCGGCATGTCCTAGAACCAAAAATTCGATGACATGTAAAATTCACCAACCCGCACTGGGCCCGCGTGGTGGATTACGGCCCATTCCCTCTCCTAGAGAGGAGGCCTGAGTCCAGCAATGGGAACATTAAAAGGCTGATTATGCTTATACTAAACTTGGCACTGTTTAATGCATAACTGGTATATTGTACATACATTCCAACCTGTTGATCGCTATGTATTTGGTAATATCGAGTATACTTCACATATAATTTTCAGAAAACTGAAAGACTCAGATTTTTATTTCTATTTTTTACCATGTATATGAAGTGCTATAAATTGACTCATGGCGTCAAAAAATCATGAGAATACATGTGGATGGGTGGAGAGGGAGAGGGAAGCCAAAGAAAAGATGGATGGATTGTGTGAAGAGTGATATGAAAGAAAAGGGAGTTAGTGATAGCGTGACGAGTGACAGGACAGAATGGAAGAAAAAAACGTGTTGCGCCGACCCCAAATAAGATGGGACAAGGGCAGGAAGATGATGATGATGTCAAAAATTCAATTTTATTATTTTGATTGCTCGGCCAATTAAAGTTTTAATAAAAAAAAAATACCATTTTAAGTAAATAACAATATGTAATGAGTAAGTTCTGGCTGTCAGCATTTTTAGGGTTCCGTAACTAAAGGGTAAAAACGGAACCTAATTACTAAGACTCCACTGTCCATCTGTCTGTCACCAGGATGTATCTCATGAACCATGACAACTGCCCCCCTAGCCAAGTTACGATCGTTTCGTTTGCGACGAACGCCTCGAGTAGGCCACGCCTTCGATTCCTTTGTTCTGACGTCATCTCAACGCTCAGTCTCGTGGTCAGAACAAAGGAATCGGAGGCGTGGCCTACTCGAGGCGTTCGATGCAAACGAAACGATCGTAACTTGGCTAGGGGGCTGGACAGTTGAAATTAATAATTTTAACAATAAATACTAAAAACAGAATAAAATTAATATTTAAGCGGAACTTCTATACAACAAATGTGATTTTTTTTTGCCGTTTTGTGCTACGGACGGTACGGAACCCTTCTTGCGCAAGTCCGGCTCTCACTTGGCAGGTTTTTTTTTTAAATTATTTTTAGGTTCGCGTTTGACCACCATCTCACCTGATGGTAAGCGATGATGTGGCTGACGATGGAGCACGCTTGCCTAGAAGTAGCCTATTCACTCTTGACTTAAAGACGCCTAGGTTGTAGCTATCAGGAAACACAGACTCCGGCAGGGAATTCCACTCCTTAGCTGTACGCATTATCAATGTGTTCCCAAAACGCTTTGTACGTATGGGTGGGATGTCCACCATGTACCGATGGCGCAACGCCGTACGTCTAGTGGTCCGATGATGGAACGGACTTGGTGGAATCAAATTGTGCAATTCCAACCAACGCACACTCCCCGAAGTGAAATCGATAGAAAACTGACAGGTTTTTGTATTATTTTTATTATTATTGATAGGCTCGCGTTTGATTACTATCTCACCTGATGGTAAGCGACGATATGGTCGACGATGGAGCACGCTTGCCTAGAAGTAACCTATTCACTCTTGACTTAAAGAGCCTCAGGTTGTGGCTATTAGGAAACACAGACTTCGGCAGGGAATTCCACTCCTTATCTATACGCAAAATGAATGTTTCCGAAAAATTTTGTGCTTATAGTTTTTTTTTAAGTGTGCTCCCGCTCTGGGCGGAGCAGGAGGGCGTGTCAGACCTTTACTGACTAAAACCACACCTGTGTCCTTCAGTTGTCCTTTGCGTTCTAGGACTACGGGTTTCCTTTTCAGAAATTCCCCGCGGTCCTAGCTAGCGGGCATCGGCCCTGCTGGGCCCCTACGGTTAACTGATATCTCCTTGAGGAGCGCGTGAATCACTACGCGCTGCTGACGACTGGACTCGATCCGGTCAATTACCGGACGGCCGGACGGCAAACTACCCGTTGCTCGACGTCCGCAAGCCCGAGTCTAGCGTGGCTGGTAGTCGGGGTCAGAATTTCGGCGGCTGGGGCGTGATGACATTCGTTCCCTCATGCGTGCGTCCTCCTCCTTCGCTAGCATTACTGCTTCGCAGAAGGAGGTCACCGCCCATTCCTCCTCGCCTCGGACCATAGCCCGAACCAGGGCCCGACGCGAGAGGTCACTGCCGCCGATTGCCTCCACGAGGACACGACGGTGCTCCGCCCAATCGGGGCACACCTCCACCGTATGCTTCACCGTGTCCTCTGGGCGGTCCACACAATGATGACACCCGGGCGTTTCTTCCGCCTGAATCCGATGCAGGAACCCCTCGAACTTGCCATGTCCGGTGAGGACCTGCGTCATGCCAAAGTATAGATATATGGAACAGTACGGAAACTACCTACAAATGTTCGAAACGGCTCACTCACACAAACATACGCATCGACGAGACTCCTAAACAGCATTTGCTACTGACAGGACCGCGAGAAACGCTTAGGATTCTCGTCGATGCGTATGTTTGTGTGAGTGTGCCGTTTCGAATAATTGTAGGTAGTTTCCGTACTGTTCCATATATCTATACTGTGTTCATGCGGAAGGTGAGGACGCCGTGTTCCCGCTCCTGCCACTCCTCAAAGAGAGGACTTACCGCCATAATTGTAGCGTGCCTATTGTGCATATGGGTGGAATGTCCACCATGTACCGGTAGCGCAGTACGTCTAGAGTTATAAAACAGTTTTTTCTTACATTCAAGACTTCAATAATAGTAGAAATACAACATCCAATATAACATACGTAATAGCGACAATTGTAAAGGTATGCAGACATTGAAATTTCTTCCCCATCCGGTGACTAGCCGAGGCGAGGGTGCGGCCATGAAGTCAGCGGTTGTTAAAGTAACGGTATTGTCGAGGTGTGGTCAGAAATCTTTGCAAGATGAATAAGGGGCATGTTTTGTGCCGAACCTTTGTACACATTTTTGGAATAATTCAAACAACGTACAGGTTTTCCCTAGGTAGGTCTACTTGGTTCTAAGGTCGATTTATCAATAAATTATGCAATCGTGGGCTCTTTACTGGCCATTAAGATATGTATTCACCAAAGGGCAGGTAGAAGTCTATCATACATCCACAGCTCCGAAACACGTCTACTGTTGGAAATAGGCCTCCTCAAGTGTCGCACAATGGTGGGTATCCATCAGATTCCCACAACACAAGCAAAGCGGCCAAGGTAACCGACATAGCCCGAAGAATCGCCAAACTTAAGTGGCAGTAGGCAGGGCACATTGCTCTCAGAACAGATGGTCGATGGGGCCGAAAGGTTTTAGAGTGCCCAACCAGCAAAAACTAGGCTTACAACAATCTCAAGACTACTGTTTTTTGCTCTTACGTCACTCCTATATAATGATATAAGCCTGGGTTTGGGCACTATTATAAGCATATTTAGTTTAATATCGTTCTAATATCAGTCTAATTGAATGCTGTTTGCACTTACTGAAATCTAGCCAAAATTAATTTAAGCCGACTTAGGCTAATATTGCTTTTACGTAAGTATCCTGTAAGCCTGCATAGGCTTATATTGGTCTAAGGTTAGAATATTTTGAGAATTTTACGTCAGATCCAACTTAAAAGTGTTGGTTTGAAATTAAATAAAAACAAATAAAAGTTGCGTGAAGTTAATGTTTATACTAAATATATATATTTATATATTTTAGTATAAAAGTAAAAGTAGTTTTACAGTAAGTAATCGTATTGGAATTTATTATTTACTGTTAATTAGACCTCGTTTTACGCTTCAAAATTCATGCGCCTTGTTAAATAAGGTATTTCCTGTTCTCTTTTAATTATTTTATTTGTTAATTTGTATTGATAGTGTCGCCATTAGTATAGCTGCATTTTACAAGCGCACTATTAGACTAATATAAGATTGTTTACTCTAATTTTAGCATTCGGTATACTAAAGATAACTCCATATTGGAATAAATTGGGGTTCCTCGCAATTTTACATAAAACCTTAAATCGACAGAGAGAAAAAAAAGAACTTAATCTTAAGGCTATACGGACACGAATTCGGCTTTTGTATTGTAAATATGTTGATCCAAAATCATTCTAATATCATACTTATCCAGTGCTATTGATCTTATATTAGTTTCAAATAAGATCAGAAATGCACGTACTCATAGTACTCTTATGCTATGATGATATTAGTCTGACATCTTACAATAGCATTTAGCAAGTCTAATATAAAATCAAACGAGCTTAGAAAATACCCATATAAGAGCAAGTTTATCTCAAGTGCAAATAGTCTTAGTAAATGCTCTTATATACATATATGAGACTTGGTTATGAGACTGAGCGTTCTTGAGGCCATACCGGCTTGTCTAAAAGTAATATAGGATCGATGGTATGTTCTAAAACAAATATAAGAGCGCTTTAAGCCTACCACTCTTAAAAAGTGCGAGTTCTGAGACTGTTTTGCTGGTTGGGTGGTGACCACGAACCGGAAGACGCAGCGTTGGAAGGTCTCCCATAAGGTGGACAGTTTTTATTTATGTATTTAAATAATATGTAAAGAGGTAAGCCAATTGCCATCAACTGATCTCAAATCAATTTATTAATCCAAACAGCTGCTATCAATTGATCAATCAAATCAAAAGAAACGATTGGAACGAAATAATTCTGGATTTAACCACATACAATCATGAAGAAACACACAAGTATGAAGAAACCCTCCTTGGCAACTTGGAATCGCAGGCGATGATGACCTGTTTCTTTTATATTGAGTTAGTCATGATAAAAGAAGCAAGACTCAAATATAATAACCTTGTTGGTAGTTAAAACTCTCGGAATGTGGGGTCCGAGTGCTTACAAATTGTTTAAAAAAAAATCCAAACGCCTGGTTGACACTTCGCGTGACCCAAGGGCTAGTTTTTACCTTGGACAAAGGATAAGCATTGCTATACAGCGTGGCAAAGCCTTTTGGGTATATTTAGCAGTCGACAGCGATGCGCGGGAGTTTTTCGACGCCATATTTTAATTACTTTTAGTTTGTTCGTAGGGGCTTTTATTTATTTTTATTTAGTGTATATATTTGACTAGATCTTAGAATTGATCACTTCATGATATGGCCAGACATTTGATGATATGTCAATCCTCGTTTGGCCATATCATTGACTAGCTTCTGCCAGCGGTTTCGCCCGCGTCAAAATAGATTTTTCCATACAAACTTTGGACTCCCGTTTCAACACCTTAGCGGGTGAATTTTGCAAAATCCTCTCTTAGTGCTCGCTTACGTCACAAAAGGAAACCTGATGCAAAATTTCACGTTCCTAGTCCCAGTAGTTTCGGCTGTGCGTTGATATGTCAGTCAGTCAGTTTCTCCTTTTAAATACACATATAGATGTAGGATTTCAATGATAATAAAAGGTCTAAAGAAAGTTTAAAACGATCTGTAGCCATATTATGAAGTGATCAATTTCTAAGATTTGGCCAAGACATAATGGTCTTTACCTATAAAATTGCCGTCTTTTAAAACGGGTTGCTTTGAAGTGTTATATCTTTGGATTGACTTGGAATTATTTTAAATTTTATTTTGTTTATTAGGGAAAACTAACAATTACACACTTCATATGATTAATAAATGCTTATAATCCAGGCATATAAGTGCATAACTAACTACGTCATCCACGTGTTACAAATTCAAAATTGTATGGAAGACAATGAGTACAACATATACCTAAATACTAATTAATCATACAAATTAACAAATTTTACTCTTATATTACTAAAATTTAAACAATTAAAGAATACAGTTTTTTTTTTTTTACTTGATATAAACCAGTGCTTGACTGCGATCCCACCTGATGGTAAGCAGTGATGCAATCGTTGATGGTGAGGCGCACTAGTTTATTAAGAGCCTATTTACTCTAGCCTTGAAGGCACCTAAATTATAGTTGGACGGGAAGACCGCAGCAGGCAAATTGTTAATTTTCTGATTATGAGAATATAGTTAATTTTCTGCGTTTTTGATCATTTTAACTAGATCAATACGAATTTTGTTTGCTGACAAAGAAAACAAATCTAAATCTGAAAACAGGTCATTATAATTTTTTGCTAGACGTCGCAGAGGCGCGCGTACACCTGCGTTAGTGCGACAAGAGGACACTGCAAATAGCGGGCAACCGCGCACCCCACGCCGCATAACAGTTCTAGGTACTTTAAAGCACAATTGTATTTTCTGTAATATCGCAGTACTTATAACCATTTTTATGTGAAATCTAAGAAAACTCGCATTATTTTGGAATATGAGTTCTACCATGGAAACAATGTGTCTCAAGCGGTGTTCAATATTGATGATGTTACGGACAACAACATGCAGTCAGTAAAAATGGTTTGAGTGTAATCATAAAATCTTTTATTGAAAAAAAAAAAAAACAGTTCAGTCCGAAAACAATAAAACGAAGGTCCGTAAAAATATAAGAAAACCAATTTATTTTGATTGTATTACGTTTGACTGAGCTGACAATACCACATTAAAGTAGTTTGTATTCGTTCGGTATGGAAAATAAATATGATTTCACATAAATACTAGTGTTATTAGTTTTTGATATTACAACGGATTAAATCCAGTTTTTGCTAAGCAAAGTGTTCTATGAAAAAAAAAATGTGACAAAAACAAAGAAGACGGCATTAATTATTTCGCGAATTCAAGTAACGCGATAACGTTTCACGATTATGTGTGTACTGTGGCGACTATGCAGGTCCCACTAATAATTACTTACTTGAAAACTGGCGTGTTATACTTTTAGGGTTTATGGTATAAAAAGTTTAGGTTTGATTGATGTTCAATCAATAGATAGGGTTTCAGCTATAAAATAGTACTCTGTGAGATAGGGGGACGTCATACAAAAGTCGGGACGTATTTTTATAGATAATGTATATGAAAGTGCTTAAAACAATACAATAATAGTTAAATCTAAACTAGAAGCCTTTCATTGCGTCCCCATCCCGACAGTACCTACTTAAAGCATATTAGCCTGTTTATCTCGCTACGATTGGCTAATCAACTGATAAAAACCACCGCAAACTCGCTCGCTCGATGGCCCCATCAAATAGCAGCTACAAGACATTTTTATTGCAGACACAATTGTGTGTACCTACGTATATGTGTCAAGCGCTGCGATATTTTATAACATACCGTGTGCGTTTAAAATTGTTTTCATATAGTATCGCTGATTTGTATCTCGTGACCTTAAATGGTGGAAAGTCTACATTGAGAACTACGGATATATATCCAGGGGCGCCGACTCCGTGGGTGCTCGGGGGCTCGAGCACCCATGAGAAATAAACAGTGGGTGCCGAGCACCCCTGAGAATAGACATCAAGAAACAGATCAGTAATCGCCTTTTAGGTTATGTATAAATTATATATTTTTTTAAATGGTTTCATTTTATATTTTTATCAAACACTATTAGTAATTAAGTACGTGGTATGTAAGTAGGACATTTATTTATTTGTCGGTCGATCAGTGTGCATTTCTCTTCTCACACTTCGCTACTTTTTCGAGTCCGTCAAATGAGCATGAGCACCCATGAGGTTTTCTAAAAGCCAGCGCCCCTGGATATATCCATATACGGTATCTATTACTTTCTACGAAAGACGTTAGTGGAATTCCCTGCCGGAGTCTGTTTCCTGATAGCTACAACATTGGTGTCTTTTAGTCAACGAGTGCATAGGTTACTTCTAGGCAAGCGCGCTCCATCGTTGACCACATCATCGCTTACCATCAGGTGAGATGGTGGTCAAACGCGAACCTATATACAACCCTATTTTTTATATAGTACAAAAAAAATGGGGCTCAATCCGATTACTGATCATATTTTTATAGTCAAAAGTAAAAAAAAAGAAATCCCAAAATTGTCCACGAAAATTATTCATAATTGGTAAATTCATAATTGAATCAATCATTCATAACAATTGCTACTAGAAAATGCTACGCGCAGTTTTTTTCCATTTTGATCGTCATTTATTCATTCAACCTGCCTGTACAATATTTCCACAAATTGAGTGACATTTTGAGATATAAACAAACGCTAAGCCATTTATATGTTGTTGCCAGATCTTAGAAATTGATTACTTCAGGATATGGCGAACCGAAAACTGGCCAGGTCGTTTAAACGTTAAAGTTTGATGATATGTCAATCCTCGTTTGTCCTAGTTTCTTTAGACCTTTTATAGCATAGCATAGCATAATCAGCCTTTTAATGTTCCCACTGTTGGGACTCAGGCCTTCTCTCTAGGAGAGGGAATGGGCCGTAATCCACCACGCGGGCCCAGTGCGGGTTGGTGGATATCACATGTCTTCGAATTTTTGGTTCTAGGACATGCCGGTTTCCTCACGATGTTTTCCTTCACCGTTTTGAGAGCAGTGATGATGAAATAAATTACACAAAGTAATGCGCCTGGCTGGGTTTGAACCCGGAACCTACAACTCTTAAGTCAGGGCCGTTACCACTCGGCCACCACTGCTCTCCTTTAGACCTTTTATTATGATAGAAATCCTTCATCAATGATATGGCCAAACGTGGATGGACATATCATCAATCGTGAACGTTTTTAAAACGATATGGCCAGTTTTAGTTGGCCATATCACGAAATGATCAATTCTAAGATCTGACCACGACTTATATCCATACACATTACATAAATATATATACATGTAAAGGTAAGTGTATTTTGACATCAGACTTTGACCGTGTAGTCAATTTCAGTATTCATTGGGTAACTGTGCTTTGTTTGGTTTGTAGTTTTCCTATATTTGCCTACTATATTAGACTATTGGTACTTATAAGCGCGGACTAACTTGTATAGGTATAGATTATAAGCTATACAGTTAGAAGCAGTAGTGGCTCAGTGGTAACGGCCACTACTTACGAGTTGTAGGTCGCGGGTTCAAACCCAGCCATGCGTATTACTTTGTGTGGTTTATTTCATCACCACTGGTCTGGCAAAAGTGAAGGCAAACATCGTGAGGAAACCGGAATATTCTAGAAACAAAAATTCGAAGACATGTGACATCCACCAACCCGAACTAAGTCCGCGTGGTGGATTACGACCCATTTTTTCTCCTAGAGAGGAGGCCTGGTCCCTGCAGTGGGGACATTATAAGGCGGATTATGCTTTGATAAGCTATGTATAGTTAGTGGTTAATTGGTACCCTGAAATTAATCGGTATCCTGAAATTAATTGGTATCCTGAAATTAATTGGTATCCTGAAATTAATTGGTATCCTGAAATTAATTGGTACCTATCCTGAAATTAATTGGTATCCTGAAATTAATTGGTATCCTGAAATTAATTGGTACCTATCCTGAAATTAATTGGTATCCTGAAATTAATTGGTACCTATCCTGAAATTAATTGGTATCCTGAAATTAATTGGTATCCTGAAATTAATTGGTATCCTGAAATTAATTGGTATCCTGAAATTAATTGGTACCTATCCTGAAATTAATTGGTATTTTTGTGTGCGTGTGTGTATAGTGACCTCGGGAAGTGTGTACGGAGAGAAATCAAATCACTATTGGTCTTGGATGAATATTTACTTCGATTACGAATTACATCACAGGTTATTACTTATACGTAAGCGCGTCTATAGGTGGTCGTTGCCCGGGCTCTGCGCACTTTACTGGGATACAAAATGCAGCGTCAGTGCCCCTATAGTATCCTGAAATTAATTGGTATCCTGCAATTAATTGGTATCCTGCAATTAATTGGTACCCTAAAATCGCACGACGGGATAGCGGCACACCAAGAAGGAGACGGCGGGACGACTTAGAATGTTTTCCTTAGGAATTGGAAACAAGTGGCTCAGAGTCGGAAACAATAAAAGGAATGGAGGGATGAAAAGAGACTTTGACCCCTGAGTTTGTTTCGGTGTTTCTTCTCAGGGTAGTCAGCTAGGAAACACCGGCCTCATCTAGTTTAGAATGACAAAAAAAAAATTGACGTGTAAAAGTTTTTTATATACCTATTTGCAGAATAAAAAAATAAAAAAAAATGGAGGGATGCTTTTGCCCAGCAGCAGGACAGTATAGGTTAGATATAATAATTATAGTAAGTGGCACTTTGCGAGAACGTTTGAAAGATTCGCCGTGGCCTTAATGCGCAAAGCAACTGGTGAGTTTTAGTCATTAAAAATCTGACGCCCTCTCGCTTCACCCTAGTGTGAAAAAGGCAACTGAAAGCAGTTGCCCTTTGGGTTCTAGAACCGGGGGTTTCATTTTCAGGAATTGAGCATGGTACCTGTACAATTGCTTGACATCTCGTAGCACTGTAAGTTGACATTTCTTCATCTCATGTGTTGCCCTACCACAGAAGGTAAATGCGCACCATCCCAAATAATCCTACTCTTCCCACGATGATTCTGACCCAAACGGTCCATTGTCCAGCTTCCGTATGACGCATCATTGCCCATCGGTATGCTAGCACGTAGTAGTCTGAACTAAATTATTTAATCCGTTCGGTGCTTCGAACCGGATGCGGCGCTGTAGGTGAAATACTTTTTTTCTGAGGTGGAAAATTATCAAAAGACTTCTCCCGTTCTAGGGTGGAGCAAGAAGGCGGGTCAGACTTTAAGGGCCGACGCTGCGTTAAGCGTGCGCCCACGCAGTCCCATACAAAAGTACTCCGTCTCGGCACGCCGCGCAACCGCGCCCCGTGCCCCTTTTGCTACGTAATAATACATTAAAGTTCTCCATCGACACGACTACATGCACACCGTTAAAGTTGAACTAGCGACGCTGCACTGCGCAGGTAATAATCCGGTATCCGCTACGGGGACTGCCGCACACGATACACACGCAACGTCACGACGCGTGTGTCCGCGCGGGCGCCCGCGCATGCTCCCACTAAACGCAAAGTTGGCCCTTACTGACTAAGCGAGAAAGCGTGTCAGACTTTTACTGACTAAAACTCACTTGTGTACTTCAGTTACACTTTACGCACAACAAAAATGCTACAGGCTCCAGCCAGGCTTCATCCGGTACTGGTTATATCTACTGGAAGCAGACTCCAAAGGGAAAAAGCAAAGATGTCTCCATCATCATAATTTCAGCTGATAGACGTCCACTGCTGGACATAGGCCTTCCTAAAGTGTCAACACACCGACCGATCTTGTGCATCTCGCAAGTCAATAATTTTGTTGACTGTATTGTATTATTTTATTTTTAATTTTTGACGTTTATTATAAATTTTATTGTATTTTTAATTTTTGAACATTTATTATAAATTTTGTATTTTTAATTTTTGACATCTAGGTATTATGATGTAAGTATTTGAATTTTTAATTTTTAACATTTATTACGATTTCTAAATTATTATTTGTTTTATATTATGTGAAAAATTTGCTAAACTTCTATGGGCCTAGTTATCTGAAATAAATGAATTGAATTAGATGATTACCTACTACAGGAGTAATGGCCATATTGATTATGAATGAATGAATGGCAATAAAAATTAAAAAACACTGCGCGTAGTATTTTCTAGTAGCAATTGTTATGATGAATGATTGATTCAATTATGAATTTACCAATTATGACTTTTCGTGGTCAATTTTGGGATTTCGTTTTTTTTACTTTTGACTACACAAATATGATCAGTAACGGGTACGGGTAGAGCCCCATTTTTTTGTACTAATTAAAAAGTAGGGGTGTATAGCTCCATTCTATTAACAATTCAGTTTAGGTCTTAAAATGGATCGCGTTAAGAGCTTATGGTCGGCTCTGGTCGTCCGTTCACCTTGAATATAGACAAAAGTAGGACATGCAGTGCCACGGCTGTTTCACCAGTGCCACACCTGCTACACCTGCTCAGTAAATAGTGTTTGTGCTGTGTCGCTCCGCAGACCATGTCCCACCTTCGATCCTACATCACGTGTCCTGTTACCTGTTCACGTAGGGACCTAATGACAGCATCAGCGGACGGCATTGCCGTGGCCGAATACTGGGCCAGGCAAGGAATTTAACTAGTGTTGATATCGATACGCTAAGAAGAAGTAAAACGCCGCATAAGCATAAGCAAATAAAGCATAATCACCCATATAATGTTCCCAATGCTGGGACTCTATGCGAAGAAGTAAAACACTTCATAAGCATAAGCAAATAAAGCATAATCACTCTTATAATGTTCCCAATGCTGGGCCTCGGGCTTCCTGTCTAGTAGAGGGAATGGGCCGTAATCTACCACGCGGGCCCTATGCGGGTTGGTCGATGTCACACATGTCTTAAAAATTTTTTGCCTCTGTGACATGCCGGTTTCCTCACGATGTTTTCCTTGACCGTTCTGAGAGCAGTGGTGATGAAATAAATTACACAAAGTAATACGCCTGGCTGGGTTTAAACCTGCGAGCTACAACTAATAAGACGGAGACGTTACCACTCGATCACCACATCTCTCAAAAACGCTGGCGCGGTCTAACGGACCTTGTACTTCACTTTCAAAGTGTTAAAAACTTATATTGAAGTTTCCTTCCGCGGACTGCGCAATAAATATTGGTTATTTCTCCACGACAACATGTTGTCGATTAGTATTGTATAAATTTTATGTCGCAGTCGTATGGCGTTTTATGTATATTTTGCGTAGAGAGACATCTTTGAACTAGTTTGTACCCCTGTATAGTATGTTAGTTTTTCGTCTTGTCTCAATTAAATTGACAATTACAAACTATAGCTTCTTAATCAAGCAAAATCCAGAGATATTTGAGAATATTTTGACGGGATTTCTTCGAATGAAGTTCAAGGTCTGTTTTATTTACTTTTGCTACTGATTGTACCTTTTCTCATTGTGATATTGACGTGGGACGAGTTGACCAATGAAAATATAATTTATTTTTATTTTCTGCAACTCGTACCACATGAGCCGTAGGTACGCGGTACGAGTTCACCAATTAGGTAGGTACTCTATTCGCAAATTGATTCCTGGTGAATATTGTGATGTGAAATTGGTGTAGTTTTGTATCTCAAGTGTCTGCGCAACTGAACAATATGTGGAATCATCGAAACAGGCGCGATCTCGGTAAAATGGAGCTGAGAATGTTATTGTAGTGTTCACTACCTCAGCGAACTTTGCCGATAAGTTTGACTTGATACAATTGCTGCCAAATTCTACAAAAACATTAGAATGTGTATATACTTATTCTAATGGTAAACAAATGAACTATTCATTATTAAGATAGATACGGCTTAAAGGACTTTGTATTCAAAAACATTAACCAGAAAAAGAGATTTTGAATTTTAAAAAGGAATTTTACTTTAATAGGACTTAGAATACAGACAATTTTTATTAGGTATTTTATCAGATTTTAATTTCTAAGTACCTTAACCATTGGATTTAATCTTAAAGTAACATAACATAATAACATTAAAATTCTAAAAAAATAAAGAATAAAAAAAAACAATACCATTGTAAAAAATTGCTTTTAGTGATACCCTATTCATTTTATGTTCCAACTGCAATTTTATTTTTGGTGTACAATAAAGAGTATATGTATTTATCTATCTATAAAACATTATTTAATCGGCAAGAACCCCTCTACAGGTGAAAGCCTCTTCCAAATATGTCTAGTCTTCTCTAGAATGGAGACTGTTTGCATCCAGTTAATTGCGGTAATTTTTTTAATAAAATTTAAACCTAGACTTAACACTAAATGCTCAAATTCGATGGATGCGAGACGCACAGAACCGATCACTATAGCAACACTTGGGGGAGGTCTATGTCCAGGCCTATGAAATGGTGATGATGGTGATGAAATCAGAAATTAACGTACGGACGGATGGTACGTTTATTTCAAATAGACCAATAACAGGCACTTTTGAGTTGTTAAAAAGTCGGTCAGTAAAAAAAAAGTGAAACTAAATTGCACGTTCCAAAGCGTAGATCTCTATGGAGAAGAACGTGCAAGAAACTCGCATGGACACTCTTTTAAATCATATTATGAGTTACATAGATCTTGGTTACATATTTCTTGTCGCTTCTAATATGTGAGCACAATGTAGATAAGTAATAATAATAATGATGATGATTTGCTGATGAATAATTTTTTTTTGTGGGAAAATCATCTAATGACAAATCTCGCTCTTGGGCGGAGCGGGAGATAGTGTCGGACTTTTACTGACTAAAAACCCACACCTGTTCCTTCTTTGCCTTCGTCCCAGGGCCGCGGGTTTCACTTTCATTCTACCCCTGGCCCCAGTAGGCTTCGACCCTGCTGGGCCCCTACGATTTGCTGACATCTCCCTGAAGCGTGCGTGGAACAATACGCGCTGTCGACGATTTGGGCTCAGTCCGGATGAAAAACTAAAGTTAACATCATCCGTTTATGAAATTGGGAAGACATGCGATGAAGTTAGGTCGAATTTTTATGTTTTTATGTTTCACCTATACGTATTTTTTTTTATAGGTGGGAAAATCATCCAGTGACATCCCCCGCTCTTGGGCGGAGCGAGAGGGTGTTTCAGACTTTTACTGACTAAAAACCCACTTCTTCTTTGCCTTCGTCCCAGGGCCGAGTATTCCTTTCAGAAACAAACCCTTGGCCCCAGTGGGCTTCGACCCTGCTGGGCCTTTTCGTATGCTGACATGTTCTTGAGGCGCGCGTGGAACAGTACGCGCCGTCGACGACTTGGGCTCGGTCCGGACGGTTACCGGACGGTCGGACGGCGAGCTACCCATTGCGCGCCGTCCGCAAGCCCGCGGGATGAGACAGATATTTATTTATACCTGAATATCTGAGACACTAGGTAGACACTTGCTGATGAATGAATATTATATATAGGGTGACTGGTAATTAGTGTACGATACTTAGACACGTGATTGTGCTCATGATAACAAACAACTTTTACTATGGGATCAAACCTGAAATCGCGAAAAAAAATCAGCTGTTCAGTACATTTATGTTTGCCTAATGTACTGAACAGCTGATATTTTTTTCGCGATTTCGGCTTTGCTACCATAATAAAAATTGTTTGTTATCATGAGCACAATCACGTGTTTAAGTATCGTACACTAATTGCCAGTCACCCTATATATTATAGCTATAATCCCTTTGAGAAGAGGTCGCTCATCTTGATGGTTTATCAATTTTCCTTCGGTTGGCAACATAGACCAAACCAAATACCTACTGCCAACTTTCACGCCTAATCAAATGCCAACTGTCCGCATTCCGATTTTACATAAATCGATTTAACACCGATTACGATTCTCGGTATAACTATATAATTGCCGTTCACGATTCAAAATAATCGTTTCATCATCTTGACATAGAACACGAAGACGAACACTGCTAGAGATGGCAATCTCAAAACTTTTTTTTTGACTGGCCTGGTTGGTCTAGTAGTTAGTGGCCCTGACTGATATCCCGAAGGCCGTGGGCTCGATTCCCACCCAAGACAAATTTAAAAAACAGGGCAAGTGCGAGTCGGGTTAGCGCATTGAGGGTTCCGTACAAACTTACCTATGAAAACAGTTTGATTCCCGAATTGAGTTACGAAGATTTTACCGAATCGCAAAAAAAAAAAATTTTGTGACGTAACAACAAATTTACAGTTTTCAGATTTTTTCCTATACCTACTTGTGCTATGAGACCTTGCTTCATGCATTTCAGGATTCTAGGTCAACGGGAAGTACCCTATGAATTTTGATTTCTTTGATAGCGTCGAAATACACGTTTTTTGCGACATAAACGGGCATATCATTTTTTTTTCGTTAACTCAGAAATTTGATTTTTTTACAGCTTCAAGGGACCAGGGAGTTGAGTAAATGGTTTTAATTTCAACTTGATACTTCCACGCGTTCCCGGGATGGGTCTTGACAGGAAGGCAGACAGACAGATGGACAACAAAGTGATCTTATCATAAGATATGATATGACAAGCCTTATGACAAGCCTGTTGGTCTAGTGGTTAGTGGCCCTGACTGCTATGCCGGAGGTCGTGGGTTCGATTCCCACCCAGGACAAATGTTTGTGTGATGAGCACGATCATTTGTTCTGTGTCTGGGTGTCATTTATCTATTTAAGTATGTATTTAGAAATATATAAGTATGTTTATCAGTTGTCTAGTACCCATAACACAAGCTCTGCTTAGCTTGGGACTAGACGGCGTTGTGTGATAGTTGTGGAATATTATTATTATAGGGGTTCCATTTGTTCCTTTTGAGGGACGGAACCCTAAAAAAAGAAAAAAAAATAGTGATGAGCACGATCATTTGTGCTGTGTCTGGGTGTAATTAATCTATAATATAAAGGTATTTAAAAAATATATAATTATGTTTAACAGTGGTCTAGTACTCATAGCACAAGCTCTGCTTAGTTTGGGATATACACACTCACAAACTTTCGCCTTTATAATATGTATATGTGTATGTATGTTATAATATGTGATAGCTATAACCTAGAGGTCTTTAGGTCAAGCGTGAATAGGTTGCTTCTAGGCAAGCGTGCTCCTTCGACAGTCACATCATCACTTTCCATCAGGTGGGATAGAGGTCAAACGCGAGCTTATCCGTAAAAAAAAATATTAGTATAACAGCTGCTGTCAGTGGCTTTGCCCGAGCTAGAAGAAAAGAAAATTGTCCTAAGGGAACATATTCCTGGGATAAAAAGTATCCTAAATGTTGTCCTGGGACATGGTCCATTCGTGTGCCAAGTTTCATCGAAATCAGTTCGAACCTGTTCGAGAGTGAAGAAGTAACAAACATATTATTGACTGGCTAGTTTTTTATTTTTTATTTTATTTTATTGGGGACAAAAAACAGTTACATGCTAGAGAAATACAAAAAAAAAATCCTTAAAACTAGATGCACAAACATGTAACCCACCCACACCAATGTCCACATCTTGACATTTGAATAAAAGAAGTGAAGGACTGTGGTAAGAGTTTACAGAGTACAGTGCCTTCTGCGAAAGCTTCATGTATAACAAACTAATTTCTATAATTATAATTAATATAGTATATAATTCAATTCAATTATTATTAATTTCATTTAATTTACATAAATATTTTTATTTCATTCAATTCAGTGCAATTTATTATAATTCAATTTAATTCAACATTATTTATTTTAATTCAATACAATATACAATTTAATTTATACAATTTATTTAATTTAATTAGAATTAACGTCTGCTCAATTCAGTTTAATTGTTATTCCATTTGATTAATTTCTATTTAATTCAGTTGAAATTAATTTATTCCTATTTATCTTTCTCCTTATTACAGCTTGTTGCTGGTCTAGTAGTAAGTGGCCCTGACTGCTATGCCAAAGGTCGTGGGTTCGATTCCCACCCAAGAGCGGGGGATATCATTGGATGATTTTCCAACCGAAAAAAAATCCCTTGTGCCAAATTTCATTCAAATCCATTCTGCTGTTCGAGAGTGATGAAGTAACAAATATTTAAAAATACAGTGAAACTTTGCTAAGTGGGACCTGGATAAGTGAGAAACCTCCATAGCTGGAACTCATGCTGAGGATCCAACACTTTAGCACTGAATTACCTCTGTTAGTGAGACAAAGCAAACCACTATATCTGGGATTCGTTCTCTCGATTTTATCGTCATGGTTACCTCTATAATTGAGACAGCGAGCGTATTTTACCTCTTTTACTGAGAATGTATTTTAAAGAATATATTTTCTAAATTGTTTTCTTTGAATTTTATAGGCATTGAACTCTGTAACTGAGATAACATCAATTTAACACCTCTCTAACTCACACTATATATGTTTACTCGCTTGTTAACTAATTTTCGTCTCTAAATTTTCGGCTTTATCACATTAGTATGATATACAGATTACAGACATCGTGTAGGCACATATTTATTTATTTTTTAGTTGGGAAAATCATCTAATGACAAATTCTGCTCTTGCGATGTGAGCGGCAAATAGTGTCAGACTTTTACTGACTAAAAACCCACTCCTGTTCCTTCTTTGCCTTCATCCCGGGGCCCCGGGTTTCGCTTTCACACTACCCGTGGCCCCAGTTACTGGGGCCCAGTAAGCTTCGAACCTGCTGGGTCCCTACGATTTGCTGACATCTCCCTGAGGCGCGCGTGGAACAGTACGCGCCGTCGACGACTTGGGGTCGGTCCGGACGGTTACCGGACGGTCGGACGGCGAGCCACTCATCCGCGAACCCGCGTCTACGGTGGCCGGAAATCGGGATCGGAATCCCGGCGGCGGTTGGGGCGTGAGGATCGTTGCCTCACTCGCCTCACTCCTCCTCGCTTACATGCTTACATGATGGTGTAGTGTAAGTGACACCAATCAAATCGACCGCCAACAAGACAGTCGGCGATTCCGATTCCATGCTCTATGGCCTCAACACTAACGGTTTTAACTTCTTTCTCTATTTTTAAACAACGATTATAAAATTCCACTACTTGGTTTGTGGAAAAAAAAAACAGTATAAAGATTTTTTACGTACATCCGTAAGCTTGATGATTATTTAATTATTACGTACATTATGGCTGTTGAATGTGTTTTTTTTAAGATGTTGGTACTTCGTGTGGGTACTTTGTACCTTTGAGATGAGTTGGGTCATCTAGCGTCTAGTGGTAATGGTGGACATTGATTTAGTTTGAGCCCTAATTGATTTTCTTTTGGTGACACAAACACATTCATTGTGCGTAAAGCTAAGGAGTGGAATCCCCTACTCAAGTCTGTGTTTCCTGCCCCCCTAGCCAAGTTACAACCGTTTCGTTTCGACTCTCTTTTCGTCGATCGCCTCGAGTCGGCCACGCCTCCGATTCCTTTGTTCTGACGTCATCTCGACGCTCAGTCACGTGGTCAGAACAAAGGAGTAGGAGGCGGTGGAGGATTCAGTAACTTGGCTAGGGAGGCTGATAGCTACAACCTGAGGATCTTTAAGCCAAGCGTGCTCCATCGTCGACCACATCATCACTTTCCATCAGATGAGATAATGGTTAAGCGTGAGCCTAGCAACAGTAAAAAAAAAATAGACCTACAATATTTTTTTATTTTTTTTTATTTATTTATTGAATATTTTATTAGTCTATTTTATTTTATTGTTTTCGTATATTATTATTTATATCTGATGAAGAACTGAAGTACTAACGTAGATTAGAATTACTAACAGATATTGTGGACCAAATGTTGTCTTATTAATAAATAAATAATAATAATAATTATATATTTATGAATTTATTTAATTTAATTCATTAACGCTCAGGCGGTAGCCGGCGCCCGGAAGCCATTGTCTTACTATTGTGTCTCTAATTACGCACGTCAAAAGGTTAATAAAAACATAGTCATGTGTGTTCCTTGGACCTGCATTTTAAAGCTGATTTGATTTAAACAACCAAAACAGTTTGGTTTAATTAACTAGTAAAAACGACTTACAATAAAGCAGTTTAAATTCGGCCTGGCTCTCATTTGTCAAGTGTCTGCAATGTAACTTGCGATAATTAGATTGCGATAAGGCCTCCTACAAGGTGGTCCGATGACCTGGTAAGGGTCGCGGGAATCCGATGGATGCGAGACGCACAGGACCGTTCATTGTGACGACACTTGGGAGACCTATGTCCAATAGTGGACGTCTTTCGGCTGAAATGATGATGATTTGAAGGAACTCCGTTCTAATAACCTAGCTTTTTCGGATGACCACCGAAATAATCACAATCAGTATTTAATAAAGAATCTTTTGTACTGCTCTCACAGTAAAAAAGGTGTCAAAATACACATTAAAATAACTTCGCGCTCCACCCGAATATAACCTTGAACTAATCTGACTTTACCAAAAGGTTTCCAAGAAGACGTTTTTGTAATTAAGCAAACTAGACCATGCTAATTACTCGGTTAAATGTTTAATTTTTTAACTAATCTAGCGTACGGAGCGTTGAAAATCGACGACGATAAAACTTGATAAAAAAGTAAGGTTTGTGTGACAATTCAATGGAAATATAATCATAAATATGGCCATACGCACATTACTGGATTATACATCCTTCTCCCAAGCACGTTTGCTATATATGCACTCTTGTGACTACTAGACGAACGAGAAAGTTTGTCGTCTTCGCCTGAAAACTAAGAAGTTTAATCCTTTTTTTGCCGACCGTACTTCAGTTCGTCACATGAAAGTGACTAAGTATTTTAATTGCTCGACTTATCGCATCATTGGTCTAGATTTAAGAACTAGCAAGCTGCAAGGCCACTTGCAGCAAACCTAGGTCCGGGTTTTAAAATTCAGTTAAAAAATGTGCAAAGTCAAAGCTAAACGCAAAGTCCGCGTACATCGAAGGACTGGAACAATTTGCCTGCTGCGGTCTTCCCGTCCAACTATAATTTAGGTGTCTTCAAGGCTAGAGTGTATAGGCTCTTAATAAACTAGTGCGCCTCACCATCAATGATTGCATCACTGCTTACCATCAGGTGGGATCGCAGTCAAGCACTGGTTTATATCAATAAAAAAAGAAGTCATTTTAGCATATTCTTAAGCGGTCTACCTCTTCTTTGTAGCCATGGAAAGGCACTTTTTCACGATATTCGCATCGAGTCTGCGCATAACATATTTATCTATACCACCTCAGCCGGTACTCGGTGATTTATCTGTAATAGGCGTTACCTTTAACACTCTCAGCACCATTTATATAGGGTGACTGGCAATTAGTGTACGATACTTAAACACGTGATTGTGCTCATGATAACAAACAATTTTTATTATGGGAGCAATGCCGAAATCGCGAAAAAAATATCAGCTGTTCAGTACATTAGGCAAACATAAATGTACTGAACAGCTGATTTTTTTTTCGTGATTTCAGGTTTGTTCCCATAGTAAAAGTTGTTGGTTATCATGAGCACAATCACGTGTTTAAGTATCGTACACTAATTACCAGTCACCCTATATATAAGCATTTTCTAGAGAAGCAGGCAATGTGGGCGGCGCGCGGGTCACATATATTTTTATGCAGCTGGCCACACTACAATTGAACAAACTTTTGTAGCAAGCCATGTGGCCCGCTGGCGGGATACGCCGTGAACATAGCAGCAAGTCTAAGTTTCGGCGTATCCCGCCAATCGCCAGTAGGCCGTGTGGTCCGCTGTGATCCCACAAATTCATATTGATTTTTGTTATTGGTTTGCTAGTTAAGTAAATGCATTTAAAACGCCGGCCGCCCACATGGCCTGTGGAGATAAGTTATAAACAATCATATTGACTTGCAATAAAATAATTTATGTGGGCGGCCGGCGGACCACATGACAGCGCTGTGAGTGTTAATCTCCCTCTCGTGTTCTACTCCACTCTCCCTACGTAAAATGCGCATTTCGGTGGTGTGAAGCTTTTGCTCCTGGATTTTCTTCAAGGTCAACGTTTTGCCACCAAAGAGTAAAGCAGGCCTTATATAGCTGTTTTGTAAAAAGAGTGTCATTTTTTTTTTTGATAGATATAAACTCGTGCTTGACTACGATCCCACCTGATGACAAGCAGTGATGCAATCGTTGATGGTGAAGCGCGCTAGTTTATTAAGAGCCTATTCACTCTAGCCTTGAAGACACCTAAATTATAATCGGACGGGAAGACCGCGGCAGGCAAATTGTTCCACTATAGGTACACAAATAATTATTATGCCAAAAAGTACCTAATTGGGGAAAATATGGATGAGTCAAACATCTCTGTCTAAGTCTTCAGGTAGACTGGCGTGATATTATGTAATCCAAGAGATCAAAACTACATAATAGCCTTGATGTAGTTACTGAGTGGTCACTGACCCGGCCACCGACTGCAACTGACCTTGTTGTTCAATCTCAACGGAACACTTAACTGATTGCTCTGTGTGAATGGCCGAAAATGGTAACCTACATTTATTGATAGTGCAATTTTTGATTGAGCTGTGAGAAAGTATGAGACGCGAAGCTGAGCGATTTGAGGAGTTTAGATAAATAGATCGACGGATGCAAAGTTTTTTTTTTCTATCCTGCTTCTTAGAAATCTGTTTTATTTTAAACAATAATCCAAGGTGTTGTCAGATTCTCATGTCTTAGTGGAGAGGTGCACCCAGTGGCGTAATTTTCATCTTTTGTCTGTGAATCTTTGCGCTAGATCGGATATGCTATTTTTCTTAAGGCGAGAGAATCTTAGACTGCCCTGCAATTCCGCAGCAAACTCATTTGTATGTTGGTCCAATCTGTTTTGATATTTCTTGCTGTTTGACTCAATTTCTTCTTTCACTATTCGTAGATTGTAGTCTAGGTTCACATATTTATTGTAAGGTGGAATATTAAACATAATACGGATGCAAAGTAAAAAAAGTTATTTGCAATATTGCGATTTTTTTGATAATTAGTAATAATAAGTGAATAATAAGCAGTTCCTTAGTATTTTTTTTTTTCAAAAATTTATTGAAAAACAAAACTATTTCTGCATTTTTAACACTTGAAAGAAGATTTGCTATGTCTTAGAATATGATTTTTTAGTAAGTTACACTGCAATTACTTATCATAAAACCAGGCAAGTGCGAGTCGGACTCCCACACTGAGGGCTCCGTACAAACTTACCTATAAAAACAGTTCATTTACCGAATTGAGTTACGAAGATTTTTCCGAATCGCAAAAATGTTTTTTTTTTTGACGTAACTACAAATTTACAGTTTTCAGATTTTTTCCTACAGTTACTTGTGCTATAAGACCTTGCTTAGCCTTTCGATTACTGTTATTAGAGACGCAATAGAAAGACAATGAGATAGCAAACCGGCGCGGGCGGCGGCGTTCGCTTGGAGTTTAATGAATTAATGCCAAATATCTATCCAGGATTCTAGAGCAACAGGATTCTAGAAAACATTTTTTGTGATTCGGATAAATGTTCGAGAATCCATTCGAGGAAAATTTGTACGGAACCCTCAGTGCGCGAGTCCGACTCGCACTTGCCCAGTTTTTTTATGACCGACTGACTTTTTGACAATTTGATTCTTGCAGTTTTGAGTCGTGGGGCTCTTTGGACCGGGAGGGACCGCGGTCCCAACTTCCACCTATAATAATAATAATTTATTTTGAGTAGTATTTTGGGACTACAAATAAAATCAATACATAAAAAAAAAATATTGGTATCTCTACTTTAATGCCTTTTTCCTTGTGGTTTTGAAATACTACTAAAAAATATATTTTTTATAGAACTTTAACTTCCACCTATAATAATAATAATATTTTGGGACTACAAATAAAATGAATACATTAAAAATAAAATAAAAAAATCGGTTGTCTGTAAAGTCGGTTTACTGACGATAGTTGAACGTGAAAACGTGTTACATTTATTTGTACGCATAAATACAAATAAACAATTAACACGACATTCACTTTACACTGCACTTTATACTTGACGAAAACATGTAAATGTATTATCTATAGCAGTTGTCACGACGCAGACGCATCGCTCACTCAAGTAGGAGAGAGACAGAATATGTCGAACACTGCCGAACGCGGAGGCCGAACGCGCTCTCGCTTGCACTTCAAGCCTTAAATGGAACGCCTCAGAGCGAGGTAACGCCGCATGCATCATACTTTTTCGTGCGTGCAGCCGGCTCCATCGAATTAGAAGACGTTGTCACGTCAAAACTTGGTATCTCTACTTTAATGCCTTTTTCCTTGTGGTCTCAAAACACTACTAAAAAAATTATTTTTTATAGGTGGAATTTAGGACCGAGGCTTAAATAGGACCGGGACGGTCCCATAAGCCCCACGATCCCAATGAAACTGTTTGTTAGTCTTACAATTCATTTTAAAACAATAAATTGAATAATTAAAGCTCTCTTTTTCTAAGAATATACTCTTCATTACCCTTTTCTAAAATCAGATAATCTCTACTCTATTTCTTGGTTAAGTTTTAAAAGTTGGCAAACCCTAATTCTGGGTAACCCATGCTTTTTTTTCGATGGAAAAATCATCCAATGACATACCCTGCTCTTGGGCGGAGCCAGAGGGTGTGTCAGACTTTTACTGACTAAAAATCCACTCCTGTTCCTTCATTGCCTTTCATACCAGGGCCGAATCTTCCTTTCAGAAGCAGACCCTTGGCCCCAGTAGGCTTTGACCCTGCTGGACCCTACGGTTTGCTGACATCTCCTTGAGACGCGCAACCCATGCTTAACCCCATATTCATTCTACCTTGCAATTTATGTATAACGTTCCTAACTAACTGTACTTTGTACGATGCCTTTCAAACATGATGTCACCGTCGACAAAATTAACTCAAAACAGAATAATTGAATACAAATGGTTATTTTAACTTAAAAATAAACTGGTTCAATTTAAAAATAAACTGGTTTAACTTAAAAATATAACGTAGAAACATAATCATTATCTTTGCATGTTATTACCGAGTTTCTTTAATTGGATTGAGCCCGGCGGTACGTTTTGATAATAATATTGTGTATAATTACAATTTTAAAAAGTTAAAACTTTCCAATTCTGTGATATAGACTAAAGAGATAGATAAACGGATAGCATCATAATCATCATCATTTCAGCCAAAAGACGTCCAGTGTTGGACATAGGCCTCTCCCAAGTGTCGCCACAACGACCAGGCCTGTGTGTGATTCCCGCAACCTTCACCAGATCATCGGTCCACCTTGTAGGGGGCCTTCCAACACTTCGTCTTCCAGTACGTGGTTGCCACTGGGTACATTGTTCTGCGAGCAATGTACCCTGCCCATTCCCAAGTTTGGCGATTCTTCGTGCTATGTCGGCAACCTTGGTTCTCCTTAATTCCATTCAATTGATCATTATTATCATTGAATGAATCACCTGATTTTAGTTTTTATTAAGATAAGTCAAGATTCAAAGTATGAAGTTAAGGTCATTTGTGACGTAATAGACAGACTAGGAACTTGATAGGAACAAAAACCTAAATTGTTAGTTTTGATGAACGTAATTTGATGTCTAACTCACAGTGGTAATTGATCAAGATGTCTAGAAGGCTTCTGTTCTTTAGCAGGATAGAATGCCTGAAAGTAAAGTAAGAAGGTGGACATCTCACCTATACGCACAAAAACGTTTTGGGGACACATTCATTGTGCGTACAGCTAAGGAGTGGAATTCCTTGCCGGAATCTGTGTTTCCTGATGGCTACAACCCGGGAATCTTTAAGTCAAGAGAAAGAAAGAAAGATAAAGAAAACATTTATTTGAGACTCGCACAGGACAAACAACAATAAAATAAAAAGTAACTACTTAATCTATAAATACTTAACTTAAAATAAAAGAAAACAATATTAAAAGATAAAAATAAAAGACCTGTGCGAGGCCAAAAAGGCTCCTATCTCAGCATATGCTGCGATATTTAACTAAAAAGTAAAAATAACGCAGCGCTGGTATTCTGATAGGGCCTGGTGATGCCACGGACACACTCACGGAACACAGAGACAGAGTGAATAGGTTACTTCTAGGTAAGCGCGCTCCATCGTCGACCGCATCGTCGCTTTCCATCAGGTGAGATAGTGGTCAAGCGCGAACCTAACAAGAATTAAAAAAAAAAGTAACAAGACATCGTGGTCCACTGATAGCTGTACCGACTTACAAGTTATAAGTCGCGGTTTCAAACCCAGCCAGGTGCATAACTTTGTGTAATTTATTTCATCACCACTGCTCTCAAAACGGTGAATAAAAACATCGTGAGATACCGGCTTGTCCTAGTACCAAAAATTCGAAAACATGTGACATTCACCAATCCGCACTGGGCCCGCGCTGTGGATTACGGCCCACTCAGACAGGAGGCTGGGACGTAGGTCCCAGCTGTGGGAAATTTATAAGGCTGATCATGCTGCAGTGTAAAATAAAATTAGCTAGCGACACTCGATCGATATCAAGTGACGATAAAACAAAACACTATACCAAAGCTGAGGCTATATATATGAATCTAACCAACCAAAACTGGAACCATGAAGTGGTAAACATGTTTATAAATGTTTTAGATTAACGATTACAAAGCTGTTAATCACAGGATTAGTAAATTAAAAACAAACGAGCAAAATCGCAGGCATAAGCCACTTTTCGCACGTACGTGTGAACAGAGGGACCACATTGGTATTTCGCAAAATAAAAAACGTAGGATATAGTTAGTAGACATAAAACAATTGTATAACAAATCTAGTTATTTCTTAACAAATATATTAAAAAGAAAGATTTGATTTATTTGATTCGGTAATATCCACTAAAATATTTATCTTTCTTGTATGAAATAAGGGGTGGTCCCTTATTCCACACAAGAAAGATAATAAAAATATCAGTTTAGTGGATATTTTGTTTTTATCTTTGATGTTTTGTGGTCTGTTAGTAAATATCGTTACAAATTCTTTACTAAATGTCTGTAGTCACATTACCTTAATATTTCGTGCCAGAGGGTCATGGCCATACGTATGGTGCGGGGATACCGCACGGTTTCCCGCGAAGCGGCGAGCCTCCTTGCTGGCCAGCCACCATGGGATCTGGAGGCAACAGCCCTTGCACGCATGCTCGATCTGCGCGTGGAGATGCAACGCCAGGGCGGAACTCCGCTGTCGCAATAAGTCACGGCATGGCGGAAAGAGTTCCGGCGGGATCTCATGGCGGAATGGCGACAACGACTATCGCAACCCAGTGCTGGGCACGCCGTAATTATGGCGGTAAGTCCTTTCTTTGAGGAGTGGCTGGAAAAGCAACATGGCGTCATTACCTTCCGCATGACGCAGGTCCTCACCGGACACGGTAAGTTCGGTAAGGACCTGCAGAATCCGGTGCAGGAAGCACCGGATTCGTGCGGAAGCGACGCCCGGGTGTCGCCACTGTGTGGACCGCCCAGAAGACACGGTGGAGCATACGGTGGAGGTGTGCCCCGCTTGGGCAGAGCAACGCCGTGTCCTCGTGGGGGCGATCGGCGGCGGCGATCTCTCGCGCCGGGCCTTGGTACAGGCCATGGTCCGGAGCGAGGAGGAGTGGCAGGCGGTCGCCTCCTTCTACAAAGCAGTAATGCTAGCGAAGGAGGCGGCCGATCGCGTGAGGCAACGGTCCTCACGCCCCAACCGCCGCCGGGATTCCGATCCCGATTTCCGGCCATCGTAGGCGCGGGCTTGCGGACGGCGAGCAATGGGTGGCTCGCCTTCCGACCGTCCAGTAACCGTCCGGACCGAGCCCAAGTCGTCGACGGCGCGTGCTGTTCCACGCGCGCCTCTAGGAGATGTCAACAACTGTAGGGGCCTAGCAGGGTCGAAGCCTACTGGGGCCAAGGGTCTGATTCTGAAAGGAAGACTCGGCCCTGGTACGAAAGGCAATGAAGGAACAGGAGTGGGTTTTTAGTCAGTAAAAGTCTGACACTATCTCCCGCCCCGCCCAAGGGCGGGGGATGTCATAAGATGATTTTCCCACCGAAAAAAAAAAAATAAAAAACCTCAAAAGGGAAAACCGGAACCCTTATATTATGATCACTTTGTTGTGTCGTCCGTCTGTCTGTCTGTCTGTCAAGACCCTTTATCTCGGGAACGCGTGGAGGTATCGAGTTGAAATTAAAACCATATACTCAAGTCTGTGGTCCCTTGAGGCTGTGAAAAAATCAAACTTCAGAGTTAACGAAAAAAAAAAGATACGGCCGTTTATGTCGCAAAAAACGTGTTTGTTGACACTGTCAAGGGAATCAAAATTCATAGGGTACTTCCCGTTGACCTATAATCCTGAAATTTGGCATGAAGCAAGGTCTCATAGCACAAGTATAGGAAAAAAACGGAAAACTGTAAATTTGTAGTTACGTCAAAAAAAAAGAAAATATTTTTTTGCGATTCGGAAAAATCTTCGCAACTCAATTCGGGAATTGAACTGTTTTCATAAGTAAGTTTGTACGGAACCCTCAGTGTGCCAGTCCGACTCTCACTTGCCCGGTTTTTTAAATATTTGTTTACAAATACACAGATTGGTTTTAAAATTATTTGAAATCTACTAACCTCTACGGGTTTTATTTTGCGATATATAGTCTCTCAGTTCACACGCATATAATTTCGCTAGGTTGTAAAAAAACGGCATCGCTCAACCACACTCATTTAAATCCTCAGTTAACAAGCAGCATCAAGTAATAAAATTTATTTCATTTAAAGTTATATTTTGGAACAGGCAACATACGCGTATTTTAGAGCCCATAACACTTTAGGGTGCGTTTCCACTGAAACGGAGACGGGAAGAGTGGAGCGGAGAATAGCAGTGAGAAGTGGCAAGTGTTTCCATTGAAGGCTAGAGGCCATTACCACAGACTATGGCCTACACCTGCGCCCGCGCGTTCCATTCGTTTGTCTGCTATAGATAAATGCATAACGGAGCATCGGGCGTATGTATGAATGCTATAGTAGTAGTGGTATAGTGCTTTTATTTTACACTTTTTTGTAGTTTAATCGATTTGTTTATATGTTTAGTATATTTTATTTTATTATCTATATTATCTTATTAATTTGTCTCTGTGTTCCGTGAGTGTGTCCGTGGCATCACCAGGCCCTATCAGAATACCAGCGCTGCGTTATTTTTACTTTTTAGTTTAAAATCGCAGCATATGCTGAGAGATAGGAGCCTTTTTGGCCTCGCACAGGTCTTTTATTTTTATTTTTTAATATTGTTTTTTCTATTATTTTTAAGTTAAGTATTTATAGATTAAGTAGTTACTTTTTATTTTATTGTTGTTTGTCCTGTGCGAGTCTCAAATAAATGTTTTCTTTCTTTCTTTCTTTTAGAGTGGAATAGACTCTTAATAAACTAGTGCGTTTCACCATCAACGATAGCATCTCTGCTTACCATCAGGTGAGATGACAGTCAAGCACTTAGTTTATATCATTAAAAATAAGCTGAGCGGGGTGAAGTGGAGTTGAGCTACCCTCCGGTCGGTACCACAGCCTGCTCGATTCCAGCGGATGGCGAGCAATGGGTAACTCGCCTTCCGACCGTCCGGTAACCGTACGGACCGAGCCCAAGTCGTCGACGGCGCGTAGTGTTCTACGCGCGCCTCAAGGAGATATCAGCAACCGTAGTGCCCCAGCAGGGGCCAAGGGTTTGTTTCTGAAAGGAAAACTCGGCCCGGGGACGAAGGCAAAGAAGGAACAGGAGTGGGGTTTTAGTCATGATTTTCCCACCTAAAAAAAGCCTGCTCGAGTCCATTCCATCTGAATAGGGGCCGTGTATTTTTTTTATTTGAAGGTCCTCTCAGTTCCACTTCGCTCCTCTTAGACTGTTTCCACTGATGCGGAGTGGAGATTCGAACACTGTGATTGGTCAAATCACGATCCGCTCCTCTCCACTCCGTCCAGCTCCGTATCAATGGAAACACACCCTTAAACCGGGATTTTTTAATCCGAGCTACATCAAAGTGAAAGTCACCAATAAACTGGAGCAAGAAGTAAAAATTAATGACAAGTGATTAAGGGGATGTGGACATAAGGAACTGCTCTCTTATTATATTAAAGCTATATCTTTTGTTTATGAGATACTAGGTGCTGTCTGTGGCTTCGCCTGTCTGAAAGTTGAAAATATATGTATAACCTATGTTATTCAGTGAAGTCCGAGTGGTAACGACCCTGACTTAGGGCGTTTGTGCACTACACGGAATTTTACCGTCCGGCAGTCCGATTTCTTACAATTGTCAATCAATTTCAATGAATTCTCAATGAAAGTAGATACTTTGTAAAATTCCGTGTAGTGCACAAACGCCCTTATGAGTTGTAGGTTGTTAGGTCGTGGTTATACCCAGCCAGGTGTATTACTTTGTGTAATTTATTTCATCACCACTGCTCTTAAAACGGTGAAGGAAAACATCGTGAGGAAACCGGCATGTCCTAGAACCAAAAATTCGAAGACATGTGACATTCACCAACCCGCACTGGGCTCGCGTGGTGGATTACAGCCCATTCCCTCTCCTAGAGAGGAGGCCTGAGTCCCAGCAGTTGGAACATTAAAAGGCTGATTATGCTATATGCTATGCTAAACTAGTCCTTGACTGCGATCCCACTTGACGATAAGTAGTATTTTATTGTTACTAACATTAAATGAGTCTCATTGTTACTCGAAATAAAGAATATTATTATTCCATTTATTTTCTAACTAAACAGATTATTTACATTTTTAAATATTACTTAAAAAAAAGGAATATTAAAAAAATATGTATAAAAAATAGTAGCCCTTTGGCATCGGGAACAGGGTCCAAGCTACAGATAGTCAGGGCTCCAGAGACAGGAACCGTATCATGTAGTCCTGGACCTTTGAAAGGCGTACGAGGAGTCGAAACCAACTCGCAGAGGCCCCTTTGATGCTTTTAATGGAACGTGGTATCAACCGGCGATTATCCCTGTACGCGCTGTGCTAGTGCATCTAAGGACAACCCCCGGTTGGTGGGAAACTATTGCAACATATGGAAAACAAAAACAATTGGGCAGGAACTATGTTAAGACTATGGCCCCTGCCTGAACAATGTTTTTAATTTCCATCGTTATAAAGACACTCAATAAATGGGCCTCCAAAAACAGTCGCTAGCACGAAGTGACGTAGCAACAGGAGGGCAATATATCTTGAAGTGCTTGAGGAGTGGAGAGGTATACCACGGCTATCAGGACAATCCCAGAAGTACGTTCAAGATCCCTACCAGCACCTTACTGGATTATACATCCTTCTCCCAAGCACGTTTGCTCTTGCGAATCTTCACTCAAGCCAGCCAATAAAGGCAAGAGAGAGGTGGGAGCTCTGTTACTCGTCAGTGTTCACTACGGCCGGCCAATAAAAGCAAGCCGGAGATGAAGAACAAGAATTCTCCCGGGAGATCGGGTCCGTGGGGTCGCTAATGCCCAACAGTTCGCCACAAAACTGCCCTGCGGATTGTATCCCTCTTAGTCTGGCCCCTCACCCTAGTCATGTTACGGCAAAGCATACGCTACCGACACAGACCTAGGGTTTATAGTTCTCATGTGATTTGACCATTACATATTTGATGTAAGAACGTTAAAAGAGACTTTGACCCCTGAGTTTGTTTCGGTGTTTCTTCTCAGCGTAGTCAGCTAGGAAACACCGGCCTCATCTTTTTAGCGCCGTTTAAACTGACGAAAAAATGTACGTGTTAAAGTGTTTTTTAGAACTTATTTGCAAAATAAATATCATTTATCATAATGGTCCAGGATAGCTCACGAAATTCGAATTTATAATATATCTTCTTTCCAATTTGCAGGTCAGTGTTAGGTGCTACGAGTATGTTCATTAAAATGTGATTTGCGACCATATATGGGTTGGCGTGATATCTTAGTGTCACCGCACATGGGCCACATGCCACAGCCACAAACGCCACCACGAGAAATTATAAGCGGCCACAAAGGAAGCTGAAGCGCACAACAGCCACTTGTGGCTAGTGGCTGCTACTTTTTTTAACCTATACGTGCATGGAATGCAATGGACTCTGACGAAGAAGGTTTAAATGCGCGAGTGGCGTGTGACGGCGTTTTGTATCGGCGTTTGGCCAGTGCGGGCCACAAGAAGAAAGCAGCGGTGATTTGTAGCGTGTGGCGTTACTGGCGTCAACCGTGTGCGGCCAATCCATGTAAAATGTATGAAACCTACAGAAAATATAATCAGGGTAGCGGCGTTTTGTGATTGTGGCCGGTGGGCCCGTATGCGGCGACCCTTATAGATAATATAGTCATGCATCCGTATTCATTGAATAACTACAGCTAGTTAACCTTTAAACTAACCAAGCAGAGGTCAAGAAATAAATCTGACATTATTACCGTTGTAACTTTTCAATATTATCGCCATCAGCGACCATCATATATGTCAATAGGGACCAGTATATGCTGACCTCACATTACATTTGAACTCCGTACTGCACCAGGCCAGTGTTAGCACTGACGTGTACCACTGTAAATATATCACCATAATTACAAATAAATATTAAAGGGCTGTTTAAAAACATATCTTGTTATCTCTCAGAATATATTATGTTCCATAACTGCATTAACTTGTGTTTTTATTTTAAAGGTGGGAAATTATCCAACAACTATTCCTGCCTTAAGGTGGAGCTGAAGGGCGTGTCAGACTTTTACTGACTAAATCCACACCTGTGTCCTTCAGTTGGCCTTTGCGATCTAGGACCACTGGTTACCTTTACAGAAATTCCCCGCGTCCCTAGCGGGCATCAGAAATCAGAAACGTTTATTTCAAATAGACCAATTACAGGCACTTTTGAATTGTCAAAATGTCGGTCAGTCAAAAAAAAAGTGAAGCTAAATCGGCCTTTCGGCCATCGGCCCTTCTAGGCCCTGCGGTTTTACTGAGGGAGCTACCCATTGCTCGTCGTCCAATGTAGGTAAGCTTAAAGGGCTATTTAGCAATGCAGGAATAAGTTCCGATAAATAAAAAAAAAATTAGGTTCTATAACTGTATTAACTTGGATAAATAGTGAAATAGTGCCTTAATTAAAGAATGCAGCCGAAGTGCGGGTCGCATAGCGCGACACGCGAATATCAACGACATCATCCGACGTGCTCTTGTCACCGTCAGCGTTCCGGCCGTATTGGAACCTCATAGCCTGGCACGCGACGATGGCAAAAGACCGGACAGTATGTCTTTATTTCCATGGAAGATGGGTAGGCCTTTAGTGTGGGACGCTACTTATGTCGATACTCTTGCGCCATCTCATCTTCCTAGCTCGTCGTGCTGTGCCGGTGCTGCCGCAGCGGCTGCAGAAAACCTCAAGCGGCGGAAATATAATAACCTTGTTGGTAGTTATATTTTCGAGCCGTTTGGGGTTGAAACTCTCGGATCGTGGGTTCCGAGTGCTCACAAATTATTTAAAGAACTTTCAAAACGCCTTGTTGACACTTCGCATGACCCAAGGGCTGGCTTTTACTTCGGACAAAGGATAAGCATTGCCATTCAGCGTGGCAATGCCGCCAGTCTTTTGGGTACATTACCAGTCGACAGCGATGTGGAGAAGTTTTTCGACGCCGTACTTTAAATTGCTTTTTTTAGTACTTTATGGCTTTTATTTTTATTTTGTAAGGTAGTTTTAATTACGTTATTATTAGATTTAAATGTATATAAAATGAATAAAATATATATTAAAGATATTTTTCTTTTTTTAGTACTTTATGGCTTTTATTTTTATTTTGTAAGTTAGTTTTAATTACGTTATTATTAGATTTAAATGTATATAAAATGAATAAAATATATATTAAAGATATTTTTCTTTTTTTAGTACTTTATGGCTTTTATTTTTATTTTGTAAGTTAGTTTTAATTACGTTATTATTAGATTTAAATGTATATAAAATGAATAAAATATATATTAAAGATATTTTTTTTCTTTTTTGGGATTTCTTCTAGTGAAGTTCAGTGGTTGTTTTAATTATTCGCAAATTGATTCCCAGTAGATATTGTAATGTCAAATTGGTGTAGTTTTGTATCCCAAGAGTCTGCGCAACTGGACAATATGTGAAATCATTGAAACAGTCGCGATCTCGGTAAAATAGAATTGGGAATTTTATTGTAGTGTTGACTACTTCAACGAAGTTTGCCAAGAAGGTTGACTTTATACATACATATTGCTGCCAAATACTACAAAAAAATATAATAGGTTCATGGGTCCCGTTGTTCCCTTCGGTTATAGAACCTTAGAAAGGAACAAAGATTGCGGTTTAGGTCCGGATTCAATTACGAACCAGAGGCCCTAACAATCTTATTATAGTGTTGACTACCTCAGTGAAGTTTGCCAAGAAGGTTGACTTTATACACTTGCTGCCAAATACTACAAAAATATAGTAGGGTAATAGGTTCATTGGTCCCGTTGTTCCCTTCGGTTATAGTTCCTTAGAAAGGGACAAAGATGGCGGTTTTGTTCCGGATTTAATTACGAACCAGAGGCCCTACCAACCAATCACTTTTTGTTTTTATATAATATTTTTCGCTGGTTTGCTACTCGTCTGCCGCGCTCAGCCGCCAAATGCATAGTAAATGTAACTGACACTGTATTGACGGCGCGGCGGTGGCTCGAGACCGGTTAACTTTTAATCGTAATATTTATACAATTAGACCTACTAAAAGTGTTATTGAAGTTTTTTTTTTTTAAATTGTTATAAACCAGTGCTTGACTGCGATCCCACCTGATGGTAAGTAGTAATGCAATCGTAGATGGTGAGGCGCACTAATTTATTGAGAGCCTATTCACTCTAGCCTTGAAGAGACCCAAATTATAATCGGACGGGAAAACCGCAGCAGGCAAATTATTCCAGTCCCTCGATGTACGCGGTATAAACGACGAGGCGAAACGCTTGGTCCGGACCGTAGAGGTTTCAACAACGTAAGGGTGGATACTCGCCGTTCGTCGGCTTGTCCGATGGTAGAAATGAGATGGTGGAATCAAGTCATGCAATTAATGCGCACACTCTCCAAAATGTAAGTATCCTGTAAAACACCGAAAGGCTGGCTACCCTACGCCTGTGCTCAAGACTTTGTAGATTGGAATTAACCAGATCTGGATCACCAATTAAAAAGTAAAGTTGGCGATATTTATTCTTATTACATACCTACATACATCTAACACTAAACATCTCTATATGATTTATCACTTTGTATACATTAATATATGCATATATATACTTATATATTTATTTATTTAATTCCCATATAAAAAAACTGATTATCATCCGTACCTACACTCTAAGGTTCAGTTGAAAAACAGCTTCTTGTTTTTATTTTTGTTTCGTGTTTACCTATATTGTGTTTGTGCCTTGTGCTGTACCAAATAAATTCTTTTTCTTTCTTTCTTTCTAACAAAATCGCCAACTCGCGAATTTGACTCGCGCATTGAGGGTTCCGTTCAAATTTACATATTATAATCAAATAAAACAGTTCATACCCGAATTGTATTATAAAGATTTTTCCGAATTGCAAAAAAAGTTTTTTTTTATGACAACTACTAATTTACAGTTTTCGGATGTTTTCTTATACTTGTGCTATGAGACCTTGCTTCATGCCAAATTTCAGGATTCTGGGTCAACGGGCAGTACCCTATGAATTTTGATTTCCTTGAGAGTGTCGAAATATACGTTTTTTGCTAAATAAACGGCCGTATCTTTTGTATCCGTTAACTTAGAAGTTTGATTTTTTCACAGCTTCAAGGGATCGTAGACTTGAGCTCATAGTTTTAATTTCAACTCGATACCTCCACGCGATCCCGAGATAAAGGGTCTTGACAGACAGACAGACGGACAACAAAGTGATCCTATAAGGTTTCAGTTTTTTCCTTATCAGGTACGGAACCCTAAGCTATCAGAAAACAGTCTCCGATAGAGAAATCATAGCATTATATAATCAGCCTTTTAATGTTTCCAATATTGTTGACCACACGGGACTTTTCATTACAAATCCCGGGAAGATCCATATTAACATCAACATTCCGATGCAAGTACATAAATAACTCTACCTAATTCCGACCTCTGTTGATCACACTCGAACGGGTCAACGGATTTCGATGAATCTTGATACAGAAGAATACTTGGCGAAGAATCGCCAAACTAAAGTGGCAATGGGCAGGGCACATTGCTCGCAGAACAGATGGCCGTTGGGGCCGAAAGGTTCTGGAATGGCGACCACGTACCGGAAGACGTAGCGTTGGAAGGCCTCCTACAAGGTGGACCGATGACTTGGTAACGGTTGCGGGAGTCCGATGGATGCGAGACGCACAGGACCGTTCGTTGTGGCGACGCTTGGGGGAGGCCTATCTCCAGCAGTGGATGTCTTTCGGCTGAAATGATGATGATGATGATGATACAGGGATGGACTATACCCTGGAATACATGGCACATAGGAAACTTTTCATCACGGAAGTATGTTCTCTCGGGACAATTTTCTGCCTTAACGCAAAGCGACTGTCACCAGTTAGCGATTATGATGTAAAACTAGTACTTTTTTTAGTGACAAATGAGTATATTAGAGGAAGTTTGAAAGTGGCGCCAGTGACTGAAAATATTAAGGGGTGGTTTGTCTTGGTATGGTCATGTAAAGAGGAGGGATGAAACGCATGTTACTAAAAGAGTTATGAGTATACATGTGGATGAGTGGAGAGGGAAAAGGAGGCCAAAGAAAAGATGGATGGATTGTGTGAAGAGTGATATGGAAGAAAAGGATGACGGCTGATAGGATAGAATGGAAGAAAAAAGAATGTTGCGCCGACCCCAAATAACATGTTACAAGGGCATGAAAATGATGATGACTTTACTATAGACCAATTTCTACCAGCAGCTTCTAAAGGAGGTTTCTCCACAAAAACTTTGGTCCCCCCCGTTTCATCCCCTTAGGGGGTGAATTTTGAAAAATCCTCCCTTAATGCTCGCCAACGTTGTAAAAGGAAACCTTGTGGAAAATTTCGCACTCGCAAGTCTAATTAGTTTTGACTGTGGGTTGTTATGTCAGTCAGTCAGTTTCTCTTTTTATATATATAGATAGATAAATGATATTTTATCTGAGTATACTTTCCCTGTTAAGTAATTATTTGTGCTGTATCTTAAGATTATAAAATTATTGCTATTTTATCAGTGTGTCAATATTTTAACTGAAGGTACCACAATCTCAAAGTTATGTATAAGTGTTTTATCTGTTTAGTATTTGCACTAAAGAGCTAAACTGATAATGGATGAGATTTTTATAATGCTGACAGATTTTAGTCTTGGAACTTAAGGATAATTGAAATTACTCTCCGTTTGAGACAGTCGGGTAAATGCTATCCAAACGTTCTCTTTTCAACGTGATTCTAAAATGTGGAATGACGTTTTCTGTAATAACATTTAGAAAACATACTATTCTTAATCACACAAAATGCATTAAAATATTTAAAACTAATTTCACTGATACATGGATTATTCACACGTTCGCAAAGACTAACTAATAAAATTAAAAAATGGAGGTACTCACCCAATCCACGAATGATAAAACAACACGAAACACAGTACAATTAACTATTAATATACAAAAAACTACTTTATAGCAAAATATAAGAAATATTGTATTCTATAACTATTTAACATCTTTAAGAAATTTTAATTTATTAAGAAAACACAAATGCTCAAATCAAAAACACAAACAGCGCAATGGAAAAAAATTATACAAAAAAAAAAATACTATAAAAATGTGCACAGGTAAAAAAAATCACACGTGACGTTTCAATCACAAAATAGTGCTGTCCAACACCGAAAAGTTTTATCGAATATCGATACGTGTTTTTCGTTCGACTGCGAAGTACTGAGTGAGGAACTAGTGTTGCGCCGGCGACTTATCAGTGACTTAGGCTGTAATATCAACATAGTCAGTCAAAGATTGCGCAGTTGTAAAGTTATATCGATTTTCGATGATTACGCATTGCGGGAAATCGGGTGGCAACGTGGGAATCAGTTGACATGACATACGCATACCATGTTTGTTAAAGCTGAATAATTTTAATGTAATTAATTTTCGTTCATTATTTAGGTGTCTTCAAGGCTAGAGTAAATAGGTTCTTAGTAAACTGGAGCGCTTCACCATCAACGATTGCATCACTGCTTACCATCGGGTGGCATCACAGTCTAGCACTGGATTTATCAATAAAAAAAAATGGTTTTTATTTTGTTATTTTTATATTAACTAATATTATAGTACCGTAAAATGGTTTATGAGCATGCTTGTTTTTTAGAGTTTCGTACCTCAAAAGAAAAAAATGGAACCCTTATAGGATCACTTTGTTGTCCGTCCGCCTGTCTGTCTGTCAAGACCCTTTACCTCGATAACACGACGAGGCATCGAATTTTAATTAAAACCACATACTCAGGTCTGCGGTCCCTTCAAGCAGTGAAAAAATCAAACTTCTGAGTTAACGAAAACAAAAAATATGGCCGTTTATGTTGCAAAAAACGCGTATTTCGACGCTGTCAAGGGAATCAAAATTCATAGGGTACTTCCCGTTGACCTAGAATTCTGAAACTTGGCATGAAGGAAGGCATGAAGCACATGAAAAAATTTGAAAACTGTAAAGTAGTTACGTCACAAAAAAAAAAACATTTTTTGCGATTCGGAAAAATCTTCGCAACTCAGCCACACATTACACACATATCATAAATTCACCTTTCACTTATTTATTTATTTTAAATTTAATTTCTTAATGTTCCCAATACAATTAATTTAATAATTTGATTTAATGTCTTAATTGTATAATATGATTCTATAATTTTATCATTTAATTTATTAATTTAATTTAATTTTTCTTATTCTATTTAAATTTTATATTGTAATTCTAATTTCTAATGCATGTAATTGTTTTAATTTTTAAATGCTTTTTTTAATTTGTCTTAAATTGGTACCTGTAATCGTAAGTTGTAGTCTCTTAGTTATTATTACCTATATTTGCATAGTGGTGCATAGATCTAGGGAAGAGCGCTGATGTCTGAAATACGGATTCTATTATCTAGTTCAGACACAGAGGTTCCTCACTAACATGTGTATCTTATGTAGAATGTCAACAACGTCTACAATAATTTTGTTTTGTATTTATTTGGAGACAATAAATTTATTATTTATTTTATTTTTTTTATCTCAGGACCCTGAGGTCCTGGACCTTTGGGAGGCGTACAAGGAGCCGAAGCCAACTCGCAGAGGCCCTTTAGATAATTATAATGGAACATGATACCAACCGACGATTATCCCTGTACGCGCTATGCTAGTGCACCCAAGGACAACCCCCGGTTATTGAAAAACTGTTGCGACATATGGAGAACAAAGATAATAGGGCTATGGTTTTTGGAATCTTAAGTGGACTGGTAACATGGAACTATGTCAAGACTATGGCCCCTGCCTGAACAACGTTATTAATATGCATCGAAAAAAGGCAGGGGGTGACTTACACACTCAATAAATGGGCCCCCAAAAACGGCCGCTAGCACGAAGTGACGTAGCAACAAGAGGGCAACATATCCTGAGGTGCTTGAGGAGTGGAGAGGTATACCACGGCTATCAGGACAATCCCGGAAGTACGGTCAAGATCCCTACCAGCACCTTACTGGATTATACATCCTTCTCCCGAGCACGTTTGCTCTTGCGAATCTCCACTCAAGCCAGCCAATAAAGGCAAGAGAGAGGTGGGAGCTCAGTTCCTCGTCAGTGTTCACTACGGCCGGCCAATAAAGGCAAGCCGGAGATGAAGAACAAGAATTCTCCCGGGAGATCGGGTCCGTGGGGTCGCTAATGCCCAACAGTTCGCCACAAAACTGCGCTGCGGATTGTATCTCTCTTAGTCTGGCCCCTCACCCTAGGCATATTACGGCAAAGCAAACTTTACCGATACAGACCTAGGGTATATTGGAGCACGCAAGCCCCACCACGCCGTCAACGTAGAGATACGGCGATGGGGTTATTATTATTATTATTATTAATTCGGGGATTGAACTGTTTCCATAGGTAAGTTTGTACGGAAACCTCAGTGCGTGAGTCCGACTAGCACTTGCCCGGTTTTTTTTTGGTGTAGCTTCGTTTGGTTTGAGCATTTAGCTAGTGTTAAGTCTGTGAAACATATTTAATGTTTTTGTTGTATTTGGCAACAAATGTATCGAGTCAGGTTCCACTGCTAGCGTCCCTGAGGTAGTCAACTGGTACTGCAATAAAATTCTCAGCTCCAATTTACCAAGATCGCGCATGTTTCAATGATTCTACATATTGTCCAGGGGCGCCGACTCCGTGGGGGCTCGGGGGCTCGAACACCCATGAGACATAAACAGTGGGTGCCGAGCACCCCTGAGAATAGACATCAAGAAACAGATCAGTAATCGCCTTTTAGGTTACGTTTAAATTATAATATTTCTTGATAGGTACTAAAAACTAGTTTCATTTTTGTATAATGGTTTCATTTTATATATTTATCAAACATAATAAGTAATTAAGTACGCAGTATGTAAGTAGGACATTTATTTATTTGTCGGTCGATCAATGTGCATTTCTCTTCTCACACTTCGCCACTTTTTCGAGTCCATCAAATGAGCATGAGCACCCATGAGGTTTTCTAAAAGCCGGCGCCCATAATATTGTCTAGATGTGTAGATACTTGAGATACAAAACTACACCAATTTTACGTCACAATATCCACTAAGAATCTATTTGGGAATAATAAGAACAGCCACTGAAAATTACTCGAAAAAATCCTACAGAAAACAAACACGCATGCTTGTTTATATATGTTCATAAAAGGTGTACTTGATCTCATCACCATCATCGTCATTTCAGCCGAAAGACGTCCACTGCTGGACATAGGCCTCCCACAAGTGTCGCCACAACCACCGGTTCTAAGCGTCTCGCATCCATCGGATTTCCGCGACCCTCACCAGGTCTACTTTCTGGGAAATCTTCCAACGCTGCGTCTTTCGGTACGCGGTCGTCACTCCAGAAACTTTTTTTTTAAATTGTTATAAACTAGTGCTTGACTGCGATCCCTGATGATAAGTAGTGATGCAATCGTTGATAGTGAGGCGCACTAGTTTATTAAGACCCTATTCACTCTAGCATTAAAGACACCTAAATTATAATCGTACGAGAAGACCGCAGCAGGCAAGTTGTTCCAGTCCCTCGATGTACGCGGTGTAAACGACGAGGCGAAACGCTTGGTCCGGACTGTAGAGGTTTCAACAACGTAAGTGTGGATACTCGCCGTTCATCGGGTTGTCGGATGGTAGAAATGAGATGGTGGAATCAAGTCATGCAATTCCCGCGCACACTTTCCGAAATGCATCCTGTAAAATACCGAAAGGCTGGCTACCCTACGCCTGTGCTCAAGGCTTTGTAGATTGGACTTAACTTTTGTGGCATCTATTCTGCAAGCAATGTACCCTGCCCACTGACACTTGAGATTGGCAATTTTTCTTGTGATGCTCTTTTTTATTATTAAATTAGGTAAACACTGAATACAGCCACAAATAGAGAGATATCCCACAATCGATCTGTATAGAATTGGTGGCCTATTAACAGTCAGGAAACTATACCTTTTAAACATCATTCTATATTTACACAAATACCTTCCGGTTAACCCAGAAAGCCATTCTAGGAGGAGAAAAGATATTGTAGCTTACTGTCCAAGGGTACGTACGGTTTTTGCAAGGCATCAGTATGTATGTCAATCAGCCTACATATACAACAAAATTAACGCAAAACTAAATTTCCACCACGAGGCCTCGCATCAATGCAAAAAAGTTATAACCGAGTGGTTAAAAACTCTAACTTATGAAGAAACAGAGCATATTCTAGTCAGACTTGCATGATCACTTTCTTCTTAATTCATCGATGTAATCACAATGTTATCTTTAACATCGAAAATGATGGCACTTCACCAAATACGTAAACCCATACATAAACATACCCTAACATACACATACTCACAACTACACACAGTGACACACTACACACAGTTACACACTACACAGAGCTGCTTATTATTTTATAAATCGTTGTTTCTGTTTGTTCTAAAGTTTGATTTTATTTGTTACTAAGTCTCAATATTGTTAAGCATCAATTAAGGGAAGGAGCGAAACAATCCCAACACAAGTATTAATAATAACTTACTGGGACTGTTTCATTCAAATTTGTAATGTAACCGTTTGAGACCGAATAAACAATTTATTTATTTATTTTAGCAACATAACACATCATCATCATATTCCTGCCCTTGTCCCATCTTATTTGGGGTCGGCACAACATGTTTTTTTCTTCCATTCTATCCTGTCAACCGTCATGCTATCACTAACTTCCTTTTCTTTCATATCACTGTTCACACAATCCATCCATCTTTTCTTTGGCCTCCCTCTCCCTCTCCACCCATCCACATGTATACTCATAACTCTTTTAGTAACATGCGTTTCATTCATTTCATAACACATATTATATAAAATTAAACTTCAGCGCAACAATCACTTACAGGTAAACACCACATGCATGAAACAATAAATTAGAGATTAAGCTACAATAAATATTCAATAAAAAAATTAAATTAAATTAATTAAAAAATCCAAATAAAAAAACAAAAAATAATAAAATCCATAAAAAAATTAACAAAAGTTCATAAAAAGTTATCTAGATCTGATTGTGGACAATCTTACACAGATATGTAACAGCTCCACGATCCTGAGCATTGTCACATGTTGTTCACACAAAATCATGGTTTCTGCAAGACAGGCCTTGGAAGGGAAGTCACTAGTCCTTTACTAGGATTTTTTTATTATTATTATTGGTAGGCTTGCCCTCACCTACTATCACACCTGACAGTATGACGTGACGTCACAACATGGCAATCGATCCTATTCTTATTTGGAACGCATTGTATAATATAACATGGATAAGGTACAGGAAGGTGACATTACTATAATTTATTTAGTTCATTCACCTGCTTTAAAATCTTATTTAAGTAAAAGGACATTGTATCTTCAAGGTTTAATTGAAAATTATTTAGATACTTATCTATTTAGATGCAATCAAGGAACACAAGAATGTGTAAAATTCGAAAAAGACTGATAAATGTGTATGTACACACCTCGTCCTTACGCCATCCAACAATAAATAGGCGTATGACACCGGGACAGCTTTTAATGTTACAAAGCACAGGTCCGATCGTGTGCGGAGTACTGCAGCAACATACGGGCTGGTGCTGCAAAATGCCACCTGGCAGCTTTGGACTCGGTGAAAAGGCGTGTGAAGTGGCTAATTGATGATCCAGATTTGGTTAAATCCAATCTTCAAAGCCTTGAGCACAGGCGTAGGGTAACCAGCCTTTCGGTGTTTTACAGGTTGTATTTTAGAGAGTGTGCGCGGGAATTGCATGACTTGATTCCACCATCTCATTTCCACCATCGGACAACCCGACGTACGGCGAGTATCATCCCCTTACGTTGTTGAAACCTCTGCGGTCCGGACTAAGCGTTTCATCTCGTCGTCTATACCGCGTACATCGAAGGACTGGAACAATTTGCCTGCTGAGGTCTTCCCATCCGATTATAATTTGACTATCTTCAAGGCTAGAGTGAATAGGCTCTGAATAAACTAGTGCGCCTCACCATCAACGATTGCATCACTGCTTACCATAAGGTTATTGGATCGCAGTCCAGCACTAGTTTATAACAAATAAAAAAAAATGAAAAAAGAAATTTGACTGGCCTGTTGGTCTAGTGGTTAGTGGCCCTGACTGATATGCCAGATTTCGTGGGTTCGATTCCTACCCAGGACAAATGTTTGTGTGATGAGCACGATCATTTGTTCTATGTCTGGGTGTAATTTATCTATAATAAATATGTATTTAGAAATTAAGTATGTTTATTAGTTGTCTAGTACTCATAACACAAGCTCTGCGCAGTTTGAGACAGTGTGAAAGTCGTGGAGTATTAAATTAGTAAAAAAATGTTTTCTATCTTTTTAACCGACTTCAAAAAAAGAATTTTTTATTCAATTCGGTTGTATTTTTTTTTTTTTTTTTTTTATGTTTGTTACCTCAGATCTCAGTCGTTTATGGGTCGATTTGCAAAATTTTTTTTTCCCTTTATAGGATATGCTTCCAGATTGGTCCCATTTTTTTCAAAATCCAATTCTGATGATGGGATCCATGAGGAATCGAGGGAACTCCTCAAAAATTATAGGCAACCCTATAGTAAATTTGGTATTTTCATCAAGAACTTAAGCATTTACAGCCAAAAAGTAACATTTGATGAAGTGGAACTGATGAAGAAGACCAGAAATGGTCAACGGAACTTCACACTCAAATAGATATCACAATGAAGATAGTTAAGCGACTATGACAATACAAATAATTGAATGATTCTGAATAGTTACGTTGAAAATGGTATCATCGAAGTGATCTGATGATGATGATGGAGCCGGAAGGTAGGCACTGGAACTCCGTAATTAATCAATGTAACCTAGCCGTGTTTGGACTTATTAGAATTGTCATGAGATGCACTTTGGCTGTAAGGTACTATCGACTTGATCTGATGATGGAGCCGGAAGGTAGGCACAGGAACTCCGTAATTAATCAATGTATCCTAGCCGTGTTTGGGCTTATTAGAATTGTCATGAGATGCACTTTGGCGATAAGGTACTATCGAACTGATCTGGTGACGGAGCCGGAAGGTGGAAGGTAGACACAGTAACTTTATAATAAAACAATGTAACCTAGCAGTGTTTGGGTTAATTGGAATCGTCATGAGAAATAGGCACTCTGATTATAAGTGTATCGCAACTAAAAAGTGTAAAATAAAAACTTTTTACAAAAAAAAAATAACCGACTTCACTAAAAAAAACACTAAAAGGGTCAAAATAACTTTAATTTCGGAAGTCGGTGTTAAATAAGAAACAAATAATACCGAGAAACACCGACTTCCGAAATTAAAGTTATTTTGACCCTTTTAGTGTTTTTTTTAGTGAAGTCGGTTTTTTTTTTTTGTAAAAAGTTTTTTCTGACTGAAAACACATTCAATCAGCAATGTGAGGAACCACGTTGAGACCACCCGAAAAATTTAGTAGTATCAAAAAACGCGACCGCAAAAAAACGACTAAAATTTTCCAAACAAGTCCATTTTAGCAGTCTGATGCAGTTGATGAGATTTATTTTAGGGCCTGCGCATCTTTGAGACAAGACTGTCTTAGACAGATTTGTTAGTAGAGACTTTTAACAGACATTAAAAGATATCAGCAAATGAGGGCCCAGTAAGGCCAATGTCAAAGTCACTTTTAGCAGTCTGATGCAGTTGATGAGATTTATTTTAAGGCCTGCGCATCTTTGAGACAAGACTGTCTTAGACAGATTTGTTAATAGAGATTTTTAACAGACATTAAAAGATATCAGCAAATGAGGGCCCCGTGAGGCCAATGCCCACTAAGGCCGTGGGGATTTTCTGAAAAGGAAACCCGTAGTCTTAGAACTCGAAGGGCAACAAACCACACCTGTATCTTTCATACAGGTGTGGTTTTAGTATGCAAAAGTCTGACACGTTCTCCAGCTCTACCCAGAGTGGAAGAAGACATTGGATGATTTTCCCTTTAAAAAAACTGGGCAAGTGCGAGTCGGACTCGCGCCCTGAGGGTTCCGTACAAAGTTACATAGGTAAACAATTCAATTTCCAAATGGAGTCTCGAAGACTTTTCCGAATCCCAATTTTTTTTTTTGTTGTGACGTAACTACAAATTTACAGTTTTCAGATTTATTCCTATACCTATGCAATAAAACCTTGCTTTATGCAAAATTTCAGGATTCTGGGTCAACGGGAAGTACCCTATGAATATTGATTTTCTCGAGAGTGTCGAAATATACGATTTTTGAGACATAAACGTCTGTAGCTGTTTTTTTCGCTAACTGAGAAATTTTATTTTTTCACAGCTTCAAGAGACCGCAAACTTGAGTATATGGTTTTAATTTCAACTTAATACCTCCTCGCGTTCCCGAGATAAAGGGTCTTGACAGACAGACAGACAGACGGACGGACAACAAAGTGATAAAATAGGAATCCGTTTTTTTTCCTTTTGAGGTACGGAACCCTAAAAAAGCATACAATTCATACTCACCTGAGAATGCCGCAGGAATTCACTCGTAAGGAATTACAACCCGATTCCTGACCTATCCCAACCTCATTCGTATTGACGTCGTTGCTTTCACAATCAACAATATAAACATGAATTAAGTTACTCGCAATTTCTTAGTAAAACCTCACATTTGTCGCTGCTAAGGCGGTCATTGATTAAATCAAAGGAGCCTATGTATGTATGTATGTATGTAACACATCGATCATAATATGTCGTGATGGCCTCATTTAAATTCCATGAATTTGCACGAGTTTGAATAAGCAAATTGTTCACTTTTGAGGCCTTCTTCAGAAGTTTTAGTTTATTGCATTTTAAGGTTATGATTTTAATAGTTTGGTCAAAATATTGACGATGAGTAATGAACTAATGAGTAGCTCACCGTCCGGTCATCCGGTTAGGACCGAGGTCGAGTCGTCGACAGTGCGCTTCTAAAAGATATGTGAGCAAAACCGAAGAGGCCCTGTAGATTCGATGCCCGGAATGGCCACCGTGGTCTTTGAACGCTTAGAGTAACTGAAGGACACAGGGGAGCTATAGTCAGTAAAAGTCTGACACGCCCTCTCGCTCAGTCTTAGAGCGAGAGAAGTCATTGCATGATTTCCAACCAAAAAAAAAACCTACATATAGTAAAAATCTACACCAACTATAAGAAAAACTCCATGTTGATATTTAAACTTGAAATTTATCTAAATCTGGAACTTTACAATGCGTTCCAAATAAGAATAGGATCGATTGTCATGTTGTGACGTCACGTCATACTGTCAAATCACAAGAAATTGGGCAAATTTGAAGAACTCAGAGATGAACAAAATTGAAGAACTGGATTCTGATTGAACTTATTTCGTTCACAGTTCGTAAATAAATTAAATTTAAAAAAATTCTTGTTTTGCTCACCATAATAATTCTTCGATTTGACAGTATGACGTGACGTCACAACATGGCAATCGATCCTATTCTTATTTGGAACGCATTGTAGGTAGTCTTAGAAAAAAAACTGGCTAAGTGCGAGTACACATATGTTCCTTCTTTGCCCTTTGTGTTCCAGGACCAGGGCTTCGGCCCTGCTGGTCCCCTACGGTTTTGCTGACATCTCTTTGAGATGCACGTGAAACACTACGCGCCGCCGTCGACGACTCGGATTCGGTTTGGACGGCTACCTGACGGCAGGACGGAGAGCTACCCATTGCCATTGCAAGTGTCAGATGATGAAGCCACGGTTGTTAGGTAGGCACGGGAACTCCGTAAAATACTGATTAATTGAAAGAAGAACTAAGCGTTTCGCCTCGTCGTTTATACCGCGTACATCGAAGGACTACCCCCCTAGCCAAGTTACAATCGTTTCGTTTCGATTCTCTTTTCTTCGATCGCCTCGAGTAGGTCACGCCTCCGATTCCTTTATTCTGACGTCATCTCAACGCTCAGTCACGTGGTCAGAACAAAGAAATAAGAGGCGTGGCCGGCTCGAAGCGATCAACGAAAAGAGAATAAACGAAACGAAAGGAAACGGTTGTAACTTGGCTAGGGGGCTGAAATAATTTGCCTGCTGCGGTCTTCACGTCCGATTATAATATAAGTGTCTTCAAAGCTAGAGTAAATAGGCTCTTAGTAAACTAGTGCGCCTCACCATCAACGATTGCATCACTGCTTACCATCAGGTGGGATCGCAGTCAAGCACTAGTTTATATCAATAAAAAAAAAATACCCATACATGTATGGGCTGATTATTGTAAATTGTCATATTATGAAGGCGTGATTTGTAACTTTTATTGCGTAGTAAATACTTTGAGTGTGCAATATTTCAAAGTAATTATTATCAGCGATTAATCGATTTATAGTTCTTCGCGTTTTAGTTTAGAATTTCTATATAAATCGAACGTGTTATTGGAAAGCGAAATTGATGAATCTAAAAAAGGAATAACCTAGATTTTTGGAGTATTATTTAAATTGTACGTCAATCTTTTGGCAGTGTTGTGTCTTTTATATCGATATTTTCACGAAATTTTGCCTTTTCTACGTTAGTGGTACCTACAGTTAGTAATATTCTTTTTAATTTGCCTTGTGTGTGAATTGTGTCTGTCCTCAAGATAGTAAAGGTAAGTGAAAATTGATTATTACAATTTTATTATTTGTTATTCTTAGATATGTTATGAACGGCTTTTGCACTATAAGGTTAAATAATGATAACTTTAGCCGATGAGAGCCGGATTCGTCTTGATTTTTGTAACTTGCCACGCCTGGTATTTGACCTTACAAAGGTGAAATATCTCTTTTATTCCCCCGGCGCCTATTATCTTGACATATACCTTTAACGGCCCCGACTTACGAGTTGTAGGTCGCGGGTTCAAACACAGCCAGGCGCATTACTTTGTGTAATTTATTTCATCACCACTGCTCTCAAAACGGTGAAGGAAAACATCGTGAGAAAACCGGCATGTCCTAGAACCAAAAATTCGAAGACATGTGACATCCACCAACCCGCACTGGGCCCGCGTGGTGGATTACGGCCCATTCCCTCTCCTAGAGAGGAGGCCTGAGTCCCAACAGTAGGAACATTATAAGGCCGACTATGCTATGCTATGCTATACCTTTAACATGTAACTTAATAATCGCTTATCTTAAAAGCAGTATTTTCTGAATCAGCTACTGTACCTACCTATCGATTTAAAATAGGTAATTTTTTTTTAGGTTAAAAAAAATACCCATTTTGATAAATGGTGATTGCGTTACTAGCCTTGACTTGATTGCTAGATAGTGTGGCGACCATGGAGGTCACATTAATACTACTAACATGCAAACTGGCAAGATATACTTTTAAGGTTTATGTTTTAAAAAGTTTATAATTGATAGAGGAAAAAACAATATATTTATTTATTTATTTATGTACACACAAACACTTAAAATCGAAAAGAACAAATACAGATAAAAGAGTACAAAGATTCTGCTTATTTCTAACAAAATTTCTTCCAGCAGACCTGCGACAGGAGAGTTGGATGAGAGATGTAGACGCAGTGTGTATAAATAATATAGAGAAGAATTAAATATACTATATATTATCTAAATTAAATCATATAATACGTACATATATATCAATAACAATAAATAAATGTAAACATAAATAGATACAAACATAAATTAAATTATCTAAATACATATAACTATAATATATAACTTACGAGATAGTAGAGAGGTAATGTTCTTTGACTAGCTTTTTGAAGACAGATATTGTTTAGCGTCACTGATCTTAGCTGGAAGTGAGTTCCATAGTCGTACCGCATGAAAAGAGAAGGAGTTAGAATAAAAATGGGTTGGGAAATTGAGATGGTATTTAAGGTGGGATCTGCATGGGGCATCGTCAGGGCGAGTGAACGAAAAACGATCACGCAAGTAGCCAGGATAAGCAGGGTTGAATAGGATGTTGTACAATTATATTGATTGGGTTGATGGCTTTGCCGCCATAATCAGGAAGAGATGTGCCTCCCTACTCGCTTGCGTTCGTGGCAGCACCAATACTATACGAGTGTTTTTGCAGATAGGTGGGAGTCCCCCATGCTGCAAAGATGGGTGCGGCTTCATGTCAAAATATAGTTGTGCAATTTGTGTCTTTAATGCTTACTAATATTAGTTTTTAAGATAATTGTTACTAACAATAATATGGACCTCGTCCGAAATAAATGTTTTATTATTATTATTATATTGTTAGGGGGATGTCAATAAAAAATCTAGACGTAATTTTATATAAAAAATGTATTAGAAAAGTGCTTCATATAATATAATAACAGTAAATATCAGAAGCTTTTCATTTGCGTCTCGCTCTATCACAATAGATACCAATACCGATGTGCTACCAATGTTTTCCATATTAAAATATATTTTTTTATTCATTTTGTAATATATAAATCTTTAAATATAAAAACGAAATACCACTCACTGATTAATCACGAAATCTCAGAAACTATAAAACTATAACGGCGAGCAATGGGTAGCTCGTCGTCCGGCGGACCGAGCCCAAATCGTCGACGGCGCGTAGTGTTCCATGCGCGCCTCAAGGAGACGTCAGCAACCGTAGGGGCCCAGCAGGGTCCAAGCCTACTGGGGTCATGGAATACTAAAATACGTTAAAAGAAAAAGAAAAGAAAGAAAGAAAGAAAACATGTTTATTCTGCCCAAATAGACGCACAATAAAATATAGCAATCGGTCCGGAAACACAGTTGACTGATGTCTACATAGTCTGTGGTTGTCTACACAAAACACAGTCTGATCTTACAGCTTAGTCTAGTTAGTCTGTGGTTGTCCATTGTCATCCATTGTCTATTGCACCGACCGACAGAGACTGACATATTGACATAACCTAATATAAATAAAAACAATAATCTAAGAAAAACAGATAACAATATATAAATCTAAGTTGTGCGTCGCATCTAGGCAAAAATAGGTTGTTGCTCAGCTTATACCGTGACGCTGGGCAAATCCAGCAATCTACGATGCTGATTTTCAGCAACCACCGTTCTAGTGACACTTTGGCGCTCCCTCCGTGAGCTTATCTACTTTGAAAGGTTAGTACATAATGATATATACACATAGCACATGAACAATTTTTACAACACGAAGATTCACACAATGAAAACAACAACATTACAAATAGGTACTAAACAATAGAGAACTGCGTCCTGAAATACAGGCTCGGCCTAGCTCAGGCGCAGTTGTACATTTTTATTTCTTATGCATTTGTAAGTCACCTTCAATTTATTGCTTAAATTTGTACAATATTATTATGGAGAAATAAATTATTATTATTATTATTATTCCATTTATTTATTATATTACATACTTATTATATTTTTAAATATTTCCTTAAAAAAAAAACACATTAAAAAAACATTTAAAAATATAAAAAATAGTAGCCCACCGGCATCGGGAACAGAGTCCAAGCTGCCGGCGGTCAGGGCTCCTGAGAGAGGAACTTCCTAACGATACGCGCCGTGTCTAGGAGTACTGCTTTCTGGATCAGGCCCTTGATCCAGCTGCCCAACGAGAGCCTCCTCAGATGTTGTTCGAGGCTCTTGGCTATTAAGCCATTGGCCGTTACGACTATCGGCACAATGATTGCTCTATCCACTTCCCACATGTCGACAACCTCGCGAGCCAAGTCAAGATACTTAGTTTGCTTATCTTTCTCAGCTTTCACGAGGTTCTCGTCATGAGGGACCGCTATATCAACAATCATTGTGCGACGCTCTAGTCGATCTATCACCACTATATCAGGTTTATTGGCAACAATAGTCCTGTCAGTGATGATAGATCGATCCCAATATAACGTGATATTGCCATTGTCGAGAACTGGGTCGGGCACATACCTATAATACGGTACCTCTGATTCCACAAGATTGTATTTAAGAGCAAGTTGCTGGTGGATAATCCTGGCTACGAGGTTGTGTCTATGCAAATAGTCTCCGTTAGCTAGATGAGAACACCCAGAAATAATGTGTCGGATTGATTCCCCGGGTCGGTGGCATGCCCGACAGATGTCAACCGTACCGTCCTTCACAATATATTTCCGGTAGTTGTTCGTCATCATAACTTCGTCCATAATCGCAAAGACAAAACCTTCAGTTTCCCCGAAGAGGTCACCGAAACGCAGCCAAGATACGGACGCTAACAGGTCTACATCGGGCCCATGTAAGGCCCGGTAAAAGCGTCCGTGAAGCTCCTTGCTCTGCCATACTTCCCTGCGGTCATTAGTATCCAGTACTATAGGTTTGCGCCAGTTCTCGTTAGCCAAGGAGAGCGGAGTGAGGCCCTTGTCCACCGCTACCACATCTCGGTGCATACCCACGTCGGTTTTTAGGAAGTATTCCCTGAGACTGCATACCTCGCGGTTGTGCAGGGTCTTAGCATTTAAGAAGCCACGACCCCCGCACTTCCGCGGGATATACAGTCTCATCACCGATGACCGTGGGTGATGCATCCGATTTGCGGTAAGTAGTGTGCGGACCCTCCTATCCAGGGCGTCAAGTTCTGTCTGAGTCCATTTGAGTATGCCGAAAGAATACATCAATACCGGCATGACCCAACCGTTGAAAGCGCGCACCTTGTTTCCGCCTGATAAAAGACTATTGAGTACTTTATTTAGGCGTCCAAAGAAGCGCTCTTTCAACAATTGTTTCACGTCATCAGTATTGATGCCTAACGATTCCGACATACCCAAATACTTGTAAGTTTCGGTTGAGCAGAGGGATCTAAGGTGTATGGAATCCGAGAGTTGAATTCCCACGGATTCCATAATCTCACCTCTCTTTACATGTATGACTGCACATTTGTCCACACCAAATCCCATCCTGATGGCACTACTAAAGGTTTCAGTTACCTTCAGTAGCTCCACCAGTTGCAAGTTGTTGGGGGCAAAGAGTTTCAGATCGTCCATGTAAAGAAGGTGAGATATGACCTGACCGCCTCTTTTCAACCGGTAACCTAAGCCAGAACCCTCCAGCAGTGTGCTGAGCGGGTTCAAGGCTAGGCAAAACCACAGTGGGCTCAGACTATCACCCTGGAATATGCCACGCTCAATCCTTATCGGTTCGTTGTTCTCCTGAATCTGTCGACATCCCGGATAGTGAAGGACTGTTCTCCACTGTTAATCCTTTCACTCTGTCTTCTCACAGAATTGCAAACTTTCTAACAAATCCAATCCAGGGTTGGTCTCCACGAGCGCGTTGAGCAGCAAACAAATCCAATCCAGGGTTGGTCTCCACGAGCGCGTTGAGCATCGTTAGCATACGCGGTATAGGGGAGGTGGATTGAGCTACAGTGCGACAAAATGGGACATTAAATAATTAATGCTTTCTAGAGCGATCGTAATTATTCGGAACAAATAATTGACACAACTCTGCATCTGTGATGTATTATGATGTAACCTCTGGGGCTTCCAACTCAAGCAACCTCAGTTGGCAGGCAGTGACAAGGCAAACCGTCACCACAGTATAGATATATGGAACAGTACGGAAACTACGTACAAGTGTTCGAAACGGCTCACTCACACAAACATACGCATCGACGAGACTCCTAAGCGGCATTCGCTACTGACAGGACCCCGAGAAACGCTAAAGGGCCTATTACACTACGCGATATTCAGCACACGATATTAAGACTGTCTTATTTTTTGTTCCGAGTAAGACCGGTCTAACTCTTATTACACTACACGATATGTCGAATCATAGACTAAAACTGTCTGAATATCGAATGGTGTAATAGGCCCTTAAAGGGCTATACAAAAAATAAGACTGAGTCTGAATATCGTGTGCTGAATATCGCGTAGTGTAATAGGCCCTTTAGGAGTCTCGTTAATGCGTATGTTTGTGTGAGTGTGCCGTTTCGAATAAGTATTTGTAGGAGTTTCCGTACTGTTCCATATATCTATACTGTGCCGTCACAGAGTAAAAATAGTGGCTGTGACTATCAGTGTCAATCTATTAATTACTAACAGTAGGTACTAGACTACTAATGACTTGTTTCCCTTAGTACACTCATCCTACGTATCGGTACGACAGCTGGCATTTAGCGGCTAGACAGATACCTAGGTATACCTACTATCAGTCGTATTTGAATTAAAATTTCGTGATAATTCACCTATTCAAGAAAAACATGCTTTATTAAGAGCATTCATCCGTTAAAACTACGCAGAAGCCAAAATCAATGATTTCCGACGGACAATATAACAATAATGTGTTTAATTTCTAGATAAGATATTGACGTCATATTATTGGGAATTTCATAATCTAGTGTATGTTCCAAAAACATTTTCAAATGATCGTATAGTTTCCCCATTAGAACAGTTCTTATCCAAGCCGTTTTTAAAACTAGCGGTCGACGGTCTACGCAGATGCGAGATAGTAGTTAAACCGTGTATGGTAAACTTACAACATTTTACCTAAAAAAAAATGATAACATTGACTAGTACATGGCGCAAAAAAAAACACGATTGCTGTAAGTTTTCATTCAAGAAAAGTACTCTCAAAACTGTCATTTTTAGCCGTTTTTGGAGATATTAAACGTGTTAGTTTAGGATAATATATGAGGCATTTTTGTTTTTTTTTTGACTTATTAATTGAACGCATTTACGATCTATGACATGGTACAATAATTTTTTTAATAACTTATTTTTGTTTACACTACAATTGGAGATTAAACGAACTTACCTGAAGTGAAGTTCTATCCAAATTATACGAGTTGCTTCGTCCGAAGAGATTAGATAACATTGTAGTAATACGTCTAAGATATCGCCTTTCATCCACTAAGTTTGAGTTTTTTTTTATTCTGTGGGTATTTTGTCTTCCGTCTCGGTATGCCTGTCTCTGTCATTCATTTAGTTGAAAGTCTGGAACCTTTTAAATATTTCACCTTTATAGATTTTGGGAATTATCGGGGTTGGGAGGGAACTAATCTCTTCGGACGAAGCAACTCGTATAATTTGGATAGAACTTCACTTCAGGTAAGTTCGTTTAATCTCCAATTATACTTCGTTGCTTCGTCCTTTGAGATTAGATAACATTGTAGATTTTGAAAGATGGTGAAATATTAAAACACATATCATATTAATAATAATAAAAAATATTTATTACGATTGTTTGTTTCTCATTAATTTTATGTAAGTAATTAAATTATAACATTCTAACACAGTATATCAATCAGAGTTTAGGATTGATAAAGCAAATTGATTAGATTGTTCACATTGAATATCTCTATGATAGTATCTAGCAAAGACATTGGAGGTGCCACTCCACCCAGCGGTCTTTCGTATCGTATCAATATTTACACCAGCTTTATGAGCGGCTGAGGTGGCTGCGTGTCTGGTGGAGTGAGCAGAAAATATTGAGGTGTCAATTCCGCTAACTGACAACATGTCTTTTATCCACCGGCTAATAGTATTTGTGGATACCGGTTTATGTGGTTTTTTAATACTTAAAAATAGGCTATTAGCATTGTTTCTCAAAGACTTTGTCTTATCTATATAAGCTAGCAACGCTTCAGCCGGACATATTTCCGGACGGTCTTTATAAAATGGGATATTAAGACAAGGTTGATCTGAACCTGGACGAGAAGTTTTTATTAAACTATTTATCTTGATTAAAATGAGCTGACCATGGATAGTTATATTTTCTAATGTTATTTTGCTAATCGTCTGCACTCTATGTGCAGTTATTAGCATAAGCAAGGTAAGGGTCTTTTTAGTTAATTGTTCTAGACTTAAATTACAGTTTGGGTACAATTTCGATAGTGAATCTAAAACGATTGAGGGGTCCCAAGTGATATTATATTTAGGGACTGGAGGACGAAGTCTATAGAAACCTTTAAATAGCCTAGTGATACGATCATCAGACCCTACTCTCGATCCTAAGATCAAAGACAGAGCGGAGCGATGACTGTTTAAAGATCCGTATTGTAAACCAGAATTAAATAATTCAGTGAGAAAATAAATTACCATAGGAAATGACGCCTCATGTACTTCAATATTCTGAGTGTTACAAAAGCTTACCCAGCGTCGAATTGCAATTTCATATTGTTTAATGGAATTTTCAGACAAGGAAGCTATCATTATATCTAAAGCTGACGGTGGTACTCTTCTGTTCCGTAGTGCCGTCCTGATAACTTCCCTGCAATCAACGTGAGTTTCGGGAGACTGTTGGTAATAGATAATAACACATTATCAGAGGGGGTAAACTGAACCAAATCAGAACAGAGAAGTTTTTGAAACAGTGGAAACCAGGGTTGCGTGGGCCAAAAAGGGACCACAACAATACCCTCGGCCTTATCAGTTATTATTTTTCTTAAAACTTTTAATATAACCGCAAAGGGAGGGAATGCATAGAAAAAAAGATTTGCCCAGCTTAGAGTAAAAGCGTTCACTGCAAATGCACCCGGGTCTCTATTCCATGAGATGTACTTGACACATTTGTTATTTAACCTAGATGCAAAAAGATCAATTTTAGGTTGCCCAAAGGCCTGTACAATCTTTTCAAAAGCATTATCTTTAATCTCCCATTCGGTATCGGGGTGAGATTTTCTTGACTCCGCATCTGCTATTTCGTTATCTTCTGAACTTATGTATGAAGCGAATACAAATATACCACGAGCTTCACACCATTGCCACAGAGATTTTGTGATTTCAGTTAGATGTGGAAATCTTATTCCACCCATACGGTTGATGTACGAAATAGCAGTTGTGTTGTCAATACGTAATAAAACTTGACAATTTTTTAATCCCTTTGCGAATATTTGTAAACCCAGGAACGCTGCCAGGAGCTCTAAATGATTTATATGTTTAATACATTCTGAATTACTCCACTGGCCACTGGCGGTCTCCTCACCGCATGCTGCCCCCCACCCTTTTTTGCTAGCATCAGAAAATATTTCTAACGAATAGCTGTCTTGTCTAATAGGATTGACTGCGTCATCAATTGATTTTAACCACCAGGAGAAATCATCCTGCAGGTACTGTGGTAAAGACATATGGCTATCGTAATTATTCGTTTGACACAATGCAAGGTATTTGCATCTTTCCATTTGCTTAGTATAAAGCCAACCGTACTGAATTGCGGGGCAAGATGAAGTGAGAAGGCCTACCAAGCGTGCAAAATGTCTTATTTTACAACGTGGTTTAAATTGGAACGATTGTAATTCTTGTTTTATTAAGCTTCGTTTATCTTTAGGCAAGCTGACATGGAATTTTTTCGTGTCTATTAAGAAACCAAGGTATTTGCAAACGTTACTCGGAATCATGCAGCTTTTTTCCATATTAATAATAAACCCTAAGGTCTCTAGAATTTTTCTTGTTTGGAATATATTGTCTAGGCAATCTTGATAATTGTTAGAAATAATACAAATGTCATCTAAATAAATAGATGACAGATAGCCCAACGATCTCAATAGACAAATGACCGGTTTTAATAATTTCGTAAATACAAATGGGGCTGTGTTTAGGCCGAATGGTAAAACATTGAATTGATATATTTTACCCTCGTACTTAAAACGTAAGTACTTTCTATAGTTTGGATGTATAGCTACGAGGAAATAAGCATCCTTCAAATCAAGGGTGGACATGAAACTATTTTTTGACACTAGTTTTAAGGTTGTTCTCAGATCTTCAATTTTAAAATGTTCAGTTTTAATGTGCTTGTTTAAGGACTTTAAATTTAATATAAATCTGCTTTTACCATTAGGCTTTTTGATCAGGAAATAACTAGAGAGAAACTGTCCTTCCTCTGGTTTGCAATATGAAATAGCTCCACTGTTTATAAGATCAGTGATAGCCACCCTGTATTGAAGGGATTCTAAAGAAGATAATGCAGGTAAACTAGGTTCGAATGACTGATGAACCGGTTTCGTAAAAGGTATCTCGTAACCTCTTATCCACGACAATATAACAGGATCATTGGTTATCAATTTCCATTGATCATAAAAAAATGATAATCGACCAGCTGAACGTACCAGGTTTAGCGCCGGGGGGCTTGGCGCTGCTGCAAGCGCGGCGGCTGTCGCTGTCGCGGGCGCTGTGGCGGCTCCATCCTCCTGGCTGCTCCCGCTTGCCGCGGCACCGGCGGGAACGGAGGCCTCTGGTTTAAAGGCTGAGTTGGGGCCTGTTTTGGTCTCTGCGCTGGCATAGCTCTTCTAAATGGTGTGTTCATTTTCATTTCAGCGCCAGATTTGGATATGGCTTTTGCAGCTCTTATGGTATCGGTCAGTTGTTCACCGAATAAGAAATTATCGATTTTTGTGTTAAACAAATGATCTTTGATGTCTTTTTTTATTGTAGAACATATAAAACTACGTCTAGTCATAGACTCGTTGTGTTGTGAGTCACACAACAGTCGACCTGCCTCGATCAGTAATTTTATTACTGTCTGGTCCTTGTGATCCGAGGGGAACAAAGTATTGAGAGCTTCGCTAATACAAGAAATACTTGCTGCTACTTGTACCTGTTTATTCTCCAGAGCTTTGTCTTTTTTGATGAGCACATCAGATAAAGCAGCCTTTATTTCTGGATTTAACTTCGGCGCGTCAATCTTTGTGCAGTTTTTTGGGACAAGATGTTTTTCTAGTAGTTCTTTTCTGGCATCCCTTGTCAAGCCTGTCGTTGCAATGTGTTCCCAGTGAACAGATAATTCACCCCTAATATCTGGTCCATACATTTTTTCCTTGGAAGGTGTGTCACCCAAAAGATTCAGAATCTCTTCATTAAGTTCGGGGGGATTGAGCGCTGCTTCAACAGGCAATTCAGACTGGACTGTCTGTACTGCCTCTGTAGCAGGGAAGTCAGTAAGTGAGGTGGGCGTACCCAGTTCGGGCGCTTCCGCATCTAAAACCGAAACTGACTCGACTTCGGGCTGAACTTCCATTTCATCTGAAATATAATAAGTAGGTACCTGTTGTAGGTATTGGAGATACTTGCGCGGCGATAGTTCTTTGAAACTATGCACAACACTATTAAATAGCTAATCTGTACCTACGTATCTACATAAGCTTTAAGTAGGTCATGAAGGTAGATAAAAGTAGGTCATGTGAAGGGAACATTCATTTCAAATGTACACAATCACTAATATGTAGGTAGGTATATAATTAGTTCAATGGGTTGGGAGTAAAAAAATATGTGCAGGTTACATCCCCGTAAGATGTACACAGCACTAATAAGTAACTAAACTATACCTACGTACCTACATAAGATTTAAGTAGGTCATTAACTAATGTGAAGGTAACATTCCTTTCAAATGTACACAATCACTAATATGTAGGTATATAATTTTCCCATTGAGTTGTAAATCCAAAATTCTGTGCAGGTAACATCCCCATAAGATGTACACAACACTTTTGGAAGCTGACTCCATGTTAGGTTATGATACGGATATAGTCCTTAAAAACTATTCACAATATCTTTCTTATAACATTTATAAGAAAACACTTCAGCTTACCTTCCCGATCCGATAGGTGAGGCGACGGAATAATATTCGTCGATGAGCTACTGCTTTCGGAAGAAGTTCGAACTCGCGACCGTTTGGCATGTTTTCTGATCTTTTTTTCCAATTTCCGAAGTTTTCTTCTTAAATAATCACTGTCATCGTTTTTGTGGCCACGTTTCGGCATTCTTAATTGAAATTTTTAACGATAAAAGAAAGATTATTTTCCTCTTGAAAGAAAGTAAGTGGTGATCGGCGACGCACTAAAACGCGAATGAATGACAGAGACAGGCATACCGAGACGGAAGACAAAATACCCACAGAATAAAAAAAAAAAAAAAAAAAAAAAAAAAAAATCAAACTTAGTGGATGAAAGGCGATATCTTAGACGTATTACTACAATGTTATCTAATCTCAAAGGACGAAGCAACGAAGTATAATTAATTATTTAATATCACTATATAATAGACGCGAAATCGCGTCAGCGCTTTGTACCGGCCGAGGTCTTTCAGATTTTTAGTCTTTCTATTCTACAGTGATACTAAATAATTAATTGTATTGTAGTGCACATTATTGTTATATTTTCCGTCGAAAATCATTGATTTTGGCTTCTGCGTGGTTTTAACGGATGAATGCTCTTTTAAGCTAGAACTACATTACGCACACGTGTGCCACACACGCCGATCTGGGCGCTTCGGTCTCCATACATTTTATATGGAAACTAGTCTTGTAGAACTACAGTTGATCCACGCCACGCGACGCTACGTACGTGGCGCCGAGCCAGCGGTCCTAGAAATTTAGCGGAAGATGGTGGGGGCAAACCACGCGTCTGATCGTGTGCGTAGTGTTGTTCTATAGTCGCTAGATCGAAAAAAAAAGTCGCTAACCACATCAAAAATCCGCTAGATCTAGCGACAAAGTCGCTAAAACGAGTGTTGCCGTTTTAGCGACTTTGTCGCTAGATCTAGCGGATTTTTGATGTGGTTAGCGACTTTTTTTTTTCGATCTAGCGACTAAAATAAATTTAGCTACTTTTAGCGACTTTTTGTGTGCAAAGTTGACTACCAACCCCCAGTAGTGTAGTGAAATTAGAAGAAGCAATTTTTTCGATATTGTAAATACAGACATATTTTAGTTCAAATTTAAATGTAGTTACTAGCAACACTACGAATATTGCTATTGGTTATCTTTGACTTTTTGGCGGGAAGTTGAACTAAGCGCGCCTTTTTTAATTTTCTGTTTTCCGAAAATTGATTTTACGTGTATATAATTATTTAATTTTGCTGTAAATATAGTCTGTACAAAGTATATAGGGTAAATATAAAAATGAGTGTAAATAGCGACGGGGGCGAGCCCCCCGACAAAGAACCTAAAAAAAGAAAACTTGATGCGAGTGCATCAGACTACAAAATGTTTACCAAAACAAATTATAAAAGACAATTTCCCGAGCATCACAGCACAGAGTGTATTGTGTATGTGGAATCACAGGACAATGATAAGCTGGGTAATAGAAACCCTATTACCCTAACAAAACTATTCACGGAACAAGTAAAAGGTATTGTAGGCGTCCATCGGATAAATGCCTACAAAATTGGTATCACGTTTAAGAAACCAGCGCCAGCTAACAATTTTTTAAAAATGGACCATTTTCTATTCCGAAACAAACTGAAAGCTTTTGTCCCTGCCAATCTAACCGAAACGACAGGAGTACTACGATACGTACCTAAAGAATTGAAAAACGAAGAGATATATAAGAACATCACATGTGACGCTGAAGTAATCTCAATAAAGCGTTTTATGAGAAAAATTGATGGAAAGCTTGTCCCTTTGGGGACAATAGCTGTAACATTTGCAACTACAGTATTACCTCAATATGCATACCTGAATATGTTTCGGTACAAAGTGCACGAATACGTGCCTTTTACTACAGTGCTATAAATGCCTAAAATTCAATCATTCAGCCAAGGTCTGCAGAAGCGAACAAATGTGCTCATCCTGTGCCGGCCGCCATTCGTACAAAGAATGTGACGTCGATGAGATAGTATGCATTAACTGTAGTGGACATCACCTTGCAATATCGAGAGATTGCCCAATTAAAAAGAAAAAATGGAAGAAAAGAAAAATAAATATACCAACCTGAAACAATCCTTTGCCACTGTGGTGAGTACACCACCCATGCATCCCATTACCAATCCTACTACCTTTCCAACTTTACCCAAACCTGTAAATTGTTTAAATGCAGAACAAATAATTGACAATGACATTATAATCAATGCAATAATTAAATCACTAATCACTTTAGGAAATGATAAGGATAATAGCCCTATTACAAATAAAAAAATCAAAGAGATATTATTAGCAAATTTAATTAATTAATGGATACATATTTAAATATAGCCCAATTCAACATACAGAGTTTACAGAGCAAGAAAGCCTTATTAAAATCATTTCTTTTTGAACACAATATTGATATATGTTTATTAAATGAGACCTGGCTTAAGAATACAAGTATAATTCCAAATTTTACACCATATAACCTTATACATAAAAATTCAGAAAATGCACATAATGGAGTAGCTATATTAATTAAACAAAGTTTACAGTACAAAGTTATAAATACCACTTTCTATGAATCTGTACAAAATATCTGCATAACTATAGAGACATCTATTGGCACTTTAAGCATTCTTTGTGTATACTGTCCTCCCACTAACAGGTTTGATACTTCTAAAATGAAAAAGATTTTACAGGAAATCTCTAAACCATGCATCATCATGGGAGATTTTAATGCACATCACATCATGTTTGGATGTTCATCAAACAATAACAGAGGCAACTGTCTATTCAATTTAATTGATGAGTTTGACTTGTGTGTTTTAAATGATGGTAGTGCTACAACTGTTACATATCCAAATAGAAATCCGTCTGCCATTGATTTAAGTCTAGTTAGTCCCACATTAGCCCCACTATGTGAATGGCGCGTTCACGATGATCCAATGGGCAGCTATCATTATCCGACTCAGGTAGTTGTAAATGTAAAGCCTTCCACATATGAGATCCGTCCTGTAGAAGAAAAATATATTTATAGTAAAGCAGATTGGGCTAAGTACTATAATCTATCACAGTCCTGTTTTTCTGAATTAGATATCAATAACACGGAACCAATAAATTTATACAACAGCTTTGTAAACACCTTATACAAAATCCGATCAGAAACAGTTCCAAAACAAAAGTCAAAACAAACTCCCAAAGTCATGAGAAAACCTGCTCCCTGGTGGAATACAACATGTGATGATGCTGTAAAAAAATCAAAACAAGCTTTAATACAGTACAAAACATCACCAAGTATTGCCAACTTCATAAACTACAAAAAGATTGATGCTCTAAAGAAAAAAACATTAAAGGAAGAGAGTGTTAATTCTTGGCATGACTTATGCAGTACTTTTAATAGAATGACACCTATTTCTAGTATATGGAGTCATATTAAGCGATTTAAAAGAATAGGTTCTTCTCATAACCGATATCTAAATGATGAATGGGTGCCAAGTTTCTTAGAAAAAATATCAGATCCAACTCCAATCAATATGAATAACCTTATGAACATATTGAATCAATCTGCTGAGAATCAAGTCAACTCCTTTCTTAATGAACCATTTACTTTAAATGAACTGTATATAGCACTCAAGAGTAGGAAAGACACAACACCAGGATTAGATAACATTCCATATATATTAATCAAAAAATTACATCCAAATGCAATAGAAATTTTATTACAAATTTACAATAAATTATGGAATAGTTTGCTGATACCACCATCATGGAAAACACAATGTGTTATTCCAATCTTAAAACCAAACAAAGTAGCAAATAATCCTTCATCATATAGACCTATTTCCTTGTCATCATGTTTAGGAAAACTTTTTGAAAACATGTTAAAGTTAAGAATAGATTACTTTGCGGAAACACAAGAGAAGCTGCCAGATGTTCAGTTTGGATTCAGGAAAGGCAGAAGCTGCTCTGAAAGCTTTGTTTCTCTAATATCTGATCTTAAAAAGGCAAAACTCAGTCATTCTCACCTTATATGTGTTTTTCTAGATGTCAAAGGTGCCTTTGATAATGTTAATATTGAAAGTCTGATCAAGATTTTACATGAACTGGAATTACCAAGTAAAATTTTAAAATGGATACTAGATTTTTTGTACAATAGAACTTTATTTGTTAAATTTAATAATAAACTACATGGACCTAAACTTGTTAACAAAGGGACAATGCAAGGTGCTACAATTTCATCTTTATTATACAATTTATATACATCTCAGATCCTTAATTTTGTAGACACATCCCAAGTTAAAATATTGCAATTTGCGGATGACTTACTTCTGTACACTGAAAATCAAGACTTGAGCTTGGCTGCTCATAATATGAACACAGCATTAAATCAACTTCAGTATTATTATAATAACACTTTAAAATTAGAAATCAGTTCAGAGAAAAGTACAGTATTGGTCTTTAGTAAGGACCCATTTGCTCAGTCTAATATAAACATTGTTTATAATAACAAAGCAATTCCTATTGTCAATCATCATAAATTTCTTGGTGTTATTATAGATAATAAGCTTAAATTTGATAAGCACATCAACTATATATGTCAGAATGCCATGAAGAGCATAAATGTAATGAGAAGCTTAGCAGGCACATTCTGGGGTTCTGATCCAAAAACTCTTAATATGCTGTACAAGAGTATAGTCAGAAGCCACTTTGATTATAGTTCCTTGGCTTACATGAATGCAAGTAGTACATTATTAAGAAGGTTAGATGTTATTCAGAATATGGGTTTGAGAGTGATAAGTGGTGCTATGCGGACCACTCCTATTAACACTATGGAAATTGAAAATTGCATACCTCCATTGTCCTTGAGACGTTTACAGCTGGCTGAGAGATTTTGCTTAAAAGAGTTGTCTAGTAAGAACAGCTTAGTCCTCAATAGAGTTTCACACCCTGCAGGAATCACACAGTCAGCTGAAACCGTCAACACCTCAGCTAATACTCTTATCTCAGGTTCCTTACCTGAAATTCCAACCATACTGTCATGTATAAAAAACCTAACTAAAAACATGCACACCTCTATCAAGTGGCCAATTTACAAATGCCCTTATGACATTTTGCTGAGCTACTTTGACATTAAATGTCATTTAAACTCGGTAAAAAATAAATTTGATTACTTGGAACTGTTAGATGAAAAGAACAATTTTTATATTATATATACTGATGGTTCCAAGAGTGAATATGTTAAGGCTGCATATTATGATCCACAAAGGACAATAACAAAATGCTACAAAATACCAGACATATGTAGTATATTTACTGCAGAAGGTTGGGCAATATATTCAGCTTTGTTATACGTATATACAAATGTAAATAGTGTAAATATATTAATTGTTAGTGATTCTAAGAGTGTACTTACCACTCTATGTAATAGTAATTTAAATTATAAACAAAATTATATAGTGATAAGAATTAAAGAAATGATTAGAAAGTTGGGAAAAAATGTGGAATTTTTATGGGTTCCCTCCCACAGTGGCATAATAGGAAACGAGATAGTCGATCAGGCGACTCGTGGCAACCATGACGAAGACTTAACAAACTCATTTGAAGTACCTTTTACCGACTATTACCATCTGATAAAAATGTCTTCAAAGAGAATGTGGAAAGAATATTGGGACGCTACGGTAGAAACAAAAGGAAAGTGGTATGCAGAGTTACAACAAAACTTACCGACAAAACCGTGGTATAATGGATTTAAATATATAAATCGAAAATTTATAACTTGCATAAACCGTTTGCGTTCTGGCCATTGCTTAGTTCCGGCTCATCTTCATAGAATGAAGATCATCGCGAATGACAAATGTATACATTGTTCACAAGTGAATGCCGATATAAAACACGTTTTATTTGAATGTGAAACGTTTGCCATTCAAAGACTGATACTTGTCAGTGAAATTAGTGATGTGGCAGAAGAAAATTCGTTAAGTGTTCCCCGCCGCGTCCAAGATTTATTATCAAACTCTGTCTATTTCATACCTGTATATAAATTCATTATAAATACTATCGAAAAAATATGATAATAGGAATTATTAGTATTACTCAAATGTTTAGATAAGATTTCATGTAGATAACTTTTTACTGTTTGCACATTGATGTTATGGTCTCAAATTTTTTCTTGTTCTTGAATAAGATTAGTAATAAGATTAAGAATAAGACTTGTAATAAGATTTTTATGTTAGTTATAAGTGTTCCTAGATTTATATAGACTTCTTATAATATCTATTATTCCGACTGAAGGACTTTGTATCCAGGGTCAAGAAATAAATTTAAAAAAAAAAAAATGCTATTGGTTTTTCGGGAAATCCCCTACCAGAATGACGTTCGATCTTGAAGTTCAATCAGTTTGGTGCCTCTCACTCTATCAAACGTTGCATCAGATATCACTGTTTCTTTCTTTTTCATTTCATTCATTTATCACCACCGTTCAGAGAAAGGAAGGAATAACCAGTTTCTATGTTACGTTTTCGCAGAACAAACCTGTTTGTCAAAGTGTGAATAGTGTATTTGTTTAATTGTCGTAATTTTTAACAAAATCTAATAATTGTGGAAATGGAAATTCCTTTAAAAAAGAAGTCTTATGCTCAAAGGTATAGACCAGAATGGGAACAACAAGACGAGTTTAAAATGTGGTTAAAACCTGTTATGACTGATCCCACTAAAGCCTTTTGCTCGTTTTGTCACAGTGAAATATTCGCAAAATTAAATGACTTAAAGAAACACGCCGATACAAAAAAACACAAACAAAAATGTGAAACGATTTCAAAAAATCAGCAAATATGTTTTACTCCAGCTCCTAAAGTGAACAGGTGTACCCAAAAAGCCGAAGGTAAGCTTGCCTTATATATAACGGAACACAGTGCAATTTGTCAAATAGACCATCTGTCAGAATTGTGCAAAGATGTGTTCGCAGATTCAAAATGTGCTGACATAAAAATACATAGGACGAAGTGCACTCAGATTATCAACCAGGTTCTAGCACCACATTTCAGAGAAAACCTTGTCAAAGATATTGGCAGCCAAAAATATAGCCTTATTTTGGATGAATCCACAGACGTTAGTGTTATCAAATTCATGGGCGTAATTGTGAGATATTTCAGTGTGACACAAAATTCTGTTGTATCTGCTTTTCTGTCGCTGGAGCCTGTAGAACGAGCTGATGCTAACGGCCTTGTCTCATCATTAGTAAATTGTGTACAATCACACAATTTATCGCTCCAAAATTTGGTTGGGATTGGGACTGATAACGCTGCAGTAATGACAGGGTGTCACAACAGCGTATACGAAATACTCAAGAGGCAGTACAATCTACCCAATTTAATTCTAATAAGATGCATCTGTCACTCCCTACAATTATCCGTCAGTCACGCGTCTCAGCACTCCATTCCACAACATATTGAATTTATGATAAGAGAAACCTATAAGTGGTTCTCAATCTCATCAAAGCGCCAGCATGAGTACAAGGAGCTATACAGCCTCATTAACTGCGGCGACGAACCTCTTAAAATTCTTAAAGTTTGTGATACTCGCTGGCTGTCTATAGAGCCAACTGTTGCCAGAATTTTGACACAGTGGGAAGAGCTTAAGTTACATTTTTCACTCACTAAAGATAAATGCCACACTGCAGATTTATTGAGTGGAATGTACAGAGACGAAGCTAATCGTTTACATTTCATATACCTGAAAAGTGTTCTAAATGATGTGCAAATGGGAATCAAGATCTTCGAAGGAGAGAACACAGATCCTGTCAAATTATTATTCTCATTGATGAATTTATTGCGATCAGTCTGTAATAGGATATTGATACCGAACTCCGCAACAACTGAAAAAGATTATTTGACCATTCAAATTGATAACCACCTAAGCCCAGTACCTCATCTCGGATACATGTTTGAGTCCCACGTTGCTAAAGCCAATTTACCATCCCAAACAGTTGCAACAGTTAGAAAAAGTTGTATTGATTTTACCGTGCGCTTGGCAAAAGAAATTCAAAACCGCTTACCCAGCAATTACATGGCCTTACAAAAAATGACACAATTATCTGTAGACAATACTTTAAAACAGTTAAAAGATAACTCAATCGCTGAACTCGCTGTGGAATTAGGTTTTGAGGAGGACAAAATTGAAAATATTTTAAAACAATGGCACAGTATTAACTTTGTAAAATGGGACATCATGACTACAGATACTGTACAATTTTGGGCTCATGTATTAAAATACAAGGACGCTGCAGGTTTTAACACGTACAAAGACATAGCAGACTTAGCCATCACAGTTCTGTCGTTACCACATTCAAACGCAGAAGTGGAACGAATGTTCAGTCAAATGAATATTATAAAGAACAAACTGAGGAACAGGCTGGCTTCAACCACTTTAAACTCCATACTTCTTATAAGGAATCAGTTAAAGATTTTAAAACGAAATTGCCATAGCTATGTCTTGCCAGATGATGTCCTGACCAAAATCACTAAAACTATTAAAAAACCAAGTACTTCTACAGTGGAACCATCAACTTCTGCTGCTTCAGCGCCATTAGAAGTTGTCGAAGTCGAAAATGACGCAATAGATAACGAAATTTTTGCTTGTTTAAACCTATAGAGATTTTATTATTATGATTAAATACTTAATTATAAAAATTTGCTTTTATTTACACCATATTTTGTTATCATGGAATATTTTGAAATATTTAGCTACTTCTAGCGGATTTTTTTATTCGTTTTTTTTAAAAATCTAGGGACTATTGCATCGAGGTCTAGGGACTTTTTTTTTTCCTAAACGGCAACACTCACTTGTTAGGTTTCCACCTGGAGCCGTGTGCAGGGCCGCACACGATGTCAGGACGGACGATTGTTAGGTTTTGTTTCTGATAATAAATAGTACCTTAAGTTTTTAAAGATAATTGTTAAAATAAGTTAAAATTGTAAACATTAATGTTTCAGACGTCTGTCGCGTCATTCCACGAGCGACGACGGCCCGAGTAACATCTGCGGTTAAATTAAAATAACGAAGATGACTGATAAACAGTTATTTGAAAAGGTTTGCGCAGTATCCTGTCACATAATAACGTAAAACTTAAAAAATATAGAGATACCAACATGAAAAAAAAAACCGGTCAAGTGCGAGTCGGACTTGCAAAAAATTGCTAAAAAGTTACGTTTATTGTGTGAGCGTCCCACTTTATTTAAAAAAAAAGTTAAAATAAAGTGGGCGTGTAAGAAAAAAAAAGTATAGTAAATTACAACAAATGTGGAGCAGTTAATAGACACATTTACACAATAGTATGACTTACTAAGGGGCCACATGTGCAGAAGCAGTCATTGCCAGCCATATACTTTTAACAACCATATTATAACCATGTAGAGGACATGGTTGTTGAGGACAACCCAGTTACTGGGCAACATGATATCCTGATATCCATGAGATCCTTGCATAGACTGATGGTCAGACTTTCTGCGTCTGACTGTCTGTCATCATCATCATTTCAGCCGAAAGACGTCCACTATTGGACATAGGCCTCCCCCAAGTGTCGCCACAATAAACGGTCCTGTGCGTCTCGTATCCATCGGATTCCTGCAACCCTTGCCAAGTCATCGGTCCACCTTGTAAGCCTTCCAACGCTACGTCTTCCGGTACGTGGTCGCCATTTCAGAACCTTTCGGCCCCAACGGCCATCCGTTCTGCGAGCAATGTGCCCTGCCCATTGCCATTAAGTTTGGCGATTCTTCGTGCTATGTCGGTGTGTCGATCACGCAAGGAAACTCTGAGCATAGCCCTTTCCATTGCCCTTTGGGTGACTTTAAGTCTTCTGATGAGGCCCATTGTAAGCGACCACGTTTCGGAGCAATACCGCATAGCGTGACTACCTCCCCCCTAGCCAACTCACAAACGATAAACGTAAACTCTCAGTAGTCTTTAATAGATTTTCAACTTTATATTATTGGATATAAAGTTGAAAATCTATTGAAGATTACATAGTGTTTTCGTTCGTTCCGGTCGCTAACGCTCAGTAGTCTTTAATAGATTTTCAACTTTATGCTCTTAGGTATAAAGTTGAAAATCTATTGGAGATTACTAAGCGTTCACGTTTATCGTTTGCAACTTGGCTAGGGGGGCTGTAGCGACTGTCAAAGATATTCAAATGACAACTGCGATCAACCGCTTTACGTGCATTTTAAGGCAAGGGGTGTCACTGAGTCCCGTGTGTTTAATGTGTAGTAGGGAAGACTCCGTATCGTAAGAAATTCATAATGTAAAAACCCAATTACACAGAATTGGTTTACGTAATTCATGTGTAGATAAGTCCTGTATTATTTATAAACATTTGTACCTACAGAATGACATCTTTATGTAGTTTGATTTTATGTGCGTCATCCACGTCAGTCCATGCAACAGTTTACTCGTATTTTTGAAGGTGGGATACTATCAAATAACTTCTACCCATCGAGATATAAGTACTAACGTACTAGAGAAGCTACGTCAAATAACTGAATTGTCCTATTTTCGTAATTTGAATCTTTAGTTCGCTGCAGCGCTAAAATAATAACAATTCGTCTAAACCGTAACTAATTTACCACAGCGCTAGATTTGCTGCGGAAGTGTATTTATTCTCGGCGAAAAGGTCTTAAGCGCCATGTAAATCACGGCACTTACGCGTTTTCTTCGACAAAGTGCGGCGCGATCGCCGCAGTTGAACGAGACAAAGTAGGAATTTACGGTGTCTTCTCTAGTACGTTAGTAGGTACTTATATCTCGATGCTTCTACCGCTCTGGGTGGAGCGAGAGGGAATGTCAGACTCTTCTTCGCGTTCCGGGGCCGTAGTGAATCTTCGAATAATCCCAGGTCTCCGGATGCAACATTTTTAAGGCCCTAGCTCCTGAGCAGTTTTTTTTTTTTTTTTGCCATAAAACAGTGACTTTTGAATCCTACTCCTCGGTAACGGCTAAGTCTAAAAATATAATTATGTTTATTAAAAATTCATGTACAATTTTATCAACATTATGTTTTTTTTCGTATGACTAATATAATTGCCAAAAAAAAAATAACGACATGATAATATATAGGGTGACTGGCAATTAGTGTACGATACTTAAACACGTGATTGTGCTCATGATAACAAACAATTTTTATTATGGGAACAAAGCCGAAATCACGAAAAAAATATCAGCTGTTCAGTACATTAGGCAAACATAAATGTATTGAACAGCTGATTTTTTTTCGTGATTTCAGGTTTGTTCCCATGGTAAAAGTTGTTGGTTATCATGAGCACAATCACGTGTTTAAGTATCGTACACTAATTACCAGTCATCCTATATATATAGGATATATTAATATGTTATATTTTATTTACCATCATCCGTGCGTCACTGCGGGGTGCCAGCTGAAAATCATGTACATAGCATATGTAAGGGCTTGTATACAAAACTGCGAAACGGCGCGATGCGAATTCGCAACGCAGAAAGCTGCGACACGAGTTGCGATTTCGTGCAGCAAGGCATCTCCCTTCCACAATTCGGGTGACCATTCCTTCGACGACCGTCAACTGTACTGAAAGTATTAATTGTAAACTAGGTCGTGACACGGATCGTAAAAAGAAGTGCTTACTTCTAATATTGCTAAGAAGATACAGGAAAAAGAAACAGAAGATTCTGTCATCGCAGAAATGCGTGATGCGTATTAATTCGCAAGTTCTTGCGATGCGTCACTCAAGCTCGCAGATTTTTACGATGCGACGTCGCATCGCAGTTTTGTGTACAAGCCCTAAATCAATCAATATTTCGCAAAGAAAATGGTTTTAAAGGTCAGCGAGGCTCTGTGCGGGCGCAGACGGCAGTACGAGTATGTGTGCATTTAACTCCGATCAGATGTTCAAGGGACTATAAGCCTTAACAGGTTTTTAAGGACACTTCCTTCGGTTGCCCATTGCGTTTCAAGGCCATGGTAACTCTTTCGGTCTATCCCCGTGTCTCTGACGGGCATCGGCCATACTGGGCTCTTATGGTTTTGCTGTCATGTCTTCGAGGGGCGTGTGGATAGCTGGACAGCGAGCTACCCATTGCTCGCTGTCCACAAGCAGTTGCCTGGGAACTTGGATAACTTGCAATGAGGTATGAGGATATACTGAACCAGTAATCTCGATGGGGCCTCCCTTTACGTGATTCTCATTCTTGCAATATATCTGTACATAGTCTTGGGCTGATTGCATGATAAAGGAAAAGAAAAAAAATAGGGCTAGTGCGAGTCGGACTCGCGCACTGAGGGTTCCGTACAAACTTACCTATGAAAACAGTTCAATTCCCGAATTGAGTTACGAAGATTTCTCCGATTTTTTTTTTTGTGACGTAACTACAAATTTACTGTTTTCAGATTTTTTCCTATAGGTATCTATAGGTACTATAAGACCTTGCTTCATGCCAAATTTCAGGATTCTAGGTCAACGGGAAGTACCCTATGAATTTTGAAAAGCAAGTTTTTTGCGACATAAACGGCCGTATCTTTTTGTTTCGTTAACTCAAAAATTTGATTTTTTCACAGCTTCAAGGGTTCGCAGACTTGAGTATATATGGTTTTAATTTCAATTCAGTACCTCCACGCGTTCCCGAGATAAAGGGTTGACAGACGGACGGACAACAAAGTGAAGATAAGGGTTCCGTCTTTTCTTTTGAGGTACGCAACCCTAAAAAAGAAATATTACTATGTTTAGGCAAAGATATACGATGTAGGAAAACCCCCTATGACGCACCAATTATAATCAGCTCAACTGCATCATTAGAGAATGAAGCTTATAATATTTTACACTTACAAAAAAAATATCTGAGAACAATATTTGTGAAAAAAAAACTGGGCAAGTGCGAGTTGGACTCGCGCCCTTAGGGTTCCGTACAAACTTACATATGGCTCACGGTTTATGCATAAGGTTTATGTTTGTGAATTTTTTATTTTTTATTGTCATATTTGAGTTGATTGAATGAAAGGTAAATTGCGGTTTACTATTTATGACGTATTAAAAAAAAAACTACTCACTAGATCTCGTTCAAACCAATTTTCGGTGGAAGTTTGCATGGTAATGTACATCATATATTTTTTTTAGTTTTATCATTCTCATATTTCAGAAGTTACAGGGGGGGGACACATTTTACAACTTTGGAAGTGTCTCTCGCGCAAACTATTCAGTTTAGAAAAAAATTACATTAGAAACCTCAATATCATTTTTGAAGACCTATCCATAGATACCCCATACTGGGTTTGATGAAAAAAAAATTTGGAGTTTCAGTTCTAAGTATGACCCCTTAAATTTATTGTTTTTTTTTTTCTATTTTTGTGTGAAAATCTTAATGCGTTCACAGAATACATCTTCTTACCAAGGTTCAACAGTATAGTTCTTATAGTTTCGTAAACAAGTGGCTGTGACATACGGACGGACAGACAGACCGACATGACGAATCCATAAGGGTTCCGTTTTTTGCCATTTGGAACCCTAAAAACCTGTCATAGACATAAGTTGAGTTCAGTAGCCAAAGATTCAAAGCATTTTATTTCAAATAAACCATTTACAGGCACTTTTGAATGCTAATTGCACATTCCAAAGCGTAAATATAATTAAATATTATATCATTAAAGCTTGCAAAACATGAATTTTCTTACATGATTTTCTACCACATTCGTGAAAGTGGCTCTAAGAACAAGTTCATTAGAAAAAAAAAACTTATCGTACCTACTAATGTTTATTTTAATTAATTACTATTTTAATATAATAGTTTTAATTAGTTATGTTTTTTTTTCGGTGGGAAAATCATGCAATGACATCCCCGCTGTTGGGCGGAACGTGAGGATGTGTCAGACTTTTACTAACTAAAAATACACTCCTGTTCCTTGGTTGCCATTCATACCAGTGCCGAGTCTTCCTGTCAGAAGCAGACCCTTGGCCCGAGTAGGCTTCGACCTTGTTGGGCTCCTACGGTTTGCTGACATCTCCGTTCTGAGGTTTGGAATTATTTTTTGGGGGCAATCTACTGAAAGAGAGACGGTTTTTAAAGCCCAAAAACGATGTGTTCGGTCTATGTGTGGCTTAAAACCTACAGAAACTTGTAAACCTCATTTTAAATCATTAAAATTATTAACTATGCCAGCTATATACATTTATGAAACTGCTTTGTTTGTTAAAATCAATTTACATCTGTTTAAAAAATTATCCTCTGTTAAAAAAACTCCAATGCGTTCTCAATATATGAACAGACTGTGCGACAGAAAATGCAGAACCGCTTTAATGAAAAAGAGTTTTTTTGGCATGGCTCCGAAAATATATAATAAAATACCCAATAGTATAAAAAAATTGCCTTTATTAAAATTTAAGAAAAGTCTTTACTCACTATTACTAAAAAAATGTTACTACACTGTAGAAGATTTTATAAATGATACGTTTTAATATTTCATGTGTAATTTTAAAGACGGTTTTGAGATTATTAAGACTGTTATTTTTTTAATTAATTTCTTTTTAATTATAAATTCTGTAAAATTATTTAACTTAATTTAAAATAGTTCCTTATTTATCACTTGTAAGACTTTTAATTTTGTTTTTTATTTTATTTTTTCTCTGTTAGTTCTTTATTTATTATTATTTTTATGATTTTATTATCAATATTTGTACGCCGTCACGGCAAAACATAGCGCCCATGTAAAATAAAACTAAGACCTTTATGTAAATACCTATGTTTCACAAATAAACATTCTGATTCTGATTCTGATTCTGATTCTGATTCTCCTTGAGGCGCGCGTGGAACAGTACGTGCCGTCGACGACTTGGGCTCGGTCCGGACGGTTACCGGACGGTCGTACGGCGAGCTACCCATTACTCGCCGTCCGCAAACCCGCGTAAATGCATGTCTTAGTTTTGCAAGTGAGGCGCATTACCGACTAGGACATGTATGCCTGATTTACCATGTATTATTTAAGGAACCCTAAGAATTAGGCATCTTATTTGATGTGTTTGATGACGCAAGTAGAGATGACTGGGCATTGTCGGAAAAGTACCACAATATCAACCTTGGTTTGCACTCAGAAGATACAGCAGCAGAAAAAAAAAACACTCGGCGAAACAAACACATTTTCATCACATTTTTTGATGCCCTATGAGTTCTTTTTCTACACGTTTGTACATATTATTATTTTCACTTTGTTTAAATACCTTCTTTTTTAGTCGAAAAACGTCCACTGTTGGACACAGGTCTCAAGTGTCGTCACAACGACGGGTCCTGTGCATCTCGCATCCATCGGATTCTTGCAGCCCTCACCATGTAATCGGTCCACCATGTGGAAGGCTTTCCAACGCTACGTCTTCCAATACGCGGTCGCCAGTGTCTAGAACCTTTCGATTCTACGACCATCTGTTCTGCAAGTAATGTGACGTGCCCAAACATGCAAGCTATATCAGTAAGTTTCTGCCTAATCCCAAGTAATGTGCGGTCTGGGCACGCCATAATTATGGCGGTTGTCCCCTCTTTGAGGATTGGCTGGAAAGACCTCACGGTGTCCTTACTTTCCGCATGACAAAGGTTCTCACCGAACATGGGCAGTTCGGGAAGTTCCTGCACCGGATTCGTGTGGAAGTAACGCCCGGAGGACACGTTGGAGTACACGGTAGAGGTGTGCCCCGCTTGGGCAGAGCACCGCCGTGACCTCGTAGGGGAGATCGGCGGCAACGATCTCTCGCGTCGGGCCTTGGTACAGGCCATGGTCCGAAGCGAGGAGGAGTGGCAGGCGGTCGCCTCCTTCTACGAAGCAGTAATGTTAGTAAAGGACGAGGCCGCACGTGCACGCGCGAGGGCGTCGGGATCTAGATCCCGATTTTCGGCCACCGTAGGCGCGGGCTTGCTGACGGCGAGCAATGGGTAGCTCGCTGTCCGATTGTCCGGTAACCGTACGGACCGAGCCCAAGTCGTCGACGGCGCGTACTGTTCCACGCGCGCATCAAGGAGATATTAGCAAACCGTAGGGGCCTAGCAGGGTCGAAGCCTACTGGGACCAAGGTTCTGCTTCTGAAAGGAAGACTCAGCCCTGGTATGAAATGCAACGAAGGAACAGGGGTGGGTGTTTAGTCAGTAAAAGTCTGACACACCCTCCCGCCCCGCCCAAGAGCGGGGATGTCATTGGACGATGTTCCCACAGAAAAAAAAAACAAAAGTTATGTGCGGTCGATGCAGCATGTTGTCTTATCTTATCTTTTTCGTGTGGTTTCCACACTGAGTTCTTGGTGGACCATTGTACGTGGGCCATGCTGACCTTCATTCCAACCAGCTCAGTTCTCTCCAGAAACAGATGAGTCCTTTCAGTTTACTCAAGATGTCTATGAGTGAATTCGGTGCTCCCAAAGTTCGTAGAGACCGTAGTTTCCCAAACTCGAGGAGCACATGCGTGACTGTTTCCTCCGACTCCATGCATGCTCTGCACAGAGGATTATCCGTGATACACAGTGCATCATATTTTGTTCATACATCTTTATCAAGCATCATCTATATATGTATGTATTTAGAAATATATAAATATGTTTATCAGTTGTCTAGTACCCATAACACAAGCTCTGCTTAGCTTGGGACTAGACGGCGTTGTGTGATAGTTGTGGAATATTATATTATATAAGGTGTAAAAAAATTAACTTTAAGAATTTCGAGGGGACATTGTACTCCTCATTATGAACAACTTTTACTATGGGACCAAACCTGAAATCGCGAAAAAAAAATCAGCTGTTCCCTACGTTTATGTTCGCATAACTCGTCAAAACGTATGGAGCAGCTGATTTTTTTTTCGCTATTTCAGATTTGGTCCCATAGTAAAAGTTGTTCATAATGAGGAGTACAATGTCCCCTCGAAATTCTTAAAGTTAATTTTTTTACACCTTATATATATCTGTCAGTAATCGCTTTCTAATTAGTCATAATTATCAGTCTTATCACAATCTATCCACTATTTAATTAGTTTTCCTAAGAAAGAATTTGTAGATAAGGTCCTATTGCTAGATATAAAATGACGATTGCAAAAAGAAATGTATTGTTATCAGGGACTTTCCCAAATACCGATGTGTGATTAGAAATGGAATTAGGATTATTCGTTAATTATATTTTAGAGATAAAATCAACAGCACATGGCAAAAAATTGGTTAGCTCACCGTCCGGCCGTCCTGTAACCGTTCGGACCGAGCCCGAGTGGTCGACGACGCATAGTGTTCCGCACGCGACTTATGGAGATGGCAGCAAAACTGTAGGGGCCCAACAGGGCCGAAGCCTACTGGGGCCATGGGTTAGCTTCTGAAAGGAAAACCCGGGCTCCTGAAACGCAAGTCAAAGATGGAACATGGGAGTGATTTTAGTCAGTAAAAGTCTGACACGCCCTCCCGTCCTGCCCTAGAGGGGGAAAAGTCATTGGATGATTTCCCACCTACTAACCTATTCACTCTTGACTTAAAAACCCCAGCCCCGCTAGCCAAGTTACAACCGTTTCGTTTCGATTCTCTTTTCGTTGATCGCCTCGAGTCAGCCACACCTCCTATTCCTTTGTTCTGACCAAGTGACTGAGCATTGAGATGACGTCAGAATAAAGGAGTCGGAGGCGTGGCCTACTCGAGGCGATCAACGAAAAGAGAATCGAAACGAAACGGTTGTAACTTGGCTAGGGGGGCAGGTCATAGCTATCAGGAAACACCGACTTCGGAAGGAATTCCACTCCTTAGCTGTAGGTTTCACACAAGAAAAGTGTTCCCAAAACGTTTTATAAGTATTCTTTATTGTACACCATGATAAGTTACAAAATATGTGGATATCAGAGTTCATGTACATAGGCGAGCTTAACTCAAAGTTGAGTTTTCTTCCAGCAAACCATTGAGTTATAGAGAGAGATCACAGTAGAGGGTAAGATCCAGTGTACAATTTTAAAATTACAAATAATACATAAACATACTTACATACAAGTACAAAAAGCTTTTCTCAGGTACCTATGTAAGCTGTTGATCCCCGCACGAACGCCGGCTCTCGGGCGCCATTGTCTTACTATTGTGTCTCTAATTACACTACTCAACGAGATAAGCGATTATTTGGATACTATCCATATATGTATCCTACTATGTTTATTTTAGGATTCTTAAATTGCAATTCATTAAAAGTTAGGTGGGCTGTTGACCAAATTACAACAGCCAGTAAAATTATTAATGGTTACACTGATGTGTCCGACTTGCATGCAGAGTTGTGTCAATTATTTGTTCCGAATAATTACAATCGCTCTAGAAAGCATAAATTATTTAATGTCCAATTTTGTCGCACTGTAGCTCGATCCACCTCCCCTATACCGCGTATGCTAACGATGCTCAACGCGCTCGTGTAGACCAAACCTGGATTAGATTTGTTTGTTGATGAATGGAAGACAATATTATTAGAAAGTTTGCGATTCTGTGAGAAGACAAAGTGAAAGGATTAACGTATTTTAGTATTAATGGCTATTGTACTAAATAAATAATAAATATAAACTTACACATACTTTGTTTTGTGCATATAGGTGGGATTCAATGACCACTATGTACCGGTGGCGCATCGCTGTACGTCTGGTGGCCCGATGATGGAACATAATATTAGACTAAGCATAAATTAAAAGTTAGCATTGATGTCCCAGTGGCACCTGCTCCGACTTACAAGTTGTAGGTTGCGGGTTCAAACCCAGCCAGGCGCAATAGCATAGCATAGCATAGTCGGCCTTATAATGTTCCCACTGTTGGGACTCAGGCCTCTTCTCTAGGAGAGGGAATAGGCCATAATCCACCACGCGGGCCCAGTGCGGGTTGGTGAATGTCACATGTCTTCGAATTTTTGGTTCTAGGACATGCCGGTTTCCTCACGATATTTTCCTTCACCGTTTTGAGAGCAGTGGTGATGAAATAATTACACAAAGTAATGCTCCTGGCTGGGTTTGAACCAGCGACCTAGAACTCGTAAGTCGGGGCCGTTACCACTCGGCCACCACTGCTCTCAGGCACAATACTTTGTGTAATTTAATTCATAACCACTGCTCTCAAAACGGTGAAGAAAAACATTGTGAGGAAACCAGCATGTCTTAGAACCAAAAATTCGAAGACATGTAACATCCACCAGCCTGCACTGGGCCCGTATTGTAGATTACGGCCCATTCCCTCTCTGTCCTAGAAAGGAGGCCTGAATCCCAGCCGTGGGTACATTATAAGGCTGACTATGCTATGTATAAATTGAAATAGGAAAAAACCTGACGGCTTTTGAACGGTTACTTTCTATCTCCCAAATGTACACTTTCTTTTAAAGCACAATTACTACACACGAAATGAAGCCCTTGGTTGTAAAAGAGAAAGTTCCATTAAAATCTATTCAATAATTTCGGAGAAATGCGTAAGTAGGTACTACGAACAGACATTAAAGGTACACGGACTAGTTGCGTCCGCGACTCCGTTCGCGAGTAATGTTATTTTTTTGAAAGTTGAAAAGACTGACGTACCTAACCTATTAAAAGACTTTTTCTTGAAATAGCCAATCAATACACATCATGCATGCTATGCTCTCGCATGTTACTAAAAGAGTTATGAGTTTACATGTGAATGGATGGAGAGGGAGAAGGAGACCAAAGAAAAGATGGATGGATTGTGTGAAGAGTGATATGAAAGAAAAGGAAGTTAGTGATAGCATGACGAGTGACAGGGCAGAATGGAAGAAAAAAACGTGTTGCGCCGACCCCAAATAACACGGGACAAGGGCTGGAAGATGATGATGATGGTGAGCCATTTAATAGGCTTAAAAGAACTGAGTGTCATCACATTTTAATCAACATATTTTTTTTTACAAACAGTAAGGCCGCGTTTCCACTATATCGTACCAGTTAATTTATCGTCGGACGACTATAGTTTCTAGCTGTTCCTGTTATTTAGCTGTTTGTCGTGGAAATGATAGATTTATTATTATTTATTTTATTTTTCCAAATTTCTTAATCTATATTACAGATTTTTATTGCCATACAGCGAAAACCTCTCAGGGTTTATCTGTGTGATGGCGAGCCGCTTGCTTATTTAATATGTAATAGTGATGTAACAATAATTATCTAGTTATACATTAAACTTTTGTGTAAAGAAACGTTTTAATTTAAACTTATAACTTTTCGAATTCGTTTTAATTATATAATGTTTGTAAGAGAGAGCAGTGGTGGCCGAGTCGTAATGGCCCCGACTTACGGAGTAGTAGGTCGCGGGTTCAAATCCAGCCAGGCGCATTACTTTGTGTAATTTATTTCATCACCACTGCTCTCAAAACGGTGAAGGAAAACATCGTGAGGAAGCCGGCATGTCCTAGAACCAAAAATTCGAAGACATGTGACATCCACCAACCCGCACTGGGCCCGCGTGGTGGATTACGGCCCATTCCCTCTCTTAGAGAGGAGGCCTGAGTCCGAACAGTGGGAACATTATAAGGCTGACTATGCTATGCTATATGCTATAATGTTTGTAAATCTTCTGGAAATTCATTAAGAAAGTAAGGCACTAAATATTTTGCAACCCTCATCCCGTACACATTGTTGCAACAACGACACAAGAATTAACGTCACGATTTTTCATCATTTTACGACTGTCGTGCTAGCCGTTCCCACTATCACGACAATATGTTGTCACCGCAAAAGTAGTCGTAGACGATAGTTAATCGTGCCGTCCTATACATATGTGAACACCTCCATTTAAATATATAAGCCAAGACACTTAAAACTACACGATTATCTGTAGTCGTTTCGTGCTCCTCGAAATACCATCGGCTGTCGAGGACTTGACGCCGATGTGAACTGCTCCTACCGTTATTTGGGAACCGGGTGGTGGCGCATTCCGAGGGCCGTGAAAGCACATGGCCTCGGACTTGTGCAATGCCACCTCGAGTCCCAACTGCTGGATCCTCTCCACGATTGTCGCAACCCCGCGTATCACTAGTTCGACCGCCGCCTGGTACGACTCTCCCTGCGCCATAGGTGACAGACACTTAAAGGGTTAAAATATGAAATATTGGTTGATCAAAACGCATTTCCCCTTTGTATGAGAAGCATAGAGAAGTTCTTACTGGCTGATATTTTCCAAAAAAATTGCCCTTTCTCTGGAGCAATAAATTGATTGCGTTACTAACTGAAAATAAAAGTTTTATTTTCACTTAGTAACGCAATCCATTTTATATAACATTGAGAATAGTTCGGTTAAATCTAATATGATATTTCACTTCAATGAACACTCTTTATAGTCTGGCGCCTCCATTTTATATTAAAAATATTTCTAAGATATTACTCACACGCACGGTTGAAGCGATTTGTGTTAAAGGCGAAAACAAAATTGTTTAGTTTGTGAACGTTATCTAAATCACCATCAATTATTATTGTTTTTATTTTATTGAAAAGCAAAACCATTCTATTGACTCTTCTGGCTGAGTTAACTGTTTTTTTTTTTCGTAAAACTAGAAGTTTTATTATAATGTAAATCATTTGAATTTTGAATGTTGGGCTGTGAAAAAGACGAAAAAAGATTGCATGTAGCGGAGACGGGAATTTTGAGATAGATGTGTGGTGTGACGAGAATGGATAAAGTGAGAAATTAGTATATTAGAGGAAGTTTGAAAGTGGCGCCAGTGACTGAAAAGTTGAAGGGGAATCGTTTGTCTTGGTATAGTTATGTAAAGAGGAGGGATGAAACGCATGTTACTAAAAGAGTTATGAGACAACATGTGTATGGGTGGAGACGGAGAAGGAGGCCAAAGAAAAGATGGATGGATTGTGTGAAGAGTGATATGAAAGAAAAGGGAGTTAGTGATAGCACGACGGTTGACAGGATAGAATGGAAGAAGAAAACGTGTTGTGCCAACCTCAAATAAGACGGGACAAGGGCAGGAAGATGATGATGAAATCATTTGAATTTTACAAATTGATTTTTATTTTTATAGTACACGGTTTCATTTATTTTATGTAGTTTTTCCCTAATTACTATTTCAACACTAAATCGTTAATCTGTGTCAAGTCATAAGTTTAGCCGTTGGAGGTTTTTAGATCACTAAAATATTCATCGGCCGATCTCTTCTGTAAAAATCTTAGTTTGAAAGTAAGCGGGATGTGAGCTAGTATTTCCTTCTCTGAACGGGATTTCTTCTCACTTAGCTTGTACAGAATAGTTTGGTCCGTCGTACCAAGTTCAAGCGTTTGCTAAAACTATTATAACAATTATTTTGATTGTCTATGCTGCTTCGAAAGACATCTACTGTTGGGCATAGGCCTCCCCCAAGCGTCTCCATAACGACCGGTCCTGTGCATCTCGCACCCATCGGCCGATTCTCGCGGCGCTCACCAGGTTATCCACAGGTCATCGGCACACCTTGTGGCTTGAACTATTGCTTATTCTATGCTTTGGCCTTCAAACGCTGCGTCTTCTGGTACACGGTCTTCACTCCAGAACTTTTCAGCTCCATCGATCATCTGTTCTGCGAGCAATATGCCCTGCCCACAGTCACATAAGTTTTTTTTTTATTATTTGATATAAACTAGTGCTTGACTGCGATCCCACCTGATGGTAAGCAATGATGCAATCGTTGATGGTGAGGCGCACTAGTTTATTAAGAGCCTATTCACTCTAGCCTTGAAGACACTCAAATTATAATCGGATGTTCCCATCCATCGATCGCAGCAGGCAAATGATTCCTTCGATGTACGCGGTATAAACGACGAGGCGAAACGCTTAGTCCGGATCGTAGAAAGTTCAATAACGTAAGGGTGGTTACTCGCCGTAACCGTCAAAATGCAACCTATAAAATACCGTGCTCAAGGCTTTGATGATTGGACTTAACCAAATCTGGATCACCAATTAACCTCTTCGCACGCCTTTCCACCGAGTCCAATGCTGCTAGGTGGCAAGTTTGGCGATTCTTCGGGCTATGTCACTAATTTTGGTTATCCTGCGGATATCTTCATTTCCGACACGCTATTGTTTTTTTTTTTTTTTTTCGGTGAGAAAATCATAATTTTATGACATCCCCCGCCGGAACTCTTTCCGCCATGCCGCGACTTATCGCGACAGCAGAGTTCCGCCCCGGCGTTGCATCTCCACGCGCAGATCATGCATGCGTGCAAGGCCTGTTGCCTCCAGATCCCATGGTGGCTGGCCAGCAAGGAGGCTCGCCGCTTCGCGGGAAACCGTGCGGTATCCCCGCACCATCCGTATGGCCATGATCCTCTGGCACGCGTTCAGCTGGGTCGCCGGTCGCTTTCGCAATGACGGCGCCCACACCAGCGCCCCATAAAGGGCCATGGACTGGACGATGCCCGCGTAGAGCCTCCGGCAGGAGGCGTCTGGCCCCCGAGGTTGGGTAGGAGCCGCCTGAGGGCAGCCCCAGTCCTATTCAGTTTGGGAGCCAGACGTCGGAAGTGCTTCTCGAAATTCCGACATGCTAACATTTCTATGCTGCTTACTTGGATACTCGCAGAAAGTTTAAAAAAGATTGCATCTAAAATTATGTTACGGTACTTGAAAAAAAAAAAACGGTTTTTTCTAAACAATGATGGTTTAGATCAGCATTTACTCTAAATTATTATTTTTTCTATCTCTCTGCTAATGATCGCAGGAAGTAGACAATTTTATACGTATTATTTCAAGAATAGTGTATCATTTGACTTTGCTCAACTTTTAACGGAATATCTGTAAGAATTTAAATGGTCCTCACGCCCCAACCGCCGCCGCTGAGATTCCGATCCCGATTTCCGGCTACCGTAGGCGCGGGCTTGCGGACGGCGAGCAATGGGTAGCCCACCGTCCGACCGTCCGGACCGAGCCCAAGTCGTCGACGGATTTATCATCATCATCATTTCAGCCGAAAGACGTCCACTGCTGGACATAGGCCTCCCCCAAGTGTCGCCACAATGAACGGTCATGTGCGTCTCGCATCCATCGGACTCCCGCAACCGTTAATCCAAGTCATCGGTCCACCTTGTAGGAGGCCTTCCACCGCTACGTCTTCCGGTACGTGGCCGCCATTCCAGAACCTTTCGGCCCCAACGGCCATCCGTTCTGCGAGCAATGTGCCCGCCCTGCCCATTGCCACTTCAGTTTGGCGATTCTTCGTGCTATGTCGGTGACCTTGGTTCTCCTGCGGATATCCTCATTCCTGATTTGATCACGCAAGAAAACTCCGAGCATAGCCCTTTCCATTGCCCTTACCACATACCACCATACATCACCTTACCATTTACCTTTCAAATTACAAAATATTAAAAAAGAAATTGACACACAGACAGATCTACACACTAGTGAAACATTTAAACATAATACTAAGATACATGATTGCCACATCCACGTTGTTTTTTATAAGACTAATTGTGGCTATTATCAAGAGGCTTCCGTCAGACCTAATGACTAGGTAGGCTATGCCACATGCTACTTGTGTAATCTAGACAAAAAATAATGCTGACTTTATGACCTAGTTGTTTGGGGTAGAGCAATGGGTAGCTCGCCGTCGTCGACGGCGCATACTGTTCCACGCGCGCCTCAAGGAGATGTCAGCAAACTGTAGGGGCCCAGCAGGGTCGAAGCCTACTGGGGCCAAGGGTCTGATTCTGCAAGGAAGACTCGGCCCTGGTACGAAAGGCAACGAAGGAACAGGAGTGGGTTTTTAGTCAGTAAAAGTCTGACACTATCTCTCGCTCCGCCCAAGAGCGAGGGATGTCATAAGATGATTCTCCCACCGAAAAAAAAAGTTGTTTGGGGTTGAAACTTTCGGAACGTAGGGTCCGAGTGCTCATAAATTGTATAAAGACCTTTTTAAACTTGTTCACACTTCGCGTGACACTAAAGGCTTTTTTACGTGAAAACTCATGTCTTTACCCGCTTATGGTTTTTTTTTTTTAGTTGGGAAAATCATCCAGACTTTTACTGACTAAAAACCCACTCCTGTTCCTTCTTTGCCTTCATCCCAGGGCCCCGGGTTTCGCTTTCACACTACCCGTGGCCCCAGTAGGCTTCGACCCTGCTGGGCCCCTACGATTTGCTGACATCTCCCTGAGGCGCGCGTGGAACAGTACGAGCCGTCGACGACTTGGGCTCGGTCCGGACGGTTACCGGACGGTCGGACGGCGAGCCACCCATTACTCGCCGTCCGCAAGCCCGCGCCTACGGTGGCCGGTAATTGGGATCGGAATCCCGGCTGCGGTTGGAGCGTGAGGACCGTTGCCTCACTTCATCGTCGACCCGATGCCGATGTGAACTCCTCCTACCGTTAGTTGGGAACCCGGTGGTGGCGCGTTCCGAGGGCCGTGGAAGCACATGGCCTCGGATTTCTGCAATGCCATCTCGAGTCCCAACTCCTGGATCCTGCCCACGACTGTCGCAACCCCGCGTGTCGTTAGTTCGGCCGCCGCCTGGTACAACTCTCCCCGCGCCAGGACCAGCGTGTCGTCTGCGTAGCAGACCACGCTGACCCCATCAGGGAGTTCACCGCGCAGCACGCAGTCATACCCGATGTTCCACAAGGGCGGTCCTAGTACCGATCCCTGCGGAACACTGCACGACATTTCTCGCCGTTTCCACTCTCCTACCTGCTTAGGGTGGAACGAGAGATTGTGTCAGATTTTTATTGAATAAAACCCACAGTGCTCCTTCAGCCGCCATCATCTTTCTACCATCGGACAACCCGACTTACGGCGAGTTGTTAACACCTCTACGATCCGTACTAAGCGTTTCGCCTCGTCGTTTATACCTCGTACATTGAAGGAATGGAACAATTTGCCTGCAGCGGTCTTCTCGTCCGATTACAATTTAGGTGTCTTCCAGGCTAGAGTAATTAGGAATTATGTATTTTGTTGATTTATTAATGCTGTTCAATGGTCATAATAATAATTTACAATAATTTCATCAATGTTTTAATAATTTATAAAATCTAATGTATTTAATTTAATTTATTTTATTATGTTATAACAATTTTATTTTTTAATTCTATAATATTAATATGGGTTAATTAATGCCTGAAATAAACGATAAATAAAATAAAATAAATAAATAAAATAATAGGCTCTTAATAAACTAGTGAGCTTCACCATCATTGATTGCGTCACTGCTTACCATCAGGAGGGATCGCAGTCAAGCACTAGTTTAATATCATTAAAAAAATATATACCTATTTCGATCTCAGATAATCCCATGCCCCGCTTGGGCAGAGGCCCCGTTTGGGCAGAGCACCGCCATGTCCTCGTGGGGGCGATCGGCGGCAACGATCTTTCGCGACAGGCCTTGGTACAGGCCATGGTCACCATAGGCACGGGTGAACCTAAAAAAAGAAATAAAATAATAATCCCCACAAAAAAATCAAAAATTATGAATCGGAAAAAAAAAGTCAAAGATGAAGGAATTATTCTCTAAAATGTAACTTATTCTTAGCAACAACGAGCTGACCTCAACCATATGTAGATGTAGATACGTATAAGGCTGAGCGCAGACTTGAGTTACTACAGTTTTGAAACAGGCTTTACAAAAAGTATGAAGACGAATAAAGCGTCTCATGGACAAAATTGTCTAATACCTACAAGAACTGTACAGCGACAAATCTAACTAAAGTTTGTCGGCTTCCCACTTGTACATAATACGGGTGCGCACATTAAAAGCAAAACAGTCTGTACAGATCCCGGCAAGGATCTTGAGCGCTGACTTTTACTTGCGCAGAAGTAAAATATCAGGTCTCTTTGGTGGTATGAAGTGAGTGTCAGTGATTGGCTCGCTGCGCATCGCATCATAGACGACACTCGTGATTGTCTACCTGCGCTTGCTGCAAGTACCTAACGACGACGATTACACTTCCGTGCCATTAAATTGACTCGTGATTTTTAATAAATCGATTTTATTTTTATTAGTGGTTATTTTATTATTGGTTATTATGTCACCGAAAATGGTTTAGCCGAGAACGCATAACAGGCACACAGGGAAAGTTCCTTTCAAAAGTAGGTACTTAAAATGTTAGGAATTTCTTCGTAGGGGTGTTAAAAATCATTGAAATTTTCGTTTTTGCTACAATATGCATATCTTCCGGTAGAAATTCTCTAGATAATGAAAACCGTATGAAAATCTGTTGCATAGTTAATAAGTAAACGGAAAAACAGACAGACGAACACAGCGACTTTGCTATAAACTATTTATGTTTTCGACTGGTCTGTTGGTCTAGTGGTTAGTGGCCCTGACTGCTATGCTGGAGGTCGTGGGTTCGATTCCCACCCAGGACAAATGTTTGTGTGATGAGCACGATCATTTGTTCTGTGTCTGGGTGTAATGTATCTATTTATGCTATGTATTTAGAAATATATAAGTATGTTTATCAGTTGTCTAGTACCCATAACACAAGCTCTGCTTAGCTTGGGACTAGACGGCGTTGTGTGATAGTTGTGGAATATTATTATATTATATTATGTTTTTTTTTTTAACTTTTACCTTCACCCAGAATTAAGAAGATAGCAGGTAAAAGAAATAATAATATAAAATAGGTGTAAGTACATTTTTTTTGCCATAAGTGTACGATGTGCAAAGCGATCCCCACTCTTTCGCCGAGCGCTCAAAATCCGTGCCGATCCAGCCGACCGCGTGACTGAGCGTTGAGATGACGTCAGAACAAAGGAATCGGAGGCGTGGCCTACTCGAGGCGTTCGGCGCGAACGAAACGATTGTAACTTGGCTAGGGGGGCTATACTCTATTCGCGATAGCATTAGGCAGTAGTTAAAAAGGGTTTTTTTAGGGTACACTTTGTAATAAAAATACAATATAACATATAATATGACCACGTGACTGAGCGTTGGGATGACTGACGTCAGAACAAAGGAATCGGAGGCGTGGCCTACTCGAGGCGTTCGGCGCGAACGAAACGATTGTAACTTGGCTAGGGGGGCTATACTCTATTCGCGATAGCATTAGGCAGTAGTTAAAAAGGGTTTTTTTAGGGTACACTTTGTAATAAAAGTACAATATAACATATAATATGACCACGTGACTGAGCGTTGAGATGACGTCAGAACAAAGGAATCGGAGGCGTGGCCTACTCGTGGCGTTCGACGCAAACGAAACGATCGTAACTTGGCTAGAGGGGCAGTTTCGTTTAGTTTTGCGGCAGACTTGTCTATGTGAGGAAAGTCTGTCTTAATAACTGTCATGACTCAAGTCTGCGCTCAGCCTAAGAATATTTCAAAGACTTATATGTCATCAACTTACACGTGGATACCCTACAAGGATAAGTCTAAAGATATCTATCTAGCAACAGATACGGATATTTGCTCTCGACAGACACATGTTTATTTAATGCTCACAAAGATAATTTAGGTACCTACAGTGTTAAAAAAATGTTATGAGTTACATGTGAATAGTGTTACTATGCCTATTTCATCCGTTTTTTTAGGGTTCCGTACCCAAAAGTTAAAAACGGGATCGGACTAAGACTCCACTGTCCGTCTGTCTGTCACCAGGCTGTATCTCACGAACTGTGACAGCTAGACAGTTGAAAATTTCACAGATGAGATATTTCCGTTGCTGTTTATAACAACAAGTACTGAAAACAGATTAAAATAAATATTTAAGTGGGGTTCCATACAACAAACGTGATTTTTTAACCCCCGACGGAAAAGAGGGGTGTTATAAGTTTGACGTGTCTGTGTGTCTGTGTATCTGTGTGTCTGTCCGTGGCATCGTAGCTCCCAAACGAATGGACCGATTTTGAAGCGGTTTTTTTTGTTTGAAAGCTGACCTAATCGAGATGGTTCTTAGCTACGATTTATGAAGATCTGACCAGGTGTTTAAGGTCTACAGCTCGTTTGTTAACTGCGGTAGGGATCTTAAACACTTAATGGGTATTTACTTTACTTTTAAATATATATATGTGTGACCTAATATTTGAAATATTCTTGTACGTGCTGGTGCCATTGAGTTAATCTGATGATGGAGCTCGAAGGTAAGAGACGTAACCCTGGATTGCCTATTAGTAAAACTATCAAGTTTGGACTCATTAGATTCGCCTTAACCAGTGCTATACATTACTCGTGATGACGAGGACCTGATGCTAGAACCTAGGTCCCTTACTTAGCGGTGCCCCGACTCAGTGACGCTCATCTTTAAAATATTTATAGATTCTTTTAATGAAGTTAAAAGGCTGAAAGAGTAATTTATTAACTTATTTTTTACTTTCTTTTTCGATATTAATAACGGCAATAGGTAGACGCTTGAAATATTCGCAGAATATTTAGGGTCAGCGCAAACCGAACTGCAAATTGCTCGCGCATGGTCGACCAAAATTTTCGCGCATGTAGAATGCATACTCGAACACGCAGTCGGCTTGCTCGAGCATGGTCGAGCTAAATTTGGGCGTGTATTCAATTTTGCGATGTATGATAATAATCATACGATATTTTTTTCAAAGAGCAGTGGTGGCCGAGTGGTAACGGCCCCGATTTACGAGTTGCAGGTCGCGAGTTTAAACCCAGCCAGGCGCATTACTTTGTGTAATTTATTTCATCACCACTGCTCTAAAAACGGTGAAGGAAAACATCGTGAGGAAACCGGCATGTCCTAGAACCAAAAATTCGAAGACATGTGACATCCACCAACCCGCACTGGGCCCGCGTGGTGGATTACGGCCCATTCCCTCTCCTAGAGAGGAGGCCTGAGTCCCAGCAGTGGGAACATTATAAGGCCGACTATGCTATGCTAAGCTATATTTTTTTCAATAATCTCAGAAAATGCTCTGCTCTGCTCTGCTCTTGGTGTGCGCTGACTCCTAGTTGTATATTCACTTTCATCATCATCATAATTTCAGCCGAAAGACGTCCACTGTTGGACATAGGCCTCCCCCAAATGTCGCCATAATGAACGGTCCTGTGCGTCTCGCATCCATCGGTATAATATATTCACTTTAGAAATAAATAATTAAAATAAAATAAATATGTAATGGGGCTCTCATATTATAAACGTGTTTTTTTTTTGCCTATATAGGTATAATATCTAATAAGAGATAAGGCCTGTCATAGTGTATGGATCAGAATGTTGGGCTGTGGAAAAGACGGATGAAAAAAGCATGTAGCGGAGATGAGAATGTTAAGATGGATGTGTGGTGTGACGAGAATGGATAAAGTGAGAAATGAGTATATTAGGGGAAGTTTGAAAGTGGCGCCAGTGACTGAAAAGTTGAAAGGGAATCGTTTGTCTTGGTATGGTCATGTGAAGAGGAGGGATGAAACGCATGTTACTAAAAGAGTTATGAGTTTACATGTGGATGGATGGAGAGGGAGAGGGAGACCAAAGAGAAGATGGATGGATTGTGTGAAGAGTGATATGAAAGAAAAGGAAGTTAGTGATAGTATGACGAGTGACAGGGCAGAATGGAAGAAAAAAACGTGTTGCGCCGACCCCAAATAGCACGGGACAAGGCCAGGAAGATGATGATAATGAGGTATAATATCTAATGTCGTATAGATTTGGTTCGGAAACCTTCGTGCTACAGTCCGACTCGGGCTTGGTTTTAGATTGTAGTGGCACATACCTAAGGACGAATTCCTTAAGAGATTCTTTGTTGAGTTGGCAAATAGACAGACTAACTGGCATGAACCGGTTATAACCCAGTGATTTAGGTAGCCCAAAAGAGGTAAGTATATAAAAAAAATATTTAATTTTTTATAATATTTATTTTGGTGTACAATAAAGTTTATTATATTCTATTCGATTAGCATAGTCGGCCTTATAATGTTCCCACTGCTGGGACTCAGGCTTCCTCTCTAGGAGAAGGAAAGGGCCGTAATCCACCACGCGGGCCCAGTGCGGGTTGGTGGATGTCACAAATGTCTTCGAATTTTTGGTTCTAGGACATGCCGGTTTCCTCACGATGTTTTCCTTCACCGTTTTGAGAGCAGTGGTGATGAAATAAATTATACAAAGTAATGCGCCTGGCTGGGTTTGAACCCGCAACCTATAACTCTTAAGTCAGGGCCGTTACCACTCGGCCACCACTGCTCTCTCTATTCTATTACTTTTTACAATATAAGCCCTAAGGATACGGTGGACCATATGGTGGAAATAAGTCCCACTTGGACGGAGCACCGCCGTGTCCTCGTAGGGGCGATCGGCGGCGTCGTACGTCGGGCCTGCCCTGGTACAGGCCATGGTTCGGAACGAGGAGGAATGACAGCCCTGCGTTACTCTAATGACGTCATCAGAGTAGATAATCTACGCTCACATTTTTGAACGCGAACGTAGAGTTCAACTGTCAATGTCAAGCAAGTGTCATTTATGGCCGTTTACACCAACCTTCTCTGCTCGGAGTTAGAGTTAGTTGGGTTAACTCTAGGGTAGCTACTCGAGTTATAAAGGAACGACCCTGGGTTGCAACTCGAAGCATTTTTGAACGGTTGGAGAAGCGACTCTACCCTACTCTGGTTATTTTTGAACGCAGGGCAGGAGGTCGCCTACTTTTGCGAAGCAGTGATGCTAGTGAAGGAGGCTGCTGCACGCGTGTGGGAACCGACGTCGCCCCCCCGATTGCCAGCCACCGTATAGTGGGTTTGCGGACGACGAGTAATGAGTAGCTCACCATCTGGCCGTCCGGCTATCCGTCCGGATCGAGCCCGACTCGTCGACGGTGCGTAGTGTTCCACGCGCGCCTTAAAGAGATGTCAGCAAAACCATGGGACCCAGTGGGGCTGAAGCCTACTATAGGGCTATGGGTTAACTTCCGAGAGGGAAACCTGGGGTCCAACGCAAGGTAAAGAAGAACCATACAGGTGGTGTCTGTCTGTCACTTCTCCCTAGAGCGAGAGAAGTCAATATTAATTTCCCGCCTTAAAAAAACGGCCTTACGTTAGGGTATCAATTCTGTGCGATAAAACTGGTATCCTAAGAGACCACGATAGGCCACGAACAAAGTGGACAGAGGGTGACATTCCAAGATTTCTAACGCACCCGTACGAATTTAAGGTAGGGCGTGTCGCTAGTATGGTAATGTCTAAGGGTATAGAACCTCTACAAAGTTATAACAGCCATTTTCTTCAAAATAATCATCATTTCAGCCGAAAGACGTCCACTGTTGGACCTAGACCACCCCCAAGTGTCACCACCATGAACGGTCCTGTGCGTCTCGCATCTATCGGATTCCCGCAACCCTTACCAGGTCATCGGTCCATCATGTAGGAGGCCTTCCAACACTGCGTCTTCCGGTACGCGGTCGCCACTCCAGAACCTTTCGGCTCCAACGACCATCTGTACTGCGAGCAATGTGCCCTGCCCAATGCTACTTAAGTTTGGCGATTCTTCGAGCTATGTCGGCAACATTGGTTCTCCTGCGAATATCTTCATTCCTGATTCGATATCACAAGGAAACTCTGAGCATATCCCTTTCCATTGCCCTTTGGTTGACTTTAAACCTTCTGATGAGGCCCATTGTATACGAACACGTTTCGAAGCCATATGTCATCACTGGCAACACGCACTGGTCATAGACTTTCATCTTGAGACACTGTGGTATGTTGGACGAGAAGATACCGCGCAGCTCTCCGAACGCCGCCCAGTCAGGTCGGATTCGATGGTCGACCTCTTTCTTGAAATTAGATCTACCCAACTGGACTGTCTGTCTGAGTTAAACGTAATCGTCTACAACTTCGAGTGTAGTGTCTCCGATCTTGATAGATTTTCGTCTTAGAACAGATAAAAAATAATCATCAGAAGCATTACACGAGCTATCAACGCGATACACTTGACAAACTAAACCGCACCCCTAGCCAAGTTGATATTCTGCAATCGTTAACGCTAGTCGAAAACTAATCAAATGTATGGGAATGACATCATCTCAACGTTAAGTCACGTGGTCAGAAGAAACGAATAGAAAATTCGTAGCCAAGTTCACATCGTTCAAAATGATAGAATGAATTGTTATCGTTTCTACAATGAACGAGCGGCCGACTCAGGCGCGTCAACATGGCTACCAACTTATCGTTTTCTACAATTGCTGACACCGAGGTGTTACCGATTGGAGAACGGAATTCGACACGAAACGGTTGTAACTTGGCTAGGGGGGCTGAACTGCCCCCCTAGCCAAGCCACAAACGATAAACGTAAACTCTCAGTAGTCTTTTATAGATTTTCAACTTTATGTTATTGGATATAAAGTTGAAAATCTATTGAAGATTACATAGTGTTTTCGTTCGTTCCGGTCGCTAACGCTCAGTAGTCTTTAATAGATTTTCAACTTTATGCTCTTAGGCGTAAAGTTGAAAATCTATTGGAGATTACTAAGCGTTCACGTTTATCGTTTGCAACTTGGCTAGGGGGGCAGTTAAAGCGATGGAGCTATAGGAAAAAAATTGCTGACATGACACTTTTGTTTAACATAAAGATAATGGCTCGGCTCAGAACTGATTGGCAAAATTGGGCTGCGTGTTCCTTCCTCTACTTTAACGAATCATCGACCTCTGTATGTTCCCTCAGTGCGGTGTATTTACCGGCAAAACTCTTACATGATAAGAGCTAGCAAAGCATACAACGCAATGTGTGTAAGTGTTGATGATCTAGACCTATTCTCCACCAGCGCGAGCGTCACTAAACTTAAGAAAATTATGTGTACTAGATTTTTCGAAGATCACTAATAATATAATAATATTCCACAACTATCACACAACGCCGTCTAGTCTCAAGCTAAGCAGAGCTTGTGTTATCAGTACTATACAACTGATAAACATACTTATATATTTCTAAATACATACATATTATAGATAAATTACACCCAGACACAGAACAAATGATCGTGCTCATCACACAAACATTGGTCCTGAGTGGGAATCGAACCCACGACCTCCGGCATAGCAGTCAGGGCCACTAACCACTAGACCAACAGGCCAGTCAAGTCACTGAAACAGTCAACAATATTATACCTATGTACTTGCTCCGAGCGTCTTTACTTCTTTCTTTTTTTTATCTGTCTACTGTCTCTTGTCTTGCTCTAATTAATACTATCTGTGAAAACTTGTAAGTTTTCCGAAAATAATAAAATAATTATAGGGTTTTTAGCTCCATCCCTTTTTCTCGCTCGCACGCTTAACATTTTAAGACACCATGTTAAGGCCTCTGATCCATTTGACATTCTCCAGAGATTAGGGACCCGATCTATCTTCTTACTAAATATAGCTGTAATTAAGTAGATCTATTAAATGTGAACATAATATACCCGTAATCATTGAGCAGAAGGACCAATTTTAACTTTGTGTGCTTATATAGCCAAAGTCGCTGATGAGGCTGAGTGATGACCAGGTATTACCAGCATGCTGGTGGTTTTATTTTGTTCGGTAGGAAAATCATCTAATGACAAATCTCGCTCTTCGGCGGAGCGGAAGATAGTGTCAGACTTTTACTGACTAAAAACATACACATGTTCCTTCGTTGCCTTTCGTACCAGGGCCGAGTCTTCCTTTCAGAATCAGACCCTTGGCCCCAGTAGGCTCCGACCCTGCTTGGCCATCAGTGTAACATCGGTGAAAAGTTTTTCGACCAAATGAAACGTCGGAGTAATAAAAAAAAATCGAATTGATAATATATCAACTGATACAGTGGCAGACGTGACTTCGATGAAATAAAAAAAAAACGAAACGAAAATAATTGTAAAGTTTTAGGTGAAATGAAATTCGGTCAAATATTTTTCGAACTTGTGATAGGTAACCATTTTAAAATTTGTAATTGTCATTTTAAAGTTTCTATCTCGAAATTATTATTTTAAATTATTATTGACATTGAATTTAAATATTTTATTTAAAAAAATACAAAGTGGGTACCTGAAGATGGACGACGCCGCCGAGGTCGACCTGGTAAGAGGTGGCGAGAAGACCTAGATGCCTTACTGCAAGGACTGGTTCGAGGTGGCACAAGAAAAGAATACCTGGAAGAAGTTGGGGGAGGCCTTTGCCCAGCAGTGGGACAGTATAGGCTATTAAAAAAAAATGGATATATTATTGAGTTTGAGAGCACACCTGATTATGGTTGAATATGACGGACAGTGTTTAAAACTGCCAGCTAATTACTGTACCTACTCATATTCTAGCAAAATAAACTATTATTATAAAAAAATACCTCATCTATTTGTAAAAATAAAAGTGAAAATTCTGACGATGATGATTAAATACGCCTTCTGCTGCTGCTACGGTCTTTCCATCAGATTATAATTTGGGTGTCTTCAAGGCTAGAGTGAATAGGCTCTTAATAAACTAGTGCGCCTCATCATCAACGATTGCATCACTGCTTACTATCAGGTGGGATCGCAGTCAAGCACTAGTTTAAATCAAATTTTAAAAAAAATGACTTAAAAAATAAATAATTGTACTGTGTAATAAAAATATTGTTTTAATATTAACGGTTTAATTTTACCCCAGTATGAATACGCCTTTACTTTGTAGTTGCAATGAAGAGTAAAGCGAGAACTACATTATAGCAACGCACACGTGAGCCACGCCTGATTGACGTCGCGTCTCGTCGCGTGGCGTGGATCTAAGGGTGTTACCACACCAATCGATCGATCGTCGATCGATGCAATCGATCGATGGTAGAATGGATTAGTCGACGTCGATCGATAGTTTCTACCACACCAATCGATCGATAGTTGATAGATGCCATCGATCGATGGTAGAATGGATTAGGCGACGACGTCGATCGCATCAAAAAAACCACTGTTTAAAATGTAATTTGCAGAATGTAAGCGATCTTTGGCTTTAAAAAACGGTCTCATCCAGAGTGTTCTGCGTTTGCGTCTCCGTAATAATAGTACGAGCAAAATCGTACTGGCCAACAACAACGCGTCCTCTTGTGAATACATTTCGAAAGAAACTGATGGAATATAGCCGGGGTCAATCGATCTACGTCGACCGATGCCGTCGACCGATGCCATCGACCGGCAATCGATTGATTGGTTAGTCGACCGGTATCCGTCGATCAATTCAAGCTACCACACCAATCGATCAACGTCGACCGATGTCGATCGATGACATCGATCGACGATCGATCGATTGGTGTGGTAACACCCTAATGTAGCTCTACAAGTCTAGTTGCCATATAAAATGTATGGAGACCGACACACCCAGATCGGCGTACGTGGCCCACGTGTGCCTAATATAGTTCAACCTTCACTATTTTGTTCAAATATACTATAGTTTGGTATGTATATCGTTTTAAGCAAATCTTCTGTATTTTCTTCTGTTGTGTGACCCAATAATCTATTTTCGCTAATGAAACATCAGGCGCCACTACGAAAATAGTTGTTACATACAATATTAAATGGAAATGTCACTTGTGTAATAATAGCAGATTATTTTTTTTTTAATTGATATAAACCAGTGCTTGACTGCGATCCCACCTGATGGTAAGCAGTGATGCAATCATTGATGGTGAGGCGCACTAGTTTATTAAGAGCCTATTCGCTCTAGCCTTGACACCTAAATTATAGTTGGAAGGGGAGACCGCAGCAGGCAAATTGTTCCAGTCCTTCGATGTACGCGGTATAAACGACGAAGCGAAACGCTTAGTCCGGACCGTTGAAGTTTCAACAACGTAAGGGTGGATACTCGCCGTACGTCGGGTTGTCCGATGGTAGAAATGAGATGGCGGAATCAAGTCATGCAATTCCCGCGCACACGAAATAGTTGTAAATATATCAAAGTAATGTCGTAAAAGTGAAAGTTTGTAGGTATGTGTGTGAATTTGATGACAAGGTTGGCACTGTGGTTAGGGCCCTAACTCCCGAGCAGGGCTATAAAACAGTGACTTTCTGAAACCTACCCCTTGGTAACGGCTAGTTCAATATGTTTGAAAAAAATATATGTTTATTATAGATTCATGTACAACATATAATTTTTTCGTAAGACTAAAATACTTTTGCCAAAAAAAATTAAAATTAAAAAATTATCGACATGATATTTTTTCCTTTGTTTTCCCTACTCCTTTCAAAGGGCTTTAAATGATCTTTACAAATATGTTTACACAAAAAAATTGCCGGTTAAGAATTTACATAGCATCGTCGTCATCGTCGTCATCGTTTCAGCCGAAAGACGTCCACTGCTGGACATAGGCCTCCCCCAAGCGTCGCCACAGCGAACGGTCCTGTGCGTCTCGCATCCATCGGACTCCCGCAACCGTTACCAAGTCATCGGTCCACCTTGTAGGAGGCCTTCCAACGCTACGTCTTCCGGTACGTGGTCGCCATTCCAGAACCTTCCGGCCCCAACGGCCATCTGTTCTGCGAGCAATGTGCCCTGCCCATTGCCACTTTAGTTTGGCGATTCTTCGTGCTATGTCGGCAACCTTGGTTCTCCTGCGGATATCCTCATTCCTGATTCGATCACGCAAGTAAACTCCGAGCATAGCCCTCTCCATTGCCCTTTGGGTGACTTTAAGCCTTCTAATGAGGCCCATTGTAAGCGACCACGTTTCGGAGCCATATGTCATCACTGGCAACACGCACTGGTCATAGACTTTCGTCTTGAGACACTGTGGTATATTGGACGAGAAGATACCGCGCAGCTTCCCGAACGCTGCCCAGCCGAGTCGGATTCGACGATTGATCTCTTTCGCGAAGTTAGACCTTCCCAACTGGACCGTCTGTCCCAGGTAAACGTAGTCGTCTACAACTTCGAGTGTAGAGTCCCCGACCTTGATAGGAGTGGGTGCTACATGGCTGTTTACCATGACTTTGGTTTTGTCCATGTTCATTTTAAGTCCCACTCTTTCGGAAGCTCTACTGAGGTCACCAAGCATTGTACTGAGCTCCTCCGTAGTCTCAGCCATGACTACTATGTCGTCGGCAAACCGAAGGTGAGTGATGTACTCGCCATTGACATTAATGCCTAGCCCTCTCCATTCCAAAACCTTGAAGACATCCTCCATTGCTGCCGTGAACAGTTTCGAAGAAATAACGTCTCCCTGCCTCACACCCCGCTGCAAGAGGATAGGTTTCGAGGTCTGGTCTTGTAGTCGGACTGACATAGTGGCGTTTTTGTACAAACACTTCAGCACTTCGATATACCGATAGTCAATTTGGCACCGTTGGAGAGACTGCAGTACAGCCCAAGTTTCAATCGAATCAAAGGCTTTCTCGTAGTCCACAAACGCTAAGCAGAGAGGCTGATTATACTCCTCAGTCTTCTGTATAACCTGCTGCAGCGTATGTATGTGGTCCACGGTGCTGAAGCCTTTTCGAAATCCGGCTTGTTCGGGAGGCTGGAAGTCATCGAACCTGCGCGCGAGACGATTCGTGATGACTCTGGAAAACAGCTTGTAGACATGGCTCAGAAGCGAGATGGGCCTATAATTCTTAAGCAGGGCATTATCGCCCTTCTTAAAGAAGAGTACCACTACGCCTCTGCTCCACGCCTGTGGCGTTTTTCCCTCGAGTATGACGGAATCAAATAGCTTCTGAAGGGCCTTAAGGACCGGTTTTCCACCCGCCTTCAGGAGTTCGGCCGTAATTCCGTCCTCACCCGACGCCTTGTTATTTTTTAGCTGCTTCAGAGCCATCCTAATCTCGTACAGGCTGACGTCCGGGATATCTTCGGTATAGTGTCGAGTCAATCTAGCTCTTGGGTCGTTTACTAAATTTACAGTGGGTTTAGCGATAGACGTGTATAACTGTCCATAAAAAGCCTCGATCTCTCCTAGAAGCTCCGATTTGGCGGATATGACTCTGCCATCGTCGGTCTTCAGTTTCGTGAGCTGGCTTTGCCCAATAGACAGATCTCGTGCAAATACTTTAGAGCCCTTATTCCGCTCAATCGCATCCTTAATCCTTGCGGCATTAAAGCAGCGAAGGTCGCGTTTCAGGGACTTCGAGATTTGTCTATTGAGCTGCCGGTATATGCACGCATCGTCTGAAGACTGCAGAATCATCTCACGCCTCTTCTTCATTAGCTCGAGGGTCGGATCGGAAAGCTTCTTGTTTTTATTTGTACGGTGAGTCTTGAAAAACTTAGACCCGACCGTATGGACAGTTTCCACGAACCCATCGTTATATTCATCCACGGAGCTTCCTAGGCACTCGAAACGATTGTGGAGTTCGAGCTGAAAGCTCTCGGGGTTTTGGATCCGGATCTGTGCTGGACGGAGCGTAGACTTCATCAGTCGAGACCTTTCAAGCTTAATGTTAATATTCAATGTGCCTCTTACGATGCGGTGATCACTTCCAGTTTTCACCGCGTTGATCACAGAGACATCATTGAATATTTGCTTTTTCGTCGATAAGATGAAGTCAATCTCATTTCTAGTTGCACCGTCAGGACTTTGCCAGGTCCACCTTCTATGCTCACGCTTTTTGAAGAAGGAATTCATCATATAGAGGCCCTCCCTCTCCATAAAGCTAGCCAGTAGGTGTCCCCGGTGATTCCGACGTCCAAACCCAAATTGCCCCACTCGCAGCTCGTCACCGTCTCGTTTGCCCAGTTTCGCGTTAAAGAACCATGCATGGCTCTTGATATATCCTCATACATGGATTCTACTTCGTCGTCGGGATGTGTCGAGGTCGAGGCGTAGACCTGTTCGACCTTCAGTGAATATCTTGATGATATTCTGAGTATAAGGTACGCCACCCTGTTCGACACACTCTCGATCTTCACCACATTGTTAACAAGGGACTTGTGGACGATAAACCCGACACCACGACACCCGGGGGGGTTGCCATAATCGCCACGCTTGGCAGACGGGTTGGCGATCGCAGTTTGATTGTTGTAATGCACAGAGGATGCTGCTGCCCATTCTCTGGTATGTCCCTTAGTCGCCTCTTACGACACCCTCGGGAAGAGATGGGATGGTGTTATTCTTAACGTCCGGACACCATACGGAACAAGAATTACATAGCATAGGTATATGTAAATCAATCAATATTTCGCAAAGAAAATGGATTTAAAGGTCAGCTGTAAAGCAGGCTTTATCCGGGCGCAGCTGGCCAGAATTAAATTCACAGATACTCGCACTGCCGCCTGGGCGACAGTGGTACGAGTATGTGTGCATTTAATTCCAGCCAGCCCCCCTAGCCAAGTTACTATCGTTTCGTTTGCGTCGAACGCCTCGTGTAGGCCACGCCTCCGATTCCTTTGTTCTGACCACGTGACCAAGCGTTGAGATGACGTCAGAACAAAGGAATCGGAGGCGTGGCCTACTCGAGGCGTTCGACGCAAACGAAACGATCGTATCTTGGCTAGGGGGGCTGAGTCGGCCGCTCGTTCTACAATGTCGTTCTACATTAACAAAGGATGTAGCGTTGAACATTGTAGAAACGATAACAATTCATTCTATCATTTTGAACGATGTGAACTTGGCTACGAATTTTCTATTCGTTTGTTCTGACCACGTGACTTAACGTTGAGATCATGTCATTCCCATACATTTGATTAGTTTTCGACTAGCGTTAACTATTGTAGATTATCAACATGGCTAGGGGTGCTGATGTTCAAAGGACTATACACCCTAAAGGGATGCAACTCGACATATTTACATTTTCACTGTTTTTCATACAATCGCTCTTACGCGAAAGACATTATTACACATTTTTCATTAGATAATTTGGTAACACAGTATCTTGTGGATATTATCTAGGCTTCTATTGATCTCTATTTATAAATTTGTGTAAAACTAATCCAGTAAACACCTCTGAATATGTAATATCATTTGCTTGATAATTTAATTAACTTTCTTATTTTTTTTGTTAACTGTAAGCTTAAATACATATTCATTAAAAAACGGAACTCAAGTATCGATTTCATTTTTATTTTGTTTTTAAATTTATATTTTACAATTTAAAATTTCTTTAAAATAAGTTTGTCATGAATATTTTCTTTGTAAAGTATTACATTTTTGTAAATTTTCTTTTAATACATAATTGTTTTATTTTTTTCAATAATTTTATTGTCCCTCTGGCTGTTTGAGTACCATCTGCGGCCTACTCAAATGTCCTTTCTTTGGTATATTTCTTCAAGTCGTTGAGCTCCTTAGTAGTCCTGAGTTGAGCTACACGAATACTAACAAATGCTTGCACTGACTCGTCCACTCAAATCTGTGCGGTTCCTACTCAAAAGACCATTTCAGACTTTCATCTGTATGGTTCTCATATGGTTTGATTATTACACGTTTGCTATAGGGGCCTTAAAAGAAACTAACCTCTGAATTTGTTTCAGTGTTTCTTCATCTAGTTTAAACTGACCAAAAAATTACCTGCAGAAGAGTTTTTAAACTTATATATAATTTACCGTTAAGTACCTTAAGTATAACAGCTTTTATACAGGAACCAGTAATGTTATCCTGGTTAAAATAGCTCTATTTCCCGGAAGTTACTTTATATCTGAAATAATTCCCTTTTTACACCAATTACACACACGGGAGGAAACCAAAATTACCTTGTGCGTAAAAACAGAAATACCGTATATATTTCTAGTAAACCCTTGGGATATAATAATAAGATTTGTTAACGCCTCAGGCCACTTCGTCAGTGGGCAGTAACTCACTGAGAATAATTGTAATTATTTGCCCAAGATATTGAGGAAATGGAACAGTCATAATATCAACAGGTGTCCTTAGGATCTTGACTCAGGCCACCTCTCTAGGAGAGGGAAATGGGCCGTAATCCACCACGCGGGCCCAGTGCGGATTGGTGAATGTCACATGTCTTCGAATTTTTGGTTCTAGGACATACAGGTTTCCTCACGATGTTTTCCTTCACCGTTTTAAAAAATGTATATTTCGAAATTCTCGAGGAAACCAAAATTGATAGGGACCCAGAATCCTGAAATTTTGCATAAAGCAAAGTCTTACAGTATAAATATAGAAATTAATCTGAAAACAACAAAATTGTTGTTCCGACAGAAAAAAAAAATTGCTATTCGGAACAATCTTCGAGACTATACGAGAATTGAACTATTTACATAGGTAAGTTTGTACGGAACCATCAACGTGCGAGTCCGACTCGCACTTGCCCAGTTTTTTTTTATTGATATACCCTAGTGCTAGACTGTGATCCCACCTGATGGTAAGCAGTGATGTAATCGTTGATGGTGAAGCGCACTAGTTTATTGAGAGCCTATTCACTCTAGCCTTGAAGCAGGTCTGGGCAAAATACATGCTTTGCTTTAATTGAAATACAAATTACAAAATACAGTATCGCAAGTAATTAAAATACAAAATACAAAATATCTTTAAGTAAGGTATTTGAAATATAAAATACAAAATACAGTATTTTTAATTGAAATACATAATACAAAATAAGTAATCTAGACCAGCATGGGCTGAAAAGTAGAGGAAAACAAGATTAATTAATCAGTAAAACCAGAGTTTCCTTTCATGAACACTAGATTTTTAAATGTACTGTCAAACAAACAACCTCTCGTTGGAGAGTGAATAAAACCTGCTAAAGAAAACAAACTCACACTCACAATCGCTAAATTAAGGTTAAATGTATTTTAATGTTAAAATGTATTTTGAAGCCTCAAGTATTTGAAATACTAATTACAAAATACATTTTAAGGAAGTAATTGAAATACAAATACCAAATACGTATTTGTATTTCAATTACGTATTTTAATTACAAGTAATTCAAATACTGCCCAACCCTGCCTTGAAGACAACTAAATTATAACTATCCAGTATTTCTAATTCAACGTGTTTCCACCCTAAATATAGGCTGTTGTTGCTAAGTCAACGATCAGTGTTATCATTTATTCAGTATAATCACAGTCCTTCCGAGAAAACCGACAACTCGGCTATAATTACTTACTGTATTCGTAGGTTCAATGGGAATTAATTTATATAGAAGTGTTATTAAAAAAAATAGCTTCTAATCTAAGTAAGTAAGGAAAATTTTCAAGTAACTTCTGTTCTCTACATTGTTTTCACAGAATAACTGGGGTCGAAATGATTGGGTCATGGGGGTCGAAATGATTGGGTCATGGGGGTCATGGGGTGAGAGCACGTCATATCTTCTTCTTATATAATTATAAAAATGAATAGCTGTTCGTTAGTCTCACTAAAACTCAAGAACGGCTGGAGCGATTTGGCTAATTTTAATCTTGAAATATTCGTGATAGGCCAGGGAAGGCAACGCCATCTCTAATTAAAATGTCATTAACACGCTTTTATTAGCTTCACTTGTAACTATGTATGTAAGAAAATCTTGGAATCTTAATTTGACCCACTTCCCGGTCTTCGATTAGGATGAAATTTTGCACACGTTCTGAGTTCTGATGACAATACATGACTAGCTAAGAAACGTCATTACAAATCGAATATGGCGGCCTCCCCAAGATGGCGGACTGGCTGTTTGAAATCCACCCCCATGATATGGGTATCAAATGAAAGGGTTTGCTGTCAGGAAAACGAAAAAAATAGTCACGTGACTTAAATCCAATATGGCGCACGTCCAATTTTGTAATTTTTATTGCGTGCTAAAAGCGTATTTTTTAGTTTTTTAAACTGAATTATGCTGGTTTTGGTAATGCCAGTAGATACCATTATCCTTTGACAGTTTACCTAAATGGTAACTATCACCATATTCTTTGACTATTAGGCGGTACGAAGTTCGCCGGGTCAGCTAGATTTCAATAATATTTAATAAATATATCCGACAATCATTCTCACATTTATCCCGCCAGAGTTCCACGACCAAATAATTAATATAATAATCTTGTCAGCTCTTCTGTCACCTAAGGGCATTGAAGAGTTAAACGAGATGAAGTACCCAGACGCAAACACACGATCCTGGCGAATAGAACGCGAAAACACTTGTCGGGATTAAATTACATACACTAGTGCACTATCACTGCTTACTATCAGATTCGATCGCAGTCAAGCGATCGAACCTGATGGTAAGCAGTGATGCAACCGTTGATGGTGAGGCGCACTAGTTTATTAAGAGCCTATTCACTCTAGCCTTGAAGACACCTGTTTATTTATTTATTTCTTTATTGCACACCTTAACTTATTAGAAGACAGACATTTTATAAAAAATAAGTTTACAATAGGCGGTCTTATTGCACAGGGCAATTTGGATGGACTGTAACGAAAGGAAAAGATTTGGGGCGGTCAGTGTACAACAACATAATATATATATATATATATACATATTATAAAACATAAATAGGTACATTACCAAATAATAAACTAATAAATATTAAAATATATGACAGAGAAAGGAGAAGAAAAATTAAAGTGATAGGTAATGCTCCTTCACCTATATTATAATTGGACGGGAAGACCGCAGCAGGCAAATTGTTCCAGTCCTTCGATGTACGCGGTATAACGACCACGGGAATCGCTTAGTTCGGACTGTAGAGGTGTCAACAATATAAGGGTGGACACTCGCCGTACATCGAGTTGTCCGATGGTAGAAAGCGATGACGGAATCAAGTCATGTAATTGCTGCACTCTCTTCAAAATACACCCTATACAATACCGGAAGGCTGTCTACCCTACGCCTGTGCCCAGGGCTTTTTTCAACAACTCGACCAATTTTTAGGGTTCCGTACCTCAAAAGAAAAAAACGGAGCCCTTATAGGATCACTTAGTTGTCCGTTCGTCTGTATGTCTGTCTGTCAAGACCCTTTGTCTTAGGAACACGTGGAGGTATCAAGTCTACGGACTCTTGAAGCTGTAAAAAAATCAAACTTGTTAGTTAACGAGAAAAAATGGTACTTCGGTTTATGTGGCAAAAACGTATATTTCGACACTTTTGAGGAAATCAAAATTCATAGGGTACTTCTCGTTGACCCATAATACTGAAATTTGGCATAAAGCAAGGTCTTATAGCACAAGTATAGGAATAAATCTGACAACTGTAAATTTGTTGTTACGTCACAAATTTTTTTTTTCTTTCGATTCGGAAATATCTTCCGAGACTCCATTCCGGAATTGAACTTTTTACATAGGTAAGTTTGTACGGGGCGCGAGTACGACTCGCACTTGGCCAGTTTTTTCGAGTGTAGTTCAGTGGCAGTTTTAAAAATTCGTAAATTGATTCCTAGTGATGCAAAATTAGTGTAGTTTTGTATCCCAAGTTTCTATACAACTGGGGCCCAAGTCTGCTATTTTTATAAATTCGTCATTCCAACACGATCCCATTGTCATTATGCTTATCTGCTAATTCACAATGATCGATCATTGATCGGTTAATGGTCTTGTACTAGAGTTGTGGTAGAATAACAACATCGAGCTTATTAAAAGCAATGACTGCACAATGACGTTCTTATGTTAGGTCAACGATCAAAGGAACTGTCAAAATTTTAGCAGATTACCGCATACGTTAGATATTCACTTGTCAATATTTACGAGATTACCATTCTATGCCATTTGTTTCAATGGAGTGTCAGCGGTTGACCATTGGAAGTCATAATGACGCCATTATATTAGTAGATTACCAAACTTGTCAAAATTAACAATTATGAAATCAATGATAGACCATTCTGACACTATTGTAATAGCAGACTTGAGGTCCTGGACAATATATGTGGAATCATTCAAACAAGCGCGATTGCGGCAAAATTGAGCTTTTTTTTAGGTGGGAAAATCATCTAATGACAAATCGCGCTCTTGGGCGGAGCGCAAGATAGTGTCAGACTTTTACTGACTAAAAACCTAGTCCTGTTCCGTCTTTGCCGTCGTCCCAGGGTTTCACTTTCATACTACCCGTGGCTCCAGTAGGCTTCGACCCTGCTGGGCCTCTACGATTAGCTGACATCTCTCTGAGGCGCGCGTGGAACAATACGCGCAATCGACGACTTGGGCTCGGTCCGGACGGTTACCGGACGGTCGGACGGACCCATTGCTCGCTGTCCGCAAGCCCGGGCCTACGGTGGCTGGTAATCGGGATCGGAATCCCGTTGCCTCGCGCGGTCGGCCTCCTCCTTTGCTAGCATTACCGCTTCGCAGAAGGAGGCGACCGCCAAGCGGCAAAATGGATCTGACAATCTTATCGTAGTAACGACTACCTCAGCGAATCTTGCCGTGAAGACTTGATGCAATTTCTGCCAAATACTACAAAAATATTAGAATGTTTTACATCCACATTCTAATGTAAACTTGACACTGGATAAGTACGCAAACAGTGCGGACCCAAAAAATACCTAGAAAATCATCCAATGACTTCTCCCACTCTAGGGTGGAGTGAGAGGGCATGACCGACTTTTATCCGTCTCTTTGCTTGTATAAGGGCTATATTTCACCGGGACACCATGGCGGCGCCACCAGTCGCCACTACCAACAAAATGTATACAGCTCTATAGAGAGTTACCTGGTGTCCGTTTAGTTGCGCAACCAATCTGGCGGCGCGACCAACTCGGACGCGTGCACTTAAGGTCTATTTTGATACTGACTCAGTGTGGTGTAGCGACTCTGGTGTCTGTATGGTGTCTAGTTTGGTAGCTTAAGGACACCATGGCGGCGCAACTGGTCGCGCCGCCATGGTGTCCCGGTGAAATATAGTCCTTATTGCTTCACAGAAGGTGAGAACCTCCTCCCATTCTCTATCGCTCCGGACAATGGCCTGAACCAGGGCCCGGCGTGAGAGATCGGTGCCGCCGATCCTTCGCCGATCCACTGCCACACGGCGGTGCACCGTAGTGTCCTTCGAGCAGTCTGCATAATCGAGACACCCGCGCGTTTCTTTCTCCTGAATCCGGTGCAGGAACCTCCCAAAGTTACCATGTCCGATGAGGACCTGCGTCATGCGGAAGGTGATGAAGCTGTGACGCCTCGCCAGCCACACTTCAAAGAGGATTACCACTATGATAATGGTGTATCCAGCTCAGCGTCCCAATTAGGTAATAATTCTTTATTCTTCCAAAAAGTACACAAAACACAATGACTAGATAACATCACATTACACTGGTTAGTTCCAAAAGTGAGTCAACGACTCCCAAACTGATTACTGCCCGTATCTTGGGCAGTCGGCGGTCCACCGTTTTATTAGTGCAGTCTGTTTTAGAATGTATTATCCTATTCTGTTGTTGTTGTATGTCTTTCAGTTTAGTGCATTTTTTTAATAATTAGGCCGAAAAAATAAAGAAGATAAAAATAAAATAAAATAAAATAGTGGGTAGTAGGTATGGATTATTTTTGATACTATTAGACGTTTAAATACTGATTCTTTTCCACCCATTACAAATAAAATAAACCTCCATTCCAAGGCTTCGCGTCATAAGCTCAGTAACTGCTAATCGAGATGTTTGGCCAAGTTTCAATTATCTCACGCTGCGCAACAATTGGCGGTGTCAATATTATTAATCTGCGGGGAGGAGATTATTATTGATAGGTTTTTATTTTTGGGTCAAGCGCCAATGTTAGTGTGGAGTTAGAAATGACAGATGGTAAACAAGTTGTTAGGGATTGATTACCCCCAGTGTCTTAGTTAAGCTTCTATTTTAATTGGGTTACTGAATTTTGTTAGAGGCTTCGATAGCGGAAAGTCGAATGTTTTTTCTATAGAAATGTCTTGTAGGAAAATAATTATTTAGAGCGGGCAACTCGAGGTACATTTTCGTACAACCGCTCTTACGTGATTATGATGTTATTAGGTACACATCTTTCTTCAGATATTTTGGATACACAGGTATCTTGTGGATATTATCTAGGCTTCTATAGAAAAAAACATGAATTCAAAACATAAATTTGTGTAAAACTAATCTAGTAAAGACCTCTGAAAATCTACTATTTTACGTGAACTTTGGCCCTCCTTAATGTACTCATATATTAAAGATATAGGCTTCTTGCTTCTTGCACATTTATTTTAATCGAGGATTGATGTTCTGAATGATGACAATTTTTCTGAAAAACTTTTAAGGGTTTTAAAAAAACACGTATTTTCTTGAACAAGTTTTGTGAAATATTCGAGTAAGTTATGAAATTACCGAATGCCAACAGAGTTTTCAGGCGTTCTCTTTCTTCTTTCGCGTTGCCTCTTCATCGAACTTTTAGATGAAGTAACAAGCTTTTAAACCATGCTCGACGTTGACGATAGGTGACTGGAAAAGGACACTCTTAAGGATGTTTTTTTTTATTATTCTTGATAGATTCGCGTTTGACCACTATCTCACCTGATGGAAAGCGACGATGCGGTCGACGATGGAGCGCGCTTACCTAGAAGTAACCTATTCACTCTTGACTTAAAGATTCCTGGGTTGTAGCCATCAGGAAACACAGATTCTGGCAAAGAATTCCACTCCTTAGCTGTACGCACAATGAATGTGTTCCCAAAACGTTTTGTGCGTATAGGTGGGATGTCCACCATGTACCGGTGGCGCATTGCCGTACGTCTGGTGGTCCGATGATGGCACGGACTAGGCGGAATTAGGTTATGCAATTCCGACGCCCACTACCCGAAATGCAACCGGTATAAAACCGACAGGCTCGCAACTCGGCGTCGATGCTCAAGACTTTGAAGCCTCGAATCAACGAGTGCATCATTGCCAATGATCCTCCTGGCTCGTCTCTCAATTGCCTCAAGTGCATCAAGCTGGTATCGGGCAGATCCGTCCCAAAGATGAGAGCAGTACTCCATACACGATGTTATCTATCTTTTTTAATTATTTGTTAAATCTTCATGCAACGGAAAGGCATAAAGGCGAACTTAATGCCTTAGGCATTCTCTATCAGTCAACCTAGGGCAATGAAGAGACAACATGGCAGGTGCATAAAAAAAAAACTAGACAAGTGCGAGTCGCACTCACGCACTGACGGTTCCGTACAAACTTACCTATGTAAATAGTTCAATTCCCAATTGGAGTTTCGATTTTTTTTTTTCAGAATCGCTAAAAATGTTTTTTTTTTGTGACGTAACGAAGGAGTGGCTGGGAAGACGTCACGGCGTCCTCACCTTCTGCATGATGATGATGAAAAGGTGAAGCAAGATTGGGAAGACCTTCTCCACAAAAAAGAGGCAAAAAGATTATGCGATTGAAAAAAAAATAAAAGCCACATGGATTTATTAGAGTTTCTCCGCCTATAAAATGTTATAATTGTTGCTGATATGTTATTCTTGTAATCTATAAGTATTCAGTATGATCTTATTTCGATAAAATGAATGTGCGATGCGTTGGCCGTTCGATCAAACAAATATTCGATATTTTGAACAGTCGCCGTATTGAGTGTTCGTTATATTGAACGTTCGATTTATTAACCATTCGATATTATGAACGTTCGAGTATTTAGTTGTTCGATGTAAAGTGTTCGATTAATTGATATTGAAAAACTCAACCGCACATTGGCTGGACTTGCGGAAGACTAGCAAAGAGATGTCAGCAAAACCGTAGGGGCCCAGCAGGGTCGAACCCTACTGGTGCCGCCATGGGTTTGCTTCTGAAAGGAAAACCCAGAGCCCTGGAACGCAAGGCAAAGAAGAAACATAGGTGTGGTTTTAGTCAGTAAAAGTCATGATAGAGTGGGAGAAGCATTAGATGATTTCCCACCTTAAATTGTACATTGGCAAGCTGACGACCAAAAAATTCAAAATTCAATTGTTTTTATTTCACATAGGCCTACATGGGCACTTATAAAACGTCAGAAGCTAGTGCATGGTTCCAAATTGGTCGTTTCCTATGGAGAAGAACCGGCAAGAAACTCCATGGTTACTCTTTTAAAAAAAAATGTTGTTCTTACAATATTTCCATATTACAGTTTTTTTTTTTTAATTCATATAAACCAGCGCTTGACTGCGATCCCACCTGATGGTAAGCAGCGACGCACTAGCTTACTACAGCTATTACAGTATTAGTAGATATTCTGTAAGGACAGTGTAGACCAGTCAATATTGTACTCAAAAGTACAATAAAAGTAATCATAATAAAAAGTGAGTCGTAATAGGAAGTAACCTAAGAATTCGCGGAGTCTACAGTGTTCACATTCATTATCAAAAAGAGGCTATATATAAAAAAAGCAAGAAAAATAAATAATTACAACTATCAATAAATGAGACGTTAACAAAATAAATTACTAACGAATTTATGGTGGTTGGGGTCTAATAATATATAAAAAAATATTGCAAAAGCAATGTATAAAAAAAAAGTTTATATTACAACAAATGTGAAAGACGTCCACTGTTGGACATAGGCCTCCCCCAAGCGTCTCCACATCGACCGATCCTGTGCGTCTCGCATCCACCGCATTCCCGCGACCCTCACCAGGTCGTCCGTCCACTTAATGGACAAGTAAATAGACACATTTACACAATATTATGAGTTACCAGGGGGCCACATGTGCAGAAACAGTCATTGCCAAACAAGCGTGTCTACCCAAGAACATACTGTTATTGCAAATTTAATTTATTTATATCTTATAAGCAAAAATGAAAAATTACAGTAAAAAATCTGTCGCGACGGTACCAGAGACATACATTTGAAAGGTAAATCAGTTCTCATAAATACAAAACATCTGAAAAACTGAACCACATTTAACATTATCACCCTCTGCTATATTATAATTTTAAATTGACACATCTTTGGTGATCCTTTTGTTATGATTTTTTTCTTTAAAGATCTCTATAATAAAGGAGAAACTGACTGACTGACATAGATACGCACGGCCAAAACTAGAAAGAAAAAGAAAGAAAGAAAAAGGGTGTATTTACGACAAACATGGCGCATTCCTTAAAAAATAAAACAAATAACAATAACGACTCTATTTATTAGGTAGTAAGATATGCGATTTTTTTTTAAGGTGGGAAAATCATCCAATGACAAATCTCGCTCTTGGGAGAGGAGAAAGTGTCAGACTTTTACTGACTAAAAACTCACTCTGGTTCCTTCTTTGCCTTCATCCCAGGGCCCCGGATTTCGCTTTCACACTACCCGTGGCCCCAGTAGGCTTCGACCCTGCTGGGCCCCTACGATTTGCTGACCTCTCCCGAGGGCGAGAGGACCGTTGCCTCGCGCGGTCGGCCTCCTCCTTTGCTAGCATTACTGCTTCGCAGAAGGAGGCGACCGCCTGCCACTCCTCCTCGCTTCGGACCATGGCCTGTACCAAGGCACGCGCGAGAGATCACCGCCGCCGATCGCCCCCACGAGGACACAGCGATGTTCTGCCCAAGCGGGGCACACCTCTACCGTGTGCTCCACCGTGTCCTCCGGGCAAAATATGCGTCACAACTATATAATTATATCATAGATGTCATGGAGCACAAAAACTAGATGTCGTTTTCTAAAATTCCCTAAAGGTATGTAAGGGGGGTCCAATTTTTTTTTTAAATTTATTATTTATAGGTTCTCGTTTTGGAAAGCAAAGATGTGGTTGACGATGGAGCGCGCATACCTAAAAATAAACTATTCACTCTTGACTTAAAGATTCCCGGGTTGTAGCCATCAGGAAACACAAACCTACTCCGGCAGGGAATTCCACTCCTTAGCTGTACGCACAATGAATGTGTTCCCAAAACGTTCCATTATACATATAAAAAATAATACGACGTGCAATGTGTAGCTCGTAATCCTGCCGTCCGGCATTGTCTTGACCGAGCCCAAATCGTCGATAACGCGTCGTGTATAAAATTACGCGTTCCTCAAAAAGATGTCATAGCCCAGCAGGGCCGATACCTATCAGGGTCATGGAAGAACTTCTGAAAAGGTAACCCGTGGTCCTAGAACGCAAAGTGCAACTGAAGGAACCTTAGTGTGGTTTTACTCAGTAAAAGTCATTAGATGTTCCAACATAAAAAAAATTCTTCAGTGAATCCACGTCAAAAGCGGTGCAGCCGTTTCGAAGATGTCCTCTCCCCAGGAATCAGGATGTGTCCCCCACCGCAATAAGTCCTGGTCCCACGATAATATTAACTACTCGTATATTCTAATGAAAATCCCGTTAAATTTTGTTGAACCGTTTCGCAGACGTATCCCGTATTTTGAAATCCCATTCCCGCGGGAAAATTAAAAGAAACCTAAGTTAATCCTTGTAACATCAGCTATCTGTCAGTGAAAGTTCCTCAAAGTCGGTCCAGCCGTTTCAAAGATGTGTTCTATGTTGGATATACAAACTTATTTGTGTTTTGTATATTTTGAATAAATTTAAATTTCAAAGGTAGCTAGCTTGTTTAGAATGCGTTGATTTTTGTACACCGTGACTAAGACAGACACCGTAAAATAATTATAATATAATATGTATTTTCTCCAACTAAAATCTGGTCTATCTTCTCCTTCCATAACTCTCCTATACCCTATCCCCACCCCGGGGCCCTGGGACCCCGGGGCCCTGGAACGAGAGCAAAGAAGGAACAGGAGTGAGTTTTAGTCAGCAAAAGTCTGACACGCTCTCCCGCTCTGCCCAAAGCAGGAGATGTCATTGGATGATTTCCCACCTTAAAAAAAACCCTTTTCCCGGGAATTACGATGAATTCTCTCCCCAGAGAATTAACATGCCCCTGCCCTCGAGAATTAAGTCCCGTCTAACGGAAATATAAAAAGTAGATTAAGTTACTCATTATAACATTAGTTATATCCCAATGAAAGTCCCGTCAAAGTTCAACCTTTTCGAAAACTTATCCCATATTATGAAACCCCGTTCCCGCAGAAAAATTAAATATAGCCCAAAATAGCTCAAATTACTCCATATAATATTAGATATCCCTCAGTGAAAGTCCCGTCCAAATTGGTCCAACCGTTTCGGAGATTTACATTCTCCCTGGGAATCAAGATGACACGATTTTACATGTCATGTAATGTAAAAAGTGAATTATGATAGTCGTTATAACATTAGCTACATTCCACATTGAATTTTGAACACAGTTTTGTCAAAAAATTAACCGTTTTGAAGACTTATCCCCTATTAAGAAATCCCATTCCCGCAGAAAAATGAAAAGTAGCCTAAGTAATTGCTTGTAATATTTTCTGTCCGTCAGTGAATGCCCCATCAAAATCAGTCTAGCCGTTTCGGATATTAGCCGGAACAAATCGGCAGATAACCATAATAGTCAAAATTCACATTTTTGTTAGAAGCATCGAATACATTTTGATAAGTATACATTTAGTAAACAAATGTTTTTTTTTTAATATTACAAACAGGCACTTCAATATTATTTGTGATTAGCTTTTGCCCGCGGCTTTGCCCACAAACATTAAATAGCCTAGATCACTCAGGAATAAAGCAGCTTTCTGTCGATGAAAAAAATTATCAATCGGACCAGTACTTTTAGAGAATACCTCCTAGAAACAAAAAAAAAACGAAAAAACAAACTTTACCTCTTTATAAACAGAGATCGGAATTAGGTAGAGTTATTCATGTACTTATACTGATTTCATACAGCGAAAGAATAAAGTGGATATGCCTCAAATCCCGAGATTAATTTTAAAGAGAAGATTTTTTTTGTTCAGAAATATAGCAGAAAAATATTCTTTCTGCATTAATGACGAGAGGAAGGAAGTGTATAAATTTGTTAACCTCACCTCAGTTGACGTAGAGAGATCTTGTTCAATTAAAAATACTAATAAAAATTGTATGTTAATTATCTTAGTTTTATTTGTCATATCTATCTCTGAGGTTTTCATTATTATTTATTTGTAATATTGCTGGCCACACGGGATTTTTCATTAGAAATCCCGGGAAGATCCATATTAATATTAACATTTCGATCCAAGTACATTGAATGACTCTACCTAATTCAGACCCCTGTGTATAATATTAGTGTATATATAAAATAAGCGAGGCGGATGGCTAGGTAGGTTTGTGAACTTTGAAGTAATAAATGTACGCCTAAAATATAGTGAATAAATAGTGATATTAGATTATAATAACTAAAAAGTATATACTAAAAAAAAAAGTAAAAAACTAAAACCCGGCTACGACAAAAAAAAAACGACTCTGAAAAAGTATGAAACAAGATTTTCAGGATGCTAAAATAAACAAGGTAACTGGAAAAACAAGAACAGAACAAACGTAGCCTATGTTCAGCGGAAAATTAAGGCGGTTCTAACGATACCTCATAAGTCAAGTTCCGATAAGTAGATTAGGAGCTATGAGGGAACAGATGAACATACTCACATACATACATACATACATACAAAGCCTGTCAAAATCATAACCCTCCTTTGGCTTTGCCGCAGTCGGGTAAAAATTACAAAAACGGTATTGCGTAAAAAAATACTTTAAAACTGAAAAGAAAAAAACAAGTTCAGTCTGCGTAGAAACTAATTTAATTGCATTAATTTAAGCACATAAAATATAACAAATAATAAATTCTAATACGGAACATATTGAATGCAACAGTCGGGATCCATTAAAATAATCTAGACTAAAATCATTCCATCTAATATGGGTCTCAACTGCAATCGAAATGATCGAAAGTGTAATTAGTCAAATAGCTTGTCTTCTTACTTATAAAAATAGCAATCCAAAATGAAACTACTCAATATTTTAAAATGAAACAAAATAAACGTATAGTTCAACTATCTCCTGACCTGAATATATCGAGTTGACAGTAAACTCCAGTTCAAAGCTCTCCTAGTTCCCTGAACCTGGATCGGTTCGCTGTCCTGAAGTCCTTGTGTATGTAAACTAAGATATAACGAGGACAGGAATAGCTCTAGTTTAAATTCAGGACATATATATTTGTATTTTTAGCGAATGACACGCATATATGGTTCTTTTAGCAAAGAACTGTTTTGGAGAAATCCTGTGCCTTTAAAGGATGAATTCCAAAAACTCAATAAATTTCACATTTATTATACGTACAGCTAAGGAATGGAATTTCCTGCCGGAGTCTGTGTTTCCTGATAGCTAGGGGTCTTTTAGTCAAGAGTACTAAAATACCCCTAGATAGGTTACTTCTACGCGAGCCTATCAACAAAAAAAACTTTTAATATACAGGAAAAAAAGCTTTTAATACACACTTTTAATATGTACAGGAGGGAGGGGCGGGATGACGTATCAGACAACTATCACACAACGCCGTCTAGTCCCAAGCTAAGCAGAGCCTGTGTTATGAGTACTAGACAACTGATAAACATAGCATAGCATAGTCGGCCTTATAATGTTCCCACTGTTGGGACTCAGGCCTCCTCTCTAGGAGAGGGAATGGGCTGTAATCCACCACGCGGGCCCAGTGCGGGTTGTTACATGTCTTCGAATTTTTGGTTCTCGGACATGCCGGTTTCCTCACGATGTTTTCCTTCACCGTTTTGAGAGCAGTGGTGATGAAATAAATTACACAAAGTAATGCGCCTGGCTGGGTTTGAACCCGCGACCTACAACTCGTAAGTCGGGGCCGTTACCACTGGGCCACCACTGCTCTGCTCACTGATAAACATACTTATATATTTCTAAATACATACATATTTTAGATAAATTACACCCAGACACAGAACAAATGATCGTGCTCATCACACAAACATTTGTCCTGGGTGGGAATCAAACCCACGACCTCCGGCATAGCAGTCAGGGCCACTAACCACTAGAGCAACAGGCCAGTCAAATCTATGTTCCTTCTTTGCGTGGCGTTCCAGGAAACCCGGGGTTCTCTTTCGTACCCATGGCCTCAGTAGGCTTCGGCTCTGCTGGTCCCCTATGCTTTTGCTGACATCTCTTTAAGCGGCGCGTGGAACACTACGCGCCGTCGACGACTTGAGCTCGGACGGCCGGTCGGTGACGGTCCATTGCTCATCGTCCACGCCCACGTTAGAGTGCTTGTCTACATCTACGTCGTAAAAGGAAACCTTTTGCAAAATTTCATGTTCCTAGTCCCAGTAGTTTCGGCTGTGCGTTGATATGTCAGTCAGTCAGTTTCTCATTAAATATACCAGGCCACTCATAAAGTATTGCGAAAAAAAGTTTTTATGTATAGGTAAGCCATTGGAACTATTTTGAAAACTTTGGTTATTTAAAAGTAAAAATACCATTGTTCGAATTTTGAATAACCTCTACATTTTTTTCGAGAGCCAAATCAAATTATCGTGTTTCATTTAGAAATGGATCTACATCGAGAATATTTTCGTGCGATGATTTTCTACGATTTTAAATGTGGCCTAAAACTTGATGACTTCAAATTGCTTTATGGATGAAGGACCTCCAAAAGCAATCTACCGCTGGTATAGCGAGTTCAAGCGCGGTCGCCTTACTTTGGTGGATGAACAAAGGAGTGGTCGTCCTACGACGGCTGTCACCAAAGAGAATTAAACCAGTGTGCTGGCAGTAAAAAAAAAAAAAATTCAAGAAAACAGGCAATTCGCATTTTTTCTTGAATTATTTTTTTTACATACGAAGAGATTCAGCATACACTACAGATTAGTTAGGGAGGCGTTCACTAGATTCTACACGTGCACCTACGCGTGAGGAGGATAGTTTGCCGTTGGGTGCCGCACTACCTTTTTTTTTTTTTTTTTTTTGTTGCCGGGGTGGAAAATCCTCATGGATGTCCTTCACCTGGGGCAGGCGAAGGGGTCTGTCAGACTCTTACTGACTAAAAACCACCTCGGTGTTCCCTCCCACACTTGGACCGGAGATCGTGGGAGCTGATACGCCATCCATGATCCCCGGCTAGTGCCGGCCCGCGTACGCGGGCCACCTCAAGCCGGGGGGAGTGTGAGGTATCCTCCCCCCGCGACGTCCAATAGAGGCGCGCGTGGAACACTACGCGCTGCCGCCTCGGGTCTTGCTGGATGGGGGACGGTGGACGACCCCGAGTCCACCGTCCCTCCGGACCTCTTTATGGGGGCTGGAAGAGGGCGTTATCTGCCCTCCGCCGACGCCCGGTTCGCCTGCTGCGGGGTGCCGCACTACCTCACCGAAGCTCAGAAGCAGGCCCGTGTGGAGTGGTGCCGTGATATGATTCAAAAATTTGAAGCAGGCTCGTCTCGGCACGTTTAAGATATTGTGACAGGTGACGAATCCTAGATTTATCAATACGATCCAGAAACAAAGCGTCAGTCGACAGTTTGGCTGTTTGAAAACGAACTAACGCCTACGAAAGTGAAGCGATCGAGAAGCGCGGGGAAAATTTTGATCACTAGTTTTTTCACTTTGACAGGGTATCTGATTTCAATTTTTTTACAAGACCAAAGCAGCATCAACGCCGAATGGTATACCACAAAATGCCAGCCAGAAGTTTTGTCTGCAACGAGCAACAAGCGACCGAACACCGGGCTCCGCGGGCTACTGCTTCACCACGACAAAGCGCTTGCGCACTCAGCGCTAAAAACGAGGGACTTCCTGGACACCACACCGGACAGAGTCTTGGGGCACCCTCCTTACAGTCCTGATCTGGCACCGTGTGACTTCTTTTTATTCCCTAAAATAAAAAAATCAGCTGAAAGGGATACAGTTTTATCGTCGGAAGACGCGCTAGCAGTGTTCAAGAAGGCCGTGGAAGAGATGTCTTCGGCGGACTGGAAAAAATGTTTCGAAAATTGGTTCAGACGCATGAAACTCAGTATAGAGGCTGGTGGAGAATTCTATAAAAAGATTTAATAAAAAAAGTTGAGTGTCCCACGTACATAGATAAAATCGAAAAAATAGTCGACAATATTAATTTACCCAAAGAAGTTATTAAAAACTAAATACGGAACCTTAATAATACTACCAGCCAGATCCTTCACCGTTGACAGTAAATCATTCTAACAAAATAAATGTCCGAACATTACCGAAGATGGTCAAAACGATTGTAAAACGTACTATGACTTTCAGAGTTGGGTGAAAAATCGATGTGGATTTTAAATTTCGCAGTTGATAGACGAAAATGAAATAAACATTTGAACATCTGCTATTGGAATTCACGTGAATAGTAAGCAAGGAATTTGCTGTGGGGTTACTTTGTCAACAGCCTTTGGGACAGCTGCTATCATTTGTTTTTCAGTTTTTCAATGCTCATGTCTAGTGTTAATTTAAATAATTTTTCAATACAGTTACTTTTATTCGTACTGCTTTTTTTTTTGCTGGCCCGCAGTTTCTCTCGGTGCACAGTTGACATTAAAATAGCCCTCTTTAAGGCATATTGCACATCATTGTATACGGGCGCCCTGTGGTTCAGATATACCAAAAGGGCCTACAATGCTTTGCGTATCCAATTTAATAATGCGTTCAGGGTTCTGTTACGACTGCCACGCTTTTGCAGCGCATCGGGAATGTTTGCCGACGCGCGCACTGATAACTTTGATGCAGTATGGCGTAAAAAATCCGCCTCGATGCTTCGCAGGTTGCGTGACAGTCCGAACAGCATGCTGTTATTTTATTATTTTCCGCATCAGTGAAAAAAGTGCGCGAGCTCTCCTCCGCCATAATTAATTTGAATTATCGTATCAGGCTGGTCGCCATACGACCCCTACGAGTCGCCAGTCAACCCCCGTTCATTAATTTTTTCATAAGTGTATTGAACATAATAATCAGAAATGAAGATATCCGCAGGAGAACCAATGTTGCCGACATAGCACGAAGAATCGCCAAACTTAAGTGGCAATGGGCAGGGCACATTGCTCGCAAAATAGATGGCCGTTGGGGTCGAAAAGTTCTAGAGTGGCGACTGCGTACCGGAAGGCCTCCTACAAGGTGGACCGATGACATTGCGGGAAAGGTTGCGGGAATCCGAAGGATGCGAGACGCACAGGACCGTTCTTTGTGGCGACGCTTTGGGGAGGCCTATGTCCAACAGTAGACGTTATCGGCTGAAATGATGATGATGATGATGTATTGAACATCGGCTAGGTATAGGAATTTACGTGAATATTAAACACGGAATTTGCTGTGGGGTTACTTTGTCAACAGCCTTTGTAACATCTGCTATCATTTATTTTTCAGTTTTTAATGCTGTCTAGATAATATACGTACCTATTACGAGAGACACCATGTTATCTCTTGGTGGACCTTGGTTGGTAGAGAATGCCTAAGGCATTAAGTCCACCTTTGTGTTGCATGAAGTTATAAATAGACGTAAGGCGTTGCGCCATCGGTACATCGTGGACATCCCACCCATACGTACAAAGCGTTTTGGGAACACATTCATTATGCGTACAGCTAAGGAATGGAATTCCCTGCCGGAGTCTGTGTTTCCTACTAGCTACAACCTAGAGGTATTTAGGTCACGAGTAAATAGGTTACTTCTAGGTAAGCGTGTTCCATCGTCGGCCACATCATCGCTTACAATCAGTTGAGATAGTGGTTAAACGCGATCCTATCAATAATAAAAAAACGCACTCTCCTTCAGTTGCCCTTTGCGTTCCGGGGCCACGATGACTCTTTCTTAAAATCCTGCAGATAGACTATCTACACAATTATCAAAGCTAATTTTTTTACTGTCTTTGTCCGTTATAGACTCTAAAACCATCCAACCGATTTTCCATCCCAAACAGTTTTCTTGAGGTATGCGGAACAGGGTGTAAAGTCCTATATTTATTTTGATTTTGATCCTCCGGCCGGACGGGTTTTGTGTCTGGTCTGGGCAACTGAGTGCTCGGACTAGACACAACACACCCATCCGCGCTCCCTCTTCAATGGAAATTTGCGGAACCCCCCAATTTACCCCGGTTCCGTATACCTCTAAGTGTCAATCTAAGACGGATGGTCAGAAGGATAAGAAGAAGAAGAAGAAGAAGGACATATAAAACTATGGTCCTATATCTATTCTTAATACAATTAGCAACGTTTTTGACAAAATTATCTACAATAGTATATATCCAGTCATCTCAAACGGTATAGGCCAGAACCAACACGGATGCGTTAGGAGACGATCAACCAACAGCATCTAACTTGGCCACGTTTTGTAACTACGTATTGCACAATATAGAAGCCGGTGGCCAGGTGGACGTGATCTACGCGGATTCCGAAAAAGCATTCGATCGTGTGGATCACGTGATCTTACTGGCAAAGCTACAAAGGCTTGGGATCCTTGGAGATTTACTGAGATTGATTAAGTCATACTTATCGAATCGATCGCAAGCTGTGGATATGGGAGGTTTCAAATCAGACTTGGTTAACATCCCCTCCGGAGTACCCCAGGGATCTTTACTGGGTCCTCTTTTTTACTGTGTATGACATTCAAGCGTGTTTCAAATCCGCGGAACATCTCGATCACATGAAAATATACATGTGTGTAAAATCCAGACTTGATTGTGAACTGATACAGCGTGATCTTGATGCTTTATTCAGGTATTATCAACAAAACAATATCACTGTCAATGTCTCAACATGTCAATGCATTAGTTTCAGCTGTTCCAAATACCCAAATAAGTATCCGTATGGATTCAATCATAACGAGATCGAAAGGGTCGATTTAGTCAGAGATCTTGGAATGTTGCTAAATTCAAAATTGCTTTTTGACCAGCATATTGACACCATCACCAATAGAGCCTCTCTTAACCTTGGCTTCATAATGCGTATTAGTAAGCCATTTAGTAATTGCCATACTCTAAAGATTATATACTTTGCTCACGTGCGAAGCATTTTGGAGTACTGTAGCCTAATATGGTCACCCCCAATACGAGGTTTATACTAATAGAATAGAAAATCTACAAAAAAAGTTTGTAAAGTTCCTAAATTTTAAATCCCGTAGACGTCATGATTCCTATGCAAACACTACGATATATTCCCCTAGTGGATAGGCGTAAAATGTTAGACATGCTTTTTCTCTTTGATATCCTGCAAGGTCACTTGGTCACCTTGGTCACTTCCAGCCTCCCGAACAAGCCGGATTTCGAAAAGGCTTCAGCAACGTGGACCACATACATACGCTGCGGCAGGTTATACAGAAGACTGAGGAGTAAAATCAGCCTCTCTGCTTAGCGTTTGTGGACTACGAGAAAGCCTTTGATTCGATTGAAACTTGGGCTGTACTGCAGTCTCTCCAACGGTGCCAAATTGACTATCGGTATATCGAAGTGTTTGTACAAAAACGCCACTATGTCAGTCCGACTACAAGACCAGACCTCGAAACCTATCCTCTTGCAGCGGGGTGTGAGGCAGGGAGACGTTATTTCTCCGAAACTGTTCACGGCAGCAATGGAGGATGTCTTCAAGGTTTTGGAATGGAGAGGGCTAGGCATTAATGTCAATGGCGAGTACATCACTCACCTTCGGTTTGCCGACGACATAGTAGTCATGGCTGAGACTACGGAGGAGCTCAGTACAATGCTTGGTGATCTCAGTAGAGCTTCCGAAAGAGTGGGACTTAAAATGAACATGGACAAAACCAAAGTCATGGTAAACAGCCATGTAGCACCCACTCCTATCAAGGTCGGGGACTCTACACTCGAAGTTGTAGACGACTACGTTTACCTGGGACAGACGGTCCAGTTGGGAAGGTCTAACTTCGAGAAAGAGATCAATCGTCGAATCCGACTCGGCTGGGCAGCGTTCGGGAAGCTGCGCGGTATCTTCTCGTCCAATATACCACAGTGTCTCAAGACGAAAGTCTATGACCAGTGCGTGTTGCCAGTGATGACATATGGCTCCGAAACGTGGTCGCTTACAATGGGCCTCATTAGAAGGCTTAAAGTCACCCAAAGGGCAATGGAGAGGGCTATGCTCGGAGTTTCCTTGCGTGATCGAATCAGGAATGAGGATATCCGCAGGAGAACCAAGGTTGCCGACATAGCACGAAGAATCGCCAAACTAAAGTGGCAATGGGCAGGGCACATTGCTCGCAGAACAGATGGCCGTTGGGGCCGAAAGGTTCTGGAATGGCGACCACGTACCGGAAGACGTAGCGTTGGAAGGCTTCCTACAAGGTGGACCGATGACTTGGTAACGGTTGCGGGAGTCCGATGGATGCGAGACGCACAGGACCGTTCGCTGTGGCGACGCTTGGGGGAGGCCTATGTCCAGCAGTGGACGTCTTTCGGCTGAAATGATGATGATGATGATGAAGGTCACTTGGACAGCAATGATCTGTACCCCTAAAACGCGTACCAGACATGCAAAATTATTCAGTATCCCTGGCTGCCACACAGAATATGGGAGAAACGCTGTCATGACCCGACTGCCTCGCATATACTCAGAGTATTTTGAAAATGTCAATATATTATTTCATTTATCCAAACAATCATATCGAAAACAAGTTAAGCAGATATTGTTTAGTAGATAAATTGTATCGTAACTCGATTCGTTTTTTAATAATTTAATAATTATATAGGTATTTCAGCAGTTAAGCGCATTCTATTGAATGCAAATTGAATCTTACTGTTTAGATTTCACGATTTAATATTTTGTTCTTCCCCTGATTGAATTGTAATAATGTACCTTAGTGGTGTAGTTTTACCCTTTCCATCTTTTTTTGTTCTTTTCTTATACCACGTTCTAGTTAAACTAGTTTTATAAATGCCGTGAAACTCTGTAATTGGTTTTAGTGATAATTGTCATCGTTTCGCTATCACTTTGCAGCGTTTGTAGACCTCACTTTTACATGCTAGTAACTTTCATGCAACTGCATTGGGCTGTTGCATTGATAGTGGGGTGGGCCTTCTTAACTCATGTAACTTTATAAATGAACTGTTGAGTTTTCTTAAAAAAAAAAAATAAGGCACGTTTAGCGAAGTGATTTGAGCCCCCCTAGCCAAGTTACAACCGTTTCGTTTCAATTCTCTTTTCGTTTCGTTGATCGCCTCGAGTGGGCACGCCTCCTTCCTTTGTTCTGGCTACGTGACTGAACGATGAGATGACGTCAGAATAAAGGAATCAGAGGCATGGCCTACTCGAGGCCATCGACAAAAGAGAACGGTTGTAACTTGGCTAGGGGGGCTGCTGTTTTCCTATGAGTAGTTCTCAAAGTCAAAGTCAAAGTCAAAGTCAAAATGTTTATTGCGAACTAAGTGTTTACAATGTTGTTTTATATATCATGTCAGTACTTTTGACTTAGCAGCCTTTTACAAGCATTGCAATTTTAATATATCCCAATTAACTTACAATAGACATTATTATTATTGAATCATTATATTATCAATTTATTTGAGTGATTACATTTATGTCAAAAAATAGAAATATGTTAATAATAATGAATTTTATCGATGAATTTTATATAATTTTGATGTCAAATACTATCAATTCAATTGAGAAATTAAAGTTATGTCAAAAATTAAATGTCAATAATAACAGTCCAATTGAGAAATTAGAGCTATGTCAAAAAGTTACATGTCAATAATAATTAATTTAATACAATTACTATAAATTTAATACAATAATTAAAATCGTTATTTTGAGCTAGACTCTAAATATTCTTTTACTGAGTAAAAACATTTTTGAATTAGGTATATTTTTAGCCTTTTTTGAAATACTGTTACTGATTTTTCAGTTTTATATATGTTTGGCAATTTATTATATATTTTTATTGCCATATAATATGGGCTTCCACTTAACATTTTGATTCTTGTTAATGGAGCGCATAATCTCTTTTTATGTCGAGTGTTTACATTGTGCGTATCTTCCACTTTAGTGAACCTGTCGATATTTTTAAAAACAAATACACAAATGTCGAGTATGTATATGGAAGGCAGAGTTAACATCTGATATTTTATAAAATATGGTTTACAGCTCTCGGTATTGTCTATTTGGGCTAGAATTCGTATACATTTTTTTTGCATTATGAATAGTTCCTCTACGTTAACACTATTTCCCCATAGCATGACGCCATATCGCAGCCATGAGTATGCATATGCGTAGTAAGCAGCCATAGCAGTTTGTGTGTTAGTGCTTTGTTTAATTTGGAAAAGAGCGTAAGAGAATCTGGAGAGTTTTGCTTTTATATAATCTATGTGTGACTTCCAGTTAACGTGTGTGTCAATATTTATGCCAAGTAAACTAAATGTATTAACTTCTTCTATTTGCGTGTTTCTGAATGTTGTTTTTAGATGGAGAGGTGGTTTTTTATATGACCTAAACTGTATTATTTTAGTTTTGCTACTATTAATTTCCAAGTTGTGGTTCTGGAGCCAATTATCTACAGTTTCGAGGGTATCTTGTATTTGTAGACTAGGGTTGTTTACATTTTCACACTTTATTAATATTGAAATATCGTCTGCAAATAAAACTGGTAAAGTGTTCTCTTTATCTAATGTTTTTGGAAGATCATTAATATAGATTAAAAATAGTGGGCATCCTAACACACTTCCTTGTGGGATTGAGCAAGTGATTTGTTTTTCTTGTGATCGAATAGTCTTGATCTCATTTTTATTATGGTCGTAACTTTCGATTTGTACTATTTGTTGCCTATTGTGTAAATATGATTTGAACCACGAATAAGCTGGTCCTCGTACGCCGCAACCATATAGTTTAGTTAATAAGATGTCATAAAGAACTTTGTCGTATGCTTTTGTCATGTCAAGTAGTAGCCCAATTACATATTGTTTGTCGTTTATATGTTGTAGTGCTTGTTGAACATATTTATAAACTGCTAATGTTGTTGATCTACATTTCCTAAATCCATTTTGTGCATCGTCAAGAATATTAAACTTTTCTAAGAATTTATATAGCTGATCGCACATAGCTTTCTCAAATATTTTGGAAAAAGTTGGGAGCAGTGCTATAGGTCTATAATTACTTGGGATATGTTTGTCACCCTTTTTATGTACTGGTTTTACTAAAGCTATTTTAAGTGCATTTGGAAATTGGCCGTTTTGAAAGCTTTGATTGATTAAAAACATCAAAGGAATGGAAAGTTCTATAGCGCATTGCTTTAATAAAATTGGTGGAATGTCATCGATACCGCAACTATGTTTATTTTTTGTTAACCTTATTATATTAAGTATTTCTTTTTGGTCTACCGGGCGTAAATACATTGAACAAGTAGAGGGATTGACCACAGGTTTTCCAATGTTATTTGTTGAGTTACTTGTCTGATTTTGCCCTACCGTCGTAAAGAATTCGTTAAATTGGTTGGATACATTTAACGGGCATTTTATTTCCTCATTGTCTATTTTTAGTGATATATTTTCGCGTCTATTTATTTTTGTCTTCCCTGTTTTTGTGTTAATTATATTCCACATTGTCTTTACCTTATTGTCAGATTTTTGCATTTGTTTAATATATGTTAGTCGTTTTGATTTTTTAATTGTCAATTTTAGTATTTTACTAAATAATTTATAGTGTTTTTTTATAACACAACTTTTGGTTTCATTAAAAATAGTTCTTAATACTCTTTTATGTTCACATGACTTTTTGAGACCTTTAGTAAGCCATCCTTTTTTTGGTTTGCATTTTATTTTTATTTTTTGCAATGGAATATATTTATTTAGATTGTGTTTAATAATTGTAATGAAGGATTCGTAATTTGTGTCAACACTATTATTTTTATTTAGTATATTTTCCCAATTTTCTGATTTTAGTGAATTTTTGAAACATTCGACGTTATTTTTTGTAAATAATCTTTTTTCGGTATACCAAATTTTACTATTGTTATTTGATAAATAATCTACGTTTAACTCAACATTTATTGCCTTATGGTCCGATAGTCCATAATCTTTGACAGTTGCTTTGCTCATGAGTGGTGGGTAGTTTGTAAAAAGTAGATCAATGCAAGTGGATGTTGTCTTAGTTACTCGTGTTGGTTCGCGGATTATTTGTTGGAGGTTATATGTTTTCATGAAGTTTAAGAACTCCTGAGTATGTTTATTTTTATTGTACACGTTTATGTTAAAGTCACCTCCTATTATTAAGTGTTTATGTGATTGTTTTGTATTTAATTTGTGTAAAACTTTACCCAATTGTTGAAAAAATATATCAATATGACGATCTGCTCTATAAACTCCTATAAAAGTACAATTTAATTTGGGAACATCAATAGCACTGAATTCTATTACATACTCTTTGGAATGATTTACAATGTCTATTCGTTCAATAAAATCTAATGAGTCTTTAACAATAATACACACTCCTCCGCCTTCGCGGGTTTTACGACAGAAAATGGACGCTATTTTATACCCCTGGGGCAAGATTGATTGACAATAATTTTCGTTTTTCCATAATTCGGATAGTGAGATTAAATCAATTTCGGAATCTAATAGTAATTGTTCTATTAATTCTACTTTGTTTCCGATACTTTGAATATTTTGGAAAATAAGTGTAAACTTAGCCAGTCTGTCTATTTTGTTTTTTTGTATTCGGTTTCCTTGGTGCAAATCGATGTTATAGAAAAAACTGAGACCCGTCACCGTCTTGGTCGAGATCGTAGTTATCATTTGTCATGAGGTTTACAGCAATTATGTCTTCCATTTGTCGTTTTATATCGTCAAATATGGTGCGCATTCCATTGTTATTCAGTCTTCCTGTGACATAACTGAACATTCTACTATCATACGTAAGATGTAGGTTCGAGTCCAATAGGTATGCGTGTAAATGTGTCATTATATCCAGATACAGTAAGTTGGCAAAGTTTTCTACTCGCCAGTTAAACAAATTAGAATTGCTATTAAACTTAAAGGTAGGTAGGCATAGGATAATATTTGTATTGTCAATTTCTTTCAAGGTGTTTCTTATGTCATAGATTAAGTCAAAGTAGTCATTTGTTGTTTTGAAATCGTCTTCTCCAATTAATATTATGCAAAAGTCTTCCTTAGTATATTCTTTGAGCATGTTTTTTATTCCTTTAAGTAGTTGTTGGATTCCGCAGTTTGGTTTTAGGTAATGGTAGATATTATAGTTGTCAATTTTTTCCTCTGCTATCGATAATACTTTATTAAATTTGTTGGTACTAATGATACAAATATTATTTTGTTTGCTCTGATAGTGTTGCCTTGTGGTTGCGGTATTTATTTCTGGTTTATTTAAAACTATTGATTTGCTAGTTTCATCTACATCTTGGTTTGTTGGTAATTTTACTTTTGGAGAACTGCAAGTCATATTTTTATAACGCTGATTCTGCTCAAGCAACTCCTGATTAATACGCTTAAGGTTAGTATTTTTTATGGATAGTGATTCTATTTTATTTTGAGCGCTGTTTAGTTCGGTTGTTAAACGTTCAATTTGTTTTTTGAGTTGAATAGTTTGGTTGTCTTCGTCATCAGAAATGTCAGGTAAGCTTGTTGTGGTGCCATCTATAGGCGATTCAGTTGAAGTTATACTTTCATTCTCTATACCAGTAGTGTTTGAGTCAGACTTTGTACGGTTGCGACGAAAGGTGATATTATCTAAGAAATTCATATTAGAAAGTTTGAAGTTTCCAAAAATAATCTGTATACTGGCTGAGATTTGAACTTGGGGTCGCACGGTGGTGTTAGGAATTATGTACCGACTGTAGTGAACTGGCTATTTGGCTGTTACGGACTGGTGTTGAAATTGTTCACTGCTTACTTCTTCGTACGAAATTTGAATTTAGAAAGTGCGTTAATGTGACTCATTACGAAAAAAATATTAGCCACACTATGACACTTCACTTTTGTTTTTGTATCAATTGTTTTATTAATTATGGTCGTTTTATCACTGTCAATGGTCACTTATATGTTCGTTGCTTGTGTTTACTTGTTGTTTTTACTTACAATTTTAAGTTTTGACAACTTATTATTGAAGTTGACGCTGGCAGTTTTCGAGGCGTTTTATTGTTATTTAACGCGTCACAGTTCACTTACTAATGATGTCACTATAGTTTTAGATTGTTAGGAACGTTTTTAGAGTATTTTGATTATAAACAGAGCAATATTAATAATTTTAAAGAATTTTTAAACACGGACTCGAAGTGATCGTGGCAGCGCTAGCGCCATCTCTCTGTTCTTCATCTTCTGTTCCATATCTTCGAAGTTCATCATCAGATCATAACAATATTTCTATGGGATCAAGTCGGAAGCAGAGAGTATGCTTCCGAGTTAATTTCGATAAAAAAAAAATCGGTTGTCTGTAAAGTCGGTTTACTGACGATAGTTGAACGTGACAACGTGTTACATTTATTTGTACGCATAAATACAAATAAACAATTAACACGACATTCACTTTTCACTGCACTTTATACTTGACGAAAACATGTAAATGTATTATTCTATAGCAGTTGTCACGACGCAGACGCATCGCTCACTCAAGTAGGAGAGAGACAGATGTCGAACACTGCCGAACGCGGAGGCCGAACGCGCTCTCGCTTGCACTTCAAGCCTTAAATGGAACGCCTCAGAGCGAGGTAACGCCGCATGCGTCATACTTTTTCGTGCGTGCAGCCGGCTCCATCGAATTATAAGACGTTGTCACGTCAAAAATATTTCAAAATCGTTTTACAATTGACTGAGAAATCGGTGAAAATAAAAAATATATGAAGGCAAACGGAGCGGCTATGTGTGTGTGTATTAACGTAGCAGCTATGTGTGTGTGTATTAACGTAGCAGCTATGTGTGCCAACACATAGCTAGAGTCGACTATATCAAGCCCGTTCCCTGGTTTTAAAGTAAAAGATCCTAAAAATGTTAGTAGGTACTACTATTGCTAATACTTAGAGAATACGATACAAAAGATGAAACGAGGTCGCTTACAATTGGCCTCATCTGAAAGCTTAAAGTTACTCAAAGAACAATGGAAAAGGCTATATATGCTTGCAGTTTCCTTGCGTGATCGAATCAGGAATGAAGATATCTGCAGGAGAACCAAAGTTACCGACATAGCCCGAAGATTCGTCAAACTTAAGCGGCAGTGGGCAGGGCACATTGCTCGCAGAACAGATGATCGATGGGCCGAAAGGTTGTAAAGGGGCGACCGCGTACTTGGAGATGCAGCGTTGTTGGTAGGCTTCCCATAAGGTGGACCGGTATACATTTAAGTAGCCTAGTGAGGGTCGCACGAATCTGATGGATATGTGACGCACAGGACTGGTAACTACACTTGGCGGAGGCCAGTATCCAATACTGGACGTCTTTTTGCTGAAATTATGTGATAAAAAAAGATGACAGATTTAATGCAGATAGTTATTTTGGATGTGTTTTATTGGCACTTTTTATTGTAACTGTTGGTCAAAAAAATCCTCGACATGAATCTATCACTCAACGTGATATTTATTCCTATATACCTAGATATTATTAAAGTTTATTCTTGTAATGGTGTCGATACTGTATCACTCAACAGACTTCACCGTCATCAAGTCAATGTAGAAATATCTAGATTCTTCGTCAGCGTATTTCATTTGCTGATCCACTCGTCGCTTGCTGGCTGGGCTTTTCTTCGGTCAATGAATCAGCATTGCTACTCAACGTGGAAATGCAACCTGCGTTCTGGGCAATTTTCCCATTGACATCGATGTGGATGAAGTTTTTGTATTTATACTTTTGTTTCTATTAGATGTTTATAATAAGGAGGGTCAAAGCCTATTGGGGCCATGGGTGATGTGAAAGAGATCCCCGGGGCCCTGGAACAATGGCAAAGAAGGAACGGGAGTGGGTTTTTAGTCAGTAAAAGTCTGACACGCCCTCGCACTCAGCCCTAGTGCGGGGGATGTCATTAGATGATTTTCCCACCGAAAGAAAAAAACGTGAATGCGTTGTAAAATGTTGGGGGCCAAGTTGCGGAGCGGAGCAAGTGGCACTGGGCACGGCACATTGCTCGTAGAACAGACGGTTGATGAGGCGAAAAGGATCTGGAGTGCCGACCGCGTACCGGAAGACGCAGCATTGGAAGGCCTCCCACAAGGAGGACCGGTGACCTGGCTTGACCGTTCATTGTGGCGACACTTGGGGAGGTTTATTTCCGGCAGTGGACATCTTTCGACTGAAATGATGATGATGATGATGATTTACATTGTACCCTAAATGTGTTACGGTTTTATATAATGGACCATAATGTTCATAATATTTCATACATTGCCTGGACGCCCCAGGTATTATATACATTGCCTATATTGTATAGAATACCTGAATTATACAAACGGCCCGGACTAAGCGTTTCGCTTCGTCGTTTATACCGCGTACATCGAAGGACTGGAACAATTTGCCTGCTGCGGTCTTCCCGTCCAACTATAATTAAGGTGTCTTCAAGGCTAGAGTGAATAGGCTCTTAATAAACTAGTGCGCCTCACCATCAATGATTGCATCACTGCTTACCATCAGGTGGGATCGCAGTCAAGCACTGGTTTATATCAATTTAAAAAAAATCCTTTGTCTGTAAAGTCGGTTTACTGACGATAGTTGAACGTGACAACGTGGTTACATTTATTTGTACGCATAAATACAAATAAACAATTAACACGACATTCACTTTTCACTGCACATGTAAATGTATTATTCAATAGCAGTTGTCACGACGCAGACGCATCGCTCACTCAAGTAGGAGAGAGACAGCTATGTCGAACACTGCCGAACGCGGAGGCCGAACGCGCTCTCGCTTGCACTTCAAGCCTTAAATGGAACGCCTCAGAGCGAGGTAACGCCGCATGCGTCATACTTTTTCGTGCGTGCAGCCGGCTCCATCGAATTATAAGACGTTCTCACGTCAAAAAAAAAATTGCCGGTAACATATATTTATTTTTTAGGTACCTCGGTAAAGAGTGGGTTTATCTTCTATTTATATATAAAAGCGAAATACCACTCACTGATTAATCACGAAATCTCAGAAACTATAACACCTACAAACTTAAAATTTGGCAGGTAGGTTTCTTATAGGGTGTAGACATCCGCTAAGAACGGATTTTATGAAACTCCACCCCTAAGGGGGTTAACGGGGGTTGAAATTTTGTATGGAGAAACCGGGCGAAGTCGCAGGCAGAAGCTAGTTTTATATGAAGTTGGAACTTAAAAACAAGAAATATTTTGGTGAGCATTTAAAGCTTAATCTAAAAAGAATAAATACCTTGTTGCTAGTTACATTTCTCCTCTTACTCGCCAATGTGAAAGGGTATTGAAATGTATTACAGTTTTCTCATGGATCATTCCTGTAAGGTATTAGAATTGCAAGTGATAAATGTAAATAGACTCGGATAAGTTGACAGCTTGCGTCATCAACGGCCTAGCCTCTTGCATGATTTAGTATCTAGATCCAGGTAAATATTTATTTATTTACTAAATTATATTATAACACATTTACAGACGCGTCCAAGGCGATGTTATAACGAACATTTAAAATATTATTAAATTAATTCATCATCTTCATTCCCTTGTCCCGTTTTATTTGGGGTCGGCGCAACATATTTTTTTTTCTCCCATTCTGTCCTGTCACTCGTCACGCTATCACAAACCCCCTTTTCTTTCATATCACTTCTCACACAATCCATCCATCTTTTCTTTGGTCTCCCTCTCCCTCTCCATCCATCCTCATGTAAACTCATAACTCTTTTAGTAACATGCTTTTCATCCCTCCTCTTTACATGACCATACCAAGACAAACGATTCCCTTTCAACTTTTCAGTCACTGGCGCCACTTTCAAACTTCCCCTAATATACTCATTTCTCACTTTATCCATTCTCGTCACACCACACATCCATCTTAACATTCTCATCTCCGCTACGTGCAATCTTCTTTCTTCCGTCTTTTTCACAGCCCAACATTATGATCCATACAGTATGACAGGCCTTATCACGGACTTGTAGATTTTACCCTTCAACTTGATATATTATTATTATTAAATTAATTATGATTATAAATTATTATGAGTCCAGACCTTTCTCAATAAGTAATTGAGCCGCCTTTACAAATTTCGGTAGGTTTTGGCTAAATATATCCTATGATAGTGATATCTATTTTCAATACGTATGGCTCGTGACAAAGGGGAAAACTTTAGGAGGTTAGTCCTAGCAGACGGCACCTCTAAGAGAGCGCGGCGGCGTGCGCCCACACACCCGTCCGTCAATATGTCTAAATAATATCATAAATAATTTATTTATTTAATTAAATCTTTATGCACACAAGAGTACAGAGAGGTAGACTTATTGACTTAAGGCATTTTCTACCAGTCAACCTTTATTTATCTCGTCAGAGATATGGTTCAATGGGTGTTAAAAGAAAGAAGTGCTTTATACATTTCACACATAGGAGGCATGCGAAAATTTACTGTTCAGTACAGTAAAAATTGTTATGGTATTACGAACGGCGTGAGCATCTTTATAAATTTATTTTTAGTCTGTGGTTCGATGATGTGGTTGATGTCGCCCTGCTAACATTGAATATGGTTGTTGTCTCATTATTAAAAGTGTTTATTGTTAATTAGTTCGTATGATGATTATCCCATACCCCATCAAAAATATAATAATAATAATATTAATATTCCACAATTACCACACAACGCCGTCTAGCCCCAAGCTAAGCAGAGCTGTGTTATGAGTACTAGATAACTGATAAACATACTTATATATTTCTAAATACATACATATTATAGGTAGATAAATTACACCCAAACACAGAACAAACGATCATGCTCATCACACAAGCATTTGTCCTGGGTGGGAATCGAACCCACGACCTCCGGCATAGCAGTCAGCGCCACTAACCACTAGACCAACAGGCCAGTGTAAATATATTACAATAGTTTACAAATACAATACAAATATGTCAAATTACAATTTTATAGAGTTTTACTTAATTCTTTTAAGAGCATTCATCCGTTAAAACCACGCAGAAGCCAAAATCAATGATTTCCGACGGAAAATATAACAATAATGTGCACTACAATACAATGAATTATTTAGTATCACTGTAGAATAGAAAGACTAAAAATCTGAAAGACCTCGGCCGGTACAAAGCGCTGACGCGATTTCGCGTCTATTATATAGTGATATTAAATAATTAATTGTAGTGTAAACAAATAAGTTATTAAAAAAATTATTGTACCATGTCATAGATCGTAAATGCGTTCAATTAATAAGTCTAAAAAAAAAACAAAAATGCCTCATATATTATCCTAAACTAACACGTTTAATATCTTCAAAAACGGCTAAAAATGACAGTTTTGAGATTACTTTTCTTGAATGAAAACTTACAGCAATCGTGTTTTTATTTGGGCAATGTACTAGTCAATGTTATCATTTTTTTTTTAAGTAAAATGTTGTAAGTTTACCATACACGGTTTAACTACTATCTCGCATCTGCGTAGACCGTCGACCGCTAGTTTTAAAAACGGCTTGGATAAGAACTGTTCTAATGGGAAAACTATCCGATCATTTGAAAATGTTTTTGAAACATACACTAGATTATGAAATTCCCAATAATATGACGTCAATATCTTATCTAGAAATTAAACACATTATTGTTATATTGTCCGTCGGAAATCATTGATTTTGGCTTCTGCGTAGTTTTAACGGATGAATGCTCTTAGTTTGACAGTTAATAAATTCACCTAAGGTTTAATAATGGCCACATTACAAGTAAAAAGTTGTACGGAGGAATTGCCTTGAATTGAATTTTAGATGGTTTTTAGTTAGTCGTAATTAGTTATGGGATATCATTGACTGGCCAGTTGGTCTAGTGGTTAGTGGCCCTGAGTGCTATGCCGGAGGTCGTGGGTTCGATTCCCACCTAGGACAAATGTTTGTATGATGAGCACGACCATTTGTTCTGTGTCTGGGTGTACCTAATTTATCTATAATATGTATGTATTTAGAAATATATAAGTATGTTTATAAGTTGTTTAGTGCTCATAACACAAGCTCTGCTTAGCTTGGGACCAGACGGCGTTGTGTAATAGTTGTGGAATATTATTATTGTTATATTACATTATTAGTTTGATTTTGTTTTACTATGTGGTAGAAATTTTCCACCAACAGAAATCAAATTTAAAAAAAATACAAAATTTTGTTTACTTGTTTTTTAAAGGTTGATTTTTCACATATCTTTCTTTACATTATTGCTGCTGGATGGTTACAAAGTCTATTTTTTTACGTCGAATTGTACTGCAATTCTACCATGCCTGCCAAATCTTAAATTGACTACCTTTGTAAGACACGGCTTGGAACGACGGATAGGGCAAAACCATGGAAATGGGTTTATTTTCGCTCTCAAAGTTCATCATCATCATCATCTTCCTGCTCTTGTCCCGTGTTATTTGGGGTCGGCGCAACACGTTTTTTCTTCCATTCTGCCCTGTCACTCGTCATAATATGCTATCATTATCTTTCTTTTCTTCCATATCACTCTTCATACAATCCATCCATCTTTTCTTTGACCTCCCTCTCCCTCTCCATCCATCCACATGCTCATGCTCTCATCTTTTCGCTCTTACAGTTATATAATTTGGTAATAAAAAAAAAATTCAAAGTGTTTCTAGGAGTTAAGAAAAGCCAACAAGTAGACAAGAAAGTTGCAACACACACAAAAGAACTATATTTCTCACTAGTTTTCATTAAAGGAAGTGCAGATCTCAGAGGCGTGTCAGCTCGAGTGTCGAAACAGTCACCTGGCACCTAGCCAGGGGAATATTCCTCTGGAAGTTCTTATTCGTCACTATATATCTTTTTTTCAGGTAATTTCTGGTAGATAAAGAGACTGTCAATTAGGTTGTATATAATAGGAAGCCTAGAAAATAATCTAATTCATCGTATAATTAAATTTTTAGAAATATCGTACCAAAATTTTCCCATCATCCCACGACTTTGCCACATGGAAAGTACCTTAAATGTTGTTGATTGACCAAACTAAATGAGGATTTAATTTTTATTTTATAAATAATGCGAACTGTATTGCAATGCTGGTCCAGCTCCACTACCACTAGGGTGTACAAATTGATTAGTTTGGTCACTACAATTTGTCTGACTAATGAAATATAACTTTATAATAGTTACCTTAATAACATATTTAAAAATCAGACATGTAAAAACAAGTAAAGTTTATTTACTTTTTGTGAAGCTTTAAAGCATCTGACAGAAGTTTTGGTACATGGAGTTTCTTGCACATTCTTCTCCATAGAGATTTACGCTTTAGAATGTGCAATTAGCATCATTTTTTTTCTGACTGACTGACTTCTTGACATTTCAAAAGTGCCTGTAAATGGTTTATTTGAAATAAAATGCTTTGAATCTTTGAATCTTGAATCTATTCAAAGAAAAATAATTGCTGGTCTGAACCAGGAATAACCCACTAAATATGAATATTTATACTTTATTTACTGTTATTTCCATTTATGACTTTGTCCTAAAAATTTATTTATATTTAATTTTACTCAAATGTATTGGCACAATACCATTGCCGACGTCTGTTAGTTGATAACGTCACCGGCCCACGCTGAAAACCAGCGCTGTGGACTCGTCGCATTTTTGCGTTGTGGACACGGCATTATGCTGAGCGTATGGTCGTTTTGCTCGGACGTGGCGCATATATGTTATTTCTGTTTAATTATGTTTTTGTCTTGCAAAATGTTTGCAATATGTTTAGTTATAAGTTTGCGCCTTTTCCGGCAAATAAAATGTTTTTCTTTCTTTCTTCTTTCTTCTATGAAAAAAAGAAACCTGTAATTTTACTGTTCAATCATGTACATTTTACTACAGTAATGATATGTACCTACTATTATGTAGGTAAAATTCTACGCAACAAATTGGCACAAGCGTACACATATGTATTGGAATAGCACATATAGGATTATACTTTTTATCTCGGGAGTATGTTTCCTTGGAATAATTTTCTAATTGCAAAGTCACTGGTAGAGGCTTCTTCTTCCTGCCTTTATCCCATATTACTTGGGGTCAGCACAACACGTTTCTTTTCTTCCATTCTGTCCTGTCACCCGTCACGCTATCACTAACTCCCTTTTCTTTTATATCACTCCTCTTCCTCTCCATTCATCTACATTTATACTCAGAATTTTTTAAGTAACATGCGTTTCATCCCTCCTCTTCAGATGACCATACCAAGAAAAACGATTGCCTTTCAACTTTTCAGTTACTGGCGCCACTTTCACATTTCATATAATATACTCATTTCTCACTTTATCCATTCTCGTCACACCACACATCCATCTCAACATTGTCATCTGCTACATGCAATCTTTTTTCATCCATCTTTTTCACAGCCCAACATTCTGATTAATATAGTATGACAGGTCTTATCACGGACTTTATACAAATTTTTGTATACCACTGACTGTGGCAGAACACAGAGACATTTATATATTTGTAACACATAAATTTTGCCTGTATGCACAAATGATGGCGATGACTTATTAATTACTTACTACTACTATCACACAATCACACCATACGTCCGACGACCGTGTTCCACTTACTTATTATTACTTAATACTTACCTACTTATTACTTTTGACTTAATTTTTAGGTTTCCGTATCTCAAAAGGAAAAAACGGAACCCTTAAAGGATCACTTTGTTGTCCGTCTGTCTGTCTGTCTATCAAGACCCTTTATCTCGGGAACGCGTGGAGGTACCGAGTTGAAATTAAAACCATATACTCAGATTTGCGGTCTCTTGAAGCTGTGAGAAAAACTTCTAAGTTAACGAAAAAAAAAGGTACGGTCGTTTATGTCGCAAAAAAAGTATATTTCGACACTCTCAAGGGAATCAAAATTCATAGGGTACTTCCCGTTGACTCAGATTCCTGAAATTTGATACAAAGCAAGGTCTTATAGCACAGATATAGTAATAAATCTGAAACAGTAAATTTGTTGTTATGTCACAGAAAAAAAAAACTTTTTTGAGATTCGTAAAAATCTTTGAGACTCGATTCGCAAATTGAAATGTTTTCATAGGTAAGTTTGTACGGAACCCTCAGTGCGCGATTCCGACTCGCACTTGCCCAGTTTTTATTAAAGAATTAACCTTAATGGCGCTGAAACATGGTCGCTTACAATGGACCTCGTCAGAAGGCTTAAAGTCACTCAAAGCGCAATGAAAAGGGCTATCTATGCTCGGAGTTTCCTTGCGTGATCGCATCAGAAATGAAGATATCCGCAGGAGAACCAAGGCCGCCGACATAACCCGAAGAATAGCCAAATTTAAGTGGCAGCGGGCATGGCATATTGCTTGTAGAACTGATGGTCGATGTGGCTGGAAGGTTCTGGAGAAGCGATCGGGAACTCCAGAAGACGCAGCGTTGGAAGACCTCCCATAAGGTGGACAGGGTGGACCGATGACCTGGTGAGAGTCGCGGGAATGCGATGGATGCGAGATGCATAGGACCGTTAGTTGTGCCGACACTTGGGAGAGGGGCCTATGTCCAACAGAGAACGTCTTTCGGCTGAAAAAATGATGGTGATGATCTTAATTTGAAGGGTACAGGGGCAAAACAAGGAATGTTACAAGAAATTCAAATATAAAATAAGTATAGCAACACTTAGGTTTCCGCGCGTAATTTTATGTGGCATTATATAAAAAGCGTAAAAACAATCAGAGTTCCTCTTATCTTTAATATTATTATTTTAACGTATGTAATTTCGAAAATTAATATTATCATAAACTTTTGTTGGTAGGTACCTACCTACTGGAAACGCACAAGAGCCGTTCGATGACGTATATTCATTGATAAAAATGTTCATTGATAAACCGTATTATCGAGAAAATATTCTTCTTACCTAAAAAAACCCAGACCCGGATTTTTTGGTATTAATTATTTAACATTATTTAACAGTTATAATTTTCCTGTAGGGATGTCGTTTTGGTTGATTTTTATGATGCAATATTTGATTTATATTACATAAGTATTTTGGTATTTTATTTATTTATTTAAGCTTCATGTACGGTAGTGGTACATAGGCGGATTTAATACAACAAGGCGTTTTCTACCAGTCAACCTTTGGGTTAAAAAGACAACACTGTCGTAGGTTTACACAATTAACAAATAACAGATACTTCAAACAGAAAATAAAATTAAAAATAAGTTATTTATAATAATAAAATACATCATCGTCATCATCATTTCAGCCGAAAGACGTCCACTGCTGGACATAGGCCTCCCCCGAGTGTAGCCACAATGAACGGTCCTGTGCGTCCCGCGTCTGCTAAAATTATAAACTAATAAATACTAAGAAAAATATCAAATCATTATGAGAACTTATTAATAACTATATAATTGTAACTTTAGAAAAATGACGTAGATGGGTATTGTAACTTTATTTCCTGCTTAGTTAGATAATAATAAACGTTTATTTCGGACATTTCTGTCTATATGTAACACTTACAACATTTATACAACACACAACGCAAAACCAGTAAAAGAAACACATAAAAAAGAAAAAATCGGGCAAGTGCGAGTCGGACTAACTTATGAAAACAGTTCAATTTCTGAATTGAGTTTCGAAGATTCTTCCAAATCGCAATTTTTTTTTTTTGTGACGCAACTACAAATTTACAGTTTTAAAAACGTGTGGTAACTCTTAAAAAATCCCGTGGGCCTTGGGTTGTCAAAAGATGCGTTTTTATTCCGCTAGACTATACCTGTACCTATATTTGACTTTTATGCGGGCAAAGCCACTGGTGAATTTTTAATTTGTTATTAAAAACTACTGACTCTCTTTTATAATTAACAAAATACTGTGCAGGAAGTGGTTTTGTCAGATGTCATCAGTAACTGACAAAATACCTCTACAAAAATAAATGTCATTTTGAACAAGAGATAAATATTAAATGACACGTGTCTTTTTGCTGTCAATCAGTTTAAACGTCAAGTTTACTCGTGCCACCATCTCTACTCGGTCGCTCCCCTGTGCTAGCGCTATGATACGCTTCTCAAGTCACGTACGCAACTAACTTCAAACTTTTGTAGTTTTTTTAACACCTTTTTGTAGTCATCTTTTGAGAAAAAGGTTTATGAGATAATACACTGGCTGGTTGTAACGTTTACCGACTATCGATTTAAAAAAACTTTTTAGAAAAAAAAAATAACCGACTTCACTAAAAAAAACACTAAAAGGATCAAAATAACTTTAATTTCGGATGTCGGTGTTTCTCGGTATTGTTTGTTTCTTATTTAACACCGACTTCCGAAATTAAAGTTATTTTGATCCTTTTAGTGTTTTTTTTAGTGAAGTCGGTTATTTTTTTTTTCTAAAAAGTTTTTATTTCACACTTTTTAGTTGCGATACACTTATAAACAGAGTGCCTATTTCTAATGACAATTCCAATTAACCCAAATACTGCTAGGTTACATTGTTTTATTATAAAGTTGCTGTGCCTACCTTCCTCCTTCCGGCTGCATCATCAGATCAGTTCGATAGTACCTTATAGCCAAAGAGCATCTCACGACAATTCTAATAAGCCCAAACACGGCTAGGATACATTGATTAATTACGGAGTTCCTGTGCCTACCTTCCGGCTCCATCATCAGATCAGTTCGATAGTACCTTATAGCCAAAGTGCATCTCATGACAATTCTAATGAGTCCAAACACGGCTAGGTTACATTGATTAATTACGGAGTTCCAGTGCCTACCTTCCGGCTCCATCATCATCATCAGATCACTTCGATGATACCATTTTCAACGTAACTATTCAGAATCATTCATTTATTTGTATTGTCATAGTCGCTTAACTATATCTTCAATATGATATCTATTTGAGTATGAAGTTCCGTTGACCATTTCTGGTCTTCTTCATCAGTTCCACTTCATCAAATGTTACTTTTTGACTGTAAATGCTTAAGTTCTTGATGAAAATACTAAAATTACCATAGGGTTGCCTATAATTTTTGAGGAGTTCCCTCGATTCCTCATGGATTCCATCATCAGAACTGGATTTTGAAAAAAATGGGACCAATCTGGAAGCATATCCTATAAAGGGAAAAAAAAATTTTGCAAATCGGTCCATAAACGACGGAGTTCTGAGGTAACAAACATAAAAAAAAAAAATAATGATAAAAAAAAAAAAAAAAAAAAAAAAAAAAAAAAAAATACAACCGAATTGAGAACCTCCTCCTTTTTTTTGAAGTCGGTTAAAAAAAAAGTAATGTCACTTTTTGACAACTGGTTTTAAATTGGCGGGAAGTATTTTATTTTATTGATGAATAGTTTGATTAAAATGTAGGATTGAATTAATTAGGTAAGTAAATTATTGAAAAATGAATAAGATATTCATCTATTTTATGGTTAGGTACATGAAATTTGAAAAATCTGCAAATGTTCCTTTGTGATATTAAGACCATACCTAAACTTACTGTCGCTTTATATATTAGGTATCATCATTTCAGCCGAAAAACGTCCACTGTTGGACATAGGCCTCCCTCCCCCAAGAGTCGCCATAACGACCGGTCCTGTGCGTCTCGCATCCGTCGGATTCCCTCGACCCTCACCAGATCATCGGTCCACCTTGTGGGAGGTCTTCCAACGCTGCGTCTTCCGTACGTGGTCGCCACCTTTCGTCCCCATCGACCATCTGTTCTGCGAGCAATGTGCCCTGCCCACTGCCACTTAAACTTGGTGATTCTTCAGGTTGTGTCGGTAATCTTGGTTCTTCTGCTAGTATCTTCATTTCTGATGTGATCATGCAAGGAAACTCCGAGCATAGCCCTTTCTCTTGGCATTTAGGTGACTTTAAAGCTAGAACTACACTGCGCACACGTGTGCCACATACGCCGATCTGGGCGTGTAGGTCTCCATACATTTTATATGGAAACTAGACTGAGAGAGAGCTACACTTGATCCACGCCACGCGACTTCGTTCTACGTGTGATACAAATCAGGCGTGTTACACGTGTGCGTCGTTCTAATGTAATTCTAGCTTAAGTCTTTTGATGGAGCCCGTTGTAAGCTACTTACCAAGTTTCTGAGTCTTATGTTATCACTAGCAACGTCCACTGGTCATAAACTTATGATGTATTAGGTATATGTAAATCTTTTTTTAATAAAAACGTGGTCATTTCACATTAGACCCAAGATTGACCTCGCATAAAATTCCGTGACAGTGCATTTCTAAAATAGCATATTTCTAGATTACGATAGAAAAAATTTCTTCGTAAAACCACGAGTATTTCCTGATACTACAAACACAGGTATTTTTATTACGCGGTAGCACAAGTATGCCATTCATTCCGACCGTAATCAAATTTTTTCCCTACGACGTGATAACTGACACGAGTCAAGAGATCAGCATATTTAGAAAAGAACAGGCCATGCGATTTACAACCTTATTACTTTGCAAGTACACACAAAAGCTTGGAACGCGGCGAAATGTGGAACTAAAATAAAATGTATGGATTTTGACAGCTAGCTGTCACTTTGTATAGACAAGTGGCGCCACTATGAGCGGCCATCTTACAATAGACGTCAAAAAAGCTATAACTGTTAACATGGCTTTGTGTGTATTCTTAAAACTGTCGCGACTCGTAAAAAACTGTTCACAGTTTTTTTTTACGCGTTTTTATGAATTACAGAGAAACATGAATGACTCATTTACGTCGTATTTATTATAATAAGTGTCATGGAATTCCTACTTGATTAATGAATATGACGCAATAGTAACGATAACTTGCACATTGTAATTTGTTAAAACTTCCTTCCTTTTCGATTCGATGCTAATAAAATTTTATAATTATGTGAAAGGAACTCCGTCTGTTTCTTGAATTTTAACTCCTAAACTCGTTATCCGTTTTGGACCATTTTTAGGGTTCCGTAAGGATAAAAACGGGAACCTACTTTTTTTTGCTATCACTCCGCTGTCCGTCTATATGTCACCAGGCCGTATCTCATGAACCTTGACCGCTAGATAGTTGAAATTTTCACAGATGATCTATTTCTGTTATCGTTGTAACAACAAAAACAGAATAAAATGGGGCTCCCATACAACAAACGTGACTTTTTTTACCGGTTTTTGCTTCAAACGGTACGGAACCCTTCGTATGCGAGTCCGATTCGCACTTGACCGGTTTTTTTGTTTAGAGATAGCTTGAAACTTGCAGAAGGATTTATTTATAAGCGTACCTACCTATCTGTAGAAACAAAATCAAATGGAATGAGATTCTACCATGTTGTAAGTAGTTGCGGGTGAAGAAAACCACGAAGCCAGCCTTTTTTAGGGTTCCGTACCTCAAAAAGAAAAAAATGGATAACTTATAGGATCACTTTGTTGTCCGTCCGTCTGTCTGTCTGTCTGTCTGTCAAGACCCTTTATCTCGAGAACGCGTGAAGTTTTCGAATTGAAATTAAAACCATATACTCAAGTCTGCGGTCCCTTGAAGCTGTGAAAAAATTAAACATCTGAGTTGACGGAAAAAAAAGATACGGCCGTTTATGTCGCAAATAACGTGTATTTCGACACTCTCAAGGAAATAAAAATTCATAGGGTACTACTCTCCGTTGATATATAATCCTAAAATTTGGCATGAAGCATGGTCTTATAACACAAATAGAGGAAAAAATCTGAAAACTGTAAATTTGTAGTTATGTCAAAAAAAAAAATGCGATTCGGAAAAATCTTCGTAACTCAATTTGGGAATTGAACTGTTTTCATGGGTAAGTTTGTACGGAACCCTCAGTGCGCCAGTCCGACTCTCACTTGCCCAGTTTTTTTTTTACAGCGCGCATGATATATTCGAGATTCCAGGTAAAAGGGTAAGATTAGTTCTTAAAAAAAATCGGTCAAGAACGAGTCGGACTCGCGTACAATTAAATCAAAACCTATATAGTTTTGACTTCCTTGCAAGTGTCAAATATGCTCCATAAAAGGAGTATAATAAACGGCTTTATCTGTTGATTGCGTTGACTTAAAAGTTTATTTTGTTTACTGCTCCAAGGGGTAACAAATCCTTCATGGATGGAGAGGTAAAAAAGAGGCCAAAGAAAAGATGGATGGATTGTGTGAGGAGTGATATGAAAGAAAAGGTAGTTAGTGATAGTGTGACGGGTCACAGTATAGAATGGAGGAAAAAAACGTGTTGCGCCGACCCCAAGTAATGTAAGATATCATATTCCACAACTACAACACACACAACGCCGTCTAGTCCCAAGCTAAGCAGAGCTTGTGTTATGAGTACTAGACAACTGATAAACATACTTATATATTTCTAAATACATACTATAGATAAATTAGACACCGAACAAATAATCGTGCTCATCGCACAAACATTTGTCCCGGGTGGGAATCCAACCCAGGACCTCCGGCATAGCAATCAGGGTCACTGACCACCAGACCAACAGGCCAGTCAAGTAATATGGAACAAGGGCGGGAAGATGAGAAGAGGTAGCAACCCTGAGTATCTGAAATTATTTTTAGTTTAATACTTCCACGCGTTCCTGAGAAAAGGGTCATAACAGATAGATAATGTAGTGATCCTATAAAGGTGAGCCTACGCTAGAGGAACCGAGCACAAGCCGAGCACAAGCCGAGCGCTCTACTCGCGTTATCAAGTGTGGACGTACAACGAGCCTCCAATGATCATTGTCCTCGAACGTGATGCGAAACCATTTGTGTTTGCCGAAAAAGCGACAACAGACGGAGCACAGTTGAACACCAACCAAACGCTCGAAGCGCGCTCGTTCGAGGCTTGTAGAGGGCCTATTATTACACTACGCGTTATTCAGACAGTCTTAGTCTATGTAGTGTCACACAAGAAAAAGAGCAACTTACGCCAATGTCGTGTAAAGGAATGAAACAGAACGATGAGATACATAGAAACACATAGACTAAGACTGTCTGAATAACTCGTAGTGTAATAGGCCCATTAGTCGGTCCACACTACACGAATTTGTGCTTGGCGTACGCTGCTAGCGTAGACCCACCTTAAGGGTTCCGTTTTTAGGGTTCCGTAGCCAAATGGCAAAAAAAGGAACCCTTATAGATTCGTCATCTGTCTGTCTGTCCGTCCGTATGTCACAGCCACTTTTTTCCGAAACTATAAGAGCTATACTGTTGAAACTTGGTAAGTAGATGTATTCTGTGAACCGCATTAAGATTTTCACAAAAAATATAAAAAAAAACAATAAATTTGGGGGTTGCCCATACTTAGAACTGAAACTCAAATTTTTTTTTTTCATCAAAACCATACGTGTGGGGATCTATGGATAGGTCTTCAAAAATGCTATTGAGGTTTCTAATATCATTTTTTTATATACTGAATAGTTGGCGCTTAGATACACTAATAGAGACACTTCCAAAGTGGTACAATGTGTGTCCTCCCCCCCCCCGTAACTTCTAAAATAAGAGAATGATAAAACTAAAAAAATATATGATGTACATTACCTTATAAACTTCCACCGAAAATTGGTTTGAACAAGATCTAGTAAGTAGTTTTTTATAGTACGTCATAAATCTAATTAAGTATTCGCACGCATTCCACTTCTTTCGTTGACAAATCTTTCACAATTCAAGCAGCTCGTTTGTGGAATGCGTTACCCTTAGAAGTGAGGCGTGCTCAAACGCTACCTACGTTTAAAAAAATGGTGAAGGAGCATTACCTTTCACTTTGATTTTTTTCTTCTCCTGGCTCAATTATATACTTAATATTTATTAGTATATTTTTTTTTTCTTATATTGTATGTATGTATTTGTATTTTTCTGTCTTATTAGTATTTTTCTGATGTTGTACACTGACAGCCCTAAATCCATCTCCTCTCTTTCAGTCCATCCAAAGGTTGTCTGTAAGAGATTGCCCTGTGCGATAAGACCGCCCATTGTACACTTATTTTTAATTATGTTTGTCCTTATTTTTGTTTATGTGGTGTACAATAAAGAATATAATAAATAAATAAATAATAAATAAATAAATCGTAAACCGCAATTTACCTTTTAAGTTTGTACGGAACCCTCAGTGCGCGAGTCCGACTCGCACTTGCCCAGTTTTTTAAATAACGAACGAGGAACCATAAAAATCCTATAATAACATTATCTGATTGTTTTTCCTAGTACAAATTCTCAGTAGTACAGGGGCACTTTGTCCCCAAGTAACGACATTAACCTGGTCCCTATTAGGTACGTGGGAATTTAAAATATGAGTTGTTCGTTGTGAAGGTACTTCTGCTTACTACTTCGGAGAATACTGGTTTGGTGTTGTGTTGTGAATACATTTAGCTTAGATATGTTATGTATTCAAAATCCGTGCCTCTGAAACCACGTGTATCCACTGAAGAGCCTTTACCTGCTAGGGCTGCGAAATAATTTGTATTTGTTTATTTTAGTTCAATCATAGATTTGATGCCATTAACTGTTTTTCATGCGATCTCTTTCGATATCACAATACTATTAGAGCCAACTCTCCCGTCGCGTGACGTCGCGCGTGTGTTGTCTGCGGCACTTCCCGTTGCGGAAACCAGATTATTACCTGCGCAGTGTCGCTAGTTCAACTTTAACGGTGTGCATGTAGTTGTGTCGATGGAGAATTCTAATATTTTATTACGTAGCAAAAGGGACGCGAGGCGCGGCTGCCCGCGACGTGTGCCCGCGTGGGCACGACGGAGCACTTTTGTATGGAATCGCGCGGGCGCCCGCGTAATGCAGCGTTCGGCCTTAGATTACAACACCTTGAAACAATGATTCAGAATCATCAGCAATGAGGAATAGGATACTGCTGGATAGATAATGATACGTGTGATCTGATAAGTAAACACTCGGTTAAGATATAAGATAGTGAATACTATAATCAGTCATCATTGTGAGGCTCCAACAGGTAGTATTGTTCAGTGGGTATTTTTAAATACAGCATAATTTAATTTGGGTGTCTTCAAGGCTAGAGTGATTAGGCTCTTAATAAACTAGTGCGCCTCACCATCAACGATTGCATCTCTGCTTACCATCAGGTGGGATGGCAGTCAAGCATTAGTCAAAAAAAAATTATTATATTTATATTTATTCAAAGAGTGTAATCCTAAAGTACATTCAAGAGTATGGTCTCTCCGTATAATGTTTAAATAATATTTTTGTCCACTCATTATTTAACACCGACTTCCGAAATTAAAGTTACCTATTTTGCACTTTTTCAGCCATTTTTTACCGTCTCCTTTTTACAGAACTCTAATTTTTTACCGTCCGGCTGCACGCGACGGGTGCCCGCGCGGGCACCCGGACGGAGCACTTTTGGTATAGATATAAACGAGTATTTTGAATTTTGTGGACCGATTTTGAATTTTTATTTATTGAATGAGTGTAACGATATAGTACCTACATTCAAGAGTATGGTCCCTCTAAATATTGTTTCAATAATAATTTTGTCTCTTCATTATTTACCACCGACTTCCGAAATTAAAGTTATTTTGCACTTTTTTAGCCATTTTCAAGTAGGTAACTGAAAGTTGGCAATGATATTTGTCATAGAAGGATTTTTTGAAAAATCATCCTTTAAACTTGTAAAAATGATGAAAGTTAGCGCCGAAGCTCATCATATTTGCCGATGGGGATTCCCATCGTGCACAGCTTGCATACCAAAAAACCTCAAAAAAAAAAGGTGAACACGTCTCACTCAAGCCATACAACTACTTTAAATAAAATAGGATGAAAAGAATACGTCTGTGAACTGGCAACCGGTCCTATCTTAATTTTTTGAAAATTTCACTTTAATACCATTTTAAACTAATTTATGCTCTTGGTAAAGGTTGCGGAAATCCGATGAATGCGAGACGCATAGGACCGTTCATTGTGGTGACACTTGGGGGAGGCCTTTGTCCAGCTGTGGACATCTTTCGACTGAAATGATGATGATGATGATTATTGATAATACTACCATCTTAGATACATTTAAATTTGGCTCCAGAATCGACTTCATTCAACTTGAACTAACTTCAACTTTTTTGTTGATTTAAATATTAATCCCATCTCGTTTTGTATATTAGCAAGAAGTATATTACGCAACTTTTGTTTTTAATAAGATGTGCAGTAAAAATATTCAAAAAATAGGTTTTTTTAATATTCAATATAACAACTTTTACCTCGGACAGAGGATAAGCATTGCCATACAGCGTGGCAATGCCGCCAGTCTTTTGGGCACACTTCCAGTCGACGGCGATGTGGAAGAGTTTTTTTACGTCATATTTTATTTTGATTTTCGTTAGTTGTAAAGAGTGTGTAGGGTTTTTAACCGACTTCAAAAAGGAGGAGGGATGTTTTTTTTTTTTTTATGTATGTTCACCGATTTCTTGGTCAATAGTGGACCGATTTTGAAATATTTTTTTTTGATTGAAAGGTTATACTTCCAAGTTGGTCCCATAGAAATATTGTTATGATCTGATCATGAACTTCGAAGATATGGAACAGAACTCCTCATAGGATCACAGCAGAACCGTCGTCACAAGTAAAATTGCTTTGTTTATACGTGTAGTCGATGACTGACTGAAAGTAGAGGGGGAATATATCGAACTGATCTGATGATGAAGCCTAAAGTTAGGCACCGGAACTCTGTAATAAATTAATGTAATCTAACCGTGTTTGGGATTATTAGAATTGTCATGAGATGCACTCTGGCTATAAGGTATTTAAGTTTGGCTGAGGGGTACTTTTTAGTGGTGGTACCACAACTAAAAAGTGTAAAATAAAAAACTTTTTACAAAAAAAAATACAACCGACTTCAAAGTAAAAAAAACACTGAAAAGTGCAAAATAACTTTAATTTCGGAAGTCGGTGTTAAATAACGAAGAGTCAAAACTATTATAGAAACACCGACTTCCGAAATTAAAGTTATTTTGCACTTTTCAGTGTTTTTTTTACTTTGAAGTCGGTTGTATTTTTTTTTGTAAAAAGTTTTTTATTATTATTATTTTTTCTATTTTATTGTAATTATAGTTAGTATTTTTAAATATAACTGATGCTATATTATAAATGACGCAAACATTTATTTTCTTCATCCTGTACAGTTTTTTTTTTTATTATTCTTGATAGGTTCGCGCTTGACCGCTAACTCACCTGATGGAAAGCGACGATGCGGTCGACGATGGAGCGCGCTTACCTAGAAGTAACCTATTCACTCTTGACTTAAAGATTCCCGGGTTGTAGCCATCAGGAAAAACAGATTCCGGCAAGGAATTCTACTCCTTAGCTGTACGCACTATGAATGTGTTCCCAAAACGTTTTGTGCGTATATGTGGGATGTCCACCATTGGCGGCGCATTGCCGTACGCCTGGTGGTCCGATGATGGAACGGGCTAGGCGGAATTAGGTTATGCAATTCCGACGCACACTCCCCGAAATGCAACCGGTAGAAAACCGACCGGCTAGCAACTCGGCGTCGATGCTCAAGACTAAAAGTTGTCAAAATTGAGTTAGTACCGGTTGCTGGTACACAGTGGAAACCGACCAATTGGTCAGTTCATTATCTCTGGGGGCTCGTCAACGCATGCCTGCGAAGCTTCCGCCATTTTGTGACGTAGGAGTATTGCGCAATAGTCGCCGCCGATGACTACATACTAGAGCGATGTGTCTTGATAAACTGATATACTTGAGGCGCCGTACTTCCGATCTTCCAATGATTATATGATATGCATCGAGATATAAGTACTAACGTACTAGAGAAGCTACGTCAAATAACTGAATTGTCCTATTTTCGTAATTTGAATCTTTAGTTCACTGCAGCGCTAAAATAATAACAATTCGTCTAAACCATAACTAATTTACCACAGCGCTAGATTTGCTGCGGAAGTGTATTTATTCTCGGCAAAAAGGTCTTAAGCGCCATGTAAATCACGGCACTTACTCGTTTTCTTCGACAAAGTGCGGCGCGATCGCCGCAGTTGAACGAGACAAAGTAGGAATTTACGGTGTCTTCTCTAGTACGTTAGTAGATACTTATATCTCGATGATGATATGGCTGATTCTTTATTGAAGTGTAATTTTTGCTGCTGATTTTTCAAATTTTTAGAGCTTCTAGAACTTGTCTTTGGTTTATTTGAAAGCCTTCTGATAAATTCCGATTGAGGGCTGATTGAGAACATCTCAAACCCTACTTAAATGCCTTTATCAGGTTTTCTGTCTAAAGTAGAGTTTGAGAAAAAGAACTGGGCAAGTGCGAGTCGGACTCGCGCCCTGAGGGTTCCGTTCAAACTTACCTACCTATGTAAATAGTTCAATTCCGGAATGGAGTCTAGGAAGATTATTCCGAAACGCAAAAAAAGGACAGTGTAGACCAGTCAATATTGTACCCAAAACACAATAAAAATCAGCTGTTCAGTACATTTATGTTTGCCTAATGTACTGAACAGCTGATATTTTTTTCGCGATTTCGGCTTTGATTCCATAATAAAAATTGTTTCTTATCATGAGCACAATCACGTGTTTAAGTATCGTACACTAATTGCCAGTCACCCTATATAAGCATAGTATAAGCATACATATTATTTATTTATTACCCCTATATATTATTTTATTTATTAAATAAACACACTATCTTTACAGCTTGAACCTAATACAATAGGGGTTCCACAACACAAAAAAATAATTGAAAAAAAGTCATCATCTTACACTAACATTTACCTAAAAATCTAAAACAACACTAAACTCTATTACAATATATGCTTACTACTAACTATATAAAAATAAAAGAAGTAAATAAAAAACTTAACGTTAACCTTCATGTAGATAAAATATAAAATCAGACTTAGTACAGTAACAGTAACCAATATTTAAATAAAAATAAATAAATAATAAATAATATTCCACAACTATCACACAACGCCGTCTAGTCCCAAGCTAAGCAGAGCTTGTGTTATGGGTACTAAACAACTGATAAACATACTTATATATTTCTAAATACATACATAAATAGATAAATTACACCCAGACACAGAACAAACGATCGTGCTCATCACACAAACATTAGTCCTGGGTGGGAATCGAACCCACGACCTCCGGCATAGCATTCAGGGTCACTAACCACTAGACCAACAGGCCAGTCAAACATATAACTAACAAAATTCAATAAAACTCTTGCGAATTCACTCTCATAGCTCTAAAATAGGTCAATCCTCTCATGCACTTCATTTAGTAAACATATTGTGCGGGTGAGGGGTGATATAGATTGAGTGTACTACTCACATAGCCAAAATATGAATGACAGAATCTATGATACTACAAAGTTAAACTTTTTTTTAACAAAAACGTGGTAGACTATGAAACCATGTCCATTTTAACTATTCCCACGAATTGTATTACGGTTGCATAGCGGCAAGACACGTAGACCCCTCGGTCGACGTGACTTGAGAGGTGTTGTCTCGGAATAATTACCGTTTTAGATCAGGTGGATTACCATGACGTTCAAAGTAAGATTGTTTCATTCTTATTTCAGTGTGGGTAAGAGACAGAGCTATACAGGTTGTCTAGCGCCATATCTTACCCACAATGGAATAAGAATAAAACAATCTTACTTTAAACGTCATGGTAACCCAGCAGGTAAAGAAAAGAAAGAAATAAAAACATTTTATTTGGCGGAACAAGGCGCAAATTTAGAACTAGCAAATTATAAGTATGTGAAAGAAATATGCGCTACATCCGCGCAAAACGGCCGAACGCTCAGCATAATGCCGTGACCACACTCAAAATGCGATGAGTCTACGGCAGGTGAGCGTGAGCCTTTTAGAGTTCCATATCCAAAGGGTACGGGACCCTATTGCTATCGCCCTGTTGTCCGTCCCCTGATAGCTAGACAGTTGAAATATTTACAGATGATATATTTTTGTTGTACAACAAATACAACAAACAGAAAAACAAAATTAAGTAGGGCTCCCATACAACAAACGCGATTTTTTGCCGTTTTTTTTGCTACTGACGGTACGGAACCCTACGTGCGTGAGTCCGACTCGCACTTGGTTTTTTTAGGTGGGAAGTTATCAAATAACTTTTCCCGTTCTGGACGGAGAGAGAGGGTATATCTAATCAGACTTTTACTGACTAAAACTCACCAGTATTTTTTAGGGTTCCGTACCTCAATAGGAAAAAAAACGGAACCCTTATAGAATCACTTTGTTTTCCGTCTGTCTGTCTGTCAAGACCCTTTATCTCGGGAACGCATAGAGGTATCAAATTGATATTTAAACATTTATCCAAGTCTGCGGCCCCTTGAAGCTGTGAAAAAATCAGACTTCTCAGAAAACGAAAAAAAAGATACGGTCGTTTATGTCGCCGAAAACGACACTCTCAAGGGAAACAAAATTCATAGGGTACTTCCCGGTGACCTAGAATCCTGAAATTCGGCATGACGCAAGGTCTCATAGCACAAGTATAGGAAAAAATCTAAAAACTGTAAATTTGTAGTTACGGAAAATCTTGGAAAAAATTTCGTAACTATTCGGGAATTGAACTATTTTCATATGTAAGTTCGTACGGAACCCTCAGTGCCCGGTAGCCCGGTTTTTTTTTAAATGATACAAACTAGTGCTTGACTGCGATCCCACCTGATGGTAAGCTGTGATGCAATCATTGATGGTGAGGCGCACTAGTTTATTAAGAACCTATTCACTCTAGCCTTGAATACACCTAAATTATAATTGGGCAGGAAGACTGCAGCAGTCAAATTGTTCCAGTCTTACGATGTACGCGGTATAAACGAAGAGGCGAAACGCTTAGTCCGGACCGTAGAAGTGTCAACTAAGGAAGGGTGGATAGTTCCTATGTACGTACTAACAGGTGAACCAACTATCATTCATCATTGGGTACAAACTACAGGCTTTATTTAATCTCATCAAGGAAAAAACCCTGTTTAATACCCGTAAATTGAATCTAGATTGCAAGCACGATGCTGTTGTGAGTATGTCAGTATCGAGCTTGCAACCACTATACAAATCCTGAGTCGGTGACGGCGCATAGTCCTCCACGCGCGCCTCCTCAAAGATATGTAATCAAAACGTAGAGGCCAAGCAGGGCCGATATCTGCTAGATATAGGCTTCGACCCTGCTGGGCCCCTACGGTTGCTGACATCTTCTTGAGGCGCACGTGGAACAGTACGCGCCGTCGACGACTTGGGTCCGGTCCGGACAGGGACGATCGGACGGCGAACCACCCATTGCTCGCCGTCCGCAAGCCCACGCCTACGGTGGCTGGAAATCGGGATCAGAATCCCGGCTGCGGTTGGGGCGTGAGGACCTTTGCCTCACGAGATCGGCCGCCTCCTTTGCTAGCATTACTGCTTCGCAGAAGGAGGCGACCGCCTGCCACTCCTCCTCGCTCCGTGCTAGGGTTATGGGATCGGTCCTGAAAATGATATATTTACATTTATTTTGGAAGGCGTACGATGAGTCGAAACCAACTTGCAGAGGCCCCTTAGGCGCTTATAATGGAACGTGGTGCCATTAACCGGCGATTATCCCTGTACGCGCTCTGCTGGTGCATCCAAGGACAACCCCCAGTTGTTAGGAAACTATTGCAACATATTGAAAACTAAGATATAAGGCTATGATTTTTAGAATCTTAAGTGGACTGGTTACCAGGAACTAGACTATGGCCCCTGCCTGAACAATGTTATTAATATCCATCGATAAAAAGGCAGGGGATGACTTGGACACTCAATAAATGGGCCCCCAAAAACGGTCGCTAGCACGAAGTGACGTAGCAACAAGAGGACAACATATCCTGAGGTGCTTGAGGAGTGGAGAGGTATACCACGGCTATCAGGACAATCCTGGAAGTAGGTACGCTAGCTAGCTCGCGTTTTATATACTCATGGTCTTGGAACGCTAAAGGCAACTGAAGGAACATAGCTGTGGTTTTAGTCAGTAAAAGTCTGACACGCCCTCCCACTCCACCCTAGAGTGAGAAAAGTCATAAGATACAACCTAGGGGTTCTAAGGCAAGAGTGAATATTTTACTTCTAGGCAAGCGTGCTCCATCATCGACTATATCATCGCTTGCCATCAGGTGAGATAGTGGTCAAACGTGAGCCTATCCATAGTAAAAAAAAACCGGGCAAGTACGAATCGGACTCGCGCACTGAGGGTTCCGTACAAACTTACCTATGAAAACAGTTCCGAATTGAGTTATGAAGATTTTTCCGAATCGCAAAAAAGCCGTATCTTTGTTTTTCGTTATTAACTCAGATGTTTGATTTTTTCACAGCTCAAGGGACCGCAGACTTGAGTATATGGTTTTAATTTCAACCCGATACCTCCACGCATTCCCGAGATAAAGGGTCTTGACAGACAGACAGACAGACGGACAACAAAGTGATCCTATAAGGCTTCCATTTTTTCCTTTTGAGGTACGGAACCCGAAAAAAAGATAATTCCCAACCTCAAAAAATAACAAAAACCACTATATAAATACTAAAATTCTTAAAAACATTTTTCCCAACTTCAGAATCGAACCTAAGACCCCACATCAGAGACAATTGCGCTTAGAACTATTAACAATAGAAGCACTGGCGTCACAAAATTTGACACATTCCTATCTTTTTCCTGCTCTAGTTTAATTATGCGTAGAATCGCAAAGTACACCAAAATATATGTAATTCATACTCGTAACAAATACATAAAGCATTTTGGGAACACATTCATAATGCGTACAGCTAAGGAGTGGAATTCCCTGCCGGAGTCTGTGTTTCCTGATAGCTACAACCTAGGGGTCGTTAAGTCAAGAGTGAATAGGTTACTTCTAGGCAAGCGTGCTCCATCGTCGGCCACATCATCGCTTACCATCAGGTGAGATAGTGGTCAAACGCGAGCCTATCAATAATAAAATATATATATATATATATATATATATTATATTATCAGTTACCAGTTTCATTTATATACCATTTCTCCATATTACTGTAGAAAAAATAAAATGGCCAAAATTGACATTGATATCTTCGCTTCTATTGTTAAACCAATAGCACTATCTTTATTCTATTACAGAATTTTGTAATAAATAGTCCTTTGTCTGAACACCTACTTATACACGTCATTCAAAATCATAAGGTAAAATATATATAGAGTTAATGAGCTTCTAGATATATTAATAGAGGCACAGATGTGTGGGATTCCCGTCATACAGCCATTCACTCATTATTCTTGGTAAAGCCGTAATTAAATCAATTTCAAAAGATCCTTGTCTTAAATCTTTCAGAAAGAATGTTCTAGACATAAGGAAAATAACTGAAAAAACTGGGCAAGTACGAGTCGGACTCGCGCACTGAGGGTTCCGTACAAACTTACCTAAGAAAACAGTTCAATTCCCGAATTGAGTTACCAAGATTTTTCCGGATCGATAAACAAGTATTTTTTTGTGACGTAACTACAAATTTACAGTTTTCAGATTTTTTTCTATACTTGTGCTATGAAACCTTGCTTCATGCCAAATTTCAGGATTCTAGGTTAACGGGAAGTACCCTGAATTTTGATTCCCTTGAGTGTCGAAATATACGTTTTTTGTGACATAAACGGCCGTATCATTTTTTTTCGTTTACTCAGAAGTTTGATTTTTTACAGCTTCAAGGTACCGCAGACCTGAATAGGTATATGGTTTTAATTTCAACTCGATACCTCCACACGTTCCCGAGATAAAGGGTCTTGACAGACAGTCAGATAGACAGACAAACGGATAACAAAATGATCCTATAAGAGTTCCGTTTTTTCCTTTTGAGGTACGCAACCCTAAAAAGGATAAAAAAATAAAAAAGGAAATGTCAGTAATTGCTTAATTAGATTTCGGGAAAACTATGTGGTTTAACCGAATTGCTGAAACAATTATTATCAGTAACGTAATCATCCGAGTATGAACAAAAAAAATATATATATGTATAGGCTCGCGTTTGTCCACTAAAATAAACCAAATAAAATATCTTTCTTTCTTTCTTCTTTCACTATCTCACCTGATGGTAAGCAATGATGTGATCGACGCTAGCCGAGAAGTAACATATTCACCCTTTAAAGTAATTAAATTAAAGTAACAAGAAAGTAATTGCATAAAAAACATTATAATTTAATTTTTTATAGCGTAAGTGGTCGAAAAGCCGTCGTTACCTACTGAATAAATATTTTCAAAAGAATTTTAACAATCATCATCATCATCTTCCTGCCCTTGTCCCATTTTATATGGGGTCGGCGCAACTTGTTTTTTAATTTTTTTAAATTATCAACAATTTTAACAATAATAGTTGATAATATTAAATTCATCCAAAGTACCCAAAGATTGACACTAACTATACATTATATAATTTAAATCACATTCAATAAAATAATGAAACCAATACCATATCGGTCTTCCCGTCCGATTATAATTTAGGTGTCTTCAAGGCTAGAGTGAATAGGTTCTTAATAAACTAGTGCGCCTCACCATCAACGAGTACATCACTGTTTACCATCAGGTGGGATCGCAGTCAAGCACATCAAGTTTTTATCATTAAAAAGAAATATATATATTACAAAAATATTTCTCCAAGATACAAAACAACTTCATTCTAAATCACAAAGATTTTCCGTCCTTTAATAACAATTAAATTATAATTTGTACAAAAATCATTGAAATAAAATCTTAGTTTTCCAATTACTCAATATGAAAGTATAATCTAACTACCAAGAAAATTGTCCCGCAAAAGCGCGCCATGCCACAGAGCAACCTATTCAGTTAGTCGAACTGAACCATATATAAGGGGGTGGCAAAAAGGAATTGTCCATACTCCTATTACTACTCCCAAACGGTTAAGAGCTAAAGGAATTTTGTATTTTTATATTTTATCGTGTGTTTTGTGCGATCGAGATTAATAAGGTTAGTTTTTTATGATTAATACATTTTTTTTTTAGACAAAGTTAGGGATTATATTTTAATAAATTTTATTTATTTTTGAAGATTTTTGTGTGTTTTTTAAATTATTGTTTTGTGGCTCTAATGTGTGTTTTAACATCTGTGTGTTTCCTATTTAATAAAATTAATAGTGTCATAAAATATTTTTGCAATAAAATATTGTTCCAATTTTTCAAAAAAATAAATTAAACTAAAATCATTAAAATTAATCTTGACCGTAGTTAAAACTACTATCACTAAATTTCTCGACACCAAAAACTTCAAATTAAACAAAAAAAAAACTACAAAAAAAAATTAACGTCAAAAAAAAATTATCTAATAAAAAAACCATTAAATAAATCGTAACACGTGTCGTCGGTGAGCGGTGAGGTATGTATGTATGGTACGCGAGCGCTTACAACCGGCACGGACTTGTGACTCTCAATTTATGAGTCACTTTAGTCAATGAGTGGAGGTCAACTTATCTGCCTAGCCTACTAGTAGACCAACTAATTTATGCTATGTGTCAATTCTGATTGATTTCAACACGATAATGACATAACAAATTAGTCGGGTGTGTGTAATTTTTTTTTTGTGAGAATCATTGTTTAGTTTTGTAACTAGAAAAAAAATAAAAACACTTAACTTATTAAAACTATATAGTGTATATAACTAAATAAACTATATAGTGTGTAATTTTATTTAGTATTGCATTGCAAAAATTCGAAGACATGTGACAACCATCACTCCGCACGGCCCGCGTGGTGGATTACGGCCCATTCCGTCTCCTGGAGAGAAAGTCTGAGTCCCAGCAGTGGGAACATTACAAGACCGATTATGTTATGTATTGTATTGTTAATAAGGCCTAGCTAAAATATGGCGTTAAAAAATTCCTTCACATCACTATCCACTGTTGTGCCAAAAAGACTGACGACATTGTCACGTTGTATGGCAATGCTTAATCTCTGACCGAGGTAAAAGCCAGCCCTTGAGTTACACGAAGTCTCAACTAGGCCTTTGGATAAATCTTTAAATAGCATATGTGCATTCGAATCCACGGTTTCAAGAGTTTCCTTAGATTTTTACTGTTTAGTTACATTTTATTTTGAAATTTATAGTGTTTTTTTGACAGCTAATTGTTAGATGAAAATCAATTCAATAAAAAATCTGATTGTTTTTTTAATCTAAATTTCTTTGTAGATTATAATAAAAACACTACAGCCCGAGACTTTGGCGAATACATGTGTAAACCTTGTTAGATTATTACAGCTTAGAAATGATTTATTTCACAAATCGTAAATGGGTGTTTATTATTTTATAAATTGCTTATTTAAGTATTTCTTGTTCGCAAATTCCAACGATTTCGTATTGTTTAATGAAACTGGAATCCTCTTCTAATATATCAATAAAAATAGGCTTGAATATTGAATAAGTATATTTTGTATTTGATAGCATTTGATGGCAATCAATAAGTTTTAATATTGCAAGATTGCAAAAGAACACTTTAAGTAGCAATCAGCATTTTAAATAAGTCTATTAACAAGACAAGTAAACATTTTGAATCCTGGGCTTGCTTCAGAAAGCAATACTCTTGAAAGTTTAAGGACTGGGACAATTTGCCTGTTGTGGTCTTCCCGTCTGATTATAATTTAGGTGTCTTCAAGGCTAGAGTGAAAAGGGCTGTTGATCCCCGCACGAACGCCGGCTCTCGGGCGCCATTGTCTTACTATTGTGTCTCTAATTACACTACTCAACGAGTTAATAAACTAGTGCACTTCGCCATCAACGATAGCATCACTGCTTACCATCATGCGCGATATGTTATTTAAAAAAAAAACGAAGTGATATTCTATCAGAGAGTCGAAAAAATAAAACTAGATGAGATTGCTGTCTATGTTATCAATCTGAAAGTTTTTTGTCTTTTTCTTTTTATTTTTTTTATTTAAAATAATAACGATGTCCCACACCAGAAATTACTCCTGTGTTATGGTTTTTTTTTAGACTTCTATCACTCTAAGGTGGACAGGAGGACATGTCAGACTTTTACAGACTAAAACCACACCTATGTTCCTTCAGTTACCTTTTGTGTTCTAGGACCACGAGTATCCCTATATCGTGGGTATGTTCACAAACATATAAACTAACATACAAGTTTAAACAATCGTTGTATATGCTGTTAGAATATCTCATTATTTAAAGACCCTATTTTTACGTAGAAAATCATTAAATAACCTCTCCCGCTCTGGGTGGAGTGAAAGGGAGGGTCAGACTTTTACTGATAATAACCCACAGTGTTCGAGCAATCCGCAGCCCTAGCAGGCGTCCGGGCCATGGTACAGACCATGGTCCGGAGCGAGGAGGAGTGGCAGGCGGTCGCCTCCTTCTGCGAAGCAGTAATGCTAGCGAAGGAGGTGGCCGATCGCCGCCGGGATTCCGATCCCGATTTCCGGCCACCGTAGGCGCGGGCTTGCGGACGGCAAGCAATGGGTAGCTCGCCGTCCGACCGTCCGGTAACCGTCCGGATCGAGCCCAAGTCGTCGATGAACACTAGGAACAATACCCGTATTGTTCCACGCGCGCCTCAGTGAGATGTCAGCAAATCGAAGGGCCCAGCAGGGTCGAAGCCTACTGGGGCCATGGGTAGTGTGAAAGTGAAACCCGGGGCCCTGGGAAGAAGGCAAAGAAGGAACAGGAGTGGGTTTTTAGTCAGTAAAAGTCTGACACTATCTCATGCTCCGCCCAAGAGCGCGATTTGTCATTAGATGACTTTCCCACCAAAAAAAAAAGTCCTAGCAGGCGTCGGCCCTAACTGGCCCAATAAATTTTGCTGACATCTCTTTGAAGCACGCATGTAATACAACGTGCTGTTGATCCAGGCTTGATCTTTGCCGGACGAACTGATAAATCCAAATTCATTTATTTCTTCAGAATATGGTACATAATTTTATTAAGGTCTTGTAATAATTTAATGTCTCTAAATCGCATTCTGCCACGTGTGAGACGCGTGCAAATATTTGGTAGGTGCATTATTTTTAAAAACAAAAAATATTATGTTAGTATATTGAATTAGTACGAATAAAAACAATATTATATTAGCATGTCATCTAAAAGTATAATGTGAATTAAATTCAAAGTAATAATAATAATATACCATTTAATTCAAGTTAAAATCATTCATTCATTTAATTTAATTATTTAATTTAATTCACTCCTAAAAGGGTTAGTAACAATATTTACTTAAAACTATGTTAGTAGCTATAAAATTCAAATTACACAAAAATAAATTAAATTAATAGAATAGAATAGAATAGAATAAAACTTTATTGTACACCAAAAATAGTTACAAAAACTTATAAACTAACTTAATCTACAATATCTATTTGGTATTCTTCCCATAAAACAAATTTCATAATTATTAGATTCAAATTACAATGGCTAAATTAAATGTCAGAGATTAAATATTTAAAATTATAAAAATATGTAGGTAATATTCAATGTCAAATTATTAGAGAGAGATGTCAAAATTTATAGCAATTTAGCTTCACTTGTATTTTTTTTGACTGACCGACATTTTGACTATTCAAAAGTGCCTGTAATTGGTCTATTTGAAATAAACGTTTCTGATTTCTGATTATAAAATTACAATTCAATTAGTATGTCAAAGTATCATTCAAATAGTTGTTTAAATTATAATAACACTAGCTGCAGCCAGCGGCTTCGCCCGCGCGATAGTTAGTTTCTCCATACAAACTTCCAACCCCCGTTTTACCCCCTTAGGGATGAAGTTTCGTAAAATCCGTTCTTAGCGGATGTCTACACCTTATAAGGAACCTACCTGCCAAATTTTAAGTTTGAAGGTGTTATAGTTTCTGAGATTTCGTGCTTAATCAGTGAGTGGTATTTCGCTTTTATATATATAGATTATGACAACGACGAGCTACATTATCTGGAGACCCTGGGCTTGGTTCAAAAAGCTGTCCTTTTTCACATCACTCTCTGGAGCTCCGGTACCGTGAACCTTACCGCAAATCTAAAACTTTTCTCTTCAAAAGAAAATTTTGTCGAATAGCCAATTTTTTTTTTAACCGACAGTGTTATCAGTTTTCCTCGATTGACTCAACTTTTCTGGGAAAATCATTGGTATTTTTGTAAAATTAGTTTTTGTCGCATACCGCAGTTGTCGTGAAAGATGACTAACTGATAGGCATTCATTTCAAGGGCTAGACGTTAGTTTTCTTTGTGTTTATAATATTACGATTACTGAATTAGTTAGTTCAGTGGCCGTATCATATCGTATATGAGGGGCAGTGGTGGCCGAGTGGTAACGGCCCCGACTTACGAGTAGTAGGTCGCGGATTTAAATCCAGCCAGGCGCCTTACTTTGTGTAATTTATTTCATCACCACTGCTCTCAAAACGGTGAAGGAAAACATCGTGAGGAAACCAACATGTCCTAGAACCAAAAATTCGAAGACATGTGACATTCACCAACCCAACTGGGTCCGCGTGGTGGATTACGGCCCATTCCCTCTACTAGAGAGGAGGCCTGAGTCCCAACAGTGGGAACATAGATTATCTAGTCCATGTCTATACACGTTCCAAACCGAATTGAAATCTATTCAGCCGTTGCCTCGTGATTGATCAATAAATATCTAAAGTAAAAAACAAAACATGCAAACTTTCACACACGGCATCCCCGCATCCGGCTGTTACGGTGGTAGCTGTAGCTACAACCGTAACAGCCGGATGCGGAGCCCCCAGGCTACAGGGGCCCCGAAGTGTGCAAGAAGAATTTGTAATGTTATCCACAACTTTAAACTCTCTTCTTGATAACATCTCATCTTTTTGATAAATATCTATAGACTTGTCTGCGCTCAAGAAAAGGGTACAGTGATCTTTGTAATTTGGGACTAGATTTAAAAGACTAACTAAATAATAAAACAGGCCTTTTATGCCCAAGAGTTCAAAACACTTAAAATCAATCATTTGAAGCATAAAAGAGCTATCAATATTTTCATTTAAGCAACTTATAATTAATTCTAAATGTCCTGTCTTCTGCGGCTGCGCCCACTTGAAAGCAGGTTTTTTCATACAAATTTTGGACCTCCATTTCATCCCCTTAGGATATGAATTTTGGAAATTCCCCTCTACTGCTCGCTTACGTCATGAAAGGAAACCTAGTGTAAAATTTCTCACTCCTAGTCCTAGTAGTATTATCTAGGCCCCCTCTGGAACTAGTTACGCCCCTGCATTTACATATAAAAATAGTAGTATGCGAATCACTTATCTACACGTAATTCAAGTGGTGTTTGATGCCCAAAGTTTACATATATTTTATCATAATTAATCACTGTCAGATTTATCGATTTCGAATCGCTGGAATTATGATAGTAAATATCTATTTAAGTGGATATTGGCACCGGCGTTCATCATTGCTTAAGGCAAGCCGTTCTCCTGTATAGGTAAACCTATTTCGTGAGTTTTTGTCGTCAATCTTTGTAGAAATTGAACCTGCAAATTCTACCGAAGTGAACCTTTTACCACTGAGTTGTCTTTGCTGTAGAAAATTCGAAAATAATGAGAGGAACTTTCTCCATAGAACATGTGTCATTTCTGAAAAGTTTTACGAGTTACGGACAGAAACAGAAATTCCCATATCGACACACAATGTCTTGTTAGAATAGAAATCAATGAAGCTAAACCTAAGCTCAAACAACCGTTCACAATCTAATCTTCATGAGAAATCAATGAATCACTTCATCCATGATCCGTCGACAAATGGTTCACATAAGGAAGTTCACGAGTCTACAATCAGACTCGTGTAATCTAAATAAGTATCCAGTTGTTTCTAGTTAGTTCGGCTGATATCAACCACGAGTATCTAGGAAAAGGATGTTATTCGCACAATCTTGAAAGAAAGAAAAAAGGAAAGATAAATAGAAAGAAATGCGGAAAAGACGCAAACTTAGGATTAACTTACAAATTACAATATTAATAATAATCAATTTATTTCAGGTAACATGTACCCATATCATATTTATATCTTATACCTAATAGACTGACAAACATACATAACTACTTATAATAAATCATTTTGTTATTATACATGATTTAAAACTATGTTAGTAACACTTCACTTCGCACTATTTTGTCTTGGTACTGTTCCCTTTCTGAAAAATATGCGCCACCTCCACGCAAAACGGCCGAACGCTCAGCAATCATCTTCGTCAATCAATCAAATATTGACCAATCATAAACCTGTTTCAAATAAACCATCAGGCCAATTTTGAACTGTGAAAATGACGGTCAGTCAAAAAAGTGAAGCTTGCACGTTTCAATGCGTAGATCTCGATGGAGAAGAACGTGCAAGAAATTCCATGGTCACTCCTCATGCAACCCATCCATTTTTTTTTCTTTGGCCTCCCTCTTCCTCTCCATCCACATATATGTATATACTCATAACTCTTTTAGTAACATGCGTTTCATCTCTCCTCTTCACATGATCATATCAAGATAAATGATTCCCTTTCAACTTTTCAGTCATTGACACTAGGTACTTTCAAACTTCCTCTAATGTGCCTTGTCTAAGATATAGATCTATTAATTCAGCAGCAACAGCTGGTTGATTTTCGAAACACCGTCATTTATCATTCATCATTTATTAGAATGTTCTAAAAAAACTATTTATTTGTTGTGAGAAATTAATTGAAAAACAATAGGTTAAACTTTTCTCCATTTTCATTTTCAGGCTGCAACTCAATACCCAACTAGCGACATCTATTATCGAATAGTAACAATGATGAATTCACTTTCACTACTCGCCGCTCTCCTCGTGTCGCTACTGTGCACCTTCGCGAGTGCACATGTTGCCGACAGCAGAAAAGGTTCAGACAACGATATTCAATCTAATGGTAAGTTTTTTTTGGTTTTTACTTATACCGTTTTCCTAATTTAATAAACGACCGTATTGAGGACATTGTTGGGGCAAATTTTTTCCGGCTAACAACTATACTCCATCTGTTTAAGTAATTAACTAAATGTAAACAATCTTGACATGTCTTTTATCTAAAAGTTGTCTAAAAATTTTATCTAAAAACGTTAACAATTTGTTATTTACCTATACCGATGTTTGGTAATTAACTAAATTTAAATAATCTTTGTTTGTCTTTTATACGATTTTTTTTCTGATAAAAAGACATATCAAGATTGTTTACGTTTAGTTAACTACTTAAACAAATGGAGTATAGGTAGTTTTTTTCAATACTCAATACTTTATTGCATTCTATGTGTACATAGATGGTATACAAATTTGTCAAAGATCAATATGGACTCTGTCGGGCACAGCAAAATTAGGAGAGAGAATGAGAGCTAAGTAGCAATTCACATAATTCAATATTATTTTAGATATATTATATGACGTGTTTAATTAGGTGTATAATTATATATGTAGATATAGTTGTGACAAGACGGCGTTTTAGGGCATCGTTTTTGTCATTAATTTTTGATGCTCAAAAAATACTGATACTCAGCCTACCTAACGGTCCTCACGCCCCAACCGCCGCCGGGATTCCGATCCCGATTTCCGGCCACCGTAGACGCGGGCTTGCGGACGGCGAGTAATGGGTGGCTCGCCATCCGACCATCCCGTAACCGTCCGGTCCGAGCCCAAATCGTCGGCGTACTGTTCCACGCTCGCCTTAGGGAGATGTCAGCAAATCGTAGGGGCCCAGCAGGGTCGAAGCCTACTGGGGTCACGGGTAGTGTGAACGCGAAGCCCGGGGCCCCAGGATGAAGGCAAAGAAGGAACAGGAGTGGGATTTTAGTCAGTAAAAGTCTGACACTATCTCACGCTCCGTCCAAGAGCGCGATTTGTCATTAGATGATTTTCCCACCTAAAAAAAAGCCTATTATGAAAATTTTCATTTAAATATATCAAGACTTTATTATCACAAAACCTTATTTATTTCAATACTAAACTGACAAAAACGTATGGAGTATTATTTGTTTAAAACTGCAAAATTAGATTAGCTAAACTTTTCAAAGGATAAGTAAGGTAATGACAATGATAAAAGCCAAGCACGAGAAATAAACGGGTCAAAATTAAATCGTGTTCAAAAGGCGCCTATATGAAATCATCGACATTTGCAGGAATAATTCGTATTGATTTATTCTAAATGATATGAATTTCATGATTTCCCTGTCGCCATGTTGGCAGCTGGTCTCTTTTGGAATGAGCACAATGAGAATGGTTTAAAGGGGTTGGCTGAGAAACGATTATTTTTTTAATAATATAAACTAGTGCTTGACTGCGATCCCACCTGATAGTAAGCAGTGATGCAATCGTTGATAGTGAAGGGCAATAGTTTATTCAGAGCCTATATATACAGCGGGCTTACGGACGTCGAGCAATGGGTAGCTCGCCGTCCGGCCGTCCGGTAATTAACCGGACCGAGTCCAGTCGTCAACAGCGCGTAGTGATCCCCAAAGAGATGTCAACAAACCGTAGGGACCCAGGTGCCTACTAGCTAGGGCCGCGGGGAATTTCTGAGAAGGAAACCCGTAGTCCTAGAATCATAGAATGCAAAGGGCTACTGAAGGACACAGGTGTGGTTTTAGTCAGTCAAAGTCTGATACGTCCTCCCACTCCACCCAGAGCGAGAGAAGTCATTGGATGATTTCCACCCCTAAAATATCATGTGGATATTATTTAGGTTTCTTTTGTAATCAAAACATTGTAAAACTAATCTAGTAAAAACCTCTGAAAATTTTATATTTTGCATAAATTTTGATATTTAGTCGAGATTCTGAATGATGAAACTTTTTTCCAATGACCATATATTTAAAAAAAAAACAGGTAGCTCTTGGGACAAATTTTGTGAAATATTCGAGTGAGTGAATGAAGTTACCAAATGCCAACCGATCTCTCTTTTTTCGCGTTGCCTCTTTATTAACCATTGCGTTGAATGAAACATAAAGCTTTTACTATGCGTTCCAAATAAGAATGGGAAAGTCAATAACCTCCGTCTGTCAAATGTTGAGTGAAAAGTACGGTTTGCAAAAAAAGCTTATTTGCGTATCAATAAAGAGTTTTATTTTGCTTTGTATTACTAAGTCTTAGTTAAATCTAGGTGAAGTAAAAACGTTATTGTTTAAGCGCGTTTTTATCTCCTTTCGGGGAAGTTTTTTTTTTTAAGTGTAATCATGTTTATTTATCACACCGATACTCAATGAAGAAACTTACATTAAAAATAAAAGAAAATAAACAATAACATTGTATGTCTTATATCTGCGACAAATAGGACCTGACGCTGGTTTTCAATTGCACCTTACTTTGTGTGTACAGATGAAATCAGTTTTGTTAGGTGTGAGGGAATATATATATATATATATTTATTTGTAATAAATGATAAATAGCTTTTTAGTTATTAGAGGTGTACGCAAAAAAAACTGAGACTTGAAGAATTCATCCGATCTGTTGCTACGTTACTAAGGGACTAATATAAATTGGCTGAAAATATCGTTTTAAGTCATAATTAGTTTAAAAATAAACTATTTTTTTTCTTATTTTCATTGTCAGGAGCAATTCACCTCCTTTTTCTATTTACCACTACTCAGACACTTCACATAGTGTCGCAGAGATGAGCAAAATTGAAGATCTGGATTCTGATTAAACTTTTTTCGTTCACGATTCGTACATAAATTAAAAATTTCTCGTTTTTTCACCCTACTATTAATTTCTTCGATTTGACAGTATGACGTGACGTCACAACATGGTAATCGATCCTATTCTTATTTGGGACGCTTAGTACGCAATGCTCACGTTGACTATACACGGGTCGAAAAGGGCTCTCTCAAAGGAACTTCAGTACCTTCAATACTGACTTAAATTTTACATTGAATGTCAATTTACTTCGATGTTCCAGAAATATCAGTCAAAAATGAAAGTTGGAAAAATCGTCTCAAACATTACCATTTTACCTGCTTCTTTTATACATACATGCTCCATTTTTCATTTCATTATGCTATTTTTACTTACCAGATAATATCAAGGTTCTACTCGTAATTCAGATAGTAATAAAATATTTAATATTGCTTCCTAGAATCATACTGTAGTTTACACAAAAATTATTATCATATTGTATAAAAACCAAGTTGCTAACCCACTTTCCTACTCAATATGATAATTATTGAAAATATTATGTATTTTTATACTCAAAATGGCTTCACATTAAAGTGACATTTCTAAGCTAAAATCAAAATTCTGAAATGCTGATATATCACGAATTTGAAATAAAAATGCTAAAATAAGAAAAAACACTGGGCAAATACGAGTCGGAATTGCACACTGAGGGTTCCGTACAAACTTACCTATGTAAATAATTCAACTTCCGAATGGAGTCTCGAAGATTTTTGCAAAAAGTTTTTTTTTGTGACCTAGGTAACCACAAATTTACTGTTTTCAGATTTATTCCTATACTTGTACTATAAGATCTTGCTTTATGCTAAATTTCAAATTTCTGGGTCAACGGGAAGTACCCTATTAATTTTGATTCCTTTGAGAGTGTCCAAATATACGTTTTTTGCGACATAAACTGTCGTATCTTTTTTATTCGTTTACTTAGAAGTTTCATTTTTTCACAACTTCAAGGGACCATAGACTTGAGTATATGGTTTTAATTTCAACTCGTTACGTCTACGCGTTCCTGAGATAAAGGGTCTTGGCAGACAGACCGACAGAAGGACAATAAAGTGATCCTATAAGGGTTTCGTATTTTTCCCTTAGAGGTACGGAACCCTAAAAACTGTTTTATTCAGAAGTGGAATGGAGTTATATGAAAAAATATTCTCTGAAATGATGGATTATACTTTGTAATGGTTTGACTGTAGTCTGGGGGAGTTTGCAAGTCAATTGAATTCACGGCTCCAACCATACGATATACTTATGTGTATAATATCTACATCTGGGCATTATTCTTTAGATTATTTAAATATAAAATTATTTTGTCTGCCTTAAAATGTGACATGGAAATGATTTTTTGAGATCAAATATGTTGTGACTGTCCTTTGTAAGATTTTTATTAGGTACAGTTATTGGCTTAATATTCTGGTGAGGGGTTTCGTAAACTTATTTTTTTATTGAATATGCTTAAAAATTAATAACTTTTAGGTACAAATCAATACCATAAATACAATAGGTATTTTAACCGACGCATTAATTTGAAAATATATAGTTGCCAGTTCCGGTCTTCCCGTGCTATTATAATTTAGGTGTCTTCAAGGCTAGAGTGAATCTGTTCCTAATAAAGTAGTGAGCTTCACCATCAAAGATTGCATCACTGCTTACCATCAGGTGGGATCAATCAAGCACTAGTTTATATTATTTAAAAAATAATTACATACTTATGTTCTTGAACTTAACCATACTTTTCTTCTTTCCAGTAGTAACCCCCAAAAGGCGTCATCTCCGAGACATGGTCCGCATCAGGAACGCACCGCCGGAGACGGTCCAGTTCGAGCTAGGCACGCGACTGGTGCTGGAGTGCGAGGTGTTGGGGAAACCAGCGCCTACTGTGCAGTGGATGAAGAATGGAGAACCTGTTGTTGATGTGAGTAAAGAATTTATTTAATAAAAGCTTTATGCACACAATTAGGCATTTTATACCAGTCTACCTCTGGGTGATGCAGAGAATAATAGTGGTAGATGCAATAAAAGTCTCTCTCTTTTACGAATACAAGAATAGATATACTAATCTACATAAAGCGAAATACCACTCACTGATTAATCACGAAATCTCAGAAACTATAACACCTACAAACTTAAAATTTGGCAGGTAGGTTCCTTATAGGGTGTAGACATCCGCTAAGAACGGATTTTACGAAACTCCACCCTTAAGGGGGTAAAACGGGGGTTGGAAGTTTGTATGGAGAAACCTACTTTTATGAGGGTGAAACCGCTGGCAGAAGCTAGTTATACAATACTTGTTCCTGCCAGCGGCTTGGCCTGCGTAAATATAGGTTTATCCATACAAACTTTGAACTCCGTTTCAACCCCTTAGGGGGTGAAATTTAGAATATTGTCTCATAGTGCTCGGTTACGTCATAAAAGAAAACTTTTAGCAAAATTTCACGCTCCTAGTCCTAGTCGTTTCGGCTGTGCGTTGATATGTCAGTCAGTCAGTTTCTCGTTTTATATATATTGATATACTCGAATTTTAAAAATAAAACTACATACCTACACTAATATAGTCAAACAGCAATTAGTCCAAATCAACAATTAGAAAACATTAACGCTATGATGATAACTGGCAACTTCTTCTGAATTAGCTCTCAAACTTGAAAATCTAGACCGTAGAGATCGCTAAATGGTGAAGGAAGTATTAGGTGTACAGACCTCGCAGGACGACTACCAGTCACTGTAGACGCCGATAGCTTGCCGTCCGGCCATCTTGTGAGGACCAAACCAGCCCCCCTAGCCAAGTTGCAAACAATAAACGTGAACGCTTAGTAATCTCCAATAGATTTTAAACTTTATATCCAATAACATAAAGTTGAAAATCTATTAAAGACTACTGAGAGTTCACGTTTATCGTTTGCAACTTGGCTAGGGGGGCAGGGCCGAAGACGCGTTGTGCTCTACATGCGCCTAAAACAGATGTCAGTAAAATTGTAGGGGCCAGTTGGAGTCAAAGCCTGTGTCAGGGCTGCGGATTGCTCGAAGGAGTAACCGTAGCCCTCGCAATAAAGGGCATCTAAAGGAACATTGTGGGTTTCAGATAGTAAAAATCTGTCACTCCCGCACCACACAGAGCAGGAGAAGTTATTTGTTGATTAACCAATTAAAAAAAAAGGTCTACAGGTCTAAAATGGACGCCCGAATTTATGGGTACTGCTTTAGGCTACACTGAAACCCATTTCAAACTATAAAATAAAATAAAATAGCCTTTTATTCTACTACCAAATCTAACAATAGGTAAACACATTTTAAATTAATTAATTATGCATCACATCATGAACGATTGCATCACTGCTTACCATCAGGTGGGATCGCAGTCAAGCACTGGTTTATATCAATTAAAAAAAAAAAAAAAAACTAGTTTAAATTACAACATTGGAAATATTCGATTATTAATTACATTTATCTATTTATTACATATTTTGCTTCTACTTAAAAATAATTGAAATATAATCGTAATATAATTCAAATAATTTCTTAATTCATTTTGATCAGTTTAACAGTATATTGTAGGTAGTTATTAGAATGCCAATTAATTATTGCAATGATTCTATTTTTCATTTCAAACTATCTATTAAATAATAAAATATCAAGACTCGATTTGACCATAGAGTGCTTGCTATATTCTTAGCGTAGGTAGGCTATTTTGGTACGAAGGTAAATAAAAATGTAAATCGGTGTACTTATAATGGTAGATATAGTTTTCAAGCGAATGTGAGACTAGAAAGGTATATAATACGTTTCTATCCTGTGAATTTTTTTAAATAGTTTTGCATTTGGCATTGGTCTGTTATTTTAAAGTACAGAAAGGTATTCATAAAACGTAGGTTCACAAAGATGAAAATATCACGGATTTATTTATTACTTTTTCGGTAACATAACATAATTAGCGTTTAACAAAACTCCTTAATAAAAAAATAATAAAAAAAAAAAAATGTTCCCGGTACTGGGACTCTTGCCCCTGAAGAATTATTTTTCAATTAATTTTTTCGTTAATAATGATGTATAATTGTTTATTTTAACCTATAACAGTACGAAGTGGAAAGCAACGACATCCTGCCCGCCGATCCTTCAAGCTTTGCTCAGCTGGTCAGCAAACTGATCGTGACGTCATCGAACAACGGCGACGTGTACACGTGTGTGGCCACTTCTGCACTTAACCAGAAAACTGCTTCCACGACTGTTTTCACTGTTGAAGGTAACTACCATTTTTCTAAGTCAATAATTTCCTGAAACGATTTATTTGTCCAAATCACAAAAGTTAAAATTAGCGACATCTAGTGATAATAATTGGAGTCAAAGTACTTGTGGTTCGGCTACTCGATAATAGATGGCGCTGTGTGCATGTTTTAAAACCGCCACATAGCTTCAATAACTACTTTTTGTTTTTACTCAGTTATTGTTTATTGCAGTGTTAGTTTAAACTGTCTTTAGATATGATTGAATTTTTATTTTCAGGAAGCGAAGAAGAAAACCTGTTAACTCTACAGAAACTGTTCCGTATGCCAGCGAAACCAGTAATCACTTCTTATTACACGAATATCTTCCAAAACATCGGATCAGATGTTATCCTGCCATGCCGAGTGGACAGCGTTAGCAAGTCGCAGGTCTTCTGGCAAGATAACAACGACGAACTTGTGTTTGGCAACTCTAGGATGCGGGTAAGAGCAACACTAAATATTTTCTAATCCAAACTAATATTATTAATTTATTTCGATATACATTTAAATCTAATTATAACGTAAATAAAACTAACTTACAAAATAAAAATAAAAGCCCTAAAGTACTAAAAAAAGCAATTTAAAGTATGGCGTCGAAAAACTCCTCCACATCGCTGTCGACTGGTAATGTACCCAAAAGACTGGCGGCATTGTCACGCTGAATGGCAATGCTTATCCTTTGTCCGAAGTAAAAGCCAGCCCTTGGGTCACGCGAAGTGTCAACAAGTCAAACTAATTAATTTTTATGGTTGTGACAAGTTTACAACGAATGTATGGAACTTATAAAAGTGTGGCGAATAGACAATGTTTTTTTTTACTTACTCAACTAATGGATTGTGCGAAAGTGAACCCCGGGGCTCTGGAACGAAGGCAAAGAAGGAACAGGAGTGGGTTTTAGTCAGTAAAAGGCTGACACGCCCTCTCGCCCCGCCGAAGAGCGAGAGAAGTCATTGGATGATTACCCACCTAAAAAAAAAAATTTACATAAATATATATAGGGTGACTGGCAATTAGTGTACGATACTTAAACACGTGATTGTGCTCATGATAACAAACAATTTTTATTATGGGAGCAAAGCCGAAATCGCGAAAAAAATATCAGCTGTTCAGTACATTAGGCAAACATAAATGTACTGAACAGCTGATTTTTTTTTCCGCGATTTCAGGTTTGTTCCCATAGTAAAAGTTGTTGGTTATCATGAGCACAATCACGTGTTTAAGTATCGTACACTAATTACCAGTCACCCTATATACTGTAGGTACTCTCGGAAAGTGGTGCTACAAAATAGGTTACCTACCCTTCTGTCTAAGTTTTCGATTTAGATATTACAGGCGTGATGTTATAAATATCTTATTTTTTCATAACAAATCGCTCTGACAGAATATCTGCAACATAATTTTTTTAACAATTTTCATATCTCAACAGGTGCTGCCCTCTGGCGACCTCCTAATCAATCCCCTCCTCTGGACGGACATGGGCAACTTCACCTGCATAGCTAAGAACATGTACGGCAAGGACATCCAGACGACCTTCGTGTACCCTCTTAGACCATCCAAAGTATAAGGGTAAGTTGCGAACAGTTTTTCAGTTATAGAGAGTTTTTTTTAACACGCTTTTATTAGCTTCACTTGTAACTATGTATGTAAGAAAATCTTGGAATCTTAATTTGACCCACTTCCCGGTCTTCGATTACATGAAATTTTGCACACGCTCTGAGTTCTGATGACAATACATGACTAGCTAAGAAACGTCATTACAAATCCAATATGGCGGCCTCCCCAAGATGGCGGACTGGCTGTTTGAAATCCACCCCCATGATATGGGTATCAAATGAAAGGGTTTGCTGTCAAGAAAACGATTTTTTTTTAATTTTTAGTGCGTGCTAAAAGCGTGGTTTTAGTTTTTTAAACTATTATTATTTTAGTCTAGTAGGGTAAAGGCTGGATAGTTGCCCTAGTGATATAGGTGCCTCGATTGTAATTACTCTAGTTTCGCTAATTAATCGCGAGACTTCTCAACTACCACTAAGGTGTTAAATGTCTCTGTGCGATTGTATGGGAAGACAAAATGCGTTAAAAATATTTACGGCACTATACGTTTTGTTTCTCGGCGAGTCATCTATTTGAAAACTATCTCTTATACGGAATAGGTGCCCTAAAATGTAGAGGTAAATATTAAAGATAATGTTTTTAAATTTCATAATTTTATAGAAACCAAAGTACCAGTTAGTTTAACAAATAATATATTTGTCTTTTGGTTCTAAGAGCTATTAATTAGTGATTTCGAGAACAGGGGCAACACTACCCGGCTTTTACCCTATTACCAAGGGAATTAAACGCCTAACTTTAATGAGACTGGGCAGGGTAAGTCGGTCGCATGCGCGACAAATTGTGGGTCAAAGTAGTACGTAGTAAACAGTGAGACGGGCTCGCGGTAGACCACGAAGGAGATGTTGGGACGAACTGGACAGATTTCACCAGAACTGGAAGGAACAAGTGCGTGCTTGAGAAATGTGGAAGGAGTGGCCTTTGTCCAGGATCAGGACAGAACACTGATTTAATCAGACAATGGATGGTAAAGATCAGTTAAGCATTCTCTCCATGACAAATACTCGTATTAGCGTAGCATAGCATAGTCGGCCTTATAATTTTCCCACTGTTGGGACTCAGGCCTCCTCGCTAGGAGAGGGAATGGGGTAATCCACCACGCGGGCCCAGTGAATCCTCTCTTCGCGCTCGCCTTCGTCATAAAAGGAAATCTTGTGCAAAATTTCGCACTCCTAGTCCCTAATAGTTTCGGCTGTGGGTTGATATGTCAGTCAGTTTCTCCTTTTATATAGAAAAGCCGACAATTTAGTGTGTGTTAATGAAGTACAAGCGCCTTACCTATTTTTTAGCAGTGTTACTGTGTTCCAATTAAAAAAATATAGCTGCTAGAGTAATAACAGGTTCTTATGACATTTCAGCTTTGTGGCTTGAATATATTTTAGTAGGACGGGTCCTCCTCCTTGCGTCGTTTATCCTCAATGCCATCAGCAGTCAAGACCTCGACGAATAACTTTCTTGTGGACTATATTTAGCCATGTTGTGGCGATGTGAATGGTGTTGCAGAGTGTGGTCTCCAGTGTAGCAAGAATTTGGTCTGACCAACGTATCGGACTCCTTCCCTTGGGTCTTTTCCTATCTTTCTTTCTGTAATATGGGTACTAATAGTACAGCTACTTACCTATACATATATACGCCATTTCAATATTATTTGTGCAAAATCGCGTTAGCAATTCAATTAGCATTATTAATATTATTATTTTTATTTGTTACAGCGCAAAAAAGTACACCATTTTGACAAGAAACGTTACCCGCCGATTAAATCTCGATGTTCCTATTATTAAGTGACGTTTAAGTATAACTTAACTTATTATTAGACTCCTAAGTTATAATGTATACAAAAAAAGTAATATAAGTACTTAATATATTTAAAAAAAAAAGTTGTTTGTATGCCATTAAAATATTCAGCCGTGTCTTGAAGACAACGTATAAAACATACAGAAATAGATAATCTGAACTATACAATAGTGATAGTTTTATTACACTTGAGTAATCAATTTAAAAGGACTACAAGACCTAATCGCGAGTTTCTATTATGCACAAAAAAAATGCAATAAACAGAATTAGAAAAATATATGTTTTGTTCTTCAGGATAAATGATAGATAGTGTATTCAAAAATTATTACAGTTAATTTAGTATGACAGAAAATATTCACGACGATGCCTCTAAAAATTACTCTTATCGATTAAAAATGGGATTAGTTTACATGCAATCATTCCGATTGTTTGTCAGATTATTCTACAAGCAAAGTTTTCCCGTTATAGAGTTTTAACTTATAATAAAACCTGTAGGTCTTTAGTAAATCGATAAAATGCTTCATATTTGCAAGCATTTTGTCTTTGTGCATCTCTTTCTTTCGTGTGCAGTCGGAGAGTGACAGAGCTTTAAGTTGTGTAGTCCTCTTAAATAAATATGACAAATCTGTATTTCATAAGGTACTTTTTGTTCATTATTTTCCTTCAACAATTGATTTATTTATTGACATAAATGGTTCAGAGACTTATTAAACTTTAAAGAATGACGAATGCAACTCATTTTTTAAATTAGTGTTTTGTCTGATTTTGCGACTGGACTTTAATTTGTTAAGTTATTATTTTGTGATTTTATTTTTAAGGTTATTTTGTACATACATAGATACTTGATATTATTATTATATAGTTTATATGTGTATATTATGTACAGTTGGCAGCATTTCAAGAACGTTTCGTAAGTTATTAAATTTTTAATAAATTCTTAATATTCATACTTACAGATTGTAATACATTTTCAAGCATTTTGTCTTTTTCTAACATTACAATTTTGCTTTTTATTACATTAGTTATTTAAAATTAATACATTTCCATTTCTATTTTGCTAACTGTACTCAGATAAAAAACTTGATGTGAATACATACGATCTCTGTGATTTTTGAAATAAATGTTTTATTATTACACCACTCTGAGTTTATTTTTTTTATTAAATCCCTCGTAAGGATTTATTTGGGTTGCCAACATTTTTTTTTCTCAACTATCACACAACGCCGTCTAGTCCCAAGCTAAGCAGAGCTTGTGTTATGAGTACTAGACAACTGATAAACATACTTATATATTTCTAAATACATACATATTTTTTTTATTTTTTTTTATTTGTTATAAACCAGTGCTTGACTGCGATCCCACCTGATGGTAAGCAGTGATGCAATCATTGATGGTGAGGCGCACTAGTTTATTAAGAGCCTATTCACTCTAGCCTTGAAGGCACCTAAATTATAGTTGGACGGGAAGACCGCAGCAGGAAAATTGTTCCAGTCCTTCGATGTACGCGGTATAAACGACGAAGCGAAACGCTTAGTCCGGACCGTTGAATATTATAGATAAAGTACACCCAGACACAGAACAAATGATCGGGCTCATCGCACAAACATTTGTCCTGGGTGGGAATCGAACCCACGACCTCCGGCATAGCAGTCAGGGTCACTAACCACTAGACCAACAGGCCAGTCAAAATTACATGCTCTGGGAATTTACAGGATCATCATATTCAAGTGCTGCAACACTTAGGGACAATCACAACATTAACACAAAACATTTGATTTTAAAACACATAAGATTAGTTATTTATAATTGCATAAGATGTCAAGGAGAAAAACGATAGTTAGAATTATCAGTAGATAATAATTACACAAAAATACAGAACAAGAAATAAAAATGGGAATTGATAATTACATTACGTTATAGAAATACATTAATGTCTAATTGAATTAAATGATTGAATTACACTAAATTAAGTTAAATTAAAAAAAAAATACAATAAAATAAAATATAAATTAAATTAAAAATCATGGATTTGTACATGCTTGGGGATAAGTCAAGATAGATTTTTTAAACTTTTGTTTTTTGTCATGTAGGATCTATCAACCAGGCACGAATCGGCCAAATTTCAGATGGATAATCTCAATAACACTGCCCTAACCAGGGTGACGACTCCAAAAGCTTCAGCTTAGCAAATACTGCTTGCCATCACCAAACAGAAGAGGCCACCAATTTTGTTATTGTACATTTTTTTGACTGGCCTGTTGGTCTCGTAGTTAGTGGCCCTGACTGCTATGCCAGAGGTCGCGGGTTCGATTCCCACACAGGACAAATGTTTGTGTGATGAGCACGATCATTTGTTCTGTGTCTGGGTGTAATTTATCTATAATATGTATGTATTTAGAAATATCTAAGTATGTTTATCAGTTTGTTGTCTAGTACTCATAACACAAGCTCTGCTTAGCTTGAGACTAGACGGCGTTGTGTGATAGTTGTGGAATGACATGACATGACACAATGACATTTTTTGAGACTTTTTTTGGGAGGTGGGAAATTATTTAATGACATCTCCCGGTCTAGGGTGGAATGAGAGGGGGCGTGTTAGACTTTCATTGACGAAAAATCCACTTACGTTCATTCAGTCCCTTTGTGTCTAAAGGTTTCCTTTTGAGAAATTCCCCATGGCCCTAGCATGCATTGGCCCTGCTGAGCCCTTGCGATATTGCTGACATCTCTATCAAAGAAAGAAAAGAACACACAATGCAGAAACAACATGTAGACACTATAGATTTAAAAAAATATATCATTGTGTGACTGGGCTCGATCCTTACCGGACGGCCGGACGGCGAGCGACACATTGCTCGTCGTCCACAAGCCCGCGCCATCGGTGAAGCGGCTGGGGTGTGAGGTTGTACGTTCCCTCAGTCTTGGAGTCGTCTCCTTCGCTAGCATTACTGCTTTGTAGAAGGAGGGGACCGCATCATCAAATAAATGCCGCTCTAGGGTGGAACAAGAGAGAGCGTCAGTCTTCTTCTTACTAAAACCCACCTGAGTTCGTTCTGTTGCCCTATGTGTTCCAGTATCGCGCTAACTTTTTCGATCAGCCCCGCAGACAAGCATACTTTACTAGGGTTGCCAACTTTTATTAGAAGAAATAGAGTATATCTCATTTCAAAGGAGGTAAATAGAGAATACGGACTTATAAAAAAGATTAACATTTATTTAAAAAAATAATAAGGTATTTTTTGGTAGTTTTTGCAGCACATGCAATGGCCCTCGCACCCCAGCCGCCGGGATTTTGATCCCGATTTCCGGCCACCGTAGGCGCGGGCTTGAGGACGGTGAGCAATGGGTAGCTCGCCGTCCGATCATCCGGTAACCGTCCGGACCGAGGCCAAGTCGTCGACGGCGCGTACTGTTCCACGCGCGCCTCAAAGAGATGTCAGCAAAACCGTAGGGGCCCAGTAGGTTTGAAGCCTAATGGGGCCAAGGGTCTGCTTCTGAAAGGAAGGCTTGGCCCTGGTATGAAAGGCAACGAAGGAACAGGAGTGGGTTTTTAGTCAGTAAAAGTCTGATACTCTCCCACCCCGCCCGCGAGCGTGGGATGTGACTGGATGATTTTCCCACCGAAAAAAAAAGGTAGGTACATCTATATGATATAGAGTACTCAATACTCTATTTTCGAGTACAGTTGGCAACCCTGTACTTTACCCTCATTTTAGTAGTTTACCAGTACAGTCAAGTCACAAATCGATCGATCCAGATCATTATAATTTATCCACGGATCCCTCTACTACGAGTATAATGATCAAGATTATTATGTCGCAACACTGCATTCGTTCATCCGAAGGTTACGAGGTGACTGCACCAGTTCTCGTCCAACCTTTCTAATAAGTGATGGTCCTTAGTGTTGGGCAGATTGCACACGCGGGCGCGGCGCCGCGTACTTAAATATAAGAACTTCATTTGAGCATTTATAGAGGGCACGCGGGCGCGGGAAACGGCGCGGGTTGCTGGACGCGGGATGGGTTCGGGCAACGCTCGTTCATGCAATTCGTACACCGGCCGCGGCGACGAGCGGGAACCCATGCGGGAGTGGATCCGCCACTAACCACTAGACCAAGAGACCAGTCAACTGTTATTGATGTTGTGTCTTCACTGTAGGTATCTCTGTGTAGTTTGGTAATCTGTAGATACATTATGCATTGTAATTACATTGACCTATACGCACGAAACGTTTTGGGAACACATTCATTGTGCGTACAGCTAAGGAGTGGAATTCCTTGCCGGAATCTGTGTTTCCTGATGGCTACAACCCGGGAATCTTTAAGTCGAGAGTGAATAGGTTATTTCTAGGTAGGTAAGCGCGCTCCATCGTTGACCGCATCGTCGTTTTCCATCAGGTGAGATAGTGGTCAAGCGCGAACCTATCAAGAATAAAAAAAAGACCTATACTGTACCTAACCTATCTCTAGTTGTAATTGTAACGTAAACTTTACAATTGTTTGTTATTCTTAATTAAAAAAAAATCTCTACCGCATCAGCCCCCCTAGCCAAGTTACAATCGTATCGTTCGGCGCGAACGCCTCGGGTAGGCCACGCCTCCAATTCCTTTGTTCTGACGTCATCTCAACGCTCAGTCACGTGGTCAGAACAAAGGATTCGGAGGCGTGGCCTACTCGAGGCGTTCGCGCCGAACGAAACGATTGTAACTTGGCTAGGGGGGCAGGTTACACTGTAATGATAGTTGTAAGTTGGAAAATAAATAGACTGCGGACAGGTAGAATCGCGCACGAGCCGCGCCGCTCCCCGCACCGTGATGCCAGTCTGCCCCAGTAATTATAGTTCAATGAGCGGCTAAGATTGTGTGGTTACTCATTAGGGCCTCTACCTTAGTTCATTATCTCATGTGTAGTGTGAGACTGTTTGAGAGCTGTGCTGTGGTTTGTGGTTTAAGAAAATTGTAGCATCAAAAACCTGCACACATTCCAAAGTAATCTTAATTATTGTTTCTGATATGAAATATGGGTGTGAAGTCAGAAGGTGTAGAGATAATTGTATGTAACCACTAGTTGCTGCCAGAGGCTTCGCCAACCGGAAAGTAGCAAATTGTCCCAAAGGAACACAATATAGGTGCCGGGACCAGGGGGGCTATTGGCTAACTTTTTCAATAACAGTTGACAACTAGCATTCGTTGCACACTAAACTTAGTTGTCAACTGACAATTTCATAAAATTGGTATTACGTATCACACAAGTGACTAACAAACTACGGTGGAAATGTGGTGAATTATAAAAATTTACGGTGCCTATCACAATAGGCACCGTAAATTTTAGAGTGGTCACAACCACTCTAAAATTTTATCGACTATTATACAGCTTCAAAAGCTTACACAATCGCAATTTTAACAGTATCAATACAATAACATCTGTCAAAACGTGTTACGGTGGCTATCAAAGGCACCAGTGGCTAATGACGTCACTGCAGTTGGTCACTGAAGACAGGCAATACGAAACTAGCTGTTTGACAGTTCAATGATGCACATTGTTAACAAGTGATCATCACTTGAACTGTCAACAGAGTTACGCAATAGCAGATCTTAGAATTGATCACTTCATGAAATGGCCAAGTAAAACTGCGCGATATGCTGATATCGAATCCTGAAGAAAGGATAAGTAAAACAGTATAACATCCCAAGAGTTGTATTCAAGTAGAAGATCAAGTACCGCAGCTCTACGGTCGCAGAGTGCGACAATACCTAGGTACAGGTCGACACCTACTTAAGTTCCTATCACAAAAGACAACAGCCTTGCCAACTCCTCAGTTGATCAAGTGTGAGGTAACCATATCCACAGTGATTTGGGAACACATTCATTGTGCGTACAGCTAAGGAGTAGAATTCCTAGCCGGAATCTGTGTTTCCTGATGGCTACAACCCGGGAATCTTTAAGTCGAGAGTGAATAGGTTATTTCTAGGTAAGCGCGCTCCATCGTCGACCGCATTGTCGTTTTCCATCAGGTGAGATAGTGGTCAAGCGCGAACCTATCAAGAATAAAAAAAAGACCTATACTGTACCTAACCTATCTCTAGTTGTAATTGTAACGTAAACTTTACAATTGTTTGTTATTCTTAATTAAAAAAAAATCTCTACCGCATCAGCCCCCCTAGCCAAGTTACAATCGTATCGTTCGGCGCGAACGCCTCGGGTAGGCCACGCCTCCAATTCCTTTGTTCTGACGTCATCTCAACGCTCAGTCACGTGGTCAGAACAAAGGATTCGGAGGCGTGGCCTACTCGAGGCGTTCGCGCCAAACGAAACGATTGTAACTTGGCTAGGGGGGCAGGTTACACTGTAATGATAGTTGTAAGTTGGAAAATAAATAGACTGCGGACAGGTAGAATCGCGCACAACCCGCGCCGCTCCCCGCACCGTGATGCCAGTCTGCCCCAGTAATTAGAGTTCAATGAGCGGCTAAGATTGTGTGGTTACTCATTAGGGCCTCTACCTTAGTTCATTATCTTATGTGGAGTGTAAGACTGTTTGAGAGCTGTGCTGTGGTTTGTGGTTTAAGAAAATTGTAGCATCGAGAACCTGCACACGTTCCTTTGTAATCTTAATCATAGTATCTGATAAGAAATGTGGCTGTGAAGTCAGAAGGTGTAGAGATAATTGTATGTAACCAGTAGTTGCTGCCAGAGGCTTCGCCAACCGGAAAGTAGCAAATTGTCCCAAAGGAACACAATTATAGGTGCCGTGACCAGGGGGGCTATTGGCTAACTTTTTCAATAACAGTTGACAACTAGCATTCGTTGCACACTAAACTTAGTTGTCAACTGACAATTTCATAAAATTGGTATTACGTATCACACAAGTGACTAACAAACTACGGTGGAAATGTGGTGAATTATAAAAATTTACGGTGCCTATCACAATAGGCACCGTAAATTTTAGAGTGGTCACAACCACTATAAAATTTTATCGACTATTATACAGCTTCAAAAGCTTACACAATCGCAATTTTAACAGTATCAATACAATAACATCTGTCAAAACGTGTTACGGTGGCTATCAAAGGCACCAGTGGCTAATGACGTCACTGCAGTTGGTCACTGAAGACAGGCAATACGAAACTAGCTGTTTGACAGTTCAATGATGCACATTGTTAACAAGTGATCATCACTTGAACTGTCAACAGAGTTACGCAATAGCAGATCTTAGAATTGATCACTTCATGAAATGGCCAAGTAAAACTGCGCGATATGCTGATATCGAATCCTGAAGAAAGGATAAGTAAAACAGTATAACATCCCAAGAGTTGTATTCAAGTAGAAGATCAAGTACCGCAGCTCTACGGTCGCAGAGTGCGACAATACCTAGGTACAGGTCGACACCTACTTAAGTTCCTATCACAAAAGACAACAGCCTTGCCAACTCCTCAGTTGATCAAGTGTGAGGTAACCATATCCACAGTGAATAGCTGGAAGTTCGTGCGCCGGAAGAAAGCCGCGCCTGCGCGATAGCAAGCCAAGGTAACGTAGGCGAACTCACAGCAGCGAACATTGGAAGGCGTAGAGATGACCATTGGTTGTCAATATAAAATGGAGACTAAAAACGAATCGCAAGGCATTGCCTACTCTTAGGTCATCATCCATTATCATCATTTCAGCCGAAAGACGTCCACTGTTGGACATAGTCCCGCGACCCTCACCAGGTCATCGGTCCACCTTATTCCGGTACACCGTCGCTACTCCAGAATCTGTCGGTCCCTTCGATCATCAGAATCTGATCTGTGAGAAATGTGCCCTGACTACTGTCATTTATAATAATAAAATCAAAGGTCCGAAATCAATTATCGGGCCGTTGCACGGACCAGACACAGCGCGAGTCTGGTCGGAGAATCCATGATGTGAATTCGGTTCTCTCTATGGATACCTATTATTTTATCATCAGTTTAACCTTTTCAACTAATTAGATAGTTATTACCATTTTTCAATCAAGTTTCGCCACAACTACCGATCCTGTGCGTCTCGCATGCATCGGATTCCCGCGATTCATCTGATCATCGGTCCACGTTGTGGGGCTCCTGGTTTACAGATTAATCGTGCTCGAACAACTAAACGGATTTTAGAAGAAATTGTGTCACGGGTCCTGGAAAAGCACTTTTTTTTTGGTGGGAAAATCATTAAATTATGACATGGGGGGGATGCCTTTGTCAGACTTTTAGTGACAAAAAACCCACTCCCGTTCCTTCGTTGCCTTTCATACCAGGGCCGAGACTTCCTTTCAGAAGCAGACCCTTGGCCTCAGTAGGCTTCGACCCTGCTGGACCCCTACGGTTTGCTGACATCTCCTTGAGGCGCGTGTGGAACAGTGCGCGCCGTCAACGACTTGGGCTCGGTCCGGACGGTTACCGGTCGGTCGGACGGCGAGCTGCCTATTGTTCGCTGTCCGCAAGCCCAGGATAATTTTTATCCCGGGAGTATGTTACATTGGGACAATTTTCTACTTTTACGCAAGTGCTAGTGATAACGAAATGTTTTACAACATGTATACACATATGTGTCCGAGATATTCAATAAAACGATTTGCAAGGTTTTTTTAGGTGGGTAATCATCCAATGACTTCTCCCGCCCTTGGGAGGTGCGAGAGGGCGTGTCAGTCTTTTACTGACTAAAACCCACCCCTGTTCCTTCTTTGCCTTCGTTCCAGGGCCCCGGGGTACACTTTCGCATAACCGGATGGTTACTCGACGGCCAAACGGCGAGCTACCTATTGCCCCCCGTCCAACGTTTTGCATGGTAGTATTGGACTATCGAATTTGTCATTCTACAGAGTTCTATCACAGCACAGACCCCTTAAAACCCGAAACTTTTCCAAAAAGTCATCCGACGACCTTGTCTTTCAACTAATTACACACTTACTAATAAAATGGTCAGATCATAACATCTATTATTTACTACATAATACGCAATTAAGCAACACAATTGACAGCATAGAATTACATAGACACTATTATATAGGCAATATTAGATTATAAAGGGTTACGGGTATGTTTGAAAAAGTCATTAATAGAAAAATAATGTGTTTATATTATGTTTAAACACAACAACAATGGAAAACATGCTTTTATTTTACAAATATGACGACTTTTGTATGAAAACCTGAAAATATCGCTCACCCTACTTACAACTTCGAATCAACAATACCCTTATCAAAGGGTAAAAAGCTGTACTAAACCTTTTTTTTTTTTTAGATTGCTTGTTTTATAATAATTTCAATAGCATAAGATTAGTAGAGCTACGCTGCGTAATTTCTAAGTTATCGTAGTTTCAGTGATAGCGGAGAAATCGCGCAAATTCGGTCGGGCGCACCAGACGAGAAGTTGCGCAAAAAGACGTTACGCAGGGGGCTATAACACATTATTTTTTTGGTTTCTTTCGGTCTAGAGTGCAGCGAGAGAGCGTGTCAGACCGACTAAAATACACCTGTATCCTTCAGTTACCCTTTGCGTCCCAGGACCACAGTAACTCTTTAAAAAAATGGAATATACGGTTTAATAATTTATTTCTCAAAAAGAATACAATTCACATAATATGAGAAATACAAGTTATTTTTAAATACTAAACACGTTGACATGAGAAATGTAGGTACACAAATAAACTAGTAAGTATTAAATTATCTAAACTGGCTTTTACCTCGGTCAGAGATTAAGCATTGCCATACAACGTGGCAATGCTGCCAGTCTTTTGGGCACACTTCCAGTCGACAGCGATGCGGAGGAATTTTTTGACGCCATATTTTAGATAGGAGTTATTGTGTATATATTATGTAATTTTAATTAATTAAGTGTTTTTATTTTTCATGTCTAAACACAAAAAAATATTTATTTATTTAATCTTCATGCAACAAAAGGTACAAAGGCGGACTTAATGCCCTAGGCATTCTCTACCAGTCAACCTAGTTGAAAAAAATTCAAAATTCTACAATGTCATGAGACAACAAGAAAAAAAGTACTTATTTGTTGTATTAGGAACTCATTACGTATCGTTTCTTAAAGGCAAGTCGATAGCAATTACATATTTTTGTTTTATCTAACTTTTTTATCCATATTTTGTTAAATTAAGCTTGTTTAGTGTTTTTCTTTTTCCTCTCCTTTTTCCTCATATTTTTATTTAGTTTTTCTTTGTATGCTGTAGCTTTACTTATCCAATGATTTCATTGTTCTTATTATGTAGATATATTTTATTGACTGTAATTTACGGAAATTTACATTGACTCTTTTCTTTTCTTTTTATATCTTAATTTAATTAAAACGGGAAAAATCGGTGTCGGGTGTTTCAAGGTTTTTTTGAATAACGTGTAAGATTGATCTCTTTTATGTCATTTGGCAATTTGTTGTATAATTCTGCTCCCTCATATAGTATATTTTATATAGCAAACAAAATAATAATTTTATCTATCCAAGCGTGTTCATTCGTCTCCACTCTTGCCGTGTGCCTCAAGCGCGCAGCCTGACCGGGTAACATTTGACAAAAGGCTAAGTTTAACCGAACGATCACATAACTGCACTTAACTCGACTGCAGTTAACTTCACTGCATGTTTAACTGTTGACGAATTGCCTGTTATGAGGTCAATTGAGATGATTTGGTGAGCTGTGGAAATCTTAGTGTAATTCTAGTGTTTAATTTTATAAGCTCAAGCGCTTGTGTCTATGTTGTTTCAACCTCCATGAAATAAATGATTGCCGATATAGCTATAAGAAGCGTTCAGTATGCTTTGTTGTGGTACCGCCCGGAGAAAGAAAGAAAGAAAGAAAGAAAGAAAGAAAGAAAGAAAGAAAGAAAGAAAGAAAGAAAGAAAGAAAACACGTTTATTTGGCACACAGGTACACACAATGAGATAACGATTATAATAAAGAAACTTAAATACTAAAACTTAAAAAATACATCAACATTGTGTGTCTCACGGCTGCGTCAAATAGGACACGGTGGAGCATATACTGAAGGTCTGTCCCGCTTGGGCGGAGCACCGACGTGTCCTCGTTGGGGCAATCGGTGGCGGCGACCTCTCGCCCCGGACTCTGGTACAGGCCGTGGTCCGGAGTGAGGAAGAATGGCAATCGGACACCTCTTTCTGCGCAGCGGTAATGCTAGCGCGGGCGTGGACTTCCGGACGACGAGCAATGGGTAGCTCGCCGTCCAGCCATCCAGTAACCGGACAAAGTCCGAGCTATTGACGGTGCGTAGTGTTTCACGCGCGCCTCAAAGAGATGTCAGCAAACCGTTAGGGGCCAGCAGAGCCGAAGCCTACTGGGACCACGGGCTGACTTCTGAAAGGGAAACCCGGGTCCCTGGAACTCCAGGCCAAGAAGGAATGCTCCTTCTGCGAAGCAGTAATGCTAGCGAAGGAGGAGGCTGCACGTGTGAGGGAACGAAGATCCTCACGCCCTAGGCGCCGTAATTCCGATCCCGACTGCCAGCCACGGTAGACGCGGGCTTGCGGACGTCGAGCACTGGGTAGCTCGCCGTCCGGCTGTTCGGTAATTAACCGGACCGAGCCCAGTCGTCAACCGCTCGTAGTGATCCTCGCGCTCCTCAAGGAGATGTCAGCAAACCGTAGGGGCCCAGCAAGGCCGATGCCCACTAGCTAGGACCGCGGAGAATTTCTGAAAGGGAAACCCGTAGTCCTAAATTGCAAAGGGTAATTGAAGGACACAAGTGTGGTTTTAGTCAGTAAAAGTCTGACACGCCCTCGCACTCCACTCAGAGCGAGAGAAGTCATTGCATGATTTCCCATCTTATAAAATAATGTGGTGTTGTGGCAAAAAAAGAAATAATTAAGTTTTGGAAGGATATCATCTACCACCACCCGACTTCTTAAAACCCGAGGAACATCTGCCATCTGGACGTGAATTATAGATATTCCTTTTTTGAATTTCCTTACAATGTGGAAAACATTGTAAGGAAATTTATTTATTTATTCATCGTTTTGAGAGCAGTGGTTCAAACACGACTTAACAACATAAATGTGAACTTCCTATTAAATACTAAACCTAACCACGTACATACAACTGTATATCTATATACATACATATATAAAAATGAATAGCTGTTCGTTATTCTCAATAAAACTCGAGAACGGCTGGACCGATTTGGCTAATTTCGGTCTTGAAATATTTGTGATAGGCCAGGGAAGGTATAAACGGTGTGAAAATATGGAAAAAAAAATCACGAAAATAAAAAAATACGAATACAACGCCATCTCGAATTAAAATATCTTTTTAAAATGAATTATGCTGGTTCTGTTAATACCAGTAGATGGCGTTATCCATTGACCTATCAGGTGGTACGTAGTTTGCTAGGTCAGCTGTAAGTTATATATAAATGAATCCTTATTTCTTTTTGTTATTACGTCCGAAATGAGAATCTACACTTAGGTCTCAAAATCCCCACCATCCAGCCTACGCCTTCACGCCTTTGCAAGCGTTTCTTCGATACTGCTGTGAAACACCGCAACCCCCTAATCGCATCGGCCGCCCGATACGAACCCTCTCGCATCTCCAAGATTCGCCGTCCTAGGCATACTCTCGTCACCTCCGACGACCCCATTTCCCTGCTCCAAGAGAGCCGTAAGGAAACCAGTACAGTTCGCAGACATTACAGACCGCCGTCCTTCCGTCCTCGCCGCCGAGGCCCGCCGCGACAATTCCGTCAACGTCCTCCCTGTCCTTTGATCGAGCCAGCCCGCGCCGCTGAGCCTGTAGTTTAAAAATTCCCCGTTAATAATAATAATATCATTATTCGATTCAGCCTGTCCCTTGCTGCCCTCCCCCATCGACGCCCTAAACCGTGGTCCGTAGCCCACAGGGGGTGCCCTTAGCGTGTAGTCGCTTAGTTTTATGTATAGTTAAGTAAGCCCTGGCTGGAGGCTTCAGACAAGTCCGGTTAAGCAGCCGACAACCTCATAGGTTGAACTGCGAGAGGCCACACACAAAAAATGCGCGCATCATACATTTTTTGAACTTTGATTTGAACGGACGTGTCGAAAAAAAAAATTCTTTTTGTCACGTCAACACGAGTGAACGACGGGGCCAATATCACTTATTATTTTTTTGTTGTGTTTGTTATTGTCAGGAGAAAGTTCTCATGAAAGATAAAATTAAGAAAGTTGCGCAGAAAGTTAGATAATTACAGAAAACTACGACGACAGTTATATTATATTAAATTATATATGTATGTTTATTTTGTATATATACATACTTTGAACCCTTGTTTTCTTAATAATATTTTATATTTTTATACACCTGCCATAATTTTCTCTTCACCACCCTAGGTTGACTGGTAGAGAATGCCTAAGGCATTAAGTCCGCCTTTGTAATTTTGTGTTGCATGAAGTTTTAATAATAAATCTATACATATATAAAAGAAAGTCGTGTTAGTTACACTATTTATAACTCAAGAACGGCTGAACCGATTTGGCTGAAAGTTGATGGGGAGGTAGCTTAAAACCAGGAGACGGACATAGGATACTTTTTTTTTGAGTTGGGTAGAGTAGGGTAGAGTAGGGTAGAGTAGGGTAGGGTAGAGTAGGGTAGAGTAGGGTAGAGTAGGGTAGAGTAGGGTAGAGTAGGGTAGAGTAGGGTAGAGTAGGGTAGAGTAGGTTTTAAACCCAGGGATCCTACAAGGACGCTCTCATGGGGACGAAGCTGGCGATTGTTCACGCGTCCCACCCTGACCAAGCGCTGGAGGCGGGAACCCTGGGTCCGATTCAGGAGTTTCTATGGAAGCTGCTGATGGAGACCCCGGATCCACTGCCCCGCGTGAACGTCGGGAACATGGTCGGAGGGGCGCTGCACGTCAGTTGCGAGGGACCCGACGCGGTTAAGTGGCTCCGCGCTGTCGACGGCCGGGAGGTCAGTGGCATCAAGCTACGGGTGCTGGATGCGAAGGACCTTCCGAAGCCGATCAAGATGGCGTGGAAGTCGAAGACCTTCAAGGGCGCCGACCTCGCGGATACCTTGAGGTTGCTCCAGCGCTTCAACCCGGCACTGCACACGGATGGGTGGAAGGTGCTGAAGGTCGACGTGGAGCCAACCACGACGCGCCGGATTGTCCTCATGGACAAATTATCCGCGGACACCATCAGGGAGGCTGGCTATACACTCCACTCAGGACTGGGGCCTAGCCAGTTCAAACTGCTGGAGGACGCGGATAGGAGGATGGAGGACCAGGCCAAGGAGCGGGCCAAGGAACCCCCAGCGACCTCGGCAGAACCTGACGCCCCCAGTGGGGAGATGAAGGAGGACTGCACCGAGGGAGGGGTCCTGAGCTCGGAGGAGGAGGCCTTCCTCGCTGAAGAGCGGACCAGCGACGGCGCAGACCACTACGGGGACTACCATCCAGCTATGGAACTGGACCGCGCGTCGTTACCATCGACGTGCGCGGGGGACCTGGCGGGACTGGCAGTCCTCAAACTAGACCCCAACTGCCCAGACTCAGACGAGGACGGGGAGGCGGGGCCGAATCGGCAGTAGAAATTTTGAAAAAAAAAGAAATGGCTGCAATAAGGTTTGTACAGATTAATCTGCAACATAATAAGGCTGCGACTGCCCTTCTGGCGCGCGAGCTAAACATGTTAAAATATGACATAGCTCTAATACAAGAACCTTATACATACAAGGGGGAGATTAGAGGCCTGGGCAGTACTGGGGGTCTTGTATACTACCAACGTCATGACCTAAACGCAAGGGCGTGCATCTATGTCAGAAATGGCCTAGACGCGATTCCCCTGCACAATTTCTGTAACAGGGACCTGACAACCATCAAGATCCCTCTAAGAGAGGAGGAGGGAGGCGGGGCGCTGATACTAGTCTCCGCATACATGCCTTATGAAGCCGAGGACCCCATCTCAACGAACCTGAGGGAACTCGTGGAACACTGCAGCCGTGAGGGCCTAGACCTGATCATAGGCTGCGACGCCAACGCACACCACGTCACCTGGGGGAGCACCGGTAATAATAGGAGAGGTGAAAAACTGCTGGATTTCCTGGTAAGCTCACCTTTACAAATTATAAATAATGGCAACAGGCCCACGTTCGTCAATGCCAGACGAGCGGAGGTGATTGACCTAACAGTAGCTACTAACAGGGCTAGTAACCGCATAAGCGAATGGCACGTACCAAATGAGATATCACTCTCAGACCATAGGTATATTTGCTTCAAGTACAGTACCCGATTGGAAAAGGAACTGGTAGCAAGGAGGAACCCAAGACACACTGACTGGAACTCCTACACGAGAGACCTGAAAGTGGAACTTGGGGACCCCAAAGGTAAGCTGAATTCAGCGATTGACGTAGAATTCGAGGCGGGGCGAATATCCGAAGCTGTTTTGAGCGCTTGGACAAGTAATTGCCCCGAAAAGGTAGTACAAGCAAGAAAGGAACCTTGGTGGAACTCTGACTTAGCTAGGCTACGCAGGGAAACTAGGGCCGCCTTCAATCGTGCTAAGGCTCTCAAAAACTTTGAGATGTATGCTACAAAGCTGACGGAATTTAATAAGGCTGTACGCAGGGCCAAAAGGCAGGCCTGGAGGGACCATTGCGATAGCATTGGCAGCATTCCAGACAGCATGAGACTGTCGAAGGCTATGGCCACTGCAAAGGTAAATCCACTGACATCCATCAAGGATGAGAATGGCAAACCGACAGAGTCTGGAGGTGATACCCTCGAGATAATGTTTAGAACGCACTTTCCCGGCTCATTCGCAGCTAACGACATGGCGGACTCATTAAGCTTAAACGACATTAAGTCAAAAACAACGAAAGCAGACTGGGACGCCGCGAAAAAGGTAGTAGGGCCGAATGGCATAAAGTGGGCCCTGAAAAGCTTCAAGCCATACAAGGCCCCGGGACCAGACGGAGTGTACCCAGCCCTATTACAAAGAGCGGGGAACATACTAGAACCGCATCTTGGTAGACTATACAGAGCATGCATCGCCTTTAGCTACATACCAAAGGCGTGGAGACAGGCGAAGGTAATCTTTCTTCCCAAGCCAGGAAGAGCAGACTACGAGGACGCTAAGTCATACAGACCTATAAGCCTGACATCATTCTTCCTGAAAACTCTGGAAAAACTTGTAGACAAGCATGTCAGGGAGGGAGCGCTGAAGAAACAACCGCTTCACAGGATGCAAAACGCATACCAGCCGACAGAAACGGCGCTACACCAGGTCGTAAGTCGTGCCGAAAAGGCGCTAGAATGCAAAGAGATATGCCTAGCAGCTTTTCTCGATGTAGAAGGCGCGTACGATCGCACTACTTTTAGAACGATACGAACAGCTGCAGAGAAACATGGCATAGACCCTACCATTTGTGACTGGATGGACAATATGCTGAAGGGCAGAGTTATAGAATCAACACCGCTAGGTGAGACCAAAAGGGCGCATGTCACAAGAGGATGCCCGCAGGGAGGCGTACTCTCGCCAACACTCTGGTGTTTGGTGATAGACGAGCTGCTAATAGAACTGAACAAAGGACCAACGTACACGGTTGGATATGCAGATGATCTCGTGATACTTGTAAACGGAAAATTTCCCAACACTGTGTCAGGGATTATACAGGAGAGATTGAACATGGTTGAAAGGTGGTGTAAACTCAACCACCTATCCATCAACCCAAGCAAAACGGTGATCATCCCGTTTACCAGAAGGAGGGACCTAACAGCAATGGGTACCATAAAGCTCTACGACACTGTACTAGAGTTGTCCACAGAAGTAAAATATCTAGGAGTAATCCTAGACAGCAAACTCACGTGGAAAAGCCATGTAGCGACATCTATGGCGTCACATAAGAACTAATCCTGCATCGCGCAATCAAAGTTCTCCGCGCGATTAGAACATATAGAACAGCCCGAAATCATCTATCGGGCAGTAGCCCACCAGACATAACTCCCGTCTGGTTGGAGGATCCTCCCTTTTCAACGGAGGTTTGCGGGACTTTACTCTCTGTTCCGCATACCTCTACAATGGTGACCCTCGACAATGAACGTCAGCGCAGCCTTCGTGCAGCTACTACTTCGTGACGTCATCATCACTTCCTCAAGCTTTCGAGCACCGAGCCATACAGCCAGCACCCACGGCTATGAAGGGTATCCTGACCACCAGCATGCCTACCTGGTCATACCTGGTCATCACCCTCAGCCTCATCAGCGACCTTGGCTAATCACACCGCACCTTCGGCCAGTCACATGAAGAGCTATGAAGAACCTCTCCTGGTCGACGCAAGCAGTCAAGCCACTACATCGCACAGCACCGCTCCGACTCACTGGAGCCAGCAGCACTACTCCGACTCACTGGAGCCTGCAGCATCATCCCGACTCACTGGGACATCATCACCCCGACTCACTGGGGCATCATCCCGACTCACTGGGACAGCAGCACCCCGACTCACTGGGGCATCACCGCAGACAGTTCCGACTCACCGAGAACTATGCGGCATTCGGTTCCGACCCACTGGAACCAACCTACCACTGGCCTGGCACGCATCAAGAAGCATCAAGAACCATCGATCTCCGATCTCCGGAGGGGAGTGATGTAGCGACATCTATGGCGTCACATAAGAACTAATCCTGCATCGCGCAATCAAAGTTCTCCGCGCGATTAGAACATATAGAACAGCCCGAAATCATCTATCGGGCAGTAGCCCCACCAGACATAACTCCCGTCTGGTTGGAGGATCCTCCCTTTTCAACGGAGGTTTGCGGGACTTTACTCTCTGTTCCGCATACCTCTACAGCCATGCCGAAGCGACAGCAAACAAGGCTCTAAGAGTATTTGGCATGTGTCGCTCTGCCTATGGGAAAACATGGGGCCTTAGACCCCAGGTTATCAAATGGATCTACACCATGATGGTGAAACCGCTGATCACATACGGGAGCATCGTATGGTGGACCAGAACCAAGCTGGCAACTTGCAGACAGGCCCTAAGCAAAGTACAGCGGACTGCCTGCATGGCCATTACAGGAGCATTTAGGACCACGCCAACTGCGGCGATGGAAACGCTGCTCAATCTCACCCCTTTACACATTGAAGTGGAACTAGAGGCGAGGAGGGCCATTCATAGGCTTAAAAGTATGGGGCACTGGACGAACTCCGGATGTAAAACAAACCATACAAACACAAGACCAAACAGGGAACTTGACTGGATGATGGATATGGGATGTGACAAAATACATACCATTCATAATCTCAAAAAGGAGTTTAAGATCTACATTCCGAGCAGGGAGGAATGGAAAGGTGGGATAAAACCCCACAAAGGGAAAAACCAGGTATGGTACACGGATGGTTCTAAAATGAACACCGGTACAGGAGCGGGGGTACATAGCGACAACTGCAATCTCAGCCTAAGCATGGGCAAACTGGCGACGGTCTTCCAAGCAGAGACCTATGCTATAATCGCATGCGCGCAGGAAATACTAGACAGAGGCACCGAAGGGGACACTGTCTACATTTTAAGCGACAGCCAAGCAACACTCAAGGCACTCACGTCCAATAGAGTGGATTCTGGGCTGGTACTAAACTGTATTAAAATACTAAATCGGATAGGAAGGCGCAACAAGGTCAGATTGATCTGGGTGCCAGGTCATACAGGAGTAGAAGGCAACGAAAGAGCCGACACTCTAGCAAGGAAAGGATCCGAGACACCCCTATACGGACCGGAACCCTTCATAGGACTCTCACCAAGGGTCATCAACCAAGCATTGAAAAAGGCTGCGTTGGAAATACACAGCACACACTGGCGCAACACAACAGACCAGAAGCATGCAAAGCTATTTCTTAATGACATAGATAAGGCCTGGACCCAAAAACTACGAAGGTACAGCAGATCACAGCTCCGAACAATCACAGGAGTCTTCACGGGGCACTATGCCACCAACAAACAGCTCCACAACATGGGACTAGCAAGCGACCCGACTTGCAGGATCTGTGGAGAGGCAGAGGAGAATATGCTACACGTACTATGCGACTGTGCAGCACTAGGCTCCAGGAGACTAGAGTATCTGGGTCAACCATTTCCAAGACCAGAGGACTACAGGCTCAGCCCCATCAAGGCCATACTGGGACTCATGAAAAAGGTGCACGGAAGGCTGGGGGTTGAGTAGAAGGGAGGGGGATTAGCACAAAACATCCAGAAGGGTCGAAGTGCTCTGGTTTAGGGCCAGCCTCACTATAAGATAAGATAAGATAAGGGTAGAGTAGGGTAGAGTAGGGCAGAGTAGGGTAGAGTATTGTAGAGTAGGGTAGAGTAAGGTAGGGTAGGATAGAGTTGGGTAGAGTAGGATATAGTAGTCAGTTGACGGGAGCGAAGCCGCGGGCAAAAGCTATCCTTACTATTTATTAGGCGGCACGAAGTTCGCCGGGTCAGCTAGTAAATATTATATAGGTACAAAATAAAATCAAATTACAATCAGGCTTCGAAGTACTCCTCCACCTCACCGTCATCCAAAAACGTGCTCAGAAGACAGGTAGCATTGCTACGTTTTAAATGGCAATGCTAATTCTTTGGGCAATCTTTCACAATCCTGATAGAGATATAATTAGTTCCCACGTTCAAAGCAGTAAATTCACGAATGCGAATGAATATTTTAAGTGTGACATTTACCTGTACTTTAGACCTACATATATTAGACCTTAAGGTTATTGACCATAAATACATAAACTACACAGGTAGCCTATATTGACGACATGCCTAAGTAACCTACTACTTCTCACAGTTTAAGGTGTATAGTCCCTTGAACATCTGGTCAGAGTTAAATGCACACATACTCTTATTTTTTTTATAATTTATATAAACTAGTGCTTGACTGCGATCCCACCTGATGGTAAGTAGTAATGCAATCGTAGATGGTGAGGCGCACTAATTTATTAAAAGCCTATTCACTCTAGCCTTGAAGAGACCCAAATTATAATCGGATGGGAAAACCGCAGCAGGCAAATTATTCCAGTCCCTCGATGTATGTTCCCTCCTCTCTTACTCGTTTACATACTGCCGCCTGCGCTCGCATAGAGCCTCGCTGACCTTTAAAACCATTTTCTTTGCGAAATATTGATTGATTTCCATATGTTATGATTTTCCAAACGAAACAAAAACGTATGTTATGTACATTCTGAAAAACACTCAACCAGCAATTTTTCTGTGTAAACATATTTAGAAAAGAGTAGGCTGTATGACATGTGTCCAGATGCACTACTGTCAAGAATCCATATAATTATATATAGCTTGGAAGTTAGTAAATAGTAATAATGAGAAAACAGTAACCTTAAAATGGGTATTTTGTGTAAAAAGAAATTCTGATGGTGATATAGAAAGATACAAAGCATACATCTGTATCTGGATCAATAAATTTTGTTTTATTTAAAGATGGTGCTACCAGCTATAGACATGACGTGTTTATCAAGCACAAAAGTGATGTCCTGGATTGCTTTAAGAAATATAATGCAATAGTAAAAAATAAGTTTGGTCATGGCACTCGTATATAGAGTGACTGGTAATTAGTGTACGATACTTAAACACGTGAACGTGCTCATGATAACCAACAACTTTTACTATGGAAACAAACCTGAAATCACGAAAAAAAATCAGCTGTTCAGTACATATATGTTTGCCTAATGTACTGAACAGCTGATATTTTTTTCGCGATTTCGGCTTTGCCCCATAATAAAAATTGTTTGATATCATGAGCACAATCACGTGTTTAAGTATCGTATACTAATTGGCAGTCACCCTATATGCATACAGACAACGTAGGTGAAAACATTAACAATGAACTTAAATCTTATTCTTAATAGTTCATGAACGCACAGAACCTTACACACCGGAACAAAACGGTAGAGTGGAGAGGGATATGCGCAACATCATGGAGAGCGCAAGATCTTTGTAGTACTCTCGTGATATCTCATTGAATCTCTGGGCTGATGCAGTAAACTGTGCTGTGAACAAGCGAAAAAATATCATGTTGTTATTTTTTTTTGGCAAAAGTACTAGTCATACAAAAAAAAATCATATGTTAATATCTAATGTTATGAATCTATATTTTTTTAAATATATTAACCCAGTCGTTACCGAGGAGTAGGCTTCAGAAAGCTACTGTTTTATGGCACTAAACGGGAGCAAGGGCCTTAAGTGGATAGTGTAATAAAAAAGCTAGCTTCAGAATAAAATAATATATTTATTTATTTATCAATACTTTTTTGTACACCAAGGTAATAAATGTTACAACTTGAGCCTTAAATTTAAAAACATACAATTGGCGGCCTTATCGCATTCCAAAAAAAAAAATGTGTAGTTTATTTTTAGTTTTACGTATTATTTATGTACTTTATATATTAAATACCTATTTCTTTTTACATATTAAATACCTAAGGTTTAAAAAAATCCAATTGTGGACTAAAGCTCGTCTGTGTACATCAGCTGTTCTAATTTTTAACCCCCGACGGAAAAGAGGGGTGTTATAAGTTTGACGTGTCTGTATATTTGTGTGTCTGTCCTAAGGCTAAGTAAGGAATCTAGGTAGGCTCTAGATCGATAAAACACTAAGTTCATACGTACATTTGAAACTATTAGGTATTTTCTATTCGTAAAAGCTAAATTAACTTCTGCACATTGCGGTCCCCAGACTCAGTGACGCTCATCTTTAAAATATTTATAGATTCTTTTAATGAAGTTAAAAGGCTGAAAGAGTAATTTATTAACTTACTTTTTACTATCTTTTTGTGTCGGGGGTGTTTAAAATTTTTAATTTTATTTTTTATTATATGTTAAAGTAATGTACAATAAAGAATATAAGAATGTTGATTAAGCTTTACCGTCCACCGTCGATGAAAAACATGAAACGATCACTAAAAAATCCCGAACTAACCGTTTATAATAACGCATGCAATAATTTCAAATTTCACAACTGTTTATCGCTTATGTTATGATCATTACGCATTGTCTTGTTCCGGAGTTACATCACGTGACATTTCCTCTTCATCATTGACATTATCTATTTGTTTATAATATTTTTCCATTATTTTTAATTAAGATGTTTTGTTAGTACTTTTTTTTTTAGGATTCCGTACACAAAAGGAAGTCAACGTAACCCTATTCTTACCTTAGGCCTGGCCTGTTACTCCAGACCATGCCCTAAACCAGGGCCTGGCACGAGAGGTCACCGCATATTGCCCACACACTGAGTTAACATTAGTAGGATGAATATACCTTCTCTGTATAAGAATAGGCTTTTGGCCTGCAGCTAAATAAATAAACTATTAAACGTGGGCGAATGATAACACATCTGTAGGTACAATGATAGGCGTAATGTTGTTTTAATATAACTCCAACACTTGTTTGATTTGACAAGCAGTAGGCAGATGTATTTATTGGTAGAAAAAAAAACCGGCCAAGTGCGAGTCGGACTCGCGTACTGAAGGTTCCTATGATAACAGTTCAATTCCCGAACTGAGTTATGAAGATTTTTCCGAAACGCAAAAAATACTTTTTTTTGTGACGTAAGTACAAATTTACAGTTTTCAGAATTTTCCCTATACTTGTGCTATAAGAGCTCACTTCATGCCAAATTTCAGGATTCTAGGTCAACGGGAAGTACACGATGAATTTTGTTTCCCTTGAGAGTGTCGAAATATACGTTTTTTTCGTTAACTCAGAAGTTTGATTTTTTTACAGCTTCAAGGGACCGCATACCTGAGTCTATGGTTTTAATTTCAACTCGATACCTTCACTCGTTCCCGAGATAAAGGGTCTTGACAAACAGACAGACAGACAGACGGACAACAAACTGATCCTATAAGGGTTCCGTTTATTCCTTTTGTGGTACGGAACCCTAAAAAACACCTACATTACTATTGTACTAAATTATCTACAGGTATCTTGTACTGATATAAGAGAGTGTTTACAATGTCAGGGTTAATCAGCACAGCTGGGCCTCAAGTCTGCTATTACAATAGTGTCAGTATGGTCTATCATTGACTTCATAATTGTTGATTTTGACAAGTTTGGTAATCTACTAAAATAATGGCATCATTATGACTTCCCAATGGTCAACCAAAGACTCTCAATTGAAAGAAATGGCATAGAATGGTAATCTAGTACATAATGACAAATGAATGTCTAACGTACTTATGCGGTAGTCTGCTAAAATTTTGACAGTTCCTTTGATCAGTGAACTACCATTACAACGTCGTTGTGCAGTTATTGCTTTTAATTTGTAACGAGACAGCTCAATATTGTCATTCTACCACAATGCTATTACGAGACCAATGAATGACCAATGATCGACCATTATGAATTCAGCAGACTACGAACTTTTAGCAAAATGACAATGGGATCGTGTTTGAATGACGAATTTGTAAAAATAACAGACTTTGGCCCCTGCTGAGTTGTCCGGGCGTCCGGCCGTCCGGCCGTCCGGCGCGTTGTGTTCCAAGTGCGCCTCAAAGAGATGTCAGCAAAATTAACGGGGGTAGCGTTGCCAGACGTCCGGATAAAGCCGGACAGGGTCAGGCTTTTTAGTTACGTGTCCGGCCAAAGAGTCCGGCCTTTTTTTTGTAGATTTGTCATGTTTTCTACTTTATCTTGTATCGCTAACGTAAGCGGACCGGACTAGCAATTATAGCAGCCAATTTTATAGTTGTTTCATTAGAATTAAAAATATAGTATATACATAATATATTATGGTCAATAATAAAAAAGTCGAAATCACTTTAAAAAAAATTGTCGGCCATTTTACTCAAATGTCCGGCTAAATTGGCTGGTCTGTCCGGCTTTTCGGTTTGAAGACCTGGCAACCCTAAACGGGGGGCACGCTTGGCGCAGTGGTGAAGCGATTGACTGGTGTGTTGCATGACTTGCATATCGCAGATTCGATTCCCGCACGGAAAAAAATAATTGTATAACCTACAGATTTCATTCCAGGTCTGGGTGTCCTGACCACGATATATGACTAATTTTTAGAATGGAGCAAAGATTATGTAGTTAAAAAAAACTGGGCAAGTGCGAGTCGGACTCGCGCACTTAGGGTTCCGTTCAAACTTACCTATGTAAATTGTTCAATTCCCAAATGGAGTCTCGAAGATTTTTCTGAATTGCAAAAAAAGTATTTTTTTTTTTGTGATGTAATAGGTAACAAATTTATACTTTTCATGTTTTTTTTTTTATTGATATAAACCAGTGCTTGACTGCGATCCCACCTGATGGTAAGCAGTGATGCAATCATTGATGGTGAGGCGCACTAGTTTATTAAGAGCCTATTCACTCTAGCCTTGAAGACACCTAAATTATAGGTGGACGGGAAGACCGCAGCAGGCAAATTGTTCCAGTCCTTCGATGTACGCGGTATAAACGCCGAAGCGAAACGCTTAGTCCGGACCGTTGAAATTTCAACAACGTAAGGGTGGATACTCGCCGTACGTCGGGTTGTCCGATGGTAGAAAGGAGATGGCGGAATCAAGTCATGCAATTCCCGCGCACACTCTCCAAAATGAAACCTGTAAAATACCGATAGGCTGGCGCCTGTGCTCGAGGCTTTGTAGATTGGACTTAACCAAATCTGGATCCTCAATTAGCCTCTTCGCACGCCTTTCCACTGAGTCCAAAGCTGCTAGATGGCATTTTGCAGCACCAGCCCATGGGCAAGTGCGAGTCGGACTCGCGCACTGAGGGTTCCGTTCAAAATTACCTATGTAAATAGTTCAATCCCAAATGGAGTCCCGAAGATTGTTCCGAATTGCAAAAAAAAGTTTTTTTTTTTGTGATGTAAGTTATAATAAATTTACTGTTTTCAGTTTTATTCCTATACCTGTGCTATAAGACCTTGCTTTATGTTAAATTTTAAGATTCTGGGTCAACGGGTTGTACCCTATGAATTTTGGTTCCCTTGAGAGTGTCAATATAGACGTTTTTTGCGACATAAACGGCCGTATCTTTTTTTTCCGTTAACTTGGAAGTTTGATTTTTTCACACCTTTAAGAAACTGTAGACCTGAGTAAATGATTTTAATTTCGACTTGATACCTCGACGCGTTCTCGAGATAAGGGTCTTGACAGACCGACAGACAGACAAAAAGTAATCCTAAATGGGTTCCGTTTTTTCCTTTTGAGGTACGAGACCCTAAAAATAGAGATTTAATAAGAAATACGAGTCGTGGAGCTCTTTGAACCGGGACCTCGGTCCCAACAACCACCTGTTCCCACGTGACGAGTCACGTGGTAACTCGTTTAAGGTCTACCCGTGTAAGTATAATCGAAATCTGTTAAACATCTCTACATCTCTTCTAATCTCTCCTTTCGCAGGTCTGCTGGAAGAAATTTCTTTTTGAAATAAGCAGTACCTTTGTACAAATTTTTATAATAATATACCTATCTTCTTTTGTATATTTGTGTGTATATAAATAATAAAATAAAGTAAAAACTAAAACCCGACTACGACAAAAAAAGGCCGTTGAAAAAGTATGAAACAAGATTTTCATACTTCGAACAGAACAAAAAGAAAAGCCGCAGTCACACGTTATAGGTACCAACCGAAACACTTTAATAACGTGTGACTACGGTTTTTCTTTTTGTTCTGTTCGAAGTATGAAAATCTTGTTTCATACTTTTTCAAACGGCCTTTTTTTGTCGTAGTCGGGTTTTAGTTTTTACTTTATTTTTATTTAAACAATTTTGGTGTTAAATTTAGCACATGACTTTTTGTCCGCTAGAGGGCGTCACTTTAAATTTGAGCAATATTTTGGAAATGTACAAGTGAAGCCCTTTCAAATGATACCAAACACGGCGTATTTATCTCCATTTTTATTTTTTAACACATTACTTTATGTCCGCTAGAGGGCGCCATATCGAGTTTTGTGACACGTCACGTAGCCTATGTTCAGCGGACAATTAAGACGGTTCTAACGATACGTCGAGTTCCGATAAGTAGATTAGGAGCTATGAGGGAACAGATGAACATACTCACATACATACATAGCCTGTCAAAATCATAACGATCCGTAGTCGGGTAATAAATAAACATACACACTCACAAACTTTCGTCTTTACAATATTAGTATGATATCTTTTGTTAATAGTTACAACACCTGTTACTAAATCATGGTCTATTAGCTCCGTCTTCGCGGCGACTTCAAAAGGTTTTTTACGCTCTGACTTTTTATTATCGTGGGACGTTAACATTATTTATAAAGTAATAATGGAGGCGACTGTCCTATTATTAATAACATCGTTCATAATAGTCGTGATAGGGCAGGCCTTAGCGATGATTTGCTGAATTCAGATCAGCTGAGCTGAGATTTTGTATAAGACATTCGGGAGGTTAGAGTGCGTTTTTTGAATTGAATATAAAATGCGATTCAATTTTTTATTTGATTTATTTCTGTAGATTTTATTGTTTGTCTATTTTATTCTTCTTGAATGATACGAAAATCCAGGAACTGCACTAGTTTGTGCACGTAGGGAACTTGTAAACTTTTATATTTGAAACAGTTAAGTAACTAATTAACTAAATAGGTACCTATACCCTATTCAGGGAGCCGTAGGATAAAAGGTAAAGAAACTTATAATACTACTAAATTATAGACCACAGATACTGCAAACATTTTACATAAAAATGTGATGATTTGTCATCGGGTGGGTTATAATCCGCCATCTTTTTCACTATCGATCAACTTGTTGAATTCTTGTTATTTGCCGAAGAAGAAGCGTGAAAAGAAAACGCCTATATAATCAACAGAAAAGGAGACTGTTATTAATGTATTCAAAACACGTCGAAGAAACTTGGTCGAAGGTACTATATTGTTATCTTTGTTTACATTTTGTCTCAAGCCCAAATGAATAGGGTATACATGTAAAGCATTGAGCCCGTTTTGTGCATATGCTTGAAGTGTAAAAATAAAATTAGATATATGAAACACTATCATAATTAAGCTGCTCTTGTCACAAATGTTTTATTCTTTATTGTACACCACATAAACAAAAATACAGGACAAACATAATGTGTGTGTTGTATGATGTAAACCATGATTATATTATTTTTGTTTTATCCAGTCAAAGAGCCAAAGTAGCACAAAATTGGTGCCCAAAGACATCAATTTTTTGCTACTTTGGGCCGTAGTTGGTTGGGCTTGCGGGGTTGAGGCAGATTACGAAGGAGAAGGCGAGAAGAATAACCGATTTCGCTAGAACTGAAAGGAGGAAGTGCGGGCCCGCGAAAGATAGAAGGAGTGGAAGAAGGAGGAGACATAAGCAAAAAAAAAAAATTAAAACAAAATAAAAAAAATCTGTTTCGTCAGTTCAAGATATCTGCTTCACAATTGAGTTGCTTCACCCGAACAAAAATAGTTATACATACGTAGTAAGTTAAATAAAGGCTTGTAAAACACTGCAACTTATTTCACATCTTGTTCATGTTTCAAAGTTCAATATTCGCAACAAAAAATACAGTGACTGTACCTATCGTCGCACGCTATTCTAGCGTATGAGCATTTCAATCGAGTCGATATTTTTGACGTAAGGCTAAGTATGTTCGGTTCAAGTACGTATTATAACTAAACTATGCGTGACATAGTTATTTTACTGTGGCGCCAAGCCTGACTGATTTAACTGACTGGTGCATGTATCTGTTATACCAATCAGGGGCGCCGACTCCGTGGGTGCTCGGGGGCTCGAGCACCCATGCTCATCACACAAATATTTGTCCGGGGTGGGAATCGAACCCATGACCTCCGGCATAGCATTCAGGGCCACTAACCACTAGACCAACAGCCCTGTTATTAAGTGTTAGTACTTTAATGTAAGAACTGTATTCACAACCTATGTAACATAAATAAAAATGAGTACTATAATTATAATTATCGGTTTACAAACCAACCGGGTGATGCATCATTAATATTTCTTTTGTTACGACACTCCAGACAAGTGACGCAGTAGTGGTATCCATAACTAACACAAAATGGAAAATACCTTGATACTAATACCAATAATTAATCACCCATATTGTGTGACATTCTTTAGTTAATCAGAGTTATTAATGTACTAGCTGTATCGAGTGACTTCGCCCACGTGAAAGAAGAAAATAGTCCCAAAGTAACATTACTCCCGGGATAGAAAGTATTGTACATTCAGTCAGAAAAGCATCGGGAATGGATGATTTGTTTATGGTTCCAAATTCAAATTTTTGTTTTTTTTGTTGTTGGTAGATTGGCACAACTGTTTTTCATTTTGGCGCGGAGTTTGAGTTAGTTGATTTATAATATAAATAACAGAAAATATAATAAATTAAAAAATTAAAAAAATAATAAATTAAAAATTAATAAATTATAATTTATCGAAGTGAAATTGTTAAATTGTGAATCTTTCGACAGTTTACAATATTGCGAGATAAATTATCTAACGGTATTTACAATTCAGTATGTATGTGCACGCACGTAAACAAATAAATGATTTGTATTTGTACGTTTACAGCAAAGATAGGCTTTATTAGTCACATCAGAGCACATGATCGCAACCCGTAGTTGCACTAAATCAGAATCCAGTCACCGTAGCCGAAATCGGCTAGGGTATATATATATATATATATCATCATCATCATCATCATCATTTCAGCCGAAAGACGTCCACTGCTGGACATAGGCCTCCCCCAAGTGTCGCCACAATGAACGGTCCTGTGCGTCTCGCATCCATCGGACATATATATATATATATATTTATAATTAGATATTAATTTAATTAATCATCCACTTATACGTGACATTATTAATAATTACATTATTAATAATAATTAATTCCGCTATGATTGGTTTTGCAGGTGTCTCATGATTATAAAGTGATCTACATTATTATTATATTATTATAGCCTTTATTATTTCCTTAATATAATTAAACATTTCATTTACATATGCATTGTTAATAGTTTAGTTAAATAGATAATTTACAAATTCAATAATTTAAACATTCCCATAAAATAAATTCATTAATTTAAACATTCATATAAAATAAATTAAATAATTTGAAAAGTGATCTACATTAGACTACCTATGTAAAATCATACAAAATAATTATGTCAAAAATTAACTTTAAAAAAACAAACTGTGTAAGTTCCGTACAAACTTTTGTAAATAGTTCAATTACCGAATGGAGTCTCGAAGATTTTTCCGAATCGCAAAAAAAAAATTTTTTTTGTGACGTAACATCAAACTTACTGTTTTCAGATTTATTTCTGTACTCGTGCTATAAGACCTGGCTTTATGCCAAATTTCAGGATTCTGGGTCAACGGGAAGTACCATATTATGAATTTTGATTCGCTTAAGAGTGTCGAAATATACATTTTATTTTTTTATTTATTTCATTTTTTTTACGTACGCTCTTTACGTTTTTGCCACATAAACGGTCGTATCTTTTTTTTTGTTAACTCAGTAGTTCAATTTTTTTCACAGTTTCAAGGGACCGTAGACCTGACTATATGGTTTTAATTTCAACTCGATACCTCCACGCGTTCCCGAGATAAAGGGTCTTGACAGACACACAGACAGACAGACGGACAACAAAGTGATCCTATAAGGGTTACGATTATTCCTTCTGTGGTACGGAAACCCAAAAATGTCAAAAATGCAGTCTCTAGGCTTTTTTCATTGATGAACCTTTAGTTATGTTATTTGGCCTATAGGCTTCAAAAGGACTGACTTGATAATGCCTTCACCAAAATCGTCGTGACCGATTATCCTTGATAAGTTCTAAGAATGGATTCACAGAGGCAATCGTTACCATTATTTTTGTAGAAAATGAGACACGGACAAATAGATCCTATTTAAAGATTACCGCGAATATTGACAAGGTTCCAATCATCACGACGGCTTACCAATACGGATCCCTAAAAGGATTTCGTAACACCTAACAAAATTGAATTTCATCTGTGCACTCAATCGGCGGCGGAGACCTCTCGCGTCGGGCCCTGGTTCAAGCCATGGTCCGGAGCGAGAGAGAATGTCTCGGGTGGGAATCATTCCCACGATTTCCGGCATAGCAGTCGGGGCCACTAACCACTAGACCAACAGGCCAGTCAATTCAGCTAGGAATGCAGTCAGCAAGTAAGGAATGGGATGTGGTTGCCTCAATGACTCTGCGAAACACCAATTCTAGCGAAAGAGGTGGCCGTGAACGTGAGGGAACAGACCTCCTCACGCTCTAGCCACAGTGACAGACGGACGCTACTGGCGTCTGGAGTCGTAGGGTGATCCCAGCCACCGTAGAGGCGACGAGCAATGGTTAGCTTGCCGTCCGCCCGTGCGTTAAGATCAGAACCCGTGTCATCGACAGCTCGTAGTATTCCACGCTCGCATCAAGGAGATGTCAACAAAACCGTAGCCTCCCTGCAGGATCGATGCCTGCTAGGACCACGGGGAATTCTGAAAAGGAAACCCGTCGTCCTAAAACGCCAAAGGCTACTGGAGGACACAGGTCTGGTCTTACTGAAAGTTATGTTTAGATGAAAACCAGCGTCAGGTAAATGCTATGTAGTTGTCCGGCATTATGCTGAACTGGATGTTCAGGATCTCAGGGAGATGAATAAAATAAGTGGACTGTATTTGTAGGTATATCTGAGTAATAACAAAATGAATAAGTAGCTTTACAGTGAGGGGTCGATAGAGGGACGTGTGTGCTTAGGAAGCTGTCGGATCGAGGAGTGTCGCGCCGCTCGCCGTCCGCTGCGCGCCGGTTTTCTTCCCCGCCCGCCGCCTCAGCCGTCGTTGGCACCCTATTTGGCACAGCCGTGAAACACAATGTTATTGTATATAATTTTTTTAATATAAGTTTCTATACTTGTTTCTTCATTGTGTGTGTCTGTGTGCTAAAAAAACATGTTTTCTTTCTTAATTATAAGAACCGATAAGGTTTCAGTACAAATTATTTTATTTTTTACATTTTAGGAAAGCTTACAGACTAATAACTATAAAGTAACAATAATAAATTACTATATTGCTAATTACAAGCTTCCACACATATTTACAAAATTATTACTTCCAGTATAATATTTACTTTCTCAAATTAATATTTAATAGTTATTATTTTTTTGTTGGTCACATTCTTTAAACTGTAATTAATTTTAAACTAACACAGACAATAAAAAAAACAGTTTAATTTCAATATATTTTTCAAGTTAATCTTGTTAAAAAAATGGCTTTCCTAACTTCAAACGGTCGCCATCTTTAATTTACAAAGCCCTTTCGAAAACATGACATGAACCACAGCTAGAGTTGACCGCGCTATCGATAATTATAAACACCAATACATCATGTTCACTAGAGGTGACCATATATCGATAAACCCAATTGATCTTTAGCAATTTGCATTTAATGACACATATCATCGACATCAACCTGTCGATAAGGAGGTGTATCTCTTGTAATTAATTATTGAGTTATATTAAGATTAATTTAGTTGATGATATTAACAATTTATTGCAACGGCTATGCATTATAATGTATAATGTTAATTGTACAGTATCTAGGTTTGCAATCTTGCTGGGATTTATACTGAGTAAGGAAAATAAACAACAAAAACAAATATTACATGTAGCGGACGAGAATGTTGAGATTGATCTGTGGTGTGACGAGAATAGACAAAGTGAGAAATGAGTATATTAGAGGGAGTTTGAAAGTGACTGAAAAGTTGAAAGGGAATCGTTTCGTCTTGGTACGGCCATGTGAAGAGGAGGGATGAAACGCATGTTACTAAAAGAGTTATAAGTATATACATGTGGATGGACGGAGAGGGAGAGGGGACAAAAAAAGATGGATGGATTGTGGGAGAAGTGATACGAAAAAAAAAGAGAGTGATAGCGCCGAAGCCGACCCCAAATAAAACAGGACAAGGGCAGGAAGATGAAGTTTCGCACGCATTCCACTTCCTTCGTTGAGAAATCTTTTACAATTCAAGCTGTTTGTTTGTGGAGTGCGTTACCTATAGAAGTAAGGCGTGTTCAAACGCTACCAACATTTAAAAAATTAAACGGTGAAGGAGCATTACCTATCACTTTGATTTTTCTTCTCCGGATTCAATTATATGTATATTTTATTATTATATTATTTGGTATTGTATATAAGTATTTTGTGTAATTATGTCTTATTAGTATTATTTCTGTCAGACCTGTTAGTGTAGTTGTCAGTGGCCCTGACTGCTATGCCGGAGGTCGTGGGTTCGATTCCCACCCAGGACAAATGCTAGTGTGATGAGCACGATCATTTGTTCTGTGTCTGGGTGTAATTTATCTATAATAAGTATGTATTTAGAAATATATAAGTATGTTTATCAGTTGTCTAGTGCTCATAACACAAGCTCTGCTTAGCTTGGGACTAGACGGTGTTGGCGTTTTGTGAAAGTTGTGGAATATTATTATTATTATTTCTGATATTTGTACACTGACAGCCCTAAATCTTTCTCCTTTCTTTCAGTCCGTCCAAAGGTTGTCTGTAAGAAATTGCCCTGTGCGATAAGACCGCCCATTGTACACTTGTTTGTATAAATGTTTGTCCTGTATTTTTTTTTTATGCGGTGTACAATAAAGAATATATAATAATAATAATAATGAAGGAAGAAAAATTACGTAACTCAAAAGAAACAAATATTATTAAATTATATGTTTATTAGAATAATCAAGATCTTGATAGTTAAGCTACACTAACTAAGGTTGGTTCAAAGATGGGTTCCATTCCGAAACTACTCTGTACCTCGCTTATAACGTCCTTCCCGAGGTATGTTTCGTTTGCTGTATGGACTTTAAAAGAGACTATAACCCCTGAGTTTGTTTCGGTATTTCTTCTCAGGGTAGTCATCTAGTTTAAACTGACGAAAAAATTGACGTGTAAAAGTGTTTTTAAAAAACCAATTTGCAAAATAAATATAATTTATTTTAAAATTCACATTGATACTTGCCCGGTTTTAAACCCGCAACCTCATGTATGAAAGGCAGGTGCTTTAACCACTAGACCATTACGATCACGTATACAGAATTATATTCATTAAAATCATCAGTAAAAATTGTGATCTGAAATTGGGGTCGTCATCAAAATAATGAGGAAAATAAACGAAAACTATTGGATATCGACTTGTTACACAAAATACCGTGTTGATCATTAAGTAACTCGAGAATCGAACCTTGAATTAACGCAATTAACTAACGATGTACTATAACGTGTAATTTGGCTCACTTAAGGTCACGTAACAAATTATTTTCTATCTTTTTTTTGGGTAACGGGTCACGGATATGTTATGTATTTCTTTTTTTTTATATGTTAAAGGTATGTGAAAAGTTCTTACTCATCTTTTATCGTAGAGCTAAAATTGTGTTAAAAAATTGGGCAAGTGCGAGTCGGACTCGCGCACTGAGGGTTCCGTAAAAACTTAAAAGGTAAATTGCGGTTTACGATTTATGACGTATTAAAAAAAAACTACGGTGGAAGTTTATAAGGTAATGTACATCATATATTTTTTTTAGTTTTATCATTCTCTTATTTTAGAAGTTACGGGGGGGGGGGGACACATTTTACCACTTTGGAAGTGTATAAAATCTCTCGCGCAAACTATTCAGTATATAAAAAAATGATATTAGAAACCTCAATATCATTTTTGAAGACCTATTCATAGATAACCCGTATGGGTTTGATGAAAAAAAAAAAATTTTAGTTTCAGTTCTAAGTATGGGGAACCCCCAAAATTTATTGTTCGCAGTTCACAGAATACATCTACTTACTAAGTTTCAACAGTATAGCTCTTATAGTTTCGGAAAAAAGTGGCAGTGACATACGGACAGACAGACACATGACGAATCTATAAGGGTTCCGTTTTTTGCCATTTGGCTACGGAACCCTAAAAATGCTGTGCTTTTATTTTAATCTGGGCAAGCACCAATGTCTTTCTCAATTTATATCTCGAATCCGGGCAAGTACATTTGAATTTATCAATTCATATTTCGAATACGGGCAAGTACTAATGTGAATTTATCAATTCATATTTCGAATACGGGCAAGTACTAATGTGAATTTATCAATTCATATTTCGAATCCGGGCGAGTACTAATCTGAATTTTTCAATTCATATTTAGAATCCGGGCAAGTAACAATGTGAATTTCTTAAATCATATGAACTTTTTTAAGTATAAACTTAAAAAAGTTCATATGATTTAAGAAATTATATGAACTTTTTTAAGATAAACCATATAATATAAAATAATGCCCTAGATAACTAGGGCATTATTTGACACCCTATGCATCGGAAAGCACGTGTAACTGTTGGTCTCGGTTATCATTCGTAGATCTTTGACAGTCGTTACAGGTAGTTAGTTAGATGGCTAAAAGTCTGACTATCAGTCTATCCAAGGAGAAGGAAGGAAGAAGGCCGAAATCATCCAAGATTCAAGATTCATTTATTCATTGTAAAACATAGGTACATGATAAGTTCTTATTTAATATATTGAGGGCGCTATGTTTTGCCCCTAGGGCGTCATCATCATCAACATCATCATTTCTGCCGAAAGACGTCCACTGTTGGACATAGGCCTCCCTCAAGCGTATCCACAACGACCGATCCTGTGCATCTCGCATCCACCGCATTCCCGCACAAAGCCGCCGCTCTAGGGCGTACAAAGTAATAATACAATCCAATCCAATCACTTCTCCCTGCTCTAAGGTGGAGCGACAAGGCTTGTCAGAATTTTACTGTTTAAAACCACACCTATGTTCCTTCTTTACAGTGTTCCAGGATCCCGGGTGTCCCTTTCGTGAATCAACCCATGGCCCCAGTAGTCTTCGACCCTGCTGGGCCCCTACGGTTTTCACTAAGCGCTGTCGACGACTCGGGCTCGATCCGGACGGTTACCAGATGGCCGAACGGCGAGCTGTCCATTGCTTGTCGTCCGCAATCCCACGCCTATGGTGACTGGAAATCGATAACCGACACCAATTGACAACCACAATATGCACTCCCAAAATAGACACCCATCCAAAACCTGACCGCTCTAAGCTAGCTTGACTTCATCACCATATAACCACAAGTCCCTTAAACGAAGGCTGTCTACTTTAAAATCTGATTAATAGTCAATGATAATTAATAATTACTGTTCAAAGGCACAGTGACTATGATTAACAAGTGACCGATGACTTAGGCTTCGTAATTAATGGTAGCATTAATCAGAAACTGCATACCTATATATTATGACCGTCCAATCTTAAATACATTTTCATCATTTTTCACACAACCGCTCTTACGTGATCTTGATGTTATTACATATCTTTCTCTAGATATTTTGGAAACATAGATAATTTGTGTATATTATATAAGTTTCTATTGAAAACAAATCATAAATTTGTGTAAAACTAATCCAGTAGAGACCTCTGAAAATCTGCTATTTCATTTGAATGTTTCACAAAACTTGTCCAAACAGGTCTTTTATTTTTTCATTTTAAGTTTTTTATTTATCATTTTTTATTTATAGATTAAGTAGTTACTTTTTCTTTTATTGTTGTTTGTTCTGCTAGTCTCAAATAAACGTTTTCTTTCTTTCTTTTTGCGTGGAACTACATGCCGTCGACGACTCGGGAGAGAGATAACACCTGCTTCCCTAGCCAAGTTACAACCGTTTCGTTTCGATTCTCTTTTCGTTGATCGCCTTGAGGCGGCCACGCCTCCTATTCCTTTGTTCTGACCACGTGACTGAGCGTTGAGATGACGTCAGAACAAAGGAATCGGAGGCGTGGCCGACTCGAGACGATCGACGAAAAGAGAATCGAAACGAAACGGTTGTAACTTGGCTAGGGGGGCTGAACGATATGTTGGCATCCGGTAATTCCAATAAAACGTTCAGGTGTTATCTCTCTCCCGGATCGTCGAGATGTCAGTAAACTGCAGAAGTCCAGAAGGGCCAATAATGTACGCTAGGCCCACGGGGAATTTCTGAAAAGGAAACCCGTAGTCCTAGACCGCATAGGACAACTGAAGGAACTTAGGCAGGTTTTAGTCAGTGAAAGTCTGATAGGTCTTCTTGCTCCACCCTAAAGCGAGAGAAGCCATTAGATGATTTCATTTCAAAGTCAAAGTCAAAGTCAAAGTCAAAGTCAAAATATTTATTGCGAACTAAGTGTTTACAATGTTGTTTTATATATCATGTCAGTACTTTTGACTTAGCAGCCTTTTATAAGCATTGCAATTTTAATTTATCCTAATTAACTTACAATAGACATTATTATTATTGAATCATTATATTATTATCAATTTATTTGAGTAATAACAGTTATGTCAAAAAAATAAAAATATGTTAATAATAATGAATTTTATCGATGAATATATAATTTTGATGTCAAATACTATCAATTCAATTGAAAAATTAGTTATGTCAAAAATTAAATGTCAATAATAATGAATTTCATACACTTATAATGTCAATAATAACAGTTTAATTGAGAAATTAGAGCTATGTCAAAAAGTTACATGTCAATAATAATTAATTTAATACAATTAAGTACTATAAATTTAATACAATCATTAAAATCGTTATTTTGAGCTAGACTCTAAATATTCTTTTACTGAGTAAAAACATTTTTGAATTAGGTATATTTTTAGCCTTTTTTGAAATACTCTTACTGATTTTTCAGTTTTATATAATTATGTTTGGCAATTTATTATATATTTTTATTGCCATATAATATGGGCTTCCACTTAACATTTTGATTCTTGATAATGGAGCGCATAATCTCTTTTTATGTCGAGTGTTTACGTTGTGCGTATCTTCCACTTCCACTTCAAATAATAATAATTCATTTTACAGCAGAAATATACTAAAATTAAATGCATTTGTTGATTTGTAGGTAATTTTTTTAACATGACGTTCAAATAGAACTTGACATTAATAAAAGGATGAAACTAAACAATGCCTTGTCAAAAGCTCCATGGGAAAAAGCTGCTTAAGTTGCGCTTAACCAAGCTAGGTATGCAAGGACGATCTTCAATAGTTATGACGGCTATCAATCGGAATGTTTGACTATGTCGTTCACAATAGGTCACGGGTTACAATTCGTTTTACACCTTGCTAGGCTTAGATACGATCGTAACATCACGCTTGTGGTATATGAAGGAGTGGCAGAAGTGTATCGTGCACATTTTTAAAGTTATATTTTGTTAATACTGGGCTGTGAAAAAGATTCGCTTAATAATCCTGTAACGCTAATTAACTTAAGTGGCAATGGGCAGGGCACATTGCTCGCAGAACAGATGGCCTTTGGGGCCGAAAGGTTCTGGAGTGGCGACCGCGTACCGGAAACGCAGTGTTGGAAGGCCCCCTACCAGGTGGACCGATGACCTGGTGAAGGTTGCGGGAATCCGATGGATGCGAGACGCACAGGACCGTTCATTGTGGTGACATTTGGGGGAAGCCTATGTCCAACAGTGGACGTCTATCGGCTGAAATGATGATGATGATGATGATGATGAACGCTAATTGGTGATACAAATTTGGTTAAATCCAATCTTCAAAGCCTTGAGCACAGGCGTAGGGTAGCCAGCCTTTCGGTGTTTTACAGGTTGCATTTTGGAGAATGTGCGCGGGAATTGCATGACTTGATTCCGCCATCTAATTTCTACCATCGGACAACCAGACGAAAAAAAGAAAACAGGTCAGTCAAAATAAATATCTCAATCAATTGATTTAATGTCACATGAAGTTCAAGAATTACTCAACGCACCACTTTAAATGTAAAATCATTATTTGACAAAAATAAATAGATTGTAAATATACCAACACTAACGCCATGTAGAAATAAAACACGACAGCCATTTCTAACCTTAAAATAACAGCAGTCACACACGGCAACAGATGACAGATATATTCAAAAGCAGTTGCCCAGACGCAACACCCTGTCTGGTTGAAGAATCCCCCAACAGAGGTTTTTTTTGTGTTAAATCTTCCAATGAATCATGCGTAGAACACTAGACGCCGTCGACGACTGGGCTCCATTCGAACGGTTGCCGGACGGCTGGACGGCGAGCTACATAGGTCCTCGTCCGCAAGCCTGCGCCTACTTTTTTTTTTTAAGTGTGAAAATCATCTAATGACAAATCGCGCTCTTGGGTGGAGCAGGAGATAGTGTCAGACTTTTACTGACTAAAAACCCACTCCTGTTCCTTCGTTGCCTTCGTCCTAGGGCCCCGGGTTTCGTTTTCACACTACCCATGGCCCCAGTAGGCTTCGACCCTGCTGGGTCCCTACGATTTGCTGACATCTCCCTGAGGCGCGCGTGGAACAATACGCGCCGTCGACGACTTGGGCTCGGTCCGGACGGTTACCGGACGGTCGGACGGCGGGCTACCCATTGCTCGCCGTCCGCAAGCCTGCGCCTACTGTTTACTTTTATATATCGCGTGTGAAGACACGGATCAAATCTGACGGAATGCGATCGTCAGTTGTTTATTCACACCATAGACCACGGAGTATGCTAGAGATGCCATCTTATAAAATAAAATAATAAACTAACTTCTACCCGCGTTTTCACTCGCGTAAATAATGTTTAAGCTATGCTAATCACTATCGGGATGAAGATGGCCTGTGTGTATTTTTAAACCAAAATTCATCATAATGGGTTAAAAATAATTTAGATTTTTTTACATAGGAATTTATAGAAAACCCCTGGCTATTTGTATATTAATTACCAATGTGGATAAAATTGCTTGTTCATTGATTTATATCTTCGTAAAAGGTAACTTGTTGATTCAATTATCCGATTGGCCCGCTCCAAGCTCTTAAGCAATCAGAGAGCGTTTGCGTTAATGTGAAAACCACTCGCACTCGGCACTCTAATAATGTCGTTGAGGCCGCTGAGGCATCTCTTGGTCTGTGGTCGCAATAGGTCACGGTTTCGAGTGTGTTTAGCGACCTGACTCCTTAGTCAAAATGTTTTTGGTACAATTATGACAAGGTTAAAAAGGTGTGCTATTGAAGATTGATTGAAGAATGTTGATACATATGGTGGTAGTCTAAAAACAATGCAAAAGAATCATACTACTTCATAATCTTTGAATCTTTTTATTATTTTTTTATTCTTGATAGATTCGTGCTTGAAAGCGACGATGCGGTCGACGATGGAGCGCGCTTACCTAGAAGTAACCTATTCACTCTTGACTTAAAGATTCCCGGATTGTAGCCATCAGTAAACACAGATTCCGGCAAGGAATTCCACTCCTTAGCTGTACTCACAATGAATGTGTAATCTTAGGAACTAATTATATTATTGTCTAGCACTCTTCCACTTTAGTATGACACGATTGGCGCAATGGTTGAGCGATTGTCTGCTGCGTTTTTTTTTAAGGTGGGAAATCATCCAATGATTGCTTCTACTCCGCCCTAGAATACGAGAAATCATTGGATGATTTCCAATTTTTGTAACACTCCAAAGCAATTACTAATACTTCTAGAAGTTCAGTACCAGAACGTCTCGTCCATGACTGAACCGAGCCAATGACATAGACGTGGGAAAAGTGTGTCATCTTTGCGATTGGAACATCATCTGAATCACTGAAATGTACCGAAACAGTGATATGTATCATTTGGAACATTTGGAACATCAGCTCAAAAGGTACAAACGGAACATTTGAAACATCGGCTCACAAGATACAAACGGAACATTTGGAACATCGGCTTCAAAGATACAAACAGATCATTTGAAACATCGGCTCACAAGATACAAAGGGAACATTTGGAACAACGGCTCAAAAGATACAAACGGAACATTTGAAACATCGGCTCACAAGATACAAACGGAACATTTGGAACATCGGCTTCAAAGATACAAACAGATCATTTGAAACATCAGCTCACAAGATACAAAGGGAACATTTGGAACAACGGCTCAAAAGATACAAACGGAACATTTGAAACATCGGCTCACAAGATACAAACGGAACATTTGGAACATCGGCTCCAAAGATACAAACAGATCATTTGAAACATCCGCTCACAAGATACAAAGGGAACATTTGGAACAACGGCTCAAAATATACAGACACTGAATCGTGATCTGTTACGTTGCGTCATATACACTAAAAGTTTTATTTAATTGAATTTTGATTTGAGAATTATTTAAAGCAGATGTTTTAGTTCAGGCCATTAATTATATTTAAACTATTTACGTTATAATTTGAATTTTAAAAAGACTGCTGGTCACTTAAAGTAAAGAGTGTTTCAGTGTTCAAATTGTTCCAAATCATGCACTTAAAACATTATTGATGTTCCAAGTTTAGTGTTCTTTCGGAACACTAAAATGTTTCGGAACAGTGAGTCGGTTAAGTAAAGAGCACACACGCCTACAATGACAGCTCCACTTCTGCTTTTTAATTAGTTGATTGTACTGCTAAAGACAATCAATAAGCTCTACAAACAAAATACCACCTCGTTTTACACAAAATCTTCGTGGAAGTGTGCCAAGGTCGGAGGAGAAAGGGCCGCATTGTTACAAGTCTCGGCACAATGGACGTGGACAAAACGTTGGATTGTTACAGTTTCAAACGTTTACACAACATTTTGGATTTATTTGTCTGTTTCACGGCTTAGAGGGTTGGTTGTATTAATTAAAGTTGATTAGGATTGACCAAGTTTTTTTAGGAAAAGGAGCCATTGTGGTTCAGTGTAATTACTGTTTTTTCTGAAATCATCCAATGACTTCTCCCACTCTAGGGCAGGGCGAGAGGGTATGTCAGACTTTTACTGACTAAAATCCACTCCTATGTTCCTCAGCGCGAACAAGAAGAAGAAGAGAGTTAGAAGCGAACCCATGGCCCCAGTAGGCTTCGACTCTGTTGGGCTCCTACGGTTTTGCTGCAGTCTCCTTGAGGCACGTGTGGAACACTACGCGCCGTCGACGACTCGGGCTGCTTCGCAGAAGGAGACTGAAACGACTATGACTTACGAATTTAAAACCATCTAATGACTTCTCGCGCTCTGGGTGGAGCGCGAGGGCGTGTCAGACTTTTACTGACTAAAACCACACCTGTGTCCTTGCTGCCCTTTGCGTTCTAGGACTACGGGTTTCCTTTTCAGAAATTCCCCGCGGTCCTAGCTAGCGGGCAACGGCCCTGCTGGGCCCCTACGGTTTGCTGACATCTTCTTAAGGAGCGCGTGGATCACTATGCGCTGTTGACGACTGGGCTCGGTCCGGTCAATTACCGGACAGCCGGACGGGAAGCTACCCATTACTCGACGTCCGCAAGCCCGCGTCTACCGTGGCTGGTAGTCGGGGTCAGAATCTCGGCGGCTGGTGCGTGAGGACATTCGTTCCCTTCCTTCGCTAGCTTTACTGCTTCGCAGAAGGAGGCCACCGCCTGCCATTCCTCCTCGCTTCGGACCATAGTCCGAACCAGATCTGTTGTGTTAATGATTGCAACAGCATGAAATTGGATTGGTTGGATATGGCCTCAACCGTGAAAGAACGGACATCCTCACGCCTCAGCCACCACCATAGGACATGACCCGGGCATCAGGAGTCGCCAGACGAATCCTGGCTACCGAAGTCGACGAGCAATGTCCGGTCAGAACTGAGCCTGAGTCTCCGACTGCTTGTAATGGTACACGCGCACCTCAAAGAGATGTCAGCAATACCGTAGGGGCACAGTAGGGCCGATGCACGCTAGGGCCAGGGGAATTTTTGAAAGAGATACGAATGGCAACTAAATGACACAGGTGGGTTTTTAGTCGGGTAAAGTCTGCTGCTTCAGCTGATTTATCGGCGTGCAGAAATTATGTCGTTTCCCTACTGCCACGCTGGCGAAACCACGGGCAAAAGCGAGTTTATAAAAACGAATTTATAACACAGATTTAATTAACTTCAAGAATAGAATAGAATAGAATAGAATAGAATAGAATAGAATAGAATAGAATAGAATAGAATAGAATAGAATAGAATAGAATAGAATAGAATAGAATAGAATAGAATAGAATAGAATAGAATAGAATAGAATAGAATAGAATAGAATAGAATAGAATAGAATAGAATAGAATAGAATAGAATAGAATAGAATAGAATAGAATAGAATAAACTTTATTGTACACCATAAAAGTAACACAACTTATCATCATCATGATCATCATCATCATTTCAGCCCAAAGACGTCCACTGCTGGACATAGGCCTCCCCCAAGTGTCGCCACAATGAACGGTCCTGTGCGTCTCGTATCCATCGACCGATGGATGGACACAACTTATACATAAACTTAAATCTATGGGTACAATGGCGGTCTTATCGCTAACAGCGATATCTACCAGACAACCTTAGGATGGATCGTAAGAATTTAAAATAATACAGGGGGAAGTCTGCGGTGTACTGCTAACAAATTGATTAGTCTCTATATATATAAAACACAATACATAACTATAAATATATATGTATACATACATATTATAATATGTTACACAACTTCATTAAAAAAGGGACGAAAAAAAAGAAGAAAAAGAAAGAATAAAATATGGTTGGTGGAAGAAATTAAATTACGTAGAACCAGGATAGTGTTAGAGAGAAAGGAAATGGTTTTTAATTAGATTTTTGAAAGAAACTAGTGACTGGGCTCAAGCAAAATTGTAACTGTATATTTTTGTTAAAAAAAATCTTATTAATCCATTCTCATGTTTTACATATTAGCCATAGTTTACTATAAGCACTTACTCTGTATCATATTTTGTGTATAGCTGACGGTTACCTAAGTAAAATAAAATAAAAAATAAAAATAAAAATAAAAATAAAAATAAAAATAAAAATAAAAATAAAAATAAAAATAAAAATAAAAATAAAAATAAAAATAAAAATAAAAATAAAAATAAAAATAAAAATAAAAATAAAAATAAAAATAAAAAATATTACGCTAAGCCATAAATTGCCTATGAATAAACAAAATCATCGGAAATAATGCTACCAACAACAACTCTCAAAGAACTTGTACAACATTACAACTTTAATTTAGTTGACCCGTTAAACATCGGTCACTTCAATCTTCTAAGAAACTGCGTCTACGCATGTCCAATCGTTCAGACCTATCAAAACATCACTTGCCATTCAAAACACCGCTCTATCTCCATACACTAAGGTGCAAAGTTAAATCCAAGATGCACGTGAGAGAGGTCTAGATAAAACGGCCATGTTCTGCTTTTAATTAAGGCTAGTTTAATGTAACAACGTCTTATCTGACGTGCTGCTTCGCCCCGCGGCGTTGCCTGTTTCTCGTGGGAATTTAGTTTTCTTAAAACTTTATTTTGTAGCAAGATGGAACTTTTAGGTCTAAGCAGTCATCGGGAAGGAAGTCTTTAGCTTTCTTGTCTACCGGTCTATTCGGAGACCCTATCTCAGTAACAATTGTGCAAGGCTAAAGGAATATAGTAACTGTAACTAGACTAGGGATTACAGAGAAATAGTGACAAAGCTTAGCTACAACCTTAGGGTCTTTAAGTCAAGAGTGAATAGGTTACTTCTAGGTAAGCATGCTACACCGTCGATAACATCATGTGAGACTTACCTTACCATGCATACGGTGGAGGTGTGCCCCGCCTGGGCAGAGCACCGCCGTGTCCTCGTGGGGGCGATCGGCGGCGGCGATCTCTCGCACCGGGCCTTGGTACAGGCCATGGTCCGGAGTGAGGAGGAGTGGCAGGCGGTCTCCTCCTTCTGCGAAGCAGTAATGCTAGCAAAGGAGGAGGCCGCACATGCACGCGCGAGGCAATGGCCCTCGCGCCCCAGCCACCGGGATTCCGATCCTGATATCCGGCCACCGTAGGCGCGGGCTTGCGGACGGCGAGCAATGGGTAGCTCGCCGTCCGACCGTCCGGTAACCGTCCGGACCGCGCCCAAGTCGTCGACGGCGCGTACTGTTCGACGCGCGCCTCAAGTATATGTCAGCAAATCGTAGGGGCCCAGCGGGGTCGAAGCCTACTGGGGTCATGGGTGATGCGAAAGAGATCCCCGGGGCCCTGGAAAAAAGGCAAAGAAGGAACAAGAGTGAGTTTTTAGCCAGTAAAAGTCTGACACTATCTTCCACTCCGCCCAAGGGCGGGGGATGTCATTAGATGATTTTCCCACCCGGAAAAAAAAAAAAAAAAAAAAAAACACCTACAGTAAAGGAGTCATTCATAGTGTGGGGCAACGATTTTTTTTTTTTATATGAAGGAAAATAAAGCAAAAAAGAGAGAAAAGAAAAGAAAAAGAAAAGTCAAAATAGAAAACAGAAAACAGAAAGGGTTTTACAAAAAAAAAACCGACATCAATAAAAAAAAACACTAAAAGGATCAAAATAACTTTAATTTCGGAAGTCGGTGTTTCTCGGTATTGTTGGTTTCTTATTTAACACCGACTGTTTTTTTAGTGAAATCGGTTTTTTTTTTTCATCAAATGTTACTTTTTGACTGTAAATATGCTTAAGTTCTCGATGAAAATACCAAAATCACTATATGGTTGCCTATAATATTTGAGGAGTTCCCTCGATTCCTCATGGATCTCATCATCAGAACTGGATTTTGAAAAAATGGGACCAATCTGGAAGCATATCCATATTAAGAGGGAAAAAAAAATTGCAAATCGGTCCATAAACGACAGAGTTTTGAGATAACACATAAAAAAAAATACAACCGAATTGATAACCTCCTCCTTTTTTTAGAAATCGGTTAAAAAGAGAATAGAAAGTAAAACAAAAGCAAAGAAAAGAAAAGAAAAAAGATAAAAGAGAGAATGTATCAAACATACACGCATACAAGTTCAATCAACTGGTATGAGTTATGTAAAGTTATTCTGAAAGCAGTCGTAACTCAAGTTCGGCCATTATTGGAAGCCGCAGGGTTCAGTAGGTTAATACGTGGACTACCTGATGTAGCGGCATAAATATTAATGGAACCCTAAATTGATGGTAGTAGTATCATTTGCAACACTGACTTAGGATGATAGTAATTATGAGTGATTTTATTTATGGGGACTGAATTTCAAAGGGAAATAAACACAAAATATAACACACATTACATTATTTATTCATAGTATATTTCTCATTTCTTATACTAGTTCTTATTAATTAATTAATTAATCATCTTAAATCTAATTTTGCTATTTTATCATTTTAATTCTAATTTTATAATTCTAATTAAGTATTATTTTATAAATTATAATTTTAATTATTGTATTTATTTATTTTTATATACATATCATTTATATTTTTAAATATTAGAAAAAACACATTAAAAAAAACATTTAAAAATATAAAAAATCTTATCTTATCTTATAGTGGGGCTGGCCCTAAACCAGAGCACTTCGACCCTTCTGGATCTTTTGTGCTAAGAGAGAGGAATCTCCTAACGATACGCGCCGTGTCTAGGAGTACTGCTTTCTGGATCAGGCCCTTGATCCAGCTGCCTAACGAGAGCCTCCTCAGATGTTGTTCGAGGCTCTTGGCTATTAAGCCATTGGCCGTTACGACTATCGGCACAAAGATTGCTCTATCTACTTCCCACATGTCGACAACCTCGCGAGCTAAGTCAAGATACTTTAGTTTGCTTATCTTTCTCAGCTTTCACCAGGTTCTCGTCATGAGGGACCACTATATCAACAATCATTGTGCGACGCTCTAGTCGATCTATCACCACTATATCAGGTTTATTGGCAACAATAGTCCTGTCAGTGATGATAGATCGATCCCAATATAACGTGATATTGCCATTGTCGAGAACTGGGTCGGGCACATACCTATAGTACGGTGCCTCTGATTCCACAAGATTGTATTTAAGAGCAAGTTGCTGGTGGATAATCCTGGCTACGAGGTTGTGTCTATGCAAATAGTCTCCGTTAGCTAGATGAGAACACCCAGAAATAATGTGTCGGATTATTGTATTATTATTAACACCACCAGTCACATCGTTCACCATCATAATCTGCTGTGCATTGGCAAACTGGTTCCCTGTTGATGATGAGGCGGATAGTAATCAACTCCAGTCTGACATTAACAATGTAATCCAATGCAGGGGCGCCGACTTTTAGAAAACCTCATGGGTGCTCGTGCTCATTTGATGGACTCGAAAAAGTGGCGAAGTGTGAGAAGAGAAATGCACACTGATTGACCGACAAATAAATAAATGTCCTACTTACATACTGCTTAGTTAATTACTAATTTTGTTTGATAAAAATATAAAATGAAACCATTATATAAAAATTAAACTAGTTTTTATTATCAAGAAATATTATAATTTATACGTATCCTAAAAGGCGATTACTGATCTGTTTTTTTGATGTCTATTCTCAGGGGTGCTCAGCACCCACTGTTTATTTCTCATGGGTGCTCGAGCCCCCGAGCACCCACGGAGTCGGCGCACCCTGATCCAATGGAGTAAATCTAATAAACTGTATTTTAATGCCAATAAGTGCTGTGTGATGAGCTACAGCCGCGCGCATACTCCATTGCGCCATCAGTACGAGATGGACAGCGTAGTAATGCCGCGCGTCACGTAGGTTATGGACCTGGGGGTACAGATGGTGCCCGAGTTGACGTTCCGTAAACACATAGTAAAGGTGTGCGGCAGAGCTTATAGAAACCTCGGTTTCATCCTGAGACAATGTAAGAATTTTAGCGATACGGCTGCTGTCAAAGTTCTATATAAAACACTTGTAAGGAGCCACCTAAAGACCAGTTCCATTATTTGGAATCCTCATGAGAAAAAGTACAGCCTCTTCTTGGAAAAGATCCAAAATAAATTTACGATATTTCTGTACTTGAAACAATACGGGGTTTATCTTAATTTTTACTTTTTTATATTTCTTGCGTCGAGGTTTTTTTAAAACTTTAAGTTTTTAGGGTTCCATACCTCAAAAAGAAACGGAACCCTTATAGGATCACTTTGTTGTTTTTATCTTGAGAACGCGTGGAGGTATCGAGTTGAAATTAAAACCATACCACTCAAGTCTGTGGTCCCTTGAAGCTGTAAAAAATTCAAACTTCTAAGTTAACGAAAAAAAGAGATACGGCCGTTTATATCGCAAAAAACGTGATTCCCATTGACCTAGAATCCTGATATTTGGCATGGAGCAAGTTCTTATAGCACAAGTATAGGAAAAAATCTGAAAATTACAAATTTGTAGTAACGTCACAAAAAAAATACTTTTCTTTCGATTCGGAAAAATCTTCAAAAAGACTCCATTCGGGAATTCAACATAGGTAAGTTTGTACGGAACCCTCAGTGCGCGAGTCCAACTCACACTTGCCCAATTTTTTTTTTGTTAAGGGCGGTACGAGGTCAAAGTGACCCCGTATTAAACTAGATATACTACTACATTCTGTTTTAGTAGGCCTGTTAGATCTCTTCGTCATCAGAATTGACCATGTCTTCAATAAGTGGTAATGTGGGTAAGTACCAACAAAACTCACTCGAGTCACAATCAAAAGTTATTTAATTTCACAAAATATCTTCCTTGTAGAATTTTACTAATAATTAGGAAATCACTTATTCTACAGTACTATACTCGTATTACGAAACTAAAAGAGGATTATTCGGAACAATAGCGATTCGTAGAATAAGTGGAACGCTCGCCGTTGATGTTCGGTTAAACTGATGGCCCTACTGACCATCGCCTCAACGCTCCGACAGACTAACAAGCGTCAAATCTTGTTCCGACGTATCTCTCTGTCTATACGCCGTTCATCGAGATATAAGTACTAACGTACTAGAAAAGCTACGTCAAATAACTGAATTGTCCTATTTTCGTAATTTGAATCTTTAGTTCGCTGCAGCGCTAAAATAATAACAATTCGTCTAAACCGTAACTAATTTACCACAGCGCTAGATTTGCTGCGGAAGTGTATTTATTCTCGGCAAAAAGGTCTTAAGCGCCATGTAAATCACGGTACTTACATACACGGTACGCGTTTACATCGACAAAGTGCGGCGCGATCGCCGCAGTTGAACGAGACAAAGTAGGAATTTACGGTGTCTTCTCTAGTACGTTAGTACTGTAGAGAGGGAAGGCGCAAATGAAAGGCTTTATGTTCTTGAGAGTATTATTATTATATAGCCTTTAGCTCTTTCATTATATTTTTACATATATAATATATATGTCCGTTCCTTGACGTCTCTCTTTCTTCTTCCTAGGAACGTCAGTCCTAACTAAACTTTTTTATTACGTAAACCTTAAAAGTCTAACATGCCAGTTTTGCAAGTTAGTAATTAGTAGTGAAACCTACTCGGTTGCTACATGAGCTACGCCCCTACGAATAGAAATGCTGAGGATCGCAAAGCAATTCTATTCCAAAAAAAACTTTTAAGGTTTAAGTATAACCTGCCTATTACCTAACACAGATGTCCCTACCTATGGAGGAAAGTAATTTTTATAGTGGTGGTCGTCTCTTTATGAGCGAACCTAAGTCATGACGAACGATAAGCAAAATTCAAAATCTATTCACAATTCTACTATGCGCTAACTTGGCGCTCACTATTCAACGTTGTCATGCTTAGACCCCACCGCGGCAAAACCTCGAATAAAAGCCACGGTGCTGCACCCTAATTGTCATAATTGACATCTATCCAGAAGGGATCTAACATGATATAAACTACAACTCTTACGGTTATGACTTTAACCTCATCGGACGCTCATCGTGTCAGAGAAGTCGTATTTATTCGCTTTGGCGTGCGAGAGGTACCGGGTAACAATTAAGTATATATTTTCAGACATAGAAGTCTGACAGATCCAGAAAAACAACTAGTTTGGCTACACGGAACCCCTCGCAGCCAAAGCGAATAAATACGACGAGTGAGCTAGCACAGCAGGCGAGGAATATACGCCTGGAGATATATGAAAGCTGAGTGATTTTATATATTAGTAGAATAGTAATTTGTATAAAAGGAGAGATGATGTTCTCGGGCACAGACGAAGTATGCTTCGAGGAATTTATCGCCGATTTTAGGCAGACCGCCAGGTCAAACGATTGGTTGGAGAGTGATTATGCTCTCATACTAGGAGGCTACTTACGTGGGGCGGCAAGCCACTATTACAAATATACGTATAATTACGATATGGACTTCGCGACGATAAGCAAGTTATTGAGAGAGGAGTTCCCATGCGGGTGTTTTAATTGTAAAGAACGTGCAGCGACTGCAACATTAGTAGCATTTAATACTGAGGATAAAACCGCAGATTTGATTAGAGAAGGTGGACCATCAAATATTTTAAATAAAATAAAACCTCACAGTACTTATATCTCGATGACGCCGTCATATTCATATCTTTCCTGAACTAAACCAAATTGAAGTTGCAGTCTCAGCACGGCAGACTAGACTATGTTTTTTTTAACTGCACTGCAAGGACATACGAGGCATATTGCGCCTCGTTCCACACTAGCAACTTTTTTTTTAGTAGGGAAAATCATCTAATGACAAATCCCGCTCTTGGGCGGAGCGAGAGATAGTGTCAGACTTTTACTGACTAAAAACCCACTCCTGTTCCTTCGTTGCCTTTCATACCAGGGCCGAGTCTTCCTTTCAGAATTAGACCCTTGGCCCCAGTAGATTTCGACCCTGCTGGCCCCCTACGGTTTGCTCACATCTCCTTGAGGCGCTTGGAACAGTACGCGCCGTCGACGACTTAGACTCGGTCCGGATGGTTACCGGACGGTCGGACGGCGAGCTACTCATGCACTGACAATGTTAAGATTTATAATAAGCATTATTAATTTATGATAACTGGTTATTGATATGAGTGTTCTATGTACCTACATAACATTAGGACATATCGCAGTTTTTCTGTGTGACCTGGTATTTTTTTCGTACAGTGTAATGGTTTTTCAAAATGTCTGCGATTTTGTAGTGTTTATCGCGAATACCGGTTTCCTTCCTTATACTGAGAGCATGGCAGTAATTAATAACTCTGTTTTGCACTATGTACTGATAATAGCTACCTACACATAGGCACATCATCATCTTTCTGCCCTTGTCCCGTGTTATTTGGGGTCGGCGCAACACGTTTTTTTCTTCCATTCTGCCCTGTCACTCGTCATACTATCACTAACTTCCTTTTCTTTCATATCACTCTTCACACAATCCATCCATCTTTTCTTTGGTCTCCCTCTCCCTCTCCATCCATCCACATGTAAACTCATAACTCTTTTAGTAACATGCGTTTCATCTCTCCTCTTCACATGACCCACTCGCGCCACTTTCAAACTTCCCCTAATATAGGCACATACAGATAAAATTGAAGTGTCTGTTGGTAATATCAAAATAATATTTTTTTATTAAATGCGGATAAAAGTATAATTGATACCAATAGCAAAAATGCATTTTTTTATATCTGTCGATATGTCTGTTTGTTCCAGATTAGTAATATTCAATAAAAAGTAGATGTCACTTTTTTTCGGTCGGAAAATCATCTTTTAACATTCCCCGCTCTTGGGTGGAGCCAGAGCAAGTGTTAGACTTTTACTGACTAAAAACCCACTCCTGTTCCTTCGTTGCCTTTTGTACCAGGGCCGAGTCTTCCTTTCAGAATCAGACCCTTGGCCCCAGTAGGCTTCGACCCTGCTGGGCCCCTACAGTTGCTGACATCTCCTTGAGGCGCGCGTGGAACAGTAGGCGCCGTCGACAACTTGGGCTCGGTCTGGACGGTTACCGGACGGTCGGACGGCGAGCTAGCCATTGCTTGCCGTCCGCAAGGCCGCGCCTACGGTGGCCGGAAATCGAGATCAGAATCCCGGCGGCGGTTGGGGCGTTAGGACCGTTGCCTCTCGCGATCGGCCGCTTCCTTTGCTAGCATTACTGCTTCGCAGAAGAAGGCGACCGCCTGCCACTCCTCCTCACTCTGGACCATGGCCTGTACCAGGGCCCGGCGCGAGAGATCGCCGCCACCGATTGCCCCCGAGGACACGGCGTTGCTCTGCCCAAGCACCAACACCTCCACCGTGTGCTCCACCGTGTCCTCCACTATTTTGGGTTCAAAATAACACGGTGCGAAGTAACTATCATTAAACTAATTTGCAATATTCTGAAAATCTTTTAAATAATTGTATCACGCCAAAAACCTTGTTTAAAACGTAAGAAACGTTTTTAAACTAAAACAAAACGATCCAGTTAATAACTACTCATTCCATTTGAGAACATATTAAACTCTGTATATAATTATACTAATTAGGCAAGATCTAGACCGCAAATTCCAACAATAATACCACGCAGGAACGCGATTAGTATCATCTTAAATGTAATCTTAATAGTTCAGTGAACGATTTTCATCACATTACATTGTATATAATTGAAATCGTGATAAATGTGACATTGGCAATGTGTAAAGGAAGTTTTTGTTTATATTATGAGACAGCAAAGTGAACTGGAATGAATCAGAATAACCCGCCAAGTGCGAGTCGGAGTCGAGCATGAAAGGTCCCATTCTGCCCGTATCAAAAAAATGGCAAAAAATTGCGTCTGTTATTTATTTATTTAATAACACATACAATTGTTTTAACAGGCATACCCAAGATAACAAATGTAGTCGCAAAATAGCTATAACTCAGAGACGCCACCCACAGACTGATCAAATATTCATTAGTGTAGTAGTAGGCAACATACATACATGATAGTCGATGATCTGTCTCAAGCAGCGCCCTGAAGAACCGGCACAAGTTACACAGAGGACAACACACTTATTGTCACCCTCTCAAATTCCGCCAATGTGCAAGAAAAAATATCTAACCGCAGAGAGACGTTATTAAGTATTTCAACCGCCCGAGTCACGGGTGCGAACTTTAACAGATTTTTGCGGGCTACCGGGACTTTAAACAGCCTTTCTCTCGGTCCTGGGCGCAGTCTACTGTTTGGAACGAGCAATCTCAACGATTCCAGTATTTGAGTATTTCCAGTGTTGTATGGAAGCCCCACTTAAATATTCATTTTATTCTGTTTTTAGTATTTATTGTTAGAGTAAATACATCATCTGTGAAAATTTCAACGGTCTAGCTATCACGGTTTATGAGGTACGGCCTGGTGACAGACAGATGGACAGCGGAGTGATAGCATTAGGGTTCCGCTTTTGCCCTTTGGGTACTGAACCCTAAAAAATAGCATTCTTGTTATTATGCAGTCTGGGGCAAGAGGGAATGGGATGCGGAGGCCACCTTCTGCGAAGCGGCAATGCTAGCGAAGAAGGGAATGAACCTCTTTAGCCTCAGCCGTTGCTACTGGAGACGCCCTGTAAGATCATGCCACAAAGACATGCCAGCAAAACCGTAGGGGCTCAGCAAGGTCGATGCACGGGCCACGGGAAATTTCTGAAAAGGAAACCTGTGGTCCTACAAAACATAGGGGTGGTGTACCGCAGGCGCGGGCTTGCGGACGGCGAGCAATGGGTAGCTCGCCGTCCGACCGTCCTGTAACCATCCAGACCGAGCCCAAGTCGTCGACGACACGTGCCTCATGGAGATGTCAGCAACAGTAGCTCAGCAGGGTCGAGCCTAGTGGGGCCAAGGGTCTGATTCTGAAAGGAAGACTCGGCCCTGGTACGAAAGGCAACGAAGGAACAGGAGTGGGTTTTTAGTCAGTAAAAGTATGACACGCCCTCCCGCTCAACCCAAGTGCGCGAAAATTCATTGGATAATTTCCCACCTAAAAAAAAAACATGTTTTTCTTAATTATATTTTCTATTTTTTTAATATTCACCTACCATGTTGTCTCTTCACCCTTGGTGGACTGATAGAGAATGCCTAAAGGCATGAACTCCGCCTTTGTAGGTTTGGGTTGCATGAAGTTTTAGTAAATAAATAAGTTACTACAAAACACTATTCCGATTCAAGAGCTCACTCTATTCGCTCATTGAGCTACAAGTCAAAAGTCATAGTAACGCATGCGCAGATTCCGATATCACTGCGTACATGTATATGTTGCAGTCAAAACTCTTAACCAGTCAAAAGTACTATTGACTAGAAAAATCAGTCAAAAGTACTTTTGACCGCATGCTTTAGTCAATAATACTTTTGACTAAAATAACAGTTAAAAGTACTTTTGCCCAATGGAGCTGGTTAAAAGTACTTTTGACTAAGTGATTCCGTCAAAAGTGGTTTTGACTGGTCGTATCAGTCAAAACTCTTAAAAAGTTAAGGTTGTCGATAAAAATAACGACAAAAGCACTTAAAAACTTTTTTACTCATTATTAGTGGAGAACGTGCTGATAGTAGAAAAACTATGAGTGACTACGAAAAGAAAGAACGCTTTTTGCAAAGAATTTTAGCGATAGAAGATATGAAAGATTATAGTCATTTCAATGTTATGATAAAATAAAAATTTGAAAAGTTTACAATGGATGTGGAAGACCCGAAATTTGATGAAAAGAAAACACCATTACAGTACAGTAAACAGTAGAGTTAATAGTGCTTTTGACTGATGCTTTATTGCAGTTAAAACTACTTTTGACGAAGAGCGTCAGTCAAAAGTACTTTTAACCGCAAATTTGCAGTCAAAAGTACTAATAACCAATAATTTTCAGTCAAAACCACTTTTGACCAACCTGTTCAGTCAAAAGTACTTTTGACTGATTTTGCTAGTCAATAGTACTTTTGACTGGTTAAGAGTTTTGACTGCAACATATACAATATATCGCACGCACAGATCTGCGATCAAAGATTATATGAGTGGAAATTAACGGTTGTGGTCGAGTTTAATGCCTACTATACTACACTGCGATCTCATCAAAAAGCTTAAAGTCACCCAAAGGGCAATGGAAATGGCTGGCTATGCTCTTAGTTTCCTTACGTGGTCGCATTAAGAATGGAGATACTCGCAGGAGAAGTAATGTCGCTGATATAGTATGAAAAATCGCCAAACTTAAGTGGCAGTGGGCTGAGCACATTGCTCGTAAAACAGATGGCCGATGGGGCCGAAATATTCTGATTCGATCACGCAAGGAAATTCTGAGCATACCTAGCCCTTTCCATTGCCCTTTAGGTGACTTTAAGTCTTCTGATGAGGCACATTGTGAGCGACCACGTTTCGGAGGCATATGTCAACACTGGCAACATGTACTGGTCATAGACTTTCGTCTTGAGACACTGTGGTATGATGGACGAGCAGATACCGCGCAGCTTTCCATACGCCGCCCAGCCCAGTCGAATTCGACGGTCTACGGAGGAGCTCAGCACAATGCTCAATGACCTCAGTAGAGCTACCGAAAGAGTGGGACTTAAAATGAACATGGACACAACCAAACTCATGATAAATAGCCATGTAGCACCCACTCCTATCAAGATCGGACACTCTACACTCGAAGTTGTGGACGATATACGTTTACCTCGGACAGACAGTCCAGTTAGATAGATCTAATTTCGAGAAAGAGGTCGACCGACTTTTGTAAAAAATGGAACCCTTATGGATTCGTCATGTCTGTCTGTCTGTCCGTCCGTATGTCACAGCCACTTTTTTCCGAAACTATAAGAACTATTCTGTTGAAACTTGGTAAGTAGATGTATTCTGTGAACCGCATTAAGATTTTCACACAAAAATAGAAAAAATAAATTTGGGGGTTCCCCATACTTAGAACTTAAAATTAAAAAAAAAAAAACATCAAACCCATACGTGTTCATATCTATGGATAGGTCTTCAAAAATGATATTGTGGTTTCTAATATCATTTCTTTCTAAACTGAATAGTTTGCGCGAGAGACACTTCCAAAGTGGTAAAATGTCCCCCCCCCCCTGTAACTTCTAAAATAAGAGAATGATAAAACTAAAAAAAAATATGATGTACATTACCATGCAAACTTCCGCCTAAAATTGGTTTGAACGAAATCTAGTAAGTAGTTTTTTTTTAATACGTCATAAAGTTTGTACGAAACGCTCAGTGCGCGAGTCCGACTCGCACTTGCCCAGTTTTTATAATATTATCTTCGAGATTTTTCAATTTTAGTTCTTATGTGGCGTCATATATATCATTTCACCTTTTAGTAGTAGATACATCCAAATTTCACCAGTTATGATAATGATGACGATGAAGGTAGAAAAAAGTCCAGCTCATCTCATATTTCTTCATGTCGTATCTATTGGGACAACATAATCATCAGCGTCGGTAATGTTTTGTGACATTTGGCGCACAGTACGCGTACGGGAAGCTTTGCGGTCGTCAAGTACGCATGTACAGTCAGCAACGGCAGCTAATGTATTGTTGTTAAATTATTATTATTTATATTGCCACATATCCTGCTGGTAATGTCGTGTTGCACGGCAAGGTTACTGAAATTAGATTAAAATGTTATGGTCAACTTTTAATAAAAGTTTGTTTTTTTGTTTGTAGGAGGTAATCTCTGAAAGTACAGCCCCCCTAGCCAAGTTACGATCGTTTCGTTTGCGTCGAACGCCTCGAGTAGGCCACGCCTCCGATTGCTTTGATCTGACGTCATCTCCCCCCCTAGCCAAGTTACAATCGTATCGTTCGCGCCGAACCCCTCGAGTAGGCCACGCCTCCTATTCCTTTGTTCTGACCACGTGACTGAATGACGTCAGAACAAAGGAATCAGAGGCGTGGCCTACTCGAGGCGTTCGGCGCGAACGATATGATTGTAACTTGGCTAGGGGGGCTCAACGCTCAGTCACGTGGTCAGAACAAAGGAATCGGAGGCCTACTCGAGGCGTTCGGCGCGGCTAGGGGGGCTGGTCCAATTGCTAAAGTTTTTCACCGATAGAAAGCTGCTTTATTCCTGAGTGACATAGGCTATATTTTATTTACGTGGGCGAAGCCGGCGCAAAAGCTTGTGTACAATATTGTTTGTTATTTCTTTTTTGGGTGACCTTGGAAAAGCATGTTGTCAGGATATTTTTTTATCATTTTTTGAAGAGTTTTTTTGCTAGTACGAATATGTCACTCTGTTGGTATACAAATACTAATTAAACAATAAAATAAAAAAATAAAAATACAGTTCGATTTTGAGTCGATTTTTCAGAGCAAACTTAACCATATTAATGATAGGGATTATTGAACCCTCAGTACGCGAGTCCGACTCGCACTTGCCCAGATTTTTTTTCTTGTTTCAGATGTCTACAGATATGTTCACGCGGACCTGACCGCGATACAGCACAGAGATGAGCGGAGCAGTGTTGAGAAAAAGAGTCGTCTATCTATACTCCACTCCGCTACTGTGGAAACACTCACTACGTTTCACTACTGTCTCCGCCTTAGTGGGCATACCCCTTTAATCCATCAATAGCTACTCCTTTTCGAGGTTCATTGTCATACAACCACTCTTACGTGATTATGATGTTATTACACATCTTTCTCTAAATATTTTGGATACACAACTATCTTGTGGATATTATCTAGGCTTCTATAGAAATCAAAACACTAAAACTAATCTAGTGTAAAACTAATCTAGTAAAGACCTCTGAAAATCTGTTATTTTAAGTGAACTTTGACCCTCCATAATGTACTCATATATTAAAAATATAAAAAAGTACATCAATAGAAAGTATGCCTTGCACTTAATCTAGATTCTGAATGATGACAATTTTTCTGAAAAACTTTTAAGGGTTTAAAAAAAAACACGTATTTTCTAGAACAAGTTCTGTGAAATATTCGGAATCACGGAATTACCGAATGCCAACAAAGTTTTCAGGCGTAATCTCTCTTTTTTTGCATTGCCTCTTCGTCAAACATTGCATTGGATTGCGTTAGATGAAGCAACAAGCTTTTAAACCATGCTCGATGTTGACGATAGGCGAGTGGAAAAGGAGCCCATACACACAAGCAGCATATTGCCAACGGTAGAGGTAACTGCAGCTGTCGACCTACAGTGACATCACACGACGGCTGCAGCTGATCTTCAAAGTTGGAATATCGACGGCTGCCATCGACGCGTCAACAGCTGCCACCGCCCCTTGTCGCCGGCTACATGCCGCTTGTGTGTTGCTCTTAGGGCTATATTTCACCGGGACACCATGGCGGCGCGACCAGTTGCCGCTACCAACAAAATGTATACAGCTCTATAGAGAGTTACTCACCTGGTGTCCGTTTGGTTGCGTTGTAGCGACATCTATGGCTTCACATAGGAACTAATCCTGCATCGCGCAATCAAAGTTCTCCGCGCGATTAGAACATATAAAACAGCCCGAAATCATCTATCGGGCAATAGCCCACCAGACATAACACCCGTCTGGCCGGAGAATCCTCCCTTTTCAGCGGAGGTATGTGGGACTTTACTCTCTGTTCCACATACCTCTAAACTGGTGACCCTCGACAAAGAACGTAGCGCAGCCTTCGTGCAGCTACTGCTTCGTGAAGTCATCATCACTTCCTCAAGCTTTCGAGCAGCGAGCCATACAGCCAGCACCCACGGCTATAAAGGGTATCCTGACCACCAGCATGCCTACCAGATCATACCTGGTCATCACCCTCAGCCTCATCAGCGACCTTGGCGAATCACACTGCACCTTCGGCCAGTCATATGAAGAGCCACGAAGAACCTCTCCTGGTCGACGCCAGCAGTCAAGCCACTACGTCGCACAGCACCGCTCCGACTCACTGGAGCCAGCAGCACTACTCCGACTCACTGGAGCCTGCAGCATCATCCCGACTCACTGGGACATCATCACCCCGACTCACTGGGGCATCATCCCGACTCACTGGGACATCATCACCCCGACTCACTGGGGCATCATCCCGACTCACTGGGACATCATCACCCCGACTCACTGGGGCATCATCCCGACTCACTGGGATAGCAACACCCCGACTCACTGGGGCATCACCGCAGACAGTTCCGACTCACTGAGAACTATGCGGCATTCGGTTCCGACCTACTGGAACCATCCTACCACTGGCCTGGCACGCATCAAGAAGCATCAAGAACCATCGATCTCCGATCTCCGGAGGGGAGTGATGTAGCGACATCTATGGCTTCACATAGGAACTAATCCTGCATCGCGCAATCAAAGTTCTCCGCGCGATTAGAACATATAAAACAGCCCGAAATCATCTATCGGGCAATAGCCCACCAGACATAACACCCGTCTGGTTGGAGGATCCTCCCTTTTCAACGGAGGTTTGCGGGACTTTACTCTCTGTTCCACATACCTCCACAGCGTAATCAATTTGGCGGAGCGAACAATTCGGACGCGTATACTTTTTTGACATGATAAACATGATGCGCCAGTGATCAAGCACAGTTGCAATTGTTAGTGCGGCATTAGTTTAAGTCTTTTACTAACCATTGGACCCATGTAGTCTTAAATAAAAAATTTTGAGATCCATTTTGATACTGTTTCAGTGTGGTGTAGCGACTCTAGTGTCTGTATGGTGTCTAGTTTGGTAGCTTACGGACTCCATGGCGATGCGACCAGTCGCCACTATCAACAAAATGTATACAGCTCTATAGATAGTTACTCACCTGGTGTCCGTTTGGTTGCGCAACCAAACGGACCAGCTCGGACGCCAGTCCGGCCGCCAGTGACGCCCCCACCAAAGAGTATGTTAGGGCTTTATTTTACCGGGACACCATCGCGGCGCAACTGGTCGCGCCTCCATGGTGTCCCAGCGAAATATAGCCCTTAGAGAAAAAACATAGGCAAAGAGACAGAAATACTTCATTTGTTATTATCTACAACCAGAAAATAATCAAAATGTCTGACATTTAACAGATTATGTAAGAGCTGAACATAATCATAAAAGAAACAATGGTCGTGCGTGCTTTTAATTTGTCATTACAAACATAAAGTATCTATTAACTTTCTCATAATTAAAGTTGACTTTTTGAACTGTAATGTTTATTATTAAGTTTAACATTTTGTTTAGGAACCCAACTTTGATTGATTGTAATATCAGCCTACCACTTTCCCAAACAAAGGTTTAGGTATCATGTCTTACTGTAATTTAGTCTATTTGAATTCAGCAGAAAAGAGCAATCAGAGCCAATTATAGTCTCAACTAGCGTGATGCTCTTAGGGAACTATTTAATGATGTTAAAATCATGACCGTACCTTACATGATGGTACCGTGTCAATACGTTGTTTCCTTAAAAATTATGTTGACACCGTGCTCATAAAGAATCTTAAATTTTTTAGCAAAAGATGCGACAAACATCCGGCAGACGTACCTTTTGCCAAAAAGTATTGATAGAAGCCCTCAATTTATGCGTTTATTTTACGGCCTGCTGCGGTGCCGATGCGGTGTACGTTACTCTTTTACGGGGGCGTCATTTTTGTTTCTCTTTGATGATTTTCAACTAGAACACTAACAGTAGGTAATGTTTCTTCGACAAAGTATATTGGCTTGACTGATGTCGCATCACTGGCATACATACGCACGGCAGTCAGATACGTTTTCAATTTAGCCCTGTACCATGACGTTTAAAGTAAGATTGTTTCATTCTTATTTCTAGTGTGGGTAAGAGATTTATTTATTTATTTATTTTAGGAAACTCAACAGTTTATTTGTAAATTTACATGGGTTAAGAAGGCCCACCCACTATCAATGAACAGCCCAATGTAGCTGCGTGAAAGATCATGAAAGATCATGTAAAAGTGATGTCTACACACGCTGCACATTGATAGCGAAATGATGACAATTATCACTTAAACCAATTACAGAGTTTCACGGCATTTATAAAACTAGGTTAACCAGAAAGTGGTGTAAGGAAAGAATAAAAAAATAAAATAAAAAATTGAAAGGGTAAAAATAGACCATTAAGGAATATTATTACAATTAATCAGGTGAAGAACAAAATATTAAATCGTGAAATCTAAACAGTAAGATTCAATTTACATTAAATAATTAGAGCTAGCGCGAAATGAGTTACGGTGCAATTTGTCTACTAAACAATATCTGCTTAACTTGTTTCCGGTATGATTGTTTGGATAAAAGAAATATATCGACATTTTCAAAATACTCGGAGTATATGCGAGGCAGTCGGGTCATAACAGCGTTTCTCCCATATTTTGTGCGGCAGCCAGGGATACTGAATAACTTGGAGATGGCGCTAGACAACCTGTATAGCTCTGTCTCTTACCCACACTGAAATAAGATTGATACAATCTTACTTTGAACGTCATGGTAACCCCCTTTGGCTGCTAACGTACTGCAACCGGCCGGTTACGGGACGTAACCAGCGGCACGGTAAACGTGTGGCAGCGATCCGACATGAAACGTCTAAATTGAAAGAGCCCCTAAAGTGTAGGTCTGACACACGTCATGGCTGTGGCCGATTTTGTGATTGGTAGTGTATTTGCAACCTATCCGTACTCACGCGCCCCAATCCTAAGGTTTATGAAGAGCCCCGTCGCCAGATAGACGTGTTTTTTAACTGACATCAAAATAAAGGAGGAGGTTATCAATTCGGTTGATTTTTTTATCTTCAAATTTTTTTTATATGTTTGTTACCTCAGAACTCCGTCGTTTATGGACCGATTTGCAAAATTTTTTTTTCCCCTAAAAGGATATGCTTCCAGATTGGTCACATTTCAGAATCCAGTTCTGATAAATAATTCACTAAAACTAATAGTTCACTAAAAAAAACTAAAGTTATTTTGATCCTTTTAGTGTTTTTTTTTTTTTAAGTCGGTTATTTCTTTTTTTGTAAGAAGTTTTTTGTTTTATACATAATAGCACAGTAGGTGAATGTTAATAAATGAATGTTTAAAAGTCTAAACATGCATTTATTCAGCAGATTCTGCTGAGGATCGACTGAAAGAAGGCGCTATATTGGAATTTAAGAAAGGTAACATATCAGAAGACTTACCTACTTATAAAACTGTTTTAATATGCGTGACGCGCTTAATTTTCATCTAATTGACATTCAAAACATTGCGGAAACATGTAGTGTAGTAATAAATAAGAAGTGCATGAGGATAAATATCGATACAAAGTTGCAGTGAGTCGTTTGTTATTGATGAGGGTACAAACTGTTGATGTGGTCACCATCGACTTTGAATTTATTAGTACTCATTACTGTATAACACAAAATAACACAATATGACGAATATGAGAGTGACTCATTTAGAGTTTAAACTGAACTTTCTTGGGATAATACAAACAATTTTGATAAATCTTAAATCACAGTTAGCGAAAAGGCTAAGTAGTTTATCAAGAACTAGCTGTTACCCGCGACTTTGTCTGCGTCAAGTTAGTAAAAATGCACAAACGTAATTAATAATTCTGTGCTTGTGATTCGTGCTAAAAACATCTAATTCAAATAACGGAAATTAATTTCAGTAAATATATTATGTAAAATGTATTTCTTGTGTCCAGATATATAATTTATTTTATTTATTTGGCTCACCAGTAATAGAATACTCGTTCATGATATACATCAAATAAATTACTTATCATCATCAATAAACAGAAACAGACATGTTGAGGTCGAAGTAGTTGATAAACTGTGGTTCTGCCTACCCCTAAAAGGAAAAGGTAGTTTAAGTTTGTTTTTGGTTTATTCTATGATGAAACAACGCTGTATGATTTTAATATGATTGGTTTATTATAATAGACTAAAAGTGTATTAAACCGTTGTTTTCTTTTAACAACACTAAATAAATGTTATTTAACGTAGGCTATAAAAAAAGTGGATAAAGTAGTTTTCAAAATGTTAAATGTTGCCAAAATGTATAAAGAGTCTGTACGGATCTTGTTCTGAGGTCAATACCCACAGTTTTTAGTGTCTGCACGTTTTACTTTTAGGAAGAAAATCATCAAATACCTTCCCCCGCTCTGGGTAAAGCGAGAGTTTGTATCAGACTTTTACAGACTGAAACCGACCTGTGTTCCTTTAATTGCCCTTAGTGTTCTAGAGCTACGGTAACTTGCACGCGGCAGCAAATCTTCCTTCTTTGAGGAAAAGAGAGGACGCTGTGGTGTCTTTCTAAAGACACCACAGCGTCCTCTCTTTTCGCCTGACGAAGATCTCTAGGGCCAATGCCTGCTAGAGCTATGAGATTTTTCGAAAGAATTACCTCCCATAAGAATTTGCCTCGATGATATTCTCTGCAGACTTTTAGCCGGGTCCGTTATGCAACTTTGGCGGAGGTAAATTTCGAAGGAGCATAATCGGCTTCAGCCCATCTTCAGCTGGATAACGTGCACTGATAGTCCACTACTGCTAGCGATTATTAAAATACTACAGAGTAACCTACGGTGTCATCTTGCTTCACAACTGTACTTATAAAGAATTTGTGAAAAAATTGTTGCAGTTTGATGTTGACTTACATCACGTCGAATTTGAAACAGAAACCTCTCGAAACACCCTAATACCCCCTCATTACTCCGTGTTTGTGACTCCACAAAACTATAAAATGACAGCGAACAAATGTCGCAACCAATTGGGGCTGTGACTGACTCTGGCATCCGTCAGAATGTTGTCCCAGTGTTCATCCCACCACTCACTGACCACTCTTAAGGAGGTAACGTCCAGTTGTCGACTTAAGGCTGCAAGTAATGTAGGATACATCATACGTAATCAAACTATCTTCAGGAACGCAAACCACGTCGGGGCCTTGTGTGAAATATGTCTTCATGGGTTTTTCATGAAATTCTTAATGATCTTCAATTTTTGGAATCTTTGAAATTAGGTACTTGTTCCAAACAGTAGGTTGTGGTCAAGTCCGAGGGAGAGACTACTTGAAGTACTGGTAACCTTCACGAACTGCTCAAGAAGCAACTTTCTGTGATTAAGTACCTACCTATATTTGCTGGTTTTTTGGGGGTCCTTCCGAAACATCTACGTTCGATGAAGACCTGCGTCAGGCGGAAAGAGAGCCTTTTTAGACTTTCCTCAAAGAAGGTATTTGCTGCCGCAATTGTGGCGTGCAAGTTACCATAGCCCTGGAACGCTAAGGGCAACTAAAGGAACACAGGTGGGTTTCAGTCAGTAAAAGTCTGGTACTACCTCTCGCTTTACCCAGAGCGGGGGAAGGTATTTGATGATTTCCTACCCAAAAGCAAAAGGTGCACACACTAAAAACTGTGGGTATCGACCCCAGTATCAACTCCGTGACTCAGACTATTTATACATTTTGGCAACTGAAAACTACTTTATCCACTTTTTTTTTGATAGCCTACGTTAAATAACATTTATTTAGTGTTGTAAAAAAGATAATTCTACGGTATAATATACTTTTAGTATATCTAATGAACCAATAATTTTAAAATCATACAGCGTTGTTTTATCATAACATAAACCAGAAAGAAACATACATAAAACCCACTCCTGTTCCTTCTTTGCCATTGTTCCAGGGCCCCGGGAATCTCTTTCGTATCACCCATGGCCCCAATAGGCTTCGACCTTGCTGGGCCCCTACGGTTGCTGACACCTCCTTGAGGCGCGCGTGGAACACTACGCGCCGTCAACGACTTGGGCTCGGTCCGGACGGTTACCGGACGGACGGACGGTGAGCTACCCATTGCTCGCCGTCCACAAGCCCGCGCCTACGGTGGCCGGAAATCGGGATCGGAACCCCTCGGTTCGGATCGGCTGGGTCGCGAGAGTTATTGTCTCGCGCGTGCGGCCGCTTCCTTTGCTAGCATTACTGCTTCGCAGAAGGAGGCGACCGCGCCCAAGGCCCACCGCGCTTTACGCTATTACAAATCTTGTTATGGTAAAATGACTGGACCTAACTGCGGTTTATTTTCGTAAATATTTTTGGCATTTACGAAGCAATTAATTAGAATTCAATAATTTTTATAAATAGGTCTAGAAACATTTGCTAATTTCGTGATAACGCCATCTATTGCTGAAAAGCTTAACCTTACCTTTATCACACACTGAGGCTCTACCACGAGCTCACAACGTGATCCATTTTACGACCTTAACAGGACTGTTAAAGGGATGGAGCTATATAGGGTGTATAGCTCCATCACTCTTTTTCGCTCGTACGTCTGACATTTTGACATTATCATGGTAAGGCCCCTGGCCACCTACCGAGCGATAGTTAAATAAATAGTTTGACAAATTTAATTCATGTGTTTGCTATTCAAAGCCAGATGGCGTCACTGAGGCATAGGATGACAGTTTTTCTAAGACATTTTTACTGATAGCCGCTCTATTGTATCTCTTTAGATCTCTTTGTAGACGTTTGAATGCATAACCGCTGGATTTCTGTCTTGTATAGTGAAGGTCAGTATAATCTGCCAAACTGCTTCGAAAGTGCTGATGTAGAAACCAGACTGTCGATAAAAATAATAGTAAGAACGCAAAAATATGTAAAAATTTCTTGTTTACAGTAAAATAAAACAAAACTATCACAAAAAAGAAATTGAGTTTTGAACCACTATCCCCTTACGTGTCGATCTAATCCAGACACGACTGTACTACGGCGTTCGTTGACTTTTGTGTAAAATAGGTGTTCATAAATAAACGTCATCATTGTCTCGAAGTACCATCGCATATTATATACAAAAAAGACGACAAAATACTCACAAAAATTATTACTATAACTGGGGATCGAAGTCACGGCAAATCGTTCAATACCGACATTTTGGAATATTGCTCACCCCCCATAGCAAATAGCGTGATAATTTATAGCCTATGTCCTTTCTCAAGCTCTATTCTATCTTTGTACCAAATTTCATCAAAATTGGTTCAGCGGTATAAGCGTGAAAGCGTAACAGACAGACAGACAGACAGACAGACAGACAGAGTTACTTTCGCATTTATAATATTACTATGGATATGGATATAGAATTGATGATTCTCTCTCACTCAAATTAATTATTCAAGTTTCTTAGATTACTTTTTGTTACGACGACTCACTTTTTTTATTATGTTTATTATTATTGTGCTTTTGGGTACAATATTGACTGGTCTACACTGTTCTTACATAATATCTATTAATACTGTAATATGGAAATATTGTAACATCAACCACTTTTTATAAAAGAGTAACCATGTAGTTTCTTGCCGGTTCTTCTCCATAGGAAACGACCAATTTAGAACCGTGCACTAGCTTTTGACGTTTTATAATATGATTTAAAAGAGGATCCATGGAGTTTCTTGCACGTTCTTCTCCATAGAGATCTACGCTTTGGAACGTGCAATTTAGCTTCAATTTTTTGACTGACCGACATTTTGACAATTCAAAAGTGCCTGTAATTGGTCTATTTGAAATAAACGTTTCTGATTTCTGATTTATCCATGTGGATAAGAACTCCGTACTCAGTAAATAGAAAAAAATACAAAATGACGATTCAATTCATAAAATATGTTTAAGTTTCATGTAATATGGAGTCAGCCTATTACTCACAACAAATCCAAACACCAGGCTTCTACTGAGACCGGCCCTGATCCTGGACGTGGTACGGAGTGAGAGGTCAAGGGAAGTGGTCACCTCCTTGTGCGAAACAGTAATGTGAGCGAAGGAGGTGGCTGAAAACGTGAAGGAGATTTTTTTTTAGGTTGTAAATCATCCAATGACATCTCCCGCCCTTGGGCGGGGCGGGAGGGTGTGTCAGACTTTTACTGACTAAAACCCAGTCCTAGTACCTTCGTTGCCTTTCATTCCAGGGCCGGATTTTCCTTTCAGAAGCGAACCCAGTAGGCTTCGACCCTGCTGGGCGCGTGGAATACTACGCGCCGTCGTTGACTTGGGCTCGGTCCGGGCGGTTACCGGACGTCGGACGGCGAGCTACCTACGCTGTCCGCAAGCCCGCGCCTGTGGTGGGCGGAAATCGGGATCAGGATCCTGGCGACTGGGACGTGAGGACCGTTCTCTCGCACAAACCATGAAGGAGATGGCATCCTCACGCTCCAGCCACCGCCGCAAGAGACGCCCCGAACTACGAGAGTTACAAGGCCATTCGTGGCCACTGTAGGCGCGGGCTTGCAGCTGCCGAGCAATGGGTAGCTCACCGTCCGGCCGTTAAGCAAGGACCTAGCCGGCACGTTGTATACCACGCCCACCTCAAAGAATTATCAACAAAATGGATGGGTCGGTATCAAGTAGGATCGATGCCTGCTAGGTCTGCAAGATTGTTCAAAAGAATTACCGTGGAAAGCAAGGGGCAACTAAAGGAACATGAGTGTATTTTAATCAGAATAAATCTGACACTCTCTTTAGCCCCACCCAAAGCGAGAGAAGTTATTTAATTATTAGGTACCTACCACCCCCAAAAAAAGGGTGCTATAGAGAAATTCCAGACGGGAAACCCCAATCTTATAATATTTTAATCGAAATGTGAATCGAAGCCAGGAGCAACACTTAAAGAGGCAGTTATGCAGACTCTTTTTAAGTACTAATTACTTTAATTATTACTTCAGAATTACTAATACTCTACGGGACAGTTAGAAAGTGGACAATGGCAACTATTTCAGATGATGTTGTCGACGCTGGAGCACGATTGCCTAGAAGTAATTCACTCTTGACTTAAAGACCCTTAGTTGTAGCAATCAGGAAACACAGACAACAAATCATTAACCATTTTTAGGGTTCCGTACCTCAAAACGAAAAAACAGAACCCTTATAGGATCACTTTGTTGTCCGTCTGTCTATGATCTATCTGTCTGTCAAGACCCTTTATCTCGGGAACACGTGGAGGTATCGAGTTGAAATTAAAAATCAAATTTCTGAGTTAACGAAAAAAAGATGGGGCCGTTTATGTTGCACAAAAAGTGGATTTCGACACTCTCAAGGGAATAAAAATTCATAGGGTACTTTCCGTTGACCTAGAATACTTAAATTTGGCATGAAGCAAGGTCTCATAGAAAAAAATTAAAAAAAATCATAGAATAGGAAGAAATTTGAAAACTGCAAATTTATAGTAAAGTAAAAAAATAATAATAATTTTGCTATTCGGAAAAATCTTCGTAACTCAATTCGGGAATCGAACTGTTTTCATAGGTAAGTTTGTACAGAACCCTTAGTGCGCGGGTCCGACTCGCACCTGCTGTATTTTTTTTTAATTAATATAATAAAGTGCTTGACGCGATACTAACTGATGGTAAGCAGTGATGCAATCGTTGATGGTGAGGAATATAGTATTTTGACCCTATTTTAGTCAAATAGGGTCAACATACTACATTGAGAACCTGACCCGACACCGTACATTGGCACCCTACACGAATACTGCACAGTATATATTATGGCATCGCTCAGGAATTTCTACAGCCATAAGGATATGATCTTCAATGTCTAACGAGCAAACATCGTAAATTTTCATCTGACGTTAATCTGTTTAGATTTATTTCGCAGTAGGTTTTTCCAACGGCTTCGTTTGCTTAAAAATTATAACTATGGTAAGTGGCAGCAAGCAGGGTACATTGCTCGCAGAACAGATGGTCGATGGGGCCGAAAGGTTCTGGAGTGGCGACCACGTATTGGAAGTTACGTTACTGAGCCACACATCAACGGATCCATTGACTCCCCACGACCCGGAAGTCAATGGATCCGTTGATGTGTTGCCCAGTAACTGGGAGGTCTAATAAGCAGTCGCTCCATGTAAAACACGGGTATTCATCCGCATCTGGTTAGACTAGGAGCCGATCCCAAGCTAGTTGCGAAAAGGCTAAGGAGATGATGATATTTTTTTTAATACTCAGTGTCATAAGATGAAAGTAACGACATCTCTCAAGCCAAAATGCAACAATTCATTTAGGCTCTAGGACGTGTCAAAGCATAACCCTTCACAGCATAATTGTCGCAGGGCTAACCGAAAACTAAACCTAATCCGAAACCTTAATCTTAGGAACATTAATAAGATATAATTGTTATCGAGACAAACTACATACATACATACACACACACACACACCATCACACACTCACATACACCACACCAGAGCGCTCCTTTTTGTATTTTATTTTACTTTTTATAATTTTCTAAAGTTTAGATTTCAATTGCATATATTTTATAAGGTTAATTGGAAGAGCGGAGTCACTTAACTCAAGCATCTTACCTACCACTTATAAATAAGTCGTTATTGTTATTTGTTTTATTTTTAAGATTTGCGCCATATTTGACGTAAATAAACTCTTTTTCTTTCTTTTTCTTTCTTTATCTTTTTGCTTAAAAGGTGATCTCCAAATCATGTTTGCAAAAGTAATGTGTAATTGAAATAAACATTTTTATTTTTTACTTGCTAACCCGGCGAACTTCGTACCGCCTAATAGTAAGGATAACGCCATCTACTGGCATTACCAGAACAGCATAATTCTTAAATAATAACATTTTAATTAGAGATGGCGTTGTATTCGGATTTTTTTTTTCGTGTTTTTTTCCATTTTCTCAAAAAACTGTTTGGGCCCAAACAGTTTGACGAGTTTACCATCGAATCGAAAAGAAGAAGAAGAAGTGGCCTGTGAGAGACAAGATTAGGTTTCTAAGACAAACATTGTATGACGCTTTTAACATTATTATTTACAATTATTTTCTATAAACTGCGGAAGTCTGTGTAATGTGTATTATAATCTTCACATTATTATAATATTTATAGCCCAGCATATTAATATAAAAACAAATAAAATGATTTTTATAGGTATCAGTAATAATCTAAGACGGCAATAAAATTATAGTTGTTCCATTTAAATTACATTGATATAATCATCACGTCTACACTCCTCAAAGGGTGACCAAGTACTTACTTAGTACTATGACAAACTTTTAAAAATTCTAAATATTTTTATTTCACCTGGCTTACATGGCTAGGGCTGCCATCACCTAATTTGCCGATGCCGGACAAACACGGCAAAAATCCCGGACATTTGGGCGAAATATGATTTTTTTCCCCGGACACGTCGAAAAATAATAATAATAATAATATATTTATTGAGCATCAAAGTAAAAACATGTATACACAATTGCTTATAAGCTACTTATATATAACAACTAAATAATGCAATCAACTGTGTCAAAAAATAAAAACATCGGTATATTATTATTTTTATTTTTATTCATTTATACAGGTTGTTAATAAAATCGAATTGGGTACATATGTAACCGCAACAATTAACTAATTGAATGCCTGGTGCGCGGATCCACGCGGGACACAATCGCTTTTTAATTGTGTCTCTAATTATGGCATACGAAAGGTTAATAGAATTTTTTAGTGATAAAATTAGACACTATATACAGGGTTAATTGTAAAACACTAACAACTTTGCAGGACTGTATTACTAACATCATAAACAACAACTTTTGTTATTTTTAAAACATTTAGGACATTTCTTAAAACCCCGCTCGGACTGCCCCCGGACGCCCTTCAAACTAGGACAGATCTGCGGAAACCCGGACGGATGGCAGCCCTACATATGGCCTACATGAGCACTTATAGAACGTCAGAAGCTATTGTGTCTATTACCTGCGGTTGTTCCAAATTGGTTGTTTCCTATGGAGAAGAACCGGCAAGAAACTCCATGGTTACCCTTTTAAAAAAAGTGGTTGATGTTACAATATTTCCATATTACAGTATTAATAGATATTATGTAAGAATAGTATAGACCAGTCAATATTGTACTTACTCAAAAGCACAATAAAAATAATCATAATAAAAAAAAGTAAGTCGTCGTAATAGGAAGAAATCTAAGAATTCGTGGAGTCTACAGTGTTCTCATATTCACATTATAAAAAACTGGGCAAGTGCGAGTCGGACTCGCGCACTAAGGGTTCCGTACAAACTTGAAAGGCAAATTGCGGTTTACGATTTATGACGTATTAAAAAAAACTACTTACTAGATCTCGTTCAAACCAATTTTCGGTGGAAGTTTATAAGGTAATGTTCATCATACATTTTTTTTTAGTTTTATCATTCTCTTATTTTAGAAGTTACGGGGGGGTGGGGCACATTTTACCACTTTGGAAGTGTCTCTCGCGCAAACTATTCAGTATATAAAAAAATGGTATTAGAAACCTCAATATCATTTTTGAAGATCTATCCATAGATACCCCACACGTATGGGTTTGATGAAAAAAAAAATTGAGTTTCAGTTCTAAGTATGGGGAACCCCCAAAATTTATTGTTTTTTTTTTTCTATTTTTTTGTGAAAATCTTAATGCGGTTCACAGAATGATAAATGATAAATGATAAATGATATTTATTTTGTAAATAGGTTTAAAAAACACTTTTACACGTCAATTTTTTTTTCGTCATTTTTAAACTAGATGAGGCCGGTGTTTCCTAGCTGACTACCCTGAGAAGAAACACCGAAACAAACTCAGGGGTCAAAGTCTCTTTTAAAGTCCATACAGTAAATTTGTAATGGTCAAATCACATGAGAACCATGCAGATTTGTCTGAAATGGTCTTTTGAAGAAAGAACCATACAGATTTGAGTGGACCTGTCCAGTCAGTGCAAGCATTTGTCAGTATTCGTAAAGCTCAACTCAGGACTACTAAGGAGCTCAACGACTTGACGAACAATACCAAGGAAAGGACATTTGGGTAGGCCGCAGAAAATACTCAAATTACCAGACATACATTAAAATTACTGAAAAGGAAAAAAAAAAAAACAATCAACATAGTCCTCACGTTCACAATAATAAAAGAAAAATATAGTTTACAAAATGTAATACTTTAGCAAAGTAAACATTTTTGTCAAAAATTAATAGAAAAAAAAAAGTCCAATTGCAAAATCAAAATAATCTACAATATCGAATTGTAATAATAAAAAACACAATTAAAAATAAAAACAAAAGAAAATAATAATAATAATAAGACAACAGTTGCAGTGCGTACTGGAGCAGGTCAATCCCAAGCCTTTTGGTCCTCAACATAGTCCTTTATAGTATAAAAAGCCTTTTGGCAAAGTTTTCGCTTTACAAATAATTTGAATTTATTAAGGCTTAGTTGTTGAATATGACTAGGAAGTTTATTATAGAAGTATATACATTGGCATCTAAATGAGCCACCTTTTTTTTCAGCCTGGTTGTAGGAACCACAAATTTGTGTTTGTTCCTAGTATTAAAATTATGAACATCACTGTATTTTTTAAACATGTTTATATTTTTATGTACATACAAAATGTTCTCGTAAATATACTGTGAAGGTACAGTCATTATATTGATTTCTTTAAATTTATCTCTGAGGGAGTATCTGGGACTTAATTTATAAATTGAACGAATAGCCCTTTTTTGCAATACAAAAATTGACTGTATTTCGGCGGCATTTCCCCACAGTAGAATACCGTACGACATGACACTATGGAAATAGATAAAGTAAACTAAACGGGCAGTCTCTACATCAGTTAAATTTCGAATCTGTCTAACAGCGTATGCTGCAGAGCTAAGTTTTTTTGATAATTTGTCTATATGTGGGCCCCACTGCAGCTTAGCATCTAGAGTTATGCCCAAGAACACTGTATTATCTTCAGGACTCAACTCTTTACCTTTTATTAGCACACTAGTTTCTACTTGCCTAACATGAGGCATGGTAAACTTTATACATTTAGTTTTTTTTTCATTAAGAAGAAGGTTATTTACATCAAACCAGTGTACTATTTTTGAAAGTGCTATATTTATATCGTCAGTAACCGGCTGCTGACGTTTAAGTTTAAACAAAAGTGAAGTGTCGTCTGCAAACAACACTATGTTATGGTTATCCTTTATGAGGTAAGGTAAATCGTTTATATATAAGAAACAAAAATGGGCCAAGAATTGAACCCTGAGGGACACCCATTTTAACTACAGATCCAGGAGATCTTTTTCCGTTTACATCAACTCTCTGAATCCTTTCACTCAGATAAGATGTAAGAAGATCCAGGGAGGAGTCCCGGATTCCGTAATGGTGTAGTTTCCTGATTAATGTTTCATGGAGAACGCAATCGAAGGCCTTTGACAAATCGCAAAAAATGCCCAGGGCATTGCATTTGTCTTCCCATGCATTATAAATATGTCCTAAAAGTTCAACACCGGCATCGGTTGTTGAACGACCCCTTGTAAAACCAAATTGTTTGGTATGCAATAATTTATGTCTGTTAAAAAATCTTTGTAGTTGCTCTAAAATAAGTTTCTCAAATATTTTACTAAAAGTAGGTAGCACTGAAATGGGTCTGTAATTCGTGGGGTCAGATGTACTACCCGTTTTGAACAATGGAATTATTTTACTATTCTTCATTAGATCAGGAAACTCACCGCGATCAATACAATTATTAAAAATAAAAGCTAAAGAAGGAGCTATAATGTGGATTATAGACTTAACAACGTCCACAGAATTACCCCATAAATCTGCAGTCTTTTTTACATTCAAGGAGTTAAACGTCTTAATAATATCTACATAAGTCACATGTTCGAAATTAAAATCAGAATCGCAAACTTTAACATTTTCTTTAAGCAGAGACTGCAGCAGTGGGTGACGAGTTCAGAGATTTTGTTGTTGATATGGGGATCTCTGAAAAGAAGTTCTCAAAAGCCGCGGCAACCTGTGAGTCCGATGTGATCACATTGTCATTAATTACAAGTTTATAGTCACTAGATGGTCTTGTAGACTTTCCTGTTTCACTATTTATAACATTCCAAGTAGTTTTAATTATATTATTACTGTTTTTAATTTTGGAACTCAAATAACGCGATTTCGCTATAGAACAATTTTTTTAAAATAATTTTGAATAATTTCGCACATATGAACTAAATTCAGCAGTATTAACAAGAACCCTTTCATCATACAATTCGTAAAGCCGAGTTCTACTTTTATGAATACCAGTGGTAGCCCATTCACAGAACGAAACGTTACTATTGACCGAAATAGTCTTAGGTATAAAAGTAGAATTAAATTGATTACAGTACATGATAAAGAAACCTTCATATTGGTTATTGAGATCATCATATGTAGACAAGTCTGGTAAATTATTAATGAGTTTAGTTTTAAAAGTTTCTAAACGACTTGCAGTTTTAGGGTTAACAGTGATATTCTTTTTAGCCACTATGTGTTTTTGGTTTTGAAAAGTAATTAACTGTCCACAATGATCAGAATCTAATAAATTTATAATTTCTTTGTGAGTTGGTACAACATCCGTTTAAATATTATCTATGCATGTGGCACTAGTAGGAGTTAATCTCGTGGGCTCCAAAAATAAGTTTACTAGATTGTAGGACTGAAATAGACTTAAAATTTTACTACGTAAACCTGAGTTTTCTAATAAATTAACATTAAAATCACCACAAGTGATTATGTACTTGTTTGAATTGGAAATCTTGTGGAAAACTTCATCCATTACCTTTTCAAAGCAGTCATACAATCCAGAAGGGGGTTTGTACACACTTAATATAATAAACTGCTCCAATTCAATACAGGCTATTTCAACTGACCGCTCAACAGATAGGCTCACAATATCCTTTCGTTCTTTGAACTTAAGGTTGTTGCTTACTAAAATTAATGAGCCACCACGTATGGCATTAATTCTACTAAACGAACTACCAACCTGGTGATTACTAAAATTGAAAATGAACTGATGGCTCTTAAGCCAATGTTCCGTTAAGCATAGAATATCAATATTATTGCAATTAAGGAATAAGTCTACTTCTAAATCCTTGTTCATAAGTCCTTGAATATTTTGATGTACCAGGTTGATACTATTTAATGATTTTAAAACTTGATTGGAAATATTTTTGTTCGTTAGTACATTCATGCTAGAGATTGTCTCTGTTGTCTTAATTTCTAATTTAAACGAATATCTATGTCAACATTTGGTGCCAATTTATTGGCAAAATCATGTAACATGTCATTGCATTGCTCAACAGGAGCAATTTGTTTAGCCAAGTTCTTGGCTGAAATAAAAAAATAATATGATAGCGACACAGCTATCTGTCTCCTATAAAAGTTTGAAAGATAGTATCTATCTACAAGATATCTATCTATATCTTTTGTCAAATAAAAATTAGTGCCAACATAATTGTTGATGTCAATTAAATGAAACAGATCATTATTTAATATCACATTGTACAATGTCATATTAATCTTATATCTAATACGATTTTCTTCCTGTGGCAAACTCTGGCTGTATGGGAATGTGAACATCACAATTTTTCTTACACACAAGTTATTCAAAGTCCTATAATATTGGAGTAATTCTCCTTTGTTCACATTACCCCTATTTCCAACAAAAATTAAAAGTATGGCATCCTGGTTAAAATTACATTTAATTATTTTTTTCATTATATCAAATAAAGAACAGCCAGGCATACAGTTATTTATTATCGAGTGTCCCGGATATTCATTTGTCAAAAAGTGGCCTAAATCTTTTCCAATTTCATCACAAAAAATAACTATTTCCTTATTTATGAACTGTTGTGAAAAACAATCAGTAATTTCTACTGGCAAACTGACACTAGACTGGGGTAAGGGGGTATCACATATTGACAATGAATGATCCGGCGCAGATGCAACAGATGTTGGTTGACAATACTCACGTTGGTTTTTTGTGAGCTCACCAGCTCATTCATTGCCAATACATATTCCCTCATTTGGTTTTCAGAGGCTGTATATTTGATGGTCATTGAATCTAATTTGTGTTGTAGACGGTTTAGTTCACTCTGCAAGTCCTCAGTGTCAGTTTGGTATTTCCTTGTACTTTTTTCTAAGTTTGAAGAATACACATCTAATTGTTTCAGTAAATGTAATCTTTCCCTATTTAATTTAACATTTTTTATAAAAAACTTTTGTTTTTTAACCATTTTTTTGGTTTTCACTATATATTTGTTAATTTTTATATATTTTTTAAGTTTATTTTTACTAGTGACTACCCTCACTGTTTTACTTGATTTTGAGTCATCATCACTTGTCAAATCAATAGAATAAGAGGGGTTAATTTCTGAAACTAGTGATGGGGCAATAGGCACCAACTCGCTGAATAGACTTTGATTCATCGAGGCAGTGATGTTTAGATTTGTTGTCTCTAGTTGTGATATATGACTTTTTGCCTCTTGCAGCTGTTGTTGCAATAAATATTTGTGACTTAGAGCATGTTCATACTCTGTGCTACATTGGCTGAACCCGTCCACCACAAGTTGGAGCCTATCCCGGTCTTCTATGGCCTCAGTGAATTGAATGTATACCTGAGCCATTTCATTTTTTAACTTTCGATTATTTTCATTGGCTTCAAAGAGTATCTTTTCATTGTCATCCATTTCCTTAATCAGTTGGTCACAGTACTCTTTTGACGCCTTTAATTGGCTCAAAGCCAGACTGAGTTTGGACTCCTCCTGACGAGCATAGGCGCTACGAGTCGTAGGCATGATTATAAGGAATTGAAAAGAAAATAAAATAGACTAGGTAGGTTGAGATAGAAGTTTAAAAGATAGTTAGATAAAAGAAAATAAACTTAGAAAGTTAAATTCTGTCACCAACTAACTAAGGTTATGTTTACGTTTTAATTGTCATTCACAAACAATATTCATCCGAATAAAAGGAGATTCCAAGTATAATGAAGTTAATAGAACGCAAACAATAAAATAACAAGTCAAATGTAAAGTATTGTACCTGATAACAAGATGACAATGCAAAAATCACTGGTACCGGTAACCTCTACCTGTCAAAAAAGTTTTATCAAATTTTTTACACTTATTTGCTCTTTATTGCACGAATTTGATACGGAATACACTTAAATACCCTATTTACTTGATGAGTAATTGGAAATTGGCTTTAAAAACATAGAAAATTAACATTTAAAATTAAAATTACAAGGGACTAATTTAAATCAGCTGTTAGCTGTAGTGTTGCCACAGGCCAAAAAATATACTTACCAAATAATAATACATCTACTTACCAAATTTCAACAGTATAGCTTTTATAGTTTCGGAAAAAAGTGGCTGTGACATACGGACGAATCTATAATGGCTCCGTTTTTTGCCATTTGGCTATGGAACCCTAAGAAGAGACTGCATAATAAAAAGCAAGAAAAGTATGAATAATTACAACTCAGATGGTAACAAAATAAATTACTAACGAATTTAAGGTAGTTGAAGTCTTAATAATTTAAAAAATATTGCAAATGAAGTGTTAGAAAAAAAAATTATATATTAAAACAAAGATGGAGCAGGTAATAGACACAATAATAATGAGTTACCAGGGAGCCACATGTGAAGAAGTAGTAATTGCCAAAACTTCGGATCTAAATACGAATACGGTTATAGCTAAACAACTAAACCATCACCATTATATTCCTGCAAGTGTCCCGTGATATTTGGCGTCGGCACAACACGTTTTTAGGATTCCGTACCTCAAAAGGAAAAAAACGGAACCCTTATAGAATCAGTTTGTTGTCCGTACGTCTGTCTGTCTGTCTGTCTATCTGTCTGTCTGTCTTTCTGTCAAGACTCTTTATTTCAGAAACGCGTGGAGGCATTGAGTTGAAATTAAAACCGTATACTCAAGTCTGCGGTTTCTTGAAGCTGTGAAAAAATGAAACTTCTAAGTGAACGGAAAAATAAGATACGATCGTTTATGTCGCAAAAAACGTACATTTCAACATTCTCAAAGGAATCAAAATTCATAGGGTACTTCCCGTTGACCCAGAATTCTGAAATTTGGCATAAAACAAGGTCTTATAGTATAGATATAGGAATAAATCTGAAAACTGTAAATATGTAGTTACGTCACAAAAAAATCTTTATTTACAATTCGGTAAAATCTTCGTAACTCAGTTCGGGAATCGAACTGTTTTCATAGGTAAGTTTGTGCGGAACCCTCAGTGCGCGAATTCGACTCGCAGTTGCCCTGTTTTTTCTTCCATTCTGCCCTAACACTGTCACGCTATCACTGAATGCCTTTTCTTTCTTTCATAAATAGAAGGTTAAGCATGCTGTGCAATGTTATGCTATTTATGCTTCCAAGTTCAAGGACGTTCTTTATCGTATCCATCGAGATATACGAGTAAGTACTAACGTACTAGAGAAGACACCATAAATTCCTACTTTGTCTCGTTCAACTGCGGCGATCGCGCCGCACTTTGTCGAAGAAAACGCGTAAGTGCCGTGATTTACATGGCGCTTAAGACCTTTTTGCCGAGAAAAAATACACTTCCGCAGCAAATCTAGCGCTGTGGTAAATTAGTTACGGTTTAGACGAATTGTTATTATTTTACGCTGCAGCGAACTAAAGATTCAAATTACGAAAATAGGACAATTCGGTTATTTGACGTAGCTTCTCTAGTACGTTAGTACTTATATCTCAATGATCGTATCAGAGAATTTTATTTAAAATGCTCCATGATTACCAGGAAAAAAAATGGAAAAATCTAATTTTATTTACGAATGACTTACTCATTATTATTAAAATTTTAACAAAGCTATTGCGTCATGCTATCGGCATGATAACGATGTGATAATTAGAGACTATATAGCTTCAGCCCGTGTTTTCGCCAGCGTGATGTATTGATGACGAGTAGTTAGAGTACGAAGTCCTCCAAAAACTTGTGTCTATACATATGTGAAAATAAAGATCGGTTTATCAGCTTGGGCATGGAAACAATCAGACAGAGTCTACTGAGAGCAGTGGTGGCCAAGTGGTAACGGCCCCGACTTACGAGTTGTAGTTCGCGGGTTCAAAACTTCAAACCCAGCCAGGCGCATTACTTTGTGTTATTTATTTCATCACCACTGCTCTCAAAACGGTGAAGGAAAACATCGTGAGGAAACCGGCATGTCCTAGAACTAAAAATTCGAAGACATGTAACATTCACCAATCCGCAATGGGAACGCGTGGTGGATTACGGCCCATTCCCTCTCCTAGAGAGAGGAGGCCTGAGTCCCAGCAGTGGGAACATTAAAAGGCTGATTATGTAATCAGACAGAGTAACTTTTGTACCTATATTAATATTATAAAGAGTTAATGTTTGTTTGTAGGAGGTAATCTCTGAAAGTACAGGTCCGATTGCTAAAATTTTTTCACCAATAGAAAGCTGCTATATTCCTGAGTGACATAGGCTATATTTTATGTACGCAGGCGAAGCTGCGGGCAAAAGCTAGTTTGTAATATTAATAGAAAGGTGGATTTGAATCCTCATATAAATGCTTGCACTGACTGGACATGTCCACTCAAATCTGTGTGGTTCTTTCCTCAAAAGACCATCTCAGACACTAGCATGGTTCTCATATGATTTGACCATTACATGTTTGCTGTATTGACTTGAAAAGAGTCTTTGACCCCTGAGTTTGTTTCGGTGTTTTATCTCAGGGTAGTCAGCTAGGAAACACCGGCCTCATCTAGTTTAAATTGACAAAAAAATTGACGTGTAAAAGTGTTCAAATTTCCTACTTTAAGACGGGTAAACACTGGCAGCAGCTAAAGTAATATAATATTACTAGCTTTTGTCAGCGGCTTCGCCCGCAAGAGGTTTCTTCATACAAACTTCGAACCTCCGTTTTACCCCCTTAGGGGTGGAGTTTCGAAAAATCCGATCTTAGCGAATGTCTACACCCTATAAGGATCCTACCTGCCAAATTTTAAATTTGTAGGTGTTATAGTTTCTGAGATTTCGTGATTAATCAGTGAGTGGTATTTTGCTTTTTATATAGATTTGATTCATCTTTACGTTATCTACGAATGTCGATTCATATTCATTATCTACAACTTATATTTAGTGGCAATTACCATCAGATTGGCGATACGTGACTGTATGTATGAATCAAATGCTGTGTTGTACACACAATGTAATAACTATAAAAAACTGGACAAGTCGTTGTGACCAAATTTGGTCTGGACTTGTGGACGGCGAACAATGGGTTGCTCGCCGTCCGGCTGTCCGGTAACCGTCCGGACCGAGCCCGAGTCGTCGATGGCTCGTATTATTCCACGCTCACCTCAAGAAGATGCCAGCAAAACCGTAGAGGCCCAGCAGGGTCGAAGCCTACTGGGGCCATGGGTTCGCTTCTAAAAGGAAAACCCGGGGTCCTGGAGCAAGGCAAAGAAGGCACATAGAAATGGGTTTTTTAGTCAGTAAAAGTCTGACACACCATCTCGCTTCGCCCTAGAGTGGGAGAAGTCATTGGATGATTTGCAACCTAAAATGAAAAAAAACAAATTGGGTCTGAAGGATTATTATTTCCGATGATGGAACAAAATTGAGTCATAATTCGGTTTTACCAAAGCAGTATGGTAAACAAAAGCACGATTGTTCTCTTAAAGGGAAAACTATAAAAATATTCATAGATATGGAATTCCCGAAAAAATAATATGTTGCAATAGATATTTTAAAATATTAGCGATTGTAATATATATTTTTTTATTGATATAAACCAGTGCTTGACTGCGATCCCACCTGATGGTAAGCAGTGATACAATCATTGATGGTGAGGCGCACTAGTTTATTAAGAGCCTGTTCACTCTAGCCTTGAAGACACCTAAATTATAGTTGGATGGGAAGACCGCAGCAGGCAAATTGTTCTAGTCCTTCGATGTACGCGGTATAAACGACGAAGCGAAACGCTAGTCCGGAACTCCATAAAAAAACTCCATAGCTTGACGTGTCACATCGGATAGAGCATCCGCACAGCTCGACGGACTTTCAGAAGAGAAGCAGACTTGCTGCCAAGGAAATTAATATTTCCTTTTGAAATTAAAAGAAAGAAAGTAAAAAAAGGCTATTAGTACCTCACACATACAGTAGAATAACAAAACAACAACAACATAACATAACAACAAAACACAATTACATAACATTATATCATTATCTTTCGGATATTTCCGAATACATACAAAATCATTGAATAATATTAGAAGCCAGTAACTCAACATGACTCATGAGTTGATAACAGCGGCACTTCTGACCTCACATAATGAATACTATGCAGATAATTTGCCGAAAAGTAATTAGTAATACACTCGACAAATAATATGTTGCAATAGAGACGGGGCTTGTTCTTAAATGACAAGGAGTAACTTAGGCTACGTACTTTTCATTTTGCCGCGGGAACGGCATTTTGAAATATGGGATACGTTTTCGACATGGTTGAACAAACTTTGACGGGAACTTTCTTTGGGGTATAGTTAATCTATATATATAAAAGGAGAAACTGACTGATTGACATATCAACACACAGCCAAAACTACTGGGACTAGAAACCTGAAATTTTACACAAGGCTTTCTCTTACGACGTCGGCGAGCACTAAGAGAGGATTTTCCAAAATTCACCTCCTAAAGGGATGAAACAGGGGTCCAAAGATTGTATGGAGAAACATACTTTCACGCGGGCGAAGCCACGTGCAGAAGCTAGTGTAGTAATAAATACCTTTTTTTTTATTCTTGATAGGTTCGTGCTTGACCGCTAACTCACCTGATAGAAAGCGACGATGCGGTCGACGATGGAGCGCGCTTACCTAGAAGTAACCTATTCACTCTTGACTTAAAGATTTCCGGATTCCTTAAGCTACTCTTTATATTCCCTAAAGAATAAAACTTAATTCGGCCGTGGGATCATCTTCGAAACGTTTAAATATTGATTGCATCACTGCTTACCATCAGGTGGGATCGCAGTCAAGCACTGGATACATCAATTTTAAAAAAAAAACGGTATTTTTGGGATATAGCTTAGTACATAAGCCACTATTTATATTCCTGCGGGCTCGGGACTTAATTCTCAAAATGAGGGCGGCATCTTGATTCCTGGGGAGAGACGATATCGATCTTAACGGGACTTTCACTGACGGATAGCTGTCCCCCTAGCCAAGTCACAAACGATAAACGTAAACTCTCAGTAGTCTTTAATAGATTTTGAACTTTATTTTATTGGATATAAAGTTGAAAATCTATTGAAGATTACATAGTGTTTTCGTTCGTTCCGGTCGCTAACGCTCAGTAGTCTTTAATAGATTTTCAACTTTATGCTCTTAGGTATAAAGTTGAAAATCTATTGGAGATTACTAAGCGTTCACGTTTATTGTTTGCAACTTGGCTAGGGGGGCTGATGTTACAAGGCGTAACTAAGTCTACGAGGTAAAGTTTGTGTTTTTGTTTGTAGGAGGTAATCTTTGAAAGTATTGGTCCGATTGATAAAAAATTTCACCCATAGAAAGCTGCTTTATGCCTGAGTGTCATAGGCTATATTTTATGTAAGCGGGTGAAGTCGCGGGCAAAAGCTACTGTTATAATAAGTAAGTTAGGCTACTGTTTGTTTTCCCGTGGTGGGATATATCTCCGAAATGAATAATTTTTTTTTACTCGTGTTGCTTGTGTAAGTTGTAATAAGTATCATCACTTCAGCCGAAAGACGTCCACTGCTGGACATAGGCCTCCCCCAAGCGTCGCCACAGCGAACGGTCCTGTGCGTCTCGCATCCATCGTACTCCCGCAACCGTTACCAAGTCATCGGTCCACCTTGTAGGAGGCCTTCCAACGCTACGTCTTCCGGTACGTTTTCGCCATTCCAGACCCTTTCGGCCCCAACGGCCATCCGTTCTGCGAGCAATGTGCCCTGCCCATTGCCACTTAAGTTTGGCGACTCTTTGTGCTATGTCGGCAACCTTGGTTCTCCTGCGGATATTCTCATTCCTGATTCGATCAAGCAAGGAAACTCCGAGCATAGCCCTTTCCATTGCCCTTTGGGTGACTTTAAGTCTTCTGATGAGGCCAATTGTAAGCGACCACGTTTCGGGACCTTATGTCATCACTGGCAACACGCATTGGTCATAGACTTTCGTCTTGAGACACTGTCGTATATTGGACGAGAAGATACCGCGCAGCTTCCCGAACGCTGCCCAGCCGAGTCGGATTCGACTATTGATCTATTTCTCGAAGTTAGACCTTCCCAACTGGACCGTCTGTCCCAAGTAAACGTAGTTGTCTACAACTTCGAGTGTAGAGTCCCCGATCTTGATAGGAGTGGGTGCTACATGGCTGTTTACCATGCCTTTGGTTTGGTTTAACATGTCCATGTTCATTTTAAATCCCACTCTTTCGGAAGCTCTACTGAGGTCACCAAGCATTGAACTAATTCTTATGCATGTATGTTTAAGCTAAGTAAGCAATAGACTAAGACAATGTACTTTCATGTAATGTCAGAGGACACAATAAAGTTAGATGTCACCGCGAACAGATGTCTTTTATTAATCCTGACACTTCATGGCGACCCTGCCAGGATTCGACACTTCACACGATTGCCCCAAAAAAAGAGAGTAACGTTTTTAAAAATAACAACCACACAGGTCACTCTGGACCATGGTCTGAACCAGAGCCGGGTATGCGGGGTCGCCATCGGCAACCACCTTCACGAAAACACGGCAGAGCTCTGCCCAAGTCGGGCACACCTCTACCGTGTCCTAGAAACAGTTCGCAAAACGATGACACGGGCATTTTTTCTTCCTGATTCTGAAAGAGGAATCTCCCGAATTTTCCATGTCCGGTGAGGACTTGCGTCAGAGCTTTAAAAAGGGAAGTTACAGCCACGATTCTGGCGTGACCATTGGGTATTTATACTAAGGGTTAGTTCTATGATTTAGCGATTTGGTAATCAAACTTAGAGCATTTATTTCAAAGAAACCATTTATAGGCACTTTTACATTGAAAAGTCAAAAAGTCAGTCAGAAAAATTAAGCATTGCGCATTCCAAAGCGGAAATCTCTATGGAAAAGAATTTACAAGAAACCGGACACTCTTTTAAATCATGTTACTCGTATGAATTACAAAAATCCTAATTACATATTTCTTGTCACTTCTAATAATCAATAAATCATTTAAAAAGAAATTAATTGAAACTAAAAATACATGATAATAAAAAAGAAAATTATTGTCTGTGCTAGGCCAAAACGGCGCCTAACTCAGCATAAGCTGTGAATGCTGCGATATTTAAAACGATAAATAACTTCTAACTGGTATGTATTCTCTTAGGGCCTGCTGTAATGCCAAGTGCCCATTCAAAAATAGTTTAAAAATTTAAGTTGCTCCACAATAGGTGCAGTGGGCATGTTCGCCAACCGCACGGATGGCTTCCAGGCGGTAATTCGCAAGAGAACGGCCTCCCTGTGGTCTCGGATAAAGAGGAGCTCCAACACGCTTCTGGGCGTGGTGTCGGACAGAGTGTACAGCCAAATCCTGAGGCAGTGGTCGCTCATACACGTCCAAAATAATAATAATTTTAAATTTTACTAACATAGTTATAAGTTCGTACTAACATAATATGGAGTTGTGTCATTACTTTGTCTGAAATAAATATTTTAAATTTTAATAGGAATTTTTCCTGTGTCATGGATGCGTTCATAAACATGTAAATTCACTTACAAAGACACCGAGAACCGAAACAAATATCTGTTAGTCATACAAATATTTGTTCCGAGCAAAAATCGAACCCCCGATGCGCAACGTAGGAGCCAATCCCTCAACAGAGATTAAGCATTGCCATACAACGTGGCAATGCCGCCAGCCTTTTGGGCACACTTCCAGTCGACAGCGATGCGGAGGAATTTTATGACGCCATATTTTAGCTAGTAATTTTTAATAATAATAATAATATTCCACAACTATCACACAACGCCGTCTAGTCCCAAGCTAAGCAGAGCTTGTGTTATGGGTACTAGACAACTGATAAACATGCTTATATATTTCTAAATACATACATTTATAGATAAATTACACCCAGACACAGAACAAATGATTGTGCTCATGACACAAACATTTGTCCTGGGTGGGAATGGAACCCACGACCTCCGGCCTAGCAGTCAGGGCCACTAACCACTAGACCAACAGGCCAGTCAAACCAACACGCCAGTTTTTGCCTTTAGTGTATATATAGTTTTAATTAGTTAAGTGTTTTTATACAGTTAATGTGTTAAAAAAAAATATTCTTCAACTACTGCTCCAATCTTGCTGAAATTGTAAGAATCCATCTATTGATGCCGCTTGGCAACCAAAATATTGTTACAATTCCGGAGATTAAATAACATGTTGCAATAAACGTTATTAGCTTCTGTTTTCCCGATTGCGATACTTTATGCAATAACTCATATTATGCTATGAGTATATAAGCCGGCATCGTCCCAGAGAATTTTATTCATCACCGGACTTCAGGAGTCGCGGGTTGATTCATCGAGTCCAAAACAAAAGCTTTATAAGAAAACACAAGTGACAGAAGATAGAAGAATACCACAGGCCACTGCTGGATATAGGGCTCTCTCAAGCTGCGCCACAAAACCTGGAACTCCGTCTTCCACAACCAGCCCCAACTACCCTTTTAAGGTTGTCGATTCAACTAAGGGTATCTCTCGCTACGCTTGCTGATACGCGCCCTCAAATCCAGAACTCGTCTGCTTCACGATACGGTCCTTCGCGGCAACGGCGCTACCAATAAATCTCAAATCATAGTAAACAAATTGACTGTGTGCTATCAGGACACTCAAACCTGTTTTTTTTATCGATAATACTAAACAACTGATTGAAGGGATTTTAATGTGTTAATAGTAAAACCAAAGTGTTTTGTGATAGTGATAGATTGACATTTTTCCTGTTTAACTTTGAACTTTAACAATATATCTGTGATTAATTACGCTTACAAAATGGCTAATTGTAATACTTGTGCGGAACCCGTGAATACATATGAAAAATTTATAATATGTTCTAAATGTGATAAAGACTACCATCAAGAGTGTGTTAATATAAGTGCTAAGGACTATATAAAACTAAAACAAAATGGAAATTCAAAGTGGAAGTGTCCGAACTGTTTACCTCGAAAGAATAAGGGCCGTGGTAAACTGTCTGCTGAGGCTGAAGAAAATAGATTTGATAATAATAAAATCAGTGATGTAAGACGTCAAAATCGGCCTAAAGAAGCTAATGGTATGGGAGTAGCTTACTATAATGGCGAGGATAAAAGAAACGACGATTTACGAATGGAAATACAGAAAATATTTTTGTTTGAAATAAGAAATATCATTAGATCTGGATTTAATGATATTAAGACACAGGTTGACGAGTTGAAGATATCTAGGGCCTCAAATGACCTAGGTATACTCAGATCTCATATTAACTAATCAAAGACTGAACTCAAGGGTGTGCAGATGTAGGTTTAGTAGATTTAGAAGGATAAAAACTGTAAGTCAATTGAACATCAACCATCACCTTACAGTGAATTTTGAATAGTAACCATCTTGGGTTATGGTGCTAGATAGGCGCCGGTATAGGTATCGACGATGAAGTGTCAATACCTTCTAACTGACATTTTTCTAGAAAATTTCTTTTTAACACTTATAATTAAAATGTGTTTCCGCATGTTTTAGTGAAATCTCCGAAGTGGATATTAGTTGCTACTGCATTAAATTAAATTGTGGAAACACCTAACGAAACCAACATGTCAATTTATAGTGTTATCTCCTAACGTTTATGGGACAACACATTTTTACTTCAACAGTTAGGAGTTATTAGCACATCGCCGTCGATATGTAACTGAGCATTGCTCTCCGATGTATAAATCTTCACATACCTACAGCTGCACAATCTAAGGCCAAAGAAATATCCTAGATATATGTTTATGCAAGAAAACTGTATCAATAAATATTATTAAGTTCCTATACATTTTGTTTTCTTTTGTTTTTTCCCTTGTCCTTATTTTGATAGAATTTTATAAGGCATACATTATACATACGGAGTTATATGAAAATCTAACATCAATTTTGAAATTTTTGTTTATGTTTGTTAGAAACTTGATTAAGGGGTTCCATATAGCAATACAATTTTAGAATTTAAAAAAGAGTTTGTTTGTTTGTTTAAACGCGCTATACTCAGAAAATTCTGATTCAAATTGAGAATTCTTTTAGTGTTGGATAGCTCATATTTCGACGTAGGCCATATATCACATTACGTTACAATTACAACTAATAGGAACCGAACAATATGCTAAAATGCATGTGAAACCGCGGGTAGATCCAGATAATTTTTAAATGAATAATAACGTGAGAACCTGTAATTGGTTCAATGTCTCTTAGACTCTTGTTATCCTTTTGTTATAGCTGTTGATTCTAAATAAATATGATTATCTGACATAATTATTTTCTATATGTACTCGTATATGGTCTATGGTGCCTACCAAAGAGTCTACCTTTTTGGAATACGACTTGTTCAGGATTCTTGTATCTTATTCTTGTTATCAAACCTGCAAGCGAGATAATAATGCGTTATGATTCTGGAAAACAACTTGTTGAGACATGGCTCAGCTGTGAGATAGACCTGTAATTCTTAAACATGCCTTCATTCTACGTCTTCCGGTGCGCGGTTGCTACTCCAGAACCTTTTGGCCTCATCGACCATCTGTTCTACGAGCAATCTGCCCTGCCCTCTACCACTTAAGTTTGACAATTCTTCGGGCTATGTCGGTGACCTCGGTTCTCCTACTGAGTTACCTACTGGGTTCAATCAATCTAAGTAGATTACTATTGAATTGTAAAGCAGAAGTACTTAAAAACGGGAACAAAATTACTACTTTAATCATGCCTACTCAGACCTTTCTATAGAAATAACTAAGTTCATCGTTTATAACGTTTATACCGGAAGACGCAGCGTTGGAAGGTAGACCGATGACCTGGTGAGGGTCGCGGGAATCCGATGGATGCGAGACGCACAGGACCGGTTATTATGGCGACTTTTGGTGGAGGCCTATGTCCGACAGTGGACGTCTTTCGGCTGAATTGATGATGAAGATGATTTGTTTAATGAAGCTGTAACAGTAAATTATGTAAATGACATTATACATGCATATTGAACAAATAAATGGACATCTATAGTAATATTATAAAGTTTAAGAATTGATTAGTTTGTCTGAACGCGCTAATCTCAGGACGTACAGCCCCCCTAGCCAAGTTACAAGCGTATCGTGTCGAATTCCGTTCTCCAACCGGTAACGCCTCGGTGTCGGCAAATTGTAGAAAACGATAAGTTGGTAGCCATGTTGACGCGCCTGAGTCGGCCGCTCGTTCTACAATAACAAAGGATGTAGCGTTGAACATTGTAGAAACGATAACAATTCATTCTAGTATCATTTTGAACGATGTGAACTTGGCTACGAATTTTCTATTCGTTTGTTCTGACCACGTGACTTAACGTTGAGATGATGTCATTCCCATACATTTCGACTAGCGTGAACGATTGTAGATTATCAACTTGGCTAGGGGTGCTGGTTCGAAACGAGAAATTATTTTAATGTTGTATTGATTTTATCGAGGCTATAAATTAATATATAACATATAAAACTAACTTGCTGGAAAATGCTGAGATACAAGTTTTATTAACACTTAACTAATTAAAATGACATAATATATACGCAATAACTCCTATCTAAAATATGGCGTCAAAAAATTCCTCCGCATCGCTGTCGACTGGAAGTGTGCCCGAAAGACTGGCGGCATTACCACGTTGTATGGCAATGCTTAATCTCTAACCGAGGTAAAAGCCGAACTTAACTAACTTACTTATTTTTTTTTTCTTTTAATATTGCACAACATTCACATATAGCATAGCATAACATAGTCGGCCTTATAATGTTCCTACTGTTGGGACTCATGCTTCCTCTCTAGGAGAGGGAATGGGCCTTAATCCAACACGCGGGCCCACTGTGCAACTTTCGCATTTATAATAATACTAGCTGTTACCCGCGACTTTGTCTGCGTCAAGTTAGTAAAAATGCACAAACGTAATTAATAATTCTGTGCCGGAAATTAATTTCAGTAAATATATTATGTAAAATGTATTTCTTATGTCCAGATATATAATTTATTTTATTTATTTGGCTCACCAGTAATAGAATACTCGTTCATGATATACATCAAATAAATTACTTATCATCATCAATAAACAGAAACAGACATGTTGAGGTCGAAGTAGTTGATAAACTGTGGTTCTGCCTACCCCTAAAAGGAAAAGGTGATAGTTTAAGTTTGTTTTTGGTTTATTCTATGATGAAACAACGCTGTATGATTTTAATATGATTGGTTCATTATAATAGACTAAAAGTGTATTAAACCGTTGTTTTCTTTTAACAACACTAAATAAATGTTATTTAACGTAGGCTATAAAAAAAGTGGATAAAGTAGTTTTCAAAATGTTAAATGTTGCCAAAATGTATAAAGAGTCTGTACGGATCTTGTTCTGAGGTCAATACCCACAGTTTTTAGTGTCTGCACGTTTTACTTTTAGGAAGAAAACCATCAAATACCTTCCCCCGCTCTGGGTAAAGCGAGAGTTTGTGTCAGACTTTTACAGACTGAAACCGACCTGTGTTCCTTTAATTGCCCTTAGTGTTCTAGAGCTACGGTAACTTGCACGCGGCAGCAAATCTTCCTTCTTTGAGGAAAAGAGAGGACGCTGTGGTATCTTTCTAAAGACACCACAGCGTCCTCTCTTTTCGCCTGACGAAGATCTCTAGGGCCAATGCCTGCTAGAGCTATGAGATTTTTCGAAAGAATTACCTCCCATAAGAATTTGCCTCGATGATATTCTCTGCAGACTTTTAGCCGGGTCCGTTATGCAACTTTGGCGGAGGTGAATTTCGAAGGAGCATAATCGGCTTCAGCCCATCTTCAGCTGGATAACGTGCACTGATAGTCCACTACTGCTAGCGATTATTAAAATACTACAGAGTAACCTACGGTGTCATCTTGCTTCACAACTGTACTTATAAAGAATTTGTGAAAAAATTGTTGCAGTTTGATGTTGACTTACATCATGTCGAATTTGAAACAGAAACCTCTCGAAACACCCTAATACCCCCTCATTACTCAGTGTTTGTGACTCCACAAAACTATAAAATGACAGCGAACAAATGTCGCAACCAATTGGGGCTGTGACTGACTCTGGCATCCGTTAGAATGTTGTCCCAGTGTTGATCCCATCACTCACTGACCACTCTTAAGGAGGTAACGTCCAGTTGTCGACTTAAGGCTGCAAGTAATGTAGGATACATCATACGTAATCAAACTATCTTCAGGAACGCAAACCACGTCGGGCCCTTGTGTGAAATATGTCTTCATGGGTTTTTCATGAAATTCTTAATGATCTTCAATTTTTGGAATCTTTGAAATTAGGTACTTGTTCCAAACAGTAGGTTGTGGTCAAGTCCGAGGGAGAGACTACTTGAAGTACTGGTAACCTTCACGAACTGCTCAAGAAACATCTTTCTGTGATTAAGTACCTACCTATATTTGCTGGTTTTTTGGGGGTCCTTCCGAAACATCTACGTTCGATGAAGACCTGCGTCAGGCGGAAAGAGAGCCTTTTTAGACTTTCCTCAAAGAAGGTATTTGCTGCCGCAATTGTGGCGTGCAAGTTACCATAGCCCTGGAACGCTAAGGGCAACTAAAGGAACACAGGTGGGTTTCAGTCAGTAAAAGTCTGGTACTACCTCTCGCTTTACCCAGAGCGGGGGAAGGTATTTGATGATTTCCTACCTAAAAGCAAAAGGTGCACACACTAAAAACTGTGGGTATCGACCTCAGTATCAACTCCGTGACTCAGACTATTTATACATTTTGGCAACTGAAAACTACTTTATCCACTTTTTTTTTGATAGCCTACGTTAAATAACATTTATTTAGTGTTGTAAAAAAGATAATTCTACGATATAATATACTTTTAGTATATCTAATGAACCAATAATTTTAAAATCATACAGCGTTGTTTTATCATAACATAAACCAATCAATCAATCAATCAAAATATTTATTTGCTAGAATATGGTACATAAGGTGTTACAGTATATTTGTTTCAGCATATTCTGCCATAACATGGCGTGCAAATATATTTACAGTCAGTGTTGTCAATTACTCGATCTTGTCGATTACAGATTCTATTGACTTCTAAATAGTCCATAACGGTATAATATCTTTTAAACAATAACAGATTAAAAAGTATTTTTTTAAACATTGTCAGTGGTAACTCCTGTAAACTATTTGGTAAATGATTGAAAATAATAATCGACATGCAGTATACATTTTTCTTAAATAATTTTAGCCTTATTTGTGGCAGTCGAAGTCTGTCTTTATGCCGTGTTCGGCTATTTGGCCTGTCAGTGTTGGTCTCGAAAATATTATAGTATTTCTTAACAAAAAACCAGAAAGAAACATACATAAAACCTACTCCTGTTCCTTCTTTGCCATTGTTCCAGGGCCCCGGGAATCTCTTTCGTATCACCCATGGCCCCAATAGGCTTCGACCTTGCTGGGCCCCTACGGTTGCTAACACCTCCTTGAGGCGCGCGTGGAACACTACGCGCCGTCAACGACTTCGGCTCGGTCCGGACGGTTACCGGACGGCCGGACGGTGAGCTACCCATTGCTCGCCGTCCACAAGCCCGCGCCTACGGTGGCCGGAAATCGGGATCGGAACCCCTCGGTTCGGATCGGCTGGGTCGCGAGAGTTATTGTCTCGCGCGTGCGGCCACCTCCTTTGCTAGCATTACTGCTTCGCAGAAGGAGGCGACCGCGCCCAAGGCCCACCGTGCTTTACGCTATTACAAATCTTGTTATGGTAAAATGACTGGACCTAACTGCGGTTTATTTTCGTAAATATTTTTGGCATTTACGAAGCAATTAATTAGAATTCAATAATTTTTATAAATAGGTCTAGAAATTTGCTGATTTCGTGATAACGCCATCTATTGCTGAAAAGCTTAACCTTACCTTTATCACACACTGAGGCTCTACCATGAGCTCACAACGTGATCCATTTTTCGACCTAAACCGGACTGTTAAAGCTATATAGTGTGTATAGCTCCATCACTCTTTTTCGCTCGTACGTCTGACATTTTGACATTATCATGGTAAGGCCCCTGGCCACCTACCGAGCGATAGTTAAATAAATAGTTTGACAAATTTAATTCATGTGTTTGCTATTCAAAGCCAGATGGCGTCACTGAGGCATAGGATGACAGTTTTTCTAAGACATTTTTTCTGATAACCGCTCTATTGTATCTCTTTAGATCTCTTTGTAGACGTTTGAATGCATAACCGCTGGATTTCTGTCTTGTATAGTGAAGGTCAGTATAATCTGCCAAACTGCTTCGAAAGTGCTGATGTAGAAACCAGACTGTCGATAAAAATAATAGTAAGAACGCAAAAATATGTAAAAATTTCTTGTTTACAGTAAAAGAAAACCAAACTATCACAAAAAAGAAATTGAGTTTTGAACCACTATCCTCTTACGTGCCGATCTAATCCAGACACGACTGCACTACGGCGTTCGTTGACTTTTGTGTAAAATAGGTGTTCATAAATAAACGTCATCATTGTCTGCTTAACCCTTTGTCGATGATAGCGCGATGATTTTCATCTCAGATATTAAATTTGTAGCTGAATGAAAAAAATAAATATTATTTTCGTTTTTCCACTTAGATTTTATTACATGTTTGATTATTTTTTACAAAAATATGGAGTAAAAATGTCTAAGATGTGTTAAAAATATACTAAAAGTCCTATTATTATTGTAATCGAAGTACCATTGCATATTATATACAAAAAAGACGACAAAATACTCACAAAAATTATTACTATAACTGGGGATCGAAGTCACGGCAAATCGTTCAATACCGACATTTTGGAATATTGCTCACCCCCCATAGCAAATAGCGTGATAATTTATAGCCTATGTCCTTTCTCAAGCTCTATTCTATCTTTGTACCAAATTTCATCAAAATTGGTTCAGCGGTATAAGCGTGAAAGCGTAACAGACAGACAGACAGACAGACAGACAGAGTTACTTTCGTATTAGTATGATATACGCGCCGTCGACTGCTTGGGCTCGGTCCGGACGGTTACCGGACGGTCGGACGGCGAGCTACCCATTGCTCGCCGTCCGCAAGCTCACGCCTACTGTACACCCGTTTAGACTGGAAGCCAAGTCCAACACAGTTGGGAAAAAGCTAGGGAGATGATGATGTGCTATTCCAGGACATGGTCTACCCGTTTACCAAGTTTTATCGAAATCCGTTCAGCCGTTCGAGCGTAAAGAAGTAACAAACATACACACTCACCAACTTTCGCCTTTAAAATAATAATTATATACGTATTAGTATGTTATACGAGTATATGTGTGATTTGTGTCCAAATATTGTGCAAAAATCCGCGTTTTGAGATCAGTGTATATATATTTTTTTCTTTTTTTGGGGTTCCGTACAAAAAGGGTAAACCGGGACCCTATTATTAAGACTCCGCTGTCCGTACGTCTGTCTGTCCGTCTGTCACCAGGCTGTCTCTCATGAACCGTGATAGTTAGACAGTTGTAATTTTCACAGATGATGTATTTCTGTTGCCGCTATAATAAAAAATACTATAAAACAGAATAAAATAAATATTTAAGGGGGTGCAATAAAAAAACTTTGGGAGCAGTGGTGGCCGAGTGGTAACGGCCCTGACTTACGAATTGTAGGTCGCGGGTTCGAACCCAGCCAGGCGCATTACTTTGTGTAATTTATTTCATCACCACTGCTCTCAAAACGGTGAAGGAAAACATCGTGAGGAAACCGGCAATGTCCTAGAACCAAAAATTCGAAGACATGTGACATTCACCAACCCGCACTGGGCCCGCGTGGTGAATTACGGCCCATTCCCTCTCCTGGAGAGAGGAGGCCTGAGTCCCAGCAGTGGGAACATTAAAAGGCTGATTATGCTATGCTATGCTAATAAAAAAAAACGGCAAAAAAATCACGTTTTTTTTTAATTGATGTAAACTAGTGTTTGACTGCGATCCCACCTGATGGTAAGCAGTGATGCAATCGTTGATGATGAGGCGCACCAGTTTCAAATACCGTAATTAGAGACACAATAGAAAGACAATGAGAGAGCGAACGCCGGCGTCCGCTTGGGGTTTAATGAACGAGCCTAATCACTATAGCCTTGAAGATACCGTATAATAATATAATATAATAATAATATAATATTCCACAACTATCACACAACGCCGTCTAGTCTCAAGCTAAGCAGAGCTTGTGTTATGAGTACTAGACAACTGATAAACATACTTATATATTTCTAAATACATACATATTATAGATAAATTACACCCAGACACAGAACAAATGATCGTGTTCGTCACACAAACATTTGTCCTGGGTGGGAATCGAACCCAAGACCTCTGGCATAGCAGTCAGGGCCACTAACCACTAGACCAACAGGCCAGTCAGTATGGATGTGGACGTCGTATGGGATACAACAAACGTGTTTTTTTTTGCCGTTTTTTTTGCTAAAGACAGTACGGAACCTATCGTGCGCTAGTCCGGCTCACACTTGCACGGTCTTTTTTTAAACTTTACCCCCTTTCTAGGAATTTACTCCTGTATCATAGGTGCGTTCAGAAACATATAAATTCACATATACGAGATACCCAGACGCGAAACACCTATCTGTAGGACTTACAAATATTTGTTCTGTGTCCGGGCATCGAACTCACGACACGTAGCGTGGCAGTTAACCGCTCAACCACTGCGCCAGCCATGCCGTCAAGATCGTTTTCAGCGAATTTTTATTTCAGCGGTTTTTTTTTATCCTTGGTAGGTTCGCGCTTGACCGCTATCTCACCTGATGGAAAGCGACGATGCGGTCGACGATGGAGCGCGCTTACCTAGAAGTAACCTATTCACTCTTGACTTAAAGTTATAAGCAATTCACAGGTTACTCCCACCCATTCAAATCAATATATATTTTATATAAAAGGAGAAACTGACTGACTGACATATCAACGCACAGCCGAAATTACTGGGACTAGAAGCGTGAAATTTTGCACAAGGCTTCCTTTTATGACGTAGGCGAGCACTAAGAAGGGATTTTTCAAAATTCAGGCCCTAAGGGGATGAAACGGGGGTCTAAAGTTTGTATGAAAAAACCTACTTTTACGCGGGCGAAGCCGCTGGCAGAAGCTAGTATTATACAAAAGCGAAACACCACTCACTGATTAATCACGAAATCTCAGAAACTATAACACCTACAAACTTAAAATTTGGCAGGTAGGTTCCTTATAGAGTGTAGACATCCGCTAAGAACGGGTTTTACGAAACTCCATCCCTAAGGGGGTAAAACGGTGGTTGGAAGTTTGTATGAAACCGCTAGCAGAAGCTAACTTACAATATAGTCGTTATCGAGATAAACTACATACATACATACAAACCAACTACGGAAGAAAAAACATAGGTACTATATGAGGAAGCAGAATTATACAAGAAATTGCCTAATGACATAAAAGAGATCCAATCCTACACGTTATTCAAAAAAACCTTGAAAGATCTTTCCCGTTTTAATTAAATTAAGATAGAAAAGAAAAGAGTCAATGTAAATTATTTCCGTAAATTAGAGTCAATAAAATATGTAATTGCTATCGACTTTCATCACCACTGCTCTAAAAATGGTGAAGGAAAACATCGTGAGGAAACCGGCATGTCCTAGAACCAAAAATTCGAAGACATGGGACATCCACCAACCCGCACTGGGCCCGCGTAGTGGATTACGGCCCATTCTCTCTCCTAGAGAGGAGGCCTGAGTCCCAACAGTGGGAACAATAAAAGGCCGACTATGCTATCTATCGACTTGCCTTTAAGAAACGATACGTAATGAGTTCCTAATACAACAAATATGTACTTTTTTTTTTCTTGTTACCCTCATGACATTGTAGAATTTTGTGTTTAGATAATTTAATACTTACTAGTTTATTTGAGTACCATTTCTCATGTCAACGTGTTTAGAATAAGAATAACTTTTATTTCTCATATTAAGTGAATTGTATTCTTTTTGAGAAATAAATGTCATAAACCGTAATAAATATATACCTATAAATAGGTGTGGAATTCCCTACCCGAATCTATGTTTCCTGATAGCAACGCCCCAGGAAAATCAAGAGTAAATAGGTTGCTTCTAGGCAAGCGTGCTATCCTCAACATCAGTTGGGTGCCCTACTTGCAAAACTAAAAAACGTATTTTTGACGCCATACTTTAGATTGATTTTTTAGTACTTTATGGCTTTTATTTTTATTTTGTAAGTTAGTTTTAATTAGGTTAAGTTAAGCTTAATAATGTGTTAGTTATATGATAAATATTCTCAGAAACGTATTTAGAACTACACTAGCATCAGCCAGCGGCTTCACCCGCGGTCTCCATTTAAACTTGGACTAATACTTTATTCACTTAGGGGGTGAATTTTGGAAAATCCTCTCTTAGCTGCTATTGGCTTAATTTAATTTCTATATTTTAATTCGTTTTTTTTTTAATTATTATTACTTATCTACATTGTGCTCACATATTAGAAGCGACAAGAAATATGTAACCAAGGTTTATGTAACTCATAATATGATTTAAAAGAGTGTCCATGGAGTTTCTTGCACTTTATCCTCCATAGAGGTCTACGCTTTGGAACGTGCAATTTAGCTTCACTTGTTTTTTTTTTTGACTGACCGACATTTTGACAATTCAAAAGTGCCTGTAATTGGTCTATTTGAAACAAACGTTTCTGATTTCTTAGTGCTTACCTACGTCACAAAAGGAAAACTTATGCAAAATTTGACGCTCCTAGGCGGTGTTGTTTTGGCTGTGCGTTGATATGTCAGTCAGTCAGTTTCTCCTTTTATATATATATATAGATAAACTACACAACGTAAGTAATACTACTATACTACGATATGAACTTCGCCGTCATACATATCTATACTAATTTTAAATGCGAGTCCAAGTTTAGCAAGTGGCCCACACGTTACCAACTGGGGCACGAATGCCTTACCTTAGCGGTCAAGCGTGAGCCTATCGCTAAAATAAAAAAAATATATTATAAAAAAGCCCAAAGATTAACTAATATGTTGCAATAAACGATATGTATTTCTGTTTTCCCGATTGCGATACCTTATGCAATTATCCGCGCTTTGTGCTGGATATATAAACTAATATCGTTCCTGACAAAATCATACTTTACCGAACCTCGGGAGTCGCTGGTTGATTCACTAACCACTATTTAGTGTTCAAATAATAGTTAGGAACAAGTGAAAGAAGATAGAAGCCTATCAAAGTCCACTGTTGGATATAGGCCTCTGCCTCTGCAGCCTGAACCCCGGTCCTCCAGCTTCTGCATCCAGTCTGGGAAGCTACGTGTTCGAGGTCATCGCTTCTGCTCGAAGATTTCCACATTTCGCTTGCCACTTCAAGATCTGGATCCTTCGTATCAACAGTAAATATTCAATACAGCTCTATAATTCTCAAATTAGAGTGAAAAATAATTTTACGACTGTGTACTGTCTCCTGGTTGCTCAAGCTGATCCTTATTGACAAATCTCACAGAATTTTGAAACTGATTCAAGTGTTTTCAGTCAGTCAATCAATCAATCAATCAATGAATCAATAACGTGCGCCTAACGTGTCAATTGTAAAACTAAAGTGTATGTGCCGTGTACTGTGATCTGAAAAAAGTGACTTTATTTTAAACTCTTATTTTTTTACTAACCAATCGTATATTGGGTGTGAGTTTGGATTTAGAAACTACAAAACTGACCACTACACTACGCTTACGAATCGTGTAATTGATTGCACGGACACAAAATGTCTAAAGTCATAGAAATACAAGAACAAATCCAGAACAAATTGTGTATTGAAGTAAGAAATGCACTGAAAACTGAATCGGATACTATTAAGAAGCAGATTGAAGAGTTGAAAAAAGCCGGGCCATGTGACGTCTCTCAAATTGATGAATTGAAAACTGAACTCAAAGGTGTACAACATGAGAATAACGAACTACGTACAAAGATTACCGAAATGATAAAGACTGTAAGTCAATTGAATGTGAATATAAATGTCCTAGATCAGAGTCTACGTGAGGCTAATATAGAAATTTATGGCTTACCGGAATTGAGGAATGAAAACCTACCGGCCATCGTAATGAAATTAGCTAATGTTGTGAAATATACGCTACAGGACTCTGATATTTTAAAGTGCGTAAGAGTGCCTAACAACAGGCTGCATCCGCACTCTGTAGTAGTGAAGCTACGTAGTGTTAGATGTCGCAACGACTTGTATGCTGCAGTCATTAGATACAACAAGTCCCATTCGGATGATAAATTGAATACCACCGTCTTGGGTTTTGCTGGTAAAAAGGCGCCAGTATATGTAACTGAGCATCGCTCTCCGATGTATAAATCTTAAGTTAATCTACTATAAAATTTAAGGCCAAAGAAATATCCTAGATATAAGTTTATCTCTGAAACTAGTCAAGAATGAGGAGAATAAAGCAAAACTGTTCAAATAAATATTTATTTGCTACCTTTAAGCCTTCTTTTCTTTTTGTTATCCTATTGTTATTTGTATCATCTAAGCCGAGCCTTTCCCCAACTAGCTGGGGGTCAGTTTCCAGTCTCACTGGATGCGGATGAATACCTGTGGGACTGACATGGAGCCACAACTTAGTAGTCCGAGATCCCAGAGCGATCTGACATAACTTATTTTCACATGGATGAAACCTTAGGTTCTCAGTAGCGTCTGATGTGCTTTGAATACCTGTGTGCTTGTGGAGCTCCCCCTTGGGGCCCCTGGGCAGGTACCAGGTGAGAAAGGGAACTAAAAATAAGAGTTACTTAACTTAAATTTTTATGGCAGATTTTTATATATGTTTTGTAGAATATAATTTTAAAGTAGTATCATAAGTGTCAGACACTTTCCATGGATCAAAACTTCTGTCAGAAGTTTTATTGCTCCACAAAAAATAAATAAACTTTACTTATTTTTACACGTCTGATTTTGAAATATGTTATTGTGGTAATTATTACAACGTTATATTTCAGTAGTCAGACAAATTGAAGTGACCAAATCCCCTAAACACAAAAAATATCCAGCCGAGAGTATGGGCACGAGAGAAAGCATGCATTTCAGAGCGATTGAGACGATTTCATGCACTGACTGGATGTTTGGTCACTACAATTTGTCTGACTAATGAAATATAACTTTGTAATAGTTACCTTAATATCATCAGACATGTAAAAATAAGTTTATTTATTTTTTGTGGAGCTTTAAAGCGTCTAACAGAAGTTTTGGTCCATGGAAAGTATCTGACACTTATGATACTACTTTAGAATAATATTCTACAAAACATATATAAAAATCAGCTACAAAAATTTAAGTTAAGTAACTCTTATTTTCCGTTCCCTTTCTCATCTGGTACCTGCTCAGGGACCCCAAGGGAGGGCTCCACAAGCACACAGGAATTCAAAGCACATAATAATATGCCACTACTGAGAAACTATGGTTTCATCCATGTGAAAATAAGTTATGTCAGATCGCTCTGGGATCTTAGTATATAGTTACTGGGCAACATGATACTCCTTGCATAGACAGATGGTCAGACTTTCTGTCGTCTGACTACCTGTGACTGTCAAAGATCTACGTATGACTACCGGGACCAAAGACTTTACGTAATTTTCGAGGCGCGGGGTGCCAGTAATGTCCTTAATAAACTTAGAAAATTACAAAAAGATCACATTGGTAGGTAGGTACTTCTAGTAGGCTCGGTTTCAAACCCACAACCACTCGCATGAGAGGCAAGTGCCTTAACCACTGGACCATCACGATACTATCCTATTGTTATTTGTATATTCTATCAAAATATGACGCACATTAGTTATTTCGTAAGCGAAAATGCACGTAGCACGAAGAATCGCCAAACTTAAGTGGCAATGGGCAGGGCACACTGCTCGCAGAACAGATGGCCGTTGGGGCCGAAAGGTTCTGGAGTGGCGACCGCGTACCGGAAGACGCAGTGTTGGAAGGCCCCCTTCAAGGTGGACCGATGACCTGGTGAAGGTTGCGGGAATCCGATGGATGCGAGACGCACAGGACCGTTCGTTGTGGCGACATTTGGGGGAGGTCTATGTCCAGCAGTGGACGTCTATCGGCTGAAATGATGATGATGATGATGAAGTGAAAATGGTGTCAAATCGCTTGACAAACATTTTGTTTTATATTATTAAGTTTATGTCACGGGGATGATCAAATCTAAAAAAAATATTTTATTTTTAGGGTTCTGTACCCAAAGGGTTTAAACGGGACCCTATTACTAAGACTCCACTGTATGTCTATATGTCACCAGGCTGTATCTAGTTGAAATTTTCACAGATGATTTTTATTTTATTTTTATTTATTTAACATAGTAGTAGGGGTTGTTTGTTGTCATGGGCACAGTCGCGTGTTTGGGTATCGTGCACTAATTGCCAGTCACCCTATGTACAAACACATACAATTATCTTATGACTATTTATTCTCTAATTATCAACATTCTATTATGATGTATTATATTATTTAAGTACCTACGCATCACCGCTATATATTACACTACAAAACTGTTTCGCGTCCGTTACGTCACAACCTCAGGTTCAGTTGAAAACCAGCGTCAGGCATTAGTTGTCTGGCAATCATGCTGAACTGGACCTATTTTGGCGCAGCCGTGAGGCGCACAATTGTATATCTACATTATAATTTTATTTTTTATTTTTTTTTGTTCTCTTTTGTATGGTTTCGTGTTTACATAAATATTATATTGTTTGTGTGCCTTGCGTTGTGACAAAATAAATTCATTTTCTTTCTTTCTTTCTTTCTTTCTTTAACAATTTATGTACACACACAGAAATAAAAGATTCGAAGAAGGAAACAGAAAAATAGGTACAAAGGTGGTGCTTATTTCTAATGAAATCTCTTCCAGCACACCTGCGAAAGGAGAGTTGGAAGAAAATAGATATGTAGACACCGTGTGTAATAGTAATAGGAAAATAAGTACATACAAAAAAGTTATCAAAAGAATAATTTATCATGCAAAAAAAGATATACTATTATAATTATATCTATATATATAAAAATGAAACCCGTTTTCCTTGGTCACGGCATCACGCGTGAATGGCTGGACCGATTTCACTAATTCTTTTTTTATTGTATTTGTTATTATTAGGAGAAGGTTCTTACGGAAAAAAATATTAAGAAAATCTCTCAGAAATATTGAAAAATATACAACAAAATAAAGTAGTGCATCATTGCTACGCTAAGGCGGTACGAAGTTCGCCGGGTCAGCTAGTAGACAAAAACACGTATGTATCACAAAAATACGTATGTATTTTTTCTATTTTTGTATTTTTGTTGCCACTATAACAGTAAATTCTAAAAACAGAATAAAATAAATATTTAATTGGGGCTCCCATACAACAAACTTGATTTTTTTGCCGTGTTTTGTTACGGACGGTACGGAACACTTCATGCGCGAGTCCGACTCGCACTTGGCCGGTTTTTTAGGATGCCACTGACCACTGACTAATTGTGTTTCATGTTGATGATTAACAAACCTAATTTTACATATATATACGCATATCCAGCACTAGATGTCTCCCGTGGTTTTACCCGCGTATGCGTAATGTTATATAGCCTAACCAGTTCTCCATACAAACTTTGGACCCCCGTTTTATGCTTTTAAATTGTGAATTGTGGAATATCGTCTTTTAGTATTTGCCTACTTCATAAGAGGAAATCTTGTGCAAAATTTCACGTTTTTAGCCCCAGTAATAACTGTGCGTCAATATGTTAGTCACTCAGTATGATTGACTTGTTGGTCTAGTGGTTAGTGGTCCTCACTGCTAAGCGGGAGACGACCTTCCGCATAGCAGTGAGGGCAATTTTTTTTGTTACCATGATAACATATTTAAAAATCAGACATGTAAAAATAAGTAAAGTTTATTTATTTTTTGTGGAGCAATAAAGCGTCTGTTGGAAATATTGTTTAGTTTTAAGCCGATAGATGGCGTTGTTAGGTGAGCGGCGTTTTCTGAATCGCGATGATAAGATTCTGCTCACGATTTGACTAGGTTCGCGATGATTGTAATTTAACAAGTACTCAATATACAGTTATAACACAGTGTTGTGGTTTTACTGGTATATCATCACCCCTGTTACGATCGCGAGTGCTGCAGAAACAGTGCAGGATAGTGAATTGTTGTTCATTTTGGTCCTTCGAACCGGAATATTTGTCTGGATTTTTGTGATACACTCCTGGCTGGGCAAGTGGATCGCTTGCGCAAACTGGCTAAGGCACTGGAAGAAGCAGCAAGCAGCAGTAGCAGCGCGCTATTGCAGACGGTGCCGGGTGACGTCATCGTCAGGGATCGGCAGCAAGGGTGACGGGAGGTGTTGGCGTGCAGAGCGCAACGTCATTACGAAGAAAGTGATTAGTGAAATAATTACGTAATCAGGTGATCAGTACCGGATTTAAACCGTGAGTGAACTTTTATTATTTTATATCAGTGGAATTGCAAAACGTAGTATCTTTGGAAGAAATTTTTACTACACAAATTTGAACTTTATTTGCTTGAAGAGTTTAACTTAGAAAAAATTCATAATATGAACATTAACTTAGAATATTTCAACTGTGTTTTAGACTTAGCCTAATTTTAAGAGAATTTGGTTGAGACGGGGAACCTATGCCCGATTTTCCCCAAATTATTACCGTTTCCTAAAGACTTGTAAAAATTTCATCTTCGTTCTCAAAACTTATAAAATTTCTGTCACTTTTAATGTTAAAATTAGGATGTATAAATTGTGGATTTGTAATTTGTTTCTTTGATGCCCATTGAGTTAACTTTGTACCTTATATAAAATAATTTGATCATAATTTAGTCTGTTACCAAAGTGTTAGTGTTTAGTAAAAACATCTGTTAGATTTGTTTAATATACAAAATGGAGTCATTAATTAATAAACAAGAAGATATTTACAATAGAATAGATAAAGCTTATGTCAACTTCAAAAAATCTCCTAAGGAACGAATAACACGTCCTTATTGTAAAGTAAGATTAGAAAATTTGGAAAAATTGTGGGATCAGTTAGAAAATGGCCATAGTAAATTGTATGAAGAATATGAGCCAGATAAGTTGAAACAGAGTCGATATGTAAAAAACGATGTTTATGATTTAGCGGACGAAGTGTACATTCAATACAAAACGGAACTTGAAACTGTTTTAGAGTCATTTGATATTAAAGAACAGGATTTAAAAGAAAATTCTAAAACTAGTGGTTCAAAGCAGTGTCAGGTAAAATTACCAAAAATAATTATTCCAGTATTTTCAGGAAAATATACCGACTGGGTAACTTTTAGGGATTTGTTCTTATCACTTATCCATAATAATGAAAGTTTAGATAAAGTGCAGCGAATGCAGTATTTGAAGGGATATTTGTCTGGGGAAGCAGAACAACTTCTTCGACAAATACCCATTTCAGATGCAAACTATGACCGATGTTGGGAGCTATTGAATGCGCGTTATAACAATAAAAGGTATTTGTCACATTTTATAATAAAAAGATTACTTAGTCAGAGAAATCTCAATAACGAATCAGCCGTGGGGCTAAAAGAATTACTCGACAATACCAACGATTGTTTAAAGGCGCTTTCCAATCTTGGAATTAATGTTGAGTCATGGGACATTATAGTTATCCATATAATCACTTTGAAGTTAGATCCCGAATCCCGAAAGCAGTGGGAATTTAATATAACTGAACATAACTCGTCGGAGGAACTTCCCACACTCAGTCAGTTTACTGAGTTTTTAACTAATCGGTATAGAGCTTTGGAGTTTTTGGATACTAAATCTAATTCTGCATTTAAAAGTCAAAGTCATCAAAATAGTAATACGGGTACAAATAAGACAAGTAGTTTACATGTTGCGGACATTCAGTGTGCTTTTTGTTCGGAGCCACATAGGCTTAGTCAGTGCAAACAGTTTGTAAAAAAATTTGATTGTGACGCTCGTCGTATTTTTGTACTAGAGAAAGGTATTTGCTTCAATTGCTTGGGTAACAATCACTCTGCTAAGGTATGTAATAGTACCGTCAAATGTCGAATTTGTAAACGTCGTCATCATTCTCTACTGCATCCCTCGAACGGGTCTTCTACCACGGGGTCCAATATAAATACACAGGCAAACGCGGAAACGTTGGCAAATGATGAAGCCATACCAACGAAGGAAAGCACGGATAGCCTTAATTCCACAAAAGATAGGGAAGGTAACCAGTTTGTTAGTTGCTTTTCGACAGGAAAATTGCGTAATACAGTTTTATTAGCCACGGCTCTAATAAGAGCCGAGTCGAAGGCAGGCACTTACCAGGTGGTTAGAGCATTAATAGACCAAGGCTCGCAAGTTTCTTTGGTTACTGAAGCTACCGTGCAGTTTTTGGGATTAAAGAAAAGTCCTTCAACTCATAGAATTAAGGGAGTTGGAGGGGATAAAGAAATAACATCAAGGTCAGTGGTCACATTAAATCTAAGGTCTCGAATAGACACGCATTTTAATATTCAAGTCCAGGCGTATGTCTTAAAATCTATAACCACACTTCTCCCAGTTACGAAGGTAACGACGGTAGAATGGGTAGATCTTGAGGAGGAAAAGTTGGCAGACCCACAGTATCATACTCCGAATAAAATAAATATTTTATTAGGAGCTGATGTTTATACTCAGATTATTGAAGAAGGTTTGAAAAAGAATGTGGATAGGTCAGTAGTAGCCCAATGTTCTAAATTTGGGTGGATAATGTCTGGGACGGTTGATACAACTGCCGGGGTTTCTTCGAATGTTGTGGTGATGCATGCTAATATAGATGCAAATGAGGAACTAAAGAAATTCTGGGAGTTAGAAGCCGAACCAACCAACCAAAAAGGGTTGATGTCAGAAGAAGAAAAACAATGTGAAGATTTATTTTCCGCAACTACTACCCGAGATGTAGATGGTAGGTATGTGGTTAGGCTTCCGTTCCGTGAACAGTCTTCGACTTACCAGGTAGGCGGGTTTGAAGAGATAGCTGAAAAAAGATTGAATGCATTACATACCAAATTGAAGAAAAATACAGAGTTGAAAGAAAAGTATAAACAAGTAATCAAGGAATACTTACAGTTAGGCCATATGGAAAAGGTACCTGAAAAGGAAAAGGAAAAGGGGAACTCAATCTACTTACCGCACCACGCCATTGTAAGGAATGATAAGGATACAACAAAGGTTCGTGTGGTGTTCGACGCGTCCTGTAAAGGTAAAAAGGGTTATTCATTAAACGACAAATTGATGATTGGACCCCGCTTACAACCGGAACTTCGGCACTTACTGATGCGTTGGAGAAAACATCCGATATGTCTAGCAGCGGACATAGTGAAGATGTACCGGCAGGTAAAAGTAGCGACTGCTGACATCGATTGCCAGAGAATACTGTGGAAGGAAGAACCGGAAGACGAAGTAGAACGCTATCGCATGTTGAGAGTCACTTTCGGCACTGCATCAGCTCCTTACCTGGCGGTGAGATCCCTTCAACAAGTTGCGCATGATAACGGCGGAGATTATCCGGCGGCTGCTGAAAGAGTAATAAATGATTTTTACATGGATGATCTGCTCACCGGTTGTAGTAATACTAAAGAAGGGCTAATTATTTACAAAGAAATGAATTTGTTATTAAGTAAAGCAGGATTTGAACTTCAAAAATGGATGTGTAATGATGAAAATTTACTTAATAAAATAAAGGAAATGAATGAAGGACTGAGAGAAATCGGAGAAGGTTTGCAGCTAAAAGAGGATGAAATAGTTAAACTCTTGGGTCTTACCTGGAATCGTCGTTCCGATGATTTCCAATACTCGGTGACTCTTTCTCGGGAACCTGGACCTGTAACTAAAAGAAAAATAATTTCACACATTGCCAAATTATATGATCCACTGGGTTGGGTAGCACCTTGTGTTATTATAGCAAAAATACTCATACAAAAGCTATGGATAGCAGGATTAGATTGGGACGAGGAAGTAACAACTAAGATTTTAAATGAATGGAATACTTACCGGGATGGGCTATCACTGCTCTCACAAGTCAAGATACCTCGATGGCTCGGGACAAACCCGGATGATACTCTTGTTGAACTGCATGGATTCTCAGATGCTTCTAAAGCAGCTTATGCGGCAGCAGTTTATAGTCGTGTGATTGATGCTGATGGGAACATACGCGTTACTTTAGTAACGGCCAAGACAAAGGTAGCTCCCATCAAGCAGGTATCTATTCCCAGACTTGAATTGTGCGGAGCAGTGATGGTCACTAAACTCCTCATTGAAGTAGCAAGAGTCATGGGCATAGACATAAGTAATGTACGTGCATGGACGGATTCCACCGTGGTGCTAGCATGGCTCAACAGTCACCCAAATCGCTGGAAGACGTTCGTTGCTAACCGGGTATCTGAGATATTGACAACGTTGGATTCAACTCAATGGTCTCATGTTTCGTCAGGCCAAAATCCTGCTGACCTCGGATCACGAGGAGTCTACCCCTCAGAACTGTGCAAGTCTTCCTTCTGGTTCAACGGTCCGGCATTTTTATCTGAACCTGAAATACATTACCGTAAGCCAAACCAATTAGAGACAGAACTAGAAATTGCGAAAGTTAACTTTACCGTGACCGAGGATTCCTTATGGAATAGATTCTCGTCATTTACAAAATTAATACGGGTTGTAGCCTACTGTAGACGTTTTTTGAAATTAACTAGAAACAGGAAACAGTTTAGCGGTTATCTGCTGCCAGAAGAATTGGATGCAGCTCGCAAATGTGCCATTAGAAATTGTCAATCAGAAGGCTTCAAAGAGGAGATTGCTATTATAAGGAAACCAGGTCATTTAATCAAATTGAAGGGACCACTCAAACCTTTAAGTCCTTACTTAGACGAAGAGAATATTTTACGGGTAGGAGGAAGGTTAGAAAAATCACAGCTTTCTTTGAATACAAAACACCCAATATTGATACCGAAAAGATCAAAGTTAACCGACTTACTTATAGCAGATGCGCATGCTAAAACGCTTCACGGTGGAACCCAATTAACGTTGACTTACTTAAGCACGGAATATTATATAGTTGGCGGCAAATCTTTAATAAAAGGCTATATACGAAGGTGCATTCCATGTGTAAAAGGAGCTGCGAAAACTTCACAGCAATTGATGGGCCAGCTTCCAGAGGCTAGAGCTAGTCCTTCAAGACTATTTAAGTGTAGTGGCGTCGATTACGCAGGTCCGATAAATATTAGGACGACAAAGGGGCGTGGTCATCACGCTCATAAAGGATACATTTGTTTATTTATTTGTATGGCGACACGAGCTGTGCACATTGAAGTGGTCAGTGATTTGACCACACCCGGATTTCTAGCTGCGTTCAAACGATTCGTCGCTCGTAGAGGCCTATGTACGGATATTTGGAGCGATAACGGAACAAATTTTGTCGGTGCTTCCAAGGAACTCCACAGTTTATTTTCATCTGAAAGGTCAATCTACTTAAAGGAAATATCAGAAACATTGGCCACAAACGGGACAAGGTGGCACTTTATTCCCCCTCGTGCACCTAACTTCGGGGGATTGTGGGAGGCAGGCGTTAAGTCAGTAAAGTTCCACTTAAAACGCGTCATAGGAGACTCAACACTGACTTATGAAGAACTATCCACAGTCTTGGTGCAAATTGAGAGTTGTCTTAATTCTAGGCCCCTGTCCACCTTAAACACAGATTCCGATGCGTTTGATGTCTTGACGCCAGGTCATTTCTTGATTGGGGAACCTTTGGTTGCTGTACCAGATCATAGTTTTGAGACGTCTAATGTATCCAATTTACGTCGGTGGCAATTGACACAAAGAATGATGCAGAAGTTTTGGCGTCGTTGGTCACAAGAATATCTAACAAAATTTCTGCATAGTTACAAGTGGACATGTCAAAATCCTGAACCAAATGTTGGGGATGTAGTAGTAGTGAAGGAAGATAACTTACCTCCTTGTAAATGGCTTTTGGCTAGAGTTGTAGAGAAACACCCAGGTCTAGACAAAATTACGCGGGTTGTCACTTTGCGCACCTCAAAGGCTTTAATAAAAAGGCCTACTTCAAAAATATGCATGTTACCTATCACACAGTAGTGATATAAGATACAGATAGTTTTATTTTTGTATATTCTTTTGTGTATTGTAAAACAATAATTTTGTTAATTTAGTTCTTGATATTTTCATGGTGGGCGGTGCCCGTGTAAAGGTAGTTAGTATAAGGACTATGTAAAATAGCTCCTTGGTGGGCGGAATGTTGGAAATATTGTTTAGTTTTAAGCCGATAGATGGCGTTGTTAGGTGAGCGGCGTTTTCTGAATCGCGATGATAAGATTCTGCTCACGATTTGACTAGGTTCGCGATGATTGTAATTTAACAAGTACTCAATATACAGTTATAACACAGTGTTGTGGTTTTACTGGTATATCATCACCCCTGTTACGATCGCGAGTGCTGCAGAAACAGTGCAGGATAGTGAATTGTTGTTCAGCGTCTGACAGAAGTTTTGATCCATGGAAAGTGTCCGACACTTATGGTACTACTTTAGAATAATATTCTACAAAACATATATAAAAATCTGCCATAAAAATTTAAGTTAAGTAACTTTTTTTTTTATTTCCCTTTCTCACCTGGTACCTGCCCAGGGACCCCAAGGGGGAGCTCCACAAGCACACAGGTATTCAAAGCACATCAGACGCTATTGAGAACCTAAGGTTTCATCCATGTGAAAATAAGTTATGTCAGATCGCTCTGGGATCTCGGACTACTAGGTTATAGAGGTCTGATAGGGAGTCGCTCCATGTAAAACACAGGTATTCAGCCGCATCCAGTTAGACTGGAAAGTGACCCCCAGCTAGTTGGGGAAAGGCTCGGCTTAGATGATACAAATAACAATAGGATAACAAAAAAAAAGTAAAAAAACTAAAACCCGACTACTACGCTGAAAAAGTATGAAACAAGATTTTCAGGATGCTGAAATAAACAGGAGAAACAAGAACAGAACAAAAAGAAAAGCCGTAGTTTATTTCAGCATCCTGAAAATCTTGTTTCATACTTTTTCAGAGTAGTAGTCGGGTTTTAGTTTTTTTCCTTTTTTTTTATTTAAACAATTTTGGTGTTAAATTACTGTGCTTATATACTATTTATTTTAGAAGTGAAGCCCTTTCAAATGATACCACACACGACGTATTTATCTTTTTTTTAACACAAAACTTTTTGTCCACTAGAGGGCGCCACATTGAATTTGATGATATTTTTGATAAGTACAAGTGAAGCCCTATCAAATGATACCAAACACGGCGTATTTATCTCCATTTTATTTTTTTACACATTACTTTTTGTCCGTTAGAGGGCGCCGCATCGAGTTTTGTGACACGTCGCGTAGTCTATGTTCAGCGGACAATTAGGACGGTTCTAACGAAACCTCATATGTCGAGTTCCGATAAGTAGATTAGGAGCTATGAGGGAACAGATGAGCATACTCACATACATACATACATACATACATAGCCTGTCAAAATTATAACCCTTCTTTGGCTTTGCCGTAGGGGGGTAAAAAGAAAAGAAGGCTTACAAGTAGCAAATAAATATTTATTTGAACAGTTTTGCTTTATTCTCCTCATTCTTGACTAGTTTCAGAGATAAACTTATACCTAGGATTTTTCTTTGGCCTTAAATTCTGTAGTAGATTAACTTAAGATTTATACATCGGAGAGCGATGCTCAGTCACATATACCGGCGCCTTTTTACCAGCAAAACCCAAGACGGTGGTATTCAATTTATCATCCGAATGGGACTTGTTGTATCTAATGACTGCAGCATACAAGTCGTTGCGACATCTAACACTACGTAGCTTCACTACTACAGAGTGCGGATGCAGCCTGTTGTTGGGCACTCTTACGCACTTTAAAATATCAGAGTCCTGTAACGTATATTTCACAACATTAGCTAATTTTATTACGATGGCCGGTAGGTTTTCATTCCTCAATTCCGGTAAACCATAAATTTCTATATTAGCCTCACGTAGACTCTGATCTAGGACATTTATATTCACATTCAATTGACTTACAGTTTTTATCATTTCGGTAATCTTTGTACGCAGTTCGTTATTCTCATGTTGTACACCTTTGAGTTCAGTTTTCAGTTCATCAATTTGAGAGACGTCACATGGCCCGGCTTTTTTCAACTCTTCAATCTGCTTCTTAATAGTATCCGATTCAGTTTTCAGTGCATTTCTTACTTCAATACACAATTTGTTCTGGATTTGTTCTTGTATTTCTATGACTTTGGACATTTTGAATCAGTGTAATCAATTACACGATTCGTAAGCGTAGTGTAGTGGTTAGTTTTTAGTTTCTAAGTCCAAACTCATACCCAATATACGATTGGTTAGTAAAAAAATAACAGTTTGAAATAAAGTCACTTTTTTCAGTTCACGGCACGTACACTTTAGTTTTACAATTGACACGTTAGGCGCACGTTTGATTGATTGATTGACGGAAAACACTTGAATCAGTTTCAAAATTTAGTGAGATTTGTCAATAAGGATCAGCTTGAGCAACCAGGAGACAGTACACAGTCTTAAAATACACTCTAATTTAAGAATTATAGAGCTGTATTGAATATTTACTGTTGATACGAAGGATCCTGGTCTTGGCAAGCGAAATGTGGAACCCGTCTTCGAGCAGAAGCGATGACCTCGAACACGTAGCTGGGAAGACTGGATGGAGAAGCTAGAGGACCGGGGTTCAGGCTGCAGAGGCAGAGGCCTATATCCAACAGTGGACTTTGATAGGCTTCTATCTTCTTTCACTTGTTCGTAACTATGATTTTGAACACTAAATACTAGTTAGTGAATCAACCAGCGACTCCCGAGGTTGGGTAAAGTATGATTTTGTCAGGAACCATGTTAGTTTATATATTCAACACAAAGCGCGGATAATTGCATAAGGTATCGCAATCGGGAAAACAGAAATACATATCGTTTATTGCAACATATTAGTTAATCTTTGGATATTTTTTAATAATATATATATTTTAATTTTAGCGATAGGCTCACGCTTGACTATTAAGGTAAGTCAGGTATTCGTGCCCCAGTTGGTAACGTGTGGGCCACTTGCTAAACTAGGACTCGCATTTAAAATTTGTATATGTATGACGGCGATGTTTATATCGTAGTATAGTAGTATACTTGTGTAATATAGTTAACTATACTACACAAGTTTTACTTGCGTTGTGTTTATGTAGTTATAAATACATTTCTTAGTTTTGCAAGTGGAGCACCCACCTGCCCCCTGAGCCAAGTTACAACCGTTTCGTTTCGATTCTATTTTCGTTGATCGCCTCGAGTCGGCCACGCCTCCTATTCCTTTGTTCTGACCACGTGACTTAGCGTTGAAATGACGTCAGAATAAAAGAATCGGAGGCGTGGCCTACTCGAGGCGATCAACGAAAAGAGAATCGAAACGAAACGGTTGTAACTTGGCTAGGGGGACTGATGTGATTGAGGATAGAGCACCCTTGCCTAGAAGTAACCTATTCATTCTTGATTTCCCTGGGATGTTGCTATCAGGAAACAAACTCGGGCAGCTCAGCTATATGTATTTATTCTTTAAATGGGAGCAGCGTATGAATTGGAAAACCTTTAGCGCATAGATAAAACGATTTTGAATTATATAGGGTGACTGGCAATTAGTGTACGATACTTAAACACGTGATTGTGCTCATGATAACCAACAACTTTTACTATGGGAACAAACCTGAAATCGCGAAAAAAAAATCAGCTGTTCAGTACATTTATGTTTGCCTAATGTACTGAACAGCTGATATTTTTTTCGCGATTTCGGCTTTGCTCCCATAATAAAAATTGTTTGTTATCATGAGCACAATCACGTGTTTAAGTATCGTACACTAATTACCAGTCACCCTATATACTGATCGCAAAACGCAGGTTGTAACACAATATTTAGACACAGATCATGTAGGTATAATCTATACATCTCAAACTCTCAAACTCATGTTGTAAAGGCGAAAGTTTGTGAGTGTGTGTATGATTGTTACTTCTTTACTCTCGAACGTCTGAATAGATTTTGATGAAACTTGGTACACGGGTATTCCTGGAATCTCACATTATATACTTTTTATCCCAGGAAAAAGTTAGTACTATCACAGCGAAGCCGCATGCTACATGTATAAGGTAAGTAATAAAAATTGGGCAAGTGCGAATCGGACTCGCGCACTGAGGGTTCCGTATAAACTTGAAAGGTAAATTGCGGTGTACGATTAATGACGTATTAAAAAAAAACTACTTACTAGATCTCGTTCAAACCAATTTTCCGTGGAATTTTGCATGATAATGTACATCATATATTTTTTTTTAGTTTTATCATTCTCTTATTTTAGAAGTTACAGGGGGGGCACACATTTTACCGCTTTAGAAGTGTCTCTCGCGCAAACTAATCAGTTTAGAAAAAAATTATATTACACACCTCAATATCGGGACTGGTGCGCTCTTTACTAGTACTATACAGGAAATCACCAGTACTAGTAAAGAGCGCACCAGTCCCGATCAATTGCTAAAACTAGGTGATAATCCTCACTCTTCCGTGAATGAGGTATGTTCCTTCTTTAGCAATATTGGTAAAAATTTAGCGGCAAGAATACTAAAATCTCACAGCCCAATTCATAATCCCTCTGGCAGTATTCGATCAGAAAAGCCCAAGTTTTCACCTCCAACTGGTTCTCTTGTTTTACTAGACACCGATGAAGGTGAGGTAGAAACAATCATCTTACAACTACGGAATGATTGCGCTGTAGGTTGGGATGGAATATCATCTAACTTGCTGTAAACTTGTCGCCACGTACTAGTACCACCAATCACTTACATCTGCAATCTTTCTATGCAATCAGGAACATTTCCTAACGGACTAAAGAAAGCTATAGTCCATCCAATTTATAAGAGTGGGAACAGAACCTGTGTCAACAATTACAGACCAATCTCCATCCTGCCTTCGCTTTCAAAAATTCTTGAAAAGATCCTTAACAGACAACTTAAATGTTTCTTACACAAACATAACATCATTGCCGAGAACCAGTTTGGCTTCAAGCCTGGGGTTTCGACGGAAGATGCAGTATTGGGTCTCACACAATTCGTAGCAGAAAAATTGGATAGTGGGGCTAAGTGAGACACAGTTTCTGTTCCCAATCTTATCTCAAAATTATTGGAGCTTTTGGGTATACGTGGCTTAGCACTCGATATTTTCAAGGATTACCTCAAAAATCGTACTCAACAAGTTAAAATAGATGCGTATCTGAGTAATGAGGAAATCGTGACATACGGTGTGCCCCAGGGAAGCATATTAGGTCCCACATTATTCCTAATATATGTCAACGAGCTCTGCAGGATGAGTCTACCAAACAGCAAGATCTACGCATATGCTGACGATACTGCAATTATTATCTATGGATCTACTTGGGAAGAGGTTAAAACTAAGGCAGAAACAGCACTAAAAATAGTTATGAACTGGTTCCACCAAAATCTCCTTACGCTAAACGTGGATAAATCTTGCTTCATTCCTTTCGCAATCCGACAAAACACTAAGCCGCCCCAGAGCTTAGTTGTAACTGCTCACTCCTGCCTCAACTCGACAACACCGTGTCCCTGTCCTACACTAGTTAGAAGTGACTGTGTAAAGTACCTAGGTTTGCAAATAGACGACGGCCTACGATGGGATAAGCAGGTAGAAACGATAACCAGCAGAACACTGCGTCTTATATATGTTTTTAAATCCCTTAGAGAATCGGCTGACGTGGACACACTAAAAATGGTATACTTCGCACTGTGTCAATCGATTATCGGATACTGCATTACTGCATGGGGTGGTACTTTTAAAACAAATTTCCTGAGGATAGAGCGAGCTCAAAGAGCTGTTCTCAAAGTAATGACCAAGAAACCGTACTTCTATCCAACCAAACAACTTTATGATGAATGTAAGGTACTTACAGTTAGACAGCTCTTCATCTTGCAGTCTGTCCTCAGAACTCATAGAGGCATGCCCAGATCCAACCCAGAAAAACACACAAACACACACATACACATTACACTCATGCACACACCCTCACACACACACACACACATTCACACATACACTCTTACTTATATACTCAACACACTAACTACACTTTTTCCACAGTTTTAATTTTGCTTATGTGACACCGACACTGTTTTACTTGCTACAGAATGCTATATGTAAATATTGTACCCACATGGTTGAACCCTATCTCTTAAGATACAGGCTAGACCTAGTTTAAGGGATAGAGCCAATAATATTGTGCTAAAATGTGATAATGTTAACATTAATATTCTACTATGTATACAGTGCAATGTGTTCCTATTTTATGAAATAAATATTATTATTATTATATTATTATAATATCATTTTTGAAGATCTATCCATAGATACCCAATGACACGTAAGGGATTGATGCCAAAAAAAAAATTTGAGTTACAGTTCTAAATCTTAATGCGGTTCACAGAATGCACTTACCAAGTTTCAACAGTATAGTTCTTATAGTTTCGGAAAAAAGTGGCTGTGACATACGGACGGACAGACAGACATGACGAATCCACAAGGATTCCGTTTTTTGCCATTTGGCTACGAAACCCTAAAAATGACTACCGAAAAAAAAACGTTCGGACAATATATAGATATATGGTTCTATTAGAAAATTATTTTCCTCTCATTTCTATTTTCTATGAACTTGAGAGCTAAACAACTTTAAACGCAATTTTCTCAAAATCTTGACATGGTTGTTGGTGTTTGCTTTATCTATTATCATTATTATCTAACCAAATATCCTTTCTTTGGTATTGTTCCTCAAATCGTAAGCTAACAAATGCTTGGACTGACTGACAGGTTCACTCAAATCTGAGTGGTTTTTTCTTCAAAAGAGTACCTATATCAGACACTAATCGGCATATATAATTAGACCATTACATGTTTACTGTATTGACTTTAACCTATGAGTTTGTTTAAACACAGGTATAGGAAACACTGTCCTCGTCTAGATTTTGTTTTTTTTTATTGTTATTTATAAATTATTAAAAAAAAAACATCATTTATCATTTATTTATCGCTTATCTGCGTTCATTTACTTTTTTTTTTTTTAATTCATATAAACCAGTGCTTGACTGCGATCCCACCCGATGGTAAGCAGCGATGCAATCATTGATGGTGAGGCGCACTAGTTTATTAAGAGCCTATTCACTCTAGCCTTGAAGACACCTAAATTATAGTTGGACGGGAAGACCGCAGCAGGCAAATTGTTCCAGTCCTTCGATGTACGCGGTATAAACGACGAAGCGAAACGCTTAGTCCGGACCGTTGAAGTTTCAACAACGTAAGGGTGGATACTCGCCGTACGTCGGGTTGTCCGATGGTAGAAAGGAGATGGCGGAATCAAGTCATGCAATTCCCGCGCACACTCTCCAAAATGCAACCTGTAAAATACCGATAGGCTGGCTACCCTGCGCCTGTATATATTTTATTTTTGTTTATTTATTAAACATACACACACTATCTTTACAGGCTGAACTCAATACAATAGTGATTCCCAAACAAACAAAGAATTGAAAAAAAAAGCATCTTACAGCTATTTCTTAAAAATCTAAAACAACACTAAACTCTATCACAGTACATAAAATCTAAAGTCAGATTACACAGAATACCTAACTATGTACATATACATAAATTATATACTTTATTGTAAAACATAATGTATTAGTTACAGGTCTTCTTCTTATCGATTCGATGGTAAACTCGTCAAACTGTTTGGGCCCAATAGGTGGCTACATTAATAGCAGCATCAGTAGCACTCATCAAATCCTCCAAAGTGCAGGTGTATGGGCACTTGGGGCATTCTAGTATGTGGCTCATGTTTTGAACAGGAGCACCGCACTCACATTGAGTATCCGACGGGTCTATAAAACCCCATTTTGCCAAGTTGTGTTTGCAGCGGCCTACCTGGGTTCGCAACCGATTTAGTGCTCTCCATACAGACCACTGCAAATCGCGTCCAGACGGGAGATGTTCTTGGGGTTTCAAGAAGTCGGGTGATGGTAGGTGATGCTCTTCCCAAAGCTTTATTCTTTCTTTCGGTGGCGGCTCATCGATGGCCCGTGTGTTACGCAAGAAGCTCTTCCGGCTCTTAAGCCTACTTGGGGCTGTTTTGTATTCGAAGAGGGGATGTCGGGAATCGGATTCTTGAATTTTCTTTTCAATCGCGCATGCGACATCCCTACGTACAGCAGGTGGAGCAATACCAGCCAGCGGATAAAGCTTATTAAGCGGAGTCGGTTTAAGGCATCCCGACATAATTCGACACGTCTCGTTCAAGGCGATGTCTACTTGTTTTGCGTGTACTGATCGGTGCCACACGGGGCACGCAAATTCACCAGCAGAGAGGCATAAAGACATGCCAGTTGTGCGAAGAACATCGGGTGCTGCTCCCCAGTTGGTAGATATAAGGCGGCGCAACAGGTTGTTCCGGGACCCCACCTTCTGCTTCGTGTTGAGGCAGTGCACGTTAAAAGTCAACGCTCTATCCAACGCCACACCCAGGTACCTCGGGTTTTTACAATGCTCCACGTCAGTACCCCGCCACGTGATGTTGAGTTTTCTGTTTGAAGAGCTATTGCGAAGATGAAACGCGCAAGATTGAGTTTTGGACGGGTTCGGGCGAAGAGCATTACTGTCATAGTACTTACCAAGCAACTCGAGCGCCTGTGTCAAAGCAGTTTCAACTTCTGCGAAAGTAAGCGATTGTGCCGCCAAGGCCAAATCATCGGCATATAAAAAGCGTTCAGTATGCTGCGTTGTGGGCTGGTCGTTGGTATAGATGTTAAACAACGTAGGGGCCAACACACTGCCTTGAGGGAGACCGTTTTTTTGTCGACGCCATCTGCTCTTATCTGATTGGAAACACACCTGAAAGCGACGGTTGTGCAATAGCTCGCTCAAAATGTTGACAAACCCTCGATCGTTAGTTAGCGCACCGACTTTAGCAAGTAACTTCTTTATATTTATGGTGTCGTATGCAGCTGACAAGTCCACAAATACGACACCTGTAACCCTATGAGCCTCGTAACCATCCTCTATGTGCTGAGTTAGCCGCAGGACTTGGCCGGAACAAGACTTGCCGGGTCTGAAGCCAGCCTGCTCCGGGATGAGCTTAGGTTCCACTACTGTAGTAAGGCGATTCAGCAGTAGCCTTTCAAACAGCTTATAAGTGTGGCATAGTAGGGATATTGGCCGATAACTTTTGGGGTCATTGAGAGGCTTCCCTGGTTTCGGGATCGCAATGATTTTTGTTTGTCTCCACAGTTTTGGAATATTTGTGGTTTGCAAACATATGTTGAAGAAGGCGAGAAGCCACGATACAGCTACAGGTCCCAGATGTTTCAGTTGTTCCACTGTTAAATCATCAACTCCAGCAGCCTTACCGGTTTTTAATGCTTTTATGGCCAGAATTATGTCAGTGAGTGTGAAAGGTTTACTGATGTCGATGCTATCGCCAGAAGTGTTTACGCTTCTCCGCAATTTAGGAAGTCTGTGTGGTGGTTTGCCGTTAAGTAGCAGCTGGTGGGCAATTTGATTCGCCGTAACGTGTCCTTGATTAACGGGCTCTGGTGGGTCTCCAGTTAATCTTCGAATCGTAGACCAGGCTTTTTTGCTGTTGTGGGCCATGTCGGTGTTAGTAACTGTTGTAATCCACCTTTGTTTACGATTATCACCAACCATTGACAACAGTTCTTCCCCTGCTGATATTGTGTCCTCTGAAAAAGGGTTGTTGTCATAGAAGTTTTCATACTTTTTAAGAAGTTCCGCGGACTCTTCATTCAAACCAGGTATATATGAAGTTCGGCAGCCTCTGGGTATACACTGACGTGATATGGTCCAAATAGTGTTCACAAACAATTCGTAGTTGGAAGGTGTGGGTTCAATACCACTCAGTTTTGCGTCAACCTCCAACGAAAACTTCTCCCAGTTTGCCTTTAAGAAATTAAACCGAGGTCTAAAAGGAACTTGAGTCGGTTTGATTGCAGCACGTATTTCACACGTTATAGGTCTATGTTGTGTGTTTGGGATTGGCTGACACACAAGCTTTGAACATAGACTCTTTATACTGCTGCTCACAAAAATTAAGTCTGGGTTGTAACCACGTTGCCAGCGCCGACTGTTGAATGATGCAGGTTGTTTGGCATTGTGCAATAAAGTCATCTCACAAGCATCGGCCCATTTCTCGACGGAATTACCATCAGCATTGGATTCGCGGTACCCCCAGGATATGCTGTGACTGTTAAAGTCACCAACTATTATTTTTATAGGTTGATTTTCAAAATTAATGTTTTTATGAAACCCGAAAGGTATATTAGGGGGCTTGTATACTGAGGTAATTGTGCAGGTACCAATGTCCACAGTGAGGACTTCTATGGAGTTGTCGTTGTTTGAGGAAGCAGATTTAACTGAGATACGCGGGTTCACGAAAATGGCACTGCCATATTGAGCGTGAGGTGTCTCCAGTACCAACGTCATACCAGGGATATGCGGTCTTAGGTGATTAGGGCCACGGTGAGTCTCTTGCACACAAAGGATGTCACAATTCGTGGACCGGCATAGCTGGGAAAGAAGGTCAGATTTGTTTTCTGAGAAACCTTCAATGTTAATTGAGGTAACAGTGAGTGCGGGCTTGGAAAGCGGGTGGTGATTTCCCTCAGAGGTGTTATTTTTGTTAAGTGGCCTTACGAAGGACTGTTGGTCGTGGTTCTGAAGAGAACCGTTTGAGTTTACCATCGTGGTGAAAGGATTAGTCAGCTAGACTCTGCGTTACCGAGTGCTAGCTGTCCAGGGTGCGCCGGGCGTTTGGAATCGCAGAACGATATATTTAACGCCACTCGTGGAGGCTCCTTTCATGCACCCCAAAAAGTTACAGGTGAATAAAGATTAAAGACATAGAAACCCGTCTGCTGAACCCTATGGGACAAACAGCCGTGATGTCATGTTATTCTTTCGTATACTATTCCTTTACTGCGTATTACGTGTTTATAGTTTTTAAAGCCAAAGGTTATCCCAATCATGTTGAGTCATATTACTAACGGATTTTGTTTACGGTTTTGCCCAAAACACAATATTGTGCAATTTCAACGTGCACCTAACCCTACGCTTGGACTACGAGAATTTTTTAAAGAGATTACACATTCATAATGCGTACAGCTAAGGAGTGGAATTCCCTGCCGGAGTCTGTGTTTCCTGATAGCTACAACCTAGGGGTCTTTAAGTCCAGAGTGAATAGGTTACTTCTAGGCAAGCGTGCTCCATCGTCGGCCACATCATCGCTTACTATCAGGTGAGATAGTTGTCAAACGCGAGCCTATCAATAATAATAAAAAAATAGATACCGTGGCCCTGCAACGCAAAAGGCAAGTGAAGGACACAGGTGAGAAAATGTCAGTAAAAGTCAGACATGCCCTCCTGCTCCACCATAGTGCGAGAAAAGTAATTAGCTATTATAATTACCCACCTCATAAAAAACCTAGAACTATTTCATAGGTTCATTATGCTTGGTTTAATGGTATATTATATTTATTGCACCTCTTCATTTGCATACAAGGATGTATTTTTTGGTCAAGTGCGAGTTGACCATGGAAATTGATACTTACTAAAAATCACGATTTTTTTAATAACAATCGACTCGTTTTCATGTATTCATTGTTCATTCTGAACAGGTATAGTTTTTTGGTCTTTACAAAAAATAAAAAGTAAAATATTTCTTCAAAAATGTTACTTGTAAGTCATGGGATACCTACCTCAAGAAAAGTATAAGATATTTCGGATAACAGAAAACAGAATTGAAACAAGATGATACCAAATTTTAACGCATTGCTCCGGATACCAAGCAGTAGAATTGTTTAATAGGCTACCAACTGATTTGAAATTATTAATATATAGCCCTCACTTATTTAAAAACAAATTAAAAACCTTCTTGTTAGAAAAATGTTTATACTCAGATTTCATGTCAAATTATATAAAATAAATACTTACTCATACAACTACTACTACTAATAAATGATATAACAATGCTTTGAGTTTGGTTAATCACTTGACATTACTTTTGACATTATATCCGAAATTTAGATTTATTTGTAGACATATGTTTAATGATTTGACTCACTATTTTACATTATTTAATTTAAATTTTATAAATTGTTTTGCATAAATGTGACAGTTCTATTTTAATATTATTTTAAAATGATGTAATATTCAACACAATGTTTATTATTATGAATAAATAAATAAATAAATAAACTGCAAGAATAAAGCATATTTTCCCGTATCAGTCAAGTAAGTTTATTTGTGCACACAGGTAAAATTTAGATTAAAATTATTATTAGGTCTTTAACTATGAAATTGCCGTTTTTAAAACGGGTAGCTTTGAAGTGGATTTTTGGATTGACTTGTAATTATAAGTTCAAATAAACGTAAAAGTACGTTAAAAGTACGTTATTATTTTGCCGAAATTAGGTATTTATTGGATTCTTTCTGTTTTGTATTTTCTGTAATATCGCAGTTCTTGTATGGGAACCCCTATAACTTTTTACTTTAGTTATCCGGAACACACTCCCCGAAATGCAACCAGTAGAAAACCGACAGGCTAGCAAGGCTCAAGACTTTGAATCTTCGACTCGATGAGCATCATTACCAATGATACTTATGGCTCGTTTCTCATTTAATCAAGCGCATTAAGCAGGTATCAGGCAGATCCGTCTCAAAGATGAGAGCAGTACTCCATACACGATCGCAAGGGCCCGACTCCGTGGGTACTCGGGGGCTCGAGCACCCATGAGAAATAAACAGTGGGTGTCGAGCACCCCCCCTGAGAATAGAAACAGATCAGTTATCTCCTTTTAGGTTACATATAAATTAAAAAATTTCTTAATAATAAAAACTAGTTTCATTATTATATAATGGTTTCATTTTATATTTTTATCAAACATAATTAGTAATTAAGTACGCAGTATATAAGTAGGACATTTATTTATTGGTCGGTCGATCAGTATGCATTTTTCTTCTCACACTTCGCCACTTTTTCGAGTCATCAAATGAGCATGAGCACTCATGAGGTTTTCTAAAAGCCGGCGCCCCTGCACGATCGAACTTGTGCTTGATAAAGTTTGAGCAGTTGTTCCAGCGTGAAGTATTTTTCTCCTTTGCTAAGAAACCTAACCAATTACACCAATAAATATAAGATGTTAACCACGTAAAAGAAAAGGACCCCACGCAACTTACCTATCGATCCAAATATTCACCACAACTTACGTAGGCTTACTAACAATCGACAATAATTACTAATTAGTCAAAGTTTCAACTATGAACCCAAAGGGAATGTATTTATAATAATAATGTCGTATATAATTAGAAGGAGGTGAGTAGTGGGCGACGCTCGTTTAAGAGGACTATGCTACCGGAAAAATGCAAACGGCGATAAGATTGTTTAATTTTTTTATTAAGTATGTCTGCGCAAGGATGCCGATCATCATTGAAGCTCTGTCCAGAGACTCTGTTTTGTGGGCGATGACTGGGTATCGAGCAATAAACAAACTATTTTCAGATCACACAACTGATTTATTATGATGCAAGCTTTAGGCATTCACTTCACACAACGAGCCGTGAAACAGTCTCCGAGACACGACGTTGTTCGCACGGCTGCTGACAGAGGAAAGAACCCCGCACCTCTGCGGTCGGTACTTTTATCTGCTCGGTTCGTGCAAACGTCAGCGCGGATTCTGTCAAAGTGACATGTGCCACTTTTCACTTAGCTTGTTCATTCATTCTCAAGCTTCCGTACTATTGACTTCTCCGACAAGAGCTTGACTGCAATCCCACCTGATGGTAAGCAGTGATGCTATCGTTGATGGTGAGGCGTCTTAGTTTATTAAGAGCCTATTCACTCTAGCCTTGAAGACGCCTAAATTATAATCGGACGGGAAGACCACGCAGGCAAATTGTTCCAAAATATTACGACAAATTGTAACTATTTTTTTCTAAATAAGATATGGTTATGTTAGACATTGGATGTGGTTTATCATGTACAAAATGATTTTTTCATAATATATCAAGAAATTATAATCTAATAAAGATTTATTACAATCTTACGAAGTCTGAAATTTTCCGGTGATAACTACACAACCTAAAGTGCCGTCACTCTTGGACTGCATACAAAAGAAAGAGATGCACAAAGTTACAATGCTTGCAATATGTAATTGAATATATAATTACATATACCACAATAACAATTGTAACAGAGAATTTACAGACATAGATATTTTTAACATTTCTCTTAATAGCCTGAAACTAAAGCTAAAAAATTGATATAATAATATCACCTAATTAAACCTTACCTTTTTCACTTTACTTAGTTATCAAACTTGTAATAATATAATATGTTTCAGTGACTTTATGGTTATATACAAAAAAAATATATAATTAAAACGCATCCTTCCAACGTGAAGTTTATTGTACTTAATTTTACCTAAATACTACAATGTCGGCACTATAGGTATATTGTAAAGAAACAATTATCTTAAGAATTATATTTTTTGTATATAACTGTTTGATGCCAAAATAAAAATAAAAGAAGTATTTTAGCGATTTCCTAATAATTTACAGACTTCATTATACCATTAAAACACTTTAACAGATCTGACAAATAATCAGAATATTAGTCCGGATTTTAATCGATAAATGTAACTTTTAGAGGTATCTTTGTAATTTTTTTCAATCGTACTAAGTTTGCTGTATTATGTTTTGATCACACTATCTATCTAGTAGAATAATACATATTTTACTAGATAGATAGTAGTAGTAGTAGAATAATACATATTTTACTAGATAGATAGTGATAATATTCTTGAAGAAATATTTTTCTGATTATATTTACTGCAGTAGATCATATATGCATTATAAAACTCGTGATTAGCTCCCGTAGTCCTCTTAAACAACAGTCATACTTAGGCAAAGCAGAGGTGTAGATAAATTTATTGGAAGGAATTTTGAGGAAAATCTTACGAATTGTACCTATTTTGGCCCAGTCATGTGCCTTCGTCCTTAGTGATAACTACCGTAATCATTATGGATTGACGTGACAGGACTCCCACGTCCCTTCCACCGTCACCGCACTTACAAGGTATTTCGCTGGTGGGATCTTTGGCGGGGTCGAATCATATGTTACAGAAATCAACTTGAAGGGAGGATTCTAAGGGAGCCCCGACGACTTCTGGGCCCGACGTCAGCCCTTACACAGGAAGCCCAAACACTTGCTCCCTGTCTCAGTCGATCCGATTGGTCATGCGATTGAACCTTGTCCAGTTCATATACGAGCCACGCAGCACCAATGACGGGACGCTGGCCAAGACTTCCTCATCTACTCCGACGAACCTCTTCAGCTCCTTATACAAAGCCAGAATCCACACACCTCTCCAGGACAAAGTGCAGGAGGTCGAGTGGACGCTCTCTTTACAAGGTAGCCCTAGTATGCCAGCGACTTTCTCAACAAGTTCATCATGATTACCGTACTTATTACGCTTCTCACGATGAAGCTCATCAAGAATACGCTGGCCCGAGACCACCTGCGCGTCCACAATCACCCCCACACCATTCTTGGAGGCCATTTCCGCACCGCCCTGCGGATCTAGACGTCGAGCAACCTCAACTTGTCGTCCGTAACAATCCGTTAAAATCAGTATTGATATAGTTGTCGACGGCGCGTAGTTTTCCACGCACTCCTCAAAGAGATCACAGAAAAACTGTAAGGGCTCAGCAGGACCAAACAACCATGGCCAACCCATGACCTACTGAGGCCATGGGTTGACTTCATGGATTGGCCCTGGAACGCAAAGGGCAACTGAAGGAACTTAAGACAGGTTTTAGTCAGTAAAAGTCTGACTCGGAGCGGGAGAAGTCATTAAATTTCTCATCTTTTCTCTTTTATCATTTTCTCTTTTTATTTAAAAAACGGAACCATAAGGGTTCCGTTTTTTATTACGGATCACTTTGTTGTCCATCCGTCTGTCTGTCTGTCTGTCTGTCAAGACCCTTTATCTCGGGAACGCGTGGAGGTATCGATTTGAAATTAAAACCATACACTAATATCTGCGGTCCCTTGAAGCTGTGAAAAAATCAAACTTCTAAGTTAACGAAAAAAAATATACGGCCGTTTATGTCGCAAAAAACGTGCATTTCAACACTCTCAAAGAAATGAAAATAATAGGGTACTTCCCGTTGACCCAGAATCCTGAAATTTGGCATAAAACAAGGTCATATAGTATAGATATAGGAATAAATCTGAAAACAGAACATTTGTTGTTACGTCACAAAATAAAATCTTATTTTGCGATTCGAAAAATCTTCGATACTCCATTCCGGAATTGAACTATTCACATACTCGTATGTAGGTAAGTTTTTACGGAACCCACAGTGCGCGAGTCCGACTCGCACTTGCCCAGTTTTTTCTGTATTTTCTCATTTTTAAGTAAGTGAATTTATGTAATTCTTATGAGAATAAACGATGTCAAACCACATTTATCTTTTGACTTACATTGTTATAACCGCGATAAGTACCATCTTTCTACAATTAATGCCGGCAGCCCACTCGAGTCGAGTCCTACGCAGGCTCGTCATCTTGTAGTGTGCTTAGTTTATAGTATTTTGCAGTTAAATGGCGCATTCCTTAGGACATCTGCAAAGAATAGTTGTGAGATGAGTAATTCTAACGAAGACACAAAGTATTTGCCAACTAAGAAACATATCCAGGATTAATCATCAGTAACTGCAAAAAATTAAGATAAATTTGTTCATCATCATCATCATTTCAGTCGAAAGACGTCCACTGTTGGACATAGGCCTCCCCCAAATGTCGCCATAATAACCGGTCCTGTGCGTCTCGCATCCATCGGATTCCCGCGACCTTCACCAGGTCATCGGTCTACCTTGTGGGAGGCCTTCCAATGCTGCGTCTTCCGGTACGTGGTTGCCATTCCAGAACCTTTCGTCCCAATCGACCATCTGTTCTACTAGCAATGTGCCCTGCCCACTGCTAATTAAGTTTGGCGATTCTTCGGGCTGTGTTCTCCTGCGGATATCTTCATTACTGACGCGATCACGCAAGAAAACTCCGAGTATAGCCCTTTCCGTTGCCCTTTGAGTGACTTTAAGCCTTCTGATGAGGCCCATTGTAAGCGACCACGTTTCGGAGCCATTTGTCATCACTAGCAACACGCACTGGTCATAGATTTTCGTCTTGAGACACTGTGGTATGTTGGACGAGAAGACACCGCGCAGCTTCCCGAACGCTGCCCAGCCGAGTTGGATTCGACGATTGACCTCTTTCTCGAAGTTAGACCTACCCAACTAGACCGTCTGTCCCAGGTAAATGTAGTCTTCCACAACTTCGAGAGTCTCCGATCTTGATAGGAGTAGGTGCTATATGGATGTTTACCATGACTTTAGTTTTGTCTATGTTCATTTTAATTCAAGTTCAATTTCTTATTTAATAATACTTACTGTACCAATTTAAATGAATCTGCGGTTGAAACATTAGAGATTTAAGAGCGCCTAACCTGAGATACATTTCCAAACAAACGGTTTTACGTAATTATGACGTTCGTACATATTTTTCCAGTTATTTTGGAAAAGTTAACAGATATTTTGTGGATATTATCCTAGGTTTCAAGAGCAGTGGTGGCCGAGTGGTAACGTCCTCGACTTACGAGTTGTAGGTCGTGGGTTCAAACCCAGCCAGGCGCATTATTTTGTATAACTTATTTCATCACCACTGCTCTCAAAATGTTGAAGGAAAACGTCGTGAGGATACCGGCATGTCCTAGAACCAAAAAATCGAAGATATGTGACATCCACCAACCCGCACTGGGCCCGCGTGTTGGATTACGGCCCATTCCCTCTCCTAGAGAGGAGGCATGAGTCCCAACAGTGGGAACATTATAAGGCCGACTATGCTATATGCTATGCTACGCATTGAATAAAACAACAAGCTTTTAAACCATGCTCACGTTGATAATATAATAGATGGATCAGAAAATGATTTGGATTTGAGGAAAGGGGTAGAAAACGAAAAAGAGAGGATGATGAGCGAAGAGGCTTTACTCTCGGAACAAGATACTCGAAACGTTCCCGAAGATACAAGAGGGAGTTAGGATTATTAAGAAAGAGTGTGGCAACCGACGCTGCCAAACAAGCATCCAATCAATTGCCTTCGAAATTCTGACACGTGATCGTACTTTCGAAGGCCAAAAATGAAGCGGATACACAAATTCTGCAGACGTTCCAGCTTATCAAGAAATTCCTCAGTCGCATCAAGGGAGTAGACATCAGCGTATTCTAGAACAGGTAGAAGAAGTGACTGAGCAAGAGTAACTTTAGTTGAGAAATGCAGAAAGTACTGAGAGATGTTTCAGTGACTGAAACGAGTAAAACATCCTCCTGCTTACTTCTGCAATGAAGACCTTCCAAGATAGATTACAGTCTAGGAAAATACCTAAGTTTTTAACTTAAACAAATAAAATTGCCATAATTAAAACATACCACACACTTCAATAAACTATTTACTAGCTCGTACTCGTATCTCCTAAAGCACACATCAACAAAGATTACAAACTAACTAACAATCTGACCTATAAAACCGATCAATAACTTAATCATAATTATAATGATCCATAATAACAGTAATAATATAATTGTTACGCCATCTTCAAGTTCTCACGGACGCAGGTAATCGTCCATACCTTACCATATTTGGTGCAAATGTGAGAGAATTAAGTCGATCGTCCACTGCTACGTTAAGATGTGCACGGAGAGTAGGGTGTTACATGTCTTTTTTTTTTAATTTTCGATTTTCATTTAACTCTGCTCGAATTCTTAATAAGTGGTATTAAGAATTCGAGCAGAGTCAAATGAAAATCGAAAATTAAAAAAAAAAGACATGTAACATGCACAGTATTCATATACCCAAAAATCACCAAAAACTGTTAATTTTTAGAGGTTGCACAACGCCAATACGTACGTCATCAGTGAACATTAAATTTTTAATATTATTATTTTTTACAGAGGAGTTTTACTAGACACAACAACACCTAGTAACACTTGCTACCCTCCACAGTAAAAAATAAATAATATTATAAATTTAACCTACACTGATGACGTATTAGCTGTATGAGAAAACATTATTGGCGTTGTGCAACCTCTAAATATTAATCGATTATAGTGATTTTTGGGATAAAAAAAAACACTGTGCAATCTGAATCAAGAATTCGAGGAAAGTTAAAAATCGAAAATTTTAAAAACATTAAACACCCTAACGGACACGACGGGGGATGCGGTGGTCCAAGGCAGGTGTGTCGTGGCGGTGTCTTTGGACATCGCTAACGCCTTCAACTCCCTGCCTTGGAGTAGCATTAGGAGGGCACTCCGGTATCACCGGACGCCCGACTACCTCTGTCGTGTGGTCGAGGCGTACCTGTCGGACAGGTACATTATCTACCCTGGTCACCAGGGAGAGTGGGAACGTCGGGAGATGTCGTGCGGTGTTCCACAGGGATCGGTACTAGGGCCGCCCTTGTGGAACATCGGATACGACTACGTGCTGCGCGGTGACGTCCTTGACGGGGTCAGCGTGGTCTGCTACGCAGACGACACGCTGGTCCTGGCGCGGGGAGAGTCATACCAGGTGGCGGTCGAACTAGCGATACGCGGGGTTGCGACAGTCGTGGGCAGGATCCAGGAGTTGGGACTCGAGGTGGCATTGCACAAGTCCGAGGACATGTGCTTTCACGGCCCTCGGAACGCGCCACCACCGGGTTCCCAACTAACGGTAGGAGGAGTTCACATCGGCGTCGGGTCGACGATGAAGTACCTGGGACTCGTTCTCGACAGCCGATGGGATTTCGAGAAGCACTTCCGACGTCTGGCTCCCGAACTAAATCGGACTGGGGCTGCCCTCGGGCGGCTCTTGCCCAACCTGGGAGGTCTAGACGCCTCCTGCCGGAGGCTCTACGCGGGAATCGTTCGGTCCATGACCCTTTATGGCGCACCGGTATGGGCGCCAGCGCTGCGAGCGGCCGGCAGCCCGGCTGAACGCGTGCCAGAGGGTAATGGCCATACGGATGGTGCGAGGATACCGGACGATTTCCCGCGAAGCGGCGAGCCTCCTTGCTGGCCAGCCATCATGAACAGTCCTTGCACACATGCACGATCTGCGCATGGAGATACAACGCCGGGGCGAATCTCCGCTGCCGCGACAAGTCGCAGCATGGTGGACAGAGCTCTGGCGGGTTCTCATGGAGAAATAGCGACAGCGACTGTCACAACCCAGTGCTGGGCACGCCACAATTATGGCGGTAAGTCCCCTCTTTGAGGCGTGGTTGGAAAGACCTCACGGCGTCCTCGCCTTCCACATGACGCAGGTTCTCACCGAAAACAGTCAGTTCGGGAAGTTCCTGTACCTGATTCGTGCGGAAGCGACGCCCGGGTGTCGCCACTGTGTGGACCGCCCGGAGGACACGGTGAAGCACACGGTGGAGGTGTGCCCCGCTTGGGCAGAGCAACGCCGTGTTCTCGTGGGGGCGATCGGCGGCGGCGATCTCTCGCGCCGGGCCTTGGTACAGGCCATGGTTCGGAGCGAGGAGGAATGGCAGGCGGTCGCCTCCTTCTGCGAAGAAGTAATGCTAGCAAAGGAGGCGGCCGATCGCGTGAGGCAACGGTCCTCACGCCTTAACCGCCGCCGGGATTCCGATCCCGATTTTCGCCCACCGTAGGCGCGGGCTCGCGGACGGCGAGCGATGGCTGGCTCGCCGTCCGACCGTCCGGTAACCGTCCGGACCGAGCCCAAGCGTCGACGGCGCGTATTGTTCCACGCGCGCCTCATGGAGATGTCAGCAGGTCGTAGGGGCCCAGCAGGGTCGAAGCCTACTGGGGCCGTGGGTAGTGTGAAGACGAAACCCGGGGCCCTGGGACGAAGGCAACGAAGGAACAGGAGTGGGTTTTTAGTCAGTAAAAGTCTGACACTATCTCTCGCTCCGCCCAAGAGCGGGATTTGTCATAACATGATTTTCCCACCTAAAAAAAACCCCCTAACGGAGAGGTATGCGAAACAGTGTAAAATCCCTCAAACCTCCATTGAGAAAGGAGGATTCTCTGACCAGACAGGTGTTATTTCTGATCCGAGCTACTGAGCGATAGATGATTTCGGGCTGTTGTATACGTTCAAATCACGCGGAGAACTCTAACTGTGCGGTAAAGAATTTCGTATCTTTTATTTCTAATGTGGCGCCATAGCATAGCATAGCATAATCAGCCTTTTAATGTTCCCACTGCTGGGACCCAGGCCTCCTCTCTCTAGGAGAGGGAATGGTTCGTAATCCACCACACGGGCCCAGTGCGGATTGGTGAATGTCACATGCCTTGGAATTTTTGTTTCTAGGACATGCCGGTTTCCTCACGATGTTTTCCTTTACCGTTTTGAGAGCAGTGGTGATGAAATAAATTACACAAAGCAATGCGTCCGGCTGGGTTAGAACCCGCGACCTACGACTTGTAAGTCGGAGCCGTTACCACTCGGCCAGCTCTCCAACTATGTGGCGCCAACAGCATATACATTAGTCCAGTTTTTAATCTATAAAAATATTTTTTAGAGGTATCTTCATGATTTTTTTCTATCATACTAAAATAATTGTATTATATTTTTTTTGTACCAAAATTTGTACCAAGAGACAGTAATGGAACAGTTTTTTTTTTCCACAACTATCACACAACGCCGTCTAGACTCAAGCTAAGCAGAGCTTGTGTTATGAGTACTAGTCAACTGATAAACCTACTTATATATTTCTAAATACATACATATTATAGATAAATTACACCCAGACACAGAACAAATGATTGTGCTCATCACACAAATATTTGTCTTGGGTGGGAATCGAACCCACGACCCCCGGCATAGCAGTCAGGGCCACTAACCACTAGACCAACAGGTTTGTCATATTTTAAACATACTATATAACTACCATTTATTCTTTATAATAACATATATTTTACTGATTCTGATTACTGCAGTGGATCATATACTTTTGCGCATTTTAAAACTAGTGCCTGCCAGCGGCTTCGCCCGCGTGAAAGTCGGTTTCTCTATACAAACTTTGGACCCCCGTTTCATCCCCTTAGGGGGTGAATTTCGGAAAATCCGTTCTCAGGGAATGTCTACACCCTATAAGGAACCTACCTGCCAAATTTTAAGTTAGTAGGTGTTATATTTTCTGAGATTTCGTGATTAATCAGTGAGTGGTATTTCGCTTTTATATATATATAGCTTATAGCTTTTTTCAATATTTTAAAGTATTGGGCAGTTCTCATAATTTCAACCTTCAAGCATCCAAAAATATGCTTCTTCTTATTCCTTCTCACCGCACTGGGTTTATGGCTAATTCTTACGCTGTCTCTACCATAAGACTCTAGAATGTGCTTCCCCTTGACATCAAAAAAGCTGAAAGTAAATTTTCCTTCAATCGTAAAATTCGGAACCTGCTTGAAGTCCTCTCAACCTTAGTTTTTTCTTCGTCATAATTGTTATTTTTATGTTCTCCTAATTATAATGTATTTATTAGTTTATAATATTAGCATATATATGTATTTTTAACCGACTTCAAAAAAAAGGAGGAGGTTATCAATTCGGTGGTATTTTTTTTTATCATTTTTTTTTAATGTTTGTTACCACAGTACTGCGTCGTTTATGGACCGATTTGCAATTTTTTTTTTTCCCTTTATAGGATATGCTTCCAGATTGGTCCCATTTTTTTCAAAATCCAGTTCTGATGATGGAATCCATGAGGAATCGAGGGAACTCCTCAAAAATTATAGGCAACCCTATGGTAATTTTAGTATTTTCATCAAGAACTTAAGCATTTACAGTCAAAAAGTAACATTTGATGAAGTGGAACTAATGAAGAAGACCAGAAATGGTCAACGGAACTTCATACTCAAATAGATATCACAATGAAGATATAGTAAAGCGACTATGACAATACAAATAAATGAATGATTCTGAATAGTTACGTTGAAAATGGTATCATCGAAGTGATCTGATGATGATGATCGAGCCGAAAGGTAGGCACTGGAACTCCGTAATTAATCAATGTAACCTAGCCGTGTTTGGACTTATTAGAATTGTCATGAGATGCACTTTGGCTATAAGGTACTATCGAACTGATCTGATGATGGAGCCGGAAGGTAGGCACAGGAACTCCATAATTAATCAATGTATCCTAGCCGTGTTTGGGCTTATTAGAATTGTCGTGAGATGCTCTTTGGCTATAAGGTACTATCGAACCGATCTGATGATGGAGCCGGAAGGAGGAAGGTAGACACAGGAACTTTATAATAAAACAATGTAACCTAGCAGTATTTGGGTTAATTGGAATTGTCATGAGAAATAGGCACTCTGTTTATAAGTGTATCGCAACTAAAAAGTGTGAAATAAAAACTTTTTACAAAAAAAAAATAACCGACTTCACTAAAAAAAAAAACACTAAAAGGATCAAAATAACTTTAATTTCGGAAGTCGGTGTTAAATAAGAAACAAACAATACCGAGAAACACCGACATCCGAAATTAAAGTTATTTTGATCCTTTTAGTGTTTTTTTTAGTGAAGTCGGTTATTTTTTTTTTTTTGTAAAAACTTTTTATATTATTGTAACTTAATTTAATGATTCTACATTCCACTTGATATTTATCTATTATTTATTTATTGTGCACACCTTCCACAGTGTTGTCTCTTTTAACCCAAAGGTTGACTGGTAGAGAATGCCTTGTTGCATTAAGTCCGCCTATGTACCACTACCGTACATGAAGTTTAAATAAATAAATAAATATAGAAGATGTAAGTTCATGAAGCGCGAAGCTAAATAGATGTGCGTAGCTTAACCGTGGGTTGAAATCTTGCAATGCAGTGGTACCTTTACTGTGGTATGTGTTAAGTCGGTTAGCTCATTAGATGGGTGTAAAGTGGGTCTGTAATAGTTTATAAGGTGTTTTAAAGTCATTTTCTCAAGCTTTAATAAAGAGATTAGATGAAACATACTAGGCCTGTTAGGTTCTCTCACTAGTTTTAAGGCCAGGTTCTACTAATTTTGTACTTTTTTGAACCACTGGAAATCGACAAATATAACTGTGCTTCGAAAAACCTAAAGCCACAGTCATGGAATCTCGAATAACGAAAAATCGAGTTGAAAGGAAAAATACATAGATTTTAATAGATAGATTAAAAATTTTGGTTAAGCGAGGTCGCATGGCTTCGGCGATAAGTTATTCGTACAAGCGTGCATTTATTGTTAACTGACTCGAATTGGTGAATTAGAGATTTGGTTATTCGAGATTCCATGACTGTGGCGTTAGGTTTTTCGAAGCAGCGTGCATTCGTTGTGAAGAGTTTCCTATTAGTAAATATACGGGGACGTGTTATTCGATATTACTGTTTTCTGAATCATGTAATTCGAGATCGCATGGCTACGGCGTTAAGTTTTTCGTGGTAACGTGCATTCGTTGTTAAGTGTTTCGGATTAGTAAACTTACGGGAACGTGTTATTCGATGTTAAACTTTTCGGAATTATGTAACACACTCAAAAGAAATAACCCTGAAAAATTATTTTATTAAAATTGATCATATGACCAACCACTGGAAAAAATCAAAACAAGATATAAATTAGTTGGCTCGAAAAAAAAACACGAAGCTGACCCTAACTTACGATTTCAAAAGTGTATATCTACGAGATTACGTCACGGAAATATTTGAAAGTTACATAAAATAATAAAGCAGATTTTTTATAAGGGTCTGGCTAAAATAAAAATCTTGGATAGTTACTGTGTTTTTTTTACGGGGCCACAAAATCGACATAGACCCGGGCAAAACCCCTACAGAATACTCTGTGTGTACAACTGGCTCTTAAATAGACCTCTTTGTATGTTATTGTGGCTTTCTAATTGTATTATAAATGTTTAACCTAATAATTTGTGACTCGCGCAAAACAAACAACAAAATGAAACAAATGTTTGCCTAATCTTAAACATAAACTAACTACAACAAAATAACAACATAAAAAGGCTCATTATTATCATCTTCCTGCCCTTGTAACATGTTATTTGGGGTCGGCGCAACATGTATTTTTCTTCCATTCTGTCCTGTCACCTGTCATGCTATCACTAACTTCCTTTTCTTTCATATCACTCTTCACACAATCTATCCATTTTTTCTTTAGCCTCCCTCTCCCTCTCCGCCCATTCACATGTATATTCATAACTCTTTTAGTAACACGAATTTCATTCCTGCTCTTAACATGACCATACCAAGACAAACGATTCCCTTTCAATTTTTCAATCTCTGGCGCCACTTTTAAACTTTTTCTAATATACCTACTCATTTCCCACTTTATCTATTCTCGTCACAACATACATCCATCTCAACATTCTCATCTCCGCTATATGCAATCATAAAGATTCATATCTTATATCATTATATCATACTTTTTCAGCGTCGTTTTTTTTTTCGTAGTCAGGTTGTTTTTTTCGGTAAGTAATTTATTTTATTTAGATTTACACGATTATTTCAAAAACACTTAACTAAAATACACTAAAACTATATATACCCTAAAGGCTACTCCTAACTAAAATATGGCGTCATAAAAAACCTCCGCATCGCTGTCGACTGGAATTGTGCCCAAAAAACTGGTGGAATTACCACGTTGTATCATCATCATCATCATCATCATTTCAGCCGAAAGACGTCCACTGCTGGACATAGGCCTCCCCCAAGCGTCGCCACAGCGAACGGTCCTGTGCGTCTCGCATCCATCGGACTCCCGCAACCGTTACCAAGTCATCGGTCCACCTTGTAGGAGGCCTTCCAACGCTACGTCTTCCGGTACGTGGTCGCCATTCCAGAACCTTTCGGCCCCAACGGCCATCTGTTCTGCGAGCAATGTGCCCTGCCCATTGCCACTTTAGTTTGGCGATTCTTCGTGCTATGTCGGCAACCTTGGTTCTCCTGCGGATATCCTCATTCCTGATTCGATCACGCAAGGAAACTCCGAGCATAGCCCTCTCCATTGCCCTTTGGGTGACTTTAAGCCTTCTAATGAGGCCCATTGTAAGCGACCACGTTTCGGAGCCATATGTCATCACTGGCAACACGCACTGGTCATAGACTTTCGTCTTGAGACACTGTGGTATATTGGACGTTGTATGGCAATGCTTAATCTCTGACCGAGGTAAAAGTCAGCCCTTGGGTTTTAAGTTTTTTACTTTTTATTATTTAAACTATTTTGGTGTTATTGTCATCGAGGTTTTTGACCGCTTGAAGACGCTACATTGAATTTTGATAATATGTTTGACAAGTGCAAGTAAAGCTCTTTCAAATGATATCAAACACGGTGTATTTATCTTAACATTTTTTTAACACATGACTTTTTGTCCGCTAGAGGGCGTTATATCGTGCTTTGTATCACGTCACGAAACCTATGCTCAGCGGACATTAAGACGGTTCTAACGATACCTCATATGTCGAGTTCCAATAAGTAGATCAGGAGCTATGAGGGAACAGATAAACATACTCACACATAGCCTGTCAGAATCATACCCTCCTTTGTCTTTGCCGTAGTCGGGTAAAAGGCTCATATCTCAGCATATGCCATTAACAAAAAAAATACGAAGTGCTGATAGCCGATCGTGCCACACTCATAGACCAACGACTAATTAAAAAATTAACTTCATATGGGAAACCCGATACAATCAATTTCTATTACAATATCAATGTAAATTTTACGTCACAGTGTTTTATTTTTATTTTAGTTTATTAATTTTTTATTAAAAAAGGTACTTATAGCACATAGTTATTACTTTTTTGATGCATTTTTAGGATGCCGTACCTCAAAAGGAAAAAACGGAACCCTTATATCACTTTGTTGTCTGTCTGTCTGTCAAGACCTAAGAGTTAAAAATAAAACCATATACTCAGGTCTCCGGACCCTCGAAGCTGTGAAAAATTAAATTTCTGAGTTAACGAAAAAGAAAGATACGGCCATTTATGTCGCATAAAACGCGTATTTCCTGAAATTTGGAATGAAACAAGGTCCCATACCACAAGTAGGTATAGGAAAAAATCAGAAAATTGTAAATTTGTGGTGACGTCACAAAAAAAAACTTTTTTAGCGATTCGGAAAAATCTGTGTAACTCAATTCGGGAATTGAACTGTATTCGTAGGTAAGTTTGTACGGAACCCTCAGTGCGCTAGCCCGCGCACTTGCCCAGATTTTTCATCATCCAATGACTTCTCTCGCACTAGGGCGGAGCGGAAGGGCGTGTCAGACTTTTACTGACTAAAACCCACTCCTATATCCCTTCCTCGCCTTGCGTCCCAGGACCCCGGGTTTCCCTTTCGGAAGCGAACCCATGGTCCTGTAGGGTTGGGCCCTGCTGGGCCCCTACGGTTTTGCTGGCATCTCTTTGAGACGCGCGGGTGCTAACCTATAAAAAACTGGAACACTAACCTAAATTATGAGTTTTTTTTTTTAATATCTTTCAGTATATTATAATTGTTGGTGTGCCAATTAAATATATGTGTAAATAACACTACCCGACCCGGGAATCAAATCCAGGACCTCATATTCAGCAGTAGCACTAGCGACCACTAGATCAACGAGTAATTTTTAACACAAGATTTTATCTATAAACTGTTAATATTTAGTACATATTTATTTATCTGCTTTCATATATTATTTATATATATTTTTTTTTTAATTCTTAGTGGTTTAATACTAATATTAACGTAATTAAAACTAACTTACAAAATAAAAATAAAATCCATAAAGTACTAAAAAAAGCAATCTAAAGTACGGCGTCGAAAAACTCCTCCACATCGCTGTCGACTGGTAATGTACCCAAAAGACTGGCGGCATTGCCACGCTGAATGGCAATGCTTATCCTTTGTCCGAAGTATGAATTACCGTTATTACTTATTGTTTTATTATAATAATATGTATTTTATTATTTATGTATTGTAAATATGAAAATAGTACACCATGATCTACCTTCGTATCTTTTCTTTCTCTGTCAAATCCATCCGACTGGCCTGTTGGTCTAGTGGTTAGTAGCCCTGACTGCCATGTCGGAGGTCGTGGGTTCGATTCCCACCCAAGACAAATGTTTGTGTGATGAGCACGATCATTTGTTCTGTGTCTGGGTGTAATTTATCTATAATATGTATGTATTTAGACATATATAACTATGTTTTATCAGTTGTCTAGTACTCATAACACAAGCTCTGCTTAGCTTGGGACTAGACGGCGTTGTGTGATAGTTGTGGAATATTATATTATTATAATTATATTACATCCAGAGGTCTGTAAAAAAAGCCGTTTATTGATATTGTTATTTTGACAAATTAATTAATTCAAATTATAAATTCCTTAATAAATTCGAATTATTTGTAAAGCGAAAACTTTGCCAAAAGGCTTTTTACACTAAAAGGACTATGTTGAGGACCAAAAAGCTTGGGATTGACCTGCTCCAGTAGGTACGCACTGCAACTGTTGTCTTATTATTATTATTTTTTTCCTTTGTTTTTATTTTTAATTGTGCTTTTTATTATTTATTACAATTCGATATTGTAGATTATTTTTATTTTGCAATTGACAAAAATGTTTACTTTGCTAAAGTATTACATTTTGAAAACTATATTATTCCTTTTATTATTGTGAACTTGAGGACTATGTTGATTGTTTTTTTTTTTTTTCCTTTTCAGTAATTTTAATGTATGTCTGGCAATTTGAGTATTTTCTGCGGCCTACCCAAATGTCCTTTCCTTGGTATTGTTCGTCAAGTCGTTGAGCTCCTTAGTAGTCCTGAGTTGAGCTTTACGAATACTGACAAATGCTTGCACTGACTGGACAGGTCCACTCAAATCTGTATGGTTCTTTCTTCAAAAGACCATTTCAGACAAATCTGCATGGTTCTCATGTGATTTGACGATTACATATTTACTGTATGGACTTTAAAAGAGACTTTGACCCCTGAGTTTGTTTCGGTGTTTCTTCTCAGGGTAGTCAGCTAGGAAACACCGGCCTCATCTAGTTTAAAAATGACGAAAAAAAAAATTGACGTGTAAAAGTTTTTTTTAAACCTATTTACAAAATAAATATCATTTATCATTTATCATTTATGACACCCTATTAATTTTAAGCTTCTACAGTAATTTTAAATGGTGTACAATAAATATTATAATATATCTATCTATATTGTCCAAGATGGCGCCACAAAATAGGAGACCCAGTGAATGTATTTCAAAATAAATTGTGGTTGGAAGCACCAAATGAGAAATAAATGAGTTAGCAAGATTGCCAGCCTCAAATGACTTTCCTTGATTAATGTTGCCACATTCTTTCTAAATAAATGGTTATCGTGCCCGTTGAAAAATGTGTTTTTACTGTTGGACTTACTGGCGCAGTGTAACGGACTTGGTTTTGTACTAAAGCAATCATAGTCAGCACAGATAATAAAGTTCTTAATTTTTAGTACTAACTGCAGCAAGCGGCTTCGCCCGTGTGATAGTTGAAAATTATCCCAAGTAACATACTTCCGAGATAAAAGTCGTGGTCTACCCGTGAGCCAAATTTCATTCTAAGGGGCCGTTCAAGTATTACGTAAGCAGATTTTTTGCAAATATTAACTCCCCCCTCCCCCTTGTCAGCAAAAGTAAGCAAAGCTCTCACCCCCCCCCCCCCATGCTTACGTAAACATTGCATGGTACAAGCATTTGTCAATGTGTTGGTTTCGTTATTAATATAGGAGCAGCAGTTGTAAGTCTACAAATAAGGAATAGGTTTGAAATAAAGGAAAAACAAACTTCATTTAAAATTTTGACATATTAATTTAAATTACCAGTCCACAGTCCATGATACAGTACGAATCCATGACTCTAAATCGTCAGATGTTTGCTGCTTAGTGATGTGTGTCGTGTCAACTCATTTTCTTGCGACTTTGGAACATCGACATCGTTCTCTTAAAAAACAAAAAAAAAAAACATAATACTGCTGACGTAATCACCATCTAGACCCCCCCATCCCCCATGTCATCCAAAATAAGCAAAGCTAAGACCCCCTCACCCCCCTGTAGTGCTTACGTAATACTTGAATGGCCCCTAATCCGTTCAGACGTTTGAGAGTGAAGGAGTAACAAACATGCAAACTTTCAAACATGCAAACTTTCGCCTAGTGAACTAAATATGTTTTTTTTTTAATTATCTATACTTATATAAAACATAAATTTTAGTATATGCGAAACCTGAATATAGTTTGTTTAGAATCAGTAACTGGATTGATTCCAAAAATTTTTTTCACCATGTTATATTTTTTAACAAAAATATTTTAAAAAAAGGTCACAAGTTGGGTAACACGAACACTAAATGCAACATAGGTCACGTCAGGTCATAGCGGGCATTAGGTGCCAGCGCTGCACAGCAGGGTGCGGTAGCAAAACAACCCCTCAGTCACCCGGATGGCCCGGTGACCAGGTATTTGTCCGGACTGCTAGCTAGCTGATAGCTTATAACTTTGTGATTTTTCATGATACAATAATTATCAAATGTTGTAGTACATAGATTCTTTACATAAAACGAATGTTGTATATAAGGAAAAACTGACCGGCTGTCATATAAATGCACAGCCAAAACTTCTGAGACTAGGAGAGTGAAGTTTTGCACAGTACGGTTGTGGAACTCACCGCCTGACGTTAGGGGCTGCCAAACTCTTGTAGTTTTAGAGAGGAGTGAAAGAACACTATATTTCTATTTCGTCGTAGTTGCTTATAAGTATGTATTATTATATAATACTAGCTTTTGCCCGCGACTTCGTCCGCGTGGAATAGTTAATTTAGACAGTTTTTTTTTTGGATTCATATTTTACAAATAATACACACTCTGCTGTAGTTTACTGCATATAATGACTTAAAAATTTTTAGTGTTCCGTACCTCAAAAGGAAAAAAAAACGAAACCCTTATAGAATCACTTTATTGTCCGTCTGTCCGTTTTTTTGTCTGTCTGTATAGAAAAAATAATATGTATATAGTATAAGTAAAAATCTAAAAACTGTAAATTCGTTACATAATTACGTCACAAAACATTTTTTTTTGCGATTTGGAAAAATCATCGTAACTCAATTCGGGAATTGAACTGTGTGCATAGGTAAGTTTGTACGGAACCCTCAGTGCGCGAATCCGACTCGACCAGTCCCGGTTTTTTTTATTTTTGTGAGAACTTCAGTCGGAGTTATTTTTAATTTAATATAACATTTTTATATTATAAACTATGTTTTTTGTTTTACCATCTTTGGTTAACACGTAAAGATTTTGCGGGTTTGATACTCGTGAGCATGCGACATAGAGTTGCCCATGAGAAAAACAGTTTTTCTCCAAATGTACACCTGCAACTTTAAGCGTCTGTCCTTGGGCTTTATTAATTGTTATTGCGAACGCTGCTTTGAGCGGAAACTGTACTCTTTTATACTGAAATGGCAAATCTGTCGGAATAATTGGAATACGCGGAATTAAAACATTTTCTCCTCTTGCCATTCCAGTCATGATTGTAGCTTTTATAACGTGGCATCCCAGATGAGTGATTTGTAGTCGTGTACCATTACATAGCCTTGGTGCGTCAAGGTTTCTCATTAATAGGACTGGAACACCAATTTTCAGTCTCAACTTGTGGGAAGGCACTCCTGGTATTTCTAAAGAGTTGAGAAACTCTATAGGGTACGACGTCACTTGTTCAGTGTCTAAAACATTATCTACTGAGAGGTACTCGACAACATCCCCTTCCATGTCTGACATAATAAGTTCGTTTATCTGGCCTACTGTCTCATTTGTCGGTGCCAAAATTGCCCTTTCACACAACCATTCTCGATTGGCCATATTTATTTCAAGATCAGGATAGACTTTTTTTTAAATCATCTGTGTTTTCGACAGTTTGACAGAATTCACGTCCCAGTGTAATCATGCCGTTACTGTCTGTTGGCATACTACCGTCTCCGATGTTTAGAAGAGCAGCCGCATATTGTCCTGCTTGATAATCATTATGTAGTTGTACACGCATATTTGTAATCAGACGAACCTTTTTTACGTGTACCCATAATACGGACGCCTTCAAACAGGTATTTATTTCATCTGCCGGTGTACCCCTAGTAATAACCGGTAGGGTCTGTCTAAAGTCACCAGCTAAAAGTACCACCATCCCTCCCATGATAATCTGGTTAATTTTTACATCCTTCATTTTGCGATTTAGTGCTTCAATTGCTCTTTTGTGGGACATCGTACACTCATCCCAAACCAACAGCTTACACTGTTGGAACATTTTTCCGCGCTCACCGCTTTTGCTTATGTTACAAACAGGCATTTCCTCATGAGCTAAGGTCAATGGCAGTTTAAGAACTGAGTGCGCTGTTCGTCCCCCACTAAGAAGTGTAGCAGCAATTTCAGAGGAAGCTACTGCAACAGCAACTCCTTTATCTTTCCGGATTTGAGCTAAAAGTAAGTTTAAAAGAAAGGTTTTGCCAGTACCTCCTGGAGCATCTAAAAAGAACAAACCACCTTCGCCACTGGTAACTTTTTGCATAACTGTGTCAAAGACTAATTTTTGTACGGTATTCAAAAGTGGAAAAGCCTCCGTTATTTGTTGCTCTAGAGAAACAGTATCATAATCTAGTTCTCGCATTAAATCACTACTAACTTCCCCAATTCTTTGTGGTCAGCTCATCCCAAAGTCAGATAATTTTTTTCCAGTAATACTTAGTTATTAATTGGTCTTCAATCTTTGTTAGCGCGTCATTGTAAATTAAATCATTGTATGAAATATTCGGATTATTGCCTTGTAGTCTGTGTAAAATATCATCCGCCATATCATTTTTATACTTTTCCCATAATTGTTGAGGGTTTGAAATTCCACATGTTGCTATTAATATAGCGAAAAGCTCTCTCACCTTAGGCGCAGATCTGCACTGTGCAGCCTTTTCCAGAGTTATATCCCACTGATTGTCATTCTCTAATAATCCTCTTGCCTCACATTCCTCTCGGAATGTCGAAAATTCCTGATCATTGTGCTTTTTGAGATCTTTGAAAGAGGTTGGCCCGCGCACTTGGTGTAAAAGTATTCTCAAACAAAAACATTCCCTATTACTAACGTGGACCGTGTAAACTCGACCTAAGGCTTCTCCTGATTTGACACCAGGCCAATTCTGAACAGGTGCTCCTTGAATACGGCGTTTCCATTCTCTCCTTGTTGTGTTCCAAGTATAATATATCGGTACCTCAACATAGAGAAGCGTTCTTGCAAATTCATCTCTTGTACAGAGATCAAAAAAAGCGGTGAGTGTAGTTTTCGGAGGAGAAGACAGTCTCTCTTGGAAATTGTTTTCACTAAAATAGACACGTTCGCCATTTTCTAGATGCACACTGAGATGTGTGACAGTGGGGTGCCTTTCGTGTAACGGGAACGCTAAGAGACGCCACACGGCTTCGTTACTACTGACATAACGACCAGACTGATATGTTTGAACTTCATCTACGGGGTTAGCGACCTCTGTGTTACTAAAATTAAATATAGCTTGGTCGCTACCTCTGTTAATATATTTGGAGATATATTTGATAGCGTGTACTGAACTGCAAACCTCGACATTTATATGGGCGTTAAACATTTTTGACAAAATAGGCGAATAAGGGACCACCCAACTATTATCTATAGAAACGTAACTACCATTTCTGAGTTTTACAGATGCCGTTTGACCTCCGTCTACTGGTGCTCTTCTACGGTACAGCGGATATCCGTTGTCATTGTGGATAGTCTCTTTAATAAGCTTGCGAGGATATTTTTTTGTGCATTTCCCATCCTTCATGCAAGGACATTGGGGATTTTCAGGACCGCATGGACCATGAATCATATTTTTAACAATAATTTCATGGAGTGTCTTATCACTATTTGGATCCGGTATTTCAGCACTGATGATTTTATCTATTTGATCAGGTCTCAACTTATCTTTTAACCATACTAAAATATGCACGTGTGGTAGGCCACGCTTTTGCCATTCTAGCGAGTACATGAAGCACAATACTTCTCCAAATATTTTTCCCTTGGTAATGACAGTGATTAGCTTTTTAACTTTCAATCTAAAAACTCTCGCAACTATATCATGTCTATCAATAGCGTTTTGTCCCTGTAGCAACTCATCAACTATTTCAGCCCAACTTGGGTTACACGTGAAAGTAATAAATAAATCAGGACGACCATATGTGCGTACATAAGCAAACGCGTCCTGTGTGTATTCATGTAAATACCGGGGGCTATTTACAAATGAAGACGGTAAAATAACCATTTTACCTAAATTATTAGGATTAGTATTACCGTCACTTGTTACAGCGTCTTGAAGATGGGTGTAGTTCTCCGCTCTTAATTTGTTTTGATTTAATTATATGTATCGTAACCGTTCGCTTTCCACTTTTACGTACATGTCAACATAAAACTGATTGGCCAGTTGTCTGCATCGTGATATTATATTAAAATCATTTTCTCGAATCATGATACGGTATGCATAAAAATCCATACACGATACTTTTTTATTGGGTAAAACCTGTCACAGGATTTATTTGCGGTATTTGAAAGTAATACCCCTCTTGTCCTTTACTGAATATTAATGGATATAGATCGTAAAATTTGTGTGTGTCTGGTAACCTGGTTAATGTGTCATTACGGGCGTGTAAAATAATGTCACGGCTAACAAACTGTTCACCAGAGACTACGGCTGCGACTTCATTGATCAATGGTGCATTATCCCGTCTTTCATGTTCCCCACTTTTTTTTTTTTTTTTTTTTTTTAGTGGGAAAATCATCTAATGACAAATCTCGCTCTTGGGCGGAGCGAGAGATAGTGTCAGACTTTTACTGACTAAAAACCCACTCCTGTTCCTTCGTTGCCTTCGTCCCAGGGCCCCGGGTTTCGTTTTCACACTACCCATGGCCCCAGTAGGCTTCGACCCTGCTGGGCCCCTACGATTTGCTGACATCTCCCTGAGGCGCGCGTGGAACAATACGCGCCGTCGACGACTTGGCTCGGTCCGGACGGTTACCGGACGGTCCGACGGCGAGCCACCCATTGCTCGCCGTCCGCAAGCCCGCGCCTACGGTGGCCGGAAATCGGGATCGGAATCCCGGCGGCGGTAAGGGCGTGAGGACCGTTGCCTCACGCGATCGGCCGCCTCCTTTGCTAGCATTACTGCTTCGGCGTACGGTCAGGGTGTATAATCAACTTGTAATCTTCTCCCGGCATTCTTTCTAATGCTGTTTTGAAAGTGTTAATCAGGTTGTTATGATCATGTAACATTCTTTGAATTTTTAAAACGGTATCCCTTTCAACTCCCATAATATTTTGACATCTGCGATCAACTTCGCTATTTTCGTCTCCCATGAAGTAAATCTGTAAAAATGTTGGCTGATCATTTGTAGGCAGTAAAGAGCCAATCATATGATAAATCTGACCTTGGATTGTAAACGTAGTGGAAAATCCAGGCATAACAACCTCATTGTCTACTCCAAACGACGTCATTTGGAAACAACAATTATATTTCCTTATTCTGTTCAAAAAACGCCGTGATTCATTACTATCGTACAGAAATAAGGATTTTAGGGGTTCCTCAGGCTCACAAAGTGATGGAAGTGAAACTTTACCACCAGAACAACACATACACGGAGTTTCCTCTTTCCATTTTAGTGCTCCACAATATGTACACTTCTTATCCATCCGTCCTATGAGAACTAATCGATGATTAATATAATCGATCAAAGGGTCATAATCAAAAGCAGTGTCTAGAAATGCCTCCCATGTACTACGTGTAAATGCATTTCTCCTTTGTAACTGTCGTTCAGCATTTAAAACATGTCGTCTTTGTGATTCTTTATGGGAATTTGCAGCGATCAGGGACGCATGACGTTCGGCATCTAAAAGCCGACGTGTCAGAGTTTGCTCTGATGTTTCAGTAGCTCTTTGAGATGCGTGGCGCACGGCATCTAATCTTTGCCGTGCCTGACTTTGGTCTAAGGTCTCAGCGGCTCTTTGGGATGCGTGTCGCTCGGCATCTAATCGTTGTCGTGACTGAGTTTGCTTCAAGGTCGCAGCGGCTCTTTGAGCTGCGTGACGTTCGGCATCTAAAATGTGTCGGGTCTGAGTCTCTTCTAATGACTCCGCAAATCTTAATGAAGCGTGACGTTCGGCATCTAAAATTTGGCGGGTCTGAGTCTCTTCTAATGACTCTGCAGCTCTTAACGAAGCGTGACGTTCAGCATCTAAAATTTGGCGGGTCTGAGTCTCTTCTAATGACTTTGCAGCTCTTAACGAAGCGTGACGTTCGGCATCTAAACTTTGGCGGGTCTGAGTCTCTTCTAATGACTCCGCAAACCTTAATGAAGCGTGACGTTCGGCATCTAAAATTTGGCGGTTTTGAGTCTCTTCTAATGACTCTGCAGCTCTTAACGAAGCGTGACGTTCGGCATCTAAAATTTGGCGGTTTTGAGTCTCTTCTAATGACTCTGCAGCTCTTAACGAAGCGTGACGTTCGGCATCTAAAATTTGGCGGTTTTGAGTCTCTTCTAATGACTCTGCAGCTCTTAACGAAGCGTGACGTTCGGCATCTAAAATTTGGCGGGTCTGAGTCTCTTCTAATGATTCTGCAGCTCTTAACGAAGCGTGACGTTCGGCATCTAAAATTTGGCGGGTCTGAGTCTCTTCTAATGATTCTGCAGCTCTTAACGAAGCGTGACGTTCGGCATCTAAAATTTGGCGGTTTTGAGTCTCTTCTAATGACTCTGCAGCTCTTAACGAAGCGTGACGTTCGGCATCTAAAATTTGGCGGGTCTGAGTCTCTTCTAATGATTCTGCAGCTCTGAATGAAGCATGACGTTCGGCATCTAAAAGCCGTCGCGCTTGACTTTGTTCTTCAGTTTCAGCAGCTCTTTGAGATGCGTGATGCTCGGCGTCTAAATCCAAACGTGTTTGAGTCTGCTCTTCAAACTCTTGGTTTCTTACAGCTTTCGCAGAGCGAGCTCTGCTAGAACTACGTCCTAGATTTGATTTGCGTTTTCTGGCATATTATAATTTAAAAGCACGTAATTAAACAAAAGATCTTTTGACTTACAGGAACTAAAACTGTACCCAAAATCCGTTCTTACACTTTAACTTCAACTCTTCATTAATGGCATTTGTGGAAAAGACACCACAATTATGCCAATAACACGTGCGAACTATTAAAAGACCATCAAACGCTGGAGATAATTCGTTATCACGATTTGATAGCTTTGACAATTACGTTGACATCTTTTTGATTATAGTGATGTCTCCGAGTTCGATTTTGTAAAACCGGCAATTTTAATAATATAACATTTTAGAAAAGTCGAACCAAGTTACGATAGTATGCTTTATAATGCAGTCTCATACGAATTTTAATAGATATAGTACCTTCTAATATGTGTCGAATTTCAACTGATTGCTTTGAACCGACACCGGTACGAATGCTATATCCACTAATCGGTGTTGGTTGCATACCCAGAAAAGCGCTGGGCTGTGGTTAGCCACATAGAAAGGACGAAACAAACAGAATAACTCTCGCCATCCAATGCACAATTACAGTTCGGTGCCCCAGAGACTTAGAAGACTTATCGTTTATATTAGTGTCATATTAAGTCTATCAATCGGTTTATTTGAACTTTACTGTGTGCAAAACTATTCGCTAGAGTAATTCTATATTGTCGTCTGAATTATCATAAAATTTGGGCCAAATTAATAAAATAACCCTGCTTTTGCTAGACTTCAAATCTAAGATTTGAAGTCGTAAGTTTGTAAGTTTAAATTTTATTTATTATATATATGAATATATGAATATGAGTTAGATGTTTGCATTTGTCAAATTGCCCTTGGGAAGTATTTTGTATTGCTGAGCATAATTATATTTGAAACAAAAAGACTATTTTTACCATCATTTTTACGGATATTTTACAGTCTTTTGGTCAATATCGGTTGCGGCACCTCTCTATAAAAAAAATATACAAATATCATATTTTTTTTAAAACTATCAGTAAAGAATCAATGAAAAAAAATAGTAAGAACGCAAAAGTATATAAGAATTTCTTGAAAAAAAATACAGTAAAATAAAATAAAATAAAGCAATCACAAAAAAAAATATCTGATATTCGAAACACTACCCCCCTACACGCCGCCGGTCTAACACTGAGACCTCTGTGCTACGGTGATCGTTGGTTTTTGGCTAAAATAGGTGTTCTTATATAAAAGTCATCATTGTCTGCTTAACCCTTTGTCGATGATAGCGTGATGATTTTCATCTAAGATATTAAAATTGTAGCTAAATGAAAAAAAAAATATTATTTTCATTTCACCACTTCGATTTTATTACGTGTTTTGATTACTTTTTACAAAAATATGAAGTAAAAATGTCTATGATGTGTTAAAAATATGCTAAAAGTCCTTTTATTATTATAATCGAAGTACCATCGTATATTATACACAAAAAAGACGACAAAATACTCAAAAAAATATTACTATAACTGGGGATCGAAGTCACGGCAAAAGTCGTTCAATACCGACATTTTGGAATATTGCTCACCCCCCATAGCAAATAGCGTGATAATTTATAGCCTATGTCCTTTCTCAAGCTCTATTCTATCTTTGTACCAAATTTCATCAAAATCGCTTCAGCGGTATAAGCGTGAAAGCGTAACAGACAGACAGACAGACAGACAGACAGAGTTACTTTCGCATTTATAATATTAGTATGGAAGTATGGATTATATAATAATACATAGTTGACTGGCCTGTTGGTCTAGTGGTTAGTGGCCCTGACTGCTATGCCGGAGGTCGTGGGTTCGATTCCCACACAGGACAAATGTTTGTGTGATGAGCATGATCATTTGTTCTGTGTCTGGATGTAATTTATCTATAACATATATGTATTTAGAAATATATAAGTATGTTTATCAGTTGTCTAGTACCCATAACACAAGCTCTGCTTAGCTTGGGACTAGACGGCGTTGTGTGATAGTTGTGGAATATTATATTATTATTATATTATTCAGTAAGTATTATTGTGATGTTACACTACTATGTGTAGGTATATATTTATGGGAATGATCTTAATATTGTATGTTATATTATTTCAATGATATCTGTTTTGTTTGTACTTTCCATTTTAGGGATCCGTAGCCAAATGGCAAAAAACGGAACCCTTATAGATTCGTCATGTGTCTGTCTGTCCGTCCGTATGTCATAGCCACTTTTTTCCGAAACTATAAGAGCTATATTTCATTTCATTTCATTTCATTTATTCATTTTGTGAACACAGGGTACAAAGATCTTATAAATATAATGTTTGGTCCATGCTATGTTCCGCCGAAAGGCATACAAAATAGTGGTGCTATGTCAAAATATTCTATCAAAATAAATTGTGAAAATTTACAAAAATCTCATTAAAAAAAAAAGTGTCAGCAATAGAAAATTGAAAAATTTAAATAAAATAGTACTAAAAGATAAAATAATGTCAGCAATATTACAATCGTCAAAATTAAATTAATTAAAATAATCAAAATGTCATTAAGAAAATATACAATGTCAACAAAAATTAAAATTATCAAAATTTACTAACTGTTATAAATATTTTAAATACAATAATTCCAGAATTTTGATTAATTAGATTTGTCATTCAGAAACTGGTCTAACGTGTAATAGCATTTTTTAAGTAACAGCTTCTGTAAAGTGTTTCTGAACTTTTTTACTGGCATACATTTAATTGCATCGGGTACTTTATTAAAAACTTGGGGAGCAATCCCAAAGAAACTTTTCTTCATCAGACTATACTGTTGAAACTTGGTAAGTAGATGTATTCTGTGAACCGCATTAAGATTTTCACACAAAAATAGAAAAAAAAAACAATAAATTTTAGGGGTTCCCCATACTTAGAACTAAAACTCAAAATTTTTTTTTCATCAGACCCATATGTGTGGAGTATCTATGGATAGGTCTTCAAAAATGATATTGAGGTTTCTAATATCATTTTTTTATATACTGAATAGTTTGCGCGAGAGACAAAGTGGTAAAATGTGTGTGTGTGTGTGTGTCCCCGTAACTTCTAAAATAAAAGAATGATAAAACTAAAAAAAAAATTATGATGTACATTACCTTATAAACTTCCACCGAAAATTGGTTTGAACGAGATCTAGTAAGTAGTTTTTTTTTTTAATACGTCCTAAATCGTAAACCGCAATTTGCCTTTCAAGTTTGTACAGAACCCTCAGTGCGCGAGTCCGACTCGCACTTGTCCAGTTTTTTTTCCTATTACTCTTACACACGGTGTCTACATCTCTATTTTCCAACTCTCCTTTCGCAGGTATGCTGGAAGAGATTTCTATAGAAATACATCACCTTTGTACCTATTTTTCTATTTCCTTCTTCTTGTCATTTATTATTTGTGTGTAAGTACATAATTTTTTAAATAAATAAATAAATAAAGAACCTAATTAATTTCGATCCAACGATAATAACAAGCGACCATATCCGTGCTAAATGTACTCCTCAGTCTATTATACGTGTATTTCTAAAGCATTTAAATACGGAAATACCGCTGCCGAAATATTTCGCATTGTAACTGCACAAACCGATCATCAACAATTTAATATTAAATTATTATCGACCCTCGCGGCACATAATCGTATAAAATATTAGGATCACAAAAAACTGTGCTCATTAACACCTTCTTAAGGCAAAGATATTTTTATACAAATTACGCCTATTGTGGTAGCACAATGGCACGGTAGCTTACTGTTGAAAGGACAACAAAAAATAACTTTATTTAAATCCGAACTAATATTATAAGAAGTGAAACTAGTTGTTTGTATATATGGACACGGAGGAACTTATTATTTGTTTAACATAGACAGAACTAATAAAGAACTGAGTCTACCTGTGGCCCTGAAAAGTGAAGATGAAATAGACATGGCAACAGCTAAATTCACTATGACCATTCAAGCGGCTTGTTGGAAATGTTCTCCGGAAAGTTCTAACCTTACACCAAAGAAAAACATTATTCCAGCAGACATTAAACTACTAATTCTGGAAAAAAGGAGGCTTCGAAGAGTATGGCAAACTAGCAGACACCCAGCTGATAAAACGGCTCTCAATAAGGCAATCAAGGAACTGAAAACATCTATTGCTAAATCCAATGATGACTCAATGGAGGCTCCCTTGGAATCGCTGAGTGCTACAAATGCTACTAACTACTCACTGTGGCGTGCTTGCAAATCTCGAAATAAACCTTCAGATTCTAAGCCGCCAATTCGGCTACACAACAACCAATGGGCAAGAACGAAGCAGGAAAAAGCAGATGCATTTGGTAGACACCTGGCTAAGTTTTCACTCCGAACGAAGCTGATCCCCAAACTGACGATTCAGACATTGAAAACGTCCTGAGCCAACCGTTTCAATTAGAGCTACCTCTTAAACATGTTAGCCCAAAAGAGGTAATAAGAACAATTCGGAAAATGAATAACAAAAAGGCACCAGGCTTCGACCTTATTGATAAAAAAGTCCTCACCGAACTCCCAAGGAAAGCTATACTGTATCTTGCTACTTTGTTTAATGGGATTCTCAGAACAGGTTACTTCCCAGCCCTGTGGAAAGTTTCCCAAGTTATAATGATCCCCAAACCGGGAAAACCGCCCTATGATATAACTTCGTACCGACCTATAAGCCTATTACCAATAAGCTCAAAGGTGCTCGAGAAAGTACTGCTAACCAGACTGCTGCATGAAATCAGCCAGAAATCCCTAATCCCAGACCACCAGTTCGGCTTCAGACAGCAACATAGCACCGTAGAACAGATACATAGGGTGTGTAAAACGGTCAGACAAGCGCTCGAAAGAAAGGAGTATTGTTCTTCCGCATTCCTTGATATTCAACAGGCCTTTGATAGAGTTTGGCATAGAGGGTTGCTATGCAAGATAAAATCCCTTTTGCCATCTTCCTTCTTTACCATCATTGAATCCTATCTGAAGGATAGAATATTTCAAATAAAAGAAGACGAGTGTACATCATCTTTTCACCCTATCTTAGCTGGAGTACCTCAGGGATCCGTTTTGGGTCCATTGCTGTACACCTTATACACCTCAGATTTACCACAGAGTGAAAATGTAACTATAGCTACATATGCGGATGACACAGCTATTCTTGCATGTAGCAGTTGTCCTACCGAAGCTTCCGTAATCCTACAGAGTGCCCTGAACAATGTTGACCAATGGCTGTCTAAGTGGAGGATAAAATCTAGTGCCAATAAATCTGTCCATGTAACATTCGCCTTACGCAAGGGAAACTGTCCACCTGTATCGATGCGAAGTAATCAACTTCCACATAGTGATTCAGCCAAATATCTGGGAATGCACTTAGACCGTAGACTCACATGGAGGAAACACATGGAGAAAAAAAGGGATGAAATTAACCTGAAATATAGAGAACTGCACTGGTTACTTGCAAGGAATTCCAAGTTATCCCTGGACAACAAGCTTCTTATTTATAAGACCATGCTCAAACCTATCTGGACATACGGGATCGAACTATGGGGTTCAGCATGTGACTCCAGCATAAATATAATACAGAGGGTTCAAAATTATATATTGAAACAAATTTCTAACTCACCGTGGTTTCTGAGGATCTCTGAAATCCACGAACATTTAGAGATACAGACACTCAAGGAAGAAATCAGATCATCCTGCTCCAAATACAAAGCACGTCTTGCAAATCATCCAAACCAATTAGCAGTGCAGTTGACCATTCCAGAATCATTGCGAAGACTGAAAAGGAGGCATATTTTGGAAACAGACAGCTACACATAACTGAACATAGAGATTGTCCCATGAGGGGACAAAAAGAAATATTGCTCTGCAAGCCATATTTCTATTTCATCACATCTGCTCATAGTTAGACGACTGATTGCAAGATAATGAAGAAAAAAAAAAAAACATAGACAGAACAAGAAAAATAAACTATATATACACTAAAGACAATAACGCCTAAATAAAAAATGGCGTCTAAAAATTCCTCCGCATTGCGATCGACTGGAAGTGTGCCCAAAAGATTGGTGGCATTGCCACATTTTATGGCAATGTTTAATCTCTGACTGACGTAAAAGCCAACTCTTGGGTCACACAAACTGTCAACTAGGCAATTGTATAATTCTTTAAAAAATGTATGAGCACTCGGACCCCACGGCCCAAGAGTTTCAACCCCAAACGACTCGAAAATGTAGGAGGACTCTAGAGGACTCTAGTAGAACTTGGGAGTTCTTTACAAGAGTTCGCACGACACTTCGCAAAAACTTCGCACATTGTATGGTCACCTGAACCGAAGCTTTGCCAGCTTTGCAGGTTTCTGCGACGCAGCGTCGTATTGCATCTCATCGCAGTTTTGTGTGAGAAGTTGTGTAGTTAAAAGTTTGAAATATTTTATGATCGACTTCAAGATATTTCGCGGTAACGGATTTGCAGAAACATTGTAAAAACCTAGAATTATGTTAAAGTAGCGACTTGCCCGAACTAGGTTTATAAAACCTGTGTTTCGGGTCGCTGCTAAAATATTACTTTGTCCACAACCTCTATTTCGATTACTAAATAAATATTTCAATCATTGGAAGAGAGTCAGAACCGAAAGCGAGAAACAAAGTGATCCGATCGCACGCGGCACAATCGACGAGGCGGTCAGTTTCACCGAGATGTTTAAGTGACAAAAAGAAATAGAAGAATAGAATAGTGCGATTCAGTGCTGACAGATGCAGCTTAACTATCACCCCTCCTGCTCTAGTAAGAACGATAGGAAGTGACAGACATTCACTGGCCAAAACCAACCTGTGTTCTTTCACCATAGGTTGTCCGAAAGGGAACACCGGGGTCCTAAGACGCAAGGTAAAGAAGAAACATGGCGTGTTGTTTTAGTCAGACACGCCCTCTCGCTCCGGAAGAAGTTATTGGATGATTTCCCCCCACCTTAAAAAAAAACTTTGACTGACTAAAACCCTATTGTGTTCCTTGCGTTCCAGAGCCGAGGCAACTCTCTCGAACAATACCATTACCCTGACTGGATCAAGGAGTATTTAAAGGCCATTTTTTTTTTATTGTTTGAAACTAGGGCTTGACTGCGTTCCCACCTGATGGTAAGTAGTGACGCAATCGTTGATGGTGAGGCGCACTAGTTTATTAAGAGCCCATTCACTCTAGCCTTGAAGACACCTAAATTATAATAGGACGGGAAGACCGCAGCAGGCAAGTTGTTCCAGTCCTTTGATGTTCGCGGTATAAACGAAGAGGCGAAACGCTTGGTCCGGACCGTAAAGGTTTCAACAATGTAAGGGTGGATACTCGCCGTTCGTCGGGTTGTCCGATGGTAGAAATGAGGGGCCCAGCAGAGCCGAAACCTACTGGGGCCACAGGTAGTGTGAAAGTGAAACCCGGGGCCCTGGGACGAAGGCAAAGAAGGAATAAGAGTGGGTTTTTAGTCAGTAAAAGTCTGACACTATCTCTCGCTCCGCCCAAGAGCGAAATTTGTCATTAGATGATTTTCCCACCTAAAACAAAATGGTGGTATCAAGTCACGGAATTTTTAGGACGGTTCTTGTGGGACAAGTGACGTGGGCGAGACCACGGGAAAAAGTTATGTTGTAAATTAAAGTCAATATCTTCAATACGCGTAATTATCGAGCGTTTATTTCTGACCCTCGGCTTGACAAGAGAATTATTGTTTATTATTAAAGTGTTATTATATCATCAAATTTGGTGTTAAAACCTTTTTTGTTGCACCTACTTCCGATTATCATTAGGTAAGGCAAGGTTAGATGGGTCAATTAGTTGTTGGGTTCTGTAGAAAATAAAAAATGACGAAGGGAACTGGACAAAGTGACGTTCAAAGAGGGTATTTAGGAAAATTCATTACACCAGTTGGCGCCACTTAGCCGTCAGGTCTTTTCCTTTGAAAACGTATACATGACGTTGACGTCTAACCTTTGGCGTTGACGTTAATGTCTAACTATTGTAATTAACATAAGCGTTTTGACAGGTGCCTGGACCTGACGCCTCAGTGCTGCCACCTGGTGAACATCATTTTACAATACACTCTATTGAAATGTCATGTGATCTCCTTCATCTAACTCCCCATTATTCATATTGGCTTTCCTAGTTCCTAGTCTTGTTTGTTAAGGTAAAAAATCATCTACTGACTTATCTCGCTCTAAGGTGGCATGTCAGATTTCTACTGAGTAAAATCACACCTTTGTTCCTTCAGTTGTCTTTTGCGTTCTAGGACCACCACGAGTATCCTTTTCATCCTTCCCCCATGGCCTAGCAGGCATCGGCCCTGCTGGGCGTTTTGCCTACCGTTTGCTGACATCTCGACTCGGTCATCATTCGAGCTCGATCCTTATAGGACAAGCGGTCGGCGAGCTAACCATTGCTCGTCGTCCGCAATCCGCGCCTACGGTTGCTGGAGATTGCTCTACGATTCGCAACGTCCGGGCGTCTTTGTCGCGGCGGCTGGAGCGTGAGGATGTACGTTCCCTCGATCTTGCGGCCGCTTCCTTCGCTAGCATTAATGCTTCGCAGAAGGATGCAACCACATCCCATTCCCTCCCGCTCCGAACCATGGCCTTTCCTAGTCTTGAGTTACCACTTACTCCGCTGGTAAGCATCGTCAGTAAATAGAATAGAATATATACGTAAAAAAATACATAGGTATAGCATTCAGCCAAAAATTGGACCGCTTCCTTTTTGAAATCGATAAAAAAATGTTTAGATTAAAATGTCACACCATTATTACATTTCTTAGGCTAAGCACACACTTGAGACAAGATAGTCTTTAGACAGACTATTGCTTTACAAAACATATGAAGACGCGCACACTTGAGACAAACGACGCCGACGTCTCATAGACAAAATTGTCTAATACCAACCAAAACTGCACTGTGACAAGTCTGTCTAACGACTGTCGGCTTCCCGCGTCAGACTTTACTATGTGAGACAAGTCTGTCTAAAAACAGTTTTGTCGCTCAGCCTAAGTTTCGACAATCAACAAAGAAAAAAACCTTCTCCCTCATGTGCCTAGCCTTTACCCAACTAGCTTGGGATCGGCTTCCAGTCTCACCAGATGCGGCTGGATACCCGCGTTTTTCATTTAGCGACCACCTATCAGACCTCCATGACCCAGTTTGCTGGTCATCAGTCTATCCACCTTGGATAGACTGGTGATCGAACTTTCTGGCGTCTGACTACCTGAAACGACTGTCAAAGATCTACGATTGACAACCGGGACTAGGGTTGCCAGGTCATGAAACCGATAAGCCGGACAGACTTTCCTATTTAGCCGGACATTTGGTCAAAAAGGCCGACATTTTTTTTTTATGTCTAACTAATGTTAGACTTAAAAAAAACAATAATATTTAGTGATATTATAATTGCTAGACTAATTGCATGTCCGCTCTACTTGTGCTAGCGATACAAGGTAAGGTAGAACTCAAATGACAATTCTAAACAAAATGTTCAAAAAATTTAAAATTCCTGACAAAAGCCGGACAGGCCGGACTCCGCCTGATTTAGCCGGACATGCAACTAAAAAGCCTGACCGTGTCCGGCTTTATCCGGACGCCTGGCAACGCTAACCGGTACCAACGGCTTAGTGCATTCCGAGGCACAAGGTGTCAATAATGTCCTAGATAAACTTAGAAAATTGCATAAATTATTTAATGTCCCATTTTTTCGCACTGTAGCTCTATTCTCTTTCCCTATACCACGTATGCAAACGCTCGTGGAGACCAACTGGACCAACCCTGGATTGGATTTGTTTGCTGATAAATGGAAGACTATATTATTATAAAGTTTGCAGTTCTGTGAGAAGATAGAGTAACAGAATTAACGTAATTTAGTTTTAATTGCTATTTTCCTGTACTAAATAAAATAAAATTCACTTGCCCAGTTTCGAAACCGCAACCTCATGCATGAGAGGCAGGTACCTTAACTTCTAAACCATCACGATATGCCACGACGACAAAGAAGAAAAACCATGGTTTACTTATATTAATAATAAACTTTCGACGATTATCAACACTAACCGTAGGGGCCCAGCAGCCCAGCAGGTCAAAGTCTATTGGGGCACAGTATAGATATATGGAACAGTACGGAAACTACCTACAAATATTCGAAACGGCACACTCACACAAACATACGCATCGACGAGACTCCTAAGCGTTTCTCGCGTTCCTGTCAGTAGCGAATGCCGCTTAGGAGTCTCGTCGATGCGTATGTTTGTGTGAGTGAGCCGTTTCGAACATTTGTAGGTAGTTTCCGTACTGTTCCATATATCTATACTGTGACTGGGGTCATGGGTTGTGAGAAAGAGAACCGCGGGGCCCTGGAACGAAAGCAAAGAAGAATCATAGGAATGGGTTTTAGTCACCCCAGAGCGGGAAAAGTCATTGAAAGAATCCCAACTTAAAAAAAAAGTCAACAAGTTATGCGGAACCCTAAGCGTGGGTGATATATAATAGTATCGTAATTATAATCATTTGTGTGTGCAATATCGTTATTATTGTAAAAGATTGAATACTGATTCGTATAAATTACAATACCACACGAAACATAAAGAAAAGTACATATATGGAAATGGAAGGTGCGAATGATAATCCTCGTGGGATTGGCGTGGATTGATCATCAAACTTTAACGTTTAAAAAACGATCTGGCCAGTTTTAGTTGGCCATATCATGAAGTAATCAATTTCTAAGATCTGACCACGACATATACAAAGAGTGGTCCAAAGGTATGAAAAACCTAATTTCACTAGCTGAAGAGACTGAGAAGTCAATTAGAGTCATAATTTGAACAAAGTCATCTTGTCGTCAACTTTAACACAATGATTAAACAAGCTCGGACCGAGCCTAAGTGCCCAACCGAGTCCAAGTGTCCGGACCGAGCCCAAGTGCCCGGACCGAGCCCAAGTGCCCGGACCGAGCCCAAGTGTCCGGAACGAGCCCAAGTGTCCGGACCGAGCCCAAGTGTCCGGACCGAGCCTAAGTGTCCGTACCGAGCCCAAGTGTCCGTACCGAGCCCAAGTGTCCGGACCAAGCCCAAGTGTCCGGACCGAGCCCAAGTCGTCGACGGCGCGTACTGTTCCACGCGCGCCTCAGGGAGATGTCAGCAAATCGTAGGGGCCCAGCAGGGTCGAAGCCTACTAGGGCCACGGGTAGTGTGAAAGCGAAACCCAGGGCCCCGGGACGAAGGCAAAGAAGGAACAGGAGTGGGTTTTTAGTCAGTAAAAATCTGACACTATCTTTCGCACCGCCCAAGAGCGTGATTTATCCCACCTAAAAAAAACATGATTAAACAACACTGTATAAGACTGTTGCAAAACAAAGTGAAATGTTAGCTGTAAAACAGTTAATTTTGGCGCTGAATAGATTTATTAGATATATATTTCTACCTATAATAATATGCACCTTGATCTTTAACGGTGACGTCAATTAGTACATTGATCAAAACAAAGAAGTATTTATTTATAAAACTAGCTTCTGACCCTGGCTTTGCGCACGTGTAAATGGTTATTATCACAAAGGAACTTGCTACGAGGATGAGAAATATACTTCAGAGGGATCCCTGTTTATAACTTCTTTATTATATTACATTATTAAGAGCGTCCTTTTTCACTCGCCTGTCGTCAACATCGAGTATGGTTTAAAAGCTTGCTACTTCATCTAACGCAATCCATCGCGAAAAAGCAACGCGAAAAAAGAGAGATAACGCCTGAAAACTCTGTTAGCATTCGGCAATTACTTGTTCCAGGAAATACGTGTTATCTTTTAACCCTAAAAATTTTTTGAAAAAAAATAGTCGTCATTTAGAATCTTGATTAAATTTGCAAGGCTTCTATTGTTACACTTTTTTAATTTTTGAGGGAATTATGAAGTGTCGAAACTTCATGCAAAATAGCAGATTTTTAGAGGTCTTTAATGGATTAGTTTTACACAAAATAAATTGATTTCAATAGAAGCCTAGATAATATCCACAAGATACTGTGTTTCCAAAGTGTCTAACGAAAAATGTTTAATAACGTCATAATCGCGTAAGAGCGGTTGTATGAAAAACTAAAAATGTATGTCGAGTTGCATCCCCTTATTATAAAGCTGAAGTTTGTTTGTTTGAACGCACTAATCTCGGGAACTACTGGTTCTAATCGAATAATTGTTTTAGTTTTGGATAGCTCCAGATAGGGTTAGATAGGACAATGGAAACAAACTTAAGTGGCAGTGGGCAGGGCACATTGCTCGTAGAAAGGATGGTCGGTAGGGTCGAAAGGTTCATGATTGGCGACCGCGCAGCGCAATACGCAGCGTTGGAAGACCTCTCACAAGGTGGACCTATGATCTGGTGAGAGTCGGGAATGCGATGGATGCGAGACGCACAGGACCGTTCGTTGTGGCGACACTTGGGTTCTCCGAAGTCTATAGCCTAATCCAACAGTAAACTTCCTTCGGCTGAAATGATGATGATGATGATGATGGATAGCTCAGTTATTGAAAAACTGTGGGGGCAGCTAGTATAGTACAAATGACATTATCAAACATATTTGCCAGAAAAATGACATAAGCATAATCAGCCTTTTTTTAATGTTCCCACTGCTGGGACTACTGCCTCCTCTCTCTAGGAGAGGGAATTGGCTATAAACCACCACGCGTGCCCAGTGCGGATTGGTGAATGTCACATGTCTTCGAATTTTTGGTTTTAGGATATGTCGGTTTCCTCACGATGTTTTCCTTCACCGTTTTGGGAACAGTGGTGATGAAATAAATTAAACAAAGTAATGCGCCTGGCTGGGTTTGATCCCGCGAACTACAACTTGTAAGTCGAGGCCGTTATCTTTCTTACAAAATAAAATTTAATAATTGCCGATTTGTCACCTCCTACCGGTCGTTTATATTAAACAGACTCTAGATCAAAAGCTATCGCCATGTAAAGTTTCAACAAAATCTGTTTAGAGGTTTCGACGTGAAAACGTCACATACATACAGACACACTTGCGCATTTACAATATTAAGTATAGATTATCCGCATTGATGTTTACAATGAACCTTGACCGAGTGATCGCGAATGAGTTTTTGTTTTAAAAATAATCTAGATATCATTTTAATAATGTTGTTTAGTGCAGGCTTTTATTATTGTATGTTGGCTCTTGAGCTGTTTTCTTTTTTTTGTGAGTGGCCTCTCGCAGGTCAACCTAGGAGGTTGTCGGCTGCTTAACCGGACTTGCCTGGGGTGGCCTTAATTCTAGAATCAAAGTCTCCAGCCAGGGCTTACGTAACTAACTTAAAAACTAAGCGACTACATGCTAAGGGCACCCCCTGTGGGATACGGACCTCGGCTTAGGGCGTCGCTGGGGAAGGGCAGCAAGGGACAGGCTGAATCGATCAAAGATATTATTATTAACGGGGAATTTTAGGCGAATCTTTGAGATGCGAGAGGGTTCGTATCGGGCGGCCGCTCTTAAGCTGTTCTTTACAATAACATTTTATATAAACTTCGTATATTTTTAAAAGCTATCCCTGGACTAAGGATTTTTTAACGTGGAAAATCATCCAATGATTTCTCTCATCAAAGGCGGAGCGAGAGGGCGTGACAAACTTTTTTTTATTGATATAAACGGGTGCTTCTCATATCACATAAAGTTATATATATATTTAGTTTTCAATAACATTCACAAGATATAATAAACGTGACATATACCAACTGTTGATATAATTTCTTTACATATAAAATTTATCTACTCCAAAACTTATACCTATAAAGTTTATTTCATTGAAAATCATTAGGTCTATTAGATCGTTTAAAATATATATATTTGCCGCAGCTGTATCGTTTACACACTGCTTATATTACAAGTTTGCGCGTTTGAAAAACGTTACGGCTGCGGAGCCTCGCGGCTGAATTAGGTCAGCCCCCCTAGCCAAGTTACGATCGTTTCGTTTGCGTCGAACGCCTCGAGTAGGCCACGCCTCCGATTCCTTTGTTCTGACGTCATCTCAACGCTCAGTCACGTGGTCAGAACAAAGGAATCGGAGGCGTGGCCTACTCGAGGCGTTCGATGCAAACGAAACGATCGTAACTTGGCTAGGGGGGCAGGTTAGAATAGTGACCATTAGACCGCGAGTTCCCTACTTGACTGTGAAACTTGATGATTCGATTTTTATTATATCGAACACGGAGTGTCGTTAATTCAGTTGTACGATGTTTTATTCCATCGATGCTTTATTGGTGCGATGTAACGTTTGTGCGAAAAATCCTGTTGCGAAAAACCCTACAGCGATTGCTCATTATTTCGGTAATTCATTAGTTTTTCATTGATTTTCTATGTGATTAGAAATGGCTCACTTCCTTTTTTGTAATTATAATTCTATGTAGAGCATAGCATAGCATAAGCAGCCTTTCAATGTTCCCACTGTTCTCAAATAAAGACAACAAACAACATAAAAACTCCGCTAATATCCTACAATTTACACCACAAAATATTCTCCGACCATGTCAATAGCACTTCACCCATATAATATACTGCTGCAATTACCATCGACAAAAGACGAGCAATAAATAAAATTGAACACTCTAATTACGTGGCATCAAACCTTGAACCGCGAGGTATGCCAGTCAAATGTCAGTCGCTGATACATTTGTGGTTTTGAACCATTCAAATGGGCTAAAGTGCGCATGAATTTGGCAGAGAATTATGTGCGGTAATCGACGCTGCTAAGGCTGCTGTCTAACTTGACGTGGTTAATGGGAACAATGCATTGTTTTGTGCTTGTAAAGTTTTCATTCCATACTTATCGGTAGGGCAAGCTCAAACACTCACAATTTTTAAGATATGGTTAAGGATCACACCTTTCCTCTTGAGCGTCGTCATTAAGTACATCATTTCTTTGCTTTCATAATTATATATATGTAAATGAAGCACTATCGCCCTTCATTAAATTTGAATTGTCCGCGCTTTAACTTTGACTTATTGGTGGCAGCACCAGTAGGCTGGCACTATGCTCGTTCTATAGATCTCTTTGGAATTGTAAAACGTAGTATTTCAGATTGAAAATTGTGAAAACACTAATATTATTTGAAGAGATTTGAAGCAATAGCTTTTAATGTTGTTTCTCTTTACAGGTTAGTACCTAAGTAATAATAGTTTGTACTTATGTGTAGAAGTAAGTGGTGTTTTACAAACACTTTTGTGGTTCATCCATGTCATGAAATAAAATTTCTCTTTACAGAGCAACAACTTGGTTTTTTGTTTCAATAAACAACTTATTACATATATTATTATAAATATTGTTTGTATTAAGTATATGCAATTTATTAGTTTATGTATTGTATATATGTAAACAGTACACCACGAACTACCTGCGTATCTTTTTTCTCCTTCTCTGCCAAATCCATCCAAAGCTGTAAAAAATCGCTTTTAGCGATAAGACCGCCCATTGTGACACCCTATTAATTTTAAGTTCCTAATGTAATTTGTATTTTTGGTGTACAATAAAGAATATATCTATTTATCTATCTTATACTTAAATGGTTATTTTGGAACTGAACTTTGGTTTGTCGGAATCGGGACCGAATATGAAAACGAAAGCGGAGACAGAAGCGTCATATAAAACATTACTAATAGTAATCAAAACCTCGGTTAAGTATAAATGAAGAGCAAATTCACAACATTCCAAATACGAAACAAAACAATAAGTAAAATAATGGGCCCCATCAGAAGACTATTAAAGGGCTATGCCTTTCGATTGCCCTTTGGGTGACTCGGAGTTTCCTTGCGTGATCAAATCAGGAATGAGGATATCCGCAGGAGACCCAAGGTCACCGAGATAGCACGAAGAATCGCCAAATTTAATTGGCAATGGGCAGGGCACATTGCTCGCAGAACGGATGGCCGTTGGGGCCGAAAGGTTCTGGAATGGCGACCACGTACCGGAAGACGTAGCGATGGAAGGCCTCCTACAAGGTGGACCGATGACTTGGTAACGGTTGCGGGAGTCCGATGGATGCGAGAAGCACAGGACCGTTCATTGTGGCGACACTTGGGGGAGGCCTATGTCCAGCAGTGGACGTCTTTCGGCTGAAATGATGATGATGATGAAGTAAAAGAATAATCGACAGAAGGCACGGACGAGGCAGATCTCCGTGCGAAAAGTATAAAATTGTTTGTACCTCCGATATAAGCTCCGATTAAAATTTATCGGAACTGAAATCAGAACCAAAGGTGCAAAATTAATCGGAAGAATCGAACTTTCGGAAACGGAACCGAACTTCCGTAGCATCTCAGCCCCCCTAGCCAAGTTACGATCGTTTCGTTTGCGTCGAACGCCTCGAGTAGGCCGCGCCTCCGATTCCTTTGTTCTGACGTCATCTCAACGCTCAGTCACGTGGTCAGAACAAAGGAATCGGAGACGTGGCCTACTTGAGGTACGAAACGATCGTAACTTGGCTAGGGGGGCTAGTTTACGGTATCATACAGTACGGTCGAAATATCTTGACCACTCTTGACTTGGAACTCTGTATAGAGCAGCACGGAGGTAGTGGAGTACACTGTCTGTCCATCTGTCTGACCGCCTGTCAGTAACATGGCTTCATCTTTAACGGGGATATGGGCCACTAAGCCACACGTCTCTGAAAATTTCACCAGGCTTGCTATTATCATAGACTGTGAATATTTAGTAATAGGGATAGAACTCTTAAAAATAACATGATCCAGTGCCCCAGCAGATGGTTTATATCGATTTTTAGGGTTCCGTAATTTAAAAGGAAAAAACGGAACCCTTATAGGATCACTTTATTGTCTGTCTGTCTGTCTGTCTGTGTGTCAAGACCCTTTCTCTCGGTAACGCGTAGAGGTATTGAGCTGAAATTAAAACCTCGACTCAAATCTGCAGTCCCTTGAAGCTGTAAAAAAATCAAACTTCTAAGATAACGGAAAAAAAAGATACGACCGTTTATGTCGCTAAAAACGTACATTTCGGCCCTCTCAAAGGAATCAAAATTCATAGGGTACTTTCCGTTGACCCAGAATCCTGAAATGTTGCTTAAAGCAAGTTTTTACAGTATAGATATAGGAATAAATCTAAAAACAGAAAATTTGTTTCAACGTCACAAAAAAAAACTTTTTTGCGATTCGTAAAAATCTTCGAGACTCCATTCGGGAATTGAACTATTTTCATACGTAAGTTTGTACGGAACCCTCAGTGCGGGAGTCCGACTCGCACTTGCCCAGTTTTTTTTAATTATCTACTGGCTTCTACCAGAGCTGTTTCACCTGCGTAGAAGTAGAAAAATATCACAAATTAACTCAAATCAGTAAGTAAGAAAAGTAAGGAAACATACTCTCGGACGAACATACAAATATGTTTATTGTTCCAAAAGGTATTACATAAAATTTTACAGATCTCTGGACTCCACACTAGGATTCCCTGTGTCGTGGAGACCAGACTCTTCCATCTTATCAAATCAAATAAAACTACAACAGAGAAAACTACCATTAAAACAAAAAAAAAAAAAACAAAAAACTAATGTGCTATACCAGGACATACCCATGTGCCAAATCTCATCTAAATTTGTTCAACCGTTTAAGCGTGACGGAGTGACGAACTACATTCGCATATAATACAAACATTCGCCTTTATAATATTAGTGTAGTTCTGTTTAATTCAAGCAAGGCTCCATTTTTGGCTCATCAGCCTTCCAAATGCGCTATTCATCAGCACCATTATTCGAGGAGGGTCTTTTATCATAAACGCTCCTATGTTGAGAACTTCTTCTATGTCAACGAATTCTAAAGATAAGGCCGTTTATGCTCCGTTTACGGCGCATATTTTGATATTTGTAAAGAAATGAAAACCTTTATGGAACCTTCGTAGGGTGCCGTTGACTTAGAATCCTGATATTTGGCTAGAAGCAAGGTCTCATGGCATAAGTAAAGGAAAAACTAAAAAAATGATTTTTTGCGATTCGGAAATATCTTCGAGAGTTGATTATAGAATCGGACTATTTACATGGGTGATTTTTAACAGTTCGACCCGCACTTGAACAATGTTTTTAGGGTTCCGTTTTTTCCTTTTGAGGTACGGAAACCTTATAGGATTACTTAGTTGTCCGTCCGTCTGTCTATCTATCTGTCTGTCTGCCTGTTGAAGTTGTGAAAAAATCAATCGGAAAAAAAGATACAGCCGTTTATGTCGCAAAAAACGTATATTTCAACACTCTCAAAGGAATCAAAATTCATAGGGTAAAGTCTGCTGCAAAAGTGCATAGGAAGTACAGAAATAAAATCGTGTGAAGCGAGAAATGACGCCATCTAGCGTAAAACCTGATTGAAATGTTGCTATCGACAACATTACATTATACTGTTAATAGATGGCGCCGCTGTGCTTCAAATGATTAATGCTTAATTAATGCTTATTTTTGTACTTTCTTTTTGTTTCTTCAAACATTGAAATAATTTATAATTTCTTTTAAAGAGATGAAGATATTAAAATTGAATAAGTATCAATTTATAAATATTTGATTATCTATGTGTTAGTTTTCAAACTTGAGAGGGTAGGTTGAATATGGATTTACTTATAAAAAATAACTAGTAGGTAGTATAAATAATACTTAGACCAAAGAGTTATGACTAAGCTCTTGGTTGTTCGCTATTATGTTAATTTCGATTATATCGTTCGAGCGCCTTTCGTTCAATTTTATTTTTAACCAAGTGTATTGTCTACTTATTTTACGAAAATGAGTAAATATGCATTGTTATATAAATTTAGTAAAAAGAACTCAAATAATTGTTATGCATAATCAAGGCAAAAACTTGTCAGAAGTAACCAGAGAGACCGATGTAAACGTAAGTAGTTTTTTTTAACGCTTTAAACAAAAAACTCCTATATAATAATCATTATTGGATATTATATATTTCTGTTTTATTGTTGCAGAGAAAAACAGTTGTTCTATGGATATGATGATTTGAAGAAGAGGGTTCTTTGTAACACCATCAAAGAGCTGGCAGACTAAAACTAATAAACATGTTGCAGCATCAAACCATGATAAGGGAGTACGAAGAAAACGGACGTCGGTCGACAAACCACTATGCTATAAATATACTTATTTTCTGTATTAACTGGAGACCTTGTTATGTGTGTTTAACTTAATATCCGTATTTAAAACAACTTAAAAAAGTTATGAACACTTGATGTGTTGTTGTGCAATTTTATAGTTTTTAGCCTACATTTTTAATCCTTTTGACCTTTGTGATAAAATTATCTGGTATTTTGTTTGTTTTTGTTAAGGTTACATAAGCCAAACCTCTTTCCAATTTTGGAAACGAATACTTAAGCTATGGCCTCAATAAGAAATTATATATAATATTATAATCTTATTCGGTGATTAATAAACGGTGATTGTTAAATTTGATTAAGAAATTGTAAGAAATAAACATATTATTTTTTAATAGTGCCTTTTGTCAACTGTTTACCTGCATTTTTTTCATTTTGCTGAGTAAATACCCACTTGAATATTATATTACAAATAAATATCCACAGCTTTGATTTAATATTCCTTCCAACTTCTTTTGTTACTTACAAAAAGATTTACAAAAAAACTTACAAAAAGTGTGAGTACTACGTGAGATTTGAACTCATGGCTCATTGATTTACGCATCTATCTGCACATGCTAAACCGCTAGGTCAACATGACTCTAATTTGAACGATGAAATTATGAACTACAATCTGTTGTTGACGACAATGATGACGCATGTGTCTATTATTTGTTAAACTAAAAGTCAAGTTTATACTTTGTGAGATTGCCTTTGCTCGCCACTTAGCTGTGAAGAAACCAACGCCATCTAGTTTAATTTTCGAAAACTTGAACTCTAACGTGCAAGGGTAAATAGGCGTTAAGGTATCTAAGCACTTTTAATGGGTGACTGTACTTCCCGTTGACCCAGAATCCTAAAATTTGGCATAAAGTAAGGTCTTATAGTATAGATATAGGAATAAATCTGAAAACTGTAAATTTGTAGTTACGTCACAAAAATAACTTTTTTATACAATTCGGAAAAATCTTTGTAACTCAATTCGGGAATCGAACTGTTTTCATAGGTAAGTGTGTGCGGAACCCTCAGTGCGTGAGTTCTACTCGCACTTGCCCTGTTTTTTTTTTACTCAATCGCGCATTCGACATCCCTTAGAAGATGATATAGCATTAAGTATCATCACAAAACCTTTACAGGTCACAATAATTTTACCACCAATTTGGTATTTCCCAGGTATTCTTGTGATATTTTCACATAGCTAGCAATGATTGTCTGATCATTTGCCAACTTCTTATATGATTTGTATGTGTTCATAATTCAGGTTGAAAGGAGCTGGATATTCCTAATTTGTTGTAAATGACATCGTAACTGCTTTGAAATCACTGGTAGACGAGAATTCTTGACTTTGTTTATTAAGTTGGCAGTGCATCGGAAAATCCTTTGGATAAATGTCTGAAAATAAGGTTTAATAGTATTCCATTTATGTATTTTTATATACATACTTTAGGCTCTTAATAAACTAGTGCGCCTCACCATCAACGATTGCATCACTGCTTACCATCAGGTGGGATCGCAGTCAAGCACTAGTTTAAATATCAATAAAAAAAGACCTTGATAACTCTATCTTGTTAGCAGTAAAGTCAGTTTTCGTGTTTCTTAAGTAGTAGACCGTATGTTTTGACAGATGTCAAAACGGGCGAAAACTTTTTTTTTTTAATAATTCTATCAATATTGATTATATTATTGCCAGATTTCGGGCAGGACAACGTCTATCAAGACTGCTATTATATAAATATATTTGTTTATTTTTTATGCATCTATAAAAGTGAATTATTTCTAAGACACATACACTTATTCCAAAAATCTTCTTATCCACCTCTACTTCATGTAATTATAGTGGGTGAAAACATCGGAAAAGTTAATGATCTGAAACCCCCTAACTCGCACTATACAAGTCGTAATGAATACTTATATTTATGAATGGCCAGAGGTCTAGGTCTATTGCCAGTAAGGGTTCGTTTTCACCGAAGCGGAGCTAGGCGGAATAAAGCAGAGAAGAGCAAGTCAAAAGTGGCAAATGAATGAATGAGTGGTGAGTGGGGTGGGCATTGTTGAGGAGCGGGGCGCAGTGGAGTTGAGCTACCTCCAGCTTCGTGCTCTTCGCTTGGCACCCGACTCCCGCGGAGCCGAGGCCAAGTATTTATTTGAAAAGTGGCAAGTGCTTTCATTAATGAGGAGCGGGGCGGAGTGGAGTACAGCTACCCCCGCTTTGTGCTCTTTGCTTGGCACCCGACTCCCGCGGAGCCGAGGCCACGTATTTATTCGAAATACCGCTCAGCTCTACTCAGCTCCATTTAACACTAGAAGTGCGTCCCACGTTTGACCCATTCCTATGTTCTTCATGCTCTAGTTTTTTTTATGCGTAGAATCGTAAAGTACACCAAAATATGTGTAATACGCATCGACTTATATTCTGTAATACGTAATAAACCCTAATAACTAATGTTTAACCCCCATAATTGTATGTTTCTTTTATATTATTATTTCAATTTTTAAATTTGTAATATTGGTATGCAATAAAGTATCTATAGGTATATAAATAAATATAAATAATAAATAAAAAGATTGTATTATCAGTTACCAGTTTTATTCGTATAAAATCTTTCCTTATTACTGTAGCAAAAATAAAATGGCCAAAAATTACATTGATATAAATTTATTATTAATAAAAATAAATAATAATAAAAAAAATATTCCGCGCTTCTAATGTTAAACTGTTTCCACTGATGCGAATTGGAGATTCGATTTACCAATTTTGTGATTGGCCAATTACAGGTCCGCTCTTTTCCACTCCGTTCAGCTCCGCTTCAGTGGAAGCTCACCTTAACATGTGTAACTCATCATAGGCTGATTTTAGTGGTACTCAACATCCACAAATACAACCACAACTCTCATTACGAACAATCAGAGCATAAAAAAACGAATATTAAAATACAAAATGACCTCCTTGATCCCATCAATAAAAACACAAATAAAAAAACTCATTTAAGTGACACAACAGGCCATTAACATTAGCAATCCTACTCCACATCTATCTGAAAGTGAAAGCCTCACTGTAATTGGTGCATCTACGCGCAATAAATCTTCAGTTATTGTTTCTAGTGGAACACTTTGTTAGGTAATGTTACTTTAATTGAAGTTTTAAGTTACTAATTGGCTGAAATGTTTTGAAGATGTAAAGAATTCTTTGTTCTCATGATGTTACTGAAATTGTGTTGTAAATGGTTAACTAAGTCTTGATAAATCTTAACTCCTGTGCCAACTATTACAACCTGTGACTGCCTCGTTGGTCTCGTGGTCGCAAGCGTTCAATTCCCGGGTCGGGCAAAAAGTACTATTGGGTTTTTGGGTGGAGTGTGGAGGTCTGATATAGGCAGTCGCTCTATATGAAACACGGAAGACACTGCGCGGGCTTGCGAACTGCGAACAATGGGTAGCTCGCCTTCCGATCGTCCGGTAACCGTCCGTACCGAGCCCAAGTCGTCGATGGCGCGTACTGTTCCACGCGCGCCTCAAGGAGATGTCAGCAAACCGTAGGGGCCCAGCAGGGTCGAAGCCTACTGGGGCCAAGGGTCTGCTTCTGAAAGGAAGACTCGGACTTTCCCCCTAGCCAAGTCACAAACGATAAACGTAAACTCTCAGTAGTCTTTAATAGATTTTCAACTTTATGGTAATGGATATAAAGTTGAAAATCTATTGAAGATTACATAGTGTTTTCGTTCGTTCCGGTCGCTAACGCTCAGTAGTCTTTAATAGATTTTCAACTTTATGCTCTTAGGTATAAAGTTGAAAATCTATTGGAGATTACTAAGCGTTCACGTTTATCGTTTGCAACTTGGCTAGGGGGGCTGGTATGAAGTCTGTCACGCTCTCTCGCTCCGCCCAAGAGCGAGGGATGTCATCGGATGATTTTCCCACCCACAAAGAAAAAAATCTGGTTAGACTAGAAGCTGACTCCAAGCTAGTTAGGAAAGGCTCAGAGGACACGGTAGAGCATACGGTGGAGGTGTGCCCCGCTTGGGCGGAGCACCGCCGTGTCCTCGTGGAGGCAATTGGCGGCAGCGACCTTTCGCGTCGGGCCCTGGTTCAGGCTATGGTCCGGAGCGAGGAGGAATGGCAGGCGGTCGCCTCCTTCTGCGAAGCAGTAATGCTAGCGAAGGAGGAGGCTGCACGTGTGAGGGAACGAAGATCCTCACGCCCTAGGCGCCGTAATTCCGATCCCGACTACCAGCCACGGTAGACGCGGGCTTGCGGACGTCGAGCACTGGGTAGCTCGCCATCCGGCTGTTCGGTAATTAACCGGACCGAGCCCAGTCGTCAACAGCGCGTAGTGATCCTCGCGCTCCTCAAGGTGATGTCAGCAAACCGTAGGGGCCCAGCAAGGCCGATGCCCACTAGCTAGGACCACGGAGAATTTCTGAAAGGGAAACCCGTAGTCCTAGATTGCAAAGGGTAATTGAAGGATACGGGTGTGGTTTTAGTCAGTAAAAGTCTGACACGCCCTCGCGCTCCACCCAGAGCGCGAGAAGTCATTTGGATTACTTCCCACCTCAAAAAAAAAAAAAAAGTTAGTAAAGGTTATGAGTAATTTTTAAATATTGTTGGATCAATTCCAGCACTTAGACTACATTATTTAACACCTCATCAACATCAATCTCTTCAAATCTCAACAGATTCGAGATCAACATGAGATGAATGTCGAAAACATCTTTATGAATAGCTTGAACATTACTAATGTGTTAGATGAGCTGGTTAATGATGGCCTAACAAATAGCCCGGCTTAAGAACCTAATAGATGGCTGCAAAACCTGGGCATATAGCCTCAGGTGAACAATGAACGTCAGTGTAGGATGAGTAATTGACCGCTCAACGAGTAAAAGGTTGGATTATAGACAAAGAGACGGTGAACGATGGGCTTCAATTGTGTAAGTAGGAATTTTTACAGAGTCTTTAGAAGAGGACATGTCGCCGGGATCCCGATCCAGATTTCCGGCCACCGAAGGCGCGGGCTTGTGGACGGCGAGCCCGCCCGTCCGATCGTCTGCTAACCGTCCGGACCGAGCATAAATGTCGTCGATGGCGCGTACTTGTTCCACGCGCGCCTCAATTAGATGTCAGCAAACCGTAGGGGCCCAGCAGGGTCGAAGCCTACTGGGGTCAAGGGTCTGCTTCTGAAAGGAAGACTCGGACCTGGTATGAAGTCTGTCACGCTCTCTCGCTCCGCCCAAGAGCGAGGGATGTGTGTAGATGGCTGCATAACCTGGGCATATAGCCTCAGGTGAACAATGAACGTCAGTGTGGGATGAGTAATTGACCACTCAATGAGTAAAAGGTCGGATTATAGACAAAGAGATGGTGAACGATGGGCTTCAATTGTGTAAGTAGGAATTTTTACAGAGTCTTTAGACACAGGGCATGGCACCGGAATCCTGATCCAGATTTCCGGCCACCATAGGCGCGGGAACAATGGGTAGCTCGCCGTCCGATCGTCCGCTAACCGTCCGGACCGAGCATAAGTCGTCGATGGCGCGTACTGTTCCACGCGCGCCTCAAGGAGATGTCAGGAAACCGTAGGGGCCCAGCAGGGTCGAAGCCTACTGGGGCCAAGGGTCTGCTTCTGAAAGGAAGACTCGGCCCTGGTATGAAAGGCAACGAAGGAACAGGACTGGGTTTTTAGTCAGTAAAAGTCTGACACGCCCTCTGGTAGGTATGGGTAACTCGCCTTCCGGTCGTCCGGTAACCGTCCGTACCGAGCCCAAGTCGTCGATGGCGTGTACTGTTCCACGCGCGCCTCAAGGATATGTCAGCAAACAGTAGAGGCCCAACAGGGTCGAAGCCTACTGGGGTCAAGGGTCTGCTTCTGAAAGGAAGGTTCGGCCCTGGTATGAAAGGCAACGAAGGAACAGGAGTGGGCTTTTAGTCAGTAAAAGTCTGACACGCCCTCTCGCTCCGCCCAAAAAGGGGGATGTCATTGGATGATTTTCCCACCTACAAAAAAAATACAAAAAAAAGACAAAGGCATGTGTTTTTTTGACGAGAGCACTGTCTCATTATTTTATTTATTTACTTTGACATAACATGGCCAAAGGCCAATTACGTTAAGGATATGTTTATAACTAATATGAATAAAATAACAATAAACTATAACTACGCGGCAGTCATACACTCATGTCACAATGCTCCAGACAGACACATCATTATTAATGACTAGCTTTTTCTCGCGGCTTCGCCCGCGTACATAAAATATAACCTATGTCACTCAGGAATAAAGCAGCTTTCTAATGGTGAAAAAATTTTAGCAATCGGACCAGTACTTCCAAAGATTACCTCCTACAAACAAAGACACAATAAAAAAAAAACTTCACCTCTTTATAATACTAGTATAGTTTAGGGTACCTTAGTCGGCGATAATGGAACCCTTTTTTGTCCGTCAGTCACTCTGTCTGTCTGTCAAGAGCCTTTTTTTAGAAACGCGTGTAGTTATCAAGTCAAAATTAATATTAAATACTCAAATCTACTACCCCTTGGGGCAGTGAAAAATTCAAACATCTAATTTTGAATTTAGTATTAGATAACCTTTTTTTATGCACCTACCATAATATTGTCTCTTCACCATCCTAGGTTGACTGGTAGAGAATGCCTAAAGCATTAAGTTCGCCTTTCTACTTTATGTTGCATGAAGATTAAATAAATAAAAGTATATTAGTAACGATCATAGTTTTTAAAATAATTTAAAATAGGTGCCAAAGCTTCCACTGTCGTCGTTGAGTGTACCAAAGAGATAAGTTCACTCAACATTATCGCCCTAGCTCTCGGTCTACAAAGGTCGTCGGTTCGGCTCCGAGTGTTGCATTCTTGGGCAAGGTCAGTGATGCGAGCGATAAGTCCCTTTCTCACGTTAAACATCACGCCTCGCTCTATGAAGGTAAGCAGATGGGTAAGTATGGAGTGTGGATTGTAATTATTTTTGACATTTAGGGCGGAATTCACCAATAAAACTAATCGCGTTTTAACGTTTGGCTCGCATAATCGCGCTTAGCCGCTGTCACTAGTGTCACTTGTCCGTATTTTTCTTTTGTTGTATTTTTACAAGTGACACTAGTGACAGCGGCTAAACGCGATTAAGCGAGCCAAACGTTAAAACGCGATTAGTTTTATTGGTGAATTCCGCCCTTATTCTGATTAAAATAAAGTCAAGTAGTTTGGAAGAATACGACATTTTGGATAGATTGTACCAAAATGATGCCAGAGTTAAAAAAATAGTTCCATCTTATTAAAAATTATTTAAAGAACTTTTTAAACGCCTTGTTGACACTTCGCGTGACCCAAGGGCTGGCTTTTACTTCGGACAAAGGATAAGCATTGCCATTCATTCAGCGTGACAATGCCGTCAGTCTTTACGGCCGTTTTGTTCGGACGTGGCGCATATATGTTATTTTTAATTATGTTTTTATTTTGCAAAATGTTTGCAATATGTTAGTTTTTAGCTTGCGCCTTTTCCGGCAAATAAAAAGTTTTTCTTTCTTTCTTTCTTACGGTACATTCACCAGTCGACAGCGATGTGGAGGAGGTTTTCGACGCCGTACTTTAGATTGCTTTTTTAGTACTTTAGGGCTTTTATTTTGTAAGTTAGTTTTAATTAGGTTAAGTTAAGCATTTTAATAGTTGAGGTGTATATATATATTAATAAAGATTGTGGTTAATGAAAAAAAAAAAGTCACATCTGAATTTTATAGATTTTTCTGCAGAAAACGTATGAATACGATACTCGTGATCCTAGAATGCAAAAAGCAACCGAAAGAACATAGGTTTGGTTTTAGACAGTAAAAGTCTGACACGCCCTCGCGCTCTACCTTAGAGCAGGGGAACGGGAGAAGTCATTTGATAATTTCCCACCTTAACAAAAAAAAGGCTACATCATCATCATCATCATTTCAGCCGAAAGACGTCCATTGTTGAACATAGGCGTCCCCAAGTGTCGCCATAATGACCGGTCCTGTGCGCCTCGCATCCATAGGATTCCCGCGACCCTCACCAGGTCATCGGTCCACCTCGTGGAAGGCCTTCCAACGCTGCATCTTCCGGTACGTGGTCGCCACTCCAGAATCTTCCGTCCCCATCGACCATTTGTTCTGCGAGCAATGTGCCCTGCCCACTGCTACCTAAGTTGGGCGATTTTTTGGGCTATATCTGTAACTTTGATTCTCCTGCGGATATTTCATTTCTGATGTGATCACGCAAGGAAACTCCGAGCATAGCTCTTTCCATTGCCCTTTGAGTGACTTTAAGCCTTTCCCATGGTACGGTATCATCAATAACGGTAATGAGATCACGATACATTGTAATATAATTATAATTGTAGTGCACCGCAATAATATGACAAATTGTTATTTAATTTGGTATTATGTCATGATGCAGTGATGTGGATGGCTTTATGTTACAGATGCAGTGTATTTTAACGCTTAGGTGAGATTTCGATCATACATGAACCGGCGTTCGCTTTACGGGACGCCATCGCTGCGATAGCGACCGGCGGCCAAGCTGAAAGCATGCTAGAGGGTCATGGCCATCGTGATGGTGCGGAGATATCCTACGGATTCTAGCGAAGTGGTGAGCCTCCTTGCTGGCCCGCCACCATAGGATCTGGAGGCAACAGTCCTTACACGCATTCACGATTTGCGCATGGAGATGCAACGCCCTAGGCGAAACGCTGCTGCCGCGACAAGTCGTGGCATAGCGGACAGAGTTCCGGCGAGATCTCATGGTGGAATGCCATATACAAACAATAGAATACCATATGGAATACAAAGGGCCATGGACCGAACAATCCCCGCGTAGAGCCTCTAGCAGGAGGTGTCTGGACCTAAACCAAGGGGAGGTTTCATCAGGTTAGACTAGAAACCGATCCAAAGCTAGATGGGAAAAAACCAGGAAGATGATGATTCTAAGGCTTCATACTAAGTAACTATATAGAATAATTCTTGGCTCTATGTTTTGACTATTTCGAATTGTTTTGCACGGATGTAACTACATACGCACGAACAACAAACTAATAAACGATTTTTTATTTTATTTAAAAAGAAAGAAAGAAAAACAGTTTATTTACGCGAAATGACGCAATCTTAAAACTAGCTAATAAACATAATCAATAGATAGGGAAGATATGCGTCACATCCGCGCCAAACGGCCGAACGCTCAGCATAAAACTGCGGCCTCACGCATAATGCGATGAGCTCACAGCGCTGGTTTTCAGCGTGGGCCCTTGGCTTTCGTTATTTCTTTCTTTACATATATTTTTATCATATGCCTAGTTACAATTCTACCCTAATCCACTCTGGCCCGCCGTCCGACCGTCCGGTAACCATCCGGACCGAGCCCAAGTCGTCGACGGCGCGTATTGTTCCGCGCGCGCCTCAGGGAGATGTCAGCAAATCGTAGGGGCCCAGCAGGGTCGAAGCCTACTGGGGCCATGGGTAGTGTGAAAACGAAACCGGGGCCCTGGGACGAAGGCAACGAAGGAACAGGAGTGGGTTTTTAGTCAGTAAAAGTCTGACACTATCTCTCGCTCCGCCCAAGAGCGAGATTTGTCATAAGATGATTTTCCCACCTATAAAAAAAAAAACCCTAATCCACTCTTTATACCCAATAAGTGGCTCTACCAACCTACAGCTCCGGCCCAATCTCACTTTGGAGTAGCAGAGTTGCAGCTTTTCGGGTAGCATCTTTTATTTTAGTTTTGGCATTATTGTGTACTTTACGCGGTCGGAAATTCGAACTCCCAGGATACTGCGCTCCATGGCTCGCTGACAAACCTCGAGCTTGGATCTCTGCTGAAGTGTCAAAGACCAGGTTTGTGCTCCGTGCGTAAAGTGTAAGGAGAATGCAGTTACTTGCACAATCAATATAAGTTTAATATTTTTGAGACTTATCTTATACATGTCGTTCAAAAAACCTTCTAAATCCTCTATAACATAGGTATATCTGTATAATAGGTAGTATACACGGTATATATAGCACTAAAATAAAATAGGTACATTAATATCACCCGTTCTTGTGTCATTCTCTCATACGATCATTCTGTAACACTTGCCCACTGACCGTGCGTCCCCGACCCCACCACATCTTTGGCAAAAACGCCTTATTATTTGATATATCCTATTGAGGTTACCATACATACACGTATGTTATTATATGTTAGATGCTTGACTCACTCTGACATAATGACAACCACGCAGATTCAACGCAAGGTTAGGCAGCACTTGTTAGAGTTTGTGCGTGGATGGGTTACCGAATTTGTTTGTATACAGGGTGTCTTTGACATCGGCACAAACGAATACCGTGGATCCAGTACATGATTCTGGGCCCCTCAGTGGTGAAATTTTTCGTCGGCTTTTTTCCTAATTAAAAAATAAAAATACTTTTTTGATTTCGTTATTCTAACACTTTTAGTGAAAAAAATGAATGAATTACTTTTAAAATTAAAAATGTCATCGGGATTGATTAGAATAACGATTTTATCCGATGACTTATTATTTAATTAATTTTTAATTTAATTTTTTCTTCTTTGACACCATGTATACTACCTATTAAACAGATACACAACCTATGTTATAGAGTATTTAGAAGGTTTTTTGAACGGCATCCATAAGATAACTCTCAAAGTATTAAACTTATATTGATTGTGCAAGTAACTGCATTCTCCCTATACTTACGTACGGAGCACAAACCTGCTCTTTGACACTTCAGCAGAGATCCAGGCTTGAGCTTGGGAAGAGCAACGCCGTGTCCTCGTGGGGGCGATCTCTCGCGCCTTCCCTTGGTACAGGCCATGGTCCGGAGCGAGGTGGCAGGCGGTCGCCTCCTTCTGCGAAGCAGTAATGCTAGCAAAGGAGGCGGCCGATCGCGTGAGGCAACGGTCCTCCGCCCCAACCGCCGCCGGGATTCCGATCCCGATTTCCGGCCACCGTAGCCGCGGGCTTGCGGACGAGCAATGGGTAGCTCGCCGTCCGACCGTCCGATAACCGTCCGGACCGAGCCCAAGTCGTCGACGGCGCGTACTGTTCCACGCGCGCCTCAAGAAGATATCAGCAACTGTAGGGGCCCAGCAGGGTCGAAGCCTACTGGGGCCAAGGGTCTAATTCTGAAAGGAAGACTCGGCCCAGGTACGAAAAGCAACGAAAGAACAGGAGTGGGTTTTTAGTCAGTAAAAGTCTGACACTATCTTCCGCTCCGTTCAAAAGCGGGGGATGTCATAAGATGATTTTCCCACCGAAAAAAAAAAGGCTTGAGGTTTGTCAGCGAGCCATGGAGTGTAGTATCCTAGGGTTTCGAATTTCCGACCGCATAAGGTACACAATACTGCCAAAACTAAAATAAAAGATGCTACCCGTAAAGCTGCTACTCTGCTACTCCAAAGTGAGATTGGGCCGGAGCTGTAGGCTAGTAGAGCCACTTATTGGGTCCCATTAAACGCAAGGCGACATCGCGGCAGATCAAGGCGAAGGTGGAGAGATGAGCTTGACAACTACCGTGAGGGTAGAACGGGAGGGAATATCAGACTTTTACTAACTAATGCCCACAGTGTTCCTTTACTTGCCCTTTTTGCGATGGCTTCGGTAACTACTTGAAACAATCCACACCCCTGCCAGGCGTTGGCCCTAACTGGTCGCGTCAATTTTGCTGTCCTCTCTTTAAGAGGGTCCTTTTCCACTCGCCAATCGTCAACATTGAGCATAGTTTAAAAGCTTTTTGCTTCATAGATCTAATGCAATCCAACGCGATGTTTGAAGAAGAGGCAATGCAAAAAAATAGAGATAACGCCTGAAAACTCTGTTGGCATTCGCACATATATCACAAAACTTGTTCCAGGAAAAACGTGGTTTTCTTAAACCCTTAAAAGTTTAAAAAAAACTTGTCGTCATTCAGAATCTCGATTAAATCTGCAAGGCTTCTTATTGATGTGCTTTTTAACCGACTTCAAAAAAAAGGAGGAGGTTATCAATTCGGTTGTATTTTTTTTTTTTTTTTTTTTATCATCATTTTTTTTTTTTTTTTTTTTTTATGTGTGTTACCTCAGAACTCCGTCGTTTATGGACCGATTTGCAAAATTTTTTTTTCGTTTTATAGGATATGCTTCCAGATTGGTCCCATTTTTTTCAAAATCCAGTTCTGATGATGGAATCCATGAGGAATCGAGGGAACTCCTCAAAAATTATAGGCAACCCTATGGTAATTTTAGTACTTTCATCAAGAACTTAAGCATTTACAGTCAAAAAGTAACATTTGATGAAGTGGAACTGATGAAGAAGACCAGAAATGGTCAACGGAACTTCATACTCAAATAGATATCACAATGAAGATATAGTTAAGCGACTATGACAATACAAATAAATGAATGATTCTGAATAGTTACGTTGAAAATGGTATCATCGAAGTGATCTGATGATGATGATGGAGCCGGAAGGTAGGCACTGGAACTCCGTAATTAATCAATGTAACCTAGCCGTGTTTGGACTTATTAGAATTGTCATGGTTGGCACTTTGGCTATAAGGTACTATCGAACTGATCTGATGATGGAGCCGGAAGGAGGAAGGTAGACACAGGAACTTTATAATAAAACAATGTAACCTAGCAGTATTTGGGTTAATTGGAATTGTCATGAGAAATAGGCACTCTGTTTATAAGTGTATCGCAACTAAAAAGTGTGAAATAAAAACTTTTTAGAAAAAAAAAAATAACCGACTTCACTAAAAAAAACACTAAAAGGATCAAAATAACTTTAATTTCGGAAGTCGGTGTTAAATAAGAAACAAACAATACTGAGAAACACCGACTTCCGAAATTAAAGTTATTTTGATCCTTTTAGTGTTTTTTTTAGTGAAGTCGGTTATTTTTTTTTTTCTAAAAAGTTTTTATTTATATTTTTAATATATGAGTACCTACATTATGGAGGGCCAAAATTCACGTAAAATAGCCGATTTTCAGAGGTCTTTACTAGATTAGTTTTACACAAATTTATGTTTTGATTTCAATAGAAGCCTAGATAATATCCACAAGATAGCTGTGTATTCAAAATATCTAGAGAAAGATGTGTAATAACATCATAATCACGTAATAGCGGTTGTATGAAAATGTACCTCGAAAAACAACGTGTCGTTGACACGGACTTGCCTTACTGGACGGTCGGACGTCGAGCTACCCATTGCTCACCGTCCGCAAGCCCGTGCTACAGAGATAAACGATTCCGTTTCAGTTATTATACATCTGCGAGACATAAAAAAAGCTTTCCTTTCATATAGTATCAGTAGCCTGGGAGCTTTCTACCAGATCTCTAAGAGAATACAGTCGTGAACATAGCCAGCTTCTACATCCGAACGGTTGTGTAACCCGCGCGTCTAAACATTGTACTATTGTCTTTATTTTCCCGTGCAAATCCGTTTTGTGATACTAAAGACTTGGGACTTGGCTCGTTTACCGTTTCTAAATTCTGCAATTTAAATCTCTCCCACTCCCAGTGCAGCCTGGCTGTTTTTTCCCCGACATCTGTTAATTAAGTTATGGAGTGCATTATTATGCTGCGCTCCATTGCTCCATTTTCATTAAAAAGACAAATGACTCTTCTGTTTTTAGCCTTAGAGAAGGCCCTACCCGAATCGTCTATCGTCAACGTGAGCATAGTTTAAAAGCTTGTTTTTTCATCCAACGCAATCTAATTGTCGCCGCACATAGGCCACACGCCACAGCCACAAACGCCGCCACGAGAAACTAGAAGCGGCCACAAGCCACTTGTGGCCGGTGGCTGCTGCTTTTTTAACCCATACGCGCAGTATCATAATAGACTCTGACGAAGAAGGTTTAAATGATCGAGTGGCGTGTGACGGCGTTTTGTATCGCTGTTTAGTGGTCAGTGCGGGCCACAAGAAGAGAGCAGCGGCGATTTGAAGCATGTGGCGGCCACCGGCGTTAATCTGGCGAATCCATATAAAATGTATGAAACCTACAGGAAATATGCCGGTGGCGGCGTTTTGTGGTTGTGGCCGGTGACCCGTATGCGGCGACCCTAACGCAATGTTTGATAAAGACAATACAAAAAAAAGAGATAACGCCTGAACGATCTGTTGTCATTCGCAACTTGTTCCAGGAAATACGTGTTTTTTTACAAACCTTAAATGTTTTTGGAAGATATTTTCGTCATTCAGAATCTCGATGGTAGCCCTTAGATTAAAGACACCTGACACATAATGAACTATGTCTACACGTCACTCGCAAACCGCTATGCAATGTCGTGCGTGTCACGCTCATCTAGGCCGTAACCTACGAGCTATTGCTATATATTACAATATACAGGTAAGTATGTAGTTTGAATATGAATGACAACATGAGTTGTGAGTTAAAAGGGAATGTAAAGAATGTGGTCAAATCAAAAACATTCTTCTTCTTAGCGTGTCGATGGCAAATTTAGTTAAATTCCTTGCCTGCCCCAGTATTCGGCCACGGCAATGCCGTCCGCTGATGCTGTCATTAGGTCCCTACGTGAACAGGTAACAGGGCACGTGATGCAGGATCGAAGGTGGGACATGGTCTGTGGAGAGACGCCGCACAAACACACTGAAGATCAGAACCGTCCGAGCACCCCCATCTGTGGAGATTGTCAAAAAACATTTATTTCAAATAAATAAAAGGAGAAACTAACTGACTGATAAACCAACGCACTGCGAGGATAAGAACGTGAAATTGCGCACAAGGTTTCCTTTTATGACGTAGGCGAGCACTAAGAGAGGATTTTTCAAATTCGACCCCTAAAGGAATGAAACGGGAGGTCCAAAGTTTGTATTGAGAAACCTATTTTGACGCGGGTGAAGTCGCTGGCAGAAGCTATTTCCAAACAAACCGGCACTTTTGAATTGTTAAAATGTCGGTTAGTCAAAACAGTAAAGCTAAATTGTACGTTCCAAAGCGTTGATCTCAGATCTCTATAGAGAGGAACGTGCAAGAAATTCAATGGACACTCTGATCAATTAGTGAGCAAAAGATGACGATAGAACACTGTAGACTCCGCGAATTCTTAGGTTACTTCCTATTACGACTCACTTTTTATTATGATTTTTTTATTGTACTTTTTAGTACAATATTGACCGGTCTACACTGTCCTTACAATATTTCCAACAACAACAATTTTTTTTAAAGCATAACCATGGAATTTCTTGCCGGTTCTTCTCCATAGGAAATGACCAATTTGGAACCGTGCACTAGCTTCTGACGTTTTATAAGTGTCCATGTAGGCCTATGTGAAATAAAAACTTTTGACTTTGACTTTGATGACGAATGACAGAGATGTATGACAGAGCGTTGGAAGTACTTCCATTAGGTGGACCAATGACCAAGTGAGGGTCGCGGAAATCCGATGTGAGAAGCACAGGGCCGGTCTTTGTAGCGACACTTGAGCGATTTTTATGTCCAGCAGTGGTCTTCTTTCACCTGAAATGATAATAAAGTTAATGATGAACATCTTAGTAGCAGACTAGATTTGACTTACACAGGTTCACTTCCGCCTAATCGTTCGTCAAAACAAGCTTGAGAGGATCCTTTTTCACTCGCCTATCGTCAACATCGAGCATGGTTTAAAAGCTTGTTACTTTAATTAACGCAATCCAACGCGATGTTTGACGAAAAGGCAACGCGAAAAAAGAGAGATAACGCCTGAAAACTCGGTTAGCATTCGGTAATTCCGTGATTTACTCGAATATTTTACAAAACTTGTTACAGGAAATACGTGCTTTTTTTTAAACCCTTAAAAGTTTTTGAAAAAAATTGCCGTCTTTCAGAATCTTGATTAAAGCAAGGCTATTGTTATACTTTTTTGACTTTTTAATTTTTGAGTAAATTATGAAGTGTCAACGTTCATGCAAAATAGTAGATTTTCAAAGGTCTTTACTGGATTAGTTTTCATAAATTTATACATTGATTTCAATAGACCTTTCTTTATACCTTATATTATCATAGAAATCCTACATCAATAATATAGCCAAACGAGGATCGACATATCATCAAATGTTAACGTTTAAACGATCTGGCCAGTTTTAGTTGGCCATGTTATGAAGTGATCAATTCTAAGATCTGGCCACCACATGTATATTCACCGGATTCGTGCGGAAGCGACGCCCGGGTGTCGCCACTGTGTGGACCGCCCGGAGGACACGGTGGAGGTGTGCCCCGCTTGGGCAGAGCAACGCTGTGTCCTCGTGGGGGCGATCGGCGGCGGCGATCTCTCGCGCCGGGCCTTGGTATAGGCCATGGTCCGGAGCGAGGAGGAGTGGCAGGCGGCCGCCTCCTTCTGCGAAGCAGTAATGCTAGAAAAGGAGGCAGCCAATCGCGTGATGCAACGGTCCTCACGCCCCAACCGCCGCCGGGATCCCGATTTCCAGCCACCGTAGGCGCGGGCTTGCGGACGGCGAGCAATGGGTGGCTCGCCGTCCGATCGTCCGGTAACCGTCCGGACCGAGCCCAAATCGTCGACGGCGCGTATTGTTCCACGCGCGCCTCAGGGAGATGTCAGCAAATCGTAGGGGCCCAACAGGGTCGAAGCCTACTGGGGCCACGGGTAGTGTGAAAGTGAAACCCGGGGCCCTAGGACGAAGGCAAAGTAGGAACAGGAGTGGGTTTTTAGTCAGTAAAAGTCTGACACTATTTTGCGCTCCGCCCAAGAGCGAGATTTGTCATAAGATGATTTTCCCACCTAAAAAAAAAACCGCATGTATATTTTAAATGAATAAAGTTAATCGTTCTTTATTTACAGGCTACTAAGGCCCATAGACACTATACATAAATAACCATTTTAAAAATATTAAACTAATACATAATCTTATCATTCCACTTATTTATTATTAAAACTAATGTAATGTCGATAGCGATGTTTCTTCTACGGATATCTTCATTCCTGTTTCGATGACGAAGATTTAGCATTTGGGACCACCAAAGCGACAACAGTAATTATAATGATTACTACTCAAGTAATAATACTTCCGCAATATTTTTGTAAATTTCCTATTACAAAGCTCAAAGCAATTAAGTATTGCTTACGACAAAAAGTCGCCAAATAAGTATGACATCATGCAAATTGATCGGCGTCGTCAACAGCTATTAAAAATCATACACGGTGCGAGCATTCACTCACAATTCTATGTCATTGTGACATGGAGATGATTGTAGTTTTTTTATTTAAATTTAGAATTATTATATTATCATAGACTGGCCTGTTGGTCTAGTGGTTAGTGGCCCTGACTGCTATGCCGGAGGTCGTGGGTTCGATTCCCACCCAGGACAAATGTTTGTGTGATGAGCACGATCATTTGTTCTGTGTCTGGGTGTAATTTATCTATAATATGTATGTATTTAGAAATATATATGTATGTTTATCAGTTGTCTAGTACTCATAACACAAGCTCTGCTTAGCTTGAGACTAGACGGCGTTGTGTGATGGTTGTGGAATATTATTATTATTATTATAGACTTGGTTGTCTGGTAGATATCGCTGTCAGCGATAAGACGCCTTTGTCCCATAGATTTAAGTTATCTAATGTAAAAGTTTTGTTACTATTTTGGTGTGCAATAAAATTTATTCTATTCTATTCTATTCTACTAGCTTACCCGGCGAACTTCGTACCACCTAATAGTAAGGATAACGCCATCTACTGGCATTACCAGAACAGCATAATTCATTTTATAATAACATTTCAATTAGAGATGGGGTTGTAGTCGGATTTTTTTGCGTTTTTTTGTCTATTTTTTCTCACCGTTTAAACCTTCTCTGGACTATCTTGCATATTTCAAGACCAAAATTAGCCAAATCGGTCCAGCTGTTCTCTAGTTTTAACGAGCCTAACGAACAGCTATTCATTTTTATATATACACATATCTAGCCTATACAGTCCCACTGCTGGGCAAAGGCCTCCCGCCATTCCTTCCATTGTTCCCGGCTTTGTGCCACTTCTTTCCAATTCCTAAAGACGGCATCTAAATCGTACCGCTATCTCCTTCTTGGTCTGCCCCGACCCCGTCGTTTTAGACTAATACATTAAAAAATTGTTCCTTCCCTTACCTCTTCCCATACTCTCTTCCCTGCATCAGTGCATCTTGTATCAGTCATCTTGTACCTTACCTACTTTGTTGCAGGAGAAGTCCAGCTCAGCTAATAATGATTGACCTGTTCGTCTAGTAGCTAATGCCTAACAGTTCGCCACAAAACTGCCCTGCGGAATATTGTATTATTATTATTATAATAAGACCAAGTTCCAACACATCGTGGTAGCTCATGCAAATGTGAAACACTTGCATTCATTCATCGGGTAACACATTATTTCATTTAGCTGATGATATTTTTGTACAAGCTTGTTTTGCCACTCAACACCGTCAGGTAATTATGATGGGGAAACAAAAAGATGGCAAGTGTGAGTCGTGGGATAAGCTTAGTATATCGTATACATAAAGTATGTTTAGATGGCAAGGTAAATGACCGTGCAAATACAAATTAGGTATCACCACCAAGAGCTACGTGTCCTGGAATATGAAATCTTTCTTTCTTTTTTAGGGTTCGAGTAAACATCAGAAATCGGAAATCAGAAATCGGAAACCTTTATTTCAAATAGACCAATTACAGGCACTTTCGAATTGTCAAAATGTCGGACAGTCAAAAAAAGTGAAGCTAAATTGCACGTTCCAAAGCGTAGTCCATCTCTATGGAGAAGAACGTGCAAGAAATTCCATAAACATTATTTTCAATCATATTATGAGTTGCATAAATCTTGGTATCATCGCACCTTCAATCCAATACCGTCACTTAACGAAATTCTTCAAAAAAACTGTTTTTAACGCCATCTTTGCTGAGCGCTAACTTTACAGATTGCGTTAAAAACAGTTTTTTTTTTTAAATTCGTTTAGTGACGGTATTGGATTAAAGGTGCGATACATATTATCAAATCACTTCTCACGGTACTCTAGGTAGAAGTGAGAGAAGTCATGTCAGATTTTTACTTTCTACAACCTAGTGTTCCTTCATTTGTCCATTTTTGCGAGAGCTACAGTAACTACCTCGAACAAACCCCAGCCCTTGCAGGCGTCGGCCCCAACTGGCCCTGTCAATTTTGCCGATGTCTCTTTGAAGCACGCGTGGAATACAACGCGCCATCGACTCGGGCTTGGTCCTTATCGGACGCTTAGACGGCGATCTACCTATTATTCGCCGACCACAAGCCCGCGCCTACATTGACCAGAAATAAATTTACACATACACACCACTATCACACAACGCCGTCTAGTCCCAAGCTAAGCAGAGCTTGTATTATGAGTACTAGATAACTGATAAACATACTTAAATATTTCTAAATACATACATATTATAGATAAATTACACGCAGACACAGAACCAATGATCGTGCTCATTACACAAACATTTGTCTTAGGTGGGAATCGAACCCACGGCCTCCGGCATAGCAGTCAGGGCAACTAACCACTAGACCAACAGGTCAGTCAAATCGCCCTGCGACTCTCGACGATTGGGGTGACCGGGGCGTGAGGTCTATTACTGCATTCTTTATTACTTCGCTTAGTAGATGAAACCAACATGTACTATCGCAGGTATACAATTAAGTACAATCCCCTAATGATGTTATTAACTCTCATGTATTGACGAAACCGTCTCCATTATCTTCACACTTACAATCGAAGGCTGTGAGAATTTGTGAGAAAAACATAGAAACGTTGCGTAACCCAGGGACCTAACCCAGGACCTTTTGATCTAAATTCAAGCTTTGTAACATCTAGTACAAAAACTGGTAGTACTTATAATTCGCACAGTGGCGCAGTGGTTAAGAGAATGGCTCCTGCGCAGAGTAACACGGGTTCTATTCCCGTCTTCTTCTTTTTCTTCTTCCTAATCTTTGTCCCATATTACTTGGAGTCGGTGCAACATATTATTTTCTTCCATTCTGTCCTGTCACCCTTCACACTATCACTAACTCCCTTTTTTTTTCATATCACTCCTCACACAATCCGTCCATCTTTTCTTTGGCCTCCCTCTCCCTCTCCATCCATCTACACATACATACATACATATTCAGCCTTTTAATGTTCCCACTGCTGGGACTCAGGCCTCCTCTCTCTAGGAGAGGGGATGGGCCGTAATCCACCACGCGGGCCCAGTGCGGGTCCATCATCTACATGTATAATGTCATGTTACGTGCTAACTTTACACTAACTCGAATCTTCACGCTTACTCCAGCTAATGGGACAACAAGTCTTAGTTTTCAATAGGCTGAGGTAACAAATCACATTAATCGATCGTAAATCACATCTCCTTATAAACGCAACAGTTCGAGTCGCATCCATCATGCGAATGTGATGGCTCTGCATTTACAAGTAAAGTGGGGTAATTGAAGTTAGTTAACAGGGTCACTGGAGGGTTCGTTGATGGCAAAAGTGCATCGAAGACTAATAATAACAATAAATTTAATTCAATTTACTTTTCTTGTCGCTTGAATAAAGTACTGAATAGTCTTTATCAGGCGGAAACAAGGTGCGCGCCTTCAACGGTTGGATCATGCCGGTATTGATGTACTCTTTCGGCATACTCAAATGGACTCAGACGTAACTCGACTCCTTGGATAGGAAAGTCTGCACACTGCTTACCGCAAATCGGTTGCATCACCTACGATCATCGGTGATGAGGCTGTATATTCCGCGGAAGTGCGGGGGTCGTGGTTTCTTAAATGCTAAGACCCTACACAGCCGTGAGGTATACAGTCTCAGGGAATACTTCCTGGAAACCGACGTGGGGATGCACCGACATGTAGTGGCGGTGAACAAAGGCCTCACCCTGCTCTCCTTGGCTACCGAGAACTGGCGCAAGCCTATAGTACTGGATACTAATGACCGCAGGGAAGTATAGCAGAGCAAGGAGCTTCACGGGAGCTTTTACCGGACCTTAAATGGGCCCAATGTAGATATTTTAGCGTCCGTATCCTGGCTGCGCTTTGGTGACCTTTTTGGAGAAACTGAAGGTTTTGTCTTTGCGATTATGGACGAAGTTATGATGATGAACAACTACCGGAAATACATTGTGAAGGACGGTGCGGTTGGCATCTGTCGGGCATGCCACCGGCCTGGAGACATCGACATCCGACACATCATTTCTGGGTGTTCTCATCTAGCTAACGGAGCGGAGAACCTCAAGCGGCGGAAATATAACAACCTCTTCGGTAGTTATATTTTTGAGCCGTTTGGGGTTGAAATTCTTGGGCCGTGGGGTCCGAGTGCTCATAAGCTTTTCAAAGAATTATCCAAACGCTTAGTTGACACTTCGCGTGACCCAAGGGGTGGCTTTTACCTCGGTCAGAGATTAAGCATTGTCATACAACGTGGCAATGCCGGCAGCCTTTTGGGCACACTTCCAGTCGACAGCGATGCGGAGGAATTTTATGACTCCATATTTTAGCTAGTAGTTTTTGCCTTTAGTGTATATATAGTTTTAATTAGTTAAGTGTTTTTATTAAATTATACACAGCTAACGGAGACTATTTGCATAGATAGTGAATATATAGTAGCTCTACAAGTCTAGTTGCCATATAAAATGTATGAAGACCGACGCGCCCAGATCGGCGTACGTGGCCCACGTGTACCCAATGTAGTTCTAGCTTTAACGTTCCGTTTTTGCTGATTGAGGTTCATCATCATCATTTCAGCCGAAAGACGTCCACTGTTGGACATAGGCCTCCCCCAAGCATCTCCACAAAGACCGATCCTGTGCGTCTCGCATCCACCGCATTGCCGTGACTCTCACCAGGTCGTCGGTCCACATTGTGGGAGGCCTTCCAAAGCTGCGCTTTCCGGTGCGCGGTCGCCACTCTAGAACCTTTCGGCCCGATCGACCATCCGTTCTACGAGCAATGTGCCCTGCCCACTGCCACTTTAGTTTGGCGATTCTTCGGGCTATGTCGGCGACCTTGGTTCTCCTGCGGATATCTTCATTCTTTATGCGATCACGCAAGGAAACTCCGAGCATAGCCGTTTCTATTGCCCTTTGGGTGACTGTAAGCCTTCTGATGATGCCCATTGTAAGCGACCATGTTTCAGTGCCATATGTCATCACTGGCAACACGCACTGGTCATAGACTTTCGTCTTGAGATTACGGAATTGAGGTTACGGAAACCTAAAAATGAAACTCTTCTCCAAACACGGACACATCACTAAACACTTACCTATGAAGTAACGAACAGGTCAAAGATCAGTTAACTAATATTTTCTAACTAAATTTAATAGTGCAAATGCAAACGCCATCATCAATAATAATAATTACAACTATACAATTAAATATACATATAAGTATTACCATTAATTGAAATTAAATTGGTTACTTCTGTGTGAAATCGCCTGGAGTAAATTGAAATCTTAGTAATTAAAATCATAAACTGAATAGGCTGTGTATACAAGGGCTTCGAAAATTTAATTAAAATACCAGCATTCAGCAACAGCAGTCGACACAATATCTTAGCCTCTTCCGACTACCGGACCTCAGATTCCACATCAAGCATCCCTTGTCTTTCCAGCCTCCTTGCCAAGTTAAAACCGTTTCGTTTCGATTCTCTTTTCGTTGATCGCCTCGAGTCGGCCACGCCTTTCCATTCCTTTGTTCTGACCACGTGACTGAGCGTTGAGATGACGTCAGAACAAAGGAATCGGAGGCATGGCCGACTCGAGGCGATCGACGAAAAGAGAATCGAAACGAAACGGTTGTAACTTGGCTAGGTGGGCTGTATGTTCCAGTTTCATTCCATCATAGCATAGCATTGCTTGCATTGATTAATTGCAGCCTTTTTTTTTTATTTGATATAAACCAGTGCTTGACTGCGATCCCACCTGATGGTAAGCAGTGATGCAATCATTGATGGAGAGGCGCACTAGTTTATTAAGAGCCTATTCACTCTAGCCTTGAGGGCACCTAAATTATAGTTGGACGGGAAGACCGCAGCAGGCAAATTGTTCCAGTCCTTCGATTACGCGGTATAAACTTTGTAATGTTCCCACTGCTGGGACTCAGGCCTCCTCTCTAGGAGAGGGAATGGAATGTAATCCACCACGCGGGCCCAGTGCGGGTTGGTGGATGTCAACTGTTATCGAATTTTTGGTTCCAGGATATGCCGGTTTTCTCACGATGTTTTCCTTCACCGTTTCGAGAGCAGAGGTGAAGAAATAAATTACACAAAGTAATGCACCTGGCTGAGTTTGAACCTGCGACCTACAACTCGTAAGTTAGGGCTGTTACCATTTGGCCACCACACCTCAAGCAGCAGCGACGCAATTTGAAGACTGTGAATGGCTTTATTAATTCTCCATTTAGAAGCATATTTTGACACTCGCTAGGAAATCAAAACCTATAATAGGGTGCTTCCCGTTGAACCTGAAATTTGGCATGAAGCAAGGTCCCCCACTCCTATCAAGATCGGAGACTCTACACTCGAAGTGGTGGACAATAACGTTTACCTCGGACAAACAGTCCAGGTGGGTAGATCTAATTTCGAGAAAGAGGTCGACCGTCGAATCCGACACAGCTGGGCGGCGATTGGGAAGCTGTGCGGTATCTTCTCGACCTCGTCCAACATACCACAGTGTCTCAAGACAAAAATCTATGACCAGCGCGTTTTACCAATGATGACATAGGCTCCGAAACATGGTTGCTCACAGTGGGCCTCATCAGAAGGCTTAAGGGCAATGGAGAGGGCTATGCTCGGAGTTTCCTTGCGTGATCGAATCAGGAATGAAGATATCCGCAGGAGGCACGTTGCTCGCAGAATAGATGGCCGTTGGGGTCGAAAGGTTCTGAAATGGCGACCGCGTACCGGAAGACACAGTGTTGGAAGGCCTCCTACAAGGTGGACCGATGACCTGGTAAGGATTGCAGGAATCCGATGGATGCGAGACGCACGGGACCGTTCATTGTGGTGACACTTGGGGGAGGCCTATGTGCAACAGTAGACGTCTTTCGGCTGAAATGATGATGATGATAATGATGATGATGTATTAAAAATTGGATGGCATGTAGTCAGCGATGCTACCACGAGCTCATAACTCGATCCATTTTACGATCTAAACTGAACTGTCAAAGGGATGGAGCTATATAGGATATTTAGCTCCAGCTCTCTTCCTGTTTGACAATTTCTTAAACCGATCATCAGCCAGATCTGGTTCTAAGATATTTATCTCACCGTTTGGGCGGAGCACCGCGTGGGGGCGGTCGGCAGCAGCGACCTCTCGTGCCGGACTCTGGTACTGGCCATGGTCCGGAGCGAGAAAGAATAACAGGCGGTCGACTCCTTCTGCGAAGCACGCGAGAGAGAACGGACTTCCTCACGCCCCAGCCACTGGGATCCCGAGCCCGATTTCCAGCCACCGTAGGCGTGGGCTGGCCGACGACGAGCAATGGGTAGCTCGCCATCCGTCCTTCCGGTCCGAGCCCGAGTCGACGACGGCGCGTAGTGTTCCACGCGCGCCTCATGGAGGAGATGTCAGCAAACCGTACATGCTCCTACTGGAAAAGGGAACGGGAAAACCGGGGTCCTGGAACGAAGGCCAAAATGGAAAATAGGGGTGGGTTTAGTCAATAAAATTCAGACACACCCTCTCGCTCCACCCAAGAGCACGAGGAGTCAAAAGACGATATCCCACCATAAAAAAACCAATATTTCTTTCAATCGCAACAAAACAAAGAAACATAAAATGACGTCACGAGTCAATAAGGTACAATTTACTTTAAATGCACAGTAATAATAATTGTATTACTACTATCAACATACGTCCGTGAGACTCATCTTATAATAATCTGGTTTCCGCTCCGTTCACTTAGCCGGACCAATTATGTGTGTTACTAAACGAAGGCATAGGGTCAAAGTGGAATGTACAGTCAGTAGCTAAAAAAGGCGAGGTTTTTTTAAAAAATAGAAGGTTTTTTGCTATAAGGAAACCCAATTGTGAGTTAAGTTCGCCTGTGTATGTACAGTCAGGGATCAAAAGTGCAGTTGCACTCTACCAATGCTAAAGTGTCTAAAATTTCTTTGTTGTAGAAGTTCAATAGTCCACAACTAGTTTATTCAATACTTTAGAATTTTAGATTCTATGCTACCAATTAAATCAGTCATGAACTATTTTTTAATTTCTTTGTAGAAGAGGGTCTCTTCTACAAAGAAATTTTAGACATTTTAGCATTGGTAAGGTGGAACTGCACTTTACCAATGCTAAAATGTCTAAAATTTCTTGTACATCAACTGTCCTATTTTTTTTTTTTAGTTGTAAATGTTGTGTACAATAAATAATATAAGAATAAGAAGATTAGATTCTTTGTAAGATATGTTCATACATGCACATATTTGTAAGTTATTGTTTTTTTTTCTCAGAATCCTGGGTTTCTGGACCTTTGGAAGGCGTACGACGGGCCGAAGTCAATTTACAGAGGCCCCATAAACAATTTTCGTGGAACCCACCGACGATGATCTGTGTACTTGCTATGCTAGTGCTCTCAATTCTTTATATCTTTTTTTCCCTTCTATACGATAACATATAACAAAAAAATGCATGCCATTATCCTATAATTGAATATGTTAGGCTACTATTATACAATTATTGTAAGAACTTTTGTAACTATATTTATCTGCAAATAAATCTTTGACTTAATTTGACCTTATATAGGGTGACTGGCAATTAGTGTACGATACTTAAAAACGTGATTGTGCTCATGATAACCAACAACTTTTACTATGGGCACAAACCTGAAATCGCGAAAAAAAAATCTGCTGTTCAGTACATTTATGTTTGCCTAATGTACTGAACAGCTGATATTTTTTTCGCGTTTTCGGCTTTGCTCCCATAATAAAAATTGTTTGTTATCATGAGCACAATCACGTGTTTAAGTATCGTACACTAATTGCCAGTCACCCTATATTATATATATTATTAGGGATCAGAAGTGAAATAGATTAAAAAAATAAACAATTCTCAATTTCCTTTAATTTGCACTTTTTATAAAATTACAAAAGTATGAAAAAGAACACTAAGTATTAATTAAATAAAGTTTACACAAACAAAATGGAATAATCAGAACACGAACAAAAACATAACCCAAAAATAACGAAGCACACGATAATGGTCAAGTAGCACGTCCGTTCCGCCCGCCGTCCAAGGGAAAAAAAAAAGAAGTTGCCGCGCCGCGCGCCTCTTTTTATAAACTACCGTCGGTCACCGGCTGATGACGTGACTTTAGGATGTCGACTCGCCTTCAGTTACCAACACGGCCTCTCCTGACGCTCTGACGTCCTCGTCAGCTCCAGAGGATGGTCCTGCCTGTTCTGTAGCAGTGCCTTCCAATAAGACGCCCGAGTCTTCATTGTCTCCTGTAATCAGACAGTGACATTACGTAAAAAGATAACAGATATATGACACATCGAAACCTTAAAGACACACCAAGTACGTAACTTTGTTGCGTTGACGACAGAGGCACCTAGTTAGCATACCGCCCAGACTTCTACCAACACTGTAGGCATAGGCTCTTAGTTTGCATACCTCCCAGTGGCTGTTGACATAGGCACAAAGTTAGCATATCACACAGACTTCTACCAACACTGTAGGCATAGGCTCTTAGTTTGCATACCTCCCAGTGGCTGTTGACATAGGCACAAAGTTAGCATATCACACAGACTTCTACCAACACTGTAGGCATAGGCTCTTAGTTTGCATACCTCCCAGTGGCTGTTGACATAGGCACAAAGTTAGCATATCACACAGACTTCCACCAACACTGTAGGCATAGGCTCTTAGTTTGCATACCTCCCAGTGGCTGTTGACATAGGCACAAAGTTAGCATATCACACAGACTTCCACCAACACTGTAGGCATAGGCTCTTAGTTTGCATACCTCCCAGTGGCTGTTGACATAGGCACAAAGTTAGCATATCACACAGACTTCCACCAACACTGTAGGCATAGGCTCTTAGTTTGCATACCTCCCAGTGGCTGTTGACATAGGCACAAAGTTAGCATATCACACAGACTTCCACCAACACTGTAGGCATAGGCTCTTAGTTTGCATACCTCCCAGTGGCTGTTGACATAGGCACAAAGTTAGCATATCACACAGACTTCCACCAACACTGTAGGCATAGGCTCTTAGTTTGCATACCTCCCAGTGGCTGTTGACATAGGCACAAAGTTAGCATATCACACAGACTTCCACCAACACTGTAGGCATAGGCTCTTAGTTTGCATACCTCCCAGTGGCTGTTGACATAGGCACAAAGTTAGCATATCACACAGACATCCACCAACACTGTAGGCATAGGCTCTTAGTTTGCATACCTCCCAGTGGCTGTTGACATAGGCACAAAGTTAGCATATCACACAGACTTCCACCAACACTGTAGGCATAGGCTCTTAGTTTGCATACCTCCCAGTGGCTGTTGACATAGGCACAAAGTTAGCATATCACACAGACTTCCACCAACACTGTAGGCATAGGTTCTTAGTTTGCATACCTCCCAGTGGCTGTTGACATAGGCACAAAGTTAGCATATCACACAGACTTCCACCAACACTGTAGGCATAGGCTCTTAGTTTGCATACCTCCCAGTGGCTGTTGACATAGGCACAAAGTTAGCATATCACACAGACTTCCACCAACACTGTAGGCATAGGCTCTTAGTTTGCATACCTCCCAGTGGCTGTTGACATAGGCACAAAGTTAGCATATCACACAGACTTCCACCAACACTGTAGGCATAGGCTCTTAGTTTGCATACCTCCCAGTGGCTGTTGACATAGGCACAAAGTTAGCATATCACACAGACTTCCACCAACACTGTAGGCATAGGCTCTTAGTTTGCATACCTCCCAGTGGCTGTTGACATAGGCACAAAGTTAGCATATCACACAGACTTCCACCAACACTGTAGGCATAGGTTCTTAGTTTGCATACCTCCCAGTGGCTGTTGACATAGGCACAAAGTTAGCATATCACACAGACTTCCACCAACACTGTAGGCATAGGCTCTTAGTTTGCATACCTCCCAGTGGCTGTTGACATAGGCACAAAGTTAGCATATCACACAGACTTCCACCAACACTGTAGGCATAGGCTCTTAGTTTGCATACCTCCCAGTGGCTGTTGACATAGGCACAAAGTTAGCATATCACACAGACTTCCACCAACACTGTAGGCATAGGCTCTTAGTTTGCATACCTCCCAGTGGCTGTTGACATAGGCACAAAGTTAGCGTATCACACAGACTTCCACCAACACTGTAGGCATAGGCTCTTAGTTTGCATACCTCCCAGTGGCTGTTGACATAGGCACAAAGTTAGCATATCACACAGACTTCCACCAACACTGTAGGCATAGGCTCTTAGTTTGCATACCTCCCAGTGGCTGTTGACATAGGCACAAAGTTAGCATATCACACAGACTTCCACCAACACTGTAGGCATAGGCTCTTAGTTTGCATACCTCCCAGTGGCTGTTGACATAGGCACAATGTTAGCATATCACACAGACTTCTACCAACACTGTAGGCATAGGCTCTTAGTTTGCATACCTCCCAGTGGCTGTTGACATAGGCACAAAGTTAGCATATCACACAGACTTCTACCAACACTGTAGGCATAGGCTCTTAGTTTGCATACCTCCCAGTGGCTGTTGACATAGGCACAAAGTTAGCATATCACACAGACTTCCACCAACACTGTAGGCATAGGCTCTTAGTTTGCATACCTCCCAGTGGCTGTTGACATAGGCACAAAGTTAGCATATCACACAGACTTCCACCAACACTGTAGGCATAGGCTCTTAGTTTGCATACCTCCCAGTGGCTGTTGACATAGGCACAAAGTTAGCATATCACACAGACTTCCACCAACACTGTAGGCATAGGCTCTTAGTTTGCATACCTCCCAGTGGCTGTTGACATAGGCACAAAGTTAGCATATCACACAGACTTCTACCAACACTGTAGGCATAGGCTCTTAGTTTGCATACCTCCCAGTGGCTGTTGACATAGGCACAAAGTTAGCATATCACACAGACTTCCACCAACACTGTAGGCATAGGCTCTTAGTTTGCATACCTCCCAGTGGCTGTTGACATAGGCACAAAGTTAGCATATCACACAGACTTCCACCAACACTGTAGGCATAGGCTCTTAGTTTGCATACCTCCCAGTGGCTGTTGACATAGGCACAATGTTAGCATATCACACAGACTTCTACCAACACTGTAGGCATAGGCTCTTAGTTTGCATACCTCCCAGTGGCTGTTGACATAGGCACAAAGTTAGCATATCACACAGACTTCTACCAACACTGTAGGCATAGGCTCTTAGTTTGCATACCTCCCAGTGGCTGTTGACATAGGCACAAAGTTAGCATATCACACAGACTTCCACCAACACTGTAGGCATAGGCTCTTAGTTTGCATACCTCCCAGTGGCTGTTGACATAGGCACAAAGTTAGCATATCACACAGACTTCCACCAACACTGTAGGCATAGGCTCTTAGTTTGCATACCTCCCAGTGGCTGTTGACATAGGCACAAAGTTAGCATATCACACAGACTTCCACCAACACTGTAGGCATAGGCTCTTAGTTTGCATACCTCCCAGTGGCTGTTGACATAGGCACAAAGTTAGCATATCACACAGACTTCTACCAACACTGTAGGCATAGGCTCTTAGTTTGCATACCTCCCAGTGGCTGTTGACATAGGCACAAAGTTAGCATATCACACAGACTTCCACCAACACTGTAGGCATAGGCTCTTAGTTTGCATACCTCCCAGTGGCTGTTGACATAGGCACAAAGTTAGCATATCACACAGACTTCCACCAACACTGTAGGCATAGGCTCTTAGTTTGCATACCTCCCAGTGGCTGTTGACATAGGCACAAAGTTAGCATATCACACAGACTTCAAAAAATACTTGCCCTCAAAAAATGCGGCGCATGTCTCAGGAGTCCATTCACTCCTCCAGGGTACCATGGACTGTGCAGCAGCGTATGTGGTTTTTCCGTAGCCACCAGCCAGAAGTTGCAGCTCATAGCGGCCGTGGTCCAGGACTCCAGCTACGCGGCGAGGTCCGCGCATACCAGGATCAAGTTTCCCCGTAGGTAAACTTGACTGTAGGCATGAGGAGTCTGTCGGTCTTCATTAGCACGCCTGTCTTGATCGGCATGATTTTTGCACAACCGTTCGGCCGTCCTTTGTCTCCTCATCTCCCGTAGCGGTTCACGGTTCTCACCAGACAATTCGATGGCAACGTCTCGGTTCAGCTGTAATTTCCACAATTGTTTAGAGCGTTCTCCATTCCGATGGTTCACCTCGATCCTCAATATGTTAACGAGAGTACGAACGTAAGGTTCCACCTGGCCATTGACGTGATTCATCTCGGTAGAAATATAATGAATCTGAAAACTTATATCATTCATTAGCGACACAAAACCAGATGATTGGAACATCCTACCTCTATTACGAGTACATACAATTGTCTTAGGTGTTCCAAATAGAGACAACATTCTAAATAACACGTTTTAAATTTAAGTTCCGAGTACAAATACTGCTTTATTCGAAGTAGAATCCGATTCAGATTTTATCGATTCAGACCTATTTTGTTCAGTCGCATTGTTTGATTTCGACTTTTTAGAACAACCAGCTTAATTATGCCCCGTGTGATCGTAAGTGAAACATTTGGAACCCTGATCCGTGAATGAACGCTTAGTCATTCCTATGTGGGCTCTTGTTATCATTGAAACGCGAACCGTCACTATGCTGCTTATGAACGGGCTTTACGAAAGTAGACAAGTAATTAACGAGATTGTCAGGTGTCAGACTTGCATTAGTAGCCGTTGCTTTGATTTGAGGGTCTTTAATCCCTCTTATAACAATCGCTGTTATCAACTCGTCTAATAGGCCTTTTACGATCCGTAAACGTAGTAGACTTCAGAGTGCATATTCAGCATAGGTTTGGTAACTGTCCGAGTTAGTACTCATTACTTCATACAAAATACTTGCCACATTAATTTTCTTGACACATAGTGACTGAAAATCTTTTTTTTAAATGGCTCCATGTACGGTCATTTGCGACTCATTCACCAAGCCAAGTCTTAGCACTTCCCTTCAGACAGCTACCAACGCGAGAAAGACACTCATTTTGTGACTAATTATATTCGACAAACCACTGATCAACATCTTGCACATTTGGATCAAAATCAAAGATGTAAAAATGTTGGGTGCTTACTGACTTTAACTACTGTATTGCCTCCACTATTTTATCTGTGGTTGCAATCGAAAAATCAGTAGCAGTACCTGTAGTTTCCGGCGTAGCTATTACCCGTGAACGTTCTTCTAAAGCCTTCAACCGCAAGACAATGGTCTCAAGCGATCGTCGGTGTGGCGGTGACGCAGGGCTTCGCGTCCTCACGCGGCTCCTACGATGATCTCGTTCGCGCCCGGAACGGCGATCGTAATCCTGTGACTTGCTACGTGACCTTCTACTCCGCTTATAGCGGCTACGAGATCGCTTAGAACGCGGGGCACTAGTTTTTGAACGTGAACGACTCAATCTATCCATTACTAAATACTACCCGCTTTTATGTAGAAAAAGAAGACTTTGAAAATTTGAACTAGTTTTAATTTGTGGGCGAAATGAATCTTTATCCCACTTCTGATATTAGGGATCAGAAGTGAAATAGATTAAAAAAATAAACAATTCTCAATTTCCTTTAATTTGCACTTTTTATAAAATTACAAAAGTATGAAAAAGAACACTAAGTATTAATTAAATAAAGTTTACACAAACAAAATGGAATAATCAGAACACGAACAAAAACATAACCCAAAAATAACGAAGCACACGATAATGGTCAAGTAGCACGTCCGTTCCGCACGCCGTCCAAGGGAAAAAAAAAGAAGTTGCCGCACCGCGCGCCTCTTTTTATAAACTACCGTCGGTCACCGGCTGATGACGTGACTTTAGGATGTCGACTCGCCTTCAGTTACCAACAATATATATATAAAAAATGTATGTGTATAAAAAAACAGTATCGGAAACAGGCTCTAAGCTATCGCGATCAGGGCTCCAGAGAAAGAAACCTCCTAACTGAAGGGAAGGAACACAGACGGGTTTTAGGCAGTAAAAGTCTAACAGTCCCCCTCACTCAACTCGGGAGAAATTCTTTGATGATTTCAAACACCAAAAAAAAAAGGTGGGAAATCATTTCCAGTATCTATTTTTTCACGTGCCTGTACAAGCAGGGCCGGTATACACAGTTAGTTCACCGACAATTTTATCGTTACGTCACAAACAATTTGAGATGCGTTCTGCGTAGAGTGCGTCGGTACTATGTCTAATAGTATTGCTACAATTTTTCTTACTTGTTTTGGTTATAAAAGATTTTAGTAAATTGGAAAATTGTTTGAAAGTAGTACTACAGTAAAATAATAAACAAAAGAAAATGTTTTGTTGACTCGGTTGATCTAAAGTGCTCTGCAATAATAGTTTAGTTAGAGGTATGCGGAACACATCGAGATATAAGTACTAACGTACTAGAGAAGACACCGTAAATTCCTACTTTGTCCCGTTCAACTGCGGCGATCGCGCCGCACTTTGTCGAGGAAAACGCGTAAGTGCCGTGATTTACATGGCGCTTAAGACCTTTTTGCCGAGAATAAATACACTTCCGCAGCAAATCTAGCGCTGTGGTCATTGATAATTCAATGGCTGTGGTAAATTAGTTACGGTTTAGACGAATTGTAATTATTTTAGCGCTGCAGCGAACTAAAGATTCAAATTACGAAAATAGGACAATTCAGTTATTTGACGTAGCTTCTCTACTACGTTAGTACTTATATCTCGATGGCGGAACAGAAGGAACTATTTAAGGGACCTCCTTTGCTAACATTACTGCTTTGCAGAAGAAGGCGACCACCTGTCATTCCTCCTCGCTTCGGACTATGGAAAGATCGTTGCTGCCGATCTCACCCCATGAGGACAAGGCGGTGCTCTGCCGAAGCGGGACACCTCTACTGTGTGCTCCACCGTGTCCTCCGGACGGTCCACACAGTGGTGACACCCGGGCGTTGCTTCCGCACGAATCCGATGCAGGAACTTCCCGAACTGATCCATCCCTGCGGTACAGGGCGTATAAGACCTCGTTTGAAAACTATCATTGTGGCGGAAAAGGGCTTATTAGACCCCGTAACAATTAAGAAACTAAAAGCATATTTTACTAAGTGCAGTACGAAGTCAAAGTGACCCCGTATTAAAGTAGATACACCATTGCACTTCTGTTTTAATCTTAGATATATATTCATCTATTTCCTGAACTAAACCAAATTGAAGTTACGGCCTCCGCACAGCAGAGAAGAATATGTTATTTTTTTAATTGATATTAACCAGTGCTGGACTGCGATCCCACCTGATGGTAAGCAGTGATGCAATCAATGATGGTGAGGCGCACTAGTTTATTTAGAGCCTATTCACTCTAGCCTTGAAGACACTTAAATTATAGTTAGACGGGAACACCGCAGCAGGCAAATTGTACCAGTCCTACGATGTACGCGATAAACGATAAACGACGCTTAGTCCGGACCGTTGAAGTTTCAACAACGTAAGGGTGGAAACTCGCCGTACGTCGGGTTGTTTCTTATACAAATACAAAAAGTTTATTTGTGCACACAGGTACAATTTAGTTAGAACAAAATTTTATGTGTATAATTGTCTCTGTGTTCTGCCACAGTAAGTGGCATACAAATATTAATAAAATAAGTATTATTACGCCTACTGGACAATATTAGCAATCTTAGCCGTACCGCAAGGAAGAAACATACAAGGGCATGTTAGACCACGTTCTGTATTGAACGTGTCTAATAGGTCTTTTTCTTCATCGGTTTCTGCGGAATCGGTTTGTGGTGGTTTCACCTCTAGCCAAGTTACAACCGTTTCGTGTCGAATTCCGTTCTCCAATCGGTAACGCCTCGGTGTCAGCAATTGTAGAAAACGATAAGTTGGTAGCCATGTTGACGCGCCTGAGTCGTCCGCTCGATCTACAATGTCTTTAGAAAAACGACCGATTCTTTAGTCTATGGCGAGCGTTCCTACAAATGTCAAACAGGTTATAACAACGGATGTAGCGTTGAACATTGTAGAATCGATAACAATTCATTCTATCATTTTGAAAGATGTGAACTTGGCTACGAATTTTCTATTCGTTTGTTCTGACCACGGGACTTAACGTTGAGATGATGTCATTCACACACATTTGATTAGTTTTCGACTAGCGTTAACGATTGCAGATTATCAACTTGGCTAGGGGTGCTGAGTCGTCCGCTCGATCTACAATATCTTTAGAAAAACGACCTATTCTTTAGTCTATGGCGAGCGTTCCTATAAACGTCAAACAGCTTATAACAAAGTATGTAGCGTTGAACATTGTAGAAACAATAACAATTCATTCTATCATTTTGAAAGATGTGAACTTGGCTACGAATTTTCTATTCGTTTGTACTGACCACGTGACTTAACGTTGAGATGATGTCATTTCCATACATTTGATTAGTTTTCGACTAGTGTTAAAGATTGCAGATTATCAACTTGGCTAGGGGTGCAGTTCAATGTGCCTTTACCGTGTCCTCATGTCATCTCTTGTGTTGTCACCACACAACAACTATCTAAATTAACACTTTACGCGTGTCTATAAACGCAAATCAATTATAAAAGAAGGACAGAATCAAATAAGGAAATAGATTTCCAAAAAAAAAACTTTTAATTACCTTTTATAAACGTATGGTTATAGTGACCTACTTACATCAGTAAGTGATGTACTCATCACGATCGAAATCATTTGCAACATCACATTCATCAGATATCACGATTATTGTACCCTCAGGGTTTCAATCATCCAGTGACTTCTCTGGCTCTAAGGTGGAGCGAAAGGGCGTTTCAGACTTTTACTGACTAAAACCCACTCCTGTGTTCCTTCTTTGCTTTGGGTTTTCCTTTCAGAAGCGAATCCATAGCCCTAGTAAGCTTCGACTCTGCTGAGCCCCTTTTTTTAGGTGGGAAAATCATCTAATGACAAATCCCGCTCTTGGGTGGGGCGGGAGATAGTGTCAGACTTTTACTGACTAAAAACCCACTCCTGTTCCTTTGTTGCCTTCGGCCCAGGGCTCCGGGTTTCGTTTTCACACTATGCTGAGCCCCTACGGTTTTGCTGACATCTCCTTGAAACGCACGTGTCCGGACGGTTACCGGACGGCCGTCCGCAAGCCCATGCCTCCGGTGATTGTACCCTCAGGGTAATGTTCAATTAGTAGGAAGTTTGAAAGTGGCGCCAGTGACTGAAAAATTGAAAGGGAATCGTTTGTCTTGGTATGGCCTGGTGAAAAGTAAGGATGCAACGCATGTTACTAAAAGAGTTATGAGTATACATGTGGATGGAGAAGGAGATGGAGGCCAAAGAAAACATGGATGGATTGTGTGAGAGGTGATATGAAAGAAAAGGGAGTTAGTGATAGTGTGTCGGGTGACAGGACAGAATTTAAGAAAAATACGTGATGCCCCGACCCCAAATAAAACGGGACAAGGGCAGGAAGATGGTGAGGGTAATGTTCGAGTACTTTAATTCAATTTCTATATTTTAATACGTTTTATTTTTTATTACTTTTCTACATTGTGCTTACATAATAGAAGCAACAAGAAATATGTAACCAAGATTATATGTAACTCACAATATAATTTAAAAGAGTGTCCATGGAGTTTCTTGCACGTTCTTCTCCATAGAGATCTACGCTTTGGAACGTGCAATTTAGCTTCACTTTTTTTTGTTTTTGTACTGATCTACATTTGACTATTCAAAAGTGCCTGTAAACGGGTAATTGGTCAACTCGTACCGCATACCTACGGCCCATGTGGTACGAGTTGCAGAAAATAAAGATAAATTATATTTTCATTGGTCAACTCGTCCCACGTCACTATCACAATAAGAAAAGGTACAATCAGTAGAAAAAGTGTTAATGTGGAAATAATAAAGAAAGTTACGTTTTGCTATAAAGTATTATAAAATTTAATCACCACACGGTCTATTTGAAATAAATGCCTTTGACTTTCACTTAATTAATTAATAGGTTTAATTAAAATATCACTACAGAAGCGACCTGCCCTCAGGGGTCACGAGTCGCAGGGTAATCCGCGGCCACCGCAGGCGCGGGCTTGCAGACGACGAGCATTGGGTAGCTCGCCGTCCGACCGTCCGATAAGGATCGAACCTGCCCCCCTAGCCAAGTCACAAACGATAAACGTAAACTCTCAGTAGTCTTTAATAGATTTTCAACTTTATGATCTTAGGTATAAAGTTGAAAATCTATTGGAGATTACTAAGCGTTCACGTTTATCGTTTGCAACTTGGCTAGGGGGGCAGGAGTATATTCCCTTGGGACAGCTATTACGCGAGCGAAGCTGCTCACAGTAGTTAGTAGACTAATTAAAATTGCACTATAGAGGTGACCTAGCCATAGTATGAAGAACGAATTTAATTAAATGACCAAAGAATCTGGCATAAAAATATCATAATCTGACATAGAAATAAACGAATTTCTTGTAACATGCCAGTCACGTTTCTATTGTTTCCTTTATAAACGTAATTGTCCATTACTTTATCAATACAAATACGATAAAAGAAAGTCTAACTCGTTTTCTATAAAAAAATTGAACTATGCCTAAAAAACTTTTAAAAAAATATCCGACTTCACTACACTAAAACGATCCAAAAAAAATTTAATTTCGGAAGTCAGTGTTTCTGGTATTATTTGTTTGTTATTTAACAATCTGAACTGAGAACCTCCTCCTATTTTCGAAGTCGGTTGAAAATACACCTTACGGTTTGATTTGTTTAAGAGCGTCCAACCCGAAATACATTTCCATACAACAGTTTTTACTCATTTTTCTCTAGATATTTTAGAAAGACAGATTTCTTGTGAATATTATCTAGGTTTCTATTGAAATTACATTATAAATTTGTGTAAAAGTAATCCACTGAAGACATCTAAAAACCTGGCATTTTGTGTGAACTTTGTCTCTTCATAATGTGCACATAAATTGAAAAAAAAAATTGTAGAAACCTTGCATATTTAATCGAGATTCTGAACGACGAAAATTATTTCCAAAAACCTTTAGAGTTAAAATGAAGCACGTTTTTTCTGGAACAAGTTTTGTGAAATATTCAAATGACTTATTTTTTATTTTATTTTCTGTTTAAAGTATTTGTTTATTGTGCAAACCTACCACAGTGTTGTCTTTTTCAACCCAAAGGTTGACTGGTAGAGAATGCCTTGTTGCATTAAGTCCGCCTATGTACCACTACTGTACATGAAGTTTAAATAAATAAATAAATAAATGAGTGACGAAATTAACGAATTAACCAATTAACAGAGCGTTCAGGCGTTATCTCAAATTATATCCATTATCAAACATTGCGTTGAATGAAACAACAAGCTTTTAAGAGGGTCCTTTTCCACTCGCCTATCGTCAACATCGCGCATGGTTTTAAAGCTGGTTGCTTTATCTAAAGCAATCCAACGCGATGTTTGATGAAGAGACAATGCAAAAAAAGAGAAATAACGCCTGAAAACTCTGTTGGCATTCGGTAATTCCGTTATTTACTTGATTATTTCACAAAACTTGTTCCAGGAAATACGTGTTTATTTTTAATCATTAAAAGTTTTTCAGAAAAATGCTCGTCATTCAGAATCTTGATTAAATTTGCAAGGCTTCTGTAGATGTACTTTTTTATATTTTTAATAAAATAGTACATTATGGAAGGCCAAAGTTCACGTAAAATAGCAGATTTTCAGAGGTCTTTACTAGATTAGTTTTAAGCTGTTGATCTCCGCAATAACGCCGGCGTTAACGCGCCATTGTCTTTCTATTGTGTCTCTAATTACGCTACTCAAAAAGTTAAACAAATTTATGTTTTGATTTCTATAGAAGCCTAGATAATATCCGCAAGATAGCTGTGTCACCAAAATATCTAGAGAAAAATGTGTAATAACATCATAATCACGTCAGAGCGGTTGTATGAAATCGAAAAGGACGCTCTTAAACTATGCTCACGTTGACGATAGACGGATCGGCAAGTGTCTTCTTAACGTTAGTTCTCAAGTGTTTTTTCTTAATGATATAAACTAGTGCTTGACTGCGATCTCACCTTATAGTTAGCAATGGTTCTAAGGTTCAGTTGAAAACCAGCGTCAGGCAACTGCTACGTAGTTGTCTGGAATTATGCTGAACTGAACCTATTTGGCGTAGCCGTGAGACATATTGTTATTGTTAATTTAATTTCTCCTTATTTTTTTATGTTTAATTTTAGTTTGTAAATCAATTATTTATTGATTAATTAATCATGGTGTGCCAAATAAACATATTTTCTTTCTTTCTTTCTTTTTTTTCTTCAATGATGCAATCGTTGATGGTAGCACCCTCATTTGTTAAGAGCCTATTCACTCTACGCAGCAGGCAAATTGTTCTAGTCCTTCGATTTACGCGGTATAAACGACGAGGTGAAACTCTTAGTTCCGACCGTGGAGGTGTTAACAACGCAAAAGTGGACACTCGCTGTACGTCGGATTATCCAACGGTACAAAGGTGATGGCGGAATCAATTTATTTATAGTTGGAATTGGTAATGCAATGGAGAGTCTGTCTGTGGAATTATTTGGTTATTTACCACTAAAAATAAAGGGAGACGTGAAACAACGCATCCTTGATTGCCAAAAAATCCGCAAGAATCATGACAACGTATCCTTGATTGCCAAAAAATCCGCAAGATACCATGACAAAGCATCCTTGATTGCCAATAAATCCGCAAGATGCCATGACAACGTATCCTTGATTGCCAAAAAATCCGCAAGATGCCATGACAACGTATCCTTGATTGCCAAAAAATCCGCAAGATGCCATGACAACGTATCGTTGATTGCCAACAAATCCGCAAGATACCATGACAACGCATCCTTGATTGCCAAAAAATCCGCAAGATACCATGACAACGTATCCTTGATTGCCAAAAAATCCGCCAGATACCATGACAAAGCATCCTTGATTGCCAAAAAAACAGAATTCAGAGTAGGGGCCCAGTAGGCCTGATGCCCGCTAAGGCCACTAGATTTTTGAAAGAAATAACCTGGTCCTAGAACGCAAAGGGCAACTGAAGGACACAAGTGAGTTTTAGCCAGTAAGTCTGATCCTTGCTTTTTCCCTTTGAAGTCTGCTACCACTAGATATAACCAGTACCTACCGAATGAAGCCAGGGTGGGACCTGTAGCATTGTTTTTGTGCGTTAAGTGTAACTGAAGTACACAGGTGAGTTTTAGTCAGTAAAAGTCTGACACCATAGTGTGAGAAAGGTTTTTTGATGATTTCCTACCTCAAAAAAAAAAATTGAGAAACCCCCAAATAACTGACTTTCAAAGAAACGTAATTTCGGGTAGCGGGATTTTTCGAAAGATTTACCATAGCCCTAGAACGCAAAGGGCAACTGGAGGACACCGGTGGGTTTTAGTCTTCTAGCGGAGGAAGCCGCCGCATGCCTAATAAAACGGCCCTCACGCCCCAGCTGCCGGGATCCCGATCCTGATTTCAAACACCGTAGGCGTAGGCTTGCGGACAGCGAGTAATGGGAAGCTCGTCGTCCGGCTATCTGGTAACGGTCCGGACCGAGCTCGAGTCGTCTACGGCACGAGCACCTCAAAGAGATGTCAGCAAACCGTAGGGGCCCAGCAAGGTCGAAGCCTACTGGGGCTATGGGTTGTACGAAAGAGCCCCAGGGTTCTCCCTGAAACGAAGGCAAAGAAGGATCAGGTGTGGGTTTTAGTTAAAAATCTGACACGCCCACTTGCTCCGCCCAAGAGCGAGAAAAGCCATAAGATGATTTCCCACCTAAAAAAAGGTGGATGTTAGTCAATAAAAGTGTGTCACGCCTTCTCGCTCTATCCCAGATCGGGAGAAGTAAGTATTGGTGGCTGGGTGGTAACGGCCCCGACTTACGAGTTGTAGGTCGCGGGTTCAAACCCAGTCAGGCGCATTACTTTGTGTAATTTATTTCATCACAACTGCTCTCAAAACGGTGAAGGAAAACATCGTGAGGAAACCGGCATGTCCTAGAACCAAAAATTCGAAGGCATGTGACATCCACCAACCCGCACTGGGCCTGCGTGGTGGATTATGGCCCATTCCCTCTCCTAGAGAGCGAAGGCCTGAGTCCCAGCAGTGGGAACATTAAAAGGCTGATTATGCCACCTTAAAAACCAGTACGTTAAACTACACTAATATTATAAAGAGAAAATATTTATATTTTTGTTTATAATTAATAAACTCAAAAACTACAGGACTGATTTTAAGAATTCTTTCACCAATACAGGAGCGCCAGCTTTTAGAAAACCTCATGGGTGCTCATGTTCATTTGATGACTCGAAAAAGTGGCGAAATGCACACTGATCGACAGACAAATAAATAAGGGCGGAATTCACCAATAAAACTAATCGCGTTTTAACGTTTGGCTCGCATAATCGCGTTTAGCCGCTGTCACTGGTGTCACTTGTTTGTACTTGTCTTTTGTTGTATTTTTACAAGTGACACTAGTGACAGCGGCTAAACGCGATTATGCGAGCCAAACGTTGAAACGCGATTAGTTTTATTGGTGAATTCCGCCCTAAATGTCTTAATTACATACTGCGAAAAAACGAAGGTACCTCAAACATCCAAACCCAACACAAATATCTGTTTAATCAACAAACATTTGTGTTGGTGCGGGAATCGAACCCGCAACCCTTGCGTCTCAACCGGTGCTATGCTAAACGGGTCGTCGGGTAATGAAAAGACGTCCATCCTTAAAAGGCGATTACTGATCTGTTTCTTGATGTCTATTTTCAGGGGTGCTCGGCACCCACTGTTTATTTCTCATGGGTGCTCGAGCCCCCGAGCACCCACGGAGTCGGCGCCCCTGAATAGGTACAATGCTACTTTATCACTGAGTGACATAGTCATTGGTAAATTTTAACTACCACGCGGGCGAAACCACTGACGAAAACTAGTCATAGAGTAGAACGTTTTTATTTTAAGCCCCACATAACTTTAAAAAAGTTAAATATGAATTGGAGAATCATCCTTTTGCTCACTTCACTCTTAAAGAATTTACTCCATTTTTCTATAAACCGAGAAAAAACCCGGAAGCTACCCCACCAACGCATCCTTGGTTGCCCAACTAACCGAATGCAGAGCATGTATATAAGCATGCAAGTTCCATTGCAGATGTCAGTCGCTCTTGTACAGTACTTACGTGCACACGTTTGTAATAAATTTGTGTCTGTGATAGTGCAGTGAAGTGTAAGGGACGAAGCCGAACGTAAAAGTTAGTTTTGTTTTTTTTTTATTTCTAGTTCTAAGTGTGTGGTTTTATTTTTCTGAAGCTGCAAGAGTTTTGGTTGTAAGGAGATATGTTGCATGTTTTTGTAAATACCTAATGCATTCTGCAAGTTTAAATTTAAAGATGAAGATTTGTACTGGTTAAGATCAAAGAAATATTTGATATTAGATGTATTTCTGTGTATTTTTGTGAAGGTACTTCTATGTGTACAAGACAGATGTATATAACATCTGAACTAATCAATAATATGGCTTAATAAGTATATATACAAATTGAAAATAATAATATCTGCAAAGGGGTAGAAAAAAACTCATTGGGCATCAAAAAAATTACAGTATTCACTTGACCCAATATCCATGATATAACACTTAGAAAAAAAAGATTGATATGAATTAAAAATAATTTACAGTAAAAAAAATACATTTTTTTTTCAAGCTATATTAATTTATTTGAATTAAGCTGTTGATCCCCGCACGAACGCCGGCGGTCGTGCGCCATTGTCTTACTATTGTGTCTCTAATTACGCTACTCCAAAAGTTAATCTTCAATACAGATTAAATTAACGAATACATTAAAATACAGCGAGAATATAAAATAGAAATATTTGATTTTAGATAATAGAATAAGTGCTGTTTCTAATGTGGAAACTGTATGATATTAATTCCTATTACAAAGCTGTTGCTTTGTATTTTTGTTATACTATTGTTATAGTTTAACAAAAAAAAAAACAATCAAAAATATCTCTGAAACATTAAAATTACACCGCGTACACCGAAGGACTGGAACAATTTGCATGCTGCAGTCTTCCCGTCCGATTATAATTTAGGTGTCTTTAAGGTAGACTCTTAATAAACGAGTACGCCTCACCATCAACGATTGCATCACTGCTTACCATCAGGTGGAATTGCAGTAAAACATTACTTTATATCATTAGAAAAACATCTGAGAAACATTTGAAAATTTCTAAAAATGAAATAGCAAATTTGAAATAACAAATCAAAATTAACTACACAACAATATCAATTCATCGAAAATCATTAAAATCAACGACTTCCTAACAGTTTCCAATATTATTAAGAAACTTAATTTAATGATGCTTCATTCTATTTGAAATATCTTTTATTTATTTATTGTGCACACCCATCACAGTGTTGTCTTTTTTAACCCAAAGGTTGACTGGTAGAGAATGCCTTGTTGCATTAAGTCCGCCTATGTACCATTACTGACTCTCGGAAGTAAGTTATTTATTTAAACTTCATGTAGTTTAAATAAATAACTTACTTCCGAGAGTCAACTAACTTATTACCATAAGCATGGAAGCCGGATGATTTGAATATAATAGTTATTGTTGATTAAGTGCTATTCAAGTTATTAACTTAAAATCGTGGTGAGTTTCACGTATTCACTGAACATCATTGAAATGAAATAACTTCACGCTTTTTATTCGTCTGAATTATAAGCAGAAGTGAGTACTGTGAGGCTGATGAGCCTCTTTGGAGGTCGAACTCCCAGATTATTAATTTATATATATCTATATCACATATTGCGGTCTTCCGTGCGCTAAAGTGTTTCTTCAAACAAATGTACAGAAATAAATGTCATTTGCGAGATTCATTAGCAAGTATCCACCCTTACGTTGTTGAAACCTCTACGGTTCGGACCAAGCGTTTCGCCTCGTCGTTTAGGTATACCGCGAACATCGAGGGACTGGAACCACTTGCCTGCTGCGGCCTTCCCATCCGATTATAATTTAGGTGTATTCAAGGCTAGAGTGAATAGGCTCTTAAAAAAATAGTGCGTCTTACCGTCAACGATTGCATGATTGCTTATCATCAGGTGGGATCGCAGTAAAGCACAAGTTTAAACAATTAAAAAAAACAAATAAATTCGTCACTGGCCACGGAAAATTTCTGAAAAGGAAACCCGTAGTCTTAGAACTGAAGTGAACTAAAGGAATACTGTGGGTTTTAATCATAAAAAGTCTAACCCTCTCTCGCTCCAATCAGAGCGGAAGGGGTTATTTAATGATTTCCCACGTAAAAGAAAGGGTAACCAACTGATCGACATTTTTCTTTATACTTTGATTCTTTGAGTTGTTGACGATTCAGACACAATATATTCGGACAAGTGTCCAAATCGACACATTTTATTTTCACTGACGATTCGGACATCACCATTGAAACTGCTTAGTAAAGTCAGATAAAAAATGTTTTAAAATATAATATAAAGAAATTTATTAACCGAAGTTGCCACCTTAAAGCCACCCTAAAATAGTTTTGATAACGCTTTTTTCCCCAAATATTATATTTAAAAACTTTTTATCTGACTGTACTAAACACTGTGTGTTCGAATCGCCAGTGAAAAAAATATTGTAATACTGTGTCCGAATCTTCAGCAACTCGATTATTTAGACTTGGATTCGAATCGATTCAAAATCGATTCTTCTTCGAAAATCTTCTTGTGGAAAAATCACCATCTCTACTTCTTGATTACTATGGCACTAGTTAATTGCTATTCATTAATATTTTATTGCGCTAAAGTATAAAATTAACCCGGGTTAATATGACTATTATCCAGCGCTACATTACTGTGCGTACAATACTGCAATGACTTACAATATTACATGCACTGAACATATAAAAACTAAGTATGTATTTTAGTAATTCTATGTTTGTAACTGTTTTGTGCGCAATTCGTTTTTGTAATTTATCTTGAAATACAAGTATATACTCGTACTTCGTTTAGTTAAGAGAAACATAATTAAATAGATTTTACATTTATGTAAAGTTTAAATTGCTAAATAATGTTTCATTAATTATGTTTTTAACCGACTTCAGAAGAGGAGGTTACCAATTTATTAAAATCTTTTTTTTTTCGTGTATGTTTCCCGATTACTCGTACACGCCTGTACCGATTTGGGAAATTCTTTTTTTGTTTGAAAGGTTATACTGTCTGGTGATCCCATGGTCCCAAGGTCAGGATCTGATGACTCTGATCTGATCCTGGAAAAATCGAGAGAACTCTTCGAACTTTATGGGCACACTTGTAATAACTATATTATTATTATTATTCTATAGATACCTTACTATAGAACTTGCACACTATTTAGGTTTAGCTGAGAGGTACTTACGTACGTAACTAAAAAGTGTTAAATAACGAAAACAAAAACGTTGACTGCTGAAAGTGTAAAGTTATTTTGCGCTTTTTAATGTTTTTTAGGGCTTCGTACCTCAAAAGGAAAAAACGGAACCCCTATAGGATCACTTTGTTGTCCGTCTGTCTGTCTGACTGTCTGTCTGTCAAGACCCTTTATCTCAGAAAGGTGTCGACCTTATCGAGTTGAAATTAAAACCATGTACTCAGATCTGCGGTCCCTTGTAACTGTGAAAGAAAAAATTAAACTTCTAAGTTAACGAAAAAAAAAAAAATACGGCCGTTTATGTCACAAAAAAACGTGTATTTCGACACTATCTAGGAATCAAAATTCATAGGTACTTCCCGGTGACCTAGAATCCTGAAATTTGGTATGAAGCAAGGTCTTATAGCCCAAGTATAGGAAAAAAAAAAACAAAAACTGTAAATTTGTAGTTACGTCACAAAAAAAAGCTTTTTTTGCAATTCGGAAAAATCTTCGTAACTCAATTCGAGAATTGAACTGTTTTCATGAATGGTTTCAACAAATTGATCCTGTAAGGGTTCCGCTTTTTCCTTTTGAAGTACGGAACCTTAAAAAGCAAAGTCCTGACTCCCTCACTGACTCATCAACGCCTAACCTAAACCCTTGGACCTAGAACGCTTAAATTTTGCACAGAGGTTCCTTCTATAATTTTTACAAAGAATAAGAAAGAATTTTCCAAAGTTCAAACCCAAAGGGAATGAAACGGTGGTCTAAAGTTTGTATGAAAACCACCCTTACGTTGTTGAAACCTAAACGGTCCGGACCTAGCGTTTCGCCTCGTCGTTTATACCGCGTACATCGAGGGACTGGAACAACTTGCCTGCTGCGGTCTTCTCGTCCGATTATAATTTAGGTGACTTCAAGAGTGAATAGGCTCTTAATAAACTAGTGCGCCCATCAACGATTGCATCACTACTTACCGTCAGGTGGGATCGCAGTCAAGCACTGGTTTATTTATTTATTTATTTATTTATTTTTAAAGAAAGCTTACAGGCTAATAACAATTATATTTTTTTTACATAGGTCATGAAAATTGCTAATAACAAGCTTCCACATATATATATCTAGATATAGATTGCATTGACATCTTTTAGGTTTAAGATAAAGTTAAAAATTAATTTAAGTAGGTATAATAAGAATTGAATCGAATCAAGTGATATCAAAGATGAAGAGAAAGACTACATAGCGCTATCTTAAATTTAAACTAATTAAGTTATGTAAGATTGTCCCCAAAAAATTCCTTGGTTAGGATCTTTTTTATATTTTGTACACTGGTGCAAAACAGATCGATTTCTAGGTGCGATGGTAAATTGTTGAAGGCTATGACACTACGTATGGAGAAGGCGTTACGCCTATACTTTGTCGATGTGCACGGTGCCTGTAATAGAGGCCGCTTACGTAGGTTGTTCTGATTAGTTATAACAATTAAAAAAAAACGGAAAATGCCGACTTTTCTCACGATCAACAGAACCATAGGCAACAGTTACTTGGTCATTTCTAATCGATTTACTCCACATTTACGTTTACTTGCCGCAATAGGATGTAACTCGCTGCGACCTATGTGAATCTTATGTGAAATTATTTCGACAGGCCCCATTAATGTAGACTGCATTGCTGTTGAGATTGCGCACGTCTGTACTATGACATGTCAATATAATGGCTACGAAGAAATTATCGTTATGTAATCATTAGATTTGACTGAAGATAATTTTGTTATAATGTAGATAGATGTGAGCAGTGGTGGCCGAGTGGTAACGGCCCCGACTTACGACATGTGATATCCACCAACCCGCACTGGGCCCGCGTGGTGTATTACAGCCCATTCCCTCTCCTAGAGAGGAGGCCTGTGTCCCAGCAGTGAGAACATTATAAGGCCGACTATGCTATGCTATGTATATGTGTATCTATTTTAGTATTAAGTATCTTTATTTATTTTTTACTTTTATATTTGCACCAAGTGCAACCCCATTTTGTGTCCAGGCAATCTCTATCCATTATGGGTTGCCTGGTAGAAATCGCCGAGTGCGATAAGGCCGCCAATTGTATGTTTCTTTTGTATTATAATTTCAATTTGTAAATTTGTAATCTTGGTATGCAATAAAGTACCTATATATAAATAAATAAATAAATAAATAACGCTGTCTAATTATCAACAAGGGACAAGTTACACTGAGCAATGTTGCAGCCCCACGTAGATTGAGCGTTGTACGTCATTTTTGGGGGGGACATTTTGCCCCTTATGTGACTGAAGCTTTGCTCTGCATAATAAACTATCTTAACAATAATAGTTTATTCACGTGCTCGGGAGAAGGATGTGTAGTGTGTAATCCAGTAAAGTGCTGTTAGGGATCTTGACCGTCCTTCCGGGATTGTCCTGATAGCCGTGGTATACCTCTCCACTCCTCAAGCTCCTCAGGATATGTTGCCTCTTTGTTGCTACGTCACTTCGTGCTAGCGGGCGTTTTTGGGGGCCCATTTATTGAGTGTGCAAGTCACCCCTGCTGTCTTATCGATGGATATTAATAACATTGTTCAGACAGGGGCTATAGTCTTAACATAGTTCCTGGTAACCAGTCCACTTAATATTCCAAAAACCATAGCCCTATAGTTAGTCTTTTTTTTTTCATATTAGCAATAGTTTTTCACCAACCGGGGGTTATACTTGGGTGCACTAGCATAGCGCGTACAGGGATAATCGTCGGTTGGTATCACATCCCATTAAAAGTGACTAAAGGGCCTCTGCGAGTTGGTTTCGGCTCCTCGTACGCCTTCCAAAGGTCCGGGATCTCAGGGTTCCGAGATATACTGATACATATAAACTTGGCTCGCGAGGTTGTCGACATGTGGGATGTAGACTCGGCGATCATTGTACCGATAGTCGTGTCAGCCAACGGCTTAATAGCCAAGAGCCTCGACTAACACCTTAGGAGGCTCGCGTTAGGCGGCTGGTTCAAGGGCTTGATTCAGAAAGCGGTACTCGTGGACACGACTCGTATTGTTAGGAGGTTCCTTTCTCTGGAGCCCTGACTGCCGGTAGCTTGGACCCTGTTCCGATACCGGATGGGACACTATTTTTTATATTTTTTAATGTTTTTTTTTATTTTTTATTGAAATATTTAAAAATATAATTTATATGTATATACCTACTAATGAATAAACGGAATAGTTTATTCAACATCTAACCTTTTCGAAATCACATAAAAATACCACAAAAAATAATTATCACAAATTGAAAGCAATAATCTTAAAACAATGGAAATGAAAAGTTCAATACTGAAGGTTAAAAGTGTTAAAATTAAATAACAAAGATGTAAAAACGCAACAGCAAGAAGGGACTTAAGTCGCAAGGTTTAAGGCCCTTGCTCTCGTTTAGTGCCATAAAACAGGGACTTACTGATGCCTACTTCTCGGTAACGGCTGGGTTAATAGATTTGAAAAAAAAAATATATTATAGATTCTTAAATAGCATTTGTTTGACTGATAGGTACTTTTGCCAAAGAAAATATTTTAACAACATGATATTTTTTCGCTTGTTTTCTCAACTCCTTTCAAACGGCTTTGATCTTTTTAAATATGTTTACACATTAAAATAGCTGATTAACTGTCCTTCAGAATAGAATAGAAAAGAAATACTTTTATTCGGGACAGACACAGCACAACGATTATAAACACAAAGTAAAAAAACACAAAAGTACACAGTGCGCCGAGCGTGCCCGCACCGAAAGGGTAACCACCTCAGCATTTGCTGGGCGTTAGACACCCAGCGCTGATTTTCAGTTGGCACCCCGCAGCGACGCACGGACTAAACACATATACAGGGTGTTTTGTGCATCGTGTGCCAAACTGAAACGGTCAGAATGTACATAGCATATGTAAATCAATAAATATTTCGGAAAGAAAATGGTTTTAAAGGTCAGCGAGGCTCTCTGATGGCGCAGGCAGCAGTACGAGTATGTGTGCATTTAACTGCGGCCAGATGTTCAAGGGACTACACCCCTATATAATAAGGTGTCTATGTATTTTGACAAAAGAAATTAGTCATACGAAAAAATCATAAATAAACATATATTTTTTTCTAACCTATTGACCTAGCAACTACCTAGGGATAGCCTTCAGAAAGTCACTTTTTTATGGCACTGTTCGGGAACTAGGGCCTTAAGTTGCAAGGTTTAAGTTGATGCCAAGGTCCGGATGTGTCAAGAGCCTTCCATATTTGCTTTAGAGCAGTGACTGTCAATAGTTTCTTGTAGTATGTTGCTACAAAGAGTTAGTAAAGAGTTTTGCTTTTAATTTTAATTTTGAAAAGAGGGATTTAGGTCAGTTTATGGTTATATTCGGTCAAAAGTGTTTTAAGACATTTTTTTAACGCCTCACAATACACGGATTGTTCTGTTTTATATGGCAGCGTTTTATGCGGAGCGGAAGGCGTGTCAGACATTTACTGACTAAAACCACAACTGTGTCCTTCAGTTGCCCTTCGCGTTCTAGGACTACGGGTTTCCTTTTCAGAAATTCCCCGCGGTCCTAGCTAGCGGGCATCGGCCCTGCTGGGCCCTTGCTACGGACGGTAGGGAAGCCTTCATGCGCGTATCCGACTCGCACTTGGCCGGTTTTTAAGTATTTGAGACAATTATGTGTAGAGATCATAATCTAAAAGTAATCAAGGTCTACATAAAAAATTGCAAGTCCTAAATACGTTAAGGATTACGCCCAACTTTTTTCTGTGCTATGCTACAAATCTTTAATACTCACTGCAGTGCATAAATAAACATATTCAATTCCTATTTACTGTTTAGCCCTTAACACTATAATACAAGTTTTTTTTTATTTAGTTTTTTTATTGGGTGGGAAAATCATCTTATGATAAATCGCGCTCTTGGGCGGAGCGAGAGATAGTGTCAGACTTTTATTGACTAAAAACCCACTCCTGTTCCTTCTTTGCCTTCATCCCGGAGCCCCGGGCTTCGCTTTCACACTACCCGTGGCCCCAGTAGGCTTCGACCCTGCTGGGCCCCTACGATTTGTTGACATCTCCCTGAGGCGCGCGTGGAACAGTACGCGCCGTCGACGACTCGGGCTCGGTCCGAACGGTTACCGGACGGTCGGACGGCGAGCCGCCCATTGCTCGCCGTCCGCAAGCCCGCGCCTACGGTGGCCGGAAATCGGGATCGGAATCCCGGCGGCGCTTGGGGCGTGAGGACCGTTGCTTCACGCGATCGGCCGCCTACTTTGCTAGCATTACTGCTTCGCAGAAGGAGGCGACCGCCTGCCACTCCTCATCGCTCCGGACCATGGCCTGTACCAAGGCCCGGCGCGAGAGATCGCCGCCGCCGATCGCCCTCACGAGGACACGGCGTTGCTCTGCCCAAGCGGGGCACACCTCCACCGACTATAATACAAGTTAGAAAATCTGTCACAAATCTTGTAAGACTTTCTGACTTATTAATTACTGGGTATCGTTTTATCTAATTACGGGGTTATGTGTCGTGGACCAACACATAGTCGCTCCATATATCAAGGTATGCAGTTGATCTCTCTGTGTCACTGTTGGAATCCCAACACTAAGATTAGTCAACTATGACTGCACATCACTATAAATTCTCTACGCATAGCACAACACTGGCGTCCACGCGCCCTCTGCTAGTGTGTCAGTAGCCATCTATATCTCGTACGTTCTATACACGTATGCGGGTCACAGTGACAAAGGGATCAAATTGGTCTTTTATATTTAGTATACCTAGTGTATATACAATATTATAGTCCTGTGTCTGATTATTACAACAAAACGCAAATAAATGGTGTTTGACTAAACCTCCGCGTTTATTTGGCTGCTCATCAACTTTCCCACAGTCACTCAAAGGTTTGCTAGGAGAAAACTCATCATTGAGTTAAGCTCGTCTTTGTACATGAATTATCAAATCATTATATGTTTTGTATGTACAATAAAGAATTAAGAAACCCCGTAATGAGCGTACAATCCTACAGTTCTGCTCGTAAATGTGATGGGTACAAAGGCAGCTAATGAGATAGCAACTCAATCAGCTAGTCAAAGCATGCAATAAATAGGGTGTAGCTATTGAAGGTGTAAAGATAGAGGAGAATTGAAAATAAGTAAAAGTATCATTTAGGGCTGTAAAATATTAAAAAATAAATGGAAATCTTAAGCCACAAGTGTGAGACATAAGCATAAGCATATAAGCATAATCAGCCTTTTAATGTTCCCACTGCTGGGACTCAGGCCTCCTCTCTAAGAGAGGGAATGGGCCATAATCCACCACGCGGGCCCAGTGCCGGTTGGTGAATGTCTCCTTCACCGTTTTGAGAGCAGTGGTGATGAAATAAATTACACGAAGTAATGCACCTGGATGGGTTTGAACCCGCGACCTACAACTCGTAAGTCGCGGCCGTTACCACTCGGCCACCACAAGTGTGATACAGAGCAAAATAATCTTCCAATTTTTCTGTGTCTTAATATCTTTAAAATAAGGTCCATAAAACTAATCACATCAATAATAAATTTGTTCTTTGGGGCCAACCCGGACTGGACCCGTGTTGTGGATTACGGCCCAATCCCTAGAGAGGGGATTTGAGTCCCTGCTGTAAGAACAACATCATAAGGCTAATTATGTATCTTTTGGACTCACTACTTATAATCGAAGTCCAAAAAATAAAGAACAACACCCAACATTTTTTTCTGTACAATTTAAAAACCATATATGTTCACATTTAGTTAACATCGGTAGATATTTTAAGCCAAATCAAGTAACTAATAAGTAATACAATAAATAACAATATAGCCTTTATTTCTCACTAATTGCATGCATATATTTAAAACATTTAACAAATAAACAAAAATTAACAATCCAATAAACATAGTTTGAAATATTTGATTTCCAGAAGTAATACCATATAAACCTCATAATGAGCGTGCAGTTCCACAGATCTACAAACAAATTTGCTTATTTTATAAATTGCGTTAGTTAATGCTATTCAATACATAAGTAACTAACGAGTAACGATCTTAATCAATGTTCTACGCTACTTGCGTTACTACGTTTTGACTTGTAGGAGACAATATTTGGAGGAACTCAAACAAACGTGGAAAAATTCTATAGCCTTAAAAATAAACGAATTCCATGAAAAGAGCCACGCGAGTGAAGCCGAATGAGGAACCTAGAGGAGAGATAAGAATAAAAGTGGAATAAAATGAAGTTTATTACACTAAAATATAAAAGTAATACAACAACACAAATTCAAAAGTTTTATAATCTACAAGGTACTGTCAGTGGGTAAAGCCCGCGTTAAAGTAGATAATTATCTCATGGAAATATACTCAAGGGATAAAAAGTATCCTATGTGCGGATAGAAAGTATCCTATGTGCGGATAGAAAGTACCTTATGTGCGGATAGAAAGTATCTATGTGCGGATAGAAAGTATCCTATGTGTGGATAGAAAGTATCCTATGTGTGGATAGAAAGTATCCTATGTGCGGATAGAAAGTATCCTATGTGTGGATAGAAAGTATCCTATGTGCGGATAGAAAGTATCCTATGTGCGGATAGAAAGTATCCTATGTGCGGATAGAAAGTATCCTATGTGCGGATAGAAAGTATCCTATGTGCGTATAGAAAGTATCCTATGTGCGGATAGAAAGTATCCTATGTGCTGATAGAAAGTATCCTATGTGCTGATAGAAAGTATCCTATGTGCGGATAGAAAGTATCCTATGTGCTGATAGAAAGTATCCTATGTGCGGATAGAAAGTATCCTCTATTCCAGGACATGGTGTAACCGTTTGTTATAAGTTCAGTTAAAAATCGTCAGTCCAAAAACAAAGATAATGCCCAAGTCCTTTTAAATATGATATCCACTGTACAACCACATGTGTACCTACCACAAAAAGATAGGTAGTTATGTGAACTTGTACAAAATGCTGTACATAAGCATAAGCATAATAAGCCTTTTAATGTTCCCACTGCTGGGACTCAGGCCTGCTCTCTAGGAGAGGGAATGGGCCGTAATCCACCACGCGGGCCCAGTGCGGATTGGTGAATGTCACATGTCTTCGAATTTTTGGTTCTAGGATATGCCGGTTTCCTCTCGATGTTTTCCTCCACCATTTTGAGAAAATGCTGTACAAAAGTTTAAATACATCAAATTATTGTCGATACGAGTCCTTAACAGAATTTAATCCTAATAATTAAACCTAAATAAAACTTATTATGAACGTGCACTTCCATAGAACTACTAACAAATGTCCTTATAAATGAATGGCGGTAGTTAATGCTCTTCAATACACAAGTAACTAACGAGTAACTAACTCAATCAGCTAGTCAATGCTCTGCGTTACTATGAATAGAGTTTATAGGGCTGTCGTGAATGGGTTTCGGAACTGTTCGAAAGACTCTTCACGACGCTGGCAAGCAAAGGGCATCTGAGAGAACACGAGTGGGTTATAGTCAGTAAAAGTCTGACACTCCTTCTTGCTCCACCCACAGTGGATGGAGTTGTTAAATGATTTCCCAACCTCAAAAAAGGGCTTTTGTGAAGAAAAACCGGGCAAGTGTGAGTCGAACTCGCGCACTGAGGGTTTCGTACAAACTTACCTATGAAAACAGTTTAATTCCCGAATTGAGTTACAAAGATTTTTCCGAATCGCAAAAAAAAAGTGTTTTTTTGTGACGACCAATTTACAGTTTTCAGATTTTTTCCTATATATTTGCTATAAGACCTTACTTCATGCAAAATTTCAGGATTCTAGGTCAACGAAAAGTACCCTATGAATTTTGATTTCCTTGAAAGTGCCGAAATACACGTTTTTTGCGACATAAACGGCCGTGTCTTTTTTTTTCGTTAAATCAGAACTTTGATTTTTTCACAGCTTTAAGGGACCGCAGAGCTGAGTATATGGTTTAAATTTCATGTCTTAACAGACAGACCGACAGACGGACCACCAAGTGATCTTAAGGGTCCCGTCTCTTCCTTTTGAGGTACGGAACCCTTAAAATCACCTTATCTGATCTGCAGCCTTAAATCACTATTCCGTTAGCGTTCCCGTCAAACCCTAAATACAAAATGTATGGCAATGACATAACCTGCCATGCCACTTGTCACGTGATGTCTCCGCAGCTAATGTCGTTAGTATAACTTTTATACTTCATGTTTAAGCCTGCAGTGATTTAATATCGAATAAAAATAATAATACAATGAATAATAATCCCTAAAACAGTTAAGTATTCATAGAGTCAATACTTTACGCTGCTAGTATTGTATACGAAATTTTAGGGTTGTCAAAGATAAAATAAATAACGAAAGCAATTTGTATTGGCTCTAGAATATAAATCCTACTAGCGTCTACCAGCGGCTCTCAAACCATAAAAAATAATCATAATCCTATTCTAGGACAGAATCTACTCGTATTGCAAATTTCATCACGTTCTAGCCTGTCGGGGTGTGTGTATTAAAACTGCACAATTTCATTTCACTCAGTCCGTTCCATCATGAAACCACAAAACGTAGGGCGTTGCGCCACACGCCGCACAAATCGTCGGGGAACATATTTATTGTATACAGCTAGCAGTGGAATTCCCTGTCGAAGTATGTTTTTCCTGATAGCTACAATCTAGGAGTCTTTAAGTCAAGAGTTAATAAGTTATTTCTAGGCAAGCGTGTTTTATAATTGACCACATCGTTGCTTACCATCAGGTGAGATAGTGGTCAAACGCGAGCCTATAAATAATAAACAAAAAAGATATCGCACCGGCTAAGTAAAATTCTTAAAAAAGTACATACAGCAGCTATATTTTCTAATGTTCTCATCGTGAAAACCCTAACTAAAAACAAATTGTGTTATTTACTATGAAACTCGTCGGCTTCACTCAAGTCCCTATTAACTTCGTGAGTCCTCAATTTACGAGAAGCGTGGCGTTTTGATTGGTAATGAGAAAACTATTATACCTACTAAACGTGTGGAATGTCGCGGCGTATTGCCGAAGTAGTATTTGGCCGGATTCCTATAACTTACCATCTGTTATTCGTTACTATTTAGCTATTTGGGTTCTTATATGGTCGATTGATCTTGAGATTGGTTATATCTATTATGCTGTAACAATTTAATTTAACCTTTCGAATACCGTAATTAGAAACACAATAGAAAGACAATGAGAGAGCGAACGCGGACGTTCAATGAATTAATTGAATTCAATGATGTTTCTATGGGTTATTATTATCAGCTGTTGTGTCCCATGCAGGCTAAATGCCTCCCTTCCGTTATTCCACTCTTTTCTGTCCTTAGCCACTTCTAGGGTTCGGTTAATGCCTGAAATAAACGATAAATAAAAAATGTTACAAAAATAGCGTTGTGGGCATGGTCATTTATAAAAATGATCTCCAAAATATTCGTTACTAGCTTCTGCCAGCGAAAAAGTAGAAAACATATATCGTATGTTACTCAGTGGTAAAATAGCATCTCTACTGGTGAAGAATTTTGAAAAAAAAACCGGGATAGTGCAAGTCGAACTCGCGCACTGAGGGTTCCGTACAAACTTACCTATGAAAACAGTTCAACTTCCGAATTGAGTTACGAAGATTTTTCCGAAACGCAAAAAAGTTTTTGACGTAACAACAAATTTACAGTTTTCAGATTTTGTCCTATACTTGTGCTATGAGACCTTGCTTCATGCCAAATTTCAGGACTCTAGGTCAACGGGAAGTATCCTATGAATTTTAATTCCCTTGAGTGTCGACATATACGTTTTTTGCGACATAAACGGCCGTATCTTTTTTTTATAGCTTCAAGAGATCGCTGACCTGAGTATATGATGATTTTAATTTCAACTCGATACCTCCACGCGTTTCCGAGGTAAAGGGTCTTGACAAACAGAAAGACAGACGGACAACAAAGTGATCCTATAAGGGTTCCGTTTTTTCCTTTTGAGGTCCGGAACCGTAAAAATCAGTCCAGGTGTTTTTTAGTTTATTTTAGAACAAATGACCGTGATCATCGCACAAACATTTGTCTTGGGGTGGGAATCGAACCACCTCCGACATAGTAACTGCTATCATCTGGGTTACTAACCATTAGACCAACAGGCCTGCCAGATACGCAGTCGCTTCAAATAAAATACCTGAAATTTTGTTTAGCAGTAAAAAGCACACAACAAAAAAACTCCAGAACACAAGTAAAACTAACCGAAATATCTGTAGCACATCGTTTTCGACCTCTTCATTGGAACAAACAGACAGACAATAGAATCGCGTGAGATTATTGCTCAACGAAGGTAATGCTAGGTAAGAAAACAGAGATTAACCATTCGACACGGTGCGACAGACGGACGGGGCCTTTACTTGTAGTGGAGGTGGTAACTGTACCTAAATTATGATGAGCTGTTGGAAATGAGAGAATGGACACATCAAATTTGACAATTTTGTTGCTTGATTCTTGCTATAAACAAATGCTTTTATAATTTTTAGTGGTCTGTACCTCAGTCGGGAAAAACAAAACCCTTAGAAAGAGAAAAGAAAAATATTTGATTTGGCACACAATGGATACACACACTGTAAAAACAAAATAGAAGACCACTAAGAAAAAGAAAAAAAACACTGACACACTGTTTGTCTCACGGCTGCGCCAAATAGGTCCAGTTCAGCAAAAATGCCAGAAAACTACATGTAGTTAAAGTTCCTTAAGTAGGAACTACATTAGATCGTTGCACACGTGTGCCACGCCTGATTTGTACGTAGAGTCACGTCACGTGGTGTCGCGTGGCGTGGATCTAATGTAGCTCTACAAGTCTAGAGCTAGAAAGATCGGCATCTAGGCCCGTCGGTCTCCATACATTTTATATGGAAACTAGACTTGTAAAGCTACACTTGATCGACGCCACGCGACGCTACGCGACGTCTTTCTACGTACAAATCAGGCGTGTTACACGTGTGCGTGTGTATATGGAAAGCGACGCGCCCAGATCGGTGTACATGGCCCACGTGTACCCAATGTAGTTCTTACCTTTATAGGATCACTTTATAGTCCGTCGGTCGGTATATCAAGACCATTTTTTTCAAAAACGCCTGGAGATATTAAGCTGAAATTAATGTCAAGTACTGAGACTCCTTAAAGCAATGAAAAAATCAAACTTCTATATCAATGCAATGTAAACATAAGGCCATTCATTCTCCGTTTATGGCGCATAATTTGACACTCGCAAAGAAATCAAAACCTATAAATAAGGTACTTCCCGTTGACCAAGAAACTTGAAATTTGGCAAAATGCAAGGTCTCATAGCACAAATAAAGTAAAAAAATTGATAACCGTATATTTGTAGTTACGTCACAAAATAACTACTTTTTTACGGTTCAGAAAAATCTAAAGATTGTAGGGAACCCTCACTTCAGTGCGCGTAAAGACTGGCAGAATAAAAAATTTGAAGACATATCTTCATCATGACTGTCATGTCTTTTTTTTATTCTAGGACATGCCGGTTTCCTCACGATGTTTTCCATCACCGTTTTGAGAGCAGTGGTGATGAAATAAATTACTAATTAATATATTATTATTAATTAATTATTATTTATTGTGAGTTATGGTTATATGTTATATGGTTTACAATTTAATTCATGTGATATTTAATCTTGAAGAAAATTACAACAATAACTGGTTTTTTATTTACATTTAAAAATACTAACTATAATTACAATAAAATAAAATAAATAAAGGACATAAAACCCTAATCTAATTACAACTAACTAAAACTAAAATATGGCGTCAAAAAACTCTTCCACATCGCTGTCGACTAGTAATATGCCCAAAAGACTGTCGGCATTGCCACGCTGTATGGCAATGCTTATCCTCTGTCCGAGGTAAAAGCCAGCCCTTGGGTCACGCGAAGTGTCAACTAGACGTTTTGACAGATCTTTAAACAACTTGTGAGCACTCGGACCATAACAATAATTTAGTAGAAAATTCAGTTTATACAGACCCTATTTTTACAACAAAAAAAAACCGTTTCAATCTATCACTAGCCACCTGCCCCCCTAGCCAAGTCACAAACGATAAACGTAAACTCTCAGTAGTCTTTAATAGATTTTCAACTTTATGTTATTGGATATAAAGTTGAAAATCTATTGAAGATTACATAGTGTTTTCGTTCGTTCCGGTCGCTAACGCTCAGTAGTCTTTAATAGATTTTCAACTTTATGCTCTTAGGTATAAAGTTGAAAACCTATTGGAGATTACTAAGCGTTCACGTTTATCGTTTGCAACTTGGCTAGGGGGGCTGACCTGGTCTGAAAGGTGCCTACTAAGTAGTGGACCAAAAACGATTGCAATCAGCACCCAACTCTCTAAGTGGGACCATTACCCGACATGGTAAACTGTATGTCTCATGGTAATGCGCTCCTTATTCACTTCATTCAACAAAAGGCACACATTACCATAAGGATAGTAACCAGCGTTAATTATTACTAGTGTGAGTAAAGTGTTTTAATATAATCCAAAAAACAACGTCCCAGTATAGTACTCAGATTATCTACACTAATATTATAGAGGTTTTTTTTTTCGGGTGGGAAAATCTTCAATGACATCCCCCGCTCTTGGGCGGGGCGGGAGATAGTGTCAGACTTTTACTGACTAAAAACCCACTTCTGTTCCTTCGTTACATTTCGTACCAGGGCCGAGTCTTCCTTTCAGAATCAGACCCATAGCCCCAGTAGGCTTCGACCCTGCTGGGCCCCTACGGTTGCTGACATCTCCTTAAGGCGCGCGTAGAACACTACGCGCCGTCGAAGACTTGGGCTCGGTCCGGACAGTTACCGGACGATTGGACGGCGAGCCACCCATTGCTCACCGTCCGCAAGCCCGCACCTACGGTGGCCGGAAATCGGGATCGGAATCCCGGCGGCGGTTGGGGCGTGAGGACCGTTGCCTCACGCGATCGGCCGCCTCCTTTGCTAGCATTACTGCTTCGCAGAAGGAGGCAACTGCCTGCCACTCCTCCTCGCTCCGGACCATGGCCTGTACAAAGCCCGGCGCGAGAGATCGCCGCCACCGATCGCCCCCACGAAATATTATAGAGGTAAAGTTTATTTTTTTGTTTGTAGGAGGTAATCTCTGAAAGTACTGGTCCGATTGCTAAAATTTTTTCACCGATAGAAAGCTGCTTTATTCCTGAGTGACATAGGCAATATTTTATGTATGTACGCGGGTGAAGCCGTGGGCAAAAGCTAGTTTGGAATATGAAGGTTTTTGAACATCATTGGACCTACTTTAGACCAACACTGATCTCAAAAACCAGAAAAGAAAAAATCACCTGAAAAAACGTTTTTTTTTTTTGTTGTATGAATTTGGTAATCATCAGAAATCAGAAACGTTTATTTCAAATAGACCAATTACAGGCACTTTAGAATTGTCAAAATGACCGATCTTATGCGTCTCGCATCCATCGTCTTCCCGCGACCTTCACCAGGTCATCGGTCCACCTTGTCGGAATCCTTCCAGCGCTGCGTATGTACGTGGTTGCCACTCCAGAACCTTTCGTCCCCATATCGGCCATCTGTTCTGCGAGCGATTTGCCCTGCCCACTGCAACATAAGTTTGTCGATTTTTCTGGCTATGCCGGTAACCTTGGTTCTCCTGCGGATATCTTAATTTCTGATGCGATCACGCAAACGTAGATTTTTTTTTTTTATTTATTTAAGGAACTTTTAACAAATTGTCATACCAGTTCCATCGTAGCCTTACCCAAATACATCACAATTACAGAGTAACTAGTGAGTAAACTAAAATAGCTTCTGGCGACATTGGTTTGGTTAGAATAACGTTAAATATACCTAAATCTAGCTTATTTATATTTAATTCATTAATTAACGAACTTCTTTCAGACTCATTCCTGACACACTCCAACAGAAGGTGATGGACATCTTCTATTTTATTATGACAAACTAAACAATTCGGAGAGTCCACCATTTTCATTAAAAATGCAAAGGCTCTTAAAGGAAGTCCGGAACGAATCCTGAAAGAAGTTACTAATATTTTTCTACTAACTTTAAAACTACTAAAGTAGGTGAAATATAAGACTAGCAATCTCCACAATCTCATCAAATCAAGTTAATATTCAAACAGCCATCAGATAAACTTACAGTTAACTTATAGTTAAGTTAACTATACTTATGCGGTTACCGTCAACTAGCAACCTTCAGTTAACCGCTCAGTTCACGACTTTGACATATCAACCGACGACTAACGCGGTGAGATTGGTAATTTTCTAAGTTATTTCTGTGTTTAGTTGAGACTTATCGTGGGACTAAAGTGTGTAAGTTAAGGTCTCGTGTAGCCAGCGAAATGTTTATGCTGGAATGAGGAGACAGCATTCAGAAGAAATTCTGAGTCTCCCAGACAAAATTCTATCAGCGAGACCACTCACCAAAAGTCCAAAATATTTTTTTTTAGGTGAGAAATCATCCATTGATTTCTCCCGATCTTTACTGAGTAAAAACCACTCCTATTCCTTCTTTGCCTTCGTTCCAGGGCCCCAGGGTTCTCTTAAGCACAACCCTTGAAAAACATTTTGAATTGGCTTCCATTTAGTTAGAAATAAAAGAAAATGGGTTTTGTTTTCATGAAAAGTTTACTTGAAAGTGTGAAACTGATGATATTAATTGGAAAAAATTATAGTGCGCAAATGGCCACCTCCCGAGTACAATGCTCGTTTTACGGCAGATTAAATTGTTGCTCGCAAAACATCTGGCTCCAAATTGGCGATATCTTCAATGTGAACTTTCAACACTTACAGGGTTCGTGGTTTGTGTTGGTAAACGGAAGGTTCCCCAAAAACCCAAAGAAAGAAATCTAGCGCCGATAGATCTGGCGATCTGGACGGCCAGTTCAAATCTTAAAAGAACAGATTGAAAATTTGTCAAATTAGCAGTTAACAATAATTCCACGTTTTGGAGGTGTGTATATATATAAAAAAAGTAAAAAACTAAAACCCGACTACGACAAAAAAAAAAGACGCTGAAAAAGTATGAAACAAGATTTTCAAGATGCTGAAATAAACAAAGTAACTGGAAAAACAAGAATAGAACAAAAAGAAAAGCCGTAGTCACACGCTATTAAAGTTTTTCGATTATGACCTACCTATAACGTGTGACTACGGCTTTTCTTTTTGTTCTATTCTTGTTTTTCCAGTTACTTTGTTTATTTCAGCATCTTGAAAATCTTGTTTCATACTTTTTCAGCGTCTTTTTTTTTGTCGTAGTCGGGTTTTAGTTTTTTACTTTTTTTTATTTGAAAGATTTTGGTTTTAAATCACTGTGCTTCTATACTATTTATTTTGGTATGAACAGTGAAGTCCTTTCAAATGATACCAACACGACATCGTATTTATCTTATTTTTTTTAACACAATACTTTTTGTCAACTAGACGGCGCCACATTGAATTTTGATGATATTTTTTTATAAGTATCAGTGAAGCCCCTTCAAATGATATGAAACACGGTGTATTTATCATTTTTTTTAAACATGACTTTTTGTCCGCTAGAGGGCGTCACTTTAAATTTGAGTAATATTTTGGAAATGTACAAGTGAAGCCCTTTCAAATGATATCAAACACGGCGTATTTATCTTCATTATTATTTTTAACGCATTACTTTTTGTCCGCTAGAGGGCACCATATCAATTTTTGTGACACGTCACGTAGCCTATGTTTAGCGGACAATTAAAACGGTTCTAACGATACCTCATACGTCGAGTTCCGATAAGTAGATTAGGAGTTATGAGGGAACAGATGGACAAACTCACATACATACATAGCCTGTCAAAATCATAACCCTCCGTAGTCGTGTAAAAAGGAGAAACTGACTGACTGACATATCAACGCACAGCCAAAACTACTGGGACTAGGAACGTGAAATTTTGCACAAGGGTTCCTTTTATGATGTAGGCCAGCACTAAGAGAGGATATTCCAAAATTCACCCCGTCCCGTAACAACAGTTCAAATCAATCACCAAAATATTGCACACTAGAGTGGAAAATCTCCACGTCCGGATACTAAAGTCGTATTTTCAGTATCCGGATGTGACGTTGACGCGGGCGAAGTCACATGCCAGAAGCTAGTTAGATTATATGATGATGTAAATAGAATTCACAACTGTAATAATAAATCATGAACTGAATAACAATTATTGAAATAATTAATCTAAATCTCTAATCTATATTTGATTGAAATTGATGATAAAAACACAACGATTCTCATCAAAACTTAGATTCAGAGTTAATCTTAAGTTTTTGCAATTGACATTAAACTTAATCTGTTTGATTTACAGTTAATGTAGCAATTGAAGTTAAGAATGTCATAAAATATAGCTAAACCGCTTGCCCACTGCCAAGAGACAAGCTTCTTGCGACAGCGTCTGCAGAGAAAACAAATTAAAGAAGTAGAGACCGACCAAAGGTACGGTTTCGGCCAAAAAGGGGCCGAATATTCCGGGTCGAATATTCCAAGCCGAAACTAGCGTCTTTGAATTGACAGCTGTGATGGATACCTAAAAACTGACTGATTAATTCGTCTATGTATGTTATATTTTATATTTAATCGTTTATTTTATGAATGGTATCCAATGGTTGCAAGAAGCACAGGACCGTTCGTTGTGGCGACACTTGGGAGAGACTTATATCCAACAGTGGACGTCTTTCAGCTGAAATGATATCAATGATATCAATATCGCCTCTGATAAGTCCTGAAGTCGTGAGTCGCTTGATATAAATCGCGTCGCACAGTCGCATCACCCGAAGTCATGTGCGGGGCTTTAAACTATTTAATTCTTGTTTTTTCTCTACTATAATATGCACGTATTATACACTTAAACCTTCTTCATGAATCACTCAGTCTATTGGTGAAAACTGTATGAAAATCCGTTCAGTGGTTTTTGAGTATATCGGGTTCATACAGCAGACAGATGCGACGGGAAAGCTAGCTTTTGTCAGCGGCTTCGCCCGGGTGAAATTAGGTTTTTTCATGCAAACTTTGAATATCCGTTTCATTTTCTTAGGAACTGAATTTTGGAAAATTCTCTCTAAGTGTCATTTTTTTTTTAAAGTAACCATGGACTCGGGCACGTTTCAGGGAATAATACACTAAAATAGCTGTATCTTCGTCATTTTTGGTCCGATTTAAATAATTTCTTCACAGTATTTACTGTATTTTTTTGACGCTATAACTCTGCATACTCCACAGAAATCATGACTGATCCTCATTGGAACCGTGTACTAGCTTCTGACATTTTATAAGTGCCCATGTAGGCCTATGTGAAATAAATAATTTTGAGTTTAAGTGCTTGCCTACATCATAAAAGGAAACCTTGTGCGAAATTTCACACTCTCATAGTCCCAGTAGTTTCAACTGTGTGTTGATATGTCAGTCAGTCAGTTTCTCCTTTTATATACACATAGGTACGACCAGCATTGCCAGTCGCATTACGAAACGCAAGCAGTAAAATTCCCACTGATCCAACTGATTTGTGAGAAGATTATTTTGTAATTTAATTAGATTTTACAACGTTAGAATAGTCTAGACTTTGTTTCTGGTTTTATCTTATTATCTTGCCAGCGGTGAATGTAAAAGCTGATCTTAGTTGAACTTAAAATTAGCCAGTTCAAAGACTGTTTTCTAAAATCAGAAGGAAAATAACAATAGGTAGAATTCTGTACGTAAAATTGGTCTTTACAGTATCACACATATATTATAAAGCGAATGTTTGAGTTTATGTGTGTTACGCTCACGCTCAAATTGCTGAAAGAGATTTAATAAAACTTGGTTCACGGATAGACCCTGTCCTCGAATAGTACTACCGAAATGTCACTGTGGTCATCTATATATAGGGTGACTGGTAATTAGTGACCGATACTTAAACACGTGATTGTGCTCATGATAAAAAATATTTTTTATTATGGGAGCAAAGCCGAAATCGCGAAAAAAATTTCAGCTGTTCAGTACATTAGGCAAACATAAAATGTACTGAACAGCTGATTTTTTTTCGCGTTTTCGGGTTTGTTCCCATAGTAAAAGTTGTTGGTTATCATGAGCACAATCACGTGTTTAAGTATCGTACACTAATTACCAGTCACTCTATATATATAAAAGAAGAAACTGACTGACTGACATATCAACGCACAGCCGAAACTGTTGGGACTAGCAGCGTGAAATTTTGCACAAGGTTTTCTTTTGCGACGTAGGTGAGCACTAAGAGAGGAATTTCCAAAATTCACCCCCTAAGGGGATGAAACGGGGGTCCAAAGTTTGTATTGAAAAAACTACTTTTATAAATAAGCAGGCGAAGCCGCTGACAGAATCTAGTTCCTAAATATTTTGTCATTCTGACAAATGCTATCGCCGATTGAATGTTACTTTGTGATCAACAGCCCAGCTCGCAGCAATAACTGCTTTCGCATTAAATTCATATAGCGTCATAAATATCTACCTTGATGTAGCGTCGTAAAAAAATTAGCATTAAATTAAACATCAATTACTAATTGAATCGCTGACGTAACAAGTTTATAGTTCATCCTTATTAATCTAAATGGTAATTGAATTTACTCTATAAATTGTCATTTTATTGTAGAACCTCTGCACACTAACGGCCTGCGCACACTTGAGACAAGTGTGCGCAGTAAGTTAGTGTAACTGTTGGCAACACTGGACGTTCACAAAACAGTTTTATCACAGTTTTCTGAACTTTTAAAACCACCAGAAAACCACTAACAGAAAATCCACTAGCCACTAAAACCAATATTTCACAATTAAATGGGGGGTTAAAACCACCAGTTTTATTGGAAAATCCACTAAGTTGGCAACACTGCTACACGTTAAGGCGTATTGTCCCTTGAACATCTGGGCGGAGATAAATGCACACAAATTCGTTGACCTTTTAAACTATTTTCTTTGCAAAATATTGATTGCTATGTACTGTTGCGTCGGGGACGCGCAATGAAAGGCTTTATATATTCTTGAGAGTATTATTATATAGAAGCACTTTCATATCATATTTTCTATATAAAATATATATTGACATTTCTTGACGTCTCCTATCTTATTCATTGAACATCAATCATACTAAACTTTTTATAACGTAAACCTTAAAAGTCTAACATGCCAGTTTTGCAAGTTAGTAATTATTAGTGGAACCTGCACGGTCGCCACAGTACATTTTGAAGAACATTTAAACAGCATTTTTTTTTTGTGTAAACATATTTCTAAAGATCTAAACTGTTTGAAAGGAGTAGGTAGGGAAAACAAGCAAAAAAAATGTCATGTCGTTATCTTTTTCTTTTTTGGCAAGAGTATTAGTAATTCGAAAAAAATTATATGTTGTTAATTGTTAATAGGAATCTATAATATGGTTTTTTTTTCAAATCTATTAACCTAGCCGTTACCGACGAGTAGGCTGCACAAAGTCACTGTTTTATGGCACTAAACGAGACTAAGGGCCTTAAGAAAAGCCGCCGGGCCTATGCAAGAATTTGTGACGTTTCTACACACGAACTGTGTGCTCTGTATATATAAATCTATATATATAAAAGCGAAATACAACTCGCTGATTAATCACGAAATCTCAGAAACTATAACACCTACATACTTAAAATTTGGCAGGTAGGTTCCTTATAGGGACATCCGCTAAGAACGGATTTTACGAAACTCCACCCCTAAGGGGGTAAGACGGGGGTTGGAAGTTTGTATTGAGAAAACTACTTTTACCTACACGCGGATGAAACCACAGAAGCTTTTAAAATTGATATTAATAAAATCAATTTTATTTTGTTACATAATAAATGATAGATATTCAAAACTTATTATACATAAATTACATATACATAATACAGAACAAATGATCGTGCTTATCACACAAACATTTGTCTTGGGTGGAAATCGAAACCGCGACCTCCAGCATAACCAGCCAGGACCACTAACCACTAGACCAACAGGCTCGTCAGTACTAAAGCCACTGGAAGTCTAGACCATTAAAAAACCTTCACAATACACCCTGAACAATCTAAAAAACAAAAGAACATAAAAACTTATCAATCACAACGGAAACATATAACATGGTAACAGATCAGTGAGACTCAGTTGTTCGGCCTCAGAACAAAGTGATAAATTTTTATAACCCCGACTGGCATTTGATGGTTCGCATCCTTTGTGAGGCGATCAAATTAAGTTTCGCAATAGTTTGTATTTTGTTATGAAGGTTCTAAGCGAAAATGCGACGCAAAAGCTGCATTTTAACTACAGCATACGAGTTGCAAGTCGCGAGTTCAAACCCAGCCAGGCTTTACTTGGTGTAATTTCTTTCATCACTATATTGCTCTCAAAACAGTGAAGGAACACATCGTGAGGAAACCGGCGTGTCCTAGAACCAGAAATTCGAAGATATGTGACTTCCACCAATCCGCATTGGGCCCGCGTAGTGGATTACGGACCATTCCCTCTCCTAGTGAGGAGGCCTGAGTCCCAACAGTGGGAACATATAACAACATGGGCTGATACGGCCGTTTATGACGCAAAAATCGTACATTTCAACACTCTGAAAGGAATCAAAATTCATAGGGTACTTCCCGTTGACCCAGAATCCTGTTTGGCATAAAGCAAGCTCTTATAATATAGGAATAAATCTGAAAACCGTAAATTTGTAGTTACGTAACAAAAAAAGTTTGTACTTGCCCTGTTTTTAGTAGATAGTTTACTTAGATCAAATTGAGACACTATAAAAAAAAATAGGTTTAATACCAAGTCATTGATGTTTAAAAATCATCCCTCAGCCCATCTCTACTATACTAGATCCTGGGCTACTCATAATAAACTACTTAGAGGTTTCATGTTTCAGTTTACCACATCATTTTTAGGGCTTCGTACCTCAAAAGGAAAAACGGAACCCTTATAGGATCACTTTGTTGTCCGTCCGTCTGTCTGTCTGTCAAGACCCTTTATCTCGGGAACGCGAGGACGTATCGAGTTGAAATTAAAACCAAATACTTAAGTCTGCGGTCCCTTGAAGCTGTGAAAAAATCAAACTTCTAAGTTAAAACAAAAAAAAAAATGCTATACCGCTATAATGCTATGTATTTATATGCTATAGCTTTATTGCATATCATATTGGCTTAAATTGCATGTCGAGGAGTCTCCATTTAGGCATATAAATGCCTGTAGTTGAAGGCTCCGCTCTACCCTTACATTATAAATATTGAACTAACTAGTAGAGACAAAAAGGAAAAAAAAACAGAGTAAAAAGTAAGTAAGTTAATGGATAAAAAGATGAATTTATGTAGCAAAAAAATTATATTTGGACACTCAAAGGAACCAAAATTCTAGAGGTCTTCCCTTTGACCCAGAATCCTGAAATTTTGCATAAAGCAAGGTCTTATAACACAAGTATAGGAATAAATCTGAAAACAGAAAATTTGTTGTCATGTCACAAAAAAAAATAATTGCGATTTGAAAAAAACTTCGAGACTCCAATCGGGAATTGAAATCTTTACATAGGTAAGTTTGTACGAAACCCTCAGGGCGCCAGTCCGACTTGCACTTGCCCAGTTTTTTAAATCAAAAACCGATTAGTGCTAACTGTAACAGGCCTCCATTCATAAAGTTCCCACTGACATCTGACAAATCGTTACGTTTAATCACAGAACACAGTTCTTTATGCATCAGTCATAACCTTGACCTCAGCGCTTGTCAGAACATTATGCAAATGGTTTTCGGTAAAAATAGTTATGTTTTTATGGAAGTTTTGTAATCGTAATAACGCTATAATGTTTTTGTAATGTATTTTAGGCTAACAGTTGTTTTCATACTTTTTGCGAGATAAGAGATAATATAGCATAGCAAGATAATATAGCAACTTATAACGAAAAACTACAATGAGAAGATCTTTTAACGTAACGTACTAGTGAAACGAGAGAGATTTTTATTTATCCTCGCATCGGAACGCCTTGCAGCAATTACACCAATGCACAATGGAGCACAATGAGATCTCGCTTCATTTTCGATCAGATTTTTACAGACTAAAATCTACCATGCTCCTTCAGTTACGAAACCGGTTTTCAAAAAACCTATAAAAACCGTTTTTTTTTTTTTCGAAAACCGATAACACCGGTTCTCATTAAAAAACCGATTACGTTAAAGAAAATCTTAAATAACAATTTGTGTGAATGAAATGTTGATCGGGCAGTGTCTTAAGTCTCTCTCGGGAAACATTTCGGGAATATTTGACGAAATGTGTGTGTGAATTAAATATGTTTTTTATAAACCAGAGCTATTTGGATTACTCTTTTTTTTTCTCTTTAATTATAACATCATTTCTGGCAGTTTTGAGTACTGTTTGCGGCCTACCCAAATGTCCTTTCTTTGGTATTGTTCATTAAATCGTTGAGCTTCTTTGTAGTCCTGAGTTGAGCTACACGAATACTGACAAATGCTTGCACTGACTGGACAGGTCCGCTCAGAACTGTGTGGTTCTTTCTTCAAAAGACCATCTCTGGCTCCAACCTGCATGGTTCTCATATGATTTGACCATTACATGATTGTTATATGGACTTTAAAATAGACTTTGACCCCTGAGTTTGTTTCGATGTTTCTTATCAGGGTAATCAGCTAGGAAACACCGGCTTCATCTAGTTTAAATTGACAAAAAAAAATTGACGTGTAAAAGTGTTTTTAAAAAAACCTACTTACAAAATAAATATCATTTATGATTTGTTGGAAACGGACACATTTATATTTTGTGATTGTGATTTGCTTGATCACTATTTTCTAGTGTAATTTTTGTGAATATAATATCAATTATTTTACGTAAAAAACTAAATACTAATAATAAATTTAAACTAAAGCTTGGATAAAAATTTGTTGTTTTTTTTTGAATTTTTTTTTAATTAGCTTATTGGTAAAAATCGGTTTTAGAAACTGTAATCGGTTCATATCACTAGTTGCCCTTTACGTTCCAGTACCGCGGTAACTCTTTCTACAATATCACACAGCCCAAATGCGTTAGACCTAAACATGCAACATAGTTTAACATCTAATTCACACTATGACCTGACCTAGAAAACTAAATATTGCAATTCTTGACACATAACACGCAATGCATTGTCAAAAGATGAAAAAAAAAACTCAATATTACATATTGTAAAATTTTGTATGCAAAACTTAATTTGATGAAGGATTAACCGCATTTTCTTTTTCTGAATGTTATTATGTTACCTTTGTTAGAATAAACATTTTATTTTGAAACTAATTTTAATACTAATATATTTTTATTTCGACAGGTAAACACAACACAGTATCAAAAAAATGATTTCCTCAGTCAGAAGGGTAAGTTTGTTATTATTATTTTTATTTATTTCTGTAAATAATAAAGTAAAGAAATCTGAGGAGAAATTCCTCTATTTTTAACATCGTTCATCGTTACACTACAATATAGGATGGTGCGGATGACAGCTGTCGGATTTATACAATGTAGCTACCTATCCTTTTCTCTCATATTAAAGATGCATATTTTCGTCCTACTGTCATCCTACACATGCTATGTAAAATAGACTTTAGTATCAAATAGGTATTTGTGGTATTTGTAAAGAAAAACAATATTTCTTACATTTTTGACATTACCTGTCAACGTCACAGTCACATTAACTGTCATCAATATTAAATTACTTTTTTTGTATTCGCTTGGATACTAAATCTTTTAAGTCATGACTTCGTATGGAGTAGTTACTTTGAGTGCTATTAGAATACGAATGTAAAACATTCTAATAGGTACTCACACAAAATTGCGACTTGAATTTAATAGTTTTTTATGAATATTTTTTCCTTTTTTCTGTACGGAGAAAATAGCTTACCACAGATTCTTAGAACTGTTATTTGCATACTACCTTTACTAATAAATATTGATAGGTACATATTACATTATTCTATAATACGGATCTCACCATCTTAAATCTTAACTTTAATCGAACTTAACCTGCACTTAAATTTATCAATTACATCAAAACAATATCTCTATATAAATCTCAATCAATCAATGACTCGTTGAAACAATCACTATTTTTTAAGATACACTTGAATGTAGACAAATTAATAAAGTTATTAAACACAATAAGAGTGGAAGGTCAAAAATAAGTTAAAAAAAATATTTCTCACGCAAATCCATTGTTTCATCAAACTATGGAAACAACCATTGATCATGTTAATACTAGACGTTGGCATAAACAATCGAAATTATTAAAGAATATAAACACAGACGTCATCACGCTATGGTAAGTAGGAAGTTAGCAAAGATTCAAGATTCAAAGCATTTTATTTCAAATAAACCATTTACAGGCACTTTTGAATTGTCAAGAAGTCAGTCAGTCAGAAAAATGATGCTAATTGCACATTTCAAAACGTAGATCTCCAGATTGTAGCTATCAGGAGTCACAGACTCTGGCAAGAAATTCCAATCCTTAGCTATGTGAAAAGAATCATTAACACGCTCTCTGACTTTTATTGTACTTTTATGTAGAAGCCAATCTGGCGAGATTCAACGCCGCCAAAACACAAGCGTGTCTGTTCACCGCCAAAAGGAGCCCGTTCATCTTAGCTTCTGCTTTTCATAATGTATCTCTGGAATGCACCGGAGTTGCAATTTTGGTTTAAGAGAACCTTAACCAATGTATCAACTTCAGTAATTGTATCCAACGTTCTTTAAAAGTTCCAACAAATATCTTAATCAAATTGTTATATACAGCCGAATCAGAGAATCGCCAAACTTAAGTGGCAAAGGCAGGGCACATTGCTCGCAGAACAGATGGTCGATGTGGCCGAAGGGAAGACACAGCGTTGAAATGCCTCCCACAAGGTGAACCGATGACCTGGTGAGGGTCACGGGAATCCGATGGATGCGAGACGCACAAGATCGTTCGTTATGGCGATACTTGAGGGAGGCCTATGTCCCACAGTGGACGTCTATCGGCTGAAATTATGATGATGATGATGATGATATAACCGAAATGACCACTCTGTAGCACATGTCTTAATTAATAATAATAATTGCCGAATGTGTGAGTACCTAATGTTGTGTGAGAATGAATTAATTTGTGTGTTTGTTTTGCATGTTATTTTTTTTATTAAACCTCCACAAGTTCCTCTGTAGCATCATAGGAAAGCGATATTAACCATATTACGAGTTTCTTCTTGCATTCAATCCGGTCAATGGATAGATACTTAAATCTTTTTTAATCCTATTATACAGTTATAGGTATATCTGACTGGCCTGTTGGTCTAGTGGTTTGTGGCCCTGACTGCTATGCCGGAGGACGTGGGTTCGATTCCCACCCAGGACAAATGTTTGTGTGATGAGCAACGATCATTGGTTCTGTGTCTGGGTGTAATTTATCTATATTATGTATGTATTTAGAAATATATAAGTACGTTTATCAGTTGTCTAGTACTCATAACACAAGCTCTGCTTAACTAGGGACTAGACGGCGTTGTGTGATAGTTATAATAGGTAATAATAATAATAATATATTTATTTGCTAAAAACACGGTATACAAGATGGTAAAGGAAAACAATTAGGAGCAAACATGTTTTGCTAAGTATTAGCATGCAAATATTTGTTATGTACATAGTAACATACAGAGATATTTGTCAACACACCATTATCGACAATTTTTTTGGTATTAAAGTTCTAAAGGTCTTCGACTTTGAAAACAAAACACTTAATCAACAAATCAAAACCTTATTTTTTTATCTATATTTTAAACACACATTAAAATAGTATAATAATAATATAATTAAATGCAAACTTTAAAACTTAGATAACTAGATTACAAAGCATTCCTGAAGTGGAAGGACTGACATGTTTTTTTATTTAGAAATTCACCTATTCACATAGTTGTGGAATATTATTAAAATATTATTAGTTATGGGCTCAAGTGGGCAAAATGACGACGTGTAGCTACAGTAGAACGCGGTTTTGTATCACAGGTCAGACCGGCGTCTGCTGGCACATTTTTCTGGTTCGTAGGATAGCTGGTTATGATTACGGAGCACCGCTTGAGAAATAAACAACTGACAGTTAAGACTGGGCACAGAGGAAAACGAACGTAATTACATTGATAACGTTTGAATAAATTAAGTCACAATTTGGCGCCAACTTTAGCACAAAGAAATCGTTTTCTCGTCGATAACTCTATATCTAGTATTTTTAATTCGTTAAGGGGTCACTTAAAGTGCTTAAAAACATGTCTGCATAATAAACCCATAAAAAACAATTTGATATATTGCATTTTATTATTTATTTCAATTGAAAGTTGTTTTTGCGAGTTTATCTAATTGTGAAAGTGTACCGATTTCATTTATTTTTTGCATTTATGTATGTATGTGTGCTTCATGACTCTTAAATTGCTGGCGATATAATGATGTCTATTTTTTTGATTGATTGGTCTATGATTAGGTTTGGAAATAAGTTAGTTTTAAATGTGAGGTGTGTTTATGAAATGATGCATTATACAGTGATCAGACTTGCCGGTGTACTATTAGACGTTGGTTTTTGGTGGATCTGTATAATGCGGTAATTGCCACACATTGCAAATTACTTAGCGATTTTAATTCCAATAGGTATCTATGTTGCCATTGGGTACGGCTTATAAATACAGTACAAAGTTGTTTTTTAGGGTTCCATACCTAAAGGGAAAGACTCCGCTATCCGTCCGTCTGTCTGTCCATCTGTCACTAGGCTGTATCTCATGACCCGTGATAGTTAATAATAATAACAATTTATTTATTTCACAGACAACAAAAGATCCATAGTGTTAGTAAACAATTGCCTTAAACCTAGTGTTAAACGGTTGAAATTTTCACAGATCATGTAAGTATTTCTGTTGCCGCTATAATAGCGAATACTAAAAACAAAATAAAATAACTAGGTTTTTAAGGGGGCTCTCATACAACAAACGTGATTTTTTGCCTTTTTTATAGATAATGATGATACGGAACTCTTCGCGCGCGAGTCCGGCTCGCACTTTGCCGGGTTTTTTTTTCTTTCTAGACTATTGTTTGATTAAAAAAAAAAACAATTATGGACCTTATGTAATGTAATACTCAATAAGCACCTGAAAACGTATTTATTATTATTATTGATAGGCTCTGCGTGTTCTGCCCAATTCCATTTCATTTGGCGGCTGAGTTACATGTAATATATAAACAGCTTGACTGATTTTTATATTTTTTTGTGTACATTTGGTAGGTCTGAGAATGTCAGCAAACCGTAGGGGCCCAGCAGGGTCGAAGCCTACTGGGCCAAAGGTCTGCTTCTGAAAGGAAGACTCGGCCCTAGTATGAAAGGCAACGAAGGAACAGGAGTGGGTTTTTAGAGTCAGTAAAAGTCTGACACACCCTCGCGCTCCGCTCAAGAGCGGGGGATGTCATTGGATGATTATTCCCGCCGAAAAAAAAAGGACTGAGAATAGGTCGTAGGTATTTTTGTCCTCCTACTTCCACGGTAAGAAAAAAAAAATATTGCCTAGGACCTATTCTTTTTTTTTTCTTTGATTGGTAGAAAAACGTTTTACAATAATCAGCTAGACAGCTAGTTAGTACCTATAGTATGAACCTAGCCGACAATTTCCTAAAACTCCTAAAAACTTCGAAAGTTATTTTTTTTTACACAACTATCCCACAACGCCATCTAGCCCCAAGCTAAGCAGAGCTTGTGTTATGAGTACTAGACAACTGATAAACATACTTATATATTTCTAAATACATACATATTATAGATAAATTACACCCAGACACAGAGCAAATAATCATGCTCATCACACTAATATTTGTCCCGGGTGGGAATCGAACCCACGACCTCCGGCATAGCGGTCAGGGCCACTAACCACTAGACCAACAGGCCAGTCAAAAATGATTTTCTTAATAGTACTTAAAGTATAAATAAGATATCTATGAATAGCCGGAAAAGCAATCCTTAATCTAGTTAAAAACTCATCCAAATAAAATCGGAATTTATCAATAAATGCAGTCATAACCAAAACAGTCGTATACTTATGTATGACTAACATCCATCCAAACACATAAGAATCTCATCCGTAAACCATTAACCCAAATACCAAAAATTAAATGCAAGTTCCTTAATTCGACCAAAAGATGGCATGCCAATCATTCGGCCCTTTAACGTGATATTTTTTTATCTGTGGAAAGGATTCTAGTCGCCTCCTAAATGTCAGTTGATGTCCTCAGGCATTCTAGAATGAATGAAATATATTACTAGGTTACAAGTAGTACTATGGATCAGTAAATGGGCGTAGAAAAAGTATGGCGAGTAGATACCGAGGTATCCAGTATACATTTTAGATCAGCCTGTAGATTCTTCATATAAGGGAAACGAGTCATGTTATACTAAAAAGGAATTAGGATTTAATATCACGTTTACTTTTTTTTTATTGAGGTGATTTGAGAAACTTACGAGTTGTTGGTCGCGAGTTCAAACCCAACCAGGCGCATTAGTTTGTGTAATTTATTTTATCACCACTGCTCTCAATCTCTCCCTTCACCTTGAAGGAAAACGTCGTGAGGAAACCAGCATGTCCTAGAACCAAAAATTCGAAGACATGTGACATTCACCAACCCGCACTGGGCCTGCGTGGTGGATTACGGCCCATCCCTCTCCTAGAAAGGAGGCCTGGGTCCCCGCAGTGGGAACATTAAAAAGTTAATTATGCTATATGCTATGGGTAGTGATCTAATGACTTCTCCTAGAGGATGCCCTCTCGCTCCACCCTAGAGCGAAACTTCAACACCTCACACGTGTCAGGCTTTCACTAACTAAAACCTGCATCCTTAATTGCCCTTTGCGTTCCAAGATCACTGTATCCCTTTCAGATATTCCATGTGGGCCTAGCGGGCAAAGGCCCTATTGAGCTCCTACGGTTTTACTGACATATTTGAGGCGCGCAAGGAATATTACGTACCATCACGTTTTCTCACTGAAACACAAAAATAAAACGTAAATATGCATCTCACCAAAAGGATTTCTACATTTTCTTTCAACGTTCAAATACCGAAAAAAAATACAAATCAGATTTTAATTATGAGCAAGTAAAACTACGTAACAGCCATATCAATCAATGTGATACTGTTCTAATTTCCAAAGACCTTTTGAAAACATTAAATCAATTAGCTATCCATTTCAATTGAATTACGATAATCATTAATCTTACAAACACCTATGAATTGGATTACATAGAATATATCTTCTTCAAAATCAATTTCAATAGATTTGACGTAAATTAATTGAAAAATAATTGATTTCCATAACTTTTCGAGGACTACATATGCAATAAAAATAAATGAATATGAATGGATGATCTATTGGTAGATATAAATATACTGAATAAAAGTAACATAGACAGTAATTTACAATCTGTCTGCTTAGTTATGAGATAGCTCCTAATGGCGAATTTTTTGTATTAAATTGGATCAATTTGCCTGCTGCGGTCTTCCCGTCCAACTATAATTTAGGTGTCTTCAAGGCTAGCGTGAATAGGCTCTTAATAAACTAGTGCGCCTCACCATCAATGATTGCATCACTGCTTACCATCAGGTGGGATCGCAGTCAAGCACTGGTTTATATCAAATAAAAAAAAATGGAAATTAAAATTCTTCCTCTCGAATCGATGGCTTTCTCTTCGCTCGAAGTTTTTGGGCCCAGTATGTTGTTGTTTATAGCGGCGTCAGTGGAGTTTTTAGGTCCTCCAAATTACAGATTTCTGGACACTTTGGGCACTCCTTGGGTGCGCAGTCTATTGATTGCTTTCCTTAGAGGCCAGTGCAGATCGCGTCCGGGTGGTAGATGTTCCCGGAGTTGAACGAAGTCGGTCGGTGGTGGGTGGCATTGTTGGTGGCATTCAATTATGTATTCTAAAAGTTTTTCTGCGTACCTCTAAACTGGTGACCCCGATGTGTACAATATCACTTTTTCTACAGAAATTGAAAAACCTCACGCTTACGCCAACAAGGAAATTAGTAGAAAAACTAAATATCAAGTAACAAGTAGTTAAATAGGGAAACTATTAAAAATTAAAAAAAAATATATATATATTTATTTCACATAGGCCTAAATGGGCACTTATAAAACGTCAGAAGCTAGAGTACGGTTCCAAATTGGTCGTTTCCTATGGAGAAGAACCGGCAAGAAACTCCATGGTTACTCGTTAAAAATAATGGTTTATATTACAATATTTCCATATTACAGTATTAGATATTATGTTCTGAAGACATGGTCTCTAAAGAAATATTTCGATGAACTAAGCCTATGATTGATGAGTTTGCAGTTTGTCGTTAACACACATGAGGAAGCTTATATTACTCACATTATGCCGCATTACATTAATATTATATATATCGCTCACATTAATATTATAAAGACGAAAGTTTGTGCGTGTGTGCATTATATGTGTATGTACGTTTGTTAATCCTTTACATTGAAACTGCTGCAAGGATTTGAATGAAATTAAGCACACGGATGCATGAGGATATCCGCAGGAGAACCAAGGTTACCGACATAGCACGTAGAATCGCCAAACTTAAGTGGCAATGGGCAGGGCACATTGCTCGCAGAACGGATGGCCGTTGGAGCCGAAAGGTTCTGGAATGGTGACCATCTACCGGAAGACGTAGCGTTGGAAGGCCTCCTACAAGGTGAACCTATGACCTGGTAAGGGTTGCGGGAATTCGATGAATGCGAGACGCACAGGACCGTCCATTGTGGCGACACTTGGGGGAGACCCATGTCCAACAGTGGACGTCTTTCGGCCGAAATGATGATGAAGAAGCACACGGGTAGATCATGTCTTGAAATAGCACATATGATATTATTGTACATAAGATTACTGTGACAAGTTGTAATGTTGTAATATAATACAAATAATTATATAATAATATATAATATATTCCACAACTATCACACAACGCCGTCTAGTCCCAAGCTAAGCAGAGCTTGTGTTATGGGTACTAGACACCTGATAAACATACTTATATATTTCTAAATACATACATATATGTATAGATAAATTACACCCAGACACAGAACAAATGATCGTGCTCATCACATAAGCATTTGTCCTGGGTGGGAATCGAACCCACGACCTCCGGCATAGCAGTCAGGGCCACTAACCACTTGACCAACAGGCCAATTACAAAAGTAAAACAAAAATTAGAACATTACTTCTACAATAACGCGCATCAAAATTCGGTACTTTATAATCTCACCGTGTCGTGCCGAAAAATTGTGAACGGATATGACCTGGCTACCAATCAATGTCTAGTTCTACAATTTGTCTGACTTTATACAAACAAACTTAATGGCAACAGTATTATTTACTTTTTTCAAAGTGTCAACCACTTAACAAATAGTGGTTGGAACAAATTCGTGCAGATATTTTATTTAACACTAAACGCGGGTTGATAGTTTGACCCTCTGTCGACGCTATCACTACAACATTGCACTTTCTAGTACCTGAACGGCAAGAAAATTGTAATTTTAGACTTCATACATCATCCAAGGATGTCAAGTAGTGCCGGGAGCGTATCCGAATATTTATAGTTTATAATATATATATTTAAATTATTATTGATAGGCTCGCGTTTGACCACTATCTCACCTGATGGTAAGCGATGATGTGGCCGACGATGGAGCACGCTTGCCTAGAAGTATTCTATTCACTCTTGACTTAAAGACCTCTAGGTTGTAGCTATCACGAAATTATTTAACAAAAGCCTTCGGATATTATCTACATATATAAAAGCGAAATACCACTCATTGATTAATCACGAAATCTCAGAAACTATAACACCTACAAACTTAAAATTTGGCAGGTAGGTTCCTTATAGGGTTTAGACATCCGCTAAAAATGGATTATCCGAAATTCACCCCCTAAGGGGATGAAACGGGGGTCCAAGTTTGTATGGAGATACCGACTAAGCTAGTATTTTATAGATAGTGAAAAAAAATAACGTATTTTTTCCTTATTTTATTCTTTTATTTTGTAAAGGTTTAGGCTAATGGTTTTGTAATATAGATGAGCAGTACAGATACATCTTAAGAAACCTGTGCAATACAGTGTACTATCAAATTACCTTGTCCATAAGTCCACAAGAGAAACGATCCGAAGACTGCTTTATATGTGCCTAGTTAGCCATTAATAGCTCATCATTTGCTTTCCGTTAATACCAGTAATAACAGAATTTACCACGTTTATTTAAGTTGTATGTTTTTATAAAACACTAATTTGAATGAGACTTTTTGTTTTAGTTATATAAACTAGTGCTTGACTGCGATCCAACCTGATGGTAAACAGTGATGCAATCGTTGATGGTGAGGCGCACTAGTTTATTAAGAGCCTATTCACTCTAGCCTTGAAGACACCTAAATTATAATCGGACGGGAAGACTGCAGCAGGCAAATTGTTCCAATCCATCTACTGTAACTATAGTTAGTTATTTTTTAAATGAAAATTATTAATCCTTCGATGTAAAAGACGAGATGAAACGCTTAGTCCGGACCGTAGAGGTGTTAACAACGTAAGGGTGGAAACTCGCCGCATAGTCGGGTTGTCCGACGGTAGAACGTAATTCCTGTGCACACTCTCCAAAGTGCATCCTGTGAAATACCGAAAAGCTGGCTACCCTACGCCTTTGTTTACTTTTTCTACACCTATATTTTTATCTTTACCAAAAAAAACGTTTGTTCCGTACAAACTTACCTATGAAAAAAGTTCAATTCCCGAATCGAGTTACGAAGATTTTTCCGAATCGCAAAAAAACATTATTTTGGTGACGTAACTACAAATTTACAGTTTTCAGATGTATTCCTATACTTGTGAGATCTTGCTTCATACCAAATTTCAGCATTCTAGGTCAACGGGAAGTACCCTATGAATTATGATTCCCTTGAGAGTGTCGAAATACACGTTTTTTGCGACATAAACGGCCGTATCTTTTTTTTTTCATTAACTAAGAAGTTTGATTTTTTCACAGCTTCAAGGGACCGCAGCCTTAAGTATATGGTATTTCAACTCGATACCTCCATGCGTTCCCGAGATAAAGGGTCTTGACAGACAGACGGACGGACGGACAACAAAGTGATCCTATAAGGGTTCCGTTTTTTCCTTTTGAGGTACGGAACTCTAAACATATCCGAAAAAATATCGACACCTAGACACATCCCTAGCGTAACACTTTCATACAACATCGAGTCGTCTAATCGCATGACGACATGCAATTTATTACAACTTTATACCGCCACTAAATCATTCGAAAATCGCCTTAAATTTGTAAGGGACAAGAGTTATGGCGGTTGCACAAACATATGAAGACCTATCAGGCAAGATTGTATGAAGATGGGAGCCATTCATAGTATTTATAATGAGTTGACATTATAATGGTAAATTATAGGTTCCAAAAATTTACAGATACAAACAGTTATAGTTTAAATAATGGTTATAATAGGAAACAATATTACCTAATAAGATACAAAGTAAAGTTAAAGTTAAAATTAAAGTAAAAATACGGCTGGTAGATTATACTAGCGTGTGACAGTGCTAGTGTGTAGCGTGTGTGATTTTGAATGAAAATTATTTTGACTTTTTATTTTAATTTGACTTCGATTATTATTATGTTTTTTTTTTTTTATTTCTTGTATTTGTTTGACATTTTTTATTATTTGACATTATTATGTACCTAATCATTTGTTGACAAATTGTATGTAACATTCTGTAAATGACTTGTAAGAATCCCTTACCAATAAATTACTATGACTATGACAATGACTATGACTGCGTGTCCATTGAACAAGAACTGTACAAAATCAGTGAGCCCTGCCTTTTAAACTAGGGTTATTCTGTATCTTAAGAGACAGTGGTCAGCTATTAAATTTCTCCGGTAATCCGTCAAACGACTCCTAAAGATATTTTACAAACAAGAACAAAACTTGTGGAATGTGTCGGTCTACCATAGATTTGAGGGAAATTGGAGAAGGGTTAAGAGGGCCCTTTTCCACTCGCCTATCGTCAACATCGAGCATGGTTAAGCTTGTTGCTTCATCTAATGCAATAAAACCTGATGTTTGATGAAGAGGCAATGCAAAAAAAGAGAGATAACGCCTGAAAACTCTGTGGGCATTTGGTAATTCCATGATTTACTCGAATATTTCACGAAACTTGTTTCAGGAAATACGTGATTTTTTTAAACTCAAAAGTTTTTTAGTAAAATTGTTCTCATTCAAAATCTCGATTAAATGTGCAAGGCTTCTATTGATGTACTTTTTTATATTTTTAATATAAGAGTAAGTATACAAGATGATAATAACGTACAAGTATCTAAAAAAACAGTTCAAAAAATCTTCAGTGAATTTATTTTAAAAAATTAAAAACCTACATTTTCAATACACTTACTCGAAAACACGCTCTTATCCCCCGGTTTTAGGCACGCAATAGACTGTTTTCCGCACTAGTGCAGAAAAGTGCGCGTGCTCTCCCCCGCCACAATTTTATTAAATTTATCGTATCAGGCTGGGCTCGCGTCGACCCTCACGAGTCGCCGGTCCCGTTTATTCATTTCGTAAGTTTATTGAAAAAAGTTGTTTGATACACGTGCAAATTTGTCACTGCAGCCCTCGGCTCCATAACACACTCGCCTACGGCTCGTGCGAATTCCGCCTCGGTCGCAATTATTATTATTATTATCTATTTATTTCAAGTACCAAAGGTTCATTTTAGTTACATAAACACATACAGACAATATATATCATAAAAATTACATAAAATAATGTTAAAATTAAAATTAAATTAATTTAAATTACATTGGATTATCATTAAATTGCATTGAATTGTCATTGGATTATCATTAAATTAAATTGAATTTTATTACAACGTCAGTCAGTCAAACATTAAAATTATTAATTAAAATTCAAATAAATGTCATTATTATAAACTTTCAAAAATGACAAACTTTCTGCACTTGTATCAAAATGTATCTATTATTTCTATGCTCATATCATCTATGCTCTATGGTCACATCAAAATTCCTGTAACATAACACACTATCTATGTTTTTTATGTAATGTAATCTAAGCACATAGTCATAACAATGTTATGTAAAGAATAAGTGCTTCTTATTAGAATAACTGCTGTCCCCCTTGTGTAAGACCGTAATGTTTTGACCGCTACAGGTCAACATCTTAGGAATTTACAATGTTATTTTTAAGGAAGCTCTTATCATAATGCACTCAGTGATCTTTGACTTTGCCGTGGAATGTAAGATAGTAAATAGACTGGCTACCTGTTCCAACTGTTTCTAACTTTAGTTTTGTCTCTTCGTTCATTGAAGATTCAATCTCTCTACACTAATAATATAAAGAAGTGAAGTTTGTTTTTTTGTTTGTAGGAGGTAATCTCCGAAAGTACTGGTCCGATTGCTAAAATTTTTTCAATACACTTACTCACAAACCCGCTCTTATCCCACCGCTTTTAGGCACGCAATAGACTGCTTTCCGCTCTAGTGCAGAAATAGCGCGTGCTGTCCCCCGCCACAATATTATTACATGTATCGCATCAGGCTGGGCGCGCGTCGACCCCCACGAGTCGCCGGTCAACCCCCGTTTATTCATTTCTTCGTAAGTGTATTGAAAAAAGTTGTTTGATACACGTGCAAATTTGTCACTGCAGCCCTCGGCTCCATAACACACTCGCCTGCGGCTCGTGCGAAGTCCACCTCGGTCGCAATGACAAACTTTCTGCACTTGTATCAAAATGTACTATTTCACCTTTAGAAATAGTGCTTTATTCCTGAGTGACATAGGCTATATTTTATGTATCCGGGTGGAGCCGCGGGTAAAAGCTAGCTTTCTAAGTTAACAAAAAATAAAAGATACGGCTGTTTTTGTCGCAAAAAGCGTATATTTCGAGACTCTCAAGGGAATCAAAATTTATAGGGTACTTCCCGTAAACCTAGAATCCTGAAATTTATAAGTAAGAAAACTTCATTATGATCCCCATAGCCCTAGTGTTTGAACTCCAAACAGCCTGAAAATGTTTTTTTTATCTAACCCACTCCTGGGCAAAGACCTCCCCCACGTCCTTCCAGACTTTCTTCTCCCGGGCGATCATCTCGCCACCTGCACTTTCTAGGCCGGCCCCGACGGTGTTTTCCTTCTGCAGGCACCCACTGCATGGCGACACGCTTGCCCAGCGGCCTCTATGTATGCGGCTGACGTGACCCGCTCAATCCCATGAAAACAAACCACGAAAAAAACCTTTAGGCGCGATTGGTCCAATTCACGATTGGTCCAATTCGCGATTGGTCCAATTTGCGATTGGTCCAATTCACCTATTCGCGATTGGTCCAATTCGCAGTTCGCAACAGTCCAATATAAAGAATTTCCAAAATTAAATAAAATAACCCATTTTATTGCATTAAATTTAAATAATAAAATATATTTATTAAAACCATATTAGTAGCCAATATCTTGTGTTACAAGCTCCTACCTACCAATAATTATTAACATTAATCTAGCAAAAAATCAAAAACATTATTTAAAAAAATAATGTGAATAAAACTTATTTACTTATTTAAAAAAAATAGTAATAAAAAATAATCAAAAAAATAAGAAAAACCCTAAACATGTAACTCTCGAAAAATTACAAGATATTTACGCCAATTGAAGTTTTCTCAAGAACTGTGCTCAACTTGTCAATAAAATAGCCATTGAGATCTACGCATTGATCTTGAAAGCAAAATTAAATTCCCGTACAATTTATACAGTACTCCAACATCCCACGAAATACCAAGATAAAGTGGCCGCTTGCCATACAAAGCGTTCGGTACAGTATAGCGAATAGCAGTGCACTCACACGATATTATTACATTTAAATTGACACAGAATCGTGCCGAATTGCGGCGGCGCGACCTCGTGTGCGCAAGCAGTGCTAGGGTCACCACGTTTAGTAAGACAATTTGAATATTAGAAAATAAATGTTATTGGTCTAAACCAGTGTTTTCCAATCTTTAGTTCACGACCAGAAGTCAGAAATGTTTATTTTATTAGTCCAATTACAGGCACTTTTGAATTGGTAAAAAAAAATCTCGGGGGTCAAGTGAAATTGACAAGTGAGGTTTACCCACCCTACGCTACAAAAAAGTATTTAATTCAATAATAAAGCTGTGCCTGTTATGACCTAGTACTTTTTCTGATATTTGTTCTATTTTTGACACGCAAATTGTGTGCAATTTGAAATATAAATCGACTTAGACTTCTAAATTTAAAAAGCGTTTATAAGTGCGCACTGTACAGTGCACGCCCGCTCAACGCAATGTTACAGTCCTAGGGGGTCGCCACTATTTAAAAGGAGTCACGTATTCAAAAAGATTGAAAAACACTGGCCTAAACTGTAAACTTTTTGTAATTTATTTAGCTCAACAATGTAGGATGACATTATTTCTTTATTCTGTGGTCATTTTAAAATTTAACGTTGAATATTTGAGCTGTCAGCAAAATCGTAGGGGTTCAGCAGGCTCGAAGCCTATCTATCTATCTATTATATTTAGGTATGGTTTCCACACTTAGTCCTATGTGGACCATTGTACGTGAACCATGGCGGCCATAACCTTAGGTGGGCTTATTCCAACCAGCCTACCTCTCTCCAAAAACAGATTAAGCCTCTTAGGTTTTTCAGGGCATCAATAAGGGAGTTCGGGGATCCTAAGGTTCGTGTGCGTATTTCAGTGACACCTGTGCAGTCTATAGCACATGTGCAATTGTCTCCTCCCCCTCCAAACATGCTCTGCACAGGGGACTGTTTGTGATGCCTATTGTGTGGAGGTGCTTATTCAGTGTGCAGTGTCCGGTGGTGATCCCCGTCACCAGGCGCAGGCCGCCTCTGTCCAGTCTTATGAGTTAGGAGGCCCGAAGCCTTCTGGAGCCATGGGTTGACTTCCGAAAGAACCCTAGGGTCCAAGATCGCAAGGCTAAGAAGTAATAGGTGTGGTTTTAGTCAGTAAAAGTCTGACTCGCCCTCCCACACCGCCCTAGAGCAAGAGGAGTCATTGGATGATTAACCATCATCATCTCATCTTCCTGCCCTGATCCGGTTTTATTTGGGGTCGGCACAACACGTTTTTTTCTTCCATTCTGTCCTGTCACTCGTCATACTATCACTAACTCCCCTTTCTTTCATATCACTTCTCACACAATCCGTCCATCTTTTCTTTGGCCTCCCTCTCCCTCTCCATCCATCCACATGTAAATTCATAACTCTTTTAGCAACATGCGCTTCATCCCTCCTCTTCACATGACCATATCAAGATAAACGATTCCCTTTCAACTTTTCAGTCACTGGCGCTACTTTCAAACTTCCCCTAATATACTTATTGGATGATTTACCACTTTAAAAAAAAAATACCCTTGAATATTTTAAAACAATTTATATATTCAACATCTAGACTACACTATACGGACCTAAGCGAAAGGTTAATCTGTAAAACTAAGTTGCGTTAGCGAACTTAATTTATAAGAGACGATTAAACCCAAGTTATAGTCATTTGATAGCCTCGGAACATCGTTGTACAGTTTACGATTAGTTTGAATAGAGCATAAACTTTGTTTTATATGTGTGATCGTCAAATGTCTAAACACCCACATTATATTCGGGTAGGAATGTAACATTTGTATTAAAATGGTGTAATAAATTATGAAAATGTTCATCGTATAAAATCTTAGTTTCTAGGCAAAGTGACATTCTTCACGTCAAAGTCTGAAATACCTATATATGGTATTAACACATAAATCTACCCTTTTTAGGAAGAAAATATAAGCGACAGTTTTCGTGTTTTATAGGATTGGAATGTGTCTTCCATAATTAAAAAGTGTTTATGATGAAATCATTCCAAAAAAAAACCTTATTATTAATATATTTATTGAACTAATAGAATAGCTGCTATTAACATCTCTTTATATATATAATTAGTCACTCGCACAAAGTCGGTTCCTAAAACGTGACATATTTATTTTTATTTTTTATTATTACTTAGTTTTTTTTTTTCTATGACAAAAATGTCATTTTATTTTATTGTCATGTCAAATATGTTACTGGTGAAAACAGATTTCCGCTTTTGTTATTAACTTCATGGAATCACTGGTCCCAAAGTCACAGGCTTTAAACCCAGTTTGGGGACCAGGAGATAATACTTCATGCAAACTATATTGTATCCTATTACTGAACCTTTGAACCTTTTGTCTAGGAACATGAAATTTTGCAGGCGAGCACTAAGAAGGGGTTTTAGAAAATTCAACCTTTAAGGGGGTGAAAAGAGGTAATTTAACCCCCTTAAAGGGTCAGAATTGTAAGGAGACCTGACCCCAGATAATGGAGGCAGGGACGGACAAAGAAGATCTATGTGAAAAAAAAACCGGCCAAGTGCGAGTCGGACTCGCGCACCGAGGGTTCCGTACAAACTTACCTATGAAAATAGTTTAATTCCCAAATTGAGTTAGGAATTTTTTTCCGAAACGCAAAAAAAGTTTTTTTTTTGTGAATTAACAACAAATTTACGGTTTTCGATTTTTTTCCTATACTTGTGCTATGAGACCTTGCCTCATGCCAAATTTCAGGATTCTAGGTCAACGGAAAGTACCCTATAAATTTTGATTCCCTTGAGAGTGTCGAAATACACGTTTTTTGCGACATAAACTGCCGTATCTTTTTTTTTCGATAACTCATAAGTTTGATTTTTTCACAGCTTCAAAGGACCGCAGACCTGAGTATATAGTTTTTATTTCAACTCGATACCTCAACGCATTCCCGAGATAAAGGGTCTTGACAGACAGACAGACAGACGGACGGACAACAAAGTGATCCTATAAGGGTTCTGTTTTTTCCTTTTGAGGTACGGAACCCTAAAAATGTGAAGACCCTTAACATTACATTACCTGAACTACCAAGGACTAAAGCCCTAACGAGTAATATCAGTAACACAGTTATCCAATCTCCACACGTCAATCAAAAACTCATTTATAACAAACTTAGAATGGGATCCTAATTTTGTATACGAGCCAGTTGAGACTAATCATCAACCTAGCCTTCTGAATACTGGCAATTTACATGAATCTACTCTATCTGCTCTTCATAATCTAGTTACTGCATAAAGTAGGTCTTTTTTTTAAGGTGGGGAAACTTCAAATGTGTTCTCAAAAAAAAAAACTGTGTTATGTGTGTGTGTGTTTGTAAATGTGTTAAGTAGTTACTTTTTATTTTATTGTTGTTTGCCCTGTGCGAGTTCTCTTCTTTTCTTTTCCTTTTCTTTCTCTCGCTCTAAGGTGAAGTGCAAGGGCATGTTAGGCATTTTTCCAGAACCACGGAATCTTCTCGTGGCCTTAGCGGGCATCGGCCTTACTGACATCTCATTGAGGCGTGCGTGGAACACTACGCACCGTCGACGAATCGAGCTCAGTCCTTACCTGGCTGGACGGCGAGCTAGGCATTGCTCGTCGTCCACAAGCCATCTCCTATGGTGGCCGCGGATCACCCTGCGATAGTCTCAACTAGACTGGCCACAAACTTAGTCACTCAAACTAAATTAGTAACTCAAATTGCTCGTCAAGTTAAGTGTGTTTTAGATGAAATTATCCATCAGCATCATCATTTCAGCCAAAAGAAGTCCACAGCTTCCCCCAAGTTTCGCCACAACGACACACGCCCTCTCGCACTACCCTAGTGCGAGACAAATCATTGCATGAATTCACACCTCAAAACAAAACCCTCGTTGAGACTAATCCGTGTTAATATAAGCGCATGGTCACATTAGCACAATGTTATTGATGTTCGCAAACTTTCCCACGTGGTTCAGATGCATTCTGTGTGGATTCCGGTCTTTGTCTAGCTTTTAAGTCAGGCTAGAATTAATGTAACACTGTACAGAATTTAATAGTAATATTTATTTTTATTCAGGTGTGAATAGATTCAATTCAAAATAAAAAACCGGGCATGTGCGAGCCAGACTCGCGCTGCGAGGGTTCCGTACAAACTTACCTATGAAAACGGTTCAATTCCCGAATTGAGTTACGATTATTTTGTCGAATCGCTAAAATAGTTTTTTTTTTTGTGACGTAACTACAAATTTACAGTTTTCAGATTTTTTCCTATACTTGTGCTATGAGACCTTGCTTCCTGCCTAATTTCAAGATTCTAGGTCAACGGGAAGTACCCTATGAATTTTGATTCCCTTGAGAGTGTCAAAATACACGTTTTTTGTGACATAAATAGCCGTATCTTTTTTTCCGTTAACTCAGGAGTTTGATTTTTTCACAGCTTCAAGGGACTGCAGACCTGAGTACATCCTCATAAAATGTAGTTACCTACCCTTTTCTCTCGTCTCAAATATACATATTTCCGTCCTGCTGTCTTTTTTTTTTAATTGATATAAACTAGTGCTTGACTGCGATCCCACCTGATGGTAAGGTCATCCTACTCATGCTATGTAAAAAGATCTTAAATAACATGTTAATGATAAGTAAATGTTAACGTCATTTTAATTATTATTTAACAGTAGAATTACAGAATTAACATGGTATTTAACGCGAAGACAATTTGTTAAAACGGTCTTTAAGCATTTTATGATACAGTAAGCATTTAGAAGTTGAAGACTCGACTTTGAGTCAGGGGCGTAAAAACCTATGCACGGGACTTGATCTGTCTTTAATGTGTTACGTTAGTAAACATAATCAGCCTTCAATGTCCCCACCAGGGGCGGCCTTAACCGTTATATGGCCCTGGGAGGCAGATCTTTGCGAGGGCTTTTCCTTTTTGCAGGGTATGTGCAAAGTGAGCGACCCCTCCCTCGTTCGTTTGGGCTGTTAAAAATCCTAGAAATACTCGGTTTTGCTCTACCTTTTTTAAGTTTTATTTTCATTTACATACTTACAAATTCTTAACTGATTATATTATACTTACAAATCATTAAACTAACAAACCACTCAATAGTTATATATACAAACTAATATATGTATATACTTTTCTCGACTATAATATAATAATAATAATAATAATATTCCACAACTATCACACAACGCCGTCTAGTCCCAAGCTAAGCAGAGCTTGTGTTATGGGTACTAGACAACTGATAAACATACTTATATATTTCTAAATACATACTTAAATAGATAAATGACACCCAGACACAGAACAAATGATCGTGCTCATCACACAAACATTTGTCCTGGGTGGGAATCGAACCCACGACCTCCGGCATAGCAGTCAGGGCCACTAACCACTAGACCAACAGGCTTGTCTTGGCTTGTGGCTTGGCTTGTTATTATATTCTATGTATACGGTTAGAAATATTTATTCCTCAAAAATAAATTCACTCATTATGAGGAATACAATTCTTGAATACTAAATGCGTTGACATAAGTAGGTACTCAAATAAACTAATAAGTACGAGTAGTAGATGCACAACACTTTTAAAATGTTGTAGGTAACAAGATAAAAATAAACCTACATAATTATTTGTCGTGTAACCAATTAGTAGCTTTGTTTTTTTCCGCCCCCCTAGCCAAGTTACAACCGTTTCGTGTCGAATTCCGTTCTCCAATCGCGATCGGTAACGCCTCGGTGTCAGCAATTGTAGAAAACGATAAGTTGGTGCATAAATAAAGTGCGATAAGCCATGTTGACGCCTGACTCGTCCGCTCGTTCTACAATGTCTTTAGAAAAACGACCTAATCTTTAGTCTATGGCGAGCTTTCCTACAAACGTCAAACAGGTTATAACAAAGGATGTAGAGTTGAACATTGTAGAAACGGTAACAATTCATTCTAAAATTTTGAACGATGTGAACTTGGCTGCGAATTTTCTATTCGTTTGTTCTGACCACGTGACTTAACGTTGAGATAATGTTATTCCCATACATTTGATTAGTTTTCGACTAGCGTTAACGATTGCAGATTATCAACTTGACTTGGGGTACAGTAGTTTTTGAGTTAGGTAGTGCTTATCGCGAACAGGTGCGGTGGGGGACTTGTTTAATAATATATTTTTTAATACATTATCCCATACTAGGAATTACTCCAGTATCGTGGGTGTGTTCACTACCATGTTAACCCACTGTATGCTGTATGCACAAGACACCAGGACCCTGAACATCAACTGGATCGTCTGTCCCACGTAAACGTAATCATCCACAACTTTGAGTGTTGTTTCTTTGGCTACTTACCCGATACTCGCCGTGCCACGAGTATCCACCCTTACGTTGTTGAAACCTCTACGGTCTGGACTAAGAGTTTCACCTCGTCGTTTTTACCGCGTACATTGAAGGACTGGAACAATTTGCCTGCAGCGGTCTTCCCGTCCGATTATAATTTGGATGTCTTCAAGGCTAGAGTGAATAGGCTCTTAATAAACTAGTGCGCCTTACCATCAACGATTGCATCACTACTTACCATCAGGTGGGATCGCAATCAAGCACTAGTTTATATCATGTTATTGATCGTTCAAGCCTCAATCCTCAATACTACATTATTATATCTTTCTGTAACATTTGTGTAGATCTGTGATACCTAAACTAAGCTAGACATTAACAACAATTACATAAGCTTAAGGATTTACATATAACTTGCATTCTGTTCGGTTGCGAGGCGTGTTGAAACATCTCTGACAGAATTACAGCGCAATCTACATGACATTATAATGTGTGTGCTTGGAACTGCTAATTGACAGTACTTCTATTATCTTTTGGATTTATGTTGAAGGTGTACATTCGATAGGGCTACGTAAAATCCATCGTCTACCCTGATACTCACAAAACCGCATCTACAGGGCGTAGGCAAAGTGAGAGTCATTAATGGACATGGTATTTGTTCGTGCGTCGATGTCAAAGACCCTGTATTATTTAAAAGAGGCGAGCCAGGAGGATCATTGGCAATGATGCACTCGTTGAGTCGAGGCTCCAAAGTCTTGAGCATCGACGCCGAGTTGCTAGCCTGTCGGTTTTCTACCGGTTGCATTTCGGGGAGTGTGCATAATACTTATATACTTTATACTATAAATAAACACATAATATATATACATATATAATTATCACACAAGAGAGGAAAGATAGTGCTCTCTTACTTTAGGTTTGAAGAGCGAAATAGTTTTTAAATTGATCGATCAATTTATCATACACAAACGCAAACGGTAGCCACAGAATAAGAAAATTAACTACATTACAGTGTTTAATAAAATACGAGTCAATCAACTCTTATTAACATAATCCTACTTTTATATATCATAAAAGATTTAATATCTATCAAAAACGCCCAGATATTAGGGGAGAAAATTGTTCAAACACATCTCATTACAATTATATTGCTTGCACTAAGTCGTGCCTACTAATTAACATTGCGAATAGAATCAAAGGTCCTCGGCCCGATGGCGCAGAGTAGATAGTTCACAGAGACTAAACTTCGCGCTCCAAGACTAGCGACCAAACACTTCCTTTTTTTTTTGAAGCGCGAAATCATCTATAAGTTCTCCCACTTTGAGTGGAGCGAGTGACTAAAACCTACCTGTATTGCTTCAGTTACCCTCTGCCATCTATGACCACAGGTTTCCCTTTCAGAAGTCGACCCATGGTCCCAGTAGGCTTTGGCCTGCTGGACCCGTACGGTTTCGCTGACATCTCTTTGAGGCGCGCGTGGAACACTACGTGCCGTCATCCACAAGCTCATCCGTATTGATTGATTCACTTACGTTGAAATTCCCATAACACAAATCGTCATCATGTATCAGCTTCTGCCAGTGGCTTGACTTCTTCATTAAATGATTTTAGACCTTAAAAAAAATACTGGGCAAGTGCAAGTCGGACTCGCATAGCGAGGGTTCCGTACAAACTTATCTATATAAACAGTTCAATTCCCGAATGGCGTCTCGAAGATTTTTCCGAATAGCGATTTTTTTTCTTGTGACGTAACGACAAATTTACATTGCTATAAGACTTTGCTGTGACTTGACTATGCAAAGTTTCAGGATTCTGAGCCAACGGGAGGTACCCTATGAATTTTGATTTCCTTGAGAGTGACATAAACGGTCGTATCTTTTTTTTTTTCGATAACTTAGAAATTCAATTTTTTCACAGCTTCAAGAGACCGCAGACTTGAGTATATGGTTTTAATTTCAACTCAATACCTCTATGTGTTCTAGAGATAAAGGGTCTTGACAGACAGACAGACGGACAATAAAGTGATTCTATAAGGGTTCCGTTTTTTCCTTTTAGGTGCGGAACTCTAAAAAAGATGAACTACCAAAAAATTCTGATTTTGAGTTTCAAAGAGAAACTACACAGATTTATACCGTACATTACCTAAAACAATACTTTTATACGAACCGTGGTCTCTGTCGACTACTTATTCTTGCAATAGTGTAGCATGCAGGAACATTGCCCACACTAGGCCCGTGCTGGTCATCCAACCGGTCTGCAACCTGTTTCTAGGTGACACCAGACACGCTTGTTTGTATGTTCACGACACCATCGTTGGTTTAGGGTAGCTAGATATTGAAAATATTTGGACTTTAGAATGGAAATATTGTAGGCTTTAATTTTCATTGATTGCATTTGACCACGTCGAAGGGTTGTTTGTCTTGGTAAGGTCATGTGAAGAGGAGGGATGAAACGCATGTTGCTAAAAGAGTTATGAGTTTACATGTGGATGGATGGGCCAAAGAAAAGATGTTTGTTTTTTTTTTATTTATGTTCAAAATCGCAGTACTTATACATTTTTCTTTAATTCTAAAAACCACAAAAGCCTTTACTGGCTTATATATGGCTAGTGAGTTCGGATAAATTACAAATAAGTTAGGTAGTAAGTGAAGTTGTAAGTTTTACATTTTAAAGATATTATAAATAAGTAAGTATGACTAAACTAATTCATTCAGTTGCAAAAAATGCTTTTTTAATTCACATTTTGATTTTTTAGGGTTGCAGAGGTATTTATTTTGTATGTCCACATGATGAGTATGTCCACAGGATGGATTGTGAGAGAAGTGATATGAAAGAAAAGGGAGTTAGTGATAGCGTGACGAGTGACAGGACAGAATGGAAGAAAAAAACCAGTCGCACTGAACCCCAAATAAAACAGGACAAGGACAGGAAGTTGAAGATGCTTTTGACCACGTCAATAAAGCAATGTTTCCCACAGCTGGGACTAAAGCCTCCTCTCTAGGAGAACGGGCCGTAATCCACTACTTGTTCACTCACATCTATGTGGTTCTTTCCTCAAAACAACATCTCAGACACCAATTTGCATGGTTCTCATGTGACTTTAAAAGAGACTTTGACCTCTGATTTTGTTTCAATGTTTCTTCTCAGTGTAGTCAGCTAGGAAACACCGGCCTCATCTAGTTTAAACTGACGAAAACTTTTACGTATAAAAGTGTTTTTAACCGGCTTCAAAAAAAGATGGGGGTTTCCAATTCGGTTGTGGTTTTTACTTTGAACTCCGTCGTTTTTTTAAGCCTACTTTCAAAATAAATATCATTTACCACGGGGGCCCGTTGCGGGTTGACAGATGTCACATGTGTTCGACTTTATTGACGACTACATTTTAAAATCGGCAGAGCAGAAGATCTAACATATGTTAGCAGTGACTGCGTTGATGTCTTTTGTTGGATGTTACTGACGTTAACAAAATCTTCTGTATATTTCAGAATCGATCTCCATAGTATCATAAAACTTGTCAATTTGCCTGCTGCGGTCTTCCCTACCAACTATAATTTAGGTGTCTTCAAGGCTAGAGTGAATAGGCTATTAATTAACCAGTGCGCCTCACCATCAACGATTGCATCACTGCTTACCATCAGGTGGGATCGCAGTCACGCACTGGTTTATATCGATTAACAAAATAATAAAAAATATTAACCAATACCTACCTAATATTTAAAATATCTTTTATTATTTTATTTTAAAGTGATTTTTGAATGTGCTTATTTTTTTTACTACTCTTTTTTACACACGTCTGTTAATTCACGTGTGTCGAAATATTTTTTACTTAGTTTTGTTATTTCAATCAATCAAAAACAGTTATTTCAAATAAACCATTTTACAGGAATTTTGAATTGTGAAAATGTCGGTCAGTCAAAAAGTGAAGTTAAATAGCACGTTCCAAAGTACGTGCCAGAAACTCCATGGAAACTCTTTTAAATCATGATAAGAGTTGCAAAAATCCTGGTTACATATTTCTTGATGCTTGTTGCAATGTCAATAAATCGCAGTCAAGCTCTAGTTTATATCAAATAAAAAAAAAAGATAATAAGTACCTATTCCTTTTTCTTGTCTGTTAGGTCTGTGTGTACATTAATTGTTAAAAAAGAAATATTATGTACCTATGTTAATAATTGCTCTCATACTATGCCTATATATATATATATCAGCAATTCACCATAGATGACCTCTATAGTATCTCATAAAATTTTATGGTTTACGGATGCTATAAATGGTTCAATCATTTGAATGAAGCCATTCACATTACACTAATGACCCATGTAAAAAGGCACGGTTAGTGCTGCTGCAGTACTGCTGTGCTGCGCGTCGTAGGTTCTGTCCCCAAACGGCACAAATGTGTGTGTGGCCTACAGATAGGTGTTCTGAGTCTATGTATGTAAGTTTTACATGTTTTCAATTCAATTCACAAACTTTCATTTCACATAGGCCTACATCGGCACTTATAAAACGTCAGAAGCTAGTACACGGTTCTAATTAGTCGTTTCTTAAGGAGAAGAAACGGCAAGAAACTCCATGGTTACTCTTTAAAAAAATTATTGATTCTATGATATTAGAGGACAGTGTAGACCAGACAAATCAGCCCAAAAGCTTCATAAAAAAAAATATTTAAAAAAAATGGATCGAAATAGAAAATATTTGGGGATCCAGATTTGGTTAAGTCCAATCTACAAAGCCTCGAGCACAGACGCAGGGTAGCCAGCCTATCGGTATTTTACAGGTTGCATTTTGGAGAGTGTGCGCAGGAATTGCATGACTTGATTCCGCCATCTCCTTTCTACCATCGGACAACCCGAGGTACGGCGAGTATCCACCCTTACGTTGTTGAAACTTCAACGGTCAGGACTAAGCGTTTCGCTTCGTCGTTTATACCGCGTACATCGAAGGACTGGAACAATTTGCCTGCTGCGATCTTCCCGTCCAACTATAATTTAGGTGTCTTCAAGGCTAGAGTGAATAGGCTCTTGATAAACTAGTGCGCCTCACCATCAATGATTGCATCACTGCTTACCATCAGGTGGGATCGCAGTCAAGCGCTGGTTTATATCAATTAAAAAAAAAAAAAAAAATATTCTGTGAAATAGGAGGATTTACAGTGTTCTCAAATTCACATTATAAAAAAGAGACTACATAGGGTTAAAAATAAACCCTTTTTTTTTAATTGATATAAACCAGTGCTTGACTGCGATCCCACCTGATGGTAAGCAGAAATGCAATCATTGATTGTGAGGCGCACTAGTTTATTAAGAGCCTATTCACTCTAGCCTTGAAGATACCTAAATTATAGTTGGACGGGAAGACCGCAGCAGACAAATTGTTCCAGTGAGATATTAACAATAATAAATCACTAATGAAGTTATGGCGGTTTGTAAACACACCCACGCTACAGACCTCATTCCTAATATGGGGCAACATCAAAAAATAAAGGTTTTTTTAATGCCCATCGCACATACCAAGAAAAAACATTGCTCATAACGAAATAACAACTGTTTCTGAGCTATCAGTGTTAAACCATGAACGGGCTATATAACAACAACAATAAATATAAAAATTTACGAGTAACACCAGGAGTTCATGTATGTTCGTGTAACATAACCGATTCAGATGTTAAAATGATCATAAAAATAATTTGATAGGCATTTATTTTTGTTACCTACATATTGATGGCAACATTGTTTTCGAGTTTATGGTAGAACTATTGCTAAACTAGTATATATTTATCCCAAGGGTTCCTATTCTGGGGATACAAAGTCACGTTGTAGAGTAACCATGGAGTTTCTTGCCGGTTCTTCTCCATAGGAAACGACCAATTGGAACCGTGCACTAGCTTCTGACGTTTTATAAGTGCCCATGTAGGCCTATGTGAAATAAATAATTTTGAGTTTGAGTTTGAATGTGAAGTTTGGTTTACGAGTCAGAAAACTGAAAAGTAAGATTTTTTATTCATTTCATCATTTCAGACATCAACCTTTGTATATAGACCCCCAAGTGTTGTCATAAGGACCGATCCTGTGCGTCTTGCATCCATCGGATTCCCGCAACCCTCACCAGGTCATCAATCCACCTTGTGGGAGGCACTCCAACGCTGCGTCTTCCACTACACGGCCCTTTCGGCCTCATCGACCATCTGTTCTGCGAGCAATGTGCTCTGCCCACTGCCACTTAAGTACCCCGAAGCCCCTACTGTCCCTTAAGTATCCCGTTAGTTCTCCTGCGGATATCTTCATTGCTATCACGCAAAAAAACTCTGACCATGGCCCCTTCCATTATCCTTTGGGTGACTTGAAGCCTTCATTCATTGCATACGATGTCTTAATAATATACCTTATCTGATAATAATTGCAATAACGATGTGTAAATCAAATTGAAAGAATGCGGATAAAATTGGTAACAGATCACCGTAACTCATTTATAAATGTTAGCACTTATGTACTTGGGCACATAGATCATAAACAACATAGATTTATAGCTTCGCTAGTTTATGGTATTCGTCACGGATTTTTAAAACCTAGTTATCTGTACTCTGAGTAGGAAACGCACTCATAGCATAGCATAGCATAATCAGCCTTTTAATGTTCCCACTGCTGGGACTCAGGCCTCCTCTCTCTAGGAGAGGGAATGGGCCGTAATCCACCACACGGGCCCAGTGCGGGTTGGTGAATGTCACATGTCTTCGAATTTTTGGTTCTAGGACATGCCGGTTTCCTCACGATGTTTTCCTTCACCGTTTTGAGAGCAGTGGTAATGAAATAAATTACACAAAGAAATGCGCCTGGCTGGGTTCGAACCCGCGACCTACAACTCGTAAGTCGGGGCCGTTACCACTCGGCCATCACTGCTCTCGAAATAACAATACCTTTTATCTAGAATTTTGATTAATTTAGACGGGAAGTCCATATTATTAATATGAAACATTTTTCCGGGATAAAAACTATCATATGTACTATTTTAGAACATGATCTACCCGTGTGTCAAATTTTATCCAGATCAGTTCAGAAACCCCTGGTCCTCTATAGCAAAGGGTAACTGAAGAAACATATATGGGTTTTAGTCAGCAAAAGTCTGCCACGGCCTCTCGCTCCACCTTAGGGCGAGAGAAGTCAAGAGATGATTTTCCACCTCCAAGAAAAAAAAGAGACTAGTATATTTGCAGAATCAGTAACCAAAACAACCAACTTTCGATTTATAAACAACTTTAAAATGAATACAAAACATGATGGTTATAAATCATCACATTAAAATGAATAGCAGTTTCAGTCTTACGCCATTTTTTTATGTATTTTTAACAACTTCATTTCACTTGCTCAAACACATCTTTCAGCAATTATTACATAACTTAACGTCCGTAATTCATACGCGCTAGAATATTAGCATACAAATCTGAATAAAATATGACTGTAATAAAAATCTAAGCAAATAGTGCCTTATTATATATTTCTAAACTAATATTACAAAAAGGTTGAATTCTATGTTTGTTTATAAAAGTATTTTTTTTTGTATATATTTTTGATTTGGATACTAAGTCTTTTAAGCCATGTCTACGTATCAATAGTTATTAAATATTTATTTTATTTTGTCCTTAGTATTTGTTGTAATAGCAGCAACAGAAATACATAATCTGTGAAAATTTCGACTGTCTTAGCTATCATGGTTCATGAGATAAAGCATGGTGACAGGTGGTGTGATAGCAATAGGGCTCCGTTTTTACCCTTTAGATACGGAACCCTAAAAAGGATCATAAGGTATCAGGTTTTTTTTTAAGTTTAAATATTACATTAACTTCAAGAAGAAATCGTTACGTATGACGCCATCTGTTAAAATTTATTTTTACTATTTTTTCTTTCTAACAAACAAAACGTTAGGAAAAATCTATGGTTACTAAAAGTTAATTAAGGCCATCTCAATTACAAATACTGTATTTTATTGTTATTACACTATTACATTAACAGAGTACTTCATTATTATTTTAATGATTATTAATAATTAAAATGTAAGTTGTGTTATTATTGCATAATCTGTTACGCGAATGAGTAAAGTTTATTGTGCATTCGTGGTTAATTTTAAATCTAATTTCTGTCTTGAAATAGAATTTTGTATTTACTCAGAATTAATATTTTCGTTACGTAAGATAACTTCATATTTATAAAGTAGTTTTTTTTTTAATGATATAGGTAAACTGATGCTTGACTGCAATCCCGCATGATGGTAAGCAGTGATGCAATCGTTGATGGTGAATTTCACTAGTTTATTAAGAGCTTATTCACTCTATCCTTGAAGACACCTTAATTATAATCGGACTAGTTTTTTTTTTATAATAATGTAATAGTTTCTCAGTGGGTAGTAGAATTAAGTAAGTCTTAAGTCGCTTGACACTAAATTTAGAGTAGCTACTCTAAATTTAGTGTCTAACGACTTAAGAGGGTTTAAAAACTTGTTGTTTCGTCCAATGCAATCCAATGCAATATTTTAAAATAAAGAGGCTACGCGAAAAATAAGAGTTAACGCCTGAACGCTCTGTTGGCATTCGGTAATTCCGTAATTTACTCGAATATTTCACAGAACTTGTCCCAGGAAATACGGATTTTTTTTAAAACCTTAAAAGTTTTTGGGTAATATTTTCGTCACACAGAATCTCAATTAAATGAGAGGTTTCTATAAATGTATATATATTTTACAAAGTTCTGCTCATATCGAAATTGTTAATCCGACACAAAGTTACATTATTATCTAGTATTGTTGGCTATCTTTTTTGGCCAAAAAATAAACGGTCTCCATAAAAACCCGTGGCATTAATTAACAGGGTTTCAATTTAGATCTACCACTAAAATGGCAACACATACCCTCTGTTTTTTTTTTGCAGAAATAGCTTGAATTAAACAAGTATACTGTAAGTAGCTGATGGCTACAACCCGGGAATCTTTAAGTCAAGAGTGAATAGGTTGCTTCTAGTTAAGCGCGCTCCATCGTCGACCGCATCGTCGCTTTTCATCAGGTGAGATAGCGGTCAAGCGCGAACCTATCAAGAATTAAAAAAAAGTATTTCTTGGACTCATTGGCCACCTAACAATGTATTTTTTTTTTTTTTTTAAAATTACCGACTTCACTACAAAAATTATTTAAATAACTTTAAGAGTATTTCGGCTTTCCAAGGAAACGAATTGCGAACCTCCTCCTTCCTTATTTTGAAGTCGGTTCAAAATCCGCTTTCTTTAAGCCATACTTTTGCTAAATTATATTGCAATTCGACCCAAAAACTCTCACAGAACATTAAAACAATGAAGAAACACAAAATTAATAATTACCAACCTTCTCTTGCAAGCGCGCCATCTCGCTAACATCATGTAACAAGACGTCAACGTCAATCTGACAAATAAACTGACAACTGACAAGTCTGACAATCATTTGTTAGTCGTGTTTACTTAGATAATAGAGTAATGGTTACCGGTAATTACCGGTTGGGAAGTGGTAATCGCGGCTCTATCATAAGAATTAAGTGTAATGGGAAATTATGTGGGTTAGGTTAGCCTCATTAATGGCAATCCATTTTTTTAATATACTTATTTTTTTTTATACATTGCATTTAATATAGACTCAATAGAAATATATATTAAACTGTGAAAAATTGTATAAGTTGTTTGTTTTAAATAAAGTGTAATGTGGACATTAATTTTGAAATAAGCTTAGTGACATACAACTGTGCAATATTTTTTTCAATACACTTACTCGAAAACCCGCTCCTACCCTATCGCTTTCAGGCGCGCAATTTACTTTTTTTTCGCACTAGTGCAGAAAAGAGCGCCAGCGAGCCTGCGTTGCGCCATAATTTATAACGTTGATCACGTTTATTGGATTCTTCGTAAGTGTATTGAAAAATTTCGTTTGATACATATGGAAATTTGTCACTACAGCACTCGGCTTCATAACACCCTTGCTTGCAGCTCGGGCAAATTCCGCCTCAGTCACCATAAACATTTTTGTGAAGCGTATGCATAACAGTCAAAGAAAGCTCACTCTCATTCGCCACGCGTGGCAGGGGGCACCATGACAACAATACACGACCAATTTGACAGTTGACACTAACATCTGTGTTAAAAATAGCTTTCGACGAAACCCCATCACAATAGATTATTAACATTTCATGTAAATAACATATCATGGTGATAATGAAGCGTTAGATAATGTAGTCGTTGTGCACATAAATGTATTGGAACAACACCTTGGACTTCCTCCGTAACGTTGCAAGTGCTTGTAAATAAATAAATAAATAAATAAATTGGAAGTTAATGACAAAGACATCCAGATTCATGCGACAATATCTAAAAAATTAAAAAGAAAGAAAATGAATTTATCTCAAAGACATGCGCCGCATGCGCATGTCTTTTTTCTTTAGGCCCGAAACAGATGAGTTCGAATACCAGACGAATTTCTTTAGAGCTGTTTAAGCTTTTAAAAGGGAACCTACTGTTAAATTACGTGAATTAATTGAGAAAAAGCCTAGGTACAGGTATCGGCACGGATCTTGAGCGCTCGGCGAAAGAGTGGGGATCGCTTTGCGTAAGCGTTTTTTTTTTAATGTATCCTATTTTATTTTATTTTACGTACGCAAAGCGATCCCCACTCTTTCGCCGAGCGCTCAAGATCCGTGCCGATACCTGTACATGCTCTAGTTTTGAAATTAAATATTTAACACCCAACCTCTTAAACTGGCAAATATATTTGCCGTATAAAGATACAATAAAACAGGATGACGTAGCGTTGGAAGGCTTCCTACTAGGTGGACCGATGACCTGGTCAGGGTTGCGGGAATCCGATGGATGCGAGACACAGAACCGTTCATTATGGCGGCACTTGGGGAGGCCTATGTCCAACAGTGGACGTCTTTCGGCTGAAGTGATTTCATGATGATGATGAAAACAGGATGTTAATACTAATCACTTTAATGCTTACCAAAAAGTCAACAAAAGGGCAATGGAAAGGGCTAAGTTCGGAATGTCCTTGTGAGTTGCGTGATCACATCAGGAATGAAGATATCCGCTGGAGAACGAACATTACCGACATGGCCCGAAGAATCGCCAAACTTAAGTGGCAATGGGCAGGTCACATTGCTCGCAGAACTGATGGCCGATGGTGCTGAAAGGTTCTGGAGTACCAGAAGATGCAGCGTTGGAAGGTCTCCCGCAAGATGGACCGACGAGGGTCACGGGAATCCGATGGATGCAAACACTTGAAGGTAGAACTATGTCCAACAGTGGACGTCTTTTGGCTAAAATGAAGATGGTGATGATCACTTTAATGCTACTATACTCCAATTGCTATAGAACGGTGCGTGTGACAGCTGTCAGATTCATATAATGTAACTAACTATCCTTTTCTCTCATCTTAAAGATGCATATTTTCGTCCTGCATCCTACCCATGGTATATAAAAAAGACATTAGCTACTAGCTATAAAAATCTGCTGCCATCCTTCGAAAACAGGTGGGCTTACCTACTCAAATAATTTTCTCCTGATTCAACAATCAATGTTCAATACGTAATCAACTTAACAAGCCATTCACCCACTCAGGGCTGCCCCTTGACCGTGGTGCCTAATATGGTAACACTGACTACACCAAACGTCAGTTATGTCACATTAAAAAAACATTTGTTGTTGTCTATTATAGAGTTTTGACAGTTATTGAATTAGTAAGGTCAGGGGACAATGTGGTATATTGTTAGATTTTTGCGATTCATTGTCAGGTTATATTATTGAATTGTTATATTATTATAATTGTTTTGTTTCGTTTTGGCTTGTATTCGTTGTAAAGGTGAATAAAGATGTAAATAGTGCTTTATAAACCGATGATGCTTATTTGGTATTACATATATATTTACTGAGTTCAGAAGGTTTAATATTTTTCTTAAAAGACAATTTTGTAGAGTTTTGCTTACTATGATTACCTCATATCATATTTTAATATTTGCATACTATAATCAGCCTTTTAATGTTCCCACTGTTGGGACTCAGGCCTCCTCTCTAGGAGAGGGAATGGGCTGTAATCCACCACGCGGGTCCTGTGCGGGTTGGTGAATGTCACATGTCTTCGAATTTTTTGGTTCTAGGACATGCCGGTTTCCTCACGATGTTTTCCTTCACCGTTTTGAGAGCTGTGGTGATGAAATAAATTACAGAAAGTAATGCGCCTGGCTGGGTTTGAGTTATTGCTGCTGAGCATTGGTGGCCGAGTAGTAAAGGCCCCGACTTACGAGTTGTAGGTTGCGGGTTCAAACCCAGCCAGGCGCATTACTTTGTGTAATCTATTATTTGGTCAAGCCAAAAAGTATAAATAGAAATTGTTTAATTACGGAAGCCGCAACGTATCACAGCAGAAGACAAGTTATATAAACACATTACAAACGGTAAATGTAATGGATACACCAATATCAATAATTGTTAGATGCCTATTGACATCGATTTGTGCCATAAATTTGACATAAAGAAAAAAATAACATATGCATACGCTGATAATTGCCTGACAGTTTTTTTCAGAGATGTTAAATAACCGTTTAATAATTATTGCTATTAGTTAGACAATCATAATGTTGTTATGTAAATAGAAACTTATAATAAAACATAAGTAAACATTGAGTATTTTAACTATTTCCTTAACAATTACAAGAAACCTGCCCCCCTAGCCAAGTTGCAAACGATAAACGTGAACGCTTAGTAATCTCCAATAGATTTTCAACTTTATACCTAAGAGCATAAAGTTGAAAATCTATTAAAGACTACTGAGCGTTAGCGACCGGAACGAACGAAAACACTATGTAATCTTCAATAGATTTTCAACTTTATATCCAATAGCATAAAGTTGAAAATCTATTAAAGACTACTGAGAGTTTATGTTTATCGTTTGTGACTTGGCTAGGGGGGCAGACTTATAACAAGATAATAAAACAAAACATCACACCTATTTATGAAACAGAAATTCGCTTCGCTCCAAAACACAAATCGCAGACGCAGGCAACTCAGCCGCCAAACTAAAATGGAACTAGGCAGGCCTTCTGACGCATATCGGAACAAAATTAGGCAAAGGAGCCGGCGACGCAATAGAGCCAGAAGGAGATGGCGTGACAAGTTGGACTCCTAACTAAAAGATTCTCCAAAAGTAGCTAAGGACGGAAGTAGGAGAACAGTGGAAGAATAGATGGGAGGCCTTTGCCCTGCTATGGGAAACAACAAGCTCATAATAAATAAAACATCATCTTCCTGTCCTTGTCCCGTTTTATTTAGGGTCGGCGCAACACGTTTTTTTCTTCCATTCTGTCCTGTCACTCGTCACGCTATCACTAACTTCCTTTTCTTTAATATCACTTCTCACACAATCCATCCATCTTTTCTTTGCTCTCTCTATCCCTCTCCATCCATCCACATGTAAACTCAATAAATAAATAGATAAAATAAAATAAAATAAATTCATTTCAGATAAAAATCCATATAAAATAATTAGCTTAAAATACATAATTCAATAAATTTAAATATTGCATTTCATTAAAAAATAATAAATAAAATAAAATCATTATATACATTAAAAAAAAAACAATATTCAATAAAAAAATAATTCCAAAAAATACAATAAAAATCCAACAAATAAAATTTAATAATAATTGCAAATATTATAAAGAATCACCTGTCAACAGCCTATAAAGATGTTAGACGGAGGTCAACCAATAGTACAACGTAGTGTGTAGGTTTAAGTCCCATCATCACCATCCATCCCATGGGTGGGCCATTATTGACTATGGTATTGCCATAATTCTCCTCCCACAAGGTGGATGGATGACTTGGTGACGGTCGCGGGAATTCGATGAATGTAAGATGCACAGGACCGGTCGTTGTGGCGACACTTGGGGGAGGCCTACGTCCAACAGTGGTCGTGTGAAAAGATAATGATATGATGTGCACAAATTCAGGCTACGGACTGTCACTGAAAATTCTCCAATAGCACTGACCTGACTCGATCCTACAAACTCACGTTCAACAGTAGATACCGCTAGTGATCACTATGCAAGTATTACAAATTGTTATTCATTAGTTTTTGGTTTTTGATTAATCTTAAAAACAATCCAGGTTTATTTATTTATTTAACAATTTATGTACACACACAAAATAAAAGATTAGAAGAAGGAAACAGAAAAATAGGTACAGAGGTGGTGCTTATTTCTAAAGAAATCTCTTCCCGCACACCTGCGAAAGAAGAATTGGAAGAAAATAGATATGTAGACACCGTGTGTAACAGTAATAGGAAAATAAGTACATACAAAATAGTTATCAATAAAATAATATAACATGCAAACAAAAAGATATGCTAAATAATCTAATAAAACTAATACATACATACTAATATGCAACTATGACGAAATGGAAAGATAGTGTTCTTTCACTCTACTTTTAAAAACTGCAAGAGTTTGGCAGCCCCTAATGTCAGGCGGTAGTAAATTCCATAAAGCGTGCGCAGTGAAGGAGTAGGAGTAGTAATCGGTGGAGTGGGGTCAGGTTTCTGTGTGTTTCCTCTTCCTAACAAAGAACACCTTCCTCAAAATCACATAAACCACCAATTATCATCAATCGTATCTAAAATCCAAAACTTAGAGAGGTGGTGAAAGGTTAGAGGTGCAACCACTTTTCTTGCGCAAAACCCCGCAAACCGGGAAACTATTTTCCTTCAATCAATTTTCTTCCAACGTTTTTATCGTTCCCATATCACTGCAATGTTATTTAGCAATTTTAGATAAGTAGGCAATCACTTGCATCTACACAGCGTGAGAAATTGAGAGCATTTGAGAAATGAGTTTATAATTATAGGCTGTATAGTGTGTGGTCGTTGCCTGGCGGTGTAAAAGTTTAATCTGTCAAAATTAAATTTAGCGACAAATTTTGTGTTGCCAGACTTTTTGTAAGATAAAATGTATTTTTAGCCTTTTTTTATTATACTTTGATTTATTTTACATAAAATCATGTCTTTATTCTCAGAAGTGGTAAGAAATACCGAATTAAACAATACCTAATCCAGATATTAAACTCAACACCTTAACTCAGCAGTAGCTCTTTATTAATTAATTATTTCCTGTAATATTAAGTGTCACGCATTACTAAGGAATTGTCTAATTAGCAAGAACATTATCAAGATGGAATCTGAACTGCGCGTAAAATTATGTTATTACATGCATAAAAGGCTTCGCATTAAGTTTAAAGGAAGTAAGTTATTATGAATCTTAGAGAATGTATGTTTTTCACATTCTATAATATTTATGATCAATAATCATTTTACAGTTACGTGTCCTGTTCGTATTAAGATCAGTAGATACATAATCATCCCATAAATACACAATCTGTAACTGCGGTATTAAAATTAATCGACTTTAAGACCATAATTTCCATTTCCTTTTCTTATTCAATTTCCTTTTACATTGCTTAGCAATATCTACTTTGAGTCATTTAGAAAAAAACATTACTGAATATGGAAAAGCACACTAGTTTTCCTTTTCTTTTATAGAGCCTAGCCATATTTCAATACGGAAAAAAGTTTCTTCCAACCGTAAAAAACCTGTTCTCATAAAGAAAAAAATAGGCGCTGCCCTTGCATCATACATGTATTTAGTTCTTAGGATTCTGTACCCATAGGGTAAAAACGGGACCTTAGTGCTATCACTCCGCTGTACGTCATGAGTCATGACCCGTGATTTTGACAGTTGAAATTTTAACAGATGTATTTCAGTTGCCGCTATTTATTTATTTATTTATTTAATCAATTAATTACAACGGTTAAACAACCAATTACAGTAACTAAACAAAAACTTTTAAGTAATAAACAACATGTACTTTCATCAATTCCTCTCACCGTACTTCTTTCTGACATACCAATAAAATCATCTTCCATTCATCCGCAAACAGATCGTTTGTTGGATAAGAATCCAAGAGATCATTTATATAACAACAAATACTAAAAACTGAATAAAATAAATATTGTATAATAATAAAGTATAATAAACGTGATCTTTTGCTGTTTTTTGCTTTGAACAGTACGGAACCCTTTGTGCGCGAGTCCGACTCGCACTTGGCCAGTATTTTTTTTAAATTACATTTAACTCATCACGCTAACACTTAACACTTCAGTTTATTAAAAATGGAATTTATAATTATATTAATTCCCCGTCCGTCCCCTATGGCCAAAAAATAATATTTTTTCTAAACTGGCAACACTCACGCGATTAGTTCAAAATTCAAAAAAACATTTAGTCAGGTACTCCATCTTGCGTCAAGTGCGAGCCGCATCAATTTTCTTGTCATAGTGCACACCAATTAAATTGATTAATGCGTCTAACTTGAACTTACCTATTATGTAGCATTAAGGTCTTATGTAAGTCATAAGTCATGTTTGACATATGACCTTAAATTAGGTTCGCGTGTTCATTTTTTGTTGTAATTATTGTTTGTTGGATCATCATTTGGTTTAAGGTTAAGGGAACTTAGACGTTATATAATTGTATACATTACATGTCTTATAATATAAACTATTTTACCTATATAAATGAACTGGTATGCCCTGTATGCAGTTCTCAGAATATAATTAAAGGTTTTTTTTTTAATCGTTGCCTCACTACCAATAATAAATAAAAAAGTTGACAGCGTCATAAAACCCGAAAAAAAGTTCAAAACAAGTCACTATGATAAACTTAGAAAAGCACATAATTATGAATAGAAAAATTCACATTGGTCCATCCATTGTAACAAAATGTCCCTTAATAATTAACTTATAATATTTTTACAGTAAGTACCTGGTAGTATTGACATAGTCATTCGGACAGTGGTCTCCAAGCTAGGCAGTGCCTGTATCTTGTGGACCCGAATTAACTTACATTTTTCGAAGCCATGTTTGCATAGGCATAGCATAATTATTCAGCCTTGTAATGTTCCCACTGCTGAGGCTCAGGCCTCCTCTCTAGGAGAGGGAATGGGACGTAATCCACCACGCGGGCCCAGTGCGGGTTGGTGGATGTCAAATGTCCTTGTTTCCTCACGATGTTTTCCTTCATCGTTTTGAGAGCTGTGGTAATGAAATAAATTACACAAATTAACGCCTGGCTGGGGCTTAAACCCGCGACCTACAACTCGTAAGTCGGGGCCGTTTCCACTCGGCCACCATTGCTTGTTTGCAATACTATAATATTCTAACAGAGAAAAAGGAATCGATTCTGATGTGTAGGTACTTCCAGAATCTACCTCGCATAAATAAACGTTTCGAACACTTGATATCCGTTTATAAAATGCAACACGGATTTTAATTTCAACACACAAACAGCAGATTGCCTACAACGACCCTCACCAAAAATCTTGAACAAGACTTAAGAATACAAAATTAGATAAAATCAATGTTTCCTTTGATTCTCACAAGTCACACCGTATCTCCGCGATCTCTGCCTGGTCCCCAACGATTGTGCCGTAACGATAAATATGTATTAGCGGATAAATCTCACAGATTTATTAAATCTGTTGTATCTTACTACAAAAATAAACCCGTGTTTTGTTACTGAAAAACTTTGCCACCTCAAATGGAACCCTAACTTCTTTGCCACAAAATTCAAAATCACTTGTCATACACTTATAAGGTAACACTAAACCTAAGTCATAACAATTTTAAACTCTAACGTTTTCATTACAAGTGTTAAAATTGCATGTTTTGTCAGCGATGTGACCGTTCTCACAAAAACAATGGAAAACAATAATTAGGTTAAAATAGTTGAATTATTTCACACAATTTGTGAACACACGTTCATGCGTGCTTGTAATTTATACTTTAATTACTGCCTACCCTTGTAACAGAGCGATAATAACTCATAATAACTGCGTAAGCCACTAAACGTCTCTTGCAGAATATGGCAATAATGCACAAACTCAAAAACGGCAAAGAAAACATCGTGAGAAAAGTATGCCATTCCATCAGCGCTTGCATTGTCAAAAGTCCTAAATATTTCGGAATAACCACGTGACAATTCGGTAGCGCATTCTATTTTTGACAAAATGTACCCCAAAATGACAGGTAACGCTGTCAAACTAACCAACAACATATCCCGTGCAACACGGATTCACGCATTCACGTGGAATGCGTTGAAAATTTTTGAGGTGCAAATTGCGGGACACTCGGCAAAGTTGCAGCGTCACGTACATTGAGGTTTAGGAAACATTTTGATAAATGATATTCATTGTGCAAATAGGTTTTTAAATACTTTTTCACACGTCAAGTTTTCGTCAATTTAAACTAGATGAAGCCAGTGTTTCCTAGCTGACTACCCTGAGAAGAAACACCGAAACAAATTCAGGGGTCAAAGTCTTTTTAAAGTTCATACAGCAAACATGTAATGGTCAAATCATATGAAAACCATGCAGATTGAAGTCTGAGTTGGTCTTTTGTAGAAAGAACCACACAGTTTTGAGTAGACCAGCCCCCCTAGCCAAGTTACAACCGTGTCGTTTCGATTCTCTTTTCGTCAATCACCTCGGTAGACCACGCCTCCGATTCCTTTATTCTGACGTCATCTAATGCTCAGTCACGTGGTCAGAACAAAGGAATAGGAGGCGTGGTCGACTCGAGGCGATCAACGAAAAATTGCTGTAGCTGTCCAGTCAGTGCAAGTATTTGTCAGTATTCGTGTAGCTCAACTTAGGACTACTAAGGAGCTCAACAACAAGGAGCTTGTCCCCTAATGTATATGACGCTACAGCTGTGATTATTAACCGTTTAAAGATATATTCGACAAACACTCTCGCGTATATCCCGCCAGAGTCGCACATCCACGACCAAATACTCCATCTCGTCAGCTCTTCTGTCACCTATGGGGATTGAAGAGCTAAACGAGATGGAGTATCCAGTCGCGAACTCACGACCCTGGCGAATAGGACACGAAAACAGTCGTCGGACATTCGGATTTGTCCAACGACTGTTTTCGCAAGGGATTTATTTTGTCATCATCATCATTTCAGCCGACAGACGTCCACTGCTGGACATAGGCCTCCCCCAAATGTCACCACAACGAACGGTCCTGTGCGCCTCGCATCCATCGGATTCCCGCAACCTTCACCAGGTCATCGATCCACCTTTTAGGGGGCCTTCCAACACTGCGTCTTCCGGTACGCGGCCGCCACTCTAGAACCTTTCGGCCCCAACGGCCATCTGTTCTGCGAGCAATGTGCCCTGCCCATTGCCAAGTTTGGCGATTCTTCGTGCTATGTTGGCAACCTTGGTTTTATTTTGTAAATAGGTTTAAAAAAACACACGTCAATTTTTTTTTCGTCATTTTAAACTAGATGAGGCCGGTGTTTCCTAGCTGACTACCCTGAGAAGAAACACCGAAACAAACTCAGGGATCAAAGTCTCTTTTAAAGTCCAAAGTACAAGTTAATGCCGACTTTGAAACCACGAAATTTCTACAAGTTACCAAATAAATTAACTTCGCGTGACCCAAGGGCTGGCTTTTACTTCGGACAAAGGATAAGCATTGCCATTCAGTGTGGCAATGCCGCCAGTCTTTTGAGTACATTACCAGTTAGTAGTAGTTATTATATTACATTACCAGTTAGTAATAGTCAAAACTAAAAAGACTAAACTACTTTTAGTATTAGATTGCTTTTTTTAGTACTTTAGGGTTTTTATTTTGTAAGTTAAAGGGCGGAATTCACCAATAAAACTAATCGCGTTTTAACGTTTGGCTCGCATAATCGCGTTTAGCCGCTGTCACTAGTGTCACTTGTCTGTATTTTTCTTTTGTTGTATTTTTACAAGTGACACTAGTGACAACGGCTAAATGCGATTATGCGAGCCAAACGTTAAAACGCGATTAGTTTTATTGGTGAATTCCGCCCTTAATTAGGTTAAGTTAAGCATATTAATGTATTAGTTTGTTTGCAAATAAATAAAGATTCCAGTTTACCTCTCGGAAACGAAAACTACAATTACTATAAATATAGTAATCAAAGTAGTGTTCCTAGCGTTTAGAAAGTTAAAACTGGTGCCCTAGTTCGCAGTAACATCGCGACTCGTGTCAATCCCGTCACTCGCGTCGTGACTGAAGTGGGGCAACTCGTGTCAGGAAGAGATTAGGATAGGGACACTGCACGAGATCTTGTATCTACAATAGTAATGGTAGGTTTCGAATAGGGCGTGTTTCTGAAGCCAATCAACATTCGTTTAAGAGGACTATTGGCAAGCCCAGTCACAGTTTCTTTCAAAAATCTAGTTGAAAACCATTTCCTTTCTCTCTAACACTATCCTGGTTCTACGTAATTTAATTTCTTCCATCAACCATACTTTATTCTTTCTTTTTCTCCTTTTCTTCTTTTTTTCGTCCCTTTTTTAATGAAATGGTGTAACATATTATAATATGTATGTATATATTTATAGTTATGTATTGTGTTTTATATATATATAGAGATTGATCAATTTGTTAGCAGTACACCACAGACTACCCCCTGTATTATTTTAAGTTCTTACGATCCATACTAAGGTTGTCTGGTAGATATCGCTGTTAGCGATAAGACCGCCATTGTACCCATAGAGTTAAGTTTATGTATAAGTTGTGTTACTTTTTTTGGTGTACAATAAAGTTTATTCTATTCAATTCTTTTCTATAGGGTCCTTACCTTTACGTATTAATAAAATGTTGGTTGTGCTAGCGAGAGGGATTTAGTTATGCACCCTATATAGCTTCATCTCGTTAACAATTAAGTTCACTGGCTCCTGAAATACAGGCACCTAGCCTAGCTCAGGAGTCAGGGGTTCATTTATTTGTACATGTTTTACAACAATAAAGAATTATTATTATTAATTAAGTTCAGGTCGTAAAATGGATCCTCAGAAGCTAATCGCCAGTTTTATAATGCGCAAAAATATATGTTCTACTGCAGGAAACAGAATCAGAAAAATATATGTATAAATAGTAGATACTGTATGAATGCGTTGGAAGCCCTCCCACAAGGTGGACCGATGACCTGGTGAGGGTCGTAGGAATCCGATAGATGCGAGAAGCACAGGACCGGTCGTTATGGCGACACTTGGGGGAGGCCTATGTCCAACTGTGGATGTCTTTCGGCTGAAATGATGATGATGATGAATGCCATTAACTACCAAGCATGATCCAAAAGGTACAGCTGGTAGGTAGTATTCTAATTACGGCCCTGATAACTAGCGTAAGGAATAGTTATCACAATGATTAAATTATCAAAGTTATTAGACAGGCCTGTTGGTCTAGTGGTCAGTGGCCCTGACTGCTAAGCTGGAGGTCGTGGGTTCGATTCCCACCCAGGACAAATGTTTGCGTGATGAGCACAATCATTTCTTCTGTCTGGGTGTAATCTTCTAATATATAAAATTCTCGTGTCACGGTGTTCGAACTTGAACTCCTCCGAAACGGCTCGACCGATTCTCATGAAATTTTGTGAGCATATTGAGTAGGTCTGAGAATCGGCCAACATCTATTTTTTTTTTTTTTTTATTTATTTATATGGCAGAACAACGTTTGCCGGCTCAGCTAGTCTAATCTAATATATAAAATTCTCGTGTCACGGTGTTCGAACTTGAACTCCTCCGAAACGGCTCGACCGATTCTCATGAAATTTTGTGAGCATATTGAGTAGGTCTGAGAATCGGCCAACATCTATTTTTTTTTTTTTTTATTTATATGGCAGAACAACGTTTGCCGGCTCAGCTAGTTTATCTATATTATGTAAATATTTAGAAATATATAAGTATCTTTAACAGTTATCTAGTACTCATAGCACAAGCTTTGCTTAGTTTGGGACTCGATGGCGTTATATGTTAGTTAAGAAAAAAAAAGATTCTGTTTTTTTCAACCAAGATGCGGCAATAAGTAGGTACCATTTTAACGATATGCACATTGCAACCATACCAAGTTACAATCAACCTCAACCTCATCACGTCACAACAACAACCAAATCATCTGTGAGATGCACAAAGTAAGATAGTTTAGAGTTTCAAAATGGTAACACAATAGTTAATTTTGGACTTTAGATACCCATCTTAATTAAAAGTGAGATCCCACATCGGTGGCGTTGAAAGGTTGCAATGTGATACTAACGTTATTACGCTGGCTAGGGCTGCTACTAACATTAGGTAGATCAGCCTTGTAATGTTCCCACTGCTGGGACTCGGACCTCCTCTCTAGGAAAGCGAATGGGACGTAATCCATCACACAGGCCCAGTGCGGGTTGGTGGATGTCACAAATCTTCAAATTTTTGGCTCTAGGACATTCCGGTTTCCTCACGATGTTTTCCTTCACCGTTTTGAGAGCAATGGTGATGAAAATTACACAATGTAATGCACCTGGCTGGGTTTGAAACTGCGACCTGTTACTTGTAAGTCGGGTCAGTTACCACTTTTTTTTCGGTGGGAAAATCATTCAATGACATCCCGCGCTCTTGGGCGGAACGGGAGGGTGTGTCAGACTTTTACTGACTAAAAACCCACTCCTGTTCATTTGTTGCCTTTCATAACAGGGCCGAGTCTTCCTTCCAGAAGCAGAGATGTTACACGAGATTCTTATATGTATATTAGACTAGCTTTTGCCCGCAGCTTCGCCCGTGTACATAAAATATAACCTATGTCACTCAGGAATACAGCAGCTTTCTATCGGTGAAAAAATTTTAGCAATCGGACCAGTACTTTAAGAGATTACTCTTACCTACAAACAAAAAAACGTGTAAGGTTTTCCTTATGGGGGAGAGATAGACTTTCGCCCAGCAGTGGGAAATATATATTAACGTATCTCTAATATATTCTTCGCCATATTGGTTTTGAATAATTCAACAACGTCAACCTCATGCTTTTCGCGACGCGAGACACTCGTATTAGTTGATATTGTCATTATAGCAGGATTGCAGGGGCCCAAGTCTGCTATTTTTATAAATTCGTCATTCCAACGCGATCCCATTGTAATTTTGCTAAAAGTTCGTAATCTGCTAATTCATAATGATCGATCATTGATCGGTCAATGTTCTCGTAATAGAGTTGTGGTAGAATGACAATATCGAGCTTATTAAAAGCAATGACTGCACAGTGACATTCTAAAGATAGGTCACTGATCAAAGGAACTGTCAAAATTTTAGCAGATTACAGCATTCGTCAGACATTCATTTGTCAATATGTACGAGATTACCATTCTATGCCACTTCTTTCAATGGAGTGTCAGTGGTTGACCATTGGAAAGTCATAATGACGCCATTATATTAGTAGATTACCAAACTTGTCAAAATCGACAATTATGAAATCAATGATAGACCATTCTGACACTATTGTAATAGCAGACTTGAGGCCCTGATCACTCCGTTCTCTGTTAGGGCCTTTTTAAAATGTAAATAACTAAACACATGCAAACTTACAGTTCATAAACCGATAAAACCCATGGTATGACCGTGACAATCAACGATTATCAAGTTCCCAACAATTTTCTGTTTTATTATGTAATTGACCATAACTTTGTATTGTCTACATTTTATTATTGGCATCAGTAGGCCAGGGTTCGCTTTAACCTCTTTTTTTTAGGTGAGAAATCATAGAATGACTTCTCCTTCTAAGGTGGAGCGAGAGGGCGTGTCAGACTTTTACTGATTAAGATCCACCTGTGTCCTTCAGTTGTCCTTTGCGTTCAAAGGCTGCGGTAACTCTTTTCCAAAATTCCGTGCCCTTGAGGTCTGCTTTAGTCTCAGCAGATAGCTTCTTTGAACCAACAACCAGTTTAGACATCCATAGGATTTTGCTGTTCTTTATTCTAATAATAATCCTCATACTTTGTGGACACACATGGCTACATATCAACAAGTAAACGAGGTCTCTTCCTCTACCGTATCTACCTAAAGCTTTCCTTAAGTTCCCCTCCTCTCTAGATTGCTTTTTATTGATTTGATTTTGACTGACCTGTTCTAGTCTAGTCGTTAGTGACCCTGACTGCTATGCCGAAGGTCGTGGGTTCGATTCCCACCCAGAACAAATGTTTGTGTGATGAGCACGATCATTTTTTCTGTGTCTGGATGTAATTTATCTATAATATATATCTATAAAATATATTATAAGTATGTTTATCAATTGTAAAGAACTCATAACACAAGCTCTGCTTAGCTGGGACTAGACGGCGTTGTGTTATAGTTGTGGAATATTATTATTGCATGTCATTATACATCTTGGGTTTTCTCATCCAACTCTTTCTTGGCAACTTTACCAGCTTGTCGATTTACCTGACGTGTCCTCCCTTACCACACCAAAGCTCGGTCTTCATTCTAGCACTTTGTAACCCCATGCACTGTCTTTTCTTCGGTCCCTTTATTACTCATCATCGTCATCATTTCAGCCGAAAGACGTAGACCTCCCAAACGACCCACAACGACCGATCCTGTGCGTCTCGCATTTATCGGATTCTCGCGACCCTCACCAGGTCATCTGTCCATCTTATGGGAGGTCTTTCAACAGTTTCAGTGGTCGCTACTCCAGAACATTTCACCAATCCATCGACTACTTGTTCTGCGGTCCTGCCCAGTGCCACTTAAGTTTGGCGATTCTTCGGGCTATGCCCGGTCAACTTGGTTCTCCAGCGGATATCTTCATTCCTGATCTTAAGGCTTGATTCTTTATCACTAAGGTGACAGAAAATAGCTGGGATTTAAAAAAAACTGCATCATTGCCCAGTACATCGTCGGCCTCATTTACGTGTCGAAACACCACCATTCTCCCATTGTTCTCTAAGGTGCTACATTCATATCATGCCGGCTAATTTCCTAGTCACAGCCCTGCAGAGGTTTGCATTGAAATGTCACCGTCAAGTACGCTATAGGTCGTCTGCGTGCTGTAGTTTAATTCAATATACTCGGGAATTGACGCCGGGGGGTTGGCAGTATTGAGCAATGGTACCAACCTCTAATTGTCTCAGTAAGCGATAGTAATGCTACGCGAACCCGATCGCTTAGGCAGGATAGGATTAGACAGGATCCTCTCTAGGAGAAGGAATGAGCCGTAGCCAGGGGCGCCGACTTTTAAAAAACCTCATGGGTGCTCATGCTCATTTGATGGACTTGAAAAAGCGGCGAAGTGTGAGAAGAGAAGTGCACACTGATCGACCGACAAATAAATAAATGTCTTACTTACATACCGCGTACTTAATTACTGATTATGTTTGTTATAAATATAAAATTAAACCATTATATAAAAATTAAACTAGTTTTTATTATCAAGAAATATTATAATTTTAGTTTACGTATGTAACCTAAAAGGCGATTACTGATCTGTTTCTTGATGTCTATTCTCAGGGGTGCTCAGCACCCACTATTTATTTCTCATGGATGCTCGAGCCCTCGAGCACCCACGGAGTCGGCGTCCCAGGCCGTAGCCCATAATTCACCACGCGGGCCCAGTGCGAGTTGGTGAATGTCACATATTATTATCTTCGATTTTTTAGTCCTAGGATTCTTCACATTGTTTTCCTTCTCCGTTTTGAGAGCAGTGGTCATGAAATAAATTACGCAAATTATGTGCGTGGCTGGGTTTGGAACACCTATAATAGTAAGTCGGGCCCATCGACTTATATATACTATATATATCGATGGTCGGGGCCGTTAACATTGGGACACAAATGCTAGCTTTTAAACCTTTGACAGTAACCTTAGTCTTTAAAACGACATCTCTCGTCACATAAACGTCCGCTGTTAAATATGTAAACAGAGGCACTGATTAAGTAACATTTACATAGGGTTTTCAATGACTTCTGTTACCAATAAAAGCTAGTATTTGTTCTTCCTTACAACTACTATAGTAAAAGCGAAAGTGTGATAGTATTTTGTTATGTGTACGTTTTTTTATTATTATTTTTTTATTATTTTTTTTTTTTTTTCGGGTGGGAAAATCATCTAATGATATCCCCCGCTCTTGGGCGGAGCGTGAGATAGTGTCAGACTTTTACTGACTAAAAACCCACTCCTGTTCCTTCTTTGCCATTTTTTTCCAGGGCCCCGGGGGTCACTTTCGCATCACCCATGGCCCCAGTAGGCTTCGACCTACGGTTGCTGACATCTCCTTGAGGCGCGCGTGGAACACTACGCGCCGTCGACGACTTGGGCTCGGTCCGGACGGTTACCGGACGATCGGACGGCGAGCCACCCATTGCTCACCGTCCACAAGCCCGCGCCTACGGTGTTATGTGTACGTTGGAGTAACGAATGTATGAAACCTTGTGATCTGTATTTTGTAATGTAAGAAATCAATTTTGACTAGAAAAATCGGCGCGTTTTTTTTTTTTAAGGTGGGAAATCATTTGGCTCTTTTGCACTAGGGTGGAGCGAGAGGGCATGTCAGACTTTTACTGACTAAAACTACAATTATGTTCCTACAGTTGTCTTTTGCGTTCTCGGACCACGAGATTTCTTTCATACTTTGACCCTACTGGGCCCCTACGGTTTGTTGACATCTCTTTAAGGCACGCGTGGAAATCATTTAAAATCTTTGGGTTCAAAAATATTGCACATTTGGCGGCAGGTTGATGGCAACACACAGTCTGAGCTGTCTAGCGGACTATGGAAGACTTTTTTTTTATTAATAGGCTTGCGTTTGACGACCATCTGACCTGATGGTAAGCGATGATGTGGCTGACGTTGGAGCACGCTTGCCTAGAAGTAACCTATTCACTCTATTCTATTTTAATAGGCTAGCTTATACTGTTTTGTTACAACTGCACGTAAAAAACGTATACGGCGAGTACCTATCCACCCTTATATTGTTAACTCTGAGGTGTCCAGACGGTCTGGACCAATGGTTTCCCCTCGTCGTTTATACCGCGTACATCGAAGGACTGGAACAATTTGCCTACTGCGGTCTTCCCGTCCGATTTTAATTTAGGTGTCTTCAAGGCTAGAGTGAATAGGCTCTTAATAAACTAGTGCGCCTCACCATCAACGATTGCATCACTGCTTACCATCAGGTGGGATCGCAGTCAACACTAAAAAAACCAGGCAAGTGCGAGTCCGACTCGCGCACTGATGGTTCCGTACAAACTTACCTATGATAGAGTTCAATTCCCGAATTCAGTTACGAAGATTTTTCCGATTCGCGAAAAAAAGATTTATTTTGTGATTTAACTATAAATATACAGTTTTCAGATTTTTTTCCTATACTTGTGCTATGAAATCTTGCTTCATGCCAAATTTTAGGTTTCTAGGTCAACGGGAAGTACCCTATAAATTTTGATTCCCTGGAGAGTGTCGAAATATACGTTTTTTGCTACATAAACGGCCGTATCTTTTTTTTCTGTTAACTCAGAAGTTTGATTTTTTCACAGCTTTAAGAGACCGTAAACCTGAGTATATGGTTTTAATTTTGACTCGATACCTCTACGCGTTCTTGAGATAGAGGGTCTTGACAGACAGACAGACAGACGGACGGACAACAAAGTGATCCTATAAGGGTTCCATTTTTTCCTTTTGAGGTACGGAACCCTAAAAACAGATCTAATATTAACCATACAATAGAATCTGCAGTTACAGCAAATCAATAATTTCAAAAGCAACTTCAAATTACACAAATTAACTTTATCACCAAGACAATGTAATATTGGCAATCCACAAACATTTTGCCCTTTGCCCAAACTAAGTTAAGAACCATAAACAATAGAATAGATCACAGAGCGTCACAGTCGGAGGACTACAATGTACTGTTTATCCAAAGATTGAACATAATTTGTGACTTAATGAACACTATTATCTATTGTAACAGTATAGTGGCCAAGGGCGTAGTGTTAGCGGAAAGCGGAGCGGGTTGTTGAGCTTAGCGAGTGGAGACTGTTAAACTCTTGTACCTACATTCACGAAAACAAGTCATCATAATCATTTCAGTTAAAAGATGTCCACCGCTAGACATAGGCCACCCTCAAATTACACCACAGTGGCCTGTGCGTCTCGTATTCATCGTTTTCTCGCGACCCTCACCAGGTCGTCGGTCCACCTTGTGTGAGGCCCTCCAACGCTGCATCTTCCGGTACGTGGTCGCCAATCACACCTTTCAGTCCCATTGATTATCTGTTTTGCGAGCAAGGAGCTTAGCGTACTGCCACTTAAGTTCTTGCACAAAAGAAAAAATGAGCGATGCTTGATGATGCTATAAAAATTAGCGATTTTTTGTTAATGCTAGTCAAATGCAACACAAAATTCTGATCATTCTATGACACTGATAGCACATTGGGAACTCAACGCAAGCGTAACGCAAAAGTAATTTGGTTCACCCTTTACAAATCTATAGGTTTATATAAAAGGAGAAACTGACTGACAGACATATCAACGCACAGCCGTAATTACTGGGACTAAGAGTATGAAGTTTTGCACAAGGTTTTCTTTTATGACGCAGGCGAGCACTATAAGAGAGGATTTTCCAAAATTCACCCCCTAAGGGGATGAAACGGGAGCCCAAACATGCAAAAACCTACTTTCATGCGGGCGAAGCCGTTTGCAGAAGCTAGTCGCTTATAAATGATCAGATGACAGTAGTATTTGAAATTCTTAGGGGGATTATTGATGATCCTGATCTGCATCAATCTGTTTGTCCCACTGTCGTGGCAGAAAACATCGTTTACTAGCTGTTCCAACTTCCCGTACTACTTATTGCACATTCCAAGTCGCCTATTCCTCGGACAATAGCCGCCATTAACGCTCTCCTGAACTCAAACACCGGATGAATGGAAGATAATAATGTCAGATTGGAATGTTTGAATTTTTGTGAGAAGGATGCATGACTGAGTTAAGAAATTAGGTAAAAGTTTAAATAGTGGCTTCGGCCATTCTATTTAAAATAAATAAATAAAATCGCTTCGCTAGCACTCCAACCTGTCCTCACAATCACCTAATGAGGGACTCTCCACGTTTCATCCACGCGGAAAGATGTTTCGACAGCGTCCATTGTTTCACTAAGAATATGCAACAAATTATTACTTGACAGAATTAGGGGCTTTCAGATGCCCTTGGTTACTGATGAATATCTTTAAGAACATTGATCAGACTCGCCATTTTGGTTTAAATGTGGAAATGTACCTAGAAACTGAATGACGAAACTGGGGCCAAAAACTGTAAAATCTTATTAAATTCTTGCTAGACTAATTGTCCGGTCTGCTTGTGCTAGCGATACAAGGTAAGGCAGAAATCAAATGACAATTCTAAACAAAATGGTCAAATTTATAAAGCCTAACAATAGCCGGACAGGCTGGACTCCGCCTAATTTGGCCGAACACGCAACTGAAAAGCCTGACCGTGTCCGGCTTTATCCGGACGCCTGGCAACGCTAGTCCCAATGATGACGGCATTACTGTCCACAGACATACGTGACAACGACGTGAATTCGAAACTACTACTTGAAGTTCTCTCAACCTTAGTTCGGTCTTCGTCAGAATTGTTATTAAGTTGATAGTTTTCATAGTATTTATTAGTTTATAATTTTAGCATATATAGGGTGACTGGCAATTAGTGTACGATACTTAAACACGTGATTGTGCTCATGATAACAAACAATTTTTATTATGGGAGCAAAGCCGAAATCGCGAAAAAAATATCAGCTGTTCAGTACATTAGGCAAACATAAATGTACTGAACAGCTGATTTTTTTTCGCGATTTCAGGTTTATTCCCATAGTAAAAGTTGTTGGTTATCATGAGCACAATCACGTGTTTAAGTATCGTACACTAATTACCAGTCAACCTATATATGTATTTTATTTTTATAAATAACTTTTTTTTCTGTTTGAAGTATCTGTTATTTGTTTATTGTGCAAACTACCACTACTGTACATGAAGTTTAAATAAATAAATACATTTTTGGTAGCCAGTTGTGCCTTTGCCTCGATGTATGGGCCAAAATTAAGGGTAGATGTCAACGTAACATCAAGAAGCATTTCTTATAATCGTATCTGGACTTCCTTATGGGGGAAGCTCAAATATAGCCCGCGAAATTAAATTAAATTTTCTTAACTTTTTTGCTATTTGCATATGAATGGCTATATCACGAAAAAGTTATTCAATAGGGTAAAATGAATTAAGAGTGGTCTATTGATAGAAAGAAAAAACCGGCCAAGTGCGAGTCGGACTCGCTCATGGAGGGTTCCGTAGCAGCAAGTAACATAATAATAATCTTTGTATCAGGTTCATATTTGGCTTGCGCAAGTATGACCACGTTTCTGAATTTCGTACTTCGGTTTACGATTTATGACGTACTAAAAAAAAACTACTGACCAGATCTCGTTCAAACCAATTTTCGTTGGCAGTTTTTATAGTAATGTACATCATATATTTTTTTTAGTTTTATCATTCTCTTATTTTAGAAGTTAGAGGGGGGGGGACACACATTTTACCACTTTGGAAGTGTCTCTCGCGCAAACTATTCAGTTTAGAAAAAAATGATATTAGAAACCTCAGTATCATTTTTGAAGACCTATCCATAGATACCCCACACGCATGGGTTTGATGAAAAAAAAAATTTTGAGTTTCAGTTCTAAGTATGGGGACCCCCAAAATTTATTGCTTTTTTTCTATTTTTGTATGAAAATCTTAATGCGGTTCACAGAATACATCTACTTACAAAGTTTCAACAGTATAGCTCTTATAGTTTCGGAAAAAAGTGGCTGTGACATACGGACGGACAGACGGACAGACAGACAGACAGACAGACAGACAGACAGACAGACAGACATGACGAATCTATAAGGGTTCCGTTTTTTGCCATTTGGCTACGGAACCCTAAAAACGATTATTCGTACCTCACACATACAGTAGAATTAAAAACGGTATGAAAAAATAACATTAAAATCAAGGCCAAAAAGGCGATTATAATTCCGAATATAAATACGTATTACGCATAAAAAATAGACAAATTCGCTCCACCTTAGAGTGGGAGAAGTTGTGGTAAATGTTAGAAAGTCCAAAACAAAATTACTCAGTCTTCAAACCATCACTCAATAATTTGCACGAATATATCCACGTTCACGTGTTACCTGAGCTTAGCTATACTCCATTCGCAGTAAGATTAGACATTTAAACAATCCTTTTTTTACAGTCTGTTCAAGCGATTTTGACTTTTATTGCGTTGGATGCATGATACATGGCGGCTGCAGTAAATAATTGGTATTGTAACCATAATTTTTTGCTTTTAATGCCATCCTTATGCCTACGTATTAGAAGTCAAAATCGGTTGAATGGGCAGTAAAAAGGCTTGCAAATGGAGTATAAAAGCTAACAAATAAATTACAGATGTTCAACTGTTCACGATTCTCCACCATTTACGTGAAGCGTGACAATTGGAAGCACTTATGTGTAGTTAAGGCATCGCCAATGAATGGGTGCATGCATCGAGTCGTGATAACACGCAAAATATAGTTTGTGTGGCTAGTAGATTTAGCTAAAAACATTGCATGTAGAAACGATAATGGATACAATTTGAGAGAGAAATAAGTTGGTTTAATTTGATTTTCAAAAATATTGTAAACTTGCACTAAGGGTTCCGTACCATTATCTATAGAACATTAGACACTATTGTCCAAGGAGATGGCGAGGTACACCGAGACGTAAAACATCGGATCAATTCAGGATGGATGAAATGGCGACAGGTCACTGGAACAACTTGTGACCCACGGATGACCCTCAAGTTGAAGGGAAAAATCTACAAGTCCGTGATAAGACCTGTCATACTGTATGGATCAGAATGTTGGGCTGTGAAAAAGACGGACGAAAAAAGATTGCACGTAGCGGAGATGAGAATGTTGAGATGGATGTGTGGTGTGACGAGAATGGATAAAGTGAAAATTGAGTATATTAGGGGAAGTTTCAAACTTGTGCGCTAGTGACTGAAAAGTTGAAGGGGAATCGTTTGTCTTGGTATGGTAAAAATGGTACATGTGGATAGATGGAGAGGGAGAGGGAGACCAAAGAAAAGATGGATGGATTGTGTGAGGAGTGATATGAAAGAAAAGAATAGCATGACGAGTGACAGGGCAGAATGGAAGAAAAAAACGTATTGCACCGACCCCAAATAAAACGGGTCAAGGACAGGAAGATGATATCTATTATAATATTTTTTTTAGTTTCACCTGTCCTTGTTATATTGAAGCCCCACTTAAATATTTGATTTATTCTGTTTTTAGTATTTATTGATAAAGCCGCAATAGAAATACATCATCTGTGAAAATTTCGACTGTCTAGCTATCAGGGTTCATGAAGGCTGTATTTCATGAACCCTGATAGCTAGACAGTCGACAGACAGACGGACAGTGAAGTTTCAGTAATAGGGTCCCGTTTTTACCCTTTGCGTATGGAACCCTAAAAAGTACTCCACTCAGCCTTTTAATGTTCCCACTGCTGGGACTCAGGCCTCCTCTCTCTAGGAGAGGGAATGGGCCGTAATTCATCACGCGGGCCCAGTGCGGATTGGTGGATGTCACATGTCTTCGAATTTTTAGTTTTAGGACATGCCGGTTTCCTCACGATGTTTTCCTTCACCGTTTTGAGAGCAGTGGTGACGGCTGGGTTTGAACCCGCGACTTACTCGTAAGTCGGGGCCGTTACCACTCGGCCACCACTGCTCTCAAGTTCCAATTTTATTTATTACATAACACCATGTGAACATGTGTGACAAGTGAACATGAACACCTTTACCTTGCCTAGATGGAACAACACATTTGGTATGAGAAAATACACGTATATACTGCCAAAAATAATCAACGAACTTCTTATGGGCATACGAAATAAATACCTCTGCAACCCTAAAAAATAATAATAATATTCTACAACTATCACACAACGTCGTCTAGTCCCAAACTAAGCAGAGATAACACAAGCTCTAGACAACTGATAAACATACTTATATATTTCTAAATACATACATATTATAGATAAATTACACCCAGACACAGAACAAATGATTGTGCTCATCACACAAACATTTGTCCTGGGGGGAATCGAACCCACTACCTTCGGCATAGCAGTCAGGGACACTAACCACTAGGCCAGTCAAAATCAAAATGTGAATTAAAAAAGCATTTTTTGCAACAGAGTGAATTAGTTTAGCTATACTTATTTATAACATCTTTAAAATGTAAAACTTACAAGTTCACTTACTACCTAACCTATTTATAATTTAATATATCCGAACTCACTAGCCATATATAAGCCAGTAAAGGCTTTTGTGGTTTTTAGTATAAAAAAATAATGTATACTGCGATTTTGAACATAAAAAAAGACTGGTCAAGTGCGAGTCGGACTCACGCACTGAGGGTTCCGTACAAACTTGAAAGGTAAATTGCTGTTTACGATTTATGACGTATTAAAAAAAAACTACTTACTAGATCTCATTCAAACCAATTTTCGGTGGAAGGTTGCTTGGTAATGTATCTACATCATATATTTTTTTTAGTTTTATCATTCTCTTATTTTAGATGTTACAGGGGGGGACACACATTTTACCACTTTGGAAGTGTCTCTCGCCCAAACTATTCAGTTTAGAAAAAAAATTATATTAGACACCTCAATATCATTTTTGAAGACTTGTCCATAGATACTCCACACGTATGGGTTAAATGAAAAAAAAATTTTTGAGTTTCAGTTCTAAGTATGAGGAACCCCCAAAATTTATTGTTTTTTTTTCTATTTTTGTGTGAAAATCTTAATGCAGTTCACAGAATACATCTACTTAGCAAGTTTCTTATAGTTTCGGAAAAAACTGGCTGTGACATACGGATGGACAGACAGACAGACATGACGAATCTATAAGGGTTCCGTTTTTTGCCATTTGGCTACGGAACCCTAAAAACACGTGCTTGCAAAATTTCAGCTCAATCGGTAACCGGGAAGTGGTTTAAATTTAATTTGCAAGATAAATGATTACAAACAAACATCAGGATAGGTGACACTAAATAAAATCTTGTAAAAAAAATAGGAGGCTGGTTTTCGCCAAGGAACTTAGCTTTAGACTAGATAAGTGAACATTCCTTTGCTTGGTGAACCGCCAAATATAAGCAGTGTCTGACATATAGTGCTAGCATCGGCTTACGGCCTCGATCTACGGTCTGTAACTATGCACACAAGGCTATATATATGTATGAGCATATATATATGTGCGTCTGAGTACGTCGCGTGCACTCAAATGCATTCGTGTAGGGACTGCAGATTCATTAAAATTGTAATGTTTACGGTATTATCGATTATGGGCATGCCTTAGTCTTAATGACTATTTTTGAAGTCTATTGTTTGTATGTTGTGAAGTCGTGAATACGGTTATCACTTGAAACACATGTTTCCAGTTATAATAATAATAATATAATAATATTCACACAACTATCACACAACGCCGTCTAGACCCAAGCTAAGCAGAGCTTGTGTTATGAGTACTAGACAACTGATAAACATACTTATATATTTCTAAATACATACATATTATAGATAAATTACACCCAGTTATACTTCCATTTATTGAATGAATCAAAATTAATATAACATAATTCCCACAGACTTACTTACTAAACAATTTACCTATTCAGCGCAACATGACTGGCGTAAGTGTATTTCTAAGGAAATGCATTCATGCTACATTATAATGTTCCTGTCCTTATGATTTAGAGAAAGTGACGTGGAGTACTGCAGCCACATTATCACATATGGGCTGGTGCTGCAAAATGCCATCTAGTAGCTTTGCTCTTAGTAGAAAGGCGAGCGTAGAGGCTATTTGGTGATCCAGATTTAGTTAAGATCGATCTACAAAGCCTGCAGCACAGGCTTAGGGTAGCCAGCCTTTCGGTATTTTACAGGATGCATTTTGGAAAGTGTGTACAGAAATTAGTGATTGAGCAGTGGTGGCCGAGTGGTAATGGCCCCGACTTACGGAGTTGTAGGTCGCGGGTTCAAACCCAGCCAGGCGCATTACTTTGTTTAATTTATTCCATCACCACTGCTCTCAAAACGGTGAAGGAAAACATCGTGAGGAAACCGGCATGTCCTAGAATAGAATAGAATAGAATAGAATAAACTTTATACCAAACAAAAAAACAAACAAAAATTCGAAGACATGTGACATCCGCCAACCCGGACTGGGCCCGCGTGGTGGATTACGGCCCATTCCCTCTCCTAGAGAGGAGGCCTGAGTCCCAGCAATGGGAACATTATAAGGCCGACTATGCTATGTACAGAAATTACATGACTTGTTTCCACCATCACCTTTCTACCATAGGAAAACCAGGACTGGAACAATTTGCCTGCTGCGGTCTTCTGGTCCGATAATAATTTAAGTGTCTTGAATAGGCTCTTAATAAACTAGTGCATTTCACCATCAACGATTGCATCACGGCTTACCATCAGGTGGGATCGCAATAAAGCACTAGTTTGTTATTTAAAAAAAAACGTTGCATCTGCAATTACCTTGAAAAATCTGAAATATTTCGGATTGACCCTGTATCATTTCGGTAGAGCTTGACAATCCTACAGAAAGAGGTTTTTACTAACTTTACTCCAAACTAGGAATTACTTTTCTATCGTAGGCGCTGTTAGGGTCTAGACTTGGACTTAAATAAAAAGCAGTGGACTGTAAACTGATAAACGTATATCCTAGGACATATGAGGAATTAACAATGCGCGTGTATCGTCGGTCGTTTTCGCTGGTGAAGTAATGAGTCGTCGACGATGCAGCCCGACGAGTGCCGAAGGTACCCAACAGCGCCCGAACAGGCGCATCCACAAATATATAAAGTCACATAAATAAGACATTTTACACGTACTGCCTTTGGGTTAACTTTACACTGGGAGCAAATAGCGCCTTAGGTACGTGTTCAATACAACAACGCGTTGCTGTATTGAACACGTACCTAAGGCCCTATATAAAGGTGCTCCCTCACCGGGAGCATTCGCGTGTAATGTAACGTTACACATTTGAGCATTACATCAGTGAAGGAGAAGAACCGAGCATTACAATGCACACCTTGTAATGATACAACGTGTAACATCCTGATACAACTTGTAACATCAATGCGCTCCACTTCCCCCAGCACCCCGCCCGCCCGCTTAGTAGCCTGTATTTTTCCGGTTTTGAAATAATTCATGACACCAGTATCGTTTCTTCTGTGTTTTTTTTTTACGTAAATAACAATGTCGAATTAATATTGCCCCACTCATCACAACGACCGCTTCGTCTGACATCTTGCTATGAAATGCTCAAAGTCGAATCAATATGTTACATTACACGCAAATGCTCGTTAGTCAGGGAGGTATTATTGTAATGTAATGCTCAAAGTCGAATCTATAATGTTACAATACACGTGAATGCTCCCGGTGAGGGAGCACCTTAACAGTGTTGCTGGGGCTACCACGAATCTGCAGTGCCTCGACCATGTTCGCAGAAGCGCACACTAATGGCTTTCAAGCCCTTCATCATCATCATCATTTCAGCCGAAAAACGTCCACTGCTGGACATAGGCCTCCCCCTAGTGTCGCCACATTGAACGGTCCTGTGGGTCTCGCATCCATCGGACTCCCGCAATCGTTACAAAGTCATCGGTCCACTTTGTAGGAGGCCTTCCAACGCTTCGTCTTCCGGTACGTGGTCGCCATTCCAGAACCTTTCGGCCCCAACGGCCATCCGTTTGCCACTTAAGTTTGGCGATTCTTCGTGCTATGTCGTTGACCTTTGTTCCCTTATTCGCCTTAAGCCCTTATTAGGAAGCAATCTACGTCACTGCTGAGTCGTGTTAGGACCAGCAACAACAGTATAGTGAGCGTGTTAGCGGATAGATGGAACTACTGCATCAATAGGTACGCTTGCACGCTACACGGGGAGCACTGAACAGATCCCCCTCACCGCACTAAATATGTGTAATTTTTTTTTTTGTATATTGTAAACTGGTTTTTCGTTGTGTATTGTATTTAAAATGTCGTATGTGTGTCGTCTCTATGGACAGAAAAGTCCGAAATAAACGTTTACTATTATTTGCAAATTATTCCTTCAGCTAAAACCAATCACGTTCTCTGCTATCGGTACAATGCGCCATACGAGCATTGTATGCTAAACCGAGTGTTTTGTTCCGAGTGAGCAGTGCCACTGTCTGTCAGACAAAAACTACTAAATTATGACTTTATTGTAACACTAAGAGAAACACGTCGTTGACTCTATTGTATTGCCTTGTCTCAGATATAGCAATTAAAGGGATGCAACTCGACATACGTTTTCACTGTTTTTCATACAACCGCTCTTACGCGATTATGACGTTATTACACATTTTTTATTAGATATTTTGGAAACACAGTATCTTATGGATATTATCTAGGCTTCTATTGAAATGAATTAATAAATTTGTGTAAAACTAATCCAGTAAAGACCTTCGACAATCTGCTATTTTGCATGAACTTTGACACTTCATAATTTACTCAAAAATTTAAAAAGTCAAAAAAAGTATAACAATAGAAGCCTAGCAAATTTAATCAAGATTCTGAATGACAACAATTTTTTTCAAAAACTTTTAAGGGTTTAAAAATTAAGTATTTCCTAGAACAAGTTTTGTAAAATATTCGAGTAAATCACGGAATTACCGAATGCTCTTTTTTCGCGTTGCCTTTTCGTCAAACATCGCGTTGGTTTGCGTTAGATGAAGTAACAAGGTTTTAAACTATGCTCGATGTTGACGACACAATGTCGATCGATGGCGACTACACGTATAAATACAATTTTACTTGTTACGACAGTTCTGCTGTGATCCTATGAGGAGTTTTGTTCCATATCTTCGAAGTTCATGATCAGATCATAACAATATTTCTATGGGACCAACTTGGAAGCATAACCTTTCAATAAAAAATAATAATTTCAAAATCGGTCCCCAATTGACCGAGAAATCGGTGAACATACATAAAAAAAAACAAATTCAGCCGAACATAGAACCTCCTCCTTTTTGAAGTCGGTTAAAAAACCAGTAGAGCTACCATCTATATCAAACAGCATATTTTAGCCTATTAACAATGTTTCTAATGCAATTTTCTCTTGTTTTCAGATGTGGCTCTCCAGCATAGTGTCGTGCACACTGTTCGCCATGGCGATGTCAGCCGGGAACGAATACCTCCCCCCAAGCAAAGGTTACAACTACGAGCCCCCCTCCATACCGTTCCCCACCAATAATAATGGAAACAAGGTAAAACTCCTATCAACCATGTGGCATAGCATAAAAAAGCTGTAGGGAATATGCACGGCAGGGATGTTATGGATGCAATGGGTAGCTCGCCGTCCGGCCGTCCGGAAACCGACCGGACAGAGCCCAAGTCCTCGACAGCGCGTACTGTTCCAGCGTGCCTCACAGAGATGTCAGCAAAACCGTAGGGGGCGCAGCAAGGCCGAAGCCTACTAGGGCCATGGGCTGACTTCTAAAAGGGAAACCCGTGGTTCTGGAACGTAAATGGCAAAGAAGGAACATAGGTGTGGTTTCAGTCAGTCTGACACGCCCTCACGCTCGAAGAGAAGCGTTTGGATGATTTTCCACCAAAAAACAGCTTTACTGCTTCGTATTTTTTTATTTAGGTAATCTTTATGGTATGCAACCAATGCAGTGTAGGGCGTAATTAACTACTATTTTCTAATCAGATTACAAAGTACAACTAAAAGTAGATGTGAGAAAGATTTTAAAAGTAGTTAACTACAAGTTGATTGATTTCATGTAGTTATGATTACATTTAACTTAACTACAATAAAAAATCAAACTACATGAAGTAGTTGTTAAGTTGATTGCTATAATCTAGTAGTTATAATTACTGATTATTTCAGTACTAAGAACTTTTATTTTACAATTAAATAAATTTGTAGTGTGTTAGAATCATTGATTTATCAGAACTGAATCTAGCTCTAAAATTTAATAATAATAAAAAATCTAACTGTATAAAACCACGCATGTTTTCTTTAATTGAAATTATGTCCTTACATTTATGACATAATATTATTGCGCGAAACAACTATAGAAGGAATTTACCAACAATATCCGGAGACAGTGCGACACAGTGGGAAAGCAAGTTTCTATTGTCTCTTAATGAAACTTTAGAAATTCAAGCGCAGTACAATAATTTTGAAGAAGTAATAAGGTCACTACAAATGCAAAGATGAAAAGAAAAAAGGTTATGAGTTAGAAATTGAAACGATTACATTGCTGGATCAAAGAAAGCAACTTTATCAACAAAAGAGAACCAAGGAGATTAAAAATAGAATCACGGAAGTAAGCAAAAAATAAACCGGCAGATATCAAAAAGTAAGAAATTATTTAGACAAGAGAAAATAGAAAAGTATGTAGAGAAGAGCGGTGCCATAAAAAAAGCATTCAAAGAGCTGAGAAACAAATCGGAATGGACTGCAAACTTAAGAGATAAGACCGGAAACATGCTCTCAAAACGGCCAGATATAATAAAAGAAGCCACTATTTTTTACAGGGATCTCTACGCGCATGAGGAAATCCAAAATAGTATACCACTAGAGAATGCAGTACATATAGCGGATTCTACGACAACACCAAATATATTACAATCCGAAATAGAATATGCAATATCCACTGAAAAGAATGATAAGACACCAGGACAAGATAACGTTTCAAACGAGTTACTTAAAGCCCTATCTCCTTCTCTAGTAAGACCTCTACAGATGCTATTTGATAATGTAATAGGAAAGGAAACTACACCTGAACAATGGTCAAAATCCACAATAATATTGATAGACCAAAAAGGAGACAGAAGTAACCTTGGAAACTATCGGCCTATAAATCTGACTTTAAATATTTACAAAGTCTTCGCAAAGGTAGTACTAAACCAAACATCAAAACGCTATACGCTAACGCTATATGAGTAACAACCCCAACAAGCTGGTTTTCGGAAAAACTATTCCACCATAGACCATATGCTAGTACTAAGTAGTAACACGGAAATAATAGAGAAAGCTATCGAATATAATCAGCGTGCATATGTATGCTTCATAGATTTTACGAAAGCTTTTGACTCTCTATTTCATAATGCTATTTGGAAATCGCTACTGGAACAGGGCATAAATAAAAAATATGTAGAGCTATTAAATAACATATACTCAAAGTGCTGGGCAAAGGTGAGATTGGAAAAAGAAGGGCCAGAATTTCGCATTAGGAAAGGAGTCAGGCAAGGAGACCCTCTATCCCCAAAAATGTTCTCTGCTGTACTAGAGTCGATATTCCGAAAGCTGCATTGGAAGAATATTGGTCTTAAGGTAGAAGGAGAGTTCTTAAGCCACTTAAGATTTGCGGACGATATAGTGCTTTTCGCAGACAATGCAGCCGATCTAGGATACATGATTAATTACTTATCAGCGGAGAGCAGAAAGGTAGGGTTATCCTTGAACGCATCGAAAACCTACATCCTAACAAATGGCGAAACCAAAGATATTGTCGTGGATGGGTACAAGATTGAGTACGTCAACGAATATGTTTATTTGGGGCATTCGATTTCGATTTCGTTCAATAACTGCACTAAAAATGAAGTAAATAGAAGGATCGCAATAGCATGGAAAAAGTATTGGAGTTTAAAAGAAATTATGAAGAATAAGAATGTAAACATTAAAACCAAGAAAAAGATTTATGAAGTAGTGATTCTTCCAAGTATATTCTATGGATGTCAAACTTGGTCTCTAAAAAAGAAAGAGTAAGAAAAGCTAGCAGTCTGCCAGAGAAAAATGGAAAGGAGCATGTTAGGTGTCAAACTGGCGGATAAAATAAGTAATAAAAAATTAGAGCAATAACGAAAATTCAAGACATAAGAGAGAGGATTCGGTTGCTTACGATCGTTTCATTTGCGTCGAACGCCTCGAGTAGGCCACGCCTCCGATTCCTTTGTTCTGACCACGTGACTAAGCGTTGAGATGACGTCAGAACAAAGGAATAGAAGGCGTGGCCTACTCAAGGCGTTCGACGCAAACGAAACGATCGTAACTTGGCTAGGGGGGCAGTTGAATTCGTCTTGAAGCGGACACGTGCTTACACCAGTAACCTTCAACCAGCTTCTAATCCTCAATGACAATGAAGCCATTTCCAACCACTCATGGAAACCCTTTTTTAGGGTTCCGTACCCAAAGTGTAAAAACGGGACCCCATTGCTAAGATTCCGCTTTCCGTCTGTCTGTCACCAGTATGTAATTATCTCATTAACCGTGATAGCTAGACTGTTAAATTTTCACAAATGATGTAATTTTCTGTTGCCGCTATAACAAAAAAACTGGCCATACGTTAGTCGGACTCGCGAACAGAGGGTTCCGGACAAACTTACATATGTAAATAGTTCAATTCCGGAATGCAGTCCCGAAGATTTTTCCGAATCGCAAAAAGTTTTTTTTTTGTGACGTAACAACAACTTTACTGTTTTTAAAAGAGATGGTCCAAAAAAAACCCAGAGTCGATTGGGACTAAATAGGTATCAGTAGGTTCATTATAATACACAATTTACTCCACCGTAAACGCAATGGGGTTTATGAGCTATAGGTTGACAAAGTATGTATGAAAAAATCATGAGTTACTTGTGATTTTTTCCAGTTTTTACCAAAACAAAAATGATTACTGATTAACAATAATAATAGGATTACTGTAAAAGTAATAACAATCAACTGTGTAATCACTATGTCGAGCAGTAATATGTACAACTAGTTTAAAGTCCAATACAAATTAATATTACTACCTATTAAATGTTTTTAGTTCAGTATTTAGTATTTCCGCTGGGTTTATATATTATACTACTATACTATTTATATAGTATAGTACTCCTGTCATTATAGTCGTTAGTATATTGCTGATATTGTAAAAACTGATAAAAGTCACAATAACTTATGATTTTTTCATATATTTTGTCAGTCTATTCTCTCTCTTATACCCCATTGATTTTGGCATTGCGCTTTCGGTGGGGCAAATTGTGCAATATAATGAAACTACTAATACCCATTTAGTTCCAATCGATTCTGGATTTTTGGTCCATACAAGACCTTGCTTTATGCCAAATTTCAAGATTCTGGGGCAATGGAAAGTACCCTATGAATTTTGATTCCCTTGAGTGTGTTGAAATATATGTTTTTGTGACATAAACGGCCGTATCTTTTTTTTCGTTAATTTAGCTTCAAGGGACCGCAGGCTTGAGTATATGGTTCCAATTTTTAATTTCAACTTGATACCTCCACGCGTTCTCGAGATAAAGGGTCTTGACAGACAGACAGACGGACAACAAAGTGATCCTATAAGGGTTCCGTTTTTCCCTTTTGAGGTACGGAGCCCTAAAAATAATAAAAACAGAATAAAATAAATATTTCAAGTGATGTTCCCATACAACAAACGTGATTTTTGCCGTTTTTTGCTACGGACGGTACGGAACCCTTCGTGCGCGAGTCCGACACGTTCTTGGCCGGTGTTTTATGCACAGGCCACAACCTAAAAGCTAGTTCATAATAAGTTTGATCTAAAACTAACTAAGCCCTTCATCACATTCCAGCAACCGCCAACACCCACCATCAGGCCGACCCAGACGCCTCAGAGGCCGTACCTGCCGCCTGGTCAGCCTACCCCTGGACCTGGCCCGTCACCAACCCCTGGAGTAAGTAACTTGGAATTTTACTAACAAAAACGGAAGAGAGTCTTCTTTGAAAAGAAGTACCACAGCTGCCCTGTGCTGCACTTGTGGTAAACATAGTTTTGAAGCATAGTGTACCTACTAGTATACTATCAGAGGCTCAAGTTCACTATTTTTATAAATTCGTCATTCCAACACGATCCCATTATCATTTTGCTAAAAGTTCGTAATCTGCTAATCCATAATGATCGATCATTGATCGGTCAATGGTCTTGTAATAGAGTTGTGGTAGAATGACAATATCGAGCTTATTATAATGAGCAATGACTGCACAATGACGTTCTAATGGTAGGTCACTGATCAAAGGAACTGTCAAAATTTTAGCAGATTACCGCATACGTCAGACATTCATTTGTCAATATGTACGAGATTACCATTCTATGCCACTTCTTTTAATGGAGTGTCAGTGATTGACCATTCTGACACTATTGTAATAGCAGACTTGAGGCCCAGGTGGCCTGTTTTAGGACAAGTCTGCTACACTTTACCTAGCCAGTGTTACTGAGAGACCACCACCAGGACAGCGCCTCATCAATGAAGCTCCTGCTTGTTCGACTCTCAGGTATACCAAAGTAATGGATAAACAACCATCCCTTATACCAGAGAATCTTCCATACCCCGAGAAGCCGTTGATCCTGGCACTCGTTCGTAAATCTTTGACAAACATTACAGGGAGACAGAGCCTGAAAATCTGACACCAGTTTAATAACCAAAGGGGTATTGTGTTACTCAGTTATTGGGCTCTGGAGGTCAGATAAATAGTCGCTACATGTAAAATTACTGCCCCCGAGCCAAGTTACAACCGTTTCGTTTCGATTCTCTTTTCGTCGATCGCCTCGAAAAACTTGGCAAGTGCGAGTCAGACTCGCGCACCTAGGGTTCTGTACAAACTTACCTCTGAAAACAGTTCAATTCCCGAATTGAGTTACGAAGATTTTTCCGAATCGCAAAAGAAGTTTTTTTGTGACGTAACCACACATTTACAGTTTTCAGATTTTTTTCTATACTTGTGCTATGAGACCTTGCTTGATGCCAAATTTCAGGATTCTAGGTTCAGGGGAAGTACCCTATGAATTTTGATTCTCTTGAGAGTGAGAATGAGAATGAGACGGCCGTATCTTTTTTTTTTCGTTAACTCAGAAGTTTGATTTATTCACAGCTTCAAGGGACCACAGACTTGAATATATGGTTTTAATTTCAACTCGATACCTCCACGCGTTCCCGAGATAAAGGGTCTTGATAGACAGACAGACAGACGGACAACAAAGTGATCCTATAAGGGTTCCGATTTTTTCTTGTGAGGTACGGAAGTCTAATGAATCATCATCATCAATTCAACCGAAAGACATACACTGTTGGACATAGACCTCCCCCAAGTGTTGCCACTACGACCGGTCCTGTGCGTCTCGCATCCATCGGGACATCCATCCGTCAAATAAAGAATAAATAAAAATAATAAGAATAAAAGATAATTTGTTAAAAAATTATAATTATTTTTCATCGTCAATATAATTTTGTGGGGGTTCAGGTATTTCCGGCGCTCGATATCTATTGAGGTTTCGACTTTCTTTGGAATCTGAAATATATAAATCAAATGAATTCTTGCATTTTTTTTTTAAGGTAAATAAAACAAAGGCCTTTTGGCACGTATCCAAAGTTGGAACCGAAGCCGTCATCTGCATCATGATTTGTCAATACAATTTCCATAGATAATTTTACAAACGGTTATCAAAAATAACCGTAGGCCTTAAACGCCAAAAAAACAGACAAATTACTAAAGAAAATGTCAAACTTATGTCAAACTATCATATCTGGGGAGTTTTTGGCGGGATTATTTCGAGTGAAGTTCAATTTGCGAATAATTAAAGTAGCCACTTTCCTAGTAGGTATTGTGATGTAAAATTGGTGTAGTTTTGTATCTCAATAGTGTCTACACAACTGGACAATATGTAGAATCATTGAGCGATCTCGGCAAAATGGCGTTTAGAATTTTATTATAGTATTGACTAACTCAGCGAATTTTGCCGAAATGCCGAGAATGCGCCCTCGACACATTTGCTGCCAAATGCTACAAAAACATTAGAATGTGTTGCACCCGTATTCTGATGTAACCCAAAAAAGATAATTATTACTGATTACAAAGCGGTATGGTCTAAGACTTTAGCCTGGCCAAATGGGGCGAAAAAAAATCCCATAACTGGCAAATTATAATATTAATAAAGTTTGACAACTTTCTGACAGCTAATTTGCCTTTCCTTTTTTTTTTTAATTTTTGTGGCATGGCTTTTTGGCCTTTGTACCAGTAATTTTGCTTTGCCTTTCAAAAACCGTTTACCACAGAGTACATTATATACCGTTTACTTGTATTCGTACCTTGCAGAGGAACTACCATATTTTCATCTAGCTCTGAAAATTAAAATATATTTTTTTAATAAGACAATTATATTGAAATAAATTAGTATGATAAACTTGTATTAGGTTCATGTAAATTTGAAAACCTGCAACAAATGTTTGGGTGTTTATTAATAAATTACGGAGGAACATATGAGTAGATTATGACCTTGATTTAGACGTGGGATACTTTATATTTTTGTAGTTAATTCCTGTAGGATAAACAAAGAGTCTTAAAGCTTTTTTTTTTGTTTAAATAATAAAACCAGTGCTTGACTGCGATCCCACCTGATGGTTAGCAGTGATGCAATCGTTGATGGTGAGGCGCACTAGTTTATTAAGACCCTATTTACTCTGGCCTTCAAAACACCTAAATTATAATCGGACGGGAAGACTGCTGCAGGTAAATTGTCCCAGCCCTTTGTAGTATTTCCAAGTTATAATCGGACGGGAAGACTGCTGCAGGCAAATTGTTCCAGTTCTTTGTAGTATGTCCAAATTATAATCGGACGGGAAGACCGTTGCAGGCAAATTGTTCCAGTCCTTTGTAGTATTTCCAAATTATAATCGGACGGGAAGACTGCTGTAGGCGAATTGTTCCAGTCCTTTATAGTATTTCCAAATTATAATCGGACGGGAAGACTGCTGCAGGCAAATTGTTTCCGTCCTTTGTAGTATTTCCAAATTATAATCGGACGGGAAGACCGTTGCAGGCAAATTGTTCCCGTCTTTTGTAGTATTTCCAAATTATAATCGAACGAGAAGACTGTTGCAGGCAAATTGTTCCAGTCCTTTGTAGTATTTTCAAATTATAATCGGACGGGAAGACTGCTGCAGGCAAATTGTTACAGGCCTTTTTAGTATTTTCAAATTTTAGTAATGCAATATATTTATATAATAAAACTAGATTCTGCACGTGGCTTCGCCCGCGTGAAAGTATGTTTCTCCATACAAACTTTGGACCCCCGTTTCATCCCTTTAGAAGGTGAATTTTGAAAAATCCTCTCTTAATGCTCGCCTACGTAATAAACGGAAACCTTGTGCAAAATTTCACGCTCCTAGGCCCAGTACCTTTGGCTGTGCGTTGATATATCAGTCGTTTTCTCCTTTTATAATTATATATATAGTTAACTTACCACTGCTGGCTATAAAAACAATAAATACAGCATTTAAAAAAAAAGACAAGTTTTTTTTTGGTTTGACCTTTTAGTTATCGACAAAAACTTACTCAGCACAAACATTGGGTTTACTGAAAACAAAAAAAAAAATATATGAAAAAAACGAACCGTTGTAAAGTAATCATATCCTAAAAAGTTGACAATAGGTTGTTCCAAACCCAAAATTCAATGACACTTTGTTCAATCGAAAAAAAACAATATTTTGGACAGCTGTTTTAATTTAGGATACCTTACTACATGACATACATACATATGGCTCTGAAACCCGGTCGCTAACAATGGGTCTCATCAGAAGGCTTTGAGTCTCCCAAAGGGCAATGGAAAGCGCTATGCTCTGAGTTTCCTTGCGTGATCGAATCAACAATGAAGATATTCGCAGAAAAACCAAGATTGCCGACATAGGCCGAAGAATTGCCAGACTTAAGTGGCAGTGGGCAGGGCATTGCTCAGAACAGATGGGGTCGAAAAGTGCTCCATTCTTTTCTGTCACTAAGAACTGCACTTACTAGTGCGAGAAAGAGAGCGGGTGTGCGATCGCACGCGGTGGAATCGACAAAACGATCAGCAATGGAAGATAGAAGCATAAAAAAACGCGATTCGGTATTATCAGATGTAGCTAAAATCTTAAAATCCTATTTCACGAACTATTTAATCGGTAAAACCTGTACTATCTACTTTGATACTTTTCTGAACTTTTTCCAAATCAAATGGTACCAAAACCACGAAGAAATCAATGGAGTAGAAACGGGGTAGCTTCATATTGCCGCCATCGTGGTTGTTCCAGATAGCCAGATATATGTCTAGTGATAGAATGGAATAAAACATAGGATTAAACCTAATAATCGGGTTAAAACCGTTTTACATAACCCGTTTCTAGACGAAACGTAATACCGTCCGATCTAGAAATTGTTAAAATTGACATCAAAGTTCCATCGGCTTCCATCAGAATAGACGAATTTCGACGAAACAAAGGTGATTGATCCACTTAAAGAGTTACGAAAAAATCCTTATAATTTATAAGGATTCGTCTGAGGATTTTCTGAAATGACATTAGTTAAATTGACGTCCACATCAAGTCAAGATTTTAAAGTAGAAGACATCTCGCTTGCCTAAGTGGCGCCAGAAGGTAAATCCTAAAAACCCTCATTGGTTGACTGACTTGACAAAAGAAAGTAAGAAAACACAAATATTTGGCACACTGACATACACAATGAAGAAACAAGTAGGCTTGTAGGCAGTTAAAGTAAACAGAAAAAAAAACAATAACATGTCTCACGGCTGCGCCTTTAAAAGGCGCCCGGACTTTGGGGAAAGTCCGGGGAGTGTGGGATTTTTACCTCACTAAAACCACCCCTGTGATCAACATCAGCACATAAAAGGGTCACCGTTACCTCTTAAAAGACTTCTCCCACCTCTGTACAACGCCTGTTAGGGCACATCCCTGAGCAGACTGAACAACGGTCTCCCCAGAGCCTCATTGTGCACGGCAGCACGTGATCACTTTGCCACCGTCTGCCTTGCAACCACTCGCTGGGCTAGCTGAGTCCCCACTTTGAGCTCCTGTGGTTCCAAAGTCCCACCTGCATTGGATGATGCAAGCGGGGTTTCGGCGTGTTAGGCATCGAGGCGGTTGCCTCTCCGACGCCTCCCATGAGTGGGACTCAGCTTCGGCCCTCTCACGCTCTCGCTCGGCCTTTTGGACCATTATGGTCTCACGGGAGGCGACTTCCTTCCAGTTTTCTGGCTCCGCCAGCATAGGCCTAGTGGCCAAAGATGTCCAATGGCCTTTTCGACTTTGCTCGTCGCATACTATCGTGTAGTCACTTCGCTATATCGTAATTGCTAACAATTGAAACCAATCTTTTATACCGTAAGATATAAATTATTTCGGGTAGTCAGAAAATGGTTTCCCAATCTCTCTCTCTATCATCCCTAAAGAAAGGCAAATTAATATTATTTAGATTTTTTGGTTTAAGGTATACTCCATTCACGTTATGGTTATATACATTGCTCGCCGTCCGCAAGCCCGCGCCTACGGTGGCCGGAAATCGGGATCGGAATCCCGGCGGCGGTTGGGGCGTGAGTACCTTTGCCTCACGCGATCGGCCGCCTCCTTTGCAAGAATTACTGCTACGCAGAAGGAGGCGACCGCCTGCTACTCCTCCTCGCTCCGGACCATGGCCTGTACCAAGGCCCGGCGCGAGAGATCGCTGCCGCGGATTGCCCCCACGAGGACACGGCCGTGCTCTGCACAGGCGGGGCACACCTCTACCGTATGCTCCTCCGTGTCCTCCGGAACCACTGCCATATGCCTACGGAATAGAACTCAAAATCGGTTAAGCGGACGGTAAAAAAGGTTCTTCAAATGTCTAATCCTAACGCGAATGGAGCATAGGTACTTACATTTTGGTAAAGGCTTTGACGTCGTACATCTCGTGACTCTCGGTGTTTTCGGTGGCTCAGGATCTGGGCCCTCACCTACACATTTGTTTGGCTTGTTTAGCGGTATAGCGGTGGGATCTGTAGATGGCTTTGGCCAATCGACTGTTATAGGCGGGAGAAATACAGGATCCTTTGGCCGGACGCCCGGTAATATATGAGTTGGGCCCGGTAGACGACTGGTATGGTCAAATTCGTTTGGACAGTCGCCCGGTATATGGGTGGGATCCGTAGATGGCTTTGGCCAATCGACTGTTATAGTGGGGAGAACTACAGAATCATTTGGCCGGCCGCCCGGTAATATATAAGTTGGGCCCGGTAGATGACTGGTACGGTCAAATTCGTTTGGCCGGTCGCCCGGAATGCTGGTGGGATGTATCTTTGGGCGGTCCAGTGGCACAGGACCGATAACGTCACATTGCTTTGAACAGCCGTCACTATTTTTCTTTATCCAATTAGGGTAGCTTTTTGAAGTAGGCCGGAAGGTCGTTAAATATCCAGGCCGTTTTTTTGGAGTCTTCTGTGGTGATTTCGGCCTTTTGGGGGTTTTTTTTGGGTTTTGTGGTGATTTCGGCCTTTTGGGTTTTTTTTTTGGGTTTTGTGGTGATTTCGGCGTTTTGGGGGTTTTTTTTGGGTTTTGTGTTGTTTTCGGCCTTTTGGGTTTTTTTTTTGTAGATCGTATCGTAGAAGAGGGGGCTTTGTAGTTTGGTGTCTTCTTTGGTAACTGGGACTTTTCGGGGTTTTTATTTGTAGATCGTATTGTAGTAGCGGGGGTTTTGAAATTTGGTGTCTTCTTTGTTAACTGGGGCGTTTTGGGGTTCCGGGTTGAAGGAGGCAACTGGTTTTCCATTGAGATGTCTTTATAAGAAGGAATGGGGAGTTTCGACTTTTTTTTTGGCCTCTTCGTGGTAACAGGTGGTTTATATCGCGGTGTGTAGTCATCGTAAGATGCAGTAGTAGGTCGAGGGAAATTTTCTGTTGGAAATATCTCTTCCGGTAGATGTTCCTGGCTCTCGTAGCTGTAGGCAGTCATATCTTGATATGGATCATCGTCCAGCGGTCTGCTCCCGTCCTCCTCAGGCCCCGACTCACGATCATCCGCCTCAGGATCATCCAACTCAGGATCATCCGACTCAGGATCATCCGACTCAGGATAACCATCGTGAAATAGTTCTGCCCTCTTTGGTTCTATCATGTTCTTCGCCATTCGGGCTATAATATACAAGAATATGGTGTTAATTTTTTAAAATTTTAAATGGGATGCATTTTTTAGAGTGTGCGCATGAATTACAAGACTTGATTCCGCCATTACCTTTCTTCCATTGGACAACCCGACGACGTACGGCAAGTGTCCACCCACAATTTGCCTGCTGCGGTCTTCCCGTCCGATCATAATTTAGGTGACTTCAAGGCAGAAGTGAATAGGCTCTTAATAAACTATCGCGATTCATCATCAATGATTGCATCACTGCTTACCTGCTTTTTTATATAATAATAATATTCCACAACTATCACAAAACGCCATCTAAGTACTACCAAACTAAGAAGATATCTATGAGTACTAGACAACTGTTAACATACTGATATACATATATCTAAATTTATAAATATTATAGATAACTCACACCCAGATACAGAACAAATGATCGTGCTCATCACATAAACATTTATCTTGGGTGTGAATCGAACCCACGATCTGCAGCATAGCAGTCAGGACTACTAACCACTAGACCAACAGGCCAGTCAAGTTGCAGACACCATTAAAATGTCGTCAACCGAAAAGAGTTCGAGAGAGTCATTCTCTCTCGAACACCAAATGATTAAAATACATACCTATATTATAAAGTATATTTTAACATTTATTATATAAATATATATTTTATCAGAACAAGTGAACAGTGATATGAAAGAAAAGGAAGTTAGTGATAGCATGACGGTTGACAGGATAGAATGGAAGAAAAAAACATGTTGTGCCGACCCCAAATAAGATGGGACAAGGGCAGGAAGATGATGATGATATTTTATCAGAAATGAAGACCCGAAAAATGGCGAAACTTAAGTGGCAGTAAGCAGGACACATTGCTCGCAGAACAGCTGACCGGAAGACGTAGCGTTGGAAGGCCTCCCACAAGATGGACCGAAGACCTGGTGAGGGTCGCGGGAATCTGATGGATGCGAGACGCACAGAACCGGTCGTTATGGCGACACTTGGGAGATGCCTATGTCCAACAGTTAGGGTTGCCAACCGTACTCTAAAATAGAATATTGTACTCTATAATTATCATGTAGGTACTCTATAATCTATAACTCTAACAGAGTACGCTAAAATACTCTTTTTTATCATATATAAAATACATGCTGTGCATGTGATAAACACATGATGATGTATTGCTATACATTTGATATACACATGATGATGTATTGCTGTGCATGTGATAAACACATGATGATGTATTGCTGTGCATGTGATAAACACATGATGATGTATTGCTATACATTTGATAAACACTTGATGATGTATTGCTGTGCATGTGATAAACACATGATGATGTATTGCTATACATTTGATAAACACATGATGATGTATTGCTGTGCATGTAATAAACACATGATGATGTATTGCTATACATTTGATAAACACATGAGGATGTATTGCTGTGCATGTGATAAACACATGATGATGTATTGCTATACATTTGATAAACACATGATGATGTATTGCTGTGCATGTGATAAACACGTGATGATGTATTGCTGTGCATGTGATAAACACATGATGATGCATTACTGTGCATGTGATAAACACATGATGATGTATTGCTGTGCATGTGATAAACACATGATGATGTATTGCTGTGCATGTGATAAACACATGATGATGTATTGCTGTGAATGTGATGACTCTGGGTATGGTGATGGTGAAACACGCAGATGTGCATTGAAAAATAACTACATAAACCATTGTTGCATGGTTAATGTATAATAATTAATAATAATAATGAATATGTAACAATTTTTAAGTCAACTATTTTTATTAGTTTTCGTCTACTAACAATAATCTGGACCAAAGTCTGAAATAAAAAGATTTTATTTTATTTAGTTACAATAAAAGTATTTTTATTGAGTTATAATTGAATATATTTACTTGAAGAATTGAATTTAAATAATTAAAATTTTACTTTGACCTAGATTGAAAAGTAATTTGAATTTTAATGTAATGTTAATAATTATATAATTTGTAGTGCATAATATGGGAATAATTATTTGATAAATAAATAATTACACAGGTCTACAGTGATTTTGGTGCCGCCAAAACTGTAACTGCTAACTTCGCTAATTTGAATAAACAAAGATAACACTCATAAAAGTGATTTTTTTTGGTTCAGACCAAATCATAGGTACACCGAACGTCAATCGTGCTAGTTTACAACTCGTCCACTATCTTAAATATTCAAACACAATTTTCACTCGATATTTTGTACTTATGGGCGGTCTAAGTCCTTTATATAGATCTTAAAACAGACAAAATATGCCTTTTTATGAAAGCCGTTATCGGTTCTTTAATATTTTTTCACCACATACAATTCGCTTAAACGTAATCAAAATAGAGAGCAGTGGTGGCCGAGTGGTAACGGCCCCGACCTACGAGTTGTAGGTCGCGGGTTCAAACCCAGCCAGGCGCATTACTTTGTGTAAATTATTCCATCACCACTGCTCTCAAAACGGTGAAGGAAAACATCGTGAGGAAACCGGCATGTCCTAGAACCAAAAAATTCGAAAACATGTGACATTCACCAACCCGCACTGGGCCCGCGTGGTGGATTACGGCCCATTCCCTCTCCTAGAGAGGAGGCCTGAGTCCCAGCAGTGGGAACATTAAAAAGGCTGATTATGTAATAAAAATGTACCTATTCGAATTATTTAACCAACTCCTCCTAGACGACAAGATATTATCAGTTAATCATATAAATCGATCGAATCGAGAATACGAACACAGTCAACATATCAAAATCGGTATTTTGTTCAGATGTGGATAATTTTGGCACTACACGTAGTTTTGACGTTCTAACACTTATAAACAAAGAGATTTAAAGAGATACAATAGAGCGGCTATCAGAACAAATGTCTTAGAAAAACTGTCATCCTATGTCTCAGTGACGCCATCTGGCTTTGAATAGCAAACACGCGAATTAAATTTGTCAAAATTTATAATTATTTAACTATCGCTCGGTAGATGGCCAGGGCCCGTACCATGATAATGTTAAAATGTCAGTCGTACGGGCGAAAAAGTGTGATGGAGCTATACACGCTATATAGCTCCATCCCTGTAACAGTTCTGTTTAGGTCGTAAAATGGATCACATTATGAGCTCGTGGTAGAGGGTCAGTCAGTGTGTGATAAAGGTAAGGTTAAGCTTTTCAGCAATAGATGGCATTATCACAAAATCAGCAAATGTTCTAGAACTATTTATAAAAATTATTGAATTTTAATTAATTACTTCGTAAATACCAAAAATATTTACGAAAATAAAGCGAGCTTAGGTCCAGTCATTTTATCATCACAAGATTTGCAATAGCGTAATGCGCAGTTCGGCATATTTTCTCAGAAAATGATTTTCTTTTAATGCATAGAGCGGATACAAACACGACTTGACGTGTAGGGGCGTCATACTAGACTGAGCGACTTATGACCACTAGGTAATAAGTATCGGAGCACGATTTTGTTCGCTATGTCCTGTCTATTGGTAGTATATATTTAATGTCTTTGCTTATAAACGACTTAATATCAAGTCATTAATCAAATTATATTAAAAGACTAGCTTCTGCCAGCGGCTTCCCCGTTTCATCCCATTAGGAGGTGCATTTTGGAAAATCCTCTCTTAGTGCTCGCCTACGTCATAAAAGGAAACCTTGTGCAACATTTCACGCTCCTAGTCCCAGTAGTTTCAGATGTGCGTTGATATGTCAGTCAGTCAGTTCCTCCTTTTATATCTATACTAGCTGTGCCCCGCGGTTTCACCCGCGTTTTTCTCGTTTCCGTGGAAATACCGAGATAAATATAGCCTCCCTCAATAAATGGACTATTGAATATTTAAACAGTTTTCATATCAGATCAGTATTTCCCGAGATTACCGCGTTCATAACAAACAATCAAACTTTTCAGCTTTATAATATTATGAAAAATATAGATTAAGTTAAATTGTATAAGTCGCAGGCAATAGCTGTCTATCTGTTCGACATTCAGCCAGACACATAAGAATTACGACTATAGGCGGGGTGTCCGTCCACTTTAAACCGGGTTAAAATATTATTTTAAAGTACTTCTGAGTAAATTATATTTTTCGTTTTATTTTCTTGTGGCAGAAGAATATATTGATTGTTTCCGCAACCTGATCTTGACAACGCGACATATAGTTGGCCGTGCGAAGAACAGTCTTGCCGTAAATCTAATCCTACATATTTAAATGTTTGCCCCTGTGATTTATTTATCGTTACGGCAAAAGATAATTTAATTGGGAATTGGACTCTTTTAAAATGAAAAGGCAAATCATTTGGAATCATTGGGATCCGAGGTATAAGTACTGTTTGACCAACCGCTGGACCAGTCAAAACTGTTACAACGATCACGTTATTGCGAAGAAATTTAACCTGAAGTCGAGTCCCGTTACATAAATTTGGTGGCTTAAGATTTCTAAGTAAAATAATTGGGGCACCAATTTTTAACTTGAGAGAATGGGAGGCCACTCGGGTTTAAATAATTAAGAAATTCCTGTGGATAATGGACTGCATCTTCTTGATCTCATCAACAAATATATTTCGAAAAAGATTATTACAGGATTTTATGTTGATAAAAAACTCTATGGCCAATAACTCATTAATAGGTACCAACTCTTAACATCACACGTGATAACTTTTAAACGAAATATCCGATTGAGATGAAACAAAAAGTATTTTACTTCTACATAAATACTCTTTTTAACATAATGCTTAAATTCGATAAAGATTAATATTACGATACATATTTAACGTAGTTATTTTTTCTTCAGACGATTTAATAATTATTTTGAACACAAAATCGGTTATTGTGATTAAACCATGATAGCTAGATATATATTCTCGCGGACTTTTTTGTAGGTCTTAATGGGATCTACAAACCCGTAGTACATCATTTTGTTCTATTGTCAATAGTTTTTGCAGCGCACGCAAAAATAGGTTTTCGATTTTACACCTTGTGTTGCAAAATAGCAATTTTATTACGGATCCCTAATTTTGAAAAAGAAAACATAGCCTATAGCCTTCCTCAATAAATGGACTACCCAACACTGAAAGAAACATTCAAATCGGACCAGTAGTTCCAGAGATTAGCGCGTTCAAACAAACAAACAAACAAACAAACTTTGCAGCTTTATAATATTAGTATAGATTATAATATTAGTATAGATAATAATAATAATTTAATATAGATAAAGATTACCGGCACCAAAAACTTTTTTTTTTTGTAGACCTGTGTTATCATTATTATTAGAGAATGACTTCAATCGGTTTTAAACCGATTAAAACCGGAATCTAAATGTTTAAAAATACTACGTAGCGCATAAGAACTTTCTTTTAAGAGGCTCACTGACCTAGTTCGTCGATACCTTAAATTAAAAGAAAATTTATGAAAAGTAAATAATAAAAAAAAAACAAACACAAAAAAGGTATTAAAGAAATACTCACTGGACAATTTCTCGCCATATTCTAAAGATATAAATCACTTTTAATTTTAAGACATAATATAATATATTATAAGGTACGGAAAATAAAAAAAGATTCTGGAGTGCAAACTATTGTATTCTAGTAGATATTAGAGACTACTAGAGTGAAAAAAAATTCAAAAATCAAAAGTGAAATAAAACTTTTGAATTTTTTAAAAGCCAAAAGGTTCAGGAGTGGGGACCGCGTACCGAAAGACGTAGCGTTGGAAGGCCTCCCACAAGGTGGAACGATGACCTGGTGAGGGTCGCGGTTGTTATAGCGACACTTGGGGGAGGCCTATGTCCAACAGTGGACGTCTTTTGGCTGAAATGATGATAATAATGAAAAATAAAATAAAAATCTACTTAAAGCATACCTCAATTGCTAAACAGATTTGGATAATATTTGGTACATACGTAACCCATGACATAGACACACGCAGTTAGTAGAAACGTAAAAAAAAAACTTTTAAATTAAAAAGATATTGAGTAATATTCACCCAAATCCATTTCTTTAATTTTCATTGCTGAAATTTGAAAAAAATATTTCATTAATTAAGTAACACATTACATGCCTACGAGATATCTCGTAGATGATTGCTTCTCAGGTGAAACATACGAGATATGTCGTAGGACCTCTATGGCCGTAGATAGCTTCTAATGAAAGTATTAATATTGCTGGTGTCCTATGTACGAGATATCTCGTATATTTAACTTAATTGATAAAGATGCCAGCTACGGTATTTTTTGGCTGACTATATTATGGTGGGAACTGGATTTAACTTCTTGAAATTCTTAGTTCAAGAACTAACGCTTACAAAGCCCTTTGTAAGCGTTAGTTTCTGTGCCAAGAATTTCAAAAAGTTAAATCCAATAGGAAAAAATTGAAAACTGTAAATTTGTAGTTACGTCACAAAAAAAAACTTTATTGCGATTCGTAAAAATCTTTGAGACTCGATTCGGACATTGAACTGTTTTCATAAGCAAGTTTGTAAGGAACCCTTAGTGCGCGAGTCCGACTCGCACTTGCCCGGTTTTTTTTTTGTTAGTGGCCAGTTTGATTTTTGAATAAACTTTTTTGATGCACGTATTTTTGATTCACATACTGTGTTTTTTTTTCCAAAGTAATGGCTTTTGCAGTTCCAAATTCAAATCTCATTATTCCCTAGGGATCGCCCATAGTACATTGTCTCCCTAGGGACAGAATGACTTGCTTTAAGTGTTGTTTGTATGGCATATAAAAGGGCATTATCGAGCAGGTGGTGTAAATACTTAAAACTCAGCCTGTTAAATAAACAAATTTTATTTCTACGTATACTTACCCAGTTGTGCATCATAGTTTGCTGTACTTAACGGAATGATTACAAACGCCTGAAAAATAAAATTGTCAATTCTATAGGGTGACTGGTAATTAGTGACCGATACTTAAACACGTGATTGTACTCATGATTACAAACAACTTTCCCAAAGAAACTTTTTTTATATACTCACTAGTTTATAGGTACATTCACTGATTAGGTACGTACACCTATGGGTTTGCAAGCTGCGCAGGTGTTCATCACTATTGTAGTTACGACGGCGTCACGCGGCTATCAGCTGAGCGGTCGCCGGTCGCAGGCGCGCGCGTATTTAAACAGCTGTTGTATTATTGTGATAAAACTAATGAGAATATAAAAAAAGTTTCTTTGGGAAAGTTGTTTCTAATCATGAGTATAATCATGTGTACCTGCTTAAAGTCACGCGAACGCCGGCGTTCGCGGCATGACGTCATCGCGCCACACACGGTCGAAAGCCAAGCGAACGCCGGCGTTCGCTCTCTCCCACTTCATTGTAGGCCCTATTTTCAATACTTAGAGACTACTTTTGTATGAACAAATTTGATTATTTACGTTTTTGGATAAATTTCCTATAAATTGAACGCAACAATATTTTATAGTCTATACTCTGCTTTTTTTCGGTTTTACATCACAAAAAGTATATTTCCGCCGCCATTTTATTTATGGCGGCGCCCCTGCAGTCATTTCCGAATGGCGCGCGGGGAAAGTTTCGAAAGGTTAAGTATCGGTCACTAATTACCAGTCACCCTATGTATTCACTTCGGCCAACAGACGCATAGCTTCATAGACGCGTATTCGTCATGCCATCACACGTGTCGTTGCTGCTTCGTCGACAGAATTTCATAGTTTATATGTACCTATATGTAAGCTGTGAGCAGACGGACACCAAGCGTTTAATGACGAATACCGAATACGAGTCTATGAAGCTATGCGTCCGTTGTCAGTAGGGCTTACTAAGAGAAACTAAGTATTTTGTTTCTTGTATGAACAATACCAGGGGCGCCGATTCCGTGGGTGCTCGGGGGCTCGAGCACCCATGAGAAATAAACAGTGAGTGCCGAGCACCCCTGAGAATAGACATCAAGAAACAGATAAGTAATCGCCTTTTAGGTTGCGTATAAATTACAATATTTCTTGATAATAAAAACTAGTTTCATTTTTATATAATTTTTGCATTTTATATTTTTATCAAACATAATCTATACATATAATAAAACAGTAAAATTATTTTGCGATGGTATTAGTTGGCGCAAAAACTACTGAACCGATCCTGTTCAAATTTTGCATACATAATCCTTATAGGTCGGTGCATCTGTTAGGCTATAAATTATCACGCTATTTGCTATGGGGGGTGAGCAATAAACCAAAATGTCGGTGTTAAACGACATTTGCCGCGAGTTCTATCCCCAGCTACAGTTAAAATTTTGTCATTATTTTGTCTTCTTTTTTGTAATAAAATAACTTTTACCATTTTTTCAAAATAAAATCGACATTTCTATTCGATATCTTCTAAATATTTTGTAAAAACTAATCAAAACACATAATAAAATCAAAGCGGCGACAAAAACCACGTACTATAATGTTACATTATTCAGATACTCGCAACGCCATCTAAAGACTCAAAGTAGAAATAATGATGACAATGACAGTTGAACTTCATATTTGATAGATGGCATTGTGTATTTAACGTAATTTTCTGAATGGCGGAAGAATGACCATCGCCCACGTTTGCAGACAGTTTTATTCTATAAAATTGGACGATAATAATGGTTAAACTGGTGTTAGACGGAGGCATTTTTAACAATCCTCCTGCTTTTTTTCCCCGTGGTTGTAACAAGCTAATTGACCGTGATTATTCAAGGGATACCAACCAAAGGCGATAAAAGTAAATACTTATATGTATTTAATTATTGACTTTAAAATAACACGGCCAAATTTTTGGAAGGGATTGCATGGCACCTTGTGTTGGAAGGCCCCCAGGTGGACCGAAGACCTGGTGAGGGTCGCGGGAATCAGATGGATGCCAGACGCACACCGGACTGGTCATTATGCCGACACTTGGGGAGGCCTATGTCCAACAGTGGACGTCTTTCAGCTGAAATGATAATGATAATGATGGTATCTTTTTTCTTTTTTTAATGGTGGTAATTATCCAATGACTTCTCTGGTTGGAGCGGGAGGGCGTTTCAAACTTTTCTGACTAAAACCGCACCTGAGTCCTTCAGTTGCCCTTTGCAACATCTCTTTGAGGAGCGCCTGGATCACTAAGCGCTGTTGACGACTGGGCTCAGTCCGGTCAATTACCGGACGGCCGGGCGGCTAGCTACCCATTGCTCGATGTTCGCAAGCCCGCGTCTACGTACGTCTGGTCGTCGGGGTCGAAATCTCGGCTCGGCGTGAGGACGTTCGTTACCTCACGCGTACGGCCTGCTCCTTCGCTAGCATTACGGCTTTGCAGAAGGAGGCGACCGCCTGCCATTCCTCCTCGCTCTGGACCATAGCCCGAACCAGGGCCCGGTGCGAGAGGTGACTGACGCCGATTGCCTATACGAGGACACGGCGGTGCTCCGCCCTTGCGGGATACACCTCTGTATGCTCCACTATGTCCTCCGGGATGGTACCTTTCAGTCTAATAATGGCGTGTTTTATTATTTGCAGTCACTGCTTCATATAAAACGGGGTCGAAAGTGGTTTGCGTTTCTGATCACAGTTCGACAACGTATGATGTATCTCAGATTCCTTGCAGCCTTACGTTGACATCTGGACGTTACCTCCTTCCAGTGAGTGGTGATCAACACTCGAACAACCCTCTGAGGGAGGCCAGTCTCAGGTATAACACTAATCGGCTGCTACATTTGTTTACCGTAATTTCATTGTTTTATGGATACACAAGCTCAGGACTGTTGAGGGTGTTTCGAGCGGTTTCTGTTCCGGATTCGGTTGGAAGTACCCTGATTACCATTTTGCGAATCGCCCGAAGGACCCGGTGTAGTATGCGGTGGAAGTCTATCCCACTTGGGTGAACCGCCGCGCGCCGTGTCCTCATAGAGGCAATTGGTGACAGTGACCTCTCGGTTTGGCTATCAATATGCGATTTCGATTGGGCGGGGATTCATTTCGCCGAAATTCATTCAAAAGTTGGAGACTCTTCATAGGGTAGTTCCCACTACGGAAAAACATTTGTCTGATATACGGGGACGTCAGTCAAATACACACCAAAAAATCCTAGGTAAATGAACAAGTATTTTTTACGCCCAAAATGATCAAGCTGCAACAATCAATGCAAGCATGCTCTCGCAAATTCTTCATAAGTACTGTTGTGGAGGAAGATAGTTGATGATGATGGTGGTAGTTTTTGGATTCACTGGCTTATTGGCTTTGCACTATCAGCGCACGTTATCCAGCTGACGGTCGGTGTCCCGATTATGCTCCTTCGTTTACCTCTACCAAAACTGTCTGACGACTTAAACTCTTCAGTGAAACGTTATTGAGGCGAAAATTTTACGGGAGGTAACTCTTTCGAACAATCTCGCAGCCCTAGCAGACATCGGCTCTAGAGGGCCCTATCCATTTGCTGACATCTCTTTGAGTCGCGTGTAGAACACAACGCGCCATCGATTCAGGATTGCTTTGACCAGACGGCCGGACGGCACTACCGAAATCCCGTGTTTGCGCTAGCTGGTAATCTCCCTGCAGCTTTCAACACCCGGAGCGTCACTTGCAACGACAGCTGAGGAGTCAGGATGTACTATCCCTCATAGTTTCAGCCACCTTCTTCGATCGTAGTGCTTCACTGAAGGAGGCTACTGGTTAACATTTTCTCCACCAATCGCCTCCATGAGGACACGGCGGCACCGGCGCTCCGACCAAACGGGACTGACTTCCACCGTATGCTCCATCGTATTCTCCCGTGAGACCCGAGTGTTTCTTCCCGCTGAATTCGATACAAATACCTCCACCCACATCCGGTAAGTCATGCACAAATAGAGGATGCCGTGACGCCTCTGTAGTCACTCCTCAAAGACAGGTATTACCGCTGCGATTGTGACGTGCTCACTGTGGCGAGGGGTTAAAATCATACAATGTTGTTTTACCAGAACATAAACCAGAAACATACATAAACTAATGCCTTTTCCCTTGGGGTAGGCAGAAATACCAACTGCTACGACCCAAACATACTCTTTCTATTCATTGACGTTCATACATCTGTATCTGGACGAGTACATAACATGTTTCTTGAAGGAAACTTGCGTTTTTACCTTTAACCGTTTGTTCCGGAATGTATTGCAAGCATAGAATGATTGTACAGTTTTACGAACTTAACGCGGACGAAGTCGCGGGCAACAGCTAGTTAGTAATAAAGTACGCAGTATGTAAGTATGACATTTATTTATTTGTCGGTCGATCAGTGTGCATTTCTCTTCTCACGCTTCGCCACTTTTTCGAGTCCTCAAATGAGCATGAGGCACCCATGATGTTTTCTAAAAGCCGGCGCCCCTGAACAATACACTAAGCAAGTTCTACTATTACATTAGTAAAATAGTATATTTTGATGCAAGTGGGCAAATTGCAGCCATGTTGGAATAGACGCCCAAGTCGAAGGCAAGGCCGTTTTGGAGCGGGTAACTGGGTAACCCACGTGTATTTAACGATGTTTCTCAATACACTTATCGAAAATAATAAGTAAAACTGCATAAACATAATATTGTACATAACACAGAGAAGGTATTCCACACATTCAAATAAATTGTATCTGCAGCTCTGTTACTTACATTGTTATTAAATATTCATAACATGGCTTTATATTTCCAACCTCCAACGTTCACAAGACACTTAACTCTAATAACCACCATTCATATTTACCACCATCCACATGCACATTTCCCACACATCACATTCACCACCATCCACATGCACATTTCCCACACATCACATTCACCGCCATCCACATGCACATTTTCCACACATAACATTCACCACCATCCACATGCACATTTCCCACACATCACATTCACCACCATCCACATGCACATTTCCCACATGTAGTGTTTGTGTACTTGTCTCGGATTCACGGGTGACGGTCTGTCGCTTACGGGCCGTTGATGAAGACGGACGTGTTGAACCTAACTGCTGGTGACGTAACAAGCCAGTGTGTTTATCCCCTGTGTCAGTGCGTCCACTACACCACACATCACATTCGAATCACCACCATCCACATGCACATTTCCCACACACCAACAATACATTCACCTTCCTCCATCACAGATCCATTGACTGCTTTTTTTTATGTTTTCTTTCTTTTTTTTCTGTTGTTTTTTTTTTCTTTATCATTGTTTAATTTAGTTTTTTTTTTATTACCTTTCATATAAATTTCTTCTTTGCGGTTGTTTAGCGGAATTCATGTTACCTGCCAATAAAGTTGTATGAGGCCGCTAAGTACCTGGTGACCTGGTGACAGGTTTCTTTGAAACCTACAACAGGCACCAGCCCTCACAATGCTTATTCAGTAGTTCTAAACTGTTAAATGCAGCAAAACCATTGTGACAGTAAATAAATTACATTATTATTATTTTAATAGTATTTAGTCATAAATTATTGTAAAAAACTGGCTCGCGGATTCTCTTTCTTTCTTGGACTGTCGTGTGGCCAGTGACCAGCTGTGTCTGACATTATGATTGGGGCTCACTGCCACACTTTTCCGCACTAGTGCGAAATAAAACAAGCCTTATCTCGCAAAAAAAGCCTAAATATTGGTAGAAGCTTGTTTTCGAGTGAGTATGTTGAAAAATACATTACTCTCCCCTTGGGCTCTGCCGTGATCGGGTAAAAAGGATAGATAACTCAATCACGTTCTAGCAACTCGTATGCTAAAAGATGGTTACAGAAAAATACTGAAAAAAAATAATATTAAGTACTAATAATATTGTATATTAAATAATAATCCTGGTAACCAGTCCACTTAAGACTACAAAAACCATAGCCCTATATCTTAGTTTTCCATATGTCGCAATAGTTTCCCATTAACCGGGGGTTAGAGGGGAGGCCTGAGTCCCAGCAGTGGCAATATTAAAAGGCTGATTATGCTATGTTATGCTAACCGGGGGTTGTCCTTGGATGCACTAGCATAGCGTACAGGGATAATCGCCGGTTGGTACCACGTTCTATTAAAAGCGTATAAGGGGCCTCTGCGAGTTGGTTTCGACTCCTCGTACGCCTTCCAAAGGTCCAGGACCCCAGGGTTCTGAGATATAATAACTCTTAAATAATAATACTAAAAACAAAATCATACCAAAAAATAGTAAACCGAATACAGAAAACATATCCGGAACTCCATTGTTTTAGCACAATTCTAAAAAACTATTTAAAGTTAAACATCATCGTGACGATTTTCCTATATAAAGGCATATCGTTAGATTGAAGTAGGTATTTTTGGTTGCCAATAAAATTTATGGAAATCGACTGACAAATAAATCAAAAGTTTACGTTTGTAATAACAGTATTTTACAGTGTTATGTACGTCACGCTAAGGTAGGAAACTACGTGATGCTACAGCAGTTTAAACTACACACGTGTAGGTATACACGCTTGGGCAGATTTTAAAAGGCATGGTTGGCTGACCATCACTAGTCTTTATATAATGCAAATTGGTGTGTTTGTCAAAGAACATCCAGAATTGTTCGAAACTTTTGGAAAAAGAAAATTGTACCCTAGCAGGGATCTGACGATACTTAGAAGCACTTGCTGTAAAAGTTCTATGTATCAGAAAAACTGTAGCATGATGGCAATACGGGTCTTTAATAAATTACCAAAATCTATAAGAGAATTGCAATTAATGAGATTATTTAAAATGAGATTACGCGCATGGCTGTTGGACAAATGTTATTATAACTTAAATGATTTTTTTAATGACAAGAATTACCTAGAAAGAAAATATAAGTGACATAATATATATCTAATTGTGACATGTTAAAAATCCAAATAATATCTAATTCAATTGTGGTTTCTTATGAAAGCGGTAGGATTAAAAAAAAAATGTTCAATAATTTTAAATGACATATACCACCTAATATTTGTATACCAATCACTGGTGAAACATGTAGAACTTATGTACTGTATTCAACGTCCTCATTACCATGTTTCTGGCAAATAAAATACTTTGACTTTTGACTTTGACTTTGAGCACCGCCGGCCTCGTGGGGGCGATCGGCGGCAGCGATCTCTCGCGCCGGTCCTTGGTACAGGCCATGGTCCGAAGTGAGGAGGAGTGGCAGGCGGTCGCCTCCTTCTGCCGAAGCAGTAATGCTAGCAAAGGAGGCGGCCGCACGCGCGATAGGACGGCCCTCACGCCCCAGCCGCCGGGAACCCGATCCCGATTTCCAGCCACCGTAGGCGCTGGCTTGCGGACGGCGAGCAATGGGTAGCTCGCCGTCCGACCGTCCGGTAACCGTCCGGACCGAGCCCAAGTTGTCGGTGGCGCGTAGTGTTCCACGATCATCTCAAGGAGATGTTAGCAAAACCGTAGGGGCCCAGCAGGGTCGAGGCCTACTGGGGCCATGGGTGATGCGAAAGAGAACCCCGGGGCCCTGGAACGAAGGCAAAGAAGGAACAGAGTGGGTTTTTAGTCAGTCTGACACTATCTCCAGCTCCGCCCAAGAGCGGGGCTGTCATTAGATGATTTTCCCACCAAAAAAAAACACGTGTAGGTAAAGAGGCCCTACCACAAGCTCTTAATGCGATCTAATTGACGACCTAAAATGAACTGTTAAAGGGATGGAGCTATATAGGGTGCATGGCTCCATCCCTCTTTCTCTCTCGCAGTTCTGACAAGTCATGGTAAGACTCCAATACCACAGAACACTAATGTACAGAAGTCAATCTACATACAAAGCGCGCTCGAGCAACGCACACATAGAAGACAGAAACGAAGACATAAATAAACGAGGGTTAACGCGCGCCTCGAGTAGATCGCTTACCGGCCAGCCTGATACGATACGACGGACGGTCGGACAGTGAGCTACCCATTGCTCGCTGTCCGCAAGCCCGCGCCTACGGTAGCCGGTAATCGGGATCGGAATCCCGGCGGCTGGGGCGAGAGGATCGTTGCCTCGCGCGGTCAACTTCAAACCGCTCAGATTTGTATAAAGCAGCCCTTTCATACAATAGGAACTACATTACACCGAACTCACACGTGGACCACGCCTGATTTGTACGTCGCGTTGCGTGGCGTGGATCTAATGTAGCTCTACAAGTCTAGTTGCCATATAAAATGTATGGAGACCGACGCGCCCAGATCGGCGTGTGTGGCACACGTGTGCTCAATATAGTTCTACCTTTATTCTTCACCCGTGATAAACTCGTTAAAAAATAAATGGCCCGTTTTAACATTTCGGAAATAAATAGGTACCCTAGAAAGTAAATTGGAACGAAACTGAAAGAAATAATAATGAATTACGTAGTGTTTTAATAAAATACATAGGTACATTTTTTTGGCGCGTTAAATAATATGATGGAATATATTGAGAGTGGCAGTGGGCAGGGCACATTTCTCGCAGAACAGATGGTCGATGGGGACGAAAGGTTATGGAATGGTACCGGAAGACGCAGCGTTGGAAGGCCTCCCATAAGGTGGACCGATGACCTGGTGAAGGTCACGGGAATCCGATGAATGCGAGACGCACAGGACCGGTCATTATGGCGACATTTGGGGGAAGTCTATGTCCAACAGTGGACGTCTTTCGGCTGAAATTATGATATTGAGAGTATACTTTTTGCGTATCTAAGTAATCCTTTATTTTTTAACAACTTTAATATTCTTTTTCCTTCCACAGCACCATGATCATCACGACCATCATGATCATCACGACCATGGCAACGGGAACCACGACCACGGTGACCACCACCACCATGAGCCGGGCATGCCCTTCGACTTCTCTTACCAGGTCAGTACCAGCCAGTCTCACTATTCCCTCACCCCACAAAACCCCTTTTTTATTTATTGTATATTTTATTCCGTGAGTGTCCAATTCAGCGCTGCGTTATTCTTTTTTAGGGTTCCGTACCCAAAGGATAAAACGAGACCCTATTACTAAAACTTTGCTGTGCGTCCGTCCGTCTGTCTGTCACCAGGCAGCTGTATCTCATGAACCGTGATAGTTAGCCATTTGAAATTTTCACAGATTATGTATTTCTGTTGCCGCTATAACAACAGAATACTAAAAACAGAATTGAAAATAAATATTTAAGGGCTCTCATACAACAGACGTGTTTTTTTTTTGCCATTTTTATTTGATGTTACGGAACCCTTCGTGCGCGAGTCGACTCGTATATTTTATTTTAATATCTATTTTTTTTTAGTCCGATCCAGCGCCCGGTCACAGTATAGATATATGGAACAGTACGGAAACTACCTACAAATGTTCGAAACGGCTCACTCACACAAACATACGCATCGACGAGACTCCTAAGCGGCATTCGCTACTGACAGGACCGCGAGAAACGCTTAGGAGTCTCGTCGATGATGATCGAGATGGATGGATAAGTTGAACGTTATGACATCTAAGAGCTGATACTGCGTAAAGCGTACGTCCGCGCGGTCCCATACAAAATGCTCTGTAGCGAGGACCCGCGCGGGCATCCGTCACGGAGAGCGGAGCCTCGCGCCCTTTTTGTTACGTATTAATGTATTAAGTTCTCTATCAGTACGACTACATGCACACCGTTAAAGTTGAACTACCGACACTGCGTTGGTAATAATCCGGTTCCTGCGTCAGCGGTCCGGTCACGCGACGAATGCCCGTCGCGGTTGTTCGCTTTACGTAGTTTCAGCCCTAAATTACAATAAGACGGGAATAGGCTCGTTCAATAGTCAACTTGGGGAAGTTTGTGATCCTTAATTTTTTTTTTAGGTAGGAAATCATCCAATAAATCCCGCTCTTGACCGGAGCGAAAGGACGTGTCAGACTTTTATTGACTAAAACCCACTCCTGTTCCTTCTCTGCCTTCGTTCCCCGGGGTTCTCTTTCGCACAACCCATGGCCCCAATAGGCTTCGACCCTGCTGGCACCATAATTCATTTTCCCTTTATCCACCAGGTGGCTGAAGATGGCAACGACTATAGCCACAACGCGATATCCGACGGTGATATCACGAGAGGAGAATACAGAGTAGCCTTGCCCGATGGTCGCACGCAGATTGTCAAATACACCGCTGACTGGAAGAACGGATTCAACGCGGTGGTAAGTTTTTGGTAGTTCAGCTACCCGATAATAGATGGCACTATATTAAAACATATGAAACGTTGATTTTCATAATTTTTTTAAGAGTGCTAAAATGAATCCTTGGGCCACAGGAGGCTGTCACAGTTAAAAATAACTCTAAAAGGACTTTAAAAACTAAACGAACTTTCAGCTCATAGAGATGTTCCTAAAATGTTATCCTTGTGTGATTTAACATTTTCCGTAAACCTCTTATTACAGGTGACTTACGAAGGTGAGGCCAGGTACCCTGATGCGCCTGCTGGAGGCTACGGCAGCGGTGGCCCTTCAACCAACGGGTACGGTGGCGGCAGTTCATCTGGAAACGGATACAACAGCGGCTCAGGCAGCGCCGGCGGTGGTCAAGCCTACGTACCCCCAAGCCAAGGGGGCGGCTACCAATACTAAATACAACCCCCAACGACTGCGCATGTATACAATGAACTGAAGTTGTATTTCTTGCTAGCATTACGCGAAAATTAAAAATAGTCGATTTGTAGTAAATTGAGAGCTCCCCTCTAGATCTGTGAATATGACAGTGACAGTTGCCGTTAAGTACACGGAGGAAAAATATAGCATATTGCAAAAATATAATTATTATTATATGTTGGGATCAAGAGACAAAACAACACAAAAAAAAATGTTATACACCCCTATTTTTAAATTAGTAGAAAAAATTGGGCTCTGTTTGTACCCGTTACTGATCACATTTGTGTAGTTAAGTAAAAAAAAAATGAAATTCCCAGTGTCCACGAAAATTTGGCATAATTGGTAAATTCATAATTGAATCAATCATTCATAAAAAGTGAAGCAATTCATAACGCGCAGTGTTTTTCCATTTTTATCGCCATTCATTCATTCATAATCAAATAGCCTGTACACTATTTCCATAAATTGAGTGACATTTCGAGATTTAAAAAAACGCTCATAACATTGCTATTGTATTTATTTTTTTATTGAGACTTTACATAAATAATAAGAAGACCTTTTCTAATAAGCTCTTTAAGTATTTGTAATAATTAAAAATTTGTGGTGTATACGTACAGTTTCGATTTTATTGACAGTTTTAATTATTCTACCTATCTACCTAATCTTTTCCCAGCCGTATTATGGTCGGCTTCCAGTCTAACCAGATGTAATTAAGTACCAAATAGACAGCTAAAATCAATATGAAAAAATAATAATAAACGGAGCAAAAAAACATGACAAATAAAATAATTCGCGTAGTATTAGTGTGAAATATTTTAAGTGTAACAAACACGTTTGTTGATAAATTACCCTTGTAACTGCTAACATTCTTTGAAAGAGACAAGATTGGGATCAAACTTTTTTTAACACAACTAGCATGCCTAACACCATTATAAAAAAAAGTCGACGAAATAGTCTGATTCAAATCTTGTACGTTATAAAGAATCTTTAGCAGAATAATTGTTTTTAATATAATACCTATAGTTTAAGTTAGTATTATATTAACATAGTTACCGAAATATAGTTACCAATTGTTATAAAAAATATTATATATACGTACTTCGTTAGCTAGATAAATCAATACTGTACTGGGCTGATAGAAGACCCCTATTTCCTCTTTTTTTCTACAAACTATGTCATAACTTATTATGGAAAGAACGAGATATAGTACAGTATACACATTCTGTGAGAATAGTTGTATATACATGATACACAGCCTATATCTGTATAAATGTAACCTTTTTTAGTGTAAAATAGATTAATACAAATTATTATACCCGTATTGTTTAAAAAAATAAAGCTAGAAACCACATTGTGATGCTGAAAAAATACAAAATTGCTTGTAATAGTTTTTAATTTATAATACTCATTACACTGCCGTATTTTGTATATTTATTGTATAGGATAGAGGAGTAAATTGACAAATCTTTGTTAAAAATATGATGTGTCCTTTTGTACCTTATTTTTTTTATAAAAATAAATATAAGCTACAGTTATAAAAGCTGCTTTTTTATTAAATTATTATCATTTTTTTGTATCTTGTTTCTCAACACTAGTTAATGCACAGTTAAGTTAAAATACTGACATTTAGCCGAGTATAATATTAAGTTACATTGTAATACTTTATGCACACAAAATTACTGAGGCAGATTTAATGATTTTGGCATTTTCTACCAGTTAACATTTGGGTGATACAAGTAATGATAGGTGAAACGTTAAGAGAAAAAACAGGTAAAAGACACACATAGCCAAAAAGTGGCTAATTTAGACTGAGATTATTAAGAAATACTATGGGTAAAGTGTTATAATTTAGCAACTGTTATGATATTACATAAACACAAAAACTTTTTTTTTTTTTTTCACAAAAAAAAATACAAACTATTAGTTAGTAGCCCATATGAACTGTATGGCCTATTTGATGTTAACTGGTTCCTGTCAATTCTGGACATTTATTAAGCATTGGAGATGCATACGAGGTATGTTATGCAATCCTGAGACATCCCAAGCTAAAAAATATAACTAAGCCTTTACGTAGGAATGCTCACAACTTTCGCATCATTTATCAATCTGATGACCTGTAATTCAGTTTGCTCACTTTCAAGTTTCAAAATATAATTTTCAGCACCATGCACATGCTTTAAATGGGAGTTCAAATCTTTTTTCAGACTGAACTTTTTATCACAGACAACACAACATTCTATCTTTTCCATATGCTTTCTCTTCATATGCTCTAGTCTACGACCCGATGTGATGAACTCTGCATTGCATTTGTCACATTTAAAAGGCTTTTGGCCAGAATGCAGCCTTAAATGTTCTGCCAAAGTCTTTTCATTCACAAATGTATTCCCACAAATCTCACAAGTCTTGTCCTTTATTTTCTCATGTGTCAAAAAATGCTGTGTCAAATTACTTTTTTTATAAAAACATTTTTGGCATATCTCACAGACAAAAGGCCTTATGTTCAGATGTACCTTGTTGATGTGAGCTTCAAGCGTGTTCTTATTCAGGCTCCTATAGTCGCAGTTGCCACAACAATGATATTTATTAACCCTCTTTCTCTTAGTTAAAATGTTGTGATTTTTTAAATGTAGGTTGAAATGTGAATGAGATTTCAGCACTTTGAAGCAGTGAGGACATTGCTTTCCTTTATGGCTACGTAAATGCACTTTTAAAGATGAACTTTTAATAAATACTTTCCCACAAATATCACAGATGTTAGCTGCATAAGTGTTCTTATGAGTAATTTTAAAATGATTTTGAAGTAGTACTTTTGATTTAAATTTCATATCACATTTCTTGCATTCTACACTTTTTAACTGCTTCTTTGAATTAGATATAATACTTTCAGAGGTAGGCAAGGTAACTTTCAATTTAACCTTTTTTGGATGTCTACCACATTCTATTTTATCGTCAACTTCTTCATTAATATTATCTACAAGGCGGCTAAGCATTTCATTTTTGAAGTAGTTTATTTGTAAAAGACTAAATATCTTGATTATTAAACTTAAGCAGTCTTCACAGGCTTGAGGTAAGAATAGATCCTGAAAAAAACAAGAAAAAAATGTTTTAACATAGATTAGAGACAGATCCGGTAGATTCAGTAGGTACCTAAAGTTTAGAAAATAAATATTTTAGTGATTAACAAAAACATAGAACTCCAAATGTTTCTTCTTGGCCAGGACCACAACAAATAAGGGGCTCCTACAATTTGGTTCAGGATTAAGTACTTCAGAAATTACATAGTTTCTATAACAAATAGTACGTAATTCTAAAATAAAACTAATCACTTACGTGCGACGGAAATAATTTTTTCATAATATTCCATAAAGTTATATTCGAACTGCAGTACTCATCATGAATTTCGATGTTTTCATGTAAACTTGTAGTCTTATCACTTTGTTTATAACATAAAAAGCAAACAGTTCTCATATATTGTGGATTTATCAGTATATTTAGCATGTCCATGTTAATAATTTAATTATAATTACAATTAAATTAAGAAATAAACACAGTCATAGAGAAACAATTTGTTGACATCGCAAAATGTCGCAAATGTCAAATGGTTTTTTTTTTAATTTAGAGTTGAAAAGGGAATTTAGTCGACTAAATTGAACAGTTGGTAGCGTTTCATATTGTAAGGAATGATGGATATTTCAAGATTTTTAGCCTGTGCTATTTAGCAGAAGGGCGCGGCGTGCGGACACAAAGCGAAGCTTCACGCTCTCACGTACCTATACGTCTCGTATCGTTCCAAGGTTGCGTACAAAAGCATTCCATGCCACTGTTTTCAAAAAAATATAATTCAAAATTTCGACTTCTCCACTGTTTGTCCAAAGATCAAGATAATCGCCAGCCTATTTAGCTTCTAAAGTGTAATATAAAAGCGCTATTGATCACGTTACGTGATAACTGTGGACCGCTAGGCACCATAGAACAAGCTAATTTTATCGACTGGACGAGATTGAAACTGGAACGTGAAAGGTGCAAGGTAAGTCAACATCTTTCAAATATTATCATATTTATTGAATGTGTTCAGAGTTTTTGATAAAAAACAGGCGGTGTTCCCTCGTTTCCCGCATGCTTATTAATAGAAAAACCGCCATTTTGTCCTACAAGTTGCATACGTAACATAACCTAGAAATTCCCGTTCGGAAAAATAAATTTAATCATAACAAAAATATTCAGGGACCTTTTTGAAATGTTAACATTTTTAGCACGCATCATTTAATAACATTCCATACTCATGTTTGTTGGAAATCAAGCCTTGGTTCGAATGATAACACTGAAACAAAAATAAGATGCTAAAGACTGAAGAATTTGCTTTGCTGGTATTTACATAATAGACATAAAGGATAACGATAATGAGTGAAAATGGTAATAATTTCCTGTAGTCCTAGAATGCAAAGGACACAGGTGGGTTTTAGTCAGTAAAGTCTGACACGCCCTCTCTCTTCACCTTAAAGCGCAAGTAGTTATTGGATGATTTCCTGCCTCAAAAAACCCATTTTATAGGAGTCATTCCTAGTGTGGCTTAAACGCGCCAACCTAATAATGTCTGGAACTACAATACAGTCCAATTGGGAAAAATCTGTATGGCATAGTGACCAGGTTATATAATAACATCATGCTATGAACCATGAAAGCGGAGCAGTAACCAAAGACACTGGTGAAACTGTGTGGGAGTAGTATCCTATAAGGTCTCCACCTAATTTGGCCGGACGCGCAGCTAAAAAGCCTAACCCTTTCCGGCTTTATCTGGACGCCTGGCAACACTAATCTCACCTGATGGTAAGCAATGATATGGCCGACGATGGAGCACATTTGCCTTGAAGTAACCTATTAACTGTTAACTTAAAAACCCCTAGGTTGTAGCTATTAGGCAACACAGACTCCGGCAGGGAATTCCACTAATTCCTAAATCTATCTTAATATTTACAGCCAACGCAAAATGGAGGAAGCAGTGCTTAATGTCAAAACAGATCCAAAGCATTTGGAATGGATAAAACAAAAACTCAAGACCGTATGGACGTGTCCCACATTCTGCGGACTATGTCTCGATGGCTCCAGCAATTTCTGTTCTGTTGACGTGGAGTTTGTTATCAGCCATCAGACATTCTCTAAATGTCTGCGGGACATATTAAACTATGTGTTTAATGATGATGTGAGTAGAAAGTTTCATTAAATCATTTAGCAGGACATCTATATATATATATATAAATGAATAGCTGTTCATTAGTCTCGCTAAAACTCTGGCTAATTTTGGCCTTGAAATATGGAAATATTCACGAAAAAAAACCGAATACAACGCCATCTGTTATTAAAATGTAATTTTAAAATGAATTATGCTGGTTCTTGGTAATACCAGTAGATGGCGTTATCCTTAACTAAAAAAAAAATCTTGCTTAAAACTTTGTGAAGAGTTCTCATTAGACCCATTTACAAATAATCAGAATATTACCTGTACATGCTTACGGATTGGGATTGGGGGATTTGTCATTAGATGATTTTCCCAACTAAAAAACAAAAAATTTTTTTTGGATATCCTTTAAAATGAAGATTGTACACTACTTTTAATATAAATTCTTATTTTCTTTTCCAGATTGAAAATTTTATGTCAAGCCCAAACTTATGCGACAGTTGTGCAGAGAAAACTATACAGGCCTATCTCTTCATACACAACACAAAACAGCTGAACAAAATCATAACCAACTGCATCTCAGATCTCGACTCCAAAGTGATTGACATCAACACTCAACTCGATGATTCCATGACATACGATACAGCCAATGTAATGATTGTCTTAGAAAATGATACGGAACTTTACAAGACAATCATCGATGTCAAGTCTATGACTGAAGTTGTGCCTACCACTCAACATATTGCAATGAAAGATCCAGTAATTCCTAAGGTGGAGCGAAAAGTTGTTCATATTGCCAAACCTGTTAAACCAATAGTAATAAAAAGGGAAGTAGAAAAACCAAAGGAAGTGAAACAAGTCAAAGAAAGAAAAATTGTAAAAGCTGATGGAACTCCAAATATTAGTTTGAAAGAAGGTCATATTGTCATAAAGCCATTGAGTTCCGTAAGAACATCAGCCCCTCGATACAACACATATGAATGCACCGAATGTCCAGATATATTCACTACTTACAGATCATTGAAAGAACATGAAAAAGCCAAGCATAAAAAGTCTGTTTACCGATGCAAGCTGTGTGACAAAACTTATAACACTCAGCAATATTTGTGCATACATTACAAGACACATTCCCGGGCTAGATGTAAGTTGTGCCAAGTTATACTACCAGAAGAGGAGTTAATGGAACATTTAAGGACAGTTCACCCTAATTTAGTGTACCCATGCAAATTTTGTGATCTAGTCTACTACACCCAAGAGTCTATGGATACACATTTCAAAATAAGTCACTTGGTTAATGACACTAAAACGAAATCTCAATGTGTGATGTGTCTTAAGAACTTTGTGGATGCTGAAATGAAGAAGCATAAATGCAAGTTCTCATGCTCTGAATGTTTTGTTATGCCATGCATTCACTTCAGGTATCTCAATTCTTATAGAGAGCAGGTCTTAGGCCATGCAAATAAAATACAATGCTTGGATTGCGATTATGTTACTAGGCGCAAAGAACATCTCATTGGTCACACTAACAGAGAGCATTTAGACCATCATCCATTCACTTGTGGAGATTGTAACCAGCAGTTTTATACAAAGTTGAGTTTAAAAACACACATCATGCAATTCCATGAGGATCTATTCTGTCCACACTGTGACTTTGAGTTCAAGGATAGCAGGACTTTGATAACTCATAAGAAAGCCTGTAAGCTTGTGATACGGCCGTTCCAGTGTACCCACTGTGTGGCCTCATTTGACACTGCTGAAGAATTGACCAAACATGAAGCCTTGAAGCATAGTGAAGGTGTTCAGTCTTGCTCTCTTTGTAAAAGCAAATTCCTTACTGATATAGAATTGCAAGAACACCACGCGAGGGTTCACGGGGGTATACAATGCAAGAAAAGGAGAAAACATATTGAATGCTCTTTATGTGACATAATGTTTAAAAACATAAAAGAAATGCTTCAACATGAAAAATTCCACAATGCTGATGATGTTTACCCTTGTAAAGTGTGCTCGAAGAGCTTTAAATCGTTAAGGAAACTATACATCCACAATCAAAGGCATTATACTAACAGAATAAAATGTTCTGGTTGTAATAAACGAGTAGCTGCTTCATTCTACCCACAGCATGCAGTCAGGTGTCCTTACAAAAGAGATACTATTTTGACCCACATCTGTGAAGTATGCGGCAAGTCTTTCCATCTGGAATCATTGCTACGTTTCCATTCGAGAATCCACATGGAGCCCGAACCATGTCCTCGATGCAACAAGGTTATCAAACCTTCAAGTCTGAAAAGGCATATGGAGCTAGTCCATGCAGAAGAAGAGGACAATTCAGATACCAAACCTAGGAAAATGAAAGGCATATCAAGCAAACCGCCGTCAATTGAGTGTGATTTATGTGGACATGCAGTCAGAAAGAAATGTGATTTAGAAGCACATATGAACAGGTATCATCTGAAAATCAAACCATACGTCTGCCATATATGCAATAAAGACTTTTGTGGTAAAGTCCGATTGAAAGAACATGTGACAACACACACAAGTGACAACAGTTGTTACTGTCCCTTTTGTGGAGGTAAATTTGCCAACCGTGTATGCCTTAAAATGCACATGAGAATGCATACGGGAGAAGCACCTTATCCCTGTGATCTATGCGGTCAGAGATTTAGGTCTTCCAGCATGATGAAGACACATAGACTAAAGAAACATTTAGAGAAAACTGTTTGTTGTCCACTTTGCGATAGTATGTTTTACATGGCTAGAGATATGAGGCATCATTTCAAGAAAACCCATTGGAAATTCAAGGATGGGAGGCCCTTCAATCCTAAAGATGTTGAAGAGTTACCAAAGGAGTGTTATTATCTTTTTGAAGATGGTCGACTACCGAAAATCAATAGAGACTAGTGAGGCTATATTTTTATTCCCTGATAAATCAATCTCCCAATCATGGTGTCAGTTTCCAGGCAAATCGAATGCTGCTGGATCAGTGTTTTACATGGGGTGACTGGCTATCTGATCTCCACAACCCAGTAATTACTGGGTAACCCAATACCCTTTTGCAAGACTGGTGTCAGATTTTCTGCCTTCTGACTACCCGTAACAACTCAAAGATCTTCAAATATAACCGGAACCAACGGCAAGGATTGGTTAACTTTAGCTGACTGGCCTGTTGGTCTAGTGGTTCGTGGCCCTGACTGCTATGCCGGAGGTCGTGGGTTCGATTCCCACCCAGGACAAATGTTTGTGTGATGAGCATGATCATTTGTTCTGTGTCTGGGTGTAATTTATCTATATATGTATGTATTTAGAAATATATAAGTATGTTTATCAGTTGTCTAGTACCCATAACACAAGCTCTGCTTAGCTTGGGACTAGACGGCGTTGTGTGATAGTTGTGGAATATATTATTATATAATTATATATATTATATTAGGTACTTTATAGCTTGATCCGAGCATGTGTTATTACTTAGCCACATGTTCCTCGCGATTTTTACTTCGTGATCAGCTAGCTCTTAACCTCAATCTCGCCTGATGAAAAGCAATCATGGAATAATATAATAATAATAAATGTGTGGCTGTAATACTGGTTATAGTAAGTCCCTCAGTTCGATGTGCCTTTTGGCATAGGCCTCCTCCAATTGCTTCCATCGGACTCTGTCCCTTGCTACCCTTGTCCGATAGGTCAGGTCAGGCGGATGTCGTCTGCGAGATCGAGCTGCGTCGGTCTCAGCTCCGCGAGGTCATGGTGGCGGAATGGCGGGACAGGCTTCTGCGCCCTACCGCCAGCCTCGCCACGGTCGATGCGATCCGACCAGTGCTCGACGAATGGCTCGGGAGGAAACACGGCTCCCTGTCGTTTAGGGCGACGCAGGTGCTCTCGGGGCATGGCTGCTTCGGGAAGTACTTGTGTCGCATAAACAGGGAGCCGGACGCTCGGTGCCATCACTGCACCGACTGTCGGGAGGACACGGCGCAACACACACTGGCAGAGTGTGCCGCATGGGAGGAGCAGCGCCGTGCCCTTGTATCTGAAGTGGGCCCCGACCTGTCGCTGCCGGCCGTCGTTCGTTCGATGGTCGGGGGCGTCGAGTCGTGGGATGCGGTGATCTCCTTCTGTGAAGCCGTAATTTCGCAGAAGGAGGCTGCGGAGAGGGAGAGGGAGGCCGTGGCCACTCTCCCGTGCCGCAGCAGGCGAACCGGGCGTCGGCGGAGGGCAGACAACGCCCTCTTCCAGCCCCCATAAAGAGGTCCGGAGGGACGGCGGACTCGGGGTCGTCCGCCGTCCCCCATCCAGCAAGACCCGAGGCGGCGGCGCGTAGTGTTCCACGCGCGCCCCTACTGGACGTCGCGGGGGGAGGACACCTCACACTTCCCGCGGGCCTGAGGTGGCTCGCTTAGGCGGGCCGGCACTAGCCGAGGATCACGGATGGCGTATCAGCTCCCACCACGATCCCCGGTCCAAGTGTGGGAGGGAACACCGAGGTGGTTTTTAGTCAGTAAGAGTCTGACAGACCCATCCATGAGGATTTTCCACCCCGGCAACAAAAAAAAAAAAAGGCGGATGTCGTCTTCCCATCTTCTCGTTGGGCGACCCTGTTTTCTGACGCCATCTCTTGGGTACCATAGGGTGACTTGATTGCTCCATTTATTGGCCATGCAGCGAATCATGTGACCTGTCCAGCCCCATTTCAGATGGTCAATTCTGGTCAGGATGTCTGAAACTTTAGTTCATTTCCTTATTTCCGCATTACTAATTCTATCCCTGAGTTTTATTCCTAGCATACTTCTCTCCATCGCTCGTTGGCATTTTGCAAGTTTCTCGCGATGGTCTTGGTTGAGAGACCATGTCTCACAGCCATATGTAATACAAGGATATTGATGTATGTATGATTTCCAACCACAGGCTATTCTTTTGTTAATTTCCTTAGATGTTTGATCATTAGGGGCAATTATTTTACCCAAGTATACATACTCTTGCACATATTCAAGTGTTTGTCCATCCAGTTTTATGGCAACCTCTGTTGAGTTATTCATCAATTTTGTCTTGATGTCGTTCACTTTTAGACCTACTTCCTTGCTTTCGTTAGCTAGCGTTTGTACCATTGCTTGCAGTTTGCCTGGGTCTTCTTCCAGCAAAATGAGGTCGTCAGCAAACCTCAGATGGTTCAAGAGGCTGCCATTGCTGTTCATCCCACTTAGGGGAGAAGGGGGAAATTGGAGCCTACTAAGGAAAAAGTTCAATAAAAGGAACTTTTTATTAAAAAACTAAATCCTTACTCATTTGACTATCATTTAATAATAGCGTTAACGTTACATTATTAGGCGTTTAACCACAGATAAACTTTAAAGAAAAAAACAGAATCGCTCTCATTACCCGACTTTGCGGGAAATGAGAGCCTATAAATTCCCATATGTGTAATGGGAGCTACTTAATTATTAAATCAGCCTCAAAAATTTCGTTTTCAGTCTTAAATCTGACTTGATCATATAAATTATAATATAAATGTAACCTTATAACAATTATCTTTAAGGATCCAAGCAAAAAATGCAAATATAATCAACCGGGCTGTCAGAACCAGAACATTCTTTGTGTGCCCAATTACCGCAACCTCTGCAACGGTACCACATTTCGTTATCTTTTCCTGAGTCACAGCAAATAGCACACAATGTCTCTTCTTCTGAATATTCTGATTCATCATCACAAATATTCTCAAGGTTTTCTTCTTCAGACGTGTCAGTTTCATCCTCAAAAAGTTTCTTTTTTATTCTTTTAACTTTCTCGTTTTTGTTGGTTGCGTCCTTTCGTTTTTTTCCTTTTCCTGCGGTACATATTCTTTCTTTTTTGCTGGTTTCTCCTTTCTTCTTAGCAATGATTTTAGTTTTACATTTTTTCTCTAGACGTTTCTTCTCTTTCTCTTCAAATACTGTTTTCATTGGCGTGCTAGATAAAATTACTGAATGTTGTTTTCGCAAGGTCTTATTTTTGTTAGATATGTTAGGTAGTGGACTCACAACTGATAGAACTTTCGCAAAATCATTTGATATGGTTGGATCTGTACAGAGTGACTGTTCTTGAACGTCGTTTGTTGTGGACAAGGTCGTGGAAGTATTGGCAGGAGTTAGCTCGGGGGCAGTTTTATCATTCAACGAAAACGGGATTATAGAAGGGTTTGTGTTTAATACACGCAAAATGTTGAAAAAGGATATCGTGTACTCTAAACCAATACAAAATTTAGACGAACTGCGTCAAAGAATTGCAGAATCCGCAGAATACGTCAACTCGAGACGATATGCCCGTCTTATTACGCGATCATTTTTAAAGAGATGTCGAGCTTGCATTTCAGCTGAAGGCAAACAGTTCGAACATTTAATATGGTAAATCTGATTTAATAAAAATTATAACTAAAGAAATCCCACAACTGAATTTTATTTCAAACGCACCTAAAACTAACAAATTTTTTTTTTCTCAATTAAGAAGTAGTAAATTAGTAAGTGGCATACCATTTTGGAATCCAGATTAAACGCGCCATCTTTTAAAGTTACTTGCCAAAATAGTGTAGTACATTTTTTTTACACTACACGCGGTTAAAGTTGGGTGATGTAATAATTTTGAATTCAATGTTGGGCAAAAATCTAAAATTTTATTTAAAACTGAGGTAGTTATGTTTTAACTTTTAACTGTAATTTACAGAAGGGTTATTCATGGTTACGTCACGGAAAAAAAACTGACGAAAAGTTAATATTTGTAGTCACAGGACTTGAAAGATCATCACAGGGTGTCACTTTTTGAGATTTATTTTTGAATCCATAAAATTTGAAAAGTACATGACTAAGATATTTTTATAATAACTGTCACGACTTGGCCTATTGCCCGTTTTCGGCTTGACGTTGATTTCTGGGACACGTTGTATATAATGTGGTTTCTCAGTGGTTTTTAATTCAAAGTCTTTATCTATAATTATTAGAGTAGAGATTTCTGTAATATTCTGTAGTTACTTAATTTCTGAATTTCTTTCCTTTTTGTAACTTTACTGGATTTGGTAATTTTAAGCCTAGGAATCCATTCTATTCCATGGTCTCTCAACTCCTTAAAAGCTTTCTTTGTTCCGAATGTTCTTTTGATTGTCTTCTAATTTTTTCAATCTTTTAGATTTCCTGTCTTTTCATATGCTTTCCCGAATCTGTTTCTGTTTAGGTTTTCTTTACTTAAATTTATTTTTATTTAGAATTAGTGATTTTCTTTCATGGAATACCTAACCTCAAAATAAATAAATCGGGCTGAGAGAGAGTGAGAGAAACGATTTCCAAAATTTAATCATCCCGCTCGTGACAGGCCGTAAGCGGTAGCCCAAGTCGCCTCAACATCTACATAGACGTTTATCGTCATTGAATTTAGTATTATCAATTTTCTTATGGCTAGAAAAATACACAGGCATTTGAAACCTGGTAGTAGAACCAGAAACTGAATGCAAGATACTGTTCATAGGTAATCGCCTTTTTTTTATATTGTGATCTGGCCGATCCATTTTTACAAAGTTATTTGTGATCTGGCCGATCCATTTTTACAAAGTTATTTGGGTTCAGTGCAATGTTATTCTGTATGGTAAATAAAATTGTAAATAAATAATTTTAAATCTTTCTTCTTCTCATTTGATTTCCCACATTTATGAAATATCTCTCATATGTTAAAGATCCACTGTGTGCGTACGCGCAGCGGAATGTTGTTGAATTTAAAGATTTTAATTATGCAGATATTTAGTGTATGACGTCGTATAATTGTGTATGGTAAAAAAAAATTTGTGCACGCAACCATTGTGGAGAAATTCACCAAAAACTGATTCCGCTGGGCGAACGTTGTCCTGGCGGAACTTTTTTTAATCCATAGACTTTAGAAGAAAAGAGATGTGTCCAAAAATTAGTGTGTATTTGTGTGTAATTGTGTATGTATGAATAAAACTAGTGCATGCATAAACTTCGGAGAAATTCAAGTTTCCGCTACGCGAACGTTTGGCCATTAGCTAGTTTTCATATAAAGCGCTTACATAGAGAGCTGTAGATTTTTACATACGTTGTTTTGAATTTGTTTATATTTGTTTAAAAAACAGATTTAGAAAAAATCGTAGGGCTTAAAAGATAAAAATATAAACGTAAAATACGCTTATTAGGTCTTAGTTCTTAAAGTATGCACTTTGGGGTCTAGATTTTCACGTTTATACAAACCTTGTAAGTGTCTGCAACATGTTGCCAAGTATCAATGATGTTCCGTTAGTAACTAAAGAGTTATAGGACAAATTTACCATGAACAGATCACTGTTTACAAAGCAGTCAAATATCACGACGTTCTGAAGGAATTGCATGGTAATATGTATGTCAATAATTAGTGTATTCATTCAACTATTCTTATGCAAAATTTCATGTCATTAAATTCAGTAATTAAAGAAAAACAATTATAATACTGACGAAGCATCGAAAACCTACATAACCCGACCAAGTTCGGATGGCTACCAAAAACCGGCCGTGCCATATATCTAAGAAACGTTCTTAACCTTCCAATATAGTATTTATTAATATGGTACAGTTGCGTACACAAGCGTTAGGAAAAAATAAAACAATTGCATTTCTTGAATGAAAAATATTTTTTTAATAATAACGCCACTATCTACGATAAAAACAAATCTTCAATTAACAAGTACTTTTCTATTTAAATATCCAAAGGGGAACGCTCGTGCATGCCTAGTCTATTGGTTGATAAATATTTACCTAAACAGTAGTACATACTTACATGTGGTAAATATTTAATTTCCCTAAGGGGTCTATAGTTAGAATCCTGATCCGTGAAATCTTCAATAGAAATTAGCTGTATGAATTTTATTTGTCTTAAATAATATATTTAGATTATATCTCAAGTCTCAAGCGCATACTTAAATAAAGTACCTACGTAAATAGTACCTACTTTCTGTCATAGTCAAATACATTTAAAAAAGTAGGTGTACAAAAATAAATGACCTATAAATTATATCGAAACAACAATTGTGTTATCACCTATACCAATTCAATACCGGTATTATACTGTAAATTTTGGGATGTTACCTAAATATATTGCACGGCCGCTTTTTTGTAGCCATCCGAACTTGGTCGGGTTATGTAGGTTTTCGATGCTTCGTCAGTATTATAATTGTTTTTCTTTAATTACTGAATTTAATGACATGAAATTTTGCATAAGAATAGTTGAATGAATACACTAATTATTGACATACATATTACCATGCAATTCCTTCAGAACGTCGTGATATTTGACTGCTTTGTAAACAGTGATCTTTTCATGGTAAATTTGTCCTATAACTCTTTAGTTACTAACGGAACATCATTGATACTTGGCAACATGTTGCAGACACTTACAAGGTTTGTATAAACGTGAAAATCTAGACCCCAAAGTGCATACTTTAAGAACTAAGACCTAATAAGCGTATTTTACGTTTATATTTTTATCTTTTAAGCCCTACGATTTTTTCTAAATCTGTTTTTTAAACAAATATAAACAAATTCAAAACAACGTATGTAAAAATCTACAGCTCTCTATGTAAGCGCTTTATATGAAAACTAGCTAATGGCCAAACGTTCGCGTAGCGGAAACTTGAATTTCTCCGAAGTTTATGCATGCACTAGTTTTATTCATACATACACAATTACACACAAATACACACTAATTTTTGGACACATCTCTTTTCTTCTAAAGTCTATGGATTAAAAAAAGTTCCGCCAGGACAACGTTCGCCCAGCGGAATCAGTTTTTGGTGAATTTCTCCACAATGGTTGCGTGCACAAATTTTTTTTTACCATACACAATTATACGACGTCATACACTAAATATCTGCATAATTAAAATCTTTAAATTCAACAACATTCCGCTGCGCGTACGCACACAGATCCACTGACTTGGCCCTCTTACTTACATAATAGACTGTTCCTAAGTCGTGTTCCTAAGAGGGTAGTTCCACATCGTCGTTACATGATGACACCCGCACTTCAGATCTACCAGAAGTACCACTAAAGCGGAGAAGAGCAGTGAGAAGACGTGTTTCCATTTGCATTAGTACCTATCCGACTACAACAGTCTCAGTTTCGGCTGAAACCGAAACTCAGAAGGATCATGTTTTGAATATTAATTTTATTATACGGATACCTACTTAGGTAGGTATCAATGTAAGTACCTACTAATTTAATTATAAGAGTTAATTTTATTAAAAAAAACAAATAGTGACGTAGAGTACCTATCAATGTTGGCATTAATCAATTAATTTTAATTATGATTAAAAAAAGTAATCTTAATCATGATTATTGACCTTAATCATTAATTGATTAACTTGATTAAAAAAATTGATGGTTGTATTAGTTTCAGGGACGTGCGACCAATACATGTAAAAAAAGCCCGGCTTGATGTGAAAATAAAACCTCACCACACCACACTCATCTATCTATATCATATAACACAACAAATGAATTAAATAAAACTATTTTTTTAAATTTCGGGCGCCTACCCGGATACGCTAGGTTGCCATTTCCGCCATTTCGTGTTCAATGCAAAATTAAAATTCATTGATAAAACACGCGTAGGCATTCAATGTTGCCGCTCTGAGCGCAATCTCTCCGATCTCACTCTAACACTTCAAAAAAAAAAAGAGATGAACACTAGTGTGTTGCTGCCTCTGTCTGGCGCAAAGGCTTGTTATGAGGCTTGATCTGCCATCTCACTTTTCCCTATAAAAACATAAAAATGTGAGTCTGTGTGAGTAAAATTTGATACTGTGTGCAAGTACTCATCGAACATTTTTCTTTAAAATAGTCCAGGCTTGAAATTTTGGATGAATGGATTTTACTACAAGGCGAACTTTTACTACGCAAACTACGAGGCGCCCTCTGTCTATGACGCGTAAAACAGTTCCGCAAACAAATTTGCGTAAACCTCTGATATTTACATTTCTGTTTTTTTTTTTTTTATGTTCAAATTACATTAAATTTCATAACTACTGTGAGGCAGTAGGTAGAGGTGTACCCCGCTTGGGCAGAGCACCGCCGTGACCTCGTGGGGGCGATCGGCGGCAACGATCTCTTGCGCCGGGCCTTTGTACAGGCCATGGTCCGGAGCTAGGAGGAGTGGCAGGCGGTCACTCCTTCTGCGAAGCAGTTTGCAGCATTACGGCGTAACCTTTTACAAGTTTTGGCGGGAAGGTAGGCGAGCCGCGGTTGGAGGAAAACGTTTCGTGCGCGCTCTAGGCGCGCGGTACTCACAGCAGGTGGCGCGCGGGCAGACCTAGGCTCATGAGCTTTCGGGTGTTTACCACGCATTTTCGGTTTGAACCGTACCTACTGCGTTCCAACCCGATAATGTGTTTGATAGGTACCTATAATTAAAAAACCATTACGTAGAAAAATACCTTTATTCCTCATAAATTACAAATTATTTACTGAAAATTGTTATTTTAATCCTTTTAGTGGTTGGTTATTTTTTATTTTTGTAATTTTTTTTTTATTTCACACTAGTTGCGATACACTTATAACTTCACTTATAACCATAGTGCCTATTTCTTATGACAATTCGAATTAACCCAAACACTGCTAGGTTACATTGTTTTATTATGAAGTTCCTGTATCTACCTTTCACCTTCCGGCTCCATCATCAGATCAGTTCGATAGTACCTTATAGCCAAAGTGCATCTCATGACAATTCTAATAAGCCTAAACACGGCTAGGATACATTGATTAATTACGGAGTTCCTGTGCCTATCTTCCGGCTCCATCATCAGATCAGTTCGATAGTACCTTATAGCCAAAGTGCATCTCATGACAATTCTAATTAGCCCAAACACTGCTAGGTTACATTGATTAATTACGGAGTTCCAGTGCCTACCTTCCGGCTCCATCTTCATCATCAGCTCACTTCGATGATACCATTTTCAACATAACTAATCAGAATCATTTATTTATTTGTATTGTCATCTATCTTCTTTGTGATATATATGTGAGTAAGAAGTTCCGTTGGCCATTTCTGGTCTTCTTCATCGGTTCCACTTCATCAAATGTTACTTTTTGAGTGTAAATGCTTAAGTTATCGATGAAACTACCAAAATCACCATATGGTTGCCTATAATATTTGAGGAGTTCCCTCGATTTCTCATGGATCCCATCATCAGAACTGGATTCTGAAAAAAATGGGACCAATCGGAAAGCATATCCTCTAAGACGAAAAAAAATTTTGCAAATCGGTCCATAAACGACGGAGTTCTGAGGTAACACACATAAAACATAAAAAAACATACGACCGAATTGATAACCTCCTCCTTTTTTTGAAGTCGGTTAAAAATACTTTCGTCTGCTACGACACGTTCCAAACTCTTTTAAATGTTATAGTGTAGAAAATTCTCATTCTTATAAACGGCTTTTTTAAATAAACTATTAGGAAATAAAAACAGAGTAGGTATCAAAGAAGTGAGTGAAGCTATAATTGGATGTTTATAAGAAAATATACTGGTGAGTTTTCATCGTTTATAATTTTTTCAAGTATTAAAAATAAATTATAAATCACGATGTACAGTGAGCAGCACATCTGACTATACAAATCTGTCAGATTTCTCCAATACATTTTGAACCTTGTTATATTATGGTTAAGAGTTGAAAATCGTTTGCAGAATTTTGACAGTTTGTTGTAGTCTGATGTTTTTTTTTTTTATTACAGGTGGGAAAATCATCTTATGACAAATCCCGCTTACTGTAATACCTATAGCCACACATCAGGTGCAAACAGTTGCTCTACAAAAAGCGCTCGTATTTTGATATGTGCGGCATGGCAGCATGGATAGAGGCGCTCTCGAGGTCAACATGTTACGTCTGATGTGTGGCCGACTGTAAGATCTAAATATATTAATCAATCAGATCTCCAAATTCACGCATAAAGCCCTCACTTTCTTGGCTATTAATACGGGCTTCAGGCGAAGAAAGTTGGGCGTCTACAGTGGATGGAACTGCTGCTGGTGAGAGTGAACTTTGGAGGCCTGATGGTCCAGCGTGGGTTGATTCATTACGCGAAAGTTGAGAATGAGGAGTCCAATATCCACGTTACTGGTACATGTACTCATATTCACCGCGATCGGCACTAAACAAGATATTGGAAATGTGATGCTGTACACATGCCCTAGTATTTTGAGAGTACGTCTTGAGTTTTTCAGTAATAAATTTTCCAAAAGTAGTGCATTCATCCGATTTAACAGAAGTAAAATCTTGCAAAATTTGGAAAGTCGAGTGCACTATATCATCACTTTCATCCACCTTCGTTTTTTTCCATTGTGGTGCATCAAGATTTTCAGGTGGCTTGTCGCGAGTCTCCTGCAAGTCTTGTGTCCCAGGTTCACAAGGAATCTAAAACAAGGTATTTTTTTCAGTTACCTAGTACACCAGATGTTTGGCTAAATTTGGCTGAAAACTTCAATAACCGGTGGAATTTCCCTCATTGTATCGGCGCTATAGATGGCAAACATGTAGTCCTGCAAGCCCAATATAGAAGTGGAAGCGATTACTATAACTTTAAAGGTTTTTTTAGTATAGTTCTATTTGCGGCTGTGGATTCAAATTACAATTTCATATATATAAACTGTGGCTGTCAAGGGAGAATCTCTGATGGAGGAGTATTTAATAATAGTAATTTGTATACTAAAATTCAGAATAAATCTTTAAATCTACCACAGCCAATAGCATTGCCGATACGGAACAAAGAAATTCCTTATTATTTTATTGGTGATGAAGCTTTCGCATTATCAGAAAATATAATCAAAGTTTATTCAGGACATCATCGTAAAGGAACAAAGGAGAGAGTTTATAATTACAGACTTTGTAGAGCACGGAGAGTAGTCGAAAATGTGTTTGGCATTATGTCAGCAGTTTTCCGAGTGTTGCGGAAACCCATGTTATTGCAACCAGAAAATGCTACTTTAGTAGTTAATGCCATAGCACACCTACATAACTTCTTACGAAGAAATCGGCGAAGTAGGGATTTGTACACACCTCCGGGATCTTTCGACAGGGACAATTTAAGAGTAATCAAACCAGGATCTTGGAGGGCTGATATCGAAGAAAATACTGGTTTAATTGCATTTGGAGGATGAACAACAAGAAACAGCACAAATAGTTCCTCAAGAGGTACGTGAAGAAATTAGTAATTATTGTTCGATAGAAGGAGCAGTACAATGGCAAAACGAATATGCTTAATATTTATTAATGTCCTACTTTTTATTTAGCCTTGATAGGTTAAAAAAATTTAAAACTTGTGTTAACAGATATTAAATATAATATACATATATACTAACTGAATCTGTTGTCTTCCGTGCTTCATATCTGTCCAGTATAAATGATAAAGCTGCATATGCGAACCAAGCACTAGTATATACTTCTTCTGCACCTGAAATATAGATTATGTAATATGTACTGAATTGAAAAATATTCTGACAAAATATAGTAAGTATGGTGAAGGCACCTGTAGTCCACTTGTTTAGGTATTTAAATAAATGTTAAGTACCTGGATGACCGAGCTTGGCTCGGTGTTTTTTTTATTACATTTTTTTTTTATTTGGATTGAAACCGTTTGGTATAGAATTAGATTATTTTTAATATGGGCCCCCAAAACAGCCATAAATGACTACCGCCATCTGTCTGTATAGTTAGAAAACAATGATAAAATACGTATACAAATACAAGCAAGTAAAGCATGCTGTTTTCTTTTGCATAGAAACTAACGCCATCTAACAGATAACATAAACAGCAGGAGCAGGCATACAAATTCAAAAAATAAAAGAAACAATCGGACCGAGGTTCGAGTCCAGATGTCCTGGTTTGAAGTATAATCAACATTGATCAAGATCATCTCTAATCATCGAGATATAAGTACTAACGTACTAGAGAAGACCGTAAATTCCTACTTTGTCTCGTTCAACTGCGGCGATCGCGCCGCACTTTGTCGATGTAAACGCGTACCGTGTATGTAAGTACCGTGATTTACATGGCGCTTAAGACCTTTTTGCCGAGAATAAATACACTTCCGCAGCATCTAGCGCTGTGGTAAATTAGTTACGGTTTAGACGAATTGTTATTATTTTAGCGCTGCAGCGAACCAAAGATTCAAATTACGAAAGTAGGACAATTCAGTTATTTGACGTAGCTTCTCTAGTACGTTAGTACTTATATCTCGATGTCTCTAATCAAGATTGTTTACATTTTGTTAAGTAGGTACCTAAACAAATGGACTATAGTGAAGGTATCATCAACAAACAAAACATGCCCTAGGTACACACGAGTCGTGTGGAATGTGACCTCTCCGCCACTCACACTCACCCCTTGCTTGTCAAAGTTATTGTGCACGGTATGGCATGACTAAGTAGATGTAGATACATCAATAAAATATGTTACCCACCTTTTCCGGTTCCTGAAGCACTTTTTTTCATTTTGCTCTTTTCTCTTCTAAGAGATGCTAACAGGCTTGTGATTTTGTTTTGACATTCTTGCAAGGTTATTCCAAATTGATCCGATAATTTCACCCAACAGTCTTGTTTTATTATTTTATTAAAGTGTTGAGGATGCTTAGGGTCCCATATTTCCCTGATTTCCCTATATTGTTCGATGAATAATAGGGTCCTCTCTTTGTCCCAGGCCATTACTTAAATTTACAACTGTCCGTGGCGCCAAAAAAATCTCCGAAGCGTCTAAAACACTATATGACAAGGTGCGTTAAGGCTCCGTGCACAGAATTATCTCATTTTGAACCTTTTTGATCATGGTTTGTGAGAAAAGTAAGAAGAATTTAAACCTTCTTTTTTAGGATTATGAAAGTCAAGTTCTTATTCTCTCAGTTGGCTTGAGTATTTTTTTTAAATAATGTGTGTATTAATGGCAATTACCCATAATCAAAACCCTTTTCTCGCAAAAGTAACGAGCGAGTGATGTTTGGCTACGTTTTACACCAAACTACAAATGATTTATAACATTAAAAAAAATATCAGTAACATCATTATATGGTCTACTCTCAGATGGGTTGAAAACATTATTGACTTCAATAGAAAATATAGCAGAAAAAAAATGTTGAAAAAACACAATTCTTGGAAAACATCTGGACAAATAAGTATTTTTTTCTATACCTTAGAAACGCTTTTAAGAAAATTTAAAAATTACACAATAATCTTAAGTTAATCTGTTAATAGAATCTAAAATTTATTTTACAAATAAACAATAACTTCATTTCGTAAATTACAAACAAATTGAACTATATTATCGACCGCGCAAACACGATCGCGTCAGTAACGATCGGGCTCTCCCGGCGTGAGCACGTACTACTTTGTTTCGGAGCCGCTCGCGAAATTTAGGTGAATATATTCCCAAATTTGTACGCCGACTATCACATTGTGATCCAGTAAGTATTATTTTTTATTTTATGTACTTTGTTTATTAAGATTGTTTAAATTTCTTTCGACTTCAATAGTACTTAGAGGTAACTGTTGTATGTTTGTATGTAAAGGTTATCTGCGGAATTACTCTGCTACTATGATTAAATTACAATTCTTTCACTAATGTCATCTACAATGGTTAATGGCAGCTATATTACCATCCACAGAAAGTTGATATTTTTAACCGACTTAAAAAAAGGAGGAGGTTATCAATTCGGTTGTATGTTTTTAATCATTTTTTTTATGTTTGTTACCTCAGAACTCCGTTGTTAATGGACCGATTTTTTTACAGATAATGAGTCGAAAGAAAAGGACGCATTATAAAGGCGTCTAAAAGGGGAAAAAAACAAAATGTGGGGCTGATACGTGCAAGACAAGTTCTTAAAGAACGCAAGTCTAATGCACTGGCTACGGTTTCGTTTCCAGAATATGTAAGATTTTACTTTCGATCAGCAGTAGAAGTGAAATAGTACATTTTGATACAGTGTAGAAAGTTTGTAATTGCGACCGAGGAGGAATTCACACGAGCCGTAGGCGAGTGTGTTATATGGATCTGAGTGCTGCTGATTGATAAATTTTTACGTGATTGCTTAGCGCTCAGCCTGATACAATAAATGTTATTACATTTATGGTGGCAACGAGCACGCGTACTTTTTCGCACTAGTGCGAAAAACAGTAAATAGTGTGCCTAAAAGCGGTAGGGATAAGAGCGGGTTTTCGAGTAAGTGTATTGAAATAGCATTTACCAGTACATACTAATTGACAATGTTGCTAATTTTTAGGAAATAGATGCTAATGAAAATTCTGAAACGACTATGGACACTAATAAAGTTGACAATATGTGTCAATTTGAACTATTCATGGTAATTATAACCATTGTGTTACGTACAGGTACAGGGTGTAAATAAATAAACGCAAGACCTACTTTTAGAAATTCATAACTTGTTTTAGTTGTACTATATATGGTGATCTGATTGTTTCAGTTTATATTGAAAGTCTCATATTTTTTCTCTAAACTTAACTCGTAAAGTGAAATTTTGTAAGTTCTTGGTCCGAGAGACCACACAGGATATTTTTCGCTTATTATGTTACATCGTATAAAAATAAATAATGTACTTATAATATACCAACAATAATATATTCATTTACAGGGTTATTTGTAAAACACTAACAACCTTGCAGGACTGTATTACTGACATCATAAATAACAATTTTTGTTCTATGACTTTTTACAAAACATAATTCATTTACCAAAAATAACCCTTCAAGATTTCGTTGTTCTTTCTAATATACTTCAACTTTGTATTTTGCTACACCTACGTCTGTATGACGCGACGCAAGCGCATCAAGCACCCCCGCTGCCCGATCCCTGCTCCCCTCCGCTATTGTACTATCGCTTGCTTCGCATATACTTCGTAATGTTTAGAATGTTCAATTAAAATATTTTTATTTTTGTATGACGATCTGATGAACTAAAACTATGATACATTTTTAAACGTCATAGAACAAAAGTTTTTGTTTATGATGTTAGTAACATAGTCCTGAGAGGTTGCCAGTGTTTTACAAATAACCCTATAAAGTAGGTACGCATAGTTAAAACTATTTATTTAATATATACTTTCAGAATATAGGTGATAATCATTCGGACGGAAATAATATTCCGCAATATTCAGTCCATGTTGAAGAGGTTCAATCAGATATGGTAAGAAAATAAAAATATTATTTTTACATATTTTTCGCCATATTTACTTTCTGACTGTCTGGATGTTATACAGCGACTTTACATTTAAAGGTGCCTAGTATATTATGTTAAAATATACTACAATTTGTTGCAAAATAAAGAAAATTTACAGGAGAATCAAACCCAACCAGTGGATTTAGATTCAGATGATGACTTTGTTATCGAATCAAATAAGGTTTTTTTTTTTATTTTTTTTTTATTTTTTTTTTTATAGGTGGGAAAATCATCTTATGACAAATCCCGCTCTTGGGCGGAGCGGGAGATAGTGTCAGACTTTTACTGACTAAAAACCCAATCCTGTTCCTTCGTTGCCTTCGTCCCAGGGCCACGGTTTCGTTTTCACACTACCCATGGCCCCAGTAGGCTTCGACCCTGCTGGGCCCCTACGATTTGCTGACATCTCCCTGAGGCGCGCGCGGAACAATACGCGCCGTCGACGACTTGGACTCGGTCCGGATGGTTACCGGACGGTCGGACGGCGGGCCACCCATTGCCCGCCGTCCGCAAGCCCGCGCCTACGGTGGCCGGAAATCGGGATCGGAATCCCGGCGGCGGTTGGGGCGTGAGGACCGTTGCCGTTGCCTCACGCGATCGGCCGCCTCTTTTGCTAGCATTACTGCTTCGCAGAAGGAGGCGACCGCCTGCCACTCCTCCTCGCTCCGGACCATGGCCTGTACCAAGGCCCGGCGCGAGAGATCGCCGCCGCCGATCGCCCCCACGAGGACACGGCGTTGCTCTTCCCAAGCGGGGCACACTTCCACCGTATGCTCCACCGTGTCCTCCGGGCGGTCCACACAGTGGTGACACCCGGGCGTCGCTTCCGCACGAATCCGGTGCAGGAACTTCCCGAACTTCCCGTGTTCGGTGAGAACCTGCGTCATGCGGAAGGTGAGGACGCCGTGAGGTCTTTCCAACCACGCCTCAAAGAAGGGGATTACCGCCATAATTGTGGCGTGCCCAGCACTGGGTTGCGACAGTTGCTGTCGCCATTCCACCATGAGATCCCGCCGGAGTTCTTCCCGCCATGCCGCGACTTGGCGTGGCAGCGGAGTTTCGCCCCGGCGTTGCATCTCCATGCGCAGATCGTGCATGAGAGCAAGGCCTGTTGCTACCAGATCCCATGGTGGCTGTCCAGCAAGGAGGCTCGCCGCTTAGCGGGAAATCGTCCGGTATCCTCGCACCATCCGTATGGCCATGACCCTCTGACATGCGTTCAGCCGGGCCGCCGGCCGCTTCCGCAGCGCCGGCGCCCATATCGGTGCACCATAAAGGGCCATGGACCGAACGATTCCCGCGTAGAGCCTCCGGCAGGAGGCGTCTGGACCCCCAAGGTTGGGCAGAAGCCGCCCGAGGGCAGCCCCAGTCCGATTTAGTTTGGGAGCCAGACGTCGGAAGTGCTCCTCGAAATCCCATCGGCTGTCGAGAACGAGTCCCAGGTACTTCATCGTTGACCCGACGCCGATGTGGACTCCTCCTACCGTCAGTTGGGAACCCGGTGGTGGCGCGTTCCGAGGGCCGTGAAAGCACATTGCCTCGGACTTGTGCAATGCCACCTCGAGTCCCAACTCCTGGATCCTGCCCACGACTGTCGCAACTCCGCGTGTCGCGAGTTCGACCGCCGCCTGGTACGACTCTCCCTGCGCCAGGACCAGCGTGTCGTCTGCGTAGCAGACCACGCTGACCCCGCCAGGGAGGTCGCCGCGCAGCACGTAGTCGTATCCGATGTTCCACAAGGGCGGCCCTAGTACCGATCCCTGCGGAACACCGCACGACATCTCTCGACGTTCCCACTCTCCCTGGTGACCAGGGTAGATGATGTACCTGTCCGACAGGTACGCCTCGACCACACGACAGAGGTAGTCGGGCGTCCGGTGATACCGGAGTGCCCTCCTAATGCTACTCCAAGGCAGGGAGTTGAAGGCGTTGGCGATGTCCAAAGACACCGCCACGACACACCTGCCCTGGGACACTGCAGCCCCCGTCGTGAGAGCTCGCACGCGCATGATGGCGTCCACCGTGGAGCGCCTCCTGCGAAAGCCGAACTGGCCGTCCGCTAGGTCCGGCCCCACCCGTGTTAGGTGCGCGACGAGGCGGTCTGCAACTACTCTTTCAAAGAGCTTGCCCACCTCGTCGAGCAGCACAATGGGCCGGTACGCGGACGGAGAGTCCGCAGGGCGCCCCGGCTTTGCGATGAGGACCAGTTTCCCCGTCTTCCAGCGAAGGGGGAACTGGCCCCTCTCCATGCATGCGCTGAAGAGCCCTCTTAGTCGAGGCCCGAGAGCCTCCATGGCCAGGACCCAGGCCTTCCCAGGCAAGCCGTCGGGTCCTGGGGCGGTATTTTTGGCACTCAGCCTTCGTACCGCCACTCTCATCTCTACCTCGGTCACCTCTGGAGCGTTGTCGTCGTCGTCGCCATCGTGGTCCGCGTCGGACACCGCTGGTGGCGGAGCCATGGGCGGGGGAGAGTGTTCCCCACGCGCAGGGAACAGAGTACTCACCACACCCTCCACAAGCTGGGGCCGGAGATTCTGCGTCAGCGGGGGAGCCCAGGGGCGGAGTTTGTCCCGCACCACCTTGTAGGGGCGTCCCCATGGGTCCCCATTCAGAGTCCCCAGCCACACGTTGCGGGCCTCGAGCTTGGCCCGCCTTATCTCCGCTCGGAGGGTGCGCTTTGCCTCTCTGTATCCCTCGTACAGCTCCGCCTCTCTGGCTTCCGCATCCGGTGGACGGATGCGGCGCCTGCGGTATCTGGCATACCGGCGTCGCGCGGCATTGCACGTGTTGCGCAGTGCCGCAATCTCCGGCGACCACCAGTATACCTGGCGCTGAGCACGTCCAGGACGGACTCGGGGCATTGCCGCGTCGCAGATTTGCGACATGGCATCCCGGAACCATTCTGCCGAATCAAATAAGGTGTAATTTTTTATTCAAAAGTATTCATATTTAATGTGGACGTGTACCTAAGACAATACGAGTCAGGAACATTTTTTTTTTTTCAGGAATCATCATCATCCTTATCTATAGAAGGGCGAAGAATAGTTGATTTTCAATACCTGTTTGACCAATTGGTAACGATATCTAAACATAAATTTAGATTTGGGTACAATTTGTCAAATCTACTGATAAAAGAAGAGAAAGTGCAGTCATTTGCGTCAAAAATATATTTATCATGTTCTATGTGTGGAAGTCGATTCGAAATAAACACATGTGAGAGTTAAAAAAAAAATGAATTGGACGTTAACCACAGCGCAGTTTCGTGTATTATTAGTATTGGTTGTGGTCGGGCCAACTTGAACGAGCTAGCGGCTTCCATTAATTTGCCACGTAATAGCAAATTGACCTACCAGAAATGTCACGACAACTTGCATGACTAAAAAAAGAAAGAAGTAGCTGCCGGTAAAGAAGAAGCTTTTATGGCTTTGGAAAGAGGTAGTGTGAGTTCATCAAGTATACCATCAATATTAGTAACAGCTGATGCTGCTTGCATACTTATTCTTCGGCTTATTTCCATCTTTTTGTTATCTCGTCGTGACATTTCGCGTACGTATTTTGTTTAATTATTGGTAAATCTATGGAAGTCAACAATTCCGTTTAAATACGGGCAAGTTCCAATAAAACTCAGTAATCGTCAATACGACTTGCGCCGAAATCGTTCAACTGGAGCGAGGCTATCGTGAAGTATGGAGAAGCACTTGCAGTCTCCATTGATATCTCGAAGGCCTTCGACAAGGTCTGGAACAAAACCCTTATTGCTAAACTTCTTTCCTTTGGTCTACCCACTACTGGAGTCTGTCTGATTGGATAGCAGACTTCTTGAGGGGTCGATCCATACGAGTGGTTATTGATGACTGCTCGTCCGGTCAAATGGATATTAAAGCCGGGGTCCCACAGGGGTCGGTACTCTCGGCAACACTGTTCTTGCTGCACATAATAATAAACTAGTGCGGCTCACCATCAATGATTGCATCGCTGCTTACCATCAGGTGGGATCGCAGTCAAGCACTGGTTTATATGAATTAAAAAAAAAAAAAAAACATAAATGACCTACTTAAACCCGGTACCATTGGGCATGCAGACCACAACACTGTTGCCAAGAGATACGTGTCTGACACACAGATCCAGTCTTTCCGAGAGACTATGGTTGAACGCTTGAACGCGTGCACTAGCTTCTGACGTTTTATAAGTGACCATGTAGGCCTATGTGAAATAAAAAACTTTTGACTTTGACTTTGACTTTGAACTGGTCCTAAGGCAGTATCTGATTGGGACGATGCCGATCTGGTCAAGTTCAATGCTGCTAAAACCCAGGCGTGTCTTTTTTCTGCTAAACGGAGATCATTTCGCACGGCTCCATATTTCCGGGGTGTAACCGTGCCGACAACCGACCACCTTGAGCTTCTTGGGGTAACGTTGTCGTCAATCTCACCTCAATTTCGGCTCTTATATCAAGGCAAAAGCTCAGCAGGCTGCCAAAAAATTGAAGATCTTAGCTGAGGTGATTCGGTACTTTACACAGGAACAGACAACTGCTCCACCTTTATCAAGCACAAGTTCGATCGTGTATAGAGCTGTACTGATCTCATCTTTTAAATATTAAAAAAAAATTATATCTGTTTTTAAAAATACGGTGATGTTCTTATTTATTTTGTTTGCTTTCCTTTTTATTCCGATATTTTTGGTTCAATTGGAATACTTGGCATGGATGAATATATTTTTTATGCAATAACGCAATGAAGTTTGTGAAATGTATTATTTTTATTGTATTAGCTGCGAATTTTTAGTATATATGTAGGTCTTTTTATTTCCTTTTTTTACGTAGTTTTTAACGATGACCTCACTCAACTTGGTATTGTTTTGTCAATTAATTAATTTCTGAGTTGAGCTATACGTTTACTGACAATGATTGAAGACGTTTAATGATAATGCTTGTACTGACTGAACAGTTCCACTCTAATCTGTATGGTTCCATCCTCAAAAGAACATCTCAGATACTAGTATACACTGTCCGCATACACCTTTACCGAGATTACATATCTGAATTTTAAAAGAGATATCTCGTAAACTTAATTTTTTTTTTGACACATGGAAAGTGTTTTTTTACAACTATTTTACTTAAATAAATATCATTCTATCAACGTTTTGTATTTATCATTTAGTTAATTGTCTAAATGTATCAACATCCATCTAACACAAAATTGAATAATTTTGGTGTGAATTGTGACAAATATATACACGTTCCAGATTTTTATTTACAAACCATACTTACTTTATAATTTTGTAACTCAGAAAAATATCTTATAGAGGATCAAAATTGTTTGAGCGGCCACCAAGCTCGATTTTTACGCGTGTGTGCGTGTAGCTGCATGCACGATGCGCACAAACATAACATGCAGTGAATTTGCCTAAACTCTAGCGAGTGAATTTTCTGCACGGCCTCTTAACTTCACTGTCACGTAGGCTACTAAGCGGGCGGGCGGGGTGCTGGGGGAAGTGGAGCGCATTGATGTTACAAGTTGTATCAAGATATTACACATTGTATCATTACAAGGTGCGCATTGTAATGCTCGGTTCTCCTCCTTCACTGATGTATGCCCGTTTTGTATCATTACAAGGTGGCATTGTAATGCTCGGTTCTCCTCCTTCACTGATGTATGCCCGTTTTGTATCATTACAAGGTGGCATTGTAATGCTCGGTTCTCCTCCTTCACTGATGTATGCCCGTTTTGTATCATTACAAGGTGGCATTGTAATGCTCGGTTCTCCTCCTTCACTGATGTATGCCCGTTTTGTATCATTACAAGGTGGCATTGTAATGCTCGGTTCTCCTCCTTCACTGATGTATGCCCGTTTTGTATCATTACAAGGTGGCATTGTAATGCTCGGTTCTCCTCCTTCACTGATGTATGCCCGTTTTGTATCATTACAAGGTGGCATTGTAATGCTCGGTTCTCCTCCTTCACTGATGTATGCCCGTTTTGTATCATTACAAGGTGGCATTGTAATGCTCGGTTCTCCTCCTTCACTGATGTATGCCCGTTTTGTATCATTACAAGGTGGCATTGTAATGCTCGGTTCTCCTCCTTCACTGATGTATGCCCGTTTTGTATCATTACAAGGTGGCATTGTAATGCTCGGTTCTTTTCCTTCACTGATGTATGCCCGTTTTGTATCATTACAAGGTGGCATTGTAATGCTCGGTTCTCCTCCTTCACTGATGTATGCCCGTTTTGTATCATTACAAGGTGGCATTGTAATGCTCGGTTCTCCTCCTTCACTGATGTATGCCCGTTTTGTATCATTACAAGGTGGCATTGTAATGCTCGGTTCTCCTCCTTCACTGATGTATGCCCGTTTTGTATCATTACAAGGTGGCATTGTAATGCTCGGTTCTTCTCCTTCACTGATGTATGCCCGTTTTGTATCATTACAAGGTGGCATTGTAATGCTCGGTTCTCCTCCTTCACTGATGTATGCCCGTTTTGTATCATAACAAGGTGGCATTGTAATGCTCGGTTCTCCTCCTTCACTGATGTATGCCCGTTTTGTATCATTACAAGGTGGCATTGTAATGCTCGGTTCTCCTCCTTCACTGATGTATGCCCGTTTTCTATCATTACAAGGTGGCATTGTAATGCTCGGTTCTTTTCCTTCACTGATGTATGCCCGTTTTGTATCATTACAAGGTGGCATTGTAATGCTCGGTTCTTTTCCTTCACTGATGTATGCCCGTTTTGTATCATTACAAGGTGGCATTGTAATGCTCGGTTCTCCTCCTTCACTGATGTATGCCCGTTTTGTATCATTACAAGGTGGCATTGTAATGCTCGGTTCTCCTCCTTCACTGATGTATGCCCGTTTTGTATCATTACAAGGTGGCATTGTAATGCTCGGTTCTCCTCCTTCACTGATGTATGCCCGTTTTGTATCATTACAAGGTGGCATTGTAATGCTCGGTTCTTCTCCTTCACTGATGTATGCCCGTTTTGTATCATTACAAGGTGGCATTGTAATGCTCGGTTCTCCTCCTTCACTGATGTATGCCCGTTTTGTATCATAACAAGGTGGCATTGTAATGCTCGGTTCTCCTCCTTCACTGATGTATGCCCGTTTTGTATCATTACAAGGTGGCATTGTAATGCTCGGTTCTCCTCCTTCACTGATGTATGCCCGTTTTCTATCATTACAAGGTGGCATTGTAATGCTCGGTTCTCCTCCTTCACTGATGTATGCCCGTTTTGTATCATTACAGGGTGGCATTGTAATGCTCGGTTCTCCTCCTTCACTGATGTATGCCCGTTTTGTATCATTACAAGGTGGCATTGTAATGCTCGGTTCTTTTCCTTCACTGATGTATGCCCGTTTTGTATCATTACAAGGTGGCATTGTAATGCTCGGTTCTCCTCCTTCACTGATGTATGCCCGTTTTATATCATTACAAGGTGGCATTGTAATGCTCGGTTCTCCTCCTTCACTGATGTATGCCCGTTTTGTATCATTACAAGGTGGCATTGTAATGCTCGGTTCTCCTCCTTCACTGATGTATGCCCGTTTTGTATCATTACAAGGTGGCATTGTAATGCTCGGTTCTTCTCCTTCACTGATGTATGCCCGTTTTGTATCATTACAAGGTGGCATTGTAATGCTCGGTTCTCCTCCTTCACTGATGTATGCCCGTTTTGTATCATAACAAGGTGGCATTGTAATGCTCGGTTCTCCTCCTTCACTGATGTATGCCCGTTTTGTATCATTACAAGGTGGCATTGTAATGCTCGGTTCTCCTCCTTCACTGATGTATGCCCGTTTTGTATCATAACAAGGTGGCATTGTAATGCTCGGTTCTTTTCCTTCACTGATGTATGCCCGTTTTGTATCATTACAAGGTGGCATTGTAATGCTCGGTTCTTTTCCTTCACTGATGTATGCCCGTTTTGTATCATTACAAGGTGGCATTGTAATGCTCGGTTCTCCTCCTTCACTGATGTATGCCCGTTTTGTATCATTACAAGGTGGCATTGTAATGCTCGGTTCTCCTCCTTCACTGATGTATGCCCGTTTTGTATCATTACAAGGTGGCATTGTAATGCTCGGTTCTCCTCCTTCACTGATGTATGCCCGTTTTGTATCATTACAAGGTGGCATTGTAATGCTCGGTTCTCCTCCTTCACTGATGTATGCCCGTTTTGTATCATTACAAGGTGGCATTGTAATGCTCGGTTCTTCTCCTTCACTGATGTATGCCCGTTTTGTATCATTACAAGGTGGCATTGTAATGCTCGGTTCTCCTCCTTCACTGATGTATGCCCGTTTTGTATCATAACAAGGTGGCATTGTAATGCTCGGTTCTCCTCCTTCACTGATGTATGCCCGTTTTGTATCATTACAAGGTGGCATTGTAATGCTCGGTTCTTCTCCTTCACTGATGTATGCCCGTTTTGTATCATTACAAGGTGGCATTGTAATGCTCGGTTCTCCTCCTTCACTGATGTATGCCCGTTTTGTATCATAACAAGGTGGCATTGTAATGCTCGGTTCTCCTCCTTCACTGATGTATGCCCGTTTTGTATCATTACAAGGTGGCATTGTAATGCTCGGTTCTCCTCCTTCACTGATGTATGCCCGTTTTCTATCATTACAAGGTGGCATTGTAATGCTCGGTTCTCCTCCTTCACTGATGTATGCCCGTTTTGTATCATTACAGGGTGGCATTGTAATGCTCGGTTCTCCTCCTTCACTGATGTATGCCCGTTTTGTATCATTACAAGGTGGCATTGTAATGCTCGGTTCTTTTCCTTCACTGATGTATGCCCGTTTTGTATCATTACAAGGTGGCATTGTAATGCTCGGTTCTCCTCCTTCACTGATGTATGCCCGTTTTATATCATTACAAGGTGGCATTGTAATGCTCGGTTCTCCTCCTTCACTGATGTATGCCCGTTTTGTATCATTACAAGGTGGCATTGTAATGCTCGGTTCTCCTCCTTCACTGATGTATGCCCGTTTTGTATCATTACAAGGTGGCATTGTAATGCTCGGTTCTTCTCCTTCACTGATGTATGCCCGTTTTGTATCATTACAAGGTGGCATTGTAATGCTCGGTTCTCCTCCTTCACTGATGTATGCCCGTTTTGTATCATAACAAGGTGGCATTGTAATGCTCGGTTCTCCTCCTTCACTGATGTATGCCCGTTTTGTATCATTACAAGGTGGCATTGTAATGCTCGGTTCTCCTCCTTCACTGATGTATGCCCGTTTTGTATCATAACAAGGTGGCATTGTAATGCTCGGTTCTTTTCCTTCACTGATGTATGCCCGTTTTGTATCATTACAAGGTGGCATTGTAATGCTCGGTTCTTTTCCTTCACTGATGTATGCCCGTTTTGTATCATTACAAGGTGGCATTGTAATGCTCGGTTCTCCTCCTTCACTGATGTATGCCCGTTTTGTATCATTACAAGGTGGCATTGTAATGCTCGGTTCTCCTCCTTCACTGATGTATGCCCGTTTTGTATCATTACAAGGTGGCATTGTAATGCTCGGTTCTCCTCCTTCACTGATGTATGCCCGTTTTGTATCATAACAAGGTGGCATTGTAATGCTCGGTTCTTTTCCTTCACTGATGTATGCCCGTTTTGTATCATTACAAGGTGGCATTGTAATGCTCGGTTCTCCTCCTTCACTGATGTATGCCCGTTTTGTATCATAACAAGGTGGCATTGTAATGCTCGGTTCTCCTCCTTCACTGATGTATGCCCGTTTTGTATCATTACAAGGTGGCATTGTAATGCTCGGTTCTCCTCCTTCACTGATGTATGCCCGTTTTGTATCATTACAAGGTGGCATTGTAATGCTCGGTTCTCCTCCTTCACTGATGTATGCCCGTTTTGTATCATTACAGGGTGGCATTGTAATGCTCGGTTCTCCTCCTTCACTGATGTATGCCCGTTTTGTATCATTACAAGGTGGCATTGTAATGCTCGGTTCTCCTCCTTCACTGATGTATGCCCGTTTAGTATCATTACAAGGTGGCATTGTAATGCTCGGTTCTCCTCCTTCACTGATGTATGCCCGTTTTGTATCATTACAAGGTGGCATTGTAATGCTCGGTTCTCCTCCTTCACTGATGTATGCCCGTTTTGTATCATTACAAGGTGGCATTGTAATGCTCGGTTCTCCTCCTTCACTGATGTATGCCCATTTTGTATCATTACAAGGTGGCATTGTAATGCTCGGTTCTCCTCCTTCACTGATGTATGCCCGTTTTGTATCATTACAAGGTGCGCATTGTAATGCTCGGTTCTCCTCCTTCACTGATGTATGCCCGTTTTGTATCAGTACAAGGTGCGCATTGTAATGCTCGGTTCTCCTCCTTCACTGATGTATGCCCGTTTTGTATCATTACAAGGTGGCATTGTAATGCTCGGTTCTCCTCCTTCACTGATGTATGCCCGTTTTGTATCATTACAAGGTGGCATTGTAATGCTCGGTTCTCCTCCTTCTCTGATGTATGCCCGTTTTGTATCATTACAAGGTGGCATTGTAATGCTCGGTTCTTCTCCTTCACTGATGTATGCCCGTTTTGTATCATTACAAGGTGCGCATTGTAATGCTCGGTTCTCCTCCTTCACTGATGTATGCCCGTTTTGTATCATTACAAGGTGGCATTGTAATGCTCGGTTCTTCTCCTTCACTGATGTATGCCCGTTTTGTATCATTACAAGGTGCGCATTGTAATGCTCGGTTCTTCTCCTTCACTGATGTAATGCTCAAATCTGTAACGTTACATTACACGCGAATGCTCCCGGTGAGGGAGCACCTTTACAGAAGCAAACCCTTGGCCCCAGTAGGCTTCGGCCCGGCTGGGCCCCTACGGTTTGCTGACATCTTGAGGCGCTTGTGGAACACTAGGTACGCGCTATCGACAACTTGGGCTCGGTCCGGACGGATACCGGACAGTCGGACGGCAAGCTACACATCGCTCGCCGTCCGCAAGCCCGCGCCTTAATTTTATCAATGTTGCCACAGACAAGTCCAGTTAGACAGACGCCAGCCTTATAGGTAGACCTCAAGAAGAGACTCAAAATTCAGACTTTATTCTAATTTACCAGGGAGAAGGCATAACTAAACAAAGCTTGCAGAAGTCATCGAAAATTATTATTTTTATTAGGCATATAAAAATTAACATCTTCATCACCAACTCTAGCTCTTCTGCCATCATAAAACAAATGATAGTATTTCTCATCCAATCCTTTCAACTCTCGAGGGTGAAATCTCTTATCTTTTTGCGTCCAATGCACTCGAAACATGTGTGTCCTCAAATCTCTGATTGTATGAAATTTCTTTGAACATAATGGACAAACCTTACTCTTGTCTGAATGCTTCAACTTATGTATGTTCATAATACTTGATGACCGAAACCGCTCCCCACAAATTTCACAAGTGAATGGCTTTTCTCCCGTGTGTAAACGCAGATGCATTTTCAAACAGGTAGAATTGGCAAAACTCTTCATACATACCATGCAGACAACGCTTTTCATGTTATGTGATTCAATATGTACTTTCAGCAAATGTTTTCCGACGAAGTCTTTGCTGCATATATGACAGACATAGGGCTTTATTTTTAAGTGGTGTCGGTTCATATGACATTCCAGTAGTGTATTGTTCCAGGTCTTATATTCACACAGTTTACATTTCGAACTAGGCTGTGGTTTTTTCTCAGGATTTTCTTCCATCAGATGTCTGTTCCAATGCCTGCGTAGTCTCGCGGGGTTGATCATTTTCTCACATTTAGGGCAAGATACACTTTTTAAATGAACTTTCTGATGATATTTTAGTGAAGTGATATTTCGAAAAGATCTCCCACATGTTTCACAAGTTTCTACCGCATTCGAGTGCGTAGTTAAATGTTTTTTCAGCAGGATCTCTCTCATTTCTTTACCACAAACATGGCATGTGGCAAATGGCCCTTTGTGTCTGCGGTTATGTGTTTGGAACTGTCTCAAAGTCGGATACTCTTCGTTGCAGATCATACATGGATATGTTACATCAGCACCATGAGATTTCATATGCTGCAACAAATCTCTTCTGTTATCAAACGGTTCTAGACACACAACACATTGCACATGTTTTACCCTGTTTTTAATTTCAAGGTTGCTGTGAACTTTAACAATATGCTCTTTTCTTTTGGAATCTTTCAGGAACTTTTTATTGCAAAGGCCACATGGGAAGATATCTGCACTATGTCTTCGTTTCACATGGTTCGTCAAACCATCAAAAGAATCAAACGAGGCTGGACAGTTCTCACAAGCAAACACCCTTTTTATATCTTCACAGGATTCCACATGACTTTCATAATTGATAATATTACTGAATTCCGAGTCACAAAACTGGCACACAAAACAGTTCTCGTGACATCTAAGAATATGAGCTCTTAAGACCACTTTGGAATAAAACTGTTTTCCACATTTGTCACAAGTATATGGATGATGGTTTAAATGGTCCCGGTTTATGTGTCCAAGTAATATCTCTTTTCTTTTACAAACATAGTCACAGTCAACGCATTTGATTTTGTCAGAATTGTTTAAGACCTGTTCTCTATAAGACTTCAAATACTTGTAATGCATGCAAGGTACTTCCGTACATTCCGGACAACTATGTTTACACATATGGGACTTCAATTCGTTTGCAGTAAAAGTCTTCAGACACATCAAGCATTGCTGTTTGTCTTCTTTAATTTGTTGGCAGACTTTAGTGTGACTTTGGTATGTATTTAACGAATAAAATAATTCACATTTCAAACATTTCATCAAATTATCTTCATGGTTTATTTTAAAATGGTCCAATAATTCTTTCTTGAGAAGTATTTCATGACAGAACTTGCATTTTACTTTCAAATGCAGTTTATGATGTGCTTTTAAATGTTCTTTATTTCTAAATAGTTTGCAACATGTTCTACATCGGAATATCTGCTCCTTACATTCCATTCTATGTATTTTCAAGGCTCTGTGTGTAGGTAGCATTGACAGACATCTCACACATTTGAATTTCTTTCTTATAATATTGGATTCATTGTTCTTTTCAAAAATTTCATTATTTTTGTCGGCCTGTATATTAGGTTCATCTTTTACTTCAAGAGAGTCATTTATATTATTTTCTAATACAATAACGACATTTTTAATTTCAATTTTTGACTCTGGTAAGTGATTAAAAATATCATTAGATATGCTAAATAAATCGTTTACATAATTGTTAAAAATCTGGGATGTTTCTATAGCAGTTTCTATGAAAATGAAAGACTGGATTAGTTTTTCCAAACAGCTGTTGCATACATATGAACTTGCTAGGCTGTGATTGGCCTGGAATAACAAAAATAAATTATAAGTATATTAAAAATAAATTTTGCTTATACACAGTCAGGAACTAAAAAAATATGGGGCTAATTTATAATATATTTTATCTGTGCACATATAAAAACATCAGAACCTGGCAGGAGCATGCAATATTGTTAGCTAACCCAGTTGTTGGACAAGTTAACAAACAATATTTAGTCATTTAAAGCTTAAATATTCCTGGTAATGTAATTCCTTTTTTGTAGTGAAAATTGACATTAGATAATAGGTAGGCACTTTAGATCAGACATGAAAGAATACTCAAATTACACATACCTCTTTAAACACTACATCAATTAGACCCCGCAAAGGCTTCGCATGAGTTCGTTCATTAACAATAATCTCTAGGTCCTCATCGATGGTGCTCATACTTTCGTTACTTTCCAAGCATATTCCACAAAACTTCGAGCTGTGCAGAATATTTTTAAACTTCAATTTGATACTTTCCATCTCTTCAAAGCCTGAGAATGAGAAAAATAATCATTTTACTGAATTGTTTATGTTTAAAACAATATAAATAATGTTTACAATAATCTATGTACCTAATAATATCCTGAGATTCTCGGACTGATCTTTTTGCCTTCTTTCACTATATTTGGAACATTTATTCAACAAATATGTCCATAATATTGGAAATTAGTGATAAGTTTCGGCAGTCGCCATTTTCGGGGTCTTATACAATCGGCAACTGAAGTACCTGGGACTTGTCCTCGACAGTCGGTGGAACTTTGTGGAGCACTTTCGACGTCTGACTCCCAAACTGGAACGGACCGGGGCTGCCCTAAAGCGGCGCCTACCCAACCTTGGGGGTCCAGACGCCTCCTGCCGGAGGCTCTACGCGGGAATTGTTCGGTCCATGGCCCTTTACGGGGCGCAGGTATGGGCGTCGTCGCTGCAAAAGCAACCGGCGGCCATGCTGAACGCTTGCCAGAGGGTCATGGCCATCCGGATGGTACGGGGATACCGCACGATTTCCCGCGAAGCGGCGAGCCTCCTTGCTGAGCTGCCACCATGGGATTTGGAGGCAACAGTCCTTGCATGCATGCACGATTTGCGCGTGGAGATGCAACGCGTTCCATTCGTTTGTCTGATATAGATAAATGCATAACGGAGTATCGGGCGTATGTATGAATGGTAAAGTAGTATTAAAGTGCTTTTATTTTACACTTTTTTGTAGTTTAATTGATTTGTTTATATGTTTAGTATATTTTGCTGGTCCTGGCGCGGGGAGAGTCGTACCAGGCGGCGGTCCAAGTAGCGACATGCGGGTTGCGACAGTCGTGGGCAGGATCCAGGAGTTGGGACTCGAGGTGGCATTGCACAAGTCCGAGGCCATGTGCTTTCACGGCCCTCGGAACGCGCCACCACGGGGTTCCCAACTAACGGTAGGAGGAGTCCACATCAGCGTCGGGTCGACGATGAAGTACCTGGGACTCGTTCTCGAAAGCCGATGGGATTTCGAGGTGCATTTCCGACGTCTGGCTCCCAAACTAAATCGGACTAGGGCTGCCCTCAGGCGGCTCCTGCCTAATCTGGGGGTCCAGACGCCTCCTGCCGGAGGCATTACGCGAGAATCGTTCGGTCCATGGCCCTTTATGGCGCACCGGTATGGGCGCTGACGCTGCGGAAGCAGCCGGCGGCCCGGCTGAACGCATGCCAGAGGGTCATGGCCATACGGATGGTGCGAGGATACCGGACGATTTCCCGCGAAGCGGCGAGCCTCCTTGCTGGCCAGCCACCATGGGATCTGGAGGCAACAGTCCTTGCACACATGCACGATCTGCGCATGGAGATGCAACGCCGGGGCGAAACTCCGCTGCCGCGACAAGTCGCAGCACGGCGGACAGAGCTCCGGCGGGTTCTCATGGAGAAATGGCGACAGCGACTGTCGCAACCTAGTGCTGGGCACGCCACAATTATGGCGGTAAGTCCCCTCCTTGAGGCGTGACGCATGACGCAGGTTCTCACCGAACACGGTAAGTTCGGGAAGTTCCTGCACTGGATTCGTGTGGAAGCGACGCCCGGGTGTCGCCACTGTGTGGACCGCCCGGAGGACACGGTGGAGCACACGGTGGAGGTGTGCCCCGCTTGGGCAGAGCAACGCCGTGTCCTCGTGGGGGCGATCGGCGGCGGCGATCTCTCGCGCCGGGCTTTGGTACAGGACATGGTCCGGAGCGAGGAGGAGTGGCAGGCGATCGCCTCCTTCTGCGAAGCAGTAATGCTAGCAAAGGAGGCGGCCGATCGCGTGTGGCAACGGTCCTCACGCCCCAACCGCCGCCGGGATTCCGATCCCGATTTCCGGCCACCGTAGGCGCGGGCTTGCGGACGGCGAGCAATGGGTAGCCCGCCGTCCGACCGTCCGGTAACCGTCCGGACCGAGCCCAAGTCGTCAACGGCGCGTATTGTTCCACGCGCGCCTCAGGGAGATCTCAGCAAATCGTAGGAGCCCAGCAGGGTCGAAGCCTACTGGGGCCATGGGTAGTGTGAAAACGAAACCCGGGGCCCTGGGACGAAGGTAACGAAGGAACAGGAGTGGGTTTTTAGTCAGTAAAAGTCTGACACTATCTCCTGCTCCACCCAAGAGCGAGATTTGTCATTAGATGATTTTCCCACCTAAAAAAAAAAGTCGGTTTTTAGGAAGTACTCCCTGAGACTGCATACCTCGCGGTTGTGCAGGATCTTAGCATTTAAGAAGCCACGACCCCCGAACTTCCGCGGGATATACAGTCTCATCACCGATGACCGTGGGTGATGCATCCGATTTGCGGTAAGTAGTGTGCGGACCCTCCTATCCAGGTCGTCAAGTTCTGTCGAGTCCATTTGAGTATGCCGAAAGAATACATCAATATTGAAGCACGCCCCTTGTTTCCGCCTGATAAAAGACTATTCAGTACTTTATTCAGGCGGCCAAAGAAGCGCTCTTTCAACGATTGTTTCACGCCATCAGTATTGATGCCTAACGATTCCGACATACCCAAATACTTGTAAGTTTCGGTTGAGCAGAGGGATCTAAGGTGTATGGAATCCGAGAGTTGAATTCCCACGGATTCCATAATCTCACCTCTCTTTACATGTATGACTGCACATTTGTCCACACCAAATTCCATCCTGATGGCACTACTGAAGGTTTTAGTAACCTTCAGTAGCTCCACCAGTTGCAAGTTGTTGGGGGCAAAGAGTTTCAGATCGTCCATGTAAAGAAGGTGAGATATGACCTGACCACCTCTTTTCAACCGGTAACCTAAGCCAGAACCCTCCAGCAGTGTGCTGAGAGGGTTCAAGGCTAGACAAAACCACAGTGGACTCAGACTGTCACCCTGGAATATGCCACGCTCAATCCTTATTGGTTCGCTGTTCTCCTGAATCTGTCGACATACCGGATAGTGAAGGACTGTTCTCCACTGCCCCATACATAACATCAGGAAGGTGCGCAGAGTTGCATCAACTTTATACAGTTCTAGCACCCTCATGAGCCATGTATGAGGAACAGAGTCATAGGCCTTCTTATAATCTATCCAACATGCCGACAGATTCTTTCGAGAACGTCGAACCTGTTTGCTAATGGCCATATCGATGAGGAGCAGCTCCTTAGTACCGCGGGACCCGTTCCTACATCCATTCTGAGAGGCAGACATGATAGAATTTGTCTCAATATGACTATTGATTTTAGCTCTCAGAATGGATGTAAGAACTTTATAGACCGTCGGCAAACACCTGATCGGTCTATAATTTTTGGGTTCCGCAGTACTACCTGATTTATGGAGCAGATGGGTTATTCCTGTCGTTAGAAATTGGGGCAGCGACCCTGACTCTAAGGCAGACTGGAACTGAGATGCCAAGCGAGCGTGCGATCTTTGGAACCATTTACCAATTTGCGCGACGATAGTTCGTGGTAAAGCAAATGAAAGAGATGAGTGGACTGTATAACAAGTATAATGTTTAAAATGAAAAGAAATTACAACGGTCGGTTAAAGTTACGTAAATATGAAAATGAATTAGGAAGAAATGCGCAAGCGCAGCTGTGCGTGGAGGCGTGCAACAGCTGACTGCTGGTCGCTAGTGCGTATTTGTAAGACGGCTTTCACGAGTGACGAAATTAAAGAATCGAAGTCACTTTTGTTCGAGTCCATTCCTACAGACATAAGAAAAATATTACGAAAAAATAGAGGAAAAGAGGAGCGCGACATATCGGACATAATAAATCTGTTTAAATCAACAGAACCGGATAATATTCCAGTTTATGTGGCAAGACAGCTGGATAAACTACCTCCGATTTCAATAGATCACTTAGATTGCTCAAAGCTGTTAAAGGATATGCAAGTATTGAAAACCGAAATTGAGCACATAAAGTCGATCTATGCTATGCACGAAACAGTTGACCATGTAAAAATCGACGTCTTTCGGTTAAAGAACGACTTGAATGAAATGAGGGTACTTGAAGATAAGCAAACCGAACGCGATTCAAATGAGCGTCAACGGTCCGAGAAAGGTTGGAAGGCGAGCGCGGCTGACGGAGCGGGAGGTGGTCGGCCGCTGCTGTCGCGTCACCAGACGAGCGCGGGCGTTGGTTGCGGCGCGGAGGGGGAGTGCCAGTCTAGTCAGGAGGCTAGCGCCCGAACCGGTTTTGTAGCTAGCGCTGAGGTGACGTCAGATGTTTTTAGTGCGACGCCGCAGGTGGCGGATCAGCTGATTGTTACTGATAAGGACACATGTACATATGGACGGCGTGAATCAGAGCGGCCGCTGTACGTCGAAACATTAATAAACGAAAACACTAGCAGCGAAGGGTGGCATACAGTGGCTTATCGTAAAAAGTCAACGAAATATCGTTTCATGGGCAAATCGGGTGTAGCCCGAGATTTGGAATGCACATTTCGAGGGGCAGATAGAAAAATACCTATCTTTATAACAAATGTGCATCTGTCGTCATTAGAAAGCGATATAGTAAAACATATTTACAATAAAACTCAGGAAACTGTATCTCTAGAGAAAATTAACATGAAGTTTGAGAGAGGAAACAAAGCATACAAGTTCCTTTCTTATATCTGAGGCCAATCTACCAAGGTATATATATGGTATGGATGAAACTTTATGGCCCGAAGGTGTCATATTTCGACGGTTTATGAACTTTAAACAAAGAAAAAATAAACGGAGTACAATTTGCTGACGCCGACGGCCTAAACAAAATGAGTAATGGATAGTCTTTATCGATTTGCTACTTTCAATTGTCAAAATGTAAAACGTTCCATTGATGACGTGGCGCGACGTGGTTTGTCTCCAGGAAACTTGGTTGATGCCACATGACATACCCTACATTGGTACAATCGATAGCGGGTTCGGATACACTGCGACGTCTGCGGTTGATACGTCTGCAGGCATAGTGCGCGGGCGTCCCTATGGCGGTGTCGCGGTGATATGGAGATATAGTGCGTTTCAACAAGTGTCGGTATTACAGTGTGATAATGCCCGTATTTGTGCTATTAAAATTACGGCAGGTGACCGACAAATGATCGTAGTGAGCGTTTACTTGCCAACAAACTCTGTTGCTAATTTGCAGGATTATACGGATTGTTTAAGTGAGATAAGTGCAATCGTTGACGAGCATGGAATTGAATCTGTTTTTATTTTGGGCGACTTCAACGCGGATCCGGGTGAGTTGTTTTTCAGTGAACTTATGAATATTTGTAATGACCAACAATGGTTATGTGTAGACATAAATGTTCTAGGGTTGGACTCAGGTACTTTTACTTTTATTAGTGATGTGCACGGGACTGCCAGCTGGTTGGATCACTGTATAACTACTCACTCGGCTCTGCAAATTGTTGTTGATGTTGATGTCAGATATGACACTCTGTGGTCGTATCATTTTCCACTTGTTATCATGTGTGATTTAAAGTTACTATCCCCTAAGATTGTGCCAAAATTTAATAATTTAAATAGAGATGTGGTATGGGGTACGAAAACTGAGGAACAGATTTCTGTTTATAGCAAAGAGTGTCATAAGCGGCTTAGATTGATTGACTTTCCTCGTGAGTGTGAAAGATGTGCGGATAGTTTTTGTGGCGACAGTGATCACAGGCGTGTTCTAGACACGTTATACGTTATACATTATTATATAATTATTTATTTCTGTTTACGAACTCCCACTCATGTTCATCACAAACATAGACACACACTGGAGGAGGGCGCCACTCTGCCACAGTAAACATCGACTCCGTGATTAAATATTTTTTTTAAATAATCAAAGCAATAGTTTTTGTAATATTAGTTGAGAATCTGGTTTCGTGATACATAACTCACGACATATATCGGTTGTGATACAAAGAGTGCAAGTGAACATTATAAAATATACGTAACATCAAATTGAAATAAAACAATAAAATTATTGCAGTTTTTGTAAACATAATTACACTAAAACACACTTGTGAAGTAGTGAAGAAAACCCAAATAAATAGCCAAAGGATTATTTGAGAACAAGTGAGTGAATTTTTAAATATTGCTCAAAAGCAAACCGTTTCAACTAAACGTATTGATGTGATCAAAATTGACCTTTGGAATGTACAAAGTGACTGGAAAATTAGAACAAACGCAACATAAAAAGTTGGGATAGCTTATTTCAACACGCTAGCAAAGGCAAAATTGGCCGATGGGCCATATGAACGACCTGCCGAACCGAGTGTCCCGAGTTCGAATCCGCATCACACATGAAATTGTTTTTGGACATTTAATTTACTATTTCTCACTTTTCTTAACTCGAGCTGTTACAAACATTACAAATAACTGCCGAATACCGACAAATGCGTTTTCTGTGACTCGCATGATAATAATATTGTAAATAAGTAATAGTAGGTACCAAAATCTACAATAAACTAAGTATGGAGCAGCCGAATAATATTACTCTTCGGAAACACCAAACGACGCAACGATCGAGATCCACAGAGTCACTAAATCATAGTTTAAATACGAGTTTAATGTCCTGTGACGAAATATTAGGAAGAAGCCTAGACCTCTCAACAAATATGTATTCCACATTTATATCAGAACTAAAGAATGAAATCAAAGATTTGAAAAATCGTTTAGAAAGCACACAAAATGAGATGGAAAACATTATCCTAGAAAATATAGATTTAAAGAAACAAATAACCAACGTGAATCAGGAACTTAGCGTATTAAGACAGTTATGCAGAAGCCCCTTAACTACTCTAAGGCAAAATATGTCATCAAGTACCAAAAAGAGTGTTCGACGCCGACTTACAAACAGTTTTCGTATCTCACCTCTGAAAATTAACGAAACTAGCCCGAATCCATCTACAGTTCTCGAAGTAAGCCCACAACCGGATATTAGCATAAATACTAAACAACTGACAATGGAAGTGAAAAGTCACCCAGAAAACACTTTGAACCTTTCCATAGAACACAAACAAGACAGCTGCGTTGTACGCCCTGCAAGAAGCATGAAACCGTTAAAAGCTAACAACGTAGCCGGGAAAAATCTTAACACAGGATTAAAAAGGAACTCTAGCAAAAAGTGTGAAAAGAGCCCTCATATTAGGAGGTAGACAATGTAGTGGACTAGCAACACAACTTTATAAATCCAGATTTTATAATCCTTATAATAATTACCGTTTTATATCTATTGTTAAAACAAACGCCTCTACAGAGGAAATATTAAGTAGTATAAAATTATTTGACATTACTCCTGACGATAAATTAAATTATATCTATAGGGCAAAATGATTACAATTCTCTAAAGATGGCAACAGAACTGGTCCTGTTTTTAAAATCAATTAAATGTCCTGTAATCATTATCTCTGTGAATAAAAACATCTGCGCAAATGAATTTAAATTGAACGAAATGTTGCATCTCATTAGTAGACAGAGTAAAGAATGTTCATTCATCTCAAAATACAGAAATATTTCTTCTTTATGCTATAAAATAAATTCAGTGTTAGATCAACTTGACTATGACAAAACATTTTTATCCTTTGATAAAAACCCCAATCAAAATAAGACCTCCATATCAAAAACTATTGTAGGGTATACTAAAAATCAAAGTACACAAACAAATGACACATTTGTCCAGAAACAAAATTTAAACGAAACCAACGTAAATGATTCTCTAGAGGAAATTGGAAACGAAGCATTTTTTCGTACCTAAAATACCCAACCATGTTATATTTCACCAAAACATTGCCGGTGCTATCAATAAAACAGATGATATTGAAATAGCATTGACTTTACTTCGAGACAAAGAATATATAGTTGACTTTATATGCTTAACTGAAACTTTTATCAAATCAGGTGACGAAGAGAACATGAAATTAAACGCTTTTAAATTGGCGAGTAGTTATTGTAGGAAAGACCAAAGACGTGGCGGTGTTTGCATACTAATAAGGAAAGACATTGAATATGATAACATAGAATGGTTAAATAATATGACTTTAGAAAAACACTTCGAAATATGCGGTATACGACTGAAAAATATGGTATGAACTTATTCTGTATATATAGAACGCCAAATTCAGACATAAACATATTTTTTAAGAAACTAGAGGTATTATTAGATAGGATATATGACAAAGAAAATTACAATAATATATTATGTGGTGATTTTAATATTGACATTTTGAGCGAGTCAAAACATAAAAATGAATTTATTAATATTTTATACAATTATAATTTTAATTACCATATAAATAAACCAACTAGACAAAATACATGTATTGATAACATAATTAGTGACATAAAAGACCCTAAGGGTGAGGTACATGAACTGGGATTATCGGATCACAATACGGGTCAAACGTTGTCTATCTTGACAAAAGCAGAAACACAACATAAGAAGTTTTGGTTTGTTTATAGGAGAGACATCTGCAAAGAATATTTGGAAAAGTTTTCATATTATCTCAAAAAATTGACTTTCTCTGAGATCTTTCTTGAAACAGATGTAAATAGAGCATTTTCATTGTTTCACGAGGAGATTTGTCTTTATTTCAACCTGTGTTTTCCACGTATAAAAATTAAAATTAACCGAAACTCCACAAATCCAAAATGGATCACAAGGGGTCTAAAAAAATCTTTTATTACAAAGCGAAAACTACAGTATGAATATTACAAAAACAAAAATAGTCAAAACAAAAAAAAATACACAACCTACAGTAAAATATTAAAGAAATGCGTAGTAAGTACTCAAAATAGTAAAAATAAAAGATTTATAGAAAAGGCTCAGAATAAGTGTAAAGCAACATGGAAAATAATAAATGAAAGATTAAAAAATAAAAATGAGACTAATGAAATCAAAGAAATTTCGAACGGAAAACGTATGCTAAAAAATGGTGATGACATTGCAGCATATTTTAACAGCTTTTTCATAAACATCGCAAAACCAGCTGGTATTCAGCAACCCAAAGACAAAGTGGTCGCTGGTAGTAGATTGCCTAATTCTATCTACCTAGAACCAGTCGACTATATGGAAATATATAACATAGTGATGGAATTACGTAATACAAATTCTGCTGGGTATGACGGGATTACAACTAAAATACTAAAAGAAAACATATTGGCTATTCTAAAACCACTGACCTACTTAATAAATCTAAGTATGGAGAACGGAATTTTTCCGGATGCATTAAAATACTCTGTAGTCAAACCACTCTTTAAAAAGGGTTCAAGATCTGAAGTAGGTAATTATAGACCAATCACTCTAGTTCCAATTTTTTCAAAAATATTTGAAAAAGTAATGAGTAAAAGGCTCATGAGGTTTTTCGAGAAAAATGAAGTGATTTGTAAACAACAAAACGGTTTCATTAAAAATAAGTCTACCACTCTAGCATGTTTTAAATTAATAAAAGAAATACTTAATGCAATAGATAAGAAAGAGATCCCCATAGCTGTATTTCTGGACATGAGTAAAGCGTTCGATATGGTTTGCCATGATAATCTATTGAATAAACTGGAACAGTATGGCATAAGAGGCCCTGCCTATAATTGGTTTGAAAGTTTTCTAAAGAATCGACAACAATGCACAGAGATTGTAAAAATGTGCCCTGAAACTAACACTCAGGTTACTTATAAATCTCCATACATAGTTAACCAATATGGCGTTCCACAAGGAACTGTAGTTGCCCCGATATTATTTTTGATATATATCAATGACCTGCCAAAATCAACAGATCAATACACGGTACTATTCGCAGACGATACGACTATTTTGACTAAAGAGAATACAATTGAAAATGCGATAAACGTAACGAACAGAGCCCTTGCGGACATAAATGATTGGTTAAATTTAAATAATCTACAAATAAATACAATTAAAACTAAATTTATGAGATACTTGACATTTAATAATAATAAAAATAATAGATTAGACTTACCTATAAAATATAATAATAATACTATTGATGAAGTTGATGACATTAAGTTTTTGGGAATCAACTTAGACAGCTTTTGCAATTGGAAATCCCATGTTGATTATGTATGCAAGAAAATTAATAAATTTATATACGCACTTCGGAAAATAAAAATAATGACAACTCAAGAAACTGCATTAATGGTATACCACAGTCACGTGTGCTCTGTATTAAGATATGGAATAATAATCTGGGGGAACTCTACGGATGCCCAGAGAGTATTCATCGCCCAAAAAAAATGCATCCGGTCAATCTATGGTCTTAAGTGGACTGATTCATGTCGTCCAGTATTTACAAACGAAAGATTACTAACATTGTCATGTATTTACATCTTCGAAATGTGTAAGTTTGTAAGAAAGCACTTATCGCTTTTTGAAATAGATGATAAAGCTCCTTTTAAAAGGAAAATAGTTCAAAAGCCACTTGTTGTGCCTCGTAGTAGATTAAAACACTGTGACAAAAACTGCTACGCCATGGCGGTTAAAATTTACAACAAACTACCCGAAAAAATGAGAAAACTCAATGACTTAGAATTTAACAGAACATTTTATAATTGGCTATGTGACAGATGTTTTTATTCAATTGACGACTTTTTGAATTTCAAACATGTATGACATTAAATTTTATTTTATTTTATTTGATATTATTATATTAATATTTTGACATCTTATTTTATTGACATTTTAATCTTGTGATAAATATTGACATTATCTTGATGCTAAACTGTACCGACTATGCATGTACCTAACATAAATATTTGCACGACTTAAAAGTCGAATGCAGTGAAACCATTTGAAATTGTTACCACCAAAATGTACCTGTATTCTAGCAAATAAATCTTTCATTCATTCATTCATTCACTCTCATACCCGCGTACTCACAATCTCATACAAACTGAAATACACACACACTCACTCTCACACATATGCTTACACCCGTACACACCCCCAATACACACACACGCTCACATATATACACACACTCTAACACTTACTCACACAAACTCATCACGCATGTTCCACTCGCACTTTTTTGTTTTGTTTTATTTTTTACTTTACTCTTTTTATTCCGGTTATTGTACAATGTATGTACGACGAAAGAGACTACCCTCCACGACACAGGGAATCCTAGTGTGGAGGATAGTGTATTTTATTACATTATTTCATGTTTTTCTGGACAATTAAAGGATTATTATTATTATACTCCGACATTGTGACTGCCCTCCGTGATGCGGCAGTGGCGAGTCGGGGAAGCACGAGGAAGGGCGGGGGTGGCCGGCGCGTGGCGGGTTGGAACAAGCATGTCAGTGAGGCTCACAGGGTGGCCCAACGTAAGTTTATAGATTGGGTGTTGTGTGGTAGGCCAAAGTCGGGTTTTCTGTATGAAGAAATGTGTGATAGCAGAAGGATGTTCAAGTCACGATTAAAATGGTGACAAAATCACCAGGACCAAATAAAAATGGACGCTCTGGCTATGAAACATAGTAAGGGAGATTTCCGCGGTTTTGGCAGAGCACTAATAAATTGAATGTGCGACCGGGCCTTCCTGTGAGCGTCAATGGTGTGAACGACCCAAAGGAGATTGCGAACCTGTTTAAGGACTGTTTTTCTGTGAAGTCTCCGTTGGGTACAGCGGGGGAGGTGTTCAACGCTGGCATGAACAGTCAAGACGTAGGGACTACCTTCTTGGCGAGAGACGTAGCTAAGACCATAAAGCTTATCTCGAGAGGCAAGTCGCCGGGGCATGATGGACTCAGCATTGAGCACCTCCAGCACGCTGGCCCACACATCGCTAGGGTCTTGGCTATGTTTTACACGCTGTGTGTGAGCCATTCCTACTTGCCAGATGAATTTATGAAAACAGTGGTTGAGCCTGTAGTGAAGAATAAAACTGGTGACCTTACTGATAAGAGTAACTACAGGCCTATATCTCTTGCCACAGTTACTGCTAGTGTTTGACGGTTTGCTTAATGCACAGTTAAATAAGTACGTAGCACTGCATGATAGTCAGTTCGGGTTTCGTCCCCGTTTGTCCACCGAAAGTGCTATACTGTGCCTGAAGCATACCGTCAAATACTACACAGATCGTAAGACGCCCATGTATGCGTGTTTCCTTGACTTGTCCAAGGCGTTCGACCTTGTTGTTTATGATCAGTTGTGGGATAAGCTGAGTAGCATAGACCTGCCCCAGGAGCTTATTGGCGTGTTCCGGTACTGGTATGCTCACCAGTCCAACAGTGTCAGGTGGGCGGGGGCAATGTCGGATCCGTATCAGCTTGAGTGCGGAGTCAGGCAGGGTGGCTTAGCTTCTCCTACCCTGTTTAATTTATATCTGAATGGGTTGATTGTCGCGCTCAGCAGTCAACATGTCGGCTGTCACATAGATGGTGTGTGTGTCAATAATTTGAGTTATGCGGACGACATGGTGTTGTTGAGCGCGTCGGTCTGCGGACTGAGGAAGTTGATGCAGATATGTGAGGAATATGCCTGTGGCCACGGGTTGTTATATAATGTGAAAAAGAGCCAGTGGATGGTCTTTGAGACCGCCAGTGCGGGATGTCCTGGGAACATACCTCCAGTTAGACTGAATGGTGTTCCTCTGGAAAGGGTTGAGCACTTTAAGTACCTAGGGCATGTTTTGACTGGCGACCTCAAGGATCATGCTGACATGGAACGGGAGCGGAGGGCATTATCGGTGAGGGCGAATATGATAGCTCGCAGATTTGCACGATGCTCTAATGAGGTAGTAAAGGTTACGCTATTTAGGGCGTACTGCACATCGCTCTACTCGTGCAGTCTGTGGGCTGACTATTCGGCTAGAAGCTATAGTGCCATCCGCGTCCAGTATAATAATGCGTTCAGGGCGGTGATGGGGCTGCCCCGTTACTGTAGTGCCTCGGGTATGTTTGCGGAGGCGCGCACTGATTGTTTTAACACAACTATGCGAAAGCGCGCAACATCCTTGGTGAGCAGGGTGCGGGCTAGCTCCAACATCGTTCTGGCGATGATTTCTAATAGACTGGATTGTCCTTTCATCCGGCTTTGTTCAAGTAGACACATTCCGTTACCAATGCCGGAGAGAAAATATTAATGTTACTTTATTTTGCAATTGTTATTTTATCCGTTTTTATTTAATTGATTTGTATGTTTTTGGACTTTAATTTTATTTGATTTAATTTGATTTTAATTTATTTAATTTGATTTTAATGTATTTAATTTGATATTAATTTATTTAATTTGATTTTAATGTATTTAATTTGATTTTAATTTATTTAATTTAATTGTAATTCATTGACAGTGTCTTATTAATTTTAATTTTAATGTATTTAATTTTATTATTTTAATTAATGTATTGATGAGTTTTGATTCTGTAAATGGGTAGGTATATTTGACCTGAATAAAAATTATTATTATTATTATTATTATTTAAGCCAGAAATTGTGCAGCCCGTCCGGCCCAGGAGATTTCCAGTTAGGCAACGGACGGACTGCACGGGCTACATCTTGAGGGCTGATGGTAATTGCCCCCATTTCTGATAAAAGATCGCATGCGCGCTCGACCTCTCGAATCCAATCACCCTCGGTGTGACTGACAGGCGCCGACCAAATGCTGCGCCAAAATGAACTCATGGCGTCATCATCCGGCAAGCGCGTATCAGTCACACCTTGATCCGGTCGCTCCCAATCCCTGTAAACCCACCTTTCGTTGCTTTGGAATGTACGATTCCGAGTGTACCGCTCCACTCGCTGCTTGTACCGACGAATACGGTTTGCCCATGCATAGATTTTCTGCTTCAGGAAGTCGATACGCTCTGTGACGCAGGGCAGATAATCTCGAGGACTAATATCAGTCCCCGAGAATGCCCGCCTCACAAAGCGCATCACCCTAGGGCGAGTGTTGCCCTCCCTGAAGCAGATAAGCTTACCGATGAGTGCTCTAGCCTCACCGATACGGTGCTCTATCCTGCACTGCCAACCTGGCATAGCTGGTCGTGTAGCTCTGCCAAATTTATTTATTATTATTATTAAGAGGGATACGGGCGGAGTATAACATCGGACTTCCGCGGAGGGCGCACCGTCTCAGAACTTCAGCAGTTGTTGGTGTCCTCAGACGTTGCGCGAATCACTCTTCGCCGCTTTGGCGAGTAAGAAGGAAGTTCACTTCTAGCACGAGTCTTCTCATAAGACTTGACAGTGAAAGTAAACGAGTAGGTACGAAATTACTGGGGATGACGCTGAACACAGCTTTGCCTTTTTTATGGGGTGGGGCTCCATAAAAAAGGCAAAGCAAGCAGCATTTAACAATGGAAACGAGTCATAAAAATAAACCACCCCAGGAGGGTACCTGCTGCTCCGCAATAGGAGAATCCCTTACCGAGAAGAGTTCGGTCAGTCCCACGTCTTTAAGGACGCTTTGAGCCAAGGTGGCTCACGTACCGGCGATGAGGAGTTGCTGGGTTCTACTCCTAGCATATACGCGGCACCATCAGAAAGTGCCAAAGGGAATAGTCTGGCCAACGAAAGATGGCACAACAAAAAGGAGGCCGTATTAAAAAAAATTGAAGCTTTTCACCCTAGCTGTATGCCGCTTAAACGGAGTTGATACTTTTGATTATTCATGAAAATAATAAGTATGCGATACATCTATGATGCATGTTTATTTAACTATTAAACATGTGAAATTTATTTAGCCGCGATATTCAACGCTGCCAAAACATAAGCGTGTCCGTTCACCGCCAAAAGGAGCCAAGGTGAACACCTTGGCTCCTGCTTTTTAGAATGTATCCTAGGACTGCATCGACCGCCTTCAGCTCTTGGGAGTTAAAATTTCCTTAACCTAAACTGGGCGGTTCATTGAGTCCAAAGCTACGGTAGCTGCTAGGAAACTCGACATTCTTGCAAAGGTTAGACTGCACAGCGGCGCTTCACACCCGGACAGCATCGAATGTTATACAAAGCCAAAGACATGAAGGCCCAGAAAATAAAGAGCTGTCAGGAAAAGGTTCTTGTGAGACAAAACAAGTCGGGTTGGGTGAATCTTTGGCCGCCAGTCCAATCAGGACATTTCTGTGCTAAGCATCCCAGAAGAGTTTGAGACTAGAAACAGATTTAGCAGAAAGCAACAACCCATTGTCTAGAATAACTTCTAATATTTAAAAAAAAAGATTAATGTGACATTTGTATAAAATGCTCGAAGATTGAAGATCCCGATGAAGATAATCCTAGATATAGTTACATTAAGTTAAAAGAATGCTGGCCAGAGAAATTATCTCTTACTTATTCCACCAAAAAACTGTGTAGGAGGCAGCTTATATATAACATATTTAAAAAGGAAGTGTACACGGCAACACTTCCTGCATTATTTAAATATTTACCAACTGACGAAAACCATATTTATTGCAAACTACAATGTTGATTTGATCGTATGTGAACAGCGTAATAATAAAATATAGTTGTAGAAGAAGAAACGGCTGCTGACTTTAATAAAAGAGCTCAACATGCCAATGCCTTGTGCATCGCAAAATAAATATTTTTAGATTTTCATGTCAACCAGATATTTCGTCGCCTAAATTCTAACACCAAGTCAAAATCGGGAACTTTTCAGGAGAGCAAATAAACTGTTTAGTAGCACGTAATACGTAACTCAATTTTTAGAAAAAAAACACTGAGTTACGCACTGTTACTATGAGAGTACAACTAAGTTCCGTGGTAATGCTGTTTTTCTGTTCAACACTGACATAAGAATCTTAAATGATGCATCGCCAATTGCAACACACATGTTTCAAATCCTCGAGTTTGATTCGTCAAACGCTGCGTTGTTTGATTTCCTATCGAAAACTATACATAACTAATTTAATAATTTTTCTAACATAAAAAGGATAAAAAGTTTACCTAAAGTTTTCTGAACAATCTTCTCGACTTGATGAGGAGTTTGTGGTATACTCTGGGAGTCTGTGTCTGCAATACTTTGAGAAACAGGTGGTACTTGCTCACACGCCGCTGTTTCCGGAGCTAAAATATTAATAAATGATTATCACTCAATATAGATCATGCCTTTAAAATTATGACTTAAGGTTTTTTTTTTTATTCAAGATTTTATTTAGAGGCTTTTGTCCAAAAAGTAGATGTCAGCCCCATCGTACTATCAATTACTTCACATACATATACATATAAACTTATACATAACCTAACATACATCACAAATAATAAATAGGACGAATCACTGCTGCTGAGAGACCGCTTAACATAAGGTTTTAATAACCTTTTTTATAATTGATATAAACTATAGCTTGACTGCGATCCCACCTGATGGTAACCAGTGATGCAATCGTTGATGGTGAGGCGCACTAGTTTATTAAGAGCCTTTTCACTCTAGCCTTGCAAACACCTATATTTTAATTGAATGGGAAGACTGTAGCAGGCAAATTGTTCCAGCACTTCGATGTTTTATGTAAACTGTTTTTAACATAAAGCTTTGAGTTGCTTCATGAGTGTGTACTTCTTCACACTCATGAAGCTTTCAATCAACTTTGTTTTTTTTTTTGCGTGAAGTTTGACTCTGTTGCACTACACCACCAGAAGTTAAGCATAGGCTGGATTGTGTTGTTATACTGTTGTGTATTTAAATGGGTTTATTTATTTACTTATTCTTTATGCACACAAAAGTACAGAGGCGGACTTAATGCCTTAAGGCATTTTCTACCAGTCAACCTTTGGGTGATGCAGATACAAATTGTGGTAGGTGCAATATTAAGCATTACAAATTGTTTATAACACATTATATTTTATACAAATATATACTTAAATACTGTAAATACAATATACATAATATATCTATATGTACTCAAACTAGAAATAAGGAAAAAAAGAATACACGAATCTAGTGAAACAATTTGTGCAGACAAATATTAAGAAAACAAATTAGCGCTGTGACGATACTGCTGCCAACTTCTTTCGGACGATGGATGGATTTTCTTTCTTTGGGTTGTTTTGTGTTTAATTAAAAAAATAATAAAGACCTATATTTAACCAAAAACTGTTTACCAATATTTTCTTCTACAATTGTTGTTTCTGGAGGGCTGCTAGGTGTCACATCAAATAACTGGTGAAGTGATTCATCATCATCATTATCATCATCTTCCTGCCCTTGCCCCGTTTTATTTGGGGTCGGTACAACAGGTTCAGGAGCTAGAATAAAATATGAAGATAATAATAATAAGCCTTTTATTCAAACAGTAGGTATTACAATTTGTATGACTTATTTCTTAATACATATGCTTTATATTTTGCTACTGCCTGTACGTCACTGATTGACAAAGGTCTCCTCCAACGGTCGCCATATATATCTCTGTCATTTGCAAGTCTTGTCCATGTGCCTCCTGCGACTGCTTTTATTTCATCGACCCATCTTTTGGGTGGTCTTCGTCGTTTCCTTTTTCTGTGACTCATGAACAGTTCATAATAATTTATGAAGAAAAAAAAACTTTTTACAAAAAAAATAATAACCGACTTCGCTAAAAAAAAAACTCTAAAAGGATCAGTCGGAAAGTGCACTACACGTTCCATTCATTAAAATGCCTTCAGAGTTTTTTGCCCTTGAAGACCAAAATTTCCCTCGCTCAAACACTCATTCAGCCCATCATTGACTACGCTGACGCCTGTTATTTGGATGCCACCGAGGAGCTTTTAAATAAACTTGAGCGTTTGCAAAATATTTGTATTCGCTTTGTTTTCAATCTTAAAAAGTATGATCATGTCTCAGGCTTTCGCAAGATACTCAAGTGGCTCCCTATTCGACTTCGCAGGAACTCTCGGATATTATGTCTGCTATTTAACATCCTTCACAACCCTAAAACGCCCTCCTATTTGCGGGAACGTGTTTCCTACTCACGTCCTTCTGATGCACCTTGCAGGTCGCATCTAAAGAATCTCCTTAAATCCCCTCCCCACTCCACCGATTTCTACTGCTACTCCTTCACTGCGCACGCAGTACGGTTATGGAATTCCCTACCGCCTGACATAAGGGGCTGCCAAACTCTTGCAAATTTTAAAAGTAGAGTGAAAGAACACTATCTTTCCATTTCGTCATAGTTGCATATTAGTCTGTATGTATTAGTTTTATTATATTATTTAGTATGTATTTTTGTGATATTTATTTTACTATGTGTATATATAATTATAATAGTATAATCTTTTTTGCTTGTTATATTATTTTATTGATAACTATTTTGTATGTACTTATTTTCCTATTACTGTTACACACGGTGTCTACATATCTTTTTTCTTCCAACTCTCCTTTCGCAGGTATGCTGGAAGAGATTTCTTTAGAAATAAGCATCACCTCTGTACCTATTTTTCTGTTTCCTTCTTCTAATCTTTTGTATGTGTGTGTGTGTGTGTGTACATAAATCGTTAAATAAATAAATAGTAAAAGTGAAGCAGGAAGAACTTAAGAATGGGTCAAATTTGGGACGCCTGCACTTCTAGTGTTTGTGTTGATCATCTCATTATTTTAACATTCTAATATATATAGAAGAAAGTCGTGTTAGTTACACTATTTATAACTCAAGAACGGCTGAACCGATTTGGCTGAAAATTGGTGGAGAGGTAGCTTAGAACCAGGAGACGGACATAGGATATTTTATATCGACTAGGGTAGAATAGGGTAGAGTGAAGTAGAGTAGAGTAGGGTAGAGTTGGGATGAGTAGAATATAGTAGTCAGTTGACGGAAGCGAAGCCGCGAATGGTTCTGAATACTTATGTTGAAAATGGTATCATCGAAGTGATCTGATGATGATGATGGAGCCGGAAGGTAGGCACTGGAACTCCGTAATTAATCAATGTATCCTAGCCGTGTTTGGGCTTATTAGAATTGTTATGAGATGCAATTTGGCTATAAGGTACTATTGAACTGATCTGATGATGGTGCCGGAAGGTGGAAGGTAGACACAGGAACTTCATAATAAAACAATGTAACCTAACAGTGTTTGGGTTCTGGCTCTGGTTACAAGTGTATCGCAAGTAAAAAGTGTGAAATAAAAATCTTTTTACAAAATCGGTGTTAAATAAGAAACAATCAATACCGAGAAACACCGACTTCCGAAATTAAAGTTATTTTGATCTTTTAGAGTTTTTTTTTAGCGAAGTCGGTTATTATTTTTTTTGTAAAAAGTTTTTGATCCGATACATAAATTATTATGAACTGGTTCATGAGTCACAGAAAAAGGAAACGACGAAGACCACCCAAAAGATGGGTCGATGATATAAAAGCAGTCGCAGGAGGCACATGGACGAGACTTGCAAATGACAGAGATATAATTATGAAGTTCATATGGGAACGGGAAAAATGGGATGTACAAAGTCAAGGGCAAAAGCTAATAAAATAATAAGATTTATTTCTCACCACAATATAAGGTACATTTACATAGTATAAAGAAAGCAAAATATAATTGAATTTAAATTTTAGTTATTATTGAAATATATTTTAAAAGTTAACCTTATTATTTTAGAAGAAGCCTTTTGGTAAGTGGATACGAAACGGGGCACTGAGGAAAAAAGACTTAAAAAAAGCTTACCTGGTAAACAGAGTCGAGGTATGGCATTAGCACTTAAGAATTTGCTTCTCGTGTGGTACTGAGCCTCGAAATGCAAATGACAAACACGGCGGCGTTTAAAAATCATGTCATTATCCAAGGCCAGAACTGATCCTCCAATATTATAAATCCAGGTTCTAAAGCGTTCAGGTTCCTTGCTGGGGTTAGGAAATTTGTGGAGGATTTCCTTTTCTGAACCTAAAAAAAGATTTTGTTACTAATAAGATATATTTTCAGAACTAAGTTTCGTATGATCATTGACAAATTTGTACTTCCAAGCAATACCAGTTCACATATTCATGAAGTAGTACAAATAAAGTCAGTATCCACATTTGTCAGTATGCTTATCTAAACAACTTATATGCAGTTTTTACTACCATATAGAATGTTTTCAGGAAGGATAGACAAAGACATTAAATATATACCACCAATGACATAGACAGGACATAGCGAACAAAATCGTGATCCGATACTTATTACCTAGTGGTCATAAGTCGCTCAGTCTAGAATGACGCCCCTACACGTCAAGTCGTGTTTGTATCCGCTCTATACATTAAAAGAAAATCATTTTCTGAGAAAATATGCCGAACTGCGCATTGCCCCTGGCCACCTACCGAGCGATAGTTAAATAATTATAAATTTTGACAAATTTAATTCGCGTGTTTGCTATTCAAAGCCAGATGGCGTCACTGAGACATAGTGTAGGCAACTAATTTTTATAAAATGTATTTTTGTTATTCGGTTTAAGTTTGCTTATTTACGCGCGAACACAAATTGTAACTGCCACTTCAAAGAGTTTTGAATAATAAACATTTGTGTGATTTAGATTTCTGTGAGATGTCCTGCGCTAAACCGATGGTTTTAATTGGTCAAGATAACTGGAAGTTGATCGTAAATGAGGAAATACGACAGGGTAAATCCGGGCAACCCGTAGCGTCTCTTACAAAGTTAGGGTGGGTTGTTCACGGACCTGTAACTGTAGGTGTCTGTGACAAGTCTGACAGTGAGTCAATTAATTTAGCCTTCGATGGTTTAGATGATCTCAATGACCTTGTGAAACAGCAATTTTTGCTCAAGTCTATCGGTATCACAGAAGTGTCACGTAAAAATGTTGAAACTGAACGCGCGTGTAAAATTCTAGACAGCACCAGCCGCCGTGTCGACGGAGGTTGGGAGGTAGGATTACTTTGGTCACGTGACGCGGTACACTTACCTGACAATTACGGTTACGCTTTCAAACGATTGCGCGGCATAGAGAATAAGATGGATAAAAATCCCGATTATGCAGAAGCGTATTCCCGTCAAATTGAACGGTTAATTTCAGAAAAATATGCTAGGCTATTGGAAACTCCACTGAGTGTTAACCCAGTTTGGCACCTACCGCATTTTGGGGTCATTAACCCCAATAAACCAAATAAACTTAGATTAGTTTATGATGCCGCGGCTAAATGTAAAGGTGCATGTTTAAACGATTATTTGCTTACAGGGCCGGACTTGCTAAATTCTTTATTAGGCGTATTGTTTAAGTTTCGATCTGGTCGTATAGCTTATACAGCGGACATAGCCGATATGTTTTTGCGTATAAAAATTAGGAAAGAAGATCAGGGCGCGCAACTCTTTTTATGGAGAGGTCGCGACAGAGAACGCGACCCTGATACATACGTTATGGTCTCGATGATTTTCGGTGCAAAGTCGTCCCCTGCCTCAGCCATACATGTTTTGAATAAAAATGCTGATGAGTTCCGAGATTCATATCCTGAGGCGGTCAAGGCAATCCATGAAAATCATTACATGGATGATTATTTGGACAGTGTAAACTCAATAGAGGAAGCGCGTCAGTTGATCAAAGACGTTTCCATGATACACTCCGCTGGTGGTTTCACTATCAGGGGGTGGGTGACCAATTCACCTGAACTTCGGAAAGAGTTACCAGCTGTCGTGCCCGGCACTGTAAACTTTGACAAATCTCCGTATAACGGTGAACGGACCTTAGGCATGATATGGGTGCCGGAATCAGACGAGTTAGCGTTCGACTTGTCGTTCAAAAAGGTGACACCTGATGTAGTTGAAGGCAGAGTTATTCCTACCAAACGTCAATTTTTGAAATTCATTATGAGTATTTTTGACCCTTTAGGCTTACTTTATCCTTATACGATAAAGTCTAAAATCTTGTTACAAAAAATTTGGAAATCTGGTATAGGTTGAGACGATCAGCTGATGGAGGCCGAGTTCATTAAATGGGAAAAGTGGCTGGTAGATATAAAGCAGTTAAGTAGCATACGTGTGCCACGTTGGTACAGGCTTGACCCTTCAACTGTTGAGTTACATGTTTTTGGTGATGCTGGGGAATCGGCATACGCTGCGGTCGCGTATTTGGTTGGTAGGGACGAGTTTGGCATACCTACCGTCTCACTTGTTGTTGGTAAAGCTCGCGTCACCCCGTTGAAGGTTATATCTGTGCCGCGTCTCGAACTGCAGGCAGCTGGCGTGCAGGTTGGCTTGCGTCGTTATCAGGGAGCAAGGATTAGCCATAACCCAAAAATACTTGTGGTCTGATTCGAAAACCGTATTAAAATGGGTGCATTCGTCGGATCCTCGTGTTTACCAAAAGTTTGTCTCACATCGATTGGCAGAAATCGACCGGAAGTCCAGCCCAAGCGAGTGGCGTTGGGTGCCATCTGCAGAAAACCCTGCTGATGAAGCTACCAAGTTGTACTGGCCGACGAATTGTAAATTGTGGTTTACAGGTCCATCTTTTTTGTACCGGGACAAAGACCAGTGGCCGGTCAACGAGTTTGAGGACGTAGATGATATTGATTTGGAGCGTCTTGAGAAGGTTCACTTTGTTAAGCAGTATGTACCGCTGTTCAATGTCGATAGATTCTCTAGTTGGACACGGGCTGTTAGATCAACAGGTCGAGTTCTTGCCTTTATAAATATGTGTCGCAAGAACCAGGTTGAGAAGTTAACGGCTGGTAATATTCACAAGGCTGAGAATATTTTATTGAAACAATCCCAGCTTGAGACTTTTTCCAAGGAAATCGAATTATTTAAAACGAAAAGCGCATTACCCGCGGACAGTAAAATTCGAGATTTAGATCCATTTTTATATGAAGGTGATGGATTGCTTCGCGTCAGAGGACGCTTCAGTGCTGCACCGCAATTAATGTTCGATGAAAAGTATCCAATCATTTTAGACGGTCAAAGTTATACCGCGCGGCTCATTGCCCTCGAATATCACAAGCGCGCTCACCATGCCAATACTGAAACTGTCATAAACAGTATTAGGGAAAAATATTGGATCACTCGATTGCGACGTACAGTCAAAACAGCCGTTTCGAAATGTCAGTCGTGTTTGGTGCGTCGCGCTCGCCCTTCAATGCCCAAAATGGGAGATCTACCGGCCGCTAGGCTTGTAAATACACGTAGAGCTTTTGTGCATTGTGGGGTAGATTATTTCGGTCCCATGGAAGTTTCGATAGGCAGGCGTCGTGAAAAAAGATGGGGCGTTATTTTCACTTGCTTAGTCACTCGCGGTGTCCATATTGAGCTGGCAGCTTCTTTGTCAGCTGATTCGGCCATAATGGCAATCCGGCGTTTGATAGCTCGCCGCGGGCAACCGACTATTATGTTTAGTGATAGAGGCACCAACTTTGTAGGTGCTGACGCAGAGATGAACGCCGCTCTTCAAGCAATGGAGACCAAAGTTCACGATTTCGTCGTTACCAAGGGTATTTCTTGGCAGTTTAACCCTCCTGCAGCGCCACACATGGGTGGATGTTGGGAACGCCTCGTTCGCTGAATAAAAACCGCACTTAAAGTGACTTTGACAGCGCGTGCCCCGAAGAATTGTTAAATACTTTGATGGCTGAGGTAGAGATGACCCTTAACAGTAGGCCTATAACTTTCGTAGGTACGGACCCCGATGGGCCCATTGCACTGACCCCAAATCATTTATTGATAGGCACAGCTACCGGTGCGTCTACTTTAGGTTACTTTGAAGCGTCTGATTTAACCAGTAGAAAAGCTTGGGTAAAGGCTCAAACTCTAGCAGACATGTTTTGGCGACGGTGGCTAAAAGAGTACGTCCCCACTCTTCAAAAGCGTCAGAAGTGGCGACATGAAGTGCCGCCCATAAAAGTGGGAGACATGGTGCTGATTCTGGAAGAGAACCAGCCTAGTAATGCATGGCCTAAAGGAGTCATTAGCGCAGTCGCACCCAGGCCGCGACGGCCATATTAGAGTAGTAACTGTAAGAACCAGCAAGGGTTTCATGAAGCGACCAGTTGTTAAGGTCATTGTGTTGCCTACTGACGAGTTTGTTCAGGAACAAGGGGGTGGAATGTAGGCAACTAATTTTTATAAAATGTATTTTGTTATTCGGTTTAAGTTTGCTTATTTACGCGCGAACACAAATTGTAACTGCCATTTTGATATTTTGTTTCGCGCGCATTTTTGAACGGTGGAACCCCGCTCACGCCACGCGTCGCTCGAACGCCGACGCCGAGACCAGTCGCCGCCAAAAACCAAACGCGCGCGGGCGTGTTTAAAATAAACGCTCCACGTTCCCGCTAAAACTTTCTCAATCTCTATATTATCTAATCTAGCTTTATGTGTACTAATGTAATCTTATTGTAATGGACCCGAGTTCTGTTGTGAAGTGTTAATATACTCGATTTTACCAAGTGACTGCGTCTTATTGTGAACAAATCCCGCCCTATTTAACACATAGGATGACAGTTTTTCTAAGACATTTGTTCCGATAGCCGCTCTATTGTATCTCTTTAAATCTCTTTGCATAGAGCATACAATGCAAAGCTAAGCTGGTCGCTACTTTATCCTACTAATATTATAAATCCGAAAGTTTGTATGTATGTATGTATTGTTAGCTTAATAATATTTAGTTGATTTATTTCTCATACTGGTAACATTTGAATCGATTGTTTGTGACGCATATTGTCACTTTTGATGTCTATGGACATCAATGTGACAACTAAAAAAGTTACCGGCCATATTTTTGAATTGAGTGATTTACTGGATACTCAGCGGTCAAAACTGTACGGGGATTAAATCCAATTATTTCAACGTAATCTGTATTTTATTCGAGTGAACCTGCACTGATCCTTCATCTCAGAAGTGGGATTAGACAGGCTAGCTGTATATTCCTAGCAAAACGCCCACAACTCAGAGTTTTGCTACACGTTCGTTCTTGATTGTTTTAACGTAACAAAATGGAAAACGGAAACGTGACTACTGCCGAGATATTGGACAATCGCAAATCCTCTTCAAGAAAAAGGGAACGACACGATCACAAGAATAAAAGAAAGCGACGCAGAAGTAGATCAAAAACTGAAGATGAATCGGCAACGGACTCGAGTGTTTCTATGCGAAGAACTAAGTCTAAGAACTAAGTCGTTCTCGGGAGCGTCGTGAGCATCATTGTAAGCGACGCAAAACTGCCAGCAGCGAAAGTGGTGACCGTGAGCTTCACAGACGCCGCCAGAAAAACAGCAGTAGCCGAAGCTATCACCGTGAGCGCCATGGGCGGCGCCGTAGGAGTGGAAGCAGCCGCCGCGGCCGCAGGCAGGTCAGCAGGAATGCGGGTGCGCGCGGCAGCGGCAGCCGCTCGAGATCGTCGCGTCATGGTGGACGCTCATCTTCCCCGGTAAAACGTTCCAATAATAGTACTGACAATGTGACACATTTATTGTTGACTAAATTAGTGAATACCTTAGTAAACACTCGTCCTGAAGGCAACAAATTTCCAATGTTAGGTAATGTCATACCTGATTTTGATCCAATGGTTAAGGGGCAAACTATACAAATGTGGCTTAGTAAAGTAGATGAGTGTGCTAAATTATTTAGATAGGGTGATGATCAAGTCATACACTATGCCTTACCTAAATTAGCTGGTGTCGCAAAAACGTGGTATCAAGCTTTACCCACTATGTCATTTTCATGGCCTGAATGGAAACGGAAATTGTTAGAATCATTCCCTAGTAGTGACGATTATGCCGAGTTACTTACAGAAATGTTGTATAAACGCGTAAAATATAATGAATCACTAGAATAATATTATTTCGAAAAAATAAATTTGCTGAATCGATGTAATATTATAGGTAAGAGGGCAGTCGATTGTTTATTGTACGGAATCGAAGATCGTTCATTAAGATTAGGCGCAAAAGCATTGAAGTGTCAGGAACCGGAACAAGTATTAGAATATTTTCAGTCTATCAAACAACAACCGCGTGAAACAGAAAAGTCGCGTCCTTATGTAGACAAAAGACCTAACGCTTTGTCGAACGCAAAACCTACCAGCAATGACGCAAAGACTAAAAGTGGTAGTAATTCTATTGTTTGCTACAATTGTAACGAACCAGGACATTTTAGTTTTAAATGTACTAAAAAAATACTTAAATGTAATATTTGTAACAGACTTGGACATACTACATTAAATTGTTCAAAACTATCCCCCAATAATAATAATATCGATAAAGTGGGTCAAAGTCAAAAGGAGATTTTACGTATAGAAGACACCGAGAGCACCGCCAAAAATAATTGTAAGTACATCGTGCAATTGATGCTCAACGGACAATCAGTTGTAGGTTATGTCGACCTAGGCAGTCAATGCACTTTAATTCGTTGCAGTGATGCTAGAAAACTAGGAATTAGTTGGTCGAATAACCTAGATCTTCCTACGATGAGAGGTATTGGAAACAACATAGTGCTACCCTTAGGGCTCGCCGCTGTTACTATACAGATACAAGATGTCATTGAAAAAGTAAATGCCTTAATTGTAGAAGATAACATTATTAAATACCCTGTGTTAATCGGACACAGTTTTACTGAAAAGCCTGGTATTATCATAACTAAAACTTACAATTCCTTGATATTTACGCGGGAACTTACAAACAAATTGTATCTCGAATTACTCTCGGACACATCAATACGGGCTAAGGAAATGTGCTTAGTTGAAGTTAGTTGCACCGGCGATTATTCAGGGGCTGTGTACGTACGCGGTTCACTTCGTGGAAAGCCTGAACTTGAGTTTTACCTCCTGCCAGGGGAGTATGAAATAGATAATGGTCGTGGTCGTTTATTGATTCAAAATATATCCGACAAAATAGTTTTACTAAGAAAGCCTTCATTAATAACACGTGCTTTTAAGACAAACGGTTGTTATGACGTAAATGTTTTGAATATCAATGCTAGTAATTTTTGCTCTGAATTTAATTATGACTCGAATTTAACGAGTAAGCAAGTAGATCTATTAAAAAGCTTATTACATAAATACAAAGAATGTTTTTTGAATAACTTAAAAGATTTGGGATTCACTACCATAGTAAAAATGGAAATTGAATTAAATGACACTAAACCAGTCGTATATCGTCCGTATAGACTCTCATACCCTGAGCGTGAGCTGGTGCGATCAATGGTACAGGAAATGATAGACGCTGATATTGTTTGCGAATCCAATTCTCAATACGCTAGTCCAATATTGCTTGTAAAGAAAAAGACTGGCGAAAAAAGACTATGTGTGGATTATCGCGCTCTTAATAATAAAACGAAGAAAGAGCATTACCCTTTACCACTGATTAACGACCAGCTAGATATGCTAGCTGGAAGTTCTCTTTTTATTACGCTTGATTGTGCATCGGGCTATTATCAACTGCCTATTGTTGAAAGTTCCCAGGATAAGACGGCATTTGTTACTCCAGACGGCCAATATCAGTTTAAACGGATGCCGTTCGGTTTGGCAAATGCTCCGTCAGTCTTCCAAAGGGCTATGAATAAGATACTGGCGAAGTCGAAAGTTGACTTTGCCGTTATATTCATGGATGATATTTTAATTCCTGCGAGATCATTCGAAGAGGGTCTCGAACGGTTAGAGATAGTGCTTAAACTACTCCTTGAAGCCGGGCTTACTTTAAAACTTAAGAAATGTTTCTTTTTCTATAGAGAAATTGACTTCTTGGGGTTTCAAGTTAGTGGTCAAGGCATAAGACCGGGGTCACGTAAGACGTTAGCTGTTTCAAGTTTCCCCGTACCCAAGAATGTACATGATGTAAGACGTTTCATTGGACTCGCCAGTTTCTTCCGGCGTTTTGTAAAAGATTTTGCTCTTATCGCACGCCCTTTAACTGATCTCCTCAGATCTAATTTCACTTGGAAATGGAACGAGGAACATTCACAAGCTTTTAATACACTGAAACAAAAACTTGTTGAACGTCCTATTTTGGCCTTGTACGATTCGAGACTTGAAACAGAGTTACAGACTGATGCATCCAAGTTAAGGATTGCTGGTATTTTGATGCAAAGACATAGCGACGGAATGTAGCGTATTACAGTCGGAAAACAACTAAAGATGAACAAAATTTACATTCATTTGAACTAGAAATGTTAGCGGTGATAGCCTCACTTAAACGTTTCCGTGTTTACTTGCTGGGATTAAAATTTAAGATCGTAACCGACTGTAATGCGCTACGTACGACACTTACGAAACGTGACCTTATGCCGAGGATATCTCGGTAGTGGGTGCAGTTCCAGGAGTACGACTGTGATATTGAATACAGATTTGGAGCTCGCATGGCACATGTAGATGCTCTCAGTCGTGCTCCTGTGACTGAGCCCGTTACAAGTGACGATGAGACACACGTACTTGATGTTTTAAATATAAATATTAAAGATTGGATTTCCACAGTTCAAAGTAATGACGAGGAAATTGGAAGAATTAGGGCCATTTTACGTGATAAAAATACGAATTATATAGCAGATGTGTATAAAAATTATCAATTAAAAGGGGATCATGTGTATAGGATTGTCGGTGATAATATAAAATGGGTAGTTCCGAGAGCCGTCAGGTGGCAAATTTTAAGAATGAACCATGACAATGTAGGCCATTTTGGCTACGAGAAAACTTTAAGTCGACTACGCGAAACATTTTGGTTCTCTAAGATGCGACGTTTTACCAAAAAGTACGTTTCAGCATGTCTTGAATGTGCACATCATAAGGCTCCGGGTGGTGTTAGAGAAGGAATGCTTCATCCAATACCAAAGGCAGACATTCCTTTTCATACGGTTCACGCCGATCGTTTAGGCCCGTTCATTCGCTCTAAGAGAGGAAACACCTATACTCTTGCGATTATCGATTCTTTTACAAAATTTATAAGCATAAGTGCTGTACGGGATACAAAAAGTACCAAAGCCATAAGAATCTTAAAAAACCATTTTAGTACTTTTGGTACTCCAACACGTCTTATTACTGATCGGGGTTCTTGTTTTATTAGCTCAAAATTTAAATCTTTCATGGAGAGTACAAATGTTAAACATATTCTTAATGCAGTTGCTACTCCAAGAGCGAACGGACAAATAGAACGTTATAATAGAACCATATTAGATGCTTTAAGTACAAAATGCCACGATAAGGGTGATAACACTTGGGATGAATACGTTGGTGACATCCAGCTAGGTATAAATACGACAATGAATAAAGCGACGGGGAAAAGCCCATCAGAGTTACTATTTGGTTTTAAGGTTTTAAATCCATCAGAAAATATAATAAATGAGGTGTTAAATGAGGTTATATGTCGTGTTAGCGATAGCGAGTTAGTAAAGATAAGGACAGAAGCTAAAGCTAGAATAGAAAAACAGTAGTCTAAAAGAAGGTATTTGATAGGCAAAGAAAAAGAGTGACGTTATATAATATCGGCGACTTGGTTAGGGTTGAAAGAACAATAATAGATAAAGAACACGTAGGTAAATCAAAGAAGCTTATATCCAAGTTTCATGGCCCATATAGAATAACAAAAATTCTAGAAAATGACAGGTTTTTGATTGAGGATACTCCTCTGACTAGGAGAGGTAATAAAAAGTATGAAAATGTAGTAGCAGTGGATAAGATACACCCCTGGCTGAATTATACAAATATGTCCAGTGACGGTAGCGAGAATAGTGACGACGAATAAAACTTAATAATTCAGACAAGGATCTAAATAATTATATAATATGATGGTTATTACTTAAGATTGATTACATAAAACTATTTTAGGGTATTTAACGAAACAAGAATAAATAGGTATAAATCATAATTTGAAATTAATAATAACATGAGATAATTAGTAAATATGAGTTATTGTTAATGAGAGTATTTGATTATTAGTAACGGACGATTAGATTTGCTAAGATATTGACTTAAATTACTAGGACTAGACAAAAGACTTGACGACGCGTTGCTTAGGCTATGAGCAATCAGTGCAGAAAGTGATTAATATCGGAGACCGATATTGCACAGATGATTGTAGATCATAGCAGACTAAGTATCGTGAAATCTAGGCGCATGGGCTATGAGCTTCCAGTGCAGAATGCGAAAGGTGATGGAAATCACCGCACAGATGGTCGCAGATCATAGCAGACTATGCAACTAGATGACTGAAATATAGAGCATGGGTTGTGAGCGGTCAGTGCAGATTGCGAATGGTGTCATGTAATTGACATCGCACAGATGACCGTAGATCACAACAGACTGTGCATGACGCGATAATGACATGAACTGAATTAGAAGGGAACCATTTATTAGTATTAGGATATGAAATGTATATTTTCTTAAATTATTGATAAAGTTATAACGATTTTGTTTAAATTAATTAACTGAAGAATGTATTTTTTTTTTCTCTCTTTTCATTTTTTTTTAGTGTTTACTGATCAAGTGAGAGGACTCACTTCAAAAGGATGGCCGAGCTGTTAGCTTAATAATATTTAGTTGATTTATTTCTCATGCTGGTAACATTTGAATCGATTGTTTGTGACGCATATTGTTACTTTTGATGTCTGTGGACATCAATGTGACAACTAAAAAAGTTACCGGCCAAATTTTTGATACTCAGCGGTCAAAACTGTACGGATTAAATCCAATTATTTCAACGTAATCTGTATTTTATTCGAGTGGAACCTGCACTGATCCTTCAGTATGGATGTATGGATGTTTGTTACTCTTTCACGCAAAAACTACTGAACGGATTTCGATGAAACTTGGTACACGGGTAGACCATGTCCTAGAATAACACATAGAATACTTTTTATCCATGAATTATGTTCCCTTGAGATAATTTTCTAATCCGCAGGCAAATGACAGCAACTGTCAAATACATTGACAACAACTGTCAAAAACACTGGTTCTAATCATTCCTTCATTCGGTCAATCATTCCATCATTCGGTCATTCATTCTACCATTCGGTCAACCATTCCACGATTGACAACAAAGAATAAACGCGGAATCTCCGATCATTATCTTACCTTATATAAATAAAACAAAGTCGTATTAGTTACACTATTTATAACTAAAGAACGGCTACTAAAATATCAAATAACTATTAAAATATCGAAAAGATACCAAAAAAAAAATGCTTTTGGAGGAGTTTATCCGTTTATGCGATATCATTAGCACTGAAGGAGATGCAGCACAAATATAACGTAGAAATAGGCGAAGTCGGCGAGGTCCTCCCAGCAGCTGAGTGAGGACCATGTGGCACTCAAAGGCTCGCAGGGCTGTGGCGGACAAGTCTCGCACAGCCGGTAGAGGCTTCCAGAGACCAGAGGAATCGAAAAAGGTCCACATGGCGGGGCGGACAGGTTTTACACGGCCAGTAGAGGCCTGTAGAGGCCTTCAGAGACCGGAGCAGCTGGAGAGATCCACACAGCTTGGCGGACAGGTCTCGCACGGCTGGTCAAGGCCTGTGGAAGCCGAAGCAGCAGAAGAGGTCTTTCTCACAGCCGTGAAAGACCGGGAGGCCTTTTTCACAAACATAATAAAATATTTCACATCAACTTCAACTTCAACTCTTCATTAATGGCATTTGCGGAAAAGACACCACAATTTTGCCAATAACACGTGCAAACTTGTTAATAGACTATCAAACGCTGGAGAGTATTTAGCGTGAATTAACAGTAAAATAAATATATAACTCTAAACATTAAAGTTCAAAATATAAGAATTTCTTCGCAGACCCAGAACGACATTATGATCAGACCACAGACTAGGTATGTGAAATGTAATTTAAGTAGACTCGTAAGAGTGGAGAAAAAGAACACTGCAACTCAATAACTGACGTTCTCAAAAAAATTAAGCTGACAACCAGACTGACACTGGATGAAAATTTTTTTTTTTTTTAATCTAGAGACTAGAAACCAGCCAGTCTGGTGACATAATAATAAAGATTAATGAGAATGAATATTTTAGTGTCTAATCGTCTTAATCTGTCGCTGGCAGCAAATGCACACAAACTATAGCGTTTATTATACTTAGTTTCAATTTCATACATTATACAATATAGAACAAAGGTCGTCTTCCTGGAGGAGCTGGGGTGGATCGAATGACGCATTTGTCCCACCCGTACGCAAAAAACGCGCTCAGTCGTGGAGTTGCAGACACCAGCCCGAAATACAAATACAAATAGAACAAAGGTATCTCAAAGTAACTCTGTCTGTCTGTTACGCCCTTCACGACTAAACCGCAGAAACAATTTTGATAAATTTTTCGAGAAGAAAATAAGCCACTCAAAATAATAATCCAGCACAGCCAAAGCCGCGAGCACCTGCTAGGAAAAAATTCAACCACTTGCTAGCTACTATTCATACGAAGACATGGCTTAAAGGACTTAGTATCCAAACCAAAAAAAAAAAAAATGAAACAATTTTGATAAATACCTTGGAGAAGAAAATAAGCCACTCAAAATAATAATCCAGCACAGCCGAAGCCGCTGGCACTTGCTAGGAAAAAATCAACCATTTGCGAGCTACTATTCATACATACATAGTAGCTCGCAAATAAGTAAGTAGATACCAAGTCCTTTAAGCCATGTGGCTTAAAAGACTTAATATCCAAACCACAATAAAAAAATGAGAGCGTAACTGTCAAGTTGTCAATGACATTTCTTTCAGTTGACGTCCGCGTCAGTCACGTTTCAGTCGTAAGGGAGAAATTTTCTTACTATGTTAAGGCTAAGGATATAAATATTTTTAGTTTTTACATTGCTCACCCACAGATTAATGACCTTAATACAATAAAAAATTTGCTGAGTAATGTTCAAGGCCCGCTACTGGTTATGGGTGATTTTAATGGCCATCACTATAGGTGGGGATCAGACACCTGCGACAACTTTGGCTCGGGTCTGGTGGATTTATTGGATGAACTTGACTTATGTGTGATCAACAATGGCTGTGCCACACGTCGTGGCTCGCCAGTACAGAACAACAGTTGTGTTGATTTAACATTTTGTTCGTCCAATATAGCCAGCCTTTTCTACTGGAAGTGTTTGGATATGACTTATGGGAGTGATCACTATCCCATCATGGTGGAAATCCCATCCAAAACCATTTCCAACAACATCTCCTCTCCCCTATTAAAGTACCAACTGAATTCAGTTGACTGGGATCTGTATTCAAAAATTTTAGATTTACGGGTCACCTCCCTGCCTCCCATCAATGACGCAAATTATCAGGAATGCTTTGCGGCATTCACAAATATTATAACCGCTACAGCGGACGACTGCTTCCCGTCCAAAAAACCGTCAACCGGCAAAATTCCCTCTCCGCCATGGTGGGATAGGGAATGCACTGCTTCAATCAGAGCCAGGAATGAGGCCGAAAGAAAGCTCAACTTAGATATGAACCTGGAGAACATCATCAATTTTCAACATGTGTTGGCTAAATCCAGGAAATTGCTCAAGAAGAAGAAAAGAGAGGGTTGGAGGAAGTATTGCAATTCGCTGAATCCGTCCACTCCACCATCAGTTGTGTGGCGTAAATTAAAATCTTTTAGAAGCAGCATGCGACCACCCTCTGGGAGTATGACATCTAAAGATCTGGGTCATCAGTTTTTCTCCAAACTGGCTCCAGCCTACGCCCCGGACAGAGATGAATGTGTTTCTTCAGATCCCCAGATGGCATCAGATGATCCTCTGGATAAACCGTTCACTCTGGGGGAGCTGAAGTCAGTACTCGCCCACGTAAAAGATTCTGCTCCTGGAGTGGATGGATTCCCATACTCCTTCATATCTAAGGCTGGGAATAAGACCCACCAGTACTACCTGGATTTGGCCAATTATTGTTTTTCCTCCGGATATATTCCTCCTGATTTGAAGGTTCAAGTTATTATCCCCATATTAAAACCTGGGAAAGACCCCAGTGATCATTCTTCCTACAGACCTATTGCTCTATCGTCCATACTTATAAAGCTCTTGGAAAATCTTGTTAAAAACCGTCTGGAATGGTTTGTGGAGAACAGGAAACTACTGCCAACAACTCAATTTGGCTTTAGGAAAGGATTGGGTACATCTGATAGTGTGGCAACCCTCACTTCAGAAATCCGACTGACCCTTAGTAGAAATGATTCTGTGGTAGCCGTTTTCTTAGATATTTCTGCTGCCTATGACTCTGTCCTCCTCCCAGTTCTCAGGCAGAAGATGCAACAGCTGAGAATCCCGGCTAGGATACGTCAGATCATATCCAGTATCTTCTTAGACCGTAGCATTAAACTAAGGATTCCTGGTGAGGAATCTGAACCAAGGTTAGCTTGGAGGGGTCTACCCCAGGGATCCGTTCTTAGCCCCCCTCTATATAATATTTATACCTCAGATCTTCCCTCTTGTCTAAATTACAACTGTAAAATTTTTCAGTATGCTGATGATATTGCATTATTGGTCTGTGGCAAATCCATTGAGGATGCAGCCCAATCCATGAATGTATCTTTGACCTCATTAAACCAATGGCTACTGGATCATGGGTTATCTCTGAGCGCTCCAAAGAGTGCAGCAGTGGTTTTACCTCACACTAAGACGTCTTGTACCTCAGGTGGACATCAATATTGACGGCCAAGCTATCCCAGTTAAAGAGAGTGCCAGGTTTCTGGGTGTTACCCTGGATTCCAAATTATCGGGAGTGGATCACATCACTAACACAGTGAAAAAATGTGAACGCTCGATTTCAGTTCTTAGAGCTTTGGCAGGTGTCTGGTGTGGTGCCCACCCATACACCTTAAAGCTGGTATATAATGCGATAGTCAGAAGCGTATTAGATTATTGTAGCTATCTAATCGAGCCATGCAACAAAGAAGCTCTGCGCAGACTAGATTCTATCCAGTCCAAATGCCTAAGAATCGTAATTGGTGCCATGAAATCCTCCCCCATAAATGCTCTCCAGGTTGAATGTGCAGAACCTCCCCTTGCCCTCCGCAGACAATACTTAGCAAATCGTTTTTTGTCAAAAGTCTTCTCCCTCTCATCCCATCCTTTGGTTCCCATTTTGGAGCAAATATTTCTATCTCTCAATGCCTCTTCCTATTGGAACAATAAAAATATTCCATTGATGAATAGGTACAGAGAGCTTAAACACCTCTTCACCTGTTTGTCAATCTCCCACTCTCCCCGTCTTTGCCTCCGCATATGAGGTGGTCCATTTTAAACCAAACATCGTTCTGGGGCTTGGTATCTCTAAAAACTCGCAGGACGTAAAAGGCGACTTCGATCGGGCTATCAGGAGATACTGGCAGGGTTGGAACTTGTTTTACACGGACGCATCCAAATTATCGTCAACTGGTTGTACAGGTGTCTCAACATATTTCCAGAACTCCAGAATAGCCCTTTTATTCCAATGCCCTCCAGAAGCCTCTGTATTTACAGGGGAATGCATCGGTATCCTAGAAGCCATCAATTTCATCTTAGCACACAATATTAAGAACTCAGTAATTTTTTCAGATTCCCGTAGTAGCATTCAGGCCCTAGGTCAAAACCAACTAAAATCTAAACTTCACAGCAAAATTATCATGGATATACTCAACTTACTTTTCATTTGCCATACAAACAGTTTAAACATTGAGATAGCTTGGGTTCCCAGTCACTCGGGTATATGTGGCAATGAATGCGCCGACTCACTGGCAAAATATGCCACATCCAACCCTGTGGACCGAAGGCATTACATGCTGCATGGTTACGACATACGCTCGGACACCAAGCTTAAGTTGTTCAACTCGTGGTCAGCGGCATGGCAGGTAAGTTCTAAGCTCAAGGGAGCATACTACGCCAGCATCCAGCCTGACATCCAGCGGAAACCATGGTTCTTCAAATGTCCTAAACTGTCCAAGAAAACGGTCTCATCCTTGTGCAGACTGAGACTCGGCCACTGTTGTAGTCCAGTGTTCCTTCACAAAATCCGCGTTCGTGACAGCTCTTTGTGCGAGTGCGGCCTTGATGATGGCACATTGGACCATATCTTTTTTTCATGTCCTTCAAACTCCCACTCCTTCGACATATACCAAATGCTCCCCAAAATTAAAATACCCCTCCCTACTAACTTCCATTCCCTATTGACTAACTTTTCCCCTAAAGCTGTCCAACTTCTATCCAAATTCCTTAATGACAACCATATTAATCTGTAGCCTGGTGTGTAGTGTCTTTTAATCTGTAAATATTAAAGTATTTTGTGTTGTCATATTATATATTTTAAGTCTGTGTTAATTAACAAAAATTGTGTTGTCCTTACAGCCACTAACAAGTTAGATCTACCACAAAGTGCAAAGTTCGACGGCTCACCTTACGGCGCTGTCGTCACCACATGACACTGGCAGAATAGTCGACATCGGCTCAGTTGCCAAAAAGGAAAAAAAAAAAAAAAAAAAAATTCTTACTAATATTAGGAACGCGAAAGTTTGTGTGTGTGTGGATGTTTAACGAGAAGAGAAGAAAAGTAGTAAAAATATTTACTAAGAATTATGCCGCGAAAGCGTAAGTGTAATCTTTCTCAAAGCTCAAATAAAGCTCGAGCTATGAAAGTAGCTAGAGTTAACAAGACGTTTCCACAAGCCGAACTGCGGAGGCTTGAACAGGCGGAGCGTGAGGCAGCTCACAGAGCTGCTGAGACACCAGAGCAATCCCGAGCTCGGCGTCGACAGCATGCTGAATATCTGGCATCTCAACGAGCTACTGAGACACCTGAACTATCCCAAGCTCGGCGTCGACAGAACGCTGTATATTTGGCATCTCAACGATCTGATGAAACACCAGAACAGTCCCAAGCTCGGCGTCGACAGCATGCTGAGTATCTAGCATCTCAACGGGCAGCTGAGACACCTGAACAGTCCCAAGCTCGGCGTCAACAGAACGCTGAATATCTAGCATCTCAACGATCTAATGAGACACCAGAACAGTCCCAAGCTCGGCGTCGACAGCATGCTAAGTATCTAGCATCTCAACGAGCTAACGAGACACCTGAACAGTCCCAAGCTCGGCGTCAACAGAACGCTGAATATCTAGCATCTCAACGAGCTAATGACACACCAGAACAGTCCCAAGCTCGGCGTATTCAGCGAACGACTTACATGGCGTTTCAAAGAGCTACAGAAACCGTAGAAGCAGCTGAATCTCGCAGACGTGCTGTTGCTGAAAGGGCACAACAGCGACGTATAATGTTAACAAGAAACACGTGGGGTATATTCGAAAAAGCTGCATTTGAGTACGACGAGACCCTTGATTACGACAGCCACAAGCTTATTATAATAGAAGCGATGAATACAGAATGCAGATTTTGCTGTGCTAGAGCATTCCATTTTAGAAAATGGAACGAAGAAGCTGCAGGCATGTGTTGTTCGGGAGGAAAAGTAGCCCTTCCTTTAATAGACGAGCCAGTTGAACCTCTTAAAGAACTTTTCTCTTATGAAACAGATGAGTCTCGGCGTTTTCTAAAAAACATAAGGAAATACAATACATGTTTCCATATAACATCTTTTGGAGCGGATAATATTGTTTCGATGCCAGGATTTTGCCCGACTTTCACAATCCAAGGGCAAATATACCACACAATTGGCTCTTTGCTTCCTGCTATCAATACGCAACCAAAATTTTTGCAAATTTATTTTATGGGCGATGAGGAAGCACAAGTTAATAGGCGTTCTGAGTACGTACAAGGTGTGGAAAGAAACACGGTTCAGAAAATACAACAAGTTCTACATGATCACAACATTTTGGTACACGAATTTAATATGGCTAAAGATAGAGTGACTAGCGATAATTACAAGGTTGTTATACACCCAGATCGTGTACCACGTGGTGAACACCAAAGACGGTTCAATGCCCCGACTACAAATGAAATAGCTGCTGTTGTAGTTAATAGTGAACAAACTGCGTCTCGGGACATCGTTATTCAGGCGCATGATGGCCGGCTCACTAGAGTTCCAGACACACATAGATTTTATGATGCTCTCGAGCAACCGATATTTTTTTGGAAAGGACAAGAGGAATACAGTTTTAATATTCCTCAGATAAACCCAGTTACAAAACAACCCATACCAAACAAAAAAGTGTCCTGCAAAGACTTTTATGCGCATCATCTGATGGTACGTCGCAACAATTTTAATTTATTGCTTCGATGTAGACTTCTCCTTCATCAGTTTTTGGTGGACATGTACGTCAAAATAGAGAGTGAGCGCTTAAGATTTATTTCCTTGAACCAAATGAAACTGCGAGCCGACAATTATATACATTTACAAGACGCGATAAGGAATGATGCAGATTTAGATCCAAATAACATGGGTCAAATGGTAATTCTCCCGTCCTCATTTGTAAATAGCCCGAGATATCTTCATGAATACACGCAGGATGCGTTCACATACGTTCGTAACTACGGGAGGCCTGATCTATTTATTACAATGACATGTAATCCCGCCTGGCCAGAAATAACTAGAGAGCTCATTCCGGGTCAAAATTCAATGGACAGACATGACTTAACAGCCAGAGTATTTAAAATAAAAGTTCAAAAATTAGTTGCTCTACTCACAAAAGGGAAAATATTTGGTGTAATGAAGTGCTTCATGTACTCGATCGAGTGGCAAAAAAGAGGTTTGCCTCACGTACACTTACTGCTGTGGATGAACGAAAAATTACGCCCAAACCAAATTGATGAAGTTATAAGTGCGGAGATACCAAACCCAGAAAGTGATCGAAAGCTTTATGACATCGTGACCAAAAATATGATTCACGGTCCCTGTGGTGCACTAAATCCGTCATCACGATGCATGAAGGAAGGAAAATGTACCAAAAAATATCCAAGGGCACTTTTAAAAGATACTCAAACCAACGACAAAGGCTATCCTCTGTACAGGCGTAGAGCACCAGAAGATGGCGGCCGTACCGTAACTCAAAAATCCCGAGGTGGTTTACAGGAAATATTGGTAGATAATAGCTGGATTGTCCCATATTCTCCTCTTCCCTCTAAAATTTTTAATGGCCATATAAATGTAGAGTTCTGCAATACCGTACAGGCGATAAAATATATTTGTAAATATATAAATAAAGGTAGCGACCAGGCTATTTTTAACATCAGACAGCAAGGGAATGTTAATCTTGACCCGCTAGATGCATGAGAGACACCCAACAGTCACTCATCTTGCGGTACATCTGCCCAATGGTGAGCGGATTTACTTCACTGAAAACAATTTTAGAGAGAGAATGGCCGCACCACCTAAGACGACACTAACTGCATTTTTCCTGCTTTGCCAAAATGACGCATTTGCAAAAACATTACTTTACGTTGACATACCCCGCTATTTTACGTGGAACGTGTCGTTGAAAAAATGGAAACGTCGTTTACAAGGAACCCCTGTCGTTGGCTGGCCAGGTGGGAAGGCAGGAGATGCTCTTGGGCGCATTTACACAGTGCACGTTAGTAATTTCGAATGTTACTGTTTGCGAATGTTGCTAAATGTAATACAGGGCCCCACTAGCTTCTCGGATCTAAAGACAGTTGACAGCCAAGAGCTTGAAACTTTTCGACAAGCGTGTGAGAAGTTGGGGTTGTTGGAAGATGACAACCACTGGGATGCCACAATGGAAGAGGCCGTGCTGTGTCGTTCTCCTTCGCAAATAAGAGAGCTATTTGCAATATTGATATGCACTTGCGGTTTATCCAACCCTCTTCAACTATGGAATAAGTATAAAACTGCGTTATCAGAGGATATCTTGCACAGATTTGAAGGGATAGATCAAGTCAACAATGATCTGTGTTTAAATGAAGCACTGAGACTTATAGAGGACAAAATAATAACGATTTCAGGAAAGCAATTGTCCGACTTCGGTTTGCCCACACCACAGCGTCGAGAACAACTGTCGACCGATTTGATCAAAGAGCTAAGCTACGATACCGCATTATTAAATGCTCAGGTCAGCGAAACTGAACCACGCCTGCTACCCGAGCAAAAAGATATTTATAACAAAATCTTGCAACGAGTTCAGCTTGGTGAAGGCGGCCTTTTTTTTCTTGATACCCTGGGCGGTACAGGTAAAACTTTTTTTGCTTAATTTGCTTCTATCAAAAATTCGTAAGGACCGTGATGTTGCATTAGCTGTGGCTTCCTCTGGCATCGCAGCAACATTACTAAGCGGTGGACGGACAGCACACTCGATTTTTAAATTACCTCTTAATCTAGCAAGTGAACTCCAATGTGCAACATTAGTAAGAACAGTGCCCGCGGTGCGCTGTTGCAACAATGTAAGCTGATCGTATGGGTCGAGTGCACTATGTCACACAAACGCGCCATCGAGGCGCTTGATCGCTGTCTACAAGACATTCAAAGCAATCGAAAGTTGATGGGTGGTGTGGTAGTGTTATTGGCTGGGGATTTTAGACAGACTTTACCTGTTATCGAGAGAGGCACTGCAGCAGACGAAATTAACGCATGTCTGAAAGCATCATATCTGTGGACCGAAGTTGAAAAGATTATCTTACCACTAACATGAGAGTCCAGTTATTCAGCGATGTAGAGTCAGGAGCATATGCTCAAAAACTCCTAGAAATTGGCGAAGGACACCTAGACACCGACCAAGAAGGTATGGTTCTTTTCACACACCAATTTTGTCATGTTGTGGAGTCGGAAGACAAACTCATTGATCAAGTTTTTCCGAATCTTCAACAGTATATTTTCGACGAAAATTGGTTGTGTGAAAGAACCGTACTAGCACCAAAAAATGAGACTGTTGTGAAAATAAATAAAAAAATCATGGACGAAATAACCAGCGAGAAATCAGTGTACAACTCTATCGACACAGTCATGTCATCTGATGACACTACGAGCTATCCTGTGGAGTTCCTAAACTCTTTGGAGTTATCTGGGGTGCCATCACATCAGTTGGAATTAAAGGTAGGTGTACCCGTTTTGTTAATGCGTAACTTGGACTCGCCAAGATTATGCAACGGTACTCGGTTGCGAGTCACCGAACTAGGAAGGCATATTGTGAAGGCCACAATCTTAACTGGTGAAGCCAAGGGAGACAATGTTCTTATACCACGCATCCCAATCATACCCAATAACTTACCATTTAATTTTAAACGCCTGCAGTTCCCATTAAAAGTTGCATTTTCAATGACTATCAACAAATCGCAGGGTCAAACCTTAAAGGTAGCAGGCATACATTTGGGCACGCCATGTTAACGGCCAGCTATATGTGGCTTGCTCACGCGTTTCAAAATCGCAAAATCTGCATGTTTATGCTGAACGAAAAAAATCATTTAACATAGTTTATAGGTTTATTTTTTTTTTTAGTTGAGTATACTGCAATAGCTACCTATATAGTCAACTACTACTATTCACGAGACCAGAAGGCTGGGCTTTTCTCTGACCGCCGAATCGAAAAAAAAAAAAAAACGAATAAATTAAAAAAATCAATTGCTGTAGGGTAAGGGTAGGTAGGTAGCGTAGGGTAGGCTAGGTAGATAGGTAGCGTGGGGTAGGTAGGTAAGTAGGTAAAGTAAGGTAAAATGCGTTTTTTCATTCCAGATAATGATTTGACAAGTGCAAATGTCAAACTCCAGAAATATGTTGCCTGCTTTTTGATAAAAATGATGTCTCCAAATTCGATTTTTCATACCGGTTTTTTTAACAATAGAACCTTTAAGGAAAGTAGGACTAATACGGTAGTGTTTTTTTAGTCTAATATGAATTGAAAATTAAAATAATTGATAACACTCGGCCTTTTACTTAGGCTAAGATCTCACGAAGCGGTTTTCACCGCTGCGGTTGCGGGCCTGCCACTTCTGTAGAATATATAAGTAAAAATTAAAGCACATTTCACGACGCGTTTTACGGCTACAGTGTTCGCTGTTGTTTGTGGCTCCCGCTGCAACGGCGAGGAACTTTAGGTGTCTAACCTAACTAATTTAGGTGTCTTCAAGGCTAGAGTGAATAGGCTCTTAATAAACTAGTGCGCCTCACCATCAATGATTGCATCGCTGCTTACCATCAGGTGGGATCGCAGTCAAGCACTGGTTTATATGAATTAAAGAAAAAAAAAATTTACTAGTGGAATCACGTGAGCTGCGGTAACCCGCAGGCTCAGCGGGTAGCGCCCGAAAACTATGCGGACGGTTAGCGCCCGCAGTGGCCTTCAGCGGGTAGGGAAATCCGATGCACCCAGAACTTTATAAGCCTTTTAACTTTTAACAACTTTTAAATTCAACGAAGTCCAACGTTTAATAGTAGAACGACTTCGTCAAGTATCCCCTCAGCGATGGAGTGACTGCATCTCTCTGTCATTAAAGTGAAGGACAAAATGTGCCACTTGGGTCATATCGCAAAAAATATAATTGAAAATTTTATAATTGAAGTTGGTAGCGATTCTGACAAATCATCTAGCTCAGACTCTTCAGATTCAGAATAAATACTCTTTGCGTAGCCTAGCGACCGTGTTGATTTCTAGAACTTGTCATTCTCTCAATATATTATTGAATGATTTTTTTTTACGTAATAGACATATTTATCATTTATTGAACATTGGCGACGACGAAGTCTGTTGAACTATAGAATCTAAAACGGTTACGAGCATACTTCAGGTTGTGCCAGTATATTACAAAATACTCTGTGGGTTGTGCTAACGAAGACGAAAAATACATTTCAATAAGATATTACGTTCATATTTTAAAAGACATCGAAGACAGATTGACAACTTTACAAAACTTGTACGAATCTTTACAAAACTTACAAAAAAAAGATTGAACAGGAAACTGAAGATGATCAACTCGAAGTTAAAATGCAGTAGGTACATACGAATATGAAAACTACACTGAATTACGATAAAAAAATATTACGTAGGTACAGAATATACTTAGACCCACATAAAACTACTTCCTTTTACCAGGGAGTTCCAGTTTAAAGGCGTCCCGACACAATTTTATATCTCGTTTACAAGAGCAGGACGAGACAGTGGCAGCTAGGTTATGCTTTAGAAATAAAAAAGTTATCATCATTGGTCGTCAAGCTGTAAATACAAATGGCTGCATTACAAGAAACTGACACACAATTCGTTTTTATCACTACAATACGAAAATAGTACAAGAATAGGACTTAGGTATGTTTTTACAATTATCTATTATTAGTTTTTAAACCGAAATCATTATTAATAGTACCTACCTATTAGTAGAGTCGTAATAATGTGTCGGCAAAAATATCAGCTTGAGTAATTCTATATTTTCGTCTGGATTATCACCAAATCGAGACGAAAAAATGTTTTTGCTAGTCTTTCAATTCTTAAGCTGAGCCCTCATTTATTTATAAACATGTGAAACTTAAATAATAACTAAACTATTTATACTAAAACCGAAATATGTACATACAAACTATAAAAACTATTATACTAAACCTAACTATGTACATATAATACAAAAACACCTATTACACTCAGACGTCGAAGTACTCCTCCACATCGCTGTCATCCGGAAATGTGCCCAGAAGGCTGGCAGCATTGCCACGTTGAATGGCAATGCTAATTCTTTGGGCGAAGAACGAGCCAGTCCTCTGGTCACGCAAAGTGTCGATCAGACGGCGTGAAATTTCCTTAAAAAGGAGACGCGCACTCGGACCCCATGACCCAAGCGTTTCGACCCCAAACGGCTCAAAACTATAATTACCAATAAGATTACAGTATTTGCGCCGTTTGAGGGTCTCAGCAGCCGCAGCGGCAGCGCCGGCACAGCCCGCCGAACTAAGAACATGGGATGGCGCAAGGGTGTCGACACAGGTTGCGTCCCACACCAGAGGCCTACCCACCTTCCACGGCACCAACGTCATACCATCTGGTCTCTTCCCATCGTCACGTACCAAGCCGCTAGGTTCTAATACGGCAGGTACGCCAGCGGTGACGAGAGCTCGACGAATAATGTCGTTGATGCTAGCGTGCCGTGCTATGCGGCCTGCGCTCCTGCAGCAGGACAGGCCATGGTGTCCGAGGCTGTCGACAGCTTCGCCACAGTGGCACCAATGTGGAGCAACACAAGGTGCGCCTAAGCGTAAACAGACTGCGAGCCGAAACGAGGCGTCATCCATCATAGTGCCTATGGTGGATGACGGGAGTGCCTGAAGCCACAAACCCGACTCCCATTCCCCTACAGCCAGCAGACGCGCACGCTCAGCAGTACTTGACGACGTATTCATTAGGTTGTTCCGTACAATACTGCAGAGCGGCACATCCCACCGTCTCTGCGAGGACAGGTTGTCGGGCAAATCCGTGTTGGGACAAGCCATTTTCCAAGCGTTCAACGCATCGGACAAGCACGGTACCTCAACATTAACCAGTGAGGAAGATAGAATATTCCTGGTTAAAGTTTCAGTACTGTGCACCGAGGAGAGGAAAGCTGGTAAACTTATACTTGAAATTTTGCGGACGCCGAGGCCACCTAGCCGGATGGGAAGAGTGGCTTGCTGCCATGCTCGGTCGTCCAAGGCCACATTTAGGATCGAAGATAGTGTGTTCCTAATAATTTGATCGACTTTTTCCAAAAGTTGTGGATGTTTCCAAAGATGGGAGGAGCGAAGGCTATATGTAAATTTTGGTCCAAAACAACAGTATCGAATGAGTGTGAAAGCCGAATGCATGTTGATTTTGAAAAGTCTTTCCGAGACGTCATTAAAATTTTGTATTTTTTATTCTATGAATGTTGGAAAAGATTCATCGAAAATTGGGGAGCCCAGGAGGTGAAGAGAATTTCTATCGGTGATTTGGATATTTGGTGCTATTGAGTTAAATTTTTCTAAAATCGTCTGTCTGTCAGTCGTTTGGGGGACGAAAATTTCGCATTTTGATAGGTTAAGTTGTAATCCAATAGAAGTAAATTCATTTTTCAAAAACATTTAATCTTTTAAGACCGTGTCTACGTCACCTCCTAGGGTTCCGTCATCCAAATACCAGACATTGAATTTAGAATTTAGCTGCCGAATGATGGGATTTATAGCCAAACTGAAAATGACTGGCCCAAGAGGGTCACCCTGTTGACAGCCAACGGCTGATTCCAAAAGGTTTTCCTTATAAAGTAATTTAGAGGGATGCCTATAACATTGATAAAGAAAACTGTAAATTTTGGGTATTTCTTTTTGAGCTTCTGTCAACAAGGTGTCCCTGTTCACGGAATTAAAGGCATTCTTAATGTCAACCTTAAGAATGACCTCACCTTCATTGCTGTTAAGGTAAGTAGAAAGGGCATGTACCGCAGCCTCACAGCCCCCTTTGGATCCGAAACCCAGCTGTAGGGGCTGGAATTTGCTGGCAAGTGCTTCACTATAGAAAGCACAGCAAATTTTGGCTGCGATACGTCGGTAGGTAGACCCTACGGCAATGGGACGAATGCCGCCATCCTTTTTGCGCAAAGCACATAGGTTTGCCCCGTATAGGACATCAATGACGGCTTCGTTCACATTGCCGCAGAGCATGAGATTGATGAGGGCCGTCAGCTCCTTCAGGAGGGACTCACCAGCTTCCCCGGCGCCTGCGCACATCAGGTCCTTGAGGTGTTGAGGTGTCAGGCCGTCGAGACCGCCGGCGGACCCACTCCGAAAGGAGCACACGGCTGCATATATACTTGTTGGGCTGTAATTTGAAGGGAGTTGGTTTCTGGATTGGGAGGATCAGGGAAGGTGAGATCATCTGCCGGGGCGGGGTGTTTGCTTTCCAGAGCCGTAAGTGTCTCTGGAGAATACGGCGCAACCACATCACTGCTAAAGATAATCCTAGCAGCACCTCGGATGTCACCCTCGCCTAGTTTGGACTCCACATGATGCAATAAACCTCTTTGGGGGAGGTGTGATGTTAATTTAGGTTCGAAACTTTGGGCCGAAATATCACAATTATCTTTGATTTGAGCTGTTAAAGTTTTTTTTGTTGCCAAATTTTTTTGCACATGTAGAATCCTAAACGGGAAGGTGAGCAGTTGTTCCCAAGCACTTAGTGAGTTCTCCCGGACGGCGAGGCGGACACATCGTGCTAAGTTTAAAGCCACGGATGGTCTCGCACCACGAGGAACTCTTTTCAAAACGGGAGTAGTATTTTTAAATTTGGATAGAGTTTTCTTAAGCTTCAATTATATTTTATTTTATGAGTTAGACATTTGTATCTATCAAATTACCTTCAGAAAATACAAAAACGAACATAATTAGTTGCATAAATTTAAAACGAAATAATTTTTACGAATATTTTCAGTTTTTGGTTCAATATCGGTTGAGGTACATCACTATTTATGAAATGGAAAAAACATGCAACATTCGAATTGTCAAATCATTATCTTTAATTAAAAAACGCACTTTAGGTAGGTAGTCAGTTGACGGGAGCGAAGCCGCGGGTAAAAGCTAGTATTATTATAATAGTTTAAAGTAGGTAGTCAGTAAATATAAATTATCTTTAATTTTATGGGATAATGTCTTTTCCTGTTTTCTTAGGGCTATACCTTTTTGACTGATGTAAGTATATGAGTACCGGGTCAAACGGGGTGAATAGGAATGCATGGGTAAATCGGGACATAACTTAGAAAGGCATTTAAGGCTGAATTATTTATAGTTTGTTGCCAACAAGGACGCATAATCGTTAATTCAGTAAAATGAGCGTCCTTTTTAACGAGAAGAACACGTCACGCACGTCTTACACTTGAATCCTTTGTCCCTCAACAGTCCTAAACAAACCCGATTATTTAGAGAAAAGTAAAATAAAAACTTCTTACCACAGTTCGGTACACAGCATTTTTTTTCTGACGACATTCTGACATTGAAAATCGGAGTCCAAAAAACGTTGCCGGGGTCTTCGAAAAAAAGGTATGTTCGTCGGAGTCCAAGAGAAAGCACAGGTAAACAGATCGGAGTGAAGTCACAATAATCCAAATAACATAGCCAGGTCGTAAATAAAATCACAGTTGAATAATCTGAAACGTATTCTACGGGTTCGAAAAAACACCAAGAATGACATAAATAAACAAATTGTGGAACGCCCGACGATGACGTTCCTTTACCAAAATAATTTATAGGGTGCCAATATTTTGCTTGAAGTATAATTTGCAAACCACGTAATAATTTTACGGAAAATCTTCAATTAAAGAAAGTAATATTAATTACAACTCAACTTTTTCTTTCCGGGGGGTAGAAACAAAAATAATTTCACTAAACAATGTCACTTTTCTTTGGCGTTACATTAAAATGCGTGAAATGAAACGGATACTTATTTGGTATTTGGCAGTATTGCTATAAAAATATATAAATATAAAATTTGTATTAGTTTATTTAATTTCGTTTATAGTAAGTTTATGTAGTTAAAATTATATACATCTTCAGAAAATATTTTGTGAAATTTTTAAAATTTTAACATCCATGAAAAGGGTACGGGTACGCCATCTGTTGAGCAACGACCGAACCAAACCCCGAGCCTTTTGGTCCATACAAAATAAGAATGTACTAAGTGAAAAGACCCTGGCTAAGGCTAACGCTCTTTGGTTACAGGCACAGTTACAGCAATACGTAAAAAGGTATTCTGTGGTGTTTACAGCAAAGCGTTAGCTTTACATACTCTTTGGTTACATTACAGCAGCCAGCTTGACATTTATGTATAGACAGACAGACTACTCAGTGATAGGCGTATGTAACTCTTTACTGAACTGACTCACTGTTCCGAAAGATTAGGACAACAGTAAAGTTTTAAATGCATAATTTGGAACACTGAAACTTTCTTTACCTTATGTGACCTGCAGTCTTTTGAAATTTAAATTAAACCGTAAATAGTGTAAATATAATTAATAACTGTACTAAAAATATCTATTTAAAATTATTCTTAAATAAAATTCAATTAAACAAAACTATTAGTGTATATGACGCGACGTAATAGATCACGATCCATAACAGTCAGGGTCTGTGTCTGTATCTTTTGAGCCAATGTTCCAAATGTTCCAAATGATACATAATATTATCTAACATTTCTACTCTTTGTATCATTTGAGCCGCTCGCTGTTCCAAATGTTCCAAATGATACATTTCACTGTTACGGAACATTTCAGTGATTCAGGTGCAAATGTTCCAATCGCAAAGATGACACACTTTGCCCACGCCTACTTTCAACCGGCGCTAATGACAAATGGGCTTGTTGAAAAAAATTCGATACATCGATATATCAATAATTGTTAGTTCGATATTTTCAGCCGATATACAATTTTGATCCGATACATCGATATTTCGATACAAAATATTCAATATCTAAAATCGTATTAAAAACTTTTTTTTTTACAAAAATAATTTATTAGCAGAATATTTAACGGATTTCAAAGCCATAAAGTTTGACCGATATATCGGCATTTTTTACTAGATATATCGATGCCGTTATTGATATTTTTATAAATATCGATATTTTTCATCACTGCCGACATCCCTTTTGACAACGGAATGACAATGAAAAAAATTGTTTTGAACTTTTGAATAGGATTTTGCCATCGTGCATCGTCTGGGTGAGATTAAGCACGCGATTCTTAAACTCACAATTTATTTTATCTGTTTTTGGTGTTGAGTCTATTGTTTTGTGTCGTCTGGTGTGGGAATCTAGTTATAAGGTTAGTAATTTAAGCTTTTTCGGCACTCATTTCCTTCGGAAATGAGTGCCGAAGAACCCCCTGACGGGGGTGGAGGGTCACCTCCAGATATGGTCGTCGAGTGCTCTCAAGACACTGATGACTGCGCGCTAGACCTGAACCGAGAAAGCGCCCCGGAGGTCCTGAGATCTTTGTCGACGCGAAAAGAAATAAGCCGCCGTCGGACTCTATTCAATCCGTATTCACGAAACCAGGTTTTGAGAGCGACTCCAAAATGCTTTATAGCGAAAATGATAAAGCACCTTTCAAGGTATTTGTTTCCAGAATGGAAACAGACCCTAAACAAGGTTTAACCTTGAATTCACTTAAGTTTGCCCAGTTTATTTTCAAAAAAGGCTTTGAAGGGGTGGTTCAAGGCAGCGTCAAGTCCATGGGTCGGAACAGGATGTCTGTCGATTTTAAAACCTTCAACGACGCCAATAATTTTGTTAACAACACTATTTTACGGGACAACAATTTTACAGCTGTCATTCCTCGCTTCCAAGTGACTCGCATGGGTGTTGTAAAAGATATTCCCACTGACTGGACTCTCGAGGAATTAGTTCTTGGCATTGAAACTCCCCACAACTGTGGAGAAGTTATCAAAGCTAGGAGGCTCAATTTTAAAAATAGAAAAGAGGGCTCTGTTACTTGGTCTCCTTCTTCAACCGTTGTACTAACCTTCTCTGGACAGATACTTCCAGAAAAGGTATTCTGTTACAATGCTTCCCTTCCTGTATCTGTATATCACCTTCCCTCAATCCAATGCAGGAACTGCTTGAGATTTGGCCACATTAGCTCTCAGTGTAGGTCTAAGCCTCGCTGTTACCGTTGCACTTTACCACATCCTGGTGATACTTGCAATATCCCAGAATCACAGGTTTCTTGCCTCTTGTGTGATGGCGGAAACCACAAAGCCACTGACGATAGATGCCCTGAACATTCACGACAGAAATCAATCAAAATGATTATGTCCGAGGAAAATCTAGGATACCGTGAGGCAGCAGTAAGGTTTCCCCATTCCAAAACGTCTTACTCCAACGTAGCAGCACGTCCCCCCCTATTCAAACCATCCCAAACTCCCTCTGAACCTCTTTTCTCAGCTCCTTATATTACTCCTACATCCTCTCCATTTGCATCTCCGGTTAAAACGTCTTACACTAAGACGGTTTACCGTTCCCCAAGACCTAGACCAGAGCTGGGTAAGTCATATGACTTCCAAGCCCATAGGTCAATGGTTGATTCGCCTAAATCTTCTCAACCTAATGGCTGTGCTATGAACTCTCCTTATACTGAAACAACTCCTCTTCCCACTCCTAATGATAATCTAATAGAGCTTTTGGCTTGCTCCCTCATAAATATGCTGTCTAAATTCAGTGACGCAATACCGGACAATGTCGTAATATTAGTTGAACAGCTCCTCGAATCTTGGACTCGCCAAAATAGAAAAAATCCTTCAGTGGAACTGTAGATCTATTCGTAGGAAAAAACACGAGATAATATACCTAATAAACCGTCATAAACCTGTCGTCTTTGCCGTGTCGGAGACCTGGCTCAGGCCTGGATCTCTTTTTAGGGTTCCTGGTTTTGCATGTCTTCGGGACGACAGAGATGGCGGCTGGGCTGGTTGCGCCTTATTGGTTAGCAGATCTGTCACTTTTTCTGAAATTCCTCTTCCTGTTCATGATCCTGGGCTACATGTAGTAGCCGTTAGAGCCATGAACATTTCATATGTATCTGCCTACATTCCTCATCCCATTCTGTCCGAATTTAACTCTATTCTTTCTTCCATCCCATCTCCCCTGATTGTGATGGGCGATTTTAATTGCCGTAACACTCTCTGGGGCTCTCATTGTAATGACCCTTCTTCTAGCTTTCTGTTAGATCTTTTAGACGACTGTAACCTGTGTGTTCTTAATGATGGATCTGCTACTCGTAGGGTATCCCCTACCCAAAATATTAGTGTTCCTGACCTTACTCTCTCTTCTCCTTCTTTAGTGTCCTCACTCTCCTGGTCTGTTCTTCCTAACTCTTACGGGAGTGACCATTTTCCCATTCTAATATCTTTTCCAAGTTCCTATCCACATTCGCCTCCTTTTCAACCCCTTCAAAGATACCGCCTACTTCAAGCTGACTGGTCCAAGTTCTCGTCCCAAAAACTTCCCCCCAAGTTAACCCTTCCAACTCACTTGCCCTCTACGATGACTTTGTCGATTGTTTGTTGAGAGCGGCTGATTCCTCAATCCCCTTGAAGAACTCTGCCCGAGACCTGATTCCTTCTCCACCTTGGTGGGATGCTGAGTGCACTGACAGTATTCGTAAACGAAAAGAAGCAGAAAACGCCTTCTCCTCTAGTTTAGACATGTGTGATTATTTAAATTTCAAAAAGATTTCTGCTAGTACTTGTAGGCTATTAGCAAAAAAAAAAAGATGCGGCTGGCTCAAGTTTTGCGAATCACTTTCTCCACGGACTCCTGTCTCCCTAGTATGGAAGAAAATAAAAATCTACCGCCAAGCCGGTGACAGCCAGTCTCTCAATATTTCTTCCAATGACCCTAGTTCCTGGCTGGAGGAATTTATAACAAAATTAGCCCCCCCCCCCCTTTGTTCCTAACTTTGAATGCCTTCCCACTATAGATCCTTCTTCTCCTACTTCCTCTGATAGATTTGGTGACCTATTTTCCCTCTCAGAATTAATATGTGCCTTAGATCATCTTAAGGACTCTGCTCCAGGTGCTGATGGAATCCCCTACTCCTTTATTTCCAAATCCTCTTCCAATTGCAAACTACTTTTCCTTAGCCTAATTAATTCTTTTTTCGCAACTGGTCAAGTCCCAGACTCTTGGAAATCACAAATCGTCATCCCAATTTTAAAACCTGGTAAAGACCCAACAGATTCTGCCTCGTATCGACCTATTGCACTCTCTTCTGTTCTGGCTAAAATTATGGAGAATCTCATCAAGAACCGACTCGAATGGATCTTGGAATCTAAAGGTGTTTTACCTAGTTCTCAATTCGGTTTTCAAAGAGGCATGGGCACCTTGGATAGCCTAAGTGTTTTCCTATCCGACGTCCGTATTGCTTTCTCGAACAATGAAAGCGTTCTTGGTGTTTTCCTAGACATAGCTTCAGCCTATTATAATGTCCAACTTCCAATACTCAGGCAAAAGCTGCTTCAGCTGAGTATCCCTGTGAGGATGGTCAACATCATTTGTAATCTCCTTATGTCCCGCTCTATTTCCGTTCGTCACCAAAACTCCCTCTCCTCTCCCCGCTTAGTATGGAAGGGCCTACCCCAAGGGTCGGTCTTAAGCCCTATCCTTTACAATATTTACACGCACGATTTGGAGTCATCAGTGAGGTGTTTTTGCAAAATTTTACAATACGCCGACGACATTGTTCTCTTCTGTAGTTCAGCTTCATTTTCAGATGCCTCATCTCGTTTAAATTCTGCCCTTCATTAACTCAACCAGTGGCTGACCGACCATGGCCTAAGCCTATCAGTCTCCAAATGCAATGCAGTGGCCTTCTCTCGTAAACGCAACATTCCCCTATTAATCTGCACGTTGATAATGAACCCATTATGATTCAGGAAAAGGTAAAATTTCTTGGCCTTATACTCGACCCAAAATTATCTGGCGTCTACCATCTGGATTATATCTCCAAAAAATGCGAAAAGGGTGTTAATGTCCTACGTGCCCTTTCTGGAGTTCGCTGGGGAGCTCATCCAACTTCCCAAAAAATTTTGTATAATGCCATAGTTCGCAGCCATTTCGACTATGGAAGCTTTCTTCTGGAGCCATGCAACAGAATCGCCCTTGCTAAACTGGAAAAGATCCAATCAAAATGCTTACGCATTGTCACGGGTGCTATGAAATGCTCACCTGTTAACGCCCTTCAGGTAGAATGCTTAGAGCCTCCATTTAACTTCCGTAGACAGTTCCTCTGCGATAGATTTTTTTATAAAATTATCGAGAATAAATCCCATCCTCTTCTCCCTCTTCTACGTACTCTTTCTGATTTAATACCGAATTCCCGCTATTGGTCCCATAAAAATCCTCCTCTCCTTACTAACAGCCTCTGTAAATTTAATAATTTGCACACTTCCATAGTCCAGTCAAATTCGAATCCCTTATTTGAAGTAAGTTTTGATTCTTTGCTCTTCCAACCTAAAGTAATTATAAACCTCGGAATCTCTAAACACGATCCTGCGGCAAACGTTAAACTCAACAGGATTCTGTCAGAGGAGTGGCGTGATTGGCTGACGTTATATACAGACGCTTCTAAACTGTCAGATGATAGTAAGGTCGGTTCTGCTGTATGGATCCCGAAGTATAAAATAATTCTCAATTTTCGTAGTTCCGCGTTGGGGTCTGTTTATACGGGAGAAGCAATAGCTCTTCTGGAAGCGGTTTCCTATATCGAATCTCACAGCCTCAACAAATCCTTCATTCTCACACTCTCTTAGCTGCCTACAGGATTTAATAAAATCACCTTTTCGCTCGCGTAACAATTTTTCCCTGACCTTAAAAATTAAAGAAATCCTTTATAGGTTACATTGTTCAGGCATAGAGGTTGCATTGGCTTGGATCCCAAGCCATTCTGGTATCGTTGGCAACGAGAATGCGGATTCGATTGCTAAGTCAGCAATTCGGATTGGAATCGAAACTCATTCATCCTGTTACCCTCGTGATTTGCGTTGCCTTGCTAAACCCGATATGATAAAGAATTGGAACTCTCATTGGCAAAAAACTCGAATTTTGAAGGGAAAATTCTATGGTTCTATTCAACCATCCATCCCCTCTAAATGTTGGTTCAGCAAACTAAAATTTTCAAACAAACCTGTTACTTCTGTTATAATTCGGCTCCGACTCGGATTTGTTTGCACCCCTGTTTTTTTGGCCAAAATCCACGTGAGAGACAATTCTTTGTGTGAATGTGGCCTAGAAGAGGGTACCTTGGAACACTTGTTTTTCTCCTGCCCTCGTTTAACAATTCCTCTTTACGACTTACTCCCTTCTGATATCCCCCGCCCAGTTAACATTCCTTTTCTTCTATCTTTAGCCCATATTAATTTATTAATGTTAATAAAATCCAGTTATAGTCAGTAGGTACTCTTATTTAAACATTATGTATCTATTTCATGTTTTAATAAATATCTTGTATTGTTTTATGTGTACTAACTAAAATTGTTTTGTCCCTTTTTAGCATGATGACCAATGGATACCATCGCTACAAAAACTGATCAATAGATAACAATATCCCCGACAAAGTACCGACCATTTCCAACTCATACCTTGACATTGGCAAAATCATCGGACGTTCGTCGATGGAGCCATACACCTAAAAATTGAATTGAATTGAACTTTTGAATTAAGCGCGGGAAACTTCGAAGAGTTATTCTCTTGTCTATAAATAATTGGCTCTGCAACTGCACATCCATTTCCAGTTGGGGAGAAGGAATAATTTCGCGTTAGCTCTTGGTGAGCTTGTCTATTATAGCCAGGCGAAAGAGGGATGCGGGTTTTGGGTTTTAAAAAGACCGTTTTACGGTATGACTTTTGGGTAACAGGAATAGGACTCGAGGAATGGGATTGAGATACACACGGATATCTATGGAGATACATTTACCCTAAGCAGAGACGCCGGCTTTTAGAAAACCTCATGGGTACTCATGCTCATTTGATGGGCTCGAAAAAGTGGCGAAGTGTGAGAAGAGAAATGCATACTGATCGACCAACAAATAAATAAATGACCTACTTACATACTGCGTAGGTACTTCATTAGTAATGAAGTTCAAATCAAACATTTGTAATGAATCATTACAAATGTTTGATAAAAATATAAAATGAAACCATTACATAAAAATGAAACTAGTTTTTAGTAACTAAGTATCAAGAAATATTATAATTTATACGTAACCTAAAAAGCGATTACTGATCTATTTCTTGATGTCTATTCTCAGGGGTGCTCGGCACCCACTATTTATTTCTCATGGGTGCTCGAGCCACCGAGCACCCACGGAGTCGGTGCCCCTGACCCTAAGCTTGTTACGAGGAGAGGATTTGGAAACATCAGCATAAGATCTAGAAATAGTTGGGAATACCCGACTTGCCTTCGCATATGAAATCGATTTCACCGACATCAGAGCTTTGATGCTCTTCTGTCGGCCCAATTCCGGACAAGCAACGTCATTTGCGAAATGGTTACCTGAACATGAGACACAGAAGCTCCAATCCTGGGTGATTTCGCATCCATCGCCTGGATTATTTTCACCACATTTAAAACACCTTCAACATAATGTACTTATAATTTGTTAGTTCTAAATTTGCGCCTTGTTCCGCCAAATAAAATGTATTTCTTTCTTTCTTTTTCTTTCTTTTCCTTGGTTTTGAACTGCATAAAGTGCGATTATGCCCAAATAGACAGCAGTGATAAAATAGGATGGTAGTGATTAAATAAATCATATTTTAATCAACATACGACTTGAAACTGACCTGCAAAATGCAAAAAACTCAAGAAAAAAATAATTTTGCGGACTAGGGTAGGGTGATTCTTTGAAACCGAGAGGGTGTCTCATTCGTCTGGCCAAGTTTTTCTTTACAATTTGATATTAGTTTTCACCGATCGCTAAATGTGTCAAAGGCACTCATTTTCGCCCAGTGGCTTACGACGCAAAATAGATAGGTACGAAAGATAGGTCAGATGAATGAGACGTTCTCTCGGTTTCAAAAAATCACCCGATAATCCGCAAAATTAAAAGGCTTTACTCTTTTATCTTAATATTTAATTTCTTTGACTGTCCCTATTTTAATAATTTTTCACTATTAGGGAGGCAATTTACTGTTTTTCGCACTCGTGCGGAAAAATGTGCGTGCTCCAACCCGCCACAATTTATTGTAATGTAGGCTGGGTACTGCGCAGCCCCCACTAGTCGCTAAGTACCCCAATGGTCACGCGGTGTGTAGAGGAGCAGACTAAATTAGCCAAACATCAGTGGAAACAGTGTAAGTTGAACGGAGTGGAGCTGAGCGGACTTTCAAATAAAACAAATGAACTCGCGGCCCCGGACAGAACGGAGTCGAGCAGGCTGTGGGGCTGAGCGGAGAGCACGAAACGGAGGGTAGGTTCAACACCAAAACTCCGCCCCGCTCAATGCTTCAATGAAAACACTTACCACTTTTCACTGGTCTTCTCCATTCCACTCCGCCTAGCTCTGCTTGAGTGGAAACGCGCCCAGAAAGTCTGACACTCCCTCTCGCACCATCCAGAATGGGAGGTGTTTGAAGATTTTTCATTTAAAAAAAAAACCTCATCCAGTGTTAAGCATCAAGAAAGATTGAGGTAAGTAAAGAATTAGTTCATCAAAAATCTTCAAGAAGTCGGGGTCTCATTGTGGAATTCTTAAATGTTTTAAGGGATTATGTCTTCCTTTTTCTCAGTCTGAACATATTTAATAATAGGCATAATAACATTTTTATTTGTACATACAATATACATCAATTTGCACCGCGTCTCATGCTTGAAGGGACTAATTACAATTTTTACTCTGTAAGTAGTAGTCTCATGTACCACAATACATTTAGTTATAACATTTGTTCCGAAAAGATCTAACATATCTCCAAGATGTTTGATGTATTTTCCGATTTTTTCGATATTAAGATGAGCTACGTCAGTATCTGGTCGAATACCAACTTCATCTTCTTGACCTCTTTTCTCTCATTTTACTCGGGGTCAACCATCACCGACTTCCTTTTCTTTCATATTACTCCTCGCACAATCTATCCATCTTTTCTTTGGCCTCCTCCATCTATTCACATGTATACTCATAACTCTTTTAGTAACATACGTTTCATCCCTCCTCTTCATATAACCATGCCAAGACAAATGATTTCCTTTCACCTTTTAACTCACTGGCGCCGCTTTCAAACTTCCTCTAATATAATTTATTTGAATGAATGCCAATCTTATATTAATTGTTATTGAGTTTACTTTAGAATGACTAGTAGTCTTGAAAAAGTTATAAAGCAAGCTGAATTTTATGTGTCTGTTTTAAAATTGATTTTTGAAAAGCAAATATTTTGTTTACTTGTTTGGTTTTAAAATTGATTTTTGAAAAGCAAATATTTTGTTTACTTGTTTGTAAGTTAAATCGCGAACATAGTATACTAATATTCTTTTGCTAGTGTTCGTATCCCATTGCTGGTAAAAAACCTCCCCATTCTCCATTCAAACCTGAAATTCTATAGAAACCTGAAATTCTATAGGTATTGCAAATCTTCTTTGACCAAGTTTGCTGGCTGTTGATAATATTACATTATAAATAACAATTATAATATTACATTTTGATACAAGTGGAGAAATTTTGTCATTGCTACCGAAGCGGAATTCGCCCGAGCCTCAAGTGAGGGTGTAATGAAACCGAGTGGTGCAGTGACAAATTACCACGTGTATCAAACGACGTTTTTCGATACACTTGCAATGAAATAAATAAACGGGCTGTCGGCGACTAGTGGTAGCTGCTTGGCGCCCAGCCTGATGCTAAACATGTGATGAATTGTGACGGGGCCGAGCTGGCGTACTTTTCCGCACTAGTGCGAAATACAGTATATTGTGTGCCTAAAAACTGTAGAAGCTAGGAGCGGTTGTTCCAGTAAGTGTATTGAAAATATGTTTCTAATACTTACATATTGACTTTAATTAATTATCTGTTTGTTTGTTACCCTAGTTTTAAAAGTGCAATCTTAATATCAAATGAATCGCTATAATAATATTATGTTAGCAATATGTTTATATCTGTATAGGTACAGCAGCTAAAATATTGTATTAGATTTTAAAATATTATGTTAATTAAATATTTACATACAGTGATAAATGTATTTTATTACCAATACCAACGTGACCCGCCCCGGGTACGGTCGGGTTCAAATTAAAATCTTCCTCGTGATCTTAAAATCATGCATTTTTCAAAATTATGGTTAAGAAGTTTGTTTGAATGTGGCCGCGCCATTGAAACGCGGAGAACAGCTCGGCCACGGAGATCTTTAAAACCAGATTGTATTTGTAAAAAAAAAAAAAAAAAAATAGGAAAACTTCCTAGGTTTATATTTTAGGAGCTATAAAGTAAAAACCCATGGTCGCGTCATCGAAACGGTGACAAACATATTATCGTCGATATCTCGCTGAAAAAGCTCGCATCGTAGAGGTCTGAAATTTTTGGTAAAGTTCTGATTTGAATTTGTAGAAACTTAAAAATACAACGAAAAATCCTAGGTTTATATTTCAGGAGCTGTTGTACGATATCGCGTAGAAATAAGTCGTGATTATCTAACTCTCTTTGTTATCTATCGATGAAATTAGGTACCTGTTAACAAAGACATTTATAATTATACCTACTACAACCACCTACCTAGGTATTGTGTTATAAAATATGTCTCAAGGATTCTAAATTAAATTAAAATGAAACGATAAGCTGCAAAAACGTGTATTTATTTCTTGAAAAGTTTTATAAATCACAGATTGTTTACTTACACTAAGATACTTACTTATTTCTTTAAAAATCACAGATTGATTACTTACACTGAAAGACATATTTCTTTATAGGTAATTCACAGATTGTTTACTTATACATAGAGAGAGGCGTAGGGTGGAAGTATAATATCATTGTAAGGGGCAGCACAGACGAAAGACTATCCGTGGCGCACTTTTTAGTCTGTGAAAATAGAACCTAAGTATTTAGATGCTAGAAAGGCATATAATTGCTTAGGTTCTATTTTTACAGACACTGTAAATTATTTACAAGTACAGGAACAGTAAATTATTTTATATAAGCATGCCATGCAAACACACACTCCACACACCACAGACTCGATCGCACAAAAAGTGTGTCGTCTGCGCTGTACCTACCTAAGGAATAACAAAGTCCTGATTGTAACATCAGAAAGTTTCCCAAAGATAACAAAAGTCCAAAACAGTGCGCAAATCCAAGTCCGTAGAAATGCCAAAATTAAAAACACCAACAAGTACTCCGTCCTAGTTAATATTAAAAGTGAAACAACGACTGCAACAAAAAGCCATTAGCGGGAAGACGGGATGTGACGGCGCACAGTGGTTCGTCTCCATACAAGAGGTCGGACGTAGGAACTTGAAACTAAAAATGATAGAATTTGAAAAATTTAATTATGCTATTGTGTTCGTCTAGTAAAGGACAACATTTTGTAACTTTTTTTCAACAAGGTTAATAGTTTAGGAATAAATCGAACAAAACCATTTTTACAATGGAACGCAACAAATAAACGTCTCTGTATCTCGCGCATCCCCTGGCATTTCGTATTACATTTCATATTTAGTTTGTGCTTATTATTATTATCCACATTTCTCCGGTGCGCCACTCGTGCACTTTCTAAGATATGACGAAAATAGATTTCGAAATATGCACAACTTTTATTCGAGTGTTTTACGGTTGAATACTAATAATTACAATATTTTATTATATAATAACTAGCAAAGACATGTACAAAACTACCGTAACACCAGGAATAACAAGTAAAAAGGGTCTGTACCATAACATACCTACGTAATAATTTACAAGCACACCATATTATAACTGCTAAATTACCCAGAATATCGATTAGAAAAAGTCGCCCGGTCGGTATCATAACACAGGTAATTATTATTATCGACCTTTTCTAATCGCTATTCTGGGTATTTTAGCGGCAATGGTTATTAAAATCATATATGTAGATTGCCCAGTTTCTGTACTTCTTGCGCCCATTTTAATATTTGTTGCATCGCTTAGTTTTAAAGATCTCCGTGGCCACATGGTTCTCCGCGTTTCAATGGCGCGGCCATATTCAAACCCTTATAACTTCTTAACCATTACTGACAAATTTATTGTTTTGGGAATCAACTTTTACAATTTTTTACATAATCTTGGCAGTTTTTAGGGTTCCGTAGCCAAATGGCAAAAAACGGAACCCTTATAGATTCGTCATGTCTGTCTGTCTGTCTGTCTGTCTGTCTGTCTGTCCGTCTGTCCGTCCGTATGTCACAGCCACTTTTTTCCGAAACTATAAGAGCTATACTGTTGAAACTTTGTAAGTAGATGTATTCTGTGAACCGCATTAAGATTTTCATACAAAAATAGAAAAAAAGCAATAAATTTTGGGGGTCCCCATACTTAGAACTGAAACTCAAAATTTTTTTTTTCATCAAACCCATGCGTGTGGGGTATCTATGGATAGGTCTTCAAAAATGATACTGAGGTTTCTAATATCATTTTTTTCTAAACTGAATAGTTTGCGCGAGAGACACTTCCAAAGTGGTAAAATGTGTGTCCCCCCCCCTCTAACTTCTAAAATAAGAGAATGATAAAACTAAAAAAAATATATGATGTACATTACTATAAAAACTGCCAACGAAAATTGGTTTGAACGAGATCTGGTCAGTAGTTTTTTTTTAGTACGTCATAAATCGTAAACCGCATTTTACCTTTCAAGTTTGTACGGAACCCTCAGTGCGTGAGTCCGACTCGCACTTGCCCAGTTTTTTTTTTTTTAGTTATTGTCATGGCCGCGCAGTTGAAACGCATACAATTTTGCATCGCGCAATACCTCCACGCGATTTAAACATATACAACAGTTAACAACATATAAGCATAACAACTCTTGGACAGTTGTCCAAACCAGACATAACACCCCATAACCTCCCTTTTCAACGAAGGTATGTGGAACTTTACACTCTTTTCCGCATACCTCCAAATTATTTTTCTAGAATTGTGATCGAGCTACGTGACGTCTTATCAACTCGCTACAACCTTCATAGAAGGAATAAAATAAGTATTAGCTTCACATGTCTTAAATAAGCCCCTAAATAAAATCGATATTTGACCCAGCCTGTCTCTTGGTTTCCTCCCTCCAGTGATGCCCTATGCCGAGGTCTGTATTCCACAGGAACTGATCTTAGCGTTTTGTCGCTTGGGTTTAGGCTTTCCATAAGTCTTGGCTGGAGGCTTTAATTTTATTAATGTTGCCACAGACAAGTCCGGTTAGACAGACGCCAACCTTATAGGTAGACCTCAAGAAGAGACTCAACATTCAGACTTTATTCTATTTTACTAGGGAGAGCTTCTCCCTAGTAAAATAGAATAAAAAAAATTTATTTGTTTAATTATGCCTTCTCCCGGAGAAGGCATAATTAAACAAAACTTGCTTTCAATCATCGTACATTATTATAATCAACAAGGGATTTAAAACTCAACAACTTCATCACCAACTCTAACTCTTCTACCATCATGAAACAAATGATAGTATTTTTCATCTAATTCTTTCAACTCTCGAGGATCAAATCTCTTATCTTTTTGCTTCCAATGCACTCGTATCATATGTCTCCTCACATCTCTGATTGTATGAAATTTATTTGAACATAATGGACAAATCTTACTCTTGTCCGAATGCTTCAACTTATGTACGTTCATAATACTTGATGACCGAAACTGGTCCCCACAAATTTCACAAGTGAATGGCTTTTCTCCCGTGTGTAAACGCAGATGCATTTTCAAAGAGCTAGAATTGGCAAAACTCTTCATACATACCATGCAGACAACGTTTCTCATGTTATGCGTTTCAATATGTTTTCTCAACAAATGTTTTCCGATGAAGTCTTTGCTGCATATATGGCAGACATAGGGCTTTATTTTTAAGTGGTGTCGGTTCATATGACATTCTAGTAGTGTATTGTTCCAGGTCTTATACTCACACAGGTTACATTTCATGTTAGGCTGTTGTTTTTTCATTCCTTCCTTAGGATTTCCTTCCATCAGATGTCGTTTCCAATGCCTGCGTAGTCTCGCGGGGTTGATCATTTTCTCACACTTAGGGCAAGGGACACTTTCTAAATGAACTTTCTGATGATATTTTAGTAAAGTGATATTTCGAAAAGATCTCCCACATGTTTCACAAGTTTCTACCGCATTCGAGTGCGTAGTTAAATGTTTTTTCAGCAGGATCTCTCTCATTTCTTTACCACAAACATGGCATGTGGCATATGGCCCTCTGTGTTTGCGGTTATGTGCTTGAAACTGTCTCAAAGTCGGATACTCTGCGTTGCAGATCATACATGGATATGTTACATCAGCACCATGAGATTTCATATGCTGCAACAAATCTCTTCTGTTATCAAACGGTTCTAGACACACAACACATTGCACATGTTTTACCCTGTTTTTAATTTCAAGGTCACTGTGAACTTTAACCATATGCTCTTTTCTTTTGGAATCTTTCAGGAACTTTTTATTGCAAAGGCCACATGGGAAGATATCTGCGCTATGTCTTCGTTTCACATGGTTCGTCAAACCATCAAAAGAATCAAACGATGCTGGACAGTTCTCACAAGCAAACACCCTTTTTATATCTTCACAGGATTCCACGTGACTTTCATAATTGATAATATTACTGAATTCCGAGTCACAAAACTGGCACACAAAACAGTTCTCGTGAAATCTAAGAATATGAGCTCTTAAGACCACTTTGGAATAAAACTGTTTTCCACATTTGTCACAAGTATATGGATGATGGTTTAAATGGTCCCGGTTTATGTGTCTAAGTAATATCTCTTTTCTTTTACAAACGTAGTCACAGTCAACGCATTTGATTTTGTCAGAATTGTTTAAGACCTGTTCTCTATAAGACTTCAAATACTTGTAATGCATGCAAGGCACTTCCTTACATTCCGGACAATTATGTTTACACTTATGGGACTTCAATTTGTTTGCAGTAAAAGTCTTCAGACACATCAAGCATTGCTGTTTGTCTTCTTTAATTTGTTGGCAGACTTTAGTGTGACTTTGATATGTTTTTAACGAATAAAATAATTCACATTTCAAACATTCAATCAAATTATCTCCATGGTTTCTTTTAAAATGGCCCAGTAATACTTTCTTGAGAAGTATTTTATGACAGAACTTGCATTTTACTTTCAAATGCAGTTTATGATGTGCTTTTAAATGTTCTTTATTTCTAAATAGTTTGCAACATGTTCTACATCGGAATATCTGCTTCGTACATTCCATTTTATGTATTTTCAAGGCTCTGTGTGTAGGTAGCATTGACAGACATCTCACACATTTGAATTTCTTTCTTATAATATTGGATTCATTGTTCTTTTCAAAAATTTCATTATTTTTGTCGGCCTGTATATTAGATTCATCTTTTACTTCAAGAGAGTCATTAATATTATTTTCTAATACAATAACAACATTTGTAATTTCAATTTTTGACTCTGGTAAGTGATTAAAAATATCATTAGATATGCTAAATAAATCGTTTACATAATTGTTAAAAATCTGGGATGTTTCTATAGCAGTTTCTATGAAAATGAAAGACTGGATTAGTTTTTCCAAACAGCTGTTGCATACATATGAACTTGCTAGGCTGTGATTGGCCTGGAATAACAAAAATAAATTATATATTAAAATTCTGCTTAGACATAAATAGGAAATAAAGAAATATGGGGCTGATTTATAACATTTATCTTTGCACATATAAAAACATCAGAACCTGGCAGGAGCATGCAATATTGTTAGCTAACCCACTTGTTGGACAAGTTAACAAATCATATTTAGTCATTTAAAGCTTAAATATTCCTGGTAATGTTATTCCTTTTTTGTAGTGAAAATTGACATTAGATAATAGGTAGGCACTTTAGCTCAGACATGAAAGAATACTCAAATTACACATACCTCTTTAAACACTACATCAATTAGACCCCGCAAAGGCTTCGCATGAGTTCGTTCATTAACAATAATCTCTAGGTCCTCATCGATGGTGCTCATACTTTCGTTACTTTCCAAGCATATTCCACAAAACTTCGAGCTGTGCAGAATATTTTTAAACTTCAATTTGATACTTTCCATCTCTTCATAGCCTGAGAATAAGAAAAAATATCATTTTACTGAATTTTTTATGTTTAAAACAATACAAATAATATTTACAACAAACTAGTAATGTCATTATTTGTTTTGATTTTTTAAGCTCCGATGAAAATTAGGATAAGTTTGTTTATGTTAGGGAATTTGTGTCTTAAATATCTTTATCATACCGAACAATAGGTATCCTGAGATTCTCTGACTGACATCACTATATTTGGAACATTTATTCAACAAATATGTCCATTGGATAAGATTGGAAATTAGTGATAACAGTTTTGGCAGTCGATATTTTTAGGATTTTACACCACCGGCAATGACCTTACCACAGAGTACATTTTTATGACCTTACGTAATAAAATCGAATTTATTCACTAGGGATTTATAGAGCAATAATTACATGAACATAATCGAAAACAACAAACATTGGTACATGGTACACCAATGACTGAACTTGACTTGGTTATTAAAATTGTTTATTTGTGAAATCGAACACGCTACGCTACGCTCTATGGATGAGGAAACAAGTGTTGCCAACTTTCACTTGGATTGGTTGATTGCAGACTGTCGTACCTAAACTCCCCCAACCCCATTGGTGATTCATCCTAAATAGGTACTCGTATAAAAGGAGAAACTGACTGACTGACAATGACTGACATATTAACACACAGCCAAAACTACAGGGTCTAGGAAAATTAAATTTTGCACTAGGTTTCCTTTTATGACATAGGCGAGCACTAAGAAAGAATTGCCCAAAGTTCACCCCCTAAGAGGATGAAATGGGGTCTAAAGTTTGTATGGAGAAACCAAATTTCACGCGGGCAAAGCCGCTGGTAAAAGCTAGTATTATTATATAATTCACAGGATTGGGTTATATAACCCAATCCTGTGAAACTCTGAAGAAAGTCTGAACAAATTATTTTTCTATGGAATTTGTAACTTTCAATAACAACATTCAGAAAAACGTCAGGACACTGACGTTTTTCTGAATGTTGTTAGTTGTTATTGAAAGTTACAAATTCACTACGAACTTACTAGCTGGCTGTATACTCTGTGGTACAAACAAACTTTGACATTTGTGCTATTTATGCTATAGTTTACTATTGCTATATACTCTTATTTGTGTGTTTATTTTTTCTTTTTTCTATATGATTTCTGAATATAACTTAGCAGAATAATTTCAGTGATTGTACCTATGTATAACGTTGAGTCCAGCACCGGACTCCGTTTTGTCCTCACATAGTTTAATAGATATATTGACTCAGTTACTCTTGGGAGATATTTGACTTTTATTATGTTGTTATTAGGTACCTACTACCTTTTTTAATAACGAGACAGTGACTCTTAAGTTAGTGAACCATCATGGGTAAGGGTCACAGAAGATGTGAAGTTTGCGGTATAAAGGAGGCTTGGCATACCGGAAACAAGTTGCTTTTTTCCAAGTTTCCACTGGATCCAAACCGGTGAGTAGGTACTATCTATGGTAAAACTGTATTATACACTTTTCGAATTTGTTAATTTTTAGGGGTTTATGTTCATTAACATCAACATATATTATTATCTAACTGTAAAATGATATTGGAAATAAATATGAAATAATCAGAGCATGAAACCAATTCACAGCAGTGAAGGTCGTAGTTAACTAAGTACATTTAATTATGATTACATGAACTAGTTATTAATTTGATTGCTGTTATCTAATAGGTAGTTAATTACTGATTATATGAGTACTATGAACTTAAAATAATTTTAAGTTATCAATTATTGATCAATTAAATAAACATGTAAAATTATTTCAAAAAAAGGGAATCTGACAGTTTAAAAATATCATGTGTAACTTTCAATTCATGAATAATTGAATACAAGCCTTGAAGTTGTAAATGATAATGATTGACCAAAAAGTAATAAAAAAAAATCAACTTTTAAATGTGTAGTTAAAAAAGTAATCCCATAATCGTGATTGTGACTACAATTTGTAGTTAGTAATCAAAATGTATAACTGCTTTTTATGATTATTTAATGTAATTTGTAGTTCTGATTACTAACTACAATATGTAGTCATAGTTATTAATTAGTACTTAGTTTTCATATTGCCCAACACTGATTAACAGTCAAACATAGTCAGTTACTTATAAGTAAATATTTATTTTCCTCTTCCAGTTGCCGAGAGTGGATAAAAGCAGTTGGTAATGAAGAACTAGTGCATCTACCAATAGAAAAACTGCATGAGCAGCGAAATGTTTGTGCTGACCACTTTGGAAAAAAGGATTTCAACAAAAAAGGCAATCGTCTGAAAAGACGTGCAATACCAACTTTGAATTTGAAGGCCTCACCTCTCACTGATGCACAATTGGCAGAATTTCCACAATATATGTATAAGCATTCGGAGTCAAATGGTAACTTTAATAATTACACTATTTTTTATCTCTATTATAATAATACTAACTAGTGCCAGCGACTTCGCCCGCATGATAGTAAAAAATTATACCATGGGAACATACTCCCAGGATAAAGAGTATCCTATATGCTGTTGCAGGGCTTGGTCTACCTGTATACAAAGTTTCATCGAAACCCATTCAGTAGTTTTTGCGTGAAAGAGCAACAAACAAACTTTCGTGTTTATAATATTAGTAGGATTAAATGAAGTCTGTTCATGTCATATAACAAATTATTATGATGACTACCTCTTTAGAGTAGTGCTTGCAAGCACTACTGCTGAGTATCACATCCTGGGTTCGATTCTTAGGACTGCCTGGAGCCTGGATTTGTGCCCGATTGATGGCAATAGGCCCAACTCACTCCTTATTATATGGGACTTAAACAAAACTTGCGAAATGCTGCACAAGGGGTGATGTTATGTTATCAAGTTATAAAAAATAAACAGGCGCAACAGGATTCATATTAAGTACTTAACTGTCAATTAAGGTTATTGAGAAAAAAAATCTTAAGTAGACTGACAGACAGACAATATTCTCTGCAGCAAATAATTTGTTGGAAGCACTCTCAAAACATTTTTGATATAATTTAAACTTTCAACAGCAAGACACCAAAACTGCCTTATTTTCGTTCTAGAACATTGTCCACCAGCTACTGAAGAGAAAGAAAATATCCAAGAAGTGCAATCTGGTACGTAATTAATACCTATACTCCCATCTGTTTAGACTGAATGTAAGCAATCTTGACATGTCTTCAGCACCGCCGTGTCCTCGTGGGGGCGATCGGCGTCAGTGATCTCTCGCGCCGGGCCTTGGTACAGGCCATGGTCCGGAGCGAGGAGTGGAAGGCGGTCGCCTCCTTCTGCGAAGCAGTAATGCTAGCAAAGGAGGCGGCCGCACGCGCAATGGGCGCAAAGAGCTGCTCCGATCTACTCCACTTTAATGGTTTGTATTTTTTTCCAGATGATTGCAGTAAAAGTGGGGATTATAGTCAAACGTTTTTTAAGGACGCGCAAAATGTTGCGAGTCCAAGAAATAACATCGATGATAATGATGGTTAGTAAAAATAGGTTGTGTAATTGTAAGTCAATAAGTTAAAATTAAAAACGTAATTTACAAATTGTTTTTCAGGAGTCATCGATAATAGCAAAGATGATACTGATATGTCACAGTCTCTATTACAACAAAATCATAATAAACGAAAATATATAACACAAAAAGAAATAAACGAAGAAGAAAATACTCAAAATCATAACACGAATGATAATAACAGCAAGAAAACAAAAATTGAACATGCCGATGACGAAGTAAATGATAATATAATATGTAACCATTGCACTTTCGACGAGGAACTTGGTAAAAGAAATATCAATTTTGGTAATTTGCTCATAGAAGAACTGCAGCATTTACCTCCATGTATGAGATCCGAGGCATACATTAATATTTTAAATTATGTGCGATCACTTAAACATAAGCATAGAAAGCAAATACACTAGATTTATTTAATTACCAATCATGTTTTTTTTTAAGTTGCTTGAGAACATAACTGCTACAGATTTTGCACGTCATAAAACCTCTGAGTGCGATAAAAAAGATCGAAACACACCTGCAAAATGCGCATTATGCTCTTGCGATCACCCAGCAAATTATAAAGGTTGTCAAATTTATAAGGAGTTTGTTACTCGGAGACAAAACCCTAACCCAAAGTAAAAAAAAAAACACAAACCAGCCTAACACCAGATTACCAGTCACTTCAGTCACCGCTCCAGAACCACGCTTGCCACATCTGTGACAAAAACTACGCTCAAGCTGAAGCTGAAAATTCTAAACCATCAACATTAACCTATGATAATAATCTTAATCATTACCGTATGAATCCTGCCCTAGAAAACATCATTTTAAAACAAAGCGAAAAGATTGATTTTCTAATTTGAAAAGCCACAAAGTCAATGACTCAACAATTTTTTTTAAAAGAGTAACCATGAGGTTTCTTGTTGGTTCTTCTCCATAGAAAACGACCAATTTGGAACCGTGCACTAGCTTCTGACGTTTTATAAGTGCCCATGCAGGCCCTATGTGAAATCTATGTGAAAAACTTTTGACTTTGACTTTGAAACCTCAACAATGTTTCCCTCCAATCAGATCAGGCAACTCATGGGCACTTACGGATTCAGAAAAAGTAGAAGTATTTGCAGCCCATCTAGCGAATGTATTCAAGCCCAATGAAAGTGATGACCCTGATGACCCAGAAATAGATGCATTCCTAAATCAAGAGACCCAACTGAATGTTCCTTTGCGACCATCTCCCAAGAGATTTAGCCTAGGAGATCTTTTATTTATTTATTTTATTTATTGGTGGTTGGTTAAAGAAGGTTAACAATTTCTTACAAACTGAATGTTCTAAGTTCCGTCCCTGAAAAGGTATACATGCTGTATGCTAGTACCTAGTCGCGCAAGCACGGCTGCTGATCGTGGGGAAGAAAATCTCCTACTTTCCTTATTTACCATTGAACTGAACAGGATTTTTCTGTGGCATAATTACCGTTTTATAAATAAATCTTAAAAGTTACTAAGGTATTTAATTTAATAGCATAGCAGACCATGCCACTTCGGTCGCGACTCTACAGTTATGCATGAGACTGGTGGACCAACACCGTGCCTTAGGGTTAATGTTACATGATCAGATTTATTGGCACTAGTTTTTATTCTTCACTTGTTTTACCAGCTACTAATTTCATCAAGGCAACAGGATCTTTATTCCTGGCTAGATGACTGTATCATCAGAGTGGGTGGCAATTTTATTCAGTGAAGCGGAGCGGAGAAGTTAAAAGTGGCAAGTATTTGCATTGAAGCGAATGGAGTGGAAAAAACAGAGAGTAATAGTGAAAGAGCAGTGGTGGCCGAGTGGTAACGGCCCCGACATACGAATTGTAGGTCGCGGGTTCAAACCCAGCCAGGCGCATTACTTTGTGTAATTTATTTCATCACCACTGCTCTCAAAACGGTGAAGGAAAACATCGTGAGGAAACCGGCATGTCCTAGAACCAAAATATTCGAAGACATGTGACATTCACCAACCCGCACTGGGCCCGCGTGGTGGATTACGGCCCATTCCCTCTCCTAGAGAGAGGAGGCCTGAGTCCCAGCAGTGGGAACATTAAAATGCTGATTATGCTTATGCTTATGAATGGAGTTGAGCTACCCTCCGCTCGGTACTAGACTCCGTTCTTTCCGGCTCGAGGTCGCGTGTTCATTTGTTTTTTCCACTGATGCGGAGTGGAGATTTCGAACACTGTGATTGGCCAATTCAGGGTCTGCTCCTCGTTACTCCAACTAGCTCTGCTTCATTAAAGCGGCCACCCCACTTCACCCTAATGAAAACATGTCTTGCCACTTTTCACTGCTCTTCTTCGCGTCAGTGGACTTACTTAAGTACCAACTTCCGCTAGACCTGCAGTGCAGGTGTCCTGACTTATCTAACGAAGATGTGGAACTACCCTCTTTGACTTAGAACAGTCTACATAGAGTACTTTGTACAGGACAAACATTTACAAAAACAAGTGTACTACAGGGCTATCTCTTACAGACAACCTTTGGATATACTTACTGAACAAAAGGAAAAGATATATATATATATATAGGGTGACTGGTAATTAGTGACCGTTACTTAAACACGTGATTGTACTCATGATTACAAACAACTTTCCCAAAGAAACTTTTTTTATATACTCACTAGTTTGTAGGTACATTCACTGATTATGAGAATATAAAAATAACTCGGTCACTAATTACCAGTCACCCTATATGTTATATTCATATTCTTTAGAACTTGAGAAGTTATTAAGAATAATTTTTCTAACACAAAAAGGATAAAAAGCTTACCTAAAGTTTTCTGAGTACTCTTCTTGACTTGATGAGAAGTTTGTGATATATTCTGGGGGTCTGATGAGTCTGTGTCTGCAGTACTTTGAGAAGCAGGTATTACTTGCTCACACGCTATTGTTTCCGGAGCTAAAATATTAATAAATGATTATCACTCAATGTAGATCATGCCTATATATGACACTAGCTTTTGCACGCGGCTTCGCCCGCATACATAAAATATAGCCTATGTCACTCATGAAAAAAGCAGCATTCTATCAGTGAAAATATTTTCGCAATTGGACCACTACTTTCAGAGATTACCTCCTACAAAAAAAAAACTGGGCAAGTGCGAGTCAGGCTCGCACCCTGAGGGTTCCGTACATACTTACCTATGTAAATAGTTCAATTCCGGAATGGACTCTCAGAAGATTTGTCCGAATATCAATAAAAAAAAATTGTGACTTAACAACAAATTTACAGATTTATTCCTATACTTGTGCTATAAGACCTTGCTTTATGCCAAATTTCAGGATTCTGGGTCAACGGGATGTACCCTATGAATTTTGATTTCCTCGAGAGTGTTGAAATGTATGTTGTTTTTTTCCCCGCGTAAACCGAAGTATCTTTTTTTTTCGTTAACTTCCAAGTTTGATTTTTTACAGCTTCAAGAGTCCGCAGACTTGACTAAATGGTTTTAATTTCAACTCGATACCTCCACGCGTTCCCGAGATAAAGGGTCTTGACAGACAGACAGACAGACGGACGGACAACAAAGTGATCCTATAAGGTTTCCGTTTATTTCCTTTTGAGGTACGGAACCCTAAAAACAAACTCATTAATATTAGATAAGGTTAAACTTTTTTTTTTAATTAATGTAAACTATTTCTTGTTTACTATCCCACCTGATGGTAAGCAGTGATGCAATCGTTGATGGTGACGCGCACTAGTTTATTAAAAGCCTATTCACGGGAATCATCCAAATACTTCTGTCATTCAATCATTCAATGGAGGGCGTGTTAGACTTTTACTGACTAAAACCACACCTGTGTCCTTCAGTTGCCCTTTGCGTTCTGGGACTACGGGTTTCTAGCGGGCATGGGCCCTGCTGGACCCCTACGGTTTGCTGACATTACATTGAGGAGCGAATAGGTCAATACGCGCAGTTGACGACTGGGCTCGGTCCGGTCGATTACCGGACGGCCGGTGAACTACCCATTGCCGACATCCGCCAGCCCGTGACGACGTTCCCGGACGGAAAGACCGTAGCAGGCAAATTGTTCCAGGTCCTTTGATGTTTTTTGTGAACTGTTTATAATATAAAGCTTCTTTATGAGCGTAAAGAAGTCGGCTCAGTTTGTAGCACTTCACCACCAGGGCCAGGGGAAGTTGAGCATTGCCCGGACTGTGTTGTTATACTGTTGCGTGCATGTATGGGTTGTTTCGTGTTTATTATTATTATATCTGATCTAGCCTATACTGTCCCACTGATGAGCAAAGGCCTCCCTCCATTCCATTTTTTTTTCCATATAATTTTAGAGTTTAATTAAAAAAATAATGAGGACCTATATTTAAAACCAAAAATTACTTACCAATATTTTCTTCTACAATTGTTTTTTCTGGAGGGCTGCTAGGTGTCACATCAAATAACTGGTGAAGCGATTCATCATCATCATTATTATCATCTTCCTGCCCTTGCCCCGTTTCATTTAGGGTCGGTGCAACAGGTTCAGGAGCTAGAATAAAATATGAAGATAATAATAATAAACCTTTTATTCAAACAGTAGGTATTACAATTTATATGACTTTTTGCTACTGCATGTATGTCACTGATTGACAAAGGCCTCCTCCAACTGTTGCCATTTATCTCTGTCATTTGCAAGTCTTGAAAAAAAATTGTGACGTAACAACAAATTTACAGTTTTCAGATTTATTCCTATACTTGTGCTATAAGACCTTGCTTTATTTTTTTTATTAATGATAGGCTTGCGTTTCCAGGGCCGCGCCGACCCCCCACAGCGCCTGTGTGCGAAACCTATGAAGCACCTCTTTTTTCACGAATCTTCATGTTTTAAACTTATGTTTTTTTTTATTATTTGTTAATTTTGACCGAAATAAATGTTCTCCAGTTTTATATACTTAGACTAGCTGAGCCGGCAAACGTTGTTCTGCCATATAAATAAAAAAAAAAAAAAAAAAAAAAAAGATGTTGGCCGATTCTCAGACCTACTCAATATGCTCACAAAATTTCATGAGAATCGGTCGAGCCGTTTCGGAGGAGTTCAAGTTCGAACACCGTGACACGAGAATTTTATATATTAGATAATATTTTTCTAAATAGGTAAAGCCCAAAGCGTAAAATTAAACTACACACGTGAATAAATTATCTTAGAAGACTTGTACAATAAGCGCATTATGTTTTGTTATTTACAAGGCATATGTTGCGCCTATTGTACGGTCAAAAGCAAAAGTGCATAGGTACTCATCATCTTCCTGCCCTTGTCCCATCTTATTTGGGGTCGGCACAACATGTTTTTTTCTTCCATTCTATCCTGTCAACCGTCATGCTATCACTAACTTGACCACTATCTTACCTGATGGTAAGCGATGATGTGGTCGACGGGAAGTACCCTATGAATTTTTATTTCCTCGAGAGTGTCGAAATGTACGTTTTTTGTCTGTATAAGGTTTCCGTTTTTTCCTTTTGAGGTACGGAACCCTAAAAACAAACTAGCACTATGATATTAGATAAGGTTAAACTTTTTTTTAAAATTAATTTAAACTATTGCTTGTTTACTATCTCACCTGTTGGTAAGCAGTGATGCAATCGTTGATGGTGACGCGCACTAGTTTATTAAAAGCCTATTCATCCAAAGTCTTCTGTCAATCAATCATTTAATGGCGGGAGGGTGTGTCAGACTTTTACTGACTAAAACCACACCTGTGTCCTTCAGTTGCCCTTTGCGTTCTAGGACTACGGGTTTCTAGCGGGCATCGGCCCTGCTGGACCCCTACGGTTTGCTGACATTACATTGAGGAGCGAATAGGTCAATACGCGCAGTTGACGACTGGGCTCGGTCCGGTCGATTACCGGACGGCCGGTGAACTACCCATTGCCGACATCCGCAAGCCCGTGACGACGTTCCCGGACGGAAAGACCGTAGCAGGCAAATTGTTCCAGGTCCTTTGATGTTTTTTGTGAACTGTTTACAATATAAAACTTCTTTATGAGCGTAAAGAAGTCGGCTCAGCTTGTAGCACTACACCACCAGGGCCAGGGGAAGTTGAGCATTGCCCGGACTGTGTTGTTATACTGTTGTGTGCATGTATGGGTTGTTTCGTGTTTATTATTATTATTTCTGATCTAGCCTATACTGTCCCACTGATGAGCAAAGGTCTCCCTCCATTCCATTTTTTTTTTTAATTTTATTTTTTGAGAGTTCAATAAAAGACCTATATTTAACCAAAAATTACTTACCAATATTTTCTTCTACAATTGTTTCTTCTATAGGGCTGTTAGGTATCTCATCCATCAACTGCTGAAGTAATTCATCATCATCATTATTATCATCTTCCTGCCCTTGCCACGTTTCATTTGGGGTCGGTGCAACAGGTTCAGGAGCTAGAATAAAATATGAAGATAATAATAATAATAAGCCTTTTATTCAAACAGTAGGTATTACAATTTGTATGATTTTTTGCTACTGCATGTATGTCACTGATTGACAAAGGCCTCCTCCAACTGTTGCCATTTATCTCTGTCATTTGCAAGTCTTGAAAAAAAAATTGTGACGTAACAACAAAGGATCATGACCAACGATGTATGGAAATCCGTCTTAAGTTGAAGCACAATAAATGTTTATTTAATATAGACTACGCTTTACATACTATTAAATAAAAGTGTTCATTTTCACACAAACACCCGAGTTTTAAAGTAATTAAACAAAAACGGAGATAACCCACAAATTATGTCTAACCAACTCGCAACTTGTAAAATGACCACAGATCACTCAAGTAGGTACAAAACAACATTGTTAGTTATCATCCGTCTGTCATCTGGCTTGACAGCTGCATCTGCGTGAGACGAAACACAAAATAAATATTATATTATCGGAACGATAAAATACATATACAGTACGTTATGGTATTACTAATTACTTAGCTATTTAAGATATTGATATCATTTTTGTGATGTTTTTGTCTAAAGGTTCACACTTACGTACAAAGAGTATAGTAATATAATATAGCTTACGTAACTCGTACAAATGAAGAGAACGAAACGTCAATCATGACTGGAAATGTACCTAGCAATCGTTAATTTACTGTTTATCTTAAAATCATAATTCCGGATACGAAAACAGAATTCCTGAAGTGAAAAGCTGTAAAAAAATAAGCAAATAATTTCTATATTAATTTGATTTTCGTTCACGCATCTTTGCTAGACTGCTTTTGGTCAATCTCCTTTACAGTTTTCAGATTTATTCCTATACTTGTGCTATAAGACCTTGCTTTATTTTTTTTATTAATGATAGGCTAGCGTTTGACCACCATCTCACCTGATGGTAAGCGATGATGTGGTCAACGGGAAGCACCCTATGAATTTTTATTTCCTCGAGAGTGTCGAAATGTACGATTTTTGCCATATAAACCGAAATATCTTTGTTTTTTATTTTTTACAGCTTCAAGAGTCCGCAGACTTGGTATAAGGTTTTAATTTCAACTCGATACCTTCACGCGTTCCCGAGATAAAGGGTCTTGACAGACAGACAAACAGACGGACGGACAACAAAGTGATCCTATAAGGGTTCCGTTTTTTTCCTTTTGAGGTACGGAACCCTAAAAACAAACTACCTCTTTATAATATTAGTGTAGATAAGGTTTTAATAACTTTTTTTGTTATTGATGTAAACTATTGCTTGTTTACTATCCCACCTGATGGTAAGCAGTGATGCAATCGTTGATGGCGACGCGCACTAGTTTATTAAAAGCCTATTCACGGGAATCATCCAAAGTCTTCCTCATTCAATCATTCAATGGCGGGACGGCGTGTTAGACTTTTACTGATTATAACCACACCTGTGACCTTCAGTTGCCCTTTTCGTTCTAGGACTACGGGTTTCAAGCGGGCATCGGCCCTGCTGGACCCCTACGGTTTGCTGACATTACATTGAGGAGCGAATAGGTCAATACGCGCAGTTGACGACTGGGCTCGGTCCGGTCGATTACCGGACGGCCGGTGAACTACCCATTGCCGACATCCGCAAGCCCGTGACGACGTTCCCGGACGGAAAGACCGTAGCAGGCAAATTGTTCCAGGTCCTTTGATGTTTTTTGTGAACTGTTTATAATATAAAGCTTCTTTATGAGCGTAAAGAAGTCGGCTCAATTTGTAGCACTTCACCACCAGGGCCAGGGAAGGGAATTTTAGAGTTTAATTAAAAAAATAATAAAGACCTTTATTAGAAAACCAAAAATTACTTACCAATATTTTCTTCTACAATTGTTTTTTCTATAGGGCTGTTAGGTGTCTCATCCATCAACTGCTGAAGTGATTCACCATCTTCCTGCCCTTGCCCCGTTTTATTTGGGGTCGGTGCAACAGGTTCAGGAGCTAGAATAAAATATGAAGATAATAATAATAATAAGCCTTTTATTCAAACAGTAGGTATTACAATTTGTATGACTTATTTCTTTTTAGATAGGTATTCATGCGAAAATAGTACAAAAAGAGGACTTATGATTGTTTAATTTGAACTATTATTAGTTTTCAAACTGAAGTCCTTATTAACACTACCTATAAGTAAAGTAATTATAATAAAGTGACAGCAAAAATATCACTTACACTTTCAGTAATTCTATATTTTTGTCTGGGTTTGGTGATTACAACTCGAGACGAAAAAATTAAATGACGCAGCTTTTGCTAGTCTTTCATTTCTAAAGGGCCTATTACACTACGCGTTATTCAGACAGTTCTAGTCCATGTAGCGTCACTCAAAAAAAAAAGAGCAACTTACGCCAATGTCGTGTAAAGGAATGAAACAGAACGATGAGATACATAGAAACACATAGACTAAGGCCCGTATTACAGAACCTTACTCAAGTACAATGCGTTCCAAATAAGAATAGGAATGACGCCATGTTGTGACGTCACGTCATACTGTCAAATCGCAAGAAATTGGGCAAAATTGAAGAACTCAGAGATAAGCAAAATTGAAAAACTGGATTCTGAATAAACTATTTTCGTTCACAGTTCGTAAATAAATTAAATTTTAAAATTTTCTTGTTTTGCTCACCATAATAATTCTTCGATTTGACAGTATGACGTGACGTCACTACCTGTCAATCGATCCTATTCTTATTTGGAACGCATTGTACTACGTAAACTGCGTTCAACCGATTACTGCTTGAGCGAAGAATCTCGACTTAGGCGTTCAGTTTATTTTAGAACTATCCTCAAATTCAAATCAAACGAAACTACGCTTGAGTAGAGATTTTGATCTCTGATTTAAATCCACAATTTCCATGAGATTCTATGCTCAAGCGTGGTCTCGACTACACTTGCGAAAACAAAGATCAAATCTCGCCTCAAGCAGAGATTCCGAGCTGATTGTGATTTTAAAATAAGGACACATTGAGTGGAGCTCACTCAAGCACTGTTCTATAATACGTAAAAAATGTCATTTTAAAGTGACGCTGCTCAGGTGATTATTGATTGTAGTTTCTCTGCTCAAGTCAAGTTCTAAAATGAAAACTCCAACTGAGACTCGTTTTAAGTAATGCTTGGGTCTTGATTGTAGTTCTATAATACGGGCCTAAGACTGTCTGAATAACGCGTAGTGTAATAGAACCTTTAGGCTTAAATTATATTTTATTTTATGAGTTGGATATTTGCTTCTATCAAATTACCTTCAGAAAATACAAAAACGACCATAATTAGTTGCATAAATTTAAAACAAAATTATTTTTACGAATATTTTCGGTTTTTTGTTCAATATCGGTTGCGGTACCTCACTATTTATGAAATGAAAAACTGGGCAAGTGCGAGTCTGACTCGCGCACTGAGGGTTCCGTACAAACTTGAAAGGTAATTTGCGGTTTACGATTTATGACGTATTAAAAAAAAACTACTTACTAGATCTCGTTCAAACCAATTTTCGGTGGAAGTTTATAAGGTAATGTACATCATATATTTTTTTTAGTTTTATCATTCTCTTATTTTAGTAGTTACGGGGGGGGGGGACGACGACATTTTACCACTTTGGAAGTGTCTCTCGCGCAAACTATTCAGTATATAAAAAAATGATATTAGAAACCTCAATATCATTTTTGAAGACCTATCCATAGATACCGTACGTATGGGTTTGACGAAAAAAAAATTTTGAGTTTCAGTTCATTTTTTTTCTATTTTTTGTGAAAATCTTAATGCGGTTCACAGAATACATCTACTTACCAAGTTTCAACAGTATAGCTCTTATAGTTTCGGAAAAAAGTGGCTGTGACATACGGACGGACAGTCAGACACATGACGAATCTATAAGGGTTCCGTTTTTTGCCATTTGGCTACAGAACCCTAAAAAATATGCAACCGCAGAGTACCATTTATTTATGGAGAAAAGCACCTTATAAATAAAAATGTCATGCTTCTGGCTGAGCATTATTCCAGTCACTGTGGCACAACTGTCACAAGATGAGTAATGTTAATCAATCTCGGCCTAAGAGTTTTGGTGAACTCACCTTTTGATGTAGATGGTAAATTTTCAACTTCCGAACTACCAGTGTGGGTAAATTTTGCAATGGATAGTATTCCTGCAACAAGAAAGGTAAGGCAACTTTAATACAATCAAAACATACTTTCCACCAAACAATGAGGTAATGGAGCAGGTAAAACACTTAAAAGTGTTATAATGACACCCACATTGAATTGCTTCAAGATCAGACTGGATAAAATTTCCAAATCATATTGAGTCCCAACAAATATTGTCTTTCATACTAATTTCCAAGTCATATTTTTTAAACTTAACTGGGTTAATGTTATAAAACTTGCAAAATTAAAATGCCAAAAAATGCTAAATATAGGTATAAGTAATACCTACATAAACCAAAAATATTAAAAAAAAAATGTTTCAAAATGTAGGAACTCGTAAACATACTGTTAAAGTTTGCATAGCTTTTTTGAATTATGTATCATTGGATATATCAAAATAGTACCAATTATTTGTATAGCACCTACTAACTAGTAATGCACCTACCTGGCAAAAGTAATGTTGGTATGGCTATGTTAGAAATTTGGTTATAACGGCAACAATATTTCACTTCAAAATGAGCATGGCATACTCGACGAAGCTTGTAAATATTTTCATTACTAAGGCTCAAAATCTCTCCACCAATAGCATAGACCCATGCTCTAAAACGAGCAATGTCTTTTTCAGGGTTTGGAAACTTATGAAGAACTCTGTGGGAATCTGAAAAAAGAAGTTTCATTGAGTAAATTGCAATCTAATAGAATTAAATTTGTTAGTTATGGGTAGGTAAATGTTACAGAAGACAAACTTGTGAATAAGTCACAAGTTTTTTTTTTTTTTTTTAAATGATAAATGATAAATGATATTTATTTTGTAAATAGGTTTAAAAAAACACTTTTACACGTCAATTTTTTTTTTCGTCATTTTTAAACTAGATGAGGCCGGTGTTTCCTAGCTGACTACCCTGAGAAGAAACACCGAAACAAACTCAGGGGTCAAAGTCTCTTTTAAAGTCCATACAGTAAATATGTAATGGTCAAATCACATGAGAACCATACAGATTTGTCTGAAATGGTCTTTTGAAGAAAGAACCTTACAGATTTGAGTGGACCTGTCCAGTCAGTGCAAGCATTTGTCAGTATTCGTAAAGCTCAACTCAGGACTACTAAGGAGCTCAACTACTTGACGAACAATACCAAGGAAAGGACATTTGGGTAGGCCGCAGAAAATACTCAAATTGCCAGACATACGTTAAAATTACTGAAAAGGAAAAAAAAGCAATCAACATAGTCCTCACGTTCACAATAATAAAAAGAAAAATATTGTTTACAATACTAAGTAAACATTGATGTCAAAAATTAATAGAGAAAGAGAAAAAAAAAAAAAGTCTAATTGCAAAATAAAAATAATCTACAATATCAAATTGTAATAAATAATAATAATAAAAAGCAAAATTGAAATTAAAAACAAAAAAGAAAAAAAATAATAATAAGACAACAGTTGCAGTGCGTACTGGAGCAGGTCAATCCCAAGCCTTTTGGTCCTCAACATAGTCCTTTATAGTGTAAAAGGCCTTTTGGCAAAGTTTTCGCTTTACAAATAATTTGAATTTATTAAGGCTTAGTTGTTGAATATGACTAGGAAGTTTATTATAGAAGTGTATGCATTGGCATCTAAATGAGCCCCCTATTTTTTTCAGCCTGGTTGTAGGAACCACAAATTTGTGTTTGTTCCTAGTATTAAAAATTATGAACATCACTGTATTTTTTAAACATGTTTATATTTTTATGTACATACAAAATATTCTCGTAAATATACTGTGAAGGTACAGTCATTATATTAATTTCTTTAAATTTATCTCTGAGGGAGTATCTGGGACTTAATTTATAAATCGAACGAATAGCCCTTTTTTGCAAAACAAAAATTGACTGTATTTCGGCGGCATTTCCCCACAGTAGAATACCGTACGACATGACACTATGGAAATAGCTAAAGTAAACTAAACGGGCAGTCTCTACATCAGTTAAATTTCGAATTTGTCTAACAGCGTATGCTGCAGAGCTAAGTTTTTTTGATAATTTCTCTATATGTGGGCCCCACTGAAGCTTAGCATCTAGAGTTATGCCCAAGAACACTGTATTATCTTCAGGACTCAACTCTTTACCTTTTATTAGCACACTAGTTTCTACTTGCCTAACATGAGGCATGGTAAACTTTATACATTTAGTTTTTTTTTCATTAAGTAGAAGGTTATTTACATCAAACCAGTGTACTATTTTTGAAAGTGTTATATTTATATCGTCAGTAACCGGCTGCTGACGTTTAAGTTTAAACAAAAGTGAAGTGTCGTCTGCAAACAACACTATGTTATGGTTATCGTCTATGAGGTAAGGTAAATCGTTTATATAAATAAGAAACAAAAATGGGCCAAGAATTGAGCCCTGGGGGACACCCATTTTTACTACAGATCCAGGAGATCTTTTTCCGTTTACATCAACTCTCTGAATCCTTTCACTCAGATATGATGTAAGAAGATCCAGGGAGGAGTTCCGGATTCCGTAATGGTGTAGTTTCCTGATTAATGTTTCATGGAGAACGCAATCGAAGGCCTTTGACAAATCGCAAAAAATGCCCAGGGCATCGCATTTGTCTTCCCATGCATTATAAATATGTCCTAAAAGTTCAACACCGGCATCGGTTGTTGAACGACCCCTTGTAAAACCAAATTGTTTGGTATGTAATAATTTATGTCTGTTAAAAAATCTTTGTAGTTGCTCTAAAATAAGTTTCTCAAATATTTTACTAAAAGTGGGTAGCACTGAAATGGGTCTGTAATTCGTGGGGTCAGATGTACTACCCGTTTTGAACAATGGAATTATTTTACTATTCTTCATTAGATCAGGAAACTCACCGCGATCAATACAATTATTAAAAATAAAAGCTAAAGAAGGAGCTATAATGTGGATTATAGACTTAACAACTTCCACAGAATTACCCCATAAATCTGCAGTCTTTTTTATATTCAGGGAGTTAAACGTCTTAATAATATCTACATAAGTCACATGTTCGAAATTAAAATCAGAATCGCAAACTTTAACATTTTCTTTAAGCAGAGACTCTGCAGCAGTGGGTGACGAGTTCAGAGATTTTGTTGTCGATATGGGGATCTCTGAAAAGAAGTTCTCAAAAGCCGCGGCAACCTGTGAGTCCGATGTGATCACATTGTCATTAATTACAAGTATATAGTCACTAGATGGTCTTGTAGACCTTCCAGTTTCACTATTTATAACATTCCAAGTAGTTTTAATTATATTATTACTGTTTTTAATTTTGGAACTTAAATAACGCGATTTCGCTACAGAACAAATTTTTTTAAATAATTTTGAATAATTTCGCACATGTGAACTAAATTCAGCAGTATTAACAAGAACTCTTTCATCATACAATTCGTAAAGCCGAGTTCTACTTTTATGAATACCAGTGGTAGCCCATTCACAGAACGAAACGTTACTATTAACCGAAATAGTCTTAGGTATAAAAGTAGAATTAAATTGATTACAGTACATGTTAAAGAAACCTTCATATTGGTTATTGAGATCATCATATGTAGACAAGTCTGGTAAATTATTAATGAGTTTAGTTTTAAAAGTTTCTAAACGACGTATTCTACGGGTTCGAAAAAACACCAAGAATGACATAAATAAACAAATTGTGGAACGCCCGACGATGACGTTCCTTTACCAAAATAATTTATAGGGTGCCAATATTTTGCTTGAAGTATAATTTGCAAACCACGTAATAATTTTACGGAAAATCTTCAATTAAAGAAAGTAATATTAATTACAACTCAACTTTTTCTTTCCGGGGGGTAGAAATAAAAATAATTTCACTAAACAATGTCACTTTTCTTTGGCGTTACATTAAAATGCGTGAAATGAAACGGATACTTATTTGGTATTTGGCAGTATTGCTATAAAAATATATAAATATAAAATTTGTATTAGTTTATTTAATTTCGTTTATAGTAAGTTTATATAGTTAAAATTATATACATCTTCAGAAAATATTTTGTGAAATTTTTAAAATTTTAACATCCATGAAAAGGGTACGGGTACGCCATCTGTTGAGCAACGACCGAACCAAACCCCGAGCCTTTTGGTCCATACAAAATAAGAATGTACTAAGTGAAAAGACCCTGGCTAACGCTCTTTGGTTACAGGCACAGTTACAGCAATACATAAAAAGGTATTCTGTGGTGGTTACAGCAAAGCGTTAGCTTTACATACTCTTTGGTTACATTACGGCAGCCAGCTTGACATTTATGTATAGACAGACAGATTAGTCAGTGATAGGCGTATGTAACTCTTTACTGAACTGACTCACTGTTCGGAAAGATTAGGACAACAGTAAAGTTTTAAATGCATAATTTGGAACACTGAAACTTTCTTTACCTTATGTGACCTGCAGTCTTTTGAAATTTAAATTAAAACGTAAATAGTGTAAATATAATTAATAACTGTGCTAAAAATATATATTTAAAATTATTCTTAAATAAAATTCAATTAAACAAAACTATTAGTGTATATGACGCGACGTAATAGATCACGATCCATAACAGTCAGGGTCTGTGTCTGTAATTCTGTATCTTTTGAGCCAATGTTCCAAATGTTCCAAATGATACATAATATTATCTAACATTTCTATTCTTTGTATCATTTGAGCCGCTCGCTGTTCCAAATGTTCCAAATGATACATTTCACTGTTCCGGAACATTTCAGTGATTCAGGTGCAAATGTTCCAATCGCAAAGATGACACACTTTGCCCACGCCTACTTTCAACCGGCGCTAATGACAAATGGGCTTGTTGAAAAAAATTCGATACATCGATATATCAATAATTGTTAATTCGATATTTTCAGCCGATATACAATTTTGATCCGATACATCGATATATCGATACAAAATATTCAATATCTAAAATCGTATTAAAAACTTTTTTTTTACAAAAATAATTTATTAGCAGAATATTTAACGGATTTCAAAGCCATAAAGTTTGACCGATATATCGGCATTTTTTACTAGATATATCGATGCCGTTATTGATATTTTTATAAATATCGATATTTTTCATCACTGCCGACATCCCTTTTGACAACGGAATGACAATGAAAAAAATTGTTTTGAACTTTTGAATAGGATTTTGCCATCGTGCATCGTCTGGGTGAGATTAAGCACGCGATTCTTAACCTCACAATTTATTTTATCTGTTTTTGGTGTTGAGTCTATTGTTTTGTGTCGTCTGGTGTTGGAATCTAGTTATAAGGTTAGTAATTTAAGTTTTTTTGGCACTCATTTCCGAAGGAAATGAGTGCCGAAGAACCCCCTGACGGGGGTGGAGGGTCACCTCCAGATATGGTCGTCGAGTGCTCTCAAGACACTGATGACTGCCTCGCTAGACCTGAACCGAGAAAGCGCCCCGGAGGTCCTGAGATCTTTGTCGACGTGAAAAGAAATAAGCCGCCGTCGGACTCTATTCAATCCGTATTCACGAAACCAGGTTTTGAGAGCGACTCCAAAATGCTTTATAGCGAAAATGATAAAGCACCTTTCAAGGTATTTGTTTCCAGAATGGAAACAGACCCTAAACAAGGTTTAACCTTGAATTCACTTAAGTTTGCCCAGTTTATTTTCAAAAAAGGCTTTGAAGGGGTGGTTCAAGGCAGCGTCAAGTCCATGGGTCGGAACAGGATGTCTGTCGATTTTAAAACATTCAACGACGCCAATAATTTTGTTAACAACACTATTTTACGGGACAACAATTTTACAGCTGTCATTCCTCGCTTTCAAGTGACTCGCATGGGTGTTGTAAAAGATATTCCCACTGACTGGACTCTCGAGGAATTAGTTCTTGGCATTGAAACTCCCCACAACTGTGGAGAAGTTATCAAAGCTAGGAGGCTCAATTTTAAAAATAGAAAAGAGGGCTCTGTTTCTTGGTCTCCTTCTTCAACCGTTGTACTAACCTTCTCTGGACAGATACTTCCAGAAAAGGTATTCTGTTACAATGCTTCCCTTCCTGTATCTGTATATCACCTTCCCTCAATCCAATGCAGGAACTGCTTGAGATTTGGCCACATTAGCTCTCAGTGTAGGTCTAAGCCTCGCTGTTACCGGTGCACTTTACCACATCCTGGTGATACTTGCAATATCCCAGACTCACAGGTTTCTTGCCTCTTGTGTGATGGCGGAAACCACAAAGCCACTGACGATAGATGCCCTGAACATTCACGACAGAAATCAATCAAAATGATTATGTCCGAGGAAAATCTAGGATACCGTGAGGCAGCAGTAAGGTTTCCCCGTTCCAAAACGTCTTACTCCAACGTAGCAGCACGTCCCCCCCTATTCAAACCATCCCAAACTCCCTCTGAACCTCTTTTCTCAGCTCCTTATATTACTCCTACATCCTCTCCATTTGCATCTCCGGTTAAAACGTCTTACACTAAGACGGTTTACCGTTCCCCAAGACCTAGACCAGAGCTGGGTAAGTCATATGACTTCCAAGCCCATAGGTCAATGGTTGATTCGCCTAAATCTTCTCAACCTAATGGCTGTGCTATGAACTCTCCTTATACTGAAACAACTCCTCTTCCCACTCCTAATGATAATCTAATAGAGCTTTTGGCTTGCTCCCTCATAAATATGCTGTCTAAATTCAGTGACGCAATACCGGACAATGTCGTAATATTAGTTGAACAGCTCCTCGAATCTTGGACTCGCCAAAATAGAAAAAATCCTTCAGTGGAACTGTAGATCTATTCGTAGGAAAAAACACGAGATAATATACCTAATAAACCGTCATAAACCAGTCGTCTTTGCCGTGTCGGAGACCTGGCTCAGGCCTGGATCTCTTTTTAGGGTTCCTGGTTTTGCATGTCTTCGGGACGACAGAGATGGCGGCTGGGCTGGTTGCGCCTTATTGGTTAGCAGATCTGTCACTTTTTCTGAAATTCCTCTTCCTGTTCATGATCCTGGGCTACATGTAGTAGCCGTTAGAGCCATGAACATTTCATATGTATCTGCCTACATTCCTCATCCCATTCTGTCCGAATTTAACTCTATTCTTTCTTCCATCCCATCTCCCCTGATTGTGATGGGCGATATTAATTGCCGTAGCACTCTCTGGGGCTCTCATTGTAATGACCCTTCTTCTAGCTTTCTGTTAGATCTTTTAGACGACTGTAACCTGTGTGTTCTTAATGATGGATCTGCTACTCGTAGGGTATCCCCTACCCAAAATATTAGTGTTCCTGACCTTACTCTCTCTTCTCCTTCTTTAGTGTCCTCACTCTCCTGGTCTGTTCTTCCTAACTCTTACGGGAGTGACCATTTTCCCATTCTAATATCTTTTCCAAGTTCCTATCCACATTCGCCTCCTTTTCAACCCCTTCAAAGATACCGCCTACTTCAAGCTGACTGGTCCAAGTTCTCGTCCCAAAAACTTCCCCCCAAGTTAACCCTTCCAACTCACTTGCCCTCTACGATGACTTTGTCGATTGTTTGTTGAGAGCGGCTGATTCCTCAATCCCCTTGAAGAACTCTGCCCGAGACCTGATTCCTTCTCCACCTTGGTGGGATGCTGAGTGCACTGACAGTATTCGTAAACGAAAAGAAGCAGAAAACGCCTTCTCCTCTATTTTAGACATGTGTGATTATTTAAATTTCAAAAAGATTTCTGCTAGTACTTGTAGGCTATTAGCAAAAAAAAAAAGATGCGGCTGGCTCAAGTTTTGCGAATCACTTTCTCCACGGACTCCTCTCTCCCTAGTATGGAAGAAAATAAAAATCTACCGCCAAGCCGGTGACAGCCAGTCTCTCAATATTTCTTCCAATGACCCTAGTTCCTGGCTGGAGGAATGTATAACAAAATTAGCCCCCCCCTTTGTTCCTAACTTTCAAAGTTAGGAACAAAGGGGGGGGCCTTCCCACTATAGATCCTTCTTCTCCTACTTCCTCTGATAGATTTGGTGACCTATTTTCTCTCTCAGAATTAATATGTGCCTTAGATCATCTTAAGGACTCTGCTCCAGGTGCTGATGGAATCCCCTACTCCTTTATTTCCAAATCCTCTTCCAATTGCAAACTACTTTTTCTTAGCCTAATTAACTCTTTTTTCGCAACTGGTCAAGTCCCAGACTCTTGGAAATCACAAATCGTCATCCCAATTTTAAAACCTGGTAAAGACCCAACAGATTCTGCCTCGTATCGACCTATTGCACTCTCTTCTGTTCTGGCTAAAATTATGGAGAATCTCATCAAGAACCGACTCGAATGGATCTTGGAATCTAAAGGTGTTTTACCTAGTTCTCAATTCGGTTTTCAAAGAGGCATGGGCACCTTGGATAGCCTAAGTGTTTTCCTATCCGACGTCCGTATTGCTTTCTCGAACAATGAAAGCGTTCTTGGTGTTTTCCTAGACATAGCTTCAGCCTATGATAATGTCCAACTTCCAATACTCAGGCAAAAGCTGCTTCAGCTGAGTATCCCTGTGAGGATGGTCAACATCATTTGTAATCTCCTTATGTCCCGCTCTATTTCCGTTCGTCACCAAAACTCCTTCTCCTCTCCCCGCTTAGTATGGAAGGGCCTACCCCAAGGGTCGGTCTTAAGCCCTATCCTTTACAATATTTACACGCACGATTTGGAGTCATCAGTGAGGTGTTTTTGCAAAATTTTACAATACGCCGACGACATTGTTCTCTTCTGTAGTTCAGCTTCATTTTCAGATGCCTCATCTCGTTTAAATTCTGCCCTTCATTACCTCAACCAGTGGCTGACCGACCATGGCCTAAGCCTGTCAGTCTCCAAATGCAATGCAGTGGCCTTCTCTCGTAAACGCAACATTCCCCCTATTAATCTGCACGTTGATAATGAACCCATTATGATTCAGGAAAAGGTAAAATTTCTTGGCCTTATACTCGACCCAAAATTATCTGGCGTCTACCATCTGGATTATATCTCCAAAAAATGCGAAAAGGGTGTTAATGTCCTACGTGCCCTTTCTGGAGTTCGCTGGGGAGCTCATCCAACTTCCCAAAAAATTTTGTATAATGCCATAGTTCGCAGCCATTTCGACTATGGGAGCTTTCTTCTGGAGCCATGCAACAGAATCGCCCTTGCTAAACTGGAAAAGATCCAATCAAAATGCTTACGCATTGTCACGGGTGCTATGAAATGCTCACCTGTTAACGCCCTTCAGGTAGAATGCTTAGAGCCTCCACTTAACTTCCGTAGACAGTTCCTCTGCGATAGATTTTTTTATAAAATTATCGAGAATAAATCCCATCCTCTTCTCCCTCTTCTACGTACTCTTTCTGATTTAATACCGAATTCCCGCTATTGGTCCCATAAAAATCCTCCTCTCCTTACTAACAGCCTCTGTAAATTTAATAATTTGCACACTTCCATAGTCCAGTCAAATTCGAATCCCTTATTTGAAGTAAGTTTTGATTCTTTGCTCTTCCAACCTAAAGTAATTATAAACCTCGGAATCTCTAAACACGATCCTGCGGCAAACGTTAAACTCAACAGGATTCTGTCAGAGGAGTGGCGTGATTGGCTGACGTTATATACAGACGCTTCTAAACTGTCAGATGATAGTAAGGTCGGTTCTGCTGTATGGATCCCGAAGTATAAAATAATTCTCAATTTTCGTAGTTCCGCGTTGGGGTCTGTTTATACGGGAGAAGCAATAGCTCTTCTGGAAGCGGTTTCCTATATCGAATCTCACAGCCTCAACAAATCCTTGATTCTCACACTCTCTTAGCTGCCTACAGGATTTAATAAAATCACCTTTTCGCTCGCGTAACAATTTTTCCCTGACCTTAAAAATTAAAGAAATCCTTTATAGGTTACATTGTTCAGGCATAGAGGTTGCATTGGCTTGGATCCCAAGCCATTCTGGTATCGTTGGCAACGAGAATGCGGATTCGATTGCTAAGTCAGCAATTCGGATTGGAATCGAAACTCATTCATCCTGTTACCCTCGTGATTTGCGTTGCCTTGCTAAACCCGATATGATAAAGAATTGGAACTCTCATTGGCAAAAAACTCGAATTTTGAAGGGAAAATTCTATGGTTCTATTCAACCATCCATCCCCTCTAAATGTTGGTTCAGCAAACTAAAATTTTCAAACAAACCTGCTACTTCTGTTATAATTCGGCTCCGACTCGGATTTGTTTGCACCCCTGTTTTTTTTGGCCAAAATCCACGTGAGAGACAATTCTTTGTGTGAATGTGGCCTAGAAGAGGGTACCTTGGAACACTTGTTTTTCTCCTGCCCTCGTTTAACAATTCCTCTTTACGACTTACTCCCTTCTGATATCCCCCGCCCAGTTAACATTCCTTTTCTTCTATCTTTAGCCCATACCCCTACAGTAAAAATTCTTTATAAATTTATTAATGTTAATAAAATCCAGTTGTAGTCAGTAGGTACTCTTATTTAAACATTATGTATCTATTTCATGTTTTAATATATATCTTGTATTGTTTTATGTGTACTAACTAAAATTGTTTTGTCCCTTTTTAGCATGATGACCAATGGATACCATCGCTACAAAAACTGATCAATAGATAACAATATCCTCGACAAAGTACCGACCATTTCCAACTCATACCTTGACATTGGCAAAATCATCGGACGTTCTTCGATGGAGCCATACACCTAAAAATTGAATTGAATTGAACTTTTGAATAAAGCGCGGGAAACTTCGAAGAGTTATTCTCTTGTCTATAAATAATTGGCTCTGCAACTGCACATCCATTTCCAGTTGGGGAGAAGGAATAATTTCGCGTTAGCTCTTGGTGAGCTTGTCTATTATAGCCAGGCGAAAGAGGGATGCGGGTTTTGGGTTTTAAAAAGACCGTTTTACGGTATGACTTTTGGGTAACAGGAATAGGACTCGAGGAATGGGATTGAGATACACACGGATATCTATGGAGATACATTTACCCTAAGCAGAGACGCCGGCTTTTAGAAAACCTCATGGGTACTCATGCTCATTTGATGGGCTCGAAAAAGTGGCGAAGTGTGAGAAGAGAAATGCATACTGATCGACCAACAAATAAATAAATGACCTACTTACATACTGCGTAGGCACTTCATTAGTAATGAAGTTCAAATCAAACATTTGTAATGAATCATTACAAATGTTTGATAAAAATATAAAATGAAACCATTACATAAAAATGAAACTAGTTTTTAGTAACTAAGTATCAAGAAATATTATAATTTATACGTAACCTAAAAAGCGATTACAGAACTATTTCTTGATGTCTATTCTCAGGGGTGCTCGGCACCCACTATTTATTTCTCATGGGTGCTCGAGCCACCGAGCACCCACGGAGTCGGCGCCCCTGACCCTAAGCTTGTTACGAGGAGAGGATTTGGAAACATCAGCATAAGATCTAGAAATAGTTGGGAATACCCGACTTGCCTTCGCATATGAAATCGATTTCACCGACATCAGAGCTTTGATGCTCTTCTGTCGGCCCAATTCCGGACAAGCAACGTCATTTGCGAAATGGTTACCTGAACATGAGACACAGAAGCTCCAATCCTGGGTGATTTCGCATCCATCGCCTGGATTATTTTCACCACATTTAAAACACCTTCAACATAATGTACTTATAATTTGTTAGTTCTAAATTTGCGCCTTGTTCCGCCAAATAAAATGTATTTCTTTCTTTCTTTTTCTTTCTTTTCCTTGGTTTTGAACTGCATAAAGTGCGATTATGCCCAAATAGACAGCAGTGATAAAATAGGATGGTAGTGATTAAATAAATCATATTTTAATCAACATACGACTTGAAACTGACCTGCAAAATGCAAAAAACTCAAGAAAAAAATAATTTTGCGGACTAGGGTAGGGTGATTCTTTGAAACCGAGAGGGTGTCTCATTCGTCTGGCCAAGTTTTTCTTTACAATTTGATATTAGTTTTCACCGATCGCTAAATGTGTCAAAGGCACTCATTTTCGCCCAGTGGCTTACGACGCAAAATAGATAGGTACGAAAGATAGGTCAGATGAATGAGACGTTCTCTCGGTTTCAAAAAATCACCCGATAATCCGCAAAATTAAAAGGCTTTACTCTTTTATCTTAATATTTAATTTCTTTGACTGTCCCTATTTTAATAATTTTTCACTATTAGGGAGGCAATTTACTGTTTTTCGCACTCGTGCGGAAAAATGTGCGAGCTCCAACCCGCCACAATTTATTGTAATGTAGGCTGGGTACTGCGCAGCCCCCACTAGTCGCTAAGTACCCCAATGGTCACGCGGTGTGTAGAGGAGCAGACTAAATTAGCCAAACATCAGTGGAAACAGTGTAAGTTGAACGGAGTGGAGCTGAGCGGACTTTCAAATAAAACAAATGAACTCGCGGCCCCGGACAGAACGGAGTCGAGCAGGCTGTGGGGCTGAGCGGAGAGCACGAAACGGAGGGTAGTTCAACACCAAAACTCCGCCCCGCTCAATGCTTCAATGAAAACACTTACTTACCACTTTTCACTGGTCTTCTCCATTCCACTCCGCCTAGCTCTGCTTGAGTGGAAACGCGCCCAGAAAGTCTGACACTCCCTCTCGCACCATCCAGAATGGGAGGTGTTTGAAGATTTTTCATTTAAAAAAAAAACCTCATCCAGTGTTAAGCATCAAGAAAGATTGAGGTAAGTAAAGAATTAGTTCATCAAAAATCTTCAAGAAGTCGGGGTCTCATTGTGGAATTCTTAAATGTTTTAAGGGATTATGTCTTCCTTTTTCTCAGTCTGAACATATTTAATAATAGGCATAATAACATTTTTATTTGTACATACAATATGCATCAATTTGCACCGCGTCTCATACTTGAAGGGACTAATTACAATTTTTACTCTGTAGTAGTCTCATGTACCACAATACATTTAGTTATAACATTTGTTCCGAAAAGATCTAACATATCTCCAAGATGTTTGATGTATTTTCTGATTTATTCGATATTAAGATGAGCTACGTCAGGATCTGGTCGAATACCAACTTCATCTTCTTGACCTCTTTTCTCTCATTTTACTCGGGGTCAACCATCACCGACTTCCTTTTCTTTCATATTACTCCTCGCACAATCTATCCATCTTTTCTTTGGCCTCCTCCATCTATTCACATGTATACTCATAACTCTTTTAGTAACATACGTTTCATCCCTCCTCTTCATATAACCATGCCAAGACAAATGATTTCCTTTCACCTTTTCACTCACTGGCGCCGCTTTCAAACTTCCTCTAATATAATTTATTTGAATGAATGCCAATCTTATATTAATTGTTATTGAGTTTACTTTAGAATGACTAGTAGTCTTGAAAAAGTTATAAAGCAAGCTGAATTTTATGTGTCTGTTTTAAAATTGATTTTTGAAAAGCAAATATTTTGTTTACTTGTTTGGTTTTAAAATTGATTTTTGAAAAGCAAATATTTTGTTTACTTGTTTGTAAGTTAAATCGCGAACATAGTATACTAATATTCTTTTGCTAGTGTTCGTATCCCATTGCTGGTAAAAAACCTCCCCATTCTCCATTCAAACCTGAAATTCTATAGGTATTGCAAATCTTCTTTGACCAAGTTTGCTGGCTGTTGATAATATTACATTATAAATAACAATTATAATATTACATTTTGATACAAGTGGAGAAATTTTGTCATTGCTACCGAAGCGGAATTCGCCCGAGCCTCAAGTGAGGGTGTAATGAAACCGAGTGGTGCAGTGACAAATTACCACGTGTATCAAACGACGTTTTTCGATACACTTGCAATGAAATAAATAAACGGGCTGTCGGCGACTAGTGGTAGCTGCTTGGCGCCCAGCCTGATGCTAAACATGTGATGAATTGTGGCGGGGCCGAGCTGGCGTACTTTTCCGCACTAGTGCGAAATACAGTATATTGTGTGCCTAAAAACTGTAGAAGCTAGGAGCGGTTGTTCCAGTAAGTGTATTGAAAATATGTTTCTAATACTTACATATTGACTTTAATTAATTATCTGTTTGTTTGTTACCCTAGTTTTAAAAGTGCAATCTTAATATCAAATGAATCGCTATAATAATATTATATTAGCAATATGTTTATATCTGTATAGGTACAGCAGCTAAAATATTGTATTAGATTTTAAAATATTATGTTAATTAAATATTTACATACAGTGATAATAGTAGATTATGTGACTAGGGGATAAAGCAGTGTCTTTAAGTCGCGGGCGGCATGTTGAATTCCGAACGAAACGAAGGTTGCTAAGTTTAATCCCGAACGTCAGTGAGGGATTTATATAATTAACTCCCGAGCACTGCGAGGGAGTTAATAAAGAAACCTGAGTGAAGTGAGGAATTCAAGCCGCCCAAGACAAAGACAGCTTTATCCCCGTGTTGGATACTCTACTTTTTACACCATCTGTGAGATAATTAAAAAACAATTTAGTAAAACAAATCATATAGAGAAATATAAGTATTATTTACGAGTTAATCTTAACTATCACTCAAAATGTTTTGAAATTTGAAACAAACAAAATTCCCTACTCAAATATTCTATAGTTTAAATTTTCTATAACGCCCCGCTTGTTCATTACTTTTTTTAGAAACCTTTTGTATTGTTTTTTTTTTTTTTGTTAGTGGCCAGTTTGAAATTTGAATAAACTTGTTTGATGCACTACATTTTAATTCACATAATGCTGACGGTTTTTCACGTTCCAAATTCAAATCTCATTATTCCCTAGGGATCGCCCATACTGCATTATCTCCCTAGGGACATAATGACTTGCTTTAAGTGATGGTTGTATGACGTATAAAAGGGCATTATCGAGCAGGTGGTGTAAAAATGTATTTTATTACCAATACCAACGTGACCCGCCCCGGGTACGGTCGGGTTCAAATTAAAATCTTCCTCGTGATCTTAAAATCATGCATTTTTCAAAATTATGGTTAAGAAGTTTGTTTGAATGTGGCCGCGCCATTGAAACGCGGAGAACAGCTCGACCACGGAGATCTTTAAAACCAGATTGAATTTGTAAAAAAAAAAAAAAAATAGGAAAACTTCCTAGGTTTACATTTTAGGAGCTATAAAGTAAAAACCCTTGGTCGCGTCATCGAAACAGTGACAAACATATTATCGTCGATATCTCGCTGAAAAAGCATCGTAGAGGTCTGAAATTTTTGGTAAAGTTCTGATTTGAATTTGTAGAAACTTAAAAATACAACGAAAAATCCTAGGTTTATATTTCAGGAGCTGTTGTACGATATCGCGTAGAAATAAGTCGTGATTATCTAACTCTCTTTGTTATCAATCGATGAAATTAGGTACCTGTTAACAAAGACATTTATATAGGTACCTACTACAACCACCTACCTAGGTATTGTGTTAGAAAATATGTCTCAAGGATTCTAAATTAAATTAAAATGAAACGATAAGCTGCAAAAACATGTATTTATTTCTTGAAAAGTTTTATAAATCACAGATTGTTTACTTACACTAAGATACTTACTTATTTCTTTAAAAATCACAGATTGTTTACCTATACATAGAGAGAGGCGTAGGGTGGAAGTATATTATCATTGTAAGGGGCAGCACAGACGAAAGACTATCCGTGGCGCACTTTTTAGTCTGTGAAAATAGAACCTAAGTATTTAGATGCTAGAAAGGCATATAATTGCTTAGGTTCTATTTTTACAGACACTGTAAATTATTTACAAGTACAGAAACAGTAAATTATTTTATATAAGCATGCCATGCAAACACACACTCCACACACCACAGACTCGATCGCACAAAAAGTGTGTCGTCTGCGCTCACGGAATATAGAGAACACTGGAAATAGTAAGTAGGCGTGACAGTGTCGCCGCTAGTCAGTACCGCATTACGCACTCGCTGTTCAAGCGCTCTCATTCGCAAACTAGACTGCGTCAACGTACAATTTAAGTTTAATAATATTAAAATGCCTTATTGTGCCATATTGGACTGTAAAAACCATAGTCGGACTAAAAGTCCAACTCATGGAGGTGTATCATACCAACGAGAAGTATTATTTTCAGATTTATTTTAATAAAATGAAAAAATAAAATTTCGTCAAACATTGCACAAGATATACAAACAAAAATTGTCTTTAATTTCATGACTACAAAGTTGATTTTCTTTTCCCGGTTATTAGCCTTTCTGGAATATTCGCTTGTCTACTTATACTTTTGACGCTATCCAAATAGTGCGTGACTTTATCGACAAAATCAATCGACATGTATTACGTTGCCTTTTTAAAATAAAAGTATTTAAAAATATGTATGTAAGTAATTATAATACAGATAATTATTACATAAATAAAATAAAAATTGTAGGATGATATTCGTGATATAATTTTAAATACATCTACCTGAAGAGTTAGGTAAGAGTACAACACAGCAGTTGACGATAATTGTTAGATTTTATTTTCCTTCCTTAATAATTTCAGTTTTTCTAATATTCCAATTTGTAAAGAGATATGGATCTACGCTACCGGGAGCAAAAAAATACCCTTTTTAATACGTTTAAAAATTGCCCTACGAAATATCAATTTCATTATTTTGATACTATCACATTACCGCATACAATATTTTTTTCGCATTATATGTTTTAAAGACGTTTTCGTACTATCAATATTATTTCGATCGAATTAGGTTACATCACTATTTGAGTAGCAACCTGCATTCGTGTCAGTGATACGCCATTCAAATACCACCCTTATTTTTACGTAGTTACAGTTCATACTGAACAGTGCCATCTAGCGACGAGTGGCGGTACTTGGTAGTCCAATATGTATTTCTTTCTTGTTTTTGCCAATTTGATTTATAAGCTGTTGAAATTAAAGTTGCATTTCGTATAATATTTTTTTTGCATTTCGTTTACGCCCTTATTTTTTTTTTAGCCAATCGTATCTTCCGGTTTGCAGTAAGAGTAAATCGTAAATGTATGAGTTTGGCGACACCGGTTCTGGTACAAACATTTTCTCAAGCTACTTCTAGTGTTCTCTATATTCTGTGTACAAAACTACCGTAACACCAGGAATAACAAGTAAAAAGGGTCTGTACCATAACATACCTACGTAATAATTTACAAGCACACCATAACTGCTAAATTACCCAGAATATCGATTAGAAAAAGTCGCCCGGTCGGTATCATAACACAGGTAATTATTATTATCGACCTTTTCTAATCGCTATTCTGGGTATTTTAGCGGCAATGGTTATTAAAATCATATATGTAGATTGCCCAGTTTCTGTACTTCTTGCGCCCATTTTAATATTTGTTGCATCACTTAGTTTTAAAGATCTCCGTGGCCACATGGTTCTCCGCGTTTCAATGGCGCGGCCATATTCAAACCCTTATAACTTCATAACCATTACTGACAAATTTATTGTTTTGGGAATCAACTTTTACAATTTTTTACATAATCTTGGCAGTTTTTTTTTTTAGTTATCGTCATGGCCGCGCAGTTGAAACGCATACAATTTTCCATCGCGCAATTTCTCCACGCGATTTAAACATATACAACAGTTAACAACATATAAGCATAACAACTCTTGGACAGTTGTCCAAACCAGACATAACACCCCATAACCTCCCTTTTCAACGAAGGTATGTGGAACTTTACACTCTTTTCCGCATACCTCCAAATTATTTTTCTAGAATTGTGACCGAGCTACGTGACGTCTTATCAACTCGCTACAACCTTCATAAAAGGAATAAAATAAGTATTAGCTTCACATGTCTTAAATAAGCCCCTAAATATAATCGATATTTGACCCAGCCTGTCTCTTGGTTTCCTCCCTCCAGTGATGCCCTATGCCGAGGTCTGTATTCCACAGGAACTGATCTTAGCGTTTAGTCGCTTGGCTTTAGGCTTTCCATAAGTCTTGGCTGGGGGCTTTAATTTTATTAATGTTGCCACAGACAAGTCCGGTTAGACAGACGCCAACCTTATAGGTAGACCTCAAGAAGAGACTCAACATTCAGACTTTATTCTATTTTACTAGGGAGAACTTCTCCCTAGTAAAATAAAGTTTTTTTAATTTGTTTAATTATGCCTTCTCCCGGAGAAGGCATAATTAAACAAAGCTTGCTTTCAATCATCGTACATTATTATAATCAACAAGGGATTTAAAACTCAACATCTTCATCACCAACTCTAACTCTTCTACCATCATGAAACAAATGATAGTATTTTTCATCTAATTCTTTCAACTCTCGAGGATCAAATCTCTTATCTTTTTGCTTCCAATGCACTCGTATCATATGTCTCCTCACATCTCTGATTGTATGAAATTTATTTGAACATAATGGACAAATCTTACTCTTGTCCGAATGCTTCAACTTATGTACGTTCATAATACTTGATGACCGAAACTGGTCCCCACAAATTTCACAAGTGAATGGCTTTTCTCCCGTGTGTAAACGCAGATGCATTTTCAAAGAGCTAGAATTGGCAAAACTCTTCATACATACCATACAGACAACGTTTCTCATGTTATGCGTTTCAATATGTTTTCTCAACAAATGTTTTCCGATGAAGTCTTTGCTGCATATATGACAGACATAGGGCTTTATTTTTAAGTGGTGTCGGTTCATATGACATTCTAGTAGTGTATTGTTCCAGGTCTTATACTCACACAGGTTACATTTCATGTTAGGCTGTTGTTTTTTCATTCCTTCCTTAGGATTTCCTTCCATCAGATGTCGTTTCCAATGCCTGCGTAGTCTCGCGGGGTTGATCATTTTCTCACACTTAGGGCAAGGGACACTTTCTAAATGAACTTTCTGATGATATTTTAGTAAAGTGATATTTCGAAAAGATCTCCCACATGTTTCACAAGTTTCTACCGCATTCGAGTGCGTAGTTAAATGTTTTTTCAGCAGGATCTCTCTCATTTCTTTACCACAAACATGGCATGTGGCATATGGCCCTCTGTGTTTGCGGTTATGTGCTTGAAACTGTCTCAAAGTCGGATACTCTGCGTTGCAGATCATACATGGATATGTTACATCAGCACCATGAGATTTCATATGCTGCAACAAATCTCTTCTGTTATCAAACGGTTCTAGACACACAACACATTGCACATGTTTTACCCTGTTTTTAATTTCAAGGTCACTATGAACTTTAACCATATGCTCTTTTCTTTTGGAATCTTTCAGGAACTTTTTATTGCAAAGGCCACATGGGAAGATATCTGTGCTATGTCTTCGTTTCACATGGTTCGTCAAACCATCAAAAGAATCAAACGAGGCTGGACAGTTCTCACAAGCAAACACCCTTTTTATATTTTCACAGGATTCCACATGACATTCATAATTGATAATATTACTGAATTCCGAGTCACAAAACTGGCACACAAAACAGTTCTCGTGAAATCTAAGAATATGAGCTCTTAAGACCAATTTGGAATAAAACTGTTTTCCACATTTGTCACAAGTATATGGATGATGGTTTAAATGGTCCCGGTTTATGTGTCCAAGTAATATCTCTTTTCTTTTACAAACGTAGTCACAGTCAACGCATTTGATTTTGTCAGAATTGTTTAAGACCTGTTCTCTATAAGACTTCAAATACTTGTAATGCATGCAAGGTACTTCCGTACATTCCGGACAATTATGTTTACACTTATGGGACTTCAATTTGTTTGCAGTAAAAGTCTTCAGACACATCAAGCATTGCTGTTTGTCTTCTTTAATTTGTTGGCAGACTTTAGTGTGACTTTGGTATGTTTTTAACGAATAAAATAATTCACATTTCAAACATTCAATCAAATTATCTCCATGGTTTCTTTTAAAATGGCCCAGTAATTCTTTCTTGAGAAGTATTTTATGACAGAACTTGCATTTTACTTTCAAATGCAGTTTATGATGTGCTTTTAAATGTTCTTTATTTCTAAATAGTTTGCAACATGTTCTACATCGGAATATCTGCTTCTTACATTCCATTCTATGTATTTTCAAGGCTCTGTGTGTAGGTAGCATTGACAGACATCCCACACATTTGAATTTCTTTCTTATAATATTGGATTCATTGTTCTTTTCAAAAATTTCATTATTTTTGTCGGCCTGTATATTAGATTCATCTTTTACTTCAAGAGAGTCATTAATATTATTTTCTAATACAATAACAACATTTGTAATTTCAATTTTTGACTCTGGTAAGTGATTAAAAATATCATTAGATATGCTAAATAAATCGTTTACATAATTGTTAAAAATCTGGGATGTTTCTATAGCAGTTTCTATGAAAATGAAAGACTGGATTAGTTTTTCCAAACAGCTGTTGCATACATATGAACTTGCTAGGCTGTGATTGGCCTGGAATAACAAAAATAAATTATATATTAAAATTCTGCTTAGACATAAATAGGAAATAAAGAAATATGGGCTGATTTATAACATTTATCTTTGCACATATAAAAACATCAGAACCTGGCAGGAGCATGCAATATTGTTAGCTAACCCAGTTGTTGGCCAAGTTAACAAATCATATTTAGTCATTTAAAGCTTAAATATTCCTGGTAATGTAATTCCTTTTTTGTAGTGAAAATTGACATTAGATAATAGGTAGGCACTTTAGATCTGACATGAAAGAATACTCAAATTACACAAACCTCTTTGAACACTACATCAATTAGACCCCGCAAAGGCTTCGCATGAGTTCGTTCATTAACAATAATCTCTAGGTCCTCATCGATGGTGCTCATACTTTCGTTACTTTCCAAGCATATTCCACAAAACTTCGAGCTGTGCAGAATATTTTTAAACTTCAATTTGATACTTTCCATCTCTTCAAAGCCTGAGAATGAGAAAAAATATCATTTTACTGAATTTTTTATGTTTAAAACAATACAAATAATATTTACAACAAACTAGTAATGTCATTATTTGTTTTGATTTTTTAAGCTCCGATGAAAATTAGGATAAGTTTGTTTATGTTAGGGAATTTGTGTCTTAAATATCTTTATCATACCGAACAATAGGTATCCTGAGATTCTCTGACTGACATCACTATATTTGGAACATTTATTCAACAAATATGTCCATTGGATAAGATTGGAAATTAGTGATAACAGTTTTGGCAGTCGATATTTTTAGGATTTTACACCACCGGCAATGACCTTACCACAGAGTACCTTTTTATGACCTTACGTAATAAAATCGAATTTATTCACTAGGGATTTATAGAGCAATAATTACATGAACATAATCGAAAACAACAAACATTGGTGTACACACCAATGACTGAACTTGACTTGGTTATTAAAATTGTTTATTTGTGAAATCGAACACGCTACGCCAAAGAGTATGTAAAGAGCTCTATGGATGAGGAAACAAGTGTTGCCAACTTTCACTTGGATTGGTTGATTGCAGACTGTCGTACCTAAACTCCCCCAACCCCATTGGTGATTCATCCTAAATAGGTACTCGTATAAAAGGAGAAACTGACTGACTGACAATGACTGACATATTAACACACAGCCAAAACTACAGGGTCTAGGAAAATTAAATTTTGCACTAGGTTTCCTTTTATGACATAGGCGAGCACTAAGAAAGAATTGCCCAAAGTTCACCCCCTAAGAGGATGAAATGGGGTCTAAAGTTTGTATGGAGAAACCAAATTTCACGCGGGCAAAGCCGCTGGTAAAAGCTAGTATTATTATATCATTCACAGGATTGGGTTATATAACCCAATCCTGTGAAACTCTGAAGAAAGTCTGAACAAATTATTTTTCTATGGAATTTGTAACTTTCAATAACAACATTCAGAAAAACGTCAGGACACTGACGTTTTTCTGAATGTTGTTAGTTGTTATTGAAAGTTACAAAGAACTTACTAGCTGGCTGTATACTCTGTGGTACAAACAAACTTTGACATTTGTGCTATTTATGCTATAGTTTACTATTGCTATATACTCTTATTTGTGTGTTTATTTTTTCTTTTTTCTATATGATTTCTGAATATAACTTAGCAGAATAATTTCAGTGATTGTACCTATGTATAACGTTGAGTCCAGCACCGGACTCCGTTTTGTCCTCACATAGTTTAATAGATATATTGACTCAGTTACTCTTGGGAGATATTTGACTTTTATTATGTTGTTATTAGGTACCTACTACCTTTTTTAATAACGAGACAGTGACTCTTAAGTTAGTGAACCATCATGGGTAAGGGTCACAGAAGATGTGAAGTTTGCGGTATAAAGGAGGCTTGGCATACCGGAAACAAGTTGCTTTTTTCCAAGTTTCCACTGGATCCAAACCGGTGAGTAGGTACTATCTATGGTAAAACTGTATTATACACTTTTCGAATTTGTTAATTTTTAGGGGTTTATGTTCATTAACATCAACATATATTATTATCTAACTGTAAAATGATATTGGAAATAAATATGAAATAATCAGAGCATGAAACCAATTCACAGCAGTGAAGGTCGTAGTTAACTAAGTACATTTAATTATGATTACATGAACTAGTTATTAATTTGATTGCTGTTATCTAATAGGTAGTTAATTACTGATTATATGAGTACTATGAACTTAAAATAATTTTAAGTTATCAATTATTGATCAATTAAATAAACATGTAAAATTATTTCAAAAAAAGGGAATCTGACAGTTTAAAAATATCATGTGTAACTTTCAATTCATGAATAATTGAATACAAGCCTTGAAGTTGTAAATGATAATGATTGACCAAAAAGTAATAAAAAAAAATCAACTTTTAAATGTGTAGTTAAAAAAGTAATCCCATAATCGTGATTGTGACTACAATTTGTAGTTAGTAATCAAAATGTATAACTGCTTTTTATGATTATTTAATGTAATTTGTAGTTCTGATTACTAACTACAATATGTAGTCATAGTTATTAATTAGTACTTAGTTTTCATATTGCCCAACACTGATTAACAGTCAAACATAGTCAGTTACTTATAAGTAAATATTTATTTTCCTCTTCCAGTTGCCGAGAGTGGATAAAAGCAGTTGGTAATGAAGAACTAGTGCATCTACCAATAGAAAAACTGCATGAGCAGCGAAATGTTTGTGCTGACCACTTTGGAAAAAAGGATTTCAACAAAAAAGGCAATCGTCTGAAAAGACGTGCAATACCAACTTTGAATTTGAAGGCCTCACCTCTCACTGATGCACAATTGGCAGAATTTCCACAATATATGTATAAGCATTCGGAGTCAAATGGTAACTTTAATAATTACACTATTTTTTATCTCTATTATAATAATACTAACTAGTGCCAGCGACTTCGCCCGCATGATAGTAAAAAATTATACCATGGGAACATACTCCCAGGATAAAGAGTATCCTATATGCTGTTGCAGGGCTTGGTCTACCTGTATACAAAGTTTCATCGAAACCCATTCAGTAGTTTTTGCGTGAAAGAGCAACAAACAAACTTTCGTGTTTATAATATTAGTAGGATTAAATGAAGTCTGTTCATGTCATATAACAAATTATTATGATGACTACCTCTTTAGAGTAGTGCTTGCAAGCACTACTGCTGAGTATCACATCCTGGGTTCGATTCTTAGGACTGCCTGGAGCCTGGATTTGTGCCCGATTGATGGCAATAGGCCCAACTCACTCCTTATTATATGGGACTTAAACAAAACTTGCGAAATGCTGCACAAGGGGTGATGTTATGTTATCAAGTTATAAAAAATAAACAGGCGCAACAGGATTCATATTAAGTACTTAACTGTCAATTAAGGTTATTGAGAAAAAAAATCTTAAGTAGACTGACAGACAGACAATATTCTCTGCAGCAAATAATTTGTTGGAAGCACTCTCAAAACATTTTTGATATAATTTAAACTTTCAACAGCAAGACACCAAAACTGCCTTATTTTCGTTCTAGAACATTGTCCACCAGCTACTGAAGAGAAAGAAAATATCCAAGAAGTGCAATCTGGTACGTAATTAATACCTATACTCCCATCTGTTTAGACTGAATGTAAGCAATCTTGACATGTCTTCAGCACCGCCGTGTCCTCGTGGGGGCGATCGGCGTCAGTGATCTCTCGCGCCGGGCCTTGGTACAGGCCATGGTCCGGAGCGAGGAGTGGAAGGCGGTCGCCTCCTTCTGCGAAGCAGTAATGCTAGCAAAGGAGGCGGCCGCACGCGCAATGGGCGCAAAGAGCTGCTCCGATCTACTCCACTTTAATGGTTTGTATTTTTTTCCAGATGATTGCAGTAAAAGTGGGGATTATAGTCAAACGTTTTTTAAGGACGCGCAAAATGTTGCGAGTCCAAGAAATAACATCGATGATAATGATGGTTAGTAAAAATAGGTTGTGTAATTGTAAGTCAATAAGTTAAAATTAAAAACGTAATTTACAAATTGTTTTTCAGGAGTCATCGATAATAGCAAAGATGATACTGATATGTCACAGTCTCTATTACAACAAAATCATAATAAACGAAAATATATAACACAAAAAGAAATAAACGAAGAAGAAAATACTCAAAATCATAACACGAATGATAATAACAGCAAGAAAACAAAAATTGAACATGCCGATGACGAAGTAAATGATAATATAATATGTAACCATTGCACTTTCGACGAGGAACTTGGTAAAAGAAATATCAATTTTGGTAATTTGCTCATAGAAGAACTGCAGCATTTACCTCCATGTATGAGATCCGAGGCATACATTAATATTTTAAATTATGTGCGATCACTTAAACATAAGCATAGAAAGCAAATACACTAGATTTATTTAATTACCAATCATGTTTTTTTTTAAGTTGCTTGAGAACATAACTGCTACAGATTTTGCACGTCATAAAACCTCTGAGTGCGATAAAAAAGATCGAAACACACCTGCAAAATGCGCATTATGCTCTTGCGATCACCCAGCAAATTATAAAGGTTGTCAAATTTATAAGGAGTTTGTTACTCGGAGACAAAACCCTAACCCAAAGTAAAAAAAAAAACACAAACCAGCCTAACACCAGATTACCAGTCACTTCAGTCACCGCTCCAGAACCACGCTTGCCACATCTGTGACAAAAACTACGCTCAAGCTGAAGCTGAAAATTCTAAACCATCAACATTAACCTATGATAATAATCTTAATCATTACCGTATGAATCCTGCCCTAGAAAACATCATTTTAAAACAAAGCGAAAAGATTGATTTTCTAATTTGAAAAGCCACAAAGTCAATGACTCAACAATTTTTTTTAAAAGAGTAACCATGAGGTTTCTTGTTGGTTCTTCTCCATAGAAAACGACCAATTTGGAACCGTGCACTAGCTTCTGACGTTTTATAAGTGCCCATGCAGGCCCTATGTGAAATCTATGTGAAAAACTTTTGACTTTGACTTTGAAACCTCAACAATGTTTCCCTCCAATCAGATCAGGCAACTCATGGGCACTTACGGATTCAGAAAAAGTAGAAGTATTTGCAGCCCATCTAGCGAATGTATTCAAGCCCAATGAAAGTGATGACCCTGATGACCCAGAAATAGATGCATTCCTAAATCAAGAGACCCAACTGAATGTTCCTTTGCGACCATCTCCCAAGAGATTTAGCCTAGGAGATCTTTTATTTATTTATTTTATTTATTGGTGGTTGGTTAAAGAAGGTTAACAATTTCTTACAAACTGAATGTTCTAAGTTCCGTCCCTGAAAAGGTATACATGCTGTATGCTAGTACCTAGTCGCGCAAGCACGGCTGCTGATCGTGGGGAAGAAAATCTCCTACTTTCCTTATTTACCATTGAACTGAACAGGATTTTTCTGTGGCATAATTACCGTTTTATAAATAAATCTTAAAAGTTACTAAGGTATTTAATTTAATAGCATAGCAGACCATGCCACTTCGGTCGCGACTCTACAGTTATGCATGAGACTGGTGGACCAACACCGTGCCTTAGGGTTAATGTTACATGATCAGATTTATTGGCACTAGTTTTTATTCTTCACTTGTTTTACCAGCTACTAATTTCATCAAGGCAACAGGATCTTTATTCCTGGCTAGATGACTGTATCATCAGAGTGGGTGGCAATTTTATTCAGTGAAGCGGAGCGGAGAAGTTAAAAGTGGCAAGTATTTGCATTGAAGCGAATGGAGTGGAAAAAACAGAGAGTAATAGTGAAAGAGCAGTGGTGGCCGAGTGGTAACGGCCCCGACATACGAATTGTAGGTCGCGGGTTCAAACCCAGCCAGGCGCATTACTTTGTGTAATTTATTTCATCACCACTGCTCTCAAAACGGTGAAGGAAAACATCGTGAGGAAACCGGCATGTCCTAGAACCAAAATATTCGAAGACATGTGACATTCACCAACCCGCACTGGGCCCGCGTGGTGGATTACGGCCCATTCCCTCTCCTAGAGAGAGGAGGCCTGAGTCCCAGCAGTGGGAACATTAAAATGCTGATTATGCTTATGCTTATGAATGGAGTTGAGCTACCCTCCGCTCGGTACTAGACTCCGTTCTTTCCGGCTCGAGGTCGCGTGTTCATTTGTTTTTTCCACTGATGCGGAGTGGAGATTTCGAACACTGTGATTGGCCAATTCAGGGTCTGCTCCTCGTTACTCCAACTAGCTCTGCTTCATTAAAGCGGCCACCCCACTTCACCCTAATGAAAACATGTCTTGCCACTTTTCACTGCTCTTCTTCGCGTCAGTGGACTTACTTAAGTACCAACTTCCGCTAGACCTGCAGTGCAGGTGTCCTGACTTATCTAACGAAGATGTGGAACTACCCTCTTTGACTTAGAACAGTCTACATAGAGTACTTTGTACAGGACAAACATTTACAAAAACAAGTGTACTACAGGGCTATCTCTTACAGACAACCTTTGGATATACTTACTGAACAAAAGGAAAAGATATATATATATATATAGGGTGACTGGTAATTAGTGACCGTTACTTAAACACGTGATTGTACTCATGATTACAAACAACTTTCCCAAAGAAACTTTTTTTATATACTCACTAGTTTGTAGGTACATTCACTGATTATGAGAATATAAAAATAACTCGGTCACTAATTACCAGTCACCCTATATGTTATATTCATATTCTTTAGAACTTGAGAAGTTATTAAGAATAATTTTTCTAACACAAAAAGGATAAAAAGCTTACCTAAAGTTTTCTGAGTACTCTTCTTGACTTGATGAGAAGTTTGTGATATATTCTGGGGGTCTGATGAGTCTGTGTCTGCAGTACTTTGAGAAGCAGGTATTACTTGCTCACACGCTATTGTTTCCGGAGCTAAAATATTAATAAATGATTATCACTCAATGTAGATCATGCCTATATATGACACTAGCTTTTGCACGCGGCTTCGCCCGCATACATAAAATATAGCCTATGTCACTCATGAAAAAAGCAGCATTCTATCAGTGAAAATATTTTCGCAATTGGACCACTACTTTCAGAGATTACCTCCTACAAAAAAAAAACTGGGCAAGTGCGAGTCAGGCTCGCACCCTGAGGGTTCCGTACATACTTACCTATGTAAATAGTTCAATTCCGGAATGGACTCTCAGAAGATTTGTCCGAATATCAATAAAAAAAAATTGTGACTTAACAACAAATTTACAGATTTATTCCTATACTTGTGCTATAAGACCTTGCTTTATGCCAAATTTCAGGATTCTGGGTCAACGGGATGTACCCTATGAATTTTGATTTCCTCGAGAGTGTTGAAATGTATGTTGTTTTTTTCCCCGCGTAAACCGAAGTATCTTTTTTTTTCGTTAACTTCCAAGTTTGATTTTTTACAGCTTCAAGAGTCCGCAGACTTGACTAAATGGTTTTAAGTTCAACTCGATACCTCCACGCGTTCCCGAGATAAAGGGTCTTGACAGACAGACAGACAGACGGACGGACAACAAAGTGATCCTATAAGGTTTCCGTTTATTTCCTTTTGAGGTACGGAACCCTAAAAACAAACTCATTAATATTAGATAAGGTTAAACTTTTTTTTTTAATTAATGTAAACTATTTCTTGTTTACTATCCCACCTGATGGTAAGCAGTGATGCAATCGTTGATGGTGACGCGCACTAGTTTATTAAAAGCCTATTCACGGGAATCATCCAAATACTTCTGTCATTCAATCATTCAATGGAGGGCGTGTTAGACTTTTACTGACTAAAACCACACCTGTGTCCTTCAGTTGCCCTTTGCGTTCTGGGACTACGGGTTTCTAGCTGGCATGGGCCCTGCTGGACCCCTACGGTTTGCTGACATTACATTGAGGAGCGAATAGGTCAATACGCGCAGTTGACGACTGGGCTCGGTCCGGTCGATTACCGGACGGCCGGTGAACTACCCATTGCCGACATCCGCCAGCCCGTGACGACGTTCCCGGACGGAAAGACCGTAGCAGGCAAATTGTTCCAGGTCCTTTGATGTTTTTTGTGAACTGTTTATAATATAAAGCTTCTTTATGAGCGTAAAGAAGTCGGCTCAGTTTGTAGCACTTCACCACCAGGGCCAGGGGAAGTTGAGCATTGCCCGGACTGTGTTGTTATACTGTTGCGTGCATGTATGGGTTGTTTCGTGTTTATTATTATTATATCTGATCTAGCCTATACTGTCCCACTGATGAGCAAAGGCCTCCCTCCATTCCATTTTTTTTTCCATATAATTTTAGAGTTTAATTAAAAAAATAATGAGGACCTATATTTAAAACCAAAAATTACTTACCAATATTTTCTTCTACAATTGTTTTTTCTGGAGGGCTGCTAGGTGTCACATCAAATAACTGGTGAAGCGATTCATCATCATCATTATTATCATCTTCCTGCCCTTGCCCCGTTTCATTTAGGGTCGGTGCAACAGGTTCAGGAGCTAGAATAAAATATGAAGATAATAATAATAAACCTTTTATTCAAACAGTAGGTATTACAATTTATATGACTTTTTGCTACTGCATGTATGTCACTGATTGACAAAGGCCTCCTCCAACTGTTGCCATTTATCTCTGTCATTTGCAAGTCTTGAAAAAAAATTGTGACGTAACAACAAATTTACAGTTTTCAGATTTATTCCTATACTTGTGCTATAAGACCTTGCTTTATTTTTTTTATTAATGATAGGCTTGCGTTTCCAGGGCCGCGCCGACCCCCCACAGCGCCTGTGTGCGAAACCTATGAAGCACCTCTTTTTTCACGAATCTTCATGTTTTAAACTTATGTTTTTTTTTATTATTTGTTAATTTTGACCGAAATAAATGTTCTCCAGTTTTATATACTTAGACTAGCTGAGCCGGCAAACGTTGTTCTGCCATATAAATAAAAAAAAAAAAAAAAAAAAAATAGATGTTGGCCGATTCTCAGACCTACTCAATATGCTCACAAAATTTCATGAGAATCGGTCGAGCCGTTTCGGAGGAGTTCAAGTTCGAACACCGTGACACGAGAATTTTATATATTAGATAATATTTTTCTAAATAGGTAAAGCCCAAAGCGTAAAATTAAACTACACACGTGAATAAATTATCTTAGAAGACTTGTACAATAAGCGCATTATGTTTTGTTATTTACAAGGCATATGTTGCGCCTATTGTACGGTCAAAAGCAAAAGTGCATAGGTACTCATCATCTTCCTGCCCTTGTCCCATCTTATTTGGGGTCGGCACAACATGTTTTTTTCTTCCATTCTATCCTGTCAACCGTCATGCTATCACTAACTTGACCACTATCTTACCTGATGGTAAGCGATGATGTGGTCGACGGGAAGTACCCTATGAATTTTTATTTCCTCGAGAGTGTCGAAATGTACGTTTTTTGTCTGTATAAGGTTTCCGTTTTTTCCTTTTGAGGTACGGAACCCTAAAAACAAACTAGCACTATGATATTAGATAAGGTTAAACTTTTTTTTAAAATTAATTTAAACTATTGCTTGTTTACTATCTCACCTGATGGTAAGCAGTGATGCAATCGTTGATGGTGACGCGCATTAGTTTATTAAAAGCCTATTCATCCAAAGTCTTCTGTCAATCAATCATTTAATGGCGGGAGGGTGTGTCAGACTTTTACTGACTAAAACCACACCTGTGTCCTTCAGTTGCCCTTTACGTTCTAGGACTACGGGTTTCTAGCGGGCATCGGCCCTGCTGGACCCCTACGGTTTGCTGACATTACATTGAGGAGCGAATAGGTCAATACGCGCAGTTGACGACTGGGCTCGGTCCGGTCGATTACCGGACGGCCGGTGAACTACCCATTGCCGACATCCGCAAGCCCGTGACGACGTTCCCGGACGGAAAGACCGTAGCAGGCAAATTGTTCCAGGTCCTTTGATGTTTTTTGTGAACTGTTTATAATATAAAGCTTCTTTATGAGCGTAAAGAAGTCGGCTCAGCTTGTAGCACTACACCACCAGGGCCAGGGGAAGTTGAGCATTGCCCGGACTGTGTTGTTATACTGTTGTGTGCATGTATGGGTTGTTTCGTGTTTATTATTATTATATCTGATCTAGCCTATACTGTCCCACTGATGAGCAAAGGTCTCCCTCCATTCCATTTTTTTTTTTAATTTTATTTTTTGAGAGTTCAATAAAAGACCTATATTTAACCAAAAATTATTTACCAATATTTTCTTCTACAATTGTTTCTTCTATAGGGCTGTTAGGTATCTCATCCATCAACTGCTGAAGTAATTCATCATCATCATTATTATCATCTTCCTGCCCTTGCCCCGTTTTATTTAGGGTCGTTGCAACAGGTTCAGGAGCTAGAATAAAATATGAAGATAATAATAATAATAAGCCTTTTATTCAAACAGTAGGTATTACAATTTGTATGACTTTTTGCTACTGCATGTATGTCACTGATTGACAAAGGCCTCCTCCAACTGTCGCCATTTATCTCAGTCATTTGCAAGTCTTGAAAAAAAATTGTGACGTAACAACAAATTTACAGTTTTCAGATTTATTCCTATACTTGTGCTATAAGACCTTGCTTTATTTTTTTTATTAATGATAGGCTAGCGTTTGACCACCATCTCACCTGATGGTAAGCGATGATGTGGTCGACGGGAAGTACCCTATGAATTTTTATTTCCTCGAGAGTGTCGAAATGTACGATTTTTGCCATATAAACCGAAATATCTTTGTTTTTTTATTTTTTACAGCTTCAAGAGTCCGCAGACTTGGTATAAGGTTTTAATTTCAACTCGATACCTCCACGCGTTCCCGAGATAAAGGGTCTTGACAGACAGACAGACGGACGGACGGACGGACGGACAACAAAGTGATCCTATAAGGGTTCCGTTTTTTTCCTTTTGAGGTACGGAACCCTAAAAACAAACTACCTCTTTATAATATTAGTGTAGATAAGGTTTTAATAACTTTTTTTGTTATTGATGTAAACTATTGCTTGTTTACTATCCCACTTGATGGTAAGCAGTGATGCAATCGTTGATGGCGACGCGCACTAGTTTATTAAAAGCCTATTCACGGGAATCATCCAAAGTCTTCGTCATTCAATCATTCAATGGCGGGACGGCGTGTTAGACTTTTACTGATTATAACCACACCTGTGTCCTTCAGTTGCCCTTTGCGTTCTAGGACTACGGGTTTCTAGCGGGCATCGGCCCTGCTGGACCCCTACAGTTTGCTGACATTACATTGAGGAGCGAATAGGTCACTACGCGCAGTTGACGATTGGGCTCGGTCCGGTCGATTACCGGACGGCCGGCGAACTACCCATTGTCGACATCCGCAAGCCCGTGACGACGTTCCCGGACGGAAAGATCGTAGCAGGCAAATTGTTCCAGGTCCTTTGATGTTTTTTGTGAACTGTTTATAATATAAAGCTTCTTTATGAGCGTAAAGAAGTCGGCTCAGCTTGTAGCACTACACCACCAGGGCCAGGGGAAGTTGAGCATTGCCCGGACTGTGTTGTTATACTGTTGTGTGCATGTATGGGTTGTTTCGTGTTTATTATTATTATATCTGATCTAGCCTATACTGTCCCACTGATGAGCAAAGGTCTCCCTCCATTTAATTTTTTTAAATTTACTTTTAGAGTTCAATAAAAGACCTATATTTAACCAAAAATTACTTACCAATATTTTCTTCTACAATTGTTTTTCCTATAGGGCTGTTAGGTGTCTCATCCATCAACTGCTGAAGTGATTCACCATCTTCCTGCCCTTGCCCCGTTTTATTTAGGGTCGTTGCAACAGGTTCAGGAGCTAGAATAAAATATGAAGATAATAATAATAATAAGCCTTTTATTCAAACAGTAGGTATTACAATTTGTATGACTTATTTCTTTTTAGATAGGTATTCATGCGAAAATAGTACAAAAAGAGGACTTATGATTGTTTAATTTGAACTATTATTAGTTTTCAAACTGAAGTCCTTATTAACACTACCTATAAGTAAAGTAATTATAATAAAGTGACAGCAAAAATATCACTTACACTTTCAGTGATTCTATATTTTTGTCTGGGTTTGGTGATTACAACTCGAGACGAAAAAATTAAATGACGCAGCTTTTGCTAGTCTTTCATTTCTTAAGGGCCTATTACTCTATGCGTTATTCAGACAGTTCTAGTCTATGTAGCGTCACTCAAAAAAAAAGAGCAACTTACGCCAATGTCGTGTAAAGGAATGAAACATAACGATGAGATACATAGAAACACATAGACTAAGGCCCGTATTACAGAACCTTACTCAAGTACTACGTAAACTGCGTTCAACCGATTACTGCTTGAGCGAAGAATCTCGACTTAGGCGTTCAGTTTATTTTAGAACTATCCTCAAATTCAAACCAAACGAAACTACGCTTGAGTAGAGATTTTGATCTCTGATTTAAATCCACAATTTCCATGAGATTCTATGCTCAAGCGTGGTCTCGACTACACTTGCGAAAACAAAGATCAAATCTCGCCTCAAGCAGAGATTCCGAGCTGATTGTGATTTTAAAATAAGGACACATTGAGTGGAGCTCACTCAAGCACTGTTCTATAATACGTAAAAAATGTCATTTTAAAGTGACGCTGCTCAGGTGATTATTGATTGTAGTTTCTCTGCTCAAGTCAAGTTCTAAAATGAAAACTCCAACTGAGACTCGTTTTAAGTAATGCTTGGGTCTTGATTGTAGTTCTATAATACGGGCCTAAGACTGTCTGAATAACGCGTAGTGTAATAGAACCTTTAGGCTTAAATTATATTTTATTTTATGAGTTGGTTATTTGCTTCTATCAAATTACCTTCAGAAAATACAAAAACGACCATAATTAGTTGCATAAATTTAAAACAAAATTATTTTTACGAATATTTTCGGTTTTTTGTTCAATATCGGTTGCGGTACCTCACTATTTATGAAATGAAAAACTGGGCAAGTGCGAGTCTGACTCGCGCACTGAGGGTTCCGTACAAACTTGAAAGGTAATTTGCGGTTTACGATTTATGACGTATTAAAAAAAAAACTACTTACTAGATCTCGTTCAAACCAATTTTCGGTGGAAGTTTATAAGGTAATGTACATCATATATTTTTTTTAGTTTTATCATTCTCTTATTTTAGTAGTTACGGGGGGGGGGGGGGGACACATTTTACCACTTTGGAAGTGTCTCTCGCGCAAACTATTCAGTATATAAAAAAATGATATTAGAAACCTCAATATCATTTTTGAAGACCTATCCATAGATACCGTACGTATGGGTTTGACGAAAAAAAAATTTTGAGTTTCAGTTCATTTTTTTTCTATTTTTTGTGAAAATCTTAATGCGGTTCACAGAATACATCTACTTACCAAGTTTTAACAGTATAGCTCTTATAGTTTCGGAAAAAAGTGGCTGTGACATACGGACGGACAGACAGACACATGACGAATCTATAAGGGTTCCGTTTTTTGCCATTTGGCTACAGAACCCTAAAAAATATGCAACCGCAGAGTACCATTTATTTATGGAGAAAAGCACCTTATAAATAAAAATGTCATGCTTCTGGCTGAGCATTATTCCAGTCACTGTGGCACAACTGTCACAAGATGAGTAATGTTAATCAATCTCGGCCTAAGAGTTTTGGTGAACTCACCTTTTGATGTAGATGGTAAATTTTCAACTTCCGAACTACCAGTGTGGGTAAATTTTGCAATGGATAGTATTCCTGCAACAAGAAAGGTAAGGCAACTTTAATACAATCAAAACATACTTTCCACCAAACAATGAGGTAATGGAGCAGGTAAAACACTTAAAAGTGTTATAATGACACCCACATTGAATTGCTTCAAGATCAGACTGGATAAAATTTCCAAATCATATTGAGTCCCAACAAATATTGTCTTTCATACTAATTTCCAAGTCATATTTTTTAAACTTAACTGGGTTAATGTTATAAAACTTGCAAAATTAAAATGCCAAAAAATGCTAAATATAGGTATAATACCTACATAAACCAAAAATATTTAAAAAAAAATGTTTCAAAATGTAGGAACTCGTAAACATACTGTTAAAGTTTGCATAGCTTTTTTGAATTATGTATCATTGGATATATCAAAATAGTACCAATTATTTGTATAGCACCTACTAACTAGTAATGCACCTACCTGGCAAAAGTAATGTTGGTATGGCTATGTTAGAAATTTGGTTATAACGGCAACAATATTTCACTTCAAAATGAGCATGGCATACTCGACGAAGCTTGTAAATATTTTCATTACTAAGGCTCAAAATCTCTCCACCAATAGCATAGACCCATGCTCTAAAACGAGCAATGTCTTTTTCAGGGTTTGGAAACTTATGAAGAACTCTGTGGGAATCTGAAAAAAGAAGTTTCATTGAGTAAATTGCAATCTAATAGAATTAAATTTGTTAGTTATGGGTAGGTAAATGTTACAGAAGACAAACTTGTGAATAAGTCACAAGTTTTTTTTTTTTTTTAACTAGCCCTTTCTGTCCCACCGCTGGGTAAAGGCCTCCCTCAAGTCCGTCCAAACTTTTTCTCCCGCTCCGTCTCTAAACAGTCCTCGCGGTACGCGTCCAAATCATCCGACCACCTTTTTCTAGGTCGGCCTCGACGGTGCTTTCCTTCTGTAGGGACCCACTGTGTGGGGACGCTTGCCCAGCGGTCCCTGTGCATGCGGCTCACATGATCCGTCCAATCCCAGTTGAGCCTGGCAGCCTTATTGCCCACGTCTATTATGCCCGTTAGTTTTAGAGCGCAGCATGTCATTCAGTATTCGGTCTGTTCTTTTTACGCCCAGAATGCTGCGCTCCATAGCTTTCTGGCAAACCCCAAGAAGAAACTTTTGTATTTTGGTGAGAGACCAGGTTGAGCACCGTAGGTTAGGATGGGCAGGTTACACATGTCGATGAATTTATGCTTCAGGGAGATCGGCAGATCACCCTTCATTACAGTCCATGGACCACCAGCTTTGATCACTGGAACCGGGTAAGGGGAACTTTAAAAACAAATCTTAATTACAAGATAACAATCTTTCAGCCATGTATAAAAATTGGTGCAACTGCTAAAAAAAAAATTATCTACCCAAGGCTGGGTATCAAATTTGTCGAGCTGCCTCCATTCCTTCGTACATAATTGTTTCTAAGTTTTTTAGACAACTTGACATTTTAAAGTACTTCTGCGTACCTACCTACACTGTATTTTAAAGTTTTGTTTTCTTTGTGTAGAAATACCTACTTATTGATTTTCTCCGAACCAGATCTCGAATAACATTTCTCGCGCGCGCGATTCCTACGTGCTTAAAGGGATTATTATTAACTGTTACCGCAAAAGATACCTTCACCGGAAATTAAATTATTTTAAAATTAAAAGGCAAATCTGTTGGTATCATGCAGGGTATCAGCACCGTTTGCCCTACTACTGGACCAGTCAAAAGCGTAACAGACGGACAGAAAAACCGACAGACAGAGTTACTTCCGCATTTATAATATTAAATATAGATATGGAAGTATGAATTAGAAGCAAATCTATTTAACGAAGGAACTCAATTGAGGAGGCAGATAAAATGGGGTGCGTACCATTTGACATAATAACAAAAGTTCTAACGATCACAACCTAATTTCATTTAATATATTTTTTTTTTAGTATAACGATGAAATGATATAATGAATTATTGATATAATTTCAGTTTACCTAATTTTATATGATTTATTAAACATTTTCTATAATGCACATTTGAACTAATATTCAGTTAGTATAATATTTAGTTAGTATAATATTCAAATTCTATGTATAGTAACATTTAATATAATTTTGAAACGTCTTGAAATTGAATTCCTTCGAGCTTTGGCCTCTAACTTAAAACTGAAATAAGGTTAGTCAACCTTAACATAGCGTTTTGTCTTCACTTATAACATTGTTGTATGAATAAATAACTACGAATTAATGTTTTTTTGTTCTTTCATATTCACCTCATATATACCTGCGTCAGATCCCCTCTATGGTTGGTGAATCATGTGGGTTAGGTTAGGTTAGAACCATGACCATTAGCGCGCGAAGGCGAGCGAGTGAAGCGAGCGTGCCGCGGTAGCGGCCGCCGAGCGTCAGATCCCTTCTATTGTTGGTGAATCATTTGGGTTAGATGAGGTTATAACAGTATGATGTTTTCTGATATTTACTTATTCACTACATAATTTGGGCAGAAAATGAGTAAATATGAAAATTAGGTCAAATGAAAGTTAGGTCAACTGAACGTTATATAAAAAGAGCAATATACTAATTGAAAATTATATGAGATGAATGTTATACTAAATGTTATTAGAGCAAAAGAAGTTTATATGAAATATAATATTAGATCACATGAAATTAGGTTATTTGTTTTTATAGCTAATGAAAATTATATCATGTGAACGTTATTTCAAGTGATAATATATTATCTGTTATTATGGTATATATTACACACCCGATAAAAAGTGCCAACTATCTCCTAATTCACTCATTTTTAGGGTTCCGTAGCCAAATGGCAAAAAACGGAACCCTTATGGATTCGTCATGTCTGTCTGTCCGTCCGTATGTCACAGCCACTTTTTTCCGAAACTATAAGAACTATACTGTTGAAACTTGGTAAGTAGACAAATTCTGTGAACGGCATTAAGATTTTCACACAAAAATAGAAAAAAATCAATAAATTTTGGGGAATCCCCATACTTAGAACTGAAACTAAAAAATTTTTTTTCATCAATACCATACGTGTGGGGTATCTATGGATAGGTCTTCAAAAATGATGAAAAACTCCGGAGTTTTTAAAATGCTTGTCCGGCGTTGCCAAATAAGGTGATGGCAGCCCTATGCACGACAGTAGGTAGGTATACATAAACAGACAATGTACTAACCTTCAGTATGCGGACACTGAGGAACACAACAACGTTTACTAGACATGGTAATGTCTTAAAAGAGTCTCTGTCTCGAATAATATTAGTGAAAACACTCAACGCGGATCGGAGGACGGCACAACTCAAAGAATTCACGAGAAGCACTAGATTAAAAAAAAGACTCTCGACGTAAACCCGAGGAGCGGGCTCAACTCGAGACTACATAGAAACACTGATGTGCACTGATGATTGTACCTATGTAAGTTGTTGTAATCGTCAACAAAACAAAAACAACCCCGGCGCTAACGACATGACAAACCATTGATGTCAATGTGACTAACATTGACAAACGGAATTACGGAATGCCATTGCAAAAATTGTTTGACAGCTTGCTTGATGCTTTATTCTTTGTTGCAAGTAAAAAGTATTTATTATACCAGGCGAAAATAAAATATTTATTATAAGTTTGAGAATATAATTTGTATTTAATTTAATGCCAATAGTGACAATTTAATTCATCATCATCATCATCATTTCAGCCGAAAGACGTCCACTGTTGGACATAGGCCTCCCCCAAATGTCGCCACAATGACCGGTCCTGTGCGTCTCGCATCCATCGAATTCCCGTGACCCTCACCAGGTCATCGGTCCACCTAATCCGATAATTTAATTGCTGAAAACAAATTTCATTATTTCAATAAATAAATTACGCTTATTTTGTATTTGCTTGAAAAGATTGGTAGTTTAGCTATTTTGTTAATGGTAACATTTGACATTTACTTGATTTAGTGACTTTTTAGCGGGAAGTCAAACGAGGCGGTAATTTTGATTGTGCAAATATTTTAATAAATTATTAATTAATTGTTTGTAAATACCAAATTAAAACAAGTACCTGGGCTCAAACAACCATGAGTGTCACCAGTGGCGGTGAGGAACCGCCGGATCCGGGTGAGAACCTTAAAAAAAAACGAAAATACAATAATGCCAATACCCAAAGCTCCGATTCCAATAGCAAATACCACATTTTCACAAAACCTAATTACAAAAGGCTATTTATAGAAAATACAAACTCAGAATATGTAGTTTACGTCGGATCAACAGAACAAGAGAAGATAGGAAATAAAAATCCTATCACGCTCACGAATCTAATTTCAGACAATGTTAAAGGAGTTTTAGGAGTTCATAGAGTAAATCCGCACAAAATAGGAGTTACATTTAGAAAGGCGGCTGCGGCCAACAATTTTCTGAAAATGGAAGACTTCCTATGGAAGAATAAATTCAAGGCTTTTATACCATCATATTTAACCGAGAGGATTGGCGTATTGAGATTTGTACCCAAGGAACTCTCCAATTAGGACATATATAAAAATATAATGTGCGACTCAGAGGTAATACAAATTAAAAGGTTCATGCGAAAATTAGACGGAAATTTAGTACCTCTCAATACAGTTGCCGTCACCTTTGCTTCAACTTCTTTACCGCAATACGCATACATAAAACTTTTCAGATATGAAGTGAAACCGTATATACCACCATTATTACAATGCTACAAATGTCTTAAATTTAATCATTCTGCCAAGTCTTGCAGAGGCGAGCAGAACTGCTCTTCTTGTGCTGGTCGTCACTCCTACAAAGAATGCGATGTCGAAGAGATCACATGCATCAACTGCGCAGGTAATCATCTTGCCATTTCACGGGACTGTCCCATTAAAAAAAAGAAAATTGAAGAAAAAAAGGCTAAATTTCTGCAGCAATCGTATACCACTGTTGTAAACTCACCTTCTACATTTAATGAGAAATCTTTCCCTGCTCTTCCCAAGGTTACTGACAATTCTAAAATCAGTGATACTTTTGATATTAAGCAAGTAGCAAATAATGATATAATAATAAACGCAATTGTCAAATCGTTGGTTGCATTAGGTAACAAGAGTGACTCTGATGGGCCACTCACACTTAAGAAAATAAAAGCCGTATTTTTATCAAATTTAAATTAATGGATAAACATCTAAATATTTTACAGTATAATATACAGAGTTTACAGAGTAAAAAGAGCCTATTACAAAATTTATTAATTGAAAAAAATTTACGATGTCTGTCTTCTTAATGAAACTTGGCTTAGGTCTAAGTCTATAATTCCAAACTTTCCCTCTTATAATTTAATCCACAAAAACTCCAGTAATTCTCATAATGGAGTAGCAATTTTAGTGAATCATCATTTAAAGTAGGTACAAAGTAGTTAACACACACTTCTCAGAATCTATTCAAAACGTATGTATTTCTATAGAAACACAATTTGGAGCGATGGCAATACTTTGTATATACAGCCCTCCATGTATCAGATTTGACTCAGCAAAATTAAAGGACTTAATCAATAACATACCCAAACCTTGCATAATAATAATGGGCGATTTTAACGCACATAACATAGCTTTTGGATGCCATAGTGATAATAACAGGGGTAGATGTTTATATAATATAATTGATGAATGTGACTTAAGTATTTTAAATGATGGATCACCAACAACTGTTCCTTATCCTAATCGACAAGCTTCAGCAATAGATCTCGCCCTTGTTAGTTCTTAAATAGCTCATTTATGTAACTGGTATGTTCATGACGATCCCATGGGTAGCTATCATCTTCCAACACTACTCGAGATCAACATTCAACCATCTATGTATGATACGTCGCCATCTGTGGATCAAGAGAAATATATTTATAGTAAGGCAGATTGGAACGAATATTATAGCATTTCAGAAACTTGTTTTTCCCACTTAGACTCAATTAACGATTCCCCTATCAATACATATAACCATTTTATAGACATATTAAATGATTTAAGAAATAAAACAATCCCAAAACATAAACTAAGTGCAAACACAGTTATCAGAAAACTAGTGCCATGGTGGAATACAAAATGTAGCGATGCTGTCGTAAAATCAACAGATGCATTAAAGTATTATTTTTCTCAACCTAACATTGAAAACTGGATAAACTATAAAAAATTAGATGCAAAAAAGAAAAGAATTTTGAAGGAAGAAAGATCTTCTTCTTGGCAAAATTTATGTAATAGCTTCAATAGATTAACTCCAGTCTCTAGGATATGGGGATACATTAAAAAATTTAAAAAGATTGGAACAAATCGAAATAAAAACATGAATGATGAGTGGGTTCCAAAATTTTTAGATAACATAGCAGATTCCACTGAAGTAGATGAAAATAGGCTTGAATATTTGTTCGAAAATGCTACAGAAAATCATGTAAATTTATTTCTCAAGAACAATTTATTTTACTATAGAAGAGTTGAAAACTTCTCTAAGAAGTAGGAAAGATACTACGCCGGGATTGGATGATATACCTTACATGTTAAATAAAAAATTACATCTAAATTCACAAACAATATTACATAATATTTATAATAAACTATGGGATGAATTAGTAATACCTGAGTCTTGGAAAACACAGTGTGTTATAACTACCAATTTTAAAACCTAATAGACCTGTAAATAGTGCTTCTTCATACAGACCTATTTCCTTATCATCTTGTTTTGGTAAGCTCTTTGAAAATATGTTGAAGTTAAGATTAGATTATTTTGTTGAATCACAAAGTTTGATTCCTTCTATACAGTTTGGCTTCAGAAAAGGTAAAAGTTGCTCTGAAAGCTTTGTATCTTTATTATCCGATATAAAACAGGTTAAATTAAGCCACTCTAATGCAATCTGCGTGTTTCTAGACGTTAAAGGTGCTCAAGGGCGGATCCAGCTTTGGCGCCAAGGGGGGGTCACATAGCCATGGTCAAGTCATAAGAAGTTATGATTTAATTTTGATAATAATAGATACGGGTAAAAATACATACATCAATAAAATACCTACTATTTTATTGATGTATGTACTGTACTTAAAAATACCTATATACCTTTTGAGTACCGTAATAAGAGACACAATAGAAAGACAATGAGCGAGCAAACGCCGGCGTTCGCTTGAGGTTTAAATAACAAAATCAATTTTTCTTTTACGTCTTCTCCTGAAACGCGTTATCACTCCATCTACTTCAATGGTAACGAGAAAAGCAAGTGGCGAACTCTAAAAAATGGACTGCCACAAGGTAGTATTCTAGCCTCCTTGCTGTTTAACGTTTACACCAATGACCAACCGGTGAGCACAAGTGAAGAGCACGGTGAGCACGAGACACAACCCGCTTTCTGTATGCAGACGAACTGTCATTAACTTGCCAAGCCACTGATTTTGAGGAGATTGAGGCCAACCTTACCACAGCTCTCTTAGATCTTAGCCAGTATTGTACTGCTAATGCATTTAAAGCAAATCCCTCAAAAATGTGCGTCTTTCACCTTTGTAACAGACAAGCGGGTTGAATGCTCAATATGTCATGGCATGAGGTACCAATCATTCTTAACCCCCATCCAAGATATCTCTTCATCACTCTGGATAGGTCTCAACTACAGAAAGAATTGCGAGAACGTTAAGAGAAAGGTGCATACGAGAAACAACCTGCTACGTTGCCTAACATCGACTAGCTGGGGGGCGTCTCCCCAAGTTCTGTGAACAACTGGAATGGCGCTCCGCTTCTCCGCTGGTGAATATGCCTGTCCAGTATGGAGCCGCTCCGCCCACTCTAACATAGTGGATACAGCACTTAATGAGACGCCAAATTGCCACTGGTTGCCTTATGCCGACCCCGGTACGAATGCTGTATCCACTAATCGGCATTGCACCCCCAGAAATTTGCAGGACTGTGACTAGCCGCATAGAAAGAACGAAACAACAAAACGACCCTGGCCATTCAATGCACTATTACAGCTCGGTGCCCCTGAGACTTAAAAGTCGTAAAAGTTTTGTTGCAAGCATGAGCCCATCTCGGTTTTACCATGGTCAATCTGGAAAACTCTTAACAGACTCCGCACACAGGTTGGGCGCAGCAAAGATTATCTCCACAGATGGGGGTTCCTGAACGGTTCCGACCTTCACATGTTTCATTTCAGTGTTTGTGCAGTGTTTCTCCACAGACCATGTCCCACCTTCCATCCTGCATGACGTGCCCATCTTGCCTGTTACCTGTTTATCTTATGACAGTATCAGTGGACGACATTGCCGTGGCCGAATACTGGGCCAGGCCAGGAATTTAATTAGTTTTACCATCGACACGATAAGAACGTACGACACGCTACGTTTGTATGGACATGGAGAAGTGCCAGTCCGGTTAGACATTCGACCATTGAAGCTTCTAGCCATAATTTGATTTTTCGTAACGAGAGAGATATTTCCGCTGTCGCTACACTAACATGTAATGTAGCCCATAATACATAAAAAAAATCTTATATTAGTTCAGAAAACTTCTATTGATAAAATATTTTTATTAAATCTTTTCAAAGAACTCTCCAACAACCTCTATACAAAGTTTCATGCGTCTGGAACAATTTTCGAAACATTTTTTCCAGCCCGCTGCAGACACCTCTTACACGGCCTTCTTGAACGCTGCTAGCGCGTCTTCCGGCGATGAAAACTGTATCCCTTTCGGCAGATTTTTTATTTTAGGGAATAAAAAGAAGTCACACGGTGCTAGATCAGGACTGTAAGGAGGGTGCCCCAAGACTCTGACCGGTGGGATGTCCAGGAAGTCCCTTGTTTTGAGCGCTCAGTGCGCGGGCGCGTTGTCACGGTGAAGCAGTACCCCGTGGAGCCCGGTGTTCGGTCGCTTGTTGCTCATTGCAGACAAAACTTCTGGCAGGCATTTTGTGGTATACCATTCGGCGTTGATGCTGCTTTGGTCTCGTAATGGAATTGAAATCAGATAGCCCGTCAAAGTTAAGAAACTATTGATCAAAATTTTCCCTGCACTTCTCGATCGCGTGACTTTCGTAGGCGTTGTTTCGTTTTGACGCTTTGTTTCTGGATCGTATTGATAAATCCAGGATTCGTCACCTGTCACAATGTTGTAAACGCGCCGAGACGAGCCTGCTTCAAATTTTTTAATGATATTACGGCACCACTCCACATGGGCCTGCTTCTGAGCTTCGGTGAGGTTGTGCGACACCCAGCGGCAAACTAACCTCCTCACACGAAAGTGTTCGTGTAGAATCTTGTGAACGCTTCCCGAACCAATCTGCAGTGTCTGCTAAATCTCCTCGTATATACCTAATTCGCCCGTTTTCTTGAATTATTTTTTTTACTGCCAGCACACTTTCTTCCATGACAGCTGTCGTAGGACGGCCACTTTTTTGTTCATCTCCCAAAGTAAGACGACCGCGCTTGAACTTGCTATACCAGCGGTAGATGGTTACTTTTGAAGGTCTTTCATCCAAACAAGCAATTTGAAGTCGTTCAAATGACTCATCAGGTTTTAGGCCACATTTAAAATTACAGAAAATCATCGCACGAAAATAGCTTTTATAGATGTACTTTTTTATATTTTTATATATTAAAAAGCGTACATTATGGAGGGCCAAAATTCACGTAAATTAGCAGATTTTCAGAGGTCTTTACTAGATTAGTTTTACACAAGTTTATATTTTGATTTTTATAGACGCCTAGATAATATCCACAAGACATCTGCGTATCCAAATATCTGGAGAAAGAAAAGGTACCTCGGGTTGGCCGCTCTTAAATTATTTAACTGGTTGAGTAGTGTAATTAGAGACACAATAGTAAGACAATGGCGCACGAACGCGGGCGTTCGTGCGGGGATCAACAGCTTACATATGGTGCTTACATAAAATCTATGTTGTGACAAAAAAATTACATAAAAACATTATGTTTAACAATTTTAATCAGTGGTCCACCTAGGTCCTAGATCCAGCCCAGGGGGGGGTGGGGTGCTACGACAGAAAACCTCCACGAGTGCCCGCGGGCTGTAGTTCCCTTGCGGATACGTCCGAGGTGAAGGCCAGTCTGCGGGACGGTGCACCCTGGGAGGCGGCTAACGACTCCCCTTGGGTACTTCTGCCTAAGGGGCCTCGATGTCCGCCTGCGAATATTCTGTCCGAAGGATCGCTTCAACGCGTGTCCCTCTGCTATAGCAGAGGGCACAGTGGCGAAGTAAGAGCGGGCTCGGTGTGCACTTACCCTGCCACCGGGCAGGCAGGAGGAAGACTTGCTCCTCCTTCTGCCACCGTTAGTCTCGTAGCCCCAGAGATTGTCCAAGGTCATGTTTCTGACTTTTGAAGGGGGTCGAGGGTCTTGGCTTAACCGCCTGGGCCGCGAGGAAGACAACCTCTATAAAAAATCACCCCAAACCTCCAAGCGGCGGCGCACCGTGAGGGAGGTTGTTAGCTTGACTAATGGGTAGCTTAATTAGTCTCTAGTGCGAACCATAGTACTTGAGCCAGTAAAACATGAAAAATACTCGTGGGAACAATAATGAACTCAAAATTTTTTTCAAACCCAATTGAGAGTGATGCGCGGTCGGAGTCCGACGCGGCATCCGGAAGGAGCTCGGAGGGCTCGGAGGCAGAGGAGGTGGTGGGCGACTCTGGTAAGGACTTGCGCCCCTACCTGAAGCGCTCCAAATCGGGGGACGGATCGTCCTCCGATGCAGAGATGGGCTCGGCCCGAAAAATCCCCACCAGTGGGCGGGGTGCGGGACGGGCGCGAGGCAAGGGGAGGGCTCTCACCGCCCAAGAGTCTGCTCAGCGAGCTGACAGGCTCGTCGCGGAGGGGCGTCACCCTGGAGCGGCCAGCGCTGGGATGGACCTCTCGGGGCCGTCCGGCAGTGAGCCAGACGCCGCCATCGACGAGGCACTCGACAGGCTGGAGTCGGTCCTGGCATCCGCTCTTAATGGCGTGGCCAAAAAAAGGGAGAAGTCCTCCAAGAAGAGCGCTATCTCCCAGGCCAGGACCTCTCTCCAGGAGGTGGTGGACCCAATCCGCAGGGGGCTCACCAAACTTCGGGCCGACAATGCTCGGCTCCGAAAGGTCTCGGTCCAGCAAGAGTTGCCAAAGGGCGACTCTTGCGGGCAGGCAGGGGGATGCGAGCAGGGGCAAGGGCCAAGTCAGCCCAAGTCTCAGCCCGAGCCAGAGAACCAGCTGCTGGTGTTGGTGCGGCAGGAGCTGGCTGCCTTCCGGCAGCAGCAGCAGCAACAGCAGGAGCAGTTCCAGCAAAGGATGCAGCAGCAGCTCTCCGTGCTGGAGGGCATCGTGCTGCGTCCTCCGCTGGCGGCCTCTGGCCAGAGAAAAGCGGCGTCTTATGCTGCCGCCACGGCCACGGCGGGCCCGTCGGGACAAACCAGACGCGGGACCGTGGCGTCGGAGCCTGCGAGGCCGGCCCCGCCGGCCAAGCAGCAGCGGCAGCAGAAGGGCAGGACGGCGCCTGCCGCTAAACCGGCGGGACCTCCTGCCGCGGCGGCGACCAGGCCGCGCCTGCCGCCTCCCCTGCCTGAAGAACCCTCGGCTAGCGCCGAATGGACGGTTGTCGGCACCAAGAGTAAGGCGGGCAAGGCGGCTAGGGCGGCAAAAAAGCGCGAGAGACGACAGCAGCGCAAAAAGCGGGCCATGGCGGCCAGACTTCGCGCCCCGAATTCCGAGGCTGTGGTTATAACACTACAGCCAGATGCGATAAAGAAGGGCGTGACATATGACGCCGTCATGGCGAAGGCGAAGCAGGCGGTGTTGCCCCACCTTGAGGAGCTCGGAGCCTCTGGGGGCTTCCGTATGAGGCGCACTGTAACCGGGGCCCGAATATTGGAGGTCCCTGGTGCGGCCAGTGGCCCCGCCGCGGATGCCCTGGCCGCAAGGATCAGGGCGTCCCTGGATGCGGAAGAGGCCCGAGTGTCCAGGCCCACCAAGTGCATTGATATGCGCATCATGGGCTTGGACGACTCCGTCAAGGTGGACGAGGTGGTGGCCGCCGTCGTCAGGGCGGGAGGATGCACTGCCGAGCAGGTTCGGACGGGCACAATCCGCGCTGACAGCACGGGCATGCGAGCCATGACGGTTAGCTGCCCCGTGTCGGCGGCCAAGACTATCACCGAGGAGGGCCGACGGCTTTTGGTGGGCTGGGTCTCCGCGCAGGTGAAACTGCTGGAGCCCAGACCTCTGCGGTGCTATCGCTGCCACGTGGGGCACCACGTGGGGGCCTGTTGTGCCGCGGAGGTGGACCGCAGTGACCGCTGCTTCCAGTGCGGTCAGCCCGGTCACAGGGCAGTTGAATGCCGTGCTGTTACGCATGTGCGGCGGCAGGCAAGCCAGCCGACCACCGGGCTGGGAGCAGGTCCTGCGACCCCCCCGCCAAGGCCAAGGGCAAGGTCGGGAGGCCCATCCCCACCGATGTCCTCACCACCGCAGCCTCCTCTTTGGCTGCTGCTGCTGTCGCCGCCGCAACCACTGCGGCAGGGCCCTCACGAGGGGCTCGGGAGGAGACTGTAATGGACTGTTAAATACGGCCCCATTACGTCTCCTCCAGGCGAATATCAACCACTGCGCCCCCGCTCAGGATCTGTTGCTCCAAAGCATGGCGCAGTGGTCGATCAATATCGCCGTGGTCTCCGAGCCGTACTATGTCCTGCCCAGGGAAGACTGGGTTCAGGACCTGAACGGCTCGGTGACCCTAATTTCGTCGGCCGCCGCTGGTACTCCGTCCCTCGAGGCCGTCACGAGGGGACGGGGTTGCGTGGCAGCACGGTTCGGGGACATTGCAGTGGTAGGCGTCTACCTGTCCCCGAACAGAACTCTCGCCGATCTCCACATCTCCCTTATGGAGCTGAATGCCGTCGTCGCTGGGTTTGGTTCCCTCCCCGTGGTCGTTTGCGGGGACTTCAATGCCAAGAACTTGGCTTGGGGTTCCCGGTTCACGAACCAGCGGGGTCGGATGGTGGAGGACTGGGCTCTAGAGACAGGCCTGGTCGTCCTAAACCAGGGTTCTGTCCCCACGTGTGTGAGGATGCAGGGCGAGTCAGTGGTGGACATATCGTTCGCCAGCCCTGCTCTGTCACCGCGTGTCGTCGACTGGCGCGTCATGGAGGGGGTGGAGACGTACTCAGACCACCAGTACATTCGGTTTGACGTCTCCACCCAGACCTCGATCGCGCCGGTCCAACAGACCCCGTGTGGTCCGCGTTGGGCGCTGAAGCAGCTGGACCGGGAGCTCCTCCTGGAAGCCGCGATGGTACAGGCCTGGGTGCAAGCACCGGACAGGCCTGTTGACATCGACGTCGAGGCAGAGTGGTTCCGGGAGGCCATGTCGCAAATTTGCGACGCGGCAATGCCCCGAGTCCGGCCAGGACGTGCCCAGCGCCAGGTGTACTGGTGGTCGCCGAAGATTGCGGCACTGCGCAATGCGTGCAATGCTGCGCGGCGCCGGTACGCCAGACACTGCAGTCGCCGCATCCGCCCACCGGATGCGGAGGCCAGAAAGGCGGAGCTGTATGAGGGATACAGAGAAGCGAAGCGCACCCTCAGAGCGGAAATAAAGCGGGCCAAGTTGGAGGCCCGCAACGTGTGGCTGGGGACTCTGAACCGAGACCCGTGGGGACGCCCCTACAAGGTGGTGCGGGAAAAACTCCGCCCCTGGGCTCCCCCACTCACGCAGAGTCTCCGGCCCCAGATTGTGGAGGGTGTGGTGAGCAATCTGTTCCCTGCGCGAGGGGAACACTCCCCCCCGCTCATGGCTCCGTCACCAGCGGTGTCTAACGCGGTTCACGATGGTGACGACGACGGCAATGCTCCAGAGGTGACCGAGGTAGAGATGAGTGTGGCGGTACGAAGGCTGAGTGCCAAGAATACCGCCCCAGGACCCGACGGCTTGCCTGGTAAAGCCTGGGTCCTGGCCATGGAGGCTCTCGGGTCTCGATTAAGAGGGCTCTTCAGCGCATGCATGGAGAGGGGCCAGTTCCCACTTCGCTGGAAGACGGGGAAACTGGTCCTTATCGCGAAGCCAGGGCGCCCTGCGGACTCTCCGTCCGCGTATCGGCCCATTGTGCTGCTCGACGAGGTGGGCAAGCTCTTTGAAAGAGTAATTGCAGACCGCCTCGTCGCGCACCTAACACGGGTGGGGCCAGATCTGGCGGACGGCCAGTTCGGCTTTCGCAGGAGGCGCTCCACGGTGGACGCCATCATGCGCGTGCGAGCTCTCACGACGGGGGATGCGGTGTCCCAGGGCAGGTGTGTCGTGGCGGTGTCATTGGACATCGCCAACGCCTTCAATTCCCTGCCCTGGAGTAGCATTAGGGGGGCACTCCGGTATCACCGGATGCCCGACTACCTCTGTCGTGTGATCGAGGCCTACCTGTCGGACAGGTACATCATCTACCCTGGTCACCAGGGAGAGTGGAAACGGCGAGAGATGTCGTGCGGTGTTCCGCAGGGATCGGTACTAGGACCGCCCTTGTGGAACATCGGCTACGACTACGTGCTGCGCGGCGACCTCCCTGACGGGGTCAGCGTGGTCTGTTACGCAGACGACACGCTGGTCCTGGCGCAGGGAGAGTCGTACCAGGCGGCGGTCGAATTAGCGACAAGCGGGGTTGCGATAGTCGTTGATAGGATCCAGCAGTTGGGACTCGAGGTGGCGCTGCACAAGTCCGAGGCCATGTGTTTTCATGGCCCCCGGAGCGCGCCGCCTCGGCGCTCCCAATTAACGGTAGGAAGAGTTCACATCGGCGTCGGGTCGACGATGAAGTACCTGGGACTCGTCCTCGACAGCCGGTGGAATTTCGAGGAGCACTTCCGACGTCTGGCTCCCAAACTGAATCGGGCTGGGGCTGCCCTCAAGCGGTTACTGCCCAACCTCGGGGGTCCAGAGGGCGTGTCAAATATTTACTGAATAAAACCCACTCCTATGTTCCTTCTTTGCCCTGCATTCTAGGGACCCGGATATCCGTTCGGAAGCGTACCCATGGAGCGGTTTCACCAGCGTTGTAGTCGTAAATTCTCTCTAAGATATGGTATCCCCGTGTGCCCAGTTTCATCCAAAATCATTCAGCTATTAAAAGTAACTTCCACATTTATAATATTAAGTATTTATTAATTAAACTTTATGACGTCAATTTAACCAAATCGAGATTCAACAACAAATAAATAATTAACAAAATATTCGTGTTTGTGTTTCCAGAGTCACTGTCGCAGATCTTCAACGACTGGCGTGAGGACCTGTCCATGGTGGGCTCCGGGCCGCCCTTCGAGACCGCCTTCTACGTCGCCAAAGTCACCGTCACCACCAACTTCACTGACATTGTCAAGAATGTAAGATTCTGATAATAATTAACCAGAATAATAACAAACTTTTATAAACACTAATTTTATAAACTCGTACGTATTGACTTTCCGTATAACTTACTGATCTTTACCACAGAGAAGAGAGAAAGAGAGAGAGAGAGAGAGATTTTTACTTTACAACAGAGGTCAATGCTGAGCAGAGTGCGCGCTAGTCACAACACCATTAACCAGTAGATTGGACTGTCTGTACATGAATTAATGTATTAATGCTCACATGAGTATCGACACCTCGATTCATGGATCAGGCAGAGCGAGTAGATTAAGGTTTTTTTTACTGACACTAGTTATTCTGTATAATACCACTAAAAAATTGGATCCTAGTTATCTTAAATAAAAGTTTATTATTATTTGTCTGTTCGTTTCAGCTGTAAGTTTTCCATATTGAGTTTACAAATAAATAACAATAATTTCTGAGCTGAAAACAATGTTTGAGTTGCATGTTTCTGTATATTTGCAAGTTCAACTGCTACTAATAATGGTGGTGGCCCGGGTGTCACCATTGTGTGGACCGCCCGGAGGACACGGTGGAGCACACGTTGGAGGTGTGCCCCGCTTGGGTAGAGCAACGCCGTGTCCTCGTAGGGGCGATCGGCGGCGGCGATCTCTCGCGCCGGGCTTTGGTACAGGCCATGGTCCGGAGCGAGGAGGAGTGGCAGGCGGTTGCCTCCTTCTGCGAAGCAGTAATGCTAGCAAAGGAGGCGGCCGATCGCGTGAGGCAACGGTCCTCACGCCCCAATCGCCGCCGGGATTCCGATCCCGATTTCCGGCTATCGTAGGCGCAGGCTTGCGGACGACGAGCAATGGGTGGCTCGCCGTCGGACCGTCCGGTAACCGTCCGGACCGAGCCCAAGTCGTCGACGACGCGTGCTGTTCCACGCGCGCCTCAAGGAGATGTCAGCAACTGTAGGGGCCTAGCAGGGTCGAAGCCTACCGGGGCCAAGGGTCTGATTCTGAAAGGAAGACTCGGCCCTGGTACGAAAGGCAACGAAGGAACAGGAGTGGGTTTTTAGTCAGTAAAAGTCTGACACTATCTCCCGCCCCGCCCAAGGGCGGGGGATGTCATAAGATGATTTTCCCACCGAAAAAAAAAAAAAAAAAAAAAAATAAGCCCAGGGGGGGTCATGAACCCCATGACCCCCCCCCCCTGGATCCGCCCTTGAAGGTGCTTTTGACAATGTAAATATAGAAGAACTGTATTTGTCAAATACAATTGTTGTATATGTGGGTAGTTTTAAGCTAGCGCGCAATTGATTTTTGTAACTGCCACTAGTTCAATATACGTTTGGTTTCGTACGGACGTCTTTTATTTAGCAGTGGCGACGAGGATTAAAAAAAAAATAAACAGTTCGGTGCAGAATAGTTTTAGATTGTGTCGTGTAGTCGTGGACAATCATTACAATGTCAGTGGGCAAAATCAAAGATTTCGATGTGAAAACCGGTAACTGGTCTGCATATGTCGAGCGGCTCGAAATGTACTTCATAGTGAACAACATAACGGACGATTTAAAGTTGCCAACTTTAATCGCGATAATCGGTGAACAAGCTTACGAATTGTTGTCTACATTAGCGAGTCCAAAGAAGCCATCAAGTTTGTCATACACAGTCGCGGTGGATTTACTGCGAGCACATCTGCAACCGACACCCTCAATCTTAGCAGAAAGATATAGATTTCGTCAAAGGCGGCAAATGGCCGGTGAATTGATAGCGGACTACGTGGCTGACTTGAAAAAGATGGCCAGGTACTGTGAGTTTAAAACAAACTTAGAAGAAAACTTACGGGATCAATTTGTATGCTGTCTGCGGAGCGATGTTATTCGGCAGAGGTTATTCGCGGAAAATGACCTAAACTACAATAAAGCGCTACAGTTAGCCAATACCCTGGAAGCAGCCGAGCGGGACGCCGGAGCTGTCGAGGGCTCGCGGGAACAAGTTCCGGACCGGGAACTTCGCGAGAAGATGCACAAGTTGGAAATCGGAAATTGTTCAGCGTGTGGTGGCAACGGACATACACCGCGAAACTGCAGGTACACAGATTTTGAATGCAGTTACTGTGGAAAAGTAGGCCATTTACGAAGAGTATGCAAGAAGAAAGAATTCGATCGCCATATGACACCGGCTAGTCCAAAGTCCAACAGCACGCGGGGAAGGTCACGAAGAGGTCGCGCGCCCGGAGCGAGCAGTTACCGCGCGGCGGACGACCGCGGCGGCAGAAAGCGACGGAGCGGCGCGGCAGAGGCAGCACGTGGTGCGCGCGCCCGAGGGAGCGCCGCCGACGACGCAGCGCACTGGCTACGCGAACCGGCAGCGGAGGGCAGCTCCGGGGAAGAACGGGAGGCGTCGGGTGATGACGAGGAGACAATGTACCAGATGTCGTTAGCGAAGTATAGACCGGTGTGTATGACACTTCATGTAAATAATAAACCCTTAAAAATGGAAGTCGATACGGGGTCGGCGTTATCTTGTATAAGCTATTCAACATACACTCAATTGTTTAGAGATTTACCTTTAGAAACATGTAAATTAAAGTTAAAATTTTATGATGGCTCAGCTGTTTACCCGATAGGTTACTTGGAAACAAATGTTGAATATAAAAACAAGGTGAAAAGGTTAGACCTATATGTAATAAATAAGAGTAGTACCAGTTTATTAGGAAGACAGTGGTTGTCTGAATTGTGTATAGAAATACCTAACCTAAGCAAGTGTACAGAAATCCATAATATAGTAACAAGTAAAAATAACTTGCTAAATGATATTATCTCCAGGCATGAGAAACTATTTGACGGCACATTGGGCAAGTATACCGGGGAAGAAGTGAAGCTGTACGTGCGGGACGGAGCGCAGCCGATTTACTGCCGCGCGCGCCCGGTGCCGTACGCGCTGCTCCCTCGAGTGGACGCGGAGTTGGACGCGATGCTGCGCGCCGGCGTCGTCGAGCCCGTTGACCGGTCCGACTGGGCCACGCCGTTGGTCATAGCGAGGAAAGCGGACGGCGGAATACGACTGTGTGCGGATTATAAGGTGACACTTAACAAAGCTTTGTTGGTTGATAGGTATCCGGTTCCAAGGGTAGAAGAGTTATTTAGCAACCTGAGTGGTAATAATTATTTTACCAAGATAGATCTATCACAAGCTTATAATCAATTAGTTTTAAATGAAACATCGAGAAACTACACTGTCATTAACACACATAGAGGACTGTTTAAATACAACCGATTAGTGTATGGTCTCTCTTCTAGTCCGGGAATTTTTCAAAAATTAATGACAAACCTCTTTAGAAATATCCCCGACGTAGTAGTATTTTACGATGATATATTAATAAAAAGTAAATCTTTGGATGCTCATTTAAAAAGCGTAGAACAAGTATTTAGTGTTTTGGAAACGAATGGCTTAAAAATTAAAAAGGAAAAATGTGAGTTTATAGCTGACCAAGTGAAGTATTTAGGGTTCATAATAAATAAAAAGGGAGTTCGAGTAAATCCGGAAAAATTAAAACCAATATTAGATATGCCTCATCCAACTAATATATCTGAATTAAAGTCGTTTTTAGGCATGGTTAATTTCTATGGAAAATTTATTAAAAATTTAAACTCGCATATTAACCCACTTTATGACTTGCTCAAAAAGGGAAGGCACTGGAAATGGACAATGTTACATACAAAGGTTTTTAATGCAATTAAAAAGCTATTGTGTAGCGCGGACGTTTTAACACATTTCGATATGTCGTTAGAGAGTATAGTAACATGTGACGCGAGCTCGCGCGGGCTCGGCGCGGTGCTGGCGCAGCGCGCGCCCGGTGGCGGCGCCGAGCGCGTGGTGGCGTACGCGTCGCGCTCGCTTACCGCGGCCGAGCAACACTATAGTCAGATTCATAAAGAAGCTCTTGCGATAATATTCGCAATGGACAAATTTCACCAATTCCTGTTTGGGAGGAAGTTCACTTTACGTACGGACCATAAACCATTGGTAACAATATTTGGACCTCATGCCGGCATTCCCAACACGGCGGCTAGTCGGCTACAGAGATGGGCTATTAAATTATCAGCCTATGACTTCAATATAGAGTATATTCGCACGGACAAAAATACAGCGGATGTTTTGTCTAGGTTGATTAGCGAGCATAAAGAGGGGGTTTGTAAAGAAGATTTAGACACGCCAGAACAAACGTATTTACATTTTGCCGCAGAAGCATTACTCTTAGACTCACGTAAATTAAAAAAAGAAACGGCTTCGGATAGTATATTAAACAGAGTAGCTAGATATATTAATGACGGATGGCCGGACGATGTCGAATTGAGAGAACTAAAACCATATATTAATAGAAAAAATGAGTTATATTTAGAGTTAGGTTGTGTGATGTGGGGACATAGGGTCATAATTCCAAACTCTTGCAGGGATAAAGTAATTACGGAGCTTCATGAGGGTCACATGGGGGTAGTGAAAACAAAGGCATTGGCTCGGAGCTATGTGTGGTGGCCAGGCATAGACGAGGCTGTAGAAGCAGCGTGTCGCGCCTGCACCATATGCGCCGCGGTAGCTGACGCCCCTCCAGCGCAAGCACCGCGCGCCTGGCCATGGCCAGATCGCCCATGGACCAGAATACACATTGATTTTTTGGGACCGATAGCGGGGCATAGTTACCTTATTGTAGTGGACGCTCATTCAAAGTGGATAGAGGCAATTAAAATGACTAGCACTACGGCGAAAGCCGTAATAAAAGAATTGCGGGAAATGTGGGCGAGATTTGGGTTGCCGAAACAAGTGGTTAGTGACAATGGTCCACCATTTTTCAGTATTGAGTTCAAACATTTTTTAAGCACTAATGGAATTGAACAAATTTTTTCAGCCCCTTATCACCCGGCTTCGAATGGGGCGGCGGAAAACGCTGTTAAAATATGTAAACGCAATATAAAAAAAGCAATCAAATCTAACGCAGATATACACGCTTCTTTGTGTAGATTCCTACTGGCTTATAGAAATACACCACACTACACAACCGGCGAAAGTCCGGCAAAGATGTGCATAGGGCGCAATCTGCGCATGCGTCTAGATTGCTTAAAACCTGATCAGAAAGAATTAGTAAAAGCACGTCAGAAGCAGGCGGAAAAGTCAGCTGGGGGAACGGTTAGACAATTTACATCGGGGGACCAGGTTTGGTTTAGAGACTATCGGGGTTTTGATAAGTGGACGGCGGCGACAGTGATAGAAAGAACAGGTAGTACGGATTACAAAGTTAGATCTATCAATGGAACCGAAGAACACAGACATGTCGACCAACTAAAACTTAGAGTGTCAAGAGATGTTACTAAGATAGCAAATTGTGACAGTCACCCTGTACGCGAAAGACCTTTAAAACGATTCCGCCCTTCGCTAATTTTTCCAGTAGACAACGACCAACAGGCCGGCGCACCGGTCGCGAGCCCGAGCTCCCCTGAGCCGTTGATAGCCGTGGGCGCATCACCAACAGCAACCGATGATAGGGACATTGTGCTATCAACAACTCCGCTAAAAACATCTAGCGTGCCCAATGTGCAGGAAATAGATAATCATGGCTCGAATAACAATGTACCTAATGATCCACCTAAGGTTCGGCGAGTACGTAAACTTGTCAAACGATACGGTATCGAGGACTGTTATAAGTAGATAAGGGTATATAATATTAATAATATAAGTTTAGTCAATAAGTTTAAATATGTATAAGTTTAGTTATACATTAAGTAATTTGTGTATGTTTTTATAGGTAGGTTCGTATTAGTTTAGTTGTGTAGTAATAAGTTTATTAGAAATTAAGGGTGAAGGTGTTGTATATGTGGGTAGTTTTAAGCTAGCGCGCAATTGTGTTTTGTAACTGCCACTAGTTCAATATACGTTTGGTTTCGTACGGACGTCTTTTATATTTAACAAATTGCATGGCCCTAGAACTGTCAACAAAGGCACGATGCAAGGCGCCACTTTGTCTCCTTTACTTTATAACTTATATACTTCTGAAATATTAAAATATATAAATGTACCAGGTGTAAATATTCTTCAATTTGCAGACGACTTGCTTTTTCAAATTCAAATCATTTATTCGCATAATATGGGTAGATATATGTGGTACATCATACATGAATGTACCATATATATCTATCTACCTAATCTATATATATCTATTATCTTTTGTACAGCATAAATCAAAACATAGAAATAGCTATGGCTAATATCAATATGGCTTTGTCTCAATTATACAACTATTATCAATAATTATCATAATAAACTTAAGAGCATTCATCCGTTAAAACCACGCAGAAGCCAAAATCAATGATTTCCGACGGAAAATATAACAATAATGTGCACTACAATACAATTAATTATTTAGTATCACTGTAGAATAGAAATACTAAAAATCTGAAAGACCTCGGCCGGTACAAAGCGCTGACGCGATTTCGCGTCTATTATATAGTGATATTAAATAATTAATTGTAGTGTAAACAAATAAGTTATTAAAAAAATTATTGTACCATGTCATAGATCGTAAATGCGTTCAATTAATAAGTCTAAAAAAAAAACAAAAATGCCTCATATATTATCCTAAACTAACACGTTTAATATCTCCAAAAACGGCTAAAAATGACAGTTTTGAGATTACTTTTCTTGAATGAAAACTTACAGCAATCGTGTTTTTCTTTGGGCCATGTAGGTACTAGTCAATGTTATATTTTTTTTTTAAGTAAAATGTTGTAAGTTTACCATACACGGTTTAACTACTATCTCGCATCTGCGTAGACTGTCGACCGCTAGTTTTAAAAACGGCTTGGATAAGAACTGTTCTAATGGGAAAACTATAGGTACGATCATTTGAAAATGTTTTTGGAACATACACTAGATTATGAAATTCCCAATAATATGACGTCAATATCTTATCTAGAAATTAAACACATTGTTATATTGTCCGTCGGAAATAATTGATTTTGGCTTCTGCGTAGTTTTAACGGATGAATGCTCTTAAATTAGAACTAAGTCCAGAAAAGAGTTCAGTTTTAATTATTAATAAAAATGTAAATACTCATAGTAATAATAATATTTCATACAATGATACAGAAATTCCTGTTGTTAGGCAACATAAATTCTTAGGTGTTATTATTGATGATAAGTTAAAGTTTGATCAACATATTATACACATAAGTAACAAAGCACTAAATGGAATTAATCTATTGAGACATTTAGCAGGAAGTTTTTGGGGATGACCCTAAAGTCATGAGTATGTTGTACAAAAGTACCTATAGTGCGAAGCCATTTCGATTATAGCAGTCTAGCTTAAATGAATGCCAATAGCACCTTGTTACGAAAATTAGATGTAATTCAAAATATGGGATTGAGACTTATTTGTGGTGCAATGCGTTCCAAACCTATCAATTCATAAGAGGTTGAGACCTGTATACCTCCCTTGACACTACGAAGGTTGTTGTTGGCTGAGAGATTTTTATTAAAAGTCATGACTGTTAGGTTGAGTATTTTACACAGGGATTACACATTAGATAATGTTAACGGCATTTATTAATAGAACTGACATTAGTTTTACGAAAAACATTTAACTTACAAAATCAACAGCTCTGTAGCATAGCAACCCATCTAAGGAGTATTTTTACTGATGTGCTATACAACCTTAACACTTTCCCTCATCAGTTGAAAAAACTATGCAGCCCCAATTTGGCTCTTATCTTGTTGAGCGTTGGCCTTGGAACTGCCTTGGTCATAAGGTCAGCTAATTGGTCAGTAGAACTGGTTTTTTGTACATCTACTAAACCTTCTTGAACAGTCTCACGAACGAAGAAATGTCTCACTCTTATATGTTTCGTTCGCTTGTGAAATTCCGGATTGTGTGCGAGACGTATAGCTGCTTCGTTATCTACCTTCAACGTTGGTACGCCCTCTAACATTGTGAGTTGGTCATATAACCTTTGAAGCCATACTAACTCACGTGCGCCTTCGCTCGCTGCAACAATCTCAGCTTCAGTTGTTGAAATTGCAACAGACGCTTGACGTTGGCTTAACCAGGAAATAACTCCTCCGGCGAATAAACATGCTACTCCTGTAGTAGAACGTCCAGTTTGTTCATCTCCAGCATGGTCAGCATCACTATAACCTTCAATAATGGCTCTCGTAGAGTCACATGTGTATTTGATGCCATAGCTAGCTGTTCCCTTCAAGTAGCGAAATATTCTTTTCACTTTCAACCAGTCTGCTTGAGTTGGATTCTCTAATTTTCTTGATACGACCCCGACAGCATAAGCAATATCCGGGCGCGTACCTGTCATGAGATACGCCAATGCGCCTACAGCTTCTCTATAGGGAAACTTTTCTCCAGATTCTTTCTCCTCAACTTTCCCTGTTTCTGAAGTCCTCTCTATAGGTGTCGAAATAGGATTGCATTCGGACATTCCGAATCGTTCGAGAATTTTCCTGACGTAAGATTGCTGTGTTATTATTACAGATCCATCTGTTAATCTAGCAATCTCTAATCCTAAGTAGTAGGATGCTGTTATTTTTAGCGTATCCCCTAATTCCTTTAAGAATTGGTTCGCCAAAGCTTTATCTGTTGTTGCTACAAGCCCATCATCCACGTATAAAGCTATTATAATTTTCTTGTCTCCTATCTTTCTCATAAAGAGACAGCAGTCAGCTGCATTCTGAGTAAAACCTTTCTCTAGCAAGATTTCCTCGAAGCAAGAATTCCAGCAACGAGGTGCTTGCTTTAAACCATATAGACTCCTTTGAAGTCGACATACTTTTGAAGTACCATCGTTGAATCCGTCTGGCTGCTCCATGTAAATTTCTTCCTTTAATTTACCGTTTAAGAAGGCTGTCGAAACATCAAATTGAGTCAGGTGCAGCTTTTCCTTTGCACTCACACTTAGTAAGGCTCTTATTGTAGCCATTCGAGCAACCGGACTAAAAGTTTGTTCAAAATCAATCTCTTTCCGTTGCTTGAACCCCTTGACTACAAGTCTCGCTTTATATTTGTCTACGGTACCATCTGGGTTTCGTTTAACCCTGAAAACCCACTTGCATGGCAGCGCTTTTTTGTTGGACGGTAAGTCACACAATGTCCAAACCTTGTTGTCAGCTAGGGATTTTATTTCGCTCGCCATGGCCTTTTGCCATTCGGCACTGTCCTCCCTCTTAATTGCTTCATCATAAGTTTCTGGGAAGTATTCTAAACCCACAAAGCAAACATAGTCTTCGAGTTTCTTTGGTCGGTTAATTGTTGCTCGGTTTCTAAGGTTGTATCGAGGCTCTGTTAAGGGCTCGACTACTTCTAATTGTTCCTGAGCATCCGTAAAATCTTCCTCATCCTCTGTTAGTATAGGAACATTGTCTTGAACTTGGTCCTCTGTTGGTGTAAGAATGTCCTCTTGAACTTGATCTTCAGTAATATCTCCCTCTAGATCAAGTTCTTGACTTTCTCTTATATTTTCAGAAGCTTGATCTTGTATGAGAATATGTTTATCGCTGTGATCTCCCTCTAACCTAATAGGGATACTGGTGGAAATCGTGAACTCGACATCAGACTGAAACGTAATGTCTCTAGACCTTAGTGTCTTTTTTCCGTCCCAGATGCGATAGCCATCATCGTTCTCATAGCCTATCAGCAGTCCTTTAATGGCTTTCTTATCCATCTTCTTACGGCTTTGTTTTGGAACGTGAGCATAACATTCACTTCCAATAATTTTTAAATGACTGATCTTGGGTTTCCTACCGTGCCACAACTCGAAGGGTACTTTTGTATCTACTCTGGTAGGGCCTGTCCTATTTAAAACATATGCCGCAGTGTTTATGAGCTCTGCCCAGAGCACTTGTGGCATCTCTCCTCTCGCGTGTAGCATCGATCTTGCAGCTTCTACAAGCGTGCGGTTTTCTCGCTCACTACACCCATTCTGCTCTGGCGTGTAAGGCATTGTCAGTCTATGCTGAATTCCGAACTTTTGTAGAATCTTTTGGATAGCTCCATTATCAAATTCGCCACCATTGTCGCTCAGTAGTGTTTTCACTGTATGACCTGTTGTCTTAACTTCTTGCAACATTTGTAACAGCTTATCCTTAACTTCGGATTTGTGCTTTACGAAGTATACAAAGCGGTAATTTGAAAAGTCATCCTTAAATAAGACAAAATATTTATACTTTGAGATGCTATCAGCAAAAGGTCCGCACACATCAGTGTGAATAAGTTCACCTGGCTCTGTAGCTCTTTCCCTTGTTCCAAACTTTTTCCGTTGGGATTTGCCATATATGCAACCTTCGCACTTTGTATTGTCTGGTTTTAAATCAATTCCAAGCTCCCTTTTAACAATATCGCGAACATGTCGTTTGTCTTGATGTGCGAAACGCTCATGGTAAAGCTGTAGTAGATTAGAACCAGTGATTGCGTTGACCTCAATATATCTTTTCTTTGCTGGCATGACCGTCTTCATGTCCAACTTATAGAGTCCTCCATAAGGTACTCTCTTGCCAACAACTTTAGTTGAGCCTTCTATATCAAGCTTACATTCTCTTGTTGTCGACGTGAATACGCTATTTTGCATCCTGTCCTGTGCTGCTAGCGTTGAAAAAAGATTTTTCGTAAGTGATGGTACTAGCCACACATCTCGAAGAGTTATTAGTTCCTGCTTATCATTGACATTTGCATTGACCACTACGGTTCCTTTTCCTATTGCTGGAATCAGGGTCCCATCTGCGGTTGTTACAGAGTGATCTAACTTAAATTCATGAAATTCGAGGAAGAAATCGCTTCTTACTGCAATGTGTGTTGTTGCGCCATTATCAACAAACCAGTTATTTCTATCTTGGATTTGTTCTTGTGAGCACGCATTCACCATTAATGAAATTTGTTGCACTTGCTTGGATTTTGAATTAGGTGCTGATATGCCTGAAGATGGCTTAGGTGGCCTCCCATCTTTAATCCACTTCTTGCACTTGCGAACTCTATGTCCTTTTCCAGAACAGTAGTTGCAAATCAGCTGTTCGTCCATGCTTTGCTTTAACTCTCTTTTGATTGGTGTAGTCACTAACGCCTCCTGTTTAGAGTTTTCTTGACTGCCTAGCTCTCGTTCGAACGTGCAGAGGTGACTTGTTAAACAATCAATAGTCCTTTCAGTCTGCTTTAGCATCAGCCAGCTTGACTTGAAGTTGAAGTACCTATCATCCAGCGTGTCCAAGACTTTACATATGAGGAACATCTCAGGAAGTTTAGCATTTGCGTCAATTCTGGAAACCTCAATCTTTAAATCATTCCAAACATTCTTCAGCTTTGATATGTGTGTTGGAATATCGTCCACCTTACTTTGTTTAAGTCCAAAGAATTCTAGACACAAGTTGTAGGCTCTGTCCTCTTCCTGTCCATCAAATAGTCTATGTAACTCCTGCCAGACATCACATGCAGTTCTATACCTCATTACCTTTTTTAATGTGTCTTCTGACATATTAGTAGTTAACATGAGCAAAGCGCTCGTTTCAGCCTTCCTATAACTAGCCAATGCTTTATTATAGCTGCTTACTTCAGCATCACCTGCTCCTTCGGCAAGGGTTGGTTTTTGGAGTTTACCTCTCACAGCATCTGTAGCACCTTCTGTGCCATCAAGCATTATAGAGATCTTATACTTCCAAGTTGACCAATTTTCTTTGCCATATAACTTTCCTATGTCGATTTTTGTACTATAATCCATTTTTATTTACGTACGCTTTTTCCTTTCGTGCGTGGGTCCGTAACCTGTTAGGTTGAGTATTTTACACAGGGATTACACATTAGATAATGTTAACGGCATTTATTAATAGAACTGACATTAGTTTTACGAAAAACATTTAACTTACAAAATCAACAGCTCTGTAGCATAGCAACCCATCTAAGGAGTATTTTTACTGATGTGCTATACAACCTTAACAATGACATCAAATGATAATCCTTTACTTATGAAACTAACAATACATCCGGAAATCTCCCAGTCAATTTCTTTCAATGCTGTCTCTGCTTCTTCTTTAGTCGGTGGAACTCTGCCTGAAATGACCACAATATTTCAACATGTGCATGCATGTGTGTGCATGTGTGTGTGTGTCTGAGCGATTCTTAAACGACACCCAATCCTGACCTATATGGTCGAAACTGTTAAGAATTCCGAAATACGTTGCCGCCATTTTCAATTTTTAGAAAGTGGCTTGGTTCGCTCGTCGCCAATGTAAGGTATGTGGGTCGGTACGTGTGATTGAAACGACAGGTCGCTTAGCACTGGTTTATTAAGACATATACTATAGTAGTCTTTGTATTAAGACATAGGCGAGCGTGGGGACGCAGCCCGCACGTACTTACTTATACATATACGTATAACAGTAATACTTCAAAAGATATTGTTAAAAATGATATTTGTCCTCTGTATAAAATTCCTTACAATAGTATTATTAACAGCTTTGCAATTCATTTAGACATAGTACACAATACATCAGAATTTTTACAGTTTAAAGACAATAGATCGAAACATTAGGTATGTTATACTATACACAGATGGATCTAAAACAAATCACAATGTACCTAAATGCAGCTTTTATGACCCACAGTTAGATTCCACGAAGTGTTTGAAATTAAACAAAATGTGTAGCATTTTCACTGCAGAATGCTTTGCAATTTATTGTGCACTGCAGCATGTAAAATAGCTTTGTAAATAATGTCTCTTAATCATATAAATGTATATAATAAAATTAGTTGTAATTGTAAGCAATGACATCGCTGAGATTTATACCAACCCAACCTGAAAGAATGTAAAGATTTAGTTATTGTATAAATTACTATTTAAAAAAATATAGGTATTCAATTCTCTTCATTGTATTTTTTTTTTTTATGGCATTGCACTGTTCGTGCTTATTGCCACTGACAATATTTTATATTTTATGATAACAAAACGTAAGAATCGATTACTCGCGAAATGATTAAATGTTACAAAGGATTTGGAAAAGGAAAGGAGATTAGTTGTTACTGGAATAATTAATTAAAATAATAGATTACAAATAACATTTTAAATGGAATAATATTAAAATAGAAAATTAACGCAACCAGCTGATCCAACAAGAAGCCCAATTGGTGCGTCTCTAAATTAACCTAAAAAAAACTAACTATTCTAACTAAACTACATAATAAATAATGGTACAATTATGTATCAAGCGTTTTCATTTTTACATTTAAATAGCTATATCATTATTTACAAGGAAAAGTGCTATGATTTTGTAAATATTAAAATTAAATAAGATACATGAGATAGAAGTGGGAAGAGGGACTCTGAGGGAAACAAGGCTCTGGAAAAGTAAGGAGTGGTCATAACGGGGGCAAGCAAAAATAAGGTGGTTCAGATCTCCCACCTCAGCACCACATTCACACACAGGGCTTTGCATTATACCAAGCCTGGCAAGGTGAGCAGGAGTGCACACATGACCCAGTCTCATACGTATGAATATCGATGAAATCTTTTTGCTTAATTTGTACTTACTAAACCAAGGTTTAACAGGAATGGATGGCTGAATAGATCGGTAAAACTTCCCTTTCAGTGATTGCTCCGACCAAAGCTGACCCCAGGATTCCTGTAGATAAACTTTGGGCAGAGCTGCCAGATCTTGAGAGCAATTTTTGTAAGGAAAAACATCTCCACACAAAACGGCATCATTAGCTAATTGGTCTGCTTTCTCATTACCTAAAATGCCACAATGAGAGGGAATCCACGCAAAATGCACTAAGTACCCCTTATGAGAGCACTTGTTGAGGAGTTCACGTGTTTCAAGTATAATAAAAGGATTTTGACTACAGAAAGGAAATCTGGCCAAGGATTGTAAGGCACTCTTTGCATCAGTTAAAATAAGTGTTTTCCGCAAGCCCATAACAAGTATATATTCAACAGCTTTGAATAGACCGTAACATTCTCCCGTAAATAGGTACAGATGATTCGGGCGGGAGCTTTAGTTTTTGTACAATATTATATTGGGAGTGGTATACACCTACTCTAACACATGAGTCTCTTCCGTGCTTCGAAGCATCTGTAAACAGGAGCTGATAACCCTTCCAGTCTTTATCCATAGTGAATTTGAAGCTATCGTTAGGACATACGTCATCTCGGTAAATGTTGAGGTTATACTGAATATTTGGTGACATAACTAATGAACTGAAATTACAATGAAATATAGGAAGAAATTGAGATTGGTGGCAAGGCGCTTCAGTTAAATTGTATTTTCTAAAGCTTTTAACTAAACACGGAGTAACTTTGTGTCTCCAGTAAGTGGACGAGGTTACTTCTTTAGAGAGAGTAGAAAGTTTATTTAGCAAAGGATGGTGTGTGAATTGCAAACAACGAGCCATGTATCTATCAGCCAAAAATTGACGTCGCAAATGAAGTGGAGGTTCTCCACATTCCACCTGAAGACAATTAATAGGACTGCTTTTCATTGCACCTGAAACTACTCTAAGTGCCTTAGATTGAACACTGTCTAGTTTCTTAAGGCCAGCAACATTAGCAGGTTCCAGCAAAAAGGTACCATAGTCCAATACACTTCTAATTAATGTGTTGTAAAGTAATTTTAATGAAAATGGATATGCTCCCCACCAGACACCAGAAAGACATCTAATAATGTTGATATTTCGTTCACATTTAGCAGCTATATAATCACAGTGTGGTAAACCAGTAAGACGAGTATCTAAAATTAGGCCTAAAAATTTTACTTGGTTTTTAACTATTATAGGAAAATTATTATACTTCACTGTAACTACAGGAGGCTTACGCATTCTAGTAAATAAGACAATGTTGCTTTTATCAATCGACAGGTGTAGGCCGTTGGCGTCCAACCAAGTCTTCAGTAAACATAAAGAAGAAGTTAAAGACGAACAAATATTTGAAACAGAATTACCTGATACATAGAGAAGTAAATCATCTGCATATTGAAGGACTTGTACAGACCCATTTAGAGAAGATTCTAAATCATAAGTGTAAATATTATAGAGAAGTGGACTAAGTACAGAACCCTGAGGGAGACCTTTCCATACTAAACGGGTAAATTTATGCCCTTCAACATCTAGATTTAAAGATCTCTCTGAAAGCATGTTAATTATGAAATTAGACAGCATTGTTGGAATTTGTAATGATTTCAATTTTTGTTCCAGGACTGATACAAGAACATTATCGTAGGCTGAGCTAATATCCAAACAGGCAGCAATTACAGAGTTATTGGAAGAAAAGGCTAGGCGAATATCAGTTATGAATACACTAAGGTTGTCAATAGTACTTTTGCCTTTTCTAAAACCAAACTGTGATTTACCAAGCAAGTTTTTGCTTTCCAAGAACCACTCCAAACGGTTTTTAATAAGGTGTTCGACAATCTTAGCTAAAACCGTCGAAAGTGCAATTGGTCGATACGAAGTAGCATTAGAAGCAGGTTTATTCGGTTTTAGAACAGGAATAATTATTTGAGACTTCCAACTTGATGGGATGTTGCCAGATATTAAGGCTGCATTGATAAGATTTAAATATATTAAAAGAACAGAGTCGGAAAGATTAGCTAAAAATGAATATGGTAAGTAATAAAGTAATAAATATGGTATACCATCTTCACCAGGAGCTGAATCCTTAACATGGGAAAGGACTCCTTTCAACTCACTTAGTGTGAAGAGAGAATTCAAGTCAGAATCAGAAATAGGAACATAAGGAAAATGCATCAAAGATCTCTGTTCAGGGACTGAAGAAGGAGCTAAATGATCCATGAACTCATTGGCTAACTCTAATGGCAGTTTTGAGGCTTATGTGTCACTGAATGCTGACCTGAATCGTTTAATATTTCGCCATACTATGGAAACATTAACTGCTGGAGAGATAGATTCGCAAAATTTTTGCCAACCTTCGAATTTCTTTTTCTTAAGGAGTGTACGGGTTGCACGAGCAGCTTCTAGGTATAGCTCATAATTGAGCTGAGTCATATTATGACAGTAGTCTTTTTGTGCCTTTTTTCTTTTTTTTAACAGCCTGAGTGCAATCAGCATCCCACCAAGGTGGTGAGGGAATTTTGCCTGTAGCGCCATTTTTTATAGGGAAAGTATTATCTGCTACCTCTATTAAAATCCTTGTAAATTGATCAGCCAATAACTGAGGGTCATGTTGTAAGGAATCAGATAAAGTAAGAACTCTCTCTTCTACACCATTTTTATATTTATCCCAGTCTGCATTTTGAAGTCTGTACTTTAATCGTGGTGTGGGACTGCAAACCTCTGGCTTTTTATGTGGAAAAGAAATTATTAATGGAAAATGATCACTGCCATAAGATAAAGGTAGAGGAGACCAGGATAATGCTGATGCTAGCTCAGGTGTACATATCGAGAGATCAGGAGCACTTATTCCTTCAACTGGATCTGTTAGGCGTGTTGGTAGACATGTGTTTAAAATACACAAATTATTAGAGTCTAAGATTTCTAATAGTTTCTCTCCATAGTAATTGGTATTAGAACTTCCCCAAGATTGGTGTTGGGTATTAAAATCGCCCATTACCAAAAATGGTTTAGGTAAGACTGATAAAAGATTATTAATTTCAGAAAGGATATTCACAGTAGGACGAGAATAATATATACATACTAAACAGATTTTATTTACAATGGCAGCAACGGCAGATATATCGTCACTGAGACGGGGAAGAGGGAAAGATTGAAAGGACAAGTTATTTTTTACAAGTATGGCGACGCCGCCATACCCATCGCTTCTGTCTGTTCTTAGACATGCATAGCCAGGAATTCTAAATGAGAACCCTGGTTTAAGCCATGTCTCACAGAGAGCGACTGCAAAGGGATCGTATTTATTCATTATATAGCACAAATCAGATTTTTTATTCCCTATGCTGCGACTGTTCCACTGAACAATCTTGGATAGACTTGGATCCATTATGATTAAAATTAGATAAGTTAGACAGCGTATCAATTACAGTGGCAACGATGGACGGTTCAATAATATTATTTTTAGATAAAGTATTGATTAACATAATAATTATATTTAAAATTTGGCTTTCATTATTTGTTTTATTTTGCAATGCGACACCATTACCTGTCATCGAAACTTCATTATTAATAAGTTTTTGGTGAACTGCCCGGTCATACCCCTTAGTTGTTTTTGGTGGGTCTCTAGGTTTTGAGAAAACAGTTTTTTTATGTGATGTGTTAGGTGAATGGGGTGAAGAGCGTAAAGTAGGTTTATTATTGGCAAGTGAAGGAGCTGAAGTTACCACGTCTGCATATAGTTTTGACACTGGGGGATGTAGCTGCGATGCTTCGGCATACGATACGCAACTATGGGCCATATAGTGCTTGATTGCTTTCTGTCTCTCAAACTCGGGACACTTTTTATTGATGGCGTAATGAATGCCGCCGCAATGACAGCATTTACCATCTTCGTCTTGAATGCTACAAGTGTCAGCAGAATGTTTCTCCCCACACTTGAAGCACAGAGGGTTCGACCTACATTATACCTTTGTATGGCCGAAACGACAACAATTGAAGCATTGTATTGTTGGGAATGTATACAATTTTACTGGCATCAACACACGTTTCGGTAAAATTTGCCCGTCAAAGGTCAACACGACTGTTTGGGATGGTTTCCAAACAGGGGTCGGTTCGTGAACTTTATAATTAAGACGCCTAACTTTGATAACTTTCCCGCATCCAGTAGGGACAGAAACATTTTCAATGATTTCATCAGGAGACCATTCGGTAGGGACGCCTTTAATAATTCCCATACGACACACGTTAATTGATGGAACAAATGCCTTCAATTTCTCCTTGGCCAAACAAGGGTCATTTATAAACGAGTTTGCATCTTGGTAATGTGAGAAGCTGAGAGAAATTCTGTTGCGACCAATGCGTTTTATTGAACCATTAATAATACTGTTAAACCTTCGTTTTTTTAAAAAGTGACCTAAAGTGATTGGGTGTAATGTTTGACCTGGATTCGTCATATCAAATATTTTTTGAATGTGTACCACATATGGAGACAAGTCTGTGGATTCGTACAAAGCCCTAGCAACCTGTGGCGCCTTCTGGGGGAGATCCGAATTTGAAGATATTCCAGTTTGGGGGCCATCCACAGAACGTGGAGTGGTTTCCAGATGATTTATAGCAGCTGTTGTTTGTAATGATTGGTTGTTTGCTGTCTTAGTAATTACCGAGTCATTTTCACAATGGCAGTGTGTATCTTTGTTGGTATCTGCTGTAGATTTACCATGTTTCCTTCTCTTGTTGCAATGTTTACACATCTTGCGTGGAGCCCTAGCCCTTTTACGCTCCGATCTAGTTATGGACGAGTCTGTGTCCATGCTGGAGTCATTAATTATAACATTATACCCTACCGAGGGGACTGTGCCCCCCGGATCGGGTGGTTCTTTGTCCATTGGACAGAAAAAGGGATTATAATAAAAAAAAAACTTACCCTAAATACGAAGACTAATTACACAAATAATAAAATAACTATTGTAAGCAATATCTACTTAAATTTACACAACTAATCTCGACTTATTTTTTTTTTAACAAAACCGCCAGAAAAATCACGCCCGCCAAATTCGACGATTCCCGCGCTTTTTCTCTTCATTGTATTGTACCCATTGGTACCCATCTATGTATTCGACTGAAAGACTTGTATCTATGGTCATGAATAAAAATTATTAAAAAATAAAAATAAAATTGGTAATGGCTGTGCAGTTCATGAGTTCATGGTTGCGTGAGATTGTTACTCGTCTTTGGTACGCATTTCTTTTGTTTTCCTTTTGCAATTAACACCGCGTTCCGAATTACGATTACATCGCCATGAGCGTTCACAGCGCTAACAGCCGTTCCGATTTAGTTTTGCTGCTCACAGCGTTGATATCGATATATGTCAATTCGGAACGACCTGTTGTCGCGCCAACAGTGATTTTGACGTGATTTCATTGAGTGGTTTGGTAGAGATGCAACAATAAGCTTTGTTAACAAGGTATTGCGCGTGTATTTGACACCGCTAGGATAATTGTGTTCTGTGATTATGTTGATTGGTCAGTTTATTCTATAGCTCTCTCCATACATTTATAATAATAAAATAACTGGGCTTCAAAATGGCTATGGAACCCCATTTTTTCATCGAAATGCTTTATAAGATAAGAAGTAACTAAGAACTTATACAAACAATATTTTTAAACTGTCACTTTTGACAGCGCTCTCAGTGATATTGCATCAGAGCGTAAGCACTGTTAAGAGGTGGGTTGGAACAGATAAAATTAGAAACCTGTCTCACCTGTTTCAGTTCCAAGAAGAAAACAGTTCCAAAAACCTGTTCCAAAATAACAGCCTGTTCCACTAGAACTAAACTCATTTGTTGCAATAGATTCAGAAATACATAGTACTATTTATATAAATTTAATACAAATAAATATTTAATACAAAATTAAAGTAATATAATAATAAAAATTATACGATAGTTTTGTTCAAAGGTAAGTTCATTATTTATATGTGTGTCCGAAAAGGAACAGTGACAGGTAGGGAACCATAGATTTAATCTATGCAGGGATTAGATGCTATCTCTTTCTATTACGGTGGACCAGAGGAGCAAAGAGCTTGTTCCAAAGAACAGATGCTGTCTCTTTCTATAATAATGTCAGAAGAGAAAGGAGCATGTTTCATTTGAAACAGTACCACATAGCTGTTCCAGGTCGTTTCGTTTGTATCTATCGAAGTTACGGCTGTTTGTGGAACAGGCGAAACAGGTAGCTGTTATTTCGGTTCTGAGATACCTGTTTCATGTTGTTACTTTGAAATACCTGTTTTTTTAACTGTTTCGATAAATACGCCTCACTCCTACTGTTAACGCAAGATGGCGTCGATAATAGACATGGGTCGTATTAGGTAAAAACGATACCTAATCCACCTAATCCTAGTATTTAAAAATACCTAATCCATTTACCTAATCCGAATATTTTATTCAATATAGCCGCTGGCCTGTTACAAATATTGTACCGATATTACGTAGCGTATGTGGATTAGGTAAGAAATATTGAGCATGGATTATGGACGTTCCGTTTCTGATATATTGTAGAACAATGATAATCCATTGTTCATTAGTTGTGTATTAATTTTGTTTTTTTTTTTATGGGCTAACGGTACTTAAAGCAATCATGAATACTCTGGTTTTTAACATCTAATCTAATATAGTTATCAAACTTACCCTTCATACTTAAAGAGTGCGCAGCCTGCACAATGTGTTAATAATGGTACAGCACAGAATCTTAAAATGTCGTCTATTAGACATTCTCACAGGCTTAGTACTGTATCTTGTGTAGATTCACACAAAAGGCGTATTACGTAAATAAGCTAAACCAATGGAATTTAATAAATAATGCAATTCTATCAATGGTCACGTAAGCATGATGCACTTGCACTGCCAAAAGTTAGGTCAAGGTTAACGTTCATTGTAGAATTAGGTACTCAAACGACATATTTTTTGTCTTTATTACCGAAAAATGGGTTAACATTAAAACAGGTACCTAGAAACCACAGCATTACTAGAATAACATGCATTTCACCCATATTATTACGTGAGTCTGATTTTTGCACATTTTTTTTGCAAAAGACGTGAGTTTTATTTTTCTTCGAAAGTATTTAGAATAGCGCCACATATCAACGGCGTATATTCGTGACGACTTATATCGCTAAAGCACTAACTAGTCCAGTGTAACCTCACATAGATGGCGCTGGCGGCAGTGCTAAGCTAACTTCAAACTTATAGTCCACATTTTAAGGTGCAGAATATCTTCTGTGTAGACTGTGTACGAATATTGTGTGCCATACCTAATCCCCGACGCTTTGGATTAGGTATGGACTCGCATCGAAAACTACCTAATCCACATACCTGTTCCAATATTTATGCCTCACGTCTAGTCGATAATGACATCAAGAAATCGTTTGTGGACGGGCGACTGTAAAGCACTGACGTTAAATAATATTATTATTTATACGTCAGTGCTGTAAAGGGCCTATTACACTCACTGACGTATTATTTAACGTCAGTGATTACACTACGCGATAGGTATTCAGCACACGATATTCAGACTGTCTTATTTTTGGTTCCGATTACTGTGGACTTGCTGCACTCTTTAGAGTTTGGACCTGTAATTGCACCATGTCTCAAAATTCTTGCTGTGTACCTGGATGTGTTGTGGTTAGGAAAGACGGTAAGTAACGTGGTGCTAACATTTTTCTTTAGGAGCTGGCATATCACCCCATCACCATTTTGATCACAATGCAACTTAGAGATCTAAAAGACATGTTTCACATATCGTCATACACCTCTTGTAATATCTGCAGAATGTAAGATGTGCTATGAATGTTATTGTTCTAATTCTCAACGTTTTTATTCACTAGTTCCTGGGAAATCATAACACTATCCAAATGTCATAGTACTACAGACTTTCATTGTATACTTTAGTGACTATTCAGTAGTTTACATTACGAAACTGTGTACAATGTATCGCACCTAATAGTTTAATCATTCATATTTCCAGGTGTGCCTCTACACCGATTCCCAAATCCAGAGACAAGCGGAGACAAATTTACATCTTGGATCTTAAATATTGGTGGTCAAATAGGTTTAATGGATAGTCAAGATATATATGAAAACAGACGGGTCTGTCATAGACATTTTGAAGATATTCATAAGTATCCAAGTGGTAGACTGTCTAAATTGGCAATTCCAACAATGCATATCCCAGGTAATACTAATTTTATTAGCAATATAATACAAAGGTCGGAATTAGATAGATAGATATATTCTTTATTGTACACCAAAAATACAAATTACATTAGGAACTTAAAATTAATAGGGTGTCACAATGGGCGGTCTTGTCGCTAAAAGCGATTTTTTACAGACAACCTTTGGATGGATTTGACAGAGAAGGAGAAAAAAGATACGCAGGTAGTCCGTGGTGTAGGTACTATTTACATAAATACAATACATAAATTGCATCTATTACAAACAATATAATATAATTTATATATATATATATATACATAATTATGAAAGCAAAGAAATGATGTACTTAATGACGACGTTCAAGAGGAATGGTAGTGATCCTTAACCATATTTTTAAAAATCGTGAGTGTTTGAGCTTGCCTTACTGACACGGGCAAAGCATTCCACAGCCGCACTGCTGGAACTGCAAACGACTTGTCATAAAAATTGGTGCAATGGCTTGGCATCTCTAGCCTCAAGTTTTCCGATGATCTAAGATATCTGGTATGTGTGTCATGAAGGAGCTTGAAATGTTCTTTAAGATAAACGGAATTAGGTAGAGTTATTCATGTACTTGCATCGAAATGTTGATACCTAATATACATAATATACCTTCCTGGGATTTTCCGACCTCTGCTCATAACTGATAATAATTCATATTAAGGTAGTAAGTAGGTACTTAATATTTTTACAGGTATTTGGATAAATAGAATAATCATTCTGATTTGAAAATTAACTTTCCATAAAGCAATTTGCCCACGCTCCTTCATATTTTCTTCAAAAGTTATAATGAACTGGTTCATGAGTCACAGAAAAAGGAAACAAGGTAGACCACCAAAAAGATCAGGAGGCACATGGACAAGACTTGCAAATGATAGAGATAAATGGCGACAGTTGGAGGAGGCTTTTGTCAATCAGTGACATACATGCAGTAGCAAAATTAGCATATGTATTAAGAAATAAGTCCTACAAATTGTAATACCTACTGTTTGAATAAAAGGCTTATTATTATTATTATCTTCATATTTTATTCTAGCCTCTGAACCTGTTGCACCGACCCTAAATAAAACGGGGCAAGGGCAGGAAGATGGTGAATCACTTCAGCAGTTGATGGATGAGACACCTAACAGCCCTATAGAAAAAACAATTGTAGAAGAAAATATTGGTAAGTAATTTTTGGTTAAATATAGGTCTTTTATTGAACTCTAAAAGTAAATTTTAAAAAAATGAAATGGAGGGAGACCTTTGCTCATCAGTGGGACAGTATAGGCTAGATCAGATATAATAATAATAAACACGAAACAACCCATACATGCACACAACAGTATAACAACACAGTCCGGGCAATGCTCAACTTCCCCTGGCCCTGGTGGTGAAGTGCTACAAACTGAGCCGACTTCTTTACGCTCATAAAGAAGCTTTATATTATAAACAGTTCACAAAAAACATCAAAGGACCTGGAACAATTTGCCTGCTACGGTCTTTCCGTCCGGGAACGTCGTCACGGGCTGGCGGATGTCGGCAATGGGTAGTTCACCGGCCGTCCGGTAATCGACCGGACCGAGCCCAGTCGTCAACTGCGCGTATTGACCTATTCGCTCCTCAATGTAATGTCAGCAAACCGTAGGGGTCCAGCAGGGCCGATGCCCGCTAGAAACCCGTAGTCCTAGAACGCAAAGGGCAACTGAAGGACACAGGTGTGGTTTTAGTCAGTAAAAGTCTGACACACCCTCCCGCCATTAAACGATTTAATGACAGAAGACTGGTTGATTCCCGTGAATAGGCTTTTAATAAACTAGTGCGCGTCACCATCAACGATTGCATCACTGCTTACCATCAGGTGAGATAGTAAACAAGCAATAGTTTACATTAATTTAAAAAAAAAGTTTAACCTTATCTAATATCATAGAGCTAGTTTGTTTTTAGGGTTCCGTACCTCAAAAGGAAAAAACGGAACCCTTATAGGATCACTTTGTGTCGTCCGTCTGTCTGTCTGTCAAGACCCTTTATCTCGGGAACGCGTGAAGGTATCGAGTTGAAATTAAAACCATATACTCAAGTCTGCGGACTCTTGAAGCTGTAAAAAATCAAACTTGGAAGTTAACGAAAAAAAAAGATACTTCTGTTTACGCGGGGAAAAAAACAACATACATTTCAACACTCTCGAGGAAATCAAAATTCATAGGGTACTTCCCGTTGACCCAGAATCCTGAAATTTGGCATAAAGCAAGGTCTTATAGCACAAGTATAGGAATAAATCTGTAAATTTGTTGTTAAGTCACAATTTTTTTTTATTGATATTCGGAAAAATCTTCCGAGATTCCATTCCGGAATTGAACTATTTACATAGGTAAGTATGTAACGGAACCCTCAGGGTGCGAGCCTGGATCGCACTTGCCCAGTTTTTTGTTTGTAGGAGGTAATCTCTGAAAGTTTTTTTTTTTTTATTCTTGATAGGTTCGCGCTTGACCGCTAACTCATCTGATGGAAAGCGACGATTCGGTCGGTACTGGTCCAATTGCGAAAATATTTTCACCGATAGAATGCTGCTTTTTTCATGAGTGACATAGGCTATATTTTATGTATACGGGCGAAGCCGCGTGCAAAAGCTAGTGTCATATATAGGCATGCTCTACATTGAGTGATAATCATTTATTAATATTTTAGCTCCGGAAACAATAGCGTGTGAGCAAGTAATACCTGCTTCTCAAAGTACTGCAGACACAGACTCATCAGACCCCCAGAATATATCACAAACTTCTCATCAAGTCAAGAAGAGTACTCAGAAAACTTTAGGTAAGCTTTTTATCCTTTTTATGTTAGAGAAATTATTCTTAAAAACTTCTCAAGTTCTAAAAAATATGAATATAACATATAGGGTGACTGGTAATTAGTGACCGATACTTAAAAACATGATTATACTCATGATTACAAACAACTTTCCCAAAGAAACTTTTTTTATATTCTCGTTAGTTTTATCACAATAATACAACAGCTGTTTAAATACGCGCGCGCGCCTGCGACCGGCGACCGCTCAGCTGTTAGCCGCGTGACGCCGCCGCGCGTCGTACCTACAATAGTGATAGAACACCCGCGCAGCTTGCAAACCCATAGGTGTACGTACCTAATCAGTGAATGTACCTACAAACTAGTGAGTATATAAAAAAAGTTTCTTTGGGAAAGTTGTTTGTAATCATAAGTACAATCACGTGTTTAAGTATCGGTCACTAATTACCAGTCACCCTATATATATATCTTTTCCTTTTATTCAGTAAGTATATCCAAAGGTTGTCTGTAAGAGATAGCCCTGTAGTACACTTGTTTTTGTAAATGTTTGTCCTGTACAAAGTACTCTATGTAGACTGTTCTAAGTCAAAGAGGGTAGTTCCACATCTTCGTTAGATAAGTCAGGACACCTGCACTGCAGGTCTAGCGGAAGTTGGTACTTAAGTAAGTCCACTGACGCGAAGAAGAGCAGTGAAAAGTGGCAAGACATGTTTTCATTAGGGTGAAGTGGGGTGGCCGCTTTAATGAAGCAGAGCTAGTTGGAGTAACGAGGAGCAGACCCTGAATTGGCCAATCACAGTGTTCGAAATCTCCACTCCGCATCAGTGGAAAAAACAAATGAACACGCGACCTCGAGCCGGACAGAACGGAGTCTAGTACCGAGCGGAGGGTAGCTCAACTCCACTCCATTCGCTTCAATGGAAATACTAGCCACTTTTAACTTCTCCGCTCCGCTTCATTGAATAAAATTGCCACCCACTCTGATGATACAGTCGTTCTAGCCAGGAATAAAGATCCTGTTGCCTTAATGAAATTAGTAGCTGGTAAAACAAGTGAAGAATAAAAACTAGTGCCAATAAATCTGATCATGTAACATTAACCCTAAGGCACGGTGTTGGTCCACCAATCTCAATAACTGTAGAGTTGCGACCAAAGTGGTATGGTCTGCTATGCTATTAAATTAAATACCTTAGTAACTTTTAAGATTTATTTATAAAACGCTAATTATGCCACAGAAAAGTCCTGTTCAGTTCAATGGTAAATAAGGAAAGTGGGAGATTTTCTTCCCCACGCTCGGCAGCCGTGCTTGCGCGACTAGGTACTAGCATACAGCATGTATACCTTTTCAGGGACGGAACTTAGAACATTCAGTTTGTAAGAAATTGTTAACCTTCTTTAACCAACCACTTTTTTGGGGGCTGAGTCACCCGCGTCCGTAGGAGAATACCCATTGTAAGTCCCTACACGTGGTCCCTGGGTGGTGCTAATCAGGTGACACTTACTGGTGGTAGGTTTCGACCGATGGCTTGCGACCACCCACTGGGCAAAGACGTACCGCCAAGCGGCCTAGCCGTGTTCCGGCACGATGCTCAGTGTAGCCAATTTAGAGGAGTTGGGTCGAGGTGGTGGTTCCATTGCAGGCAGACCAACCAGGCCCACACTGGTGTGGAGGTATCGGGGGACTAGTCGCGGAGGGTAGCGGGATCCGAAGCACGGTGCGCCGCTGGCCGACTGCAGGTAGTTGGGGGACCAAGTAATGTGCCAGCCACACATGAAAGGCTGTCCCGCCAACTGTCGAAAAATCCCGGGATGCGCCATCGTGCTGGTTGGCGACCAGAAGAGAGGGCCCGATGGACACTCCCGGGGGGGGGGGGGGGGCTCGGGCGTCCCCGCAGTCTCCAGACTAGTACCCCAATGATGCCGTCCTATCAGTGCTTGCCTGAAGGATAGCAGCGTGAAACCCCATCTCACTTCCTTCTCCTCTCCTTCATTCACTCTTATTACACAAAATGGCAAAGATTAAAAAGAGAACAGTTAAACAGCGGCAGCACTCCCTCTCTCTTAAAGTGAACCTCAGTAATATCCGAGGACTGCACTCCAATCTTGTCGCATTCCACCACCATCTGGAGACTGAGAAACCTGCTCTTTTTTTTTCTTTCGGAGACGCAGATCCGTAGTCCGTCAGACGTGTCGTACTTATCTTACCCAGGGTTTACCCTGGAGCACCATTTTAAACCACGCGCGGGTGTATGTATGCATGCCCGGGACGACATCTGTTATCGGCGTCTCCGCAATCTTGAGGACTCCAGGTACTCCACGCTTTGGGCTTTGGTGGACACTGGTATAGATCAAATTGTCTATGCCTGTGTCTACCGTTCGCACAGCGGTGATAAGGAGACAACCAGGCTCACACAGCACCTTAGTGAGGCGGCGGATGTAGCTCAGCAGCGGTACCGTTCTGCCCAATTGGTGATACTGGGGGATTTCAATGCCCACCATCAGGAGTGGCTCTTCCCATACCAGTGCACAGACCATGCTGGGCGAGAGACGCGGAAGCTAGCGCTAGCGTTAAATCTTACCATGCTGGTCCAGGGGGCTACAAGGGTGCCGGATGTTGAGTCACACATGGCCAATTGCTGGGACCTTCTGTTGACTACAGATCCGGACCGGTACTCAGTGTCGATATCTTCACCAATAGGTAGTTCCGACCATTGTCTGGTGAAATCTGTATCCGTCTATTCCCCGCCCGATCCCAGTCCAAAAGGCATCCGGCGGGTTTGGCGATACAAGTCAGCAGATTAGGATGGTATGCGTTCTTTCCTCGCATGCTATCCTTGGCAGCCTACTTCTTCTCTTCCGCTGATCCTTCGTTGTGCGCGGACGCAGTGTCGGATGTGTTGCGTCGGGGGATGGAATATTACATTCCATTCTCTGATGTAACAATGTCTGAGTTCGACCTTGGTTTGGCGCCGAATGTTATCGCGCTGAAGCGCTACAACATACGGCATACCAAGAATGGGTCGACGCTCGTAGGCGCAAGGCAAGTGACGTGACTCAAAAAAAGAGAGCCTATAATAGGGCTGCCAAATCCTGCAAGAAGGTGATGCGGAGGTCTCGGTTTGACCTCATTAGCCGAATTGGGAACAAACTTGCTTCATACCCAGCAGGTAGTAAAGCGTTTTGGTCCCTGGCTAAATCTGTTGAATCGAACTTCTGCCGTCCCTCACTACCACCACTGCTGAAACCCGATGGGTCGCTAGCCCACACCGCTGAGGAGAAAGCTGATCTATATGCCTCTCTTTTTGCGGAATCTTCACGTCATGATTCCGGTAACGCGCGGCCCCCTGCCTTTCGTGAGCGATGCGAGACGACTATGGCAGACATACGCATCCATCAGAAGGACGTCCGTAGGGTGCTACGTAACCTTGACGTGAACAAAGCCAGCGGTCCCGACGGGATACCGGCAATTGTTTTAAAACTTGTGCGCCTGAACTGTCTCCGATTCTGACACGCCTATTTCGTCTTTCGTTTGAGGCTGGAAAAGTACCGATGGCTTGGAAACAAGCTAACGTGCAACCCGTGCCCAAGAAGGGTAGTCGGGCTGACCCTGCCAATTACAGACCTATCTCGGTAACGTCCATTCTCTGCAAGAGTATGGAACGAGTGATCAATAATAAGCTCCTGGCATACCTAGAAGCTAATGACGTCCTCAGTGATCGTCAATACGGCTTTCGCCGAAATCGGTCAACTGGGGATCTTCTAGCGTATGCCATTCACATCTGGAGCGAGCCATCGAGAAGCATGGGGCAGCACTTGCAGTCTCCCTTGATATCTCGAAGGCCTTTGACAGGGTCTGGCATGATAGTCTTATTGCTAATGATGGCTGCTCGTCCGGTCAAATGGAAATTAATGCCGGGGTCCCTTAGGGGTCGGTACTCTCGGCAACACTGTTCTTGCTGCACATAAACGACCTTCTTAAAACCGGTACAATCACTGAAATTATTCTGCTAAGTTATATTCAGAAATCATATAGAAAAAAGAAAAAACAAACACAAATACAAAGACTATGACTAAGAGTATTTTATGTATACTAAACTAATAGGTAACTATAGCATAAATAGCACAAATGTCAAATGTTTGTTTGTACCACAGAGTATACACCTAGTAAGTTCGTAGTGTAATGTTGGTCACTCGACGTTTTTCTGAATGTTGTTATTGAAAGTTACAAATTCCATAGAAAAATGATTTGTTCAGACTTTCTTCGGAATTTCATAGGATTGGGTTACTTATATAACCCAATCCTGTGAATTATATAATAATACTAGCTTTTGCCAGCGGCTTTGCCCGCGTGAAATTTGGTTTCTCCATACAAACTTTAGACCCCATTTCATCCTCTTAGGGGGTGAATTTTGGGCAATTATTTCTTAGTGCTCGCCTATGTCATAAAAGGAAACCTAGTGCAAAATTTAATGCTCCTAGACCCTGTAGTTTTGGCTGTGTGTTGATATGTCAGTCAGTCAGTTTCTCCTTACGAGTACCTATATTATGATGAATCACCAATGGGGTTGGGAGAGTTTAGGTACGACAGTCTGCAATCAAACCAATCCAAGTGAAAGTTGGCAACACTTGTTTGCTCATCCATAGGGCGTAGCGTAGCGTGTTCGATTTCACAAAATAAACAATTAATAATCAAGTCAAGTTCAGTCATTGGTGTACCAATGTTTGTTGTTTTCGATTATGTTCATGTAATTATTGCTCTATATATCCCTAGTGAATAAATTCGATTTTATTACGTAAAGTCATTGCCGGTGGTGTAAAACCCTAAAAATGTCGACTGCCAAAACTGTTATCACTAATTTCCAATCATAAGGACATATTTGTTGAATAAATGTTCCAAATATAGTGAGGTCAGTCAGAGAATCTCAGGATACCTATTGTTCGGTATGATAAAGATATTTAAGACACAAATTCCCTAACATAAACAAACATAACCTATCTATCTATCTATCTATCTATTGTGGTCTGGTTTCCGCACTTAGTCCTTGGCGGACCATTGTGCGTGAGCCATGGCGGCCTTCACTCCAACCAGCCCACCTCACTCCAGAAACAGATCAGTCTTTTCAGTTTGCTCAGGGCATCTACGAGTGAATTCGGTGCTCCCAAGGTTCGTGTTCTTATTTCGTTGACGGCTGTGCACTCGAGGAGCACGTGCGCGACAGTTTCCTCTGACTCCATACATTCTCTGCATAGAGGACTATCCGTGATATTCATTACGAAGAAGTGTTTGTTCAGTGAACAGTGTCCAGTGATGGTCCCTGCCACCAGACGCAGGCTACCTCTGTCCAAACGCAAAAGGTTACTGGTTAGGGTTTTATTCAAGTATGGCATGGCTTCTTTAGCCTGCCTGCAACCCGGTGCCAGGGACCACCACCTTTCCGCTTGTGCATTAGTGTGCTCACGTAGCCAAACACGCAGCTGACCAAAGGGTATTGGCACGATGGGTTCGGGTCCGAAGACCACCGTGTCAGACCCCCGCCTTGCCAGCTCATCAGCTGCGTCGTTGCCCAGTGAGCCGCTGTGTCCTTTTATCCATTGCAGTGTCACAGTGTTATTGTTTGGCACTGTAACGCGTTCCAGTGCAAAGTGGCATTCTTGTATGAGTTTCGAGGTTGTTGTGGTTTTCCCCAGTGATTGTAGTACTGAGGCACTGTCGGAGATTATGCGGATATGAGTGTCCATAACTCCCCTGGCTTCTATGGCGTGGGCCGCTAGAATGATGCCAACACATTCTGCCTGATAGACAGAGTTGAGTGTTCCTAGCGGTTTGGATATCTTTATATTAAGGTCGTTGAAGAAGACTCCGACTCCTGTTCCGGTATTCGTTTTTGATCCGTCAGTGTATATTCTCAGTTCCTTTGGGCCCGAGTAGTCGTACGATTCTTCTGTGAGTTGGATGCTGTAGTGTTTTTTGAAGTGCAGTGCCTTAGGGGCTTTATCGTTGGGGGCCGTCATCATGGGCTCTCGTTTAACAGCGTATTCCATAATACGTGTATGTTTGATTCGAGAGTCTGTTCTCAGTGTACCCGATAAGTTAAGTCTGAAAATAGCCAGGGCTGCCTCCTCCCGCACTATGAGATGCAGTGGAGGCAGTCCTATCATCGCTTGTGAGGCAGCAGTGGGTGCCGTTCTCATGCTACTGGTGATTGCTACGCAGGCCAGCCGCTGCAATTTTTCGAGTTCTTTTTGGGCTGTGCTCAAGTCGGTCCTGGGCCACCAGACTAGGGAGCCATATGTGATGATTGGTCTGATGACTGTGGTATATAGCCAGTGGGTCACTTTTGGGCTAATGCCCCAGTTTCGTCCCAACATGCGTCTGCATTGCCACATGGATATACTGGCTTTTTAGTAGTGTAGTCCATGTGTTTTGCCCAGTTCAACTGTTTGTCCAGGTAGACGCCCAGGTATTTGGCTTCAGTTGAAAGGCTTAGGGTAGTTCCAAAGAAGCGTGGTAGGTTCAGTACTGGTAGCTTCCTTTTTTTTGTAAATAAAACCAGTTCGATTTTGGTGGAGTTCACTGCTAGTTGGTATTCTTTACACCAATCCTCTACTATTTTCAAGGCCTGGCTCATAAGGTTGCATAGTGTGTTTTCATGAGTGCCGTTTACTATTATGTTTAAGTCGTCGGCGTACCCCACGGTAAAGTAACCTTTATCGTTGAGTCTCTTGACGAGGCTATCTGCGACTAGGTTCCATAGCAGAGGTGAGAGGACGCCCTTGGGGGCAGCCCTTTGCTACAGTAGCCCTTGTTGTGCTATTTATGGTGACTTGTACTGCTCTTAGTTTGAGCATGTTCGTGATCCAGCCACTTAAGGTCGGGTCGACGCCGTGTCTCTCAAGGGATTTGTTGATACTTTGAAACATGGTTTTGTCGAAAGCACCTTCAATGTCGATAAAGGCAGCTAACGAGGAACATTTGTGATGTACTGCGCATTCTATTTTGGATACCACACGGTGTAGCGCGGATTCTGTTGACTTGCCCGTAGTAGGCGTGTTGCTGCTTGAGTAGTGATCTCTGTAAAAGAGGGCCATCCCGGATGTATCTGTCACAGAGTCTCTCTAGGGTCTTCAGAAGGAAAGATGTCAGGCTTATGGGTCTATACGCTTTAGGTTGTGTGTAGTCAGTCTTGCCGGGTTTGGGAATGAACTCAGTTCATTCCCAAACCCGGCAAGACTGACCTTTATCTTCATTCAATGAAGATAACCTTCACTTCGCGCCACGCTAGTGGTACATACTTGAGTGCTATGCATGCTCGGTATATTGCCAGCAGCCATGGTATCAGAGAGCTATCACCCCATTGAAGTAGGGCTGGGAAAATACCATCCAGTCCTGCGGACTTGTAAGGCTGGAAGGTTCTAATTGCCCAGAGTATGCGGTCTTCCGTCACTATGTTCTGTGCTCTGGACCAGTCCAAATTGGTGGGAGTTGGTACTGGTTCGTATCCCCACGATCTGTCCTCAAGGAGGTTGCAGTCCGGCAAGTGCGTTCCCAGTAGGAGGTTACTGGTCTCAAGATCTGTTCGTGTATAGCTGTGATCTGGCTTTTTCAGTGCACCGAGTGTGCGATCCTGTTCCTTCGATAAGATTTTCCTTACTCGTACGGTTTCATTGTTAGATTCTATGTTCTCACAGAAATTCCGCCATGCAGTTTTCTTGGCGGTTCTGATTTCTTTCTTGTATGTATATTGGGTTTCTTTGTATACTTCCCAGTCCTCTGGGAGCCTTGTATTTTTAGCTCTGTTGAACTGTTTGCGTAGGGTGTCCCCAAGTTTACCAAGGTCTGCGTTCCACCAGGGGGTTCCCTTGCTCTTGGTGTGCGGAGATCTTGGTTTACACATAACATACAAATAATATTTACAACATAACCTAATTTTCATCGGAGCTTAAAAAATCAAAACAAATAATGACATTACTAGTTTGTTGTAAATATTATTTGTATTGTTTTAAACATAAAAAATTCAGTAAAATGATATTTTTTCTCATTCTCAGGCTTTGAAGAGATGGAAAGTATCAAATTGAAGTTTAAAAATATTCTGCACAGCTCGAAGTTTTGTGGAATATGCTTGGAAAGTAACGAAAGTATGAGCACCATCGATGAGGACCTAGAGATTATTGTTAATGAACGAACTCATGCGAAGCCTTTGCGGGGTCTAATTGATGTAGTGTTTAAAGAGGTATGTGTAATTTGAGTATTCTTTCATGTCTGATCTAAAGTGCCTACCTATTATCTAATGTCAATTTTCACTACAAAAAAGGAATTACATTACCAGGAATATTTAAGCTTTAAATGACTAAATATGATTTGTTAACTTGTCCAACAACTGGGTTAGCTAACAATATTGCATGCTCCTGCCAGGTTCTGATGTTTTTATATGTGCAAAGATAAATGTTATAAATCAGCCCCATATTTCTTTATTTCCTATTTATGTCTAAGCAGAATTTTAATATATAATTTATTTTTGTTATTCCAGGCCAATCACAGCCTAGCAAGTTCATATGTATGCAACAGCTGTTTGGAAAAACTAATCCAGTCTTTCATTTTCATAGAAACTGCTATAGAAACATCCCAGATTTTTAACAATTATGTAAAGGATTTATTTAGCATATCTAATGATATTTTTAATCACTTACCAGAGTCAAAAATTGAAATTACAAATGTTGTTATTGTATTAGAAAATAATATTAATGACTCTCTTGAAGTAAAAGATGAATCTAATATACAGGCCGACAAAAATAATGAAATTTTTGAAAAGAACAATGAATCCAATATTATAAGAAAGAAATTCAAATGTGTGAGATGTCTGTCAATGCTACCTACACATAGAGCCTTGAAAATACATAGAATGGAATGTAAGAAGCAGATATTCCGATGTAGAACATGTTGCAAACTATTTAGAAATACAGAACATTTAAAAGCACATCATAAACTGCATTTGAAAGTAAAATGCAAGTTCTGTCATGAAATACTTCTCAAGAAAGAATTACTGGACCATTTTAAAATAAACCATGGAGATAATTTGATTAAATGTTTGAAATGTGAATTATTTTATTCGTTAAAAACATACCAAAGTCACACTAAAGTCTGCCAACAAATTAAAGAAGACAAACAGCAATGCTTGATGTGTCTGAAGACTTTTACTGCAAACGAATTGAAGTCCCATATGTGTAAACATAATTGTCCGGAATGTACGGAAGTACCTTGCATGCATTACAAGTATTTGAGGTCTTATAGAGAACAGGTCTTAAACAATTCTGACAAAGTCAAATGCGTTGACTGTAACTATGTTTGTAAAAGAAAAGAGATATTACTTGGACACATAAACCGGGACCATTTAAACCATCATCCATATACTTGTGACAAATGTGGAAAACAGTTTTATTCCAAAGTGGTCTTAAGAGCTCATATTCTTAGATTTCACGAGAACTGTTTTGTGTGCCAGTTTTGTGACTCGGAATTCAGTAATATTATCAATTATGAAAGTCATGTGGAATCCTGTGAAGATATAAAAAGGGTGTTTGCTTGTGAGAACTGTCCAGCCTCGTTTGATTCTTTTGATGGTTTGACGAACCATGTGAAACGAAGACATAGCGCAGATATCTTCCCATGTGGCCTTTTCAACAAAAAGTTCCTGAAAGATTCCAAAAGAAAAGAGCATATGGTTAAAGTTCACAGCGACCTTGAAATTAAAAACAGGGTAAAACATGTGCAATGTGTTGTGTGTCTAGAACCGTTTGATAACAGAAGAGATTTGTTGCAGCATATGAAATCTCATGGTGCTGATGTAACATATCCATGTATGATCTGCAACGAAGAGTATCCGACTTTGAGACAGTTCCAAACACATAACCGCAGACACAAAGGGCCATTTGCCACATGCCATGTTTGTGGTAAAGAAATGAGAGAGATCCTGCTGAAAAACATTTAACTACGCACTCGAATGCGGTAGAAACTTGTGAAACATGTGGGAGATCTTTTCGAAATATCACTTTACTAAAATATCATCAGAAAGTTCATTTAGAAAGTGTCCGTTGCCCTAAATGTGAGAAAATGATCAACTCCGCGAGACTACGCAGGCATTGGAAACGACATCTGATGGAAGGAAATCCTAAGGAAGGAATGAAAAAACAACAGCCTAACATGAAATGTAACCTGTGTTAGTATAAGACTTAGAACAATACACTACTAGAATGTCATATGAACCGACACCACTTAAAAATAAAGCCCTATGTCTGTCATATATGCAGCAAAGACTTCATCGGAAAACATTTGTTGAGAAAACATATTGAAACGCATAACATTCACTTGTGAAATTTGTGGGGTCCAGTTTCGGTCATCATTGCCTTCAGACAAGAGTAAGATTTGTCCATTATGTTCAAATAAATTTCATACAATCAGAGATGTGAGGAGAATAAATTTCATACAATCAGAGATGTGAGGAGACATATGATACGAGTGCATTGGAAGCAAAAAGATAAGAGATTTGATCCTCGAGAGTTGAAAGAATTAGATGAAAAATACTATCATTTGTTTCATGATGGTAGAAGAGTTAGAGTTGGTGATGAAGATGTTGAGTTTTAAATCCCTTGTTGATTATAATAATGTACGATGATTGAAAGCAAACTTTGTTTAATTATGCCTTCTCCGGGAGAAGGCATAATTAAACAAATTAAAAAAAAAATACGTGTGGCACTCGGGGACTGCCGCGGTAAAGCTATTGCATAGCATGTAGAGTCGTACAATACGGCGACTGCACACAAACACCGTGTCGAAGACTGCCGAAAAGAAACGACGTTAGACAATGCACGGCCTTCAAGCCACACCTCCGTGCCCGTCGGAGTGGGGAGCGTGAGGTTTTTTTCGTTACGGAACTTCTGGATTCGGTCCCCGCGCTCAAGGCCCTCGATAGAAGCTATGCAATAGCTTAAAACTTTATTCTATTTTACTAGGGAGAAGTTCTCCCTAGTAAAATAGAATAAAGTCTGAATGTTGAGTCTCTTCTTGAGGTCTACCTATAAGGTTGGCGTCTGTCTAACCGGACTTGTCTGTGGCAACATTAATAAATTTAAAGCCTCCAGCCAAGACTTATGGAAAGCCTAAAGCCAAGCGACTAAACGCTAAGATCAGTTCCTGTGGAATACAGACCTCGGCATAGGGCATCACTGGAGGGAGGAAACCAAGAGACAGGCTGGGTCAAATATCGATTTTATTTAGGGGCTTATTTAAGACATGTGAAGCTAATACTTATTTTATTCCTTCTATGAAGGTTGTAGCGAGTTGATAAGACGTCACGTAGCTCGATCAGAATTCTAGAAAAATAATTTGGAGGTATGCGGAAAAGAGTGTAAAGTTCCACATACCTTCGTTGAAAAGGGAGGTTATGGGGTGTTATGTCTGGTTTGGACAACTGTCCAAGAGTTGTTATGCTTATATGTTATTAACTGTTGTATATGTTTAAATCGCGTGGAGAAATTGCGCGATGCAAAATTGTATGCGTTTCAACCGCGCGGCCATGACAATAACTAAAAAAAAAAACTGCCAAGATTATGTAAAAAATTGTAAAAGTTGATTCCCAAAACAATAAATTTGTCAGTAATGGTTAAGAAGTTATAAGGGTTTGAATATGGCCGCGCCATTGAAACGCGGAGAACCATGTGGCCACGGAGATCTTTAAAACTAAGCGATGCAACAAATATTAAAATGGGCGCAAGAAGTACAGAAACTGGGCAATCTACATATATGATTTTAATAACCATTGCCGCTAAAATACCCAGAATAGCGATTAGAAAAGGTCGATAATAATAATTACCTGTGTTATGATACCGACCGGGCGACTTTTTCTAATCGATATTCTGGGTAATTTAGCAGTTATGGTGTGCTTGTAAATTATTACGTAGGTATGTTATGGTACAGACCCTTTTTACTTGTTATTCCTGGTGTTACGGTAGTTTTGTACATGTCTTTGCTAGTTATTATATAATAAAATATTGGAATTATTAGTATTCAACAGTAACTAAAACACTTTAATAAAGTCGTGCATTTTTTTAAATCTATTCTCGTCATATCTTAGAAAGTGCACGAGTGGCGCACCGAAGAAATGTGGATAATAATAAGCACAAACTAAATATGAAATTGTAATACGAAATGCCAGGGTATGCGCGAGATACAGAGACGTTTATTTGTTGCGTTCCACTCAGACTAATAAAAAAGTATAGACGGAGTCGTCGTAAACAAAAGCGACTAAATAAGTGAGGACTAGTTTTGGCTTTGTGTGCGTAACTTGGTGTATGACATCGTAGATTTGCACATGTGTGCTAGAGAAAAAATGTTGCAAGCGTTGCGCTGCGACTCCCAAGTGCGAGAGATATATTTTGGTGAAGTTTTATTATTGTGTAGGTAGTATAGTGTTTATCTTGGTTGTATGAAATGAAAGATAATTTCATTTAATGGAAATCATTTATTTTCATATTAAGTGAAATTATTAATTTAAAAAACACACAAAACTTACATATAATAATAATAATATATATCCAACGACAATCGGATTAGGTGCGGGTCATCCAGCGTAACTGTATGTTGGATGACGCCGTACTTGTAAATAAAAAAACACTTTGTTGTAGTGTCCGTAAAAAATTACGACTTCCCTTATTTTTGGGAATAAATAATGTTCTTAACTTGCAACACCGACACAATGGCGTGTTCCGAGAAATTATATCAGATATTTTTACGATTTTATTTAATTTATACAGCAAAAACGTTATTTACTTGTGAAAAGTAATCCCAGAAGCCTTTTTTTGGAAAAAGGAATTGTTCTTGCAGCAGTTTATGACACAGGACGGCATAATTTCTTAATTATTATCTCAACAAAACACCGTCACGCGCACTCGCTTGCTAGCGGCAGACTACCGAGCGGCTGGCTTCATATTGCCGATTGGCTTCATATTACGTGCCACACTTTTAGGAGCGTAATGTTCTGTCTATACTTTTTTATTGGTCTGAGGCGTTCCATTGTAAAAATGGTTTTGTTCGATTTATTCCTAAACTATTAACCTTGTTGAAAAAAAGTTACAAAATGTTGTCCTTTACTAGACGAACACAATAGCATAATTAAATTTTTCAAATTCTATCATTTTTAGTTTCAAGTTCCTACGTCCGACCTCTTGTATGGAGACGAACCACTGTGCGCCGTCACGTCCCGTCTTCCCGCTAATGGCTTTTTGTTGCAGTCGTTGTTTCACTTTTAATATTAACTAGGACGGAGTACTTGTTGGTGTTTTTAATTTTGGCATTTCTACGGACTTGGATTTGCGCACTGTTTTGGACATTTGTTATCTTTTGGAAACTTTCTGATGTTACAATCTGGACTTTGTTATTCCAAAAAAAATCCTTAAAATATTATACTTCCATGCTCCTCTAAGTATAAGTAAACAATCTGTTAATTATTTATTTAATTATTTAATGTTCATGTACATAGGCGGACTTAATACAACAAGGCATTCTCTACCAGTCAACCTTTGGGTTAAAAAAGACAACACTGTGAATTATAAAGAAATATGTCTTTCAGTGTAAGTAAACAATCTGTGATTTTTAAAGAAATAAGTATCTTAGTGTAAGTAAACAATCTGTGATTTATAAAACTTTTAAAGAAATAAATACGTGTTTTTGTAGCTTATCGTTTCATTTTAATTTAGAATCCTTAATATATAATTTCTAACACAATAGGTAGGTAGGTGGTTAAGCATAGCATAATCAGCCTTTTAATGTTCCCACTGTTGGGACCCAGGCCTCCTCTCTCTAGGAGAGGGAAGGGTAGGTGGTTGGTAGTATTAAATTAATGTCTTTGTTAATACCTAATTTCATCGATAGATAATCACGACTTATTTCTACGCGATATCGTACAACAGCTCCTGAAATATAAACCTAGGATTTTTCGTTGTATTTTTAAAAGTTTCGACAATTTCAAACTGAGTTTTATAAAAAAAATACAGACTGCGATGCTTTTTCAGCGGGATATCGACGATAATACGAGTATGTTTGTCACAGTTTCGGACTTTCGGTGGCGCGACTATGGGGTTTTTGCTTTAAAGCTCCTAAAATAAAAACCTAGAAATTTTTCCTATTTTTCTTACAAATTCATCATCATCTTCCTGCCCTTGTCCCGTCTTATTTGGGGTCGGCACAACATGTTTTTTTTTTTACAAATTCAATCTGTTATTTACCAAAATTTCGGGTCTCTGCAACGCTTAGTTTTAAAGATCTCCGTGGCCGAGCTGTTCTCCGCGTTTCAATGGCGCGGCCACATTCAAACCAACTTCTTAACCATAATTTTGAAAAATTTATGGTTTTAAGATCACGAGGAAGATTTTAATTTGAACCTGACCGCATGCTCTGTGCCCAAAGACATTAAATATATATTACCAATAGACAGGACATAGAGAACAAAATCGTGCTCCAATACTTATTACCTAGTGGTCATAAGTCTCTGAGTCTAGTATGACGCCCCTACACGTCAAGTCGTGTTTGTATCCGCTCTATGCATTAAATGAAAATCATTTTCTGAGAAAATATGCCGAACTGCGCATTACGCTATTGCAAATATTGTTATGATAAAATGACTGGTCCTAACTTCGGTTTATTTTCGTAAATAAGTTTGGTATTTACGAAGTAATTAATTAAAATTCAATAATTTTGAGAAATACTTCTAGAACATTTGCTGGTTTTGTGATAACGCCATCTATTGCTGAAAAGCTTAACCTTACCTTTATCACACACTGAGGCTCTACCACGAGCTCTTATCGTGATCCATTTTACAACCTAAACCGAACTGTTAGAGGGATGGAGCTATATAGGGTGTATAGCTCCATCACTCTTTCTCTCGTACGACTGACATTTTAACATTTTCATGGTAAGGCCCCTGGCCACCTACCGAGCGATAGTTAAATAATTATAAATTTTGACAAATTTAATTCGCGTGTTTTCTATTCAAAGCCAGATGGCGTCACTGAGACATAGGATGACAGTTTTTCTTAAGACATTTGTTCTGATAGCCGCTCTATTGTAGGTATCTCTTTAAATCTCTTTGTCTGTGCCCGACCGTACCCGGGGCGGGTCACGTTCGTATTGGTACCTATTAAAATACATTTATCACTGTATGTAAATATTTAATTAACATAATATTTTAAAACTAGGGCCAAATTTTTGCAGCAATCGAATGCCACTGTTGTGAACTCACCTCCTACATTTTATGAGAAATCTTTCCCTGCTCTTCTCAAGGTTACTGACAATTCTAAAATCAGTGATACTTTTGACATTAAGCAAGTAGCAAAGAATGATATAATAATAAACGTAATTGTCAAATCGTTGGTAGCATTAGGTAACAAGAGTGAGTGCTCGGCCACAGTGGAAGCGCGAGTGCGGGGCGGGCGCGGCGCGGCAATCTCAAACACAAGAACTTCCTTTGAGTGTCCACAGTGGGCACGCGGGCGCAGGAAGCGGCGCGGACTGTGACACCTGTGACACGCGGAACGCGCGCGGGTATCTCACGCCATAGGTACTATTTCTTATTCTGTGGCCACAGTGAGTTCATACAAGTCACAGAGTACCTACATTAAATATAGATACAAGTGGCCACAGTGAGCGCGCGGGCGGCAAGCGGCAAACTAGTTCGAGCCATGCTAGAAGTAATATTTATCGATGTATCGATATTTATAAAAATATTAATATCAGCCTGGATTTATCGAGGAAAAGATAAATATATCGGTCAAACTTTCCAAGATTTTCGGTCTTAAAATAATAATTCATTTAGTTCAGTCTAGGTCAATAATAGGTAATTTCCATACAAAATTCACATTATTTTAATTTATGAGAATTTGCATGCGCGAATTTCTTCTTCCTGCCCTTGTCCTATATTACTTGGGATCGGCGCAACACGTAATCTTATTAAAACTAACGAAATAACAATATACCTACTAATATTTTGAAGACCAATTTTTTCAGACATTTTAACGAAAGTAAAATCATGACAGTACAGTACCTATAGATAATACAGATTTTTTTCCGTTCGTTCCTATCTTTTTAACCGACTTCAAAAAGGAGGAGGTTTGTGTGATAGGTTATGCTTCCGTGTTGGTCCCATAGAAATATTGTTATGATCTGATCATGAACTTCGAAAATATGGAACAGAACTCCTCATAGGATCACAGCAGAACCGTCGTAACAAGTAAAATTGCTTTGTTTATACGTGTAGTCGATGACTGACTGAAAGTAGAGGGTGAATATATCGAACTGATCTGATGATGAAGCCTGAAGTTAGGCACCGGAACTCTGTAATAAATTAATGTAATCTAACCGTGTTTGGGATTATTAGAATTGTCATGAGATCCACTCTGGCTATAAGGTATTTAAGTTTGGCTGAAGGGCACTTTTTAGTGGTGGTACCATAACTAGAAAGTGTAAAATAAAAAACTTTTTACAAAAAAATACAACCGACTTCAAAGTAAAAAAAAAACACTGAAAAGTGCAAAATAACTTTAATTTCGGAAGTCGGTGTTACATAACGAAGAGACAAAACTATTATAGAAACACCGACATCCGAAATTAAAGTTATTTTGCACTTTTCAGTGTTTTTTTTTACTTTGAAGTCGGTTGTATTTTTTTGTAAAAAGTTTTTTATACGGCTTTAAATTCATTTAAATATTCTGCTGATAAATAAATAAATAAAAAAAATCGTTTTTGATAAGATTTTCGATATTTTTCAACAAGCCTACTTCGGACAGGCACTATCACCCGCGCCGCTGCCCGCACCGCGCTGCCAGTGCAAGTGTGGCCACGCAAATCGCGCGCATTGCCGCACCCGCGCCGCTACCCGCACCGCGCTGCCACTGTGGCCGAGCACTGACTCTAAAACACATAAGCCCGCCCCAAAAGCGATAAGACCGCCTTTGTACCCATAGATTTAAGTTGCCTAGTATAAAAGTTTTGTTACTATTTTGGTGTGCAATAAAGTTTATTCTATTCTATTCTATTCTATAAGAAAATAAAAGCCGTATTTTTATCAAAATCGGTGACCTGATGAATGTTGTATCATCTATCAAGAGTACAGACATAGACGGATTTAGGTGACACTGAAATCATGTCAAAAATGTTATGTTCATTACCAAAGGAATTGTCAAACTTCAGAACGGCGTGGGAATCCACTACTGCAGGAGAAAAAACCTTAATAAACCTTACATCAAGAATACAATTAGATATAAAAATGAAAAGAATAGATATTAAAAAATCTGAAGAAAATGAAAATATGTGTGACACTTTTTTAACAGTAAAAACCTGTTATAATTGTGGAAGGAAAATTTGTCTCTAGGACAGAACATTTTTACTAGGAGTCTTCTAAATAAGTAATGGAAAAATAGTACAATCTTTTGCTTATATACGATATACGGCGTCCTACGAAATTGTCTAAAGAAACATTAGTCAAAATACGAAAACAACGCCATCAAGTGTCGAGTAGTGGTACTCAACTAATAGAATATTTAGACACTCTTTTCCACGACATCAAAAATGTTATCTAAGATGATAACAAGATCCATTAACAGTGGCCGCAAGATGTCAGGACTAGTACCTTGTCATAAATGTAAAAATTACGTTGATATAAAAACTACTGCATTATGTTCAGTATGCAACAAAAGATTTGAATTACACTGTGATGGCTATCCAGAACATACGTATCGGTTAAAAGATCAAGAAGCAAAAAAGAAATGGAAATGCAAGTCGTGTATTAGAAATAAAAAAAATACTGATAACGATGTTTCACATCACATAACTCAGAGCAACAAATTGAACTCTCCTATCTTACCGGGACCGCTTCATATAAAGAATAAATCAAGTGGAGAGACAATTCCCGCTCCAAAAATTACCTCCATCGACTCTCATAAACTTACCGACTGTGAGACTACTTTATTAAGAAAAAAGAACATGGAAACCTGTAGTAATATTATTCTTGGAAAAAGCCGCGTGCGACGCTCTCTTTCTCGTTTCTCCAATGAATCCATTGATAGTTTGGCATCAAACTTAAGCGTAAAAAGTATGATGGACCTATCTACACACGTAAAAAGTGATGAAACGATACACCTGAAAAATACTATTGAAAATCTAAAGAAGCAGTTATGCAGGGTACAACTTGAAATTGAAACACTTGGCGTAGAAAATACATCATTGAAACAGCAACTAGCAGACGAAAAGATCAGAACTGAGCACTTTACGAAGATGTGCATCACGAGCACGAACGCCAAAAGTACAAACACGTCATGTAATACAGGAATCTCTAAAAAGCATTTTTCTAATAAAAATAAACTATCGGCAAGAAAACTAGACTTAGACATCGATTTCCATACCCCAGAAACGTCTTCCAGAAATAGTACTACAGATATTTTTAGAGAAGAAAATGAAACTAAAACAACTAATAGTAAAAATTCAGCAGAAACGGAATCCATTGCAATTGCAGATAACACTCAAGAACCGTCTTTACATGTAGAGCAATCTATTACCAAAATAAGTAATACACCTAAAAAGGGGAATATACTTATTCTGTCGGATGATCAAGGGAAAGGTATTGTCCAAGGGCTACTTAAAAAAGAAAAAGAAAATAAATTTATCATAAAGAAACACAATATAACAGGGATTAGAAAACCAGGTGCGACTACAGAAGAAGTATTGTTGTGCTGTAATAGATTAACTGAAAACTTTACAAAAAATGACAGTGTGGTTATAATGACCGGTAGAAATGACTCGAACCCTATTAAATTTATGGCAGAAATGGCTGCAGCAGTTAAGTTATTAAAAAATTGTAATATTTTTATTGTAAACGTTAAGTATAATGCATTCCTTAATGAGAGTAAACTTAACCATGAATTGAAACTGCTTTCAAAAAACTTTCACAACTGCAAGTTTATTGAAGCAGACAGTTACAATGGCGTTATACAACAACTTGTTTCTAAAATAAACGATGCACAGTACAACACATACAAAAAGTACCTTTTTTATAATAATAACACAGGAATATTGACGAATCCTAATAGTTCAGAGAAATTATTAAAACAAAATACAAAAACTCTGTCACATCTAGTAGTCAACACGTTTGAACCTGTAAAACTGCCACTTAAAGGCACTATTCCATATTACTTTTCTAAGGTTGTTAATCCACAAATTTCACCTATAAATACTCTTACAGAAAAGGTTGTGTTAAGTGAAGAACCATTTTTTCGTAACTAAAAAAAAACATAGCAAAAGTAGTAAGCAGTATAGTAGAAGTAGCTTTTCTGTTATGCACCAAAATATTGCAGGGGCTTTAAACAAACTACAAGACATCGATTTAACTATTGATGAAATGCATGATTCTGATATAAATATTGACGTTTTATGTCTGAGCGAACATTTTGTTATAAGAGGGGAAGAAAAATACCTTAAACTCAATGATTTCTATGTTGGTGCAATCTATTCACGACCTGATCAGCGGAGAGGGGGTACATGTATACTATGCAAAAACCATCATCAAAGTACTAACTTAAAAGAAGTAACAGAATTTTGCATTGATAAACATTTTGAGATTTGTGGCCTTGAAATAAAATCTATACGTGTGATCATATTATGTATATACAGGACACCTTCATCTGATTTAAATATATTTTTTGAAAATTTGCATAAAACCTTGCTTAAATTACAAAATAAAAAAAGCAAAATAATAATAGCTGGAGATTTTAATATTAACTTTTTAAGTAATGACAATAACTGCAAAAAAATTAAGGAACTTATTTCTAATTATGGTATGCGGTGTCATATTCAAGAGGCCACCAGGTTGAACACATGTATTGATAATATCATCAGTAATATTCCAAACATAATAGGTAGGACTCTTAATGTTTGTTTATCCGATCATAACACTGCACAGGTTGTAAATTTCGAATATAATCAGAAACCCATATCAGGTTATTACTTCATGACCGTTAATGACCTTAGTAAAGACAACGTTGAAAAATTCGTCGAACACATAAGTAATTTATCTTTTTCCGATGTTTACAACATTTCGGACACGAACAATGCTTTTGATTTATTTCACGAAACTATAACATTATTTTATAAACTATGCTTCCCTCTCATTCAAGTTAAAAAACAGTACAAAAGTAGTACATTAAAATGGATAACAAAAGGAATTAAAATCAGTAGTAGTACTAAACGAACATTAAGATATAAATATTATTTAAATAAAACGAACGATAACAAAACTAGATTTAAGGTGTACTCCAAAATATTTAAGAAATGTATTTATAATATGAAATCCTTATGTAATCTTAAGCACATTGCTTATTCCAAGAATAAGGGTAAAGCTTCTTGGGATATTGTTAAACGGTGTACTGGTAATGAACGCTCTCACGAATATATTACTAGTATATTAGATAATGGCGTTATCGCTACATCAGGATCAGATATAGCAAATTTATTTAATAATTTTTTTATTGATATTGTTGAAAATAGAGCAACTTTACAGAATAATACGTATAAACAAGATTTTAAAAGCAATGACAATAGCATATTGCTAAATCCAACAAATGCTGTGGAAATTTTTAGCATATTAAAGACATTAAATAACACAAAATCCACCGGTTATGATGACATTTCTACAGATCTATTGAAACGAATATCCCCATTCATAGTAGAACCTCTTTCATATATTATAAATCTATCCCTAGAACAAGGTTGCTTCCCGGATAAACTCAAAATATCTGTAATAAAACCACTGCATAAAAAAGGCTCTAAGTCCGACAAGAATAACTACCGACCCATTGCTCTTATTCCAATTATATCCAAGGTCTTTGAAAGAGTCATGTACAAAAGAGTGCACTCTTTTTTAGACAAATATAATATACTTGCCAAAGAACAATTCGGTTTTAGAAAAAAAAAATCCATTTCACTAGCAGCCTATAACTTAGTAAAATCCATAATGAATAACATCAACTCTAAAAATGTAACCTCAGCTCTATTTTTAGATCTTAGTAAAGCGTTCGACTTCGTAAATCATTCCATACTTCTCGATAAATTATATAAAAGTGGCATTAGGGGCCCAGCACTGGAATGGTTCAAATCATATTTAACGAATAGAACTCAGATCACGAAAATTACGAAATTTGATGACAAAGTGAACAGTCTCATCAACTTTAACTCCCAGCCCCGTCAAAATTTCTATGGAGTTCCACAGGGAAGCATATTGGGACCACCATTATTCCTTGTATACGTTAATGATCTTCCGCAAACGATAGATCAAGATTGTGTTTTATTTGCAGATGACACAACAATTATCTTAGATGGTAAAAATAAAGAATCACACGAGTCTAATATAAATGCTAGTTTGAATAAAATAATTACATGGTTAGATAGAAACGCCTTGAAAGTTAACGTAGAAAAAACTAAAATATTAAATTTTAAAACACAAAAGAGACACAACACATTCATCTTAAAGTAGCACATAGGGATCAAATAGTGGAACAGATACATAAAACAAAATTTCTAGGTATAACTCTTGATGAGCATTTCACGTGGAGGGAGCATATTGATGGAGTATGTATGAAAATAAATAGATTCGTTTTCGCTTTAAAAAAGGTTAAAAACGAAACATCCCGACCGACCGCGTTAATGGTATATCACGCCTATGTTTGCTCTGTCATCCGATATGGTATTGTTGTTTGGGGAAACTCCTCCAAAGTTTCTAGAGTCCTACTAGCACAAAAAAATGCATTCGTGCAATTTTTGACATGGAATGGACTGATTCTTGCAGACCAGTGTATAAATCACATAACCTTCTCACAGTTCCTTGTATTTATATATATGAAATAGCTAAATTTGTTAAAACTAATTCCTCAATATTTGAAGCAAAAAACAATAATAAAAAACGAAAAGTTACGCACTATCATTTGCAATTGCCAGTTCCAAAAACTGAATTATTTAGACGTAGTTGTGTGTACATGGCTCCACTTATTTATAACTCGATACCAAACTTTATAACTGACTTTCCTGACGGAAAATTTTGCAAAGTACTGAAAAAATGGCTCATCTCACAAAGTTTTTATTCTTTGACCGAATTTTTCAAAAAAGGTTCTTGTCAATCCTATCATTACAAAAATGTGTTGTAGATCGTTTTGGTTCGGTTTTGCTGTTGCAGGACCCACTGCATTTTTATCTTGTTACCTATTTATACATAATTATGCCAAATTGTATCTAATTTAAATTGTTATGTTATGTATTATATTTTAAAATCTGTTATTTAAATTTGTGGTTAGTTTATAAAACTTAATATTAGTTTAAAATAATTCCAATTATTAATTTGTGTAAAGTTTAGTTTGTTTTATATTGTTTCTGTAAGTAACAATAGCTTTAAAAAAAAAAATAAAAAAATTGTTGTCCTGAGTTCAGGTTTAATATTTTCTTGAAAGGAAATTTTGTGATAAATTTTGTAGTTTTGCTTAGTATAAGCACCACAAAACATATTTTAATATTTGCATGCCAACTCATGGCAAAATGTGTCTTTGCGCTAATAAATTATAAGTTACCATCTCTTGTACCGCATTTAATGCAAATAAATGGCTTTGACTTTGACTTTGACTTTGATATTTAGGTAAGGGATTCCCCTAAAATGTCGCGTTGTATGAATGTAGCTAAAGGTATTCGTCCGAAAGTTTGAGGGAAATCCCCACCAAACATAAACTGACTGAAAGGGTTGCTAGTTCAGAAATGTAAAGTCGGCAGAAAATTCGGATGTTTTTTTTGTATTCCAGTTTCTAACTTCTAGTCTAGTTGGTTCCTTATTTCCTATTTAGCTATTTCTTCTTTCTTCTTAGTGTTTCACAAAATATCAAAAGTATCGATACCAGTATCGTATCAGATTTATCGATACCGAGAAAAGTATCGAAACAAAAGTTATTCGATATATTATATATTGTTAGGTATCGAGTACTTTTCAATTTATTTTTAAAACTTCCGACTGAGTAATATCCGTAATATCAAATATTATCCAAGAAATTTCGGAACTTGGAGTTCGGAACTTATCACTAATGAGACACTTAATAATCGTATCAAACTAACTAAATTTAAATTTCGACGTATTAAATTGTCGGTACAAAAATAAATTAGAGCAACAGTAAAAAAGTAAATCAGGATTAAACTGTATTAAATCATTTTTACTTAATTGATAAAAATAAATCCACTAAATAGGTACCAATCACGAGAAACTAGTAACACACGCTCTAAACATAAGCTATTGTCTATAGAAAGGTCAAAAATCTCCTACGACCCAAATCTAATGATGTAACTTAAATTTTGTTAAAAGTATCTAGTACATACTAGTCAGGTATCGGTACTTTTTGCGGATCCCTACTTCTTCTTTCTTTCTTTCGAACTAAAATAATTAGAATATATCTATCTATCTATCTATCTAATAATTCAGATAAGTAAAATACTTAAATATTTCCACTATCCAACCTGAATTAGGTTGGAAGGTGGCACATAAAATTCTCAACCTGCCAACTTGGGTATGGATGGCTAATGGCTAGGTTGGAAGATCGGAATAAGTCAATTTTGACACCCCTCATTTTTTGCCGCTCTGGGCAAGTGCTCGGCTCGCCCTCCCATAGTTTGGGCCCTGCCCCGACCACCCTGATGAACCGTTTGATATTTCTCCCGTGCTGACTATAACCCTCCCTCATGTTACTGAAGTACCCCCGCAAGATCCTGATATGGATACATAGACCTTAAACCGTAAAAGGGTCGCTGGTTCGCCCCCTGCTACTTCCAACATACCGATACATATATAAGATAGCGAAAAATGTAATCGGCAGACTTACGTACGTACACTAAGAGCGACAATCCACCTTACATTGTTCATGTATCTTAAGATCAAAAGACCTCAGACACTGCAACAAAAACCAATTATTATTATTATTATAATGTACGTCTAGATGGAATCAAACGGATAGGCAGAAATCGTGTGTCAGTTGAATTTAAATCACACCAAGATGCAAATAGTTTCCTCAACAACGCTACGTTGCTGCAATCACACAATTTAACATTACAAGAATGGGCATAGTTAGGGATATTGCGGTAGAGTGGTCGGAGGATGATGTTATCCAAATTATTGAGGTTCCGGAGGGGCGGCCCTATAATTAAAGCCAGAAAAATCAGCCGTAAGGTGTCCTCTTCTGTAATTACGGTTTGGAAGCCTACCCAAACTGTGCTGCTAACATTCAATGGACATTTCTTACCTAAGAGTGTTATCAGTTTTTACTCATCACTGCCAGTTAAGAGATATACATACCACAATATCACGCAGGGAGAGTCGTACCAGGCGGCGGTCGAATTAGCGACAAGCGGGGTTGCGATAGTCGTTGATAGGATCCAGCAGTTGGGACTCGAGGTGGCGCTGCACAAGTCCGAGGCCATGTGTTTTCACGGCCCCCGGAGCGCGCCGCCTCGGCGCTCCCAATTAACGGTAGGAGGAGTTCACATCGGCGTCGGGTCGACGATGAAGTACCTGGGACTCATCCTCGACAGCCGGTGGAATTTCGAGGAGCACTTCCGACGTCTGGCTCCCAAACTGAATCGGGCTGGGGCTGCCCTCAAGCGGTTACTGCCCAACCTCGGGGGTCCAGACGCCTCCTGCCGGAGGCTCTACGCAGGCATCGTCCGGTCCATGGCCCTTTATGGGGCGCCGGTGTGGGCGCCGTCACTGCGAAAGCGACCGGCGGCCCAGCTGAACGCGTGCCAGAGGGTCATGGCCATACGGATGGTGCGGGGATACCGCACGGTTTCCCGTGAAGCGGCGAGCCTCCTTGCTGGCCAGCCCCCATGGGATCTGGTGGCAACAGGCCTTGCACTCATGCACGATCTGCGCGTGGAGATGCAACGTCGGGGTGAAACTCCGCTGCCGCGACAAGTCGCGGCATGGCGGACAGAGCTCCGACGGGGTCTCATGGCGGAATGGCGACAGCGACTATCGCAACCCAGTGCTGGGCACGCCATAATTATGGCGATAAGTCCCCTCTTTGAGGAGTGGCTGGAAAGGCAACACGGCGTCCTTACCTTCCGCATGACGCAGGTCCTCACCGGACATGGTAAGTTCGGGAGGTTCCTGCACCGGATTCGTGCGGAAGCGACGCCCGGGTGTCACCATTGTGTGGACCGCCCGGAGGACACGGTGGAGCACACGTTGGAGGTGTGCCCCGCTTGGGTAGAGCAACGCCGTGTCCTCGTGGGGGCGATCGGCGGCGGCGATCTCTCGCGCCGGGCTTTGGTACAGGCCATGGTCCGGAGCGAGGAGGAGTGGCAGGCGGTTGCCTCCTTTTGCGAAGCAGTAATGCTAGCAAAGGAGGCGGCCGATCGCGTGAGGCAGCGGTCCTCACGCCCCAATCGCCGCCGGGATTCCGATCCCGATTTCCGGCCATCGTAGGCGCAGGCTTGCGGACGACGAGCAATGGGTGGCTCGCCGTCCGACCGTCCGGTAACCGTCCGGACCGAGCCCAAGTCGTCGACGGCGCGTGCTGTTCCACGCGCGCCTCAAGGAGATGTCAGCAACTGTAGGGGCCTAGCAGGGTCGAAGCCTACTGGGGCCAAGGGTCTGATTCTGAAAGGAAGACTCGGCCCTGGTACGAAAGGCAACGAAGGAACAGGAGTGGGTTTTTAGTCAGTAAAAGTCTGACACTATCTCCCGCCCCGCCCAAGGGCGGGTATATCACAAAATAAATTAATGAAAACACTTTTCCACTATGATTACAGTACACCAATACAAAAACTATACAGTGAAGCTAAGCTAATGAATAGGTATATCACAAATATACTTATATAATAATTGTATTGTAATAAGAAAAATACTTAATAAAAACATTCACACACAAATACATTTTATGAAAAAACATCAAATACACAAAATTAAGCTCAATAAATACTCACCACGCACAAACTATGGCAAAAAAAATGTAATGTACGAAGGTGCTGCTGTGTAATAAATTTACCAAATAATATTAAAAATGCAAAGTCAATATTTAAAAAATACTTAAAATTACACATCTTTAACAAACCAAGCGCCTCTTAGTACATGCCGCTTCCAGTTGTTCGTACAGCACGGATCTTGAGCGCTCGGCGAAAGAGTGGGGATCGCTTTGCGTACGCGTTTTTTTTTTTTTAATGTGCACCTATTTTATTTTATTTTTTCTTTTACCTAGTGCCTAGTAGGTTTTCTAGGATCTTTAACCTCACATACCCTACCATCCTATTTTATCACTGCTGTCTATTTGGGCATAATCGCACTTTATGCAGATCAAAACCAAGGTGTTTTAAATGTGGTGAAAATAATCCAGGCGATGGATGCGAAATCACCCAGGATTGGAGCTTCTGTGTCTCATGTTCAGGTAACCATTTCGCGAATGACGTTCCTTGTCCGGAATTGGGACGACAGAAGAGCATCAAAGCTCTGATGTCGGAGAAATCGATTTCATATGCGAAGGCAATCGGGTATTCCCACCTATTTCTAGATCTTATGCTGATGTTTCCAAATCCTCTCCTCGTAACAAGCTTAGGGTCAGGGTCGCCGACTCCGTGGGTGCTCGGTGGCTCGAGCACCCATGAGAAATAAACAGTGGGTGCCGAGCACCCCTGAGAATAGACATCAAGAAATAGATCAGTAATCGCCTTTTAGGTGACGTATAAATTATAATATTTCTTGATACTAAAAACTAGTTTCATTTTTATGTAATGGTTTCATTTTATATTTTTATCAAACATTTGTAATTAAGTACGCAGTATGTAAGTAGGTCATTTATTTCGACCGTAGCAATTAACAAAGTCGCATGTGAAAAATCGCTTCTTTACAGTACGGCCGTTTGAAGTTTCAAATATGTATAAAGTGAACAATAATCAATGTACCTTAACCAAATTGGATATGACGTTAAAATATGAATTACCTGACGTAGTAGTATATGCAAGTTTATCAAAAAGGTATCGGAAATATGAGAAACTGCACATGCAACATTGTTAACCGACAAATCATGCAACTATTTTGTCGGAAATGGCAGATCCGACATTATTAACCGAACTAGAATTTTTTAATTTGGTCGGATGTGGCACAACTTGCAGTATTCTCTGGACTTTGAAATCTCTTTTGTGTCGGATGTACCACTTAATACGATATTGCCCGTAAGATAAGCATATTTTATGATGTAGATCAAATCAAATCTGGTTTAGTCCGATCATCATGTTATCTCAATAATCTCATTATCTCAGCTACTTCACTCTTATTAAATTTCATCAGTTTTGTCTTGATTTTCCCTCTTTCTCTATTGCCTCACACGGTCCTTTAAATTTTGAGTCTAACTTGGTTTAATTACGCTCCTAGTTCATAATCGAAACAAAGTCTCCTACCGAAAGTTTATCGAGTTTTGCCTTCGTCAGATCATACCTACACTATATTGCGCAACGCAACATCTGTTGTTTAACGATAGAGAACGCGCGACTAAAATCGATGAGAAATGATTTCGTGACAAGAGGTCACACGCGGCACTATTACAGGGCATTATCCGCTTTGGATCCAGCCATATCCTATGGTCTCACCCGCCTTGCATCTAGCCTCCTTACTCGGCATCACCCGCCTAGGATCTAGCCACACCCTATGGCATCACCCGCCATGGATTAAGCCTCGCAACTTGAATTGCATTATCAAAAACGATCACTTTTTGATATTTAACGTTAATCCGGCTTTAGTCGACGTTCTCAAAACTACTTCAAGTCTCCCGACGTGATCGCGATCTCAATAGTTTTCAAAATAATCAAAATATCGACAACTCAAACTACGATGTAGGTATTTACCGATCCGCCTAAAACGTTATCAATCGTCCGTTGGAAAACTCGGATTGCATTTCGAAACCGATTGGCATGGTCAAATGTTTGTACCGGCTATCCGCTATCATAAACAGTACTGAAAGCCTGATACACAATCTAATTTTGTAAAATAACACGCACTGTGTAAACGAGTTATTTTGTCTAAGATAAGTGGTATGCCGGTTAGGCACATTGTTATTTAGTTCACAGTAATCTTTGCTCATTATATCTGACCGGTCGAGTTTTTAAGTCAAAAGAGTTAAACTAACAAACACCGAATTACACGGTCGAATAATATTTGCACGCAACAATTCATCTACCCGCTCACGCATTATTTTTAATTTTTCCGCGCCAGGCCGCTATGGTCGTCTTTATACAGTCAAATACGAGTCAACTAAACGGATAAGTCAACTTTTTGCAACACGCGTTTGTAGCATACCGACACACGTCACACGTCAGTTTCAATAACGTCAAAATTATCTATGGAGGAATTATCACTGTCATAAAAAATTCGAAACGGTATCTACTGGATCCAATGTGGGTAGTTGTAATTACAATTGTTTACGTCGTGAACTTTAGCAATTTTTACTATTTGAACTGAACCCTTACACCAATATTTCACGGCCAAAATATCACTTCGCAAATAGATCTGATGTTGGGCAAAGCATGAAATAAAATCTCAATTAAACTACGCAAGTAATCTGAACACACTAAACTATCCCTTCAATGTAACAACACTGTGTTTACGTTTGCCGTGAAATAGTGATTACAGACTTTAAAGTGAAAGAGAGAACACTCAGCACCAGAATTAAAATGGTTTTTTTTTTTTTTTTTAATTGATATAAACTAGCGCTTGACTGCGATCCCACCTGATGGTAAGCAGGAATGTGAATATCTGACCTTGTTCCTGGTGGAGGATCGCCAACACACGTCAGTCAACCTCTCACTCGCTACGTGATGCCTTGGCGTCACCGTCACCGCTGCGTCACCCTCATCAGGACACCGGAAGGAGATGTGACCTTGACCTCCACATTTGCAGCATACGATGTGGCTGATTCCAGGTTTTCACTTTCTAATTTTCCATTTCAAATAATGACCGCTACTTGTCTTGGCTCTTGCTATTTTCTTCGTGACCGGCGTTACGTAACCTTCGTGCTGCTCTTGTTTATTTGCTCGGAATCCCACTTCTGATGTCGGCATAGGATGCCAATCATCATTGAAGCTCTGTCCAGGTACTCTGTTATGATGATTTATTATGATGCAAGCTTTAGGTAGGTATTCACTTTACACAACGAGCAGTGAGACAGTCCCCGAGAATAGACGTTGTACGCACGGCTGCCGACAGAGGAAAGAGCCACGGACCCACGGACCTCTGCGGTCGGCACTTTTATCTGCTCGGTTCGTGCAAACGTCAGCGCGGATTCTGTCAAAGTGTCATGTGTCACTTTTCACTTAGCTCGTTCATTCGTTCTCAAGCTTCCGTACTATTGACTTCACCGATATATATATGTAGCTACAGATTGCATTGACATCTTTTAGGTTTATGATAAAGTTAAAATTTAATTTAAGTAGGTATAATAAGAATTGAATCGAATCATGTGACATCAAAGATGAAGAAAAAGACTACATAGCGTTTTCTTAAATAACTACTAATTAAGTTAAGTATCTATGATTGTCTCCAAATAATTCCTTGCTTAGGATCTTCCTACCTCCAATAAAACAATTTTGGGGGTTTTAAAGATTGTATGGAGGAATCTTATTTCTTAGGGTAATAAACTTTTTTTTTTTTTTTTTTATGGCAATTGAGCCGGTTTCGACTATTCTGCCAGTGTCACGTTGGGACGGTGGTCCAGTGGGAGTAACCGTCGAACTGTACTTCGTGGTAGATGTTAGTAAACTGGAAAGACAAACACAAGTGTTAGTAGACACATAATATAATTTACACTTAGCTAAAAAAAATTGGATACTACATAAAACACATAAATTACTATAAATAGAATAATTAAATACACGTTACACACCAAATAAAATTTTAAATCATTTTCATTTATGAATGTCGCCAAAATATTAATTAATTTAGGAGAGAAGTGGGAGAGAAGGGAATGAAAATTGGTTGGGAGAGGAATATTGCATTTGGAATTTTTTTGGTATAGATCGAAAGATTTGTTGTTTAAGGAGCAGGAGAAGAAAATATGGTCTAAAGTACCTTCCGCAAGTCCACACTCGCAGAGGGAATTATCCCGAACATGGATCTTACTCAAGAACACTGGGCTGCAACAATGACCAAGTCTCAGTCTACAGAGTGACGAAACAGTCCTCTTCGACAATTTAGGGCATTTAAAGAACCAAGGTCTACGTTGGATTTCGGGCTGTATAGCTGCATAGTAGATGCCCTTGGTTTTGGAGGTCGTCTTCCATGTTTCAGTCCACGAGTTAAATAACTTGGGTTTGGCACCATTCCGCAAATCGTAGTTATGAACCACATAGTGCTTTCGATCAGCCGGATTCGATGTGGCATACTTTGCTAACGAATCAGCGCACTCATTGCCAACAATACCCGAATGACCGGGGATCCAGGCTATCTCGATGTCCAAGCCGTTTTGGGAACATTCAAATAACAAGTTCTTAATATCTACAACGATTTTACTATGGATTTTACTATGGAATTGATTTTGTTTTAAGGCCTGAATACTACTAAGGGAATCTGAAAAAATTACTGATCTTGTTATTTGATGGGATATAATATAGTGTATGGATTCAAGAATCCCAATACACTCTCCTGTAAAAACTGACGATTCTGGTGGACATTGAAAAAGTAAAGCGATTCTTGAGTTTCTAAAATAAACTGCCACACCTGTACCTCCGGTTTCAGACAATTTTGAGGCATCCGTGAAAAAGAAATTCCACCCTTCCTTTGCGTTTAACAGCTAACTCAAAGTCTGCTCTTGCATTTTGGGAATTCTTTGATATACCCAGTCCCATAACGACTTTTGGTTCGAAGTACATCGCCTCATATGCGGAGGAGAAGACCGGGAGGATTGGATATTGACAAATTGGCGCGGAGAGCCGTTTAAGTTCTCTATACCTATTTATCAATAGGGGAACTGTTTTATTGTTCCAATAAGGGGAATTATTATAGGAAAGGTCGATTTGCTCTAAAATTGGGAGTAAGGGATGGGATGAAAGAGAAAAAGCTTTAGATAGAAAACGGTCTGCCAAATACTGTCTTCTGTGGTGTAGAGGCGGTTCTGCACATTCGACTTGAAGTGCATTAATGGGAGACGATTTCATGGCTCCAATGATGATTCTCAAGCATTTGGCCTGAATGCTGTTTAATTTTTTCAGCGCTTCTTTGTTGCAGGGCTCAATGAGGAAGCTGCAGTAGTCCATAGCGCTTCTTGTCAACGCATTATATATCAGTTTGAGGGTATAGGGGTGAGCTCCCCACCATACCCCGGCCAGGGCCTTAAGGACCGACACAGAGCGTTCACATTTTTTGACCGTGTTGTTTATGTGGTCAATCCCGGACAATCTTGAGTCCAGAGTTACTCCCAGAAACCTAGCCTTATCCTTGACAGGAATGATTTGCCCATCAATACTAATATCTACTGGGGGTACGGAACGTTTGCGGGTAAAAATAACAGCTGTACTCTTTGGCGCACTTAAAGACAAACCGTGATCGAGTAGCCATTGATTTAGTGAGGACAGAGAGACGTTCATTGAGAGAGCGGCATCCTGAATGGAACTGCCAGAGACTACTAAAGCAATATCGTCAGCATACTGAAGGATTTTACAATCAAAATTGAGAGATGAGGATAGGTTAGCTGTGTAGATGTTATACAGTGGGGGACTAAGAACGGATCCTTGAGGTAATCCTCTCCAGACCGTTCTCTGATCAGAGTCAGCCCCAGGTATTCTCAATTGAATGATGCGGTTGGTAAAGATGTTACCTATAATACGACAAATCCTAGCCGGGATTCTCAGCTCGTGCAGTTTTTGCCTGAGGTTAGGGAGGAGGACCGAATCATAGGCAGCAGATATGTCCAGGAAGACAACAACCACAGACTCACTCCTGCTGAGGGCCAGTCGGACCGCTGAAGTGAGGATACCTACACTATCAGCTGTGCCCAGACCTTTCCTAAAGCCGAATTGAGTCGCCGGGAGCAGCCTCCTGTTCTCCACCAGCCACTCTAATCGATTCTTAACCAAGTGCTCTAGAAGTTTTATGAGTATGGACGATAAAGCAATAGGTCTATATGAGCAATGATCACTAGGGTCTTTGCCCGGTTTTAATATCGGGATAACAACTTGAACCTTCCATTCTTTGGGAATGTAGCCGGAAGTGAAGCAGAAGTTAGCCAAGTCCAGGTAATATTGGTGAGTTTTTGGACCAGCTTTAGAAATAAAGGAGTAGGTGAATCCATCCACTCCCGGAGCGGAGTCTCTGACATGGGATAGAACCGATTTTAATTCTTCCAAACTAAATGGCATGTTCATTGGGTCGGCAGTGTCGTCTGCATCATCAATGCCACTACTGCACTCCTCCGCGGTCGGAACATAAGATGGAGCGATTTTTGAGAAGAACTGGTAACCCAGTTCCTCTGGGATGTTGTTGGAAGAAACGGGTGCCAGACTGCTTCTGAAGTGCCTCACCTTCCGCCAGACTGTCGAGACGGGTGTGGACGGACTCAGCGAACTACAATATTTTGACCAACCTTCACGTTTCTTTTTTTTTAAGAATTTCCTGGACTTAGCTAATATCTGCTTGAAGGCGATGAGGTTATCCAGGTTCATATTACAGTTAACTGTCTTTTCAGCCTCATTCCTGGCCTTGATCATGTTAGTGCATTCCCTATCCCACCAAGGCGGAGGAGGAAGTCTACCAGACGGGGTTTTTTTGGGCAGGAAACAATCATCTGCTGTGGAGGAAATGGTGGAAGAGAAGGATGAGAAACATTCGTGGGCATTGTGAGTGTCAACTTTTGGAAGGGAAGATATTCTTGAGTCTACAATTTTGGAATATAAGTCCCAGTCTGCCGAATTAAGTTGGTGTTTTAAAAGGGGGGAGAGGGCTTTAATGGGGATATTTTTGGAAGGGAATTCAATTATGATGGGATAGTGATCACTTCCATGGGTCATATCCAAGCGACGCCAAACGAGGAGACTGGATATATTGGATGAACAGAAAGTCAAGTCGACACAACTATTGCTCTGCCCAGGAGCCGATCTGCGTGTAGCACTGCCATCGTTGATGAGACAGAGGTCTAGATCATCCAATATATCCAGCAAACCTATGCCAAAGTTATCACAAGTGTCCGATCCCCAACGATAATGGTGGCAATTAAAATCACCCATGACCAGTAATGGACCGCTAACATTGCATAACAAATTTTTTATTACTGAAAGATATTCAAGTTTTGGGTGTGCAACATAAAAAGAAAAAATATTTATATCCTCAGCCTTAACAGCGACAACATTTGTGTTGTCGCTAACAAAGGTTAGAGGAATCTGGGAGTATGATACTTTGCTATTGATGAGCAAAGCACATCCCCCATATCCATCAGCTCTATCATTGCGAACACTGCCAAAACACGGCAACCTGAAATTGCTATCAGGCAAGAGCCATGTCTCGGCAATGCCGCAAACCGATGGTTTAAATTTATTAATCAAGTAGGTAAGGTCAGATTTTCTGGGAGTAATACTCCTCACGTTCCACTGAAGGAATATCAGGGGATGGAACAGCGTGGATAAAATTTAAGATAGAGGTCAGTTTTGAGGCAACGTGGTCAGGTATTGATCGGGTCGGACTAGATAATACGGACATTAACATGTTGGTAATGAAATCTAATATATTTCTAGAGTTGTTCTCTTGTCCATAGTTCAATGGCTCTGCAACTTCCGTTGGGAGGGCACAACCGTTTCTACTAGGGGAGAAGGAGTAATTTTGTGCAAGTTCATGGTGAACTTGTCTATTGTAGCCAGGTGAAAGAGGAATGTGAGTCTTAGGTTTTAAAAATACCGTTTTACGGTATGCTTTCTGGGTTACAGGTATGGGACTTGAGGATGTGGATTGAGAAATATTTACATTAAGTTTGTTATGAGGAGAAGACTTAGAAACTTCAGCATATGATCTGGAAACAGGAGGGAATACCCGACTTGCTTCCGCATATGAGATTGATTTCTCTGACATTAGAGCTTTGATGCTCTTCTGTCGTCCCAATTCAGGACAAGCACTGTCATTCGCGAAATGGTTACCAGTACACGAAACACAGAAGCTCGATTCCTGGGTGGTTTCACATCCATCCCCTGGATGGTTATCACCACACTTAAAACACCTTGGTTTCGATCGACATAAGGTGCGAGTATGTCCAAAGCGACAGCAATGATAACATAAGATAGTTGGGTAGGTGTATCTCTCAACTGGAAGAGATGAGTAGAAGCTGATCACGCGTTTGGGTAGGACTTGTCCATCAAAAGTTAGAACCACGGTTTGAGTAGGCTTCCACTCAGCAATTCCAGAAGAGGTAACCTTACGGCTCATCCTTCTGGCCTTGATAACAGGGCCACAGCCCTCCGGAACCTGGATATTTTGGATAACCTCATCCTCCGACCACTCAATCGGTATATCCCTAACGAGGCCCATTCGTGTGATGTTAAATTGAGGGATTGCAGCAATGTAGTTATGTTTTCCCAAAATTGTGTTATTGAGGAAACTGTTTGCATCCTGGTGTGTTTTAAATTCCACTGACACACGATTTCTGCCTACACGTTTGATCCCATCCAGACGTACATTATTGACGTTATTGTTCGTCAAAAACATACCAAACTTTATTGGTTGCAGCACAGTGCCTGAAGTCTGTTGATCTTTAAGAGAAACATGAACAATGTAGGGTGGATTGTCTCTCTTTGTGTATGTTAATCTGCCGGTTAAATTTTTTGCCATTTTTGGCGGTATGTTAGTAGTCGCAGGGGGTGAACCAGCGACTCTTTTACGACTAGGAGTCTCCGTATCCATATTGTCTTGCGAGGGTACTTCAGTGACATGAGGGAGGGTAACAGTAAGCACACTAGGGGAAATATCAAACAGATCATCGGGGGGGTCAGGGTCAGGAGGCTTTTTCGAGTTCATTTTGGAGAATTATATAGGACAATCACAAACAAAAAACAAACCTTAAACCAAGAACGCACACACAAGGAACAGTCTCGATCAAGTTTCACACACAGATGTTCACTAAAATCGAAAAAATTCGTAGCACTGGGAAAAGCACGTGTTAAGCCTTCACCACTACCAACAGAAGTCCGGTAATAAACTTAAAACTTAGCACAAATTCTTATCAAAATAAAGATTGTCATTATTCGTTTTTCAAAACTACCCTCAAAATACAGTTTTAAAGGGTGTTAAAATACTTATGAAAACATTCGCGAACGAAGTCGCTGGCAAAGTTCTAGTTTCAGTATAAATAACTTATCCCAATACTACGGAATTATCGAGAACAAAATAAATAAACCCTAAAAACCTTGTATAAGTCTGGATATAACAAAGTTCCTAGGTTTAATAGTCGAAATATTAATAACCAATACGCCCCATTAAATAAAAATTGAGTCATCAAAATTCAGATTCGAAAGTGACAACCCTAGCAAAAACAGTTAATTTGGAATAACTTCTAGATTCCACGCAATAAAGATGTGTCATTTTTGTGGTATATAGGGCAGATGAAGGGCATAATTTCAGTATAAATAACTTTTCCAAATACGACGGAATTAGCTGGATAGGCATGTCATAGTGTGCGTTTACAGGCCCCCTAATTATCAAAACTACTCTATTTTTGAGTCTGTCATGGAGGATGTTATGGCAAAACTTGCAACTGGTAACAAATTAGTAATTATCTGTGGAGACTTTAATGTTAATATTTTAGAAAAAAATTCAGATAGCAGTAGATTATTAAATCTCTTCAAATCATTTAATTTATCTAATGTGTTTATAGAACCTACTCGAACTACGACAACTACTGCTACATATATCGATAATGTTTTTTGTTGCTGCAACTATTTAGAAAAGGCCATTGTAAATTATCTGCCCTCTGATCATAGCGGCCTAATGGTAACTTTTGAATCCAACTTACCCATACAACAAGTGCAGATTCAGTCCAGACCAATAACATCCGGTAAACTAAATAAATTTAACAGCACTTTAATTAGCAAGTTAGGTGATTGGAATCTTGAAGTGAACAATGGTAATTTTTTGTATAACGATTTTTTTTCAATAGTCCAAACTGAGTTCAATAAGACTTTTGAAAAAAAAACTAAAAGTATCTGCCCTAAGTTTAGATTTAGTGACTGGGCGACTAAAGGAATCAGAATAAGTAGGGAAAGACTTTTTGAGCTGTATGGCCTTAAGCCTATTATTAACACTGAAACTTTTAATAAGTATGTTGCTACATATTCAAAAAGGTTTAATAATAATAATAATAATAATATAATGATAATGATATCATGTTCCTTTATAATTATCTAAAGGGCCTCTGCGAGTTGGCTTCGGCTCCTCGTACGCCTCCCAAAGGTCCAGGACCTCAGGGTCCTGAGATAAATAAAATATAAAAAAAATAATAATAATAATAATAAAACCATAGCCCTATTATCTTTGTTCTCCATATGTCGCAATAGTTTTTCAACAACCGGGGGTTGTCCTTGGGTGCACTAGCATAGCGCGTACAGGGATAATCGTCGGTTGGTATCATGTTCCATTATAATTATCTAAAGGGCCTCTGCGAGTTGGCTTCGGCTCCTCGTACGCCTTCCAAAGGTCCAGGACCTCAGGGTCCTGAGATAAATATTGATAATAATAATAATAATATATTTATTTGCTAAAAAACATGGTATAAAAGGTGGTAAAAAGGTACAAATATGAGCAAACATGTTTCGCTAAGTATTAGCATGCAAATTTAGTAAGTAAGTATTTACATTAATTTCTTTTTTCAATGTAATCCTTTACACAATAAAAATTATTAATCAATAACCATTGATACAATTTTTTTTAAAATAATCTAATGCCTAGAGTTTTAATATCACTTGGTAACTTATTATATAAGCGCACGCACATTGTAACGCAGCTTTTATTATATTAAAAACACTTGTAAGGCAGCTAAGGCCTTGTACATTAGCAACAAAGTTAAATCGGCAGATAATAAAATAAAAACGGTTTGGAAAATTATAAATAATGAAACTAACAGGAACAAAATACATAACAATGATTACACATTGGAGACACATCATGGTCTTATTAGCGATAACAAACTAGTTGCAGAAGAATTTGTAAATTTCTTTGCCAGTATACCAATTAAAACTACTGAAGCCCTAAATTCGTCGCCATCGCATGCTTTTAGTTTAGTACAGGCGAACGTTGCAGCCTGTTCGACTGAATTTAACTTTAAGCATATAAACCCTATAACTGTAATAAAAGCTTTTAAACAAATCAAGGTTAAATTGACAGAAGATTTGTGGGGTATGTCTATCAAAGTTTGTACCTCAATTATTGAGACTATGGCGCCGTTCTTAGCTATAATATTTAATTTGTGTATAGATCAAGGAGTTTTTCCGGATCTGATGAAATATAGTAAAGTGATACCACTTTTTAAATCTGGGGACAGTAAAGACACTAATAATTATAGGCCGGTGTCCGTGTTGCCGGTTTTTAGCAAGATATTTGAAAAGGTGATGTTAAATCAAATGCTTAATCATTTTAACACAAATAACATCTTACACGATAAACAGTATGGTTTTACCAAAGGACGTTGTACAACTGACGCTGGTGTCTCCTTACTAAAACACATTTTTAATGCGTGGGAAGAGGCACAGGATGCTATAGGTATCTTCTGTGACCTGTCTAAGGCGTTTGATTGTGTGGTTCATGAAACATTACTTCTGAAACTTGAGCATTACGGACTAGGCAAAACAGCTTTAAGCTTATTAAAATCTTATTTGATTGACAGACAGCAACAAGTTCAAATAAACGGTGTCAATTCGTCGGGATTAAATGTGAAAATGGGGGTACCCCAAGGTTCAATTTTAGGTCCTTTTTTATTTTTAGTTTATATTAATGATTTACCCTATTTGTTGCAAAATAAACTTAATATGGTGTTGTTTGCCGACGACACTTCTTTGATTTTTAAGATAAATAGAAGGACTAATAATCTTGACGACGAAAATAACGCACTATTGCAGGTCCAAAACTGGTTCACTGCTAATAATCTAGTTTTAAACGGGAAAAAAACTAAATGCATAAGATTTTCCTTACCGAATGTCAAAAGTAGTGATTGTGACGTAATACTAAACGATGAAAAACTAGAATTTGTCGACAAAACTGTTTTCCTGGGGATAACGCTTGACTCTAGGCTACAATGGGGTCCTCATTTAACATCTCTTGCAGGACTGCTTAGCTCAGCTGCATATGCTGTTAGAAAAATCCGCCAATTTACGGATGTTGATACCGCTAGACTAGTCTATTTTAGTTATTTTCATAGTATCATGTCATACGGTATCTTACTATGGGGACGGGCTGCAGACATCGACTCAATCTTTATACTACAGAAAAGAGCCATCAGAGCTATTTACAATCTTCGCCGGTGCGATTCTCTAAGGGAACTGTTTAAGGATATTAATATCATGACGGTGCCTTGTCAATATATTTATGAAAACATCATGTACGTTAGAAAAAATCTTCATCTTTTTAGCAAAAGAGGCGATAGATATAATTATGTTACAAGAAATAGGGACCAATTAGTTCAACCAGGTTTCAGACTGGCTAAAGTGGCGTCTTCTTTCATGGGGTACTGTTTGAAATGTTATAATAAAATACCTCCACAAATATTAGAACTCAATGAAACAAAATTTAAATCTTGTATTAAACGCACACTATGCAGGCAGGCATATTATAAGTTGGAGGATTATATTCAAGATAAAAATGCTTGGCTCAATGCTGGTCCAGCTCCACTACCACCGGGGTGAACAAATTGATTAGTTTGGAAATTATTGTTATTAATTTTAAATGTTTTTTTTTTTTTTGAATTTTTAAATAATAAAAGTATTGTATAATGTAGAAGCATTTTTTTCAAAGTTTGTAAATGTGAGTACCATGGAGCTATTTTATGGTTTTTTATGTTACTATTGGACTTGTTTGACATAAATCAGCATGGCAGTTGAGAGTTTATCATGCTCACTCAAATGTCTCACTGATGGTGGCGCATGTGTTGGATCATTCGGTTCCCTTCAAAATGGTTGAGCTGAGTGGTGCTAATATTGGCGTCATGTTCGTGAACGGGCGCTGTCAGTTGAGACTGGTCATCTCTTAGCTGCCAGTTGCTATTTTAATATCTATATTTAGTTTGTATTATTACTTTATTTACATTGTTCTCACATGATAGCGACAAGAAACATGTAACAGAGATATATGTAATTACAAAACATGATTGAAAAGAGTGCCCATGGAGTTTCTTGCACATTCTTCTCCATAGAGATCTACGCTTTGGAATGTGCAATTAGCATCATTTTTTTTTCTGACTGACTGACTTCATGACTTTTCAAAAGTGCCTGTAAATGGTTTATTTGAAATAAAATGCTTTGAATCTTTGAATCTTTGAATCATTACCGAGAAAAAAAATAAAAACTAAAAACTTAAAATCTCGTATAGGTAAGTCTGAATCTAACGAAGTTCCGAGCTTTATTTATACTCTAAAATATGCAGCATAAAAAACGCCGTCGATATTTCTAAGGTCACATTTGCGTATCATATTTAGTTTCAGAGAAATGATTTTTATTCTAAATACCCGGTTGAAAAAAAGACGATTTTCAAAAAATTAAATCTCAAAAACTAAACATGCTAGTGAAATGGGGATACGAAATATTGCATTTAAATTACTTAAACTATCAGTTTTTTTAATAAAAAAGCAATGTCCGAAAAAGTTCATAAAACACTGTGCGTGGGCAAAGTGTGTCATCTTTGCGATTGGAACATTTGCACCTGAATCACTGAAATGTTCCGGAACAGTGAAATATATCATTTGGAACATTTGGAACAGCGAGCGGCTCAAATGATACAAAGAGTAGAAATGTTAGATAATATATGTATCATTTGGAACATCGGCTCAAAAGATACAGACACAGACCCTGACTGTTATGGATCGTGATCTATTACGTCGCGTTATATACACTAATACTTTTGTTTAATTGAATTTTATTTAAGAATAATTTTATTTAAATAGATATTTTTAGTACAGTTATTAATTATATTTTCTTTTTTGAATTTAATCGTTTTAATTTAAATTTTAAAACACTGCAGGTCACTTAAGGTAAAGAAAGTTTCAGTGTTCCAAATTATGCATTTAAAACTTTACTTACTGTTGTTCTAATCTTTCGGAACAGTGAGTCAGTTCAGTATGGCCGGCTCCACACGTTGGTCCCATCGCTCGTACCAACGTTGGACTGCAAATTCGGTGAGGCGTACACACGTTGGCTAATAAACTAGTTCTGTCCCGTCAGGACCAATGTGAAGATGTCCGATACAGAAATCGAAACTGCTCTGAGCGCTTTTATAGTACTGAGTGCACATTTATATTTGTTACTGAGAAAAAATAAAAAGCTGTAATTTGTCACAGTTTGTGATTTTATCTATGTAAATAAATAAAGTAATAATTAATCAATGTTTATCTTACCTCTGTGTTAATAGTAACTGTATCTGATTTATCATAAATCGGAGCAAAAAAGCTATCCATGAGCTCATAAGCGATCCAATTTGGTTTAAAAATATCATCTGTTGATGATCCAGATCGAGTAGTCACTAATTTTCTTTTTGTAAAGGCGATTATGTGCTCATTAGTGATTCTCGCTTTTTTTAAAAATCTTCAATTGAGAAATTCATTCCCATATTCTGTTGAATGGTGCGCCATGCATCAGCTAATATTTTTTTATTTTTATGATCCTTTCGAGTTGCGTCCCATATTATTGGATGTGCTTGATAAAGTTCAATAAATTCTATGACTTTTTCATTTGTCCAGGCCGGTGGCGATTTTGTGGATGAGGAAGCCATTCTCGCTCGACGTACGCACTCGCTGCGTGTTGCAACAGAACTGAGCAAAGCGCCAACGTGTGGACAGATCGCGAGCGTTGGCGCAGATTCCTTTGATGAAACCGACACGAGCCGGCGAACTACCAACGCTCGCCCCAACGTTGGTACCAATGCCATTTTCTAGATCCACACGTCGTTGGACGAGTAGCGTTGGGGCCTATATTGGGGCCAACGTGTGGAGCCGACGTAAAGAGTTACACACGCCTATGTCTGAGTCACGGTAATATTATCTATACAGTATTCCAACTTCATACAAACGGACAAAACGCGAGCTATACCTACGCGCCTCGATCTCGAGGTGCGCTCGGGATGCAGTCAGTCGCGTCTGTGCCGCGCGATATTTTCAATAAAAATAAGTTCAAGTACATATTTATATATTTAATATGACGAGTAGGATATATTGTGGTGTTTTTCATTCACATAAATATTGCTTCATTTAAAACCAAACATATAAATTGTAAAGTAGCTGCAGGTATCTTTATCCAAGTAAAAGATATTCCTTTTTCTCCACCTTGTCCATGTTTCCCAAAACAATTTTTAATTAAGCTTTAGAATGCGGATTTTTGTACTTTAAAATTTAATAATAAAACATTTCGTAGGTACATCTCAGTCGCGGCGCAAATATTTTTCGGTCGCAAATATTGAGCACTTCCTATTCAATTAACAAAGTATTTAATTTGTTTATATAAAAAAAGTGTATTTACTATCACAAAACTAAATGGAAACACAAAGTAGGCAAATGTAATTAAAATGCTGGAGGCGGGCAGCCATAGTGCGGGCAGCCCTATCGCTTGTTTACGTACCGCGCGGCTGTAGGCATTTATTTCCAAAGATACGGCCGAGTTACAATACTGTATAGATAATATTACCGTTTCTGAGTAGTCTGTGGTCAATTGTTTGCTCTAGCTAGATAAATGTCATAAAATACCTACTGAGAATTGAGATATTCGCTGGCTGCTATAATCACAGAGTACCTTTTTACCCGACTACGGAGGGTTATGATTTTGACAGGCTATGTATGTATGTGAGTTTGTTCATCTGTTCCCACATAGCTCCTAATCTACTTATCGGAACTCGACGTATGAGGTATCGTTAGAACCGTCTTAATTGTCCGCTGAACATAGGTTACGTGACGTGTCACAAAACTTGATATGGCGCCCTCTAGCGGACAAAAAGTAATGTGTAAAAAATAAAAATGCAGATAAATACGCCGTGTTTGGTATCATTTGAAAGGGCTTTACTTTTACATTTCCAATATATTGCTCAAATTTAAAGTGACGCCCTCTAGCGGACAAGAAGTCATGTGTTAAAAAAATGTTAAGATAAATACACCGTGTTTGATATCATTTGAAAGGGCTTCACTGGTACTTATCAAAATATATCATCAAAATTCAATGTGGCGCCCTCTGGTGGACAAAAATTAATTTACCATTATTAATTAGAAATTTTAAATTTAGCTTTTGCAAATGGTATAGAAGCACAGTGATTTAACACCAAAATAATTTAAATAAAAAAAAGTAAAAAAACTAAAACCCGACTACGACAAAAAAAACGACGAAACTAAAAGTATGAAACAAGATTTCCAGGATGCTGAAATAAACAAGGTAAAAAGAAATACCGTAGTCACACGTTATTAGACCTATAACGTGTGACTGCGGGTACTGTATGGTGTCGGACGTAAAGAATAGCACCATCCCATTTCTTCCCGTGGGTGTCGTAAGAGGCGACTAAGGGACATTTTTGAGACTGTTAAGCACCCCAGGTCACCGCGTGGTGGCGGGTAAACCACCAGCAACAGCATTCCCAAAGAGGGTTAGTGTCAGGCAGGCGGCCGACTGTAAAACAGTAGCCATATCTCTTACAACATGACGAGTATAAATGGAATGCGCGATAGGGTTAGGGCGTACCCCACAGGCGACGCGCAGGGGCAGCACCCGGCTCCTGTGGGAAATGGACTAGGGTTGTTGCACCATCCCGGGCGGGGGCAACGTAAGAAGCTAGCTCGGGAAATGAGATTGAGGTATGCAAGTTGGAATGTAGGAACAATGACTGGAAGGGCCAGAGAGTTAGCGGATGTATTAAAAAGAAGACGAATAAACGTGGCGTGTTTACAAGAAACTAAATGGAGAGGAACAAAAGCGAGAGAAATTGGTGAGGGATATAAGTTTTATTACTGTGGAAGTGATGGTAAAAGAAATGGTGTAGGAATAGTGTTAGACAGCAAATTGAAAGAAAGCGTGATGGAAGTACAAAGGATTAATGATAGGCTCATAGTTGTGAAGATTATGTTAGAGAATGTAATGTTGAATGTAGTTAGTGTGTATGCACCACAAGTAGGATGCGATGAAACGGTGAAAGAGAAGTTTTGGGAGGATTTTGATAGAGCTTTAATGGCCATCTCTGTACATGAGGAATTGATTGTTGGAGGTGACTTTAATGGACATGTAGGAAGAATGAGAGGTGTTTATGAAAGAGTACATGGTGGATGGGGTTTTGGAAGTCCGAACAGTGAAGGGGAGACGCTGCTGCAATCCGCTACTGCATTTGACCTGGCAGTAGCCAATACTTGGTTCCAGAAAGGAGACGAACACCTGGTCACGTACAAAAGCGGTAACCACAAGACGCAAATAGATTATTTCCTGGTTAGGCGTAACCAACTAAAGCACGTCAAAGACTGCAAAGTGCTGCCAGGAGAAGACCTAGTCTCACAGCACAGGCTCCTGGTTATGGTGTCAGTAGTCAAGACACATAACAAAAAAAGCAAAGAGCGTCCTCCTCCTAAAATAAAATGGCATATGCTAGAGAAGAGTGACTGTGCGAAGAAATTGAGAGAGCGAGTGGTGGACAAAATGATAGAAATGGGAGACATGAATGATCGAAGTATAAATGAAAGCTGGAATGAGATTGCTGAGTGTATCAGACATGCAGCGAAAGATATTTTGGGAGAGACGAGAGGAAAGGGTACAATAGATAGGGATACATGGTGGTGGTCGATAGATATACAGAATGTGTTGAAAGAAAAAAAGAGGAAATTTAAGGAATGGCAGCGTATAGATCCGGAAAACACTAGCTTAAAGTCTGCAAAAAAAAGTGAATATGATGCTTTAAAGAAAAAAGCCAAGAAAGCCGTGGCAATAGCGAGAGCAAAAGCACAGGACAAACTATACGATACACTAGATAGTCCGGCAGGCCAGAAAGATCTATACCGGCTTGCTAGAGCAAGAGAGAGAAATGCGAGAGATGTTTGTCAGATAAGATGTATAAGGGATGAAACTGGAATGATTCTATCAGAAGATAGTAAAATCAAAGAGAGGTGGAAGGACTATTTTGAAAGACTGATGAATGAGGAAAACAACTGGAATGGAATTTTAGAGAGCAAACCAGTGAACGTGGGTTTAGTGAGAATGATTAGTATGGATGAAGTCAGAATAGCTATAAATGGAATGAAGAATGGTAAGGCAATTGGTCCAGACGGAATACCAGTTGAAGTGTGGAAGTTGCTGCGAGTGGATGGATGGATGTGGTTAGCTTTGTTCTTCAATAAGTTGTTGCAGGAAGAAGCCATACCTGATGAGTGGTGCAACAGTTCCCTGGTGCCCATCTTTAAAAACAAGGGTGATGTGCTTGAATGCAACAATTATAGAGGAATAAAGCTAATGTCACATACTATGAAAGCCTGGGAGAAAGTTATTGAAAGGAGGCTAAGAGAAGAGAGTGAAATTTCACAGAACCAATTCGGTTTTATGCCTGGTCGGGGTACAACGGATGCCATTTTTGCTATACGCCAGCTGTGCGAGAAATACAGAGGTGCGCATAAAAACTTGCACATGGTATTCGTTGACCTCGAAAAGGCATATGACCGGGTACCTCGTGAGGTTCTGTGGTGGGCCCTTAAGGAGAAAGGTGTGCCTGGGAAGTATGTGCAGTTGATCCGAGCGATGTACAGCCAATGCAGTACCCAAGTCCGGTCTGCAGTGGGCAACACTGGCAGCTTCAGTGTGGCTGTCGGCTTACATCAAGGGTCGGCCCTCAGCCCTTACCTCTTCCTGATGATAATGGACGCTCTGACGTCGGGCATCCAGGAAGAGGCTCCCTGGTGTATGCTGTTTGCCGATGACATTGTGCTGGTTGCCGAGAGTGGCCTAGAGGTCCAGAGCAAATTGGAGGTGTGGTGGCACAGACTGGAGAGTGTTGGCTTAAAATTGAGCAGAACGAAAACCGAGTACTTGTTCTGTGATTTCGGTGGTCTCTCCGGTCCTATGCCCTTAGCTCTCGCTGGAACGCCCATACCAATCTGCTCCGACTTTCGGTACCTCGGGTCGCTTATCCAAGGAGATGGCGAGGTAGACCGAGACGTATCAAATCGGATCAATTCAGGATGGATGAAATGGCGACAGGTCACTGGAACAATTTGTGACCCACGGATGCCCCCCAAGTTGAAGGGTAAAATCTACAAGTCCGTGATAAGACCTGTCATACTGTATGGATCAGAATGTTGGGCTGTGAAAAAGACGGATGAAAAAAGATTGCATGTAGCGGAGATGAGAATGTTGAGATGGATGTGTGGTGTGACGAGAATGGATAAAGTGAGAAATGAGTATATTAGAGGAAGTTTGAAAGTGGCGCCAGTGACTGAAAAGTTGAAAGGGAATCGTTTGTCTTGGTATGGTCATGTAAAGAGGAGAGATGAAACGCATGTTACTAAAAGAGTTATGAGTATACATGTGGATGGGTGGAGAGGGAGAGGGAGGCCAAAGAAAAGATGGATGGATTGTGTGAACAGTGATATGAAAGAAAAGGAAGTTAGTGATAGCATGACGGTTGACAGGATAGAATGGAAGAAAAAAACATGTTGTGCCGACCCCAAATAAGATGGGACAAGGGCAGGAAGATGATAACTTTTTTTTTATGTATTATATTGCTGGTATCTCTCTGTCGTCTGTGTATTGCTGTAACCCGTGTAACCACAGCTGTAATCAGCTGTAATGTACTCTGTGCACACACAGAGTACATTAAAGTGCACAGCTGTAACCACATACTCTTTGGTAACTGTAACCAAAGAGTATGTAAAGCTAACGCAAAGAGTATGTATGTATAATAAATAAACACTTTGGTTACTGTGATAGTTTGTTTATTTAATTTTGTGGTCTTTCTTTGTTATTTTAAGCGTTTATTGCCGAGTGAGCGAAAGTTGCTCGCAACCAAACCATATTTGTGACAAGAAAGTTATTTTGTGAGTGGTTGTGTTAAAACTGAGACAGGACTCGAGTAGTGTTTAAAGATAGGACTCCTCTATTGCATCATGTCATCGAATAGGGTTTGCTGTGTTCCTGGGTGCAAGAATGGCATTAGAGGCACGATTAGAGGTATGTAACATTGTCAGAGCCAGATCATATGAGAGAGAATAGGTTTACTTTAGTCAGTCTAGCTAGTCCACAATGTAAGTACCATTTTGTAGAATCTCTTCAGTTTTAGAACTGAAAGTGAAGAGATTGTATAATTACTTTTTAGACATAAATCTTTTCAATAAAATATGAGCGTAAAACTCGTTCGCTGACAGTTTAGCCACTCTCAAAGAATAGTACTACACGACGTACTTGTGAGAAATCAAGTTACTTTTATGGGACACATAATTTTGAAGTTTATTAGTACTCCACACTCAAAGGGTTCAAAACATGAGCCACACACTAGAGTGCTTCAAGTGCTCATACACTTGCACTTTGGAGGATTTGATGAGTGCCACCGATGCAGCTATTAAGGTAGCCACCTTATCTTATCTTATCTTGTTATGGGGTTGGCCCTAGGCCAGAGCACTTCGACCCTTCTGGATCTTTTGTGCTATTCCCCACCTGTCTACTCAATCCCAAGCTCTCCGTGCACCTTCTTCATGAGTCCCAGCATGGCCTTGATGGAGCTGAGCCTGTAGTCCTCTGGTCTTGAAAATGGTTGGCCCAGATACTCTAGTCTTTTGGAGCCTAGTGCTGCACAGTCGTACAGCAAGTCTAACATAGTCTCCACTGCATCTCCACAGAGCCTGCAAGTCTGATTGCTTGCTAGTCCCATGTTGTGGAGCTGGTTGTTGGTGGCATAGTGCCCCGTGAAGACACCTGTGATTGTTCAGAGCTGTGATCTGCTGTACCTCCATAGTTTTAGGGTCCAGGCCTTATCTATGTCATTGAGAAATAGCTTTGCATGCTTCTGGCCTGTTGTGTTGCACCAGTGTGTGCTGTGTATTTCCAACGCAGCCCTTTTTAATGCTTGGTTCATGACCCTTGGTGAGAGTCCTATGAAGGGTTCCAGTCCGTATAGGGGTGTCTCGGATCCTTTCCTTGCTAGAGTGTCGGCTCTTTCGTTGCCTTCTACTCCTGTATGACCTGGCACCCAGATCAATCTGACCTTGTTGCGCCTTCCTATCCGATTTAGTATTTTAATACAGTTTAGTACAAGCCCAGAATCCACTCTATTGGACGTGAGTGCCTTAAGTGTTGCTTGGCTGTCGCTTAAAATGTAGACAGTGTCCCCTTTGGTGCCTCTTTCTAGTATTTCCTGCGCAAATGCGATTATAGCATAGGTCTTTGCTTGGAAGACCGTCGCCAGTTTGCCCATGCTTAGGCTGAGATTGCAGTTGTCGCTATATGTTGTACCCCCGCTCCTGTATCGGTGTTCATTTTAGAACCATCCGTGTACCATACCTGGTTCTTCCCTTTGTGGGGTTTTATCCCACCTTTCCATTCCTCCCTACTCGGAATGTAGATTTTAAACTCCTTTTTGAGATTGTGAATGGTATGTATTTTGTCACATCCCATGTCCATCATCCAGTCAAGTTCCCTGTTTGGTCTTGTGTTTGTATGGTTTGTTTTAGTCCATTGCCCCATACTTTTAAGCCTATGAATGGCCCTCCTCGCCTCTAGTTCCACTTCAATGTGTAAAGGGGTGAGATTGAGCAGCGTTTCTAAAAGATACAAGCAGTTCGAGATTGAAGCATAAACTGTTTATTTTAAGGTACCCACATACATATAATAATTTCGACCCACAGAACCAATATACAACATACCTTCCCCTCATAATCATTAAGTATCAACAGTCATTAACAACTAAATAATCATATATTAATTGACAATAACAAACTAAATGATGACAACTAAGTAATCACATGAACAAACTAAACATTATTTAAAAAATGACCATAACTTTCAAAGAACAGATATAATTCTTAAAACCTATTCGGCTGTATTTGGTATACCAATTATGTCTGGCCATAATTCAGGAGGAGGTATCTCTATTGGTGGCTCTGGTGAACACGAACTTGACCCTGAATGGTCTGCATGTGCTTGTTTGTCGGCTGATTGAGTTAATCTACGAGCAAGTATTTGATCAGCGTGACGTCTGTGTAGCTCACCATCCTCCGTCCTCACCATATATGAGCTAGGCCCTTCTACCACTTCTACAGTGGCTCTATTCCACTTCTCCCCTGATCCATAGTTGCGAATCAAAACTGGCTGGTCCACTGTAAATCTCCTTACAGCCTGTTGTTGAGATCTATCCTCTAGCTGTTGTTCCTGTAGACTTGGTGCATTATCAGGATGAAGTCTTGATACAGCTGTTCTATATTTACGTCCGTTCAACATCTCTGCAGGAGTTTTATTACTAGAACTATTTGGTACCGTTCTAAGTGAGTACAGTGCTCTAGGAAGCTTTTCACTCCATGGTAGGTGGTTTTGGGACATTTTCTTCAATTTATTTTTAAAAGTTTGTATTGCCCGTTCAATCTGTCCATTCGATGCTGGATGATATGGCGGCGAGTACAAATGCTTTAAGCCATTATTCTTCAAAAATATATTAAATTCATTTGAAGTAAATGCCCTGCCATTATCCGACACAAGAATATCTGGTATGGCCTGTGATGCAAATATCTTCTTACACACTGTTATCACTGCCTCGCTAGACATAGAAGAAACAATGTCTGCTTCAAACCACTTACTGTAACTGTCAATCATTACAAAAAATATTTTACCCTGGAATGGGCCTGCAAAGTCCACATGTACCCGACTCCATGGCTTTTCAGTAACAATCCACGCTTGTGGATCTCTTGGTGGATTATTTCTAACAGCTTGGCATGCCTCACAGCTTCCCACCATACTCTCAATTTGTGTGTCCATTCCTGGCCACCACACATATCCTCTAGCATAAGCCTTTGTCTGGACTACACCAGCATGCAATAATCGAAGTACTTCCTGTTGTAAACTAGCAGGAATAATGACTCTGTTGCACCACAATAAACATCCTTTATTGTGTGAAAGAGCCTCTCGGCGTGTCCAATATGGCTGCAGGGTAGTGTCCAGAGCTTTATTTGGCCAGCCATGAAGTATGTGAAACAAAACCCGCTTTAACACCTGATCTCTCCCTGTTTCTGTGGCTAATTTAGATACATCTAAGTTCCAGCCGTCAGGTTGTTCCTCTAATAACAACACATCTCTGAGTGGTTTCATTGCTATTTCAGAAGTCTCAAGCTCAGTCCACCTACTAAGTGCATCTGCATTGCCAATCAATTTTCCAGCTCTATACTTGATCTGGTAGCTATAACAAGCTAGTTTCAGAGACCATCGTAACATTCTGGGGGAAATTTGATCAGGAATTTGTTTGCTAGGGTTAAAAAGACTCACCAAAGGTTTGTGATCAGTTACAATGCAAAATGAGCGACCTGATAGAAATTCATGAAACTTCTTTAATCCAAACATGATCGCCAAAGCCTCCTTATCAATTTGTCCATATCTTCTTTCATGAGGTTGTAAAGTTCGCGAAGCCATCATGATGGGTTTTTCACAACCATTATCCATTACATGTACTATCACTGCTCCCAATCCATAGTCAGATGAATCACAAATAAGCAATAACTCTCGGTCTATTTCATAGCCAGTTAATGTCAAATCAGAAGCTAATAGATCTTTTGCCTTATCAAATGTTGTTTGCTCAACCTGGCCCCAATGCCATGGCTTCTTTGTCTCCAAGAGACGGTATAAGGGTTCCAACAAAGTTGCTTTGTCAGGCAAAAACTTTTCATAGAAGTTATATAAGCCTAGGAATGCACGCAAAGCCTGCTTGTTTGTTGGGGCTGGTTTTTCCTTAATTTCTTTGATTTTGTTGGGGGATGGGTGTAGCCCCTCAGCGTCTATCATATGTCCCAAGAAATTAATACTGTTTGAACCAAAGACACATTTATCTAATTTTAGTCTAAGACCCATTTCATTTAATTTTTGTAGAACAGCCTGTAACCTTGTATCATGTTCCTCTGTTGTCCTTCCAGACACGGCAATATCATCCAGCAAACATGCCACGCCATCCATTCCTGCTAGCGCTGATGACATTACTCTTTGAAAAATGCCAGGTGCCGCATTCACTCCAAAAGCTAGTCTGTTCATCTTCATGAGTCCTAGAGGCGTATTTAGTGTCAACAGCATAGCTGTGTCATCATCTACCCTCAATTGCATATAGGCTTATTTAAGTCCAATTTACTAAAGATTCGCCCCCCACTGAGCTTTACAAAACTCTCCGTGGCTGCCGGTAAGGGGTATGTATCGATATTAATCGCCATGTTCACTGTTGATCGATAATCTCCACAAATCCGAAGGGAACCATCGTCTTTCTTCACTATCCTTAGCGGTGTAGCCCATTTGGAATATCTTACAGGAGTTAATATTCCCTCACTGATCATCTGAGTCAATTTCTCTTCTACTTGTTTTTTCAAAGGGAATGGTACTGGCCGAGCCTTTAAGAAATGCGGCGTGGCATCCGCACGTACATGCAGGGACACCTCCGGTCCCTTGTAATCTCCCAGAGTATCCTTAAATAAGTCAGGAAACTGCTTCAACAGATCGTTATTGACTTCCGCTTGTGTCCAACAGATTCCAGTTACTTGCAGGTCTAAAGCTTTAAACCAACTTCGACCAAGAAGGCTGGGTCCCTCCCCTGACACCACAAACAGCTCACATTGAGCTTCCTTGTTGCCCAACGTGACGTGAACATATGAATCAACCTCCATTGTAGCTGCAGCACCATTAATTGTTACTTCTGCCTTTATAGGAGGAGCGTGACTTTCTGAACACACATAGACACCCATCATATCTTCTACATTTCCCGTCTTAGCCTCTTCTGCGAGATCTGCCACCTGGTGCTGCTTCTTACTCTTCCTATCACAAGCCGACGCGATATGCCCTAGGCGTTTGCAATAAAAACACCTAGCCTTCATAAACGGACATCGTTCACCGTCTTTGTGATGTCGCGCACAATGTCGACACTCCGCAGCACTAATCTTATCAATATCCATAGCCTGGGTAACATCCAAATGAGTTTGCTTCGTACAGAGTTTAGTGTCTGGGTAAATATCTTGTACAATCGCCTGATGATTAACCTTTTGAGTGCGTAATTAGAGACACAATAGTAAGACAATGGCGCGTGAACGCCGGCGTTAATGCGGGGATCAACAGCTTACGGCACAACTGTACTGCTGTTTCATACGTCAAATTTTTAGTTTTTAACAGCTCTCGACGCAAGCGCTGATCGCGCACACCCAACACTAAACGGTCTCGTAACTGACGCTTCAGGTCGACAAAATTGCACTTGGCACCTAATAAACCAATGGTCGCCACAAAGTCTTGCACGCTTTCACTATCAGTTTGTTTACGTGTATGAAATTTCCCGGCTTGAAGTATTTCATTCAATTCTGGCTCATAAAACTGGTCCAACACCACAAGAATGTCTTTAAATGGGACCTCAGTTGGTCGTTTAGGCACTAAAAGTGATACAATCAATGAATAAGTATCTTTTCCACACTGAGATAAAAATATAGATCGCGCTTTTTCGAGGTCATCATTGTTCACACCAACCACATCCAAAGAGCACAATAATCGTTCTTTATATTCACACCATTTATCAGTCTTGGGGTTAAACTGTCCGGGAAATACAATATTTTGTAAATTACACGCCATTTTTCCACTGATAATACATTAATTTTCCGAAGTCGCCAATAAAAGATACAAGCAATTCGAGATTGAAGCATAAACTGTTTATTTTAAGGTACCCACATACATATAATAATTTCGACCCACAGAATCAATATACAACAGTTTCCATCGCCGCAGTTGGCGTGGTCCTAAATGCTCCTGTAATGGCCATGCAGGCAGTCCGCTGTACTTTGCTTAGGGCCTGTCTGCAAGTTGCCAGCTTTGTTCTGGTCCACCATACGATGCTCCCGTATGTGATCAGCGGTTTCACTATCATGGTGTAGATCCATTTGATAACCTGGGGTCTAAGGCCCCATGTCTTCCCATAGGCAGAGCGACACATGCCAGATACTCTTAGAGCCTTGTTTCTGTCGCTTCGGCATGGCTTTTCCACGTGAGTTTGCTGTCTAGGATTACTCCTAGATATTTTACTTCTGTGGACAACTCTAGTACAGTGTCGTAGAGCTTTATGGTACCCATTGTTGTTAGTTTCATCCTTCTGGTAAACGGGATGATCACCGTTTTGCTTGGGTTGATGGATAAGTGGTTGAGTTTACACCACATTTCAACCATGTTTAATCTCTCCTGTATGATCCCCGACACAGTGTTGGGAAATTTTCCATTTACAAGTATCACGAGATTATCTGCATAACCAACCGTGTACGTTGGTCCTTTGTTCAATTCTATTAGCAGCTCGTCTATCACCAAACACCAGAGCGTTGGCGAGAGTACGCCTCCTTGCGGGCATCCTCTTGTGACATGCGCCCTTTTGGTCTCACCTAGCAGTGTTGATTCTATAACTCTGCCCTTCAGCATATTGTCCATCCAGTCACAAATGGTAGGGTCTATGCCATGTTTCTCTGCAGCTGTTCGTATCGCTCTAAAAGTAGTGCGATCGAACGCGCCTTCTACGTCCAGAAAAGCTGCTAGGCATATCTCTTTGCATTCTAGCGCCTTTTCAGCACGGCTTACGACCTGGTGTAGCGCCGTTTCTGTCGACTTACCAGGCTGATATGCATTTTGCATCCTGTGAAGCGGTTGTTTATTCAGCGCTCTCTGACATACTTGTCTACAAGCTTTTCCAGAGTTTTTAGGAAGAATGATGTCAGGCTTATAGGTCTGTATGACTTAGCGTCCTCGTAGTCCGCTCCTGGCTTGGGAAGAAAGATTACCTTCGCCTGTCTCCACGCCTTTGTTATGTAGCTAAAGGCGATGCATGCTCTGTATAGTCTACCAAGATGCGGTTCTAGTACGTTCCCCGCTCTTTGTAATAGGGCTGGGTAAACTCCGTCTGGTCCCGGGGCCTTGTATGGCTTGAAGCTTTCCAGGGCCCACTTTATGCCATTCGGCCCTACTACCTTTTTCGCGGCGTCCCAGTCTGCTTTCGTTGTTTTTGACTTAATTTCGTCTAAGCTTAATGAGTCCGCCGTGTCGTTAGCTGCGAATGAGCCGGGAAAGTGCGTTCTGAACATTATCTCGAGGGTATCACCTCCAGACTCAGTCGGTTTGCCATTCTCATCCTTGATGGATGTCAGTGGATTTACCTTTGCAGTGGCCATAGACTTCGACAGTCTCATGCTGTCTGGAATGCTGCCAATGCTGTCGCAATGGTCCCTCCAGGCCTGCCTTTTGGCCTTGCGTACAGCCTTATTAAATTCTGTTAGCTTTATAGCATACATCTCAAAATTTTTGAGAGCCTTAGCACGATATTAGGCGGTCCTAGTTTCCCTCCGTAGCCTAGTTAGGTCAGAGTTCCACCAAGGTTCCTTTCTTGCTTGTACTACCTTTTCGGGGCAATTACTTGTCCAAGCGCTCAGAACAGCTTCGGATATTCGCCCCGCCTCAAATTCTACGTCAATCGCTGAATTCAGCTTTCCTTTGGGGTCCCCAAGTTCCACTTTCAGGTCTCTCGTGTAGGAGTTCCAGTCGGTGTGTCTTGGGTTCCTCCTTGCTACCAGTTCCCTTTTCCATCGGGTACTGTACTTGAAGCAAATATACCTATGGTCTGAGAGTGAGATCTCGTTTGGTACGTGCCATTCGCTTATGCGGTTACTAGCCCTATTAGTAGCTACTGTTAGGTCAATCATCTCCGCTCGTCTAGCATTGACGAACGTGGGCCTGTTGCCATTATTTATAATTTGTAAAGGTGAGCTTACCAGGAAATCCAGCAGTTTTTCACCTCTCCTATTGTTACCGGTGCTCTCCCAAGTGACGTGGTGTGCGTTGGCGTCGCAGCCTATGATTAGGTCTAGGCCCTCCCGGCTGCAGTGTTCCACGAGTTTCCTCAGGTTCGTTGAGATGGGGTTGAAGTAGTATAGTACTCCGAATATACCTATAAGCTATATACTACTTGCAATATGTGATATATATATATGATGAAGAAGCGATGAAGCGATAGGCGATGAAATAAAATGCTGAGCGAAAGCGACAAAGTTGTATTGCAGTTACAAGGTAAGAAGCAGTAATGAATGTTCGTACAAAATACATCGAAATTTATAGTAAACGACTTCCAAGGTAATTAATAATAATAACGGTTCGCACTTGACCGATTTGCGCAGGAGTTGACGCCCACTCGTTAGCGCGGACAATAGCCGGGTCCGCAGCCATCTTGACTCGTTAGCGCCAGGACAAAAGATGCGTGGACGCCATGTCATTAAAGGCGGCGTTAAGTTCGGCTGACGTCATAAAGCGGGAGGAGCTTTGCAACTTGTTTTGCACACGGCACGCTCTGACGTAAAATCGCGTGATCCTGTGCTGCGTTGAGTCGTGCGAGTGAACTTGCCTACTCGCTACACTACTCCCCCGGCGAGACCGTGACTACGGGCGATAGTAATCAGGAAATCTCACTGTCCTGCCGCTTCTTGTCTTTCTGACTGTGTCATCTGGCTGCACTGGTTCTGGAATTTGAGGTCGATTTTGAACTGGTTCTAGATCCTCTCTCGCCATGTATGCTGGTTTTACACGGTCAATGGTCACCTTCTGTCTCTTCCCGTGTACTTCGATGTCCACTGTCTTCTGCTCTCGAGCAAGGACTCGGTGTGGACCTGTATATGGGGCCTGTAGGGATCTTCGACCTGGACCTTCGCGCAGGAAGACGTGGGTTGCAGTGCTAAGGTCTTTCGGGATGTAGAAGGGGCGGCCGGAGCTCGCATGCCAAGACGTTGGTTGGGGCGTAAGCTTGGTCATGTGTGCGCGTAACCTGTCCACCAAGTCACTCATGTCCACGACATCCTTTGGGGCTTCTGTCAGGAACTGTCCAGGTAAGCGGAGTGGCTCGCCGTAGACGAGTTCTGCGGTTGTTGCGCCTATGTCCTCCTTCCATGCGCTGCGGATGCCTAAGAGCACCCATGGAAGAGCTTCTGTCCAGCTGGAGTTCGCATGGCACATGATTGCGGCCTTAAGCTGGCGGTGCAGTCTCTCAACAAGGCCGTTAGCTGCTGGATGATAAGAGGTAGTTAGATGATGAGTGGCGCCTATAAGGTTGGCTAGGTTCTTGAAGGTGCGGCATTCAAATTGCCTGCCGCGGTCCGTGGTGATATGCTCGGGACAGCCGAACCGGGCGATCCACCCTGTGGTGAGAGCGGCGGCGCAGGTCTCTGCGGTGATGTCCTGCAGTGGGTACGCTTCAGGCCAACGTGTTGCGCGGTCGACGATCGTGAGGCAGTACCTGTAGTTAGAGGACAATGGTAAGGGGCCAATCAAATCGAGATGTATGTGGCGAAAACGTGCTGAAGGTGTTTTGAAAGCCTGTAATGGGGCTGAGGTATGGCGTGTCACCTTGCTCTTCTGACACGCTTCACATTCCTTTGCCATCTGTCTGCAGTCTTTTCTGACTCCTGGCCAAACAAACCTTTCCGTGATTAACCGAACGCTTGCTTTTCGCCCTGGATGGCTGAGGTTATGAAGGGAAGTAAATACCTGCTTGCGGAACGATCTTGTGATATATGGGCGTGGAGTACCCGTTACGTCGCAGTAGATCTCGACATTAGCTTCTGGTAGTTTCACCTTCCTCAGCTTCAAAGATGATCCATCTCTCAGCAAGTTCTGCAGTTCGGTGTCGGTTTGCTGTTCCTTGGCCAGGGACTGGTAATCTAAGGGCAGATGAAGTTCATTAATGCGCGAAAGGGTGTCTGCGACCACGTTGTCCTTACCAGCTATGTACCTTATATCCGTCGTGAATTGGCCTATATAATCCAGGTACCTGAATTGACGGGGTGTGCAGTTTGAGCGTGGGTGTGCGAACGCATATGTCAACGGCTTATGGTCTGTCGTGACGTGGAATACGCGTGCTTCAACCATGAACCTGAAATATCGTATTGCCTCGTATATTGCTAGCAGTTCTCGGTCGTACGGGCTGTATTTCCTCTGCGAAGGGCTAAGTTTCCGCGAAAAGAATGCCAGCGGCTGCCATTCCGACTTGCCCCGTTGCTGCAGTACAGCTCCGATTGCTGTATCAGAAGCGTCCGTCAGGATGTTGAGCTCTGCGCAAGGGTCCGGATGCACCAAGAGTGTGGCTTCTGAGAGGCTCTGTTTGCAGCTGTTGAAGGCTTCTAGTAGCTCTGGAGTCATGGTGATTGGGTGTGTTCCCTTGACTCTAGGACCTGCGAGTAGTTTGTTGAGAGGTGCCTGTTTAGAAGCTGCTTCTGGAACAAATCGGCGGTAAAAATTCAGCATTCCAAGGAATCGCCTTAGTTCCTTGACCGTCTTTGGCACTGGAAAGTCTTGAATGGCCTGAATTTTGCAGTCTAGAGGTTGAGTTCCTGACGCAGAGACTTTGTATCCCAGGAACTTCACCTCCGCTTGGCCGAAAATACACTTGCTGGTATTTAATAGGACGCCGTATTTGACCAAGCGCTCGAACAATTTTCTGAGGTGCTGTTCGTGCTGATGGGTATCCTTGCTGAAGACCAGTATATCGTCAAGATATCCATAGCAGAAGGGTAGGTCTCGCAAAACTTCATCCATGAACCTTTGGAAAGTCTGGGCGGCATTCCTAAGTCCAAAGGTCATGTAGGGGAACTCGAATAGGCCGAATGGTGTTGTTATCGCCGTCTTGGGAATATCTTTTTCGAAGACCGGGATTTGGTTGTAGGCCTTTACCAAATCTATGGTGGAGAAGATAGTACTGCCTGCCAGCTCGTGAGTGAAGTCCTGCAGGTGCCTGATAGGGTAGACATCCGGTATGGTACGTGCGTTCAACGAGCGGTAGTCCCCGCATGGACGCCAGCCATCGTTCTTCTTGGGCGCTAAGTGCAGCGGCGAGGACCAGGCGCTTTCCGAAGGGCGCGCCGTTCCATTTTGCAGCATCTCCTCAAACTCCTGCTTCGCTATCTTGAGGCGTTGTGGGTCCAAACGACGCGGACGGCTTGAGACCGGTGGTCCAGGCGTAGTGCGTATATGGTGCAGTGTATTGTGCTTGGGTACGCCTGGCTTGCCAGCGGGACGAGTGAGGTCTGGATACTCCTTCAAGATGCGATGGTAGTTGCTGTCTTCGGTTATGGTGCGGACGGACGATATAGCTTCGGCAGATTTGTACTGAGGTACCTGGGTTTCGAGCGACGTCAGGTTGTCTATGAGACGTTGGTTTCGGCAGTCGACAATCAGATTGTAGTAAGCTAGAAAGTCGACTCCGATTATGGGTTTGGTGACGTCAGCGACTATGAATCTCCAGGTGAATGCGCGGCGAAGTCCAAAGTCCAGCGTGAGGGGAAGAAAACCGTACGTGCTGATGACTGATCCGTTTGCCGCAAACAACTCGTACTTCGTCTTCATGCGTGGCTCCCGAACAGCGGATCGAGGGAAGACACACAGGTCTGAACCCGTCGGGGTCACCATTTTAGGAGTATGTGGAACAGAGGTAAAGTCCCCCAAACCTCCGTTGAAAAGGGAGGATCCTCCGGCCAGACGGGTGTTATGTCTGGTGGGCTACTGCCCGATAGATGATTTCGGGCTATTCTATATGTTCCAATCGCGCGGAGAACTTTGATTGCGCGATGCAGGATTAGTTCTTATGTGACGCCATAGATGTCGCTACATCACTCCCCTCCGGAGATCGGAGATCGATGGTTCTTGATGCTTCTTGATGCGTGCCAGACCAGTGGTAGGTTGGTTCCAGTGGGTCGGAACCGAATGCCGCATAGTTCTCGGTGAGTCGGAACTGTCTGCGGTGATGCCCCAGTGAGTCGGGGTGGTGCTATCCCAGTGAGTCGGGATGATGCTGCAGGCTCCAGTGAGTCGGAGTAGTGCTGCTGGCTCCAGTGAGTCGGACAACCGTTTGATCAGCTCTGCCTTCAGCTTTTCGTACTTGCCGGTAGCGGGAGGGTTAACTATAAGGTCGCGTACTTCTGCTGAGTGTTGGGGCTCCAGTTGCGCTAGCACATAGTAAAACTTGGTGCTATCCGTGGTTATATTGGAGAAAACGAACTGACCCTCGAGCTGCGCAAACCATAACAGTGGATCTTCGGCGTTGAAAGGTGGAATTCTAACCCCCACTCGGTACGTCATGAAGAAATCCTTGTCTTCCTCCTTTTTGTCCGTCATGGTCGATGTTCACCAGGCTTCGGGCTTCTAGGTTTCTATCCGGAACGCGAACGCTTGTCGGTGGTCACCAGTGAAGTAGTATAGTACTCCGAATATACCTATAAGCTATATACTACTTGCAATATGTGATATATATATATGATGAAGAAGCGATGAAGCGATAGGCGATGAAATAAAATGCTGAGCGAAAGCGACAAAGTTGTATTGCAGTTACAAGGTAAGAAGCAGTAATGAATGTTCGTACAAAATACATCGAAATTTATAGTAAACGACTTCCAAGGTAATTAATAATAATAACGGTTCGCACTTGACCGATTTGCGCAGGAGTTGACGCCCACTCGTTAGCGCGGACAATAGCCGGGTCCGCAGCCATCTTGACTCGTTAGCGCCAGGACAAAAGATGCGTGGACGCCATGTCATTAAAGGCGGCGTTAAGTTCGGCTGACGTCATAAAGCGGGAGGAGCTTTGCAACTTGTTTTGCACACGGCACGCTCTGACGTAAAATCGCGTGATCCTGTGCTGCGTTGAGTCGTGCGAGTGAACTTGCCTACTCGCTACAGGGTCCTCGGCTTCATAAGGCATGTATGCGGAGGCTAGTATCAGCGCCCCGCCTCCCTCCTCCTCTCTTAGAGGGACCTTGATGGTTGTCAGGTCCCTGTAACAGAAATTGTGCAGGGGAATCGCGTCTAGGCCATTTCTGACATAGATGCACGCCCTTGCGTTTAGGTCATGACGTTGGTAGTATATAATACCCCCAGTCCTGCCCAGGCCTCTAATCTCCCCCTTGTATGTATAAGGTTCTTGTATTAGAGCTATGTCATATTTTAACATGTTTAGCTCGCGCGCCAGAAGGGCAGTCGCAGCCTTATTATGTTGCAGATTAATCTGTACAAACCTTATTGCAGCCATTTTCCTTTTATATTATTACTGTTGATTCGGCCCCGCCTCCCCGTCCTCGTCTGAGTCCGGGCAGTTGGGATCCAGCTAGGTCCCCCGCGCACGTCGATGGTGACGACGCGCGGTCCAGTTCCATCGCTGGATGGTAGTCCCCGTAGCGGTCTACGCCGTTGCTGGTCCGCTCTTCAGCGAGGAAGGCCTCCTCCTCCGAGCTCAGGACCCCTCCCTCGGTGCAGTCCTCCTTCATCTCCCCACTGGGGGCGTCCGGTTCTGTCGAGGTCGCTGGGGGTTCCTTGGCCTGTTGGTGGGTTGGTGGGTTGGTGGGTTGGTGACCTTTGGTGACAGTCCTATGAAGGGTTCCAGTCCGTATAGGGGTGTCTCGGATCCTTTCCTTACTCCTTTCGGGGCCGAAAGGTTCTGGAATGGCGACCACGTACCGGAAGACGTAGCGTTGGTAGGCCTCCTACAAGGTGGATCCATGACCTGGTAAGGGTTGTGGGAATTCGATGGATGCGAGACGCACAGGACCATTCATTGTGGCGACACTTGGGGGAGGCCTATGTCCAATAGTGGACGTCTTTCGGTTAAAATGATGATGATGAAGCATTTGGAAACATTCCATTTAACAATAAGTACATTTTTGTGAGATGAATAAGCCTTGCCACAAGTACAGTAATATCGACAAATTAATGAAAACATCAAAATGTTTGAAAGCTATTTGTCAAACTGCTAAAATTTTGTGTATACCTTGAAGAAATAACTTATCCAAAGGCCTGTCAGCGGGTAGATTCCTTTATTCTTAGTTTTTCTTTTTCAGTTAACACCAGAAGCGCATAATATCAATATCAATTTTGGCCATTTTATTTTTCTACAGTACTATGTAGAAATGGTATACAAATGAAACTGATAATACAATATTTTGATTATGTATTAGACATATTCTGGTGTACTTTGTTTGCTATTCTACACATAGTAAAAGTGAAGCAGGAAGAACATAAGAATGGGTCAAATTTGGGATGCCTGCACTTCTAGTGTTTGTGTTGATCATCTCATTATTTTAACATTGTAAATTTCATCGATATATCTATATATATATAGAAGAAAGTCGTGTTAGTTACACTATTTATAACTCAAGAACGGCTGAACCGATTTGGCTGAAAATTGGTGGAGAGGCAGCTTAGAACCAGGAGACGGACATAGGATATTTTATTTACAGAGCGTATGTAAATAATGAATTGAAAGGTACTTACCACTTATTTATAATTATTTTTTTACGTCTCCGACTACATTGTACCATAGCTAACTACAGGCCACGTTCAGATACACAACTTTTTCGGGCAATTGAAACTGCGTTCACTAAAATGATGCTTACATTGTCGGACATATTTTGGCTTGATTTTACGTCTTTTGAGTTTACTTTTCTTTACTTTGTTTTTTATATATTTTCAGTGTTTGTTTCTAAAGATTGCTATTTAGGTCATGTTCTCGAAATGATTATTGTAGTTATTTCTTTAAATAACAATTAATATGTTTTACTTTTTAAGTATAATAATAGCACATTCACAAAACTTGAAAAACAAACTGCTTCTACATTATAAAATGCTATTGTTTCCAAATACAAAAGGTAATAAATTATCATAAGCTCTATTGAAATAAACAAATAAAATAAAATAAAAAACATTTCTAATACAACAATATAAAAAGGGGGCTAGTTACTAGTTACCTAATATGGAAAATGTAATAAGAATATATTACATAATAATTGCATGATAATTGTTTTAGGCATTCTTCATACATTTCCAAATCCTGAAAAAGACAGAGAACGATTCAATACCTGGCTGTATTATATTGGAGGTGACATTTTAAGACTTGAAAATGCACACATACGCAAGCACCGTCGAGTGTGTCCCCTACACTTTCAAGATAAATTTAAGTGTAGAAATAATAGACTAAGCAATAATGCAGTTCCAACGTTAAATATACCAGGTTAGTTGATTGATTACATTTATGTTATAATCCATATTAGAATTAAATTAAATGCTGATATTTTTACAATAATGGGCCTCATCAGAAGACTTAAAGTCACCCAAAGGGCAATGGAAAGGGCTATGCTCGGAGTTTCCTTGCGTGATCGAATCAGGAATGAAGATATCCGCAGGAGAACCAAGGTTACCGACATAGCACGAAGAATCGCCAAACTAAAGTGGCAATGGGCAGGGCACATTGCTCGCAGAACAGATGGCCGTTGGGGCCGAAAGGTTCTGGAATGGCGGCCACGTACTGGAAGACGTAGCGTTGGAAGGTTTCCTACAAGGTGGACCGATGACTTGGTAACGGTTGCGGGAGTCCGATGGATGCGAGACGCACAGGACCGTTCATTGTGGCGACACTTGGGGGAGGCCTATGTCCAGCAGTGGACGTCTTTCGGCTGAAATGATGATGATGATGATGATTTTTAAGCAATTTGAAATAAGCAATAACATTTTGACTGGCCTGTTGGTCTAGTGGTTAGTGGCCCTAACTGCTATGCCAGAGGTCGTGGGTTCGATTCCCACCCAGGACAAATGTTTGTGTGATGAGCATGATCATTTGTTCTGTGTCTGGGTGTAATTTATCTATATATGTATGTATTTAGAAATATATAAGTATGTTTATCAGGTGTCTAGTACCCATAACACAAGCTCTGCTTAGCTTGGGACTAGACGGCGTTGTGTGATAGTTGTGGAATATAATATTATTATTGCCTTCAGGGCGCTGATGAAGCTGCCTCGCTACTCTAGTGCGCCGGGTATATTTGCGGACGCAAACATAGATGGTTTTGCGGCGATAATTCGCAAGAGATTTGTGTACGAGGCAGTTCCAACAGCTACCTTCAGTTGTTCACCTGGAGGATGGATTTGGGTCTGGATTGCCCGACAATGCGGTACTGGACCAGGCTGCACGTTGAGCACTCCGGAGCCGAACCCAAATTTAGGCTAAGATAAAACACGTGTGTATATTTAATTTAATTGTTATTGACTAATTGTATTTTATTGTGTTTTTATTAATGAAATTATTGTAATTTTGTGTTTTTGTAATGCGTATAATTTTTTATGTATTTTTTAAATGTAATATTATAATTTCAAATACTGTAATCAAAGTAATATGGACTGGTTTCTAAAATAAATGAATTTTAATTTTTAATAACTCAATTCAAAATTAAATTGAATAAACCACCCAAAGGAGGATGGTCAATTTGGACTAGGAAAAAAAAGTATTGTTACCGAAATGAGACTATCATCATAATATAATATATTATCGATGTAATATCGGATGGCATCAGTTTATTTTTAAAAGCAGGAGGATAATAGTTTTTTTTTTATTCTTGATAGGTTCGAGCTTGACCGTTATTAGTTATTCTTTTAAAAAATATAATTATATTTGTTTATTAGAACGCTTGATAATATCTTATTTATGAACGCATCCGTAATGTTAACATTCTTAGAGAAGTCCATTCTTTTTCTAAAGTCGATATCGATTTAATTTATAAATCGAAATTAAATCCAAGGTTATGTCAACTGTTTATAATTTTGTTATAACTTAATCTAAGGTAAGCCACTAAAAGTTTTTTTTTTTTTATTATTATTTAAATGAATTAAAGCTTGAATTAAAAAAAAATATTTAGCATCTTAAAATTGAAAATGCCGTAAATCGATCGAATATGGAGCCACCCTATTTTCGACAAACAAGATTGTTTGCTTTTTAATATTTTAGGCTTGGATACTAAGTCCTTTATTCCATGTCTTCGTATGAATAGTTAAATTGAATATAGATGTAAACATTCTGAGGAATCAATTTTTGAATAATTAAAACAGCCTCCGAGTAAAGTTTAGTAACTTCACTCGAAGATATGCCGCCAAAAACTATTTTTGACATCTTTTTGAAATGCTACAGATTACTAATAAACCACATAACCTTAACAAAACATTTTAATTATTTACTAGTTTCTCCATAATTTTAAAAATATATTGAATGCCGTACTTAGTAATGTCCATTCAGGCAAATCAAACGATATATGTTTTATCAAGTTATTTTTTTTTTATAGTCCAAGCATGTAACGAGAATGACCATTGTTCTTTTTCAAGTATCAAACACATGTACACAGTAACATCATATAAAAAAAGTAGTTATTTCAAACAATACTATTTTTTAATCAATTCCTTGATTTTCATAGTCCTTATTAATCATAATTGATAATAATTAATTCAACAGCAAAATTGCATAAAAAAAGTCAAGTATGTGTTCAATTTTCGATTTAAGTACTTAAACTGTTATAATATTTTTAGGACGCAAATTTGGAACAGATAGGAAACCATTGCAAGGACTTGAAAATCTGTCAACGCCATCAACATCTACAGGTATTTGTATAAATATAAATAGAATAATTATTCTGATTTGAAAATTAACTTTCCTTATGGCAATTTATCCACGCTTCTTCATATTTTTAACCGACTTAAAAAAAAAGGATACTCACAGATATCACAATGAAGATAGTTAAGCGACTATGACAACACAAATAAATAAATCGTTCTGAATAGTTATGTTGAAAATGGTATCAGCGAAGTAATCTGAATTCCGTAATTAATCAATGTATCCTAGCCGTGTTTGGGCTTATTATAGTTGTTATGAGATGCACTTTGGCTATAAGGTACCATCGAACTGATCTGATGATGGAGCCGGAAGGTGAAAGGTACACACAGGAACTTCATTATAAAATAATGTTCTGGCTCTGGTTACAAGTGTATCGCAACTAAAAAGTGTGAAATAAAAATCTTTTTACAAAATCGGTGTTAAATAAGAAACAATTAATACCGAGAAACACCGACTTTCTAAATTAAAGTTATTTTGATCCTTTTAGTGTTTTTGTTTTTAGCGAAGCGAAGTCGGTTATTTTTTTTTGTAAAAAGTTTTTTTTCTTCAAAAATTATTATGAACTGGTTCATGAGACACAGAAAAAGGAAACGACGAAGACCACCCAAAAGATGAGTCGATGATATAAAAGCAGTCGCAGGAGGCACATGGACAAGACTTGCAAATGACAAAGATATATAGGCAGTAGCAAAATAGCACATGTATTAAGAAATAAGTCATACAAATTGTAATACCTACTGTTTGAATAAAAGTCTTATTATTATCTTCATATTTTATTCTAGCTCCTGAACCTGTTGCACCGACCCTAAATAAAACGGGGCAAGGGCAGGAATATGATAATAATGATGATGATGAATCGCTTCACCAGTTATTTGATGTGACACCTAGCAGCCCTCCAGAAACAACAATTGTAGAAGAAAATATTGGTAAGCAGTTTTTGGTTAAATATAGGTCTTTATTATTTTTTTAATTAAACACAAAACAACCCAAAGAAAGAAAATCCATCCATCATCCGAAAGAAGTTGGCAGCAGTATCGTCACAGCGCTAATTTGTTTTCTTAATATTTGTCTGCACAAATTGTTTCACTAGATTCGTGTATTCTCTTTTTTCCTTCTTTCTAGTTTGAGTACATTTAGATACATTATGTATATTGTATTTACAGTATTTATTTACGTACCTATATATTTGTATAAAATATAATGTGTTATAAATATGTAATAATTATGTAATGCTTAATATTGCACCTACCACAATTTGTCTCTGCATCACCCAAAGGTCCCACTCTGACTGACCCACTCCGATCAAGATCGGAGACTCTGCACTCGAAGTTGTAGACGATTACGTCTACCTTGGACAGACAGTCCAGTTGGGTAGATCTAATTTCGAGAAAGAGGTCAACCGTCGAATCCGACTCGGCTGGGCAGCGTTCGGGAAGCTGCGCGGTATCTTCTCATCTAATATACCACAGTGTCTCAAGACGAAAGTCTATGACCAGTGCGTGTTGCGAGTGATGACATATGGTTCCGAAACGTGGACGCTCACAATGGGCCTCATCAGAAGGCTCAAAGTCACCCAAAGGGCAATGGAAAGGGCTATGCTCGGAGTTTCCTTGCGTGATCGAATCAGAAATGAAGATATCCGCAGGAGAACCAAGGTTGCCGACATAGCACGAAGAATCGCCAAACTAAAGTGGCAATGGGCAGGGCACATTGCTCGCAGAACGGATGGCCGTTGGGGCCGAAAGGTTCTGGAGTGGCGACCGCGTACCGGAAGACGCAGTGTTGGAAGGCCCCCTACAAGGTGGACCGATGACCTGGTGAAGGTTGCGGGAATCCGATGGATGCGAGACGCACAGGATCGTTCGTTGTGGCGACATTTGGGGAGGCCTATGTCCAGCAGTGGACGTCTATCGGCTGAAATGATGATGATGATGATGATGAAAGGCCTGTCAGCGGGAAGATTCCTTTATTCTTAGTTTTTCTTTTTCAGTTAACACCAGAAGCGCATAATATCAATATCAATTTTGGCCATTTTATTTTTCTACAGTAATATGTAGAAATGGTATACAAATGAAACTGATAATACAATATTTTGATTATGTATTAGACATATTCTGGTGTACTTTGTTTGCTATTCTACACATAATAAAAGTGAAGCAGGTTAAATTTGGGATGCCTGCACTTCTAGTGTTTGTGTTGATCATCTCATTATTTTAACATTGTAAATTTCATTGATATATCTATATATATATATGTATAAGAAAGTCGTGTTAGTTACACTATTTATAACTCAAGAACGGCTGAACCGATTTGGCTGAAAATTGGTGGAGAGGTGGCTTAGAGCCAGGAGACAGACGGACATAGGATATTTTTTATCGAGTAGGGTAGAATAGGGTAGAGTGAAGTAGAGTAGAGTAGGGTAGAGTTGGGTAGAGTAGAATATAGTAGTCAGTTGACGGGAGCGAAGCCGCGAATGGTTCTGAATAGTTATGTTGAAAATGGTATCATCGAAGTGATCTGATTTTGATGATGGAGCCGGAAGGTAGGCACTGGAACTCCGTAATTAATCAATGTATCCGAGCTGTGTTTGGGCTTATTAGAATTGTTATGAGATGCACTTTGGCTATAAGGTACTATCGAACTGATCTGATTATGGTGCCGGAAGGTGGATGGTAGACACAGGAACTTCATAATAAAACAATGTAACCTAACAGTGTTTGGGTTCTGGCTCTGGTTACAAGTGTATCGCAAGTAAAAAGTGTGAAATAAAAATCTTTTTACAAAATCGGTGTTAAATAAGAAAAAATCAATACCGAGAAACACCATCATCATCTTCCTGCCCTTGTCCCATCTTATTTGGGGTCGGCACAACATGTATTTTTCTTCCATTCTATCCTGTCAACCGTCATGCTATCACTAACTTCTTACCGAGAAACACCGACTTCCGAAATTAAAGTTATATTTTGATCCTTTTAGAGTTTTTTTTTTAGCGAAGTCGGTTATTTTTTTTTTTCTTCAAAAATTATTATGAACTGGTTCATGAGTCACAGAAAAAGGAAACGACGAAGACCACCCAAAAGATGGGTCGATGAAATAAAAGCAGTCGCAGGAGGCACATGGACGAGACTTGAAAATGACAGAGAAATATATAAAAAAAAAAAAAAAAAAACCGTGACGTACAATATAAAGCATACATATTAAGAAATAAGTCATACAAATTGTAATACCTACTGTTTGAATAAAAGGCTTATTATTATTATCTTCATATTTTATTCTAGGTCCTGAACCTGTTGCACCGATCCCAAATAAAACGGGGAGAGGGCAGGAAGATGATAATAATGATGATGATGAATCACTTCACCAGTTATTTGATGTGACACCTAGCAGCCCTCCAGAAACAACAATTGTAGAAGAAAATATTGGTAAGCAGTTTTTGGTTAAATATAGGTCTTTATTTTTTTTTAAATTAAACACAAAACAACCCAAAGAAAGAAAATCCATCCATCGTCCGAAAGAAGTTGGCAGCAGTATCGTCACAGCGCTAATTTGTTTTCTTAATGTTTGTCTGCACAAATTGTTTCACTAGATTCGTGTATTCTCTTTTTTTCCTTATTTCTAGTTTGAGTACATTTAGATATATTATGTATATTGTATTTACAGTATTTAAGTATATATTTGTATAAAATATAATGTGTTATAAACAATATGTAATGCTTAATATTGCACCTACCACAATTTGTCTCTGCATCACCCAAAGGTTGACTGGTAGAAAATGCCTTAAGGCATTAAGTCCGCCTATGTACTTTTGTGTGCATAAAGAATAAGTAAATAAATAAACCCATATAAGTACACAACAGTATAACAACACAATCCAGCCTATGCTTAACTTCTGGTGGTGTAGTGCAACAGAGTCAAACTTCACGAAAAAAAAAAACAAAGTTGACTACTTCACACTCATGAAGCAACTCAAAACTTTATGTTAAAAACAGTTTACAAAAAACATCGAAGTGCTGGAACAATTGGCCTGCTACAGTCTTCCCATTCAATTAAAATATAGGTGTCTTCAAGGCTAGAGTGAAAAGGCTCTTAATAAACTAGTGCGCCTCACCATCAACGATTGCATCACTGGTTACCATCAGGTGGGATCGCAGTCAAGCTATAGTTCATATCAATTTTTAAAAAAAGGTTATTAAAACCTTATGTTAAGCGGTTTCTCAGCAGCAGTGATTCGTCCTATTTATTATTTGTGATGTATGTTAGGTTATGTATAAGTTTATATGTAAGTATATTTAAGTGAAGTAATTGATAGTACTATGGGGCTGACATCTCCTTTTTGGACAAAAGCCCCTAAATAAAATCTTGAATAAAAAAAAAACCTTATGTCATAATTTTAAAGGCATGATCTATATTGAGTGATAATCATTTATTAATATTTTAGCTCCGGAACCAGCGGCGTGTGAGCAAGTACCACCTGTTTCTCAAAGTACTGCAGACACAGACTCCCAGAGTATACCACAAACTCCTCATCAAGTCGAGAAGATTGTTCAGAAAACTTTAGGTAAACTTTTTATCCTTTTTATGTTAGAAAAATTATTAAATTAAGTAGTTATGTATAGTTTTCGATAGGAAATCAAACAACGCAGCGTTTGACGAATCAAACACGAGGATTTGAAACATGTGTGTTTCAATGAGGATCAGTCATGATTTTTGTGGAGTATGCAGACTTATAGCGTCAAAAAAAAAACAGTAAATACTGTGAAGAAATTATTTAAATCGGACCAAAAATGACGAAGATACAGCAATTTTAGTATATTAGTTCCAGAAACGCGCCCGAGAATGAAACGAGTCGCTGTGACGTCATCTGTTGTGATCGATCGGTCTCCACCGGCGAATGAATACGGGGCCGCGCGGGCATTTCACGTGAAGCGGACCACTAAAAGTTACGATGTTTCTGATTTTTGTAATAAGTATTTGATAATATACACATTATGTGTCTATGTTCCCGATATACGTACCTAATATTTTTATCGTGTTTCGTATGATTTACGAGTTATGAGGGTTTGAAGATTTGACGAACTCTCAGGTAGGTATGCGCTACTTCGAAATGCCATTATCCAGCTTAAGGAAGTTGAAATTAAGTAATGAATTTTATTCTTAATTTAATGAGGTTTTTAACTAAATATTCGATAACGAAAAAAACATTTTTTTTGTAGAAATAAACAGTTTATTCTTTTCAATTTTCAACTTCTGCTCCAAAATCTTGATTATAGTATAGTTAGTTATATATATATTTTTATGTTATGTTTTGGTCTTTTTTTTAAGTGGGAAAATCATCTAACGACAAATCGCGCTCTTGGGCGGAGCGCGAGATAGTGTCAGACTTTTACTGACTAAAAACCCACTCCTGTTTCTTCGCTGCTTTCGTCCCAGGGCCCCGGGTTTCGTTTTCACTCTACCCATGGTCCTAGTAGGCTTCGACCCTGCTGGGCCCCTACAGTTGCTGACATCGTCTTGAGGCGCGCGTGGAACTGTACGCGCCGTCGATGACTTGCGCTCGGTCCGGACGGTTACCGGAAGTAAAAAAAACTTTTTACAAAAAAAATACAACCGACTTCAAATTCAAAGTAAAAAAAAACACTGAAAAGTGCAAAATAACTTTAATTTCGGAAGTCGGTGTTTCTATAATAGTTTTGTCTCTTCGTTATTTAACACCGACTTCCGAAATTAAAGTTATTTTGCACTTTTCAGTGTTTTTTTTTTACTTTGAAGTCGGTTGTATTTTTTTTGTAAAAAGTTTTTTTTTTACACTTTTTAGTTATGGTACCACCACTAAAAAGTGCCCTTCAGCCAAACTTAAATACCTTATAGCCAGAGTGCATCTCATGACAATTCTAATAATCCCAAACACGGTTAGATTACATTAATTTATTACAGAGTTCCGGTGCCTAACTTCAGGCTTCATCATCAGATCAGTTCGATATATTCTCGCTCTACTTTCAGTCAGTCATCGACTACACGTATAAACAAAGCAATTTTACTTGTTACGACGGTTCTGCTGTGATCCTATGAGGAGTTCTGTTCCATATCTTCGAAGTTCATGATCAGATCATAACATTATTTCTATGGGACCAATTCGGAAACATAACCTTTCAATAAAAAAAAAAATTTTCAGAATCGTCCCACAATTGACCGAGAAATCGGTGAACATACATAAAAAAAAAAAACATACATTCAACCGAACATATAACCTCCTCCTTTTTGAAGTCGGTTAAAAATGGTAAAAATCGAAAGTTGTAAAATGTTGCAGTGTCGTATTTTAAATCGTCAGATATCATGACAATACTGCCGTGTTTAAACTCTTCTTATTTTTTGTAATAATACACAGATATCAGGAAAGTGGCCTGGTCACTGTTCCAGTGAAACGATTGGGCAGCGTCAACCTCCCCCGTTGTGATCGATCTGTCTCATATACGACTTTTAAGTTCATTGTGAAACTTAGCGAGCGATATCTTAACACTAAGAGCTTTGATTACAAAGAAAATAAAATAATTAAAGTGGTCCAAGTTTGTGAATATTAAAAAAAAATTAACAGGTTTTTTTTCCACAATTTTTTTTTCTTTATAGAATATTTAGTTTAAAAAATCTCATTAAATAAAGAATAAAATACATTACTTTATTTATTTAATTTCAACTTCCATAAGCTGGATAATGGTATTCGAAGTAGCGCATACCTGAGAGTTCGTCAAACCTTCAATCCCTCATAACTCGTAAATCATACGAAACACGATAAAAATATTGTGTATGTATATCGGGAACATAGACATATATAACATACTCAAATATTACTAAAATCGGAAACAGCGCGATTTTTTAATTGTTCACTTTACGTGAACTGCCCCTACGATCAAGCCGTTCGTCGCACGGATCATGGCAGATGACTTCATCGTAAATAGCCCAGCGAGAGCGCGCGTTTCTAAGTAACCGTTCAGAAAAACTTTAATAAGTCCACCCTTTCTTGACGGATTTTAATAATTTAAAAAACTAAATGCTCAGTAAATTATTACACACACGATGTACTTAGTAAAAATGGGATTTACTATTATGTGATTGATCCTCATTGGTGATGCATCATTTAAGATTCTTATGTCAGTGTTGAACAGAAAAACTACAGCATTACCTACCACGGAACTTAGTTGTACTCTCATAGTAACAGTGCGTAACTCGAGTGTTTTTTTTTTCTAAAAATTGAGTTACGTATTACGTGCTACTAAACAGTTTATTTGCTCTCCTGAAAAGTTCCCGATTTTGACTTGGTGTTAGAATTTATCTGGTTGACATGAAAATCTAAAAATATTTATTTTGCGATGCACAAGGCATTGGCATGTTGAGCTCTTTTATTAAAGTCAGCAGCCGTTTCTTCTTCTACAACTATATTTTATTCTTACGCTGTTCACATACGATCAAATGTATAGTGTGTAGTTTGCGATAAATATAGTTTTCGTCAGTTGGCAAATATTTAAATATAATGCAGACACGGCAACACTTCCTTTTTAAATATGTTATAAGCTGCCTCCTACACAGTTTTTTGGTGGAATAAGTAAGAGATAATTTCTCTTAACTTAATGTAACTATACCTAGGATTATCTTCATCGGGATCTTCAATCTTCGAGCATTTTATACAAATGACACATTAATCTTTTTTTAAATATTAGAAGTTATTCTAGACAATGGGTTGTTGCTCCATTTCTGCTAAATCTGTTTCTAGTCTCAAACTCTTCAGGGATGCTTAGCACAGGAATGTCCTGACTGGAGCTGGCGGCAAAAGATTCACCCAACCCGACTTGTTTTGTCTCACAAGTACCTTTTCCTGACAGCTCTTTATTTTCTGAGCCTTCATGTCTGGCTTTGTATAACATTGGATGCTGTCCTGGTGTGAAGCGCCGCTGTGCCGTCTAACCTTTGCAAGAATGTCGAGTTTCCTAGCAGCTACCGTAGCTTTGGACTCAATGAACCACCCAAAGTTTAGGTTAAGGAAATTTTAACTCCCAAGAGCTGAAGGCGGTCGATGCACTCCAAGGATACATTCTAAAAAGCAGGAGCCAAGGTGAACGGGCTCCTTTTGGCGGTGAACGGACACGCTTGTGTTTTGGCGGCGTTGAATATCGCGGCTAAATAAATTGCACATGTTTGTAGCGACATCTATGGCGTCACATAAGAACTAATCCTGCATCGCGCAATCAAGGTTCTCCGCGTGATTTGAATATATACGACAGCCCGAAATCATCTATCGGGGCAGTTGCTCACCAGACATAACATCCCGTCTGGTCGGAAGATCCTCCCTTTTCAACGGAGGTTTGCAGGACTTTACTCTCTGTTCCGCATACCTCCAAATGTTTAATTGTTAAATAAACATGCATCATAGATGTATCGCATACTTATTATTTTCATGAATAATCAAAAGTATCAACTCCGTTTAAGCCGCGTACAGCTAGGGTGAAAATGCTTGAATTTTTTTTAATACGGCCTCCTTTTTGTTGTGCCATCTTGCGTTGGCCATAGTTTGCTCTTTGGCACTTTCTGATGGTGCTGCGGATATGCTAGGAGTAGAACCCAGCAACTCCTCATCGCCGGTACGTGAGCCATCCTGGCTCAAAGCGTCGTTAAAGGACGGGTAAAAATCCGATTGGGATTTCAAGTGTTCATTGTCCCCCCCAGAATACGTGGGACTGACCGAACTCTGCTCGGTGAGGGATTCTCCTACTGCGGAGCAGCAGGTACCCTCCTGGGGTGGTTTATTTTTATGACTCGCTTCCATTGCTAAATACTGAACACAGCTTTGCCGTTTTTATGGAGCCCCACATAAAAAGGGCAAACCTGTGTTCAGCATCATTCCCAGTATTTTCGTACTCGTTCACTTTCACTGTCATGTCTTATGTGAAGACTCGGGCTAGAAGTGAACTTCCTTCTTACTCATCAAAGCGGCGAAGAATGATTCGCGCACCGTCTGAGAACACCAACAACTGCTGAAGTTCTGAGACGGTGCGCCCCTCGCGGAAGTCCGATGTCATAGTCGGCCCGTATCCCTCTTAGTCTGGTCTCTCACTTGAGGCCTTCCGGCATGAGTGGCTCTACCGGCAAAGCCCTCGAGGTCATCGAGACACGCAAGTCCAACCACGACGACAACGTGGAGACACTCGGTGGAGTACTTATAAATACCTAGTGAATAAATTCGATTTTATTACGTATATTATTTTATTTTATTTTTATTTTTAAGGTAAGAAATCATCAAAATTGCTTCTCGCGCTCTGGGTGGAGCGGGAGGGCGTGTCAGACTTTTACTGACTAAAACCACACCTGTATCCTTCAATTACCCTTCGCGTTCTAGGACTACGGGTTTCCCTTTCAGAAATTCTCCGCGGTCCTAGCTAGCGGGCATCGGCCCTGCTGGGCCCCTACGATTTGCTGACATCTCTTTGAGGAGCGCGAGGATCACTACGCGCTGTTAACAACTGGGCTCGGTCCGGTTAATTACCGAACAGCCGGACGACGAGCTACCCAGTGCTCGACGTCCGCAAGCCCGCGTCTACCGTGGCTGGTAGTCGGGGTCGGAATTACGGCGGCTAGGGTGTGAGGACCTTCGTTCCCTCACGCGTGCAGCCTCCTCCTTCGCTAGCATTAATGCTTCGCAGAAGGAGGCGACCGCCTGCCTCCTCGCTCCGGACCATAGCCTGAACCAGGGCCGGACGCGAAAGGTCGCTGCCGCCAATTGCCTCCACGAGGACACGGCGGTGCTCCGCCCAAGCGGGGCACACCTCCACCGTATGCTCCACCGTGTCCTCTGGGTGGTCCGCACAATGATGACACCGGGGCGTTGCATCTGCCTGAATCCGATGCAGGAACCTCCCGAACTTGCCATGTCCGGTGAGGACCTGCGTCATGCGGAAGGTGAGGACGCCGTGTTGCCGCTCCAGCCACTCCTCAAAGACCCCTTTTTACTTACCGCCATAATTGTAGCGTGCCCAGCACTGGGTTGCGACAGTCGCCGTCGCCATTTCACCATGAGATCCCGCCGGAACTCTGTCCGCCATGCCGCGACTTGGCGTGGCAGCGGAGTCGCCCCGGCGTTGAAAGAAAGAAAAGAAAAGAAAGAAAACATTTATTTGAGACTCGCACAGGACAAACAACAATAAAATAAAAAGTAACTACTTAATCTATAAATACTTAACTTAAAAATAATAGAAAAAACAATATTAAAAAATAAAAGACCTGTGCGAGGCCAAAAAGGCTCCTATCTCAGCATATGCTGCGATATTAAACTAAAAAGTAAATATAACGCAGCGCTGGTATTCTGATAGGGCCTGGTGATGCCACGGACACACTCACGGAACACAGAGACAAATAAGAAAATATATAGGGTGACTGGTAATTAGTGTTCGATACTTAAACACGTGATTGTGCTCATGATAACCAACAACTTTTACTATGGGAACAAACCTGAAATCGCGAAAAAAAATCAGCCGTCCAGTATGCAGGTCCAGTAGGCATTTATGTTTGCCTAATGTACTGAACAGCTAATATTTTTATCGCGATTTCGGCTTTGCTCCCATAATAAAAATTGTTTGTTATCATGAGCACAATCACGTGTTTAAGTATCGTACACTAATTGCCAGTCACCCTATATAGATAATAAAATAATAAAATAAAATATACTAAACATATAAACAAATCAATTAAACTACAAAAAAGTGTAAAATAAAAGCACTATATTACTACTACTTTACCATTCATACATACGCCCGATGCTCCGTTATGCATTTATCTATATCAGACAAACGAATGGAACGCGTTACATCTCCACGCGCAAATCGTGCATGCATGCAAGGACTGTTGCCTCCAAATCCCATGGTGGCAGCTCAGCAAGGAGGCTCGCCGCTTCGCGGGAAATCGTGCGGTATCCCCGTACCATCCGGATGGCCATGACCCTCTGGCAAGCGTTCAGCATGGCCGCCGGTTGCTTTTGCAGCGACGGCGCCCACACCTGAGCCCCGTAAAGGGCCATGGACCGAACAATTCCCGCGTAGAGCCTCCGGCAGGAGGCGTCTGGACCTCCAAGGTTGGGCAGGAGCCGCTTTAGGGCAGCCCCGGTCCGTTCCAGTTTGGGAGTCAGACGTCGAAAGTGCTCCACAAAGTTCCACCGACTGTCGAGGACAAGTCCCAGGTACTTCAGTTGCCGATTGTATAAGACCCCGAAAATGGCGACTGCCGAAACTTATCACTAATTTCCAATATTATGGACATATTTGTTGAATAAATGTTCCAAATATAGTGAAAGAAGGCAAAAAGATCAGTCCGAGAATCTCAGGATATTATTAGGTATGATAAAGATATCTGTGATACAAATTCCTTAACATAAACAAACATAACCTAATTTTCATCAAAGCTTAAAAAAAAAAAACAAATAATGACATTAAGTACTAGTTTGTAGTAAACATTATTTGTATTGTTTTAAACATAAACAATTCAGTAAAATGATTATTTTTTTAATTCTCAGGCTTTGAAGAGATGGAAAGTATCAAATTGAAGTTTAAAAATATTCTGCACAGCTCGAAGTTTTGTGGAATATGCTTGGAAAGTAACGAAAGTATGAGCACCATCGATGAGGACCTAGAGATTATTGTTAATGAACGAACTCATGCGAAGCCTTTGCGGGGTCTAATTGATGTAGTGTTTAAAGAGGTATGTGTAATTTGAGTATTCTTTCATGTCTGATCTAAAGTGCCTACCTATTATCTAATGTCAATTTTCACTACAAAAAAGGAATTACATTACCAGGAATATTTAAGCTTTAAATGACTAAATATGATTTGTTAACTTGTCCAACAACTGGGTTAGCTAACAATATTGCATGCTCCTGCCAGGTTCTGATGTTTTTATATGTTAGAGATAAAATATATTATAAATTAGCCCCATATTTCTTTAGTTCCTGACTGTGTATAAGCAAAATTTATTTTTAATATACTTATAATTTATTTTTGTTATTCCAGGCCAATCACAGCCTAGCAAGTTCATATGTATGCAACAGCTGTTTGGAAAAACTAATCCAGTCTTTCATTTTCATAGAAACTGCTATAGAAACATCCCAGATTTTTAACAATTATGTAAAGGATTTATTTAGCATATCTAATGATATTTTTAATCACTTACCAGAGTCAAAAATTGAAATTACAAATGTTGTTATTGTATTAGAAAATAATATTAATGACTCTCTTGAAGTAAAAGATGAATCTAATATACAGGCCGACAAAAATAATGAAATTTTTGAAAAGAACAATGAATCCAATATTATAAGAAAGAAATTCAAATGTGTGAGATGTCTGTCAATGCTACCTACACACAGAGCCTTGAAAATACATAGAATGGAATGTAAGAAGCAGATATTCCGATGTAGAACATGTTGCAAACTATTTAGAAATACAGAACATTTAAAAGCACATCATAAACTGCATTTGAAAGTAAAATGCAAGTTCTGTCATGAAATACTTCTCAAGAAAGAATTACTGGGCCATTTTAAAATAAACCATGAAGATAATTTGATTAAATGTTTGAAATGTGAATTATTTTATTCGTTAAAAACATACCAAAGTCACACTAAAGTCTGCCAACAAATTAAAGAAGACAAACAGCAATGCTTGATGTGTCTGAAGACTTTTACTGCAAACGAATTGAAGTCCCATATGTGTAAACATAATTGTCCGGAATGTACGGAAGTACCTTGCATGCATTACAAGTATTTGAAGTCTTATAGAGAACAGGTCTTAAACAATTCTGACAAAATCAAATGCGTTGACTGTGACTACGTTTGTAAAAGAAAAGAGATATTACTTGGACACATAAACCGGGACCATTTAAACCATCATCCATATACTTGTGACAAATGTGGAAAACAGTTTTATTCCAAAGTGGTCTTAAGAGCTCATATTCTTAGATTTCACGAGAACTGTTTTGTGTGCCAGTTTTGTGACTCGGAATTCAGTAATATTATCAATTATGAAAGTCATGTGGAATCCTGTGAAGATATAAAAAGGGTGTTTGCTTGTGAGAACTGTCCAGCCTCGTTTGATTCTTTTGATGGTTTGACGAACCATGTGAAACGAAGACATAGCGCAGATATCTTCCCATGTGACTTTTGCAACAAAAAGTTCCTGAAAGATTCCAAAAGAAAAGAGCATATGGTTAAAGTTCACAGCGACCTTGAAATTAAAAACAGGGTAAAACATGTGCAATGTGTTGTGTGTCTAGAACCGTTTGATAACAGAAGAGATTTGTTGCAGCATATGAAATCTCATGGTGCTGATGTAACATATCCATGTATGATCTGCAACGCAGAGTATCCGACTTTGAGACAGTTTCAAGCACATAACCGCAAACACAGAGGGCCATATGCCACATGCCATGTTTGTGGTAAAGAAATGAGAGAGATCCTGCTGAAAAAACATTTAACTACGCACTCGAATGCGGTAGAAACTTGTGAAACATGTGGGAGATCTTTTCGAAATATCACTTTACTAAAATATCATCAGAAAGTTCATTTAGAAAGTGTCCCTTGCCCTAAATGTGAGAAAATGATCAACCCCGCGAGACTACGCAGGCATTGGAAACGACATCTGATGGAAGGAAATCCTAAGGAAGGAATGAAAAAACAACAGCCTAACATGAAATGTAACCTGTGTGAGTATAAGACCTGGAACAATACACTACTAGAATGTCATATGAACCGACACCACTTAAAAATTAAGCCCTATGTCTGTCATATATGCAGCAGAGACTTCGTCGGAAAACATTTGTTGAGAAAACATATTGAAACACATAACATGAAAAGCGTTGTCTGCATGTTATGTATGAAGAGTTTTGCCAATTCTACCTGTTTGAAAATGCATCTGCGTTTACACACGGGAGAAAAGCCATTCACTTGTGAAATTTGTGGGGACCAGTTTCGGTCATCAAGTATTATGAACGTACATAAGTTGAAGCATTCAGACAAGAGTAAGATTTGTCCATTATGTTCAAATAAATTTCATACAATCAGAGATGTGAGGAGACATATGATACGAGTGCATTGGAAGCAAAAAGATAAGAGATTTGATCCTCGAGAGTTGAAAGAATTAGATGAAAAATACTATCATTTGTTTTATGATGGTAGAAGAGTTAGAGTTGGTGATGAAGAGTTTGAGTTTTAAATCCCTTGTTGATTATAATAATGTACGATGATTAAAAGCAAGCTTTGTTTAATTATGCCTTCTCTGGAAGAAGGCATAATTAAACAAATTAAAAAAACTTTATTCTATTTTACTAGGGAGAAGTTCTCCCTAGTAAAATAGAATAAAGTCTGAATGTTGAGTCTCTTCTTGAGGTCTACCTATAAGGTTGGCGTCTGTCCAACCGGACTTGTCTGTGGCAACATTAATAAAATTAAAGCCTCCAGCCAAGACTTATGGAAAGCCTAAAGCCAAGCGACTAAACGCTAAGATCAGTTCCTGTGGAATACAGACCTCGGCATAGGGCATCACTGGAGGGAGGAAACCAAGAGACAGGCTGGGTCAAATATCGATTTTATTTAGGGGCTTATTTAAGACATGTGAAGCTAATACTTATTTTATTTAGGGGCTTATTTAAGACATGTGAAGCTAATACTTATTTTATTCCTTCTATGAAGGTTGTAGCGAGTTGATAAGACGTCACGTAGCTCGATCACAATTCTAGAAAAATAATTTGGAGGTATGCGGAAAAGAGTGTAAAGTTCCACATACCTTCGTTGAAAAGGGAGGTTATGGGGTGTTATGTCTGGTTTGGACAACTGTCTGTATATGTTGTTAACTGTTGTATATGTTTAAATCGCGTGGAGAAATTGCGTGATGCAGGATTGTATGCGTTTCAACCGCGCGGCCATGACGATAACTAAAAAAAAAACTGCCAAGATTATGTAAAAAATTGTAAAAGTTGATTCCCAAAACAATAAATTTGTCAGTAATGGTTAAGAAGTTATAAGGGTTTGAATATGGCCGCGCCATTGAAACGCGGAGAACCATGTGGCCACGGAGATCTTTAAAACTAAGCGATGCAACAAATATTAAAATGGGCGCAAGAAGTACAGAAACTGGGCAATCTACATATGAGATTTAAATGATTTATATAACCATAACCGCTAAAATACCCAGAATAGCGATTAGAAAATGTCGATAATAATAATTACCTGTGTTATGATACCGACCGGCCGACTTTTTGTAATCGATATTCTAGGTATTAATTTAGCAATTATGGTGTGCTTGTAAATTATTACGTAGGTATGTTATGGTACAGACCCTTTTTACTTGTTATTCCTGGTGTTACGGCAGTTTTGTACATGTCTTTGCTAGTTATTTTATAATAAAATATTGTAATTATTAGTATTCAACAGTAAAACACTCAAAAGTTGTGTATTTTTAAAATCTATTTTCGTCATATCTTAGAAAGTGCACGAGTGGCGCCACTCGTGCACTTTCTCACCGAAGAAATGTGGATAATACTTAATAAGCACCAACTAAATATGAAATTGTAATACGAAATGCCAGGGGATGCGCGAGATACAGAGACGTTTATTTGTTGCGTTCCATTGTAAAAATGGTTTTGTTCGATTTATTCTTAAACTTGCCTTGTAACTTAATTGTACCTTGAAAAGTAACAAAATAAATTGTTGTCCTTTACTAGACGAACACAATAGCATAATTAGATTTATCAAATTCTATCATTTTTAGTGTCAAGTTCCTAAGTCCGACCTCTTATACGGAGACGAATCACTGTGCGCCGTCACGTCCCGTCTTTCCGCTAACGGCTTTTTTGACGGAGTAGTACTTGTTGGTGTTTGGTGTTTTTAATTTTGGCATTCCTACGGACTTGGATTTGCGCACTGTTTTGGACATTTGTTATCTTTGGGAAACTTTCTGATGTTACAATCTGGACTTTGTTATTCCTTACAAAGATATTGCAAATTAATACTTCCACGCTACGCCTCTCTCCAAGTATAAGTAAACAATCTGTGAATTATAAAGATATATGTCTTTCAGTGTAAGTAAACAATCTGTGATTTATAAAACTTTTAAAGAAATAAATACGTGTTTTTGTAGCTTATCGTTTCATTTTAACTTAATTTAGAATCCTTGAGATATAATTTCTAACACAATAGGTAGGTAGGTGGTTAAGCATAGCATAATCAGCCTTTTAATGTTCCCACTGTTGGGACCCAGGCCTCCTCTCTCTAGGAGAGGGAAGGGTAGGTGGTTGGTAGTATTAAATTAATGTCTTTGTTAATACCTAATTTCATCGATAGATAATCACGACTTATTTCTACGCGATATCGTACAACAGCTCCTGAAATATAAACGTAGAATTTTTCGTTGTATTTTTAAAAGTTTCGACAATTTCAAACCTGAGTTTTACAAAAAAATACCGACCTCTGAGATGCTTTTTCAGCGAGATATCGACGATAATACGAGTATGTTTGTCACAGTTTCGATGGCGCGACTATGGGGTTTTTGCTTTATAGCTCCTAAAATACAAACCTAGGAATTTTTCCTATTATTTTTTTACAAATTCAATCTGTTATTTACCTAAATTTTGGGTCTCTGCAACGCTTAGTTTTAAAGATCTCCGTGGCCGAGCTGTTCTCCGCGTTTCAATGGCGCGACCACATTCAAACCAACTTCTTAACCATAATTTTGAAAAATGTATGGTTTTAAGATCACGAGGAAGATTTTAATTTGAACCCGACTGTACCCGGGGCGGGTCACGTTGGTATTGGTAATAAAATACATTTATCACTGTATGTAAATATTTAATTAACATAATATTTTAAAATCTAATACAATATTTTAGCTGCTGTACCTATACAGATAACATATTGCTAACATAATATTAATAGAGCGATTCATTTGATATTAAGATTGCACTTTTAAACTAGGGTAACAAACAAACAGATAATTAATTTTTCAACACACTTGCTCAGAAAGTGATTCTTATTGCACTGCACTTAGGTATATAATGGCACTCATTACCAAACTGTGACATTTTGATTACCATTATGCACTAGTGCTATAATGTAGTTAAAACCTTTTTGTTCAACCTCTTTGATCGCAAACAAATTTTGAATTCGAATATAATTCCCATTATGTTAAATTATTGCGTTCAATAGTATAGAAATTAGTGTCTTACTTACTTATTTCATCCAATTTACAAGTTAAAATGGACAAATTTAACTTGTACAAACGATTTATTTAATAAATACATTTAGTACATAAATAAATCGTACATTCCAATAAAATTTGTTTTTTTTTTTTGGTCTATGGCCGCCATTTTAAAATGCACGCGGTTTTTGGCGTTTTTTTTTTATTCCAGTTAAGTTCAGTGGCTGTATTAATTAAATTAAATACTATAAATTCATTTGAAAATGTTACATTCGTATTCTATTGTCACTACGAAAGACATTATCGTAAAAACTTTTCACGCAAGAAAACATAAACGTAAGACTAGGCAGTATGATCAAAATACCTTAGCCTTCCTCTAGAGGTAAATAAAAAAAATGATGCGCGCGCTTAAGAAAACAGATTTTTACCGCCATGTCACAGAAAATTTTACTAGTTTTACTGTTGTTTTCTTCACAAGTGTATTGAAAAACGACGTATGACACACGTGAGTAATTAATGATTACCGTTCTTGGCTCTCTTAAGACCCTCGCCACGGCTCGGGTCTAAATACCGCTTCGACGGTAATCACTAACATTACACACTTATATCATAATGTACTAAAATCCAATATGTAAGTATTAGAAACATATTTTCAATACACTTACTGGAACAACCGTTCCTAGCTTCTATAGTTTGTAGGCACACAATATACTGTTTTTCGCACTAGTGCGGAAAAGTGCGCCAGCTCGGCCACGCCACAATTTATCACATGTTTCGCATCAGGCTGGGTGCGAAGCAGCTGCCACTAGTCGCCGACAGCCCGTTTATTATTTCATTGTAAGTGTATCGAAAAATGTCGTTTGATACATGGGGTAATTTGTCACTGCACCACTCGGTTTCATTACACCCTCGCCTGAAGCTCAGGCGAATTCAGCTTCGATAGCAATGACAAAATTTCTCCACTTGTATCAGAATGATTATAATTGTTATTTATTTGACTCAACAGCCAGCAAACTTGGTCAAAGAAGATTTGCAATATAGAATTTCAGGTTTGAAAGGAGAATGGGGAGGTTTTTTCCCAGCAATGGGACACGAATATTAGACAAGCAAAAGAATATTAGTATCCTATGTTCGCGATATAACTTACAAACAAGTAAACAAAATATTTGCTTTTCAAAAATCAATTTTAAAACAGACACATAAAATTCAGCTTGCTTTATAACTTTTTCAAGACTACTAGTCATTCTAAAGTAAACTCAATAACAATTAATATAAGATTGGCATTCATTCAAATAAATTATATTAGAGGAAGTTTGAAAGCGGCGCCAGTGAGTGAAAAGGTGAAAGGAAATCATTTGTCTTGGCATGGTTATATGAAGAGGAGGGATGAAACGTATGTTACTAAAAGAGTTATGAGTATACATGTGAATAGATAGAGGAGGCCAAAGAAAAGATGGATAGATTGTGCGAGGAGTAATATGAAAGAAAAGGAAGTCGGTGATGGTTGACCCCGAGTAAAATGAGAGAAAAGAGGTCAAGAAGATGAAGTTGGTATTCGACCAGATCCTGACGTAGCTCATCTTAATATCGAATAAATCAGAAAATACATCAAACATCTTGGAGATATGTTAGATCTTTTCGGAACAAATGTTATAACTAAATGTATTGTGGTACAAGGTGTCTCAAAAGTAAGTTCACATTTGCTTATCTTATTACGCGAAAGCAACTATTCTGAGGGGCGCGGGGGGTATGTCAGTCGGTAGTCTGGCTCTTGGGAATTTAGTCGCTATGGAGCGTTTCTCTGGTGCGGACCGTGCGTTGTGCGTACGTGAGTTTTACAAAAACGGTAATTCGGCGACTGTAGCGCGTAGAAAATTCTGTTTTCCGATGTTTGTTTTCCGATGAAGCCCATTTTCACCTGAATGGGCATGTAAACAAGCAAAATTGTCGTTACTGGAGTGCAACCAACCCAAAACAAAAACATCAGAAACCGCTACATTCACCCAAAGTCACCGTATGGGCAGCGGAGACTATCTGCCGAGCTGTCATAGGCAATTTTAGTGCCCGACTAAATGAATGCCGAGAGCGCAACGGTTTACATTTGGACGATGTTATTTTTAAAAAATAAATTCCCAAACAGTGTACTTCAATATAAAATAAACATTTTTTCAATAAAGCTAAGACTTTTCTTTTAAAAAAAGATTTAAATGTGAACTTTCTTTTGAGACACCCTGTACATGAGACTACTACAGAGTAAAAATTGTAATTAGTCCCTTCAAGTATGAGACGCGGTGCAAATTGATGCATATTGTATGTACAAATAAAAATGTTATTATGCCTATTATTAAATGTTCAGACTGAGAAAAAGGAAGACCTAATTCCACAATCAGAACCTCGACTTTTTTACCTCAATCTTCCTTGATGGTTAGCACTGGATGAGGTTTTTTTAGGTGAATAATCTTCAAACACCTCCTCCCGTTCTGGATGGAGCGAGAGGAAGTGTCAGACTTTCTGGGCGCGTTTCCACTCAAGCAGAGCTAGGCGGAGTGGAATGGAGAACAGTCAAAAGTGGTAAGTGTTTTCATTGAAGCATTGAGCGGGGCGGAGTTTTGGAGTTGAACTACCCTCCGTTTCGTGCTCTCCACTCGGCCCCACAGCCTGCTCGATTCCGTTCTGTCCGGGGCCGCGAGTTCATTTGTTTTATTTGAAAGTCTGCTCAGCTCCACTCCGTTCCACTTACACTGTTTCCACTGATGTTTGGCTAATTTATAGAAGATGCTTGTCAACTCTTTCTTTGACGGTTGACAGATTATCTACAGGTGGTAAGGAACATAGACGCTGACAGAGATTTTCACTCATAACTGGAATTTTCTTTTTCTTAGTCTGAGTCAATGTAAAAATGTGTATTAACCCTTTCAACACCACTGACTTTTATAAAACGCTTATGAAACGTCACGACCCACAAAACTCGGCTTCCGAAAACCAATACATATATCTTAACTGCGTATGCACCTTTATTTCTTTCATATATATCAGACTGTGGCGGCGCAGGCACATAATTGATTAGTCACATATATCAGACTGTGGCGGCGCAGGCACGTAATTGATTAGTCATATATGTCAGACTGTGGGGTTGAAAGGGTTAAGCTTGGAGATATTCAGTTAAGAGGAATCAATTATGTACTATGGTTGCCGTTTATTAATAGCAGAATATTTTATACAAAAGAATGGCTATATTTATATCCATATATTTGGCATAATGAATGCAAGAGGCTCTTAATGTGATAACAATTATATATAATTCATTTTCTGTACTTAACTAATTCATTGAACGAAATGAAAAATAACTTGATTATATAGCTTTGCAGCAATCAGTAAAAAATCAACATTTCAACAATAAACTGGTACTTCATAACCAGGGCATTTTGTTTCTAAATTTCCAAGCCAGTAAATGGCTTGTACTTTTGCTAAATGATATTATGATCTCTATTCACGTGATCTTTAAGTTCATATTTGGTTGCGAAAATGGATTTGCATATTCTACAGCAGAATCGGCCTCCGTGACTTATTCTCATATGTTCCCTGGCTTTATAAGCAGAGTAGAACCCTTGCCCACAAACTTGACAGCAAAACGGTTTGGCCCCGATATGTTTCCTAACATGAATAACTAACTGTCTCCTACTTCTTAAAATCTTGCTACAAAATTCACACTTTTCTTTAGAAGGCATACTATGCACCTTTTTATGATTCTTCAAGTTCGTTTCAGTGTAAAATTGTCTATCACACATGTCGCAACTGTACGGTTTTATTTGTAAATGTATTTTATTGACGTGTACAGAGAGTTCATTGTCGTTTGAACATTCCTTCTCGCAGAAACTGCATGTCTGAGATTGTTTCTCTTTTAGAAGTTTCAGTTTCACGGCGTGCCTTTGGATGTGATTTTCGTAATGAGCTTGGGTCGTATAGACCTTATTGCACAGTTCACAAGGCTTGATTCTATGGTTCTCTTCATGAGTCTGCAACTTATCAGTGTCTGTAAAATTCCTACCGCACACTTTACAAGACATATAAAAACTCTCTTTCAACAAATGTGCCATTTTAGTGTGTTCATACAAATAAAACTTTGATTTGAAGACACAATGACAGATATTGCAATAAACTTTCTTGTTTACATGTTTCAGAATATGTCTTTTTAAGAAATATTCTGATATAAAATGTTTACTACACAGAGGACAAGTAAATTTAAAGGAGGCCTTTTCAACCTTTTTTCTTTTGTTGAACGTTAAGAATTCGCTGCAGACATCTACAGAGTATCTCGAGTTTTGCATGCCGTTAACCAACTTTCTCTTCATATAAGTTTTAGTTGCGTTGCTAGCTAAATTCTCCATTTCTGGTGTAGAATTTTCTGATCGTAACCTTTTATGTGGGGAAGAATCTATATTTCCCTCCGGTTCACTCTCACTCTCGTTTTCAGACTTCACTCTAAACTCATCTTCTAGAACATCTATTTTAAGCTTGCTCTCATCTATAAAATCGTTTTCATCTAGGAGTAATGTTTCATCCGATTCTCCTTGAGGTGGCATGATGACAGGTGGTGACACTTGGACAAACACATTAGCGCTAGGATAAATTTCATTAAGGTTCTTCAACATAAGACTAACACATAAATCCAGGCGTTCCCTGGTAAACATAAACTGGTGTATGAAAACGTATGAAGTGAGGGCGTGATTAAGGCACTTAACACATATTTTTGTCCCGATAAAGTTGTGTAGGTATTCCATCTGCAACAAAAGATTTTGTGTTAAAAATTAAAGTTTAAAAAAAGCTTGAGAACTTTGGCTGGGATGTGTAAGAAAGAAACAAACCTGTGATTTTCGGAGACAAGAATAGACGAATTCACATGAAGGCATTAGTTTTTATTCTGTAGGATTGCTAAAAGGCTGATTATGATCTACTTTTGAGTGCATGCTGGCAAAATCGTAACAGAGCAAAGGTAAAATAGTACATTTGATTCAAGTGGAGAAATTTTGTCACCGACCGTCTTTGCGACCGAGGCGGAATTCGCCTGAGAAGCAATGACAAAGTTTCTCCACTTGTATCAAATGTACTATTTTACCGAGACGCAGGCAAGGCTGCAATGCAGCCGAGTGCTGCAGTGACATATTTCCACGTGTATCAAACGACGTTTTTCAATACACTTATAATAAAAAATGGGGATACCTAACGACTAGTGGGGGCTGCGTAGTGCCCAGCCTGATACATTACAATAAATTGTGACGGGGTCGAGCTGGCGCATTTTTCCGCACAAGGGCGAAAAACAGTAAATTGCCTCCCTAATAGCGAAAAATTATTAAAATAGGGACAGTCAGAGAAATTTCAATTAAGATAAAAGAGTAAAACCTTTTAATTTTGCGGATTACCGGGTGATTCTTTGAAACCGAAAGAACGTCTCATTCATCTGACCTAGCTTTCGTACCTATCTATTGTGTGTCGTAAGCCACTAGGCGAAAATGAGTGCCTTTGATACATTTAGTGATCGGGGAAAACTAATATGCAAATAAAAATAACAAATTGTAAAGAAAAAACAAGGCCAGACGAATGAGACACCCTCTTGAAAAAAAAATCCTTGAGTTTTTTGCATTTTGCAGGTCAGTTTCAAGATGTATGTTGATTAAAATACGATTCATTTAATCATTAAAATCATCTATACAATTGTCACTTCGTCTTTCTATATTGAATGACTATCGAAATATGAAAGAAGGAAATTTGAATTTCGCGGGTACTTTGGATCATCCTCTTTTAAGTCGAATGTCGTTGCGGTCCACCACCATCTTGAGACTGACAAGCCACACTTGCTTTTCTTGACGGAGACCCAAATTAGATGTCCGTCAGATACGGCGTACCTCAACTACCCGGGATACTCACTGGAGCATCATTTCCTGCAGCGTGCCGGGGTCTGTGTGTACGTCCGTAATGAGATCTGCTGCCAGCGTCTCCGTCACCTTGAAGACCCTAATTTATCTACGCTGTGGCTGTTGGTGGACACTGGTACGGACAAAATTGTTTATGCCTGTGTCTACCGTTCGCACAGCGGTGATCAGGAGACGACTCGGTTGTTCGACCACCTCAGTGAGGCTGCCGATAAGGCTCTGCAACGGCACCCTGATGCGCAGCTCGTCGCTCTGGGGGATTTTGACGCCTGCCACCAAGACTGGCTGTTCCCATACCAGAGGACCGACCACGCTGGGAGAGAAGCGCGAAACTTTGCAATATCGATGGGCCTTTCCCAGCTGGTCAAGCAAGCGACTAGGGTGCCTGATGTAGATGGTCATACTGCCAATTGTCTGGACCTTCTGCTGACCACCGATCCGGACAGATGTATCGTAACAGTTTCCTCACCACTTGGAACTTCAGATCACTGTCTGGTGAAGTCTGTTTCGTCCTTCTCCCCACCTGACTGCGACTCACGCGGTAAACGGCGAATGTGGCGTTACAGGTCAACAGATTGGGATGAGATGCGGCATTTCTTTGCATCTTATCCTTGGCAGCAGGTCTGCTTCTCTTCTGAGAGTCCGTCAGCTCGACGGATGCTATATCCGATGTGATACGTCAAGCTATGGAGTTTTTCATCCCTTATAGAGACGTACCCGTTGGAGGCTCAGCTCACCCATGGTTCAACGCCGATTGCGTTCAAGCTGAAGAGCGTAAGCATTCGGCGTTTCTCGCCTGGGTTGACGCTCGTGACCGCAAAGCTCCGGATCTGAGCTCAAAGAAGAGAGCTTTCAACCATGCTGCCAAGTCCTACAAAAAGGCACTAAAGAAGGCTCGGTTCGACCGCATTACTCATATTGGCACAAAGCTCTCTGCACAGCCGTCCGGTAGCAGAGCGTTCTGGTCCCTTGCCAAATCGGTCGAAGCGAACTTCTGTAGGCCCACATTGCCTCCGCTGGTTAAGCCTGATGGAACACTGGCTCACTCGGCGAGAGAGAAAGCAGGTCTCTTTGCATCTCTCTTCGCCCATAATTCTCGTCTTGATACTAGCAGTGCTACTCCACCGACTCTACCTCACTGCAACACCTCGATGCCTGAGGTTCGCATAAGAAATAAAGAAGTATTGAGAGCACTGTGTCGCCTAGACGTGAATAAAGCTAGTGGACCAGATGGTGTACCAGCAATAGTTCTCAAGGCTTGTGCGCCCGAGTTGTCTTCTGTATTGACGCGCTTGTACCGCCTCTCATTTAGGACTGGTATAGTGCCCAAGTCCTGGAAGCTTGCCAACGTGCAACCCGTGCCCAAAAAGGGCAGTCGTGCCGATCCTGCTAACTATCGGCCGATTTCAATAACCTCCATACTCTGCAAGATTATGGAGCGTGTATTGAACTCGCGCCTCTTGGCATACCTGGAAGGTAACGATCTCCTCAGTGACCGACAGTACGGGTTTCGCCACAATCGGTCTACTGGGGACCTACTAGTGTATACCACTCACATGTGGGGCGAGGCCCTCGAGAAGAATGGAGAAGCGATTGCTGTCTCCTTAGACGTCTCGAAGGCCTTCGACAGGGTATGGCATGCCAGCCTTCTGAGTAAGCTTCCAGCGTACGGTATTTCCCCTGGTCTGATTAACTGGGTAAAAGACTTCCTGAGTTAACGGTCTCTCCGAGTTGTTGTCGATGGATGCTCATCAGAGCCCATGACCACTAATGCCGGAGTTCCTCAGGGGTCAGTTCTCTCTGCAACTCTTTTCCTGCTGCATATTAACGATCTGCTGATGCCCGGTATCTATGGGTATGCAGATGATAGCACAGTTGTAGAGAGATACCTTCCAGGTGCTCGGGCTAGTAAGGAACTAATCCGGTCCGAACGAGAGGCTATGGTAGAGCGCACGAATGTCTCACTTCAGGCAGTCTCCAAGTGGGGCGAAACCAATCTAGTAGAATTCAACGCCGCCAAAACACAAGCGTGTCTGTTCACCGCCAAAAGGAGCCCGTTCACCTTGGCTCCTGCTTTTCGGAATGTATCCCTGGAGTGCACCGACCGCCTTCAGCTCTTGGGAGTTGAAATGTCCTCAGACCTCAATTTTGGGCGGTTCATTGAGTCCAAAGCCAAGGTAGCTGCTAGAAAACTAGGCGTTCTTGCAAAGGTCCGACGGTACTTCACACCGGGACAGCTTCTAATGTTATACAAAGCACAGGTCCGATCGTGTGTGGAGTACTGCAGTCACATATGGGCTGGTGCTGCAAAATGCCATCTAGCAGCTCTGGACTCAGTGGAAAGGCGTGCGAAGAGGCTAATTGGGGATCCAGATTTGGTTAAGTCCAATCTACAAAGCCTCGAGCACAGGCGCAGGGTAGCCAGTCTATCGGTATTTTACAGGTTGCATTTTGGAGAGTGTGCGCGGGAATTGCATGACTTGATTCCGCCATCTCCTTTCTACCATCGGACAACCCGACGTACGGCGAGTATCCACCCTTACGTTGTTGAAACTTCAACGGTCCGGACTAAGCGTTTCGCTTCGTCGTTTATACCGCGTACATCGAAGGACTGGAACAATTTGCCTGCTACGATCTTCCCGTCCAACTATAATTTAGGTGTCTTCAAGGCTAGAGTGAATAGGCTCTTGATAAACTAGTGCGCCTCACCATCAATGATTGCATCACTGCTTACCATCAGGTGGGATCGCAGTCAAGCGCTGGTTTATATCAATTAAAAAAAAAAAAAAAATGTCACTTGCAGATCCTTATAAGACAAGAAGGTCAACTAGTAATCAATTGATTTCCCTGACTTCAAATGACAACACTATCTGTGTGAATGAATATCACTTCTTTTTTGATTTTATACATATTAATAAAAAAATGTGATCATTGTCCTTTTTTTATTATAATAAGCCTTATATGTAACTTATTACAAATTCATGACTAAGCTATAAGATAAATAATGAGAATTTAGAGATGATCTCTAAATTCTAATAGTAAACATAACCTATAATACTGTTTTTTATTTATTTATCTAAACCACAAAATATAGGTTGTAACGATAACGGATGGTCATATTTTAGATATTGCTTCTACTATGGAAATAAACAATTTTATTGAAGGAAGTTATAGTAAATTCAAACAACTATCAGTTAATCAAAATTAGTATGGGTGGTCCAATATTTTTTTTAAATTGTAAGTTATATGGTTTCTTGAAGAAAGTTAACTTTTCTGTGGGCAATAGCAGCATTCAAATATGATCACCCATTTCTGTTACACTCTGTTTATTCTTTTTTTAAAAAACATTGTCCCATACGTCGAAGTCCCATATATAAGAATCATAAAGTCACATACATAAGACACCCAAGCCCCAAACACCTAACTAACTATACAAATATTTGTTCCGTACGGGAATCGAACCCGCAACGGCAACGTAGCAGTTAATCGTTCAACCACTGCGTCACCCATGCCTTCAATCGTCTATATGTGATTAGCAAATAGGTTTTTTAAACATCTATTAAGTAATACTTTTGGTAAGCTTTGTCTTTAGAGGAGACCTTATTAATACTTAGTAAATTATAAGTTTATAAATATAGAGTCAAATTAAATTGGTTGGTGAAACATTACATCTGTGAAGATGTGAATATTGTTTCATTGTCAGAAATCAGAAACGTTTATTTCAGATCGTCGTCAAACAATACAATATGTAGTTATTTTTTTAATAGATGCGGTAGATCATTGATATATATTAAAAAAGAGGAAAGGACCCAATATTGAGCCTTGTGGTACACCCATTTTGACTTTGAAGCCCTGAGAATTGATACCGTTTATTTGGACTTGCTGTTGCTTGTCATTTAAATAAGATTTCATCAAGCTGAGTGCAAATTTACCTAGCCCATAATATTCTGAATGTTCAGCTTTAATAGCAAAGAGTTTCGTGATTCATGCAATCAAAAGCCTTTGAGAGGTCACAAAAAATCCCTATCGCATCTTGGGTTTCTTCCCACGCTGCGAATACATATATGTTTTAACTAGCTTCTGCCAGCGGTTTGTATAGGGAGACCAAACAGGTTTCCCTATACAAACTTTGGACCCGCGTTTGATCATCTTAGAGAGTGAATTTTGGAAAATCCTCTCTTAATGCTCGCCTACGTCATAAAAGGAAACCTTGTGCAAACTTTCACGCTCCTAGTGTCAGTAGTTCCGGCTGTACGTTGATATGTCAGTCATTCAGTTTCTCCTTTTATATATATAGATAAAGTGACACCATCGTCAGTCGTACAACGTCCTTTGGTGAAACCATAATGCTGATCGTGAAAGATTTTATTGCTGTTAAAATGGTAAAGCATTTGATTAAGCCATCGAGATATAAGTACTAACGTACTAGAGAAGACACCGTAAATTCCTACTTTGTCTCGTTCAACTGCGGCGATCGCGCCGCACTTTGTCGAAGAAAACGCGTAAGTGCCGTGAAAAAGGTCTTAAGCGCCATATAAATATATGGCGCTTAAGACCTTTTTGCCGAGAATAAATACACTTCCGCAGCAAATCTAGCGCTGTGGTAAATTAGTTACGGTTTAGACGAATTGTTATTATTTTAGCGCTGCAGCGAACTAAAGATTCAAATTACGAAAATAGGACAATTCAGTTATTTGACGTAGCTTCTCTAGTACGTTAGTACTTATATCTCGATGGATTAAGCATAACTTTTTCAAACACCTTACTGAAAACTGGCAATACTGATACAGGTCTGTAATTATTTGTGTCTTTAATTAAAATGGTCACCGGATTTGAAAAGTGGTTTTATCCTACTGTATTTCATTATATCTGAAAAGACTCCTTGGTCCACACACAAATTAAATGTTAAAGCTAAGTATGGTGCTATGGTCTCAATTATGGTTATGCATAGTTTAACAGACATTCCCCATAGGTCTTCGGTTAATTTGATTTTATGCCGAAAAGCCTTTATGATTGTCGTATGGTTTATATGTTTGGATTGAAATTCAACTGGACATCGTGGCAAGTTTGCTTTCAATAAAGCAATTAAGGCTTCAGGGGAGGAATTTAGAGCTTCCGTCATCCTAAGAGGTATATCGGTGAAATAATTCACAAACTCTTGGGCTACTTCTATGTTAGAGCTTATGGGACCATGTGAAGTCATCAATAAAAAATCCGTGTTGTGTACTTTGTTCCTACCAGTTTCACTATTAATAACTTTCTACACAGTCTTTATTTTAGTGTCCGCCGATTTGATCTTGTTGCTAATGTACAGGGTCTTCGCTACCTTGCAAATCTTTCTGAAAAGTCTAGAATATCTATCATTAAGAAAAATATTTATCATTATCTATACTATAGCGGTCACTACCTCCTGTGCAGTTTCTTGAAATCAGAAACTGCATAGTTTTGTAAACCAATTTAATCTGACCCTGTATTTGGTCTTAAACACTAAAACTATATTATTTATATGAACATGTGCATACACTCGCAAAACCTACAAGCTAATTTACTTATGAAAAGCTTTTGGTAAATTTCTAACAGCCCTTTTTATTTTTCTTGCCCCTTTTTCATATTGTACAGGATTGGAACCAATATTGAACTGAATGTTGGTTCCAACATATGGCAAAATTTTTGCAGCAAATATTGGTTGCTCAAACTTATGAACAGTATTAGGAATGAAAGGTTCTTCTTCTACATCCATTTCTTCATGTATTGTGTCTAAAGCATAGTTGACTGTATCTGTTTCCATATCCATATTATGTATATCACTGATATTATCCGTTTGTAGCTCTATATTACTATTATGCACTGTAAATTTTGTATCCATCATAGTTGTTTCATCAATTACTATAAATGGTTTAGTCTCTTGAATAGGTACATCAACTTCTTTCGCTATATTAGAATCATATTTCTTTTCATTTTCGTGTGTAGAAAAAAAAGTTTTATTATTTCCCAATGTGACCTTGCAGTTTCCATTTTCAATTTTTTTCCTTGATTCACAGCAATGACACATAGATCTATCATTATTATTATTGGTTAAGCAAACATGGCATTGCCATATATTTTCTATTTTACGTTCTTTGGCATACATCTCACTTTTTATTGGTTTTGTTTGTATTTCAACATTTTTGTTAAAAAAAGTAGCAGTTTCAATCGGTTTTTCATTATTGTTATTAGTTTTATCATAATTAAAAGTATCTGTCTCTAAAAATTGTTTGCTTTCATCAATGATTTTAACATCTGTGTCAATTGAATTCTTACAGTATTCACATTTATTCAAATGTTTGAATATCCAGCAGAATTTGCAATCCAAGTCTTTTATTTTTGGTGTAGTAATAGCATTGGTTTTATTGTCAGTTACTTCATTATTCTTAAATAGGTATTTATTGTCAGAAGCCTTATTAAATGTCCAAGAAAGTTCAGTTTTCACTTTCATAGGTTTTACATTAGGAATGTTTATTATTTTAATTTCTTCAATTTCTTGGTTTCTGCTTATATCAGCATGGCCAGGGTTCGTAAAATTAAATATAGTTACTATATTAGCTTCTATATTATGAACCAGTCCCAAAGTTATAGGATTGGAGAAAATGAAGTTAGGATTCTCCAAACGGTTTTGATCAATCAAAACTGTTGTACTTTTCTCATAAATTTTATTCTCTGCTATATCATCTGAATCAACTCTTTCAATAAAAATAAAGGGTTCTCTAATGTCATTTAATAAATAGTCGTCTTCTGGGATACAATGACCAACAGCATCTATTGGTGCAGCATTTATATCTTTTTTGACATTAAATTTATCAGTAAAATCAATGATTTGTTTTTGTTTATCACCAAGTTGAATTTTGGCAGAATCATTTAAATCCGAATCCACTGATCCTACGGCACCTGTTACATTTTTACCACCAGGGCTAGTATCTTCTAGCAATTCTTTTTGGTTTATTTCATTTTGTACAACATTCTTAAATGTATTGAGAATCTTTTTGCCAGCTTCCTCCATAACGAATTCAGTTGTGTGATTATAATTACCAGTTACATTTATTAGTTCCTTATCATAAACTGGTATTTCATCACCAGTAGAATTTTCAAAAACTTGTATGCCTTCATTTCCTGTTAGCATTTTTACATCTAGATCGTTTGTAGTTCCTTCATCAGTTAATTCAGAAAATCTTGTTCTTTTAGTGTCCTGAGTAGCAATATTACATTCAATAGCATTCATAATATCCTCTACTTTGGGTTCACAGAATACATAATAATAAAAATCATCAGTTTTCAATCTATCTTTCGTGATTATTTCTGGTAATGAGAGTTGAAACTGCATATCTGGTATAATGTTAGGAATATTCTGTATTTCCATGGATTTCGTCTTTCTTTCTGTTATAGTCATTATGTCTGCTTTACGAGGTACATGTAACTCTTGATATTTGTATGATTTTTGCTAGAAAAGGAATCACTTCTTACAGATGGAACACAGAAGGATAAACTTTCATAAAAAAATATAATCCTAAAAACAGTTGGGTCCTAGGAAATGTGATGTAGAAGTAGTTTCAAAGATTCCACTTTTTACTTATTAAAAATGGCATGATACTGCATGGGTTCATAAGATAAAACGGTTGAAACGTCAGCCAAATATAGTAGATTCATAATCAGTAGGTTCTGATACTTAAGGCGTTTTGGGATAAGCAGATGGCGTTAAATGAGTGAAAAAAGGCTGCCCTACACATAGTATAATGGTACACTTCCTTTTGCAGAGAGGAAACCTGTGTCCCAGTAGTGGGAATATTATGGGTTAGTTATGCTAAGAAGCAGAATATTACTGTTTTTGTTTTAATTAATAGCAATTTAGCTTGCCAAACTCTGAATTAATCTTAGTTGGCCAATATTCACAGTTTATAGAAATTTTACTAATAAACTAAATCAAAAGAGTCATCCTCACTCATAAGGCAGTGACCAATCTACATTTAAAAGCAAGTTAATTACAACTATGTTAGTAGATAAATAATAACAACAATACTCACATCTGGTAGAGTTGACGCTAGCACCGTATACAATGATTTATCTCCGACCAATTCCGGACAACTTCCATGTATGCACACCATTTTGTCCAACTCCACTAAGTCTGAACTCTTCTTAAGACAAACCAAGCATAGTTGGTCTGTTTTCTTCTCAATCAAATGTTTCATTATACTCTTAAACTTATGCTTTTCTATATGCTGTAGATGTTGTACATACTTCTCCGTTACATTCCCACATTCTTTACATTTGAAAGTTTTATCTACCTCTTCAGTAACACCTTTTCCTCGTACATGGACTTGATTGAAATGTTTCTTCAGCTGGTTAATTTTTACAAAAGATTTACCGCATAACCTACAATGGTACCACATTGATTTTGGATGCATTTGCTCATGGTTCAGCAAAGATTCTAAGTCCGGAAGAACTTGCCAGCATTTTTTGCATTCAAATTCATTCCAATCTGGTTCGTTGCTCAAAGATTCTGTTTGTAAGTTGATGATGTTTCGCGATGGTTCAGCATAGTCTATTACTTTATGATGTTCTGCGTACAATGTATTGGTGTTTGGATTTAATTTTTGTCTGCCTCTCTTTTTCTTCTTATCAATAGGGTCTAGTTTGTTGAATTTCTCGTTTATATCGTCAAAGCAGTTGTATAGAGCTCTTTCAGCTTGTTCACACTGCTGTGTAAAGAGGTATGCATTGATAGCTCTGTCTAAGCATTTCTGGCATATTTTTTCTGGGAAGCTTTCTTCTTGTCTAGCCTGAAACATTGATTTTGTTATTATTTAGAATGTACGAAATTTGTATGATGAAAGCTTATCTATATTTGTTTGGCCTTCTTTGAGGAACTGGGACAGATTGAATGAATTTTTTTTCCACCTGTATGTAAAATACTCTCTTTACAGTTCGAGTTGCGGGCACCAGCCCTTTATACTAATACTATACTGTGATTAAAACAATAGATATTATTTTAAAATGATCTTAGCTTCTCTTAATTAACAAGGAAATACAATTGCAATGTTACGATTACTACACCAAAGAATATACGGAGCTCAGCCACACATATGTAACACATTGACTAAATTTTATACATAGTCATCAAATAGAAACTACATTATATATACTAAATAACTGGGTCACCAGTAAACATTGTACCTTGAAAGGGTAGAAACAGGCTATCATTTCTCTTATGGTCACTTTGTACAGGACTCCTGTGCCAGCTATCTGCATTATCTGGTCCAGTTCCGACAGCCCTACGGTTACTTTTAGGCAGTAACGACATACACTTGACTTTAGCTTCCCATTTAGCAAATATTCCACTGCAACTTTAGTAGTCAACGGCACACCAGTATCTGGGATTTTTCCTATTCTTCTAGAGGTCTTTTCCACATCATTAGAGTCAAATGTTTTAACTTTTTTAACCTGTTTTGAATATGTTTTCTTGGGACATAACACCGGAAAAATGTCATCTTCATCCATCATTTAGGTTATGCGATGATTGTTATTTTATGAGAAGTTTGTAGAACTCAACATATTACAAGCACGGCTGGTAATTATTATTAGACCTTGCAGTTACTATGTAATTTAAAGAACACAGTATTTAATGATCAATTATTACAAAATATTTTCGATGACAAGCCAAGCAAGTACGAAAATGGCGGAAAGAGAAGAGCGTCGATGTCAAATAAATGTCAGCTGAAGCATATACATTTTACGCATACCTACTTTTTTGCTTTAAAAAAAAATTGATTTTATTTTAACTAAGATGTATGCTAAGCCATTAAATCAAAATGATTGTAAATATTTACTTCAATTTTCTGCCAAAATAATTTAATTTTGAGAGAAAATATCATTATGATCATCAGTTGACATCTTTACAATCTGCGTAAATGAGAATGTTAAAGTTTGTTCTTTCATTCCTGTGCACTTTATTTCAGTTGCCAAAATTAAAAATTGGAACATTTCTGAACAATGTACTATGTAAAATTCAATTGCTGCCCAAATGATTTATTAAACAGGAATTAATTGGTTTAATTTAAGGTCCCAAACATTCCCATATGAGCATTAAAAATAATAAGATCAATCTGCTCATTACTGATGTCCGAATAGTTTGGTAGATTTGACAAAATCTGTGGTAGATTCTGGTAGAATAGTAACACACCAACCCACCGCAACGCCAATTTACACAAACGTCAAAAATGGACATAAAATTTTTCTTCACCGTCTAATTTTTCCTGAAAAAATAATCATTCACAAAAAATCTGGTTTCGTCATCCTTGTGCGGTTGAAATCCTGTGTTAGAAAAACTGTTTTTGTGTTCAGTGTTAGTCAGTGTGGACAGTTATGACCTGTTTTCATTTATGGTGCAAGGCTTAGGGGCATCGATACTTTGCTGGCAGTGAGTATAAAAAGCAAAAAGCTGAGACTTCGTCAAGGCTAGGTCTCGTAACTTAATTATTAATTATCTGTTTGGATGATATCACGATTAGTTCTTTGAACTTTATTTTGTGATGTAATGTCTGAATATTGTGACAATAAATATTCCTTTGAGTTTTAAAAGTTATTTTTAGATGTTAGAGTACGCAATTACAGCTGGGTTTGTTTGTGTAGTGTTTATAGTGTGGTCATTTAAATTTGGAACGCCTAAAGGGTTCTCTTTGATTGAAGAGTGAAGTGGTAGTTAAGTTTACTTCCTGTTGGTTTATTTTTAAAATATTGGTAAGTATTTTTTATTTATTTTCACTGGAAAGTTTATTGTGTCATTATTTTTTACACAAATAGAATATAAGTAGGACTTATTATATTATAGGATAGTTAAATATTTATATATCTTTTCATTGTTATCACTGCCTACATAGTTCCTTCTCATTTTTATAAATTAATGTATTTCCTGTTGCAATATCCTGTTTTACGAAAACATTGTTAACTCAGAAACTGGGCATGTTGATTATTTTTATTTTAAAATAAACAACACAACACATGATATTGTGCATTAAAATGTGACAAACTTTTAAAAAAAAAACTGAAGAGATGAATTTTAAATTATTTTTGTTTCATTCATAGAATTAATCCTGACACTATCACACTATGATTAATTGATTATAGTATAAACAACTACATCTAAAAATAGCCTTCTAAACTATTCATTGTACATACCTCTATGGTAAACAAAGCATAGACTATACTCATTGAGTAAACATCTGCTGGCCATATAAATAAAGGTACATACATACATTATAAATAAACTTGAAGACATGCCATATTCTACCTTGTTAATATTAAGTGTCTAAAACATGTGATTTGTTGGTTGTTATTTGTCATTTACAATAAGAATTTAGGCCTCAGAATAACAGCTATTGTGGCTAAAAGAGAAGTTCTCACGATGATTGGTAGACATACTATTCCTGCGTTCGGAATTTCAATATCCATCTATCAGTGTAAATGCATACATCAGGCGGATTCAGGCGATTTGTTGACTGCTAGCAGCGCTGATATCTCAATTCGGAATGCGGGGTAAATGACTATCTTTTGACAGTTTTTCACTGGCATAATACTCAAAAATTATTCCATGGGAATGCTTTATCAAAATAATAAAGTGTAGTGTCTTCATCTAGGGCATGGCCTGCGCATCTCCAAATTCAATCCAAATACATTAGATTCATTTACAAAAATGAATAATAATAATACTGTTTAAAAAACGATTTAAAAATTTAATTTATATTTGTCTGTACAATATTTTATAGGGAATAATAATAATCATTTAATTTATAAAATAGGGCACATTTATAATAAAAATATCTTAAATATTAAAAATAACACAATCGCTTATTTCTCTGAACTAGGGTATACCTGTGCTTCAGGCTAGAAAGTGCTTAAATTAAAAACAAAAATAATAAATTAACATTCAAAATGACTATAATTAAGAACAAAACTAAAATAAAAGATATGCGACTGTGCAGCACTAGGCTCCAAAAGACTAGAGTATCTGGGCCAACCATTTCCAAGACCAGAGGGCTACAGGCTCAGCCCCATCAAGGCCATACTGGGACTCATGAAGAAGGTCTATGGGTATGCAGATGATAGCACAGTTGTAGAGAGATACCTGCCAGGTGCTCGAGCTAGTAGGGAGCTAATCCGGTCCGAAAGAGAGGCTATGGTAGAGCGTGCGAATGTCTCACTTCAGGCAGTCTCCAAGTGGGGTGAAGCCAATCTGGTGGGATTCAACGCCGCCAAAACACAAGCGTGTCTATTCACCGCTAAAAGGAGCCCGTTCACCTTGGCTCCTGTTTTTCAGAATGTATCCCTGGAGTACACCGACCGCCTTCAGCTCTTGGGAGTTGAAATTTCTTCAGACCTTAACTTTGGGCGGTTCATTGAGTCCAAAGCCAAGGTAGCTGCTAGGAAACTCGGCGTACTTGCAAAGGTCCGGCGGTACTTCACACCAGGGCAGCTTTTAATGTTATACAAAGCACAGGTCCGTTCGTGTGTGGAGTACTGCAGCCACATATGGGCTGGTGCTGCAAAATGCCACCTGGCAGCTTTGGACTCGGTGGAAAGGCGTGCAAAGAGGCTAATTGGTGATCCAGATCTGGTTAATTCCAATCTACAAAGTCTTGAGCACAGGCGTAGGGTAGCCAGCCTTTCGGTGTTTTACAGAATTCATTTTGGAGAGTGTGCGCAGGAATTGCATGACTTGATTCCACCATCTCATTTCTACCATCGGACAAGCCGACGAACGGCGAGTATCCACCCTTACGTTGTTGAAACCTCTACGGTCCGGACCAAGCGTTTTGCCTCGTCGTTTATACCGCGTACATCGAGGGACTGGAATAATTTGCCTGCTGCGATTTTCCCGTCCGATTATAATTTGGGTCTCTTCAAGGCTAGAGTGAATAGGCTCTCAATAAATTAGTGCGCCTCACCATCAACGATTGCATTACCACTTACCATCAGGTGGAATCGCAGTCAAGCACTAGTTTATAACAATTAAAAAAAAAAAAAAAAAAAAAAAGGTGCATGGAGGGCTGGGGGTTGAGTAGAAGGGAGGGGAATAGCACAAAAGATCCAGAAGGGTCGAAGTGCTCTGGCCTAGGGCCAGCCCCATAACAAGATAAGATCAGAAAATAAAAGATAAATGTACAACTTTTTACATATTTCACAAAACAGTTTATTGTGACAACACTTGGGGGATGCCTATGTCCAACAGTGGATGTCTTTCGGCTGAAATGATAATGATGATGATGATGATATTAATTAGATGCCAATGTACACCCAGTATTCCATTATCTTTGAATAACAAATAAATATTATCCTCAATCCTTAAATTTTATGTTTTTAAAATATAAAAAAAAATATTTTTTTAATAAATCCACCTACAGGGAAAACAAAACATTTTCCCTAAGTTTTTGTCCAAATTTGCTAATAATTTTAGATGAGTCATTTAATTTTACAATTATACTTTTAAAATTAAATCATAAAAATAAATCAACAGTATAACCTACCACTGGCGCCCACATACTGGTAGATGCAGCATTGGAAGGCCTGCTAGAAGGTGGACCGATGCCCTGGCGAGAATCTGATGGATGCGAGACGCTCAAGATTGTTGTGGCGATGCTTTAGGAAGCCTATGTCCAACTGCGGAAGTCTTTCGGTTAAAATAATGATGATGATGATGTGATGATATACCTAATTAAAATTTTGGTGGAAATATTTAACCTATGAGCAACATTGAATCTTATTTTCCTCGTTGCAATTATTATTTATTACATTATTAAGTTAACTAACTTGAAGCGATAAATCCTACAATGTCATTGTATTATTAATAGCAAGTCTAATGAGGTTTTATCTGAAGCCGTTATTATTTATGCATTCAAAGGTGCCATTGACAATCCTTATCTATTGTTATGTTAATCTATGCAAGTGTGACGAATTTGGCTATGGGAGGGTTAAAAAACTTGTTGGGCTAGATTTTGTAGGTTTGTATGTAGGTAGTTAGAGGAAGGATTGTCAGCTAAAGAATCAGTTAATTTTCCTACCAAGAAATTGTATTTCCTCTTTTGTTGATTAGGTACATTTTATGGTTTTTGCGATGGCTAGCTTTTTGTCCCAAAAATGTGTAAAACACTGCCTTGCTGCAGGGATATCTTAACAGTAAAAGCCTGACTGTTAGTGTTGTGAGAAATGAGCTCCGAGGCGGAAACTCGAGCTCCGAGTCGAAGCTACTGAGTCTTCAAAGCTCGAGCTCTGAGGGCTCGTGAGTCTAAAAGGTTCGAGCCCTAAAGGCTCGAACCTTGAAGGCTCAAGAGCCTTAAATAAAGGACTCGAGTCGAAGCTCGAGCTTTATTTGTATGCCTAATAATATTAAAATGTAATATTTTGGTTTTAATGTGGTAAGTACGTATAACAAAAAACATTCAACATAGAATATTTGAATGAATAAAAAAAAACGAAATAAAAAGATAGAAAAAAGAAAAGTTTATTATACAATGAATGATTATTCGATTTTTAACCATGACGATAAGCACATTGATGCCTGGATATTTTTGTTGCTCAGCCTGTTTCTTTTTTTTGTTATTAAATTACCAGGCTTGTTCACTAGGAACGCTTGTCGCTGGGTCGCTGGTATAAACAAAACTTCAAATGCTATTTGAGCTAAGGTTGACAAAGACAATTCTTTTTGTTTTTTCCACTACATTAATACATTAGTGTTTTCAGGCTCAATAGGCATATTTATGTATCTATCCACTTCATCTGCGATATTTATAGTCTCCGGTTGCTTGTGCAAATAAGCTTTTTTTATTGGGTAAACTTCACTAGAGCTACTGTGTTCATAGGTACCGTGTTGACAAATTGTCTCTTTGCAATTCTTGTATATTTTTATCTTTGAGCTTGTCATAAAGGGTTTTTAAGTTGTTTAATGGTTGAGTGTTGTTCTTTGCTATGAAATAATTATTATTAAGTCGCGGGTCTAATAGAACGGCAAGTTGTGCCAAATAAATCCCTGTATAAAATCTCGGAGTACTCATTCAATTTTTCGATCATGGCCGTTGCACATTTTTTCATTGGTCCATCTTCTTGTCTGTCTGTTAAGAAGATGCTCTGTTAAAACATCAAGTATAGGCACCACATAGTACAAACTTGTATAATTGTGTTTTGAAAGCATAACAGTGGCTTCATAAAATGGTTGAAGAAAATCTACCAATGCTTCTACCATCTCCCAATTCTCAATAGTGTATGGAGAAAACTGTGTAATCCAAACACATACCTACCTACTCATTAATTAAACACTCTTTTCACTTTCAAAGCTCTTTCCAGCATCATATTAGTAGAATTCCACCTGATAGGCATATCTTTTATCAAGTTCAGATGAGAAATGCTGGACGTACAACATTCTTCATATAGTTGTTTTTTTTTTTAGGAGAAAAAGTTATAAATTTTACTAATTTTTGGACCGGTACGATAGTTTCTTTGGCTTCTTCCACACGTTAGAGAAGTTAGTTTGTAAATAAAAAGAAATTATTTTAATAACATATTTATTAGATTTATTTTGGAGCATAATGTTGTGTAGTGAGCCTTTAAAACAGAGCTCGAGTCGCGACTCGAGCCTCGGAACTAGGGTTCGAGACTGGGCTCGAGCCTTCGAAATAAGGCTCGAGGCTGTAGCTCGAGGTTTCATAGGAGACTCGAGCCTTGAATGAGTCGAAGACTCGGGAGACTCGAGCCTTTTAACAACACTACTGACTGTAGTATTTTCTTAATAAAATAAGTTTTGTGATGAAACTAGCTTCCGCCAGCGGCTTCGCCCGCGTGAGTGTAGGTTTTTCCGTACAAACTTTGGAGCCCCGTTTCATCCCTTTAGGGTCTGAATATTGTAAAATCCTCTCTTAGTGCTTGCATACGTCATAAAAGGAAACCTTGTACAAAATTTCACGCTCCTAGTCCCAGTAGTTTCGGCTGTGCGTTGATATGTCAGTCTGTCAGTTTCTACTTTTATATGTTAGATAACAAGACCCAAATAACTTTTTGCTTGCTTTACTTTATTTAACCTTTAATAATCGTGACATGAACATGCAAACAGACAAACAAAATCTAAAGGAACAAATCATGATAAAATGACGCATCTGTCACCTCTAACATTGGGGTCGTAATCTGAGTCACCCAATTTAAAATAGTCGAAACTTAAAAATCTGACGTAATTCCAATCGGCGAAGAGGATGTAAATAGGAGAATGGACTGAGCAATACCATCACAAAATATACTAAGTACTCTGCAGAAAGAGAATGCGACTAAGCGCCCAATACCTGTCTCTTTCAAATCCTGTAGGTAATGGTAATCAAGGTTACAATGGAAACTTTTTTTTTTGTTTAGGTAAATCATCCAATAACTACTCTCGCTTTGGGTGGGGAGGGAGTGTCAGATTTTTACTAACTAGAACCCACCCATTTTCTTCAATTGCCCTTTGCATTCCAGATCCGCGGTAACTTCTTCAAACAATTCCGCATACAATAGAAGCCTGGTCCCCGATTTTCGGATGATGAATTTGGAGTTGAGTATTTGTCAAACTCTAGTTTAACTTGAAAAGCGTACAGCTAAGGAGTGGAATTCCCTGCCGGAGTCTGTGTTTCCTGATAGCTATAACCTAGGGGTCTAAGTCAAGAGTGAATAGATTACTTCTAGGCAAGCGTGCTCAATCGTCGGCCACATCATCGCTTACCATCAGGTGAAATAGTGGTCAAACGCGAGCTTATACATAGTTAAGGACGTCCTTAACGCCTAATACTTAATTCAGAAACTGGGCCTGTAACAGACTAATTAACAACAAAACGTGACGAGCGTCTTATCTTTCGAGAGAACGCTCAGTCGATTCCTCTAGTGTCCTCTATAACAATTACATTCATTTTTAATAAAATCCACCCATTACCATTTCCATTAAAATTCAAATCAATTGATCAATAAAATAAAATAGGATACAATCAAATTCAATTAAATCTATTCCTAAGGGGAATTGAAAAAGTATTCACACTCATTTCACACGTACCACGTATATGTATAAGTTAGTAATTGTCGGAGCAAAGTCAATTATCGCCCGTAGGTCACTGTTTGACCTTAATAAGTATTAATAATTGTTTGTTTACCGTTAATTTTGGTTTCCGCTACCAATTTTGGCCGGATGGTAACAGCCGGTTAATCAGTTACAAATTCTTTAATGTTTTCTACTTTATAAATAAGCATAATCATCCTTATAATGTTCCCACTGCTGGGACTCAGGCCTCCTCTCTAGAAGAGGGAATGGGCCGTAATCCACCACGATGGCGATGCGGGTTGCTGGATGTCACATGGCTTCGAAATTTTGGTTATAGGACATGCCGGTTTCCTCACGATTCCTTCACCGTTTTGAGAGCAGTGGTAATGAAATAAATTACACGAAGTAATGCACCTGGCTGGGTTTGAACCCGTGGCCTACTCGTAAGTCGGGGTCGGCACCACTGCTCGTTCACTACTACTACTACTATATATCTACTATCGTGTTTCGTTCATTATTGGTTGGCGAGAGGCTAAAATATATTTAGGATTGCCAAATTATAGTTCGCTAAAAAGTCGACATTTCTGAGATAACTTCTGTCTGACTCATAAATATGAATTCCACTTCTTCCTAGTTAAAACACTTGGAAGTGTTGATGGGCGGGCGTTTTTGAGGCCTCTCTTTTATAAAACTAGTTTTTGCCCGCGGCTTCGCTCCCGTCAACTGACTACTATATATATATTCTACTCTACACAACTCTACCCTACCCTGCCCTGCTCTACCCTACTCTACCTCACTCTACCCCACTCTCCCCTACTCTACCCCACTCTATCCTACTCTGCCCAACTCTACCATACTCTACTCTACTCTAGCCTACTTGATAAAAAGTATCATATGTCCGTCTCCTGGTTCCAAGCTACCTCTCCACCAATTTTCAGCCAAATCAGTTCAGTCGTTCTTGAGTTATAAATTTTAATAGTGTAACTAACACTACTTTCTTTTGTATATGTGTTTATTTATATATGTATTTATATAGATTTAGACGGCACGTTTGGCGCAGTAGTTGAACAATTGACTGCTGCACTGCTTGTCACTGTTTCGATTCCCGCACGGAACATATATTTGTATGGTCTATAGTTAGGTGTTCCTGGTCTGGGTGTCTTATGTACGTGAATTTACATGTTTTGTGAACGCACCCACGACACAGAAGCTATAGCTAGTGACGGGCAACGTTTAAAAAAACTGCTCTCAGCCTAATTAAAAAATGTCTTTTGATTTAGCCTCAAAGGAAACCTTAAAAGTAACAGCTTTAGGATTTTAGCAAAGCCAAAAGTCAGCAATATCGCCTCATAGACCAATTCTTTGTGCATTGTGCATCAGCAGAGTTTTGGACCAAACATCCGGAATTTCCGCAGGATACCCGGAAAGCATAAGCTTCCGATTTCGGTGCACCAAAACTGCAAGTATCTGGCGAACCAAAAGCGAGCTTTGCTTGAATTCTTAATCTTGGTTCCCTGATATTTGCAGTTGAGTTAACTGCGAATAGGTTTACTGTATTCTCACAAAGGCATAGCTTTGAACAGTTCAATGATCTACTATGGCTCGTCTCCTTGAATTTATATAAATAATTTACGCAGCGATAAATGCTGTGTACTTTATGGGCGGGTTTCTACTCATTTTGTGATTTACGTATAGTGAATAATACAATCCTTTTGTAGGATCCCCTTTCGAAGTGCACTGCTTTTAAATAATGCTTGTTAGTGACCGATAGAAACGCGATTTGTAGTCGAAACCGTATTGAATTTTCGGCACCTCTTTCAGTTTCTGCCGTTTTCGAAGCTGAAACCGCAACTAACGTGGTAAAAGAAAAGCTGACAAAAAAATAAAAATAATATTTCGATACAGTTATCCTTAACTATATTTCGATATAGTTATGCTTCTTCTAGTTTGGCATCGTTTGTTTTGGTATGGTCATGTGAAGAGGAGGGATGAAACACATGTTACTAAAAGAGTTATGAGTTTACATTTGGATGGATGGAGAGGGACGCCAAAGAAGAGATGGATGGATTGTGTGAGGAGTGATATGAAAGAAAAGGGAGTTAGTGATAACGTGACGGGTGACAGGACAGAATGGAAGAATAAAACGTGTTGCGCCGACCCCAAATAATATGGGATAAGAGCAGGAAGATGACGATGAACTTTTCTAAAATACTAAATAGTCGGAATTTTAGATATCTATCACAACCGTCAGCTCAGACGCTACGCTGTTTTGGTTGAGCCGAATATTCAGCCCGTTTTTGGCCGAAACCGACCTTTACGTCGATCTCTACTTGTAAAGACTTGGGCGGATTCCCTTTCCAGTTCCTTTACACGTGACGTGATGACCAACCGCTAATAAATCAGAGGTAGTGTCCGGAAACTAAATCCTAATAAAGCATATATCCAATACTGGCATTTTATAACTCGGCCCGATTTGATGATCGGAGTTTTGAATTGGGTATAATAATATTCCACAATTATCACACAACGTCATCTTGTCCCAAACTAAGCAGAGCTTGTGTTATGAGTACTAGGCAACTGGTAAACATACTTCCATAATTAATATTATAAATGTGAGAGTAACTCTGTCTGTCTGTTACGCTTTCACGGTTAAACTACTAAATCGATTTTGATGAAATTTGGTGGATATAGGCTAATTTTTATCCGTCTTCGACTTCGCGTCCGCAATAACCAACGTTCACGCGGACAAACTGACAGAGGCTAGTTATAGATAAATTACACCCAGACACAGAACAAATGATCGTGCTCATCACGCAAACATTTGTCTTGGGTGGGAATCGACCCACGACCTCTGGCGTAGCAGTCAGGGCCACTACCCACTAGAGCAACAGGCCAGTCAATGGAAAAACTTGCCACTTTTCACTGTTCCACTCCGCTCAGCTCCTTTTCAGTGAATTGGAAACGCATTCTTACGTTTACTCTGCCCATCAATCAAAATAAAATGTATTACGAAAAACAGGACATAATTAGGCTGTTTATTTTATTAATGGCAATGGTACTGTCTAGACTAGATTAGATTACCTAATACAAGTTAGTTGGTGATCTCACTGAGTTGAAGCTATCAGGGTTGGATTGTGATGCGTTGATGAAAGGTGATGTCGCTGGAATGTCTCTGTGGAAGCGATTAAATCTGTATTTACAACATGTTACATATTAAGCGCATGTCTTGAAAGTACGTACGGCGTTGCGTGTTACATGGCATCCACGTGGACATCCCACCCATACTTACAAAAAGTCAAGTTAAGACTTAAGTCAAGAGTAACGTTACTTCTAGGCAAGTGTGCATCGTCGACCACATCATCGCTTACAATTAAGTGAGATAGTGGTCAAATGCAAGACTATCAAAAAAACGAGTCGGACTCGCGTACTGAGGGTTCCGCATAAACATACCTATGAAAACAGTTCGATTCCCAAATTGAGTTACGAAGATTTTCCGAATTGTAAAAAAAGTTTTTTTTTGTGACATAACTACAAATTTACAGTTTTCAGATTTATTCCTATATCTATCTATACTATAAGACCTTGCTTTATGCCAAATTTCGGGATTTTGGGTCAACAGGAAGTACCCTATGAATTTTGATTCCTTTGTGAGTGTTGAAATGTATGTTTTTGCGACATATACGGCCGTATCTTTTTTTTCCGTTAAGTTAAAAGTTTGATTTTTTCACAGCTTGGGACCGCAGATTTGAGTTAAATTTCAACTCGATGCCTCCTCGCGTTTCTGAGATAAAGGGTCTTGACAGACAGAGAAACAGACAGACAGACGGACAACAAAGTGATCCTATAAGGGTTCCGTTTTTTCCTTTTGAGGTACGGAAACCTAAAAACAACATCACGATAAAAAAAAAAACCCTAACGCCACAAAACTTTGGTTTTGTCATAAAATTACTATAATTCAGAGCATATTAGAACACAAGTCAGCACAACCCGTCGAACAACGTATAACGTAATACAGAAGCCATTCATTCTACTCAGAGGTTAATAAGAGGACATGGTAACCAAGTTAATTAGCACTAGAACTTGCCTTTGATACCCGTAATGCCGACGGTAATGAAGGTAGATGCTCGGTACATGGTAAAGTAATATCACGAGTTTTTCTCCCGAATTTCTCAAAGGCTGTGTAGTAAGATGAAGGCAAATTTTGTGTGGAAACCGGCATGTCCTAGAACCAAAAATTCGAAGACATGTGACATCTACCTACTCGCACTGGGCCCGCGTGGTGGATTACGGCCCATTCCCTCTACTAGAGAGGAGGCCTGAGTCCCAGCAGTAGGAACATTAAAAGGCTAATTATGCTTATAACAGGTCTCTTTCGACATCAGAAGTCTAGACTCCCTGTAATGGGCAATTTTCCTTAAGGAAAAATAGAAATTAAATAACTGCATTCCTTGGAACCGCAATCCTTTCGTGACTTACATTCTTGTAACATTTTCAAACATTGAAGTGTCCCCTGCGTATTTAACCTGACCTTTTTGAAATACATTAATAATAAGGTCAACGTATGTCCTTTTATTCGGCATTTTCGCTTGCAATCGTTACCTTTTGTCACCTATGATTCATCCTTTACATGTATTAACATAATATATATTATGAAAACCGTGGGTATCAGTGTTTCCACATGGACGTCATCCATCAAAGCGTTCACATTTGCTAAATACAATACCAATCGGTCATCTACCTTGTCCAGCGTGGTCATTTCTCGGCATAGGATTAAATTAAGTCCCGTGTGCTTACAAAACAGTGAAGGGATATATCGTGTGTAAACGGCACGTCTTGAACAGAAATTCTATGGCATGTGATATCCAACAAGCCGTACTGAGCCCGCATGATTGGCAACTTCTCATCGAGAAGAATACTGTAACTGACATGGAGCACAGTAACCAGGTATCGGAGCAGTGTGAAAATTATATTATTATTTGGTAAGACACGTTAGCTGATGCGTGTGTTTCAAATAGTTTAGTCTATCCAATGACCTTACAGCCACTAGACATCTAACAAAACGGCGCATGTCTGTCAACATATATGATTATAGATCTGATGTCTCAACTAATCAGAACGCAGTACCCCGCTCCCCCGTACCTCGGCTAGTTGACAGAATTGTTTTGGTGAGCTAGTTCAACCATGGGGCGTCTAGTGGCTGTAAGGTCGTTGAGTCTATCCAACGACTTTTGAAGCAGTTCAGTTTTTTCAAAGTTTTGGTTCTGGGTCATGCCAATTTCCTCACGTTTTCCTTCACCTTTTTGAAAGTAGTCATGATGACACAAAGTAAAGCACTTGCCTGCGTTTAAATACACGACACTGGTCCACCACTGCCCTCTGAAAAAAACCCGAATATAAGATTTTTGAAGTCTTTTGTCGTTTGAGTCGTGTAATCGTGATGTTACTTATTAAATACATCAAAATTCCGGTGTGGGAGAGACACGGAGCTATACAGGCCGTATACCACTATCCTTTTCTCACATCAGATTCATGATGATTTTAAGAGGTCTTGGTAGGGCTCCTGAGGCCGTATCAAGACGTGATATGCTATACACCTTATATATAGCTTCATCCCTTTTACAGATCAGTTTTGGTCGTAAAATGGATCGTGTTAAGAACTAGTGGTACACATAATACATCTGTCGTTTGTTTCAATCTTTGTCACATCATCGATACTAAATCTTGATTAACCCGTCGTCGCTCGTAACAATAACGGACCGTCAATATAAGGGACAGTTTCGTTCGTACGACACAACGAACTACTAATCGTAGGGGTTATAAGGTCATGACCCATTTCCCCCCCTTCGTAACTTCGTTGAAGTAAGGGGAAGCACGTTGAATACTGTAGGCGCATTATTGTAGTTTTCTTTTTTCATTAATTCTTGAGCTCCATGAAAATATTTAGTTGTATACGTTGCAGTTTTCAGTTTGGGTTTTAAAACTGAAGGCAGGTAAAACAAAAAAAAATGTGCGCTTCACCATCAACGCAGTTCAGCACTAGTTTACGTCATTTAAAAAAAGGTGGTTTTTTATCAGTAAAAGTCTGATACACCCTTTCGCTCCACCCAAGAACGGGGTAAGTCATTTGATGATTTCCCATGTCGAAAAAAAAGTCCCATCTGCGATGCTTGTGGTATTTTAAAGTCCATTGGCGGTGATGACTACTTACCATCAGTTAGGAGACCAGCTTTTTTCCATCTTTTTTCTATAAGATCTTTTTTAGGGTTTCGTACCTCAAAAGGAAAAATCGGAACCCTTATTGGATCACTTTGTTGTCCGTCTGTCTGTCTGTCAAGACCCTTTATCTCGAGAACGCGTGGAGTTATCGAGTTGAAATTAATACCATAAACTAAAATCTGCGGTCCCTTGAAGCTGGGAAAAAATCAAACCTCTAAGTTAACAAAAAAAAAGATACTTACGGCCATTTATGTAGCTAAAAAGTACATTTCGACACTCTCAAAGAAATATAAATTTATAGGGTACTTCCCATTGACCCAGATTCCTGAAATTTTACACAAAGCAGGGTCATATAGCACAGGTCTAGGAATAAATCTGAAAACAGTAAATTTGTTGTTATGTCACAAAAAAACTTTTTTTACAATTCGGAAAAATCTTCGAGACTCCATTCGGGAATTGAACTATTTACATAGGTAAGTTAGTACGGAACCCTCAGCGCGCGAGTCCGACTCGTACTTGCCCAGTTTTTTTTTTCTATTGATAGGCTTGCGCTTGACCACTATCTCACCTGATAGTAAACCAGGATGTGGTCGTCGTTGGAGCACTCTTGCCTAGAAGTAGCCTATTCACTCTTGACTTAAAGACCCCTAGGTTGTAGCTACGAGGGTCATTCAATAAATACTTAGCCTACAAAGAGTAAACAAAAATTTTGGAAAAGTGGCAATTTATTTTTCAACATAGTCTCCTTTTAGTTCGATACACTTAGCCCAGCGATGCTCCAACTTTTTTAACCCGTCGGAAAAATATTTTTTGTCAAACTCTGCAAAATAGGCCTCCGTGGCGGCGATGACCTCCTCATTCGATCCATATCTATTCCCGGCGAGTGATTTTTTCAGATTAGGAAACAGAAAGAAGTCACAAGGGGCCAAATCTGGAGAATACGGTGGATGGGGCAGCAATTCGTAGCGTAATTCGACCAATTTGGCCATGGCAGCGGCAGACGTGTGAACCGGTGCGTTGTCGTCGTGAAACAGCACTTTTTTCTTCGCCAGATGGGGTCGTTTTTTCTTTAATTCGACGTCGAATCGGCCCAATAAATCGGCATAGTAAAGCCCTGTAATTGTTTTACCCTTCTCGAGGTAATCGATGTAGATCACACCTTGTGAATCCCAGAAAACGGTGGCCATAAATTTTCCGGCCGATTTTACAGTTTTCGCCTTCTTTGGAGCACGTTCCCCGGTCTGGATCCATTGTTTTGATTGCTCCTTGGTCTCTGGTGTGTACCAGTGGATCCAAGTTTCATCGACGGTCACAAAACGACGCAAAAACTCCGCTGGATTCCGCTTAAACAGCGCCAAACATGTGTCTCCGATGTGGTCTCACGGTTGCGCTTGTTTTCTGGTGTGAGTAAACGCGGCACCCATCGCGCCGACAGCTTTCTCATGCCGAGTTCCTCGTGAAGAATATGATGCACTGTTCCTTCTGAAATGCCTACAGTCTTAGCTAGCTCCCGAACCTTCAATCGGCGATCTGCCAATACGAAATCATGGATTTTTTTTAATGTTTTCCTCCGTAGCAGCTGTTTTCGGTGCACCTGGACGTGGTTCATCAAAAACCGACGTACGGCCACGTGCAAACTCATTGAACCAATTCTTGACGGTGGCCATCGATGGAGAAGAGTCACCGTACACAGCATCCAAGCGCTCTTTGATTTCGATGCGCGTTCTCCCTTCCAAAAATAGGAATCGAATCACCGAACGATATTGCCCTTTTTCCATTTTTGTAAAACCGATCGACACGTTCGCTTCCATAAGTTGTCAAATTAAAACAAATGAAGGGATTGGAATGAAAATTTGAAAAAAGAATTAAAAAAGAATGTGCTACACTGTGGTAAAACTCTTTTGAAACTACAGCGCCCTCGGCGATGAGACTAGGTACTTATTGAATGCACCTCGTATCAGGAAACAAAGACCCCGGCAGGGAATTCCACTCCTTAGCCGTACGTGTTCCCAAAACGTTTAGTGCGTAAGGATGGGATGTCCACCATGTGCCGTTGGCGCGTCGCCGTACGTCTGGTGGTCCGATGATGAAACGGGCTTGGCGGAATTAAGTTATGCAATTCCGACGCACACCCCCCGAAATCTCCAATCTGAATGCCATGACCACCATGAGTGGTATTTTGGTCAGTAACACCGAGGCGCTGCTGGCCTTCCTTGAGGAGCTGTGGTGTATCGAATGACGCATTTGTCCCACCCGTACGCAAAATAGGCGCTTTAGTCGTGGAGTTGCGGACACCAGCCCGAAATACAAATACCTTTAGGTAAGACCAGATTTTTTACCATATAGGTATGGGGATGGGGATTTGACGGGTGCAGGATGTTGATTGGGTAACCTGTATCTGTAGTGCCTGTGTATTAGAGGAAGTTTAAACGTCGGTCTACATTGGGTACACGTGGGCCTCCTACGCCGATCTGAGCGCGTCGGTCTCTATATAATTTATATGGCAACTAGACTTAGACTACATTAGATCCACGCCACGCGACGTCGTTCTATGTACAAATCAGGTGTGGTCCACGTGTGTGTCGGTTTAATGTAGGTCTAGATTAAAAGTGGCGCCAGTGACTGAAAAGTTGTAAAGGAATCTTTTGTATCCATGTGAAGAGGAGGGATCAAACGCATATTAGAGTATACATGTAGATAGATGGACAGGGAGAAGGAGGCCAAAGAAAAGATAGATTGTGGGAGGAGTGATATAAAGGAGTTACTGATAGCGTGACGGGTGGCAGGGCAGAATTGCAGGAAAAAACCGGACAAGTGCGAGTCGGAGTCGCGTACTGAGGGTTCAGTACAAACTTACCTATGAAAACAGTTCAGTTTTTGTGACGTAACTACAAATTTACAGTTTTCTGATTTTTTCCTATACTTGTGCTATATGAGACCTTGCTTCATGCCAAATTTAAGGATTCAAGGACAACGGCAAGTACCCTATGAATTTTGATTCCCTTGCGAGTGTCAAAATATACGTTTTTTGCAACATTAACGGCCGTATCTTTTTTTTTTCGTTAACTTACAAGTTTGATTTTTTCACAGCTTCAAGGGATTGTAGACCTGAGTATTATATTTTTAATTTCTACTCGATTTTACCACGCGTTCCCGAGATAAAGGGTCTTGACAGACAGACGGACAACATGGTGATCCTATAAGGGTTCCGTTTTTTTTTCCTTTTGAGGTACGGAACCCTAAAAACGTGTTGCACCGACCTCACGTAATATGGGGCAAGGGCAGGAAGATGATAATAAATAACCTGTCCCAGTATTATGAAATAAGATACCAGGCTCGCATATCCACGTGTAGTCTGTACTCAAACAAAACTGTGCAGAGGAATGCCGTAACGAATCAACACCTACATGCATTAGATCCTGATGATATCATCACTATGATTCAATTCCAAAAATAGACCCTATGTGCTAACTAATAAGGTTTACTAAAACACCTTGAACTAACCGACCTTTGGTTTTGTAAATTGAAACTTATTTACATGAGGTTATGGTTCGTTTTCTTCTGTGCGTAAGAATAACTTTGAGTCAACCTTTTTGTAAATTGAACTTTTTTGCGTAAAGTTAAGGTGGTTTTTGCTTTGAATTCGAAAGATTTGTTTATTGTATTGCTCATCTAAAAGTATCGATATCATTTGTTACTTCGTTTAACCGTTTGACTGCCAACCGACTTCAATGTAAAAAAACACTGAAAAGTGCAAAATAACTTTAATTTCGGAAGTCGGTGTTTCTATAATAGTTTGGTCTGTTCGTTGTTTAACACCGACTTCCGAAATTAAAGTTATTTTGCACTTTTCAGTGTTTTTTTGTTTACATTGTAGTCGGTTGTATTTTTTTTGTAAAAAGTTTGTATTTTACACTTTTTAGTTATGGTACCACCACTAAAAAGTACCCCTCAGCATATTTAAATACCTTATAGTCAGAGTGCATCTCATGACAATTCTAATAATGCCAAACACGGTAAGATAAAATTAATTTATTACAGAGTTCCAATGCCTAATTTCAGGCTTCATCATCAGATCAGTTCGATATATTCCCCTTCTTCTTTCAGTCAGTCATCGACTACACGTATAAATTAAGCAATTTTACTTGTTACGACAGTTCTGCTGTAATCCTTTGAGGAGTTCTGTTCCATATCTTCGAAGTTCATAATCAGATCATAACAATATTTCTATGGGACCAACTCTGAAGCATAACCTTTCAATCAAAAAAAAAATTTTTCAAAATCGGTCCACAATTGACCGAGAAATCAGTGAAAATAAATTAAAAAAAAAAAACAAATTCAGCCGAACATAGAACCTCATCCTTTTTGAAGTCGGAAAGATAAGGTAGAAAAGTATCTTTCACATCCTTAGCGGAATAACCACTACTTGATTGATGTCTTATCAGTTGAATTGTTAACTTACTGATTACTAGATATTAGCATGACGACTAAAGATAATGATGGTGCATCTTTCACACTACAATCAATTGATATCAAAATTTCAAAAGGAATTAAAATATAATATGGGCTCTTATAAAACGTTAGAAGCTAGTGCACGGTTTCAATTGGTCTTTCCTATAGAGAAGAACCGGCAAGAAACTCCATGGTTACTCTTTAAAAAATGATTGATTTTAAAATATTTCCCCATTACAATATTATAAGGAATGACAGGACATTTGTAGACTTGAACATTGTAGACTGATCGGACGGACTGAACGGACTGAACGGACATTGTAGACTGGTCAGCATTGTACTTACCAGAAAGCACAATAATAATAAACTTCGCCAGCGACTTCGTGTGAATATTTTACTAAAAACTTGTAACATCCTTTAAATCGTATTTTGAGAGTAGTTTTGAAAAACTAAAATCATCATCATCATCATTTCAGCCGAAAGACGTCCACTGTTGAACATAGGCCTCCCCCAAGCGTAGCCACACCGACCGGTCCTGTGCATCTCGCATGACCATGACCTTGTGAGGGTCGCGGGAATCCAATGGATGAAAAAGTAATAATGACAGTCTTTATTCATTTTGATTGGAATGTCTGCCAAGTTTCAAATATATTAACCCAAGAAATAAGAATCCTCCATACAATCTTTAAACCCCCACCAATTGTTATATTTGGAGTAGTTTTGAAAACAAATAATGAGAACCTTTATCATTTGTGTTAAAGCCAAAATAAAAAAATAAATTTAAAAAATAAAAAAAACCGACTGCGAAAAAAAGTACTTTAAATAAAAACTGAAAAGAAAAAACAAGTATAGTCCAGTAGCGTAGAAACCAATTTAATTGCATTAATTTAAACAAATAAAATAAAACAAACAATAAATACGGAACAATATAGATTGCAACAGTTATTTTTTTCTTATCTTAAATTATGGTGTCTTACAGTCGTTATGTTGGTTTTTTTTTAACGTCACCTATCTAAGAACACTTGCGTTATCAAGACGAATATAACGATATCTTAATTATATAAATCCGTTCAGCGGTTTGGAAGATATGAGGTAATAAATAATATTACATACATACAAGATACGCGCGATAAACATAACCCTTCTTGCAGTCGGATAAAAAGCCAATGATCACCAATCCACCAATCCAACCAACCAATCACTCGACGATGATCGACGTCATCTTTCGATCATCACTCGAATAGTACTTTATTTTAATAGTATTTTATTTAATTTTTTCTTTTACCAAGTACCTAGTAGGTAAAAGAAAAAATAAAATAGGTCTATTTTTAAAAAAATAAATATACGCGTACGCAAAGCAATCTCCACTCTTTCGACGAGCGCTCAAGATCCGTGCCAATACCAGCACCACCCTTAGTTTTGGCAAAAAGGTGAATCATTATGAAAGGACTATTTGGTATTTGCATAACTACTTTAAGCTGTTGATCCCCGCATTAACGCCGGCGTTCACGCGCCATTGTCTTACTATTGTGTCTCTAATTACGCACTCAAAAGGTTAAATTTATATTCGAATGCGTCAGAAGTCTAATTAATTATTTATTCAAAAAAAGTTTGGTAACATCCAAATGCCAAGCATACCTTACAACTCTACTGAAAACACGTCAAAGCAAAAAGGGAAACGTGATTTATATTTACGTGAACCCGCAACCAGTGTCGGATCAGCCATGTAGGAAGAGTAGCAAATGCTACAATACGTTCCAAATAAGAATAGGATCGATTTCCATGTTGTGACGTCACGTCATACTGTCAAATCGCAAGAAATTGGGCAAAATTGAAGAACTCCGAGATGAGCAAAATTGAAAAACTGGATTCTGATTAAACTATTTTCGTTCACAGTTCGTAAATAAATCAAATTTTAAAAATTTATTTTTTTGCTTACCATTAATAATACCTGTATGACTAACCAATTCCGCATTTTCCATGAAGACAAATCCATCAAGCGAGATAGTGCTCAAGTACGAGCCTATAAAAAAAAAAAAAATATGCAACTGCCTATGGACCCAATCGCTACATAAGGGCCCCGCGGCCTGTTAGAAAAAATCAGCTATAGATGTTTTTTTCTTGTTATCATTTATAAAGATTTAGAGGACCCGACTTACCAAGTGGTAGGTCGTAGGTTCAAACCTAGCCAATTTTCAAGATTTCGTCACCACTGCTTTCAAAATGGTGAAGGAAAACATCATGGCGTGTCCTAGAACTTAAAATTTAAAGACATGTGATAATCTCTAATCCGCACTGAGCCCGCGTAGTGGATTACATTACAGCCCATTTCGGCACCTAGAAAGGAGGCCTGAGTCCCAGCAGTGGGAACATTACTATTATGCAGATCTCTTTCGACATCAGAAGTCTAGACTCCCAGTAATGTGCAATTTTCCTTAAGCTGTTGATCCCCGCATTAACGCCGGCGTTCACGCGCCATTGTCTTACTATTGTGTCTCTAATTACGCACTCAAAAGGTTAAGGAAAAATAGAAATTAAATAACTGCATTCCTTTCCTTGGAACTACCATCCTTTCATGACTTACATTCTTGCAACGTTTTTAAAACAGGAATTACATGACTTGTTTCCGCTATCACCTTTCTACCAAAGTCAAAGTCAAAAGTTTTTATTTCACATAGACCTACATGGGCACTTACAAAACGTCAGAAGCTAGTGCACGGTTCCAAATTGGTCGTTTCCTATGGAGAAGAACCGGCAAGAAACTCCATGGTTACTCTTTTAAATAAGTGGTTGTTTACAATATTTTCATATTAAGTACAGTATTAATAGACATTATGTAAGAACAGTGTAGACCAGTCAATATTGTAACCAAAAGCACAATAAAAATAATCATATTAAAAAAAAAGTGAGTCGTAATAGGAAGTAACCTAAGAATTCGCGGAGTCTACAGTGTTCTCACATTCACATTATAAAAAAAAGAGGCTATATAAAAAAAGCAAGAAAAATAAATAATTAAAATTATCAATAAACTAGCTGTGCCCCGCGGTTTCACCCGCGTTTTTCTCGTTTCCGTGGAAATACCGAGATAAATATAGCCTCCCTCAATAAATGGACTATTGAATATTTAAACAGTTTTCATATCAGATCAGTATTTCCCGAGATTACCGCGTTCATAACAAACAACCAAACTTTTCAGCTTTATAATATTAAGAAAAATATAGATTAAGTTAAATTGTATAAGTCGCAGGCAATAGCTGTTTATCTGTTCGACATTCAGCCAGACATAAGAATTACGACTATAGGCGGGAGTGTCCGTCCACTTTAAACCGGGTTAAAGTATTATTTTAAAGTACTTCTGAGTAAATAATATTTTTTGTTTTATTTTCTTGTGGCAGAAGAATATATTGATTGTTTCCGCAACCTGATCTTGACAACGCGACATATAGTTGGCCGTGCGAAAAACAGTCTTGCCGTAAATCTAATCCTACATATTTAAATGTTTGCCCCTGTGATTTATTTATCGTTACGGCAAAAGATAATTTAATTGGGAATTGGACTCTTTTAAAATGAAAAGGCAAATCATTTGGAATCATTGGGATCCGAGGTATAAGTACTGTTTGACCAACCGCTGGACCAGTCAAAACTGTTGCAACGATCACGTTATTGCGAAGAAATTTAACCTGAAGTCGAGTCCCGTTACATAAATTTGGTGGCTTAAGATTTCTAAGTAAAATAATTGGGGCACCAATTTTTAACTTGAGAGAATGTGGGGGGAGGCCACTCGGGTTTAAAGAATTAAGAAATTCCTGTGGATACTGGACTGCATCTTCTTGATCTCATCAACAAATATATTTCGAAAAAGATTATTACAGGATTTTATGTTGATAAAATCTCTATGGCCCATAACTCATTAATAGGTACCAACTCTTAACATCTTACACACGTGATAACTTTTAAACGAAATATCCGATTGAGATGAAACAAAAAGTATTTTACTTCTACATAAATACTCTTGATAACATAATGCTTAATTTCGATAAAGATGAGTCTTCAGACGATTTAATAATTATTTTGAACACAAAATCGGTTATTGTGATTAAACCATGATAGCTAGATATATGTTCTCGCGGACTTTTTTGTAGGTCTTAATGGGATCTACAAACCCGTAGTACATTATTTTGTTCTATTGTCAATAGTTTTTGCAGCGCACGCAAAAATAGGTTTTCGATTTTACACCTTGTGTTACAAAATAGCAATTTTATTACGGATCCCTAATTTTGAAAAAAAAAACATAGCCTATAGCCTTCCTCGATAAATGGACTACCCAACACTGAAAGAATCATTCAAATCGGACCAGTAGTTCCAGAGATTAGCGCGTTCAAACAAACAAACAAACAAACAAACAAACTCTGCAGCTTTATAATATTATAGTATAGATGACATGTCAACAAAATAAATTACTAACGAATTTATGGTGGATGGCGTCTAATAATATAAAAAATATTGCAAAAGCAATGTGTTAGATGAAGAAAAAAAAAAAAGTATATATTACATCATACCATCGGACAACCCGGCGTACGGCGCGTGTCCACCCTTACGTTCTTAACACCTCTACGGTCCGGACTAACCGTTGTTTATACCGCGTACATCGAGGAACAATTTGCCTGCAGCGGTCTTCTCGTCCAATTATAATTTAAGTATCTTCAACGCTGGAGTGAATAGGTTCTTAATAAACTAGTGCGATTCATCATCAACGATTGCATCATTGATTACCATCAGGTTAGACCGCAGTCAATCAGTCGTCTCTTAGCTGCCAGTGCCTTTCTATTTTTAATTAGTCTTTTTAAATTGTAATTTTTGAGTTGGATCACTGTTATTTTAATGGTGCTTTATGCTTGGCAAAATTTTGCTACAGGCCCCAAGCTGCCTCAATCCGGCACTGCCCTCAGTCCCGCATGCATCTCTTTATTCACCTTGTTTGTTTGCCTCGAAAAGGTTACAGTCGGTCAACAGTCATTATCATCACAAAGAGGTACGTTTTGTACATAAAGTAACGGTTTTTACAACGATAAGAGTAAAAGGAAAATAAACAATAAGTAAATTGTGCTTGTGTTCGTTTGCTGAACCTAAATCATGTTTTTGTAACTTTAAAATGGTCGCATATAGTGATACATTTTCTGCTTACTACAGTATTATTAAATTAAGTTATTATCAGCAACTTTCTGTCATACTTTTTTTTTATGGTGGGAACTCAGCGTGTCAGACTTTTCCTGACTAAAACCACACCTATGTTCCTTTAGTTGCCGTTTGCGTTCTAGGACCACGGGTATCTTTTCAGAAATCGACCCATGGCAGTTGTAGGTTTTGGCCCTGCTGGGCCCCTACGGTTTTGCTGACATCTCTTTGAGGTGTTCGATGACTCGGACTCGGTCTGGACGGTTACCGGACGGCCGGTCAGCGAGCTACGCATTGCCCGTGGTTCGCAAGCCCGTGCCTATGGTGGCTGGGTCTGGGGTCAGTCGGGGTTGAGGTCTTGGCAGCTAGGGCGTGAGGATGCCCGTTCCCTAACGCGTGTGGCCGTCTCCTTTGCTAGCATTTAGATCCTCAAAGAAGGGACCGCCATGATTATAGTATGCCCTAAAATTCAGTAATACTGGATTGTCTTTTTGCATCATTCTTTGCTTATTAAGCTTTACATTTTACCAAATACTGGGCAGAAAAAAAATAGTTTGGGTACATAGACACGAAAAGAAGAAAGAGAATTACATTTCAATTTCTCCTCTGCAACTCCATCTCTTAATTGAAGCCATGGAGCTCTGTGAAGATGCTTTCTGACGTACATGTATATCCTGGAATAACACATGGCGCAGGAAAAAAGACTCAATGCAGCACCAAAGACAATATTTCGGTAAAATAATACCGTAAAGTTGATGCATAATAACTTGAACTTTACATATAAAGCGATAAATTATATTTGTCCTTACAAAAACCTTGCGTTGCGGTTTCCGATAGCTATTTATAGTTTTAATGAAGCGTTGATAAAGTACTATAACTAAGCTGGATATTTGTTTTTGCAAAATATTTGCATTTTGAATGAGGAAAGTGCATTAAACTATTTGTCCCGCTTTCTGACTCGCCAATGCCATTTGGTAAAAATTTTAAAAAGTTTTTTTTTTGCACGAAACTCCTAATTCTTTTTCTAAAATAAAAGTAGAAGAAGTCTAATTTACTCCTTGTAACATTAGCTATCTACCAGTAAAAGTCTTGTCGAAATAGGTATAGTTGTTTCGGAGATTACCCGGAAGAAATAGACAGACCGACAGACAGACAGACAAAAATGTTAGATGTTATAAACAGAACACTGTGAGAACACTGCATGAGTGGTATCAAGAATTCAAGCAAAGTCAAAAACCTAAAATTAAAAAAAGAACATGAAACATTAATATACACGGAGTCTTTGACATCGACGCATTAACGAATACCACGCATCCAGTACATGATTCTGGACCAAGTTGGTTCCACAACTTGGTCCAGAATCATGTAATTTCGTTGGTTTTTACCTAATTAAAAAAAACCGCACTTTTTAAAATTTAAACTGTGTAAAATCGTTATTCTAGCCAACCCCTGATATTTTTTTTATAAAAAAAACAAAAAAATATTGATTTAAAAATTAATTAATTATAAAGTTATTGGAGTAGATAAAATCGTTATTCTAATCAACCCCGTTGACATTTTTAATTTTAAAAGAAATTCATTCATTTTTTTCAATAAAAACGTTAGAATAACGATTTTATACAGTTTAAATTAAAAAACGTAAAAATATTTAAAAAAAAACCTAGCTTTTGACCGCGGCTTCGCTCCCGTCAACTGACTACTCTACCCTACTCTACCCTACTCTACCCTACTCTACTCTATCCTACTCTACCCTACTCTACCCTACTTAAAAACCATCCTTGAACTTCAACGAACATTTAAAAGAAAGAATTGGCCAAATTGGTCCAGGCGTTGTTGAGTTATGCGCTTACCAACACATTTTGCGATTCATTAACCGACTTCTAAAAGGAGCAGGTTATATGTTCGGCTGAATGTATGTTTTTTATTTTTATTTTTTATGTATGTTCACCGATTTCTCAGTCAATTGTAGACCGATTTAAAAAAATATTTTTTGATTGAAAGGTTATGCTTCTGAGTTGGTCCCATAGAAATATTGTTATGATCTGATCATGAACTTCGAAGATATGGAACAGAACTCCTCATAGGATCACAACAGAACCGTCGTAACAAGTTTATTTGCTTTGTTTATACGAGTTGTTGATGACTGCCTGAAAGAAGAGGCAGAATATATCGAACTGATCTGATGATGAAGCCTAAAGTTAGGCACCGGAACTCTGTAATAAATTAATGTAATCTAACCGTGTTTGGGATTATTAGAATTGTCATGAGATGCACTCTGGCTATAAGGTATTTAAGTTTGGCTGAGAGGTACTTTTTAGTGGTGGTACCATAACTAAAAAGTGTAAAATAAAAAACTTTTTACACAAAAAATTCAACCGACTTCAAAGTAAAAAAAAACACTGAAAAGTGCAAAATAACTTTAATTTCGGAAGTCGGTGTTAAAAAACGAAGACACAAAACTATTATAGAAACACCGACTTCCGAAATTAAAGTTATTTTGCACTTTTCAGTGTTTTTTTTTACTTTGAAGTCGGTTGAATTTTTTGTGTAAAAAGTTTTTTTTTTTATATTATAGATAAGAAAAAACCGACGAAAAATTACACCACTGCACTGGGGGGTCCAAAATCATGTACTGGATGCATGGTATTCGTTTGTGTGTAGATGTTAAAGACACCCTGTATATTTTATATAAAGAAAAGTAAATACCCCCGCCCCCCCCCCTGGGCGTATTTCACGAGCCTCATTCCAGAATTGGTAAGAAAATGTTTATTGCCCGCATACAACTGTCTATCCAACTGATTTATTCTCGTAGCCATCTGTTACTACATCGAAGATAAATTGAAGGGCTATACTTAGCCTGTGCTTGGGATTTAAAGATCTTTTAAATGAGCAACGGAAACTGATTCAGTACAACATCGTTAAGTATGTCGAAAGATTATGCCTTTTGTGAGTGATAAACTCATTTTCTCTTTCTTTCATCATCATCATCATCATGATTTCAGCTGAAAGACGTCCACTGTTGGTTATAGGCCTCCCCCAAGTGTCGCCACAATGACCGGTCATGTGCGTCTCGCATCCATCGGATTCCCGCGATCCTCCCCAGGTCATCGGTCCACCTTGTGGGAGGCCTTCCAACGCTGCGTCTTCCGGTACGTGGTCGCCATTCCAGAACCTTTCGTCTCCATTGACCATCTGTTGTGCGAGTAATGTGCCCTGCCCACTGCCACTTAAGTTTGGCGATTCTTCGGGCTATGTCTGTAACCTTGGTTCTCCTGCGGATATCTTCATTTCTGACGCGATCACGCAAGGAAACTCCGATCATAGCCCTTTCCATTGCCCTTTGAGTGACTTTAAGCCTTCTGATGAGGCCCATTGTAAGCGACCACGTTTCGGAGCCATATGTCATCACTGGCAACACGCACTGGTCATAGACTTTCGTCTTGAGACACTGTGGTATATTGGACGAGAAGACACCGCGGAGCTTCCCTAACGCTGCCCAGCAGAGTCGGATTCGACGATTGACCTCTTTCTCGAAGTTAGACCTTCCCAACTGGACTGTCTGTCCCAGGTAAACGTAGTAGTCCACAACTTCGAGTGTAGAGTCTCCGATCTTGATAGGAGTGGGTGCTACATGGATGTTTACTCCTTCGAGTTGATAAACTCAGTGCCTATTGTGAGTTTGTCTTACGTTAACGCGATCTACACGTTTATAACGTTCAAAGCACCGATTGGCCCGCTCCAAGCTCTTAACCAATCAGAGAGCCGAACGCGGTAAACGTTTTCGATCGTTTTAACGTAAAAAAAAAGTAGAAAACTAAAACCCGACTACGACAAAAAAAAGACGCTGAAAAAGTATGAAACAAGATTTTCAAGATGCTGAAATAAACAAAGTAACTGGAAAAACAAGAATAGAAGAAAAAGAAAAGCCGTAGTCACACGCTATTAAAGTGTTTCGATTATTACCTACCTATAACGTGTGACTACGGCTTTTCTACTTTGTTTATTTCAGCATCTTGAAAATCTTGTTTCATACTTTTTCAGCGTCTTTTTTTTGTCGTAGTCGGGTTTTAGTTTTCTACTTTTTTTTATTTGAAAGATTTTGGTGTTAAATCACTGTGCTTCTATACTATTTATTTTGGTATGAATAAGTGAAGTCCTTTCAAATGATACTAAAACGACGTATTTATCTTTTTTTTTAACACTATACTTTTTGTCCACTAGAGGGCGCCACATTGAATTTTGATGATATTTTTTTATAAGTACCAGTGAAGCCCTTTCAAATGATATGAAAAACGGTGTATTTATAATTTTTTTTAAATATGACTTTTTATTCGCTAGAGGGCGTCACTTTAAATTTGAGCAATATTTTGGAAATGTACAAGTGAAGCCCTTTCAAATAATACCAAACACGGCGTATTTATCTCCTTTTTTATTTTTAACGCATTACTTTTTGTCCGCTAGAGGGCGCCATATCGATTTTTGTGACACGTCACGTAGCCTATGTTAAGCGAACAATTAAAACGGTTCTAACGATACCTCATACGTCGAGTTCCGATAAGTAGATTAGGAGCTATGAGGGAACAGATGAACATACTCACATACATACATAGCCTGTCAAAATCATAACCCTCCGTAGTCGGGTAAAAACAACTCGCATTCAGCGCACAGAGCGGGCTATACTCGGAGGTTTCTTCTGCAAGAAAACCAAGGTTACCGATATAAGTCCGAAGAATCGCCAAACTTAAGTGGCAGTGGGCAGGGCACTCGCAGAACTGGTGGTCGATTGGGCCGAAATGTTCTGAAGATGTAGTGCTGGAAGGCTTCCCGAGAATTCGATGGATGCGAGACGCACAGCACTGGTTGTTGTAGCGACACTTGGGGAGGTCTACGTCCAGCAATGGACGTTTTTCGGCTGAATATGTTGATGAATAAAGAGGAAGGCATAACAAAATTGATGAATGGATCGTGTGAGGAATGGTGTAAATGATAACATATTCATAACAGGAGGCATGGCAGAAGTTAAGGTGTGTTTACTACCTATTATTCAATGTTGCAACTACTACAGTTTGTCTGCATCACACGAAGGTAGACTGTTAGGAAATTCTAAGCTGGAAAGGCATTAAGTCCGCCTCTATTTTTGCGTGCACGAATTAAATAAAAAAAGTTAACGGTATCAAAAAACCTACCGCAAAAAACGACTAAAAAGTTCGTAACAAGCCATTTTTTAAGCAGTCTGATGCAGTTGGCGGAATTTAATTTAGTTCAGTCATAGATTTAACGCCGTTAACCAGCTGTATCGAACTGCTACAGTTTCTTAAAGCAAGGGACAACTTTTAAGTATCTAAACTACTGTGTTTTTGAAGACTTGAAAGACCACCTAGATATGGACCGTGAGCTGTCCACTGCAATATTGGCTCGCAGATTAGCAAAATGCTCGACTGACGTAGAGGCTACGTTATAGAGCGTACTGTCAGTCGTTCTAAACATGCAGTCTATGGATCACTGTACGCAGAGGGCATACAGCGTTCTGCGTGTCACATATAATAATGCGTTCAGGGTGTTAATGGAGTTGCCGGGCTACTGCAGTGCACAGAGGCAGAGATTGATGGATTTCATGCCATCATACGCAGTGTACGCGTCAGCCCCAACAGCATCCTGAAAACTATAGCGGATTGGTGGGGCATTATAGCCATTGGACAGCCCCATATCAGCATTAGGCGTATGCACACCACTGCGGCGTATAATAAATAAGAAAAACGTGTTTACTCTGTTAGTTATTATTAGATTATTTTTTTCTAAGTCCTGTCTCGTGTGTTCGTGTAGTGTTTACAATTTTTTTGTCGTTTTTTGCGGTCGGGTTTTTGACATTGCCATTATTTTTATTTCCTAGATTTTTTTGAGTAATACTTTTGAATCGTCTCTTTGTGCTCAAGACAATAAAGCAATATAAAACGCAACTGGCCGTTGAGCCTCTGGTGCGTGCTAAAGTAATATACATACGTCTAGGTACATACATATATACACTCGAAAAATCTTCGAGAAAATGAACTTCCAATGTAAAAAGATATTCAAGAACGGTTCTCTCACTAAAATATCCATCGACTTATATTCTAGCGATAGACAAGCACGTTCATGGAAACTATTTGTCAAAATACTGAAAAGTTAAAACAAAAGTTCGCTGCAGCGCTTTATTGCCATTATGTCATCTAATAAAACTATTAAAACATACAGCGCTTAGATGGCTTTTAGAGGATACTTTTTCGCGACAAAAACGTCTTAAGCGCCATGAATTTCGTAGCACTTACGCGTTTCGTTCAACATAGTGTAATGACATGTTATCCATATAGATTTTTATACCGCAGAAGCGACACAGCTTTTTGCCTACAATACTTTATTACAATAACACTCTATTTCAAAATTTAACAATAGTCCTCGGTGTAAATTCAGAAAACAACGTTTTACTACTTCAATAAATAAGTGAATTCAAAATCGTGTAAAATATTAAAACCATTTATTGTCATTAACCACTCTGAAGAATAAGTATCCTGAGTGAATGAAGATCAGGACTGCGCTGCTAATATTTAGTAACAAAACAAACAAAAACGATAAAAAACAAACTAAAAACACAGTTAAAATAGTTTTGTGTACACATCTTTTCTTTGAAAATAAACTAAATTCGTCTTATTATCTCGACTATTTCAGCTATCCTGAGTGAATCAAGATCAAGACTCTAAGATGGTAATATTTAGTAACAAATAACAAAACAAACAACAACGGTAAAAAACAAACTAAAACAGTAAAAATAGTTTTATGTACATATCTTTTCTTTGACAATAAACTAAATTCATCTAATTATCTTGACTACATATGTCAGCTATCCTGAGTGAATCAAGATTAGGACTTTATGCTGGTAATTTTCAGTAACAAAACAAACAACAACGAGAAAAAACAAACTACAACACTTAAAATAAAAAACATACTCTACAACACATTTAAAACAGTTTTATTTCTTTAAAGCCGATTTCTTTAAAAAACGTTTTCCAGCTTTAGTTATATAAATATCATCAGCTTCAAAGTGTGCAGAGCAGATACACGAATATTTTGTAGGAAACCACGTGTTTTCGCTTCTATCCTCTTGAACAATTTTGATCCATTCTTCCCTTTTCGGATGACCAGAGTGAACAAACCTGAAATATAATTATAGTGTATGAAGGACAAAATCTCAATAACAGTAATACAATTTCACACATAAGACTACAAATTCAACTGAATCTAATTTGAATAGGTACTAATCTGCACGTAATATCTAGGTTGGTTAGGTTAGGGTAGAACCTAAGTGCTAACGAATGACAGAATACCCGATGATTTGCTGACATTTCTTGCTGAGTTTTTACAGTATCGAAAAACGCACGTCGTCATAAATTCTGAAATTGACGGAATTCATTGATATTATTTATACAAAAAAGAAAAACATTAAATAAAATATTTAAAAAAAACAAACGGAATAAAACACCATGCAAAGTCTGTGTTCATTAAACCAGTTGTAGGTAAAAATCGGGTTTTTATGGGAGGGAACATCTGCATGTTTTAGTCTATGATTATAAAATGGAAAGGCTTTAAAATCAAATAATATATTTTCTAACATGCTATTACGATATTAGAAGCTATTAAATTGTTCGAACAACCAGTAATTTTACTTACATGAGTACAGAATTATTATTTACGTCCAGATTACCTTTGATTTTAATTTATTAGCGCCACTCTCACACTGCATGAACGTCAAAACTACACTAATGTCATCAATATCAAGGTGCATAGAAGACACTGCACCTGAGTCGGTTAAAGTGAGTGTACGGCACGCGTAATCTAGTGCGTAGTACATATAAATCGATGAAAATATCCCTCTTTTGTATCGAAGCAGTCGAATACTAAAGTCATTAGCGTGTAGATTATTAGCTTCACCTAAAGGCCGAATATTTTCAGCTAAATATAAACCAGTCTAAACATATTTGGTTAGGCTGTAAAAATAAACAAACCGCTAACATAGACATTGTTGCCAGATAGTCTGCGTTTCTACCTGGTTTCAAGGTGAAATTGTTCTTAGTACTTAATTACCTACCTGCCTATGATTCGGTGAATCTAGAATCTCTAAACTTTTACAAAGAACTAGCTTCTGTCAACGGCTTCGCCCGAGTAAAAGTAGATTTCTTTATACAAACTTTGGACCACCATTTTATCCTGAAATTCCTATAGGGGGTGAATTTTGAAAAATCTTCTCTTAATGCCCGCCTACGGCATGTGAAGAGGAGGGATGAAGCGCATATTACTAAAAGAGTTCTGAGTATACATGTAGATGGATGGAGAGGGAGAAGGAGGCCAAAGAAAAGATGGATGGATTGTGTGAGGAGTGATATGATAGAAAAGGGAGTTAGTGATAGTTTGACGGGTGACAAGGCAGAATGGAAAAAACAACGTGTTAAGGGCAGGAAGAAGAAGAAGAATGCCTGCCCACGCCATTTAAGGCTGAACTAGTCGCGGGCTCGAACTCGCTGATGGGTGAGGCCAAAAATTGCGATGTCTCATCTGACATTGTGTCCGACAGCGATAATATCAAGTATGAGCAGTTAGACGCTAAATTATATGCACATCGTATGGTTCGCATGCACACAAACACCGTTCCGAACTGAAATGAAATTAGACGGTGCGTAAAATCTGAGAGTAGTGCTTTGGAAAATCGAGTTTTTTGAAAAAACCACTGCATAAATCTAACACAAATAAATTGTATACAACTCTTCGATAATAAAAGTTTGTCGGTACCGACTTAGTTTTTGAGATTTTATACGATTTTTGTTACTTTTTTACACTTAAAGTTGCGTTAAAATAATCAAAAAACAGAAACTTTGTTGGCTCATAACTTGTTACGGAAATTATTTTTGTTTTTCTGTTTCCGTACAGACAAAATTAAGAATAAGATAAAACCATATCATGTTTTACTTTGGATGTACAATGTCAAACTGTGGAGTAATACCCCCCCAAAATTTGTATGGAAAAAGTGTCGACTAGTGTAACCTCGCGCGTCGTCCACTCGCGTGCCGAAGAATAGGAAATACCCGCCATGGTTTAACCGTAATCTTATAAAAATGCTAAATTTAAAAAATAAAATCAGAAAACGTTACAATACTTATAAAAACCCTATGGATAAAATCGAATTAAAAATAATTAGTAAACGATGCGATGAATTTGCAACTGTCTGCTATAATAACTATTTAAAGAAATTAGAAGATGACCTTACAAAGAACCCTAAATTATTTTGGACTTACATTAAATCCAAACGAGGCGGCTCTAGCACTTACCCTATGTCTATGACGGATGGTATAAGGACATCATCAGATGGCACAGAAATTTGCGAATTTTTTGCTTCTTACTTTTCTTCTGTTTATAGCCCGGTTCAGGGCGATTATAACTTACAAACCACTAATAACCTAAGCAACCTTCAAAACTATAGCTTGTGCTTGTCTAATCCTACTATAGACCATGAAACCATCTATAAAAAGTTAAAAAATCTAGATTGTAGTAAAGGCGCTGGGCCAGACGGTATTCCACCTATTTTTATTTATGAGTGTGCGGCCGAGTTGGTCGCTCCACTATCGCTTATTTTCAACAAGTCCTTAGCATCTGGCATTTTTCCTTCAAAATGGAAAGAGGCAAAGGTTGTGCCTATCCATAAATCAGATGATGATGATGTGGTGTCTAACTATAGACCTATATCAATTCTCTCGACTCTTGCTAAAGTTTTTGAGTCTCTCATCTGCCCGCACATTCAAAACCATCTAAAGCTGTACTTAAGTGAAGCACAACATGGTTTTGTTGAATCGAGGTCTACTGGCACTAATCTTGTACTGTTTACAGAGCTGTTGGCAGAAGCAATAGATGCAGGTTTCCAAGCTAATGTAATATATACAGATTTCAGTAAGGCATTCGATAAAGTCTCACATAACATACTGATTAAAAAATTGCAAGCGTACGGTATCACTGGATCATTGCTTTCATGGTTGAGCTCGTATCTTGTGGATCGGTCTTTCTTTGTAGTGGTGAACGGATTCCAATCTACTTCGCGTTATATCTCATCTGGCGTGCCACAAGGATCTCATCTGGGTCCTGTTCTATTTAATTACTTCATCAATGATATTCCTTACTGTTTTCTACATTCAAATATCTTTATGTACGCCGATGATTTAAAATTTGTTAAAATTGTTAAAAATAAAGACGATGCCTATGAATTACAGAGGGATCTAGACAGGCTCGTTCAATGGTGCGATAACAATGCAATGCACCTTAATGCACGAAAATGCTATCATGTAAAATTCTCTAGAAAGCATACTTTAGTAGAACATAGCTATTATGTTAAAGGTGATAAAGTTGGTGAACTGAACACAATAAGGGACCTTGGCGTTACATTTGACAGGAAACTAACTTTTATTCCACACGTAGACTGTATTATAAAAAAGTCTTCTAAAATGCTGGGTTTTATCTTAAGAAATACGAAACAGTTTAGAAGTAGTAAGACAAAAATCATACTCTATAATTGCCTGGTTCGTAGCGTGTTGGAATATTGTAGCGTGGTTTGGCGACCGCACTATGCTGCACATTCGTTGCGTCTAGAACGTGTTCAAAAGCGTTTTCTGTGGCATCTGGCGTTTTCTAGGGGCTTAGCTAAGAAGATACGTTCTTATAACAATAGATTGAGACATTTCAAAATGATTTCCCTAGACAAGCGCCGACGTCTAAATGACGCGACGTTTGTGTGCAAAGTTATGGCTCACAAGATTGACTGTCCACAAATACTGAGCACTTTCAATTTCCGTGCACCTTCAAGAATTCCTCGCAGCCAGATAACACCACTGCGTCCACCGCAAAGAAAAACGGTTTTAGGCTCCAATTCTCCTTACGCGAGATTTTGCAAGGTGGTTAATGGTTGTAGCGACATAATTGATCTGCATTTTAACTCTTTAAGCCAGTTAAAAAACAATATTTATAAATATCATCTCGATCTGGATTAGACATTTATGTGGTCGCGTGTTTTCAGTAATAATTTTAGATTAGATTAGTTTAGTTAAGTCTGCTTTTGTTTGTCTCTCTCATTATGCAACTTATCCTTAAAGCATGCGGAGTTTACCTATAAGTGATTGTTACACTATTGTACTCTATTTTATTGCATGTTACCTTTAGCTTAATACCAGTGTAAACAATTGTTGGTGAACCAATAAATAAATAAATAAATAAATAACCTCAAGCGGAAGTCGACACGGGTTGCGCAGGGTTAGAGCGAGTGACTGATGCGCTGAAAATTTATCCCGTGCGAGAAACGTAACCGCGGCATTGGTTTCAATTCCCGCACGGAACTAATTTTATATGAGGTGTTTTTTTTTTGGGTTGGATGGCATTACTTATCTCTTCTGGCTCTGGGTGAAGAGAGAGTGTCAGATTTTTACTGCCTAAAACCAACCCGTGTTCCTCCAATTGTCTCCAACTCTTTCGGATAATCCTGCCTGGGAGTACATTCCCTTGAATCAATTTTCTTGCTAAGCTTAAGTTAAGCTTGGTAGAAACAAAGTCTCTAATATAAATAACCACAAAATAAACACAACTTAGCTGACATAAAGTTCGGGGGTACAGGATTCCCCTGCTCCCAGCGCGTCAGAACATAGATTAGATAAACTGGAATAACTAATATAAACAGTCGCTAATCAGTGCTGGCTTCCGGAGCACCACAATTCCACAACGTTGTATGATTAATATGTAGATACAAGCTTTTGTTTTGGACGCGTCCACAAAATAATGTATTTTGTGGCTGGCTGGCAATAGGCGGCCACAAGCGGGGCACGCCTCCACCGTATACTCCACCGTGTCCTCCGGGCGGTCCACATAGTGGTGACACCCGGGTTTTGTTTCCGCCTGAATCCGATGCAGGAACTTTCCGAACTTGCCATGTCCGGTGAGGACCTGCGTCATGCGGAAGGTGAGGACGTCGTGTTGTCGCACCAGCCACTCCTTAAAGAGGGGGGACTTACTGCCGTGATTATGGCGTGCCCAGCACTGGGTTGCGACAGTCGCTGTCGCCATTTCACCATGAAACGTTTCGTGCGTTGCGCTCTCTGATTGGTTAAGAGCTTGGAGCGGGCCAATCGGAGCGCTGAACGTCATTAACGTGCCGATCGAGTTTATTTAAAACAAACTTGCACAGGGAATTAATTATTGACATAACTAAGTATAGGCGAAACTCATACATGGTGCGAGTGAGTAGACTTTAATATTTTTTGTAAAGAGTCTGTTCTCATTTCCCACTAAAACGCACTCGGCTGAATGCTGACTTTTTAAAAAGTGCATAGTGCTAATTGTACTTAAATGATATAATTATTCTTTTTAGGGTTTCGTAGCTCAAAAGGAAAAAACGGAACTCTTTTATGATCACTTTGTTGTCCCTCTGTCAGTCTGTCTGCCAAGACTCTTTATCTCGGGAACGCGTGGACGTAGCGAGTTAAAATTAAAAACATATACCTACTTAGATCTGCGGTCCCTTGAAAGTGTGAAAAAATTAAACTTCTGAATTAACGAAAAGAAGAGATAGGGCCGTTTATCTCACAAAAAACGTGTATGTCGACAGTCTCAAGGGAATCGAAATTCACAGGGTACTTCCCGTTGACTTAGAATCCTGAAATTTGGCATGAAGCAATGTCTCATAGCACAAGTACAGGAAAAAAAACTGTAAATTTGTAGTTACGTCACAAAACAAAAAACTTTTTTTCCGATTCGGAAAAATCTTCGTAGCTCAATTCGGGAATGGAACTGTTTTCATAGTTGTAAGTTTGTACGGAACCCTCAGTGCGCGAATCCGACTCGCACTTGCCCCGTTTTTTTTATCGTACTTGTGATCCTAAGTTTTCTACTACTTTTTCTGTTTCTACCCGTGAGAACCTGTAAATGGCTCAGTGTCTCATATACTATTGTTATTCCTTTGTTATAGCTTTTTTTTTTGCTATTGGTAGGCTCGCGTTTGACCACTATCTCACCTGATGGTAAGCGATGATGTGGTCGACGATGGAGCACGCTTGCCTAGAAGTAACCTATTCACTCTTGACTTAAAGACCCCTAGGTTGTAGCTATCAGGGAACACAGACTCTGTTGGTTCTCGTCCGATTAACGTTTTAACCGCCTAAGTTAGATTCACCACTCTCGCGTAATCCCGTTTATTCCGTCTATGGGGATTGAAGAGCTAAACGAGATGGAGTACCCAGTCGCGAACACACGACCCTGGCGAATAGGACACGGAAACACTCGTCGGAGCAATCTGACGCAAGCGGCTAAATTGTTAAATAAATTAATATCCATAGTATTTTTTCCGATCTTTGATCGAGCGGTGAGCCAGTAAAACAAAGTTGGTGCCTTGAAATCGCACGACGGGGTCGTGGCGTGGCAGACCACGAAGGAGATGACGGGACGACTTAGATAGATAGACAAATTGGCTTAAAGCCAGGAACAATGGCAGGAATAGAGGGAGGACTTTGCCCAGCAGTGGGACATTATAGGCTAGGTATAATAAATAGGTATTTTTCCAAGAAAGCCGTCATAAATATCCAGAATATTTCTTTTTGCAACAGACTCAGACATGTACAAAATAAACACGACCCATAAAAAGGTCCTGTACATGATCAGCTCAATATCAATGTTCTGTTTGCTTCCGCAGGAGCGGCCCGCGATAATGTGCGAGCGCAGATAGTAGACGCCCCCGACACTGCGATCACTACCGTAAGTTTGTTATAGTTACTGTTACTGTTCACGCGTTATGTTATGTTAAGCCAGGTATACACTATGTTTGCAAACTAACTGTGCTCCGAGCATCTGCAATACGCGCATCTCCTTGTGAAACATGCATGCTCCACAGCCCCTTGCGAAAATTGAGCGAACATGTCCAATGGTGACCCATTAGTGGCTAGTGCAGCATATATTTTATTTCATTTTCTTCTCAACGACTACAGAAGCCCTCCTCGCTTTTGGGAATCTGACATTGGATCCTACAGCATAGTATAGTTTCGATATAACTCGACTAGAGTTAGACATTTTTAGATATCAGTAGCTGTACGCGTAATGAATGTGTTAGATGAATCTGAAGTACAACAGTTATTTATCAATATCTTTAACGTTTATATCATAAGGCACATTGTTTCTCCAGGTGTTAATATGGCGTCGGTGTGGAAACGCCTGCAGCGCGTCAACAAGCGCGCAGCCAAGTTCCAGTACACCGCCTCGTATCATCGAGTGGACCTGGAGACCTCGCCCAAATGGTAAGCTTAATTCTTGGTCTTTTGATGCTGACGATCCAGCCCGTCATATAAAAGGTATAGGACCCTGTATGAGCCTCATCAGAAGGCTTAAAGTCACCCTAAGGGCAATGGAAAGGGCTATGCTCGGAGTTTCCTTGCGTGATCGCATCAGGAATGAAGATATCCACAGGAGAACCAAGGTTACCGACATAGCCCGAAGAACGCCAAACTTAAGTAGCAGTAGGCAGGGCACATTGCTCGCAAAACATCGTCGTTGGGGCCGAAAGGTTCTGGAGTGGCGACCGCGTACCAGAAGATGCAGCGTTGGAACGCCTCCGACAAGATGGACCGATGACCTGGTGAGGATCGCGGGAATCCGATGGATGCGAGACGCACAGGATCGTTCGTTGTGGTGACACTTGGGGAGGCCTATGTCTAATAGTGGACGTCTATCGGCTGAAATGATGACGATGATGATGATCCCTGTATAGTGGTGAAATCGGAACCAAAAAATTCTAACGGAACCCTATTGGAAGGCAAAATATTTAACGGAGCCCTGAAATAAAAAAAATAGTATATGGGTAATATTTACTTTTAATGAGTTATCGTGATAGTATCGATTATTTCCTATAAACCTCGCATTAGATTTTACGAATCTAATGCGAGGTATGAGACTGCTTTTATTTTTTTTAATAATTAAACAACAATAGAAACAATGAGGACAAAGGTTTAAAGACACCTGGTCTTTATACTTTCTTCCTCATTATAACCAGTGTTCACATGGAGCCCGCTCTTTGCGGGCTCCATGTGAACACTGGTTATACTACTGTGGTTATACTACTGGTTTCTCGGGGCTCTAGGGTTCCGCAGAGCACAGTTTGAGAATGACTGACTTATAGTATTTACGCGTGTGCGAAAACACAGTTGCACTCTGTTCCTTTACTTTCATAGTCCGATGGGACGGCAATTAGCCACGAACGGTGTCGCACCACTAACTTCCAAACTTCGGGCTGCTACAGAATAATTTCTTTACAGAAAAATCCCATTATCACTTGGCCAGGGCTCGACAATCAACAGTTGTGCTTGCGACCAACTTGAGGCAGATAGATACATAGATATACTCTTTATTGTACACTAGCTTCTGCCAGCGGCTTCGCCTGCGTAAATTTAGGTTACTCCATTTTTTTCCACAACTATCACACAACGCCGTCTAGTCCCAAGCTAAGCAGAGCTTGTGTTATGAGTACTAGACAACTGATAAACATACTTATGTATTTCTAAATACATACATAATATTATAAATAAGTTACACCCAGACACAGAACAAATGATCAAGCTCATCACACAAATATTTGTCCTGAGTGGGAATCGAACCCACGACCTCCGGCATACTCGTAGCATAGTCAGAGCCACTAACCACAAGACCAACAGGCCAGTCAAACTTTAGATCTCCGTTTCAACCCGTTAGGGGCTAAATTTTGGAAAATCTTTTCTTAGTGCGACACGTGCGGGCGTGTGTGTGTTACGTCATAATTTTTTTTTTTTTTTATATATTTTATTTATCTCAGGACCCTGAGGTCCTGGACCTTTGGGAGGCGTACAAGGAGCCGAAGCCAACTCGCAGAGGCCCTTTAGATAATTATAATGGAACATGATACCAACCGACGATTATCCCTGTACGCGCTATGCTAGTGCACCCAAGGACAACCCCCGGTTATTGAAAAACTGTTGCGACATATGGAGAACAAAGATAATAGGGCTATGGTTTTTGGAATCTTAAGTGGACTGGTAACATGGAACTATGTCAAGACTATGGCCCCTGCCTGAACAACGTTATTAATATGCATCGAAAAAAGGCAGGGGGTGACTTGCACACTCAATAAATGGGCCCCCAAAAACGGCCGCTAGCACGAAGTGACGTAGCAACAAGAGGGCAACATATCCTGAGGTGCTTGAGGAGTGGAGAGGTATACCTCGTGGTATACCACGGCTATCAGGACAATCCCGGAAGTACGGTCAAGATCCCTACCAGCACCTTACTGGATTATACATCCTTCTCCCGAGCACGTTTGCTCTTGCGAATCTCCACTCAAGCCAGCCAATAAAGGCAAGAGAGAGGTGGGAGCTCAGTTCCTCGTCAGTGTTCACTACGGCCGGCCAATAAAGGCAAGCCGGAGATGAAGAACAAGAATTCTCCCGGGAGATCGGGTCCGTGGGGTCGCTAATGCCCAACAGTTCGCCACAAAACTGCGCTGCGGATTGTACCTCTCTTAGTCTGGCCCCTCACCCTAGGCATATTACGGCAAAGCAAACTTTACCGATACAGACCTAGGGTATATTGGAGCACGTAAGCCCCACCACGACGTCAACGTAGAGATACGGCGATGGGGATTATTTATTATATTCTTAAAATAATAGTTTAAAAAACTAAAAAACACGCTTTTAGCACGCACTAAAAATTACAAAATAATTCGGACATTTAGTTTGATGACTCAAGAGTCACCCTTTGTCAAATCTTCAATAGATAGATTAGATATTTACTATGATTTATTATGAAAGAAAGCGTGGAGCGTTTTGTCTCATAAACGCTCCACGCTTTCGCTTCCAGATTTGACAAAGGGAAAACTCTTGAGTCATCAAACTAAATGTCCGAATTATTTTGTAATTTTTAGTGCGTGCTAAAAGCGTGTTTTTTTAGTTTTTTAAACTATTATTTTTATTTTATACTTTTTAGTCTTCTTATTATTCAAACTAAACCCTTTCATTTTATACCTAAATCATAGGGCTGCATTTCAAATAGCCAATCCGCCACCTTGGGACGGCCGCCATGTTGGATTTAGGTCACGTGATTATTTTTTTCGTATCCCATTCAGCAAACCCTTTCATTTAATACCCATATCATGGGGGTGTATTTCAGATAGCCAATCCGCCATCTTGGATGTCCGCCATGTTGGATTTAAGTCACGTGACTATTTTTTTTTTCGTATTCCTGACAGCAAACCCTTTCATTTGATACCCATATCATGGGGGTGCATTTTAAATAGCCTGTCCGCCATCTTGGACGTCCGCCATATTGGATTTAAGTCACGTGACTATTTTTTTTCGTTTTCCTGACAGCAAACCCTTTCATTTGATACCCATATCATGGGGGTGGATTTCAAACAGCCAGTCCGCCATCTTGGGAAGGCCGCCATATTGGATTTGTAATGACGTTTCTTAGCTAGTCATGTATTGTCATCAGAACTCAGAGCGTGTGCAAAATTTCATCCTAATCGAAGACCGAGAAGTGGGTCAAATTTTTTCTTACATACATAGTTACAAGTGAAGCTAATAAAAGCGTGTTAAAAAGAAGAAATTTCACCCAGTAGTTTTGACTGTGCGTTGACATGTCAGTCATTCAGTTTCTTCTTTTATATATATAGGGTGACTGGCAATTAGTGTACGATACTTAAACACGTGATTGTGCTCATGATAACAAACAATTTTTATTATGGGAGCAAAGCTGAAATCGCGAAAAAAATATTAGCTGTTCAGTACATGAGGCAAACATAAATGTACTGAACATCTGATTTTTTTTCGCGATTTCAGGTTTGTTTCCATAGTAAAAGTTGTTGATTATCATGAGCACAATCACGTGTTTAAGTATCGTACACTAATTACCAGTCACCCTATATAGGTGTACACCATAAATAAAATTACAGTAGGAGCTTAAAATTAATAGGGTATCACAATGGGTGTTCTTATCGCTAGAAGCGATTTTTTACAGATAACCTTAAGATGGATTTGACAGAGAAGGAGAAAAAGATACGCAGGTAGTTCGTGGTGTACTATTCACATATATATATACAATACATAACAAGTAACACGTAGTAGGTACGGGTAAGAGAGCTTGTGATATCGTAAATTCAAACATCGGTTTTACCTTTTGCCACTGTTTTGTAGCACTGTTAGTATTTATATCTACAACAAATTCCCATTATGATTCAGGCCGTTACCAAATTTGGCGGGGCTACTTACCAGTTCAGCAATGCCCCAGATTTGTACCATTTCGATAACTCCTAGAATCGATTGCAAATCTTTGTATACCATAATGAAAGAAATATATTAAACAAACACAGAAGTTCAATAAACCCTCAAATAATGGATAGTTCTGTAAAAATGATAAGCTTTAACTGTAAATGTGTGAAAACGTCGGTTGACTGTATTAAGCAGCTGTGTGTATCAAGTGACATAATAGCTTTGCAAGAAACTTGGTTGATGCCTCACGACTTAGCATTTCTTGACAATATACATGATGATTTTGCTTCTACTGGGACTTCTGCGGTTGATGTATCAGATGGTCTACTCCGAGGTAGACCATATGGAGGAGTGGCACTGCTGTGGAGGAAAAGTTTATTCTCGTCAGTGTTTGTGGTGCCTTGCAATAGTGTTCGTCTTGCGGCTATTAGAGTGCAATTGTTCGACCAAGAAATACTGATTTTTTCGGTTTACATGCCTACTGACAGTAATGATAACTTAGTTGAATTTACAGATTGCCTAAGTGAAATGACGGCAATCATAGAGAATAGTAATATTCAAACAGTGTTTATGTTAGGAGACTATAATGCTCATGTTAGTGAATTGTTTAGCAATGAATTATTGAAATTTTGTGATGAACAGTATTGGTCATGCGCGGATATCGAACTCCTCCCGTTAGATTCGTTTACTTTTGTAAGTGATGCGCACGGGTACAAACGGTGGCTCGACCACTGTGTCGTCACACAGGCCGCGCGTCGCACAATTGTCAAAGTGGAGGTATTATACGATAGTTTTTGGTCGGATCATTTGCCACTAAAAGTGGAATGTGATTTAAAAATATTGGAACCTAATATTGTTGTATTGAAAGATAGTATAAATAATGTTGTATGGGGGGATCGAGACCCTCAGCAAATAAAATTGTATGAGGAGTTGTGTCACTCACGTTTACGTGAAATAGATTTTCCTCAGAATCTTTGTAACTGTGCGGACTCAATATGTGAGGACCAAAATCACCGATCTACCTTAGATAATATGTACAGAAATATTGTTAGTATATTGTCTGAGTGTGCTGAACGTAGTTCTACATTAATAAAGAAAAACAAATACAAACCGTTAACAGGATGGAATAGGCATGTCAGGACCGCTCACGGTGAGGCTCGGCTTGCGTTTCACATGTGGAATTTGTGTGGTAATCCGATATCGGGAAGTATCTTTGACAAAATGCGCGAAACTCGAAAAGTGTTTAAGTCTAAATTGAAATGGTGTCGTAAAAACCAAGTGCAAATCAAGATGGACATAATAGCTGAATATCATAATAAAAAAGATTTCAGTAAATTCTGGAAAAATACCAATGCAATGAATCCCAGGCAGAGCGTCCCCGTGAGCGTGGCGGGTAAGTGCAACCCCTTGTCTATTGCGAATATGTTTGTGGATCAATTCAAAGTTGATCCGCCATTAAACCTAGCCTCGTCTGCGCCGTGTGTGCCCAGCGCTGAGAGGAATTCCCCGTTGAAGTTCTCTGCCAAGGATGTTGCAAATGTCGTCAAAAACATGGTAAGGGGTAAGTCTCCGGGACATGATCACCTTAGCGTTGAGCACCTACGGTATGCGGGTGTGCACTTGCCCAGGGTATTGGCTATGTTTTATTCGCTGTGCATGAGTCATTCCTACCTACCGAATGACCTTATGAAAACGATAGTTGTCCCTATAGTTAAAAATAGGACGGGAGATTTGGCCGATTCTTCGAATTACAGGCCAATTTCCCTGGCTACTATTACAGCGAAAGTTCTGGACAGTCTACTTGACGCACATATGGCCAGCCGTGTTAAATTGCATGATGCTCAATTTGGCTTTAGGCCCGGACTATCGACAGAGGCTGCCATTTTGTGCCTCAAGCGGACAGTCCAGTATTACACAGATAGGGGGACGCCAGTCAATGCTTGCTTCCTCGATTTGTCAAGGGCTTTTGACCTGGTGTCCTACGACATCTTGTGGGAAAAGCTGCGTCGGGAGACTGAAGTTAATGATACAGTAACTTCTCTACTCAGGTTCTGGTATCAAAACCAGACTAACTATGTCAGGTGGGCCGGGGTGCTGTCGGAAGAGTATCGATTGAAATGCGGGGTGAGGCAAGGGGGGATAACTTCACCTCGCCTCTTTAATTTGTACCTTAATCAACTGATCGTTGAGCTCGGCAACACTAATGTCGGTTGTCACATAGATGGGACCTGTGTTAATAATATCAGTTATGCAGACGACATGGTGTTGCTGAGTCCCTCGATCAGCGCTCTCAGGCGCCTTCTGAAGATGTGTGAGGACTATGCGGTGGCTCAGGGACTCAGGTATAACGCTAAAAAGAGTGAGTTACTCGTATTTAAATCACGTGGCAAGTGTTACTCCAACGTGCCACAAGTAACTGTCAGTAACACACCTCTAAATAGAGTCACGCAGTTTAAATACCTGGGTCACTGGGTCACTGATGACTTGTGTGATGATCTGGACATCGAGAGAGAACGCAGGGCGTTGGCTGTCCGATGTAATATGCTGATCCGAAGATTTGCACGTTGTAGCAAGCAGGTTAAAATGACACTGTTTAGAGCTTACTGCCAGTCATTCTACACGTGCACTCTGTGGGTTAAGTATACGCAAAGGGCATACAACGCCCTGCGTGTGCAGTACAACAACGCGTTCAGGATGCTGGCTGGGCTGCCGCGGTTTTGTAGCGCGTCGGCGATGTTTGCTGAGGCAAGGATTGATGGTTTTCATGCCTTAATCCGAAAGCGGTCTGCCTCGATCCTGAAGCGAGTGCGTGCCAGCTCCCACGGCATCCTGAGCGTGTTGTGCGGTAGGTGGGATTGTCCAATGCTGCGTCACTGGATCGGACTTCATACGTCTACGAGTATGTATTATATACTGCGTGGATAGTGTGAGGTTCGATTGCAGGGCATCATTATTATTATATTTTTAAAGATACTAACATTAATTTTAAGTTTTTTACTAACACTATGGATTCACTGTGGTCTGAAAAATAAATGTTATTATTATTATTATTATTAATCGTACATTATAATGTATTGTGATTTTGGGGCCATGGGTCGACTTTTGAAAGAGAAACCCGTGATCCTGTAACGTAAAGGGCAACTGAAGGAGGTTAGGTGTGGTTTTAGTCAGTAAAAGTCTGTACGTGCCCTCCCGCTGCGTTCTAGAGCGGGAGAAGTTATTAGACGATTTTCCACCTAAAAAATTTCTCACGATGTTTTCTCTGGACTGAAAAGAGCTCTCTTTAGTTAATAATAAGAAAAAAAGACCTTTTACGATCTAATTCATCTATCAGGGCATCAATTTTGTGTTTTACGGGCCCACCGTTCGATCGGCAGTCCACGAAGAAGATGGTGGGACGATTTACATGTCTTCTTTAGGTATTGGCAAGAAGTAAGGAGAGAAAGTGGAGGGGAGCCTCTGCCCAGTAGTGGGACTGTATAGACTAGATTTAATAATAATATTTATCTATCCATCTGGAATTAAGCCTAGATCAGTAATTTCTCGAAATTTGGGTGTACTGTCTGCCTAACCCTTTTTTAGGGCTCCATACCTCAAAAGGAAAAATCGGAACCCTTATAGGATCACTTTGTTGTCCGTCCGTCTGTCTGTCTGTCTGTCAAGACCCTTTATCTCGGGAACGCGTGGTGGTATCGAGTTGAAATTGAAACTATATACTCAGGTCTCCGGACTCTTGAAGCTGTAAAAACCAAACTTGTAAGTTAACGAGGAAAAAGATACTTCGGTTTATGTGGCGAAAAACGTACTTCCCGTTGACCCAGAATCCTGAAATTTGACATAAAGCAAGGTCGTATAGCACAAGTATAGGAATAAATCTGAAAACTGTAAATTTGTTGTTACGTCACAATTTTTTTTTTTTGCGATTCGGAAAAATCTTCCGATAATCCATTCCGGAATTGAACGATTTACATAGGTAAGTTTGTACGGAACCCTCAGGGTGTCCGACTCGCACTTGCCTAGTTTTTTTAGGTGTGAAATCATCCAATGACTTCTCCCGCTCTTGAGCGGTGCAGGAGGGTGTATCAGACTTTTACTGATTATTAGGAGAATAGAAACATTGTTATGTGTGTTATTTTGTAAGTAGGGAAAAATGTTAGATGAACATGTTTACAAACCGATTATTCGAAGAAGAAACATCAAACTTTTCCTTGTTCTAGTAGTTTTCCAATTTTAAATGGAGAGTGTTCCCTTTATCCATAAACACAATACATTTGGATCGTCCTTGTCTGTATGCAAACGATGCAATCGTAAGTTGCAAGTTCACCGTATCGATCTCTGCTATTCGCGGCTGCGGTGACGCCACGAGTCTCGTTTAAACTTAGATCTTACAGCAAAAAGTATAAGAGGAGTGGAAGAATCGATTGTCTGTTTGTGGAAGTTCTTTTATTGGTTAAAATACACGACGCGTTTTTTTGTGGTGGTAAATCATCCAATGATTTCTCCCGCTGTGGTCGGTCAACAGTCATTATCATCACAAAGACGTACGTTTTGTACGTAAAGTAACGGTTTTTACAGCGATAAGAGTAAAAGGAAAATAAACAATAAGTAAATTGTGCTTGTGTTCGTTTGTTGAACCTAAATCATGATTTTGTAACTTAAAAATGTTCGAGTTTAACTTTTCTGCTTACTGCAGTATTATTAAATTAAATTCTTATCAGCAACTTTCTGTCATACTTGTTTTAAGGTGGGAAATCAGCGTGTTAGACTTTTACTGACTAAAACTACACCTAAGTTCCTTCAGTTGCCCTTGGCGTTCTAGGAGCACGGAAAACCTTTTCAGAAGTCGACCCGTGGCAGTAGTAGGCTTCGGTCCAGCCTCAACTCAACTCAACTCTCAGTAGTCTTTAATAGATTTTCAACTTTATGTTATTGGATATAAAGTTGAAAATCTATTGAAGATTACATAGTGTTTTCGTTTGTTCCGGTCGCTAACGCTCAGTAGTCTTTAATAGATTTTCAACTTTATGCCCTTAGGTATAAAGTTGAAAATCTATTGGAGATTACTAAGCGTTCACGTTTATCGTTTGCAACTTGGCTAGGGGGGCAGTTGGGCATCTCTTTGATGTGTGGACGACTCGGACTCGGTCTGGACGGTTACCGAACGGCCGGACGGCGAGCTACGCATTGCTCATCGCCCACAAGCCTACGCCTACGGTGGCTGGTAGTTGGGGTCGGGGTCACGCCTGCTGGGGCGTGAGGATGTCCGTTCCGTCACGCGTGGTGCCGTCTCCTTCGCTAGCATTACTACTTCGCAGAAGGAGGCGACCGACGTCCAGACCATGGCCTGTACCAGGAACCGGCACGAGAGGTCACCGGTCAGCCCAAGTTTAAATTCTATATAAAACTGATCAATTAAACAATATATTTTCTTTTATTTCCAGGAAACCCAATAAATTGAGTGTTGTGTGGACCAGACGGTCGCGGCGAGTGATCACAGACCCCCTAGAATGGGAGCCCTCGTTGAAAGATCCTCTCAAGTAAGTTCGCCCTTAGTAGAAGGTTTTTTTATCAAGGCAGTTTCGTTTACTTTACGTTATTACGTTTTTTTTTTTACTTTATTGTACACAAAAACATAAGATGCGTTCCAAATAAGAATAGGAAAGCCAATAACCTTGATCTGTCAAATTTTGATTGAAAAGTACGGTTTGCAAAATAAAATTCTTATTTTCATTGTTAGGAACAATTCGCCTTCTTTTCCATTTACCACACACTCAGACACATCACACAGTTACGCAGAGATGAGCAAAATTGAAGAACTGGTTTCTGATTAAACTATTTTCGTTCATGATTCGTAAATAAATATTATTTAAAATATTTATTGTTTTGCTCACCCTACACAATATTTCGATTTGACAGCTATGACGTCACAACATGGCGTAAAAATCGATCCTATCCTTATTTGGAACAAAGCCCAAACAAACACGGTACACGGTGATACAGACAGTTCATGTACAAAGGCAAGCTTAACTCAGCAATGAGTTTTCTCCCAGCAAACCATTGAGTTACAGAGAGAGAATATTTTCGAGGGTAGGATCCAGTGCACAATATAAACATACACAACTGAATCTAATATACTTATAATTATATTATACATACTAATATAATGTCAATAATGAAAGGAAGTACTCTTTAAGTTCTATAACTATATGTTTAAAATAACATGATTCGTACGGAATCCTTTGCGCTCGAATCCGGCTCGCACTTTACTGGTTTTTTATATACTTTATTTAATAAATGATTGGTTTTTCTAGAGGATCAGTGATCTACACGGTGCCAGAGAACCGCACGGTGGCGGTGACGCTGTTCAAAGACTCGCGCACCAACGAGCTAGAGGATAAAGACTGGACCTTCGTGCTCGAGGATGTGAGTAGCTATACACAATCAAAATTAACGTCTTTTTGGGCCGAAACTGCGTAAAGACGACGGTCGCACGGGTCGCGTGACGTCGCGCTTGTGCACGCGGAGGTCCCCGTCACGGAAACCTACGTAGTGTCACTAGTTCAACTTTAACGGTGAGCATGTAGTCGTGTCGATGGAGAACTTAATATATTACTATGTACGGTACGAAGGCGGGACGCGCTCGCCGCGACGGTTGGCCGCGCGGTGAGCCACAACGGAGCTCTTCTGTATTGCACCGCGCGGGTGTCCGCTTGACGCAGTTTCAGCCCTTGTAGTGGGCGCCCAGAACTTTACTCCATTCGCAATAACATTAGACATTTTAACAAACATTTTTTACAGTCCGTTCAACCGATTTTGATTTTTATTGCGTTATGGTGGCATGATAAATTGCGGCAGTAGTAAGTAAATAGTTGGTATTGTAACCACTTTTAGGGTTCCGTACCATAAAAGGAAAAACGGAACCCTTATAGGATCACTTTGTTGTCTGTCTGTCGGTCTGTCAAGACCCTTTATCTCAGGAACGCGTGGAGGTATCAAGTTGAAATTAAAACCATATACTCCAGACTGCGGTCCTTTGAATCTGTGAAAAAATCAAACTTCTGAGTTAACGAAAAAAAAAAAATACAGCCGCTTATGTCGCAAAAAACGTATATTTCGACACTCAAGGGAATCAAAATTCATAGGGTTGCCTTGCCTTTGACCTAGAATCCTGAAATTTGGCATGAAGCAAGGTCTCATAGCACAAATACATATAGGCAAAATTTGGCCAAAATTTATCGTAATATCACCTATAAAAAAAAAATTCGTTTCGGTAATTCAATTCGTTCGGAATTAAATTTTTTTCATAGGTAAGTTCCGAACCCTCGGTGTGCGAGTCGCACTTGCCCGGTTTTTTTTTTATTTTAATACCATTATTATGACTACGGAATAGAACTCAAAATTGGTTAGTTGAACGAATAGTAAAAAATGTTTGTTTAAATGTCTAATTTTATTTCAAATGGTGTATAGTGACATCCATGTCGTCACCTAGGAACTATCCTGCATCGCAATATCGGAGTTTCCAGACGCGATTAGAAAACCGCCGCCGGGATTCCGATCCCGATTTCCGGCCCCCGTAGGCGCGGGCTTGCGAACGGTGAGCAATGGGTAGCCCGTCGTCCGACCGTCCGGTAACCGTCCGGACCGAGCCCAAGTCGTCGACGACGCGTATTGTTCCACGCGCGCCTCAGGGAGATGTCAGCAAATCGTAGGGGCAGGGTCGAAGCCTACTGGGGCCATGGGTAGTGTGAAAACGAAACCGGGGCCCTGGGACGAAGGCAACGAAAGAACAATAGTGGGTTTTTAGTCAGTAAAAGTCTGACACTATCTCTCGCTCCGCCCAAGAGCGCGATTTGTCATTAGATGATATTCCCACCTAAAAAAAAAATTGGTTGCCTGTAAAGTCGGTATACGGGCGAAAGTTTTACGTGACAACGACTTTGAGTGGTAAAATCTTTTTATGTCTGTCTCTCTCGCTCTTACGCGTTCGCGCTCGGACGCGTGCCTCTCACTCGCTCTCATTGTGAGCGCATAACGTGAGCGGAGCGTAACGCAGTTTCTTGAAGTGTCACCCGGCAAACCGATTTATAAGACGTTGTCACGTCAAAAAAAGACACTACGAAATCAACTATCTGTCAGTTACCCGGACCAGACACAACATGACAACATACGTCTGGTCGTAGGATCCCTCCTTTTCAACGGAAGTATGTGGAACTTTACACCCAGTTTCGCATACTTCTAAAGTTTCTGTGTTCTACCATTATAACTCCATTATGTTGAGAGTTAGTTTTGTACTAATAGTATATTCTTGACATATGACCTTATGTTAATCACTTTTTGCACCCTCACGTCATAACCGAAAAAAAAAAATTATTGTGATTTTCACTGCTAACCTTTTGACCGCCAGCCCACAGTTTTATCACAGTCGTATCGGATAACACGCCGTTTTAGACATTCTTGCGCCGGATTGATCGCCCTTATGTAATGTGGCTTTTTTTTTTTTTTTTTTTTTGGTGGGAAATCATCAAAATGACTTCTCGCGCTCTGGGTGGAGCGGGAGGGCGTGTCAGACTTTTACTGACTAAAACCACACCTGAATCCTTCAATTACCCTTTGCGTTCTAGAACTACGGGTTTCCCTTTCAGAAATTCTCCGCGGTCCTAGCTACCGGGTATTGGCCTGCTGGGCCCCTACGGTTTGCTGACATCTCTTTGACGAGCGCGAGGTTCACTACGCGCTGTTGACGACTGGGCTCGGTCCAGTTTATTACCGAACAGCCGGACGGCGAGCTACCCAGTGCTCGACGTCCGCAAGCCCGCGTCTACCGTGGCCGGTAGTCGGGGTCGGAATTACGGCGGCTAGGGCGTGAGGACCTTCGTTCCCTCACGCGTGCAGCCTCCTCCTTCTCCAGCATTACTGCTTCGCAGAAGGAAGCGACCGCCTGCCACTCCTCCTCGCTTCGGACCATAGCCTGAACCAGGGCCCGACGCGAAAGGTCGCTGCCACCAATTGCCTCCACGAGGACACGGCGGTGCTCGGCCCAAGCGGGGCACACCTCCACCGTATGCTCCACCGTGTCCTCTGGGTGGTCCGCACAGTGATGACACTCGGGCGTTGCCTCCGCCTGAATCCGATGCAGGAACCTCCCGAACTTGCCATGTCCGGTGAGGACCTGCGTCATGCGGAAGGTGAGGACGCCGTGTTGCCGCTCCAGCCACTCCTCAAAGAGGGAAATTATCGCCTCAATTGTAACGTGCCCAGCACTGGGTTGCGACAGTCGCCGTCGCCATTCCACCATGAGATCCCGCCGGAACTCTGTCCGCCATGCCGCGACTTGGCGCGGCAGCGGAGTTTCGCCCCGGCGTTGCATCTCCACGCGCAAATCGTGCATGCATGCAAGGACTGTTGCCTCCAAATCCCATGGTGGCAGGCCAGCAAGGAGGCTCGCCGCTTCGCGGGAAATCGTGCGGTATCCCCGTATCATCCGGATGGCCATGACCCTCCGGCAAGCGTTCAGCATGGCCGCCGGTCGCTTTTGCAGCGACGGCGCCCACACTGGCGCCCCGTAAAGGGCCATGGACCGAACAATTCCCGCGTAGAGCCTCCGGCAGGAGGCATCTGGACCCCCAAGGTTGGGCAGGAGCCGCTTTAGGGCAGCCCCGGTCCGTTCCAGTTTGGGAGTCAGACGTCGAAAGTGCTCCACAAAGTTCCACCGACTGTCGAGGACAAGTCCTAGGTACTTCATCGTCGACCCGACGTCGATGCGAACCCCTCCTACCGTTATTTGGGAACCCGGTGGTGGCGCATTCCGAGGGCCATGAAAACACATGGCCTCGGACTTGTGCAGTGCCACTTCGAGTCCCAACTCCTGGATCCTGTCCACAACTGTCGCAACCCCGCGTGTCGCTAGTTCGGCCGCCGCCTGGTGCGACTCCCCCTGCGCCAGGACCAGCGTGTCGTCTGCGTAACAGACCACGCTGACCCCGTCGGGGAGGTCGCCGCGCAACACGTAGTCGTACCCGATGTTCCACAAGGGCGGTCCTAGTACCGATCCCTGCGGAACACCGCACGACATCTCTCGCCGTCTCCACTCTCCCTCGTGACCAGGGTAGATGATAAACCTGTCCTTCAGGTAGGCCTCGATCAAACGACGGAGGTAGTCGGGCACCTGGTGATACCGGAGTGCCCTCCTAATGCTACTCCAGGGCAGGGAGTTGAAGGCGTTGGTGATGTCCAAGGACACCACCACTACGACCTTGCCCCGGGACACCGCATCCCCCGTCGTGAGGGCTCGCACGCGCATGATGGCGTCCACCGTGGAGCGCCCCCTGCGGAAGCCAAACTGGCTGTCCGAAAGATCCGGCCCCACCCGCGCTAAATGCGCGACGAGGCGGTCTGCAATTACTCTTTCAAAGAGCTTGCCCACCTCGTCGAGCAGCACTATGGGCCGGTATGCGGACGGAGAGTCCGCAGGGCGCCCCGGCTTCGCGATAAGGACCAGTTTCCCGGTCTTCCAACGAAGTGGGAACTGGCCCCTCTCAAAACATGCGCTAAACAGCCCTCTTAGTCGAGGCCCGAGTTCCTCCATGGCCAGGACCCAGGCTTTCCCAGGCAAGCCATCGGGTCCTGGGGCGGTATTTTTTGCGTTTAGCCTTCGTACCGCCACACTCATCTCTACCTCGGTCACCTCCGGAGTATCGTCGTCATCGCCGTCGTGGTCCGCGTCGGACACCGCGAGAGGCGGAGCCGTTGGTGGGGAAGAATGCTCCTCTCTCGAAGGGAACAGAGCGTTCACTACACCCTCCACGAGCTGGGGCCGGAGACTCTGTGTCAGCGGAGGAGCCCAGGCGCGGAGCTTATCCCGCACCATTTTGTAGGGGCGTCCCCATGGGTCTCCGTTCAGAGTCCCCAACCACACGTCGCGGGCCTGTAGTTTGGCTCGCCGTATCTCCGCTCGGAGGGTGCGCTTCGCCACTCTGTATCCCTCGTACAGCTCCGCCTCTATGGCCTCCGCATCCGGAGGGCGAATACGGCGCCTGCGGTGCCTGGTGTACCGGCGCCGTGCGGCAACGCATGCCTTGCGCAGTTCCGCAATCTCCGGCGACCACCAGTACACCTGACGCCGGGCACGTCCTGGCCGGACTCGGGGCATTGCCACGTCGCATATTTCCGCTGCCGCGCCAAGTCGCGGCATGGCGGACAGAGTTCCGGCGGGATCTCATGGTGGAATGGCGACGGCGACTGTCGCAACCCAGTGCTGGGCACGCTACAATTGAGGCGATAATTTCCCTCTTTGAGGAGTGGCTGGAGCGGCAACACGGCGTCCTCACCTTCCGCATGACGCAGGTCCTCACCGGACATGCGAACAACGTGACGATGTTTAGCTCCATAAGGGAGTTGTGGAGATCGGCGAGAGTTCGGTTCGGGGAGAGGTATACACCTACCACTGCGATGTCCCCGAACCGTGCTGCCACGCAACCTCGTCCCCTCTTGACACCCTCTTGGGAAGGGGTACCGGCGGCGGCCGACGAAATTAATGTCACCGAGCCGTTCAGATCCTGTACCCAGCCAGCCCTGGGTGGGACGTAGTACGGCTCAGTGACCACGGCGATGTTGATCGACCACTGCGCCATGCTCTGGAGCAACAGATCCTGAGCGGGGGCACAGTGGTTGATATTTGCCTGGAGGAGACGTAATGGAGCAATTATTGGCAGTCCATTACAGTCTCCTCCCGAGCCCCCTGTGAGGGCCCTGCCGCAACAGTTGCGGCGGTGGCTGTGGTGACGACAGCGGCGGCTGCGGTGGTGACGGCGGTGGTGGGGGAGGACCGCTTGCCCTTACCCCTGGCTTTGGCGGGGGGAACGCAGTTCCTGCTCCCAGCCCGGTGGTCGGCTGGCTTGCCAGCCGCTGCACACACATAGCAGTGAGGTGCAGCGTTACAGGCTACGGCCTTGTGGCCGGGCCGACCGCACTGGAAGCAGTGATCGCTTCTGTCCACCTCCGAGGTGCAGTGGACCCCCGCATGGTGGCCCACTTGGCAACGGAAGCACCTCAGAGGTTTGGGCTCCAGCAGTTTCACCTGCGCTGAAACCCAACCCACTAGGAGCCTTCGACCCTCCCCAGTTATGGCCTTGGCCGCCGACACGGGGCAGCTCACCGTGACGGTTCGCATGCCCGTGTTGTCGGCACGGATAGTGCCTGCCCGCACCTGGTCGCCAGGACACTTTCCCGTCCTGACGACGGCGGCCACCACCTCGTCCTCCGTCACGGAGTCGTCCAGGCCCATAATGCGGATATCGATGCATTTCGTGGGCCTGGATACTCGGGCCACCTCCGCGTCTAGGGACGCTCGTATTTTTTCAGCCAGAGCGTCCGCGGTGGGGCTGCTGTCCGCACCAGGGACTTCCAGCATGCGGCCTCCAGTTGCGGTGGTCCTCATTCGCAATCCCCCGGCGATGCCAAACTCGGTGAGGTCCACCGCCCGCTTTGCCTTGGTCATCACCTCATTATAGGTCGCGCCCTTCTTTTCCGCGCCTGGCTGTAGTGTGATCACTACAGCTGCGGATGTCGGGGCACGAAGCCTAGCCGCGAGGGCTCTCTTCTTGCGCTGCTGCCGCCTTTCGCGCTTCTTGGCCGCCCTAGCCGCCTTGCCCGCCCTTTTCTTTTCTCCGACCACTTGCCATTCGGCGTTGGCCGGAGAATCCAAAGGCTGGGGTAGCGAAGGAGGCCGGCTCGCCGCCGCAGCAGGAGCTTTTGCCGCCTTGCCTTTTTTAGGGGGAGGGACATGTTTCCTTTGCTGTTGCTTAGCTGGCGGGGCTGGCCTCGCGGTATCCGACACCACCGTGGACCCACGTTTGTCTTGCCCCGACAGGCCCGGCTTAGGCGCAGCAGCTGAGACCGCGGCGGCGGCGGCGTATGACGCCACCTTCCGTTGGCCGGAGGCCGTAAGCGGTGGGCGCAGCACGATGCCCTCCAGAACGGTGAGCTGCTGCTGCACCCGCTGCTGGAACTGCTGCTGCTGCTGCTGCTGTTGCTGCCGGAAGGCAGCCAGCTCCTGCCGCAGTAGGGTCAGCACCTCGCTCTCTGGCTGGGGCTGTGGCCGTTTGCGTCCTCCTTTTGGCGCCGTCTCGGGACCAGCTCCTCGGAGACTGGCCAGGTCCGCCTCGAGCCGCCCAATCCTCTTATTGAGGGGCTCCAAGACGGTACCCAGTGCTTCCGTAATTGAGGTCGTGCCTTGGGAGATAGCATCCTTCTTCCTAGACTTCTCCCTTTTTTTGGAGACGCTTGTTAAGGCGGCGACCACGACCTCGGTGAATTTGGCCATTGCCTCCTCCATGCCATCTGAATCGCTTGCAGAAGGCTCCGAGAGGCTGGCCTGACCACTGATTGCCCCGGAGTGGCGCCCCTCCCTGGCGATTTCCAGGGATCGCCTGGCTGCATCCTGGGCAGCGAGCCCCCTCCCCCTTCCTGTCTTACGGCCCGCCCCCGCCCAGCGGTGGAGATCTTACGGGCCGAAGCTTCGTCAGAGGATGACCCCTGGCCGACCCCCGACATGGGGCGTTTCCGGAGGAACTGGTTCCTCCTGGAAGAGGTGTCTGCAGGTTCTGCAACCTCCATTATCTCCGGAGTGAGTGAAGATGCGGTATCGGAATCCGACACCGCATCTCCGCTCACTTCTCTAAGGCCGAAGCTCCTGCCGGCCTGTTCGGTACCCGCTGGCGCCGCAGACGTGCTGGGAACGGGTCCCAGGGACTCCGCGCTACCGGCGGGTGAGCCACCCTGGCTCAGTGCGTCCACAGAGGACGGTACAGGGTCCGAAGACCCGAGGCGGTAGTTGCCCCCCCCAGAATACGAGGGGCAGCCCGAGCTCTGCTCGGGGAGGGATTCTCCTGCATGCAGGTACCCTCCTGGGGTAGTTATTTCTTTTCTACTCGCGCTCATGGTTGGTGCTAAACTAGCTTTGCCTTTTTGTGAATGGGGTGGGGTCCCCAATAACACGTTCGCCGTCATGGCCACGTCTGATAAGCAGACGCGTACCCGAGGCGAACCCACTCTCCCAAAACCGCTGTCCAAAAATACCAACAGCTGTTGGTGCCGATGCTTCTGGACAGCGCACCCTCCGTGGCGGTCCGTCTGGACTCCGCCTGTGTGTGTTCCTCTTAGTCTGGTCTCTCACTTGAGGCCTTCCGGCATGAGTAACTCTACTGGCATAGCCCTCAAGATCACAGAGACACGCAAGTATGTAATGTGGCTACCTCACGTTCAGCGAATTGTGGTGGTGATACGTTCTTCAAAGCGGCGTCTAACGTTTAGCCGTATTGTCAGTGTAGGGTTTAAGAGCAGTGGTGGCGGAGTGGTAACGGCCCCGACTTACGAGTTGTAGGTCGCGGGTTCAAACCCAGCCAGGCGCATTACTTTGTGTAATTTATTTCATCACCACTGCTCTCAAAACGGTGAAGGAAAACATCGTGAGGAAACCGGCATGTCCTAGAACCAAAAATTCGAAGGCATGTGACATCCACCAACCCGCACTGGGCCCGCGTGGTGGATTACGGCCCATTCCCTCTCCTAGAGAGGAGGCCTGAGTCTCAACAGTGGGAACACTATATATAGATTAGGAAGAACCGATCCAAAAAAACAGCTTGGGTAAGGTCGACGGAGGCTCAAGCCCCGCAAACAGAAATAGGAGGCCACTTCCTATTTCTGTTTAGTAACAAAGATTCAAAGATTCAAAGCATTTTATTTCAAATAAACCATTTACAGGCACTTTTGAAATGTCATGAAGTCAGTCAGTCAGAAAAAAAAAAATGATGCTAATTGCACATTCCAAAGCGTAGATCTCTATGGAGAAGAATGTGCAAGAAACTCCATGGACACTCTTTTCAATCAGTTTTGTAATTACAAATATCTCTGTTACATGTTTCTTGTCGCTATCATGTGAGAACAATGTAAATAAAGTAAAAATACAAACTAAATATAGATATTAAAATAGCAACTGGCAGCTAAGAGATGACCAGTCTCAACTGACAGCGCCCGTTCACGGACATGACGCCAATATTAGCACCACTCAGCTCAACCATTTTGAAGGGAACCGAATGATCCAACACATGCGCCACCATCAGTGAGACATTTGAGTGAGCATGATAAACTCTCAACTGCCATGCTCATTTATGTCAAACAAGTCCAATAGTAACATAAAAAACCATAAAATAGCTCCATGGTACTCACATTTACAAACTTTGAAAAAAATGCTTCTACATTATACAATACTTTTATTATTTAAAAATTCAAAAAAAAAAAACATTTAAAAATAATAACAATAATTTCCAAACTAATCAATTTGTTCACCCCGGTGGTAGTGGAGCTGGACCAGCATAACCTAACCTAACCTAACACGAAGGGAATAATCCACCGTTATTCGTTCTTAATAGCTCGTTTAATCTTCCAAAAAAGTATTATTTCTTAGTTGTGTATTTAGTAGTAGTTCTAATGTATGCAAGACATACAGGATCGTTCATTGTGGAGACACTTGGGAGGTCTATGTCCAGCAGTTGACGTTTTTCGACTGAAATGATGATGATGAAACAAGCAGACATGTTCAATCCTTTCATGTTCACAAATTGTGTTGTGCAGGTGTCAGTAACGGGCAAGCGGCGGCGCCTGGCGGTGTGCTCCATCAACATGCGCAAGTACGCCAGCCTGGAGCCCTCGCAGCGCGGCCTCGCGCTCACGCTGGACCCCGTCACGCACAAGGTTGTGGCTGCCTCCATACACCTCACTCTACATACTGTGCTGCTCAGAGAAGGGCAGGCTACGTAAGTCATCATCTTGTAACTAGTCATGCCTAGTACGCCAGCCTGGAGCCCTCGCAGCGCGGCCTCGCGCTCACGCTGGACCCCGTCACGCACAAGGTTGTGGCTGCCTCCATACACCTCACTCTACATACTGTGCTGCTCAGAGAAGGGCAGGCTACGTAAGTCATCATCTTGTAACTAGTCATGCCTAGTACGCCAGCCTGGAGCCCTCGCAGCGCGGCCTCGCGCTCACGCTGGACCCCGTCACGCACAAGGTTGTGGCTGCCTCCATACACCTCACTCTACATACTGTGCTGCTCAGAGAAGGGCAGGCTACGTAAGTCATCATCTTGTAACTAGTCATGCCTAGTACGCCAGCCTGGAGCCCTCGCAGCGCGGCCTCGCGCTCACGCTGGACCCCGTCACGCACAAGGTTGTGGCTGCCTCCATACACCTCACTCTACATACTGTGCTGCTCAGAGAAGGGCAGGCTACGTAAGTCATCATCTTGTAACTAGTCATGCCTAGTACGCCAGCCTGGAGCCCTCGCAGCGCGGCCTCGCGCTCACGCTGGACCCCGTCACGCACAAGGTTGTGGCTGCCTCCATACACCTCACTCTACATACTGTGCTGCTCAGAGAAGGGCAGGCTACGTAAGTCATCATCTTGTAACTAGTCATGCCTAGTACGCCAGCCTGGAGCCCTCGCAGCGCGGCCTCGCGCTCACGCTGGACCCCGTCACGCACAAGGTTGTGGCTGCCTCCATACACCTCACTCTACATACTGTGCTGCTCAGAGAAGGGCAGGCTACGTAAGTCATCATCTTGTAACTAGTCATGCCTAGTACGCCAGCCTGGAGCCCTCGCAGCGCGGCCTCGCGCTCACGCTGGACCCCGTCACGCACAAGGTTGTGGCTGCCTCCATACACCTCACTCTACATACTGTGCTGCTCAGAGAAGGGCAGGCTACGTAAGTCATCATCTTGTAACTAGTCATGCCTAGTACGCCAGCCTGGAGCCCTCGCAGCGCGGCCTCGCGCTCACGCTGGACCCCGTCACGCACAAGGTTGTGGCTGCCTCCATACACCTCACTCTACATACTGTGCTGCTCAGAGAAGGGCAGGCTACGTAAGTCATCATCTTGTAACTAGTCATGCCTAGTACGCCAGCCTGGAGCCCTCGCAGCGCGGCCTCGCGCTCACGCTGGACCCCGTCACGCACAAGGTTGTGGCTGCCTCCATACACCTCACTCTACATACTGTGCTGCTCAGAGAAGGGCAGGCTACGTAAGTCATCATCTTGTAACTAGTCATGCCTAGTACGCCAGCCTGGAGCCCTCGCAGCGCGGCCTCGCGCTCACGCTGGACCCCGTCACGCACAAGGTTGTGGCTGCCTCCATACACCTCACTCTACATACTGTGCTGCTCAGAGAAGGGCAGGCTACGTAAGTCATCATCTTGTAACTAGTCATGCCTAGTACGCCAGCCTGGAGCCCTCGCAGCGCGGCCTCGCGCTCACGCTGGACCCCGTCACGCACAAGGTTGTGGCTGCCTCCATACACCTCACTCTACATACTGTGCTGCTCAGAGAAGGGCAGGCTACGTAAGTCATCATCTTGTAACTAGTCATGCCTAGTACGCCAGCCTGGAGCCCTCGCAGCGCGGCCTCGCGCTCACGCTGGACCCCGTCACGCACAAGGTTGTGGCTGCCTCCATACACCTCACTCTACATACTGTGCTGCTCAGAGAAGGGCAGGCTACGTAAGTCATCATCTTGTAACTAGTCATGCCTAGTACGCCAGCCTGGAGCCCTCGCAGCGCGGCCTCGCGCTCACGCTGGACCCCGTCACGCACAAGGTTGTGGCTGCCTCCATACACCTCACTCTACATACTGTGCTGCTCAGAGAAGGGCAGGCTACGTAAGTCATCATCTTGTAACTAGTCATGCCTAGTACGCCAGCCTGGAGCCCTCGCAGCGCGGCCTCGCGCTCACGCTGGACCCCGTCACGCACAAGGTTGTGGCTGCCTCCATACACCTCACTCTACATACTGTGCTGCTCAGAGAAGGGCAGGCTACGTAAGTCATCATCTTGTAACTAGTCATGCCTAGTACGCCAGCCTGGAGCCCTCGCAGCGCGGCCTCGCGCTCACGCTGGACCCCGTCACGCACAAGGTTGTGGCTGCCTCCATACACCTCACTCTACATACTGTGCTGCTCAGAGAAGGGCAGGCTACGTAAGTCATCATCTTGTAACTAGTCATGCCTAGTACGCCAGCCTGGAGCCCTCGCAGCGCGGCCTCGCGCTCACGCTGGACCCCGTCACGCACAAGGTTGTGGCTGCCTTCATACACCTCACTCTACATACTGTGCTGCTCAGAGAAGGGCAGGCTACGTAAGTCATCATCTTGTAACTAGTCATGCCTAGTACGCCAGCCTGGAGCCCTCGCAGCGCGGCCTCGCGCTCACGCTGGACCCCGTCACGCACAAGGTTGTGGCTGCCTCCATACACCTCACTCTACATACTGTGCTGCTCAGAGAAGGGCAGGCTACGTAAGTCATCATCTTGTAACTAGTCATGCCTAGTACGCCAGCCTGGAGCCCTCGCAGCGCGGCCTCGCGCTCACGCTGGACCCCGTCACGCACAAGGTTGTGGCTGCCTCCATACACCTCACTCTACATACTGTGCTGCTCAGAGAAGGGCAGGCTACGTAAGTCATCATCTTGTAACTAGTCATGCCTAGTACGCCAGCCTGGAGCCCTCGCAGCGCGGCCTCGCGCTCACGCTGGACCCCGTCACGCACAAGGTTGTGGCTGCCTCCATACACCTCACTCTACATACTGTGCTGCTCAGAGAAGGGCAGGCTACGTAAGTCATCATCTTGTAACTAGTCATGCCTAGTACGCCAGCCTGGAGCCCTCGCAGCGCGGCCTCGCGCTCACGCTGGACCCCGTCACGCACAAGGTTGTGGCTGCCTCCATACACCTCACTCTACATACTGTGCTGCTCAGAGAAGGGCAGGCTACGTAAGTCATCATCTTGTAACTAGTCATGCCTAGTACGCCAGCCTGGAGCCCTCGCAGCGCGGCCTCGCGCTCACGCTGGACCCCGTCACGCACAAGGTTGTGGCTGCCTCCATACACCTCACTCTACATACTGTGCTGCTCAGAGAAGGGCAGGCTACGTAAGTCATCATCTTGTAACTAGTCATGCCTAGTACGCCAGCCTGGAGCCCTCGCAGCGCGGCCTCGCGCTCACGCTGGACCCCGTCACGCACAAGGTTGTGGCTGCCTCCATACACCTCACTCTACATACTGTGCTGCTCAGAGAAGGGCAGGCTACGTAAGTCATCATCTTGTAACTAGTCATGCCTAGTACGCCAGCCTGGAGCCCTCGCAGCGCGGCCTCGCGCTCACGCTGGACCCCGTCACGCACAAGGTTGTGGCTGCCTCCATACACCTCACTCTACATACTGTGCTGCTCAGAGAAGGGCAGGCTACGTAAGTCATCATCTTGTAACTAGTCATGCCTAGTACGCCAGCCTGGAGCCCTCGCAGCGCGGCCTCGCGCTCACGCTGGACCCCGTCACGCACAAGGTTGTGGCTGCCTCCATACACCTCACTCTACATACTGTGCTGCTCAGAGAAGGGCAGGCTACGTAAGTCATCATCTTGTAACTAGTCATGCCTAGTACGCCAGCCTGGAGCCCTCGCAGCGCGGCCTCGCGCTCACGCTGGACCCCGTCACGCACAAGGTTGTGGCTGCCTCCATACACCTCACTCTACATACTGTGCTGCTCAGAGAAGGGCAGGCTACGTAAGTCATCATCTTGTAACTAGTCATGCCTAGTACGCCAGCCTGGAGCCCTCGCAGCGCGGCCTCGCGCTCACGCTGGACCCCGTCACGCACAAGGTTGTGGCTGCCTCCATACACCTCACTCTACATACTGTGCTGCTCAGAGAAGGGCAGGCTACGTAAGTCATCATCTTGTAACTAGTCATGCCTAGTACGCCAGCCTGGAGCCCTCGCAGCGCGGCCTCGCGCTCACGCTGGACCCCGTCACGCACAAGGTTGTGGCTGCCTCCATACACCTCACTCTACATACTGTGCTGCTCAGAGAAGGGCAGGCTACGTAAGTCATCATCTTGTAACTAGTCATGCCTAGTACGCCAGCCTGGAGCCCTCGCAGCGCGGCCTCGCGCTCACGCTGGACCCCGTCACGCACAAGGTTGTGGCTGCCTCCATACACCTCACTCTACATACTGTGCTGCTCAGAGAAGGGCAGGCTACGTAAGTCATCATCTTGTAACTAGTCATGCCTAGTACGCCAGCCTGGAGCCCTCGCAGCGCGGCCTCGCGCTCACGCTGGACCCCGTCACGCACAAGGTTGTGGCTGCCTCCATACACCTCACTCTACATACTGTGCTGCTCAGAGAAGGGCAGGCTACGTAAGTCATCATCTTGTAACTAGTCATGCCTAGTACGCCAGCCTGGAGCCCTCGCAGCGCGGCCTCGCGCTCACGCTGGACCCCGTCACGCACAAGGTTGTGGCTGCCTCCATACACCTCACTCTACATACTGTGCTGCTCAGAGAAGGGCAGGCTACGTAAGTCATCATCTTGTAACTAGTCATGCCTAGTACGCCAGCCTGGAGCCCTCGCAGCGCGGCCTCGCGCTCACGCTGGACCCCGTCACGCACAAGGTTGTGGCTGCCTCCATACACCTCACTCTACATACTGTGCTGCTCAGAGAAGGGCAGGCTACGTAAGTCATCATCTTGTAACTAGTCATGCCTAGTACGCCAGCCTGGAGCCCTCGCAGCGCGGCCTCGCGCTCACGCTGGACCCCGTCACGCACAAGGTTGTGGCTGCCTCCATACACCTCACTCTACATACTGTGCTGCTCAGAGAAGGGCAGGCTACGTAAGTCATCATCTTGTAACTAGTCATGCCTAGTACGCCAGCCTGGAGCCCTCGCAGCGCGGCCTCGCGCTCACGCTGGACCCCGTCACGCACAAGGTTGTGGCTGCCTCCATACACCTCACTCTACATACTGTGCTGCTCAGAGAAGGGCAGGCTACGTAAGTCATCATCTTGTAACTAGTCATGCCTAGTACGCCAGCCTGGAGCCCTCGCAGCGCGGCCTCGCGCTCACGCTGGACCCCGTCACGCACAAGGTTGTGGCTGCCTCCATACACCTCACTCTACATACTGTGCTGCTCAGAGAAGGGCAGGCTACGTAAGTCATCATCTTGTAACTAGTCATGCCTAGTACGCCAGCCTGGAGCCCTCGCAGCGCGGCCTCGCGCTCACGCTGGACCCCGTCACGCACAAGGTTGTGGCTGCCTCCATACACCTCACTCTACATACTGTGCTGCTCAGAGAAGGGCAGGCTACGTAAGTCATCATCTTGTAACTAGTCATGCCTAGTACGCCAGCCTGGAGCCCTCGCAGCGCGGCCTCGCGCTCACGCTGGACCCCGTCACGCACAAGGTTGTGGCTGCCTCCATACACCTCACTCTACATACTGTGCTGCTCAGAGAAGGGCAGGCTACGTAAGTCATCATCTTGTAACTAGTCATGCCTAGTACGCCAGCCTGGAGCCCTCGCAGCGCGGCCTCGCGCTCACGCTGGACCCCGTCACGCACAAGGTTGTGGCTGCCTCCATACACCTCACTCTACATACTGTGCTGCTCAGAGAAGGGCAGGCTACGTAAGTCATCATCTTGTAACTAGTCATGCCTAGTACGCCAGCCTGGAGCCCTCGCAGCGCGGCCTCGCGCTCACGCTGGACCCCGTCACGCACAAGGTTGTGGCTGCCTCCATACACCTCACTCTACATACTGTGCTGCTCAGAGAAGGGCAGGCTACGTAAGTCATCATCTTGTAACTAGTCATGCCTAGTACGCCAGCCTGGAGCCCTCGCAGCGCGGCCTCGCGCTCACGCTGGACCCCGTCACGCACAAGGTTGTGGCTGCCTCCATACACCTCACTCTACATACTGTGCTGCTCAGAGAAGGGCAGGCTACGTAAGTCATCATCTTGTAACTAGTCATGCCTAGTACGCCAGCCTGGAGCCCTCGCAGCGCGGCCTCGCGCTCACGCTGGACCCCGTCACGCACAAGGTTGTGGCTGCCTCCATACACCTCACTCTACATACTGTGCTGCTCAGAGAAGGGCAGGCTACGTAAGTCATCATCTTGTAACTAGTCATGCCTAGTACGCCAGCCTGGAGCCCTCGCAGCGCGGCCTCGCGCTCACGCTGGACCCCGTCACGCACAAGGTTGTGGCTGCCTCCATACACCTCACTCTACATACTGTGCTGCTCAGAGAAGGGCAGGCTACGTAAGTCATCATCTTGTAACTAGTCATGCCTAGTACGCCAGCCTGGAGCCCTCGCAGCGCGGCCTCGCGCTCACGCTGGACCCCGTCACGCACAAGGTTGTGGCTGCCTCCATACACCTCACTCTACATACTGTGCTGCTCAGAGAAGGGCAGGCTACGTAAGTCATCATCTTGTAACTAGTCATGCCTAGTACGCCAGCCTGGAGCCCTCGCAGCGCGGCCTCGCGCTCACGCTGGACCCCGTCACGCACAAGGTTGTGGCTGCCTCCATACACCTCACTCTACATACTGTGCTGCTCAGAGAAGGGCAGGCTACGTAAGTCATCATCTTGTAACTAGTCATGCCTAGTACGCCAGCCTGGAGCCCTCGCAGCGCGGCCTCGCGCTCACGCTGGACCCCGTCACGCACAAGGTTGTGGCTGCCTCCATACACCTCACTCTACATACTGTGCTGCTCAGAGAAGGGCAGGCTACGTAAGTCATCATCTTGTAACTAGTCATGCCTAGTACGCCAGCCTGGAGCCCTCGCAGCGCGGCCTCGCGCTCACGCTGGACCCCGTCACGCACAAGGTTGTGGCTGCCTCCATACACCTCACTCTACATACTGTGCTGCTCAGAGAAGGGCAGGCTACGTAAGTCATCATCTTGTAACTAGTCATGCCTAGTACGCCAGCCTGGAGCCCTCGCAGCGCGGCCTCGCGCTCACGCTGGACCCCGTCACGCACAAGGTTGTGGCTGCCTCCATACACCTCACTCTACATACTGTACTGCTTAGAGAAGGGCAGGCTACGTAAGTCATCATCTTGTTTAATATCTAGACCTACTGTACACAGACGCGTAGCTTCATAGACGCGTATTCGTCAGTATACGCTTGGTGTGCGCCTGTTCACAGCTAATATAAACAAGTCTTAATGTAACTATAATTAATACAAAATATTAGCAGTATAATGACGAATACGCGTCTCTGAAGCTATGCGTCCGTCGACAGTAGGCAACTTGTTGCAACTTGTCTCCCGACATTTTACAAAGCATTCACGTGACGCGGGACATGTTGTTGGACAATTTGACAGCGTTGCGCGTTATTCTGGGGGACATTTTGTCCCCTAATGTATATTTGCAACGCTGTCAAATTGCACAACAACATGGCCCGCTTTATGTTGGGGGACACTTTGTCCCCTAATGTATTTTTGCAACGCTGTCAAATTGCACAACAACATGACCCGCTTTATGTTGGGGGACACTTTGTCCCCTAATGTATATTTGCAACGCTGTCAATTTGCACGACAACATGACCCTCGTTATGTTGGGGGACATTTTGTCCTCTAATATATATTTGCTTTTTTATTGTTGTTAAATGTTGGAGGACCAGTTGCGGGACACTGGACCACGTTGCAGCGTCACTGAGCGTTGCGCGTCTTGTTGGGAGACATTTCGTCCCGTAGTATATCTGAAGCTTTAACTTCAAATGTTTCTTATTTCAGTGACGATGACATGCAGTCGCTGGCGTCCCTGTTGTCAGTGAACAACAACTCCGACATCGCCGTGTTAGAGGATCTGGACGAGGACGACTATACGCTGTCTGATAACTCTACAAGACAGGTAGGAAGTTACTTTTTATTTATTTAGGAATAACTAACTGTTACTCATTAGGTCTTAGGTCTCATTAGGTCTAACTAATACATATAAGTTCATCATACAGATGTGCAACTCACACCGTTATTCACAGAATACATTTTAAAAAGTTATTTTGACCAAATATATAAGGATTTATATCGGAGTTTTAAATTTTAACAATAACGCTTGCAGAAATAACCAACGATTCAATAAAAAATATTATTTAATCTATTAAATTAAACAAATGAGATTGAATGAGTTCTTGAACCTGGCTGTATTTAAATAAAAAATCGATAACGTTATTATTGTATATATCATATATATCTACTAAACTAACCTCAATTGCCCCAGATGCTAGACCTGCGGCAACAGATGGAGGAGATGACGCATAGCCTCACGAACAGCGACATGGCCGCCACCCCCAACAGCGTGCAGAGCCTCAACTTCGACAACTCGCGCACCCCCACCGCGCCGCTCTCCCCCGCCCCTCCCGACCCCCAGGAACCCTCCACCCCCGTCCCCCACGAGCCTGGAACTCAGCTCAACGACAATGACATCTTCGAGCCCATGCCCAAGTCTAGGCCAGAGATGTTAAGCAATCTGACCAAGATGGCCATGAAACCGGAGCCCAAGTTCTTCTCGACGCCTAAGCAGAATAATGTGACGGTGGAAAGTAAGGGAGAGTTGAAGGGGGTCGTGTTTAAACCGAAGATGGTGGCTATGAGGAATTTGAAGGTGAGTTGACGTTATTATTGTTATTATTCAATCATTATTGGAAACATACAAAACTATGGCCTACTGCCCATGGACGCGTAGCTTCATAGACGCGTAGACGTCATTATACTCTTGGTGTACGCCTGGGTGAAGCTTACATACAAAACTATGGCCTACTGTCCATGGACGCGTAGCTTCATAGACGCGTAGACGTCATTATACTCTTGGTGTACGCCTGGGTGAAGCTTACATACAAAACTATGGCCTACTGTCAATGGACGCGTAGCTTCATAGACGCGTAGACGTCATTATACTCTTGGTGTACGCATGCGTGAAGCTTACATACAAAACTATGACCTACTGTCCACGGACGCGTAGCTTCATAGACGCGTAGACGTCATTATACTCTTGGTGTACGCATGCGTGAAGCTTACACGTACGTTGCCGCTTCGTGGGCAGAGTTTCATAGTTTAGTATTTAAGCTGCGAGCAGGCGTGTGTAACGGATGTTTTGCCTGATCCGGTCATCATCATCATCATCATTTCAGCCGAAAGACGTACACTGCTGGACATAGGCCTCCCCCAAATGTCGCCACAATCTACGGTCCTGTGCGTCTCGCATCCATCGTACTCCCGCAACCTTTACCAAGTCTTCGGTCCACCTTGTAGGAGGCCTTCCAACGATACGTCTTCCGGTACGCGGTCGCCATTCCAGAACCTTTCGGCCCCAACGGCTATCCGTTCTGCGAGCAATGTGCCCTGCCCATTGTCACTTAAGTTTGGCGATTCTTCGTGCTATGTCGGTGACCTTGGTTTTCCTGCGGATATTCTCATTCCTGATTCGATCACGCAAGGAAACTCCGAGCATAGCCCTTTCCATTGCTGCATTGATGAGGCCCATTGTAAGCGACCACGTTTCAGAGCCATATGTCATCACTGACAACACACTGCTCATAGACTTTCGTCTTGAGACACTGATCCGGGCAATTGCGTGATAAATGATTTCGGGCTGTTGTATACGTTCAAATCGCAAAGATGCAGGATTTCGTAGTTTAGTTCTTATGTGGTGCTATAGATGTCGCTACAAGCAGAACCTATTTTGGTATAGCCGTGAGATACATAATATTTTGTGTATTAACCGACTAGTTTCAGCCAGCGGTTTCGCCCGCGTGAAAGTCGGTTTCTACATACAAACTTTGGACCCCCGTTTCATCCCCTTAGGGGGTGAATTTCGGTAAATCCGTCCTTAGCGGATGTCTACACCCTATAAGGAACCTACCTGCCAAATTTTAAGTTTGTAGGTGTTATAGTTTCTGAGATTTCGTGATTAATCAGTGAGTGTTATTTTGCTTTTATATATATAGATTTATTTATTTATTTATGTACACACAAACACTAAAAAAAATGAAAATAACAAAAGCAGACAGAAGAGCACAAAGGTACTGCTTATTTCAAATGGAATTTCTTCCAGCAGATCTGCGACAGGAGAGTTGTATGAGAGATGTAGACACAGTGTATACAAATAAGTTAGAAAATTAAAAATATGCTATATTATCTAAATTAAATCATATAATACATAATTATATATATAGGGTGACTGGTAATTAGTGTACGATACTTAAACAGGTGATTGTGCTCATGATAAACAACAACTTTTACTATGGGAACAAACCTGAAATCGCGAAAAAAAATCAGCTGTTCAGTACATTTATGTTTGCCTAATGTACTGAACAGCTGATTTTTTTTTCGCGATTTCGGCTTTGCTCCCATAATAAAAATTGTTTGTTATCATGAGCACAATCACGTGTTTAAGTAACGTACACTAATTGCCAGTCACATTATATATCAATAACCGTATATAAAATACATAAATAGATACAATACATAAACTAAATTATAAAAATATATATCTACAAAATATAACTTTTCGAGATGGTAGAGAGGTAATGTTCTTTGACTTGCTTGTTATTTATTATGTTGTGTAAAGCAAACTAGTATATTTTTGCCTTTGTGTTTATGCTAATTAAAGTATTTCTTTTCTTTCTTTATATTCAAGCCGTTGGAGCTGAAGACTAACTTGAACAGCATTAACTTGGACCGCAACGAGAATGAGAAAGACGAGGACAGTGACAAGACCCCCACTGCGGCTGACATGGAGAAGTTGTTCCCCGGCAAGTTTGATAAGGACAAGACCCCGGTAAGTTACATCACACTAACGTTATAAAGGCGTTAGTAGGTGTGTATGTTTGCTACTCCTTCACACTCAAATGGTTGAACAGATTTTAATAAAATTTAGCACACGGCTAGATCATGTCATGGATACTTTTAAACCTGGGAATGTGTTCCCTTGGCATTATAATGGGGTACTTGAATTCATTTTAATTTTCAAATCCGTTCAATATTAATCAAGTTAGAAACCTTTCAAATCTGGTGGAAGGGGAAAGATGCATATACTAAAATCTGACGTTATCGGCATTAGGCTTAGGCCGCATTACGGTCTTTTCCCGCAAGCGGTAAACCGCGAAACCGCCTGAGACGCACACACTACGGTTAATAAAAACCACGAAACTGGCCACGATTTTCACAGTTTGAAGATGGATTTCAATAGAGCTGTATGTGTTGTTGTTATAATACTCAGAAACTGAAACAGAAAACGTCATCAAAAAGGCAAATATTGGATCCGTCCATTGATTATCTTTTATTTATTCTCTGACAACTGTCACCAAAGATTTAAGAAAAAAAGACCTTGCGGTGAAATATCGCTATGCGGACAGGCGCTAAGCCTTAGATTACGTCTGCTCAAAAGAGATAGCAAGATATTCCCACCATGCCCACTGCTTGGACTCAGGCCATCTCTCTAGGAAAGGGAATGGGCCGTAATCCACCACGCGAGCACAGTGCAACCCGCACTGGGCTCGTGGGTGGATGTCACAAGCCTTAGAATTTTTGGTTAAAACGGTGAAGGAAAACATCGTGAGGAAACCGGCATGTCCTAGTGCCGGTTTCCTCACGAGATTTTCCTTCACAGTTTCGAGAGCAGTGGTTTTTTTTTTTTATTTTTATTATTGATAGGCTCGCGTTTGACCACCATCTCACCTGATGGTAAGCGATGATGTGGCCGACGATGGAGCACGCTTGCCTAGAAGTAACCTATTCACTCTTGACTTAAAGACCCCTAGGTTGTAGCTATCAGGGAACACAGACTCGGGCAGGGAATTCCACTCCTTAGCTGTACGCATTATGAATGTGTTCCCAAAACGCTTTGTACGTATGGGTGGGATGTCCACCATGTACCGATGGCGCAACGCCGTACGTCTAGTGGTCCGATGATGGAACGGACTTGGTGGAATTAAATTGTGCAATTCCAACGCACACTCCCCGAAGTGTAAACGATAGAAAACCGACAGGCCAGCAACTCGGCGTCGATGCTCAAGGCTTTGGAGTTTTGATTCGACAAGTGCATCATCACCGATGATTCTCTTGGCTCGCTTCTCAATCGACTCCAGAGCATCAAGCTGGTATTTGGCAGACCCATCCCAAAGATGAGAGCAGTATTCCATACACGATCGAACTTGCGCTTGATAAAGTTTGAGCAGCTGTTCCGACGTGAAGTACCGTCTCACCTTGGCCAAGATCCCCAATTTTCTGGCAGCCTGTTGAGCTTTAGCCTCGATGAAAGAGCCGAAATTGAGGGTAGATGACAACGTTACCCCAAGAAGCTCAAGGTCACTGGTTATCGGCACGGTTACACCCCGGAATGATGGAGCCGGGTGGAATTGGCTCCGTTTGGCGGAAAAAAGACACGCCTGGGTTTTAGCAGCATTGAACTTGACCAGATTGGCATCGCCCCAGTCGGATACTGCCTTCAAGGAAAAGTTCAAGCGTTCAACCATAGCCTCTCGGAAAGACTGGATCTGTGACCCACTAGCACGTGCATCGGACACGTATCTCTCAGCAACAGTGCTATCGTCTGCATACCCAAAGGTACCGGGTTTAAGAAGGTCGTTTATGTGCAGCAAGAACAGTGTTGCCGAGAGTACCGACCCCTGAGGGACCCCGGCATTAATTTCCATTTGACCGGACGAGCAGCCATCAATAACCACTCGGATGGATCGCCCCCTCAGGAAGTCTGCGATCCAGTCACACAGACCAGTGGGCAGACCGAAGGAAGGAAGCTTAGCAATAAGACTATCATGCCAGACCCTGTCAAAGGCCTTCGAGATATCAAGGGAGACTGCAAGTGCTTCCCCATGCTTCTCGATGGCCTCGCTCCAGATGTGAATGGCATACGCTAGAAGATCCCCAGTTGACCGATTTCGGCGAAAGCCGTATTGACGATCACTGAGGATGTCATTAGCTTCTAGGTATGCCAGGAGCTTATTATTGATCACTCGTTCCATACTCTTGCAGAGAATGGACGTTACCGAGATAGGTCTGTAATTAGCAGGGTCAGCCCGACTACCCTTCTTGGGCACGGGTTGCACGTTAGCTTGCTTCCAAGCCATCGGTACTTTTCCAGCCTCAAACGAAAGACGAAATAAGCGTGTCAGGATCGGAGACAGTTCAGGCGCACAAGTTTTTAAAACAATTGCTGGTATCCCGTCGGGACCACTGGCTTTGTTCACGTCAAGGTTACGTAGCACCCTACGGACGTCCTTCTGATGGATGCGTATGTCTGCCATAGTCGTCTCGCATCGCTCAGGAAAGGCAGGGGGCCGCGCGTTACCGGAATCAAGACGTGAAGATTCCGCAAAAAGAGAGGCAAATAGATTTGCTTTCTCCTCAGCGGTGTGGGCCAGCGACCCATCGGGTTTCAGCAGTGGTGGTAGTGAGGGACGGCAGAAGTTCGATTCAACAGATTTAGCCAGGGACCAAAACGCTTTACTACCTGCTGGGTATGAAGCAAGTTTGTTCCCAATTCGGCTAATGTGGTCAAACCGAGACCTCCGCATCACCTTCTTGCAGGATTTGGCAGCCCTATTATAGGCTCTCTTTTTTTGAGTCACGTCACTTGCCTTGCGCCTACGAGCGTCGACCCATTCTTGGTATGCCGTATGTTTAAGCGCTTCAGCGCGATTACATTCGGCGCCAAACCAAGGTCGAACCTTGTCAGACATTGTTACATCAGAGAATGGAATGTAATATTCCATCCCCCGACGCAACACATCAGACACTGCGTCCGCGCACAACGACGGATCAGCGGAAGAGAAGCAAGTAGGCTGCCAAGGATAGCATGCGAAGAAAGAACGCATACCATCCCAATCTGCTGACTTGTATCGCCAAACCCGCCGGGTGCCTCTTGGGCTGGGATCGGGCGGGGAATAGACGGATACAGATTTCACCAGACAATGGTGATAAAATAAATTACACAAAGTAATGCGCCTTGCTGGGTCTGAGCCCGCGACCTACAACTCGTAAGTCGGGGCCGTTACCACTCGGCCATCACTGCTCTCTAATTGTTGTTTAGTATAAAATATTGTTAAAAAATAAGCACAGGCAAATATCAATTGGGGTGCATAAGTGGCTTTATTCCAGTTACATTTTGTATAGGTAGTATATATGCTACATACTAACAGATGTACCCCTCACTACTCTCAGGCACTTGTATTGTTTGTAGTTCATGTAGTTCCTATGACTATTGCAGGTTCAAGACCTCCTGGAGTGGTGCCAGAGTGTAACTCGCGAGTACAAGTCGTGCCGCGTCACCAACCTCACCACGAGCTTCCGTTCAGGACTCGCCTTCTGTGCCATCATACACCGGTTCCGACCTGACCTCATGTGAGTATTTTAGGAGCTGAAAACTGTAGTAAAATATACATTATTTAAAAATAGCTGGTAGAAAATATCTAAGGTATTAAGTCTTTTTTTGTACAGTGTTTCATTTATATACAGCGTTACTGGTAACTCGACGTATTCCTTGCAGGAGGTCACGGTAGGATTAAAATGCCACAAATTAAGCCACTAAATGTTCTACCAAAATTGTGTAGTTTTTGAGTTACTAAGATTTTTAGTTTTTTTAAAAATCCTACATTAAATCGTTTGAAGCCAATTTAAAAACTATTTAAGGCACAACTGTACTGAAATTTAATTTATATCATAATAGATGCCGTCGCAGATCTTTGTTAGCAATTAAAGGTGGCTTCAAACGATGTAATCTGGGATTTTGCATAAAAAAACTAAAATTCTTACAAATTAAAAAACTACTGAATTTCGGTTGAACATTTAGTGGCTTAATTTGTTGCATTTTAATCATACTATTACGAATAAGTCGAGTTACCAGTAACCCTGTATTTAAAAGGAGAAATTTACTGACTGACATATCAACGCAATTTATTTCATCACCACTGCTCTCAAAACGGTGAAGGAAAACATCGTGAGGAAACCGGCATGTCCTAGAACCAAAAATTCGAAGACATGTGACATCCACCAACCCGCACTGGGCCCGCGAGGTGGATTACGGCCCATTCCCTCTCCTAGAGAGGAGGCCCGAGTCCCAACAGTGGGAACATTATAAGGCCGACTATGCTATGCTATGCTATATCAACGCATAGCCGAAGTTACTGGGACTAAGAGCGTCAAATTTTCTACAAAGTTTCCTTTTATGACGTAGGCGAGCAGTAAAAGAAGATTTGCCAAAATTCACCCCCTAAGGGGATGAAACGGGGGTCCAAAGTTAGTATGGAGAAACATACTTTCACGCGAGCGAAGTCGCTGACGGACGCTAGTTAGAAAGAAAGAAAGAAAACATGTTTATTCTGCCTGAATTTTTTATTAACCTATTTTGTGTCCCACAACTGGGCAAAGACCTCGCCTTTTTCCCTCCAAACCTCTGTGTAGGGCGATCTCCGGTTACCGGTTAAGTTAGCCCCACGAACATGATCAGATCATCACACCACCCTCACGTGTCCGTCCAGTGAGTGACAATGTTCGCCCACCTGCCCGGGTGCATTCGTGCGACGTGGCCAGCCACTCCCACTTCAGCCTGCCTGTTTTTAGGGTTCCGTATCCAAAGGGTAAAACGGGACCCTATTACTAAGACTCCGCTGTCCGTCTGTTGGTCTATCTGTCCCCCTGTCACCAGGCTGTATCTCATGAACCGTGATAGCTAGACGGTTGAAGTTTTCACAGATGATGTATTTTTGTTGCCACTATAACAAAAAATACAGAATAAAATAAATATTTAAGCGGAGTTCTCATATAATAAACGTGATTTTTTTGGCCGTTTTTTTGCTACGGACGGTACGGAACCCTTTTTGCGCGAGTCCGACTTGTATTTGACTAGCCTAGTGGTTAGTGGCTCTGACTGCTGGAGGTCGTGGGTTCTATTCCCACTCAGGACAAATGTTTGTGTGATGAGCATGATCATTTGTCCTGTGTCTGGGTGTAATTTATCTATAATATGTATGTATTTAGAAATATAGGGTGACTGGTAATTAGTGTACGATACTTAAACACGTGATTGTGCTCATGATAACCAACAACTTTTACTATGGGAACAAACCTGAAATCGCGAAAAAAAATCAGCTGTTCAGTACATTTATATTTGCCTAATGTACTGAACAGCTGATTTTTTTTTTCGCGATTTCGGCTTTGCTCCTATAATAAAAATTGTTTGTTATCATGAGCACAATCACGTGCTTAAGTATCGTACACTAATTGCCAGTCACCCTATATATATGTATGTTTATCAGTTGTCTACTACTCATACCACAAGCTCTGCTTAGTTTGGGATTAGATGGCGTTGTGTGATTAATGTAAAAAAAAATTGGCTGGTTTTTTCCCCGACATCTAACTACTTGAGCAGTGGTAATAACTATATGTTTTATTCCAGCGACTTCTCCGGGCTGCAACCCGACGAGGCGGAGAAGAATCTCCGCGTGGCGCTAGAAGCGAGCTCCAAGTTGGGCATCTCACAAGTGCTCACCGCAGCCGATGTGTGCTCCAGACAGATTCCTGACAGATTAGCTGTACGTATTCTCTTCTATATTCTGTTTACCGGTGCGAGCAGCGCTGGTGCGGCCTGCCGCCAGGTGCTGCTGCTGCTGACGGGGACGCGCACTGCAGCGGCGACGCGCAAGGGGAGGCCTGTAGCATAGCATAGTCAGCCTTATAATGTTCCCACTGCTGGGACTCAGGCCTCCTCTCTCTAGGAGAGGGAATAGGCCGTAATCCACCACGCGGGCCCAGTGCGGGTTGGTGGATGTCACATGTCTTCGAATTTTTGGTTCTAGGACATGCCGGTTTCCTCACGATGTTTTCCTTCACCGTTTTGAGAGCAGCGGTGATGATATAAATTACACAAAGTAATGTGCCTGGTTGGGTTTGAACCCGCAACCTGCAACTCGTAAGTCGGGGCCGTTACCACTGCTCTCTGCCTATAGAATAGAATAAATTTTATTCTACACCAAAATAGTAACCTGGACGTCATTCGGCTGAAATGATGATGATTCTGTTTATAGCTAGCTGATGCCTGCGACCTCGTCAGCGTACGAATCATAAAACAGAACATTGGCATTTGAAACTTGAAGAAGTTTTGTTTTTTTTTTGCCTGGAACCCTAATTATTTTTCTAAAATAAAAGTAGCCTAAATTACTTTTTATAACATCAGCTATCTACCAAAAACACAACCATTTTAATCAGTAGAAATAAGCTGAAATTCGTTGAGAAAAAAGTGATGGTATGCCGCACTGTAGGGGCCTAGCAGGGTCGAAGCCTACTGGGGCTAAGGGTCTGATTCTGAAAGGAAGACTCGGCCCTGGTACGAAAGGCAACGAAGGAACAGGAGTGGGTTTTTAGTCAGTAAAAGTCTGACACTATCTCCCGCCCCGCCCAAGGGCGGGGGATGTCATAAGATGATTTTCCCACCGAAAAAAAAAAAAAATAGGCCGCACGAAAGTTAAACTAAAATGGCGATAGTTGCTATGGTCACACGCACGCAGCCCCCCGCGGTACCACACTTCGATTGAGATCCGAAAATCTGGTACTGCGCATTGAAGGTTCAACTTACGTGCCACAAATAATATCTTTGTTTATTTTTCTATTTCAGATAATGACATATCTCTTCCAATTGAGGGCTCACTTCACTGGCAACGAATTACAAGTAGAACAATTAGGTAAGTCACTGATACAATTTAAAAGGGTGCTAAAAGAAGTGTTGTATAGATAAAAATTATAATTGTTTTTATTATACTATTTGACACGGTTTTATTTTATTTCCAGGTAACGACGAGACAGAATCTTCGTACCTAGTGGGTCGTCACGACACGGACGGCTCCATCCCTCAGGAGCTGTTCAGCAGAGAGATCAGCATGCGAAGGTCGCGGAACATGAGCGACCGGCCGCGTCCGGGGTACGTTGCGTTATGTTACAGTAGCAGAGAGATCACATGCGAAGGTCGCGGAACATGAGCGACCGGCCGCGTCCGGGGTACGTTGCGTTATGTTACAGTAGCAGAGAGATCACATGCGAAGGTCGCGGAACATGAGCGACCGGCCGCGTCCGGGGTACGTTGTGTTATGTTACAGTAGCAGAGAGATCACATGCGAAGGTCGCGGAACATGAGCGACCGGCCGCGTCCGGGGTACGTTGTGTTATGTTACAGTAGCAGAGAGATCACATGCGAAGGTCGCGGAACATGAGCGACCGGCCGCGTCCGGGGTACGTTGTGTTATGTTACAGTAGCAGAGAGATCACATGCGAAGGTCGCGGAACATGAGCGACCGGCCGCGTCCGGGGTACGTTGTGTTATGTTACAGTAGCAGAGAGATCACATGCGAAGGTCGCGGAACATGAGCGACCGGCCGCGTCCGGGGTACGTTGCGTTATGTTACAGTCAGGGACTTAAAAACACCTTCATAAAGGTTACAGAATTATAAGTGTTACATGTTGAATTGATAACAGAATCAAATATGTAACACTTATAAATGTGTTTTCAATGTGTTAACCCAAAACACTTACAAAAGTGTAACCGTAACATATCTGTAACAGATATAAAAGTGTTAACAGTGTTAATAAGTGATACAGATGAACGCAGCGTTGCCAAATTTACAATGTACTTATTTATGATTAATAAGCATTAGATAGCCGAAATCCAGTCACAGTCTGTTGTATCCGTGCAAAACACTTGCGCTGAAGTATTGAAAATATTCGTGATTTTAATTTCAAGTTTATTTGAATAGTTTTGTGTTTATTTGACTGCAATGGATCAATCAAATCAAACCTTTCTTTAAAAAAAATCCTCGTTCGGATCAAGATGACAACCATCCTAAAATCGACTGCTTACTACTTCAACAAGAAGTTGTGCGTCCTGATAGTCCCGATATCTTGATAGAGCCAGAAGTATATTCAGAGGATTATTCGCAATCAATCCTTTCTTATAAGAAAAAAACCCATTTGGATAAGGACGAAGACTATCCTAAATCTAGATATTTACCACTTCAACAGGAAGTGGTGGATGGACTGCACGTGTCCGTAAAATTTACTTAGTTCTGACCTCTCTACACGTGTCCCCTGGGTAGTGCTAAACGAGCAGTAAATGTGGTGGTAGGCATAGCAGCGTCGGCTGCCGGCTTAAAAGTTACCACCCATCAGACAAAGCCACGCCGCCAAGCGATCCGTCGTGTTCCGGCGTGATGTCTGTTGAAGCCGTATGGTGAAAGATGGGTCTGAGCAGTTGTGTTGCGATGTATACCGAGTATGATGCGCCAGCTGTTGTTGTGTCGGACGTTTGATCGTGGAGGGTAGTGGGATCCGAAGCACGATTCTCCGCTGGCCGACCGCAGATAGTTGGGGGCCCAAGTAGTGTGCCAGCCACACACAAAAGGCTGCCCCGCCAACTGCGAAAAATCCCAGGGTAGCCCCAACGTGCCGGTTCGCGACTGGGTGAGAGGACCCGATGGCGATCCTTGGGAGGGTTCGGGCGTCCCCGCAGTCTCCAGATCAAACCTCCATTCAATCAATCAATCAATCAATCAACTTTATTTGCATAAAACATGGTGTACAAAGATGTCATTGGCGCAGCAACTCTGGTCGTATTGTTGGAATTACATCGAATCGCCTCTCTCAACTGCCATCGTCCACCAACCCTATTCACTCGAAATCTAAAAACAAAAATGAAAGGTAAAAAGAAAAGTATGTGTGTACAGCGGATGCACGTCCTCTTACTCCAAGTGCACCTCTCGAACATTCGAGGACTGCACTCCAATCTCGATGCGGTCCACCACCATCTTGAGATTGACAAGCCTCACTTACTTTTCTTGACGGAGACGCAGATCAGATGTCCGTCAGATGCGGCGTATCTCGACTACCCAGGTTACTCATTGGGGCACCATTTCTTGCAACGTGCCGGGGTCTGTGTGTACGTGCGCAAAAAAATATGCTGCCAGCGTCTCAGTCACCTTAAAGACCCTAATTTCTCAACGTTGTGGTTGTTGGATACCGGTGTGGACAAAATTGTCGATGGGCCTCTCCCAGTTGGTAAAGCAAGCGACAAGGGTGCCTGGTGTAGTTGATCATACTGCAAATTATCTGGACCTTCTGCTGACCACCGATCCGGACAGATGTATCGTAACAGTTTCCTCACCACTTGGAACTTCAGACGACTGTCTGATGAAGTCTGTATCGTCCTTCTCCCCACCTGACTGCGACTCTCGTGGCGAACGGCGAATGTGGCGTTACAAGTCAGGCTGGGATGAGATTCGGCACTTCTTTGCATCTTTTTCTTGGCAGCAGGTCTGCTTCTCTTCTGAAAATCCGTCGAGCTGTGCAGATGCTATATCCGATGTGATATGTCAAGCTATGGAGTATTTCATCCCTTATCGCGACGTACTCATCGATGGCACAGCTCACCCATGGTTCAACGCCAATTGTGTTCTAGCTGAACAGCGTAAGTATTCGGCGTTTCTCGCCTGGGTTGACGCTCTTGACCACAAAGCTCCGGACCTGAGCTCAAAGAAGAGAGCCTTCAACCATGCTGCCAAGTCCTACAAAAAGGCACTAAGGAAGGCTCGCTTCGACCGCATTACTCATATTGGCACAAAGCTCTCTGCACAGCCGTCATTAGATTAGCCGCCAGCAGAGCATTCTGGTCCCTTGCCAAGTCGGCCCTCATTGCCTCCGTTGGTTAAACCTGACGGAGCACTGGCTCATACGGCGAGAAAGTAGGTCTCTTTGCATCCTCTTCGCCCATAATTCTCGTCTTGACACTAGCAGTGCTACTCCACCGACTCTGCCTCAATGCGACATTTCGATGCCCGAGGTTCGCATAAGGAACGAAGAGTTTCTGAGAGCACTGTGTAGTCTAGACGTACATAAATAAGGCTAGTGGGCCAGATGGTATACGAGCGATTGTTCTCAAGGCTTGTGCGCCCAAGTTGTCTCCTGTATTGACATGCTTGTCTCTCACCTCTCGCACTCTCATTTAGGACTGGTATAGTGCCCAAGTCCTGGAAGCTTACCAACGTGCAACCCGTGCCCAAAAAGGGCAGTCGTGCCGATCCTGCCAACTATCGGCCGATTTCAATAAACTCCATAATATGTAAGATTATGGAGCGTGTATTGAACTCGCGCTTGGTAGCATATCTGGAAGGTAATGATCGCCTCAGTGACCAACAGTATGGGTTTCGCCACAATCGGTCTACTGGGGACCTACTAATCTATGCCACCCACTTTTGGAGCGAGACCCTCGAGAGGAATGGGGAAACGATTGCCTTTTCGTTAGTCTGATTAACTGGGTAAAAGACTTCCTGAGTGAACGATCTCTCCGTGTTGTTGTCGATGGGTGCTCATCAGAGCCTATAACGACTAATGCCGGAGTTCCTCAGGGGTCTGTTCTCTCTGCAACTCTCTTCCAGCTGCATATCAACGATCTGCTGATGCCCGGTATCTATGGGTATGCAGATAGATGATAGCACAGTTGTAGAGAGATACCTGCCAAGTGCTTGGGCTAGTAAGGAGCTAATCCGGTCCGAGAGAAAAGCTATGGTACAGCGTACGAATGTCTCACTTCAGGCAGTCTCCAAGTGGGGTGAAGCCAATCTGGTGAGATTCAACGCCGCCAAAACACAAGTTTGTCTGTTCACCGCTAAAAGGAGCCCGTTCTCTTTGGCTCCTGCTTTTCAGATTGTATCCCTGGAGTACACCGACCGCCTTCAGGTCTTGGGATTTGAAATTTCCTCAGACCTTAACTTTGGGCGGTTCATCGAGTCCAAAGCCAAGCTAGGAAACTCGGCGTTCTTGCAAAGGTCCGGCGGTACTTCACACCGGGACAGCTTTTAATGTTATACAAAGCACAGGTCCGTTCGTGTGTGGAGTACTGCAGCCACATATGGGCTGGTGCTGCAAAATGCCACCTGGAAGCTTTGGACTCGGTGGAAAGGCGTGCGAAGAGGCTAATTGGTGATCCAGATCGAGTTAAGTCCAATTTACAAATCCTTGAGCACAGGCGTAGGGTAGCCGGCCTTTCGGTGTTTTACAGGACGCATTTTGGAAAGTGTGCGCGGGAATTGCATGACTTGATTCCACCATCTCATTTGTACCATCGGACAACCCGACGAACGGCGAGTATCCACCCTTACGTTGTTGAAACTTCTACTGTCCGGACTAAGCGTTTCGCCTCGTCGTTTATACCGCGAACATCGAGGGACAGGAACAACTTGCCTGCTGCGGTCTTCCCGTCCGATTATAATTTAGGTGTCTTCAAGGCTAGAGTGAATAGGCTCTTAATAAACTAGTCCGTCACTTCTTACGAACAGGTGGGATCGCAGTCAAGCATTAGTTTATAACATTAAAAAAAAAGTTGTGCGTCTTACATTATTTGAAGATAATACAGAAGAAATTGAAAAAAAAACTAAATGATTCGGATTCGGGAACGAAAGGTTTGACTGCAGAGAAGTGTGGTGGGAAATGTTCGGTGTGTGCGTTGCATAGTGACGGTTCAGCTGTTGAACCGATGGATCCAAGAAACAAGCATTTTAGTGAATTAATTGCACAGGAACTTCAACTACTGTGTGTGTAGGTAGTGTAGATCGTCGTAGGCTTTGACAACACGCGTCTTACACTCTTACGGCCACGCGTTGTTGCCACACTGTGCAATTAGGCACACCCGCCGCACTGTGTTTTTTTTTATTATTATTATTGCCTACTTACCTAAAGCTATACTAAAACTGATTATTTCAGTTACACATATTAACACTTATTAACACATATAAAAGGTTACAGTTTGATTCGGTAACATTATTGTATCTGTTACATTTAAAAGTGTTTTTCTGTTAAAACTGTTTTAAAAAACAGTGTTAAAAACACTTATTACGGTTACAGTTTGAGTCCCTGGTTTACAGTAGCAGAGAGATCACATGCGAAGGTCGCGGAACATGAGCGACCGGCCGCGTCCGGGGTACTTTGCGTTATGTTACAGTAGCAGAGAGATCACATGCGAAGGTCGCGGAACATGAGCGACCGGCCGCGTCCGGGGTACTTTGCGTTATGTTACAGTAGCAGAGAGATCACATGCGAAGGTCGCGGAACATGAGCGACCGGCCGCGTCCGGGGTACTTTGCGTTATGTTACAGTAGCAGAGAGATCACATGCGAAGGTCGCGGAACATGAGCGACCGGCCGCGTCCGGGGTACGTTGTGTTATGTTACAGTAGCAGAGAGATCACATGCGAAGGTCGCGGAACATGAGCGACCGGCCGCGTCCGGGGTACGTTGTGTTATGTTACAGTAGCAGAGAGATCACATGCGAAGGTCGCGGAACATGAGCGACCGGCCGCGTCCGGGGTACTTTGCGTTATGTTACAGTAGCAGAGAGATCACATGCGAAGGTCGCGGAACATGAGCGACCGGCCGCGTCCGGGGTACGTTGTGTTATGTTACAGTAGCAGAGAGATCACATGCGAAGGTCGCGGAACATGAGCGACCGGCCGCGTCCGGGGTACGTTGTGTTATGTTACAGTAGCAGAGAGATCACATGCGAAGGTCGCGCAACATGAGCGACCGGCCGCGTCCGGGGTACGTTGCGTTATGTTACTATAGTGACCAGACCTGGATGGCTTGAAGAAGTGAGGAATCGTGATTGTTGGAAGGAACGGGGAGGCCATTGCCCAGCAGTGCAGTGAGACAATACGGACTAGTAATAATATTAAGTGGATTCGGCGATCATTGTACCGATAGTCTTGTCAGCCAATGACTTAATAGCCACGAGTCTCGACTAACATCTTGGGAGGCTCGTGTTAGGTGATTGGATCAACAGTTTGATTCAGAAAGCGGTACTCTTGCACATGGCTTGTATAGTTAGGAGGTTTCTTTCTCTGGAGCCCTGACCGCCGGTAGCTTGGACCCTGTTCTCGATTCTGATAGGGTACTGTTTTTTTTTTTATATTTTAAGCAAATCGGAACAAGTAGAGTATATTTACCTAAAGTTGGAGGCAATAAGTAACTTAGAGTTAATAACACCTCCTCTAAAACTCAAATGCCTTCAAAGTGCATTAAGTAATTTGCAATCATAAATCCTGGGAATCATTATGTTTCTAATTCCGAGTTTTTAGAGGAGGTATTATCTACTCTCTGTTACTTATTTCCACGAATTTTAGGTAAATAAACACGACCTATTTCTACCTGTGATAATAAACGAAAAAGTTTGTTTTGGGAAACGCAAAGAAAACACAAACAATTTCATTAAAGGACTAGCTGACCCGACGTTCATCTTTTTAAAGCTAGATTTTTTTTATTCCAGTTCCCAAGAATCACAAGAATCCCGTCAGTCAGCGGACCGCCAAACTCCGGACAAGCCACAGTCCCCCACCGGAGTCAAAGACGTCCGCGACATGTTCCTCCAGCAGAGTAAGAGCATCCTCGGCAAGATGCTGTCCCCGGCCAAGGAGCTCAGCCACAAGCCCACTGCTAAATGGTTTGCTGACCCGCTCAAGGTTAACGAGGTAACCTCATGACACTTTTGTACAATATTTTCCAAATAAGAATAGGATAAGAGCAGTGGTGGCCGAGTGGAAACGGCCTCGACTTACGAGTTGTAGGTCGCGGGTTCAAACCCAGCAGCCAGGCGCATTACTTTGTGTAATTTATTTCATCACCACTGCTCTCAAAACGGTGAAGGAAAACATCGTGAGGAAACCGGCATGTCCTAGAACCAAAAATTCAAAGACATGTGACATCCACCAACCCGCACTGGGCCCGCGTGGTGGATTACGGCCCATTCCCTCTCCTAGAGAGGAGGCCTGAGTCCCAACAGTGGGAACATTATAAGGCCGACTATGCTAAGAATAGGATCGATTTTTCGCCATGTTGCGACGTCACAGCTGTCAAATCGAAGAAGTGTTTAAATTCCCTAGAGCACAGACAGATGTATCCAGCAGTTCCTGTCTCCAGCAAGATGTTTTCATAACCCCAAATGTTTTCTACGTTTTATTAGATTATGAAATTCCAACGCATTACTTGATCATCGCGTCATGTCCGTGAACGGGTGCTGTCAGTTGAGACTGGTCATCTCTTAGCTGCCAGTTGCTATTTTAATATTTATATTTAGTTTTTGTTTTTACTTTATTGACATTGTTCTCACATGATAGCGACAAGAAACATGTAACAGAGATATTTGTAATTACAAAACATGATTGAAAAGAGTGTCCATGGAGTTTCTTGCACATTCTTCTCCATAGAGATCTACGCTTTGGAATGTGCAATTAGCATAATTTTTTCTGACTGACTGACTTCTTGACATTTCAGAAGAGCCTGTAAATGGTTAATTTGAAATAAAATGCTTTGAATCTTTGATCGTTCATGATATTTTTTTTCTAGCCACCTCCCGCTCGGCCAGAGAAGCTGATGACTCGTAAAGAGCTAACAGATCCATTCGGCTCTGATGATGAAGAGGAGCAACAAGAAACGCCAGCGCCTCCTGTGCAGAACAACCAGAATAATGATATTGGTACGTTATATTGTTATACAGATGCTTGATAGACACATTACACTTTTTTTTTGAGATGGTAATCATCCAATGACGTCTCCCGCACTATTTTGGAGCGAGAGGGCGTGTTAGACTCTTACTGACTAAAACTGTGTTCTTCAGTTGTCCTTTGCGAGGCTCTAGCAAGCATCGACCCTGCGGGGCCCCTTTGACATTTATTTGAGTTGCGCGTAGAACACTACGTGTTTTATGTCCGTCACGTCACAACCACGGTTTCAGTTGAAAATCAGTGTCAGGCATACTATTTTATTTTTGCATAATTTATATTCTATTCACTTTAAGAAAATAGTGTGTCGTCGTTGTTATTGAGTTTTAGTTACACTCACTGAGCAATTTAAAAAAAAAGAATTTAAAAAGAGCAAATTATATGACTATCCCTATTATGGATAGACATAATATACGTTTGTGTGTTCAAACTTTCATACTGGTTTTCGATTCGATATTTAGTTTACTAGTTATAGTTTATTCTTTTTTTTTATATAGTAGAATAAGATTTATACTCCCACACTCATTAGTGTGGGAGCAGGGTTGGGCAGTATTTGAATTACTTGTAATTAAAATACGTAATTGAAATACAAATACGTATTTGGTATTTGTATTTCAATTACTTCCTTAAAATGTAATTTGTAATTCGTATTTCAAATACTTGAGGCTTCAAATACATTTTAACATTAAAATACATTTAACCTTCAAGAAAGTTTGTTTTCTTTAGCAGGTTTTATTCACTCTTCAACAAGAGGCTGTTTGTCTGACAGTACATTTAAAAATCTAGTGTTCATGAAAGGAAACTCTGGTTTTACTGATTAATTAATCTTGTTTTCCTCTACTTTTCAGCCCATGCTGGTCTAGATTACTTATTTTGTTATTTGTATTTTGTATTTCAATTAAAAATAGCTAAAATACTGTATTTTGTAATTTATATTTCAAATACCTTACTTAAAGATATTTTGTATTTTAATTACTTGCGATACTGTATTTTGTAATTTGTATTTTAATTAAAGCAAAGCATGTATTTTGCCCAGCCCTGTGTGGGAGTATAAATCCTCTACCAAGTAGTGGGATATAATACGCTAATAAGATTAGATGAGATTTTCTTATGCTCAAAAATGTTTGATATTTTTTTTCATTCGTTCTTATCTTTCTTTCTTACTACTTTTAAAAAAATATATTTTAAATAATTTTTTTATTGCTAACTTCGCGTTATGTCATTGTTACAGCAAAACCACTATCAGATCCGAAGCCGGAGCCCACCCCCTTGCCCCCGGCGGCCTCGCCCCGCGCGCCGCCCCCCGCCAGCCCCGAGCTGCCCCGGCCCACGCCGGTGAGTGTCCCCTGGGTTCAAAGCCTGGCTTGACTACTGTGTACCTGTAGTGTGTAGTGTGCTCACTCTAAGGCACCAAATACATTTTGAATTAAGTACATTGACATCTTAAATTTACTTTATTAACATTAACCACTTGCAACGGAAAGGTCCAACAAATGTTTCCGTGCCCTATTCGCCAGGGTCGTGTGTTCGCGACTGGGTCATCTCGTTCTAACTCTTCAATCCCCATAGGTGACAGAAGAGCTGACGAGATGGAGTATTTGGTCGTGAATGTGCAATCCTGGCTTAATGAACGCGAGAGTAATTATTGAATATATCTGACATAGGAAGTTAATATTAAAACCAAAAATAAAATCAGAAAAAACAGTTCATTATTTATTTTTAAATATTAGAGATAGAAAAGGTCAATGTACTTTGTTCCAAATTTATCTGGCGCCTACTATAGTGTTTGTGAGGTTGTAGCCAGAAGATTTATTATAAGGTTTGATAGCTTAATTAAATATTTTTCTTAAAGAAACAAATTGAACCAAAAATCTTCTACACATTCAATAAATATTGACGACACACAAGAAAATAAAATCAGTTATAACACACGCCCTAAAATTAGTTAATGAAATTTTGATGCGAGTTTTTTCATCTTGATGATTATAAAAGTATAGTTCTTAGATCAATCAATTAAAATAAAAAACGATCTATACAATGTGGAGACGACAAAAGATCAATAAATAAAAACACTTACAATACATATTTTTATTTGTTAATTGTTGTAAATTTAAAAATTCATCAGGTGGGATCGCAGTCAAGCACTAGTTTATAACAATAAAAAATACTGAAATCGGTAAAAAAAACATTAATCATTTTTTTAAACGCAGCCCCCCCTACGACCTTTACCCCTGGCTACAACCTTACATTATTCTGTTTATAGTGTCTGATATATCATCTAAACATACTTCAAAAGATACAACGAGACCGTATCTAAACGTTTTACTTGTGGTGCTGATTTATAAATTTAAATATCATAACATTCCTCGCGATTTGTGTGCGTTGTGATTGCGAATATAGACTCAATCTAGCAATCACAAATACATAAGTGATTTTTTTTTGGTCATACTAATAAAACTCAGTAGCGAAATCATACATTTTAGAAAACCAATACAAATATTTAAAAATGTATAAAATATTTTTTCAAGTATTTTTTTTTTAAATTACCTAGTAACAGTTACATCAGTGTTTATTTTGTTTCTATTCTTGTGGGAAAAAAATTGTTTAAGGGCTCCCAAAAAACTGCTATACAATTCGTGCATTAAAGCATCGGTTCAGCCCCCTAGGCAAGTTACAATCGTATCGTTCGGCGCGAACGCCTCGAGTAGGCCACGCCTCCGATTCCTTTGTTCTGACGTCATCTCAACGCTCAGTCACGTGGTCAGAATAAAGGATTCGGAGGCGTGGCCTACTCGAGGCGTTCGCGCCGAACAAAACGATTATAACTTGGCTAGGGGGGCAGGTGAGCGTACAACATGTGATGCGAATCTATTCGCAAGTCGTTGCGTCGCGCAACCTCACAGGTTTTTACGATGCGACTTCGCACTGCAGTCTTGTGTTTGAGCCCTTACTGAGATGAAAATGCAAAATATTTTAGTAAAAATGATACCAATGCTAGTGCCATACAGCTGCTAGCGTTGAATTAATTCATTATTGTCATTACCGTGTACCATGGTACGGTTAGCAGAGTAAATAAAAATATTTGAAGAGCTTTTCTCGTTTTCACTAACACTAGACGAAAATTACATGAATGCCTAAATAAACATGCGTCATTAGATTTACAACACTCGGCTCAGTGCTCAAAGTTGATAATCCAATGGTGCGTTTTTATACGTGCGCTTAATGTTATAGAAAGGGGGCATTCATTTCATCCCACGTGATAATCATTTATCCTTTTAACCCCAACAAACACACTCGCGTATATTCTGCCAGGGTCTCACATTCACGACCAAATACTCCATCTCATCAGCTCTTCTGTCACCTATGGGGATTGAAGAGCTAAACGAGATGGAGTACCCAGTCGCGAACACATGACCCTGGCGAATAGGACACGAAAAGGGTAAATGTTTGAAGTGTATTTAAAACATATTCAAACTGACAATTGTTCTATATAGTATGTTAAAATAAACTCCAAATATTTCCAAATTTACTTTGCTGACCGCGACCGTCCAATAAAAGGAACCCATCATTTCTTTCCATTGCCCATCGACACCGCTTACCCGCCTGTGTTTGACGCTTCTGGACGACGCATATAACCCGCTTCGCTGATTGGTCCTTACGTCATCGCGCTCGATTCCCATTGGCCAGCAATTGTTATCACGTCACGACGAGTTGAAGGAGAGAGCGAGACAACTGCTCGAAGCAACGAAACGGGAGGCGAGGGAAAAGGATAGAAAGCTGCGCCAGAGTGAGAAGGAAAGGGAGGAGAAAGAGAATGGACAGCGTAATGGAGATGTGAGTAATAAGGTATGGTTTGTTCAGTTTTGCTGGAGCTTTACTCATGTGTCACTGTGGAAGTATCGTGAGTAGTTTATAGAGTAGAGCATCTGTACCATTTTGGCGATGCAACTCCGACTAACTGACTCGGCGAACTTCGTACCGCCTAATAGTAAGGATAACGCCATCTACTGGCATTACCAGAACAGCACAATTCATTTTAAAATTACATTTTAATTAGAGATGGCGTTGTATTCGGTTTTTTTTCCGTTAATTTTTCGACTATCACAAATATTTCAAGACCAAAATTAGCCAAATCGGTCCAGCCGTTCTTGAGTTTTAGCGAGACTAACGAAAAGCTATTCATTTTTATTTAAATAGATAGATAGCATAGCATATTCAGCCTTTTAATGTTCCCACTGCTGGGACTCAGGCCTCCTCTCTAGGAGAGGGAATGGGCCGTAATCCACCACGCGGGCCCCGTGCGGGTGCAGGGGATGTCACATGTCTTCGAATTAGATATATTAGTTAGTAGATAGATAGATTTAGGGAAAAATCAAAGGGTGGATGAAGCGCGAAAGAATCAGACTCACTGTTCATGTACATAGGCGAGCTTAACTCAAAGTTGAGTTTTCTTCCAGCAAACCATTGAGTGATAGAGAGAGATCACAGTAGAAGGTAGGATCCAGTGTACAATTTTAAAATTACAAATAATACGAATGAAATAATACATAAATATACCTACATACATAAATACAAACATACTTATTTAGTATAAACATACAATATATATATACTATGTCATTGTAAAAGGAAATGCTCTTTGATTATCCTCTTGAAGACATCCAAAAACGGGCTGTCACTTAGGGAGTGTGGGAGGGAGTTCCACAGGCGCACTGCAGTGACTGAGAAGAAAACTTAAAAACTTGTTTTAAATGATAATGATAAATGATATTTATTTTGCAAATAGGTTTTTTAAAAACACTTTTACACGTCAATTTTTTTTTTATCAATTTAAACTAGATGAGGCCGGTGTTTCCTAGCTGACTACCCTGAGAAGAAACACCGAAACAAACTCAGGGGTCAAAGTCTCTTTTAAAGTCCATAAAGCAAACATGTAATGGTCAAATCATATGAGAACCATGCAGATTGGAGTCTGAGATGGTCTTTTGAAGAAAGAACCACACAGTCCTGAGCAGACCTGTCCAGTCAGTGCAAGCATTTGTCAGTATTCATGGAGCTCAACGACTTTTAGTATTGCACGTACTTTTGTTGCGAGCACTCGATGTGAAAGCCTCATTGTGTCCCTCCATAAATTAAAGTAACTAATTATGCTATTTCGGTTTTGTTCGTAGCCGATGACAGAGGAAGAGAGACAGACGATGTTGCGGGAGCGAGCGAGAAAGCTTATTGCTGATGCGAGAGCTGGTATTGTTAGGTAAGTGTTTTATTCATTTTTATTACATTTTTCAGTCATGTAGTACACGTTTGTGCGTTGATGACAAAATGTCCTCCAACGTGACGCGCAACTCTCAATCTACGTGACGTTGCATTTTGCCCCCAACATTTTATAGCTGGGAACGCCATAATTATGGCGCCAAGTCCCCTGAGGGCGTCACGGCATCCTCACCTACAGCATGACGCAGGTCCTCAGCGGACATGGTAAGTTCGGGAGGTTCCTGCACCGAGTCGTCGACGGCATGTAGTGTTCCACGCGCGCCTCAAAGAGATGTCAGCAAAACCGTAGGGGCCCAGCAGGGTCGAAGCCTACTGGGGCGATGGGTTCGCTTCTGAAAGGAAAACTCGAGGTCCTGGAACGCAAGAAGAAAAAGGAACATAGTAGTGGGATTTAGTCAGTATAAGTCTGACACACCCTCCCGCTCCACCCTAGTTTGGGAAAAAAAAACATTTTATTACGGATTTACGCCCCACAGGACATTTTGTCGGACAATTTGACAGCGTTGCGCGTCATGTTGGAGGAAATTTTGTTCCCCAGTGTATCTGAGGATTGATACACGGTGTACTGAGTGATGTTCTGTTTGTCCGCAGTCCGACCTCACCTCTGTCACCGTCGCGCAACTCTCGCGGAGGCACCGTCGAGATCATCAGCAAGCAGTCCGTCATGGATGAGATTGTTGCAGGTCTGTTACAAGCGTGTTAGAGCATTCTTTAATATACTCAGGGCCTCAAGTCTGCTATTACAATAGTGTCAGAATGGTCTATCATTGATTTCATAATCGTTGATTTTGACAAGTTTGGTAATCTACTAATATAATGGTTTTAATTTCAACTCCACGCGTTCCCGAGATAAAGGGTCTTGACAGATGGACAACAAAGTGATCCTATAAGGGTTTCGTTTTTTTGTTTTTTTTTCCTTTTGAGGTACGAAACCCTAAAAAACATTTTCTCATTCCAATTCTTAAGGAAGACACCCTTTCGTTTACTAAAGTAATATTGTTTGTACAGCGGGTGGTGTAGAGCAACTGGACGCGTTACTTCTAAGAACGGATTCCCTGCCATCCAGTCCTGGCTCCAGGAAGAGTTCTGTTAGTCCTGATAGATCTGGTAAGTTGTTCTTGTTTTCTGTTTGTAATTTAGAGGTATGCGGAATAGGGCGTAAAGTCCCGCAAGTCTCCATTAGAAAGGGCTCCACACCAAACAACCACACTGGTGTTTTGTCAGGTCTGGGCAACTGTCCGAAAATTGATTTCGAACTTTTGTATATGTACTAATCGCGCAGAGAATTTTAATATAGTACGGCCGTTGTAACTTGACGGCCCTGAACATAGGCTCTGCGAACTTTCGCGCATGTACACTCGTAAAAAAAACTGTTATTGACATTAATTTTTTTAAACCAAATTACGAATAAAAAATTACTAATACAGGGACCAAGTACAAATAAAATAAATATTAAAACACTTTGAGACGGAAAGCTACAAAAACAACTTATGAATTAAAGAAACAAACCTAACACTACACAAAAAATTTAACAATATAATAATAAAAACCAACGAAAACTTTTGTCACCGCCTGTGCTCAAGACAGAGACAGCGACACGAAAATAACATCAATGCTAACGTGTGAGTGAGACATTACTGCGTACCGAACATTGCCGAATAAGTACGAAGCTTTACGAAGTTACCGAAGAGAGATGTCCAATACGCGTGTCAGTTGGTGTTGTTTAATCGATTTTTTTTCAAATCGATTTAAATTAAGTTATAAAAATATATTTATATTCAATTTTCTATGGAGGTTTAAAATATTCTCAAACACTCGTTATTGTAGTAGTTGTTTATAAATAACTGATATTTAACTAAATCATGTCTTTCAACCAAGAAAATAAAATCTTATTAGTTTTATTTTTCATTAAAGTCGAAATCTTGTTGACTAACGACAACATTCACTATGTTTGTAAATCTATTCCGTTCAATATCTCATAGAAACAAAAATTAATAAATTCCAAATCGATAAAAATCGATTGCAATATTTGATTGAACAAAGGATGGATTGTGTTTACATAGAGTCAATCTCGTCGCCTAGACCTCCGCCCCGCGCACGTCGCCTCATGCCACCATTTTGTTCCTAAAAAACGTTCGTGCGCAAAAGTTCGGGATCGCCAAAATATAACGGCCGTACTGTACCGCGATGTAGGATTTTGAATTTTAATTCCTATGTGTCGATATAGATGTTGCTCTACAGTAATATCGCATAGTGTATTTGTAATATATTGTTTTAGTAGAGCGCAGCATTCTGGGTGTAAAAAGAATAAACTGAATACGGAATAACACACTGAGCTCCAAAACGGGCTTAATAGACCGTATTAATAATAAAAATATTTTCCTTTCAAACAGAAGACAGACACAGCGAGGACACAAAGTCGGTGAAATCTCTCTCGCTGAGTCTCGGACGGCGATCTCCGCTGCACTCGTTCTCCGCTCTCGTCGACAAACTGTCGCCGGACAACGACAACGTTCCCGAAGAGGTGCGTGTTTTATTTACAGTCAGGGGTCAAGGAAACAGTGCAGAATACTCGACTGGCGTAAAGGAGCTATCTAGAGCGTACTGTCAGTCGTTCTATACATGCAGTCTATGGGTCAACTGCTCGCAGAGGACATAACTTGCTTTATTCTTATATGCTTACACTTCTATTTTTTAATTAGTACAAAAAAATAATGGTACTCTATCTGTACTCGTTGTGCAGCACTAGGCTCCAAAAGACTAGAGTATCTGGGCCAACCATTTCCAAGACCAGAGGACAACAGGCTCAGCCCCATCAAGGCCATACTGGGACTCATGAAGAAGGTGCACGGAGGGCTGGGGGATGAGTAGAAGGGAGGGGGATTAGCACAAAAGATCCAGAAGGGTCGAAGTGCTCTGGTCTAGGGCCAGCCCCACTATAAGATAAGATAAGATCTGTACCCGTTACTGATCATATTTTTTTATTTTACTGATCTTTTTTTTTACTTTTGACTACAAAGTCAAAAGTAAAAAAAATACGAAATCCCAAAATTGTCCACGAAAATTTGTCCTATTTGGTAAATTCATAATAGAATCAATAATTCATAACAATTGCTACTAGAAAATCCATTTTGATCGTCATTTATTCATTCATAAATCAATAGCCTGTACAATATTTCCATAAATTAGGTGACATTCTGGGATATAAACAAACGCTAATAACTTTGCTGTTTATGAATATTATTTATAGAGAATAATAACAAGAACTTTTCTAATAAGCCCTTTAAGAATTTGTACTAATTAAAAATTAGGGTTACAAATTATTACACATTATACCTAAGACTATTTCGGTCAATAGTAACGTTTCGTTCTGTGAATGGGCTACCACTGGTATTCATAAAAGTAGAACTCGGCTTTACGAATTGTATGATGAAAGGGTTCTTGTTAATACTGCTGAATTTAGTTCATATGTGCGAAATTATTCAAAATTATTTAAAAAAATTTGTTCTATAGCGAAATCGCGTTATTTGAGTTCCAAAATTAAAAACAGTAATAATATAATTAAAACTAGGAATGTTATAAATAGTGAAACAGGAAAGTCTACAAGACCATCTAGTGACTATAAACTTGTAATTAATGACAATGTGATCACATCGGACTCACAGGTTGCCGCGGCTTTTGAGAACTTCTTTTCAGAGATCCCCATATCAACAACAAAATCTCTGAACTCGTCACCCACTGCCGCAGAGTCTCTGCTTAAAGAAAATGTTAAAGTTTGCGATTCTGATTTTAATTTCGAACATGTGACTTATGTAGATATTATTAAGACGTTTAACTCCTTGAATGTAAAAAAGACTGCAGATTTATGGGGTAATTCTGTGGACGTTGTTAAGTCTATAATCCACATTATAGCTCCTTCTTTAGCTTTTATTTTTAATAATTGTATTGATCGCGGTGAGTTTCCTGATCTAATGAAGAATAGTAAAATAATTCCATTGTTCAAAACGGGTAGTACATCTGACCCCACGAATTACAGACCCATTTCAGTGCTACCCACTTTTAGTAAAATATTTGAGAAACTTATTTTAGAGCAACTACAAAGATTTTTTAACAGACATAAATTATTGCATACCAAACAATTTGGTTTTACAAGGGGTCGTTCAACAACCGATGCCGGTGTTGAACTTTTAGGACATATTTATAATGCATGGGAAGACAAATGCGATGCCCTGGGCATTTTTTGCGATTTGTCAAAGGCCTTCGATTGCGTTCTCCATGAAACATTAATCAGGAAACTACACCATTACGGAATCCGGAACTCCTCCCTGGATCTTCTTACATCTTATCTGAGTGAAAGGATTCAGAGAGTTGATGTAAACGGAAAAAGATCTCCTGGATCTGTAGTTAAAATGGGTGTCCCCCAGGGTTCAATTCTTGGCCCATTTTTGTTTCTTATATATATAAACGATTTACCTTACCTCATAAAGGATAACCATAACATAGTGTTGTTTGCAGACGACACTTCACTTTTGTTTAAACTTAAACGTCAGCAGCCGGTTACTGACGATATAAATATAGCACTTTCAAAAATAGTACACTGGTTTGATGTAAATAACCTTCTTCTTAATGAAAAAAAAAACTAAATGTATAAAGTTTACCATGCCTCATGTTAGGCAAGTAGAAACTAGTGTGCTAATAAAAGGTAAAGAGTTGAGTCCTGAAGATAATACAGTGTTCTTGGGCATAACTCTAGATGCTAAGCTGCAGTGGGGCCCACATATAGACAAATTATCAAAAAAACTTAGCTCTGCAGCATACGCTGTTAGACAGATTCGAAATTTAACTGATGTAGAGACTGCCCGTTTAGTTTACTTTAGCTATTTCCATAGTGTCATGTCGTACGGTATTCTACTGTGGGGAAATGCCGCCGAAATACAGTCAATTTTTGTATTGCAAAAAAGGGCTATTCGTTCAATTTATAAATTAAGTCCCAGATACTCCCTCAGAGATAAATTTAAAGAAATCAATATAATGACTGTACCTTCACAGTATATTTACGAGAACATTTTGTATGTACATAAAAATATAAACATGTTTAAAAAATACAGTGATGTTCATAATTTTAATACTAGGAACAAACACAAATTTGTCGTTCCTACAACCAGGCTGAAAAAAATAGGTGGCTCATTTAGGTGCCAATGTATACACTTCTATAATAAACTTCCTAGTCATATTCAACAACTAAGCCTTAATAAATTCAAATTATTTGTAAAGCGAAAACTTTGCCAAAAGGCTTTTTACACTATAAAGGACTATGTTGAGGACCAAAAGGCTTGGGATTGACCTGCTCCAGTACGCACTGCAACTGTTGTCTTATTATTATTATTTTTTTCTTTTGTTTTTATTTTTAATTGTGTTTTTTATTATTTATTACAATTCGATATTGTAGATTATTTTTATTTTGCAATTGGACTTTTTTTTTTTCTATTAATTTTTGACAAAAATGTTTACTTTGCTAAAGTATTACATTTTGTAAACTATATTTTTCTTTTATTATTGTGAACGTGAGGACTATGTGGATTGTTTTTTTTTTTTTCCTTTTCAGTAATTTTAATGTATGTCTGGCAATTTGAGTATTTTCTGCGGCCTACCCAAATGTCCTTTCCTTGGTATTGTTCGTCAAGTCGTTGAGCTCCTTAGTAGTCCTGAGTTGAGCTTTACGAATACTGACAAATGCTTGCACTGACTGGACAGGTCCACTCAAATCTGTATGGTTCTTTCTTCAAAAGACCATTTCAGACAAATCTGCATGGTTCTCATGTGATTTGACCATTACATATTTACTGTATGGACTTTAAAAGAGACTTTGACCCCTGAGTTTGTTTCGGTGTTTCTTCTCAGGGTAGTCAGCTAGGAAACACCGGCCTCATCTAGTTTAAAAATGACGAAAAAAAATATTGACGTGTAAAAGTGTTTTTTTAAACCTACTTACAAAATAAATATCATTTATCATTTATCATTTATTTCTTAACCCAGTAGAAAGGGCTATGCTCGGAGTTTCCTTGCGAGATAGAATCATCAATAAGGATATCCGCAGGAGAACTAAAGTTATCGACATAACTCGAAGAATCGCCAAATTTAAGCGGCAGTGGGCAGGGCACATTGCTCGCAGAGCAGATAAAGCAGGGCCAGGGAAAGGTTCTGGAGTGGCGACCACATACCGGTAAACACAGCGTTGGCGCGGTCTGGCCATAAGGTGGACCGATGACCTGGTGAGGGTCGCGGGTATGCGATAGATGTGGGACGCACAGGACCGCTCGTTATGGCGAAACTTGGGAAAGGCCTATGTCCAACAGTGGACGTCTTTCGGCTGAAATGATGATGGCAATGGACCCATTTTTAACCGATTTCAAAAAGAAGGAGTTTCCTTATTTATTATTATTTTTTTAGGGTAAAGAAACCGGCTCGTACATACAAAGCGAGCTTGAAGCGTTAGAAAAGGAACAGTGTGCCATCGACGAGCGAGCGGCCGCGCTCGAGAAACAGCTGCGCAGAGTCATGGAGTGTGCCGACAATACTGAGGTATGTGGGTATTGTGGTGGCGCCGAGGTGGCCACGCGGTTTGGTTGACATCGGAGGTACAACTTAGATGAAGGTTTTTTTTGGATAAGATATCATCAAATAACTTCTCCCGCTCTGGGTGGAGTGAGAGCAGGGGCGCCGACTCCGTGATGCTCGAGGGCACCCGTGAGAAATAAACAGTGGGTGTCGAGCACCCCTGAGAATAGATATCAAGAAATAGATCAGTAATCGCCTTTTAGGTTACGTATAAATTATAATATTACTTGATACTAAAAATTAGTTCCATTTTTATATTTATAATGGTTTCATTTTATATTTTTATCAAACATAATTAATATTAAGTACGCATTATGTAAGTAAGACATTTATTTATTTGTCGGTCGATCAGTGTGCATTTCTCTTCTCACACTTCGCCACTTTTTCGAGTCCATCAAATGAGCATGAGCACCCATGAGGTTTTCTAAAAGCCGGCGCCCCTGAGTGAGAGGGAGTGTCGGACTATTATTGACTTAAGTCCACAGTGTCCCTTCAGCCGCCCTTCATTGCATAACTCCTTCGAACAATTCGCAGCTCTGGCACTGTCTGGCTGGCCCTAGCTGGCCTCGTCAATTTTGCTCTCTAGCCTTCCAATGTTAGATATTTTCCTTCAAACAGTCCGCAGCTCTGGCACTGTCTGGCTGGCCCTAGCTGGCCACGTCAATGTTGCTCTCTAGCCTTCCAATGTTAGATATGTTCCTTCGAACAGTCCGCAGCTCTGGCACTGTCTGGCTGGCCCTAGCTGGCCTCGTCAATGTTGCTCTCTAGCCTTCCAATGTTAGATATGTTCCTTCGAACAGTCCGCAGCTCTGGCACTGTCTGGCTGGCCCTAGCTGGCCTCGTCAATTTTGCTCTCTAGCCTTCCAATGTTAGATATTTTCCTTCAAACAGTCCGCAGCTCTGGCACTGTCTGGCTGGCCCTGGCTGGACTCGTCAATGTTGCTCTCTAGCCTTCCAATGTTAGATATGTTCCTTCAAACAGTCCGCAGCTCTGGCACTGTCTGGCTGGCCCTAGCTGGCCTCGTCAATGTTGCTCTCTAGCCTTCCAATGTTAGATATGTTCCTTCGAACAGTCCGCAGCTCTGGCACTGTCTGGCTGGCCCTAGCTGGACTCGTCAATGTTGCTCTCTTGCCTTCCAATGTTAGATATGTTCCTTCGAACAGTCCGCAGCTCTGGCACTGTCTGGCTGGCCCTAGCTGGCCTCGTAAATTTTGCTCTCTAGCCTTCCAATGTTAGATATGTTCCTTCGAACAGTCCGCAGCTCTGGCACTGTCTGGCTGGCCCTAGCTGGCCTCGTGAATTTTGCTCTCTAGCCTTCCAATGTTAGATATGTTCCTTCGAACAGTCCGCAGCTCTGGCACTGTCTGGCTGGCCCTAGCTGGCCTCGTAAATTTTGCTCTCTAGCCTTCCAATGTTAGATATGTTCCTTCGAACAGTCCGCAGCTCTGGCACTGTCTTGCTGGCCCTGGCTGGACTCGTCAATTTTGCTCTCTAGCCTTCCAATGTTAGATATGTTCCTTCGAACAGTCCGCAGCTCTGGCACTGTCTGGCTGGCCCTAGCTGGCCTCGTCAATGTTGCTCTCTAGCCTTCCAATGTTAGATATGTTCCTTCGAACAGTCCGCAGCTCTGGCACTGTCTGGCTGGCCCTGGCTGGACTCGTCAATGTTGCTCTCTAGCCTTCCAATGTTAGATATGTTCCTTCGAACAGTCCGCAGCTCTGGCACTGTCTGGCTGGCCCTAGCTGGCCTCGTGAATTTTGCTCTCTAGCCTTCCAATGTTAGATATGTTCCTTCGAACAGTCCGCAGCTCTGGCACTGTCTGGCTGGCCCTAGCTGGCCTCGTCAATGTTGCTCTCTAGCCTTCCAATGTTAGATATGTTCCTTCGAACAGTCCGCAGCTCTGGCACTGTCTGGCTGGCCCTGGCTGGACTCGTCAATGTTGCTCTCTAGCCTTCCAATGTTAGATATGTTCCTTCGAACAGTCCGCAGCTCTGGCACTGTCTGGCTGGCCCTAGCTGGCCTCGTAAATTTTGCTCTCTAGCCTTCCAATGTTAGATATGTTCCTTCGAACAGTCCGCAGCTCTGGCACTGTCTGGCTGGCCCTAGCTGGCCTCGTGAATTTTGCTCTCTAGCCTTCCAATGTTAGATATGTTCCTTCGAACAGTCCGCAGCTCTGGCACTGTCTGGCTGGCCCTAGCTGGCCACGTCAATGTTGCTCTTTAGCCTTCCAATGTTAGATATTTTCCTTCAAACAGTCCGCAGCTCTGGCACTGTCTGGCTGGCCCTAGCTGGCCTCGTGAATTTTGCTCTCTAGCCTTCCAATGTTAGATATGTTCCTTCGAACAGTCCGCAGCTCTGGCACTGTCTGGCTGGCCCTAGCTGGCCTCGTCAATTTTGCTCTCTAGCCTTCCAATGTTAGATATTTTCCTTCAAACAGTCCGCAGCTCTGGCACTGTCTGGCTGGCCCTGGCTGGCCTCGTGAATTTTGCTCTCTAGCCTTCCAATGTTAGATATGTTCCTTCGAACAGTCCGCAGCTCTGGCACTGTCTGGCTGGCCCTAGCTGGCCACGTCAATGTTGCTCTCTAGCCTTCCAATGTTAGATATGTTCCTTCGAACAGTCCGCAGCTCTGGCACTGTCTGGCTGGCCCTAGCTGGCCACGTCAATGTTGCTCTCTAGCCTTCCAATGTTAGATATGTTCCTTCGAACAGTCCGCAGCTCTGGCACTGTCTGGCTGGCCCTGGCTGGACTCGTCAATTTTGCTCTCTAGCCTTCCAATGTTAGATATTTTCCTTCAAACAGTCCGCAGCTCTGGCACTGTCTGGCTGGCCCTAGCTGGCCACGTCAATGTTGCTCTCTAGCCTTCCAATGTTAGATATGTTCCTTCGAACAGTCCGCAGCTCTGGCACTGTCTGGCTGGCCCTGGCTGGACTCGTCAATTTTGCTCTCTAGCCTTCCAATGTTAGATATTTTCCTTCGAACAGTCCGCAGCTCTGGCACTGTCTGGCTGGCCCTAGCTGGCCTCGTCAATTTTGCTCTCTAGCCTTCCAATGTTAGATATTTTCCTTCAAACAGTCCGCAGCTCTGGCACTGTCTGGCTGGCCCTAGCTGGCCTCGTGAATTTTGCTCTCTAGCCTTCCAATGTTAGATATTTTCCTTCGAACAGTCCGCAGCTCTGGCACTGTCTGGCTGGCCCTAGCTGGCCTCGTGAATTTTGCTCTCTAGCCTTCCAATGTTAGATATTTTCCTTCGAACAGTCCGCAGCTCTGGCACTGTCTGGCTGGCCCTAGCTGGCCTCGTCAATTTTGTTCTCTAGCCTTCCAATGTTAGATATTTTCCTTCGAACAATCCGCAGCTCTGGCACTGTCTGGCTGGCCCTAGCTGGCCTCGTCAATTTTGCTCTCTAGCCTTCCAATGTTAGATATTTTCCTTCGAACAATCCGCAGCTCTGGCACTGTCTGGCTGGCCCTAGCTGGCCTCGTCAATTTTGCTCTCTAGCCTTCCAATGTTAGATATTTTCCTTCGAACAATCCGCAGCTCTGGCACTGTCTGGCTGGCCCTAGCTGGCCTTGTCAATTTTGCTCTCTAGCCTTCCAATGTTAGATATTTTTCTTCAAAAGTATTCTATCAATAGACCGAGGAACGAGCGGTGTACTGTATTTTGATCGACGCAATGCAACTCGACCAGACAATTATTCTTTGATGCTTGTCTGTCTAAAGTTAGTAAGTAAAGGATAAAGTTAGTAAGTAAGTAAAGGACACATTTGAAACCCACGCAATAACTCTTTGTTACCTGGCGTCATATGTCGGCGCCACACGTTTTGTTTTTCCATTCTTACCTAGTTGAAATATTGTTAAAGGTACGAAAATTACTTCGTTTGATGCTCCAGATAGACCTTGTTTCATGAAGTGTTTTTGCGAAGTTTTTTTTATATAATAATCACACAATTAGAGCAGTGGTGGCCGAGTGGTAACGGCCCCGACTTACGAGTTGTAGGTCGCGGGTTCAAACCCAGCCAGGCGCATTACTTTGTGTAATTTATTTCATCACCACTGCTCTCAAAACGGTGAAGGGAAAACATCGTGAGGAAACCGGCATGTCCTAGAACCAAAAAATCAAAGACATGTGACATTCACCAACCCGCACTGGGCCCGCGTGGTGGATTACGGCCCATTCCCTCTCCTAGAGAGAGGAGGCCTGAGTCCCAGCAGTGGGAACATTAAAAGGCTGCATACGATTCACACAATTTTCTCACAACGTCATCTAGTCCCAATTTAAACTAAGCAAAGCTTGTGCTATGAGTACTAGACAACTGATAAACTTACTTAAATATTTCTAAATACATACATTTTATAGATAAATTACACCCAGACACAGAACAAATGATCGTGCTCATCACACAACCATTTGTCCTGGGTGGGAATCGAACCCACGACCTCCGGCATAGCAGCCAGGGCCACTAACCACTAGACCAACAGGCCAGTTATAATTAGAAGTCATCCATTTTACAGAAGTGGAAGAAGCTCGTCCTAACCTGTATCCAAGTCCCAACCAACCCGGTAACCTAAACCTAACATTTCTATATTGTAGATCCTATCCTAAATTGTCCTATTATACAACGTGTTTTATATCCCATAAATCTATAGGGTATGAATGAGACCGTATCAAAGAATCAACTGGCTTTTCAATTATCTTTTTTTTTTGTTTTCATTTTCGATACATAATAATTCGATAAGTTCATTATTATTAATGTAAAACACTCTTACGTGAAATATGACAATAATAAATAAATAAATTAAAATTATTTACTCTCTCATTAAATTTACAAACATAGATGAAGCCCTTAACCCCACACTAGGATTTCCTGTGTTGTGGGGTCCAGTCTCTTTCAATCCATGTTCAGAAGGTACAGTAACAAAGACAATAGTGTTATTGACAGCGTAAATATGTAATGTCATTGTTTACGCTGTCATATTTTTTTTATAACTTTACTTCACCACTGCAAAGTTTGGCAACGTCGCAAAAGTAAAGATTTGTCATACGGTTGTCAATTTTTGATCTAAATTAATTATAATTGATGGTATCTTCGATACCACGTATTTTTGGACTACTTATTCTAGGCCTTTTAGTATGATCTGTCTTACAATATAAACCTTGAGTTATGGGATATCAAAACAACACGTTGTAGTATTGGATGCTCCTAAACAATCCACAGTTCCAATGGTCCTTTGCAAAGAGTAGAGGTATGCAGAATAGGGTGTAAATTTAAATAAATTGAGCAGTGTTGGACTTATGAATTGTAGCCAGGCTCATTACTTTATGTAATTTATTTCATCACCACTGCTCTCAAAACGGTGAAGGAAAACATCGTGAAGAAACCGGCATGTCCTAGAATCAAAAATCCGAAGACATGTGACATTCACCAATCCGCACTGGGCTCGCGTGGTGGATTACGACCCATTCCCTCCGTTAAAGACAGAGGAGGCCTGAGTCCCAGCAGTGGGAACATTAAAAGGCTGATTATGCTTATGCTATGTCCCGGGAGGATCAAAAAAAGGGAGAATCCTCCGACCAGGTGGGTATGTGTCTGGTCCGTGCAACTGATCGGTAGTTGTTCGGATTACTGATACCGCAATGTAGGATTTTATTTATTTAATTCTTTATGTACACAAAAGTACAGAGGCGGACTTAGTGCCTTAAGGCATTATCTATAAATCAAACTTTAGTTCACTTTATTTGGTGTTAAAGTTTTCACTTTCGTTTTTTTTTTTTTGGGATTTTGTCCATTACTTCCTATGTGGATACACATAGATGCCGCTACCGAGTGATGATTATAATGGTGAGTTGTTTTCTAACAGGAGGAAGATAGACTGATGTCGCAGTGGTTCAACTTGGTGAACAAGAAGAACGCGCTCCTCAGAAGACAGATGCAGTTGAATATTTTGTGAGTATTTTGTATTTTAACGTGTATTAGTAAGACATTGGGAGTTTTTGGCGGGATTTCGTCGAGTGAAGTTCAGATTGTTATTTCTTAATATGATTGTCTAATCTATTTCTGTTTTATTTGTATCAGAGAACAAGAAGAGGATCTAAGTCGTCGCTGCGAGCTTCTGGCACGAGAACTGAGGCTGTCCTTAGGTGTCGACGAGTGGCGCAAGACTCCCGGCCAGAAGCGGCGGGAGAGACTGCTGTTACAGGTAACATTAGTATCAGAGAACTGAGGCTTCCTTAGGTGTCGACGAGTGGCGCAAGACTCCCGGCCAGAAGCGGCGGGAGAGACTGCTGTTACAGGTAACATTAGTATCAGAGAACTGAGGCTTCCTTAGGTGTCGACGAGTGGCGCAAGACTCCCGGCCAGAAGCGGCGGGAGAGACTGCTGTTACAGGTAACATTAGTATCAGAGAACTGAGGCTTCCTTAGGTGTCGACGAGTGGCGCAAGACTCCCGGCCAGAAGCGGCGGGAGAGACTGCTGTTACAGGTAACATTAGTATCAGAGAACTGAGGCTTCCTTAGGTGTCGACGAGTGGCGCAAGACTCCCGGCCAGAAGCGGCGGGAGAGACTGCTGTTACAGGTAACATTAGTATCAGAGAAGTGAGGCTTCCTTAGGTGTCGACGAGTGGCGCAAGACTCCCGGCCAGAAGCGGCGGGAGAGACTGCTGTTACAGGTAACATTAGTATCAGAGAAGTGAGGCTTCCTTAGGTGTCGACGAGGGGCGCAAGACTCCCGGCCAGAAGCGGCGGGAGAGACTGCTGTTACAGGTAACATTAGTATCAGAGAAGTGAGGCTTCCTTAGGTGTCGACGAGTGGCGCAAGACTCCCGGCCAGAAGCGGCGGGAGAGACTGCTGTTACAGGTAACATTAGTATCAGAGAAGTGAGGCTTCCTTAGGTGTCGACGAGGGGCGCAAGACTCCCGGCCAGAAGCGGCGGGAGAGACTGCTGTTACAGGTAACATTAGTATCAGAGAAGTGAGGCTTCCTTAGGTGTCGACGAGTGGCGCAAGACTCCCGGCCAGAAGCGGCGGGAGAGACTGCTGTTACAGGTAACATTAGTATCAGAGAAGTGAGGCTTCCTTAGGTGTCGACGAGGGGCGCAAGACTCCCGGCCAGAAGCGGCGGGAGAGACTGCTGTTACAGGTAACATTAGTATCAGAGAAGTGAGGCTTCCTTAGGTGTCGACGAGTGGCGCAAGACTCCCGGCCAGAAGCGGCGGGAGAGACTGCTGTTACAGGTAACATTGAGTGACGCTAGTAGTCTCCGTACTCTTAGATAGAGTTGTATTTATGGTACACCTCTACGGTCCGGACTAAGCGTTTCGCCTCGTCGTATATACCGCATACATCGAAGGACTGGAACAATTTGCCTGCTGCGGTCTTCCCGTCCAATTATAATTTGCATGTCTTCAAGGCTAGAGTTAACCTGCCCCTGATCCACCGGATCTTCGGTGGACCGATGGCCTGATGAGGGTCGCGGGAATCCGATGGATGCGAGACGCACAGGGCCGGTCGTTATGGCGACACTTGGGGGAGGCCTATGTCTAACTGTGGACGTCTTTCGCCTGAAATGATGATGATGATGATGAACGTGACCCTGAAATTAAGACCTTTTGCTTGATATAGCACTTGCGTCCAACTAGGAAGTTGAAAAAAAAGACAGCCCTAATAGTCATCTTGACTGTGCCTACTCTACGTTTGCTTCTGTCTTGAGTAATATTCCGCATAATAATAATATTCCACAACTATCACACAACGCCTAGTCCCAAGCTAAGGAGAGCTTGTGTTATGAGTACTTGACAACTGATAAACATACTTATATATTTCTAAATACATACATATTATAGATAAATTACACCCAGACACAGAACAAATGATCGTGCTCATCACACAAACACATATGTTTGCGTGATGAGCACGATCCTGGATGGGAATCCAACCCACGACCTCCAGCATAGCAGTCAGGGCCACTAACCATTAGACCAACAGGCCAGTCAAAGTATAATTATAATTATTATTCTTTACAGGAACTGTTGTCAGCCGTGAACGAGAGAGATAGATTAGTACAAGAAATGGATGAGCAAGAAAGAGCGTAAGTCTTACTTTGACTATATATTTTAATAACCAAATAATAGGTCTCTCTATCTGGTTACTAAATAGTAAGTCCATCCCGCCAGACACTGAATTGTAGTTCAATATTCGGCTGGATACAGACGAACATGCGAATATTCGGCTGGATACAGACAAACTCGTCAATATTTGGCCGGATACGGACAAATTTGTCAATATTCGGCCGGATACGGACAAACTTGTCAATATTCAGCCGGATACAGACAAACTCGTCAATATCCGGTCAGATAGTGGATTGTGGGTCAATTTTCTACCAGATATTAGAGTAACGTACGGTTTTTTTTTCTTATCCTAGAAGATATTCAAAGAATGGATCCTAATTTTGTTATTCAAACTAAATTTCAATAGATATATGTTTAGGTGTTTAAACATAAATATTTATTTTGGCCAACAGAATAGCAGATGACGACGAAATAGAAAGAAACCTATCCCAAGTCGAGATCCAGAGGAAGAACAACTGTATCCTTCAGTGAACACGCTGTACACGTGCACAGGGTGTACACTATACTAACAAGTGATTTTATACCAGTGGACTGCTGTTAATGTGTCAATTTTAATGACGTTTGTCGTTTTGACAGTTTGTTTGACGTTTGTGTCAGGCGCCATTTTGATTTTCGGTTTGTGATTTTTAGGCCAGTATTACGGTCTGTTCACGACTTCGGTCTTAGCGGCCTGGGTGTGGCTATGAGCGGCGTCTCGTGGCGTGCTTTTGATCTTACCGCTCGCCGCCCCGCGCTTAGCTACCGCTCACAGCGGCAAGGTCGTGAACGAGCCGTTAGGTCTACTGTCCATGGACGCGTAGCTTTATAGACGCGTATTCGTTAAGCGACGTGTCGTTGTCGCTTCGTTTGCAGAGTTTCATAGTTTTGTATGTAAGCTGGGAGTAGGCGTACAGTGACGAATATGCGTCTATGAAGCTATGCGTCCGTGGTCAGTAGGCATTATTTATTGTTCATATCGATCACTTTTGAGTTTTAGTAACACGAGTGTAAGACTGACGATTAATTTTTTTGATTGTTTATTAACTAAATACCTAAATGGTCTAATTGCTCTTTAAATATGCGTGCTGTCAATCTACGTAAAATAATTTTGGTATATTTTTTAATACACGTTGTTGTGATCGGGTAATCGTACTATAATAATTATAATCATAAGATTAATGGGAGCTGGGGTCTTACCATGGTGAGTTAAAATGTCAGTTGTGCGAGCGATAGAGGGATGGAGCTATATATAGGGTGACTGTCAATTAGTGTACGATACTTAAACACGTGATTGTGCTCATGATAACAAACAATTTTTATTATGGGAGCAAAGCCGAAATCGCGAAAAAAATAAATCTAAAAGCTGTTCAGTAAATTTGGCAAACATAAATGTACTGAACAGCTGATATTTTTTTCGCGATTTCAGGTTTCTGTTTCGTGAATCGCGTGTTTAAGTATCGTACACTAATTGCCAGTCACCCTATATACACCTTGTATAGCTCCAGTTCAGTTTACGTCGTTAAATGAATAGCGTTAAAAGGTCGTGGTAAGGCCTCTGGAGACAGATAAGCTGAAAGCGTAGCCCGCTTAACTAGGGTAAAACGCGAAATTCAAATTTCCTTAATTTTTTTTTTTTCGAATTTTGCTAATCAGAGTCATGTATGATTGGTGGTTGTAATACGTGATGATTTACGCAATTATAATAATTAAAGTCATCAATATAACCCTCAGAGTTCGTCTTACTGTAAGTACGTCTACTAAATGACTTTTTCGTGAAATAGCTTAATATCGTAAAACGGCGTGAAAAGAAACGCAGGGGTGAATAGAAACAAAACTTTGGTTTGGTTTTTCACTTTGATACCATATTATAGGCTTCTGACAAAGCATCGACTTTTTAGAATAACAATTCATTAGTAAATTGATATAGTTAAATGCTGCAAAAAATATTCAATTGTCGTGAAAATACCCTTTGAAGTTTTGTTTCTATTCACCCCATTTGACTGTATGACTGAAAAAAACATTAGAAAATTTGAATTTTGTGAGCATCTCCCTTAAATTGAAAAGTTTTTCAGCAAAACGGAGTCATCATATAATATAAACACAGTCCACTAGTAAAAAATCTAAATCAGTTTAACACTATTTATTTATTAATTGTAAAAGTTTAATTTTTAAATGGACATGCGAATTTTAATCGCACAACACAAACGTTCGCTCGGACGAGGACCCTTAGGGCTCTCACGCGAAACTGCGATGCGATGATATGGTATGATATGATATGATATGATATGATATGATATGATATGATATGATGCAGGTTTCTATGGTGCGAATTATTGCGATGCGATTTCGTGCGTCAAAGCATCGGTTCAGGTGAGCTCAGAACGTGCGATGCGAATCTATTCGCAAGTTGTTGCGATGCGTCGTGCGACCTCACAGATTTTTACGATGTGATGTCGCATCGCAGTTTTGTGTTTGGACCCTTAAAACGAATACAACTTCGGGTAAAGTATAGTTTTATTTTTATTATTTTGACAGTCAAGGTAACGAGACTTAAAAAGAAAGAAATTTGTGAATGATGAAAAAAAAATGACGAAATTACAATTTTAAATTTCCAATAAAATAATAATTAAATGAATAATAATTCTGAAAAGGCTTCATTGGCATAATAATTTTAGTTAAATTGACGAGTTGGACAGGTTGCGAGCGATTTGCGATTTGTCGTTGCGATTAATCGCAATAACTGTTGTGGATTTTTTGAAAGGCACTGATTGTTATAATGTTTTTTTTTTTTTTGTTGGAAAGAAATGAATAAGGTTTTAATTAATTAATTTTTATGAGGTTGAAAGTCACGTTGTGTTTGGTTATTTAGAAATCTGAAGTTAACTGCGATTAATCGCAGTCGGCAATGTGTTCGTGACCTAATAAGAGGATTCAGATAAAGTGAGATTCTATCGCGATAAAATAAAACTAACTGTAAAATATAGGTGATAATAGTACATTTTGATACAAGTGGAGAAAGTTTGTCGTTGTGACCGAGGCGAAATTCGCACGAACCGTAGGCGAGGGTGTTTTGGAGCCGAGTGCTGCAGTGACAAATTTCCACGTGTATCAAACAACGTTTTTCAATACACTTACGAAGATATAAATGAAAGGGAGTTGACGCGCGATTCGTGGGGTCGACTCGCGCCCAGCCTGATACGATACTTGTAATAAAATTGTTTTCCGCACTAGTGCGAAAAAAAGTAAATTGCGTGCCTAAAAGCGGGTTTTCGAGTTAGTGTATTGAAAAATACTTTGAATTTTCGACAGTCATTATCGTCGATAAATAATCACTTGTTCTAGATCCTCGGGATATGTTTTGGCCTCAGTCGTGCCACGGATAATACTCAAAATATTGTTTCCTATATATTTTTATAAATATCTACGACTACTTTAGCATTTCTCACTGTATAGTTTTTTTTTTGGTTCTAAACTACGAAAGATGTCGGATTAACATACGCTGCGATCAGTCATGTCGCTATGTGATTTTAAGTCGCAGAACTATTTATCAATTTATATTTGCATAAAAATGATTGATTTATATCAAAACTGGTAATCTTAGTTTTACGTCAAAAATTGTTGCGACTAAATATCGCAGCGTGTTTCGAGGCTTACGATTAATCGCAAGTTTGGAACCAAACCTTAGAATAGCATTAACATATTATGGCTTAATTTTATTTTGGTATAGGTTTACCAAAGAATATTTTTTTTAATATCTAACTACCCCCTTTTTTTAGATAGAATGGTGATATTTAAGTACAATTTGCCATAGTCAATGGATTTCTGTAAAACTATGGTTGAAAGTTTATTTTATATTTTTTTAAGTAGACATTTTTTTGAAGCGATCAATTTTTTAATTAATTTAATGTAAATATAATAGTGTTTTTTTTTAGTTTAAATGATATTTATTTTGTACTCTCCTATAAAATCTTGCCTTGCATTGTTTTTCAGTATTTTTTTTTAAATTGGGAAGCGACTCCAAGAATGTTATAAAGGCTAGACTAAAACCCGCGATTAGTCGCAATTTCCAATATTACAAATTTTATCATCATCCCGGCCTCAATTTACTACGGGTCTTTTTCCAGGATGTTTTCATAATTTTTTGTCGGACTTGCGACTAGTCGCACATTAGGGTCGAGCCTAATCGGCCGGTGCTAAATTGAACCACGTGATCAGTCTTCACAATTTGTGCAATTTTTACTAAAAGACGTACGTTTGTCTTATTATTAAATAAATAATGTAAATATTTCACGTTGGATGTTCTAAAGTTCTATTCAGAATCATAAAACAGTTAAATAATTAATTAGAAATATTTTTATTTGTAAAATGCAACTTGCAATGGTCACTTTTTTAACCGACTGCGTCAAAGAGAGTGTTGTGAATTGTCTTATAGATATGCGGAACAGAGAGTAAAGTCCCGCAAACCCCCGTTGAATAGGGAGGATCCTCCGACCAGACGGGTGTTATGTCTGGTGGGCAACTGCCCGATAGATGATTTCGGGCTGTTCTATATGTTCCAATCGCGCGGAGAACTTTAATTGCGCGATGCAGGATTAGTTCTTTTGTGACGCCATAGATGTCGCTACAGTCTTTAAATTTTAATCGATCTCAAACAAGTCAATATTTAAAGTTGTTCGACTCATGTATGGTTCTTGTTGCAAATTATTGTATTTGTAATAAACCCGTGTCACCCTTAAAACTTCCAAGATGATTTATGCGTAAGCACATAGATTAATTTAAATATGAATCCTTTAATCGCTTGCGTCGGATGTGTCAGACGATTGTTTTCGTGTCCTATTCGCCAGGGTTGTGTGTTCGCGACTGGGTACTCCATCTCGTTTAACTCTTCAATCCCCTTATGTGACAGAAGAGCTGATCGGGTGAAGGCGCGCGCGAAATTCAAAGTTTCAAACAGCTATTTTGTTATTGTGATTGAACTAATTAGAATTAACAATTAAGTTTCTTTGGGAAAGTTGTTTGTAATCATGAGTACAATCACGTGTTTAAGTATCGGTCACTAATTACCAGTCACCCTATATAAGAGCGAAATACCACTCACTGATTAATCACGAAATCTCAGAAACTATAACACCTACAAACTTAAAATTTGGTAGGCAGGTTCCTTATAGGGTGTAGATATCCGGAATAGAACGGATTTTACGAAACTCCTCCGTTCCTCCAGTCCCAAAGGGGATGAAACGGGGTCCAAAGTTTGTATGGGAAAAATCTACTCTCACGGCAAAAAAACATAGAGGATCAAACTATCTCTAACACCTCACACTCTGCTGTAGTCTGACCTGTGTTTACAAATAAAAAATATTCTGATTCTAAAATGTACGACGAGAACTTTAGAACGTGCAACGAGTAACTCTTAAACGTAAGTTATACGATATTCGCGATCTAAGGCTTCGAGGTAATCAGATGTATGTACACTTACTGCGTAGAAATTACAATTTGTGTAAATTCAGGATCTTTAGTGTGATGTCACCTCGTGTGGGTGGACTGGATTTGTGTGTTGGAGCTTCGGCGGTAATGGCTTTTTAATAGTTATAATAAAACCCACAAATTAAATTAATAATTATTTTTTTAATTATTATTTATTCCACAAATTTCACACAATACCTTCTAGTCCCAAACTAAGCAGAGCTCGTGGTATGGGTACAGTGACAGGGAGTTAGTGATAGCTTGATAGGTGACAGGACAGAACGGAAGAAAAAAACGTATTGGTATCGAACAGGGCAGGAAGATGACCAGTATTCTCAATTGAGAACCGATCAATATCATCTCATTACCTGTCATTGGCAAAATCATCGATTCTTCATCGATCGAGCCATAACTTTAAAATAGTATTGAATAGGAATCTTCGACATCGCACGCTCGCTTGGTAGTTAACACCCTCTGCCAGATAAGCAATGCTAGCGAACGAACGCTCTCGGTATAACACGCAATATTGATAGGTAGAGATAGTCCGTCGTAAGGGCGAAAACTCACTGACTGTATCATTGTTGCCTTCCCGAGTTGCGTGTATCTATTCGGCCGTTTACAAACATACTAGAACGCTTGTTCCCCTTCCTTACTCGCCAAACAAACCGCCTGCCGAAGCGATCGATCTGTACAGTCGCATATGGAAGGCGAGAAGAACTGCCCCCCCCCCCCTAGCCAAGTTACAACCGTTTCATGTCGAATTTCGTTCTCCAATCGGTAACGCCTCGGTGTCACCAATTGTAGAAAATTATAAGTTGGTAGCCATGTAGACGCGCCTGAGTCGGCCGGTCGTTCTACAATGTCGTTCTACAATAACAAAGGATGTAGCGTTGAACATTGTAGAAACGATAACAATTCATTCTATCATTTTGAACGTTGTGAATTTGGCTACGAATTTTCTATTCGTTTCTTCTGACCACGTGACTTAACGTTGAGATGATGTCATTCCCATACATTTGATTAGTTTTCGACTAGCGTTAACGATTGCAGATTATCAACTTGGCTAGAGGTGCTGCCCCCCTAGCCAAGTTGCAAACGATAAACGTGAACGCTTAGTAATCTCCAATAGATTTTCAACTTTATATCTAAGAGTATAAAGTTGAAAATCTATTAAAGACTACTGAGCGTTAGCGACCGGAACGAACGAAAACACTATGTAATCTTCAATAGATTTTCAACTTTATATCCAATGACATAAAGTTGAAAATCTATTAAAGACTACTGAGAGTTTACGTTTATCGTTTGTGACTTGGCTAGGGGGGCTGAGCTTGTTTGTAGGTGTGGCCGGTCTACAGTGTCCGTATGTGATAAAATGTTAGTATTTGGTACATAGCTATTGTAAATTAAATAATTTAGGCATCTTGCTTTTATGTCTTAAAAAAAAAAAACGTGATATAATGGGGTGTAGAACAGTGTACCATGGATAATCGGGATCTCATGTGAGTTAGAATTATTATAACTAAAAAAAAGCACTAAAAGGCATTTTATATATCCAATTTCCCAAATAGTCAAGTATAAAATTGCCTCAGAGGGCTCTCCAAGATATTCGATGCTTATCAGTCATCCACCAATGTGGATGTATCTTGGTGTCGATAATAAACAGCAAAACCACTAGAGGAATAATACGAATTTAATCGTAAACCAGTATTTTTAGGATTTAAATATTCACACAGGTCACTCATAATTTTGAGAAAAATATTCTAACATATGAATCCAGTCCATCACGATATCAAAATCGACGTAACATTATACCGTGGTAGATTATTTGTGTGTTTCTATATTACAATGAGCGGTATACACACATTTGATATGTTATTTACAAAGTTCTACCATATTTAACAAACAATTATATTTGCGAATTGTACTAGTTTATGCCTACAGCCTAAAATTAATGTAACTGCTGGGACGGCTTGCTTTTTTTTAGGTGGGAAAATCATCTAATGACATATGCCGCTCTTGGGCGGAGCGGGAGATAGTGTCAGACTTTTAGTGACTAAAAACCCACCTCTGTTCCTTCTTTGCCTTCGTCCCAGGGCCCCGGGTTTCGCTTTCACACTACCCGTGACCCCAGTAGGCTTCGACCCTGCTGGGCCCCTACGATTTGCTGACATCTCCCTGAGGCGCGCGTGGAACAGTACGCACCGTCGACGACTTGGGCTCGGTCCGGACGGTTACCGGACGGTCGGACGGCGGGCTACCCATTGTTCGCCTTCCGCAAGCCCGCGCCTACGGTGGCCGGAAATCGGGATCAGAATCTCGGCGGTGGTTGGGGCGAGAAGACCGTTGCCTCACGCGATCGGCCGCCTCCTACTGGGACGGATTTGACAATTTATCTTCTTGACATGTAGTGGACCGTATACTCGTTCTCACTAATGCGGTTGCGAAACGGGCCGATACAGTTCACTCTCGAATTCAACGCGACGCGGCCGCCATTTATATAAAACGAGTTAATAATATCAAACCAACTGATATTTTCCCACTGCTGGGACCCTCCTCTCTAGGAGAGGGAATGGGCCGTAATCCACCACGCGGGCCCAGGATGTCGCATGTTTTCGAATTTTTTGGTTCTACAAGATTTTTGTATAAAAAAAAAAACAATGTTTCGGAGTCTTGTTAGTGTATTTTTATGTTTTTGTTGGAAAAGGACTTGCCGGCCAAATGATGAAGTATAATCAACTTATAAAGTTTCCATTCTTGGAACACAGACTTCCTCTCTTTGAGAGGGCTGACTGGCTATTGATTCAGTTAATGAAATCTATTGTCAATCAGACTATTTTTTTTTTTAAATCCACTGAAACTCCGAAAATAAACGACTGATACTACCTATGTGATTATATAACCAACTAAAAAGTTTTTTTTAGTAAGAAAGAGTATCAAATGTGTGTACTGCCCGCTATCGACATACCCTCGGTTTCTGATTTAAGCATTCGAAGTTGAGAATTACTCAAACTCTACTTTGCCCTGAAAACCTGTCAAAATTTGGCAGTTATGTATGGTTTGAGACGTTCTTAACTCAAAATACTCAATTCAGAAATCCGCGTATAGAGTAGCTAGACACGGTAGTCTGCAAGTATGTGTAAGCCACGCCATAATTGTCTGTATTCATGACGCTACTATTATACATATGGACCGTAATAAAATAAAGTGATATTGTAAAATTAATTTGTGTTATTTGCAACTAATGTCCACGCAACACCACTATACCCTTTTTAGTAAGATAGACATTTATACAAACATTTTTTACTGTCCGTTCAACCGACTTTGACTTCTATGCTGTGGCCATAAGGATGGTATTAAAAGCAAAAAAAGTGGTTACAATGCCAACTATTTACTGCGGCCGTTGTTTGTCATGCTACCAACGTAATAAAAGTGAAAATCTGTTGAACGGAAAGTAAAGAGATTTGTTTAAATGTCTAATTGTATTTCGAATGGAGTATAGTTTTTTTTAGGTGGTAAAATCATCTAATGACAAATCCCGCTTTCAGCCGGAGCGCGAGATAGTGTCAGACTTTTACTGACTCAAAAAAACCCACTCCTGTTCCTTCTTTGCCTTCATCCCAGAGCCCCGGGGTTTCGCTTTCACACTACCCGTGGCACCAGTAGGCTTCGACCCTGCTGGGCCCCTACGATTTGCTGACAGCTCCATGAGGCGCGCGTGGAACAGTGCGCGCCGTCGACGACTTGGGCTCGGTCCGGACGGTCGGACGGCGAGCCACCCATTACTCGCCGTCCGCAAGCCCGCAATGGAGTATAGTATGGCCATAAATTCTGTTACAAATAAAAAAATAATACCTAATCATAACTTCGAAAAATTTATTTGGAATTCTGAGCTGACAGTATTCATTGCTTGTTGAGTCCTCACAACACGCAGTCAGTCTGATCTTTTATGACTGTCAACAGAAGAAGTGTTTGGTATATCTATGGTTTTTAGAGTTCCGTACCTCAAAAGGAAAAAACGGAACCCTTATTGGATCACTTTGTTGTCTGTCTGTCTGTCTGTTTGTTAAGACCCTTTATCTCTTGAATGTGTGGAGGTATCGAGTTGAAATTAAAACCATATACTCAGGTCTGCGGTCCCTTGAAGCTGTGAAAAATTCAAATTTCTAAGTTAACTAATAAAAAAAGTTACAGCCGTTTATGTCGCAAAAAACTTATATTTCGACTTTCAAAGAAATCAAAATTCATAGGGTACTTCCAGTTGACCCTGAATCCTGAAATTTGGCATAAAGCAAGGTCTTATAGCACAGGTATAGGAATAAATCTGAAAACAGTAAATTTGTTGTTACGTCACAAGAATAAAATATTTTTTGCGATCCTGAAAGTCTTCGTAACTCAATTCGGGAATTGAACTTTTTTTTTTATTTATTTATTTATTTTATTAATTTGTTACATCAAAAATCATTTTTAACATCTGCCAACTGCATAGCAGTTTGTCGGCAGTACATTCTCGTGGATTTCGCTTATTACTAAGACCACATCCGGTCACCCCCCAAGTTTGTAGGTAGGTACTCGTTGTGAGGTAAACAGATGCAGCACCACAACACCATATGAGACCAACATACCGCAGCAACTATGGACACATAGACAGATAATGTTTTATTAGAACATTTTTTAGTTGGTTTCTATTTTTGGCTCGATTTATTAATTCATCAGGTAACTCATTAATAAGTGTAGGTGTAATCCACCGTCTCGCACGCTTACCGTAGTAACTGTTTTCATAGGTAAGTTTGTACGGAACCCGCAGTGCGCGAGTCGCACTAGCCCATTTTTTATAATTTGGAAATTATCCAATGACTTCTCTCGCCCTAGGGCGGAGCGCGAGGGCGTGTCTGACTTTTACTGACTAAAATCCACTCTTAAGTTCCTTCTTTGACTTGTGTTCCAGGATCCAGGGTTTTATTTATTTATTTATTTATTTATTTATTTAAGGATCACCAACGAGTGTTACAAAATAAAAAACTTAGAAATTAAAATTGGTACACGTAACCTGGTCCTATAATGCACACTCAATTATAGGTAACCACAGCTTATGCATAAACGAGTGAACATGGCTCTAAATACTTATGAAAATTTTAAACAAAAGTATTAAGCATGATATGACGCATAGAAAAAAAAATTTAAACAATATTAGAAAAAAAAAATAACTATTAGAAATATAAACAAATTGAATATTATTGTATATTAGAAATTTAAACATTATTGTTTTCTTTTCAGAAGCGAACCTATGGCCCGAGTAGGCTTCGACCCTGCTGAGCTTCTACGGTTATGCTGGTTTATAACCCCTTTGTAAGTGTAAGTAAATGTTTACGTAAAATTTTATTTGGGGTTGCTGGGAAGATGCTCAAACAAGCCATAATTCAGTTACCTGTAACTACTTGTTAACGCGCTAAGATAGGTACTTATTTTTTGAAGTTAGTACTAATTCGATATACCAACATATAGCATAGCATAGTCGGCCTTATAATGTTCCCACTGTTGGGACTCAGGCCTCCTCTCTAGGAGAGGGAATGGGCCATAATCCACCACGCGCGGGCCCAGTGCGGGTTGGTGGATGTCACATGTCTTCGAATTTTTGGTTCTTGGACATGCCGGTTTCCTCACGATGTTTTCCTTCCCCGTTTTGAGAGCAGTGGTGATGAAATAAATTACACAAAGTAATGCGCCTGGTTGGGTTTGAACCCGTGACCTACAACTCGTAAGTTGGGGTCGTTACCACTCGGCTACCACAGTCGCGGTCGTTACCACTCGGCCACCACCTACCAACATATTACGTACAATTATGTTATAAATTTATAAATAGCAAAATAGATGATGGGGTGTCTGGGGAGCATGACATTTTTTTTACAATTGTAAATTATTTTGGTTTTCCGGTTGGTTAATCAGTCATATCAGGTACGAGTTCAGATCAGGATTTAGGTTTGCCTCAATGATAATACCCATTACCCATTTGTGCACATGCATCCAGCACGTAACCATACAAAGTGAGATTTTTGATGCTGCAAATTATAGACGACATCTTATAGACAATCGGCCCATGTTTCTTTAATCACAATGCAACGTAAACTAGATTCATCTATCAATTGTTAATTTGGCATGCTCAAATTATTTTATGACGTGCCACCATTGGCACGTGTATCGTTGGTTCACCATTCTTGGTCTAGTCTGACGCTCTTGTGCAGTAGGTAACATACGTAGACTACGCTTGCGAAGGATGACAGTCGATGGGCGACCATCCATTTCATTTTTATACATACGTCAAGTAGTTAGTACGTAATGCTAAAACCACAAAAATAAATCTTCGAAATTGAAATTAAACTCGTCTTTATTGATTATTCGTTGTACAAGCAACTATAATTAATAAACATTGTATAATTAACTTATAACAATTAATAATTTGTTAATAACAAATAAATTGTACTGGAAGAACGTCTCCATAAATATATCTTACTTAGGTACATAATACAAGTGATTATTCACTTCGGCTGCTCAATTTCTACAACAATATTTATGCATTCTTTTGATTTGATATACATTGTAGAAACAATAGAGAAGGTCTTACTGCGTCTGGAATACTATAGGTAAAATTAATCTTAGGTCACATTACCATCAACCTCTTTATTTTGCCCTTATCCGCTTGAACGCACTGAGCGCACGTGCGGTTCGAATTTATTGGGTGTTGGCGCAAAATGTCTTCTTCCATATTTCTCTCTTATTCGTCATCTCAGTAGCCATTGCCCTATGCACTGCATAATTCGAAGTTTTCCGAAATGTATTTTGTCTGTTGATGCTGCCCTCTATTATAAGATAAAGAATGAAGATTTTTATTAATTTGTCTCACTTGGGCGCCAAATTTTTACAAAAAGTCCCATTTGGGCGCCAATTTTGGAACAATTAGTCCCAGCTGGGCGCCAGTTAGTTTCCGCTAAAATGGCGAGTAACCACACACATATATGTTGCTTGTTCTTGGTTTATGTCGCTTTAAAGCGTCTAGTGCAGGTACTTTACTAGACTTACGTATATCTGTATATCCATAGCATTATATTTATGTGAAATTGTAAGCTACAGTTAGCAAAAGTCACAAAATCATCCGTTGTTTCCACAATGCATACAACTAAAAGTCAAACATCATAGTCGCTTTACCGAAAACCACAACACTAATGGCCAGGCCGATTTACTATACAATTGGAAGTTAAACTTAATTACATTCTTTTTGCAGGTACTTTGAACATTTTAACAAGAGACGACGGAGAACTAGCCTTCTTTAGTGATTAGTCAGTTTAGTTATATTCTGTAGTTCTCAAAAGATTTTCTATCGTCTCCAGATTACATATTCTTATTCCCATAGTCAGATTTATTTATATTAGGTAACTCGAAAACAAAATGACCGTTAAATAGCATTATTTGGAAAATTGTCAAAAAACTACACTTCATCGCGTCATTAGCGGTTACTTTGCTAAAAAATCTCGTTAATTGTGATCGCTACGTTAGAAATATCAGTTTGGTCATATACAAAAGTTTCTTAGATTTTAAACTTTACATACAACGACATGATATAGAGAAAATGTAGGAAAATGACGTTTCTGTAAATGTCACTTCTTGACATTTGTATAGATAGAATAATCAATGAATTTGGACAGGATAATGTGAATAGTGGTAAAATAAATATAATACTTGCAAGTTTTCTAGTATAGTATTTCAAGTATATTGTCACACTGATTCCAGCATACATTTTTCTGATTTATATATGGAATTTAAAAGTTGGATATTTGGGTTAATTGGAATAGAAATTGACAATTGAATCTTTGGTAAATGTGACGGAAGGCAAATACAAGATCAATCAATAAATTAATATTGAAATCATTCTCTCTACATCTGGTCGCTCAATTTAAGAGTATAATATTAATAATACTAAGTATTTATAGAAGCACTTGGGGCCCATAATCATATACATGAACGTTAAATCTATGAGTAAAAGTTAAAAATGACCATGTGGTCGAAAACTTCGAATGGAAGTCGTTTGTTCGGAGAAAACCGTTAATTTATAACGATTAAAATTCTGACCAGCAGATAATTTTAAAATGTATACATACATATTTTCTTTCGCTTCTTTTAAATATATTTTGGAACATATTTCGCATTAAAACTACGTATTTAAATTTTTAAGACAAATTCTATTCATATTTTCAAAGTTACGTATCGACTACCCTATTTTATTTACAATTTTTAGAAAGAAAGTTTCATGCGACTTGTTGGCAGTACTGACACTCTTAATGCATAAATAGACATAAATATTTCAATTATGAAACTGTTGTGTCCTTTTTACAATTAATTTATTGTGATTTCATTGATATATTTACAGAATAAACTGTAAAAAAGTCAGAACTCAGGTAATGATTGGTTTTACCACAACTATAGTGCATTCTGATCTCCAAAACCCACAGCATTTCACTTATCTCCAACTGAAGTACTATATTCAATATCAAAAATCACTGAGCTAAAAAGAATTTATCATTATGAAATATTTCTTCTCGACCATTGAATGAAACATTCCTTATGCTTAGAATAGAGATGATACAACCAACCTTTACAGACAGAATGCTATTCGAATAACAGTTACTTAGAAACAAATTTAAGTCGTGATGTGTTACGCCCGAGTATGGTTGTTGGTGGTCACGGGGGGTGCTGCCTCTGCTTCTTCCAAGGCCGCTTCTTTTTTTAGCTTGCGGTATTTACCTGAAATTTTTATGTTTTAGATTAAATATACGAAAGTTTTAACGTTAACAAATCTGCTTAGCCTTTTTCCAGATGCCTATCTAACCTCTTGTTTACCTGGAAGCCAATCCCAAAATATTTGGAAAAAGCCTGCAAGCCCGCATCAGAAAATAACAGCAGTATCGCATTAGAAAATATTTATCTATTTTGATTTCGTTACAATTCTATATTGAAACACTCGTGTTTGACCCTCACCCTAAGAAAATAGTTGGTCCCATTTGGGCGCCAATTTAAAGAAATGTTTTTAATTGGCGCCCAAATGGGACTAAATGTTTCCTGTAACGGAGGGACTAATCATTGGTCCCACTAGGCCGAACAGTTTATTCAAATCTTTTTTTTTTTTCATTTTAACTGTTAAATAAATATAAGTATCTTAAGGCGGGCAAGAATAACAGAGAAGATAACCACTTTGTCCTTCCTGGGCTCAACAAATAATTTGGTACGCTTAGTATAATGAGATAGTAATATTGTTTTATATTAACTATATATTGTTAAAGTTGAGAAGGAACATCGAGACATAGTGGCAATTTAAACATATGCTAACAATATGAGTTTATTAAGATGTTGTAATAATGAAATTTTAATGCTAGTGCAAGAAAGAGAAGGAGTTATACGTGACCGATAATATCATCTCTTTTTAGGACCAGACTCATAAACGCAATAACATAATACGGCCACTGTAATAACACAAGCGGGTCTACGACGCAATATAAAGAAGTGTGTATTTGAGAAGTGTGTTTTTTTAAAGTGTGTATTTTGTGTGTGTTGTTTATTGTGTGTTTTTGTAAAAAGTGTGTATTTTGTTTTAGTTAACTGCTAATAAAGGATTCTTATTATAACACTTACGCGAAGTCTTGACCATGATGACACCCCACCAGATAGACCAGCCCCAGCCGACCAGACAGAACAGCACCGTGAACAACTGCCCCGCACCCACTAGCAAGTTTATCACGAACGAGCCTGGAATAAGCAATAAGAGATAAATTTATAATATTTTTATGCACAGTAATAGTCTTCCTGGCCTTGGTTATAGTGACCAATCAGTGGAAACTAGCCATCAATGCCGAAGATCTTATAGAGCACATGCGTGTGTATCAACACAGGTACACTTTTTTTCTTTCATTGACATCGTCCGACGGGACAGCAAATTAAAATTATTATCTGTATATTGATGAAGTAACTTTGTGTGCTAAGAAAACATTTATTTTTATAAAAGATGATTCAAGATTCCTAGGGGCCAAAGTCTGCTAATATACCTACCTAATTGTGTCAGAATGTCTGGTCATCGACACCATATTGTCGATTTTGACAGTTTTATTAATCTTCTTATTAAAAGGCACCATTATGGTTTTCCAATAGCCATTGACACTCTGGTTAGGTACCTGATGTTCTACCTTAGGTACATAACATTATTTTTACTAACCAGATAAAATGTAGGCATCGACACAAGAAAATGTGCGATGCAAAAATGTTATATCAACATGGTTGCAAATTTTGTGTTATGACGACACAGAAAAGTTATTGGCTGTCGTAAGTTAATTAATTTTAAGTTTGTTTTTATTGACATTGTTTCGATTAGTTTTTAACATATAGATATGTATAGTATATTCTCAGGAAATATTAACGTTAATAATAAAATGATTAGCTCATAAGACACCTGAGGTACTTAGGTTTATCCTAGTTCAGGTTAGATCTAATTTTATTTTATATCCCATTTCTGTTTTTTTTTTAATTGATATAAACTAGCGCTTGACTGCGATCCCACCTGATGGTAAGTAGTTCTAGTTTAAGGCCGCACTCGTTGTAAGCTTGCACGTTATCTTCTATATTATCTTCTAAATAAATAAATAAAAATAAAATAGCCACCTCTCCCTTTTATGTTATTAAAAGTACAAGATTGGCTTTCAGACTCACCTATCCTATATTTAGCTCCGTCGTGGACCCCAAATCTGGGTATGCCGAAGCATAGGCAGAACAGGCCGCTCAGAATAGAGCCTGCAAATATAATAGTAGCAATATAAGATAAATTCAAAGCAATTAAGGGTCATAATAAAGTGTCTATTAAAAAAATTGTTTCACTTGCACCACTTTGAAAAACTTAAACATAGTATTTTGTAACGATACTATTTCTCATTATTTTTTCAAGTTTTATTTCTACCACCCTTATTCTAAGCAATTTCCTCTACTCGACTTAACCACAAAATAGATAGGTACAGAAGTCAATCTACATACAAAGCACGCTCGAGCAACGCACACATAGACACCGCTCACGGACACGTTATCTCGGCTCAATTCAACTCAATGCGAGTTCGAGTGCTGTCTGTTTGAGACACGCGTCTGTGAACTTTTTTGTGGAAAAATGGACCTTATTCTCACTGTTCAGTGGACGGTTGTTTAAATTCACGTCACAGTGCCACGTGAATAAGTGGAGTGGGAGAATTCGTCTTCAAAAAGAGTTAGAAAATAAGCTTTTTTTTTCTAAATTTCCTCAATGGTATAAATAAAAAAATATATATTCGCCAAAAGCCTGTTTTACAAAATTCTTCTAAATTTAGAATCCTAAACTAGGGGCAGGTATGTTCCTGTTATTTTAGGAATCAGTGATCTTTTGTAGTAACAAGGCCATAAGTGGTGAGAATAAAAGTTTAATTAAAATAACAATAATATTTTGTTTAAAAGATAAGTTTGTAGTCGGTATTAAATTCAGCTTACCAAGTCCGGGTATACAAATGTTGCACAGCAGACAGAAGTAGGCGAGCACTATCGGCAGAATAGGGATAGCACCGCGCATCACGCTCGTGTGCTCAACCAGCGATGTGTCAAGCTTCTTGCGGGTATCCTGCGGATATCAAACATGGCCACATTAGGTACGTACACACATATCATTCACGTTTGCGACGCGTCGCCTACCAGCTACGTCATAGATTAGTAGGAGACCGGTTGCACACTTCAGTCACGTTAACACAACACGTCTCAGTCATTTACATACATAGTGATATTGATGGCAGTATAGTGGTGACGTATACTATTTAGTATTTGTGATGACTCTTCGATTTGTAACTTCTAATTTCCGTTTTTATAAACGCTATATTCAGCTTTACAAAAGTTATAATACGCATTACGCACTAATATACCTACAGGCAGGCATATAAATATATGTAGGTATATCAAGCAGTCAATAGTTGGAAATGTCAGACTGAAATATTGTTTACTAAGTAAAAGTTTTAAAAAATATGACACAAGTGTGCACCGGGTGGATGACTCCACTCAGTGAGCTTTTTTGTTCATGACAATTTTCGGTCTGCGTGGTCCTTCAATATTGAGATTGACCTGAGGTTACCATGACGTTCAAAGTAAGATTGTGAAAGAGAGAGATTGTGAAGAGACAGAGCTATACAGTTTGTCTAGCGCCATCTTTTACCCACAATGGAATAAGAATAAAACAATCTTACTTTAAACGTCATGGTAACCCAGCAAGATAATAATGTCTGGACTTTAAGAGAGACTGTTATATCTTGATTTATTTTCGTTACTCTTTTAGAGTAGCTTAGAAATAAACACCAATCACGTCTCATTCTACAACATATTTTTTGTTTGACGTGTAAAAGTGTTCGTTCAAACCGAATCACTGAAATACGAGTAAATGGCACTTATCACTACAGCGCAGACAAAAAATTTCTGAATCAGCCGAACTTATAAGTTAACCTCCAAATATTTCAACAAAGGCTATATACTGGACAGTTGAAGAATATATTTCAACGTTTAAAATAATAATATGGTCGTAGGTGAATAGTTAAAATGTCATGTAGTGACCTCGCTACCTTTCACGGGTTAGATTTAGACCGTGTGTTAACAGACTCGTCATGTTGCTGGTGACATGAAACATGACGACGCTACAGTAGGTAGTGTAGCTCACTGACCGTTGTATTTCAATGCCACTTTTTGAATGTCTTATCTGATATAATATAAGGTCTTACTACAAAACTACTAGGTACATGTAAACTACACCTACTTATATGGGTAGGGTGTAGTGAAGTTCATGTTAAAAATTTAGCCATAACATAAGCATAATAGCGTTATAATATTCCCATTGCTGGGACTCAGGCCAGAAGGCCTCCTAGAGAGGACTCTAGGAGAAGGCGAAGGCTTGTAATCCATCACGCGGGCCCAGTGCGGGTTGGTGAAAGTCACATGTCTTCGAATTTTTGGTTCTAGGACATGCTGGTTTCCTTGTGATGTTTTCTTTCACTGTTTTGAGAGCAGTGGTGATGAAATAAATTACACAAAGTACGAACGATGTGCTACTTGTAATTCGGGGTTGTTACCACCGAACGCCCACTGCTCAGAGGATTTACTCGCTACCGTGAAATTTTATTTAAGTCAATATTTTCTAAGTGATACATATAAAGTCATCGCAAAAGAAATATTTGTTATTATTTTATTTTATTATTTTCGGAAAACTTACAGCTAGGATACAGATAGTTGAAAATATTGAAAGAAGGCCAAATACAAGTTTTCATAAATAGTATTAGAGCAAGACAAGAGACAGTAGACAGATAAAAAAAAGAAAGAAGTAAAGACGCTCGGAGCAAGTACATAGGTATAAGTTTTGAAAAATCTAGTACACATAATTTTTTTTTAGTTTAGTGACGCTGGTCGAGAATAGGTCTAGATGATCAACACTTACACACATTGCGTTGTACGATTTGCTAGCTCTTATCATGTAAGAGTTTTGCCGGTAAATACACCGCACTGAGGGAACATGCATACCTGTTATTTGCATGGTTACTGAAATGCCAATTTTAGATATAAGTTTATTTGAATTGTAAGTGACTGTGCTGTTGGTGTGCTTATTATAAATAAATAAACATATAGAGGCCGATGATTCCTTAAAGTAAAGGATATGTGTTATGTAGTTTGTATAAATAATCAAATCTTTCAGAAAAAATATACACTTATCTACTAGCTTTTAAGCTCAAATAGTATCGATAGGTTTTCTTACAGTTTCAATATTATAGTTAATAAATTATAAAAAAAATGTGTGTGTGTATAAATATAATAGAAACTACTCCATTTTTAAGGTAGTTAAAAACCACCATCATATAACTACTAATGGAAAGAAATGAAACTTCATTTGAAGTTTCAGGATTGATCAACAGCCATGAATTATACAAAAGTCAAATACCTCAGCGTCTTCTTCAATATCCACATCTTTCTTCATAAAATCCTTTGTTATCATAATTTTGGAAGCTTTCCGCGTTGGCCTTGGCGATGGGTTAGGGGTAGCTCTAGGAGACACATGAATAGATGGTCGAGGTGAGGGTACCGGAGTCACTGTGAGTTTATTACCAGTCGCCATCGTCATCAGAGGGTAGTTAGGATTCTTCGAATAAATTTCTTGCGGTAGACTGTACAAGTAGTTTTGAAGGCGCGGCGTTAGGTAAAGATTCGGCATTTGTCTTAAACTACTTATTTTTGCGTTTACTGTGACGTAGCGGGTTTTGAAACTATACATTGATGAATAGTTTTCTAACACTCATTTTTAAAGAAAAATCGTGGGTTGAATGATCTGGAAACGTATAGGAACTATTAACTGATATAATTATTTGATCGCCAGATTGTGCTACTAAGTGAAAATTGAAATAATGATATATTTTACTTTGTTGGTGCAAACTAAACACGTATTATAATATTCCGCAATATATAACACGAAAGCGTTTCAGTTAACAGTCAAATAGACACTGACATTAAAATGCGCTAATCATACTTTTAATATTGCCATCGATTATTCGTCCCTATTGTTAGACAACCGACCTTGTTTACACTAACCCATTTCATAAATAGCATCCACGTACTAACTTACTTTTAATTATATATGGCAAATAGATTAAAATCGTAGCTAATAAAAGTCTACACGCGAGGAAATTAAATATATTTTTTAACATATTGTTCTACTGCTTAGCACGCAATAAATATGTGCTTTTTATTATTATTAACGAGGGACCTTAAGTTGATTAATAATAGTCTTAATTTATTAACAAACGTAGTACTGTGTTGGGCGCCAATAACACTATGTTGGCGCCCAGCACGGGACCAACAACTTGACTATTGCGGTAATGTTCAAGGCATGCACGTTTAAGATTATACAGTATATCTTTAACAAGTTATCAAATAAGAAGCTATTACTTTACCACATTGTAAATGCATTATGGTGCAAATCATGTACTGTACATGAAGAAGTCTTGTAGGGTGACATTCAAAATAATTTACAGTGCCTTATTTAATAAATAATTCATGCACACTGAAAAAATACTCATGAGTAAGTCATCAGAATTTACATACAAAACATTATGCGACAACCTCTTCAAATTACTTCATGATTTCCATGAAACACAAACAAAGTTTTAATGAGTGACCAGGTGGACCTTGAGTCATATTTCTGAAGACATGCGTGATCGTTGCGTGACTACTTGGCGACTACGCGATTATGACGGAAGGTAAAATATGCTTCGGCGACTTGTTGGGTCTGCGTGCTGTGCGTGGGTCATAGAAAGGTTTAGTTTTGAGTCATTTGTATGAATTACAAAGAACTTTGAACTTTCGGACATTGGGGTAAGATGACGCAACAAAATGACCTGTTTTTCTTCAATCAATCAATCAATCAATCAATCAATCAAAATATTTATTTGCTAGAATATGGTACATAAGGTGTTACAGTATATTTGTTTCAGCATATCCTGCCATAACATGGCGTGCAAATATATTTACAGTCAGTGTTGTCAATTACTCGATCTTTCTTTGTAAAAAAATTGCAAGTTAGAATACTATAAGCAACCCTTCCCCGTCCGTGCTGGTCCTCTCCTCTTGATTATCTTTGGGCACAGTAAAAGTAAAAAGTATCTGAACAGGTTGTTTTTTTGTCTGGTTCTTTTAATGCACATTAATTCATGTTCACTGCTACTCAAGAACAAATCTAGCCCAAAAAAATAGCAGTTAAAGATCAGTTGTGATACTACAGAGCAATTTTAAGGCGGTTATGATCCAATCATGCATATATTTTAGGTGGGTGAGAAGGCGTGTTCGACTTTTAGTGACTAAAACCGACTCCCATGTTCCTTCTTTGCCTTGCAACTCGGACTCTGGAGTTCCTTTTCGGACAACCCATGGCCCCAGTAGGCTTCGACCTTGCTGGGCCCCTACGGTTTTGCTGACATATCTTTGAGGCGCGCGTGGAACACTCAGACTCGGTCCGGACGGCGAGCTACCGATTGCTCGCCTTCCGAACGAATAATGTCTTGTGATATTGAAGTAGATAAGTATAGGGACTCGATTTCCGCACTAAAGCGTCCATTTAGGAACAGGTACATTTTGGATAAAACTTACCTCAGGAGGCAGCGTAGGTGACATGCTCTTATTCTTAGAGAACATGCTGGTGCGTCTGCTGGACGACCGCTCGGAGCTGCGGCGACACATGCCGCGCAACCACGTGCACAGGCGGTTGTTGCAGCAACTGATACAGTAATACAAGATGAATATGACGTTGGTTGTTGCAGTAACTGTAGGTACAACCTGCTTTGTCAGACTGGCCACTCTGTAGGAAGAGACAAAGCGGCTAATTTTTTTTAGGTTGTATAGTTGTATGTTACAAAGGCTAACTGTGATGTGATCTAGACCTGTACCATGACCCTTAAAGTAAGATTGTTTCATTCTTATTTCCAGTGTGGGTAAGAGATGGCGCTAGAGAACCTGTATAGCTCTGTCTCTTACCCACACTGAAATAAGAATGAAATAATCTTACTTTGAACGTCATGGTAACCCCGCTAGTCTGTGTTTCTCAATATCTTTGGGTACAATTTTTATTCGATTCGCAGTATGGGAAGTACCTACCAACATGGCTCTTGAATTTAACACTAAGAAACCAAATGCGACATTTGACGACTCAATTAAATTAGCTAAGCTGGGTTAACGTTAGCCTTATAAAGTTTATGCAGTTAGAACAACATAATATTTTTTCTACTGTAAACATGAATGACGAATATGAATACTTGGTAAAACGGGCTTGTTCTTTATATCTACCTAAAGTGAAGTAACAAATAATTAACTGGTGACGTATTATGTCGTTTTAATGCCATTATAATTTCAAGTAAGAAAGAGTCAGCACTACACATGACTGACTCATAGCATCCTATCATTTTCTCAACATCAACATGTCAATAAGCCATGATGGCCGAGCTCATTTATTTGAATCGATATGTCATTTTTGGCTAGTAAGTCGTCGGAAGACGCAGCGCTGGTAGGCCGGAGATCCACAAGGTGGATTGAGGACCATATAGGGTAGCGGGAATCCAATGGATGCGAGACGCATAGGACTGGGGGTTACACTTGGGGAAGACCGGTGACTAGTAGAGGAGGTGACTGAAATGACGATGATGATGTTGCGTTGTCAATTCTATCAAAAGAAATAGTAAATCTAGATAGAGGTTATAAAAGCGCACCTAGTAGGAGGTCTGTCACTCAATATACTGTCCCTCCTCTCAATCTGCCGCTTCTTCCTGCCACAACAGCCTGTCTCCTCCTCTGGGGCAGGCGACATGGACTCTGCAACGTTGCGCGGCATCGCTCCGGTGTCGGCAACGCGTCGGCGTCTTCCACAACAACCGCAGAACATGTCGCGGAGAGTACGCTTGGGTTTCGTTTCGTTTTCGTATTCTATTGAGGCCTGGGGACAAGATTTTCATTTACTTAACTAATATCATAAAGAGGTAAACTGCGTTTTTGGCTATAAAGTGTGTAACAAAATGGTGTGGTCATATTTAGATATTGATTTTGCCTATGGAAGTGAACCGTTTTTGTTAAAGAAGTTATAGAAGTGATAGAAAATTTTTAAAAGTGGACTCTCCGTACATAGTTATCATAAGGAGATCAAAATTAATATGGGAGGTTCAATTTTTTTTAATGACGATTGACTATGACTTCCTTGAAGAAAATTGTTAATTCCGATGGGTAGAAACATTTTTTGAAATATGACCACACCTTTCCGTCACACGTCACACCCTACAGCAGAATTGTTACGAATTGAATGATAGAAAGTAACACTATCACCGAGCCGTAGATAGGTGATCCTTTAACTCGTGAAATTACATTGTTCTTATGTAGGTACTTTACAATATAATTAAAAGAATTTCTTTGGTTCACTGCGTGTCCTAACGCAGTGAACCAAAGAAAACTGTTCATCGTTTACATTATCATAATTATGAAATCAGAATTAGACTGACAGCTCAAGGAAAACTGCCATTAGAATTTAAGTTTACTTGAAATATTACTTATTTTCGGTAGCCCTTTTCTTCTTTGTTTCTTTTTAAAGTAAAAAATAACGTTTTTATGAGGATATTACAGGTAAACAGTACCCATATCATAAATACCTTATTGGCCAACATACATATCTATATCAAATTATTTTGTTAGTAATTATGATTTAAAACTGTGTTAGTAACACTACTTCGCACTAAGTATATCGTATTGGTGCTGTCCTGTGGTATAATATAAACTAGTGTTTGACTGCGATCCCACCTGATGGTAAGCAGTGATGCAATCGTTGAAAGTGAGGCGCACTCACTTAGGAGGAGCCTATTCACTCTAGCCCTTGAAGACACCTTAATTATATTTATTTACATCATGTTACTGAGAAAAATATTAACACAAATCGTACTCACTTTACCAGCAGCTCTTTCCATATCCCTAATCTCCTGTTCAGCCTTTTCTTCATCAACCTTCTTTTTACAACAATTCAATTTACTCATCATCCCCTTTCCATCCTTAATTTCTTCTTCCTTTTTATCTTTATCTTTCTCTCCATCTTCTTCTGAATCTTCCCCTTTCGTGCAGCAAGCGCAGCATTTTGTCTTGCATTTCTTCATCAGCCTCTGGCAGAAGTTCGGTTCTTTCGGCTTATCTTCTGAAGATTCCGTTGGTTCTGATGTTTCTCTTGGTGTCTCGGCTGCAGGGGTCTCTTTCGCTTCTTTCTTGGTCCTCGCTGGAGGCTTAGGGGTTGTGCTTGTACTTTGTGGGAACCTGGGAATTGAAGATTATTTATCAGCTTTGGGTATTGTATTTTTGGTATTATTGAATTAAAATTTATACCACATTTTATTTTAAGAAAATTTGGGTTTGGGTATTGGCCTTGGTATAAAGACCTATGGTATAAAGTACAATGAATAAAAATTAATTATTTAATTTATTTAAATAAATAAAAATTAAAAAATATAGGTTGATAGCATTTATTTAGGTACTGTCATGAGCAATGAGATATATATACATTGTCATATTTACTATCTATCTAACTTCTGCCATTCAAGAAATATTTATACGATAATTGGTTCTAAATTACCTAATTGATGGTTAAGTAGTTAAAAACCATTTGTTGAACACTTATTCCTTGAATAGCAGAAGAAAATATTATATCATATCAATGTATAATATCTTATTGCTCATGACTGTACGTATGATGTCAAACCATCATGAAAATCTATATCTTTTTATGGAGCAAGGACAGAATGTGTCTTAAAGCATAGCATAGCATAGTCGGCCTTATAATGTTCCCACTGTTGGGACTCAGGCCTCCTCTCTAGGAGAAGGTATGGGCCGTAATCCACCACGCGGGCCCAGGGCGGGTTGGTGGATGTCACATGTCTTCGAATTTTTGGTTCTAAGACATGCCGGTTTCCTCACGATGTTTTCCTTCACCGTTTTGAGCGCAGTGGTGATGAAATAAATTACACAAAGTAATGCGCTTGGCTGGGTTTGAACCCGCAACCTACAACTCGTAAGTCGGGGCTGTTACCACTCGGCCACCACTGCTCAGAATGTGTCTTATTATGACTTCAATATTTTCATTTAGATCAGTGAGCATTGCTTCATTCTTCGTTTCGTTCAGCAATGCAAATGCAGCAGAACTTTATGTACTTATGAAGTACTTTGTCGTCGTTCTCAGTATAGAGTTGTAGACCTTGACACTAGATAGTTTCTTTATAAAGCAAATTAGTTTGTGTTGATAAAGTTTTAGTTCTGGTTTCTATTTCCTTTTCTGAAACTAGTTAAATATGTAGCTATAAAGGATCATGACCAACGATGTATGGAAATCCGTCTTAAGTTGAAGCACAATAAATGTTTACTTAATATAGACTACGCTTTATATACTATTAAATAAAAGTGTTCATTTTCACACAAACACCCGAGTTTTAAAGTAATTAAACAAAAACGGAGATAACCTACAAATTATGTCTAACCAACTCGCAACTTGTAAAATGACCACAGATCACTCATGTAGGTACAAAACAACATTGTTAGTTATCATCCGTCTGTCATCTGGCTTGACAGCTGCATCTGCGTGAGACGAAGCACAAAATAAATATTATATTATCGGAACGATAAAATACATATACAGTACGTTATGGTATTACTAATTACTTAGCTATTTAAGATTTTGATATCATTTTTGTGATGTTTTTGTCTAAAGGTTCATACTTACGTACAAAGAGTATAGTAATATATAGCTTACGTAACTCGTACAAATGAAGAGAACGAAACGTCAATCATGACTGGAAATGTACCTAGCAATCGTTAATTTACTGTTTATGTTAAAATCATAATTCCGGATACGAAAACAGAATTCCTGAAGTGAAAAGCTGTAAAAAAATAAGCAAATAATTTCTATATTAATTTGATTTTCGTTCACGCATCTTTGCTAGACTGCTTTTGGTCAATCTCCTTTATTGGTTCGTTTTTTGTTAAAGAACACTGGCTAAAGGTGAATTTAGTGTTCCACGCGCGCCTCAAGGAGATGTCAGCAAAACTGTAGGCGCCCAGCAATGCCGAGGCTTACTGGGGCCACGGGTTCGCTTGTGAAAGGTAACCCCGGGGTTCTGGAACGCAAGGCAAAAGAAGGAACATGGCAGTGGGTTTTTAGTCAGTAAAAGTCTGACAAACCCTCCTGCTCCGCTCTAGAGCGTGAGAAGTCATTGGATGATTTCTTACCTAAAAAAAACTAAATTAATGTGCATTTGGGTTACTACCTCTACTTCATATCCTATATATATTTAGCCATAGTGTTGTTTAGTTATAGCTACGTTTCAGTTTACCATTGTATCGACTATGGTCTTTACTCTTGGTTGTCAAGAACTGAGTATTGTGAATAAACTCTTGTCAAGCCTTATTAGAGTAAGGCTCAGTTTCTGGAAACAAAACTATGCTTAAGTACTGCTATGATTGGATGAACAGCAAATAACATCTGCCCCCCTAGCCCAAGTTACAATCGTATCGTTCGCGCCGAACGCCTCGAGTAGGCCACGCCTCCGATTCCTTTGTTCTGACGTCATCTCAACGCTCAGTCACGTGGTCAGAACAATCGAAACAAAAGAATCGGAGGCGTGGCCTACTCGAGGCGTTCGGCGCGAACGATACGATACAATCGTATCGTTCTTGTTAAGGGGGCTGTTGTCTAGCGTTTAATTCGTGACGTGTCAAAGAAAGTTATCTGCTTTTCTGATCATTGCAGTAAATTGCTAAAAAGACCTAGTTTAAAGTGTCATGAAGAAATAACACTTTATTTTTAAATAATATTTTTGAAAAAAATATTACTTGATAAATAACTGCTTGTTATTACTAATTATTAGAAAATGGCAAAATTGCAGGTCACTTTTTTTACTTTACGCCCCTCGATTTATTTCCAGAAACCTGATATAGTTGTCAGTGCATTGCCTTAGCCACTTATCCTTGGCTACAGTGGCTATTGGGCACAAACTTGACGCTTTATCAAACAAAGCGCACATTGTGCTAAATAGTGGTTTGTTTCCAGTCTCCTTGCATTACATGCTTGATTGCTCGATTTGTTTTTTGTGCTTTACCTTTGCAGCATCGGTAGGCCTGGTATAAGAGGTATAAGTCTAGAATTTAGGAAAAGAATTATATTAATCAGAATATTTTAGAGTACCTATCTAATACTCCAATCGCTATAAGATTAGACATTTAAACAAACTTTTTTTTACTGTCCGTTCAACCGATTTTGACTTCTATTGCGTAGGCATAAGGATGGCGTTAAAAGCAAAAAAAAAAATGGTTAGAATACCAACTATTCACTGTGCAGCCGCCATTTATTATACTACCAACGCAATAAAAATCAAAATCGGTTGAACAGACAGTGACAGTGTTAATGTCTTATCATATTGCGAATGGAGTATAAACAAAAGATTATTTTATTCCTACAAAGGAATCCGTTAAATAAATTAATGCTGATAATGAGGAAGGGGTTAGGGAACATTCATCAATTATTTTGATGAATGTTCCCTAACCCCCTTCCTGCCCCCATCAGATAGAAATTATAATTTTTCCAACTCTGTTATTACAGTTTTGTCCACCGGAAGCGGAGGCCTTGTTTCATGTGCCTATTTCCGGCGCCCAATGACGGGTAAATACGGCCATGTGCCCACTTGACACATTACTTTAGTAGGTACGTAATTAAATGATGTTAACATTTATAGAGTTAAAACCATTCGAGAACCATATTATAAATTAACCTATATTGCGAACTAAAGCAACCTAAATTATTAAGAAACTACAGTTTTTTTTGAAAACTGTAGTTTCTTAATAATTTAGGTTGCATAGCACATGTATATAACCTCCTCTTTTGTGTTTGTTAAAATAAATAATTATCGTAGAATCGGTAGAATGTATTGAACAAAAATCTCCATAAAAAATGTGAAACGCCATTGAATCACGGTCAACGACTAACCTCAAATCAAATAATCAGAAAGAATATAATTACCTATTTTCATCACTATACCGCTTCGGCAGTAATTCATTTGGCAAAATATACACAGTCCTATTATGTATCATTATTAAAACCAGATCAAAACACTACCCATATACAAAAGAAAACATAATCAAAATCGACTAATTTTCGTTACATTGAAGCACTGGTACTCTTTGTTAAAACCAAAGACGAAACGCCACATATCAAGTCTTACGTCAAAATTTTCGCGCCAAAACGGAACACAGATACTGTTATTGTTTTGAGGCAAAGGCAACAAGATTTACTGCCTCTTCTTTATATTGTTTATGATAATTTTCGCGCCATGGCTGTGTTTGGCGGGCGGGTGAGGCGAGCAACGTTCGAGGGCGAACTAGGAGCGTGAGCCACTTCTTAAGGGCTGGTTCGGTATCGAATGCCAAGAATTACGTGTTGGCTGTAGCGTGTATAGACGTAATGAGCCTTGGACAGAAAGAATGTTGAAAAGTGGACCTTTGTACAAACGTGGTTCTGTAGTTGACAGTTTTTATTCACGTTTTAAACGATAAATGGTTATTATTAAACATAATTGTATTCAAGCTTGCAGTCAGTAGACGAGAGCCACATTGTAGTAAATACTTGCATTTAGAAATTTAGTCTTTAAAAGATCAACTTAGAGAATAGGTGGTCAGTTACAGAGCAAGGTTTGCAACGTTAAAGAGAACTTAAAAAAGTTAGGAACTAGAACCCCACTTACCAAAACCATACAAAGTCGAAATCTAAAACACAAACCAACCATTTTATTTCTTGTAAATGTACTTTTGTCCCGTCCGAGACCACAACCAAAACTCACAAACAACATAATCAAACTGTCCCTCTTCTTCAAACTAAATTAAAAAAAAACCGAATCACTGCATTAAACGTCATTGCATGCTAAATCCAAGATGGCTGCCATCAAATACTTTTCAAATAGAAAAGAGATTTGTATCTCTAATTTACTTACAATTTTACGAGTTCTTTTATACTGAAGGAATTATGTCTCAATTCGTTTTTATGGTGCTTTAAGTGTTATGCACTTGTGCTGAAGGTTGTTGACCCTAGGCGAAGGCTGCGGATAGATAGCAGCCTAGCTAGACAGTTACTTGTAGAATAGATTAAAATAGGGCTACGCCGTATTTAACGGTGAGGAACTAAATCACAGTAGTTTGGTTGGTAGAATAATGAATGAGTGAAGAGTTTTTCCTATTCTACTGCGATATTTAGATGCTACCAGCAGTTTGGCCCGCGTGAACGTTGAAATTATTTTTAAGGGAACATACTCTCAGGATAAAAAGTATTTTTTGTGCTATTCCGAAGAAAATTTGCAAATATATTAGAATGTAGCTAAGGTCTCGATCTACGGGTCCAGTATAATAATGCTGGGGTTGCCGCGTTTCTGTAGCGCGTCAGCCCCCCTAGCCAAGTTACAATCGTTTCGTTCGCGCCGAACGCCTCAAGTAGGCCACGCCTCTGCCCCCCTAGCCAAGTCACAAACGATAAACGTAAACTCTCAGTAGTCTTTATTAGATTTTCAACTTTATGTTATTGAATATAAAGTTGAAAATCTATTGAAGATTACATAGTGTTTTCGTTCGTTCCGGTCGCTAACGCTCAGTAGTCTTTAATAGATTTTCAACTTTATGCTCTTAGGTATAAAGTTGAAAATCTATTGGAGATTACTAAGCGTTCACGTTTATCGTTTGCAACTTGGCTAGGGGGGCTGATTCCTTAGTTCTGACCACGTGACTGAGCGTTGAGATGACGTCAGAACAAAGGAATCGGAGGCGTGGCCTACTCGAGGCGTTCGGCGCGAACGATACGATTGTAATTGTAACTTGGCTAGGGAGGCAGGGATGTTTGCGGACACGCGTGTTCCGGATTTCGGCTCACTGCTGCGGCTGAGAATCGCATCACTGATGCGTCGGATGCGCGACAGCCACAATAGCCTCGTGGCTACTGTAGCCGTTAGGGTGGATGGCCTAATAGTGTCTCACTGGATGGTGGTACACAGACCGTCATTCAGATATTTGATGTAGCCGTATTAAATGTCTTTTGGTTTTTAGTGTTTTGCCGAAACTATGGATTTCTAGTCTGATAATAAAGTTTATTATTATTATAACGCAACCCTTTGAACACCGCATAATTCGATTTTGCCCCCAGTAAGTTAACAGAGAGAGTTTTGGCTCAATAGTGTGCGAAGTCTATCATTGGAGATCTTCGTACCCTTCCAAAAAGGAGGCAATATTTGTGTCAAAATTGTCAGATTTCTTGGGAAGTTTTTTTTTAAACACCTTGTCCCACACTAGTAATAACTCCTGTGTCATGGATGCTTTACAAACATATAATGCTCAAGACACCCAGACACTTCTACCCCATCGTGAACAGCGCCCAGCCTACCAGGTATTATTAAAAACATGAGTCAGTGTTTTCTTCGACACGACTGGACAAGAAGTGACGTCACTCAAGCGGACATAAAGGCCGAAGTACACAAGCCAGTAACTGGCACAAAAGGATGCAAGGAGCTTGCATGCCTGTGAGTCATAACAAGTTCTGATTGGTGGGTATCACTATGGCATGCTAGCTACTTGCATACTTTTGTGCCAGTTACTGGCGTGCACTTCGGTCTTTAACTGAAGTGTTTCCTACCGAAACTGATTGTAGATATCCTAAACAGAGTCTTTAGAATAAGACAAGAAGATGTCTACTTAGAACTGAAGTAAACAAAAGCTGGTGTAGTGTACCGTAAGGAAGAGTGGTAAATAAGTAAGCTGGCTTTTGTCGCCTCTATGGGACTTACTTATAATATCAACATGATCTTCCTGACCTTTTGTCCCAAGATATTTGGGGCCGGTGTAACACGTTGTTTTCTTCCATTCTATCCGGCCCTGTCAACCGTCACGCTATCACTGACTCTCTTTTTACTCCGTACTCAAACGGGACCTTATTACTAAGACTCCGCTGTCCGTCTGTCTGTCTGTCCGTCTGTATCTCATGAACCGGATAGCTAGACAGTTGAAATTATCACAGATTATATATTTCTGTTGCCGCTATAACAACTAAGTAATAATAAAAACAGAATAAAATAAATATTTAAGGGGGCTTCCATATAACAAGCGTGGTTTTTTTGCCGTTTTTTTTATTAGGTCCACTTAGAACATGACTGACGAAATTTACATGACTGGAAAGTACCTACTAGTTCCTTAGCTAACCGAACGAAAGAATATCTACCATCTTTATTTACGATAATTACATGTGATTTGATCCACAATACGTGATGGGTTTAAGAGTTCAAAGCCCGTAATATACGCTTAAGTAGGTACAACAAAAGGGAGATTTTTCCCATAATTTCAATTTTGTTGTGTCAAGTATTGTAAATTATCTCGTGTGGCGATCGTGGGTAAATCATGTTGATGTATTGTGTACTGTACTACTTACGATATCGTTTACTATGTGACTTTCATTGCGTTTACCATCACTGTGACATAAGATATACAGCATTAGTTTGATGAACACGAGAAAACTAGTATTTTTATGTAAAGAATCTGCGTACAAAATTTCATAACTGTATCATGAAAAATCACGAAGTTATAAGCTTGTTATGTTACCTGGTTGTCCGCACAAATACATGGTCACAGTGCCATCCGGGCGACTGAGGGGTTGTTTTGCTCCCGTACCCAGCTGTGCACTGGTGTCTAATGCCCACTATGACCTGCCGTGACCTGTGTTGTACTTAGTATCGGTGGTGTCTAACTTGTGACATTTAAAAAATATTTTTAGAAAAAATATAACATGGTGTAAAAATGATTGGAATCGATTCAGTTACTGATTCTGAACAAACTATATTCAGGTTTCACATACACTAAAAATAAGGTTGTATAGGTACTATATCATAGAACTGTTAGGTACTATAACTTTGCGATTTCTTGTGTAGGAAAATTCTGATTGGATCTTGCATCTTCAGTAACTCAAAAACCTCTGGACCGATTTTAAAAATTCTTTCCCCAGTAGAATGCTAATTAATACTGAGTGAGATCTAAGACTAAACATTTTTCAACACACTGATAAACTCTAAAAATTGTACCAGTGTGCACAAATAAACTTTTTGTATTTGTATTTATTTATTTTCCTTCGATTTTATTTTCCTTCTTATATTCAAAATTGAGAAAGTCTGTATGTACCTACATTAGAATGTGTCATGAACTATCAAGCTCCAATGCCCGAAAGAATTTTGACGAAAGGCATACCAGTAGACTATGATCTAGATTAGGAAATAGGGTACGTATTTCTGGAAACACCCTACATTCCTATGGTAATAATTTTCGAGTATCGAGTAGCGAAGTGGGTGTGGGCAGGGCTCGCTGAACAGATGGTCGATGACCGAAAGGTTCTGGAGTGGCGACCACGTACCGGAAGACGTAGAGTTGGTCTTTCACAAGGTGGACCGATGACATGGTGAGGACCGCGAGGATCCGATGGATGCGAGACGCACAAAACCGTTTATATTGTGGCCTATGTCCAGCTGTGGACGTATTTCCGCTGAAATGATAATGATGACAATGAGGCGAGTGAAGTGGATGGACGGCTATAAACTAGTTTTATATAAGACTCACAGTTACCTCCTTGATATTATTAGATAAGACCTGCAAAGTTTCACGCCTCTTTTACTGACTAAATCCTATCTATACAATCGCCATTACCTTCTTCAAACAAATATTATGTTTAGAGTTATAAAACATTTTGTTATGCATACTGAATGATATACAAAGTTGCAGATAGTCTAGTTTGTAGGAAATTCAAAAATGATAGAGCTAGTCCAAGCAATGCTATTATTTCTGAATCTGAGTACCTACCTTCTTCATAATCCAGCCCAAAACAAATGAAGGTCCGTTTGACCGTTTCTGAATTGAGAATTTGAAGATTAGAGCTTGTCAAATCTTACTGTTTATAAGTGCATCTGAAGTGAATCTGACTTTTATAAGTGCCCATGTAGGCCTATGTGAAACTTTTGACTTTGACTTGACTGTAATGCCAAGATTTGTCAGATAGAGGCTAAAGAAGAGTATGACTGAGACTCCGGCCTCTCTAGAAGAGAGCATAGGCTGGTGCTGATTTCCTTCACTATTTTGAGGGCAGTGGTGGTCTGGGTTTTGAACCCATTACCTTTTTTTTTAATTGATATAAACCAGTGCTTGACTGTGATCCCACCTGATGGTAAGCAGTGATGCAATCATTGATGGTGAGGTGCACTAGTTTATTAAGAGCCTATTCACTCTAGCCTTGAAGACACCTAAATTATAGTTGGACGGGAAGACCGCAGCAGGCAAATTGTTCCAGTCCTTCGATGTACGCGTTATAAGCGATGAAGCGAAACGCTTAGTCTGGACCGTTGAAGTTTCAACCTACAACTCTAGTCGGGTTTGTTACCACAAGGCCACTACTACTCACCTGTAAAACTGTTAACCTGTAGTTCACTACCGTTCTTAACTTTTTATTAGGCTTCAGTAATACCACACAATTATTTATTATTATTATAATACCTGAGTATACATTTAATATTGTTTACATTAACAATTTACCCAACCTATGTGTCAATATATATTCATCATCATCATCATTTCAGCCGAAAGACGTACACTGTTGGACATAGGCCTCCCCCAAATGTCGCCACAATGACCGGTCCTGTGCGTCTCGCATCCATCGGATTCCCGCGACCCTCACCAGGTCATCGGTCCACCTTGTGGGAGGCCTTCCAACGCTGCGTCTTCCGTTACGTGGTCGCCATCCCAGAACCTTTCGTCCCCATCGACCATCTGTTCTGCGAGCAATGTGCCCTGCCCACTGCCACTTAAGTTTGGCGATTCTTCGGGCTATGTCTGTAACCTTGGTTCTCCTGCGGATATCTTCATTTCTGACGCGATCACGCAAGGAAATTCCGAGCATAGCCCTTTCCATTACCCTTTGAGTGACTTTAAGCCTTCTGATGAGGCCCATTGTAAGCGACCACGTTTCGGAGCCATATGTCATCACTGGCAACACGCACTGGTCATAGACTTTCGTTTTGAGACACTGGTATATTGGACGAGAAGACACCGCGCAGCTTCCCGAACGCTGCCCAGCCGAGCCGAATATAATATATTATCAATAATTATCATAGGTATGGGGGGTAGTGGTGGCTGAGTGGTAATGGCCCCAACTTACAAGTTGCTGGGTCGCGAGTTCAAACCCAGCCAGAAGCATTACTTTATGTACTTAATTTATTTCTTAACCATTGTTCTCAAAACGGTGTAGGAAAATATCGTAACGAGACCGACGTGTCCTAGAACCGAAACTTCGAAGACATGTCATCCATCAATCCGCACTGGGTCCATTCCCTCTCCTAGAGAGAAGAATAGAATAGAATAGAATAGAATAGAAGAGAATAAAACTTTATTGTACACCAAAATAGTAACAAAAACTTAGAAACTAACTTAATCTATGGGTACAATGGCGGTCTTATCGCTAACAGCGATATCTACCAGACAACCTTAGGATGGATTGTAAGAACTTGACATAAAAAAGGGGGTAGACTGCGGTGTACTGCTAATTAAATTTAATTAAATTAAAAATATATATAAGACTATACATAGATGTAAAAAATATATTATATAGCTATTATATATAAAAGACAAAAAAACAAACTCATGAATATTATAATATATATATATACATACATATTATATGTTACACAATTTCAAAAAGAGAAATAGAGAAAAAAAAAATAGTATAATAAAAAAAAAAAAGAAGGGAAGAACTGAATTAGGATAGTAGCAGAATTAATCATTGTGAAAGAAATTGATCTTTAACTAAATTAAAAGAAGAGAAGGGTTGAGTCCCAGCAGTAGGAACATTAAACAGCTGATTAAGAATATAATTATTAAATTTTCGTAAAAATAATTATGAAAATGCAGGCAAACCCGCTGTAGTAGTCAATACTGCAATAATTACATAAGAGCTTTTAATAAAGCTAATATTCTTCAAAATAAAGACTTTTAATAATAGTTTTGATTTCATTGACGAATTTCCAAAGAAAGGGGTAATATCATTAATGAACAAAGAAAGTATTGTATAACGTACAATGCGAAAAGCTTGAGTTTAATAACAAAACAATGCTTTGGTTTGGGGCCGTAAGGTGTGTGACTCGGTACACGAATTGTGGAACTTAGTAAGTAAAAGTATTTTTCTATACATTTACTCGAAAAACTGCTCTTATCCCACCACTTTTAGGCACGCAATTTACTGTTTTTCGCACTAGTGCAGAAAAGTACGCGTGGTCGCCCGCGCCACAATTTTATTACAATTATCGTACCAAGCTGGGCGCGCGTCGACCCTCGTTTATTTATGTCTTCGTAAGTGTATTGGAAAACGTCGTTTGATGCATGTGGAAATTTGTCACTGCAGCCCTCGGCTCCATAACATCTCCACTTGTATCAAAATGTACTATAGTATATTTGTTGTATGGTGTGATATAAAACTTGTATATTTCTTCCAGCTGGGTTAAAACTTATGGCATATTGACACAAAGAGAAGAACAATAACAAACAAGAAAATGGAGTAGGTTTTAGTAATTAACGTCTAAGAAAATGGTGATCTCTTAAATTAATTAGATGTAGCTATGTTTGGCAGTTAGACCCTTACAAAATTGTCTATGCAGCATTGTCAAATGACATAACCACTTTTTTTCTCTAGGGTGGAGCGAGAGGACGTGTCAGACTTTTACTGATTAAATGATTAAAACTCACCTGTGTCCTTCAGTTGTTTTTGCGTTCTAGACATAACCACTAAGAAATAAATCATTATCGTCTTCCTGCCCTTGCCCCATGTTATTTGGGGTCGGTGCAACACATTGTTTTCTTCCATTCTGTCTTGTCACTATCATTTTCTTTTACTCCCTTTTCTTTCATATCACTCCTCACACAATCCATCCATCTTTTCTTTGGCCTCCCTTTCCGTCTCCATCCATCCACATGTATGTATACCTACTCATAACTACTAAGAAATAAATAAATAATTAATTTATTGTAAACATATGTCCATGTGTGTGTGTGTGTGTTGTGTGGTGACCTGGTGAAGGTGGCGGGAATCCGGTGGATGCGAGACGCACAGGACCGTTCGTTGTGGCGACATTTGGGGGAGGCCTATGTCCAGCAGTGGACGTCTATCGGCTGAAATGATGATGACGATGAAACAAATGTAGAACCTTTTGTAAAATGTATCGGTCCAGGACCTATAGAATTTTTTGCTTCGTTTACGATGTGTTTTTGACAGTTTGTAAAATTCTTCTTCTTCTTTTCGATTCGATGGTAAACTCGTCAAACTGTTTGGGCTCAATTATAGGTGGCTACATTAATAGCAGCATCGCATCGGTAGCACTCATCAAATCCTCCAAAGTGCAGGTGTATGGGCACTTGGGGCATTCTAATATGTGGCTCATGTTTTGAACAGGAGCACCGCACTCACATTGAGTATCCGACGGGTCTATAAAACCCCATTTTAACAAATTTTGCCAAGTTTGTAAAATTTGAATCACACTGTGTGTGTGTGTAGGTATAATATGTTTGTTACTTCTTAACGCTCGAACGGCTGAATGAATGTCGATGAAACTTGGTACACGGGTAGACTATACCATGGACTAACACATAGGATACTTTTTGTCCCGGGATCATGTTCCCTTGGGATAATTTTGCCGCTGGCAGTAGCTAGTTAGTAATTTTTATTTTATTTTTATGTATAAGTATTTTTTTTTATTAATTTATATATACATCTTAACTATTAAATATTATAACTTAATAAGTATATAAACAAACTGAAAATAATAATATGTACAGACGGGTAGAAATAAAACTCATAGGGCATCAAAAAATTCGTCCACATCGATGTCAATGGGAAAAATGACCTACAGTTAGTAATAGATTATAGTACACCTTCAAACGGTGCTCTGATTTCTTCAAGATCGATTTTAAATCAGAAGTAAAGGACGTCATCCAAGCTATAATGTGCCCAAACTTTTGTGCCGCGTCACCAGCGTCAATAGGGCTGCCAAAATTTAATATGGCAGATTTTTACGCAACGGAAATTAAGCTAATATAGGCTAAAGTAATTCTTGGTAATCGAGAACGCGGCAACCTTGCTTGTTGAACCGTTCGACAGTGTGTGGGTTGATTTAGGTCGAAATAGGAGAGAGATAAGTACCAACTTATTAGAAGAAAATTTAAATAAATATATATAGAGAACTGGACTAAGCGTAGTGTGGTTGTCAAGTGAAGACCGACAGAAAGGTGTGAGAGAGACAAAGCGATCAGGTATTGTTTGCACATTCTTTTAGTCTATTTCTATAGATACGTCAATTCATCATCATCACCATTTCAGCCGAAAAGCGTCCACTACTGGACATAGGCCTCACCCAAGTGTCGCCGCAACGAACGGTCCTATGCGTCTCGCATCCATCGCATTCCCGTGACTCTCACTAGGTCATCGGCCCACCTTGTGGGAGGCCTTCCAACGGTGCGTCCTCCGGTGTGCGGTCGCCACTCCAGAACCTTTCGGCCCCATTGACCATCTGTCCTATGAGCTATGTGCCCTGTCTAATGCCGCTTAAATCTGGTGATTCTTAGGGCTATGTCGGCAACCTTGGTTCTCCTAAGAGTTTCAGCGTGTTAGGCATCGAACATGTGGGACTTTAGTTTAGAACCATGGGCGCTCAGAGTGGGACTCTGCTTACCCATCGAGTGATTCCAGAGAAGGCTGTGGCACAGTGATCACGTGCTGCCGTACACTCCTAAGGGATGTTATGTGCCCTAATACTAGTAGGCGTTGCACAGAGGGGGTTCCGAAGACCACTCTGTCTTTTAAGAGGTAACGGCGCCCCATCTCTGTGCCGATGATGATCGCCGGGGTTGTCTTAGATAGGTAAAATCCTACATTCCGGACTTATCCTCAAAGTCCGGGAGTCTTTTGTAGGTTCCATAACAAAAAACAACAAAAAAAGTAGCAGTAATGTTCAGTCCAGTTTTTTATGATTACGGTTACGGTTATTAAATGTTGAAAACGAAGGAATGGTGAAACGTATCCACTGGGATTCAGAGAGTTTGGCAAGTGCAAACTTTATATCCAGCTATTACAGTCATTAAACCTTAATTTAACTGCAAAGGTTGTATCTATTATTGTACCGATAGTTCCTACTTACAACAATAGTGTTCCTGACTTCCTACACTGAAACTGACACAGCAATGTCAACTGCAACATTGATTTGTCCAAGGTTTAATTGGAAAAATCAAACACACACACAAGGTGCAGATTTTTATCAGCACAAAATTTCTGGAGGTTGTTATAAAACTCGTAAATTATCATAAATACGATACCTTGAAAATCACTAACATAATTTCCTCCTGATATATTTTGAAGATTCAAAACTGCATCTTTTATAAATCCCCGTGCATCGATTATTTTTTTATTGGCCTATTTTGTATCTCACCGCTAGGCAACGGCCTCCTCTTCCATCCAAAGGTTGTCTGTAAAAAATCGCTTTTAGCGATAGCGCCCATTGTGGCACCCTTTTAATTTTAAGTTCCTATTGTAATTTTATTATCTTTGTACAATAACGAATATATCTATCTATCTGATTGTAAAAATAAAAACTAATCAAACACCAACTTTTCCCGTCACCCCAAAACTTGACCCCGTTCTTTGTCTTAACCCCCAAAAACTTATCTGGCTTAAATAAATAAAAGTAAGTGCAAGCAATACATTTGTGTATCCGCCGGCTGCAGCCCTGGCTGCCGCGTATGCTAATCAGCCGGCGGTCACGCCACGCGGTCGATACCGGCTCGTTACCACATGCTGACCGCGCGGCGAACACTGCTGGGCCAGTGGAGACATGCGTGACTTTCATATGATGACTGATTTTTTTGTATTTGCGACTGGGTACTCTATCTCGTTTAGCTCTTCAATTCCCATAGGTGACGGAAGAGCTGACGAGACGGAGTATTTGGTTGTGGATACGCGACCCTGGCGAAAGGTCGAAGGCGAAGAGTGTTTGTCGGATATATTCGATGTAGGCAGTTAGAGAGTTTTTTCTTTTAATGACATAAACTAGTGCTTGACTGCGATCCCACCTGGTGGTAAGCAGTGATGCAATCGTTAATGGTGAGGCGCACTAGTTTATCAAGAACCTATTCACTCTTGAAGGCACCTAAATTTTACTCGGAATGTGATAGTTAACTTTAATTTGTAAATAATACTTATATTTCTCTAATGTATAATTTGATTCACTATATTGTCTTTTAATTATCGCACAGAAGGTGTAAAAAGTAGAGTATCCAACACGGGGATAAAGCTGTCTTTGTCTTGGGCGGCTTGAATTCCTTACTTCACTCAGGTTTCTATATTAAAGTGCTCGGGAGGTAATTATAAAAATCCCTCACTGTGTTCGGGATTAAAACTTAGCAACTTTTGATTCGTTCGGAATTTAATATGCCACCCACGACTTAAAGACACTGCTTTATCTCCTAGTCACATAATCTACTATTGTTCCGTACGGGAATCGAAGCCGCGACACACTACGTAGCAGTCAATCGCTCAACCACTGCACCAACCGTACCATCAATTAATTATTATTCTTTGTAATTGATTTAGTTAATCTAAAAGCCCGACCTTCAAACAATACAGATACAATCAAGAAGTAAACGATATTCGCAAGCAAAAAACGCATCTATGTCAGAGCGTTCAGTCTTAGAGTCAGTTCACACTGAGAGACGCGCGACGCGACGCTGCGCGAATTGCGATTCAAAATATAACTTCACACCTAGCCAGGTTGATAATCTGCGATCGTTAACGCTAGTCGAACTGTATGGGAATGACATCTTCTCAACGTTAAGTCACGTGGTCAGAACAAATGAATAGAAAATTCGTAGCCAACTCCACATAGTTCAATATGATAGAATGAATTGTTATCGTTTCTACAATGTTCAACGCTACATCCTTTGTCATCGAAGAACGACATTGTAAAATGAGCGGCCGACTCAGGCGCGATAATGGCTATCAACATGATAATGGCTACCAACTTATCATTTTCTACAATTGCTGACACCAAGGCGTTACCGATTGGAGAACGAAATTCGACACGAAACGTTTGTAACTTGGCTAGGGGGGCTTGACTAGCTGTAGCCAGCAGCTTCGCCCACGTGATAGTAGAAAATCATTCGACGGGCATATATTCCCGGGATAAAAAGTATCTATGTGCTACTAGTATTCCAAAACATGGTCGCGTACCAAGTTTTTGTCATCTCATTTATAGATAGTTGTAATTATTCATATTTTTCTTGCTTTTTTTATATATAGCCTCTTTTTTATAATGTGAATGTGAGAACACTGTAGACTCCACGAATTCTTAGATTTACTTCCTATTACGACTCACTCTTTTTTAATATGATTATTTTTATTGTGCTTTTGGGTAGATACAATATTGACTGGTACAATATTGACTATACATAATTTCTGTTATTACTGTAATATGGAAATATTGTAACACAACCACTTTTTTTTTAAAGAGTATCCATGGAGTTTCTTGCCGGTTCTTCTCCATAGGGAACGACCAATTTGGAACTGTGCACTAGCTTCTGACGTTTTATAAGTGCCCATGTAGGCCTATGTAAAAAAAATTAGATTTTGAATAAAAAATAAAAAATAATTTTTGAATGAAAGAGTAACACACATACATACATACTATAATAAATACTAAAATACTATAACTTTTGCGTTTATAATATTATTGTACATATCAGATCGAGATGCCTCCCGCAGCAGCGCTGCATAGTACAACGTACGAGTATTTTAAATTCTAACAATAAAGTGCATATCTATTCGTGTAGTAACTAAAGTTACATTTTCAGTCGCTCTTCGCGCAGCATCACGTCGCGTCGCCTCTCGGTGTGAACTGACCCTAAGCAGCTTAGTTTGTGAAACATGGCTGCGTTAATTGGCAAAGATTAAGAGCATTGATGTTAATCATGCTCAGAAATAATAATTTCAAAGCACACAAAATTGTGTAAGGTGTAATATTGGTACAGGAAACTGATTTATCTACTTTGGAAGCCCAAGATAAAGTAGTGGGTTTCAGACGTAAGTAATTTAGGAAAAATCCTATTCAAACGATAAGTATCATTGATTGTTGAGACACTTGTTAGTAAAAGGTTTTTAGTATCATAGGGACAGCAGTTGGGCAGCCTTATGAGCCACGTCAACTATCTGTGTTTTGGAGCGCAATATAGTGTTTCGAACGCAAATCGTACTGGACTGGACATGTTGGCCACATCCAGATCCACATGCCGATCCAGCGGTGGGCCTTTAAAACACAAAATTGGTGTTTTGAAATCGCACGACCGGGTCGCAGAACAAGAACGAGATGGATGGCGGGACGACTTAGATGAAGACATCTAAATTGTCGGTTGACGGTTGGACAAAGAATAAGAAGATTTATTTATTATTTATAGTTTTGAGGAAATAACAATGAACTATATCGGATGCTTCATTGTTTCTTTTGGTCTCAAAAGGATGTAATTATAACAGCTCATCGACCGAAGAAACTTTCACTAACGGATATCAAGACAAACAGTATGAAAACGTTGTCATATGCGCGTAATATCCGGAGTGCGAATGAATAAGTTGATTGATATGCGCACAGCATAATGCTCAGGGGTTTTATGTGTGTATCAATCATCAGGGATTGCAGAGAAAGTACATTGTGGACAATCTCTGAGGGATTAGTCACCTTTCATTTCTTTACGGGCAAGTATCTCATAGTAAATAGTAATTAGAAAATCGATCAAGTCAAGACTGCTGTGTGCCTGTGAGAAAAAAGAGACTATATTTAGGTTCTTATTTCCTGTTTTCAAAAAACGACGATTTTTTACTATTGTATAGCAGCGTTGTAGCTTTGGCTAAGCTGTTCATATGATGTAATCATATGCTCTACTGAATTTTTATATGACTATAATGCCTTGTGATTTAAAACGATATTTCTTTATTTGTACTAGCACGTTTAGTTTCTGAGGTAATGGTAAAAAGATTTTGAATTTGAATATTTGTAAGTAGATTGTCTCTAAGAGTTTTTACGCGTTATTTTTTCGGAATTTATGAAACAAATTAAATTAAGAATTTTAAAAGTTAAACATTGAGCAATCAGTGATACTTTTGAAAGTAAGACTAAAAGCCGTTCCCAAATAAGTTGACATAGCTCAATCAATTGTAGCCTTTTCTCAACTACATGGAGCGACAGCCTATCAGACCTCTTCAATGCAGTTATTGAGCAACACGATACAACTTGGATAGACTGTAGATAATGAAGTAAAATAAAAATAATTCAAAGACTTACCCGCCATTACTTTGAGCAGATTTATCAGACCCGTTGCCATCCACCATCTTCTTATGCACAGTGATCTTATCAACACCCGGAGTGGACACATTAGAACTTTGCACTTCCACATCTCCCTCACCTTTCACAAGAGTTTCATTCACTTTCTCAGAAATACTCGTTCCACCATTTTTCTTTTTCTCATTCACTACCGTCACTATAGGTTCTATAATATCCTTTTTCACTTCTTCTGTCTTCTTCGCGATATCTTTTATCGTATCCTTCTTCTCTGTAATATCTTTTGGCTGTTCAACCGGAGTTATAATGCTGTCGACAATTTTCGTAGCTTCGGATCGTATTTCTTCGGTCATCTTTTCGTTTTGCTTGACAACTTGGTCTTTGATGTCTGTTAGTTTGTTTGCTGCATCATCTTTAACTTTTTTCGCTTCGGATTCTGCTTTTTCTGCTGCTTCTTTTATGGTGTTTTTCATTTCTCTAGATTTTGCTGAGGCAGTCAGAATGTTTTCTACAGAAACTTCAGGCTCTTTTAGAATGGCTTCTATCTTTTGTTTTGCTCTTTCAACCTGAGGGTTATTGTATGGTGGTTGTAAAAGTCTTAGTTTCATTTGATCGTCTGTGAACAATGGTCTCATTTCATGGTTATTTTTGTTATGCCTCGGAGGTGGTTTTCTCTCTTCAACCTTTTCTTTTTCTTCTACAACCTCTTTCTCTTTATTTTCTGTGCGTTTTTGTGGTTTAGGCGGAGTTTGTTCTTTTTCATGATTGACTGGTTTTTCTGATTTTTCTGTGTCTTCTTTACCTACTAGAGATTCTTTTGAACTCAGTCTTTCGAAAATACCTCTTTCTCTAGCCTTTTCAAAAGCAGCTGGTAGTTGATTAGTAACTGTAGATACTAATTCTAATGGTTGAGAAGTTATAGCAGCGGTGGTCATCGAAATAATGTTTTTTTTCGTCATTATAACGAGTTCACCTTTTTCGTTCGTAATTTTATCGGATTGTGTTTGGTTATCTTGTTTCATTACATTGTCTGAATCCGTCATCGAATCTGTGCTTCTCGTACTTTTCACTTTACCTTTATCTTCATCTTTTCCTTTTAGAGTTTTCTTAGGATCCTTCACTGAATCTTTCCTAGCACCAACTTCATTTATTTTGCTCGTCGATTTTGCTTTTTCGTTGATGTCTTTTCTGCTGTTATTTTTCTTAAGTGGTGGTTTTTCTGCTAAATTCTTTGTGCTTGGTGTCCTTACTAGGCTTTTCATACTGTTTGTACGACTTACTGGCTTTTTAGGTTCTGGTTTACTTGTCACTATGGGTTTCTGAGTAGTCCGTGTACTTGCTGCTCTACTAACCGGTTTTGTAGTACCGTTTGTCATAGGTTTTGTAACCGGTTTGGTTTTACGCTTATCGGGGCTGGGATCTCTGCTAACAGTCCTGCTAGGCTGTCTAGAATTCAATCTAGATGTAGCAGGCGTGTTACCAGCAGTTTTCACCGTTTTTCTTGGCATCGTTGAAGGTTTTAAGCTTGTTCTTGCTGAACTTGGCTTCAAGTCATCTGTGGGACTTTTGTTCGGAGTCCCAACGATAGGAGATAGTCTTTTAGCATTGATAGTCCTGTTTGAAGGCGGTGGGCCTCCTCTTCCGGGAGAAATCGGAGGTTTGCTTCTTATATGTGCTGGGGATATGTTAAGATGTTGTGTACTTTTGCTGGCTCTCTTGTCATGGACCTGACTCCCAATCCTGATCGTCTCATGAATGCTGCTCGTACTACTGGATATGAACCTTTGATTTTTGCTCAAGTTATTTTCAAAGGGTCTTCTTGACATGGATGATTCTCGTTTTGTGCTAGTGCTAGTTCTATTTGGTGAAACAGAGTTTTGCCGTTTAGGAATCTTAGAATGTTTTGGCGATCCATTGTTGGATTGTGGTTGGGACTTTGAGACAGATCTTAGACGAGATCTGTGCGTAACAGGTTGTCTGATACTATCATCAGGATTTACAAATTCCTTGCTACTGACTGGAATATTCTCGTAATGTATTATCGCTGATGGAGAATTATCTCTTGATCTCAAATTGATTTTACTAGGAGAGTTGCTTCTAGAATTGGTCCTTGATCCAACAAGGCTCTTAGACCCCGATTTGGATTTATCTAAGACTCCCATTTCCTTGAGGATAGCTTCTTCTTCTTCTATTCTTTTCCTCTCAGCTTCTGCTTCATGTTTTTCTCTATTTAGCTCACTGATTTCTCTAACTTCTTCAATGTTTTCTTTAAGGAAGTTTCGAGGAGAGTGTGGTCTAGGTAGATTGTGTATGGGTAGAGGTAACGTGGCTGTTGAAGCCATGTTGTCTATCCTCGACAAGGAGTTAGTTCTTCTTCGTGGAGGAGAGTTTGATCTGGAGTTGGCAGCTGAAGTTTTTGGAGTGTTGTGGCGCGAAGTCTCTTCGCGGAAACCACGACCTGAAGAAAAAATTGAACGTCAAAAAGTGTTTTCAGTGTTTCCTTTTTTTTTTTGTTTTAACGTATGATGCTTTTTTCAAGTTGGATCACCGTTAGCATAGACGTTATTTCTTTGGGTAGAAATCGAACTGTTATCGATATGGACTCTTGTCTTTATGTTAAGGTACCATTACATTTTCTTACATCATCACCACTTTATAGATCGTATGTATAATGAGTAAAATGTCAAAAACTCCTATAGTCACCACTTTTAACTTGGGAGTTAAATTCATCTTTGCTTATACTCCATTCGCTATAAGATTTGACATTTAAACAAACTTTTTGTACTGTCCGTTCACCCGATTTTGACTTTTATTGCGTTGGTGGTATGACAAATGGCGGCTGTAGTAAATAGTTGGTATTGTAACTACTTTTTTGCAAAATAGGTTTGTTTAATCGTCTAATCTTAACGCGAATGAAGTATAAATATAACTTTAAAAGGTCTTCGATAGATGAGACCCTGCGAGTCCTGATATCCACGGGCATAGTCCAGAGTGGAGGGTAGAAAGATTGCGAACATATTTGCTTAACGCCTTCAAATTAGCCGCAAAGTGCAGCGCGACTGTTGCGCTACACCCACGCTGCAGTCGCGCTGCACGCTACTTTGTTATTTACATGGCATAACAAAGCAGTGCGGCGGCAGCACTGCAGCCACGCTGTCGTGGCACTTTGCGGATAATTTGAAAGCGCCCTTATATTGCAATTTCATCGGAAGGGTTGTTGTAGACGTACCTCTAAAAGGTGAAACCTTGCGAGTCCTGATGTCTACGGGCAGGGAGCGCGGGCTGGTGGGCCGCGACACCGGCGCCTCCGCGAGTATCGCAAACGAAGACTCCTTCTTCCTCTTCGAAGTGGATACCGCGCTGTGGAACATAGAAGATTTATTAGAAAGTTGTTTATGCACTGATTATTTCTCTATTGAATAGAAGTAAAAGATTGGCGAGGATTGTTAATCATTGGACGCCTAAGTCGACTAGTGTGACTATCTGATCATGTTAGCGGGGCAAATTTGGCCTGAGATCGAGTTAGAGAGACGAGACCTGGAGAGAGAAAGTTTAGGAAGGAGAAAGGGGAGGCCTTTGCCTAGCACTGGGACTCAAAATATGCTAAAAAAAAAAGCAAAAGTATTTTGTAATGTGCCTAAAAAAATATGACTTGCTATTAATACGACTACTGATCTATTATGGTTCCAATTAACATATTTTCATAAATTCTAATGATATTATAAACGCGAAAGTATGTATTTATGGATGGATGTATGGATGTATGGATGTATGTATGTATGGATGTATGGATGTATGGATGTAAGTATGATACTTTTTCACGAAAAAACTACTGAATGAATTTCGATGAAACTTGGTACACGGGTAGACCATGGCATGGAATAACACATAGGATACTTTTTGTCCTGGGAATATGTTCCCTTGGGGTAATTTTCTACTATCACGCGGACAAAGTCGCTGGCAGAAGCTCGTACTTTATAATTCTGGAAAATTTGAAAGAACAAATCTGAAAAGGCGCGATATTCTCTATAGCTTACATTTTAATGTTAGGTCTAAAGTACATATTGCCAATTTTAGCATAATTGTTGCAATAAGATCTTCATCTAATGACAGACACCCAAAGAAAGAAGGGGCGCGGCTCATTGTAACAATAAGCAGTAATGACGAAACAAACATAAGGTATAGAACTCGCTGAAAATCAAGAAAACGGCTGCATTTGTGTAAGTCGACCTTGCGCTTACGTCAGCACAACTGGACCGATGATAATGAGGTTCTTGCAATTTTACTTATTTTGGGTTCCGTTGAAACCATAGGTTCATTGCGTTTTTAAATCATAAAAAAAAACTCATTTAATTTTCAAAAAAATAGTACAAAAAATAGTCCCTAATATTTTCGATTTTATATGTAAGTAAGTTAATTTCTGGCGGAACTTTGCTGAAGAAAAATAAATGCAACACAAAAATAGAATAGAATAAACTTTATTGTACACCAAAATAGTAACGTAATTTTTATAATTGATAAATTTTACATTCAAATTATACATACCTACACATGAAATTATATAGTTATACTCGCTGGCTCGACAAACATTGCTCTGCCTTAAAAAAACAAAGAAAACAAAAAGGGGTAGGGATTGGAGGGTAAATAATAGCCTACGAGAAAGTCATAGATCTACTAATTATACATTTAAAAAAAAATCATAAAAATCGGTTAAGCCGTTTTGAAGGAGTTCGATAGTAGACACTGTGACACAAGATTTTTGTGTATTAGATAAAATCTTTTTCAATACACTTACTCGAAAACCCGCTCTTATCCCACCGCTTTTGGGCACGCAATAGACTGATTTCCGTGAAAACGTGCGAAAACGTGCGCGTGCTCTCCGCCGCCACAATTTTATTACATTTATCGCATCAGGCGTGTGTCGACCCCCACCAGTCGCCGGACAACCCCCGTTTTTTCGATTATTCATTAGATACACGTGCAAATTTGTCACTGCAGCCCTCGGCTCCATAACACACCCGCCTACGGCTCGTGCGAATTCCGCCTCGGTCGCAATGACAAACTTTCTGCACTTGTATCAAAATGTACTATTTCTCCCTTTCAAAACGATACATCCGGAAGTTTCCAGTTTTCATGAACAATTTCACAAACGATTTAGAATAAAGTAAAAGATCCAAAAAGTATAGTAGGTATATAAAAGCTAAAGTACTCCACAATTTTGCTTAGCAAAGAAATTCGGAAAAATGAACTACGGAACCTCAACATGAGCCAATCAAATTACTCCATCCCATTTTTTTTTTGTTACCAGTTAGTGCATTATTTTCGATGATTAAACCGTCGATTGAAGTGAGCATCGTTTGGTTATTAGCGAAGTAAACCAGTTAATGTGTTAGGTTAATTACGTGATTATACGTGTTGCACTCTATCGGCGCTAGGCGTTACAAAATTGTAATTTTTGAATATATTAGTGGCAGTGAAGAAGTGTGGAAGTGTGTTGAAAGGAATTTTAATTTCGGATGTAAATTCGGCTGCAGTGTTTGAAATTGTGAATCTGAATAATCTAAAGTCTAAACTGGACTCCGGGCCCAGGTTGGCCGCTGTAAAAACAATTTGGCCAAATGAGGCTTCCTCGACCTATCTCTAACACAGTGCCAGTGTGGAGCCGCTGCACAGGAAATGCGTCATTTGCTATGCTGTCCATCCTGCAGAACCACCTGCAGTTTTCAGGATCTATACGAGGCCAATAACAGAGCCGTAGAGGTTGCCAAATACTGGTCAGATAAAATCTAGTTAGAGTACATCGAGACGAAAAGAAGAAGAAAAGTCTAAACTAAAATTGTAAAGAAGTTGGTTAACTTTTTTATTATTATCGGAGGTTGAATTAGGTAGATTCATGTAGTATCTAACACTGATTTCTTACAGCGAAAGAATAAAGTGGATATGCCTCAAATCCTGAGATTAATTTTAAAAAGCAGAGTACTTTTATGTTACTATCAGAAATATAGCAGAAAAATTTTCTTCCTGCATTAATGACGAGAAGGAGGAAGTTTATAAAGTTAACCTCACCTCAAATGACGTACCTAGAGAGATCATTTCCAATGAAAAATACAAATAAAAATTTGTACGTTATTTATCTTTGTTTTATTTGTCTTATCTATCTCTGAGGTTTAAGTATAAGCATAATCAGCTTGTTAATGTTCCCACTGCTGGGACTCAGGCCTCCTCTCTAGGAGAGGGAATGGGCCGTAATCCACCACGCGGGCCCAGTGCGGGTTGGTGAATGTCACATGTCTTCGAATTTTTCTCTGAGGTTTATTATTATTTATTTGTATCTAATATTGTTGGCCACACGGGATTTTTCATTAGAAATCCCGGGAAGATCCATATTAACATCAACATTTCGATGCAAGTACATGATTAACTCTATTTAATTCTGACCTCTGATCTGTGGGCTGATGTTTAGCTGACTAGTTAACACTAGTCAGCTAAACATCAGCCCACAGCATCTTTCTGCTCAAAACAATTAATTATATTTTCTTGTCTTTTGATCACCGGCTCTTCTCTTTTCATCTTAACCTAAAATATATCATCAAGCATCTATGGTCTATTAAATGACCAATTAGAATTCAACGCCGGGTAAAAAGTCCTTTAGAAGCTTCTGATCCTAGCTAGGTTAGCTACTGTCACGGTCTATGAGCGTCACAAAGTGGTGTGACACGCGCATATTATTCTAGTTCAGTGTCATCTCTCTTGCATCTCCTATCCTCATCCGATCCTAGCTAGGTTAGCTACTGTCATGGTCTATGAGCGTCACAAAGTGGTGTGACACTCGCATATTGTTCTGGTTCACTGTCGTCTCTCTTGCATCTCCTATCCTCGTCTGATCCTAGCTAGGTTGGCTACTGTCACGGTCTATGAGCGTCACAAAGTGGTGTGACACGCGCATATTGTTCTGGTTCACTGTCACATCTCTTGCATCTCCTATCCTCGTCTGATCCTAGCTAGCTTAGCTACTGTCACGGTCTATGAGCGTCACAAAGTAGTGTGACACTCGCATATTGTTCTGGTTCACTGTCACATCTCTTGCATCTCCTATCCTCGTCTGATCCTAGCTAGGTTAGCTACTGTCACAGTCTATGAGCGTCACAAAGTGGTGTGACACTCGCATATTGTTCTGGTTCACTGTCATCTCTCTTGCATCTCCTATCCTCGTCTGATCCTAGCTAGGTTAGCTACTGTCGCGGTCTATGAGCGTCACAAAGTGGTGTGACACTCGCATATTGTTCTAGTTCACTGTCATCTCTCTTGCATCTCCTATCCTCGTCTGATCCTAGCTAGGTTAGCTACTGTCACGGTCTATGAGCGTCACAGAGTGGTGTGACACGCGCATATTGTTCTAGTTCACTGCCATCTCTCTTGCATCTCCTATCCTCGTCTGATCCTAGCTAGGTTAGCTACTGTCACGGTCTATGAGCGTCACAAAGTGGTGTGACACTCGCATATTGTTCTAGTTCACTGTCACATCTCTTGCATCTCCTATCCTCGTCTGATCCTAGCTAGGTTAGCTACTGTCACGGTCTATGAGCGTCACAGAGTGGTGTGACACTCGCATATTGTTCTAGTTCACTGTCTCATCTCTTGCATCTCCTATCCTCGTCTGATCCTAGCTAGGTTAGCTACTGTCACGGTCTATGAGCGTCACAGAGTGGTGTGACACGCGCATATTGTTCTAGTTCACTGCCATCTCTCTTGCATCTCCTATCCTCGTCTGATCCTAGCTAGGTTAGCTACTGTCACGGTCTATGAGCGTCACAAAGTGGTGTGACACGCGCATATTGTTCTAGTTCACTGTCATCTCTCTTGCATCTCCTATCCTCGTCTGATCCTAGCTAGGTTAGCTACTGTCGCGGTCTATGAGCGTCACAAAGTGGTGTGACACTCGCATATTGTTCTAGTTCACTGTCATCTCTCTTGCATCTCCTATCCTCGTCTGATCCTAGCTAGGTTAGCTACTGCCACGGTCTATGAGCGTCACAGAGTGGTGTGACACTCGCATATTGTTCTAGTTCACTGTCTCATCTCTTGCATCTCCTATCCTCGTCTGATCCTAGCTAGGTTAGCTACTGTCACGGTCTATGAGCGTCACAGAGTGGTGTGACACTCGCATATTGTTCTAGTTCACTGTCTCATCTCTTGCATCTCCTATCCTCGTCTGATCCTAGCTAGGTTAGCTACTGTCACGGTCTATGAGCGTCACAGAGTGGTGTGACACGCGCATATTGTTCTAGTTCACTGCCATCTCTCTTGCATCTCCTATCCTCGTCTGATCCTAGCTAGGTTAGCTACTGTCACGGTCTATGAGCGTCACAGAGTGGTGTGACACGCGCATATTGTTCTAGTTCACTGCCATCTCTCTTGCATCTCCTATCCTCGTCTGATCCTAGCTAGGTTAGCTACTGTCGCGGTCTATGAGCGTCACAAAGTGGTGTGACACTCGCATATTGTTCTAGTTCACTGTCATCTCTCTTGCATCTCCTATCCTCGTCTGATCCTAGCTAGGTTAGCTACTGTCACGGTCTATGAGCGTCACAGAGTGGTGTGACACGCGCATATTGTTCTAGTTCACTGCCATCTCTCTTGCATCTCCTATCCTCGTCTGATCCTAGCTAGGTTAGCTACTGTCACGGTCTATGAGCGTCACAAAGTGGTGTGACACTCGCATATTGTTCTAGTTCACTGTCACATCTCTTGCATCTCCTATCCTCGTCTGATCCTAGCTAGGTTAGCTACTGTCACGGTCTATGAGCGTCACAGAGTGGTGTGACACTCGCATATTGTTCTAGTTCACTGTCTTATCTCTTGCATCTCCTATCCTCGTCTGATCCTAGCTAGGTTAGCTACTGTCACGGTCTATGAGCGTCACAGAGTGGTGTGACACGCGCATATTGTTCTAGTTCACTGCCATCTCTCTTGCATCTCCTATCCTCGTCTGATCCTAGCTAGGTTAGCTACTGTCACGGTCTATGAGCGTCACAAAGTGGTGTGACACGCGCATATTGTTCTAGTTCACTGTCATCTCTCTTGCATCTCCTATCCTCGTCCGATCCTAGCTAGGTTAGCTACTGTCACGGTCTATGAGCGTCACAAAGTGGTGTGACACGCGCATATTGTTCTAGTTCACTGCCATCTCTCTTGCATCTCCTATCCTCGTCTGATCCTAGCTAGGTTAGCTACTGTCACAGTCTATGAGCGTCACAAAGTGGTGTGACACTCGCATATTGTTCTGGTTCACTGTCATCTCTCTTGCATCTCCTATCCTCGTCTGATCCTAGCTAGGTTAGCTACTGTCGCGGTCTATGAGCGTCACAAAGTGGTGTGACACTCGCATATTGTTCTAGTTCACTGTCATCTCTCTTGCATCTCCTATCCTCGTCTGATCCTAGCTAGGTTAGCTACTGTCACGGTCTATGAGCGTCACAGAGTGGTGTGACACGCGCATATTGTTCTAGTTCACTGCCATCTCTCTTGCATCTCCTATCCTCGTCTGATCCTAGCTAGGTTAGCTACTGTCACGGTCTATGAGCGTCACAAAGTGGTGTGACACGCGCATATTGTTCTAGTTCACTGCCATCTCTCTTGCATCTCCTATCCTCGTCTGATCCTAGCTAGGTTAGCTACTGTCACGGTCTATGAGCGTCACAAAGTGGTGTGACACTCGCATATTGTTCTAGTTCACTGTCACATCTCTTGCATCTCCTATCCTCGTCCGATCCTAGCTAGGTTAGCTACTGTCACGGTCTATGAGCGTCACAAAGTGGTGTGACACGCGCATATTGTTCTAGTTCACTGTCATCTCTCTTGCATCTCCTATCCTCGTCTGATCCTAGCTAGGTTAGCTACTGTCACGGTCTATGAGCGTCACAGAGTGGTGTGACACGCGCATATTGTTCTAGTTCACTGCCATCTCTCTTGCATCTCCTATCCTCGTCTGATCCTAGCTAGGTTAGCTACTGTCACGGTCTATGAGCGTCACAAAGTGGTGTGACACTCGCATATTGTTCTAGTTCACTGTCACATCTCTTGCATCTCCTATCCTCGTCTGATCCTAGCTAGGTTAGCTACTGTCTCGGTCTATGAGCGTCACAGAGTGGTGTGACACTCGCATATTGTTCTAGTTCACTGTCTCATCTCTTGCATCTCCTATCCTCGTCTGATCCTAGCTAGGTTAGCTACTGTCACGGTCTATGAGCGTCACAGAGTGGTGTGACACGCGCATATTGTTCTAGTTCACTGCCATCTCTCTTGCATCTCCTATCCTCGTCTGATCCTAGCTAGGTTAGCTACTGTCACGGTCTATGAGCGTCACAAAGTGGTGTGACACGCGCATATTGTTCTAGTTCACTGCCATCTCTCTTGCATCTCCTATCCTCGTCTGATCCTAGCTAGGTTAGCTACTGTCACGGTCTATGAGCGTCACAAAGTGGTGTGACACGCGCATATTGTTCTAGTTCACTGTCATCTCTCTTGCATCTCCTATCCTCGTCCGATCCTAGCTAGGTTATCTACTGTCACGGTCTATGAGCGTCACAAAGTGGTGTGACACGCGCATATTGTTCTATACGCAACTATACTTTCCCCGGATACGCACGGCTTGTTAGGAACTGGTGTAGTTGCGAGAGGTAGCGGGTATACCCCAATGTGACAAGCAGATGTTGTAGGCTTTTTTTCCTCGACTGCCAAGAAAGTTACATGTTACAAGTATTATGTTATGTAGCTCTTCCCGCTTTTGGTGGAACGAGAGGGAGTTTTAGACTCTTACTTACAAAAATCCATCCGTATTCCTTCAGTTACGCATTGCGTTTCATGGCTGTGGTAACTCATTCCAACAATTGCACAGCCCAGATGTTGAAGGCTGGCAACAGCATCTTATTTTGTTACAGGGTTTACTTCTCTTAATTCTTTATTGTACACAAAAACATACATAGTAGGTACACGGTGTTACATACAGTTTATGTACAAAGGCGAGCTTAACTCAACAATGAGTTTTCTCCCAGCAAACATTTGAACCTTTGGGTTGTGGAGTATTATGTCGCAACACCGTTTATAATATTTTGGGTGGCAACACTAAATGTTGCAAAAGGACATTGCTCCTACAATTCGAGCTAGCGTGAGCTCTGTTTATAATTTTTACTTTATATGTGTTTATTACAAGTAATTACGAATAGAAACCATTTTCCGTATATCCACGAGTTTAATTTGCGTGTGTACCTCCAAAGATTTTTGTCCTTTGTTCTCCTGCCTACAGGTTCTCAGAGTTTTCGCACAATTATTTTTATGCAATATGACTCTGACGGGCCCTTAATTCGGATGGGACCGGTCGTTGTGGGAGGTCTTTGTCCAGCGGTAGACGTCTTTCGGCTGAACAGATGAAGTCCTTAATTAAAAAGTGAGAGCAAGATAAGGTCGTTGGTATAAGTTTCTTTCCCAATGGGATGAGTTAAGCCTCAGATACATTATTCCTCCAACGTGACGCGCAACGCTCAATGTAAGTACGTGACGCTGTAACATTGCCCAGAGTCCCGCAACTTGCCCTCCAACATTTTACAACGGATTCACGTGACGCGGGTTATATTGTGGGACAATTTGATAGCGTAGCGCATCATGTTGGGGGACATTTTGTCCCCAAATGTATCTAAAGCTTTAGATTAACGGTTAATTTCATTTCGCTGTTCGTATATTACGTTACATTTGAGGTTATTTTTCTGTAGTCTCTACTCGTAGTTTTTACTTTTTTATTATTATTATTGATAGGCTCGCGTTGACCACTATCTCACCTGATGGTAAGCGATGATGTGGCCGACGATGGAGATGCTTGCCTAGAAGTAACCTATTCACTCTTGACTTAAAGACCCCTAGGTCAGGAAAGGTCAGGTAGCTATCAGGAAACACAGACTCCCGCAAGGAAATCTACTCCTTAGCTGTACGCAAAATGAATGTGTTCCCAAAACGCTTTGTACGTATGGGTGGGATGTCCACCATGTACCGATGGCGCAACGGCGTACGTCTAGTGGTCCGATGATGAAACGGATTTGGTGGAATCACTTAATCGCTTGCAGCTTGTCCCTTGTCCCCCACTCTACGCACTATGCGTAAACACTGTGGTAGACTAGGTAATTACACGGTGCGTATGCGGTGATGTGTTTCACGCACAGTGCTCCCTTGAGTAGCACCCACTGCGCTCTGGATCGCGTAGAGTGACATAAAAAATATATGCGTAGAGATTTGCGTAAGGAGACGTCATTTCTCCGACACTGATTATGGCCGCAATGGAGGAATGTCTTCAAGGTTCAGGACTGGAGAGTGCTAGGTATTAATACCAATGGCGAGTACTTCACTCACCTTCGGTTTGCTGACGATATTCATGGCTGAGAAGAAGGAAGAGCTCAGCACAATGCTGGATAGGTTCACTCAAATCTACGTAGTTCTTTCCTCAAAAGACCATCTCAGACACAAATCTGTATGGTCCACATATAATTTGATCAAATTTACACGTTTGCTGTATGGACTTTAAGTGTCTTTGACCTCTGAAACTAGGAAGGTTCATCATGAAGACATCTTGTAGATCTTTCGAAACTATCTATAAACATTAATCAATTAACTTTCAGTATCCCAGACCCCTACATCAGCTGCATCTTACAGCTTTCCTCTACCGCAAATTGTCTGCCGACCACAAACGCGCTGTCGTGATAGTACTCCGCGGTATGACTATACGATTGATAGTGAAACTTAATGTGCGGGAAAACAACGCTTTTGGAATAGTCCATACGGTCTAACCTACTTGTGGAAAAGATATCGTGAACAAATATTATTTTTTTTGGTTTAGAACCAGGCTATCACCGTGTGGTTTCATGTTACTATGATGAAATAGTACGTTTGCGTTTTGATACAAGTGCAGAAAGTTTGTCATTGCGACCGAGGCGGAATTTGCACGAGCCGTAGGCGAGTGTGTTATGGAGCCGAGGCCTTTATTGGCCGGCCGTAGTGAACACTGACGAGGAACAGAGCTCCCACCTCTCTCTTGCCTTTATTGGCTGGCTTGAGTGGAGATTCGCAAGAGCAAACGTGCTCGGGAGAAGGATGTATAATCCAGTAAGGTGCTGGTAGGGATCTTGACCGTACTTCCGGGATTGTCCTGATAGCCGTGGTCCTCTCCACTCCTCAAGCACCTCAGGATATGTTACCCTCTTGTTGCTATGTCACTTCGTGTTAGCGACCGTTTTTGGGGGCCCATTTATTGAGTGTGCAAGTCACCCCCTGCCTTTTTATCGATGGAAATTAATAACATTATTCAGGTAGGGGCCATAGTCTTAACATAGTTCCTGGTAAACAGTCCACTTAAGACTCCATAAACCATAGCCTTATATCTTAGTTTTCCAAATGTCGCAATAGTTTCCCACCAACCGGGGGTTGTCCTTGGATGTAACTAGCATAGTACTTACAGGGATAATCACCGGTTTGTACCACTTTCCATTAAAGCGTCTAAAAGGGCCTCTGCGAGTTGGTTTCGGCTCCTCGTACGCCTTCCAAAGGTCCAGGACCTCAGGGTCCTGAGATAAATGAATGTATAAAAATAATAATAATAGGTAATGTTATTCTTTTCGTACCTGAAGACTTGATAATTTATCTTTTGATTCATCTAAGTAGATTTTTTTTAAACTAAGCTAAGAAATGTCCAATGCTACAATTATTACGACTTATAATTTGTCTTACGACAAAACGGCAGTAAGAAACTTTATGGTTATTTTTTATGATCGGTCCGGTTAGTGACCGGACCATAACAATCATAATAGCCTATATTTGGAGAGGCCCATGTGGAGCTGGGGACTGCGGTCAGCTGTGTAGGTGGCAGCCATTTTTCTTTCTAATACCTAACCAGAATTATATTATAACAAAAACAGTTTTTTTTTAATTGACGTAAACTAGTGCTATGACTGCAATCCCGGCTGGTGGTAACCAGTGATGCAATCGTTAATGGTGAGGAGCACTAGTTTATTAAGAACCTATTCACTCTGGCCTTGAATACACCTAAATTATAATCTGACGGGAAGACCGCAGCAGGCATATTGTTCCAGTCCTTCAATGTACGCTTGTTTGAAACAACAAAACGCTTACGCATCTCAAAACTCTTAATGATAAGTTTTTGAATAAATAAGTAATACTTGAAATAATGATTCTTGATAGCTGGGATCTTTAAGTAAATAGTAAATAGGTTATTTCTAGGCAAATCTGCTCCATCTTCAACCATATATTGTCGCTTCCCATTATATAAGATAGTTGTCAAACGCTAGGCTATAAAAAAAAAAAAAACTTTTTTTTGCGAAAGTGTATTCTTAACATTTATAATACTTACAAAAAAATAATAAACAATACAATACAATTAAATTATATGCAATATAATTATTTTAATACTAAAATATTATTCTTTTCAATTAATCCATTTTAATTTAATTAATGTTGTAACATATTATAATATTTTTTAAATATCACGTTTACTGTAGGTATATTTAAAATCAGATGTCGGTGTTCCCTTTTCTACCTGATTAGATTACACTGACAAGAAGCATCGAAACCAACTCAGAGATTCGACTTTAGATTAGGTACCTTTTTATTTACGTAATCTACACTAATTTATTAAAGGGATAAAGTATGTTTTTGTTTGTTTGTAGGAGGTAATCTCTAAAAGTACTGGTCCGATTGCAAAAATTTTTTAACCGATAGAAAGCTGCTTTATTCTTGAGTGACATAGCCTACATTTTAAGTACCTGTATGAAGCCGCGGGCAAAAGTTAGTACTTAAAAAAGCAACCTTTACTGACTGACTAAACGATCTCTCAACATACAGCTTAAACCACTGAATGGATTGCGATAAAATTTGGCACGAAGATAGTTGTTGTAACGTACATTTGCTAAGAATGGATTTTCACACCATAGGGGGATCTAACAGGGTTCCAAGCATGTCCTAGAACCAAAAATTCGAAGACATGTGACATTCACCAATCCGTACTGGGCCCGCGTGGTGGATTACGGCCCATTCCCTCTCCTAGAGAGAGGAAGCCTAGATAATCTTACCGTGTTCCAAGTTTTGTATGGAGAAACTTACTTTCACGCGGGCGAAGCCCGTGGCAATAGCTAGTTCTTTAATTAATAATAATAATATAATAATAATATATTTATTTGCTAAAAACACGGTATACAAGATGGTAAAGGAAAACAATTAGGAGCTAACATGTTTTGCTAAGTATTAGCATGCAAATATTTGTTATGTACATAGTAACATACAGAGATATTTGTCAACACACCATTATTGACAATTTTTTTGGTATTAAAGTTCTAAAGGACTTTAATACCAAAAAGAAAGGAAATTAATTATAGTTATAATAGTTTCGACGCCTCTTTACTTCTTGACTTCAATATTTTAATAGATTAACCTCGGTAACCCAGATTCAAGGAAGTACAATAGCTATCTCATCTTTAGCTTCTGGTATTTTTCAGGTAACTCTCCATTTACCAAATGATACTTAAAGATGCTCTCCACAGAGAGATACATAAACGTATGGTCACCAATCTATTATCTGACCGCATCAAACGCCGCTTAACCCCACAAAACACACCAACAAGTGCAATAACACTAAAAACTAACCATCGAAGGCCGACTAACAGCTAATCACTAAACCCACGTTGGGACATCCCATACTAATTACATTCGAGCTTACAACACTGCAATTTACTTTAACAGAACAATAGAATCAGAGTTCCGTAGGCGAATAGTAGGATGCAACGAGGTTCCGTAGTTTCGTAACGTGTGACTCACAGAGGTAGATGACATTGTATTGCTGTCAAATTGCGTTGCATGTGGGTGGAAACGAGAATAGAAGTGCTTTTTATTTTGTCTGTTTCTTTTGATGTTGCTGTCCGTATTTGTTATTGTTATGTCAGAAATTACGTTATGATTAGGTATTTTGTAATTGTGTTCGGTAGAAGCTGTCTTTTGTATGTGGTTTGTTGTTTTGGTTAATTACTAACTCACAGATTAAGTTTTTTATTTACAAATGGGGCTGTGTTGTCTTTATAAATAAAGTGTTATTATATGGGTTATTATATCTCAGAACCCTGGGGTCCTGGACCTTTGGAAGGCGTACGAGGAGTCGAAACCAACTGGCAGAGGCCCCTTTGACGCTTTTTATGGAACGTGGTATCAACCGGCGATTGTCCCTGTACGCGTTGTGCTAGTGCATCCAAGGACAACCCCAGGTTGGTGGGAAACTATTGCAACATATGAAAAACAAAAACAATAGGGCTATGGTTTTAGGATTCTTAAATGGACTGGTTACCAGGAACTATGCTAAGACTATGGCCCCTGCCTGAACAATGTTTTTAATTTCCATCGATAATAAAAAGGAAGGGGATTTTGAGAGGTTAAAAATACTTACAACTTAAGTACTGATTCTTCAAACATTTAAGCCAGAAGTGTGAAACTGTGAATATATATCGCCGTATTAAAATTCATTGCATTCAGCACATGGCCATTTATTTGCATTGCAAAACTCACTTTAATTTGACGTAGGAGTTATTGATGAGATGCATCTCTCGTGAAGGTCACACTGTCTTTAGGAGACGCCTATTGTTGTGTTGTTGTAGTGTAGGAGGCACTTGTTAATCTGCTCATCTCTGTGATTTAAAGATTTTTGTATTATTGCTTAAGAGCCGGTTGCAATCACAGAGCATTTTGTGAGTACTGGCCTGGGTCTATGTCAACTTCACGGTCCCATAACAGCGATTTTATTTTTATATAAAAAAAACATAGTAACTATTCAAAATTTTTGTTTTTGCCAGACCCTCTTCAAAAAACAAGCTTTATTATTATAGGTAACACTCAAATATTTCCGTGACGTAATCTCGTAGATGTTTATCTAAGAGATTTAAATAAATTAAATGTAAATTCAAGGGAACATATTCTCGGGTTTATTTTTTAGGTGGGAATATCATCCAATGTCATCTGCCGCTCTCGCTTCGCCCAAGTCAGACTTTTACTGACTAAAAACACACTCCTGTTCCTTATTTGCCTTCGTCCCAGGGCCCCGGGTTTCACTTTCACAATGCTCGTGGCCTCAGTAGGCTGTGACCCTGCTGGCCCCGAACGGTTTGCTGACATCTCCTTGAGACGCGTGTGGAATAATACGCGCCGTCGACGACTTGGGCTCGGTCTGGACGGCGAGCTACCCATTACTCGCCGTCCGCAAGCCCGTGCCTACGGTGGCCGGAAATCGAGATCGGGATCACGGCGGCTGGGGCGTGAGGGCCGCTCCCTCGCGCGTGCACCTGCAGCCTCCTCCTTTGCTAGCATTACTGCATCGCAGAAGGAGGCGACCGCCAGCCACCCTTCCTCGCTTCGGACCATGGCCTGTACCAAGACCCGGCGCGAGAGATCGTTTCCGCCTATCGCCTCCACGAGGACACGGCGGTGCTCTGCCTGCCCAAGTGGAGCACACCTCTACCGTATGCTTTTTGTTTTTTTTTTTACGTTTATTAATCAACAACTTTAATACATTCATACCATCGCGGTAAACCCGCGATGGTTTTAAAACAACGGTATGTTAGAAGCGACAAACTCGGCGCCAAAACATATTTTACGCGAACAGTAGGTATACATACATAGTCATCAGTCAAAAGATACTTTAAGATACTTTCTAGATCGCATTATAATCTCCTAATTATAAGCTCCACCGTGTCCTCCGGGCGGTCCATACAGTGGTGACACCCGGGCGTTACTTCCGCACGAATCCGGTGCAGGAACTTCCCGAACTGACTATGTTCGGTGAGAACCTATGTCATGCGGTGGGTGAAGATACCGTGAGGTCTTTCCAGCCACTTCATAAAAAGGGGACTTACCGCCATAATTATGGCGTGCCCAGCACTGGGTTGCAACAGTCGTTGTCGCCATTTCACCATGAGATCCCACCGGAACTCTGTCCGCCATACCGCGACTTTTTGCGCTTCGCCCCGGCGGCGGCGTTGCATAAAAAGTATCCCATATGTTAGGGAATGGCCTACCCGCGTGCCAAACATCGGCCTACTGTCCAAGGACGCGTAGCTTCATAGACGCGTATTCCTCGTAAACATCGTGCCGTTATGGCGTTGCCGCTTCATGGACAGAGTTTCTTAGTTTTCTAGGTAAGCTGTGAGCGGGCGTACACTGTACGAAGAACAGTTAGTCGATGAGGCCGAAAGGTTCTGGAGTGGCGAAAAGAAAGAAAGAAAAACATTTTATTTGGCGGAACAAGGCGCAAATTTAGAACTAACAAATTATAAGTATATTATGTGAAAGAAATATGCGCCACATCCACGCAAAACGGCCGAACGCTCAGCATAATGCCGTGACCACACGCAAAATGCGATGAGTCTACAGCGCTGGTTTTCAGCGTGGGCCGGTAACGGTAGACGCAGCGTTGGTAAGCTTCCTATAAGGTGGATCGACGATCAGGTGAGGGTAACGGGAATCCGATGCGAGACGCACAGGACCGGTCATTATGGTGACATTTGGGGAAGGCCTATGTCGAACAGTGGACGTCTTTCGTTTGAAATGATGATGATAGAAAACAGCTATGCCAGAAAACTGGAAAGTTTGGCAATAAACAAAATGGTTTGTAAATAAATATCTAAACTACACGTAACCAAAACTTGTCCAAGTCGTTCATTTGACACAGAACCCAAGCCGTCAGGATGTCACGGTTGATCAGGCACAAATTGCGCCAATCATCCAATTAGACGGACGTTTTACTAATTTGTTTGTTTTTTTTTGTACACCGCTAGTAGGCTGAATGGATACAGTTTAATTGATTTTATCTACTTAAGGGCATATAGTCCCTTGAACATCTGGCTGGAGTAAAATGCACGAGCATCTATGCACAGTATAGATAAGATATGGAACAGTACGGAAACTACCTACAAATATTCGAAACGGCACACTCATACAAACATACGCATCGACGAGACTCCTAAGCGTTTCTCGCGGTCCTGTCAGTAGTGAATGCCGCTTAGGAGTCTCGGCGCTCAAGAGCTCCTAAGGGTTGATAGCTTTGCTTGTATAAAAAAAGTATTTTAGCTTCCATCATAGAATTATTTCGAATCGGAAGCCCAATATTCTGGATCCTGTATGCGTCGGTCTGCCTTTTTAACCCCCGACGGAAAAGAGGGGTGTTATATATAAGTTTGACGTGTCTGTGTGTCTGTCCGTGGCATCGTAGCTCCCGAATGAATGGACCGATTTTGATGCGGTTTTTTTTGTTTCAAAGCTGACCTAATCGAAATGGTTCTTAGCTACAATTTATGAAGATATGTCCAGGTGTTCAAGGTCATCAGCTCGTTTGTTAACTGCGGTAGGGATCTTAAACACTTAATAGGTATTTACTTTACTTTTAAACATATGTGTGACCTAATATTTGAAATACTTTTGTACATGCTGGTGTCATTGAGCTGATCTGATGATGGAACTCAAAGGTAAGAGACGTAACCCTGGATTGCCTATTAGTAAACCTATCGAGTTTGGGCTCATTAGATTCGCCTTAACCAGTGCTATACATTTTTCGTAATGACGAGGACCTGATGCTAGAACTGGGAGGTGGCTGATTTATTTATTTATTAAAACTTCATGCAACACAAAGTTACAAAGGCGGATTGATGGAACCCTGGAATGCCTACTAGTAAACCCGTCGAGTTTGGGCTCGTTAGATTCGTCTTAACCAGTTCTATACATTTCACATGATGAACCTGGTGCTAGAAGTTGGAGATGGTTTCTCTGTATAATATTGTATGTAGGTAGGTACCTGATTTGTTCCCCGTGCGAATTCGTGGCGAACTGCTAGTTGATAATATTTAAGAAAATGTAATTTAAGTAGTTATCACAATAATGAGTTCCGCGAATAATTTAAAAAATGTGAAATAAAAATAAAATTAAAAAAATTAAAAAACCCCCGACTCAAAATGAAAGTAAAAAATAAGTTAATAATTTACTCTTTCAGCCTTTTAACTTCATTAAAAGAACCTATAAATATGTTTAAAGATGAGCGCCACTGAGTCGGGGGACCGCTAAGTAAGGAACCTAGGTAGGCTATAGATTGATATACAGTAACACTAAGTTCATACGTAAATTTGAAACTATTAGGTATTTTCTATTCATTAATGCTAAATTAACTTCTGCACATTGCTTACTTAGCGGTCCCCCGAATCAGTGACGCTCATCTTTAAAAATATTTATAGATTCTTTTAATGAAGTTAAAAGGTTGAAAGAGTAAATTATTAACTTATTTTTTTACTTTCTTTTTTTGTCGGGGGTTTTTTAATTTTTTTTTCAAACTAAGTATGTCGGCTTCGAATTTTACCAGAAGCAGCTACCAACTCGTTCGTATGAAACAATTAGGTTAGATCAATAAGTATATTAGAGGAAGTTTGAAAGTGGCGCCAGTCACTGAAAAGTTGAAAAGGAATCGTTTATTTTGGTATATCCATGTGAAGAGGAGGCATAAAACGATGTTACTAAAAGAGTTATGAGTATACATGTAGATGGATGGAAAGGGAGAGGGAGGCCAAAGAAAAGATGGATGGATTGTGTGAGAAGTGATATGAAAGAAAAGGGAGTTAGTGATACCCTGACGGGAGACAGGGTAGAATGGAACAAAAAAACGTGTTGCGTAGACATCAAATAAAACGGGAGAAGGGCAGAAAGATTATTATCATTATTTAGTACAGCAAAAATACGTTAATTCTTACACTCTGACTCTTCTAACAGAACCGCAAACTTTCTAATAATATCGTTTTCCATTCATCAGCAAACAAACCCGATCCAGCTTTGGTCTCCACGAGCATGTTGAGATGATGATGATTAATCCTTTGCTTTTGTCATTTTACCTCCCAATTTACTGCCTTTATAAATAACTGCGCAAGTGCTCCTTCCACACCACTGGTCACCCCTCAAGATTATCGCCGTGATACAGGCATATTTGAGCACGTTCTGGCCGTGTTACGTACACACAGAATTGTGCTTACATTCCGCTTTCTAACCAAAGCGTAATTTACTTAATTAACTAAACATATCAACGAAATGTTGGAAACAGTCAAGTGGGAGACGGGTTTTAGGATGTGGGCAATGATATTGTTTACTGTAACAGACTTGGTCAGCGGTTTTACCTTTTTTAGGGTTCCGTACCCGAGGGTAAAATGGAACCCTGTTACGAAGACTCCGCTGTCCGTCCGTCTGTCCGTCTGTCACCAACCTCCCTAGCCAAGTTACAACCGTTTCGTTTCGATTCTCTTTTCGTTGATCGCCTCGAGTCGGCCACGCCTCCGATTCCTTTGTTCTGACGTCATCTCAACGCTCAGTCACGTGGTCAGAACAAAAGAATAGGAGGCGTGGCCGACTCGAGGCGATCAACGAAAAGGGAATCGAAACGAAACGGTTGTAACTTGGCTAGGGGGGCAGGCTGTATCTCATGAACCGTGATAGCTAGACAATTAAAACTTTCACAGATAATGTATTTCTGTTGCCGCTGTAACAACAAATACTAAAAACAGAATAAAATGAATATTTAAGTGGGGCTCCCATACAACAAACATGTTTTTTTTTTTGCTGCGGACTGTACGGAACCCTTCATGCACGAGTCCGACTCGTTCTTGTTTTTTTTTTTATTGTTGATAGGCTCGCGTTTGACCACTATCTCACCTGATGGTAAGCGATGATATGGTCGACGATCGAGTACGCTTGCCTAGAAATAACTTTACGGATCCCTAAAATCTGGTTTACAGTTAACAGGTGCTATATTAACTACTCGTTGTTTATTTTGGAAAAAAAAAAGCGATTTCGTAAGTTTATTAGTGTCTAGTTTTATAGCTTACACTGATTGCTTGTTTACAACCACGTCGGCTGGCGGTGGTTTATCGAAAACTAAATTATAGGATATAATTATAAAGCAATTATCGTCAACAGATTCCTTACATAACATGGGTAAACAAAAAACTTGCTATGTTGTCGAGATAGTAGAGTACGACACAAAGACAAATTGAAATTACCCCAAATAAAATTAATGTTACATAAAAGAAATATATACTGCGTGGAAATTATTGTATATAATCATTTGCCAAATAATATTCAAGATTTGCCATCGTCGTTGTTCAAAAGGGTGTTATTTAGACTGTTATTGGAGAAAAATTATTACAGTATTAAAGAATATTTAGAAGATAAGTCGCTAATAGCATAATACATATAAATTGACTTTATTCTACCATACCCAACAATGACATAATTACTCTTATTAATTCAATACAATTCCAATTTTTATTACAATAATATTTATATTTTATTAATTGATTCATATTTAATAATTAATATAAATGAGCCTGCATTCGTAAATAAATATTTGTACGCCATAGTTAAGCAGGATATGCTGGAACAAAAATTGTAATATCTATTGTACCTTCTGACAAATAAACATTATTGATTGATTGATAATTTTCACAGTTACACGCACCCTTAGATTTGTATTTTTTTTTAAATTTCGCATAAGCTTACGTTTGACCGCTATCTCACCGGATGGTAAGCGATAATATGGCCGACGATGGAGCACGCTTGTCTAGAAGTAACCTATTCACTCTTGACTTAAAGTACCCTAGGAAACACAGACTCTGGCAGAAAATTCCACTCCTTAGCTGTACGCACAAAGAATGTGTTCCCAAGTCTTCTCAGTATGGGCACGCCATAATTATGGCGGTAAGTAACCTCTTTGAGGAGTGGCTGGAAAGGCATCACGGCATCCTTACCTTCCGCATGACGCAGGTCCTCACCGGACATGGTAAGTTCGGGAGGTTCCTGCATCGGATTCGTGCGGAAGAAACGCCCGGGTGCCACCATTGTGTGGACCGCCCGGAGGACACGGTGGAGCACACGGTGGAGGTGTGCCCCGCTTGAGCAGAGCAACGCCGTCTCCTCGTGGGTACGATCGGCAGCGGCGATCTCTCGCGCTGGCCTAGAAGTAACCTATTCAGTAGAACCCTAGGTTATAGCTATCAGGAAATACAGACTCCGGCAGGGAGTTCCACTTCTGAGCTGTACGCATATTGTGTTCCCAAAACACTTTGTACGTAATTTTAGAGACCTAATCCAAAATTTTAATATTTCGACTAAGTACCAAGTCATAAGTGTAATCACTTAAAAAAAAAAAACAAACATGCCTATCAACTTTTAATAAAATAAAAAGAACGAAATACAAGCGTAGTTTCTTCACGCGAAAATATGCCTATGTTTTATTAGAAGTTTATGGACATGTTCGTGTTAAGTCATTGTATATGATTTAAAGTCGAAATTAAAAAAAATTGGATTAGGTCTCTATTATTCTAAAGTTGCGATTTATGTACCTCAGGCCCAGTAACTGCATGAGCTTCCAGTCCGGTCCTGGTTTAGGCCATGATTTGGTGTCAGAGGGAATGGGAATCGGTAGGCTCTTTTTGCGAAAAAGTAATCAGAATGAAGGAGATGGGCGCAAACGCGAGGGAACGGACATCCTCATGCCTCAGATGCCGCCACAGGAGATGCCCCGGTGTCAGGAGTCACAGGACGATCCCGGCCACCATAAGCGTGGGCTTGAGGACGACGAGGTATGATAGCTACGCGAGCTGCCCATTCCAGAGCCGCGGTAACTCTTTCGATCAATCCGAAGCTCATGCAGGCATCGACCCTAACGGACCCTGTCAATTTAGCTGACAACTCTTTGAGGCGTGGTACACAACGAGCCGTCGACCCGGGCATGTTCCATGAGATGGTGAGCCATCTATTACTCGCTGTCCGCCAACAAGACCGTTGTACAAACGTGGGAATTTCAAATTTTAGACTAAAACTATAGCGTGATCGCATCAGGAATGAAGAAATCCGCAGGAGAACCAATGTTGTCGACATAGCCCGAAGAATCGTCCAACTTAAGTGCAAGTGGGTAGGGCACATTGCCCGCAGAACGGATAGCCTATGGGACCGTATGATTCTGGAGTCTAGTCACAAGGTGGACCGAAGACTTGGTGAGAGTCGCGGGAATCCGACGGATGCATGACGCGCAGGACCGTTCGTTGAGGTGACACTTGGGGGAGGCCTATGTTCAACAGTGGACATCTTTCGGCTGATATGATGATGATGATAAATCTATTTACATAGATGCTTTTAAGACAATCTTTAGTTAGTTAAACCCGTATGAATCTAGAAGCTACAATGATTTTACTTTGCCATCGCGTCACGCACAAGTTACAATCACGTTCATAAGTAATAGTTTAATCATAGACAATAATGATAGCATGTGACAGTTGGTTTCCCGCACAAATTGACAGTTGTTGGACTGTAATGGCGGACAGCAGGCATAATGAGGTTTAATAATTAATCTGTGAGATTTTAACTGGTTATTAATGGATGAGGCATTGGCCGCAGTTAGCAGTGGAGTATAGCACTGGCAGGTTGACAACCTGTTACTTGACGACTGCGGAACTTTATGTAAGGTTTAAATCGCAACTGGCTTTTTTATTATTGGTGGGCTTGCGTTTGACCACTACCTATCTCACCTGATGGAAAGCGACGATGTAGCCGACGATGGAGCACGCTTGCCTAGAAGTAACCTATTCACTCTTGACTTAAAGACCCCTAGATTATAGCTATCAGGAAACTCAGACTTCGGCAGGGAATTCCACTCCTTAGCTGTACGCACAAAGAATGTGTTCCCAAGGCTTCTCAATACCTTTCTTGCGGGCTTGTTCAGAAGGTTTACCACAACCCTGGAAGACAACGGGCAGCTGAAGGAACAGTTGGTGGGTTTTAGCCAGTATAAGTCTGACATTCGAATCTCTCCAACCAGAGCTGAAGAAGACAATTGATGATTTTCCAGAGAAAAATAAAGCGATTTTCCCCGCTGTCAATAAATACTCTTGAATCTTCTTAAAAAAATTGCTATTCTGTATGTGATGAGGAGCTTAGAGTTAAGTTAGTTAGATATGTATAAATTATAATATAATAGTGTAGATATACTCATTGTTGAAATGCCTTATATTAAATAAATAAATAAACTGATAATTATTTCAGTTTTTGTTTAATATATTTGTGTAAACACAGAGATGTCAAGAAAAGTACTTAGAAGTGTGTAAAACTAACACGATCATAGTACGATATTGGTGTTTTTTTTGTAATATTTTGTCAAAAAGAAAATTTGTCTAATTCCATAGAAATTTTATTCGACTGCGGAAACCATTTTGACATCTTCAGAAGTCAAAGTCCTGTTTATTGTACACTTTAACTTTTACCAAAAATCTAAAAAAAAAATGTAGCAACATTTTCTGAATGCAACATTCTAATTGCGTTGCCTAATTAATCAAAAATCTTATCAAAACCTATTAATAGGTGCTTTAAGTGTTTTTTTGATGCCCAGCAAATGCTAAGGTTACCCGTTCGTTTCGGGCACGCTCGGCGCATTTTACACTTTTGTATTCTTAAACTTTGTGTTTGTCACGCATGCAAATGCATCACGCATTTGTCACAAATGCATGTCACGGAGATAGAGATGCTGCAATGGGCTGGTGTTGTCACGAGACTGGGTAAAGTCCCCAATAAGTTGATCCGAGGCCCGAGGGAGCTTTAAGGTAGCCGAAATACAGCATAAGATACAGGAGAGCCGCTTGCGATGGTATGGGCATGTAATGCGCAGAAATGAAGACCACATGACGCGTTTTAGCCATAGAAGAGGGTAAAAGAGGAAGAGGTCGACCACCTGGAGGTGAACAATCCAGAACGACCTGCTGACAATGGGTCTAACGCCAGAAATGACGCAAAATCGTTTAGAATGGCGTAAAAATATCAGGAGGGCTGACCCCAAATAAGGACCCCAAGCCAGGGGATTTATTGATTGATTTTTTTACTTTGTGTCTGTCCCAAATAAAAGATTTTCTTTTTTATTTTGTTCTATTCTTTATTATTATTACATTGCATCACATTCCACATATTTATATGAACCTATTATAACTTTAAAAAATCTTGTCAAATAGTGACGAGAAATATGACAAAAGTATGACGTAAATCGATACGGAGAGGTTTTTTTTATTATTTTTTAAGCAATCAATAAATTGTTGATACTTGCAATGGTTTTGTAAAAAGTTAAACGGTTTCGGCATGTTGCGTTCAGTTGTTCGTAACTACAATATTATGTAAGAGTCCATATTCAAATAAGAAATACCATAACAGCACGCCTGTATTATGCAAAGGACTAGGTAGAGATATATAGCATAGCATAGTCGGCCTTATAATGTTCCCACTGTTGGGACTCAGGCCTCCTCTCTCTAGGAGAGGGAATGGGCCGTAATCCACCACGCAGGCCCAGTGCGGGTTGGTAGATGTCACATGTCTTCGAGTTTTTGGTTCTAGGACATGCCGGTTTCCTCACGATGTTTTCCTTCACCGTTTTGAGAGCAGTGGTGATGAAATTAATTACACAAAGTAATGCGCCTGGCTGGGTTTGAACCCGCAGCTTACAACTCGTAAGTCGGGGCCGTTACCACTCGGCCACCACTGCTCTCAGATAGAGATATACATAGCTACAAAATAGAATAGAATAAAATTTATTGCACCTACACCAAAAAAGTAACACAATTTATAAATAAACTTCAATCTATGGGTACCATGGCGGTCTTATCACTGACAGCAATATCTACCAGACAACCTTAGGATGGATCGTAAGAACTTAAAATAATACAGAGGTAATCTGCGGTGTACTAAAAAAAGATCAAAAGGAAAACAGTTCAAATCCCGAATCGAGTTACGAAGATTTTTCCGAATGTCGTTACTATAAATTTGCAGTTTTTTGATTTTTCCTATATTTGTGCTATGAGACCTTGCTTTATGCCAAATTTCAGGATTCTAGGTCAGCGGGAAGTACCCTATGAATTTAGATTCCTTTGAGAGTGTCGAAATATACGTTTTTTGCGACATAAACGGTCGTACCTTTTTTTTTCGTTAACTCAGAGGTTTGATTTTTTCACAGCTTCAAGGGACCGCAGACCTGAGTACTTATATGGTTTTAATTTCAACTTGATACCTTTACGTGTTCCCGAGATAAAGGGCCTTGACAGACAGACAGACGGACAACAAAGTGATCCTTTATGGGTTCCGCTTTTTCCTTTTGAGGTACAGAACCCTAAAAAATATCCAAACACTCAAAAACAAAAACCAAAATCTAAATACAGTGGTTTCGCTCGTGTGATATTACAAAATTATCCCGGAGGAATATACTGCCGGGAAAATAAATATGTAGTATCCTAAGCCCATAGGCCCATAGGCTATAGGCCTGAGTCCCAGCAGTGGGAACATTAAAAGGCTGAATATGTATGTATGTATCCTAAGTGCTATTCCAGATATGGTATATCCCGAGTCGATGCGTAGGCGCGCGGTGCGCTGTGTTCCTCGACTAGAACCCATCCTTATTCCTTCATTTGCCCTTTGCGTTCCAGAATCACGGTGACTATTTCAATAACTCCCACAATGTTATGTATGCCGTTAATAACAACAGTACACTATATTCTACACCTATCACCGAGCCTGAGTCGTCGACAGTGCGTAGTATTCCACGCCCGCATCGAAGAGAGGTCAACAAAATCGTAGGGCCCAGCAGTGCCAAAGCCTTCTGGGGCCATGGGTCGATTTCTGAAAGAGAAACCCGTGGTCTTAGAACGCATGAGCAACTAAAGGAATATAGGTGTGGTAGGTGGTGGTGTGGTGTGCAGTAAAACTCTGATACGACCTCTCTCTCTGCCCTAGAGCGAAACAAGTCATTAGATCGCAGCGGAACACGACGCCGTCACTTCGTGTGCAATAGTGTTTAATAATTGTTATAGATTCTTTTATAAATATGTATTAGTTTGTTATTTTGTAAGATTATTTGTGTATTTTTTCTATGGGCCTTAGTTGCCTGATAAAAAAGGATTATTATTAGATGATTCTACACCTTAAAAAAAAGACGTGATGTCATTTAATGCCTTTTTAGAGGTTGTGTATTCATCAAATAACTGTCAGACTTTCACTGACAACCCACCCGTGTTTCTTCAGTCAAAAAATCCCGGAATGTTATGTATGTCGTAACAGTAACACACTATATTTCACAGCTACATAGACAACCCTATTGTAGATCTATATTTAATTGAATCGGCTTCCGGATCAATTTACAGAAACGATGTCTGAATTACGCGAACGCTTCACAATTGGATACAAGCCGGTATTCGTGTCAAAGTCAATGTTTTTCAGATCAATTACTTACAAGTTTACTGTAAAAGAAATAACTGGATCTGTGATTAAATTGAATCCCAAGGATTTTGCTGCCATCTTTTCATTTTACCAGAGGGTCCTTTTTCACTCGCCTATCATCAACATCGAGTATGGTTTAAAAGCTTGTTACGTCATCTAACGCAATCCAAAGCGGTTTGACGAGAAGGCAACGCGAAAAAAGAGAGATAACGCCTGAAAACTCTGTTAGCATTCGGTAATTCCGTGATTTACTCGAATATTTTACAAAATTTGTTCCAGGAAATACGTGTTTATTTAAACCCTTAAAAGTTTTTGAAATAAATTGTCGTCATTCAGAACCTTGATTAAATTTGCAAGGCAATCTTGATTAATTTTTCTATTATTTTATGCGCGTCATACAGCTTATCAGTCAGCTTAAAGTCACCCAAAAGGCCAGGGACAGGGTTGTGCTAGGAGTTTCCTTGCGTGATCGAAGCAGGAATGAAGATAATCGCAGGAGAACCAAAGTTACCGACCGAAAAATAGCCAAAGTTTAGTGGTAGTCTTCAAAGCCTTGAGCAGAGGCGCAGGGTAGCCAGCCTTTCGGTGTTTTACAGGTTGCATTTTGGAGAGTGTGCGCGGGAATTGCATGACTTGATTCCGCCATCTCATTTCTATCATCAGACAACCCGACGTACGGCGAGTATGCACCCTTAGAGCCGGGGCACACGATGCGCTGCGGCGCCGCACCGCAAATATTTCGACGAATCGGCGGGCACACGAGCGACACCGCCCCGCTCGTACAGCCCGCCGATTCGTACACGCGGCGCCGCACCGCCGCCGCAACACATCGTGTGCCCCCAGTCTTACGTTGTTAAAACCTCTACGGTACGGACTAAGCGTTTCGCCTCGTCGTTTAAACCGCGTACATCGAAGGACTGGAAAAATTGGTCTGCTGTGGTCTTCCCATCCGATTATAATTAGGGAGTATTCAAGGCTAGAGTGAATATGGCTCTTAATAAACTAGTGCGCCTCACCATCAACGATTGCATTACTGCTTATGATCAGGTGGGATCGCAGTCAAGCACTATTTTATATAATATAGCATATAATAGCATGATCAGCCTTTTAATGTTCCCACTGCTGGGACTCAGGCCTCCTCTCTCTAGGATAGGGAATGGGCTGTAATCCACCACGCGGGCCCAGTGCGGGATGGTGAATGTCACATGTGTTCGAATTTTTGGTTCTAGGACATGCCAGTTTCCTCACGATGTTTTCCTTCACCGTTTTGAGAGCAGTGGTGATGAAATAAATTACACAAAGTAATGTGCCTGGCTGGGTTTGAACCCGCGACCTACAATTCGTAAGTCGGGGCCGCTACCACTCGGCCACCACTGCTCCACTATTTAATATCAAATAAAAATAAAAAAGGGACAGGATACACTGTTCGCAGAATAGATGGGCGATGGGACCGAAAGGTTCTGTAGTGGCAATCGTGTATCGGAAGACGCAGTTTTGGTGCCGCTCCCCACAAAGTACACCGACAACCTGGTGAAGGTGATGCGAGACGTACTGGATCGGTCATTGTGGCGACATTTGGGGTAGGACTATGTCCAACAGTGGACGTCTTTCAGCAGAAATGATGAACTTATTATAGACTTCGAGCCTATATTGCAGTTTGAATCTCAGTCTAAACTTAACAAATGCTAATTAATTGTAAAGTAATATACTATTAATTATTTATTTAGTATAGCAAAATTGCCATTAATACTAAAAATTTATATATAGTAAAAATTTATATTTTTATTATAAATTAATCTCAAGAATTAGTGATGAGATTACGAAAATTCTTTTAGGGATGGAAAACAGCTTTACAGCTAATCTGTTAACCACGTGTTTAAATACAGGGTTCCTATTGCCTCAGGAGGAAATGCCCGGAAAAAACCTTAAACTCAATTAAACCTACAAACGCATATAAAAATCTACGGGACCCAAGAGACTTGTCAATGCTTCGAATATAAATAAAATTGAAGTGTCTGTTTGTAATATCAAAATATTTTTTTTTTTACTAAATCCTTATGAAACTACAGTCGATACCAATAACAAAAATACAATATACATGTATTGTTTTTGTCTGTCCGTTTGCTCCAGCTTATTTCCGAAACGACTGGACCAATTTTGACGGGACGTTCAATGGTAGATAGATTATGTTATAAGGAGTAACTCTAACTACTTTTATTTTAGAAAAAATAATTAATTTTGCGCGCAAATAAACAATATTCTTGAAGTCGTGATTAAATTTCATTGTGCTGTGTATTGCTAGTAAAAAATAAAGTTTAATTAGTATATAATTTCACTGGTACCACAGTAAACAATAAAAAGTATCTTTACATTCTGCAATAACATCTAGCGTCGACAGCATGCCATAACACTTCCGTCAAAATCTTTCACAAGATAACTGCACAATCAAAAGTAATACTTATGAGCTACCTACGCAATGTTATTACAATACCATTGTATCAACAATAATCTACATACATTACTTTTAGACTACAATACCGATGCGCGCGTTTCGCAAAGAGTACGGAAACTAGATTGTATCAGTGACGCAACCTGCCAACGACCGCTCGTCGGCAGCGTGAATATAGAAGGAGATCTCCGTTTTGTAAAAAAAAAACTTCGGTTTGTTTGTTGTAAATAGGAATGAAACAGAACTGTTTTTAGGGTTCCGTACCTCAAAAGGAAAAAAACGGAACCCTTATAGGATCACTTTGTTGTCCGTCCGTCTGTCTGTCAAAACCCTTTATCTCGGGAACGCGTGGAGGTATCGAGTTGAAATTAAAACCATATACTCAAGTCTGCGGATTCTTGAAGCTGTATAAAAAACAAACTATAACTTAACGAGAAAAAAAGATACTTTGGTTTATGTGGCAAAAAACGTACATTTCGACACTCTCAAGGAAATCAAAATTCATAGGGTACTTCCCGTTGACCCAGAATCCTGAAATTTGCCATAAAGTAAGGTCTTATAGCACAAATATAGGAATAAATCTGAAAATGTAAAATTGTTGTTACGTCACATTTTTTTTTTTCGATTCTTTTAAATCTTCCGAGACTCCATTCGGGAGTTGAACTATTTACATGGGTAAGTTTGTACGGAACACTCAGGGCGCGAGTCCGAATCGCACTTGCCCAGTTTTTTTATTATGGATAGGCTCGCATTTGACCACTATCCCACCTGATGGTAAGCGATGTTGTATGTGGTCGACGATGGAGCAAGCTTACCTAGAAGTAACCTATTCACTCTTGCCATAAAGACCCCTAGGTTGCTCTATATGGAAACACAGACTCTGGCAGGGAATTTTACTCCTTAGCGGTAAGCACAATGAATGTATTCCCAAAACGCTTTGTACGTGTTTATTATTATTATTATTATTTTTTATTTAATCTAATCTCCATTGACAATTTAATTTAATTTAATGTAATTTGTATTTATGTAATTTGATTTAGTTTTTAATTTAATAACAATCGGACATTTTCAATTTTTAATTTTTATGATTTATTTATATTAATGTGATGTCAACTACTTATATAATTGAATGAATTAATGATTGTTATTAGTATGTTTTTGTTTGTGTTCTGTGTGTTTCTGTGTATTTGTATTTGTGTTAACCTATGGGTATCTTACCTGAAATAAATGTTTATTATTATTATTATTCCATTTATTTATTATATTACATACTTATTATATTTTTAAATATTTCCTTAAAAAAAAAAACACATTAAAAAAAACATTTAAAAATATAAAAAATAGTAGCCCACCGGCATCGGGAACAGAGTCCAAGCTGCCGGCGGTCAGGGCTCCTGAGAGAGGAATCTCCTAACGATACGCGCCGTGTCTAGGAGTACTGCTTTCTGGATCAGGCCCTTGATCCAGCTGCCTAACGAGAGCCTCCTCAGATGTTGTTCGAGGCTCTTGGCTATTAAGCCATTGGCCGTTACGACTATCGGCACAATGATTGCTCTATCCACTTCCCACATGTCGACAACCTCGCGAGCCAAGTCAAGATATTTAGTTTGCTTATCTTTCTCAGCTTTCACGAGGTTCTCGTCATGAGGGACCGCTATATCAACAATCATTGTGCGACGCTCTAGTCGATCTATCACCACTATATCAGGTTTATTGGCAACAATAGTCCTGTCAGTGATGATAGATCGATCCCAATATAACGTGATATTGCCATTGTCGAGAACTGGGTCGGGCACATACCTATAGTACGGTACCTCTGATTCCACAAGATTGTATTTAAGAGCAAGTTGCTGGTGGATAATCCTGGCTACGAGGTTGTGTCTATGCAAATAGTCTCCGTTAGCTAGATGAGAACACCCAGAAATAATGTGTCGGATTGATTCCCCGGGTCGGTGGCATGCCCGACAGATGTCAACCGTACCGTCCTTCACAATATATTTCCGGTAGTTGTTTGTCATCATAACTTCGTCCATAATCGCAAAGACAAAACCTTCAGTTTCCCCGAAGAGGTCACCGAAACGCAGCCAAGATACGGACGCTAACAGGTCTACATCGGGCCCATATAAGGCCCGGTAAAAGCGTCCGTGAAGCTCCTTGCTCTGCCATACTTCCCTGCGGTCATTAGTATCCAGTACTATAGGTTTGCGCCAGTTCTCGTTAGCCAAGGAGAGCGGAGTGAGGCCCTTGTCCACCGCTACCATATCTCGGTGCATACCCACGTCGGTTTTTAGGAAGTATTCCCTGAGACTGCATACCTCGCGGTTGTGCAGGGTCTTAGCATTTAAGAAGCCACGACCCCCGCACTTCCGCGGGATATACAGTCTCATCACCGATGACCGTGGGTGATGCATCCGATTTGCGGCAAGTAGTGTGCGGACCCTCCTATCCAGGGCGTCAAGTTCTGTCTGAGTCCATTTGAGTATGCCGAAAGAATACATCAATACCGGCATGACCCAACCGTTGAAAGCGCGCACCTTGTTTCCGCCTGATAAAAGACTATTGAGTACTTTATTCAGGCGTCCAAAGAAGCGCTCTTTCAACGATTGTTTCACGTCATCAGTATTGATGCCTAACGATTCCGACATACCCAAATACTTGTAAGTTTCGGTTGAGCAGAGGGATCTAAGGTGTATGGAATCCGAGAGTTGAATTCCCACAGATTCCATAATCTCACCTCTCTTTACATGTATGACTGCACATTTGTCCACACCAAATTCCATCCTGATGGCACTACTAAAGGTTTCAGTTACCTTCAGTAGCTCCTCCAGCTGCAAGTTGTTGGGGGCAAAGAGTTTCAGATCGTCCATGTAAAGAAGGTGAGATATGACCTGACCGCCTCTTTTCAACCGGTAACCTAAGCCAGAACCCTCCAGCAGTGTGCTGAGCGGGTTCAAGGCTAGGCAAAACCACAGTGGACTCAGACTATCACCCTGGAATATGCCACGCTCAATCCTTATCGGTTCGTCGTTCTCCTGAATCTGTCGACATCCCGGATAGTGAAGGACTGTTCTCCACTGCCCCATACATGACATCAGGAAGGTGCGCAGAGTTGCATCAACTTTATACAGTTCTAGCACCCTCATGAGCCATGTATGAGGAACAGAGTCATATGCCTTCTTGTAATCTATCCAACATGCCGACAGATTCTTCCGAGAACGTCGAACCTGTTGGTTAATGGCAATATCGATGAGGAGCAGCTCCTTAGTACCGCGGGACCCGTTCCTACATCCATTCTGAGAGGCAGACATGATAGAATTTGTCTCAATATGACTATTGATTTTAGCTCTCAGAATGGATGTAAGAACTTTATAGACCGTCGGCAAACACGTGATCGGTCTATAATTTTTGGGTTCCGCAGTACTACCTGATTTATGGAGGAGGTGGGTTATTCCTGTCGTTAGAAACTGGGGCAGCGACCCTGACTCTAAGGCAGACTGGAACTGAGATGCCAAGCGAGCGTGCGACCTTTGGAACCATTTCACCCAGAAATTATGCAGCCCGTCCGGCCCAGGAGATTTCCAGTTAGGCAATGGACGGACTGCACGGGCTACATCTTGGGGGCTGATGGTAATTGCCCCCATTTCTGGTAAAAGATCGCATGCGCGCTCGACCTCTCGAATCCAATCACCCTCGGTGTGACTGACAGGCGCCGACCAAATGCTGCGCCAAAATGAACACATGGCGTCATCATCCGGCAGGCGCGTATCAGTCACACCTTGGTCCGATCGCTCCCAATCCCTGTAAACCCACCTTTCGTTGCTTTGGAATGTACGATTCCGAGTGTACCGCTCCACTCGCCGCTTGTACCGACGAATACGGTTTGCCCATGCATAGATTTTCTGCTTCAGGAAGTCGATACGCTCTGTGACGCAGGGCAGATAATCTCGAGGACTAATATCAGTCCCCGAGAATGCCCGCCTCACAAAGCGCATCACCCTAGGGCGAGTGTTGCCCTCCCTGAAGCAGATAAGCTTACCGATGAGTGCTCTAGCCTCACCGATACGGTGCTCTATCCTGCACTGCCAAGCTGGCACAGCTGGTCGTGTAGCTCTGTCACAATTAGGAAATTTAACATGAGCTACACGACATGCCGCTACAGCCGCACAGTACAAGATTGAGTGGGTATCAGTGAGGTCTTTGCTGCTATCAAAGCAATTTGATAGCTGCGAATCTAGAGCACACACCAGCGCCCTATTTCTCTTGTGCATGGGCAAACGAGGTAGACGAGGTCTAAGCCCCGGCGGTATGGAACGGTACTCTCGAAACGCGTCCTCCAAAACGCCCCTCAATCGATCATTACATTGGGTACTCACAGATATAGCCGCGTCATCATCGGCGTCACCAACCTGGACGGGTCGCGGTGAAGCAGTGGGTAGACGTTGCACCGCGACCGATGTTGTAGCAGGTGAAACACGGCTACTCTGTGATTCCAGGCGCAGTCTATCAAGTACGGCGTCATCCAACATACGATTACGCTGAATGACCCGCACCTGATCCGATAGTCGTTGGACCGAAACATTGACAGCTGGCTCAAGCACCTGAAACAGAGAGAGCATCCGACCACGATACGCAGTCAGGTTAATTCCCCCCTCTGTAGCCCCAAAGTATGAGCGCATGACGTTTTCATTAATGGGTGATGTCCATCGCATGCGCTGCACACTTCCACCGGCAGCGGGGACCCTATCAGAGGCCGGCGGGCCTCGAGGTCCCAAGCTGGCCGGAGGTCGGCCTCTTCCCCGTCGACGCGCAGGTGGTGGTGTCGTCGGCGGCGAGAAGTATTCGTCGCTCGAGCTCGACGCAACTGCAGCGACCGGAATCTCTGGACTCACGGTTGGCGCTGGTCCCAGCGGCTGCGAGGCGGAGCTGAGCGACGAACCCGAAGATGTTGGGTGTGTGTGTAGTTTTTGCGCTCGGCTTCTTGTCAGCATTTTTTCAATTCAGTTCATCGCCATTTTATTGTATTTGCTTTTGTTGGAGGCATTATATATAGTTGCATGGTGATGTGATGGTTTTTTTTATTTTTTCTTGAGGGTTTTCCGGTGGTTGTACATTATTATTGTGTATTATTGAATAAAATTAAATGAAAAATTTTGGCGAGAAAATATTTGCTGACAGTCAGTTTGACAGCCGAGCCACAGATTATTATTATTATTATTATTATTATTATTATACGATGTTCACCATGTAAGGGTGGTTATATCAGAATCTACGACCTACCCAAATGTCCTTTCCTTGGTATTGTTCGTCATGTCGTTGAGCTCCTTAGTAGTCCTGAGTTGAGCTTTACGAATACTGACAAATGCTTCCACTGACTGGACAGTCCACTCAAATCTGTATGGTTCTTTCTTCAAAAGACCATCTCAGACAAATCTGCATGGTTCCAGTTAGGAAACACCGGACTCATCTAGTTTAAAATGACGAAAAAAAAAAAATACCATTATAAGTGTTTGTTTAAACCTATTTACAAAATAAATATCATTTATCGTTTCACCGAATTAGGAAGCGGAGTTTTTAAATTTGGTTTGGCGGAATCGGAACCTGCCCCCCTAGCCAAGTCACAAACGATAAACGTAAACTCTCAGTAGTCTTTAATAGATTTTTAACTTTATGTTATTGAATATAAAGTTGAAAATCTATTGAAGATTACATAGTGTTTTCGTTCGTTTCGGTCGCTAACGCTCAGTAGTCTTTAATAGATTTTCAACTTTATGGTCTTAGGTATAAAGTTGAAAATCTATTGGAGATTACTAAGCGTTCACGTTTATCGTTTGCAACTTGGCTAGGGGGGCGGGACCGGAGGCGGAGACAGAAGTGTCAAATGAAACACTAAACTAATCTAAAATTCGGTTAAGTATAAATTAGGCGCGAACTCACAGCATGCTAAATACGAAACAAAATAACAAGTGAAAGAGTGATCGACAGAAGGTGTGGTTCAACGCGCGACAACGGGCCCAGTAGGGTTGGAGCCCTGCCCCCCTAGCCAAGTTACGATCGTTTCGTTTGCGTCGAACGCTTCGAGTAGGCCATGCCTCCGATTCCTTTGTTCTGACCACGTGAATCGGAGGCGTGGCCTACTAGAGGCGATCGACGCAAACGAAACGATCGTAACTTGGCTAGGGGGGCAGGGGCAAATGGGTTGTGCGAAAGTGAGCCCCGAGGCCGAGAAGGATGGCAAAGAGGTCTGACACGCCTTTCCGCCCCGACCTAGGGTGGGAGAAGTCATTGGATGATTTTCCATCTAAAAAAATAGTCATATCTTGACCCACAAACGAAGCCAACTCATTAGGCATGTCTCAACGCGACCAGTGCATTCAGTAAGTACTTATATTAGGCTGTTACCCAAACGCTCTGCGACCACGGTCTGGTGGGCGCACTTTTTACTGATGAATCACCTTGAAGCACCTTGCTTTAAATGTTTACAGCAAAATGCTCTATTGTACGACTTATATTGTCGCGGTGACTTCAATTTAAGAGGGCTACAAGACCTAATCGCGTGTTTTATAATGCGCAAAAGTACCTATGTGATCCACTGCAGTAAACCGAATAAAAAAATATATGTTATACCTCAGACGAATAAAAAAGTATAGACGGAGTCGTCGTAAACAAAAGCGACGAAATAAGTGAGGACTAGTTTTGGCTTTGTGTGCGTAACTTGGTGTATGACATCGTAGATTTGCACATGTGTGCTAGAGAAAAATGTTGCAAGCGTTGCGCTGCGACTTCCAAGTGCGAGAGATATAATTTGGTTAAGTTTTATTAGTGTGTAGGTAGTTTAGTGTTTATCTTGGTTGTATGAAATGAAAGATAATTTCATTTAATGAAAATCATTTATTTTCATATTAAGTGAAATTATTAATTTTAAAAACACACAAAACTTACATATAATAATAATAATATATATCCAACGACAATCGGATTAGGTGCGGGTCATCCAGCGTAACCGTATGTTGGATGACGCCGTACTTGTAAATAAAAAAACACTTTGTTGTATTGTCCGTAAAAAATTACGACTTCCCTTATTTTTGGGAATAAATAATGTTCTTAACTTGCAACACCAACACAATGGCGTGTTCCGAGAAATTATATCAGATATTTTTACGATTTTATTTAAATTATACAGCAAAAACGTTATTTACTTGTGAAAAGTAATCCCAGAAGCATTATTTGGAAAAAGGAATTGTTCTTGCAGCAGTTTATGACACAGGACGGCATAATTTCGTAATTATTATCTCAACAAAACAACGTCACGCGCACTCGCTTGCTAGCGGCAGACTACCGAGCGGCTGGCTTCATATTGCCGATTGGCTTCATATTATGTGCCACACTTTTAGGAGCGCAATGTTCTGTGTTATACTTCTGGATAAATGCTAGATGGATAGTGTGTTCAAAATATAATACAGTAATTTAGTACGATAGAAAAAAAATCACATTTGTCCATTAAAAACCGGATTCATATACTTGCAATCATTCTGATTGTTTGTCAGATTATTCTACAAGGTAACAATAATAATATTAATAATATAATAATAAATGTTTATTTTCTCACCACAAATTCTTAAAATGTAGTGCCTAAACTACGCTGCAAGCCTGTATTTCAGGACACCAAGACCCCGCCTTTTACACACTAATTATCTCGTTACATTAATATTAAGTCTTAAATACTGATCGGTGAACTTACACATAATTATTTTCAACTAGCTTCTGCCAGCAGCTTCGCTCGCGTGAAAGTAGGTTTCTCCATAAAAACCTTTGGATTCCCATTTCATCCCCTTAGGGGGGTGAATTTTGGAAAATCCTCTCTTAGTGCTCGCCTAGGGCATAAAAGGAAACCTTGTACAAAATTTCACGCTCCTAGTCCTAGTAATTTCGGCTGTGCGTTGATATGTCAGTCAGTTAGTGTCAATATTGGTTAGTATATGTGTGTGTGTATATGGGCATATAAGTATATGAGTGTGTGTTGTGTGTGTAAGTGTAAGTATGTGATGGTGATAGTGTGTGTGTGTTCATTACGTTTGAAATATTAAGGTCATATAGTGTTTTAATTTTTTTATAGGTAATCAACTCAAGTTTTTCAGTAAAATTGTGTCTGCGCAACCATTTCTTTTGTATGCAGTCTGACAGTGACCGCGCTTTAGGTCCTATAGACCTCTTAAATGTTCACAACAAAATGCTCTGTTGTACGATTTGTTTCGTAGCGGTGACTTCAATTTAACGGTGCTGTGATAGGCTAACTTTAACTGATTTCTTTGCGGCAAGGTTCATCAAACTATATAATATTAATATGTAGATAATTATATTTTATATATAATTATCATCACCATTTCAGCCGATAGATGTCCACTGCTGGACTTAGGTTTCCACCAAGTTTCGCCACAATGAACGGTCCTATGCGTCTCGCATCCATCGGATTCCCGCAACCTTTACCAGATCATCGGTCCACCTTGTAGGAGACCTTCTTTCTTCCTTCAACGCTGCGTCTTCCGGTACGCGGTCGCCACTCCAGAACCTTCCGGCCCCAACGGCCATCTGTTCTGCGAGCAATGTGCCCTGCCTATTGCCACTTAAGTTTGGCGATTTTTCGTGCTATGTCAGCAACCTTGGTTCTCCTGCGGATAACTTCATTTCTGATTCGATCACGCAAAGAAACTCCGAGCATAGCCCTTTCCATTGCGCTTTGGGTTACTTTAAGCCTTCTGATGAGGCCTATTGTAAGCGACCATGTTTCAGTGCCATATGTCATCACTGGCAACAGGCACTGGTCATAGACTTTCGTCTTGAGACACTGTGGTATGTATGTACTTATTAAGCAAGTAAGAAAGAAGAAGAAGGGAAAGGGGGGGGAGGGGGGGGGTGAAGTAAGTGTTTATCAATATATAAATTATATGTGTTATTATTTTATGTTATTACTTTAATTTAATTTACAAATTCTTCTTTTCTTATTTCTATACGCTATTCTCTACATTTCTTCTGATCTCTCCTTTCGCAGGTCTGCTGGAAGATTATTATTTATTATTACTTTTCAAAAAAGCAGTACCAGTGTAAAAGATACAGCATAATAAAAATGTGTACAAAACACATTTTTATTATGCTGTATCTTTTTCTATTTATATATGTGTGTGTACATAAATTATAAAATAAATAAATAATAACCACATTGCCGTATCTCTACGTTGACATCGTTATGGGGCTTGTGCCCTCCAGTAAACCCTAGATCTGTACCAATAGAGTTTGCTTTGCCCTAACATGGCTAGGGCGAGGAGCCAGACTAAGAGAGATACAACCCGTAGGGCAGGCTTGTGATGAACTGTTGAGCGTTAGCGACCCCATGGATCCGATCTCTCGGGAGAAATCTTGTTCCTCATCTCCGGCTTGCCTTTATTGGCCGGCCGTAGTGATCACTGACGAGGAACTGAGCTCCCACCTCTCTCTTGCCTTTGTTGGCTGGCTTGAGTGGAGAATTGCAAGAGCTAACGTGCTCGGGAGATGGACATGTAATCCAGTAAGGTGCTGATCTTGACCGTCCTTCCAGGATTGTCTTGATAGCCGTGGAACCTTTCCACACCTCAAGCATTATACACCCCTATTTTTTAATTAATACAAAAAAAAAAAATGGGGCTTTATCCGTACCGGTTACTGATCATATTTTTGTAGTCAAAAATAAAAAAAAACTAAATCGAATAGTCCTTGTAGTTTCGTCTGTGCGTTGATATGTCAGTCAGTCAGTTTCTTGTTTTATATATATAGATTGAGACTTTACATAAATAATAACAAGACCTTTTCTAATGAACTGTTTAAGTATTTGAACTAATTAAAAATTAGTGGTATATTGAACGTGGAGATGAAAGAAGGAAGATGGCTTTGCAGAAGAACCGCATCGCATTCCCTTTGGCTCCGGAATAAGGCCTGAATCAGGGCGCGGCGCGACAGGTCGCCGTTGCCGATCGCCTCCACTAGGACACGGGGCGGTGCTCCGCCCAAGCGGGGCACATCTCTACCGTATACTCCACCGTAATGTTAGGGAATTTAAACGCTACTTTTACGCAAAGGAAAAAGAGCGTAAACACGTGTGATATAATTATAACTGTTAACAATTCATATTAGTGACCACTCGGTTTGAACATCTAATTGCTAGTACTTACCAATTAGCAGTTTCTATTTCGTGTTACTAAAACTAGAAGACAATAAATAAGTAGGTTATTGTGTAATCTACTGTCCCCTTGAGTGCCGATTGTACATACGTCTAACGCTTAGGTAATTGTCGTTTTGCACACACGTGTGTATGAAAATTATTCGGCCGAAAATTTTGGTCTATAAATCTTCGTTTTTCCTAGAAAAATCCAGATTTTTTTTTTATGGGCGATTTTCCGTAAAAACTCGCAATTACGTAATAATAATACCCATATACGCGCGAGGGTTAAAACACAACGGCTGTTTCATGAAAGAAATATTAAAGCCTTTAGAGGATTCGCACCAAGATCATCATCATCATCATTTCAGCCGAAAGACGTCCACTGTTGGACATAGGCCTCTCCCAAGTCACGCATCCATCGGATTCCCGCGACCTTGACCACATCATCGGTCCACCTTGTGGGAGGCCTTCCAACACTGCGTCTTCCGGTACGTGGTCGCCACTCCAGAACCTTTCGTCCCCATCGACCATCTGTCCATTGCCATGTGTGCCATGCACAAAGATACAACTAAATCAAAGGCTTCAATATCTCGTACGCCTTGCAAAGGTGGGAAACGTACGTGGGAAGTCATCAAATAACTTCTCCTGGAGCGAGAGGGAATGTCAGATTCTTTCTGACTAAAACCCAAGTGTTCCTTCAGTTGCCCTTTATTGCGAGGGCTGCGGTGACTAATTCGAATAATCCGCAGCCCTGGCAGGCGTTGGACTTAACTGGGACCTGTCGACCCGGGTTCCCGTGGTTCTTACTAGATGCCCGGACGGCGAGTTAACCATGGCTCGCCGTCCGTAAATCAACGCCCACGGCACGGCGGCTGGCAGTCACCCTGGGATTTAAGTCGCCAGAGGCGTCCCCGGCGGGGGACAGGACGTTTTTCTTTTTCGTTTTTAATGTGGGACAGGTCTGTCTTCGCCTCACGGTTTGAGTCGCCTTATTTGCTTGCATTACTGTTTTGCATAAAGAGGTAACTGCTTCTCATTGCCTCTCACTATGTGCCATGGCTTAAACCAGGGTCAGACGCGAGAGGTCCCCACCGCCGATCGCCACCACAAGGACGGCGTGGCGGTGCTCCATCCAAGCATGCCCCCACCGTATTGGGGCATACGGTGGAGGCGTTCCCCGCTTGGACGTGTGTCAATTCCGCACTCGTAGTTTTTCTATTCAGCGATAAAGAAATTCCTTTTTATTTATATCACTACATGTCTCAACAAACATTTAACAATTAATATGTTAATAATTCCCCCATTTCTTTCTCCCTTCCAGTTACATTTGCACAACACCTCTTCAGCCCTATCTCCAAGGGTATCTTACATTTAAATACAACACACTATGGAATAACTACATGGTAAGTGAAACAAAGAAATTAATTAACTACAACCTAGCCTTGGGATTGTCACAAATTTGGTGGACTACATGTAAGAGGTTTTTGTTAAGAAATAGTACATATTGATACAAGTGCAGAAAGTTTGTCATTGCGACCGAGGTGGAATTCGCACGAGCCGTGGGCGAGTGTGTTATGAAGCCGAGGGCTGCAGTGACAAATTTGCACGTGTATCAAACGACTTTTTTTAATACACTTACGAAGCAATGAATAAACGGGGGTTGACCGGCGACTAGCGGGGCTCGACGCGCGTCCAACCTAATACGATAAATGTAATAACATTGTGGCGGGGAGAGCACGCGCACTTTTCTGCACTAGTGCGGAAAACAGTCTATTGCGTGCCTAAAAGCGGTGGGATAAGAGAGGGTTTTCGAGTAAGTGTATTGAAAAAATTATATCGTTGTCCGAACCGTTACCCCTCTCCCCAAGTCGTTTCGGTGGATCCTTTACTGTTCGAGCACACATATTAAGGGCCATCCCTTCGTTGGAGGTGTCCAGGAGAAGAATTAGGGAACATTTAAGCGGGAACTACATAAGGCCGAAGCACACGTGGGCCACGACAAATTTGTACGCAGAGTCGCGTCGCGTGGCGTGGATCTAATGTAGCTCTACAAGTCTAGTAATCATATTTAAAAATGCATGGAGACCGACGCGCCCAGATCGGCGTACGTGGCCTACATCGGTCTAATGTAGTTCTCGCTTTACTGTATTACATATTTCACTTATTTATTTTGTTTACATAGCACTTACATACAACTTATGCAAAAGAATTGAGAAAATTTCGCGGGATATTCTGGAGATTACACCTTAAAACATGTGGCGTCCGCGCGTATTCTATCCAGGCATCGATCCAATATTTAGGTAAAGAAAGAAAGAACAAAGAAAGAAATCATATCCTTTACACGCTTTCTTTACGTCATCGCGTCCATAGACTATACACTGTAAACAGAATCGCGTCCTTTGGCACAGACGCAACGTAATGTTGCCACTTTATACATAATATGATATCGTATTTCCTCTTTATTTATTGTTTTTCTTTTTTTTTCTTTCCCTAAAATTTATTTATTATTTATTTATCTTATTCAAATCTATTAGCACACAATACCGTGTCGACGTCTTTAGGTCGATACCGTCACCGGCCCACGCTGAAAACCAGCGCCGTAGACTCATCGCATTTTGCGTGTGGTCACGGCATTATGCTGAGCGTTCGGCCGTTTTGCGAGGATGTGGCGCATATTTTTTCAGATAATATACTTATAATTTGTTAGTTATAAATTTGCGCCTTGTTCCGCCAAATAAATGTTTTTTTTTTCTTTTCTAGTAACTTATATTGTTACAAAAAACTGCAATATCTTGCATATCACGTCGTTCTTTGTATTTATCTACGTGTCATTGAGTTGCGCCGTAGAATTGCAATAATGACCACTGATCGAATTTGAAAGTCTCTTTTCCACGAGTTTTACTAGCATATCAGATAATTGTTTTATTTTCAGTGCACAATGACAGTCAGATAAATAGAAATAGAAAAATGTCTTTATCAGCGTCAGGCACTAGTTGTCTGGCATTCATGCTGAACTGGACCCGTTTTGGTGCAGCCGTAAGCCACACTATAGATGTTGGTTTATGAACCGATTTATTTTGTTATTTATAACTATTTTAATTTTGTTTTCGTTTTTACCTTAAAGCTTGTTATATTTTGTACTAAATGAAAGTTTTTTATTTTAATTTTTTTAATCAATTTTTTAATATGAATCTTGTCATATTTTTATTCGACTGCCTCAGAAGGAGGAGTAATTATATTAAACACATTAAAATAAAAACAAAAGTACCTACATAGAGATCCAAATCTGCTTGTAACTGGTTTTGTGACTAAATTGCTGCACCGAATGTGATAAAATTTGGCAGAATCATAGCTCGCAACCTTGAAAAGGATATACGACTTTTTAACGTTTGTATTTTTTTCGAGGTTCCGTTCCGGAATTGTCCTGCACGGAACCCTGTCATCCTTCGTTGTCGTTGTACCTGTCTGTCAGCGGGTTGTATCTCACGAACCGTACAAGGTTTACAAAGTGTAACAACAAATGATAAAAACCGGTCAAGTGCGACTCAGACTCGCGTTCCAAGGCTTCGAAATGCAATTTTTTTTCGACACTTGTAAAACGTAAAAATGATATTATTCCGTTGACTTGAAATCATGAAATTTCGTAAGAAGCAATGCAATTCTTTTTTATTGAGGTGGGATCATCAAATGACTAGTGCGGAGCGAGAGGGCGTGTCAGACTTTTACTGATTAAAGCCAAATCCGTGTCCTTTAGTTGTCCTTTGCCTTCTAGGACCACTGGTTTTCATATTAGACATTATATTGGCTTCCTAAGCGAGTGTGATGCGCACTTTACGATTATTTTTAATTTTCTTTTTTTTTGTGGCTATCATCAAATACCTAAATATTTTTCTATCTTTCTTTCCTTTTTCTATCTTTCTTTCCTTTTTCTATCTTTTAGTTCTTTTATTTGTTTTATATTTGACTGACCTGTTGGTCTAGTAGTTAGTGACCCTGACTGCTATACCGGAGGCCGTGGGTTCGATTCCCACCCAGGACAAATGTTTGTGCGATGAGCACGATCATTTGTTCTGTCTGGGTGTAATTTATCTATAATATGTATATGTATTTAGAAATATATAAGTATGTTTATCAGTTGTCTAGTACTTACTCATAAAACAAGCTCTGCTAAGCTTGGGACTAGATGGCGTTGTGTGATAGTTGTGAATTATTATTATTATTTAGAGCTATAATACGTTTAATGCGGTACGAGGTCTTTTTTTTAAGGTTGGAAATCGTCCAACGACATCTCGCGCTCTGAGTGGAGCGAGAGGGCGTGTCAGACTTTTACTGACTAAAACCACACCTGTGTCCTTCAATTACTCTTTGCGTTCTAGGACTACGGCGGCTGGGGCGTGAGGTCTTTCGTTCCCTCACGCGTGCAGCCTCCTCCTTCGCCAGCATTACTGCTTCGCAGAAGGAGGCGATCGCCTGCCATTCCTCCTCGCTCCGGACCATAGCCCGAACCAGGGCCCGACGCAAAAGGTCGCTGCCGCTGATACGGAACGAGGTCTAATACGCCTCGTACGTGTCTTATATGCGGTGTAGGTAAGAAAAATATAGTCTACTCTGCTGAGCGGAGGTCGTAACTTCTGTTTGGTGTAGTTTAGAAAAGAGTTGAATATATACCTAAGACGCTCTATTAAAACAGAATGCAGTGGTACTTTAATACGAGGTCTCTTTGACCTCGTACTGTACTTAACAAAAACAAGCTTTTAGTTTCTTAATAGTTACGGGGTCTGATAAGCCCCTAATACTTACCTTAGTTCGGTCTTCGTCATAATTGTTATATTTTAAGTTCAGTAAGAGATAATTATAATAATTTCATATTTATCATTGTATTTATTAGTTTATTATATGCTAATATGTATACGTATTTTACAATACTTCATTCTATTTCAAATATCTGTTATTTATTTATTGTGCACACCTACCACAGTGATGTCTTTTTTAACCCAATGGTTGACTGGTAGAGAATGCCTTGTGGCATTAAGTCCGCCTATGTACTCGTACCACCACTGTACATCAAGTTAAAATAAATAAATAAATACTTTTCAAACGAGGTCTTAAACGCCCCGTATCGCAAAAATGCACATAATACAGAAATGAGTGCTGCTGTCAACGTGTTAAACTCAGGCAGAGCCACGGGAAACAGCAAGTAACCCCACAATACAAAGCAGTATTTCTTGCACTACGACCTTGGTTATGTCACAAGTCACTGGTGTTATGTCAATGGTTTTTGCGCCAAAGGCCTTGGTTTTTACGCCATCATATGATTAAGGTTATTAAAACTAATTTAGATAACAATTGTTGGTGATTCTGTTATTTCAAGTTATTTTATGTTTGTTGAGTGTTTTGAATTGGCTTTTGTTTTTGTTATGAAACATGACTAGCTTTGTTATTAGGGTTCCGTACTCAAAGGGTAAAAACGGGACCCTATTACTAAGACTCCGCCGTCTATCCGTCTGTCTGTATGTCCGTCTGTCACTAGCTGTATCTCATGAACCAAGATAGACAGTTGAAATTTTCACAGATGATGTATTTCTGTTGCCGCTGTAACAGCAAATACTAAAAAACAGAATCAAAAATATTTAAAGGGGCTCCCATACAACAGACATGATTTTTTGTCAGTTTTATAGATTTTTGTCAGATCAAGTCTGAGTTTGACTCGAACTTGACCTGTTTTAGATAGCTGTTATAATCTACTACATTGTTAAGGTTTAAATAGGTACATAATAAATTTCTGAAAAAACTGGGCAAGTGTGGGACTCCCACACTCAGAGTTCCGTACAAACTTACGTATAAAAAAAATTCAATTCCCAAATGGAGTCTCGAAGATTTTTTCTGAATCGCAAAAAAGCATTATTTTTTTGTGATGTAACAACAAATTTATTGTGTTCAGATTTATTCCTATACCTGTGCTATAAGACCTTGCTTTATGCGAAATTTCAGGATTCTGAGTCAACGGGAAGTACCCTATGAATTTTGATTCCCTTGAGAGCCTTATTTTTTTTTCGTTACTTAGAAATTTGAGTTTTTTACAGCTTGAAGAGACCTCGTGGGGAAGATCGGCGGCAACGATCTCTCGCGCCGGGCCTTGGTACAGGCCATGGTCCGAAGCGAGGAGGAGTGACAGGCGGTCGCCTCCTTCTGCGAAGCAGTAATGCTAGCAAAGGAGGAGGCCGCACGTGCACGCGCGAGGGAGCGGCCCTCACGCCCCAGCCGCCGGGATCCCGATACCGATTTCCGGCCACCGTAGGCGCGGGCTTGCAGACTGCGAGTAATGGGTAGCTCGCCGTCCGACCGTCCGGTAACCGTCCGGATCGAGCCCAAGTCGTCGACTGCGCGTACTGTTCAACGCGCGCCTCAAGGAGATGTCAGCAAACCGTAGGGGCCCAGCAGGGTCGAAGCCTACTGGGGCCAAGGGTCTGCTTCTGACAGGAAGACTCGGCCCTGGTATGAAAGGCAGCGAAGGAACAGGAGTGGGTTTTTAGTCAGTAAAAGTCTGACACAAAAAAGAGCGGGGGATGTCATTGGATGATTTACCCACCTACAAAAAAAAAGCCAGTTGGGAAAAGACTAAGGAGATGATCAAGAGCATAATCATTTATAATTCATTCAATATAAATGATCAGCTTACTCTTTAGCCAAAACCATACCCATAACTATTTGAACATATCTCTTAGCTGCCAGTGACTGAATTCAATTTCTATTTTTTTTTAATTACTTTTTTTTTTAATTTTTAATTTTAATTATTATTACTTATCTACATTGTGCTCACATATTAGAAGCGACAAAAAATATGTAACCAAGATTTATGTAACTCATTATAAGATGATTTAAAAGAGTGTCCATGCGAGTTTCTTGCACGTTCTTCTCCATAGAGATCTACGCTTTGGAACGTGCTATTTAGCTTCACTTGTATTTTTTTTTGATTGACCGACATTTTGACAATTCAAAAGTGCCTGTAATTGGTCTATTTGAAATAAACGTTTCTGATTTCTGAAAAACACTAGCTTTTACTAGCGGCTTCGTCCGCGTGAAAGTAAAAAAAATATCCCAAGGAAACACACTCCCGGAACAAAAAGTATCTTACGTGTTATTTCAGGGCATGGTCTACGCTTATACCAAGTTTCATCGAAATCCGTTCAGCTATTTGAGCCTGATGAAGTTACAAACATACATACACTCACAAACTTTCGCCTTTATAATACTACTAGCGGTCCCTTCAGATGCTGTCCTGTCCAAAAACTGGAATTTCGTCAGAAAAAAAACTAATAATTGAGGAACCCGTTTGTAGCGCCACCTACCACATCCAATTGTATTTTCAAACCATCCAGGGGAACTACTCAAATATAAACACAAAATTTCATCCAAATTGATCAAGCCGTTTAGGAGCTAGGTGACAAACACACGTACAGAAGAAATATATATAGGGTGACTGCCAATTAGTGTACGATACTTAAATACGGGATTGTGCTCATGATAACAAACAATTTTTATTATGGGAGCAAAGCCGAAATCGCGAAAAAAATATCAGCTGTTCAGTACATTAGGCAAACATAAATGTACTGAACAGCTGATTTTTTTTCGCGATTTCAGGTTTGTTCCCATAGTAAAAGTTGTTGGTTATCATGAGCACAATCACGTGTTTAAGTATCGTACACTAATTACCAGTCACCCTATATATATAAATTAAAATATATAATAGAAAATTATGCCAAGGAAACATACTCCTAGGACAATAATCGTATAAGCATAAGCATAATCAGCATTTTTAATGTTCCCACAGCTGGGCCTCAGGCCTCCTCTCTCTCTATGAGAGGGAATGGGCCGTAATCCACAACGCGGGCCCAGTCCGTGTTGGTGAATGTCACATGTCTTCGAATTTTTGGTTTCCTCACGATGTTTTCCTTCACCGTTTTGAGAGCAGTCAAGTGGTGATGAAATAAATTACGTAATGTGCCTGATTGGGTTTGAACCCGCGACCTACATACAACACGTAAGTCGGGGCCGTTAGCACTCGGCTACCACTGCTCTAAAAATCATATCCTACGCGTATACCAAGTTTCATCGAAATTTATTCAGCTGTTTGTGCGTAAAGGAGTAACAAACATACATACAAAGTTCCACCTTATATGGCACCATATTATTAGTGAGATTTGTAACACTTTTTTAATTGGCGCGGCGTTTGGTAGCACACCTACTTACATAGAAATATTTAACCCAATTCTGTTACAACACTATGAATGGAATTAATTATTGCTTTATTACATGACATGGCGGTTCATTATGTCAGAATAATAGCTAAGGGACGTTGCGTTAGGAATTTTTATTGCGTTTCTCAGTTTATTTCCTTGAGTGAATTGTTTTTTGTCTGAATTCAGGTAAATGGATAGAAAACCGTAAATTACCTTTATATATTTTGCTCTAAGAGCGGTATCTCAAAATTCCAACCAGTTTTTATTAGCATCGAAATGCAATACATATATTTATATATATTAGACTTATTTCTTCCTGCTCTAGTGCCGTATTATTTGGGGTCAACGCAACACGTTTTTTTCTTCTATTCTGTCATTTCATCCGTCACGCTATCACTAACTCCCTTTTCTTTCATGTCACTCTATATATCTTAATATAAATATATTCCACAACTATCACACAACGCCGTCTAGTCTCAAGCTAAGCAGAGCTTGTGTTATGAGTACCTACTAGACAACTGATAATTATATTACACTTATTTATGTAGGTTTATATTGTGCACTGGATCCTACCATCGAATATGTTTTCTCTCTATAACTCAGAGGTTTGCTGAGAAAAAACTCATTGTTGAGTTAAGCGCGCCTTTGTACATGACTTGTCAAATTGCTGGTTTTTATATACAATATGGAATCAAAGAAACGCCTGAAACGCTCCACATCACAATAGTAATTAAGAAAAACCCGTATCTTTATTGGAATAATGAAAAAAAAAAACAATCCATGTTTAGTAATAAATATTTTATATGCGAAAGTAGTTAATTCTGTTTGTTTGTTACGTCTTACGGAATTTAACTTGCGACATATTCAAGGATAAAGAAAAGAACTTGAGATACTTTTTATCAACGTATTATATTTATATTCATTATTTTACATTTTTTTTTCAGCAAGTGAAGCCGCGGGCAGAAACTTTCATCGCAAAAGTTTTATGGTAATCGTTCTTTACAAAATCCTTTTTTTTCTCTATACTCACACAACGTCAAGAGTGAATAAGTTACTTCTAGGCAAGCGTGCTTCATCGTCGGCCACATCATCGCTCACCATTAGGTGAGATAGTGGTCAAGCGCAAGCCTTTCAATAATGCCGTCCGGCTGTCCGGTAACCGTCCGGACCGAGCCCGAATCGTCAACGACGCGTAGTGTTCCACGGGCGCCTCAAGGAGATGTCTGCAAAACCGTAGGGGCCCAGCTGGGTCAAAGCCTACTGGAGCCATGAGTCCTGGAAAGCAAGGCAATGAAGGAACATAGTAGTGGGTTTTAGTTGTTAAAAGTCTGACACGCCCTCTCACTCCGCGCTAAAGCGAGAGAAGTCATTGAATGATTTTCCACCTAAAAAAAGCCTATCAAGAATAAAAAGTACTTAAAAGTTCCTTACCGTAGTATTTTACATAATAATTTATCGAATGATAGGTAGTGTTAAAGCAATATTGATGTAAAATGTATAATACTTTCTGAAAAATAATTAAAGATTCGACGTTGCTACCAGCAAAACCTCATCTATATCTACATTAAAAAGAAATAATGACATAACTCCTAATTATCGCAGATTAAAAAATAACATTGAGGTAAATCGTTTTTGTGAAATATTTACAGGAAATAAATAAACAATAGGAAAGGCCATCTAATCACTTTGCGCTCCATTTCACGCTAATAATGCACGTTTTTTCCTCTTATAATATTTGAAAACACTGATTATATTATTTAGAAGTTTTTTTGTGAAACCGGAAGATCAAATAAAATTTGCATGATCAATTCTTTTGAATGAATGATACCGTAGCAGTGATGGCATTGGACAAATCAGTTTTCAATACAGCCGAATAAAAGTAAAAAAACCGGCCAAGTGCGAGTCGGACTCGCCCATGGAGGGTTCCGTAGCAGCAAGTAACATAATAATGGTTCACGGTGTATGTACATAATTATAAGGTTTATGTTTATGAAATTAAATGTTTTTTTTTTTTATATTTGAGTTGATTGAATGAAAGGTAAAATGCGGTTTACGATTTATGACGTACTAAAAAAAAACTACTGACCAGATCTCGTTCAAACCAATTTTCGTTGGCAGTTTTTATAGTAATGTACATCATATATTTTTTTTAGTTTTATCATTCTCTTATTTTAGAAGTTAGAGGGGGGGGGACACACATTTTACCACTTTGGAAGTGTCTCTCGCGCAAACTATTCAGTTTAGAAAAAAATGATATTAGAAACCTCAGTATCATTTTTGAAGACCTATCCATAGATACCCCACACACATGGGTTTGATGAAAAAAAAAATTTTGAGTTTCAGTTCTAAGTATGGGGACCCCCAAAATTTATTGCTTTTTTTCTATTTTTGTATGAAAATCTTAATGCGGTTCACAGAATACATCTACTTACAAAGTTTCAACAGTATAGCTCTTATAGTTTCGGAAAAAAGTGGCTGTGACATACGGACGGACAGACGGACAGACAGACAGACAGACAGACAGACAGACAGACAGACAGACAGACAGACAGACATGACGAATCTATAAGGGTTCCGTTTTTTGCCATTTGGCTACGGAACCCTAAAAACCATTGACAAGAAATAAGTTAAGGAAAAATCTGCAGCAGGTGCTGTTGGATTGATAGATTTTCTTTTCACCGAGCATACATAGTCTGAAAAAGCGGTTAAATTGAACTAGAAAGATGTTCTAGAATTTACTAGAGATAAAAAACATAAATTTAATAATAATAATATTCTACAACTATCACACAACGCCGTCTAGTCCCAAGCTAAGCAGAGCTTCTGTTATGGGTACTCAAAGATTCAAAGATTCAAAGCATTTTATTTCAAATAAACCATTTACAGGCACTTTTGAAATGTCATGAAGTCAGTCAGTCAGAAAAAAAAATGATGCTAATTGCACATTCCAAAGCGTAGATCTCTATGGAGAAGAATGTGCAAGAAACTCCATGGACACTCTTTTCAATCATGTTTTTAATTACAAATATCTCTGTTACATGTATGTTTCTTGTCGCTATCATGTGAGAACAATGTAAATAAAGTAAAAATACAAACTAAATATAGATATACTAGACAACTGATAAACATACTTATATATTTATAAATACATACTTATATAGATAAATTACACCCAGAAACAGGACAAATGATCATGCTCATCACACAAACATTTATCCTGGTTGGGAATCGAACCCACGACCTCCGGCATAGCAGTCACGGCCACTAACCACTAGACCAACAGGCCAGTCAAAATAAGTGACTATGACGTGACATAATAATATACCAACTCGCATTTAGGCGGGTGGCCGGGTGGTGTAGAGAAGAGAAGCCGGTATCTAAAGTATCCAATCAATGACTGAATTTATAGATACGTACCTTTTATCAGTTTCATAAGTGTTTGTCAGTTTCATGTTGGGGGACAAAATGTCCCCAAATACGACGCGCAAGGCTGTCCAATGTCCCGCAACTTATCTTCCAATATTTTACGACGCATTTACGTGACACGAGACATGTTGGACAACAACGCTCAATTTATGTGATGCTGCAACCTTGCCCAGTGTCCCGCAACTTGCCGCTTGTCATGTTTTGGTAAATTTTATCCCCTAATGTATCTGAGACTTTAGTAGAGCACACAGTGTCACTTAAAATTGGTGCCAAAACGTTTTAGCAGACGAAACAAACTGTAGGTACATAGCATAGCATAGTCAGCCTTATAATGTTCCCACTGCTGGGACTCAGGCCTCCTCTAAGAGAAGGAATGGGCCGTAATCCACCACGCGGGCCCAGTGCGGGTTGGTGGATGTCACATGTCATGTCCTCGAATTTTTGGTTCTAGGACATGCCGGTTTCCTCCTTCCTGTAGGTACAAATACAAAAAAAGAAAAGAAAAAAAAAACAGTTTATTTAACACACAATGAACAAACAAACACGTACAAACTTAAATTAAACGTAAAAAAAAAAACAACTCTAATAATGATTGTCTCGTGGCTGCACCAAATACGTTCATTTCAGCATAATGCCAGACAACTGCAAACCTTTATAACTCAGATGAATCATCGTAGTAACTAAATAAACGAAGGATTTTTTACACGATTTCTAATAATATCTAGGCCACAATCTATTTCAGACAAGACCAAGCATGCTGTAACTTAAGAGGACTATAAGACATAAAGCGCGGTCACTCTGGGGCTGCATAAAAAAGAAAGCTTGCCAATGAAGCATTTTAGCGATTTATTATACATTTAAAAACTCTAACGGTAAAATTTTCCTTTAAGAATTTTATTTTTAAACTTTTTTAAGAAACTTGAACTTGATTTTGATCCAATATTTACTTTATTAATTTGTAGTACACCGCAGACTACCCCCTTTTTCTGTTTCAAGTTCTTACAGTCCATCCTAAGGTTGTCTGGTAGATATGGCTGTCAGCGATAAGACCGCCTTTGTACCCATAGATTTAAGTTAGTGCAAAAGTGTTGTTACTATTCTGGTGTACAATAAAGTTTATTCTATTCTATTCTATTCTTGAGAGTACTTTTTTTTAAATCCAATTTATTCAATTTTTAACTTATTGACATTTGATTTTTTTTTAACCTAATTTATTGTTTTTTCGTTTAACTTTTTATTTTTTTGTAAACGGGGCTTATCTTTGTATTTTTGTGCTTTTGGATGTGTTAAAAAGTTATGTGACTGATCTATATGGTATAAAGTAAAGATTATTATTATTTAAAACGTTGCTTGTAGAATAATCTGACAAACGAATCAGAATGATTGCATGTATATTAAGTCTTGGTTTTAAATCGATTAAAGCAATTTTTAGAGGCATTTCGTCAATATTTTTCTATCGTACTAAATTAGCTGTATTATGTTTTTAACACACTATCTATCTAGCATTTATCCTGAAGAATAACATTTTTTGATTCTGTTTACTGCACTGGATGACATACTTTTGCGCATCATAAAACACGCGATTAGATTCTGCAATCCCATTAAACTTTAAAAAAAAATCGTTGCCATGGACACTTGTGCCCCCCCCCCTCCCCCTTCAAAGCATCCGGAAGTGAACATAGTCAAATATTTTTTAATCCTTAACGCAAGATGTCGCCGCCAGTCGTATGAAGTAATGATCAACTAATAAAGTATATGATTCACTGCAGTAAAACAGTGGATTGTGAATTATAAAACTTGCAATTAGCTCATATAGTCCTCTTAACTACACTTTACCGCTCCACACAACAGTTCAGTGCTTCTCAAAATGTTGTTGTAATTCTCAAGTTTTTGTCGTCAAAATCACGATGACATCAACCGGCCACTTAGTTTAAGCTGTATGCACTTATACAGACATACAGACATTTATGCTTTAGATGTATCGCATATTAATAATAACACTATATGGTCAATGACACTGACATTATCTTCATTTGGAAAGACCAGTTTTGTTGATAAGTTGAGAGCATTTAATATTGTACCTCTGTTTTTTAGTAACATACAAGTACTTGGGTACGGGATTATTTAACCTAAAAAAAAAACTGGACAAGTGCGAGTCGGATTCGCGCACTGAGGGTTCCGTACTAATTTACCTTTGAAAACAGTTCAATTCCCGAATCGAGTTACGAAGATTTTTCCGAATCGCAAAACAAGTTTTTTTTGTGACGTAACTACAAATTTACAGTTTTCAGATTTGCTTCATGCCAAATTTCAGGATTATAGGGTTAAGGAGAAGTACCCTATGAATTTTGATTTCCTTGAGGGTGTCGAAATATACGTATTTTGCGACATAAACGGCCGTATCTTTTTTTCCGTTAACTCAGAAGTTTGATTTTTTCACAGCTTGAAGCTGTGAAGGACCGCAGACCTGTGTATTTGGTTTTAATTTCAACTCGATACCTCTACGCGTTACCGAGATAAAGGGTCTTGACAGACAGACAGATAGACAGACGGACGGACAACAAAGTGATCCTTTATGGGATCCGTTTTTTCCTTTTGAGGTACGGATCCTTAAAAATAGACAGCATCTGTCTATTCACTAAATAAAGAATCTATTTTGTGAACGTTAGAGTTAGGTATTACAATAAAGGTCTTATGTAAACATTTTAGTCGTGCTCTATGTCCTACAAATGAAATTAGTGTACAAATATACGTTTTTTTAGTAAGTAATTCTGAATCCATACAATGCAAAGTCAATTTAGAATAAATAATGTCAATTCAATTTAATACTAATAAATAAATAATTAATCAATTATAATTTATTTTACGTCGTTTATATTTAGTGTCGTGTCGTGATGGTCCAGTGGTGAAGGCATCCGCCGCTTCTCATGCACGAGGTTGCGGGTTCGAAACTGGGTAAGCACCAATGTGATTTTTCAATTTAAATGTACTTTCCTAAGTTTATCTAGGACATTACTGACACCCCGTGCCTTTCCTGCACCGGATTCGTGCGGAAGCGATGCCCGGGTGTCGCCACTGTGTGGACCGCCCGGAGGACACGGTGGAGCACACGGTAGAGGTGTGCCCCGCTTGGGCAGAGCACCGCCGTATCCTCGTGGGGGCGATCGGCGGCGGCGATCTCTCGCGCCGGGCCTTGGTACAGGCCATAGTCCGAAGAGAGGAGGAGTGGCAGGCGGTCGCCTCCTTCTGCGAAGCAGTAATGCTTGCAAAGTAGGAGGCCGACCGCGCGAGGCAACGGTCCTCTCGCCCCAGCCGCCGGGATTCCGATCCCGATTACCGGCCACTGTAGGCGTGGGCTTGCGGACAGCGAGCAATGGGTTGCTCACTGTCCGACCGTCCGGTAACCGTTCGGACCGAGCCCAAATCGTCGACAGCACGTATTCGAAATCGCAAAATAATGCGCAAATCGTAGCGGCCCAGTAGGGTCGAAGCCTACTGGGGCCACGGCTAGTGTGAAAGTGAAACCTGGGGCCCTGGGACGAAGGCAAAGAAGGAACAGGAGTGGGTTTTTAGTCAGTAAAAATCTGACACTATCTCGCGCTCCTCCCAAGAGCGGGATTTGTAGAACTGCGATATTACAGAAAATCCAAAACATAAAGAAACCAATAAATACCTAATTTTGAAAAAAGAATATATAAAATTCATTTGAACTTATAATTCCAACTCAATCCAAAGATTCACTTCAAAGCAACCCGTTTCAAAAAACGGCAATTTCATACTTTAACCCCTATTATTTGTTCCATGCCCCGCAGCGTAACAGTCAATCCCTCAAACACTGCTCCAACAGTGCCGAATATTGTCTTTGTCAAACGTTAATTATTTATTACAATCTCAAGGAAATCGAAAACTGAAAGGGAAGTGGTTTTCCCCAATTCATACCATTACGAATTACGAATGGTCACCTGTAATGTCATTGAACAATTACGATCCGTTTTTGTAACGGACACTTTGTTCGGTCATTTCCGACGGTTACTTATACTCTTATACTACTGATTATACAATGTTATGTAATAAACTAACTTTGCTGTGATTTTCTAGGTTAAGTTTCCTGGTAGGAAAGTTACTTTTGTCGGTTTCTGATCTTTCTACGTTGCGTTTCTTTTTATTTTTAGGAACACACAGTTGAGCACAATACACGCAGCAATAAGCACTGTACAGCTTAGGAGTCTGTGTTTCCTGATAGCTACCACCTAGGGGTCTTTAAGTCAAGAGTGAATAGGTTACTTTAGGTAAGCGTAACCCATCGTCGGCCACATTATCGCTTACCATCAGGTGAGATAGTGGTGGTGGATAAAAAAGAACTTGGACTGTTGAAGGAAATTGGTGTCGGCCATTTTCAGAATTTAATAGCCAGCCAGCCAGGCACTAAGAGGAATTTATTTCATCTCCATTGCTCTCAAAACGGAGAAGGAATTAAAAACATTGTGAGGAAACCGGCATGTCCTAGAACCAAAAAGTAGACATCTGACATCCAGTAACACGTACCGGGCCCGCCTGGTGGATTATGGCTCATTTAGTCTTCTAGAGAGGAAGTCTGAGTCCCAGCAGTGGGAACATTATAAGGCTGATTATTCTTATTACAATACCACCGAGAAAGGACCAGTTAATGTGACGACACTTGGGGGAGACCAAAGTTCAGTAGTAAATGAATTTTTCGAAATGATAATGATAGAAACCGATTTCAAAATGGAAGCTATAAGAATTTCCTGATAGCTACAACCTAGGGGTCTTTAAGTCAAGAGTGAATAGGTTGCTTCTAGGCAAGCGTGCTCCATCGTCGGCCACATCATCACTTTCCATCAGGTGAGATAGTGGTCAAACGCGAGCCTATCCATAATAAGAAAAAAGATTCTTAAATTAGTATTTTCAAGATATGAAAGACTATATTGCTATGTTAAATTGAATTGTAAGCAAGACGAAATATATATAGGAAACCCAGTGAATTGTGAATCTTATAATATACCTACTGTTTACACATTTGCCTAACACTTTGAAAAAAAACAGGCATGTTTTGATTATTATGGTGTGTTTTTATAATCACCTATGGACATCTGTAATACCCTTTGGAATGGGAAAACATCAAATAACTTCTCTCACTCTGGGTAAAGCGAGTGTCACACTTTTACTGACTAAAATCCCTTTTTAGGGTTTCGTACCTCAAAAGGAAAAAACCGAACCCTTATTGGATCACTTTATTGTTTGTCTGTCTGTCTGTTTATCAAGACCCTTTATCTCAGGAACGCGTGTAGGTATCGAGTTGAAATTAAAACCATATACTCAGGTCTAACCACTAGACCAATATGCCAGTCAAGGACTTTGCCAGTAGGTAACCAACCTTTTAGTATTTTACAGGATGCATTTTGGAGAGTGTGCGCGGGAATTACGTGACTTGATTCCGCCATCACCGTTCTATCATCAGAGAACCCGATGATAAATGTTTAACCCTTACGTTGTTGACACCTCTACGGTCCGGACGCTTAGTTTCGGCTCGTCGTTTATACATCGAAAGACTGGTACAATTTGCCTGCAGCGGCCTTCCCGTCCGATTATAATTTAGGTACCTTCAAGGCTAGAGTGAATAAGCTCATAATTAACTAGTGTGCCTCACCATCAACGATTGCATCTCTTCTTACCATCAGGTGGGATCGCAGTCAAGCACTATTTTGCTCAGACGTGGCGCATATATGTTATTTCTGATTAATTATGTTTTTGTCTTGCAAAATGTTTGCAATATGTTAGTTATAAGTTTGCGCCTTTTCCGGCAAATAAAATGTTTTTCTTCTTCTTTTCTTTTCTTTCTTTATTTGTATAATTAAAAAATTAAAATTAGATACTAGAGAAGCGTTGCCATCATGCGCACCAGTTCAAGTTATTTTAAACCAGAACTATTTTACTAAATACCATATCTTCGTGCTAACAACAAGTATGTTACATGATGTTAATAAAGATATTACACTTACTTTCCGCTTAGTGAACAGCGCCGAGCATTCTTTACGCATTCTAACGTGGTATCTCTTGTTTGGGATCTTTAGTTAACTATCAAAATTCATTAAGATTTGGTCCAAATTAGATCGACTCATCGTCATCATCCCACCTTTAGACCAAGTGGGTTACCATGACGTTCAAAGTAAGATTGTTTCATTCTTATTTCAGTGTGGGTAAGGGACAGAGCTACAGATTGTCTAGCGCCATCTCTTACCCACACTGCAAATAAGAATGAAATAATCTTACTTTAAACGTCATGGTACAGGTCCAATTCGTTTTTGAGCCGCACAGTGTGACTTTATCCACATTTCCATCAGCGGATATCGATTCCAGAATCGAGTTTCGAAGATTTTTCCAAATCGCAAAACAGTAATTATTTTGTTTTCAGACTTTTCGATATGAGACTTTGCTTTATGCCAAATTTCAGGATTCTATGAAAAATTAAAAATGTTTTATTCAGTAACATGGTTCAACAATATTGACGCTGACCTCTCCTTTTAAGCGTGAAAACACCTGTGCCAGAAGAGGCCGCTCTCCTCTCCCTTAACTTGATTACATTTATGTATCTTATTAACATATATTAAATCTATATGATTAAATTAATACAACAATAAACTAAATCTATGTGAGCGTGCACGCAATGTGCGCACGAGTGTGTGGAAGCGTGAGTTATGGTGTTTGTGCTTGTGTGTGAGACGGTGTGTCTGGGTATGTTTGTGACTGTGTCGGTCCGCCTACGACAACGGGAAGTACCCAATAAGTTTTATATAGAAGGCAAAGTCCTGACCAACGCCCAGCCCAAGCTCTTGAACCTAGAACGCTGAGCTTTTGCACAGAGAATTTAGAACAAGAAACGATTTTCCAAAATTCACACCCTAAAGGAATGAAACGGGGGTCTAAAGTTTGTATGGAGAAACCTAGTTAGACGCGGGTGAAACCGCTGGCTGAAGCTAGTATTTTATATAAACTGAGCACAAATGGCTTTATATTTAGATTGCATTGACTTAAAAGTAAATTTTTTCACTATTGTAAAACGGGGTGAATAGAAATGCAGGGGTGAATAGAAACAAAACTTAAGTTTGGTTTTTCACTTTGATACTATATTATCGTCTTCTAACAAAGCAACGACTTTTTAGAATAACAATTCATTAATAAATTGATATAGTTAAATGCTGCAAAAAATATTCAAATATCGTGAAAATACCCTTTGAAGTTTTGTTTCTATTCACCCCACTTGCCTGTACTTGCAACGGACTTGAGTATTTGATATTAATTTCAGCTTAATACCTCCACGTGTTCCTGAGAAAAAACATAACCCTTCTTGCAGTCGGGTAAAAAGAACTTGATAGCCGGATATTTCTAACTGTTTTCGTCGACTGATTTAAGGAACCCTAAAAAACATGTAACTATAAAAGAAGAAACAGCATAGCAGGAACACTATATATGTCTACGAGTGACATCAGATTATAATGTGTTAGTAAACAATTAAATATTATGACATAAACAGTGTTCCTAATGACAATAGTCTTGTGTTACGGTTCGTTAAAAACAAAAAGGCTCATCATGTGCCCACCTTCTCCCTACTGTTGGGGTCGGCTTCTAGATGAATCAGATGCAGCTAAATTTGATGTGTTACGTTACGTTTGCCTGAGACAAACGGTTCAGTTAGGAAGGCCTAACTTTGAGAAAGAAATCAATCGTCGAATCCGACTCGGTTGGACAGCGTTCGGGAAGCTGCACGGTATCTTCTCGTCCGCCATGCCACAGTGTCTCAAGACAAAAGTCTGTGACCTGTGCGTGTTGCCTGTGATGACATACGGTTCTGAAACGTGATAGTTCACAATGGGTCTCATCAGAAGGCTTAGGTCACCCAAAGGGCAATGGAGAGGGCTCTGCTCGGAGTTCCCTTGTGTGAACGTGCGGGAGAACCAAGGTTATGGACATAGCCCGAAGAATTGCCAAACTTAAGTGGCACATTGCTCGCAGAACAAATGGTCTATGGCACCGAAAGGTTCTGGAGTGACGACCACTAACCGAAATATGCCACGTTGGGAGGATTCCTACAAAGTGGACCGATGACCCAGTGAGGATTGCCGTAATCCGATAGATGCGAGACGCACAAGACCGTCATTTCAATTTTCAGTTTCAGCCATTGTGGTGACGCTTGGGGGAGGTCTATGGTCCAGCGGTGGACGTCTTTCGACTGTAATGATGACGATGATAATCTGACCAAATTAAACCAGTTTTTGGGTAACACGTTAAAGCCATAATACGACTGGTTCTCTAATTCTTCTGACTGTCCAGAACAACTGTCTTAAAGCTTAACTGTTGGGACGATATTAAAATACACAAATCCCTTCTCACCCTTATGTAGTTCCTCCAATGTTGCTGTCACCATGTAATGGTGACGTTCTTTAAAGTTCGGCAATATTTACTACTTCCGAGGCTTGGACCTTTACTGTGGTTCGGATTTGGACTGAGCGTTTTAAGAACAACTTTTTTTTAAAGAAATTTCTCCCCACTCTAGGAATGACTCCTAACATATCGTGGGTGCGTTCACAAACATGTAAATTCACACCCACAAGACACCCAGACCCGAACACCGGTATAGAATTGAAGAATCAAAATCTATATCTATATATATAAAAGGAGACACTGACTGACTGACATATCAAAGCACAGCCAAAACTACTAGGACTAGGAGTGTGAAATTTTGCATAAGGTTTCCTTTCATGACGTAGGTGAGCACTAAGAGAGGATTTTCTAAAATTCACCCCCTAATGGGATGAAACGGTGGTCCAAAGTTTGTATAGAGAAATCTACTTCCACGCGAGCGATGCCCCGGGTAGACTTTAGTATTGTATATAAAAGGAGAAACTGACTGACTAGTTTCGGCTGCGCGTTGATATGTCTATCAACACACAGCCGAAACTACAGGGACTATTATAGGAACGTGAAATTTTGTACAAGGCTTCCTTTTATGACGTAGGCACTAAGATTTCCAAAATTCACCATCAAAGGGGATGAAACAGGGGTCCAAACTTTGTATGAAGAAACCTTTTTTCACGCAGGCAAACCCGCTGACAGAAGCTAGTAAACGATATGATCAAAAACAAAATAAACTAATTAGATGTCATCGAGATATAAGTACTAATGTACTAGAGAAGACACCGTAAATTCCTACTTTGTCTCGTTCAACTGCGGCGATCGCGCCGCACTTTGTCGAAGAAAACGCGTAAGTACCGTGATTTACATGGCGCTTAAGACCTTTTTGCCGAGAATAAATACACTACCGCAGCAAATCTAGCGCTGTGGTAAATTAGTTACGGTTTAGACGAATTGTTATTATTTTAGCGCTGCAGCGAACTAAAGATTCAAATTACGAAAATAGGACAATTCAGTTATTTGACGTAGCTTCTCTAGTACGTTAGTACTTATATCTCGATGTTAGATGTAGAGCACAATTTCAGGCCTTCTCGACCCAATCCACTTCGGAACAATACGGCCTCCATCGTATTCTCTGTATAAACTACAAGTCATATAGATCTTTAAAATAAAAGATAATATCTTTTGCTTTCACACGCTTGTTCCAATGTAATGCGGTAACGTCTCGTGGTGTTGTCCTCATGAATATTTATAGAATTAATTTTATTGTTTATAAGATTTGTGGTGAGAGATAACAACAAGCAAGGTGTGGATGTGGCAGAGGTATTTGCACAAAAATGTCTGTACAATGGTCCCCTTTTCATAGAAAGAAGGAGCGGCCATTGATAACAAGGCTTCAGGCTTGCTCGTTGAGTGTTATAATTTCAGATCTAGGCCTAGGATTCACTTAGTTATCGACCTCTCGCGTCGGCAGCGAGCCATGGTTGGGAGCAAGAAGAAATGGCAGGCAGTCGCCTCCTTCTGCGAAGCAGTAATGCTAGCGAAGGAGATGGTCGCAACTGTGAGAAAACGGACCTTTTCACGCCCCAGCCGCTGGCGGGGGTCTTGGGGACGACCAGCAAAGGGTTGCTCGCCATCCGGTCAAAATTTGTCACAGAAAAACGTTTTTTTTTTTTTTAAATTACTATCTTGTATAACTAGTAGGAAATAACAAAACATATGTGTATAAATGATTAAAATATTACCTAACTACGACACTTTGCGCGGCTCGTTCTTTGCCTAAAGAATTTGCATTCAACGTGGCAATGCGGACACGGAGGACCGATGATCTAATGAGGGTCGCGGGAATCCGATGGATGCGACACGCACAGTTAACATTTAGTGATAGTAGGTGATCTTAACATTGATATTTTGAGCAAAAAAATCGATAGAAATAAGAAATGTATAGACGAATTAACTAGGATTGTAAATAATTTTGACTTAACATTACATATAAAACAACCAACAAGAAGAAATTCATGTCTAGATCAAATAATAAGTAACTGTAAGGATGCAATATGTGAGGTTATACCGCTGGGACTGTCAGATCACGAAACAGCTCAGATGATTTCCATACAAGTAAACAGTAAAGTTCCGCCTTTACGCTTTCGTATAATTCATAAGCGTGATTTTAGCGCCGAAAATAAAGAAAAGTTCTTTAACTGTATGTCAAAGTTAAAATGGGCAGAAGTTTTTTCTGATCAGGAAGCCAACAGTGCGTTTAATCAGTTTCATGATACACTTATCTTGTTCTTTGATTTGTGCTTCCCTAAAGTCAAGATCAAAGTCAATCAAGTAAAAAAATATGCAAAATGGATTTCCAAAGGTATTAAAAAATCAACTAAAACCAAAAGGAACTTGCGTTTTAAATACTACTTCTCATCAGATAAAGATAATAAAATAAAATACTTAAATTATAATAAATTACTTAAAAAATGTATACAAAAAGCACAAAAACTTCATAATTCTAATTACATAACTAGGGCTAAAAATAAATGCAAGGCGTCATGGGATTTAATAAAACATTATTCCAATAATAATCAAATTCAGGAGTCAAATATTAAGGAGATAGAAACTGATACCGGATCACTAACAAACCCCATAGACATTGCCAATTATGTAAATGATTATTATATCAATATGACGAATAACGATTTTGACATTAATACTAATAATTATGACATTGATCCCATTAATTCTAGTATATTTTTAATGCCCACCAATGATGACGAAATACAAAAAGTAATAAAATCACTCCGGGATACAAACTCAACAGGTTATGATGAAGTACCTACAAAAATTATAAAATATATAAGCCTTATTATTAGTCCGGTATTAGTACATTTAATAAACTTGTCCTTATTTACGGGAGTGTTTCCTGAGAAATTAAAAATGACAGTTATTAAACCAATATATAAAAAAGGTAACAAAAAACTTGTTGATAATTACAGACCGATAGCTTTATTGCCTATTTTAGCGAAAATTTACGAAAAGGTCATGCATACGAGATTAATAAATTTTATCGATAAGTTCCGAATTTTGAAACATGAACAACATGGATTCCAAAAAAAGAAATCGACAACCACAGCGGCATTTAATTTAACTAACCTAGTTACTAAAAATATTAACCAGAAAATCCCGACCACTGTTGTATTTTTTGACATGTCAAAAGCCTTTGACTTTGTATCGCATGAGCTACTACTAAAAAAATGTGACAAATATGGAATACGCGGTAAGGCAAATGCATGGTTACAAAGTTACCTTACAAACAGATCGCAATTTGTAGAAATTACTGTGGATAAACCAAACCAAAACGGTGAAATGAAATTTAAATCCGAATTGGGTTACAATTGTACAGGCGTTCCACAGGGCAGTATTTTAGGTCCCCCACTCTTTCTGTTATATATTAATGACCTGACAGAAGTAACTGACTATCCTTGCATACTCTTTGCAGACGATGTGTCCGTAATTATCCCTAAAACTAAAGAAAACTATAATGAAGAAATAAATAACACCGTAAGAAAAATAATATCTTGGATGGAAAAGAATAACCTTAAACCTAACATAGATAAAACAAAATATGTACAATTTCTTAACAAAAACTGGAATAAAATTAATTTAAACATCACTTATAATGATAAACAAATACAACAATCAGATAGTATGACTTTTCTTGGGATAGTTCTAGATGAGAGGTGCTCCTGGATTGGTCATATTGATATGATATGTGGAAAACTCAGTAAGTTTGCTTATGTTTTATGGCGTTTATCTAACCTAACAAGTAGACAAGCCACATTACAGGCTTATCATGCTTATGTTGGTTCAATACTGCGTTATGGTATACTGGTATGGGGAAACTCGGTGCATCTCGGAAGAGCTTTCATCGCACAAAAGAGGTGTATACGTGCGATTTGTAATGTAGACCCACTCACATCCTGTAAACCACTGTTCAAGAAACTAAGAATACTGACATTAACAGGTATCTATATTGAGGAAATATGTAAATTTACCAAATCTCATCCAGAGATGTTTGAAAAACTGGGAGATAAATGCTCGTTCAGAACTAGATTTCCTAATAGATTGATTAATCCTAAAATGAGAACGGATCTATATAGGCGAAGTTGTTACCCCATGTGCATTAAAGTTTATAATAAGATTCCAGACCGATTTAAGAAACTTCCAATGGTCCGCTTCAAAAGGGCCTTACGCAGGTGGTTAATTGAGAATCCCTTTTATACTATAAAAGAATTCCTTCAGTTCAAATTTAATTAATAATAATTTGTTTATTTGTACTACAATTGGATTAATAATTAATTAATTTTACCTGTAAAAAATTTGCATGTCATTATGTTATGATTAAATATGTTAAGCAACTATTATATATAACCATTGTAAGAACTTTTATAACCATATTTATCTGCAAATAAATCTTTGACTTTGACTTTGACTTTGACTTTGACAGGACCGGTCGTTACGGCGACACTTGGGGAGGCTATGTCCAACAGTGGACGTCTTTCGGCTGAAATGACGATGATGATGTGGCAATGCTGCCAGTCTTCTGGGCACGACGGAAACGTGTCTGTGTAGATGATAGTGATGTGGAGGAGTACTTCGACGCCTAAGGGCTATATTTCACCGGGACACCATGGCGGCGCAACTGGTCACGCCGCCATGGTGTCCCGGTGAAATATAGCCCTAAGAGCCAGGCCACACGATGCGTTGCGGCGCCGCACCTCCACAAATATTTCGACGAATCGGCGGGCCGTACGAGCGGGATGGCGTCGCAATATAACGCATCGTGTGGCCGGCCCTAAGGGTATTTTGTTTTTATCTGTTTGTGTTTTTATTTCCTCACGCTTAAACAGATTTCATTCTGAGATTATATGCCTTTGGGATAATTTTAAACATTTACGCGAGTGAATGCGCTAGCAGTAACTATTCCTAAACTAATATTTTGGAAACTTCAATTTGGTTGTCCAATGTATAACCAGTAACGTTTTGGTACTGTGTTATGCTGCGAGGTGCATATTTAGAAGTAGTTGTTTAATAATATATCGTCGGTGTCCTATTGTTATGATGATGGTTGATTAGAACGTTTGACGTTTAATTTGGATAAGCGTTTTAATGTAAGCCTTGGTGCCCACGCTAATTTATTTATCACACTAGTACTAATCGACACCTACATATTATTACTTATATTTTTAAAAGCCAAATTAGTTCTCTTTCTATATTTACTTTTTATTTTTGAGGAGAAAGTCGTGGCCGAGTGTTTATTTATTTTAGAAATCTTTAGGAGACGCTGCACCACACATATTCAAATGGCGTCCGCAACTGTTGTTAGTTGGGCACGCCACAATTATGGCCGTAAGTCCCCTCTTTGAGGCGTGGTTGGAAAGACCTCACGGCGTCCTCACCTTTCGCATGACGCAGGTTCTCACCGAACACGGTAAGTTCGGGAAGTTCCTGCACCGGATTCGTGCGGAAGCGACGCCCGGGTGTCGCCACTGTGTTGACCGCCCGGAGGACACGGTGGAGCACACGGTTGAGGTGTGCCCCGCTTGGGCAGAGCAACGCCGTGTCCTTGTGGGGGCGATCGGCGGCGGCGATCTCTCGCGCCGGGCCTTGGTACAGGCCATGGTCCGGAGCGAGGAAGAGTGGCAGGCGGTCGCCTCCTTCTGTGAAGCAGTAATGCTAGCAAAGGAGGCGGCCGATCGCGTGAGGCAACGGTCCTCACGCCCTTACCGCCGCCGGGATTCCGATCCCGATTTCCGGCCACCGTAGGCGCGGGCTTGCGGACGGCGAGCAATGGGTGGCTCGCCGTCGGACCGTCCGGTAACCGTCCGGACCGAGCCAAGTCGTCGACGGCGCGTATTGTTCCACGCGCGCCTCAGGGAGATGTCAGCAAATCGTAGGGGCCCAGCAGGGTCGAAGCCTATTGGGGCCATGGGTGGTGTGAAAACGAAACCCGGGGCCCTGGGACGAAGGCAACGAAGGAACGGGAGTGGGTTTTTGGTCAGTAGGGGTCTGACACTGTTTCTCGCTCCGCCCAAGAGCGGGATTTGTCATTGGATGATTTTCCCACCGAAAAAAAAAAAAACTGTTGTTAGTAGATATTCTAAAAGTTGATGAAAACGTTTGTTCGGTTTAAAAATGCTTTAGCGTAACAAATGAATTAATCTTGGCACAGCCATAGATCGTGGTATTTCTTCTTCTTTTCAATTCGATGGTAAACTCGTCAAACTGTTTGGGCCCAATAGGTGGCTACATTAATAGCAGCATCGGTAGCACTCATCAAATCCTCCAAAGTGCAGGTGTATGGGCACTTGGGGCATTCTAATATGTGGCTCATGTTTTGAACAGGAGCACCGCACTCACATTGAATATCGGGTCTATAAAACCCCATTTTGCCAAGTTGTGTTTGCAGCGGCCTACCTGGGTTCGCAACCGATTTAGTGCTTTCCATATAGGCCACTGCAAATCGCGCCCAGGCGGGAGATGGAAATGGAGAGTCGGAAGAGCTTCCTGCGTAGCATACAGGCCATCGATGACCCGCCACCTAAAGAAAGAAGCTTTGGGAAGAGCATCACCTACCACCATCCGACTTCTTGAATCGTGGTACTAATTGCAGTACTGCTATGAAACATCTCAAATCAAATCAAAAATGTTTATTTGTAAGAATATTGTACAATAGATATTACAATATATCCTGCCATAATATTATGGCGTCCAAATCTACATAATTATATAAAAGGCAACTGATAAATTATATTTATTTTGCAAATAGGTTTTTAAAAACGCTTTTACACGTCAATTTTATCGTCAATTTAAACTCGATGAGGCCGGTGTTTCCTAGCTGACTACCCTGAGAAGAAACATCGAAACAAACTCAGGGGTCAAAGTCTCTTTTAAAGTCCATACAGCAAACATGTAATGGTCAAATCATATGAGAACCATGCAGATTGGAGTTTGAAATGGTCTTTTGAAGAATGAACCCACACAGTTCTGAGTGGACCTGTTCAGTCAGTGCAAGCATTTGTCAGTATTCGTGTAGCTCAACTCAGCCCCCTAGCCAAGTTACAATCGTTTCGTTCGCGCCGAACGCCTCGAGTAGGCCACGCCTCCGATTCCTTTGTTCTGACCACGTGACTGAGCGTTAAGTTGACGTCAGAACAAAGGAATCGGAGGCGTGGCCTACTCGAGGCGTTCGGCGCGAACGATACGATTGTAACTTGGCTAGAGGGGCAGGATTACTATAGAGCTCAGCGTCCGGACAAAGGCCGGACTTACTGACTGATCAACGCCCAACCCGAGGCCTTGGACCTAGAACGCTAAAATTTTGCACAGAGGTTCCTTTTAAGATGTTTACAAGAAATAAGAAAGGATTTTCTAAAATTCATTCCCTAGGAGATGAAACGGGCCCAAAGTTTGTATGGAGAAACTCTACTTACACGCTGGCAAAGTCGCTGGTTAAGTTAGGCTAGTATTTCTATAAAAATCAACCGATCCGTCCGTTCAAGCGATTTTGACTTTTATTACGTTGGTGGTATGATAGATGGCGGCAGCAGTAAATAGTTGGTATTGTAACCACCCTTTTGCTTTTAATGCTATCATCATCATCATCATTTCAGCCGAAAGACGTCCACTGTTGGACATAGGCCTCCCCCAAATGTCGCCATTATGACCGGTCCTGTGTGTCTCGTATCCATCGGATTCCCACGAACCTCACCAGCCCCCCCTAGCCAAGTTACGATCGTTTCGTTTGCGTCGAACGCCTCGAGTAGGCCACGCCTCCGATCCCTTTGTTCTGACGTCATCTCAACGTTAGTCACGTGGTCAGAACAAAGGAATCGGAGGCGTGGCCTACTCGAGGCGTTCGACGCAAACGAAACGATCGTAACTTGGCTAGGGGGGCAGGTCATCGGTCCACCTTGTGGGAGGCCTTCCAAAGCTGCGTCCTGCCATCATTATGCCTTGTTTTAAAAGTTCCTATAAATCTTTTGCTGTTATTTGAAATGATTTCCTAAGGATGAGAATAAAATCGCGGTAAGAACTAATAAGAATAAACTGACATAATTGTCGTGTCAGTTTATATTTAGTTGTCGCCTATTGAAGACTATTTTAGGTGATACACAATAAGTTCAGTTGTGTTGTCTGTTCGTTTGTTTGGTCTATTCTCGGCGGCGTCTGATCTCCAATCAACGTTTATTTATGGATGAAATTAAGTAGGATAGATGGTTACAGAGTTATGTTTGTTCAAATGGTTTATTTGTTTGTTTCTTGGAGACGTTGAAAAGTTAGTGTGTAATTTTATATTATTTTTGGCCAATTATTTATTTGTTGAAACTTTATGCACATTACACTGAGCATTTAATTTTTTAAATTATTAAAATCCGTCAAGAAATGGTGGGTTTTTCTGAACGGCTACTTGGGAACGCGCGCGCTGGACTGTTTACGATGACGTCATCTGTCATAATCCGTGCGACGAACGGCCAGGAGACCGATCATGACAGATGACGTCACAGCCAGTCGCTTTTCATTCTCGGGCGCGTTTTTGGAACTAATACACTAACTATATCTTCGTCATTTTTGGTCCGATTTAAATAATTTCTTCACAGTATTTACTGTTTTTGTTGACGCTATAAGTCTGCATACTTCACAAAAATCATGACTGATCCTCATTGATGACATGGTTAGCGCAGCGGTTGAAGAGCGATTGGCTGCTGGGTTAAATTATGTGTCGTGAGTTCAATCCCTGCACAGAACAAGTATTTAAATGACCTACAGAGAAGTGTTCCGGGTCTAGTTGTCTTGTGTATAATGAGAGTTTCTGAGAGTATGAGAGTTCCTGTATCGTGGTTGCGTGTTTTTGAACACACCTACGACGATACAGAAGTAATTCTTAGGCAAAGTTTTATTACAAAAAAAAAACCGGACAAGTGCGAGTCGGACTCGCGCACTGAGGGTTACGTACAAATTAACCTTGATATATGAATTGAGTCTCAAAGATTTTTACGAATCGCAAAAAAGTTTGACGTAACCACAAATTTAAACTTTCAGACTTTTACCTATACTTATGCTACGAGACCTTGCTTCATGCCAAATTTCAGGATTCTAGGAAGTACCCTATGAATTATGATTCCCTTGAGAGTGTCGAAATATATGTTTTTTGTAACATAAAGGGCCGTTTTTTTTTCGTTAACTCAGAAATTTGATTTTTTCACAGCTTCAAGGGACCGCAGACCTGAGTATATGGTTTTTAGTTTGAACTTGATACCTCTACGCGTACCTAAGATAAAGCGTCTTGACAGACAGACAGACGGACGGACAACAAAGTGATTCTATAAGGGTTCCGTTTTTTCCTTGTTAGGTACGGAACCCTAAAAATGTCTGTATATTTCTAATCAATTTTTATCATCTTCGTTTTTATCTTTAAGACTTTAAGAATCAATTTCAGGCGCTATAGTGTCTGAAATTATAGTGTCATAAATATATTCTGAAAAAAAGGAAAAAATCGGCTATTCCTTACATTTTCGCGAACAAAATTTTATTGAACAGCTGTTTTTTATACACCTTAAACTCTAGGTAATTTTGGGTGGTCACAAAAAAAACTGACTAATTTTTCTTGTGTAGAATAGGTACCTCATTGTTTTAAGTTTTAACGTTTTTTGTTTAGATTTCCTGTCAACTCATGTTGCCAAAATAATACATCTACTTGTCACGGTCGTCGTGATTAGCAACTAATTGCCTACAGCATTATTATTGTTTACAAGCAGAAACAATTACAGAGCCTACCTCTTAAGTACATTTTTTTCATTGTTTCTGTAATGACAAGTTTTTTTTTGTTTCATGTACAGTAATGGTAAATAGGCGAACTTAATGCAGCATGGCATTCTCTACCAGACAACTTTTTTGTTGTTTTAGGAAATTGTTGATACCTAAATAGGTAGGTATATTTAAGAACTAGCTGGCCCGGAAAATGTTATTCTACCATGTAAATTAAAAAAAAATGGGTAAGAGTAAAGGGGTAAGAGGGTAAAAAACATAGCCTACGACCTATTCTTAAACCAACCAAACATACAAAAAAAAAACATGAAAACCGGTCAAGGAGTTTGATAAAAACACTGTGACACGAGATTTTTATATATAAGAATTTAAACTAAAAATGAAAATGAACTAAATACCTAGATAGTAAAATATTTAGTCAAATGAAAACATTTAATTTTTAAATTATTATATTTAAGATTCTTCACCTTGTCGATGTAAACTTGACCAACTTAATCAAAAGTAATTGATTAATTTAGGCACGCTTACTTTTGAGATAGACACAGTTACACTCGCTAGAAATAAACTCAAATAACATATGGCTTGGTTTCTGGTAAAAAATATAATTTATTAAATAAAGCTACTCACGGTTTAGCCGCTACCACAGGCTCCGTCTTCACCTCCGCCGACAGCACTCGGAAGGCTTCATCATCAGCACTTGGCACACCCTCGTCAGTACAGTCACCACCACACACTTTACCACAAGAACTCACCGACTGCCGCCCCGAAAGATCGAAGTATCGATCCTGAGCGTGGATCAACTGAGTCACTGTAAACGCAGACGACCCGCAATCGCTAACTTTCAAATCGATTTGTGGCCCAAATAACGATTCGTCGTACTCCAAACTCAATTTTCTTTTAAAAAAACGATCGTCCTGAATGTCTTTCGATGGTGATGTTTCGTCGCGCGCTTGAATAGTAATGTCGAGTTTGTTCGCACTGTTGAGTCTGAGAGAGCGCTCGGTTGTGAAGGCGTACGGAGTGTTGGCTAGTTCCTCCTCTATACTGTTGTAGCGGCTTCGGAACAGTGACCGAGGCGTCTCCCCTCCCGAGTCTACATCATACTTTCCGCCGAAGAGATCGTATTGTGCGAAGCGGTGGTTGATCGTGTCGAACTTGGGGTCTGTGAGGTCTTTGTCGGGCTCCTTGGGGCTGGACGACGGACTCATGTTGATCTGGACGATGCCGTGCTCGTCTTTGTATTTTAGTTTCAACGCCATTTTTTTATGATGACATTTTTACCTGGAAAGAGAAAATATTTGTTTTAGTTTCTGTAACTCTATAGTCTAGGGTCATCATCGATTGTTTCGTGTTCATGCAAAGTACGAGTATTTCGATTAGAATTGAAAAGAAAATTTATTTATTTAACAATTTATGTACACTCATATAATAAAAGACAAGATGAAGGAAACAGAAAAATTGGTACAAAGGTGATGTTTATTTCTATAGAAATCTCTTCCAGCATACCTGCGGAAGGAGAGTTGGAAAAAAAGAGATATGCCCCATATATACCCTGTTTAAGAGTAATTAAAAAAAAGAAAAATACAAACAGTAAACAGTTAACATTGAAATGATATAATATACATTATAGAGGATATATTATTTTATATATATACATACACAATTTTATATATATAAAACGGTGAAGGAAAACATCGTGAGGAAACCGGCATGTCCTAGAACCAAAAATTCGAAGACATGTGACATTCACTTACCCGCATGGTTTTTTTTTTTTTCGGGTGGGAAAATCATCTAATGACATCCCCCGCTCTTGGGCGGAGCGAGAGATAGTGTCAGACTTTTACTGACTAAAAACCCACTCCTGTTCCTTCTTTGCCATTTTTTTTTCCAGGGCCCCGGGGGTCTCTTTCGCATCACCCATGGCCCCAGTAGGCTTCGACCCTGCTGGGCCCCTACGGAACCCGCGTGGTGGATTACGGCCCATTCCCTCTCCTAGAGAGAGGAGGCCTGAGTCCCAGCAGTGGGAACATTAAAAGGCTGATTATGCTATGCTATGCTACATACACATAGTAGAACAAATGTCACAATAATACTAGTAAATAATATTATATTATTATAAGACTTATAATATGAGCAACTACATAAAAAGATAGTGTAACCTTCAGGGTTTTCTAAGTTCACTGTACTTTTAGTAACTTAGTACCTAAGAAAAATTACAGCAACATTTTACATTTTCGTGAATATTTTAATTGAAATATAATAATGAAATGGCGTTATTGTTATCAGTAGGTTGTTCTGTAGTGTTGAAACAAAAACAGTTAATTGTTTTATGTCCAAGGTTATTTTCAGTAAATTAGTTTATAAATAAGTCTATATTTAAATAGCTGTGATTAGTTCTGCTTGCGAGAAACTATTGTTTAGTTTTTCTGGTACAAAAAGTAGGTAGGGGAAGGCAATATGGGAACACCCCAACTAGTGGGAACAAATCTGTGGTGACTCAGTTTTACGGCTTACCAACATACCAGGCCACTCAGAAAGATATGCGAAAAAAGTTTTTATGTATACTTAAAGCACTGGCCACTTGTAAATATTTTGAAAACTTTGGTTATTTAAAAGTAAAAATACCATTGTTCGAATTTTGAATTTCCCTCCACATTTTTTCGAGAGCCAAATCAAATTATCGTGTCTCATTTAAAAATGGATCTGCATTGAGAACATTTTCGGTCGATTATTTTCTATGATTTTAAATGTGGCCTAAAACCTGATAAGTCATTTGATCGAGTTCAAATTGCTTTTATGGATGAAGGACCTTCAAAAGCAACCATCTACCGCTGGTATAGCGAATTCAAGTGCGGTCGCCTTACTTTGGGAGATGAACAAAGGAGTGGTCGTCCTACGACGGCTGTCACGGAAGAAAGTGTGCTGGCAATAGGCGAATTACACATGAAGACATTCAGCATACACTGCAGATTGGTTCAGTAAGCGTTCACAAGATTCTACACGAGCATCTTAAGAGAGAGATAGAGGATAGTTTGCTTAGCTTGGCTGGGTGCCGCACAACCTCAGAAGGTTTCTCCATGCAAACTTTGGACCCTCGTTTCATCCCCTTAGGCGGTGGATTTTCAAAAACCTTTTCTTAATGCTAGTCTATATAATAAAAGGAAGCTTTGTGCAAAATTTCACGTTCCTAGTCCCAGTAGTTTCGGCTGTGCGTCGATTTGTCAGTCAGTTTCTCCTTTCATTTATATAGGGTGACTGGCAATTAGTGTATGATACTTAAACACTTGATTGTGCTAATGATAACAAACAATTTTTATTATGGGAGCAAAGCCGAAATTGCAAAAAAATATATCAGCTGTTCAGTACATTTATGTTTGCCTAATGTACTGAACAGCTGATATTTTTTTTAATTACCAGTCACCCTATATATGAGTGAGTGACGTCATAAAGCTAAGTGGTCCATTCACAATAAACATCCCCTAAATTGGTTTAGGCCTCGATTACCGGTTTGAACAAAGTGTCATTCAACAAGGTATAATGATATCAGAAACTTGAACACGTAGGTATTGTTCACTCTCATTCACTACATCGCCACCGGTGGTAGTAATGTGTTCCCGTATTTACGTTTTTACTTTTTAGTATTCCGTAACTTCAGTCGGTAAAAACGGAACCCTTATAGGATCACTTTTGTTCGTCTGACTGTTTGTCCGCCTATCAAGACAAAGTCAAAGTCAAATTAATAATAATAATAATAATAATAATAGTTTATTTGATAACCTTATACGTACAACAAATTTGAGATTGGAGCCTCCTTTTAAGCAAAAGATGCCTGTATTAGGAGACTCCGCTCCTTCAAAAACAAGAAGTGTAAACTATACAATACGAGTACATAATTAAAACAAAGTGAATTGAGTGAATGAGGGTGGGTGTGTGTAATGAGTGTGTGTGGGTGTGTGTAATGAGTGTGTGTGTGTATGTATGTGAAGGTGTATAGTATTAGTATGTCTGTTGTAGAAGTGATTCAGCCTCACCATAGGTTAGCTTTCCTATCCAATCCGTTAATGTATTTTTGCATTCATAACAATTCTTAGGGTAGATGTAAACGTGTTTATTAATAGCATTATAAAGCTGAGCAGATCGTTTACAAAGTTGAATACTAGCAAATCGTGTTTTTGTTTGTGGTATTTTTAATATAATGTCTTTTCTTCTTCTAGCCAATACTCTGGGGTCATAGGTTAGTGATTTATGAGTTGTGAGAACAACTTGAGTAATGTAAAGCTTCCGGACCGTTAGAAGGTTACTGATTTGGTAAAGTTTTTCAGTACAATATCTCCGTTTTTTAAAATACATGCACTTAATGAGAGCCCGTTGTGCTCGCTCTAATTCTAAAAATTTTGTTTTTGAAGCCCCCCCCCAAATAGGGATGCAGTATAGCAATACTGATTGTGCAAGCGCTAAATATATCATATTTAGGAAGTTTTTGTTCCTGCCTGAGGGAGTACATACATTTATAGGTATAATATGTCTAAGCGTCCTGAAAATCCAGCTTAATTTTCTGATTCTGTTAGCAACTTGATCAATGTGGGGATGCCAAGATAATCTATGATCGACGATAATACCCAAATATTTGATATGAGTTACTCTGTTTATGGTTAAGCAGCTGCAGTTTGAGTGTCTTCCAGCATCGCATAGGTGAACTTTAAGTTTAAAATCAATACCGGGTTGTGTACGATTGCTCACACTGAAACATATGTAGTTAGTTTTAGATATGTTAAGTGTGAGCAAATTTCGTCCCAGCCATTCAGCAATATCAGATAATCCCAATTCTGCGCTAAGCTGAACGTCTCGCCAAGAGTTACCCGTGAACACTACTGCAGTGTCGTCAGCGTACGAAAAAATTCTTGCGTTTGCAATACGCATGTTACAGAGTTCGTTCACATAAATAAGGAACAAAGTGGGCCCCAATACGCTCCCTTGGGGGACTCCGTAAGACACTGCCGTGTCCCCACTAATATACTGACCCACTCTAACCCTTTGCTTTCGATTGCTGAGATAATCTTTGAGAAGATTCAACGGCAGCCCACGAACTCCAATAGCTTCTAGCTTATTTGCTAAGAGTGGGACAGAGACGGTATCGAAGGCCTTTTTTAAATCTAGGAAAGCAGTTACACATTTCTTGCCGCTATCAAGTTGTGCGGTAATTAGCGCACTAAGCGCCGCAACTGCATTCTCGGTAGACATACCATGCCGGAAGCCAAATTGAGAATCAGATAGTATTTCAAAATCATTAAGATATTTAAGTAACCTTATATTAATAAGTTTTTCAATTATTTTGGAAATTGCAGGTAGGACAGATATAGGCCTATAGTTGCCGACATCGTCTCTGTCTCCAGACTTATATACTGGCGTAATGATAGCCTGCTTTAAAGCCGCAGGAAAGATTCCTTGACTAAAACAAAGGTTGGCGAGATGAGTAATAACGGGAACAACATCCTTGCGTATGTACTTCAAATAATTAGTTGAAACGTTGTCCCATCCAGGTGCACTGCCGGTCTTAAGACTCCCGAGGATAAGGTTAACTTCACTTATATCCGTGTCCAGCAGTACAAATGAGTTAGGCTGACGCGTTGGAGAGAGATGACGATCCCGCTGATTACGTCTTATACTTGGTTGGACTTTCAGTGCAAGGTTTTTACCAATATTGGCAAAATAATTATTTATATAGTTAACCGATTCTAATGGAGATGATTTAATATTTAATAATTCTGTGTTGTCACTTTTACATTTATTAGAGTAGGTAATAGTTTTTATGTTCTTCCAAAGTAATTTATTATTATTAGTTGATTTAGTTATAAGTTCTCTTTCGTACTTTCTTTTTACTTTTTTTATTAAGTTATTGCAATAGTTCCTGTATCTTATAAACGTTATTTTAAATATTTCATTGTAAGGTTCTTTTTTACTATCTTTTTGCAATTTGTTGCGATTTCTGATACATCTTAAAATGCCTGGGGTAATCCATGGCTTGATAATGCGCTTACTATTTGGAATTCTTACAACGGTAGTATTTTTATTAATCGATTCTGATAGTTTATATATAAGAAGGTTTGTCAGGGATTCCGGATCGTTGCAAAAAAGTAAATCAGCTAATTTACTTTCAAGTAGATACGCATATGCTTTCTCAAAGTCAATAAAGGATTTAGTTTTGTTCACAATTGGGGAATCTTTTATTTTTGAAAGGGACAGAAATGTGGTAAAGTGATCTGTAACGCTTGTCTGCAAAATCGCAATGAAGGCGGATATCTTATGTTTGTTTAACTTTAGCATGAAGTGGTCCAAACAGTTTTCATTTCTAGTAGGCAATGTATGACCAGGCAGTATACCATACTGGGATAGTGTATTGAGGTTATTGAGTCTGTTTTTTTGGATAAAAAAGGATACGTGAGTCGATTCAGTATCCTTTTGTTTAATATTAATATTTATATCACCCGCTATTATTATATTTTTCTGGGCGTTTATGGTATCGAGATGGGTACTTAGAGAATCTATAAAACTCTCCGAGTTCGCGTTAGCTGGCGATCGATAGATGCACAAAACAGTGTTATTGAATATTTCAACTTGAAGGCAAGACGCATGCGTTAGTTTAATTTCCGTAACTTTAGATTTTAAATTATTTTTTATGTATACCACAACACCGTCATTCTGGTTTTGGTGATGTGTGGTAACGTAGGAGGAATAATTATATAGATGTGGTATAGGTTTTTCAGAACTTAATCTGCATTCCGTTAAAATAATGACATCAGTTTCAAACTTAAAAGTCGATAGGGTAATTATGAAGTTGTCAAAGTTATTGCGAACTAAGTGTTTAAGCTTTGACTTTGATATCGTGATCAAATATTATTTTTTACCCGACTATACCAAAGCCAAAGGAGGGTTATGATTTTGACAGGCTATGTATGTATGTATGTGGGCGTGTTTAAGACTCTTCCCTTGAAGACGTGTATTTAACAAACTGAAATTAACATCAAATACTCAGGTCTGGTACCCCTTAGAACATTGAAAAATTCAAACTTCTAGACGACGCAATCTAAAGATAAAGCCATTTATGCTCCGTTTGTGCGCATATTTTTACACTCGAAGGGAAATCAAAACCTATGGGGCACTTTCCGTTGATTTTGGAATTTGGCAAGAAGCCAAATTCCAAAATCATCGGAAAATGAGATGAAAAAGGTCTTATTGCACAAGCAAAAGAAAAAGTCTAAAAACTGGAAATTTGTGGTTACTTTTTGCGATTCGAAAAAATCTTTGAGAATCGATTCGGGAATCGAACATAGGTAAGTTTGTACGAAACCTTCGATGCGTGAGTCCGACTCACACTTGACCGATTTTTACTTTATATGTTATGTAATTAAGATGAGTCATTAGTTCAACGCTCTGATGCAACACCATGCCCACATAGTAAATATTAATGGGCCTACAGTAGGCATGTAACGATATAATAGCAGATAATGCATCTCCTCTCGTGGGTGTCAAGGCCACGAAGGGATTGTCTGACTTTGATGAGTAATAACTCAAATAAATGAGACTTTCATAATACGTTGGTTAATTGATATTATAGTTGCAGAGGTTTTATTTTAGGTGGGAAATCATCCAATGAACCTACGGTCTTGCTGATATCTCCCGTGGAACGCTACGCGTCGTCGATGACTTGGGCTCGGTCTGGATAGTTACCGGACGGCCGGACGGAAAGCTACCCATTGCTCGCTGTCCGCAGACCCACGCCTACAAAGGCTGGAAATTGAGGTCGGGATCCTAGCGACTAGGGCGTGAGGGCCGTTCCCAAGCGCGTGCGGCCACCTCCTTCGCTAGCATTACTGCTTCGTAGAAGGAGGCGAACGCCTGCCACCCTTCCTCACTCCGGACCATGGCCTGTACCAGGGCCCGGCGCGAGAGGTCGTTGACACTCAGTGTTATTGATATGCTCACACTTGACCATTATCTTAACTGGTGGAAAGCGATGATGTGTCATTGATGGAGCACGCTAGAAGCAACCTATTCACTCTTGACTTAAATACCTCTAGGTTGTAGCTATCAGGAAACACAGACTCGGGCAGGGATTCCATTCCTTATCTGTATGCACAATGAATGTGTTCCCAAAACGTTTAAAGTGTATGGGTGGGATGTCCACGTGGGTGACTTACGTCTGGTGTACCGATAATGGAACGGGCTTGGCGGAATTAAATTTTTAAGACTTTGAAGCTTCGACTCGACGACTGCATTATTATCCATGATCCTCTTGGCTTTCTTTTCAATTGCCTCAAGTGCATCAAGCTGGTATCTGGCTGATCCCTACCCAAAGATGAGAATAGTATCTACTCCATAAGATCGAACTTGCGCTTGATAAAGTTTGAGCTGCTGTTCTGGTGTGAATATTGGCTCTAGTACCGTAACTCGGGCGGAGCCGGAGGGCACAGACGCTGAAGGGGTGTCAAACCAGGCCCAAGTTTTTGATCATGCTTGGAAGTTAATAACATACATACAATCAGGGGCGCCAACTCCGTGGGTGCTCGTGGGCTCGAGCACCTATGAGAAATAAACAGTGGGTGCCGAGCACCCCAGAGAATAGATATCAAGAAACAGATCAATGATCGCCTTTTAGGCATGCGCGTTTTTTCATTACCCGACGACCCGTTTAGTGCAGTGTTTTATAGCGCCGGTTGAAACGCAAGATTCGATTCCCGCACCAACACAAATGTTTGTTGATGAAAATGTGTTGGGTCTGGGTGTTTGTGGTACCTTCGTTATTCCGCAGTATGTAAGTAGGACATTTATTTATTTGTCGGTCGATCTCTGTGCATTTCTCTTCTCACACTTCGCCACTTTTTCGAGTCCATCAAATGAGCACCCATGAGGTTTTCTAAAAGTCGGCGCCCCTGCTTCTATACTTGTTAATATTATCACACACCTAACACATAATCAATATAACATCTGACACACACCACACACACATAACACATAATTAATTATAACATCTGTATCCAGTTCGCAATATTGCATTTTTTTAATCAAATATTTGTAAGGTATTCAGTAAAAACAAATAATTTTCGAGTCATCAAATGAGCATGAGCACCCATGAGGTTTTCTAAAAGCCGGCGCCCCTGCATACAATAACTATTTTTATCGTGTGCCTAATACGGTTATAGACGCACCCTACCAGAAGTCACACGGTGGAGGTGTGCCCCGCTTGGGCAGAGCAACGCCGTTTCCTTGTGGGAGCGATCGGCGGCGGTGATCTCTCGCGCCCGGCCTTGATACAGGCCATGGTCCGGAGCGAGGAAGAGTGGCAGGCGGTCGCCTCCTTCTGCGAAGCAGTAATGCTAGCAAAGGAGGCGGCCGATCGCGTGAGGCAACGGTCCTCACGCCCTTACCGCCGCCGGGATTCCGATCCCGATTTCCGGCCACCGTAGGCGCCGGCTTGCGGACGGCGAGCAATGGGTGGCTCACCGTCCGACCGTCCGGTATCCGTCCGGAGCGAGCCCAAGTCGTCGACAGCGCGTATTGTTCCACGCGCGCCTCAGGGAGATGTCAGCAAATCGTAGAGGCCCAGCAGGGTCGAAGCCTACTGGGGCCATGGGTAGTGTGAAAACGAAACCCGGGGCCCTGGGACGAAGGCAACGAAGGAACAGGAGTGGGTTTTTAGTCAGTAAAAGTCTGACACTATGTCTCGCTCCGTCCAAGAGTCATCGTTTGTCATTAGATGATTTTCCCACCTAAAAAAAAAAATCCCTACCAGAAGTGCGAATTTCATGGGAACTCAGGGTTCCGGCGCCCACAAGAGGTGAATAACGGGTCGGTAGTGTTTGTTGAAGCGTCACTTAACGCGGACCAAATGTACCTTCAGCTACCTAAATGTACAGTAAAAGGGATGCCTGTAGCCTATCAACGGCCCTAGCTGTACCTAAAAATCTAGCCCTAACCATATAGCTACAATATATACGTTTATTTAGGTACCTATAGTGTGGGAAACTGGTTACCATGAGACCTAAGGCAATAGATGGAAGGTGGAAAGGATGACGGGTGTTTAGGATTGGATTTTCAAACTGCCGATCCGCAGCCTCACGGACTGACCCATAACTAAGGCTGGGTAAGGTAGCTCTGCTATCGGCAACCATTTATAAGCGCAGTAACACTGAGAGGAGTCGATGGTCTCATCGTAATAGTAGATTTTTTTTAGTCTAGTCTTTTTTCTATTTATTGTTCGAACCGGGTAAAAGGCTAATTACAGTACTGATTATCTCACAGAAAGCTATCTATTACAAAATAATATTTTGTTACCTACCATCACATTTCAATGACGCCAAATGAAAGTATTCGTCTTTACTTCACTTACAAGTTTATCTAAATGATCTTATTGGCAAACCAATCAATTACACATCTGTTACAAAACAGTTTGTGTTCTAAGACATGTCCTTGTAGCCATAGTGTTGCATTTAAACAATTATCCACTTATACGTCTCGATATCTGTGTAATTGGGAATTCGCGTAATCTTTTATGGCAACAGTTTTTCGACAAAATAACAAAGAAATAATGTAACAAGCAATGAAGATATTTGTCCTGCATTAGGACAAATACCTGCAGCGTTCTTCCCGTTAAATTATAATTTAGGTGTCACCAAGGCTCTTAATAAACTAGTGCGTCTCACCATCAACGATTACATCACTGCTTACCATCAGGTGGGATCGCAGTCAAGCTCTGGTTTATAAAAATTCATTTAAAAAAAAAACAAAGGATTAACTAATGATAAAAACGTTTAATTCGGAACTTGCCACATTTTGTTAGTAACAATTTAAACTTAGAACTAGTGTTAGTAACATAAAGAACAAATATAGATACCTACTTATTCCAAGCTGGGTGAGACACACCGAACCTGGGGATTATACACGCATAAATAAACTTAAAGTGTCTGTTTGTAATATCAAAATAATTATTTTTTACTAGAGAATATGAAATTATATTTGATACCTATAAAATAAATATTCTGTCAATTTACTTCACACCCTGCTGACACCGGAGCCGAGTAGATTAAAAGATCAAAGTCCGCTTACATTGACGATGTCATGGAGTTGATGAAGTTCAGAGGGCTTAGCCAAGTTGATAATCTACAATCGTTAACGCTAGTTGAAAACTTCAAATGTATGAGAATGACAGCATCTCAACGTTAAGTCACGTGGGTAGAACAAAGGAATCAGAGGCGTTACAGACTGTAGAAAGAGATTCGAAACGAAACGGTCGTAACTTGGCTAGGCCTGCTGGGCTAGTAAATATTATATTAGTGTCGTGCCAGCCACACGAAGATGAAGGAACATAATAACACAATTATATAATAAGCTTTAACTTAAATAGCTTAATCATAAGCCACAAGTCGCAAACAGCTAAGTTAGTTAAGTTACAAACGCTAAGCATGACTTGTACAAAAATAAGTTATTTTTATTGCGTTACAATGCAAATCGCGGCTTGAAAAACATCAACAGCTTTGAAATTCATTTGTGTGGAAAAACACTGCACTTATTTACTTAACCTTAATAATTTCATCTACTCACTTAAGCACGAGTTACTTGGTATCCTTGGAGTCGCCATTTATATTTTCATTGGTAGCAAAAACACGTTTGAGGAACACATTCATTGTGTATATATATATATTTTTTAATTTGTTTCTGTGTTTCCTTCTAGAATCTGGGATTCTTGAAGTAAATAATAAAAATAATAATTCTTTATTATCAGGCAACTAAGGCCCATAGAAAAAATACACAAATAATCTTACAAAATAATAAACTAATACATATATGTATAAAAGAAACTATAACAATTATTAAACTATACTATTGCACACGAAGTGACGGCGTCGTGTTCCGCTGCGAGATCGGTATCCGTCCACGAAATCGTCGATACACGACACCCTTCGGCCAAAACTCTCCTTTGAGGAAGGTGTCCAAATGGTGAGTCGGCACCCGCACCACAAACGACTTGAAATTAGTGTTATGGCGCGGCTCCAACTGCACGACTCTCAAAGTCCAGTTTGTCTTTACGCGTACATACTCCACGATCTCCTCAGCCTTCGTGGTGTGATGTAGCCTCGAAACGTACAGCTGCGTCGTAGGTAGTGCTGGACGCAGCAGCATGTTGGGTCCTGCCAGCGCGGTACCGCACTGGTTCTGACAAGTAGGCTTCTTCCTCTATTCTTCTCTACCTTAGTGAAGCCATTCTCATCGCTCTGTTTGGTCCCTTTCAAAGTCATCGATAGGCTAACTGGTGATCCAGATATAGTGAACACCAATCTAAAGAGCGTGGACCACAGGCGTAGGGTAGCCTGCATTTCGCTATTTAACAGGATGCATTTTGTAAAGTGTGCGCAGGAATTACATGACTAGATATTATTATTATTAATTAATTATTTCACAAAAATGTATTTAGATTAAGTTAGATTATAAGATGCCGAAAATAAGTCCTCTTCTCCGCTTATTATATCCTTCTTTTGCTGTGCCCGACAGGGTCCATGATTGTTTCTTTTGACAAATATTTACCACCTAAGTCTACATTGTGGAATGCAATAAAGAATTGAGTATTGAGTATATATTCCGCCATCACTGTTCCACCATCGGAGAACCTTACGTTGTTGACACATCTACGATCTGGACTAAACGTTTCGCTCCGTCGTTTATACGGCGTACATCGAAGGACTGGAACAATTTGCCTACTGCGGTCTTCCCGTACGATTATAATTTCGGTGTCAGAGATAGAGTGCTCTTAATAAACTAGTGCGCGACATTATAAACGATTGCATCACAGCTTATCATCAGGTGGGATCGCTGTCAAGCACCAGTTTATATCACGTGTGGGAAACACTTTAATTGTGCGTACAGCTAAGGAGTGGGATTTTCTGGTGTCTGTGTTTCCTAATAGCTACAACCTGGTGATATTTAAGTCAAGTTAACATTTCATCATCATCTCAGCCGAAAGACGTCCACTGTTGAACATAGGTCTCCCCAAGTGTCGCCATAATGACCGACCCTATGCGTTTCGCATCTATTGGATTTCCGCGCCCCTCATCAGGTCATTGGTCCATCTTGCGGGAGGCCCACCAACGCTGCTTTGCAGTCTGTCTGATGTTGAATCTCTTCGTATGTAATTCGCCTGTTTTCTTGAATTAATTTTTTTACTGCCAGCACGCTTTCTTCCGTGACAGTCGTCGTAGGACGACCATTTTGTTCATCCTCCCCCCAAAGTAAGGCGATCGCGTTTGAACTCGCTATACCAGCGGTAAATGGTTGCTTTTGAAGGTCCTTCATCCATAAAAGCAATTTGAAGTCGATCAAATGACTCATCAGGTTTTAGGCCACATGAAAATCATCGCACGAAAATGTTCTCGATGCAGATCCATTTTTAAATGAGACATGATAATTTAGTTTGGCCCTCGAAAAAATGTGGAGGGAAATTAAAAATTCGAACAATAGTATTTTTAATTTTAAATAACCAAAGTTTTTTAAAATAATTACACTGGCCACTTGTAATTATTTTAAAAACTTTGGTTATTATACATAAAAACTTTTTTTCGCAAAACTTTCTGAGTGGCCTGTTATTTCTAAATCAATCCGAAGATATCGCAGTTCAAAAAAATCCGTTATTTACAAAACGCTAATTTCATAGGACGAAAATATATTTTAAAAAATAAAAAGAAAGAAAAAAGAAACCAACTAAATCTCATTGCATTTTCCCATAAACATCAAATAGTTTCCCAGTCGTGAACCCTGCAATGCTACACGATACACGATGACCGCCCGATCCAATTACGCTGATATTCGTTTACTTGCCCCGCCAGTTATTACTATACGTAAACACTCTACACATAATAGTTTGCATAGTTTTGCGGTTAGGTTTGGGTACACTGAAAGCTATGCGATGCGACGGAAACCGCTAGTTATTACCTATACTCCATCTGTTTAGGTAGTTAACTAAACGTAAACAATTTTGATATGTCTTTTTATTGAAAAAAAAATCGTATATAAGACACACAAAGATTATTTAAATTTAGTTAATTACCAAACATCGGCATAGGTAAATAACAAATTGTAAACATTTTTAGACAAAAATTTTAGACAACTTTTAGATAAAAGACATGTCAAGATTGTACTAAACCGATGGAGTATAGATATTTTTGTGAAATTGTGTTGTATTGAATCTTCCTGCCCCTGTCCCATGTTACACAACCCGACCCCAAGGGTTGTGTGAGGAATGTTGAGAAAGTGATGGCGTGGAAGTTGATAGGATCCGTCTTGTCAATTGCCACGGCATCACTTTAGGATGAAGGGGAAAACATGCTGCGCTTGCGCCGCCACCAAGTGTAGGTACAGTTGGGCATGCTATAATCATGACTGCCCAGAGATCACAGTGAAGCATACGATAGAGGAGTGCCCCGCTTGGGAGGGGCAATACCATGTACTCGTGGAGGCGATCAGTGGCGGCGACCTCTCGCGCTGAACCCTGGTTCAGGCCATGCTCCGAGGCGAGAGGAAATGGGAGGCGGGGCGAGATAGAAAATATGATCTATTCTCAGACCTAAAAAATATACCTATAAAACATTTAAAGCGGTCAAGCCATAACACGAGATTTTTGTATATTAGACCAGCGACCTGCCAGCGGCTTTGCCCGCCATAACGGTTTTACCATACAAACTTTGGACCCCCGTGTCATCCCTTTAGAGGGTGTTTCGGAAAATCCTCTCTTAAAACTCGCCTACGTCATAAAAGGAAACCTTATGCGTTTCTTGCTCTTAGTTCCAGTAGTGTCGGCTATGCGTTGATATGTCAGTCAGTCAGTTTCGCCTTTTATGTATATAGGTCTTTTTATGTGACGCAACTCTAGGAGATATCTAATTTTTTCTATGTGACCTGTTATTTTTCCTTTAATTCTTTTTTAAATTGATATAAACCAGTGCTTGACTGCGATCCCACCTGATGGTAAGCAGTGATGCTATCATTGATGGTGAGGCGCACTATTTTATTAAGAGCCTATTCACTCTAGCCTTGAAGACACCCAGATTATAGTTGGACGGGAAGACCGCAGCAGGCAAATATTTTTTTTTTAAATTATTGATAGGCTCGCATTTGACCACCATCTCACCTGATGTTAAGCGATGATGTGGTCGACGATGGAGCACGCTTGCCTAGAAGTAGCCTATTCACTCTTGATCAGGAAATACAGACTCCGGCAAGGAATTCCACTCCTTGGCTGTACACACAATATAGTAAATGTGTTCTCAAAACGCTTTGTGCGTATGGGTGGGATAATAATTACATTGGGCTGCAAAAATAACGGGTCATCTTTGCGAGGCAAATTTTATTCATTCCACTATAGCACTCGCATCGCTTGCCCTACAGCACCAACTTAACTATTATAACATAACTCAGTGGTGTTATTTCAGCCAGTTACTGGTCACGCGTTGTTTTTTGCCAGTGGTAACGTGCTCCGATATGCAGTCAGGATTAATTGTATGACCTATATGTAGGGGTCGTTGCTACTACTAATTAAATAACATGGTAATAAGCGATTATTTATTACTTCAGTAAATTGCCGATATACGAAACACAATATTCTTTATTATACGTGGTCGCTTCGCGTGGCCTCATCGAAAGGGTTAAAGCCACCAGGCAACAGAAAGGGCTATGCTTGGAGTTTCCTTGCGTGATCGCGTTAGAAATGAAGATATCTGCAGGAGAACTTAAATGGCAGTGAGCAGGGCACATTGCTCACAGAACAGATACTTAGTCGATTGGGCCGAAAGGTTCTGGAGCGGCGATCGTTTACCGAAAGACGCAGTATTGGAAGGCCTTCCACAAGGTCGAGGATGGTTCCTGACAATTGGGGGAGGCTAATATACAGCAATGGACGTCTTTCAGCTGAAATGGTTTATGAATGATGATGATGAATATTCGTTATTAAATTGAAGTGACTGAGTGAGGAGCAGTGGTCGCCGAGTGGTAACGGCCCCGACTTACGAGTTGTAGGTCGCGGGTTGAAACCCAGCCAGGCGCATTACTTTGTGTAATTTATTTCATCACCACTGCTCTCAAAACGGTGAAGGAAAACATCGTGAGGAAACCGGCATGTCCTAGAACCAAAAAATCGAAGACATGTGACATTTACCAACACGCACCGGGCCCGCGTGGTGGATTACGGCGCATTCCCTCTCCTAGAGAGGAGGCCTGAGTCCCAGCAGTGGGAACATTAAAAAGGCTGATTATGCTATTTATGCTATTGAAGTGACTTAGTAGTCCTGAGTTGACACGGATACTGACAAATACTGCACTGACTGCGAAGACTATTTCAGGCACTAATCTGCATGGTTCTCATATTTACCATTACATGTTAACAGTATGGACTTTGAAAGAGATTTGGACTTCTGAGTTGGTTTCGGTGTTTCTTCTCAGGGTAGTCATCTAAAAAACACCAGCCTCATCTAATTTAAATAGACGAAAAAATTGACGTGTAAAAAGCCTATTCTATATTGTCAACTATATTTATTTTTAGGGTTCCGTTCCTCAAAAGGAGAAAAAACGGAACCCTTATAGGATCACTTTGTTATCCGTCCGTCCGTCTGTCTATCTGTCTGTCAAGACCCTTTATCTCGGGAACGCGTAAAGGTATCGAGTTGAAATTAAAACCATATACTCAAGTCTGCGGTCCCTTGAAGCTGTGTAAAAAATAAACTTCTAAATTAATGAGAAAAAAAGATAAGGCCGTTTGTCACAAAAAACGTGTATTTCGACACTCTCAGAGGAATTAAAATTCATAGGGTACTCCCCATTGATCTAGAATCCTGAAGTTTGGCTCAAAGCAAGGTATCAAAACACAAGTATAGGAAAAAATCTGAAAACTGTAAATTTGTAGTTACGTAACCAAAAAAAAATATTTTTTGCGATTCGGAAAACTCTTCGTAACTCGTTTCGGAAATCGAACTATTTTCATAGGTAAGTTTGTACGGAACCCTCAGTGTGCGAGTCCGACTCGCACTTGGCCGGTTTTTTTAGTTGGGAAATCATCAACTGACTTATCTCTAGGTATCTACGGTGGAACGAGAAAGTACTTTGAGCTTAATTTTTCTGTGTGGCTGATTTCTTGATAATTCAAAAGGGCCTGTAAATTGTTTATTAGAAATAGGTATACATATATGCTTCGAATGATTGTTTCATGGATTTTAAAAAGCTGTTGCACTAAGCTCACATTTTTCTAAAATTTTGCTATAATTATTTGTAAGGTATAATTATTTGTAAGGTAATGCTTCTTGCTTAGTGCCTTACAAAATAATTATAGCAATTGTGTAAGTTTGTCAATTATGTTTAAATTTTGTTTCAGTAACATTTCGCACTTTTCTACGATTTTGGCCACATATCATCATCATCGGATTCCCGCGACCCTCACTAGGCCATCAGTCCAACTTGTGAGAGACTTTCTAATGCTGCATCTTCCGGTACGCGGTCGCCGCTCCAGAACCTTTCGGCCCCATCGTCCATCTGTTCTGCGAGCAATGGACCCATTGCCACTAAAGTTCGGCGATTCTTCGATTCGATCCAATATTTATTACACCATGTTATATTTTTTCTCAAAAATATTTAAAAACACACACAAACGGTCACAAGTTGGACATCACCGACACTAAGTATAACACAGGTCACAGCAGGTTATAGCGGGCATTAGGTGTCAGCGCACAGCTGGGTACGGGAGCAAAACCACCCCTCATTCGCCCAGATGGCCCAGTGATCATGTATTTGTGCGGACAACCAGGTAACATAACAAGCTTATAACTTTGTGATTTATCATGATACAGTTATGAAATTTTGTACCTAGATTCTTTAAAATACTAGACACGTGTTCCGGGTTTCGCATATACTTTAAAACTAATGTTGTTTATTATACTTATTTAAGTAAGTTTATATTGTAGATCCAACCCTCGAATGTGATCTCTCTCTGTCACTCAAACGTTTGCTGGCAGAAAACTTATGGTTGAGTTAAGCTGGCCTGCTGTAGACCGTACATGAATGTTTTTGTGCACAATAAAGTATTAAAAATCAATTACTGCTCGTTAGTCTCACTAAAACCCAAAAAGCGGCATATATTCGGTTTTAATTCCTTTTATTTTGTGTTGTTTGTTTGCTTTAATATAGAGGTAGCTAAAAGAAAAAAACTGGGCAAGTGCGAGGCGGACTCGCGCACTGAGGGTTCCCTACAAACTTACCAATGAAAACAGTTCAATTCCCGAATTGAGTTACAAAGATTTTTCCGAATAGCAAAAAAGGTTTTTTTTTGGTGACGCAACTACTAATATATAGTTTTCAGATTTATTCCTATAACTGTGTTATAAGACCTTGCTTCATGCCAAATTTCAGGATTATCGGTCAACGGGAAGTACCCTATGAATTTTGATTTCATTAAGTTAGTGTCGAAATATATGTTGGTATCTTTTTTTTCGCAATTTAGCATCACTTTTTTTTTGACTGACCGACATTTTGACAATTCAAATGTGCCTGTAATTGGTCTATTTGAAATAAACGTTTCTGATTTCGTTAACTCAGAAGTTTGATTTTTTCACAGCTTCAAGGGGCCGCAAACCTGAGTATATGGTTTTAATTTCAACTCAATAACTCTACACGTTCCTGAGATAAAGGGTCTTGACAGACGGACAGACAGATAGATAGACAGACGGACCACAAAGTGATCCTATAAGGGTTCCGTTTTTTCCATTTGAGGTACGGAACCCTAAAAACAACAGTTGAAAAATTTAAAATTGACTGAAATATGGGAAGCAATTCCACAGGGCCGGAACCACGGGTGGCTGCGAGTAAGTACCTATGGGAAATTAATAATAATAATATTTTATTGGAACAATAAATTTGAAAGAATATAATTCCAATGTCATGTAATTGACAAGAAAACATGAAAGGTTCATTTTACAAAAGCCTCTTTAAGCCTTTATTAATAGCGGAAAGCGAACTATTATAATATTATTTGTATGCAAATGAGCAGAAAACTATTCCTCAAGAGCCCAGCGTAACTCAATAAAGAAAGAAATAAGGTCAATGGCGACTTCGACTTTGGCGACTTTCAAAGTATTATTATTAAATTAGTTGGCGAAGCTAGTTTTCTATGAGGGTTAGATTTAGTGCCAAAGTCAAACTTATTAATTTCGTCTCTTTGATAGGATCTTTAATCAACGATTGTTCCAAAATGTTTTCCTTTTTTAAGGTCAAGGAAATATTACAGGGTGTCCCTAAATACATAAATCTTTTTAGGGTACCGGACGGTCGGACGGCGAGCTACCTATTGCTCGCCGTCCACAAGCCCGCGTCTACGGTGGTCGGAAATCGGGATCGAGATCCCGGTGGCTGGGGCGGGAGGGTCGCTCCTTCGCGCGTGCACGTGCCGCCTCCTCCTTCGCTAGCATTACTACTTCACAGAAGGAGATGACCGCCTGCCACTCCTCCTCGCTTCGAACCATGGCCTGTAAGTGTACCAAGGCCCGGCGTGAGAGATCGTTGCCACCGATCTCCCCCACGAGGACACGGCGGTGCACTGCCCAAGCGGGTCACACCTCGTCATATTGTCATAGTCTCGTAATTAGAAATCATGTCAAAAATTTTGTAAATCACAACAAAGTACTATACGAGAAATACTATACGAGTATATGAATACATTTAAAACAAAAACGTCCAAAAACCACGTCCGTCGTAGTATTAATAATATTCTTTAAATTGTCATCATCTTCCTGCCCTTGTCCCATCTTATTTGGGGTCGGCACAACATGTTTTTTTTCTTCCATTCTATCCTGTCAACCGTCATGCTATCACTAACTTCCTTTTCTTTCATATCACTCTTCACACAATCCATCCATCTTTTCTTTGGCCTCCCTCTCCCTCTCCACCCATCCACATGTATACTCATAACTCTTTTAGTAACATGCGTTTCATCTCTCCTCTTTACATGACCATACCAAGACAAACGATTCCCTTTCAACTTTTCAGTCACTGGCGCCACTTTCAAACTTCCTCTAATATACTCATTTCTCACTTTATCCATTCTCGTCACACCACACATCCATCTCAACATTCTCATCTCCGCTACATGCAATCTTTTTTCATCCGTCTTTTTCACAGCCCAACATTCTGATCCATACAGTATGACAGGTCTTATCACGGACTTGTAGATTTTACCCTTCAACTTGGGGGGCATCCGTGGGTCACAAATTGTTCCAGTGACCTGTCGCCATTTCATCCATCCTGAATTGATCCGATTTGATACGTCTCGGTTTACCTCGCCATCTCCTTGGATAAGCGACCCGAGGAACCGAAAGTCGGAGCAGATTGGTATGGGCGTTCCAGCGAGAGCTAAGGGCATAGGACCGGAGAGACCACCGAAATCACAGAACAAGTACTCGGTTTTCGTTCTGCTCAATTTTAAGCCAACACTCTCCAGTCTGTGCCACCACACCTCCAATTTGCTCTGGACCTCTAGGCCACTCTCGGCAACCAGCACAATGTCATCGGCAAACAGCATACACCAGGGAGCCTCTTCCTGGATGCCCGACGTCAGAGCGTCCATTATCATCAGGAAGAGGTAAGGGCTGAGGGCCGACCCTTGATGTAAGCCGACAGCCACACTGAAGCTGCCAGTGTTGCCCACTGCAGACCGGACTTGGGTACTGCATTGGCTGTACATCGCTCGGATCAACTGCACATACTTCCCAGGCACACCTTTCTCCTTAAGGGCCCACCACAGAACCTCACGAGGTACCCGGTCATATGCCTTTTCGAGGTCAACGAATACCATGTGCAAGTTTTTATGCGCACCTCTGTATTTCTCGCACAGCTGGCGTATAGCAAAAATGGCATCCGTTGTACCCCGACCAGGCATAAAACCGAATTGGTTCTGTGAAATTTCACTCTCTTCTCTTAGCCTCCTTTCAATAACTTTCTCCCAGGCTTTCATAGTATGTGACATTAGCTTTATTCCTCTATAATTGTTGCATTCAAGCACATCACCCTTGTTTTTGAAGATGGGCACCAGGGAACTGTTGCACCACTCATCAGGTATGGCTTCTTCCTGCAACAACTTATTGAAGAACAAAGCTAACCACATCCATCCATCCACTCGCAGCAACTTCCACACTTCAACTGGTATTCCGTCTGGACCAATTGCCTTACCATTCTTCATTCCATTTATAGCTATTCTGACGTCATCCATACTAATCATTCTCACTAAACCCACGTTCACTGGTTTGCTCTCTAACATCCCATTCCAGTTGTTTTCCTCATTCATCAGTCTTTCAAAATAGTCCTTCCACCTCTCTTTGATTTTACTATCTTCTGATAGAATCATTCCAGTTTCATCCCTTATACATCTTATCTGACAAACATCTCTCGCATTTCTCTCTCTTGCTCTAGCAAGCCGGTATAGATCTTTCTGGCCTGCCGGACTATCTAGTGTGTCGTATAGTTTGTCCTGTGCTTTTGCTCTCGCTATTGCCACGGCTTTCTTGGCTTTTTTCTTTAAAGCATCATATTCACTTTTTTTTGCAGACTTTAAGCTAGTGTTTTCCGGATCTATACGCTGCCATTCCTTAAATTTCCTCTTTTTTTCTTTCAACACATTCTGTATATCTATCGACCACCACCATGTATCCCTATCTATTGTACCCTTTCCTCTCGTCTCTCCCAAAATATCTTTCGCTGCATGTCTAATACACTCAGCAATCTCATTCCAGCTTTCATTTATACTTCGATCATTCATGTCTCCCATTTCTATCATTTTGTCCACCACTCGCTCTCTCAATTTCTTCGCACAGTCACTCTTCTCTAGCATATGCCATTTTATTTTAGGAGGAGGACGCTCTTTGCTTTTTTTGTTATGTGTCTTGACTACTGACACCATAACCAGGAGCCTGTGCTGTGAGACTAGGTCTTCTCCTGGCAGCACTTTGCAGTCTTTGACGTGCTTTAGTTGGTTACGCCTAACCAGGAAATAATCTATTTGCGTCTTGTGGTTACCGCTTTTGTACGTGACCAGGTGTTCGTCTCCTTTCTGGAACCAAGTATTGGCTACTGCCAGGTCAAATGCAGTAGCGGATTGCAGCAGCGTCTCCCCTTCACTGTTCGGACTTCCAAAACCCCATCCACCATGTACTCTTTTATAAACACCTCTCATTCTTCCTACATGTCCATTAAAGTCACCTCCAACAATCAATTCCTCATGTACAGAGATGGCCATTAAAGCTCTATCAAAATCCTCCCAAAACTTCTCTTTCACCGTTTCATCGCATCCTACTTGTGGTGCATACACACTAACTACATTCAACATTACATTCTCTAACATAATCTTCACAACTATGAGCCTATCATTAATCCTTTGTACTTCCATCACGCTTTCTTTCAATTTGCTGTCTAACACTATTCCTACACCATTTCTTTTACCATCACTTCCACAGTAATAAAACTTATATCCCTCACTAATTTCTTTCGCTTTTGTTCCTCTCCATTTAGTTTCTTGTAAACACGCCACGTTTATTCGTCTTCTTTTTAATACATCCGCTAACTCTCTGGCCCTTCCAGTCATTGTTCCTACATTCCAACTTGCATACCTCAATCTCATTTCCCGAGCTAGCTTCTTACGTTGCCCCCGCCCGGGATGGTGCAACAACCCTAGTCCATTTCCCACAGGAGCCGGGTGCTGCCCCTGCGCGTCGCCTGTGGGGTACGCCCTAACCCTATCGCGCATTCCATTTATACTCATCATGTTGTAAGAGATATGGCTACTGTTTTACAGTCGGCCGCCTGCCTGACACTAACCCTCTTTGGGAATGCTGTTGCTGGTGGTTTACCCGCCACCACGCGGTGACCTGGGGTGCTTAACAGTCTCAAAAATGTCCCTTAGTCGCCTCTTACGACACCCACGGGAAGAAATGGGATGGTGCTATTCTTTACGTCCGACACCATACAGTATAATATTCTTTAAATTGTGACATTAAAAATTCTTACGCCGACTGAAAGTGTATCAAGACTGGCGACATTGCCACGTTGTAATAGCAAATTAAAGGTATTATTGGTATTATTGACAGAATGAGATTAGAATGCGGAAGTTCTTATAAATACGGGGCTTGTCTTATTACATAGAATGAACAACTAATCTAATAAACAACTACAAACTGAAAAGGAAAGTATGTACAAACGAGTATAATTAAAAGAACTGACTGGGCATCAAAATATTCATCCACGTCGTTGTCAAAAGGAACTGTGCCCAGAATGCTGGCAGCATTGCCATGTTCAATGGCAATGCCGATCCGTTATTTGATTAATGTATTTTTAATTTTGTTTATTTTATTTATTTGGTCTACCAACAATTGTTTACACTAACAACTTGAAACAAAAATAACATCTCTAGAAAACTTTAAACAGTGCAACAATTACTTAGAGGTAAACACCACATGAACTAAAAAAAAAATACATTAGTGTAAGCTTATAGGTACATGTAAAGCTGACATTCAAAAGAACAATTGAAAAGAACTGTAAGTACTTAGATATATAATTATTACTGTTAATATTTAGACAATTTTAATGCAATTACAACAAATCTGATAAACAGTTTACAATTTTAGATTTCTGCGAGAAAGAATCAAAGTGAAAATCAATTTGATGGCTACAGCTGTTCAAAACTCTACAGAATCTTGCGACTGGAGAGTTAGATCCTAACACCGTTCTTCTCTGCGGAGGACAAAGTGGAGTTATTGGTTTACGTGGAATCCTTGAAGGAGCGCGAAACTTAATAAGTGCAAGTAGCGTTGGTGAGTGCCTTTCAATATTTTACATGCAAAAGTTGCATCGTTTAAACGCCTTCGTTCATCTAAGCTGTGCATTTTGAATACCTCCAATCTGTTCTTGTAAGAATGCGTTTTTTTGGCGATACCTACAGAGAAAGCTAGATGCCAGGCAAAACGTTTTTGGATGCGTTCTAGCCGCAAACTGTGAATTTGTTCAATAAAGTTGAGTTCTCAACAGATTCTGAACAAAAGTAATAGCCCATCATGCCTATCTACTCCCACTCCACTATTGGGCCCAAAAATTCCTTATTTTTATGAAGTAAAACTTAGGAAGGTGTATATGGAAGGTCGCAATTTTGTTGATGGAATCTACCATAAAGGGACTTACCATGATGTGTTGTTGTTTGTTTATGTCAGTCATGCGAGTGAGAATGAGGGATGGAGTTATAATAATAATAATAAATTATTGATTTCAGATTCATCTTGCAATTACTGCATCCATATTTGTTAGTACAATGCGAGCTTACAAAATAGTGTTAGTAAAAAAATATATTTATTAATGGCTAAACAATAAGTGGCCAGTCCGGGTGGACTTCCCGATGATGGTGGAAAATCACTATACGACTGCATGCAGCCGTATCCAGCGAGCCAGCATCGGGGAGTCCCACCGGTCCGCCAGCGCGCGCAGGATGGTGTTGGGACTGTCGCGCGTACAGCGCATGATAGAAGCGCACCGTTTGTGCATGATGGCTGCGAAGCCTTCTGTGTAGGCCGCCGCGAACATCGTGGAGGCGCTGCAGTGGCGCGGCAGTCCCATCAGCACCCGGAACGCGTTATTGTATTAAACACGCAGATCGCTGTGTTAACCCACAGGCTCAGGTGTAAAAGGACGACAGTACGCTTTAAAAAGCGCAACTTTGACAGTCCCCGAACACCGTGGAAACCTGTGTGCTGTGTGTTGTGTCCTATATAACTCCAGCACTTTAACAGTTCAGTTAAGGTTGTAAAATGGATCGGGTTAAGAGCTAGTGGTAGCAATACAGACTTAGTACAACTACCTAAATTCGCGAAATTCGTGAGGTCTGACAGATGTATTGACAATAAGTACCTAATCTAACAATCACTGGCATGTAGGTACCAGCTAGATATGAAGGAACCGGAAGCGTGCTAATGGGTTCACGACCAGCTCCTTCTAGTGAGGCTTGGCAGCAAGCCAAGCTAAATGAAGACCACACCAAGGTCATTGGAGTCAAAACTAGTTTAAGCCATCTACAGTTGCTGTATCTAAAGTTACGGTGGTTTTTGTTCCGCCTTACTAAGTTTTTTCTTAAAATGTAGGGAACGTCATGCTCACGTCTTTACTTCCCCGAGAGATCTAGCAAAGCTGACAAGGCGTTTGTAGATAGTAGATACACCCTCATTTTGCTAGTTTTCTAATGATTCTTCGAGGGAAGGGGTTAGCTTATTGCCTACAATCTCTCAGCTGCTTAATCTTTTTTATGGTGAAATACTTTCCTGCCTCCGTCTGTCTCCATCGTAGGCGCGGGCTTGCGGACGGGTTCGCCGTCCGACCGTCAGGTAACCGTCCGGACCGAACCCAAGTCGTCGACGGCGCGTACTCGCGTTACACGCGCGCCTCAAGGAGATGTCAGCAAATTGTAGGGGCTCAGCAGGGTCGAAGTCTACTGGGGCCACGGGTAGTGTGAAAGTGTAACCCGGGGGGGCCCTGGGACGAAAGCAAAGAAGGAACAGGAGTGGGTTTTTAGTCAGTAAAAAAGTCTGACACTATCTCCCGCTCCGCCCAATAAGATGATTTTCCCAACCAATAAAAAAAAACCTCCCTCCGTTTAAGGGGAGCAGACGGTTATGTCGACTACTATAGTATCTATTAAAACTCCCCAGTCCCTATCACTACCAAGAGTCGGCCAAGTAAATTCACCCACCACTGGAGATTGCTCCTAGAGATCAAAACTAAAATTCTACTTTCAGTATCCCTGGGCCTATTCCCAACCATGTTGGGATCGGCTTCCAGCTTCCATTCTCTTTAGCAACATAATTCTTTGATACCATAATTTTTTTTAGGGTTCCGTACCCCAAAAGGAAAAAACGGAACCCTTATAGGCTCACTTTGTTGTCCGTCCGTCTGTCTGTCTGTCTGTCAAGACCCTTTATCTCGGTAACGCGTAGAGGTATCGAGTTGAAATTAAAACCTTATACTTAGGTCTGCGGTCCCTTGAAGCAAAAAAATCAAACTTCTGAGTTAACGTAAAAAAAAGATACGGCCGTTGTATGTCACAAAAAACGTATATAATTTCGAAGCTCTCAAGGGGATCAAAATTCATAGGGTACTTCCCGTTGACCTAGAATCCTGAAGTTTGCCATGAAGCAAGGTCTCATAGCACAAATATAGGAAAATATCTGAAAACTGTAAATTCTTTTCCGAGTCACAAAAAAAAAACTTTTTTGGCGACTCGGAAAAATCTGAAAAATGAATTGAACTGTTTTCACGGGTAAGTTTGTACGGAAACCTTAGTGCGCGAGTCTAAATCGCACTTGCCTGGTTTTTTACATTGCAAAAGCCAGCCCCAAAAGCTTCCGTCCAACCAAAACCAGTGTCCCACATACGAAAAAAAAGTAGCCCAAACGGAATGGTAGTTTGTGCGTAGTTGTGTCCATGACACGAGTGGCGCGATGGTGCGATACCACGGTCCGGTATTTAAGGAAACTGACCCAAGGACTCCGCCCGTCCTTGGCAGCACCGCACGAGTTCGCGGCCGGCTATTACTTAATGTATTGTTAAAGTTAGCTGATGTGGTGTGGGAATTTTGTAGTTAGCTGTAATAGTACGTGGGTAGTCCTTGTAGATCATTTATGTAGAAAATTGCGTATTTTTTGTGCAGACAGTAATAAATTGATTATAATAATAATATTTTTATTGACACTTCAAGACACAGTTATGAGTGTAGCTCTGACTCTTGTACTAGGATTTCCTGTATCACAAGAGCCAGACCTCTCAATATACAGGGAACATAACAGAGAAGTACAATGGACAAGGTCAAAGGGCAATTACAGGATTACAGAATTATAAAAAAGGAGTAAATTTCTAATTAAAAATATAAGAAAAAGAGAAAAAAAAAGTATATATAAATAAGAAGGTACTCCATGTGTAGGGCATGTTTAGTGTAGTTTAGAGTAGTGTGTCTGCTTGTGTGTGTGTGTGTGTGTGTGTGTGTGTGTGTGTGTGTGTGTGTGTGTGTGTGTGTGTGTGTGGGTGTGTGTGTGGGTGTGTGCATGAAGGTGAGTAGTGTATGTGCGTGAGGGTTGAGAAGTGTACTAGTCATTGTATCATTTAATGTTATCGAGTAAGTTTTCTGTTTCATTGTAGTCATAATTAATTATCAAGCCAGTGCATTATTGTTTGTTAGAATTGAAAGTATGTTGTATGTATGAAAGATTGTAGGTATGTTTTTTTTAGGTGGGAAATCATCTAATGACATCTCCCGCCTTTTCGTGTCAGACTTTTACTGACTAAAATCCACTCCTGTTCGTGGATTTGGGCCCCGGGGTTCACTTTCGCACAATCCATAGCCCCAGTAGGCTTCGACCCTGCTGGGCCCCTACGGTTTGCTGACATCTCCTTAAGGCGCACGTAACCGCCCGGAACTCTACGCGTCGTCGGCTCAGTCCGTGCGGTTACCGGACGGTCGGACGAAGAGCTTCCCATTGCTCGCCGTCCGCAAGCCCGCGCCTACGGTGGCTGGAAATCTGCGGCTGGGTCGTGAGGGGCGTTCCCTCGCACGTGCGGAAGGAGGGAAAGGAGGCGGCCTTTGCTAGAGTTACTGCTTCGCAGGCGCCACTCCTCCTCGCTCCGGACCATGGCCTGTACCAAGGCCCGACGCGAGAGATCACTGCCGCCGATCGCCCCCACGAGGACACGGCGCTCTGCTTAGGCGGGGCACACCTCTACCGTGTCCTCCGTGCAGTCCATACAATGGTGACACCCGGGCGTTTCTTCCGTACGAATACGGTGCAAGAACCTCCCGAACTTACCATGTCCGGTGAGGACCTGCATCATGCGGAAGGTAAGGACGCCGTGTTGTCTTTCCAGCCACTCCTCAAAGAGGGGACTTACCACCATAATTCTTTTTTTTTACTGATAGGCTCGCGTTTGACCCTCTCATCCATTTCAGCCGAAAGACGTCCACTGTTGGACATAGGCCTCCCCCAAGTGTCGCCATAATGACCGGTACTGTGCGTCTCGCATCCATCGGATTCCCGCGACCCTCAACAGGTCATCGGTCCACCTTGCGAGAGGCCTTCAACACTGGGTCTTCCGGTACGTGGTGGCCACTTCAGAATCTTACATCATCACCAAGTCAAAATTCTTTGACGGTACATTCGGGCCATATTATTTTCTTTTTACATATAAAAAAAACCACGACTTCTTTCGCGTAGAGATTAAGAACAATACTCTCCTTTTTGGGGCAAATTAATTAGATAGATATAATTCTATAATGTATACCAAAAATAAAAATTATATTAGGAACTTAAAATTAATAGGGTGTCACAATGGGCGGTCTTGTTGCTAACAGCGGTTTTTTACAGACAACCTTTGGATGGATTTCACAGAGAAGGAGAAAAAAGATAGATAGAAATATAGTTCGTGGTGTACTATTTACATATATACAATACATAAACTAATAAATTGTATATAATACAAACAATATTGTATATATAATTATGAAAGCAGAGAAATAATGTACTTAATGACGACGTTCAAGAGGAAAGGTCCTTAACCATATTTTTTTAAATTGTGAGTGTTTGAGCTTGCCTTACTGACACGGGCAAAGCATTCCACAGCCGCACTGCTTGAACTGCAAACGACTTGTCATAAAAATTGGTGGAGTGGCTTGGCATCTCTAGCCTCAAGTTTTCCGATGACTCAAGATATCAAATATCAGTGTCATGAATTATTAGATCTTATAACATAACGAATAGTAAAAGAAACAATAACAAAAATGAAAAGTAGCCTAAGTTACTCTTTGTAAGTCAGTTATCCGTCAGTGAAGGTTCTGTTAAAGTCCAGCCCTTTCGGAGATTTACCGGAACAAACAGACAGACAGAGAGACCGATATTGTTTGCATTTGTGTTTATCGTATATATTTTCATATATACAGTTAGTAAAAAAAAAAACATTTTGATATTACAAACAGACACTTCAATTTTTAGGGTTCCGTACCTCAGAAGGAAAAAAACGTAACCCTTATAGGATCACTTTGTTGTCCGTCCGTCTGTCTGTCAAGACTCGTCTAGACAGACAGACAAAGTAATGAAAAAAAAAACAGATCGTTTATGTCGCAAAAAACGTATATTTGGACACTCTCGAGGAAATCAAAATTCATAGGGTAGTTCCCGTTGACCCAGAATCCTGAAATTTGGCATATAGCAAGGTGCAGATATAGTACAGATATAGGAATAAATCTGAAAATAGTAAATTTGTTGTTACGTCGATTCGAAAAAATCTTCGAAACTCCATTCAGGAATTGAACTGTTTACATAGGTAGGTTTGTAAGGAACCCTCAGTGTGAGAGCCCGACTCGCACTAGCCCAGTTTTATTTATATGAATGTATAGATAGACTAGAATCAAAACTTAGACTTAGCGTCTAAAACATAACCAAAAGACACAAGTTCACTACCCCTACATCAAAAATCCGTTTTGCAAAACAATAATAATTGTAGACATTAGTAGAAGGTGACATTATAATAATGTTTCATGCCAAGACCCCATAAAGATATGGCGCTATGGTGCGGGTAGGCACCTATTGCTGTTATAACATTTGGTACAACTCGCCCCAATCAAATAGGGCAAGCTTTGGCGGAAAGTAACGGGGACATAGGATTGAGCATAGAGATTGAGAAATGATTTTGACGATTAGGATTCTGTCTAGATCAGAAAGTTGTCTGTTGAGCATAAATGGGCTGGTGCTGCAAAATGCCACCTGGCAGCTTTGGACTCGGTGGAAGGGCGTGCAAAGAGGCTAATTGGTGATCCAGATCTGGTTAATTCCAATCTACAAAGTCTTGAGCACAGGCGTAGGGTAGCCAGCCTTTCGGTGTTTTACAAGATGCATTTTGGAGAGTGTGCGCAGGAATTGCATGACTTGATTCCACCATCTCATTTCTACAATCGGACAAGCCGACGAACGGCGAGTATCCACCCTTACGTTGTTGAAACCTCTACGGTCCGGACCAAGCGTTTCGCCTCGTCGTTTATACCGCGTACATCGAGGGACTGGAATAATTTGCCTGTTGCGGTTTTCCCGTCCGATTATAATTTGGGTCTCTTCAAGGCTAGAGTGAATAGGCTCTCAATAAATTAGTACGCCTCACCATCTACGATTGCATTACTGCTACTTAGGTATTAGGTGGGATCGCAGTCAAGCACTAGATTATATCAAATAAAAAAATAAAAAAATTAGAATGTTAGCTTATGGATTGTCAGATTCAACAAGAAACATGACTGATATTTTTTTTTTTGAGGTTGATAACCTAATGTGCCCAGGGCCACTAATAGGTGAAAGACGGCCCTGATCATAACGATTGCATGAGTACTAGTTCGGCTTCTAATCCATAAAAGTATTTTTCGGAGGCATCTACGTGATTTTTTTTAATCGTGCTGAATTAGCTGTATTATGTTTTGAACATACTTTCTCTCTAGCTTTTATCCTGAAGAATAACATATATTTTTTTGGTTTTATTCACTACAGTGGATCATATTGTTTTGCGCATTATAAAACTCGCAATTAGGTCCTGTAGTCCCCCTTAACCTTAAAAAAAAACTTTGCTATGGACACTTGCGCCCACCCCTTTAAAGAATATGCTAGCAAAGGAGGAGACGGTACGTGCACGCGCGAGGCAATGGCTCTCGCGCCCCAGCCGCCGGGGGTCGCGGACGGCGAGCAATGGATAGACCGTCCGGACCGAGCCCAAGTCGTCGACGGCGCGTAGTGTTCCATGCGCGCCTCAAGGATATGTTAGCAGCCGTAGGGGCCCAGCAGGGTCGAAGCCTACTGGGGCCAAGGATCTAATTCTGAAAGGAAGACTCGGCCCTGGTATGAAAGGCAACGAAGGAACCGGAGTGGGTTTTTAGTCAGTAAAAGTCTGACACTATCTGCCGCTCCGCACAAGAGCGGGGGATGTCATTGGATGATTTTCAAACCAAAAAAAAACCCTTTAAAGAAACCAGGCATAAACAGCCAAGTCATTTTTAATCCTTAACGCGAGATGTCGCCGCCAGTCGTATGAAGTTAATTAATGGAAGTAGGGACGGAGTTAATTACTATAATTTATCAATCAAAGTGTCCTTGTTAACTTTGTGATACACCGATCAGTTACGTTTCTTTTTAGCATTTGTTTCTGCTGGGTAACAAAGTTGAAAAGACATTTAAGACACTAGAATTTGGAGGCCCTATTTTATTTATTTATTATTATTTATTTAAACTTCATGTACAATAGAGGTACAGAGGCAAATTTAGTGCAACATGGCATTCTCTATCAGTCAACCTTTGGGTTAAAAAAACCCTAATGTGCAGGTATTTCAGTCATTCTTTATTTTTCTTTTCTTTTAGGGGTGTCTACTATTTCAGTTCACTAGACACCCCTAAAAGAAAATAAAAATAGGCTATACGATAGAGAGTGTTGGTTTAAATTAAATGCCTTTTAATATGCCAAAATGGCTGAAAGCGAATATAATGTTAGATCTCAATTTATAAGCAAGTTTCTACATACAAACTTTCGACATCTGTTTCATCGTACTTTAGGGGATGAATTTTGGATATTGATTTCAGATAGAATCGTTGGTCTTAGTATGATCATATAAGGACGGATGAGTATACATGTGGATGGATGGAGAGGGAAAGAGAGGCCAAAGAAAAGATGGATGGATTGTGTAACGAGTGATATGAAAGAAGAGGGTGTTAGTGATAGTGACGGGTGACAGGACAGAGTGGAAGAAAAAAAGTTGTTGCGTCGATCACGAACACGGGACAAGGGCAGGGAATGATGATGAGAAAGTAAATAATTCAGAATCGAGCATACTTAATAAAAAGATCGCGGGCGTGAGGACAACGAGCAATAGGTAGTTCGTTGTTCGCTAGTCCTTTAAAGACCGAGACCAAGACGTCGACGTCATGTTATGTGCCATGCGCGCCTCAAAGAGATGTCAGCAGAACTGTAGGGGCCCAGCAGGGCCAATACCTCCTAGAGCCATGGAAAAACTTCTGAAAAGGTTAATCGTGGTCCTAGAACACATAGGACAACTGAAGGAGCATAGGTGTGATTTTAGTCAGTTAAAGTCTGAGTCTCTCGCGCTCCAACCTAGAGCGAGAGAAGGCATTAGATGATATTTTTTTTCAATGCAAAAAAGAAGCAAAAAAAACCTACTATACCTACGTTATGTTTCTACACCGTGCTTCAACAATCAGCCTTTTATATTTTACATTTTCAAATTTAGCTGGCAGTGTGCCAGAGTTCGTTTAGCTTAAAAGAACAGTCACTTCTTTAATTCAAGATAAGTATCAGAATTTTTTATTTAACACGAACTAAGAATTTTTCGTCTTGCCTAGTTAAAAAATTAAGTGCCAACTGTGAAGTCAACTGAGTGTATTGAAAATTAATTCTTAACTAGCGATGCGTCCCGGCTTTGTGTGGGTGCAAATATGAACATGCCTTACTCGTTTATCGTTTTTTAGGGTACCACTAAAGGAAAAACTGAACCCTTATAGAATCACTTTGTTGTCCGTCTGTCTGTCTCTCAAGACCCTTTAACGTACGCGCGTTGCAGTTGTAATCTCAGACCAATAAAAAAGTATAGACAGAACATTGCGCTCCTAAAAGTGTGGCACGTAATATGAAGCCAATCGGCAATATGAAGCCAGCCGCTCGGTAGTCTGCCGCTAGCAAGCGAGTGCGCGTGACGTTGTTTTGTTGAGATAATAATTACGAAATTATGCCGTCCTGTGTCATAAACTGCTGCAAGAACAATTCCTTTTTCCAAAAAAATGCTTTTGGGATTACTTTTCACAAGTAAATAACGTTTTTGCTGTATAAATTAAATAAATCGTAAAAATATCTGATATAATTTCTCGGAACACGCCATTTTGTCGGTGTTGCAAGTTAAGAACATTATTTATTCCCAAAAATAAGGGAAGTCGTAATTTTTTACGGACACTACAACAAAGTTAAACGAAACATACCAAATTGTGACATTTTTACGTATGCAGATGACACGGCATTGATCGTTCATGGTGATGACTGGGAGAGAGCTAGGCTAAGTACAGAACATTCTCTTCGTCTAGTGATGGACTGGTTTTCCTCAAACCTTTTAACGCTGAATGTGGAGAAAACAAAGGTTGTCTGCTTTTCGCTTCGTAACACAAACCTGCCTCCAATAGATTCTCTTCTGATAAACGCTCACACATGTTCAGAACAGAACACAAATGGTGCCTGCAACTGTCTCACTCTGTCCCTAGTTCCTAATACAAAGTACCTCGGTGTGATTATTGACGAGAAACTGACTTGGCGACCTCATATCGAGGCATTATCAGCCCGGATGAGGAAATTAATATATATTTTCAGAGAGCTTCGATACTCAGCTGATCCTGCAACACTATTTCTCGTCTACCAAAGCCTCTGTGTTTCAATTATTTCTTACTGTGTAACTGTTTGGGGTGGTACCTTTAAAACCGTATTACTCAAAGCAGAACGAGCGCAAAGGGCTATTCTGAAAGTTATGCTCTTTAAACGCAGAGATTACCCTACTGCCCAGCTCTACTCCGAATCCAAAGTCCTTACTTTCCGTCAACTCTTCATTCTCCGCGCTATCCTACGCTGCCATTCTAAGCTCCCCCTTGACGACAAACTTCTTAATAGACGCAGAGGACTCCCGGTCTGCAATCCTGTCAGGTGTCGAACAACATTTGCAAGTCGCCAATTTAAAGCACTAAGCTCACGCCTCTACAATAGAATAAACACAAAATTAAATATTTACACCTTTACTAAATTTCGTTTAAAATCCAGGATTAGTAAGTGGTTACAGGACTTAACATATGAAGCGACTGAAGATCTTCTCGCTGTTGTAAAGTAGCTTCATCGTTGTTTTACGGTTTCAAAGAATACCTACTATAAGGATAGACAGTTCTAAGTATAAGAGCCAGCATGTAAATATATATATTTATGTTATAAATTGGAATAAGCATTGTGATTTAGGAGGAATCAATGGACTTCCATAATACAGGCATTTCTTGCCTAGTTTGGAATCCAAATGGTCTCAACTAAATATATGTACCTATTGACTAAACTAAAAGATGCAACAGTTTTGTACGCAAGATTCTGTCCTCAATCTATATTTATTAAGTACCTACCTTTAACCCGATATTGTTTAGCTCTTGTGTGTTAATTGGATGTTTTTGGATCAAATAAATTTATTATTATTATTATTCTTTATTTACTTTATATACATATTTTGTACATTTTTAAATATTTCTTAAAACATAAATAAAAAAAAAACATTTAAAAATATAAAAAATAGTACCCCACCGGTATCGGGAACAGGGTCCAAGCTACCGGCGGTCAGGGCTCCAGAGAAAGGAACCTCCTAACGATACGAGCCGTGTCCAGGAGTACCGCTTTCTGAATCAAGGCCTTGATCCAGCCGCCTAACGCGAGCCTCCTAAGGTGTTGGTCGAGGCTCTTGGCTATTAAGCCATTGGCTGACACGACTATCGGTACAATGATCGCTGAGTCCACATCCCACATGTCGACAACCTCGCGAGCCAAGTCAATATACTTGATTTGTTTATCTTTCTCGGCTTTCACGAGGTTCTCGTCATGCGGAACGGATATGTCAACAATCATTGCACGCCTCTCGCTTCGGTCCACCACCACTATATCAGGCTTATTGGCTACAATAGTCCTGTCAGTGATGATGGACCGATCCCAGTACAAAGTGATATGACCATTATCAAGAACTGGGTCGGGCTCATACCTGTAGTACGGCACTTCCGATTCCACAAGAGAGTATTTCAGAGCAAGTTGCTGATGGATAATCCTGGCTACAAGGTTGTGTCTATGCAAGTACTCTCCGTTAGCTAGACGAGAACAACCAGAGATAATGTGACGAATTGATTCTCCCGGACGGTGACATGCCCGACAGATGTCAACCGTGCCGTCCTTCACAATAAATCTCCGGTAGTTATTCGTCATGATAACTTCGTCCATAATTGCACAGACAAAACCTTCGGTTTCCCCAAAGAGGTCACCGAAACGCAGCCAGGCTACGGACGCCAATTGGTCTACATCGGGTCCGTGAAAGGCCCGGAAAAAGCGTCCGTGAAGTTCCTTGCTCTGCCATACTTCCCTGCGATCGTTAGTGTCAAGCACTACCGGTTTACGCCAGTTCTCGTTAGCCAGAGAGAGCGGGGTGAGTCCCTTGTCCACTGCCACTACATCTCGATGCATACCCACGTCGGTAGCTAGGAAATATTCCCTGAGACTGCATACCTCGCGGTTGTGTAGGGTCTTAGCATTTAAAAAACCTCGACCTCCACACTTCCGCGGGATATACAGTCTCATCACCGACGATCGTGGGTGATGCATTCGGTATGCAGTCAGCAGTGTGCGGACCCTCCTATCCAGGGCGTCAAGTTCCGTTTGAGTCCATTTGAGTACGCCGAAAGAGTACATCAATACCGGCATGACCCAACCGTTGAAGGCACGCACCTTGTTTCCGCCTGAAAGAAGACTATTGAATACCTTCTTCAGGCGTCCAAAGAAACGTTCCTTCAACGATTGCTTCATGTCAGTGATATTGATGCCTAGAGCTTCCGACATACCCAAATACTTATAGGTTTCGGTTGGAGAGAGGGATCTCAGGTTTATGGAATCCGTGAGTTGAGTGCCCACGGATTCCACAACCTCCCCTCGTTTTACATGCATGACCGCACATTTGTCCACACCAAACTCCATCCTGATGGCACTACTGAAGGTTTCAGTTACCTTCAGTAGCTCCATCAGTTGCAGATTGTTGGGGGCAAAAAGTTTCAGGTCATCCATGTAAAGTAGGTGAGATATTACCTGACCACCTCTCTTCAACCGATAGCCTAGACCTGAATTCTCCAGCAGTGTGCTTAGAGGATTCAAGGCTAGGCAAAACCAAAGTGGACTCAAACTATCACCCTGGAATATACCTCGCTCGATCCTTACAGGTTCGCTATTCCTCTGGATATGTCGACATCCTGGATAGCGGAGGACCGTACTCCATTGCCTCATACACGACATCAGGAAGGTGCGTAGTGTTGTATCAATTTTATACAATTCCAGCACCCTCATGAGCCATGTATGAGGAACAGAGTCATAGGCCTTCTTATAATCTATCCAACACGTCGACAGATCCTTTCGGAAACGTCGAACCTGTTGGCTAATGGTCATATCAATGAGGAGCAGCTCCTTAGTACCGCGGGACCCGTTCCTACATCCATTCTGAGAAGGTGACATGATTATTATTATTATTATTATTATTTTTATATATTTTATTTATCTCAGGACCCTGAGGTCCTGGACCTTTGGGAGGCGTACGAGGAGCCGAAGCCAACTCGCAGAGGCCCTTTAGATAATTATAATGGAACATGATACCAACCGACGATTATCCCTGTACGCGCTATGCTAGTGCACCCAAGGACAACCCCCGGTTATTGAAAAACTGTTGCGACATATGGAGAACAAAGATAATAGGGCTATGGTTTTTGGAGTCTTAAGTGGACTGGTAACATGGAACTATGTCAAGACTATGGCCCCTGCCTGAACAACGTTATTAATATGCATCGAAAAAAGGCAGGGGGTGACTTGCACACTCAATAAATGGGCCCCCAAAAACGGCCGCTAGCACGAAGTGACGTAGCAACAAGATGGCAACATATCCTGAGGTGCTTGAGGAGTGGAGAGGTATACCACGGCTATCAGGACAATCCCGGAAGTACGGTCAAGATCCCTACCAGCACCTTACTGGATTATACATCCTTCTCCCGAGCACGTTTGCTCTTGCGAATCTCCACTCAAGCCAGCCAATAAAGGCAAGAGAGAGGTGGGAGCTCAGTTCCTCGTCAGTGTTCACTACGGCCGGCCAATAAAGGCAAGCCGGAGATGAAGAACAAGAATTCTCCCGGGAGATCGGGTCCGTGGGGTCGCTAATGCTCAACAGTTCGCCACAAAACTGCGCTGCGGATTGTATCTCTCTTAGTCTGGCCCCTCACCCTAGGCATATTACGGCAAAGCAAACTTCACCGATACAGACCTAGGGTATATTGGAGCACGCAAGCCCCACCACGACGTCAACGTAGAGATACGGCGATGGGGAACTTTTATTATTATAAGTGTTTTTTTATTTACAAGTACGGCGTTATCCAACATACGGTTACGCTGGATGACCCGCACCTAATCCGATTGTCGTTGGATATATATTATTATTATTATTATATGTAAGTTTTGTGTGTTTTTAAAACACTGGTATACTTTTCTTACATAATATCTATTAATACTGCAATATGGAAATATTGTAACATCAACCACTTTTTTTAAAAGAGTACCAGTAGTAACCATGGAGTTTCTTGCCGGTTCTTCTCCATAGGAAACGACCAATTTAGAACCATGCACAAGCTTCTGATGTTTTATAAGTGCCCATGTAGGCCTATGTGAAATAAAAATATTTGAATTTTGTTTTTTTTTTTAATTAGTTACAAATACTGTGTCCCCCAGTACTTTTCTTAAAATAGTAACTGTATGAATTGCTGCTTTTTTTTGTATTATATGAATGTTTATTCCTGAATCTAATTTGTCACAATATCTATGTACGCTCTTTGCTACTACTCCTGTCGCTCATACTATTGGTATTACTTCTCATGGTGTGTTCCACAATCGTGTTGCTTCCCCTTGGGAAGATTTGATTGGTAAAATTTGAATGGGCCCCGACTGTGAGTCGTTCTGTTCTGCATTAGAATGTATGATTTGTTTTATGTGTGTATCGATTATAAAACTATTTAAATTGTGTAGTTATTTAGTATTACATAACAGAATTCTAAACTACTGGGCTTGTTTGTTTCTTTTTAGTTTTTATTATTTAAGTTAATTTTTTTACGTATTTTTTAAAATTAGTTTCGACGCAGTCGGGTTTTTTGTTTTTCTTTAAATATTTTTATTTTTTATTTACGTATATATTATATCCGGTCTATTATGTGTAACTGTAACATCTGTCTGAACTGGGATCTCTCACATTAGCTTTTAATTATTATATTACTCTAGTACTGCTGGTAATATTGATACGGATATCATAATTAATTTTTAATACACTCTTAGTTGTGTGGTTAGGCATTAGTTCAATCAAATAGGGTTCCTAGATCAGTCTTTATTTTTTTTCAGTGCAATGCTTTCTTATAAGAAATTACATTGGTTTCCTGGTAAAGTACATGTATTTGATTGGTTATTGGTCAGTAGTGAGAAGCGATTGTTGATGGTATACCTACTAGTACTAGTAGGTAGGTAGCGGTAGGTACGTTGTGCAACGGTGCACGTGCTATCGATCCTACACGGTGGAGAGGCGGTACGGATAGCAAATTGGGAACGAGATTTTTTCTAGTACTCAAAATATATTTTCAAAACTTGCTCAAAAACCCACTTTTAGGCACGCAACTGACGGTTTTTCGCACTAGTGTGGAAAAGTGCGCGTGCTCGCCCCCGCCACAATTTTATTACATAGATCGTATCAAGCTGGGCGCGCTTCGACCCCCACGAGGCGCGCGTCAACTCGCATTTATTTGTCTTCGTTAGTGTATTGAAAAATGTCGTTTGATACACGTGGAAATTTGTCACTGCCGCCTTCGGCTTCATAACACCCTCGCCAAGGCTAGGGTGAATGCCGCCTCGGTCACAATGACAAACTTTCTCCACTTGTATCAAAATGTACTATTTCGTATTTCATGATGATTTAAAAATATACATAAAAGAAAATTTCTAAATACAATAAGTTGACATTCACAGGACATTCATCACACTAATATTTTAAAGGCGAAAGTTTGTGAGTGTGTGTGTGTGTTTGTTACTTCATCACGCTCGAACAGCTGAATAGATTTCGATGAAATTCGGCACACGGGTAGACCATGCCAAGAATAATATACTTTTTATCCCGGGAATATGTTTTATGGGACAATTTTCTATTTTCACGTGGTCTAAGCAGCTAATGGTGAATTAACTCAAAAACTAGGTACTGGACATAAGCAATTATAATAGGTCTTTATCTATGAAATTGGAGATTTTTAAAACGGGTTGCTTTGAAGTGTTATATCATTGGATTGACTTGGATTCATAAGTTCAAATAAATTTTATATTAAAGGTATGTTATTCTTCTTTTGAAATTAGGTATTTATTGGTTTCTTTGTGTTTTGTATTTTCTGTAATATCGCAGTACTTATAACCATTTTTGTATGAAATCTAAGAAAACTCGCATTATTTTGTAATATGAGTTCTACCGTGGAAACAATGGGACTCAAGTGATATGCAATATTGATGATGTATACGGACTTAAAAAAATCTCCAATTTCATAGATAAAGACCTATTATTTTCTACTTTTAAGCGGCCGAAGCCACTGACAGAAGTTAGTAGTTTAGTAGTCAGTTAAAGAAAGAAGCTCTTGGGCCGTGGGGTCCGAGTGCTCATACGCTTTTTTAAAGAACTATCCAAACGCTTAGTTGACACTTCACGTGACACAAGGGCTGGCTTTTACCTCGGTCAGAGATTAAGGATTGCCATACAACGTGGCAATGCCGCTTTTTGGGCACACTTCCAGTCGACAGCGATGCGGAGGAGTTTTATGACGCCATATTTTAGTTAGGAGTAGCCTTTGGTGTATATACAGTTTTAATTAGTTAAGTGTTTTTGAAATAATCGTGTAAAACATATTAAGTATACATAAATAAAATTAGTTCCCTCTTAAATAAACTATAAGATAAATAAAAATTATAGTAGAAGAAATTCATTTTACTTAAACAATTTTGAAATTTACTGATATTAGAAAGGTATAAGGCACTAAGTTATTTCGTAGTATGATGTATGTTCGTATACATGGAATGTAGGTATGTATTTTAATTTAACTTTCAAATTATCATAAAAATCTATAGAACAATCTATAATTTTCAAATTCATAAATGTAAAAGCTACATAAATGCATTAAAACTAAACGTAAATATTGCATGTCTCATCAATCACGATACTAGAAAAACCTGTAAAATATGAAACACTTAAACATGTAATAAGTAATTTGCTGACGTTACCAATGACGTTTCAATAACAAGTTCAGGGACTTAATATTCAAAGAACCGAAGAAAGTTATTATTTTGTTCAATAAAAAGTAAACTATAAACCTTCGGTCGATTCCATTGTTTAGAAGCCATTGTTTGTTTTGTATTTATATATTTGGTGAGGGGGTGAGGTGAGACATGTTTTATTTCGATATAGATAAATACTCTTTTCTCTCAGAAACTGACTGCTGCCAGCTAGGGTTGCCAGTCCCCTTAGCCAAGTTACAAACGTTTCGTTTCGATTCTCTCTTCGTTGATCGCCTCGAGTAGGCCACGCCTCCGATTCCTTTGTTCTGACCACGTGACTGTCCGGCTTTATCCGGACGCCTGGCAACGCTACTGCCAGCAGCTTCACCCGCGTGATAGTAAAAAATTATCCTAAGGAAACATACTCCCAGGATAAAAAATATCCCAGCTATTCCAGGCAATGGGCTACCTGGTCCCGTGTGCCAAATTGCATCTAAATCCGTTCAGCCAGTGAAGTAACAAGCATACACATACACTCGCACACTTTCACCTTTATAGTATTATAGCATATAGCATATTCAGCCTTTTAATGTTCCCACTGCTGGGACTCAGGCCTCCTCTCTAGGAGAGGGAATGGGCCGTAATCCACCACGCGGGCCCAGTGCGGATTGGTGAATGTCACGTCTTCGAAGTTTTGGTTCTAGGACATGTCGGTTTCCTCACGATGTTTTCCTTCACCGTTTTGGGAGCAGTGGTGATGAAATAAATTACACAAAGTAATGCGCCTGGCTGGGTTTGAACCCGCGTCCTACAACTCGTAAGTCGGGGCCGTTACCACTCGGCTACTTATAGTATTAGTGTGAAATAAATAATTAGTTTCGGCCAGCGACTTCGCCCGCGTGATAGATTTCTCCATACAAATTTTAGAACCCCGTTTCATCCCCTTAGGGGCTTGGCAGCGATCTCTCGCACCGGGCCTTGGTACAGGTCATGGTCCGGAGCGAGGAGGAGTGGCAGGCGGTTGCCTCCTTCTGCGAAGCAGTAATGCTAGCAAAGGAGGCGGCCGATCGCGTGAGGCAACGGTCCTCACGCCCCAACCGCCGCCGGGATTCCGATCCCGATTTCCGGCCACCGTAAGCGCGGGCTTGCGGACGGTGAGCAATGGGTAGCTCGCCGTCTGATCGTCCGGTAACCGTCCGGACCGAGCCCAAGTCGTCGACGGCGCGTAGTATTCCACGCGCGCCTCAAGAAGATGTCAGCAACCGTAGGGGCCCAGCAGGGTCGAAGCCTACTGGGCCCATGGGTGATGCGAAAGAGATCCCCGGGGCCCTGGAAAAAAAAATGGCAAAGAAGGAACAGGAGTGGGTTTTTAGTCAGTAAAAGTCTGACACTATCTCCCGCTCCGCCCAAGAGCGTGCGATGTCATTACATGATTTTCTCACCCGAAAAAAAAATCCCCTTAGGGGCTGAATTTCAAGAAGTCCTTTCTTAGTGCTCGCCTACGTCATAAAAGGAAGCCTTGTGCGAAATTTCAAGCTTTTATTCCCAGTAGTTTTGGCTGTGCGTTGATATGTCAGTCAGTCAGTTTCTCCTTTTATATATATAGATTATAAAAAAACTATAGCTGACCTGGTAAACGTTGTTTTGCCAAATTACTTCGGAACATCTTTTGATAGAAATAATTTGACGTCTTGGTGATCCTAGGCGTATAAAAATAGCCTGTGATCTTCTTAGTAAACACATACACAAAAAATATCATAAAAATTGGCCATGCTGTCGACACGAGATTTTTTTACACCACCTGCTCGATAATGCCCGTTTATATGTCATACAACCATCACTTAAAGCAAGTCATTCTGTCCCTAGGGAGATAATGTAGTATGTGCGATCCCTAGGGAATAATGAGATTTGAATTTGGAACGTCAAAAACCGTCAACATTAAGTGAACTAAAATGTACGTGCATCAAACAAGTTTATTCAAAATTCATACTTCTTCTTCTTTTCGATTCGATGGTAAACTCGTCAAACTGTTGGGGCCCAATAGGTGGCTACATTAATAGCAGCATCGGTAGCACTCATCAAATCCTCCAAAGTGCAATGCTCGGGAGTTAATTATATAAATCCCTCACTGTCGTTCGGGATTAAAATTAGAAACCTTCGTTTCGTTCGGAATACAACATGCCGCCCGCGACTCAAAGACACTGCTTTATCCCCTAGTCACATAATCTACTATTTTAATATTAGAAGATATAATGTGTGTTCTGTTTTGTATAGTAAGACTTTTTCAATAGTAAGAAAGTTAATATTTATGTCAATAAATCACAAACTTCAATCATTATTAAATCGTTGAATTTCTTTCAAAAACCCTAACGTAAAATTACGACTGATTCACTCCGCTGTTTTGCTAACGCTACCAATGACGCGCCAGTATCAAGTTCAGTGACTCAGTGAGTCAAGAGTAGGAGCTGACTCAGTAGAAATGACGACTTACCACTTATATTAGTACCTGAAGCTATTAAGGGGTTGAAAAGGTGCTTCAAATTGTATATTTGTGTGTTTTGAATAGACGCTACCATTTCGCTAACCTGTTCTTGGAACAAAATTATTAATTTAGTAATGGTGGTGGCTTCACCCTCGTGGAAGTCTCACTCATGAGCAAAGAGAACGTATATTTGGGATAAAAACTATCCCATACCTATTTTATTTCAAGGAATACCTATACCAATCTTTATTCTTAAGGGGGTGCAACTCGACATACATTTTCACTGTTTTTCATACAATCGCTCTTACGCGATTATGACGGTATTACACATTTTTCATTAGTTATTTTGGAAACACAGTATCTTGTGGATATTATCTTGGCTTCTATTGAAATCAATTTATAAATTTGTGTAAAATTAATCCAGTAAAGACCTCTGAAAATCAGCAATTTTGCATGAACTTTGACACTTCATAATTTACTCAAAAATTAATAAACTCAAAAAATATATTAACAATAAAAGCCTTGCAAATTTAATCAAGATGAAATTTTTTTTCAAAAATTTTAAGGGTTTAAAAAAAACACGTATTTCCTGGAACAAGTTTTGTGAAATATTCGAATATATCACGGAATTACCGAATGCCAACAGAATTTTTTAGGCGTTATCTCTCTTTTTTGCATTGCCTCTTCATCAAACATTGCGTTGGAGGATGCAGCAAGCTTTTAAACCATGCTCGATTTTGACGATAGGCGAGTGGAAAAGGAGCCTCTTAATATTACAAAATTGAGATGTTCTCGATAAACTCAAAAACTACTAAACGGATTTTCATGCAGTTTTCACCAATAGACGGAGTGATTCATGAGAAAGGTTTCAGTATCCGAGAATTTCAAAGATTTGTAAAACCCGCTCACAACTAGGGTGGGTTGTTAAGTACTAAATATATTCCGAAATTGGTTTGCAAAGGGCAACTGAAGGAACATAATAGAGCATTTCAGTCAATAAAAGTCTGACAGTCCCTCTCGTTCCGCTCAGAGCGGGAGAAGTTTTTCGATGATTTCCCATCACAAAAAAAGAGGTAAAAGAGAGGTAAAGAGGTGGTAGAGGCATATTAAGAGACAGACAAAGTTTTTTTCACATTCAGGTAAAGTATTAATACTCGTATAAAGTTGTTGTGGTTACCTACCTATTTCGATGATTTATTACATCACCACTGCTTACAAACCGTTGAAGGAAAACATCGTGAGGAAGCGAAATATCCCAAAACGGTAAAGGAAAAACATCGTGAGGAAACCGGCATGATATTTAGGTTTTCGATGTTAAAGAATAAGAAAAATATTACAAAAGAATGACAAGGCGGTAAAAATTTAATCAATATACCAAAGTAATTAATAACTGCCCAGTTAATTATAATCATAACAAGCATAATAATCAAATTTATAGTGTTCCCACTGCTAGGATCCATGCCTCGGAGAGGAAATGGACCGTAATCCTCCACGCGTGCCTAGTGCGGATTGGTGGATGTCACATGTCTGTGAATTGTTTGTTCTAGGACATGCCGGTTTCCTCACGATGTTTTTCTTTATCGTTTTGGGACATTTCACTTTCTCATGATGTTTTCCTTCAACAGTTTGAGAGCAGTGGTGGAAATAAATTACACAAAGTATAGCGCCTTGCCTGGTTTGAACACACGACGTATGGCTTGTAAGTCAGAGCCGTTACCACTGGACTACCACTGCTCCTGGTAAGTTAGCATAGCATAGTCGGCCTTATAATGTTCCCACTGTTAAGACTCAGGCCTCCTCTCTAGGAGAGGGAAGAGCAGTAGTGGCCAAGTGGTAACGGCCCCGACTTACGAGTTATAGGTCGCGGGTTCAAACCCAGCCAGGCACATTACTTTGTGTAATTTATTTCATCACCACTGCTCTCAAAACGGTGAAGGAAAACATCGTGAGGAAACCGGCATGTCCTAGAACCAAAAATTCGAAGACATGTGACATCCACCAACCCGCACTGGGCCCGCTTGGTGGATTACGGCCCATTCCCCCTCCATTTCTCCTGATAAGTTGATTGTGATTAATTGTATAGTATATTCTGTATTTAATGTTTGTAATTAAATATAGTTTGCATGCCCTTGTTGGAAAACATGGAGAACAATAACTTACTATGTTATGGAAAACATCGTGTTCCAATAAGTTACTACATACGAGTATGTTTGTAAAGAAATACATGATTTGATTTTAATGTTATGTCATAAGTGTTCCGTCTGAAGATCACGTCAAGTCTTCTTTGTAATTTATTACTGAAATGAACAGACACTGCAAAACTATTGAGGTTCGATATTATATTAATCATAAAAAAAACTTTTTACAAAAAAAATACAACCGACTTCAAAGTAAAAAAAAACACTGAAAAGTGCAAATTAACTTTAATTTCGGAAGTCGGTGTTTCTATAATAGTTTTGTCTCTTCGTTATTTAACACCGACTTCCGAAATTAAAGTTATTTTGCACTTTTCAGTGTTTTTTTTTACTTTGAAGTCGGTTGTATTTTTTTTGTAAAAAGTTTTTTATTTTACACTTTTTAGTTATGGTACCACCACTAAAATGTACCCCTCAGCCAGACTTAAATACCTTATAGCCAGAGTGCATCTCATGACAATTCTAATAATCCCAAACACGGTTAGATTACATTAATTTATTACAGAGTTCCGGTGCCTAACTTCAGGCTTCATCATCAGATCAGTTCGATATATTCCCCCTCTACTTTCAGTCAGTCATCGACTACACGTATAAACAAAGCAATTTTACTTGTTACGACGGTTCTGCTGTGATCCTATGAGGAGTTCTGTTCCATATCTTCGAAGTTCATAATCAGATCATAACAATATTTCTATGGGACCAACACGGAAGCATAACCTTTCAATAAAAATAAAAAAATTCAAAATCGGTGTACAATTGACCGAGAAATCGGTGAACATACATAAAAAAAAAAATTAAAAAAAAGCATACATACAACCGAACATATAACTTCCTCCTTTTTGAAGTTGGTTAAAAATAAGACATCTGATGTACACAGGCGAGCTCAACCCACAATTGAGTTTTCTTACAGTAAACCTTATTGGTATAGATAAAAATAAATTTTGGCCATAAGGATATTTATAGTTATCCTAACACAATAAAACTTAAGCTTTCATTATTTATAAAATTTTAGATCGCAGTGTAAGCGTGAGTGTCGCTTACAATGGGCCTCATCAGAAGATTTAAAGTCACCCAGAGGGAAATGCCAAGGGCTATGCTCGGAGTTTCCTTGCGTGATCGAATCAGGAATGAGGATATCCGCAGGAGAACCAAGGTTACCGACATAGCACGAAGAATCGCCCAACTTAAGTGGTATTGGCAGGGCAAATTACTCGCATAACGGATGGCCGTTGGGGCCGAAAGATTCTGGAGTAGCAACCGCGTACCGAAAGACGTAGCGTTGGAAGGCCTCCTACAAGGTGGACCGATGACCTGTAAGGGTTGCGGGAATCCGATGGATGCGAGACGCACAGGACCGTTCATTGTGGTGACACTTGTGGGAGGCCTATGTCCAACAGTGGACGTCTTTCGGCTGAAATGATGATGATGATGAGATCGCAGAGTAATGTTACGCACGCAATCCGTTAGTTTAATACCTAGTATACTGCACTCCATGACGCTCCGCTTTATGACGCGAAAATAATGTTTAAAATAATTAAAAATACTTCAGCTGATCGTCAGTGAAAAATGGTTTTTACCTCGGTATTTCTAACTAGCATATAATTTGCAATAATTATGGCAAAATATTTCACAAAGCCGCGACGGTCGTATGCACTATGACTGTATAAAATTAACTTTTAAAATATCGCCTAATTATTTTTATACTAGGTATGCCAAAAAAACTTGACTCCTATGCAAACCGGTATGTCATTAGATTGTATTTGATTGGCTAGAATGAAACTTCACTACATAGTATAAAACAAAGTCGCTTTTCGTGTCTGTCTGTCCCTATATATGCTTAGATCTTTAAAACTACGCAACGGATTTTGATGCGGTTTTTATTAATAGATAGAATGATTCAAGAGGAAGGTTTACTCGTATGTATATAATGCACGCATAATAAAGAAGAGAAACACTGAATTTTAGATGTTTCTAATGTGATGTCGTAAATAAACAAATTTTTTTGTGCTTACATTGCAAACGCTGGCTGAACTCTACGAGGTAACTCAAAATAGTGTACTACAGTATTGTTCACCATAAAAAGGTCTACAAAAAAGTCCACGATGATAAATGTCAATCTCTTAGGGATAACCTACAATAACCATTTTTTATCCTTTACTTTTTACGAAAAATAATGGCTTATTTACTAAACAATTTTAAGCAATACAGCATTAATCTTTATCCAATTAAGTACCTTCAATAAAATGTGCATTTAATATAGATCAATATAGCCCTTTGCAGCGTGTAATTTAAATGAATATTTTCGAAATATTACAGATGAAATTGATTCTACGTTTGTTACCTCAGAACTCCGTCGTTTATGGATCGACTTGCAACTTTTTTTTTCCCTAATAGGATATGCTTTCAGATTGGTCCTATTTTTTTCAAAATCCAGTTCTGATGATGAAATCCATAAGGAATCGAGGGAACTCCTCAAATATTCTAGGCAACTATATAATGATTTTAGTATTTTCATCGAGAACTTAAGCATTTACAGTCAAAAAGTAACGTTTGATGAAGTGGAACTGATGAAAAAGACCAGAATTGGCCAACGGAACTTCACCCCTACATAGATATCACAATGAAGATAGTTAAGTACCTAACTATGACAATGAATATAAATAAATGGTTCTGAATAGTTATGTTGAAAATGGTAGCATCAAAGTGATCTGATGATGATGATGGAGCTGGAAGATAGGCACTGGAACTCCGTAATTAATTAATGTAACCTAACCGTGTTTGGGCTTATTAGAATTGTCATCAGATGCACTTTGGCTATAAGGTACTATCCAACTGACCTGATAATGGGGCTGGGAAGTGGATAGGGACTTCATAATAAAATAATGTATCCTAGCAGTGTTTGGGTTAAATCGAATTGTCATGAGAAATAGGTACTCTGGCTATAAATGTATCACAACTAAAAAGTGTGAAATATTTTTTTTTTACAAAAAAAAAATAACCAACTTCACCAGAAAAAACAAAACACTAAAACGATCAAAATAACTTTAATTTCGGAAGTCAGTGTTAAATAAGAAGCAGACAATACCAGAAACACTGACTTCCAAAATTAAAGTTATTTTGATCATTTTAGTGTTTTGTTTTTAGGGTTTCGTACCTAAAAAGGAAAAAACGGAACCCTTATAGGATCACTTTGTTTTTAGTCGGTCTGTCTGTCAAGACCCTTTATCTCGGAAACGCATAAAGGTATCGAGTTGAAATTAAAACCATATACTCAGGTCTGTGGTTCCTTAAAGCTGTGAAAAAATAAAACTTCTGAGCTAACGAAAAAAAAAGATACAGACGTTTATGTCGCAGAAAACGTATATTTCGACACTCTCAAGGGAATCAAAATTCATAGAGTACTTCCCGATGACCTAGAATCCTGAAATTTTGTATGAAGCAAGGTCTAATAGCACAAATATAAGAAAAAATTTTAAAACTGTTTTGTAGTTACGTCACAAAAAAAAAAATTTTGCGATTCGGAAAAATCTTCGTAACTAAATTTTGAAATTGAACTGTTTTCATAGCACCCTCAGTACGTGCCACTTGCCCACTTTTTATAATGGAGTCGGTTATTTTTTTTTTTGTAGAAAGTTTTTTCCTACAGAATTTGTTAATTATTTTTTTAAAATTAATTTTAAATTAATTTGTTCTTTGAACCCGTCTGGACTCCCTCCTCATAAAATGATGTTAAAAATAGGTTGTCCTGTTATTTTATTAAAAAACCTGAATCCATCTAAACTTTGCAATGGCACGCGTTTGCTGGTAAAATCACTAAAAACTGTCATAATAGAGTGCACAATACTCACTGGATGTGGTACCGGAGATGTGTGTCCATGGAGTTTCTTGCACATTCTTCTTCATAATGTTTTTTTTTTAGGTGGGAAAATCATCTAATGACAAATCTCGCTCTTGGGCGGAGCGAGAGATAGTTTCAGACTTTTACTGACTAAAAACCTACTCCTGTTCCTTATTTGCCTTCGTCCCAGGGCCCCGGGTTTCACTTTCAAACTACCCGTGGACCCAGTAGGCTTCGACCCTGCTGGGCTCCTCCAATTTGCTGACATCTCCCTGAGGCGCGCGTGGAACAATACGCGCCGTCGACGACTTGGTCTCGGTCCGGACGGTTACCAGACGGTCGCCGTCCGGAAGCTCGCGCCTACGGTGGCCGGAAATCGGGATCGAAATCCCGACGGCGGTTGGGGCATGAGGACCGTTGCCTCACGCGATCGGCCGCCTCCTTTGCCAGCATTATGCTTCGTAGAAGGAGGCGACCGCCTGCCACTCCTCCTCGCTCCGGACCATGGCCTGTACCAAGACCCGGCGCGAGAGATCGCCACCGCCGATCGCCCCCACGAGGACACGGCGTTGCTCTGCCCAAGCGGGGCACACCTCCACCGTGTGCTCCATCGTGTCCTCCGGGCGGTCCCCACAGTGACAAGTAAAGATATATTTTGCAATGACCAATAATAAATCGCAGGGTCAAACTTTCAACGTTGCAACGTTATTGATCGTTGAGTGTTTTTCACATGGTCAATGATGCTCTTTCAAGAGTAACCTCAAAAGAAAACATGTTTGTATTATCTAATGACAAAAAAAAAGCTGTGAACATTGAACATAAAGACATTCTGTAGTATAATTAGTACTGGCGACCCGCCCCAGCTTCGCACGGGTGCAATGCTGATCAAAACCGCATCAAAATCCGTTGCGTAGTTTTAAAGATCTTCATCTTCTCAGTCGGTACACTCTTGCCAGTGTGGTCGTGGTCATCACTGTGAACCACGATGAGTGATCATCTTGGTAACACGGCGCAATTCATCGGGGACTGCAGCTTTCCGAGTACATTCATAAACCGAGCACTTAGTTGCGCCTTGATCTGGTCTGTCCATCTCATTAGTGATCTACCACGTGGTCTGATGCCCTCAACTTTGCTCTGCTGCACTACGAGACGCTCTATGGAGTCATTACCACAGCGAGATACATGGCCGAAGAAGTTTAAAGGATGATAGGCGCTGTCTGATCTAAGCGTACATAGGGACAAACAGCGGGAAGCAACTTTGTTTTATACCATGAAGTGATCAGCATTGCACCCGTGCGAAGCCGGGGCGGGTCGCTAGTTATCTATAAAATAAAATACCTGACCTTAGAAGACTATTATAGTTATCTTAATAAATAGTCTTCTAAAGTATAAAAATCTCGTCTTGCTTGGCTTGACCGATTTTTATGATTTTTTTTTTTGTGTATATTTGTTTGGCAGATCTGAGAACATGTCGTAGGCTATTTTTTATCCTCCTACCCCCACATCCCATTTTTAAGGTTCCGTACCTCAAAAGGGAAAAACGGAACCCTTATTGGATCACTTTGTTGTCGGTCTGTCTGTCTAGACCCTTTATCTTGGGAACGCGTGGAGGTATCGAGTTGAAATTAAAACCATATACTCAGGTCTACGGTCCCTTGAATCTGTGATAAAATCAAACTTCTGAGTTGACGAAAAAAAAGATACGGCCGTTTATGTCGCAAGAAACGTGTATTTCAACACTCTCAAGGGAATCAAAATTCATAGGGTACTTCCCGTTGTCCTAGAATCCTGAAATTTGGCATGAAGCAAAATCTCATAGCACAAATATAGGAAAATATCTGAAAACTGTAAATTTGTTATTTTTTTGATAATGTACCTATATAGGAGAACACGTATCACAGAACGTTTGCCGTTTCAGCTAGTTTATATTATACTAGCTTTTGCCCACGACTTCGCTCCCGTCAACTGACTACTATATCCACTCTACCCAACTCTACCTTACTCTACCCTACTCTACCCTACTCTACCCTACTCTACCCTACTCTACCCTACTCTACCCTACTCTACCCTACTCTACCCTACTCTACCCTACTCTACCCTACTCTACCCTACTCTACCCTACTCTACTCTACTCTACCCTACTCTACCCTACTCTACGCTACTCTACCCTACTCTACCCTACTCTACCCTACTCTACCCTACTCTACCCTACTCTAAAAAAAAAGTATCCTATGTCCGTCTCCTGGTTCTAAGCTACCTCCCCACCAACTTTCAGCCAAATCGGTTCAGCCGTTCTTGAGTTATAAATAGTGTAACTAACACGACTTTCTTTTATATATATAGATACCAATCTTTTCCCAACTAGCTTTGGATCTGCATACACACACAGACACACACACACAGTTACAAACAGTTATTACAGAGTTATAACTCTCCACCATGAAGCCACTGCTCTCAAAACGGTGAAGGAAAACATCGTGAGGAAACCGGGCTGTACTAGAACCAATAATTCGAAGACATGTGACAACTATCAACTCGCACTTCTATAGAGGAGGACTGAGTCCCAGCAGTGGGAACATTAAAAAGGCTGCCCCCCTAGCCAAGTCACAAACGATAAACGTAAACTCTCAGTTGTCTTTAATAGATTTTCAACTTTATGTTATTGGTTATAAAGTTGAAAATCTATTGAAGATTACATAGTGTTTTCGTTCGTTCCGGTCGCTAACGCTCAGTAGTCTTTAATAGATTTTCAACTTTATGCTCTTAGGTATAAAGTTGAAAATCTATTGGAGATTACTAAGCGTTCACGTTTATCGTTTGCAACTTGGCTAGGGGGGCTGATTATGCTATGCTATGACTGCTTAAAACACCTTCACAACCCAGTTAAAGGCAACACGAGACTCCTTGGATAGACTTATGTTATGTACCCTAACGTGGCTTGTAAAACTAACTTTGACCGAAAAACTGTAAGTATCATTATTTTCCTTAAAGTTTTCCAGTCATGCAAAACCTGTTTAAAATGAGAAGCACTCCCAACGTTACTCCCTACCTATCCTACAAACGACAAGTCACTCTTCCCCCTGTATCGATGGGCTATCATGTAGAAAGGCGTCCTACATGTTAACGACCCCTATCTCTAACACTATTAATCATTGACGCCTATACACAGGAATTTAATTATAATAACATTGATGTAAAGGTACATACATATGAACCTAATAGATGAAGTTTAGGAAAGTAGAATTAGCGAGTCATATTCGGATCAATAAATAAATTTAGTTCAAAGAATACCAATTTAGAATATTAGCCTAATACTAACTCAATTATACCGCATAAGGAACAGTATACCTCGTTCCAAAATATAAATCGTAGACATAGGTAACTCAGTCGACAAACTAAAATGGGACTGGGCAAGCCACATCTACCGCATGTCGCAACGAGATTGGGCGAAGGCAACCACTGACTGGATCCCGAACAGAAACCCCCCTAGCCATGTTACAACCGTTTCGTTTCGATTCTCTTTTCGTTGTTTGCCTCGAGTCGGCCACGCCTCCGATTCCTTTGTTCGGACGCATCTCAACGCTCAGTCACGTGGTCAGAACAAAGGAATAGGAGGCGTGGCTGACACGAGGCGATCAACGAAAAGAGAAACAAAAGGAAACGGTTGTAACTTGGCTAGGGGGGCAGAAGACGACGACGCGGTAGGCCCAGAAGGAGATGGCGAGACGAGTTGGTGGTTGTTGGTTGGTCGTCGGTATTAGTTGGTTGGTTGGTGGTTTGTAGCTAAGGACAGAGAAGAGTGGAAGAATAGATGAGAGGCCTTTGCCCTGCAGTATGAGCACTGAACATGTCGAAGACCAACATCATGACCAACAGTTCTACAAGGAACTAAACGTGGGCGAGGAGCTACTTGGGATAAGTAGTCTCTTTCCAGGCAAAGTACCTAAAGACAGATAGTTAACATAGCTCAGAAGGCTGCCCAGCTTAAGTGGGACTTGGCTGGGCATGTCTGCCGATGATGGAGATAGCGGGACGACTTGGATGTCTTCCTTAGGAGTTGGCAAGAAGTGTCTCAGAATCGGGAATGGAGGGAGGTAGTGTCAGACCAATCTTTCGGTTTCGGCAAAAAGACGAGTTTTGACTTAGTTTCGGTTTTGACTGACATCCGAAACTGGATTCGAGAGGTTTCGGGCTGCACTCCGACATGTTTGCTGACATGCTGCTATCAACGAAGCGTCATTTTGTCCAAACTCAGTCCTGTGTGACTTGTTTTGTTTATTTCAGTTTGTGTTTGGGTTGGGAACTTTGTTAGTTTGTTTTGTTTGCTCTGCGAGTGATTTTAACAGTATTTGGAAACAGGTATACATATATATGTGATGTGTGTGGTTTATACGTGATTTAAAATAAAGAGAGACTGACTGATTAAGTTTAGCTATGTTTGTCTCAATGAAAACGTGACCTTAGAGTGGAAGATGTGACTGAATAATTGATCATCATAAAAAAAATTGGTATATGGAAATTTCGGTTTTGGTTCCGGCAGTTAAAATTAGTTTTGGTCGGACACTAGTTTCCAGCCTGCCAGATGACGTTGACAATGTCAAGCACTTTACATGGAAAGCCTATTTGACCTCCAAAATCCAGTAACAGGGCAAGAATGATATCTGACTTTTAGGCTTCTGACTTTTCAGACCCTAAGATGAAATATGATTGCGAATTGTATGCTCGTATGAATTGTAAACTCGAACCTGGTTGTGTTGCTTACAAATATTAGAGCTTGCATTCAGGTTCAAATTTAATTTATATCACATTCTTCTCAAGTCGTGCATTCTTGACAGGGTGGTCGTGGTCTCACGATATGACGCCATGCAGCTCTGTGTTTGGGGGATTGGGAGTTGCCTTTGTAATATCACAAAGGCACTTTAAAATGTTAAACTTAGTGTATGGATCCTATAGGGATGTTGAGAAATTTACAGGTAACAAGAGTTACTTTTGCAATTATAATATTAGTATGAAAGAATGGATTAGTGTCATGCTCGCAAACGGGTGCTGTCAATTGAGACGGGTCATCTCTTAGCTGCAAGTAGCTTGTTTCAATTATTCATTTTAATTACTTTTTTTTTCATTACTTATCTAAATTGTGCTCACATAATAGAAGCAACAAGAAACATGTAACCAAGATTATATGTAACTCATAATATGATTTAAAAGATTGTCCATGGCGTTTCTTGCACGTTCTTCTCCATAGAGATCTACGCTTTGGAACGTGCAATTTAACTTCACTTTTTTTTGGACTAACCTACATTTGACTATTCAAAAGTGCCTGTAAATGGTCTATTTGAAATAAATAAATAAACTCGCAAAACATTAAATAAATAATATTCCACAACTATTACACAACGCCATCTAGTCCCAAGCTAAGCAGAGCTTGTGTTATGGGTACTAGACAACTGATAAACATACTTATATATTTCTAATCTAAATACATACATATATAGATAAATTACACCCAGACACAGAACAAATGATCGTGCTCATCACACAAACATTTGTCCTGGGTGGGAATCGAGCCCACGACCTCCGGCATAGCAGTCAGGGCCACTAACCACTAGACCAACAGGCCAGTCAAAGTTACACTACATTACCGTGCTTAAGAAGCACGCAGTCGGCTAAATACTAATAGCATGTACTACCCAGGCACACCCTGCCGGCTACCTAGCCGGCAAGGTCAGCAGCATTGACAAACTGCAGTGCCGCAGCACAACACCTAATTACTTACAAAACACCTCAGCCACTAATAATTACTTTGCTAAAAATATAGTGTAATTAAATTCAAGGTAAATGTTAAATCATTTATTTCAATTAGGACTTTATGTAGCACTTTTGAATGACAAGATTTATATCATTAAAAAAAAGTTAGACATTTGATAAGGTCTAGAGAAGAACGGACAGAAAACTCAATCATTTCTCTTCAGATTTTTAATTAACAGATTTTAGATCGCTTTCCATCAGGTGAGATAGCGGTCAAGCGCGAACCTATCAAGAATAAAAAAAAAAGATATATGTAAACTATAGTTTACCCAATTCTATATTATAGTAGTTTATCTATAGTAGATACAAACATGTAAATAAAATTGAAGTATCTGTTAATCTATTTGTAATAACAAAATAATATTTTTTTTGCTAATTGCATATATGAAGGTATATTCGATACCTAAACACTTCACTGATAGATACCTGATGTTATAAGGAGTAACTTAGGCTACATTTATTTTAGAATTGCCATTGCCATTTGGTTACAATTTCAAGAGGTATTTTTTATTAATCTTCCAGTTAATCTAGAATAATATCAATAAAAATTCAGTAATTCCTTATATTCCTATAATTCAACTTTAATATTAAATAATTCCTTACAAAATTAAGCCTTATTCTGTACCCAATAAAAATTTAGCTCGCCGTCCGACCGTCCGGTAACCGTCCGGACCAAGCCCAAGTCGTCGACACGGTGCGTAGTGTTCCACGCGCGCCTCAAGGAGATGTCAGCAAACCGTAGGGGCCCTGCAGGGTCGAACCCTACTGGGGGCCAAGGGTCTGCTTCTGAAAGGAAGACTCGGCCCTGATACGAAAGACAACGAAGGAACAGGAGTGGGTTTTTAGTCAGTAAAAGTCTGACACTATCTCTCGCTTCGCCCAAGATATGTCATTAGATGATTTTACAAGCGAAAAAAAACCATTAAAAATTATATCTAATTCCTACGTCACAGGCACACCTCTGCGTAACCCTTCATCGAATACAGTTGTGATGTTATATTTAAAATCTGATTTAAATAATTCCTTATGAGATGAGAGACCGATTTTTCGTAGCCTTGATAAAGCTTAAAGGATCTCGTAGACGTTCGTAGCATATCGACTACGTGTTGCTACGAACTGCTACGGTACATTTAATTCTTCACGAACATACACTGTCGTTTATAATGAGAGCAGTTTTCAACATCATCATCATCATTATTTCAGCCGAAAGACGTCCACTGCTGGACATAGACCTCACCCAAGTGTCGCCACAACGAACGGTCCTGTGCGACTCGCATGCATCGTCATCGGTCCACCTTGTAGGAGGCCTTCCAAGGCTGCGTCTTCCGGTGCGCGGTCCCTACTCCAGAACCTCTCGGCCCCAACGACCGTCTGTTCTACGAGCAATGTACTTGGTCCACTGCCTCTTAAGTTCAGTGATTCTTCAGCATTTTGGCAGTTTTCATGTCCAGATTTATTCAAAAAGTAGTAGTTATTAGCAAAGTAATAGCATAGACTACTTACTTTCCAAATAAATTCAATAAATGACTTTCATATACGGTTCCTGTAGAATTCTACGGAAGTGAATACGCAGGAAGCCAAGCTAGTTTCAAGTCAATTATAATCAAATGAAATGTGGATGTATATTTTCTGATAGCATAGATTTTTTGTACTCGAGTGAGCAGTCCGGTGAAAATTATTTTCGCTGCATATGGCAGATTTTAATATTGAGTATTTAAGGTTAAGATCATGTCAAGCCCTACTCCAATACCAAAAATTGACAAGTTAAAAAAAAAATACTTACTTTAGTTAGTCATAAAGTTTTTTTTTTAGTCAATCAAACTGTGTCAAATTTGACTAATGTTTTTAGTAGAATTTGGAATGTATCGAGTCAGTCTTTTCGGCAAAACTACAACAACGCAGTAAAATTCTTAACACCGTTTTACCGATATCGCGCCTGTTTCAATGATTCCACGTATCGTCCAGTTGTGCAGACACTCGAGATACAAAACTACACCAATTTTATATCAAAATACAATAGAACAGTTTAAACAGCAACTACACTTCACTCAAAAAAATCCGCCAAAAAATTTAAGTTGAGTTTTATAGAGCTAGAATGATTTTATTATTTGTATTATTTTAGAAATATTTGCATGCCATTGTCAAGGGCAAACATGACGATTTATATTGTGTTAAACATCTCTTGCATGCTGACAATTTACTTTGTAATGTATGTATTGTACTCATGTTTGAGCAAACAAATGATTATCTTATTTTATCTTATAACGAAACCACAGGATATATATTTCGTGGCCAGATCTTAGAAATTGATCACTTCATGAAATGGCCAAGCAAAACTGGCCAGATCGTTTTAAACGTTAAAGTTTGATGATATTTTCAATCTTTATTTGGCCTACTTTCTTTAGACCCTTTATTATCATTGAAATCCTACATCAATGTTAAGGCCAAACTATGATTGACATATCATCAAATGTTAACGTTTAAACGATCTGGCCAGTTTTAGTTGGCCATATCATGAAGTGATCAATTCTAAGATCTGGCCACGACATACAAATATATATATTTATCTTAACGATTAAATATTATAACTTAATAGGTATTTAAACAAACTGAAAATAATAATATGTACAAACGGGTAGAAAAAGAACTCATAGGGCATCTAAAATATCGTCCACATCGATGTCAATGGGAAAAGTGCCCAGAACGCTGGCAGTATTGCCACGCTGGATGGAAATGCTGATTCGTTGACCGAAGAAAAGCCCAGCCCTCTGGTCACGCGAAGAGTCGACCAGCTGTTTGCTGATATCCCGAACAACTCGATGAGTGCTCAGACCCCATGACCCTAGTGTTTCAACCCCAAACGGCTCAAACATATAACCTCCGATGAGGTTATTATATTTACGCCGTTTGAGAGAGAGAGAGTTGTTGAGTTCGACAAATACTCAACTTCAAAAATATTAATTAGCTTAGCTATGAATAAAAGCATATTTAAGCAAAAATACAAAACTAAGGACGTTAGTTCCATAATACGTGCTGACTCAAACAATGATTTTTTTCTTCTTTCTTTTTTAAGTACCATCCGAGTTAATCTAGCATGCTAAATTATTATTTACTGCTGGCGAAAATCGATTATAATGTGTTTAGTAATGACTTGGATTACAAGTGAGACCTTGAAGGGTTTTCACCTTGTACTGGGTAACTTTAACGTGAAATACATGTGTTTCTTGTCTCGTATTGACATAATCCTTATGTTATTAAACTAAGTTCCCCTCCGCGTTTGTCCGTCTGTCTGTTCGCGATAATACAGAACGAATTTTCATCCGGTTTTCTCCAATAGAGAGAGTGATTGATGACGAAGATTTTAGTATAAACACGCATTTATATCTGGTAACATAATAATCACACATCTTGAATGTAGTATGTTCAGAATTAGACACTGCATCGATTACAGTTTCTTTTTTAATGGGTATTTATTTTCTTAAAATAAACAAGAATTATTTTAGGATAATAAAAACTCTATTTTGATAAACTCTTGATAAATCTAACGTGTTTGTGTGTGTGCCTACGTATCAATAACACTGCTCTACCATCATCATCATCTTCCTGCCCTTGTCCCGTTTTATTTTGAGTCGGCGCAACACGTTTTTTTCTTCCATTCTATCTTGTCACTCGTCACTCTATCACTAACTCCCTTTTCTTTCATATCACTTCTCACACAATCCATCCATATTTTCTTTGGTCTCCCTCTCCCTCTCCATTCATCCATATGTAAACTCATAACTCTTTTATTATTAACATGCGTTTCATCCCTCCTCTTCACATTCAACGCTGCTCTACCGATAGAGGGTATGTTGTTGTCCATAATTTTAATATGTAGTATAGTGTTTCGAAGGTGATTTGTTAATTTAACACTAAGGCCGCTTTCATACGCAACTCAACTATGGAACATAGGTGTTGTTTTAGTCAGTAAAAGTCTGAAACGCCCTCTCGCTCTAACCTAGAGCGAAAGAAGTCATTGAATGATTTCCTTAAAAAAAAGGTATTGGTGGGTCTGCAATCATCCAGGGAGCGCTAAAAAAACGGTCAAATATCACCACTTGTGGAGGCCATTTGAATTACACCAAGGACACTATCTATTGAATCTTCATAACAACACTGAGTTAATAATTCTGTTTTACCACCTTGAGCTTGAGTGTGCTTAGAGTCTAGACCATTTAGCGGCTTGAGACTGGCCAAGGTCGTTTAAACATCGCGTTGAAATATTATTATCAAGATTTGGATATTCTTTGATTTATGCACCTTATTTTGGCTAGAAAACCCGACGTACGGTGAGTGTTCACCTTTACGTTGTTGACACCTCTACGGTCTGGATTAAGGGCCTTGCGCACCACGTTTTATATACGTACGCGAGTCAGACGCAGCCTGTAGACCTTTTAATAGGATAAAAACGTGGCGTGCACATGCCCTAAGCGTTTCGCCTCGTCGTTCATACCGTACAACGAAGGACTGGAACAATTTGTCTGCAGCGGTCATCTTATCCGAATATAATTTAGGTGTCTACCAGGCTAGAGTGAATAGGTTCATAATAAACTAGTGCCCCTCACTATCAACGATTGCATCACTGCTTACCATCAGGTAGGATCATAGTCAAGGACTATAGTTTATACCTATCATTTAAAAAAATAGGATGTGAATATTCAGATGTTATGCCACACCTTGAAAAAATAAATTGGGATCAGTCTACAAAGTATAGATTGGTGAAGCCAGTTAGAGCCGACGCCTGCCAGGACAGCGGGTTGTTCGAGAGAGTTACCGTGGTCCTCAAAAAAGGCAACTGAAGGAACACTACGGGTTTTAGTCAGTAAAAGTCTGACACACCCTTCGCTTCAACTAGAGCGGCAAAAAAGCTGGGAATCCTCGCGAAGGTCAGACAGTACTTCACGCCGGAACAACTGCTCAAACTTTATCAAGCGCAAGTTCGATCGTGTATGGAGTACTGCTCTCATCTTTGGGACGGATCTGCCCGATACCAGCTTGAAGCACTTGAGGCAATTGAGAGGCGAGCCAGGATGATCATTGGCAATGATGCACTCGTTGAGTCGAAGCTTCAAAGTTTTGAGCATCGACGCCGAGTTGGTAGCCGGTTGGTTTTCTACCGGTTGCATTTCGGGGAGTGTGCGCCGGAATTGCATAACCTAATTCCGCCTAGCCCGTTCCATCATCATACCACCAGGCGTACGGCGATGCGCCACCGGTACATGGTGGACAGCCCACATATACGCACAAAACGTTTTGGAAACACATTCATTGTGCGTACAGCTAAGGAGTGGTATCCTTGCCGGAATCTGTGTTTCCTGATGTCTACAACCCGGGAATCTTTAAGTCAAGAGTGAATAGGTTACTTCTAGGTAAGCGCGCTCCACCGCTGACCGCATCGTCGCTTTCCATCAGGTGAGATAGCGGTCAACAGCGACCCTATCAAGCATAAAAAAAAACAGCTGGAGATGTCATTTGAAGATTTCCACGTAAAAAAAGACCAAGACCATTCGCTTAGCTAAAATTACATTACGCGCCGGTACATTTTTGTCCATTATGTTTCAGTCGAGTCAGGTTTTGATTTGTAAGTTATGGGTGGGTGATAATTTGTTGTGTTGTACAATCTATTTCCTTGCAATCAGAAGCACCATTTCTATATGTTTTAAGCACAAATATATAATAATAATCATTTATTTGCAAGCAAGTGTCACGGTTACATTAAGCTCTGCCTTCTGAAGGTAGTTAATCTGTATCTCTGGAGATATTTGGTAGCAGAGACAACCTGTATCTCAGTCTGGAAATCTGGGTGTCGATTGTGAATTTTTAATACTGTTCTGGGTTTAGATGTACATCCACGAGCAATAATATACCTAATAGGTAATTTAGAACAAATTGTCGTACACTTGTTTCTGGAATGGCAGAAGTTATTATATTAGAAAAATATGAAATACTAGCTGACCCGACAGACGTCATCCTGTCTTAGCTATGAACTGTCAAACACGCGAACATTAAATTGTCGTCGTAGTTTTCTGAAACTATCTGATTTTCGGCGCAACTTTCTTATTTTTCTCTTTCATTAGAATCTCTTCCTGACAATAACATACCAACAAAAAAAGATTTAGCGAAATTGGTCCAGCCGTTCACGCGTTATGACGTGACCAAGGGAAATAAGGATTTATTTTTATCTATACAGATGTAATAATGTGTTTGTGTGTGTGTGTGTTACAAAAAAACTATAACTGCTCGTCACTGTATCTAACTTGACTTGATTTAGCACAGCACAGCACAGTCGGCCTTATAATGTTCCCACTGCTGGGACTCAGGCCTCCTCTCTAGGAGAGGGAATGGGCCGTAATCCACCACGCGGGCCCAGTGCGGTTTGGGGGATGTCACATGTCTTCGAATTTTTGGTTCTAGGACATGCCGGTTTCCTCACGATGTTTTCCTTCACCGTTTTGAGAGCAGTGGTGATGTAATAAATTGCACATTGACTTGATTTATTTCTTCCTAATCGATTACTAAAATTGATGACAATACCCAAAAATATATCAGTTTAATTAGTGAACATAATTTATGTTTCATAATACGCGTAGGTTTCCGCACTAAAAGTATGTTTTTAGATTCTTATGATAAAATATGACCCTTGAAAAAGTAGAGCACGGAACTGCTAACTTTAGTATGGTGTATTATATTATATTTTCAGCTCTGTAAGTAGGTTTCAGCACATGAAAAGCTTTTCAGAATATAGCACGGTAACATGACATATTTTGCAGTTACTGTTATTATAAATAATACTTACTTAATTATAAGGTATTACAACATCCAATTTACGACCACACTACACACACTATAACAGTAATTCTCAATTACAAAACAATTCTTGTCACTTATAAGTTCACATTTTTGCTAGTATTTAACAATAACACTCACATCAAACGTCATCATTTCAATTTTATTTTGAACACGTAATACAAAACGTAAATCGCCACCATTTTTAATTTTTTGGCGCGAAAATAAATTGTAGCTGTCATTTTTGTATTTTAATTTCACACACACACACACTCACACAGCGGTTTAGTGTAACAGATTAAACATTGTTTCCTTGTGAAAAAAGTACGAATGAAGGTTAGATTTCAATTTCTCGGCCATGGTGCGAAAATTTTGCATTTTATACACTTTTAGCACAAAAAATCACACATTTTAATATTTAAGACACACTGATTTTATTGTTGGCATTATTTTTTTGTATTTTATTTGTTAAAAAACTATTGTTTATTATTGTTTTGTTTCCAGTTTCTAAGGCTACGCTATGTCTTACAAGGCAGTTGTGTTACAACTGACCATTGTATGAAGAAATGGGGGAGAGTGGGTGGCCGATGGGGGTGTGCTGTTAATCACATGGGGTGGAATAATTTTGTTTTTTAATTACGGCGAGGTGCGTTTGGCAGCGGATTTTAGTGTTATTGGTGCTATTTGAGGTTACGATGTCATGTTCAGAAAATAGTTGGTATGTGATGATTCTGACGCCAAATTAAATGGGGACACGGGATTTTCGTAACTATTTTTATCAAAATCTGACATAAGAAGAAACAATTTTTTTGGTATTAATATAGGACGATAATATCCTTAATTTCTTTGCCATTTTCAACCACTTATTAAACTCTACACTACCTCTTTCACTAAGATTAACTTCAGTACCAAAAGAAAACCTTGTATTATTCCATGGAGGTATTCAAATAATTTCGTTAATTAAGAGTTTAGCGTCTTTACAATTCGTAACATAATGCTAAGCAATATTAGACCGTGATGTGTGGCTGGTGCGTCGTAGGTACTTGTGGCTAATTTGCAAATCTCTGATGTAGGGTGTTCCCGCTAGATTTATGTAAGGTGCTCTAGCTGCTTTTTGAAAAAAAGTAGTTGGTAGACACGTCCAGACGTGATGTCGTCGACGGCGCGTAGTTTTCCACGCGCACCTCAAAGATATGTCAGCAAACCGTAGGAGCCCAGCATGGGGTTTGAAAGGGATAATCGTGGTCCTAGAACGGTGGTCCTAGAACGCATAGGGGAACTGAAGGATACAGGTGTGGTTTTAGTCAGTAAAAGTCTGACACGCACTCTCGCTCCACCATAAAGCAAAATAAGTCATTAGATGATTTCTCATATCAAAAACAAAATCTGTGTTCCTTCAGTTGCCCTTTGTGTACTAAGGCAGATATCTGAGACTCACTCTCACTCCACGTAGAGTGGGAGGAGAATTATTTGATGATTTTCCACCAAAAAAAATAGGCTCGATCGACGCATCGATTCGTCTTATATTAATGGAGATTTGCTTCAAGTGCAAGTTTGTCCCTATCTTCAATTCCCAAAGAAATGGTCTACGTTTAGCGCTGTAGCGACATCTATGGCGTCACATAGGAACTAATCCTGCATCGCGCAATCAAAGTTCTCCGCGCGATTAGAACATATAGAACAGCCCGAAATCATCTATCGGACAGTAGCCCGCCAGACATAACACCCGTCTGGTCGGAGGATCCTCCCTTTTCAAAGGAGGGTTGCGGGACTTTACTCTCTGTTCCGCATACCCCCAAACTGGTGACCCTCGACAAAGAACGTCAGCGCAGCCTTCGTGCAGCTACTACTTCGTGACGTCATCATCACTTCCTCAAGCTTTCGAGCAGCGAGCCATACAGCCAGCACCCACGGCTTTAAAGGGTATCCTGACCACCAGCATGCCTACTTGGTCATACCTGGTCATCACCCTCAGCCTCATCAGCGACCTTGGCTAATCACACCGCACCTTCGGCCAGTCACATGAAGAGCTATGAAGAACCTCTCCTGGTCAACGCGAGCAGTCAAGCCACTACATCGCACAGCACCGCTCCGACTCACTGGAGCCAGCAGCACTACTTCGACTCACTGGAGCCTGCAGCATCATCCCGACTCACTGGGACCTCATCACCCCGACTCACTGGGACATCATTACCCCGACTTGGGGCATCATCCCGACTCACTGGGATAGCAACACCCCGACTCACTGGGGCATCACCGCAGACAGTTCCGACTCACCGAGAATTATGCGGCATTCGGTTCCGACCCACTAGAACCATCCTACCACTGGCCTGGCACGCATCAAGAAGCATCAAGAAAGCATCAAGAAGCATCAAGAACCATCGATCTCCGATCTCCGGAGGGGAGTGATGTAGCGACATATATGGCGTCACATAGGAACTAATCCTGCATCGCGCAATCAAAGTTCTCCGCGCGATTAGAACATATAGAACAGCCCGAAATCATCTATCGGGCAGTTGCCCACCAGACATAACATCCTGTCTGGTTGGAGGATCCTCCCTTTTCAACGGAGGTTTGCGGGATTTTACACTCTATTCTGCATACCTCCAAATTGGTGACCCTCGACAAAGAACGTCAGCGCAACCTTGCAGCTACTACTTCGTGACGTCATCATCACTTCCTCAAGCTTTCGAGCAGCGAGCCATACAGCCAACACCCACGGCTTTAAAGGGTATCCTGACCACCAGCATGCCTACCTGGTCATACCTGGTCATCACCCTCAGCCTCATCAGCGACCTTGGCAAAGCACACTGCACCTTCGGCCAGTCACATGAAGAGCCACGAAGAACCTCTCCTGGTCGACGCAAGCAGTCAAGCCACTACGTCGCACAGCACCACTCTGACTCCCTGGAGCCAGCAGCACTACTCCGACTCACAGGAGCCTGCAGCATCATCCCGACTCACTGGGACAGCACCACCCCGACTCACTGGGGACATCACCGCAGACAGTTCCGACTCACCGAGAACTATGCGGCATTCGGTTCCGACCCACTGGAACCAACCTACCACTGGCCTGGCACGCATCAAGAAGCATCAAGAACCATCGATCTCCGATCTCCGGAGGGGAGTGATGTAGCGACATCTATGGCGTCACATAAGAACTAATCCTGCATCGCGCAATCAAAGTTCTCCGCGCGATTAGAACATATAGAACAGCCCGAAATCATCTATCGGGCAATAGCCCACCAGACATAACACCCGTCTGGTTGGAGGATCCTCCTTTTTCAACGGAGTTATGTGGGGCTTTACTCTCTGTTCCACATATCCCTAAAGCGCTATTGACCGAAAAGTCACATTTTTCCTCTTCCTACCCCCCTAGCCAAGTTACAAGCGTTTCGTTTCGATTCTCTTATCGTTGATCGCCTCGAGTCGGCCACGCCTCCTATTCCTTTATTCTGACCACGTGACTGAGCGTTAAAATGACGTCAGAACAAAGGAATCGGAGGCGTAGCCGACTCGAGGTGATCGACGAAAAGAGAATAGAAACGAAACAGTTGTAACTTGGCTAGGGGGGCTGATCTTCTGAGATACTCATGTAGAGAGAACAGTAGAACACTTTGGTCTATACTCCATTCGCGTTAACATTAGACATTTAAACAAACCATTTTTTATTGTCTGTTCAACCGATTTTGACTTTTATTATAAAGTTGAAACAAATCGAAACCATTTTTAAGGTTCCGTACCTCAAAAGGAAAAAACGGAACCCTTATAATACGATCACTTTGTTGTCCGTCCGTCTGTCGGTCAAAACCCTTTATCTCGGGGACGCGTGGTGGTTTAAAACCATATACTGAAGTCTGCGATCTCTTAAAGCTGTAAAAAAATCAGATTTCTAAGTTAACTGAAAAAAAGATACGGCCGTATAAGTCGCAAAAAACATATATTTCGACAGTCTCGAGGAAATCAAAATTCATAGGGTACTTCCTGTTGACCCAGAATCCTGAAATTTGGCATAAAACAAGGTCTTATAGCACAGATATGGGAATAAATCTGAAAACTGTAAATTTGTTGTTACGTCACAACAAAAAAAAAATTTTTGCCATTCGGAAAAATCTTCAAGACTCCATTCGGAAGTAGAACTGTTTACTTATGTAAGTTTGTATGGAACCCTCAGTGCGCGAGTCCGACTCGTACTTGCCCAGTTTTACATTTTATTTTGAAATTATTCCGTCACACTGAAGTTCTCACCATGTAACGTTTGTATAGAAGAATTAATGACCGACTAGGGCACCCTTATCCCAACCATATGCAACATCATCTTCCTTCCCTTGTCCCATATTATTTGGGGTCGGCGCAACACGTTTTTTTCTTCCATTCTGTCCTGTCACCAGTCACGCTATCACTATCTCCCTTTTCTTTGATATCACTCCTCACACAATCCATACATCTTTTCCTTGGCCTCCCCATCTCCATCCAACCACACTCATAACTGTTTTAGAAACATGTGTTGCATCCATCCTCTTCATATACCAAGACAAACGATTCCCTTTCAACTGTTCAGTCACTAGCGCTACTTCTAGTTCTAACTAGTCATTCGCAACAATGTAGCTAAACTGCCTACTAAATTAATATTTTATATTCGTTAGAAAAAAGTCTAATTTAGTTAGTTAATAAGTATAACACAAGTAATGTATTCTAAGACCGTTGAGCTCACGGCCGCCTGACTTGGAACCTTGTGATGAAGGATACTAACTAATGTTATGGCGACTGTTACATGGTTAGTGAAATGTTTCTGTTGTTGTGGCCATTTTGGTTGGGTCGTAAATGATGGACGAATTGTTTTATTGTTGGAAATTTACATAATATCAAAATCTAAATATGTTTTTAGGGTTCCGTACCTCAAAAGGAAAAAAACGGAACCCTTATGGGATCACTTTGTTGTCCGTCCGTCCGTCTGTTTGTCTGTCTGTCTGTCTGTCTGTCAAGACCCTTTATTTCGGGAACGCGTGGAGGTATGGAATTGAAATTAAAACCATATCCTGAGTATATGGTTTTAATTTCAACTCGATACCTCCACGCGTTCCCGAGATAAAGAGTCTCTTGAAGCTGTAAAAAAAACAAACATCTGAGTTGACGGAAAAAAAGATACGGCCGTTTATGTCGCAAAAATCGGGTATTTCGACACTATCAAGGGAATCAAAATTCATAGGGTACTTCCTGTTGACCTAGAATCCTGAAATTTGGCATGAAGCAAGGTCTCGTAGCACAAATATAGGAAAAATTCAGAAAACTGTAAATTTGTAGTTAGTCACAATAACCACTTTTGCGATTCGGAAAAATCTTCGTAACTCAATTCGGGAATTGAACTGTTTTCATAGGTAAGTTTTTACGGAACCCTCAGTGCGCGAGTCTGACTCGCACTTGCCCAGTTTTTTAACATAGGCCTTTTTTTTAAATATGTAAGGACAGTGTAGACCAGTAGACCAGTCAATATTGTACCCAAAAACACAATAAAAATAATAATAATAAAAAAGTGGGTCAAAATAGAAATTAACCTATGAATCTTCGGAGTTTTCAGTGCTCTCACATTAACACTGTAAAAAAGAGGCTGTATGAAAATAAAAATATATCTATCACTGGTAGTTGAATCAAAGTCTAACTCCTATACTGACGAAGGGTTGGGTAAAAGCCTTACTGCTGCGATTGAGGTGCTAGCTTACAGGGACGCCGACGCCGAGGGATGAGAAATAAACAGTAGGTGCCGGGCACCCCTGAGAATAGACATCAATAAACAGATCAGTAATCGCCTTTTACGAATGGGCGTTTTTTTCATTACCCGACGATCCGTTTAGCGCAGTGGTTTATAGCGCCGGTTGAGAGGCAAGGGTCGCGGGTTCGATTCCCGCACCAAAACATATGTTTGTTGATGAAACAGATATTTGTGTTGGGTCTGGGTGTTTGTGGTACCTTCGTTGTTTCGCAATATGTAAGTAGGACATTTATTTATTTGTCGGTCGATAACTGTGCATTTCTCTTCTCACACTTCGCCACTTTTTCGAGTCATCAAATGAGCATGAGCACCCATGACATTTTCTAAAAGCCAGCGCCCCTGCTGGCTTAGATTCATATGTTTGTCTATTGGACATTTCAGGAGACAGCAGCTCAGAGGCCGGCTCTGTGCCCAGTTGAGGGCAACAGGCTCGTCTTTTACAACTAAACTACCTTTTGCCAGTGGCTTCACCCGTGAGAAAGTAGCTTTCTCCATATAAAGCTTGAACATCCCTTTCATCGCCTTAGGAGGTGAACTTTGTACATTATATAATTATAAATCTAAACCAATAATAAATAAAATCAATTAAACAAATTAATTTAAAAATAATAATAATTAATAACTATAATTACTACTACTAAGAATTAACACAATCTCAAATCTACTAATTATAATTACTATTTTTTATTATTTTTATACATTTATTTATCTCAGCACCCTAAGGTCCTGCCCCCCTAGCCAAGTTACAATCGTATCGTTCGGCGCGAACGCCTCGGGTAGGCCACGCCTCCGATTCCTTTGTTCTGACGTCATCTCAACGCTCAGGTACGTGGTCAGAACAAAGGATTCGGAGGCGTGGCCTACTCGAGGCGTTCGCGCCGAACGAAACGATTGTAACTTGGCTAGGGGGGCTGGACCTTTGGAAGGCGTACGAGGAGCCGAAACCAACTCGCGAGGCCCTTTTAGACGCTTTTAATGGAAAGTGGTACCAACCGGCGATTATCCCTGTACGCTATGCTAGTGCATCCAAGGACAACCCCCGGTTAATGGGAAACTATTGCGACATATGGAAAACTAAGATCTATGGCTATGGTTTTTGGAGTCTTAAGTGGACTGGTTACCAGGAACTATGTTAAGACTATGGCCCCTGCTTAAACAATGTTATTAATATCCATCGACAAAAGGCAGGGGGTGACTTGCACACTCAATATTTTTTTATTATTATTAATTAATTATATTTGGTAATTATCTATACTATATAGATCTTTAGCTATATTTGATACCTATTATAAAGACGTTAAGTTTATTTTTTTGTTTATAGGAGGTAATCTCTGAAAGTACTGGTCCGATTGCTAAATTTTTTTCACCGATAGAAAGCTGCATTATTCCTGAGTGACATGGGCTATATTTTAAGAAAGCGGCCGAAGCCGCGGGCAGAAGCTAGTAGGATTTAGCTACTAGCTATAAAAGGAACCTTTGCGCAAAATTTCATCGATCTCAGTCCAAGGGTTTGGGATAGGAGTTGATGAGTCCGTGAGTGAGGCATGAATTTGCCTTTTATATATGTATACAGATTATCTACATAAAACTGGTGAAATGTCTCAAACCTTACATGTAAAAGGCTCATTGTATAAGCTCAGGTGGAAGTAAAGCAAGCGGACTGTATTAAAAGGTTTATTAAGTGGTTTGCAATAATATAGCAATCAAAGTTAAGTCTAAAGTTCCAAGCGCGGTCACGTCAGACAATGCAATGCCGATGAAGCGTCTGTCTCCGCGGCCACCGCCGTGCCGCGTCGCTCGTTGACAACGTAGCGTGTGTAGTTAGATTTGAATGAATTATATGTGAACACTCATAAAAGTCATCAGAAGGCTCAAAGTCACCCAAAGGGCACTGCTCGGAGTTTCCTTGCGTGATCGAATCAAAAAAGAAGATATCCACAAGAGGACCAAGGTTGCCGACATAGCACGAAGAATCGCCAAACATAAGTGGCAATGGGCAGGGCACATTGCTCGCAGAACAGATAGCCGTTGGGACCGAAAGGTTCTGGAGTGGCGACCGCGTACCGGAAGACGCAGTGTTGGAAGGCCCCTACAAGGTGGACCGATGACCTGGTGAAGGTTGCGGGAATCTGATGGATGCGAGACGCGTCCTGTGCGTTGATTGTGGCAACATTTGGGGGAGGCCTATGTCCAGGAGTGGACGTCTATCGGATGAAATGATGATGATGACTCATAAAAGACTACCTCTATAAAAACAATATCCATTCTCAATTTTGGGCCATACATCTGGACAAAGATTCAGCTGGATGCAAAAAAATTGGAAACCCCAGTAAAGGTAAAACAGCAAGTATACTTCACACTAGACCATCTGTTCAAACACGCCCCAGTGGCCAGGATCCTGATCCCGATTTGGGTAGCTCGCTGTCTGATCGTCTGGTAACCGTCCGGACCGAGCCCAAGTCGTCGACGGCGCGTACTGTTCCATGCGCGCCTCAAGGAGATGTCAGCAAACCGCAGGGGCCCAGCAGGGTCGAAGCCTACTGGGTCCAAGAGTCTGCTTCTGAAAGGAAGACTCGGCCCTGGTATGAAAGGCAACGAAGGAACAGGAGTGGGTTTTTAGTCAGTAAAATTCTGACGCACCCTGGATGGCATTGGATGATTTTAGCACCGAAAAAAAAAACAGATATTAGTTTGATGCACTTGAGTCAACTGAGAAAAGTGCCAAGACGATCAACAACTAGACAACCTTGCGATCGCCGGTACAATATAGGTAATGCATGTCGACCTGACCTGGGTCGAGAGTATACCGTAGTACGGCACTCCTGATCTCACAAGAGAGAGAGAGAGAGTGTTTCTCGGTATTATTTGTATCTTATTTAACACCGACTTCCGAAATTAAAGTTATTTTGATCCTTTTAGTGTTTTTTAGTGAAGTCGGTTATTTTTTTTTTGTAAAAAGTTTTTTATTTCACACTTTTTAGTTGCGATACACTTATAAGCAGAGGGCCTATTTCTCATGATAATTCCAATTAACCCAAACACTGCTAGGTTACATTGTTTTATTATGAAGTTCTTTTGTCTACCTTCCACCTTCCGGCTCCATCATCAAATCAGTTCGATAGTACCTTATAGCCAAAGTGCATCTCATGATAATTCTAATAAGCCCAAACACGGCTAGGATACATTGATTAATTACGGAGTTCCAGTGCCTACCTTCCGGCTCCATCATCATCATCAGATCACTTCGATGATACCATTTTCAACCTAACTATTCAGAACTATTCATTTATTTGTATTGTCATAGTCGCTTAAGTATCTTCATTGTGATATCTATACGAGTATGAAGTTCCGTTGACCATTTCTGGTCTTCTTCGTCAATTCCACTTCATCAAATGTTACTTTTTGACTGTAAATGCTTAAGTTCTCGATGAAAATACATAAATCACTATATGATTGCCTATCATATTTGAGGAGATCCCTCAATTTGGCCAAGATTCCATCATCAGATCCGGACTTGGTGACTATGGGACCATTTGGGAAGTTATACCCTTTCCAACAAAAAAAGATTTTTTCAAATCGGTTGGCAAGCGACGAAGTTATGCGCGAACAAACATAAAAAAAAAAAATACAAACATCCGAATTGAGAACCTCCTCCTTTTTTAGAAGTCGGTTAAAAACAATATCCATTCTCAATTTTGGGCCATACATCTGGACAAAGATTCAGCTGGATGCAAAAAAATTGGAAACCCCAGTAAAGGTAAAACAGCAAGTATACTTCACACTAGGCCATCTGTTCAAACACGCCCCAGTGGCCGGGATCCTGATCCCGATTTGGGTAGCTCGCTGTCTGATCGTCTGGTAACCGTCCGGACCGAGCCCAAGTCGTCGACGGCGCGTACTGTTCCATGCGCGCCTCAAGGAGATGTCAGCAAACCGCAGGGGCCCAGCAGGGTCGAAGCCTACTGGGTCCAAGAGTCTGCTTCTGAAAGGAAGACTCGGCCCTGGTATGAAAGGCAACGAAGGAACAGGAGTGGGTTTTTAGTCAGTAAAAGTCTGACGCACCCTGGATGGCATTGGATGATTTTAGCACCGAAAAAAAAAAACAGATATTAGTTTGATGCACTTGAGTCAACTGAGAAAAGTGCCAAGACGATCAACAACTAGACAACCTTGCGATCGCCAGTACAATATAGGTAATGCATGTCGACCTGACCTGGGTCGAGAGTATACCGTAGTACGGCACTCCTGATCTCACAAGAGAGTATTTCAGAGTAAATTCTTGATGAATAATCTTGGGTACTAGGTTGTGCCTATGCAATACTCTCCATTAGCTAGACGACAATAACCAAAGATAAAAAACAACCAAAGATAAACTTTATTGAACACCAAAATAGTAACAAAAACTTTTAAACTAACTGGGTACAATGCGGTCTTAGCGCTAACAGCGAATATCTACCAGACAACCTTAAGATGGACTGTAAGAACTTAACATAAAAAGGGGGTAGTCTGCGGTGTACTGGTGTGTATGATTTTTACGGACAGTGACTTGTCCGACAGGACAAAAGTCAAATGCACCGTGTTTTTTTTTTTTTAAATATTACTTTTCAGTAACAAGCTTTATGTTGGCTCTCCCTAGTATAGTTTCCAGTCTCTCGCAAAAGAGCTTCCTATGGCGAGTTCTAGAATTCAGTTTTTTGAGTTAAGAACGTCTCAAATCCTGCTTGCCTTTGACAGGTTTTCAGGCTAAAGTAGGGTTTGAAAAATATTCAACTTCAAATGCCTAAATCAGAAATCGGGGGTTACGCTTTTTTTTAATGATATAATCTAGTGCTTGACTGCGATTGTAACTGATGGTAAGCAGTGATGCAATCATTGATGGTGAGGCGCACTAGTTTTTTAAGAGCCTATTCACTCTAGCCTCGAAGACACCTAAATTATAGTCGGACTGGAAGACCGCAGCAGGCAAATTGTTCTAGTCCTTCGATGTACGCTGTTTAAACGACGAGCATCGATATATATGTACTAATAACGACGAGTTACATAATTAAGAAAACCTTTGTAAAGAGGTTTTTTTTATATTATTATGTGTCAATATGAAAGAAAGAAAGAAAGAAAGAAAAACTGTTTATTCGCGCGAAATGACGCAATCTTAAAACTAGCAAACAAACATTGTAAAATGATAGGGAAGATATGCGTCACATCCGCGCAAAACGGCCTAACGCTCAGCATAAAGCTGTAGCCTGACGCATTATGCGTTAAGCTCACAGCGCTGGTTTTCAGCGTGGGCCGGTGGCGGCGTCGACATAAAGACGCCCGAACGGTGCAGTGTACAACAAGATTTGGATAGAAAAAGGAAATACATATGAATTATAAATTAAAAGGAAAAGAAAATTAAACTAAATAAAAATAAATAAATAAAAATAAATAAATAACGTGACAAATACATTAATATAAAGTGGCAACACCACGACGCGCCCGAGCAACTCGTTATTATAATCTGTGGCATAGACCACAGACGCTACTACGTGATTGGACGCAATCGCGATGCTGTTCGACAAAAGGATATGACCGAATGTGACGAAAGCTATGATGATTTAGGAAATTCAAATAATTCTTGTAAAGTACTATGATGGTTCATGTTTGTGCAATGACAATGTTTTAAAGTATTTGTGACGGGATTTGAAATTGGATGAACTCAAGAGAAGCGAACACGGGGACAGGTAAGATTGATAAAATTGTTCACTCACATTCACATTGCTTTGTGGAAAATTCCAGGAACAGATTATTATGAAACATGGGACGAAATGAATAAATATAATTAGTTTGTCTGTAATTAGATTATTAATGGATTACCAAGTCAACAAATAAGAATAGTAGTAAAAATAAAGTTATATGCATTGTATTAAATGTGATCTAAATGTAAAAAGTGTAATGAAGATAATTTAAAAACGTATAATTAATATTTGTTTTGTTTGTAGGTTCTTAGCATTATATTAAAAATAAAAATAGTATGGCAATGCAAACCGACAGCAGCGAATTGCACGACAGGGAAAAGACATTGAATACCAAGCCACAGCACCGCTGAAGATCCAAACCAAGTAATGCAGGTCATGACCCATAAGGTGACAAAAAGTTCATTGTTGTGAAAGTTGTGCTAGCAAGAGTAACTTTTTATGGTTATATTTAAATGATTGTATTGATTTCAGGCCTCGCATCGGTGGAGGAATATTATTCCAGATCTTCGTACCTGCGTACTTGAAGGAGCCCCTAAATGCCGCGGTTTTGTGTCGCGGCGCTGATAATGGAGCAACCACAGACCGAAGACCATACTTGTAGTGTGTTTGTCGCCAAGTAAGTTTGTCAAATAGATAGCGTGGCTTTTGGGTTGTTACAACGCCAAACAGTAAACTAGCCAAATGCATCCTCCGCCTAGCAGCCATTTTCAAGATCCTCAGTTGATTTATGTATGGAGTCACATGACTCCTACGTGGGACATGTACACAAAAGCGAACACATGCGTTCTGGATGCGCTGAATCAGTCTGTCTGTCCTAGCAAGCAAACATGGCCCATAAACAGTGTCACAGTAGTTGAGTTTTGATAAGATTAGGCTGTCAACAAGCAGCTTACGGAGTGGGGTGCTAAGATACTTTCGTATCCCATACAAAACCTTTAGCCTGTAAAAACAGTGTCTTAGTGCACTTTTTATATGGGCCTCAAAGCGCAGCTCTGGTTCCAGAATCAGCCCCAGGTTGCACGTCTTCTCTACACGCTCAATTTTCTCTCCCCCAATCATGACCTCAGGCTTGGCCAACAGTATTGCAGCAACTTGTTTCTTTGTGCCCAGCACCATGAATTTCGACTTAAGCGGATTCAGGACCAAAGAGTTCTCCTCAGACCAGGCCACAACCCGAGCCAAGTCCTCATTCACCCTCTGCACAGCCAATGACGTGTCTTCTCCTTTAAAGGATATGTACAGCTGGATATCATCGGCATACATGTGATACTTGCAGTTTATGAACGATCCAGTTACATCAGCGCTATAGAGGATGTACAGAAGAGGACCCAAAATCGATCCCTGTGGGACTCCTCTCGTCACAGGAAGCGGGGGGGAAGATATAGTTGATCCATCTTCCCTATGAACTTGCACGAACTGAGACCTATCAGTTAGGTAGCTATTAAACCAATCCACAGCGTCTCCGTTGAAGCCATAGTATGCTAATTTAGACAGCAGCAGATTGGTATTAATTGCGTCGAAAGCCCGTGAGAAATCCAACAGGACCAGGATTGATCCCTCCCCCTGATCACGTGCCTCCAGGATATTGCCCACAACATCAGCCAGAGCTGTTGCAGTACCTCTGCCCTTCCGAAAACCGGACTGGAGGTCTGGAAGAATGTTATTTGTTTCCAGATACTCAATAACTTGTGAGTACACAACACGCTCCAGGATCTTCGAAAGGCAGGGCAGGATGCTAATTGGCCTAAGATCCTTCATGTTGGCTGGGTCATTGGTTTTCGGGATAGGGCGCACCATTGCACGTCTCCACAGTTTAGGGAAGGTGCGCGTCTCAATGGATCTGTTGATGATGTCAGTGATGGCTTGCAAGGTAGTTGGCAATGTGAGAGATAACATCTCCAGACTGATACCATCAACACCCTGAGCATTTGAAGCCAGACTCCTAATTATCTTCAGAACAGTATCCTGACTGGTTGTAGTGAGCGAAAACTCAGCCGGACCGTGTCTGCAAGATTTAAAGTAGCCAATTTTTGAGGCATTATCGCAGCAGTTTCCAGGGACGTCCAGAAATGCTGCATTGATATTTTCCGGGTTATCAAAATGACTTGGTAGTATTTTCTGGCTGTGATCTGGAAGCACATCTGATTTCAGATTTTTCCATAGCAGTTTGGGATCCTTCTTTTGCTCGTTGATGTTTTTGGAAAAGTATGCCGTTTTCTCCCTCACTAACGCGGCGGCCGCTTCATGTTTAAGATCCAGATAGTACTGCCTATGAATCGGTTCTCTAGTCATATGATATGGCTCTAGCTTCATCTCGCAATTTAAACATCAGACGTATATTGTCAGTTATCCATGGTGTAGGCGGTCTCCTGAAGGTCCTGCGCTTAAAATATATCTCAGAACCCTGAGGTCCTGGACCTTTGGAAGGCGTCGAGTAGCCGAAACCAACTCGCACACACACTTAATGGAACTTGGACACTTTTAATGGAACGTGTGTGCTCCCGAGGACAACCCCCGGTTGGTGAAAAACTGTTGCGACTTATGGAGAACAAAGACAATAGGGCTATGGCTTTTGGAGTCTTAAATGGTAACCTGGACTATGTTAAGACTATGGCCCCTGCATGAAAAATGTTATATTATTCTTATTATCTGGACAAATTCAGCCAGTATGATAATCACATTGGACAGCCTCCTTTCAGTGTGTGGGACTCAACCGTAATCCACAACGCTGGTCTTTTGCGGGTTGGAGGACATTACAAATTATATTAAGGTCAAGTTGTTGCCGATATTAATTGACATTATTTAGCTAGCTACAATATACTGCAATATTTTAGTACATCGTTGTCTCGATAAGCAGACTGTTATTAATTCCCTCCCGGGGAGTGCCTCTCCAAGTAATGGAGAAAAGCAATTACCTTAATGTTTCAGCTAAACCAGCGATTTTTAGAGGTTACGATACGATTGTAGAATATCCAAAATTTTTGAAGGAACCAACTAGCTCACCTTCATCGTGTCCTCCGGGCGGTCCGCGCAATTGTGACACCCGGACGCCTCTTCCACCTGAATCCAAAATAGGAACCTCCCGAACTAGCCATGTCCGGTGAGGACCTGCGTTATGCGGAAGGTGAGGACGCCATGACGCCTTTTCAGCCATTTCTCAAATAGGGGTCTTACCACCCCACTAGTGGCGTGTCCAGGCCGCTAGAAATATGAGGTAAGTTAAGTGTAGGTCTAGGTACCTACTTATAGTCCTGGAACATTTTGTATGTGCTTTTTATGCACCTAATTTTCCATATTAAAGTTGTTTTCTATATAACGTCCAAGTAAATTTAAGTTCTTGTGTCCTACCATAGCATAGCATAATCAGCCTTTTAATGTTCCCACTGCTGGGACTCAGGTCTCCTCTCCAGGAGAGGAGATGGCCCGTAATCCACCACGCGGGCCCAATGCGGGTTGGTGGATGTCTCCGAATTTTTGTTTCTAAGACACTAGTTTCCTCACGATGTTTTCCTTCACCGTTTTGAGAGCAGTGGTGATGAAATAAATTACACAAAGTAATGCGCCTGGTCTCGCTGCTTGTCCTAATAAAAAATAAATCGTTTCGCCACCGAATCGTGTTACTAAACAATGAAACTGCAGTGTTTGGGTGTACCTGTACCTACTATCTACCTACGTAGGGAGCCCGCTGTCGGTCGACGCGACCACACCTACGATGCAGTCGAGCTAATGCGAGCCTCGGCTGCTATGACGTGGGTAATTAACGGCTCTAGAGGGCTTGATATTTAATTTATTTTGTAGGAATTATCAGTATCCATTACAAACCGAGACCCTATCATACAATGTGTTCCAAATAAGAATAGGATCGATTGTCATGTTGTGACGTCACGTCATACTGTCAAATCGCAAGAAATTGGGCAAAATTGAAGAACTTAGAGATGAGCAAAATTGAAGAACTGGATTCTGATTAAACTATTTTCGTTCTCAATTCGTAAATAAATTAAATTTTAAAAATTTCTTGTCTCACCATTTTAATTCTTCGATTTACGGTATGAGGTTTTGAAGTTTTGTGTAAATAGATAGTGTTCAATTGGTTATTTCATTAAGTAAAAGGATCATCATCATCATCATCATTTCAGCCGAAAGACGTCCACTGCTGGACATAGGCCTCCCCCAAGCGTCGCCACAACGAACGGTCCTGTGCGTCTCGCATCCATCGGACTCCCGCAACCGTTACCAAGTCATCGGTCCACCTTGTAGGAGGCCTTCCAACTCTACGTCTTCCGGTACGTAAAAAAGTAAAAGGATATCAAACAAAAAAAATAGTGCCATATAGTTTTAGTATTAGTATACAGAACTCTGCTTCCGCTTCCACCTTCTGCAGAAGTTCCGCAAGCTTTTTCATTTCCGTTTCCGTTTCTGGTTCCGCAAACTATAACAGAACTCTTAACAGAAGAATACAACGAGGAGCGCGGGGTGGGGAACCCGTAGACGACTGGACTGAACACGACGGAAAAAGCGTGGAGGGGGGAGGGGGGCGGTACACAAACGTGTCGCAGCGACTTTGTTTATTATAATAATATACTATTTTTTTTTTGTTCATTCTGCGCATCACAGTGACATGATGTGCCTACAGTACACACATACAAACAATTACACATAGAGCCAGCTGCTCTACATCCGCCAAGCCTAGATAGGCACCATGACGACGGGTCCGTTATTACGGACCCCGGCTGGACTCCGCGGTCAGAGGACGAAACCCTGACACCGCCTGCCACGCCCCCTGACGGGGACGTAGCGAAAGCCACGAGCGGATTCTGCGCATCACCGTGCCTCGTGACGTTTAGCATAAGCGCGTAAATCTTCTGTTGCTTTTTTTTTATGTTTGTTGTTTGTTTTGTTCTTCTGTTGCCAATAGTTCGCCAATACTTATCAGCTCCCCTCAGAAGTGCAGCCAGTGAGCAATTATTTTGCGGAGCTGGTTTAATATATGAAGAACGCCGAAACAGACTCAAAGGTGTAAAGCGGCCAAATTACTTTTTATTAAATATAATTTGCCTGTTTAAGTTCGAGTACTACAAAATACAAATTTAATTAAACAAATCTTAAAAATAAAATTGAGTTTTTTCTTCATAGTATTAACACTTCCGCTTCCGCTAAGATTTACTTTTGACATCTGTTTCCGTTTCTGCTTCCGTTAAGACACTTCCGTAGCATCACTAATTTTTAGGGTTCCGTAGTCAACTAGGAACCCTTATAGTTTCGCCATGTCTTTCTGTCTGTCCGTCCGTCCGTGGATAATCTCAGTGACCGTTAGCACTAGAAAGCTGAAATTTGGTACCAATATGTATATCGATCACGCCGACATCATCATCATCGACAAAGTGGTAAAATAAAAAGTGTTTTTTTTTTTTTATAAGGGTAGCGCTGTAATTTGGGCTACTTGATTTTTCCTGAGTTGATGGGGTCGGGACGGATGTGAGCTATTATATTGTCGAATTGTTCGGTTGGTCTCTCGTTGGCATTGGTGGTATTTGTTCTTGCTCGTTGTCTGTTGTTCATTAACTCTGAAGGGGGCACACTTATCCTACACTGAGCGTTGCCCGACACACTCTTGGCCGGTTTTATTAGTATGTAGGTACAATACGAATACATAAATAATAAAATACAAGTCTAGTCTTGTTTTTCGATACGATTTTGTTCATGAGACCCGTCAATCTGCGTATTTTATAAATGCGAAAGTAACCCATTTTTTTCTCTCAATTTGTTTCGAAAATAACCGCTAAACAATCTAAATGATTTCACATTAGATATTATAAAGGCACCAGTTTGTGAGTGTGTGTATGTATGTTTGTTACTTCTTCACGCTATAACGGCTGAACGGATTTCGATGAAACTTGGTGCACGGGTAGACCATGTCCTGGAATAGCACATAGGAGAGTTTTATCCCGGGAGTATGTAGGTACCCTTGGGATAATTCTCTACTATTACATGGGCAAAGCCGCTGGTAGCAGTTAGTTGGACATAAATTAACATCAGTACTGGAGATAGACTTAAGATACTTTTTATCGTCATTTCACGTGAGCGAAGCCGCGGTAACAAGCTATAATTACGAGGCATGCCTTTTAAGTTTTGTCGTTTGAAGAAAAAAACAACTAGAATCTTATATTACTTTTTATTGTTTTTCAAAGCATTCGCCACGTAGCTTAATACACTTTTCCATTCGCTTAAACCAGTTATTATAACATTTATTCCACTCCAAAGTGGGGTGTTCAAAATGGCTGACTTGAAAGCGTCGACTGCTTCTTCACAGGACTGGAACCTTTGACCACGAAGACTTTTCTTAATTTTAGAAAATGTAAAGAAATCGTTAGGGCTTAGGTCAGGACTGTATGGAGGATGGTCAAGAATTTCTACTTTTTCCTGCTTCAAATACTCAATCGTTTGACGAGCGCTGTGTGAGCTTGCGTTGTCGTGGTGCAGGATGATGCGTCGCTTTGAGTTAGATTTTCGAAGTTCGGCGATGACTTGTGGTAAACAAACTATGGTATACCACTCTGCGTTAACCGTTCTACGATCTTCAAGTGCAATAGTCGCAACATGGCCGGTTTTTCCAACGAACGTGGCCACCATCTTCTTTGAAGTGCTTCGAGAACGAACAAGTTTAGTCGGCTTTGGCTCGTCTTGAAAGACCCAGATTGTAGATTGTTGTTTGGAATCAGTATCGTAGGCATAGATCCAAGATTCGTCACCACTGATGATGTCGTAGACGTGATTTGACTCCCTCGGTTGAACCTTTGCAGAGTTTTCTTACACCATCTGACGCGGGCCGCCTTGTGAACGTCGGAAAGCAGATGCGGTATCCAACGGCAAACTAGCTTTCTCACACCGAGCGCTTCATGCAAGATCTTCTGAATGGTTGTCCCTGAGATGCCTTATAGAGCCTTTATCTCTCGATACGTCACATGACGATCTTCGAGAATTAGTTGTCTCACAGCAATGATGTTATCTTCAGTGAAGGCGGATTTTGGGCGTCCTTCGCGAGATTTGTCACTAACACTAGTATGTCAACGCTGGAATCTAAATACCAGCGTTCGACAGTCCGCAGACATGGGGCTTCATCACTGAACACAGATGTTAGCTCTTCAAAACACTGAAGCCGTGTCAGGCCTCTTCTAAAGTTGTAGAAAATTATTGCACGAACATTTTTCTTAGAAAGATTAATTTTCGTACGTAACCTGACAGATTCCAATCGACGCTGTGACTAAACAATAGCATTAATCCTAATACTTTCAACTGTTTTGAGATTCAAAATATAAACACATTCGAATATAGAACAGTTTCAAATTCAAAATTGCCGGGAAATATGGAAACGACAGAACTTAAAAGGCATGCCTAGTATCACTACATAGTATAAAACAAAGTTGCTTCCCGCTGTCTGTCCGTAGGTATGTACGCTTAGATCTTTATAAATACACAACGGATTTTGATGCGGTTTTTTTAATAGATAGAGTGATTCAAGAGGAAGGTTTATCTGAAGATATAATATAATATAGTAGAGAAACACTGGTAATTTTAGAGGTTTCTAATGTGATGTAAATTGAACCGTAAAAGATAGATCAAAATAATGTACCTACTACAGTATTGTATTACAGTATTGTTGCACCTTAAAAAGGTCTACAAAAAAGTCCGTGATCATATAGGTATGTCTATCTCGTGGGGATAACCCACAATAACCATTTTTATTCCTTAGTTTTTACAAGAAATAATGGCTTATTTACGAAGCGATTTTAAGCTAACACAGCATTAATCCTTGTGCATTTAATATAGATCAATATGGCTCTTTATAACATGTAATTTAAATGAATATTTTTGAAGTTATTACAGGTTTAAAATGCAGGGACATAGCGGTTGCAGTGTTACGGGGCGGGGATCGGCGGTACTTGCCTATTAGATTTAAGCGTTGTGTTTTTCACATGGCGAATTATATGTCGCTCTTTCAAGAGTAATATCTAAAAGAAACATCTTTGTATTGTCTAATGACAAAAAAGCTGTGAACGTTGACATACTGTAGTATATTTAGTATCAACATTGCAACCGTGCGAAGCCAGGGCGGGTCGCTAGTCAAATATATATCATTCTAGTTTCTAAATCATTTGTCTTGATATGGTCAATAAGGTCATGTGAGAGTAGGGATGAAAAGCATTTTTTAAAAGAGCTATAAATATACTGTGGATGCATAGTGGGAGGAGCAGACAAAGAAAAGATGGAGCGATATGAAAAAAACTCATTACGTGACCCCAAATAACACGGAACAAGGGCAGGATGATGATGATCTAGCTTCCGCCTTATATTTAAGGGAGAAGAAGTAACAAACATACTCGTCTTTATGGCCGAAACTGCGTTAGGCGGACGCCTGCGCGATCCCATACAAAAGTGCCCCCGTTGAGGGACCCGCGCGGTCATTCGTCGCGGCGAGCCGGGCTTTGCGCGCAGCAAAAAGGGGAGCTACGTAATAAATATTAAGTTCTCCATCGGCACGACTACATGCACACTGTTAAAGTTGAACTAGCTACACTGCGCAGGTAATGTTCCGGTTGCCGCGACGGGGACACCAAATAGATAGGTACAGAAGTCAATCTACATACAAAGCGCGCTCGAGCAACGCACACATAGACACCACTCACGGATACGATATCTCGGCTCAATTCAGCTCAATACGCTACATGCTATCCGTTTGAGACACGCGACTGTGAACTTTTTGTGGAAAAATGGACCAACAAAAAAATCTTATTCCAACTGTTCAGTGGACGGTTGTTTAAATTCAACATTAAACAGTGAATTGACGTTTTTTAGGCTACCAGTTGTTTCAGAGAGGTAAGTAGACATTTGCTTGTATTTTGATGGTTTGTTTTAACGTAACACAGAACAGGCCCCGCGCCGAGAAAAAAAAGATGATTTTGTGGCCATGTAATATTTTTACAATTCAGATTAGGTAGGTATTTATCACCGCGCCCGGATCGGATAGTTCGGCGCCACGCGCTGACCCTAGCGCGATCGCCGAGCGTAGGTATGAAAAGTGAAGTACATACACAAGATTGACTTCTGTACCTATCTATTTTGTAACGGGGACCCGAGCACACCACACACGCGCTCGTCGCGGGCGTCCGCTTTACGCAGTTTCGGCCCTTATAGTATGATTTTGTTGTGTAGCTACATCTATGGCGTCACATAAGAACTAATCCTGCATCGCGCAATCAAAGTTCTCCGCGCGATTGGAGCATATAGAACAGCCAGAAATCATCTATTGGGCAGCTGCCCACCAGACATAACAACCGTCTGGCCGGAGGATCCTCCCTTTTCAACGGAAGTTTGCGGAACTTTACTCTCTGTTCCGCATACACCCAAAGTTGAATAAGATGCGTTTAAGACTACTTGAGATAACTTTTCAGTTGTTTCGAAGATCAGTAGGAACAGGAAGTTAAATAAAACATAAGCAATACATTTCAATCATTCATTTATTACCTCGCTATGTTAGGAATACAACTTTGGCAGCTACCCACTGCTCAGGACGACGCAACAGTACCCAGCCGTTAATATGTCCCATCGGGGTTTCAAGTGCAGACAACCAATCCGTCAACGTTCCCGAAGATGACTGGTCGTGTGGGTCCGACGCTTTACGACTTTTACGAAACTACCCTCCATTTGAAATAAGATTAAACTAAAATAAACCTTACTGTCCATTCAATCGATTTTAACTTCTATTGCGTTGAGGGCATGACAAATGGCAGCTACACAATAATTTTTTTTTTTCTTTGAAAACGCTGCCCCAAACTTGGAATTACTCCTGCATCATGGGTGCGTTCATAAATTTAATATGTAAACTCACATACATAAGACACCCAGACGGGGAACAAGTATCTGTATGCTATACAAATAGTTGTTCCAAGCGGGAAACGTACCCGCAACCAGTGGCGTAACTACACCATCTGAGGCCCGTGGCAAAATCATTGGATGGGGCCCCAGAAAAATCGTCAACTTTGGAATTTAATTTGAATAAATCACTAAAGTACAGACATAAAATATTCTTTATTAATAATAAATCGGCCAGTTCTCTAATACACGAGGGCTTTTATATTTCGTCTCTGAAGGTGGGCTTCCCGGTGGTGTATTTAATAAGTTGGTAAAGCTGGCAAAATACCACGGGAAATTGATCCTTTTCTTATGAATACGTATAATAAATCTTAATAATTTACTTGAATTTGTATATTTACTTCTTCTGAGCTCAAGACCTCTTAGACCGGGGGCCCCATCAGGCCAGGGGCCCGTGGCATTTTGCCAGCCTTGCCACCCTATAGTTACGCCACTGCCCGCAACATTTAGCGCAGCAGCCAGTGCACAACTGCTTCGCCAACCGTGCCGTCAAAGTTAGTAAAGTAATAACTTTTTTGCTTTCATTGCCATCCTTATGCCTTCGTAATAGGAATCAAAATCGGCTGACCGGACAGCAAAAAAAAGTTTGTTTAAATGTCTATTAATATTACAGATGGGATATAATAATATATATCTTTTGGCGTGACTTATTTACGTCAGACAAAGCCGATCTATGTACTATATTAATTGTTGGGTACTGAATTTACATAATTACATTATATATTAAGTTTTAATACATTCACAAATTAAAATTTACAAAATTGTGTAACACTAAACACACAGTTTTGTACAAAAGCATTGATGTCTTATTTATTGCTTCAATTTATTGCTTTTTATAAATACAAAATAACAGAGCATGCATTTTATTAAATAAAATAAACTCTTCAAATTCAAAACAAAAAAAAAAATGGAAAAAACAAATAAAATTATAATTCATCAATTTAATAAAAAAAAATATATCGATTTTGACACCAATACTTTTGCCAGCGAAAACTATAGAATACTACAAAAAAATACAATAATTTGATGTAAATCAATCATTAGATCACAATTAAAATTGAACTGCATACGAATAATAATATAATAAATTTTATAATTACATAATGTACAATTCTATACAACTTAATTATTAAGCTTATAACTGGCTTGACCAAAGGATCTTGAAAAATAAGAAAAAAAAAATTGTTGCAATTTGTTGTAGCTCTCACATCAATCAACGACATCATACGAAATAAATCAGTAACTTCAGGCAAATGCATTGCATTATAGATCTTATAGGCGACTGTCGTAAAATCAAAATCGTACGACATAATCGATTGACAGAATCTATAGACTGAATACAGGCTCTGCACAGAGCAAAAGTTTTTCTGATAACATGGAATAATAAACTTTATCTTAAGTTACACAGAGTGCAAAGTTGTTTGAACTGTGACGCTGAGGATCAAAATGCTTAACAGACGTCCGTAAGCGCGGCCTCGCAAGCTGTTTTGCACTTTACATCGACTAACATAAAGTTTAGTATTCAATGTTATTAAGTAAACCTCGACTTTACATGAATAACGCGTCTAAAAAAATAAAATTCTTGTTTTTGAATCCCAGGTCACCAGCCAAACTATAATAAGGCACCAAAATAACTATACAGTTAGTAAAGCTACTGAAATTTAATGAAAAACAACATAATAATGATGACTTTTGAACATTTTATACACACATATAAATGCTAATTTTAATGCGTTTGTGTTTTTAAGACAATGTTTGAAGGCAGACAGGTTACGGACGGTAATTTTAGATGTTTTTGGTAACTATCAAACTTGTACAAGTTTAGAATGACCTATACTTCCAAAACTTCAAATGCGATATTCTATATTCAAAACTTTAGATGCTTTATAGTGATTGGACATTACAGGATTTGGTTAGTATGGCATCAGGGAATATGCATGCATGCAGTTTATCAATAAATTTATAGAAATAGAATACTAACTGTGGAAACAATGTCAAAATTGGCAGAAAAACAAGCAAGGTATAACTCTGTCTCACTCGCCAAGACGCCGTTGTCTATGGCAGCCGTACGGGTATGACAGACTTTGACGTCGCGTTCACGTCGGACTTATCATTTTTATTAGGAGCTTTGAAGCTTTATAACTTCGTTGTGGATGAAGATATTTTAAAAATTCTTTCATATTCGTTTAAATTAGCAAATTAAAAAATTGCATGCATATTTCCCTATCAGAGATTAGACGAATTAACCTTTTGAGTGCGTAATTAGAGACACAATAGAAAGACAATGGCGCGTGAACGCCGGCGTTAATGCGGGGATCAACAGCTTAGATATAAAGGAATCGGGACTTGACGTTGTGGGAAATAGATAATAGGAATTGATTAGTGTGGTATAAGATATTAAGGGAATTGGAACTGGGAATCATGGAAATTAGATATGGAACTGGGAACCATGGAAATTGGATACTAGAATTGGTTTTAATTGGTATTGGAACTGGGAAACATGGAAATTTGATATGGAACTAGGAACCATGGAAATTGGATACTAGAATTGGTATGAATTGGAATTGAACTGGGAATCGTGGAAATTGGATACTAGAATTGGTTTTAATTGGAATTGGAACTGGGAATCATGGAAATTGGATACTAGAATTGGTTTTAATTGGAATTGGGATTTAACACTACAGGATTCGGTTAATATAGGAATGAGATATTAAGGGAAATTGGATTCCAGTGAATAAGGAATTAGAATTTTGAGGATGGTCATAATAATGGATAATTAAATCCACAATTGTAAAATGAAAAACTTCTTATTTTTAGAACTGCATCTGAAGTTTGGACAAGCTCATTTTAAATCAAGAAACATTGTTCATTTGCTAGTAACTCTCATCAGTTAGCAGTTACGTATTCTGTCTGCCTCATCATTATCTAGTTAACTCAGGTATCTGTAGTAATGGAATCGTACGTCAAAATGGCATAAAAAAAACTTTTTTTTTTAAATCGCATATTAAATTAATTTTGGCAGTTTTTTTATAATCTGAATATAGTTTAAACAACTATACTATGAATAATCTTTCGCCAATTTATTTATAACATCCGCTTTGGGGAATATTTTTGACGCGGATTTATTAGATAATTTTATGACACATCCCGCTAAGAATCTAAAAATGTGCAACAAAGATACGTGCTAAAATCCGTAACTACCATTTTACTAAAATATAATACATAAAAAAAATGCCATTAATTCATTAATTTAGACGGAATAAAAATAATAATAATAATACATAAATGAATGAGTATATACGGATGTCAGTATCATATCATTAATAGATCATTGCTCAATATTAGTGAGCCAATACGTTCCGAAGTAGAAACTATGAAAGGAGTCCAAAATATGACAAGAAGTTGTTTCGATACTTAAAATGGTCAACGGTAGCTGTCAACTGATCATATTTCTTTGACAGTTAAAATTGTCTATGGAACTGTCGAGCTAATATTTTTCTGACAGTTAAATATGAATAATTATGGTAGCTGTCAAGTGACCTTTTTATCTTTGACAGTTTAAATTGTCTATGGTATAGTATGGTTAATTCGTATTTTGAGAACACATAAGATAATTTATGTGCCTTTCTCTCTCTCTCTTACCCATAACGATAATATCACGCCATCTCACTTTTTTTTGGACTCCAATCAAAATTTCAACTTTCACAAATAGTCGTTCGGATTATTCTTAAAAACTTGTAGTAAAAAATCACATATCTTTTAATACAGACTTTAGTATGGCGCCTTCCGTGTTCCTGGTTTGATTGACGCCGGTGTCTAGACTAGGTGACAGCACTCTAGGCTCTCTGTCGGAGTCTCGCGAGAGCTGGGAAGAGGTTTCTATGTTGTCTATGTTTTGGAACAGAAGGTTATTGGAACTGTTTGAGGCGGTGCGACTGTGACCTGTTTTTGTTAGGTTTGGTGGTGGACCTGGAAGGGACAAAAAGCGTAAGATATTAAACCAGGTTGGATTGTAACATTCTAGAACAGCACGATTTAAATGTAGTGCAATGTGAAGTGTAACTAACATAGTCCTAAGTCTTATTTGATAACAATAAATTGCATATAAGTACCAGGCCCGAGAAGATGGCGCGAAGTATTCCACGCGAGCATCAAGGAGACAATTTAGTATATTGCTATAGTTTGTTATCAGACGTTATTTTTCTTAAATAAAAATACTGTATGTCTGATATTTTAAGTTTCCCATTGTTAAATTTTAATATAGTTTTAGTTTGGGTTTTTATGGTGAGTACGCATTAAATAGTGTCAATCACTTTTTTTTTACTAGTTTTAGTGATAAAAAACTGCGAGTGTGAAAAAACTATAACAGTAATAACCAATTTAATCTATTTTATCGATGGAAACCTCAAAATAGTACGTATTATATATCCATTTCATCATAATATAACGAAAATAGGTTGTGCCTAACAAAATATACTAGCAATGCTTCTATACGTATCTTTGTTCGGTTACGGTTTAAAGACCTGGTTCTTTTTGCTATTGATTCCTCGTATTGGCTTCTAACATATAACCTAGGTTTCTTTTCTGGCGAAAAGGAAAAAGTAAATCATGCCAATAGTTTGCATTGGCCTTTTTACAATGATGTATCTTCTTCTGTGTGTATGTGTAAATCTTAAAATAAATAAATAAGGTGTCTTCTATCATCAATCCTCACCTATACTAGAATTCTTCCTCGAACTAGGCGTCGTGCTCCTACTGCCATTCCCTTGCGCCAACGTCATCATGTTGGGCAACGGAGCCCTGGGCCGGGACTCGTTCTGGAGGAACTTCACGAACTCCGCCGCCAAGCTGTCCGGCACCGTGGTGGAGCGAGACAGGCCGAGGCGCTCGCACTCTTGCTGGTTGAAGTCGAGAACTGTTGAGAGGACGCGGAGGACTTGTGTTCTGAGGGAAGAAGAGGGTATTGTTCATTTTGTGTGAAAAAGAGCATATTATTGCTTTTTTAGAGGTATGCGGAACAGGGCGTAAAGTCCCACGTACCTCCGTTGACAAGGAAGCGTCCTCCAGCCAGATAGATGTTATGTCTGATCCGGGCAATCTTGTGTTTAAGGGTTAAGAGAGTACGCGGAAAAGTAGTCAAATTTGATTGACTAGTAAGGATAGTTGAAAAGAGAGGATTCTCTGACTAGATGGGTGTTGTCTGGTCCGGGCAACTGCCCAATAGTTGATTTCGGGCTGTTGTATATGTTCTTATCACGCGGAGAATTCTAATAGCGTGATGCAGGATTTTGAATTTTAGTTTCTATGTGGCGCCATAGATGTCGCTAGCCTTTACTATAAAATATGTAGATTATCGCTCAATCAAACAGAAGCATTTAAGTTGTTAAACCTTTAATGCTAAACAATGGAATTCTAGTCAATACAGTCAATTCCAACACTAGGAAGGAAACCCGCAACAATTTAGAGCAAAAACACCTTTTTAAGTATATAAAAATAAATCACTTCTTACTTGTTAGTAGCATTCCCGCCCGCCGTCATAACATAGTTGATGACGAGGTTCTTCACAAGGTTCTTGTCGACCTTATCCTGCTGGTTCGATATCGCGTTGTAGTACCTCTCCTCCGCCGCCGCTACCGATGTCTGGAGAGTCCGCACTGAGTAAACAGTGAAGGTGACAATGTAGTGGTAACACGACTAAATATAGTTATACAATAGAAACATATTACAGAACCTTTGGTAAGGAATGTTGGGTATTGGGTGGCCGATTTAGCAAAATCAGTATATAAAGGGTGACTGGCAATTAGTGTACGATTCTTAAACACGTGATTGCGCTCATGATAACAAACGATTTTTATTATGGGAGCAAAGCCGAAATTACGAAAAAAATATCAGCTGTTCAGTACATTAGGCAAACATAAATGTACTGAACAGCTTATTGTTTTTTCGCGATTTCAGGTTTGTTCCCATAGTAAAAGTTGTTTGTTATCATGAGCACAATCACGTGTTTAAGTATCGTACACTAATTGCCAGTCACCCTATATAAAGGCAAAATCTTGACTCATTAACACCCAGCCTAAAACCCATGGACCTAAAACGCTGGAATTTTGCACAGAGCTTCCTTTTATGATGTAGGTAATACAAAGAATAAGAAAAGATTTTCCAAAATTCGCCCTCAACGGGGATGAAACGGGGGACTAAAGTTTGTATGGTGTAACCTACGTTCATGCGGAGAAAGCCGCTGCCAGAAGCTAGTACTCTATATTTCCTAAGCTTTTTATATGAATGAGGAATGTGGTAAAAATGACTTGTTGAAGAACATCGTTAAAAGATGTGATTTTGGCACACTCGAATTCAATTGGGATATGGATTTTTTTACACATTCGTATTGTACTATAAAACCCTTTGATTATTTGTTAATTTAAAATTGTTTTAGCACTTCTTGTCTGAAACACAGTTCAGGTACGTAAGACTCGGAATTAAGATTTATATTTAAGACTGTATTAATTTATCTTGTAAAGAATTTTGAATAAATATTTATTATTATTATATGGGTTATTATTTATTCACAAGCTAAGAACAAAAAGGGGATCATTCCAATATCAGCATCTTACAGATAACACTAAACATTCCTAAAATACATATAAAATACACAATAAAACAAAATTTCAATAAAAAGGTAAAAAGAAAACTATACTAGTCTTACCATGCATCAAGCACATCTTCGTTCGACGCTTCGTTGCGAGCGCACACACGACCTCAAAGTATTATTCAGCCACTGGGTAGGGTCCCGGAAAACGCTCAAACACCTTTTTACCACTTTTTTACTAGTCATTTAGAAGACATTTTTAAATGCTAAAATATCAGTAATCAGTGATGTTGGGTTATTTTTGTCCACTGTTGGACAAAACTATTGATAAAGAAGACTATCAACGTTTAAAATATTTGCATATGTCCAAATCTTAAGAACCATTCTCGATCAGAATAAAGCACCACGTCATCAATGTAAGCACAATTTGTTAACTATTAAAGTCGTTCTATAATTCCATTTTCATTTTATGTAAATAAGAAATACAAAACAAACTTCTGATATCAAGTAATTGCAATAACATTACATGTTGGAGCCATATAAATGGTTAATAAACAGCGACAATGATGAACACTTTCATCTGGTAGTAACCAATCGACATGTCCAGTTCAGATTTTTTCTTCAACCGATATTTTAGTGAATTTTTGATATGTAGAATGATAATAACTATAGTGATGAGCGAATTCCGTCTTCCTTTTATTCATTCCACCAGTACCTGAAGTAATACTCAGAGGCAATGTGGCGATAACGGTGTTCTTCTACGTTCTACTCTTCTACGGAACTTTGGGCATTCAAAATAAAAGAAAAATGTAACTTGCTTTGGATATTCAGAAATAAAGTAAATTTTGAATTTATAGGAAGTTTAAGTGCGTTTATACGAAAAGAGTTTTACGGTCGCCCTTTATGGGTCTACCACACGCACAAACTTCACCACAGTTTTGCCTGCACAGGCCGGTTTGCACAGAGAACACTGTGTACAACTGTATAAGTTTTTGGAGCTTGTGCGTGTGGTAGACCCATTTGTCTAGAATGTTTTTAGAAGACTATTGGGCGGACGACATTCGGTAGGCGATTTATCCCACTTCTGGGAAAGCATCGTTTATAAGGTGAGTATATATACATGAGTGCGATACCCCAACGAGTCTCGTCAGGGCATTATCGCTTTAATATACTCAAAAAAACTCTCCTCGTAATAAACCTCTCTCGTAAGAAATCTTGGATCTCATGATCCAAGATTCACTTATTTCATTTAAATCACATCAAGGATAAATTGATATCCAATACAAGTTGAAACAAAAAAAAAAACAACAACAATCACATAACACTCATACGACAACAAAGTGGTGCAAGACAACAACTTGCATGTGCTTCATGAAAATATAATGCAGTTGATGTTGGAACTCTCAGATTTGGATGCAGTTTACTTTAGATCTTTAGATATACTATCAATATATACTACGTGAATTTGAAGTATCATTTAATCAAAATCAAAGTATTAAATAGTAGGTTAATGGAGAACATTAATATCAGAATATGGCAACACCGGTGATATTAATAAGCGTTAACTTACTAAGAACATGCTCAAACTCAAACTCATTTTAAAACGGCCTACATGGACACTTATAAAACGTCAGAAGCACGGTTCCAATTAGTGGTTTCCTATGGAGAAGAACCGGTAAGAAACTCCATGATAACTCTGATTAAAAAAAACTCATTATTGATTTTACAAACTGCTCTTAGATAAGTCCCCGTCACTGTTCTATTAAGAATTTATATAATTTGACAGCAGTACGACAGTAACAGGAATAATGCTTAGCCTAGTCTCCAACTGAGAGTTCCAATCTCAAAGAAAAACAAAACATACACAAAATTCTCAAAAAAAAAACAAAGCGCAAAATAAAATGGTGAAAACACATAGACGTCACGACGTGAAGCCGATACCCTCAGTCAAACCCCATATGGTAATCTGAGTAGCGCGGGCCCGCCATTACCATCTGTCAAGTGACAGTTGTCAAAGTGACGTCTGTCATGGTGACAGGTGACGGCGGCCGCTTCTTTCGAACACCTCACAGTTACCAAATGAGATTAAACCGAAGTTGGCGGAAGCGCTGGTTCTTGATTGTTGGTAAGCTGCTTGTATTTATAGCATACGGCGATGGTACACATCTAAATCATTTGCATTTAAATTTTAATCTATTATGTCTGTAACTTTTTTATTTTAATATAGCCGAAGAGCCAGTGGCTGCCAGAATTTCGTCATTTTTATAAAAGCTAAGTGTTTATCAGTGGAACTAAAATTCACAATTATGAAGAGATATTTTGAGGTTGTTCCTTTACAATTATATTTTATTGATGAAGTGTAAGGGTATCTGGCGAGGGACAATAAGTATGTGGCAATGGATGAACATGATTACCAACTAATACAATCCAGAAGATTAAGTGTTTTTATTTTTCTTGTTATACCGTATGTTCAAAATATAATATATTTGAGATCCAGAAGAACATATAAAAAATTGAGCTTTAGAACTAAACTAATTTAGGTTGTTGTGTAATAATAACACACCTTTGTTATCTGTTACCTGCCAAAGCTACCATATAACAGAAACTTCATATTAGGGCATCGTTCTTACCTGTGTTGGGGGCAAGTACTGACAAATACTCAGCTTTTTTAAAATAAGGAAATTTGGCAGCTACGGGCTCTTACTAAATAATGATCATTTAATTTATTACAGATTTTTTATGAACAATTGCTAACTTGTCTTTTTATTTCAGTTTTGAGCGCCTTGCCCGCAACTTAAACACTATTTCAGTGAATATCTTGTACATTTAGGGAAAAAAATCCATAGAAGTTTATGTTGATTTAAGAATGTAAAGCGTTATGTTGCTATTTATAATAGTATTTTTATTTCTTTATAGTGGACAAGGCGCTTGGCCGCTAAATAACATAAGGCTGTGTTTTCACAAGGCAGCAATTAAACTGCCGACAAACTGTTTTACAGTTTGAAGAATTATGTAATGTAATAATAATGTACGCAAAGTTTGAATAGATTACATATTTAACTATTTGGCCTCAGATACATTAGGGGACAAAATGTCCCCCGATATGACGCGCAACGCTGTCAAATTGTCCAACATGTCCCGCGCTACGAGGATGCATCGTAAAATGTTGAGGGGGGGCAAGTTGTGGGACACTGGGCAACGTTGCAGCGTCACGTAGATTAAGCGTTGCACGTCATGTTGGGGGACACTCTGTCCCCTAATGTAACTGAGGTTTTATCCAAGCAAGATATTAATATGGAAAAGCAACGCAAAATTGCAAGTTACTGTGAGAAATTGCTAAATCAACAGTTGCCTACAAAAAACACAGCCTCAAAAAAAATAATGAAAACAACATCGAAAAGAGGCCAAAAAAACAGACACTAAGACACACGTGAAAGCCGACACATAGAAACAAAGTTACTGACTGACTTACATGTGTCCGTGCTATATGTGTGGACCGCGACCCCGCCGCATACCAACTGGCAGTCTGGGCGATATCACCCCAGAATTACCAGCTGATATTTGGCTGGGTCACGGCATTACGCTGGTCTTTAATTCGGCTTTATGGCTATGGGTTTAAGTGGGTACCGATTTGTGAGAGAAAAACCACAAGACCAATGAGACTAAAGTAAACTACAAACTTATTCAAGAGTGAATAGGCTACTTCTAGGCAAGCGTGCTCCATCGTCGACCACATCATCGCTTACCATCAGGTGAGATGGTGGTCAAACGCGAGCCTATCATTAATAATAATAAAAACAAATATTTAGGACACCATATGAAAATTTACGAGGTATTTTTGATACAAAAATATTTTCAAAAGTTTGAACTTGTTAATCTCACAAATCAGCACTCATATTACAGTGATAATCAGTCAGATTTAATCTATCTATATTACAAAATTCACTACACTACATATATATTCGGGTTGCACTGATATTTAAAGATAAACCACTTAATATAATCAGTCATAATCACTAAAAAAATCAACACATAAATAAAATATTAATGAAAAAATTCAAAGTAATTTTAGCATTCAAATCTAATCTATGGGTGTTTATATTAGTTGTACCGGATTGTGGAAATGCATTTGGATATACATTTAAATCATAATTTATCAAGATTTAATAACAAATATGACTCTCTATAACGAAAATTTGATTTCTAAAAATCTTGTGTAAAGAATTTACAGGTTAAGCGGAAAAGTAGTCAAGCTTTAATTGATTAACAAGGATACGTGGATAAAATATATTTTATTATAGAACAAAATAGTAATTTTATTTTAGAGGTAAAGGTGCCATTCGAACCTCGGCTGCAGGCTCCGGATGCAGGCTGCGAATGCAGGTAGCACACGCATGACACGCAGCCGTTGCCTGCATCCGCAGCCGGGAGTGATTCCGAGGCTGGCTGCACGTGTTGCCAGTCGCAAATCTACGATTCAATCCAATATGAGCGCTATCGGCTCCAAGTAGCCATTATTTCGGACTTGTCTAAACAGGTTGGAGTGACGTAACTACGTGCGCATCGAGTTGCGGCCGCAGCACTACTGATTTACGATCGGCTGCAGCTGCAAGTCGTGGCAGCATTCGCAGCCGAAGCTCGGCAGCACGTGCGGCCGCAGCCACGTTCAGACAGGTTTTCACAAAAATCCATATTACTACATAGAAAACCAGTCGTGCAGCTGCAGCCGGCTTCGTGCAGCCGCCGCATGTGCTGCCTGCATCAGCAGCCTGCAGCCGAGGTTCGAAAAGCACCTTTACAGTAACAGGGTGTAAAGCCCCACATACCTCCTTTGCAAAGAGAGAATTCTCCGACTAGATGGGTGCTGTCTGGCCTGGGCCCGATAGATGATTTCAGGCTGTTGTATATGTTTTAATCGCACGGAGAACTTATTATTCCTATGTGGCGATATAGATTTCGCTAAAAGGTATAAAGACGTTGCGAAAAATTGATGGCATTGGCTTTTTTCTATTCGGTCAGATCGGTAAATCTCTAAACCGAATCTTTATCACCTGCCTGCCTTTTTCCAGCTATATTGTGGTCAGCTTTTCGAATGCAGTTCATCATCATCATCATCAGCCACCACTAACCATTTACCGGATAAAACGATACAACAATAGAGCTCAACTCACATTCGCGCAGTCGAAGCGTCGCAGGCGTCATGTTTTTCGCCTACAGTATATCCATCTCTACTCTCCCATTATTAAGGTACAAAATTGTGTTATGCAAATAATGAAGCGCGTCGACGTTTATATAGAGTCGAGCGGTTTTTTTTCACTTGCGCGTAGTGACGCGTCAGTTGTAAAGTTTCTGAACTGAGATCCTACTATGACCTCTTAACGCAATCTATTTGATGACGTAAGCTGAACTGTTAAAGGGATGGAGCAATATTTTTTTTCTTTTTGTTGGGAAAATCATCTTATGACATCCCCCGCTCTTGGGCGGAGCGCGAGATAGTGTCAGACTTTTACTGACTAAAAACCCACTCCTGTTCCTTCGTTGTCTTTCGTACCAGGGCCGAGTCTTCCATTCAGAATCAGACCCTTGGCCCCAGTAGGCTTCGACCCTTACGGTTTGCTGACATCTCCTTGAGGCGCGCGTGGTACACTACGCGCCGTTGACGACTTGGGCTCGGTCCGGACGGTTACCGGACGGTCGGACGGCGAGCCACCCATTGCTCGCCGTCCGCAAGCCCGCGCCTACGGTGGCCGAAAATCGGGATTGGGATCCCGGCGGCGGATGGAGCTATATAAGGTGTATAGCTGTAAGCCGTCATGGTAAGCCCTGTTATCCAGGTGCCGCTAATGCGAGAGTCGTCGACCGACAACGCGCGTCGCTACGCGTTAGTTGAAAAACAAGACGAGACGCGAAGCGATGCTTGGACTCAGCGCCAATGTGAGTTATGACAGATTAGGGTAGCAAGAAAAATATCAACATCAGATTTAACAACTACTGAAATTGCTTCTAACAAACATGACGATCCAAATGATCTCCCACAATCCAAACAACATATCCCCCCACTTTCTACCCCTCAGCACCTCACATACCTTGCTCCTTAAGATCATTGATCTCAGCTCTTTTAGTTTCCACCTGGTCACCAAGCCTGGAGGCTGCTTGCAGGCCAGCTAGCGCCTCTTCGAGCTTGGCGTTGAGTCGTGAAATCTCAGTTTGTAGACCTTGGTTCTCTCGTTTGAGTTCCTCCATCTTGTTTCTGATTTTCTCCGTCGCGGCGTACGTGTCTCGTTCTTTGTCTGGGAAAGGGAATTAATGGTGTTTTAGCTGACTATTAAAGCCACGTTGTAGCTAGGCAATAATCTATACCTATATATAAAAATGAATAGCTGTTCGTGTCTCGCTTAAACTTAAAAACGGCAGGACCGATTTGGCTAATTTTGGTCTTGAAATATTCGAGATAGTCCAGGGAAGGTTTAAACGGTGAGAAAAAATTGAAAAAAAATTACGAAAAAAAAAATCCTAATACAACGCCATCTCTAACTAAAATGTCATTATAAAATGAATGATGCTGTTCTGGTAATGCCAGTAGATGGCGTTATCCTTACTATTAGGCGGTACTAAGTTCGCCGGGTCAGCTAATCTCTAATAAATCTTAGCTCTCTCCTTTCTGTTTAAATAACAGACAAACGAATGAACTGCGCACCAATGATGATGATTTAGTGCCATTGAAATTTATTTGTTTTAAGTAAAAACAGATTTATAGCGATATGTGCGACATCATCATCATGATCATCATTTCAGCCGAAAGACGTCCACTGCTGGACATAGGCCTCCCCTATGTGTCACCATAACGGCTGGTCCTGTGCGTCTCGCATCTATAGGATTCCCGCGACCCTCACAGGTCATGTATGTGAGTCAAATGAAACAATATTATTTGTTGAGACCGCTCCTTTCAACATCGCCGCGCGCTGGTAGCAGTGAACGAGGGGAACTGCGGGGAGGCAGCCGACGGAAGGCCCCCACTCGCCACACCAGTCAACTGTTACTCTGCTCCACACACGGCTGCGCAACAAGCGTTTTTTTACGTCTTATATACCTTGTTCAACCGACCGTTGTAATTTCTTTCTTTCTTTATTATACTTGTTGTATAGTCCACTACAACTACTTTTGTTTGCTCCACCACGACCTATCGTCGCGATAATTATTTGATGAGAATTCAACAGAGAATAGTACTTTTACTATCTTGTGCTAAAATAGCATACAAGAATTGACAAAAATGATCAACATACTGCTAGTTCTTTTTTTTAGGTGGAAAATCATCCAATGAATGTGTCAGATTTTTACTGACTAAAATCCACTTCTATGTTCCTCCTTTGCCTTTGTTCCAGGACCCCGGGGTTCTCTTTCGCACAACCCATGGCCCCAGTAAGTAGGCTTCGACCCAGCTGGACCTGCGTCATGCGGAAGGTGAGGACGTCGTGACGTCTTTCCAGCCACTCCTCAAAGAGGGGACTTACCGCATTCTGCTACTTCTATGATTCCAGTCATTATCTGCTGAACCTTTGTCTAACTATATCGTTCCAGTCAAATCGAATGCAGCATACTATGTATTTGACACGGAGCGACTTCCTATTTGACACCAAGACCCAGTAACTGGGTAAAACAACCCTTGGCCAAAACGGTGTCCAATTTCAGGCATTTGAATGACAGCCGGGATCAACAGCTTAGCGTGCGGCAGAGACTCGGCATGGTAATTAATGGTTACCCATCCACGGGCCTACCTCAGAAGTGTTGCTTAGCCGTAAAGTTCGACCCCTGCAGCTGGTATTAGCCTCGAGATCCTCAGGTTCAAGAGAATATACTGACTTTGCTGGAGCTCCTCCAACATAACCTGCAGGTCTCGCTCCTCTGCCTCGTCCTACACCTCCCCCAGCTGCAGTTTTACGTCCTCACACTGTTTCTGCAACAACAGCATCTACTTGATACTCACCTTGTTGGAACTGCTACAACACTACCTGCTGATTTGTAAGCGCAGCCTCACTCCTCTCCCTCGCGTCCTCCGCCTCCCCAAGCCACGCTTGCACGTGCTCACGCTGTTTCTGCAACAGCAGCATCTACTTGATACTCACCTAGTTGGAACTGTTCCAACACTACCTGCTGATTTGTAAGCGCAGCCTCACTCCTCTCCCTCGTGTCCTCCGCCTCCCCAAGCCACGCTTGCACGTGCTCACGCTGTTTCTGCAACAGCAGCATCTACTTGATACTCACCTAGTTGGAACTGCTCCAACACTACCTGCTGATTTGTAAGCGCAGCCTCACTCCTCTCCCTCGCGTCCTCCGCCTCCCCAAGCCACGCTTGCACGTGCTCACGCTGTTTCTGCAACAGCAGCATCTACTTGATACTCACCTAGTTGGAACTGTTCCAACACTACCTGCTGATTTGTAAGCGCAGCCTCACTCCTCTCCCTCGTGTCCTCCGCCTCCCCAAGCCACGCTTGCACGTGCTCACGCTGTTTCTGCAACAGCAGCATCTACTTGATACTCACCTAGTTGGAACTGCTCCAACACTACCTGCAGATTGGTAAGCGCAGCCTCACTCCTCTCCCTCGCGTCCTCCATCTCCTCGAGCCGCGCTAGCACGTGCTGGCACTGTTTCAGCAACAGCGGCATATACTAGATACTCACCTAGTTGGAACTGCTCTAACACAACCTCCTGGTTGATAAGCCCAGCTTTGCACCCCTTCCTCGTCCTACACCTCCCCCAGCTGCGGTTTTACGTCTTCGTGTGGTTTCTGCACATCAGCATCTACAAGATACTCACCTAGTTGGAACTGCTCCAACACAACCTGTAGGTTGGTAAGCGCAGCCTCACTCCTCTCCCTCGCGTCCTCCGCTTCCCCAAGCCGTGCTTGCACGTCCTCCCGCTGTTTCTCCAGCAGTTTTATCTGGTTGCGATATGTTTCCACTTCTTGGTTCGCTCTGATGCTGAAATTTATAATTTGGATGTGAGACTTTTGGTTATGGAAATAAGAGCCTTTTATGCAAAGCAATGTCTTATTTTAACTATTTGTTTTCTTCCAGCATAGATTTATGATGAAGTTAATCGGGCTAAGCGTACTTGAGGAAAACTTAAAGATTGTAATGTGAGTGGATCTCTAAATAAAGTCTTTTTTTTTCTCAGAGTAAGTTCAATTTTCTAACTAAAAATAAACCTTAACCTTTCGAAGTTCTAAAGGAAATGACTTTGTATAGTAGATAAGTGCTGATAAAGTTATCATGTTACTGTTATCCACCTTGTTACCTAAACTTTTGTTAATCGTGTTAATATAGAATAACATCTTTTTTCGTTAAAAAAAATGTTTCACACGCATACCCTCATCTTCATGCTCTAGGCATTACTTGGAGTTGGCGCTTCACATTTAATTTCTTACATTCTGCTACACAGAACTCCTGTTTTTAACCCCGACGGAAAAGAGGGGTGTTATAAGTTGTCTGTGTCTGTGTATCTGTCCGTGGCATCGTAGCTCCTCAACGAATGGACCTATTTTGATGCGGTTTTTTTTTTATTAGAAAGAAATAAAGAAGGAAAGAAAAATGTTTTATTTGGCACATATAGATAGACATGCTGTAGAAACATTTAGAATCTTAAGATGAAAAAAAAAAAACACTGACACAATGGTGTCTCACGGCTGCACCAAATAGGTCCAGTTCAGTAAAAAATGCCAGGTAACTACGTGGTAGTCACTGGTAGTTGCCTGACGCTGGTCTTATTCATATCACTCCTCACACAATTCGTCTGTCTTTACTTTTGCCCCCCTCTCCCTCTCTATCCATTCACATTTAAATTCATAACTCTTTCAGTGACATACCTTTCATTCCTCTTTCACATGACCATAACAAGACAAACCATTTGCGTTCAACTTTTATGTTACTGGCGCCACATTCGAAGAGGTATAAAGCCGCAAACCTCCGTTGAAACGGGAGGCTCCTCCGACCAAACGGGTATTGTATCTGGTCCGGCAACTGCCCGATAATTGATGTCGGGCTACTGTATAAGTTGTAATCGCGGCTCTCACAACTCTAATACCGCGATGCATGACTTTGAATTTTTAGTTCCTATTTGGCGATATAGATGTCGCTACATGCTAAGATACTCTTTTCTCACTTTATCCACTCGTCACTCCACAAATTCTAATCTCCGAGCCCTGCAATCTTGTGCCATTTCTCTTTTTATCTATATATATAAAAGGGGAAACTGACTGACTGACATATCAACGCACAGCCGAAACTACTGTGATTAGGAGCGTGAAATTTTGCACAAGGTTTCCTTTTATGACGTAGGCGAGCACTAAGAGAGGATTTTCTAAAATTCACTCCCTAAGGGGATGAAGCGGGGGTCCAAAGCTTGTATGGAGAAACCTACAATCACGCGAGCGAAGCCGCGGGCAGAAGCTAGTCTTAACGCATATGACGATTAATTACTTGATTTCTGGTGCGACCTACACCTCTTTTGAAGCCTCAATTTCCTTTTGTAAATATAGCTGAAGCTCCACCATATTCCTCCTTACCTATTACTAGTATAAACAGTACTGGTCTGCTTCGCCCGCTCTTCCACCTGGTGCAACCTCGTCTGGCACTCCGTCAGCTTCTGTTCAGAGGCCATCAGCTCCTGCGTGTAGTTCTCCTCGGTCTCCACCAGATGGCGCCGCAGACGTTCCAACTCTTTAGTAGAGTTCTGCTCTTGATCTGACAACTGGAAAAAGAGTATAGAATTCTAACATAAAGGAAGGTTTCGTCATCATCATTTCAGCCGAAGGTCATCCACTGTTGGACATAGACCTCCCCCAAGTGTCGCCATAACGACCGGTCCTGTGTGTCTCGAATCTATCGGATTCTCTCGACGCTCACCAGGTCATCGGTCCACCTCGTAAGAGGCCTTCCAACGCTGCGTCTACCGGTACGCGGTCGCTACAGAACCTTTCGTCCCCATCCACCAGCTGTTCTGCGAGCAATGTGCCCTGCCCTTAAGGAAGGTTTAGAGCTAACGAATATAGAACCAGAAGAAGAGCATTCTTCTGTTGTTATTCTTGATGTTTCTGGTTAAATTGAGGCATCCTCGATGTAAGTATGCCCCTGTCTACACAAAAGAAATTTGGTAGAGGGGAGATATTATGTGTATTTGACTGGCCTGTTGGTCAAGTTAGTGACCCTGACTGCTATACCGGAGGTCGTGGGATCGATTCCCACCCAGGACAAATGTTTGTGTGATGAGCACGATCATTTGTTCTGTGTCTGGGTGTAATTTATCTATAATATGTGTGTATTTAGAAATATATAAGTATTTTTATCAGTTGTCTAGTACTCATAACACAAGCTCTGCTTAGCTGGAGACTGGACGGCGTTTTAAGATGGTAGTGAATTATTATTTTTTTAATTTGTTGGTTTGGCCTAAATCACCAGTAAATCCTACATCTGTTCCCTAAAGGTATTGTTAAGTACAATGTCTGACTGACTGCCAGTATTATCTTGGTAGTACCGTGTAATAGGCTCGTCTTATTTCTATCTACCTGGCTTACATCCAAACTTGAAACAGATGCTAAGAAACTCTAGATCGGGAAACGCAACACTGTCCGATTTGGGAATCCCGGGATCTCGTGCAACAAACTCGCGTGTGTTGAACACGCGAGTTTGAAATTTTCTCTCTTATTTTTTTTTATAATAATGATATATTCCACAAATTTCACACAACGCCATCAAGTCCCAAACTAAGCAGATCTTGTGCTATGACAACTGATAAACATTCTTAAATATGTTTTTAAATTCATACATATTATAGATAAATCACATCCAGACAAAGACCAAATGATCGTGCTCATGACACACACATTTGTCTTGGGTGGGAACCGAACCCACGACTATTAAATAAAAGAATTGAATGGAAAGTTTTAAATATCTCTTTAGTTTTGTTATTTACCTGTAAATTTTCTGCTGTCAATTTCTTAACATTTTCCATTTGGACAGCCAAATTCTTCTGCAAGTTTTCACACCTTTCAGTCAAATTTGTAACAGTTTCCGCAGCACTTACTAGTTCAGATTTTACCCTTTCAAATTCTGTTATATTCTGATTCAAAGATATAATAATACCATCTTTTTCTTTGAGTGTCATCCTTAGATTTTCACAATTTGAACAGTTAATTGCAGAACTTTGTATCAAGTTATCCTTTTCTTCAATGATTTTTTTATATTCATTAGTATGTTCTAAGATGACATGGTTAAGCCTCTGTATTTCATTATGATATTGTATACTTTCATTGTGTTTCAAGTTTATTAAGTTAATCAGTTCTGTTTTTTCATTCATTGCTGCATCTATGATTGATTTGTACTCTGTGGCCATTTTCTCAACGCTTGCGTGTGATTCTTTCAGTTCTTCGATATAGTTTTCTTTTGAAGCAACGTAATATTTTATTTCTTCTAACTCAGCTTGTACAGCTGCTTTTTCTTGCATTAATTTCGAATAATCGTCGTTTTGATGCGTTATGTTCTCTGTCGTTTTTAGTTTATCTGTTAATTCAACTATTGATTGACTTAGTTCTTTTATTTCTTTCTCTTTGTCAGTTATTGTTGTTTTAAATTCATCGCGTGTTTTCTCCAATTCTACTACACGTGCCGACAGTGTTGATATCTCAGTATTCTTTGAATTAATCTCATCGTTCAAAGAGTATATCTGTTTACTTAGATCCTCTTTTTCATTATGCAGTTTGTTTAGTTCATCTTCACTTTGATTTTTCTTTGAACTTACGTCTCTGAGGATATTAATTTCATCATTTTTAATAGTAATAGTTTTTTCTAAATCGGCCATATTTTCATTTAGTTTTTGTATTGTAATATTATTATGTTGCACTGTATTGTTAAGACCATCAATCAGGGTATCTTTTTCGTTGAGGTCTGATACCAACTTGTCAAATTCTTCTTCTAGGTGCAAGATTTTGCTATCAGTGGAAGATAATTCAGTTTCTACCTGTGCTTTCCTTTCGGTCAACTTTTCGATTTCAGCTTTTAGACTTGTGACTTGTTCATTGCTGAGTATTTCTTGACGAATGACTTTAGACTTTAACTCGTCGATGGTATCTGTAAGAGCTTTTATTTCTTTTTCAGTCTTCATATCTTTTTTGAGGTTACTGTTCTCTGTTAAAAGTTCGTGTTCTTTGCGCTGCAGCTCAGCTATCGCTGATTTCAGTGTATTGATAGTTTCTGAAAGGGTCTCATTTGCTATAGACATCTCATGCAATTTATCAGCCATTAAACTATTTTCTGTAGTCACATTTTCAGTCGTACTAGCAGCTGCACTAACAGTTGTTAATTGTTGTTCTAGGATGGCAACTTTTTCTTGTAAACTGTGTTTATCGTTTTCTATGTCATGTTTGTGTTTTATGACATCATCAAGTTTAGTTTCGAAGTCATGCAGCTTATGATCTAAGGCTGATTTTAGGGATTCTAATTCTTTATGCGCATAACATTTTTCATCTAAAGTTACTTTTAGGTCATTCACTTGTTTAGTTAATAACACTTTATCATTTTCTAATATATGTATATCTATAGAAAGCTGTTCATTTTTAGAGTTGGCAGAGTTCAAACGCTTCTTAAGATCATCAATTTCATCCGCTGTCTTTTTAAGTTTTTCCTGATCTTGGCTATTGACATTATGTTCTAGTTCTGCAACTGCGCTACTCTGATTTCTCAACATTTCAAATTCGTCCAACATCGTTGAATGTTTCTGTTTTATGTCGTTCAAACTATTACGAAGGGAAATCTTTTCAGTCCTCACTTCATCTAGCTCTTTTAGTATCCTCTTGATTTCTGTTTCGAAGAGTTTGTTCATCTTATTAGAGTCAGCCAATTCTGTTTCTAACTTCGCTAAATTGTCTTCGTGCGTTTCTATAATGGGCTCTAACTTGGATGTATTCTTTAAAGTCGTGATTTCAGATATAAGAAAATCGTTATTCTTCTTCATCTCACTTAATTCTCTCTCTAGATGTTGGATATCAGTAGTTAAGAAATCATTTTCTGTAGTCAGATCATCTATTTGTGTTTGAAGATGATTGGCGTTGAGGTTTTTCTCCGATAGCTTGTGGTCCAACATGTCGATTTCTTTTTTAAATGAGTATACTGTTTTGAAAACACTCTCCAATTTGAAAAGGACTATGTTATCTCCAGCTGACGGTATTTCTCCAACGTAATCAATGGGCAGTTCAAAATTGACATACTTGTTGTACAATTGCATAACCTTTTCCGGTTTAATTATTTTATTATCTACAGTTTCTTGGCAGTTACTTTCTTTTTGAGCTAGTTTATGCTTAAGCTCGCTAATATCTCGTTTAAGTGTTTCAATCACACCTTTTGCATTATCATCTATATTGATTTCATCTAAATGGATTTGATTTGAATTCCTTCTATCTTTCAGTTCATTGACTTGTTTCATGAGCTCTTCGTAAGTATCTCGGGGAACCATGTCAGATAACTCAGCATGTTTGTGTGCTACCTCTATTTCATGTTCTAACTTCGTCATCTTTTCTGTTAATTTGAATACTTCTTCGTGTAAATCTTGATTTTCTTCTTGAAACTTCTCAGCATTCTCTCTTAGCAAACTATGTATCCTCTCAAGGTTTTGATATTTATGATACAAAGTATCATAATCAGCCTTAGCTCCCTTTAATCCTTCTAATTCTTTATCTTTTTCTCCGATTTTAGCTAATAATTGTTTGATTTCGTTATCATATTCATCATTTGTAGCTTTGAGTTCTTCGTGCTCTTGTTTAAGGACTTCAAAGTTGGACTGTAGCTCTTTTTTTAATGCGAGAAGTCTTTCCATTGCCTGTTGATGTTGACTGTCCAGATCTTCTAAGTTTGAGGAGAGATGTTTATTTTCTTCTCTCAGTCTGACCAGTTCTTCATCGGGTACCATATCAGTGGTGCTTCTTTCTTTCAAGGTGGTAACTTCATTCTGTAGATCTCGTATTTGTATTCTATATTGGTTGTCGGTTTCATCATCCGACAATCTCGATGTCTGGGGCGGCGGGTCCCAGTACCAACTGGACTCCTCTTCTTTGATGCCATTCTTCTTGCTGAGCTTCTGAAAAGAGAGAAACGTAACATTAATATCGCCATGTAAAATATTCACAAATTATTCTCTAAACACGGTTACTGATAAGAAATTCATGTTTGCTTTTTTCGGTTGGGTTAACGACCTGACCGGATTTGATCGAAAAACTTAAACGTGGTAGAATTGAAACACAATTTGAAAGATTGCCAGAAAACGTATGATGGTATTTGCATTAACGATAACAGCAGTAAATATCCCAAGCATTTAGAAAGAAAAACACATGAACATTTCTTTCAAAAAATCATTTTCTGTGAGACTTTGAAAAACAAAACTACAGTCAATATATCCACTATCACCTCAACAAATTCTTATTTTAATTTCACAGTTTTTCAACAGAAATTCACAGCTACATTGACTGTATCGTCCCGAGACCAATTGTACACACAAGTATGTGGGTACGTCTGTTTAAACACACGTTATCGTTATCTGCCCGTTTTATGGTTAGTCTGACTCAGACACTATACAGTTGAGGACATATTGAACTATACACTTCCAGTATACCCAGACCTCTCCTTTCACACCAGCTCATAAAACGCGAGGTTAGGTTATAGTGGTAGATGTTAGTATTCGTTGTGTTGAGGACATAAGTCATCGTATGTTGGCTTAGTTGGTGCTGAGGGTATTACTAATACGGCACAAATGTGGTAATCTTTAGTTGGTCCTATTGTACTAGGTTGTTTTAAGTGATTCAGTTGAAGTATACTTTTTAATAGCTGTGATTGGTAACGGAAACCTACTTGACTCATGGGCCAAGAACTAAAAAATAACGTGCTGGGTTACATATCTAGCCGTCTAGCGAAGAAATTTTTGTAATATAAATATATCATTCTATTGGAATAATAATGACAGACAGGCAAAAAGATGGATACACGATATCAAGAAAGCCGGAGACGTTACTTGGATGACGAGAATTAGAGATAGAAAATAATTAAAGCAGCTGGACGAGGCCTATGTGTCAGAGATCACAAGAAAACACGCTGATCAGTGAACTGGGAAACTAGATGTGTTACTTGTTAAGCAATCCTTTTTGTTATTGTTTACATTGTTTAGTTTCCAACATTAAAAATTTAATAATAATAAGTATTCAATAACAGAAATTTTAATTCAGCCTGAAAATAATATTCAGGTCGGCTACCTACTTTAGTTCGGCTATTGACACTTTAACGATGTACTACTAGTTTTGTGTGTTCTTCTAACAGCAGATATACTTGAAGTTTCTTTATTTTATTTATTTATTTATGTATATATATACACTATTGTACACCAAGATAATAGATCGCATTCCACGATCTCTTCCAGGCAACCTGGTATGAAAAGAGATTGTCTGGACATAAAATGGGGTTGCACTTGGTGCATTACAAAATAAGCTAAACTAGAAACAACACACAACAAGACAAGTTTATAGAAGTTCAACATTTAAAGAAGTTAACTATAGTGCCATGTGACGATACATCTAACAGTACTTCCAACAAACAAAGAAAATTATTGTACTCATACTCGTACAGTCAACCGCACGTTGAACAACGAAAACCATCCTTACATCTACGGCAATAAACCCTCAGATACATTAGGGGGCAAAATGTTCCCTAACATGACGCGAAACGCTGTGAAATAGTCCACTCGAGCGCCGATTGTACATACGTCTGTACAACTTGAGTGACCTTGAAAAACGCTTAATTGTCGTTTTGTACACACGTCAATCGTCTCGTTTTTCCTAGAAAAACCCAGAAAGTTTTTTTTTTGTGATTTTACGTAAAAACGCACAATTACGTAATAATAATACCCCTATTTATTTCATCTCCACTGCTCTCAAAACGGTGAAGGAAAACATCGTGAGGAAACCGGCATGTCCTAGAACCAAAAATTCTAAGACATGTGACATCCACCAACCCGCACTGAGCCCGCGTGGTGGATTATGGCCCATTCCCTCTCCTAAAGAGGAGGCCTGACTCCCAACAGTGGGAACATTATAAGGCCGACTATGCTATGCTATGCTAATACCCCTATACGCGCGAGGGGTTAACATGTCCAAATAGTGGGGTCAAGTTGCGGGACACTAGGCAACGTTGCAGCGTAGAAGGACCATTGCGCGTCATGTTGGGGAACACTTTGTTCCCTAATGCATCTGAGGCTATGTCAAAGTGTTACCCATTGAAGTACAGTTGATTGTACCACTGGTATCGCAGCTAGCCCCCATTTGCTAAGTGGTGCGTAAAGTAAGATAACATTACACTTTTAGTGACAGAGTTACGATAGGAACCATTGTACACCTTTGTGACGTCAAGGAGAGAGTTAGTGGGTATACGAAAAAACTATATTTTTTTGTGACGTAACTACAAATTTAAAGTTTTCCGATTTTTTCCTATACTTGTGCTATGAGACCTTGCTTCATGCCAAATTTCAGGATTCTAGGACAACGGAAAGTACCCTATGAATTTTGATTCCCTTGAGTGTCGAAATATACGTTTTTTGTAACATAAACGGCCGTATCTTTTTTACAACTTCAAGGGACCACAGACCTGAATATATGGCTTAACTTTCAACTCGATACCTCTACGCGTTCCCGAGATAAAGGGTCTTGACAGACAGACAGACAGACATCAAAGTGATCCTATAAGAGTTCCGTTTTTTCCTTTTGAGGTACGGAGCCCTAAAAACGTACATCACGCAGTTTTTTTGTTTTTGCTAGATCTAGCCAGAAGTTAAAAATTAAAGGGGGTTCCCAGAAGAAACGTTATTTTGTCCGTGTTTTATGCTTTCCCCTCCAGTTTTTCTTAAGAAAACAAACATCATTAGCTGCATTTCTAAAGAATTCCTCTAAATCTACAAACGATTGCTACACTCCAACATCTTTATAACGCTCTTGCCATAGACCGCCTTGATAAGGCACTGATAATTACTTTACCTTAATCTATGGACCATGCCGGCAAGCGTTTTAGAACTAGTGTAAGTACTTTGCGATTAAGGCCCTTGCTCCCATTGTGCCATAAAACAGTGACTTTCTGAAGCCTACTCCTCGATTACGGCTGGATTAATAATTTGAAACAAAAAAACAAAAATATAGATTCATATATAACATTATCAACATATGATTTTTTCGTTAGTATGGCTAATACATTTGGCAAAAAAAAATTAACAACAGGATATTTAATTAATTAATTAATTATCTATTTATTTCAAGTACCAAAGACTCATTTTAGTTACATAAACACATACAGACAATATATATCATAAAATTACATACAATGAAATGTTAAAATTAAATTAATTTAAATTGCATTTGATTATCATTAAATTGCATTGAATTGTCGTTGGATTATCATTAAATTCAATTGAATTTTATTATAACGTCAGTCAGTCAAACATAAAAGAATTGTATTAAATATTAAAATAAATTATATAAAATTCAAATTCAAATAAATGTCTTTTTTTTTTGTTTTTTTTCCCTACTCCTTTCGGCTTTGTTCTTTAGAAATATGTTGACACAAAAAAATTGGTGGTTAAATAAATGTTCTTTAAAATGTACAATATTTTGCAAAGAAAATGGTCATAAAGATCAGCGGGGCTCCACGAGGACGCAAGCGGCAGTAGGAGTATGTGTGCATTTAACTCTTCCCAGATGTGTAAGGGACTTTGCGCCTTAAAATAAGAGTAAGATTCGACCTATTGCAATGTCTGTGGGTTAATTTTACGCGAAAGGCTATATACTCCATTTGAAATAAAATTAAACATTAAAGCTAGAACTACACTGCGCACACGTGTGCCACACACGCCGATCTGGGCGCGTCGGTCTCCATACATTTTATATGGAACTAGACTTGTAGAGCTACACTTGATCCACGCCACGCGACGTCGTTCTACGTACAAATCAGGCGTGTTACACGTGTGCGTCGCTCTAATGTAGTTCTAGCTTTAAACAAACAGTTTTTATCCATTCAATTTTGACTTCAATTCCATAGGCATAAGGATGGCTATAAAGCGAAAATGTTGTTACAATACCGTTTACCTAAGTCATTGTTTATCTGAACTGTCACTTAATAACACGAAAAGCTTCAAGCTTCTGTTTTGTTCCGCCCAAACATTTTACTTTCAACGGTTCTTTTCTATAAAAAAGTCATATTGAATATAACTGAAACACTAGTGGCGATACAGCGACAGCGACGGTCGCAAGCCAGTGCTTGGCACGCCATAATGAATATATCGTGTGGTTTTAGTCGCTCTCTCGCTCCACCCTACAGCGCGAAAAGTCATTGGGGATTTCGCACATTAAAAAGAAGCCTTTTTCCAATAAGTTTTTTTTCTACCCGTTTTAGAGAATATTTGAAAGTTCATTTCCTGTGTCTAGTCATGGCAAATATGTGCAAAACAAGGTATTAGTGTCAAGTAAAAACCCAGGCACACAGGAAATCCTGGCCCCTCGGATCTTTAGATGATTAATCGTAAGTTATTATAAAGCCAGTGATTTGACCGTTACATATTTAATGTATGGACTTTAAAAGAGACTTTGACCCCTGAGATTGTTTTGATGTTTCTTCTCAGGGTAGTCAGCTAGGAAACACCGGCCTCATCTAGTTAAAAAAGACGAAAAAAAAAATTAACGTGTAAGTGTTTTTTTTTTAAATCTACTTGCATAATAAATATCATTTATCATTCACACATTAAAGGACAAAATGTCCCCCAACATGACGAGCAAAACTCAATATACGTGACGCTGCAACGTTGCAGTGTCGCGTAACTTGTCCCCAACATTTTACGAAGCATTATCGTGGCGTGGGATATGTTGTTGGACCATTTGATAGTGGTACCATGGAGTTTCTTGCCGGTTCTTCTCAGTGGGAAACGACCAATTGGAACCGTGCACTAGCTTCTGACGTTTTATAAGTGCCCATGTAGGCCTATGTGAAATAAAAATCTTTTTGATTTTGAAGTGTTGGGCGTCATGTTGGGGGACATTTTGTCATCTGAGGCTTTAGGTTGGTTAAGAAAGCGCGTATAAAGAGTTCGAAGACATGTGACATCATCAATCATCATCGCAATGGGCTCGCGGTGTGGAGTACGACTAACTCACTCTCTCAGAAATGTTCCTCCGATATTAGACCAATTCTAGTATCCACAAGTCAACTTCTGAAATTACCTACATAAAGTCGACCGCCCGTATATTCTATCTATCTAATCTAGTTAGCCCATTATGTCCCACTGTTGGGCGAAGGCCACCCTCTCCTCCCTTTACCACACACGTCTGTCCTCGGCCATTGCGGGCCAGTCCCTCCGATAAGAATTAAGCTCAGTATATTATATGATACACTAAAACAATTTTTCTTGCTGCGGTCTTCCCGTCCGATTATAATTTAGGTGTCTTCAAGGCTAGAGTGAATAGGCTCCTAATAAACTAGTGCGCCTCACCATCAACGATTGTATCACTGCTTACAATCATGGTGTGATCGCGATCAAGCACTAGTCTATATTAATAAAAAAATCTTCAGAGTGGAGTTTCTCAGCAAGAAAGGGGTACATACAGAGTCCATGACCCTTCAAGAAACCCGTCGATTTAAAAAAGCCATTTCGCAATAGTTTTAGTTTAGCGCTTAAGCCCTTTTGTTAATACTTCCGCGTATAGCGATATCACTCGGTTTTACTACGGTTATAAAGCATTTATGTGCCATTGTACGAACTGGACACTGAACCTAGGGCTGGTGACGTGTCGGGAAATGTTGCACTGGTGCTTGTTTAAGGCGCCATCTTAGGGAGTTACCTTAGTTTTCTTTGCAATGTATAGAATATTTTTCTTGACGCAATCTTTTTACCCGACTACGGTAAAGCCAAAGGAGGGTTATGATTTTGACAGGCTATGTATGTATGTGAGTATGTTCATCTGTTCCCTCATAGCTCCTAATCTACTTATCGGAACTCGACGTATGAGGTATCGTTAGAACCGTCTTAATTGTCCGTTGAACATAGGCTACGTGACGTGTCACAAAACGTCGATATGGCGCCCTCTAGCGGACAAAAATTAATGTGTTAAAAATAAAAATGGAGATAAATACGCCGTGTTTGGTATCATTTGAAAGGGCTACACTTGTTCATTTCAAAAATATTGCTCAAATTTAAAGTGACGCCCTCTAGCGGACAAAAAGTCATGTGTTAAGTTTAACACCAAAATTGTTTAAATAAAAATAAAGTAAAAAATTTCATACTTCGAACAGAAAAAAAAGAAAAACCGTAGTCACACGTTATTAAAGTGTTTCGGTTGATACCTATAACGTGTGACTGCGGCTTTTCTTTTTGTTCTGTTCGAAGTAGTATGAAAATCTTGTTTCATACTCTTTCAGCGTCGTCTTTTTTGTCGTAGTCGGGTTTTAGTTTTTTTACTTTATTTTTATTGTCGACCTATACTGAACTGTTAAAGTGATGGAGGTACATAGGGTGTATAGCTCCATCCTTCTTTCTAAAGAGTGGGAAGTGGTAAGGTGCGAAATCGTCCAATGACTTCTCCAGCTCTAGGTGGAGTGGAAGGGCGTGTCAGACTTTTACTTACTAAGACCGCACCTGTGTCCTTCAGTTGCCTTTCCCGTTCTAAGTCCACGGGTTTCCTTTCGCGGCAAACGATGAAAGGACTGTGTGAAAGATGATGAAGTCTCACCCTTTTTTTAGAAGAGAAGTATGGAAAACGAAGACATATTACATCAGCGCCAAGTATGGTCGTGGAAAATTATGACGATGGGTTTTTTTTTAAGGGTGGAAATCATCAAATGACTTCTCGCGCTCTGGGTGGAGCGCGAGGGCGTGTCAGACTTTTACTGACTAAAACCACACCTGTGTCCTTCAATTACCCTATGCGTTCTAGCACTACGAGTTTCCTTTTCAGAAATTCCCCGCGGTCCTAGCTAGCGGGCATCGGCCCTGCTGGGCCCCTACGGTTTGCTGACATCTCTTTGAGGAGCGCGTGCTCACTATCATAGTCAAAAGTTAGCATTAATAGTAACCTAAATAAATAAAAAAGTTTATTATTATTTGTTTTTCAAAACTACCCCTTATAATACGATTTAGGGTGTGTTAAAGATTGCATGGAAGATTTTTTATTTATTTCTGGGGTTTATAAACTTGAAATTTGGCACACATTCTAACATAAATAAGTAATAAAGACCGTCAATATTAGTTTTCAAAACTACCCTCAAAAGATGGTTTAGGGAGTGTTAAAGTATTTATGAAAATATTCTCGCGAATGAAGTCGAAAAAATTCAAACTTAAAAATGCTCCTCTGTAAAATCATGCTTTTTGAGTTGTCGTCCTTTTCGAAATTAGCGTGATTAGGTACTTATAACAAATTACTAAACTTAAAAAACCTAGTAGTGAGAGTTAATTTCACAAGATTACATATTCAGTCGACTCTCGTTAATTTCAACTTGCGATAATTCGAACCTCTGTATAATTCAAAGTTATCACAAGTTCCCTAGAAAATCTCTTTATATTTCGAATTAAATCAATACATTTTTATGCACGAAACACGCAACGAAAAAATCATCGTTACGTAACAAAACGACGCGTTAATTCGAACTAATCGGCGTCAAACACTCGACAATTCAAAGTTAACATACATACATAATCAGCCTTTTAATGTTCCCACTGCTGGGACGCAGACCTCCTCTCTAGGAGAGGGAATGGGCCGTAATCCACCACGCAGGCCCAGTGCGGGTTGGTGGATGTCATATGTCTTCGGATTTTTTGGTTCTAGGACATGCCGGTTTCCTCACGATGTTTTCCTTCACCGTTTTGAGAGCAGTGGTGATGAAATAAATTACACAAAGTAATGCGCCTGGCTGGGTTTGAACCCACGACCTACAACTCGTAAGTCGGGGCCGTTACCACTCGGCCACCACTGCTCTATGTTCAAATTACAAATTCAAAGTTGCACAGAGATAAAAGGGAAATATTGCATAACGTGCAGTGTATGTAAGTACATTTTGAGACAAGTTCACACTCTTGTATCATAGTACACGAGGCTTTGTTTTTGTGATGATTAATTTGACACTCACTTCCGCACGAATTGGCTTGTTCAGTTACTGTTACTTTCGTTTCGAACCATTTGATATTTCGAACACTCGATAATTCGTAATATTTTAAGAGTCCCTCGATTTTCGAATTAACGAGAATCGACCTTTTAAATGGACTAACTTTCGAACAAATCGACTATTCCATCCAAAAACAATATAATTTGACTCCCAGATAACTTAAAAGAACCCAAGGCGCGTAAAACAAGTAAAAATGCAAAATAATTCCTATAGTAATGAAGATTGCGCATCACTGGCCGTGCCTTGACCGCGTTCCCGCCGCTTGTCAAACTTCCATAATTGTCAGACTTAGAATTACGTAAGGAGTATTGTCAACTGTACGACGGTTTAACTCGGCGCTAAACTGCTAAGCAAGTGAACATTTTTGAGAAATAATAGCTTTCAAAAGGCTTTGACGTAATGAATCCAGGGTGAGAGACCAGACTACGAGAGATACAATCTACAGAGTAGTTTTTTGGCTAACTGTTGGGCATCAGCGATCCCACGGACCCGATCTCCCTGAAGAATTGTTATTCCTTATTGGCCGGCTGTAGTGAACACTGATGAGAAACACAGCCACTCTCTTGCCTTTATTGCCTGGCTTTAGTGGGGAATCAAAAGAGCAAACGTCGAAGAGGTGGCGAAATGACCTAGACGCCTACCGCAAGGTTCGAGGTGGCTCGAGAAAAGAATATCTAGAAGTTGCGCCTTAGCCCAACAGTAGGAAATTATAGGCTAAATAAAAAACCGGGCAAGTGCGAGTCGGACTCGCGCACTGAGGGTTCTGGACAAACTTACCTATGAAGTTCAATTCCCGAATTGATTTACGAATATTTTTCCGAGTGCCAAATTTCAGGATTCTGATACCCTATGAATTTTGATTCCTTTGAGAGTGTCGAAATATACGTTTTATGCAACATTTTGCATTAACTCAGAAGTTTGATTTTTCCACAGCTTCAAGGGACCGCAGACCTGAGATAAAGGGTCTTGACAGACAGACAGACAGACGGACAACAAAGTGGTCCTATAAAGGTTCCTTTGTTTCCTTTTGAGGTACGGAACCTTAAAAAGCAAAGACTAACCTGAACCTCGGCTAACATATAACTCATTAAGTTACTACACCAGTCTCACATTACTCCCTGAGTCATTGCATCTACCGAATGTTATAATAACATCTTAGGTAGCTGCTCAGTGTATAATCCGATATCAATTCAAGTACAATGAATTGATCTTGATTGTAAACTATATCGACTGTTTTGATATTCAATTTGCTTTTTTAAATGAACGTTTATAATGTAAACATTATATGAGTAAAACTGTATTTGCAAGCTTTGACGGAGAGGAAGTTTTAACGCTGATAAAAAAAGCCTAAGCTGTTGAAAAGCCTAAAAACGAATTGGAAATGTCATAGACTACACTAATGATATTTTAATTAGGAATAGGGATACAACGGAAGTGGTTTTTTTTTATTCTTGATAGGTTCGCGCTTGACCACTATCTCACCTGATGGAAAGCGACGATGCGGTCGACGATGGAGCGCGCTTACCTAGAAGCAACCTATTAATTCTTGACTTAAAGATTCCTGGGTTGTAGCCATCAGGAAACACAGATTCCGGCAAGGAATTCCACTCCTTAGCTGTGCGCACTATGAATGTGTTCCCAAAACGTTACGTGCGTATAGGTGGGATATATTGGAACTGGAGTATTTTTTGGTTTATCGGAAATGGATCCGAAAGAAGAGACAGAGAGGTAGGAGCATCAAATGAAACACTAACTAATAAAACTAAAAACTCGGAAAAGTATAATTGAAGAGTGAATTCACAACATTCCAACGAAAATCAACAAGTGAAAGAGTAGGTAATTAATCTACAGAAGGCACGGGGGGATGGAGGATCTCCGGCTGTACTTCTGACATATGTAAGTTCTGATTAAAATTTATCGGAACCAAAACGAGAATCGGAAGTGCAAAATCAATCGGAAGTTCCGAAGCAATCGAACCTCCGTAACATCTCTGATTAGGAAATATAGGATCATTTGTGTACCTTCAAATTTATGATGCCCGTTTATATGACTATAGATTAAGTAAACTAAAAAATGGCCTATTTAGACAGCAACTGACTCAAACGATGCATCACTTGAGTCGATCTCTATAGACTCCCAGATATGTTATGTTGACCATTTTGATGTCCCACTAAGTTTATTCGAAACTACCCGGCGTACTTCGTACCGCCTAACAACAGTCAATTAATGTAGTATATCTTTCGATATAGTCAACTGATTGCGATAAAACAAAGCCAAAGTAATATATCAAGTTACACACAATTTTAACGTATAAAAGTTATCTTCGTTGATTTCGTACATTTTACGTGATGCGCGCACAACTAAAAACTTCTACAGATTTATTATTGTATAGATTATAAATTTATTCGTCTGCCAGCCTATTCCCAAATAAGCTGGGTTCGGCTGCCAGTCTAATCAGACCAAGCAACATATGTAATACTCACATGGATATCATCAATGCCCACATAGGCTATGAAGGCGGAATGAGCGAAGAATATAAGATGCAGGACCACCAATATTACGTGTCTTCTCATGTTACCACCATTATTGCCATCATTATCGTTAACTAATTAAATTATCGTTTTAGATATGGTTCGTCTGATAGAACAAAGATTGAGGAATTCAATATTTAGAAGAATGATTTAGAAGCTTGAAAAGAAATTACTGTTGATATTATGTTGGCAGATAGAGATGAATATAAAAAGATACGAAGCGATAACTAAAAGGAATTTAAATAAAGACCAGAAGAAGATGATGAAAAGAAGTCAGAAGCAGTTGACTAAATATAAAAAAAACTATCGAGTTTTTTTATTATTATTGAATTAAAAGATGAACCTGATACTTCTCCTTAACATGTCGATATGAATCTATATCTGTATAAAAAGGAGAAACTGACTAACTGACATATCAAAGCAATATTTGCAAAATAAAATTCTATTTTATTCTATTCTAAAAAAAAGCACAGCCAAAAGTATTGGGACTAGGAGCGTGAAATTTTGCACAAGGTTTTCTTTTATGACGTAGGCGAGCACTAAAAGAGGATTTTCCAAAAGTCACCTACTAAAGGGATGAAACTGAGACCAAAGTTTGTATGGAGGAACCTACTTTGAAGCCGCTGCGCTGGTAGAAACTAGTTTAGGTATATATTAACCTAGACCTTAAAGGGCCTATTACACTACTCGATATTCAGACAGTCTTAGTCGATGTCGATGTCGCGTAGTGTAATAAGGGTTAGACCGATCTTACTCGGAACTAAAAATAAGACAGTCTGAATATCGTGTGCTGAATATCGCGTAGGCCTGGAGGAAAATAAAGATAGGAAATAATGTAATGGCTCTTAGATACTTTCACAAGTTCAAGATTAAAGAAAGTTGAAACTTCAGATTCTAAATGGATCCAGGTTTATTTAATACCATGTCCCATGGCAAAGGCGTTCAAGCGGACATGGGACCACAATGAAATAACCACAATATTAATACTCATAGCGAAGTTAAATATTTGGTTATTTTCCGCTCTGCATGGCTTGTAATTATTAACTTCTATTGCAACACGGTAGTACGCTTTTTGATCACCAATGACGTTTTAAACGGTTCTATATTAAGTTCGATACAGTTTACACTTGCAAGCGAGCGTTTTATTTTGTCGCATTGGCTTCGATTACGTAGTATAAAAAGAAGACTTTTTGCACCGTTTCATTTTTTATAGAAGAAAGAAGCGTGAAAATCACAGTTAAAAAGAGTCTTGAAGTATTATTTGATGAACCATTACGTAAAACATTAACTTCCAAATAAAAAATAAATATTAAATCCAACACTGCACTAAACACACATCATCACCCTCCGAAATCCAACGCAAAAATAATAAAATAATATTCAAAAATTGACCGCGACCGTTACAAAAATTCGAAATACAAAATAGAACATCGTTATTTTTCAAATACGCTCAACGAGGAACAATGGCCGACTGTATGCAGCGACTGGCCGAGCTCAATACGGGCTGTTTTGAAAACATACCCACCTGTAAGTGTTGTGGCTAGACTAACATACGTCTAATTAAAACTACTAGATAGAGACAATAGAGGTTCAATTTGATACTTTGTAAACTTTGGCTGTGAACATTTTAAGTGGGCTTATTATTGTTAAGTTGTAGATGTTGTATCAAATCTAATGACTACAACAGCTACAACTTGTACAACAGTATCTAACGAGCAAATGTTAAACAATCACAACTAAACCAAACACTACCTTCAAAGCAATATGCTTGCTATTTGCTATGCGCGACTAATTCAGAAAACTATGTACAAACACCGGAGGACTGAATGCGAAGATTCAAGGAACATTAAGGCGGTTGTTTGTCTCGACGATAAGTTTATATGTTTAACAATTCATATACATACAGAATGAAAACAAAAAAACAAAGAACAAAAACGATGGTATCCCATCTATCCCTATCATCTGCCTTGATTCTTAGGATAATCTTTATCATTTTCCTTCTAAATTTTAAACTAGCGACATTTTTTTATGAGGTTGGAGATCAACAAAAGGCCTTCTCCCATAAGTCGTGTAACACTTTTACTGACAAATTAAAAACCCATGTATTCCTTCATTAGCCCTTTCGTTCTAGGGTCACAGTAACTCTTTCGACCATTCCCGCAACCCTTTTATTGAGGTCGGAAGTCTTCCAACGACTTCTTCTGAGCTATGATGGAGCGCGACGGCGTTTTAAACTTTTACTAACTAAAACCACACCTGTGTTTTTCGGTAGCCTTTTGCGCTCTGGGACCACGGGTTTCCTGTGCCCCTAACGGATTCCCGCAGCCCTAACTAAGGGCATAAGACTAGAATCTAGGATTATACTGGTAAGCTTGATTATCACTGAATTTAATCCTTAAAAGTTTGCAAAGTCCATTTCCCAAACTACCGATATCTATGTAACTCTTACTAATTCTGCTCAGACATTCTTCCTCTTTGCACTTTGTGGAACAGTCTCCAATCTGTCTAACCTCAGAAAATTGTCAAGCATTCAGTGTATTGTGGTTGTGACTAGGCGGTGAATACACTTGTACGATTATTGTAGTAACAAAACAACTGACTAGTGAAATGACTACATAGTAAGGTGTTTAGTGGTTAGCTGATAATGTACTGTCATCGTATTTCCTGAGTGGCGTGGCGGCAACGTCAGAACTGCGTTTGTAGAACTTATAATTAGAAGAGGGTTCAGTAAAGTTTAAATGAGCTAAACTATAATACCACGACCGGCGACTACGTACCGGAAGACGCAGCGTTGGAAGGCCTCCCACAAGGTGGACCGATGACCTGGTGAGGGTCATGGGAATCCGATAGATGCGATACGCACAGGACCGGTCGTTGTGTCGACACTTGGGGGAGGCCTATGTCCAACAGTGGACGTCTTTTGGCTGAAATGATGATGATGATGATGATGATGACGAAGATATAATATAATAGACTAGCTTCAGGCAGCGACTTCGCCCGCGTGAAAGTAGGCTCCTCCATATTTTTTCTAAAAAAAAAGTAGTATAAAAAACTTTTTACAAACAAAATTCAACCGACTTCAAAGTAAAAAAAAAACACTGAAAAGTGCAAAATAACTTTTATTTCGGAAGTCGGTGTTTCTATAATAGTTTTGTGTCTTCGTTTTTTAACACCGACTTCCGAAATCAAAGTTATTTTGCACTTTTCAGTGTTTTTTTTTTACTTTGAAGTCGGTTGAATTTTTTTTGTAAAAAGTTTTTTATTTTACACTTTTTAGTTATGGTACCACCACTATAAAGTACCCCTCAGCCAAACTTAAATACCTTATAGCCTGAGTGCATCTCATGACAATTCTAATAATCCCAAACACGGTTAGATTACATTAATTTATTACAGAGTTCCGGTGCCTAACTTTAGGCTTCATCATCAGATCAGTTCGATATATTCCCCCTCTTCTTTCAGGCAGTCATCAACAACTCGTGTAAACATAGCAATTATACTTGTTACGATGGTTCTGCTGTGATTCTATGAGGAGTTCTGTTCCATATCTTCGAAGTTCATGTTCAGATCATAACAATATTTCTATGGGACCAACTCGGAAGCATAACCTTTCAATCAAAAAAATATATTTTAAAATCGGTTTACACTTGACTGAGAAATCGGTGAACATACATAAAAAATAAAAAACATACATTCAGACGAACATATAGGGTGACTGGTAATTAGTGTACGATACTTAAACACGTAATTGTGCTCATGATAAGAAACAATTTTTATTATGGGAGCAAAGCCGAAATCACGAAAAAAATATCAGCTGTTCAGTACGTTAGGCAAACATAAATGTACTGAACAGCTGATTTTTTTTTCGCGATTTCAGGTTTGTTCCCATAGTAAAAGTTGTTTGTTATCATGAGCACAATCACGTGTTTAGGTATCGTTCACTAATTACCAGTCACCCTATATAACCTCCTCCTTTTTGAAGTCCGTTAAAAAGTAGGCTCCTCCATATTTTTTCGAAAATTGGTTTGAACGAGATCTAATAAGTAGTTTTTTTTTTAATACGTCATAAATCGTAAACCGCTATTTACCTTTCAAGTTTGTACGGAACCCTCAGTGCGCGAGTCCGACACGCACTTGCCCAGTTTTTTATGATTTCTTGACAATTCAAAAGTGCCTTGAACTCCTCTTGTCTGTGACTGTTTTGAACAATCCCGCTGCTTTAGTAAGTTGGCAACGTCTCTGGAGGACCCACGCATGGTTTGATTTGGTCGGACCAAAAACTGCAAAACATCTACTACGATCATTGCATACTTTTCTTGCGTTTGATAAAATTACTATGATCCATAAATCAAATGGATATCTGAATTTTCAATAACAAATTTGACAATTTAGTAGTAGTAGTACAGTGCCATCTAGTTTTTAATATGTACAATATAAATACGTAAAAAAATACATTTCGTCTTTTTTTCAATTTTGATGATCCTAGCATAGAGTCAACCTAACAACAATATCTTCAAACATCGGTATAATCGAGTGGAATCAATTTCACATGACGGCACGTCCTTCATGAGCGCAATCACAGCCGGAACGAGTCGCGTGCGCAAACGACCTCCCCACCACACAAATATGACAAACAACCTTATTACTAAGGTCACTAAGTTCAATTTCCTTTGCAGAGAACCCTGCAACTGTTGACACATCATACAAAGGATAAAGAACTTTGTCATTAGAGACATAAAGTTTAATTTTGTGCCTAAAGAGCTTCTATTGAGTTGCAAAAGGACTTTAAAATTTATGATGCTGGAATAAAGTTGAAATTCAAATGAACTGGACAAGTTAGAATGTTATGTAATGAACGGTGTGCATGTAACACATTTTTTATTTAAAATCGTTAGTAATAGAAGTCATTATCGGTTGAGCATGCATGTCGGAGATAACGGAAGCTGGATCCATTAAAGATGGTTAGTTACAGCATTGACAGATGGTTCGTGAAATTTGAAAGAAAATGTATAGGAATTAGAATGTAGCCCTTAAGAGTGGCACATGATAATGTGGCTCATGTTAAACTTGATGTTTTTTTTTTTTGAGAGTGGCATATAATAATAATAATAACAATATTCTACTAAGTACTATCACACAACGCCGTCTAGTCCTAAGCTAAGCAGAGCTTGTGTTATGAGTACTAGACAACTGATAAACTCTTATATATTTCTAAATACATCCATATTATAGATAAATTACACCCAGATACAGAACAAATGATCGTGCTCATCTCACAAACGTTTGTCCTGGTTGGGAATCGAACCCACGACCTCCGGCATAGCAGTCAGGGCCACTAACCACTAGACTAACAGGCCCGTTAGTCAATATCATCAACTAATTTCTCGCGCTCTGAGCGGCGCGAGAGAGCGTGTCAAATTTTTACTGACTAAAATTCCTTTAGTTGCCCTTTGCGCTTTACTGTTTTAACAATTTTGGAATCCCACGGAGCGCGCACCGAACCAATGTTTAGATCTTGAAAGAACTCAACATCAATGAGAAATTATCGTCATCTGTGTAAATACGAGTCCTCAAGTTCTTCGGGCATATCACCCGTAACGAGAACTCGATTGGATTGGAGTGGTGCGAGAGAAAGTCCAAAAGATCTCGTAGACGTTCTCCAACACGATGGACGGACCTCATCTTATCTTATCTTTGTGGTCTGGTTTCTGGCCATGGCGGCCTTCATTGGTGGACGGACCTCATCAAATATGTGACACACTGCAGCATTAATGACAACTCCCAAGCCGCCATACACAGAGCTGCATGGTTTCGCATCGCGAGAGAGACAGTTGCACAAGACCCGAACGAAACATGACCAAGACCACTGCCAAGAGTGCGCGACTGAGTAGAATTTCTTTAACAAGCATGCAGCCATTAGCAGGCATCGACCCAAGTGAGTTCTGTCAATCGTGCTGCATAATAAACATAATCAGCCTTTTAATGTTCTCACAGCTGGGACTCAGGCCTCCTCTCTAGGAGAGGGAATGGGCCGTAATCCACCACGCGGGCCCAGTGCGGGTTGGTGGATGTCGCATGTCTGCGAATTTTTGGTTCTAAGACATGCCGGTTTCCTCACGATGTTTACCTTCACCGTTTTGAGAGCAGTGGTGATGAAATAAATTACACAAAGTAATGCACCTGGCTGGGTTTCAACCCGCAATCGTGCTGACTTTATTCTAAAGTGCAGTTTTATCACAAAGCAAACCGTTCTTTTGTTTTAGTTTTATAGTTATCATCTGTATCTATATAAAAAGCATCCTGACTCACTCACTAACTCATCAACGCCTAGCCCAAACCCTTTTTTGTAACTTGGCAAATCATCTAATGATTCCTCCCACTCTAGGGCGGGGCGCGAGAATTCAGATTTTTGCTGACTATAACCACATGGTCATGTTCCTTCAGCTGCTCTTTGCGTTCTAGAACCACCGGTTTCCCTGCCCAAGCCCTTGGACCTAGGATGAAATTTTGCGCAGTGGTAACTTTTATGAGGTATACAAAGAATAAGATAGGATTTTCAAAAATTCACCCCCTAAGGGTCGGTAAACGGGGATTCATTTGTATGGAGAAACATACTTTTAAGCGGGCAAAGCTGCTGGCAGAAATTAATCGCTCATATTCTGCGCACGTCTTGGCATTATGAGGTTTTAATTTAGAGCTGACTCTCGCTGCAACCACCTATATCTATAGCAGAAAATAATTCACAAATCATCTTAACTCATACATCATACAGAACCAGCTTGACCCACACCGCAATTCTAACTTTGCGACTAAAACAATAAAGCAGCAAATTCCATGCGATAACTTTAATTTATGTCTTTTTGTTCTTCACCGTAAGAGGCCAATGTCAGCGCATGATTGACTACAAACGAAGGTTGTGAGAATTCTTATTAGCAGCCATTCAAAATGAGGGTCTTGTGAGCCTGACCTTGGTCTCCCAAGTCTTAAGCCTCATACCAAAGACAAAAATGAAATATAGGCTCTTATAACCAGTAGCAAAGGTTAGGTTAGATGTCAAACGTTTTCGCAAGAGAGAGGAAATCGGATTAGATTTACTATAAGTTGTTGTGTGAGTAAAATCTCAAGGTACGAAGAGTCAAAGGCCGGAAATAGTAAGCGTTACGCTAAGATGGCTAGCAAACCTGTCTAAATAGATAGAAATATTAACAATACAGTGGATGTTGATGAAGTTTGTGGAAGCTTTGTTATAGCTAGACAGACTCTGTACAGCTGTTCGATGATTCTGGTGTTATAGTATCAGAAGTACTTTATATAAAAAAAAAAACATACTTATAGTTCTTATCTATTTCATTAAAGTTCGAATCTGTAGTTGGATCAACTGGGGATGGCTACGCTGATCTCAGGCACTTCTTGGATAGAATTGCAGTTGTGTATGCACTTCAAATACTCCGGTAAATGGGACAATAATTGATATTTTATTTTGCTTTGCTTTTGCTTTCACACAACTATCACACAACGCCGTCTAGTCCCAAGCTAAGCAGAGCTTGTGTTATGAGTACTAGACAACTGATAAACATATTTAAATATTTCTAAATACATACATATTATAGATAAATTACACTCAGACACAGAACAAATGATTATGCTCATCACACGAAAATTTGTCCTGGGTGGGATTCGAACCCATGGCCACCGGCATAGCAGTCAGGGCCACTAACCACTAGACCAACAGGCAACTCAAATTTTGCAAATTCATTATAAATTACACGTTGATTTAAATTAGATGAGACCGGTGTTACCTACGTCCTAGTTGAACACTGAGAAGAAATATCGAAGCAAACCCAGACATGATTTGATCAGAAATCGCTCATACGCATTTCACACTAATATCGTCAAAAGATTGACACCTATTCGGTGGAAACGTTTACATTTTTCAAGACAGACTTCATATTCATTAAACCCCGCGCGAACGCCGGCGTTCGCTCGCTCATTGTCTTTCTATTGTGTCTCTAATTACGCTACTCAATAAGTTAATTAATAAACTAATATCAAGGATACAAGAGAGTGGCAGTGTAAAAGATGATAAGTCTAAAAAGAAGATGATATGACGCCGAACAGATATAGGTATGGAAGAAGACAAGCTGTAGCGACCCTAAATTAAATTTTGATGTGGGCAGAATAATGATGATAATGATGAAAAGAAACAAGAGGTTTTCCGCGTATACAAGACAATTTGGGAACACATTCAACGTGCGTACAGCTAAGGAGTGGAATTCCCTGCCGGAGTCTATGTTTCTTGATAGCTACAACCTGGGGGTCTTTAAGTCAAGAGTGAATAAGCTACTTCTAGGCAAGCGTGCTCTATTGTCTATCGTCGTCGCTTTACATCAGGTGAGATAGTGAACCGGCTTTAGGATGATTTCCTTTGTCCCATCCTGTCCTTCCTTATTTGAATTCGCCGCCAATCGCACACGCATCGCACCGCCACCTGACGGCAGATGGAAGAAGCGACAGTTCGAACTCAACAGCACGTCAACCCGCGCGCGGGGTTAAAAGAAACCTAAAAATATCGTGAAATACTACTGCTAGTTGTGCAGTGAGGTGATCCCCTGGCTTCCAGCGTCCTGTGAGTACTGACTAATTTCCAATTCATAATCCTTAAGCCCGTTTTGCGTAGAAAACTTAGGGAAGCGTCCCTGGTTGGACGCAATACTCATTCAGATAGTAAAAAAGCTTTAATATCAACACACAAAAATGATCATAAACTTTTCATTCAAATAAAAACTAGTGCCCTTTATGTTCATCCTCATGTCACAATTTTCTATAACAAACAAATTCAGGTACCATTGATAGATCATACAATCAACATAAACGATGAACCAGTGTCAGAGCATAACGTGCGCATGAGCAGTTGGAAGGAAATCGTCCGGAACTGTGTCATGGCGCGTTCGAGTGACATGCGGGCTATAGAACCTTGACAGTTGACTGAAAACGACAAGTTTTGAAGCCTATATTGACTTTTGAATACAGGAGAATTAATAGCATAGCGTAGCATAATAAATCTTATAATGTTTCCACTGCTGGGACTCAAGCCACCTTCAAGAAGAGGGAATGGGCCGTAATCTACCATGCAGGCCCTATCCGGCTTGGTGGATGTCACATGTCTTCGAATTTTTGGATCTAGCTAGGACATGCCGGTTTTCTCACGATGTTTTCCTTCACCGTTTTGAGAGCGGTGGTGATGAAATAAATTACACAAAGTAATGCGCCTGGCTGGGTTTAAACCCGCTACCTACAACTCGTAAGCCAGGACAATTACAACTGGGCAAGCACTGCTGCTGCTGAAGCCTATGTCAAACGTATTTTTTTTTTTTTGTAATGAAGTCAGTTACAATTTTTTTGTAAAAAGTTTTTGCGGCCCAGTGTTTTATAGCAATGATTAAGTTACTCGAAAAGTTAAGATTGACGTTAGACGACATCAAACACCATCAGTCAAGGAAAGCTAGGAACACCTAAAAGTTAACTTGCTGAAGGCGGACATTATTAACATAACACAAATAAAATAACATTAAGATGCAACCGCAAAGTATTTAACACATCACCTCGTATGTGGTGTTGCTATAATATTTACCATACCAGCCACTGTCATCATGTTAATATTTAGTTTTAGTATCGATTGATGCGAGGCATGTGATGAGGTTGGGCGCATGCGCAGGTATACCCGTCGACATTGCGGTTAAGTCGTTATAGTCTTACTTTGTTAGTGTTAGGTCTTAAATTCTGGAAGTTACGAAAAGGCGGACAAGTCAAGGCGAATAAGCCCATTTAAGTTTCAATATGGCATTCGAGAGCAGATATTATTATCAGGGTTCCAAAATTGAAAATTAACCCCATGCCTTTTGCCAATGAGTGCAGTTTCTTTCTTTACTTTTCGAAACTAGTGTGTGTATTAAGTTGGGCGGCAAAGATAACGGGTCACTTAGAAAAACTACGATATCTTCCAAAGTTATGTACAATTTGCTCATCCTGTGGCAAATTTGTGAAGCTGTTATGAAGCCTTATAGGTGAGCAAATGGCAAAGTGCTCCGAGAACTTTAATTAGAAACTACGGTTTGGTCGAGAAAACGCGCGTCCAATGGACACATGAAGATTGGGACCAATCTTCATGTGTCCATTGGACGCGAGTTTTCTTCTGTTTTCTCGTTTAAACAAAATTTAGACTTATCGGGAACACATGGACATGACGTGTTCCCGATAAGTCCAAAGTTTGTTTCTTTACACACGATGCCGCGATGGGAGACGAAGAGTATTTAGACGACCAGAAGAACGGTATCACAGAGCATAGTTTGAAGAAAAGGTGTCTGCAGCTCTCTCCTGTATTCAAAAAAACTGAGATAACTAAGGCTTGCAAGATACCTTTAAAATTAAAGTGGCAAGTAAAAGCAATATCTTTACTTTTTGTCTTATTTTTCAGGGTGATAAGTTTTCAACACTTTTATTGTTTTTTTTTTAATTATCATCATCATTTCAGCCGGAAGACGTCCACTGTTGGACATAAGCCTCCCCCAAGGGTCGCCACAATGAACGGTCCTGTGCGTCTCGCATCCATCGGATTCCCGCAACCCTCACCTGTTCACCGGTCCACCTTGTAGGAAGCCTTCCAACTTTTGAATTTTCTATAAGTATTTAAATTTTCTACTGTAGTCTCCAAAATCTCTTTACCCAAAATGTTCTATAAAACATCAGTTTTCCAGCACAATTCTGTCAATAAATCCGTCACATGCACACACAGATTTAGAAAATGACAGTCAATAAAGACTCGCCAGCCAGCATCGGGTACAAGGCCTCACCAGTACAGCGGTACACGACACATCTGCCGACTTCGTAACTCTGTTTAGTGTTTTAACAATATGTTACAGGACATATGTCTTGCATTGTGGAAGGTTATGTGCCTTTAAGGTGAACGGAAGGTCAGGTTTTGATAAGAAGAAATTATTTGATAAATTTTTTTTTGTCTAATATCTTTTGTCTCTATTCTGTGAGTGTATTCATGGCATTACAGGCCAAACAGAACACTAGTGTGGCATGACTGGGTTATTTTTAGAGTTCCGTAACTCCAAAAGAAAAAAACGGAACCCTTATAGGATCACTTTGTTGGCCATCCGTGTCTGTCTGTCCGTCTGTCTGTCAAGATCCTTTATCTCGGGAACGCATGAAGGTATCGAGTTGAAATTAAAACCTCAAGTCTCAAACTCAAGTCTGCGGTCTCTTGAAGTTGTGAAAAAAATCAAATTACTAAATTAACGAAAAAAAAATAATAGGGCCGTTTGTGTCTCAAAAAACGTATATTTCGACACTCTCGAGGAAATAAAAATTCATAGGGTACTTTCCGTTAAACTATTTACACATGTAAGTTTGTACGGAACCCTCAGGGCGCGAGTCCGACTCGTACTTGCCCAGTTTTTTTTTTAATTTTGTCCCTCACTAGTAATAACTCCTGTATCATGGGTGCGATCACAACATGTAAACTTACATACACAAGACACCCAGACCCGGAACACTTATCTGTAGGGCAAACAAATATTTGTCCTGGGCGGGAATCGAACCCACGACACGCAGCACAGCAGTTCATCGCTCAACACTGCGCCAATAGTGACGTAAATATAGGTGCATATGCTGCGATAAAAGCCTTTTTGGCCTCGCAGTTCTTTTTTTCTTCCTAAAAGATATTGTATTTTACTTTTTATGTTGTTATTTTAATTTAGTTAATTTAGCAAGTTCCTAATATATATTTTTTATCTTTGTTTGTATTTCTGAAGACAAATAAAAAGTGAGGAAGGTGTCAAGGAACTGTTTTAGTATGAGAAAATATCGTCCAAGAATCCCTACGAACTCAGAAGGTGCTTGCAAGGGTTTTGATGTCATTTTCACCACATTTATGATGATGTTAATAAACAAATACACATGTTATTGACAGAGCGAAGCTACGAAAAGCCGTCATACATTTAGGTAACCGAAAATTTATGAAATGTATAAATGTAAATGATGCCTTTCTTTCAGGCAATCACTTTCTACCAAATGCTTTTCAAAATGACAAGAGAACCAATTATATAACCACGTAATTCAAACATTACAAAACCGTTACGTTTAAAAAAAAGCCGAACCAACCCGAACACCTCCGATCGCTTTGACACAGAAAAAGTCACGTTCGCAAAGTTTTGCGTCATTTCGCAACGAAGGGTCGCTGAGGCAACAGCGGCCGATTGTTCGACGACAGACATACGGCTGTAACTGCCCATTCTTGAGTATTGCCGCATTGACACGCAAAATAGCTGACTGTCGTACGCTAGCTAAATTATGTTCAGTTGACGCTGGGAATAAAAGGCTTGGGGATACGGTGTAATGATGATTATACGGGTAATTATGGGCATAAAGGTTGCCTTAGACAACAAATATTGAAGATTAGAAAAAAATAGAAATGGAATTTTGCAAAGATACGCTGTTGAAACCTCTACGTTCCGGACTAAGCGTTTCGCCTCGTCGTTTATACCGCGTTTTAGGTGTCTTCAAGGCTAGAGTGAATAGGCTCTTAATAAACTAGTGCGCCTCACCATCAACGATTGCATCACAGCTTACCGTCAGGTGGAATGGTAGTCGAGCACTAGTTTATATCAATAAAAAAAATGCATAACCCCCGATTTCTGATTTAAGCATTTGAAGTTGAATATTTTTCAAACTCTACCCTGAAAATCTGATGATCTTTCGTACTATTGTATATGATTTAATCACGCGAAGAACTCGAATACCACGATGTAAGACTTTGAGTTTTAGTTCCTATGTGCTTCATAGATGTCGATACAAAGCCTTCGTGACACCATCAAGGTGAATTAAGGAACTTTATGCAAGCAAAAAAATAACCCCATGAGATCTAAAACCTTTTGGGCCATTTTTCAGTCAATTTTCGTTTATAGGTGCATTTGAGCTTTTAAATAACATCACGATACAGGCATGTCTAGTCAGGGGACCACAGAATATGTCCAGTGTTTTAAATTTTGGTCACTTACTTTTATATATGTACAGTCTAGTATGTAGTTTTGAATGTAAAATTTAATGCTTCATAATTTGCAGCACACCGCAGACTATCCCCTTTTTATTTTAAGTTCTTACAGGAATGGACTAGAATTATAGGATGAACTAAAGTAGTCTGGTAGATATCCCAGTAAGACCATTGCACCCATAATAACAGTTTTTGTTGTACAATCAAGTTTATTCTATTCTATTCCCCATTCTCTCCGATCTCTGAAATCTAGGCGTGTTTGAGCAGGTTCCTTGTCCCAGAAGTCTGTCAAGTCAATCGATGTGACAGTTCCGACCTCAACATCTTGGGTTACTGAATGCCACTGACCTGGCTGTGAAGAAACCGCATGTTTGCTTTGTGATTAGGAGGTACTGTCGAACTTAATATTAAGGAAAAAGTATTGGCGGTGGTGATCGTGGTTTGTTTTATAAAATCAATAGCCAGCGACAATGCTCGTGTGAAAGTAGGTTTCTTCATACACACTTTGGAACCCCCTTTCACCCCCTTAGAAGTTGAATTTCAAAATATCTTTTCTTATTCTAGCTGGTTTTTTATTTTGACTGGCCTGTTGGTCTAGTAGTTAGTGGCCCTGACTGCTATGCTGGGGGTCGTGGGTTCGATTCCCACTCAGGACAAATGTTTGTGTGATGAGCACGATCATTTGTTCTGTGTCTGGGTGTAATTTATCTATAATATGTATGTATTTAGAAATATATAAGTATGTTTATCAGTTGTCTAGTACTCATAACACAAGCTTTGCTTAGCTTGGGACTTGACGGCGTTGTATGATTCTTGTGGAATATTATTATTATATTATTCTTTTTATAGTTATATCATTATAGGAACCGCTGTGCAAAATTGTATGTTCAGTTGACGTTGGGAATAAAAGGCTTGGAGATACCATACGGTGTAATGATAATTATACAGGTAATTATGGGCATAAAGGTTGCCTTAGACAACAAATACTTGTAGAAGATTAGAAAAATATAGTAACGGAATTTTGCAGAGATACGCTGTTAAAACCTCTATGGTCCGGACTAAGCCTTTCGCCTTCTCGTGTATACCGCATACATCGAAGGACTGGAACAATTTGCCTGCTGCGATCTTCCCATCGGATTAAACTTAAGTGTCTTCAAAGCTAGAGTGAATATACTCTTAATAAACTAGTGCGCTTCACCATCATCGATTGCATCACTGCTTACCATCAGGTGGGATCGCAGTCTAGCACTAGTTTACTTATATAATTTAAAAAATATATATGCATGTCGAAGAAAGGAGAGGGGAGAGAGAAGCCAAAGAAAAGATGGATGGATTGTGTGAGGAGTGATACATCAGTGATGATGATGATGACACACTGGTATTTATCATTTCTATATAAACACAGCTAGATTTATTAAGTCATGTGGTAACTATAGACAGTTAGAAAAGAACGTTACACAAGGTCATCGCAAGATGTTATTTGACCATACTATTATCGAGTCCACGACGCGATTGGTTCTGAATGAATCTGAACATATGCGTGTCATGTGTACGTGATCTGATAACCATACTATTATAGGTCTTAAGATTATATATCTTGTGATATATCGTCACGATTACTGATTCATATATCGCTGGATTTATTTTTTGCCGAATGTTATTCGTACCTATGACTAAAGTCACACCGCTTTCAGCTGTGTTACGAAGACGTCGTCACCTTTTTCGCTGACGTGATTTTAAAGTAACCTTCAGACAGAACCTTACCAATGATACGTGAATCTTAATTTAAAAAAGGCAAGTCTAAATCAAAAGTGTAAATGTTGTTTAGAAGGGGGCTGAGTATAGATCCCTGCGAGATACCCTCTTCCAATTAACACGCTTACTGAACGTTCAGTTAAGACTACGCTCTACGTAGCTCTCATATTCATTAAAAAAATTTCAAACACTTATTCCAAAAATTGAACTTGGTCGCTTTAATAGTAGAACAAACAAAAAACCGAATAACATCGATATAATTTGAACATTAAACCGATTCAGACCTCATACAGATTCGATCGTTCAACCAGCGCTCGCGCCATGTGTAAACAATAAGAGTTGCCTAGCAACCGTTGCCGGCACATTAGACGCCCAAGAGCGAAAGCGACAGATATACTGGAGGTCCATAAGCGTGAGTGAGATGCAAACACAAAGGGTTTGTTGAACGATAAAGCCTGCAAACACATAGTTCACGGTAGATTTGACGAGTAGTTTTATTAGGGAAATTATTACTTCCCTGTGTATATGGAATTGTTATATGAACTGGCTCGGTTCGCTTCCTGGGTCGTAGTCGTAAAAATATAATAAACGTTACGATTTTACTTAAACTTGTCCTTTATTTCAGGTTTTCATATGTTAACATTCGTTTTTGATTTACTGACCAATAATATGTTCTTCTCTGAATTTACTGGATAATTGTCTGCCCTAACCCTAATGTAATAATTGTCTGCAACCTACCCAAATGTCTTTTCCTCAGTATTGTTCGTCAAGTCGTTGAGCTCCTTAGTAGTCCTGAGTTGAGCTTTATGAATACTGATAAATGCTTGCACTGTCTGGGCAAGTCCATTCTTTCCTAAAAGACCATCTCAGACACTAATCTGCATGGTTGTCATATGATTTGACCATTACATGTTTGCTGTATGGACTTTAAGAGACTTTGACCCCTGAGTTTGATTCGATGTTTCTTCTCAGGGTAGTCAGCTAGGAAACACCGGCCACTTTTATACGTCATCTAGTTTAAATTGACGTATAAAAGTGATTTTTAAAACCTATTTGCAAAATAAATATCATTTATCAAGACAAGCTCGCTGTTTTAGAAAATATCACAGTATCTTTCACAACACTGATTCAAAGAACCAATACTTTAAAAAACAATGTTACTCCAAATATTTTTTATAGGAATATTCACGACCAGAGTCATCGACCGGCGCGATGCAATAAGACAAACATTTACAAAAAAGGGGTAAAAATTTAAAGGTACAAACATTGGGCCACCCAGTCGCTCATTCTCACTTTTGAGAGATTTCAAGATATGTCCTGTGCAAATAAGGCCTTTGCGAAACTGCCTACCTTTGTTGTAGCAGATTCCGATATATTTGGAACGAGGGCATGGCTGAAATTTGCAGTAGTCACTATAGAATTTTAATTTTGTACAATAGTAGCCGTTGCCTCAACAGTAAATTGTTTAGTGCTTAACACAGTATCTTCTTTAGCAAGTCTCGTTTCAAGTTAAAAATCAATTGGTTAGAGCAATAAATTGGACTTAACCTAGGTAATTATAAAACTAAATCTATATAATATATCAAAATGAATAGCTGTAATTTTGGTCTTGAAATATTTGTGATAGTCCAGGGAAGGTTTAAAAGGTGAGAAAATATGGAAAAAACTCACGAAAAAAAATCGAATACAACGCCATCTCTAATTAAACTGTCATTTTAAAATGAATTATGCAGTGTAATACCAGTAGATGGCGTTATCCTTTGACAGTTTAGCTAACACAACAGGCGCTAAGAAGTTCGCCGGGTCAGCTAGTTTAATATAAATAAGGTAGTCGGGATTCAGTTTTGATCCATGAAATGAAGACCGCAAGGTACCTACTATAATACTTAAAAAGGTAAATACTATAATAGCACAAAAAGTATTCAGTTACTAGAAATACGTACCATACGTACAAAGCGCTTTGGGAACACATTCATTGTGCGTACAGCTGAGTGGAAATCCCTGCCGAAGTCTGTGTTTCCTGATAGCGAAGTTTGTGACCTAGAGGTCTTTAAGGCAAGAGTGAATAGGTTACTTCTAGGCAAGCGTGCTCCATCGTCGGCCTCATCATCGCTTACCATCAAGTGAGATAGTGGTCAAACGCGAGCCGATCCATAATAAAATAAAAAAATCAGTTCAAAGATTTTCTTGTGACGTCATATTCCGGACTTGGGTACTCTTTGATCAGTTCCGCAGTATGACTTAAAAAGGCTTAAGAATTTTGTCCATGATTAATTCGAGTTCCGGATCGGAACAATACTTTATCAAGATTTTCGTTTGTGATACGGTGACTAATGTGTTTTGCTAATAGCGGAAAATTAGAGGTGATAAGTGACGGACCCTGCTACACCTACACGTGTACCTTACATATGCAAACAATGATGAAGTAGGTTGTAAGTTTAATTGAAATTCTGCGCAGACCTCCGAATTAGAACACTTACAATCTGTCATGTGAGGCTCAATCCGCATGTTAATCGTATGGACTGTCTATCTATGTAGTGGTCACTTTATCGACCACCATTATTTCAGCCTAGAATCTCCTACTTGTAGTATAGGCCTCCCCTTTTCCATATTTGTAGGTGTTACTCACGACTTCGTCGATATCGTCTACACAATGCTCTTTTAAGCGGCCTTAATCATTGATGTTCGATGAAAATGGACGTGATACTACAGATATTATTTACACCTTTGCCAAATATGAAAAAATACAAAATTGATTTCGGTTTGTTTTTTGAATGAAGGAGCAGGTAACATAAAGCTATTGACTTCGGACGGTCGACAAAAAGTTAAAATTGACAGAGACAAACACTGACGAAAAGTTGACAGTAGGTACGCGAACTCAATAAACGACCTACCACAATTCCAAAATAAACCGAACCACAGATGATCTGAAAGATAGCATAGACAAAGGATAAAAGATTACATCACACAGCTTTACAATATTAGGTCCACTTGCGACACCCGACGACGAGGGTATAGGTAATTTGAATTTATTTAAATTACAATGACTACAGTATGTATTTACTTGGTAATGTTTCTTTATTGTTAGCTGAGGTTAACAGGGGTTAGGTTACGAAATGTCGCCAGTAGCTATGGTAAGGTTGACTTTGTAGATTTATTATCTGTGGCAGTGAAAGCGGAGGCGTTCTTTTTTCGGTTACAGAATAACGATGCTTTGGAATTGTTCGGTTTTGAATTTGAAACGGAGGTTTGAATTAGGGATGTTTTATGTTGCTTATCAGTTATTTCCATAGATATTGATTACATTACTATGCCATTTATATTAACTATATTATGTAGATACACTAAAACAAAAAATAAACTAAAATATGGCGTTAAAAAACTCCTCATCGCTGTCGACTACTACGCCCAAAAGACTGTCGGCATTGCCACGTTGTATGCGAATAAGTTATATTTCTATTGCTTCTATTTTGTCAATGAGTGTGTTAGTAGTAATTGCTATTATTTGGTCTTCCGGCACTATTAAAAGCTTAGAGGACACCCACAGATTGAATACTCATTCGGTTGCTCTCAATTACTAAAAAGAGATTCCACCCGACACCTAACATTTCCCAAAAAAAGACAAAAAAGTAAAAATAAGTAGGCTTAGCCGTATCTTCACAATAATACTTACCTTACATGTAGAATTTTAAACGTACAGTTGTAGAGGTCGACAAAGTTAACTGTTCTTACGCGTTAACACAATAGGGTCAGGCAGAGACAAATATGAACAAGCGCCTCTTTGAATAACCGAAAAGAGTTATGAAGACAGAATTGTCTTTGAAGAATGTCTTTGACAACCCTGAGTTGAATATGTGAAATATATTTGACTGTGACGCTTCTGCGGGACTAAACGAGGTTATACAGGTATCGATTAGTGGCTGAGAACTTGAGCCTTAGATAAGATCACAGAAAAATATCAATGAAGAAGCCTAGTCAGAAATGATGATAACAATGATGGTATAAATGAATTTGATGGGTGTTAACTTTACGCAAAGTCGTCTAGATATCATTCTGTTCCCACAAGACGCTCTAGACCCACGGTTCCTAACGTAGGGGTAAGCTGATGATACCCTGGGGGTAAAACTGATAGTCTTCAGGGGTAATAAACTGCAAAAAAAGTCTAGCTCACTAGGGCTTTTCATGCCCTATCTGTGTAATCAAAGGACAGGTCGGAGCCGCATTGTACGAGTACGTTGCAATTTAGCTTCACTTTTTTTGACTGACCGACGTTTTGATAATTCAAAAGTCCCTGTAATTGGTCTATTTGAAATAAACGTTTCTGATTTCTATTTTCATGTCTAATAATTTATGATTTGTATTTATATGCACTATATTTATTGGTAACGTGAAAGAGAGGAGTAGGGGGAGGGGTAAAACAGGATGACAAGATCGAAAAAGTTAGGAACCACTGCTCTAGATAAAGTGGCATTCTAAACGACTGTCGTTGTAAAGACTTCAGAAGACATTCAAGAACTTAAATATGGAAATCTAAAACAGAACACAAACCATACAGTTCTATCCAACGACACTTAAAAATTCAACCAAGATCGTTCCAATAAAACCTCCTTAGTTACTGTGCAAATACTGGCCGTTCGGCAATTAAAAGACAAACACTTGGAACACTTGACAGGTGTTTGGGCGCGAAACCCGCATTCTCTTTTTAAAAATGAATCGTTCGTTCTTCATTCTTGTCACGTTCAGCTAGCAACACAAGACCAAAATAACTTGAACCGTGGAGCTTTCAAAACGTATGCAGTTCAAGTGGGATAAGGAGTCGAGATAAAATGGTGGTAGTAACACGAGTTTAAATTATACGTACGCGCGGTCAGAATGAAGGCATACGGTTTTAATAGACAACGATTAGGGACATGATACAGTCCATACTGGCTTATTGACTCAATTTTGGAAAAGAGTAAAAAAGTAAATTTTCCAAACTAGGAATTTCTTTTACATCTTAGGTACAGTACGGACAAAATATGTTGGCCGCTCTGAACTTAGGCGTTCCAAACTATGCGCATACTGGAAAAAATACGCAATACACATTGGCCGCATTAGCCTTATGATTCTTAAAAAGAATTACTGCGCAGCTAATTGTACGAAGTTCGGATCGGTAAAGATATAAAATTTCGGTCGTACTGTAGGTACAGTAATTAACGTAAAATAAAAATTGCACTTAAGTCTGCGGTCTCCCATAAGACCCGATTTCCAATATTCTAGCAAATAAAGATATCAATAATTTATTATTACTATGTAAGGCCCGACAAAGGCTTTTATTTTTCGATTTTGACACAGCTTGACCAAAAAAAGTAGCAAGCTTAGCAAGTAAAGCCTAAAAGCCGTACAAATATTAAAGTAATATACGTATTATAAACAAAATATCTCTCTATGGTAACGTCACATAAAGACACTAATTTGTAAAATGTCGTCGTAAGCCTTTCAACGCTGCTACCGCCACAGTTAAACTTTACGAACGTTTCGTATCTACTTAAAGAAAACGTTTCAAAGCCATACAGAAGACAAGTATATGATTTTTTTTTTAAACTTTATAAATCGAATTAACATTTTTGAAGTTGGACTGTCCAGTTTTTTCTTGTAACTTTGAAAATGGAAGGAAGTCTGGGAACAAAAAGCTACAAAACTAGACAAGTGCGAGTTGTTTTTTTTTTCTATTTTTTGAAAATCTTAATACGGTTCACAGAATACATCTACTTACCAAGTTTCAATAGCATAGTTCTTATAGTTTCGGAAAAAAGTGGCTGTGACATACGGACGGACAGACAAACGCACATGACGAAACCATAAGGGTTCCGTTTTTTGGCATTTGGCTACGGAACCCTAAAAATGATCAGACAACTCAGTTTGCAATATTTTAAATACGGCATAAGGGTTTTTTGCTTACCAACGAAATGAAGATGCTAAGATGGACGGGTGTGTACCTACCTAGGCTTGTCAGAGTGCGAAATGAACGCATTCGAGGAAGCTTCAAAGTAGCACCAATCTCCGATAAGATAACTGAAAATCGCCTTGGTATGGACGCGTCCAAAGACAGTGACGAACCCTTAGTTCAGATAACTCTACGTCTACCAAAAAAAATAGGTAGAGGCCGCACGCCATCGACCTGGTGGTCAAATATAGTGAGGGACCTCAAGAAAACCCAGTTACCAAAATTGACAACCGAAGATAGAGCCATTTGGCGCAGGAAAGTGAGGAGACCCGACCCTGAATACTGAGACCAGAGAAGGAAAAAGAAGATAAGGGTGCTTTTCCAATAGAGATATGCGACATGTTATGCAGCTATGCTGCGAGGATGTGGAAGCTAAACAACGAAACTATGTGATCGTTTCCACTGAAGGTAAGCTATAGTAGCAAGTAAGATGTATAATGAAGATTTACAGCCGCGAGGTACCTGTGACAGTAAAGAAGGAACGGGGAATGGCGGCTACTGTAGGGACTCTGCATTGCACATAGCTACACCCATACCCTACACCCTTTTTTTTAATGTGGGAAATCATCCAATGACATCTCCTACCCTTGGGCGGGGCGGGAGTGCGTGTCAGACTTTTACTGACTAAAACTCACTCCTGTTCCTTCTTTGCCCTCGTTCCAGGGCCCCGGGGTTCTTTTTCGTATCACCGATGGCCCCAGTAGGCTTCGACCCTGCTGGGCTCCTACGGTTGCTGACACCTCCTTGAGGCGCGCGTGGAACACTACGCGCCGTCGACGACTTGGGCTCGGTCCGGACAGTTATCGGACGGTCGGACGGCGAGCTAAGCCATACCCTACACCCTTAACCCCTTTTTCTGTAAGTTCACTAAACCGAGTAGTTGTCATTATCAGAGATTCGTTAAAAATTAGAAAAAAATACCCTTTAATAAGCCCACCATACAAAGTAAAATGTGTCCAGAACGCCCACGTCATGACTACAAGACATACGCAACGCGTTTTAATAAATCTTATAAAAACGTATTTTTTTTTCTTATTTGTATCGTTTATTATATAGCTAGACTAATCCCAATTTATATTAGGTAAACTGTCTACTATTTATTTCATCCATATTAGTATAAGATCACAAAAACGAACACAACGCAATTGTAACTTGGCGCCAAAAGCGAGCTCTTGTCGCTTTTGACGTGGCGCTCAAAGGGTCAAATCCACCACTTTCTAACATTTCATGTAGCAATCAGGGCAAAACGAAAACTATAAAAAGTTAGCCAGAAAGACTAGTTCTACTAAACATTTTTTTTTTAAATTGATATAAACCAGTGCTTGACTGCGATCCCACCTGATGGTAAGCAGTGATGCAATCATTGATGTTGAGGCGCACTAGTTTATTAAGAGCCTATTCACTCTAGCCATGAAGGCACCTAAATTATAGTTGGACGGGAAGACCGCAGCAGGCAAATTGTTCCAGTCCTTCGATGTACGCGGTATAAACGACGAAGCGAAACGGTTAGTCCGGACCGTTGAAGTTTCAACAACGTAAGGGTGGATACTCGCCGTACGTCGGGTTGTCCGATGGTAGAAATGAGATGGCGGAATCAAGTCATGCAATTCCCGCGCACACTCCAAAATGCAACCTGTAAAATACCGATAGGCTGGCTACCCTGCGCCTGTGCTCGAGGCTTTGTAGATTGGACATGATATCCACAATGATAAGATTGCCATGTCTGCCCATCCCAGAACCTATTACGTATGTATTACCCAATGTCTAAACAAGCGTGTGCCCCCATAGCAGTTAGGAGATGCGGGCACATATGCACATGACGAACAGCAGGTATCATTAAGATCTTAGATTAGATTTAAATGGCACACACTGTACGTGGAAAATAAACTCCGTAAAGCCACTGGTTTCGTCTGAACTCGATTTTTTGGAAGAGTAACGCCAAAAGTTAAAACTACTATTGAAGAGGTCAACGGAACATAATAAGTTAATTGAGTCCAAAGCCAAGGTAGCTGCTAGGAAACTAGGCGTTCTTGCAAAGGTCCGACGATACTTCACACCGGGACAGCTTCTAATGTGTGTGGAGTACTGCAGTCACATATGGGCTGATGCTGCAAAATGCCATCTAGCAGCTTTGGACTCAGTGGAAAGGCGTGCGAAGAGGCTAATTGGGGATCCAGATTTGGTTAAGTCCAATCTACAAAACCTCGAGCACAGGCGCAGGGTAGCCAGCATATCGGTATTTTACAGGTTGCATTGAATTGGATGGATTGGAGTGTGCGCGGGAATTGCATGACTTGATTCCGCCATCTCCTTTCTACCATCAGACAACCCGACGTACGGCGAGTATCCACCCTTACGTTGTTGAAACTTCAATGGTCGGGACTAAGCGTTTCGCTTCGTCGTTTATACCGCATACATCGAAGGACTGGAACAATTTGCCTGCTGCGGTGTTCCCGTCCAACTATAAATTAGGTGTGTGTGGTGTGAATAGGCTCGTAATAAACTAGTGCGCCTCACCATCAATGATTGCATCACTGCTTACCATCAGGCATCAGGTAGGATCGCAGTCAAGCACTGGTTTAAATCAATAAAAAAAAAAATAAGTTGGTGGTTTGAAAACGAAAACATGTGTCAAAATCTAAACTATTATGACTGTAAAGCGTGAGCAAGCGAAGAATACAGATAAATATGAAAAGCTATATATAAAAAGATAGCGAAGCATAATGGACCAAAAAGATCTTTCACCACACAAAACTGACATGATCACAATGATCGTAATAATAATAGGGGGCAGTCAAAAACTGGACACATAAGACTCAGAAAAGTCCCTAACTATCATAGTAACTTTGGGACGGGTCTGCCAAATACCAGCTTGATGCGCTAGAGTCGATTGAGAGGCGAGCCAAGAGGATCATTGGCAATGATGCACTTGTTGAGTCGAAGCTCCAAAGCCTTGGACATCGCCGCCGAGTTGCTGGCCTGTCGGTTTTCTATCGTTTACATTTCGGGGAGTGTGCACTGGAATTGCACAATCTAATTCCGCCAAGTCCGTTCCATCATCGGACCACTAGACGTACGGCGTTGCGCCACCGGTACATGGTGGACATCCCACCCATACGCACAAAACGTTTTAAGTACACATTTATTATGCGTACAGCCAAGGAGTGGAATTCCTTGCCGGAGTCTGTGTTTCCTGATAGCTACAACTTAGGGGTCTTTAAGTCAAGAGTGAATAGGCTACTTCTAGGCAAGCGTGCTCCATCGTCGACCACATCATCGCTTACCATCAGGTGAGATGGTGGTCAAACGCGAGCCTATCATTAATAAAAAAAAAAAAAAAAATAGTAAATGGCCTATTACACTACGCGATATTCAGCACACGATATTCAGAGTCTTATTTTTTGTTCAGTGTAAGACCGGTCTAACCCTTATTACACTACGCGACATCGACTAAGACTGTCTGAATATCGAGTAGTGTAATAGGCCCTTCAACAAACCTTACAAAGAAACATAATTCAATGATACTTCATTCTAGTTTTTATATATCTAGTATTTATTTATTGTGCACACCTACCACGGTGTTGTCTTTTTTAACCCAAAGGTTGAGTAGTAGAGAATGCCTTGTTGCATTAAGTCCGCCTATGTACCACTACTGTACATCAAGTTTAAATAAATAATTAAATCCACACAGCTCAACAATCCGTGTCCAGCTAGCAAAATACAACATGTCCTAGAGTAAAAGTCGGCCACGGGCTACAAAATAAACCTAATACGCCAACAATTATATGCAGACACGATCTAAGACTGACAGCAGGCACGTTTCCGACATAAACTCACACGGCAACCTTCGAAAATATATGCTTTTAAACATATACAACTCTCTAGCATACAATAATATTTGTGACATAATCAAGATAGAGTAGTTGTTAAGATATTGTTAATCTTAATCATATCATTATACTAAAATTTTTATATGGTCAACTAAAACTGGCCAAATCGTTATGTGAATCCACGTTTGGCCATATCATTAAAGTAGGATTTCTATAACAATAAAAGCGACACCCGCATCAACGCAACCAGGCAGTATCTCGGATTACAGTCCAAACAAAATTCAAACATAGCACTATCATTTTTTGGTTCATTTTTAAAAAATTACTGAATTAATGTTACAACCTTGTTCGTTGAGGGCGTCGAAAGGTCTAAAGAAAGTAGGAACTTATGTATTGCTCTTATAAGAACCAATATAAGCTTAAAATTTAATTTAAAAACTCTACATTCAAATTAAAGCCAATTGCAATTAAAAAGTATATTTAGGAATATTCAGGGAATGATACTTATCAATTTGTCAGAGATGAATATCGAAACCTAACCTAACTGTAAGTTATAAGTATCAACATTATAATTATTCAATACCGTTCGCCCATAAATGTCACGAGATTAGAGCATAGATAAACGCACTGGATTACTGCGTTTCGTTGATTTCAGAAGATTTATTATTCTAAGATTTCTCACGATATTATAATTTCAGTAAGTAAATGACGCTAGGTTATCTCATAACATTATTCTTCAATGTGAACTAGAGTTGTACCAAACAGTTGAAGATAATACTTGGCAAAACCATAATTTGAACTAAAAGCGGATCTATAAAACATTTGTTTTTGTTTATGCGAAACCCGAAACACGTGTCTAGTATTTTTATGTAAAGAATCTATGTACAAAATTTCATAACTGTATCATGAAAAATCACAAAGTTATAAGCTTGTTATGTTTCCTGGTTGTTCGCTAAAATACATGGTCACCGGGTCATCCAGGTGACTGAGGTGTTGTTTTGCTCTCGCACCCAGCTGTGCGCTAGTGCCTAATGCCCGCTATGACCTGCCGTGACCTGTGTTGTACTTGGTGTCCGCAAAAAAATATAACGTGGTACAAAAATTATTGGAATCGATTCAGTTACTGATTCTGAAAAAACTATATTCAGGTTTAGCATTTATACTAAAAGTTATGTTGTATATTCTTGCTAAATTTTTTTTCTGTTTATAGGCTCGCGCTTGACCACTATTTCACCTGATGAAAAACGACGAAGTGGTCGATGATGGAGCACGCTTGCCTAGAAGTAACCTCAAACTCTTGACTCTAACTCTTGACTTAGTTTATAGGTATCAGAGAAAACAACTCCTTAGCTGTACGCACAATGAATGCGTTCCCGAAACGTTTTGTATTTATAAATTTTAGGTGAAACTGAAACTGAATTTAATATTAATACCTACAATTAAATTTTAAAAAATATTAAAATTTCATTAGATTTATAATTACAATATCAGTAAATTAATTGCATAAAAAATATATTTTTTTTAAATCTTACCGAGATTTATTAGAAAAATGGCCACAACCTTAAACAGCTCATCGTAACTGGCATGGTTGAGGCTGCAGCCCAACAGAAGATTTTTTAATGCGGGAACTCATTGTAGGTCATTATCAGTAGCAGAAGTTTTCACATACCCAGGACCTACATAATAACAAGGTTTCACTGTATCAGTTTAGATGACGACCACTACCCAAAACTGTATCCCTCTACGAAGCGACATAACACCTACCTAGTTCATGCGCAGACGCAGCGAGTCAACACAACTGTGTCAACACATGCAGAATGCAGTCCCGCTCAATTGTTACATACCAGATGTACTATGCTATATATAACGCTTATCTGGTTGTACAGAATATGATTTGAGCCAAGTGATATTAATTTTTCAAGATAATGGACGCTTTTTCGTTTGTACGATAGAATGGTTTTATCTGAAGATTGTCGTGTCCATCAGTAAGTTAATTACAGTTGAAATCTCTCTACCGCTAGGCCTCCTACCGCAACCCTGGTCCTTTTAGTCAGTAAAAATCAGACACTCCTTCTCGCTGCACCCGGAGCGGGGGGAATTATTTGATAATTTTCAACGTCCCCCCTCAAAGATCACCGCATCGACTGGCCCTAAACTTTCGTAATCACCTGTTTTTGAGTCTATTACTGCTATTTTTTTAAATAATTTAAACTATTGCTTGTAGTGCTTGTGTAGTTTATTAAGAGCCTATTCGCTCTAGCCTTTAGGACACCTAAATTATAATCGGACGGGAAGACCGGTGCAGGCAAATTGTTCCAATCCTTTGATGTACGCGGTATAAACGACGAGGCGAATTTGTCCGGACCGTAGAGGTGTTAACAATGTAAGGGTGGATACTTGCCGTACGTCCGTTTGTCCGATGGTAGAAAGACGATGGCAGAATCAAGTCATGGAATGCTTAACATGAAAGTCTGAATCGATGGAAATAAATCTGCCGATAAATATCTTAATGGAACAGATCAAATAACCAAGGCGATCACACTACGCTTTCTAAATAAGACTTACGATCAAAAACAGACGCTTCCTGCAGACTGACCTGATAGTCGTATTCACATTGAAATATACTTAAATTATACACCATACCGTTTCGAAACACCACCATTCACAAATTCAGTTTTTACAAACCAAAATACATGTCAGAAAGTCATTGAACAAACAATATTACAATACCAAAATATTCTTACAACATCCAAGGAAAAAATATCTTGGTCAACGCATACACAAAACGATTTTGATATCGATTTGAATTTCGTAGTGACACCTCTTTGTGAGTGTAATCGATATTTTTCAACCGGTATCAATGTGTCGATTTGCATATAATACGGGTCGAACGACACTGTTCTTTGACCCTAGTTACATAGATTTATTTAAAGTCGTTTAATTAGGGACTTTAATGTCATTTGAAGGTGTAGCAGAGGCTAAGGGGGTTAAAAACCCGATATATTGGCTACACTTTTTGGTCTTAGGATACCAAAAACCTTCCCCTCTCTTGCGCGTCTTTTTTTTTAGATGGGAAATCATCCAATGACTTCTCTTGCTCTAGGGTGAAGTGAGAGGGCGTGTCAGACTTTTACTGACTAAAACCCACTCCTATGTTCCTACTTTGCCTTGAATTCCAGTACACCGGAGTTCCCTTTCGGACGACTCATGGCTCTCTTGCTCATCTTGCGTTTGCGATCTTAATACGGTTTTGGGTTAGAAAAAGCATCAAAAATAGCTACGTAATATGCCATTTTCAAAAGTTATATAATAAAATGATGAAAAAAGCACGGTTCTTTTGGGATAAGTCAAAAGAGCATTCGTTCAAAAAAAAAAACAAGAATGAAAAAGCAAGGTTAGGCTACAATTTTGGTCGAAATGAAACGTAGAAAGATGAATGCGTTCTCATTCCCTAAAGACAGACAAATAGTCTGGATAAACAGAAATAAGTGAATTCAGAACAGTTCTACTTTCTAAGCTTTCACGGTTTGATTGAAAACTAAGTTATAATAAGTTGGTAATAAAACTTCATTCTGGGAACAAAGCGGCAGCGTTTGTGCATACTGCTGACTACAAGGTGTTACATATCGCGATCGGTTCTCACAGCTTTTGCTGTGCCACACAATCGTGGCCTTTTACCTTGCTTGGCTGTGTGAGAACAGGGGCCCAAGTCTGCTATTTTTATAAATTCGTCATTCCAACACGATCCCATTGTCATTTTGCTAAAAGTTCGTAATCTGCTAATTCATAATGATTGATCATTGATCGGTCAATGGTCTCGCAATAGAGTTGTGGTAGAATGACAATATCGAGCATATTAAAAGCAATGACTGCACAATGACGTTCTAATGGTAGGTCCCTGACCAAAGGAACTGTCAAAATTTTAGCAGATTACCACATACGTCAGACATTCATTTGACAATATGTACGAGATTACCATTCTATGCCACTTCTTTCAATGGAGTGTCAGTGGTTTACCATTGGAAAGTCATAATGACGCCATTAGTTATTAGTAGTTTAACAAACTTGTCAAAATCAACCATTATGAAATCAATGACAGACCATTTCTGACATTATTGTAATAGCAGACTTGAGGCCCAGGTATCAAAACTGATCATGAACTGTTGATGGGTGTAGAAATATATGTGGAACATTTGCATTTTCCAATCCCAAGTTTGATGACATTTTCAAAGCGGTCTCAAACCATCTTCAAGCTTTAGAGCAGAAATTAAGGTTTTTAGTTAGATGGCGTGAAAGACCAGCAGTGCTACCACGAGCACTTAACACGATCCATTTTACGACCTAAACTGAACTGTTAAAAAGATGGAGTTATATAGGGTGTATAGCTCTATCCCTATTTATCTCTCGCACGCCTGCCTGCCCCCCTAGCCAAGTTACAACTGTTTCGTTTCTATTCTCTTTTCGTCGACCGCCTCGAGTCGGCTACGCCTCCGATTCCTTTGTTCTGTCGTCATCTCGACGCTCAGTCACGTGGTCAGAACAAAGAAATTGAGGCGTGGCCAACTCGAGGCGATCAACGAAAAGAGAATCGAAACGAAACGGTTGTAACTTGGCTAGGGGGCTGATATTTTAAGACGTCATGGTAAATCCCCAGAAATATGAACGTAAACAAAGCAAAAATCATGCAAAAATAGTAGGCAAGGTTCGTACCAGGTGGACTTCTGTTGTTCCTGCCTACTAGTATTGAAAAATGGTATATCTTTATGAATGTTCGTAAAAGATAATTTCGGAATAGAATTAATCAACTAATAATATTTCAGTAGTTCAAAACTGGGCAAGTGCAAGTTGGACTCGCGCACTGAGGGTTCCGTACAATTTTACCTATGTAAATAGTTCAATTCCCGAATGGAGTCTCGAAGATTTTTCAGAATCGCAAATAGTGTTTTTTTTTGTGACGTAACAACAAATTTACAGTTTTCAGATTTATTCCTATATCAATACTATAAGACCTTGCTTTATGCCAAATTTCAGGATTTTGGGTCAACGGAAAGAGTACCCTATGAATTTTGATACGTTTTTTGCGACTTTATGTCGCGGCAGTATCTTTTTTATTGTTAATTTAGACGTTTGATTTTTCCACAGCTTCAAGAGACCGCAGACCTAAATATATGGTTTTAATTTCAACTCAATACCTCCACGCGTCCTCGAGATAAAGGGTCTTGACAGACCGACAGACAGACGGGCGGACAACAAAGTGATCCTATAAGGGTTCCGTTTTTTTTTTTTGATTTACGGAACCCTAAAAATGCATAATTCTAACAAAAACAATAAAGCATTAAAAGACACGTTAAAATTTCACCAGTAAAATTTCTACGAAACACTTTTAAAAGATAAACGAAAGATTAGATCGATTACTCAGAAATCAGTTATATCACGGTATCTATAATTGAATTTTCGAGTAGTACCTGCACGCTATCTGCACGGTAATATTAGGTACTATCTGTATATCCAGCTCTTAAAGTTATCAGATAATATGACCCAGATTTGTAGCGAGGAAAACGCACTTTGAAATGTTTTAAACAAAGATAAAACAGCTATCTTTTGTATCATTTAACTTTATAGCTTCGTGTAAATGGGTGTTTTTTCTAACACAATAACTTACACCCTAAATACATTAATTTTTTATAGGTATTTTATTGTGGTCCTTGTAGCTTAGAGATATAGAACCAGAATTTAGGACAAAAGCATATTTTGCAAAAATATATCGTTAGGTTGAAAATATCAGCAGTCACGAGAAACAGCTGGATTAGGGATACACGGAATTAGGAAGTACAGCAGATGAAAAGGGAAGCTAATATAAAGCATGGCAGTAGTAGGCGATGTCCAACTGAATGATGATAATGAAATCACACCATTTTGAAATTACGATGTCGAAATTACTCGGGTTTCTCTTCTTCTAAACGATTTTTTTTATATAATCTAGTGCTTGACTGCGATCCCACCTGATGGTAAGCAGTGATGCAATCGTTGATGGTGAGGCGCACTAGTTTATTAAGAGCCTATTCACTCTAGCCTTGAAGACACCTAAATTATAATCGGACGGGAAGACCACAGCAGGCAAATTGTTCCAGTCCTTCGATGTACGCGGTATAAACGACAAGACGAAACGCTTAGTCCGGACCGATGAAGTTTCAACAACTTAAGGGTGGACACTCGCCGTACGTCGGTTTGTCCGATGGTAGAAATGAGATTGCGGAATCAAGTCATGCAATTCCTGCGCACACTCTCCAAAATGCAACCTGTAAAACACCGAAAGGCTGGCAAAAGGCTGGAAATGAAGTTAAAGATAAAAAGGAAGGAATAAGAATACTAAAGAAGGATAGGAAAGAAGGGATAGAAAGAATATGACAGCTTAGTCAAATATTTAAAATAAACACCAAAATCCTAAGACCATGAGCGGTGTGCCAGCCACAATATCACTAAATTCCAACCAGTGCAGACTTCGCACATCTTTCCCACACGACCATGGAAACCAGTCACTGTACACGTCATAAGTGAACTACATTATTATTTTCCAAAATTTTGACTTAAACTGGTTATTCAACGTCTTAGAACCGGTACTCTCGTACAAAAGGTACCATTACAATGGCAGCTGAAATGAGTAAAGATCGCATCTGTCAGCGTCTTGTGGTACCCGCTTCTAAATTAAGTGTTTCTTCTTTAGAAGCAGTAAATTATTATTTGCGTGAACATTTGAATAAGCGTGAGCAACTTGGTAGGCGAAAAATTTGGTTCAGATATGGTGTATGGTCAAACTTATAATTGATGGGTAGAATCGCTGAAGATAAGCAAGAATAGTGAATACATGTCAAAAAGATTTGTGTCGATGTTACATTATTAGTTTAAGAATGATATCAGATTGACAAGCAAGATACCGTTTAAAAGGACCAAAATTTTGCAATTTCAACAAGCAATTCCTACACAATTTCATACCTAAACGTAGCATTTTCTACAAGTTTTTCATCAACGACATGTACAATATATATTTATAGCACAATGCTTTAACACTACACGAACACAGTGCCACATCCGGTATTATCAGCCCCTCAAGTGAATCGTGACGGCAGATACGTAGGTGACATATGCTAATGGCAAACAAAAGTTGGTACACGATAACAAAAGAAAAGTAATTAAAATGAATTAGAATAGAATTTCGTCAACAGTACCTATTCATTAATATTGAGGCGGCAATTGATTCAGTAGGTAGTAGTTCGATGTGGATTATTGAAATACCTGGGAATTGTTTAGTTGTAGTCGCTTATATTAAAGTTAATTAAACAGGATGGAAGGTCCAATGGGCATAATAGTTTGTAAAAAAAAAAACTTTATTGCTGTAAAATCATCTTTTTTTTAGGTGGGAATATATCCAATGACTTCTGTCAGACTTTTACTGACTAAAACCCACTCCTTTGTTCCTTCTTTGCCTTGCATTCCAGGACCCCGGGTTTTTCTTTCAGAAGCGAACCCCTGGCCCCAGTAGCTAGCCTACTGGAGGGCTTCGGCCCACCTAGGCCCCTATGGTTTAGCTGACATCTCCTTAAGGCACGCGTGGAACACTACGCCCCGTCGGCGACTCGGGCTCGATCCAGACGGTTACTGGAAGCGGCCGGATGGCTAGCTACCCATTGCTCGCCGTCCGCAAGACCAAGAAAAATCATCTGGGAATGCCTTATTGGCAAACATAATATTATCTGATATCGGATACTTTACACGCTTATTAATAACGTTTATGTCTGCTGACTTAGTGATAAAATATGACCTAAAGGACTAGAAATTTTCGGTAAAGTAAAACAGCGATCATAAAAAATACTTTAGCGACGAAAAACTTTTATTCTATTGAGGCTACTGACTGCTAAGCCTTCAGTGTAAAAACAATAGACAATTTATTAAGTTTTCAACCAAAGTCATTCTGTTTTTATGTCTAGCAATTATTTAAACAAACTACCGCCTATATGACAAAGTTGTCTGCATATTATATTTCAGTGAGAAAGATACATGGAAATAAATAGTTCTCTCGTGATTTTCAACGTAACACAGCGAGACAAATTTTGCTAGTGTATATTGTTTTATTTGTACTTATATATGTGTAGTTAGCATACATTCTTTCGACACAGTCACTGTGTTGCTAGTGGTTCTAATGTGATTATTTCTCGCCTTGATATATTTGTACTACATAATGTTCTAACTGAATAATCATCGAACCGTTTTGTAAACGTCTGTAAGCAAAATAATTTATCAGAAAATTATCGTACAACTAGTAACACCTTGGCGATGTTCTACAGATAACACTGCATGTCCGATAACAAATAACGGTCGAAAGTAGTTTCCCGCCATTTTAACTGTCACGTTGATAGTTTCATTATCTGCAGAGTGAAGCCTCTATGGTCTATTTACTTTTTGAAATTCGTGACGCGTGTTGTACTAAAGAGGTTTAATTGCGCGATATAAAACCCGACGAGGACGAATTAATGTCTTTTAGCGATAAATAAGTAATTTTGAATCGCTAATTGTTGGTAATGAATAATGTATGAGTATTATACGTTGGCAAAATGCTTCGCGCAGTATTCTGTACAATTTGTCGTCGAGCATTATTTAACATAATGAAAATGTTCTTGAAGGTGATAGAGATAAGTAATTTTTGTACAAAGACTTGTCCTTAGCTTAAGAACATTGACTTTGAGACACGTTAGCCAAAAGAATTTAATATAGATTTTAAATTAAACGATGCTAATTTTATATGGGAACATTTTACAACTATTCTTTATGGTAGGATAAAAAGTGCGTAAAGTTGCAGGTTGAGGTTTTAAAACGATGATTTTTATGACTAACGATGATCGCGTGAAGTCACGATTTCTAAGTTAATAGACCAATCGATAAGACATTGGTGGGAAACAGGATTTACTTAACTAAAGAAATAAAACAGGCCAATATATTTGTGCATCTACGAGTGATAGATTTAATATAATAAATACTTAACGTCTTCGAAGCTAGTACCTATATCCAGGAAGCTATAATAACTGAAAATATATTTCTGTTAGATGTAAAGTAAAAAACAAATCCTAAATCCCCCGTCAATACCCGTAGCAAACTCAAACCGTAAGAAAACTGTGAAATTAAGCAATAAAAGGCCATCAGAGAGTACCAAATGACATTGAATGAGGTAAACGTCAACGTTATACAATTGTAATCTGTCATTGGTTAGGTACTTGTAATAAAATTACACATTGCATCGACACGCGAGGAGAACCATTGTTCGTAAAGCGGCTATGAAAAAAAAAATACATCTTTAATTGTGTTTGATGGTAATAAGTTGTCTGAAGCATTGACGGCGGGCGCTGGAGTAAACTGGACGGTTCGTTTAGATCTTTTATATATTTTTTAATGATCTTCTAACACAAAGCTATATTAAGAAAGCTGATCTCGTAAAAAAATAGGGCCAAGTATTGTTCCTTGGGGGACACTTGGGATAGAGAGTCAACTATTTGGTTATTTTATTCACGATACTGTCCTCAAACTGAGTATTGGACTGAGTATCACCAGAATAGTATCTATCTCTGTATCGAGGGTCAGCTTAGCCATGAAAATTCTGATTCTTTATATGGAAAAATGGATCCAAAAGCACCAAAATGTTCAACTTAGAATATAACAACTAAATAAAACTACATTTCGGCGCACCTGTACGCTTATTTCAGTCTAACTTTCTCAAGGAGAGCCAGAACATTCGTTAAAAGAATGCACTAAGACAATAAACCCATACATTTCGTCCATACATCAAGACCTATCGGGGTAAGAATTATTACAAAAAACCTAGTATTTGCAGTCACGAAGAGGTGCATACCCACAAACCGTGCCAAGGCTGGACTTAAATATAATTAGCTATTTTAAAGCTACTCGTGTATTTATTAGTATTTCAATTTAATTACCCCGAGATCATTATCTGTGCTGTAATGTGTTTGACAGTATTGCTTTGGTTAGATTTCTATGGTTTTATCAATCGGAAATTATTTGAGATTTTTATTTTAGTCTTGTTGACTAAAATTTTGATTTGAATTTGCCACAGTCAAAAAGGGTTAGCAATGAAAGTGCATTTCAAGGTTTATAAGTTCTTAATCTCCGAAATTTTAAACGTATGGTTGATGTACTGAAGGCTTCATAATTTTAATCTATGCGTTGAGGGAGTCGAGACAGAACGTAGATTTGCTATAACTAAAATTTAGTTACAAAATTTATTATCTCAATATTTCTGGGTGAGCATGAATAAAAAAAACATAGTCAAAAAGCTAAGAAACTATTTACAATATTTTTCAGAGGTTGTAGACTAATAATAATGATCTCTTTAAATTCTAAAACTCAGTTCAAGTGGTAACTCAAAACGTTACACTGAAAATCAGTCATGTCTTTGGCCTGATATTTGAATTTCACATTGCTTGCTTATCAGGAGATGTCAAACGAGGTTTATAGGTGTGTCCTGAAGTATACGTCATATCTTATGAAAAACTACCTAACACTTTGAAGATACAAGTTCGATACGTAAGTGGTGACAAGTCTCGCCTTCAAACCACTAACTCACCTCTGATAATGAAAGCTTTATCACATTATCAATAAGATATATTTTACCCCGTCTACACACGCCATGTGTAAATATTAATATGAATCATTATTTATCATATTATATACCATCGCTGCGAGATAATAAATCCATTGACTGTGGTAATGAGCTGTACATTTGACACATTACAAAGGAACTGCCAAATATGATGTCACTTGTACAAATATAAGTCAGGAAAAATTAAAAAAAAAAAACTCTTTTGACCTATACCTTGCAACCGTACAGCAGAACGCTAATCAAAGACAAACCAAAAAAAAAACTGGATAAACAATAGACAAAAAAGGCAAACATTACAAAACTTACCTCGAGCAGGCGCGGATATCCTACCCGCAAACATAAACCGATAACCTTATTTGAACTCCGCAGTCACTTTTGAATTTTGAAAAATTCGATCGTGCTCTCTCTATGTTTTCGTTTCGGGACGTCCGCTCGCGACGGCGTCCACAGTGTAACTGAGTGGCGAGGCGGCGCCTGCGACGCTTGAGATACGCCTTCACTCACACTAGGAGGGGCGGGTCACACACACGCGAAGGATCGAAGCCTGCATGAAAATGCACCGTGTTCCACGAAATATGGTGCGACAATTCGAATGAATGAATTTTTAATACAAAAAAAAGCTCTTTTAGATGCTTTATATTCGGGATTGTATCGAATTAGACCTTTGAACTGTTCAACATTCTTTTGAAATTCAATACACCGGACAAGTCGCTGAATAAGGAATAGTAATAATACATTGCCTAACGGATATGAACTCCCGATAAAGAAACGTATAAGGGCAAATTAAATATTATAATTGGGTCGACTTTGTAACGAAATCAAAAGAACAAGCGAAATGCCTGCTGAAGGCGTTAGTATTGTAAATCGATGTGAGCAAAAATTATTAACAAGTACTTATAGGAATTGTCGTAGTATCTCTTTCAATAATACTGATAGATAACACTAAAGAAAGAAAAAGAGTCCAAAATTCCGAGTTTAAAAAATCTTAAATAAAAACTTAGGTAGATATTTTTTTTAATATTATAAACTAGTGCTTGACTGCGATCCCACCTGATGTTAAGCAGTGATGTAATCGTAGATGGTGAGGCGCACACTAGTTTATTAGAAGCCTTGTTCACTCTAGCCTTGAAGACACCAAAATTATAATTGGACAGGAAGATCTGTCAATACTTTTGACAGACTGATATTACAATAAAAATGGTTTTAAGAATGCCGGAAAGAAAAACCAATTTGCACATATCAAAACAAAGTTCGACCAAACATAAAAAAAACTTATATTCTTTAAAAACCAGTTTTAGAAGTTCTTGCAAGAATGCATGACAATGCACTGGACGAGCATTACAAACAATGTGCAGTAAATATTGTCGAGGCAGCTATAGATGTATACATATTCATAGTTCAAAGAAGCCAGCCGTGTGTCAAGGAAATACTAAAACTAGCTTATTATTAAGTAATGACTGGAAATATGAAGATAGATGAAATATCTGGATTATTTTCTGGGCGTAATAACCTAGATTTTTATGTATTATTACTTACTTGTATTATTATTTTCTAAACTAATAGCAATATCGTCTCAAAAACTCATAAATCTATATATATAAAAGCGAAATACCATTCACTGATGATTAATCACGAAATCTCAGAAACTATAACATCTACAAACTTAAAATTTGGCAGGTAGGGTCCTTATAAGGTGTAGACATCCGCTAAGAACGGATTTTTCAAAATTCACCCCCTAAGGGGATGAAACGGGGGTCCAAAGTTTGTATGAAAGTCCTATGTTTTTGAAGTAAGAGACTTGAAATTTTGCACAAAGCTTTCTTTTATGTCGTTGGCGAGCACTGAAAGAGGATTTTCCAAAATTCACCCCCTAAGGGGATGAAACGGGGGTCCAAAGTTTGTTCGGAGAAACCTACTTTCAAGCGGGCAAGCTTGTATATTATATATAGATAGGTATGTATGTTTATTTTAGCTTTAGTAATCCTTGTTTTCTAAATAATATTTTCCATATTTTTGCACCTGCCATATTATCTCTCCATCACCCTAGGTTGACTGGTAGAGAATGCCTAAGGCATTAAGTCCGCTTTGGTACCTTTTGGTTGCATGCAGATTAAATAAAAATAAATAATTTACTAGGCTCGCATTTTACTTCTATCTCATCGGATAATAAGCGATGATGTGGGTGACGATGGAGTACGATTGCATTGAAATAATCTACTCTGGATTTAAAGACCCCCAGGTATGGCTACTATTAAGAGAAAGAGACTATGGCAGGGAATTCCATTCCTTATCAGCACGCAAAGTACCTACCAGGATAATTTTTGTCCATAGTGCTTATTTTTAAGGTGGGAAATCATCCAACGACTTCTTCCGCTCTACGGCGGAGCGAGAGGGCGAGTCAGACTTTTACTGACTAAATCCACACATATGTTCCCTCTTTGCCTTGCGTTCCAGGGCTCCGGGATTCCCTTTCGGACAACCAGTGGCCCCTCGGTTTTGCTGACATCTCTTTGACGAGCGCGTGGAACACTACGCACCGTGTCGACGACTTGGGCTTGGTCCGAATGGTTACCGGACAGCCGAACGGCGAGCTATCCATTGCTCGTCATCCGCTAGCCCACGCTTACGGTGAGTGGGTCCATGGTGCTTAAGACTCAAAGGACCATTACCGAAACGAATAAAGGTTTGCTAAGAAAACACAAATTCTCTGTTCTCGCCTTTGCGCATCAACTTACTTTTACTTATTTTTTGTATTTATGTCTGAGAACGTCAAAATAGACTTAGATGCAGCTCATAGAGTCAATGCCACATGGTTAAGATGGAGAACCCTAACAGGAGTACTCTGTGACATCAGTATGCCAACAAAACTGAAGGGCAAAGTCTACAAAACGGCTATCAGACCCGCCATGCTATATCGCACTGAATGCTGGGCGATGAAAAAGACTCACGAAAACAAGCTGCACGTCAATGAAATGAAAATGTTGCGATGGTCGACTGGCGTTACGAGACTTGATAAGGTACGCAACGAATACATCAGAGGCTCCTTCAAAGTGGCACCCATAGCAGATAGTCATGAGAAGGGACGAAGAGTACCCAGTAAAGAAGGCCTTAGCTATCCCGGAAAGGAGAAAAGGCAGAGGGCGCCCTCTAGCTACACGTGGTGGACAACCATATCCAAAGATCTGGAACGAGCTCAGCTGGACGCATGTCTGTGCGTCCAGCTACCCCGGATACACTATCCTGGCGCCTAAAAACGAGGAGAGCCGACCCCAAATGAAGGGATAAGGCAAGGAAGAAGAGAGATGTTTTGTGTGCAATATAGAATAATTTAGTGGTTATCGTGAATTCCAAAAAGAAAAAATAAATTGGTCCTTGTGTCTTTATTAAAATAACACGGGTGTTCTTTAGCAAGAAAGTAAATGTAAAATAATACACGCGTACTTTAAATAAAACTGTATAACATTTTATTAACCCTGTCATACTTTAACACTGCTAGACAAAGGGCCCCCTCAAATCCTTCCAGAAATTGTTTTTCCGCACCACCTGTTACCAGCCTTCACCGTACATATCCAGGTCGTCTCGCCACCTCTACTGTCCGCACTTTGTGGAGACTTCCACCCAACAGTCAGTGCAAGCGGATGATGTGACCCGCCTAATCCCCATTTGAGCCTAGCAGCTAGAATTGACGTAAATAAAAAATCTATGTCAAATATTCTCATTTTGGAACGCAGCGTGGTGCTTGGAACTATTTCCTGTCAGTTTACGTACAGACCTCTGCGTTCTGTTCGTAAACTCCAATTTTGTGGAAGGCGTTTTCATGAACTAATAACATAGCATAGCATAGCATATTCAGCCTTTTAATGTTCCCACTGCTGGGACTCAGGCCTCCACTCTCTAGGAGAGGGAATGGGCCGTAATCCACCACGCGGGCCCAGTGCGGGTTGGTGGATGTCACATGTCTTCGAATTTTTGGTTCTAGGACATGCCGGTTTCCTCACGATGTTTTCCTTCACCGTTTTGAGAGCAGTGGTGATGAAATAAATTACACAAAGTAATGCGCCTGGCTGGGTTTGAACCCGCGCCCTACAATTAGTAAGTCGGGGCCGTTACCACTCGGCCACCACTGCTCACATGATAACTAATAACATGATTAGCTACAATAACAATAATCTACCAACTCGATGCTTCATCAAGGTATGTAGCTTAAGGACGTCTTTGAAACATTAAAATTGACTTTCTATAGCATCCTGTCCACAACTTTCATTTTTGTAGAAATCTATATTTTTAAATCAGAGATTATTCGCTATAGAATTTGGAGCCTTACTACTTATTGAGCCAACGCCTATAACTTCAAGGAGATCTCTCTCTCTCTCTCTGTCTCGATAAAGAGTAACTCTATTTAGATCTAGATTGTCTAAACAAACTATCAGTGGCTAAAAGATGACTACATGACGCAGACAATATTAAGTTTTATTTCAAATATACATAGATAGAACCCTTATAGTATAAGCACGTATAAGGAGTAATGAGAAACATGTCGTTGGAAAAGATTTGAGTGAAAATTTGGATTATTGCGGATAGAGAAAAATTAAAGAAAAATCAATGAATGGACTGAGTGAAAATGATACGACGAGAATTAAGGTCACTATTGAAATGACGGCATGGAAGAAGGGGTAATAAGGAGGAAGAAGGGATATGGATGAAGAGAAGAATGTTGCGCCAACAACTAATAAATTTAGAACTAGGGTACTCGCTTCTTGTTAGCATTTGTAGCTTGAGAGATGAGCAACTACTCTTTAGAGATGGTGAAATAATTAATCTAAAGGAAAAAGCGGCCAATTGCAAGTCGGACTCGCCCATGAAGGGTTCCGTAGCAACAAGTAACATAATATAAAAGTTCTTGTAGTTCGTTGTAACTTTGATCGATGTTTTAATAATAGTCTATTTTTAGCGTATTTTTATAAATTGCGGTTTACGATTTATGACGTATTAAAAAAAAACTACTTACTAGATCTCGTTCCAACCAATTTTCGGTGGTTTTAGTTTTATAATTCTCTTATTTTAGAAGTTACAGGTAGGGACACACACATTTTACCATTTTGGAAGTGTCTCTCGCGCAAACTATTCAGTTTAGAAAAAAATTATATTAGAAACCTCAACATTACTTTTGAAGACCTACAGCACACGTATGGGTTTGATGAAAAAAAAATTGTGTTTCAGTTCTAAGTATGGGATTATATAACCCCTAAAATTTATTGGGTTTTTTTTTTCTATTTTTGTGTGAAAATCTTAATGCGGTTCACAGAATACATCTTCTTACCAAGTTTCAACAGTATAGTTCTTATAGTTTCGGAAAAAAGTGGCTGTGACATACGGACGGACAGACAGACATGAAGAATCCATAAGGGTTCCGTTTTTTGCCATTTGGCTACGGAACCCTAATAATGAAAACAGCTATATAAAAGAGGTATTATCCAACGTAGTGAAACTACTTATTGCACTACTAGCCTTATTCATATGCAGGACGCAACCTAGCAACTAAAGATTGTCCGTGAACTTATAATATCGCAAAGAGGAAAACGTTTACGTTACTATAAACGAGTTCATATCATTATAAACTATTTAATCGAAGTCGAACACGTCCTGTTAAATGCTTTTTTTAGTTTGAATATCGACTAATGAAACTGAAACAGGAGAACACGACGCAATAGTTTGGACAAGTATAAATATGCAAAATTAGAAGGTAATTTTGGTCGCCGACAAGCCCGAAGAATCGCCAAACTTAAAGTGGCAGTGGGCAGGGCACATTGTTCGCAGAACAGATGGTCGATGGGGACGAAACGTTCTGAAGTAGTGACCGCACACCGGAACACGCAGCGTTGGAAGGCCTCCCATAAGGTAGACTATTGACCTAGTGAGAGTCACTGGAATGCGATGGATGCGAAACGCATAGAACCGGTCGTTGTGACGACACTTGGGGGAGGCAGTGTTGTCCAGCAGTGGACATCTTTCGGCTGAAATGATGATGATGAATTTTATTTGTTGAAAATAAAGGAACATTAATTTAGTATCCGGATTAGCGTAATTGATAAAAAAAACAATAAACACTTCGCGTTTGACTTTTATCTTGGCCAGAGTATATAAGGTGTAAAAAAATTAACTTTAAGAATTTCGAGGGGACATTGTACTCCTCATTATGAACAACTTTTACTATGGGACCAAACCTGAAATAGCGAAAAAAAAATCAGCTGTTCCATACGTTTTGACGAGTTATGCGAACATAAATGTAGGGAACAGCTGATTTTTTTTTCGCGATTTCAGGTTTGGTCCCATAGTAAAAGTTGTTCATAATGAGGAGTACAATGTCCCCTCGAAATTCTTAAAGTTAATTTTTTTACACCTTATATAAGCAATGCCATACAGCCTGGCAATGACCCCTGAACACATTACCAGTCGACAGCGATGCGGAGGAGTTTTCACGCCATATTTTAGATTATTTTTAGTTTGTTTTAATGATTGAGAGCTATTATTTTGATTAAGGGCATATACACCACTAGTTTTTAATTAGTACAAATACTATAAGGGCTTATTAGAAAAGGTCTTGTTATTATTTAAGGAAAGTCTCAATAAATAATATTCATAAACAGCAGAGTTATTAGCATTTGTTTATATCCCAAAATGTCACTCAATTTATAGTAATATTGTACAGGATTATGAATGAAAGACAATGGAAAAACACTGCGCGTGTAGTATTTTCTAGTAGCAATTGTTATGAATAATAATTCATTCAATTATGAATTTACCAATTATGACATCGTGGACAATTTTGGGATTTCGTTTTTTTTTTACTTTTGACTAGATAAATATGATCAGTAACGGGTACCTACAGATAGAGCCCAATTTTTTTTGTATCAATGAATAAATATGGGTGTATAAATCCGCCTGTTGGTCATGCAAGATATCAGAAAGTAAGGAGAAATACAACTGAAAACTGTTTATTTTTGTGGTTGTTGGTCCTTTTGTCCATCTTTACGAACTTTATTCAAAAATAGGCTGATGTGATCAAATCTAAGCTTTTCTAGATACGTTTCTGTCGTGCCCATATGACAGCGATGTGGAGGAGTACTTCGACGCCTAAATGTACCTACTTGTTTTATGTATACATACGTACGGTGTACGTAGATAGGTTATAAAAATCTTAGTTATTTAATTGTATGTTTACATATATATATATTCCTTAGTTCTTTATTGTATACAAAAACATACATAGTATACGGTGTGTTTTCTAAGTTAGATCTATGCTCTAGATAATTTAATTAGCCACTGAATTACGGAACATAGACAATATTTAAAAGTTGACTGGCCTGTTGGTTTAGTGGTTAGTGGTCGGGTTCGATTCTCACCTAGGACAAATATTTGTGTGATCAGCACGATCATTTGTTCTGTGTCTGAGTGTAATTAATCTATAATATGTATGTATTTAGAAATATATAAGTATGTTTATCAGTTGTCTAGTACCTACTCATAACACAAGCTCTGCTTAGCTTGTGACTAGACGGCGTTGTGTGATAGTTATGGAATATTATTATTATAAAAGGGTGCCGAAAGATACGGCCTTCTTCATAAATTTTCAAATAATTTGACCGCATTTTGTAAATTACATATCTATTATAATATTTAGCAAAACATGGCGCCGGATACAAAGTGGAACTATAAATACAATTTGTTCGGGCTATTTGTGCAGGTGTAGCGTGACAAACAGACAAACATGTATATTGTAACACAACTATTTGAATATTGTTCCATTTATATTTAATTATGTAAGACGATCAGTCTACGTTTACAATAAAACCTTACGTGGTACCTACTTGCAACACTTAACTCTAGTTAATTGATATTGTATGAGATGCAACAAACTAACAGACCTCGGGTTCAAACCCACCCAGGTGCGTTACTTTGTGTAATTTATTTCATCACCACTGCTCTCAAAACGGTGCAGGAAAACATCGTGAGGAAACCGGCATGTCTAAAAATTCAAAGACATGTGACATCCAGGTGGATGTGGATTGGTATCCACATTTGGCCTGCGTGGTGGATTTTGATTTCGAGGAGGCCAGAGTCCCAGCTGTGGGAACATTATAACGCTAACTATGCTATGCTATGAGGAAGAGGCTACAAATAAGAAACTGGCTGTAAAATTCGAGTCGAAGATTGTCAACTGATTTTTTTACTTAAGAGGGTCCTTTTTCACTTGCCTATCGTCAACATCGAGCATGGTTTAAAAGCTTGTTACTTCATCTAACGCAATCCAACGCGATGTTTGATGAAGAGGCAATGCAAAAAAAGAGAGATAACACCTGAAAACTGTTAGCATTCGGTAATTCCGTGATTTACTCAAATATTTTACAAAACTTGTTCCATGAAATACGTGCTTTTTTAAACCCTTAAAAGTTTTTGAAAAATTTTGTCGTCATTCAGAATCTTGATTAAATTTGCAAGCTTCTAGCTTGCTTCTATTGTTATACTTTTTTGACACTTTTGATTTTTAAGTAAATTATGAAGTGTCAAAGTTCATGCAAAATAGCAGATTTTCAGAGGTCTTTACTGAATTAATTTTACACAAATTTATAAACTGATTTCAATAGAATCCTAGATAATATTCACAAGATACTGTGTTTCCAAAATATCTAATGAAAAACGTGTAATAACCTCATAATCGCGTAAGAGCGGTTGTATGAAAAACATTGAAAATGTATGTTGAGTTGGATGCCTTTAACTTTGCATTGCAGAGATTTATAAATAGGTTATGTGGAACCCTGGGTTAGGTACAGACATAGATATCCATAGGTACAGAGAAACATATTTAAGAAATTTGCATAGTGTGGAAACTGGACACTACGGCAATTTTTAGAACTAAAAGTTATTAAACATATCTAATACTATATCTACCAAACCACACTGTCCGCATGGTGTACCATGGCTCACTCCCTCTCAAATAGAGGAGGCTTTTTGTGGTGAGAGGCGGGGTGATAAAAAAATTAAACATTCCCGCTCTGTGTGGAGTGAAAAGGAGTATCAGTACCTACTTGTGTTCCTTCTTTCGAATTTTAATTTATTCAAACAATCCCCGCAACCACGAAGAGGAGACGTCAACCCCAGCAGTGGTGCGGACGGCGAGCAATGGGTGGCTCGCCGTCCGACCGTCCGGTAACCGTCCGGACTGAGCCCAAGTCGTCGACGGCGCGTACTGTTCCACGCGCGCCTCAAGATGTCAGCAAATCGTAGGGGCCCAGCAGGGTCAAAGCCTACTGGGGCCACGGGTAGTGTGAAAATGAAACCCGGGGCCCTGGGACGAAGGCAAAGAAGGAACAGGAGTGGATTTTTAGTCAGTAAAAGTCTGACACTATCTCACGCTCCGCCCAAGAGCGCGATTTGTCATAAGATGATTTTTTCACCTAAAAAAATAATCCCAGCAGTGGAAACTTAACCCTTTAACCGCCTACGTCGGATATATCCGACAAACACTCTCGCGTTTATTCCACCAGGGTCGCACATCCACGACCAAATACTCCATCACGTCAGCTCTTCTGTCACTTATGGGGACTGAAGAGCTAAACGAGATAGAGTACCTAGTCGCAAGCACACGGCCTTGGCGAATAGGGCGCGACAACATTCGTCGGGTCAATCCAACGCGGGCGGTTAAAGGGTTAATAAAAGCGAAGCTAAATCATTGCCAACGATCTAAGCGCGTCCATGACGTACAATTACGAACTAATTTACTAACCTAAATGAATAACCAATTCTATTTAAACCGTGCCATCTAAAAGGTTCAAAAGTCATTTCCTTTTCCTTAAGTAGCCAGTATTTAAATGCAATAAAATCACAGTCGCATGCATTAGAAGGCCGTCTACTGCAGGACGTCGGCGTTGGGCAATCGTTTGCATACCTAACTATCGATTGCGACCTGCACCTTTGACGGGCGTTTGAATAAGTGATTATGAAGCCTGCATATGTGTTGGAGGGTCGGTTGTAGTGTAGGGTATCTACAAGATAGAATGTGGCACGGTTGGCGCAGTGTTTGAGCGGTTGGCTACTGAGCTGCGTGTTGTGGATTCGGTTCCCTGCACGGATCAAATACAACACTAATTTTTAATTAGTACAAATACTTAAAGGGCTTATTAGAAAAGGTCTTGTTATTATTTAAGTGAAGTCTCAATAAATAATATTCATAAACAGCAAAGTTATTACCGTTTGTTTATGTCCCAAAATATCACTCAATTTATGGCAATACTAGCTTCTGCCAGCGGCTTCGCCCGCGTGAAAATAGGTTTCTCTATACAAGTTTTGGACCCTCGTTTCACCCCCTTAGGGTGTGAATTTTAGAAAATCCTCTCTTAGTGCTCGCCTACGTCATAAAAGGCAACCTTGTGCAAAATTTCACGCTTCTAGTCCCAGTAGTTTCGGCTGTGCGTTGATATGTCAGTCAGTCAGTTTCTCCTTTTATATATATAGATTATACAGGTTATTGATTATGAATGAATAAATGACGATTAAAATGGGAAAACAACTGCGCATAGTACTTTCTAGTAGCAATCGTTATGAATGATTGACCAATTATGACAAATTTTCGTGGACAATTTTGGGATTTCGTTTTTTTTTTTTTACTTTTGACTACACAAATGTGATCAGTAGGTAACGGGTACGGATAGAGCCCCATCTTTTTGTACTAATTAAAAAATAGTAGTGTATTTCTATGATCTACAGACAGTTGTTTGGGTTCTTATATATTTTTTTTTTTTCGGTGGTAAAATCATCTAATGACAAATCCCGTTCTTGGGCGGAGCGAGAGATAGTATCAGACTTTTACTGACTAAAAACCCACTCCTGAACCTTCGTTGCCTTCGTCCCAGGGCCCCGGGTTGGGTTCTTATATATGTAAATTTTCATGTTTGTAAATGATACAGGAATAATTTCTAGTGTGGGACAATTTTTTTTTAATTAAGGGCATTTAGAAACGTGGTTGCGTGAAAGCTTGGAAAGTGGATGCACACACATTGACTATAAGATCTCCTGCGTATTATGTTACTCTTGGAAGTATTGTTATAACTGAATTGGCAAGGTCAGATAGTTCCTAAATCAAGCTGCGTCCTGTTGGGTTGGAAACCAATTCCAACAAAGTAGAGAAATGGCTACAAAGATGATTGATTTATAACCAAACAACAAAGGATGTCCACAAAAGACGAGAGACTAATAAAATTGGAGACCACAGTATGCTGGCGAGGCTAGTCAAGGAGAGGGGTATTTTCAAAAAGCGAGTTGAGTTGAGTTGGCTTTAGACATTACGTAAATTGGTATATTGGTATTGGTCGTATTGGTTGGTTGGTCGTGGTTGGTATTGGTGCTTGGTTGGGTTGGTGGTTTATTGGTAGTATTTTTGTCGTTATTTTTTTTTGTATTTTTTGGTCGTATTGGTATTGGTTGGTTGGTTAGTAGTGTGTTTTACTTCATTCTTTGAAAAGTGTATGAAGTAACTAAATGGAAAACTAAATTGATGAAAAATAATAAAATCAGACGCTAGATCGCTTATCTTATTTGAATATGATCCAAATCTAATTAGTATTACATAAAAAAAAAACGCCTGAAGGATAATAGTAGAAACTTCTCAACCCGGGAAATCAAAATCTTGTCTTTATAAATTTTGTACCTATATCGCGGAAAAATGAAAAACTTAACAAGAATAATTAGATAAAAAAATAATATAAAAATAGACATACCTCCGCCACCCGTCTGCACCCGTTATTACGACAAAACAAAGGTGTGACCACGTTATCTCAGCTTTTATATAGTCGCTTATCAACCCTCTGCGTCCACCGATCAATACTTTTATCTCAGAGCTCGATGGCGTTACTTTTACATTCTTATTATGTGTATTTTGTGTTCTATGTAAATGGGGGATTATGAGCGAAAATTAATACCATATTGGAGAGGGTAGTAAACGATTTTGGGGACGGGTGTTATTTACAGTGGGGGTGAAAAACTGATAGTAGATTCGAGAGAATAGGGTCTTAAAATAAATTGTTATTTTTGTTTTCAAACTCTTTTCTCCAAACAAATTAAATGTACTCAAACAGCAATGGAAACGAGCATGTTGAAGATTAGCATAGTCGGCCTTATGATGTTCCCACTGTTGGGACTCAGGCCTCGTCTCTAGGAGAGGGTATGGGCCGTAATCCACCACGCGAGCCCAGTGCGGGTTGGTGGATGTCACATGTCTTCGAATTTTTAGTTCTAGGACATGCCGGTTTCCTCACGATGTTTTCCTTCACCGTTTTGAGAGCAGTGGTGATGTAATAAATTACACAAAGTAATGCGCCTGGCTGGGTTTGAACCCGCGACCTACAACTCGTAAGTCGGGGCCGTTACCACTCGGCCACCACTGCTCTGTTGAAGATTAGAAAAATTCAAAAAGTGAAGAATGTGACCATCAGACAAAACACGAAAGTTACCGTCGCTCCACTCACACTTAAACGGAAGTGGGCTGGACACATCTCACGTTATACAGACAAAAGATAGACCATTGAAACCGCACGATGGAAAGGCTCAATAAGGAAAAGAAATGCTGGAAGACCAATGAGACGGTGCTGATGATATCATTCAGGTAGTAAGAAACGACTGGCTAAATAAGACAGAGAGTTGTGGTAGAAGATGAAGGAGGCCTTTACCCTTACAGGGGTCCATATTTCAACATAAAGTAGGTACTAATATTACTAACATAATTTAAGCAAATTTATTGACCAATTACTAACAACATTTGAAATGCAATATATATGGAATAAATGGCTATTATTATTATTCATCATTTCAGCCGAAAGACGTCCACTGTTGGACATAGGCCTCCCCCATGCGTCGCCACAACGACCGATCCACCGCATTCCTGCGACTCTCACCAGGTCGTCGGTCCACCTTGTGGGAGGCCTTCGTTTTCCGGTGCGCGGTAGCCACTCTAGAACCTTTCGGCCCCATCGACCATCCGTTCTACGAGCAATGTGCCCTGCCCACTGCCACTTTAGTTTGGCGAGTCTTCGGGCTATAGAATAGAATAAACTTTATTGTACTTACTTTGTTGTATTGTCTTTGTTTTTTTCTTTTTTGTTTTGTTTATTGTACTTTATTGTGGCTATGTCGGCGATCTTGGTATTATAACCCTTTTCTCCCGGTCCAGTACGCCGTCAACCCGAGCTTAGTAATTACCGGACGGCCGGACAGAGCTACCTATGTCTCGCCGTCCGCAAGCTTACGCCTACGGTCGCCGGTAGTCTTCGTCAATTAGGGCTGACTTCAAGAGCTTGTAGCAATCAGGAAACACATATTCCGGCAGGAGAATCCACTCCAAAGGTTACGTTTAAGGACAGATAGCGTTTTGGCAGATCAATAACCTTAACATAGAGATCTGATGTAAGCCGTATAGCCAATTGCCGAATGAGTAAACACCATCGCAGCGAGTGTCGTATTCAAAAGCATATAGGTTATTTATATAAAGGACCAAAATCTTAAAATTGTACAATACTTATACTTTTGACTGGCCTGTTGGTCTAGTGGTTAGTGGCCCTGACTACTATTCCAGAGGTCGTGGGTTCAATTCCCACCCAGGACAAATGTTTGTGTGACGAGCACGATCATTTGTTCTGTGTCTGGATGTAATTTATCCATAATTTTTATGTATTTAGAAATATATAAGTATGTTTATCAGTTGTCCTAACACAAGCTCTGCTTAGCTTGAGACTAGACGGCGTTGTGTGATAGTTGTGGAATATTATTAATTAACCGCATAAAAAACAGACTACTTAAAGGTACCTAAGCGACAGAGTACATACATACGATCTATTTAAAACATATTTAGCATTTCCCCTGCCCAACCCCAGCCGACCTGACCCGATACAAATAAGTTTCGACAAAAAGCATCCTCTAACTTAGGTATGCTTTACAAAATTAACATTCGTTAGTTACCATAAATATTTAGTGCTTCCTGTGACCCGCTTGATTTCTGACTATTAAATCATGATGTCCTTTTTAGGGTTCCGTATCTCAGTAGCCAAAGACAGTACCCTTATACTGTAAGGATTCCGTTTACACGTTCCGACAGACGGACCAAAAGTGATCCTATAAAGCTTGTAAGATCACTTTGTTGTCCGTCTGTCAAGAGACCCTTTTTCTCAGGAACGAGTGGAGGTATTAAACTGAAATTAGTACCAAATACTCAGGCCTGTTTCCCCTAAGAGCTGTGGAAAAATCAAACTTCTAAGTCAACGCAATATAGAGATAAATTAAAGAAATCAAAACCTTTACGGTACTTCCTACCGCTTAGGCCACCAGTAATTTATGAAAAGGAAACCGTCCTAGAACGCAGAGGGCAACTGAAGGAAATAGGTAAGTTTTAGTCAGTAAAAGAGTGACACTCTTCTTGCTCCACCCTAAAGCGGACGACATCGTTGGATGATATCAGATCTCAAAAAACATAAAAATTCTTGTTGACCTAGAAGTCTAAAATTTGGCAAGAAGTAACGTTTTATACCAGAGTAAAGGAAAAAGTCTGAAAACCGTAAATTTATAGTAACACTAGCTTCTGCCAGCGGCTTCGCCCGCGCGGAAGTCGGTATCTCCATACTAACTTTGGACTCCCGTTTCTTCCCCTTAGGGGGGTGAATTTCGGAAAATCCTCTCTTAGTGCTCGTCTACGTCATAAAAGGAAACCTCGTGCAAGATTTCACCCTTCTACTCCCAGTAATTTCGGCGGTGCGTTGATATGTCAGTCAGTCAATTTCTCCTTTTATATAAATAGACCACAAAATGATTAGTTTTTGCGATTCAGAAAAATCTTCGTAACTCGATTCGGGGTTCAAACTATTTACACAGGTAAGTTTGTATACGGAACCTTCGGTGCGCGAATACGACTCGCACCTCATTTTCTTTTCTTGATTGGCTTCTTGACTAAAATATGCCCTACGTTAAACAAATATTTTAACCTTTTTTATAAAAGTTATATAATTATGGGACATGTTTTTATAACAATCGAAAGGCTGGCTCGAGTGATGGTAAGCGATTATGGGTCGACGATGGATCACACTTGCCTGGAAATAACCTATTCACTCTTGACTTAAGGGCATCCAACTTGACATACATTTTCACTGTTTTTCATACAACCGCTCTTACGCGATTATGAGGTTATTACACGTTTTTCATTACATATTTTGGAAACACAGTATCTTGTGAATATTGTCTAGGATTCTATTGAAATCAATTTATAAATTTGTGTAAAATTAATCCTGTAAAGACCTCTGAAAATCTGCTATTTTGCAAGAACTTTGACACTTTATAATTTACTCAAAATTTAAAAAAGTCAAAAAAGTATAACAATAGAAGCCTTGCAAATTTATTCAAAATTCTGAATGACGACCTTTTTTTTCAAAAACTTTTATTGTTTAAAAAAAAACATGTATTTCCTGGAACAAGTTTTGTAAACTATTCGAATAAATCACGGAATCACCGAATGCCAACAGAGTTTTCAGGGGTTATCTCTCTTTTTTCGCGTTGCTTTTTCTTTAAACATCGCTTTGGATTGCGTTAGACGAAGTAACAAGCTTTTAAACCATGCTCGATGTTGACGATAGGAAAAAAGACCCTCTTAAAGACCCTGTAGCTATCAGGAAACAGACTCCGGCATGGAATTCTACTTCTTAGCTAGTGTTAATAAGGAACTAAGCACAATATTTTAGGAAGATTCTTGGCTTAATGTCAACCTCTCAAAAAGTTCTCCAAGTCCAAATGATTAAGACGGTCAGTCATTTCTTTTTAATCGAACTCAAAAAGAGGGCATTATTTATCTTACTAAGTAAACAATGTAAGCTCTCTTACTTTTCCAAACCTATAGTTTAATGAACTGTTAATGAAACTACGCGTTTTTAATTAATTAATAATTAAACAATTGATATCTGACATAAATAAATAAATCACGTGTTCAAAATAATTTATTTGTATTGATGTAGAACGTATATAATCGAAACTAATATTATAAAGACAATTATTGTTTGTTTGTTTACACCTAGGAGGTCTCTGAAAGCATCTACTGATTAAGATTATCCAAATCAAAAATTACTCAGCTAAACTGACTTAAATTCAACCTTGGTAACAATATTCCGTAAAATGGGTTGAATAGAAACGCAGGGGTGAATAGAAACAAAACTTTGGCTTGGTTTGGCTTTTCACTTTGATACCATACTATCGACCCGCCCTGACTTCGCACGGGTGCAATGCTGATACCACCGCAACCGCTATGTCCCTGCATTTTAAATCGGTAATATCTCTGAAAATATTCATTTAAATTACATGCTGTAAGGGCCATATTGATCTATATTAAATGCACAATGTATTTAAGGTACTTAATTGGATAATGATTAATGCTGTATTGCTTAAAATCGCTTCGTAAATAAGCCATTATTTCTCGTAAAAAGTAAAGGATAAAAAATAGTTTTTGTGGGTTATTCCTAAGAGATAGACATATACCATGGCGGACTTTTGTGTAGGCTTTTTTAAGTTGTACAATACTGTAGTACATTATTTTGATCTATCTCGTAGGGTTCAGTTCAGCTAGCGTTTGCAATGTAAGCAATACGTAAAAAATGTGTTTATTTACGACATCACATGAGAAACTTCTAAAATGACCAGTGTTTCTGTACTATATTCTGCATGTATTATACATATAAAGTAACTAACCTTCCTCTTGAATCACTCTATCCATTAAACAAAACGACATCAAAATCCGTAGCGTAGTTTTAAAGATCTAAGCATACATAGGGACAGACAGAGGGAAGCGACTTTGTTTTATACTATGTAGTGATTATCGGCTACTAACAAAGCATCGACTTTTTAGAATAACAATTCATTAATAAATTGATATAGTTAAATGCAAGAGCAGTGGTGGCCGAGCAGTAAGGGCCCCGACTTACGAGTTCTAGGTTCCGGGTTCAAACCCAGCCAGGCGCATTAGGTACTTTGTGTAATTTATTTCATCACCACTGCTCTCAAAACGGTGAAGGAAAACATCGTGAGGAAACCGGCATGTCCTAGAACCAAAAATTCGAAGACATGTGACATCCACCAACCCGCACTGGGCTCGCGTGGTGGATTACGGCCCATTCCCTCTCCTAGAGAGGAGGCCTGAGTCCCAGCAGTGGGAACATTAAAAGGCCGACTACTAGTTAAATGCTGAAAAAAATATTCAAATACCGTGAAAATACCCTTTGAAATTTGATTTCTATTCACCCCTGAGTTTCTATTTACCCCATTTGTCTGTTTTTATTTTTTACAAGTGGGTGGCCTGAGGATGGACGATGCCGCCGAGAAGTGGTGGCGAGATGACCTAGACGCCTACCGCAAAGGGTGGTTCGAGGTGGCTCGAGAAAAGTATACCTAGAAGAAGTTGGGGGAGGCCTTTACCCAGCAGTGGAAAAGTATAAGCTACATAAAAAGTTAAATGTTTTTATTAACATCATCATCTTTTCAGCTGAAAGACGTCCACTGTTAGACATAGGCCTCCCCCAAGTGTCGCCACCATGAACAGTACTGTGCGTCTTGCATCCATCTGATTCCCGCAACCCTTACCAGGTCATCGGTCCACCTCGTAGGAGGCCTTCCAACGCTACGTCTTCCGGTACGTGGTCGCCATCCAGAACCGGTCGGCCCCAACGGCCATCCGTTCTGCGAGCAATGTGCCCTGCCCATTGCCACTTAAGTTTGGCGATTCTTCGTGCTATGTCGGTAACCTTGGTTCTCCTGCGGATATCCTCATTCCTGATTCGATCACGCAAGGAAACTCCGAGCATAGCCCTTTCCATTGGCCTTTTGGGTGACTTTAAGTCTTCTTCTTTATTATTTAAGGCAAATGCTTGACGGCACGCTTGGTGCAGTGGTTGAGCGATCGGCTGCTGCACTGCGGGGTCGGGTGTTCGATATCAGAACGGAACAAATATTTGTATGGTCTTCAAATAGGTGTTCCAGATCCGAATGTCTTGTGTATGTGAGTTTAAGTGTTTGTGAGCGTACCGATGATACATGAGTAATCCTGGTGATGAAAGTTCAAAAAACTCCGCTACATATTCCAGTTTTTAGTAGGTACTTTTTATTAATATTTAAATAATATAAACTTACCTCAGACTGCAAAGAAGCTTGCAATTCATCGACTAACTTCTTCAGTGATGCAATCTGTAAGAAACAATTACCACTATTAATATTTGTTTAGCTTTTTGATTTATGAATTTGCTCCCTTATATCTCTCTCAAATGGCTTTAGTATTTATTTGCGTGCGAACATGTTGAAACTCATTAAATCAATTTTTGACAGTTGTCATCTAATAAGAAGAGTCACCGAACGCAGCATCCAAGCGCGTGATGATTTCGCTACGCGATTTTCCTTCCAAAAACAAGATTCGAATCACCGACCAGTACAGCTCTTTTTCCATTTTTCTAAAATCCGTCCACACGTCCGTTTCCAGAAGCGGTAAAAAAAAAACTGCAAGTCCGATTCGGCTCAAATTTTGAGAGTAGCTTTCAACAAGATACTACACGATAGTAATTTTTTCTTGCGATAGTGGCGCCATCAGGCGATGAGACTAAGTACTTATCGGACCGCTCTCGTAGTCATCATCATCATCATCTTCCTGCCCTTGTCCCGTTTTATTTGGGGTCGGCGCAACACGTTTTTTTTCTTCTGTCCTGTCATTCGTCACGCTATCACTAACTCCCTTTTCTTTCATATCACTTCTCACACAATCCATCCATCTCTTCTTTGGTCTCCCTCTCCCTCTCCATCCATCCACATATAAACTCATAACTCTTTTAGCAACACGCGTTTCATCCCTCCTCTTCACATGGCCATACCAAGACAAACGATTCCCTTTCAACTTCTCAGTCACTGGCGCCACTTTCAAACTTCCCCTAATATACTCATTTCTCACTTTATCAATTCACATCCATCTTAACATTCTCACCGCCCTCGTAGTAAACAACTTTATTTAGATATTAAAAAAAAACCTTCCTGATACCTACCACTACAAAAAATTACAGAATAACACTCGCCAAAAACCATTCTTCTCTTTTCGTGTTACTTTCCCGTGTCAGCGACAGGAAAAGCGTCATAACGCCAGTTACATACATACATATACTCGCTTTACATAAAGACAGGGTAGGTACGTAAACACCCACTTGCCATGCCAATACATTCCACTCTGACCTATTGCTGGCGCGCATTTAAATCGCTTCCAAATTTGAATTTCAAAACGCTGCGCCGCCATTGGTGCGCCGTCTTTTTTTTTTCGAACAACATCGATGACAAGGTTTTTCAAGCTTTGGTGTAATATTATTATTATATTACATGCGATTTATAAATAACCTGTTTCGGCCAGCGGTATCGCCTGCTTTCAAATAGAAAATTATCGCAAGAGAATATTATAATAACAAATAATACGTTTGAGGTAAAAGTATCCTTTATGCTATTCCAGGATGTGGTCTAGCCGTGTGCTAAATTTAATCTAAATCTGTTCAGCTGTTTGAGCGTGAAGCAGTAACAAATATACACATACAATATTAACTTTCCGTTTTATATTATACTAGCGACCCGCCCCGGCTTCTCACGGGTGCAATGCTTATACCACCGCAACCGCTATGTCCCTGCATTTTAAATCTGTAATATCTCCGAAAATATTCATTTAAATTACATGCTGTAAAGGGCCATATTGATCTATATTAAATACACAACGTATTTAAGGTACTTAATTGAATAAGGATTAATTCTATATTGCTTAAAATTCGTTTCGTAAAAGAGCCATTATTTCTCGTAAAAAGTAAAGGATAAAAAATGATTATTGTGGGTTATCCCTAAGAGATAGACACATAGCATCGCGGACTTTTTTGTAGACATTTTTAAGGTATTTTGATGTATCAAAATAATGTACTACAGTATTAGTACATTATTTTGATACATCTCGCGCAAAAAAAAAAAGTTTATTTTCGACATCACATGAGAAACTTCTAAATTTACCAGTGTTTCTCTACTATATTATGCATGTATCATACATATAAACTTTCCTCTTGAATCACTCTATCTATTAAAGAAAATTTCATCAAAATCCGTTGCGTAGTTTTAAAGATCTAGGCATACATAGGGACAGACAGCGGGAAGCGACTTTGTTTAAACCGTATCAATACGATATCTCATCGATCACATTATTTCATCCCACGAGACATTTTAAAAACTAAGGAAAACTAAGGAAAGATAACTAAAGGACGGAAGACATATAATTAAAGTCATTCAAATTTTTATTGTAACAATTATAATCTGTAATATTAGACATTTGACTGTACTGTACTGTAGTATTAACATTTTGACTGGCCTGTTGGTCTAGTGGTTAGTGGCGTGATGAGCACAATCATTTGTTCTGTGTCTGGGTGTAATTTATCTATATAAGTAAGTATGTATTTAGAAATATATAAGTATGTTTATCAGTTGTCTAGTACTCATAACACAAGCTCTGCTTAGCTTGGGACTAGATGGCGTTGTGTGATAGTTGTGGAATATTATTATATTATTATTTGGACAAGAAAAATAAATAATTTGATAATGTAAATATTTAACTGAATATAAAAAAAATTACTCAATAAGTGTAAAATTTAAAAATTAATTAAGTAATTCACAATAATAATATAATGGAACCTAAAATATTTGCACGCCGTCAGAAATGGCAGACATGACGTAAGCCACTCTTATTCAAGATCTTACATGCATTTATTATTTTAATTCTGTATGCATGTTGGGCAAATTAAATTTCTTATTCTATTCAGGAATTCCTAGTTTAGGAGTCAGGGTTTCAACTTTTGTGCGCCTTTAATTATTTATAAACTTAATTGACATTAGGAATGTTTTTTTTTTTATTGTTATAAACCATTGCTTGACTGCGATCCCACCTGATAGTAAGCAGTGATGCAATCGTTGATTGTGAGGCGCACTAGTTTATTAAAAGCCTATTCACTCTAGCCTTGAAGACACCTAAATTATAGTTGGACGGGAAGACCGCAGCAGGCAAATATTTCCAGTCCTTCGATGTACGCGGTATAAACGACTAAATGTTGCAAGAACTTCTGCCAATAAAGTAATATTATTAACTAACATCCCTTATGGGATTAATGAAAAGAAACCCCTTAATACTCAATTTCATTCAGAATCCTTCCCAAATGCATGTTTCTAGGACCAGCGGTGGGTGGAGCGTGCGACTAACTAAAATCACTCCCGTGTCCTTCAGTTACCCTTTGCGTTCTAGGATCACGGTTTCCCTTTCAGATATTCCCCGTGACTCTAGCAGGTATCGGACCCTCCTGTGACTCTAGCAGGTATCGGACCCTCCTGGGCCCCTACGGTTTGCTGACATCTCTTTAAGGCGTGCGTAGAACACTACGCACCGTCGACGACTTTTTTTTTAAGGTGGGAAATCATCCAATGACATCTCCCGCACTTTTCGTGTCAGACTTTTACTGACTAAAACCAACAACTGTTCTTCCTTTGCCCTCATTCCAGGGCCGCGGGGTTCGCTTTCACATCACCCATGGCCCCAGTAGACTTCGACCCTGTTAGGCCCTTATATACGGTTGTTGACATCTCCTTGAGGCACGCATGGAACTGTGGCTCAGTCCTTATTGGACGGCTAAACGGCGAGCTTCCCTCGTCGTCCACCCCGCGCATACGGCTGGGGTGTAAGGACAATCGTTCCCTCACGACTGTGGCCATCTCCTTCGCTACGCAGAAGAATGAATTCAGTAACGCTTCGCAGCAGGAGGCGAACGCATCCCTTTCTTCCTTGTTCGTCTGTCATTTAATCCATGATCGATCAAAAGTGTTGAATTCGTATCAGTAGATGTGAGACCATTACTGCTTTTGCACGTGTATCTTTCTACTTTACTAACTGTTTTCCTGTCCCATATTTCGCTTCCTAGTTTTAATCAATTGTAATTGAATCTTCTATTGTTAGTATTTAGTACACACGTGAACCATTTGCATTGTAGGTTTTGAAACGACTGTCTCTTTGACTATGTTTTTTTTTTATTAACCTTTTGAGTGCGTAATTAGAGACACAATAGTAAGACAATGGCGCGTGAACGCCGGCGTTAATGCGGGGATCAACAGCTTAATAGGGGAAATAAATATGAAGTCCAAGCTAATTTCGATGTTCAGAATAACCCAACAATATTCTTTTTAGTTCCTATTAAACCAGTGGTAACGACCCAGACTTACGACTTGGAGGTTGCAGGTTCAAACCCAGTCAGACACATTACTTTGTGTAAGTAATTTATTTCATCACCACTGCTCTCAAAACGGCGAAAGAAAACATCGTGAGGAAACCGGCAAGTTCTTTTTTTAGGTGAGAAAATCTAATGACATCTCGCGCTCTTGGGCGGAGCGAGAGGATATGTCAGACTTTTACTGACTAAAAATTCATTCCTGTTCCTTCGTTGCCTTTCATACCAGGGCCGAGTTTTCCTTTCAGAAACAAACCCTTGGCCCAAATAGGCTTCGACCCTGCTGGGCCCCTACGGTTTGCTGACATCTCCTTAAGGCGCGCGTGGAACAGTACGCGCCGTCGACGACTTGTGCTCGGTCCGGTTGGTTACCGGACGGTCGGACGGCAAGCTACCCATTGCTCGCCGTCCGAAAGCCGAAAATGTCCTAGAACCAAAAAATTCGAAAACAGGACACCAAACCGAACTAGGCCCGCGTGGTGGATTACGGCTTATTCCTTGTCCTAGAGAGGAAGCCAGAGTTTTTTTTTTGTGACGTAACTACCTACAAATTTACAGTTTTCAGATTTTTTCCTATACTTGTGCTATTAGACCTTGCTTCATGCCAAATTTCAGGATTCTAGTTCAACGGGAAGTATCCTATGAATTCCCTTGAGAGTGTCGAAATACACGTTTTTTGCGACATAAACAGCCGTATCTTTTTTTTTCGTTAACTCAGAATTTTTCACAGCTTCAAGGGACCGCAGACCTGAGTATATGGATTTAATTTCAACTCGATGCCTCCACGCGTTCCCGAGATAAAGGGTTTGACAGACAGACAGACAGACAGACGGACGGACAACAAAGTGATCCTATAAGGGTTCCGTTTTTTCCTTTTGAGGTATGGAACACTAAAAAGAACTGTCGACCTGTTTCTTAAAATACAGCTAACTCAAAATACGCAGACACAAATGCTGCCAACCAATGATGCATGCTGGCAAAAAAAAGTTACTAAAAAGTAAAATCACCATCAAAATACAAAAACAGACGAATAATAAATTAAGAACTCACCCTTGCATTGTTGTTACAAAATCAACTTTTTTTAAATCAATAAATGTTTTCGAGTATCCGGCTAAAAAACGAAACATCAGGTACCTACCTGATGTATCGTTTTTTATCGATGGTAGGTGTGAGACAAAAACAAGAGTCGTCATTGTTTAGCAATGGTAATAATCGTAGCATGGTAAACTGGAGATTAACATAGGAACTGGGACACGGATTATAATCGCAGATTCGGTCATTGACAAATTGTACACTTTTTTAGGGTACCGAGGAAGGAGGGATCCGTGATCGTTTGTAAAATGAAAATTAAGTCCAAGATAATAAACCAATACCCATTAAAAAGCACGTGCATTCGCAAGGGAGGATAATTGAGAATTGTGCTGTACCTTTTTTTGATGTGGGAAATCATCAAATAAAAAGAAGAAAAAGAAAAAAAAACATCGAATCAAAAGTATAGCATAGCATAGTCGGCCTTATAATGTTCCCACTGTTGGGTTTCAGGCCTCCTCTCTAGGAGAGGGAATCGGCCGTAATCCACTACGCGGGCTCAGTGCGGGTTGGTGGATGTCACAAGTCTTCGAATTTTTGGTTCTAGGACATGCCGGTTTCCTCACGATGTTTTCCTTGAACGTTTTGAGAGCAGTGGTGATGAAATAAATTACACAAAGTAATGCGCCTGACTGGATTTGAACTCGCGACCTACTCGTAAGTCGGGGCCGTTACCACTCGGCCACCACTGCTCCTAACAAAGTATTTCTATTCTATCCTAAATGCCTTCTCTCGCTCTAGGGTGGAGTGAGAGGGCGTGTCAGACTTTTACTGACTAAAACCCACCTTGTGCCCTTCAGTTACTCTTTGCGTTCCAGGGCCATGGTTGGGCACGCCACAATTATGGCGGTAAGTCCCCTCTTTGAGGCGTGGTTGGAAAGACCTCACGGCGTCCTCACCTTTCGCATGACGCAGGTTCTCACCGAACACGGTAAGTTCGGGAAGTTCCTGCACCGGATTCGTGCGGAAGCGACGCCCGGGTGTCGCCACTGTGTGGACCGCCCGGAGGACACGGTGGAGGTGTGCCCCGCTTGGGCAGGGCAACGCCGTGTCCTCGTGGGGGCGATCGGCGGCGGCGATCTCTCGCGCCGGGCCTTGGTACAGGCCATGGTCCGGAGCGAGGAGGAGTGGCAGGCGGTCGCCTCCTTCTGCGAAGCAGTAATGCTAGCAAAGGAGGCGGCCGATCGCGTGAGGCAACGGTCCTCACGCCCCAACCGCCGCCGGGATTCCGATCCCGATTTCCGGCCACCGTAGGCGAGGGCTTGCGGACGGCGAGCAATGGGTGACTCGCCGTCCGATCGTCCGGTAACCGTCCGGACCGAGCCCAAGTCGTCGACGGCGCGTATTGTTCCACGCGCGCCTCAGGGAGATGTCAGCAAATCGTAGGGGCCCAACAGGGTCGAAGCCTACTGGGGCCACGGGTAGTGTGAAAGTGAAACCCGGGGCCCTGGGACGAAGGCAAAGAAGGAACAGGAGTGGGTTTTTAGTCAGTAAAAGTCTGACACTATTTTTCGCTCCGCCCAAGAGCGGGATTTGTCATAAGATGATTTTCCCACCTAAAAAAAAAAAAGGGCCATGGTTTCTCTTTCAAAAATTTCCGTGGCCCTAACGATCATCGGCTTCACTGAACCTCTACCGTATGCATTACCGTGACACCCGGGCGTTTCATCCGCCTGAGTCCGAAATAGGAAGTTCCCGGATTTACCTTGTCCGGTGAGGACCTACGTAAGGCGGAAAGTAAGGACGCTGTGGTGTCTTTCCAGTCACTCCTCAAAGAAGGGAATTACCACCGCCATTGTGACATGCCTATTGCTGTAACTTGGGAAGGATATCGAACAACATGACTATGAGATTATTGGTGTCCAGAATCTGAGCCGTTAAACAAGAGAAAATTAGTCTCTACTTTGCCGATTTTTTCCAATGAAAGCCGGTTCTATATTATTTTCATATTCAGGACAACAGCCTCGAACAGTGATTCTCATCCCAGAATGCAGATTGCCTGGCATCTGGCAAAAGCAGTTGGAAGACAGGATAAGGATTATCCAAGGAGTATCATAATATGAGAACACTTTTCATACCACATAATTATGTTCTGTAGGGCGGTCAATATTATGTGACAAATGGCAAATGGTATTTATTTTGCAAATAGATTTTAATAAGAATATTTTCTTTCATAGAAGATAATTTTCAGTGCGTCGCACAAAAAGAGTGTATTTTAATATTTTATTGAGCTGACCGTAGTACACTTTGTTCTGTAAATCTATGTATATATTTTAAAAAAAGAAACAAAATCGAATTGATAACCTTTTTTGGAAGTCGGTTAAAAAAATGAACCCCTATTTCCCTTTGTCACGTCATAACGCATGAACGGCAGGACCAATTTCGCTAATTCTTTTTTTATTGTGTTTGTTATTGACAGGAGAAGGTTTTTATGAAATAAAAAAAAATACGAAAATTGCGCAGACAATAAGAAAATTTCAAAAAACGGAGACTCCACGCGTTTGACAGTTTGTAGCTAAGACAGGACAACGTCGTCGGTCGGGTCAGCTAGTAAGAAAGAATTTAGACGGAACCATCCCGAATATATCAGAATATATTTCCAGTGTTTCCTCTCGACCCATCCCAGGGAGGTCTTTGGCCCCCACTTACGTAATATTGGGAATATTTAAATGAGCTTAAGACTGGGACAAATGATTCAGAACAATAAATATCGTCTGACACATTCGCGAGGTTACAAACTGTTAAAAATCATAGTTTCGACTTAAAAATAGGTGAAAAACCCGGAATATGTCAACAGTTATTGTGACACTGAATTTTAATGTTATATGAAAAGGAAGTGAGTATTGTGACAACGATTTTTTTTTTCTGGGGTCTTACATTGACGTGTTAAAGTGTCAAGCATGCGAGTGAATAATAGTTTAAAAAACTAAAAAACACGCTTTTAGCACGCGCTAAAAATTACAAATAGCTAATCCGCCATCTTGGACATCCGCCATATTGGATTTAAGTCACGTGACTATTTTTTTCGTTTTCCTGACAGCAAACCCTTTCATTTGATACCCATATCATGGGGGTGGATTTCAAACAGCCAGGCCGCCATCTTGGGGAGGCCGCCATATTGGATTTGTAATGACGTTTCTTAGCTAGTCATGTATTGTCATCAGAACTCAGAGCGTGTGCAAAATTTCATCCTAATCGAAGACCGGGAAGTGGGTCAAATTAAGATTCCAAGATTTTCTTACATACATAGTTACAAGCTAATAAAATAATAATAAATAAAAGCGTGTAAAAAAAAGAGGGGTGGAGCATTACACTCTATATAGTTCCAACTCTTTAACAGTTCAATTTAGGGCCTCTGAACATCGCTACGGGTTCTACTGGAATCGCTGATCTACATTCGATCTCTGTAGCGTAAAGCTATTCTGAAGTTCTTATTATATTTCTTTATATTATAAACGAGTGTCAAGCAACTACCACTGACTACCATGTATTTGTCTGTCATTTTTGCTGAACTAGACCTATTTGGCTCAGCCGTGAGACACACATTATGTCAATGTTTTTTTTTCTTTGTTGTCTTAAATTTTGTTTTTACAGTGCGTGTCCATGCGTGCCAAATAAAATATGTTTCTTCCTTCCTTCAACTGTTGGAGAATTCGAAAGAGATAAATACCGAAATCACCATTCTTTAAAGAAGCAATTACACTGGCCTTCAACACTTAGTACCACACTTTTATAATTGCAATTTTGTAAATAAAAAGACGTTTTACACCAATTTTTATCAGCTTTCTTTGAAACTGGTTTGAAAAAGTAAAAAAAAAACAAATAAAATATGCCTTTCTTAACTTACTGGCCAAAAAACTCAAACAACATTGATGAAGTATATTTTACGCCTTATTTAAATTTTAATAACTAGGGGTAGATGAAAGGCGCCTCCTCGACACGACATTTTCAATGTCTCTCATTGAAAATGTCGTACCTACAGGGATTTAAAATTCCGGCGCACCCTAAACAGCTATCACTTGGTAACGGTGTTGCTGACTAATCCTTTTACCACGATGGCTCAAACACAAAAGCAGTACCTATTGTCTCCTCGGGCTTTGATTACAGTTTCAAACCGGTTTGGCATACTGAAGACGAGGTTTCAGTGACGATGTTGGGGAATATTCTCCCATTCTTCCATTAGGACCTGTGACAGGGTCCTAAGGATGGTAAGATGTGGTCTGAGGCTTCTGACTAGCCTACCGAACTTATCCCAGGCGTGCTCGATCGGGTTGAGGACTTCTTGATAACCAAGGCATCAAGCTGATTTTGACCTCCTGAATGTACACTTGTACGAACTGAGCGGTGTGTGGTCGGCGTTATCCTGGATTAGCATCTATCCATCTCCGATATTTTCTTAACATGGCCCTGCATGCTAATTAAGGATCTCTTAAGCATATCTTTCCCCAGACAGGATCTCATTTTCTATGGCCTGCGATCTTTTTCATTTAAGAAAGTTGATGAAATTTTCTATAAAACGTTTTTAATTTCATAATTCACTTCAATAATTTAGAAAAAATCCCAATTTTAAAAGGGTAGTATTTACCTGTTCCTCAATTTATTCTTGTTTTCTATTACAAAATATCCCTTTGTTCCACCAAAAATACTAATAGTGCACTAAAATAAGCTCTGGGTGTTTTAAAAAAACGAAGGTCTAACCCAACCAATCCGTCTGGAGTAGCCCCAATTCCTTTAATAATTGTAAAAAGTTCATTAATATCTGGTGTGCAATTACTATTTAGTGAATAATACGATTTTTGATGCACAATTAAAAATATTCCATTTTAAAAGTGTGGTACTATTTTTTGGAGACCAGTGTAATAGGCAATAAGAACAGATTTGTATGATCTTCAATGCTACAGGATAAAATCTATATATATATATAAAAGAAGAAACTGAATGACTGACATATCAACGCACAGCCGAAACTACTGGGACTAGGAGCGTGAAATTTTTCACAAGGTTTTTATGACGTAGGGGAGCACTAAGAGAGAATTTTCCAAAATTCACCAAAGTCCAAAGTTTGTATGAAGAAAAATACTTTTACGCGGGCGAAGCCGCTGGCAGATGCTAGTCATCGAATATTACTTTCAAATTGATTGTGAAGAGAGAAATTCATGTGTTTTGCATCAATCTCATGCGTGGTGAGATCGATGTAAAAAACATGAATTTCTAGCACTCGGGCGGATATGGTACGACTGTTGGGACCATGGACGTAGCTACCGCCGCTAGCTACAGAGGCCCCTGTAACTTGGGGGCCCCGACATGTGTAAAAATGGCTAGAGTGAATAGGCTCTTATTAAACTAGTGCGCCTCACCATCAATGATTGCATCGCTGCTTACCATCAGGTGGGATCGCAGTCAAGCACTGGTTTATATGAATAAAAAAAAAAAATCGTGTTATCCACAACCTCCAATTCTCTAATTGATGAGAAGTGCCGTAGTTAATGAATAATTACTGGGATAGGATGTTCCATTTTTATAGCTCACTTCGTTCGTTCTAGCATTCTCTACATAATCACAATAAAAACTTAAACTCTCTTCTATTCCAAAATGCTCCAATAAACGAGCTCTCCGGTCTTGGTCTTACTTTTTCTTTTTAATTGATTTAAACCAGTGCTTGACTGCGATCCCACCTGATGGTAAGCAGTGATGCAATCATTGATGGTGAGGAACTAGTTTATTAAGAGCCTATTCACTCAAGCCTTGAAGACACCTAAGTTATAGTTGGTCGGGAAGACCGCAGCAGGCAAATTGTTCCAGTCTTTCGATGTACGCGGTATAAAAGACGAAGCGAAACGCTTAGTTCAGACCGTTGATGTTTCAACAACGTAAGGGTGGATACCCGCCGTACGTCGGGTTGTTCGGCCGATGGTAGAAAGGCAACACACATGACCGGAATCTATCCAGTTTCAGTTTTCTTTCTTTCTTTCTTTTCTTTCTTTCAGTTAGTCTGGTCATCTCTGACGTGGCCTATCGCGACTCCATATCATGTTTCTGTGCTAGTAGGGCCTACTTTGTTGAAAAAAAAACTCGAGAACTTTTGATATGGGGCCCCATAGGGACTCGCTAAGCCACTGGTTGGGACTTACCAAACGATGAATGAATTGTGTCTCGTTTCGTTTCGCCATCTCGTTTGAATTGTCAATTTTTCATAGACCTCGGTCCTACCTACATTATTTATTGTTCTGCATTCAGAATATACTGTTATAATGCCCTAGCTGTTCCTTCCTACATACTGATCTATACTGCTTTAATAACAATGTTCTCGGTCACTATTGTGAACGCTTAACCCTTTGATTGCCTCGGATTGGTCCGACGTGTGTTTCCGTGTCCTATTCGCCAGGGTCGTGTGTTTGCGACTGGGTACTTTTTCTCGTTTAGCTCTTCAATCTCAATAGGTGACAAAAGAGCTGACGAGACGGAGTATATGGTCATAGATGTAGGATTTTGGCGGAATAAACGCGAGTGTTTGTCCTATATATTCGACATATGTGGTCAAAAGGTTAACATACTCCATAAAGTATAAACCAAGTGAATTTCTAACTAAAATAACTTGTTAAAGCCAACATCGTAATCCAAGCTCGGCGGGGCACAGGTTTGCCCGAAAGCTGTGCCTTATCAAGACTTATCGCAGAGCAAACATGCGATACCGTATCTACCCTACCAACGGCCAACGGGCCTTGTGTGGAGCGTGTGGCGGATCGGGCTCTAGAAACAGCGATTTGGATTATCGATTTTAGATTCGATGATGACTGAGCATTTTTGAAAAAAAAGATAGAAATGTGGAGATATTATCCGAAAAGCTATTTATTTATTTATTTATCTTTATTTCAGGCATTAATTAACCCCTATTAATTAGATTATATAAATTATTAAAACATTTGTAAAATTATTGATAAATAATATTGAATTACATTGATAAATTAATTAATAAAATTATTGTAAATTAATATTATGACCAATGAATAGCATTAATAAATCAACAAAATTAACAACGTCTAAGCAGGTACACAATTCTTAAATGGTTTTTTTTTTGAGGTGGGAAATCATTCACTTTGCGTTCTAGGAATACAGGTTTTTTTTTTTTAAATAATATAGCAGTGACACAATCGTTTCCTTTCCAGAAATTCCCGTTAAAATCGGCATTTCTGGACCCCTACTGTTTGGCTGGCATCTCTTCGAGGCGCACGTGGAACACTTTGCGTCGAGCTACCCATTGCTCATCGTCAGCAAGTCCACGCCTACGGTGGCCGTTGCTAGCCCTGCGACTACCAAAGCCCGGGACGTCTCCTGTGGCAGGGATTAGAGCGTGAGGATGTTCATTCCCCGACATTTGCATCCATCATCTTCTCCAGCATTACTGCTTTGCAGAAGGATGAGACCGCAATTCTTAAGTGGTATTTTTTTTTTAGGTGGGGTAATCATCTCGACAAATCAGACTGTGTGTCAGACTTTTGTTGACTAAAACCCCACTCCTGTTCCTTCTTTGCCTTCATCCCAGAGTCCCGGGTTTCACTTTAACACTATCCGTGGCCCCAGTAGGCTTCGACCCTGCTGGGCCCCTACGACCTGGGACGGATATGTCTGCTGCATGTCAGATGAGCTGTAGGCCAAAATTGCCATTTATTAGGTCCATTTATTGGCGACATCGCGACAGACAAAAACGAAGGTGGAGAGATGAACTTTGACCGTTACTAGAGGGACTGGTCCGCAATGGCAGAAGACATAAGTGAGTGGAAAAGGGAGAGGGAGGCCTTGACCCAGTAGTGGGACATAATGCGCTTAATAGATCAGATAGATGGATATGCAATGACCGCCCAGCAGTGGTGGCCCGGTGATAATGGCTCCGACTTACGAGTTGAAGGTCGCGAGGTCAAATCTCTTGTCTTCCTCGTTCTGTAATTTACTTCATCACCATTGCTCACAATACAATGAAGAAAATCACCGAGAGGAAACCGGCTTGTCCTAGAACCAAAAATTCAAAGATATGTGACCTCCACTAACCCGCACTAGGCCCGCGTGGTAGATCACGAAGAGAAGGTATGGACTTCTCTACGATTATGGATCACTTAGAAGTGATGACTACGAATCTAAAGATGCTGTTGCGAGAAAGCGAGTCGATAGACCCTGAGGTGACGGGTAAATGGAGATATTCGGAAGAAGAAGACAAGCGTAGTCCACTGCAAATAAATAAGAATTAAGGCAGGAAAATGAGAACACGGTAAGTACTGGTTAGATCTTCTATTTTTACTCCCAATTTTTCTTAGTTATATCCATTACAGAATATTTTACAAAACTTGTTCCAGGAAATACATGATTTTTTAAACCCATAAAATTTTTTGAAAAAAATTGACGTCATTTAGAATCTTGATTAAATTTGCAAGGCCTCTATTGTTATACTTTTTTGTCAATTTTAATTTTTGAGTAAATTATGAAGTGTCAAAGTTCATGCAAAATTTTCAGAGGTGTTTACTGGATTATTTTTACACAAATTTATAAATTGATTTCAATAGAAGCCTAGATAATATCCACAAGATCATGTGTTTTCAAAATATCTAATGAAAAATGTGTATTAACGTCACAATCGCGTAAGAGCTATTGTATGAAAAACAGTGAAAATGTATGTCGAGTTGCATCCCCTTAACCAATCAGAGAGCCAAATGCAGAAAGCGTTCCGATAGCATTAACGTGAAAACCACTCGCAGTCAGCACACAGAAATAACTAGCGTGTCAAGAACTCCGTGTTACTGATTCCTTTATTGACAAATACAAGATTTCTACTCAAAACCTGTGTACAACAAAAAAAAATTCTGAAAACAAAAAACCCCAGCTCTCCTACAGGTGCAACCACATTTTACAAAGTCGCCAATTTAGTGGCCACGCTTAGTTTATGGGCCAGTGGTACCTAGAAACTATATCTCTCTCCAATCACATATGTTGGAAAGAGAAGTACACTACATACGTACGATATTATTTTTATAACAGATATACACAGCGGTGGAGTACCAATTATTTCCATGTGAATTTACCCTTAACGTAGGTACATGACGAAATACACTGTAATATTAATAAAAATCACTGGACTAAGACAAACAAAAATGAGACCTATTTTAACTACAGTAAAGATAATTATATAATTCTACAGAAGACAGATTTTTTTAAAATAAGTTTCCATATATCAATCCGCTCGATTCGTCAACAGGAACACGGCCATTACCGATAGTCAGCAATTGCTTAGAGAAATCATCAGCAGATAGATCGTTCAACAATGCAACTCTCATATTTACTGACAGTTGAAGTTTCTTCACATATCGCCTTATAATGTTGGCCACCGTGGCCTTGGAATGCAAGGTGTTCTTGAAGGAACACAGATGGGTTTTTAAAGGACTACAGGACATAAAGCACGGTCACTCTCGGACTGTATACAAAAGAAAAAGATTCGCAAAGACACAACGCTTGTAAATGATTTACTAAAATCGGTAATCAGAAACCTTTATTTCAAATAGACCATTTCCAGGCACTTTTGAATTGTCAAAATGTCGGTCAGTCAAAAAAAAAGTGAAGCTAAATTGCACGTTCCAAAGCGTAGATCTCTATGGAGAAGAACGTGCAAGAAACTCCATGGACACTCTTAAATCATATTATGAGTCACATAAATCTTGGTTACATATTTCTTGTCGCTTCTAATATGTACCTAAGCACAATGTAGATAAGTAAAAATAATTAAAAAAAAAAAAAAACTAATTAAAAAAATAGAAATTGAATTAAGCCACTGGCAGCTAAGAGATGACCAGTCTCAACTGACGGCACCCGTTCACGAGCATGACGCGTGCATGCTCAAAAGTGGTTTCATTGGTACAAGTTACAAAAATAGATTTTTAGACGACCAGCATAACGGTGTCATTGCAGCGTGTCTTGAAAAAATTTAAATAAGTTAGAAGTGTTTTTTTTTCTTTATATTTAATTAAAATTACAACAGTGTAAAAACGTGTTATTAACATCGAGATATAAGTACTAACGTACTAGAGAAGACACCGTAAATTCCTACTTTGTCTCGTTCAACTGCGGCGATCGCGCCGCACTTTGTCGAAGAAAACGCGTAAGTACCGTGATTTACATGGCGCTTAAGACCTCTTTGCCGAGAATAAATACACTTCCGCAGCAAATCTAGCGCTGTGGTAAATTAGTTATGGTTTTGACGAATTGTTATTATTTTAGCGCTGCAGCGAACTAAAGATTCAAATTACGAAAATAGGACAATTCAGTTATTTGACGTAGCTTCTAGTACGTTAGTACTTATATCTCGATGGTTATTAATTATATTGTCTTTTATGACTTAATCAGTCATCTACTACGAACAGTATTAGCGACACGGAATTTTTGCAGCCCAGTTTAAATTCGATAACAAAAATAGCCTGTATTTAGAGCTAAACCAGTCGACAAAATTAACATTTCGTCACCACCGAACTCGTCAACCGTGACGGTTATCAGCCATCTAACCAATGAGCTTAAAAGAAAGAAATAAATTAGTAATTTCTTCTTACGTATCGGCGCTGAAACTAACTATGCATGACTATGTTAAATTGTGAATACGTTTAGTTTCTTTCGTGGGTGTGCGTTGACGAGTGTAGGAACGTCTAGCGACATTTACAACATGTATGGTCTGGAATAATGCACATCCATACACACCTCAATAGAAAATTAAGTTAATAAAAAATTATATTGTGCAATAATAGTTCTCTGTGTGATTTGAACATAGTATTGTCGCAGCTCTGCGACGGTAGACTTCGGTAGGGGTATCTTTTACTTGAATAAAACTCTTGGGACTTGACTATCACGTTTTACTTATATTATTCTTCAGGATTCGATATCAGCTCATCGCGCTACAATGGTTATGTTCGAACTGCATAAACTAGACATTTCTTTGTTCTACTCAATTTTTAAACCTATTCTAGAACAGCAAAATTCTTAAAAGTATATTTTACAAGCCAGTTCGTTAGCTATAAAAACTTAACTCATGCGATCACCTTTCGATATCACAGTATACAGGATGTAAGGGACAGGTTTCCGCAAAATTTAAGTGCTTGCTCAGTAAAAGAAACTGAACAACCTTCCACAACACACTTCCCTTTATACTACCCGACAGCAACTATCGAAGATTGTCCATCAAACACAACACCCGTTGGGTGCGAAGCAGTAATGCTAGCAAAGGAGGAGACCGACCGCGCGAGGCAACGGTCCTCTCGCCCCAGCCGCCGGGATTTCGATCCCGATTACCGGCCACCGTAGGCGCGGGCTTGCGGACAGCGAGCAATGGGTAGCTCACTGTCCGACCGTCCGGTAACCGCCTGGACCGAGCCCAAGTCGTCGACGGCGCGTATTGTTCCACGCGCGCCTCAGGGAAATGTCAGCAAATCGTAGGGGCCAGCAGGGTCGAAGCCTACTGGGGCCACGGGTAGTGTGAAAGCGATACCTGGGGCAATGGGACGAAGGCAAAGAAGGAACAGGAGTGGGTTTTTTAGTCAGTAAAAGTCTGACACTATCTCGAGCTCCGCCCAAGGGCGGGGCTTATCATTGGATGATTTTCACTTCTTAAAAAAAAAAAAAAACACCTGTTGGAGGATCCTTAATTTTTAACCGAGGTTTGCGGGACTTTACACCCTGTTCAGCATACCGGATAAGCATAATCAGCCATTAATGGACCCACTGCTGTGACCCTGGCTTGCTCTCTGGGAGAGGGCCGTCATCTATCACACGGGCACAGTACGGGTTGAACTTTTGGTCCTAGGATGGTTGTGACAACAGTAGCGATGAAAAACGGGACAATGTAGGTAAAGCGACTGGCTAGGTTCGAACCCATAACTCATGTCCGAGAAGGTCCGAAAGAGTTACCACGGACCTGGTACGCAAAACGCAACTCAAGGAACACAAATGGGTTTTAATCAGTAATAGACTGACACGCCATGAAAGTATCTGTGTGTCTGTACTACTGAACCGAGACTTTTTATCTGGCTTCGACTACACGTTCGCAATAATCGACATACACGCGGACGAAGTCGCTGGCAGAAGCTAGTGTAATTTATTTATTTTTTTAACCTGACGATTTGACAACCTCCTCCTTTTTTAGAAGTCGGTTAAAAAGAAATGTAAAAGCCGATGACTGTCACATATTTGAATATTTATTATCATATTTTATTTGTGCCTTTGGTACAAAAAATTTTAGTAAAAAAACTTTGTACTTATTTTTCTGTTTCCTTTTTCTTATCTTTTATTTTCTTGTGTACATAAATCTACACTAATATTATAAAGAGGTAAAGTTTGTTTTTTTGTTTTTGGGAGGTAATCTCAGAAAGTACTGGTCCGATTGCTGAAATTTTTTCACCAATAGAAAGCTGTTTTATTCCTAAGTGACATAGGCTATATTTTATGTACACGGGCGAAGTCACAGGCAAAAGCTAGTAGTTAATAAATAAATAAATAATTAAGTGCTTTACAAAAAAGAAATTAAAAAACATTTCATTTTCACTTTTTACAGATATAGTTTAGCATAATCAGCCTTATAATGTTCCCACTGTTGGAACTCAGGCCTCTATAGAACAGGGTATGGGCCATAATCCACCACCGAGCCCAATGCAGGTTGGTAGATGTCACATGTCTTAGAAATTTTGGTTCTAGGATATGCCGATTTCGTCACTATGTTTTCCTTCACCATTTAGAGAGCAGTTAAAGGTTTACTTAAATTACCAAGGATTCGGAAAGTCAATATATCTATATATATAAGGTGTAAAAAAATTAACTTTAAGAATTTCGAGGGGACATTGTACTCCTCATTATGAACAACTTTTACTATGGGACTAAACCTGAAATCGCGAAAAAAAAATCAGCTGCTCCATACGTTTTGACGAGTTATGCGAACATAAACGTAGGGAACAGCTGATTTTTTTTTCGCGATTTCAGGTTTGGTCCCATAGTAAAAGTTGTTCATAATGAGGAGTACAATGTCCCCTCGAAATTCTTAAAGTTAATTTTTTTACACCTTATATAAAAGGAGAAACTGACTGACTGACATATCAACGCACAGCCGAAACTACTGGGAGTAGAAGAGTGAAATCTTGCACGAGTTTTCCTTTTATGACGTAGGCGGGCACTAAGAGAGGATTTTCCGAGATTCACCCCCTAAGGGGAAGAAACGGGAGTCCAAAGTTAGTATGGAGAAACCTGTTTCCGCGCGGGCGAAGCCGCTGGCAGAAGCTAGTCAACTATAATTTAGGTGTCTTCAAGGCTAGAGTGAATAGGCTCTTAATAAACTAGTGCGCCTCACCATCAATGATTGCATCACTGATTACCATCAGGTGGGAACGCAGTCGAGCACTGGGTTAAATCAATTAAAAAAAAAGTCACTCAGTTATAATTAAACACACTCTGAGTTAACTATACCTAGTTATACCATAACAATATGGTACACAAAGTAAATGTAATAATTTGGTAGAAAAATATTTTAGCTAATGAATTGCTCAATTAATCTAGACGTTTGATATAACCACAATTGATGGACATAATTACATAACATGAACATTGAGCTGTGGTGGCCGAGTGGTAACGGCCCCGACTTACGAATTGTTGGTCGCGGGTTCAAACCCAGCCAGGCGCATTACTTTGTGTAAATTATTTCATCACCACTGCTCTCAAAACGTTGAAGGAAAACATCGTGAGGAAACCGGCATGTCCTAGAACCAAAAAAATTCGAAGACATGTGACATCCACCAACCCGCACTGGGCCCGCGTGGTGGATTACGGCCCATTCCCTCTCCTAGAGAGAGGAGGCCTGAGTCCCAGCAGTGGGAACATTAAAAGGCTGAATATGTATGTATGTATGTAATTACATAACAATGTCATTTCCAAATACTTAAGGCTTAAAAGTATTATAAAAGGCTTATGAATATTAGATACAGAACAATGTCGGTATTATTATTATTTTATGTAGAACTCAAGTTAAATCGAAAAACAAACATTTATAATACCTAATAAGTGGCTACTATTTGGTTTCCTAATCCACATAATGTGCTTATATCATTATCAGATCTAGAGTATTCTAGGACATGGTCTATATCATTTTATATTTCAAAGGATAAAATAACTTTAGGTGGTGATACAGTGATCCATTTAAGGCATAAAAGTAATTGATTGCATATTAAAAAAACAATAAACTGAAAAGGAAATAACAATCTTATGCTATGTTTACTAAACTAGAAAGAGACAGCAATATCAAAATAACAATTAGAATAACTTTGTTTACGTAAGCCCAATAGGAATTACGAGATTACTTCACTACTTTTTGCACAATGATGCAATCTCGGAAGAATTAGAGAGGATGATTACAGGTCGTATTGTACTTGGCTCTGTATAACAATAAAAAAATATAAAAACATAACCTAAAAGTCAGCTGTCAACCGTAACACTAAATTGGGTTTTTAATTACTTAAACTCACCTCAAGCTCCTGATTTCGGCATTTCTCCTGTAGTTCTGATCCAGAAGAGTCTCCTCGTAAACTCTCATTAGCAGCATCCTGTGCAGGACCCTCAGATAACACTTCAGAAGCGAAATTAGTGATCTGGCCTTTAAGGCTGTTTAAACTGTTGTTTAAGTTTAGCCACGACATTTTTAACGTGGTCAACTAGCGTCACATATCACACTAAATTATTAAAACTGAAATAATTGGTAATAATAAATGTAAACAATAAGAATATAGCATTATTTTTACAAGTGACAGGATTTTGTCCAGTTGGCAAAACAAGTCGCCATTTGACAATTTTGACATATGAAAATGACGTAATTGACGTTTCTCATTCTGCATAATTCTTATTCTCAATTGAACTAAACGCTTTTCTATAAATTTTAAAACTATGAGAATTAGACACTTTTAGTGCCTTTCCATAAAGCAGTAACTTAGTTAATTATACGAATATTCTAATTCAGATACACCTTTTTTGTTCAAAACTTAAATAAATATGAAAATAATACTTCCTAAAGTGACAGTGCTGCGTTCAAAGTTCTCTTAATCCACTAACTAAACGTAGATCAAAAATGAAATCGAAAATGTCCTTAGAAATGTGTAATTTGTCAATATTCAAAATATGAAGTAATTTATAATACCTATTTACAAGTTGATTGTTTCATATTTATTATAAAACCCTCCTTACGTGACAACATAACTGTTTTGTTATTACGTGATATATTTTTTCATAGTACCGGTGGAGGTTATGAAATGAGAACATCTTTTTAATTTATATTTTTTTCCGAAAGCCTATTGAAAGGTTATGAAATACTAAACAAACCGAAGGTATTAAGTAAACATGTCAAGAATACTGCACAACCGTATGAGGTGAGTTGTGTCTAACTTGTTCTTGACCTATGACTTCTTTTAGTAACTGCCGCCCTAGTACTTTTCCCTAAGAAATTATCGCTGTGCTATAAGATTCACATGTTAATCCTTTATTCGGCGTAATATCAGCTATATTAAGTCTTTAATGAGTAATGTAACATGTTATGAGAGTTGACCTTGAGTATCTGCTGACCTAAAACCTATCTGCCAAATAGTACTTACATATGTACTCTCATTGTTTATTGATTTACGCATCACACGCGCATTCGAGAGACTTAATAGAAATGATAGAAAATAAGATTTGAATGAGTAATTACTCCCTTACTCTTTAATTCATCATGTCACTTGAGCTTGATTAATTCTACAGCTTGGCTGTTTTAACCAAATCAAAATGTTAAATGCACCTTGTAAGTTACACATAGTGTATTAACAGTCATTATTATGCTAAATAAATGTATGCAAGTTGATGTGTAACAAAGTCACACTAGTCGTTATCATATGACACACTATTGTCTTACATCAGATACTATCTTAGATACTTGTAGACCTAATATTATAAAGGAGAGTTATTAATTTCACAATTTGAAAGGTAAATTATTCCAGATACAATTCAGCTAATTATTAAGTTCAATAAGAACTGGGCAAAGTTGAGAGGATGCCAGTGTAAAGTAAATAGAATCTTAAAAAGTTCAATTTAACACTTTCAATACCAAGAACCCGGGACCTTGGTCTTACAATAACTGAATAATCTAAAAATATCTCAAGTATGCAAAATGCAAGTCAACATTAGCTATGAATAACAACAACTTAGGAGGCAGTTTGTGGGTACAAAAACCAATTACTGTAAGTTCTTGGCACCCAAATTATGAAAAAACACTGTTATAAAATATTTGTATTCTCAAACATATAAAAAATATTACCTTCCAGATCATCATTCAAAAAATCCTCACAATGGACAATTGTAGACAAACGCGCAGTGGCATTCTCCGTCTGGACAGGGCGCAGTGTTCTGCTCCACAAGCCAATAGACACAAGTCATATCCAGCGTAGGAAATATGGCATGCTGGTGGCACGAGCAGTGCGGGGGCTGCTGAAAGTGCGATATCTTGTGCTTGGAGGAGCTGTTGGTGGTGGTATGACTTTAAATAAGGTTAGTAGCAACTAAGAACCTTTAATTATTACGTTTGGTTTCTCTTTTTAGATAAGTTTAAATCTGAAATGTAAACTTAACATATTAACGGATCAGTCCCGGCCTCAAAGAACGGAATCTTCATGAAGTTCAAGCAATCAATACACTTCAACAATTATATTCTCTGAGGCAATAGTATTTACGGGAAAATATAACCATTGTTTATGAGTCTGCCTCAAAAGTAAAAATAATTTTTAGATGATATTTCACAACAACTAAGTTAATTGCTTCATTTCCTTTTTTGTATACAAGTATTGAATTTAACTTCTATAGAACAGATAGAGGAAGTGCATTACGAGTGACAATACAAAACGGAAAAAAAAACGTGTTGCGCCGACCCCCAGAACAGATGAGAAAAAGTACACCACTATCCAAAAGTTTGGAAGCACATCCGTTTAAAAACAAAACATGGCCATAATAATTAGCAATAAAATTAAAGTTTTATGAGCCTTTATTGAACAGTTGTTTACACAAAATCAAAAGACTAAAGCTAGAACTACATTAGACCGATGCACACGTGCAACACGTCTGATTTGTACGTAGAACGACGTCGCGTGGCGGCGCGTGGCGTGGATCAAGTGTAGCTCTACAAGTCTAGTTTCCATATAAAATGTATGACCAACGCACCCAGTCCATCGTGTGTGGCACACGTGTGCGCAGTGTATTTCTAGTTTTATCATCCCACATTCATCCACACGCCGATCTGCGCGCGTCGGTCTCCATACATTTCATATGGAAACTAGACTTGTAGAGCTACACTTGATACACGCCATGCGACGTCGACGTACGTAGAACATACAAATCAGGCGTGTTACACGTGTGCGTCGGTCTAATGTAGTTCTAGCCTTAACCAATTCCTTGATTTTGACTAAACATGTGGATGGTGTTAATAACTTCTCTCATTGTGGGTGGAGTGAAATGGAGTAGTAGCTCTTTCAAACAATCCTGCAATGGATTGTGATAGAGAACAATATTACTTACCATTTTTTGTTTATATAAATGGCTCAAAAACTCTTCTCCCTTTCCAGAAATACGCAGAATGGAAGGATGGTCTACCCGACATGGGCTGGCTGAACAACCTGCTTCCGGACAACGAGCAATGGGATCAGTTCACCACCACTCTCATCAATGCTAAGGAGAAGATAGGAGAGAACATTCAAATAGGTCAGTAACATTAAAAGACCAAGAGTAATGTTAAAAATCCAACACCAAGTTGAAAGTCACTTTAGTAGAAATATTTTACAAAAATAGAGCTCATAAATTCTCAATCAGTCAACACTAACCCCTAATTTAAGCATTTGAAGTTGAGAAATACTCAAATTATGCTGATCTGAAAACCTGTCATGGCAGTACAGCAGAGTTTGATGCATTCTTAATTCAAAATACTTAATTCAGAAACCTCACGAGTTTTCAAGCCCAGCCTCGGCCAATCGTCATTGTTTAAACGGGGTTTCCCCGTTTAAACAATAACTGTTGCTGAATGATGCTAGGGAAGGCGATTGGCCGAGGCTGGGCGCACATGCAAACGGGCCATCAGAGGAGTTAGATAACAAACACTGATTTTTATATACCATGATTATAAAACTAATAAATCATCAATGAAATTAGTGGTATAAATACCTACTATTAAAATATTAGCAAAAGAAAGAAAATTGGGCACGCCATAATAATGGCGGTAAGTATGAGGAGTGAATGGAAAGACTTCACGGCGTCCTCACCCTCCGCATGACGTAGGTTCTCATCGAACATGATCAGTTCGGGAAGTTCCTGCACTGGATTCGTGTGGAAGTAACGCCAGGGTGTCAGTCACCACTGTGTAGACCGCCCGGAGGACACGGTGGAGCACACAGTAGACGTGTGCCCCACCTGGGTAGACCACGTGTCCTCATGGGGGAGATCGGCGCCAACGATCTCTCGCGCTAGGCCTTGATACAGGCCATGGTCCGAAGCGAGGAGAAGTGTTAGGCGGTCGCCTTCTTCTGCGAAGCAGTAATGCTACCAAAGGAGGAGGCCGCAAAAGCACGCGCGAGGGCTCGTCTCTCACGCCCCAGCCGCCGGGATCCCGATCCCGGTTTCCGGCCACAGTAGGCGCGGGCTTGCGGACAGCGAGCAATGAGTAGCTCGCCGTCCGACCGTCCGGTAACTGTCTTGACCGAGCCCAAATCGTCGACGTTGCGTACTGTTCCATGCGCGCCTCAAGGAGATGTCAGCTAACCGTATGGGCCCAGCAGGGTCGAAGCCTACTGGGGCCAAGGGCGTTGTTTCTTAAAGGAAGACTCGGCCCTGGTATGGAAGGCAACGATGGAACAGGAATGGGTTTTTAGTCAGTAAAAGTCTGACACATCCTTCCGGGTCCGCCCAGTGGGGGATGTCATTGGATCATTTTCCTACCAAAAAAAAAAAAATTTTTTGCAAAAAATTTAATTAAAACAAAAACAAGTAGAAAAGTAGCAGTTTTTTGTCAAACCAAAAATATTTATTCTTAAGAATATGTGACTTTTAGCTTGATTCTGGGTAATTTTAGTCTAACATTCAATCTCACCACATTATAGTGTGTGCTACATTCCATCCATAGTCTTAGCAGTGGTCTAGTCTGTATTCGTTGGGTTTTAGTGTTTGATACTGATTCCAGTCTGAATTTGAGTTTTCCTTCGTTTACACATACAATGTGAGTAGAAGAGTTTATTAACATTGATTTTAAGTTTAAAAAAGCAACTTTTAACAATAACATCAAGTAAAACACGCTTCGAGCAAGCATAGTGGCAGTATAGCGAACTTTATTTCCCCGTTTAGAATATGCCTTTGCATTGTACTGTCTAAAAAAGGCTAGCAAGATGTCCTGGGTTTGATCCCCAGGTCTGGCAGTGTTATCGAGTTTTTCACAAAAGGCTTAATTGTGAATTCAGGCGCTTTAATCATGCGCATGCATTCTCTATTTGAGAAGAAGCCTTTGCCCTGCAGTGGTACAGAAAAGCTACACCATGCGTAAGTCATGCATGTGTCCAAGGACTGTTGCTTAAAAATCCCACGGTGACTGACAGGTGGTGGGTTCTCCCCTCAAAAAAAAGTGCTACAGAAAGGCTAGGACTATTCAAAACACTTCTGTCTAACCCCTCGAGGGTTACAGACGTGTTATACATTACGACAGCAGTATAAAGCTGAGCGGACCCTACGTTCGTATCGTTAGGTGTCCCACTGACGCTGTCGGTGCACATAGATCCCAGGCTGCGGGACGCCGGGCTGGCTCGTGCCGCTGAGCTGCGTGAGTGGCTGGCGCAGCGATATGAGGATGCTGTTGCTGCGGCCGCTGCTAATAATGCTGCCAGTGTTGGTATGTTGCTTATGGTAGTGTTTGTGAAGTCTGGGATTTTTTTTGTTAAGCTAACACGACCTAAAAGACAATAAAGAATAAGCATGCAAAAAATATTAGTTATCTAAACAGTTTATCAATAAACGAATTTCTGCCAGCGGCTTCGGCCCCTATGAAAGTAGGTTTCTCTAAACAAACTTTGGTCCTCCGTGTCATCCCTTTTGGGGGGTGAATTTTGAAAAATCCTTTCTTCTTCTTTATATACATCATAAAAGGCATCTTTTTGCATAATTTTAGCGTCCTAGATCCAAGAGTTTGGGCTAGACGTTGATGAGTCAGTGAGTGAGGCTAGACTTATTTAACTCTTTATCCGCTTGCGTCGGATTGGCCCGACGCCTGTTTTCGTGTCCTATTCGCCAGGGTCGTGTATTTGCGACTGGATACTCCATCTCGTTTAACTCTTCAATTCCCATAGATGACAGAAGAGCTAACGAGATGGAGTATTTGGTCGTGGATGTGCGACCCTGGCAGAATATACGCGAGAGTGATTGTCGGATATATACGACGTAAGCGGGTTAAAAGGATATACAAAAGATAGTATCGTTATTATTGATAGTGAAAAAAATATCGAAATTGGTAGAAAAACAAACGAGATGTAACAATTTTAAATAAATATATTTGTATCTCGTCAAAACGCCATTTTGTATGGCAGCCATTTGGGCGTGACGTCAAAGTCCGTGTTTGACTTCTCATTCTTATCAGCAGCTTATTTTATCTTAGTCACAATCACTGCATTGACTGCATCGGAAGTGAGAGTCTATAGAACACTTAAATAGTTTTAAACTAAGTGAAATTCTTTAGGATGAGATTTTTTGTCTAAAGTGGTTTACAACAAGTTTCCCAGAGTTTACTTACTATGTGTTTGGTGTAGTACAATCACCTTAAGGAAACATTGGTCATTTTTGCTGTCATATTAGAATTCATTGATGTTTTTTCATATTGCTCACTAACTTCACGTTTCAGTCATTTTATAATAAGACGAAGTATGATCAAGGTTTTCATTGGTTGACTGTACCTGATGAGTGCTTTTTAGTTTTATCTTTAATTATCGTTCTAATTATAAATACCTACATTTGTTATTATTACCTATTTTAAGGACGACTATTTACCTATGTTAAACAAATGATTATGATTATTACCAACATAATATAATTCATAATTTTTCCTCAAAATTGCCTTAAATAATTGACTGATATTACAAAGGCTTTTATAAAATGCTTTTCTAAAAACTCCACAAAAACATTAATATTATTGAAACAGTTTTTTTTATTCAAAACAATGATGTAATTTCAAGGCATTCTGACAGCAAAAATTAAAGGAATAAATCTGTGATAACATGTTAAAGGAGATGAGTCATAAAACAGTAAAATGTGACAACTACACTTATTCCCCTTTTTACTGTTTCACGCGCGCCTCAAGGAGATGTCAGCAACTGTAGGGGCCCATCAGGGTCGAAGCCTACTGGGGCCAAGGGTCTGATTCTGAAAGGAAGACTCGGCCCTGGTACGAAAGGCAACGAAGGAACAGGAGTGGGTTTTAGTCAGTAAAAGTCTGACACTATCTCTCGCTCCGCCCAAGAGCGGGGGATGTCATAAGATGATTTTCCCACCGAAAATAAAAAAACCCCTTTTACTTTAGTGTTTTGTTTGACTTTTACTTGTTTGTTTATTGATTCCTCACCAAATAAAATGCTTTGAATTGACTCTTTTACTCTATAAAATATTCATATTTATAATACATTTGAGTAAGTCATTTTTCAATAATAATATATTTGACTCAAGAAGGGACCTTAACACCACAGAATATAAACGAATAAAAACTTGCCATTTATTACAATAAAATTATTTGCTATTTCAGTTTTTGAGTTATTTAATTTGCTGATACATTGTTATATTTCCCAGTCATCCTAAACTACTCCGTATTTATATCTAATACAAGTTGTATCTCTTCAGACCAGCCGCAGAAGATCGTGAACAACCTTCAAAGCAGGCCGGCCCCTTCTCCCAGTCGGGGAAGCAACGAAGATGCCTCTACCTATGGTAAGTAACTTAACATCATGGACATACTCACAAAACGTTTTGGGAACACATTCATTGTGCGTACAGCTAAGGAGTGGAATTCTCTGCCGGAGCTCTTGTTTCCTGATAGCTACAACTTTTTGCGTCCGGCCCTGGTTCAGGCCATGGTATGGAGTGAAAGGAAACGTCTCCGGCGTCGCGAGTCGCAGGACGACTACTGGCTGCCGTAGGTACGGGTTTGCGGACGGTGAGCCATGGGTAACTCGCTGTCCGGTAAAGAGTAAGCCCGGGTCGGTGGCGTGTTGTATTCCACACGCACCTAAAAGAGATTTCAGCAAACTTTAACGGCCCATTCACGACCTTGCCGCAGTGAGCGGTAGCTACGCGCGGGGCGGCGAGCGGTAAGATCAAAAGTATGAAAATGTTTGAAGCATGCCACGAGACGCCGCTCATAGCGAAAACGCGCAAGCTAACTGACGCCGCCCCGCTCGCCGCGCCGCGCGCCACTAAGACCGAAGTCGTGACCAGGCCGTCAGAGGCCAGTTAGGGCTGACGCCTGCCAGGGCTGACGCCTGCCAGGGCTGCGGTTTGAAGAAGTCACCGCAACCCTCCCAAATTTTTTTTGCTGACTAAAACCCACCCATGTTTCTTCAGTTGTCCTTAGCGATCCAGGACCGCGGTACTCTTTCGAACAATCCCGTGTCTTTCTCTTACCCTAATGTCATTTTATTTGATGACAATACGACATGTCTTTTCCGTCCACATGTCCATGGGGAATTGCGAACTTATTTTATTTATTTCGCTTTTATAGAGAAACGCGTTCACGCGCTACAAGAAGAAGTGTTAGCGTTACAAGCTCGCTACCAACGCGAGCTCCAGCGTCTGGAGCAAGAGAACAGAGAGCTGCGGCAGCAGAATATGCTGCTGAAGCAGGGCCGACAGCCTTCTACTAGGAAAATGAAGGTACGTAATGTAAATTCCTGTATCTTACGTCTGAAATGTAGTTTTAAAAAGTGTCGTTGGGAAAAAAACTGGGTAAGTGCGAGTCGGGCTCGCGCACTGAGGGTTCCGTACAAACCTACCTATGTAACTAGTTCAATTCCCAAATGGATTCTCGAAAATTTTTCCGAATCGCAAAAAAAGGTTTTTTTTGTGACGTTACAACAAATTTACTGTTTTCAGATTTATTCTTCTATCTGTGCTATAAGACCTTACTTCATGCCAAATTTTAGGATTCTAGGTCAACGGGAAGTACCCTATGAATTTTGATTACCTTGAGAGTGTCGAAATATACGTTTTTTGCGACATAAACGGCCGTATCTTTTTTTTTTCTTTATCTTAGAAATTTGATTTTTTCACAGCTTTAAGGGACCGCAGACCTGAGTATATGGTTTTAATTTCAATTCGATACCTCAACGTGTTCCCGAGAATCACTTAAGGGTTTTTCTTTTGAGGTACGGAACCCTAAAAATGACTTACTAAATTAACATAAAGTTTAGTTTGCGCTGCTAGTTCAAATATATTTATGGCTTTTAGAATTTACTTTCTCTAAATTGATCTTTCTCATCCACAGCGCTCCTTAATCGACATGTACTCAGCAGTACTGGACGAGCTGTCCGGCTGGGACGCGGGCGAGACGGACCGCCTGCCGCGCGTCGTGGTGGTGGGCGACCAGTCCGCGGGCAAGACGTCCGTGCTGGAGATGATCGCGCAGGCCAGGATCTTCCCGAGGGGGGCGGGGGAGATGTGCACCAGGTAACGTACTCATAGACGGACCGCCTGCCGCGCGTCGTGGTGGTGGGCGACCAGTCCGCGGGCAAGACGTCCGTGCTGGAGATGATCGCGCAGGCCAGGATCTTCCCGAGGGGGGCGGGGGAGATGTGCACCAGGTAACGTACTCATAGACGGACCGCCTGCCGCGCGTCGTGGTGGTGGGCGACCAGTCCGCGGGCAAGACGTCCGTGCTGGAGATGATCGCGCAGGCCAGGATCTTCCCGAGGGGGGCGGGGGAGATGTGCACCAGGTAACGTACTCATAGACGGACCGCCTGCCGCGCGTCGTGGTGGTGGGCGACCAGTCCGCGGGCAAGACGTCCGTGCTGGAGATGATCGCGCAGGCCAGGATCTTCCCGAGGGGGGCGGGGGAGATGTGCACCAGGTAACGTACTCATAGACGGACCGCCTGCCGCGCGTCGTGGTGGTGGGCGACCAGTCCGCGGGCAAGACGTCCGTGCTGGAGATGATCGCGCAGGCCAGGATCTTCCCGAGGGGGGCGGGGGAGATGTGCACCAGGTAACGTACTCATAGACGGACCGCCTGCCGCGCGTCGTGGTGGTGGGCGACCAGTCCGCGGGCAAGACGTCCGTGCTGGAGATGATCGCGCAGGCCAGGATCTTCCCGAGGGGGGCGGGGGAGATGTGCACCAGGTAACGTACTCATAGACGGACCGCCTGCCGCGCGTCGTGGTGGTGGGCGACCAGTCCGCGGGCAAGACGTCCGTGCTGGAGATGATCGCGCAGGCCAGGATCTTCCCGAGGGGGGCGGGGGAGATGTGCACCAGGTAACGTACTCATAGACGGACCGCCTGCCGCGCGTCGTGGTGGTGGGCGACCAGTCCGCGGGCAAGACGTCCGTGCTGGAGATGATCGCGCAGGCCAGGATCTTCCCGAGGGGGGCGGGGGAGATGTGCACCAGGTAACGTACTCATAGACGGACCGCCTGCCGCGCGTCGTGGTGGTGGGCGACCAGTCCGCGGGCAAGACGTCCGTGCTGGAGATGATCGCGCAGGCCAGGATCTTCCCGAGGGGGGCGGGGGAGATGTGCACCAGGTAACGTACTCATAGACGGACCGCCTGCCGCGCGTCGTGGTGGTGGGCGACCAGTCCGCGGGCAAGACGTCCGTGCTGGAGATGATCGCGCAGGCCAGGATCTTCCCGAGGGGGGCGGGGGAGATGTGCACCAGGTAACGTACTCATAGACGGACCGCCTGCCGCGCGTCGTGGTGGTGGGCGACCAGTCCGCGGGCAAGACGTCCGTGCTGGAGATGATCGCGCAGGCCAGGATCTTCCCGAGGGGGGCGGGGGAGATGTGCACCAGGTAACGTACTCATAGACGGACCGCCTGCCGCGCGTCGTGGTGGTGGGCGACCAGTCCGCGGGCAAGACGTCCGTGCTGGAGATGATCGCGCAGGCCAGGATCTTCCCGAGGGGGGCGGGGGAGATGTGCACCAGGTAACGTACTCATAGGCTATCGTGAAATAGGAGCTGCCTTCATGTGATATATTTTGTAAATTGCCCGGATTACCCTCTTTTGCAATTGTTTGAGACTACGTCATCTGCGGGTCCCCACAGCATAATTCCATCAGACTTTAAATGAGCAAAGTAAACCAACCCAGCTTTGGCTACATCATGCCAAAGCTGGCAAAGCCAAAGCAAAATGTGATTTGCTTTATTTTTTTACTGCATGTACAGCTGAACTTAATCTACCTGAAAGATCTATATATATAAAAGAAAGTCGTGTTAGTTACAGTATTTATAACTCAAGAATGGCTGAACCGATTTGGCTGAAAGTTAGTGGGGAGGTAGCTTAGAACCAGGAGACGGACATAGGATACTTTTTTTTTGAGTAGGGTAGAGTAGGATATAGTAGTCAGTTGACGGGAGCGAAGCCGCGGGCAAAAGCTAGTTTGTAATAAGAGCACCGGATTTTAGTCGGATCTATAACATCAAAATTGGGTTTATAATAAGGCGTGGTTTGTCGGGCGAAGGGAATAGACATTCGTTACAAATCAAATCGCTTAATTTTAGCACTTTTCTGTAATTTTACTTTAAGTTCTTATAAAATAATCACCATAGATAATTCACCGAATGCATAGCGCGCACATGCGATTCCGACCAAGGTTCCGATCATCTTACACGTCCGTCGTCGACTTACATCGCACTAGCTCTCGGTGTTGCGTCCGAGTGTCGTGTACCAGTCACGTGACACACATCATTGACACTAAACAACTAGCGCCATCTCGGATATCTTTTGAAAGCTAAATACGAAAGTGTCGTCTACGTATTTGCAAACAAACATACATGCAGGGCTAGGCTAAATACATGCTTTGCTTTAATTGAAATACAAATTACAAAATACAGTATCGCAAGTAATTAAAATACAAAATAACTTTAAGTTAGGTATTTGAAATATAAAATACAAAATACAGTATTTGTAGTAGTAGCAGTAGCTCCTCGTGCTGTGCTGGTGCTGCCGCTGCGGCTGCGGAGAACCTCAAGCGGCGGAAATATAACAACCTCGTCGGCAGTTATATTTTTGAGCCGTTTGGGGTTGAAACTCTTGGGCCGTGGGGTCCGAGTGCTCATAAGCTTTTCAAAGAATTATCCAAACGCTTAGTTGACACTTCGCGTGACCCAAGGGCTGGCTTTTACCTCGGTCAGAGATTAAGTATTGCCATACAACGTGGCAATGCTGCCAGCCTTTTGGGCACACTTCCAGTCGACAGCGATGCGGAGGAATTTTATGACGCCATATTTTAGCAAGTAGTTTTTGCCTTTAGTGTATATATAGTTTTAATTAGTTAAGTGTTTTTAGTAAATATTTATTATTGTACCATAAAATACAGTATTTTAGCTATTTTTAATTGAAATACAAAATACAAATTACATATTACAAAATAAGTAATCTAGACCAGCATGGGCTGAAAAGTAGAGGAAAACAAGATTAATTAATCAGTAAAACAAGAGTTTCCTTTCATGAACACTAGATTTTTAAATGTACTGTCAGACAAACAGCCTCTTGTTGGAGAGTGAATAAAACCTGCTAAAGAAAACAATATTTCTTGAAGGTTAAATGTATTTTAATGTTAAAATGTATTTTGAAGGCTCAAGTATTTGAAATACTAATTACAAAATACTTCGCCATCAGGTATTTGAAATACGAATTACAAATTACATTTTAAGGAACTAATTGAAATACAAATACCAAATACGTATTTGTATTTCAATTACTTCCTTAAAATGATTTGAAATACGAATTACAAATTACATTTTAAGGAAGTAATTGAAATACAAATACCAAATACGTATTTGTATTTCAATTACGTATTTTAATTACAAGTAATTCAAATACTGCCCAACCCTGCATACATGATAATATGTTTATTGTTTCCAGAGCGCCTGTTAAAGTGACACTATCTGAAGGTCCCTACCACGTTGCTCAATTCAGAGACTCATCGAGAGAATTCGATCTCAACAAGGAATCTGACTTAGCGGATTTAAGGAAGTAAGTAACATATAATAATAATAATAATAATACACAACTTTCACACAACGCCATCTAGTCCCAAACTAAGCAGAGATTATGCTATGAGTACTAGACAAATAAACATATATTTTTTTTTTTTTTTAATTAATGATAGGCTCGCGTTTGACCACCATCTCACCTGATGGTAAGCGATGATGTGGTCGACGATGGAGCACGCTTGCCTAGAAGTAGCCTATTCATTCTTGACTTAAAGACCCCTAAGTTGTAGCTATCTGGAAACACAGACTCCGGCAAGGAATTCCACTCCTTGGCTGTACGCATAATAAATGTGTTCTTAAAACGTTTTGTGCGTATGGGTGGGATGTCTACCATGTACCGGTGGCGGAACGCCGTACGTCTAGTGGTCCGATGATGGAACGGACTTGGCGGAATTAGATTGTGCAACTCCAGCGCACACTCCCCGAAATGTAAACGATAGAAAACCGACAGGCTAGCAACTCGGCGGCGATGCCCAAGGCTTTGGAGCTTCGACTCAACAAGTGCATCATTGCCGATGATCCTCTTGGCTCGCCTCTCAATCGACTCCAGCGCATCAAGCTGGTATTTGGCAGACCCGTCCCAAAGATGAGAGCAGTACTCCATACACGATCGTACTTGCGCTTGATAAAGGTTGAGCAGCTGTTCCGGCGTGAAGTACCGTCTCACCCTTGCTAAGATCCCCAATTTTTATATTTATATATTTATATAATATAGATCAATTACACCCAGACAGAACATGATCGTATATAATATAACGATAAGTGGGCCGAAGTAACAAAGAGTTTATATCCTGAGACAGTGAGACGGAGTCGCCGCAGATCACGAAGGAGATGGTGGCGGATGACGCTTAGAAACTATTCCGTAAAATTCAAAATTCTGTCCTGCACACACTGACCTGCAAAATGCAAAAAACTTAAGAAAATTCGAATTTCGCGGGCTACCCGGGATTATAATCCAAGGTGGCGGCAATGAAAATGTTCGCAGTTGTAAATAATACTGTTTTGGCTTCACCTTTTTTTCATCATAACATTTTTATTTTGACAGAGAAGTCGAACTTCGAATGCGGAACAGCGTGCGAGGAGGTCGCACCGTGTCCACTGAAGTGATCTCCATGGCGGTGAAGGGGCCGGGCTTGCATCGCATGGTGCTCGTCGACCTGCCTGGAGTCATCTCTGTAAGTTAGAACAATAAAGAAAATACATTTATTTAGGTAGAGCAGTGATGGCCGAGTGGTAACGGCCCCGACTTACGAGTTGTAGGTCGCGGGTTCAAACCCTATATATATATTAGAATTATTAAAAAATTATCACACCCCCTATTAGAATTATTAAAAAATTATCACACAAACAGATATACCACCGTTAAAATAGAAAATGAGTTTAGTACAAAGATTCCATCCACACAAGGAACAGCCCAGGGATCAATTATTGGACCGACAGAGTACTTGTTGTATGTCAATGACATGACTAACACTATAAATTCGGGTTCTGTATACCAGTTTGCAGACGACACGTGTATTTTGATCGCTCATAAAAACATCTCTGAAGCTCAAAAATCCCTACAAATTAACTTCGATCAATTGTGTAAATGGGCGCATGACGTAGGATTAGTAATTAACTCATCTAAAACAAAAATTGTTCACATACATTCATCACACAATAAATGTTCTACCATACCAACTGTTATCGCACATGATCATTCTTGCTTGCATAGCGCGCCAAAGACTTGCAAATGCCCACTATTGGAAGTAGTCGATAAACACATGTATATCGGTCTAATGGTTGATAGCCGATTCTGCTGGGGTCCACACAAAGAATACGTGTGCAACAAGCTGAGGTCCATTATAGGGAAACTTAGCGTTTTAAAATACAAGTTGCCTTATAAAACACTAAGAATGTTATATATGGCCTTGGCGGACTCGGTTATTAACTACGGGCTCAGCAGCTATGGTAGAACTTACCATACATACTTGTCGGATATTTACAAGCTGCAACTAAGAATATTAAAAGTTATCGTACCTAAACACATAAAAAATAAATTTAAAAACAGAGACGATGATTTATTTAAATACTGTAATGTTATGAATGTGTTCAATAAAGTTAAATTCTTCACCCTTGCTGAAATCAATAGGCCTGAATTGCTAACTGAAAACACAAGACCTGACTTTTTGAGATCTATTACACCCAAAAATAAATACATTCTACCAAAAGCCAACAATGTGTACGGGATGAGGGTTGCAGAATATTTAGTGCCTTACTTTCTTAATGAACTTCCAGAAGATTTACAAACATTATATAAAACGAGTTCGAAAAGTTATAAGTATAAATTAAAACGTTTCTTTACACAAAAGTTTAATGTACCTATAACTAGATAATTATTATTACATCAATACTACATATTAGATAAGCAAGCGGCTCGCCATCACACAGATAAACCCTGAGAGGTTTTCGTTGTATGGCAATAAAAATCTGTATGTAGACTAAGAAATTTGGAAAAATAAATAAATAAAATATACTTTGTGTAATTTATTTCATCACCACTGCTCTCAAAACGGTGAAGGAAAACATAGTGAGGAAACCGGCATGTCCTAGAACCAGAAATTCGAAGACATGTGACATTCACCAACCCGCACTGGGCCCGCGTGGTTGATTACGGCCCATTCCCTCTCCTAAAGAGGAGGCCTGAGTCCCAACAGTGGGAACATTAAAAGGCTGATTTATGCTATGCTACATTTATTTAGTACACAATGAAGAAACTTGAATTAAAATAAGAAATCAACAACGTTATATTAAAAAAAAAACTCCTACCACGAGCTCAACTGAACTGTTAAAGGGATGGAGTTATATAGGGTGTGTAGCTCTATTCCTATTTCTCACTCGCACGACTGACATTTTTCACGGCAAGGTAAGCTCACAGTTCAGCATAATAAGTTGACAGTTTCTCGTGGGGTGGGTCATTGCTAAGTCCCTCTAGGTGACTATCCAAAAAATATATATTTCGTGGCCACATCTTAGAATTGATCACTTCATCATACGGCCAAGTAAAACTGGCCAGCCGCCCTAGCCAAGTTACCATCGTTTCGTTTGCATCGCACGCCTCGAGTACGCCACGCCTCCGATTCCTTTGTTCTGACCACGTGACTAAGCGTTGAGATGACGTCAGAACAAATGAATTGGAGGCGTGGCCTACTCGAGGCGTTCGACGCAATCGAAACGATCGTAACTTGGCTAGGGGGGCAGATCGTGTAAACGTTAACATTTGATGATATGTCAATTCTCGTTTGCCCATATCATTGATGTAGGATTTCTATGATAATAAAAGGTCTCAAGAAAGTAGGCCAAACGAGGATTGAAATATCATCAAACTTTAACGTTTAAAACGATCTGGTCAGTTTTACTTCCAACGGCCAGTCATGAAGTGATCAATTTCTAAGATCTGACCAAGACATATATACCTGTATTATAGCCACATATAACCATAGCCCTGAAACAAGCCCGCCCTGGTCTCCGCCGGAGACTCCCCGGGGGTCGTCGCAGAATGATTTCCGGCCACCGTAGGCGCGGGCTTGCAGACGGCAAGCAATGGTTAGCTCGCCGTCCGGAAAGGAACAAACCCGGGTCGACGGCGCGTTGTTTCTCGTGCAGCTCAAAGAGATGCCTGCCGGGGCTGTGGATTGTTTGAAGGAGTTATCGTGAGCCTTGCAAAAGGGCAACTGGAACTAATAACCCATATTTGTTTACAGACTCAAACGGTTGACATGGCATCAGATACGAGAGACGCCATCAAACAGATGACGAAGCAATACATGGACAACCCCAACGCCATCATTCTGTGCATACAGGTAAATAATAATAATATTCCACAACTATCACACAACGCCGTCTAGTCTCAAGCTAAGCAGAGCTTGTGTTATGAGTACTAGACAACTGATAAACATATATTTCTAAATACATACATATTATAGATAAATTACACCCAGACACAGAACAAATGATCGTGCTCATGACTGATGAGCACGATCATTTGCACACAAACATTTGTCCTGAGTGGGAATCTAACCCACGACCTCCGGCATAGCAGTCAGGGCCATTAACCACTAGACCAACAGTATAAATATTTAGCTTCTCGCTTAAATTCCCGCACACTTTCGTTGAAAAGGGAGGATACTCTAACCAGAGACATCACGAGTTGTGTCTGGTCCGGGCAACTGCCCGATTGCGGGCTGTTGTATTGTGTGCTGATCGCGCGAAAAACTGTAATATCGCGATGCAAAACTTTGAATTTTAGTTCCTATGGGTGACATAGATGTCGTTACAGAAACAAAATGAGCAGGCGTACACCAAGCGTATAATTACGAATACGCGTCTATGAAGCTACGCGTCCCGAGAGGGTGTAGGCCTTAGCTGTTACAGTTGCTGAGAGAGAGTTCTGTCTCGCGCCTCACGCGGGATTTCAGCTGTAACTTCATTAGTGATTGATTATTGTTTTACAACATGTAACATTTTAAATGTAATGTAATATGTTAAGATTCAGTTACTGAATCGATTACAGCTATTTTTAAATTACGTAATTTTTAAATAAACAACAATAAATTTAGGATAAAATTAAAAAAAAATGATTGATTCATTCATTTTTGTTTTCTGTTTTTTATTCAATCTTTTTTTTTTCATTCATTGGATCTTGATTGCGACCAATACCGATGCACTACCAATGTAATACGTCGATTCCCTTTATTTGTCTACAATTATGACAATTAATTTCTTAAAAAAACCCTTCCTAAATTTTAAAAGTGAACTTGTAGCGACATCTATGGCTCCACATAAGAACTACAAGAAATACGAAATCCTGCGTCGCGCAATTAAAGTTTTCTACGCGATTTGAGCATATACGACAGCCCGAAATCGGGCAGTTGTCTGGAGCAGACAAAACTAGTGTTCTGTCTGGTTAGAGCATCCTCCCTTTTCAACTAAGGTGATTATATCTGAGCATATTCGACAGCCCGAAATCATCTGCCGGGCAGTTGCCCACCAGACATAACACCTGTCTGGTCGGAGGATGCTTCCTTTTCAACGGAGGTTTGCGGTACTTTACTCTCCGTTCCACATATCTCCAAAATCTTTTTATCCCGGGAATATGTTCCGTTGGGCCAGTTTTTACTTCATAAAACTCTTCATCATCATAAAAGTTTTTCTAATGTTATTCTCGTTTTCCAGGACGGCTCAGTAGACGCAGAACGTAGCAACGTAACAGACTTGGTGTCATCCTGCGACCCTTCAGGCAAGCGCACCATCTTCGTGCTCACCAAGGTGGACCTGGCAGAGGAGAACCTCGCCAACCCGAATAGAGTGAGTTGCTGATACTGAGCAATGAGAATGAAACCAACAGGTCTAACTTACAGAGAGGAAAAACGTCAAGTTTATGGCGCATTTATTTATATATTTATTAAATACAGGGTTATTTGTAACACACTGGCAACCTCTCAGGACTATGTTAAGAACATCATAAACAACAACAACCGTCTGCCAAGCGTGGCGATTATGGCAAACCCCCAAAATGAAAATCAAAACAAAAAAATGGTCCCTAGTGCCCGGCAGCCCGACTACCCTTGACCCCGGTAGCGGCGGGAATCCGATGGACGCGAGACGCACAGGACTGTTCATTATGGCGACACTTGGGGGAGGCCCATGTCCAACAGTGGACGTTTTTCGGCTGCGGCTGATGAAACAACAACTTTTGTTTTATGACTTTTAAAAATGCATAAAAACATTCTTTGTAATCAGTTGTTATATTGTTTCGTCAGATCCGCCGCATCCTAGAAGGCAAGTTGTTCCCCATGAAGGCGCTCGGCTACTACGCCGTGGTGACGGGGCGCTCGCGGAAGGACGACTCCATCCAGAGCATCAGGGAGTACGAGGAGAGGTTCTTCAGGGCTTCCAAGCTGTTCAAGTAAGTCGTTACTGTATGAAGGCGCTCGGCTACTACGCCGTGGTGACGGGGCGCTCGCGGAAGGACGACTCCATCCAGAGCATCAGGGAGTACGAGGAGAGGTTCTTCAGGGCTTCCAAGCTGTTCAAGTAAGTCGTTACTGTATGAAGGCGCTCGGCTACTACGCCGTGGTGACGGGGCGCTCGCGGAAGGACGACTCCATCCAGAGCATCAGGGAGTACGAGGAGAGGTTCTTCAGGGCTTCCAAGCTGTTCAAGTAAGTCGTTACTGTATGAAGGCGCTCGGCTACTACGCCGTGGTGACGGGGCGCTCGCGGAAGGACGACTCCATCCAGAGCATCAGGGAGTACGAGGAGAGGTTCTTCAGGGCTTCCAAGCTGTTCAAGTAAGTCGTTACTGTATGAAGGCGCTCGGCTACTACGCCGTGGTGACGGGGCGCTCGCGGAAGGACGACTCCATCCAGAGCATCAGGGAGTACGAGGAGAGGTTCTTCAGGGCTTCCAAGCTGTTCAAGTAAGTCGTTACTGTATGAAGGCGCTCGGCTACTACGCCGTGGTGACGGGGCGCTCGCGGAAGGACGACTCCATCCAGAGCATCAGGGAGTACGAGGAGAGGTTCTTCAGGGCTTCCAAGCTGTTCAAGTAAGTCGTTACTGTATGAAGGCGCTCGGCTACTACGCCGTGGTGACGGGGCGCTCGCGGAAGGACGACTCCATCCAGAGCATCAGGGAGTACGAGGAGAGGTTCTTCAGGGCTTCCAAGCTGTTCAAGTAAGTCGTTACTGTATGAAGGCGCTCGGCTACTACGCCGTGGTGACGGGGCGCTCGCGGAAGGACGACTCCATCCAGAGCATCAGGGAGTACGAGGAGAGGTTCTTCAGGGCTTCCAAGCTGTTCAAGTAAGTCGTTACTGTATGAAGGCGCTCGGCTACTACGCCGTGGTGACGGGGCGCTCGCGGAAGGACGACTCCATCCAGAGCATCAGGGAGTACGAGGAGAGGTTCTTCAGGGCTTCCAAGCTGTTCAAGTAAGTCGTTACTGTATGAAGGCGCTCGGCTACTACGCCGTGGTGACGGGGCGCTCGCGGAAGGACGACTCCATCCAGAGCATCAGGGAGTACGAGGAGAGGTTCTTCAGGGCTTCCAAGCTGTTCAAGTAAGTCGTTACTGTATGAAGGCGCTCGGCTACTACGCCGTGGTGACGGGGCGCTCGCGGAAGGACGACTCCATCCAGAGCATCAGGGAGTACGAGGAGAGGTTCTTCAGGGCTTCCAAGCTGTTCAAGTAAGTCGTTACTGTATGAAGGCGCTCGGCTACTACGCCGTGGTGACGGGGCGCTCGCGGAAGGACGACTCCATCCAGAGCATCAGGGAGTACGAGGAGAGGTTCTTCAGGGCTTCCAAGCTGTTCAAGTAAGTCGTTACTGTATGAAGGCGCTCGGCTACTACGCCGTGGTGACGGGGCGCTCGCGGAAGGACGACTCCATCCAGAGCATCAGGGAGTACGAGGAGAGGTTCTTCAGGGCTTCCAAGCTGTTCAAGTAAGTCGTTACTGTATGAAGGCGCTCGGCTACTACGCCGTGGTGACGGGGCGCTCGCGGAAGGACGACTCCATCCAGAGCATCAGGGAGTACGAGGAGAGGTTCTTCAGGGCTTCCAAGCTGTTCAAGTAAGTCGTTACTGTATGAAGGCGCTCGGCTACTACGCCGTGGTGACGGGGCGCTCGCGGAAGGACGACTCCATCCAGAGCATCAGGGAGTACGAGGAGAGGTTCTTCAGGGCTTCCAAGCTGTTCAAGTAAGTCGTTACTGTATGAAGGCGCTCGGCTACTACGCCGTGGTGACGGGGCGCTCGCGGAAGGACGACTCCATCCAGAGCATCAGGGAGTACGAGGAGAGGTTCTTCAGGGCTTCCAAGCTGTTCAAGTAAGTCGTTACTGTATGAAGGCGCTCGGCTACTACGCCGTGGTGACGGGGCGCTCGCGGAAGGACGACTCCATCCAGAGCATCAGGGAGTACGAGGAGAGGTTCTTCAGGGCTTCCAAGCTGTTCAAGTAAGTCGTTACTGTATGAAGGCGCTCGGCTACTACGCCGTGGTGACGGGGCGCTCGCGGAAGGACGACTCCATCCAGAGCATCAGGGAGTACGAGGAGAGGTTCTTCAGGGCTTCCAAGCTGTTCAAGTAAGTCGTTACTGTATGAAGGCGCTCGGCTACTACGCCGTGGTGACGGGGCGCTCGCGGAAGGACGACTCCATCCAGAGCATCAGGGAGTACGAGGAGAGGTTCTTCAGGGCTTCCAAGCTGTTCAAGTAAGTCGTTACTGTATGAAGGCGCTCGGCTACTACGCCGTGGTGACGGGGCGCTCGCGGAAGGACGACTCCATCCAGAGCATCAGGGAGTACGAGGAGAGGTTCTTCAGGGCTTCCAAGCTGTTCAAGTAAGTCGTTACTGTATGAAGGCGCTCGGCTACTACGCCGTGGTGACGGGGCGCTCGCGGAAGGACGACTCCATCCAGAGCATCAGGGAGTACGAGGAGAGGTTCTTCAGGGCTTCCAAGCTGTTCAAGTAAGTCGTTACTGTATGAAGGCGCTCGGCTACTACGCCGTGGTGACGGGGCGCTCGCGGAAGGACGACTCCATCCAGAGCATCAGGGAGTACGAGGAGAGGTTCTTCAGGGCTTCCAAGCTGTTCAAGTAAGTCGTTACTGTATGAAGGCGCTCGGCTACTACGCCGTGGTGACGGGGCGCTCGCGGAAGGACGACTCCATCCAGAGCATCAGGGAGTACGAGGAGAGGTTCTTCAGGGCTTCCAAGCTGTTCAAGTAAGTCGTTACTGTATGAAGGCGCTCGGCTACTACGCCGTGGTGACGGGGCGCTCGCGGAAGGACGACTCCATCCAGAGCATCAGGGAGTACGAGGAGAGGTTCTTCAGGGCTTCCAAGCTGTTCAAGTAAGTCGTTACTGTATGAACTAGAGTTACTGTTTATAATAAAAAATGTGTGCGTGTACTAGCGTACACTCGTAAGAAGTGAAACTTCTTTATGACGTTATTTTTCAAAAAATAATTTACTATATGCAACTTTACAGAAATTGGTTAAATAAAGTTAAATTAGATAAAGTTTAATAAAAGGCTTTTATTATCATAGACATAAATACAAATTCTACAATTATTTCATTTTAGCTTATTACTACAAAGATTATTATTGAATTTCATTAATTGTAATAGAATTATTACTATCATTGATGTCGTTATTATATATTTGTGTTATTAATGGCTTATGGTAACTGAAATACGAAATATATTGTTTACATTCCACAAAATTTAGTAACCGAGCGAAAACTCTATCAATTGTAGTGCCGGATCTCGTTGTCGACGTTTGAGGATCCACTTATAAACAGAGTGCCTATTTCTCATGACGATTCCAATTAACCCAAAACACTGCAAGGTTACATTGTTTTATTAGAAAGTTCCTGTGTCTACCTTCCACCTTCCGGCTCCATCACCAGATCAATTCGATAGTACCTTATAGCCAAAGTGCATCTCATGACAATTCTAATAAGCCCAAACACGGCTAGGATACATTGATTAATTACGGGGTCCCTATACCTACCTTCCGGCTCCATCATCAGATCAGTTTGATAGTACCTTATAGCCAAAGTGCATCTTATGATAATTCTAATAAGTCTAAACACGGCTAGGTTACATTGATTAATTACTGAGTTCCAGTGCCTACCTTCCGGCTCCATCATCATCATCAGATCACTTCGATGATACCATTTTCAACGTAACGTAACTATTCAGAACCATTCATTTATTCGTATTGTCATAGTCGCTTAACTATCTTCATTGTGATATCAAAGTGAGTATGAAGTTCCATTGACCATTTCTGGTCTTCTTCATCAGTTCCACTTCATCAAATGTTACTTTTTGACTGTAAATGCTTAAGTTCTCGATGATAATATCAAAATCACTATATGGTTGCCTATAATATTTGAGGAGTTCCCTCGATTCCTCATGGATCCCATCATCAGAACTGGATTTTGAAAAAAATGGGACCAATATGGAAGCATATCCTATAAAGGGAAAAAAAAATTGCAAATCGGTCCATAAACGACGGAGTTCTGAGGTAACAAACATGAAAAAAAAGATGGCGCGTAACGGAAAAATGTGACGCGTAACGAAAAAATGTTACACTAAATTTTTTGCCAACCCCGATAAAGAAGTTTCACTTCAACGTTTCACGTCACCATCCCACATGACGAGAATCTCGTGAAAGCTGAGAAAGAGAAACAAATTAAATATCTCGACTTAGCACACGAGGTTGGAATGTAGACTCGGCTGTCATTGTGCCGATTGTCGTGACCGCCAACGGCCTTATAGCCAAAAGCTTCGACGACCATCTGTCGAAGCTGTCGTTACGCGATTGGATCAAGGGCCTGATACAGAAGGCAGTACTCCTCGATACGGCTCGCATCGTGAGGAGGTTCCTGTCTCTGGAGCCCTAACCACCGGTCGCTTGGACCCTGTCTCGATACCGGCGGACTACTATTTTTTATATTTTTAAATGTTTTTTTTTTTATATGATTTTGTTAAAAAAATATTTAAAAATTTAATTAATATGTATATTGAATGAATAAAGAGTAATAAATAAGTACTTTATTTCAGACTATGGTGACCAATTTGTTAATAATAAAGTTCTTATAGACTAGTGTTGTAATACTTAAAACCACCCACAACAAAGCATATAATAAAAAAAAATAAAAAATCAGACTGCGAAATAAAAACTAAAAAGAAAAAAAATCAAGTTCAGTCCAGTAGTGTAGAAACCAATTTAATTGCATTAATTTAAACACATAAAATAAAACAAATAACAAATCCTAATGCGGGACATATTGACTGCAACAGTCGGGACCCATTAAAATAATCTAGACTAAAATCATTCCATCTAATATGGGTCCCGATTGTTGCAATCTATATGTTCCGCATTAGGATTTATTATTTGATGACACGACAAATGGCGGCTGCAGTACGTTGCTATTGGAACCACTTTTTGCTTATAATGCCATCCTTATTATGAAATAGAAGTCAAAATCGGTTGAACGGACAGTAAAAAAGGTTTGTTAAAATGTCTAATCTTATTGCGAATGGAGTGTAGATTTCGTTTGAGTTTGTAGCTATTTCACATCCTAATACAGTTTCGACTGTGAACTGATATTACAGTAACTAATGTCGCTATCCCACTAGTGTTTTACGAGCGTTAGCGCTTCTTCAACGTCTGCACTGCGCCAACGTTGCGCAGACGCAACGTTAACGTCGCACACAGGTGCGGTTTGAGGTGTACGCAAGAAACTTGTGACGTTATCGTCGCGTCAGCGCAACGTTGGCGTAGCGCCAACGGTCGTAAAACGCCAGTGGGATAACGGCCTTATTGCGAATGGAGTGTAGAATATAGATTTCGTTGAGTTTGTAGATTTTCACACTTTAATACAGTCTCGATTGTTAACTGACATTAAAGAAATTCAAATATTGCAATCATTGGTCGAAAGGGGCTAAAGTTTGGCATTGTGTGACGAGGAAGTAAGGGATAGCAGTTCTGACAAGGACAAAGGGGAGGGGGCAAAAAATTACTAATTTTGGGGGCCGAGTCACCCGCGTCCGTAGGAGAACACCTGAAGCAAGTCCCTACACGTGGTCCCCGGGTGGTGCTAATCAGGTGACACTAACTGGTGGTAGGTTTCGACCGTTGGCTTGCGACCACCCACTGAGCAAAGACGTGCCGCCAAACGGCCTGGCCGTGTTCCGGTATGATGCTCAGTGTAGCCAGTCTAGAGGAGTTGGGTCGAAATAGCTGTTCCAGCGCAAGCAGACCATCCTGGTTCGTGCTGATATGGAGGAATCGGGAGGCTAGTCGCGGAGGGTAGCGGGATCCGAGGCACGGTTGCCGCTGGCCGACCGCAGATAGCTGGGGGCCCAAGTAATGTGCTAGCCACACATGAAAGGCTGCCCCGCCAACTGTCGAAAAATCCCGGAATGCGCCATCGTGCTGGTTGGCGACCAGACGAGAGGGCCCGATGGACATTCTCGGGGGGGCTCGGGCGTCCCCGCAGTCTCCAGACTAGTCCCCTAATGATGTCGTCCTTTCAGTGCGTGCCTGAAGGTTAGCTGCGTGGAACCTCATTTCACTTCCTTCTCCTCTCCTCCCTTCACTCAAATAAAAATGAAAAGGAAAAGAAAGAGTCAAGATAAACAGCGGCTGCACTCCCTCTCTCACAAAGTGCACCTCACTAACATACGAGGTCTGCACTCCAATCTCGTCGCAGTCCACCACCACCTCGAGACTGAAAAACCAGCTCTCTTCTTCCTTTCGGAGACGCAGATCAGAGGTCCGTCCGACGTGTCGTACCTTTCTTACCCAGGTTTTACCTTGGAGCACAATTTCAAACCACGTGCGGGTGTATGTATGTACGCCCGTGACGACATCTGTTATCGGCGTCTCCGTAACCTTGAGGACTCCAGGTTCTCGACGCTTTGGACTTTGGTGGACACAGGCCTAGATAAAATAATCTACGCTTGTGTCTACCGCTCGCACAGCGGAGATCAGGAGACATCTGGGCTCACGCAGCATCTGAGTGAGGCGGCGGATGCGGCTCAGCGGCGGTATCCTTCTGCCCAATTGGTGTTACTGGGGGATTTTAATGCCCACCACCATGAGTGGCTTTTCCCGTACCAGTCCACAGACCACGCTGGGCGAGAGATGCGTAAGCTAGCGCTAGAGCATTAAATCTTACCCAGCTGGTCCAGGGGGCAACGAGGGTGCCGGATGTGGATTCGCACACAGCCAATTGCCTGGACCTTCTGCTGACAACAGATCCAGACCGCTACTCTGTGTCGATATGTTCGCCTTTAGGCGGTTCCGACCACTGTCTGGTTAAGTCTGTGTCTGTCTACTCCCCACCCGATCCCAGCCCTAGGGGCACCCGGCGGGTTTGGCGATACAGGTCAGCAGATTGGGATGGCTTGCGGTCTTTTTTCGCATGCTATCCTTGGCAGCCCACTTGCTTTTCTTCAGATGATGCTTCGTCGTGCGTAGATGCCGTGACGGATGTGTTGCGACAGGGGATGGAGTACTTCATCCCATTCTCTGACGTAACAATGTCTGGCCAAGCTCGTCCATGGTTTGGCGCCGAATGTGATCGCGCAGACGCGCTTAAGCACGCGGCATATCGAGCTTGGCCCGACGCTCGTACGCGCAAAGCAAGCGACGTGGCTCAAAAGAAGAAGGCCTTTAACAGGGCTGCCAAGTCCTGCAAGAAGGTGTTGCGGAGGTCTCGGTTTGACCACATAAGCCGAATTGGGAGCAAACTTGCTTCATACCCCGCAGGTAGTAAAGCGTTTTGGTCCCTGGCTAAGTCGGTTGAATCGAACTTCTGCCGTCCGTCACTTCCGCCACTGCTGAAACCCGATGGGTCGCTGGCTCACACCGCTGAGGAGAAAGCAAACTTGTTTGCCGCTCTTTTTGCGGAATCTTCTCGTCTGAATTCTGGTGACGCACGGCCACCTGTTTCTCCTGATGGATGCGCGACGAGGATGTCAGACGTTCGTATCCATCAAAAGGACGTTCGTAGGGTCCTGCGTAACCTCGACGTGAACAAAGCTAGTGGCCCCGACGGGATACCAGCAATTGTACTTAAAACTTGTGCGCCTGAATTGTCTCCGATCTTGACACGCCTATTTCGCATCTCATATGAGACTGGAAAAGTGCCGATTGCTTGGAAGCAAGCTAACGTGCAGCCTGTACCCAAGAAGGGCAGTCGAGCTGACCCAGCAAACTACAGACCCATCTCTGTTACGTCCATCCTCTGTAAGAGTATGGAACGGGTGCTTAACAAGAAACTTCTGGCATACCTAGAAGCTAACGACATCCTCAGTGACCGGCAATACGGTTTTCGCCAAAATCGGTCCACTGGGGACCTTCTAGCGTATGCCATTCACATCTGGAGCGAGGCCATCGAGAAGCATGGGGAAGCGCTTGCCGTCTCCCTCGATATCTCGAAGGCTTTCGATAGGGTCTGGCACGAAAGCCTTATTGCTAAGCTTCCTTCCTTCGGCCTACCCACTGGTCTGTGTGATTGGATCGCAGACTTCTTGAGGGATCGATCCATCCGAGTGGTTGTTGATGGCTACTCGTCCGGTCAAATGGATATTAATGCCGGGGTCCCTCAGGGGTCGGTTCTCTCGGCAACACTGTTTTTGCTGCACATAAATGACTTACTTAAACCCGGTATCTTTGGGTATGCAGACGATAGCACTGTTGCCGAGAGATATGTGTCTGACGCACGTGCTAGTGGGTCACAGATCCAGTCGTCTCGAGAGGCTATGGTTGAACGCTTGAACTCGTTCTTGAAGGCGGTTTCCGATTGGGGCGATGCCAATCTGGTCAAGTTCAATGCAACTAAAACCCAAGCGTGTCTTTTTTCCGCTAAACGGAGTCAATTCCAACCGGCTCCATCTTTCCGAGGTGTGACCGTGCCAATAACCGACCACCTTGAGCTTCTTGGGGTTACGCTGTCGTCTACTCTAAATTTCGGCTCATACATCGAGGCAAAGGCTCAACTGGCTGCCAAAAAATTGGGGATCTTAGCAAAGGTGAGACGGTACTTCACGCCGGAACAGCTGCTCAACCTTTATCAAGCGCAAGTACGATCGTGTATGGAGTACTGCTCTCATCTTTGGGACGGGTCTGCCAAATACCAGCTTGATGCGCTAGAGTCGATTGAGAGGCGAGCCAAGAGGATCATCGGCAATGATGCACTTGTTGAGTCGAAGCTCCAAAGCCTTGGGCATCGCCGCCGAGTTGCTAGCCTGTCGGTTTTCTATCGTTTACATTTCGGGGAGTGTGCACTGGAATTGCACAATCTAATTCCGCCAAGTCCGTTCCATCATCGGACCACTAGACGTACGGCGTTGCGCCACCGGTACATGGTAGACATCCCACCCATACGCACAAAACGTTTTAAGAACACATTTATTATGCGTACAGCCAAGGAGTGGAATTCCTTGCCGGAGTCTGTGTTTCCAGATAGCTACAACTTAGGGGTCTTTAAGTCAAGAGTGAATAGGCTACTTCTAGGCAAGCGTGCTCCATCGTCGACCACATCATCGCTTACCATCAGGTGAGATGGTGGTCAAACGCGAGCCTATCATTAATAAAAAAAAAAAAAAAAAAAAAAAATTACGAAATTCGTGTGATGTTATTTATGGATAGCTCGAAATAATAGTTGTAATGTCAATTTAAAATAAGTTAATAAAATACTGATACTTATAAAAAAAAAAACTTGAAAGGTGTCAAGGGACACCCGGATGGAACGAACGAAGTTCATTTAACTGGCTTGCTTTCTATGAGAGAGAGAGAGAGAGAGACAGACAGAGAAACACGCGCACGCCGCACGGCTTACAAATATAGCAAAAAAGTGTCGTTAAAACTTTTGGTCTTAATTTTTTCCGTCTAGCCCCCTTTCGCAAAGCGCGATAAGGAACTTCGTTCCAATAAATATGGCGCAATTTGATTTAATAAAAAGAGACTTGGTCGTCATCAAGGGTCTGCCGGGTGTTACCAGCTGTTTTTCTAGGGCTCCACTTAGAGTCGCGCTGCTGGCGCGCAGGGCTGGCGGCGGCAGCTCTCCTCGACACTACCATACGTCGCTTGTGCGTCGTAAGCTCGAGCTTAGTGCACATGCAATCTTTTTTCATCCGTCTTTCTCACAATCTAACATTCTGTGTAACAGGTTTTATCACAGACTTGTAGATTTTACCCTTAACTTGAGCAGAGTATCATTTTCTGAGACTACGGAAAAATGAATCTTATGATTATACCATACATTACAAAATAAAATACACGTCTAAACTTGATGCTCGACCATGCTTGAGCTTGCAAGATGCGTGTTGTGTATTTCATTTTTTTTTCAGTCATAAAATTCATTTTTCCGTAGTCTTGCTCTGCTCTTGGTGTGATCTGTTGCCATTTCATCCATTCGGAGTTGAACCCATATGTTACGTGTCGGTCCGGTCTCATCCCCTTGGACAAGCGACCCGAGGTTCCGAAAGTCGGAACAGATCAGTATAGGCGGTCCAGCTAAGGCTAAGAGCACAGGACTGGCTGTAATCCCAGTGTTGTCTTTTAACCCAAAGGTTGACTGGTAGAGAATGCCTTGTTGCATTAAGTCCGCCTTTGTACCACTACTGTACATGAAGTTTAAATGAATAAGTCCACCAAATCACTATAGGTCCTACCCGCCTTGCCGCATACGGACCTTTGGAGATACGTCCGGCGATTGCGTGACTGCGTATGAAAGAAAGAAAGAAAGAAAAACATTTTATTTGCCGGAAAAGGCGCAAACTTATAACTAAACATATTGCAAACATTTTGCAAGACAAAAACATAATTAATCAGAAATAATATACATATATGCGCCACGTCCGAGCAAAACGGCCGTACGCTCAGCATAATGCCGTGTCCACACGCAAAAATGCGACGAGTCCACAGCGCTGGTTTTCAGCGTGGGCCGGTATGTCTTTATTGCTTGCTCTATCTGAACGTGCTTTGTAAACTATAGGACTAGCTGTAATATTGTAATGTATTTTCATTTCATTTCTCGTTTTTTTTATTTGTTACAGAGATGGGCTAGTAACTCCATCTCAAGTGACGACGCGCAACTTGTCGCTCGCCGTAGCGGAGTGCTTCTGGCGCATGGTGCGTGCGTCCGTGGAGCAGCAGGCTGACGCCTTCAAGGCCAAGCGGTTCAACCTGGAAACTGAGTGGAAGAACACCTTCCCCAGGTACGTTCGTCGTAATCCAGGCTGACCTGCGCCATGACACCAGGTTCTTGGCATCTAATAAGTCTGTGCCGCCTTTTTAGGGTTCCGTAGCCAAATGGCAAAAAACGGAACCCTTATAGATTCGTCATGTCTGTCTGTCTGTCTGTCTGTCTGTCTGTCTGTCTGTCTGTCCGTCTGTCCGTCCGTATGTCACAGCCACTTTTTTGCGAAACTATAAGAGCTATACTGTTGAAACTTTGTAAGTAGATGTATTCTGTGAACCGCATTAAGATTTTCATACAAAAATAGAAAAAAAGCAATAAATTTTGGGGGTCCCCATACTTAGAACTGAAACTCAAAATTTTTTTTTCATCAAACCCATGCGTGTGGGGTATCTATGGATAGGTCTTCAAAAATGATACTGAGGTTTCTAATATCATTTTTTTCTAAACTGAATAGTTTGCGCGAGAGACACTTCCAAAGTGGTAAAATGTGTGCCTTTACGAAACTTCTAAAATAAGAGAATGATAAAACTAAAAAAAATATATGATGTACATTACTATAAAAACTGCCAACGAAAATTGGTTTGAACGAGATCTGGTCAGTAGTTTTTTTTTAGTACGTCATAAATCGTAAACCGCAATTTACCTTTCAAGTTTGTACGGAACCCTCAGTGCGCGAGTCCGACTCGCACTTGCCCAGTTTTTTTCTTGAAATCTTGTGATTATATATTTTTTTGTCTTTCTAGACAGCGTGAACTGGACCGCGATGAGCTGTTCGAGCGCGCTCGTGCCGAACTCCTCGACCAGTCAGCAGAGCTGTCCGCAGTGGCCGCAGCCGCCTGGGAGATGCGGCTGCAGCAGGCTCTCTGGGCGGCGGCTGCCGAGAGAGTGTTCGGCAGCATCTACCTGCCGGCCGCTGCTAACGCACAGGCGGATGTCGGTGAGTCTCATACCTAAAGCTTCACCTAGCTCACTCCGAACTCCTCGATCTTCCTCACCTCTCCAGGCTCCAGGCTTTTTCCTAATTAACCCATATCCTAACCCTATCCTTCTAGATGTGATGGTCCCGGTGGCGCGGCAGGTGAAGGCCGCGAGCCGGCACGTCAACAATGCCATCAACGCGAGCGTGCAACAAACTTGCGTGACCACAATATGGCTTGATCCCTACTTTTATGACTCCAGTGAGAATTATACCTTTTTGTTTGTAGGTTGGGTAGTTAGTAGTGGTCACTATTTTTATAATTTAAAACGAAGCCTTCAAAAGGAGATTGCAACATAATTACAACATTTTAGGGTGTACTCTGACGAGACGGATGTTGTGTCTGGACCAAGCAACTGTCCCATAGTTGATTTCAGACCATTGTATATGTTCTAATCGTGCGGAGAAATCTGATACTGCGATGCAGGGTTTTGAGTTTTAATTCCTATGTGACGAAATAGATGTCGCTACTACGTAAAATCACCACAGTTATAATAAAATAAAAATGCTTAATGAGGATCAATCACATAATAGCAAATCCGATTTTTACTAAGTACATCATAAGTGTAATAATTTACTGAGCGTTTAATTGTTTTATGTCAAGAAATGGTGGATTTATTGAAGTTTTTCTGAACGGCTACTTGGAAACGCGCGCTCTCGCTGGACTGTTTACGATGACGTCATCTGTCATGATCCGTGCGACGAACGGCTTGATCGTATGCATTCGCCGGTGGAGACCGATCATGACAGATGACGTAACAGCGAGTCGCTTCATTCTCGGCCGCGTTTCTGGAACTAATACACTAAAATTGCTGTATCTTCGTCATTTTTGGTCCGATTTAAATAATTTCTTCACAGTATTTACACTTTTTTTTGACGCTTTAAGTCTGCATACTCAACAAAAATCATGACTGATCCTCATTATCACAAAGACCTGCGTATAGAATTAGCTTTAGAAAAGCTTATCGATTGACAATTCAAAAGTTCTTTTATACTATAAAATAAACAATCAATCCTCCACATTTGAATCTCTGGTTGTTCTCGTCTAGCTAACGGAGACTACGTACATAGGTACAACCTTGTAGCCAAGATTATCTATCAGCAACTTGCTCTGAAATACTCTCTTGTGGAATCGAGAGGTGCCGTACTACAAGTATGTGTTCAGTTGTCGATAATAGCAATATTACTTGGATTGGTCCATCATCACTGACAGGACTATTTTAGCCAACAAGCCTTAATATAGTGGTGGACTGAAGGGAGAGGCGTGTATTTGTATTCGACATAACCTTCCCGCATGACGAGAACCATAAAAGTCGAGAATAATAAGTAAATCAAGTACAATGCGTTCCAAATAAGAATAGGATCGACGCCATGTTGTGACGTCACGTCATACTGTCAAATCGCAAGAAATTGGGCAAAATTGAAGAACTCAGAGAAGAGCAAAATTGAAGAACTGGATTCTGATTAAACTATTTTCGTTCACAGTTCGTAAATAAATTAAATTAAATTTCTTGTTTTTCTCACCATAATAATTCTTCGATTTGACAGTATGACGTGACGTCACTACCTGGCAATCGATCCTATTCTTATTTGGAACGCATTGTATATTGACTTGACTCGTGAGGCTGTCTACATGTGAGATGTGGACTTAGCAATCATGTCTTATCACCTAATTGGTTGATAATCCACCTCAAAAGGCTCTCGTTTGGCGACTGGATCAAGGGCTTGATTCAGAAAACGGTACCCCTGTACACGGCTCGTATTATGAGGAGATTCCTCTCTCTGGAGCTCTGACCACCGGTAGTTGGGACATTGTTCTCCACACCTGTACCACCACAAAACATGTCAAATTTTTGTGTAAACGAAGCCGGAATTCAATTGAGCATTAAATCTTATGTGTTTCATTTTTTTAGACAAATTTAACACTTCCGTGGATATAAAGCTTCGCGAGTGGGCGGAGGCCGAGCTGCCGAACACGTCCATCCGGGCCGGGCGCGAAGCCCTGCGGGAGGAGTTCACCGAGCTCATGACGAGGGCGCAGGACTCCGACCCCGTGTACGAGCCTGTCAAGAAGGAGGCTGTGGACGAGGCGCTGCGGAGGCATCAGTGGGAGGACCGGGCGCAGGATGTGAGTAGTTCTTCTTCATCGTGTCTTCATTGTTATTATTTTGTCACGGAGTTCCGAAAATAAAAGTTCTTTTAGGGTTCCGTACCTTAAAAGGAAAAAACAGAACCCTTATAGGATCACTGTGTTGTCCGTCTGTCTGTCAAGACATATCGGGAACACGTGGAGGTATTGAGTTGAAATTAAAACCTCTGGTCTGCAGTCCCTTGAAGCTGTGAAAAAATCAAACTTCAAGTTAACGAAAAAAAAAAGATACGGCCGTTTATGTCGCAAAAAACGTATATTTCGACCCTCTCAAGGGAATCAAGATTCATAGGGTACTTTCCGTCATACTATCACTAACTTCCTTTTCTTTCATATCACTCTTCACACAATCCATCCATCTTTTCTTTGGTCTCCCTCTCCCTCTTGTATCTGAATATATCGTTTCTGATGCGAGACTTTCAAACTCTGCCTATTCTTTCGAGGTATGGTAGGCATATACCGGCGTGAGTTTTATGTGCTTTTTTTTTTTTTTGGATGATGTATCTATATTAAGGCTTTTAAGCCTCATCTGCAATGTTAATTGGATCTATGTATAATCTCAAAATTAGTAATAGAAGGGAATAGACACTTGTTACAAAACAAATCTTACTTTAAGTTCTCATAAAATAATTACCATACAATAATTATTACAACAAAATAGGCCGTGTTGCCTATTTTGTTGAGACATTAAGACACTCCACCGAAAACTTAGCGCACACATGCGATGCCGACCAAGTCTCCGATCATACTGCTCTTTCGTCGTCGACTTATATCGCACTAGCGCTCGGTGTTGCGACAGAGTGTCGTGCGCCAGTCACGCAACACGTCATATATTTTCTCCCTCTTTCGTTTGTAGGTACTCCGCGTGCTACAACTGAACGCGCTACAAGACCGCTGCGTGTCGTCGCGACAAGACTGGGACGCTGCCGTGTCGCTCATGGAAACCGCTCTCAAACAGAGGCTAGATATGACACAACATGAACTAAAAGAACTTACAGGTAAGTGAGCCTCATAGCTTACGCGTGGTACTTCAACACATTGAATGCAAAGAATTTCAAGGAGTCAAATTCAGTTCCTCAATTCAGCAATGGGTAGCTCGCCGTCCGGCCGCCTGGTAATCGTCCGAACCGAGTCCGAGTCGTCGACAGCACGTAGTGCGTGCGTGCCTTGAAGATATGTCAGCAAAACCATTGGGGCCCAGCAGAGCCGAAGCCTACTGGAGAAAAAGAAGAAGAAAGAAGCAACATAGGAATAGGTTTTAGTCAATAAAAGTCTGACACGGTAGAGTCAGAGAAGTCATTATTCGTTAGAGGACACATTATGCGTTTAGTGGTTGAATGATAGAACGGGCTTGGCGGAAAGTTATGCAATTCCGACGCACACTTCGTAAATTAAACCTATAGAAATATAGATAGCATGGCAATTTTGCGTCGATGCTCAAGATTTTGAATAGACGGGTGCATTATTACCGATGGCCCTCTTGTCTCGTTTCTCAATTGACTCAAGCACATCAAGCTGATGTCTGGCAGATCCGTGATCAGAGATGAAAGTCGTATTCCATGCACGATCGAATTTGCGCTTATTTAACGAGTTTCAAAAGAAGAAGATCAATTGGTCATTGTGAACATGGCTTCCTAATTTGCTATGATATAATCAGTAAAAGGGCGTGGCTAAGCTGAGTGACAACGACGAGTCACTATTTTCTTAAAACGAATACACTATAGTAATTCCCATGTCACCATTCCAGGTCCAGGTTTAAAAGAGCGCTGGCTGTACTGGCAATCAACAACAGACGAGCAGGCTCGGCGAGGTGAGGTGCGCAACGAGCTGGAGCGCCTCGGGGTGGCGCGCCCTGCTCTGTCGTATGACGAGGTGGTGGCTGTCCGGGACAATCTGCGGAGGAAGGGCATCGAGGTCGACAACGACTACATCAGGGAGACTTGGAGGCCGGTGTATCTCAAGTTAGTGTTCCTTTATTTGTATTACTTACGCGGCTTACGTAGGCGACTGCGGTCGTGAAGCGGTTACGCGAATCCGGCACAACGCGGCAATATGAAATATGTCACCGCACCTCAAGAATTCGCGTGAAAATATCAAACCATCTGATCGCGTCCGCTTCGCTTCACTTGTCGCCGCACCGCACCCACGTGTGGTTGGTCACATAGGCCACTGCAATAGATTATCAATTATTAGTTCCAATCGCGCCGCATTTCGCGTGGAATTCGCCACCTCGCCAGTTATATATTTTGACTGGCCTGTCTAATTAATATAGATAGTCTTTAACTAATGTAATTGGCGTATAGTTTCTGTTAAAGTAAACAAATAAATAAATTTATATAAAACAAAAAAACATCAAAGCAACTGATCGCGTCCGCTTCGCTTCACTCGTCGCCGCACCGCACCCACGTGCGGTCAGTTACGTGGGCATACGTGTATCCACAATAGAGGATGCGCAGCTCAAAGCACGTTCGCAAACCTTGAGCTTGAACTTTAGATGTCAGTCAAAGACAAAGTCTGTGCACCATTGGTCAGAGAATACGCACGACCATCAGTTTATGTAGAAATACATTTCTTAATTCCAGGAACTTCCTGCAGCGCGCGCAGACGCGGGCGCGGGACTGCCGGAAGAGCTTCTACTTGTACAGTCAACAGAACGGGAATGGGGTTAGTATAATGTTATCAGCGTGTTGCCCGTCTCCCTCGCATCCTAGAGAAACTACGACATGGACCCCGAAGCGATAATATATAATATATCGCACAAAGCCGTCTAGTCCCAAACTAAGCAGAGCTTGTGTTATGAGTCCTAGACAACTGATAAACATACTTATATATTTCTAAACACATACATATCTATATATATAAAACAAAGACGGGTTTGTTACAACACTTATAACTCGAGATCGGCTGGATCAATTTTCATGGTTTTTGTTTCGTTGGATTTGTCTCCGCCCTGAATAGCAGAATACATTTTAAAAACAATGAAAACTTGACGAATACATAATTATGAAAATGAATCATTTTCCATTTAATTATGTTCCTTTTTTTCGTACCTGTCAAACATTTGTTTTCCTCCTGTCATCCTGTCAAATACTGTGATTGACATTTATGCATGCATTCAGAAATGTATTTTGTGTAAACTATTTAAAAAGGGTGAATAAACTTTTGTTTGTATTTTTTTTAATCAATTAAAAAGGTTGAAAAGTGTAGCTAGATGCTAACACTATTTATAACTCAAGAAAGGCTGAACCGATTTGGCTGAAAGTTGGTGGGGAGGTAGCTTAGAACCAAGAGAAACACATAGAATACTTTTTTTTTGTAGGGTAGAGTAGGGTAGAGTAGGATAGAGTTGGGTAGAGTAGGGAGTAGGGTAGAGTAAGGTAGAGTAGGGTAGAGTAGGGTAGAGTGGGGTAGAGTAGGATAGAGTTGGGTAGAGTGAGTAGGATAGGCGGTACGAAGTTCGCCGGGTCAGCTAGTTATAGATAAATTACACCCAGACACGTAGAACCAATGATTGTCCTCATCACACAAACATTTGTCCTGGGTGGGAATCGAACCCACGACCTCAAACCGACCTCGATGATCTAATGTAGTCTAGACTACTACAAAGTTACTCTTGTTGTAGTTCCTTGCTGGTTTTTCTCCATAGGAAACGACCATCGGGAATGGTGCACTAGATTCTGACGTTTTACATAAATGTAAGTGCGTGCAGTGTGTAAGTGTGTTACATTCATTGTGCGTATAGCTAAGGAGTGGGATTCCCTGCCGGAGTCTGTGTTTCCTGATAGCTACAACTTAGGGGTCTTTAAGTCAAGAGTGAATAGGTTGCTTCTAGGTAAGCGCGCTCCATCGTCGACCGCATCGTCGCTTTCCATCAGGTGAGATAGTGGTCAAGCGCGAACCGATTAACAATAAAAATAGAGTGCCCATGTAAGACTGTGTTTTTTTTTAAATTTAATTGATGATGGAAACTGATCCATTGCCTCATAATGATATTAACAGACCTTTAAAGACAGGTCTGTTGGTCTAGTGGTCAGTGTCCCTGACTGCTACGCCGGAGGTCGTGGGTTCGATTCTCACTCAGGACAAATGTTTCCGTGATGAGCATAATCATTTGTTCTGTGTCTGGGTGTAATTTATCTGTATCTCTAGTTGTGTGAAGTTGAGTTGTGCAATATGTTAGATAAATTCATCTGCACGACGACGTAAATTAGGGTAGTCCGCACACAGGCCACACGCGACAGCCACAAACGTCCCTACGAGAAGCTAGAACCGACCACAAAGGTAGCTGAAACGTGTGACAGCCCACTTGTGGGCCGTGGCTGCTACAGTATCATAATATATTCTGACGAAGAAGGTTTAATTGCGCGAGTGGCGTGTGGGGCGTTCAGAGGCCGGTGCGGACTACAAGAAATGAGCAGCGTGTGGTGGCCACCGGCGTCAACCGTGTGCGGCGACCCTAGCATAGTCGGCCTTATAATGTTCCCACTGTTGGGACTCAGGCCTCCTCTCTAGGAGAGGGAATGGGCCGTAATCCACCACGCGGGCCCAGTGCGAGTTGGTGGATGTCACATGTTTTCGAATTTTTGGTTCTAGGACATGTCGGTTTCCTCACGATTTTTTCCTTCACCGTTTTGAGAGCAGTGGTGATGAAACAAATTACACAAAGTAATGCGCCTGGCTGGGTTTGAACCCGCGACCTACAACTCGTAAGTCGGGGCCGTTACCACTCGGCCATTACTGCTCACTCGCACTACACTCCCTCACACTACAGGAAAAATGACGGCGGCGGCGTTTTATAGTAGTGGCCTGTAGACCGTGTGCGGCGACCCTCATCATCTTCCTGCCCTTGTCCCGTGTTATTTAGGGTCGGCGCAACACGTTTTTTTCTTCCATTCTGCCCTGTCACTCGTCATACTATCACTAACTTCCTTTTCTTTCATATCACTCTTCACACAATCCATCCATCTTTTCTTTGGTCTCCCTCTCCCTCTCCATCCATCCACATGTAAACTCATAACTCTTTTAGTAACATGCGTTTCATCTCTCCTCTTCACATGACCATACCAAGACAAACGATTCCCTTTCAACTTTTCAGTCACTGGCGCCACTTTCAAACTTCCACTAATATACTCATTTCTCACTTTATCCATTCTCGTCACACCACACATCCATCTTAACATTCTCATCTCCGCTACGTGCAATCTTTTTTCATCCGTCTTTTTCACAGCCCAACATTCTGATCCATACAGTATGACAGGCCTTATCACGGACTTGTAGATTTTACCCTTCAACTTGAGGGGCATCCGTGGGTCACAAGTTGTTCCCGTGACCTGTCGCCATTTCATCCATCCTGCGTTGATCCGATGTGTTACGTCCCGGTCTACCTCACCATCCCCTTGGACGAGTGACCCGAGGTACCGAAAGTCGGAGCAGATCGGTATGGGTGTTCCAGCGAGAGATAAAGGCACTGGATTGGAGAGACCGCCGAAATCGCAGAACAAGTATTCCGTTTTGGTTCTACTCAATTTCAGGCCAACACTCTCCAGTCTGTGCCACCACACCTCCAATCTGTTCTGGACCTCTAGGCCACTCTCGGCAACCAACACAATGTCATCGGCAAACAGCATACACCAGGGAGCCTCTTCCTGAATGTCCGACGTCAGAGCATCCATTATCATCAGGAAGAGGTAAGGGCTGAGAGCCGACCCTTGATGCAAGCCGACAGCCACATTGAAGCTGCCAGTGGTGCCCACTGTAGACCGGACTTGGGTACTGCATCGACTGTACATCGCTCGGATCAACTGCACATACTTCCCAGGCACACCTTTCTCCTTAAGGGCCCACCACAGAACCTCACGAGGTACCCGGTCGTATGCCTTTTCGAGGTCAATGAATACCATGTGCAAGTTTTTATGCGCACCTCTGTATTTCTCGCACAGCTGGCGTATAGCAAAAATGGCATCCGCTGTACCCCGACCCGGCATAAAACCGAATTGGTTCTGTGAAATTTCACTCTCTTCTCTCAGTCGCCTTTCAATAACTTTCTCCCAGGCTTTCATAGTATGTGACATTAGCTTTATTCCTCTATAATTGTTGCACTCAAGCACATCACCTTTGTTTTTAGCTATTGCACCACTCATCAAGTATGGCTTCTTCCAGCAACAACTTATTGAAGAACAAAGCTAACCACGTCCATCCATCCACTCGCAATAACTTCCACACTTCAACTGGTATTCCATCTGGACCAATGGCTTTACCATTCTTCATTCCATTTACTGCTATTCTGACTTCATCCATACTAACCATTCTCACTAATCCCACATTCACTGGTTTATTCTCTAACACCCCATTCCAATTATTTTCCTCATTCATCAATCTTTCAAAATATTCCTTCCACCTCTTTCTGATTTTTTCATCATCCGATAGAACCATTCCAGTTTCATCTCTTATACATCTTACATGACAAACATCCCTCGCCTTTCTCTCTCTTATTCTAGTAAGCCGGTATAGCTCTTTTTGGCCTGCAGGACTGTCCAGTGCGTCATATAGTTTGTCCTGGGCTTTTGATTTTGCTATTGCCACGGCTTTCTTGGCTTTCTTCTTTAAAACGTCATACTCACTCTTTTTTTCAGCTTTTAAACTAGCGTTTCCAGGCTCTACACGCTGCCATTCCTTGAATTTTCTCTTTTTTTCTTTCAATACACCCTGAACTTCTGTCGACCACCACCATGTATCCCTATCTATTATGCCCTTTCCTCTCCTCCGTGTGCGGCGACCCTATCACAGTATAATAGGTGTTAAGCGAGTAAATCGCGTTAGAAACACCACGCTGCGCTCCATAACTCTAATAGCAGATGTCGGGGAAAAAACAGCCAGGCTGGAGTGGAAGTGGGCTGGCCATTTCGCACGTATACACCCAGACAGGTGGGCGAGGATTGTCACTCACCAGCGTGGCGAAGGTGGTGTGACGATCTCATCATGTTTGCGGGGCTAACTTGGCCGGAGATCGCCCTAGACAGTGAGGTTTTTGAGGAGAGGTCTTTGCCCAGCCGTGAAAAAATGTAATAATTTGGATGTGTATTTCCAGAAAGAGTGCTGCGAAGTAGTAATGTTCTGGCGGGTGCAGCAGACGCTGCGCACGACGGCCAACGCGCTGCGCCAGCAGATCGGCAACCGGGAGGCCGCGCGCCTCGACCGCGAGCTGCGGGAGGTGCTCGACGAGGTACGAAGTAGTAATGTTCTGGCGGGTGCAGCAGACGCTGCGCACGACGGCCAACGCGCTGCGCCAGCTGATCGGCAACCGGGAGGCCGCGCGCCTCGACCGCGAGCTGCGGGAGGTGCTCGACGAGGTACGAAGTAGTAATGTTCTGGCGGGTGCAGCAGACGCTGCGCACGACGGCCAACGCGCTGCGCCAGCTGATCGGCAACCGGGAGGCCGCGCGCCTCGACCGCGAGCTGCGGGAGGTGCTCGACGAGGTACGAAGTAGTAATGTTCTGGCGGGTGCAGCAGACGCTGCGCACGACGGCCAACGCGCTGCGCCAGCAGATCGGCAACCGGGAGGCCGCGCGCCTCGACCGCGAGCTGCGGGAGGTGCTCGACGAGGTACGAAGTAGTAATGTTCTGGCGGGTGCAGCAGACGCTGCGCACGACGGCCAACGCGCTGCGCCAGCTGATCGGCAACCGGGAGGCCGCGCGCCTCGACCGCGAGCTGCGGGAGGTGCTCGACGAGGTACGAAGTAGTAATGTTCTGGCGGGTGCAGCAGACGCTGCGCACGACGGCCAACGCGCTGCGCCAGCTGATCGGCAACCGGGAGGCCGCGCGCCTCGACCGCGAGCTGCGGGAGGTGCTCGACGAGGTACGAAGTAGTAATGTTCTGGCGGGTGCAGCAGACGCTGCGCACGACGGCCAACGCGCTGCGCCAGCTGATCGGCAACCGGGAGGCCGCGCGCCTCGACCGCGAGCTGCGGGAGGTGCTCGACGAGGTACGAAGTAGTAATGTTCTGGCGGGTGCAGCAGACGCTGCGCACGACGGCCAACGCGCTGCGCCAGCTGATCGGCAACCGGGAGGCCGCGCGCCTCGACCGCGAGCTGCGGGAGGTGCTCGACGAGGTACGAAGTAGTAATGTTCTGGCGGGTGCAGCAGACGCTGCGCACGACGGCCAACGCGCTGCGCCAGCTGATCGGCAACCGGGAGGCCGCGCGCCTCGACCGCGAGCTGCGGGAGGTGCTCGACGAGGTACGAAGTAGTAATGTTCTGGCGGGTGCAGCAGACGCTGCGCACGACGGCCAACGCGCTGCGCCAGCTGATCGGCAACCGGGAGGCCGCGCGCCTCGACCGCGAGCTGCGGGAGGTGCTCGACGAGGTACGAAGTAGTAATGTTCTGGCGGGTGCAGCAGACGCTGCGCACGACGGCCAACGCGCTGCGCCAGCTGATCGGCAACCGGGAGGCCGCGCGCCTCGACCGCGAGCTGCGGGAGGTGCTCGACGAGGTACGAAGTAGTAATGTTCTGGCGGGTGCAGCAGACGCTGCGCACGACGGCCAACGCGCTGCGCCAGCTGATCGGCAACCGGGAGGCCGCGCGCCTCGACCGCGAGCTGCGGGAGGTGCTCGACGAGGTACGAAGTAGTAATGTTCTGGCGGGTGCAGCAGACGCTGCGCACGACGGCCAACGCGCTGCGCCAGCTGATCGGCAACCGGGAGGCCGCGCGCCTCGACCGCGAGCTGCGGGAGGTGCTCGACGAGGTACGAAGTAGTAATGTTCTGGCGGGTGCAGCAGACGCTGCGCACGACGGCCAACGCGCTGCGCCAGCTGATCGGCAACCGGGAGGCCGCGCGCCTCGACCGCGAGCTGCGGGAGGTGCTCGACGAGGTACGAAGTAGTAATGTTCTGGCGGGTGCAGCAGACGCTGCGCACGACGGCCAACGCGCTGCGCCAGCTGATCGGCAACCGGGAGGCCGCGCGCCTCGACCGCGAGCTGCGGGAGGTGCTCGACGAGGTACGAAGTAGTAATGTTCTGGCGGGTGCAGCAGACGCTGCGCACGACGGCCAACGCGCTGCGCCAGCTGATCGGCAACCGGGAGGCCGCGCGCCTCGACCGCGAGCTGCGGGAGGTGCTCGACGAGGTACGAAGTAGTAATGTTCTGGCGGGTGCAGCAGACGCTGCGCACGACGGCCAACGCGCTGCGCCAGCTGATCGGCAACCGGGAGGCCGCGCGCCTCGACCGCGAGCTGCGGGAGGTGCTCGACGAGGTACGAAGTAGTAATGTTCTGGCGGGTGCAGCAGACGCTGCGCACGACGGCCAACGCGCTGCGCCAGCTGATCGGCAACCGGGAGGCCGCGCGCCTCGACCGCGAGCTGCGGGAGGTGCTCGACGAGGTACGAAGTAGTAATGTTCTGGCGGGTGCAGCAGACGCTGCGCACGACGGCCAACGCGCTGCGCCAGCTGATCGGCAACCGGGAGGCCGCGCGCCTCGACCGCGAGCTGCGGGAGGTGCTCGACGAGGTACGAAGTAGTAATGTTCTGGCGGGTGCAGCAGACGCTGCGCACGACGGCCAACGCGCTGCGCCAGCTGATCGGCAACCGGGAGGCCGCGCGCCTCGACCGCGAGCTGCGGGAGGTGCTCGACGAGGTACGAAGTAGTAATGTTCTGGCGGGTGCAGCAGACGCTGCGCACGACGGCCAACGCGCTGCGCCAGCTGATCGGCAACCGGGAGGCCGCGCGCCTCGACCGCGAGCTGCGGGAGGTGCTCGACGAGGTGCCGACACAACCCTTTTTTGTTACTCTTGTAACACTTTTTTTTTACTCCTGATAACCCCGCTCTAGACCTTAATTTCGCCTGACATAGAGCTATAATGGCAAACATGTGTATAAAAAAAAAAGGCAACCACTGTCTTTTGTTCTTAATAGTTCTAAAGGTCCCACTATTTGTCAAAAGGTCGTTTCTTACAACGATCACAATGAGGATCAATCACATAATAGCAAATCCGATTTTTACTAAGTACATCGTATGTGTAATAATTTACTGAGCATTTAATTTTTTAAATTATTAAAATCCGTCAAGAAATGGTGGATTTATTAAAGTTTTTCTGAACGGCTACTTGGAAACGCGCGCTCTCGCTGGACTGTTTACGATGACGTCATCTGTCATGATCCGTGCGACGAACGACTTGATCGTATTCATTCGCCGGTGGAGACCGATCATGACAGATGACGTCACAGCGAGTCGCTTCATTCTCGGCCGCGTTTCTGAAACTAATACACTAAAATTGCTGTATCTTCGTCGTTTTTGGTCCGATTTAAATAATTTCTTCACAGTATTTACTGGTTTTTTTGACGCTATAAGTCTGCATAATCCACAAAAATCATGACTGATCCTCATTATGCGCTATTTCTCCAATTCTCCACCCTACCTAAAGCTAAAGTAATGTGCTTGTGATGTTGCAGATGGCGGCTGACCCCGAACTGAAGAAGAAGCTGCTATCCGGCAGAAGAGTAGAACTAGCTGAAGAACTCAGTAAGTTTATTAACATTTATAAGCTTCTGTACTAGGAGCCTGGAGCTTGAATTTATACATTGTTAATGACAAGGGCTCGTTTCTTGTGGACTGCGAGAGGGAGCGCCAGACTGTTTCGTGACTAAATAACTGCTCGTGCTCTGGCTGGAGCGAGAGGAAGCGCCAGACTGTTTCATGCCACCCGTATTCTTTCATTTGTCCTATGCGTTCCAAAGCCGCAGTGATTCTTTCAATTTCTTTTTCTGTCTGTCAAGATCCTTTATCTCGGAAACGCGTGGAGGTATCAAGTTGAAATTAAAACCATACACTAAAATCTGCGGTGCCTTAAAGCTGTGAAAAAATCAAAGTTATAAGTTAACGAAAAAAAAAAATACGGCCGTTTATGTCGCAAAAAACGTGCATTTCGACACTCAAACGAATCAAAATTCATAGGGTACTTCCCGTTGACCCAGAATCCTGAAATTTGGCATAGAGTAAGATCTTATAGTATAGATTTAGGAATAAATCTAAAAACAGAAAATTTGTTGTTTAATCATAAAAAAAAAACTTTTTTTGCGAATCGATAAATCTTCGAGACTCCATTCGAGAATTGAACTAATCACATTATGTAGGTAAGTTTGTACGGAACCCTCAGTGCGCGAGTCCGACTCGCACTTGCCCAGTTTTTTTAAGTGAGAAATCATCCAATGACTTCTCCCGCTCTGGGGTGGAGCGAGAAGGCGTGTCATAATTTTACCAACTAAAATCCACCTGTGTTCTGTACTTGCCCTTTGCGTTTCCTGCCCACGGTAGCCCTTTCAGAAACTCCCCGTGGCCCTAGCGTGCATCGGCCCTAATGGGTCCCGACTATATTGCTGAGATATATATCTTGCGTGCATAGAACATAACGCGCCGTCGTCCCGAGCTCAGTTCTTACCAGACAGTGAGCTACCCATTGATCGCCGTCCGCAAGCCCGCGCTAACGGTAGCCAGGGATTGTTCTGATTGCCTTTGACGCAAACAGTAGCTCTATACTCCATCTGTTTGGGTAATTAACTAAATGAAAACAATCTTGACAGGTCTTTTTTATCTAAAAGTTGTCTAAAAATGTTTACAAGTTGTTATTTACTTATACCGATGTTCGGTAATAATCTTTGTATGTCTTTTATACGATTTTTTTTTTTAATAAAAAGACATTACAGGATTGTTTACGTTTAGTTAACTACCTAAACAAATGGAGTATAGAACGTTACAGAAATTCCCTGTTTGGGTAATACAGGGATTATACTAATAATAATAATTTATTATACCAGAAAAATATACACAATTTGTCTATAAACAATTTAAATTTACACGAGACAGTCACAATTATGCTTAATTTTGCATCTACTGCCCAACTAGGCTAGGTGCCTGTATTTCGGAACGCAGTACCTCAAACCCAGGATCTGGGTCTGCAAATACGATCTCAAGAAAATGAAGACAATGTTTCCATTAATACAAGTACAGGAATTTTAAATAATAGAACAAATTAAGTGTTAGATGGTGTGTCGGATTTATATCAACTATCCTTTTACTTTCAGATTCCTATGAGTAATAATTTATGAATCTAATATCAATATTTTCTTCCACAGAGAAAGTAAGACAAGTCCAAGAGAAATTAGAAGAGTTTATAGAAGCGCTTAACAAGGAGAAATAGTCGTTAGTTGTATATTGTAGTTATATTATGTATGTACGTGAATACATAGGGGTTGCGTCGCCAATGCGGGCCGTACGCGGACCTAACCTTGTTCTAATCTAACTGTATTTTATTTTTTGTAGTGGGTAATCATCTAATGACTTTTCCCACTCTAGGATGGAGCAGGAGGGTGTGTCAGACTAACAGACTAAAACCACACCTGTGACCTCCAGTTGCCCTATGCGATCTAGTGGTACGGGGAAATATAACTACCGTAAAACGGGGTAAATAGAAACAAAATTTTGATTGGTTTTTCACTTTGATATCTTATTATCGGCTTCTAACAAAGCATCGACTTTTTAGAATAACAATTCATTAGTAAATTGATTCAGTTAGATGCTGCAAAAAAAATATTCAAAAATCGTGAGAATACCCTTTGAAGTTTTGTTTCTATTCACCCCATTTGACTGTATGATAATAATACGATGTTTCGAATGTAGCAACCTGGGGCCCAAGTCTGCTATTTTTATAAATTCGTCATTCCAACACGATCCCATTGTCATTTCGCTAAAAGTTCGTAATCTGCTAATTAATAATGATAGATCATTGATTGGTCAACGGTCTCGTAATAGAGTTGTGGTAGAATGACAATATCGAGCTTATTAAAAGCAATGACTGCACAATGACGTTTTAATGGTAGGTCACTGATCAAAGGAACTGTCAAAATTTTAGCAGATTACCGCATACGTCAGATATTCATTTGTCAATATGTACATGATTACCATTCTATGCCACTTCTTTCAATGGAGTGTCAGTGGTTGACCATTGGAAAGTCATAATGACGCCATTATATTAGTAGATTACTAAACTTGTCAAAATCAACAATTATGAAATCAAAGATAGACCATTCTGACACTATTGTAATAGCAGACTTGAGGCCCTGGAGTCGGGAATCTACCCCTTGATGATATGTGCATAAAAGTGTGCACACTACAGTTAAACATCTGCCTAAAATGTTGTGTTATTAATTTAAAGACCACCGCGTCAAGACAGCAAAAAATGCTCTTGGTGGCAACTGTTTTGGTATAATAATAATAATAATAATAATATAATATTCACAGAACTATCACACAACGCCATCTAGTCCCAAGCTAAGCAGAGCTTGTGTTATGAGTACTAGACAACTGATAAACATACTTAAATATTTCTAAATACATACATATTATATATAAATTACACCCAGACACAGAACAAATGATTGTGCTCATCACACAAACATTTGTCCGGGGTGGGAATCGAACCCACGACCTCCGGCATAGCAGTCAGGGCCACTAACCACTAGACCAACAGGCCAGTCAGATCAGGTATGGTTATGTAAAGAGGAGGAATGAAACGCATGTTACTAAAAGAGTTATGAGTTCCTATTTATAGAAAAGATGGATGGATTGTGTGAGAAATGATATGAAAAATAAGGGGGTTAGTGATAGCGTAACGAGTGACAGGACAGGACAGGAGAATGGAATAAAAAAACGTGTTGCACCCCCAAAAATACAGGACTAATTCCGCGGAGTCTACACTGTTACTGTTCTCACATTCACATTATAAAAAGAGCCTATAAAAAAAAACAGGCGGGTGTACACCTTTCTCGTCTATCGGTATTTTTATTAGTAAAAACAATATCAAAATCCGTTGCGTGGTTCAGAAGCGTAGAGACAAACAGGCCAACGCTACGTCTGCGCGGAAGCTCGCTTGGGCTCGGGCCGCGTGACTATGCGCGTGTGTGGTATGCCTGTCTGTGCAGTGTTGCTAGGTCAACTTTAACGGTATGCATGTAGTCGTGTCGATGGAGAACTTTATTATTCGCGCGGATCGTGCAGGCGACCGCTTAACGCAGCGTCGGCCCTTAGCAAAGAGATTGTTTTGTAAACGAGAAGCCGGCCATATGGCTAGTGTTATCAATCGCATTTTCAGTTATCACCACTGTACAATCGTAAACAGAAATGTATGGTTGTTTTAATTTATTATTTTGTATGTATTTGTGTTAGTGAAAATGTCGGATTAGTTCACTAAACGATTGTACAGTGGTAGTAGTTTTAACTGCGTTTTCAAATGTTAATTGGTTTAACGTTTAAACCGCCTACGTCGGTTATCACTCGCATTTATTTCGACAGGGTCGCACATCCACGACCAAATACTCCATCTCGTCAGCTCTTCTGTCACCTATGGGGATTGAACGGCTAAACAAGATGGAGTACCCAGTCGCGAACAGACGACCCTGGCGAATAGGACACGAAAACACTTGTCGGACCGATCCGACGCAAGCGGTTAAAGGGTTAATGTTTCATCCACACAACTGGGGCCCTACCACCTTAACGTGATCTATTTGACGAGCTAAACTGAACTATTAAAGGATTGGAGCTATAGAGGGTGTACAGCTCCATTCCCTGTTCTCGAAGTTTGCCGACCGCTCCCGAAGTTTGTCGACCGCTCCCGAAGATTGCCGACCGCTTCCGAAGCTTTGCGCGCTTTCCGCCCTAAGCTTACTATGGCTATGTCAATGGTGACTGTTTTTGAGTTAAATATTATTACTCGATTCCCAAATTATGCCTTTGTTATGCATTATATACTACTAGTTCGTAATGATAATATTGTTATAACTGTTTTTAAACTTATGATAGTTTATACAAAGATTATAATTGTAATGTTACCCATATCTCTTGTACTAATGTACTGATACTTTATTTTAATCATGTAATCGTCTGATTTTCCATGAACTTTCTCATTTTTCACTATTTTAATTCCGAAATCTGTAATTTCTTGTTATACTCTATACTTTCACGAACTGTTTTATCCTCATATCACATTATTTACTTACCCATCATAGTCCATTGATGCTCATTTCATGAAGTGAAGTTAAAGTTTTGTAATTGTTTTGTTCAGTTAAACTAGTAACTATAATTTTGCGTTTAATATTTTTAATATGCAGTACGTATAATCTATTTATAATGAAAACGTCTTTCCAAATGGTTTAGACATTGAAAATGTACATACTTGGATGTTTTGGCGCCAAAATCAGAATTAAACCCGCCATCTTGTTTTTCAATACAATTTTCATTCCAGAGACAAATTCATAAATCTGCCCTCTACAAGCTAATAGTCCTGTTATATAACATAATTATTCACATTTTAAATTACGCACAAAAAATCAGCGCTGAATCATAGCAGTAAAAAAAACTTAACCTTTTTTTTTATTTTATTTATTTATCTCGGAACATTTACACCACTAATTTTTAATTAGTAGGGCTTATTAGAAAAAGTCTTGTCATTATTTAAGTAAAGGCTCAATAAATAATATTTGTATACAGCAAAGTTATTAACGTTTGTTTATATTCTAAATTGTTACTCAATTTATGGAAATATTATACAGGCTATTGATTATGAATCATAGTGTGAATGGCGATCAAAGTGGAAAAACACTGCGCGTAGTATTTTCTAGTAGCAATTGTTAAGAATGATTGATTCAATTTGAATTTACCAATTATGACCAAATTCCGTGGACAATTTTGGGATTTCGTTTTTTTTTACTTTTGTCGTCAGGATAGAGCACCATTTTTTTTGTACTAATTAAAAAATTGGCGTGTAGAAGCAAAAAAAAAATTCTACGATCGATGAACCATTTTCAACTTTTTAGGGCAAAATTTTTATACCAACAATGCCATATCATTTTAGCGCCAAACATTTGTATAGCACTGTATGTCTTTAGTCAATAAAAAGGAAAACTTTCCTTTATGAAGAGAATCTAAAATGATATTTTTCACAATAGAAACTTGCGCATTTCTGCATTGGCGATGGGCCTGCTACGTTGTATTATTTCGTTATTAATTTAACTGCTTGATCTAAGTTGTCTTTTAATAAACTGTTAAGAAAATGAAACGAGTTTTATTTGTTAAACATTTATTAATTACGTAAAAATAAAATGTTATTTATAACAGTGTTTAAAAATGCTTACGCTACTTATAACAGCAAAGTATAAAAATATTGTGTTATGTTAGCATTAACAGTAGAAAAAATATAACTTTTAACAGAAAATATAAAATTATGGTGATGGTATGAATTGTGTTTGTGATTCCGCGAGTGTAGCAAATGTGATGTTTAATTTGAAGCAGTATCACTGCTATAAAATGTGAAAATATCACGTGTTCACTCGTGTTCCATTGATTAAGAGAGATTCAAAAGAGCACTTGATCTTTTACTACATCAGGAGTATTGTTTAGGTAGGTTCGTTAGATAGTTAACTACCTGCATATATATATATTTTTTTATTTTTTTATTCTTGATAGGTTCGCACTTGACCGCTAACTCACCTGATGGAAAGCGACGATGCGGTCGACGATGGAGCGCGCTTACCTAGAAGTAACCTATTCACTCTTGACTTAAAGATTCCCGGGTTGTAACCATCAGGAAAAACAAATTCCGGCAAGGAATTTCACTCCTTAGCTGTACGCACTATGAATGTGTTCCCAAAACGTTTTGTGCGTATAGATGCGATGGGTGATGATATATTTTAAATCTATCCTTTTTTTCAGCTTTTCTGACAACCGCTCTGACAAATTCTATCACTGATGTTGTTTAAATATTATTATTATTATTTTAATACTTTTTAAAAGTGTACAATCTACGTATAATAAAGTTGCAACTTCCGAGCCATGCTCGATCTAAATAACGAAGACATTTTTTATCTATGCGAAGAGTTCGGCATGTACAAAAATCTTAATATCTTTGTCCTCAACCATTTGTTCTTCAATTTCTTTCCTCGTGACCTCCTCGATTTCGTACCGAACTTCTGCAAGAACATACACCGCCAAACGACGCTGAATACCAACGCCTTCTGCCAGGATACCTTTGATAATCGATCCGGTCAACTTGGCTTTCGAACTAGCGTACGACGTGAAGTTGTCACGCAAGTAATCTTCCAAAGCAGCAGTGTACAATTCTATTATAGAGTCGAAGTATGTGCTCACAAGTTCAGCCACCTCCTTCACTATATATCTGCCGAACACGAAGCCCACAGCCTCCACACCCTCCGACTTCCTCCTCTTCGGATCTGCGAAAACTTCAGGCATCTGCTTCATACTCTGTCTTACAGCTTTGAAATACAACATTGTTAAATGTATCTTTATATACTTTTTAAAGTGTTCCTCTTTTGGCAAAAACTTTTGCATCCAAGTTAAGAACCTCTCAATGACTAACAAACACGCCGAGTATTTTGGGTCAAAAAACGCTGAATTGTATAGTAAGCTCTCTAACACTTGATCGAGTCTTTGATCAAAATAAGATTCCTTTTCAGATTGCAGCTGATCTAAACGCTCTAAAAACCGATTGCCTATCTTCGTGAATCTTCTTTCAACATCCTCCTCATTTCTGGACAGCAGCAAGTACCTGACGAAAATAGAGGGGTAAGGTATCGCTGCAACATCCTTATCAGTATTTTCTAGAATCTGTAGCAATATGTCTTCCACAGCCTCATCGATTTTGGGAAGAAGTAGAGATATATCACAAAGCACATCATCGGCATTGGAGCGGGCAACTTTGTTGATAGCTATGTACAAGGTAACGCAGTAGTCAGGTTTGATGGCAGACGGGATCCAGTTGGTGTTTCCGAGGAGTTGACGAAGCCTCTCGCGGGGCACTAGGTCTACACTGGAGAACAGAGGCTTAACGATATCCCATACTGCAGAGTCAGCATTAGCGCCGAGACGACGGAAGTACGGTAACGCAGTATGTAACGCCACCACGGGACGCAATTTCGCTGCCGATGTGAAGGTCTCGAGTAATAACTCCCTCGGCCCAGTAGATCGCATGCTCAGTGCTAAGGCTACTCTCACAGTGCGTCGTTCAGTCGCTAACGCTCGGGTGAACGCAGCTCTGTCTATTTCTCGGCAGCGCATCGCTCGCGTCGCGACAGCTTTCACTCCAGTCTTGCGCCAGCCCCACTCCGCCAAGTTGACGACAGGTCGGGTGCGGTGTGCGCAGGCCCTCAGCTCCGCCGCAAACTTTGCGCTTTCTTTACCCGCTGCGTCAAACCCACGCAGCTCTTTTTCATAGTTCTGATACACGAGACTTGCTAACGGTCGTGCCAGCTTTACATTCTTTACTTTTTCAATCTGTTGTAAAGGTATCTTTTCTTTTATTGTCGTTCTGAGATCTACTGTAAAATCGTGTTTTTTAAAGTACACTACCAGCTTCGACGTAAAGCTATCGAAGCTAGTACGACGAGCAGCCAATATATCGACAACTTTCTTGCTTTCGAGGACAGACAGATCATGCCGCAACGCATTTACTAAAGCCGCTTCATCTTTTAGGAATTTCATGTTTAGTCGCAGTAGCTCGCGTCGTGCAATCCTTGCATTATAAAGCTTCTGCAGCACAGGGCGTGCGATGTCAGCGTCACGTGAAGCTAAATCCACGGCTGCCTTCACTGCTGATGAGGTTGGCTCAACTCGAATGCGGTATAGTTTCAGAACATCTAGTAACTGACCGAGGCGCTCCGCGGCGACGGCAGGTTCCACGTCGATGGCGGCAGCTGCCAACATGTTTTGGAGACCGTTAGCTACATGCGTTCGCTCATCTCCCTTGAGGGAATACTCAGTTAGCGTGGAAAAATCTTTTAAAAATGCATCACGAACGGCCTGTTCGCATTCCCCAGCTAATAACTGGCGAATCACAACGCAGTGCAGTCCCTCACGGCACGCGGCTTCAGATGGTGCGCCATCGAGTCCGAGTCCGTGTCCAAAATCTTGCAAATTTTTCCAGTCATCTGCAGGCAGACGCCAGACGTTAGCGCGCTTGACGAGGCTGCGCAGTATGGAGGCGCGAGTGTGCGGGGGCTCGTTACTATGCTTCGCAGCGAGGTTCAGCACAGCAGACACTGCGTCAGTGCGGCCACCGCTCTTGCTCACTAAAACAAGGAAAATATCGCGCCGCCTGTCCGCAGACCCTGTAGCACCCAATCGTTGTCCCAATTCGTGAAGCGCACGCTCAAAACCAATGAAACGAAACTCATCGAACAATCTGTCTAAATCAGTTTTCATCTGTATCTCGCAATCTTCTAGTTGATCATCATAATACGCACATTTCATCGCACAACGAGCCATCATTGGCATACGTAACATGTCATATCGGTCATTCCCGCAGACAGGCATGAAATTCTGGTCATCAAAGACATGCGAACCGGTGTCGGGCAACGACGGGGGAGCAGGTATCTCATACGGCCATTTGTCTTCACAGTCACCGACGTCTTTATCAACAAACACCCGTTTCTTGAACGCCGCTCTCTTTTCAGGACTCAGCCTCTTTATTAGTGGTTCCACAACTTTGTACTCGAACCATTGCTTCAAGTAGCTTGCTCGTGCTAACTTTAGCACTACTTCCTGACACTCCTCCACACTGAGTCGAGCAGCAACAGTCGGGATGTGTAGGAAATACGCAACGTACAGCTCCAACTTATTTGTGAATCTAGTTTTGTGGTTGCGTAGGATGTAGTCAGTCGCCAAAGGACCGAGTCTGTTGAAGCTGTTCGTATTGAAATACTTCTCCGTAATGTATAGGAACACATCTGCATCTAACTTTAGCACACACTTCACACTGTTGTAGTAAGACTGATCTCGTTCAAGATAGCGGGTGGTCAGATCTTCATCTTTCGCCAACGAATCAAAATATATTTTGGCAACTCCAGGACATTTTTCACACAAAACTTTTAATGACTGAGTTGTTAATTTAGTTAATATCTTGGGAGCCTCTTCCAATATGAGCTGATGACTGCAGCGACTAAGAAACTTTATGGCAAACTCAAATGTGTTCTCTTTGTAGTGCTGATAGAACTCCTCACACATTGCTGGATCCCTTAGATTGATGTAAAGCCAGTGCTTCATTTTAGTAACTGCTGGTTTGATCATTTCCGGGAAAATAATGTCTTCCAAGTATTTAGGGTTAATAATGTCACGGTGATCTATAAGCCATGTTGCTTTCAAGGCTCTGCTCACGTATAACATGTCATCATCTTTTAAACTTCGGATTATGTAGTCTACATATTTGAGTTCTCTGGCAAGGTCTATTTTAAAGAAGCGATCGACTGGAGAGTCTTCGGGCAGGGCCTCAACTTCCTGGAGTGAAACACCATGCTTTTTAGCCTGATGCACTAAGGAGTTGAGACGTTGGTGCCGCTGGCCTAGATTGTCTCCCTCCAACGATATAGGTGGAAACAGCGCCATCTGTAGGAAAATATTATACATAAATTTCTTATGGCTCAAAAATTTATATTGTCTCACAATTAATAAAATAAAAAAAGACTATTAAGGAAATAGATTGAACAGCTTACAATCTGCCTAAACTACGTTGATGTCTTGATAGCCCAATGGTTAAGGTACTCGCCTCTCATGGATTAAGTTGTGGGTTCGAAATCGGGCAAGTATCAATGTGAATTTTTTAATTCTTATACACTCTAAGTTCATCTCGGACGTTACTGGCACCCCGTGTCTCAATAAGCACATAAAGTTGTTGGTCCCAGTTATCATGCGTAGATCTTCAACGGTTGTTACAGGTAGTCCGATTCCAGAAAGACTGACCATCAGTATCCAAGAAGTACTGTGTTGCCCAGTTACTATGTTGTGGAAGTCTTCCCAACATGGTGGGGTCGGCTTCCAGTGTATCAGAATACAGCTGAGTAGGTACCAGTATAGACCAGAGGACTACAGGCTCAGCCCCATCAAGGCCATACTGGGACTCATGAGGAAGGTGCACGGAGGGCTGGGAATTGAGTAGAAGGGAGGGGGATTAGCACAAAAGATCCAGAAGGGTCGAAGTGCTCTGGTTTCAGGGCCAGCCCCACTATAAGATAAGGTACCAGTATTTTACATGAAATAACTGACCACTCTGAATAACCTCCACACAATAAACCTGATGACAGGTGTCAGATTTTTAAAGATTTACAAATGGCACAGGGAATCAATGGCTGAGTGTGCTTTTTGAAACACAAAAGGCCTTCAGTATATGTGATGAATGGTCACCCAGAGACGGACCTCAGCAAGCAGTATATAACGTCAAAGATTGAATACTTAATGCAGCTGTTTTTTTCAATCCCCTAACTCCTCAAACAGCTTATAAAATTGTATTTTTATTTAAGTATATCTAAGCATTTTTAGTTAATGATTTTTTTTATTAGATACAGTCTGCTGGCAGAGCAGCAGTGAAGGCTTAGTAATAGCATTCTGATGGTTACCCATTGGGTAGAAATGCTTGTATTTTTTTTTGTTGACCGATTTAAATGAATTTGGGAACAGTAGTAAGTAGTAGTTTGGGAACGGGAAAATAATTCCATTTTCAAATAATAGCAGCTAAATTCTCTGGTAGATATTCCAAGATATTCGATTAAAGAGTAAGTTATCATTGCAGGTTTGTTTGTAATTAATTACTATTTGCCTTGTAGATTTTTTTCTGTATTGTGTTTTAAGTCAACATAATGTAAGCTATACGTAATTGAAGGTTACATACATACGTACATTACTTTCCCCAAATTTCATAAAATACTTAAATTGGTAACAGGTTTGTAGTACTGTCAAAAATATACAATAGAGTAGGTAGGTAGGTACTTTATCCTTGTAAAAAAATAGAAGATAAAAACAATTTTTTTGTGACATCAGATTTGCTTGTGGCTTGTTGTTGGCGCATTTGTTAGTAGTTGATGGTGGCAAGGACATGCCAAATAAATAACACAAAATCCTACCTTTTCCTTAAAATATCCAACGACGCAGCACTCAGTTTTGTATTAGCGGTAAAATAAACAAGAAACAAGTGAAATATAATTAATATTGATAGGTAACCAAATTATGGATTATCTGTACTATTATAGCTGTCACCGGCTATTTGACCTTGTTATTATTTTAGAAATGATCACATGTTTAATTTCATTTGACACACCCAATAACCCAAAAATGTCTCATCGCCTCTGTGTTTTTATGATAATTTTCACATTTAAAAAAAATTAAACGAAAGAATTGTTTTTACCTTTAATTTGTAAGTTCGAAAATCGCAAAATCAGGAATGAGAGTGAGTAACCCTAGTGTAGACCAGGCATTAAAAAAAAAAAACTGGTAACACAAACACAGCTGCACAGCTGTGTGCACAGCGCCCTGTCATAACGGAGTTTTTGCCTTTTTTTGGCGGGATTTCTGCGAGAGAAGTTCAATAGCTAACTAGCTGTTTTAATCATTCGCAAATTGATTCCTATTGGATATTGTGATGTAAAATTGGTGTAGTTTTGTGTCTCAACGGAATCATTGAAACAGCGCGATCTCGCTAAAATGAAGCTGAGAATTTTATTGTAGTTCAGCGAACTTTGCCGAAAAGTTTGACTTGACTGTTTGACACATTTGATACCAAATACTTCAAAAACATTAGAATTTATACAAGGTACAGTTGTGAATCTGCAAAAAAAATCTGGAGACAATTATGTTAGTAATTCTCGGCCCCAATCAACAATAAATAAAATGGATACCAACCTATATAGGTATTTTTTTTAATATTGTTATTTACGGAAATCGGTAAAAGCATTTCGTTGAGTAAGTGGGCGGAACTTCGTACAGGCTGTCGCACGCACCAGTGACAGAACGTGCGATAAACCGCAACGGCTGATTCTATTTTTCTGCAGAGGTTTATTAAGGACTAGTGTTGCAACAGAACTCTGCTTCCGTTTCCGCAAAATTTATCTCTATAGAAAGAATACGAGAAACGCGGGTGTGGGGGGCGCGTGGATGACGGCACAAATCGGAAGAGGCGCGGGGGGGGGGCGCGGTACACAAACATGTCGAGTTTCTTTATTAATATAATTTTTTTGGTTCATTCTGCGTATCACCGCGCCTCGCGACGTGTTTACGAAGTAAGCTTTCTGTTACTTTCAAAAAATAAAATTGTACTTTTTCTTCATAGTATTCTGTACTATGTATACGTGTAAACGGAAGCAAAAGTGTGACCGCTTCCGTTTCCGCAAGTATTTACTGTTGACATCTGTTTCCGTTTCCGCTTCCGTTAAGACACTTCCGTTGCATCACTATTATGGGCATCCAACTCGACATATATTTTCACTGTTTTTCATACAACCGCTCTTACGCGATTATGACGTTATTACACATTTTTCATTAGATATTTTGGAAACACGTCTCTTGTGGATATTTTATAGGCTTCTATTGAAATCAATAGAGTAAAACTAATCCAGTAAAGACCTCTGTGCTGTGCTCACGTGTAAACGCACCTTAAGAACGGGAGATGAGCGGGGGGAGTGAGGGAGACAAAAATATAGAGTTACCGAGTCGTTGATGTTTCTTTTTCTCTCTCTGTCAGCGGTAGCCGGTACCTAGATAGTTTCGTTTTGTGCCTTTAGCACTCAAAGTCAAAGTTTACAAAAATTTTGACTTGAGCCCTATGTAAAAATCATAATATGTTGATAATGTCAAATAGGAACCTATAATAAAAAAGGTACCGAAGAGTAGGCTTCAGAAAGTCACTGAGCAAGGGCCTTAACCCATTCATTGCCACTTAAATTTTAAAAACATCACCTGGGTGCCACTTGATATTTTTAATGATTATAATAGAAAATACGTAATAAAATGTGTTTTTAAATTTAAGAAAAATCCTAAATAAAAAAAACCCACCCAAAAATGGTAAACGCAACAAATGCGTTGGTGGCACTGGTAAAAGAATTTAAATCGTAAGTGCCAATAGCCGGGTCCACACCGGACGATCCATCGCGCTCCGATCGCGCGCGGCAGCAGCGCGATCCAAAGATGCAGGCGGTGTGGACGTGCCGTGCGCGATCCATGCGCACGTATTGGAGCGCGCGCTCCCTACCTCGCGCGATCCGTGTGCGGTCGGTTTTTGTGCCAGCCTCAAAGGTGCCTCAGTTGCGTGATGCGCGCGGTGTGGACGGTTGTGTTGGTTCGCGCGATCCACCTCGCCATGGACATCTCAGAAAGTCGCCGTTTGATATCGCTTTATAAAGAATTTAAATGTTTATGGGATCCCAAAGATTCTAATTACACCAATAGAGGTGTTAGAGATGATGCTTGGCGTCAGATTTCTCGTGAAATGGGGAATAAGTCGATCGAGAACCTAAAGAAAAAAATGCGATCTCTGGCGGGAGGCTACAGAAGGGAGAAACACAGAGAGAAGCAAAGCCGTATAACTGGATCCGGTAAGAAAACAAAGCTACTTTTTATCTGTAGGTATTAAAATTATATATTTTATTATAAGTAATTACATCATAATATTTACTGTGGATTTCACGTGATTTCGCTTTTTACATTTAAGCTGTTAGAAATACACGTGGTTATTTTAATGAGTAACTTGTTTATTTCAGGTGCTCAAGATACATATAAATCAAAGTGGTTTGCGTATGATGACTTCGACTTTATGGCGGATAAAAATGAACCCGGAACCACACGCGATACATTGGAACATGTGAGCTATTAGTTTACTGATATTCATTTTGCCAAACTATTGTATGGTTTGTAACAAAGTGTCTTGCTAAGTGGGACCGTATTGTAGTGGCATTTTCTGTTGCTCTTCTTGGTACGACGGCCATCGGTTGTAGCGATTGTGATGGCGGTTCATTTCGCCAGCTTCCAGGTATTACATCTCCATTCTCCTGTACTGTATCAAACGTTCCTGGCGATATAAAGTTAGGATTACTGCGTAAGTAGTTATATAGATGAACCGTTGCCAGCACGACTTTAGTCGCAGTTTCTGGTTCCAAAAGCATAGGTTTACGCAGGACTCTGTAGACAGAACTAAGTACTCCAAACGCGTTTTCAACTACTCTACGTGCTCTTGACAGTCGGTAGTTGAAAATTCTTTCACAAGAACCCCTTTCCCGTGTACCATCGTATGGTTTCATAGTATAATCATTAAGCTGAAAAGCTTTATCACCTAGTATATAATAGGGTACCTCAATTTTATAGGGAACTTGCAATATCTCCGGTGGAGGAATATTTAGCTCTTTTTTTTCAAGTTTTTTATATAAATTTGTGCTTTTGAACACGCCTCCATCTGATATTCTGCCTTTAGTCCCAACATTCACATACAGGAACCTATAATTTGCATCTACTAATGCAAAAAGAACAATACTAGGAAATAATTTGTAATTATCAAAGTCGTTGCCACTATTAAAAGGCGATTGTATAGCGACGTGTTTGCCGTCCATCGCTCCTATCACGTGTGGGAAATTCCACTTATTCTCGAATTGCTGAGAAACTGTACGCCATTCTTCTTTAGTTGACGGCACCTGAAAATAAAGGAGATCTTAATTATAATATAAAGCTGAAAATAAGAATAAGCAGTAAATAGTAATAATAATTGTTGTTACAGGTAGAATCTGATACGACTGAAGGGGAACTTGAAGTTAATACTACAGTGAGCGAAAACGAGAACAGTAACATTACTAGTGACACACAACCGGAGAGAGCCAACCACCACACAGATCAGAGTAGAGAGCAGAATGATCAGAATGCACAATCCAGTGTCCAAACAACAAACAAAAGAACAAAAAAAAGAAAGAAAACTACTTCTAATAATGCAGATGACATATCAGATGAAACTCTTTCAGAGGCTTTCCAACTTTTGCAACAATGTGCTCAGCCACCACAACCGGAAACTGATTCTTACATTGCTTTCGGGCAGTATACAGGGTGTCCCGTAAATAATGGATCAAACGTAACGGGTAGGTAGCTTACCTAATTTCCAACAACTAATTTGAATATTAAAAATAAAACCGTTACAGTAACCAAGATATTAATTTTTTTTCGAATTTTACCATTTTGTCTTCCAGAATTAAGTTTTTTTAATGCTGTTGCTGCAAATGATGACATTTTTAGGTATGATTTTTATTTAACATTTCTGAATAGCTTACTAATGTTATAAGATACCATTTTTTTGAATACCGTTTTATTTGCCTTAGAAAAAAAATCTTGAGTTAAAAAGTTTTTTCTTTACGATGTTAGGACCAAAATTGAAAAAATTCTCCTGTAAAAAAAATGTATGACACCGAAGACCACCATTATTTTAAGCTGTTGATCCCCGCACGAACGCCGGCGGTCGTGCGCTATTGTCTTACTATTGTGTCTCTAATTACGCTACTCAAGAAGTTAAAAACTTGTACATTTAATAAGGTTTGCAAATTGGTATAAAACTTACGTCTAGTCCTTATCGTTACAAAGATATTGCTATGAATGTGATGAAGAAGACAGAAAATAAATTAAATTGGTACTATTCCATTTTTTCCTTTTCGTAATGGCTTATGCTTGAATGCTTGTAATCGAAGCAGGTAGTTAAGCGGCTAGCATAATTCCGAGTTCCGACCCGATGACGTCATCTGTCGGGAATTTGGGACCGCTACCTGTGGCGGAGTTGCACCTCAGTCAGTGTGAAAGGGATAGATAGCGCCGCTTTTTGGTAAATCGGTATGAAGTTGCGCAGGTTCTTTTGTTCTTTCCTGCGCCCTTTACTCGTACAGGCTTCATTGTTGCTTGATTTTATTAGTTTAGTTCTAACTAGTCTCTCTTCGAGTTGCTACGTCAGACAACTTTCGCTCCCGCTCAGTGGCTCGGTGTTTTCTTCTGTAAAATTTGACTTGTGCTGTGTATTTGGACTTTGCTTTGCCTATCGATTTGGAACTCTTTGCGTATTGGACTAACGACTTGGCGATCCTACGGACTCCGAAAACATTCGTTTATGTGTGCTTGTACGTGTGTGCAGTAGCGCTAAAACCTTATTCAGCCCAATGCCTCGTTATGAGTACACGCCACGGCAATACGTCGAAATGCATTTTATCTACGGAGAAGCAAGAGGTAATGCCAGGGCGGCTGCAAGATTGTACTGTGAAAGATACCCGAACCTGGTTCGTTATCCCGATTATCGCGTCTTTATTAGAGTGCATAACGCGCTTCTTGAGGGCAGAATTCTTGGCACCGGAGTTGGTGGTACTAGTGAAGGACGACCGCGACAAGTTAATGACCAAGTCATTCTTCGAGAAATCGAGGAAGATCCGTCAGTCTCCGTTCGCGTCATAGCGCGACGCGTAGGAATTTCTAGATCGACGGTGCATCGAGTGCTACAACGGTGCGATTGCACCCATATCACGTGCAACGTGTTCAAACGGTGACGTCGCGTGATTACCAGCCAAGAATAGAATTTTGCCAAAGGATGCTTAGAATGATTCGGGCGGACCCGCAGTTTTTTAACAAGATTTTATGGAGTGACGAGTCTTCATGCCGCCGAGATGGATATTTAAATTTGCATAATTTGCACAGTTGGCAGCTGATAAACCCACATTTGATGCGAGAGGACAGGAGCCAACATCAATTTAAAATAAATTTATGGGCGGGAACAATCAATGGGCAAATAATAGGGCCCTTTGAACTACCAGCTACTCTAAACGCCGAATATTATCTCCATTTTTTAAGGAATGAGTTGCCAAGGTTATTAGAAAACGTTCCAGAAGACGTACGGCAATCAATGTGGTTGCAAAATGATGGGTACCCCGCTCACTATGCGACGGCAGTAAGGGCGCACCTTGATGAAAGTTATCCGGACAGATGGATCGGCCGATTAGGACCAATTTTGTGGCCTCCGCGATCTCCGGATTTAAATCCCCTAGATTTTTTTTACTGGGGATGTTTAAAAGACAGGGTCTACAAGAAACCAATAACGTCGGAAGAAGAATTACGACAGCGCATCCAATCTGCTGCATCAGAAATAAACCAAAGCCGTTTTGTCCGTCGGATAAGAGCTTCCTTTATTAGGAGATGCAGACTTTGCATTTTTGTAGGGGGAAGGCAATTCGAACATTTATTGTAAAAACCAAATAAAACGATTTATTTGAACTAACTGTTTTTTTTAGTACGGCCTCCTAATTCTTTTCACACGCCTTAATAATTCAATGAACATTGCCTCTGTAATACTACAGTTACACATTTTAAAGAAAAAAGTTTAAATGTACACACTTTTTTATTTTTTTTTATTAACGATGATTTGGAGCACCTCTCAGATTCATAGCAATTATCTTTATAACGACAAGGACTAGAATGTACAACTTCATACCAATTTACCAAAAATACAAAAGCGGCGCTATCTATCCCCTTCACACTGACTGAGGTGCAACTCCGCCACAGGTAGCGGTCCCAAATTCCGGACAGATGACGTCATCGGGTCGGAATTATGCTAGCCGCTTAACTACCTGCTTCTATTACAAGCATTCAAGCATAAGCCATAACGAAAAGGAAAAAATTGGATAGTACCAATTTAATTTATTTTCTGTCTTCTTCATCACATTCATAGCAATATCTTTGTAACGATAAGGACTAGACGTAATTTTTATACGAATTTGCAAACCTTATTAAATGTACAAGTTTTTAAAATAATGGTCGTCTTCGGTGTCATACATTTTTTTTACAGGAGAAATTTTTCAATTTTGGTCCTAACATCGTAAAGAAAAAACTTTTCAACTCAAGATATTTTTTCTAAGGCAAATAAAACGGTATTCAAAAAAATGGTATCTTATAACATTAGTAAGCTATTCAGAAATGTTAAATAAAAATCATACCTAAAAATGTCATCATTTGCAGCAACAGCATTAAAAAAACTTAATTCTGGAAGACAAAATGGTAAAATTCGAAAAAATAATAATATCTTGGTTACTGTAACGGTTTTATTTTTAATATTCAAATTAGTTGTTGGAAATTAGGTAAGCTACCTACCCGTTACGTTTGATCCATTATTTACGGGACACCCTGTATATCTACTGAATTGCGGAAATATGATGCAGTAACATTAGTTAATGTCAAAAATGCTATATGCCAAATTATTTTTCAAGCTGACACAGGAAGATATGGGGATAGCAATTATGGATATTACACTAATTCATATCCTGGCACACCAATAGCATCCACTTCATCACAGTCCCAGTCTCTACAACCTCAAAATTATCCAGCTCCAATTCCACAGACATCACCGTCTGCTCATCTAGCCTCCAATTCATCGCAGTCCCAGTTTCTGAAACCTCAGGATTATTCACTTCCACAGTCACCACCGAATTAAATAAGTACCTACCTATATCATGTTTTCAAAAAATAATTAATAATTGTAAACATGTTACTTCTTTAAATTATGATTGTAATACACTACTTTTTTATTGAGTAATAAAGTATGGTTTTACTTACCTTTACATAATCATTTAACAGGTCAATGATGGCTTCACAAACTTCAGGAATAATTATCGATATAGACTGTTTGGAAATGCGGAACAGATACTGCAAACTGACGTACGAATCTCCAGTTGCTAAAAATCTCAATGTTAGTAATAATCTTTCCTTCACAGTAATGGCATCTCTATAATTTGTATCATTCTTTCTTAGCTTGTTATTTAATAATGAACACAATATCTCAAATTGATTAGCATTCATTCTTGCAAAATTGTGTTCAACTTTATCTGACACTAACTCTGCGTACAGCTGAGTCCCAGATTCCAAGCGATTTTTGTAAATTTGTTTCACCCAAAACCGTCGTTTTCTTTTTTGTGATTTTTTGCGCAAGCATTTAAGCAAAATAAAAGTTACTGCTGCAACGGCAAGACGCCGCCGTTGTACGTGTGACTCCATATCGTACAAGAGTTAGACTGGCTGAATCACGGATCGCCTTAGGATCGCTTGGAGCGCATATTTGGGATCGCAAGTTTCCAAGAGTGGATCGGCCTAACACGATCCACGATCCACGCTCCGCGATCCTGGATCGCGGATCGCGGGATCGATGGATCGTCCGGTGTGGACCCGGCTATTGAACACACCGTTTGCGTTGACGTTTGGATAGTATTATGCAACATGCTGGGAGACTGTTGATGCCCGATATGTCAATATACTTGCCGATCGATGTAATCTTTATTCATATAATCTATGTTTATTTATAATTTTATATTAATATTTCCTACTAATATTATAAATGCAAAACATTGTGTGTTTGTTACCGTACGTTTGCACTGCCGAAACATTTATAGGAAAGTATGTTGTGAACGCAAAATGCCGACGCTGACAGAATACTTTCTTTTGATTTGATAGTTTCTAACAAGTACCCTTGCCCATCCTCTAAGCGGCCACCAAATTTCATCCAAATTCGTCCAGCCGTTTATGCATGAAGAACGTCTGGACGAATTTCCAAATGTCATGCAGAATCGACGATTTTAATGGATTGCAGGTAAGTAAACAATATTTTAGTGGATAAATAGGTTAAAATTATAACAAAACAATATAAATGAAGATATATTTATTAATACAAAAAAAAAAAACACTAGATCCACGTCCAGAAGGATTACCATTGTAGATAATGTAATGATCTAGCAGTAAGTAAACCTCTGCATATTCTTCGTAATTTTCCGAAAATGACCTGTAAGCAAATAGAAAATAGCAGATAGTTAATTCGAATATTTGCTGTACTCAAAAAGTAGGTACAAATAGACAACATACTCGTACATTGGAAGAGAATCTGGATTTCTGATTTACATTCAAAGACAATTGTTTATTAAAAAAAACATGCTTAACAGACTCGTTAACACAGCCAGTATCAGTTTAATAATAGAATTATTCAAAATGCTGACATACAAAAAAAAACTGGGCAAGTGCGAGTCGGACTCGCGCACTGAGGGTTCCGTACAAACTTGAAAGGTAAATTGCGGTTTACGATTTATGACGTATTAAAAAAAACTACTTACTAGATCTCGTTAAAACCAATTTTCGGTGGAAGTTTGCATGGTAATGTACATCATATTTTTTTTTTTTTTGAGTATTATCATTCTCTTATTTTAGAAGTTACAGGCCCCCCCCCTGTAACTTCACTACTTTGGAAATGTCTCTCGCGCAAACTATTCAGTATAGAAAAAAATTATATTAAAAACCTCAATATCATTTTTGAAGACCTATCCATAGATACCCCACACGTATGGGTTTGATGAAAATAATTTTTTTGAGTTTCAGTTCTAAGTATGGGGAACCCCCAAAATTTATTGCTTTTTTTCTATTTTTGTGTGAAAATTTTAATGCGGTTCACAGAATACACCTACTTACCAATTTTCAACAGTATAGTTCTTATAGTTACGGAAAAAGTGGCTGTGACATACGGACGGACAGACAGACAGACATGACGAATCTATAAGGGTTCCGTTTTTTGCCATTTGGTTACGGAACCCTAAAAAAGTAGCTATAACCAGAAACTTTAAATGTTCGCACGAACTATGGAATGACCTGAGAGCAATTTTGTTTAAAGAAATATAAATTAAAAATCTGCTCTCCTACTCTTGACGGGATCAAGTTCACATCACGATCGAATTAATGTCAAAAATTTGTTAGTTTGATACTTTGGAAATCATTTCCATTTTTGACGTTAATTCAATTCGAACACGATCTCGTCGTTTGTAAGTACTGTTTCAAAAGATTTTAGCCTAAGGATGAATAGTATTATAAATCCCACTGTGGTAGTTCCACATCAATAAGTTTAATAAAAATCCTGTGGGTTCATAATTTAATCTTACATTTTTCAATCTGTCAAATATCGGCCAGCTTTCAAAATATTTAGTATGTAGGTAAGTAAATGTGTATTAATTTATAATAGATTAAAAAATACGTGCATACATTTTGGCGTGATTTGTTATGCATAAAACCATCCAAAAAAGATTTTCACTGCTATGCCAATGAACGCACCATATCCGTGCATGTGATTTTACTTTAAAAATACAAAATGAAACAGCGGAAAAAAATGATAAAATTAAAAACATTGCTTACCTATATCTCCCAATTCACAAATATACAATGAACACTTAATAAAACTTCAGTTATTTCAAAATTAAATTAGACCTTCACAGCACCAACCGTTTTTTCCTTACCAAAACAAGAATGACAGTTCGAAGCAAAAACCAACAGTATTTCCACATTTAAAAATTGTTTCTAGCCTTGAATGTTGCCAAATATTTAAATAAATTTCTATCATTTTTATGTAATGCCAATAAACTTCTTATAGTACACTCAACGCATATGGTACGTTGGTGGCATGAGGTACTTATCTTGATCAACGCAAATGGTACGTTGGTAGCAACGAATGGGTTAAGAGTACAGTGCGAAATATTCACTTTCTTGATTGGACCCTTATAGGATTTTCCGATGATACTTTTTTTTTTACCTTATTTTCGTTGAACTTGCAATGCCAACAGTAGAGTTTTTTCGTCGGACGGAATCTATTTTATCTCAGATTGTGTTGGCGTGCGTAAAAAGCCGCGGGCCGCCGGGGTGAGGTTTTCCGACTGGAGTTTTAGGCTTAAGTTCTTCTGCTGTCGCACTTTTCTAATAAGTTTCAGTAAATTGATGTATTATTATGAACATATAACCGTGATTATGTAACGTTTCTCTCCTGCCACTCGATCTATTTCAAAAGAATACAGCCTTGAGCGCAGCGCTGCCGCAGCCACGAAATCCAAATTGGTATTCTTCACTAAGCTGTGAGTAGCTACACTAGCGCTCAAGGCTATGACGGCTGTGAGTTGGAACTGCTCAACGGCGGCCAATTTGACAGTTTTTAATACAAGTATTGGTATTCCTTAAAGGCCGAAACTGCGTAAAGGGTCGCCCGCGCGGTCCCATGCAAAAGTGCTCCATTGCGGGGACCCGCGCGGGCAATCGTCGCGGGGAGCCGGGCCCCGCGCCCCCTTTTTGCTAGGTAGGTACGTAATAAATATTAAGTTCTCAGTGAACACGACTACATGCACACCGTTAAAATTTAACTAGCGACAATGCGCAGATAAGAATCCGGTTTTCGGTCCATCGCGTCGCACACGACACACACGACTGCTGCCCGTTGCGGGCGTCCGCTTTACGCATTCTCGGCCCTAAGAAAAAAAAGCTTAAGGTTTTTTTTTTATATCGTAGACGAGCACTAAGAGAGGATTTTCCAAAATTTACCCCTTATGAGGATGAAACAGGGGTCAAGTTAGTAAGGAGAAAACTACTTTAACGCGGCCGATGCCGCTGGCAGAAGTTAGTATTGACTTATGTCAGTTGAAATAAAATTTCCCATTGAAATCAATATGTACGTTTAATTAGGTAAAACGTACGTAATTATTTAGGTACAGTCAAATGGGGAGAATAGGAACACAAGTTTGAAGGGGATCTTCGCGATAATTAACATTTTTTCCCAGCATTTAAGTACAGACTCCTATGCTTTGAGAGAAATCTAAATATAAATATGCAGGGTGTCTTTAACATCGACGCAAAAAAGAATAGGTACCATGGATCCAGTATATGATTCTGGCCCCCAGTGGTGGAATTTTTCGGCGGTTTTATCATAATTTAAAAAATCGTTTGACGCTACTTACCCAATTAAACGTTCCTATTGATTTAATCATTTAGAAACATCCGGTGGGGATTGTTACTTATTTTTCCAAAAATCTCCACTAGCCTTTTATTGTTTAAGGTTTATTCCAGAAATCCCCACCAGTGGGGATTGTTATTTTTGTCTATTTTTTTTTTCATACCTTTACACATTGTATAATATATACTTGTTTGTGCAGTAGGTACTTTGTTCGCTCGGGGTTTAATGAATTAAATGGTATAGAGCGCCTGCTTGATTAGCTAGTGTAAAAAGTGGTAAAACAGTATTTTTTGAATTATTAATGAGTCCTTAATTGTTTTAATGCAGGTGAAATAAGTGCATAACTAATTTTAGTATGATTTTTTAGTTCTACATTTAAAACTGATTTTTATATTTAGAAAAGCATATATAATACCGATATTTTGGTTTTTTATTTATTTACACACCTACTTACATTAGGAGCGTTACTCGAAATTACGCGCTATTTGGCCAAAAAACATGATTTTCAAACCCGTTTATATCCATTAATGGTTTTTTGTATAAACATGTGACTCACCAATAACATTAGGAAATATTCTTGTATAAATAGTTAAGTATAATTTTATTTAAATTAATAGCACGCTTGTGAACTATATTCACATATGTAAATAGAGTTTTTTTAATTTTACTTTCAGAGCCAATTTCGAAGCTTGACAACTTCTACAGTTCTAATAGAATTAATAAACAAAAAATACATACCAATAACTAGAATCCTTAACAAAACAGTTATTGAAAAAAAAAAACATTGATTTAGTTTACTAATTAAGAAAATTAAAATAAAAACAATGTCAAATTATTAAGAAATTATGGGTAAATAAAATGATCATTAGCACTGATTTAACTTCCTTTTATCATTAAAATAAAAGCATAATCTGCCATTGAGGAACAAATAGGCCTAAAAGGTGCTGACTAAAAATAGGTACAACAGAAAAAAAAAACTACAAATAAATTATACTTATTACCTATAGATAATACCTTACTACACTTACATACCTTACTAACATAGTATATAAGACTTAGAACTATTTTAGTAACTTTTCACTTATATAACTAAAATGAATATTAATCAAGTCCCTCGTCTAACAGTTGCACATAAATCCTGCATTGCTTGGGCCTGACTTGTCCATGCTTCACTCATTGATTGGAAGATGTCTAGCATCTTTTGTTGGTTTTGAATGACAAGTTTTTCATTGTCCAAACGCTTTTCTTCAATAGCAACCAACCGCTCAGTTAGGCTTGCCAGCTGTGATTGCCTTGGTGAAGGTGGCGACTGCTGGTTCAGACGGCGTTGTTCCGGATCGATTTTTAGCCTCCTATGACCGGTACCACGCATTAGTGCTGCTATGCGTTCTTCTACTGCAGAGAGGACAAGCTCTTCCTCTACAGCACCACCACCTGTTTGCTGTCTGGCCATCCTAATTTGAATAGTTTTTCTTTTTAATGCTGCTTTTTTATCCTTCCAATACTAAAAAAGTACAGAATAATTTTAATTGGTGCACTCTTAATAGGCGTGGGCAAAGTGTATCATCTTTGCGATTAGAACATTTGCATCTGAATCTCTAAAGTGTTCCAAAACAGTGATATGTATCTTTTGGAACGTTGGCTCAAAAGGTACAAATGGAATATTTGAAACATCGGCTCACAAGATACAAATGGAACATTTGGAACATCGGCTCAAACATACAAACGGAACATTTTAAACCTTGGCTCACAAGATACAAACAGAACATTTGGAACAACGATACAAACACAGACACTGACTGTTTTGAATCGTGATATGTTACATTGTGCCATATACACCAACAGTTTTATTTAATTGAACTTTGATTTGAGAATAACAATTTAAAGCAGATGTTTTTAGTTCCGTTCATTAAAATTTATACTATTTACATTTTAATTTTAATTTTAAAAAGACTGCAGGTCACATAAAGTAAAGAGTGTTTCAGTGTCCCAATTGTTCCAAATGATGCATTTAGAACATTACTGCTGTTCCAATCTTTCGGAACAGTGAGTCGGTTCAGTAAAGAGTTACACACGCCTAACTCTTATGCAATGTGTCACACGGATATCTATCACATGTTTAATTAATACAAAATGCACATATTAGATCTTGAAATTTGTTCATAAATAAAAAAAAGTACACAAGCAAATTTATTGGAAGGAGAAACTTACTGGCTGACATATGACAATGCACAGCCAAAACTACTGGGACTAGCAGTGTGAAATTTTGCACAAGGTTTCCTGTTATGATGTAGGCTGGCACTAAGAGAGGATTTTCCAAAATTCACCCCTTAAGGGGATGAAACGGAGTTCCAAAGTTTGTATGGAAAACCTACTTTCATGCGGGTGTAGCTGCTGGCAGAAGCTAGTAAAAGATACAGCTAATCTGTAGATAGATGACAATTTGAGAATATGTGCAAGTTGTTACAAACCTTAGACCATTGCTGCCCACTTTTAATGCAGCCGCTCTGATCACTATTTAGCTTGGCAGCTACCTCTTCCCATGCAGCTCGTACACGGTCTCTAGCATGTAATGTCCTAGCGTGCCCTGTCCCTAGCCAACGTCTCTCTTCTAAACACTCCAACAACATATTGACTTGCACACGGGACGGGACCGAACTTCTTGACATGCTTAAAATACACAAAATATTGTAACACAAACACAACAACAAAGTATTGTTATTTTACGTAAACTTAAAATTAATAATACTAAATCAGGAAACTAATAGCTACCTAGCTAATATTACACAAGGGATATCAATAATATTGACACAATACGAATGATAATGAGATAATACTTTTAATTTAGTTTTTTTTATAACAGTTTCAAACTATTTTAAAATCAAAAGTCAAATGGTTTTGTCTGTCCAAGTGTCCACTATTATTCAACTTCAACTCTTTACTAACAGCATTTAATTTAGTTGAAAAAACAAAAAAATACACTATTATTTTCATAAAAGACTACTATTAAAAATAAAATAAATAAATAAAAAATAGCGTTGCGTCGTCGCTTGACGTTTTGCTTCTTTTGCAAAGTGCAAAATAGGCAAAGGAAATATTATTCAGTCTTCTTAATTTTTTTTTCTCTATAATGATAATTGTAGACCTATAATTAATAAGCCTAAAAAACTCTTAAGTCGAGATTTATTGATTACTATATAAGAAAATTGTGTCAATTCCATAATCGTCTACGGATTCAGCGACGAGACGTTACAGCCTAGAATTCGTCTAAGCCGACGACCATAAGGCCGTGCGCGCACTGCCTTGCGTTTTTCTAACGCATAATCTGTGAAGTATGGAGTCTCATAGAAGTGCGCGCACTGCCGTGAAATAAACGCATGCGGTAGAATCACCGTTGGCCTCTCGCTGCAAATTTGCGGTGAATCTACCGCAAACATTTTGTATCGTATAGAGATCTAGGAAGCGCCGCGCACTGCCGCGAAACTAACGCACGTTTTAACCGACTTCAAAAAAAAGGAGGAGGTTATCAATTCGGTTGTATTTTTTATCATCATTTTTTTATGTTTGTTACCTCAGAACTCCGTCGTTTCTGGGCCGATTTGCTAATTTTTTTTTGCCTTTATAGGAAAAATCCAGTTCTGATGATGGGATCCATGAGGAATCGAGGGTACCTACTCCTCAAAAATTATAGGCCACCTTATAGTGATTTTGGTATTTTCATCGAGAACTTAAGCATTTACAGTCAAAAAGTAACATTTGATGAAGTGGAACTGATGAAGAAGACCAGAAATGGTCAACGGAACTTCATACTCACATAGATATCACAATGAAGATAGTAAAAAAAAGATAGTAAAAAAAAATCAAAGTGTAAAATAACTTCGTCGGAAGTCGGTATTTTTATATTAGTTTTGTTTTGTCTCTTCGATATTTAAGTTATTTTAAAAGTAAAGTTATTTTGCACTGTGGTTTTTTGACATAGTTGAGATACATTATTTTTTTTATATTTTATTTATTTAGGGCCTCCAAGAAAGGATGTTCACACAAATATAAGTGTTGAATACATTTAAGTTTTAAATTAGCGCACTTCCTCAATTACAGGAGGCCACATGGATAGAGTTTAAACAATTTAAATCTAAAATAAGAATAGGTAGGTATATTGTTTTATTACGGAGTTTCCGTGACTACTTTCCATAGAAAGAACGAAACGAAACGAAATTCCTCATAGGATCATAGCAGCTTTTTTTGTGAATGTGTTTATTCTACCGCACGGTAGAATAAACGCACCGCATTCCACCGCAAGGCAGTGCGCGCACGGCCTAATCGCGAAAGTGAATTATTTAATGTACTCTGTGGTGAATACCGTTGAAATCCGCGCTGGACACTCGGACACTCGGTCGATTTAAGGGCCTGCGCACACTTGAGACAAGACTGTCTTATACAGACTTGTCTACGACGTCGCTCGCAGACATGTCTGCGACAAAACTGTTTTGTCAGTTTGTAAGTACTAGTGTTTCTTTAGACATCTTTGCTCTCTTTCATAGTCGTTATAAATGATAATCGATGATGTCACGAAATCGTGTATATGAGTGTAAAATAACATAGTCGAATAACCGTTATTACTCATTGATAGATTAAAGGTTTTTAGGGTTCCGTTCCCAAAGGGTAAAACGGGACCCTATTACTAAGACTCTGCTGTCTGTCCGCCTGTCATCAGGCTGTATCTCATGAACCGTGATTCTTAGACAGGTGAAATATTCACAGATGATGTATTTCTGATGCCGCTATAATAACAAATAGTAAAAAACAGAATAACATAAATATTTAAGGGGGCTCCCATACAACAAACGTGATTTTCTTGCCGTTTTTGGCTACGGACGGTACGTTATCCTTCTTGTGCGAGTCCGACTCGTACTTGGCCGGTTTTGAATTCCGTTAAATATCTGCTAATAAATTAATTTTGAAAAAAAAAAATTGTTTTTGATACGATTTTCGATATTGAATATTTTTTATCGATCGATCAAGATATATCGGCTGAAAATATTGATATATCAAAGCAAAAATATCGTTACATCAATGTATCTATATTTTTTCAACAAGCCCAGTAGCAACTAGACAATATATCAGTTAAAATACTTTTTTATCCTCTATAAAGTAGATCTATAGACCAAGATCCCAGAGCTGTCAGACATAACTTATTTTCACATGGATGAAACCTTAGGTTCTTAGTAGCGTCTCATGTGCTTTAAATACCTGTGAATACTTACTTACTTTGAATACTTGTGGAGCTCCCCCTTCGGGAACTTTGGCAGGTACGAGGTGAGAAAGGGAACTAAAAAAAAGTAAAAAAACTAAAACCCGACTACGACAAAAAAAAACGACGAAACTGAAAAAGTATGAAACAAGATTTCCAGGATGCTGCAATAAACAAGGTAAAAAGAAAAGCCGTAGTCAAACGTTATTAAAGTGTTTCGGTTGTTACCTATAACGTGTGACTGCGGCTTTTCTTTTTACCTTGTTTATTTCAGCATCCTGGAAATCTTTTTTCATACTTTTTCAGTTTCGTCGTTTTTTTTTGTCGTAGTCGGGTTTTAGTTTTTTTTTATTTAAATTATTTTGGTGTTAAATCACTGTGCTTCTATACCATTTGCAAAAGCTAAATTTAAAATTTCTAATTAATAATGGTAAATTAATTTTTGGCCACCAGAGGGCGCCACATTGAATTTTGATGATATATTTTGATAAGTACCAGTGAAGCCCTTTCAAATGATATCAAACACGGTGTATTTATCTTAACATTTTTTTTAACACGTCATGACTTCTTGTCCGCTAGAGGGAGTCACTTTAAATTTGAACAATATTTTGGAAATGTACAAGTAAAGCCTTTTCAAATGATACTAAACACGGCGTATTTATCTCCATTTTTATTTTTTACACATTACTTTTTGTCCGCTAGAGGGCACCATATCAAGTTTTGTGACACGTCACGTAACCTATGTTCAGCGGACAATTAAGACGGTTCTAACGATACCTCATACGTCGAGTTCCGATAAGTAGATTAGGAGCTATGTGGGAACAGATGAACATACTCACATACATACATAGCCTGTCAAAATCATAAGGGTTCCTTTGGCTTTGCCGTAGTCGGGTAAAAATAACGAGTTACATAACGGCTGATTTTTATAGATTTTCGTAAAATCGCGCGAAGAACTCTGATGCAGCCATGCAGGATAGTTTCTATGTGGCGACATAGATGTCGCTACCACTGCCACCATCGCCAGTCACTCAGGCCGAAATACACAACGAATATTGTCAATTTTTTGTTCAAAGAAGTAGCATGTTGATGTTGACCAGCTTCTCACACGAGATTACTTACGTCGCTTGCTCCCGCGTTTGTTACTCAAGTGTAGGGTAGTGTAGTGTAAAGGGCGTTCGGGGAGCGTCCGGGCGGGTTTTCATTTGTAGTCCGGGTATAAAATTTTCGCACGGCGCCGCTAGGCGTCAGCGAGTGTCGCGTGTGTTAATCCTGCGATTAACCAACTCACTAGATATATTTTTACAAGGTATTGCTTTCATAACGGAGTGATTTTTGTTTTATTTCAAGAATCAAACAAATTAATATTTTTTTAAATCTCGCCAGAATTCTGTTTTGGACTTAAGATGTGAGAGATACTTACTAGATATTTTCGTTTTTTGTTTGAAAATATAAGAATAAAAAAAAACCGAGCAAGTGCAAGTCGGACTCGAACTCTGAGGGTTCCGTACAAACTTACCTATGAAAACAGTTCAATTCCCGAATTGAGTTACGAAGATTTTTCTAAATCACAAAAAAAGTTTTTTTGTGACGCAACTACAAATTTACAGTTTTCAGATTTTTTCCTATACTTGTGCTATGAGACCTTGCTTCATACCAAATTTCAGGATTCTAGGTCAACGGGAAGTACCCTATGAATTTTGATTCCCTTGAGAGAGTCGAAATACACTTTTTTGCGACATAAACTGCCGTAACTTTTTTTTTCGTTAACTTAGGAGTTTGATTTTTTTCACAGCTTCAAGGGACCGCAGACCTGAGTATATCGTTTAATTTCAACTCGATACCTCCACGCGTTCCTATGATAAAGAGTCTTGACAGACAGACAGACAGACGGACTATAAAGTGATCCTATAAGAGTTCAATTTTTTCCTTTTGATGTACGGAACTTTTTGTGATGATATTTCCGGGTTCTGAGCCCCGAAATCCGGGGTTTTTACGAATCTTGTCCTGGTTGCCAGATCTTAGAGATGGCAACCCTACCCAAGTGCCCGGTCCGCACTTGAGAGACTAGAACGAAATGGAGGAGTTAGTAAAGTCATATATTTTGGCTATTCAGTATTGTTAGTTAAGAGCTTAATTTACATAGAAACTGCATCTTGACCTCGTAATAGGTAAAACAAAAGTTTGTACTAACAATCAAAATTGGTAATCTTTCAACTTAAATACATTGGCAACACAGCTCTTCTTTGCCACCTAATCTTGACTTATGGCGGGAAAGATTAATTCCTTTTATTTTTTCGCGTTTTCAGTATTAAAATGAATTAAACAACTACATGTTTTATTGTAATAGGTAGGTACTGACATACGTAAGCAAAAAACAATAGGAGTATATAAATGATACAGAGCAGCAAAAAATAAAAACAAAGTTGATATTATTATTGTGGAAGTGATGGAAAAAGAAATGGCGTAGGAATAGTGCTAGATAGTAAATTGAAAGAAAGCGTGATGGAAGTACAAAGGATTAATGATAGATTTAATATTGCACCTACCACAATTTGCCTCTGCATCACCCAAAGGTTGACTGGTAGAAAATGCTTTAAGGCATTAAGTCCGCCTCTGTACTCTTGTGTGCATAAAGAATAAATTTATAGTTGTGAAAGTTATGTTAGAGAATGTGTTGTTGAATGTAGTCAGTGTGTATGCACCACAAGTAGGATGTGATGAAACAGTGAAAGAGAAGTTTTGGGAGGATTTTGATACTGCTTTAATGACCATCCACATGAGGAATTGATAGTTGGAGGTGATTTTAATGGACATATATGGGGAAAATGAAGGGTATTTATTTATGAAAGAGTACATGGAGGATGGGGTTTCGGAAGTCCGAATAATGAGAGCGAGACGCAGCTGCAATCTGCTACCGGCTTTGAGTCATTGACCTGGCATTAGCCAATACTGGGTTTCAAAAAAACTGAAGAAAACCTGATCACGTGCATAAGCGGTCACCACAGGACGCAAATCGACTACTTTTTAACCGACTTCAAAAAGGAGGAGGTTATATGTTCGGTTGAATGTATGTTGTTAATTTTTTTTTTTTATGTATGTTCACCGATTTCTCGGTCAATTGTGGACCGATTTTGATTTTTTTTTTTTATTGAAAGGTTATGCTTCCGAGTTGGTCCCATAGAAATATTGTTACGATCTGATCATGAACTTCGAAGATATGGAACAGAACTCCTCATAGGATCACAGCAGAACCGTCGTAAAAAGTAAAATTGCTTTGTTTATACGTGTAGTCGATGACTGACTGAAAGTAGAGGGGGAATATATCGAACTGATCTGATGATGAAGCCTGAAGTTAGGCACCGGAACTCGTAATAAATTAATGTAATCTAACCGTGTTTGGGATTATTAGAATTGTCATGAGATGCACTCTGGCTATAAGGTATTTAAGTTTGGCTGAGGGGTACTTTTTAGTGGTAGTACCATAACTAAAAAGTGTAAAATAAAAAACTTTTTACAAAAAAATACAACCGACTTCAAAGTAAAAAAAAAAAACACTGAAAAGTGCAAAATAACTTTAATTTCGGAAGTCGGTGTTAAATAACGAAGATACAAAACTATGAAACACCGACTTCCGAAATTAAAGTTATTTTGCACTTTTCAGTGTTTTTTTTTACTTTGAAGTCGGTTGTATGTTTTTGTAAAAAGTTTTTTTAGTTAGGCGCAACAAAATAAAGCACGTTAAAGACTGCAAAGTGTTACCAGGAGAAGATCTAGTCTCACAGCACCGACTACTGGGTATGGAAACAGTAGTCAAAATAAAATGTAACAAAAGCAAAGAGCGTACCCTCAAAATAAAAGTTTTTTGAAGAATTTCGTTTAGTGACGGTATTGGATTAAAGGTGCGATATGTTAGAGAAGACTGATTGTGCGAAGAAGTTCAGAGAGCGAGTGGTGGAAAAAATGATAGAGATGGGAGACATGAAAAATCGAAGTATAAATGAAAGCTGGAATGAGATCTCTACTGTCCTGACTAAGCGTTTCGCCTCGTCATTAATACCGCGTACATCGAAGGACTGGAAAAATTTGCATGCTGCGGTCTTCCCATCCGATTATAATTTGGGTGTCTTCAAGTCTAGAGTGAATAGGCTCTTAATAAACTAGTGCGCCGTAGATGGGATCGCAGTCAAGCACTAGCACTAGTTTATAATATAAACTAGTGCTTGACTGCGATCATCGATAAACTTTATATCAATTTAAAAAAAAAATGGCACCGTGTAGAAGCGGGAAATGGTAGTCTGGAAGCTGAAAAAAAGAGTGAGTATGATGTTTTGAAGAAAAAAAGCTAAGAAAGCCGTGGCATTAGCAAAAACAAAAACTCAGGACAAACTGTACAACACACTGGACAGTCCTGCAGGCCAAAAAGAGCTTTACCGGCTTGCTAGAACAAGAGAGAGAAAGATGATGGATGTTTGTCAAGTAAGATGTGTAAGGAATGAAGCTGGAATGGTCCTATCGGTTGATGAAAAAATCAAAGAGAGGTGGAAGGACTATTTTGAAAGACTGATGAATGAGGAAAATAATTGGAGTGGGATTTTAGAGAGTAAACCAGTGAATGTAGGGTTAGTAAGAATGGTGAATATGGATGAAGTCAGAATAGCAGTAAATGGGATGAAGAATGGTAAAGCCATTGGTCCAGATAGAATACCAGTTGAATTGTGGAAGGTATTGCGGGTGGATCGATGGACGTGATTAGCTTTGTTCTTCAATAAGTTGTTGCGGGAAGAAGTCATATCTGATGATTGGTGCAACAGTTCCCTGGTGCCCATCTTTAAAAACAAGGGTGATGTGCTTGAATGCAACAATTATAGAGGAATAAAGCTGATGTCACATACTATGAAAGTCTGGGAGAAAATTATTGAAAGGAGATTGAGAGACGAGAGTGAAATTTCACAGAACCAATTCGCTTTTATGCCTGGTCGGGGTGCAACGGATGCCATTTTTGCTATACGCCAGCTGTGCGAGAAATACAGAGGTGCGCATAAAAACTTGCACATGGTATTCGTTGACCTCGAAAAGGCATACGACCGGGTACCTCGTGAGGTTCTGTAGTGTGGTGGTTGGTGTGGTTAAGGAGAAAGGTGTGCCAGGAAAGTATGTGCAGTTAATCCGAGAATGTACAGTCGATGCAGTACCCAAGTCCGGTCTACAGTGGGCACCACTGGAAGCTTCAATGTGGCTGTCAGCTTACATCAAGGGTCGGCCTGAAATTGAGTAGAACTAAAACGGAGTACTTGTTCTGCGATTTTGGCGGTCTCTCCAATCTTGTGCCTTTAGCTCTCGCTGGAACGCCCATACTGATCTGTTCCGACTTTCGGTACCTCGGGTCGCTCGTCCAAGGGGATGGGGAGGTAGACCGAGACGTAACACATCGGATGAACGCAGGATGGATGAAATGGTGACAGGTCACGGGAACAACTTGCGACCCACGGATGCCCCTCAAGTTGAAGGGTAAAAACAAGTCAGTGATAAGACCTGTCATTCTGCATGGATCAGATTGGGCTGTGAAAAAAATGGATGAAAAAAGATTGCATGTAGCGGAGATGAGAATGTTGAGATGGATGTGTCTGGTGTGACGAGAAAGGATAAAGTGAGAAATGAGTATATTAGAAAAAGTTTGAAAGTGGCGCCAAGAATGGATGAAAAAGACGTGTTGCGCCGACCCCAATTAACACGGGACATAGGCAGGAAGATGATGATGATTATGCAAAATCTGCATTGAGCTAAAAGGAAAAAAAACATTACCAACAAGAAAAAATCACATAATCAAACTGTGTACCTTTACTCTTTTTACGTCTGTGGTATACCTCAACATAAAAAAAAATAAAGGCATTCAAAATATTTCTTTTTAGGCATTGTATTTATGTATACATTAAATATAATGTATATATTTTCTATACATATAATAAAACAGTAAAATTATTTTGCGATGGTATTAGTTGGCGCAAAAACTACTGAACCGATCCTGTTCAAATTTTGCATACATAATCCTTATAGGTCGGTGCATCTGTTAGGCTATAAATTATCACGCTATTTGCTATGGGGGGTGAGCAATAAACCAAAATGTCGGTGTTAAACGACATTTGCCACGAGTTCTATCCCCAGCTACAGTTAAAATTTTATCATTATTTTGTCTTCTTTTTTGTAATAAAATAACTTTTACTATTTTTTCAAAATAAAATCGACAATTCTATTCGATATCTTCTAAATATTTTGTAAAAACTAATCAAAACACATAATAAAATCAAAGCGGCAACAAAAACCACGTACTTTAATGTTACATTATTCAGATACTCGCAACGCCATCTAAAGACTCAAAGTAGAAATAATGATGACAATGACAGTTGAACTTCATATTTGATAGATGGCATTGTGTATTTAACGTAATTTTCTGAATGGCGGAAGAATGACCATCGCCCACGTTTGCAGACAGTTTTATTCTATAAAATTGGACGATAATAATGGTTAAACTGGTGTTAGACGGAGGCATTTTTAACAATCCTCCTGCTTTTTTTCCCCGTGGTTGTAACAAGCTAATTGACCGTGATTATTCAAGGGATACCAACCAAAGGCGATAAAAGTAAATACTTATATGTATTTAATTATTGACTTTAAAATAACACGGCCAAATTTTTGGAAGGGATTGCATGGCACCTTGTGTTGGAAGGCCCCCAGGTGGACCGAAGATCTGGTGAGGGTCGCGGGAATCAGATGGATGCCAGACGCACACCGGACTGGTCATTATGCCGACACTTGGGGAGGCCTATGTCCAACAGTGGACGTCTTTCAGCTGAAATGATAATGATAATGATGGTATCTTTTTTCTTTTTTTAATGGTGGTTTATCCAATGACTTCTCTGGTTGGAGCGGGAGGGCGTTTCAAACTTTTCTGACTAAAACCGCACCTGAGTCCTTCAGTTGCCCTTTGCAACATCTCTTTGAGGAGCGCCTGGATCACTAAGCGCTGTTGACGACTGGGCTTAGTCCGGTCAATTACCGGACGGCCGGGCGGCTAGCTACCCATTGCTCGATGTTCGCAAGCCCGCGTCTACCGTGGCTGGTCGTCGGGGTCGAAATCTCGGCTCGGCGTGAGGACGTTCGTTACCTCACGCGTACGGCCTGCTCCATCGCTAGCATTACGGCTTTGCAGAAGGAGGCGACCGCCTGCCATTCCTCCTCGCTCTGGACCATAGCCCGAAACAGGGCCCGGTGCGAGAGGTGACTGACGCTGATTGCCTATACGAGGACACGGCGGTGCTCCGCCCTTGCGGGATACACCTCTGTATGCTCCACTATGTCCTCCGGGATGGTACCTTTCAGTCTAATAATGGCGTGTTTTATTATTTGCAGTCACTGCTTCATATAAAACGGGGTCGAAACTGGTTTGCGTTTCTGATCACAGTTCGACAACGTATGATGTATCTCAGATTCCTTGCAGCCTTACGTTGACATCTGGACGTTACCCCCTTCCAGTGAGTGGTGATCAACACTCGAACAACCCTCTGAGGGAGGCCAGTCTCAGGTATAATATGTACGGTGTAGTATGCGGTGGAAGTCTATCCCACTTGGGTGAACCGCCGTGTCCTCATAGAGGCAATTGGTGACAGTGACCTTTCGGTTTGGCTATCAATATACGATTTCGATTGGGCGGGGATTCATTTCGCCGAAATTCATTCAAAAGTTGGAGACTCTTCATAGGGTAGTTCCCACTATGGAAAAACATTTGTCTGATATACGGGGACGTCAGTCAAATACACACCAAAAAATCCTAGGTAAATGAACAAGTATTTTTTACGCCCAAAATGATCAAGCTGCAACAATCAATGCAAGCATGCTCTCGCAAATTCTTCATAAGTACTGTTGTGGAGGAAGATAGTTGATGATGATGGTGGTAGTTTTTGGATTCACTGGCTTATTGGCTTTGCACTATCAGCGCACGTTATCCAGCTGACGGTCGGTGTCCCGATTATGCTCCTTCGTTTACCTCTACCAAAACTGTCTGACGACTTAAACTCTTCAGTGAAACGTTATTGAGGCGAAAATTTTACGGGAGGTAACTCTTTCGAACAATCTCGCAGCCCTAGCAGACATCGGCTCTAGAGGGCCCTATCCATTTGCTGACATCTCTTTGAGTCGCGTGTAGAATACAACGCGCCATCGATTCAGGATTGCTTTGACCAGACGGCCGGACGGCACTACCGAAATCCCGTGTTTGCGCTAACTGGTAATCTCCCTGCAGCATTCAACACCCGGAGCGTCACTTGCAACGACAGCTGAGGAGTCAGGATGTACTATCCCTCATAGTTTCAGCCACCTTCTTCGATCGTAGTGCTTCACTGAAGGAGGCTACTGGTTAACATTTTCTCCACCAATCGCCTCCATGAGGACACGGCGGCACCGGCGCTCCGACCAAACGGGACTGACTTCCACCGTATGCTCCATCGTATTCTCCCGTGAGACCCGAGTGTTTCTTCCCGCTGAATTCGATACAAATACCTCCACCCACATCCGGTAAGTCATGCACAAAGAGAGGATGCCGTGACGCCTCTGTAGTCACTCCTCAAAGACAGGTATTACCGCTGCGATTGTGACGTGCTCACTGTGGCGAGGGGTTAAAATCATACAATGTTGTTTTACCAGAACATAAACCAGAAACATACATAAACTAATGCCTTTTCCCTTGGGGTAGGCAGAAATACCAACTGCTACGACCCATACATACTCTTTCTATTCATTGACGTTCATACATCTGGATCTGGACGAGTACATAACATGTTTCTTGAAGGAAACTTGCGTTTTTACCTTTAACCGTTTGTTCCGGAGTGTATTGCAAGCATAGAATGATTGTACAGTTTTACGAACTTAACGCGGACGAAGTCGCGGGCAACAGCTACTATCCAATAATTAGCAAAGAAATTGGTACTTGATTTGTTTCGTTTACACCGTGTTGGGGACGTGCATAGATCTAGGCAAAGGCAAGCCTGGCGCACTCCTAAGTATAGGTTTAGAAATGTGCCCACGCCCGCAGCTTTCTTGCAAGGCTAAATTCGGTAGTACACGCGTGTTCGATTTCATTTATTTAGATACCTAACTAAATGTAAACAATCTCTTGACACTTCTATGAGATGACTTTAAAAAAAATATGTTTTAAAGTATGGATATAAGTAAATAGGTAGAAATTAATTAGGTACCTAACTACCATGTAATTTTAGAAAATCTGATTATATTTTATGCAATAAAACGTAAGTTTTTGAAAAATTTCACATTTTTCAAAAACACACAAGTCTAACCCTATAACAAGAGCGGCCTGTTCAAAGGCGCATAACGGGCATAATAAAAGAGACTCTCGTGGCGCGAACTTACGGTGCATTTTGATTCGTTACGAGCGCCACTGGATCTGTTAGGCTAATAAAATCCAGGTCGAGTCCGTGTCGTGCAATGTATTATGAACATTAGCGTTATTGTTAGTAGGTTTAAATTCGTATGTTTGCTATCACGGAGTGCAATTTCTGTACTTGTACTATTTCTTATTCTGTGGCAAAGGCATCATTTCAAAATAAAATCAAGGTCAAGCCAAGTCGTATAATTTTGCTCAGTTTACGTGGTTTAGCCGGCTATGCTGTGCGAAGTATTCTTGTCTTTTTGTTGCAATTTACCAATTTCAATAGTCTGAAACTGATTGTTCTCGGAAACCGTAAGTACTTAAGAAATTTACCTTTCTCTTTATAGGTACTTGGTAATGTACCTATTATTATATTTTCAATACACTTCCCCGAAAACTAGTTCTCTGAGACGAAATCAAAAAAAATATTTTCCGTCGCTTTGATGAATGAAAAAAAATATGAGAGTGATACATTGCATGTTGAACCTAATCGTAGTGTGATTAGGAACTGTACCATGACGTTTAAAGTAAGATTGTTTCATTCTTATTTCCAGTGTGGGTAAGAGATGGCGCTAGACAACCTGTATAGCTCTGTCTCTTACCCACACTGAAATACAGACAGAAAATATTTTTTTCTGATTTCGTGTCGAGAACCATAGATAACCATTCAATTTTATATATTCGGCGGTGATTATTATTTTTTTAACCGACTTCAAAAAAAGGAAGAAGTTCTCAATTCGCTTGTATTTTATTTTTATCATCATTTTGTTTTTTATGTTTGTTACCTCAGGACTCCGTCGTTTATGGACCTTTTTTTTCACCTAGTGCTTCCAGATTGGTCCCATTTTTTTCAAAATCCAGTTCTGATGATGGGATCCATGAGGAATCGAGGGAACTTCTCAAATATTCTAGGCTAAATATTCTAACTATATAGTGATTTTGGTATTTACATCGAGAACTTAAGCGTTTACAGTCAAAAAGTAACATTTGATGAAGTGGAACTAATGAAGAAGACCAGAACTGGCCAACAAAACTTCACCCTCACATGGAAATCACAATTAAGATAGTTAAATAACTATGACAATACAAATAAATAAATGGTTCTGAATAGTAATGTTGAAAATGGTATCATCGACGTGATCTGATGATGATGATGGAGCCGGATGGTAGGCACTGGAACTCCGTAATTAATCAATATAACCTAGCCGTGTTTGGGCTTATTAGGGATACTACTACTAGGGATGAATGCACTGGAATTACACAATCTAATTCCGCCAAGTCCGTTCCATCATCGGACCACTAGACGTACGGCGTTGCGCCACCGGTACATGGTAGACATCCCACCCATACGCACAAAACGTTTTGAGAACACATTTATTATGCGTAGGTACAGCCAAGGAGTGGAATTCCTTGCCGGAGTCTGTGTTTCCTGATAGCTACAACTTAGGGGTCTTTAGGTCAAGAGTGAATAGGCTACTTCTAGGCAAGCGTGCTCCATCGTCGACCACATCATCGCTTACCATCAGGTGAGATCGTGGTCAAACGCGAGCCTATCATTAATAAAAAAAAATGTTTTAAATAATTCATATAATAATTATTTGTTTTTTTACCTTCCTAGTTCTTGATATCATTTTAACATAAAATGTACATAATGTAATTAATAAATTTTAAGTGGTACAGTAAAACTAAAAAACATCTAAAAAAAATACTCTATATTTATAAAAAACATAACATGTAGGTACATAAAATTATTATGATAGTAAAAGATTGAATCCATTATAATCTTTTTAGGGTTCCGTAGCCAAATGGCAAAAAACGGAACCCTTATAGATTCGTCATGTCTGTCTGTCTGTCCGTCCGTATGTCACAGCCACTTTTTTCCGAAACTATAAGAACTATACTGTTGAAAATTGGTAAGTAGATGTATTCTAGATTTTCACACAAAAATAGAAAAAAAACAATAAATTTTGGGGGTACCTCAAACTTAAAACTGAAAGTCATGTCATCATGTCAGTCAGTCAGTTTTTTTTCATCAAACCCATACGTGTGGAGTATCTATGGATAGGTCTTCAAAAATGATATTGAAGTTTCTAATATCATTTTTTTCTATACTGAATAGTTTGCGCGAGAGACACTTCCAAAGTGGTAAAACGTGTCCCCCCCCCCCCTGTAACTTCTAAAATAAGAGAATGATAAAACTAAAAAAAATATATGATATATATTACCATGCAAACTTCCACCGAAAATTGGTTTGAACGAGATCTAGTAAGTAGTTTTTTTTTAATACGTCATAAATCGTAAACCGCAATTTACCTTTCAAGTTTGTACGGAACCCTCAGTTCGCGAGTCCAACTCGCACTTGCCCAATTTTTTTTTTTATAATACTCTTAGTGAAGGCGGCGCGGCGGCCACACGCGTGATGAACGTCCTCACGCCCAGCCACCGGGACCCCAACCCCGATTTGCAGCCACCATAGGCGTGGGCTTGCGGACGGCGAGCAATGGGTAGCTCGCCTTCCGGCCTTCCGGTAACCGTCCGTACCGTGCCTGAGTCATCGACGGTGCGTAGTGTTCCGCGCGCACCTCAAAGAGATGTCAGCAAAACCGTAGGGGCCCAGCAGAGTCGAAGCCTACTGGGGCCATGAATTGACTACCGAAAGGGAAACTCGGGGTCTTGGAACGGAAGGCCAAGAGAGAACATAGGTGTGGTTTAGGTAGTCAGTAAAAGTCCGAACACGCCGTCTCACTCCGCCCCAGAGCGAGAGAAGTCATTGCACGATTTCACACCTATAAAAAAAAAGGATGAAGTATTTTGCCATACCTAGTAAAGAATACACAGTTCAATTTATATGATTTCAACAAATACGTTCTTGTGACACGGGAATTAGTATAGATCAAAAGCAATAACACATTTTTGCCGCCTACGCAGTGTTTTTAATAGCCAGGATGACCAAGAAGTCTAGAAAAATATCGTGTGGCGTAGTGACGTTATTTTACACTTTAAGCACTGTTTTAGCACACTATTATTACTAAGTATTATTGTTTCAGTACACCGTGATTTCTTTCACATTTCCAGATGGCGTCTTCCACACCGGTCATATTGTCAGGTGACAACCTGGGCCAACGACATCGACACCTCAACTCCTTAGTACTCAAGGCCAAAGAGACCACAACTTCGTTCCAGGATGTCGAGGTTCTGCCCGAAGAGTCTGCAGTCGATCGCCTCTTTAAAATAGACCTCGCCACAGAACTCAAATATGTAGACTATATAATACGTAATTTAAAAGATGATGACATGTTATATGTAAGCAGAGCCCTGAAAGCAACATGGCTTATAGACCACCCTGACATTATTAACCCAAAGTATTTAGAAGATGTTCTCTTCCCAGAAATGATCAAGCCAGCAGTTACTAAAATGAAGCATTGGCTCTACATTAATCTACGAGACCCAGCAATGTGCCAGGACTTCTATCAGCACTATAAAGAGAACACATTTGAGTTTGCGATAAAGTTTCTTAGTCGCTGCAGTCATGAGTTCATACTGGAAGAGGCTCCCAAGATATTGTCTAAATTATCCACTGATTCATTAAAAGTATTGTGCGAGAAATGTCCTGGGGTTGCCAAGATATATTTTGATTCATTGGCAACAGATGAAGATGTGAAAACACGCTATCTTGAAGGAGAACAATCATACTACAATAGTGTGAAATGCGTACTGAAGTTAGATGCAGATGTGTTCCTCGACATCACGGAAAAGTATTTCAATATGAACAGCTTCAGCAGACTGAGTCCTTTGGCGACTGACTACATCCTACGCTGCCATAAAACTAGATTCACAAATAAGTTGGAGCTGTACGTTGCGTATTTCCTGCACATCCCGACTGTTGCTGCTCGACTCAGTGTCGAGGAGTGTCAGGAAGTAGTGCTAAAGCTAGCACGAGCAAGCTACTTGCAGAAATGGTTCCAGTATAAAGTTGTGGAGCCGCTGATAAAGCGTCTTAGACCCGATAAGAGAGCGGCGTTCAAGAAACTTGTGTTTGTTGAGAAGGATATCGGAGAGCAGGTGCCGGAATGGCCGTACCTGACACCGGAGTCACCCACACCTTCCGACTCTGGCCCGCATATATTCGACGACGAAAATTACAAGCCGATTTGCACAACGAAAATTTGCAAGCGTGCAATAAAAAAAAAGAAAGGATCGCGCTATGACAATGTCATTATAGAATCATGTTATCCCATGAAATCGGACTTAGACCGGTTGTTTGATGAGTTTCGGTTTATCGGATTTGACCGAGCTCTGCACGACTTAGGGCAACGTTTAGGAGCTGCTGGTTCTGCGGACCGGAGACGCGATATATTTCTTGTCCTTGTGAGCAAGAGCAGCGGGCGCAGTGACGCGGTGTCGGCTCTGTTGCATCTAGCAGCCCGCCACAGCAACGAGCCGCCGCACATACGTGCCTCCATACTGCGCAGCCTCGTCAATCGCGCTGACGTCTGGCGCCTGCCTGCAGATGTCTGGCAACATTTTCTAGATTTTGGGCACGGACTCGGGCTCGACGGCGCACCATCCGAAGCCGCGTGCCGTGAGGGACTACACTGCGTCGTGATTCGCCAGTTATTAGCTGGCGAATGCGAACAAGCTGTCCGTGATGTTTTTCTGAATGACTTTTCAACGTTGGCAGAGTATTCCCTTAAGGTGGATGAGCGAGTGCGTATTGCTATTGGTCTTCAAAACATGTTGTCAGCGGCCGCCACTGACGTAGAACCGGCAGTAGCCGCCGAACGGCTATACCAACTACTGGATGTAATTGAAAAATACCACGTTCGAGTTGAAGCAGCATCAGCTACGGTAGAAGCAGTGAAGAGCTTAGCTTTGCGTGACGCTGATGTCGCTTACTGCTTACTAGAACGGTTATATAACGCAAAGATTGGACGTCGCGAGTTACTTCGAGAAAACTTAAATATTCGGCGCGATCAGGGAGCGCTCCTGAACGCGTTGCGCCACGACCCACCTGCCCTCGAACTCGATAAAGTTTTAAATGTTATTGGTAAATCACAGTTCGACCGATTTGTTTCGAAGCTGGTGATATACTTCAACCAGAAGGAAGACATGACAACAGAACTTAGGAAATTGTTAAAGAAGAAGATCGCTCTACAACAGAATGAAATCTGCAAAAATGTAAGAATTATGAGGCCATTGGCAAGTCTCTTAAATAAAGATTTCGAGGATGAAATACGTCAGTTGGACACAGACGGCAAAGAAAATGCGAAGTTTGCGGCGGCGCTGAGGGCCTGCGCGCACCGCGCCCGGCCTGTCGTCAACTTGGCGGAGTGGGGCTGGCGCAAGGCTGGTGTGAAAGCTGTCGCGACGCGAGCGATGCGCTGCCGTGAAATAGAAAGAGCTGCGATAACACGTGCTTTAGCGGCTGAGCGACGCACTGTGAGAGTAGCCTTAGCACTGAGCATGCGCTCTGAGGGAGGGTTGCTTCTAGACACCTTCGCATCAGCAGCGAAACTACGTCCCGTGGCAGCTCTGCGTGCTGCGTTACCATACTTCCGACGCTATGGTACTGCTGCTGACCCTAAAGTATGGGATATAATTAAACCTCTGTTTTCTAGCGTTGACCTCTCATCCCGCGAACGACTTCGCCAGTTACTCCGAAAAACTGAATGGATACCGTCTCATATCAAAACTGATTACTACGGAACGCTATACTTTGCGCTTGACAAAATCTCCAGATCAGGTTCGGGCTTCGTGCTTTGCGATCTGTGCATGCTCCTTCCTGAGGTAAAAGAAGATATGATCGAAAATATTTTAGTTCGTATGTTCGAGAAGTCTACTGAGGATGAACCACCGATAGCCTTCCCTGCAATGTTTGTTAGGTACTTGATGCTGTCTAGAGATCACGAAGATTTAGAGAGTAGATTTGCTAAAGTTGGTGATCAGTTTTTGGAGCGATTAGAAAGTCTGCGTTGCGAAGAAGACAAGAACTTTAATAAGAGACTGGTACAAACTATGAAGAGTTTAAAGTACAATGCGACATTTCTGGACCCGATATACCCGTCGTGTTTGTCAGTGATCGAAAGAATCTTAGCTTGGACGCAGAAGTTCATGCCGAAAGACGAATATTTTGAGAAGTATGTATATGTGCACTTAACAATGTTGTACTTCAAAGCTGTTAGACAGAGTATGAAGCAGATGCCTGAAGTTTTCGCAGATCCGAAGAGAAGGAAGTCGGAGGGTGTGGAGGCTGTGGGCTTCGTGTTCGGCAGATATATAGTGAAGGAGGTAGCTGAACTTGGGAGCACATACTTCGATTCCATAATAGAACTGTATATGGCTGCTTTGGAAGATTACTTAGCTGAAAACTTTTCGTGGGGGATTTCGAGGGCGAAGTTCATTGGATCCCTTCTCAAAGGTATATTGGCAGAAGCAGTCGGTATACAGCGCCGCATGGCGGTGTTTGTTCTCAGTAATCTGGGGTACGATGTTATAGATTGTACTAGAAAAGAGATTGAAGAAATATTGGTACAGGATAAAAGTATTGAGTTATTTGTTTATGCTGAAATTTTGAATAGATAGATTTCAAAAATTTAAACTATGAATTGTTTTCTTATTAATTTTATATCTTGTGTACTTAATAGGCGTCTTAATAATAGTACATTTTGATTCAAGTGGAGAAAGTTTTTCAATTGCGTGCCTAAAAGCGGTGGGATAAAAGCGGATTTTCGAAAAAGTGTATTAAAAAATGTATTTTTCAAATCACTTACTCGAAAACCCGCTGTACGGTCAGCATCCGTACATTGGACTTAGACCTAGTTAGTAATTATTGCAAACCGGGTAAAAGTAGGTTTGCTGTATCGTCACGAACACAAGTGCGTCAGTAGTACGTTTGGCACCGAACTCTCGTAACATTTAACATTGTATTAACATTTTATAGAACATTTATTAGTCTCTTTAAGTAACATTTATTTAACATTTTTAAGTAACATTAAATTTGTGAAGTGTATTATTAAACATTATTTATAGAACATTAACATCCTTTCATTTCACAACATTCAACATTATATGTAAAGGCTATTGCCCTTACATTTTGGTCCTTCGAGCCGGATGACTCCATTAATGAGACCACAGATAAGAGGGCGGATCACCCGTGGGCTCATTAATGGAGTAGGATATTTAGCAAATAGCCTGTTCGGCGTGCTAGACGAAAGATTTGCATCACAGTATAAACAGGATATAGAAACATTACACAGCGACAGAGATTATTTGCTGAACCTTATAAAGAAACAAACTTCAATTATTGAGGCGCAAAACAACATTTTAAAGCGAAATGAAGAGGCGATGAATACTCAGTTCAATCTCATATCTAAACATCTTAACCTCACAGATAACTACCTACAGAAACTAGGTAAATCTGTTCAGGAAAACGAAGACTTGAACTATTTCAACATCATGGCTGTAATGACATCTATAATCACTTCAAAATTACGTCACATCCAACACATGCTTCTAGACACAGCTATCAACATTCACCATGGTCATGTGGACACAAGACTTTTACCACAAAGTCAGCTTTTCCAGGAACTGAACATTATCTCTGGGCAGTTACCTCAACATCTTTCTATTCCTGTCGATAACATGCAAACTCAACTAGCAGATATTTACAAGCTACTAGAAGTAAAGTCGAGACTAATGGACAACTATTTCATTATAGAAATTACATTACCTCTAACAGGTGACACTCAATTCGCCTTATACCAACCAGTTCCTATTCCGATGATGACAAATAGCAAGGATTCACTTGTAATGAAAACGAGCTCAAAATATGTTGCAGTTATTATCAGGAAGGAGACCTACATGCAGCTTACAGGCAGTGACCTGGAACATTGCATAAAAATTGAACCAAGCACATATATTTGTTCATTAAACACACCAACGCGTAATATGAGGAGTCATCAAATTCCATGCGAAATCGGCGCGATAACAAACATCACACTTTCTAAATGCATCTACGCATCGGAGACCTGCAACAACAAATGGATACCATTACGAAAACCCAATACTTGGCTCTATGTCTGCTGCGAGGATTGTCAGCTACAAATATACTGCGAAGGCCAGAGTATGACATCAAAGGCAATACTACAGGAATACTAGAAGCCAAGGAAGGATGTATACTGCGAAACAACGAAGACACATACTACACACAAGTTTCTTACACAAACAACATTTACATCAACCCTGAAATACCATTGATAAATCTAGAAGATGTCAACAATTTAACTTCGGTTCAACCCATAAATTTATTGTCGGGGCAACAAAATATAAAATTCGTCAAAAACAATTACGAACAAATTCACAACTCGCTGAAGGAGTTAAAAGAAGAAACGAAACTGGTGGAAATGTCACAACATGACGTTCATCAATACATCGTTGTTGAAGATAATAAGACCCTTCAAGTCAAGAGCCTGATATTTTGTAACTAGCAACGAGCGACGACGCATCAAGTTTGTTTAGTTTTTAAGTAGGCTAATTATTATAAGTAATGTGTCGTGTCATTCTCGTTAGCACCTTTGACCTGATCACGCTATAATATACTCAGTGCGAAGTAATCTCTTTGTTCCTGTTTTATTTTACACAAATCCCGGTCAGTCCCGCACATGGTCCTTTATCGAGCCGGATTGTTGTATACTTAATCAAGATAATTCGAAGAATATTGAAGACGGATAAAATTGATCTGGATTTGAGAGGTTATACGCCGACAGCGTGGTTAAGGATTGCGTACACATTATTTTCACGGTGTTAAGTATACTTATTGGATAATATCATCACCCAACACTCGTATAGGTTGTATCTAACTTTGATTTAAAATGACCAAAGGTTAGTGCATTTATTTTCTACTAGCTGTTGCCCGCGACTTCGTCCGCGTTAATTTCGTAAAACTGTACAATCATTCTATGCTTGCAATACATTCCGAAAGTGTCGCAATTATTTATTGTACTTTAACATAAAACGGTTAAAGGTAAAAACGCAAGTTACCTTCAAGAAACATGTTAAGTACTCGTCCAGATCCAGATGTATGAACGTCAATGAATAGAAAGAGTATGTATGGGTCGTATTTGTTGGTATTTCTGCCTACCCCAAGGGAAAAGGCATTAGTTTATGTATGTTTCTGGTTTATGTTCTGGTAAAACAACATTGTATGATTTTAACCCCTCTCCACAGTGAGCACGTCACAATCGCAGCGCTAATACCTGTCTTTGAGGAGTGACTACAGAGGCGTCACGGCATCCTCTCTTTGTGCATGACTTACCGGATGTGGGTGGAGGTATTTGTATCGAATTCAGCGGGAAGAAACACTCGGGTCTCACGGGAGAATACGATGGAGCATACGGTGGAAGTCAGTCCCGTTTGGTCGGAGCGCCGGTGCCGCCGTGTCCTCATGGAGGCGATTGGTGGAGAAAATTTTAACCAGTAGCCTCCTTCAGTGAAGCACTACGATCGAAGAAGGTGGCTGAAACTATGAGGGATAGTACATCCTGACTCCTCAGCTGTCGTTGCAAGTGACGCTCCGGATGTTGAAGGCTGCAGGGAGATTACCAGCTAGCGCAAACACGGGATTTCGGTAGTGCCGTCCGGCCGTCGGGTCAAAGCAATCCTGAATCGATGGCGCGTTGTATTCTACACGCGACTCAAAGAGATGTCAGCAAATGGATAGGGCCCTCTAGAGCCGATGTCTGCTAGGGCTGCGAGATTGTTCGAAAGAGTTACCTCCCGTAAAATTTTCGCCTCAATAACGTTTCACTGAAGAGTTTAAGTCGTCTGACAGTTTTGGTAGAGGTAAACGAAGGAGCATAATCGGGACACCGACCGTCAGCTGGATAACGTGCGCTGATAGTGCAAAGCCAATAAGCCAGTGAATCCAAAAACTACCACCATCATCATCAACTATCTTCCTCCACAACAGTACTTATGAAGAATTTGCGAGAGCATGCTTGCATTGATTGTTGCAGCTTGATCATTTTGGGCGTAAAAAATACTTGTTCATTTACCTAGGATTTTTTGGTGTGTATTTGACTGACGTCCCCGTATATCAGACAAATGTTTTTCCGTAGTGGGAACTACCCTATGAAGAGTCTCCAACTTTTGAATGAATTTCGGCGAAATGAATCCCCGCCCAATCGAAATCGCATATTGATGGCCAAACCGAGAGGTCACTGTCACCAATTGCCTCTATGAGGACACGGCGGTTCACCCAAGTGGGATAGACTTCCACCGCATACTACACCGGGTCCTTCGGGCGATTCGCAAAATGGTAATCAGGGTACTTCCAACCGAATCCGGAACAGAAACCGCTCGAAACACCCTCAACAGTCCTGAGCTTGTGTATCCATAAAACAATGAAATTACGGTAAACAAATGTAGCAGCCGATTAGTGTTATCCCTGAGACTGGCCTCCCTCAGAGGGTTGTTCGAGTGTTGATCACCACTCACTGGAAGGAGGTAACGTCCAGATGTCAACGTAAGGCTGCAAGGAATCTGAGATACATCATACGTTGTCGAACTGTGATCAGAAACGCAAACCACTTTCGACCCCGTTTTATATGAAGCAGTGACTGCAAATAATAAAACACGCCATTATTAGACTGAAAGGTACCATCCCGGAGGACATAGTGGAGCATACAGAGGTGTATCCCGCAAGGGCGGAGCACCGCCGTGTCCTCGTATAGGCAATCGGCGTCAGTCAGCTCTCGCACCGGGCCCTGGTTCGGGCTATGGTCCAGAGCGAGGAGGAATGGCAGGCGGTCGCCTCCTTCTGCAAAGCCGTAATGCTAGCGAAGGTGCAGGCCGTACGCGTGAGGTAACGAACGTCCTCACGCCGAGCCGAGATTTCGACCCCGACGACCAGCCACGGTAGACGCGGGCTTGCGAACATCGAGCAATGGGTAGCTAGCCGCCCGGCCGTCTGGTAATTGACCGGACTGAGCCCAGTCGTCAACAGCGCTTAGTGATCCAGGCGCTCCTCAAAGAGATGTTGCAAAGGGCAACTGAAGGACTCAGGTGCGGTTTTAGTCAGAAAAGTTTGAAACGCCCTCCCGCTCCAACCAGAGAAGTCATTGGATAATTACCACCATTAAAAAAAGAAAAAAGATACCATCATTATCATTATCATTTCAGCCGAAAGACGTCCACTGTTGGACATAGGCCTCCCCAAGTGTCGGCATAATGACCAGTCCGGTGTGCGTCTGGCATCCATCTGATTCCCGCGACCCTCACCAGGTCTTCGGTCCACCTGGGGGCCTTCCAACACAAGGTGCCATGCAATCCCTTCCAAAAATTTGGCCGTGTTATTTTAAAGTCAATAATTAAATACAAGTATTTACTTTTATCGCCTTTGGTTGGTATCCCTTGAATAATCACGGTCATTATTAGCTTGTTACAACCACGGGGGAAAAAAGCAGGAGGATTGTTAAAAATGCCTCCGTCTAACACCAGTTTAACCATTATTATCGTCCAATTTTAAAGAATAAAACTGCAAACGTGGGCGATGGTCATTCTTCCGCCATTAAGAAAATTACGTTAAATACACAATGCCATCTATCAAATATGAAGTTCAACTGTCATTGTCATCATTATTTCTAATTATTTTGTCATTATTAAAATAATGACAAAATTTTAACTGTAGCTGGGGATAGAACTCGCGGCAAATGTCGTTTAACACCGACATTTTGGTTTATTGCTCACCCCCCATAGCAAATAGCGTGATAATTTGTAGCCTATAAGTTGCCCTGACCCATAAGGATTATGTATGCAAAATTTGAACAGGATCGGTTCAGTAGTTTTTGCGCCAACTAATACCATCGCAAAATAATTTTACTGTTTTATTATATGTATAGATAATATGTTAATTGAGTACTGGTTTTGTTTTTTGAATAGTTTTCGTTATTTTGTATTTTAAATGTACAATTAGCGACAGATAATATTATATAATACTTTTAAAAGTATAGTAGGAATTAGAACTACATTTATATAATTTGTATTGTTGCATTAGAGCGATAACTATTCAGTTAAGTATCATAGTTAATGTGTAGGTACTCATTAGTCATAGTTTTTTCTGTTAAGTGTTAGATATTATTTCAAATTACCGACTGCTAATCTCAGTTAACTTACCCGTAGTGTACTTTAGTTTAGTGGTGTTTTATGTGTTAACTTATTAGATAAGTTATTGAGAAATTTATTCATGTAAAGAAAAGTTGTATCGTTACATTTGCAATCAGATTTATTATAAGTATTTTATACAGCTATTTACATTAAAGACTACCTACCTATTTACATTTTTACTCCTCATTAAATTCTATATACAACTCTGTACCTATATAGTTTTCGGTTTAAGTATATTAAGGTATTTATTTTGCTCTTATATACATTCCAGGTCGACAACACTCGATTCCCAGCATGTCCGAGGAAAGGGAATTAGTAAAGAAGCGAGGAAGTTTTAAGGGTCGCTTAATATTTGTCAATTATTTGGACGCACTGGATGACGTAATATTAAGCGATTGTGATGTCATGGAATTACAGCTGCGCATGGGAAAACTGGAGTCGTTGTACGAACAATATGATGAGGTACAGTTGCGGTTAGAATGTATGGTGGATGATACGAAGGCCCAGTTGTCCGAACGTTCCGAGTTCGAGACATTATATTATAAGGCATTGTCGAGGGCTCAACAGTTAGTGAGTAAGAATAATAAAGAAAATAGTTCAGTTAGTGGTAAAGGTAGTCGTGGTAGTGTTTATAAACCCATTAAGTTGCCTACTATACAACTGCCCAAATTTAATGGTTCATATAGTAATTGGTTAGAGTTCCGTGACACCTTCACTAGCCTCATCCATCATAATGATGAGATCGATGAGATCAACAAGTTTCACTATTTACGTGCTTCTCTGGAGGGATCTGCTGCTGTGGTAATCCAATCTATCGAGTTTTCAGCGACTAATTATGATGTGACTTGGAATTTGATTTGCGATCGATTTAATAATAAACGCTTATTAGTGCAAAATCATGTGTCAGCATTGTTTAATATAGAACTTATCACGAAGGAGTCTTCTACCGCTTTGAAAGGGTTAATAGACCTATTAAATAAAAACTTGCGAGCGTTAGAATCATTAGGTGAACCAGTCAAGCAATGGGACACGTTGTTGATCTATTTAGTTACGCGTAAGTTGGATCAGAAGTCCTACCGTGAATGGGAAGAGTTCAAAGGTCATACTGACAAGGATAGCAAGATCACGTTCGATACTTTCCTCCAATTCATTCGCACACGCGCTGATCTAATTGAAACATTAGAATTATCGAAACACAACATGTCAGGTACAGCTAAATCAAGTTCTACTAGTAAAATCAAATCCATGGTAACGACACAAAGTTCTAATATGATAAGCACTGAACCTGCTACAAAGTTTTGTCCCAATTGCAAAGGTAACCATAGTTTAGTTAATTGTTCACAGTTCCTTGCATTGAGCAATGAGGCTCGACGTAAATTGATTCCTAGTTTTAAATTATGTTATAACTGTTTTCGTACGGGTCACTTTTCTAACAATTGCAAAAAACCGGGTTGTAAGTTATGTAAGCGCAGGCATAACACATTGATTCATACTTCGAAAACAAAAGGTAGCGATAACACATCTGATTATGCAACTTTGTCTCCGTCAACGTCTGCAGCGCCCGCGCAGTCCGGCGGAGGCGACGAATAACTAACGTGTCCCTGTCAGCGAACATTTCTCCTACTCATGGCGAGAGTAAGGAGCGCGGCGTGTTGTTGTCAACCGCTCTAATCAAATTATATGATCACAACGATCATGAACATATTGTGCGAGCGACTCTCGACAGCGGTAGTACTTCGTGTTTCATGACGGAGCGACTATGTAAACAACTTAAATTAAATACGAGTTCGATAAATGGTTCTATCTATGGCATAAATAACGCGTCCACTCGCGTAGGCAATATTTGTCAAGTAAAAATGACGTCACTTAACGATAGTTATAAAGCTAAGTTGTTATGTTTTGTATTGCCATTGATAACTAATGAGATGCCATGTCGTGAATTAGATTTATCTAACCTGAACATTCCGACTGATATTTGTTTGGCAGACCCTACTTTTTACAAGCCCTCAGACGTAGATCTTTTAATTGGTGCTGACCTGTTCTGGGACCTGTTAGGTTCGCAAAGAATTAAGTTAGGAGTCGGAAAGCCTGTGTTATGTGAAACCAGGTTAGGATGGATCGTCTCTGGTCCCGTTATCTATAATTGTAGTAAATCAGTAAACAATATTAGATGTAATTTTACTCAAACTAGTTCCTGTAATGATGCCGACTTAGATTTACTTCGTAATGATATTACGCGATTTTGGAATCTCGAAGAGATTAACTCGCAAAACTCTAATTATTTGCCTGAGGAAAAGTTGTGCGAAGAGCATTTTTGTAAAAATACGACTCGTTTGGAAGACGGTCGTTTTTGTGTGCGTTTACCTATGAAGCAGAATCCTTCTGTTTTGGGTGAGTCATTTCATAGGGCTACACAATGTTTATATTCCTTGGAACGCAGACTTAAGGCTAAATCTGATTTTAGTAAATTATATCATGAGTTCATGGCGGAATATGAGTCATTAGGTCACATGACAATAAACAAGGAACTAGATTTAAACTCCCTCATCACGGGGTCCTTAGGGAATGTAGTACCACTACGAAGCTGCGTGTAGTGTTTAATGCCAGTTGTCCTACGTCATCAGGAGTATCCTTGAATGATTTACAGATGGTGGGTCCCACGGTTCAAGACGACCTTCTGTCTATACTTCTTCGGTTTCGACAGCATAAGTATGTCTTGTCAGCCGATGTTGAAAAAATGTATAGACAGGTGGTAGTCCACCCATCTGATAGGCACTTGCAACAGGTAGTTTGGCGTGAAGACACATGCAGTCCTGTCAAGATATTTAAATTAAACACCGTCACTTACGGTACGGCGAGTGCGCCATTTCTTGCGACGCGCTGCCTCAACCAATTAGGTAATGAGTGCACAAATGATAAGATTGCCACCATAATAAAGCATGATTTTTATGTTGATGACTTGCTTACCGATGGCAATGATTTAGATGAAGTGTTGTTCATTCGCAATGAAGTCACAAATGCACTGGCATCAGCTTGCATGCCACTTCGAAAGTGGAAGTCGAATGAACCTATTTTAGTGTCAGGGACTCAGTCATCATTAGATTTAGGTCTAGGATCTAAGAATCCCAATAAATTATTAGGGCTTGACTGGTTCGCTGAATCTGATGAAATAGGTTTCTTAATTAGTTTTAAGACGCCTTCTATAAGGAGCACTAAGCGTGATTTGCTTTCAGCAATTGCACGTATTTTTGATCCTTTAGGTCTTTTATCCCCCTTTGTAGTCACCATGAAAATGCTACTACAAAAAATGTGGTTAGACAAACTTTCATGGGACGAACCGTTGTCTCTGGAACTTAGCACAACTTGGAATGCTATTGTTAAAGCTCTGCCTCTTTTAAATAATTTGCGTATCCCACGTTTTGTTATGACCGACTTTTATCAAACGTTAGAACTGCATATATTCACGGATGCATCTGAGCGCGCGTACGGTGCGTGTGCCTATGTCCGTAGTGTTAGTGCAAGTGGTGAATGCATGGTTCGTTTACTTATCGGTAAAAGTCGTGTGGCGCCGATTAAACCTACCACTATTCCAAGGTTGGAACTATGAGGTGCCGTCGTGGGAGCTCGCGTGTATGAGAAGGTGGTCAAATCATTTCGAGTAAAGTTCGATCGGGTTTACTGTTGGACAGATTCGACTATTGTGTTGGGATGGTTGCAAATGTTGCCTTCTAAACTTCTTCCATTTGTGCGCAATCGCGTTGCTGAAGTTCTAGATAAGGCGGGTAACTGCACTTGGCGTCATGTCCCCACTGACAAGAACCCAGCAGACCTAATATCTCGTGGTGTGGATATTAGTGTTCTGCAAGGGCAACAGTTGTGGTGGTGTGGCCCCGACTTCTTAAAGGAAGATCAGTCCAACTGGCCATGTCAACTTAAAGGTGTAGAAGTCGAGACTTTGCCTGAAACTCGGTCTCAAGTTACATTGAGCGCTATTATGGAAAACAATTCACGCAATACTCTAATAGATTTTAACCGTTTCTCAAATTATTTAAGACTTGTTCGTTCTGTAGCATATGCGTTAAGATTTGTTAGAACCTGTAGGAAACTTCCCGTAGCTAGTAAGTTTCTATCTGAAGATGAATTACAGGAAGCATTAAATGTTGTTATTTTAAATTCTCAAATCGAGTCGTTTCCAGAGTACAAATTACTTTCAAATAAACAAAATATACCTTTGCCTACCTTTACTCTTTAAATTTAATGTTTATTTAGATAAAAATAAAATCATGCGTGTCGGAGGGCGCTTAGAAAATTCTGATTTCTCATATAATAAAAACACCCTATAATTTTACAGTCCACTCATATTTTCACAAAATTATTATTTAATTTTGAGCACAAAAGATTGATGCACGCAGGCCCTCAGTTACTATTAGCGTCAATTAAGAATCATACTGGCCTATAGGCGGCCGCAACTTAGCTAGGGCTTGCTATCGTAACTGTGTGCGCTGTTGTCGCATGAAGGGTAACGTGATTACCCCATTGATGGGAAATTTGCCGCAGCAGCGTCTCCAGCCAGTAGGTTATCCGTTTGACAATGTTGGTGTCGACTATGCTGGCCCTATCATGTGTGCCAATCGGCAAGGTCGCGGTTGCAGGTTAGTGAAGGTGTACGTAGCGATATTTATTTGTTTTACCACTAAAGCTATACACCTGGAGCTAGTAGGCGATCTAACTAGTAATACCTATTTACTTGCCTTATATAGGTTTATTTCGCGACGGGGAAAACCATCAAACATTTATTCCGATAACGGTACCTCGTTCGTTGGCGCGTACAACGACTTATCAAAATTTCTAAAAACTAATTGCGATTCCTTAGGTGCAAGTTTGGCAAATGATAGCATTAGAATGCATTTTATTCCCGCCTATTCTCCTCACTTCGGTGGACTCTGGGAAGCGGGTGTTAAGTCGACAAAATATCATTTGAAACGAGTGTTGGGAAACTGTAATCTCACGTTCGAAGAGCTTAACACCACGCTAATCCAAATCGAAGCGATTCTGAACTCTCGTCCATTGACGCCGCTATCCGCTGATCCTGCTGACCTTACACCTGTGACGCCGGGACACTTCCTTGTGGGTCGACCGCTCACGTCATTACCACAACGTGACTATATGGAACACTCTGTTCATCACTTGGCTCGATTTCAACGGATCGAGCAACTCCGCCAACATTTCTGGGTTCGGTGGAGTAAGGAGTTTGTTTCCGAACTGCAACAGAGAACGAAATGGCGTTCCTGCAAAGATGCACTGAAACTGGATTCACTGGTGGTAATAAAGGAGGATAACTTACCCCCTCTCAAATGGAAACTGGGAAGAATTGTTGCCGTCCACCCAGGATCAGACGGTATCGTTCGAGTGGCTGACATCCGGATTTCTGCTGGAGTTATACGGCGCGCCTTCAATAGGATTTGCCCACTACCCGTCTCCGCTGATTCTTGTTGAAAGAGAATCTTTCAATGTCCGGGGGTATGTTGAAGATAATAAGACCCTTCAAGTCAAGAGCCTGATATTTTGTAACTAGCAACGAGCGACGACGCATCAAGTTTGTTTAGTTTTTAAGTAGGCTAATTATTATAAGTAATGTGTCGTGTCATTCTCGTTAGCACCTTTGACCTGATCACGCTATAATATACTCAGTGCGAAGTAATCTCTTTGTTCCTGTTTTATTTTACACAAATCCCGGTCAGTCCCGCACAATCGTTTCCTACACCGCGTTGAGACTTCTGGTGTTGGCAGTAGTTGCGGCGGGAGGAGCCTACGTGTACTGCAAACGCTGCGGCAGCAGTGCCATCACAGGCGTGTCCGCCAGATTACCGCCACCAAAGCCACAGAGGGTCACATCACGGAGGTTGCAGACGGCGGCCACGGAAGACGTAGAAATGACCACCATGAGAAACGCTACCTACACAACACCTCATGTGTTTAACATTTAGCTAGCAATTGTTTTTACTTTTTTACATTATATAGTTATTATTTTACATTTTTTACACTTGTATAACATTAGTTAGTTCTTATTCTACATTTTTTTTTATATAATATATTCTGGCCCCCGCCAAGATGTACGGTCAGCATCCGTACATTGGACTTAGACCTAGTTAGTAATTATTGCAAACCGGGTAAAAGTAGGTTTGCTGTATCGTCACGAACACAAGTGCGTCAGTAGTACGTTTGGCACCGAACTCTCGTAACATTTAACATTGTATTAACATTTTATAGAACATTTTATAGAACATTTATTAGTAACTCTTTAAGTAGATAACATTTATTTAACATTTTTAAGTAACATTAAATTAATTATTTATAACTTTAACATTATTTATAACTCTTTAAGTAGATAACATTTATTTAACATTTTTAAGTAACATTAAATTAGTGAAGTGTATTATTAAACATTATTTATAGAACATTAACATCCTTTCATTTCACAACATTCAACATTATAATAAGGCTATTGCCCTTACACCTGCTCTTATCTCACCGCTTTTAGGCACGCAATAGACTGAAGTGCGCGTGCTCTCACAATTTTATTACATGTATCGCATCAGGCTGGGCGCGCGTCATCCCCCACGAGTCGCCGGTCAACCCTCGTTTATTCATTTCTTTGTAAGTGTATTGAAAAAAGTCGTTTGATACACGTGCAAATTTGTCACTGCAGCCCTCGGCTCCATAACACACTCGCCTACGACTCGTGCGAATTCCGCCTCGGTCGCAATGACAAACTTTCTGCACTTGTATCAGAATTTACTATTTACGAGTAGTTTATAGATTTCAGTGTGTATTTATTGGAATTGTTTTTATTTAAAAATACAGTCATGCCTAACAGTTAGTAAGTTTGTTTTTTTTCATTTTCACTGCAAACACTTAATTTCGCTAAGTAGACTTTGTGGGCTTCGTGTTCAGTAGGTACCTATACCTAAGAGTGAAGAAAAAAGCTAAACCTTTGAGCGCTTCTACTCCATAATAGAACTGTAAACCATTGGTTTGATTGACTTCTAGAGAAGTTGCTTCGTGTTTTAATATTCAAAACCGATGTTTATTGGTGCGGTTCTTAAAGGTACGAGTATCTGGGAAGGAGTTGGTATCCAGCGGCGGATGGTGGTGTACGTCCTTATCTACAGAGCAGCAGTTGAACATGGAGGACACAGAAAAGAGCTAGAGAAACTAAATATGAACGAAAAGGCTAAATCTGAGAGATTTCTGCTTCGAATTGAATAGTAGATTATATGACTAGGATCCTATAGTGTCTTAAAGTCACGGGTTTATTGTTGGATTCCGAACGAAACGAAGGTTGCTAAGCTTTAATCCGGAACGTAGTGAAGGAATTATATAATTAAATCCCGAGCACTGCGAGGGAGTTTATATAAAAACCTGAGTGCCGCCCAAGACAATGACAGTTTTATCCCCGTTTTGGATACTTTACTTTTTATACATTCTGTGAGATAATTGAAAGATAATATACTGAAGCACAGGGCCGGTCGTTGTGGCGACAATTAGGGGAGGCCTATTGCCAACAGTGGACCGCTGGACGTCTTTCGGCTAAATGATGATACTAAGCAAATTATGTCTGAGAATTATTATAACTAGAGTAATTTGTATTATTTCTTATAATACGGTTTTCCTTCATTGTTCTATTTCGTTACATCTTACAAAAACAGAGATAGGTACGGAGATGTTTGGAGGAAGAAAGCATGCTGCGCCGACTGCAGCTACCTGGGATATGGGCAGAATGAAGATGATTAAGTATATAATGTTACAAAGTGTATTTTTTAACCGACTTAAAAAAAGGAGGAGGTTATCAATTCGGTTGTACTTTTTTATTTTTTATGTTACCTCAGAACTCCGTCGTTTATGGACCGATTTGCAAAAATTATTTTTCCCCTTAAAAGATATGCTTCCAGATTGGTCCCATTGTTTTCAAAATCCAGTTCTGATGATGGGATTCATGAGGAATTGAGGGAACTCCTCAAATATTATAGACAACCATATGGTGATTTTGGTATTTTCATCGAGAACTTAAGTATTTACAGTCAAAAAGTAACATTTTATGACGTGAAATGATGAAAAAGAATGGCCAACGGAACTTTATACCCACATAGATATCACAATGAAGATAGTTAAGCGACTATGACAATTCAAATAAATAAATGGTTCTGAATAGTTATGTTGAAAATGGTATCATCGAAGTGACCTGATGATGATGGAGCTGGAAGATAGGCACCGGAACTCTGTAATTAATCAATGTATCCTAGCCGTGTTGGGTTTATTAGAATTGTCATGAGATGCATTTTGGCTATAAGGTACTATCGAAGTGATCAGATGATGGAGCCGGATGGTGGAAGGTAGACACGGGAAAATCATAATAAAACAATTTATCCTAGCAGTAAGTTTTTTATTTCTCACTTTTTAGTCGTGAAGAAATATTTATAAAACTTTTTACAAAAATAAATCACCGACTTCACTAAAAAAAAACACTAAGAGGATTAAAATAACTTTAATTTCGGAAGTCGGTGTTAAATAAGAAACCATCAATACCGAGAAACAAAGTCAGCAAAGTCGTAGGGGCCCCGAAAGGCGCATGCCCACTAGAGCCACGTGGATGCCAACGGGAATTTTCTGAAAAGGAAACTCGTGGTCCTAGAACGCAAAGGGCAACTGTAGGAAACAAGTGTGGCTTCAGTCTGTAAAAGTTTGACACGTCTTCCCGGAGACGAAATATAGGATCAAGGATGATTTCTCAACTCAATAAAAAACTTTTTACAAAAAAAAATACAACCGACTTCAAAGTAAAAAAAAAACACTGAAAAGTGCAAAATAACTTTAATTTTGGAAGTCGGTGTTTCTATAATAGTTTTGTCTCTTCGTTATTTAACACCGACTTCCAAAATTAAAGTTATTTTGCACTTTTCAGTGTTTTTTTTTACTTTGAAGTCGGTTGTATTTTTTTTTGTAAAAAGTTTTTTATTTTACACTTTTTAGTTATGGTACCACCACTAAATAGTACCCCTCAGTCAAACTTAAATACCCTATAGCCAGAGTGCATCTCATGACAATTCTAATAATCCCAAACACGGTTAGATTACATTAATTTATTACAGAGTTCCGGTGCCTAACTTCAGGCTTCATCATCAGATTAGTTCGATATATTCCCCCTCTACTTTCAGTCAGTCATCGACTACACGTAAAAACAAAGCAATTTTACTTGTTACGACGGTTCTGTTGTGATCCTATGAGGAGTTCTGATCCATATCTTCGAAGTTCATGATCAGATCATAACAATATTTCTATGGGACCAACTCGGAAGTATAACCTTCCAATCAAAAAAAAAATTTTCAAAATCGGTAACCAATTGACCGAGAAATCGGTGAACATACATAAAAAATAAAAATAAAAAACATACATTCAACCGAACATATAACCTCCTCCTTTTTGAAGTCGGTTAAAAAAAAGTTTGTTTATTGAAAAGGTATTTACAATTTTAGCCGTTTTATCATTTTACGGAGTTTGGAATTCCATTTCAATTCGGTAACAAAACGAAAAAAAAAATAACTAAAAAAATCGTTCAGTTTTTTTTTTGTCTTACATTACATCTGAGTGACTAGTGAGAGTTTGTGTTACGACGTTCAGTGCTCCGATTGGCCCGCTCCAAGCTCTTAACCGAATAAAAATAAGTCTCACTCACGCTCACTCACTATTGACTGTTATAGGGGGTTACCAAGACGTTCAAAGTAAGATTGTTTCATTCTTATTTCAGTGTGGGTAAGAGACCGAGCTATACAGGTTGTCTAGCGCCATCTCTTACCCACACTGGAAATAAGAATGAAACAATCTTACTTTAAACGTCATGGTACAGGTCATAGTCGGATACTGGCGTAGCTACCGAAGTGCTAGCCGGGCAGGGGCCCGGGGTCTCCAGGATCGGGGGCCCCAAAACGTGAATAGTAGAGTAGGTAAACCTCTTTTTAAACTAGCAAAAAATTCTCTCACCAAAATCTTAATAAATCAAAAGTTGCAAAACTACTTTAATCATGGCAACTCGTTTTAGTCAGTAAATCTTACTCTCCCTCCCGCTTCACTCAGAGCAGGAAGTTACTCGATGATTTTTCACGTAAAAAAGGGGCCTCAGTTTATTTTTGCCCTAGGGCCGTTGTTTACTTAGCTGAGCTGTGAAAAGAGGCTTTGTTATTAGCATAAACTTTAATAAACAGTAAAATATAACTAATCACATTGTTACGACACAAGAGATAGAATTACAATCATCGCCATTATATTATTATGGTATGAAGTAAGACTTCCACTTCAACTCTTCATTATGGCATTTGCTGAAAAGACACCACAATTTTGCCGATAACACGTGCAAACTGTTAATAGACTATCAAACGCTGGAGAGTATTTAGCGTGAGTGAAGTAAGACGTTCAACATAACAATATTCTACCAACCTTCGCGTTAGCTCGGCTGTCATAGGTCGCCGCGAGACGCATGCGCTAAACTGCGTTCAGAAACACATTACCGTGAATATCTCGCTGATATCTTGCCGACCGGGCCGGGCGACTTGTAGCGACATCTATGGCGTCACATAAGAACTAATCCTGCATCGCGCAATCAAAGTTCTCCGCGCGATTAGAACCTATAGAACAGCCCGAAATCATCTATCGGGCAGTAGCCCACCAGACATAACACCCGTCTGGTTGGAGGATCCTCCCTTTTCAACGGAGGTATGTGGGGCTTTACTCTCTGTTCCACATACCCCTAAAGACTCTAGCGAACAGGGCACCGACTACTTAGGCATACTGTCCACGGATGCGTAGCTTCATAGACGCGTATTCGTCACTATACGCTTGGTGTACGCCTGCGTGAAGCATAAATACAAAACTATGAAACTCTGTGGACGAAGCGGCAGCATCGCGCCGTCATGTCGTTGTCGCTTACTCGTTGACGAATACGCGTCTGCTGTGACCGTGATCGGATTATTACATGGTGTAAGCTTCACGCAGGCGTATACCAAGCGTATAATGACGAATACGCGTCTAAGAAGCTACGCGTCCGTGGTCAGTGGGCCTTAGAGATACTACGTACGGATAGGGAGGCGTTTAGTTACAACCACTATACTGTAGAAATAAACGTACTTATCCAAAGTTCCAACACGCGCCGTAAAAACATTGTCGTTTTCATTCGTAAAAGCTCAAGGTCAGTGGCGGCTTACATTCTGTAGTCAGTTTTGAATATTGACAGAATTGCCTATAGTACGAGGTTCCTCGTAAAGATACGAGATATTTTGTGGTTTACTGTACGAGATGCGAGGACACGACCAGGCTCGTACGTATTATGTATGAGATTCTGTTATAGAAAACTTTATAATGAGGGTTGCCAACCGTACTTTATAACAACGTATCTTACTTATAGGTAAATATAATTTATACTTTAGCATAAAAATAACGCACAGGACCGTTCGCTGTGGCGACGCTTGGGGGAGGCCTATGTCCAGCAGTGGACGTCTTTCGGCTGAAATGATGATGATGATGATAAAAATAACGCATATGAAAATACTTGGCTTTTGAGCCCCATCAGCAATGTTAATCGAATCTGTAAACTCGAAATGCGATTTGTATAAGGCGTGGTTGGTCGGGCGACACTCGTTACAATTCAAATCACTTAACGTTAGCACATCACTATAATCTTACTTTTAGTTCTCATAAAATAATCACCATAGATAGATCATCACACGATAATTATTACTACAAAATAGGCAACACAATTAAGACACTCCACTGAACGCGTAGTGGACACATGTGTCTCCGCCCGGGGCTCAGTTAATACTGTGCCTCCGCTGTCGACCTACATCCCACCAGCACTCAGTGTTGCGTCAGAGTGTCGTGGCTAGTCACGTGACAAACGTCAATCCAAACCACTAGCACCGCTCTAAACAACTAGCGCTATTTCTAATATCTTTTGAAAACTAATCTATATATATAAAAGGAGAAACTGACTGACTGACATATCAACGCACAGCCGAAACTACTGAGACTAGGAACATGAAATTCTGCACAAGGCTTTATCACGTAGGGGAGCACTAAGAGAGGATTTTCCAAAATTCACCCCCTAAGGGGATGAAATGGGGGTCAAAAGTTTGTATGGAAAAACCTATTTTCACGCGGGCGAAGCCGCCATCATACTCTGTTTTCAATATTTACTGCGATGCGTAAAACTAAAACACTAATATAAATAATTACTAAACTGTTAACGATGCTCCTACGTTGAAACACGAATTAATATCCTTACATTTATTATGTAATTGTATGAAAATAGCTACGTTACATTAGGCAACTGTTTCGCAGCTATTAACGCCCACCTCCAGGAGTAAGGCAGCGTTCCATTTTCAAAAGAGAAAATCAAAAACTTATATATTAAAACCAATAAACAAATTACGTACTAAAGATCACAAAATAAAAAAATTAAAATAGAATTATAAATGTATAAATTACAATGTACGAAATAAGAGGTTGGCAAGACTGGCAACGTTGGTTATTGATTTATGTACCTACTGTTATCTATTCTGTGATAACAATGAGTGATTATCAGTTTTGGGTCGAGCTTTTTGCAATTCCAGTAAATATTGTCTAAAGTAAGGACGTGAAGACTAAATCGCATCATATTGTGATCATCACCAAAACGCTAAGGTAAATATGATAAAAATATATTTGCACTGCGAGCTACAACCGCACTCATACTTTTGCCATTAGAAGTTTAAAAAGATTATTTTTTATTCATAAAAGGAATGAAATGGATTGCTTCATATTTATTAAGTAATAATATTAAAGGAATAAATATGGATTGCTTCATATTTATTCCTTAATCTTAAAACTTTCTGCAGCTTCTTGAAAATTGTCGAAAGATATTTTCTGAAAGGCCATATCGTGATATCAGCCTATAAAATTATTGTAGAACATCGATTACTAATAACCGAGTGAACCACCCCAAACTGTTTGCAAATAAACATCATATATTAGGTATAATACTCCATTTGTTTAGGTACTTAATTAAACGTAAACAATCTTGATATGTCTTTTTTTGAAAAAAATTGTCTATAAGACATACAAAAATTATTTAAATTTAGTTATTTACCAAACATCGGTATAGGTAAATAACAAATTGTAAACATTATAAGATACATTTTTTAGACAACTTTTAGATAAAAGACGTTTCAAGATTATTTACATTTAGTTAATCACTTAAACACATAACTTATAGGTATCATAATTAAGATTGCATTACAAAGTGATAAAAGTGGGAATGCCTCAGCAATAATTTTTAACTGACTTCAAAAAAAGGGTTCTCAATTCGGTTGTATTTTTTTAAGGTTTGTTACCTCAGAACTCCGTCGTTTATGGACCGATTTGCAATTTTTTTTCCTCCTAAAAGGATATGCTTCCAGATTGGTCCCATTGTTTTCAAAATCTAGTTTTAACGATGGAATCCATGAGGGCGGTATTGTTTGTTTCTTATTTAACATCGACTTCCGAAATTAAAGTTTTTTTGATTGTTTTTTTTTTCTTAGTGAAGTCGGTTATTTTTTTTTGTGTAAGAAGTATTTTATTTCACACTTTTTAGTTGCGATACACTTACAACCAGAGTACTTATTTCTCATGACAATTCCAATGAACCACCCAAACACTACTAGGATACATTGTTTTACTAAGAAGTTCCCGTGTTCACTTTTCACCTTATAGCCAAAGTGCATCTCATGACAATTCTTATAAAAACAAACACGGCTAGGATACATTGATTAATTACGGAGTTCCGGTGCCTATCTTCCGGCTCCATCATCATCATCATCAGAACACTTCAATGATACCATTTTCAACTCTATTCAGAACCATTGAAATGAAATTTATTTATTTGCTAGAATATAGGTATATAATAACATGTTGAAATATTTTTAGACTCAATATATTCGACTTATCAGTCGTGCAAATATTTTTAGATTATGCAAGTAATAATAATGACATGAAATGTCATCACTGTCATTATTCCGTCATTGACGTCTTGTACGGGGCTAATTTATGTGCCCTGCGCAAGAGGGATGGCGGTATTCGTCCCATTGCCGTGGGAACTACCTACCGTCGTATGGCAGCCAAGATTTGTTGCAAATTTTATGGTGAGGTGGTTTCGGAAAAATTTCAGCCCCTGAAGCTTGGTTACGGCTCCAAAGGGGGCTGTGAGGCTGCCGTACACGCGTTGTCGACCTACCTAAATTCTGGCAAAGGAGAGGCTATCCTTAAGGTTGACATAAAAAATGCATTTAATTCGGTTAATAGGGACACCTTGCTGGCAGAAACTAAAAAAGAAATACCTCAAATCTATAGTTTTCTTTGGCAATGTTATATACAACCATCTAAATTACTCTTTCGGGACAACCTTTTGGAATCCGCTAATCATTCGAAAACTAAATTCTAAATTTAATGTGTGGTACCTCGATGATGGGACCTTGGGAGGCGATGTAGACACCGTTTTAAATGATTTACAATTTTTAAAAAAACAAACTCTTTTCTATAGGACTAGATCTCAACTTCTCTAAATGTGAATTATTCCTCTCTGACAGTACTGACAGACATCTGACTCTTCCAAAATTCAATGCAATAGCCCCTGCAATCAAAATTATCGATAAAAGTTCTTTTCGTCTCCTTGGGTCCCCAATCTTTGAGGATTCCTTTCCCAGTTTTGTGGAGGAAAAATACAAAATTTCAATGACGTTTCGGAAAGATTACTCCAAATTAACATGCATTCGGCCATTACCCTAATTCGTTATTGTTGTTTCGGTCCTAAAGTAATATATTTCCTTCGTGCTTCCATCTTATGGAAGCACCTTCACCTTTTGGAAAAAATGGACCAAATTATCCGACATACACTTACTTTAATTTTAAATATGACCTTGGACGATCGAGCTTGGGATCAAGTTACTCTTCCCATCCGTATGGGAGGCCTCGGCGTCCGCAAAATTACCAGTATTAGTTTACCGGTATTCATATCTTCCGGTTCACAGCACTGATAAAAATAATCAGGAACATTCTAACTTCCACACTGATTCCTTTTGAAGTACCGTGCTTCACCGAGGCTATGGATGCCTGGAGAATCGCTTGCCCGAATACAAATCCGCCTGACAACCCAACCTCCCAGAGACGGTGGGATGAACCGCTCTGCAAAGTAGTCCAGAAAAACCTAATCCTAACATCTGCTACTACTGCGGAGAGTGCGCGCCTCCTGGCTGTGGGAAATTGGGAATCAGGTCTTTGGCTTCACGCACTGCCGTCGTCGAATATTGGCACCTTATTCGACGATACTACTTTCCGCCTAGCTGTTGCCCTACGCCTAGGCGCTCCTTGCTGTTCTCCTCATCGCTGCCACTGTGGCGAAGTTGTCAACAGCCTTGGTCACCACGGCCTGTCATGCAATCGAAGCGCGGGACGGATAGCACGGCACGCGAATATTAACGACATCATCCGACGAGCCCTTGTCACCGTTCGGCGTTCCGGCTGTTTTGGAACCTCATGGCCTGGCACGCGACGATGGTAAGAGACCGAACGGTATTTCTTTATTTCCGTGGAAGATGGGTAGGCCTTTAGTGTGGGACGCTACCTGTGTCGACACTCTTGCGCCATCCCATCTTCCTAGCTCTTCGTGCTGTGCTGGTGCTGCCGCTACGGCTCCGGAGAACCTCAAGCGGCGGAAATATAACAACCTCGTCGGTAGTTATATTTTTGAGCCGTTTGGGGTTGAAACTCTTGGGCCGTGGGGTCCGAGTGCTCATAAGCTTTTCAAAGAATTATCCAAACGCTTAGTTGACACTTCGCGTGACCCAAGGGCTGGCTTTTACCTCGGTCAGAGATTAAGCATTGCCATACAACGTGGCAATGCCGCCAGCCTTTTGGGCACACTTCTAGTCGACAGCGATGCGGAGGAATTTTATGACGCCATATTTTAGCTAGTAGTTTTTGCCTTTAGTGTATATATAGTTTTAATTAGTTAAGTGTTTTTATTAAAACGAATGAAAATAATAAATAAATTCGTAAGGTAAAAAAAAAAAATCACTGTCATTAGTCACATTAAGTAGATAAACATAATAAAACAGTCAATAATATTAATTGTGCACATGTCATTATAAAATATATTAAAATAGTTTAGAATTTTCTGATTAGATAATTTATAAATAATGTCAAGTTATAATTTAAATAAATGTTCGTAGGTCATACAGTAATACATTACGTCTGTTTAAAATTTAAATAATCATCTATTGAATAAAAACATCAGTCACAAAGCCAATTGTTAAAATTTCTATTAAATTCTAAGTCATGTGTAAGTGGCTACAACCCGGGAATCTTTAAGTCAAGAGTGAATAGGTTACGTCTAGGTAAGCGCGCTCCATCGTCGACCGCATCGTCGCTTTCCATCAGGTGAGTTAGCGGTCAAACGCGAACCTATCAAGAATAGAAAAAAAAAGAAAAAAAAATATTTTTTCTAATTTTTTCAGGTAGTTTATTATAAATTTTCACCGCCATGGTGTAGCAGTTTCTGTTACATAACTTTAATCTGTTTCCAGGCACTACTAGAGGTTTTTGTACTATTTTTCTTTTGAATAGGGCCTTATCATCCTGCTCAAAGAGTGAAAGGTTGTTTCTAACAAATTTACACATTTCAAAAACGTAAAGGGATGGCAGAGTAAGCAAACGATTTTTAGTGAAGAATGGTCAGCACGAATCAGTTCACTTGACTCCATAGATAGACCTTATGTATTTTTTTTGGGCGATAAAAGCTCTCTGGGCGTCTGTAGAGTTTCCCCATATAATTATTCCATACCTCAATACTGAACATACATGACTGTGGTATACCATTAGTGCTGTTTCTGTATTAGTTTTTTATTTTATTTTACAAAGTGCGTAAACAAATTTGTGATTTTTTTTACAAACAAGGTCTACGTGAGATTTCCAGTTACAATAATTATCAATATTTATTCCTATAAAATTTATTTCTTTGTATTGTCATTTATTTATTTGTATTGTCATAATCGCATCACTATCTTCATTGTGATGTCTATGGGAGTATGAAGTTCCGTTGGCCATTTCTGGTCTTCTTCATCAGTTCCACTTCTTCAAATGTTACTTTTTGACTGTAAATGCTTGAGTTCTCAATGAAAATACCAAAATAACTATATAATATTTGAGGAGTTCCCTCGATTCATCAGAAATGAATTTTGAAAAAAATAGGACCAATCTGGAAGCATATCCTTTAAGGGAAAAAAAAATTTGCAAATCGGTTCATAAACTACGGAGTTCTGAGGTAAAACACATTAAAAAAAAATACAACCGAATTGATAACCTCCTCCTTTTTTTGGGAGTCTGTTAAAAACACGGTTTAAATTCAAACTGTTTTAAACATGTGTTTTAAAACAACTTGTTTTAATCATGTCAACCCTGGTCAAGCGGCAGGTCGAACATGCGTGTATCCAAAGTTGTGTTATGCCACGCTAGGGCCCTCGGGCACACAACAACAAATGGCCACCGGAACTTCATACTCACTATCACAATGAAGATAGTTAAGCAACTTTGACAATAAAAACAAATAAATGGTTCTGAATAGTTATGTTGAAAATGGTATCATCGAAGTGAATTGATGATGATGATGGAACCGGAAGGTAGGCACTGGAACTCCGTAATTAATCAATGTAACCTAGCCGTGTTTGGGCTTATTAGAATGGTCATGAGATGCACTTTGGCTATAAGGTACAATCGAACTGATCTGATGATGGAGCCGGATGGTAGGCACTGGAACTCCGTAATTAATCAATGTATCCTAGCCGTGTTTGGGCTTAGTAGAATTGTCATGAGATGTACTTTGGCTATAAGGTACTATCGAACTGATCTGATGATGGAGCCGGAAGGTAGGCACAGCAACTCCGTAATTAATCAATGTATCCTAGCCGTGTTTGGGCTTAGTAGAATTGTCATGAGATGTACTTTGGCTATAAGGTACTGTCGCAACTCTCTGTGCGACAGTACCAGGATCTTCAATTAGGGCTGTAGCAATGAAACGCTTGTTTCATTGAATACTTATATTGCTTCACGATAATGACTTCACTTTACAAGGGTCGCGTCCGAACTGCTTAAACTAGACATTATTTTGTTCTATTTAATTTTCAAACCTATTCTAGAACAACAAAATCCTTAGAAATATATTTTACATGCCAGTTCGCTAACTTACCTCATGCGATCTCCTTTCGATATCACATGAGCTACGCCCCAATGAATAGAAATGTGGAGGCAACAAACATTTATATTCTAAAGAAAACTTTCGAAGGATTAAGCATGACATACCTATTACCTAACACAGATGTCCCTACCTTTGTGCGGATGAAAACTTATATAATGGCGTACGTCTTTATAAAGCGAGCTTAAGTCAGAGCCAACGGTAAATAATTATCATAAAATTCTTACATGATTACTGTGTGTCAATCCACACTCATTAATCAACGTTGGTTTGGTTTGACTTAAGCCCCGCTGCAGCAAAACCGCACTAAAAGCCACAGCGCACCGCCCTTGCTTACCTAGGATGCCAAAGTGACAACCGGCGCCTCCACCACTTTGTCGCAACTCTCTGTGCGACAGTACCAGGATCTTCAATTAGGGCTGTAGCAATGAAACGCTTGTTTCATTGAATACTTATATTGCTTCACGATAATGACTTCACTTTACAAGGGTCGCGTCCGAACTGCTTAAACTAGACATTATTTTGTTCTATTTAATTTTCAAACCTATTCTAGAACAACAAAATCCTTAGAAATATATTTTACATGCCAGTTCGCTAACTTACCTCATGCGATCTCCTTTCGATATCACAGTACTATCGAACAGATCTGATGATGGAGCCGGAAGGTAGGCACAGCAACTTCGTAATTAATCAATGTATCCTAGCCGTGTTTGGGCTTATTAGAATTGCCTTCCACCTTCCGGAGCCGGAAGGTGGAAGGTAGATACAGGAACTTCATAATAAAACAATGTAACCTAGCAGTGTTTGGGTTAATTCGAATTGTCATGAGAAATAGGCACTCTGGTTATAAGTGTATCGCAACTAAAAAGTGTGAACTAAAAAACTTTTTACAAAAAAATAATAATAACCGACTTCGGTTATTTTACGGTATATTCCTGTAAGGATAGTCCCTATGTAGTCTAATTTAATAATTAACATTAGTTAGAACATACAGGGTGAATGTAAAGCGTTCAATATTGATTAGAGATACGCAATATAAAATAAATGTTTGCAATTGATCGTTTTTGTAAATATTTAATTTACTATGGCGAATTTTAAAATATCCAGTCTAGAATTGAAACATTATAGGTCGAATTAATTTGAAATAATGCCCTAAACTAAAAAGACCAAAAAAAACTTGTCTAAAACAATTTGAACTGTTTGTTTTACAACATTTAAAAGAAAACTGTTTTTTTTTCAACCCTGCGCTTGACGCTCATAGCATAGCATAGCATAGCATAGTCGGCCTTATAATGTTCCCACTGCTGGGACTCAGGCCTCCTCTCTACGAGAGGGAGGCTTGACGCTCGCTTAATGCTAACAAACCTTCTCTATTATATTGTATTATATGTATATATTATTATATTATATTCTTCAACATTTATTTATTTACATGATTAAATTACATTTAAAAATACTTAACTATAATTACAGTAGGTAAAATAAAAAAATAAATACTAATAAAAACCCTAATACTTACCAAAAACAAACTAAAATATGGCGTCAAAAAACTTATCCACATCGGCATCGCGTTCATGTGCCTAAAAGACTGGCAGCATTGCCACGTTGTATGGCAATGCTTATCCTCTGTCCGAGATAAAAAGCCAGCGCTTGTGCGTGTTGTGCTTGGGTCACACGAAGTGTCAACAAGACGTCTTAAACGTATTCAGAGATGTGTTTTTTATCTATTCACAAATAACTACAACAGCTCAATTATGTTACAAAAAATATAAGTACCTAGTTAAAGTTAACTAAATGTGTTAATTGAAAATCAACAATATTTTAAACTGAGATGTCTAAAGAAGTCGCTACAATAAATAATTATTGTTTGTCAAAAACATGCGTCAAGCTCCTCCGTCGTATTTGCGCCGCTCGGGCCCTCAAACTTCGGCGATATCGACTGACTCCTCATCTTTATTTTCAGATGGCGTCTTGCACACCAATCACGTTGTCAGGTGACAACCTGGGCCAACGGCATCGGTACCTCAACTCCTTAGTACTCAAGGCCAAAAAGACCACAACTTCGATCCAGGATGTCGAGGCTCTGCCCGAAGTGTCTGCAGTCGATCGCCTCTTTAAAATAGATCTAGCCATAGAACTCAAACATGTAGACTATATAATACGTAATTTAAAAGATGATGACATTTTATACGTGAGCAGAGCCCTAAAAGCAACATGGCTTATAGATCACTGTGACATTATTAACCCTAAATACTTGGAAGATGTTCTCTTCCCAGAAATGATCAAACCAGCAGTTACTAAAATGAAGCACTGGCTTTACATCAATCTAAGGGATCCAGCAATGTGTGAGGAGTTCTATCAGCACTACAGAGAGAACACATTTGAGTTTGCCATAAAGTTTCTTAGTCGCTGCAGTCATGAGTTCATACTGGAAGAGGCTCCCAAGATATTGCCTAAATTATCCACTCATTCATTAAAAGTATTGTGTGAGAAAAGTCCTGGAATTGCCAAGATATATTTTGATTCATTGGCAACAGATGAAGATGTGAAAACACGCTATCTTGAAAGGGAACAGTCATACTACAATAGTGTGAAATGCATACTGAAGTTAGATGCAGATGTGTTCCTCGACATCACGGAAAAGTATTTCAATATGAACAGCTTCAGCAGACTGAGTCCTTTGGCAACTGACTACATCTTACGCTTCCATAAAACTAGATTCACCAATAAGTTGGAGCTGTACGTTGCGTACTTACTGCACATCCCGACTGTTGCTGCGCGACTCAGTGTCGAGGAGTGTCAGGAAGTAGTGCTAAAGCTAGCACGAGCAAGCTACTTGCAGAAATGGTTCCAGTACAAAGTTGTGGAGCCGCTGATAAAGAGAATAAGTCCTGAAAAGAGAGCGGCGTTCAAGAAACGGGTGTTTGTTAATAAAGACGTCGGTGACTGTGAAGACAAATGGCCATACGAGATACCTGCTCCCCCGGTGCTCTCCGACACAGGTCCACATATCTTTGATGATCAAGACTTTGTGTCCATTATTTGTTGTCCAATTGTCCCACCGCCAATTGTGAGAGTTCCTAGCGGTTGTGGGTTGTACGACACTAATGAGTTTCGATGCAATATGAAGATGAATATGATACGAAAGAAAACAGATCTGGTCAGATTGTTCGACGAGTTTCGTTTTATTGGTTTCAAGCGCGCGCTTTTCGAATTGGATCAGCGATTAAATGCTACAACTTCCCCTGACAGGCGGCGTGATATCTTTATGGTTTTGGTGAGTAAGACTGGTGGACGCACTGATGCGGTATCAGCACTACTGCGACTCACTTTGCGGCACATTAATGAGCCGCCGCACATACGCGCCGCCATATTGCGCAGCCTCGTCAAGCGTGCTAAAGTCTGGCGCCTGCCTGCAGAGGTCTGGCAACAATTACTAGATTACGGCCACGGACTCGGGCTCGACGGTACAAGAGCTAAACCTACATGTCGTGAGGGTCTGAACGCCGTCGTAATTCGCCAGTTACTAGCCGGTGAATGCGAGCAAGCAGTCCGCATAGCGTTTATGAGAAAGTTTTCAACGCTGGTAGAGTATTCGCTGAACGTGGACGAGCGAATGCGCATTGCTAACGGTCTCCAAAACATGTTGGTAGCGGCTGCTATAGACGCTGTACCTGTCGTTGGCTTAGTTCGACTTTGGCAATTAATAGATGTTCTTAAAATATACCGCGTTCGAATTGAGCCGACATCACCAGCTCTCAAAATAATAATGACCTTAGCTTTGCAAGACGCCAATCTAGCACGTCCTTTGCTGGAGCGTCTTTATAATGAAAGAATTGCGCGACGCGAGCTGCTGCATCATAACATAAAGTTCCAACGAGGTGAAGCAGCGTTGTTGAATGCACTGCGGCATGAACCCAAGCTAGTGTTCGATATAATAGCTGGTGACAATCGTGTTAGTTCTACTGAAGAGTTGACAGATGTCGATAGTTCCCCTAATTCACCGACACTTTTCGATAATTTGTCTGACCAACTGTCAATATCCGATGATTCCTCTGATCTACCGATGGTTTCTATATGCGTTACTCCTCGTCCTTCAAATTTTGATAGGGTCAATTCCAAGCTAGTAATTTACTTTGAAGATTTTACAATATATGTCCGCACCAATCTCAAAGAGTATATCGCCCAAGAGCAGAATATTAAACTGGCTCGACAGCTGGCAAGTCTTTTAGGAAATAATTTTGAGAAGGAATTGCGTGAGTTTGACGCAGCGGGTAAAGCAAGTGCAAAGTTGGCGGCGGCGCTGAGGGCCTGCGCACACCGCGCCCGGCCTGTCGTCAACTTGGCGGAGTGGGGCTGGCGCAAGGCTGGCGTGAAAGCTGTCGCGACACGAGCGATGCGCTGCCGAGAAATAGAAAGAGCTACGTTTACCCGAGCGTTAGCGACTGAACAACGCACTGTGAGAGTAGCCTTAGCACTGAGCATGCGATCTACTGGGCCGAGGGAGTTGTTACTCGAGACCTTCACATCGGCAGCGAAATTGTGTCCCGTGGTGGCGTTACATACTGCGTTGCCGTACTTCCGTCGTCTCGGCGCTAATGCTGACCCCGGAGTATGGGATATCGTTAAGCCTCTCTTCTCTACTGTAAACCTGGTGCCCCGCAAAAGGCTCTGCCGAATCCTCGCAAACACCGACTGGATCCCCTCCACCATCAAACCCGACTACTGCGCCACCTTGTACGTAGCTATCAACAAAATCACCCGCTCCGATGCCGACGATGTGCTTTGTAATTTGTCAAAACTTCTTCCTAACACCGATGGGTCTATCGTAAAAAACATATTACTTGAAATTCTCAACCATATCGACAAGGACGGCCCAGCGATACCATATCCAGCTATTTTTATTCGATACTTGATGCTCTCCACAAGTACCGATGATCTAGAATGCAGATTTGAATTAATAGGTAATCAGTTTTTACAAGTTATGGAAACTCTACATTCCGAAGAAGATCATTGGTTTCAGGAAAGACTGGATCAAATTTTGAAGAGTTTAAAATATAATGCTGCATTTTTTAACTCTAGATGCACATCGTGTTCGTCAGTGATTGAGAGAATCTTAACTTGGCTACAGAAGTTTATGCCAAAAGAAAAATACTTTAATTACTATACGCAAGTACGTTTAACAATGTTGTATTACGAAGCTGTAAGACAGAGTATGAAGCAGATGCCTGAAGTTTTCGCAGATCCGAAGAGAAGGAAGTCGGAGGGTGTGGAGGCTGTGGGCTTCGTGTTCGGCAGATATATAGTGAAGGAGGTAGCTGAACTTGTGAGCACATACTTCGACTCCATAATAGATCTGTATTCCTATACTTTAATTGACTACTTGAGAAATTACTTCGTGTTTGAAAATTCAAAACCGATGTTCATTGGTGCGGTTCTTAAAGGTATCTGGGAAGAAGGAGATGGTATCCAGCGGCGGATGGTGATGTACGTCCTTAGAGAGCAGCAGTTAAACATGGAGGACTCTGTGAGAAAAGAGTTAGAGAAACTAATGATGAACGAAAAGGCTTTAGAGATTTTTGTACACGCCGAAATATATGCTTAGAATAACATTTTTATTTATAAAAAATATTATTTAAAAAAAGGTAACTTAATAACTGTTTTACTAGTATCTGTACCTATAACATTTTCTGTAATAATAAACTTATTTTTTTTAAAGTATGCAGCTTTTAACAATGAAGTTTTAATGAAAATTTAATGATTCATCTCCTGGTGGTACTTTGGCGAGAGGTCTTCCGGAGGAGCCCGAATGGATGATTGGCATGAAGTGTAGAAATATAGTAGATTGGCTCCTTTACCTTAGTGAGTAAGTACACTCCCTTCATATGTATGCTATTTTTGAAGAAAGACTAAAAAGACTCAGGTCCTCACCGGACATGTTAAGTTCGGGAAGTTTCTGTTCCGGATTCAGGCGGAAGAAACGCCTGGGTGTCATCATGTCATTGCGCAGACCGCCCGGAGCACGATGGAGCATACGATGGAGGTGTGTCCTGCTTCGGTGGAGCACCGTCGTGTCCTCGTGGGGGCGATCGACGGCGGTGACCTCTCGCTCCGGGCCCTGATTCAGGCTATATAGAGGGAATGAGATGTGGTCGCATCATACTGCACAGCAGTAATGCTAGCTAAGGAGGCGGCCGCAAGAGTGAGGGAACGAAGGTACATCCTCACGCCTCAGCCGCCGTGACAGGAGAGGATCCGGGCGTTGCGAATCGCAGAACGATCTCCGGCCACCGTCGGCGCGGGCTAGCGGACGACGAGCAATGGGTAGCTCGCTGTTAGTTACTTAGCTCAGCCTACAAGGACCGAGCCCCAGTCGTCGATTGCACATAGTGTCCACGCGTGCCTCAAAGAAATGTCAGCAAACTGTAGGGGCCCAACAGGGCCGGTTCCTGCTAGGGCCACTCGTGGTCCAACAGGGCCGCTTCCTGCTAGGGCCACTCGTGGTCCAACAGGGCCGCATCCTGCTAGGGCCACTCGTGGTCCAACAGGGCCGCTTCCTGCTAGGGCCACTCGTGGTCCAACAGGGCCGCTTCCTGCTAGGGCCACTCGTGGTCCAACAGGGCCGCATCCTGCTAGGGCCACTCGTGGTCCAACAGGGCCGCTTCCTGCTAGGGCCACTCGTGGTCCAACAGGGCCGCTTCCTGCTAGGGCCACTCGTGGTCCAACAGGGCCGCTTCCTGCTAGGGCCACTCGTGGTCCAACAGGGCCGCTTCCTGCTAGGGCCACTCGTGGTCCTAGAACACAAAAGGCAACTAAAGGAACATAGATATGGCTTGACTTGCGTTCACAGGAACGTAACCAAACTAAATTCTTTCACATAAAAACTCAAGGTCATCGAGCCGGCAAATGTTTTATCTATGTTCAGATGATTCACAGCTATTTGGGTCGGTAGTCTATGGTTGTGAAGTGAATCCTGTTTGGTTGGTGTTCAGTTTATTATTATTATTGTGCCGCCAATGCAGATGGGTCGAGAGTGCTGCAATTTTTTTTAATAAATACTTAAGTATCTTATCAAGTGTGAACTTAAATCCATATTGAGGTCATCGCCTAACTCAATTTCAAGGTAAATATTGCTAAAAATATCCTTTCCTCACATATTTTGTGATTTCATCATTTTTATAAATAACTAGTGTTCCGCCCAGTTCCGCCCTAGCCTCGCACAGGTGTTACAAATCTTTGATATTCTCGGCATTTCTCTACTATGATATGGAAGTATTATACACTTAAATCTTCCGCATGAATGACTCTGTCTCCGACAGTCGTGAAATTCTGTCTGTCTCTGTGAAAACCTCCCCGTGAAAATGTAGGTGAAATAAGCGTGAAAGATTTGTTGATTTGTTTATAATCTCAAGTTAAAATTAAACATAAATAGTAAGTACCTGTAGAATGTATGTTGCGCTGTAAGGAGCGTATCACTATCAATGTATGCGTTTTAAGTTAAACTAAATTGTATTAATTTCTACGTCATAAGAAAAAAAGTTTAGATTTAAATCATTTTTTTTTTTTTAATTATTTGATTTTAATCGATATTTAAATTACTTACTATAATCAATTGATTCAAATCATCTCATCCCTGCAAAAAAGTAACAACTTATGAAGTCCTCTAATTAAATTAAATTCAAGAACGGAACCCACTGGGAGTTTATTTGTACTAGGAGAGACATAAGTCGCTTAGAAATGATATTTTGGGTTCAAATATTATGATATGAAATCCTTTTTCGTAGCGTCTTTCGCACGTTCATCAAGTAATTAATTTCTCGCAAACTATGATAAATGATAAATGATATTTATTTTGTAAATAGGTTTAAAAAAACACTTTTACACGTCAATTTTTTTTTTTCGTCATTTTTAAACTAGATGAGGCCGGTATGTACCTACGTATGTATGGCAACCGACATAAAAAGAATTAGGTACGTAAGAAAATTTATAGGAATGTAGTTACTAAATTAGGTATTGTTTACTGTGTTGTAGGTACTCGATTCTATGGTAGATTATATGCATAACACACGAATGGCACATAACTACACCAATTACGCTGATCTGAACTAACATACATGGATAGCATTTGGCAAATGGTTTTATTGAATTTCTCTGTCAAACCGTTCGATTGTGGGTGGAACGCCGTGATGAAGCGGGATTTTGCTCCGAAATAACTTACTGTTTCCTTGACTAATCGAGAAGTGAAAACTAACCCCCTATCAGACACCACTTCCTTGACACCACCAAATCGACAAATAATATCCTCTATCAAGAAATCGCTGATCCTCTGGGCTGTTGCTCTGGGAACCGCTTTGCAGACCGCATACTTCGTAGCATATTCTAAACTAACAATAATATATCTATTGCCATTCAATGATTTTCTAAAGGGACCTAAGATATCGATGCCTACTTTTTCCATCAAACCATTCACCACGACAGGCTGCAATTGAGCTAACCGATTACACTTCTTACGTTCCTGACACAACACACAACTATTCACATAACGCTCTATCTCTTTCTCCGCGTCCCTGATAAAATAATTTGCTCGAAACTTAGCTAATGTTTTAGCTAATCCTAAATGACCTCCTGACCATGGATCATCATGCAATTATCTCATACAGAAGCCCTTTTGGAATCACTACTAGTTCACAAACACCAGTCAATCTCCTGGCTTTCTTACACAGCACATTCTCCTTAACACCAAAACCCTTAGTATCATTACCCCTATTAGCAGCAATCCTATCTAACCATAATTTACAAAAATCATCTCTCTCTTGCTCCTCGCGCATCTTTACAACTTCTATTCTATATAGGGTGACTGGTAATTAGTGTACGATACTTAAACACGTGATTGTGCTCATGATAACCAACAACTTTTACTATGGGAACAAACCTGAAATCGCGAAAAAAAATCAGCTTTTCAATACATTTATGTTTGCCTAATGTACTGAACAGCTGATATTTTTTTCGCGATTTCGGCTTTGCTGCCATAATAAAAATTGTTTATTATCATGAGCACAATCACATGTTTAAGTATCGTACACTAATTGCCAGTCACCCTACATAGCTGCATGCCATCTTCCTGCTGCTCTGCTATACTCCTCTGCTCTGGCATAATGGATTCCTACTCAAAAAATCAGCAATGACATTATCTCTCCCTGCACAATGAACAATATCGAAATCGTAAGCCTGGATGCACAGCGACCACCTAGCTAAACGTCCATTCATATCTTTTCTCTTCCTCAGCCAGCAAAGCGCCTTGTGATCCGTCATGACCTGGAACTTCAGACCCCAAAGAAAATGTTTGAAATAATTCAGAGCCCACACCAACGCGAGACACTCCTTCTCCGTAGTGGAATATTTCTTCTCTCCATCGCTCAGCTTCCTCGACGCGTACGAAACGGGATACATCAACTCTTCACCTTGCATTAACAGCAACCTACCACTTCACCAGATATAAACCACCAGATATATGCCATCTAGCAGCTTTGGACTCAGTGGAAAGGCGTGCGAAGAGGCTAATTGGGGATCCAGATTTGGTTAAGTCCAATCTACAAAGCCTCGAGCACAGGCGCAGGGTAGCCAGCCTATCGGTATTTTACAGGTTGCATTTTGGAGAGTGTGCGCGGGAATTGCATGACTTGATTCCGCCATCTCCTTTCTACCATCGGACAACCCGACGTACGGCGAGTATCCACCCTTACGTTGTTGAAACTTCAACGGTCCGGACTAAGCGTTTCGCTTCGTCGTTTATACCGCGTACATCGAAGGACTGGAACAATTTGCCCGCTGCGGTCTTCCCGTCCAACTATAATTTAGGTGTCTTCAAGGCTAGAGTGAATAGGCTCTTAATAAACTAGTGCGCCTCACCATCAATGATTGCATCGCTGCTTACCATCAGGTGGGATCGCAGTCAAGCACTGGTTTATATGAATTAAAAAAAAAAAAAAAAAAAACGTGTAATTATTTTTGGGTCAGTAGAATAAAAATGCAAAATAGGTGGTGACTCCATTATTTTTATTATGCTCTGGAACGCTTCTTCCTGCTTGGCTGTCCATTTGAACGCGACACCTTTCCTTAATAATTTTGTAATTTTGTCCACTTCTTACGTTCCTGACACAACACACAACTATTCACATAACGCTCGATCTCTTTCTCCGCGTCCCTGATAAAATACTTTGCTCGAAACTTAGCTAATGTTTTAGCTAATCCTAAATGACCTCCTGACCATGGATCACATGTAATTCTTTCAAAATCTCATACAGAAGCCCTTTTGGAATCACTACTAGTTCACAAACACCAGTCAATCTCCTGGCTTTCTTACACAGCACATTCTCCTTATCCATACTCCATACTAATATTATAAATGCGAAAGTAACTCTGTCTGTCTGTCTGTCTGTCTGTCTGTCTGTTACGCTTTCACGCTTATACCGCTGAACCAATTTTGATGAAATTTGGTACAAAGATAGAATAGAGCTTGAGAAAGGACATAGGCTATAAATTATCACGCTATTTGCTATGGGGGGTGAGCAATATTCCAAAATGTCGGTATGGAACGATTTGCCGTGACTTCGATCCCCAGTTATAGTAATAATTTTTGTGAGTATTTTGTCGTCTTTTTTGTATATAATATGCGATGGTACTTCAATTACAATAATAATAGGACTTTTAGCATATTTTTAACACATCTTAGACATTTTTACTCCATATTTTTGTAAAAAGTAATCAAACATGTAATAAAATCTAAGTGGAAAAACGAAAATAATATTTCTTTTTTTCATTTAGCTACAAATTTAATATCTGAGATGAAAATCATCACGCTATCATCGACAAAGGGTTAAGCAGACAATGATGACGTTTATATAAAAACACCTATTTTACACAAAAGTCAACGAACACCGTAGTGCAGTCGTGTCTGGATTAGATCGGCACGTAAGGGGATAGTGGTTCAAAACTCAGTTTCTTTTTTGTGATAGTTTTGTTTTATTTTACTGTAAACAAGAAATTTTTACATATTTTTGCGTTCTTACTATTATTTTTATCGGCAGTCTGGTTTCTACATCAGCACTTTCGAAGCAGTTTGGCAGATTATACTGACCTTCACTATACAAGACAGAAATCCAGCGGTTATGCATTCAAACGTCTACAAAGAGATCTAAAGAGATACAATAGAGCGGCTATCAGAAAAAATGTCATAGAAAAACTGTCATCCTATGCCTCAGTGACGCCACCTGGCTTTGAATAGCAAACACACGAATTAAATTTGTCAAACTATTTAAATTATTTAACTATCGCTCGGTAGGTGGCCAGGGGCCTTACCATGATAATGTCAAAATGTCAGACGTACGAGCGAAAAAGAGTGATGGAGCTATACACCCTATGTAGCTCCATCCCTTTAACAGTCCGGTTTAGGTCGTAAAATGGATCACGTTATGAGCTCGTGGTAGAGCCTCAGTGTGTGATAAAGGTAAGGTTAAGCTTTTCAGCAATAGATGGCGTTATCACGAAATCAGCAAATGTTTCTAGACCTATTTATAAAAATGATTGAATTCTAATTAATTGCTTCGTAAATGCCAAAAATATTTACGAAAATAAACCGCAGTTAGGTCCAGTCATTTTATCATAATAAGATTTATAATAGCGTAAAGCGCGGTGGGCCTTGGGCGCGGTCGCCTCCTTCTGCGAAGCAGTAATGCTAGCAAAGGAGGCGGCCGCACGCGCGAGACAATAACCCTCGCGACCCAGCCGATCTGAACCGAGGGGTTCCGATCCCGATTTCCGGCCACCGTAGGCGCGGGCTTGTGGACGGCGAGCAATGGGTAGCTCACCGTCCGTCCTTCCGGTAACCGTCCGGACCGAGCCCAAGTCGTTGACGGCGCGTAGTGTTCCACGCGCGCCTCAAGGAGGTGTCAGCAACCGTAGGGGCCCAGTAAGGTCGAAGCCTATTGGGGCCATGGGTGATACGAAAGAGATTCCCGGGGCCCTGGAACAATGGCAAAGAAGGAACAGGAGTGGGTTTTATGTATGTTTCTTTCTGGTTTATGTTATGATAAAACAACGCTGTATGATTTGAAAATTATTGGTTCATTAGATGTACTAAAAGTTTATTAAGTATACCGTTGTTTTCTTTTATCAACACTAAATAAATGTTATTTAACGCAAGCTATTAAAAAATAGTGGATATAGTAGTTTTCAGTTGCCAAAATGTATTAAGAGTCTGCACGGAGTTGATCCTGAGGTCGATAACGACAGTTTTTAGTGTGTGCACCTTTTGCTTTTAGGTAGGAAATCATCAAATACCTTCCCCCGGTCTGGGTAAAGCGAGAGGTAGGACCAGACTTTTACTGACTGAAACCCACCTGTGTTCCTTTAGTTGTCCTTAGCGTTTCAGGGCTATGGTAACTTGCACGCCACAATTGCGGCAGCAAATACCTTCTTTGAGGAAAGTCTAAAAAGGCTCTCTTTCCGCCTGACGCAGGTCTTCATCGAACGTAGATGTTTCGGAAGGACCCCCAAAAAACCAGCAAATATAGGTAGGTAATTAATCACAGAAAGATGCTTCTTGAGCAGTTCGTGAAGGTTACCAGTACTTCAAGTAGTCTCTCCCCCGGACTTGACCACAACCTACTGTTTGGAACAAGTACCTAATTTCAAAGATTCCAAAAATTGAAGATCATTAAGAATTTCATAAAAAACCCATGAAGACATATTTCACACAAGGCCCCGACGTGGTTTGCGTTCCTGAAGATAGTTTGATTACGTATGATGTATCCTACATTACTTGCAGCCTTAAGTCGACAACTGGACGTTACCTCCTTAAGAGTGGTCAGTGAGTGGTGATCAACACTGGGACAACATTCTGACGGATGCCAGAGTCAGTCACAGCCCCAATTCGTTGCGACATTTGTTCGCTGTCATTTTATAGTTTTGTGGAACAAACACGGAGTAATGAGGGGGTATTAGGGTGTTTCGAGAGGTTTCTGTTTCAAATTCGACGTGATGTAAGTCAACATCAAACTGCAACAATTTTTTCACAAATTCTTTATAAGTACAGTTGAAGACATCGTAGGTTACTCTGTAGTATTTTCATAATCGCTAACAGTAGTGGACTATCAGTGCACGTTATCCAGCTGAAGATGGGCTGAAGCCGATTATGCTCCTTCGAAATTCACCTCCGCCAAAGTTGCATAACGGACCCGGCTAAAAGTCTGCAGAGAAATATCATCGAGGCAAATTCTTATGGGAGGTAATTCTTTCGAAAAATCTCATAGCTCTAGCAGGCATTGGCCCTAGAGATCTTCGAACACAGGTCGGTTTCAGTCTGTAAAAGTCTGACACAAACTCTCGCTTTACCCAGAGCGGGGGAAGGTATTTGATGTTTTTTTTTCCTAAAAGTAAAACGTGCAGACACTAAAAACTGTGGGTATTGACCTCAGAACAAGATCCGTACAGACTCTTTATACATTTTGGCAACATTTAACATTTAGAAAACTACTTTATCCACTTTTTTTATAGCCTACGTTAAAGAACATTTATTTAGTGTTGTTAAAAGACAACAACGGTTTAATACACTTTTAGTCTATTATAATGAACCAATCATATTAAAATCATACAGCGTTGTTTCATCATAGAATAAACCAAAAACAAACTTAAACTATCACCTTTTCCTTTTAGGGGTAGGCAGAACCACCGTTTATCAACTACTTCGACCTCAACATGTCTGTTTCTATTTATTGATGATGATAAGTAATTTATTTGATGTATATCATGGACGAGTATTCTATTACTGGTGAGCCAAATAAATAAAATAAATTATTTATCTGGACACAAGAAATACATTTTACATAATATATTTACTGAAATTAATTTCCGTTATTTGAATTAGATGTTTTTAGCACGAATCACAAGCACAGAATTATTAATTACGTTTGTGCATTTTTACTAACTTAACGCAGACAAAGTCGCGGGTAACAGCTAGTTATATATATATTTGAAATAACCTAGGGCCGGACCCTCTAAGTATGCTCCCATAATAAGTGCCAAATCATTTTCTGGCCATTTATTTATTGCCGCAATACGGCGAAATTGCATTAGAAACACCGACTTCCGAAATTAAAGGTATTTTGATCCTTTTAGAGGGTTTTTTTTTAGGTGGGAAAATCATCTAATGACAAATCCCGCTCTTGGGCGGAGCGGAAGATAGTTTCATACTTTTACTGAGTAAAAACCCACTCCTGTTCCTTCTTTACTTTCATCCCGGGGCCCGGGTTTCGCTTTCACACTACCCGTGGCCCTAGTAGGCTTCGACCCTGCTGGGCTCCTACGATTTGCTGACATATCCCTGAGGCGCGCGTGGAACAGTACGCGCCGTCGACGACCTGGGCTCGGTTCGGACGGTTACCGGACGGTCGGACGGCGAGCCACCCATTATTCGCCGTCCGCAAGCCCACGCCTACGGTGGCCGGAAATCGGGATCGGAATCCCGGCGGCGCCGGCGGTTGGGGCGTAAGGGCCGTTGCCGTTGCTCACGCGATCGGCCGCCTCCTTTGCTAACATTACTGCTTCGCAGAAGGAGGCGACCGCCTGCCACTCCTCCTCACTCCGGACCATGGCCTGTACAACTGCTCGGCGCGAGAGATCACTGCCGCCGATCGCCCCCAAGACGGTGGTGCTCAGCCCAGACGGGGCACACCTCCGTATGCTCCACCGTGTCCTCCGGACGGTCCACACAATGGCGGCACCCAGGCGTTTCTTCCGCACAAATTCGGTGCAGGAACCTCCCGAACTTACCATGTCCGGTGAGGACCTGCGTGATGCGAAAGGTAAGGGCGCCATGTGGTCTTTCCAGCCACTCCTCAAAGAGGGGACTTACCCCAATAATTGTGGCGTGCCCAGCACTGGGTTGTGACAGTCGCTGTAGCCATTCCACCATGAGATCCCGCTGGAGCTCTTTCTGCCATGCCGCGACTTGGCGCGGCAGCGGAGTTTCGCCCGTAACTTTCAATTTGAGCAATATTTTGGAAATGTACAAAAACGGCGTATTTATCTTGTTTTTTTTTAAACACAATACTTTTTATCCGCTAGAGGGCGCCTCATTGAGTGACACGTCCCGTTCAGCAGACGATTAAGGCGGTTCTAAAGATACCTCATTTGTCGAGTTCCGATAAGTAGTTCTGGAGCTATGGGGGAACAGATGAACATACACACACATACATTCAAACATAGATAGCCTATCAAAATCATAACCCTCCTTTGGCTTTGCCGTAGTCGGGTAAAAAACAATGTGATACAGAGAAGAATAGGAACGTGAATAACCTATATCTGTCAAGCGTTACTTGAAAACTACAATATAGGGTGACTGGTAATTAGTGTACGATACTTAAACACGTGATTGTGCTCATGATAACCAACAACTTTTACTATGGGAACAAACCTGAAATCGCGAAAAACAATCAGCAGTTCAGTACATTTATGTTTGCCTAATATACTGAACAGCTGATATTTTTTTCGTGATTTCGGCTTTGCTCCCATAATAAAAATTGTTCGTTATCATGAGCACAATCACGTGTTTAAGTATCGGTCACTAATTACCAGTCACCCTATATGTAAAAAAAATTGCGTATATATGAATAACGGTTTTTTTTTTACTTTGTCTTAGTTGAAAAGTGAAGAAAGAACATTATTGTTTAATCTAAATTAGTTAAATATATTTATTGAAATCATAATTAGTTAGTTAAAAAACTGTTTTCTTTCTTATTTTCATTGTTGGCAACAATTCGCCTTCTTCTTCCATATGCCGCTACTCAGACATTTCACACAGTGATGATGACGCAGAAATAGCGAAATGGAAGAACTAAATTCTGTTTTGCTCATCCTACCACATCCTCCTTCGTCGCAACCACAGTCGCAACCCAGTGGGCACGCCATAATTATGGCGGTAAGTCTCCTCTTTAAGGAGTGGCTGGAAAGACCTCACCTTCAGCATGACTCAAATTCTCACCGAGCATGGTTAGTTCGGGAAGTTCCTGCACCGGATTTGTGCGGAATTAAGTAACGCCCGGGTGTCACCACTGTGTGGACCGCCCGGAGGACACGGTGGAGCATACGGTAGAAGTGTGCCCCGCTTGGGCAGAGCACCACCGCCGCCGTGTCCCCGTGGGGGCGATTGGTGGCAACGATCTCTTGCTCCGGGCCTGGATACAGGCCATGGTCCGAAGCGAGGAGGAGTGGCAGGCGGTCGCTTCCTTCTGCAAAGAAGTACTGTTAGCAAAGGAGGAGGACGCACGTGCACGCGCGAGGGAGTGGCTCTCACGCCCCAGACGTCGGGATCCCAATCCCGATTTCTGGCCACCGTAGGTGCGTGCTTGCAGCCACAATACCGTACCGACGTCTTTATGTCGATACAGTTACCGGCCCACGCTGAAAACCAGCGCCGTAGACTCATCGCATTTTGCGTGTGGTCACGGCATTATGCTGAGCCTTTTTGCGCGGATGTGGCGCATATTTCTTTCACATAATATACTTAAAATTTGTGTGGCGGACTAACCCCTGTTAGGAGGTGTTGACGGTAGCGGGTAGTACCCTGCAGCTACCGAGCCCTCGGGACAGTTCAACCCGATTATTGACGTACGCTGCCTTACTGGTTCGCTGGTCACGTACGCCACCACGCACCCCTGAATGCGTATCTTCGACGACGACGGAGCACGTAGGAGGACCTCAGAGCGGATACCGAAGAGAAATAAAACACGTTTTCGACTTGAAAAGGTTCTTCGGGGTTCGGCTTGAAGCTTTTCCCTAAGTGTTCTTGCCTCTTCGGTGGCACGTTTTCGACTGACATCGGACCAAAAAACAGCCCGTCTTATATACCCCGCTAAGTTCTGTTAACGGGGACCGCGTATTTTGCTCTAAATTTACTTTCAATTTCGCTTCAATTTCACTTCAGCCGAACCCTTTCTGACGCCGTATTTATTTATTGTTTTACAAAACCATGACAATATATACATCAAAATGTCGGTTACAATCTCTACTTTCACATAAAACAATAATATATTACATAAATTTGCACATAAAAAAGTTTCTAGAACAAAAACTGTAAAATATTCTAGTTCGACCACATTCATGTACACAAAACTTCTTATATCTTTTTCAATAAGATTCTAATTAGGATTCTATTTGTTATAACATCATTTTGTAGACAGATCCTAACTAATTACATAATGTTCTTGCTAATTAGTCATCAAATAAAAAGTCTCATTTTCAAATTCTAATTACGTAAAAGATCACGAACATTTTAGAATTTCGACTTTATCTAAATCCTTGCAAATTGAGATCTATTGTTACTAATAGCTTCTATTAGGCTAAAAAACACTAATTAACAGTAATAGAATATTATCAACAAGTAATAACACAAGTTAAATCCTTATCATTACAACAACATATAAATTCAACGATTTCTTCATCAAGATCGAATTTTCTTACAAGATCTTATTAGAATCTTATATACATTGTTATTCCCGACCTCACTAATTAATGAAGGTGCTAATTACAGACAGAATAGAGACAATAACTTAAATTGTATTCTGCCATCCACAACAAAACATAAAAATCTTTAGAAACACGTTAGATGCTACTTATTTATACACTTAAATTAGCAAAACTCAGTCTTTATCAATTAAACCTAATGAGTTACTAACTAATTAATCCAAATTAACATTTAATAAGTGAAAACATCCTATCCTAAACATATAAAACATGACAAAAAACTACTTGCGTGTTAGGTGGTCTCGACCACTACTTGCGCCCTGGTGCCTGCATGGGACCCTCGTCGCCGACAGTCTCCCCCTCGTGCGTCGCACCATCCTCCAGCCTCGGCGATACTCCCGGCACCAACAACACCACTCGCGAGCTCGGCCGTCGCAGCACACCGCCTCTTGTCTCGACGTCGACGATCCTGATGCGCCCGTCTGGTCCAGGATACACCCGCAGGATTCCGCCGCGTGGCCAGGTGCATCTCGGCAGGCTGTGGTCGACGATGAGCACGATGTCGCCAACTCGCAGGTCCGTGGAGCTGGTTCTGCCCGTAGTCTTCCTCGGCAGCAGAGTGGGCAGGTGTATTCACGCAGCCAACGTTGCCAGAAGTGGTCGGCAAGTCGCTGCGTAGCCTTCCAGGTGTCCCTGCCCACGAGCACGTGATCTTCGAAGCTGCCGATTCTCGTAGCGCCGCATGATCGCCCGATGAGGAAGTGGTTTGGTGTGAGCGCTTCTTCTTCAGGGTTCTCGGAGATGTGGGTGAGAGGCCGAGAGTTGACTGTGTGCTCGGCCTCTAGGAGGAGAGTGTGAAGTACCTCCTCTCGAGGATGTCGTTCTTTGAGTGTGGCGTCCAGTGCGGTTTTAATGGATCGCACCAGACGCTCCCATGCACCGCCCATGTTGGGTGCACCAGGCGGGATGAACTTCCATTGCACGCCGATCTTCTCTGCTTCTGAGACGAGGTCTTCATTTTTCAACGTGTCGAGCGCTTCTTTCAATTCTTTGTTGGCGCCGACAAAGTTGGTCCCGTCGTCTGAGTAGATTATCTTCGGCATTCCTCTTCTTGCAGCGAACCGTCGTAGAGCCATGATCATGGAGTCGGTGGAGAGCGAAGGAGCAAGCTCGATGTGCACTGCCCTGGTAGTTAGGCAAGTGAAAAGCGCTCCCCATCTCTTCTCGCGTCTTCTTCCCACGGTGATCGTCATTGGGCCGAAGTAATCAATGCCGGTGCACGTAAAAGGAGATGTTCCGTGCATCAGCCTCTCAGCAGGTAAGTTGCCCGTCGGTAGTTCTTGCGGTTTCGCCTTCTTCGTTTTGCACCACTGGCACTGGTGCTGAACCGCCTTGATTGCTGACCTCAATCCTAATACCCAGAAGCGTTGCCTTATCTCGTTCATTACTGTCGCATGATTCCCATGATTGAAGCGACAGTGGAAATGTTCGATGATGAGTCGCGTTGTCTGGTCCTTACTGTCGAGCACGATGGGTCGCTTATATTCTCTTGACACACCCTGTATCGCGTCGATTCTTCCTTTTAGGCGCAGGAGTCCATTTTCTAACACTACGTCGAGCCTTTTCAATTTACTGCTGCCCTCGAGTTGTTTCCCTTGCTGAAGACACTTGATATCTTCTTTGAAGCTCCTTTCTTGGCTTCTCTTCAACAGGAGAGTTTCAGCTTGCTCTAGTAGGTCTGCGTCTAATGGAGCGTAGCATTCTTCCGGTTTCTTCGAAGGTCGAATATTCTTCTCAATTTTCTTCGCCTTCTTGCCTTGCGTCATCTTCCAGGTTGGATCTTCTTGGCTGACGTGAACCTGTTCCTTCCTTCTGCAGCGTTGTATGAACTGCAGTACTCTCGCTGTAGCTCGCCAGAGTCTCTTCCAGGACGAAAACCTCTCTGGGTCAGGTGATGGGTGGCTGATGCTCGCTGCTGCCGCGACGTCTGTGGTCTTCTCTTCACCGGTGGTCTCCTTCTTGAAGGTTCTTGGTGCAGGCCAGTGCGCTTCTTCTTTCTTCAAGAAGTCAGGACCAGTGAACCAACGGTGATCGCAGTCGAAGTCTTCCGGCACGTCGCGCGTCGCATCATGTGCTGGATTCTGAGCCGTAGGTACCCATCTCCATTCCTGTGGTTTTGTTAGATCTTCTATCTCTGCCAAACGATGAGCTACGAAGGTCTTGAACGTTCTTGGGTCCGTCTTGATCCATGAAAGCACTATGCTGGAGTCTGTCCAAAAGGTCTTCTTCTGCACCTTCAGATCCATTTCCTCTTCCACTGAGTGTGCTAGTCTGCTTCCTAGGAGGGCCGCCTGCAGCTCAAGTCTGGGTATTGATACCGGCTTTAATGGCGTCACTCGTACTTTCGCCGCCACCAAGCTTACGTGGTATGTCCCTTCTTGATTCTCCGTTCTCCAATACACGGTGGCTGCATACGCTGTCTCGCTTGCATCTGTGAACGTGTGCAGCTCCCCCTCGGTGCGATGTGGCGCTAGACACCTCGGTATCTGAAGGACTTTGAGCAGCTTCATCTTCTCCAGGTAAGTCTTCCATGTTTCATATTCCTTTTCTTCTATTTCTTGATCCCAACCGATGCCACTTCTCCATATACTTTGAAGCAGCTTCTTGCCTTGGACGAGAACCGGTGATGCCAACCCTAATGGATCGAAGGTTGACATGACAGCGCTGGTGACTTCCCTCTTGGTCGGAATCTTGAAACCCTTTGCTATCTCTTCTGGTGTGTTTCGAAGATTCGCTCTGAATCCGATGGAGTCTCTTTCTGTGAACCAACGCAGTCCAAGTGTCTTCTCTTCTTTCTCGCCAAGGTCTACTTCTGTCTTCTCCGTTGCGTCGTTGTCCGTGCCTTGCAGCAGTTCAGGTTGATTTGATGCCCATCCCCTGAGTTCGAAGCCCGCCTTCTTGTGAATGAGGTCTACCTGCGCTGTCACTCTTCTGAATTCTTCTTCCGTATGAAAGCTGTGCAGGTAGTCATCCATATAGTGGTTCAGCTCTACTGCCCTTACTGCCTCTGGGTACTGCTCCTTGAAGTCCGCTGCATTCCGATTCTTGACGTATATGGCTGTGCAGGGAGATGATGTTGCACCGAAGACCACTGAAGTCATCCGATATTCCTTGGGTGCCACGTCTCGTCGATCACCTCTCCACAGGAACCGTAGACTGTCTCTATCTTCTGGTCGGATGCGAACTTGCAGAAACATTTCCTTGATGTCGGCTGCTACTGCTAATGGTCCTTGTCGGAATCTCAGCAGCACACCGAAGAGCGATTGCAGTAGGTCTGGCCCTGGTAACAGAGCGTCGTTGAGGCTTCTTCCTTTGCACTTCGCTGCGGCGTCGAACACGATCCGAATCTTCTTCTTGAGCGGATGAACCACGGAGAAGTGAGGTAGGTACCAGGTCTTCTTATTTTCTTCTTGCTTGGCAGGTGCTTCTTCTGCATACTTGTTGTCGATCAGGTGCTGGATCTGCTTGCAATATTCCGTCTTCAACTGAGGATCTTTATCTATCTTCTTCTCGATGTTGAAGAGTCGATTCTTCGCTGAAGTGTAACTCTCGGGCATGACTTCATCTTCTTGTTTCCATAGCAGTCCAGCTTCGAAACGACCATCTTCTATTCTTCTGCAGGTCTTCTCGAGGATGGCCAGTGCTCTTCCTTCTGCATCTGTCGTAGGTCTTCTTGGTTGCACACCTAATGCTTCTATTGCGAAGTGTTCCTTGATGGCTTGATGCATCTCTTCTTCTGTTGTGCTGGCATGAAGACACCTGTTGGCAAAGTGCACTGGTCGTATTCCTCCCTTGTCGAACCCATGTAGCACCCAGCCAAGTCCCGTTCTTGAGGCAACTGGTTGACCTGGTCTTCCTCTTCTTATTTCTTGAGTCACGATGAGCTCCCAGTTGTCTTGACCGATGAGCAGCTGTGGTGACTCCCCTTCATAATGCAAAGAGTCGGCGATCTTCTTCAAGTGTGAACAATCTTCTATTCTCTTCTTGTCCAAGAACTGAGGTGTCAGCTTCAGGTTATCGATGGTCCGAACTCTCTTAAGGGTCTTCCTTCTTCCTTGGCGAATCCCCTTCACCATCAGGTCCAATGTCTGCGAGTCCTTCTTCCTGATAAGCTGACCTCCCACTGTTTCGATGATCAGTTCTTCAGTCTTTCCTTGAGCGCCGATCTCCTGTGCCACCTTCTCATCTAGCAGTGACACCGTTGACCCTTCATCCATTAGAGCCAATATCCTTTTGGATCCATGCGACCCGAAGACTTCAACTGGTACTATCTTCAGGTACGCCCTTGCATTGTTGGCAGCATTCACTGATGCCATGACACTTGCTACTTCTTGCTGTGTCTCTTTGTTCCCCTCTGAGGTCCTCTCTTCCATGTTCACATGCAGCAGATGATGGTGCCACCCCTTGCATTCTTTACACGGCGGCTTCTTGCAGTTCTCTTTGCGATGCTTCCCTTGGAGACACTTGAAGCAGACGCGACTCTTCTTGACCAATGCCCACCGATCTTGCACCGACGCCTTCAGGAACTTCTGGCAATCCAGGAGGAGGTGTTCGCCCTGACACAAGGGGCAAGTCTTCTCGCTGATTCTTGATTCCTTTTCCCTGAAGTTCCCTTCCTTTTCTTTCGTTGAGTGCGTCGCTTGTCGATGAGTCCTCTTGGTCCATGTCTTCTCTTCAGAAGTCGCGAAGGCTCCACATTTGTCCGCTTCAATATTCAAAAATCTGGACACCAGCGTCAGATCCGAGAACTCGCCTTCTTCCGTTGCTGCAGTGAAGTCGTACCACCTAAACTTGAGGATCGTAGGCATCTTCTCAACTATTTGCTTCACTATCTCTGGTGAATGCAGGTACTGCGGCTTCTTCAATCCTTTGATGGCTGCTACGCTGTTGTTAATCTGGCTCGCGAAGACGCAGATATCCCTTGGGTTTTCTGATATCCTTGGCAGCGTCTTGATCTTGTCCAACTCAGCCAGCACCAGCGCATCAGGTCTTCCGTATCTTCTTTTCAGGGCCTGCATCACTTCCAATGGAGAAGCTTCTGAAAACAGCAAACTCTTGATGGCTTCTCTTGCATTGCCCTTCAGTGCTCTTCTTAGTCGAGCCATATTTTGTACTTCGTTGAACATTGGTGCCGTGTCTTCATAAACAACCTTGAAAGCTGTCCACTCGCTGCTGTTGCCGTCGAAGTAGGGTAACTCGTGGATGTACTTCGGCTGCTCGGCTGATCCTCCTCGTGTGGCAAAGGCTTCCTTCAACGCACTTGTCAGCGTTTGCAGCTCGATCGTAGCACCTTTCGTTGAGGAGTTCTCTTCAGGCTTCACTTGCAGCTCTTCTGATGGACGCTGACCTCGTAGCTCGGGTTGTTTGTCGTTGCATTCTTCAAGTACTGAAGACTGGATCCAGTTCTGCACCTGTGCTGTTCGTTCTTCCAGGTCTTCATCCACGGAGTCATCATCTTCGCATTGCGCAATCTCCAACCTGACGCGTGCCAGCTTCGCTGCTGCTTGTGCTTGCTCCAGTTCCAGGCGTGCCAGCTCTTCCCTGGCTTCCAGCTCGCGTCTTCTGGCTGATGAACTCGTGGTCTTCGTGGACCTGGCTCGACGACTGACTCCCATCGGCTTCAAGGTGGCAGCAGACCTGGCCACACCCTTTGCCAGACCATCTTCTGGAGTCTTCTTTGTCGTCCCTTTCGGTGCGGCATCTTCTTTCTTCTGACCGGTAGCACCGGTCGCCGCTGTGGTCGCAGTCGTGACAGTAGCCTCCGTCGCTGAGGTATCTTCCGTTCCCGTCGTCCCTGAAGAAGTTGTACCAGTGGTTCCTGTTGAACCCGTTCCCGTTGTCCCTGATGACGCAGACGTGACTCCTTCTGACCCGGAAGCTTCCTCTGTCTGGTCCCTCTCGGAGGGGCGAGACGTGGGGCGTGAGGGGGCAACCTTCTGCGACCTCGTTACGGGGCCCATCTTCTTGAATCTTCTGGCTTCTTCTTCTTCTGTCTTCTTACAGGGATCCGGCTCGAAGGACCATAAACTGTGGCGGACTAACCCCTGTTAGGAGGTGTTGACGGTAGCGGGTAGTACCCTGCAGCTACCGAGCCCTCGGGACAGTTCAACCCGATTATTGACGTACGCTGCCTTACTGGTTCGCTGGTCACGTACGCCACCACGCACCCCTGAATGCGTATCTTCGACGACGACGGAGCACGTAGGAGGACCTCAGAGCGGATACCGAAGAGAAATAAAACACGTTTTCGACTTGAAAAGATTCTTCGGGGTTCGGCTTGAAGCTTTTCCCTAAGTGTTCTTGCCTCTTCGGTGGCACGTTTTCGACTGACATCGGACCAAAAAACAGCCCGTCTTATATACCCCGCTAAGTTCTGTTAACGGGGACCGCGTATTTTGCTCTAAATTTACTTTCAATTTCGCTTCAATTTCACTTCAGCCGAACCCTTTCTGACGCCGTATTTATTTATTGTTTTACAAAACCATGACAATATATACATCAAAATGTCGGTTACAATCTCTACTTTCACATAAAACAATAATATATTACATAAATTTGCACATAAAAAAGTTTCTAGAACAAAAACTGTAAAATATTCTAGTTCGACCACATTCATGTACACAAAACTTCTTATATCTTTTTCAATAAGATTCTAATTAGGATTCTATTTGTTATAACATCATTTTGTAGACAGATCCTAACTAATTACATAATGTTCTTGCTAATTAGTCATCAAATAAAAAGTCTCATTTTCAAATTCTAATTACGTAAAAGATCACGAACATTTTAGAATTTCGACTTTATCTAAATCCTTGCAAATTGAGATCTATTGTTACTAATAGCTTCTATTAGGCTAAAAAACACTAATTAACAGTAATAGAATATTATCAACAAGTAATAACACAAGTTAAATCCTTATCATTACAACAACATATAAATTCAACGATTTCTTCATCAAGATCGAATTTTCTTACAAGATCTTATTAGAATCTTATATACATTGTTATTCCCGACCTCACTAATTAATGAAGGTGCTAATTACAGACAGAATAGAGACAATAACTTAAATTGTATTCTGCCATCCACAACAAAACATAAAAATCTTTAGAAACACGTTAGATGCTACTTATTTATACACTTAAATTAGCAAAACTCAGTCTTTATCAATTAAACCTAATGAGTTACTAACTAATTAATCCAAATTAACATTTAATAAGTGAAAACATCCTATCCTAAACATATAAAACATGACAAAAAACTACTTGCGTGTTAGGTGGTCTCGACCACTACTTGCGCCCTGGTGCCTGCATGGGACCCTCGTCGCCGACAATTTGTAAGTTCAAAATATGCGCCTTGTTCCGCCAAATAAAATGTTTTTCTTTCTTCTTTTCTTCTTTCTCAGCCGGCGAGCAATGGGTACATCGCCGTCCGACCGTCCGGTAATCGTCCGAACCGAGCCCAAGTCGTCGACGGCGCGTACTGTTCCACGCGCGCCTAGATGTCAGTAAACCGTAGGGGCCCAGCAGGGTCGAAGCCTACTGGGGCCAAGGGTTTGTTTCTGAAAGGAAAACTCGACCCTGGTATTAAAGGCAACGAAGGAACAGGAGTGGGTTTTTAGTCAGTAAAAGTCTGACACACCCTCATGCTCCGCCCAAGAGCAGGAGATGTCATTGGATTATGTTCCCACCTAAAACAAAACCTAATTCCTTCGAATTGACAGTTATGATGTCACAATTCACAATATGGTGGAAAGTCGGTCCTATTCTAATTTGAATTTTGAATCGTATTGTACCTTATTTCAGTACTATTACATACTAGCTTTTGCCCGCGGCTTCGCTCCCGTCAACTGACTACTATATCCTACTCTACCCAACTCTACCCAACTCTACTCTACCCTACTCTACCCTACTCTACCCTACTCTACCCTACTCTAGCCTACTCAAAAAAAAAAAAGTATCCTATGTCCGTCTCCTGGTTCTAAGCTACCTCCCCACCAACTTTCAGCCAAATCGGTTCAGCCGTTCTTGAGTTATAAATAGTGTAACTAACACGACTTTCTTTTATATATATAGATTCTGTGCTTCAGTTCAGGCTGTTTATTCTACGAGTGGCGAAAGAATGCCCTGCTATTCGCACTAGTTGATCCCCATGCAAACGCGTAGATTATAAAATATTACGCGTTCTATTTGTTGGAAAATACGAGAACTTGGAAGGCCTCCTACAAGGTGGACCGATGACTTGGTAACGGTTGCGGGAGTCCGATGGATGCGAGACGCACAGGACCGTTCGCTGTGGCGACGCTTGGGGGAGGCCTATGTCCAGCAGTGGACGTCTTTCGGCTGAAATGATGATGATGATGATGATGAAACAATCAAACTTCTTCAAGTAGTCTGTAAATATCGAAAATAAGGTCTACAAGAAGTGGAAGGAAGCGTGCACGCCGCTATATAGGTATATACAGGGTGTCTTTAACATCGACGCACGAACGAATACCACGGATCCAGTACATGATTCTGGACGCCCCAGTGGTGTAATTTTTTGTCGGCACTTTCCTATTTTTTTTTAATCTTTACCTTTTTAGAGTTCTGTAAGTACCTCAAAAGGAAAACGGAACCCTTATAGGATCACTTTCTTGTTCGTCCGTCTGTCTGTATGTCTGTCTATCTGTCTTTCTATCTAAGTCAAAGTCAAAGTTAAAAGCATTTATTTCAAATAGACCATTTACAGGCACTTTTGAATAGTCAAATGAAGGTCAGTCCAAAAAAAAAGTGAAGCTAAACTGCACGTTCCAAAGCGTAGATCTCTATGGAGAAGAACGTGCAAGAAACTCCATGGACACTCTTTTAAATAATATTGTGAGTTACATATAATCTTGGTTACATATTTCTTGTTGCTTCTACACTTCTGGACACATCTATTGGCCCACCTTAGAGTTTAGGTTTCGATGGCCCCTACCGAAATATGATTGCTAGATTGAACAAAAACTGTTGATGCAGTTTTAAACCTGATACATTTTACCATCTTTTTCGATCGTATTGTTTTAAATTTGAATTCAGAATACCATATGACATGAAGCTACGCCTAACAAGTCGGATATGCGCCTTGTTAAAGGCAATTGATTTTTGAATAAAAAACATGTTTTATCAAATAAAGGTTTAATTTAATAACGCGTGTTGCCTCAATGGGCATCTATCACAGCTCTCATACGATTAGGCATAGAGTTTGTCAACCGCTCTATGAAATTTTGAGGGATCATCTCCCATTCCTCTTCTATGGCAGTTTTCAACTCCTGCATCGTCTGGGCAACTGGCTGACGAGCCCTAACACGTCTTTTTAGCTCGTCCCACATGTGCTCAATGGAGTTCATGTCTGGGCTTCTGGCTGGCCAGTCCATAACTGTGATGTTCACATCCCGAAGATATTCCCTGACGATGCCGGCCGCATGGGCTCTTGCATTATCATGCATAAAAAGGAAATTTGGGCCCACATAGTCCGCGTATGGTATCACGTGAGGTTCTAAGTACTCACGAATGTACCTTTCAGCATTAATGTTGGCAGCCGTGGTCCTGTCACAACCTCAAGTTGAGTTTTGCCGCTCGCGGATATACCGCCCCAGACAGTCCATGAGCCACCGCCATAAGCAACCCTCTCTTCAAAGCAGCATTGTGCGAAACGCTCTCCCTTACGTCGGTAGACCTTCTTCCTTCCATCATTGCCATGTAACACAATTTTAGACTCATCAGAAAAGAGTACACGGCTCCAATCTTGCTGTGTCCAATTTAAATGACTGCGTGCGAAATGAAGGCGCGCTGTTCGGTGGGCTCGTGTTAGTTTGGGCCCATTAGCTGGCTTGTGTGGTACCATATCGCGTTCTTTTAACCTTCTCCGAACAGTTCGAGCGCTCACAGATACTCCATGGAAGTCGCGAAGTTGGTTTTGTATCTCAAGGAGGTAAGGTGACGATTTCTCAAGCTGGTCGTCACGATGAATCGATCCTGCCTTTCAGTTGTGACCCGAGATCGTGGCCTTCCTTGGCGACGAACAAAGCCGCCAGTCTCTAGGTACCTCCGATAAACATTTCGGATCGCAGATCGACTTAAATTAAGTTGAGCACTCACGTTTCTTTGGCTGTGTCCGGCCTGAATAAGTGCCACAGCTTGGGTGGAGACTACAGGTGAACTATCCATAGATTATTGATAGAACCTCACCTTAATGTTAAGAATAAGTAATGTTTGTTGCAAAACCAAAGATATCAATCACTTTTTCAAGAATTAAATCCAAGTAAACCAATAAAACAAAGACGTTTTCTTAGTATTCGATTGTTTGATATCAACAAACAGGCTCCAAATTGTCTTTTGTTTCTTTAAATTCTGTGTTCGAAATTCAAAAAAAGACTATTGAATGAAATTGTGAATGTGCCAGGTTCAAAACTGCATAAAAACTTTTTGCTCGACCTAATATAAAATTTTAGCTAGGACCAAACGAAACTGAAAATAAAAGGTGGGCCAATAGATGTGTCCAGAAGTGTATTATGTGAGCACAATGTAGATAAGTAATAAAAAATAAAACTAATTAATAGATAGAAATTGAATTAAGCCATTGGCAGCTAAGAGATGACCAGTCTTAACTGACGCACCCGTTCACGAGCATGACGCTTGCATCAGCCCCACTCAGCTCAACCATTTGATTTAATGACCCAATAACACGTGCCACCGTCAGCGAGACATTTGAGTGAGCATGACAAACTCTCAACTGCTATGCTCGTAATGTCAAAAAAAAATTTAACCTAATAAAAATGCTCCATGGTACGGGTACACTACATAAATGTGAAAAACTTTATTCCGACAGTCACAAATACGAATTTCAAAATACCGATTTTATTATTCCGAATGGTTCAAAATTCCGAAATAACAACTCCGACTTATCATTACTCCAATTTTTATAATTCCTAAATTTCAATATTCCTAACGTTTATAATTACTATTCTCAAAATACCGAGTTTCAATAGATCGAATAACAAAAAGTCCGACTTAATGATAATTCGAAACATAAAAATACGAATTCCAATTATTAAAATACCGATTAATATAATTCCGAAATAAAAACGCCTTGTAAAACTGTATAGCAAGACAAATAAAAACATACCTAAATGCTCGTCAGAGAGAAGTATAATATTATGACCGACTTATCATTACAAGCAAGCATGCGACATGCAAGCAGGCATGCAACATGCAAGCAAGCATGCAACATGCAAGCAGGCAAGCAGCATGCAAGCAGGCATGCAGCATGCAAACAGGCATGCAGCATGCAAGCAGGCATGCAACATGCAGCAAGCATTGTTTCTGTCACGGCTCTGGCGCTGCAGGGTTTGGGCGGCCAGACGCGAGCTTATCGTCACAGCCCCCCTAGCCAAGTCACAAACGATAAACGTAAACTCTCAGTAGTCTTTAATAGATTTTCAACTTTATGTCATTGGATATAAAGTTGAAAATCTATTGAAGATTACATAGTGTTTTCGTTCGTTCCGGTCGCTAACGCTCAGTAGTCTTTAATAGATTTTCAACTTTATGCTCTTAGGTATAAAGTTGAAAATCTATTGGAGATTACTAAGCGTTCACGTTTATCGTTTGCAACTTGGCTAGGGGGGCAGATGGTTTTAACACTCACCACCGCAGCTTCGGCTTGCTAGCCGGCACAGGCCGGCCAGCATCAGCCGCGCGGGCGGGCCTTCAAACCACCTGCTCCTCAGCTCGCGGGCCGCCCCACCCCTCCGCGCCTACGCGGGTATAAATTACACTCTAGTGGATCATTAATATACACCAAAAAGAGGAAAGGACCCAATATTGAGCCTTGTGGTACACCCATTTTTATTACCCGACTACGGAGGGTTATGATTTTGACAGGCTATGTATGTATGTGAGTTTGTTCATCTGTTCCCACATAGCTCCTAATCTACTTATCGGAACTCGACGTATGAGGAATCGTTAGAACCGTCTTAATTGTCCGCTGAACATAGGTTACGTGACGTGTCACAAAACTTGATATGGCGCCCTCTAGCGGACAAAAAGTAATGTGTAAAAAATAAAAATGGAGATAAATACGCCGTGTTTGGTATCATTTGAAAGGGCTTTACTTGTACATTTCCAAAATATTGTTCAAATTTAAAGTGACGCCCTCTAGCGGACAAGAAGTCATGTGTTAAAAAAAATGTTAAGATAAATACACCGTGTTTGATATCATTTGAAAGGGCTTCACTGGTACTTATCAAAATATATCATAAAAATTCAATGTATGTAATTCAGTTTACTTTAGCTATTTCCATAGTGTCATGTCGTACGGTATTCTACTGTGGGGAAATGCCGCCGAAATACAGTCAATTTTTGTATTGCAAAAAAGGGCTATTCGTTCAATTTATAAATTAAGTCCCAGATACTCCCTCAGAGATAAATTTAAAGAAATCAATATAATGACTGTACCTTCACAGTATATTTACGAGAACATTTTGTATGTACATAAAAATATAAACATGTTTAAAAAATACAGTGATGTTCATAATTTTAATACTAGGAACAAACACAAATTTGTGGTTCCTACAACCAGGCTGAAAAAAATAGGGGGCTCATTTAGATGCCAATGTATACACTTCTATAATAAACTTCCTAGTCATATTCAACAACTAAGCCTTAATAAATTCAAATTATTTGTAAAGCGAAAACTTTGCCAAAAGGCTTTTTACACTATAAAGGACTATGTTGAGGACCAAAAGGCTTGGGATTGACCTGCTCCAGTACGCACTGCAACTGTTGTCTTTTTATTATTATTTTTTCTTTTGTTTTTATTTTTAAATGTGTTTTTTATTATTTATTACAATTCGATATTGTAGATTATTTTTATTATGCAATTTGACTTTTTTTTTTCTCTATTAATTTTTGACAAAAATGTTTACTTTGCTAAAGTATTACATTTTGTAAACTATATTTTTCCTTTTATTATTGTGAACGTGAGGACTATGTTGATTGTTTTTTTTTTTTTTCCTTTTCAGTAATTTTAATGTATGTCTGGCAATTTGAGTATTTTCTGCGGCCTACCCAAATGTCCTTTCCTTGGTATTGTTCGTCAAGTCGTTGAGCTCCTTAGTAGTCCTGAGTTGAGCTTTACGAATACTGACAAATGCTTGCACTGACTGGACAGGTCCACTCAAATCTGTATGGTTCTTTCTTCAAAAGACCATTTCAGACAAATCTGCATGGTTCTCATGTGATTTGACCATTACATATTTACTGTATGGACTTTAAAAGAGACTTTGACCCCTGAGTTTGTTTCGGTGTTTCTTCTCAGGGTAGTCAGCTAGGAAACACCGGCCTCATCTAGTTTAAAAATGACGAAAAAAAATTGACGTGTAAAAGTGTTTTTTAAACCTATTTACAAAATAAATATAATTTATCATTTATCAATGTGGCGCCCTCTGGTGGACAAAAATTAATTTACCATTATTAATTAGAAATTTTAAATTTAGCTTTTGCAAATGGTATAGAAGCACAGTGATTTAACACGTTTTAACATTTATTAAAGTGTTTCGGTTGTTACCTATAACGTGTAACTGCGGCTTTTCTTTTTACCTTGTTTATTTCAGCAACCTGGAAATCTTGTTTCATACTTTTAGTTTCGTCGTTTTTTTTGTCGTAGTCGGGTTTTAGTTTTTTTACTTTTTTTTATGACTTTTAAACCTTGATAATTGACACCATTTATTTGAACTTGCTGCTACCTGTCATTTAAATAAGATTTCACAAAGCTTACTGCAAGTTTATCCGTGATGTTCTAGCTTTAAAAGCAAGGTTTCGTGATTAACACAGTCAAAAGCCTTTGAGAGGTCACAGAAAACTCCTATCGCATCTTGGGATTCTTCCCACACCGTAAATATGTGTTTTAATAAGATGACACCAGCGTCAGTTGTACAACGTCCTTTGGTGAAACGATACTGCTGTTCGTGTAAGATCTTGTTGGTGTTAAAATGGATAAGCATTTGATTGAGCATAACTTTTTCAAACACCTTACTGAAAACCGGCAACACGGATACAGGTCTATAATTGTTGGTGTCATTATGGTCGCCGGATTTAAAAAGAGTTATAACTTTGCTGTATTTCATTATATTAGAAAAGACTCCTTGGTCCACACAGAAATTAAAAATTAAGGCCAAGTATGGTGCTACAGTCTCAATGATGTGCATACTTTAATAGACATTCCTCATAGGTCTTCTGTCTGTCTTTCTGTCTGTATTCTTTCTTCAAAATACCATCTCAGACTACAATTTGCTTGGTTCTCATACGATATGACCATTACATGTTTACTGTATGGACTTTAAAAGAGACTTTGACCCCTGAGTTTGTTTCAGTTCCTCGCAGAGTAGTTGACTTGTAAAGGTCTGTCCCCACAGCCACACATCAGTGCCGTGTCAGGCACGGGACCGGAACGTGTTTCGTCAGAAGTCTAAAAAAATATCGGTGCATACATTGTCTTTGAACACGATCACACATGTCCGTGCGATTCCACGCTAGCGCCGTGGAGTGCGTGCCCGTGTTGATAATTTTTCCTTGCAGTTTGTCGACTTCATTGATGGTAAAAATGAATGATGAGTTAATAATAGAGACTGTACGCTTATAAAGCACTGTCTAACCCGAAATGTATATGGATTGTAAGTGCCTATAAAAACCAAATATGGAATGAGATAAGACAAAAATTAAACTGCGAAAGTGACTGATGTGAGTGAACGAGTAAACAGTCAACCCCTCGCGGGACAGGGATGCCCAGTCTCGCCACGGACACTTTCCTGCTCCATCCCTGACATGGCACTGATGTGTGGGGATAGAAAACTGTTTTTAAAAATCTATTTGCAAGATAAATATCATTTAACATTTAAATCATTTGCACCCTGAGGCGAAGTAAACTCCACAGACACAAGGTTTCGACCCCCTTTATTGACACTGAAGAATGAAATCGATTGTTAAATAGACACGTATATTATAATGTTACTACTGAATTTAGCAGTAACATGAACTAAATAATTATTTTTTGTCGGTGGCTTTTCCCTGTTATTCCCAAAAACAAATTCCATTTAATCATAAAAAATAATGACGTAAAAATAACGCGATTTCTATGACATGTATAAATACAAAAAGAGAAACTGACTGACTGACTAATCAACGCGCAGCCAAAACTACTGGGCCTAGGAGTGTGAAATTTTGCACAAGGCTTCCTTTTATGACGTAGGCGAGCACTAAGAAAGGATTTTCCAAAATTCACACCTTAAGGGGATGAAACGGGGGCCTAAATTTTGTATGGAGAAAGCTACTTTCACGCGGGCGAAGCCCCTGGCCACCTACCGAGGGATAATTAAATAATTATAAATTTTGACAAATTCAATTCGCGTGTTTGCTATTCTAAGCCAAATGGCGTCACTGAGGCATAGGATGACAGTTTTTCTAAGACATTTTTTCTGATAGCCACTCTACTAGTATTGTATCTCTTTAAATCTCCCTTTTGTACGTACGAGTAGTTACGATAACACATGACACACGGCTGTTTGTCATTGTTTTTATGGACCAACTGGGTTTTAATCAACTGTAATAGCATTATTTTTTATCTCTTTTCAGATGGCGCCGTTTCTACCAGTAACGTTAGTAGGAGACAACCTGGGCGGACGACACCGTCACCTCAACTCCTTAGTGCGTGAGGCTAAAGAGAGCGGAGCTTCGTTCCACGATGTCGAGGCCCTGTCCGAAGAGTTTGCAGTCGATCGCCTCTTTAAAATAGACCTCGCCACAGAACTCAAACATGTAGACTATTTATTACGTAATTTAAAAGATGATGACATGTTATATGTAAGCAGAGCCCTTAAAGCAACATGGCTTATAGACCACCCTGACATTATTAACCCAAAGTATTTAGAAGATGTTCTCTTCCCAGAAATGATCAAGCCAGCAGTTACTAAAATGAAGCATTGGCTCTACATCAATCTACGAGACCCAGCAATGTGTGAGGAGTTCTATCAGCACTATAAAGAGAACACATTTGAGTTTGCGATAAAGTTTCTTAGTCGCTGCAGTCATGAGTTCATACTGGAAGAGGCTCCCAAGATATTGTCTAAATTATCCACTCATTCATTAAAAGTATTGTGCGAGAAATGTCCTGGGGTTGCCAAGATATATTTTGATTCATTGGCAACAGATGAAGATTTGAAAACATGTTATCTTAAACAAGAACATTTATACTACAAAAGTGCGAAATGCGTGCTAAAGTTAGATGCGAATGTGTTCCTTGACATCACGGAAAACTATTTCAATATGAATCACTTTAGTAGACTCAGTCCTTTGGCGACTGAGTACATCCTACGCTGCCACAAAACTAGATTCACAAATAAGTTGGAGTTGTACGTTGCGTATTTCCTGCACATTCCGACTGTTGCTGCTCGACTCAGTGTCGAGGAGTGTCAGGAAGTAGTGCTAAAGCTAGCACGAGCAAGCTACTTGCAACAATGGTTCCAGTACAAAGTGGTGGAGCCGCTGATAAAGCGTCTTAGTCCCGAAAAAAGAGCGGCGTTCAAGAAACTAGTTTTCGTTGAGAAAGATATCGGAGAGCGCGTGCCAGAATGGCCTTACCAGACACCGCAGTCACCTCCCCCTTCCGACTCTGTTCCACACATTTTCGATGACAAAGTTTACAGGCGAGTCCCTGACTTTAGGCACATGGTAAAAGCTTGCCGCGTTGGCTTACGTAGTTGCGTTCCACGTGTGAATGTGAAAACGTACCTAGACCGTTTGTTTGATGAGTTTCGATTTATCGGGTTCAGCCGGGCTATGCACGACTTAAAGCAACGGTTAATAGCTACTGGTTCTTCGGACCAGCGACGCGATATATTCCTTGTTCTAGTTAGCAAGAGCGGCGGGCGCAGTGATACGGTTGCAGCCCTGTTAAGTCTCACAGCGCGGCACATTAATGAGCCGCCGCACATACGCGCCGCCATATTGCGCAGCCTCGTCAAGCGTGCTAGAGTCTGGCGCCTGCCTGCAGATGTCTGGCAACAATTACTAGATTACGGCCACGGACTCGGGCTCGACGGTACAAAAGCTGAAGCTGCATGTCGTGAGGGACTGCACGCCGTTGTAATTCGCCAGTTATTAGCTGGTGAATGCGAGCCAGCCGTCCGCGAAGCGTTTATGAAAGACTTTTCAACGCTAGTTGAGTATTCGCTGAACGTGGACGAGCGAATGCGCATTGCTAACGGTCTCCAAAACATGTTGGCCGTGGCCGCCACACACGATGTACCAACAAAAGCCGTGATCCGACTTCAGCAGTTACTGGATGTTGTAAAAAAATATCACGTTCGAATTGAGCCATCATCACCAGCAGTCAAAACAATGATGGCCTTAGCTTCGCATGACGCTGACGTCGCACGTCCTTTGCTGGAACATCTTTATAATGAAAGGATTGCTCGACGCGAGCTGCTGCGATATAATATGGAGTTTCGACAAGACGAAGCGGCGCTGCTGAATGCACTGCGACATGAACCGTCTGTCCTCGAAATCAAGCGAGTGGTGGACACAATGACTGTTAGGTACTTTTGGCAGAGAGACTTTAGCACCAGGCGCTACACTTCCACTCGGCGCTACCATAGGTTCAGTGCTCGTCAGGCAATGTTTGATAGGTTCATTTCGAAGCTAATAATTTACTTTGACCAAAACCAAGATTTTACAACAGCTCTCCGCACCGCTTTGACAAAGAAGTTCACCCAAGAGCAGAATGTTAAATTGGCTCGACCACTGGCAAGTCTGTATGGAAATAATTTTGAACAAGAACTGCGTGACTTTGACGCAGCTGGTAAGACAAGTGCGAAGTTTGCGGCGGCGCTGAGGGCCTGCGCACACCGCACCCGGCCTGTCGTCAACTTGGCGGAGTGGGGCTGGCGCAAGGCTGGCGTGACAGCTGTCGCGACGCGAGCGATGCGCTGCCGAGAAATAGAAAGAGATACGTTAACCCGTACGTTGGCGACTGAGCGACGCACGGTAAGAGTAGCCTTAGCTCTGAGTATGCGTTCTGCGAGCGGTTTGCTTGTTGAGACCTTCGCATCTACAGCGAAGATGCGTCCTGCGGTAGCATTGCGCACTGCGCTGCTATACTTCCGTCATCATGGCGCTAGTTCTGACCTTAGAGTATGGGAGATTGTTAAACCTCTGATTTCTAGTGTCAATCTGGAAACTCGTGAAAGGCTCCGTCGTCTACTTGGAAAAACTGATTGGATCCCATCCACCATAAAACCTGACTACTGCATTACCTTGTACATTGTTCTTTTCAAAATTCCTAGTCATGGTGACCAAGTGGTGCTTCGGCTTCAAGATCTGTCAAAACTTCTTCCTGAATGCGACCAGTCCATCGAACAGATATTGCTTCAGATACTCGACGATGAGCCGGTTAATGGTAACATAGCGACAGAGTACCCTACTATCTTTATCCGGTACTTTCTGCTGTCCGAAAATGAGGAAGACGTTGAGACGAGATTTATGAAGATAGGAAACAGATTTTTAGAACGTTTAGACACGTTACGATATGAAAGTGACAACTATTTCCAGGACAGACTATATCAAATATTGGAGAGCTTGAAGTATAATTCAGCATTTCTGGACGCTAAATTCTCGTCGTGTTTATCAGTGATCGAAAGAATTTTAACTTGGTTACAAACGTTTATGCCAAAAGAAAAATATTTCAAAACCTACCTGCAAGTACATTTAACAATTTCGTATTATAAAGCTGTAAGACAGAGTATGAAGCAGATGCCAGAAGTTTTCGCAGATCCGAAGAGGAGGAAGTCGGAGGGTGTGGAGGCTGTGGGCTTCGTGTTCGGCAGATATATAGTGAAGGAGGTAGCTGAACTTATGAGCACATACTTCGACTCTATAATAGATCTTTATACCGACGGTTTGCTTAACTATTTGAGCTTTAACTTTACGTATGGAGTATCGAGGAACATTTTCTTAAGTTTTGTACTGAAAGGTATCCTGACAGAAGCAGTTGGCATCCAGCGTCAGATGGCAGTGTATGTCCTGAGGAATTATCAGATTTACATAGAGGACTCTGCGAGGAAAGAAATGGAGGAACTGATAATGAATGACCGGGCTCTTCAATTTTTTGCCTATGCTGAATTGTTCAGACTAGTTCCAGCAGTTCCTGATCGTAGGGGAAAGTGCACTATGGGGCGGCGTGTGCGTAGGCGAGGAACATTCATACAATAAGTATAACTGAACAACTAAATGGCACACAAATATGCCCCCTACCTTGTACGTATAGGTGTATCAGCCACCATGTCGCTAGTGGTTGGCTGCAGCTGTGGCATCACGCTGTTTGAGCTGAGAAGACGTAACGTGTTTCCGCATGCGGTGAATAAATACTTTACTGAAGTTTAACTCGTAGTTATAAGTAGAATTTTTATGTTTTTGAAAACATTGTAATGATGAATTAATGTTAAATAAATAAGCGTAGTAAACATGAAATTGTTGTACCAATAGTAATCTCTATTTGGGTATGGTGGCTAAGCTTCCGGAAATTCCGCGTAAACCGCATAGTACGCTTCTAAAACATAAGCTGCTAAGGTCTGCTGCGAGCAAAAGTCCAAAACCCACATCAAACGTGTGCGTACCAAAAAAAGGGTGATACGAAATTAATGACTACGTTGAAGACACGCTTACTTGGCAATGACATGACTACTTCTGCACTGTAGTTTCCCTGGTAAATCATGAACTGTATTATTGTGTAAACGTCTATTAACTGCTCCATCTTTGTTTTAATTTAATTATATAGGTATACAATTACATAAGTATATATTTTTCTTTTTATGATAAGTATTGTTTTTGCAATGTTTTTACATTATTCAGACCAGAGCCTACTTAACTTCATAAGTCATTTATTATTGTTAACATGTCATTTATTGATAGGAATATTTTTAAGTTTTAGGTAGTCTCTTTACATAATATGAGTGTTAGAACACTGTAGACTTCGCGACATCATTGATTGTTATCTATTTCAATCTACTTTATTATTATTTTTATTGTGCTTTTGGGTTCAATGATGACTGGTCTAGACTGTCCTCTTATACCTGTTAATTTTCTAATATGGAAATATTGTCAAATCAATCATTTTTTAAAAAGAGCATTCGTGAAGTTTGTTGCCGGTTCTTCTGCATAGGACACGACCAGCGAAGCCTTGTATAAGCTTCTGACATTACATAAGTGCCTATGAAGGTCGATGTGAAAAAAAATGCAGACATTACATAATGTTTCTTTAGCATTGACTGTATCGACTAGTGGAATAAAATAACAAGTGTTATTTTCTTCAGCAGGTTCGGTTCCCAGTTAGGGTAACGTTGTCGAGAAATCTATGAAAGCAGTTTTGATTCTATTTAAAAATTAGAGATTGTTACCTTTACGTAAAATAATCTATTTCAAGGTTTAAGGTTTCCCCTTAGATTTTTTCCACCTGTTGCACAATCATGATGCGTAAATACAAAGGGTACACGAACCTAAAAAGTCGATGAAGAGTCTATGAATTTAACAATTGATGATGAAATACGAGGACATTGTTCTAAAGAAAACTTATGTTATTTTCCCATGTTGTGACGTCACGTCATACTGTCAAATCGCAAGAAATTGGGCAAAATTGAAGAACTCAGAGATGAGCAAAACTGAAGAACTGGATTCTGATTAAACTTTTTTCATTCACAGTTCGTAAATAAATTTAATTTAAAAAATTACTGGTTTTGCTCACCATAATAATTCTGACGTGACGTCACAACATGGCAATCTATCCTATTCTTATTTGGAACGCATTGTACATCGGAAAAGTAGTCAGTCATTATTTGCGTACAGAGGTGAGAGTATCTTAACTTCGGAAGCTACTGGGGTCCTCATGGGTCTTTGATTATACCAACAGAGCTACCATGAGCTCTTGACGTGATCCATTTTGCGACCTAAACTGAAATGTTAAAGAGAGCGGTATGTATACCGTGTATATCTGCAATACTCTTTCTCGCTCGCACGGCTGAAGCCCCAGCTACAGAAGACATACGTACACCTTATATCAGGGATGTTACCTGCGGATACGGACACGGATATGAGATTATTTCGCGTTATCTGCTACCGCTAGTTTCGATTACGGAAAATAAATTTGAAAATATTAAAAGTGAAATATAAAGATTTGACTTTTTTATCATTATCATTATTTACCCGGGCTACACGGCGGTCACTTAGACTTTGCTGTTTATCCGAAACTTTTACATTGGTTACGGTTGCGGCTATTTATTTATTTCGGATATCCAATAGTTTTGGTTACGATCGCGGAGCTCCATATCATCCCTACCTTGTGTCTTAGTGAAATGGACTTCGCTATGATCTTCCCTGATCCTCACTCACGCCAGCATTGTACAGCTAGAATGGCTAGACTTCTCCATGATCCTCCCTGATCCTCACTCGCGCCAGCATTGTACAGCTAGAACGGCTAGAGTTCTCCATGATCCTCCCTGATCCTCACTGACGCCAGCATTGTACAGCTAGAATGGCTAGACTTCGCCATGATCCTCCCTGATCCTCACTGATAATGATAAATGATATTTATTTTGTAAATAGGTTTAAAAAACACTTTTACACGTCAATTTTTTTTTCGTCATTTTTAAACTAGATGAGGCCGGTGTTTCCTAGCTGACTACCCTGAGAAGAAACACCGAAACAAACTCAGGGGTCAAAGTCTCTTTTAAAGTCCGTACAGTAAATATGTAATGGTCAAATCACATGAGAACCATGCAAATTTGTCTGAAATGGTCTTTTGAAGAAAGAACCATACAGATTTGAGTGGACCTGTCCAGTCAGTGCAAGCATTTGTCAGTATTCGTAAAGCTCAACTCAGGACTACTAAGGAGCTCAACGACTTGACGAACAATACCAAGGAAAGGACATTTGGGTAGGCCGCAGAAAATACTCAAATTGCCAGACATACATTAAAATTACTGAAAAGGAAAAAAAAAAAACAATCAACATAGTCCTCACGTTCACAATAATAAAAGAAAAAATATAGTTTACAAAATGTAATACTTTAGCAAAGTAAACATTTTTGTCAAAAATTAATAGAAAAAAAAAGTCAAATTGCAAAATAAAAATAATCTACAATATCGAATCGTAATAAATAATAAAAAACACAATTAAAAATAAAAACAAAAGAAAAAAAAATAATAATAAGACAACAGTTGCAGTGCGTACTGGAGCAGGTCAATCCCAAGCCTTTTGGTCCTCAACATAGTCCTTTATAGTGTAAAAAGCCTTTTGGCAAAGACGCCAGCATTGTACAGCTAGAAAGCATTCTAGCTGTACAATGCTGGCGTCAGTCTTTTCACTTTTGTCAGACTTTTTACTTCAATTAATTTAATCTTTTATAATCGCCTTCGTCGGATATTATATCCGACAAACACACTCGCATTTATCCACCAGGGTCGCACATCCACGACCAAATACAAATATGTACTTCATTTCGTCAGCTCTTCTGTCACTTAAGTAGATTGGACACACGACCCTGGCGAAAACATTCATCGGACCAATCCGATAATTTGAATAAGCTATAACTTCCAAAGTAATAACCAAATGTTTAATTGCCTACTTTAAGTTTAAATCGTCAAAGTTAATTAATTGTTTATAGTTTACTACATAAGTAAACTAAGGCTAAAAGATTTTATTTGTTGTTATTTTCTTTTAAAACGTCGAGTTAAATAATATTAAATTATTGTTGTGTGTGAGACTGTGAGTCAATAAAAGTTAAAAAGGTTAACAGGATTTTTATTTACCTATCTTGTATGATTCTACCCCATGGTGTACGAAAGTACCCCACACGTGGAGTGTGTTCGTATCGCAGAAAAATGGCTACAACCCTTTAACTTTACGACGTAATAGTTTCAGACAAGCGTCGGTAGTGTAACGTGTGATAAGTAATTTGGACGCTAATTTTCCTCCAATAATAATAATAATAACCCCATCGCCGTATGTCTACGTTGACGCTGTGGTGGGGCTTGCGCGCTCCAATAAACCCTAGGTCTGTATCGCTAGCGTTTGCTTTGCCGTAACATGCCTAGGGTGAGGGGCCAAACTAAGAGAGATACAATCCGCAGCGCAGTTTTGTGGCGAACTGTTGGTTATTAACGACCCCACGGACCCGATCTCCCAGGAGAATTATTGTTCTTCATCTCTGGCTTGCCTTTATTGGCCGGCCGTAGTGAACACTGACGAGGAACAGAACTCCCACCTCTCTCTTGCCTTTATTGGCTGGCTTGAGTGGAGATTCGCAAGAGCAAATGTGCTCAGGAGAAGGATGTATAACCCAGTAAGATGCTGGTAGGGATACTTCCGGGATTGTCCTGATAGCCGTGGTATACCTCTCCACTCCTCAAGCATGCCCTTTTGTTGCTAAGTCACTTCGTGCTAGCACCCGTTTCTGTGCGCCCATTTATTGAGTGTGTAAGTCACGTCCGTTCTTTTATCGATGGATATTAATAACATTGTTCAGACGGGGGCCATAGTTTCAGGTTACCACTGTTACCAGTCCACTTAAGATTCCAAAAACCATAGCCCTATTATCTTTGTTTTTCACCAACCGGGGGTTGTCCTTGGGTGCACTAGCATAGCGCGTACAGTGATAATCGTCGGTTGGTACCACGTTCCATTAAGATTATCTAAAGGGCCTTTGCGAGTTGGCTTGGTTGGCCCCTCGTTTTTTTTTTTTAGGTGGGAAAATCATCTAATGAAAAATCTCGCTCTTGGGTGGTGCGGGAGATAGTGTCAGACTTTTACTGACTAAAAATCCACTCCTGTTCCTTTGTTTCGTTTTCACACTACCCGTGGCCCCAGTAGGCTTCGACCCTGCTGGGTCCCTACGATTTGCTGACATCTCCCTGAGGTGCGCATGGAACAATACGCGCCGACGACGACTTGGGCTCGGTCCGGACGGTTACCGGACGGTCGGACGGCGAGCCTCCCATAGCTTTCCGTCCACAAGCCCGCGCCTACGGTGGCCAGAAATCGGGATCGGAATCCCGGCGGCGGTTAGGGCGTGAGGACCGTTGCCTCACGCGATCGGCCGCCTCCTTTGCTAGCATTACTGCTTCGCAGAAGGAGGCGACCGCCTGCCACTCCTCCTCGCTCCGGACCATAGCCTGTACCAAGGCCCGGCGCGAGAGATCACCGCCGCCGATCGCCCCCACGAGGACACGGCATTGCTCTGCCCAAGCAGGGCACATCTTCACCGTGTGCTCCACCGTGTCCTTCGGGTGATTGGCCCCTCGTACGCCTTCCAAAGGTCCAGGACCTCAGGATCTTGAGATATATAAATGCACAAATAACAATAAAAATTTATTTATTTACTAAAACTTCATGCAACACAAAGGCGGAATAATAATTCTGTTTTTCCAAAAAAATATTTTGGAAAAACAGAATTAGTGTTATTGAATTGTTTAGGTTTATTGCTATAAGAATAAAAATAAAGTTTGCTATAATTTATACTCCATCTGTTTAGGTAATTAACTAAAGGTAAACAATCTTGACACGTCTTTTATCTAAAAGTTGTCTATAATTTTTATCTAAAAATGTTTACAATTTGTTATTTACCTACCTACTTACCCTTGGTAACTAACTAAATTTAAATAACCTTTGTATGTCTTTTATACGATTTTTTTTTAATGAAAAGACGTTTAGTTAACTACTTATACCGATGGAATATAGGTTACCGATACAACGGCAGACACAGTGTACCAGGATCTACCTGGCACACTGTGTCTGCCGACATCAAATATATCAAATATCCCGCATTTATGAAAAAAGTGCCAGAACCGTTTCTAAAGATTTTTTGATCCTAAATATACAAACAAAAACAAGCTGTTTAGTTTTTTTTTCTGTAACTGTGAACGCACCCAAACTCGGTTCATTCAATCTTATCATATAAACTCAAGGTCATCGAGTCGGCTGTTTTGTCTGTGGTCTGGTGATTCATAATAATCATTCCTACTACGATTGCAAAGTGAATCTTGTTTGATGTTCAATATTATTTTTGTTTATTCTACCGCCAATTAGCCGAGTGTCCTGCATTTTAACTAAGTACAGCATTAATTGTGAACTTAATTCCATACGGAAGTCATCGCTTATCAAAGGTAAATATTGCTAAAAATATCTTTGCCTTGTTATTATTTTGTGATTTCGTCACTTTTATAAATAAAGCCGGGTGAGGTAAGTGCGACAATTGGGCAAGTGTGTCGAACAATATTTCACTTGTTTTTTTTATATACTTGAGAAAACTACCACCTAGCTACAGAGACATTAATTAAATAGTTTTTGTTTATTAAAACAATACCTACTTTCCTATACCAGTGTATAATTATTATTATCTATTAAACATTGATATAGGAAAGTAGGTACCTATTGCTACGTTTGCAACCCTCGCATGTAATGTTACTACTTAATGTAGCATTATAGGTACACTTGTTTCTTGTCGATGTTTCTTGCCTGTTCATCAATTGATGCATCCCATTGCGGGAAAACCCAACAAATTCCATTACACCATGTCGAAAAAAAATATTAAGGGAATGAGCAAATGAGGAAACACAGGTAGGTTTTTGTCACTAAAAGTCTGAAATGCCCTTTCGCTCTACCCTGAAAGAAATAAGGTGTCTTCAATGCTAGGTGTGAATAGGCTCTTAATAAACTAGTGCCGTCACAATCAACGATTACATCACTATTTACCATCAGGTAGGATCGCCATCAAGCACTAGGTAAAGCACGTCAAATATAAGTCCGCTTTTAGTGCTCTTCCGACCGGTCGGTGCGTACAATCATTGCCGACGATACGCATAACCGATCGTCAGTTTGTAACGTTCAGTACCTCGAGTGTGAGTTTTGTCACATAGAAAACGCTACTAACGCGTTTCCATATCGAGTGTTAAATGTATGAAAACGCAAAAAGCGCCCCTGGCGGAAAGTATAGTAAACCGAAACAGCAAGTGTAAGATTTTTTTTACGGTACTAGAAAAGATACGTTTTTAAACGTGACGTTCATAGTAGCGTTTCGGAGAACATTTTGCGAGTTATTGCGAGTGTGAGTTAAAATTTGATGTCTTGAACCGACGTCCATGCGTTTATAAACGTAAACTTTGTAGTAAAGTTACTCACTTGGTATGTGCGAGGTGAATTGTTGTTTAAATTAGTTACTTTCGTAATATTTGGGTGTATTTTTATGGTAAATTGTATTTCGAAAAAAAATTTCGCGTGAAAAATGAAATTCGACTGCTGTAATTTCATTACTGATTCTTTTTTTTATTTAATTACGTCATTCATTAATAAGTTATGACTCATTTTTGTGAGTAAATGTGAGAACACTAGACTCCACAGATTTGTAGATTAGTTTCTGTTTTAATCCACTTTTTTATTATTTTACTTATTTGGTAGGTACTATGTTGACTAGTATACTTATAATACTGTCCTATTAATATTTTAATGTGAAAATCTCTCCTGACCAACCAAACTGGCCGAATTGGTACAGTCACAAACACATACACGAAATGGACGCGTTTACAAATTGTTTTATTTTATTGTTCCTTACTATCTTCGTAAACGTATAAGGAACAGAAGACGTACTCGATGCCCAAAGAATGAAAACGCTCGAAGGACTGGAACAATTTGCCTGCTGCGGTCTTCCCGTCCAACTATAATTTAGGTGTCTTCAAGGCTAGAGTGAATAGGCTCTAAATAAACTAGTGCGCCTCACCATCAATGATTGCATCTCTGCTGACCATCAGCTGGGATCGCAGTCAAGCACTAATTTATATCAATTAAAAAAAAGAGCACTTCAAGGGGAATTTACTACGTTATATAATTCATTATTGCGCGAAGATACAGTTTTTTTTTTATTACGATTTTTTTAACGATGATACGCGCATCCATACCATAACGCGATGGTTGGCCAACGGCACGCAAGCAGACGCGCTTGACGGACGGTCCCGTACGCAGTGCGAAGCAATATACGCGTGCGTACGGTCGGTCGAGCACTAAAACCAAGCGTTAGCTTTACATACTCTTTTACTAAAACCGGCAAATAACCGGCCGGCCTAAAAAATACCCTTTGACAGTTGAAAGGGATGGGGTCAAAGAAATTGATTACATAATATTCGATTCTTATAAGATATTGATTTCATTTCTTTGTATTTACTAATCGATTACAGTTTTACAGATTTATGTGTAACGACTGTAAAAGACCATTTTGGTATATCTTAGACTTTGCTAGTAGATCTAAGACATAGCCGCGTGTGTAGGTAAATGTCAGATTTTTATAAAAGAGATAATCTTTCGGGCGTTTCAGTTCCATCTTGAGTTTCGTAGTTTAAACAGAGGTGACATATGAGCGATTTTACCTGCAAATATTTTTATTAAATAACAATACTTACATATGTTTAACTTTAATTATGCATTTTCGTTAACAGTTGGATGTCCGCTGAAAATTAAGTGATATTAAATACTAAAAGACGCTTGAATTCAAAACGACTTGTTATTACTAAATTCGATTTTTCAGATATTTTTAACGATTACTCGTAGGTAGGTAGATTCAGTAGATTATTCGTATACAACTGACTGGCCTGTTGGTCTAGTGGTTAGTGGCCCTGACTGCTATGCCGGAGGTCGTGGGTTCGATTCCCACCCAGGACAAATGTTTGTGTGATGAGCACGATCATTTGTTCTGTGTCTGGGTGTAATTTATCTATATATGTATGGTTATCAGGTGTCATAGTACCCATAACACAAGCTCTGCTTAGCTTGGGACTAGACGGCGTTGTGTGATAGTTGTGGAATATTATATATTATATTACAAGTGAATTTGAAGATCCGCAACGATACGATAAAGGATCTTACTACGTGACTTTAAAACAAAGTTTAGAAAATAAGCTATCTGTTGTCTAAATGAGTTATTTTGCTTTATTTGAATGATTTAAATTGGTTGATTAAAAATTGTATATCTTGTGATAAAATAAAAATTGCTTCATAATTTAATGGTTTTAAGGAAAAGGTAATAAAAATAGTGCGAGTTACGGTTACGCATATGTAAAGTTATTTCGATCTGAAAAGTATGAAGCGTCAAACGGTATTTCTTAGATTTGATGGCCTTTAGTTTATAACTATAAAAAAATCCCACCTGAAAAAAAACACCGCCTGCTTACTATTGTTTTTACGGTCAATTGAACTTTTATCAACAGTCTTGTCATTATTATTATTTATAAATCTTTTCAGATGGCGCCGTTTCTACCAGTAACGTTAGTAGGAGACAATCTGGGCGGACGGCACCGTCACCTCAACTCCTTAGTGCGGGAGGCTAAAGAGAGCGGAGCTTCGTTCCAGGATGTCGAGGCCCTGTCCGAAGAGTTTGCAGTCGATCGCCTCTTTAAAATAGACCTCGCCACAGAACTCAAACATGTAGACTATATAATACGTAATTTAAAAGATGATGACATGTTATATGTAAGCAGAGCCCTTAAAGCAACATGGCTTATAGACCACCCTGACATTATCAACCCAAAGTATTTAGAAGATGTTCTCTTCCCAGAAATGATCAAACCAGCAGTTACTAAAATGAAGCACTGGCTCTACATCAATCTACGAGACCCAGCAATGTGTGAGGAGTTCTATCAGCACTACAAAGAGCACACATTTGAGTTCGCCATGAAGTTTCTTAGTCACTGCAGTCATGAGTTCATACTGGAAGAGGCTCCCAAGATATTGTCTAAATTATCCACTCATTCATTAAAAATATTGTGCGAAAAATGTCCTGGGGTTGCCAAAATATATTTTGATTCATTGGCAACTGATGAAGATGTGAAAACACGCTATCTTGAAGGAGAACAGTCATACTATAATAGTGTGAAATGCGTACTGAAGTTAGATGCAGATGTGTTCCTCGACATCACGGAAAAGTATTTCAATATGAACAGCTTCAGCAGACTCAGTCCTTTGGCGACTGACTACATCCTACGCTGCAATAAAACTAGATTCACAAATAAGTTGGAGCTGTACGTTGCGTACTTACTGCACATTCCGACTCTTGCTGTGGCACTTAGTGTTGAGGAGTGTCAAGAAGTAGTGATGCGGCTAGCACGAGCAAGCTACTTGCAGCGTTGGTTCCAATACAAAGCTGTGGAGCCGCTGATAAAGAGACTCAGTCCTGACAAGAGAGCGGCGTTCAAGAAACGTGTGTTTGTTGATAAGGACATCGGTGTCTGTGAAGACAAATGGCCATACGAGATTCCTGGTCCCCCGGTGCTCTCCGACATAGGCCCACATATCTTCGACGATCAGGATTTTATGTGCGATATCTCGCCAATTTACGCAGCTCAAGCTGCGCCACCTGGCAAAGCCATGCCATGCGCCACTGCGTTCTGTGCACCGCCACCTCAAGCGCACATGCCGATGAATATGATTCGAGTGAAAACTGATTTGGATAGATTGTTCGACGAGTTCCGTTTTATTGGTTTTGAGCGTGCTCTGCACGAGTTAGGTCAGCGATTGGTTGCTACGGCTTCCCCAGACAGGCGGCGTGATATCTTCATTGTTTTGGTGAGCAAGACTGGTGGACGTACTGATGCGGTTGTAGCCGTGCTACAACTCGCTGCGCGGTACTTTAATGAGCCGCCGCACATACGCGCCGCCATATTGCGAAGTCTCGTCAAGCGTGCTAAAGTCTGGCGCCTGCCTGCAGATGCCTGGCAAAATTTGCTTGATTACGGTCACGGACTCGGACTCGACGGTACGAAAGCCGAAGCTGCATGTCGTGAGGGACTGCACGCCGTTGTAATTCGCCAATTATTAGCTGGTAAGTGCGAGCCAGCCGTCTGCGAAGCATTTATGAAAGACTTTTCAACGCTAGTAGAGTATTCGCTAAAAGTGGACGAACGAAAGCGCGTTGCTATCGGTCTCGAAAACATGTTGGCCATGGCCGCTGCACATGATGTACCAACAATAGCTGCGGACCGACTTCGGAAGTTACTGGATGTTCTAAAAATATACCGCGTTCGAATTGAGCCATCATCACCAGCAGTCAAAGCAGTGATGGCCTTAGCTTCGCGTGATGCTGACGTCGCACGTCCTTTGCTGGAACATCTTTATAATGAAAGAATTGCTCGACGCGAGCTGCTGCGATATAATATGGAGTTCCGACAAGACGAAGCGGCGCTACTGAATGCACTGCGACATGATCCATCAGTCCTTGACCTACAGCGAGTGGTGGACATAATGACCGTCGGGGACTGTGGACAGAGAAACTTCAGTAGTTTTACTTCCCGGCCAAACGTCTTTAGCAGATCCGCTGCACACATTAACAATTTCGGCAGACCCGCCCCTCCTCCTCCTCCTCCTCCAACAGCCTTCCATTTCGGCAGCTCCCCTTCTCAGTCGACAGTTGCCAACAATACTACTACTCCTGTGACAGGTTTCAGTTTTGGTAGTTCCGCTGCTGAGTCGACAGATATTAACATTAGTTCCGCTGCTGCTCCAATCGGTTTCAATTTTGGTAGTTCCACTTCTCCACCGACAGTTGTCGGTAGTTCTGCAACCCTTCCCAGGCTTGAAAGTAGTCCTGCTCCTCAACCAATTCAATTCGGTCGGTCCGCTCCACAACCGAAGGACTTTGGGAATTCCGTACCTGAACTAACGCACTTTGGTTTACCCGCTATTCATCCGATTCACTCCAGTATCCCCGCTCCTCAAACAGTGGGTTTCGCTAGTTCCGCTCCTGAACAAATGCACTTCGGTATGCCCGATCCTCAACCGATGCTCTATGGTCATTATGCCCCTCAAGTGGTAGGAATCGGAAGAAACCCTTATCATCTGACGCGGTTCCGTAGGTTCGGTGCTCGTCAGGGAAACTTTGATAGGTTCACTTCAAAGCTGATAATTTACTTTGACCAGAAACAAGATTTTACAACAGCTCTCCGCACCGCTTTGACAAACAAGTTCACCCAAGAGCAGAATGTTAAATTGGCTCGACCGCTGGCAAGTCTGTATGGAAATAATTTTGAACAAGAATTGCGTGACTTTGACGCAGCTGGTAAGACAAGTGCGAAGTTTGCGGCGGCGCTGAGGGCCTGCGCACACCGCGCCCGGCCTGTCGTCAACTTGGCGGAGTGGGGCTGGCGCAAGGCTGGCGTGAAAGCTGTCGCGACGCGAGCGATGCGCTGCCGAGAAATAGAAAGAGATACGTTAACCCGTACGTTGGCGACTGAGCGACGCACGGTAAGAGTAGCCTTAGCTCTGAGTATGCGCTCTGCGAGCGGTTTGCTTGTCGAGACCTTCGCATCTACAGCGAAGATGCGTCCTGCGGTAGCATTGCGCACTGCGCTGCTATACTTCCGTCATCATGGCGCTAGTTCTGACCTTAGAGTATGGGAGATTGTTAAACCTCTGATTTCTGGTATCAATCTGGAAACTCGTGAAAGGCTCCGTCGTCTACTTGGAAAAACTGATTGGATCCCATCCACCATAAAACCTGACTATTGCATTACCTTGTACATTGCTCTTTCCAAAATTTCTAGTCATAAAGCCCAAATGCTGCTTCGAGACCTGTCAAAACTTCTTCCTGAATGCGACCAGTCCATCGAAAACATATTGCTTCAAATGCTCGACGATGATGCTGGTAGCAATATCACTGCAATACTGTACCCTACTATCTTCATCAGGTACTTTCTGCTGTCCGAAAACGAGGAAGATGTTGAGAGGAGATTCATGAAGATAGGAAACAGATTTTTAGAACATTTAGACACGCTCCGACGTGAAAATGACTTCTATTTTCAAAGAAGACTAAATCGAATCTTGGAGAGCTTAAAGTATAATTCAGCATTTCTGAACGCTAAATTCTCGTCGTGTTTGTCAGTGATCGGAAGAATTTTGACTTGGTTGCAGAAGTTTATGCCAAAAGAAAAATACTTCAAAAACTATACACAAGTACGTCTAACAATGTTGTATTACGAAGCTGTAAGAGAGAGTATGAAGCAGATGCCTGAAGTTTTCGCAGATCCGAAGAGGAGGAAGTCGGAGGGTGTGGAGGCTGTGGGCTTCGTGTTCGGCAGATATATAGTGAAGGAGGTAGCTGAACTTGTGAGCGTATACTTCGACTCGATAATAGATCTTTATACCGACTGTTTGCTTAACTACTTGAGCTGTAACTTTACGTATGGAGTATCGAGGAACATTTTCGTTGGTTTTGTACTAAAAGGTATCCTTACAGAAGGAGCTGGCATCCAGCGTCGGATGGCAGTGTATGTCCTGAGGCAGTATCAGATTGACATAGAGGACTCTGCGAGGAAAGAAATAGAGGAACTGATAATGAATGACCGTGCTCTTCAGTTTTTTGCCCATGCTGAATTGTTCGGTCAAATTCCAGTAGTTCCTTACCGTCATATTTACTTAAGATAAAAAAGCAATGCCGTACGTATAACTCCCATTTAACTCTTCAATTTCCAGGTGACATAAGAACTGACTAGATGGAGTATTTGGTCGTAAATATACGAACCTGGCGAACGATGTTTTAGGCAAGAAATACATTTCAACATGTCATTGCAAGACCCCTATTGTGCTCTATCTTCCTCGACAGTTTGTCGTTTTGTATTTTTTATCTTACGCATTTATTAATCTTCATTACCCGATTGCTTTTAATTATTTATATCGAAAATAATACATAATTGTTAAAAATACTCAGGTGTAACAAATAAATGTAAGTTGATTGCTAGTGCAATGTTGTTTTATTTTACTGCAAATACAAAACTACTTAGGTAGCTCGGTCAGTCAGTACAGCCCCCTAGCCAAGTTACAACCTTTTCGTTTCGATTCTCTTTTCGTTGATCCTCGATGATGATGCCTCGAGTCGGCCACGCCTCCTATTCCTTTGTTCTGACTACGTGACTGAGCGTTGAGATGACGTCACAACAAAGGAATTGGAGGCGTGGCCGACTCGAGGCGATCGACGAAAAGAGAATCGAAACGAAACGGTTGTAACTTGGCTAGGGGGGCAGTACTGAGGTACTGACTGACCGACAAGGTCATTAGGTACATATTATATTTAAAAAAACCGGCTAAGTGCGAGTCACACTCGCGCACAAAGGGTTCCGTACCATTATCTAGGTATACACCTTTTTTTACACAATTTATTTTATTCTGGTTTTATTATTAGTTTTTCAGCAACAGAAATACATTATCTGTGAAAATTTCGACCGTCTAGCTATCACGGAACATGAGTTACTGCCTGGTGACAGACAGACAGATAGTGGAGTTTTTACGTGGTCAGATCTTAGAAATTGATCACTTCATGATATGGCCAAGTAAAACTGGAGTTTGATGATATTTCAAACCTCGTTTGGCCCAGCAGGGGCCCAGCAGGGTCGAAGCCTACTGGGGCCATGGGTGATGCGAAAGAGATCCCCGGGGCCCTGGAAAAAAAATATGGCAAAGAAGGAACAGGAGTGGGTTTTAGTCAGTAAGAGTCTGACACTATCTCCCGCTCCGCCCAAGAGCGAGGGATGTCATTAGATGATTTTCCCACCCGAAAAATTATCTTAGAAATCCTACATCTATCTTCTATATATATAAAAGGAAAGGAAAGGCGTGCGAAGAGGCTAATTGAGGATCCAGATTTGGTTAAGTCCAATCTACAAAGCTTCGAGCACAGGCGCAGGGTTACCAGCCTATCGGTATTTTACAGGTTGCATTTTGGAGAGTGTGCGCGGGAATTGCATGACTTGATTCCGCCATCTCCTTTCTACCATCGGACAACCCGACGTACGGCGAGTATCCACCCTTACGATGTTGAAACTTCAACGGTCCGGACTAAGCGTTTCGCTTCGTCGTTTATACCACGTACATCGAACGACTGGAACAATTTGCCTGCTGCGGTCTTCCCGTCCAACTATAATTTAGGTGCCTTCAAGGCTAGAGTGAATAGGCTCTTAATAAACTAGTGCGCCTCACCATCAATGATTGCATGCTGCATCACTGCTTACCATCAGGTGGGATCGCAGTCAAGCACTGGTTTAGGTATATAAAATAAAAAAAAAGGAGAAACTGACTGACTGACTAGGAGCGTGAAGTTTTGCACAAGGTTTCCTTTTATGTCGTAGGCGATAACTAAGAGAGGATTTTCCAAAAATTCACGCTCTAACTAAGGGAATTAGACTGGGTTCCAAAGTTTGTACGGAGAAACCTACTTTCACGCGAGCCTAGCCGCTGACAGAAGCTAATCAATGATATGGCCAAATGAGGATTGACTTAGTAATAAAAGTCAAGGAAAGTAAAACAATTTGTAGATAACAATTATATTTAACTATGTTTAATTATATTCTCATAAAATCATTTTACAAGTCTATACACTTCAACCGTTCGACGACAACTGAACTCACCAAGCGCTCGCACTATTCCCCACCACATGCTTATCACCCCGGAAACAGCATAGAAAGTGGCGTTCAACCGGAAGTAGTGCGTGCGAATAATTATTGCGAACAGTTTTGAAATATTATTATTAAATTTAAATAATCAAACCAAAATATCTAAAATTAATTAATCAGTGCCGGAAGTTGTGACTCCTGACGACAGCGTTTCTAACAGTCGGCCTTTCCTGATGAATTTCACGTCCCGGGAAAATAGACTCATTCTCGTACCGTGTATTTTTTTTTTGTATTTACATTTTCTTTATATTCTTTGTATACTGAAATCACAACCTGTACATCTGTCTTAACCGAGACGTCGGACATATTCTCAGATAAACCACTTACATACTTAACTTAAGACATAAGGCCTCATTTCATTTCCTTAACATCTGTCTTACAGAGACCTACTCTTAGATTTATATAAACCACTTATATACTTAGAGAGCCAAAAGCAGTAAACGTTTCGATTTTTAACGTAAAAACAATATGGCCAGTGATTTAAAATTATATCCATAACATTGCTAATCACATACCTACCCAAATTAATTCACCCTTATCTTTGGCACAACGATGCCGATGCGATGATATACTTATTCAATTGATCGTGTTTTGGGCGCGTAAGTATAAATATTATAAACATTCTTCAGTCATCATCTCCAGTCCAAATCCAGTTTTCCGCAAACTTTTTGTGTTCAAATAGGTACATGTAGGAAATCGGAAAATTTTGGATTACACTATAAATAATAATACCTAATAATAAACTGCAGAAAAGGTATTGAATGCAAAACATTAAGATTGTTTAATTGAGCATACTATAGGCGGTCCAAATTTAGAGTAATCGGTGCAGGGCTGGCTACTCGTTCCACCCCAGAGCGGTAGAAGACATTAAACGATCTTCCACCACAAAAATGTAAAGTGCAATTGGTTCATTTCGAACGGAAGTGCTACCACAATGTCTTAACACAATCCATATTTTACGACTTAAACTGTACCTACTGTTAAAGAGATGTATCGCTCCATCCCCCTTTCTCGGTCACACGACTTTCACACTACATTTTAAACCCAGTCCATAGGTTCATCTACATTTTAAACCCAGTCCATAGGTTCATCTATATTTTTTCCATCTGTCCATTAATAAAAATCGAATGTGTACATAGTCATATGTTTCTTCGACCGCGTGGTTGTTGCTAATTCATCCAAGGAATTCATCCAAGAAAAAAATATTTTTACTTTTATATTTACCAATAATATCAAGAGGAGGACAGGTTCTTATATAAAACAGATGACAAGTAAGTAAATAAGACACGTTTTATAATAAAATAAAAATCGAGCATTTTCGGTAAGTTCATTTCAAAAATTTAAATTAATTCAATATTTCAGCATAAACAAATAACTCGATACATTTATCGTGTACCATTATTTCTTCAATGTCTTTTCTAATAAAATCTTTAACATCGTACCGCAGATTACTGAGGACATACACCGCCATGCGACGCTGGATACCGACTGCTTCCGCCAATATACCTTTGAGAAGGGACCCAAGGAACTTCGCCCTCGAATCTCCCCACGTAAAGTTGTCACCTAAGTAATCAACCAAAGCAGCCATATACAGTTCTATTATGGAGTCGAAGTATGTGCTCACAAGTTCAGCTACCTCCTTCACTATATACCTGCCGAACACGAAGCCCACAGCGTCCACACCCTCCAACTTCCTCTTCTTCGGATCTGCGAAAACTTCAGGCATCTGTTTTATGCTCTGTCTTACAGCTTTAAAATATAACATTGTTAAATGTACATTTACATACTTGTCAAAATATTCTTCTTTCGGCATGAACTTCTGCGTCCAAGCTAAGATCCTTTCGATCACTGACAAACACAACGGGTATTTAGTGTCCAGTATTGCCGCATTGTACTTTAAACTCTTAATAACATCGTCAAGTCTATTTTGAAAATTCGATTCTTTTTCGCAGCGTAAGTTATCTAATAGATCTAAAAATTTATCACCAACTTTTGAGAATCTCCTCTGTAAATCTTCGTGATCTCTAGACAGCATCAAGTACCTGACAAACATTGTAGGGTAGGCTATCGCTTGTTCATCATCACTAGTCTTTTCGAACATCGAAAGCAAAATATTTTCGATTATATCTTCTTTTACTTCAGGTAAAAGCATGCACAAATCGCGAAGCACGAAGTTCGAACCTGATTTGGATATTTTATTAAGCACAAAATATAACGTTCCGCAGTAGTCAGCTTTAATATATGAGGGAATCCATTCGGTTTTCCGGATCAGCTTGCGAAGTCTGTTGCGAGATACGAGGTCAACGCTGGACAACAGCGGTTTAATGATATCCCATACTTTAGGGTCAGCAGAAGAGCCATGGTGACGGAAGTACGGTAACGCAGCACGCAGAGCTGCCACGGGACGAAGTTTCGCTGCTGATGCAAAGGTGTCTAGAAGTAACCCTCCCGCAGCGCGCATGCTCAGCGCTAAGGCTACTCTCACCGTGCGTCGTTCCATCGCTAACGCTCGGGTGAACGCAGCTCTTTCTATTTCTCGGCAGTGCATCGCTCGCGTCGCGACAGCTTTCACGCCAGCCTTGCGCCAGCCCCACTCCGCCAAGTTGACGACAGGCCGGGCGCGGTGCGCGCAGGCCCTCAGCTCCGCCGCAAACTTTTCGCTTTCTTTACCCATTGCGTCAAACTCACGCAACTCTTTCTCAAAATCTTTATGCAAGAGACTTGTCAATGGTCGTGCCAATTTTATACTCTTACAACAACTTTCAATCGGTTGTTGAACAATCTTCTCCTTTAAAACGCTCCTGAGTTGTATTGTAAGATCACTCTTCTGGTTGAAGTATATCACCAGCTTCGAGACGAATTCGTTAAACTGTGTCTGTTCAGTGGCAATTATATCTACAACTTTATCGAGTTCGAGGGCAGCCGGGTCATGGCGCAGCGCGTTCATGAGCGCCCCCTGATCGCGCCGAATATTTAAGTTTTCTCGAAGTAACTCACGACGTCCGATCCTTGCGTTATATAACCGTTTTAATAAGGAGTCAGCGACATTTGTATCGCGCAAAGCTAAGCTCTTCACTGCTTCCACCGTAGATGATGCTGCTTCCACGCGAACGTGGTATGTTTCAATAACATCGAGCAGTTGATGAAGCCGTTTTGCAGCTATTGTAGGTTCTAAGTCTATTGCGTCCATTGCCAACAGGTTTTGAAGACCATTAGCAACGCGCACTCGCTCATCCACCTTAAGGGAATACTCTGCCAGTGTTGAAAAGTCATTCAGAAAAGCATCACGGACAGCTTTTTCACATTCGCCAGCTAATAACTGGCGAATCACAACGCAGTGCAATCCCTCACGGCACGCGGCTTCGGATGGTGCGCCGTCAAGTCCGAGTCCGTGTCCAAAATCTAGAAAATGTTGCCAAACATCTGCAGGCAGGCGCCAAACGTCAGCGCGCTTGACGAGGCTGCGCAGTATGGAGGCGCGAGTGTGCGGGGACTCGTTGCTGTGGCGGGCTGCGAGACGCAACAGAGCCGACACCGCGTCACTGCGCCCGCCGCTCTTGCTCACTAGGACAAGAAATATATCGCGTCTCCGGTCCGCAGAACCAGCAGCTCCTAACCGTTGCCCTAAGTCGTGCAGAGCTCGGTCGAATCCGATAAACCGGAACTCATCAAACAACCGGTCTAAATCAGTTTTCACATCCGCACATGACTCCACAATGCATTTCTCAAAGCGAGCATATTTTCTTTTTTTTAGCATGCACCTAAAGTCGCAATTTGTCTCACAGACTGGCATGTAATCCTCGTCGTCAAATATATGCGGATCAGTGTCGGAAGGTGTGGGAGACTCTGGTGTTGAGTATGGCCATTGCGGGACCCGCTCTCCGATATCCTTCTCAACAAACACTAGTTTCTTGAACGCCGCTCTCTTGTCAGGTCTAAGACGCTTTATCAGCGGCTCCACCACTTTATACTGGAACCATTGCTGCAAGTAGCTTGCTCGTGCTAGCTTTAGCACTACTTCCTGACACTCCTCGACACTGAGTCGAGCAGCAACAGTCGGGATGTGCAGGAAATACGCAACGTACAGCTCCAACTTATTTATGAATCTAGTTTTATGGCAGCGTAGGATGTAGTCAGTCGCCAAAGGACTAAGTCTGCTGAAGCTGTTCATATTGAAATACTTTTCTGTGATGTCGAGGAAAACATCTGCATCTAACTTCAGTACGCATTTCACACTATTGTAGTATGACTGTTCTCCTTCAAGATAGCGTGTTTTCACATCTTCATCTGTTGCCAATGAATCAAAATATATCTTGGCAACTTCAGGACATTTCTCGCACAATACTTTTAATGAATGAGTGGATAATTTAGACAATATCTTGGTAGTCTCTTCCAGTATGAACTCATGACTGCAGCGACTAAGAAACTTTATCGCAAACTCAAATGTGTGCTCTTTGTAGTGCTGATAGAACTTCTCACACATTTCTGGGTCTCGTTGATTGATGTAGAGCCAATGCTTCATTTTAGTAACTGCTGGCTTGATCATTTCTGGGAAGAGAACATCTTCTAAATACTTAGGGTTAATAATGTCAGGGTGGTCTATAAGCCATGTTGCTTTAAGGGCTCTGCTTACATATAACATGTCATCATCTTTTAAATTACGTATAATATAGTCTACATGTTTGAGTTCTTTGGCGAGGTCTATTTTAAAGAGGCGATCGACTGCAGACTCTTCAGGCAGAGCTTCGATTTCCTGAACCGACGCTCCGCTCACTTTAGCCTCATGCACTAAGGTGTTGATATACCGATGTCGTTGGCCCAAGTTCCACCCTGACAATGTGATTGGTGTGAAAGACGCCATCTGGAAATATAAAAGTAATTCAATTACTATAATTTATCTACACGATATCGATACGAATATTGAAGATAGCATGTGAAACCAGCAGGTTTGTTTTTTATATTGCATAAACTGTTAGTAATTGCAGGAAAGATGAATGATTTAAATTATTTTGTGTCTATTCAGATTTAATAAAATATAATATGTATTTATAATTATAGCATTAGTAATAAACAATACAAATAAATTATCATTTTACAATTATATAAAATGTCAAATGTCAATAAATAACCCGCCCCTGATCGTTCCCGGTGCAAAAATGCCCATAACACTGGCCGCATTACCTCGCTGAATAGCGATGGCCATCCTTTGCACCAAGAACGACCCGGACCGGGAGTCACCCGTTGCGTCCCCGAGCCTACGGCCCATAATGTATATGTATTTAGATTGTCATAAAATATAATACGTAAACGCAAAAATGTCTGAATATAAACTTTTGTTGCAGACTTTATAAATATACTCCCTAGCCGATTTCGGCTACGGTGACTGGATTCTGTTTTGTGCAACTACGGGTTGCGATCATGTGCTCTGATGTGACTAATAAAGCCTATCTATGCTGTAAACGTGCGTCCTTATACCTGAGGAACTGGCCGCCTGGTTTCCGCTTACCGTCCTTGAGTTCAGAAAAGAAAACGCGCTTAGCAAACCTCTCATCGGGCATCCTTACAACGTGTCCAGACCAGCGTAGCTGACGACGCATTAGATAGGCCTTAATACCACAAACATTAGCCCTTCGTAGAACATCCGTGTTCCTAACACGGTCGGACCATTGTATGTTCAAAATGTCGCGGAGGCACCTATGGTGGAAACGGTCTAATGCACGTATTTGTCTTCTGTACACGCACCATGTATCAGCAGCGTAAAGAATATTCGGCATGACAATGGCCATATATACGTTAACCTTAGTCTGTAACTTAAGGTCATGTGAGCGGAATACCTTTTCCCGAAGTTTGCCAAACACTGCTGAAGCAGCACCGATTCTGCTGTTAATTTCTGGGTCCAGGTCACCCTTACTGGTAAGGGTAACCCAGATATTTGAATTTGTCTACCTGCTTGAGGACGGCCGACACCGTCGAGTCGTATTTCAAGTGGGCCATAGTTAGCAGTATCTAAAGCCATGACTTCAGTCTTTGAGATGCTAATTTTAAGTCCAAATGTACGACATGAGTTATTAAGTTTCCCCATCAACTCTTGCAGGTCCTCTGGGGACTCTGCCACAAAACACAGATCATCAGCGTACATCACTTCGGTGATAAGATCGTATGACACTTTGGTGTGAGCTCTTAATCGGGTCAAGTTAAAAAGTTTTCCGTCAGTACGGAAGCGGATATATATTCCTCTTGCATTGTCCTCCAGAACCTCTCCTACAACAACAGCAAAATACAAAGCAAATAGGGTAAGTGACAACACGCATCCTTGCTTTACTCCACAGGTGACAGGGAAGAATTCCGACTGTTCGCTCTTCACTGCGACACAGCAACGCAAATTGTCTGTAGGAGACGGATCAATCTAATGAACTGAATGATTGCATCGCTGCTTACCATCAGGTGGGATCGCAGTCAAGCACTGGTTTATATGAATTAAAAAAAAAAAAAACTTGTTTGAAGCTTTTGCAATACTATCCAAAGTGCCTCACAGGGTACGCAGTCGAAGGCTTTTTCTAAATCAACAAAACAAAGGACCAGCGGTTGCGACTGTTCTTTGCACTTCTCCTGAAGTTGCCGAATAGAGAAGATGGCCTGGCTGGTACTTCTGTTTGGACGAAACCCAAATTGGGTCTCAGGTAGCACAATCTCGGACAACTTCAATAGCCGATTTAGGAGGACTCTTGCAAATATCTTGCCCGAGACTGATAGGAGCGAAATACCTCTATATGAATTGCAATCGGCACGATTGCCTTTGCCTTTGAAAAGTGTGCAGTTGTTAGACACAGTAAAAGTATCTGGCACCAACTCTTCCTCCCACATACAGAAAAACTTCCAAATAATCTCATGCAAGTCTCTCCCACCATTTTTAAGCAGTTCGCCAGGGATTCCATCGCCCACTGCTTTCTTGTTACGCTGCTGGTTTATGACTTCAATGACTTCTTTAAGAGATAGTGGGTCATCTAATGCTGTGATTTGGGGAAGTGCAGGTATGGCTGATATATAACTTAGATCTGCTGATCGATCAACGTTGAGTAAGGTATTAAAATGTTCGACCCAGCGTTTCAGGACCCCCTCTCTACACATGAGTAAACTTCAATCGACGGCTTTTATTGGCACATTTACTTGGTGCTACGCGCCAATCAACTGACGCAATTCTCCGAAAAAGTCACCGAGTTGATTAGAGTCAGCAAGCCACTGCATACGGTGTGCTCTATCTTCCCACCACTTGTCCTTTACGCTACGGACGAAACTCCGCAATTCTGCAGAGCTCTTTTTAATCGCGTCACTTTGAAGAACTGCTGGTGAAGAGTCACCACGGCGCAAGAGATCACGATGGTTAGCTATAGCGGTAGTAAGGAGCGTATCATTTTCATCGAACCAATCCTTGTGGTATTTGGGTTTCAGACCAAAGGTATTAGAGGCTATCTTGGTTACTTGCGAAGACAGCTCCCGCCATTTTGGTCTCAGATCATCTCCCTCAACGATGAGTTTAGACGAAAAGTCACCAATGGCCAGTTCAAACCGATCTCGGGAATCGCGATTTTGTAATTTTGACAGATCAAGATGAAGGCTTAACAGATTTAGGTTTAACAGATCTACGGGGTCTAAACAGTCGTAGTGCCAATTTGGTGATAACGAGCCTATGATCAGTCCAACCATTGGCTCCACGCATCACTCGAGTCACATAAACCTGAGCTAGATCAGTCTGACGAACTATTGCGTAGTCGATAAGGTGCCAATGCTTGGACCTCGGATGCATCCAGGTGGTCTTGTATTTATTACGGAGTCGAAACATGGTATTTGTTATGCTCAGTTCAAATTGAGCGCAGAGACTAAGTAGCAGCTGACCATTGCTGTTCATGTTCCCGACCCCATGCCTTCCGAGTACCTTAGGCCACGATTCATGATCACGGCCAACTCATGCATTAAAGTCTCCGAGCAGCAGGATTTGTTCTCGAGATGGTATCTTTGTTAACGCCCGAGCAACCTCCTCATAAAATAGAGCTGTTTCGTCACATAGGGTGCTGCCGAGCCACACTGTTACCCCAATGCAGTGTAAGAGCAACCACTCTCCCTAAGCCGCCTATGTGCAGGTTTCGGACAAAGACCAGTGAGCATCACTACATGGCCTCAAGTCTGCTATTACAATAGTGTCAGAATAGTCTATCATTGATTTCATAATTGTTGATTTTGACAAGTTTGGTAATCTAGTAATATAATGGCGTCATTATGACTTTCCAATGGTCAACCACTGACACTCCATTGAAAGAAGTGGCATAGAATGGTAATCTCGTGCAAAATGACAAATGAATGTTTGACTTATGCGGGAATCTGCTAATTTTGACAGATCCTTTGATCGATCGATAGTGACGTACCATTAGAACGTCATTGTGCAGTCATTGCTTTTAATTTGCTACGAGACAGCTTTGTATTGTCATTCTACCACAAGACCATTGACCGATCAATGATCGACCATTATGAATTAGCGGACTACAAACTTTTAGCAAAATGACAATAGGATCGTGTTGGAATGACGAATTTATAAAAATAGCAGACTTGGGCCCCTGGACCTCTCTACTTCTACCCATCGCCACAGGACTTGATCTCGGAGTCCAATATTACAGAAACAGTCAGTTACGCAGAATTTATTAAAGTGCACAAGTGTACGCGCAAACACAGATGCACTCTCTCGTCCGTGCCCTCCTTAATCCAGTGGAACGGAAACCGCTACGACCGGAAGAGGGCTGGATGCAGTGTCTTGCCGAACGATAACTATATGTCTCATATCGCCGCCCTTTAGGCCTTCTACTATGCCTAGCTGTCTCACCATCGGAGGTGGTTTGCTCTCGTTGCCGAGACAGACCCTGTGCACTATACGGCAAGCAACCGCAAGACTTGAGCGCCGAAGCACTCGAACCCCTCTCTACCAGGTTTAGCCCACGAGCCGACGTGGTTACCGGGGTGTGGCCGCTGCGTGCAGTACAGCTTCTTGGAGCCACTGGTGAGAGTTTGTAGGATATCAACGATTTTAACTAGGTATTCTGCCACCTAATTGGGTCGACTGGCCGAAATCCGACGCTGACAACCTACTACACCCCAACTATACATAGTGACAAAACGGTTTCCAAAACTTGTTGAACAGCCTGGCTAATTAAAACATTGCGTAGGAGTCTGAAATCTATAGGTACTTCATCACTACATAGTATATAAAAACTTTTTACAAAAAAAAAATAACCGACCTCACTAAAAAAAAACATTAAAAGGATCAAAATAACTTTAATTTCGGAAGTCGATGTTTCTCGTTATTGTTTGTTTCTTATTTAACACAATTTTTAGTTGCGATACACTTATAAACAGAGTGCCTATTTCTCATGACAATTCCAATTAACCCAAACACTGCTAGATTACATTATGAAGTTCCTGTGTCTACCTTCCGGCTCCATCATCAGATCAGTTCGATAGTACCTTATAGCCAAAGTGCATCTCATGACAATTTTAATAAGCCCAAACACGGCTAGGATACATTGATTAATTACGGAGTTCCTGTGCCTACCTTCCAGCTCCATCATCAGTTCAGTTCGATAGTACCTTATAGCCAAAGTACATCTCATGACAATTCTGATAAGTCCAAACACGGCTAGGTTACATTGATTAATTACGGAGTTCCAGTGCCTACCTTCCGGCTTCCATCATCATCATCAGATCACTTCGATGATACCATTTTCAACGTAACTATTCAGAACCATTCATTTATTTGTATTCTCATAGTCGCTTAACTATCTTCATTGTGATATCTATGTGAGTATGAAATTCCGTTGAACATTTGTGGTCTTCTTCAGTTCCACTTCATCAAATGTTACTTTTTGACTGTATTTACAGTCAAAAAGTAACATTTCATAGCAAAATCACTGTATGGTTGCCTATAATATTTGAGGAGTTCCCTCGATTCCTCATGGATCCCATCATCAGAACTGGATTTTGAAAAAAAATGGGACCAATCTGGAAGGATATCCTAGGGCAAAAAAAAATTTGCAAATCAGTCCGTAAACGACGGAGTTCTGAGGTAACAAACATTTAAAAAAATCATGATGATAAAAAAAATACAACCGAATTGATAACCTCCTCCTTTTTTTTTAAGTCGGTTAAAAACAACGTCGCTTCCCGCTGTCTGTCCCTAATTCCCTATGTATGCTTAGATCTTTAAAACTACGCAACGGATTTTGATGCGGTTTTTTTTTAATAGATAGAGTGATTCAAGAGGAAGGTTTATATAGAGAAACACTGATAATTTTAGAAGTTTCTAATGTGATGTAAAGAAACACATTTTTTTTGCGCTTACACTGCTAACGATGGTTGAACCTTACGAGATAGATCAAAATAATGTACCTACTACAGTATTGTACACCTTAAAAAGATCTACAAAAAAATCCACGATCGTGTATGTCTATCTCTTAGCAATAACCCACAATAACCGTTTTTGAACCTTTACGAGAAATAATGGCTTATTTACGAAGCGATGTTAAGCAATACAGCATTAAGTACATTGTGAATTTAATATAAATCAATATGGCCATGTAATTTAAATGAATATTTCTGAAGCTATTACAGATTTAAAATGCAGGGACATAGCGGTTGCGCTCGACTCCCTCCTCATCAAAATGGTGTCGAAAGTAGGTGGTCCTGTTATTTGATTAAGAAATCTGAATCCACCTAAACGTTGCAATGGCACGCGTTTGCTGGTAAAATCACTAAAAACTTTTATAACAGAGTACACAATCAGCTCACCGGACGTGGTACCGGAGATGTATTGATTCCCCGAATTCCTCTGATACCATCGTACCGTTACCGTTCCAATATAAACGCTACTATTTCCGGTAAAGATATCTTTTGCAATGACTATTAATAAATCGCAGGGTCAAACTTTCAACGTTTTTTTTTATTTGGCGGCGTGGCGAAACAGTACGAGCCATCGAAGACTTGGGCTCGGTCAAAAAAAAAAAAAATGGCCAATTACATATCGCTCTTTCAAGAGTAACATCTAAAGAAAACATGTTTGTATTGTCTAACTAATGACAAAAAAGCTGTGAACGTTGTACCCATCTAAAGACATTCTATAGTATATTTAGTGCGAAGCCGGGGCGGGTCGCTAGTAATATTATAAAGCTGAAGAGTTGATTGTTTGAACACGCTAATCTCAAAAACTGAAAATAGTTTTTTATTTATTTCTTTATTATGCACACCTTGACTTATTTACTACAGGACAGACATTTATAAAAAATAAGTGTACAAATAGGCGGTCTTATTTTTAGTGTTTGATAGCCCATTTATTGAGTAAGGCTATACATATAACATCACAACAACCAAAGACGCAGGTGAAACCGTAGGGGACAGCTAGTGTACCTACTTATGTAAATTTGCGTTAGATCATTACAACGCAGGAAAGATTTAGTATTTCTACACAAGAAACTCTACAGGCATTTGGATCAATGTAATAGTTACACCGATAATGCATACATTTTAAAGGACAGTATCCAAAAAAAAAAAAAACAAATCTAGACAATTGCGAAATGACTAGCCTAATTGCGAGATGACCAATTCCATCCTCAGTGCCTAAAGGAAAAGGTCGAAATACAAATGGATATGTAAGAAGGCAGATTGATAAAATTGTATTAAGTACCTACCGTATTGGATTTCCTTGATGAAAGAAATCTATGAAATTATAACGAAAATGCAACAAAACACATAATAGGTCGAGTTCTCAAACTGCATTGCCGTGAAAGCCGGTCAAACTGAACAAAAATAAACCCATGCGTTTTGACCTTGATATAATGTACAACTACGCCTACGCCTGTCCCCAACATACGGTTAGATGAAAGATAAAAATGTCTTTACCTTTTTTGTTTAAAATATAATAATATATCAAAGATACAAATTGCTTTGAGTACTTTATTAGCGTTTACATTTTAAATAAACCAAAACAAGAAAAGAACAATAAAATTAAATGTCTCAATTGAACGCAACCAAATTGAAAAAAAAAATTATGGTTGTCAAAATCAAAGCTGCCAAACTTCAAAAGAAGCGTCAAATCAAACTGAAAATAAAACTACTGCGCGAGTCCTATCCATATTTTTGTTGAATTTTATGATTAAGCTGCTAAGATTTCTGTATTAAAATGGAGCCAGAAGCTGATGTAACTTTACCAGCTCTTAAATTCTTGACGAGTGAATCTGAACATATTTGTAGGTTATGTTTTTCTTCGACGGAGCAACAAGAAGTATCGTTTGAAGACATTGTACGGCTTCAGAGGTCCTATTTGGATGAAACCCTCACTTTTGTTGATATGTTTCGTGAACTTGGTGTAAGTATATAAATAATACGGCTGTAAAACAGATATTTACTAGAAATTAAAGAGTGAATTTCGTTTCTCCAAGGAATCTTAAACAATGCAGTATTTATAATTTCTTTAAGCTTGTAAGTCTCGAGAAAATCATGGACATTAATGCATTTTTTCGAGACAAGCTGTTATATTGTCAAAGATAAAAATATTTCTCAAATTGCTCTCAAGTGGTTTAATTTATAACTACCTATCATTGATGACATTATTCGTGTAAGTCGCTATTATTGAATTTTCTGCTTGCAATAAACCTTAAATATTTTATTCCAGGTTGTCGAGGAGCCTTCTTTGCCTCAAGTCCTGTGCATGAACTGTGCCACTATGACCATTAACTCTTACCTATTCCAAAAACTGTGTCAGTCCTCCAATGACAACTGGAACTCAATCTTAAACAGAATAAGCACAAGTGTAGACCAGTCTGCAAATATAGGTCCCAAGCTGGGTGTTCAAACTGTATACTTAGTGATAAAGGAAAATGAAAATCTCATGTTTACTAGCCGCAAACAACACACAATCAGGAGTAAAAAATTAGCCCTTAGTAAAATAAGAGAACTTGTTAAAGATAAACGTTATAGAGTGAAGAAGCAAAAGAAGTCAAATGTGATTTGTGAGGAATGTGGTGAACGATTTAGTTCCAATTGCCACCTGGTTAAACATATGAAGGTTCACAGCAACTCCAAGCATCCCTGCATGCAGTGCCCTAAAGTTTTCGCCTCCCAACTACAACTTGATGAACACAGCGAGAGAGTGCATTACCCAAAAAAATTAAAATGTCCAAAATGTCCTAAAATGTTTAGCACAAACAAAATGCTGACATTGCATGACAAACTACATCATGTGGCTGCAATATGTAAACTGTGCTTTGTTCAGTTCCCCTCCAAGAAGGACTTACGAGCACATTTGAATAAACACGAAGTAAACACATGCCCACGCTGCAACAAAGCTTTCCTTAATAAACACACCTTTAAACTACACTTAAGAATTTGTGGCAAACATGAAGAGCGACAACCTAGTTTCTTTTGCGATATTTGCAACAAAGGCTATGCCACAAAGAATGGTTTACGGACACATTTGAAAACAGATCACGGATTCGGAACTGTGCTCTCTTGTAACTGGTGTGGGAAAAAGTTTGATGCTAAAAGTAGATTAAACAATCATATTGTTAAGCATACAAAGGCAAGGAATTTCCACTGCAGTCATTGTGGTGGGAAATTTGTGACGCAGGCAGCTTTAGTGTACCACACAAGACTTCACACAGGCGAAAGGCCTTTTCCTTGTGACTTATGTAGCGAAAGCTTTCTTTCAGCATCCCGAAGGATGGAACACAAGCGGCGGAAGCATTTCGGCCCTACAAAAGAGTGTCATGTCTGCCACGTGAAGTTTGTTACAGGGCATCAATTAAGGAAACATGTTCAGAGACACTACAATCCTCACAGCAAGTTGTTTGTTCCTGAAGCAGAAGCACCATTTGCAGTATATCCAAATATTAATTTAAATATAAATAATAACAAGAAGTTGCAGCAGTACCCAAACATATCTAAGTTATTATCAATGTGAATTTACAGAATTTAGGGTGAAATGTTAAAAAATGCACTAACTTCTACAACAAAATGAAGAATCAATGAGTCCTAGATACATAAATCAAGGAGGAAGCCGATTCAGTTGATTGCCTTCAATAATATTTAGGTATAAGGTAACATTAAGCCCACATTAATTTTTGTTTTATGATTTGACATTAAAATAAACTTGAGATTATCTGAGACAAGGTAAATCTAGCACCAGTTTTACCAAAAAAATAAAGAATAGATTAGGAAAATATAAGTTATACTAATTTATCAATGAAACTATTATCCCAGCACTCAGATTAATGCTTAAATTTTTTCACAAAAAAACAGCTTAGACTCGTCAATTGATTAGGCACATTATTTTATGGAGAGCATCTGTTTAAAATAAAACATAACATGTGTATATTATATTTGTTTTAATATTAAAACAGAGTTGTAACTTAAATACAATATTCACTATTTTCTGACAATAGAAAGTTAAACACATGAATGGATACAAAGCTAAAAAGGTTATTTACAATATTCCAATAATAGCAGAAACCTAAAAATATCATACAATATGACAAATATATTTATTCAATAAATAAATATATTTTTTATATATAAACTTTATGCACTAGCAAAGAACTACAATGCCCCAAATCTAAGCTATTATCGGAAAATCGCAAAATAGTAGATAACTTTTTTACTTGGTACCCATTGATATAGACAACATAAGCACAAGAACCCAATATAGAGACAGACACAAGCTTTATACAATAATAATATATATATATATAATAATAAATCATTTATTTTCAGGCATAGATAAATACCTTACAGACTAACATATATAGGGTGACTGGCAATTAGTGTACGATACTTAAAGACGTGATTGTGCTCATGATAACAAACAATTTTTATTATGGGAGCAAAGCCGAAATCGCGAAAAAGATATCAGCTGTTCAGTACATTAGGCAAACATAAATGTACTGAACAGCTGATTTTTTTTTCGCGATTTCAGGTGTTTCCATAGTAAAAGTTGTTGGTTATCATGAGCACAATCACATGTTTAAGTATCGTATACTAATTACCAGTCACCCTATATAAAGTAAATTATATACAATTTATTGTTAGTAAAAACAACAATAAAACTATAACTAATCTGCATATACTGCACTAAATATTACATTGTGTAATAATTCTGGAAAAGCCCACTTGATAATGGAATAAATGATTTTAAAATATCACAATAAATAAGAACAAGCCTTCATTAATAGTCTAACAGTTTTGGCCTTGATTATAAGTCTCCAAGCCTGACTCTCATATTCTCAACAGCTGGAACATTGGGAGGTATGAGACTCCTCCCAGCATATAGTTTGTTGGAAGGATCATGATGTTTCTTTATATGTTGCTTCAAGAAGTTGGGAGTAAAGAATTTGCGAGAGCATATCTCACACATCAGGGTTGGACCATTATGTTTGAATTTTATGTGCTCAGCCCTAGCAGAGGCATTCACAAATTTCTCATCACATAATGTGCAACTGTATGGTTTATCCCCGGTGTGTCTCCTAGTATGGTACAACAATGCCTCTTTGGAAACAAACAATCTGCTACAAAGGTCACACTTGAAATTCTTTTCACCAGTATGCTTAACCATGTGAACCTTCAAATAACTTGGAGCAGTGAACTGCTTATTACAAAATTTGCATGTATGTGGCTTAGCATCTCCATGAACAAATCTATTGTGGACCCGCAAACCTCCAGGAGTACTATACCCCTTACCACACTTGTCACAAAAATATGTTTTCTCAATTTTGCTCCTAATTGGATGTGGATCCAACATGTCTTCTAAACATAACTTGACATGTTTGAGAAAGAAACCTTTAGTGTTATAGCTTTTGCCACATTTAGGACATTCACTCTTGGAGATGTGTTTTTGTTCATGGATATGCAACTTATCCAAACTTTTGAAAGATTTGCCACAATCCTTACATACAAAAACTCCATGAGATGTATCCTGATGTTGTTTCAAGCTTTCCTCGGTGCATCTAAATTGATTGCATTCAGGACATTCATACTTCTGCTGACTATCTTCATGAGCAGCCAGTTCACTCTCATCAGCTACATTATCATAGCATTTCTCACATGTGAGTATATCATGAATTGAAATGTTATGTACTCTGAGCTCTATTATATCTTCAAATTCTTCATTGCATTTAATACATGAAAAGATATTAGTTGATTCAGCTTTCCTCTTCTTCTTTACTTCTTTTTTAACCATAATAAGTTGAGACTCATGTTCACCGACTGATATGTACATTGTTTGATCTTTATTTGTGGTGTCAATATCAGCAGTAAGTGCATTAGAGAGATTATTAAATACATTATTTAGAACATTGGTTGAGTTTTCACATGACTGTACGAACTTTAGAGATTCAAGAGCTTTTTCTACACATGGCATGCACACTGCATCAATCCCAGGAATTTCTTCACAGATCTGAAAACAGATAAGGTTATATTTATTTCAATGACACTATCATCATTATTATCGATCATTAACTCAATATTAGTGTAGGCCGACGTGACTTTTAAAACTTAATACGGTAGCTTTAGTACAGCACAGTTAACTACGATTATGTGTCGTCATGCCAAAATAAACTCTAAATTCCAAGTAGGCAACAAAATCTAGAGTACGAAGTATGCAAACTTAATTTTATATTACTTACTTCAGCCCCTAACAGTTTCGCGAGGACATCAGAAAGTGCTTGATAAATCCCATTCGAGGTATCCAATGACACAGAATCATGAAAACGAACGTAATGATCTTGAATATCCTTTAGGCATAACCTGCAATGGCTGTACCGATTTTCACTCAGTACGTTAGACACAAGCACATTTAATTCCGACTCAATCATTTTCACAAATAAATCTACAACAACAATGTTAAATAATTGTTTGTTGAAACTAAACAAACTTTAGTTCAGTTCAAAGTGGAGCGCGCGCTTAAAAATTTTTCGTTCAAGAATCAAGAACCTCTTGTAGATCAATCGTCGCCATGAAACAAAATGGCGGCGACACATGTATAACAAACGACTTGTTTCGGAAAATTATTATTCTAACTTGTATAAAACAAAGTCTCTCTTTCGTAGTAAACGTTTACTTATTTGAGTTTTTTGTATAATAATTAATATCCAGCGGATATAGCGGTACGACTACGAAAGGCTCCAAATCAATGTCTGCAATTTTTAACACATGCAACTTTCCTAAAAAAATTGATGGCAATTTTTTTTTTTTAATGTGTGAAATCATCCAAATCACAGAGTACATTGATTATAGGGGTAATCATATAGGGGTGATCCAAATGACTTCTCGCGCTCTGGGTGGAGCAAGAGGGCGTGTCAGACTTCTACTGACTAAAACCACACCTGTATCCTTTCCAATTACCCCCTGCGTTCTAGGACTACGGGTTTCCCTTTCAGAAATTCTCCGCGGTCCTAGCTAGCGGGCATCGGCCCCGCTGGGCCCCTACGGTTTGCTGACATCTCTTTGAGGAGCGCGAGGATGGCTCTGTGATGTCTGGTGATGGCACTGTGGCGGCGCGGCGGCGCCTAGTCATAGCGATAAGAGTGTTTTGTGTAGTTCAAGTGTTAAATACAGTAAAAAGACAAAATCGTTATTATAAAAATAATATCCATTTGTTTCGATAACTTGTAGGTATAGTATAAAAAAGCAAAAGCCCAGAGTTTTACTTGTAAATTGAACAGTTTTCCTCAAGCATGCGAGGATACCAAAGAGTATGTAAAGCTAACGCTTTAGGATAGGTACCTACTGCTCAAGTGGCAAGAGGAAAAATATTCATTATCTTTGCCAAGTTTTCATTGTAGTCTGTGGCCGTGGTAGGTAAAATTAAAAAACAAGAAGTTTTTGGCGGGATTTCTTCTCGCAAGTGAACAGTGGCTTGCAGTGATGTTTTAATTATGTGCAAATTGATTCGTAGTGGATATTGTGATGTAAAATTGGTGTAGCTTTGTATCTCAAGTGTGCGCAACCAGACAATAATTATGTGGAATCATTAAAACAGGCGCGATCTCGGTAAAATGGAGCTGAGAATTTTATTGTAGTTTTGGCTACCTCAACGACTTGATACATTTGCTGCCAAATACCACAAAAAACATTGGAATGTGTACACCTATATTCTTATGGTAAAATAATGAACTATCTTAAAGAACTTAGTTTACAAGCCAAAAACATTAATAAAAAAAAAAAATATGTTTGGCTGTGGCCTGTGAGTGTCAGTGTCAGTACTGTCCAAAATGGTACTGTCCCACAGAGTACATTAAATATAGTACTGTTATAGTACGTTTCACCGAATAGTTCCTATGGCGTTATGTTGCCTACTCTGTCTGTCAAAGTAATTGATACGAGAAGACGCTCCCGCAGATTTTGTTTAATTTCATTAGATTTTTGACTGAAATCATGCCCAAAACTTTGAAAAGTGGTGAAAGAATTATGGTGTTAAAGGTGAAGAACTTTTGTGAACGTGAAAAACGTAATGAGGCCCCGTTAATTCCTTTAAAATGTGTTCAAGCTCGTGTCGCCGCCATTACAGGTAAGTCAAATAGGGTTACCAGTAGCTGATAATAATTTCCTCACTTAAACTGCCATTTTTTTTATTGACTATGATTGCGACGGGTGGTATATGTGTGACTGTGATAATAGACAAATAAAACGAAATATTTGTTTTAGGTGTATCTGAAAAAACCGTATCTAAAATCACCAAAGAAGGTGAGGTCGCAGCCAGCACGTCGACTAAGGTTTCAACACCACGCAAAGGTGGTCCCCGGCCTAAAAGAATCGAACTGGATGACTTCGAACGGTGTGCTATAAGGCATAAAATACACGAATTTTATGCCGTAAAAAAGGAATTGCTTACTCTAACAAAGTTATTGCATGAAATGCGAAACGAGATAGAATTCAAAGGAAGTCGTACCACTTTGTGGAGAATTATCAAAGATATGGGGTTTTATTTTGAAAAATGTAGATCCAAAAGGAAAGTCCTAATGGAGAGATACGATATTGTTGCCTGGCGTTATCGATACCTGGAAGAATTGCGAAATAATCGTCTCGGAAACCAGCGCCCAGTTGTATATTTGGACGAGACGTATATACACGCAACATATTGCGCCGGAAAATGTTGGCAAAGTGAACAAGAAGAAGGTATATTAACATCAGACTCCAAAGGTCCACGTTGGATTATCGTCTACGCGGGCGGTGCTCTGGGTTTCATACCCAATGCTCAACTGATCTTCAGATCTCAGTCACAAGCGGCCGACTATCACGATGATATGAACAAAACGAATTTTAATAAATGGCTTAGTGAAAAACTTATACCAAATCTGCCTCCCCAATCAATTGTGGTGATGGATAACGCCTCCTACCACACAGTACAGCTTAACAAAGCACCAACAATGGCAAGCAGAAAGGCAGAAATGCAAAATTGGATCACAAGTAATGGTCTTTCTTACTTGCCAAGTATGGTAAAAGCCCAGTTATTTCAAATAATAAATGAGCACAAACAGCCGCCCGTTTATGAAGCCGATGTAATGTTGGAAGCGCATGGGCATAAAGTGGTAAGGCTTCCACCTTACCACTGCGATCTAAACCCCATAGAGCTCATATGGAGTGTCTTAAAAAGACGAATTGCTGAAAAAAAACGTGGGTCAAGAAGCAAATAAAATCGTCCAAATCACAGAAGAAGCCTTTGCAACGATCACCGAAGAAGAATGGAGAAAAGAATGTGAGCACGTGAAAAAAGTGGAAGAAAAATAATACGCTGATGGTCCTGCTATTGATAGTGAGATGGACAGGTTTATAATTGAAGTGGGAGACGATAGCGACACTTTTGATGACGATGATGATATGGAAGATGACAATCTCTCGGGTATAAGTCCGTTGGATGAGCATAATTACTCCAAACACAATTAATTATGATCAGACAAAAAATGCACATTGTGTGTATTCTTATAATATTATAATAAAAATTATTTAATTATTTATGCTTTTTACTACTGTCCTGATTTTTAAAATGATATCGAATCAATCGAATAATCTTAAATATGTATATAAGAATTTAACAAAAAAACATCCTTTAAATCACCCGTACTTTGCGGTAGGTTATTATAGGTAATATGGCAACACTGAAAAATATTGCTGCCAACATAACGCCATAGGAACTATTCGGTGAAACGCACTCTACTCTTTACATACTCTTTGGCAAAGAGTATGTAAAGCTAACGCTTTAAGAGGCGGGACTCCCATAGAAAAAACCGATGTATGAAACGTGCGTCCTCGATCAATACCAACCTAACAGAATTACAGAACTATGGCGGAGTACATACTGCCAACATAATAACATTACTAGTGACGTACTGGGTTGTGCGAAAACTTATCGATATCGGCAATTTTTCCTAACGGGGATTTCTTATTTTCAGGAAATTAAAAAAAAAATTCGAAACGAAGTTGTTTTAATATATATTTATTCAACGATTTAAATTTACCCATGCTATTTATATCTTTGGTTATTTTAAGAAAACAAACAGTTACACAAAAATGGCAATAAATAATAACTTAAGTCAACAAATTTTCTAGTTACTAACACATTTAACTTATCTCAAAAACTACTGAACCAATTTTAATGAAACTTGCACTTGCACTTCTCAAGACAGGTGTTTTTTTTTAATATCTTATGAACTTTCTGTTAGAGGTTTTTTATAATATGTCGACTTGATTTAAGTTTCTTAATTAACTTTCGCTTCCGACATGTCATTGGGACAGCTTGTCTCTCTTGATGTTTTCTTGGTGACACCAATGGTACTGAAACAAAGAAAATCGGTGTTAAAAATCAAGTTATAAAGTACTTGCAAACTTAAATAAATTGTATACAATACTCACTAGGACTACAAAATCTTCTATTTAGGGAAGTCTGATGTCTGGGCTACATGAGCTCCTTATTAAATTAACTGGTCCACAGCCGTCTAGCTTTGATGTTGAAAGTTCTACAAAAATGAAAAGGTTTTTTTTTAAATATATTTTTGCTAATAAGACCATGGTAAAAAAAAAATATAAATAAATACACAACAACGCTTACTTGGTTCACATAAATTCTGGTGGTAGTTATATTCCTTTAACTGAAGGTAATTCTGTGAACATAAATTATATAATTAGCAGACCTCTGCAATATATGAAATCAACCTTCTTACCATTACATGAGAGCTGCACATTGTCAGTTCTTCTGGCTGGTAATGGTTGACTGTTAGCGATACAATGTAGTGGAAATTGAACTAAAATCTCATCATATAATGGTGTACGTGAGATTTTCGGATTCTGAACAGCCGTTTTCTTCAGTGGAGATTTTTTTCTTTTTGAAATCTGTATTTCGTAAAATAATTTGCACAAAGATATTTCAATTGATGCAACTTTTCAATTCGCACATAGTCTTCTTTCCCTGTCGCTTTGACCCATTGTTTACACCTAAAAATTGGGTGATGAGTTATTTTATAAATTACATATATGTATTATAAAATGTAACAAAATAACTTATATGACAGGCGACATTTTTTCGATTAATATATTTTAAACATTCTATCAACCTACTGTAACATTACATGAAAGGAAATTTATCATGACAAAACATACTAATTGAGAAAACATTGATTTCACTTCCTTATATCATTATCATCATCAACTTAAGCTTATAATGTCCTCTGCTAAACATCGGCTTATTTCTATAAATAAACATCGATATCGATAAATCCTGGTTAATTACCCAACACTACGTATATTTCGTATAAGTTTCTTTTTCTGTTAAAATGCAATAAACGTTCAAAGATTGTACTTGATTTGAGTTCTTTAAAGAAATAAATAACTAATTATGCTTACCGTTCTATATTCTAATGGAAATCTTGCAATAAAATGACGTTTGTTATCATCAACCCGGCATGATCTAATACCACAAATTTCACAGTTTTCACACGTTACTTTTCTCATATTTATATATAGGAATACTCAACGATAAGTAGAGAACAAATTTCTTCCCACAAAATGATTAATAATATATTTTAAAACAATATATAGATTGAAAACTATCTTAGGAAAACCATAACAAACTAACTGTCAAACGTAAGTGACAGTCAAAATCCTCTGAGGATATTAATAATCTGTGGTTAAAATGGCGGCGGTGTAATCCAACTATGTGTTGAAGAGTCATAGGCTGATATAGACCCTGAGTTCTCAATGTCCTTCTTAAATTTATCGGATTATAGCCGCCATTAAAAAGGACGCACGTTTCATACATCGGTTTTTTGTATGGGAGTTTCGCCAGACTGCTCTTTGGTACTGTCCATTGAGATATAATACCAGTGGCAGTGGTACTGTCCACAGAGTACATTGAATATAGGGGCTGTCAGTGAGTGAATTTCACAGAAGCGTTAGTTACATATTCTTTGCAGAGTAGGTACCTTTTTTGTCGAGTTTGTAAAGCAAAGAAATAAAAAGTGCACAGGTATCAGAAGAAATATTCAAATTCATTTGTAATAAACTATAAAATCCTTTTTACCGTTGAAACGCTAACAATATGCCAATTTTACGTGATATACTTCGTGATGTTTTGTCTGATACATCAAACTATTGTTGCTTGTGTTTTAATGCAATCGGAGAAAATGATACCATTTATAATTTTGACGACGAGGTTTCTATGGGCATTGAGATCGAAACGACTAAAGTATTGTATGAATTGATATGCGCTGTATTAGGATATGATGTGAGTTGATCGTATTCTCCATTTCGTTTATATTTTAAAATCCGATTTCCCTTCAAGTTTCTCACAATATGTTTTACTATTAACTTATTTCAGGTTTTGGACAGCATTTTTGCACATAATATAGTTTGCCAGAAGTGTACGAGAATGGTTATCAACTGCTATAAGTTCATTCAACAATGTAAACAAAATATAGAACAATTACACTGTACAATAGATTCCCTCCAGAAACATACCCAGGAAAGTGTAGCCAACAATGATTACAAGTCATTATTTGTTGCTCTGGATACCAGTAACTATAATGTGGAATTTTATTATCATAAACGTAGGAAGAATAACCGAACTGTATTATACAAAAGATTTAAAAGTTTACGCTCCCAACATAATAAGAAATCTGCTTTGAAAAGAAAATATGATAGTATTTTGGAATCTTTTCCAATTACTGACATAAGCGACATGGTACATGATAAAGATGACTTTAGTAATCTCAAATGTAAGGAATGCTCAAAAATTTATTTTTCAGCAATGCAAATGAAACAACATTACTTAACAGTGCATGCTACCAAAGAATTTAAATGCTCTAAGTGTCCAAAAAGTTTCGAGTCTTCAATGCTGCTTTCAAGGCATATAAAATACAAACACTGCAGTGCCATATGTAGCCAATGTGGCAAAACATACAGTAGCGTGGCCTCACTAAGGCTTCATGAAGAACGACACAATTTGGTACCCCTCGTTTGCCAAACATGTGGTAAGATTTACAAAGACAAGCTATCATTCAATAACCACATCGCAAAAAAAATGTGTCATAAGATGAGAAATAGAAATGCAGAAGCAAAGTTCGAGTGTGCTTATTGTGGAAAAAAGTATGCACAGAGAGCAAATTTAAATGTTCACATCCGTACAGAACATGAAGACGGAAGTGCTGTGATATGTGACTGGTGTGGAAAGAAGTTCAGTTGTATGAGCCGGTTGCAAGATCATGTTGTAACACACACTAAACAAAAGAATTTTGAATGTGGTCAATGTGGAGGTAAGTTTGTATCAAGGATGTCTCTACTATATCACACAAGAAGACACACGGGAGAAACACCATATAAATGTGAATTTTGTGAAAGGACATTTTTGTCTGCTTCCCGTCGCTCTGAACATGTGAAGCGAACTCATATATTATCCAATATAGAATGTGATATCTGCCATGGTAAATTTAAGGGTAGCAAAAATTTAGCTCAACACAGGAAAAAGCATTTTAATGTCAAAAGTAGATTATATTTAGACCAGAGGGACTAAATATAATGTACTTTTCAGTAAATAACAAACAGCTGAAGCTGGAAAGCTTGAGCTGGTTTATCTTAACTAATATTATAAAAAATGTGTAGGGTAATCTCCAGTACTACTGCATCTTTTTGAGAAATTCTTTCATGATTTCTAATGTACACAATTCCAGTATTTAAGCAATATTGTAATATTACAAAAAAAGACAAAAATTATGATAATAATTGTGAACTAAACCAGGAAATGTTGTGAGCTAGCTGTAAGAGCTTTCAAGGTGTTTCTGTGTACCTACTAAATTTAATTTACTAAATCATGAATCCAAACTGGATAGGTTACCCTTACAATGTTTAAATTCTGCATGTCTATCTTTTAAGGTTAGTTTCTATTGAATAATGGCTACTTACTATTTACACATATGGGCTTCTATACAGCCAATATTTTTCTGCAATATGTGGCTGCAACACCCTTAAGGACCTTTATGCCTGGGAAGTATGTGCAGTTGACCCGAGCTATTTGCAGTTGATACATGCCAAAGTCCAGTGTCTGCAGTGGGCACTACTGGCGCCTTCAATGTGGCTGTCAGCTTACATCAAGGGTCCTTTCTCCTCCTGATCATAATGGACGCTCTGACGTCGAGACTACCAGGAAGAGACTCCCTGGTGTATGCTGTTTGCTGATGACATTGTGCTAGTTTCCGAGAATGGCCTAGAGAACCAGATCAGATTGGAGATGTGGTGGCAAAGACTAGAGTGATAGCCTAAAATGGAGCAGAACCAAAACAGAATACTTATTCTACGATTTTGGTTGATCCCATCCTGTGCCCTTAGCTCTCGTTGGAATGCCCATACCGATCTACTCCGGCTTTCGGTACCTCGATTCGCTTATCCAAGGGGATGGCGAGGTAGACCGAACGCATCGGTTGAACTCAGGATGCATGAAATGGTGACAGATCACTGGGATAAATTGAGACCCATGGATACCCTCTAATCTACAAGTCTGTGATATAACATACTGTAGCAGCTGTCCATCATACTGTATGGATCAGAATTTTGGGCTGTGAAAATGATCGATGAAAAAGATCGCATGTCGTGGAGATGAGATTGTTGAGATGGATGTCATTGGGTGGTGTGATGAGAATGGATAAAGTGAGAAATGAGTACATATATTAGAGGAAGTTGAAAGGCGCCGCCAGCCTTTATGTATAAGTTGAAGGGGATCGTTAGTCGTGATATGTTCATGTGAAGAGGAAGTAAGAAACGCCTGTCATTAAAAGAGTTATGAATAGGTATACATGTGGATGGATGGAGGGAGAAACTGGCCCGTCATAAATTGCTCAGCCATCCGTTGCAATACAATAATTATTTGTATTTATAACCAACAATTAGTTACCATAGTGCAGCCACATATTGCAGAAAAATATTTTCCGTTAGACGCCCGCCCCTAATTGTAAAAAAATTCTAACTTTAGGTTGACATAAAAACCAAATACTTATTGATTTTTATTATTAGGTATTCTTCTATCTTTATCTAAATATAGTTATTCATGTTAGTCATCTTGGGTGTTAAATTTAGAGCACAATTGCTGTTTATTATACCATTTAAATTGGAAAGGTCGAAAGGTTAACGCGATCGACACGTTTATGACGTTCGGCGCTCCGATTGGCCCGCTCCAAGCTCTTAACCAATCAGAGAGCCAAACGCGGTAAACGTTTCAATCGCGGTAACGTAACAACAACTTGCACTCTGCTCACAGGGCACTTGCCGTTGATAGAGAATTTTGAAGTCTCGCAAGAAATAAGATAATCCTTCGTATGCGAGCCCGTCTCATTCTTGACCGGATTTTTATTGCTAATACGATGTGTTGTTCGAACTAATTTCAACTATTTTCTTAGTTTTAGTTTTAAGACGGGGTTGTTACGAGTTCTTTATTAAAAATAAAGTAAGTAACTACAAAAGTATTTAAGTTTTACCGACTTCAAATTCGAATGTTCTTTTTTGTTTATACAATATACACCAAGATTTTTTTATCACCTGTCAAATTTAAACATTATAATCTTTGAGAAAGGTAATGAAATTCCTATTTCTTCTTTTAGTATCACTTAATACAAAAAAATTGAGATAAGGCATCACAAAATTATCCAAAAGATGAAAATGCTTGTAGGTCGACACACTATGCGCTGCGCGCTGCGTACACACACACACACACACACAAACATCTACGCCCAAACATCGCCGGACTCACGCGTTTAGCCCCGCCCCCAAACATCGTGTTATTGATGTGTTATCAAAACATAAATTGCAAATTTTTCCTTTATATTTTCACGGGCGCAGGCAGGACCGTCAGTTTGCAAAAGGCATGTCGTAATGTGATTATACAAGGTGCCAGATAAACGTGGAACAAAGCATATTTGTCCTTTTCTAATATCTCTTCGTGGATACCCGAAAAACAAGCAATTAACTGTTTTTCATTACTTGAAAGTGTAAACAATCGCGATAGATGTCGATTCAAGACAGCTTTATGTCTTTATTTCCGTTTTTGAAATTAAAAATGTCAACAAATGTAGGAGGGTCAATGACCGTTAATCCAAGTTTATCTGGCGCCTAAAAAGTACTTAGTTGAATATAATTTAATAAGAACTTCGATAGGAGCAGTGGTGGCCAAGCGGTAACGGCTCCGACTTACGAGTTGTAGGTCGCGGGTTCAAACCCAGGCAGGCGCATTACTTTGTGTAATTTATTTCATCACCACTGCTTTTAAAACGGTGAAGGAAAACATCGTGAGGAAACCGGCATGTCCTAGAACTAAAAATTCGAAGACATGTGACATTCACCAATCCGCATTGGGCCCGCGTGGTGGATTACGGTCCATTCCCTCTCCTAGAGAGAGGAGGCCTGAGTCCCAGCAGTGGGAACATTAAAAGGCTGATTATGCTTATGCTTATGCTTATGCTAAGAACTTCGATAATAAGGCCAGATCATTTCTTTTACTTACTCTTAAATAGGTACGCCATAATTACTTAAGAAATTGGAATCAACTTATGTAAAACAATTTACATAAAATCAACTTACGTAAATTCAATCACAATCCTTTTAACACAGAATGTCAATAATTGTTAATAACGTCCAGCATTAAGCTAGGTTACTCCTTAGGTGTTTTTACTTACTCCTACCGCTAAGTGGTTTTGCACTTGTTTTTTTTTTTTTAATTTATTGACCACTAGTGTCATTTTTCACTTTTAATTCAATTCGAACTTTCAAGTGCGCGATAATTTGAGTCTCTGCCACATCAGGTGTCGTTTCATTTCGCTCCTACAGATAAAAGTCATCACAAGGTCGAGGTCGTGAGTTCGGGTGACCACAGTGACCAAGGAACAGGACCTTCATGAACTTAACTACGCACCATTTCACAATACTTGTGATTTGAATACATGGTATCCAGTGGCGGCGCTAGATCTCGCGTGGACGTCGGCGAAATTAGGTACGCGAGGCCTCCTTTTTTCCCAATCAAGAAAATATTAAATTACGTAAGCCGAATTATAGTTAAAATAATATTAACAACAAGTTTTATCAAACATTTTATTGCTATTAAACAAGTTTTGTTGATTATCAAATTATGACAAAACTTACATAAATAGAAGTTAAAATAAACGACTCGGGTATTCCCCGTCTCGCGCACGAAGTTGTTTAACTTTCATAGTGTTGCCAGACGATTCTGCCCGTAAAGTGCTCATTGCACAAAATCTACTGAACCGATTTTGATGAAACTTCCACTCTTCCCTAAGTTCAATAATACAGAAACGAACAATAAAATAATCATCCCAATCGGCCTTCTAGTTTTCGAGAAACTCGCTCACTTAACTCGCGCAAGTGTATGATATGAAAATAAATAAAAATGAATAACTAAATTTCAAATAATAAAAAAATATTGCGAGGCCCCCTCAAGCGCGAGGCCGTCGGCGGTCGCCGACGTCGCCGACGCCTAGCGCCGCCACTGATGGTATCGATGCCGGCCGACGCCGTGGCTAAGGGCGGGCGCCGGCGGCGCACGGGAACGCGGGAACACGCACGTCCATCGCATGCGGTGGCTTACGTAGTAGGCGTCCATTACATGTTCATTCAGGCGTCAATCAATTCCATCAATCATGAATGATGTTTGAATGACAGAATTTTATCGCCATTAGTTTTTCGTCATACAAACGTCAATTATAAACTAGACGGTAGGTTTTTGTCAATCAAAAAATTGACTGTGGCAAAACTGACAGCAAAACCTATCGTGTAATGGACGCCGTAAACTAAAGAGCAAAAGAGATATTTCAAGCGCTCGCGCCGCCACCTCGCTCAATACCTATGTTTCGTTAGCTGACCACGTAAATTTGAAATTACGGAAACCCTACCTTTTTTTTTAATATTTACCTATTTATTTTTTTATTTAAAAAATGGAATGTTTAAATGACCCATAATTCTCAAAAAAAAAAAAATGGAAGGTGATAAAGAAATCTTACTGTAGGTATATATGACCGATTTCGATAATTTTCTGGGGCCGAAAGCTCACTTAGCTTAACCAAATGAGCAGCAAAATAAAGACAAATGTTTTAAAATGTTCGCAACCAGCCGCCAGTGCCTTTATAATAGTGCGTAGTGCTGTCTCGATGGCTACCTATAGATATCTTATAAAATATCGTTACATGTGGTGATCATGGCATCCTCATCCACCCAAGTCATAGAATTAGTACCTACTACTAACCGTTGGAAGTTAGTCGGGGCGAGTCGAGAGAGTAAATTGTATGTGCTTGGTTAATTTCTTATAATTGTAACTCCTTACTTAATACAAACTTGAAATGTCTTTTTTCTAGTTTTTTTTTTCATGAATCTTTTGAAAATAATTGACTAAGATAAAATTACCACTAAAAAATTAAAGAAACCAGAAAAATTATAGTTTTGACCATAACTTTATTTACATAAGGTATTACCAGTACCACCCGGATTCTAAACCTACCAGTTTCTTTTTTGCAACCATTTTGGAGATTAGCTTCCTGAACACATCACTTGCATTGTCAACCACTGCCGATACACCAAAATCCATAGTACTCATTGTAACTGGGGAAACTTAAAAAGAAAATAGTCTGGATTACTACAAGGTTCGTTTGTAATGTGCGATGTAAGTATAGTTTTGGATTTCAATTAAAAAAAAAGAGGTCGTGTTTCAGCTTTAGAAATACAAAAAAACACCTAAAAAAACGTTATAGTTAGCTGAACGCTTGAAGAAGTCTCTAAAAATTTAAATAAATAGAGGTAAGTACACACACTGGAAAAATTAAAGGCAAAGCGTAAATTCGTTTCTCCGGCGACACCGGAGAAACGAATTTACGCTTTGCCATATGCGACATTGTCCTTTTTTGGGTTCCGTACCTCAAAAGGAAAAACGGAACCTTTATAGGATCACTTTGTTGTCCGTCTGTCTGTTTGTCAAGACCTTAGGAACGCGTGGAGGTATCGAGTTGAAATTAAAACCATATGCTCAGGTCTGTAAGGTAAAAATAATTATGTCCATGAGTACCTCGACCAGTCTCTCTCCAGGCGAAGCAAGATAAAGTTGCCGAAAACGCCTGGAGAAACTTGCTCGATGAAACACCTAATGAAAGGATCACTTCCACTTTCTCTCAAAAGGAAACTCATGGATATGTGCATCCTTCCCACCCTCGCATATGGAGCGCCAATGACTATACATGGAGCGCAAATGCTCTCGATATTTTAATCAAAATACCTATAATTTGACTCTGACCTGCAAAATACAAAAAAATAAGTGTGGCACTCGGGGACTGCCGCGGTAAAGCTATTGCATAGCATTTTGTATCAACCTATGCAATTGTTTATTTATTTTATTTATGCAGTATTTCTTTTTCTTTGATATTAATTCAAGTTACACTTTTTGAGCGTGGTGACCGATAAGAAAACAATTTTTTTTCTTTCTTGTTTACTTCATAAATTGCTACAAGTATGTTCAGTTGTTATCATAGAACATTACTATAATCTATTATAATACAAAAAGACTATTTTGTTTGACCGAGATTTGAACTCGAGGCACGATGATAACATAGGTAGAACGCTGTACCAATGCGCCACACAGGTCGTTAACGACTTTTCTAAAATAGGTGTTCGGTCTCTGTCGGCCTCCAAGCCACACCTCCGTGCCCGTCGGAGTGGGGAGCGTGAGGTATATTTTTCGTTACGGAATTTCTGGATTCGGTCCCCGCGCTCAAGGCCCGCGATAGAAGCTATGCAATAGCTTAAAAAAACCTACCCTAAAAGGCTACCCTGGCGCTTTCACCTTAATAGGCCCCATACACGGTACGATTTGTCTGTACGATCCGTCGCTTCAGACCGATGGTAACGATGAATCGATAGTGTTTTTCAAGTTAATTAACCGTCTTGACATACACTATTCGTCGCTTATGCGACGGATCGTACAGACAAATCTTACCGTGTATGGGAGCCTTTAACGAAACATCAATAGTTCGCATTTGAGGTCTGCCAACGAGCAAAGTATTCTCGGAATTAAAATCACAGACCTCATAAGGAACAGCTTCGCGAACAACAGGAACCGGGGATCCGGTAGGCCTAGAAGAAGATGGCGATGGCGTGATGATTTGGACTCCTACCTTAAGAATTGGCCAGATGTAGATAAAGCCAGAGAAAAATTGAAGAGTGGAAGGGAGGCCTTTGCCCTGCAGTAGGACACAACAGCCTCATCATAATGATAAATGTAATTGGGTTGTAGGTAGATACATACTACTATAATTGAAATTTGAATTTTATATGGTTCTAATGAAACTGGTTTGCTACTGAGCTTAGTGCCTACATAGTAGAGGTGCATTAAATAATGGACAACTAAGTGCTGCGGCAGGCTATAGAAGCTTAAACTACGAGAAAGACTGATGTGTTCGAGACTTAGGTTGTACCTACAGCAGATTGACTACCGGTACATCGAAATGTTTGAAGTCGCAATGGAGGACATCTTCAAGGTTCTGGGTTTGAGCAGACTAGGCATTAACAACAATGGCGAGTAAATCATTCACTTTCGATTTACCGACGATGTAGTAGTCATGGCTGAGACTATAGACGACCTCAGCGCAATGCTCGAAGACCTCAGTAGAGCTTCCGAAAGGCCCACTCTTTCGGAAGCTCTACTGAAGTCTTAGAATGAACATAGACAAAACCAACCTATGCTATGCCCAACAGTGGATGTCTTTCGGATGAAATAATAATGATGATGATCATGATACAATGTCTAGGTTTCTAAACACCAAACAAGTTTATTGTTATGTATTGAAAAGAAAATATAAGTTTGTAACATTTACCGCGTGTCCTATTTTTGTTACCATTTCTTATTTTCGTACTGTTTTTGCTGCATTCAAACTCTGTGATGTTGAACTATAAAAGATAAAAAATGGTACCTACTTTACAAGTTAACGAACCCACTTAAGAGTGTCCTTTTCGAGCTACATTTTCATACAACCGCTTTTACTTAAGATGTTATTACACATCTTTCTCTAGATATGTTGGCTACACAGCCATCTTGTGGATATTATCTAGGCTTCTATAGAAATCAAAACATAAATTTGTGTAAAACTAATCTAGTAAAGACCTCTGAAAATCTGCTATTTTACGTGTAGGTACTTTGGCCTTCCTTAATGTACTCATATATTAAAAATATAAAAAAGTATATCAATAGAAAGCTTGCACATTTAATTGAGATTCTGAATAACGATAATTTTTCTGAAAAACTGGGTAAGTATAAAAAAACACGTATTTCCTGGAACAAGTTTTGTAAAATACAAATATTCGAGTAAATTACGGAATTACCGAATGCCAACAGAGTTTTTAGGCGTTATCTCATTGCGTCTTCATCAAACATCGCGTTGGATTGCATTAGATGAAGCAACCAGATGTTGTCAATAAGCGAGTGGAAAAGGACCCTCTTAACGAAGTACCATAATAAGATAAAAGTGCAACTTTACATACCATGGACAAAAGTACTACGAATATTATAAATTTACACCGAAAATTCATTTTATTTATTATTTTTGGTATAACTTGAAAACTGATTTACAAAACAAAAGTAAAATTGACGTTTTTACTTCAAATTATGCCAAAAGTCGCGGTAAAAATTTCTTAGTCACAGATAATATCAATAAAATGTCACCGCAGCTTACGTTATGTTTCACGTCAATTTGCTGAACAAGTAGCTTTCGAAACTGTTGAATTATCCCGTTAGACTAAAGTGATTAAATTCCTTTTACTATAAATTTGAACACCTATATTTATAACCTATATTTATCACGAAAATCGTAAAAAAAAGTTGATTTACAATAAAATTGCATCTTGATGCCTTAGTAACAAAACATTGGTTTGAAATCCTCCGATTCAAACCACTAGATGGAGCACCTTTGATTGACAAGCCTTCCGATTGGTTGGCTGGCAGAGTGCATCTCTTTCTTTTTCGACAGCAAGCAAAATGGCCGCAACTCATTGTGATACGACAGACGTGTTGGAAATTTTGTGTGATGTCGTGTGTTATCCTTCGTAAATAAACTTTATTGTTCAAGTGTCGCGTCCCCTATAGTGCTCAGTGTTAGTGCATGCTGTGTTCACCCAAGTGACCACGTTGTGATTAAACATCTATCTATAAAAGGTGTTTTGTCTGTGTTTTGTGCCTTGTTTTCGTCAATAAACTTACCCTGACATCTGTTTTGGATTTATGTTCACTTGAATACGGTAAGTGTATTGCCTGCATACAAGTTTATCGATAAAACTTAGTTTATAATAGTTTCTGATGTGTGTAAATAGTTATAATTTCGTAAAGTTTTGACAGTATTTTGTCTCGTTTGTTTTTATAGTTGGGTTGGCAAGCGCGATAGAGACAGTGGGGTAATGGTATGCTAAAGTCACTCCCTATCCCTTCGAAAGTGTGCCGCGTATTATTGTTTTGGTGGTGACCTATTACGAAATGTGTGGTTTGTAAAGTGGTTTTGATGTCGGAGGTCGAGCATGGCAATTAGAGACTGGCCCTCCAAGTTTAAATGTGACATAAGGTGCGTAGGCAGCGCATGGCGAGAGTGCGATAGTGACATCATATTCGCGTATTTTAAGAATAATTATATGATATTTTCTCTATCACACGTTTGCAGTGTGTTCGGAGACGCCGTATGTCCGTCTTAAACGCGCCGCTGGTCAGCCACAAGACACCCTCGCACAACTGAATATTGTTATCAAAGGGCATGATAATCAGCTTACTCTTAGCAGACCTTACAAATGCTGGCATTTTTATAAACAAGAGCATAATTGCCACAATTCTCATATAATATATCATAAATATCTTATTCTCATATATATCTTTAATTTTTTGCCTAGCTAAAAAGTTTTCTTGAAACTTATAACTTTTTAACTTTTAACAGTTTGAAACTTTTAGGCTTGAATTAAAAACTATGCAAACTATGTTGACATGAACAGTAATAAAACCTAAAATTAGGTAGATAGATAATGCAGCTTGAAAATCAAGGCAGTAGGCTCTTCTCATCTATAGATGTGATATTTAATAAAATGCAATAGGACAGGTTTCTTATAATCTATTTTCAATTGGTCTTGTCCTTGGATTCTTATATTACCCCTCTGGAATAGCAGTGACAGACACAGAGTTAATAAAACATAATTTGTCTGCAAGTGCATTATAAATAATATAATGTGGCAAACTCATAATATGAATGTGGCCAGGCAAACTGCCAACAAGACTCCTTTGATGTTTGCATAATAATAATGAAGGAAAAGCTTATTGAAGATTCCATTGTTTTTTGAATACATGATAATACACAAATGCCTTTACACTTTAGTTTTGAAGACTTCCAAACATTTTTTGGATTACTTTGAAATTTTACAACTATTTTTGATAAGTTTAAACTTAGTTTCTTGAAACTTTTAGGTTGTAAATGTTCTCTCTGTTTTTTAAAACTTTAGTGAAATTGCTTTACTTATTGTATTTTAAATAACAAAATTAATGAGGGGATTTAATTTTGTTATTTTTTGTTATAGCTAGCTACAACCTAGGGGTCTTTAAGTCAGGAGTAAATAGGCAAGTGTGCTTCATCGTAGACCACATCATCGCTTACCATAAGGTGAGATAGTGGTCAAACGAGAGCCTATCATGAATAAAAAAAAGAGAGGAGCCCATGGATAAAATAATAACAGCTGTATAGGTTGAACTCCATGGTTAAGCACAGCTTGCCAAGATCCGGCTGTGGATCAGTGACCAACAATCAACAACATAATATGGAGATTCCTATATGTCACAGAAAGTATGTTAAGCCATTGTTCCCGGCTGTCATTCATATATCTTTGTTAGTCATTGTGGATAGTCAGAAGACAGGGCATCGGACGCCAGGGTATTTTATTACCCAATTACTGGGTTGGTGTTACCTTTTGGTTACAAAATCATTACAAGCACACTATTTCTTACTAAATTAAATTTTTTAATTCCATTGAATTATGGGCAAATCATGTAGATATCTCTATTAACCCTTTCACCCACTTTTTGTTTATAAAATTTTATAACATAAAATATATTAAAACCTGAGTACATAGATAGCTCTATTCAAATGCCATGGGCATAGTCTCATCTCATCTGACCTCAGGAAGTGAAACCACATCAATTAGACATTAACAAGACATTGAACAGACAGGCTGTTACGTCACGTCATCCGCGATTGTGATCATTGCATTCAGGTGATGTGAACTAATAAACAACACATCTGTTATTGTAATAACGTTGAAAATTTTACATGAATTTTATCTTCCGTTGATGTCTGATATATTACTTACAAGTCGTTATAAAACGAGAGTTTTCTCTACTTGGCTTTCGTGGATAAATTTGTAGGAATTATTTATTCAGGATTAAGAGCAGCCTATAACACTATTCTTTTTGGAGTATATAATATATGGGGTTCTTATATTGGGTTTATTTTTCTTTTTTTACCAAAAATTTTGCATTTTGCAGGTCAGTGTCAAGTTGTCATTAATTAAAATCATCTATTTACGGAATTATAATCATTAAATCATCAATACAACCCATTCATTTTGTCTTACCCTATGTAATGGCTAAATCATAAAAAAAAACTGGGCTACCCTGGTATTTTCGCCTAATTATATTTATTTTGCAAATAGGTTTAAAAAAACTGGGCAAGTGCGAGTCGGACGCGCGCACTGAGGGTTCCGTACAAACTTGAAAGGTAAATTGCGGTTTACGATTTATGACGTATTAAAAAAAACTACTAAGTAACTACATCTCGTTCAAACCAATTTTCGGTGAAAGTTTGAATGGCAATGTACATCATATATTTTTTTTTGTTTTATCATTCTCTTATTTTAGAAGTTACAGGGGGGGGGGACACATTTTTCCACTTTGGAAGTGTCTCTCGCGCAAACTATTCAGTTTAGAAAAAAATTATATTAGAAACTTCAATATCATTTTTGAAGACCTATCCATAGATACCCCACACATATGGGTTTGATGAAAAAAAAAATGTTGAGTTTCGGTTCTAAGTATGGGGAACCCCCAAAATTTATTGTTTTTTTCTATTTTTGTGTGAAACTCTTAATGAGGTTCACAGAATACATTACTTACCAAGTTTCAACAGTATAGTTCTTTTAATTTCGGAAAAAAGTGGCTGTGACATACGGAAGGACAGACAGACATGACGAATCCATAAGGGTTCCGTTTTTTTGTACACATCAATTTTTTTTTCGTCATTTTACACTAGATGAGGCTGGTGTTTCCTAACTGACTACCCTGAGAAGAAACAGCGAAACAAACTCAGTAAATTATATACGATTTTATTCAAGGGTAGGTTGTGACAGAGTAAACGAAATATAAATCTGTCACATTTGTTTGTCAAGAGAGTGTTGATTTTTGGTCAAGATATTAAAATTGATTCCCTGACGAAATGCCATAGGTTACTTTTTATATCGAAAATATGCATTGTTTCAGTAAGAAATAGCTAAGTAGTTCTAATAATAAAAAACCTTATTAAAATACCTACAATAAAAAATATAAACATCCTTGTTGTGATACCACTTAAGTCCATAGCCCCTTGTACGGCGACAGATACCACATAAAAACTTATGATTTGCATGTAGAATTCCTATCCTCAATTCGCTAGTATAAGACGTAATTGCCCAGCGACTGCATGACATTGCAGCACAGATATGACTACAACAAACAAAGGACAATTAAGTAAGTAGGTAGGTGGTTAACTTAGTAATAGTCTATCTTCCTAATCTAGGTATGTCTTTGTACCTACCTGAATACCTACTGAAAAACAGCTTGAATGTGACCTTTTGTAACAATGAAGGTGGATTCCATTTAATTTTCATAACAGATGACAGAAAAAGCTAAGGAGTTGTCATGGAAGTGTACTGTGGGGTGGTCCGAGGTGTCGCGCCAAGCGTTCCTGGAGGGACTTGGGCGAAGATCTTTGTACAACTGAGTGGAATAGTAGTAACTACTTACACAAAATTTAAAATTAAATACATGAAGAAGCGAATACGAAGCGTTAACGTATTTACTCACGCCTTGAGGCCAGAAACGGAAATAGTGGACTATTGGTAATATGGAAGATCTATGTCCAGTGAAATAACAGGTTTTTGAAGTGAAGACTTCAGTTTATTCATCTCTAACTATGCTTGGTAGCTCCAACCTTTTTCGGCATGTCAAATTGGTGTTCACAAACCGTAGGCTAGCTGTAAAATGTGTTTATTAAATATACATGGTAAATAACAACTTCAATTCAGAAACCATGGCAGCAAAAACGGCATTCTTTAAGATTTATTTTCCCTGGTAAAAGTAATGCCTTCCTAAAGCATATACATAGTAATTTACTAGCAAACAGCAAACAATAGCAGCAAATTAAATGTGTTATAAAACAGTTAGCTGCCTCCACTCTCAGAGAAACCAGTTTCCGTAGTATATGCCCTTCACGCCCGATACACACGTTCGAGTGTGTGCGAGAGTCCTTAGACTGTGCATTGTATGAATTATAGACTCAATTAGGATGTGAGTAGTCTACGAAGCGCTTTCGTACCCCGAACAGACAACTCGATGTTACATTACGTCATAATATGATGGTCTGGCCTTCCTATCTCGCTCCAACTGCACTTTGCCAAATACAGGACATTTTATGCTCCGCTCCTGCCGGCAAAATAAATCCGACGCCGTTAGGCATTAGCAGTCGATTGCCAAATCCTTGCCAAAAACTGATCCTGATTACTAGCGTAGCCCCGCGTAGCCGACTTCAATTGCATGCCCGGGTTTGAACAACTGGAAAGGCAACCATTTATTTGAATTAAAGACGTCCTGTAACAACAGAGTAAATTCGAGATAAATGTACCAGGGCATTGTAAATTTCAAAATATCTTAACTTTTACAGCGTTGAATTCTTAGGAGGCCTGTTGTGGATTCTAAAGCAACACTCGATATAGTGAAGTTTCATTTTTGAAGCCAGTAAGCAAGATTCCGTTGAATACTAATCAGACTATCGTATCATGTAAACACTTTTTTTAACCAATGATTCAGCACTAGCTGACGCATTTGATATATTTATAAAAGGACCCCTTTTACGCCTTTCTTGGCTCCGTATCTACGGGAACAAATAAAGGGGTACTCAATTCTCATATGGCGCACGTGCATCATAAAACGATGGTGTAAAGATTACTCTAAAGTGCTCACTAAAACTATAGTTTTAAACGATGGAAATAAAAATGTGTGACGTAAGTTCATTGAAGCATGGTGCTGAATTCACATGGTGAGATGGGGGAACATTCTTACCTAAGCGAACCTAATTGTTTTAATTGTCGTTACCTAACTGAATTTTATTAAATTGTTTTAGCAATCCTATTAACAACCTCTTTTTTGTGTGCATAATTCCGGCCTCAGCGAAGGTCTATTTTCCGGTTTAATTAAGTCTACTTAACTCTTTTCGACATCCTGAATGAAGTGTTCAACGGCTCTTATGTCCTTTACCGTATGCAGTTGCTCCTTCCTGGGAGAATTGCGTTTTTTATAATGTCTTCCTTACTTTAGCAAACTTTTTGGTCAGGTTACAAGATCAAGACCACCAGAGCCCTTTAAAATCTGCTCCAAGACACAGTAAAGGCAAATATCTTGTTTAAGTTGACGTCATCACGTTAATGACTGGTAATTGAGAAGGCGAAGTACAGCGTCTAATATGCAGTTACATGGAAACTATAGGTTTTAGAAACAATGTAAAATATTGATACAGTCACCAATATTGTTCTATGAATGAAGAAATATGGTTTTGATCGGATTGTCAAAAAAGAGTGTGTCATTTAGACGATTTTCTTGGGGAAATGTCAAAATGTACTTAAAGCGTTTGTAATTCCAAATGGCATACTTACTGATAAATAAAATTCGGAGATAGAAGTCTCAAGTTTTCAGTATTCCTTTGAAGAAGAAGCTTTCAAATGTAATTTTATCTCGGAATATATTATCACAGACGAGTCTAACATAGTCGCGAAGGAAGCACAGCCAGTTAACAAGTTCACAGTCACCCTCGCTTCTATACGCAGCGTTCATTGTTGTTTGTTGGTGCCCAAGCGCCGATGAATGAAATCGGACACTCGCGCCGGCGCAGGCGCACGCACTCGGACATAATTGTCGGATTGTGAGGGCTGCCACCGTGATACGTTTATTGGTGCTTTGTTATCATGTACTCCAAAACGGAACAGTCCTTAACACGAATTTATATATTTTTCGTGCGTAGAAATAAAATGTCTAACCCTAATGCGCTCCCATTTAACATTTCGTCACGGTTGTCATCAGAACATTTTTTATATTTCCAACATTATAATGAATGATGTTGGCACCTAAAAATGTTTGGAAGGGAAGTACAAAATTCTATGATTTTTAATGAGAAAATGTTTCATTGAGAACGTTATAAAAGGTCAGCGCGACCTCCTTTGAAATTCGTTACAAAACTTCAACGTACGTAATTTTATCTCATTGCTAGAAATCTGTGTGCGCAAGAGGAATGGAGCGCACATTCACTAAATAAATTTCTAGTAACTGGCGTTAAATGGTTGAAAGCGTTCAATAGACATCGATTTGTCGTTAAATTCATGTGGATGGTCTTTGTAGTCGTGCGGTTGTAAAATGTTGCACAAACATACTAATTATCGTTCGAGACCAATCGGTTTTATGGCCTGAGGTAGCCGAGGCACCCGACTTCTGATACCTTGACGAGGTATTGGAAACTGTTTGAACATAGAATTACATACGTACGTACACATACGTACACGACACGCCTGAATTCGCAAGGGTATTTTATCTTACGCGCAGTGCTGTTGACGGTTTCAAATGACAGTTAGTACGTAGGCTTCAAAAGTTGGTTATTTCCTATTAACTGGGTGAAACTTAATCTGTTTCTCATCCAATTATTCGCTTACTCAACTGGCAGACGTAGATAAGAGTAGAACTGTAGTGAAAATAAAGGCTAGAGAAGTGGAATCTACTGAGATGTCTCTTTAAAGATGAAGGCATGATTCCCCAAAAAGAATTATGGACCGAAATCTGTTGAAAATCTAACTATTGCCTCTTCAAGCTAGACGTCAAAGGATCTATCGTTCTGCAAATGTTCTTGCATCTATCAGGCATGGTAAAATGTTAGATTTTAGATAAAAGATCACATCACCATCAAAAAGGGCTCAATAATGTCGCGAAGTCGTTAACCTTTTTTATATTGCACGGCTGACGTAATTTTTTGTCGTCCATAGAGGTCGTTAGCCTCGCTGAATTATTGCAAAAAATACAAGGCGATACATTACTTGTTTTAAATCAAGAAGTTCCGTTACAGAGAGTTCTGGATCAACTGCCCAGCATTCAGCACAATGGCTTCCGCGGATTCCATGGTTTTGAATTATAAACAAATTTTTCATAGAACTTCTCAGAGACAGCTAAATCCGCTTTGCAATATTTTTGCATACATTGTTAGGTTTCAAATGATTTGTAAACAGTTTGCTTTCTGAAATGTTATGTTTTCATTTTAAATTGTGATGTTTTGTTTAGAAGATTTTTTTCTGTCGTACGTAAAAATACCTGGTTTACGTTATAATGCAGACGATGCTCGAGTTCAGCACTAGTTAAGCATTCCTTACATTCTTCCCATGGGTCGAGAAGCATCTCGGTAATGACATTCCTTTCAGGCCGTTGTTCATTGGCGTTATTAATTAGAAGTCCTAGGTGTACGGGTTCAAGTGACGATGAATAATGAGAATTTAAGTTGATTAATTATTGTTCTATAGATTTCTCAACACTAATTAACTGGTACCAATTACAAGGTTGATTATGATCGTGTTATTTGTAAATATTAGCCTTATTTCTACGGATCATTAAAGTTTGAATGACTTTCATAAAGTAACTGGTGGTATACCTATTACCAAAATGATCTTTGTTATGCCAAACATGTTTTTATTTCTATACATAATTATACATCTGTTTAATTACTTACTGTATTTTGTTTCGGGTGTTTGTTATTGTTAAATCTTGAAAACAAACCCTAAAAACTCGACTGTTGCCTTTTAACAAATTGTAAACAGTTGTAGCGTGTTCAAAATAGTTTTTGTTCGAACCAAGAATGGAATGAAGTGTTCAATTTAACGCGGTGAATAATTTTATGTTAGATTTTGTTCAGAGTTATGTTCAGTTCGAACCAATATTCACGATGTAGCAAAGGCTATACGTAGATGAGAAGATCAAAGATGGATGGATTAAGTGTTATGATAAAAATTATGTGGCTAAAATGGAGACAAAATGACATGCTCTAACTCAAAATTAATCGGTGTATATGAAGAGTAGAAGATCGATGACACATTCAAATAAAATACGAAACAAAAGGAATTGACTGAAATGTTGCTTACTAGTTATGAGACCTCACTCGTAATTAAGAAGTGAGAGACAGGAGAAATGAATACACAGTAGCCAGAAGCACGCCAAGAGCGTAGTATATTACACAATGATGATATTTAGCCAGCAGGTAGACGTAGTAACGAATAGTAAACAAATGTCGTGATGCACAAACCGGTCCCGATGAGCTAAGCACCGAGTTTCAAATCACAAGCAAGGAGGCGTTTGATACTCTGATGTATTGCTATAGCCGACCTTCGGTTGCGTTGTCGCATTTATCATGTTTTTATCGGTTGATTCAAAAAATATCATAGTTTTTGTTTCGGTTTATTTATCATTTGTATGGAATAAATAAAGAAATAGTCTTGAATTGCAGTTTTCGCCTATAGTGAGGATCTTAAATTGGCTATGACGATGCCGTTCAGGAATCAGTGTTGCTATTCAATGGCTGCCACAAGATGAAATATTTGCTCCACTTAACCGATCGCATTGTTTTCCCTTTCAGTTTGAAGTTCCGGGGATTTGTGGGTGTCCACAGACAGATGGTTGTAACCCTTCGGCAAAGCCAAGAAAAAAGCAAATTAGATGGTTTGAAAAACGAAAACTTCGCTGGTGAAAAACGAAAACTAGTGTAGTGAAATTGAATACTGTCTTATTGCTGCTATTCATTCTACCAACGCTGCACGCAGCTGTCGCAAAAATCTAAAACTAAAAAATAAAAGGGAAAAGCAGGTGTTCACTGCTCCCGTCCGAGACTAATCATTAGAATCATCACGCCATCGAACGTGAAGCAGTTTCCATGAAAAACACAGTTAATTACGACTCTCGCCTCTCCAATTAGGTTAGTTAAAACCTGCAAAAGGCGCTTGCAAATTTTAATAATGTATCTGTTAAGGTCAACTTAATTGACACACATACCGAGAACCGTCCGAAAGCGATGCGTTTGTCTTTTAACATGTTTTTTGTCGATTCGGGTCGATGCTTTCCGAAATTATATAGGTACAAGTAGGTTTCGTATTATTGATGGGCTTCTCTACCTGCCAATTTGCATACAGGTTTTTGAAAATGGTCTTGAGCTGGTCTGTGCTGTTGTGATCTTTTGGATTTTTCTTTTTGGGCTTCGAATGTTTCACGTGGTTGTTTGTTGCCATCCGTCTTCAATTCTATATTTAAGATTTCTTTCGCTTTGTTCGTCAGTCTATCTTCCATATTTCCTTCTTTCTTCGTTTCAAACAGAAATTACTATCTTCAAAGTTTTGAAATATTCTCAGATGATAAATAAATAGCGAAAACAATTAGCTACTGCAGCTGTGCGGTAATTGACTAGAGGAAAATCTTTTGGTTGCAAGAAAAACATTATAAAAACAAAGACGATGACGTGTGTTTTGCTACAATACTCGATTATTAGAAATATTCAGAGAAAAAGTTACTGGAAGCTTGTGAATTACGAATTTTGTGCTTCTGTTAGAGATGGTTATGGGATGCTCCTGAGCAGAATCTCTGTTTCCTCATTCAGTAATTTAGGTAATTTTGATTTATTCCAAGGTTCTCTTCGAAACAAATTAATAGTAGGTACTATAATGCTATAGTAACTATGGTAGGATTTTTGCCCTTTGTAGTACTCCTTCAACAGCGAAGATATCATGGGATAAAAATGGTCAAAAAAGTGTTAAACCAAAAAGAGAAAACTGGTCGTTCAATTGATCAATCAACTATATAACTTCAGAAGAGTTGGTATTCAATATCTGAAGGTAACTCACAAACATTGCTGCAAGCGTCTATAGAAAGGAGATGCGCTAATGCACATTCGTGGACATCACTACGTCATGCTTATTTAAGAGTTAATTTGCATGACACTGAAGAAGGCAAGCTTGAAAATAAAATATTTGCTAATGACAGCAAATATTAGCACATGAATATCACATTCTTTACCTGCATTTAAATAAAAAAGGAAGACGTGAGTTTTAAATAATTTAACGGTTTTCAGTTGATAGTGGATTTTTTGGATAATTTTGGCCAGTCGCTGGTGGTTGATGTATCTTAGTGGCATTCGTTACATTTTCAAAAGGATGCACCATGGTGCCTTCCACAAGGTGGACCGACGACCTGGTGAGAGTCGCGGGAAGGCGGCAGATGCGAGACGCACAGGATCGGTCGTTGTGGAGACGCTTGGGGGAGGCCTATGTCCAACAGTGGACGTCTTTTAGCTGAAATGATGATGATGATGATGATGCCATGGTGGCTCAAGTGTCGTGATGGCCCAGTTATAGAGGCACCCGCCTCTCAAGCATGAGATTGCTGGTTCGGAACCGAGCAAGTAAATTTCCACCAATTTGAATTGTTTAATTTATATGTACTTTTCTAAGTTTATCTAGGACATTACTGGACACCCCGTGCTTCGGAAAACTCGTAAAGCCGTGATCTCAGTTGTCAATTGTAGATTTTTGACAGTCGTCAAAGGTAGACGCTAAAAAGCCAGAACATCAGTTAATCCAAAGAGTATCAAGCTTGTTGGAAAAAGGCTAAGGAGATGGCCGCTGTAGAATTTAAGAAGATATGAGAACTCAAGCAAGAGATATTAAGGTAATACAGTCTAAAGAACAAAGTTTGATCACAGATCACGCTAAAAATTAAGTATTTGCACATAAGTAATCTAGGTTATATTGTATATTCTACTTACTTATTACTTACTACTCTACTACTAAGTACTTCTCGTACTTAGCTGTGTCAGTAGAATTTATTTGCGAAAATACCTTACTCAACAACAATGAAAGCGCATTCAATAATTCAAAATTGAAATTCTACTTTATGTTTGATTCTGTAATTTGCTTAGCAGATACGAAAATTTAGCGTGTCGGCATCTAGGAGTCATGTTTATTTATACCGTATTTGGCACAAATATTGCAATACCTGGTACTGACAGGTTGATACGCCGCCTACCTGTAGTCGTGCACTATTAATTAACTAGTTCCCTTCGGCTGGCCACGGCAATTTGTACTAAACGATAACTTTGTCCTCCACGTTTTATTTCGTTATTGGCGAAATATGTTAAGTGATATCATAGGAAATGAGTGTGGCTAGAGTGCTGGACTAAATCAAACGATGATACTTACGGTTTCCTTTATTCGTTTCCGTAATGAGGGTTCTAGGTATTAGGAATGGCTTTTAATCAGACCTAAAACGTTTTCTGGAAGAGAAAATTTTCAACCATATAATACTTATCTGATTTTGGTGATATCTTCAAGTTTTGGGACATTGAAGAAACCGTGGTATATTTAGTGTTTGGCAATATGTAATCTAACTACTGGTTAATAACTACGACTGCATGTTGTAGTTAGTTATCACAACAACAAATTAAATTAAAAAAATCGTAAAAAGTAGTTATACACACGGGTAGTAGTAGGAACGTACACGGTAGTTTGTTTGTAGTTACATTTTGATTACTAACTACAAATTGTAGTTGCAATCACGATTACGAGACTACTTTTTATAACTACACTTTTAAAGGTGGATTTTTCTATTACTTTTCAATCAACCCACTTAATAATATGTACTTAAGAGCATTCATCTTTTAAAACCACGCAGAAGCCAAAATCAATGATTTCCGACGGAAAATATAACAATAATGTGCACTACAATACAATTAATTATTTAGTATCACTGTAGAATAGAAAGACTAAAAATCTGAAAGACCTCGGCCGGTACAAAGCGCTGACGCGATTTCGCGTCTATTATATGTATAGTGATATTAAATAATTAATTGTAGTGTAAACAAATAAGTTGTTAAAAAAATTATTGTACCATGTCATAGATCGTAAATGCGTTCAATTAATAAGTCTAAAAAAAAACAAAATGCCTCATATATTATCCTAAACTAACACGTTTAATATCTCCAAAAACGGCTAAAAATGACAGTTTTGAGATTACTTTTCTTGAATGAAAACTTACAGCAATCGTGTTTTTTTTTGGGCCATGTACTAGTCAATGTTATCATTTTTTTTTTAAGTAAAATGTTGTAAGTTTACCATACACGGTTAACTACTACATCTGCGTAGACCGTCGACCGCTAGTTTTAAAAACGGCTTGGATAAGAGCTGTTCTAATGGGAAAACTATACGATCATTTGAAAATGTTTTTGGATTATACACTATATTATGAAATTCCCAATAATATGACGTCAATATCTTATCTAGAAATTAAACATATTATTGTTATATTGTCCGTCGGAAATCATTGATTTTGGCTTCTGCGTAGTTTTAACGGATGAATGCTCTTAATAAGATATAAAGTACCTACATAATCATCTACGACTTCAAGCCTTGTATTTAATTAATTATTCATAAAAGTAAACATAAGTGATTTTTTTTATACAGTTAGGTTCTATTTAAAAAAAAAAATTAGGGCTAGATTCAGTTTTGATAAATCAATAATTCCAACACATTAAGTACATGTTTATTTAATTGCAAAATATAATTTCTTAGTACTGAAATAATCTATAATTATACTTAACTACTTATTAAATAACAGCAATCAAATTAACAACTACTTCATGTAGTTTGATTACTGTAGTTAAGTTACATGTTAATGGTAGTTAACTACTTTTAATCGTAATTTGTAATCTGATTACAAAATTGTAGTTAACTACGCCCTACACTGGGTATAACCCCCCAGGGTAGTGGTAGCTTATTTCACTTGTAGATTTCATTCGGCAATTGATATAATGACACGCATTATATCAGTTTTGGTTTTAAAAAGGGCTAAAGATCCTTTGCTTGGGTAATAATAAACAGCGGCAGTGATTTATTACCCATAACTCTTTGAAAACTAATTGAAATCAGTGTCGTCTGTACAAATATCTAGGTCCGAGGTCGTTTAGCAGACATTTAATAAGTTATTTATCAAGACCGTTCTCGATAGCTAGGCAGACTTAAATCATTTTATGCATTAATAGTTGTATAATGACTGAAAGGTTAGTTATTGAAGGCTGACCGCATGCTTTTGAGATCATTTACCTACATAGTGGTTTTTTTTTTTTTTTTTCGTTGGGAAAATCATCTTATGACATCCCCCGCCCTTGGGCGGGGCGGGAGATAGTGTCAGACTTTTACTGACTAAAAACCCACTTCTGTTCCTTCATTGCCTTTCGTACCAGGGCCGAGTCTTCCTTTCAGAATCAGACCCTTGGCCCCAGTAGGCTTCGACCCTGCTAGGCCCCTACAGTTGCTAACATCTCCTTGAGGCGCGCGTGGAACAGCACGCGCCGTCTACGACTTGGGCTCGGTCCGGACGGTTACCGGACGGTCGGAAGGCGAGCCACCCATTGCTCGCCGTCCGCAAGCCCGTGCCTACGATGGCCGGAAATCGGGATCGGAATCTCGGCGGCGATTGGGGCGTGAGGACCGTTGCCTCACGCGATCGGCCGCCTCCTTTGCTAGCATTACTGCTTCGCAGAAGGAGGCGACCGCCTGCCACTCCTCCTCGCTCCGGACCATGGCCTGTACCAAGGCCCGGCGCGAAAGATCGCCGCCACCGATAGCCCCCACGAGGACACGGCGTTGCTCTGCCCAAGCGGGACACACCTCCACCGTGTGCTCCACCGTGTCCTCCGGGTGGTCCACACAATGGTGACACCCGGGCGTTTCTTCCGCACGAATCCGGTACAGGAACCTCCCGAACTTACCATGTCCGGTGAGGACCTGCGTCATGCGGAAGGTAAGGACGCCGTGTTGCCTTTCCAGCCACTCCTCAAAGAGGGGACTTACCGCCATAAACCTACATAATGGTAGAGTCATTGTTACGCTGATGATACGGCACGGGGGAAGACATACCAGCAGGCGACCGTCATGGTGATAGCTGGGGTCGCCTAAGTTGTTAGTAGGATCTTGCAGTTGGGTTTTCAGATGGCTTGGAACAAATCGGACACCCTTTGTTTTGGCTCCGAAGCTTTGGAATCCAACATCTAGTCTACGATGAAGCACTTGGGACTCGTCCTCGACAGCAGATAGAACTTCAGCTCGTATTTCCAGCGATTTGCTCCTTGGATGACATTGTATTAATTCTGACAAATAGGTACCTAGCCAGGGTAGCGCTAGCGTGACAAAATATGCAAGCACTCCGACGTCCCGGCCAAAGGTAGCTGCTGAACACCACATGATTTTAGTCAATAAGTGACCCTTGCGCTCGCCATGTAGTTTGCATCCATGAGGATAAAATAGTAAAAAAAATGTTTTTGATTTTACTTCATTTGAGTAAAGGTAGAACTGCATTAGGCACACGTGGGCCACGTACGCCGATCTGGGCGCGTCGGTCTCCATACATTTTATACGGCAACTAGACTTGTACAGCTACATTAGATCCACGCCACGCGACACGCCCCTACGTACGAATCAGGCGTGGCCCACGTGTGCGTCGGTCTAATGTAGTTCCCGCTATAATAGACTAGAATGGTGAAGAATACGATTTTTTGAGCCTTGTAGGATAAATTTGATTTTAGGGCATTGTCTTTTCTTTTTGAAGGAAGTTCTTTGAGCTTTTTGAAAAAAAAAGTCATTCGTCACAACCTGTCTTATGCCAAACCCGTTCCCGTGCCAGACTCATCCAGGTTCTACCCGCAATGGCAGTTTTTAAATATAATTCAGCTTTCTTAGTTTTGATGGGCCGTCACATATCGTACAAAACCAAAATACTGTAAGATTACCTAGTTTAAAAATATAAAACGTTGGCAAAAGTAAATTTCGTCGAGCAACCTGTGCGCAATCTATTTAGCAGCAGCCTAAATCTGAGTTCCTACATAAATTCTCAGTTTTGCCCTAAATATTTTTAACTCTAATTTTGTTTCGGTTTGCGCAACTTCAAACAACATTTTCTCTATGTGATAATATTTATCATAGTCTATATTCGCGAACATATTTAATTAAAATACCTTAAAAAGTAGGTCATAAGGCTTAAACGGGTCATCTAAAATGTTTTTCACAAAGTCCCTGCTTCAAATCTATTCGAAGTTTCCACGTAATCTCCCGTAGGTGTCTAATGAAGCGAAACGATTTCGGGAATGTGTCAGGAAAATAGTCAAAACACTATTCTTTGACTTCTTAATTATACATAAGAAATCATCCAGATATAATCCTAAATCGCGATCAATCAGAAGTCTGCTCTGCAGCTGCTTGAAATTATAACGTCTTTTAATGATGATAAAGTGATCACCGAATTCCTTAAAACGGTCTAAAATCATAAATTAGTCGGCGTTGAAATGCTATCTCCGGGTAATTTATTTGATAACAATTCTACTTTTTTGCACTTGAAAATAACTCGACTGCATCCATATATTATGTTATTTTTAGATTCGAAAATTTGGATAATATCACTAAAATAGATTCCAATATAGTCAGATGTGTTAAATAAACTTAGTGTTCAAAATGTAAACCTCTAGAATGCAGTAACAAAGTTGTAAGAAATTATTTAAAATACTGTTGACATAGTAGCTCTTAAACTCTCAGCTGTTTGGATTATAAGAAAAGCGGTTATTTAAGTATAATCCGTGTGTCTTATTTTCATGTTAATGGTTTAGTTTGTAGCAGTAAGTATTATAATAGTATATTTGCAGAGGTTATAAAATTTGACCTGTTTTATCTTTAAAGTTCTTTTGAGATCATGATGGTCAAACATGATACCATATTTTGTTTCCATTACGAAAACAAACAAATACACAAAAACTAATGTTATTCTTGTAATGTTTTCACTGTCCAACCTAAATAGCAATATTAGGTCAAAAAGTAGACAGGTGGGTCGTCGACATCAAAAGGATTGCAGGCAATTACTCTAAGTGGGGTTACATGAAGGGCACATCACAAAACTTTGCCATTGGACAGATTATAAGATTGATTCCGAGGAGAGTGCGACTACAATGTTTCTTGCTTGCATATGAGTTATGATATTTTCGCTTTACTCTAGAAATATGCAAAGTATTCTCGGAACGAACATCAATGTATCCTCAAGTGCAAGGTTCCCAGAAAATACACGTTAACTATTTTAGAGAGACATGGTGCTATAAAGAGCATGACAATACTCAGTTTAGCGTTACGATTATTTGAAGATGTTCGACTTCACCTAGTCTCAAATCTGTCTTGGTTGTCTTCCAATTTTGTGATTTTACGACTAAGTCTTATAGAGTTTCCCGGTAAACCGGTATTTTTTAAAATGCTGCTGATCTTTTCACTGCGTAGCAGAGTTAGCACCTGTCACGTTTTCGAACGACACTTAATTCTGACCAACATCAGTGCTTAATTTCGAAATATTCTGTAACTTAAGTTCTCCAAGTATATCTGTCTATTATCTCAATTGCAGGTGCAAAATCTATCAGTATGTGGACGATGTCGAACAATAATTTGAGTAATTAATAGTTCTATTTTAGTTGTTGATTTATTTTAACGAGTTTCTCAGTATTCCGATCTTGAGTTATTTAAACACTATCGTAAGTAACCCAGTTTCGTAGTAACTTGCACTAAGTAATATACGTCACTAGGTTTAGAAGTGTCCGTGCAGATAAGAAGTATGGATTAGCTATACTTAATTATTAATCAGAAAAGTGTTAAATTCGTAAACGGTTCGACGATGGTAGAAATACAATACCTTAATTGGACAATGCCAGCGTGGTAGTGACTAGGGCTCTCCACAATCTCTTTGCATTTCGGACACAAAAAAAAAATGGAAATCAAAGCGTTCACAAAATTAAAAATAAAACAATTACTTAGTTTTTTTTTTTAGTTGTTTTCGGTGACTGGTATTTGCGGGATAATTAATAGTAATTTAATTATACCAGTGGTGATCTAAATGACGTGACGATTGCCGAGCTTTAAAGACAGAAGAACAGCTAAAATGTGAAACTTCCAAGAAGACCATATAATATAACTTGAAATAATTTTACACGTGGAAAACACTCTCTTTGAAAATCGGAGTGGCATAGAGAAATACCTAAAGAAACGGAAACCCTAATAAACACCTTTATTTCTTTCGTGCCCACACTAAAAGTAAAATTTTTAATTTTATCATTTTGTCAAATTTAATAGAAATTTTTAAAAAGTTTTTGATTAAAATATCTGGTTTTGACTGCCGTTTAGGCAGTCTACTCTATAGGTAAAAATCTACTTTCAAGGTGAACCGAAAATATATTTCTCGAGTTCTAGAAAGACCAAAAAATATTCGAGACCCTCAAAATTTTTAAAACAGAGATTCACGGTTTGAAAGCCCTAGGACATACAGGCTAGGTTTGATCAGATTTGTGCTACACCTATAGCCAACACCATCGTTCACTTATGTACTATTCTGTGATAAGAGGTAGCTATTTGCAACTCCTATGAACGTTATCTTCTTGAGATATAGCCGTAAAGCGTATTACCACGAATTACAAAATTATTTACCTACCTCGATGACATAATACTGTCGCTGACGCTAATTTGGTGTTGTTCCAGACTAATAGTCTGTGATATGCATAAACCAATGATAAGACTCCGATGAAAACAAAATAAAGAAACATATCGTTTTAAGGTCGGCTCATTAGTATTCGCAAAGCAAAATTTGTTTGACCTATTTAGTATTGTTTAGACCTTTTGCAACTATGCGAGTAGTTATCGCATACCAACTTGTTATTTAAGAATAACCAACATTATATTTTATTGACTTACTTACTGTAGTAAACCAACTGGTTATTGGTTAGCGGATAGGATATATACCGTTTAGCTTTGATGATGAAAGATTTTTTGGCGTTGTAGAACTGGTTTTTGAAATTTTTGCGGTACTATTTTATGGTGTAGCAGATTGTAGCTGTTCTTTAAGATATTTCACATTTCGTCTTGGTCGTGAACGCAAGAAGAAGTCTTGGATCATTGGACAGGTTTACTTAATTTATCTAGATATGCAGTACTACGATTTGGAGCCTTCCAAATCGTATCTGACTACAAAACCAATAGAAAACTTGCCAAATCGTAAATCAAGAAACAGATTTTGTTCCTGCAAAAGATCAAACATCCAGTGCCATTGGGTATAGAAGACCTTGGCAAATAGCCGCGGTAACGCTACGATGAATGAGAAAAGTGACGGCAAGTGTATGACAATTTCTACGTGTTATAATGCAAGCACGTGTCCAATAGTGCATGCTGCTCGTTCCCGACGTCGCCGAGACGTAATGCCACTCCGACCCCTACCTAAGATCATTAAAACAATTATACGACAAACTAGAAACGCAGTAAACTGCGCGTAAACAAACATTTTGTTTGTGTAACCCCTCCGAGAATACAATGATTACATCGCTCAGTTTGTGTGGTTACGTCAAAATTTTAACGTGTTGGCAGTATGGCCTTGCTGTCAAACGATACGAATGCGACAAAAAAAAAAAGAATTTATAAAAAGTATTCGCGCGTTCGATGTCATTCTAGTCTGATGAGTCACCGAGGCCGGACGTCTCCGCTGCTGCGTTCCACATGGACGACTTTACCGGGTTATCGCTAGCTGTGATAATGATTTGTTTTTATTTCTCACAGCTTTGTAACGCCGACTGTTGTTAATTGAATGACAAACAGATAAGCAAACGATAACTCAATTGTCTGGTCAAAAGGGGGAATGGAACATACCTACATGCATACTACATGAAATGAAGAACAACATGATGTATTATGCTTAAATATTACCTCATACCAAAAATATTGAATCTATTATGTCATTTATTTAGTAATGGTATTAGTCATAAAAAAGCTGTAAGATATTTTGATATTGTAAATGGTATAGCGTTATGTACAGGGATGTCTGGCATTTCATGCTGTGTGATATCATTCGTGGCGAGATGGGATACTGAGAAGCCAGAAGGCAAAAAATGCAAATTGATATGAGTCATTGTGTTAATTTTATTTTAAACATAAACAACGAGCCCTTAGCAATGTTGCGTTACATCAGGGCTGGCAAGCAAACCAGTTAATCAGGTTCTGAGGGTTTCTTTAATTACTCTAATAATAAATTAATAAAAGCATACAATATCGGAGTCTGCATTGCGTCTAGGTTATTTATTTGTATGATTATACAAGACATTCTTTTAAAAAGTAGAAGTTCGTATCCCTTAAGAAAAATAAGTTCAGTACACAACTACACTTGGTCCAGACTTGTCGGTATAATTCGCACAAAATGCCATAATGGCTACAAACTCTTCACGCAAGAATTACATTTTATAATGACAAAGAAAGCGGTCATCAAACTGAATACAATATCACCCAAGCCAGAATAAAAGAAAGTTTTTGTGCTTGACATGGAATGCTGCCTGAATTCATTGGCGCATGAAAGGCCTATGTGTGTTTGTATTCTTCCAAATACTTACGCGTAAACAAAACATCTGGTTCCAATCTAATAAGCCAGCTTGTAACTATCATCTGATTTTCCAAAAATAAAGCTGACCCTTCTAGCCAATAAGCACGGCAAAATACAAGCTTTGTTTACTATTCATATCCAAGTTGGCTTAACCTAAACATGTGGGACAGTTCTAGAATATTCAGCGCTACGGCTGTTAACCATAAAGTCCCAAAATTCTGTTTACATAATATTGTTCATCAAAATTCTCGTCGTCAGCCCTGTAATAACTACCAATCCGTGGGAACGTGATGTTCGCGATGTTATAATGTTCTAGTTTTAGAGTGCATTTCTCGTGACTCACTCTCAGGGTGTGCGGAGCGACATGATTCGGAATTCCGTTTGAATATCATGACGACATCGCTTTGATTTAATTACGTACGTGCCGATGGAGCTTGTTAACCCTTCGAAACTGTGAGTGAAACAGAGAAACGATTCGCAAGAAAGGACGTGTAATGTGCAGTCTGCAAGATAACATCGTATTTGTTTTGGAACAGGAACTTTAGAGCGACAGACGACTTACGGCTTTTAAAACATTTGAGTATTGAGTAAATAAACTAGTCTGCAAAATAATCCCGTGCATTGCTGCAATCCCGGACTAAATACCGCATTGCGCCAGACAGTCCCGACTTCGACTAAGCACTTGTTCGTATTTGGAATACAAAAGGCTTGCTGAAAGTTACTGCCGCGTGCCAACTTATCGCGTATTTCACAGACACAGTTTGTTACAGGAAAATGTGTTTGCATTCAGTAGTTTTCATTGTGGAAAAGTTATAAAAATTGCGCGATTGAGGTCCAAGCGTAAACCCTTGCAGCAAACTACGAAACTGGCTACGCAACATGCCAAACCGAAAATTTTGATTCGATACGCGAATAATTAAAGTATTTCTGGGACATTAATTATGCACTAGCTAATCCACTTAACTGGCAACTGAATCCAGTGAATTACGCCATTGATGAAAGTACGAGATTATTATAAAATCATCTACATAATGCAATGGCGCACGGACCACGGACCCACTTTCGAGTAAGAGTGCCGAACGAAAAACTAATTCGTTGTAATTATTCTTGTTGTTGGTGCCACGGTTTTCTCTATTTGAATGTGTAGTGTGTACTTGTAGATGCGTTTGCGCAAGTTTGTCCGAAATGGGTCATGGTTTTGTGTTTGACGAAACCTCTACTATTTTGGATAGATGAGAGATTTGCCAGGTTCAAGGATGGCATTGATTTGTTGACTGATGTATTAAATTAGAATGTAATGTTGAAAAACTCGTCGTTTATCTTGATGATATACTAGAAGCTGCTTTAAAAGCATTTCAATAACTACGACCAGTATAAAAATATATTCAATAACATTCATAGAAAACATCTATTTTTGATTGTATCACATATGGTGTGTCCATAAAACTTAGCATAAACACGTTATGAAGTTACAACTGTGGACATTGCTGGGCGAGCGCTGTGGAGCGGTTGGCAGATAAATCTTTATTTAACGCCGGCGTCAGGGTGTCTGCGACAATGCTGTGAATCCATGCGTACACACGTAGCATGGACGGTCTGCTGCTTTATTTACATTTGATTGAGTTCTGTGGAAGGTACTTAATTCGAATAACTGGCTGGTAAGCTACTGTTCAATTAAAACTTTGGACTTTTGGACTTTTTGGGAGGTTGTTAAGTATTATTTTAAAATATCCATGATTCTCCTTGGTTAGTTCAAATAGCGTTACATTTTATTATTCTATACGCATTTATAATTCAATCACTGGAGTTTTATGCTTAGACTTTGTGAAACTATGCTTTTTGTTGTTCTAAAGAGTAATTTCTAGTTTTAACTAACTACCGTTGAGCTGTAGGTGTTAATATCCAGATCTGAAAATGGTTAGAGCTGCTTCTGGAACTAGTGCATTAAAGATAAGATAGAAATACTTACTAAATTTATATCCCTTGGAAATGGCCGTGCGCAACCCAAAATACACGATAATAGAAATCGGATCAGTAAATGTCAAAACCATCGCGCGCTTCGTAAATCAAGTGAATCACCCATTGCGTACGACACGTCTATATTTGTACTATCTCTGATTATCATGTCGCATGTATTATTTAATAATAATCGTGTTTCAAAAATATTATTTGATAAATATGACACATGTGAGATTATGATGGTATTAGGCGCTCCCTTTACCGATGTTCATGAATTTATGGATCTAATATTCTTGTTATTGGCATAATATGCTAATGTTGATTAGGCAACTTTTACTGTAGTACATTTTTTTTTAGGTGAGAAATCATCCAGTGACTTCTCGCGCTCTAGGGTGGGGCGGGAGGGCGTGTCAGACTTTTACTGACGAAAACCCACTCTTATGTTCCTTCTTTATCTGCGTTCCAGGACCCCAGGGTTCCCTTTCGGTCGACACATGGCACCAGTAGGCTTCGGCCCTACTGGGCCCCTACGGTTTTGCTGATATCTCTTTGAGGCGCGGAACACTACGCGCCATCGACGACTCGGGCTTCGCCCGGATGATTATCGGACGGCCGGATGGCGAGCTACCCATTGCTCGTAGTCCGTAAGCCCACGCCTACGGTGGTTGGAAATCGGGGTCTGGATCCCGGCGGCTAGGGCGTGAGGAAGTCCGTTACCTCACACGTGCGGCCGCCTCCTTCGCTAGCATTACTGTTTCGCAGAAGGTGACCGCCTGCCATTCCTCCTCACTCCGGACCAGGGCCTGGGTGGCCGCCGCAGATCGTCCCCACAAGGAAACGGCGATGTTCAGCCCATGCGGGGATATCTCCACCGTATGCTCCACCGTGTCCTCCAGGTGATCCACACAGTGGTGATACCCGGGCGTTTCTTCCGCTCAAATCTGGTGCTGGAACTTCCCGAATTTACCATGTCCGGTGAGGACCTACGTCATGCGGATTGTGAGGACGCTGTGACGTCTTTCCAGCCACTGCTCAAAGATTGGACCTTCCGCCATAAATATGGCGTGCCCACACTTTTACTGTAGTACTCAAAAATATTCGTTTTAAGAGTTTGCATCCTTAGTAACTCTTAAATTATCAACTTTCTGAGGGCCATGTTACTTGTGCTTATTTGAATGTTTAAACCAGGGGGTGTCATCGAACGACGAGGGAGGACAAAAAGAAAAGATTCAATGAAGAGTTCCGAGCGTACACAAACTGAGTTAAAGAATAAAAAGAATTTTGTTCACACTATTAAGTAGCTTATTCTATTAATTTCTAGCATTATTATTTCAAAGTCATTTATTGCTCTAGTGCTGACTAACTTTTGATATTTTCCAATTAACTACTCGATAATTAATTGGTCTCTGTCTTATCTGAAGAACGATTGTTTTTTCGTTTAACTGCTTATCCGGGTCAAGGATATCGCTAATGCTTGCTAAACCCTCTCTATTTTATGTTGTGCCACTTAAAACAGTTTTGTCTAGCACAATCAATTATTAACTGAACCAGTTTTAGATGCTTTTAAGAACGTTTAGTTTTTAGTAACTCTTTTGAAAAGATTAAGACTGATCCTTCTAAAGCGGAATTTAAACTAAATCTGAGTCATCAAAGTATTGAACTAACTGTAGAATTAGATACATTTTCTTCCAAATACCTTAGTAGCTGATAGGAAGGAACAATAAATAAATTGTTAAATTCAACATGACCTAATTTGTTTTTTTCGACCTGTCGGGTAAACGGCTAGCACGCACCAATACGCCAATGACAACATCAATAGAAAAGACTACTCATGTATAAAATGTGGACATGATAAAAACCGTCCACCGCAATATAAATAGGAATAAAGGGTGTACCCGCTTACGTGCTTAAAGGTTACATTTTACGTAACCAGAGGTCACGAGGTATTAGTATTCTAGCTAAGTGGTGAACGAATTTTAGCACTACAACCAAAGTGTAAAACTTTTTGCGAGTGTCTGTAAGCCCTACCACCTATAAACGGTCAGCTGAAGATGCCGATAAAATAGCTCGCTCCATCGTAGACCTCATCGACCGTTTTCAAAGACTTGAGATCGAAGAGTGGCTCGTTAAAAAGCCCATATTTTTAAAACCATATAAAACATTACCTACTTATCTAAATTCGAAAGTAATAGGCATTATCTTTTAAATATTTACACGTGGCAGTCTGAGATTCAGGGGCGTCCAAACACAGGATGTCATCTTAAGCAACCGAAACAGTTTCTAAAAACGTCTATTTTTAGCCATGTCAATTACCATCTAATTTTTCTATAGCCAGTCTCCAGCATAATATTTTGGCAGTGTCCACGCCTGTCGTGGTGGACACGCGGCTGCTGCCAAAAACCCCTGTAGACCCAAAGGAAATAAACCAATTAATCAAAACTTTAAAAAACAAAAATAGTTACGGAATCGACGAACTCCCACCCAGTTTATTCAAACAATGCGCGGATGAACTCACTCTACCGTTCTATAAATTGATAAACCAATCCTTCGAGGAGGGGATATTTCCTGACCAGCTAAAAATTGCACTTGTGAAACCCCTGCACAAAAAGAATAATAAAACTGACCCAAGCAATTATCGTCCAATAGCTCTACTGCCTACAGCTTCAAAGATTTTTGAGAAAGCAATGTGTAACCGTGTGTACGCCTTCTGCGAGAAATATAAAGTATTCGACGAATGTCAAAATGGCTTTCGCAAAAATAAATCAACAACTTTAGCTGTTTACAAATTTATACAGGAAGCTCTTAATATTATAAATAGTAAAAAATACGCAGTTGGTACGCTACTAGACATGAGCAAAGCCTACGATAAAGTGCAATATAGTATACTGCTAAATAAACTATATGGGGTGGGAATCCGTGGTAAATCCCACGAATGGTTTAAGTCATATTTGACAAATAGGACGCAATTAGTAGAAATAGAATTCTTTAATAGTAGTACAAATGAACTTCAAAAGTTCCGATCTGACCGCAAGGCTATAAACGCCTCAATACCGCAAGGGAGTGTAATTGGGTGTCTTCTTTTTCTCATTTACATAAATGACCTTCCAAAAACTATACAAGATTCCGGACCATGCGTCTTATTTGCGGATGATATTTCTATTCTTACCCCCTGTCACGATAGCGAAGACTTAAATAATTCCCTTAATAATATTCTCACCAAAACAATAACCTGGTTAAATGACCATAATTTAGAAATTAATTTTAAAAAAACTAAACTTATTACGTTCCACCCCCACCAAAAAAGTAACTTACATGTAAACTTTTATTTTAATAACCAAAAATTGGAACTGGTTAACGAGTTTTCCTTATTGGGATTAACGATAGATACGAACATAAGCTGGAAAGCACATATTCAGAAAATAAAGACTAAACTTTCTACATTTTTGTACGCTTTTCGCGAAATAAAAAAGACCACAAACCTACAGACGGCTCTAGTTACTTACTACGCCTATGCACATTCATGGCTTAACTACGGTGTTATAATGTGGGGGAATAGCACAGACGCACCAGCACTGTTCATAACCCAAAAAAAGTTAATTCGCATTTTAGTCAATATTGAACCTACCGATAGCTGCAAACCCCATTTTAAAAAGCTAAATATCCTAACATTACCATCTATTTACATACTAGAAATCTGTAAATTTGCACACACTCACCAAGATTTTTACACTAAACGCGAAGACATTCAAACTAGATTCACACTCCGACACAAAACACGCCTAAATCTACCAACATCTCGCTTAAAAATGCACTCATCAGGCCCTCTAGTCATGTCAATAAAAATTTATAATAAATTACCCGAGGTTTTAAGAAATGAAAAAAAGATAGCTGTTTTTACTAGCAAATTAAAAAAACTATTATTAAATAAATGCTATTACAGCATAAATGAATATTTGAATGATACATTTATACAGATTGAATAACATTAAATAAATATGTAATAGTAATATAATTCAAATATTTAATTCTAATATAAAGAAATGAATGGCTAAATTATGAAATGATAATTAATGTAGAATATAATGTAATGAAATTTAAAAAAAAATTTATTTAATTTAAGTAATTTAATTTATTGTAGATTGACTTGTATTTTTGAAATAATTTACTATTGACATTGTATGTAATTGTTTATTTGACATTGTTTATTGTGATTTTAATATGTATTCTTGTTAAATGTTTTATTTTATTGATTTGATTTTAATTTTATATAATTATGGATCACGATGGAAAAATATATGAAATGACTGATTAATATACTTATTAAATGTAAAAACAATATGATGTTTCAAATGTTTAATGATTATTGTACGTAGTATAAGTTAGTCCATAAGTGTTTATCCTAAATAGTCTTTTGCTGTGCCCAACAGGGTCCACAATTGTGTCCATTATCAAAATGTTATTTACCATCTATGTATGTACATTGTGGAATGCAATAAACATTTGAGTATTGAGTATTGAGTATTGAAACAGCGGTGCTCGCGCATCGTCGTGGATCATATTTTGTAGGCGTTAATTAATATTTTTGTTACGTTTTTGTTTTGTAAGACTTTTAAATAGGTGTTTTAACGTCAAAACGTTGACGTGCGTTTGTTTGGGCGTCAGAATTCTGACGTGGTTATTTATAAAAATTCGCAATTATGATGAGGTGATACTTGTAGCGTGAATTTTACAGATGATGTTCTTTGCGATTCTGAAAGACGTTGTTTTAATCCTATTGCATGTCGTTTCGTGTACAGGTCATGACGTTTTCTTCAGTTCAGATTTGCTACACATCTTTTTTGGTTAGGATGAAAGGACCATACAAATTTAGAGCTTATGACCAGTGTTATATTCTAATCGAGTTGTTATAAACTCAAGCATGAGCAGATACACAGCTAACTTTACGCCTTGTATAGCAATTAATTATTAATTCACTGAAATGAGGCATAAAAACAAAGGGTTACTGTATTTTTCATCGTCAACTTCATAAATGTTAACCGGCCCGTGATCCCCTGGGTGTTAGTAGGACTGTTCTAAAATAAAAGTCTACTGGGGGAAGCAGGTCAATAATGCCTAGCCTCCCTTTTTCATGCTCCATTTCAGACTTTACAGCCGATGCGTAGTCAATTGTATTAGAAGGCTTGAAGCTTTCGAAGCGAGCTTGTTAGTGCTTTGTTGTGGTCTGTGCTATACGTCAGTTATTTAATTTATTATTTATAAAGTGGCTGTCAGTGGAAACGCCAGTGGAGGTGGAATTTTATTTTAAAGTGGATGTAGTGGAAATATTTGGACGGTGAAGGATATAAACTGATGTTAATTGTGATGTTCTTAATAAAGGTATGGTGAACGAGTGTATGTGTCTGACAAAATTGTGAAAATGCTTACATACAGCAAAAAGGAGTACCTAGATTACGATCACATCACGTGGCTTTCTCTACGTAGTTTTGACTTAAAATCTCGGAAAATATGAGCGATTTTATGAAGAGCATTTGCTATTTCGTCGAGATGGTTATTATCATAATCCTGTATCGTCGTATTGAAATAATGTTTGTCAACTGACAGTTGGTGACCACATTTGAAATTAGTTGCCAATGAGGATGAGGTTGCCAAGGTAAGAGTGACATCTGTTAGAGAAGCTGATAGAACCCTAGATTCAAGAGCCTTGAGTTCTCACTCATAAGGAAGTGACGCCATTGGCCCATTACCTTCCTTTGACGACACGGCAATCATTGGCAACCCACTGCACTCAATCTGTACCTATTGAATGGTCGTTCAAAACGGATTCGTTCGAAACGATTCACATCCAGACAATAGTGTACGCACTTCGTAAAAAGATCTCAATGAACTTCCATTTGTACACATAAACAAGAATAAAAGTTATGTTTATTATACAGAGACTGCACGGAATACTATCCTTTAAAACTTTAAAACTTTGAAAATTAAACTCTACAATCCAGAAAGTTCAGTCTAATATCGTCTGTATCTAAACTTTCCGGAGTGCAGGATTAGATTTCTTACGTTTCCTGTTTACGTGGACCGTTTCGTGTAATAGTGAGTTTAATTCACACGTTTTTATCGTCATGAAACCTGTATTTTACGTTGGTTTCTTTGATACGATCTTTAACGTTGTTTTCTTCGGGAGCCCGGTGTATCTTGATTCTTGATTGAACACATGATCGGATGTTCATTGATGACTTGACAAACAAACATTTGCTTGTTCGTTGAAATTACGTTTGCATTCACGTATTCACAGAAAATGTTATTTTCTGCGTGTGTTACTAGTGAATTGGCTTTTTACTACATTTTCGCGATAGTAGTAAACGATTCCACAAGAAAGCGAAAAAAATGAATCTTGAATTTTCTTTTCGCAAAAATGATTCTTGCGTTGTCCAACTTTGTCTCCTACAATCGTTTCTTCGATTCTTTTAGAAAGATAAGCTGGTCTAAGGGCTCCCACACAAAACTGCAATGTGATTTCGTGCGGTAAAGGGTCAGAGGCTCTACCACGAGCTCTTAACACGATCTATTTGACGATCAAAACTGAATTGTTAAAGGGATTTAGCCATGTAGGGTTTATAGCCCTATCCCTCTCTCGCTCGCACGCCTGACATTTTAACACATCATGGTAAGGCCCCAGGTGACCATACAATGTGCGATGCGAATCAATTCGCAAGGTTTTGCGATGCGTCGTGCGAGCTCGCAAATCTTTACGATGCGACGTCGCATCACAGTTTTGTGTTTGAGCCCTAAGTCGTAGTAATTGAAACCGTACGATAACGTATCGTCTATCATGTAACAAGGAAGTGGATACACTTCCTTTTCTAATCAGGGCTAGCGTAACCTTTCTGACCTGATATTCATTTTGTCAGCACACACGTTTAAAGTTTCGGTTAGAAGGAAATGGGCTGAAGCCAGTAAGACGCTTCCGTTATGAGTAATGTTCTGTTATCGGTGTAATGTTTGGATTTGTCATGAGATCGTCTGCAGAATTTAAACGGGTTTCTACTTACCTTTACCTATATAAAACACTTGTGCGATCACAGCTTGAATATGCCGTCCCAGTCTGGAATCCGTTCTATAGGAAGTACGTAGATGAGATCGAGAAGGTTCAGCGTAAGTTTCTACGTGCCATGCATTACAGGTGTTACAAGACTTGCTTATCTTACTCACAACTATTATCCAAATACAAACTTATTACTCTAGAATCCAGACGTAAGTTCTTGGAAGCCTCTGTACTGTATGGTATTGTCCATGGTAACTTTGACTGTATTAATCTCACATGTAAGTTGTGCTATGCAGTCCCTCGTACTGTTAACAAGCGTAGCATTCGTGCAGGTACCCTATTCTTTGTAAATAGCTGTCGAACTAACTCTGGTTTGCGCTGCCCTGTGCGTCGTATGGTGGATACTTATAATAATTTTTTTATTGATATTGATATTTTTGCATGCTCGAAGTTAAAATTTAAACGTTATGTAATGAAACTTTTATTTAATGATAATGTATAATTTGGTATCAAACATTGTTTCACTTGTTTTGATTATTTTAATACATTTTTTTTTAATTATTTTATAAGTCACTTGTTAATTTTAGTAAATAATGAATTGATGTGGTTATGATTTTAATGTTTTGATTATAGTTTTTGTCTTGTGATGTCTATGAAATATTTATTCTTATGTTTTCAATTTTTGTTTTAATGTAATTAATTAATTAATAGAAAATATTTAAAATTGAAAATATTTAAATAATAATGCTCATTTAGTGGCACTGTTTATCATATATTTTTTTGATAATTTGCGGATGATGCAGTGGGCTGCAATATTGTTACCACTCAAATGACTGATATTTGTACATATTATATATTGTGGCTGTTAATTGTCCCTAAATAAATAAATAAATAAATAAGTAATGTGACACATGATATCATTCACCTGTTGTCTAGAAAATCCCCGAAATAATAATAGAATTATGGTATTTTTTACATAGCTTGGGTAGGATGACAACAGGACGAAAATACACATCTTTAAGATAAGAGAAAAGGATAGGTAGCTACATTGTATGAATCCGACAACTGTCACCCGCACCATCTTTTAGCAATTGTAATGTAAAGCAGTGAAGGCATAATTAGGACGGCATTGCAGTATACTGCAAAATACCTTTAAGTGTTAGAGATTGTTTCCAGTCGTCTTCATAAAAATATTAGCAACTAGCTGATGTATGTGTTTCAAATAACTTGCGAGACGTTTAGTCCATCTATCTATTGGAGTTTGGTTTCCGCACTTAATCCTCTATGGAACATTGTGCCTGGGCCATGGCGGCCGTCAATTGGCAGATTTATTCCATCCAGCCTACCTCTCTCCTAAACAGATTAGGCCTCCCAGGTTTTTCAGGGCTTCTGTAAGGGATTTCGGGGATCCTAAAGTTCTTATGCATGTATCAGTGACACCTGAGCAGTCAAGGAGAATATGCGCAATTGTCTCCTCCTTTTCTAGGCATGCTCTGCACAGGGAACTATCTGTGATGCCTATTGTGTGGAGGTGTTTGTTCAGAGAGCAATGTCCGGTGATGGTCCCCATCACCAGCCGCAAACTGCCTCTGTCCAGTCGCATAAGGCTTTTGGAGAAGGTTTTATTAAGGTATAGCATGGCGTTTAGTCTGTCCAACCAATTTTTGATGCAGTTTGGTTTGAGAGCTGTCACTATACTTTCCTCGCCTGTTTCATGCTGTTACTACTCGGTTAGGGAGGAATTGCTTCAAAGGGTTATTCCTAGATGAATGTCCCCATAGCTTGAGGGATTGGCCTCGTAAGTATTTATGGGCACGTCATAGTATTCTGTAAGTAGGTATGGACAAATGTGGGTATACTCCTACAGTATCATCAGTTGTCCCTTCTATAATGTCTTCAAAATCATGACGAGCTTAACAATTCATTGTATTTAGTATGTTACTTGTTAGTGTTTCATTAGATAACCGTTTTGTAGTTGGCTCATCGACTATCTCCATGGCTACCTATAATTTGTTAACATTGCATGGGTTTTTCCAACTACCATTTGAAATCAGTTGCTCAGATTCATTTACCGTGTTAGTAGTTTTAGCAATTGTGTACTACAAAGAATAGCGGTTACCAGTGTTTTTAATAAAATTCATGGGGATAGGTAAGAAGATCTACTTGTTAAAAAATACTATAATTATTACTAAAATATATGGCTACCTATGCTGCGGGAACGTTTCAAAGAGTTACCGTGACCTTAGAACGTAAAGGGCAAATGAAGGAACATAGGTTAGTTTTTTAGTCAGTATAATCTGACACCATTCATGCCGTGTCAGCCACACGGCATGAATGGTGTCAGATATTGTGCCTTCTGCTCGTAGCGACTGGCAAAGACCTACAAATAACAACATCGTCTCTCTTAGTGTTATTTTCTTCTTCCTGTCTTGATATTCTGTTTCTAACTGATTTAAGAAAATATAGGTTCTCGATTCGCTTGTATTTTTATGTTAGTCTCTTAACGAAAATTTTCTAATTTGCGTTAGCTTTCTCGTTTATGAAAGGATTCGGAAAATTCTTTTTTATTTGTTGTGTAAGTAATCCTTAATACTTCCAGTTTGGTGCCAATTTTTAAAAAACAAAATCCAGTTTTGATGAATGGAATTTTTTTCGGCACTTAGTCATGTGGGCTGTCAGAGAAAAGGTTTTTGAAAGAAAGACGATTCCGAAAATATAACTCATTTGTATTTATAAATATATATATTATATACCTATTCGTAATTTTTTTGCTGGTGGTGTTGAAGACTTTTTAATTTATATAAACTAGTGCTTGACTGCGATCCCACCTGATGGTACCTTATTAGTGATGCAATCGTTGAAGGTGAGGCCCATAGTACTTGTTTTGTTGTATTTAATCTCTATTTTGTATTGTTACAGGTGATGCTGGGCGGGGCGGGGTCGCCGGGGGGCGACGATTTGCTCACCGTCACCGTCGTCCGCGATGAACATGGATATGGAATGAAAGTGTCTGGTATGTTCAGAAACGTCATATCCTTAGATCATTTTAATGTTGCGTTATTAATTACGTCATATTCCTATTTTCATCTGCTATAAATTATATACAAACTATAATTATTCATACTGTGGTGAGAAACTGAGCCTGTCAGCAAAATTGGGCTGAATTGATTCAAATTAGTAATATTTTATTTTACATATTATACGTGTGATGATCTGATCATGAACGCGGGGCAAATCTGACCGGAGATCGCCTTGGACAGTGAGATTTGGAAAGAGAAAGGGCCTTTGCCTAGCAGTGGTATATAGGCTATAAAGAAAACATATATTATACATAATTATAATGGGCTTCTACGTGTTTTTATCAAATATTTTATACTATTGATTCATTTCAAACGCTTGTTTCTCTTGTTTTTCTTTTTTTTTTCACAAGTTTTGACGCGCCATTGCGAAGTTATCACACAAAACTGACTCGAGCAAAGTATGCATTCAACATCGTAGATGGCGCTACGAGTATCAAATCAAAATTTTGCGTGATACAAGATTATGCGTTACGAATTTTTCGTTTCAGAAAAATAATAAAACAAAAATTACCTAAAATTGCATACCCGAGGTTTTCACTCTAAGCCATCGACGGTTAAGTACACTATTCCTAGTTCGTATCGTTTGAAAACGTCAATTTAAAGCAGCTTTGCAGAGCAGAAAGATAAAAGTGAAGTAGACATGGCGTTGTGAAAATGGAAAGGTGATACTCGCGTGCTCTGATGTACCGTGGATGTACCTATAAATTTTAAACGATACTTTGCTAGTTGTAAAAGTAACCACATCTCATACGGATGCGGGTGCAAAAAAAAAAACAATTTTAGCAACAACCTACAATATACCCTTGTGGGGGTATGGAGTAAGGATGTAAAATCCCGCAAACCTCCATTGAATGGTCCTCTAATACCACGATGAAGGATTTCGAATTTTAGTCAGATCATTTTTCTGACTGATTGACTTCTTGACAATTTAAAAGTGCCTGTAAATAGTCTGTTTATCTATATATAAAAGGAGAAACTAACTGACTGACATATCAACGCACAGCCGAAGCTACTGGAACTAGAAGCGTGAAATTTTGCACAAGGTCCTTTTATGACATAAACATGCACTAAGAGAGAATTTTCCAAAATTCACCCCCTAAGGGGATAAAAAGGGTCCAAAGTTTGTATGGAGAGACCTACTTTTACGCGGGCAAAGCAGCTAATAGAAGCTAATTTAAAATAAATGCTTTGAATCTGTGAGTTCCTATGTAGTGTCATAAATGTTGCTCCACCAGTCCATCCTATTCAAATAGTAGAAGTCAAGCAAAGGAAAGGACTCCCTAGTTAGACATCATAGCGCCAAGTCGAAATGCAATGCAAATATATTCCATCAAGCTATAGCTGGCACAGAAAGGTGGCTAATCGACTGTCAACAGAGAAAGCAGCATGCAGCCGGTGCCTTTACGCCATGCCAAACCCTATGAATGCTGTCAACGCCATTGTTGGCCATTAAACATGATTTGAATGCATTATCAAGGTGTTAGTGGGTAAAGGTGCGTCTATATTTATGACATTGGTCAATATTTAGCTAACGGTCTGATGTATTTCGATCTTATGGTGGTGTTAAATCTAAAGTGTTTATTCGTCTGGAAAGGTCCTCAATTATGAGGTCGACCGCAGACTCTCCCGCGTCTTTATTTACTGCTCAGCTCCCGTGGGCCGTAGCGTGATGTTGTATAGCCCATACATAGCCTTCCTCAATAAATGGACTATCCAAAACTAAAATACTTTTTGAATTCGAACCAGTAGTTCCTGAGAGTAACGCGTTTAAAAAAAAAACAAAGTCTTAAGCTTTATATTATTAGTATAGTAAGGTAGAACTATAACGCGCACACGTGAACCACGTACGCAGATCTGGGTGTGTCGGTCCTATATCTTTTATATGGAAACCAGACTTGTAGAGCTACATTTGATCCACGCCACGCGATGTCATTCTACGTACAAATCAGGCGTGGTCCACGTGTGCGTCGGTCGGTCTAAATGTGGTACTACCTTTAGTATCTGTATCTGATGATTTATCAGATATATCAAAGTCAGGTAGGTAACGCCAAATAAAATGTTTTTCATTCTTTCTTTTCTTTCTTTACTTATTTTTTTTAAAACGTTGGGAACACATTTATTGTGCGCACAGTTAAGGAGTGGAATTCCCTGCGTCTGTTTCCTGATAGCTACAATATCTCTAATGTCTGTCAAAAAGTCAACGGGACTTTGTGGTGTCCATATCGTCTGAGGAACTTTTTACCAGCAAAGACGAAGACAATGCTTGTGCAGACTGATTTTTCCTATTATAGACCATGGTGACTCTGTGTGTGTTACTTTGACCTGAACGCAGTCTTGCGGGATAAGCTTGACAGACTCCTTAAAATCTGCATCCGGTTCATATTTAACTTAAGGAAATATGATCATGTGTCCAACTTCAGGTCTGAGCTCAAATAGTTGCCTATTCGCCAGAGAAGAAATTTGCGCGCTCTGACTACACTTTCCTCTTTGCTCATCTCTCTCACGCCTCCATCCTATCTCATAACTCACTTTCAGTATCTATGTTCTTCACACGCAACGAAATTGCGTTCTTCTAACAATTTCCTACTGCTCTTTCCTTCTTATACTTCTGATTTTGTCCATTCTTCCTTCTATGTACAATCCATCACGCTGTGGAATGCGCTTCATCTCGATATCAGGACGGCCGAAAGTTGGTTTGCATTTACGCGGAAGTTGCAAAATTATTTTCTCCACTAGTAGCAGAATCGTCTCAAAACTTCTTTCCTTACCATATATTAATATATATATGTATGTTTATTCTAACTATGTATACTTTACTCTAAATAACATTTTCTTTTATTTTTTATACGCACCTGCCATATTGCCTCTTCACCACCCTAGGTTGACTGCAGGTAGAGAATGCCTAAAGCATTAAGTCCGCCTTTGTACTGTGTGTTGCAAGGAGATTTATTTAGAGATTCATTTATTGTCATGAGTGAATAGAATAGACTACATCGTCACTTATGTCAGGAGAGATAGTAGTAAAACGCGAGCCTATCAATAAAATAATGAAAACATTTTTTCCCGGCTATTCAACAGATTTGGACCCTGTTCCTTTACTAAAGGATAAAGCATCATTTAATTTAACATAAGACATAAGATTAACTTTATTAAGTAACATCTCAGAAACCAAGCATCAATATATATTTTTTATTTCATAGGCTCGCGTTTGACCACTGTCTCACCTGATGGTAAGCAATGATGTGGCCGACGATGGAGCACGCTTGCCTAGAAGTAACCTATTCACTCTTGACTTAAAGACCCCTAGGTTGTAGCTATCAGGAAACACAGACTCCGACAGGGAATTCCACTCCTATATCTGTAAGATCAGCATATTTGTAAGACCCGACTGTGTATGTCGTGAAGCTCAAAACAAAACTTGGAAAAGACAAAATGCATAAATTTGGATACGCCTTTAGAATGCTTCTATGTGTCCTATTCCATGTGCCAAACCGCAAGATTATCATTAAATTAGTATTGAAAGACAAACTATTGCGTGTCTTTGAAGTCCTGGTACATCTTCTAATCTATCGTCGGTTGCGTGGCAATATTACAGTTTGCTCAAATGAATAGCTTCATTTGCTGTATCATCGTTAGCGAATTTTTGGACAAATACTCTGGATCGTTGCAAATATAATTTGCTTTGTTGGATCTCTCTTGCGTGATTGAATCGATGATGTGGACTGTTGCTCGTTTTATTTGTTTAACGATGACTAGATTTAATTTCATTGTCAAACCACCACCGGATTCTATTGTTATCATTTTTATGCTGGCCTTTAGGAAAATCTGTGTAAATAACTTTTATCTAAATTTTACGAGGTCGCACATTCAATGCTTCTGTTTCAAATGAATATTATCCTTGCTCAAATAGTTTTTCTGATTCCATAGTTAAAAAAGCCACTAAACGAAAAACATCGTTTCCTAAACTTTTATCCTAATTTATATTTTTATTGGTTTTAAAGCGGCTATAGATTTTTATTGCCAAAATTAGAAATTTTAAAACTGTCTACCTGTTACGATTCATGACAGACACACGTACGGACAGCAGAAGCTTAGCAATAGGTTTCCGTTACCTTTAGCCCTTCGGGTACAGAGCCCTGTAGAGGGCCCTTTGCGATTCCGATGGTATCACACTTTACTTCTTCACGCTCGAACGATTGAACGGATTTCGATGAAACTTAGTACACGGGTAGACCATGTTCTGGAATAGCACATAGGATACTTTTTATCCCGGAGGTGTTACTTTGGGATGATTTTCTACTATCACGCGGAGGAAACCGCTGGCAGCAGCTAATATGGTTTATAGACGAAGCTTTGACTGAATGTTCAACATTAAGGGTAAAGAAAACATCAAGCCATCCAAATACATGTTGAAAGAAAGAAAGAAAAAATGTTTATTTGGCGCACAATGAACAAACAAGCACGCATTGAAATCATAAATTAACAAAAAAGAAAAAAAAAACGACACGGTTCAAGATGTTATCGAGGTCGCAGGCAACATCTGAATGAAAGTTGCACGGAACCAGGAAATACGGCTGAAGGAAATACTATGAATACCCAGCAGTGGGTGATACCGGGATGACATTCTTATGAAGCCCACACCTATGGTACATTAGACTGCTTAGTCGCAAAATGTCACTTTTTTACATGCTCTTTCGCAGAATGTTTTTTTTTTGGACTCAGTGGAAAGGCGTGCAAAGAGGCTAATTGGTGATCCAGATTTGGTTAAGTCCAATCTACAAAGCCTCGAGCACAGGCGCAGGGTAGCCAGCCTTTCGGGTGCTTTCGGTATTTTACAGGTTGCATTTTGGAGAAATGTGCGCGGGAATTGCATGACTTGATTCCGCCATTTCCTTTTTTTTTTTTTAATTGATATAAACCAGCGCTTGACTGCGATCCCACCTGATGGTAAGCAGTGATGCAATCATTGATGGTGAGGCGCGCACTAGTTTATCAAGAGCCTATTCACTCTAGCCTTGAAGACACCTAAATTATAGTTGGACGGGAAGATCGCAGCAGGCAAATTGTTCCAGTCCTTCGATGTACGCGGTATAAACGACGAAGCGAAACGCTTAGTCCGGACCGTTGAAGTTTCAACAACGTAAGGGTGGATACTCGCCGTACGTCGGGTTGTCCGATGGTAGAAAGGAGATGGCGGAATCAAGTCATGCAATTCCCGCGCACACTCTCCAAAATGCAACCTGTAAAATACCGATAGGCTGGCTACCCTGCGCCTGTGCTCGAGGCTTTGTAGATTGGACTTAACCAAATCTGGATCCCCAATTAGCCTCTTCGCACGCCTTTCCACTGAGTCCAAAGCTGCTAGATGGCATTTTGCAGCACCAGCCCATATGTGACTGCAGTACTCCACACACGATCGAACCTGTGCTTTGTATAACATTAGAAGCTGTCCCGGTGTGAAGTACCGTCGGACCTTCGCAAGAACGCCTAGTTTTCTAGCAGCTACCTTGGCTTTGGACTCAATGAACCGCCCAAAATTGAGGTCTGAGGAGATTTCAACTCCCAAGAGCTGAAGGTGGTCCTTTCTACAATCGGACAACCTGACGTACGGCGGGTATCCACCCTTACGTTGTTGACGCTTCAACGGTCCGGACTTTCGCTTCGTCGTTTATACCGCGTACATCGAAGGACTGGAACAATTTGCTGTGGTCTTCTCGTCCAACTATAATTTAGGTGACTTCAAGGCTAGAGTGAATAGGCTCTTAATAAACTAGTGCGCCTCACCATCAATGAATTCATCACTGCTTGCCATTAGGTGGGATCGCAGTCAATCACTGGTTTATATCAATTAAAAAAAAAGAAGGTCTCTTTCGCGAAATGTCGCTTTAGTAACTTAGAATAAACATTTGACCAGGTTTAAAAACTTCCAAACATTTTTTGAAACCTGGCTAAATGTTATTCTAAGTTACTAAAGCGATATTTCGCGGAAGTGAAAGAAGGATTACGAGAAAGTCACAATTTGTGAAAGAAGGACTATGAGAAAGTGACATTTTGTGAAAGAGGGACTATGAGAAAGTGACATTTTGTGAAAGAGGGACTATGAGAAAGTGACATTTTGTGAAAGAGGGACTATGAGAAAGTAACATTTTGTGAAAGAGGGACTATGAGAAAGTGACATTTTGTGAAAGAGGGACTGAGAAGGTGACATTTTGTGAAAGAGTGACTGTGAGAAAGTGACATTTTGTGAAAGAGGGACTATGATAAAGAGACATTTTACTACCAGTAGACATTATACGAGAGACTTGGCGACTAAGCTCATTAGACTCCCATTCAGTCCGTTTTGTTGTTTTTACTAGATATTTTTGACTGCCTGGTTGGTCTAGTGGTTAGTAGCCCTGACTTCTATACCGGAGGTCGTGGGTTCGATTATTATTATTATTATTTATCTATGTATGTATTTAGAAATATATAAGTATGTTTATCAGTTATCTAGTTCTCATAGTACAAGCTCTGCTTAGTTTGGTACTAGATGGCGTTGTTTGATAGTTGTGGAATTATTTCTCATACTAAACTCGATATTTTTCAGGTGACAACCCGGTATATGTACAATCAGTGAAGGAACACGGCGCTGCGTGGCGAGCTGGTCTCCGTGCAGGCGACAGGATCCTGCGAGTCGATTCTGTACCGGTGCATCACCACACGCACCAGCAAGTCGTGCATATGATTCGAGGTAGGTTTCCTTTCTATTTCTGGTGCTGCCTCTCCAATTATTGAAAGATTTCCATGAACTCTAAATATTTCTACTTGATTTTTTATATAATGTGAACTAAAATAGCACCAACCCGTATGTGGCTGCAGTACTTCACAATGATCGCACCTGTGCTTTGTATAACATTAAATGCTGTCCCGGTGTGAAGTACCGCCGGACCTTTGCAATAACGTTGGGTTTTCTAGCAGCTATTTTGGCTTTGGACATTTGGCTAAGGAAACTTCAACTCCCAAGAGCTGAAGGCGGTCGGTGCTTGCCCTTTATGAGATGGAAACTTGGAACAGTTCAGTGCTACTTCTTTTCTGAGGTCTTCATTTGTTTCTTTTGTAAGGTAAGAGATGCTTGTGAACAGCATAAAATACTTGGACAGGTTTCCAAAGCATCAGCTAAAAAGCTATATTTGAATTCGTGAATCGAGATAATTATACGACCCTACATATTTGAAGCAACATTCTCGATGTCATGCCTAACAAAGTTCAAGTTCCATTGCAACCTAGGCTTTTTTCGGGGCCACTTAAAAGTCAACTTAAGTTCATGATGCTAAAGTTGATACTTGCTTTTCAAGTGATCGATTGATTTTATCTCGAATTATAAAATCAAGTGCAAGTTTCATTGTTGTTTAGAATCAATAGAGTGGCCGGAAATCGGTCTTCGACTCTCCGTCACTCGACGCCCGCGGGGCGTTTCCGACGGGGGCGCTGGCGTGAGGCTTGTCTTCGCCTTACGGTCTGCTTTTCTCGCATTACTGCTTTGCAGAAGGAGGAGGCCGCCTCCTATTGCCTCTCACTCCGTACCATGACCTGAACCAGGGCCGGACGCGAGAATTCGCCACTGCTGATCGCCTCCACAAGGATTCGGCGGTGCTCCGCTTAAGCGGGCAGACCTCCTTTATTGCTATACCAACCGGAGACTGCAAGTTGATAATGTTGATTTCGTCTACATCCATACCAGCTTTGCTGATTGGCAGTAGAAGCTTTTGTCTCGGTAGCTGGTGAAATCGACCGTACGGCAGTGGTAATAAAATCACAATTAGCTCTTCTTATTAGGCAAGATCAAAGTGCTACCCAGAACATGCTTTCGTCTGTCCTTCTTCAGACAAACCTTTCCATAGGGAGCATTACCCTTTGCATAACATATTATTTCGCAATCTATCTCGTTTAGAGGGCATAGCACTTGACAAATTACTTCCTAAACGACACGTGACCCTAGTCCTCCTCGTTTCATTCAGCTCAATCAGTGATATTGATGGATCGTCGAAAGTGATGTGAATGGCTGGACACTTAACATCGGTTATTGGTTGGTTAGCCATTCTGGAGTTTCGAGAAAGTCTCTGATTGATGCAGAAACGTTATGCCAATGATAATGGCAGCAGTTCTTTAAAAACAACTTCTTCTTCACCTGATGATATGGAAGGCAAATTTACCGCTTCAAAGAACCGGCAAGAAACTCCATGCTTACTCTTTTAAAAGAAGTGGTTGATTACTGTAGCTTTACCTTTCTTTTTTGAGAGTGATAAATCAGTAAAATAACTTCTCCCACTTTGGGTGGAGCGAGAGGATGTCATGTATTGACTAAAACTAAACTATCAATCTAAAACCCATCTGTAAACATCAGTTGCCCTTTGCTTTTCAGGGCCGGACCTTTTGCCCTTGCCTTGGCTTTCTGTGTCGCCTGTTAGAAGTCCTACTGGAACAGCATTACATATTCTTTGCCAGAAAACTCTGCCAACAAGACCATTAATGCCGGTAGTTAGTTTAAATACGTCACGATACATTAAATGCAACAAAACGATTACAATACTCATTATTACATTGACGAAGTTCAAAATATTTTTCCTTTGAATAATTTTAGCGTCGAAAAAATTTCTCGAAGCGAATCATCGCGTGAATTTTAATGGTGTTTTTATGTGGCTATTAAACTGTTCGTTTTACTGAGCATGTCTCGAATACTTTTGCTCTGTAAAACCAAGGCAACGCCATTATTATGTGAAGCTTGGGCCTGAGATGTGAACTACAGTCAACGCTTCTAGTCAAATTCTTATCTAGAAGGCTCTTGTGTGTAAGAACGATTTGTCTCGCTTTCTGGAGCCTTACCTCTTCTTCTTCTTCAGCCTTCGGCCTCATAACTCTGCAAGATGTAACTAGCGGATTTGAGGGGTTTTTATGGATGCCTTTGTAATTTGGTAACTAAGTAGGGATGATGCGCATGTCATTAAAAGAGATGAGTATACATGTGAATGGATGAAGAGAGAGAGGGAGTCCAAAGAAAAGATGGATGGATTGTGTGACGAGCGATATGAAAGAAAAGGTAGTTACTGATAAGGTGACGGGTGACCGGACAGAATAAATTAAATAAAATGTTACGTCGACCCCAAGTAACACGGTACAAGGGCAGGAAGATGATGATGCATAGAATAGAATAGAATAAACTTTATTGTACACCAAAACAGTAACAAAAAAAATCATAAGTAAATTCAAAAAAGCAAACATAAATTTGTCAAATCCGTTCCATATTAAGTAAGTTAAAAACCTTTTAAATCGGGTGGAAGAGGTAACTGTCAATTTACAGAACAAGGATGCACACAGTGAAAAGTAACGTCATCGCTATTAGGTTATGTTTGTGCAAGAGACAGCGAGATGTTCCCACCACGCTCCTTCTCTTCCTCAAACCAATATTTGAAATGATAATTTCTGCTTCAATTAATAACCAACTATGGTTCTGTTTTCAGAAAAAAAGATTTCTTTTTAGTCTTATTTGTTGTTTTGTATAAAATATTGTATGGCGACCACGTACCGGAAGACGCAGCGTTGGAAGGCCTCCCACAAGGTAGACCGATGACCTGGTGAGGGTCGCGGGAATCCGATGGATGCGAGACGCACAGGACCGGTCATTGTGGCGACATTTGGGGGAGGCCTATGTCCAACAGTGGACGTCTTTCGGCTGAAATGATGATGATGATGATAAAATATTGTACAAATATAAACAGGGAAATACTCAATTACATGAATAACAGACATTTAGCCGTTACCTTTGGGATGGCACGGCGCGAAGTGTTGGTACGCGTACTCAAAGGGATGTCAGCAAAACCGTAGAGGGCCAGCAAGGCCGATGCCCGCTAGTGCCACGGGAAATTCTGAAAAGAAACCCGCGGTCCTAGAACGCAAAGGGTAACTGGAGAAACACAGGTGTGTTTTAGTCAGTAAAAGTCTGACAGGCCCTCGCGCCCTAACCTAGAGCGAGAGTAGTCATTGGATCCACCTAAAAAAAAAACCTTTGGGATGGCAACATTGGCAACGTACCGTACGTTGCCAATGTTGCCACCCCAAAGGTTTTTTTTCACTGGTCACTGAGATTGGTGATGACCATAGGCGGCTGTAACCAACCTTTAGGTGGATGTCACCCCCGGTGGCCGTCTCGTCTAGTCTACTCACCAAATGACACTCCATTGACATATTTTTTGTTCTGTTTATCTTATATATATTTTGTCTTCTTTCCAGCAAATCCTACCACGGTGTTGACAGTCCAGCAGAACTCTTCGAGACACAAAACACCGATCACAGCTCCAGTGCCGGTCAATGTAAGTAGATACGAAACAGTCTTCAACATTATCTTGTTAATCATTTCATAAGATGAGGACGTTGTCCTATCTCATATGATGGAAAGCGACGATGTGGTCCACCATGGAGCACGCTTGCCTAGAAATAATCTATTCTCTCCTAACTGTACGCACAATGAATGTGTTCCCAAAACGTTTGGTAGCAAAATATGAGGCTTTTGCCCAGCACCCTACGTCAGCAGGGGGACAAACAAAAAACCTCGACGCCGAGTTGCTAGTCACCGGTTTTTTTATCGGTTGCATTTCGGGGAGTGTGCGTCGCAATAGCATAACCTAATTCCGCCAAACCCATTACGTCATCGAGCCACCAGACGTACGGCGATGCGCCAACATGGTGGACATCCCACCCATACGTAAAAACATAATGTTTTGGGAACAAATTTATTGTACTTTAGCTTTAACTGTACGCTAAGGAGTGGAATTCCCTGTTGGAGTCTGTTTTCTGATAGCTACAACCTCGGGGTGTTTAAGTTGACAGTGAATAGGTTACTTCTAGGCAAGCATGTACGATCGTAGACCACATCATCGTTTACCATCAATTGAGATAGTAGTCAAATGCGAGCCCATAGAAAAAAAATAAAAATAAATAATAATAATATATTGTTAAAGTGCATACCATCATTGTAATTAACTTTTTTTCTCTCTATCAAGCATGCTCTTCATAGCGATTTATATGTCGAAAACATGTCATTGGTTAATAGTTGCATAATTTGTTGTTTTTATTAGTTGTTAATACTGTTTGTTTTCCGATTACAATAAAATAAATAAATAAATAATAAATAAAATAAAAATACATACGTTCTGAGGAATCTTTACTAATCTATGCTAGTGACTAGCTTGGAGATCAAAGTTCAAAAATGTATATCAGAGTACTATAACAACAAAGTACACATAATACTAGCGTAACCCCCGCTGCGGCTTATCACGATAACTTGAAACATACGTTTTCTATTGGTCCATTAAATGAACGATATACCACACCCTTTTACATGACATTCACTTACGAAATTGATAGATTTTTTCAAATTACACTTCATGTCCTACCATTCCTATAATCTGGCCAAAAGCGAGACGGACTCGAAAATTAAGGGTTCCGTACTACAATATTAATATCGAGCAAAAAACGGCAAAAATATCATGTTTGTTGTGTGGGAGACCCCTCCTTATTTTTTTTTTAATTTAGTAATTTATTTTTAATGTGAATATACTTACAATTAAATATTCTGTGAATATTTCAAGCGTCTACCTGTTGCCGTTATTAATATCGATCAAAAAACGGCAATAAAATTACTTTTGTTGAATGGGAAGCTTATTCAATATTTATTTTTATTCTTTTTTAATAGATATTTGTTGTTATAGCGGCAACAGAAATACATAATCTGTGAAAATTTCAACTGTCTAGCTAACACGGTTTATTAAATGAGATACAGCCGGGCTTAGCAGTAGGGTCCTGTTTTTGCTCTTTGGGTACGGAACCCTAAAAACTAATTATACCTACATCCGTTTGCAAAAAAAATAAATAGCGGAAACATTCAAAATATTAGCTAATTAAAGAATAAATAGTGAAATAACTGCGTGCATTAGCCTTGGAGCGTGTTATCAGTCCGAGAAATGCAATCGTCGTAGATATAGTGGAGTCATGAGGCGTGAGCGCTCGCCGCCTGCAAGGTCGCCGGCGCCGTAACACTGTTGTGAAATCTACTGCTACTGCTCAGCTGATTGAGCTGTTTGCTAATAAATTATAAAACAAGTGACCCGCCCAAGCTTCGTACTGTTGAAATTCGTGGGTGTAAGAAACCTTTGAAATTTTCGACCTTTCTTTACTATCGTCTTCGTAGGCAAAACTAGTTAAATTCCTTGCCTGGCCCAGTATTCGACCACGGCAATGCCGTCCACTGATGCTGTCATTAGGTCCCTACGTGAACAGGTGACAGGGCACGTGACGCCGGATGGAAGGTGTGGAGATTGTCTTTGCTGCGCCCAACTTGGGTGCAGAGTCTGTTTAGAGTTTTTCAGGTTGGCCATGATAACTCGTATCCAGGAGAGAGGCTCTCTGACGGCTCGATAAAATCATCAGGAGGTTTAAACTTTCACGGCCAGAGGTAATATAATATGCATGTAGATATTACACACCTTACGCATGAATGGTGAAAACTTCATGAAATATAAGACTAGTCCCAAAAGAAAACGACAAATTCTATAGATCCTTATAAAAAAAGTTCCTCACCTCGTCTGTCTGTCTGTCTGTCTGTTAAACTCAAAAAGTACTGAACGGATTAGCATGCATGGTTTTCACCAATAGGCAGAGTGATTCACAGGTTAGGTTTATAATACGTGCATATTATAGTAGAGAAAAGTTGAGAATTTCAAAGATTTGTAACACCCGTGTAAAGCTAGTCTTTGATATTTAAAAATTGTTCTAAAAAGTATATAACTTTGTTGTAAACGAATTTTACAGATAAAAATAAGACGGCTGATGTACACAGGCCAGCTTAACCCACAATTGGATTTACATACAGTAAACCTTATGACTCGTTTACATGTGGGCCCAGCCTCGGCCAATCGTCACTGTTTAAACGGGGTTTCCCCGTTAACACAATGTCTAGGGAAGGCGATTGGCCGAGGCTGGGCCCACGTGTAAACGGGGCATTAGGTAATATATATATATATAAAGAAATTTTATTATATATGAAGATAACTCATACAAATGCACAACAAAACTTAATCTAGCATAATTTAAATCTTACTTAAAACTAAAAATAAATTTCACAATTCACAATCATACTACAATAAATAAAAACATGGGTCATGTTGACATGAAATGTTCCCTAATTCTTCCCTTGAAAACTTCCAACGAGGGGCTAGCCCTTAGTATTTATTGTTGTTTGATAGGAAATCTTTAAAATTAGGGTGCCTATTATTATAACTGTTCTGTCTCAACATTGCGTGGTTCCGATGACCGCAGGTTAAAGGCAAACGCATACAATATTACTCTTCCGCGAAATAGGGTAGATACTTTTTCTTATATTTTTAATTATGAAGGTAAATAGTAAAAATGTGTGTATAATTAGTAGAGTATAAACAAAGCAAGCACGCGACCTTAACGTCAGCTGTTTGCGCAGATGCGGTCGCGGTGAAGAATTCCTCAACTGTATCGTTTATTTGTTAATGGTAATACCTATTGTAATACCATCATTAACATAAAATATAGTTTTATAGGGGTGGAGGTCTGCGTTTCTAATAAGACTCTGCACACAGTGTACACTAGCCCTCGGTTTTCGAATTGAGAATTCGCTGTCGAAACCTTGTTCATCTCTACTTTAGCATTTGGCCTTGACAAAACTTACGTTTGATCACTATCACACCTGATGGAAAGCGATGATGGAGCACGCTTGCCTAGAAGTAACCTATTCACTCTTGACTTAAAGATTCCTAGGTTGTAGTTATCAGGAAACAGACTCCGGCAGGGAATTCCACTTCTTTGCTTTGCTCACCCTATTAGTGCTTCGATTTGACAGTATGACGTGACGTCACAACATGGCAATCGATCCTATTCTTATTTGGAACGCATTGTAGCTTTGCAATTGAAGGTGTAAAATCAATCGGAAGTTCTGATCTTTCAGAATCGGAGTCAAACCTCCGTAATAACAGACATATTGGCAGCTAGCTTATTCGGAATATCATTGATGTAGTGTTAAAACAGACAACTAGAAAACCCGCGCAAGGCGTATGTCATGTTAGGTAAATTATCTCTGGTAATTATAAATGATGAGCTAATAGCTACGTAATGAGCAATGTAGCATCACACCAGACACACTGTGTCACTCAGATGACACACTGCTAATACAATTATGTTCTGGGCGTTTCGGATAAGCTTGTAGGGGGAGTCAAAAAATCCCCCTTATAGTGCCGAGTTGCTGACTTGAAAAATTTAATATGGGAAGCGGAAACCACATGGAACTGGAAGGAAGAAGCGTGAACGTGCAGGTGTGGGATAGAATAGTGTATAAATCTACAAAAAAAAAAAAAACCATATAAAAACCTAACTTTGAGAAGGGATTGAGGCGTGCAATTAGCCATTGGTGCTGGATGCATTTAGGAGAGTATATGCGGGAACTACATGACTTAATACCGCCATCACCTTTCTACAATAAATTGGTTAACCCAACGCACGGCGCGGCGGGTTGGTAGGACACTCGTCGTGCATCGGGTCCCTTACGTTGTTGACACCTCTACGGTCCGGTTGATGTACAAAAGCATATAATATAGTAAAACTAAACTTAAAATATGTTTGAACTTATAATTCCAAGTATTTTTTTTATTGATATAAACTAGTGCTTGAAGACATCTAAATTTTAATTTGACTGGAAGACTGCAATAGACAAATTTTTCCAGTCCTTCGACGCCTTATAAACGACGGACGAGTCGAAAAGCTTAGTCCGGACCGTAGAGGTCAATCAAAAATTATAAGAGCTTAAATCCATAGTGGTGTGTCCAGACCTGGCGAATGCGCCGCTCTCGAGCCGCTTGTGAACGGTGCGCGTTCGTACGAATCCCCTGCGCCGCGCGCGCTTTGTACAAACATGAAATGCACGCGCGCAGCTCGCGAACGGCTCGCGAGCGGCGCATTCGCCAGATTTGGACGCTCCTTTATATGTATTTTTTTTTAAATGTATTGTATATACTTAAATTTAATTATTTATGTTTTTTATTTCAGTCGGAGAAACAGCGGCAGTTAGAGGTTTCAAAAGTACACACTGTTCGGTTGATGCTGGAGCAGGAACAGAAGTTTATTAGGGATCTTCGCAGTAAGTATCAGATAACTTCGTTTGTTTCTCGTTCGTGGCTTCTTTCGTGTGCACCAACTGGCGTAACTATCGAAGCGCGAGGCGGGTCGATGCCCCGGGGCCCCCAAGCTCGGGGGGCCCCAAAACCTCATTAGCAAACCTCTTATTGAACTACCGAAAAATTATCCCGCACACTTCGAAATATTCAACACTACTTTAATAATGGCAACTCGTATTAGTCAGTAAATGTCTGACACACCTTCCCGCTCCATCCAGAGCAGGAGAAGTTATTTGTTGAATTCTCATGTAAAAAAAGACGACCCAGTTTTTTTTTGCCCCAGTGCTGTTGGTCACTGGTTACGCCACTGCGTGCAGTAGCAGTACTGTACAGATATACTAGCTATTACCTATTTGGACAACCAATAGTTATATGAAATTCGTCTATGATTTCCAGATGAACTTCTAAAAGTACCAGACGTAAGAAAACAAACCCAACTCGAATCCGCAGAACAGCGCTGCTCAAAACTACAACATGAGATCGACACCATCATGGCAGGCCAGGTAACGACCTTGTCCCTTTACAATAAAGTCCACTTTGCAATGACACTGTTACAGTACGAACACATAGCATTTATAACTATGTTGCAGCCTATATATTTTTTTATGTAATTTTTAATGTCTCACTGTATTTTTTTTTGTACTTTTTTATATTTCTATGTGTCGTAGTTATGATTGCGGTCAGGATTATGTGTAATGCTTTTTTATATCATCATAAAAAATGGGACTATTTTGGTCTTCGAAAGTTAGGTAGGTATACCCCTCGAGAGCCTTATCTCCTTTACCAAATGCAAAAAATATAAAGTATTTTGAACCTTCTGCATATAGGGTGACTGGTAATTAGTGACCGATACTTAAACACGTGATTGTACTCATGATTACAAACAACTTTCCCAAAGAAACTTTTTTTATAATTATTCTCATTAGTTTTATCACAATAACAAAATAGCTGTTTAAATACGCACGCGCGCCTGCGACCGGCGACCGCTCAGCTGTTAGCCGCGTGACGCCGCCGTATCTACAATAGTAATAATACACCCGCGCGGCTTGCAAACCCATAGGTGTGCGCGCGCGTATTACAAACAGCCTTAGATTCAAACAGCTATTTTGTTACTGTGATAAAACGAGTGAGTATATAAAAAAAGTTTCTTTGGGAAAGTTGTTTGTAATCATGAGTACAATCACGTGTTTAAGTATCGGTCACTAATTACCAGTCACCCTATATATGAACGAACCTACGGTGTTCGCCTAACGTTTCGAGCGTCGCTCACCAGGTGCACGGTCCACCTTGGGAGGTCTTCCACGTCTTCCGGTACGCGGTCGCCAATCTAGAACCTTTCGATCTATTAGAGACATATTATCTTTCTGTCTAAAATTATGAATCGTAGCAATAGACATTCTGCCAATGCTGCGGGGTTGTTCCAAAGAGTTGCCGCGGCCCTAAAACGCGAATGGCAACTGAAGGATCACGGGTGGATTTTGGTAAATAAAAGCGTGACACTCCCTCTCACACCTGATAGTTAAGATTCCACTGAAAAAAAAGACGTTCTGTAGTTTTTGTCTCCTCAATAGAGAAAAAGTAAGTATAGTTTTGATTGATTGATTTATTTCATAAACAATTTTTACATTGTATCGAAAATTAATGATAATACAAAGTAGAACAAAGAATTAAAGATTTAAGAACATAATATAAACAATCAACAGAAATTATAAGTACAATAAACAAAGTGCTTTCAAATAATATTTTTCAATTTCCCTTTTATATGGTGTCTGTAAGTAATCTTATTAGGCAATATTAAAACAATATAAATTCAAATTCCACCATTACAAATGTCAAAAGTATGAATGTCAATAGTAAAATAGTGATTATAAAAATGTCAAAAAAATAAATATGTGTCAATAAAGAAATAGCGATTTTAAATTCCAAAAGTTCCTTTAGTACGACTGAAGCCAAATACCTAAATTATTTTTATCATGCCCAGAAATAATAAAAAGGCTATCAATTTTCTATTATATTTCTATTCTATTTACAATATATTCCCCCTTTTTTCTCTTTACTGTCACAACATGATTCGGGGAATCCCCTTAAATCTTCGACGGCAAAAAATGTACCAACGAATGTTATGAAGGCCATCGAACTTCAGTACTTTATCAACGTAAATAAAATAAAAACTAAAGATAACAAAATTGTTTACTATAATAAAGTTCAGTACAACACTTTGTTTTGTTTCATTAATAGCCAAATAGAAATACTCATTATTCATTCATGGCGGTGCGCCGAAGGGCCAATGAAATAGGACACTCGTTACTATTCAAGTGCCAAAGGACATGATTTCCCTTTTTATAATGCAGTAATATGATTTGATAGCTGTTGTGAATTGATAATAGGTGAGAATCGTGGCTGATTTAAATATGGCTTTATACTTAGTGAATTTTCTAAGTAGGCGTGGTGACTAAATCCAAAACTAGGCATAGCGAAAAATTTTCAAAGAAGTTTCAAACCTGATTATGATGAAAACTAAAACAGATCGGTTTAAAAAAAAATCTTAGTACATACACTGTATTATTGCACCATTCGATAGTGACTGGTGTGGTTTTAGTTAGTAAATATCTGACACGCCCCTCGCTCCAACCTGGAGCGAGAGAAATTGATGATTTCCCACCTAAAAAAAAAGAAACGCTGGCTACTTTTGTTTTTCGACTTCCTACATACCATCACGTATGCCCTATATATTTTTCCAAGGGCTAAGGAAAGTATACCAGTTCTTCTTCTTTTCGATTCGATGGTAAACTCGTCAAACTGTTTGGGCCCAATAGGTGGCTACATTAATAGCAGCATCGGTGGCACTCATCAAATCCTCCAAAGTGCAGGTGTATGGGCACTTGGGGCATTCTAATATGTGGCTCATGTTTTGAACAGGAGCACCGCACTCACATTGAGTATCCGACGGGTCTATAAAAGTATACCAGTTATGGTACATCCACATTTCTCCAGTAATAAAGTCCCATGTATAGGGAGCGAGCCTATTTTAGTCAATCGTCTACAAATACAGACATCAAGCTGTTACTGAATTTCCAAATGAAAAAGCCCAATAAATTTCCTCAACCCGTCAATCAAATCCCAGATCTCAGCGAGCGCTTGTGACCACTAGACCAACAAAGTAGTTTTTTTTTCTTCCAAATTCTCTCTTTTGACTTGTAACATAGAACTACTCATCTTGTTTTACCTAAGTTTTATATTTATAGTCCAAAAGTTATATTTATAATATTCGTTACACATTACCTGACCGCAACAGTAACTCAAACGGAGGCGAAAGTGAAAACCGTCATGTATTTTTTATTTAAATTAAACATCATAATGTCCCACGTAACATCAAATTGGTATAGTTTTTAATAACGGAGGTGTTTTAACTTTAGTTGTAGTATTGGTCAACTGCCAGTTTCAGTCAAGTTGCTCCAAAAAAGGTTAATTTACTGTCTATTGAAAGAAGACCATGCTTTTTTTAAAATAATATCAATTACTTAGTGCTTGACTGTGATCTCCCCTGATGGTAGGCAGTGATGCAATCGTTGATGGTGAAGCGCACTAGTTTATTAAGAGCCTAATCGCTCTAGCCTTGATGACGCCTAAATTATAATCGGACGAGAAGATCCCCTAATAACCACCCTCACTTATGCTTGTCATTAAAACGAAGGCGAAAACAAAGCCGGTTTTTTTTTATCCTAAATCCCTTTGTTGTGCAATCATCTGCTTATAAAAGGACGCAATGCGACGGCTTAAGTGTACAAGAAGGTTCATGGTGGTACTCCAAAAAAATTAAGTTATGAACTTTCTCTGAAAAATTGTGCCGGAGAAATTCTAGCTAACATTTTACAAAGTAGAAATATCGTTTTCCATAAAGTTTACCGTGTAATTCAGATATCTGCTGTTTTTTTTTGGGAATTGTAATATTTTGTTTTTCTTTTAAAAAAAGTTGTTGCTTCCAATAAAAAAAATGCTCCTGTATCATGCGTAGGTTCATATAGATATAAATTCATACACCCAAGACAGCATACAAATCTTTGATCCGAGCGGGAAACGCACCCGCGACTTGTAGCGCTGCAGCCAATGGCTGAACCACTGCACCAATCGTGCCGTAATAGTTCATACGGTCTCGGGTGGTCGTATAGCAATCTTAAAAGCATAGCATAGCATAGTCGGCCTTATAATGTTCCCACTGTTGGGACTCAGGCCTCCTCTCTAGGAGAGGGAATGGGCCGTAAAAAAATAAAGTGCGGGTTGGTGGATGACATGTCTTCGAATTTTTGGTTCTAGGACATGCCGGTTTCCTCACGATGTTTTCCTTCACCGTTTTTAGAGCAGTGGTGATGAAATAAATTACACAAAGTAATGTGCCTGGCTGGGTTTGAACCCGCGACCTACAACTCGTAAGTCGGGGCCGTTACCACTGGGCCACCACTGCTCTAATTTTAAAAGAAAGTCTTAAAAGTCTTAAATCTTATAAAAATCTTATAAGAAAGGCATTAATTTAATTTAATTTGAAATAAGCAGCACCTTCGTGCTCATCTATCTGTATAATTGTTCTTTTCATTTTTAAGTGTTTGTGTGTACATGACATAAATAATAGGTTGAATTTCAAGTCTACTACAATTAAAGTTACGACACCTCCTTCCAAAACCTGCTGAGCCCTAAAGTGTAAACTAACACGGCTAACGGGACAAGTCGGGGCGTAACAAATGTTTTGTTCCATGTCTGCTTCTGTGCATGCCTGTTCATAACTGTGACGTCACTGCGACCCATTTTTATATTTATATCTATATATATTTGTGTCTGTTTGTCATTTTTTGTATTGCTATTTTTTTTAAATTAAATTGTATAATTTGGATGTGGGGTTCGTCGGATGGATTTCACAGAGAGTCTTATTTTGTACTCTAAAAGGAAACGGTAAGGATCGTTCTAAAATCATTTTGATTCAAGTACAAGCGATCTTCGGTCCTACAATGTGACTTACGACATTTATCTGGACTTTTTTTTTAATAGCCTATTTAGTTTTCCACTGCTGGGCAATGGTCTCCCCTTTCTCCTCCCGAACCTCACTGTCTAGGGCGATCTCTGGCCAAGTTGGCCCCACGAACATGATCAGATCGTCACCACACCTTCGCCGCGTTCGACCCCGACGACGTCGATCTCCCTCAGGCGTCCAGTGAGTAACGATCCTCGGTCACTTGTCCGGGTGCGTTCGTGCGACGTGGCCAACCCACTCTCACTTCAGCCTGTTTCTATAAAAAAAAGCCAGGCTAAGTCAACATAAATAATAAAATGTATCGGGAAATTTTGTAAAATAATAATTAGATATTCCATCGGTTAGAAAAATACTTTCGGTGACTTTTCACTTACTTAAGTTTAAATAAATTAAAAGTAAAGACAATTTGGTCGATGAGATTTTGTCATTAATTTGTGGTGAGTTATAAAAACAGAAGTATGCATAGAACCAGGCATAGACAAAACGCCAAACAAACGTAACTTTCGTCTCACAATGGGAATGGTTGTAACGATACATTGCATATCTTACTATGAACTATGGCAACACCATCGCGCTTGGCTGTGTTGAGATTTTTGTTACCATATACGACACTTTAGCACACTTTTACAATAGTGAGACATATGTTTAGCAGGCATGTGAGTATAAAAACAAAATTAGGATGGGGATTTCAAAATGGATAACTAACGTTAAATACACACTCTAGTCATAGTAATTAGCCTTAAATTCAATCATAAAAAATCGATTAAAGCTACCGATTTTGAATATAGAATATAGAATAGAGATGCGCAGTTATCGATAAAAAGTAATAACAGCAAGGATCAAATAAGCGTTGTTCCGGTCCAACATTTATATTTTCCAATGCACCATTTCTCTTTCTAGTTCTTATACTAATTTAATGAAGCAATTTCACATTACTGCAAAGCCTATGCCTCCGTATAAGATTGTAATGGTAAAATCTATCTGTAAATCTGTTTCACGACTCGTCATTACTGTAAATTAGAAAATACACTTAAAATCTCAGCACTCCTCGCACTGTGACATAAAACCACGCTTGTTAACACACGTCTAGCCGTTGGAAGCCGCGCCTTCAACACCGCGCCCTCGCAACAAGACGACCCTCGACAAGCCGTCCCCAGTGCCCAACACCGGTTTCCTAAGTGGCCTGCCCCGCTCTCTATCGAACCTCACCGGCCAGAGTCTACGGAACCTCCGTCAAGCAAGAACGAATAAAATCCAGCAAGAGAACACTCCACCATTGGTCAGACAGAACTCAGATGAGTCCAACAATAAACGAAGACATGTGCACAATAATACAGTACCAATGGTGCCTACGACGTGTCTCGACAACGTGACACCCCCTCCACTGCCTCCCAGGTCTATTGAAAGACCGAAAAGGAATCCCCTGAGTCCGAATCTAAGTCCGCCTCCTATAAACCCGTTAGCAAAACCAAAGCCTACTAACAGTACGGCGTCACCATCTCATAAGCAGTACTATAAGGGAAGATATTATCCTGGGGAGAAGTTGATGCATCAGTCGATGCCTGCGTATGACCCGAAGCAGCTGAGGAGGTCGTCGCACTCCCTGGACGGGGAGCTGGACGGGCCGCAGCCTAACTCGATAGCTATGCAGATGAGTTACCCGCTGGTCAATGTGCCGCCGCCGCCTCTGCAGGTAAACCTTGGGGGGAGTTTTTAGAACAATATGTGATTCCTAGTATGGGAAAAAATTCTTAAAAAAATATAGCAAAACTTTCTTTTATGATCCCTGATTTTTCAATAGTCAGATATATATATTTGAGGAATAAATATAGTGGTTTGACAGCTTCTGTATGGAAGATATGGCCGTATTTATTATTTATTCTTCACGTAAACGTTATCCGCCGATTGAAAAATCAGTCTTAGGCTACTTTTGTAGTGTCTGGATAATTTCAGTGAAATAAAAAAAAAAACCAGATCGAGACCTTAACTTGTCTAAATAAAGATTTAAGACCCTATCTGTAATTTTTATCAACTGGCAATACCACACTTTTGAGAATGATGTTGAGTTCTATCCAAATCAACTTTCATCTTTTAAATTACCAACTTGCCAAAAAAAAAAAAACTACTCAACACTCCTAAATTGTTCTAAAAACTCGTTTCGTCTTTGTTTTATATTCAGGTGAATGTTTTTTTATTATTATAAAATATCTATGTCGTCGGGCTGATTGTTTACTATGCATACTCTTTTTAAATATCTTATTTTTATAGCTACTGCTTGGACTTTATTTCTTTACTGCTTTGAAATATAATTTTTGAAAAATTTAAAGTGTTAAAAATCTCTTTATATAAAATAAACAGGTAAATTATGAAATCTCTATTGGTTTTGTAAATTGAGAAACTTCAAAAAAGTGAAAGTCCCTTGTAAATATTTAATCTCAAAAAGCCACAATTATATGTTTTTATGTCTAAATTAATTTTATGTTATAACATTTTCAAATTGTGACTAACAAATCGTCTAAAATCACAAAGCCTTACTAATAAAATTCAATAATAAAAAACTACTAAATGCTTACTATTTTTTCGGTCTGGCAACACTGCCTACTCATTTTCATACAAAATAATAATATTAAACGCTTCTTTTAACTTCTGTCTCGTCTGTACTACTAATTACTTATTAAGTATTTTTTATTTTATTAGTAAGGCTATAAAATGTATGCGTGATAGATAAGACCCTTTTGGAATTGAAACACAGAGTCAACACTTTCATACACCTTTGTTTTAGCAATATAGCCGACCTATAAACTCCATTTGGAATAAAATTAGACATTTTAAAAAAAAAAGCTTTGTTACTGTCCGTTCAACCGATTTAGACTTCTATTCCGTAGGCATGAGGATGGCATTAAAAGCAAAACCTTGTGCTTACAATACCAACTATGTACTGCATTGCCATTTGTCATGCTAGTAACGCAATAAAAGTCAAAATCGGTTGAACGGACAGTAAAAGAGTTTTGTTTAATTTTATTTAGAATGGAGTATAGGACATTAGATTTGGTAAACAATAATTTTAACACTCACTTTAGATAGTTTGAGATATATTTATTACACATTTTGTTTAACACGCACTTTTAAAGTAAAATTGAGTTCGAATAAAATACACATTGCAAGCTTAATTCTCAAATAATAATAAACATCAAGACATTTTGAAATCCTTTTGTCTCTACAATACACATTAAAGTGACAGAGCCAACATTTAAATTAAAGGCGGGAAACTTACTTAAAATTGCTCTTCAGAATTTTAGCTATCATTTTGGTAGGCACGCATTTGACCACAATCTCACTTAATGGTAAGCGATGATGTGGTCGATGATGGAGCCTTGTTACATTTCTTTTGCCAAATCATTACTAGGTACTTGATTGATACAAGTAAAATTGACATCTACATGCTCCAAAGACTACCAAATTGTTCGTAAAAAAGTGTTTCACATCCAAAAGCCCTCACTACCAAACTTGGACGTACAAGTATAATAACTAGTTGTACGTATGTGTGTACAGACGGATAACCGCACCGGTGTTCCTGTCCTGCACATGAGGAGTCGGTCGTCTCCCGAACAGTTGGACCACGACTTGAAACGATGTGAGTATACTAAATATAGGGTAGCAGAGACCTTTATTCCTTCTGTTTTTAGGGTTCCGTACCTCGAAAGGAAAAAACGGAACCCTTATAGGATCACTTGATCGTCTGTCTGTCTGTCTGTTTCTCAAGACCCTTTATTTCAAGAACGCGTGGAGGTAACGAGTCGAAATTAAAACTATATACTCAGGTCTGCGGTCCCTTGAAACTGTGAAAAAAATCAAACAAGTTAAAGACAAAAAAAAAGATACGGCCGTTTATATCGGAAAAAACGTGTATTTCGACACTCAAGGGACCTTTGACTGATTTCCCGTTGACCTAGAAACCTAAAATTTGGCATGCAGAAAGGTCTTTTAGCACAAATATAGGAAAAAAATCGAAAAAAAATTAAAATCTTTTTGCGATTCGGGAAAATTTTTGAACTGTTTTCGTAGGTAAGTTTATAAGGAACCCTCAGTGTGCGAGTCCGACTGGCACTTACCCGGATTTTTTTTATGGATTTCAATAATAACTGTTATCCTTTTCTTTATATACTGGAAGGTGTGATTTAGTAATATTATGTGAGACGTGCTCCTAACCTAAACAAGGCTAGAGATACAGTAACTGTATCCATACTAGGGGCTCGGGCCATAAAATACAATATTTATTAGTTAAAAAGAGAAAGGCCATAGTGTTGAAATAGGATAGGTTTGTTTTTGATTTACTCCAACAACAATAGGCTCGCGTTTGATCGCTATCTCACCTGATGGTAAGCCGGTAATGTGGCCGACGGTAGAGCACGCTTGCCTGAAGTAACCTATTCACTCTTTACTTATAGAACCTTAAGTTGTAACTACCAGGAAAAGCAGATTCCGGCAGGGAATTTCACTCCTTAGCTGTACGCACAATGAATGTGTTTTTTTCGTATGGGATGTTCACCATATACCAGTGGACCGTCACCGTACGTCTAGTGGTCCGATGATGGAACGGGTTTGGTGGAATTAAATTATCCAATTCCAATTGCATTCCTTTAAAAGTTCGAAACTTCGTTACACAGATTCAATACCTTTAGTGTTGATTAAATAATTTTGGCGCTAAAGTTTAAATAATAATTTGGTCGCTATTTACTTATAACAGCTTGGAGGAGTTATTCCGCCAAGCTTAAATAAAAATAATAATAACTAAAACGAAAAACAATCATAGGCGACAACAAGCTAATTACAAGTCCTCACGTGTATTGTTTAAATAACAAACTGATACTAAACTGTAGTAAAAATAAACCGGATAGGGAAACATTTAAACATTTTAGTACTTAGTAAGGAAAACAATTATATTATTAAAATGTTCTTCCTGTCTTCTGTTATTTAAAATTCAGCTGTGCTCGACAGGGTCCATAATTGTTGTCATTTATTAATATTTGCCGACTGTATATGTCTATTATGGATTGCAATAAAGATTTGAGATTTAAAATTGAGTATAATGTGGTGTTGCGGAAACAGTGATCAAGTAAGTGAAGATCCGTCGGTCCGGTGTAACTATTTTCTTAATATTAGAGGATTGTTTTCAAGGCGTGGGACAGCGAGTATAGGTAATTTTATTTCTTTAGTATATACATACAAATAGAAAAAAAAAAACCATAATCATTAGAAAGTCGATTACGAGTCCTCACGTTTAGACATATATGGTGTGAGCACAAAAACAAAAAGCTTCACTTTTTAGTCAAGTAAGAAACAGCATAAATCCTTGGTTTGCAATTAAATAACTAATAAACTAAATCAATTCAACCCAATGCTACTTGAAAAAATAATGGCTTAAGCACCTGCTGACCGAGTTCACACTATTTGTGAATGGATCCAAATCACATTCTTTGCATATGTCATTGAAATAACTGCTTGCACGCACGATATAACTGTTCCGTCTATAATTTGAAGAGGTGTGAGGAACACGTACGAGTGGAATAAAAAGAAATGTTGTGTTGGCACATAAAAATAAAATTTGGACAAATCTCAGTCAGGGCTATCAATATTGTTATTGAGGATTTTTAGCAAGAATAAACAGTCAGCAATTCTACGACGATCTACGGGTGGTAACAGATGATACTTAAAGAGTCCAAGATAATCAGTTGACTGATATAGTATCTTTTGATAGAAGCAAAGATATTTAATGAAACGTCTTTGGATATTTTCAATGCGGTCAATGTATTTATGATAACGTGGATTCCATATTTGAGACGCGTACTCTAGATGACTTCTTACAAAAATGCAATACAATATTTTAAGTGTTTTAGCATCCGTGAAACACAAGCTTTTTTGACAATTGCATCAATGTGTACCGCAAAAATTAACTTACGGTTTTGATGGACGCCCAAGTAACGAATAGTATTGCACCTTGGCAAGGTCTTGGCCTTTGGAGTATAAGTAGTAGCTGTGACTGCATGTTTTCTAGTGTAAATGATCACCGAATACTTACATCGGTTCAGATCAAGTTTATTAGCCCGACAGTACTCTTCTAGCCGATACAAATCAGCCTGAAATGCTAGTCTGTCTTCGAGCGTTGAAATAGTGGCAAAGATTTTCATGTCATCAGCGAAGCATAACAGTTTAGAAGAATGGAGGCACTGATCGGTGTCGTTTACATAAATTACGAATAAGAAAGGTCCGAGCTAAGAACCCTGCGGTACACCGCTAGACACGTTCACCCAGCTAGACATATAATTGTTGAGTAATACTGCCTGTGTCCTGTTACCTGTTATTAATGTAAGAAGAGAACCATCTTAAGAGGTCCCCACGGATACCAATGGAGCTTAGTTTCTTTATCAGAGTATCGTGGTCGATCCGATCAAATGCCTTGCTATAATTTGTGTAAACGACATCGACCTGCTTTCCATTGTCTATAACATCTGGAATGAAATGAAATCGTTTAAATATCATAGATAGCTTTTCGCCAACATGGATGGAATAACGTCAAAATACTACTGATACTCGTATTTTGCCTTCTTCGAAATACATACGAAAATAAAAAACGAAATGATTGAAGTATTGTTGTTTTGTTCAACGAATTTAAACTACACTGTCATCTGACAATATTCTTTCTATTGCATATTTATTTCTGTTTCCAGCAAGTATAGGCCCATCCCCCCTTATCGGCGCGATGTCCCTCACGCCGGGCGCGAGCTCGCCGTGCGCCGCGCCGCTCGCGCCGTGCGGCTCTCCGCTGCACAAGGAGTGCTGCGACAGAGACACTCCGCCGCCCGGCACGCCACCGCCGCCCTATCATACCAACACACAGGTGAGCTGATCATATCAGGCGCGATGTCCCTCACGCCGTGCGGCTCTCCGCTGCACAAGGAGTGCTGCGACAGAGACACTCCGCCGCCCGGCACGCCACCGCCGCCCTATCATACCAACACACAGGTGAGCTGATCATATCAGGCGCGATGTCCCTCACGCCGTGCGGCTCTCCGCTGCACAAGGAGTGCTGCGACAGAGACACTCCGCCGCCCGGCACGCCACCGCCGCCCTATCATACCAACACACAGGTGAGCTGATCATATCAGGCGCGATGTCCCTCACGCCGTGCGGCTCTCCGCTGCACAAGGAGTGCTGCGACAGAGACACTCCGCCGCCCGGCACGCCACCGCCGCCCTATCATACCAACACACAGGTGAGCTGATCATATCAGGCGCGATGTCCCTCACGCCGTGCGGCTCTCCGCTGCACAAGGAGTGCTGCGACAGAGACACTCCGCCGCCCGGCACGCCACCGCCGCCCTATCATACCAACACACAGGTGAGCTGATCATATCAGGCGCGATGTCCCTCACGCCGTGCGGCTCTCCGCTGCACAAGGAGTGCTGCGACAGAGACACTCCGCCGCCCGGCACGCCACCGCCGCCCTATCATACCAACACACAGGTGAGCTGATCATATCAGGCGCGATGTCCCTCACGCCGTGCGGCTCTCCGCTGCACAAGGAGTGCTGCGACAGAGACACTCCGCCGCCCGGCACGCCACCGCCGCCCTATCATACCAACACACAGGTGAGCTGATCATATCAGGCGCGATGTCCCTCACGCCGTGCGGCTCTCCGCTGCACAAGGAGTGCTGCGACAGAGACACTCCGCCGCCCGGCACGCCACCGCCGCCCTATCATACCAACACACAGGTGAGCTGATCATATCAGGCGCGATGTCCCTCACGCCGTGCGGCTCTCCGCTGCACAAGGAGTGCTGCGACAGAGACACTCCGCCGCCCGGCACGCCACCGCCGCCCTATCATACCAACACACAGGTGAGCTGATCATATCAGGCGCGATGTCCCTCACGCCGTGCGGCTCTCCGCTGCACAAGGAGTGCTGCGACAGAGACACTCCGCCGCCCGGCACGCCACCGCCGCCCTATCATACCAACACACAGGTGAGCTGATCATATCAGGCGCGATGTCCCTCACGCCGTGCGGCTCTCCGCTGCACAAGGAGTGCTGCGACAGAGACACTCCGCCGCCCGGCACGCCACCGCCGCCCTATCATACCAACACACAGGTGAGCTGATCATATCAGGCGCGATGTCCCTCACGCCGTGCGGCTCTCCGCTGCACAAGGAGTGCTGCGACAGAGACACTCCGCCGCCCGGCACGCCACCGCCGCCCTATCATACCAACACACAGGTGAGCTGATCATATCAGGCGCGATGTCCCTCACGCCGTGCGGCTCTCCGCTGCACAAGGAGTGCTGCGACAGAGACACTCCGCCGCCCGGCACGCCACCGCCGCCCTATCATACCAACACACAGGTGAGCTGATCATATCAGGCGCGATGTCCCTCACGCCGTGCGGCTCTCCGCTGCACAAGGAGTGCTGCGACAGAGACACTCCGCCGCCCGGCACGCCACCGCCGCCCTATCATACCAACACACAGGTGAGCTGATCATATCAGGCGCGATGTCCCTCACGCCGTGCGGCTCTCCGCTGCACAAGGAGTGCTGCGACAGAGACACTCCGCCGCCCGGCACGCCACCGCCGCCCTATCATACCAACACACAGGTGAGCTGATCATATCAGGCGCGATGTCCCTCACGCCGTGCGGCTCTCCGCTGCACAAGGAGTGCTGCGACAGAGACACTCCGCCGCCCGGCACGCCACCGCCGCCCTATCATACCAACACACAGGTGAGCTGATCATATCAGGCGCGATGTCCCTCACGCCGTGCGGCTCTCCGCTGCACAAGGAGTGCTGCGACAGAGACACTCCGCCGCCCGGCACGCCACCGCCGCCCTATCATACCAACACACAGGTGAGCTGATCATATCAGGCGCGATGTCCCTCACGCCGTGCGGCTCTCCGCTGCACAAGGAGTGCTGCGACAGAGACACTCCGCCGCCCGGCACGCCACCGCCGCCCTATCATACCAACACACAGGTGAGCTGATCATATCAGGCGCGATGTCCCTCACGCCGTGCGGCTCTCCGCTGCACAAGGAGTGCTGCGACAGAGACACTCCGCCGCCCGGCACGCCACCGCCGCCCTATCATACCAACACACAGGTGAGCTGATCATATCAGGCGCGATGTCCCTCACGCCGTGCGGCTCTCCGCTGCACAAGGAGTGCTGCGACAGAGACACTCCGCCGCCCGGCACGCCACCGCCGCCCTATCATACCAACACACAGGTGAGCTGATCATATCAGGCGCGATGTCCCTCACGCCGTGCGGCTCTCCGCTGCACAAGGAGTGCTGCGACAGAGACACTCCGCCGCCCGGCGGCACGCCACCGCCGCCCTATCATACCAACACACAGGTGAGCTGATCATATCAGGCGCGATGTCCCTCACGCCGTGCGGCTCTCCGCTGCACAAGGAGTGCTGCGACAGAGACACTCCGCCGCCCGGCACGCCACCGCCGCCCTATCATACCAACACACAGGTGAGCTGATCATATCAGGCGCGATGTCCCTCACGCCGTGCGGCTCTCCGCTGCACAAGGAGTGCTGCGACAGAGACACTCCGCCGCCCGGCACGCCACCGCCGCCCTATCATACCAACACACAGGTGAGCTGATCATATCAGGCGCGATGTCCCTCACGCCGTGCGGCTCTCCGCTGCACAAGGAGTGCTGCGACAGAGACACTCCGCCGCCCGGCGGCACGCCACCGCCGCCCTATCATACCAACACACAGGTGAGCTGATCATATCAGGCGCGATGTCCCTCACGCCGTGCGGCTCTCCGCTGCACAAGGAGTGCTGCGACAGAGACACTCCGCCGCCCGGCACGCCACCGCCGCCCTATCATACCAACACACAGGTGAGCTGATCATATCAGGCGCGATGTCCCTCACGCCGTGCGGCTCTCCGCTGCACAAGGAGTGCTGCGACAGAGACACTCCGCCGCCCGGCACGCCACCGCCGCCCTATCATACCAACACACAGGTGAGCTGATCATATCAGGCGCGATGTCCCTCACGCCGTGCGGCTCTCCGCTGCACAAGGAGTGCTGCGACAGAGACACTCCGCCGCCCGGCACGCCACCGCCGCCCTATCATACCAACACACAGGTGAGCTGATCATATCAGGCGCGATGTCCCTCACGCCGTGCGGCTCTCCGCTGCACAAGGAGTGCTGCGACAGAGACACTCCGCCGCCCGGCACGCCACCGCCGCCCTATCATACCAACACACAGGTGAGCTGATCATATCAGGCGCGATGTCCCTCACGCCGTGCGGCTCTCCGCTGCACAAGGAGTGCTGCGACAGAGACACTCCGCCGCCCGGCACGCCACCGCCGCCCTATCATACCAACACACAGGTGAGCTGATCATATCAGGCGCGATGTCCCTCACGCCGTGCGGCTCTCCGCTGCACAAGGAGTGCTGCGACAGAGACACTCCGCCGCCCGGCACGCCACCGCCGCCCTATCATACCAACACACAGGTGAGCTGATCATATCAGGCGCGATGTCCCTCACGCCGTGCGGCTCTCCGCTGCACAAGGAGTGCTGCGACAGAGACACTCCGCCGCCCGGCACGCCACCGCCGCCCTATCATACCAACACACAGGTGAGCTGATCATATCAGGCGCGATGTCCCTCACGCCGTGCGGCTCTCCGCTGCACAAGGAGTGCTGCGACAGAGACACTCCGCCGCCCGGCACGCCACCGCCGCCCTATCATACCAACACACAGGTGAGCTGATCATATCAGGCGCGATGTCCCTCACGCCGTGCGGCTCTCCGCTGCACAAGGAGTGCTGCGACAGAGACACTCCGCCGCCCGGCACGCCACCGCCGCCCTATCATACCAACACACAGGTGAGCTGATCATATCAGGCGCGATGTCCCTCACGCCGTGCGGCTCTCCGCTGCACAAGGAGTGCTGCGACAGAGACACTCCGCCGCCCGGCACGCCACCGCCGCCCTATCATACCAACACACAGGTGAGCTGATCATATCAGGCGCGATGTCCCTCACGCCGTGCGGCTCTCCGCTGCACAAGGAGTGCTGCGACAGAGACACTCCGCCGCCCGGCACGCCACCGCCGCCCTATCATACCAACACACAGGTGAGCTGATCATATCAGGCGCGATGTCCCTCACGCCGTGCGGCTCTCCGCTGCACAAGGAGTGCTGCGACAGAGACACTCCGCCGCCCGGCACGCCACCGCCGCCCTATCATACCAACACACAGGTGAGCTGATCATATCAGGCGCGATGTCCCTCACGCCGTGCGGCTCTCCGCTGCACAAGGAGTGCTGCGACAGAGACACTCCGCCGCCCGGCACGCCACCGCCGCCCTATCATACCAACACACAGGTGAGCTGATCATATCAGGCGCGATGTCCCTCACGCCGTGCGGCTCTCCGCTGCACAAGGAGTGCTGCGACAGAGACACTCCGCCGCCCGGCACGCCACCGCCGCCCTATCATACCAACACACAGGTGAGCTGATCATATCAGGCGCGATGTCCCTCACGCCGTGCGGCTCTCCGCTGCACAAGGAGTGCTGCGACAGAGACACTCCGCCGCCCGGCACGCCACCGCCGCCCTATCATACCAACACACAGGTGAGCTGATCATATCAGGCGCGATGTCCCTCACGCCGTGCGGCTCTCCGCTGCACAAGGAGTGCTGCGACAGAGACACTCCGCCGCCCGGCACGCCACCGCCGCCCTATCATACCAACACACAGGTGAGCTGATCATATCAGGCGCGATGTCCCTCACGCCGTGCGGCTCTCCGCTGCACAAGGAGTGCTGCGACAGAGACACTCCGCCGCCCGGCACGCCACCGCCGCCCTATCATACCAACACACAGGTGAGCTGATCATATCAGGCGCGATGTCCCTCACGCCGTGCGGCTCTCCGCTGCACAAGGAGTGCTGCGACAGAGACACTCCGCCGCCCGGCACGCCACCGCCGCCCTATCATACCAACACACAGGTGAGCTGATCATATCAGGCGCGATGTCCCTCACGCCGTGCGGCTCTCCGCTGCACAAGGAGTGCTGCGACAGAGACACTCCGCCGCCCGGCACGCCACCGCCGCCCTATCATACCAACACACAGGTGAGCTGATCATATCAGGCGCGATGTCCCTCACGCCGTGCGGCTCTCCGCTGCACAAGGAGTGCTGCGACAGAGACACTCCGCCGCCCGGCACGCCACCGCCGCCCTATCATACCAACACACAGGTGAGCTGATCATATCAGGCGCGATGTCCCTCACGCCGTGCGGCTCTCCGCTGCACAAGGAGTGCTGCGACAGAGACACTCCGCCGCCCGGCACGCCACCGCCGCCCTATCATACCAACACACAGGTGAGCTGATCATATCAGGCGCGATGTCCCTCACGCCGTGCGGCTCTCCGCTGCACAAGGAGTGCTGCGACAGAGACACTCCGCCGCCCGGCACGCCACCGCCGCCCTATCATACCAACACACAGGTGAGCTGATCATATCAGGCGCGATGTCCCTCACGCCGTGCGGCTCTCCGCTGCACAAGGAGTGCTGCGACAGAGACACTCCGCCGCCCGGCGGCACGCCACCGCCGCCCTATCATACCAACACACAGGTGAGCTGATCATATCAGGCGCGATGTCCCTCACGCCGTGCGGCTCTCCGCTGCACAAGGAGTGCTGCGACAGAGACACTCCGCCGCCCGGCACGCCACCGCCGCCCTATCATACCAACACACAGGTGAGCTGATCATATCAGGCGCGATGTCCCTCACGCCGTGCGGCTCTCCGCTGCACAAGGAGTGCTGCGACAGAGACACTCCGCCGCCCGGCACGCCACCGCCGCCCTATCATACCAACACACAGGTGAGCTGATCATATCAGGCGCGATGTCCCTCACGCCGTGCGGCTCTCCGCTGCACAAGGAGTGCTGCGACAGAGACACTCCGCCGCCCGGCACGCCACCGCCGCCCTATCATACCAACACACAGGTGAGCTGATCATATCAGGCGCGATGTCCCTCACGCCGTGCGGCTCTCCGCTGCACAAGGAGTGCTGCGACAGAGACACTCCGCCGCCCGGCGGCACGCCACCGCCGCCCTATCATACCAACACACAGGTGAGCTGATCATATCAGGCGCGATGTCCCTCACGCCGTGCGGCTCTCCGCTGCACAAGGAGTGCTGCGACAGAGACACTCCGCCGCCCGGCACGCCACCGCCGCCCTATCATACCAACACACAGGTGAGCTGATCATATCAGGCGCGATGTCCCTCACGCCGTGCGGCTCTCCGCTGCACAAGGAGTGCTGCGACAGAGACACTCCGCCGCCCGGCACGCCACCGCCGCCCTATCATACCAACACACAGGTGAGCTGATCATATCAGGCGCGATGTCCCTCACGCCGTGCGGCTCTCCGCTGCACAAGGAGTGCTGCGACAGAGACACTCCGCCGCCCGGCACGCCACCGCCGCCCTATCATACCAACACACAGGTGAGCTGATCATATCAGGCGCGATGTCCCTCACGCCGTGCGGCTCTCCGCTGCACAAGGAGTGCTGCGACAGAGACACTCCGCCGCCCGGCACGCCACCGCCGCCCTATCATACCAACACACAGGTGAGCTGATCATATCAGGCGCGATGTCCCTCACGCCGTGCGGCTCTCCGCTGCACAAGGAGTGCTGCGACAGAGACACTCCGCCGCCCGGCGGCACGCCACCGCCGCCCTATCATACCAACACACAGGTGAGCTGATCATATCAGGCGCGATGTCCCTCACGCCGTGCGGCTCTCCGCTGCACAAGGAGTGCTGCGACAGAGACACTCCGCCGCCCGGCACGCCACCGCCGCCCTATCATACCAACACACAGGTGAGCTGATCATATCAGGCGCGATGTCCCTCACGCCGTGCGGCTCTCCGCTGCACAAGGAGTGCTGCGACAGAGACACTCCGCCGCCCGGCACGCCACCGCCGCCCTATCATACCAACACACAGGTGAGCTGATCATATCAGGCGCGATGTCCCTCACGCCGTGCGGCTCTCCGCTGCACAAGGAGTGCTGCGACAGAGACACTCCGCCGCCCGGCACGCCACCGCCGCCCTATCATACCAACACACAGGTGAGCTGATCATATCAGGCGCGATGTCCCTCACGCCGTGCGGCTCTCCGCTGCACAAGGAGTGCTGCGACAGAGACACTCCGCCGCCCGGCACGCCACCGCCGCCCTATCATACCAACACACAGGTGAGCTGATCATATCAGGCGCGATGTCGCTTATATCGGCACGACGTCCCTAATATTGGCACGACGACCCTAATATTGGCACGACGACTCTAATGTCTGCATGACATGCCAAATATCAGTATGACGACCCTAAAATCGACTTGACGACCTTAATGTCGGCATGACGGCCCTAATGTTGACATGACGACCTTAATAACGGCAAGACGTCTCTAATATTGGCAAGACGTTTCTAATATCGGCAAGACGTTTCTAATATCGGCAAAACGTCCCTAATATCAGCAAGACGTCCCTAATATCGGTACGACGACCCTAATTTCTGCATGACGTCCCTAATATCGGCACGACGTCTCTAATATCGGCACTACGTCAATAATGTCGACTCCAGCCGGCATTAGGTTCTACAATCTTTATTCCATCAGGACTTTTTTGACTTCAGTTTGCTAAACTCGTTAAAAAATAAAAGGACTAACTTGGAACGAAATTGAAAGAAACAATAAAATAATAATTAGGGGTCTGGTGTAGTAGTAGCTATACTAAACCGGACAAACCGCTAGATAGTCAAAATACAAATGTCAAAACGGCCTTTTATTTTGTGACAACTTTATACAGTCTGTGTCGAAAATGTCAGGTAACCAAGGTCTAATGATTATTTTTCTCGTTCCAGCCATGTGCAGATCCACAAAGAGCCATCATATCAATGGAAGAAGACGATTCACCCGCGTCTGTGAGTTAAAAATACATTTGTTTCAACACCTAAATACAGCATTCCAAAATTACTAAACCTCGTGTCACGTCTTGTTTATCAACTATAGTGCGTTGCGACGCGCGTTGTCGCTCGACGACGCTCTCATTAGCGCGTATCACAGTGCTGGAACAGTTCAGAGACTTTTGAACATTCGTGAATGGCGCTCGATCACGACAGCTGACGCGTCACTGCGCGCGATTAAGGCCTACTGTACAAAGGACGCGTAGCTTCACAGACGCGTATTTGTCATTATACGCTTTGTGTACGCCTGCTCACAGCTTACATACAAAACTATGATACTCCGTCAACAAAGCGGCAACGACGTGTTTCACAAATTAGTCGTTATAGTAGGATTGTATAATAATCCTATTTTAAATGGTTGCCCCAGACCGATTGTTGATGTTGTTGTAGCCCATAATTTTTTTTTTAGTAGTCTAAGTATAAACTTATAGTCTTTTCGCGTTAAGAAAATAGTGACTCATCAGTGCAACTGTAAAGTAAAGGCGTATTCATTTATATTAAAACAACTTTTTATTACCTACACAGTATTGTTAAATATACTCGTAATTATCAAAAACTTATTATTTTTAATCATAATTGTCAGAATTTTCACTTTTATTTTTACGAATAGGTGGTATTCATTTTTTTAATTGACAATAATCGTGTCCGTACTGTCTGAAGGGCTTACTTCAGCAGGGCAATGAACACGACTTTCTAATTTGCTATGTTCAAGGGTCTTGGCTAAGCTGAGTGACGACAATGAGTCACTATTTTCTTAACGCGAACACAGTATACTTCAGCCCGTAACAAGTGCTATTGCTCGATTATGTTTCCAAACTTTGCTTGATTTCAAACATAATCAGTTCTGAATCCAGTTTAGTAGTTTAGATCGATTATGATTCTATCAGAAACATTTCGTTTTCCAGGACACATCAACGTACTCAGGTTTATTCTCAAACCTGCGCTCCGTACGGGAATCCAAGGCGCGGACGGCAGTACTGCTCAACTGGCTGCTAGGAGAAAGAAGGTAAATATTTCTTTTAACATACAAATTGAAGATGTCAGTAAGCGGACAAATTTATAGCAGCTTTAATGTTCGGTTAGGGATCAATAAAAACATGGAATTTTAAGTGATTTTTATTCGTTGTAGCAGTGGTGCCATTGTTTTAACAATAAATAAGGTACTGTAGTAACATCTATGGCGCCACATAAGAACTAAACTACGAAATCCTACATCGCGCATTTAGAGTTCTCTGCGCGATTTGAACATTCCGTTGTTTACAGCCCGAATTTATCTATCGGGTAGTAAATGATAAATGATATTTATTTTGCAAATAGGTTTAAAAAAACACTTTTTTTTCGTCATTTTATACTAAATGAGGCCGGTGTTTCCTAGCTGACTACCCTGAGAAGAAACACCGAAACAAACTCAGGGTCAAAGTCTCTTTTAAAGTCCATACAGTAAATATGTAATGGTCAAATGACATGAGAACCATGCAGATTGCTTAAAACTAGACGTACCACCCATTATGACTGGCCTGTGGTCTAGTGGTTAGTGGTCCTGACTGCTATGCCGGAGGTCGTGGGTTCGATTCCCACTCAGGACAAATGTTTGTGTGATGAGCACGATCATTTGTTCTATGTCTGGGTGTAATTTATCTATAATATGTATGTATTTAGGAATATATAAGTATGTTTATCAGTTGTCTGGTACTCATAACACAAGCTCTGCTTAGCTTGAGACTAGATGGCGTGTGATAGTTGTGGAATATTATTATTATAGACAACCTTTAAAACTCCATTCCTTTAACAGTCCAGTTTAGCTCGTCAAATAGATCGCGTTGAAAACTCGTGGTAGGGCTCCTGGTCGGAGGATCCTTCCTTTTCAACGGAGGTGTGTGGGACTTCCGACACTTTGTTCCACATAACTCTAAAGTAGTAATGAATAGTTGAACATAGGAATGTATATCCCCAGATGCGCGTGCGCGTGCCTGCTGCTGGTGCTGACGGACGGCTACCGCTCGGCGAGCGGCGTGCACACGCACACGCTGCGCCGCTGGGCCTACGAGATACACTCCACCTTCTTAGTGCCCAACGCGGTGGGTACTCATTTCTTTTAATAATCATTATAATAATAACTAGCTGATTCGGCGAACTTCGTACCGCCTATCCTACTCTACCCAACTCTATCCTACTCTACTTTACTCTACCCTACTCTACCCTACTCTACCCTACTCTACCCTACTCTACCCTACTCTACCTACCCTACTAAAAAAAAAAATAAAAAAAAAAGTATCCTATGTCCGTCTCCTGTTTCTAAGCTACCTCCCCACCAACTTTCAGCCAAATCGGTTCAGCCGTTCTTGAGTTATAAATAGTGTAACTAACACGACTTTCTTTTATATATATAGATTTTCATGTGTATAACATAGGTAGTGAATACCGTTCTTAAATTAAAGTTCATAGGTCGCTATGTTATGTCAAGAAGCGTACAAATATTGCATGCGAAATAAAAGTACAATACTAATCATGTGAACGGCAAACACAACTTATTTGGTAGGCATGCGATGAATAATGAAACAAAAAAATAAAAGAGTGTGTGTACTTATGTACACGCGTTAGAAGTTATACTTCTTTGGCGTATGGAAAAATATGAAATTGATTTAATAAAAACACCAAAATAATATTTATTTATTCACACTGTTTAATTGTACTCTTACGAAACACGTGTTCTAAATATAAAAATACTAGAATATACAACTTGAACATAGTTATCAATTTTCATGCATGCCACCTAGACCTAACTTCACGATGTAGAATTTAGGTGTCGGTGTGCGCGCGCATCGTAAAAATTCACTCTCATCATTTTTCTCTATCGCGCCAAAAGAAGTATAACTTCAAAAAAAATATAAATAAGATTTTAGAGCTTCTCGTTGATGTTTGAAAGCACATGATTGTTGGAACAAAATTATAGACACAGGGAGATTTTAAGAGTGGTTGATAATTCATTCATCCAATGACATCTCTCGCCCTTGGGCGGAACGCGAGGGCGTGTCAAACTTTAACTGACTAAAACCCACTCCTAATTGCCTTGCATTCCAGGGCCGGGTTTTCCTTTCAGAAGCGGACCCATGGCCCCAGTAGGCTTCGACCCTGTTTGACCCTACGGTTTGCTGACATCTTCTTGAGGCGCGCGTTGAACACTACGCGCCGTCGACGACTTGGGCTTAGTCCGGACGGTTACCGGATGATCGGACGGACAGCTACACATTGCTCGCCGTCTGCAAGCCCGGACTTAACTAACATTAGAAAACAATTTTCTTTTCTTTCTATCAAATATGAACACCTATGCTATATAAAGTATAAACTTTAAAAAGTATAATCATCTTGTCAGATTGAAAGTTATAATAGTAATAGCAGCATGCGATCACTTTCGATATCACAGTATTCATAGCTCATTCATCCAATGTTTGCAGTTAATATTGTTATTATTTTCATTTTGAGGTTTTAAGTAATTAATTGGATTTTGTTTTTGTATTTCACAGGCTCTACAGTTGAGTGGTGTAGATGAGAACATGGCGAATGAAATCGAACATGTTTTAGTTAATGGTAAATATTGACTTCTTTTATTATTTATTAATATTATAGGAAGATTGAAAGTTTATTTAAACAGATGAGTATCTAATAATTTGGAGGTATGCGGGACAGAGAGTAAAGTCCCGCAAACCTCCGTTGAAAAGGGAGTATCCTCTGATCAGACGGGATGTTGTGTCTGGTGGGCAACTGCTCGATAGATGATTTTGGGCTGTTCTATATGTTTTAATCGCGTGGAGAATTTTGATTGCGCGATGCAGGATTAGTTCTTATGTGATGCTATAGATGTCGCTACAATAATATAGAATAAATGTTGGGAGCCGCGTAAAAGCGATCTGATAGTGATTTTTTGTTTTTGATCATGCTCGCTTTTTATGTAATTGTTTGTATATAAATTTGAATATTGCAAAATTTCCCATTCCGGATTGTGGTTGCTTCTCGTTTTTGTGAGTACTAAGCTTTAGAGTAATTGATGACGGAAGAATTTGGAACCGAATCGGTTGTGTTGATAGCGGACGGTCGAATTTGTATGTATTTGAATTATCTTGCATTGACGTGCAATTTTGGTAAATGTAAATGATGTTAGACGCTTGAAGAAAATTAGCGTGATTAGTTCAGGGTTGACAAGTGACGTCTTCTTGAGAATCTTCGACGAAAAGAAAATATAATTCAAGGAGGCGGCGAGCTAGAGCTGGGGGCGCCGCGCGGGGGGGGGGGGCGTGCTGCCGCGCGCCTTACTACATTTACCCTTATGTTCATATGTGTTTTATTTTATACTAGCGATCCGCTCCGGCTTCGCACGGAAACTATAAATCTTTGTGATTATCGACTATAATATTATACACGTAAACCATAAATTCCTCTATCTATTAATTAAACATAAAAAGAGATTCAGACGTTTATTTTATATTATTTATATTATCGTATGTCTACAAACAGATAGACGCGAATGGGGAACTTTTATTACGTAAGAATAATTATAGCTTCCACCAACGGATTCGCCCACGTGAAAGTAAAGAAAAACATATAGTTTACCCATATGCCAAATTCATTCAAGTATTTGAACGTAAAAAAGTAACAAACACAACAAGAAAATAAGTCGAAAGAATCGCACTTATAATAATTTAATTAATCGATATAAACAATGCCACTATTTAAAATAAAATTACAATATCGTATTAGGTGTAATATTGTAAATTTTTGAAATAAATAATTAGTCAGAATTTATGAAAAATGGACTATCTATCAGCCATCTTTCATTGATGTTACATGTATAAAACAGAATTAGCCCTGCACCCCAATCGCTATAATTAGCGAAATCTGGTACTACAGGTACACCACCGAGAATAAGAGCCAGGTGGATGATGAAACTGGGTTTTTCCCTTTCTAAATATTTTAATAATACACTTTTTCTTCTCAGAATTCGACAAAGAAGAGCTCCTCCGCAACGTGTTCCGCAAGGCGCGACAAAGAGCGAAGGACGAGCTCAGCCAACAGCTCACGGAGTTCCAAGTGAAGAGGCAGGTCGGGCTCGGCACGCTGTACGGGCCCGAGGACAGCGTCATCGACAAGTGTGACGTGGATAAGGCACAGGTATCATAATATTACTTGTATACATTGAGAGAGCGAAGGACGAGCTCAGCCAACAGCTCACGGAGTTCCAAGTGAAGAGGCAGGTCGGGCTCGGCACGCTGTACGGGCCCGAGGACAGCGTCATCGACAAGTGTGACGTGGATAAGGCACAGGTATCATTATATTACTTGTATACATTGAGAGAGCGAAGGACGAGCTCAGCCAACAGCTCACGGAGTTCCAAGTGAAGAGGCAGGTCGGGCTCGGCACGCTGTACGGGCCCGAGGACAGCGTCATCGACAAGTGTGACGTGGATAAGGCACAGGTATCATTATATTACTTGTATACATTGAGAGAGCGAAGGACGAGCTCAGCCAACAGCTCACGGAGTTCCAAGTGAAGAGGCAGGTCGGGCTCGGCACGCTGTACGGGCCCGAGGACAGCGTCATCGACAAGTGTGACGTGGATAAGGCACAGGTATCATTATATTACTTGTATACATTGAGAGAGCGAAGGACGAGCTCAGCCAACAGCTCACGGAGTTCCAAGTGAAGAGGCAGGTCGGGCTCGGCACGCTGTACGGGCCCGAGGACAGCGTCATCGACAAGTGTGACGTGGATAAGGCACAGGTATCATTATATTACTTGTATACATTGAGAGAGCGAAGGACGAGCTCAGCCAACAGCTCACGGAGTTCCAAGTGAAGAGGCAGGTCGGGCTCGGCACGCTGTACGGGCCCGAGGACAGCGTCATCGACAAGTGTGACGTGGATAAGGCACAGGTATCATTATATTACTTGTATACATTGAGAGAGCGAAGGACGAGCTCAGCCAACAGCTCACGGAGTTCCAAGTGAAGAGGCAGGTCGGGCTCGGCACGCTGTACGGGCCCGAGGACAGCGTCATCGACAAGTGTGACGTGGATAAGGCACAGGTATCATTATATTACTTGTATACATTGAGAGAGCGAAGGACGAGCTCAGCCAACAGCTCACGGAGTTCCAAGTGAAGAGGCAGGTCGGGCTCGGCACGCTGTACGGGCCCGAGGACAGCGTCATCGACAAGTGTGACGTGGATAAGGCACAGGTATCATTATATTACTTGTATACATTCAAATTGCCCGAGATAGGAGCGGCCAGCCACGTGCCCGCGCGCCTCCCGCGCCCGCGCTACATTTGGACAACAAACTAGTGCGCCTCACCATCAACGATTGCATCACTGCTTACCATCAGGTGGGATCGCAGTCAAGCTCTAGTATATATCAAATAATAAAAAAAAGCAACTTGGATCGAGTACGCGCGCGTCTCTAATAAACATTTTGGTTTCGCTTGCCGCCGTTCGGATATCCTGAATAAACCTATTGTACAATAGTTCGTCCGTTTCACTCAACAACCATCCCCAACAGAAACTATAGCTTTCTAATATGAATGCCATTGTAACAGCGCTTTAAGAGCGTCCAACCCGGTATAAACTTTTATACAACCGCTCTTTCGTGATCATGACGTTGTATACACAGATACATATACTGTGGATATTATCTAGCTTTCTATTGAAATCAAATCATAAAGAGTGATGAGAGAATCTCGAACAAAATTTTGCTGGCATATTTTTTTAGGGTCAAGTGATGAAAAATATACAAAAGTACCTATATAGATTAAATTAAAAATTAAAATCTAAAAATTTTGTCGTAGACATTATTAATAATAAAATCCTGTTATCAAAGATGTTGAATTCCAGTTTAAAGTTGATGAAATTACGTATACTATGTCAATAATACCTACCTACCTATATACCTTTTGAATTTTAAAAATCAATAAACGCATGTTTGTACAAACGACAAGAAGGTATGTCATAATATTTTTTTATAAGTCATTAGACTGGATGAAAGTTGAAATGTTTTAATGCTTTTGGTGATGTTGCTATACTCGAATTACACTACGATGCCATAAATATCATTATAACCACTAAATTTTATGCACAAACAGTTATTTTTATGTTTATTGTCTTATGCAGAAATGTATTTCGTAAGTATATTAATGCAATACATAAAGCAAAGTATACTATGTTACTTGACCAAGATTTATTAGTGGCAACATTAAAAGTGCAGATGTCAAACCAGCAAAAAAAAAACTAAGCCGTGATTTATTTATTATTGCAAAAAATCTAATCTATTTAGGTTTTCAATTATGACGATTTTTTTGCGATACTTAGACTGGCCATTAGCTTGATTTGATAAAACTTAATACTCAATACTCAATACTCAATATTTTATTGCATTCCATATTATGTACATAGGTGGTATAAAATATTGTCAAGATAAATATGGACCCTGTCGGGCACAGCAAAGTTAGAAGAGAGGATGGCGGCAAAGTAACAATTAATGGAATTAATTATTGTAGGTAGATCAAATATATGTATATTATTATGTATGTGTTTATGTATTGGTAGATTGTGTCAGATTATTTAATTTTTGTTTTTGTCATCTTTATTATTAAATTATGTATGTATATATTTAAATTAGATTGTGTATGCATATTATTATTATTATGTCTATTGTATAAGTAATTGTAAATTATGTCAAATATTTTATTTATTTTTATCGTCATTATTAGTAAATTGTTAGGTAAATTTTGTCAGGTATTTTTATTTATTTTTATTCTCGTCATTATTAAATTATATATTCATTTAAGTCAATTATGTATATTTATTATTAATATGTCCGTGTGTAAGAATTGATAAATTATGTCAGGTACTTTTATTTATTTTTCATCGTCATTATTATTAAATTATTTTATTATTTAAGTATCTGGGAATTTATATTTAATTAAATTTTCTATTTTTCATACTATATTATATTAACTATATTTAATAAATGTCATTACAGAAACTTTGGTGAATAATAATATTGAAAAAAATTAAAAATAAATTATTTTCCGATCGACTTATCATCTAAAAATTCCTTTACTGAGTAGTATGACTTAGCTTCTAGAAATTCTTTCAATTTATTGATAAATATATTTGTTTTTCTTACTTCTCTAATTTCATTTGGCAGTTTGTTATAAATTTTAGCGGACATTACTAAAGGACTGGTTGAGTGCATTTTTAATCGGGATCGAGGTATGTTTACTTTGTTTCTATTGTGTCGAGAAGTGTATCTTCTTTGTGTTTCTTCACAATTTGTGTAAAAATCTGGGTGTTTTCTGACAAATTTACATAACTCTAAGATATATAAACAGGGAAGTGTGAGTATTTTGTGTTTTAGGAAGTGTGGTTGGCAACTTTCTGTTTGTTCTATATTGGTTATTATTCGAATTAACTTTTTTTGCAAAATAAATATGGTCTGCGAATCAGTACTGTTACCCCACATCATGACCCCATAGCTAAGCCATGCTTGGGCATATGCATAGTAAGTAGTAAGTGCAGTTTGCAGGTTGGTAGTTTTTTTTATTTCGCGAAGGGCGTATGAAAATTTTGATAATTTTGCTCTTATTTTCTGTATATGGGATTTCCAGTTTACATGGGTATCTATAGACAAACCAAGGAGAGTAAACTCGTTTACTTGTTCTAATTTTGTATTATTATATATAAAATTTAATTTTAATGGTGCTTTTTGATGGGGATGAAAAGTAATTAATTTTGTTTTTGTGAAGTTGATTTCTAGGTTATGGTTATTCATCCAGTTTACAGTTGTAGAGAGAAGGGAATTTAATTTGGCGTTTATATTGTCATCTTTTTGGCATGATGTGAGTAGAGATATATCGTCCGCGAACAAAACACATGGGCTTTTTATAATTTTAGGTAGGTCATTAATATAAATAAGGAATAATAAACAGCCTATAACACTCCCTTGGGGGATTGATGCATTAACTGCTTTTCTGTCAGACCTTATTTTTATTAATTCGTTTGTGGTTTTGTCGAAATATTCTATTTCTACCAACTGTATCCTATCCTTTAGGTATGATGCAAACCATTCATGAGCTTTTCCTCGTATTCCTATCCCATATAGCTTATCTAATAATATTTTAAATTGTACTTTATCATAGGCTTTAGACATATCAAGTAGCATACCTACGGCATATTTTTTGTTATTAATAACAGATAGAGCCTCTTGTACGTATTTGTAGATTGCTAACGTTGTAGATCTATTTTTACGGAAGCCGTTCTGGCAGTCGTCAAATATTTTATTTTTTTCACAGAAAGAGTATACGCGGTTGCACATAGCCTTTTCAAAGATTTTAGACGCAGTTGGTAACAACGCGATTGGGCGATAGTTACTAGGGTCAGTTTTAGAATTTTTCTTGTGTATGGGTTTTATGAGTGCGTTTTTAAGTTGATCTGGAAAACTTCCCTCATCAAACGATTGGTTAATTAGTTTATAAAATGGTAGGGTTAGTTCATCTGCACATTGCTTTAGTAGAAATGGGGAAAGTTCGTCTACTCCAAAGCTCTTTTTATTTTTTAAATTTTTTATTATTCGATTTACTTCATGAGGATCAACAGGGCTGAGAAATATGGAGTTTTCTGTGGGGTACATCACAGGGGCTCCTTTTGCTGGTGAGATATTTTCCCCGATAGAAGCAAAAAAGTTATTAAAAATATTAGCTATTTGCTTAGGTTCTGTTATCAAGTTATCATTTTTGTGTAATTTTATATTATTTTTTTCCCTTTCCATTGGTTTATTTGTTCTTTCGTTTATTAAATTCCACATAGTTTTTACTCTATTTGTTGACTTTTTCATTCTATTTATATATTGTAGTCTTTTTGCTGTCGTTACAGATTGCTTTAGGGTTTTTTCGTATTTTTTATAATATTTTAATAATATGGGATTTTTTGTTTTAGTGGTAAGTATTTTAAGTAGTCTTTTGTTTTTGCAAGATAATTTGATACCCTTTGTAAGCCAATACTTTTTAAATGTTGTTTTTATTTTTATCTTCTGTAGTGGGATACATAAATTTAAAATTTTATTTAAGGTATTAGCAAATGCAATGTAGTTTTCATTTATATTTTTATTTGGTTGTATTATTTCATTCCAATTTTGTTTTTTTAATTCTGATTTAAAATTTTCAACATTTTGTGTATTATATAATCTTTTTTTCACGAACCAGTGTTGTTTTTTATTACTGTTGCTAGGTAATTTCGTGTGAAAGATGGTTGCACAGTGGTCTGAAAACCCTAATTCTTCTACGGTGGTATTATTATATCCATTATTAAAATTTGTAAAAATTAGGTCTAAACATGTCGAGGTAGTTTGTGAGATACGTGTGGGGACTTTGATATGTTGTATGAATTTATGTTCCAACATTAGATCCAAGAACAAGTTAGTTTTTAAACAGCTATCTAATATATTTATATTTAAATCTCCTCCCAGTATTACATTATGTTTTGAATATTTTTTATTAATATAATACAACATTTCTTTTAATTGGCGAGTAAATACTTCCTCCTCTCTTCTATTCCAATAAATTGTAACTATAACTACATTCTCATTAGGTAATTCTATTGCACATAGTTCTATACAATACTCAACAGACATATTACCAATATCACAAATTTCTCTATACTCGAGATGATTTTGTAACAAGATACATACACCGCCACCTCCTCGAGCACGACGACAGTAGGATGCAGCAATTTTGTAGCCAGTAAACTGTAAGTTACTTAATTTTTCTGGTGACAGCCAAGTTTCACATAAACATATAGCGTTATACATTGGTTTTTCATGAATGAAGGTCTCAAGTAGATGTTGTTTGTTATATATGCTTTGTATGTTTTGATATAAAATATTAAAATGTTGTTCTGTGGTCTCGAAAAGTATTATTATTATTAGTATTATTAGTATAATCGTCATTTGTTTTGTTCCACTCGCCAACACTCGAGTCAATTGTTTTACTTAAATTTTCAAACATGTTAGTCATACCATAATGATTAAGAGCCCCATTTCTCTGCGAAAACATACTACAGTCATATGTCAAATCCAAGTTAGAATCAAATAACCAGGCGTATTCATGGGTACACACGTCCAAATATAACATATTATTGAATGTTTCTATTCTACAGTTGTACATAAAAGAATGTTTAAATTTAAAAGTAGGTAGACATAATATGATATTAGTATGTTGGATTTTTGATAGGGTTTCACGTATATTAATAACTAAGTTGTAATAATTGTTTGTGCGCCGAAAGTCTTCTTCACCTATGAAAATTAGGCAGTAGTCATCCCATGTATAGTTTTTAACCTTAATCTCGATGTCAGTAATGAGTTTCATTATTCCACAGTATGGTGTCAAATAATGGCATATTTCGTAGTCTGGAAAAGTTTTTTCAGCTAATGTTAGAACTTTATTTGTTTTATTACTGTTTAAAATGCATAGTTTATGTTTTCCTGATTTGATATTTTGGTTACTCTTGATTTCGCTATTTACTGACACAGACTGTGCAAGAGGTATTTTTGATGGTGAATCCGAAAGCTCAATTGTTCTCTTCTCGATATCCAAAAATTTTTGTTTTTGTTTTTTATTGGAAGTATGATGTGGTGTTGTAGATTTTTTGTTTTTGTTCGGTGTACTTAGATCATTCATTAATTTTTTCGTTGCTTTATTTACAATTTCATGTTTACTTGTCATGTCCTTAATAGATTTTTTTAGTTCCGTGTTTTCTATAGATAGATTGTTTATTTCTTCGTGTGCTATGCTTAATTCTGTTTGTAGTTCCTCTATTTGTTGTTTTAGTTTTTGTACTTCATCGTTTTGTTCACCTGACATATCTGGCAGGCTATTTGTGCTGCCATCTATTGTCGAGTTACTCGATTCAACCTCTGTTATTGATTCTGACACTGTGCGCGTTCTGTTCCTTCGAAAAGTTATATTGTCAAAGAAACTCATATTACGACTATTAATATTCCTTCAACAGAGATAATTTAATAATTCGTTACTAAATATCTAAAAAACATTCAGAATCAGAAAAAGAATTCGAATTTTTGTAGTTTGCACGGGATTCGAACTCAGGTCCACTTACGTGCGTCGTCTATAAAATGCTCATACATTAACCACTCGGTCAATCAGTCATTGATCGATGTATCTAAAATTTGTGATCGTTTCTTTAAACACTGATATCGTAAGTTGTCCGATGTTTTTAAAGTCCAAAGTCCAATCCTTTGTTTGAAAAACGTAGTGGTGAATGACAGTTAATTTAAAGTTTTGGTTTTTTTCCGTCGTATTTCTAGTCACTGTTTACACTTTTGTTAAGTCTAGATTATGAATTTAACACTGCACTGATTGTATTTACACTTTTCCAAGTTTTAAGTGTTTAAGTTTATATTTTTAACGTAAAATCACCCTATTGTTGAAAGTTTTTTAACTTTTTAATGTGGCAAGATTTAGTTTAGATAACACTTCCACACTATGTTTATACTTTATGTTTTAATATTATAACAGTTTTGGAAGAAATATCATTATTTTACTATTATTTTTAGAAAATTATAAAATTGCTGTCAGATCTCACTGTTTACTTGACGGCAGCGCCATCTCCATTCTACTTAGTAAATTATTTCACCGGTATGTATCATGGTGACGTATAGTATGTGGACACTTCATCATTTCATGAACAATTTCCTTGCCGTTGTTCTTTGTGTAAAAATAATCCATTAAAGAAAATCTATAAATCTGTTATTATGCGTGAACTTTAGCCATTTATAATCTACTCAACTGCCTCGACCAATTATTCACTGTGGAAGTTTACAAAAAATTATGACGGACCACAAACAGCCAAACCTCCTTTAAAAATAAACGGAGGATGGGCGCGTACATCACAAGACAAGGCAGAAACATTTGCCCAGTTCTAAGCAAATGTATTTTGCCCAAATGAGGCTAGTGACACGGACACTGAAAAACAAGTGGATGATATTATTAATCAAGACCTGCAAATGTCGCCACCGCCAATCCCAATTACTGTGCGCCAGGTCTGGAGAGCAATCAACAAAGAACTTAAGGACAAGAAGGCTCCCGGATTTGACCTTATCACGAAGGAAATACTACTTCATCTCCCAAAGAAAGCTGTAGTATTCATTACAATGCTCTTTAATGGCATATTAAGAACACAGTACTTTCCCAAACTCTGGAAGGTATCCCAGATCCTAATGATCCACAAAATGGGAAAACCGGCTAACGAAGTCACCTTACAGACCTATTAGCTTGCTGCCAATCCTATCTAAGGTGTTCGAGAAACTATTACTACATAGAATCCTACCTGAACTTAAGAAAAATAATATAATTCCGCACCACCAGTTTGGCTTTAGGCAGCAACACTCAACTGTAGAGCAAGTCCTCAGAGTAGTAGATAAGATAAGAAAAACATTAGAGGAGAAACAGTATTGCTTTTCAGCCTTCTTGGACGTGCAACAGGCTTTTGATAGAGTCTGGCACAAGGGCCTGCTTTGCAAAATCAAGAAGACCTTACCTCATAGCTACTATTTACTATTTGAGTCCTACCTCTCTGAAAGAATATTCCAAGTGAAAGAAGCTGAGTCCACCTCTAAGTTCTACCAAATACAAGCAGGTGTGCCACAGGTTTCAGTACTCGGACCTGTGCTATATGTAATATACACGTCTGACCTACCAGAGGAGGAGGATGTAACTACCGCCACATTCGCCGACGATACCGCCAACTTAGCCAGCGACAAGGACCCTAAAACAGCAACACAAAAACTACAAAAAAGTCTTGACAACATCACTAAGTGGCTTAAGCAATGGAGAATAAAGGCCAGCGCATCAAAATCTGTACATGTAACCTTCACACTGCGCAAAGGAAATTGTCCTGCTGTACAAATGGAAAACTACACGCTTCCTCACCATGACAACATACGTTATCTTGGCCTCCACTTAGATCGACGTTTAACATGGAGTCACCATATCAAAACCAAGAGGCAAGAACTCAAAATTCGATACAACCATCTGTCATGGCTACTGGGTCGAAACAGTAAGCTATCTGTGGATAACAAATTACTCATATACAAGAGTATACTAAAACCTGTCTGGATGTATGGCTTACAGCTCTGGGGCAGTGCTAGCGACTCCAACATTCTAATAATTCAACGAATGCAGAACATGATCCTTAGAAACCTTTGCAATGTCTCATGGTTCATCACCAACACTGAAATTCACCAACATCTCAGGATGAGCACTGTGAAGGAGGAAATTCACAGAGCTGGGGAAGTATACCTCAGGAGGCTTGAAAGACATCCCAATGCATTAGCTGTAAGGCTGACAACTCGAAGCTACAAAAAAAGGCTAAAGAGGAAAGACATTTTGACCGTATAGATTAATATGGCCCACTGAAGAGGAGATGCCTTTACTGAAAAACACACTCAAAGCGACAACATCTCACAACACATCTGCTTATAGCAACAGCTGATTGCAGATAAAAGAGAAGAAAAAAAAATAAAAATAAAAATAATCTACTCATAAATTAAAAACTTAAAAAAAAAACATAACTATAGAAACCTTGCAGTTACACATTTAATAAAAATTCTGAATAAGTTTAAAAAAAGAAACGTATTTCCTGAAAAAAAAATTGTGAAATATTCGAATGAATGACGGAATTACCGAATGCCAACAGAGCGTTACGGTGTTATCTCGTTGCATAGTTACGTTGGATGAACCAACAAGTTTTTAAAACATGCTCAACAAATATTTTTTTCATTCATATTCCCTATTGAAAAATCAGCCAAGAAGAGTCCTTAGGACTACTACGATTATTAAGAGGAACTCATAAAAGTAACATGCTCGCCAATTGCGTGTCGCCTACACGCTGATTGTACGTGGATTACGTTGTCTGGCTGACAGTTTCCATGCAGTTATTTCAACTACATATAAAAAAACCGGGCAATTGCGAGTCGGACTCGCGCAATGAGGGTCCGTACAAACTTACCTATAAAAACAGTTTTATTTCCGAATTGAGTCTCAAAGATTTTTACGAATCGCAAAAAAGTTTTTTTTATTTTGGTACGTCAATACAAATTAAAAAAAAATTCCTATACTTATGATATGAGACCTTGCTTTATGCCAAATTTCAGGATTCTAGGAGAACGGGAAGTATACCCTATGAATTTTGATTCCCTTGAGACTGTCGAAATATACGTTTTTTGCAACAGAAACGGCCGTATCTTTTTATTTCGTTAACTTACAAGTTTGATTTTTTCACAGCTTCAAGGGACCTGAGAATATGGTTTTAATTTCAACTCGATACCTCCATGCGTTCCCGAGATAAAGGGTCTTGACAGACAGACAGACAGACAGACGGACAACAAAGTAAGGGTTCCGTTTTTTTCTTTTGAGGTACGGAACCCTAAAAATGTATCCAAATTGAAATTTTTTATCTGGCATGCATTTCATGTGCTATCCGTCTGTTTAGATTCTAAAATAACTCGTTTGAATTTGCTTTTTCAAAATGGGTTTTGATTTCTGAATTTTCAAAACTAGATTTCATGGGTTCCGTACTCGAAGAGTAAAAACGGGACCCTATCACTAAGATTCCACTGTCCGTCTGTCTGTTTCCAGGCTGTATCTAATGAAACGTGATAGCTAGACAGTTGAATTTTTCACAGATGTATTTCTGTTGCCGCTATAACCACAAATACTAAAAACAGAATAAAATAAATATTCAACTAGGGCACCCATACAACAAGTTTGTTTTCTTATTTTTTTTTGCCGTTTCTTGCTCGATGTTAGTAACGGCAACAGAACCCTTCATGCACGAGTCCGACTCGCACTTGGCCGGTTTTCTTTTAGTATTTATTATTAGTTTACTGTTGTGGAGTTTGTCAACCAATGGTGGTGACTCAAGTTTCATTTCTACAATTTCCTTTGTATTTCTAGTCTATTCGCGTTAAGAAAATAGTGACTCATCAGTGCAACTGCAAAGTAAAGGCGTATTCATACTGGGGTAAAAATTTTTCCATTAAATTATTTTAAAATCTATTTAGAATTGACTGAATTTATTCTTTTATTTTTACTAATAGATTCAGCATTATTTTTTTATATTATGGGAACCTAACTCTGATAGCTAGACCTTGGTTCCCGGGATGTGTACTCGATCAAATAAAACCATATGCGTCGCAGTAATAATTTATATTTCTCTTTGCTTTGTACTACTACTACTTCAACTGGTCATTGTGAACAACACGGCTTTCTATTTTACTATGATCTAATTGGTCAATGCGTGTGGCTAAGTTGATTGGCAACGATTAGTCACTATTTTCTTAACTCGAATACACTAGTGTGGATTTTTCATCCAAGTTTTTGTTGACAAATTTGAACATTACTGACACATATTTTCACCTTTCTTCCTCCAGGAGCTGGTAGTAGTCGAGCAGCTTATGTGCGGACAGTTGCGCAGCTTGTGTGCGGCGGGAGGCGCGGCGTGCGCGGCTCGTGCGGGCGCGGCGGCACATCACGACGCGCACGCTACTCTCATGGCCGCACTCATCGCGGCCGCGCTGTGTCTGCACTGCAGGTAATACTGTTAGTAGTCGAGCAGCTGATGTGCAGACAGCTGCGCAGCTTGTGTGCGGCGGGCGGCACATCACGACGCGCACGCTACTCTCATGGCCGCACTCATCGCGGCCGCGCTGTGTCTGCACTGCAGGTAATACTGTTAGTAGTCGAGCAGCTGATGTGCAGACAGCTGCGCAGCTTGTGTGCGGCGGGCGGCACATCACGACGCGCACGCTACTCTCATGGCCGCACTCATCGCGGCCGCGCTGTGTCTGCACTGCAGGTAATACTGTTAGTAGTCGAGCAGCTGATGTGCAGACAGCTGCGCAGCTTGTGTGCGGCGGGCGGCACATCACGACGCGCACGCTACTCTCATGGCCGCACTCATCGCGGCCGCGCTGTGTCTGCACTGCAGGTAATACTGTTAGTAGTCGAGCAGCTGATGTGCAGACAGCTGCGCAGCTTGTGTGCGGCGGGCGGCGGAAGGTAGTTCAACGACGGATGCAGGACTAAAACTCATTAGCCACATTGTGGAAGCCTGAGAGAATTCCCAGGATACAATCGGTATATTCTATGACATGTCAAAACCATTTGACTGCGTTGACCATAATACTCTGATCTGCAAATTACGTAATGGTGTTCACGAATTCCGTAATGGTGTTAACCATTACGGAATTCGTGGACAAGCTGTTGATCTGTTGTTTTCTTATTTATCTTAAAGACAGCAAAAACTAACCCTTAGTGTGGCGCCGTCCTCAGGGTCTTTAGTTAAGATGGGCGTGCCTCAGGGTTCATTTCTTGGCCCTTTTTTTTTCTATTTTATACACCGTGTCTCAGACTTCGTACGTGTGCCATGGATCTAGTATGTGATTCGGAACTTCTCAGTGGTGAAATATTTCATCGGCGTTTAAAAATAAATCCATACTCTTTTATTTTAAAGTGTACAAAATCGTTATTCTAATCGACCCCGATGATTTAATTGAAAAGTAAATAATTCACTTCGCAATATTCACCTACTTTTTACCAATTTTTTTTGGTGAATTCCGTGTAATAAGGACCAGATTACTACGGATTTTCCTTAATTACAAAAACGTATCAATCTCATCAGTAATACTTCATCATATTAATTTAAAGCTGAAGAGTTTGTTTCGTTGAACGCACTAATCTCAAGAACTTCTAGTTCGAATTGAACAATTATTATAGTGTTAGATAGCCCATTCATTGAGGAAGACTATAAGCTATTTAACATCTCGCTACGATCCACAGTAGCGGAGCAGTAACCATAGCCGCGGGTGAAACCGGTAGGGGATAACTAGTTATCAATAATTGTACTTTAATCCTATGTTAATGACATTCAAGTCACACATAACGTGCGGTAGCGGATTGCAACAATCCGATTCATCTATATATATAAAAGGGGAAACTGACTGACTGACATATCAACGCACAGCCGAAATTACTGGGATTAGGAGCGAGAAATTTCGCACGAGGTTTCCTTTTATGACGTAGGCGAGCCCTAAGAAAGGATTTTTTTAAATTCACTCTCTAAGGGGATGAAGCGGGAGTCCTAAGTTTGTATGGAGAAACCTACATTTACGCGAGCGAAGCCGCGGGCACAAGCTAGTATGTCATAAAATAAAATAGGATAGTGTTATTTTTAGGTCTATTAGTGTATTTAGTTTTAGTTTTTGTGTAAGATTTTCTTTCGGTAAGCAACTATTTACTTGAAACTTGTGTGAAGTTATAACTGTAAGTCTGCACCTTTTGAGCAAGTTCTCCTTTTGTAAATGTGGTATTGGGGAATTCATAGCTGGATCTTGTGTCTACTTTTTATTATAGATAGGCTCGCGTTTGACCACTATATCGCCTGATAGTAAGCGGTGATGTGGCTGACGATGGAGTGCGCTTTCTTAGAAGTAACCTATTCACTCTTGCATAAAGACTCCTAGGTTGTAGCTATCAGGAAACACTGATTCCGGCAGGGTATTTCACTCCTTAGCTGTACGCACAATAAATGTGTCCCCAAAACGCTATGTACGTATGGCTGGGATGTCCACCATGTTCCGGTGGCGCAACGCCTTACGTCTAGTGGTCAGCATTAATACATCCATTATATACATTGTTTATGTAGTTTAAGTTCACTTTTACTTGCTAGGTTTTTTTTAGTAGAACGACGTGTATCTAATTTGGTAGTTTATATTGTTTTTTTTTTCAAAATATGATTTAAACACTGTTCATTCGTTCTATATGCATATATTTTTAATCTATTTGGACACTATTACTCTTTCGTAATAGTAAGTTCTTAATTACATTATGACGCATTGTTGAAAAAGCATTCTCGTTTACTATTTAAAAAACATGATTCAGAGCAGTTTTAAAAATAAAATCTAATCCAAAGAAGTGAAAACACGTCACGCGATAATGTTTACATTCAATACGACATTGACTATCATTCAGCGAATACGATAGTCGTAGTAAACACACCTTATCTATGACTGATAACAGGAAAAACACTATTCGCATTCAATCACTTAGTGGCGGTACAGCCAGACAGTTTAAAGTGTGATAATAATGCTGAGCTTCCGGTAATAAAAAACTCAAAATATTCAACTACCAAACTCAGTGACAATAAATACAAAAAAAAAACACGTTTGTTGTTTGTTATTTGTAAAGTGAATACACAAGTAAATATTATTTATTTTAATTTCATGTACAGTAGTGGTACATATATTCTGAGAATATTTCAATCGTCTACCCGTTGTTGTTATAAATATCAAGCAAAAAAAATCACATTTGTTGTATATGAGCCCCACTAGCAACAGAAATACATCAACTTTCAACTGTCTAGCTATCACTGTTCATGATATACAGCCTAACAAAACAGGACCCTAAAAATTACACATACAACAGAAAATCCGTTTTCGAGTTAGACACTTGCTAAGTAACAGACATCGAGCTTTTGATATTATATAAGAATAATAAAACTATTAACGAATGGCTACAACATTATGACTCAGTATAAGTCAGAGTGCCCGTTTTCCTGTCGAATGTTTATTTTTAGTTTATCCTTTGAAACGTCAGGAAGTGTAGTGCTCTAATATCTGTACAAAATGGTAGCGGGTCTGGCGAATATTAGCGAGGTGGAAGCTTTGGAGGTGAGGCGGAAATGGTGGCAGTCGCCCAAGTCCAAGTATAAGAAGAAATTGAAGAGTAATAAGTGAGTTGTGTGTGGATTCTTTTCCCGTGTATTTTTTTTACATATAGATTAATAAATTGTAGCTGTAAATTATTTGTGTTAACAATTATGAGTTCCTTATATTATTGCCAGTGGCTTCGCCCTCATGAAAGTAGGGAATACATGCCTAGCCTAATCAGTCAGTGATAAAGTTGCATTCTAGTGATTAAAGAATTTTTAGAATCGATACCGTAGTATTTCAGTTTATTCAATGCAAGCTAAAATACAAAACTTTCCTGACATTATTGTATTATGGTATGGGTTATAATTTAAATAGTATCCACTATAATCCTGACTTTGGACATTTGGTTAGGTTACGTCTAAATTTTTCCCTTAAGTTAAAAAAAAAACGTTTCGGGGCTGAATTAAGTACCACCTCTTTTTAAACTTGGTTGATTTAACTTAAAGAAATACACGTAAATAAGAATTTCTTGTGTGATAAGAACCCTTATCGAGCAGACGTACAGGCGCTGCGTTTTACAATAATTATACTTTTATGTTTTTTTTTTTATTGTTGTAAACTAGTAATTGACACATTTCACCTTTATCTTAATATATATAAATCTCGTGTCACAATGTTTGTCCTCAATGGACTCCTAAACCACTTAACCGATTATAATAAAATTCGCACACCATGTGCAGTTCGATCCAACTTGAGAGATAGGATAGTTTAAATCTCAAATTATAGTCGCAATTAGGGTAGAGTAGGGTAGAGTAGGGTAGAGTAGGGTAGAGTAGGGTAGAGTAGGGTAGAGTAGGGTAGAGTAGGGTAGAGTAGGGTAGAGTAGGGTAGAGTAGGGTAGAGTAGGGTAGAGTAGGGTAGAGTAGGTTAGAGTAGGGTAGAGTAGGGTAGAGTAGGGTAGAGTTAGGTAGAGTAGGATAGGCGGTACGAAGTTCGCCGGGTCAGCTAGTAATGTTAGTATGGTTCTATAATACAAATTATTATGTGTTGAACTTGATGAAGTATTCCTGTCAAGCTAAATAAATAATTATATTGCAAAACTTATCCTTATTTTGATTTATTACATAAAGTCATGCATTGATTTCGATTACTTCACAACAAACGATCGTAATATTATTACTATACGAAGAACCTGTCTTTCCTTGAAACTCAACAGTAATAATATTGAGGAAATTAGGCCAATTATTGTTAATGTAATTTAGCATAGCATAGTCGGCCTTATAATGTTCCCACTGTTGGGACTCAGGCCTCCTCTCTAGGAGAGGGAATGAGCCGTAATCCACCACGCGGGCCCAGTGCGGGTTGATAATGTAATTTAATCATGTGGTAAATACATGGTCGGTTTAGTTAGTAACCATTTTAAAAGAAAACAACCAACTTTAAAATCCAAAGCAACCTAACTTTGATAATAGATTTTTTTTTGTTAATGTTTTTGGTTTGGATACAAAGTCCTTTAAGCCATATCTTCGTATGAATAGTTCATTTGTTTACCATTAGAATATGGATGTACATATTCTAATGTTTTTGTAGTATTTATCATTGGTAGCAAATGTATCAAGTCAACCTTCTCGGCAAACTTCATTGAGGTAACCAAAACTTCAATAAAATTCTCAGCTTCATTTTTCCGAGATCGTGCCTATTTCAATGATTTCACATATTGTCCAGTTGCTCATTTACTTGAGATACAAAATTCCAGTTGCTCATTTACTTGAGATACAAAATTACACCAATTTTACATCACAATGTGGATATTGTAGGAATCAATTTGCGAATAATTAAAACACACTGAACTTAGCTCGAAGAAATCCCGCCAAAACGTGACGATTATCGAAAATTTATTGGATATACTCGTACATTCTCGCTAGACGTGAGGCATAAATATTGCAACAGGTATGTGGATTAGGTAGTTTTCGATGCGAGTCCGTACCTAATGCAAAGCGTCGGGGATTAGGTATTATTTATCTACTGTGGTATGGCACACAATATTCGTACACAGTCTACACAGAAGATATTCTGCACCTTAAAACGTGGGTGTTTAGCACTGCCGCTAGCGCCATCTATGTGAGATTACACTGGACTAGTTAGTGCTCTAGCGAATAAGTTGTCACGAATATACGTCGTTGATATGTGGCGCTATTGTAAATATTTTCGAAGAAAAATAACAAAAATTTCACGTCTTTTTCAAAAATGTGTAAATATCAAACTCACGTAATATGGGTGAAATGCATGTTAATCTAGTAATGCTGAGGTTTCTAGGTACCTGTTTTAATGTTAACCATTTTTCGGTAATAAAGACAAAAAAATATCTCGTTTGAGTAATTCTACAATGAACTTTAACCTTGACCTAACTTTTGTGCAAGTGCATCATGCTTACGTGACCATTGATAGAAATTCCATTGGATTAATTTTTTTTTTATCATAGGAATTTTTTGCCTTTTGTGTAAATTTGCACAAGATGACAGTCCTAAGCCTGTGAGAATGTCTAATAGACGACACTTTGATTATATAATCAAAAAGAGACGACATTTTAAGATTCTGTGCTGTATCATTATTAACACATTGTGCAGGCTGCGTACTCTTTAAGTATGAAGGGTAATTTTGAACACTATATGTATAAGATTAGACGTTAAAAACCAGAGTATTCACGATTGCTTTAAGTACCGTTAGCCTATAAAAAAACAAAATTAATATATTCCATTGTTCTACAATATATCAGAAACGGAACGTCCATACTCCATGCCCAATATTTCTTACCTAATCCACATACGCTACGTAATATCGGTATAATATTTGTAACAGGTAAGGCCAGCGGCTATATTGAACAAAATATTCGGATTAGGTAAATAGATTAGGTATTTTTAAATACTAGGATTAGGTGGAATAGGTATCGTGTTTACCTAATACGACCCATGTCTAATTCTCGCTGCGGGAACTTGACGATGTCAGATATAAATTTGTTCTTCGATGTTTATACGATGGAATTTTTTTAGACAAAGTTATTTTATGACGACGGTGTCCAACTTGTGACTTTTTTAAAATATTTATGGGAAAAAATATAACATGGTGTAAAAATTATTGGAATCGATTCAGTTACTGATTCTGAACAAACTATATTCAGGTTTCGCATACACTAAAAATACTGTTGTATCATCATCATTTCAGCCGAAAGACGTCCACTGTTGGACATAGGCCTCCCCCAAGTTATAATGTTGTATACTTGTGTTATTTTCTTTCTTAATGTGCTTTACATAATTTGTATTGTAATCAATGTATTTGTCATTTTGCCGTTCTAGTTAAATAAATTACAAAGAACTAAGGTACACTCCCCAGACAGCATGTGACACAAGCTCGCCCGGAGAACTACTTACCAAACGATTGCTACCACAGCGTCACTGTTATACCTACGGCTACGAGTCGATGGTTACTTAACTTTTTAAATACTTTGGGCCCCGTTATCCACCCTAATTGCAGCATAAATTGCCTTCATCAAGTCCACTTTACTGCAGGTGTATGGGCAGTTTGTGCATATCAGTTACGGAGTTTGGGTTGTATCTTGCATCTTTATGATGGTGAAACGTTTACCCTCTTTATTTTATTTAGCCTATACTTTCCATTGCTGGTCAAAAGCCTTCTTGTCATCGTCATCTTGAGCCACTTCGAACCAGTTTTTGCGGTGGGCGTTTTAGGTCATCTCGCCATCTCTTTCCAGGTCGACCTCGGCGGCGTCGTACATCCTCAGGTAACCACTTTGTGGAGACTCTTACCCAACAGTAAGAGTCCATGCGGCTGATGTGACCCGCCCAATTCCATTTTAGCTTGGCAGCCTTTTTTCCTACGTCTATGGATCCCCGTCTTTAAGCGCAGCGTGGTGTTCGTCATTCTGTGGAATCTTTTGACCCTCTTAGTCGAGTTATTATTACATTGATGATAATAATGATGTTTATTTTTCCCGCAGGCCAGCATCAGTAGCGGCAGCAGTGGGTGGCTCGCGCGCGTCGTTCTTACAGCGAGACAAATTGTACAAGCAACGCGTCAAGCAGATCACTAAGCAGCATTCGCAGCCTGTGAGTATATTACTATTGGAATGAAAAATAAGATCTAGTTGACTGTACTCGTTTTTTTTTTAATTTAAAAAAAGCGAAATGAAACCTTAGTTTTATTAATGTAGGGTCGATTTCTATTCGCCGCTTCTACAATACATAACTTGACTGCCCTGCCATGCCTTAACCTGTAGTGCAAATAAAATTTGACCTAATGGTATGAGTATAAAGTCAATTTCAGCTTTATACTCATTTGTTTATTAATCCTAGAGCAGTGATGGCCGACGTTACAGGTAGTCGACGACATGTAACATCTTGCAACCCGCACTGGACCTGAGGAGGCCTGAATCTCAGCAGTGGGGACATTTTTAGACTGATCATTTATGCTAGTATTTTAGACGTATGTAAATTAAAATTAGTTGAATCCACATTTAACAACTTGCTACCATTGTGCTTGCCCACATTCTTTTTTTTCACTAGCCATCCCATTTTTTTTTTGGCCACTGGTAGGCTAAGGTGCCCTCTTTCTCCTTCCGAACCCCTCTGTCTTAGGCGATCTCTGAGCAAGTTTGCCCCGCGAACATGATCAGAATGTGCGAATCAGAGCGAATGTGGTGTGACGATCTCGTCACACCACATTCGCTTCGGTCGACCTCCCTCAGGCGTCCAGTGAGTGTCCTCACCCATCAGCGATATGTATTAAATTGTAATGTTCCTGCCATTTTTTGCAGTTCGTAGTCCGCGGCCACCACCTACAACTGCAAGCGCTAACGTCGGTGGCGCACTGCCACCACTGCGACAACATTATCTGGGGCTTGGCGCCGCAAGCCTACGTCTGTACAGGTAAATAAACTATATTGGTGTGACTAGCGTCGCCCGTACGATACTAGATAATTATCCCAAGAGGTAGTATTCTCGGGATGGCCATGGTCCATCCGTGTGACGGATTTCGATGAAACTTGACACACGGGCTGACCATGTCCTAGAATAGCATATACATACATACATTATATTGCATACTTTTTATCCCGAGAGTATTGAGTTGAATTAAAAGAGTGTCCATGGAGTTTCTTACACTCCATACGAGATCTACGCTTTGGAACGTGCAATTTAGCATCACTTTTTTGACTGACCGACATTTTGACGATTGTCTGTAAATGGTTTATTTGAAATAAATGTTTCCTTTGTGGATAATTTTCTACTTTTACGCGGGCGAAGCCGCTGAAAAAAGTTAGTTTATAATAAGCCTAAGGCACAAAGTCCGCCTTTGTACAGTGTTTCATTAACGCATAAAGTTTTAATCAATCACTTTAATGTTATAGAGGCGAAAGTTTGTGAGTGTTTGTATGTGTTTATTTATTACATCTACACGTTTGAATGGCTGAACGGATTTTGATGAAACTTGGTAAACTGGTAGACCATGTCCAGATAAAAGATGCTTTTTATCTCGGGAGTATGTTCCCTTGGGATAATTTTCTACTATCACGCTTTCGACGCTGCTGGCAGGTGACACACTAACTGTGTATCGATACTAGAAACATGAAATAACGTGAGGGACATTTACCTAAAATGTACCTTACGATGTTTGATGTAAGGGTATTTTACGCTAAACTTAAAAATGTCCCTCATGTTAATTCGTACTACTTTTTTTTTTGTTGATATAAACCAGTGCTTGACTGCGATCCCACCTGATGGTAAGCAGTGATGCAATCATTGATGGTGAGGCACACTAGTTTATTAAGAGCCTATTCACTCTAGCCTTGAAGACACCTAAATTATATTTGGACGGGAAGACCGCAGCAGGCAAATTCCAGTCCTTCGATGTACGCGGTATAAAGGACGAAGCGAAACGCTTAGTCCGGACCGTTGAAGTTTCAACAACGTATCGATATTTAAAAACTAGAATATAATAGACTAGCTTCTGACAGCGACTTCACCCGCGTCAAAGTAGGTTACTCCATACAAACTTTGGAACTCCATTTCTTCCTCTTAGGGGTTGAGTTTCGAAAAATGTAACGCTCCTAGTCCCAGTAGTTTCGGCTGTGCGTTGATATGTCAGTCAGTCAGTCAGTTTCTCTTTTTATATAATATATAGAAGACTAGCCGCTGGCAGCGGCTTCGCCCGCGTGACATTTCTCCATTCCAATTTTGGGGTGAATTTTAGAAAATTCTCTCTTAGTGCTCGCCTACGTCGTAAAAGGAAACCTTGTGCAAAATTTCACGCTCCTAGTCCTAGTAGTTTCGGCTGTGCGTTGATATGTCAGTCAGTCAGTTTCTCCTTTTATATATAGAAGATTAACTTGTTTAAAATATGTATTGTATTTTGTTAACGGACCATTTCAAGATATTATTATTTAAATGAAACACCTTAACACATAGTGTCTCTTTAACACAGATTGCAAGTTGCGCGTGCACCGCACGTGCGCGCGCTCCGTGGAGGAAGGCTGCTGCTTGGACGGAGAGCATCACAACAACAGGATCTCGAGGTTCATGGAGCGGATACATGCGAACAACCAGCCGATGAGTAAGTAAACAACAGAATTTTGAGAAAATATCAAGTTTTAGTGCCCCAGCCCGACCAGGGATCCCGACCCCGATTTCCAGCCACTGTAAGCGTACGCTTCCGGATGGCGAGCAATGGGTAGCTCGCCGTCAGGCTATAAATAGGAGGTAACTACTGGGAAAGTCCAGATAAAGAAACTTAATCATACTTTGCCCAACCTAAGGATAGAATCCTGATTAGCACCGTGGTCGAATGAAGTAGAACCACGTTTGTCAAACACGATTGGTGATCGCTTGATCATAGTTTTTGTTATATTTGCTCATTTCAACAAAGCCTTGATACGTAATCGTAAGAAAGCTTTGTTGGTCCATTTTATCGGGCAATAGACTTCCTTTACTGGTATGCACATAAACATAGCTAACCGGTGCTGTAATGAGGGCGGGCCAGGCCTGGGCCAGGGCCAGGTGCGGCGCAGAAATGATCAAACTGTAATGAGGGCGGGCCCAGCGTGCGCGGGCGCAGGGCCTGGGCCAGGGCCTGGGGCGGCGCAGAAATGATCAAACTGTAATGAGGGCGGGCCCAGCGTGCGCGGGCGCAGGGCCTGGGCCAGGGCCTGGGGCGGCGCAGAAATGATCAAACTGTAATGAGGGCGGGCCCAGCGTGCGCGGGCGCAGGGCCTGGGCCAGGGCCTGGGGCGGCGCAGAAATGATCAAACTGTAATGAGGGCGGGCCCAGCGTGCGCGGGCGCAGGGCCTGGGCCAGGGCCTGGGGCGGCGCAGAAATGATCAAACTGTAATGAGGGCGGGCCCAGCGTGCGCGGGCGCAGGGCCTGGGCCAGGGCCTGGGGCGGCGCAGAAATGATCAAACTGTAATGAGGGCGGGCCCAGCGTGCGCGGGCGCAGGGCCTGGGCCAGGGCCTGGGGCGGCGCAGAAATGATCAAACTGTAATGAGGGCGGGCCCAGCGTGCGCGGGCGCAGGGCCTGGGCCAGGGCCTGGGGCGGCGCAGAAATGATCAAACTGTAATGAGGGCGGGCCCAGCGTGCGCGGGCGCAGGGCCTGGGCCAGGGCCTGGGGCGGCGCAGAAATGAACAAACTGTAATGAGGGCGGGCCCAGCGTGCGCGGGCGCAGGGCCTGGGCCAGGGCCTGGGGCGGCGCAGAAATGATCAAACTGTAATGAGGGCGGGCCCAGCGTGCGCGGGCGCAGGGCCTGGGCCAGGGCCTGGGGCGGCGCAGAAATGATCAAACTGTAATGAGGGCGGGCCCAGCGTGCGCGGGCGCAGGGCCTGGGCCAGGGCCTGGTTCGGCGCAGAAATGATCAAACTGTAATAAGGGCGGGCCCAGCGTGCGCGGGCGCAGGGCCTGGGCCAGGGCCTGGGGCGGCGCAGAAATGATCAAACCAGGGCCTAAGTTTGATCGCGTCGTTCGCTCTAGTACTGATAAAAAAATTTAGAGCAAAGTAACATTAACATTTCAAGGGGCGCAGTTATAAAAGATCGTACCGGGCGTATAAAAGGCTGGTTACGGTACTGTTGCTCACCTGTTTTAAATTGTTACAGATCTCGACGCGAATGACAAGAAATCTAGGAAGACGTCGGGCACCACGCATTTTCTTAACAGTACGTATTTTTCAAGACATTCAAAAACAAATTAAGCCCCTTGTACCCACGCATAATTTGATGTTACACCCAACACGTTACTAGTATACAGTTTTTTTTCTGCACCCCAATAATATATTTTGGTAGGAATGTTGTGCAACTTTTGTCCCTATAATTACGCGGCTTTATATATGACTATAGTGACATATTTCGCTACAGTCAGTTTTTAGGTTTTTGTACCTCAAAAGGAAAAAAACGGAACCTTTATAGGATCACTTTGTTGTCTGTCTGTCAAGACCCTTTATCTCGGGAACGCGTGGAAATATCGAGTTGAAATTAAAAACATATACTCAAATCTTAAAGCTGTGAAAAAATCAAACTTGTAAGTTAATGAAAAAAAAAAAAGATACGGCCGTTTATGTAGCAAAAAAGGTATATTTCGACATTCTCAAGGGAATCAAAATTCTTAGGGTACTTCCCGTTGACCCAGAATTCTGAAATTTGGCATAAAGCAAGATCTGATAGCATAGGTATAGGAATTAATCTGAAACCAGTAATTTTATTGTTTCGATTTGCAAAAATCTTCGAGAGATATAGGAATTGAACTATTTTTATATGTGAGTTTGTACCCCTCAGGGCACGAGTCCGACTCGAACTTGCTCAGTTTTTATTTCTGAAATGCATTCATAGATTTTGGAAAAAAAAAATACAGGCATTAAAAACAATTTCCCTAAAAGAAAAATCAGTGTTTATCGATTCTGTTTCTTGGGCATCATCATTTATATAGAGATCAAAATACTCTGTGGTACTACTTAACGTCTGAGTACTAAAAAATTACATAAATCGCCTATTATGCCCCATCTCAAAAATCACCTATAATGTCCCGTCTCAAAAATCCACCTCGTGTATTGATTTTACAAGACAGTTCGAATAAAATAACAATTATTCATCGTGTATTTTTTTTCCTTTTAAAAACAGTGGAGCGAAGTTTTCGAAAAGCAGAAGACGATCCACCTTGGGAGCAGACGCTAACACCGTCCGTCATAGGTAAGTCACTCTATATTGTAATACCCAGCTATGTATGGAGAATATGCCATGTTTATTCATTGAACCATCAGACGAAAGTTATTGTTTTAATATTTATATGTGATAAAGAAGAATCGTGTTTTTTTAGGTAAAGGTTTTTCACTTTGAAGATTTTTCAATAAATTTTTTTTCGGTTATTTTTTTCCTAAAGATTTACGATGGAAAATTAATTTTCTTCGATTTTCAATAGGTACAAGTTTTTTTTTCGGTACTGCATACTGTCAAGCGCATATTAGTAGTAAAATTTACATTAATAGCGGCTTTATGTCATAGCAGTAACGACCTACCGAAGTCTGCGGTTTTGGGGCGCAATTACTCAAATTAAATAAGTAATAATAATATTACTCAATATGAAGCTCTTGATTAATAGTATGTATTTTACTAATCAATTTAAAATAAAAGAGAATTGAAAAACATTCGAAAGTAAATAACGATATTTACATTATTTTTCGAAGAGACAAACGATTGTCGAACGTCCCACCAACGTTTTAGCACTTCGGAAGATTTTTGCGGAGGCCGCCATCAGCATCATACAAAACTATTATAACAGGTAAGTTTAAAATATGTACCTTCATACTTTTGATGATCTAATTCTAAGCTAAATGAAGGCAGAAATCAATCATTTTTACACTTAACTCATTTTCTGCACTAGTTATTTAAGAATGAAAATGAAGAATCAACAAATCGCATATTACTTTTAAAAACCAGTACAGTATACGATAGCATGTCGTAATCAGCCTGTTCCCACTGCTGGGACTCAAGCTTCCTCTCTAGGTGAGCGAATGGGCCGCGTCCCACCACGCGAGCCCAGTGCGGATTGGTGGATGTTACATACATGTCCGCGGTTAAGATAAGCCGGTTTCCTCACGATATTTTCCTTCCAATGTTTTGAAAGCAACGGTGATGAAATAGTACATTTTGATACAAGTGGAGAAAGTTTGTTATTGTGACCGAGGCGGCACTCGCCCGAGCCTTGGCGAGGGTGTTGTAGAGCCGAGGGCAGCAGTGAAAAATTTCCACGTGTATCAAACGACGTTTTTCAATACACTTACGAAGACATAAATAAACGGGGGTTGACGCGCGCCTCGTGGGGGTCGCACCGCGCCCTGCCCGATACGATACATGTAAAAAAACTGTGGCGAGGGCGAGCATAAGCACTTTTCTGCACTAGTGCAGATAAGTTTTAAATTGATATAAACTAATGCTTGACTGCGATCCCACCTAATGGGTTTTCGAGTAAGTGTATTGAAAATGAATGACACAAAGTAAAGCGGCTGCCTAGGTTTGAACCCGTGACGTACGGTTCGTAAGTCGTTGTCCTAGTAGCATAGCAGGACTACTATACCACAAATCACATACTGCGTAACTTCCTAACACGTATTACATACCGTTGCGTGTTTCTCATTGACACTCGTCCGTCAAGTTATGTAGTAACTTGGGTGTAACTTGTTTTGTTATAGATAACTGTTGCAGTAATAGATGTTACTGTCTTTTGTGAATTATGAATGAGTTCAACCTTGTTATTGCCATCGTTTGTATTGAAAACCGTATTAGAGTCAGCATATCGCATCTCAGCTCAAATAGTGTCACAATTCAAAAATCAAATTATTGAGAAAAAGGCCTGTAAATTCTAATAATTCAGGGATATGACGCAACATGTAAATAAATAAAAATTTGTCACCCGTGGGCAAATAATTGAAATACGTTAATTAATATGAGACTATCTGCGCTTAGAGCTTGATGAATTCTGAAATTAATAGCATAATTAACAACAAATTAAGCAACAAATCATTTTTTCACCGACTTCCGAAAAAAAGGAGGAGGTTATTCAATTCGGTTGTATTTTTTTTATCATTTTTTTTTTTTTAATGTTTTTTACCTCAGAACTCCGTCGTTTATGGACTGATTTGCAATTTTTTTTTCCCTTTATAGGTTATAGGGTAAATAACTTTAATTTCGGAAGTCGGTGTTAAATAAGAAACAAACAATACCGAGAAACACCGACTTCCAAAATTAAAGTTATTTTGATCCTTTTAGTGTTTTTTTTTTAGTGAAGTCGGTTATTTTTTTTTTGTAAAATGTTTTTATTCAGTTTTAACACTATATGAGCGGAGGTGCGATATATAAAAACAGCAAAATTATCGAGCAGATTTTATTGATTATTTGACGCTGAAAAAATTGCAACTTAAAATAAAGTTGAAATTAGCATACCATTGTTAATTCTCATTGGCATTCTATATTTTAAGTTAAACATTTTGTTTTCAAAGATTCTATTGGTACTAACTACTACCAAAGGCATCGCCTGCGTGATAGTAGTATATTATCTCAAGGGAACATAGTCCCGGGATAAAACGTCATCATAAATGCTATTTCAGGAGATGGTCTACTCGTGTACCAAGTTTCATCGAAATTCGTTCAGCCGTTCGAGTGTGAAGAAATAACAAACATACACACACATGAAGTTTTGCCTTTATAATATTAGTGTGATTAGAGTCTGTTTTTAAGACAGACGGAAGCTTATGATCATCATCAACATCATTTTAGCCGAAAGACGTCAACTGCTGGACATAGGCCTCCCCCAAGTGTCGCCATAACGACCGATCCTGTGCGTCTTAAATCTATCTAATACCCGCTCTTATTGAATTTATGTGAAACCTTGCAACGCTGCATGAAAACTGATGATGGTCAATAATATTACCTTTAGTTCAAATTAACCCCTATCTCTACAACGTAGTGCATATATTTCTATCGAGATAAAAAAAAGACTATCATTTTTTTTTGCCTATTCAATATAACATCATAATATTGTTATGAATAGAATAGGAGCCGGGAGTTACGAGTTGTAGGTCGGGGATTCAAACCCAGCCAGGCGCATTACTTTGTGTAATTTATTTCATCACCACTTCTCTCAAAACGGTGTAGGAAAACATCGTGAGGAAACCGGCATGTCCTAGAACCAAAAATTTGAAGACATGTGACCCGCACTGGGCCCGTGTGGTGGATTACGGCCCATTCTCTTTCTTGGAGAGGAGGCCTGAGTCCTAGCAGTGCTAACATTATGAGGCTAATTATGTATTGTTATGAACTTGTTAAATAACATAAACTATTTTATTTATTTATTTATATTATCATTTTTGTACACACATTATTTTGGAAAAAGATACAGTAATAAAAACAAAATGTACAAAGGTACTGCTTATTTCTAAAAGAAATTTCTTCCAGCAGACCTGCGAAAGGAGAGATAAAAAGAAATGTAGACAATAGTGTGTAGAAATAAGAAAAGAAGAGTTTGTGAAATCTTAAACTAATAAATACTTATATAACTATATATACCTTATACTATAAATAAACAAATAATATATATATATACATATATATTATATATATATACATATATAATTATCACACTAGAGAGGAAAGATAGTGCTCTTTTACTTTAGCTTTGAAGAGCGAAATAGTTTTTAAATCACGAATGCTAGGCGGAAGAGAATTCCACAACCTTACTGCATGGACAGAGAAAGAGTAGGAGTAGTAGCTGGATTTATGAGGAGGGGATTTGAGAAGGGATCTTAGGTGTGATCTGCACGGTGCGTCGCGGGGGCGAGCGTACGAAATTCGGTCGCGCAGGTAGGAGGGATAACATGGGTTGTGTAGGATATTGAAAAGGAGACATAAAATCCGAGTGTTCCTGCGAAGACGGATAGGGAGCCATTTGAGTTCCTTGCGAAGATGAGAGACGTGATCAAACTTTCTTAGACCAAAAACAAACCGAATGCATAAGTTTTGCAGTCGCTCAAGCTTATTTAATAGCTCCTCAGTAGCATCCAGGTAGCAGGCATCGGCATAATCTATAATCGGCTGAATAAGAGTTTGGGCCAAGGAGATTTTCGTTTTCAAAGGCAAGAGACCCTGAAACTAATCACATAAGTTGACCTTATTCATAGAAAAGAAACCCATCACCCGGATTCCAGTTATCGATACCAAGTAGCCTTCACAAATTGATTACTGACATACCTTGAAGACTATTATGGGCATAGACCACCCATCGTAAATCTAGGTCACAGATTAAAAATTCATTAGGAAATTATGGTCATGGCTCGGCGCCATAGTAGGCCATCGCTTAACTAGCGAAGGAGACGGTCGCACGCGTGTGGAAACGGACATCCTCACGCCCCAGCCACTGCGCCCCAAACCCGATTGCCGCGACCTGACCCCAACTATCGGCCACGGTAGGCCCGGGCTTGCAGACGACAAGCAATGGGTAGCTCGCCGTCTGACCGTCCGGTAACCATCCAAGGACATGTCAGCAAAACCGTAGAGGCCCAGCAGGGCCATGCTAGAGCCACTGGGAATTTCTGATCAGCCCCCCTAGCCAAGTTACAACCGTTTCGTTTCTCTTTTCGTTGATCATTTTGAGTCGGCCACGCTTCCTATTCCTTTGTTCTGTCCACGTGACTGAGCGTTGAGATCACGTCAGAACGGAGGCGTGGCCTACTCGAGGCGATCGACGAAAAGAGAATCGAAACGAAACGGTTGTAACTTGGCTAGGGGGGCAGGAAACTCGCAGTCTTAGATCGCAAGAAGGACACAGGTGTGGTTTTAGTCTGTAAAAGTCTGACACGCCCTCCTGCTCCACCGGGTGGGAGAAGTCATTGAATGATATCATAGCTTAAAAAAAAAAAATCCTTTTTTTGGCATCCCTCTCCGTCTCCATCCATCCACATAATATATATTCATAACTCTGATATTAACATGCGTTGCCTCCCTTCTTTCCACATTACCGTACCAAGGCACACGAAAAAGAGAATCTTTCAACTTTTCAGTCACAGTTTACAATTTGAAATTGCAGTTTGAAACCTTTGATTCTGAAACAAATCGGTTTGTCTGACATTTAAAAGTTGAATGTCAGAGGGAATAGATTTAGTTTTACGTCAATTCTTCTTTATGTAACAGTTCTGAAATAGTTTTAACCTTCAGTTGTTAGCTTAACGATTGTTACGTTGGTATTACTTTAAGTTGTGTTGTACTTTGAAGAATGGGGTTATTTTGGACTTGCTGTTTCGATAGTACAGATCTACTATCTTCTTACTTAATTATATATAGTTTATCGGTACGTGTGTTTGTCATCTAACACATTCTTAACGGCTTGACCGATTTGGATGAAATTTTGAGGGGCCATGGATAGTATGATAATACAATTGAATGAACCCGGAAGGTGGCTCTGCTATTGAATCCTCACTTTTTTTTCGAGCAGAACAACGTCTGACGGGACCTATGTATATTAAAAATATACAAATCAAATGTAAATGTATACTTTTTGCAGAGGGGGAGAAATTATTACTTCCCCCGCTCTGGGTAGTTCGAGAGGAAGTGACAGACTTTTACCGACTAACACACACCCCTGTTCCTTCAGTTGCTCTTACAAGTTACCCTATCTGCAATTTGTACTTACGAACATACATTTTGTCCTTTTTTTGCATGTTTACGCTATGTATTATTCATTTTGTACTTGACCTTTTGTGTTAGATAAAATATATAATGTCCGTTAACGCGTATGCTTATTTATAGTTATTTGTGATAAGGATTGACTATATTGAGTCATCTCCATTCAGATTTTTGCAAAACAGTGTTGCTATTGCTTTGCAAGGTTTCTATTCAAGGAAAAATAAAATTGAACTCGGTAGTGGCGCTGCAATCAAGTTCTCAATATTTTCCCCACGAAAAGCTTTGGGGCAGGCAAACGTCTGCAGGGATAGCTTTTTTTTATAGGTGGGAAAATCATCTTATGATAAATCGCGCTCTTGGGCGGAGCGGGAGATAGTGTCAGACTTTTACTGACTTAAAATCCACTCCTGTTCCTTCGTTGCCTTCGTCCCAGGGCCCCGGTTTCGTTTTCACACTACCCATGGCCCCAGTAGGCTTCGACCCTGCTGGGCCCCTACGATTTGCTGACATCTCCCTGAGGCGCGCGCGGAACAATACGCGCCGTCGACGACAGCAGGGATAGCTGCTAGTCATATTTATACAATTATTTTTTCCACCTAGTGGCGTCCTGACATAGGCCGCGTTCCCACTTTGTCGTGACGACAAAAAATCGAGTAGTTTTAAGTGTCATGGCTTATATTTTAAATGGTGATATTCACATATAGGACGACACGATTAACTGCCGTCTACGACTTTTATCGCGGTGGCATCCGATTGTCATGACAGTTGGAACGGCTAGCACGACAGTCGTAAAACGATAATAATAATAAGCATGTCGAGCTAACAACTAAACCGTGACTGTAAACTTTGTGTCGTAGTTGCGACTATCTGTCGTGGTCACGACAAACTGTTGTTATAATTGGAACAGCTAGAGACGATAGTCGTCCGACGATAAATTTAGCGTTACGACATAGTGCGAACGCGGTCTTAGCTGACATAAAAAACAATCGTCTTTTAATTTTCTTTATAAAGTCAAAATCTTAAAAAGTAGGTATCATTATCTTGCCAGTTTGCAAGTTAGTAAGAGCAATACAAGCATGCGACTTTTTTCGAGAGCAAAGTATATCCATAACAACATCATGTTAAATTAAAAGATGCGCTAACGTTCAGTTTTATCGATAAAATTCGTCTCAAATGGTACAGAACAATAAATATTAATACGTTTTCTGCGTAAGAAGAAAGCATCATTTGAAAACAAAACCTTAACACTTATAATGCTTTGAAACACGTTAAAATTGTCTTGATTTTGTAAATACTCATCGACACTTAAAAATTCGAATTACAAAATATATTCACATTCAATTTCACACACGACTCACTCCGACAGCTAATTTGCAAGCGCAATCAAATGCAGCGCTTTACGTAACAAAAGCGCTTCATCCCTTCAGCCTATAACTGAAACGCTGAAAGTACTGAAACTGAAAGCTCTCTGGAGTGTAGTCGACGGCGGCGCGACGAACGGACGTGTCCCGAAAACGCGCGCCACGAAAATATTACGACAAAAACGTTAAAAATACCGCGAATTTCGAATAGAGGACACGTTCGATTCCTTTTTTGAATAAATACAGTTGTATTTTTCGAAATTTTTAATATAATTCAATGTGATTGGTGTGTGGATTTGAATTTTGAAATGTTTTCGAAATGTTCGTTAATTCGTGGAAAGTGCTTTTAAGTTTGTTTGTTTTTTTTTTGTTGAAGTGAAGTGTTTTATTCTTTTTGCGGTCATATTTGGATAATTTGGTTTTGGTAAGAGCGCTAAAGAGTTTAAATATATTCACCAGACGGTTTGATAAAGTAATCTGACTTCCAATTTGAAGGCTAAAGTCGATTTGATTACGTTTATCAGCTTTTGGAGATAACAAGGTCAATTGTAATTTGTGATTTTTTATTATTTATTGCAAACTTGGCGAGTTATTTAGTTTCTTGTAGATTATACATACTTACATACATACTCCCTTGCCGATTTCGGTTACGGTGACCAGTTACTATCATCAGTGCAATTGTGGGTTTCGATAATGTGCTCTAGCCTATCTTCACTGTGAATTTGCGTGCAAAGCACCATTGATATTAGTATAAGTATTGTATGTTGGAGGGTTGCTTATTTTTGATGGTATCTCGCCTGACATCGAGATCTGTCTTCCACTGGTTTTGTTAATTATTAAGAATTTAACAATGTCAAAAAATTGTAAATTCTTGTTTCTCAATATTCAAAACACAGGGAGAAAAGGTTAAAATTAACTTCATTACGTGTTTGCCCACTGCTGGGCATGCCACTAGAGAACGGACTCGTTTTAAGTATAGTTTTAATACTCGGTTTACCTCCAGTGCAAGTTAAATTTACGTAATTAAAGAAAATCTGTAGAGCCACTGTTTTTACCCGCGGAAATCGATTTGTCTCAATCGCACAGAGATTTACAAAGCATTCCAACATTCGCTACAGCCCACACACGACCCCTTGTTATTTAGTCACAGAGCATTAAACTTTAAAATACAACTACATCAAAGTTCGATACAGTACTTCTGTAGATTGGCGCGAACAATACTTACGAACAAGTTTTAGAAACTTTCTAGAATTCGTGGATGTTGAATATTTGTTTCTTTTTATTTTTAAACGCCTGGAAGAGCCTTTTCCCAATTATTTATTTATTAAAACTTCATGCAACATAAAAGTACAAAGTTGGACTTAATGCCTTAGACATTCTCTACCAGTCAACCTAGGGTGGTGAAGAGAAAATATAGCAGGTGCATAAAAATATAAGTAAAATATTTTTAAGAAAATAAGGGTTCAAAAGTATGTATATATAAAAAATAAACATATATATATACTTATATAAAGTAAAAGAAAGGGGTTATTGAGACGACTTTACTATCTGTGCAGAAGATAATTTCGCAACATCCGCTTAAATGTATACAGACTGGTGGCCGTCCTGATCTCGAGAGGAAGCGCATTCCACAAAAGTATGAATTGTATATGAAAGGAAGAATAGACAAAATCAGAAGTATGAGAAGGACAAAGCAGTAGAAGATTGTTAGAAGAACGCAGATTCTTAGCGTGAGAAGAACATAGATATTTAAAGTGTGATATAAGGTAAGAAGGAGGGGTGGGACCGTAATTACCATGGGGTCGGCTTCCAGTCTGTCAGGATGCGGCTGAATACCCGTGTTTTACATGGAGCGACTGTCCACAACCCAGTTACTGAGCAACACGATGCTTCTTGGATAGCCTGATGGTCAGACTTTCTGTCGTCTGACTACCAGTCTCTGTGTGAAAGATCTACGAATGACAACCGGGACCAACGGTGTTACGTGCTTTTTGAGGCACGGGGTGTCAGTAATGTCCTAAACTTAAAAAAGTACATAAAAATTGAAAAAATCACACCGATACTTGCTTGGCTTGATTAACAATCGCAAAATTAATGTGACTAATTCTCAATCTCGCGTAAACTGCTGTGATTGGTTGATTGAACTGTCAACGGCCAATCATAGCCTTTAACGCGCTTGTAATATAAATATAGAAATATAAAGCAGTGGTGGCCGAGTGATAACGGCCCCGACTTACCAAGTTGTGGGTTGCGGGTTCAAACCCAGCCAGGTGCATTACTTTGTGTAATTTATTTCATCACCACTGCTCTCAAAACGGTGAAGGAAAACATCGTGAGGAAACCGGCATGTCCTAGAACCAAAAATTCGAAGACATGTGACATCCAACCTGCACTGGGCCCGCGTGGTGGATTACGACCCATTCTCTCTCCTAGCGAGGAGGCTTGAGTCCCAACAGTGGGAACATTATAAGGCCGACTATGCTATGCTAATATAAATATTGCGATTACCCCAATACGCAATAGGCGTGAACCCATAATGTTCTACGAAAACTAACCATGAACTATAACATTTTAGCAAACGAGTACTAAATCAAGATGTCTTTTAGACAAGAAGCAGATCTTGGATCTTACCACAATGGTTTACACAAATGACATACAAAAGTTACGGTAAGCAGACATTTGAATATCCACAAGTTTCGTAGTGGCTGAATAATAACAGCCGCGAGTTTTATCCACGAGGTAAAGCAACACTTACCGCGGTCGGTCCTTGGATATGTGACCCATTGCATACCGAGACTCCTTGTCTCAGAAAGATAGGTAACGTCTTAACGTGTTCTATGAGGCAAGAAGCGAGATGGAGTGTGAGTTTTACTGGCTAAAACCCATCTGTATTCCTTCAGTTACCCTTTACGTTATAGGGCTGCGGTAATTTACGAACAATCCTGCAATCGTTGGTTGGGCTAATTTAATTTCACCCTTATCTTGCAAAAAAAAGTTACAAACACGGACTTAATGCCTTAGGCATTCTCTACCAGTAAACCTAGAGTGTTGGGGAGACAATACGGCAATAACAAAAAATTTGGAAAACAAGCAATACAAAAGTTTTTTTTTTATTGTTGATTGGTTCGCGCTTAACCGCTATCTCACCTGATGGAAAGCGATGATGCGGTCGACGATTGAGCACGCTTACCTAGAAGTAACCTATTCACTCTTGACTTATATGATAAGTTATATATGATATTTATTTTGCAAAAAAAAAATGTGATTGGTGTGTGGATTTGAATTTTGAAATGTTTTCGAAATGTTCGTTAATTCGTGGAAAGTGCTTTTAAGTTTGTTTTTTTTTTAGTTGAAGTGAAGTGTTTTATTCTTTTTGCGGTCATATTTGGATAATTTGGTTTTGGTAAGAGCGCCAAAGAGTTTAAATATATTCACCAGACGGTTTGATAAAGTAATCTGACTTCCAATTTGGAGGCTAAAGTCGATTTGATTACGTTTGTCAGCTTTTGGAGATAACAAGGTCAATTGTAATTTGTGAATTTTTATTATTTATTGCAAACTTGGCGAGTTATTTAGTTTCTTGTAAGATTATACATACTTACTTACATACATACTCACTTGCCGATTTCAATTTGATCAGTGCAATTGTGGGTTTCGATTATGTGCTCTAGCCTATCTTCACTGTGAAATTGCGTGCAAAGCATAATTGATATTAGTATAAGTATTGTATGTTGGAGGGTTGCTTATTTTTGATGGTATCTCGCCTGACATCGAGATCTGTCTTCCACTGGTTTTGTAGATGATAAAGAATTTAACAATGTCATATCCGCAAAAAAAAATTTTGTAAATTCTTGTTTCTCAATATTCAAAAGTCAGATACATAGGATATGGGGAGAAAGGGTTAATTTTAACTTCATTGTGAGTTTGCCCACTGCTGGGCATGCTCCTGTGCCACTAGAGAACGGACTCGTTTTAAGTATGATTTTAAAACTCGATTTTTTTTTTTTTTTTTTTTTTTTTTTTAATTGTTATAAACTAGTGCTTGACTGCGATTCCACCTGATGGTAAGTGGTAATGCAATCGTTGATGGTGAGGCGCACTAATTTATTGAGAGCCTATTCACTCTAGCCTTGAAGAGACCCAAATTATAATCGGACGGGAAAATCGCAGCAGGCAAATTATTCCAGTCCCTCGATGTACGCGGTATAAACGACGAGGCAAAACGCTTGGTCCGGACCGTAGAGGTTTCAACAACGTAAGGGTGGATACTCGCCGTTCGTCGGCTTGTCCGATGGTAGAAATGAGATGGTGGAATCAAGTCATGCAATTCCTGCGCACACTCTCCAAAATGAATTCTGTAAAACACCGAAAGGCTGGCTACCCTACGCCTGTGCTCAAGACTTTGTAGATTGGAATTAACCAAATCTGGATCACCAATTAGCCTCTTTGCACGCCTTTCCACCGAGTCCAAAGCTGCCAGGTGGCATTTTGCAGCACCAGCCCATATGTGGCTGCAGTACTCCACACACGAACGGACCTGTGCTTTGTATAACATTAAAAGCTGCCCTGGTGTGAAGTACCGCCGGACCTTTGCAAGTACGCCGAGTTTCCTAGCAGCTACCTTGGCTTTGGACTCAATGAACCGCCCAAAGTTAAGGTCTGAAGAAATTTCAACTCCCAAGAGCTGAAGGCGGTCGGTGTACTCCAGGGATACATTCTGAAAAACAGGAGCCAAGGTGAACGGGCTCCTTTTAGCGGTGAATAGACACGCTTGTGTTTTGGCGGCGTTGAATCCCACCAGATTGGCTTCACCCCACTTGGAGACTGCCTGAAGTGAGACATTCGCACGCTCTACCATAGCCTCTCTTTCGGACCGGATTAGCTCCCTACTAGCTCGAGCACCTGGCAGGTATCTCTCTACAACTGTGCTATCATCTGCATACCCATAGATACCGGGCATCAGCAGATCGTTGATATGCAGCAGGAAGAGAGTTGCAGAGAGAACAGACCCCTGAGGAACTCCGGCATTAGTCGTCATGGGCTCTGATGAGCATCCATCGATAACAACTCGGAGAGAACGTTCACTCAGGAAGTCTTTTACCCAGTTAATCAGACCAGGGGAAACGCCGTACGCTGAAAGCTTACTCAATAGACTAGCGTGCCATACCCTGTCGAAGGCCTTCGAGACGTCCAAGGAAACAGCAATCGCTTCCCCATTCTTCTCGAGGGTCTCGCCCCACAAGTGGGTGGCATAAACTAGAAGGTCCCCAGTAGATCGATTGTGGCGAAACCCGTACTGTCGATCACTGAGGAGATCGTTACCTTCCAGGTATGCCATGAGGCGCGAGTTCAATACACGCTCCATAATCTTGCAGAGTATGGAGGTTATTGAAATCGGCCGATAGTTGGTAGGATCGGTACGACTGCCCTTTTTGGGCACGGGTTGCACGTTGGCAAGCTTCCAGGACTTGGGCACTATACCAGTCCCAAATGAGAGGCGATACAAACGCGTCAGTACAGGAGACAACTCGGGTGCACAAGCCTTGAGAACAATCGCTGGTATACCATCTGGTCCACTAGCTTTATTCACGTCAAGACGGCACAGTGCTCTCAGAACCTCTTTGTTCCTTATGCGGACCTCGGGCATCGAAGTATCGCAGTGAGGTAGAGTCGGTGGAGTAGCACTACCAGTGTCAAGACGAGAATTATGGGCGAAGAGAGATGCAAAGAGACCCGCTTTCTCTCTCGCTGTATGAGCCAGTGTTCCATCAGGTTTAACCAGCGGAGGCAATGAGGGCCGACAGAAGTTCGCTTCGACCGACTTGGCAAGGGACCAGAATGCTCTGCTACCGGACGGCTGCGCAGAGAGCTTTGTACCAATATGGTTAATGCGGTCGAAGCGAGCCTTCCTTAGTGCCTTTTTGTAGGACTTGGCAGCATGGTTGAAGGCTCTCTTCTTTGAACTCAGATCCGGAGCTTTGTGGTCACGAGCGTCAACCCAGGCGAGAAACGCCGAATGCTTACGTTGTTCAGCTTGAACGCAATCGGCGTTGAACCATGGGTGAGCTGAGCGACCGATGGGTACGTCGCGATAGGGAATGAAATACTCCATAGCTTGACGTATCACATCGGATATAGCATCTGCACAGCTCGACGGATTTTTAGAAGAGAAGCAGACCTGCTGCCAAGGATAAGATGCAAAGAAGTGCCGCATCTCATCCCAATCTGCTGACTTGTAACGCCACATTCGCCGTTCACCGCGTGAGTCGCAGTCAGGTGGGGAGAAGGACGATACAGACTTCACCAGACAGTGATCTGAAGTTCCTAGTGGTGAGGAAACTGTTACGATACATCTGTCCGGATCGGTGGTCAGTAAAAGGTCCATTTGAGATTTGCCTCCAGTGCAAGTTAAATTTATGTAATTAAAGAAAATCCGTAGAGCAACTGTTTTTACCCGCGGGAATTGATTTGTCTCAATCGCACAGAGATTTACAAAGCATTCCAACATTCGCTACAGCCCACACACGACCCCTTGTTATTTAGTCACAGAGCATTAAACTTTAAAATACAACTACATCAAAGTTCGATACAGTACTTCTGTAGATTGGCGCGAACAATACTTACGAACAAGTTTTAGAAACTTTCTAGAATTCGTGGATGTTGAATATTTGTTTCTTTTTATTTTTAAACGCCTGGAAGAGCCTTTTCCCAATTATTTATTTATTAAAACTTCATGCAACATAAAAGTACAAAGTTGGACTTAATGCCTTAGACATTCTCTACCAGTCAACCTAGGGTGGTGAAGAGAAAATATAGCAGGTGCATAAAAATATAAGTAAAATATTTTTAAGAAAATAAGGGTTCAAAAGTATGTATATATAAAAAATAAACATATATATATACTTATATAAAGTAAAAGAAAGGGGTTATTGAGACGACTTTACTATCTGTGCAGAAGATAATTTCGCAACATCCGCTTAAATGTATACAGACTGGTGGCCGTCCTGATCTCGAGAGGAAGCGCATTCCACAAAAGTATGAATTGTATATGAAAGGAAGAATAGACAAAATCAGAAGTATGAGAAGGACAAAGCAGTAGAAGATTGTTAGAAGAACGCAGATTCTTAGCGTGAGAAGAACATAGATATTTAAAGTGTGATATAAGGTAAGAAGGAGGGGTGGGACCGTAATTACCATGGGGTCGGCTTCCAGTCTGTCAGGATGCGGCTGAATACCCGTGTTTTACATGGAGCGACTGTCCACAACCCAGTTACTGAGCAACACGATGCTTCTTGGATAGCCTGATGGTCAGACTTTCTGTCGTCTGACTACCAGTCTCTGTGTGAAAGATCTACGAATGACAACCGGGACCAACGGTGTTACGTGCTTTTTGAGGCACGGGGTGTCAGTAATGTCCTAAACTTAAAAAAGTACATAAAAATTGAAAAAATCACACCGATACTTGCTTGGCTTGATTAACAATCGCAAAATTAATGTGACTAATTCTCAATCTCGCGTAAACTGCTGTGATTGGTTGATTGAACTGTCAACGGCCAATCATAGCCTTTAACGCGCTTGTAATATAAATATAGAAATATAAAGCAGTGGTGGCCGAGTGATAACGGCCCCGACTTACCAAGTTGTGGGTTGCGGGTTCAAACCCAGCCAGGTGCATTACTTTGTGTAATTTATTTCATCACCACTGCTCTCAAAACGGTGAAGGAAAACATCGTGAGGAAACCGGCATGTCCTAGAACCAAAAATTCGAAGACATGTGACATCCAACCTGCACTGGGCCCGCGTGGTGGATTACGACCCATTCTCTCTCCTAGCGAGGAGGCTTGAGTCCCAACAGTGGGAACATTATAAGGCCGACTATGCTATGCTAATATAAATATTGCGATTACCCCAATACGCAATAGGCGTGAACCCATAATGTTCTACGAAAACTAACCATGAACTATAACATTTTAGCAAACGAGTACTAAATCAAGATGTCTTTTAGACAAGAAGCAGATCTTGGATCTTACCACAATGGTTTACACAAATGACATACAAAAGTTACGGTAAGCAGACATTTGAATATCCACAAGTTTCGTAGTGGCTGAATAATAACAGCCGCGAGTTTTATCCACGAGGTAAAGCAACACTTACCGCGGTCGGTCCTTGGATATGTGACCCATTGCATACCGAGACTCCTTGTCTCAGAAAGATAGGCAACGTCTTAACGTGTTCTATGAGGCAAGAAGCGAGATGGAGTGTGAGTTTTACTGGCTAAAACCCATCAGTATTCCTTCAGTTACCCTTTACGTTATAGGGCTGCTGTAACTTACGAACAATCCTGCAATCGTTGGTTGGGCTAATTTAATTTCACCCTAATCTTGCAAAAAAAGTTGAACACGGACTTAATGCCTTAGGCATTCTCTACCAGTAAACCTAGAGTGTTGGGGAGACAATATGGCATTAAAAAATATATATTTGGAAAACAAGAAATACAAAAGTATTTTTTTTTTTATTGTTGATCGGTTCTCGCTTAACCGCTATCTCACCTGATGGAAAGCGATGATGCGGTCGATGATGGAGCACGCTTACCTAGAAGTAACCTATTCACTCTTGACTTATATGATAAGTTATATATGATATTTATTTTGCAAAGACGTTTTAAAATAAAAAAAAACAGTTTTAGATGTCAATTTTTTCATCAGTTTAAACTAGATGATGCCGGAGTTTCCTAGCTGACTACCCTGAGAAGAAATACCGAAACAAACTCGTATAAATAGTCATTATCATTTGAGAATCAAATGTTAAACCGTATTCCATTGAACCGTCTCATAGTTCACTTCAAAGCTTATCCATAATTGCATGTGTGGCCTAACTAACTAATGGTCCAATATAATCTCGTTGACGGCTTACGAGGCCCATGGGAGCTATGCGGATGTTCTGTTGTACTGTGTGGTTTCTGGCTGTGAGCGAGATTTTGGCTGGAAGAATGGATACAGCTGAATTCTCTTATCTTGTTTATGGAAACCAGACTTTACCAATTATAACATCAAGCACACACACGAATACACTATATACTGCCCTCCAGAACGCAAATAGTTGATGTGGCTTAAAAGGGCAGAATATGTCTGCCGCATGTCTTAACGAGCTGTGGGCCCGTAAAACACAGGATTGGTGCCCAGACACAGCGACATGGGGCCTGGGCAGACCACGAAGGAGATGGCGGGAAGACCTTTGTCTTACTTGGGAATCGGAAAGAGGAAGCGAGGAATCGTGATCGTTGGAAGGAGTGGAGGGAGGCTATTGCCCAGCGGTGGCACAATACGGGCTATAATATGTAATAAGTTCACCAGACTTGGCAATCGGACTAAACAATCTAATTTAATACAATATGTGAGATATGTTTTGTTTTCATGTGATTGCCAAGTCAATCTATTTGTGTAAAACATAAAAGATTTTTAATATTGATATGGTCACTATAAGATGTTGCTGAAGGTCCCTTAAGTAGAGACTGAATAAATTAATAACCGACTTAGTATTACATGGATCTCACAACTTTTTACGGTAGAAAAACTGAGTTACGAGACTTGGTTTTTTAACAAGTTATGTTTTTGATGGCATTAATTATTATGTATATATATTATATATATCTACATAATAATAACCTACACCACAAAACACATTCATTGTGCGTACAGCTAAAGAGTTGAATTCCCTGCCGGAGTCTGTGTTTCATGATAGCTACAATCTGGTGATCTGTAAGTCAAGAGTGAATAGGTTACTTCTAGGTAAGCGCGCTCCATCGTCGACCGCATCGTGACTTTCCATCAGATGAGATACTGGTCAAGCACGAGTCTATTAACAATAAAAAAAAACATGTAGTCAATATTGAATTTACTCTGTAAAATGTATCCTTTTTCATCACGTAATTAGCTGTCATATTACAGCAAAGCTTTTAAGTCTTTAACCTCTTCATAAATAAATAGGTCAGCTTCAAAAGGCCTACTTTTAATTTTGGCAAACAACCTTTTCAAAATGAGGTCACTGTACCGCTTTAACTAAGTTATTATAGCCATTGCAAGCTTTCCATCGCAAATTAAAAATTTGCTTAAACTGTTCTAACATATTTAAGTAACAAAAAAATAAATAATTTAAAAGTAATTTAACTGCGTAGTAATCAATCAACCTGTCTCGTCATTTCTTAACTATGTTGGGTTTTTATATGGGACGACTATTTAGCTGATGTCTACAACCCAGTTACTGGGTAACACTCTATCATATAATCTTACATTAAATGTACCTACACACACAAAAGAAGAGAGGAGAGGGAGAGGGAGGCCAAAGAAAAGATGGATGGATTGTATGAGAAGTGATATGAAAGAAAGGGGAGTTAGTGATAGCGTGACGAGTGACAGGGCAGAATGGAAGAAAAGAATGTGTTGCGCCGACTCCAAATAAAACGGGACAAGGGCAGGAAGATGATGATGACACAAAACATACTTACACTACGTGTATAAACTATTTAATATACGTCTATTACGTGAATGAACAAAATTACACAAACAAAACAAATTGATTAAAAAAAAAAACAATAACAACATGTCCTTTTATTAGTCCACACGGTATCACACTAATATTATAAACGCGAAAGTTTGTAAGTTTGTATGTTCATAACACTGGAACGGCTGTACGGATTTGGATGAAATTTGGCACACGGGTAGACCATGTCCTGGAATAGCACGTATACGTTACTTTTTTCCCATTCGTATGTTTCCTTGGGGATATAATTTTCTGTTTCCACACGGTTGAAGTCGCAGGCCAGCTAGGCCCTGATAAAATTACGGTTTTCGTGAGATTGGCCAAAGCAGCAATGTCACGTGAAGAACCTATAGTACTATAAACAAAATCAAATCGTCTCGTCCGTGATGGAAAGTCAAGTAAACAAAATAATAGATATGCCAGAAACTGTCTGTCATTATGCGGGGTTGGCGCCTGGTTTTATGGTTACTTTAGTTTCATGGTTTTTGACACGATAGCGTGTGTGTAATTGTATGATTTGGAAAAGAAGGTTGTATTTTACAGAGGCTATACATATATAGTAAACAATGAGAGTAGGAATTTCAATAATAATAGATCACCTGAAGCAAGAAAAATCACTGAAACAAATTAGAAAAAATAATTTTAGGACCCAGAAATATATTCCTAACGGTACGCGGTAAATAAAATTAAATCAATCAATAAGCCTTTCATCCTAACCTTTAAGATTTTGATTTTTTGGAGGTTGACTGGTAGAGAATGTCTAAGGCCTTTGTACTTTTGTGTTGCATGAAGTTTTAATAATTTATTTTTTATTGTTGATAGGCTCGCGTTTGACCACTATCTCACCTGATGGTAAGCGATGATGTGGCCGACGATGGAGCACGCTTGCCTGGAAGTAACCTATTCACTCTTGACTTAAAAAGCCCTAGGTTTATGTCTACTATAATGTTTTACTTTTTTTTTTTTAGAACGTGTATCAGTTCAGTGTGCCTCTCGGCACAGGTCTTTTCTAATATATTAAATTGACTTAAAATAACTAACTTAAAAGTAATCTAACAACCTAAAGAAACCCCATAAGTTCACACCCTGAAACATTTTTCCCCTAACCCGCCAGTCACAGACATACAACCCTATTATAAAGTCCACCACAGTAACTGTCCCTTCCATGGGGCGTTAGTTTGACATTGAACCAGACACAACTGTGTGCTACTTACGTAACTCTATGCCGCTTTTATATAGACACACTTACTAACTTATTTTATGTTTAGGTACAACGTAGATAGTCTGTGGTATTAACTTTTTTTTGTTGTTGATTTTTATTTTTACTGGTTTGTTTTCGTCCTTCGCGCCTGTTTGTGTTAGTGAAGATCATAAGACTTATTATGATTCAAAAAGCACTTCAAAAACAACAGATATTAGGAAACAAAGGGATCTCAAATATCCTAACTCTGAGTGGCTCTTCTTGTGAGAGCGACACATAATTGCGAAACGATGCCGCATGCGAAATGTTGCGATGCGATATGGTGCGGCAAAGGATCGATCGGTTCAGGTGACCATACATTGTGCGAGGCGAATCAATTCGCAAGTTCTTGCGATGCGTCGTGCGAGCTCGCAGAATTTTTCGATGCCAGGTCGCATCGCAGTTTTGTGTCTGGTCTCCTAAAGGAAGATAAAATCAAATGAGATCACCCTTCGTTTAATACTAGGTACTCTTGCTCTATGTGCTGGTTATAATGAACGCCCGTATATTTATTTATTAAAACTATAGGCACTAGTAAGTAACATTGTACAAAGGTACCTACATAATGCCTTAGGCTTATTACAACACCTTAGTATTGCAGACTAGCTTCTGCCAACGGCTTCACCCACGTGAAAGTAGGTTTCTCTGCAAAAAATTTGGCCCCCCGTTTCATCCCATTAGGGGATAAATTTTGGAAAATCCTCTCTTAGAGCTCACCTACGTCATAAAAAGAAATCTTGTGCAAAATTTCACGCTCCTAGTCCCAGTGGTTTCGACTGTGCGTTAATATGTCAGTCAGTTTATCCATATACTCCTGCTGATTTTTCACTATACGTTCATTCCCTCTTTCATAAATATGCAGTACTTAGCTAATTTTATCAGTCATTGATTGACATGCCCGTAGTTGCATACCTGATCAAGCACAGCACGTACTAAGCTGTATTATCCTCGGACGAGAGCACAGCACGGATGGGAGCACCTGCAACACACGAACGACCGGATCCTTTCTGTTAGGCTGAACCTTCGAGGCTGAACGTGGCCATAGCCATTGTGATATTTTCAGGATTTTTCAGTATTTTTGATGATAAAAATACTTACACGGTCTTAAAAAAGTTTTGAGCAGTGGTCGCCCAGTGCTAATTGCCCCGAATTACGAGTTGTACGTCGTAAGTTCAAACCCAGCCAGGCGCATTACTTTGTGTAATTTGCTTCATGACCACTGCTATCATAATGGTGAAGGAAAATAGCGTGAGGAAACCGGCATGTCCTAGAATCACAAATTCGAAGACATTTTTTTTTTGGTGGGAAATCATCTAATGACATCTCCCGCCTTTGGGTGAGGCGAGAGGGCGTGCCAGACTTTTACTGACTAAAACCCACTCCTGTTCCTTCTTTGCCTTCGTTCTAGGGCCCGGGGGTTCTCTTTCGCATCACCCGTGGCTCCAGTAGGCTTCGACCCTACTGGGCTTCTACGGTTTTGCTGACATCTCCTTGAAGCGCGTCGCCGTCGACGACTTGGGCTCGGTCCGGACTGTTACCGGACGGTCGGACGGTGAGCTACCCATTGCTCGCTGTCCGCAAGCCAGCGCCTACGGTGGCTGGACATCGGGATCAGGATCTCGGCTGCTGGAGTGTGAGGGCCGTTCCCTCGCGCGTGCGGCCACCTCCTTTGCAAGCATTACTGCTTCGCAGAAGGAGGCGACCGCCACAAATTCGAAGACATGTGTCAGCTACCAATCTGCACTGGGCCCGCGTGGTGGATTACGGCTCATTCCCTCTCTTAGAGAGGGGGCCGGAGTTCCAGCCGTGGGAACAGTGTAAGGCTAATTATGCATGTATGTATATGGTCTTAAAAATGTATTCCAAATTCATGACATCATATTTTATCAGGGTTTAAGCTGTTGATCCCCGCATTAACGCCGGCGTTCACGCGCCATTGTCTTACTATTGTGTCTCTAATTACGCACTCAAAAGGTTAAGGAGATCTGCCTCAGTGTAAACACTGTCACACACCAACGTGACGAAATTCCAAATATTTATTGTGTGACCTGTAACCTAACTCACCATTTCCAGTTGAGGACAAACTGTTTTAGCATGAAACTGTGTCAATATTTGCCATTTAGCTTTTATATATGTCACGTGATACGGCATACGTTCATAAGAGAAAAGCGTTTGAAATATCAACCGAACCCCATAGATTAAAAAATAAAACAGCGCGGTCGCCATTAGTCGTTCGTGTTTTAGACTTGGAAAAGTCACCTTGGCCCTGAAACGTAAAGGACAACTGAAGAAACGCTAATGAGTTTTAGTCAGTAAAAGTCTAACACTACCTCACGCTCCGCCCAGAGCAGGAGAAGTTATTTGTTAATTTCCCACCCTCAAAAAAAGAGGTTGAAACTCAAGAGATTGTCGATGGGGCTGAAAGGTTCTGCAGTGGTGTCCACGTACCGGAAGACGCAGCGTTGGAAGGCCGCCCACAAACTGGATCGATGCCCTTGCGGGTATCCGATAAATGTAAGACGCACAGGGCCGGTCGTTATGGCGACACTCGGGGGAGGCCTATATCCAACAGTATACGTCTTTAAGCTGAAATTATGACGATGATGATGGCTCAAAGGTTTCATAAATTCTCAATTCAAAACATAAAAGTAAATCTGGGTAGCATAGCATAGCATAGTCGGCCTTATAATGTTCCCACTGCTGTGTCTCAGGCCTCCTCTCTAGGAGAGGGAATGGGCCGTAATCCACCACGCGGGCCCAGTGCGGGTTGGTGGATGTCACATGTCTTCGAATTTTTGGTTCTAGGACATGCCGGTTTCCTCACGATGTTTTCCTTCACCGTTTTGAGAGCAGTGGTGATGAAATAAATTACACAAAGTAATGCGCCTGGTTGGGTTTGAACCCGCGACCTACAACTCCGTAAGTCGGGGCCATTACCACTCGGCCATCACTGCTCTCCCTAAAAAAAATCTGGTTGATACATTTCTACTTACTAATAGGTAGGAAATACAGCCATGATCATACATTAGCTAATTCATACGCCTCAATATATCACATAAACACCATCTTAGCAAGTTGTAACATTCGATTATGACGCATCGTAACTCCCACCGCTTTCTTTAGTTATATCATGGGGTGCTGGAGATTTTGGCGAGGCGCGGCCAAGGCTAGCCAGCCTTGCTTTATGCGTATAAACAGAATTAATGTGGACTATTAAGCTGTAGGGGAATATGATAGTGATACTACTCCATTTAATATAATAATATTCCACAACTATCACACAACGCCGTCTAGTCCCAAGCTAAGCAGAGCTTGTGTTATGAGTACTAGACAACTGACAAACATATTTATATATTTCTAAATACATACATATTATAGATAAATTACACTTAGACACAGAACAAAATGATCGTGCTCATCACACAAACATTTGTCTTGGGTGGGAATTGAACCCACGTCCTTCGGCATAGCAGTCAGAGTCATTAACCACTAGACCAACAGGCCAGTCAATTGATTTTGCAGTGTTCCTAGTGGAATAAACACATATCTTAAAAATAAAGATTAGAAACTTCGTCTTAAGTACATATAATAATAAACTCACGCTATTTCCCATTACAGTACAATAAAGTCCCGCAAACCTCCGTTGAAAAGGGAGGATCTTCCGACCAGACGGATGTTATGTCTGGACCGGGCAACTGCCCGATAGTTGATTTCGGGGGCGGGTATTTATTCTAATCGCGTGGAGAACTAATACCGCGATGCATGATTTTGATTGAATCATAGATGTCACTACACCATCAAGATAAGCCACACACTACAGAAAGCCACCTGCTGCTATCCTTACATACTTCTTTTGCTCCGATACTACACGATAATCTTCTAAAAAGGCCGACAGATACAAATACTATGGATTCCCTCTTTTTTAGTTTGAAATCATCAATGAATTCTCCCTCTCGAAAACCCATATAAGACCTTCAGTTGCCCTTAGGGTTCCAGAGCCACGGTAACTGTTTCAAATGTACCCGCGGATGGATTTTAAAGTGCTAAAAAAAATTGCAAGCACCGTACAAAAGTGCTCCATGTTCCTTAATACTTGATAGATGTTAAACCAATCAGTGATCCGTCTAATATATTTATTGTCTTTATATGCTAACGCTATCTCATCACGAGTTATACCTTAATCCGCTTATCATAATATCAAATTCCAATTGTGAAGGGCTTTTACATGTAGACTAGGATAAAACATGACTGGCATTGTGTGTGTGTACTGTAGCTACACCTGTGTATAGGGAATACAAGCTTAATGTTTTTTATCTTTCTTTCTAGATTGGGGGTTTAAGAATACGTCAACCCTATTGTACCTTAAACAATATAAATTTACTTAACAATACTTATATTAAGAATTAAGTATTTGCGATTACTGCCAGACTACAAAGTTGTTTTGCTAGTTCAAACTTAGGGTATGTTAGTATCGTTTGAATTAAACCAATATCTAACCGATTCAAACCATACTATCGTTCCAATTTTTTTTCTCTCAGTCTTATTTTTGACATAATCCATCAACAAATGTTAAACGTCCTCGATTTTATTACAAGTGCTATTTGGTAATTCGACTTCTTTTCATCAAGAACGCAAACTTTATTGATGGTCAAATATTTAAGTTTGCCGTCATCAAATATATGTTTTGGCAAGTTTTGTTCCGCAACACGGCTATCCTTCACCTCGAGACTTCAGTCTACCGATCAGCACAATTTAATTATATCAGCATGTCTGCCGAAGTTTATATTCATTAACGTTACGCCAACAGCTAGCGCCGGCTAATTCTGCTGCAGTCGAACGAGCCGTAAACTTGAACGGAACGTTTCAATTTTACGAGCCTGTTATTGTGAAATATTATTCAGGTTTCATGAGAGAATAGTTCGCGTAAGATCTACGAGTATAAATAAGGTATCAAACTAAATGTAAAACTTGGTTTTAGATCTTACACTATCGAAAGCTTTCCTCTAATTATTTTATATAAAAGTTTTTGATGTTTAGGTCTGATAAAATGTATGTCATTTAAAGTCAGTTCTTGGTAAGTTATTAGTCCAATTTGCCACGCATTTAAGTGCAATCCACATCTCCTGCACATCTGTTTCGGAATCTTTCACTTATTTCATTGTAATATTTTCTAAATTGTAACTTCATACTGCGAACAATACCTCATGTCAACTGAGCTTTAGTTCTTCTATCCGATTATATCAATCATATTTAAAGCTTTAATTCACTGATCAAAGACTTGAGTCTTATCACAAACCCTAAAGACACGGACATGGCAACCGCGAAATTCACAACACTTCCCTAAACTTGTAAATTCGAAGCGAATTTTCAATTTCGTATAATAGCTTTCGGGAGGTTGAAGCCTCCCTTTCTTCATCCTTGTCTACCTCAGCGATTAATAAATCTAACGCTTCAGTGCCTAATACGGAAGTTTCTTAAATTCTGTCTCCTTCAGCCTGAAAATTCGACCCCTGTGAAGGACCTAAGTGATTTGCATTTTTTGCTTGAGAGCCTCTTGGCCTTGGTCTATTTTAATAAGGGATTGCTGTAAGTCCTTGATTTATTTTATTATCTTCTCGCTAGGGTTCTGGTTAATGTTACTTGGGAACATTTCGGAGGTACATTTGATTATATGACTTGGAAATTCATGTCCAAATTATGTCTTGTTTACTTCTGGCTTTATTATTATTATTTTACTTAGAAACAAGTCTGTATCTCCATCAATATGATTAACGATTTCTTTACTGTGCTATAAAAAGTCATATTTCCAATGTTTCATGGTTATTATCAATATCATTGCCGACGTCTTTAGCCTAGAATATTATTATAGGTACTATAACTTCTATGACAAATCTTCCACATTCTATCCATCAGTTTATTCCTCCGCGTGTTTCGCAGCTACATACTCAACTCCAGTTTTTACGTCCACTGGATCTGTTTGCCCTGTTACGACACTGCTATATATAGCAGGCAGGCAGATCGATTGCAAAACATTTGCATAGCCTTCTTGCGCTGAGAATGTTATGGGAGCAGGTGGTGCTGTGGACTCGTGGGTGCGTTGGTCAATATTGTTGTAATCTGATGTATTACTTGGTGTTTTTGTTAGGACGACGTAGATTTTTGTGCATTTTTGCTTGCGAGTGGTTTATTGTTGCTCTCTTTGATTCATGGATTTCTGAGTCATGTTTTTTATCTCCATGTCTGACAGTATTTGTAATCTGGGTTATTGGTTGTTGTTTTTGTTGTACAATTTTCTTTGTATATACTTAGTTAATAGGTTCCTGGAGGTCGTCTTTCTTTGTATTTGATACGATTCTGTGTTTATTTGATGTATTTACGAATGTGGTATATACAATGTGACTTCTGTTCCAGCAATTATCTGAAACTTTCACGTTTTGTTTTGTATATTATAATACTTTGACCTGCATCATACTATCTTGTGACCCGGTCGTTTGTCGTGTTGTAATTTCTATATTTAAACATTAAACGTAATGTCTAATGTGCCAAATCATTAAATTTTATATTATACACAAAAGATGTCTTGATTAATTTTAAAACAATTTACTTTCGTATACTACCTACAAATCGGAGCTGCCTTTGACTGTTTAATTTGTTTTCTAATATAGAACGAAAATTCTCGATACAATTTCTTTTTTACTAACTTTCTCATTCGGAAATGTCAAGTAGTCTGTTTTATTTTTTTGTTATCCGTAATGGAAGTAATATTTGGGTAGAAATGGACTTCCCCTGCCAGATTTAATTAACGAATTGTGCTCGGAAGTATACCAGGCAGTGTTGGTAGTACCATTTCATGTTTAACTATATTTTGCTTAAATTTAGTATAAAACGGTAAAGCTACAAGTTTTGCCGTTTTATACTAAATTTAGAGACATTATGGGATTGATGTAAGCCCCGGTATGAAACATTGACCTTTTTTAGCCCATGGCTTCTAGTCCAACCATGTGATAAATGTTACTAGCAAGTAATTAGCCTGCCTGCCAGGGTTGCGGGTCCATCCGATAGACCCTGGAACGCAAAGGGCAGCTGAAGGAAAATGGGTAGTTTTTAGTCGGTAAGTCTGATTCGCCCTCTCGCTCCACTAAAAGCGTTAGCAGTTATTTGATAATTTTCTCATGCTCAAAAAAAGCTGTTACGTCATGTATAATTAGATGTAGTCTTAACATTTCCAAACTGTAATCTTCCCATTTAAGATTATGTAACCTCAGTAACGTGATGATTTCATCTTCAGCAATGTCATCAACTCCGGGCAACGGCGATAAAAAAATATCTGTATACTGTCCGAAATTTTCTATTTGCACCCCCGCAGTAACAATAAACATTTAGCACCACTTTCATTCTTCGCTAAACTGCCAAGCATCCATTAAAAAGTCTTCTCCCATTATAAATTCCCCCTCAAATGTCTGAAAAGATAACACGAAGTTTGACAACATCGCCTATTATAAACCAGTACCTCAATAAGAAAGTACCGAAGCACCACTTAGAAGGATCAGTAACATCTCTCTTTGCCTAGCCTTATCTCATTTCATTTGGGGTCGGCTCTCCTCGTCATTTTTCGCCAGACATTTCGGTTCTGGGTCGTCGAGTCATTCACTTGGGCTTTCTTTAGGTCATTGCTAATTACAGACTTCCAAGTCAGAAGGGGTCTACCACGCTTTTTTGGACCTGTATTCAAGTGTAGGACTTGCCTAGTCAGAAGGATCAGTAACATAAGTTTTCAAATTACTTTAATCTTGGATGCCCATTCGCCAGAGAAGGAGTCTTCGCGCTCTGACTACTCTTTACTCTCTGCTCAACTCTCCCACCCCTCCTTCTTATCTTATATCACACTTTAAATATCTATGTTCTTCTCACGCTAAGAATCTGCGTTCTTCTAATAATCTTCTACTGCTTTGTCCTTCTCATACTTCTGACTTTGTTCATTCTTCCTTTCATATACAGTCCATACTTCTGTGGAATGCGCTTCCTCTCGAGATCAGGACGGCGACCAGTCTATATGCATTTAAGCGGATGTTGCGAAAGTACTTTCTGCACAAATAGTAAAGTCGTCTCAATAACCCCTTTCTTTTACTTTATATAAATATATATGTATATATTATATTAAATTATATATGTATGTTTATTTTGTATATATATATACCTACATACTTTTGAACTGTTATTTTCTAAATATTCTTTTGTATTTTTATGCACCTGCCACATTTTCTCTTCACCACCCTAGGTTGACTGGTAGAGAATGCCTAAGGCATTAAGTCCGCCTTTGTACTTTTGTGTTGCATAAAGTTTTAATAAATAAATAAATAAATAAATAAATAAATAAATAATCTGCTTCGCTTTTTCCTGAGTTTGGTTTTTGGGAGGGTGGGCAATCATCTAATGACTTCTCCCGCTATAGGGGTTTAGACTTTTACAAGCCACATGTGTTCCTTCTGTTACCCTTAGCGGTCTAGGAACAAGGGTTTTTTTTTCAGAAAATCCTCCTTGGGTTTAGACTTTTACAAGCCACATGTGTTCCTTCTGTTACCCTTAGCGGTCTAGGAACAAGGGTTTTTTTTTCAGAAAATCCTCCTTGGTTCCAGCGGGCATTAGACCTGCTGGGCCTCTACGGTTTGCTGACATCTCTTTGAGGCGTGCGAGGAACACTTCGCGTCTTTGATGACTCGGGCTCGGTGGTGTCAGCTTCGAGTCAAACAGCATGTGGCGTTATACCAGTATTTTACAAGGAGCAACGGCCCAAGTGACGTAGTTTTGGGACAATCAATTACGCTATTACCATACTGTAACCTCAATCCCAAAAAGTTCAAATGGTTTTTCGTATGATATTAAAACAGTCTACACTCTACAGTATGACATTAAAACAGCCTACTTTATTGTATGAAACTTCTGGGGTATCCCATTTTATTTAAAAACATTTAGTGTGCTCACTCGGCGCCCCTTACCGAGCTACTTTACCGTCATGTTTATGAAATTTTTACATCGTGATGAATACACTGAGCGTTTATTATCCATATAGTGTGTTTGTGACGACTTATTGTTACTAGTTTTACGTTTAGTTCATGTAGACAAGTATGTTTAGGTTAGCCATTATTGGAGAATCTGATGAAGGATTTGTTAAAGGAAAATGATCGCGTCGAACGCGTTATTCATTTTTTTTTATAAGTCCGTTGAAACTGTACTAAAATTACTCTGTGAGCAAGCGTAGAAATCAATAATACTTATATTATGTTTATTAACCTTTGTCTGAGACAGTCGCACGACAGTTCTAGGTTGAAATTTGTCTTTTGCATTTTAGTTTTATATTTACCTATTTAGTAGGTATAATTCTTCTGTATGAGTGTTTTTCACCTAAGTCCTCCTAAACGGCTTGACCGATTTGGACAATATTTGGTGTGTATATTTGAACAATTGATTGATGACTCGATTGCAGTGGCGCTGCAATAGAGTTCTTATTTTTTTTTTCTGAAGATTTGTTAGCTTTCCGGCAGGACAATGTCTTCCGAAACCGTTAGTACTTACATAAGACGGTAATATACAAACTTGTTCAAACTTTTCTCATATGATTCAATTACCACTTGTAGTTCAGAAGTTCAATACGCTATAACAAAAGTACTACTAAAGCTTGACTTTCGAAAACTACAAGATCAAGATGTATGTCAACAGACTTACATATTCACAAAACGAATTGCGACAAAAGTTGGAAACTCCAACTCAAACAATATAAAGATTACTCTGTTCGCCTACCGTCTCAGTTATTTTCATAACAACATACCCAACTCCTCCACACATTCTTCAAGCTTTGACCACTCACCTTTGTAGCCAGAAGTCACATGTAGTATCATATACTTTAATTGCCGAGATCACAGCATCTAGCTGACTGGAGGACCCTTTTGAATATAAAACAACGGTCGCGCCTCCACTACAGATATTTTGGGCACTTCTAGACATACAAAGAAATCGTGAGACTAAGGTCACATGTTGTTAGAGGCTACCAAAACTTATATTATCTAGAAATATTATTTTTCTTTTATTATTAACTAGCTTTTGCCAGCGGCTTCGCACGCGTGAAAGTCGGTTTCTCCAAACAAACTGTGGACCCCCGTTACATCCCCTTAGGGGGTGAATTTCGGAAAATCCGTTCTTAGCGGACCCTGTAAGGAACCTACCTGCCAAATTTCAAGATTTTCGGTGTTAGTTTCTAAGATTTCGTGATTAATCAGTTTGTGGTATTTCGCTTTTATATATATAGATAATTTCATAGTAACTTCGAGAAAAGATCTAGTAAAACGTATAAAGAAATCGTGGCATTATAGAGGCGTTTACACGAGTATGATAAGGCATAAAGATTATTTTTATTTTAGTTTGTAAAAATACAGATTTAGCGACTTTTTCCAACAAGAACAGGAAGAAGCCGTAGCTACGTGCTATGATTGCTGTGATCACTCGAGTTTGTTCAAGTTTTTGTTTGTTTTGTTATCCGATTAGCAATGTCTTTTATTGTGTTTTGTGTCTTGTAGAACGACCACCAAGGGAATATGTTTTATGTTCTGATTACGAATTCAGTAGTTTGATTGGCAGATGTGTACTAAAAGTCCGCTGTATAAATCTGTACCTCTACAAGAACTTTGATAATATAATTTATTTCTTTAAACGTGTCAATACTATCAATAGCTGGAATAGCCCATGTTCGATCCGTTCCTGTCTATATCTGCACCCGTTTGCCAAAACCTACACCGCCATTCTGGCACTCTGGCAGATGCAGAAGTCCGCAAAACAGTCCGTAATATCTACAGGATGTGATAACTACATCCACTACAGATAAATTGTTCATTTCACTCGCGAATCTGACTACGCTACGTTAGAATATTTCAATTGTTCAATGTTAGGATTTTTTTTGCGAAGTGATTTGCACTAAACTTCATTAAACCCCAAGCGAACGCCGGAGTTCGCTCTCTCATTGTCTTTCTATTCTGTCTCTAATTACGGTATTCGAAAGGAAAGTAAACCTGCTTTTTCGTTACTGTTGCCGGACTAGCATTTTATAAAAGCTGACGCCCAAAGGACTTCAAGTCTTTAAAGGTTTTTTAGCCTGTTAAGCCTCTTAATTACAAGTACTAATAGCCTTAAAAAAAGCTAAAAGTCTTCGGGAACACACTCTTTACTCACAGAGTTAAGAATGAAAAGTAAACTTATAGTTTTCACCGAATTATAGCAAACTTCGTAAGAATGTTATGGCGATTTATGGAACTCTCAATAAGTATCTTGTGAATTTCACACTAATATTTGTGAGTGTGTGTGTTTGATTGTTACTCCACGTTCAAACATCTAAAGGGATTTGAATTAGCCAACGACCTTACAGCCACTAGACGTCTAATAACAGGCGACGCATGTCTGATCCGACATCGCTCCCCCGTACAATGCGTTTCAAAGAATAGGATCGATTGCCATGTTGTGACGTCACGTCATACTGTCAAATCGCAAGAAATTGGGCAAAATTGAAGAGATTTTTGAATTGATTAAACCTTTTCGTTCGCAGTTCGTAAATAAATAAAATTTTAAAAATTTCTTGTTTTGCTCGCCATAATAATTCTTCGATTTGACAGTATGACGTGACGTCACAACATGGCAATCGATCCTGTTCTTATTTGGAACGCATTGTACTAATCAAAACCAATCAGAACGCTCCTCGTACCTCGACTAGTTGACAGAATTGTTTTGGTGCGCTAGTTCAAGCATGAGGCGTCTAGTGGCTGTATGGTCGTTGGAATTAGCACACGGGTAGACCATGTCCATGACCATGATAATATTCTACTTTCACGCGAGCGAAGCGCTGGCAGCACCTAGTATTGTATAATTTTATAAACCCTAGTATCTTATGCAGAAAAAGAGGTATAATATTAATTTTATGTTTTTCTTTTATAAACTATCGGAATTTGCAACAGTCCGATTTCTTTACGTTAGGTTTTCTTGGAAAATCTTAATACGAACAAATTTTCAATCATGCTCTCCACAAGTTTCGTCAACTCTTTATATTCACAAGAACTATTATACAGCTTCAAGGACAAAAGCTCCGGACCTTGAAATAGAACAGCTATCCCGGAAAAACATGCTCGTCACTAACGACGGCGCTCGGTCAAGGTCGCCACTAATCGTTGCCGCGACTCCGCCTGTCATAAATCCATTCTGTCCAGTGTGTGTTTTTGTCATTTGGAAGAACAGTTGTATTTTATTTGTGTTTCTGTGTTTCCAGATAGCTATCAAACTCAAACTCAAACTTATTTATTTCACATAGGCCTACATGGGCACTTATAAAACGTCAGAAGCTAGCGCACGGTTCCAATTGGTCGTTTCCTATTCTATAACTTAGGAGGGAGGATATAAGCCAAGAGTGAATAGGTTACTTCTAGGCAAGTGTGCTCCATCTTTGACTACATCATCGCTTACCATCAGGTGTGATAGTGGTTAAACGCGAGCCTATCCATAATAATAAAAATAAACCGAATCTGGGGTTCTTATGTTAGGATTGAATTTTATTAAGATAATCTATTTAACTTCTTTATTGGAGTTAGTCAGAGTTCTTAGACACATACGTACATACATAGATAACATCATTCCTACATTGCCCGAAGAGTTGCACGAAGATATACCTGTAGCGCACACATTTTACCAGGCCTTAGTGCAAGGGGCGAGCCTGTAACCATCAACCTGACACAAATCCGTGCCGCTCCTAAGAAATTGCAACTCACGGAATATAGAGAACACTGGAAATAGTAAGTAGGCGTGACAGTGTCGCCGCTAGTCAGTACCGCATTACGCACTCGCTGTTCAAGCGCTCTCATTCGCAAACTAGACTGCGTCAACGTACAATTTAAGTTTAATAATATTAAAATGCCTTATTGTGCCATATTGGACTGTAAAAACCATAGTCGGACTAAAAGTCCAACTCATGGAGGTGTATCATACCAACGAGAAGTATTATTTTCAGATTTATTTTAATAAAATGAAAAAATAAAATTTCGTCAAACATTGCACAAGATATACAAACAAAAATTGTCTTTAATTTCATGACTACAAAGTTGATTTTCTTTTCCCGGTTATTAGCCTTTCTGGAATATTCGCTTGTCTACTTATACTTTTGACGCTATCCAAATAGTGCGTGACTTTATCGACAAAATCAATCGACATGTATTACGTTGCCTTTTTAAAATAAAAGTATTTAAAAATATGTATGTAAGTAATTATAATACAGATAATTATTACATTAATAAAATAAAAATTGTAGGATGATATTCGTGATATAATTTTAAATACATCTACCTGAAGAGTTAGGTAAGAGTACAACACAGCAGTTGACGATAATTGTTAGATTTTATTTTCCTTCCTTAATAATTTCAGTTTTTCTAATATTCTAATTTGTAAAGAGATATGGATCTACGCTACCGGGAGCAAAAAAATACCCTTTTTAATACGTTTAAAAATTGCCCTACGAAATATCAATTTCATTATTTTGATACTATCACATTACCGCATACAATATTTTTTTCGCATTATATGTTTTAAAGACGTTTTCGTACTATCAATATTATTTCGATCGAATTAGGTTACATCACTATTTGAGTAGCAACCTGCATTCGTGTCAGTGATACGCCATTCAAATACCACCCTTATTTTTACGTAGTTACAGTTCATACTGAACAGTGCCATCTAGCGACGAGTGGCGGTACTTGGTAGTCCAATATGTATTTCTTTCTTGTTTTTGCCAATTTGATTTATAAGCTGTTGATATTAAAGTTGCATTTCGTATAATATTTTTTTTGCATTTCGTTTACGCCCTTATTTTTTTTTTAGCCAATCGTATCTTCCGGTTTGCAGTAAGAGTAAATCGTAAATGTATGAGTTTGGCGACACCGGTTCTGGTACAAACATTTTCTCAAGCTACTTCTAGTGTTCTCTATATTCTGTGTTGCAACTGGAAAAACAATGGCCGACCAAGACGTCATGCTTAGTTGTAGTGACCGACGAATCAGTTGTTACGATATGCCTATCTAGATAAAAAAATATGTACCGTGAAACGGGGCGAATAGTAACTTTGATGGGTATTTTCTACCTATTTATATTATTGATATCTATTAGATTGGCAGTTTTATTACAATTAATGAATAAATAGAAGCACTTCAATGCTAAGAAAAATATCCCCTTCAAGTTTTTTTAGAATAAGATGGTTACTTATAAAGTTTTGTTTCAGTGAGCGTCCTTTTAGGAGCTCCACTATCAATCTTAACAATATCTTCTAGCAATCTGTATCAGACTCCACTAAACACATATCAGAACACAATAAACCAGGCCTCCTCCCCCCGGTATCTCTACGTCACCGTACAAGGTCAAGTCATGCCCGGCCTGCGATATATCTCGCTCCCGAATAATATTCCCGTCAGGATGTTTTTCTACCGCTTCCTCGTCGACTCGCTCCTCCAATCCTGACTGTTTTCCAAATAAAGGGATGTTTATGAATACGATCGTATTGAGGGTAGGTCTTATGTAATTTAGAAGGATACAATGTAGTTTCGCTGTCTATGAAGGGGAACTTGAAAGTTTTCTTACAAAGGACATGAATGATGATAGTGATCGAGAAGTTTTTCGGAGCTAAAATCTATACGTTAGATTCCTTTTCTTTCTTTCCAAAAAATCATTGTACCACACTAGGAATTACTCCTGTCTCATGTGTGCGTTTACAAATATATAGGGTGACTGGCAATTAGTGTACGATACTTAAACACGTGATGTTTTTTTTTCGCGATTTCAGGTTTGTTCCCATAGTAAAAGTTGTTGGTTATCATGAGCACAATCACGTGTTTAAGTATCGTACACTAATTACCAGTCACCCTATATAAACTCACATAACCAAGATACCCTGACCGGGAACATGTTGTAGGCGATACAAATATTTGTTCCGTGCAGGAATCGAATCCGCGACATGCAGTGCAGCAGCTAAATGCTTAACCACTGCGCCAACCTCTTGTTTTATCTTTATATTTTAAGTTTCTGGATAGGAAATAATAAAAACTAACTCATCTTTTTCTGGCATCAAGTCAGTCATGGTTTCCATTAACAGGTTCTCACATCAAATTCCAGTCTATATGTAGCTATTGTAATCAATAGATTCATCGTGACTCCAGTGTATTATCATCTCCAGTGTTATTTGGGGTCGGTGCAAATCGTTTTCTGCTTTCATTTTGTCGTGTCATCGGGTCACGCTATCACTGGCTCTATTTTCTTTCAAATCACTACTCACACAATCCATCCATTTTTTGTCATGACTCTGGGGTTTATTTTCTCCAAAATCACTTATATATTCCTTCTAAGTTTCCTGGTTCAATTCTTATTATTGTATTTTCCAGTTTTGTTACCAAATAGATGATAAATATGAATGCAATATTGGATTGAACAGCCATAAACGAAATCATTATGAACTGTAACGTTTCTACGGTAATATTGTACTGAATAACATGATCAATGACATTGCATCCAATACAGAATGAGTGGGTAGTCGAATATTTTGTATATTCGATATACCCTGCCCGGCCCCGGTCGTTAATATTTATGTTTCCATGAAACTGGGAATTTGTTCTAGCGTGTATTTGTGTGGGGGAGTATTGATTGGGCCTTTGTGGTTGAAAAGTCTAGAATAGTCATTGTGGTCGAGTTTAATGCAACGAGTTGATGTTACCAAAAATATCATCAAGGCTTGTAAGAATGGATCTAGATACTTGTTAGTTAATACAAATTGAAAATAATTCAAATGAAAGTGCAGTTTGTAGTAAGACACAAAATCCTAAACGCGTTTACTTTCCAACAAACTGTTCCAATTTTTAGACAAGCCATTTTTACATTTTGGCAAGAAGAAGATTTCAAATAATTGACACATTATTTCCCTTTCTCCGGATACTTAGGAATAGTGTTTTTCGGTCTTCAGAAATAATAAATGAATAAAGTTTTGGAAATGTGATTTAATCAAGTTCTCACTTTATTATTATATTTAGCCTATACTGTCCCACTGCTGGGCTAAGGCCTCCCTCCATCCATTCCATTATTCCCGGCTCGGTGCCATTTCTTGCCAAGTCCTAAGGAAGACATCTAAGTCGTCCCGTTCTCACACGCTTTCAGAATTTTGCAGTTATTAAATCGATTATGTTATGATTCTAAAAGCGTACGTTCTCTAAAACATATAGGGTGATGCTAATCTCAAATGGCAAAATGATGAGTCCACAGTCCCCATGACAACTATCTGTACAGTTGCAGTGAGTCAGAGTTCCCATGATTATTGAATGACACTTTAATGACGCCATCGATAAGCTAGACGGCTGACTGACCAGCCTTATCAAACTTGATGCATCTCTGCTGAAATTGAACCAGCTTAAAACGAAGTTGCATTTGTAGATTTTGTTTCTGAAACTGCTATCTAAATACTTTCTGATAACCATGAACTAATTTATTAAGTAAATACTTTTAAATTATTGATCAGATACTGGCTTTTCCCGTGAATTCGCTTCCTTGGCCTATAGCACAAGAACAGTGTATTTTTTCGGAATAAAACGTACTGTATGATACTCGACTACATTGTCACTTTTTATCATATTTAGAGATTAGCTGCTCGCTCCGGATTCACACAGAATTTTGTTTCCGGCTTGTGATAACCTTTATTATTTACTCAGGTTACTATTCAAAAAGACTAAATCACCACCCAAACTTCCTGGCTAGGGAGCTAATGAGTATAGAGCCAAACTCCACCTTCAAAAGGCTGAAAAGACGTGCTCCTCAAGACCTGATTGCATGAGGAGCTAGCACCAATTTTGGACGTATCGCTGGATACTGTGCCATACACGCCCATTACCTCAATTATTTAAAATCCAGCTCAATGTCGAAGAGACAGATTGCAGGACTAAAACTATTCGTGCTTTTCATGTATATTGGCCCACGGAATAAGATTTTGCATACAAACGAAATTCTCCTTTTTCATGGTTTTCACCCTCTAAAGGGTTGAATTTACAAAACCCCTTTCTTAATGCTCGCTAATCTACGACACAAAAGGATGCCTTATGCAAAATTTCACACTCCTAGTCCCAGTAGTTTCGGCTGTGCGTTGATATGTCTGTCAGGCAGTCAGTTTCTTCTTTTATATATAGAAGATTACCTCTTCGAAACAAACAATACGCCTCTTGATAATATTAAGTTTCGATGGCAGTATCTACATTGAGAAACAAGCCTTTGGTATAGTAACCCTTTTACGTAATCTTGGGTCTAGGTTAAGGAGATCAAGCGTTGCAGCAATAACAGTGAAAACTTCTCGAAAAACCTCATCAAGTGATCGAAGATACTCGAAAACTCGATTAGTACTAAAACTTTCCATTAGGTTAATTCCATCCATTAATAGTATTTCAGCGATGTTAAGCTTTTCTTTAATGGTTTTTCATATATATATATGGGCTATGTTTATGTCAGTAAAAATATGTTAGGATTTATTATTGCTTTTTTTTTGTCATCAGTTCATTGATTGCTCAAGTATTATCATTGATGACTGGCCTGTTGGTCTAGTGGTTAGTGGCCCTGACTGCTATGCCGGAGATCGTGGGTTCGATTCCCACCCAAGACAAATGTTTCTGTGATGAGCACGATGGTTTATTCTGTGTCTGGGCGTAATTTATATGTATGTATTTTGAAATATATAAGTATGTTTATCAGTTGTCTAGTACTCATAACACAAGCTCTGCTTAGCTTGAGACTAGATGGCGTTGTGTGATAGTTGTGGAATATTATTATTATTATTATTATATTATTATAATATATGTATAAGTATGTTTATCAGTTGTTTAGTACTCATAGCACAAGCTCTGTTCAGTTTGGGGCTAGATGGCGTTGTGTGAACATTATTATTATTAACATTATTCGCTAAAAGGCTGCCAAACTCAAATAGGGTTGGGCGGTTATGTCAGCCATAAATGCACAGTAAGCGTTGGCAACACTCTCCATGCAGTGGGTTCGTCAAGATGGAAAGTGCCATCAAGGCCGGCATAAGAAGAGATGGCGAGATGACCTAGACGCTTACCACGAGGACTGGTTTGAGACGTTACGAGAGAAGAATTGAATGACTTGGGCAGTAGGATAGTAATCGTTATTCGAGAAGAACTAGTTCATGCCTGTAGCTAAGCTCTAGCTAGCTTGCGTGAACGTCGAAAATTACGTCAGGGGTTCGTACCCCCATGATGAAAAGTATTCAATGTTCTAATCCAGGTCAAGGTGTACCTGCGTTCCAAATCCATTAAGCTGTAAAGGCGTGATTGATTAATAAAAATCCAAACATACGTACATATTTCACATTTATAGTGTTAGTAGGCGTGGTAGGAGTCGATAATGACAGATCATGGCCAGTGGCGTGCCTAGGGTTTCAAAATAAGGCAAGCCCAATAAAATTTTAACCGATTTCAAAAAAAGAAAGTTCAGTTTTCGACTGAGTATGTAGGTACCTACGTATGTATCATCGCAATTTTCTCATAAACTACTGATTAGGTACAATAAATTAAAAGCCCAAAAAACAGTCATGAATTTCATTTTTATAATTATATCTGAGAATCAAGCACAGTTGTTTTCTATGACTAACATCGGGGGTTTCGTCAATAATAATTGAAACAAATTTTGTTTGCCTAACTTCGTAATCGATGCAAGTTTGCATCACATCGGCTACGGAATGAATAATATCGTTTTGAATTTTGTTAGATAAATAACTCGGCCCCGGTTTGTCACTTTCCTGATGCTGCTTATGCTTTTCTAAAACGACATCGTATTTTGAAATTAACGAGACCAGTTCTAAAAAATTGCCTTTATTTTTGAATATTTAATTTCGTTATTTTAAAAAGTCGCTAGTTTTTATTGTTGCTAAATCTTAAAAAAAGTCTCCAAACTCGTTAAAAATCTCCAAGATCTCACAACGTCGCTAAAACGGCAACACTGCAGAGTTGGCAAGGTGACAAGGTCACGCATACGCGAGCAACCGGAGCAACTTCATACGAATGCCCGGCTTAAATCTTCCATACTGATCGATTTGTAGACGCATAAGGTCCTAACTCGTTATACGGCACATCGCTATAAGTGCGAAAGTGACAGAGATAGTATTTGAAAGCCCGGTAAAAGCCGGTACGTGTAAGCGAGATAGATATAGCTCTCGCGTAGATGCTGCTAATGCGAAACTCTGCGCGCGCTGTGGTGTAGTAATGTGGCATAGGTAGATACTTTGTGTTATTTTGATAAGAATTAAAGCGCGCGAACTTTTAAATAGTTCGGGTTTGATATTGATTCTCTATCGAGCATTTTAGTAAGGCATGCCTGGCTTTTCTGCTTGTATGAAGGTACCGCCACTGATCATGGCTTCTAAGTAAATATATCGATGATATTTTAAACTGGGTTAAAATTTTAGCAAGTTATGTTTGAAAGGCTAACTTCAGTAGGCTTTTCTGAACCACGTTGTTTCGACTACGAGTTCAGTATTTACGAATCTTTCCCGGAAATCAATGATCCGATTTTATTGGTACGAGTAACAATAGAAAATAATAAACTTTATTGTAGACCTAAAAAGTAACACACAATTTATAAATAAACTTAAATATTTATTTATTTATTAAAACTTCATGCAACACAAAAGTACAAAGGCGGACTTAATGCCTTAGGCATTCTCTACCAGTCAACCTAGGGTGGTGAAGAGAAAATGTGTACAATGGCGGTCTTATTGCTGACAACAATATCTACCAGACAACCTTAGGATGGATCGTAAGAACTTAAATAATACAGGGGGTAGTCTGAGGTGTACTGTGAATTAATTGAAAATCACTTCATAAATAAGCATATATAATTATAGAATAATTAAATGATTACTTGTATCGGAAATTTGATCAACAACAAATTAATGCAATTTCCAAGCCTTCTAAACATTACAGATCAATACTCAACCATTTCCATTTATTTTAATTTCTTCCACTAACCCTCGGCCTTCGCAGCCCGTCCTTTTCTCATGGCCAGCGGCTGTTCCAAGGCCAGGCTCTACGTGACGATTGTCTCCGCGAAGGTCGGTAGTATTGTCTTCCGGATTCCGGGAGGGGTTCGTTATGCCATGTTTATGAGGTTCTTATGATCGTCATTAATGGTTAGGGGCATTCGAAGGCCAACATTATGGTGTTGTTTGTTGACATTGGATTAGCAAGTTCTTTAGTAGATTTTACTTTTTGTCTTGGGGACTCTGTTTACACATCGAGTGATTCCAGGAATGACCGTGACACAGTGATCACGTGCTGCCGTGGACCACGAGGCTTTGGTGAGACCCTTGTATCTCTATTGTCTCCTTAGGGATGTGCCTTAACAGAGGGGTTTCCGAAGTGATCTTTTAAGAGGTAACGGGGCCCCTTCTAATGGTGATCACCGGGGTGGTTTCAGTGAGGTAAAAATCCCACAGTCCCCGGACTTATCTCCAAAGTATGGGCGCCTTTGAAAGCCCTCGTGAACAAAAAAGAAAGGTTTTATATTTTGTGCTGATCTAAAGATCTGATACTTCTTTTCGCTCCACCTAGAGCGAGAGGAGTTATTATTACGTATTTGAGAACGCCTTTTCGGAATCATAAATATGTTATTATACTTCCTAACATAGGTATGACCATTGATTCGCGCGTAAATGATGGCTGCTCAGTTGATATGCTCTCGCACCTTTTCGTGGGATTTATAAATAAATAACTGTCAAAATGTGTATGAGCATTACACATATTCTTCCAAATTCCTTCATACAGTTGTCATCTTAAGTTTTAAAAGTTACAAAGCCTTCTATTACAGCTTAAGTCCACATTGCCTCAAACATCTTCCTCCCCAAGGTCGATAGCTACGTGACAACCAGCCCTTCCGTTTACTATTCAGCTCCGGTATCCTCGGACAGGCAGACACGACTGACGTAATTGGAAGGTTCGACCACAGCATAGAGATGGTACAGAAGGCCAGCTTTCTAACTACCATTATTTCAGTTGAAAGTCGTTCACTGCTGGACATAGTCCTTAGATAAACCTCGCCACATTGATTGATCATGTGCGTTATTAAACACACGTGTTTTTGGAAAAAATATTTTAAACCTTAACAAGAAGCGAGTGTCCCCCTCTCGCCTAGTAAGTCCGAGAGTAGTGGTGGCCCAGTAGTAACTACCGGCCATTCTGAAATTAGCTTTATGAACGGATGCTTAGAGTTGATATTTGTTGAAGTAAAAATTAAACCACTAGGAACATAGATTTGAATATAGAAAACGGCGACCTTTTCAAACAAATGCCATACGCAAGTGCATTTGAACTCACCGTACGTGAAGCTTTCTATGTGTGCGTGCATTTTCACCCAAGAGGAAGTCGTATAGTCCGTCTCTCCATGTAAAACACTGGTAGTCTTCTGCATTTGATCGACTGGAAGCTGACAAAATTCTTGACAGCTTGATTGTATTGTATGCAGCCGGAGAGCAGTGGTGGCCGAGTGGTAACGGCCCCGACTTAAGATTCGTATGTCGCGGGTTTAAACCCAGCCAGGCGCATTACTTTGTGTAATTTATTTCATCACCACTGCTCTCAAAACGGTGAAGGAAAACATCGTTAGGAAACCGGCATGTCCTAGAACCAAAAATTCGAAGACATGTTACATTCACCAACCCGCACTGGGCTCGCGTGGTGGATTACGGCTCATTCCCTTTCCTAGAGAGGAGGCCTGAGTCCCAGCAGTGGAAACATTAAAAAAAGACAATTATGCTATGAAGTCGAACTTCTGTAATACTCTATCTTCTGTGGCGACTGAAATTTGTGATAAATCATATTTACCTTTGTACTGTTACGCGAACGTAAAGAGTAAAGTTTTGTAAGTGGCAAAGAAGTTGTAGACGATCGTTGCATATGTATTAGTTTAGGGACGGGAATTGCTAAATGTTGGACGTTTCGTTTGGTAGTCGGGATTTTGTTGGTCACAAAAGATTAGACCTTAAGGTCCTTTTGTAAACTTGTACTTTATTTCTATGCGTAGGTGTTGTAAAGATAACTAGGTTTTTTTTTATACCTTTACCGGAATATCATAGCCCATTCCGTTATGCTAAATAGATCTTTTAAGCTAGAACTGCATTAGAACGACGCACACGTGTAACACGCCTGATTTGTACGTAGAACGACGTCGCGTGTCGTGGATCAAGTGTAGCTCTACAAGTCTAGTTTCCATATAAAATGTAAGGAGACCGACGCGCCCCAGATCGGCGTGTGTGGCACACGTGTGCGCAGTGTAGTTCTACCTTTACTGTTTTTGTAGTAGGTACCTACTTTCTTGGGCATGAGCCTGTTCTTGACTTAGAGCTGGTTTCTGAATTGAGTATTTCGAGATAAGATTGGTGTCTATAGATAAAGCATTCAAGTTGGGCAAACCTCATCATCCTTTTGTTGAAAACCTCATTGTTATTGCATACGACACTTAACAAAAAGATCAATAACTTTAAAGGATAAATCTATATACCCTTCCTCTGTGGTTACCCAACAATAGCCTTCAGAACTCCATAAAAAAAACTGTAATTTACCATCCTTCAGTTTCTTGCCTCCTCTAAGCGAATCTAATTAAGATATGGCAGATACGTCTTCGAGGTTTTCCGATAATTACTCGCCCGGGACTGAGGGTGAAAAAATGCGTGGGTTCGATTCCAGGACGATGTAATTTCCGGGCTGATTGGCGGAGATACGGAGATGTGATTAAATAGTTTTTTTTGTTCAGTCTCAAGGGCGTTTTGAGTGTTAAAATTATTCTGTAATCATAGTTTTTCATATGACACATGTTTATGTTTGACATATTTCGTCACACTGACTTATCTATTTCATATATATGAAACTAAGTGATATATTTTAAAAATTGTTATGTTAGGGAATGCCTGTAAGTCTGTAACGAAGAAGATTTTCAGTAACTTTAAATGATTGTCTACCGGAATTTGTTGGCCCTGCAGAGCCGAAGCCCAACAACGCCATGGGTTAACTTCCGAAAGGGAAACCCGGGGTCCTGGAACGCAAGGCAATGAAAGAACATAGGTGTGGTTTTAGTCAGTAAAAGTCTGACAGGCCCTCACGCTCCGCCCTAGAGCGGGATAAGTCATTAGAATTTTCTTACCTTAAAAAAAAAACTGGAATTTCATGCTCAGTTAAAACAAATACACAAGATTATTCCGTGAGAGAATCGAATCCACGACCCGTAGTTTCGAACCTAATCACTTAACCCTTTAACCGCTTGCGTCGGATATATTCGGCAAACACTTTTAATCCATGACCAAATACTCCATCGCGTCAGTTCTTCTGTCACCTACGGGGATTGAAGAGCTAAACGAGATGGAGTGCCCAGTCGCGAACACACGACCCTGGCGAATAGGACGCTATAACATTCTTCTGAACAATCCGTCGCGCGTGGTTCAAGGGCACCACTTTTTAACCGACTTCAAAAAGGAGGAGGTTATATGTTCGGTTGAATGTATGTTTTTTATTTTTTATGTATGTTCACCGATTTCTCGGTCAATTGTGGACCGATTTTGAAAATTTTTTTTTTGATTGAAAGGTTATACTTCCGAGTTGGTCCCATAGAAATATTGTTATGATCTGATCATGAACTTCGAAGATATGGATCAGAACTCCTCATAGGATCACAGCAGAACCGTCGTAACAAGTAAAATTGCTTTGTTTATAGGTGTAGTCGATGACTGACTGAAAGTAGAGGGGGAATATATCGAACTAATCTGATGATGAAGCCTGAAGTTAGGCACCGGAACTCTGTAATAAATTAATGTAATCTAACCGTGTTTGGGATTATTAGAATTGTCATGAGATGCACTCTGGCTATAGGGTATTTAAGTTTGACTGAGGGGTACTTTTTAGTGGTGGTACCATAACTAAAAAGTGTAAAATAAAAAACTTTTTACAAAAAAAAATACATCCGACTTCAAAGTAAAAAAAACACTGAAAAGTGCAAAATAACTTTAATTTTGGAAGTCGGTGTTAAATAACGAAGAGACAAAACTATTATAGAAACACCGACTTCCAAAATTAAAGTTATTTTGCACTTTTCAGTGTTTTTTTTACTTTGAAGTCGGTTGTATTTTTTTTTGTAAAAAGTTTTTTCTAAACGTTAGCCTTCATGATTATGGGCTTGCGGACGGCGAGCAATGAGTGGCTTGCCGTCCGACCGTCCGGTAACCGTCCGGACCGAGCCCAAGTCGTCGACGGCGCGTACTGTTCCACGCGCGCCTCAGAGAGATGTCAGCAAATCGTAGGGGCCCAGCAGGGTCGAAGCCTACTGGGGCCACGGGTAATGTGAAAGTGAAACCCGGGGCCCTGGGACGAAGGCAAAGAAGGAACAGGAGTGGGTTTTTAGTCAGTAAAAGTCTGACACTATATCGCGCTTCACCTAAGAGCGCGATTTGTCATAAGATGATTTACCCAACCAATAAAAAAAAAAGCCTTCATGTTTATCAAAGTATTTTTCAAAGATCAATACATCAATAATCTTCATAAATACTCCTAACAAAGCTCCCCATACAGCCCTATAAACCAGGTTGACAACACACCCTTGTTTTCATACAACAGCGTCTATTTTAGCAAATCACTCTACTGACGTTACAACGGGTATTTTACTACGTTTTTATAGTAGCGGTGACGTAACTACCAGGTATCTGGAACAGGGGTACTGAACATTAAACTAGATTTTTGAAGAGGCAATTTTTAAAATTTTAAATACTGTCCTACACCCGTTGTTAACTGACTTTTCACGCCACTTGTCACGTAACTTTTCCACAGTTACGGTAGGCACGTGGTTGCAGACAATGATCAAGGGGTAGCTCGCTGTCCGGTCGTCCGGTAATCGTAAACAGTGCGTAGTGTTCCACTTGCTCCTCAAAGAGATGTCGGTAAACCATAGGGACCCAGCAAGACCGATGCCCGCTAGGGTCGTGGGCATTTTCTAAAAAAGGAAACCCGTGGTCTTAGAACGAAAAGGGCAATTGGAGGACACAGATGTAGTTTTAGTCAGTAAAAGTCTGACACGCCCTTGTGCTCCACCTAGAGCGAAAGAAGTCATTGGAGGATTTTACGCCTTAAAAAAAAACATTTGGTGGGAACGCTAACAGAAAAGTCATTTGTTTAAATGCTCTGCCCGACCTCGGGAAGCATCACTTTACTTCGAAGGTCGGAGTTGGCGGTTGTTATTATTTAGCCACGTGCTCTTATTACAGAATAGTTTTTATCCGCAGCTAAGCTTCTGGAACCTATCTAATAGAATGCCCGCATTTATTCAGAAACAGATAAAATACGGGTTTCTGAATTGAATATTTTGAATGAAGAACGTCTCAAAACCTACTTAAATGTCAAATTTTGACAGGTTTTCAGGTTACAGTAGAATTTGAGAAATATTCAACTGATTGCACAGTTGGCGCAGTGTTTGAGCTATTAACTGCCACACTGCGTATCGTGGATTCGATTCCCGCACAGAACACATATTTGTATGGAGGTTTTCCGGGTCTTGTGTAAGTGAATTTTCATGTTTGTAAACTCACCCACGATATAGAAGTTATCTCTAGAGTAAGGCAAATAATTAATGAAATGAAATGAATCGAAGATGTTTTTGTTTGTATTCTATCAGGTTTATTTCCATTTTTGTTCAATTTGCTATTCCTTTCAATATACACGTCGCATTTGGCATCGAAAAAAAAAAACATCCACAAACGAAAATAAAATAAATATACATGAAGCATTGTCACAAAAAGGTTGTCCGTTTCATCTCAGTAGCGTGTCTAAAAGAATTCTTGATGATCAAACAGTAGTAAATATGTTTAGGTATGTTGATTAGATTCCGTCGTTTCTCCGACATACAAAACTTTGTGTAGGTCATGAAATGTATTAAGGTCGCCGCACACGGGCCACATGCCACAGCCACAAACATCGCCACGAGAAGCTAGATATGGCCACAAAGGCAGCGATAGCCACTTGTGGCAGGTAGCTGCTGCTTTTTTCAATCATACGCCAGCACCATACGCGCAGCATCTTAATGGACTCTGACGAAAAAGATTTAAATGCGCAAGTGGCGTGTGACGGCGTTTTGTATCGTCGTTTGCAGTTAAGCAGCGGCGATTTGTAGTGTGTTATCGCGGCGGCTACCGGCATCAACCCTGTGCGGCGGATCCATATAAAATGTGTGAAAACTGGTGGCGGCGTTTTGTGGTTGTGACCGATGGCCCGTGTGCGGCGGCCCTTACAGTTTTATTCCCACTCAGTCTTTGTAACATACAATAGTCGATCTATTCTTGCTTTTAGTGCTTTTATTTTGCTTTGAATTTTTTTATTATTATGTAATGCTGGCTATAGTGATATGAAAGAAAAGGAAGTTAGTGATAGCATGACGGTTGACAGGATAGAATGGAAGAAAAAAACATGTTGTGCCGACCCCAAATAAGATGGGACAAGGGCAGGAAGATGATGATGATGAATGCTGGCTATCATTTTTGATTTATGATCGAAAAGTTCTGGAACCTGTCGTTACACTTTGAACTTTGGCTATAGCTATAAAACTGGTGAAGAAAAGTTTTTATGCTTAGGAGACAAAGGTTTTAGCGTTTGGCAGTCATGTCGCTTCCTGATCTGTAAAGTTATGTAATGAGTACGTCTACCAAAAACAAGATATCGTATATCTATATATATCGTTACCCCGCGGTTTCATCCGCGCCTTTGGTTTCTGCTCCGTACCAGATAGATACGGAGCAGTAACCAAAGGCGCGGTCGTAGGGAGATGTTAATAGCCTTCCTCAATAAATGGGTTCCTTATCTAACAGTAAAATATTTTTTCAATTCGAACCAGTTGTTCCTGAGATTAGCGTGTTTAACCAAACAAACAAAGAAACTCTTCGTCCGTTCGTTCTTTATATAATATAGATATGTAAATTTTGAGTAAATCTCCAAAATGCTTCATATTTTGCTAGTATTATGTCTGCGTATCTCTTTCTTGTTATATGCAGTACGAGAGTGCCCTCTTTAGGTCCCGTGGTCCTCTTTTTCAGAGAACAACAAACCGATCGTTGGAAATCTAATTTCAATACTTTCTCAATGTTGGATAATCATTTGACCTGAAGAACAAGTAAACATTTTAAACATTTCTTCCATTTAATTGCGTAAACAAACTCGATTGCTGCTTCAATTACTAATCGAATCGTTCGGGATCTCCCGGAAATGAGCATTACAAAGGAAACCGATTTGAAAGAAATTGTTGATGTTTTCTGAGAGAATTACTCATAAAGCAATTCAGAGGAACTGCAAGCTGGATAGATGTGAAACTTCCTGCCGGAGTTTTGTGTTTCCTGATAGCTGTTGTAGCTAGGCGTCTTTAGGTCAAGAGTGAATAGGTTATTTCTAGGCGAACGTGTTCCATCGTCGATTACTGTCACATTAACAATAAACGAAAAAACAAAATCAAGTCTTCGGAAGTTTTAATACTGAGCTTATGTACTTAATTTAAAAAGATTAAACACATTTGTTTAAAATCATCAAATAACCCCTCGCTATTACTTATTATAAACTTTATTGTAGACCTCATAATGTGCATTTGTTAAACATTTGAAAAAACTAACTGTACAATGCACTGTGTGCACTAGATCTTACCTTCTACTGTGATCTCTCTCAATCACTCAATGGTTTGTTGGAAGAAAACTCAACTTTGAGTTAAGCTCGCCTATGTACATGAATTCTGTTATCCACATATTTTGTTACTTATCATGGTGCACAATAAAGAATAATAATAATAATGCACTTATGGGAGTGTCAGACTTCTACTGACTGAAACCTGAAGTAAAGGAAGAAACCTGTGTCCCTTCAGTTGCTCTTTTTGCGTTCCAGGACCACGGTAACCACAAAACAATGCTTATACGAGTACCTAGATGTATTACAAAATTATTACGTCATTTCCCAAATGCATTTTATAACACTTCAAATTTACACTAACACTAGAATTTTCACCCAAAACCATTAATCACATGAAAGTTTATGCTTCTCCTCATTATTTACAACAGCAAAGACAGCTGGGGCTAGAATTATTTCAGCATGATCTTTCTCTATAACAAGCTCTGGCCGTCGTTCCACGGAGTCATATCTCATTTTAACTAGCTGACTATTTTAGTCAGAGTCTAGTCCAGGGGTAAACAAACTATTTTACATAAATACAAAAATAAAATAAATAAAAAGCATTTAATTCAAAAAATCAATAGCACCCATAAAGTAACCACAAAACATGACACACACATAAATAAATACATGATACTATCGGACACAGCCCAACACGTCTGCTACAGCAATGTCCAAACAAATAAAAAAAACTTAGACGGGGACAGAATAAAAATAATCTATAAATAATTATTTATTTTATTTATTTTTCCAAATTTCTTAATCTATATTACAGATTTTTATTGCCATACAACGAAAACCTCTCAGGGTTTATCTGTGTGATGGCGAGCCGCTTGCTTATTTAATATGTAATAGTGATGTAACAATAATTATCTAGTTATACATTAAACTTTTGTTTAAAGAAACGTTTTAATTTATACTTATAACTTTTCGAACTCGTTTTATACAATGTTTGTAAATCTTCTGGAAGTTCATTATGAAAGTAAGGCACTAAATATTCTGCAACCCTCATCCCACATTGTTGGCTTTTGGTAGAATCTATTTATTTTTGGGTGTAATAGATCTCAAAAAGTCAGGTCTTGTGTTTTCAGTTAGCAATTCAGGCCTATTGATTTCAGCAAGGGTGAAGAATTTAACTTTATTGAACACATTCATAACATTACACATATATAAAAGAAGAAACTGACTGACTGAGATATCAACGTACAGACGAAACTACTGGGACTAGGAGCGTGAAATTTTGCATAAGGTTTCGTTTTATGACGTAAGCGAGCACTAAGAAAAGATTTTTGAAAATTCAGCCCCTGAGTGGATGAAACAGGGGTCTAAAGTTTGTATGGAAAAACTTACTTTCAAGCCGTTGGCAGAAGCTAGTGTTTTTATATTACAACTAGCTGACCAAACAGACGTTCTGTTTTAAGTATGAATATAGAATTCGCATTGGTATAATTAATAAAAAAAAATGTTGCACGCAACTTTCTTACTTGTTTTTTCATTCATAAAAGCCTTCTCTTGACAATAACAAACACAACAAAAAATAATTAGCTAAATTGGTCCAGCCGTTTACGCGTGATTGCGTGACCAAGGGAAATAGGGATTGAATTTTTATAAATATAAATTTATTAGAAGAAGTTTTTCACGGTCTTTTTGACATAATATAGATACAGGACGCAAAAATAGGCTTGAGGCGTGTCAACGATTTTATTAGGACAATAGGAATGCCGCCGTTTTTTTAAAGCTTGCAGTGGCAACTTACATACCGACTACTGGACGAAGGCCTCCCTCTTCCACACACGTTTTTGGTTACCCATTGTGGGTCAGTCCCTCCGGTAAGAGCCTCAACTTATAAACAAACAACTTTAATTGATAGTGGACTAAATCTAAGATAAGAATAACATAGAAAAGAAAAATCGTGGTCTCATCGCCGTAAATGAGACCGCCAAAACATATTTCCAGAGGGTATCTCTTATAGTGAAAATGACGTTGAAATTGAAACCCTTCGTAGGCCAGATTCGACCAAGGTACCACATGTTTTCCATCCCTGGTCTAGTCTGTGACTCGGCTGGAAATGTTTTGGAGAACTGACTGGTTACTCATCTGTGCAGTTTCGTGATGTTCTGTGTAAATAAAGATATTAGTTGACTCAGGTTGTGGTATGTCGTCGTTGGAAGGAATCTTAGACGAAAGGGTTTCTCTTTGTTATTAGTTGCCAAAGATATTTAAAGTTTCCGGATTCACAAGTATGACTGATTTTCTTCTGAATCCTTCCTTTGGTTCCTTTTCCTTTGGTTTTCACAATTCTTTGTTGTGTTGTACCATCATCTACATCATGTCCTTTGCATAAGATGACAATTCATCTCTTGCAACTTTGCAAGTCTTTCGCGGTGATTGCTTGATATTATAGAAAGTATGATTTTCAGATATCATTAACAGCTTCTGTATACGTTGTTCATTCTATTCCTATTGTACCTATTCAGTAATATCGTTGCTATCTACTTCTTTCTTACAAATTAGTCATCCGGCTGCAAACGCTTTTCAACTTTCTCCTGCATATTCCTCTACGAACTAATGCCCATGTTCCTGAACCGCCAGTGGCAATGGCACGCTCCCGGAAGTTCGCAAATAGACGGCGTTCGCGCAACATCGGTTTATAGTTCCTGCGTACGCGCAGGATTACATCGAGCTTCTTTATTGTTTTGTGAACTGGACACTGCTGGGCGGGTTGTATGAAGGATAGGAATACTGAAAGATTAGAGGAAGCGAGAGGGCAATGATCTTAGTTCAGAGAAAGACCTCATATCTCAGGCGTCGTCTGACTGAAAAGGATCAAATCGTTCTTAGAACTGATAGACAGTTCAGTAGGGCTCGTTTCATGAGATGACTTCCACTTGCTGACTCTACTATCGACTATATTTTTCTTACCACTATTCGTGGTTTTATGGGATGAAGTAACAAACACCTAGTAAAGCAATTTTTTAATTTATTTATTTATAATAAGCACACCAACAGCACAGCACTGTCACTTACAAAATCAGCATTTCAGTACCCATGCAAATAACAGGTATGCATGACATTGGCATGATGAATTTTAGAGACAACTAGAAAAATTAAAAAGTGTATCCAGTAAACCTAAATCAGAACACTACAAAGACAAAAAACAATGAACGACATAGACGTACATTGTTTGCACTGTTTATATGGGCAGCGTCTGTAAGAAGCGAAACTCATGGAAAAGACATCGATAGGGTAATCCTTCAAGTTGGGCCATACATTTTGTGGTTTTAAAGGTGTCGTTAAAACAGCAAATTTGATTACTAAGACACTAACTGTGATTCAAAACCTGTCACACATAAACAGTAACACAAAATATCTCGGCCTCCAGCCAGAACTGTCGCAACCTGATCTTGTTTCAGGAAACCTTGTCTCCGGTGCATTGTACTTGAGCCTCTGCTTACCCGCTATAAAAGCAGCGCGATAAAATGTGGGCTGTCTGCCAAAATGTGGAGTTAACAGTATTACTCGAGTGTAAGACTGGACACTGAAAGAAACATGGTGTTGCATCACGGGAAAAGTATTAGTCATCGGTAGACAAATTGCATAGAGTTATGTCTTTTGTGGAACATTATTCATATTTTGCTTGTGACATATAAAATTGGTGTTTTATAAAACGGGTCACTTAACGTATTTCTTTTCAGAATTCTTTGTTATAAATAAGGCGATACTACAGAAAAAATGAAACTCAAAGATACAAATGTAATTGTAAAGAATAATGCACACCCTAATACATCCCAATTAGAAAATTAAGTTACAATTACAAGCACTGAAATATTTAAAGAAATCATTTATCCTATTTGAAGGAAAATAATATGGGAATCCGCGCACTACATTGTTAGTGTATCGATATTGATATCTACGTACCACAAACACAACAAGATAGTGACGTAATCAAGATTTATTTAGAATTTATCAAAACAATTTTTTTTTCTTAAAATAATTGTTGGCTATTTTACTATAAAAATTTACATATTTTAAAAATAGCTAAAATTGTTTCAGTGTCCGTTTCTAAACATACTACTTTCAGGATGTGTGTTTATTATGTTACGTGTTGTATATTTAAGCCTAATATAAAAATTATTTGTATTTATAATTCTAATTCGATTCGAAGTTAGTTGACAATATAAAGTAACCTGTTTTATTCAACACCCAATTTTATATGTAGATATGGACCTTATATTATTTATCGATTATTTTCTGGAGTTTATTGCTGAAATTGAATCAAGAATTTTGAAAGCTGATTCAAAAGAGTCTTTTGTTCATTCTCTTGTAGACGATTAGATGATCAAGCTTGTAACTAAAGTGAAGAAAGAATCGTTAAATTAATAAATCTGCTAATTTGTTGGGAGTTCAGACTGGAACAATTTACCTGCTGCGGTCTTCCCGTCCGATTATAATTAGGTGTCTTCAAGGTTAGTGAATTGGCTCTTAATAAACTATTACTCCTCACCATCTACGATTGCATCTCTGCTTACCATCAGGTGGGATCGCAATCGAGCACTGGTTTAAGAATTTCTGAAAGGTGTTAACAAATAATGGTCATCATAAAAAATCATGACTGGCAAATGATTACACAGATAATCCCGATATAAACTTTCAAAGTCCAGGCACTTTACTTCACAAGGAAATTGAACGATACTATACTTCCATGCATACCGGGCTTAACGCCAGAATATATACAATGTAGTTAATGTTCCTTCTGACTGTTAGTGACGGGACCTTGTCTTGCGCTGGCGCATTTCCGGAAAGCGCTCAATGGCGGGCAGTACCCGGGCGTAAATATGCCACACAGGTCCGAGCTTTGGAAAGAAACTGTCACGCAGGTATAATTCACTAACGCTGAAGCTGTGCCAAGTTCAACTTGTATTTTAAAGTCTATGTCTACTAATGGCCGCTTTCTATACTTTTTTGTCTAGTGGGCCAGGCGTCTTACCGTCTTCATCATTAAAATACCAAGTTTTACCATTTCTGCTAGTAATTTTTCTTTTTTAAAATAAAGAATAGAATAGAATAGTATGTATTCGATGCAGGCAATATAATAGGCCACAACACAAAAACAAAAAGAAAAATACAGATTTAGTTGCGCTGAGTGTGCCCGAATCGAAAGGGCCGCCAACTCAGCAATTGCTGGGCGTCAGACACCCAGCGCTGATTTTCAGCTGGCACCACGCAGAACCTATTTTCAACCAGTTTGGTTTATTAAAACTTCATATACGTATGTCTTTGTTATATTTACTACTCTAGGTCAGTTACATAATGAAAATGACTTTTTACGATGTAGAAAAGGATGTTGTACCGATTCCTATTGTTCTACACAAATGGTATACTAAAATCATACGACTTCCATCAGCATTGACCTCCACACAACGCCTGGTGCCCTAGTACTTTTCAAGGGGCAACTTACACGAGTTTCCAGTTAAAAGCATTAATACGTTTTTAACTGCTTCAACACTTTCATTTGTTTAATCAATTAGTTCAATTCATTGTCCATTAACTCCTTTATTATCATTGTTGTTAGAACCTATTATGTTTTCTAAGGGTATAAAGGGTATAAATAAATCAGTACTAATTGGTATTACGGTATCCAAGTTGTTGACAATGGTACCCATAGGTTACTTACTCAACATTATCGTCATTATTTGCCTAGTTTTTTCTCAACAATGATTAGTTTGGCTTCTATTCCATTTGACTGGTGCTCTTAGCAAAGCAGCATAAATGCTAATATGACCAAGAGAGGCTTCTATTACTAATGTATACAAAAATTTTCATCATTCTCCACAATATCCATCTATTCCTCATCTGTCTGATTCTACCATTGATTTGTGTCGATCACAATAACCCAGTTGGATCCGAAATAGATCCCGTCTTGATGCAGGCTATTATGTTGTAAATAATCGACACGTGTCGCCTCAGACCGACGGACTGAAGTACTGGTGGCAGAAAATGTATAAACTTTCTTGTCTTGTTATAAATTTTGTTGGAGTGGCATCATTTTCATCACTTCAGTCTACCGTTGGATATAGTCTTCCTAATGAAAATTTAAGCATTTGTTTTGGAAACATTTTCAAATTTTGAGTTTATTTCGCTTTTGCATTGCCATATTAGTTGAAATTAATGATAGGAGTTAATCGTTATAAGCAGTTTTGAAAAAGTTTCGAGTCAGTCTTGTTACTGAAAATTTCTCTTCGCCTGGTATCTCATATTCGTAACGTATATATACGGAAAACGTTGCTAGTTAAAATTATATTACTCTTTTTTCTTAGATGTGTTTAAAGGCCAGAATTTATGATAATATTGATTATACACTTTTATGTGGTAACATAATTTAATATTCAAGGTTACCGTTTATATCCTGATTAATTAATTCATCACCTAGTTTTAAGGCTCATGTAGTAAAATTAAGATCTGGGCATATTTATTTTTAATACCTTCGGCTAAACTATCATAATCTTCCTAACCTAGTGCAACAACAAGATTTTTTCTTCCATTCTCCTGTCAAACGTCGCGCTATCATTTAGTCCATTCCTTCTATATTATTCCCTTTTTTATCCATTCATCTTTTGTAATTCTTTGGTAATTCTGTAATCTTTATTTACGCTATTATTCCCTCCTTTCGCTTTCATATCATCCCTCGCACTGTCAAACTCATCTTTGGCCTTTCACTCACACATTCATCAATATCATAATTCATTATCCGTTCTAATTGTACGATCTGTCGGTACGTCGATACACTTCCGGGGCTGATTGGGATCAGCGGCAACCACAAACATTACTATTTCGGTTTCTATGCTTCCATGACATACGTATGTTTGTATGTATACGATCATACACGCGTGTAGATTCAAATCGGTTGTTGACCAGTTCGGTAATGGATTAATAAGTACGTACTTTCTCATAAATGTTTATATTTGGCCGCAAAATTACGCTTTCTTCTTTAAAAAGAGAGAGATTTTAAACCGTGTGTGAATAAAAAAAAAACTTCTACCTTATTCTCTTCATGGTCGTTTTACTCTTGCCAGAGTAGTCGTAGTTATAACGAAGGTAGCTCTTCGGAAGCCGTAAGGGTACGCCGCACGACTTCCCGCCACTTTTGCCTTTTCGGTTCCTTCACTTTCTACCTTATTATAACAGTGCAAATTATATAAGCAGTCGAAATTGCTTAATGTTTAAGAAAAGTAAGATTCTTGGATCTTCATGGCCACATATGCCAGTTCCAAAACTAATTAGTTCTTTTCTTAGTCCCTAATAAAAATTAAACCTAGGTGATACTTCTTTACTAGCTTTAAACAAAGATCATCAAAGTTAAGCCCCATCCCTAATTACGCGTCACACGAGATCTGTCTGACATCCATTACAGTTTGTCACTCTTGTGAGTCACCGAGGGGAACCCTGATGACTCACTTGGCACAGTTCCATCTTATATAGTTCAAGTTTGTTTCAACAGCCGTCTTCAGTGACAACGTTGCGTAAAAATTACCGGCTGCTGTAAATGTGGACACTAATTGAGCTGTGAAGGTTAAATTATAAAGGTGTGCAAACATAAATATTATTATAAGTCTATAACAGTAAACTACTGGATAATACTGGACCTTGGTTACCTAATATCACGCTATTTAATTCTGACACTGTCAACTCATCCAGCTACCGCACTGCGAAGTCCATCGCAAAGAACATAACACAATCATGAAAAGTGGAGAAGTGGGTAATCCACCGCTCGGCTCAAGTACAGGACGACGAATGCCACACTTATTTGAATATTTAGTTCTAGGACTGTACACTTTTACCAAAGAATCCTGTTCCATTGTATTAGAGTCGCATCTGCCATAATGTATGTTAGTATAACTTAAGATAACATAGTTTTTCCTCACACTTTCTGTTATAGTGAATCCCTACGTAATAGGAAAGACGGCGTGTGCATAGAGTGCGATTTGATTAAATTGTCGCTTTCTTAGTGAATATAAAGTGGAACACTCTTTCTACGCGAGCAATGTTAGACACGAGAATCTGAGCTCTTCCTAACACCAGATATTACATTTGGGTTTCAAAATTGCTTCAACTTTAACATGACCTGATACGCTTTTACCTCGAGAATAAATCTAGTCTTCTTTTTTATTATTATTATTGATAGGCTCGCGCTTGACCACTATCTCACCTGATGATAAGCGACAATGTGATCGTCGATGCAGCAGGTTAGCCTAGGAGCCTACGAGTAGTCCCCAAGTTGAAGCTATCAGAAAACACAGATTCGGGCAGCAAATCCCACTTCACTTAGCACGCAATAACAAACGCACAAAGAATGTTTTCTCGATACGTTTTGTACGTAGGGGTAGGATGTCCGCTATTTACTCCTGATGCATCGCCGTACGTCTTCTGGTCTGATAATGAAACGGGCTTGGCGAAATCAAATTTTGTGATTCCGACGCAAATATTCAGATGTTCGTGATATAATTCACAATAGTGAAACAAATATTTTCATCATTGACACCTTTATGAACGTACGAACAAATATAGTTCAAGTTCATTCCGGAGCTGGTCGGTGACAGCGTTGCGTAAAAACTTGTAACAATATACACTGTACAGCCGATGTGTAAATATTTGGAAGAATGGAAGTGTACTGTTTGGCAAGGTCTATGTGTGAATGATTTGTGGGTGACTCATTCTTTGTGTTAGGGATTTAGAAAATGCTGCAGAAAAAGAGATAAATTATATAAAAGATGTTTATGCAAACGATAATGATGAGGAGGAGGCAACTCAAAAACAACGATTAAGTTGATGAATCTTTAATATACGCCAACATTTTTAAAAAGCTTATTTAGGAAACCAATTTTAAATTATTATCTACCAGAGAACTTTTGGATAAACAGGAAGACTAATTTACGATAACAATAAATATTGACAGTAAGAATTAAAAATGGATGATGTTGAAAAGAAATATTGCAATCCAGAACATTGTAGAGGATTAGTTTGTTAGTCATAATTGAAGGCCAAATACTTACACCTACGCATTTGGACGAAGAACTAGGTAATTGGTTATTTTACACGCATTATTAACTATCAGAATTATGGTCATTCGATAAAAGCAAAGGTTTTATTGCCACGAGGTACAAATAGCAGTTACGTCATCCTACGAGTAATTGTGTTTTATTCATAGGAATAGAAGTATATCGTTTTGGTTAGATGAGTCCAAAATGGTTGGCAGACCCTCCAGGCTTTTAAAAACACATGGAAGGAAGTCTTCCGATAACTATTAAAAGAAATCTTATTGATATGTGACCACTCTGCTCTAGTATACCTCAGTTAGCAGATGTTTGGGAAAAAATGCCAGTGGAAGAGAGCTGGCCACGTCTCATGAATGCACCTGAAAGATCCCCATTCACTGGACACCTGAGGGAGGACACCGTTGCTGTCGATGTCAACCGCGGCAAATGTTGTGTAACGATCTACTCAGTTTCACGAGTAAACTTGGCCAGAGATCGCTATAGACAGAGAGGTTTGGAGGAAGAAGGAAGAGGCCGTTGCCAAACAATGGGATAGAAAGTAGGCTAAAAAATTACATGGTAAGCAAGTAGCCATTGTTGATTCTGGTTTTGTGTGGTTGGGACTAGTATGGCGGGTATAAAATATATTTCTATTACCAATCTCTTTTCATTCTGTCTTTCTGTATTTATAAAATAGTCCAAAGCCGTCGACATAGTTTTAAACTCTTTGTAGAATTCGTGACTTATCTTCTAAATCTGATCGATTTGTTTTATCAGAAGAATACTTATAGGCCGTGAAAGAGATTTAATAAAGCTCAAAGGAAAGTTAATTTGATCGATCTTTTATAGTCTTATAGATCTTAACATTCCGCCTATTAAGGAGGGGAAATTGAAAACTGTTTTCGCGAGGTTCTTTTTAATTAAAATATTTCGGGGCCCTTATCTCCGGTTCAACAGTTTCTTTGAAATAAATTTGTCTAAAACTAGAAAAATTTTCTAGCACTCTTCAGTGATCCCTCTAGATCATAGGAAAATAAATATGAATTACCTGCTATGAATATTTTTGTTAAATAGGATATTTAATCTTCATCATCACTATCATCATCATTGCTTTGTCAATGCCACTTCGCTTGGGTTAGGGTTTTACAAAAAAGTCCATCCATAATTTATTTGGTTTTCCTTTCCTCCCTTAATCAATTCACATTCGTACCAACATGCAAATAATTTCTCAAATTTAGACCAAAATTCAACACATTTTCATGTATTTCTCATGGCGCCATCAGCTAACAGACACGATACAATAAATTGTACGTCTTCTACAAATATCAATAGCAAGGAAAGTTTTCATTTGGGTTTGTGAGAGAGCGTGCCAAAAACACCTCGTTACTGTTCCCGTTTGTTCCAAGCAAACGTAATATCTTTAGTGGAAATACACCACTGGATGTGGTTCATGTTAACACTGACATTTGAGGGTAGTGGAATTTACTACACGTTGTACATTACTGAGAGGATTCCTCGTTAGGAGGAGGAATTTCCTTTGAACTTCTAATTGGAACTGGGCACCTACAATTATGCATAAGTGCTTTTGGTGTCTTGCTATTTGAACCTTGTGGATTTAATGTCCGTAAGGCTGTTTCCGGGCCTCTATGGAACTGTGACCTTGTGTCTTGAACTTAATTATAGTTATCTACACTATCGCACCGTCATCTGGAACTCGGCAGGATTGTTCAGGAGTCACTGCAGCGATGGAATGCAAAGAGCAACTGAAGGAACATTGATGGCTTTTCGTCAGTAAAAGTCTGACGACATCCTCTCTCCCTGCACCCAGAGCGCGAGGAGTTATGTATTTGATGGTTATCCATCCCGAAAAAAGGGTCATCTCGAACTCTATTTGTAGGGTACCAAATAATTTCTCGATGATAACATTTTGTTCATTGTTAAAATAGGGAAGCTTCTTGTATTTATTGTGTTTTCAATCTCTAAGAGACACAATATATTTGACTTAAGTAGTGACAGACATGTAATCTTTGGTACCTGTAGTATTCGATTTCATTGACACATCATTTCCAAAGTTATTCACATGTTATAAAATAAAACGAGACCTGAATTAATCCAATTGCATATCAAAAGCTAGCTGTTCACCTGTGAGCGAGGGGAGTTTGTCTGAGGTGTGGTCTCATTACAGGCGACCAGTTTTAGGGTCCGTTTATTAACACAATCCGATTGTATTGGTGGAATCAAACCTTTCTTTAGATTAACTTAATCAGTTTCTTCAGAGATCTTTGCGGTTTGCGACGTTATCTTCAAAATGCTGATACGCTTCCTCATTACTTGCAATCTTGAACAATCTGTGTTAAGCTAATATTTTAAAACAACGGTAGCGGAGACAGTAGTTAAAATGGTTGATGACACTTCATATTTAATTGTAACCAGTATTTCACAATCAACTTCATTAGGTCATTGAAGCAGCTCCCTCAAATTCCAATACAGTTTATCTGGGTATCTTCGAACTTAGTTGCCTCGTATCTTTTTTGATGGTTGCCACTGTTGATTCTGACTTTTAGACGTTATGGCGGTTAGGAATAGAGTGACGAACCAACCCAAAAAAAAAAGAAAAACAACACACAAGTATTAACCTCTGAAGAGCAAGTTACTCCATTTAAAAGTTTTCTTCCTCCTCGCTTCCACTGATACACTTCCAAATTCCTTTACATTTCGTCATGGGCGCATGTAGTGAGAGGGGTCTTCCAGTCTAGACGGGGGTCGCACAACCGCCGCGATTTACGGTCACAAACGGTTTACTGTCCATTAACTTTGAATACTTGGGCCATGGTGCTGGTTTAACACTGGTCTAGTTGGGTTTAAGGTCTTTATCATGTGTTTAAGGTCATGTATTGACTTTGGTTTAATATTTTGTTTTCTTTGCACACATAAGTAAAGTAAAGTTGATAAGTAAAGTTGTAGGTGTTTATTCATGATTCTCCATGTTATGCAGTTAAATGGGCATAAAAACTTTTATACCTCCTTTAGTGTGCAGTAGCATATGATTTGATGCCTATGATTTACCGTCAGATGTCGATAGTTTTGATAATCACATTCTCTTCTGCCTTTATAAAGTGTTAGGTTCTTACAAAGATCTTTGTCGGCTAAGTATACTCTTTTTTAGTTTCATGTTATTAAATATAGTTCATCCGGCTCGAAGGACCTTGTAAAAGCTAGGTAGATGATGAAATGATACTGCTGCTTAAATAGTTAAATTAAATAGATATATTAATCGGACCAATAGTTTAGAAATACAAAGAAGCGAGGGGAGCACACGCGATGACCGCTAATCGTGTACTGAATGCTCGACTAATATAAATTAGTGAAAAGAGGTAAAAATGCACGAATAAGCATTAGTGCATTATTAGTGAATGGTTTCACCGTCACGTCACGGTTCTAAATTTTGCTCCCATGCTTATTGATTATTCGATTATATTATCGTAAATTCACATGTACTTAAATATATTCCTAGACTGAATCAACAAAAGGAAATGATATTCCCAGCCAAACTGCTGCTTAAATTATAGCAGTAATTAAATTAAGGTAGGAAACCATCTTGGTATAAATTAGCAACCACCATCATTCTGCTGTGGTATGGGTATGTATTTGTTGATTTAGAGAAATAATACACATTTTAGATATTGTACAGGAATTAGCTGTTTATACTAATGGTAGACAGGGTTATTAGTGTGTTATGCGGTCGGTGTTATTCTTGTTAATGCTTAGCCTAGTCTATTCCTCCTTATTTAGGATCTGATGTAATTTATTATTATCAATATTGGCTAAACGTGACAATAGTACTCATTTATCTTTCTTATCTTTATTCCTAGTGTCCTAGTGTGTTAATCAGTAACTATATTAAAGGATATTAGTTACTCTTCAAATAGTACCATTAGTTCCTAGTGTCACATGCATACTTAATTCTCATTTGAAATCCCATACCCTAAATGGATTTAAAATTCCATAATTAACTTAAAAATGTGGCTTCACACTGCCTGTTTTGGGCATTCTGATGTTGACGTTACAGAAGTACAAATATACGTATTCCTGTCTAAATTTCGGAATATTAATGTTACTGCAAACTTCAAAGCAAGATATATTTTCACTTTAACATCAATAGGGGCACAAACCTTATTGCCTTCCAAACTACAACATGACTGAAGTCCCAGAACCTTTATAGGCCATATATCCGACCACCGATGGAGTAACAAACGGGTGTAAATCACTATAATTTATAATGGCAACACCAAGCCTGCGTCAGTGACCTTGACCGTTTGGCGGGAAGCCAGCGGCCATCTTGTTTAATCCTGCACTTGTGCATAATATCGAATGCTTTCGCACGATTGTTTGTGTGTGGAGTTGCGTAATGAGATGTTTGAGCTTTTTAACGAAGCTGGTGTGTTTTTTCTACCTTTTAAATTTTAGCTTGCAAACAGTAAATGTGGGCACTAATGTGTGGTTACTAGGTAATTTACGGTACATTTTATTATTTTTAGCCTGTGTTTGTTTCCTCTTTTCATTTTTCCCGGTTTTGGGAAAATGTGGACCAGTTCTGTTTCTAAGTGTCGAGTTTGTCCCGCTATCTTCATCTGAATCTGCTGCAATGTCACTGTACATTTTCCAGGTCTCCATTGACTATTGGAAAGGAACTTGATTAATACCTCATGTAGATTTTTTAATGTGACGTTAAGTGTACTTATAGAACTTAGGACCTCACCTTTAGCTACCATCTTGTTCAACTACTAAACCAAAGACTTTTCAAAATCGTAAACAAACAAAATACTTCGCTAAACGTAGGAGTAGAAACAAACCATTCATTTCCACATCAAAGCAGTGAATATACTACAGGACAATAAAACATATGAGCTAGTGCTAATTATTTGGCGCGACGCCAGAGGGCGCTAGTTCCTTCATAGGTATGTACGAAGTGATGTGTAGACAGGTGTGATAACTAGTGCGTTTTTTAAAAGAGGACTGTTGATTTTGGAGTAATGATGGACTTATGCAAACGAATTACTGTTTTGACAAACCGACACCCTCATCATCATCGTCACTTTCCTGCCCTTGTCCCATGTTGGGACTTGGGGTCGGCATAAGATGTTCTGTCAACCGTCACACAATCACCATTTTCCTGCATATCACGCATCACACAATCCATTCATCTATTCATATTTTTTTTGATATAACTAGCTTTCTAATATCGCTTTACAGAACCTAACTAAAGCGTTACTTAAAACTTGTTTCAAAATCTGCTGTACACTATCATCTTGAAATCCTCATGACCATAAAAATATTCATAAATCTCTAATACAGCAATACCTTTCTATAGTTTTCTAGCAGGGCTATATGGAGCCCTATCCATCGCTATAAATTCTTTCAAGAGTCTGGATTTATCCATTAGCTGGCAGTAGGCCAACCCTTTATTACATGGTACTTTCAAAAATATTACTTTTCTGACCAAATGAAGATAGTAACGCTGTCTTACACTTTAGGGAAAACAAGTTTAAACTGTATTTTCTCATAAAAATATATTGTATAAAATCCAACTTTTCGTTTTTTTTTTAGGTGGGTAAATCATCTAATGACAAATCCCGCTCTTGGGAGGAGCGAGAGATAGTGTCAGACTTTTACTGACTAAAAACCCACTCCTGTTCCTTCGTTGCTTTCGTCCCAGGGCCCCGGGTTTCGTTTTCACACTACCCATGGCCCCGCGAATTAAATTTCTTTTTATTATGGATAGAGTCGCGTTAGACCACTATCTCACCTGATGGCAAGCGATGATGTGGCCGACGATGGAGCACGCTTGCCTAGAAGTAACCTACTCACTCTTCACAGAAAGCTATCAGGATTTACAGACTCCGGCAGGAAATTGCACTCCTTAGCTGTACGCACAATGAATGAATGTACTCCCAAAACCCATACAGGGTTAGATGTCCACCATGTGCGCAACGCCTTACGTCTAGATGTCAAATGTGATTTATCATTTCGTCTTGTACTTTCTTCGTGCATTCGACCGCAATCATTTGCAAAGTGACGTCCATTTAAAGATACAAACGTCATTAGATATAAATTCTGCCAGGGTCTGTGTGCTCAAGAACGGCAAACAATAACCTTATGGTGCTATGACGTCATAAAGGGTGCGGAGACCAAGGTAATGTGACATGGCGTGGATACCTACGGATTTATACCTGCTGGGGGGAATCTAGGGCTTGTTTTAGTTGAGGACGTGTGTGGTGACGTGGGTTTCTTTATTTGATGGGATGGTTGTTTTACGCTTCTTCTTCGTCGTATCGATGATTCTGAAATTAAATGTGTTTTGGTCAAAATTCAGCCACGTCTATTGCGTTAGCGTTTGTCTTGTAAAGGTTTCTCAAAGTGCAAGTGTTGTTGCACAGTGAGCAGTTGAGCACGCCAAGAGGTGAGCCGTGTGTTGCGGGAATGTTCGATAGAGGTAGCGTGTGGAGCTTAATCAGTGCAGAGGCCCTATCGCGAGCTTCTAACGCGATCCATTTGTCGACCTAAACTGGTCTGTTAGGGCTATATTTCACCGGGACACCATGGCGGCGCGACCAGTTGCGCCGCCATGGTGTCCCGGTGAAATATAGCCATCACATACTCTTTGGTGGGGGCGTTACTGGCGGCCGGACTGTAACTCTCTATAGTATGCATTTTGATGGTAGCGGCGACTGGTCGCGCCGCCATGGTGTCCCGGTGAAATATAGCCCTTAAAGGGATAAAGCTATGTAGGGTTTATAGCTCCATCCCTCTTTTTCAATCGCACGACTGACATTTTAATACGTCATAGTAAGGTCAAGGTCTGACATACCCTCTCGCTATTTCATGATATCCCATCACAAAAAAAGGGGTGAGGCATTGTTTGGGACGTAGTTGTGATTCCGCAATCACATTATAAAGATTGATAAAGCTATAAAATTTGCGCTTTACGCAATTGCTTTTTATTTTTTCTTATGGACTAGCCCTTGCCGGCGGCTTCGCCCGCGTGGTAGTATAAAATTGTCTCTAGGGAACATACTTCTGAGGTAAAAAGTACCCTATGCGCTTTTCCAGGGCCATAGTCTACCCGTGTGCTAAATTTAATCCAAATCCGTTCTGCCGTTCGAGTGTGAAGGAATAACAAACATGTGTCTGCTTTATCTGCACTATATAATATTATAAACAGGTAAAGTTTATTTTTTTTTGTTTGTGGAGGTACGAGTAATCTCTGAAAGTACTGCAGGCCCAGCCAAGTAGCGACCGTTTCGTTTCGAATCTCTTTCTACAATCAGTAACGCCTCCGATTCCTTTGTTCTACTACGTGACTTAACGTTGACATTATGTCATTCCTATACATTTGAAGTTTTCTACTAGAGTTAACGATTGTAGATTATCAACTTGGCTAAGCCTGCCCCCCTAGCCAAGTTACAATCGTTTCGTTCGGCGTGAACGCCTCGAGTAGGCCACTCCTCCGAATCCTTTGTTCTGACCACGTGACTGAGCGTTGAGATGACGTCAGAACAAAGGAATCGGAGGCGTGACCTACTCGAGGCGTTTGCGCCGAACGATACGATTGTAACTTGGCTAGGGGGGCTGGTCTGATTGCAATTTTTTTTTTTACCGATAGAAAGCTGCTTTATTTCTGAGTGACATAGGCTATATATACGCGTTCGAAGCCGCGGACAAAAGCTAGTAATATTATAGTGTGATTTATTCACACAGAGATCGACAGCGTCATAATCAAATGTGATTTATTGACGTCAGTTTTGACGCAGTATTACTAATGTACTGTGGATCTATGAAAGCTACTAGTGCAATGCTAGTTTTCAGCTCCATAAGTAATAATAGATCCACTTTTACATGCCATTTTAGGTTATTGCAAAACGATAGTACCTACATTGTATGCTTTCCTAGAAGTTACTTATTTCATTCGTGATTAAGCATTTACGGCATCTAAAGCGCGGTCACTCTCGAACTGCATACAAAAGAGAGAGATGAATTCCAATGACTTCTCTCACTCTAGGATGGAAAGATAAGGCGTGTCATACTTTTACTGGCTAAAAGTAAAACCACACCAGTGTCCTCCTGTTGCCATTTGCGTTCTAAGAGCACGGGTTTCCTTGTCAGAAATTCCCCGTGGTCCTAGTGGGCATCGACCCTGCTCGGCCCTTACGGTCCTGCTGACAACACTGAGGATTTCAATGATTGTGGATTTTAATTTTGCTTTCTATACAGTCTTTTATAGCTATGTGAGAAGCATAACTCCAGACTTTAGTTTGAATTACAAACAAATATCAAAACGTCGACATATTCTTTTAATATTTATATGAACAACAATAACTTTGTTACCCACACTTACTTTAACTTACAACTACAAACTATAATAAACATAAATTCAGCCTAAAATATTTAAGCGCGTTAAAGCTAAAATGGTCCAAAATATGTAGACTGTTATAGACTACGGGCGACCTTTATGAGGCCACCCCAAATATCAGCGTATTCAGCGTTCTAAATATTTTACGCTCCGATTGGTCCTATGTTATGGGCTAAAAAAGACAAGTGTGGACACAATGTCATATGATCGATAGGCAGTGGCTTAAAATAAAGTTTGTTTAACAATTTGACGTGACAACGTCTTATAAATTGGTTTGCCGGGTGACACTTCAAGAAACTGCGTTACGCTCCGCTCACGTTATGCGCTCACAATGAGAGCGAGTGAGAGGCACGCGTCCGAGCGCGAACGCGTAAGAGCGAGAGAGACAGACATAAAAAGATTTTACCACTCAAAGTCGTTGTCACGTAAAACTTTCGCCCGTATACCGACTTTACAGGCAACCAATTTTTTTTGTATCACTTTTGGTCTCAAGAATGTCGAAATACGATAAAACACTACTCAAAACGTAAAAACGGGAGCCTATTGTTAAGACTCCGCTGTCTGTCTGTATGTCCAGGTTGTATCTCATCAACCGTAATAGCTAGACAGTTACAGTTGATGTATTTCTGTTGCCGCTATAACAAAAACATAAAAAATAAATATAAGAATAAAAATATTTAAGTGGGGCTTCCGTACAACAAACGTGTTTTTTTTTTTGGCCGTTTTTTGGTACGGACGGTTCAGAACCCTTCGTTTGCGAGTCCGACTCGCAGTTGACCGGTTTTTATTATTTTATGTTGTTGCCGTTGTATTGTATTGCCTGCGTCGAATAAATGCTAATACTGTTCATATATCATACTAGCTTTTACCAGCGGCTTCGCCCGCGTGTTGTAAGATTCTTCATACAAACTTTGGACCCCCATTTCATCTCCTTAAAGGTCCTCTTAGTGCTCGCCTACGTCATAAAAGGAAACCTTGTGCAAAATAATAGTCTGTATTTCCTGATAGCTATAAACCTAGGGGTATATAAGTCTTGCTTCTAGGAAAGCGTGCTCCATCGTCGGCCACATCATCGCTTTCCATCAGGTGAGATAGTGGTCAAACGCGAGCCTATGCATAATAATAATAAAAAATATATATTTCACAGCCCTAGTCCCAGTAGTTTCGACTGTGAGTAGATATGTCAGTTTCTCTTTTTATATAAATAGCTATATACTAACTAAAGAACTCAACAGAAACTGTATCAAACTGCGCAGTCTATTCACACTAGCGTACACAAATCTGTATTGGCTGAATGTCTCCGTAATCCAAGCTAAGCTTATTGTACAACTGTACTTCGAGTTCGCGTGCAAGGGATAAGTTTGGGCAATGCTTTGTACGTGAAGTTGTAGGTACGAGCATGTCACTTGAGAATATTTGTTGGTGTAGTTTTTGTATATCTTTAAAGATTTACTTGTTTTTCTTTTTAATTGATATAAACCAGTGCTTGACTGCGATCCCACCTGATGGTAAATGGTGATGCAATCGTTGATGGTGAGGCGCACTAGTTTATTAAGAGCCTATTCACTCTAGCCTTGAAGACACCTAAATTATAGTTGGACGGGAAGAACGCAGCAGGCAAATTGTTCCAGTCCTTCGATGTACGCGGTATAAACGACGAAGCGAAACGCTTAGTCCGGACCGTTGAAGTTTCAACAACGTAAGGGTGGATACTCGCCGTACGTCGGTTACTTGTTTGACGGGCTTTGAATTTATGCTCATATTTTTGGTAATTACTCGTGTCGTGTAGGGTTTTGTCAGTTTGGTTTTAGTTTTATACAGATACTAACTTTGTCACTCGGTTATAAAATAGCATTACATTTGTGAAAGGATTTTCAGAATCGGTTCAGTTAGTTTCAGAGATTTACTCTGACATACAAATTTTCAAATTTTACCTCTTTAACATCTTTAATATATAAAAATCTCGAGTCACAGTGTTTTTGTTATCGAACTCCACCGAAACGTCTTGACCGATTCTTATGAATGTTTATGTGTATATTTGGCAGGTCTGAGAATAAATAGGTCGTGAAGTATTTTTCCGTTTGCCGGGTCAGCTAGTATTAGTATTGATTTGTTGTTTTTTCTGCGTTTTATTCAGCCGAGGAATCTGCTTATGAATTTATTAATCAGAAATATGAAAAACAAAAAATACAGATGTTAAGTAATGCCTACTAAACATCTGTATTTATTCCCGTAACGTTCAGTGAATTTGAATAAGTAAGTTTTTTTTTGTTTTGTTTTGGTCCCATATATTTTTGAAAGGGGTTCATATCAATAAACACTATCGCACTAACCCACAAAGTATTGACAGTCTCGTGTCTGATCACTATCTCAACGGATGGTAAGTGACAATGGAGCACACTTTTCTTGATTTAACTTTAATTTATTCGTGACTTAAAAACCAGCTGTCAGAAAAAAAATCTTTCTAGCAGCGTCCAGTCATATTAGAAGAGACGCTAACACACGTAGTAAGGTACTCTATCGTCGATCGGTAGTGGAAATGGAAGACCTATTTATGTTCCATTGTTTTATGTGTAGAACGTGTAATGGGGACACGTCTACTAGTTCAGTTGTTATCATGTAGGTAGAAGTATCCGACTTCTTCGTGTAATTTTTTTAAATGCAATTTTTTCATAATTATATAATACTAGCTTATGCCCGCGGCTTCGCTCCCGTCAACTGACTACTATATCCTACTCTATCCAACTCTATCCTACTCTACCTTACTCTACCCTACCCTACTCTACCCTACTAAAAAAAAAAGTATCCTATGTCCGTCTCCTGGTTCTAAACTACCTCCCCACCAACTTTCAGCCAAATCGGTTCAGCCGTTCTTGAGTTATAAATAGTGTAACTAACACGACTTTCTTTTATATGTATAGATTAGCTTCTGCCAGCGGCTTCGCCCATATGAAAGTAGACAATTATGATAAATGATATTTATTTGGCAAATTTTAAAAATCACTTTTACACGTAAATTTTTTCGTCAATTTAAACTAGATGAGGCCGGTGTTTCCTAGCTGACTACCCTGAGAAGAAACACCGGAACAAACTCAGGGGTCAGTCTCTGTTAAAGTCCATACAGCAAACATGTAATGCTCAAATCATATGAGAACCGTTTTAATTAACTATAATCATCATCTTCCTGCCCCTGCCATCTGCCCTGTAGACATAATAAATAAATAAATAAATAGTTGAAATTGATTTGACAGTCGTGACCAGCCTTTTGATATTAAAGGAGGATTGATATATAAGGAAAGTGATGCAGTGATATGGTGACGAACGGCAAGACAGAATTTAAGGAGAAAACATATAACGCCGCCCCAAGTAACATGGTGGGACAAAGAATACGATGATGAGTATTTTGTATTTTTCAATATTTTGATAATTATAAAAACAGACTTACAATCAAACGTTTTATCAGTCGAGTTTTTATAACTACAATGGTTACAGTACTGTCGTAGCTGCTACGATAGTACCTCTACGCAATGCTACGGCGTAGCAGTTCGTAGCGGTCGTCGCGGGTAATTGACAAAGCCTCCTAGTTTATTTCATTTGTTTAATTTGACTGTCCATTGCTATCTCAGTGTCGAGCATAGGCCCTGTTAGGCGCTTCCAAAATTCAAAAAGTTTTTACTTCACATAGGCCTACATGGGCACGTATAAAACGTCAGAAGCTAGTGCACAGTTCCAGAATTCAATATCCCGCTGTAGATAAAGTCAATCGGTTCTCATAACTAAATTTTTATTAATTTAATTTTTTGATAATTAATTATGTTATTAGTTACAGAATTCATCTTGGGATGTAAAAATAGCCTACAACTTTTTCCCAGACCAAATATAGGTAAAAAAAAATTCATACAAATTGAACTAGAAACGGTCAAGCCGTTTCGGAGGAGTTCGATAAAAAACACGGTGACACGTGATTTCACATATTAGATAACTAGCTGACCCGTGCCCGCTTCGCCGCGCTTGCAATATCTATATATATAAAAGGGGAAACTGACATATCAACGCCCAGCCGAAACTACAAGGCCTAGGAGCGTGAAATTTTGCGCAAGGTTTCCTTTTATGACGTAGGCGAGCACTAAGAAAGGTTTTTCCAAAATTCCCTTCCTAAGGGGATGAAACGGGGGTTTAAAGTCTGTATGGAGAAACCTACTTTCACGCGGGTGAAGCCGCTGGCAGAAGCTAGTTAGGTATAAAATATATTAGGTATTAATTACAAATATAACCTATGTCACTCAGGAATAATGTAGCTTGATACTGGTGAAACAATTTTCGAAATCGGTTCACTAGTTCCAGATATTACTTCCTACAAACAAAATTATAAACTCTCTTTATAATATTAGTGTAGAAATAGTGCCACATCCTTGAATTAATACCTACATTTTAAACACCTTTTTCTCGATTATTTAATTTAAGAATTATGACACTATTTAAGTGAAGGTGCGTTATATACTTCCCACCTTGCTATCCTATAAACCAAGCTTGACTAACCTCCCCTGGCGACCACAGCACAACCCAGTATCAATTTATATTAAAGCCTATGCATTGTGTGCCTTATTACGTGGAGGCGGTGAGGCGGAAGGCGCGCTTTGATCTCAGTAGTGGCTGACACTGACGCTCTGGTCACAAGTGGCCACAACTGCTGCGTTATGATCGCCAGGGGACATTGAACTTGAGATATGTAGCTAGCTTTGTCTGGTGGTTTAATTGGTTGACAAAATAAAGAGATAAAAGATGTAACAAATATTCAGTTTTTAAAAACTGTGAAATGCTGAGAAATTTTTGTTTTTAAAAACTTTTTTTTTTTAAATTGTTATGAACTAGTACTTGACTGCGATCCCACCTGATGGTAAGCAGTGATGCAATCGTTGATGGAACAATAAAGAACAATAGAACAATTTAGGGGTTTTAAAAATTGTATGGATGATTGTTATTTCTTGGGTAAATAAACTTAAAACTTCACCCAAATTCTAAAAAGTGAATAATAATACCAACAATAATAATATTCACACGACGCCGTCTAGTCCCAAGCTAAGCAGAGCTTGTGTTATGAGTACTAGACAACTGATAAACATACTTACTTAAATATTTCTAAATACATACATATTATAGATAAATTACACCCAGACACAGAACAAATGACTGTGCTCATCCCACAAACATTTGTCCTGGGTGGGAATCGAACCCACGACCTCCGGCATAGCAATCAGGGCCACTAACCAATAGACCAACGCCAGTCCAGTAAGTCCAGCCAGGCCAGGTCAGTAATGTAGACTAATTATTACCTTCCATAAAGATGTACGGGGTGTTAAAGTTTTAGGAAAACATTCTCGCGAACGAGGTTACTGCTAAAGTGCTAGTCCTTACTACTCGTATTATAAAACAAAGGCTCCAAATGTGTCTGTCTGTCTGTATGAACGCGATAAACTTAAAATATACCTACTAAACGGATTTTTATGAGGTTTTCATCAAAAGACAGATTGCTTCATGAGGAAGGCTTATTATGTGTATAATACATACACATTTTAGTAGAAAATAGCGGAGAATATTGAAGATTCCTAACACCCACGCGGAGCTGGGGCGGGTTACTAGTTATACATTTGAGTTAACAAAAAAGGAACAGTTACAAAATCGAAATGGTTTAATTCTCAAACGCCTATTAATCTCCGGTCCAAAGTTACCATGTACCTACATTTATTTTCGCCATATTACTTAAATCCACCGCCATCATCTGGTCACCTTCCGTCCGAAATTCGCCACTAACGTACTAATAATATAGTTTTATAACTACTGTGTGTACACTGTGTCAATATAAACAGGAACTTAACGTTTATGTTGGCGCCCAGCACGGGACCTATATTTGGACGGTTTTACGAGCTTGATTTACAGAATAGGTTTAAAATGAAGTGTTGATTTGCATATTTTGGCAATGATATTAAAAATACTGCAATGTGAAGATAAAACTGTGGCATGATATCAGTTACCAAATTCAATTCTATTTTACTGTCATCATTAGCAAATATATTTTAATCCATTATCATTTTAATCATATACCTACTCGTACATTACTAGTTTTGTCCAGTGGTTTCGGGGCAGCAATTATTGGGATTAGGCACTCTCCCACCACGTCGTATATAAGTGGCTAACCGTTCGTAATACAATCCGTAATTAGGTATAGTAATGTAAAACTGCTCTCACCCTTTAAGACCAAATAAACACTCCATCAATTTTCTACTCTGTGGTCTTTCGACCTAACGCCTTGACATTGCGCAATAAACGCTTTAAATCGGTCCCAACAACTTTATAGCGACATATATTATATCGGAGGAATGTGGAAACAAAGAATTACGAGTTTTGAGTCAATTTGGAGTGAGTCATTCTTGTCTGTAGTGGAGGGTATTTTTGATTTTGACCTCGACGGGGCTATGAGCTGGATTTTATATTTAAACTTATGTAGGTGTGATCGGGGTTCAGTGGTCGTAAATAAGATATGTATATCTTGCAAGTGCAATCATAGTTATTAGCAGTCCTTTGCTAAACATAGGCCCTGGCATTCAACATACGAGTCCAAAATACTAGTCTGTGAAATGATTTATTTCACAGAAACTGTGTATTTTTCAAGGATAGAAAAGGTTTTTTTTTAAATACGTGCAAATCAGTTATTACGACCAGCGAAACCAGCTAGTTATATTTTTATTAGAATATACATTTTTGTTTCCGTTCAAAAGTTCAAACTGTTCACTGTTAAAATTAAACTGAAATTTAAATTAGCGAGGTAGTAGTTTCGAACAACATTTATTCATAAAGGAAGCTTTATAACTATTCCTCATTTCTGTTAAACTTTCTTGTTTGAAAGCTATTTCATTAAAATTATTCACGAAAGCATAACTAACTGTAGTAACTGTGAACTGGGTAGCACATAGTGCTTTTTAGTAGTTTAGCCTTTCCCACCTGTATATATCAGGGTCAGATGTCTGTCCAACCGAATGCAGTTGCGTAACAGCTTTTTACCTGGAGTGACTACCTATCTGACCTCCATCATCATTTTGGGCACGCCATGAATATGGCGTTAAGTCCCCTCTTTGAGGAATGACTGGAAAGGCAACACGGCATCCTTACCTTCCGCATGACGTAGGTCCTCACTGGACATGGCAAGTTCGGGAGGTTCCTGCATCGGATCCGTGCGGAAGAAACGGCCGGGTGTTACCATTATCTGGACCGCCCGGAGGACACGGTGGAGCATACGGTAGAGGTATGTCCCGCCTGGGCAGAGCACCGCCGTGTCCTCGTAGGGGCGATCGGCGGCAGCGATCTCTCGCGCCGGGCCTTGGTACAGGCCATGGTCCGGAGCGAGGAGGAGTGGTAGCTTCAAATTACAGCCGCAACCAACGGCTTAGCCGGCCTTCCGTGGCATGGAGTGGTCTCGAATATAAGGGATGGTCATCCATTTATGGACTGATATCGGTACTAATTTGGTCAAGTGCAATGCTCCTAAAACCTATTGTGTGTTTTTTATATATTCGATATTTAGTTTTTATTTTTACTTTATTTACATTGCTCTCACATGATAAAGACACGAAACATGTAACAGAGATATTTGTAATTACAAAACATGATTGAAAAGAGTGTCCATGGAGTTTCTTGCACATTCTTCTCCATAGATATCTACGCTTTGAAATGTGCATTTAGCATCATTTTTTTCTGACTGACTGACTTCTTGACATTTCAAAAGTGCCAAAAAATGGTTAATTTGAAATAAAACTCTTTGAATTGAATCTTACCTCAGTTAAAAGGTACCAATTCCACTCTGTTCCTTTTCTTCGAGGTGTAACCGTGCCGAGTATCAATATTGACATTATATGATGTACTAAATCTAGCCAGGTACCTACCTATGTAAAGACCCAAAAAAATGTCGTCTCATTAAGTGCAGTGACCTGATTACTATAGAGGACGTCGTCCATTGGGCCTTTCACCTTTAAACTGACATTTAGGATAGAAAATAAATTTTTCAGCACATCTCTAAAATATGATTTGTACTGTTTTTCCTCGTTATATTATGATTTACCTATTTATTGTCGCGCCATTTACTAAGAATTCCTGCAAATTAAAGCGTTTTTCGAATTGAATGTTGAACAGATTACAGTTGCATCTATTTTGGTAGGTACAGACTATAGATATATAGGTACGCTTGGAGCACTTTTCATACATCTTTATTTCCGTCTAGGTTTCATTTAGGCTTTTTGTATAAACCTGTTGGTTTTTCTGCAGCGTCATACATTTAGAGTAGGTAATCCATGTATTTAAGTCATGCGTCCCTTTTGAATTACCTGAGTTACAGTACAGGTGAGGTCTAAGCCCTCTTGATTGATATTCCTAATAGCACGTAGCTTAAGATATGCAGGCTAAATGATAGTACAATAGCAATGGAATAGAATTATTTCCAAAAGGAAATATGTACCGAGAAAGTTTTGCTGCATATTCATGAATTACTTCATGATTGCGACCTCTATTTAAAATTGAAATGATTACTTCTAGATCCAATATTGTAAAGAAAATTTTTCGGTTTGAGACCATAAATAATTGACCAAATATGACCACTTGAAACCAATTATGAAAACCAGTGCAAAACAAGATGACGACAAGTGATGTGTCGCCGTCCATATGCCAATGAGTTCACCAGACGATGGGTGCGGCGTGCGGCGCCGGCGCAGCATCAAGCGACTGCTGCGCAGCCTCACCGCTGACAAACTGCAGACAGGTAAACATTAAAAACTATATGTCGGTGATGTGCGCTCCAACAATTTGCCAATCCAAACCTTACTGTCACACATATGTATTTTCTACTGCTGTGCAGCGATTCGCGTCATGTACCGAGCTGCCATCAAGTCTGACTGTATCATCAGTGTTTTTTTTTAAGAGACTAATTCATTATCTCGAGCTTTCACTTTTTTGTAAACCTTCACGACGACACGGAGTTCCATGTCATAGAAAAAGATGACTCAACTTATCCAATTTTGTTTTTCATTTTCGTTTTTTCTCAGATTAGTTAATCCGTAAACACATTATTACTAACAAAGCATACGAAAACAACGCAAGGTGCTTGTTTACGCGTGGATCTAGTAAAATTCCGTCCATTCGCACTCGAACCCACGTGCTTGGGTTTTGTTCCTCAATGCCAAGTACCCTGGTTCGATAATGTGTATTTAGTTTAATGGTGTACTGGTATTTGTATTTAGTCATCGTTAATTGTATTGGCACTAAACCTGTTAAAATTAGACCTTCCGCATTCAATTATCATCATAAGTATATAATAAATAATAATAAATAGGCGAGGACTGAGGTTGTGTTGAAAAATAAACTGATATAACAAAACCTTATATTTTGTCCTACTAACCCGATATTAAAATCTTCTAGAACATCATCATCATCTTCTTGCCTCGAGGCCAATTTATTTGCGCTTGGTGTAATTTTTAGCAATAAGCATTTTGACCCGATTCTTGCATCGTCAGCAACTCGCAAACTAGAAATAAGCTATCATAACCTACGACAAAACTATTCCTGTTTCGGATCAGTTCCCTGCTGGAGTCTTGAGTTACAACCTAGGAGTCTTTAACTCAAGAGTGAATGGGTTAATTCTAGGCAAGCGTGCTCCGTCGTCGACCATATCATCGCTCAACGTCAGGTGAGATAGTGGTCGAGCGCCAGCCTATCAATAATAATAATAATAAAGCTAATTAAAACATACATCCGCATATAAGCATCGCGTGAAGGATCTGGATGAAGTTGGCATAGAAACGTGGGGATTGGCAAAAGGAAATAGAGGCCTAAGCCCAACAGTGTCCTAAAGAAGTCGGGTTAAGGATGGTGATGATATAAGGAAGGCTTTACACTTTATGACGCTTGTGGTATTGCAGATGTACATAGTCAACGGTGACCACCTGTTATTAATAATAATAATGTTTTTTTTTAAAGAAATATTTAAAAATGTAAATGAATAAATGCAATAATAATAAATCATTTATTATCAGGCATCTTGGCCCATAGATCCTTACCTTACAGACTAACATATATAAAGTAAATACAATTTATCGTTAGTAAATAAGACTTAGGACTATTTTAGTAACACTTCACATTGAACTATGTTCACTTTGTGCTGTTCTGTGGCACCAGTCCGCGGAAGCGACGGAACACCACGCCTTGCGGCCAAAAGTCTTCCTTTCAGCATGAGGGACAAGAAAGTGTTTGGGACTCGCACAACGAACGCCTTGACATTGACGTTTCGGTGCGACTCCAACAGCTGTACCCTCAGTACGAACTTCGTCTTTTGACGCACATACTCCACGATGTCTTCCACCTTTGTGGCGTGATGCAGGCGGGAAATGTACACTGGAGTGTGCGGCTGGGCGGCACGCAGGCTCACGTTAGATGTTATTAGTTGGGCTAATTGCTTGATTACCTCCATCCTAAGAAAATACAGAAAGTAATATATATAATGTTCCATACCTCTTCAGCTACCAGTTACCGAAATCACTTCATATATCCTACGTTCCGCGTTCTTGTCTTGCTGATATGATATTCCCGCCCTTACTGCTGAAATACGAGCCTATATTACTGTCTGTTGTGTTTTCATATCACATCACCCCTTCCTTATATTGGCCTGGCAAAGTGCTTGTGTACCGAACCGCTGTTGTTTTTACGACTGTTTAAGATTTACATGAGCAATATGTAACTGAATTTGTTAGCGTTTTCTTGTCTGAAAAAGAGCACAGGCTTTTAATATCTTATGTGCCTTACTTGGGTTGTTTTGGTCCAGTGTTTCCTGATAGCTACAACTTAGGGGTCTTTAAGTCAATAGGTTACTTCTAGGCAAGCGTGCTCCATCGTCGTAAATTGCGGTTTACGATTTATGACGTATTAAAAAAAACTACTTACTAGATCTCGTTCAAACCACTTTTCGGTGGAAGTTTATAAGGTAATGTACATCATATATTTTTTTAGTTTTCTCATTCTCTTATTTTAGAAGTTACGGGCGGACGGACACATTTTACCACTTTGGAAGTGTCTCTCGCGCAAACTATTCAGTATATAAAAAAAATGATATTAGAAACCTCAATATCATTTTTGAAGACCTATCCATAGATACCCCACACGTATGGGTTTGATGAAAAAAAAAAATTTTGCTCGTATGGGTTTGATGAAAAAAAAAAATTGAGTTTCAGTTCTAAGTATGGGGAACCCCCAAAATTTATTGTTTTTTTTTTCTATTTTTTTGTGAAAATCTTAATGCGGTTCACAGAATACATCTACTTACCAAGTTTCAAAAGTATAGCTCTTATCGTTTCGGAAAAAAGTGGCTGTGACATATGGACGGGCAGACAGCCACATGATGAATCTATAAGGGTTCCGTATTTTGCCATTTGGCTACGGAACCCTAAAAAAGAGCTCCTGATCTCTCTCCGGCCGTCACAGAATGCTGTTCCATCGGAATGTGAAAGTGAGAGAAGAGGGATCTGTGTTTTTCACATACACTTGTGCAATATTATTTCTTCTGCATCGATAGCTCATTTCTACTGTAGCTGATTTACGTGATCGGTTCTTTTAGGAAGCCTAGTTAGCAATGAATTCTTGGCTTGGCTTCAACAGCTAAATGATCACATTAATTTTGATGAAAGGGAATGAAGAAGCTGACATGTGTAGTCAAACTTTCCTAAATCCATAATTCTAAAAGGACGGAAGTATTTCGCCTGTTAAATTAAAACTTCATACGTGGATGGACGCTTAAGTTGTAAACTTGTATTGTTGTTTCTTGTTACTGTACCATTTTCTTAATGTCATCAGGCTTTTCCTTATCTCAATTTATTTAGGGTATACGAAACATGTCTTATTTCGTTACAACTTCTAGTATAATAGTGGTACACAGGCGGACCTAATGCAATAAAGAATCCTCTACCATTCAGCCTTTGAATAATGCCAGCCGCACACGATCCAGATTACTGTCAAGTTAGCAGCTGACTAACGTCATAGATAGATAGATAAAGCATTTATTGGCTACAACACAAGACTTACAACAAAACACAAATAAATAAAAAAACTGAGCACTTATACAAATACAACAACAAAGAAAAAAAGTAACATGTAGGTACTTAAACAAAAAATAAAGAAATACATAGACAAAAGTCATACTGTTTGACCACTCATACACACAGTAGACCTGTTTGTTATGCACACTGCCATACACCATCAAGTTTACCGGACATCGCTTCAAGCGTGCTGCCAACTTGACGCTAAACTGGATCGTGTGTGGGTGGTATTAAAGAGACTCATCATTTCAGCCGATAGACGTCCACTGCTGGAGATAGGGCTCCCCCAAATGTCGCCACAATGAACAGTCAAGTGCGTCTCGCATCCATCGGATTCCCGCAACCTTCACCAGGTCATCGGTCCACCTTGTACCGCCTTCCAACACTGCGTCTTCCGACCTTTTGGCCCCAACGGCTATCTGTTTAAAGAAACTAATCAGTAGTAATCACCCTTTCATAGCCCCTTCTTTCATACAATGATGGCACGGTTGGCTTGGCGCCACTGCGCCACTACCAACCACTGTCGAGCGATTGGCTGCTGCACTGCGGGTCGGGGGTTCGATTCCCGCACGGATCTAATATTTGTATGCGCTACAGATAGGTGTTCCGGGTCTGGACGTCTTGTGTAAGTGGGTTTACATGTTTGTCAATGCAGGTCTACGATACAAGAATAATTCCTAGTGTAGGGCAACATTTTAATTGAATCTTCTCATCCAGGGTTCGTACTCACAGTATAACTTACGATATTTCCCTCATTTCTCCCCATACCATTGATTCCGTGTCTATTATGTATATAAAAGTTTAAAAATAAATTTCACCAATTTTACACGCCAATGTAAAAGTATACATCGGCCCTCCACTTGGCTTGATTACATAAAAAAACGGTGCTCAACCGCCCGACTGAGCAATCAGACGGACAAACGAACTGCAGCCGGATCACGTAACGCAATCACAATAGATTTCCTTTCGGCAGCTTAGTAGTGAAATGCACCTTTTATGTACGGGAAAATCTGTAACCAGCAAAATAAACAAAAACAAAGTTCGTGGTTTATCAGACTTTTTAACTTTGATCTAGACAGTCTATCTGGGACTTGGTTTTTACATTTCTGTAGATGTTAATACATGATGGCAGTGGGAAGGGCACATTGTTCACAGAACAGATGGTCGATGGGGAGGAAAGGTTCTAGAGTGGCGACTACGTACCGGAAGACTTAGCGTTGGAATGCCTCACATAAGGTGGACTGATGACCTCGTGAGGGTGCACAGTCCACCTTGTGGGAGGCATTCTAATGCTGCGTCGCCACTCCAGAACCTTCACACTATCACTGAATCACACTATTTCTTTCATATCATACCTGATACAATTCTTCCATTTGTTCTTGCGTTTTTCTCCTCTACATCCATCCAAAGGTAGCATTACCATTGTCTAGTTCCACTTAAGCCTTGATCTCATTTATACTCAGATATAATAGGTATATCAAAGGCTTTCTACACGTGTGCCGTTCCAATTGGACTGAAGTCCAGGTTTTAATTAACCGCATTGATGCTGTCTGAATGCCGAGTGTATTGTGTGAGATCTAGGCAAGTTACTATGGTCATCTCGGGTGATAGTCACTTTTAGTCTTTGTTTTAATAAGTACACTCTTGACAGAGCGCTAGTGGTCGTCATGAGGTTTCTCTAGGTATGCCACGCCGTTCTTTTCTGACTGCTGCTTTCCATTTGACTTTTTTTGGGATGGGAAATCATCCGATTACTTCTCTCGCTCTAGTCTGTGTCCTTCAGTTGCCCTATACGTTCCAGGGTATTCTTTTCAGAAAATCCTCGTGTCCCTAGCGGGCATCGGCCCTGCCAGGCTCCTACGGTTTTGCGTGTGGAACACTACGCTCCGTCGAAAACTGCAGCTCGGTCCTCACCGGACGGTCGGTCTTCGGGCTACCCATTACTCGTCGTCCGCAAGACTGTTTCCGTGTGCCGTGTGGTCTGTAAGTGTGGCACATTGATTGTAAAAACAGTTAGGCTGTAAAAGGCCTCGTCGACAGCAGTAGCTACTCATTCCCGTGCAACACTCTTTTTTCGACAGATTTTTCAAAAACTCCTTTCTCCTTTATTTTAAATTCTTATTAGCATGATAGTGTTCTTATTACGTTGCATTAGATAGTAGTAAAACAACTGCGAACGAACAGTACAACACAATTCTAAAAACCTATTAAATGTAATACCTAAAAATATACATTTTCGAGTTTTGTATTTCTATATTGTTGTGTTACTAAAACTGTGACATTATCATCTGATATCGTAGTAGGGGACATTGCATCCAACATAATGTATGCGCTCCGAGGTATGTGACGTGTGGTAAGGGGATGATACAATGCTTTGTTAACCTATGGTTATATATAAGTTTAATCAGGAAGCACGAGAAGGTAAACTATAGCGTCTGCAATGTAGAGATTTCATACTCACGGTTTTTCTTTATGAATTTATGTTTTTTATTTATTTCTGTTTTATATTTACTTTAACAGACAACGATCGACATTTTACTGATGGTTCAATGAGTAACATAATTATTGTATTATTATTTAAACTGCATGTTTTTATGACAACTTATTTCGAAGGTGTAACTTATCAGTATTCTTTTTATCTATTACAGGTAAGTCCATCTTTCTTCAAGGATGTGTGTTAAAATGTAGCAGATTCTGGGTAAGTACTTCTTTTTTTATTATAAATAGGAATACCTACCATTTCAATGAAGGACTACGAAAATGAATTCTTTGCTCCACCAGTTTTAAAACACTAAATTTAGTACAGCGCCATCTCGTTAAACACGACAGTACTAGTAACAATTCACCGTAATTTTAGTTTCACTACTCGCCACTAGGTGGCGTTATAAGTACTTTGGCTATTTCAAGCCCGCAACTTTTCCTCTCTGAATCATTGCTAGATTAAACAAGGAAATGATCCTTTAACAACATAATAATAACATTTGAAATATTATTTAAATCGAACTAAAAGATTTAAACATTGATGTTTAGTTCGTAAACAATCGCGTCATCTTTCGTCGGCTGGAATGAAATTCTGGGAAGTTCGCGCTAACCGCACAGTGACGTGGGTTCATTCATAAATTCATGATTGTTGATTTGCGTAGGTTTTTTTTTTTGAAATCATTCAATAACGGATCAAGATGGCGTGTCAGACTTTTACTAACAAAAACGCACCTTTTCGTTCAACGGTAACCCTATCAAAAATTCCCCATGGCCCTAGCAGGTATCGGCCTCGTATGGTTCTGCTAACATCTATTTGAGGCGCGCGTGGAACACTACGCGCCGGCCGGACGGCCAGCTACCCATTGCTTGTCGTCTGTAAGCCCGCGCCTACAGTTGCCGGGGGCCCCTGCAACTCCCGACACAAAGGCCTTCATTATATTAACATGTAGGTACTCAACCGCCGCCGGGATTCCGATCCCGATTTCCGGCCACCGTAGGCGCGGGCTTGCCGACGGCGAGCAATGGGTGGCTCGCCGTCCGATCGTCCGGTAACCGTCCGGACCGAGCCCAAGTTGTCGACGGCGCGTATTGTTCCACGCGTGCTTCAGGGAGATGTTAGCAAATCGTAGGGGCCCAACAGGGTCGAAGCCTACTGGGGCCACGGGTAGTGTGAAAGTGAAACCCGGGGCTCTGGGACGAAGGCAAAGAAGGAACAGGAGTGGGTTTTAATTCAGTAAAAGTCTGACACTATATTTATCCGCTCCGCCCAAGAGCGAGATTTGTCATAAGATGATTTTCCCAACTAAAAAAAAAAAAAAAAAACATAGGTACTCGAATAGTTATTATTATGATTTCTCATTGAACCTGTTATTGTGTTCCTGTATTATTCTTGGAATAGGTAGCTGCAGTCTAGTTCCACTGAATCAATCTCAAATGTTTTGGTTTCGACTAATTGTATGTTTTCAGAAATGTTTCTGTGATCGACCGTTGGCTTGGTTTAGTTCTGTTGTACCTACTGGTGGTTCGTGTTAATGGACTTTGTATGAATAGTTCAATGAACAGTATGAAAGTTTTTCCATGGATAATTTCAATTGTTTTCGGGTATTTCTTTTTAGGGTTCGGTACCTCTTATTTAAAAAGTACCCCTCAGCTAATTATCGTCAGATGAGATCGATGGTATCTTAAAGCCAGAATGCATCTCATGACAATTATAATAATCCCAAACACGGTTAGGTTACATTGATTTATTAGGTACAGAGTTCCGGTTTCTGGACTACCTTCCAGCTTCATCATCAGATCAGTTCGATATATCCTCTCCCCCTTCTTTCAGTCAGTCATCGACTACACGTATAAACAAAGCCATTTTACTTGTTACGACAGTTCTGCTCTGATCCTACGAGGAGTTCCCTTCCATACCTTCGAAGTTCCTCATCACGTCATAACAATATCTCTATAGGACCAACTCGGAAGCATAACCTTTCAAACAAAAAAAAGTAATTACAAAATCGGTCTACAATTGGCCGAGAAATCGGTGAACATACATAAAAAAAAAATACATTCAGCCGAACATAGAACCTCCTTCTTTTTGAAGTCGGTTAAAAAATGTACCTACTTGCAACATAAACATTTTAGTGACTGATTAGGCCGAATACGCGATTGCTTAAAAGCCGAAACTACCGGCCTTGTAAAACTAAATGAACTAGTACCATGCTTGTGTACCCCTGAGGATTACGCAGAGGTTTACCTGTCTATAATACAGCCACGTAATAGAGGTTGAAGTCTCAGGTAATACGGGGAAAGCCTGGTCCCATCGACACTGTACAGATCTAGACTTTGAGCTGTTACTGAGAAAAAATACTAAGGTAAAGCCCAAAAACAATTTCAATTCCTTTGAAATAACTAATCGAAGGTTATGTCGTGATAAATTTATCTGCATTTGACTCCTGATGTGAAGAGTAAGAAAAATTTAAAGGAGGTATGCATCGTCAGCTTCCTACCCTTGCCCCGTGTTATCTGGAGTCGGTGCAACACGTTTTTATCTTCCATTCTGTCCTGTCACCAATCACGCTATCACTAACTCCTTTTTCTGTCACAACACTTTTCACACAATCCATCCATCGTTTCTTTTATTTTATTAGTATATGATATCTGATGGTAAGCAGTGATGCTATCTTTGATGGTGAGGTGCACTAGTTTATTAAGAGCCTATTCACTGTAGCCTTGAAGACACCTAAATTATAATCGGACGGGAAAACCGCAGCAGGCAATTTGTTCTCCAGTCCTTCGATGTACGCGGTATAAACGACGAGGTGAAACGATTAGGCTTTGGCCTTCTTCTCCCTCTTCATCCATCCACATGTATACTCGTGACTCTTTTAGTAACATGCGTTTCATCCCTATTCTTCACATGACCATACTAAGACAAACGATTCCCTTTCAACTTTTCCTTTTTTACCACTTTCAAACTTCGCGTAATATACTCATTTCTCGCATTATACAAAGGAGATATGCGTAAGCCAATAAAAACGGTTAAGTATATGCAAATAGGTAATTTAACTAGTTGAGTAGTGTAATTAGAGACACAATAGTAAGACAATGGCGCAGGAACGCGGGCGTTCGTGCGGGGATCAACAGCTTAAAAAGCACTTAGGTACTTGAAGTAAACCTCGTATAGCAAAACCTCTAGGTCAATAACTTAACGCATGAACTTGTTTCATTATAATTATTGTCACTATATCAGTAATAACATCTGCACTACCTTCAGCCCTGATTACACAGACATATTTATTTACTTAATACGTCGTAGGCACAGAACAAGGGAGAATCCATTTAGTGCAGGTGATTTGAATAAACATACGGGGGAACAGTTGAGGTGGGCACGCTAAAAATCGGAATAACGGCCCTTGGATCAGCAAGTAAAACCTAGTGCGCCTCACCATCAATGATTGCATCTTTGCTTACCATCAGGTGGGATCGCAGTCAAGCACTGGTTTATGTCAATTAAAAAAAAAAGTATGACACTGATTTTGGAAGCTCAAAATGTCCTACATGAGAACATAAAGAAGGATATTTGATTGCATACTGCCATAGTATCAACTACTATTACAGATAAGTACTAGTCTAGCGCTTAAAAACAAAACAGCTTCTAACTGGTGTAAGAGGAAAACAAGACGCATTCGATTTCGTCACACGCCCCGCGCGTCGGGACTCGCAAGACGATTTCCAACCACCGTAGGCGTGGGCTTGCGAATGGCGAGCAATGAGTAGCTCATCGTCCGGTAGTCGCCTGGGTCTACGGTGCGTTGTGTCCACACGCGCCTCAAATAGATTTCAGCAAAATTGGTCGTCTGTGGATTGGTCGACGGAGTTACCGTAGTCCTCGCAAAAGGGTAACTGAAGGAACACTGCGACTTTTAGTCAGTAAAAGCCTGACACTCCCTCTCGCATCGCCTAAGACGAGACGTCACGATTCTTCTTTCTCTTCTGTTTAGACAAAAATGTCACCTCGTTCACTAGTCCGGAGCGAGGAGGAGTGGCAGGCGGTCGCCTCCTTCTGCGAAGCAGTAATGCTAGCAAAGGAGGAAGCCGATCGCGTGAGGACTGTTGTCCTCACGCCCTAACCGCCGCCGGGATTCCGATCCCGATTGCCGGCCACCGTAGGCGCGGGCTTGTGGACGGCAGGCAATGGGTGGCTCGCCGTCCGACCGTCCGGTAACCGTCCGGACCGAGCCCAAGTCATCGACGGCACGTATTGTTCCACGCGCACCTCAGGGAGATGTCAGCAAATCGTAGGGGCCCAGCAGGGTCGAAGCCTACTTGGGCCATGGGTAGTGTAAAAACGAAACCCGGGGCCCTGGGACGAAGGAACAGGAGTGGGTTTTTAGTCAGTAAAAGTCTGACACTATCTCGCGCTCCGCCCAAGATCGGGATTTGGATTTAGCAGACTACGCAAAGCTTAAACGGCTGGGTCTAGATAGGTAAAATTATTCACTAGACTTTAAAAAATTAAACTACGAGCACTAAGACGTAATTTTTGAACAGTCATCGCATAAGGTATATAATAGCACTAGCTTCTGCCAGCGGCTTCGCCCGCGGATAAGAAGGTTTCTCCATACAAACTTTGGACCCCCGTTTCATCCCCTTATGGGGTGAATTTTGGAAAATCCTCTCTTAGTGCTCACCTACGTCATAAAAGGAAATTATGCAAAATTTCACGCTCCTAGTCCTAGTAGTTTCGGCTGTGCGTTGATATGTCAGTCAGGTACTCCCTTTATATATATATAGATGAATGTTTGTATGAAAGATAATGTGAAGCAATCCAATCGAGCACAAGGCTTGTCATATATAATTTTTATCTCGTACTTATCACAACCCGCTTTTTCTCTTTTTTTTTCTTATCTCACTATACCCGCACCATCTGCCAACAAAATTCTCGTTCGTCCGTACACCAAACTCGTGCGCAACTCAGCCATATGTCGCTGTGACGTCAGCTGCACCTTGCATACAACATTATTATACGGCAGGGGTCGTACCGCGGGAATATGCTGACCTTTATGTCAATGTTATGTTAGAATCACTTGATTAGTATGTAGGTTTTTTTATGACGTAAAACGGTCTAGATCGTGGTAGCTATACACCTGGGGTTTTAGTAAACAAACGGTTGTAGTGTGTTTAGTACTGCTTTCAAAGAAAGTTGGTGTTTTCGTAGTATAGGTACATAAATCAATCATCATCATTTCTGTTTGACATAGGCCTCCTCGAAGTGTCGCCTTAACGACCGGCTCTGTGCGTCTCGCATCCATTGAATTCCCGCGAGTCTTACCAGATCTTCGGTCCTCATTTCGGGAGGCCTTCCAACGCTGAGCCTTTCGGTACATGGTCGCCACTCCAGAATCTTTCGACCCCATCGACCATCTGTTGTTGCGAGCAATGTACCCTGCCCACTGCCACTTAAGTTTGGCGATTCTTCGGGCTATGTTGGTAAACTTGGTTCTCCTGCGGATATCTTCATTTCTGATGCGATCACACAAAGAAACTCCGAGCATAGTACTTTCCATTGCCTTTTGGTGACTTTAAGCCTTCTAATGAGGCCCATTCATAAATCAATCAATGTTTCTGTAATCAAAATAATAATTAGAAAAATAAATAATTCCAAGATTTTTTTGCAACATACGTGGTCTTCAAGAATACGTAGATCAGTACTTTTTGTCGTTTATTTCCTTGCCAATATTATGACAGACTTTCCTTGAAAAACAGCTGTAAAATTACGCTGTATTTGTTTTCATTCTCAAATCTTAAACAGATTTCTGCTGTGGCATTGGAAAATATCAAATTTTCTTTCATACTGATCTAACAATGTAACAATCAAATCATTATTTCTTTACCAAGGCTTCATACAGACAAACAATTCTCTTTAAACGCGGAAACAGGTGTTATGCTAAGTGTAAGATTCGGTCGACAGATGGCGTTGGACAGGTGCACTACAGATTACTAAAACTATACCGAAAACTTCCAACCGCCGCCGTGGTCACGGCACACACACATGTACAAAACTCTTTTATACGGACATCTTCGAAATTGCTTCCCCGTAGTTTCACTTTAAAGTATGGATGTATAGATTGGGTTAAAGCTAAAATGCTCAGAAAAACTATGTACTCAATATAAGGGATAGGACAAAGAGACTGCGCTTGGATTGTGTGGCATGGCTAAAAAGGGGGATGACTACTGAGATGACGATTGATGGAAAATTAGGGAAGGAAACACGCTTAACTGAACAAAAATAAATGGAAGGATTGTGTGAAAAATGAAAAGGCTTACAAAGGAACGTGACTGTTGAGATAATGGCTAATAGATATTCGCGTTGAATGGCAAACATTGTTCCGGGTCTGGCTGTCTAGTGTTTTTACATGTTTGTGTACTTACCTACGATAGAAGAGTAAATCCTGGCGAGATACGAAATCAAAAAAAATTTTAGGTCGCATTAAGACATGTCCCCGAATATAAAAAGTTAGAGGTGGAGAATGATGATAATACGAAACACATCAGGCATGTGTGGGTGAGTGATGCAAGGAGTGTATGTAGTCTTTGAGTAGTGTTTAAGACAGGTGGTTGCACAGATATCGATAGCATATTTTTTGTTTCGTTTTGTGAGCTCATTGCTAAGAATCTTGTTTGTCTTATTTTTGGCAGGGTTGGGCTGAATTTTAATTTGTGGATCGCACCAGCTGGGAGACGCACACAGCTGTGCTGGCTCAATAAATTTAAATAATGCACGGTTTTGACTTATGAGGCTCTTGCATGTAATGTCATTGCAACTGTTGGTAGATGTTTTTCGATTTGTTGATTCTATTCTACAAAGAAACGATGTGTTCTGTGATAGATGATACAGTTAGAAAGGCGGTTAGACGAATTTCTGCGCAGACCCCAAAAGAAGTGGATAAGGACTGGATGATGATGATGATACACTATATCAACTTATGTTGGTGGTAAGGCTTTCACTATCCACTGCAGAAGGAGACGCCCCGGGCGTCGAGAGTCACAGGGCTTTTACGGCCACTGTAGCATAGGCACAGGCTTGTGGACAACGAACAATGGGTAGCTCGCTGTCCGTTCGTCCACGAAGGACCCTAGTCGACGGTGCGTAGTGGTCCACGCGCGCCTCTAAGATAAGGCCGATGCTTGCTAAGGCTGCGGGAACGTTTGCGTAAAGGGTAGTTGAAGGAAGTAGGTTTTTTTTTTTCAGTAAATGGTAATGCTAAAGTATGATACACTCTCTCGTTCTAACCTAAAGTGGGACAATTCATTCAATAATCTTCTACTTAAAAACAAGGGCTATAACGATTTTAGATCGTTGCGGACCATGTCAAATAGCTAGGAGTGCGAGTGTAGTGTCCCTGACTAGACGATGGGCCACTATTGGAGTCTGAAGGACACCTGCACTTTGGAGGACCTAAAAAACATAACTGACGCTCCTATAGGTAAATTTGACAACCTACTGGGCCCAAATACTTTGAAGAAAAGGACACGAGAAGAAGAAGCTAGGAGGAAGTGGGTTTCACTTGACCGCTTGACTACCAGTACATGATTGAGGAAAACCCCTAGGTCACGTCTATAGATTAATCATAAATACTTCAATCATTCTCACTGTAGGTACAAGTAATTAGTTGAGAACGCAGCAGCTGATGATTGGCTCGACGTGATTTATTACGTTTCTGGGTTGGCACTGCAACGAAATACTTGATTAATTTGTGAGCACATCGTATTCATTATTTAACTCCTAATGATAATTGCCATGATAAACCATTAGGTTTAGTACTAATTAGGTTACTAATTTGGCGGTTGTTTTCGAAAATTGTTTAGGTTATTTAGTTTAACTACGCCTGCTATCAACCTTATCACATAACACTTAGTATTATAAAGGCGAAAATTTGATAAAAAAAAAAAAAAAATTAAGTTTGGAAACCATCCAATGACTTCTTCCGCTCTAGGCCGGGAAGGCGTGTCATACTTTTACTGACTAAAAAAATAAAGTAAAAAACTAAAACCCGACTACGACAAGAAAAAAACGACGCTGAAAAAGTATGAAACAAGATTTTCATACTTCGAACAGAACAAAAAGAAAAGCCGCAGTCACACGTTATAGGTACCAACCGAAACACTTTAATAACGTGTGACTACGTGTAAACAATTTTGGTGTTAAACTTAACACATGACTTTTTGTCCGCTAGAGGGCGTCACTTTAAATTTGAGCAATATTTTCGAAATTTACAAATGTAGCCCTTTCAAATGATACCAAACACGGCGTATTTATCTCCATTTTTATTTTTTAACACATACTTTTTGTCCGCTAGAGGGCGCCATGTCGAGTTTTGTGACACGTCACGTAGCCTATGTTCAGCGGACAATGAAGACGGTTCTAACGATACCTCATATGTCGAGTTCCGATTGGTAGATTAGGAGCTATGAGGGAACAGATGAACATACTCACATACATACGAGTACATAGCCTGTCAAAATCATAACCCTCCGTAGTCGGGTAAAAACACACCTATGTTCCTTCTTTGCGTTGCTTTCCAAGACCCCGGGGTTCTCTTTCGTACTATCCATGGCCCCAGTAGGCCCCTGCTGGGCCCCTACGGTATGTTTGTTAGGTACTTCTTCACGCTCGAATGGCCGAACGGATTTTTATGAAATTTGGCACGAGCAGATCATGCCTATGAGCCTATGTCCTGGAATAGCACATAGTATACTTATTAACCCGTGAGTATGTTCCCTTGGGATAATTTTCTACTATCATGCGGGCGAAGCCGCTGGCAGCAGCTAGTCTAAACTAATATTATAAAGAGGAAAGATTTGAATTTTTTGTTCGTTTGTTACGATTTAACTCAAAAACTACTGAACCGATTTTCAAAAGTCTTTCACCAGTAGAAAGCTACTTTATCACTGAGTAACATAGGCCTATAATTTCTATTTTTACGCGAACGAAGCCGGTGGCAGCATCTAGTGTGTAATAAACATAGTATTAACATAACTTAAACAGCATCTTGTTTAGGCATTCCAAAAATTCCTTTGCATTTTCCGTATATCTTCAGTCCCTACGACCATCACTTTCAAACAACCCTGACCTTGATATAAACAAATCTTTAATTTATTATAATTAAATCAATCCGTAGAAGACGCGAACATGAATGAACCACAAAATTGATATAATTTATCATTTCGCACCACCGGTGCGCAGGAATTGTTTTTGGGTACCCGCCAACAAATCTCTGTACGTGGAACATACAGTTCTTTACGTTTCTTTTGTGAACGAGTGACGATGTGGTATCGGAATTATTATGATATAATTAGATAGTTATTTATGGGAAGTGAGAACGGTTTTGCGGAATTAGCTTTTGATGGTGACAATTTATCTGTTTGTGTTTTTGAATTCTAGTAATCTGTTATATTTACTGTGATCATGAGAAATCAGTCAACGGTGACTGCACCGTAATCGACTGATCATTATGCTTTCTCCATATTGAACCCCTAAATAGACTTTTCTCTGTATTTAGGTTTCCATTTAGTAAGCCATAATTTGCTTATCAAATGACTGACTGCATGTTTCCTTCTTTTCTTTGCGTTATACCGCGTACATCGAAGGACTGGAACAATTTGCCCGCTGCGGGCTTCCCGTCTGATTATAATTTAATATTGTCTTCAAGGCTAGAGTGTATAGGCTCTTAATAAACTAGTGCGCCTCACCATCAACGATTGTATCACTATTTACCATCAGGTGGGATCGCAATCAAGCACTGGTTTATATCAATTTTTAAAAAAATACTTCACTTCTATTCTTTGCTTATTACTTGTTTGTATTCACTTTCACATAGCCAGGAAAAATGACCACAACCTTGAGCAGCTAACCGTAACTGGCATAGTTGATGGCAAACGACCAAGAGGCCTCAGCCCAAAAAGATGGGTAGATCACGCTCCACATTGGTCACCCAATTGCACGTCGCACTTCATGACGCCAAGAACCGTCACAGATGGCGAGACACGAACCTCAGTAATGAGGAATGCGACTCGATGAGGCCTCTTCCTCGAGTTGTATTCCTCTTCACTTTCTGTTCCAACAGTAACATTTACATCATCATCTTCCTGTCCTTGTCCCGTGTTATTTGGGGTCGGCACAACATGTTTTTTTTTCCATTCTGTTCTGTCACCCTCTGCCACTTTCGATTCCAGTTAATTTGTTAACAGCATGACTTAACTCGGTCTAGTATCCAAATTGTTAACTGTAATACAGTGTATCTTTCATGACAGATTTTCAATTGTTGTGCTAACCCACTATCGTAGCTGACCACATAATAAAAATGGTTCGCGCAGCCAACGCGTCGTATCTAAATATAAACTCTCCATGTTTTTGAACACAGTTTTCACTAATCAGCTTATGTATCTAGGTTTATTAGCTGATTGGAAACTAAGAGTTTTATTGATTTCTCTTGAAGAGGATTCTAGGTTTTGAGAGCTTCATAGAATCGTGGTTTTCAATCAATCAATCTAAATTATTTATTTTTTCAAGTTAATACCTACTTTAGTATGTTTTAACCAGCAATTGATAGATTAGGAACGTTTCGTTTTCCATGTGACTCGCAAATCGGTGCCAAGAAAACATTGCAGCTTCATGCTAATTTCTATAAACCACCTACACTTACCTATTCACTTGAAATGGAAATAATGACAACACAATATCACAGCAGCAGCTTAGCATCCATAAACATTATTATTATGAGCCTGTTGTGTCCCACTGCAGGGCAAAAGACTCTCTTCCATTCTTCTACCTGTCCTTAGCTACTTCTGCTCAATCCTTTAGGTAGAAGTCCAACTCGTCACGTCATCTCCTTCATGACCTACCGCGTCGCCGGCTCCTGCTGTTCGGGATCCAGTCAGTGGTTACCTTCGCCTAATTTCGTTGCGACATGCGGCAGATATGGCCTGCCCAGTTCCATTTTAGTATGACGGCTATGTTGCTTACGTCTGTGATTTGTGTGTTATTTTTTTCGATTTGTGTTATCTGTTGCTAAAATTCGTGTAATTGTTTCAAGAATACTCCCATATTATATGTGGAGGCTTGTAAACGGCTCGTCCTTTTATAACCTGTTATATTTTATATTGTTAGCTGTAAGCCACCCAAATAAAATATTACTTGTTAACATTTGTTCTGAGGAATGATCTTTTATAGAAGCATGTTTCTTAAAAGATGTAAACATGATTTCAGTGACGTTTTTAAAATGATCTAAGTTTTTCGTGCCTCGAGTATTTTTCGCAAATTCATCCAATCTTTTGCCCCAATAATGATAATCAAAACTGCGTGTAATGAAAGGCCAAAATTGTATATACCTAGGTAACATGGCCTTGGAGCTTTTCACAAAGACTGCTCGTTCCAAGGAACAATAAAAACGCAGCCGTTCCGTTCGCTCTGACAACCAGTTGGCTGTTAACGGCCTGGCATCTGTTCCTTAATTTTTACAAGTATATAATTTTACATGTTTTTGATCTTGAGTATTCGACAAACATAAATTAAACGTTATTGGTCTTCTAATTCTAGATATTGGGTGACTAATAAACAAATGATGATATATTTAACTAGACTACAGATTCATTTACAGTCTTCGCCAGTATTTTTAGTCATATACAGCCTACTGCAGCCTGATACTCTTAAGTATCAGGTTGGAACTGCTACTTTGAATAAACCAGATAATTGTTAACTCAGTAAGATTGTAATAAATCTAGCAATGGTCGGAATTCTCAATATTTTGTGAATACAAATAAGTACGAGATTTATTGTAAATCAACCGATTCTGCAAGTATCAATTCGTAAAACAAAATATTTTTCTTTTTGGTGGTACAGTTTATGGTTTTTGGTGGTACCACAACTAAAAAGTACCCCTCAGCCAAACTTAAATAAGTTTTATAGTAAGGTGCTTATAGAATTTAATCATTACAACATTACATAACAATTCCAATAAGCCAAACCTAGGTCTACCTTCCGGCTTCATCATCAGATCAGTTCGATTTATTGACAATCAAAAATAAATTACTATACGTATAAACAAAGCAATTTTACTTGTTACGACAGTTCTGCTGTGATCCTATGAGGAGTTCCGTTCCATATCTTCGAAGTTCATCATCAGATCATAACAATATTTCTATGGACCAACTTCGAAGCATAACCTTTCAATCAAAAAAATAATTTTCAAAATCGGTCCACAATTGACGGAGAAATCGGTACATAAAAAAAATACATTTAGCCGAACATAGAACATCCTTCTTATTAAAATCTGTTAAAAACTAGTGGCCGCCTCTGGTGGGTAATATCGAAAAAGGCCGAAGCTAGCTCAATTGTCAGAATCCAAATCCATACAACTTGACTCAGACAAGTGACGAGGTCTGGATCCCAAATAATGGAACCAGGAAAAGATGAAGAGTTGAAGTAGATGCATGCACTGATTTCTCTGTTCATAATTACATAACATATTACTGTCCGTTTGACATACAATCAGCAACAGCTGATAACATTATTTATTTACTTTACAAAAGCCAAGGAAAATCTGAAGCCACGGATTGTTATTCAGGAGGTGTGACGTCAGAGAACGACGTACGACTTTTACACGTTGCCAAGAATGTGGATAATAATTAGAGCTTTAATTAGAAAATAACACAGTCCAATCAATCAACTTTGCTGTGCGTATCGCTTTCGAACTCGAGGTTTTTCTGCCGTCAATCATTAGTTCATCAGCCTCGGGAGTCTATACTTGTTGATTGGACACGCTCGCTGAAAAAATATGGTGTATTTATCCTAAGAAGCATCTTTGTGTTTGTAGTTCTCCACCGCCTCTAAAATTGCTAGATGTTTTCTCTTTAGTTCATCAATCCAAAGTACATATTATGATGCCAGTCTTTCTTCATCATCATTTTAGCCGAAAGACGTCCAGTGTTGGACATAGGCCTCTCCAGGTGTCGCCATAACGACCGGTAATATGCGTCTCGCATCCATTGGATTCCAGCGACCCTCACTAAGGTTATCGGTCTACTTTGTGGGAGGCCATCCAACGCTGCGTCTACCAGTACGTGGATCGCCACTCCAGAATCTTTCGTCCCCATCGACCATGTTCTGTGTAGTCTTTCTTATGAGTAATTAAAATAATTTTTCGACTAAACAAAATTCCTTGCAAAAAGAATTGGCTTGGCTAGTTTCTGGAGTTGTTTTCTTAAGAAGGTCCTTTTCCACTCGCCTATCGTCAACATCGAACATGGTTTGAAAGCTTGTTGCTTCATCTAACACAATCCAACGCGATGTTTGACGAAGAGGCAACGCGAAAAAAGAGATAACACCTGAAAAGTCTGTTAGCATTCGGTAATCCCGTGCTTTACTCGAATATTTCACAGAACTTGTTCCAGAAAATACGTGTTTTTGTTTTAAACCCTTATAAGTTTTTGAAAAAAATTGTCGTCATTCAAAATCTCTATTAACTGTGCTGGCTTCTATGGATGTACTTTTCATATTTTTAACATATGAGTACATTATGGAGGGCCAAAGTTCACGTAAAATTGCAGATTTTCAGAGGTCTTTACTGGGTTGGTTTTACACAAATCTAAATTTTGATTTCCATAGAAGTATAGATAATATCCACAAGATATCTGTAAATCTAAAATATCAAGAAAAATAAGTGTAATAACATCATAATCACGTAAGAGCGGTTGTGTGAAAATGTACCTCGAGTTGGCTGCTCTTAATGCTTTGTTATAAACTTTTGGGTATATTTTTCAATTACTATTTGTTTTTCAACATTTTCTTAGTACACCCACTTCACCAAAATTCTGTTTTTCTTTGTACCTATCAATGCCAACTAAAAAACAGAACTCTGCAGGTTAAACCAAAGAACACTGACCAATGAAGACTGAGTGAATGACAGCTTCGTAAATAAGATGTTGATAACACTGTGGGGGGTACGAGAAACAGATATCACGTGGTGAGATGTGGCTGCGAATGATGCTGCAGAAACATGTTGTTCATGACTCATTAGCTATTGTACATCAGTGAACGATTTTTTTTTAAATAGGTCAGTGTAGGAACTTGCTAGGTATGTTTCTTGATAGTAAGAACTCAATAGTCTTTAAGACAGATGCACTAGGTCTTCAAAGCAAACTTGTTTTATGGTTATTTACATCGTCTTTAACTGCCAACTTATAAGATTACTTGATATACTTCTTCTTCTTCTCTAATCGATGGTTTCCGTTTCCCTCAAAGTTTTTGGGCCCACGTTTAAAGCGGCGTCATTAGCGTTTTTAGGTCCTACAGAGTGGATTTTTAGGGACATTTTGGGCACTCTAATAGATGGGCCATCGTCATGTCAGGAGCACCGCACTCGCACTTGATATACTCGTCTTCATCACCCTCCTGCCTCTATACTAATTGGTTTGGGCTGGAAGCAACATGCCTTCTGCAGCCATGTTTTTTTTTATCACCATCTCAGTCATATATCTGTAGCGACATTATTATCTATGGCGTTACATAGGAACTAAACTACGAAATCCTGCACCACGCAATTAGAGTTCTCCGCGCGATTTGAATATATACAACAGCAATTATCTATCAGACAGTTGCCCGGAGCAGACATAACATCCGTCTGGTCGGAAGATCCTTCCTTTTCAACGGAGGTATATGGATAAGTCCCCGATACTTGGTTCCGCATACGGCGCATACCTCTAACCTTTCAAGCCATGTCATATTTCATACAATTCATCGATCTTTGCTACTCCTTTATGAATTCAGATTACGTTTAATCGAAAATGAATGTGCTTTACGTAACCAGCTTCCTCACTATCAAACTCAATGAAATTAATTTAGTAAAGGCGTGAATAGTAACGCCATATTTTTATCTCAGCACTGATAAAAATAAATTGTCAGCGAGCGCTTGACCTTTGTGTGAGTCATGCTTGTTTACACTTCCGCTAACAGCTAATACTGGTCGTTTGCCCATTTGATAAAATGTATCGGGATAATAAAAGCATTAAATTCAATAAATAGTCCTTTTTGGTCTGATCTTGGAACCTTTTATTATTATTATTATATTCTTTATTGTATATCACATATGAAAAAAAAATACAGTACAAACATTTATAAAGCAAGTGTACAATGGGCGGTCTTATCGCACAGGGCAATTTCTTGAAGTGAAGCTTTAGATGGACTGAAACTAAGGAGATAGATTTAGGGCTAACAGTGTACAAACATCAGAAGTAATCTCAAAAGTAGAAAGAAAAATGTAGTAAAGAAAAAAAAAAAGAAGTAGTTTGTCTTTTCGTATAGTTTGGGTTCATAAACGTACACAGTTCAACTGTTGAATATACTCGTAATAAAGGTATTTTGATTTGTAGCGAGACGATGTACGCATCACTAAATTATTTTGATATTACTTTTTACAACCAAAAAAGTGATCACAACCTCTAAGACACATCTAAATCCCCAACTTAACTATAGCTACTCCATCATGCCTAACGTGGGAACTATTAAATTCAAATTCAGATTCAAATATTTTTATTTCACATAAGCCTACATGGGCACTTATAAGACGTATATTGGTACACATAACTCCTTCATTCAGAGCCAACAAGTCAATATAAAACAATATTTCTACTGGGTCACCTTCTAGCTAAGGTCAGGAACTATCGTTAATATCGCTATCATTTCCAAGAAAATGTTTATTTTTAAACAATTGTCGCGAGCTTTGTTCTCGGAATCTCATAGGGCAACTGCTACACAGGATTTTTTTCGATTTAAAAAATTTAGTTTAATTGAAAACGTGGCAATGCCGCCAGTCTTTTGGGTACATTACCAGTCGACAGCGATGTGGAGGAGTTTTTCGACGCCGTACTTTAGATTGCTTTTTTTTAGTACTTTAGGGCTTTTATTTTTATTTTGTAAGTTAGTTTTAATTACGTTATTATTAGATTTAAATGTATATAAAATGAATAAAGAAGTTATTGAAAACGTTAAATTCCTTGTAAAAAATAGACCGTGATTAAATTGTTTAATGATTTTCTCAGCCGTCTAGCAATTTAGTATCTTATCCTTTCGACTGCTTTCACGATTTTCGAAAAAACATATTAAAATTGTGAGGGATGAACCATTTAGTTCAATGAAATGCAGAGGCCTTTTCTAAAGTGAGCCAATGGTGCACTCGACAGCCGAAAGACTTAGTTAATATTAAAAAAAAAAAGTAGTTGTGATCATGACTAGTTGTCATTTATCGATCTTTGATAGTCATTACAGATATTCAGACGTCAGAAAGGCTGACCATCAGTCTATGCAAGGAATATTTTGTTGCCCAGTAACTGGGTTGTGAAGGTCTGATAGGCAGTCACTCCATGTAAAACACGGGTATTCAGCCGCATCCGAACAGACTGGAAGCTGAGCCCAAGCTAGTTGGGAAAAGGCTAGGGAGATGATGATTACTTGTCGATCACGAGCTTGAAAAATCGATGTCTGTAGTGCAGAAGTGGACTATCTATATACCAAGCAAATGCAACTTGCATGGAATCTAGATTATCTAATTACTGAGGAGTGGAATTCCTTGCCGGAATCTGTGTTTCCTGATGGCTACAACCCGGGAATCTTTAAGTCAAGAGTGAATAGGTTACTTCTAGGTAAGCGCGCTCCATCGTCGACCGCATCGTCGCTTTCCATCAGGTGAGATAGCGGTCAGGCGCGAACCTATAAAGAATTAAAAAAAAAAAAAATTCATTAAGTTGAATATAAATTCTTGGAATGTTCTCAAAACCAATTTACCAGTGTTAAGAGCTACCTTTTCGAGGTACATTTTCATACAACCGCTCTTACGTGATTATGATGTTGTTACACTTGTTTCTCTAGATGTTTTTGATACACAGATATCTTGTGGATATTATCTAGGCTTCTATAGAAATCAAAAAAATAATTTGTGTAAAACTAATCTAGTAAAGACCTCTGAAAATCTGCTATTTTACGTGAACTGTGGCCCTCCATAAGTAGCATGTGGAAAAGGACCATTTTAATGCCCAAAAGCTAGCTTTTACCTTTATTAATATCTACTTCAAAACGAAATAGTAATACAATTGCCCGAAAATCACAAACAATTTTCGAATAGTGCTTGGTTGTAAATGTATCAGTAAAACTTTCAATAGTTTACACTTTACTACGAATATGCAAATACGAAGCTAAGTTTACAATACAGCAACAACTAAGTAATAAAATTTTTTGTTCCTAGTGTAAACGTGTCCTTAGATTTCAAACATAAAAACAAAGCTAACGAGTCACCGCACATCGAGCGCGTCAACGCGCCGCACGGGGCGGTAGATAATACAATTTTTTTTATCAATTACCTTCTTACTTCATATTAAATGTAAACACTAAGATCCTGCTACTCCTGGACAACAAAAAAAAATGTAATCAAGTAATATTAAGTATTTATTTCTGTACAAGTGATTTGTAATCTTTAGAAATAAATGAATTCAAACCGTACAATACAGCAATAAATTCAATACATTAGGACTATAACCATTCCTGCAACTATTTTATGTGGCTCGTGTAACTGTTTCTGCTTATTCATTTAGTTTTAAGTGTAGAAGTATTAGTTGTTGGTTCCCACATTTGATTACAATATCTTCACTTTCCTCAACGTAAAGTTTCCTCTTAGATTTTAATCTTAGAAGTTCAGTGGGACAAAACCCACTGAACTTAGATCATATTTTGTTCCAGTAGGTTTCTATGGCAAGCCTAACATACTTGTTGGACCTAAGATACTTGATGAATCAAAACGCTTATCAGATTTGGCACTCGGAATGAAGGAAAATGTAAATCAATAAATTACAAATCTAAGAAAACTAATCAATCAAACAATACACTTGGAAGTTCCACCACAACCTTAGCAGACTGGAAACTAAGAAACCCAACCCGCAAAAGTCGCAGAAAGCCATAATAGTTACAACAATGTCTGACAAAACAATGCCGTCTTCCCGAACGCTTAGCATAAGCGTTGTATGCTAAGCGTGTGACCTAGAGCACCCACGCCCTATGCGGTGACTGCTGTGATATCATTGGACATGGAATATAGAAGAAACGAGGATATGCCTAAAAATTCCCATTATGGAGTTTCTTGCCGGTTTTTTGTCATAGGAAACGACCAATTGGGACCGTGCACTAGCTTCTGATGTTTTATAAATGCTCATGTAGATCTATGAGAAATAAAAACATTTTGAATTTAGATTTTTTTAAATTTTTTGAATTCATTGGGGCCTGGATGGTCGTAAATGTAGAGGAAAACTGCTAAAGATATTATATAGGCTTAAAAAAAGAAGAATGCTGCGCTTATTCTTAACCTTTCATGTGTTTTAGACGCGGATCCACGCGATACACAATCGCTTTTTAATTGTGTCTCTAATTACGGCATACGAAAGGTTAATAATTGCGATAGGGTAAGATAATGAAGGAAAGGACATTGTTTGCCGTCCATACATCGTTCACCTAAAAACCAACATAGTAAATTTACTTTCCGTGTTCTAAATGATGCATATCTTCAATTGAAACTAAATTAAAATCACGGTCACTTCTGAGAATTGCATTAGAAATAAGAGCATGATTAACGGTACTCTTTATATCATAAAAAGTTTAAATCTTAATATTTTAAGTAGCCCTTACTAATTCGAAAGAATTAAGTCATAGTCCTTCAGCATCTATTTTACTATAACCAGTAATAGGCCCCTCACTGGTTCGATAAAATATTTTACGATTTGCAATGCTGATTCGGTTTGTAAATCTAAAGCTTAGCTGGATGTATGAATATGATCATCATCTTCCTGCCCTTGTCCCGTTTTATTTGGGGTCGGCGCAACACGTTTTTTTCTTCCTTTCTGTCCTGTCACTCGTCACGCTATCACTAACTCCCTTTTCTTTCATATCACTTCTCACAGAATCCATCTATATTTTCTTTGGCCTCCCTCTCCATCCATCCACATGTAAATTCATAACTCTTTTAGCAACATGCGCTTCATCCCTCCTCTTCACATGACCTGATGATGATGATGTATGAATATGATATAAAAAAAATAATTAATCAACACATCCTGTATCTTTCTATGATCTCAGTTTTGAACGTAGTTATGCAGGACACCTCAAGAATTTAGTGGGTTAGTCTGTAATAACAGATGTATTTATTAATATGACCTATTTTGTCACCTTTCGTTATATCGTCATCTTTCTACTCTTTAGTTCGAAAGACTTGATCAGTTATGTCTAGGCACTATGGAACGTTAGGTATAAATCTTTTTTAATTACTTGTATTTTATTGTTTTGGGTGGGATATCATCAAATAACTTCTTCCGCTCTTGATGGAGATAAAGGGAGTGTCGAACTTTTACAGACAGGAGGGTTTTACCCTCCCGAGTTCCTTCCGTTGCCCTTTGCGTTACAGGGCCACCATAACTCTTTAAAGCAATCTCGCAGCCAATTTCTTGATATTTATGGTACCCATTTTGTAAACAGACTTCTAAAGCGTCGCTTCATCATCTTCCTACTCACCTAATGTGCGTTCTTTTTCGATACATTTCTCTTGGCTTTCATCACTATAGTCATCTCTATTCTATTCTCGTCATCTTTCACACAGTCCATTCATCATTTCTTTGGATTTTTTTCTCTTACATGATTTCTAATATAATATTCTCAAGAAACCGAATCGGAATCCCAATAATGAAAAATCACAAAGCTTATTTTCATGAATCACACGAACTAAAAATAAACTGGCGCTTGTGCACCATACAAACAAAATAATTTACGTGAAATAAAGGCGTTTGAATCTAAATAATTATCTTGTTAGATCTAGATCAAACGATAGCTTGTAATGCGTAGATGTTTGGCTTGCCTTTGAATAACATTATAGTTTTGTCAAAGTTAAGGTCAGACTCGGAGGTGGTAGTAGTTTAACTGTAAGATTTTTTGAGAATTAGAGTTTCAAAAACTATGTTAAAGAAAAACATATACAGAGCGGAGCGAACTTTTTGTGCTGTATACGAGTATAATCGTATTGTTTCGTAGCTTGAAGAATGGGTGTAATGAAATATCATTCAGGTTTTAGCTGGAAAAATTATGCCTCCTTCTTTGCATTCTGGCAATATCGCATTAAGAAATGGCACTAATTAAAAACGAAAGCTCATGCCATTAAACTATTGTCATATATCTGAACTGTAGTATAACTCCTAAACTGGTATCTTAATACAGGAGTGTGAGACGTATAAAAGGTGAACTCAGTTAGACTCGCAAAAAATATGCTTCTGCGCCGTAGTTTTTGCTAATACTATTTACGCAAGGATTTCCAACACAAGCTGATTCAAATCGAAAAATAATACGAAATCCTTGCAAAATTATGTACTTGATTTGTTTTGATTTATTCCGCATGGCCAAGGTTATTAGTCATTTACATTTTGTGTTAAATATGTATTTTTGATAATAAATATTATTATTATTAGCCACATACATTTACCTAAAACTATTCAATTTGTCCTATAAGCTTAAATTTTAAAGTATCTGTCCAGTGTTTTTATAGAAATCTACATATATTTCTTACCAGTGTATTATTCGCAAGCGTACTATCGTTCTTTGTATAATTGCCAAAGTTTCATGCTACAGTTGTCATCTTGACTTTTAATTTAAACTCGTGCTGGTTCCTTTGTTTCCTCATATCTATCCAAAGCGTTGAGCTCCTTTTATACTCTTGCAAGTTCTTTGTTAGCAAAAGTTTTCAATTCTGCTTTGCATATCCAGGCATTGCATTTGCGATATACTTTGCAAGCCGGTATTGACAATTTAGGGAAATAGTTATGGTTTAGTGTAGGCGATAGCGGCATTTTAATGTTGCTGATCTCTTTGAGTTCAAGCGCCTAGCTTTGGAAAAGCTATGTAGGTTGTATAGTTGTTTAGATCTGTATGTAAACCTCTTTGTTTCAATTGTTTGTAGTTTCTTTAGCCATGGTTTTAAGTTTTTTCTCTGAGTCTATGCGTTAGCCTAAGCATAATCAGCATTTTGTAACGTTCACAACTTCATCGTCCTGATAGTACACACAGTAACTATAGATGGATGGATTCCCTAATTAATACAGGTAATGAATAGTTTCTAAGCTACTGAAATGGGTCAGTGACGAAACAGTAAAATCCAACTTAAGTTCACACTGCAAAAAGGATTTATCATTCCTTATTTTCCTGTCCCCTGTTTTCCAATGACTTCACACCAGTTTTTAACCATGATCTAGAAATGTCGAAACCAATCTTTATTGTAATCTATTGACTCACAATTTAGCAGCTACCAAGCTATGACATCAGTTAGGAACAAAGAAAGGCGATTTACAAACACAGCAGCATTGTGAACTAATATTAGAGTCGAGATCTAAGTGACGATGTGATGCCTGTCTGGAATATAATAGAGGAATGTGAGGTGATTAGTGTGATCATTTGTCTTATATTGTTTCAATGACAGAATGATGTTATGTAGTAAGAATTTAGTGGTTTTCAATAGTTTTTGGGCAGATTTTTCTAGCACGTAGGTATGAAGAATTTATAGATTTCTTTCTGGAAAAGAGTTTTCTTAGAGCGGCTGCAAAGGCGTGCATCAGTTCTTAAAAAAAAACGTATTTTTCGACAAAGCTAAGGAATCTCTTCAAGTTGACAAAGCTGCCCGTTGATAACTTGCAGCCAATCAATTCTTTCATTCACTGAATTTCGTTGTTCGCGTAATAATGACATTATGGTCACATCTTTTAGTGAATGTACAGTGTGATCCTTGTACATTTTTAATTTCCTGGTCTCATTTAGTTTTCCCTGTTATATTGCGCAGTATTTGAAATGCAACATTGTTGATATCTGTATGATATTGTATATTAAAATTCGGCTCTAAGGCCTGTTGACTCACAAGATCCTAGTGACAGGTGCCAAGCCTGGTCATCCTGCAAACAATGACAGCGAATACATTGTCTCACTTACATACAACATGTGATGGACACAATGTTTAGCAGCTAGATTAAGTCATCAGTGACTTCCCCGACTTGTTTGTTGATTTTGAATTAAACAAAAGTGTTGTGGAGTACTTAATTAGCAGTCAATAGAATATAAAGACTAAAATGATAATGATAACATACAGGCTAAATTAGTGAGTAAATCAGCTGCAAAGACGATAATAGATATTTTTAAACTGTAATGTTTCATTTTATGTGACCAAACTGATGTTATATGGGAGGTGTATTACCTTTAGGTTCACGATGGGTACCGTAATCCCAGTGATACAATTAAAATCCTTAGATGCTACTCCAAAACATTTAAAATTGAGCCGTTATGCAAGACGATCTAAGATTATATCCCTTTTTTTTTCGTGAAAAATCTTCAAATGACTTCCTGCTCTGGGTGGAGCTAGAAGACGTGTCAGGCTTTTAATGACTAAACCAGCTGTGTTCCTTTAGTTGAACTTTGCGTTCCAGGGCCATGGTGTATTTTTCGAACAATCCTGCAGCCTTGACAGACATCGGCTCTAGCGGGCTTCGTGTAATATCCTGATGCAACATTGTCAGAACAGTAACGTTACTGTAATATCTTCATAGGTGATTGATCCTAAATACTTGCTCAATCTTAAGACCTTCTATTTGTTAGAAATATGATAATTTTGTGCTAGATGAGGTTCAATGGTCGCTAACAGGTTAATCAGAGATGTAAAAAATTGTGTAGTTTCTGTGTAATGATTGATTATATCATCGCTGACTGCATCATTATTTGCGTTTGATCCCACGGTTCCTTTAATGGCTTTACTGTTGTTATGAATATGTTTTATTTACACCCTCATTGGAGCATGGTCCTGACAATTCTTATAAATCGCAATTAGCAGGATTTATTTTTGATTTACAATTCGAACTTATATTGTAAATTAAAGGCGAAAGTTTGTATGTATGTGTTTGTTACTCGTTCACGCTCAAACGGCTGTACGGATTTGGATGAAATTTAACGCACGGGTAGATCATGTCCGAGGACATGGGACTGTTGAAACTCATGGTCCTAAAACGCATAGGGCAACTGATGGACACAGGTGTGGTTTAAGTCAGTAAAAGTCTGACACGCCGTCTCGCTGCACCCTAGAGCGAGAGAAGGCATTTGACAGGATAGTTTTATAATAATAATAATAAGATTTATTTTCTCACCACAATTTATGGTACATTTACATAGTATAAAGAAAGCAATACATAACTGAAGTTTTACAATTACAATATTACTCGTATATTGTGGGAGACTGGTGCTTAAGCTAGACGTAAGGCCTGTATTTCAGGACACCAGGACTCCCTCTCATTCGGAGATAGTAACATTTTTATACATTATGTACTCTCACATTATTAAATGCGGTAGGTTACTTATAACAGATCATGTTTACAATAAAATTGTTAAATTCAGTGTTAGTATTTAAGTGAATATAAAGTTGTGTTTGGGTGTATGTGTGTTATGGTATGTGAGGGTGTGTGTGTGTGTGAGAGGTGAGGGTGTATGTATGTGTGTTTATGAGGGAATATGACTGAGATTAGGAAAATTATTGTTCGAATAGTGGGTTGATTTATGAACAGGATGCTATTGAGTTAATTAAATCCCTGGAGTATGTTCCTTTGAGATAATTTCCTACTTTGACGCCGACGAAGCCGCTGGAGGAGTAGGAGCTAGTGAATCATACAAATATCAGGAAAACGGGTTCCCTTTATTCAATATCATTGATGTTTCCGAGAACATTGTACTTTGATATTGAAGTTGTTTGAGTATTATTTGGCAAGACTCCATGTCACTAAAGAGTTTTGGTTGTGATTCATCTGATGATTACCATTCATGGTGTTTCATACATTTTCCTCCCTGCCAGAGTCTGTGTTTCCTGATAGCTATAACCGAACTCTTTAAGTCAAGAGTGAGTAGGTTACTTCTAAGCAAGTGTGCTCCATCGTTGGCCACATTATCGCTTATCATTAGGTGAGATAGTGATCTCACCTGATGATAAGCGATGCCTACGCATAATAAAAAAATTAAAGCTAACTTGTGGCTGCATTGAAGTATACCTTGTATTATTATAAAAGTGACTTTAAACAGATAAATCTCCCCTAAAAAAACCTAAATCTCCGCTCGCCGAAGCGATAGCAATCAATAACAATTCAAAACAGTTATATCATCAAACCGTTCCTAAAACTGCTCCTTCAAGAAATGTTCTATAAATCATTGGCTTCAGTAAATACGCAACAGTCAATTTCACGCGAAATTATACTTCGTGCTAGAGGAATTACATAAAAAGTGAATGTTCGGGGAAATTTGAATTTTCAAGAGTATTGAGAATCTGAGAAATGGGACAGGAATAAATACTTCAATTTTCAACCTAATTTAACATACCGATAATATTGTGGATAGATATAGAAATGAGCTACATGATGACGCTAAAATTGATTGAAGAAATTAATAAAAGAATATTTTTTACTACTGAGGTTTGTATTAGGACAAACTGAACGAAATTATTTAGTTTGTTTTTTGACCACTAGTGAAAACTGTTTAATCTAATACCTATATAAAACTCTCATGTCACAGTGTTCGTTATCGAACTCCTCCGAAACGGCTTGACCGATTTTTGCGTTTTTTTTTTTTAATGTTTTTAGGTTTTTGGTAGATCTGAGAATAGGTCGAAATCTATTTTTATACCCTTAGGTGATAAGAGGGGCCCGAAATATTTTTTTAACCAAGAACACATCTTCAACACACCGATTAGGTTTAAACGGCACTGTTGCCGAAATCTTAGTAATTCCGGTGACAGTGCCATTTAAATCTTCTCTTCTTTCCTTGAGCTTCTTCTGTGCTTGTAACTATGGGTTCACATACAGAATAAATAAAAGCACAATAGTAAATTCCGCCAAGTCCGTTCCATCATCAGACCACTAGACGTACAGCGTTGCGCCACCGCTACATGGTGGACATCCCATTCATACCTACAAAGCGTTTTGGGAACACATTAATTTAGCGTACTCCTTAAGTGGAATTCCCTGCCAGAAACGTGTATTTTCTGATAGCTACAACCTAGAGGTATTTAAGTCAAGAGTGAATAGATTACTTCTAGGCAAGCGTGCTCCATCGTCGGCCACATCATCGCTTACAATCAGTTGAGATAGTGGTCACGCGAACCTAACCATAATAAAAAAAAAGTGATTGAGTCTACGAGTATATTTACTACATTTACAGCAGTAATAGTGTGCGTACTGAACAACATAAATACTATCAATAAACCTTACCTTTCCTAGTAGTGTTTAGATGTCGTACGGAATAGTATGTGTAATTGCATCGCTATGCATGAGTAGCTTGACACGTATTGAACACGATCCCGAATGAGTTCCAGCTGCTTTGAGCAAAACACTCCAAATAGCTCTAGAGAAAATGTTTGTATTTGGCAAACATCAAATCATACTTTGCGTGCTCATACGATAACTGCTCTGCTTAAAATTGTGCCTAAGTAAATCGACAGGCACATTTTTGTGATGCCAAAGATCCCCTCCTCTCCAAAGATGCTCTCTTTCTTCTTTGACAGGCCTGTTGGTCTAGTTGTAGTGGCCCTGACTGCTATGGCGGAGCTTGTGTGATGAGCACGATCATTTGTTCTGTGTCTGGGTGTAATTTATCTATAATATGTATGTATTTAGAAATATATAAGTATGTTTATCAGTTGTCTAGTACTCATATCACAAGCTCTGCTTAGTTTGGGACTAGACAGCGTTGTGTGAAAGTTGTGGAATATTATTATATTATTATTATTCTTCTTTGTCCTCTCCTGTTCCTATTATTTGGAGTCGGGCCTCCTTACTAATCGGCGCCAAGATATTCTATCCTGGATTGTCGGCTCTGGCAAATGGGCTTAATTAATGTCTCTCTCGCTTCTGGACCACTAGGTCAATAGTGGGTGGGTGACCTCTGCTTTTCTTTTTTTCTGGCAGGTTTAGTGCGATTATTACGACGCGCGACGGTTCTCGCTTTTCCTGCTAATTTATTATTTTTAAGATAATATTCAATTTTCAATTTAATTATATTTCATAAAAGCGTAGTGTATCCAAATGCCCATGGCACTTATAAAAGTCAGGAGCTAGTGCACGGTTCCAATTGGTCGTTGTTTATTGAAAACAACCGGCAAGAAACTAACAATATTCTGTCTCTCTTGTAGCTATAAGAGGAGAGTGGACAGTATTAACTTGTCTGCCAATAAAATCATAATTTAAAAATCTTTTATTTTACACTTTTTAGTTGTGGTACCCCTCAGTCAAACTTAAATATCTTCCACCTTTCGGCTCCATCATCAGATCAGTTCGATCGTACCTTATGGCCAGAGTGCATCTCATGACAATTCTAATAATCCCAAACACGACTAGGATACATTGATTTATTACAGGATTCCGGTTTCATCATCAGATCAGATCTATGTATCCCTTTCTTCTTACAGTCAGTCGTCGACGACACGAATGAACAAAGCGATTTTACTTGTTACGACAGTTCTGCTATGATCCTATAAGGAGTTCCATTCCATATCTTCGAAGTTCATCATCAGATCGTAACAATTTTTCTAGTCGGTTAAAAGAGAGCTTTGCACATGACGTAAGAATTTAAATAGTTTTCAGAGCAAGCACCTTGACCGTATCAGATAATTACTAGAACGCACTAAAAGTGCACATTGCGTATGCTCTTTCAGCGTCTTAGGCTTGTTTTACTAACAGTACGCCAATGATAGCACTAATATCGTTTATATATCGTTTCAATGTTCAACGCGAAACAATTTAGTTACATCTGATTCTTCAAAGTTTTCATAGTGAGATTGTTTCGCTCAGAAATTTGGGCAGCTGTGTTTACGATTCGTTCAAACCATCAAATGTAATGTTTTGCAGAGAACGAGCTTTTAAGTGCGGCGCTACGCCATTTGTTGCGAATCGTCTGGTAATGGTGGAATGAACAGATATGAACATAATAAGAGGGATTCCATTTATACTTTGCCTTTATCGCAATTTTTTTGGGGTTGGCTCAATAGTGGATGCGTATCGATTGCAGACATTCAACCATTATATTGTAAAAAATATGTGGATAATCAATGTGATATCCTACCTGTTTCAGTAAATAAAATTCTTTTGTATAAGTAAAAATAAAAGAGCTGGGAACAATTAGGATTCTAACGATATATCAGTAACCCGATAAAAGGCGATATATATCGAAATGTAAAATATCGATAACTAGTTTCTGCCAGCGGCTAAGCCCGCACGGAAGCAGGTTTCTCCATACTAACTTTGGACTCCTGCTTCTTCCCCTTAAGGGGTGAATTTCAGAAAATCCTCTCTTAGTGCTCGTCTACGTCTTAAAAGGAAAACTCGTGCAAGATTTCACTGTTCTACTCCCAGTAGTTTCGGCTGTTCATTGATATGTTAGTCAGTCAGTTTCTCCTTTTATATATGTAGATAATATTATTCATATTGACGTAACAAGAAATCAATACATTGATATCAAATGAAATAAATAATATCGTAATGAACTATCGAAATTATCAACCTAAAGTAGCAAAATTGTGGTAGCCAGATCTTAAAAAAAAAAAATATTATTCATTTAAACCTAAAACAAATACCTAGTAGACTGCAAGTGAATATTGATATAATTATCGTCATATTGGACCGATATAGCAGTATCGACTCAATTCGATATAATAATATATCGATCTATCGATGTTTTTGTAACACTTGCATCCTTAGGAATAATACACATTCTTATCGATAGAATTTCCTTCAGTGAGAGTTTATCTGTATTTGTTTGCACATTCCATCGCCAGTAATATAATAGTTTTGCATTTAGAAATTCTCTAGTAATCCTACATGTTTAATTTGATTGTTATGGCATCGCTCTCATATCATCATCATCATCATCTTCCTGCCCTTGTCCCGTGTTATTTGGGGTCGGCGCAACACGGCACCGTTCTCATATATCACTGTTAAATCTGGCTTAGTTATTAAAGGCCTATTACACTACTCGATATTCAGACAGTCTTAGTCGATGTCGCGTAGTGTAATAAGGGTTAGACCGGTCTTACTCGAAAGAATAAATAAGACAGTCTGAATATCGCGTAGTGTAACCCTTCACTGTGAAGCACCGTCCCGTATAGATTTCCTGATAGTTGACGTGGGAACAAATGTTTGCTATCTCTCGATTTAACCGAGCTTCTTCAACATATCCTCATGGCAATATCCTCAATTGGTATCTTTTTTTGAGGTGGGAAATCATCAAATACCTTCTCTCACTTTTAGTGGGTTTGACTTTTACTGATTAAAACCCTCCTTTGTTCCTTCAGTTGTCCTTTGCGTTCCAGGGCTACGGTACCTCATTCAAACAATCCCGCAGCATCCTAATTATAATTTCAGGTAAAAGACATCCACTGCTGAACCTCCAAGCATCGCAACATCCACTGATTTTGGTGGTCGAGGTGCTTCTCGTATTACGCAATTTTCAACAAGTCTTCTGTTACCTCACCTAATTTTTACTGTTGAGATACATCTATATTACGCCCAGCTTCCAAAGAAATCTCTGTACCAAGAAATAGTGCTCAAACACCCGGCGTTTTCCTTACAATCTCGCACTATCGTAGGAAGTGTTCTCAGAACAATATTTAATGGGAAATTAATGCTTGTGTTAAACGCCAAGATTTTCGGAATATATGTCAATGTTTACGCTACACGGTCGGCAACTCCGGGGTAATTCTCGAAATTAGTAATCTGTGAAAGGTTGCTGAGAGATGACTTACATGCTCTCGGAAGTTGTTGAAAAAATTAGCAGTTTTCAACGCGTCTGACATTTTGTTGAAGATTTTATAATAATAATAATAATAATAATAATAATGCTAAGACCCTGCACAACCGCGAGGTATGCAGTCTCAGGGAATACTTCCTAAAAACCGACGTGGGTATGCACCGAGATGTGGTAGCGGTGGACAAGGGCCTCACTCCGCTCTCCTTGGCTAACGAGAACTGGCGCAAACCTATAGTACTGGATACTAATGACCGCAGGGAAGTATGGCAGAGCAAGGAGCTTCACGGACGCTTTTACCGGGCCTTACATGGGCCCGATGTAGACCTGTTAGCGTCCGTATCTTGGCTGCGTTTCGGTGACCTCTTCGGGGAAACTGAAGGTTTTGTCTTTGCGATAATGGACGAAGTTATGATGACGAACAACTACCGGAAATATATTGTGAAGGACGGTACGGTTGACATCTGTCGGGCATGCCACCGACCCGGGGAATCAATCCGACACATTATTTCTGGGTGTTCTCATCTAGCTAATGGAGACTATTTGCATAGACACAACCTCGTAGCCAGGATTATCCACCAGCAACTTGCTCTTAAATACAATCTTGTGGAATCAGAGGTACCGTACTATAGGTATGTGCCCGACCCAGTTCTCGACAATGGCAATATCACATTATATTGGGATCGATCTATCATCACTGACAGGACTATTGTTGCCAATAAACCTGATATAGTGGTGATAGATCGACTAGAGCGTCGCACAATGGTTGTTGATATAGCGGTCCCTCATGACGAGAACCTCGTGAAAGCTGAGAAAGATAAGCAAACTAAGTATCTTGACTTGGCTCGCGAGGTTGTCGACATGTGGGAAGTGGATAGAGCAATCATTGTGCCGATAGTCGTAACGGCCAATGGCTTAATAGCCAAGAGCCTCGAACAACATCTGAGGAGGCTCTCGTTAGGCAGCTGGATCAAGGGCCTGATCCAGAAAGCAGTACTCCTAGACACGGCGCGTATCGTTAGGAGATTCCTCTCTCAGGAGCCCTGACCGCCGGCAGCTTGGACTCTGTTCCCGATGCCGGTGGGCTACTATTTTTTATATTTTTAAATGTTTTTTTTTAATGTGTTTTTTTTTTAAGGAAATATTTAAAAATATAATAAGTATGTAATATAATAAATAAATGGAATAATAATAATATTTATTTAATATAAAATACATATTTGACATTAAATGTAAGTACAAAAAGTATAAGCGCTACAATAGTCAATTTAATTTGAGTACCCTGACTCCTAAACTAGGAAGATCCTGTATCTTAGGAGGCAGTGTCTTCGCATACATAGTGGATGAACAAATTATGAGCGTACAACGTAGATATGCCAAAAAGTGGACTAATGCGGAAAGAAATATATAAGTATATAATTATATATATATATATATTTTTTTTTTACTGATAGTATGTATATGTATAGTGTATGTATGTGTATGTAGAGTATGAATGTAGTGTGCATGTATTTGTGTGTGGTGTCGTGTCATGAGCAAATGTAGTGTGAGTGCGTGTAAGCGAGAGGGGTGTGTGGTATGATCTAAGTGATTAGCAGATCCAGGTAAGTAGACTTTCAGTTGTATCGTAGTCTTGCTCTTTTAGCCACTCCTCAATTTTGAGTTTAGCCCTATATGTATTTAATGCAATTATGTTTACTTTTTGATTTATTTTTGTGTATAGGTGTGAGCTTAGAACGTAGTGCTGGCGTTTAGCGAAAGCGGTCTTGTGTGTTACCGTAAGAATAAGAGGCTTATTCTTGCGGCGTGTTGGGTCTGGCGGCGGGACCTTAGTGTGTGTTCTCAGTACGGATCGAAGCACAAATAGTTGCCTAACGCTAAGTACATTTGCATCTTTGTATAATTGTGTGGTGGGATACATAAAGTTCTTCTTTGACATCACCTTCAGAACAGCTCTTTGTGCCCGTTCCAACTTAAGAAACTTTGTCCGGGCGGCACCTCCCCACACTGTGATACAATAGGTGATAACGGACTGGCAGATAGCAATATACACCATTCTAATCGTGTTAAAATCAGCAGACGACTTAAGCAGCTTAAATACGTAAATCATTCTTCTGACTCTTGTGCTAATAGTATCCAGGTGCGAGTACCAGTTGAGTCCGCTATCAATAACCACACCCAAATATTTTAGTTGATCTACCTCACGAAGAGAGAAGCAAGAGCAGGGTGTAGGGCTATTGCATGTGTGGGCGTTAATGGCAAAGTCTGTAGGAGGTTTAGTACAAGGGTGTAATTTGAACGGGATGAAGTAGGTCTTATCCAGGTTAAGAGTAAGAAGATTCAACTGCAACCAACTGATAACAGATTTGAGTGAAGTTTCGGCAGAAGTTCTCAGATGCTCCCAGTCAGTTCCGTGAACAATGATTGCAGTGTCATCAGCATAGGTGAAAATTTTGGAGTTTGAGAGGGGTAAGCAGCAAAGTCCGTTAATATAGACCTGGAAGAGGGTCGGGGCAAGAACACTTCCTTGCGGTACGCCGAAGGTGGTGGTTTCCTCCCTACTAACGTGTTCGCCAACTTTAACACACAATCTACGGTTAGTAAGATAGCTTGCAAAGAAGTCATGGGTTATGCCACGAATACCGATGCCCTCCAGCTTCGATAGGAGTGTGGGAACAGAGACTGTGTCAAATGCTTTTTTTAAATCTAGGAATAAGCCTAGACAGATCTGTTTTTCATCAAGTTTTCTTGCAACAAATTCAGTTAAGTTGAGAACTGCATCTTCTGCTGATACTCCTTTTTTGAAACCAAACTGATTTTGTGCGATTAGGTTATTTTTATCGAGGTACTGAGTTAGCCTTAGATTCACTAATTTTTCGAAAATTTTTGAAATAGATGAGAGGACTGAAATAGGCCTATAATTGTTCATACAGTCTCTGTTCCCACCCTTGTAAATCGGATGCACAACAGCCTTTTTAAATGCCTCCGGAAAAATTCCAGTAGCAATTGAACGATTGAAAATATGCGTAATTGGGGACACAAGGAAGTGACGACATTCTTTTAGTAAATTAGTTGAGATGCCATCCCAACCGGTCGCAGAGTCTCGACGGAGCTGTATTATGGCGTTATTTATTTCCGATTCATCAAATTCAAGAAGAACCAGCGAGTTAAGGGGAACGTTTTTATGAGGCTGTGTGCGCGGGTTGAGGGGCACCGGAAGACGCGAAATGATGCTAGACGCGAGGTCTTTGCCAACATCCGCGAAGTACCTACACACACGATCAACAGCTGCCTGGGGATTACGTTCAATTTTTAATAAGTTTGTAGAGGATGTAGGTGTTTTTTTGTAGTTTGTAAAGTCTTTAATTTTTTTCCAAAGTGTCTTAATGTTTGTTTTAGCCTTTTCTAATTCATTCTTTTCAAATTGAGCTTTTAGGTTACGCAATATAATGTTACAGTGGTTTCGGTAGCGATTGTAGGTGATTCTAAGGATGTCATCATCAGGTGACTTTCTAGTGTTGATGTGAAGTAAATCACGATGACGAATACACCGCATAAGACCGGGCGTTATCCATGGCTTAATATTCCTGACTTTTTTGGGAATTGTAACCACATATGTATGTTTTTTTATTAAGCCCTGGATAATCCCGATCAGATCGTACGCCGCAACATTCGGATCGTCGATACTCAGGATATGAGAGAGGTTCGTACCTTCAATTTCCTTAACCAGTTTAGCGTAGTCTACTCGAGAGATAGTTTTTTGAGGTTTTTTGGGCGATTTTGTATCTTCAATATGTAACAAGACAGGCATGTGATCCGTAATAAATGATTCTAAGATTAGTGTTGTTGCTGGTGTTTTCGATTTGAGAATAATATGATCGAGGCAGTTCGTTCCTCTCGTGGGTATGTTATGAGCCGGTAAAAGGCCATGCGACGCGCTTAATGTTAAGTAGTCAGTGGTACGATCGTCATTATTAGAGGGTTTAATGTCCACGTTGACGTCCCCCACTATGGCAACAGTTTTAAATATTTTTAGTTGAGTGAGTACAGTATCCAAACTATTTAAAAAACATTGAAATTGTTCTTTTTTGTTAAATGATGGCGAGCGATATATGGCAACTATTGCTGTTTTATTATTAATTTTGCATATGAGACAGTTCGCGTTTGTGAAGTCTGGTTCTATAACAGAACAGACTAGGTTTTGTTTAGTAAAAATCACGATGCCGTCATTTTGATTTTGTGTATTCAACGTATAATGTGAGTTATATCCGTCCAATGTGGGAATATTCATAATCTTACTCAACCAACATTCTGTGAGAACTATGACGTCACAGTTAATTTTAATACGAGACAGCAACACCAAAAGTTCACTAAAATTCCTATTAATGCTACGAATGTTTAAATGAAGAATTTTTAAGCCAGAAACTGTTAAATCAATAAAGTCTGAACACTTTTCCGGTGGACACTTATGTATTTTCGCAATTTCAAGTTTATCCAAGTCACCGATGACATTCTGAATATTATTAGCCATTAAATCCAAGTATAAATAACAAAGCAATATGCGCAAATAACCGAGTTCAAGAATGTATTCTCAATAAAATAGCGCTGTAGATACCTACATTCACAAACGAGATCATATCGACCACCCGTTATGATCATTAGAATAAATGTACTGAGTAAACGCAAAGAAAGTAAACAAAACATTGAGTCATAACTTATAATGGCGGCTAAGTTATTTATCAAGCAGCTGTTGAGATTATGTGTAAGAATGAGTGTTGATGTATATTTTGGGGTGTTATTTTTATAGTTTTGTGTATAGTGTATGTTGATTAATGTTGAACTTGCAGTGAAAGGACACCACAAGTTCAGTCTGTAATGGGTGGAGTGTAGAATGTATGATTTAATATATAGAATAAACTTACTTATAGGTTTTTTACTGGGTACATTTTGCATAACTATATAGCACAACTTAGGTATGAATAGATGCAGAAGTGATAACATAAACCGTATAGCTGACACAATCACTATAAGTCACTGAGTTACCTGATTTGTCACTAGGTTGGTTAGACAACGCTCCGATTTAATGAGGATATGTTGGGTTCCTGTTTCTTTACGAAGAAAAATGTTGCCATCTTTTGTCCAGCAAAACATGTACTTTTGATTCTTTGCGAATTCCCTGGCCTTGAAAAATAGTTTTCTCATGCTTGACGGAAGATGTTCTGCTACATAGACGGGCTGCTGGTCTCCAGTAAAACCGATGCTGTGTGTGTTTAGTGTTTCACCCTTAGGCTGTTTTTTATTGTAGTTGCGCACATTGGTGATCAGCTGGTTTTTTGTGTCCACAGTCAGGAACTCAGTAACAATTGGTCGTGTTGTACCTTTCTTGCCCGGGAGGCGATAAACATCTCGGATCTGCATTTTAGACAGGGGCATATTTATGGCGGTACCTACTTTCTCAATAATGGTGGACAGATCAGAAATTGTTTCATTATCTTTAGTAGGTATATTCCTGAATACTACACATGATGAGCGCGTAGACTGTTGCAGATCTTGGATTTTGTTTTCGAGTTCGTTTATACATTTTTTATATGCATGGTTTTCCTTTTTCAAGGTATCGATCTGCTGTCGCATATCTTCAAAATTGGTATTTATGAATTCCATTGATTCTTTAATTTCCAGGTTGACTGACTGTATCGAGGAGTTTTGCAGCTTGAGGTCTGCAATCTCCGTAACAAGTTTATCCAACATCGATGATTGCTGTGCGAATAATTTGTTAACTTGTTCATCCTGTTCCTTTTTCCAGGATTCGAGAAGGGTTTTTAGATCCGAGTCAGAATCATCAGGTACGTTGTCCTGCGACGGTGGGGATGTCGGGGATTGTAAGCGTCGTTTGTTGTAACGCTTTGTGGTGTTTACGCTAGCATTATCACCCTCACTACATGACGTTTCCGGAATATTTACATCTGTTAATGATTTCGGCTCCGAGTTGTTTTTGTTTGTGGGTTTTGCGGGTGGAGGCGTACGCTGTACACTAGACATTACAGTGACGTGCTGACGATGTGAGGTGAAACAGATCTTATTGCTTGCTAGTTGGGTTGAGGTTGGTTCTAGCAGATCCACAGATCAAGCATAACATGCGCGCACGCAACAATTTCGATGAGTAGGTGAAACTGATGCAGCAGGTACGAGCGGGACAGCAATTATGGCGAGCGTACTGTTCACGCGGAGGTGAAGGCGAGCGCGCGGCGTCCGATCGCTGCTCGATGACACGGAGATTAAGTCAAAGAGCGCAACGCGAAATTATTCGAACACTATGAAACTGACGGGTCGTAAAGGTTAAAGTTCTATGAATAGTTAATTGATTATAAACCAAAATAGTTAAAAAAAATTTGCACACGTCCGCTCTCGAACAAGGCGCGAAGCGAAGGGGATTTTGAAGGTCGGGTAAGAGTTGAAAACATATTATATGTTAGGAAAGTGGGCATAATATAAATAGATGTAGGTACCTGTACAGTAAAAATTTGGAGAAGACTTGTTGAACTTCGCATGATAAGGAAAGCACCTAGACCACCATCAAGATCAGTCAATGTTGCGATGCTTAGGGGAGGTTCAACAGTGGATGGATTTTGCCTGTAATTATGATTAGATAATTTCTCAAAAGTGTTACCGTAGCAATCGAACGCAAAGGGCAAATGAAGAAACAAAGGTGACTTTTTTCAGTAAAAGCCGGCACGACCTCTCATTCCATCCAGAATGGGAGAAGTTATTTGATGATTTATCTAGAGGATCATCGGTGATGATGCACTTATCGAGTCAAAACTCCAAAGCCTTGAGCATCGACACCGATTTGCTGCCCTGTCGGTTTTCTATCGATTGCATTTCGGGGAGTGTGCGTTGAATTTGCACAATTTAATTCCACCAAGTCCGTTCCATTATCGGACCACTAGACGTACGGCGTTGTACATGATGGACATCCCACCCATACGTACAAAGCGTTTTGGGAACACATTCATTATGCGTACAGCTAAGGAGTGGAATTCCTGTGTTTCCTGATAGCTACAACTTAAGGGTCTTTAAGTCAAGAGTGAATAGGTTACTTCTGGGCAAGCGTACTCCTTCGTCGGCCACATCATCGCTTACCATCAGGTGAGATAGTGGTCAAACGCGAGCCTATCAATAATAATAGAAAAAAAAAACATCATCATTTCAGCCGAAAGACGTCCACTGTTGGACATAGGCCTCCCCCAAGTGTCGCTCTAATGACCGGTCCTGTGTGCCTCGCATCCATCGGATTCTCGCGACCCTCACCAGGTCATCGGTCCACCTTGCGGGAGGCCTTTCAACGTTGCGTCTTCCGGTACGTGGTCGCCATTCCAGAACCTTTCGTCCCCATCGACCATCTGTTTTGTGAGCAATGTGCCCTGCCCACTGCCACTTAAGTTTGGCGATTCTTTTGGCTATGTCTGTAACTTTGGTTCTCCTGCGGATATCTTCATTTCTGATGTGATCACGCAAGGTAACTCCGAGCATAGCCCTTTCCATTGCCTTTAAGTCTTCTGATGAGGCCCATTGTAAGCGACCACGTTTCGGAGCCATATATCATCACTGGCAACACGCACTGATCATAGACTTTCGTCTTGAGACACTACACACATATTTGTTCCTACATTGACTTAATTTTGAATTGACGTTTTCCATTGCATACGTATGTTTCAAACACTTAATCATTATTGTTTTGAATACGTCAGAAATGGATTTCCTTAGCTCTTATGTCGTAAGTGTTTTGAAAACTACAGTTTACGTACTTATGATGGCGTAGTAGGTAACAAGATATATGTCATCATTAACAATAGTAACTGTATCAGAGATTAATATATTGTTTAAAAAATTCTTTCATATGAAAAGAAATTGACATACATTATACATCGATGTTAGGTAATAATAATAATATTTATTCATTCATCAGCCTAATACAATAAGAGAAAAATATTCTAGAGAAAAAAAAAATCATATAAGTTCAATATTAATTGTGATTAGGGTAAATGTTAGTACGTGCATTTAACTTGAGGCTTTTAACATTTAAACTTGGACATGTGTCCTGTATTTTAGGTGTCAGCGTTCCTTCTCAGTTATTCACTTGGTTAATCAAACAAGATAACCATTTAACCTTTTGAGTAGCGTAATTAGAGACACAATAGAAAGACAATGGCGCGTGAACGCCGGCGTTAATGCGGGGATCAACAGCTAATGGGGTTTTATTCAAGTTAATACATTCCTCACCATTGTTTTGGTTGTTTTCAGTTATGTGCCTTACTTTAAATTGTACTCAAATCTTGATTTTGCATGACCATATTTTGTTCAAAATACCGTTTGGTAAACCCCTAAATTATCAACTGCAACAGAATCGTCTTTTTCATAGCCCCTATAATGAAGGGACCTGCATTCTCTATAGGCATATGCACCTACATATATGTCAACCAGTGGGGTAGGGTTTGTAACGACCGCGCGATGACGTCATTCTCAAATTCCCCACACACAGTAATTGGAACCTTCGACATGCTACGCACTTCGGTTTTGGGTTGCTTGATCATTTATTCAAAGAATTTTTCGGTTTCGAGTTCGACTTATAAAATCGTATTTATGAAGGCCTAGTAATCTCGGTAATCTAGTATGTTTACTTACTCGTATATTGTTTTTTTTAAGGTGTGAAATCATCCAGTGACTTCTGCCGCTCTGGGTGGAGCGAGAGAGCGTGTCAGATATTTACTGACTAAAACCACACCTATGTTCCTTCTTTCTTTGCTTTCGAGGATACCAGGTTTCCATTTTGGAAGTAAACCCATGGTTCCAGTAGGCTTCAGACCAGCTGGGCCCCTACGGTTTTGCTGACATCTCTTTGAGGCGCGCGTGGAACACTTTGCGCCGTAGACGATTCGGGCTTAGTCCGGAACCAGCGTCCACCGCGGCTGATAGTCGAGGTCGGGGTTCCGGCGGCTGGCGCGTGAGGACTTCCGTTCCCTCACGCGTTTCACGTTAGACGACACGATATCGTATGACTAGTAGTTTCAGACATTTTGTAACAAACGCTCTCACATTGTGTCGTTGTCGGTTTCGTTATTGCCTCATGTAAAAACGGCTACTGTCTAAAAACTTGATGAAAAGTTACTCAGTTATGATTTCGTAGTTTCACAGTTTCTTTGAATCTTTTAAATCTGCGCAACATATCAAATATCGAAGGACTGGAACAATTTGCCTGCTGCGGTCTTCCCGTCTGATTATAATTTAGGTGTTATCAAGATTAGAGTGAATAAACTCTTAATAAATTAGTGCGCTTCACCATCAACGATTCCGGACCGCAGTCAAGCACTTGCTTAAGCCTTTAAAAAAAAAAAAAAATACTTGGTGTTTTCACTTTCCTCGTAGGTCTACACCATTTCCTCTGTGTGACTTGTCAAAATGTAAATCAATCAACATCACTTCATCCTCACTAACTGTTGACACTATCAAGTGCACATTCGTCACACATTCTTGGCACTTGCATCTACAGGTAGTTCAACTTCTCAAGTCCAAGGTTCGTTATCAGTTGACCACAATTACTTGTTACTAATTGTATTACCGTGAAAGGATTGGTATTTAGCATACATGAAGAGAAGTTTTTCAACATTCTGTAAATATTTCAAGTTTTTGTTGTTTTTTCATTTGGAGGGGAGGGGTGGGTAATTTTATTATTTTCTTTATTGATCAATCAACTTATGGTGGACACCCATACGTACAAAACGTTTTGGGAATACATTTATTGTGCGTACAGCTAAGGAGTGGAATTTCCTCCCGGAGTAGTCTGTTTCCTGCTAGCTACCACCTAGGGGTCTTTAAGTCAAGAGTGTATAGGTTGCTTCTAGGCAAGCGTACTCCGTCGTCGACCACATCATCGCTTACCATCTGGTGAGATAGTTGTCAAACGCGAGCCTATCAATAATAAAAAAACTTCCATATTTTTCCATTTATTAATAAATTCTTCTCAACTATAATATTTCCACACTTCAGGCATTTAGTTGATAGTTGCTTTCAATTCATCAGTCCATCAACTAAATCTTCTGGCTTCTTCATAAACTGTTATTAAAGTCCTAGACTATTATTTCATTCAATAAACTCCCTTCAACTGCTCAGATTACAACAATACCTGAACTTCAAACAAAGAGAGCTTTATAAATAACTTCGGATTTATTGAAACAATAAATATCGAACGTATCAAAGGACGCCAAACAAATGTTGTTGTATAACAAAATTGTAAAACCCGGTCTAGTTGAAACAATAAAACAACAATGTTCAAACCATGGAATTTGGCGGACACAGGCTCCTTTTCGCCATATGTTGACCCTGAATACACCGACTCACTCACACTAAATAAATTTTCCTCAACAGTTTTAAAAAGTACTTTATTAACACGTGGTTAAAATGTAATTTTGAACTGCGAGAAACGTGAGTTAGCACATTTGTTAATTGAGTGGTTCGAATGCTTGAGAATAATCGCGTCTCGTTCTAATGTGCGTTTTGTTTTATTGCCTTCTCGTTTTGCTAACCATTCAGTTTGAAGTGCACAGGTGCATCATACGTCTGTCTCGCTCGCTCCCCTTGTTTATATCTGTGCGCTCGCGGGTCAGTCTCCCGATGGGATCGGTGTGTAACTGACGTACTGCTACAAGCATATAACTCAGCTTTTTAGAAAGTGGATGTGTTAGTGTTTTTTATTCAAAGAAAGAAATTCAGTGATGGCAATGACATCGTGCCTTAATGTCAGTGTAGTGTTGTGCATCAGGTGTTAGTGACGTTCTTGGCATTTCGTTGTTTCCTTTTGGATATCCTTTTGTTCGGAAACGTGAGCGTCCGGCTTGTGAGCGTATGCTACGGTTTGTTTCTTTTTTAACCCACCTTTTTAAAAAATGGAGATTGTCACCATTGAGTTGTGTAATTAAAATTACCTATCATAAGAAATGTTTTTATAGAAGAAAAAAGTTTGAAAAGAGAGCAAAACTTTTTATTAAGTTCGTTTGTTCTTGAACTTGAAGTTGTTTCCTCAGAAGTGACATTGAGATCATGATTATAATTACAGTGTATGACAACATTAAAAAACATCGTACATCTAAAGAGGGTATGACTAAAATTATCAAACAAAATCATCCTGAAATAAAAGTTATGTGTTCATAACAAGGCTCCACGAAATGGTCGATTGCGATTGACAATGTATTGAAAATCGTTCAAAGTAATCGATCAATTTATTTATTTAACGATTTATGTACACACACAAAACAAAAGATTAGAAGAAGGAAACAGAAAAATAGGTAGAATTTTTTATTAATTAAGTGTCAATCACATAAATATTGTCAATCTCAATTGGCCATTTCGGGGACCCTTTACAGTTCAAGCGCTGTAAAAAGAGTTCCTCCATTTGAATAATATTCTAAGTGACGTCATACAATAATGTGATAAAGTTGTAAATACGAGCACAGAAGGAACGCGGTAAAACTATTTGTTTCAATGTTTACACAAATGTTCTGTAACATGACTGACCGTCAGTCTTTTTTATTTTAAAGTTATGACACTATACATCGAGGAATGTCTACCAAATGTTTGCACTGGCTAGAATTTAGATTTAGTGAATTTAATCTAGGTTAAATGCTTTGAAAAAAATATAAACATTCTCCGATTTTTGATATATGATAGTCGGGTTTTGGGTGTTAAAGTATTCAGGTCACTTGCTCGAGATGGTTTAACTAGATAACTTTTAACTGATGGAGACATAATCTCTGAACCATGTCTTCTACAACCAGTTGAATCTAACTGCCTTATTTAGGTCATCGCTTCTATCTCTCAGGGGTCGTCCCCCACTAGGTGAATTTGCTATCTGAATCTATCAGTTTTCACGAGTAGTGATCTGACCTCACCAACCTAATTATTGGATAATGCGGACATCCTAATTCCTCATATTAGCAAATGATTCACAGTCGTCATGGGTGGTTAGAGGCCCAAAAGTGTGACAACCAACCTTACCGGTCTTATCACGGTATACAAAAACTGTGTTGTGAAGACTAGAATGGTAGTCGCTCCATTTAAAGTCCTAGTATTTAACTGCATCCTGTTGAACTCAGCTGACCTCACCACATGTAGTTGGGAATAGGCTAAGCAGAATAGGTTTCACTGAATCTGAAACATGATGGTAGAGAATTTTATCAATAAAGTACTGCTAAAGGGGCAGCGGGATTAAAGGGCAACTAACGGAACACACACTCTCTCGGTCCACACAAAACAGGAGCATATATGAATGATGATTTCCAACTTCAAAAAAACAATGTAAAAAGTCCATATATCCGATATATGTTACTACAAACCTAGATAGCTGCACCATGCACGGCAACACATGATCCGCTCTCAGAATATTTCCACGTTCCTCCGGAGAAGCCATTAGTTTATAAACCAGTCGATGGCTTCAAACTATTTCTCAATCGCATGGGAACCCGGCTTTCTTGATGTCTCGTGTAATTTATGTTCGTTAAAGTAATCGAATGGGCTTGTAATGGAGTCTGAGATGATCAAAAGATAGGATATATGGGTATATTCACAGGTTTTCTCATAGAATGGTAAAGAATATAATTATGTGGATTTTTGTCTGGCAATTTGAATATTTTCTACGGCCTACCCAAATGTCCTATCCTTGGTATTGTTCGTCAAGTAGTTAAGTTCCTTAGCAGTCCTGTCCAGCAGTCCTGAGTTAAATTTTACGAATATAAATCTATGTGGTTCTTTCCTCAAAAGAACATCTCAGACACTAATTTGCATGGTTCTCATGTGATTTGACCATTACATATTTGCTGTATGGACTTTGACCCCTGAGTTTGTTTCGATGTTTCTTCTCAGGGTAGTCAGCTAAGAAAAACCGGCCTTAACTAGTTTAATTAAATTGATGAAAATATTGACGTGTAAAAGTGTTTTTAATACCTATTTGCGAAATAAATATCATTTACTATGACAGAAATTTATAATATTCCCTAACTAATAGAATGTAGTCGGTATGATACACATGGTACAACAAGTAATCCAGTGCCATACTCTCCCTCGAATTTAAAGCTTAAACAGCTCCAACACCTAAACAGTACAAAACATGTTCTTTCTAATCACAACAATAACCTCACCGAAAAGCTTCAGGCGTTGCATGACTTAGATATGCTACACATTAAGTTAAACATTCCATTATAAGCTGACTTTGCAAAGTAAATGCTTTCCATACAATCGAGAGGTCTATATAAACTGGAAAAATAATGTATGACGATGATGACGTAGCTACAGCTACGTATAACAAATTATGTCATATATTTTTTTAGAACAATTCAATCCCTCTATAAAATCTCCACATTTTAATATAAAACAACAGGTTTCTGAAGGTAAACTTGATTCAAAGTTCAAGCTGCTATCAAAATAAACTATTCATCAACTTAAATGTGCTATTTGATGTAATATAAGAAGTAATTATTGATTTCAATAACTTCAAGGCTTTAGGAAGTCCCTAATTTGGTGGTTAGTTTGGGTAAAGTGTAATTGATTGGGTATTTGAAATTCCGTTTTCGAAATTCCAAAAACATGCGGAAATATGCTAATGTCTATAATTTGATTATCAGCACTGATAATCGTGTTTGTATTTTTTATTTCTATTTAAAACATGAAATCAAAGTACGCAATGGTTTGCTGGACAATATATGGCATTTCGAGAAGTCTTATTTTGAATGCGGAAATGTCTTAAGCCGGATGGTCTTTATCCTCGTCATCATTATCTCTCGCCGTCACCCCAATTCATTTGGTGTCTTCTTCCTTACTTACTTCTCTATTGGTCCTCATCTCTATCGCCACATAATGGTCTTCATAAACTACAATAATGTTTGAATCATGGTCAATATGACACGTGAGATCGTGACCTTAGTCATTATAATTACAAATATCCTTGTTTCAAGAAATACGTATATTTATGAGTAATTAATATGCGTAGGTAGTCACAGGATAACTGGGAATCTCAAGTAAAATGAAATAAAATATAAACCAAATGACTAACAGTTTATTTATTGTTATTTAATGGTACAGGCACTTTGATAAATATGATGATAATCGGAATTCTTGATTCTCTATGGTTGCCTGTATAGTGTTTTGCCTATACACAATTTCGTTTAATCCTTATTTTGGTGATTTTTTTTCGGCATAATTCACATGCTGTAACTCTTTCTTTTATGGTTCCTGTCGTTGGTTTTCTGTGATTTGTGGTAATGATAAGACTGATTAAGATCCAACCAGTTCAACCTTCAAGGCTAGAGTGAATAGGCTCTTAATAAACTAGTGCGCCTTACCATCAATGATTGCATCACTGCTTGCCATCAGGTGGGATCGCAGTCAAGCACTGGTTTATATCAATTAAAAAAAAAAAAGTTCTAGTGACATCTATCGAATCGGAATTTCTAAGGCCTGCCAAAAAAATGTTCAAATATATATCTTTTAACTGTTCTGTCTTCATAAAAATCAAAATTACACGGATAGCTTTTATTGCTTTTACCTACCAGGTATTTGGCAAATTAGATGTTCCAATATATATATTAAATCACATACTTGCGGAAGTATAATGACAAGTATCCGCTTGACACCACCTCTGTCGGTCCCACGTTTGACTTCCCTAATTTGCACCTAATCCGTTTAATTGCCATGTTTCCTGCCAATCGCTTTACTAGCTATATGCCGTAACGTTATAGAAAGTGTAATTGATCTGTCATGTCTAATTAGTTATATTAAGGCTGGTAATTTAAGGCTGGCGAAGTTAAATGTCAAAAGGGCGCAATTGCGTTCTCTGGGAATGCTTAGCGTAACATCACAAGTGTATGCTTAACGCTTGCATAAATATAAATCAATACTCTAAGAATTTATTGGGCTTGTTAAGTGGTTAACGAGGATGTTACATTTGGTAGCTTAACGATATACTTAGTATGTTAAGTCGAATCTGTCATAACTTTAACATAATAAATGGTTATGTCATACAAAAGTGATATGTTAACAGTTGAAGTTCTGTTAAAAAATCATAAAAACCCTTTTGTGCTTGACATTTTAGTAACTATATCCACGAAACTCAAGGGCCACACAAACTGGTATTCACACAAAAATATAACTGAATACACTTGAAAGTTGAAAACAAGTTTCATGACGCATCGACAACAAAACCACAAGTTTAGTTCTTAATAATTCACTGACCACCCTGTAGACCAGAGTATTGAGGCCTATGTTAAGAATAAATGTTGACATTATCAAGCTATACCGTGTTAATATTGACGCCTCAATGTACGGAAAGACTGTACAATGTGAGGTCAGCTTGTACTGGAAAGTATATGTCCACATGTACAATTTAGCTACACAATCGGTAGGATCTACCCTTCAAGCCATTTGAAGTTAATAAATAATTCACTAGACTTGTTGACTCTCAAGAATAGGACAGTGTCGTTAGAAGTATCTTAGGTCTCAGCAGTCTTTGAAGAAATCGATCGATCGAAAGGTTAGCTGCCTTGCGAAATATTAGTTGACCAATGATTATCTACTACATTCATGATAAAAACGACTTTTATGATTTTTTCATCTTAGCCATTATGTGTTGGTGTTGGCAAAGTCGCAGAAATATTCTTGGCCTGATGTTAGTACTGTCCATCATCTGCACTAAGGATTATTTTTTTGCGATTCCATATTCATATACAGCTGTTACAATTGCTGTTTATTTGTAAGCAGGAAAGGTCAACTTAGCTTGGTACCTTATACAAAACAGTATGATCTCATACTTATTTGTGTTGAAGTTGATACCAGCGCATGCGGCTTCAGCGTGTTGATGTTGATTCTTCAATCATTTTACCTTTTTTCTCTCCTTTGGACGCCCAGCCAAGCGTGCCAAATGAGAAAACATATATTTTTTAAAGGTGCACGATATTGTATTCAACGTTTGGTTAGACAGTTTTATAGAACTTTTGACAGTGTTTAGTATCCGTTAAGTTAGGTTTGAAAGCTGTTAGGTGTGTCTTTACGATTGCAATGACGTGTCTTGAGTTAGCTTTTATAAATGTCTTTGCGGGAATTGATTTATGTGTGTTTCTGTGTTAAACGTTTCTTTTTTGATAATAATTAAAGTTAAAGAAATTTATTCTGGTTGAAAACAAGGCTGTGGTATGACTAAATAGTATGGTAGTTAATATTCAGCAGCTAATGCTACCAGCAATAACAGTTCATGATAATGCCACTACAGAGACCCCACAAACGTTTGTTTCGATCGACAAAATTACTGTCCTTGAACAAAACTGTGCAGTCTTCAGTACAACTATACACGCGATTGTCAAATTATTATCGATTTAACCAAAAACGCGAACACAACATGTAGACATTCATGAAGTAGACAAGCTGTTTTGAATTTTGTTTGTAGCTACTGACAAAAAGTTTGTAAACAATTCTTAGGTTGATCGAAGTTTGATTAGAGCTGTAATCATTTAACAGATTGTTTCTAATTATAATAATTTACAGCCTCTGCCTACTACTGATCCTCCTTTTTTGTGCCGTTCTTCCTTTATCTCTACGAATTGTCATTATCCAGCCATTTTAGGAGATAAACGATGATAATGATGAACTATTCCAAGATTCATTCCTCTGTTACAAACAGAATCGAATCTCTAGAGCGTTCACTCATATCGACAGGTAAATATAGTCCATTTCATTGATACAAGACTTACCTTTAAACAACAACAAAGTTACCCCAGTAATCTTATTCCACAAGGTTACTGTGTCATTATCATTACCACCCACGAGCCACAGCCTCCCACAATGCACTTTTGTGTCCTTATCAGCTCAATTTGTACCAACTGCGACTGGAATGCGAGTTATTGATGATGCTTTTAACAAACCTGCCGGTACAAATAGAAATGTTACAACGTTTTGACGGGAAACGAATGTAGGACGAGTTTCTTGGTCAGTAGTGTGTTTGGATTTAGATTTGTTGTTCTTTGTTGATCCTTTTTGGTTGGTAAGTGTACGAAAATGTTTGAGCGAAATATCGCTGTTGTTCTCTGCCCATTCTTTTTTTCTAATAAAAATGTATAACAACGTTAGTACTAAGAAATAGATCACTAGCTCAACATTAGATGGTTATTCCATTATACGACTTGTAAAACTACTTGTAACTGGAAAAAACACCTACGTGCATTGCACACCCTTTATAGAAAATAGACGTGAACAAAATAATATTACACGAAAATTTGACTTCACCATTTTACACTAAACAACTAGTAATGATCATATAGAGTCTCATAATAATATCGTAGAATAGTAAACCATAACCGTAACATAACATTTTATGACCAAGCTTCCTCTTTAAATCCTGCAATGATCCATCCTGAAGGGATAATATCGTAATGACAATGCTTAGCGATCGCTGACCGCAGTGACCGTGATGTCATAGCCGTAAATGATGCTTTGACCACTTACCTGATGTCCCTTAGACGCTTTTAACGATTCTCTTCAGTAGTGGTGACATGTATTTAGCAGTGTAGTTGATTCATGTCTTTTGTTTTTGTATTGTAAAATCAGCTGTTGTCAAAGGCATCGGAAGTTACTTTTGTGTATTTTTGATTATGTCTACAGCTGGCATTTATATTTACTTTCATGATACACACTTTTCTCTTTTCACGTAATTTTCGTTTCTTGTCGTGTCTTTTCTTGTTCGCATCATTTTATTTTGTCTTTTACCAACTTTCTGCCCACTTTCATGCAGTCGGTCGCTCTGTTAGCCGCAGACAGGCAACTAAAGCGTTTGGAGACCGCCTCCAAACGCTTTAGTTGCCTGTCTGCTTTATCATGTTCGTGTTCTTGAAACATTAGTGATTTTTGTTATAGTAGCAGGACCAAGATATGATGTAGTCTATTTCTGTTCAGTGTGAGAAAGTGAGGAAGCCTCCTATAAATATGTACTATTAACACCTATCTGATCACTGTCAATAATATGATTACATTATGAATGGCACGTCGCCTAAGCAGGGTAACGACAGCAAGGTCGCATATTCTCATCCCAGCTGATTCACCAGACCCGCAAAACAATTGTTTAGTCATGTGACGAATAAAACCTTGTTTTCGTTTGATTGGAGCGAACTTGCGAAGGTGGGAGTTCATTGGTGAACATTTTGGGCATGGTGTAAATTTCAATGGTTTTATTGGCTGTTTTTATCTTTTAATAAGCCCTTAATATTTAAAACGAAGCCAGTCGAAAGTAGTAACTCCGTTTTTGTACAAAATTATCACACTTATAAAAGCGAGAGTTTGTGAGTGTGTGTGTGTGAATATTAGTATGTTTGTTACTCCTTCACGCTGAAACTAAGGGATTTAGATGAAAATGATGTTCTGGAATAGCAAATGTGATATTTTTTATCCCGGGAGTATGTTCACTTGGGATCAATTTCTACTTTTAAGTGAGCGTAGCCGTGGTAGAAGCTTGTACTGTATATACAGATTTTAATTATGATCCCCATTAAAGATAAGGACGCCATTTTCCTTAAATCGTATACAATAATTTTAAACCAAAGGATGTTCACCTTCAAACAAGTAATTCGCAGAAGAAACCTGTAAGATTTTACAATTCCAATAGTCTACAATTAGCAAACAGTTGCTAAACAGATTACGGTGGCCACACTTGAATTAAACCCAAGTACATTACATACAAATGTACTTACATTATATACACATTTACTTACGAACGTATGTAGAGTTAAATAAACATTCGACGCACCTTTATACTCCGTAACCATGAAGCAATTAAAGCGATATGAATAAATCTAGCAGTTTATAATGTATAGTTATTAGTTATATGTTTTAAAAATAACACTTACGTCAACTTATTTTAGAGTCTAAACGTAACACCTACTTGCATTCTAGGAATTTTGACAAATCTATTAACAATTTTGTTGTTAAAAAACGTAGATGAGTCAAAGTCAGATGCTTTTTTATTCCTAAACTAAAATTCGGCACAAAAATAGTCCAAATTCCAGCCATATTCTAAGAGGTCAATGTTCTGAGGAAAAATGGTTTTGAATAAGGAACATGAACGGTTAAAAACATGTCGATCAAAAGAAAGAAAATCTTTCAAATAATATTTTAGTCACAAATACAGATGACTTCACTTATAAGATCAAGACAATGAGATTGTGAGAATGCTCTTGCACACCTCTAATCTGAAAGATCTAAAGCATGACGATGATATCAATTACCATAATAATTATGCTTACATCACTTTAATTATGCTTATTCAAACCGTGACCAAAATCTTCCGCATTCTAGAAAACAAATTATCGAGCAATTATCCCAACACTAGCTGTCTAGTTCTAAGAGCTGTGTGTCACAGAGTGATGTCATCTTTGACTCTAGCGCACCCATGGCGAATAATTTCCAATATGGTTGACAGAACGAAAAGGAAAACCGTCCGGGGAATGAGAGGGCAATAGCTAAAGGATATACATAGAACTAAGTAATATACTACTGTTGTTTATTTTGCCACCTATAGAGAGAACTATATTATAAATAAATCGATGTGCATGACCAATCAATGTCTCCAAGGATTTAAAACTTGTTCTTCGTGGCCAAGATTCAGCAGTGTACAAACTTCAGTCGACTAAGAGCTCTACAAAAATAACGTTTTTATTTTTTTTAAATAGTGTCTGTGCTAGACATAAAATTTATGCGGGTGATGCCACGTGGGGTCTTTACAGTCTATAAATTGCAAATTGTAGAGATATCACGGTGCTATAGCTTCCATCGTATCGAAACTATTAGCCATAGTAGTCTTAGTACTACTGCTTTTGTAAGTTGCTCTTAATTATACACACCATATTGAATACGATGTCATTGCTTATTTTTGATATATCGTCTTCCAGTCAAACAAGATTTGTTTTACCATCTCTCACTTCACCCTCTAAGTCAACATTATTTTTTTTTAGTTTTTGTACTTATGGCTTCTATTAAGATTAGCTCATCTGTGCCAATTTGCATTCACACGTAATTCAACACACATTTTATTCAGAAACCATATTTGTTTCCTTTTGGCATCGTTTACGTCTTTCTTCTCGTTATATTACGTGCTAATTTGGTGCTCTGTGTGATTTCGACCTGTTTATAGTTTGTTAACATCTGTGATTTAGGATTGATCTATATCTCTAACATCTGTAGTTGTGACCTATTTGTTTGTGTTCGTCATCTTTGCTTTTACTACCTTTGACGTCAGTTTTCTGTCTTACCAGGTACGGCAGTGTTCCGGTATTCGATTATGCTGACGTATTTGCGCTGTTATTTATAAATATTTTCCAGGTATATGTTAAACCACGTAAAAAGTATGTTTTTGTGTTACAGTTTGTTATTTCCTAAATTCTTTAGAATATGTTGTTGTATCATGTTCTACGGGTAAATTATGGTAACAGACATAAAACCGTAATTTCTCTTATAGCGTAAATGTTATTTTTGTATTGAGGATTCATAATCATGGCAGTTGTGTTATAGACGCGTACTTTATTTGTATTGTCTGCATTTGATCCTGAATATTATTTATAGTTTTAAATTATGTACTCCTGTCGTAGTTTCCGTGGCTATAATCTTAAAGATTATCAAATAGTTCCTGAAAACTCATCAGTATAGTTCAGAGACTTATTTTTCTAAACTCCAAACTGAAATAGTCGCCTACAAATATTTTTGTGTTAATTTACACTATATTTTTCATTCGTTGTGTGATGTGGCTGTGGTTTTACAATAAAACTGAATTAAGTCGGATCTGTTAATAAAATGTGATTCATTTAACGTACGATGTTTTCATCCTTGTTTTAATGTGGTTTTCACGTCATGATAATTAGATTTGATTGGTCAGGAAGAGTTGTATGAGCTAGAATTTTTAAACTCTGAACCTTCATTCAGATCTAGGATTGGTATTGAAGTTATTAATGGTTTTTTATAATAGTTATTTGGTTGAATGTCTACATCACATATATATGTCAAACAGGTCTGCATCGAATGCCTGTGGCCTGGTTTGTTATGGTTCATTATGCCGTTACAACCATCATTGCTTATCATTAGGTGAGATAGTGGTCAAACGCGAACCCTATCCTTATGTACCTTTATAATATTATAAAGACGAAAGTCTATTTATTTTCAGTCCCCATCTCCACTTAAGTTTTTCCGAGCCTTTATCAGACAATAAATGAACCTTTTAGAGTCACTCTAATCCTATTATGTCCGCGTAAGAAAGCAAGCTTTTTGGACATTCATTTATGACAACAACACACCTTCCAATATTGTCATAAGCCATTTACTTTGTTTTGAAAAGGGTAAGGCAGGATTTGTTTATCGTCCTCTGTTCCTGTATTTTTCACACATTTGATATTGAATTTGACACATTGTTTTTTTTTTATTATTTATGAGTATTTCAGTGGAATTCGTTACCTATGTTAGCAAATATAAGTGGTTTTTTATTACTATATTGTTATTAGTTATCTTCTTACGCTATCGCCTTGATCGTGTGCAGTACACTCAATACCATCGTGTTAATTGATATAGTATAAATATTCATCATCAAGGTTCGTATTACCAACATTGTGATACCATACCTCGATCTTTGTTCTCGGCTCTCAACTATACATTCCCCATCCCCATCACTTCCCATTGAATCCCATCATTCCCACCTGCACCCCATCTCGCATACCGTAAAATCGTTTGCACAAAACAGACGCTTCTGTTTATATCGCCCGACCTTGTTCAGTACTTGTACACTAGAAATAGTACCGCGATAACCGACACGTTTTAGTGAATTATATGGTCAGTATGAGTACTGGTTATGGGATAGGCAGCGAGCATGCCTAAATCGTTGAGTAACAGATAGACTAAACAAGGAATGCTTTTTGCAACGAAAAATCTACCATGAATTACTCTCTTAATAAACTAGTGCTCCTCACCATCAATGATAGCATCACTGCTTACCATCAGGTGGGATCGTAGTCTAGCACTGGTTTATATCAATTAAAAAAAAAATCGGCCTAACTTCCTAACTAATCAGAATCGGCTTTCAGTCTTATTCGATACCGATTAATTAATTGGTTCTCTCTCTGTTATTATACTCTCTAAAACAAAGTGCATGTCCAGATAATGACATTCACGATCTGATATACTCGTCCTACCATCCGAGAGTATTTCTGGAAAGTAAAAAAACAAACAAACAGCAAAGAGTATTTCTTTCCTCCCTTGACGAGGATTAACAGGAAACCATGTTTCACATGTAATTTCCTTCTGAAGCGAACGTATATTTCGGTCAATGTTAACGTTTCCAATCGTCGGTCATCTAAAGTTGTCGGATATATTAAAATTAAGTGCACATGAATATTACTTGGTCACTGTTGACAACGGACATACCAATTTAAAACCCAATGCATAAATACAATTCATTTTCTGGAAAGGATATTTCAACGATCCCTACAAAGAAATAGATACCGCTGTGAACACAGATAAAAAACCACTAACCTGAAGTTACTAAAGCAGCACAATGAAAAATGTAGCAATCAGTAGATAAAATAACGTTTTCAGTGATAGTAAAAATATTAATATTGTCCTTAAATAACGTAATCGTTATTTCGGCATCTATTTGGGTTAATAAGAAAGAAAGAAAACTTAAACTTAGGTTAGTAAATTTACTATATACTGATTTTATAATAGATATTTCTGATACATCTCCGAATATCAAAAAATTATAAAATTCAGACTTTAAAAGTGTATATCGATCTACATGATCATCAAAATATTGGGTCCATTAACCAACCAACAAGCATCAAAATTACCATTGAATACACAATGCGCATTAACTGGAATATAAAGAGTCAATCAATTCCTGGATACCACACAATCACTGATCGAAGCAATGTTGAAAATAACTTCTCGCCCGGTGGCGTGGCAAAATACATACTGTTGTTATTTAGAAAGAAAGAATAAGCATTTACTTGGTACAGAAATTACTGAACACACGAATAAAATGGTTGATGTTAACAACAAATTATAGCAAACATATTCAAAATGTATAGTGTGTCTGTCATTGGGATTAAGCAAATCATCCCCTAGTACCTCACCATAATGATCTGAACTGCATATTGAAATATGTACTCGTGATAATCCTTTAATAAACGATGATCTACCTTAAAGTGGTAGACCAAGACACATCAGCTGTTTAACATCCCACACAAGCCGCCATGTCAATTGGGGCTAATAGGTTACCATGGCAGTCATACACAATCTGTCACTACATTATTGAGGACCTGTCATCCGTCGCCAAACTTGGTATCTCTATTTCGAGGCTTCGATCAATGTTGACATCGGTAGAACCTAAACGGACTGATTGACTTGAATTTTGGCTGTAGTAATGGTGAAATTCTCATTGGTAGGCGAAACTATACCTGTGTCGATTGAATACGCAATGTTGATTGTAATATTTGTAATCAACTATTGTCTTTGGCAGACGCGGTGGCAAGCAAAGGCCTATTCGATTATAAGGCTTATTCTTTATTGAATAGGCATATTAATACAGTTGTTATATTTAAAGCTGGTTCTATTTTATTTTATCTCCATGTCTGCACACGATTTGTGTTTCATTGGTGTACGATTGTTAGCCGATTGTACGAGTATTTGACTCGTACAATCGGCTAACAATGGACTAGAGGTTGGAGGTATTAGAATTTTTAAATACAATGCTAAAAATAAAGCTTCTTGTCATATAATTTTATGTCAGAATCTAAAACAAATATACCGTTATGATGTATATGTTGTCTATCCAAAGCATCAGCTAATGAGCACATTTAAACCACCACGAAAGCGTAACAGATCTTTTTGATACTCATATTTCAAGATTTGGTCCACTGCCGTGCTTATGTAGGATGACATGTTTTCGATATCGTTTGACCTAAATTACCATATATTTTTCAATATTCATGTATGTTAAGTGTCATATCATTGCTTTATCATGATAGTTTATGTAATAATGGTACAACTTCCTTACACACTGCGTCACATTTATTCCCTCGCATTCGAGCTAACCATTCGATCACAAATGGTCAACATGCTGTACTTCCTCACCCGAATTACAACGAATCGTTTTATAATTAGGTCACTAATTCCAGAAACCTCAACACTTATTCGACGTTATAAAAACAGTTATCCATGGAATTCCCAATCTTGACTAGTCACCAAAGTAAATATACTCTTCAAAATTTTAATCCTTAGTTTCTATTGCAAAACATTTCCAGTTGCCAACGATCCATCTTCGAAGGGGCTATATCTGTCCATCTTTTATGGGCAGTCTCTTCGAACGGTCTACCATCTTAAGCTTACTTGGAATTTCTCACCCAAAGAGCATTCTATCACGTTCTCCAGTTATAACTACTGCCCATTTAAATATGCCATTGACTGCTCAATTAAGATTGTACGGTTACTTTGTGGTAGTTCAAAAACGTGAGTTTGGTCTATTTTTGGTATCTGTTATTATAGATTATTGTTGCTTTGATGTTTTGGAGTTTGTGTCTGGTTATCGTCTTAGATTACTGCTATGTTTATGTGGTTATGGATATTAAAATGTAGATTTATTTTGACGGATTTTGAAGTTGTATCATTCGAAGTTTTTTTTTTGTTTTATTTTTCTGCTAGGTGATGTTTAGTGCTTGTGTATAGACTGGAAGATTTTGTTTTATTTTTGAAATAATGTTCTTTCTTTTGTAGAATAATTAGAATTCCAGTGACGCACCTTCATGCACGTCCCACGAAATTTAGTCGTTTTTTCCTCAAATATTTGATCTCGGTTTAGAGCTTTCCATTTTAGATAGTGTCTCATTGAAAAGACCAAGATCGTACTGGTCAAATAGAAAAGATTTGTTTTTCCGAAAATTTGTATTTGTTCTCGTCTCGCTTCAATCCAATATTAGCACGTATTGAATCATCTTCATTAAAGCTTTTGTAATTGGTATATTCTGTGGTTTTCAGTGTAGACGCGGATTTATAAAATGTAGTTTATTAATGAGTAACTTTTAGTTCATTGAAGTTAATGCAGAACAATTAAGTACCTATTTTCATGTCACGTAGCATTATTTGTCTGTCATTTAGAATTGTGTGTTGTCAATCAAACTAGTGGGTATACATTATGGTAATGTCTACACATGTAATGTCTTAAGAGAGAAGGTTTAAACAAAACAAACTTTACTTATTTCTCAAATTATTTCTAATTTGCCTTGTTTCAGTCATTCATTACTCACTCATTATCTCATGTTTTTCCAGTATAGTCTTCAACATTTACGTAGGTAGACAGGTACACATACAGTTTACTTCTATGTTTTTTTTTTAAAGTTTATTCTAGCAGTTGCTATTTATTTATGAAATGAAGGGTTCTAGCAAATACCTGTTCCCACTTTGAAAGTCCACTAATCCTTCGTCAACATCGGATAGAACTACTAATTCGTCACCAGTCGCCGCTGTCTGCGTTGCACAAAATTAACTACGGAAATGCTTCCCGGCCCCGACGTGACTTGTCCTCTCCCTAGCGATAGGGTTGAACGCTCTGCGGATATTACCTGAGTCGTGATCAATTCAAGTGGTTAGATATCCGAATGAGAGAGTTTGTGTGTTTGTATTTTTAGATTGACTGTGGTCATTTTTGTTTCTTTATCTATTGGCGTATCAGCTATCTGCTTTTATTTGACAATGAAAATAGTCAACTGGGTTAATAGGAACGCACAGGAGATTAGGAACAAAAATTTAAAGAGGATTTTCACGTTATTTAACTATTTGTCCTATCATTTATATACTTCTACTTATTGATTAATTGTAATAAAAATCAATGCTTTGATAGAAATGATTAATATCTATAATTCATATTCTACCAAAGTGAAAATCCTAATCAAAGTGTTTTTCCTATTCACCCCGTTTGACGGTACGTATTTCTACTAGTCTTCGCCAATGTTGTACTCTTCTTCTACATAACCGTTTTCTATCACTATTTCAAGTTGGTTTATTTTAACACCAGCCCTGTTTTCATTCTCCTCCCGGATCTGCGAGGAATGCCACGACCACGGTATTTTAGTGCAGGCAACCCTCGTTTGGCGGCGTTTGTGGCTAAATATAGCACGCAGACGTGCGCAGGCGCCGGTATTAAGAACAGAGAACGAATTCCATATTTGGTTAATTGCTAACGACATATTTAAGGGTAGGTGAGACAGGATGTTGCTAGAGTAAAAAAAGCTGTACTGTAGACGAAATAGATGTTTCTGTCATTGACAATCTCGAAGTAAATGTGAATGAAAAATAAAATCTGTCAAACCATTGAGTTTTCTTCCACTCATTCCCTGATTACCAAAGTAAAATGCGAATCCATCAATAAAATTGAGCTTCAATACAACATGTGTTTTTAACAGTAGACGGTGTTTTGTTCAAAAACAATTGACAATGCCTTTTCTTTGATATCCATCCATTATTGTATGAATTCTTTCGTTTACGCACTCGAGTTCTTGACGAATCATTCTCGTTTTTATTCGGCCGGGAAAACATGGTTCTTTGGCGAAATTCAAGTTAATTTCTAAAGCACGAACAGTATATTCGATAAATTTCCCAATGGTTTGATTTCTTTTTATATCGTATAAATTGTTGAGTTTATACCAGTGTTTGTGGTAGTAAATTCAATGAAACTAGTTCTGTGCTTCACTATGATAAAATGGGTTTGTTTTTTCTTATTTTTTTCTATTGATTTGATATGCTTTGGTTGAAGATTTGGATGCAACTTAATGATTTTCTGGTGAATTGGTTTTGGTTTCGCATTTTCTTATATAATCTGTATTGTTTTGTAAATTAGTTCAGCTTTTACTTCAAACCTTTTATAAGTACTATCTACAGTGCTCAGCAGACTATTGAATTTTGAATGCTTGAAATTGCTTTTTCTGAAAATTATATGTTCAATAGAAACTAATAATTTTTAATACCATCATTACAAATTAATGTTCTCACGATGTTATTAACAATTCACGAACACATTACATTGTACTTGAACCATAAATTAATACACTTGTTGCCACGTGTTGGAGTATTATTTTTATTGATTGTCGACTTGATATCGTCACGCCTAGACTGTTTATTGGTTAGAAGTGTATTACTAACATCATCGCACTGACCTTATCCCAATCTGTCTTATTTGACTTTATTTGCTTTTGAAGCATATCTTCTAATGATTTTGACTACCTTCATCGTTTCTATAATAACTTTCTTCATTATTACATCGTCTTTCAGTGGTCTATCTCTTTCTCTATGGCCACTAAGTTTGCGTAAATTAGTAATTGATCAGTTTTAATAATCTATTTGAATCTTACTGAACTTTAAATCATACACATATCTGTTTTCTTCATCACGAAATACATTAAATAAGAATCTCAGTATTCTCAGTGAGAACATGTCTTATTAAACGCCGAAACTAATAGGAACTCTCCATTTAATACTTCTCTATTTGCTTTAATTTTCAACCAAAATTGCCGCAGCCCTTATACATTTTCAGTCGGCATATCTCAGTTAACAAATTTCCTTATCTATGGTTGCTAAGCACAAAAAACAACACGTGGTAAATTTCGTAAGCTGGAAAACCCAACTAAAAGATAAAAAATAGAAAACAAAACTTACGGCAATGCGAGCTTAGTTTTTCTTATCGAAACAAGGCATTAAAGTCACGTTGTCGTGTTTTTATTTTTATAAAGTTTTTCCTGTATATTATAATATTTTATGGACGTATAATTTTCGAGTTTCAAAACTTCGTTTAACAAGGACAAAAGATGCATTGAACCCTATCTTTAATTCAATCAATTCTAGATGGCCTGGCAGCCCTAACCCACCCCCTTTTCCCCACCCTGTCTGCCCACTAAATGCAGTTTGTGCCTTTTTGCTCCGTCTCCCTTTCGTCTGCCCGAGCAGGGCTAAAAGGGGGATGCATTTACAAAGTAAAGTGGTTAGAAGGGCGGGATATTAAAAAAAGTGATTTTAATTTGCCTCAGACGTGTTTGGCTTCGTCGAGATGTACTGGAGTCCTTTAGATTAAATGTTAATGGTTTTTTGATTGGGGAAAAGGAAATTGTTGTTTGTTGTTGTGTTTGTTTTTTTGGTTTCCCAGCCACATTCTTTTACTAGAGAAAGTCATGTAGAACTTTACATAATTATGTACTTGAGAGTACCTTCTTAATTAAATACGTATGTGCTTGAAACATCCTCTCGCTCTATTTGGTGCGAGACAGAGTGTTAAGACTTTTACTGACTAAAATCCACTTGTGTTCCTTCAGTTGCCCTTAGGCCCCACGCCCACGTCGACTTTTCGTAGCGATGCTGTCGCGCGTTTCGTAAGCGCGCGACAATATCGCTACTAACGCGCGTTAGTCTCATTTGCAAGCGCTATAGAAAAGATGCCAACGCGCTACAGCATCGCGACTGTATCGATGCGAACGCGCTATAGTATCGCAACAGAAAGTCGCCGTGGGCGAGAGGCCTTAGGGTTCCAGGGCCGCAGTAACTCTTTCGATACCGCAGCACAAAGCAGTAATAAGTGCTAACTGTCCCATTATTTCTGCATAGACTTCCGCACACATGGTCACTACCATGATATGATATTGCCTTTTCCATACGTATCTACTACACTAACTTCTGGCAGCGGCTTCGCCCGCATGAAAGTAGAAAATATATAGCCTATGTCACTCAGAGATGAAGTAGCATTCTATTGGTGAATATTTTTTTAAATCCGGGTGGTTGTTTCAGGGATTACCCCTACATACAAACTTACAAATACTTAGTTATTATATTAGCACAGATGTTTTATATGTCAACTACCCTTACTAACAATTGAATTCTATGTGTAACACAAGTCACAGTTATAGGTAGTTCAAGTATTGCAAAACATTTATCAAATTGTGTAATTATATATGATAATGTAATTATAACAACTTGCCCTAATATCAAAAACAATTCGCACAGAACTTCCAACTCGTTAGTTCAGTTCGCACGTGCCCACTCCACATTGGCCAATCACAAGCCTCACTCGCCGGAAGAGCGGAGGCCGCATCCTCGCGACACTTCCGCCTGCGCCCGCGCAACTAAGCGCGGGAGATATATGAATCAGTTGATAGTTGAACTTTAAGTTAAGGAGTGGAGTTGTAGACGTTTGATGAATGAGTTGTGTTTAAATGGAAGGTTGTAGTAGTCACGGAGAGTTTGTTGAATCGATTTGTCAAGTGTATTGATTCGGGTTTGCAGAAAACTACATATTTATATTTGTCAACTTATTTTGGGCAATGGAACTATCCTGTTTATTGACTGGAGGATTAAAATCATTTTTATTCGAAGTGGTTGTAGTCTTTTTCAACTAGTTTTCATTACGATTCTTTAGATTTTATCACGACTCGACTATTATATCTCGTTCTTTTTATTTATTGTTTATTATTACTAGCCCATATTGTCCCACTGCTGGGCAAAAAAGCCTCCCTCTATTTCAACGATTACGATTCCTCGCTTCCTCTTTGCAATCCCCAAGGAAGACATCCAGGTCGTCCCGCCATCTCCTTCGTGGTCTCCCACGGACCCATGTAGCTGTGTCTGGGCACCCATCCTGTATTTTACGGGCCCACTAGTTCTTAGTCATGATTTTGACTAATTTTTTTTTCTCTCTTCAAATTTTCTCGCTATATCTTGCAATTTACACCACAAAATGTTACTATACACTGCCCCAGTGACATTGAAGTGTCTCCGTTGAATACATACTGATGATGATTTATATTGATTGAGCTAGCGGCCAGTAATAGTAGCCCCTGCACATTTATATACTTAAAGGATAATAAATAAATAATAGCTTCTTTGTTCTCACATGTGCTTAGAAATATTGCACGAGAACGGAAGTAACGGCTAATGGAGGAGTCGTGAGCATATTAATTTGCTATGCTTTATACTTTGGTCATTGTAATTTTACATTAAAAAAATTGATGTCCAGATATATAAAATTTAAAGTCATATGTCGCATAACACCAAATTGATTGATGTATTCCAAAACATGTTTATTAAAAAAAAAAAAACTGGACAGGAGATTTTTTCGAGAATAGAGCCTTATTTGTAAATTAAATATTGGTTTTAATGCAAAGCTTGTTTTTATACTAAAATTAATCGTATCAGTTTGAAAGCTGGCGTAAACAAGTATCACCTAAATTACATTGATTCAGAATTAATTCACACTTCGTATAATATTAACAACATTATCATAAACATCACTTATCCAGATTTACTCAAACGACACCCAAATTAATATAACTGCCATGTTTTACATATCACTCGACAGTTATACTTAAGATAACGTATTACACAAAGGAATCTTAAGAGACATCTTACAAATATATTTGACTACCAATAAGGAATGTTGCGGAAGTGTTGAACCTTCGGAAGATGTTACAAGTTCTTTGACACCTAAACAAAAAGTCAGTGCACGTAGCTTTGTGGAATCAGGAACAAGGAAAATTGTTTGAGAGACCAAATCTTTTGGATGTAGAAGTTTTTGAAAGGAAAATCCCATGTGAGTTGTAGTTGATGTTTATCCTTATGGTAAAGTTAACAAATGAGGTTAGCAACCATATAAATGGAGAAGAAATACACAGTTTGTTGTTTAGAATGTGGAAACATTTGTAGGTTTGAATATAATCAGGACAAATCTTAATAAGAGAAGTAGTGAAAACTGTTCTAACGTAATATTTAAGGGTACTTTTTAACGGTAAAATTGTATATTTTCCCTTAGTAAAAACTGCAATAGAAACAACAATAGCATCGTTCCACATAAATACTTGATCGAACAATGTACTTACATAACTATTGTTTAAAAATAGTCAATAAAAAACCGTTGCTCATATTGATAAACAAGTGTAATCAACAAATCACATTGTTGACCAAACAATCTTTGACTATATTAGTAACATGACAACTACCAATATACATATAATAATTATAAATACCACAAAATTGGTGACAATCTATTAATAATTACAATATAACACCTTCGTCTTTGCCAAGAACGTCACTATAATTAATCAGTTATTCATTTTCAAGCTGGAGGTGTTCCAAGAACCAGCCAGGTTTAGTGTCAAAACAGTGCTTCAATCAGTGATGTGAAATGTTACAAGTGTAAATAAAAATAACAGTGATAAAGAACTGTTATATCCAGTGCATGAGTACTACATGGTCGGACAGATGATGTGGTTTAAGAGGGAGCCGAAAACGGCTGTGGACAAAGAGAATGGAGTGGTAGGGAAGCTGAGGAGGAAGAAGCCAGTTGTACTGAAGACGACGAGAGAATCCAGTGAAAGAGAAACTTCAACAGAGAGCGACAAAGAAAGGAGGAGGTATTCTGACATACTCGATGTAGTGTCTATAGGTATGTATAAATATGCATCTCTCATCGATATATCGAAGAATTTCTTGCCATTTTTCACTCAGAAGTTCGTTGAAATTTTCGAAGACGTCTGGAATGTGGAACAGGTTATTTTTCATGTAACCTGAGTAATCTTTCTATAAATAATTACAGAACAATGACGTGATACTCGAAAAAAGCTTCATTGTTTATAGTGTTCTATATGAGATTATATAAAAATCACTTGTCTGATCTAAGCCGTCAGTCTTGGCGAACAATGAAATGTAATTCTAATAAATCAAAGGCTGAGGGCTAATTTATTTGTGGGTGAGGGATCTTTGTCACGTAACACACCTGTTGGTTAAAGATTGCTGTGAATCAACATAGAAACATTAAAAAAGAGAAAAATACAATATTGAATAAAAATTCGTAAAAATCACACCTATAAAAATCATTTGTAATTTCCGAAAGCTTCGCAGTCTCTCTTTGCTCATTAGTATGAAAGGTTCTATTAGTGGCAAATTCGCACGCGATCACTATTTAGTGTAGGCCTACTGGCCTCTTTTCAGTATAACGACCTATTTAACTATTGAGGGCTCGTAAGAATTATAATTAAACAGCTCTACTCGTGTTGTACAATAATTTAATAAAGTGACTTGTATCGAAATTGGGTCTGCGACGTAAAAATGGGAATGCTTTTAATTCTATTGCGTGTGACACAGGAATAGCGTTTACCGTGTAATTTTATTTGTCAATGTTTTCCTGTTTGTCTATTTGTATGACACTATTAACTGGAATCGTAAAAACTTCATTACGGTTTTAAAAGCTCAATAAAAACATTTTCTAGAGCATCTTTCCCATTTGTTAATTTTGTAACATTTTTTAAACGCCATTTACGATTTATTGGACAGTCAACTTAATATAACTGTTAATAAACCTAATTTTCCAAACATAAAAAATAAATTAAGAATAAAGTACAGATCAGACCAAAAATAAAATCAATTTTCAAAATCTAATTTCCTATTAAGCGGTCATGTTTCGTCTGAAACAAATATAAATTTCACAAAGACGGCCAGACGGTGAACAACCGTCCCTGGTGACGTCACAGCCCCTCACCAGAAACAGAAGGAAAACATTAATAATTTAGTTAAGAATCGTGGTATGCAACCTTGCACGGTCGAAGAATCTTGGCTCGAGGGTCGAATCAATTCCGGGAAACGAAAAAAAATTAAAAGTTTTTCCCTGTTTAATTGTTAATTGATAAAACTTTTGAATTTAAAAACTTAATTGCAATTTTAAAAAGAAACAATAAGTTCTTCTACTTCTTAATTCTTTATTGTACACAAAACTTAATATTAAAACACAGAGATTTGACAATTCATGTCAATTCACAAAGGAGAGCTTAACTCAACAATGAGTTTTCTCACAGCAAACCTTTGAGCGACAGAAAGAGATAATTTACTGCACATTTTAGATTGATTTTCATTGTTGTCGGAATATTAAAAACTGCTTCAGGAATTTCAGAAATAGCGGTCAAAAGCCATACTAAATATATTAGAATATAAACTTTTACGAAGTCAGAAAAGTTTACTTCAAATATAACGATTACAGGCACTTTTGAATTGTCAAAATCTCGGTCAGTCAAAAACGAATGCTTGCGAATGTTTTTATTTTAAGTTTTGGTAATTGATTTCTGTCATTGCTTGTCATAGAAAACTCGTATAGAGCTAATTTTAAAATCATATTGGGAAAACATTGGCAGTATATTCTAAATTGCTGCTGTCCATTACTCAACATTCAAGGCTAGGAGTCTGGATAACATTAAAAATAAACACACAACACATTGCGCCACCTCGTCTCCTAATCTAACGTTACTAAAATATTTACAGTTTATGCAAGATTAGTGCTAAGATTTACGCCATCGTAAATAACAACGGTTTAAGATAATGCACTGTTATCTGGATTAGGTAACACTGATAACGTGTCTTAGTTAGATTAACTAATGGTTTAATTCGTTTCGGTAACTCGTTGAGATAAAAAGATGGTAGAACAAAGTGCTCTGGAAAGCACTTCAAAAAACAATGCTGCGGTTAAAATATTTTTGTATTTATATTATGTACCTGTTTTATCGCAGGTCAGTAATACATAAAAAAAAACAATCAAAATCGTACGTAAATGTGATTGAACAAATGATAAAAAAAAATTTGTAGCAATATTTACGTAAATCTCAATCTAAACTGAAGATTATTACAATCCGAGAGCGGAACCCAAACTTTCGCAACATTTCACAAAACAAAAGATAACAACATAATCACTTCGTTACGTGTGTCTAATTTCTTTTAACACCAAAATTATGCAATAGAAAGCGAAACCTCCCTGCTTAAAGTCAAAATAGTAAAACTTAGGCCGCATTGTATGCTAATACTAATTAAACGAACCTCAGCAAAACGCGCTCAACCGTCTCCGTATGACTCACAACAATCTTGACATTGTCTCGTACACAATCGATCGGAAAACGACATTTTTTGTACTCCAATCAGGTCATTGTTTCTATTTTGATTCCACACAGACATCTTTAGCGTTATTAATGGTGATTGCGATGTGATTGCCGTTAAATTTAGCAATTACGATACAAAAGTTAAAAGTTTCTGTAATTAATGGCAAGGAATTCGAGCGTAACGATGGCAGTACGATATCATGACGTGATGTAATTTTAACAGAGAGACGAGATGAGAGCGACGAGTCTTTGTACGAGTCGGCGGACGGGCATAGCGACGCCATCTCGGCGAGCGACGATACCCTGCCTAGGCTCGGCAAGACACCCACCATCAGCAAGGAATCTCTCAAACTAGCTGTTACAGACGAAGAAGTTGACTTCGCCAAAACTAAGAAAGGACACAGAAAAACTATGTCCTTATCAAACCCTCTAGAAATAGTCAGAAATCTAGGAGATGAATGGTTTGAATCAGCAAAGAGGGAGTTGGAAAAAAATAGTGACAAGAAAAAGTCCAGAGAAAGTCTTTGGAGCGAGGAAGATCGGGATTCCATACATGGGTCGACGATGAAACTCGATCAATTACGAAAGAATAGCAAAAAAGAAGATAAAAATCAGGCCAACCTGAGAAAAACCAGTACAAATGAAGCTCCTAAAACTAGAAAAACTAGTAAAGGATCATCAGTTAGTGCACTCAATTTCCTTAGAAGGAAAAAAACTCCGACTTCTACAAAACCTGTAGAATCGGTAGCTGAAGATGACAAGGGTAATAGCGCAGATGAGATTATGAACTACACCAAATTGTTCTTAGAATGTGAGAAACGTTTTGCGTCAATCTCTGAAACAAGACCTATTAGGCCAGTTGAAACAGACTCTGAAGATGAGCCTCCTACACCTAAACAATTGGCTGATCACAGAAGAAGATTGAGCAGACAAACATCAAGAAGTAAAAGCAAAGCCAGAGGGAAAAGTCAGTCTCTAAAAGTCAATACTTTAAGGAAATCTCATAGTGGGACGTTGAAGAAAGGAAAGAAGAAAAGTGTCAAAACTCCATCATCAGGAAGGAGCAGGCAAGCCAGCATTGTAGAACAGACGCCCATCTCTAAGAAGAAACATACAGATTCTTCAAAGCCGAACTCTTGGCTGTTCAGTGGATCAAGAGGTGAGTCACTTGATATTTAGTCTAACATCTTCAACCTTTCGTCAAATATAGTGAAAGAGATCAAGGCAGTACTATTTTGAAATGAAACGTATTTATAAATTAAATGCTCAGGACAGATATTGTTAAAGTTTTTGGTAGGCGTGTAATATTAGTATTACAATTTGCACATATCTCCAATTAATATAATGACATATGTCATGGACATCGATACGCTAGTGTCCAGCATTATAGCCTGGGTTATAAATATAATTTATCTACACTAATTTGGCTAGGTCACTTCGATACCATCCTAGATTTTAGTGTGATATCATTACAAAAACTATCATGATTTTCGGTAACGTAGTTGTAGTGTTAGATAAACTTAATATTTTGGTTATATGTTCGTTAGCTGAATAATTTTTCCTATCTTTCATTTCTTAAAGAGTTGCTTTAAATAGTAAGTCTCTGTATCAGTCCAAGCGGCTCTTATTACCTATAAATATTTATAGGTAGTTACAGTAAGTGCAATATCTTAGTTGATAACGCATGACCTTACCGAGTCTTATTACGTTCAATACTGCCCTGTCGACTGCTGCTAGTTAGATCATCGTTCTTTTGTTTGGCAGCTCATAATGCCTTGGTTAGTTGTTGTTGTTGTTATATGTGTGCACGTTTGTTTTTTGACCACTATGTCACCCGATTGTAACCTAGATTGTTGACCATGTTGGTTGATGATGAAGCACACTTGACTTGAATACCCCCAGGTTGTAGTTATCAAGAAATACAGATTCCGGCAAAGAATTGAACTTTTTGCCTGTATACACAATGGAAGTGTTAAGATGCCACGTTTTAAACATACCTCTGAAACACACGTCAGTCGATTGTTTGAAATTATTGATAGTTTTATCCTTTAGTATTTTATATGTATTGTATTGTTGTTGGTTGTACGAGTATTGTATGGTCGTTTAGACGGGTATTCAAGACTTAGCTAGTTGATGAGATAATTCTAAATCAGGAACACACCTGTTATCCATCATAAATGCTCTCTTTTATGTTTTTTTTAAATATTCGTTTCCTTTGAATCAGCAAGCCGGAGTGTGGGACTTACATGTTTCTGAGAAGCAATTGTTCGTTGTCTGCGGGGCATTCTTGATATAAATTATCATCGGTATTGATACTGTGAATGTGATTTAATGCAGCGGGTTTTCTTTTGATGTTTTAACTTCATCGTAAATTAGGTGCACCGACAAAATCTGCATATATATTTACTATTTAATTATGTTTGCCTGTCTCATTTATTTTTGCCTATATGTGGACTCATGATTATATTAATTCACAAGCTTATTAAGCAGTCAGTAAAAAATACTTATTAATTATTAGGCTCCGTGACTTCCCCCTTATTAGTATCTATAGGGTTTTTCTACCATTTGCACTTCAGGATCAAAATAACAGCATACTATATAACTCGCTACTTCGCGATTTATATCTGCTACTTGTTTTCGTGACCCGTTTCGCTAAATGTTCTGCACATAAACATTGATTTCTTACTTGCAAAATATCCCATTTAAAAGTAATATTTCATTCGTGAGGTTTTTATGTTTTTGTTAGACTAAGTGCCCGACTCTTAAATCACTCGACTTCATAAGATACATGGACTTTTACGTGCGATAGATATTGTTTTTCCACAATTTGTCAGAATTTCAATTTTACGTTTTTGGCACTTAAACTTTAAATTGATTTTTGCACTCGCTGTTCTTTAACAAAAACTTTTCTTGTGTGATCCAAGAGTTGAGTTTTAGTACTACTACTGTGAACTAGACCAGTGTAATTTAGGTAACAATAAATAAATAAGTTTTAAATTTATAGCTTAACGCATGTTAAGCTATAAATTATGTTACTCGTATTGTTGCGTACATTTATTGCAATGCTTCATTGTATTTAGCGAAACAACAGTTTTAGAATACCTAGTTATATGTCGATGAAAATGTATTGCATATTAAGATTCAGCATAACAGATTTACGTCGAATGTTGTCAGACACTTCTGTCAGTTTTGTTAGTAAAATAATTTGTATGATGTTTGCTACAATTTAATGATTTACTATCTATCATAGATGACGCCCTTGATATTTCGCTCGAATCAATATTTGCTCAACATAAACTATGTCACGGAACAGATCAATCAAAACCCGTTTACAATCACAGCTCAATAGTCCATCGAGCGTTATAATCTACCACCTTCCATACCACGCATTCCTTCGGCGGCGTCCATGACCTGTCATAGCGGACTAATCGTCCATTATGCATTAAAATAGTACAGAAGATAAACTCCATGCAATGAGCGGAAACAGATGCAAGCACATAAGTATAGATGCGTACCTGAGGATATTTTAGAAAATTGCCGGTTGTAAGTGTACTTGCACTTGCTGTACGTGAAGCATGTCTATGTGTTTACTCGTTGTAGGGATCCGACCTTCTGTGCTATGCTGTGTCTTGGCTTTATCGCGGTCAATCGGCCGGCGCTTGATAACTCGGCCGGCTCTGACAGTATGTCTGCCTGTAGTCAGTCAGTCCTCGTTTAAAGCAAAGTGGGTGACACGAATCTAGCAGGCTGTATGTTCGGTATTGAATTTGAAAGGCATTTATGAAGAAACTGAAGCTGTCGCCTCATTCCTTAACTGTTTAGCTGTAGGTTCAAATTTTGGTCTGTATGTTTGATTGGTTCTTCATATTTCAGACTCCACGGACCTTTCCATCATATAGATCCTTCTACCTCCCCTTTATTTAATCAAATTGCTTCCAAAGAAGCGCGTCCCCAACCATCGTTAACTCGATTGATATGCGCGTCCTAACTCCGGAAGTCGATATAAATAGTGCGAGCATTGAGTCACAAGCACCGAAACGTAACGTATTGTCTCGGAGGAGTTCGGGCTAATTCTGGACGTCTAATAGTAGGGGACATATTACAGTATTAGCTTTCTTTGAACTGCCAATTGGGGGATCGTTTCCGGGTCATTTGAGTTTGTCGTCTTCTTGTTAAGGAGTGATGATTTATTTTTCATTGTCTTCGCCCATCTCCTGGTTTTTCACAATTTATTTGAAGTTAGTGCAGCAGAATCTTTGCATCCATGTCTCCATTTTTGATCATATTCATTCCAACCATAGTATCTGTCATTACATCCATGATCTATTCCATCAAGTATAACTATCACATCCCGGTCTTAAATTGATTTATACGACAAATGTTCTGTCTATATGATTAGTTTTCTGCTTAATGCTCACGTTTTAAATCAAAAAGACCAGTAACTTATTGGCCATTAATATTCTTATCGCATACATCTTTATTGTAGGGTTTTCCCTGCCTATTGTCATGTTCCGTTTCGCTTAACGGAACTGCTTGTTAGATTGCTGACCAGTCTTTGTAAATGGTGTATGGATATTGGTTTCAGATTTTTTTTAACAAGCTTTGGATCTTTCCATCATCATGCTCCTAGTTGAGTGAAGGTGGCAGAAATGTTATACAGTTTTAAGTGAAACTAGCATGTTTTATGGCATGCATAATCCTATAACTTTCCTACTGCTAGAACTCGAACTTCCACGCGTTCCACGATGTTAATTTTTTCGGGTGTAGGGCATTTTAGTTTACTTACTGTGGCGTGCAATTGATCATATCATCATCATTTCAGCCGAAAGACGTCCACTGTTGGATATATGCCTCCCCCAAGTTTCGCCATAACGACCGGTCCTGTGCGTCTCGCATCCATCGGATGCCCGCGACCCTCACCAGGTCATCGGTCCATCTTATGGCAGATTTTGAGATTGATTATGAAAGCGGAACTATATCCTGTGTTGATCGTTATTCTCATAATTTCATTGAAAGTTTAAAACTGTCACGTTTGGTCCATTCAGTAATGAATTCCAATAATATATCAATGTCAGTAGTTATTCATTTACGCGCGTGCATATTGTTTTCCTTATACCAAGATATTGTATTAAGTTATGAACTATTTATTGTATTTATTGGTGACAGGGTCGCCAAGGGCACATGGATGTAATGTGTTTGGACCCTCCGTTGAGCATCATCAGTGATGTCATTGATTGTAACATTTACTTGTGAGTGAATGAATATTGAATGCATTTGAAGATTGAAATAATAAACAGCATTGGCTTGAACTGTCCTGTCAAAAGTAAAGTCGTTAGCTGAGAGGTTAACATTGTATGATGATATAAAATGTAAACACAACTGGAATCATGTATTGTGACGGAATGACCAGATTTTGTCGGCAGCTTCGCTCGCGATAGAAGAGAAAATACTCCTGGAATAAAAAGTATTATTATAAAGATATAGATCTTATTCCACGTTTCATCTAAATCAGTTGAGCCGACAAACAGACTGCTGGATGAACAGAGTTAATACCTACACAGTAATAAAAGTTCAATTATGATAGAATCTGAAACTTTGTACCCGCTTGTGTTCAATCATATGAAAAATGTCATAATAGGAGTAAAATTACGAATAGATAAAGCAAAAGCTTCTCAATGATCTTGTCAAATATCTTGTCAGCAACGGGATTATAATATAATAGCTAATCTTTTTTGGGCAGATAGACTGAAGCGATATTCGGTAGGTAGGCCAAATATTACGCAGACGAGAGGATGGAAAATAATTCAAAGCTGTTACGTATTAGCAATGAGTCAGACTTCCACGTAGACAGAAAAACAGCTTCAACGATCTATTAATCATTGTGCTCTGTAGCTACAGGTAAATGTTCTTTTTTAAATTCTGAAGAATCTTAGAATCACTGAGTGACATGTTCTCTCTACTCGATATCTATGTCCGTCGTAAAAAGCGCTGATATCTTTGCCAGTTTCTTTTAAACTTTGCAGAGCTGTTTTGGCAGCTTTTAAAAATGGATTTATTTTTTGTACAACAATGTCTTAGTCGTATTTGCGAATTTATTTCGAGCTACTGCTGACGCCCACCGGATAAAAGATGCAGTTTTGGAATCGGGTCGATGACCAATCGAGGTGCCTATGACGTAAGCATTGTCATGATATTAAAAAAAGAAACTTTAATGTTCACAGGATAGAGTTTTATTTCGCTTAATGGGGTTGTATTGCTCATCCTCAATATGACCAGGCCTTGACGTACAGGAATTAGAACTGTGTTGGTTAGGAAATAAAGTGCAAAGTTTTGTACAGCGTGCAAGAGGATTGATGCTACTTGATAAAATTGATTGAAGTGGATGAATGGTTGCGAAACCTATTGTTATCCACTCTTTGCTTGAGAACCTATTAATCTGCCGATGGAGTGACACGAATACTTTTGCAAATTACGATATTTTCATGAGACAATAATGGAAACATGATAATTACGACTTTATTAAATATAAGAGTCTAAGAAAACTTGGTTGATGAGAGAATTATCGATAAAACTAGTGCCCAACCCACACCATTGGCTAAGGGAGACGAAATTGAGTATGCATCTTCAAGGCCTGGGGAATTCTCATATTTCTCTCCAACCTCATCATCATCAGCCTACTCTTATTACCAACTACGTTCAGACCATCTCTCAGTCTAACTGGATGCATTACATTATGAGCATACATACATGAAGCAACTGCTTGTGTAACCTCTGCAAGCCCGTTACCTGTTAGGTAGGTGAGCTACCTAAGAGAAATAGATGTGGGGACTTTACCATTTCCAAAGGCTTCTCAAAAAGTTCATTCATCTCTAGACAAGATCATGTTCAAACCCAAGAGTAGCCAGAAAAACAAACAAAGCTTTATAACTGACGCAACAACACCATATTAAGATCCCAATTTAAAAGCTACGCACTTCCTCACTGCAAAAGGAAATGCTCAGAATTCTTCCATTAATCCAAGTCTTTGTTTGAAACTTAATAAAAACTTGTCATACACATGTTAGAGGCTAGGTTATGCACATCCAATATCCTTAACGGTCGGCAGCGTGGCGGTGACGTCATCGTTTGAGTTAGATCATCACTAATTGTGGACATTAATTTGTATGGGCTGCGCAAGAGTGGTGTGAGTATGTCCTGTGGGATTATTTGCGAAGGGGCCGTATTAAGAATTGAAGAAAGTTGTGTTGGTAACCAAGGAAAAGTTGATTGCGAAATTAGTAATTGTTTTTAGCATGCTAGAAAATAAGACCCCGAGGTGTTCCTAGTCTGGGTGTACATACACACCCAGACTCGACATGTTAACTCCCATGAGTTAACATGTTATACAGGTGTTATTCCTAATGTTGGTTACAGCTTTAATAATAATAAAAAAAAACAATACATAAAATAATATGCCCAAAAAGGAGAGGACTCTTGAAATGAAGGCAAATAAAGATGCATGGAAGTGGATAAGCTTGAAATAGGGATAGTGGCTGGAGGATGATGAAGACTCGACACATAACCCTCGTTTTCTTCACAGGGTAGAGAAGAGACATAGATAGCGATACTAAAATAGGCTTTTCAAGATTACGCAATTGCAAAAATAGAAGAAAATAGTTGTTAGTAAGTAATAAAAAAAATAAAAATTGCTAGAGGTAATTATTTCATTCTAGTTGTAACTGTATTTAAGTTATTAGGTATAGAATGATTTAATAGTGTGGAACTCATATGTGTCAGTTCTATACAGCTTCAGTCACATAAATGAATTGGCATTAAGCAACGAAATGCTTTCAAATTACATAACATTGTCCACAAAAATATCCTTAAAACAATTTAATTAAGCTGTTACTACACTTTCAGGTTCACCCCTTTAACTTCCCAAATATTTTCATCATATTTTTCTTACCAAATAAAATTTTAAAAGGATTCCCTTGATAGGGCCAAGTTTATTGTTTACACCAAAGGGGAACGTTCTAAAAACCTTTGAACCAAAGTCGTGTTAATTGCTTTTACAAAAATAAATCGTACGAATTTTGTGAGTAATGTTTCATTTCATGTTGATTAGTTTATAGGGCTTTTTGCTCACGTTGTTATTAACCAGAGAGGTGGGACAACTGGAATGTTCAATATATTCTGTTATATGGACAGTGTTTGTCGTCATCACCCCATTGTCCTTATCTCAATGTATTTGGAGCCGGTGAAACTTGACTTCTTCGGTAGAATTATCAAGTCGATATAGAATATGCACCTATCATTGTATGAGCTTATTTTTATAAGAGCTTCACTATTCTAAAATATATGTCTATTTTTGCATTCACTTCTAACGTATTTATTCTCTGTTGTATTTTTTGTCATTTCCATTTGTCATATCAAAGTTGGCACCGACTACACACACATACTCATCATGACTATGACATGACATATTATAAATATTACAAATAATGCATGTATCTAGTACCTTACAACTCATTAGTATATTCACGTAACCTATCCCGCAGTCGGCGGTGTGTATTGTCGGAATAAAAAAGTAGCCAATGACAGTAACGACGTAATCAAATCGGTACAAACAAAAATTTCCTAATTCTTCATCTTCTTGCCTTTATTCTATGTTACTAAGTGTTAGCGCATCACGTTATCTTTTTCCATTCCGTCCTGTCAACATCTCAGGAAATTTTTAACAAGCATATGAACAAAAAAAAAAAATGTTTACTCATTTCTAATATATCTATTTATTAGTTTAGTAGGGAGTATGACAGTCATATCCCTAACTACAGTACAGGATGGCGCAGTTTCCGCGTTGTGTCACACATTATAACATACGCTTATCATTGTGGCATTGCTACTTGTTGTATAAGGAATCACTTGTTTTATAATACTCGGACTTACTGTTGTTTTATCGTGGCTACTTTTAAATGTAACATGTTAGAGTCCTTTTATCACCATTTCCTTGTTTTATCCCAAATTATTTGCAGTCAGCGCAACATGTCTTTTTCTCTTATTGTTATTGGTATGCTTGCGTTTGACCACCATCTCACTTGTTGGTAAGCGATAATGTGGCTGAAGTTGGAACACGCTTGTCTAGAAGTAACCATTAACTCGTAACTTTAGCTATCAGAAAAAAACAGACACCGGCAGGAGATTCCACTCCATTAGTGCATTTTTTATTCTGACCGTCTTTAACGAGTAAATCTGTCTATATCGTTCTTACATGTATGTTTAATTTCTGCATAACGATGTAATTTTGGTTTTGTAACTATTTGTTGATTTAAAAGTGTCCGTGAAATTTCTTGCACTTTCTTCTACATGTAGATCTACATGTTAATTGCTTAATTTTACTTTTTTGACTGATCGACCTTAATAATTAATTCAAAAATAAGTAAATGGTTTAATTGAAAAAATGCTTTGACCTTTTTTTAGTCGTCCCCGTTTCTAGACGAATCCGTTTTTAAGCAGTCGTTGCATCGTTTCCTTGAGTATGTAAAATGTCTAAGAATTGACCCTTTCTAGGCAGTGCTGTAGGCTTAGAAGACTGCCAGAAATACCAAATTTAACAGTCTAGAGTAGGTAATTGTTATAGACGAAGGTCAGTGATTGTTGGTAGTAGTTCCTGACAGATACGTCTCCTGTCCTACTAGCCGAGTTACAACAGTTTCGCTTCGATTCTCTTTAGTCGATCGCTTCGAGTCGGCCACGCCTCCAATTCCTTTGTTCTGACGTCATCTCAACGCTCAGTCACGTGGACAAAGGAATAGGAGGCGCGGCCGACTCGAGGCGATCGACGATAGACAATCAAAAATACTGTCTGTTTGATCGTCTGTTTTTGACGATCGAAAACAGACGATTTTATCAAGAGATAATCTTGTCATACGGTCGTTTTTCGCCCATTATCCGTTGATGGAAGACTACTTAATATAATTTGCTCGTATGTCAACTCGTAAGTGGGAAATAAGTAGTTTTCATGTTCGTAGGTGAGGAAATGGTCGTTTGTGTCTATTTTAGGAGCTGCATTGTTACAGCTGTCGTTGTAAATAGCTTCTTGTCCACTGTCGTGGGTAGTTCGGTATTCTTGCCTAGTAGCGCCATCTATTTGTTGCATTGTACTTTTGTTTATAAATGTGATTTTATGCCTTTATAAAAACGTCGTAAAAATAAATTGATTTTGCTTTTGATTATGAATTGATTCTTCTTTTTATTATTTAGTTGTTTTTCAGTTTCATCTGGGATCTTGAATTTCGGAACCTGGTGTTAAATAACGAAGGAACCACCGAATTCAGAAATTAAAGACATTTGTATTTTTTTTTATAAAAAGTTTTTTTGTTTCACTATCCAACGAGATTATGGTGGAGGAAAGTAATGTCACGGTAATATTATTACCGTGGTAATGTTTTAGTCATGAATGCTTAAATTTTTGTATCAAACATATATTTTAATGTTTGATACAAAAGCTTAAGCATTCAGTAGTAATTTTGATGATTATGACGATCATCTATGGTGCAGTGCCACCGTAGACCAAACCGACCAACCGTTTACCTCTTTGGTAAATTCAGGAGTTTAGTAATGTACGTATACTATAAATCTATAACATTTCTCGACCATTTCGTCTCACTTGGGTACATAATGTCTCATAACTAACTTACCATGACAATGATTTGGTTTGTTATCAGCGCCGTATGATCCCACCGCATTTTCTTTGACTATATTAACGTATTATACATTTATAAACTCAGGTCTTTCATCACTGTCTAGCATCTTACTTTTTCTTGTCAGATCATCATCTACAGTTTGTTTTTCTCCAACTAGGTATGTATGGATCTTTTATCAGTCTATCCAAAAGCTGGTCAGCACTAGCATGTTATATTTAGCGTTATCCTATTTTTTTTTAACAAGGGAAATTGGAAATTCTTGTTAGTTAGTTAGTACTACCAAACTATTCAACGTAAAATTGCTACGTAACCCTAGCTAGCTGGTAGAAAAGCTTCGAGTTTGGTCTTGATTCCTCTTCGTCACTTTCATCTGGTCTTCTAGCTTCATATATTTCGATGATACATAGATTAACGGAACATAAGAAGTCATTAGTTATGTTCGTATCAGTATTTTACTGACTAAAACCACACCTATGTTCCTTCAGTTGACCTTTGCGTTCCAGAACCACGTCCTGGGGCAATAAGTTGTATGTTGTGTATTAGTTTATTTTGTTTCATAAGATTGTAATATTATGTATTTTATCTATGGGCCTTAGTTGCCTGACAAAAAAGAAAGAAATAATAATAATAACTGACTGACTTCCGTTGAAGTTTCAAAACTTATTATTAACCGGTCCGGACTAAGCGTTTCGATTCATCGTTTATAAGGCGTACATCGAAGGACTGAAACAATTTGCCTGCTGCGGTCTTTCCGTCCAACTATAATTTAGGTGCCTTCAAGGCTAGATTGAATAGGCTCTTAATAAACTAGTGCGCCTCACCATCAATGATTGCATCACTGCTTACCATCAGGTGGGATCGCAGTCGAGCACTGGTTTATATCAATTTTAAAAAAAAGTTGACTTCTGAAAGAAAAACCTTTCAAAAGTTAACTCATGGCCCCAGGGTGATATCTTATGCGACCTTCGCAAGTTTTGCGGGGTTCTGACTACTTTAAACTACAGCCCCCCTAGCCAAGTCACAAACGATAAACGTAAACTATCAGTAGTCTTTAATAGATTTTCAACTTTATGTTATTGGATATAAAGTTGAAAATCTATTGAAGATTACATAGTGTTTTTGTTCGTTCCGGTCGCTAACGCTCAGTAGTCTTTAATAGATTTTCAACTTTATGCCCTTAGTTATAAAGTTGAAAATCTATTGGAGATTACTAAGCGTTCACGTTTATCGTTTGCAACTTGGCTAGGGGGGCAGTCAATGATTTACGTGACCAACGGCTTAACGTGCTGTTGGAGGTACGATCAGTGTTTACTGTTATATCTTGATAATCAAGGTGTGATTCGATGGTATCACACCATAAATATTAGGGAATTATATACGTGTAACGGTCTAACGTATATTTTGTCTCATACTTCAATCAATAATGATTTTAGATGGTAGTATTTTCCTTGTGTTTTGGCAAAATCTGATTCATCCATTTTTTTATGTTGGTTGTTTCAAAACTCCTTTTGACTGCAGTTAAGTCGAGTCTGTAAAGTCAGTACTAGTTTTAGTTTTGTGGTGTATAGTTGTGTTCTCTCTGTGTGTAATGTTGATATCAGTTTAGTAATTAAAATGTAGCTAGTAAAATAAACCAGCTTGTATTAACGTAGGTATTCATTGTAGGCTTTATCATTATTGTATCAATTATAACGTAATTTTATTATGAATGGCGCTGTACGAAATTAGACTAGAATAAAATTTTTATTAAGGAATTGGTTCAAAACTAACCAATTGATGCAATGACTAGAATACCATTTCATCCACATTTCTTACAAAAAGAACTACGTAAGTACCTGTTATTACATACTAATTGCACTAAAATTACAATAAGTGTCATTTAACCTTCTTAGCCCACCCTTGTAAAGTTCTGTATTCATCGTAAATAATTTTGAGCATGTATTGCAATTCAACATTAAATCTAGCTGGCAATAATATTGCTCATCTGTTGTTTACCAGGTAACATTAGCATGTTGCCAGTATTGTGAAAAAATATGGATACTCTTTTGCACCGCTGAACCTCATACTCTCAATAGATGTCGCTGTTCACAATCTAACGTTATCCCTCTCTCTTCTCAGGCGAGTCCCGACGCGAAGGCTCGACAGACGAGCCGACGGCACCCGATGCTGATGTAGACACCAGTGACGCTAACACCAAGGAACCTGATAAGGATAACAAGTAAGTTTTTTGAGATGAGTGAAGAAAATTATAGTAACACAGCGGTCCCGGCAAGTATTCATCAGAAAAAAAAAATTAAGGACGCGATTGTAGCGCCACCTACCGGGTTCAGTTGTATTTTCAAACCATCCAATGACCCACTCAAATATACACACAAAGTTTCATCCAAATCAGTCAAGTCGTCTAGGAGGAGTTAGTTGACAAACACACGTAGGTACAGAAGAATATGTAAATATAAAGATAATGGATGTAAGGAAGGTGTCAAAGTTAGAATAAAAAAATAACGTTTCTTCGACACAATTTTTTATTTTTTTTTTATTTATGATAGGCTCGCGTTTGACCACCATCTCACCTGATGGTAAGCGATGATGTGGTCGACGATGGAGCACGCTTGCCTAGAAGTAGCCTATTCACTCTTGACTTAAAGACCCCTAAAATACAACAAAACAGACAAAAACAGAGTAAAAGAGAAGAATGATACAAAAAAATTACTCAGAGCGTGCTCATTACAAAAAGATCTTAGCATTTGCTGGATGTTAGACACCAAGCGCTGGATTTCTATTTATCGTTGGCACTAGTTTACGCTTACGCTTATTAATGTGCTAGTTGACAGCTGTAGCAGTAGATCATAGAGAAATTTCCTGGGGACGGAGGGTCGTCCTAAATTTTTAGCAAAACAAAGTCATGTATGTCGTATGTCCGTTGCGTGACCTTAACAATCGTCTAACGAAAGCATTACGTGGATTTCCCTGACAAATATTACCTTCACTCGGAAAGTTTAACGTTAAATTTTAAAGCTATCAGAATTACGAAACAAAATAATAGATTCCTTCAAGTATTTCATAATCAAGCAATCGTACTCGTAGCGCCATCTACCGTAAAATAGCGAGACTAAAGCTAAATGTAGTTCGGCCATTAGTCACTAGATGGCGCGGGAAATAAAAAGTTTTAACAACTAAAATAATTGTTCGTGATTGATTTATAGTTTCTGCAGCTTTTGTTTTTCTAAATTAAGTTTTTATGAGTTAATTACTTTTCATTTTTTTGTTTGATAGACCGCATCACTCTTTTACCAATCATTACATCGTAGACTGAATGGTAGATGCTTACTATGCGGCATTTGATTCGAAAGTTAGTAATTTTTTTTTTCGTTTTACTGTTGCGTTTGATAGATGGCGCTAGCGTCACTAACAAGTAAGGTTAGTGTTCACATTTTCACACCGCTGACGTCCAATGGACCATTCCTTAAGCCCAATTGTACCAAAAACTTAACCCAGAGATAGTTGTCAACATAATACGGGATTAAATTACAATTATTTCATACATACCTACTGGGACCGTGTTAGCAGCTAAAGTAGAATTAATAAACTAACCCTGTCTAGCGTTACAAGCAGATCTGATATAATTTGACTGGTCATGGGTTCGATTCCCATCCAAGATAAATGTTTGTGTGATGAGCACGATCATTTGTTCTGTATCTGGGTGTAATTTATCAATATTATGTATGTATTTAGATAAGTGTGTTTATTAGTCGTCTATTACTCACAGCAAAGCTCTAATATTATTATTTATTAGTATATTCTCGTACTTTATTAACCCTATGTTATCCTCTCTAGTTGGCGCTCCCCGGCGATAGGTGGCGCGCGCGGCGTGAACCGCGCGGAGTCGTGCCGCGAGCGCGACGCGCCCCGACGCGGCAAGCACCGAAATGCCAGCGACCCCAACCGCCTCACTGCGCACAACAACCAGTACGTACCTTATTTTTTATATAGGGATCAACAAGAATGTTGAGAATGTGCAACACACTTTTGAAGGAATTTATAAACTAGCTGACCCGGCAAACGTTGTTCTACCATATGAATTATCTTGCGGACGGCGAGTAATGGGTGGCTCGCCGTCCGACCGTCCGGTAACTGTCTGGACCGAGCCCAAATCGTCGACGGCGCGTATTGTTCCACGCGCGCCTCAGGGAGATGTCAGCAAATCGTAGGGGCCCAGCAGGGCCGAAGCCTACTGGGGCCACGGGTAGTGTGAAAGCGAAGCCCGGGGCCCTGGGATGAAGGCAAAGAAGGAACTGAAGTGGGTTTTTAGTCAGTAAAAGTCTGACACTATCTCTCGCTCCGCCCAAGAGCGGGATTTGTCATTAGATGATTTTCCCACCTAAAAAAAAAAAACATAATTATGATTTATCTAAAAATAAAATAGAGGGGTAATAAATTTTGTGTGTATACCTAATGAATAGGTATACACACAAAATTTCATAAGAATCGATCCAGCCATTTCGGAGGTGGTTTGTTACAAACAAGTTGACTCGAGAATTTTATATATTAGACTAGCTGCAGCCAACGGTTTCACCCGCGTGATAGTAGGAAATTATCCCAAGGGAACATACTGTGCGATAAAAAGTATCCTATTTGCTATTCCAGGACATGGTCTACCCGTGTATTAAGTTTCATCGAAATCTATGCGGCCGTTCGAACGTAAAGAAGATATAAACACACACACACACTCAAAAAGCCTTTATAATAAATTAGTGCGATATTTCATCATCCTGTCTGCCATAGGCTGCTCGGTTGAAGTGTTGCTTACACGGAAGCGACTTCTTGCCTTCGGCTGTTTCATCAAATCACACAAATGTTATAAAAGCGAATGTGTGTGAGTGTGTATATTTGTATGTTTGTTACTTCTTCACGTGGCACAACCATTCAACCAATCATCAATCATTCGGCTAATCATTGTGTAAACGGGTTTCCCCGTGTACACAATGGCTAGAGATGGCGATTGGCCGAGGCTGGGCCCACGTGTTAACGGGGCATTATATCTGATTTTTCAGACGACTAGGTGTTCAAACTGGGTTGTAGAACGACTTCGCGGCAAACTTCGAAAAAATCGCAACATTACCGAATATACTTTATAGTGGTACAAACAGTGAATCCTCATTTCAAAAAGTGTGATAAAACCAAATAAAACAGTTTCGTTCGTCCGCAGGATTAAGAATTTTATTCAAAAATAAAAACCACATTACTTCCATATTGTTTTACGACGGCTATACAAAATTCTTAGGCCATAAGATGAAAGGGAGTATGGGCGGCGGTCGCCTTCTGTGAAGCAGTAATGCTAGCAAAGGAGGTGGCACGTGTGAGGGAACGAACTTCCTCACGCCCCAGTTGCAAGGACCCCGACCTTGACTACCAGCCACCTTAGGCTCGCCATCCGGTAACCGTCCGAACCGAGCCCGAGTCGTCGACAGCGTGTAGTGTTCCACGCGCTCCTCAAAAAGATGTCAGAAAAACCGTAGGGGCCCAGCAGGGCTGAAGCCATGGGTTGACTTTTAAAAGAGAAATCCGTGGTCCTAGAACGCAAAGGGCAACTGAAGGAACATAAGTGTGGTTTTAGTCAGTAAAAGTCTGACACGCCCCCCAGCTCCGTCCTACAGAGGGAGAAGTGATTAGACGATTTTCTACCTTAAATAAAAGGCTATTTTTTTTTCATCTACATTAAATCGATCCACAAAATATGAACTCTAATATCATAAATAAGAGCAAATTCCTCACATTCCATCCCAAAATATCTCATCTACTGAGGGACAAACTATGCCAATACTTTTTATTTCCTGAAGTAGACAAAATGAAACAGACATGAGAACGGCCTAACTATCACAAGTACAACCCCAAAATAAACCTTCTTACTTACGTCATAAGGAGGAATATTGTACGAATAAATGTGACTTTCTGGAATGGTGTTAATTTAAATATAATTTTAAACCTTATTTATAGTGCTTTTGTGTTTATTTTTGGTTGATAAACATTCAGTGGCTTACAGAAGCATCATGTTTTTTTGTTTTTGTTTGTAAATCCAATGTTAGTTGAATTCTTGTTTTTAATAGAATATATTATGAAAATAGCAGATCAGTGTATTTTAGGACAATTTTACCTTGGAATACTTAAATTTTTTCAACCTTAGTAACAATGATATTATCGATATTTTAGTACAATTGAGTTATCTCGGAAGCTTCTAAAGTTAACTTTAGAAGCTATGAAAAGTAAGCTTTAAAAGTAAGCTATGTTACTAAACTTTTGGAGGTAGGCGGAACAGAGTGTAAAGTCCCACAAACCTCCGTTGAAAAGGGAGGAACCTCCGACCAGATGCGTGTTATGTCTGGTGGGCAACTGCCCCTTATATGATTTCGGGCTGTTCTATATGTTCAAATCGCGCGGACAACTTTAATTGTGCGATGCAGGATTAGTTCTTATTTGAAGCCATAGATGTCGCTACAAACTATTACAGGCCATCTATATCAGTTGAATGTCAGCTGAAAATTAAGTGATATTAAATACTAAAAGTAACGAACTTGAAAACGGCTCGTTATTAATAATATCGATTATTCGGACTCTTTTAACGATAATTCCTATATATTAGAAAAAAAGAAGAATCTGAAGAGTCGTAGTACTACGGTAAAGGATCTTACTACGTGACTCAAATGTACCATTTATTATTTAGGTGTACAATAAAGTGTATATAAATAAATATGTCTATTTGTATACCTATATTGGTTATTTTAAATTTGTTGATTAAAAATCAATAAAAAATAGCTTCATAATTCCATCATCATTTCAGCCGAAAGACGTCCACTGTTGGACATAGGCCTTCCCCAAATGTCGCCACAATGACCGGTTCTGTGCGTTTCGTATCCATCGGATTCCCGCGACCCTCACCAGGTCATCGGTCCACCTTGTGGGAGGCTTTACATAGTTCCATGGTTTTACAGAAAAAGGAAATTGTGTGAATTACGCCTATACAAAGTTTGGCTTGAAAAGTGTTAAACATCAAACGGTACTTCTTAGATTTGACAGACTGTAGGTACTGACATCCTTATAGAATTCCTATAAAATTATTGATGTAACAGATTCAATTTGGTCTCTGTAACTACAGAACCTTCCCACTACAAATATTAACCAGTGCAATTTGATCTCCAATTTATATGACACGTACATCGCATAGAGTCCATTTCAGCTTGTCTGAATCAATCCAATCAAATACTCCAGTATGAGTTGAACTCTCTGTTACATTACAGTAATACCTACTCAGATATCCTTCTACATCGGTCGTATCTATTCCAAAACGGCCAGTTTATGTAGATCTTTCGTTATATGATATAACTGCGTTCCTTCGTATCTTGGTGTCTGGTTCATTTGGCCAGTTTTCGTTGGTCTTTGTGTAGGTTGATACTATTAGCATCAAGAGATTTTCGTAAAATGGTAGGTGCAATATGCAAGGAGGTATAATGGTTACAGATTTCAGTATGAATTCAGACGCGATCGAACGCACATTGCGGTGTTTTTCATAAAGATTTTTAAACGCAGTGATTTTGCGTTTTAAAGACTTTTGAATTAAAAGTAGTGCTTTTCTGAGTAAGATTTAATTTTGTGCTTTTTAGTAAATTCGAAAAAATAATATTTTTAAATTAAAAATGATAGTTTAAAAGATATTTTGTGAGGTTAAATTTTATTTAGTGTTGTAAGTATGTACCTTTTTATGAAGTTGGCAAAATATTTTTTAAAGCTAACCCAATAGGACGAACTTTTGATCCGTATTTTTTTTATTTTAAACCTTTTTTTATTTATTGTTAAAAGTTTCTGTTATTAAAATAGATGATACACTTATATGCCTTACCAGCTTCTGCTAGCAGCTCAGCCCGCGTAAAATTAGGTTTTTCCATACATAAATTTTGGACACCCATTTCATCCCCTTAGGGGTGGAGTTTCGTAAAATCCGTTCTTAGCGGATTTCTACACCCTATAAGGAACCTACCTGCCAAATTTTAAGTTTTTAGGTGTTATAGTTTCTGAGATTTCGTGATTAATCACTGAGTGGTATTTCGCTTTTATATACATAGAGTTATAAAACAATAAACTTCAAATATGCACACGTAATCGCGAAGCGCGGTTAGTCGTAGGTTATTTAAGGAAACCTAACAAATTAACGATATTGGTGTACATTAGTAACTGCACAATAATTTATTGCGTTGTTGTATTTATGTTAAACTAAAATGGAACAGCATTTGAACTTAGAACGTAAATTCAAACAAATGGAGATACGACCTAAACGATTTAGCTACATTAGAATAGATAACACAACATACTTAATTTGGAACGGGATTAAATCCAGCAGGAATTAATGAAAGAATACAAATTATATCTGTCTTTATAGTTTGACCAAAATGACACTATGCAATCACAAATCTTTGCTTTTTTGCTGTTAAACAACATCTCCTGTTCTGGGTGGTGCGATTAGAACCCACCCGTGTTCCTTCAGTTGCCCTTTGCGTTCCAAGGCTGTGGTGACTCATTCAAACCGACACGTAGCTTAACAAAAAGAAACTTGCCTTCAAAAAGAGTTTCAGAAGAATTTCGAAAAGGAGATCATCCATTTTGGTCCAAATTCCAAAAGTACCAAGAAAAAAAAAACATAACCTGTTAGAACATGACCCCGTAAACCTTTTTTATTATCGCACCAAAACTGTGGGACCATTGCCCTTGGTACTATTTGAGTTTTTAAAAAAAAAAAGCTTGCATACATTTTCGGTAAAATGAATTTTGTAAAAACAAAGAGTTAGAGCTTGAAAGATAGCTGCCGTTTAGCGCCACACAATGTGGTGACCACCCCTCCGCTAGCCACTGAACGCCCGCCCCACCTCGAACACCTTACTTTAGTTCCAAATGCAACGCGTTTGATAGTGTATCACTCCGTCGCAATTGATCACTGACTGGAAGAAAGTGAGCAAAAGACATAAGAGACAAGATCTACCATGTTACCTCAGTTAGATTCCATCCCCGATTTCTTGAGTCTCAGTCCTTTACGTATCACGTACGATCCGTCCTGAATGATTGATCAAGGGAGATTCCAGTGACTGAAGACCATTGCTGAAAACTCCCGGACGATGTTATGGGTTCTGAAAACAGAAAAGAACGTAGCCATCCGTCCCTGCCACGCAAACAAAGCTCACATGCGCACACAGCACAGTGAACAACACAGCAGCGTTCCGCGCGCTGGAACAAAATGCTTAGCGAGCTGAAGCCCACTAACCTCGCCTTCAAGCATCTTCAGTTGACTATTGGACATAGGCCTCCCCAAATATCGCCACAACAAACGGTCCTGTACGTCTCGCATCCATCGGATTCCCGCGACCCTCACCAGGTTAACGCTCCACCTTGTGGGAGGCTTTCCGATGCTGTGTCGGTAAACTTGGTTCTCCTGCGCATATCTTCATTCCTGATGCAATCAGGCAAGGAAACTCCGAGCATAGACCTTTTTCCGTTGCCCTTTGGGTGACTTTAAGCGTTCTGATGAGGTGAGATGAACGCTTGCCTAGAAGTAACCTATTCACTCTTGGCATTAAGACCTCCAGGCATCTTAATCCGCCAGCGTTGAATTGGTCTGACGAGTGTTTTCGTGTCCTATTCGCCAGGATCGTGTGTTTGCGACTGGATACTCGTTCTCGTTTAGTTCTTCAATTCCCATAGCTGACAGAAGAGCTAACGAGATGGAGTATTTGGTCGTGGATGTGCGACCTGGCGAAATAAACGAGAGAATGTTTGTATAATGTATTGCTATCATTGCCTAGACGATAGTTTCCAAGCATACACCAGAGCGTAAGGTTTTGATACGCGGTGCGTGCTAACAATAGACAATCGCGTCTTATGTTACACACGCCATATTTAATAACATCTTTATACGATTCGTTATTCTTTCAGACATCGTTTTTGTAAACTTGTTACTTACATACTATCGTCCTGTATGATTTGTTTTACGGTGACAACTGATTTGTTCATTGATTGATTTTCAGCCAGATTTTTTTTGAAGAAAATCATCAAATAATTTCTCCCTTTTAGCATAACATAGCATAATCAGCCTTATAATGTTCCCACTGCTGGGACTCAGGCCTGCTCTGCAGGAAAGGGAATGGGCCGTAATCCACAACGTGGCCCCAGTACTGATTGATACATGTCTTTGAATTTTTGCTTAAAAAACATCGTCAGGATATCGGCGTATCCTGACGATGTTTTCTTTCTATTTCTCCCGTTCTACTAGATTTCACGTATCCTGTCCCAATTCCTACATGTAATTGGTTTCTATATAATTATTAGTTCAAGCTTCTTACAATTCTTTGCAATCATTATACAAGACAGCAGTATCAATCCAGTTGCATGTAAGATATTGCATGTTAGTTATTGCCAGACAACATCCGTCGCCACCCCCTCCTTTCCTGCAGAGGTGTGTGGGTCTACTCTTATCAAAACGCTGGCGTCAAAAGCATTCGCTACCGCGTCCACTATTATAATATTAACTTTCACGCTTTACTAAAATATCCAGCACTGGTCTAAGCTTACCTATAATTCCGTATTGTAATAACATATAAATCATCATACTAGCTTTTACCCAACAATTTCATACGCGTGAATGTCGGTTATAGTGGACGTCTAAACCAGATGAAAAGTAGACTATATCCTTTCTTAGCGTTCAAGCTTACTCCGGACCTCATAAAAATCGGTTCAGCTGTTTAACCGAATAAATTATTTTCACATTTATAATGTTTGCATTGGAATTATTCGATCTCTGCACCGAATCTCTTTTAAGTTTTAATTACAGTAAATTCGACACATAATGAACCATATTCGTGTCGAAACTTTAGTAGATCCTAGGAGAAACATTTCTATATCATAACCTACTATAGACACAAACAACCCCTCCCATTATTCCCAGCAAACCCTATTAAAATCTCCAGCAGTCTACCCTTATCTCCGTAGTCGGAAGTGTCTCGACAACTACCGTGCTGTGTTTACAGTAGCCGGGCATTGTCTCATTGTTGAGAACGTAAACTAACGTCATGTCGTTGTGAGATGAGGATTTGACGGGGAGACTTCCAGTGTGTCTGGTTGTGAATTTAATTGATGTGGCAGTTTTGGGCGTGACTGAACTGGGTTTTGGTGGCTGGTACCGGGACTCTTTAGGGAAAACCTTGTCTTCTGTTTAGTGAGTTTACCATCACGCCTAGCATTTTCTTTTTTATCTTCATCAGCACTTGTAACGACCCCGACTTATGAGTTGTAGATCGCGAGTTCAAACCCAGCCAGGCGCATTACTTTGTGTAATTTATTTCATCACCACTGCTCTCAAAACGATGAAGGAAAACGTCGTGACGAAACCGGCATTACCTAGTACCAAATATTCAACATGTGACATCGTCGGATCGAAGGATTACGTCCCATTTCCTCTTTTGGAGAGGAGGCCTGAGTCCCAGCAGTGGAAACATTCTAAGGCTGATTATGCTTATGCTTACCTATTGAGTAGCGTAATTAGAGACACAATAGAAAGACAATGACCGAGCAAACGCCGGCGTTCGCTCGGGGTTTAATGAAATAACTACTATACGTACTAACGCTTTACGTTTTGACTGTCTCTTTCAAAATTATTGGGTCATGTCTTGTATAGGTGTGGCCCGTCATGGCAAATACAATAAAATAAAATTTGTACTAGGTTAAGCTTTCTATCCCTCTCCTAGAGAGGAGGCCTGAGTCCCAACAGTACAGTTCAGTAACATTATAAGGCCGACTATGCTATGCTATGCTAAGCTTTCTATGGGTCTATGCCACCCGAAATAAAGATACTAATTTTATTATTATACACCTGTTTTACTTATTTAGTTACAAATGATTCGCATAACGCGAATATAAATTCCGATCGGCTATAAAACGCACTGATAGTTGTAATATAAACAGAAAAACAAACAAATGCGTGAAACCAGACGATATCATAGTGCGTAGTGGAAGATTTACACAACTTACAGGAAGCAAAAATGAAGGTTGTGGATTCAAATACTTTGTTATCCCGAAATATGTATTGATAAAAAAATTAAATGCTAGTCTAGTATTCGCTTCTTGAAGTTTCCTAATTGTTAGCAAAATAAATTAAATTTGATATAACTCGAACTTCGTATTCAAAAACGTTATCTGAATTATTGTTTTTCAGTTCCGCATTCTAGTACATTTTCTTTGATCTATAGTTTGAAAAACCTGACGCTCTATTAATTATTACGTTCTTGCTAGAAAATATTCAAATTATTTGTATATATTTCCCTAATTTTATTAAATTAAATTTAAACGATGTGTCAGTCATAGTTTTTAGTAAACATTTACCATTTCACATTATAAACAAGCTTGTATTCCAATAAACTAAAAATGACACAAACATGTATTTAGTTTTATACATGAAACGAGACATCAAAAAACTCACAAAATCAACAACACTGGTAAACCCTAATCATTAAAACACTTGTTGAAAAACAAAATAAACGTCGAATGAAAACTGAAAAACAGCAATAATATTTACACTGAATGTTTTGCTGCGAACTAGGCAATGTAAGAAGACGTACATTTTGTAAGAGACTAAATATAGATGGAGGTGATAAAATATTATTTTGCACGCTCAAGTGACATAATGTATCAATAAAATTTAACAAATTGCCGCCAGAGCTGATAAATGAGGATTTCAACGGAAGTGATGGTCAAAATGTTAAGCTCTAGGAAACTTGTGAGTTACATCTTACATTGTAAAAACATTATGTCATTTGTGGGGGTAGCCTCTAAAACGACGTTGTAATTTATGATACAGAGTTAGCATTCACAGAAACATTGCGATATTCAGATAAGATTTGGTTGAACCTGAGAGAAACAGGTGGGTTGAAATGAATGCGGAAGATGAAGCACTGGATGTCGTGGCGCAACGTGGGAACAAATAACAATTTATACAGGCTGAGATAATTTTTGGGAACCTGAAAGTGGAAGCAGGAGGGAAAACAACTTGCAAGTGAGAGAAAAAACAAGGAAAAAAATATACTTTATGAAAATCAGAAATTAAATTTTCATGAACAGGATACTATTCTAAAGTCGAACGAAGAACCATCTATAAAAGCCTATACAAAAAAATATGACAAAGATTTGAACGAAGAAGAATAAATAGTCCAGTTCGATGTCTCCAAAATCTTGTCATTGACACCATACAAGATTGGCACAATGCCAGGACATCAGCCGAGCATGCACCGCCGTGCTTTAGACATTCGCAGACGCGACTAACTCTCATTCTAGACGCATATTTTGTTCAAATAATCAGTTTGTACTGCTGGACGGGCTGGTTGAATGATGCCCCAGATTCCATGAACACTGTGAGAATAGATGGAAAAAAATACAGAATAATTTAAGGAAAGGCAAATCCATCAAACAGATCAGTGATTGATGCTTTGACAGTTAGGAAAGGAAACAGGCTGAAAAGGTGAATACTAAAGTGATGGCTTCTAGAGATTTATGGATGTATCGATGATTATCCTAAAATTGGGATATGGTAAGAGAACAGTATAAGAGTATGTTATATTATAATTTATATTGGATCTGGTTTTATTCTGTCTGAGAATCAAGCTGTTACACTTCTTAAATTTTCAAAACATCCAAACCTATAATTTCTGAACATTTAAATATTCGTATTATTTTTTCTACGAAACTTCATTAACAAGAAACAGCTGGATTTTCCCCTAAATTGTCTTAAAGACATCCGTATCCTATTTCGAAGTAGACCATCTGTTTTCAAAAACACTAAAAATAACTTGATTGATTCTTATTAGTTTCTCAAGTTGCTTTAAATGCCCTTTGCGATAGACATTAATGCATTTATAGAATTCGAAATCGCTTAAAAAGAAATATACTATTGATAGGCTCGCTCTTGACCACTATCTAACCTGATAGAAAGAGACGATGTGGACAACGATGGAGCACGTTTACTTAGAAGTTAGCTATTCACTCTTGACTTAAAGGTCCCCGGTTTGTAGCTATCAGGAAACAGACTCCGGCAGAGAATTCCAGTCTTTAGCTGAAAATATTTCAAAGTTGTTTTTTGTTGTACACAATTTTACCTTACTGTGTTTTTGACCCTAGCATCCAATTTGTACCTTAAAATAACTTTGTTGCGGTGGCAGACATTTATGCATCTCATGGGACACATTGAGACTCCGTTCTACCCTCTTTGGTCCTCCACCTTTTTACGATGTTGTTCTTTGATTTCTCAAACGTCATCAAATCTATTCCGTAGGTTATCAGATTTTGTTCCATTACTTTTTCCCATATCAATAAACTTAATCAACTACATGTACTCTAGGGATTAGCCAAAAAAGTGTGCACTTACACCGGTGATAACATTAGATACGGACAATTTTGACTGACATCGTTTATGGAAAAATACAAAACCTGCGTAGTTGATTTCATTGATTTACACTTTTTTTTACCTCTGACGTAGTTTTGACTAGTGCTCCCTTGAATATACTCTCGTTTGTAATCCTTTGTGTTCGCAGCAGAGTGTCTATGACGCAAAGGGAATCTAACTCTTCTTGAACGTCAAATTAGATGTCAATAAATCTCACGTTGCTGGCAATTTGTAAAACCCTTCCTCAGCCCGTCTATCTTAATCGTCGTTCTCCGCATCTTAAGTCAATTCATCGTAAACTATATTGATTGACGGACACTTTCGGCGTTCAAGCCTTTATTTCTTTATTGAATTCAAAGGAATTTGCTTCAGCTATTTAGCTAAAGTACTTATAATAACATCTTGTTGCTCATCAATGAGACCTTGATGTATTATTTCAGTTTATTTATCATTTGTATTCAGATTTTATTAATGTTGGATCTGTTCACTTCAAGGTTTACCTCCTTCATCTTCATTTCTCATATATAGATACGTGACAAGGGTTACTAATTCCCACTTCAAAATCAAGACATTAATTATATTCCTCCCCCATATAAATTACTGTTTACTATTTAAAAACGTGACCGGGTTAATAGAATCATCGAGGTTGATTCTTCTTAATTTCTTAAACATGTGACAATTTTTCAGTAATTTCCATGAGATCAAGATATTAATACTTTTTCTTGTTAGTCGCATGTTTACCATAGAAACGTGACTAAGACAAAATTTCCGTATTTCCATCCTCATTACATCGCTGTTTTTCAATAAGTGTCTAAAAGCCATAAAACATTCACAATTTGGTTCCGAATATCTAGACTATGTCGAATGTTGGAACAAATTCGCAGAACGAGTACTTGTGTACGGCTAATTATTTCATCACGAGCTGGTCGACGCAAATAGTCGCCAGGTCAGATGCTAGGCCCGTGGGGACCTGGAACTTATCGTTTAGATGATATTTGGAGAGTTTAAATTGTGTAACAAAGTTTTGCAAGATCAATGCTCGCTCACAGCGAAACATGATGAAAAGAAATTTTATTTCTATATCTGGTATAGAAATGTAGCGAATTTGGAAGCCAACGTTGAATTAGTCCTACAAAATGTACTTCAAAACTCATTGGATCCAACGCTTATCTACATGTAAGCATCATCAAAATAATAAACATCCTGCTGCCATCAACATCGAGAAGGAAGGAAACAGATTCGGAACGCTGTGACGTTAGATTTGTAATAAAATTTATTAATTATAACCAATTTTGTTTGATGATGAATTGCAGTGAACCATTTCAGAATATACGTGAGCTTGAAAGGTCGACGGCCAAATTATCGGAGAGATTTATTCGCAAACGAAGAGGGTGTACTTCTTTATCCTTTGATCATTTGCCAATACAGGCTACTGCACTAATAAACGAAAATAAAAATCGATTTTAATTACTCTGTCCTTGATATAAAATAAATTTTATTTTTTTGTTACCAACGATATATTGAACCAACGGTTTGATATTCCGAATCGTTCTATACTTTTTGTTCTGCTATTATTTCAAGCTATTTATGCTGGTCCGGAATTTTGCAGTGGGTGCCATGTCCGCCTGCCATTCATGAATTCTTGTTTTTTGTAAATAAAACACATTTTAGGTGCCCTAAAATCTCGTTTGAAAATCGTTCGCATAAATCTTTCTTTCTGCAACGGTAGCGTTTGTTACTTTTTTTAATAATATAAACTAGTGCTTGACTGCGATCCCATCAGGCAGTGATGCAATCGTTGATGGTGAGGCGCACTAGTTTATTAAGAGCTTATTTTTTATTCTAGCCTTGAAGACACCTAAATTGTAATTGGACGGAAAGACTGCAGCAGGCAAATCAGAGACTGTATTAAAGTGGTCTTTTCAATGTTTAGTTATAAAAATTCAAGACCAGCAGTCCGTTAACGTTCATTATGAACCATCGACCTCCCTCATAGACCTCGTCGACAAACGCCCGAACCAGGATGTCATCATAATCACACGAGTGCTTTGTTGATTCACATTTGTCTAGTTTTTGCTCCCGCATCCCACCTGATCACTCAGTACAATTACGTAACAACATGACTCAAAAGCGAGTTTGTTTACGAATCTTCCAATAACAGCTTAATTTCAGCACGAGATTAGTCTCCCATCAATTCGTGACAGCCTTGTTTGAAAGCTGTCAGAGTGACGTGCTTTTGCGCGGGAAACCGACGCGATGCGGCTCGCTGTACATCTTTGACCCATTCCCGAATTCTATTCTCGTAGCCTGTAATTAAATAAAATAATATTTATTAGAGGCGACGACATGATTCATATTTTCGAATATAATTTTCCAAGAGTTCAGTGTATGACAAAGGTTTATTTATATGAGTGCCATTAATCTTACCCTGAATTTGATACGTTCATTTTGAACTGGGAATAATTTTAGCAATACTAATGGTTGGCATTGATCTTCCGCGCGTTAGATTTATAAAGCGACCTCCGTGACTTGATAATATTATAATCTAACCTTTCTTCCTGTTTATAAGAACGGTTCCAAATTTTGTTGATGACAGTTATATTTGCTTTTTATTCAATTTTAATACCGCGGCCTTTTATATCATCTTCAAAAAGTTAAATAATTTTGCTAATCTTTATTTTATTTTTGTCATATCTTCGCAATCTGCTTCAAATCTTTCCGTGTTTCCGTTAGTTTTTTTTTTTCTTTCTTTCCATCGAACGGCTTGGTCCACTAAGTTATACAAGTCAATGAAGGCTCACCATCGGTGTCAAGTGGGGCTAGGCTCGCGGAAGTCGCTCGGCTCTCGAAGCCGTACAACGCAGCTATCATAATTGTAGGTACGTCTTGTGACGTATGGATTCCTTGTTGTGTAGTTGTGTCATCAGTTCCTGGGCTATTGTAAGTTATCTGGCTGTTTATTGATTGCTTGTCTGTCTTGAAGGTTGAGAGAGAGTTGATGCGACTCTGTTGGATCTTGATAGAAATTGTCCGCTTTGATTTTGTAGAAACGGTTTCGATTAGATTTGATAAATAAATCTTTATATTAGCTTCGATAGTAACACCAAGTATTGCCATGAAATTTTAAGTGACAGACTAAATTAATTGATATCCCAAAACGGTCAAACTGGTCAATGTATCTAAACAATGCTATCTACATTGAGATTGCCCTGTGCTATCCGTTAGGTATACACTTGTGTTTTTATATTGTCTCATGCTCATTATGAAGTGTAAAATTAGGTATCACGCTGGAACAGCTGAACAAATTTCAATTATCTTGATACACGGGTAGATAAGGTCCTAGGACAGCAATTTTTATCTCGGGAGTATGTCCCTTTAGGATAATTTTCTACTATCGCGCGAAGCCGCTATCAGCAGTTAGTAAAATATAAAACAAAGCTACTTCAATGACCATTAGGCTACTTCTAGGCAAGCGTGCTCCATCGTCGACCACATTATCGCTTACCATCAGGTGAGATGGTGGTCAAACGCGAGCCTATCATTAATAAAAAATAAAAAAACTCACAATCAATCCATTCGTCGTAGTCTTCCATCTTTCATCCTAATTAAAGGAAAAATCCACTCTCATACCAGTTTAAACCCCCTGAGCTAATTGATGTGCGCAAACAGTGGAGCAGCCACCCATCCCAGCCGCGCCCTGTTGACCCGGCGATTTATGCGCACATACGACCGACCTGAACCTACGGCAATGACATACGGCGACAAACACCGTAAGAACACCATAAGGCAAACAAATGCTTCGCTTGTTAATATCTCTGCTGTGGTGTCTTGGTTTGTGGGGTTATTTAGGACTGTTCTAATAGTGTGAAGATTCTTCAAAAACTCTATCATCACAGATGCGTACAGAGTATATTAGGGGAAGTTTGAAAGTGGCGCCAGTGACTGAAAAGTTGAAAGGGAATCGTTTGTCTTGGTATGGTCATGTGAAGAGGAGGGATGAAACGCATGTTACTAAAAGAGTTATGAGTTTACATATGGATGGATGGAGAGGGAGAGGGAGATCAAAGAAAAGATGGATGGATTGTGTGAAGAGTGATATGAAAGAAAAGGAAGTTAGTGATAGCATGACGAGTGACAGGGCAGAATGGAAGAAAAAAAACGTGTTGCGCCGACCCCAAATAACACGGGACGAGGGCAGGAAGATGAAGATGATGATCACAGATACGTACGGCGATGCGCCACCGGTACATGGTGGACATCCCACCCATACGTACAAAGCGTTTCGGGGACACATTCATTGTACGTACAGCTAGGGAGTGGAAATCTCTGCCGGAGCCAATGTTTTCTGATAGCTACAAGCTGGCAAGCGTGCTCCATCGTCGAACATATTATCGTTTACCATAGGTGAGATAGTGGTCAAACTTTTTTTGAGTTACCCTTTTTTGGCTTATGAGGGCATTAGATGGGATGATTTTAGTCTGGATTATTTTAATGGGTCCCGACTGTTGCAGTCAATATGTTCCGTATTAGAATTTATTATTTGTTTTATTTAAATTGGTTTTTACGCTACTGGACTAAACTTGTTTTTTTTCTTTTTAGTTTTTATTTAAAGTTATTTTTTACGCAGTCGGGTTTTTTTATTTTTTTTATAAACTCATCTCTCTTTCGATCGCAGTCAAGCACTAGTTTAAAAAAAAAGAATGATTAAGCTGTATTTTTAAATCCCTTAATATCCGTGTGGTGAGCTGACATGGTCCAACAACTTTCCTCATTGAGATTCTTGACTGCGCTTGTCTCAAGTTTTCTCGTTCACCTGGTCACCTCACTCACATGGCCAGAGTTAACAATGGTGTGTCTTTATGCGTTCCACTTGTATGGGGTGGCACTCCCCATGACGTCAGCTCACCTTCAAGGCTCCTTGGTAGGGTGGTATTTCTAGTTTTATGATTTGGTACGGCTGTGATTGGTAGAGTGGTATTTTTGGTGTGATTGGTTACCTATTAAAAATTGAGTGTGATTGTAATTGGTGGTTATAAATTGTTTTTAGGGTTCCGTACCTCAAAAGGAAAAACGGAACCCTTATAGGGTCACTTTGTTGTCCGTCTGTCTGTCTGTCAAGACCCTTTATCCCGAGAATGCGTGGAGGTATCGAGTTGAAATTAAAATCATATCCTTAGGTCTGCGGTCCCGTCAAGTTGTGAAAAAATCAAACTTCTAAGTTAACGAAAGAAATAGATACGGCCGTTTATGTCGCAAAATGCGTGTATTTCTACACAAGGGAATCAAAATTCATAGGGTAATTCTCGTTGACCCAGAATCCTGAAATTTGGCATAAAGCAAGGTCTTATAGCACAGGTATAGGAATAAATCTGAAAATAGTAAATTTATTGTTGCGTCAAAAAAAAATTTTTTTTTGTTTTGGTAAAATCTTAGAGACTCGATTCGGGAATTGAACTATTTACATAGGTGAGTTTGTACGGAACCCTCAGGGCGCGAGTCCGACTCGCACTTGTCCAGTATTTTCTTATTGAGGTGGGAAATCATCTAATGACTTCTCTCGCTATAGTGTAGATCGGGACTTTTACTGTCTAAAACCACACCTACATATTATGTTCCTTCAGTTACCCCTTGCGTTCTAGGACCTCGGGTTACCTGGTCGAAGGAGTAGTATATGGCCATTTCTACTAATATGCCTGAAATTGTTCAAAGGGGCATAACAGCAGTACTACATCTAAGATTGTCATCATCAAAGTCGTGTCTGAAACTTTCTCCATCGTAATCCAAAATATTGTGAGAATGTCTTTCACCTGTTTTCAAGTAAATCAGTAAAGTTTTTGTCAAATGCCGCTATATTGGCACTTCAGTTCGGTTGATTGCTTACATTAGCTAATTAAACAATTTGACAACACAATGTTTATGAAGTATTAAAACAGAACACTTGAAACTTACTGATCAACTCACAATTAGATCCACATTCCTTACTCATCTTTAAAGAAAACCCACGGAAGCGATTCAAATAACCCATTCAATGGGTGCACGTAATTTCTATTTTACCTCTTCAAATATTATAATAACTTGCCAATACGTCAATATCGCACAATCGATGGCATCCATCACGTCACATGCGACCCTCAAGCTCTAATGTACACCCTTTCTGAAATAGCGTAGCGATATAAGACTGCGTTCTAATTCAATGGTCCAGTTTGTCAGTAGAGGTGCGCAGAATGTGTCATTGAATTGAAAAGATATGTACATATCTTTTGTCCATAGTGAAGTATATCACTCTTTTAGTTCAGTAGTTCATTTAGTCCAATGGCTCAGCTCTTATCTCATCGCTGGTTTTCGTAGGTTACTTCATCGATCAGTGCGATGTTTTCGACTCTTTATAGTTCAGTAGTTCATTTAGTCCAATGGATCGTGCGGTGTTTTCGATTGCTGAGAACTGCGAACGAGATTTTGTTTTGGCTGCGATGAAATACATTTTTTTTTAATGTTACTGTGAATAACAGATTTCCCTTCATACTTTTATTCAAGCTTAGGACTGACAATCTAGATTATTTTTAAATATTTATTGAATTATGTACCTATATAGAATTATTATTTAATTATGTAGGTATTTTATTTTAATTGATAAGTATAGATAGGTAATGAACGCTAATTAAATAAAAATGTCAATCTAGACTGGCGTATTTAAAAATCTGATATATTTACAATGATTTGAATAAATACATATTTATAACCGAACATATATTTAAATACATATACAACGCGGCCCCGGCCGTGTTCGGTTTAGTTCTAGTTCGCGCGCATCGCGTCGTTCCCCGCTGCGAACTACGTGAACTACTGAACTAAAGATATGTTTGTATTGGAACTGGACTAGTGAAGGAAGAACTAAACGCAACTGAAGTAGTCCAGTTGAAGGATTCATTCGCGAACGACACATGACTATTTGTCAGTCGTACCGCGATACTCGAGTGGAACGCACGACTCGATTCTCGCGTTTCCAAATCGATCATCGTATCGAGCGGACACTGTCGGATATCGATGGTCTTCTAATTGTTTCTCGATAAAAGTGTTTACTTTTTAATCTACGGCAGTGTTAGTAATATGTAATTATTATTTTAGTTTTAACGTCTATTGTGTGGGCGATGTTTTGAATCTGGACGTTCGTCTATTGTTTTTTTTTTTTTTTTTTGTGGATTTCGTACCTATGATAGGTTAGTGTGTATTGATTTCTTAATAAATTATAATGATTAGAGCATCGGACAAAACTTTATTCTTCAAACGTTCTTAATATTGATGTTTTTACCTCGATTGTTAGGAATATTATACAGTATACATAATAACGTAACATATAAAGCTGAAGGCAGAGGTAGACAAATTGAAGGTTTCTGAACCACTCATCGAATTTTGCTCTCCGATTTCCGAGATAGACCGTCCTCATACTAACTGACTATTATACAGTAATAAAGACATGATATTAGATTGACGATACATTAAATCTTCACAGTGTAGGCATCTGTTTTGTATGAGCTGATAGTTGGACAATAATAGCTTGCATACCTGCGCCGGTCACTCAGTAGCGTGCTGAAGAACGATTAGTGGAAATATCTCAATAATTTCGACCATGTCTTGAAATAGCACATTTTTTTTAAATGATATAAACCATTGTTTGACTGCGATCCCACCTGATGATGGTAAGCAGTGATGCAATCATCATCATTATCATCTTTTCAGCCGAAAGACGTCCACTGTTGGACATAGGCCTCCCCCAAGCGCCGCCACAACGACCGATCCTGTGCTTCTCGCATCCACCGCACTCCCGCGACCCTCACCAGGTCGTCGGTCCACCTTGTGGGAGGCCTTCCAACGCTGCGTATGCAATCGTTGATAGTGAATCGCAATAGTGAATTAAGAGCCTATTTACTCTTGGCTTAGGTATATAGGATACTTTTTATCCCGGAAATATGTTTCCTTGGGGCAACTTTCTACTATCACGCAGGCGAAGGCACTGGCAGCAACTTGTGATATAATAAAGTTGTTTTTTTTTTTTTAGTTTTGTTTGCATCTGGATCGCCTCATCATCATCTTCCTGCCCTTGTCCCGTTTTATTTGGGGTCGGCGCAACACGTTTTTTTCTTCCATTCTGCCCTGTCACTCGTCATGCCATCAGAAACTTCCTTTTCTTTCATATCACTCCTCACACAATCCATCCATCGTTTCTTTGGCCTCCCTGTCCCTCTCCATCCATCCACATGTATACTCATAACTCTTTTAGTAACATGCGTTTCATCCCTCCTCTTCACATGACCATACCAAGACACGATTCCCCTTCAACTTTTCAGTCACTGGCGCCACTTTCAAACTTCCTCTAATATACTCATTTGTCACCTTATCTATTCTCGTCACACCACACATGCATATCTGGATCGCCTGATTATGAAAATTCTGTAATAGGTGTTTTATCTCGGAAAATACACGGTTCCTATGAGATTAAAAATATAGCGCAGTCGCAGGAAAAGGCTTTGCTAATTATTTTCTGCATACCTTTGCAGTAATGTGTAGGAGGTTTTAACAGCCGGGTATGCATGACATCAGCTCCAAAATGAATTTATTATTATTTAGAATTGTTTCAAATGGTTTTACGGTTGTGTAACTGCAGCAATAACTGATTTTGAGTGGTCTTCAGATGGTTTAGTAATATCTGTTGAGCTAGCCCGTAATGATACCTCTGTATGTTACTTGAGCGTTTCCTATTCAAAATCAAAGTATGATAACGTCATCAGAATCTTGACGATGACAAAACTATTTAGGTGGCATTATACTTAATGCTCAATTATTTTTCAATAAACTTATTCGAAAACTCGCTCTTATCCCTACCGCTTTTAATCACGCAATTTACTGTTTTTCGCACTAGTGCGAAAAATTGTGCATGCTTGCTCGCGCCACAATTTTACTACATTTATTATATCAGGCTGGGTGCTAAGCGACCCCCACGAATCGCACGTCAAACCCCATTTATTTATGTCTTTGTAAGAGTATTGAGAACGTCGATTGATACACGTGGAAATTTGTCACTGCAACTCTCGGCTTCCTAACGATGCCGCATCTGTCGTAATGACAAACTTTCTCCACTTGTATCAAAATGTACTAAGTAAGTGTATTGTATTCCACAATGTACATGCTTAGGTGGTAAGTGAAACATTTATTAGACACAACCGTGGACCCTATTGGGCACTGCCTAGACAATAATAAAGCGTGAAAAGGACTTACAAACTAACTTATTCTAAGTACAATTTTATTTAGCATTTTATCATTTTAATTATTAAACAATTTATTGCCTCTCGTTGACTTAGCAAGGATTTCCAATTGGACAATCTGGTTTTGGGTTTTTCCTTCAGGAAATTCAGGGTGGGAACCCGAATTCGGGGTTTGTGGGTTCAGTAGGAATAGTCTAGCTCGCCCTCTATCATTTGGGACTGACCGAAACATCTATATGTCCGTGAGTGTGTCCGTGGCCTCACAGGGAGCCCTAACAGAATACCAGCACTGCGTTAGTTTTCGTTTTAAATATCGCAGCGTATGCTGAGTTAGGCGCCTTTTTGGCTATTTGAAAAATAAACTCGTATAAGTACATGTATTTTTCGATCTGCCAAATAGGGTTTCAATTCTCTGCCTCGCGGTCCGCGTCTGTATCGGCGTCAAATAGATCTAATTGACAAAGGTCAGATGGGCGTTAGATAAGTGCTCTCGGTGCAAAATTCTTATATTGAGTTAGTCTCGTATATGACCTTTTGAATATTTTGTCATAGGACAGGGAAGATGGCTACTTCGGGAAATTTTCGAATATGAGGTTGGACGATATTGAGAAAAGTTTATAATTGCAAATTAGCATAGTATAACCAGCCTTATAATGTTCCCACTGCTGCGACTCAAGCCTCCTCTTTAGGAGAGGGTTTGGCTATAATCCATTACGCGGGCCCAGTGCAGATTGGTGGATGTCACATGTCTTCAAATTTTCGGTTCTAGGACCAGGGTAAGCGTCAGGACCCCTGGACCACTAGCGATATTTGATGTTTAGAGAATACCAAAATTAACTACCTTTTTGCTACTATTTGGTACCTACCTTCAAATATTTGGTACCTCTATTGACAGCGAGAAAACGCCAGAAGAAAGTGGCCAGACATTCTGACGTCAGGATGTCTGGACCATTTTTTTTTTTCATGGTTCTAGACAACACAGCTAATTTATCTTTTTGTAAATATTTACTACCTTTTTAGTACCTCAACATATATTTTTTTCAAATTTTTTTAGCATACTTGAAAAAAGTTAGATGTGAAATATTTTTTTCAAAATGGATATTTATTTTTCCACATATGCCATGAGATATCTGATGTTTAAAAAATACCAAAATATACTACCTTTATGCTACTACTTGGTCCCTAACGTCAAATACTTAGTACCTCTATTAACAGCGAGAAAACGCATGAAGAAAGTGTCATCAGGTTGTCTGGACCATTTTTTTATTTTCATGGTTCGAGACAACACAGCTAATTTATCTTTTGAAAAGTATTTACTACCTTTTTAGTACCTCACCATATATTTTTTTTAAATTTTTTTAACATACTTGAAAAAAGTTAGATGTGAAATATTTTTTTCAAAATGGATATTTATTTTGCCACATATGCCATGAGATATCTGATGTTTAAAAATACCTCAATACACTACCTTTATGCTACTGCTTGGTCCCTAACGTCAAATACTTAGTACCTCTATTAACAGCGAGAAAACGCATGAAGAAAGTGTCATCAGGTTGTCTGGACCATTTTTTTTCATGGTTCGAGACAACACAGCTAATTTATCTTTTGAAAAGTATTTACTACCTTTTTAGTACCGCAAAAATTTTTTTTTTCAGCTTTTTTGGCATACCTGAAAGATGTTACGTGTATTTTTTTTTCAAATTGGATATTAATTTGCCATAGATGACTTGAGATATACGAGGTTTAGAAAATACCAAAATACACTACCTTTATGCTACTATTTGGTACCTAACGTCAAATACTTAGTACCTCTAATGACAGTGAGAAAACGCGTGAAGAATGTGGTCACTTGGTCAGACATTCTGACATCAGGATGTCTGGACCATTTTTTTTTTTCATGGTTCTAGACAACACAGCTTATTTATCTTTTTGTAAGTATTTGCTGCCTTTATAGTACCTGAATTATTTCGACCTATGAAAAAAAAAGATGTGTTGCCATACCGATGTCTTACCGTTATTTTTACGCGTTTATTGACTGAGCAAAAAGTAGTAAATGTTGGTATTTTATAAACATAAAATATCTCATGCTGTCTATGTAGCTAATTACATATCCATCATGTTTTTTTTAATGCGTTACATTTTTATAGAACGACAAAAAAAAATTGAATTATATGTGTACTAAAAAGGTAGCAAATACTTACAAAAAGATAAATTAGCTGTTTTGTCTTGACCATGAAAAAAAAATGGCCCAGACATACTGATGTCAGAATGTCTGACCACATTCTTCACGCGTTTTTTCGCTGTCAATAGAGGTACTACGTAAGTGTTTGACGTTAGGTACCAAGCAGTAGCATAAAAGTAGTGTATTTTTTAAACATCATATATCTTATGTCATATCATATGGCAAATTAAATATCCATTTAAAAAAAAAAACACATCTAACTTTTTCCAAGTATGCTAAAAAAAGTTGAAAAAAATGTATGTTGAGGCACTAAAAAGGTAGTAAATATTTACAAAAAGACAAATTAGCCGTGTTGTCTCGAACCATGAAAAAAAATGGTCCAGACAACCTGATGACACTTTCTTCATACGTTTTCTCGCTGTTAATTGAGGTACTAAGTATTTTATGTTAGGTACCAAGCAGTAGCATAAAGGTAGTGTATTTAGGTATTTTTAAACATCAGATATCTCATGGCTTATGTGGCAAAATAAATATCCATTTTGAAAAAAATATTTCACATCTAACTTTTTTCAAGTATGTTAAAAAAAAATTGAAAAAAATATATGGTGAGGTACTAAAAAGGTAGTAAATACTTTTCAAAAGATAAATTTGCTGTGTTGTCTCGAACCATGAAAATAAAAAAATGGTCCAGACAACCTGATGACACTTTCTTCATGCGTTTTCTCGCTGTTAATAGAGGTACTAAGTATTTGACGTTAGGGACCAAGTAGTAGCATAAAGGTAGTATATTTTGGTATTTTCTAAACATCAGATATCTCATGGCATATGTGGCAAAATAAATATCCATTTTGAAAAAAATATTTCACATCTAACTTTTTTCAAGTATGCTAAAAAATCTTGAAAAAAATATATGGTTAGGTACTAAAAAGGTAGTAAATATAAACAAAAAGATAAATTAGCTGTGTTGTCTAGAACTATGAAAAAAAAAATGGTCCAGACATCCTGACGTCAGAATGTCTGGCCACTTTCTTCTGGCGTTTTCTCGCTGTCAATAGAGGTACCAAATATTTGAAGGTAGGTACCAAATAGTAGCAAAAAGGTAGTTAATTTTGGTATTCTCTAAACATCAAATATCGCTAGTGGTCCAGGGGTCCTGACGCTTACGGACCAGGACTATTCGGTTTATAGTTGAAAACGTCGTTTTGAAAGATAAACTACGATCTACTTTCGTCCTTATTAAAAAAAAAAAAACACCATAATAACATAGATCTTTTGTTCAAGTAATAAAAAGAAAATAATTTACATACGTTTTAGTAACCGACACGCTTTCCTTTATTTCACTAAAGCGCGCTTTAATTGTCGGTTAGATTAACTTTTACTTTTATCTCAGTTAACTCTAGTCTTAAACAGTCGTTGGGGCAATGTTACTGGTCGTTAAGTTGCGATGTTATTGCTGGTATGCTGTCTGTGTTATTGTTTAAAATTACCTAATGCTAATGTGGTGACCACGAGTCAGACTGGACTTTAAAAGAGACTGACCCCTGAGTTTGTTTCGGTGTTTCTTCTGACGGTAGTCAGCTAGGAAACACCGGCTTCATCTAGTTTAAACTATCGACAAAATTGACGTGTAAACGTGTTTTCAGAACCTATTTGCAAAATTATTAACCTTTAAAATTTAGATCTTTTGAATTTCTGAACATTTAAAACTATCATCATCTGTGACATTTATAGCATAAAATTTATAATGAAAGTTTTACTGTGGTCTTCGCAAAGGGTATCTGAAGGAACACAGTTGGTTGGGTGTTAGCCATTAAAAATCTGCCACTCCCTCTCCCCCACCCATAGCAGAAAAAGTTATTTGATGATTATTAATAGAAGGATTTATAATAATAAATCACTGGTTTAACAATGTTACAGCAATTTTTATTAAACATTTTTAAAATTTACGTGTTTGCGTCAAATCTCAACTAGCTATTTCCAAAGATAAGCCCAAACATACACACTTACAAAATATTTTTAGCAAAGTACAATCGATTTATTTTAAAAGCACCTCTTTGCTAAAAAAACAAAACTTCTATGAATCTTCCATTAATGTAATTTCAATCCATATAACAATGGAAAAATCTGATTTTGTTTTCCATCGTTTCTTTAGTCGATCATAAAAAAGGCATAAAATATTGAATTAATAATAGAAGTGGCGTTGTTTAGATGTTTAGACTCAGGTTAGATCTTAGCCTAGCATAAAACTGGGTTATATTGTAAACGATCGAACTTTATAGCTGCACTCAGCTTAAAGATATTTGATCGTAAGTTTTAAAAGTCCATGCAGTGGCGTAGCCAGCCAGTCCCACACGGGCCCAGTATCAAAAATATCTGTCGTTTTATTGTACAAAATAGGCCCTACTAGCACATCATTAGTACCTTGAGGAACCGCGACAGTCTCGATGGTTCATGAAGAAAGACAAAAAAACTTGTCGGCTAACGAAAGATGGAAGAAGTAGTTTTGTTATTGCTCGAGCTAGAAAATTGTATAACTCTGACTGGGATAAAACAAGTTTTGATTGAAAATAAGCTAATCGGCACATTTTGACATCGACTAGGATAGGTTAAGTTGTAATGAAATTTTTCCTTTTTTTAATATTAGAACTACATTGTGATTTTTATTTCTTATAGTTAACAAGGAAACTTAATTTATCAGTTAGCTATTTAAAATACTAGTTAAACCTAGCCACCGTTAATAAAAACAAAACATAAAGAAATCTTCGCACTTCAAGTAAAATTGTAACTGTTCATTTCTTATTCCCTTATTCGTACTAAAAACATAATTATATCATTTTCCGAGGCGGCTACGGGTATATTAACATAGATTTTAGTCTATAACCAGCCACTGTCTGCCATGTATGGCCATGCACCATTATCAACCATTATGTTGGGCGCCATTGAACTGGCTGCCGACGCCATAGATAAATGGTTATAATGGTTTATAAATGTATATATTAATGAGTGTTTAGAGAAAAATATAACACATATTACAGGAAGTTTGACAGTGGTGCCAGTAACAGAAAAAAATTAAAGCGAATTCGTTGTCTTGGTATAGGCGTGTGAAGAGGAGGGATGAAACGCATGTTACTAAAAGAATTATGATTAAAATGGATTTATGGAAGAGCTGGGACTACGGTTACGTTTCAAAGAGTGAATGTGGCCCCAGAATGGTGGTCATTCATTATGCGTACAGCTAAGGAGTGGAATTCTCTGCCGGAGTTGTTTCCTGATAGCTACAACGTAGGGGTCTTTAAGTCATGAGTGAATAGGTTTCTACTAAGCAAGCGTGCTCCATCGTTAACCACATCATCGCTTACCATCAGGTGAGATAGTAGTCAAACGGGAAACTATGTATGTTAAAAGAGTAACCATGGAGTTTCTTGTCGGTTCTTCTCCATAGGAAACGACCAATTGGAATTCTGCACAAGCTTCTGAAGTTTTATAAGTGCCTATGTAGGCCTTTGTGAAATAAAAACATTTTGAATTGAATTAAAAAAAAAAGTACTGAAGGACAATTGGGTTTTAATCAGTAAAAGTCTGATACGACGCCCTCTCGTTCTACCCTAGAGAGGAAGCCATTGGTTGATTTCCCACCTCAGAAAAAAAAATGTAGGAGCAGGGGGGTCAAATAATACGAGGATGGTTTATGTGAAGATTGATAGCAATGAGCAGAGAGTCAGGGTTAACGTGCTGCGTTGACGCCAAGTAACATTGAACAAGAGTAGGAAAATGATGGGTGTTTAGAGAAACTGGTTAGTAGGCTTACCAAAATGATTAGAGCGATAGTATCTAACTCACATGTGAACATGTTTGGTCACTATTTAAGTAACGTGACCTACGGTTTACTTAACGTGTGGACAAAGCGATATGTTACTGAGTAGCCAACATCACAAATATACAGCTATAAAATGACAGATTAATTGGATTGATCTTATTCGAGACTGGATGTCCAGCGTTTTGTTCGAAACTTCCAATAAGGTTAGATAGCCTTTCGTGTTATTTACGAACAAAAACTTCTGTTCTATAGGGTTATCTATTAGAATATTTTTCTAATAGAAAACCATAAAAAAATAGATCGACTTCAACACTTTCAACCCCGTTATTTATTTAAAAATCCTTCCTAAAATATCATCTTTGTGAGGGATATAAATGATTCTATTCTCAACTAGCTTGATTCAATTAATTAACTTTTTGAATGCTTCGTCAAAAAACCAAAAGCGTGCTTGCGGCGCCAAGCTACGATATAATCTGTCATGTAATCGTGACCGTGGCGTGCCGAACACAGCTTTGTCATGTATACGTGGCTGACTTATTATCACTTTTTTGCCAACTTCAGAATTTAGAACATCGCTTTAACACACCAAATATCAGTGACAACCAAAGAACTACCAAATACCAAAAGTAACTGAGTATCCAAAACCAAAGTGTTAAAACTAAAAATGCCAATAAACTGACGAATAAAAATAAATAACTCAACAAGTGACAACCGGTGTTTGTGGAGACTAGTGGTGATTAGTGAGTGTTACAATGGCGACGCCCGCACCACCTCGTGTGTCCAGGAATGTGTCGCTGCCAGCTGGGAGACAGCCTCCGACTGTGGCCATGCTGGCGAGGAGGACGCTATCCGAAAGGTAAAGGTTCTTTTAGTGGTTAAGCGATTTAACCCCTCGCGCGCCGATTGTCATTAAAGATCATGGTAGGATATACGGCGAGTGACCACCTCGTTTAAACCGCGTACATCGAAGGACTGTAACAATTTACCTGCTGTGGTCTTCCCGTCCGATTGTAATTTAGGTGTCTTCAAGTCTAGAGTGAATTGGCTATTAATAATAAACTAGTGCGCTTCACCATCTATGATTACATCACAGCTTACCATCAGGTGGAAACGCAGTCAAGCACTAGTTTATATCTTTTTAAACAAAAAATAAAAAATGGTGAGTGACGTGATATTTTTGTCTATCTTGTAACGGTTTGAGTTTTGCTGTCTACAGTGCTCATAGATATCTATGATGCTTTTATAATTTTAATATATCATGTTTTAGATTTCGGGTTTAGGTACACCTACTTGCGTGGTTCTTGTTAACGTCCGCAAACCAATCTGAAATGGTACTGTCTGTTATTTTTCTGTAACATCTCATAAACCTGCGTCTTAACGAGATGTCAGCAAAACCAAAGGGGCGCAGCGGAGCCGATGCCAGATAGGAAACCTGTGGTTCTAGAACGCAAAAGGCAACTGGAGGACACAGGTGTAATTTTAATCAATAAAAGTTGCTCCACTCTAGAGCGGGGGAAGGATGTTATATACTACCTCCAAAAAGAAAACCTCATAAATTTGGATTTAGCAAATAAACTATGTGATTTGACACTTAACCATGTCACGAAACTTGCTGGATGGCATCAGCAACTATGTAGATCTAATAAAATACTCGCATTTTTTTTTGTAATATATATATAATGTACTTACATCTGTTTGTTTTTCCCAAATAAATAAAATAAATGTAAAAAAAAATATAAATGGCGCAAAAGAAAAAAATTCTGTCTATCTGAAAACTTTGCGATGATTTTTCTGTAGTCATTATCCGAATCACAGGCTCATAAAAATATATATTTTGGTGCAACAGTAGCGCGACAGGACTAATGTTATCGCACAGACAGTCATACCGGACGATTATGATAAACGAGTGGTCGCTTACTATCAGCTCGCTCTTATCCTCCGCTCGTTTTAAAATTAGTCTGAGGACAGATACACTGTTTTGTCAAATAAATATTAACTCCCAGATGCAAGGTCACATGAATTACAATCAAAACATTACTCTGTATGTCAATTTCCAAAAACCACATCGAAAGACTGGAACAATTTACCTGCTGCGTTCTTACCGTCCTATTATAATTTAGGTGTCTTCAAGGCTAGAGTGAATAGGCTCGTAATAAACTAGTGCACTTCACCATCAACGATTGCTCCTCAGCTTACCATCAGGTAGAATCGCAGTCAAGCACTAGTTTATATCGTTAAAAAAAATACATATTCTTTTTATAAAAGCCTGCCAAATGTCTTCTTATTTATTGGTGTTTAAAAGTAGACGGAGTAGGGTGTAAAGTCCCTCAAACCTCCATTGAATAGGCCTCCATACCATCCTCCGATCAGATAGGTGTTGTGTCTCGTCCGGTCAACTACTCGATATTTGATTTCGGCCTTTTATATATGTTCTAATCGTGGGGAGAACTTATTTTTTTTAGTTTAGTTCTTATTTGGCGATACAGATATCGCTGCAGGCAATTTTAAAATGCATATACAATTTTGTGTACAGAGGTATGCTTATCTACTGTAAAGCTTGGGGAAAATAGCTTTGAAAGTTTTACACAGACAAATGACGAACAGGCAGAACTACAAGTTAAAAGCATGAAATTTTTCAATTAAAAGTTACTTAGCTTAATATACGAGTTGTTACTTGTCGTACCTAACTTAATGGTATGGAAGTTTCCAAGTTTTTCACAACGGAGACCTGAAGAGAACCATTACCAACATGAAAGTGCGAGGGCAAACGATAATTATAGTAATTTAACACCAATCCACTTGATAACATTTCAATGTATGAAATCGCAGGAATATTCCTTTTTAATTCATTCCGAAGGGAAAAGTTGCAATTATTTTGTTAGGATTGCTCTTTTGAAATTAAATGGAAAGGGCTTATTAGTACAACGTGGTATTCAAGCCCCGTTCGCATACTAATTACTATGATACTCCTGGGAACTTGGAAAAGTAGTGCGTACAACACGATTTCTTTGTACTTGATCAATGATGTTTCATATCAACATTAACATCACGCCATTCTAGGAAGAGTAGAAGTACAGGTATGTGCGCCTTTTTCCGAGGTCCCGTTCTAGGGTGGAGCGAGACGGCGTGTCAGATTTTTACTGTCTAAAACCCACCTGTGTCCTTCATTTACCCTTTGCGTTCCAGGCGACTTAACGTAACGTGTTAAAAGTCAGTCGTGCAAGCAAGAAAGGGGGATGAAGCTGTACACCCTAGATAGCTTCATCCCTTTAACAGTTCAGTTTAGGTTGTAAAATGGATCGCGTTGAGAGCTTGTGGTAGGATCTCAGGACTATGGTATCTCTTTCCAAAATTTCCGTGACACGAGGAAGGTTTATCGTACCTATATAAATAGTTAGATCTCATGCGAAACCAGGAAGGGTCACTTGTATAAACTAATACGAAGCAAATACACATTGAATAAACATAATCTCGTAATTATTTATTTACGACAGCACACAAAATTTTCCTCAACAAATTACTCAGACTTTTAAATTTTAATTTTCCCCAAAAACATTTCATTTACCCATTTGTTCGTAAACAAATCAATCGTACAGATCCTGAGTCGTGTCACGTCCCTGTAAACGTGTTTCGGGAGTGTTCCAGGGGCAACTCGTGTGGCTCGCACTGAATCACAATCATGGCTTTATTGCCTGCTGGTGAACGGACCGGATTTGATCGCGTTTTCATTAGGATAATGTAAGGAAAATTCCTGTTGTTCTTATTTAATGAAAAGGTTTATGGTAGCTTGATTTCTGGCATAATTTACTACTGTATCTTCTGTTTTATTGAGATAGATGGTTTAGTTACGAGCTTATATCTTCTGACCAGCTGGTCACACGATGAGGATTTAGATTCAGTTTCCTTCAGAATGGTTAAGCATGTACGTGAACAGGTAGCGCCAGTTGAGCATGGGCATTTAATTTCATTATTTTGATTAATTTTATTTACATTGATCTTACATAATAGAATCGACAAGACATATGCAACCAAGATTTTTGTAATACATAACGTGATTTAAAAGAGTGGCCATGGAGTTTCTTGCACGTTCTTCTCCATAGAGATCTACGCTTTGGAACGTACAATTAACACATAGCTGCATCATTCTGACTGACCGACTTCTTGACAATTCTAAAGTGCCTGTGAATCTTTATTTGTAATAAATGCTTTGAGTTTGAGGTGTCGAATTATACTGATTTTGATGTACTAATTAGCAAGTCATATCAGAGTAAAGACATCATGCAGTTGAAACTCGTCCACTGATGAAAAAACCTCCTTAAAGCAAGACGATAAAATTATTGCAGACATATTTAATACTAGCTTTTGCTCGCGTACTTAAAATATAGCCTATGTTACTCAAGAATAAAGCAGCTTTCTTTCGGTGAAAAAATTTTAGCAATCGGACCAGTGCTTTCAGAGATTAGCTCCTACAAACAAAAAAAAACAAACTTTACCTTTTCATAATATTAGTGTAGATTGTTTAATTTTTTCTTTGCTCTTTGGTTTGTCAATATATTCTGTTGGTATTTTCAGTCATGAAATTGAATCTTCTAATGTTACCAATTTGTGGAAGCGATTCCACAAACTCAAATAATTACTGAAACCTAATTGACTTCCCATAACTTAAAACAAACATCGAACTCAATCTCTTCCAAATTAATATGGATTTTCTGGAATAATGAGGATTCCAAAAGAAAATCTTGGCGCCACGATGTGCCAATATTAGCATAATTTGATGTGTGGGGAGTAAATTGCTTCACGAATGGAATATCAATTTTGTCATGTTTGAGATTGATGAAATGGTTGTTCCTGTATGAAACCCGAAACACGTCTAGTATTTTTATGTAAAGAATCTATGTACGAAATTTCATAACTGTGTCATGAAAAATCACAAAGTTATAAGCTTGCTATGTTACCTGGTTGTCCGCACAAATACATGATTAACGGGCCATTCAGGTGACTGAGGGGTTGGTTTGCTCCCGCACCCAGCTGTGAGCTGGCAACTAATGCCCGCTATGACCTGCCGTGATCTATGTTGTACTTAGTGTTGGTGGTGTCGAACTTATGTCCTTTTTAAAATATTTTTGGAAATAAATATAACATGGCGTAAAAATCATTGGAATCGATTCAGTTACTGATTCTGAACAAACGATATTCAGGTTTCGCATTATATGCTATAAATAATATTTAAAAGATCTTTTCTGATATAAAAATTTGGGACTGAGTATTTATGTGTCAAATTCGACATCAACCCGAAAACCAGTTAAACAATATTGTTTGACACGTTCTTATCTTGAAATTTTCATTTCGGGAGCCGGCCAATTGTTAAATCAATCAATCTGCTCGCCTCTCAACTATTTTGTAGTCGGTTTCCAGTCTACCTAGATGCTGAATACTTTTACTACTATTTGTCATGAAACGACAACCGAGCTGTCTTCCAAATCCAAAATTCAGCGTCAGTGTATCCCTTGGTAAAATTGGTCCATAGGCAGGTTTGGTCGATACATAAACTAAAAATGCAATGTGATGGCTGGACCGATTTTGACGGGACTTTTTTTTTATTATTATTGATAGGCTCGCGTTTGACTTTCACTGGTAGTTGAATGTTATAAGGAGTAACTTGGGCTATATTTTATTTTAGAAAAAGAATTAGGGTTCCACGCAAATAAAAACTGTGTGAGTTTGATGCGGACGAAGTCGCGGTCAGAAACTAGTTGAAAAATAAAAGTAATAGTTACTCATAGGAAATTAATTTGATGGAAAGTATTAAACGAAGAAAGTTATTGGTAGTAGCCGAGCCCACATCATATAATGTTTATTATTAAAAGAAATCAAAGCTGTCTATTGCTTTAATGTGATGATAGCTATCAGACATTTCTCCGATTCTCTCTGTGTGCATTTATCTGTTCATGTCACGTTGACTCAACAATTTGCAAGTTTACACTAATAAGTGTTAATTTTTCAACTTCTTGTACTATTATAGTTCTATTAATAGGAGTTGTTCCTTTTTATTTTATATTTTTATTTCTATCTATATCTATTTAGTAAAGTTATTTTAACTAGCTAATCCAGATGATAATTAATTTTATTACAAATGTTATAATATTGTACACTTGTGTTGTAGAAATTGCCTTGTTCCATTAGGTCCGCTTATGTGTTTGTACTACTACTACACATGAAGTTTAGTTATTTATTTATGTATATATAAAAAACAAAGCTTAAAATAAAATAAATAAAAGTTTTAATTAGTTATTTCATCTGGCTCACAAACTGTAGCAGTCCGTCGTCGTCGGCACCGTAATGAATAAGGCGCGTCCAGAATTAGCAATGCTTTTACAACTTCCTTGCCGATGTTTGGACTTGCGTTTCCTCTTGACCTTTGTACGGACTTAATCGGCGTTCGCCGGAGATTGGCTCCGCATGAAATACTCTTACGTAAACTGCGAAATTTAATTCAAAGGGTCCAATTGTTTTATTTACCGAATCTCCGTCAGTCTAATTGGTACGGATAAGTTTTCTTGATTTTTTATTGCACACCTTGCGTCGTGTTCTTCAATGCTGAGGGTCGTGGCCTCCCTGCTTTATCACTTTAACTCGTATAATATTCCTCCATTTGCCTCTCTATCTATCTCTCCTCCCGCGGATCTGGTCGGACCAACGTATTGGGCTGCGCCCACGAGGCCTTTTCATCTTGGTCATGATGATGCCTTTCGAGGTTGTCACCGTCTTTCCTTACAACAACAACATCTAAGACAAATTCTCATCATCTATCAACATCTATCTATCTAACAACAAAGTTTTATTGCACACAAAAACATGAAAACAAAAAAAATAATAGTAAAATGAAAGTTGACGTGCAAAGGCGAGCTTAACCCAGAATTTGGGTTTTCTTACAACAAACCTCTGAATGAAAGACAGATTTTATATAAGGCAGTATACATAGTGCCTAACAAAAACATAAAACTACCTCATGATAAGCTTACTTTAAAAGAAAGTAGTTCTAGACCCGTGTAAGTACCAAGTTTCTTAGAAATTCGTTCAGTCGCTTGAGCGTTAAGAAGTATCAAACATACACTTAAACACCTTTATGATTTTATTGAAAAGTAGTCATCGATGGATGATAGACACCATCACGACTGCGGAATTCCACTATCCAATTTAATATAACCCTATAGATCAAACGTGAAAAATGATCACTTTTTAAAAGCCTTTGTTTATTTTTAACTCCTATTCTTGCATGAAAAATAGTGCAAATAAATTGCGACTGCCAAAATCCACAAAATGAATCCGGCGCGTTGATGCCGAGAATGCGTCAGAACGTGATTCAATAGAACTTTGGTGTGGGTACAGTATTGTACCTACTGTCAATCAATTACGAAAGCGAAATCTATTGTTTAAGATTGTAGAAACACGGACAGAGACCCTACCACGTGCTCTGAACGCAATCCATTTTACGACCTGAACCAAACTGTTAAAGCATAGCATAGCATAATCAGCCTTTTAATGTTCCCACTGCTGGGACTCAGGCCTCCTCTCTAGGAGAGGGAATGGGCCATAATCCACCACGCGAGCCCAGTGCGGGTTGGTGAATGTCACATGTCTTCGAATTTTTTGGTTCTAGGACATGCCGGTTTCCTCACGATGTTTTGTTCACCGTTAAAGGAATGGAGCTATATTGGGCGTATTCCATTCCTCTTTCGCTTGCACGACTAACATTCCACATCATGGTAAGGCCTCTGGTATAATTTCACGATGTTTTGAGGATTGTTTGATCTATTAAACCTTACCTAATAACTACCTACGTCGACTATATCCGACAAACAGACTCGCATTTATTCAACCAGGGTTGCACATCCACGACCAAATACACCATCTCGTCAGCTTTCTGTCGCCTATGAGGATTGAAGGGCTAAAGGAGATGGAGTACCCAGTCACAAATACACGTCCCTGGCGAATAGGACACGAAAACATTCGTTGGACCTATCCGACGCAAGCGGTTAAAGGTTTAATGAAGGAAGCATACAACTTCAAGTGAACATTATGCTCACTAAAGGGAAGGAGCGCAGGAATCCGATGGATGTGAAACGCACAGGACCGTTCCTTGTCATGACACTTGGGGGCGGCCTATGTCCAACAGTGGACGTCTTTCATCTGAAATAATGAAGGGGAAAGATGATGTTTTGATTAAATTTGTTTGCTTTAACGTAAAAACATAGAAAAAGTGTGTTGCACATTTAATATTCCTGTAAATAGGTATCTCCTGGCAAAAATGATAATTTTAAGCATAATAATATCTCATATTTCAACGTTGTGTCACTATTATACGCGGCAGACCAAGACGAAGGAGAGATGAGCTTGAATCTTACCGGAGTGACTGGTCCGCAATGGCCGAGGACAGATGTGTGTGGAAAAGAGAGAGGGAGATCCACTCAAATCTGTGTGGGTTTCCTCAAAACACCATCGCACACCAATCTGCATGGTTCTCATATGATTTGACCATTACAGTGTGGAGTTTAAAAGAGACTTTGACCTCTGAGTTTGTTTCGGTGTCAGCTAGGAAACACCGGCCTCATCTAGTTTAAACTGACGAAAAAATTTACGTATAAAAGTGTTTTTAAAAATCTATTTGAAAAATAATATCATTTATCAAACCACGATTTGATAGTTATCTCTATTATTATGTATCCAACTAACTCTGTATTGTTTTCCACAGTGACCTGGAGCCTGGCGCAGCGACCGCACCCTCTGGTAGCTCCAGCAGTTCCAGCTTATCATCCAGGAGTAATGAGAGCAACACCGTCGCTGCTGAGCAGCAGGGTAAGTCTTGAAGAAGTTTTCATTCTAAATAATTTGAATACTAAGCTAAATTTTATATTATGGTAATGTTTGGTTTTAAAAGGAACTATCTCTTGGCTTTAGGCCCTATCTTTTGACTATAAAGTATGATCTGAAGTACAATCCTAAACAAATTTGAATTGCAAAAGCTCCAATCAACAAAGTAAAATAATTCCGTTATATAATTATGTAGGTTTAGGACGACAAAGCAGACTTTTTCTTTAATTGATTTAATTATCCTTATTTGTCCATTCCTGTTACAGCCTCTCAATCAGACTGGTCGGAAGAAGAAGAGCCCCTGGCGGCACAATGGGCTGACAGCCTGCCGCCGCACGCGCTCGATACCCTTGATCTGTCAGCCACGCTGCGCAAGAGACAGGAGGTCATACATGGTGAGTGTCACTACGATACATGGAGAGAACAGTTAGAACTGACGGCGCAGTTGGCGCCGTGGTTGGGCGATTGACGGAACTAATATTTGTATCCCCTACTGATAGGTGTTTAGCGTCTGGGTTGATTTTTGTATTAATTTTACAAAATCAAAATGTTTATTTGTAAGAAATACATTGTTTACAAGGAAAGATCTGACCGGACCAAAACGTTAAAGCTTGATGATATGTCAATCCTCGTTTGACCATATCATTAATGTAAGATTTCTATAATAATAAAAGGTCTAAATAAAGTAGGCCAAACGAGGATTGACATATCATCAAGCTTTAACGTTTAAAACGATCTGGCCGGTTTTAGTTGGCTATATCATGAAATGATCCATTCTAAGATCTGGCCACGACATATTAATAAGTTATAATGTGGTATTATCGCTAAAAGTGATTTTTATACCAAAAAAGCATTACTCAAACCTTACCCCAATTTTTTCCCCTTACAGAACTGATAGTATCAGAAGGCTCCCACGTGCGTTGGCTACGCGTGTTAGGCGTGGTGTTCCTGCGCCCTCTCGAGCGCAGCGGTCACCTCCTGGCTGGAGACGAGCTCAAGTCACTATTCCCCAACCTCCCCGCTGTGAGGGAGAGGCATTCGAGGCTGTACTCCGACCTGAGGACCGCGAGGAATGAGGCGGACAACCATTTGGTGCAGATCAGACCAGTTGCGGATGCTTTGTTGAATGCGGTAAGTCTTTTAAGTAATCATCTCTTTGAAGGCACGGTTAGCGCTGTAGTTGAGCAACTGTTACGCTGCGTGTAAGCTTCAGAAAGTCACTGTTTTAAGGCACTACTCGGGAGTTAGGGCCTTAATTCATTTGCCTGGAATACTGGCCTATTTTATGTTAACCATGGCATTTTTTCTCAGCTTGGAGATTCCGGCTACGCGTCATGCGTGTCCAAGTTCTGCCGCGGACAGCGGATGGCTCTGGACGCTCTGCGCGAGCGGCGCCGCAAGAGCAAGGAGCTGCATCAGTTCCTCGCGGCGCGCGAGCAGCAACCCTTGTGCGGCCGGCTGCAGCTCAAGGACATGCTCGCGTGTGTGTGGCAGAGGTAACTACACTACAACACAACATGATACTAACCTAATACAACAACCCACAACCAATTACTCAGAAACTTAGGAATTACTCTGTATCTGCCCGGAGTTTGGAAGTTGGTGATGTGCCCGACACCCCTGTGGCCGTAGGTCCTGCACCTGATCTCTCTCCGTTCGTATCATATTGCAGTCCCATCGGACTATGAAAGTAAAGGAACAGATTCGAGAGTGTACCTGTTTACGCACGCACTTGAGCACTATATCTCGTGTGTACTAGGCTAATCTCTGTTAAGATTGGCTACCGTGATGGAAATTTGGTCGGGAGGATTACAAGAATCCACAAAATACATAAAAGAATCACATGAGAACACGACAAAAAAATAATCTAACAACAACAACATAAAAACAGAACGACATCCATAAGCAATAAAAAAAGCAAACGATTACACACAAATAATACCCACACAATATTAACTGAACAACATACAACAGTACAAAATCAAAATTTTTAATTAAGTCATATTTGCTTAAATTTTATTTCACACTTTAATAACTTTTAAATTAAAAATAAAATATTGTTAATGTTTTTGGTTTGGATACTAAGGCCCGTATTACAGAACCTTACTCAAGTACTACTTAAACTGCGTTCAACCGATTACTGCTTGAGCGAAGAATCTCGACTTAAGCGTTCAGTTTATTTTAGAACTATCCTCAAATTCAAATCAAACGAAACTACGCTTGAGTAGAGATTTTGATCTCTGATTTAAATCCACAACAATTTCCATTAGATTCTATGCTCAAGCGTGGTCTCGACTACACTTGCGAAAACAAAGATCAAATCTCGCCTTAAGCAGAGATTCTGAGCTGATTGTGATTTTAAAATAAGGACACATTGAGTGGAGCTCACTCAAGCACTGTTCTATAATACGTAAAAAATTTAATTTTAAAGTGACATTGCTCAGGTGATTATTGATTGTAGTTTCTCTGCTCAAGTCAAGTTCTAAAATGAAAACTCCAACTGAGACTCGTTTTAAGTAATGCTTGAGTCTTGATTGTACTTCTGTAATATGGGCCTAAGTCCTTCAAGCCATGTCTTCGTATGAATAGTTAATTTGTTGATGTACATATTCCAATGTCTTTTGTAGTATTTGGTGGCAATTATATTAAATCAAACTTCTCGGCAAACTTCGTTGAGGTAGTCAACACTACAATAAAATTCTCAGCTCCATTTTTACCGAGATTGCGCCTGTTTCAATGATTCCTCATATTGTCTAGTTGCGCAGACACTTGAGATACCAAGTTTACATCACAATATCTACTAGGAATCAATTTGTGAATAATTAAAACAGCCAATGAACATCACTTGAAGAAATTCCATAAACTCCAGAACTAAAAATTTATTTATTCTTCCACAGGCTAACGAAATATCAGCTCCTCCTCGAGGGTATCCTGAAGACGGTGACAGAAGGAGAAGAGACAGAAGAGGACCTCGCGCGGCTCAGGAGAGCTCACGACGTCGCCAGGGATGTGCTGCACAGGGTCGATACTGCCATTAGAACTGCGGAGAATGAACACAGGTATATTTAGACACCCAATATTTAAAGTGTCCGTTTACAGTTGTCTCTTAATATTTTTTTTACATATGGGTAATATTATGATGGAATGCTTTCATACTTTCTTTGCTTTATAGTATGCTCTTAAATAGCTTCACGCCCTGACTTCAAAAAAAATAATTATGCACACGGTCGCATTTTACCACGTGTCGGTTACATAAACGGTCATAACCAGTGAAAAGCATTGTTTTATATTAGTTTGGATAAAGCTTTCAGTTTCTCTAGACACACGAGGTCGCCGGAAAATGTAAATTTTAGTATTTGTTTGCATTCCACTTCGTTCTTTGACAAATCTTTCACATGCTAGTAGCTCGTTTGTTGCAACAATTTATTATATAAAGATAGATCAGATTTAAGTCTACGACTTAGGGCGGAATTCACCAATAAAACTAATCGCGTTTTAACGTTTGGCTCGCATAATCTTGTAAAAATACAACAAAAGAAAAATACAGACAAGTGACACTAGTGACAGCGGCTAAACGCCATTATGCGAGTCAAACGTTAAAACGCGATTAGTTTTATTGGTGAATTTCGCCGTTAAACTCTCGTGCGGTTACAGTTTGATGCGCCGCTGTAGTTCAGCTCCAGCAAGTGTTGAGTGAGGCGCACGTAGCTTCTTTCGTGTTGGTTTCGTCGAAAATATCTTCGACACTTCAAGAGTGTTTACAAATAATTCCAAACCATTACACTATTTTTCTAGACTAAAAACAATCCAGAGCAAGTTAGAAGTGCGCGTGCCGACGTCAGGAGAGTGGGAGGAGCTGCGGCGTCTCGACCTCACGCAGCACTCGCTGCGCAACGAGGGAGACCTCACGCTGCGGAACGACTCCTCCAAGAGGATCAATGTGCTTGTGAGTATTGCATTCAACTTGTATGAAATAAGAACTTAGAATTATTTTGAATATTGTATGTGGTTATAAATAAGGCAACGTTTCATTGACTTAAAAGTTCAACGACGCTCTGCTAAGCAAATTTTGTTACGCCATATTCACGCCTGCGTATTAGAGTAATACATCTTTATCCTTATATCATTATCAAAAATTTGATAAATTTGAAAAAAACATGATTATACTAACAAATAGTGAATTTTCCTTTATTCCAGGACTTTTTAAAATCTATGTTTTGTCAATAATATTTAAGATAATCTCAAATAGTTGTAGCGCAGTCAACTAACTAATACGTCACTGTGTTCCCTCAGGCCCTAATGTTAGAAGACAGCCTGGTGCTGCTGCAGCGAGAGAGCGACAAGTTCATCCTGAAGCCGATCCCGCAGCCCAGCCAGTCGCTCGTGCTGTCACCACTTATCAAATGGTATTTTATAACAAAAATCTATACTATGTACTATATTTTTTTTTTTATTTGAATCCTATAACAATTTTAAAATTTTTTCTGTGTGTCTGTCAGTCTATCCCAACCAATTTCCAAAACAGTTGGATCGATTTTGAAGGGACTATCACTGACAGATAGCAAACGTTATAAGGATTACATAGGAATCTAAATTCAAAATCTTGCATCGTGGTTTTAGCGTTCTCTGTGCAATTAGAACATACTGGACTGGCCTGTTGGTCTAGTGGTTAGTGGCCCTGACTGCTATGCCGGAGTTCGTGGGTTCGATTCCCATCCAGGACAAATGTTTGTGTGATGAGCACGATCATTTGTTCTGTGTCTGTGTATAATTTATCTATATATGTATGTATTTAGAAATATATAAGTATGTTTATCAGTTGTCTGGTACTCGTAACACAAGCTCTGCTTAGCTTGGGACTAGACGGCGTTGTGTGATAGTTGTGGAATATTATATTATTATTATTATACACAACAGCCCGATATTAACTATAGGGTAGTCGCCCGGACCAGACATAATACCCATGGGGATTTGCGGGACTTTAAACTCTGTTCTGCATACCACTAAAACTTAATTCATATTGTATATTTCTTTCTTAAATTTTCCTACACACACTCATGATAAAAGTAGAGTCAACAATGATCTGTACCCCACCAGGGACAAGGTGCTGTTCCGTCCGAACGCGGCCGTGCGCAACACGTTCTTCCTCATGAACATCAACGGAGTGCAGATGCACGAGCTGTCGGCCAACTCGGCGCCGGAGTACACGGCGTAAGTACTGCCTGCACTCATGCGTCAAGCTCAATACACATAATAATTAGGAGGTTCCTCTCTCTGGAGCCCTCACCGCCGGTAGCTTGGAGCCTGTTCTCGATGAGTGCGCAACTATTTACTATATTTTTTAATGTTTTCTTTCAAGTATACAAATAAGATAAATAAATGGAATAATAATAGCAAACGTGCTCAGGAGAGGAATGTATAATCCAGTAAGGTGCTGGGATTGTCCTGATAGCATTGGTATACCTCCCCACACCTCAAGCAACTCCGGATGTGCTTCCTTCTTGTTGCTACCTCACTTCGTGCTAGCGACCGTTTTTGGGGGCCTATTTGTTGAGTATGCAAGTCACCCCCTGCCTTTTTATCGATTGATATTAATAACATTGTTCAGGCAGAGGCCATAGTCTTAACATAGTTCCTGGTAACACTTAAGACACCAAAAACGATAGCCCTATATTTTAGTTTCCATAATTATATCGCAATAGTTTTGTCACCAACCGAGAGTTGTCCTTGGGTGCACTAGCATAGCGCGTACAGAAATAATCGTCGATTGGTATCACATTACATTAAAAGTGCTTATAAGGTCTCTGCTACTTGGTTTCAGCTCCTCGTACGTCTTCCAAAGGGTCCAGGACATAAGTACCTAAAAAAAAAAAATTTTCAATCCTCACAATTGACAGCCTGCTAACAAGATTGCAAGTTGCTATCAGTCAGTAAGATGCAGCTCCATATCCGTTAGAAAAAAATAGTAGTTGCCTAGCTATAACCGCCTCATTTGCGTCGACAGATGGGTGAAGCACATCCAAGAGGCGCCGCTGGCCAAGCTCACGGAGCTCAAGTCTACCATCACGCCGGCGCACGCGCACCCGCGACCTGCTGAGGACTCCGGTATGTAAAGGTTTCATTCTAACTCTAATAATATGTAACATTAAAGCGAGGTTGCACTCATTTTGAACCTCTGGAAATCCACAAATATTAAAAAAGAACACTATGAAAAATTATTTTATTAAAACCATGTGACAACATGATATAAAATAAAAATCAAAACTTGATATAAATTAGTTGGCTCATGAAAAAAAATCACGAAGCTGACCCTGACTTACGATTTCAAACGTGTATATCTATGAGATTACGTCACGGAAATATTTGAAAGTTACCTTAAATAATAAAGCATAAAAAATATCACTATTTCTCACAAAATAACTCATCGCTTATATTTATCTTCTACCCCCAGGAGTCAACGTATCGCGCAACCCATCAGATGCGTCCGAAAAGTCATCTTCCACAGCTCCCGATGAACCAGTAGAACCAGAGAAAGAGAGGGTTTCCGTCGACAGGACCTCCGTAGAACGAGACGACAAGAGGGAAGAAGATAAGAGAAGTGCAGAGAGGGAGAGTTCTGCAGAGAACGCCGAGGTTAAAGAAGAGAAAGAAGACAAGCATAAGTAAGTTGAAAAAAAAAATACAATTGACTTCAACGTAAAAAAAAAACACTAAAAAGTGCAAAATAGAACAATTTTACCTAAAAATAAAATTGATATTATGCATACTTACCTTTCTCTAAGCCATAAATTGAGAAGTGTTATCGACTACTGGATTGGGACTACATTAATAGAACGCCAATGAGATCAGCTAAATTATTAATTGATTTTTAAACTTTTGATAACTCCAATTAAATTAATTCAACAGAAATTATAACACTTAATCGATATTTCGATTAAGTAAACCATCTTATCGTTTGAAACAGAGTATTGAAGTGATTTGAACCACTTGAGTCAAAGTTACTGCGGATCGTACACTACCTGGACTAGTGCGTATTCCAGCTTGTTTTAATAATAACTTAATCCAGTCCCCTATCATAGTACGAGAAGCTGGTTTAGGTTCACTACATGTGCTAATAAATTTAATAAGCTCTTTATATTTCCTCTACGACCATTACAGAGCTCTAGCATTTTGTCAGTCCAATAATATGGGTCAATGTTTGAGATTGACTCGCATAAGAAAACGCCAACCAGAGGCCCTAACCACGAGCTCTTAACGCGATCCATTTGACAACCCAAACTAAATCGCTAAAGGGATAGAGCTATATGGAGTGTATAGCTCCATCCTTCATTCATTTGTCATGCTCACTCAAATGTTTGTCATGCACACTCAAATGTCTCCCTGATGGTGGCAAGTGTTATTGGGTCATTCGGTTACCTTCAAATGGTTGAGCTGAGTGGGGCTGTTGCATGCGTCATGCTCGTGAACGGGTGCCGTCAGTTGAGACTGGTCATCTCTTAGCTGCCAGTGGCTTAAGAAAGAAGAAATCAGAAATGTTTATTTCAAATAGACCCCATTACAGGCACTTTTGAATTTTAAAATGTTGGTCAGTTAAAAAAAAAAAAGTGAAGCTAAATTGCACGTTCCAAAGTGTAGATCACTATGGAGAAGAACGTGCAAGAAACTCCCTCTTTTAAATCATATTATAAGTTACATAAATCTTGGTTACATATTTCTTGTCGCTTCTATTATGTGAGCACAAATCGATCGTGTCGTTCGATCCACCCTAGCTCCTCAAGGAAGGCCAGCAGCGTGTTGGTGCTACTGAGCATTTCCCGGAGCTCCCTGTATCCCATAATAAAGCGCCCTGTGTCCGTCAGACCGCGGCGTCCCACAGTGGGCCGCATCAGCACGCACGGCGCGTCCCCCAGCGCGCTGGAGTCTCCGCGCGCCATCCTCGTGCAGGCGCCCGCTGCTACGGCCGCCCGGACTGCGCACCGGGCATTCACTGACCAAGGTAAATATGTATTCACTACTAACTTCTTCCTACCCTACCCTACCAACCTACCCTACCTACCCTACTTACCTACCCTACCTACCGCACCTAAACAAGCTTCCCTACCTACACTACCTACCCTACTTACTTTACTTACCTACCCTACCTACCATACTTACCTAACCTACTTATCCTACTTACCTACCCTAACTACCCTACCTACCCTACATAAACTACCTACCTACCCTACTTACCCCAGTTACCTACCCTACCTACCCTACCCTACCTACCCTACCCTACCTACCCTACCCTACCTACCCTACCCTACCTACCCTACCCTACCTACCCTACCCTACCTACCCTACCCTACCTACCCTACCCTACCTACCCTACCCTACCTACCCTACCCTACCTACCCTACCCTACCTACCCTACCCTACCTACCCTACCCTACCTACCCTACCCTACCTACCCTACCCTACCTACCCTACCCTACCTACCCTACCCTACCTACCCTACCCTACCCTACCTACCCTACCCTACCCTACCTACCCTACCCTACCCTACCTACCCTACCCTACCTACCCTACCCTACCTACCCTACCCTACCCTACCTACCCTACCCTACCCTACCTACCCTACCCTACCCTACCTACCCTACCCTACCCTACCTACCCTACCCTACCTACCCTACCCTACCCTACCTACCCTACCCTACCTACCCTACCTACCCTACCCTACCTACCCTACCCTACCTACCCTACCCTACCCTACCTACCCTACCCTACCCTACCTACCCTACCCTACCCTACCTACCCTACCCTACCCTACCTACCCTACCCTACCTACCCTACCCTACCCTACCTACCCTACCCTACCTACCCTACCTACCCTACCCTACCCTACCTACCCTACCCTACCTACTTTATCTATATAGGTAGTTTTTGTGCTGAGGACACAACTTCGTAATTTTTTAAACTAATCTATTCGTTATAAGAAAATAGTGACACAGCATTTGTTAAGGTCAAGTTGATAAATTAGTGAATTTGTAAGTTCACACGAAAACACGTGGATAGATTGCGATGATGTCGTCGACGATGTAGTGCGCTTACCTAGAAGTAACCTATTCACTCTTGACTTAAAGATCCCCAGGTTGTAGCTATCAGGAAACACAGACTCCGGCAGAGAATTCCACTCCTTAGCTCTACGGACAATGAATGTGTTCCCAAAACGTTTTGTGCGTAATGTACTGCTGGTCCGGTGATGGAACGTTAACTTCAATAGCTATAATTGTTTGTGCAGAGCGTCTGCGTCGCCTGGACGACGTGATCTCGCGCGCCCTCCGCGCCAAGTCGTCCATCGTGGGCGCCGTGCTGGGCGTGCCGCCCAACAGCTTCGCGCACTTCGCGGACCTGGCTGTGGCTGACGCGCTGGGGGAAGTCGGTATGTATTCACTTGCATTTGTTTATGAAATATTATCTAACATATCAGACAACAAAATAATTATAAATATCGTGTGTCGGTACTACATGCTTATTTCCACAGTATTATGTCTAATGGCATTTTACTGTGGGGATCTGCAGCTGATGTAGACTCAATTTTCATATAGCAAAAGAGAGCAACTCGCGAGGACCCATTTTATAAATTAAAATGGGTCCTCGTGAGTCCCTCAGAAATAAATTCGAAGAAATCGATATACTGACTCTGCCTTCTCTTTATATCTTAGAAAGTATTTTATATGTTCGTAAAAACCTAGGACTCTTCAAAATTAGAAGCGATTTTCATAACATAAATACGCGTAGTAAACACGAAATTGTATTGCCCAAGTGGAGGTTGGCTAAGACCAGCAAGTCATTTTTAGTAAACAGCATACGCTTTTATAACAAGCTGCCAAAGGTGGTGACTGAACTTAGCGAGGGAAAGTTCAAAACCCATATTAAGCGTGTCCTAACTAAAAAAGCGTATTACGGTTAAAGACTATGTCGAAGACCCGCTTGTTTAGCAATGACTGCTTCTGCACATGTGGCCCCCTGGTAACTCATAATATTGTGTAAATGTATCTATTAACTGCTCCACATTTGTTGTAATATATACTTTTCTTATTCTTTTTTCTAAACATTGCTCTTGCAATATTTTTTATATTATTAGAATCTATCCACCATAAATTCGTCAGTAATTTATTTTGTTAACATGTCATTTATTGATAATTGTAATTACTTATTTTTCTTGCTTTTTTTTATATAGCCTCTTTTTTTTATAATGTGAATGTGAGAACAGTAGACTGCGCGAATTCTTAGGTTACTTCCTATTACGACTCAATTTTTATTATGATTATTTTTATTGTACTTTTAAGTAACAATATTGACCGGTCTACACTGTCCTTACATAATATCTACTTATACTGTAATATGGAAGTATTGTAAGAACCACAATTTTTTTAAAATAGTAACCATGGAGTTTCTTGCCGGTTCTTCTCCATAGGAAACTACCAATTTGGCCGTGCACTAGCTTCTGACGTTTTACAAGTGCCCATGTAGGCATATGTGAAATAAAAAAAACAACACTATTTGTAGAGATTTTTTTAAACAACAGGATATTTATGCTTTCTTCAAACATTATCGATCTCTTTTTATCCAATACATGTCCGCTTTCAACAGCTACCATAATTATTTAAAAATCAAGAAAATTAAAAAAAAAAACAAAATTAAATTCGATTTAGAATTGAAAGTTTTACGCTTTCTAAGATTAACGGCCAAAACAAACTATTTGCATGATTTACTTTTTTTACTTTGTTAGAGGCGAAGACGAGGAATCAACAGCAAAAAGAACCAGGTCTTTAAACCGTAACCGAACAAAGATACTTATAGAAGCATTGCTAGTATATTAATGTCAGGCGTTACCTATTTTCGTTATATTATAATGAAATGGAAATATAATACGTAATATTTTGAGGTTTCCATTGATAAAATAAATTAAATTGGTTATTACTGTTATATTTTTTTCACAGTCGCAGTTTTTCATCACTAAAACTAGTAAAAAAGAAAGTGATAAATGAATCGAAAATAAACGCGTTAGTGTTGTGATAGTGATTGATACCATTTAATGCGTACTCACAATAAAAACCGAAACTAAAACTATATTTAACAACATGGGAAACTTAAAATATCAGACATACAGTATTTTTATTTACAAAAAAAATAACGCCTGGTAACGAACTATAGTAATATACTAAATGGTCTCTAACTTCGTTTGGTTACGGTTGGTAGACATAATTCTTTTTGCTATTGATAATAGTTTTGTTCTAATTAATTCAGAATATTTTATTTTGGCCCAAATTTTGGTTTTGTGTCACAGCCCGAAGAATCGCCAAACTAAAGTGGCAGTGGGCAGGGCACATTGCTCGTAGAACGGATGGTCGATGGGGCCGAAAGGTTCTAGAGTGGCGACCGCGCACCGGAAGGCGTAGCGTCGGAAGGCCTCCCACAAGGAGGACCGACGACCTGGTGACGGTCGCGGGAGTGCGGTGGATGCGAGACGCACAGGATCGGTCGTTGTGGAGACGCTTGGGGGAGGCCTATGTCCAGCAGTGGACGTCTTTCGGATGAAATGATGATGATGATGATGATTTTTTTTTGGAGTTTTTTTTTTTTAAATGAATGGTATAATTGTTGAACAGACGTATGTGGAGAGCTGCGTATGTCTGGTGCGCGCCTTTCACGAAGCAGCAGTCGCGACGACGACACGGCCGCTGCCGGGGACCTGCATCAGCTACTACTGGCGGCGCATGCGCAAGGTAAACAAGCGAATATCTTCAAAACGATCATCTACTCAACGAAAGGTCAAATTCTTAAATGTCAACTTGACGTTGAAATAAACCACCTCGTGTTCCGAATCACATAACGCTGCTGTTAACGCGTTAACAAATCGGTCACTGAGAAGGAGCGACTGAACATCGATGTTAACGTGACTCGGAACGCGGACATAGAATACACAGATCTCTCACGCCAATTGCCACAGGGTTGCCAACCCTTTTAAAACTAATGTTTATATTGATACAAGCTTACAATTTTTCCACATCACTTACAATTTTTCCAGGTCTGTAAAATATTATTTAAATAAACGAAAAAATCAAAATAACTATGCTCTTTCAGCTTATGTAAGCTAGATTGCTGTTCAAGTTTTTAATTGCTTTTGGTCCAAGCTCCATAGATTTATTGAACGTTTCCTTTGTCTGATGTAATGACGTTTATGTAGCAATGCACTGCAATACTGACTTGTATGATTGATTCGCAGCAAACCAACTGACGCGGTCCCTCCAGCGCGCCCTCAACGTGAGCGAGGCGGAGACCGTCGCCGCGCGGGCAGGCTCGGGCCGCTGCGACTCCTGCAGGAGGCCGCAAGTACTGGCGCACGAACAAGGTAACTATTCACAGCGACACAACTGACGCGCTCCCTCCAGCGCGCCCTCAACGTGAGCGAGGCGGAGACCGTCGCCGCGCGGGCAGGCTCGGGCCGCTGCGACTCCTGCAGGAGGCCGCAAGTACTGGCGCACGAACAAGGTAACTATTCACAGCGACACAACTGACGCGCTCCCTCCAGCGCGCCCTCAACGTGAGCGAGGCGGAGACCGTCGCCGCGCGGGCAGGCTCGGGCCGCTGCGACTCCTGCAGGAGGCCGCAAGTACTGGCGCACGAACAAGGTAACTATTCACAGCGACACAACTGACGCGCTCCCTCCAGCGCGCCCTCAACGTGAGCGAGGCGGAGACCGTCGCCGCGCGGGCAGGCTCGGGCCGCTGCGACTCCTGCAGGAGGCCGCAAGTACTGGCGCACGAACAAGGTAACTATTCACAGCGACACAACTGACGCGCTCCCTCCAGCGCGCCCTCAACGTGAGCGAGGCGGAGACCGTCGCCGCGCGGGCAGGCTCGGGCCGCTGCGACTCCTGCAGGAGGCCGCAAGTACTGGCGCACGAACAAGGTAACTATTCACAGCGACACAACTGACGCGCTCCCTCCAGCGCGCCCTCAACGTGAGCGAGGCGGAGACCGTCGCCGCGCGGGCAGGCTCGGGCCGCTGCGACTCCTGCAGGAGGCCGCAAGTACTGGCGCACGAACAAGGTAACTATTCACAGCGACACAACTGACGCGCTCCCTCCAGCGCGCCCTCAACGTGAGCGAGGCGGAGACCGTCGCCGCGCGGGCAGGCTCGGGCCGCTGCGACTCCTGCAGGAGGCCGCAAGTACTGGCGCACGAACAAGGTAACTATTCACAGCGACACAACTGACGCGCTCCCTCCAGCGCGCCCTCAACGTGAGCGAGGCGGAGACCGTCGCCGCGCGGGCAGGCTCGGGCCGCTGCGACTCCTGCAGGAGGCCGCAAGTACTGGCGCACGAACAAGGTAACTATTCACAGCGACACAACTGACGCGCTCCCTCCAGCGCGCCCTCAACGTGAGCGAGGCGGAGACCGTCGCCGCGCGGGCAGGCTCGGGCCGCTGCGACTCCTGCAGGAGGCCGCAAGTACTGGCGCACGAACAAGGTAACTATTCACAGCGACACAACTGACGCGCTCCCTCCAGCGCGCCCTCAACGTGAGCGAGGCGGAGACCGTCGCCGCGCGGGCAGGCTCGGGCCGCTGCGACTCCTGCAGGAGGCCGCAAGTACTGGCGCACGAACAAGGTAACTATTCACAGCGACACAACTGATGCGCTCCCTCCAGCGCGCCCTCAACGTGAGCGAGGCGGAGACCGTCGCCGCGCGGGCAGGCTCGGGCCGCTGCGACTCCTGCAGGAGGCCGCAAGTACTGGCGCACGAACAAGGTAACTATTCACAGCGACACAACTGACGCGCTCCCTCCAGCGCGCCCTCAACGTGAGCGAGGCGGAGACCGTCGCCGCGCGGGCAGGCTCGGGCCGCTGCGACTCCTGCAGGAGGCCGCAAGTACTGGCGCACGAACAAGGTAACTATTCACAGCGACACAACTGACGCGCTCCCTCCAGCGCGCCCTCAACGTGAGCGAGGCGGAGACCGTCGCCGCGCGGGCAGGCTCGGGCCGCTGCGACTCCTGCAGGAGGCCGCAAGTACTGGCGCACGAACAAGGTAACTATTCACAGCGACACAACTGACGCGCTCCCTCCAGCGCGCCCTCAACGTGAGCGAGGCGGAGACCGTCGCCGCGCGGGCAGGCTCGGGCCGCTGCGACTCCTGCAGGAGGCCGCAAGTACTGGCGCACGAACAAGGTAACTATTCACAGCGACACAACTGACGCGCTCCCTCCAGCGCGCCCTCAACGTGAGCGAGGCGGAGACCGTCGCCGCGCGGGCAGGCTCGGGCCGCTGCGACTCCTGCAGGAGGCCGCAAGTACTGGCGCACGAACAAGGTAACTATTCACAGCGACACAACTGACGCGCTCCCTCCAGCGCGCCCTCAACGTGAGCGAGGCGGAGACCGTCGCCGCGCGGGCAGGCTCGGGCCGCTGCGACTCCTGCAGGAGGCCGCAAGTACTGGCGCACGAACAAGGTAACTATTCACAGCGACACAACTGACGCGCTCCCTCCAGCGCGCCCTCAACGTGAGCGAGGCGGAGACCGTCGCCGCGCGGGCAGGCTCGGGCCGCTGCGACTCCTGCAGGAGGCCGCAAGTACTGGCGCACGAACAAGGTAACTATTCACAGCGACACAACTGACGCGCTCCCTCCAGCGCGCCCTCAACGTGAGCGAGGCGGAGACCGTCGCCGCGCGGGCAGGCTCGGGCCGCTGCGACTCCTGCAGGAGGCCGCAAGTACTGGCGCACGAACAAGGTAACTGTAGGGACACATATTAATATTATATATATACATATGTAAGTATATATTTTATGCTGAGAGCGCACCTTAGTGGCGGCTGCGACCGCCTCATAAGTTTTAGCGCCAGTCGCAAATATACGGAGTTAACATCAAGTCGTGTATCATTTCTCCACACTAATTACCCAACACACCTATATTGGTGACCGCGACGTGATTCGTGATAATTCGTGAGTGTTGTGGTAATTAAAAATTGTGGCAATGAATCCATCTCATCATCCTGGTACCGCAGCGGCGGGTGCACAGCCCAAGGTCGAAGGGGAAACCGCCTTAGCCAGCATCACTGTTTCGTCAAGGATACCCGAATTTTGGGCAGACCAACCGCGACTCTGGTTTGTCCAATTCGAGGCCGCCGTAGACAGTCAGCGATTGGGCGACGCTACCAAGCAAAATTTGGTGGTTACCAAATTGAACAAGGCCGCTATTCAACAGGTCAGCGACTTATTGCTCACGCCTCCTGAGACGCATAAGTATCAGACCTTGAAGGAAAGGCTACTACAAGTTTTTGAAGAATCGGAGACGCGTCAGTTCCAAAAATTGTTAAGTGAGATGGAGCTTGGAACTCAAAAGCCATCTCAACTACTACGCCGAATGAGGGACTTGGCACGTGGGAAAATTCCCGATCAGACGCTGAAGATAATGTGGAACAGCCATCTTCCGTCTGCAGTGCAAGCTGTTTTGGCAGTAACGGAGGTGGAGGACCTGGAAAATTTGGCTATAGTAGCGGACAAGGTGATGGAGGCAACGCGTCCAGCGGAAGTAGCAGCCGTAGCGACGGTAGCGACACCCAAGGACGCTGGTGCCACCGGCGATTTGGTATCCATCGTCGCCAAGCTGAGAGTCGAGGTCGCAGAGTTGCGACGTTCGCGGCAACCACAGCGAGGCGGAGGAACATACAGAGGAGGTAACCGTTTCAGATCGAAATCTCGCAGCAGGGACTATAGCAAAAAACGTCGTGATCCGAAGTGGCTGTGTTTCTACCATTATCGTTACGGGGCGAAAGCAGCGAAGTGCGTCGAACCCTGTAACTGGAAGGCAGCACCACCTGCTCCTTCGGAAAACTAGCGAGGACGCAAGCAGTGACGGAGGTTTGTGTCGATTTTACTAAAAACCGTCTATGCGTTGTTGATAAAAATAGCAGATTAAATTTTCTGATAGACACCGGTGCTAATGTGTCAGTGATTCCCGTCTCTAAAAAGTATGTGTCGAAAAATATCGCGAGTGATACGTACAAACTATATGCGGCAAATGGCACGGAAATTAAAACATACGGAATATGCAATTTAGTATTAGATCTTAATTTAAGAAGAGCTTTTAGATGGCCATTCATCATAGCAGCGGTTAAACAACCTATAATAGGCGCAGATTTTTTGAGCCATTATAAGTTGTTGGTGGATTTAAACGCGCGGAAACTGAGAGATCAAGTTACTAATTTAAATGTCGTAACATCTATTATCAAGCACGATGAGCGCGAGTTATCAATTAAAACTATAAACTGCAATGATAAGTGGCAAGATTTATTGTTCAAATATCCTGATGTAACTAAGCCGATTTCATATAAAGAAATCCCCAAACACGCTGTATGCCATTATATAGAAACTTCGGGACCCCCGGTATATACGAAAGCTCGACCTCTTTCCCCGAAATGGTACTCGAAGGTCAAAGAAGAGTTTCGGATTATGACTGAATTGGGTATTTGTCGTCCATCTAAGTCCCCTTGGGCAAGCCCGTTACACGTGGTACCCAAGAAGGACGGCGGGATAAGGCCGTGCGGTGATTATAGGCGTTTAAACGCTATCACCAAACCGGACCGCTACCCAATTCCGCGGTTACAAGATTTTAAATATGTTTTAGCAGGAAAAAAAACAATTTTTACTAGGTTAGATTTAAACCGCGCTTATCATTTTATACCAGTGGCCCCGAACGATATTGAGAAAACTGCAATTATAACGCCTTTTGGATTATATGAATTTCCAAGGATGACATTCGGTCTGAGGAACGCTGCACAAACGTTCCAACGTTTTATGGATACAATTGTATTGCAAGGTTTCGATTTTTTATTTAATTTTATCGATGATGTCATCATAGCAAGTGAAAATGAATCATCTCACAAAGAGCATTTAAATGCAGTTTTCAAAAGGTTTAACGAATATGGCATTACTATTAATTTGTCAAAATGTGTTTTTGGTGTGTCTAAATTAGAATTTTTAGGTTTTGAGGTCTCCACGGACGGTGTTCGCCCATTAGAGGGCAAGGTACAAGCTGTTGTAAATTTTCCGAAGCCCGAAACAGTAGAACAATTGCGCCGTTTCTTAGGCATGGTCAATTTCTACCGCTCTCATATTCCGAAAGCTGTAGAATACCAAATCGAATTAAACAAGTATCTGCATAATTCTAAGAAACGCGATAAGACGCTTATATTATGGACAGATAAGGCAAATCAGGCATTTGAGAAGTGTAAGGAAAGCTTGCAAAGCGCCGCTACACTATCTTACCCTTTGCCAGACAGTAATTTAGCCCTGATGACAGACGCTTCAAACACTAGCGTCGGTGCAGTCTTACAGCAGAAGGTTGAGAATATTTGGCAGCCAATTGGATATTTTTCCAAAAAATTAACGGATACGGAAATGAAATATTCGACTTACGATAGGGAATTGTTAGCAGTCTTTATGGCCGTTAAACATTTTAAGCATTTATTAGAAGGTAGAGTTTTAACCATTTTTACGGACCATAAACCGCTCGAATTTGCATTCACTAAAATCAATAGCGATAAAGAAAGCCCAAGGCGTATTCGCCAACTTTCTTTTATCAGCGAATTTTGTACAGACATACGTCATATTAAAGGTAGTGATAACTTAGTAGCGGATGCACTTTCGAGAATCGAAACGATAAGCTGTCCCACGGTGCTCGACTTCGCAGAAATAGCAGACAAACAAAGTAACGACGAGTACCTAATGCAAGCGTTGCAGGTATCACATAACAAATTCAAACAAATGTTATTGTCGGATTGTGATAAACATATTTATTGTGATATTTCCACTAAAAATGTTAGACCGTACTTACCTAAAGAATTCAGAGAATTAGCTTTTAAATCTGTGCATAATCTTAGTCATCCTGGCATAAAAACTAGTAAAAACTTGATGAAGCAAAAATTTTTTTGGCCTGATATGGATAGGGACATTGCGAGATGGGCAAGGGCATGTCCGCAATGCCAACGTGTAAAAATTACCAGGCATACGATATCAGGCGTAGGAGAGTTTGAACATGCTGATCGATTCCAGCATTTACATATCGATATAATCGGCCAATTGCCTACCTCAGCCGACGGGTATAGATACTGTGTAACAATGATAGATCGTTTCACAGGGTGGCCAGAGGCCTACCCCGTTCAAAACATTACGGCGGAGACCGTAGCGAGAGTAGTATTTGAAGGTTGGATTGCTCGTTTTGGATGTCCTGCGAAGCTTACAAGCGACCAGGGCAGACAATTTGAGAGCGATTTATTCGCCAAGTTAATGAAATATTTGGGCATACATAAAATACGTACAACTCCTTATCATCCGCAAAGTAACGCTATGATCGAACGTTGGCATAGGGCACTTAAAGTGGCCCTGATGGCTCGTTTGCAAAGCAACAATAGTAATTGGGTCGATGAGTTGCCGATCGTATTATTAGGATTACGGACGGCTACTAGGAGCGACAGCGGTGTGAGCGCGGCGGAATTAACTTACGGCAAGACTATTCGTTTGCCAGGAGATTTTTATGACGATGCTAAAATTAGTGATTCGGATTCGGAATATTTGCATAAGCTGAGAGATACCATCAGCAAATATAAGCCTCGACCGAAATATCATAGTAAATCGTACTCTTTATTCGTTCCAGATAGTTTAAATTCTTGTAAAAGTGTTTTTGTAAGGAATGATGCAATGCGCAGGTCTTTGCAACCGCCGTATGAAGGCCCATATATAGTTATAAGTAGAAATAAAAAATATTTTAAAATAAAAATTGGTGATAGAGAAGTTTCCGTATCGATAGATAGGCTCAAACCCGCCTACACTATCGATATAGATACATCTACAGGTAGTAGTCTCCAATTGAACCATAGTGGTAACGTAAATTAAAATCTAACTAAAGATAGCATTCCCCAAGATGTTATAAGTCATAAAACAACACGAACCGGTCGCGTTATCAGACCACCGGTACGTTTTGCTTAGTCGACAATAGAAGTTTCTCGGTAATGTTATATGTACTAAGTATTGTCGTACGATATTATTAATATGTAATGCAACTTTGCTATATTTTTATTGTGAATTTCAAGTGCAATTGTGCATTTATATTAAATTAATGTAGCAGCGTTTTACCTTCAAATAAAACGCATGTTGTGTCCGGAGACTCATTCGGGGTCATATAAACAATATTTGAGTCTAGCATCTTCCGTTTCCGTGTCACATCTATGTGGGTATATGCTACAATCTCCCACCATCATGACGTATTTCCGCTTTCGTTCACCAGGTGGCTGCAGCGCGCCAACTCGTTCATTGTGGCCTCAAAATCCTACAACTTAAGAAGTAATCAAACCAGGCAGTCTTTAAAAGTATGACCCCGAATGAGTCTCCGGACACAACATGCGTTTTATTTGAAGGTAAAACGCTGCTATTGTGTCCTTCGGCCTCATTCGGGGTCATATAAACAATATTTGAGGCTTTGTTTGTTATCGCCTGGTGAACGGGACGCCAATGTGTTGCAAAGGATAAAAGTTAAATTAGATCAATAAACCGTTATAGAATAAGTAGAAAAACATCCAATAGAATAGAACACTTATATTTTAAAGCAAAATAATAATTATAAGATAATTACAATCTTAACCCTTGATTACAAAATAAACAAAAACATTCATACATACCACATAAAATATCCTCAATTATTGTAATTGTATGTGAATTAACTTACCATAACCATCATATTTTATATCTATTTTAATTAATCTTAAGTAATTAATTAATTGGCTGAAAAATATGAATCAAGGAGCTACCTTGTGGTGGGATCACTTCTCTCCTATAATGTTTTTTAAAAGTATTAGGTACCAGATTTCCAATTAGCCCGTCCCATTATCTCATCAAGAGGCTCATTATCCAACCAGCTCCGTGAAGCTACTGCTGAACGGAAACTACCTGGAGTAGCTTCAATTCCTGCTTTCTTCAAAATAGATTTAACCCAACCTGCCAAAATAGTTCTAGTAGCTGGTTTAGCTTTTCCACATGCTGTAATAAATAATCTATCACCAGAACAAAGTAACCGACGTTTCCAGGTGTCAATTAGAAACCAGAACACTGGATCAAGCGCCACACTTTCAAGATTACCTAACAACTTCCAACCTGACTGTCCATGTGTTTCAGAATCCGTCTTCGAACCAAAATGCGGCCAAAACATAATGCTATTATCGCTTACTATACATCTGTCTGGGGACACGCTAAGTAATGTTAAGTCGTGTATCCTTCGCCCTGAACACAACAACAGTAGCACTGCACAAAACCTTTCAATTTCGAATAGACCTTGACTTTGAAGAGACCTACTGCCCAACCAACCTATCAACGATTGAGGGTCCCAGACCGGGGGTGGGCACTTCTTAGGCTGATGCAATGCTATAGCTTTAATCATTTGTTTTACCAAAATATTTGAACTTAAACGGGCCTCGCTTTTAGTATTGCATAAAGTAGACACAACAGATCTATGAAGAAGAATAGTACGAAAAGACAATTTTTCTTCTGCCAAATATCGAGCCAATTCACTACCTGTAGGATCTGAAAAATTTACACTAAACCTGGAACATCAATTTAACCATCTCTGCCATGCTGGTCTATATGTATTCAAAGTAGACGATCTCCAACCTTCTTTGAGTAAACACTTTTGTTCTTCTGACCAGTCTCCTAAGGATTCAAACCACCCCCACATTTCCATACTTCTAGATACAGCTCCCTCGCCCGTGGTGGTGGTTGCCCGGTCCTCGTGTCTACGAGTACCTTCGATAACCTGTGGATCGTGAATGGAGGCGCTATCGCTCTTGTCTTCAAATCTGCTCTCCAGAATGCTCGAGACCACCTCGGTGCGACTATTAGAAATACACCTCGAGCCTAATTTAGATGCATCAGCACACGAGGTATTAAACTCGGAGGAGGAAAGACCCAAGCTAGATGAAAATCCCATTTGAATGCAAACGCGTTGTGCCTCCATGCTCGCTGATCCCTTTGATCTAGAGTTACGTAACAAGGTACTACGTGAGCTGTGCTGGATGCACACAGATCTATCTGGGGAACACCCCACTTCGCAAAGACAATGCTGGTGAACTCGGGGAGCAGATGCCATTCCTGTAACTTCGAGTGACGTGACAGACCGTCCGCCACGTTGTTGTACCTGCCTGGAATGTGATAGGGAACTACATGAATATCGTACTCTTGAAGAATTTAAAAAATCTGATAAATTAACTTCATCAAGGTCTGCGACTTGTTTCCCCCTTCCTTTCTTAAGTACGCTACTACCGCCTTGTTGTCGCACTGCAACAGAAGAGAGGTGTGACTCAGAGACGGAGCGAATTCTAACAAACATTTCAGAATAGTTAACATCTCTTTGTGATTCGAGTGAAGTCGCTCTTCTTCTTCTGTCCAGGTGCCCGAAATGTGAAGACCGTTCAACTCCGCCCCCCAACCTGTATCTGCTGCGTGTGTAGTTAAAAAGTTTTTTGCTTGTAGAGGATGAAGCCTGGATTTCTCCACACAGTGAACCTTCCACCATTTCAGTTCTGTTAGCACCTCCCCACGCAAGGGATAAGTCGACTGATATGGCATTTTCAGGACTAGGTTGCAATAAGCTAGGAGATGACAAAAATTTTAAGCGACCCATTGGAACTACCAGTCGAGCAAAATTCAGAACGCCTATGATACTTTGCATTTCTCGAAGAGACGCCTTCTGTTGTCGAAGCAACTTCGCCAACATTATTTGTATACTCCGAATCTTGTTTTCTGGTAAACCTTTTTGATTTGTCCAGGGACTCCATATCAAACACAAATACTCTATTATTTTTTGCGGGACTAGAATCGACTTCTCCCTGTTTACCTGCCAACCCAACCGGCTCAGAATTTGGAGAACGATTTTGACGTGTTTTATTAGTGTCGCTCTGTCCTGTGCTACTAAAAGATAATCGTCGAGAAAAACCACTACACGAATGCCTAGATTCCTGAAAATCTCGGCTGTCCAGTTGGTCAGCGATGCAAATACTTTGGGCGCTGTCGCCAGGCCAAATGGCAAACAAGTCATTTGCAGTAATCGGCTTCGATATATTAGACGTAGAAAACAACGGTAAGCAGGTGCTACACTTACATGGTTGTAAGCTTGCCGAAGGTCTATTTTGACCATCCAATCCCTTTCCTGAATGAAATCTGGAATCCGATTTACCGAAATCAAACGAAATTTGCTTATTATCAGATAATTGTTTAAACTTTTTAAATTGAAAATAGGACGGTAGGTACCGTCGTTTTTGCGAATCAGAAAGAAATTTGATACAAAACTCGGAGTTATGGGGGCATGTTCTAAAATTTTCTGTTGTAACAAATTTTGAATTACTATGTCCATCTCTGGAGATGGTACAGTGAGATTACAACGTTTCACCTGCCTTGGTGGGACCAGAGGCGGTTTCTTTCGAAATGGAATTCGATACCCCTTCACTATTTTTATTAATGGTTCTGGTGCTCTCAAATTTGTCCATTCCGTAACATGATTTTGTATGCAACCCCCCCAAAAAACCTGATCCGAGTCAGAACTTTCTATTAAATTTACTCGAGCCCCTACCTCGTACGTTGTTTTGCGGTTCATTTCTCCGAAAACTAAAGGGCTGGTAAGGGCGTTGACCAGCCAGCTGTCCCCTGGGTTGAGGACGAAAAAAAAAAAAAAAAAATTGGATTCATCGCGTGATAATTATAAAAAGATTCTACACTCTGTGGAAAAGGAAATCTATAATTCATCGTCAGTGCCGACGGGCGACTGGACGATCTATATCCGCTAGGTCCAGGGTACGCCGCCTGGGGTCTAGGGGTTTTCTTTTTTTTTTGCCCAGAAAAAATTACTTTACTTGTATAAAAAAAAATTTGTTGACATCGCCAATATTCTTAACAAGGAAATCTATAATTCATCGTCAGTGCCGACGGGCGACTGGACGATCTATATCCGCTAGGTCCAGGGTACGCCGCCTGGGGTCTAGGGGTTTTCTTTTCTTGCCCAGAAAAAATTACTTTACTTGTATAAAAAAAATTTGTTGACATCGCCAATATTCTTAACAAGGAAATCTATAATTCATCGTCAGTGCCGACGGGCGACTGGACGATCTATATCCGCTAGGTCCAGGGTACGCCGCCTGGGGTCTAGGGGTTTTCTTTTCTTGCCTAGAAAAATTTACTTTAGGTACTTGTATAAAAAAAATTTGTTGACACCGCCAATATTCTTAACAAAGAAATCTATAATTCATCGTCAGTGCCGACGGGCGACTGGACGATCTATATCCGCTAGGTCCAGGGTACGCCGCCTGGGGTCTAGGGGTTTTCTTTTCTTGCCCAGAAAATTTTACTTTATTTGTACTTATAAAAAAAACTTTGTTGACACCGCCATTATTCTTAACAAATTCACTAAAAGGTACTTTATCAAACAAAAATTCACTAGACGGCGGTATCTTCTTCAAACATGGCTTAAATGATTTTTCTCTTAATTGTTTAATGAACACTTCGCGCCTTTGTTCTACTATATCGGCTCTACGGCCGCAAACCAATTGTAAACAATCACGTGAAATCTTATGATAATCACCAGAAAAAACTTCTTTAAATTTTAATGCCAACTGATCTGGTTCCACGTTGCCGGAAACCTTGACCCAGTCAACTATCTGCCTAAAACCTTGCTGCATAGCATCGCTTTGCATTACAAGTGCGCGAGTTACAGCGCCTAGAAATCTATCTGCCGACGGTAGATGACAAACTTTTTCTAAAGACTTGATTTCATCGTGGATATTGAGGGTAGTAATATAAACTTTTCAAATCACTAACCTGTTTTGCAAGCTTTTTGATTACCTTGCTTTGTCCTCGGCTACGCTTACTTTTCTTCTTCTTACTTACCTTCTTCCTCTTACGGGATCTTTCCACCTGTTCAGTCTCCAACTCCGACTGTGATGACTCCGAGGAACTTGAACTTGACGAATCCAATGAAGAATCGGATTCGTTGCAGTTACGTACACTATCCGCCATTGTAATAAAAAATTAACACTTTTCAAAATTATTTTATATACTTTATATTTTTAAGCATAATACCGAATTTTATTTAGTAAAGTATCGAACGTTAACAACGTTAACTTTAAAAGATGTGAACCGTCCGAAAAACAGGACGCCAATGAACGAGTTGGCGCGCTGCAGCCACCTGGTGAACGAAAGCGGAAATACGTCATGATGGTGGGAGATTGTAGCATATACCCACATAGATGTGACACGGAAACGGAAGATGCTAGACTCAAATATTGTTTATATGACCCCGAATGAGGCTGTACAATTTCCCTAAAAATCTGAGGAGCCTTCAAGGCATTTACGTAGTGAATCAAACGCCAAGTTCAGAACGAGTAATTTTATTTACAATATGCAAGGGAGGTCATGAAACCGCTGAAAATCTTAACACCGCCATTCAGCGGACGGTCTAAAATGTACAACACCATCTATCGAGTTGATGTGAACTAAAATGCATAAAACAAAATGAATGATAATTCTACTTTTGAATCCTAACATTCCGCCCACCATGGACAGAGTGTCCATAAAGTAACACACTATAAAGACTAAACAATTCATCTGCCCACCAAGATAACAATACAGCTACTAACAAAAACAATAAAAATATAAAACTTAAATCAACACTTCACTTGTATGTGGCAGGTAGCCTTTGAATTCAAAAACAAATTTCAAAACTTAAATCTAGATGGTAACAGGTAAAATAATGAGCTTGGACACTGGTCTCTTTATGATAGAATCCTTACATTTTAAAGAAACAACGCGCGTAAGATTGTCCACACCAACATGCTTGTCAGTTATAATGCCATATAACCATCTAGCAGGTGGCAGATCATCCTCTTTAACCAACACCATATCTCTTACCTTAGGTTCCGGAGTTATGTGTGACCATTTATAACGGTGCTGTAGTTGTGTAAGGTATTCATGCGACCATCGACGCCAAAAGTCTTGCACAAGCCGTTGAGTAAAATGCCATCTTTTGAGAGTACTCATGTTCATATTTACATAATTAGCATCCGGTACTAGTACTAAAGGCTCACCCACAAGAAAATGTCCCGGGGTGAGTGGGTATGGATCTTCTGGATTGGAACTAACTTGTGTTAACGGCCGTGAGTTAAGACATGCCTCTATTTGGCACAAAAGAGTCGTCATCTCCTCAAACGTGAGTGTACTATTGCCGATCACGCGTTTTAGGTGATGTTTTGTGGACTTCACTCCAGCTTCCCATAGTCCACCAAAGTTTGGAGAATGGGGAGGAATGAAGTGCCAGGTAGTGCCGTTTGTTGCAAGCCAGTCAGCTATGTCACTTGCTGCTACCGAACCTTCACGTGGTAATACATTTTTAAGCTCTCTATTCGCTCCAACAAAGTTAGTGCCATTATCACTCCACAAATCTGCACAATACCCTCTACGAGCAACAAAACGCTTAAATGCAGCGAGAAATGCATCTGAGGTCAGATCACTCACCACCTCGAGATGAATTGCACGAGTGGCCATACAGATGAATAAACAAATGTAACCCTTAGTGGAGCGATAACCACGTCCCTTTGTGGTTCTGACGGCGATAGGTCCGGCGTAATCAACACCACTTTGATAAAAAGGCCGGCAAGCAGTGACACGGGCTGATGGTAATTGGCCCATCAATTGTTGGTTTGTTTGAGCCGCATAACGAACACAAACGACACAATTACGAACATGCTGCTTTACGAGACTCTTTGCGTTTATGATCCAATATCGAGTTCTTATGTATGTTAGCATTAACTGAGGGCCTCCATGAATAGTACGCTCATGGGCATCTGCAACAATCAACTTTGCTAGATGTGAATTATAAGGAATCAAGATAGGATGCTTCATTCCTTCTACTACGTTAGCCTTCTGCAATCGACCACCAACTCTAAGGATGTCTTTGCTATCAAGAAAAGGATTAAGCGAGGTAAGTTTACTGCGTTTATTTATTTTACCTAGTCCTTGTATACTCTCTATTTCTTTCAGGAATCCTTCCCTTTGACATAACCGGATACAGGTAAGTAATGACTCATACAATTCCTTAGACGTTAGCCAACATGTAGTAGTAGATCTAGTGTCAGATCTATTTGTTTTTAGAAACCTTCTACAAAATGAAATCACCCTAACTAACCTACTTAAACTTGAAAACCTTGTAAGTATATCAATGCCTTCAGTTGCTGTGTGACATAAGACCTTATTTTTTCTTTCTTCTAAATTAGTTTGCTTAAACTTCCCCTTACTATAGTGGACTGTATTTTCTTGTAGCCATTTAGGGCCATTTTTCCAAATTTGAATTTCAGACATGTGCTTTGGATTTAAGCCCCGCGATACGCAATCTGCTGGATTCTCATCGGACTTGACATGCGCCCATTGAGTGTTGTCCATTATGGTCAATATTTCCGAGACCCGGTTGGCCACAAAAGTCTTCCACTTGCTTGAATGACTACTTAGCCAATCAAGAACAACACTAGAGTCAGTCCAAGCGTGCATGTTTTCCTTTGAGATACCCAATACTTCCGAGACTTCTAGGAGCAATTTAGCCAGTAAAACAGCTCCGCAAAGTTCCAAACGAGGTATTGATACCTGTTTTACAGGGGCAATCCTTGATTTGGAAGCTACCAAATTCACATGAACCTTACCGTTACAATCTACTGATCTAACGTAGACTACGGCTGCATATGCTGCGTTAGACGCATCAGAAAACCCTTGTAGTTCCATGTGAACATTGTCTCCGCGTGTCCCTACCCATCTCGGAACTTGAAAACTAGTGAGATGAACGAGATCCTCACGATATGAAAGCCAATCTTTGAGAATGTCAATTGGTATCTCGTCATCCCACCCTATACCAGCAAGCCATATTCTCTGGATGAAAACCTTGGCTGTTGTTATGACGGGCGCAATCCATCCTAGTGGATCGAATAGTTTTGCAATATCTGAAATTACCTTACGTTTTGTCACAGGTGTTTCAAGCAACGGAAGTTGGACAGTATACTGAAATACATCGTTAGATCTGTTCCAGGTTAATCCTAAAATTTTCAAAACAGAATCTAACTTTATTTCTAGGTCTTCCTTCCTATTCTCACTGCCTTTATCAATTTCTTGCAATAAACAAATGTTATTGCAAGACCACTTCTGAAGCTCAAACCCCCCGCGACTAAGAAGGTTCTTCATTTGATGAAATATTTGTATACCTTCTTCAACGCTTTCACAACCTGTCATAAGATCGTCGACATAGAACTCTCTTAAAACCCTATCTGCTGCTAAAGGGTATTTATGACCTTCATCATGTGCAAGCTGTTGCAGAGCTCGTACAGCTAAGTAAGGTGCCGAAGATGTACCAAATGTTACACGTAATAACCTTAGATGTTGCAGTTCTGAAGTTATGTCTTTACGCCATAAAAGGCGTTGATAATCAACATCCCTTTCTGATACCTTTACTTGTCTGTACATTTTAACTATGTCTGCAACAAGACATATTGGATGACAGCGCCAACGCATGATGATGTGCCTCAGTTCAGGTTGTAGCCTTGGACCAATCAGCATGTCTCTATTTAATGATGAGCCATTATTTAGAACACATGATGCATCAAATACAACCCTCACCTTTGTTGTAGTTCTATCATTTTTGACAACTGCGTGGTGTGGCAGATAGACAGCACTAAGATTCTCTTTCTGTAATTCTGGAACCACCTCCATATGACCCAAAGTTAAATATTCTTCAATTACATCAGAATATTTAGTCCGAAATTCAATGTTCTTAAGCAACCGTTTCTCGAGTAAATAAAACCGTTTACGAGCAATTTCGAAAGAGTTGCCAAACTTACACTCAGGATCATTTGACTTGAAAGGCAATCTCACTACATAGCGACCTGATGAGTCTCTTGAAACAGTTTCTGTAAAGAAATCCTCACAGGCTTGCTCTTCCTCTGAATAAAGCCTTTTTTCAGGAGAAGATTCCTCTAACTCCCAAAACTTCTTTAAGAGATCATCTGTCACTACCGCAGTGTGCATGTTAACGAATTTATTTCGCGGAGAACCTTGCTTACTTTGTGAGTTTATACAGCCAGACAGGATCCATCCGAATTTGGTATTTTGAGCCATGGGAAACCCAGGTAGACCCTTGATAACACCATCCATTGAAATCTGGCAATATACCTCTGCTCCAAGCAAAATATCAATTTTGTTTGGAGTATTAAATGAAGGATCAGCTAATTTTAGATCCGACATTTGAGGTGATAACGCTGTCAAAACAATCTTCCTTTCCGGAAGAAGTGATGTTATGTTCTTAAGAACATGAGCCTTGACAACAACTATAAAGTTGGGATCATGACATGACTGAAGACTTACGGTCACAAAACATTTAGAGCGCAATGTTGCACTCTGGTCACTGCCAAGTCCTGAAATAAAGCTCTTGTTTGTTATCTTTTTCAAACCAAGCATTTGTACCGAAGACTCGGTAATAAACGATGCTTGAGATCCTTGGTCTAAAAGAGATCTTAAAACGAAAGTACCTGTTCTCGCTTCTACCTTAACCAAGGCAGTGGCCAATAACACTTGGCTGTTTACGTTGGAGAAACAAGATACTATGTTATTTGGTGCCTCGCTCTGTGAAGTTGATGGCACAGATTGATTCGTACCATCTTCCTCTTTATCACGTGAGACGTGATTACTTTTAGGGACTGATTTCAGATGAAGAAGAGAATGGTGTCTCTTCTTACATATACGACAATTAGTTGAAAGACGACATGAAAATACCGAATGATTTGGACCGAGACAGTTAAAACACAAGTTATTGGTTTGGACAAACTCACGACGTGCATCAACATTTTCCTTAGCAAACTTCTTGCAATTTATGAGTTTATGACTTTCAGCACAAAATTCGCAAGTTGGATTTGAAGTGACATGCATAACCTTAGTCGTGCGAGTACTATTATTTGACTTGAAACTAACTTTACTATCCAAAAATTCAAGAGACCTGAATCGCTGCTCTAGGAATTCCTGCAAATCTCTTATTTTAGGTAATTCGTTATTGAATTTACAGATTTGAACTTCCCACAGTTTCCTAGAATCAGTATCAAGTTTTAAACTAACAATATAAATTACAATAATATCCCATGAAGAAATATCAATATCTAAGTTTTTAAGGGCGTTTAAACATTCATTTGTTGTATCAAGTAATTCTTTAATGGCACTGGATGATTCAGAAGTTATGTTCTTTTGATTCATGAAACGTTTTAAAATACAAATAGCAAGATGTAATTTATTATTATAGCGATGTTCCAATTGATCCCAACAGACTTTGTAATTACTGGCCGTGATAGGAATATGGCGTAAAAGCTGTTCAGCCTCACCCGTTATGTAGCCTTTGAGATAGTGTAGTCGTTGAACATCGTCCAATGCTTTGTTGCTATGTATTAACGACATGAATAAATCGCGAAAACTTGTCCATTCGGTGTATTTACCACTAAAACTAGGAATGGAAATTTTGGGTAAACTAACACTAAAGGATTGACCGATGTTTGACTCAATAACCTTAGAACTAGGCATTGCAACAGTATTAGAATCTAACTTAAACTTAAATAAGCAATCCTTTAACTCTGTTTTATATTCCGTGTATAGTTCTTCGGTTACTCCGTATGCATCAGCTGTGCAATAGCTAGATTTAACCAATTCCTTTGGATTAAATTCCGAAACGATGACTCTATGTGTGTCGCGATACGAAGTCCAATAATTTTCCAATGTTTCAAGCCGAGTTTCGAAATAAGATTGAGTTAGTCTTTCCTTAGGAGATTTTTTAAAGTTAACTCTGGCTTTTTGAATCTTAGTTTTCGTATCTTCTTGAATTGTAAAATACGTTTCCATGTTTACTAGTTTTTGTTTAAATTAAATGTGTTGTTTTAATTATCTCAATTAAGTAGTTCAAATTTTCAATTAACTTGAATGCCCGATCTCAAAAAAATTACAAGTCCATGAATGTTTTCATAAAAATTTTCTAAGTGTTTGGCACTTCTGTAGGAAAACCGGCGTGGATTCCCCGTCTGTTGACTTTTTGCGAAACTATTCTAAGTCCAAACCACTTCTAAATTTTTCTAAGTCTATTTCTTCTTGTATTGAAAGTTCTAATTTGCTTGAATTTTCTCAAAGTCAGTATTGCAAAGAGTACTCACAGTTTTTTCAGTTTATACTTCACTGAAATAGGGTCCAAAATTCAGCTCCGTCCGATACCGTTTCCTGTATTGGATATGTCGCTGCGTAGCTCAACTTCAATCAACCGATTTATCATCCGGCTCGAAGGACCATGTACAATTTCCCTAAAAATCTGAGGAGCCTTCAAGGCATTTATTACGTAGTGAATCAAACGCCAAGTTCAGAACGAGTAATTTTATTTACAATATGCAAGGGAGGTCATGAAACCGCTGAAAATCTTAACACCGCCATTCAGCGGACGGTCTAAAATGTACAACACCATCTATCGAGTTGATGTGAACTAAAATGCATAAAACAAAATGAATGATAATTCTACTTTTGAATCCTAACAAGGCCGAAGGACACAATAATACATTATAAAATTTTGTCAATTTTACAATTATTTTTAGGTTGCACACAACTGTAAAATTTATTGTAATTTGTTTATACACACATACATTATTTTTTAAGGTATATAACAAGTATTGGTATTTACGCGTCAAACCAATTTTCGTAGTCAAGTACTTAGTGTCTTACACAAAAATTATACTTACGTATTTTTGCAATGGGTTACAACCAAAGTAAACAGCAACAAAACTGTGGCCGTTGCTCAGTCAGTGACAAATGAATATATTGGACAAAAAGTTAATTATCTGGAAATCGTTTTAATTATCATCGCAGTAGCACTGGGCTTAGTGTTACTATGCTTATTCAGAAGTCAGTGCAAGAAACGCGTACGCGCCTGGTTGCGTAAGGAAGCAGCAATTGTTGGTGTATCTCCACCGGTGGTCAAGGTCCACTCAGTCCAACCACCCACGGTGGCGCACCACACCGATAATAATTATTAAACAAGTAGTGTGATGTGTGTGAAAGCAAACCATGTATTTATATATATTTTATTTTTAGATATGGGTTAAACATTTTTTTTGTGAGGGGGGCTACTGTAGGGACACATATTAATATTATATATATACATATGTAAGTATATATTTTATGCTGAGAGCGCACCTTAGTGGCGGCTGCGACCGCCTCATAAGTTTTAGCGCCAGTCGCAAATATACGGAGTTAACATCAAGTCGTGTATCATTTCTCCACACTAATTACCCAACACACCTATAGTAACTATTCACAGCGACACAACTGACGCGCTCCCTCCAGCGCGCCCTCAACGTGAGCGAGGCGGAGACCGTCGCCGCGCGGGCAGGCTCGGGCCGCTGCGACTCCTGCAGGAGGCCGCAAGTACTGGCGCACGAACAAGGTAACTATTCACAGCGACACAACTGACGCGCTCCCTCCAGCGCGCCCTCAACGTGAGCGAGGCGGAGACCGTCGCCGCGCGGGCAGGCTCGGGCCGCTGCGACTCCTGCAGGAGGCCGCAAGTACTGGCGCACGAACAAGGTAACTATTCACAGCGACACAACTGACGCGCTCCCTCCAGCGCGCCCTCAACGTGAGCGAGGCGGAGACCGTCGCCGCGCGGGCAGGCTCGGGCCGCTGCGACTCCTGCAGGAGGCCGCAAGTACTGGCGCACGAACAAGGTAACTATTCACAGCGACACAACTGACGCGCTCCCTCCAGCGCGCCCTCAACGTGAGCGAGGCGGAGACCGTCGCCGCGCGGGCAGGCTCGGGCCGCTGCGACTCCTGCAGGAGGCCGCAAGTACTGGCGCACGAACAAGGTAACTATTCACAGCGACACAACTGACGCGCTCCCTCCAGCGCGCCCTCAACGTGAGCGAGGCGGAGACCGTCGCCGCGCGGGCAGGCTCGGGCCGCTGCGACTCCTGCAGGAGGCCGCAAGTACTGGCGCACGAACAAGGTAACTATTCACAGCGACACAACTGACGCGCTCCCTCCAGCGCGCCCTCAACGTGAGCGAGGCGGAGACCGTCGCCGCGCGGGCAGGCTCGGGCCGCTGCGACTCCTGCAGGAGGCCGCAAGTACTGGCGCACGAACAAGGTAACTATTCACAGCGACACAACTGACGCGCTCCCTCCAGCGCGCCCTCAACGTGAGCGAGGCGGAGACCGTCGCCGCGCGGGCAGGCTCGGGCCGCTGCGACTCCTGCAGGAGGCCGCAAGTACTGGCGCACGAACAAGGTAACTATTCACAGCGACACAACTGACGCGCTCCCTCCAGCGCGCCCTCAACGTGAGCGAGGCGGAGACCGTCGCCGCGCGGGCAGGCTCGGGCCGCTGCGACTCCTGCAGGAGGCCGCAAGTACTGGCGCACGAACAAGGTAACTATTCACAGCGACACAACTGACGCGCTCCCTCCAGCGCGCCCTCAACGTGAGCGAGGCGGAGACCATGGCGAGCGTTGTCCATGGCGAGCGTTCTCCATGGCGAGCGTTGTCCATGGCGAGCGTTCTCCATGGCGAGCGTTGTCCATGGCGAGCGTTGTCCATGGCGAGCGTTCTCCATGGCGAGCGTTGTCCATGGCGAGCGTTCTCCATGGCGAGCGTTGTCCATGGCGAGCGTTCTCCATGGCGAGCGTTGTCCATGGCGAGCGATGTCCATGGCGAGCGTTCTCCATGGCGAGCGTTGTCCATGGCGAGCGTTCTCCATGGCGAGCGTTGTCCATGGCGAGCGATGTCCATGGCGAGCGTTCTCCATGGCGAGCGTTGTCCATGGCGAGCGTTCTCCATGGCGAGCGTTGTCCATGGCGAGCGTTGTCCATGGCGAGCGTTCTCCATGGCGAGCGTTGTCCATGGCGAGCGATGTCCATGGCGAGCGTTCTCCATGGCGAGCGTTGTCCATGGCGAGCGTTCTCCATGGCGAGCGTTCTCCATGGCGAGCGTTGTCCATGGCGAGCGATGTCCATGGCGAGCGTTCTCCATGGCGAGCGTTGTCCATGGCGAGCGTTCTCCATGGCGAGCGATGTCCATGGCGAGCGTTCTCCATGGCGAGCGTTGTCCATGGCGAGCGTTCTCCATGGCGAGCGTTCTCCATGGCGAGCGTTGTCCATGGCGAGCGTTCTCCATGGCGAGCGTTCTCCATGGCGAGCGTTGTCCATGGCGAGCGTTCTCCATGGCGAGCGTTGTCCATGGCGAGCGATGTCCATGGCGAGCGTTCTCCATGGCGAGCGTTCTCCATGGCGAGCGTTCTCCATGGCGAGCGTTCTCCATGGCGAGCGTTGTCCATGGCGAGCGTTCTCCATGGCGAGCGGTGTCCATGGCGAGCGTTCTCCATGGCGAGCGTTGTCCATGGCGAGCGTTGTCCATGGCGAGCGTTCTCCATGGCGAGCGATGTCCATGGCGAGCGTTCTCCATGGCGAGCGTTGTCCATGGCGAGCATTGTTCAAGGCGAGCGTTCGGAAACCGTAAAACGAACTGCACAAGCTACCATAATACCAGAAAGGACAGTTAGACTTATAGTCAAGGAGGGTAAAAGTTTTGAACTGATAGCTGTATTTCGGACACCGAAGAAAAAAAAAGAATAGAAAAAAATCCGGTTAGACAGATCGATAATTTTGACCAGGGTGTGATAAGAACATGATTGTGTGCATAATTTTCACAAAACAAATAAAGAGCTGCCTACAGCAGAAAAGCTTCGAAAAAAGTTAAAAGATGATGTAAATTTTAATGGCTCTGAGCGCAGTCTACGTTTAATTTAAAATAACCTAGGCTTCCGGTGGAAAAAAGCAGAAAATAATAGAAAACTACTGATTGAAAAAACCGATATTAGATTACTTAAGATTAAAAAGTTTATTAAATATATGCCTATATTTAATAAGTTGGTAAGGAAGACCAAGAAGACTATTGGACCATTTCGGGAAGAAAAAAACCGGTCCACAATTGACCGAAATATCGGTGAACTTATATAAAAAAAATACGTACAGTCGAACATATAACCTTCTCCTGTTTGAAGTCGGTTAAAAAGTGTAATAAACTGTTATTATTGAAATCCTTAAAATGGCGTTTCCTTTAGTGTTTCACCTATGAAACCTCACAATAACATGTAAGCAAAATATTTTTGTTGTATAATAAACTTCAGAACCTTTACATATTTCATTTATAACGCCTAATGTACTTCACGAATTCCTTTTGCTTTTTTTGACTATTATCAAAACCGACGTATATTTAAAAATAAATTATGGCAAAGACCATAAAGATAAAATAATCATTAAAGTAGTCGACCAATTTTTTTTTTCACGAAGTGTAGCATGCGCGTACTTTCCCCCACCACGCCAAATCCTTAAATCCTTGCCATGTCTCCTGCCGTTGACAGTATTAACTCTTGACTTAAAGATTGTAGCCAATACTCGAAACAATACCCGGACCTTCTACTTTGATTTACTCTAAAAAACCTGAAGGCGATAGATCCGACATTGCTTATGTGACTCTAGTCACCATAATAGTTAATTGGATCTATAACCTCAAAATTGGATTTGTTATATTTAAGGCGTGATTTGTCGGGCGAAGGGAATAGACACTTGTTACGAATTAAATCTTACTTTTAGTTCTCTTAAAATAATCACCATACAACTCGATTAAGATACTCCACCGAACGCGTAGCGCGCAAATTGCGATTCCAGCCGAGGCTCCGATCCTACTGTCCGTTTGTCGTCGACTTATATTGCACTAGCACTCGGTGTTTAGTCAGAATGTCGTGTGCCAGACACGTGACACATGTTATCGACACTCTTTTGAAAACCAATTTAAATACAATACAATAAAGCGCCGTATTTAAATTAGTTTAAATAATTAATGATAAATAGTGTCAGGCCACGGTTGGCACGCCTGCCACTTGGTTTTCTTTTTTATTAATATAGTTAATAAGCAATTTGTGATGTGTGACCTTCTCTCCACAGAATCATTCGAGCTGGTAGCGTGTGGCGACGAGCTCGTGGAGCTGTCCGCGTCGCCCGCCACTTGCACCGACACGTTAGAGCGAGACGTGGCCGACGCGCTCGGGGACTTGAGCACGATGACGCACGACGACTCCGTCGGGGAACGTGAAAGTGCTGATGACGCACTTGGTAAGTTTTATTAGACCGTATTTTTGGTATTCCTATGTAAACTTTGGTAACGACTTCTGTGACGAAAAGAATTAGTGACTTCTGGTGATCATTTCGGGTTTTAATTTTGACATCGCTTTTATTTATTTATTTATTTATAATAAGCACACCAACAGCACAGTCACTTACAATTCAAATAAACTTACATCTAAAATTGGCATTTCAGTAACCATGCAAATAACAGGTATGCATGACATTTACCAAATGAAAATTAGAGACAAACACAGAATAAAAAGCGTGTCCAGAATACCTAAATCTAGAACACTACAAAGACAAAAACACACCGAAATACAAAGACGTACATTATTCGCACTGTTTATATAGGCAGCGTCTGTATGAAGCGAAACTCATGGAGAAGATATCGATAGGGTAATCCATCAAGTTGGACCTTTCATTATAAAGCCTTGCCATACGTGTAAGAGGACTATTAAAAGTAATATTTAAGGTGGATGTAGGCAATTGAAAAATACGATGATGTCGCTTGCTGCGTTGGCTAGCCCTGAAGTTAAAATAATTAACCAACTCCGCATCTATGGAACCATTTATAATTTTATGTAGTAGAAGTAAGTCAGAATGGATCCGCCTTTCTTTTAAGCTAACCATCTTATAGTGCCTTAACCTATCGTTGTAATCTGGTATAGCTTTTCGGATCCCATTCTTCATACACAGGTACCTAACAAAACGGGCCTGAACAGATTCAACATTATTAGTATAGGTTGAGTAATAGGGAGACCAAATAGAGGAACAATACTCCAAGGAGCTTCTTACCAGTGCGTTATAGAGAAGAATAATGCTGCGATGATTACGGAAAGGTTTTGACATGCGAATTATAAAGCCAAGCATTCTCTTAGCCTTGGCAACTATAGTATCTACATGATCACGAAAGGATAGGGAACTGTCAAAGAGTACACCCAGATCACGGATGACAGATACTCTGCACAGAACAGATCCATCAATATGATAATCAAATCGAATGTAATTCACTTTGTTCGTGAATGTTATAGTTTGGCATTTCTTAACATTTAGCGTCATTTTATTGTTGAAACACCATTGTTGAAGGATGTCAAGATCTCTTTGAAGCTTAATGCAATCACTGAGATCAGATATCCTACAGTAAATTTTTAAATCATCAGCATAAGCTAAACAATTGCAATTTATTAAATCTAAAAGATCGTTCAAAAATACCAAAAAAAGCAATGGGCCTAACATAGAGCCCTGTGGAACACCAGAACCAGGAGAAAAAGGTGCAGATTCATATCCCGCCAGGGCAACTATTTGAGAACGATTAATTAGGTAACTCTCAAACCATCGTAACAGAGAGCCATGAATACCAGCGCAATTCAATTTCATAGAAAGAATTGAATGATCAACACGATCAAAGGCTTTTGCAAAATCTGTATACACAGCATCAACCTGACCCCTAGCTTCAAAAGCGTTACCAATGAAAGCAGTATAAATCAGTAAATTAGACATAGTAGAACGGTTAGACACAAAACCGCTTCGGACTAATTATATGGCGGAGGTGAGAATAAACTACGTTGTAAATAAGACTCAAACATTTTCGCGAATTGTGATATAATAGAGATTGGTCTATTGGTTTTGTCGTTAGTGTTGCCGATGGAGAGGTCGAAAATGGGCTATTATTCCGAAGAAATTTGAACATCAATGTGATAAACCTTATAAGAAAACTTATTTATTACGCTTCGCGATCATGATTAAAAATTATTTTTTCAATACTCCGTTTTTTTGTAAAATCGGTTATCTGTAAAGTCGGTTTACTGACGATAGTTGAACGTGACAACGTCACGGTAATATACAGTATTGTAACTCGGCCGTATCTTTGAAATAAATGCCTACAGCCGCGCGGTACGTAAACATGCGATAGGGCTGCCCGCACTATGGCTGCCCGCCTCCACCATTTTAATTACATTTGCCTACTTTGTGTTTCCATTTAGTTTTGTGATTGTAAATATACTTTTTTTTATATAAACAAATAAAATACTTTGTGAATTGAATAGGAAGTCAATATTTGCGCCTCGACTGAGACGTACCTACGAAATGCTTTATTATTAAATTTTAAAGTACAAAAACCCGCATTCTAAAGCTTAATTAAAAATTGTTTTTGGAAACATGGACAAGGTGGAGAAAAAGGAATATCTTTTACTTGGTTATAGATACCTGCAGCTACTTTACAATTTATATGTTTGGTTTTAAATGAAGAATTCATGCAACCAAAAACAGCACAATATATCCTACTCGTCATATTAAATATATAAATATGGACTTGAACTTATTTTTATTGATTAAATTGCGCGGCACAGACGCGACTGTCTGCAACCCGAGCGCACCTCGAGATCGAGGCGCGTAGGTATAGCTCGCGTTTCGACCGTTTGTATGAAGTTGGAATACTGTATAGATAATATTACCGTGACAACGTGTTACATTTATTTGTACGCATAAATACAAATAAACAATTAACACGACATTCACTTTTCACTGCACTTTATACTTGAAGAAAACATGTAAATGTATTATTAGCAGTTATTCTATAGCAGTTGTCACGACGCAGACGCATCGCTCACTCAAGTAGGAGAGAGACAGATGTCGAACACTGCCGAACGCGGAGGCCGAACGCGCTCTCGCTTGCACTTCAACCCTTAAATGGAACGCCTCAGAGCGAGGTAACGCCGCATGCGTCATACTTTTTCGTGCGTGCAACCGGCTCCATCGAATTATAAGACGTTGTCACGTCAAAAATCTGAAAAAAAAAAAAAACGGGGGTCTGTAAAATGGTATTTTTATACTCATAATAATCAAAATAATTAAATGATAATGATAAATGAAATGATAAATGATATTTATTCTGCAAATAGGTTTAAAAGAACACTTACACGTCAATTTTTTTTTTCGTCATTTTAAACTAGATAAGACCGGTGTTTTCTAGCTGACTACCCTGAGAAGAAACACCGAAACAAACTCAGGGGTCAAAGTCTCTTTTAAAGACCATAGAGTAAATATGTAATGGTCAAATCACATGAGAACTGTAGCGACATCTATGGCGTCACATAAGAACTAATCCTGCATCGCGCAATCACAGTTCTCCGCGCGATCAGAACATATAGAACAGCCCGAAATCATCTATCGGGCAATAGCCCACCAGACATAACACCCGTCTGGTTGGAGGATCCTCCCTTTTCAACGGAGGTTTGCGGGACTTTACTCTCTGTTCCGCTTACCTCCAAAATGGTGACCCTGACGAACGACGACGATGTCGCTACAGAACCATGCAGATTTCTCTGAAATGGTCTTTTGAAGAAAGAACCCTACAGATTTGAGTGTACCTGTCCAGTCAGTGCAAGCATTTGTCAGTATTCGCAAAGCTTGGGCACGCCACAATTATGGCGGTAAGTCCCCTCTTTGAGGCGTGGTTGGAAAGAACTCACGGCGTCCTCACCTTCCGCATGACGCAGGTTCTCACCGAACACGGTAAGTTCGGGAAGTTCCTGCACCGGATTCGTGCGGGAGCGACGCCCGGGTGTCGCCACTGTGTGGACCGCCCGGAGGACACGGTGGAGGTGTGCCCCGCTTGGGCAGAGCAACGCCGTGTTCTCGTGGGGGCGTGAGGTGGCGGCGATCTCTCGCGCCGGGCCTTGGTACAGGCCATGGTCCGGAGCAAGCAGGAGTGGCAGGCGGTTGCCTCCTTCTGCGAAGCAGTAATGCTAGCAAAGGAGGCGGCCGATTGCGTGAGGCAACGGTCCTCACGCCCTAACCGCCGCCGGGATTCCGATCCAGATTTCTGGCCACCGTAGGCGCGGGCTTGCGGACGGCGAGCAATGGGTGGCTCGCCGTCCGACCGTCCGGTAACCGTCCGGACCGAGCCCAAGTCGTCGACAGCGCGTATTGTTCCACGCGCGCCTCAGGGAGATGTCAGCAAATCGTAGGGCCCCAGCAGGGTCGAAGCCTACTGGGGCCATGGGTAGTGTGAAAACATCATAGTCCTCACGTTCACAATAATAAAAGGAAATATGTAGTTTACAAAATGTAATACTTAGTAAAGTAAATATTTACTTATGTCAAAAATTAATTGAAGAAAAAAAAAATGACAAATTGCAAAATAAAAATAATCTACAATGTCAGATTGTAAAAAAAACCATTATAATAAAAAGCACAATTGAAAATAAAACAAAAGAAAAAAGTAAGACAACAGTTGTAGTGCAATCCCAAGCCTTTTCGTCCTCAACATAGTCCTTTATAGTGTAAAAAGCCTTTTGGCAAAGTTTTCGCTTTACAAATGATTTGAATTTATTAAGGCTTAGTTGTTGAACATGAGTAGGTAGTTTATTATAGAAGTGTACCTATACATTGGCATCTAAATGAGCCCCCTATTTTTTTGAGCCTGGTTGCGTGAACCACAAATTTGTGTTTGTTCCTAGTATTAAAATTATGAATATCACTGTATTATTTAAACATTTTTATATTTTTATTTGTGTATACAAAATACTCTCGTAAATATACTGTGAAGGTACAGTCATTATATTGATATCTTTAAATTTATCTCTGAGGGGAGTATCTGGGACTTAATTTATAAATCGAACGAATGGCCCTTTTTTGCAAAACGAAAATTGTCTGGATATCGTATCGGCGGCATTTCCCCACAGTAGAATACCGTACGACATGACACTATGGAAATAGCTAAAGTAAACTAAACGGGCAGTCTCTAAATCAGTTAAATTTCGAAATTGTCTAACAGCGTATGCTGCAGAGCTAAGTTTTTTCAATAATTTGTCTATATGTGGGCCCTACTGAAGCTTAGCATCTGGAGTTATGGCCAAGAACACTGTTAGTATCTTTAGGACTCAACTCTTTACCTTTTATTAGCACACTAGTTTCTACTTGCCTAACATGAGGCATTGCGCTCCTTCGGCCTGCATAAATTAGATTGCTGTTCAATTTTTCAATTATTTTTAGCCCAAACTCCATACACTTATTGAACGTTGCCTTTAATATGTTTTGATTTCATTTTGTTACTTGAAATCAATGGCCCTATCACAAGATTCAACCTATCTATACTGCATTCACGATGGCATTTAATCTGCTAATAGAGAATAGAATAATAGCACCTTATTAAAACAATTTTGCATAATCAATGTTTTTAATTTGTAAGTAACTTTTGTTGTTGAAATCAGAAATAATTGATTGCTATCTCAACTTTATATGAATGTGGCCCAGTAGGCTTTGGTTGATACGGTTTTGCTTACATCTCTTTGAGGTGCGCGTGGGACACTACGCGCCGTCGACGATTCGGGCTTAGTCCGGACGGTTACGGGTTGGGTTGGCTTCTGAAAGGAAAACCCGAGGTCCTGGAACGCAAGTCAAAGACGGAACATAGGAGTGTGTTCAGTAGAAGTCTGACACGCGCTCCTGCTACGTCCTAGAGCAGTAGAAGTCATTGGATGGTTTCCCACAAAATTATACTAGATTTGACAGGTTTTTGACGTGTTCAAGTACATTTTCATGTTAGTTTTCCTTATGCCATGTTCTTAGTTCATGTTTGTAAAGTATAATAGTAACTGTAGCTCCCCTGTCCCCACAGAATGTTCAGGCAGCGCGGCGCTGCTGGCGTCGCGCCTGGTGGGCGTATCATGTGGCCTGCAGGCCACCCTCGCGCGCGCCGTGTCCACGCTGTCGGCGAGCTCGCTGGAGCGCGCCGCGCGCGAGGAGCTGGTGCTGCTGCGGGAACAGAACGACAGGCTGCGGGCCAGGACTAGCCATGGTTAGTATTCCAACAGTCTACCTGCAGGCCACCCTCGCGCGCGCCGTGTCCACGCTGTCGGCGAGCTCGCTGGAGCGCGCCGCGCGCGAGGAGCTGGTGCTGCTGCGGGAACAGAACGACAGGCTGCGGGCCAGGACTAGCCATGGTTAGTATTCCAACAGTCTACCTGCAGGCCACCCTCGCGCGCGCCGTGTCCACGCTGTCGGCGAGCTCGCTGGAGCGCGCCGCGCGCGAGGAGCTGGTGCTGCTGCGGGAACAGAACGACAGGCTGCGGGCCAGGACTAGCCATGGTTAGTATTCCAACAGTCTACCTGCAGGCCACCCTCGCGCGCGCCGTGTCCACGCTGTCGGCGAGCTCGCTGGAGCGCGCCGCGCGCGAGGAGCTGGTGCTGCTGCGGGAACAGAACGACAGGCTGCGGGCCAGGACTAGCCATGGTTAGTATTCCAACAGTCTACCTGCAGGCCACCCTCGCGCGCGCCGTGTCCACGCTGTCGGCGAGCTCGCTGGAGCGCGCCGCGCGCGAGGAGCTGGTGCTGCTGCGGGAACAGAACGACAGGCTGCGGGCCAGGACTAGCCATGGTTAGTATTCCAACAGTCTACCTGCAGGCCACCCTCGCGCGCGCCGTGTCCACGCTGTCGGCGAGCTCGCTGGAGCGCGCCGCGCGCGAGGAGCTGGTGCTGCTGCGGGAACAGAACGACAGGCTGCGGGCCAGGACTAGCCATGGTTAGTATTCCAACAGTCTACCTGCTTCTTGACTGCTACGGACTCGGCTTCCAGTCTAGCCGGATGCAGCTGACTATGATATGGAGCAATTGCCATCACAACTCAGCAAGAGGTAACACGACACTCCTTGGCAAGACTGGTTTCAGAATATCTAGTTTCTTGTTACTGTATTTTTTTAAATAGATATGAAATAGTGCTTGACTGCGATCCCACCTGATGGTAAGCTGTGATGCAATCGTTGATAGTGAAGTGCACTAGTTTATTATAAGTCTATTCACTCTAGCCTTGAAGACACATAAATTATAAAGCAGGAAAATTGTTCCAGTTCTTCATTGTACGCGCTATAAACGACGTAGCAAAACGCTTAGTCCGGACCGTAGAGGTTTCAACAACAATTTCGTTTGCCAAAAATCTACAAATGACGACCGAAACCAACGTTATAGCATGCTTTTTCATCCGTAAGAATGAAAAAAAAAAAACAAGAAAAAAAAAATTCCGAATGAAAAAATCTCTTGAAAAGGCGCACGCAACGGAATCATAATTTTAACTAACCTGTTGGTCTAGTGATCAGTGACCCTGACTGCTATGGCGGAAGTCGTGGGTTCGATTCCCACCCAGGACAAATGTTTGTGTGATGAGCACGATCATTTGTTCTGTGTCTAGGTGTAATTTATCTATAATATGTATGTATTTAGAAATATATAAGTATGTTTATCAGTTGTCTAGTACTCATACAACAAGCTCTGTTTAGTTTGGGAGTAGATGGCGTTGTGTGAAAGTTGTGGAAAATATGTTATAATATAAAACGGACACAATGCTAAAAATTATGTGAATTTCTCAATGAAGATGAATCCTTAAGAAACTTCTCTCATGTTTCAGATCAGCACACGACAGAAGAGATCTCCGTGCCGAAGGCAGGCCTGGACCCGTCTATACAGGTAAGAAGAATCACTTTCTAACTGTAACATTTAACGTATTACAACAGAATTTGACACTACTCATCATTTGGGTCATGATACGACCTAGTCTAACAGCAGATAGGAACCTGTATGAGCGATATGATTTTACTATGCATTTCAAATAAGAATAGGATCAATTTTGCGCCATGTTGTGACGTCATAGCTGTCAAATCAAAGAAAATGTAGGGTGAGCAAAACATAAAAAAATAAAAAGTTTCTTTGCGAATCATAAACGAAAAAAGTTGAAACAGAATCCAGTTCTTCAATTCTGCTCATCTCTGCGTTACCTACTGTGTGAAGTGTCTGAGTAGGTGAATTGTTGCAAACAAAGAAAATAAGAAACTAAATATTATTTTTTTAAACTAATTAAGACAACAATATATTTAGTTAATATAGATTAAACAAAAACGTTTTTACTTCACCTAGATTAAACTAAGGTTCAGTAAAATAAAGTATAAAACACCCGTTATTGATACGCAAATAAGTTTTCCTTGCAAACCGTACTTTTCAATTACCATTTGACAGATCGAAGTGTTTGACTTTCTTATTTTTATTTGAAACACATTAAACGAATGCTGTCGTCAGTGTCCAATAAGCGGAACACGAACTTGAAACATATTTTTCGAGACTCGTTTACACAAATTTGAACCTTATCTGCATTTCTATAACTGTTACTTTTTATTACAGGAACAACCTAGCAACGGCGGGTGATCTTCCAGCAGCGTAAAGGAGTAATAAGTTCACCCGACATACGGCGTAGTGATATTATTCTCACTAACCCTTTGGCTGGCCCACAACCGACTCGGACGTAGGCAACACTAACCAACGAAACACCTAACAAACTACTAAAAGTTTCACCAAAAACGGTCCATCACTTATCGATGTGTCAACATTTTTGTCTCCGTATAAACGTTAACGAACATTGTATATTTTGTAATAATAATAATTATTATATATTGTTTTTCTGTTACAATTGTAAGTACTGCATTAAATTAGTATTAAAAAAGATGATTATTCCATACGTAAGAAATATTGTGATTGACTTGATGAAGTTTTAATATTATTATTATATTTTTTGTCTGTCGTTTCGATGTTTTTCGCAAAGATTAAGTTATGTTAGATGTCGATGTAAATAATATTAGTGGTTGTAGTATATAAGTGACAAAAATAATGTATGATTTATTATATATGATTTTGTGTATACTTTTTTATGTTTTATTTTATTTTTTCATCGGATTTTTTCCTTTTAACGTTCCTTTTTTAAATATATTTTTTTAAATTAATCTTTTGAAATAATAAAAACGTGTATAGTAGCTTGGATAACTTAGATAATTATGCTTTTTCAAAAGACATGCGATGCAAATGATAATAAATTCTACTCTAAAAGGGATTTTATGATACTTTTTGCTTTTCATTTAGGCACAAAGTACTGTTTATAAGCACATTTTAAGTCTTTCATAGATTCTAAATTACTTCATATTTTTTTGGAAAATCTACACTAACGTATTTATGCAATAAAATAATAAATTATCAAGACATACTTGATTTGCTTACATGATTATAATCTATTTATACTTCTATGCAATATTACTACAAAATACGTACATATATACATATATTTCTCAGTACTTACATATTTTTTTATTAGCATGCATTTGTATTTATTCTCCAATCCTTGCCTGCAGGAAGGATGCTATCCCGATTGTTACCAATAGCTCAGCTGTTTAGTAAGCCATTTTTACCTAGCAGTATCATTTTGTTCCAAGTAAAGCACACATTTTTCAAAAATATAATTTTATAGGTAGGTAGGTCATATAAGAAAAATAATACTTACTGAGTTTTGTTAATAGAGCTTCATATCTCAGTATCTCGCTTACCATAGTCAAAAAGAGCATATAGAAAAAGTAGATGATATAAAGGACACGTATCTACCTATATTAAAAAGTATTGCAACATGATCATATAGCACACAATTATGAAGTATTACATTATGACAATATCAAATTATTCTGATCAGGGGCACGGGCGCTTTTAGAAAACCTCATGGGTGCTCATGCTCATTTGGTGACTTGGAAAAAGTGGCGTAGTGTGAGAAGAGAAATGCACACTGATCGACCGACAAATAAATAAATGTCCTACTTACATACTGCGTACTTAATTACTAATTATGATTGTTAAAAATATAAAATGAAAGCATAATATAAAAATGAACCTAGTTTTTATTATCAAGAAATATTATAATTTATACGTAACCTAAAAGTCGATTACTGATCTGTTTCTTGATGTCTATTCTCAGGGGTGCTCGGCACCCACTGTTTATTTCTCATAGGTGCTCGAGCACCCACGGAGTCGGCGCCCCTGATTCTGATCCTTATTATATTATGAACTAAATGAATTATTAACATTATAACCGCATACATCGGATATATACGACAAGCACTTGTGGGGTTATTCCACCAGGGTCGTACATCCACGACCAAATACTCCAGAGCGTCAGTTCTTCTGTCTCCTATGGGGATTGAAGAGCTAAACGAGATGGAGTACCCAGTCGCAAATACACGAACCTGGCGAATGAGACACGAAAACACTCGTCGACCGGACCAATCCGACGTAAGCGGTTAAAGAGTTACAAAAATATTTGACAAAACTTAATTTTATCTGTTGATATGGTACCCTTATATTCTTAAACTTATTTTTTTTGCAGTTAGCATCTATACTAGCCGTCATCTCAGTAATCGCTCCTTGTCTAGCCAAATCATTGATTTGATAATTGAGTTTAGTTAGGTAATCAGACAGTCCCAAGACTTAGAATATGCCTTGATTTTATACGGGTTCACTACCCTGCACGAGTGCATTATTTTGTATATTGATCCCTAAAAATGTTACCTAGGAAGATACGCTAACAAATGCCATATTACTAGAGATAATTATGATGATATAGATATTATTGTATAGCCCCAAAAGCTGGATACCGCCCCCCAAAAGAATTAAACAATAAGGGCCGAAACTGCATAAAGTAAACGGCCGCTTGGGCACGGCTGGAGTGACTATGCGCGCGTGTGCTGTGCTCGGATCCCCGTCGCGGAAACCAGATTATTACCTGCGCGATATCGTTAGTTCAACTTTAATGGTGTGCATGTAGTCGTGTCGATGGTGAACTTAATATTTATTACGTAGCAAAATGGGGGCACAGGGCCCGCGCGGCGAGCCGTAATGGAGCACTTTTGTATGGGACCGCGCGGGCGTCCGTTTTACGCAGTTTCGGCGCTAAATCTTCGCACAAAATTCGATAATAAACAGTGTTGTAGGTTTTTGAAACGTTATTTCTAGACAATTTTTCAAATAATTATATATTCTTTATGAAGTTATACCGTTCTGTAATGTTACTGTAAAAGTATTACCCATAATGTCCAGCAGTTTTGGAGATGTATTTATAAAGTAGTGAACAGCTTTTAAGATGGTCCTGTGTACCTTATAATGTATAATAACCTAGCGACGCCTGCATTTTAGATATATTTACTATTTATTCTGTGTGTTGGGCACAAAGACAATCTCATTTTTACTTCTTATTTTTTTTGGTACAAGTGTTTTTAGCTTTGTCTAGATCGCAATGCGTCTGCTTATAGTATTGCAGATGTCCTCAAATGGCGGAGACCTCATGCTATCTGATTGGCAAAATACTTTTTTTTATCCCAGATTAGAAATAGTTTTTCAATTACCTTTTTGTAATATATTTAATTAGTAATCTAAGTTTGAAAGGGCAAAGTTTATTATGATTAATAATTCTTCTACGATTAAATAATTTGTCTTTTCTATTTATATTATTAGTAATTTTCTTCAGCTTTTGATCAACTTTTTACCAAACACACAGCATTTTATATATATCGAAAAGAAAAATATATATTTGATACTGTAGCATAGGCTTAGACCAAATGAATCCCATCCAGAAAATGTATTTGTATGTTTATATCGTTATTGATGTACCTATGTTATATGTATAATATGACGTATCATGTATATCACGTATGCTTTTAGGCCAATTGTATGATATGCTTCGATATATTATTATCCAGTTATATGTATATTTCATTGCAATAAATGATATGTAAAATAGTTTGTATCTTTTTCTCTTGAATTTGGTAGTTTGACCACCAGAATGTTTTCTTGCCAAGATATACCTATAATCAATTCATCCGAAAGACGTCTACTACTGGATATAGGCCTCCCCAAAGTGTCGCCACAACGACCGGTCCTATGCGGCTCGCATCCATCGAATTCCCGCGACCCTCACACGTCATCGCTCCACCGCGTGGGAGGCCTACCAGCTGCTGTGTTCTTTGGTACGCGGCCGCCACTACAGAACCTTTCGGCTCCATCGGCCATCTGTTCTGCGAGCAATGTACCCTGCATACTGTCACTTAATTTGGCGATTATTCAATTCGGGCTATGTCGGTAACCTTGATGCTCGGGATTTCTTCATTTTTGATTCGATTACGCAAAGAATCAAACAAGTACGGATGGGCTGGAAACCTAGACAGATTGGGGGGGCGCCGCACGCCACACTACCTCGGCTAGCTCTTTGGTGACCTCGATGTAAGGACCACAGCCGCCTACATAATAGTACATTATGATATATTTTTTTATTTTTTTATTTATTAAAACTTAATGCACTAGTAATAAACACTGTACAAAGGCGGACTTAAAGCGGCGGCGGATATTAGTGTGTAATGTTAGTGATTACCGTCGAGGCAGTATTTAGACCCGAGCCGTGGCGAGGGTCTTAAGAGAGCCAAGAACGGTAATCATTAATTACTCACGTGTGTCATACGACGTTTTTCAATACACTTGTGAAGAAAACAACAGTAAAACTAGTAAAATTTTCTGTGACATGGCGGTAAAAATCTGTTTTCATGAGCGCGCGCATAATTTTTTTTTATTTACCCCTAGAGGAAGGCTAAGGTATTTTGATCATAGGTACTGGCTAGTCTTACGTTTATGTTTTCTTCCGTGAAAAGTTTTTACGATAATGTCTTTCGTAGTGACAATAGAATATGGATGTAAAATTTTCTAATGATTTTGTATTATTTAATTTTATTTTATTAATACAGCCACTGAACTTCAATGGAATAAACAAAATCACGCCAAAAACCGCGCGCATCTTAAAATGGCGGCCATAGACCACGCAAAAAAATAAATTTTATTTGTATGTACGATTTATTTAGGTACTAAATGTTTTTTATTAAATAAATCGTTTGTACAAGTTAAATTTGTCCATTTTGACTTGTAAATTGGATGAAATAAGTAAGACAATTTTATTCGAATTCAAAATATGTTTTGCGAACAAAGAGGTTGAACAAAAAGGTTTTAACTACATTATAGCACTAGTGCGTAATGGTAATCAAAATGTCACAGTTTGGTAACGAGTGCCATTATATACCTAGGTGCAGTGCAATAAGAGTCACTTTCTGAGCAAGTCTGTTGAAAAAGTTATATAATTATATAGCAATTACTTAATTGGCTGCGTCAAATTTGCCATGAAAGCAGCAAATGTACCTATTTATTTAACAATTCACGTACACACATAAACTAAGCGACAAGAAGAAGGAAAACGGAAAAAAAAGGTACAAAGGTGATGCTTATTTCTATAGAAATGTTTTCCAGCATAAAAGGAGAGTGGGAAAAAATAAATGTAGACACCGTGTGTAAGAGTAATAGGAAAATAAGTACACAGATAACTAGAATAGTTATCTATGAAATAATATGACATCCTTACAATCAAAATCATTTTAATTGTTAAATTTAATTTAATTTTTTTTTGTTTCTTTATATTTTATGTACATAGTTAGGTTTAGTATAAAACTATATTTATTTGGATGTAGGTACATAAAGGATGACAGAGATGCGGGACGAACTAAACAGATTTAGCCAGAACTGGAAAAAGCGCGGACCCGTGAAAGATAGAAGTAGTGAAGATAGAAAGGCTAGCGAAAAATAAAGGTAAATCTGTAGTATGTATACGGCGAGTGTCCACCCCTTATAATGTTGACACCTCTAAGGTCCGAACTAAGCGTTTCGCCTCGTCGTTTACACCGTGTACATCGAAAGACTGGAACAATTTGCCTGCTGCGGTCTTCCCGTCCGATTACAATTTAGGTGTTTTCAAGGCTTGAGTGAATAGGCTCTCAATCACTGCTTAGGTACCTGGTAGGATCAGGTAGGATCGCAGTCAAGCGCTGGCTTATTATCAATAGAAAAAAGTATGAAAAATAAACATTATCATTTAATTTTCCGTTTAAAATTATAATATTAGGTAGGTAGTTATTTTGATGGTTACTTTCCTGTTTTGTCGTATCATGATTAGGTACTTATATATTTATTTGTGTAACTAGGTCATTGGTGGTTTGAAACCACAATCATGGAATTTATATTAAACGAATTATTATTGCCTAGTAAATCAACTATTTTTCCTTAAGAAAAGTTTGGTATTGGTTTCACATAAATACATCATATTTTATGCATAGGCACCTACATAAAGTTATGTCGGTCTCCCATGAGGGTAGGCAGAAATTATAGAATGCTGCTACCATTTTTAATTCTTTGTAAGTTCATCATTACTTTCGACATAAAAACTCTTGTATTTGCCAGAGGTGTAAATACGTGTACAGTAGGTACAAGCCCATTGTCGCCAACTAAATCCAGAAGTTTGCTGATAACATTACTTATAATGAATAACACTGCTGGACCTGAAAATCGAACCTAGGAGCTATACGTATAGCGCTTGTGACCACTAAATCAACGAGATCACTGAAATTGTGCAATTGTGTGGGTAGAATCCATCTACCCTCTATTGTGATCTTTATCTATCACTCAATGGTTTGCTGAAAGAAAACTCAACTTGTGAGTTGAAATGGTAAATATGGCATTAGGTACTTAGAGCATACTGAAACTGGATTCTGATAAATAAGACTTATGATACATTTATTGTTTTTCAAAATATATTCCACCGCAATAATACATTTTTTGCATTCGCTGAAACCACTGTACAAAGCAGATGGACCAGTCTCCTTTAGGGACCTCTTCAATGGCTTTATAGAACGCATTCACAGCTGATTCAGGGTTCGTAAAAAGTGTGCCTCTAAGTTTGTCTTTAATTTTTGGAAACAAATAGAACTCGTAGGGTGCAAGGTCTTGGCTGTAAGGCGGATGCGTCATCAATTCCACATCTGAAGCCTTCAAATAGGCTTCTGTTACCTTAGCGGAATGTGAGGATGCGTTATCATGGTAGAGGACGATTTTCGCAAACTTTTTCTAAGACTCTGGGCAAGCAAGTGTTGACGTACCTACCAATCTGCAGCCACTGTTCTTTGATCTTCAAGCGATACTATAGTGTAATGTCCTGATTTGTCGAAAAAAGAAGCATCCATTTTTTACCAACACTTCGACTTTTTATAAATTTCGTCGGCAAATTTTCAAAAGGAAAAGACCCACTCCGCCGACTGGCGTTTTCTTTCGGGTTCAAAGCAGTACACCTAGGTTTCGTCACCTGTCACGATATTATAGACAACCAATAACTGTCCTCCATTAAACTTTTTTATCATTTTAACGCACCACTGGCATGCAGTCGTTTCTGGTAACTCCGTTATGTTATATGGTATCGATCGAGTGCAAAGCTTGTGCAACCTTCAGATGCACAAGTAAAATGTTTTGCACTTGGCTCATTCCAATGCCTAACAAAGCACGAATTTGCTGCCAAGTAATTTTTTTTGTCAGTTTAAAGTTGTACGGTGTCAATTTTCGAGTTTGTAACCGCAGTTGCCGGCCGACTTTGGCGTAGGTACCTTGTTATAGAGATGATCACGTCCACGTCTAAATTCTCCAAACCATGAATACACAGAGCTGCTATATGGTGCTTCATCACCAAATGCCAATTCAAGTTTCTGGCAACTTTCTTGTTGACTTAAGCCACAACGAAAATCATTGAACAAAAATGTTCACGAGTTAAATTCATTTTGATAGCGACACACAATCTTCGAAAGGACGCCACAATAAAAAAACAAATGACAGCTTCGCAAATTAAAAAGTAACATGCTCGCAAATAGTTCCATTTTCGAATTCTATAATAATTGTATTTTTTTTAATTCTTTTATTGTAAGTGGCCAGATCCAGAAACTTTCAGTATGCCCCATCAACATTTCTCCATATTTATTATTTTCCTTGATCTTAAAAACATGATGCGATGCGGCGATTGAGAGGAAAACTCATATTACTTCCCCATAACCCCATAGCATTGTGATGAACTTTGTCCTATGTATAATGGAAGGTCTCCATAAATAGAGCAGGAAATGAAACACATTTTTCTATGAAAAGGCTTATATTTCTCTTTGTTTTTCTTATTTATAGGTACAATTACACGTACGTAACTAAAGATTATACCTACTAAGTGGATCAATAGATGATTGTTACAATAAACTTAAATCTATTTACAGCATAACCAGCTTTATAACGTTCCCACTGCTGGGATTCAGGTTTCTTCTCTAGGATATTGGAGAAGAAGAAGAAAGAAAGAAAAATATTTTATTTGGCACACGTACACAGATACACACAATGTAGAAACAACATTAGTATTGGCAATAATCCACCACGCGTATGGTGAATGTTACATGAACATGGCCGGTTTCCTCACGATGTTTTCCTTCACCGTTTTGAGAGCGGTACGCGGTGGTTCGATATATCTTGGCCAGATCTTAGAATTTATCACTTCATGATATGGTCAACTAAAACTGGCCTGATCGTTGAAACGTTAACGTTATGTATATATGATATTTCAATCCACGTTTGCATAGCATAGCATAATCGGCCTTATAATGTTCCCACTGTTGGGACTCAGGCCTCCTCTCTAGGAGAGGGAATGGGCCGTAATCCACCACGCGGGCCCAGTGCGGGTTGGTAATCCACGTTTGGCCATATCGTTAATGCAAGATTTCTGTGCATCAAAAATCTCATTATTCACTAAAAATACTTATTGTACACTAAATATTATTAATGGATTTTTTTACAATTGTTTAAGGGACTTGGGGCACCTCGACTCGGCCAAGTTAGGTTAGAAGGGGATGGCGGCGTCTAGTAAGCGAGCGAAGCGAGCTAATACAGGCCCACCATCCCCTTCGTGGTTATTTTTTTAGACCAACTAGAAGACCATATTTTAGTGCACAGTTAGTATTTTTGTTGGAACATAAGCATATTTTGTAGTAGAAATTAGGAATATGTTTGGAAATAGTCGACTCTATCAGTGGGCAACGTAACTATTTTACGATATGATTAGCCATGTTTGACTATATCATGAAATAATCATGCGTTTAGCTGAAATAGCACCATTTCATGAAATGGCCGGTCACATCATGATGTGATGAATTGTAAGATCTGGCCAGGACAGATATAAATTATACAAAGTGAAGTGCCTGCCTGGGTTTGCACCCACGACGTACGACCCGTAAGCCAGAGCCGTTACTACTGCTCCATGCTATTTATAACTTAATATAAATTTCAGATTATCTTACAATCGTACGTTTTTATCTATGCTTAAGCTAAAATAAGAACTAGGTACTTGTGCCGGTGAACCTCAAACTTCAGACATGTTCCGGAGGTATTAAGCTCTAGTACCAACAGCGTGGCTTATTAATTTTAAAATATGTACTGTCTTCGTTTATCTGGGACAATTCTGATATCGGTGGGGAATCCTTCACGTGTTATATACATTCGACGGTACGAGGCAGTTGTACGGGCTTTTTGATTTATATGTCACTTATATATAGTCAGCTTCGTTTTCTAAGAAACTGAAAATTAAAACAAATTTATTGATTAAATTACTTTTCTAAAGCTAAAATAAATAAGAACGATAGAAAACCGAGTGAAACGCCGATGGTTCTAATAAGTTTTCTGTTATATTTAGATGTCTAGAAATTTTGATTTGTATGAGTTGTTATATTTTTGGCCCAAGTGAACCCGCAGACGGCACCCACGCGCGAGCCTCTTGCCCACAGCTGGGCACGAGATTTACGGCTGGCATTGGGAAATTATTTACAGAAAATTCAAATAATACAATATTATGCTACTAATATCATAAACGCGAAACTTTATATGTATATCCATACATAGAAACTTTCGTGTCTGTTACTCTTTCACGCAAAAACTACTGAATGGGTTTCGATGGACCTTGGTACACGGGTAGATACACCATGTCCTGGAATGGCACATAGGACTCTTTTTATCCCGGGAATTGGATGGATGGAGAGGGAGAGGGAGGCCAAAGAAAAGATGGATGGATTGTGTGAGAAGTGATATGAAAGAAAAGCGAGTTAGTGATAGCGTGACGAGTGACAGGACAGAGTGGAAGAAAAAAACATGTTGTGCCGCCCCAAATAAAACGGGACAAGGGCAGGAAGATGATGAGATGATGTTCCCTTGGGATAGTTTTCTACTATCGCGCGGGCGAAGCCGCTGGCGAAGCTAGTTTTTTTGTATAATTGTAATGTTAAGGCGGTTATACACTTGTCTGTAACTGGCACAAAAGTATGCAAGTAGCTTACATGCCAGTGAGCCATAGTCAGTTTATTTATTCATTGATTAATTAATTAATTACTTTTTTATTTACTTTAATTAATTAATTAATTATTGTAATTATTTATTTATTTATTCTTTATGCACACAATAGTACAGATGAGGACTTAATGCCTTAAGGCATTTTCTACCAGTCAACCTTTGGGTGATGCAGATACAAATTGAGGTAGGTGCAATATTAAGCATTAAATATTATTAAATTACTACTCGCACCTTAACGAAAGCCTACTTGAGAGAGAAAAAGCCGGTCAAAATTCCAAGTTTACTTTGAAGTTCTCCAATTCCCCTATATTTGTTGTTTTCATATAAAATATATTTAAATCAGTTCTGATTGGTGTGTGTCACTATGGCATTCAAGTTGCTTGCATGCTTATGTGCTTGTTACAGGCTGTATCGCTGCCTTTAATGGTTCTTTTGTAAAGTGACCGCATAAGAACAATTATTTTAATGGGGATGCGTTATGAGTATACATGGAGATGGATGGAGAGGGAGGCTAAAGAAAAGATCACTCTTCACACAACTGGATGGGTTGTGAAAAAACGTGTTGAGCCAACCCCAAGTACTTAATATGGTAGAAAGATGATTATGATGTTAATAGGGATGAACTTACTATCGTTCGTCGGAAATACATTTTCTGTAGTAATAACTGTAAACGTCAGAGTCTTTGCAGTCAGGAATCCAGGGTGAGACATCAGCCCTGGCTTGGTAAGAAACGGAAATAACGCCTGCAAACGTCACCCCTATCACGCAGCACAACACTATCAACTTCGTCAGCATTTTGTTCGAATCGTGTTCGCACTTATAAAATAATATTCAACTAATGTGCTTGGATAAACGTCATGCATTTATATATAGCAAGCCTATGACGTATATTCTGTAGTTAGATTAATTAGATACCCTTTAAAACAGTTTTAATTAATTCCATTCTCGAATAGGAAAACAGAATTTTAATTATTCACTTTATTTTCCGAGTGCTCATTCGCTGTTTAAAGAACTATCCAAACGCTTAGTTGACACTTCGTGTGACCCAAGGGCTTTTACCTTGGACAAAGAATAAGCATTGCCATACAACGTGGCAATGCCGCCAGCCTTTTAGGCACACTTCCAGTCGACAGCGATTCGGAGAAGTTTTATGACGCAATATTTTAGTTAGGAGTAGCCTTTAGTGTCTAAATAGTTTTAGTGTATTTAAGTGTTTTTGAAATAATTATCTGTTCACTTTGTTTTTTTTCTATGTTGTGATATAAAATTTTTAGTATTGTAGATACCACAATTATTGCCTACACAACTGGACAATATGTGGAATCATTGAAACAGGCGCAAACTCGGTAATATGGAAGTGAGGGTTTTATTAACCGACTTCAAAAAGGAGGAGGTTCTATGTTCGGCAGAATGTATTTTTTTAAAATGTATGTTCACCGATTTCTCAGTCAATTGTGGACCGATTTTTTTTTTGATGGTAGGTTATGCTTTCGATTTGGTCCCATAGAAATATTGTTATGATCTGATGAGGATCTTCGAAGATATGGAACGGAACTTCTCATAGGATCATAGCAGAACTGTCGTAACAAGTAAAATGGCTTTGTTTTTGCATGTAGCCGATGACTGACTGAAAGAAGGGGGTAGGGGGTATATCGAACTGATCTGCTGATGAAGTTGGAAGGTAGACACCGGAACTCTGTAATAAATCAATGTAACCTAACCCTGTTTGGGATTATTACAATTGTCTTGAGATGCGCTCTGGCTATAAGGTACTATCGAGCTCATCTGATGGTAATTAGCTGAGGGGTACTTTTTAGTTGTGCTACCGCAACCGAAAAGTGTAAAAAAAAAATACAACCGACTTCAATGTAAAAAAATACTAGGCAGGTGAGAGTCGTTCGCGCACTGAGGGTTCCGTACAAACTTACCTATGAAAACAGTTCAATTCCCGAATCGAGTTACGAAGATTTTTAGTTGTGCTACTACTGCCGCTGTTATATTTTGTGTAAAAAACCTGCCTTTAACAAATGTAAATGACCTTTGGCCGTGTTACTTTACTGTCAATAATTAAATACATGTATAGGATGTAATCCTCCTTTAATATTAGTTATGTTATCTACGGAGCATACTTTACGGTAAAATGAAACTATTATGGCTGTTAAATAAATTGTTATAGGTAAATGAAATGCAATTGTTTTAAATATTACATAAAAAGGGAATTGGCAATTTAAATAATAACTTTAATTGTCGTTTCTTTGTATTTTCAGGTAAGATAGTATAGTTCATGTGTAAAATAGAATATTACTATGATTTTATAAGTAACTAGAAAATAAACTTTGTATTTTCAGAGCAACACAATCGTTTATTTGGAATTCCTAAAACTGCTATAAATTGTCTTATATATATACTCGTATGTCGCATCAAGGGTGGCCGAGATGCGAAACATCGGGTCTTCATCACGATCCGACATAGTTCTTGGTAAGTGTGGGCACTGACTTGGGTACTCGAACGAAAGATAATTTGAATCAGAATAATTTTATTTTGATAACGGTTTTACAAAAGGAAACAAACACGTGCGTTGGTACTAAGCGTATGCCGAGGCTGTCCGAGGTAGAATGCCGCACCACTCGGGCTTCCCTCCAGTCCTCGCTGCATCCCCTCTACCGACGATCGTGTCCAAGCGGTAGGGTGCCGCTTGCGTTTCCGGTGACGATTTTATTAGTTTACGATACTAATTGTTAGATGGCGCAAGGGTGACCTAAGACCTAAGGCAAGAAAAGTAAATTATGTATAATATACACAATACATATGTGTATGTATATGGTTGGGTTGGTAGGCCTTGCTTGACTAAAGTTATAACAATTATATGGGTAAAAAATTAAATAAAAAATAGGATTGACAAAATCCGCTGTCTGTTCAATAAACGGACGTCTCAATACATAACCGTAATATTTTAGTAATATAAAGTGAAGGTCAGTATCTGATAAACTGCTTCGAAAGTGCTGATGTAGAAACCAAACTGTCACGGGCAAGTGCGAGTCGGATTCACGCACTGACGGTTCCGTACAAACTTACATATGAAAACAGTTCAATTTCCGAATCGAGTTTCAAGAAAAAAAATTCTTTTTGGTTTTTTTTGAGTTTTTTTTATTTGTTTTGATTTTTTAAGTTTTTTTTTAGGTTTTATAGAGGTTTTTATGAATCGCAAAAATGTTTTTTTTTGTGACGTAACTTCAAATTAACAGTTTTCAGATTTTTTTCCTATACTTATGCTATGAGACCTTGCTTATTGCTTTATGTCAAATTTCAGGATTCTAGGACAACGGGAAGTACCCTATGAATTTTGATTCCCTTGAGAGTGTCGAAATATACGTTTTTTGCAACATAAACAGTCGTATCTTTTTTTTGTTAATTTATAAGTTTAGAATAGAATAGAATTAGTTAGTTTGATTTTTTTACAGCTTCAAGGGTACCTGAGTATGTGGTTTTAATTTCAACTCAATACCTCTAAGCGTTCCCGAGTTAAAGGGTCTCGGCAGACTGATAGACGGACGGACGACAAAGTGATCCTATAAGGGTTCCCTTTTGCCTTTTGAGGTACGGAACCCTAAAGAGAAGTAGGAACGTAAAAATATGTTAGAATATCTTGCAAACAGTACAAAAATTAAGCCAAAAAAATATTATCTGAGATTCGAGCTCGTATCATCCTGCGTGCCGGTCTAGTAATGAGACCACTGCGCTACGGTGCTCGTTGATTTTTGTCTAAAATAGGTTTCTTAATAAACGTCATAATTGATTGCTTGGCCCTTTATCGATGATAGCAATTTTCGTCTAACGTATTAAATTTTAAGCAGAATGAAAAAAATGCAGTATTTTTTCGTTTCGCCGCTTTGATTTTTGACGTTTTGATTACTTTTTATAAAAATGTGAAGTAAAAATGTCGATGATATGTTAAAAATATGCTGAAAATTGTTTTATTATTGTAATCGAAGTACCAACGTTATGCAAAACAGACGACAAAATACTTACAAAAATAATTAATATAACTGGGGATTGAACTCGCGGCAAATATCGTTCAATACCGACATTTTGTAATATTGGTCGCTCCCCATAGCAAATAGCGTGATAATTTATAGCCTATAAGTTGCCCTGACCTATAAGGATTATGGATGCAAAATTTGTACAAGATCAGTTCAATAGTTTTTGCGCCAAACGTAAACATCGGTCATAAGTATATATAACCATAATATACATACTAATATATATTTGGAGGTAAGCGGAACAGAGAGTAAATAATAATAATGGTTCCTTTCCCTGGAGCCCTGACCGCCGGTAGCTTGGACCCTGTTCCCGATACCAGTGGGACACTATTTTTTATATTTTTAAATGTTTTATTTTTATTGAAGTATTTAAAAATATAATTTATATGTTAAAACGATAATAAAAATAATATTATGATAATAATGAAAGGAAGTGCTCTTTAAATTTCGTCTTGTAGATATTCGGAGAAGCGCTGTCGCCAAGGAAGTAAGCCAGAGAGTTCCAGAGACGCACTGCAGTTACAGAAAAGGAACCGTCATAGCGGCTAGAAGTATGATGCGAAGTACGAAGGAGAAGAGAAGAGGGATGCAACAGGGTTTACCCCTCGGGGCGAGGTACTCAAAGCGTTCACGAAGGTATTGAGGAGCATTAGGATTGTGCAGGATAGTGTAGAGAAGAGATAGTATATGTGTATCTCGCCGACGAAGAATCGGCAGCCACTTTAATTTGGTCCGAAACTCCGGCACATGGTTGTATTTGCGGAGGATGCACAAATCTGTATTCGTTAAAGTTTGTTTAAAAGTACCTCTGCAGCATCTAGATAACAGACATCCGCAAAGTCTATGAGCGGTAGAAGAAGAGATTGAGCGAGGACCTTAGTGTGAAATGGTAGTAATTTTTCGAGATGTTTAAGAGAATGAAAAGAGTAAAAGACCCTCATATTCACATCAGCAAAATGAACCTCTCAAGAGACGTTATGCTCGCCAAGATTCTTGGTGCTTTTGGAGTACAATATGGACACAGAATCATACACTACTAGCGGGAGCGACGAGTGATCCAATAAGTTGAGCATGTATCTGTCATCAACAATGAGCACTTGGGATATAGTTAAGTAAAAGTCCCAAAGTTTTTGCCCTCTGGTGAATATAATTATTATTGTTTTTTAAACAAATTAAATTTTATAGCGGACACGACACGTGAAACTTTAACTGTCTGTTGTCTCCATTGCCCGTATGTACGTAAAGGGCCAAACGGCAAACAAATTTTACTACGTACCGTTGTCCCCATGATGGGGACGCAAACAATGGGGACAAAGAGGATACATGATAGAATAAAAAGAAATGTTTATTTCAATTAACATTACTTTTGCAAACATGATTTGGGGATCACCTTTTAATCAAATATATGCTTGTGTTAGGTGAGCCCGCTCTTCAACTTAACCTTATAAAACATATGCATTTAAAATCGAAACATTAGAAAAGAACAAAAACTAAAAGTAAAATAAAATACAAAAGGAGCGCACCTGTGTGGTGTATGTAAGTGTGTGATGATGTGTGTGTGTATGTATGTATGTAGTTTATCTCGATAACGAATATATTGTATTAGTGTGCTTAAGAAGAAAAAGAAGAAGAAAAAGAAGAATAAAACTTTATTGTACACCAAAATAGTAACAAAAACTTATAAACTAACTTAATCTATGGGTACAATGGCGGTCTTATCGCTAACAGCGATATCTACCAGACAACCTTAAGATGGACTGTTTGAACTTGACATAAAAAAGGGGGTAGACTGCGGTCTACTGCAAATAAAAAACAAAAAAGAAGAACGGAGGTTTCGGATTAAGTTTAGTATTCGGTTAGCATTACCTCAATATTTTGGGATGGAAAGAAGGCAGCACTGCTTCGTCCACTAACGTTGTCGCTATTTAGATGTAAGCTATGATACCATAGTCTCAATGTTGTCGTAGGATTTAATCTTCAAGCCATTCAATTACAGCTAGTTTACAATCACGTAATTTTAGAGGATAGATGTGTAGCTCTTTAATATGTTATATAAGCGGGAAGACTGCCTTGCATACTGCTTCATAGCAAAAACTGAACTGACTGGGATGGTTGATGCAATTAAGTAGCTTCTTCTGCTACTCCGAATTTATGGAAACTTATGGGAGAGATTTGTGTTTTCTCAGGATGAGATGCAGTGAATACAGTTTTCTTACAGACAGAAGGTCAGAGGTTAGATAAAGGTTTTGGGTTGGGAATCCAAAAATGGGGGTACCCCAAGGTTCAATTTTAGGTCCTTTTTTATTTTTAGTTTATATTAATGATTTACCCTATTTGTTGCAAAATAAACTTAATATGGTGTTGTTTGCCGACGACACTTCTTTGATTTTTAAGATAAATAGAAGGACTAATAATCTTGACGACGAAAATAACGCACTACTGCAGGTCCAAAACTGGTTCACTGCTAATAATCTAGTTTTAAACGGGAAAAAAACTAAATGCATAAGATTTTCCTTACCGAATGTCAAAAGTAGTGATTGTGACGTAATACTAAACGATGAAAAACTAGAATTTGTCGACAAAACTGTTTTCCTGGGGATAACGCTTGACTCAAGGCTACAATGGGGTCCTCATTTAACATCTCTTGCAGGACGGCTTAGCTCAGCTGCATATGCTGTTAGAAAAATCCGCCAATTTACGGATGTTGATACCGCTAGACTAGTCTATTTTAGTTATTTTCATAGTGTCATGTCATACGGTATCTTACTATGGGGACGGGCTGCAGACATCGACTCAATTTTTATTCTACAGAAAAGAGCTATCAGAGCTATTTACAATCTCCGCCGGTGCGATTCTCTAAGGGAACTGTTTAAGGATATTAACATCATGACGGTGCCTTGTCAATATATCTATGAAAATATCATGTACGTTAGAAAAAATCTTCATCTTTTTAGCAAAAGAGGCGACAGACATAATTATGTTACAAGAAATAGGGACCAATTAGTTCAACCAGGTTTCAGACTGGTTAAAGTGGCCTCTTCTTTCATGGGGTACTGTTTGAAATGTTATAATAAAATACCTCCCCAAATATTAGAACTCAATGAAACGAAATTTAAATCTTGTATTAAACGCACACTATGCAGGCAGGCATATTATAAGTTGGAGGATTATATTCAAGATAAAAATGCTTGGCTCAATGCTGGTCCAGCTCCACTACCACCGGGGGTACAAATTGATTAGTTTTGAAACTATTATTATTATTACTATTCTTTAATGTTTTTTTTTTTTAATTTGTTAAATTTGTAATGTATTATTGTATTTAGTATTGCATTTTTTTCAAACTTTGTAAATGTGAGTACCATGGAGCTATTTTATGGTTTTTAGGTTACTATTGGATTTGTTTGACATAAATAAGCATGGCAGTTGAGAGTTTGTCATGCTCACTCAAATGTCTCACTGATGGTGGCGCGTGTGTTGGATCATTCGGTTCCCTTCAAAATGGTTGAGCTGAGTGGTGCTAATATTCGCGTCGGGTCCGTGAACGGGCGCTGTCAGTTGAGACTGGTCATCTCTTAGCTGTCAGTTGCTATTTTAATATCTATATTTAGTTTTTATTTTTACATTATTGACATTGTTCTCACATGATAGCGACAAGAAACATGTAACAGAGATATTTGTAATTGCAAAACATGATTGAAAAGAGTGTCCATGGAGTTTCTTGCACATTCTTCTCCATAGAGATCTACGCTTTGGAATGTGCAATTAGCATCATTTTTTCTGACTGACTGACTTCTTGACATTTCAAAAGTGCCTGTAAATGGTTTATTTGAAATAAATGCTTTTGAATTTGAATTTGAATTTGAATCTATAGGGTAATAGGTAGGGTAGCTAGGTAAGGTTTTGGGGTAGGGTAGCTTTTGTAGAAGATTTTTTGAGGCGACGTGTCGCAATGTTTTAAAAGTCCAAATTAAATTTCTAACCCTTTTCATTATTAGTTCTGTATGCATGTGCCAGGCGCTGTTCAAACATAATACCCAGGTATTTAGTACACTGTAACCTGTCAATTTGTGTACAAGGGCAGTAAGGATTTGGGGGGTTGGCACAACAGTGGATCTTTATCTGAAATTCGAGTGGTGGTTGAGTGTGTGAATACTTGGTGAAGCACATGTAGTTGGACTTGGAGGCATTTAGTGTGAGGAGGTTACGATTAAACCAATCTGTAATCTGTGACAGGCCGGTTTCAGCTGAATTTCGAAATTTTTCCTAGGTCTTTTCGGCAAAGATTATAGGCTGTATCATCCGCGTACGAGAAAATTTTTCATATTCATATATTCATTCATATTAATTTATTCACATAAAAATAGAGTAATTACATTCGATGGTTTGTTATATTACATTATTTAATCTTATATTCAATTTAGCCTGCATATGGCATGTGAAGTTGTTTTTTTATTATACAAAGAAATAGAGAAGAAATAGGTATTTAATAACAATAATAATTCAATCTTATGTCTCTGAAATTCGGCCTGCCTAATGTCAATTATATAATTCCTGGTTAAATACAGTTCAATACAATCCAACTAAATACAGTCCAATACAATTGTTGTTTGGGGTTGAAACTCTCGGTTCGTGGGGTCCGAGTGCTCACAAGTTGTATAAAGATCTGTCAAAACGTCTAGTTGACACTTCGCGTGACCCAAGGGCTGGCTTTTACCTCGGACAGAGGATAAGCATTGCCATACAGCGTGGCAATGCCGCCAGTCTTTTGGGCACATTACCAGTCGACAGCGATGTGGAAGAGTTTTTTGACGCCATATTTTAGTTTTAGTTAGTTGTAATTAGATTAGGGTTTTTATTATTATTTATTTTATTTTGTTGTAATTATAGTTAGTATTTTTAAATGTAAATAAATACAATTGTAGTAAGTCAGATATTTTATCACGTTAAATAATGTCAGTTATAAAGTACTCTCTGGTTAAATACAGTCAAATGAAAATAATATACACTTCGGGGAGTGTGCGTTGGAATTGCACAATTTAATTCCACCAAGTCCATTCCATCATCGGACCACTAGACGTACGGCGTTGCGCCATCGGTACATGGTGGACATCCCACCCATACGTACAAAGCGTTTTGGGAACACATTCATAATGCGTACAGCTAAGGAGTGGAATTCCCTGCCGGAGTCTGTGTTCCCTGATAGCTACAACCTAGGGGTCTTTAAGTCAAGAGTGAATAGGTTATTTCTAGGCAAGCGTGCTCCATCGTCGGCCACATCATCGCTTACCATCAGGTGAGATGGTGGTCAAACGCGAGCCTATCAATAATCATCATCATCATCATCATCATTTCAGCCGAAAGACGTCCACTGCTGGACATAGGCCTCCCCCAAGCGTCGCCACAGCGAACGGTCCTGTGCGTCTCGCATCCATCGGACCCCCGCAACCGTTACCAAGTCATCGGTCCACCTTGTAGGAGGCCTTCCAACGCTACGTCTTCCGGTACGTGGTCGCCATTCCAGAACCTTTCGGCCCCAACGGCCATCTGTTCTGCGAGCAATGTGCCCTGCCCATTGCCACTTTAGTTTGGCGATTCTTCGTGCTATGTCGGCAACCTTGGTTCTCCTGCGGATATCCTCATTCCTGATTCGATCACGCAAGGAAACTCCGAGCATAGCCCTCTCCATTGCCCTTTGGGTGACTTTAAGCCTTCTAATGAGGCCCATTGTAAGCGACCACGTTTCGGAGCCATATGTCATCACTGGCAACACGCACTGGTCATAAACTTTCGTCTTGAGACACTGTGGTATATTGGACGAGAAGACACCGCGCAGCTTCCCGAACGCTGCCCAGCCGAGTCGGATTCGACGATTGATCTCTTCTATCAATAATAATAATAATAATAATAAGGAGCTGTATTTTTTTCAATCACAGTTTTAAATTTTAAAATATTGATTTCTGGACCCATTCTAATCAAAATTCAACAATAAAGATAACAAGGAAGATTTCACTACATATAAAAACTAAAAGAAATATATATTCAATACCACATAGAAGAGAAGAGTGGTGTCACCAGCATGATCGACAATAAAATAGACGAAACCTAGCCGAAATGAAAATCATACAACCATGTTGACGAGAGCCGCAGCTCGCCGTGCACGCCCACCACCTCCGGCCTCGTCGCTCAGCTCCGCCTTGCCGCCGCCGGAACCCAGCCCCACTGTGAGTGCTGTGACACCGGCCGCGGCAGCTGCGTCGAGCTCGAGCGACGAGTACTACTCGCCGCCCACGTCACCACCACCTGCGCGTCGACGGAGAGGACGCCGGCCGCCGAGTCGCTTAGGACCTCGAGGCCCACCGGTCTCTGATAGGGTCCCAGCTCCCGGCGGAAGTGTGCAGCGCATGCGATGGACGCAATCCATCAATGAAAACGTCATGCGCGCATACTATGGGGCTACAGAGGGAGGAAACAACCTGACTGCGTACCGTGCTCGGATGCTCTCTTTGTTTCAGGTGCTTGAGCCAGCCGTCAACGTTTCGGCCCAACGACTGTCGGATCAGGTGCGGGTTATCCAGCGTAATCATATGTTGGACGATACTGTACTTGATCGCCTCCGAACGGAAATGAGTAACCATGCCATTGCTCCTTCGTCGCAGTCTGTGGTACCAGTGATGGTACCACCGTCCTACCATCTTTCCGACCATGCTGACGAAGCGATTACTGACATGGTTACACATGTAAGTACCCAGTGCAACAATGAATTGAGGAGTGCTTTGGAGTGTGCTATTCGGGAGTATCGCAGCATGCCGCTCGAACTTAGGCCGCGCTTACCTCGTTTGCCCATGCATAATAAGAATAAGGCGCTGGTGGCTGCTCTGGATTTGCAGTTGTCAATCTATTTTGATGACTGCAAAGATCTCACTGATACACACTCGATAATGTACTGCGCAGCTTTTGCGGCATGTCGTGTAGCTCACGTCAAGTTTCCAAACTGTGACGTAGCTACACGACCGAAACCAGCCGTGCCGGCTTGGCAGTGCAGGATCGAGCGTCGTATTGGTGGGGCCAGAGCACTCATCGGCAAACTAATCTGCTTCAGGGAGGGCAACACTCGCCCAAGAGTGATGCGCTTTGTGAGGCGGGCGTTTTCGGGGACTGACATCAGCCCCCGAGACTATATGTCCCGTGTCACAGAACGCATCGACTTCCTGAAGCAGAAGGTGTATGCATGGGCAAACCGTATCCGCAGGTATAAGCGGCGGGTGGAGCGATACACCCAGAATCGCACATTCCGGAGTAATGAAAGGTGGGTTTATAGGGCTTGGGAGAGACCGGACCAAGGTGTGACTGATGAGTGCCTCCCGGATGATGACGCCATGAGTTCATTCTGGCGCAGCATCTGGTCGGTGCCTGTCAGTCACACCGAGGGTGACTGGACTCGAGAGGTCGAGCGTGCGTGCGATCCAATACCACAAATGGGGGCAATTATCATCAGCCCCCAAGATGTAGCTCGTGCAGTCCGTCCGTTGCCAAACTGGAAATCTCCAGGGCCGGATGGGCTGCACAATTTCTGGATTAAGTGGTTTACAAGATCGCACGCTCGCTTGGCATATCAGTTCCAGTCTGCCTTAGAGTCAGGGTCGCTACCCCAGTTCCTAACAACAGGAATAACCCACCTGCTCCATAAGTCAGGTAGTACTGCGGAGCCTAAAAATTATAGACCGATCACGTGTTTGCCGACGGTCTATAAAGTTCTTACATCCATACTGAGAAGCAAAATTAATAGTCATATTGATAAAAATTTAATCATGTCACCTTCTCAGAATGGATGTAGGAACGGGTCCCGCGGTACTAAGGAGCTGCTCCTCATTGATATGACCATTAGCCAACAGGTTCGACGTTCCCGAAAGGATCTGTCGACATGTTGGATAGATTATAAGAAGGCCTATGACTCTGTTCCTCATACATGGCTCATGAGGGTGCTGGAATTGTATAAAATAGATACAACACTACGCACCTTCCTGACGTCGTGTATGAGGCAATGGAGTACGGTCCTCCGCTATCCAGGATGTCGACATACCCAGAGGAATAGCGAACCTGTAAGGATCGAGCGAGGTATATTCCAGGGAGATAGTTTGAGTCCACTTTGGTTTTGCCTAGCCTTGAATCCTCTAAGCACACTGCTGGAGAATTCAGGGCTAGGCTATCGGTTGAAGAGAGGTGGTCAGGTAATATCTCACCTACTTTACATGGATGACCTGAAACTTTTTGCCCCCAACAATCTGCAACTGATGGAGCTACTGAAGGTAACTGAAACCTTCAGTAGTGCCATCAGGATGGAGTTTGGTGTGGACAAATGTGCGGTCATGCATGTAAAGCGAGGGGAGGTTGTGGAATCCGTGGGCACTCAACTCACGGATTCCATAAACCTGAGATCCCTCTCTCCAACCGAAACCTATAAGTATTTGGGTATGTCGGAAGCTCTAGGCATCAATATCACTGACATGAAGCAATCGTTGAAGGAGCGTTTCTTTGGACGCCTGAAGAAGGTATTCAATAGCCTTCTTTCAGGCGGAAACAAGGTGCGCGCCTTCAACGGTTGGGTCATGCCGGTATTGATGTACTCTTTCGGCGTACTCAAATGGACTCAAACGGAACTTGACGCCCTGGATAGAAGGGTCCGCACACTGCTGACTGCATACCGAATGCATCACCCACGATCGTCGGTGATGAGACTGTATATCCCGCGGAAGTGTGGGGGTCGAGGCTTTTTAAATGCTAAGACCCTACACAACCGCGAGGTATGCAGTCTCAGGGAATATTTCCTAGCTGCCGACGTGAGTATGCATCGAGATGTAGTGGCAGTGGACAAGGGACTCACCCCGCTCTCCCTGGCTAATGAGAACTGGCGCAAACCGGTAGTGCTTGACACTAACGATCGCAGGGAAGTATGGCAGAGCAAGGAACTTCACGGACGCTTTTTCCGGGCCCTTCACGGGCCCGATGTAGACCAATTGGCGTCCGTAGCCTGGCTGCGTTCCGGTGACCTCTTTGGGGAAACCGAAGGTTTTGTCTGTGCAATTATGGACGAAGTTATCATGACGAATAACTACCGGAGATTTATTGTGAAGGACGGCACGGTTGACATCTGTCGGGCATGTCACCGTCCGGGAGAATCAATTCGTCACATTATCTCTGGTTGTTCTCGTCTAGCTAACGGAGAGTACTTGCAGAGGCACAACCTTGTAGCCAGGATTATCCATCAGCAACTTGCTCTGAAATACTCTCTTGTGGAATCGGAAGTGCCGTACTACAGGTATGAGCCCGACCCAGTTCTTGATAATGGTCATATCACTTTGTACTGGGATCGGTCCATCATCACTGACAGGACTATTGTAGCCAATAAGCCTGATATAGTGGTGGTGGACCGAAGCGAGAGGCGTGCAATGATTGTTGACATATCCGTTCCGCATGACGAGAACCTCGTGAAAGCCGAGAAAGATAAACAAATCAAGTATATTGACTTGGCTCGCGAGGTTGTCGACATGTGGGATGTGGACTCGGCGATCATTGTACCGATAGTCGTGTCAGCCAATGGCTTAATAGCCAAGAGCCTCGACCAACACCTTAGGAGGCTCGCGTTAGGCGGCTGGATCAAGGGCTTGATTCAGAAAGTGGTACTCTTGGACACGGCTCGTATTGTTAGGAGGTTCCTTTCTCTGGAGCCCTGACCGCCGGTAGCTTGGACCCTGTTCTCGATACCGGTGGGACACTATTTTTTATATTTTTAAATGTTTTTTTTATTTTCTATTGAAATATTTAAAAATATAATTTGTATGTATCTATAAGAATAAACGAAATAATAATAATAATAATCATAGTCTTAACATAGTTCCTGGTAAACCATAGCCTTATATCTTAGTTTTCCATATGTCGCAATAGTTTCCCACCAACCGGGGGTTGTCCTTGGATGCACTAGCATAGTGCGTACAGGGATAATCACCGGTTCGTACCACTTTCCATTAAAAGCGTCTAAAAGGGCCTCTGCGAGTTGGTTTCGGCTCCTCGTACGCCTTCCAAAGGTCCAGGACCTTAGGGTGCTGAGATAAATAAATGTATAATAATAATAACAATAAGTCATATATTTTATCATATTAAACAACATCACTCTTTTACACACAAACTATATGTAGGTACTTTTTGTGAAAATTGTTACTTATACCTATATTATTCCTGAAACCATTTGTAGAATAAATCATTTTTTTAAGAAGTAGCCTCTATAAACACTTTTTAAAATTCGGAACTTATTATAAATTTTAACACACATACCTGAACAATTTTTGTTCAACACTAAAGTCTTTGGTACAAATTCTAGCAGCAGTCGCTGACCATGTCTTGAACTACGTGGATATATATTATCACGTGCATAAATGTCAGAAGCTTTCACAAATAGGTTAGGATTAGATTTTACAAATATACAAATTTCGAATATATACATACTAGGTAGGGGTAATATATTGAGTTTTTTAAAGTAAGGTTTACAGGACTCATACGGGGAAATGCCAACGATGGCTCTTATGCAACGTTTTTGAGATAGAAATCCACTGCAAGTCTGTTGAGTTTCCCCATAGTATCTATCAAACCATATCGTAATACGGAAGCTACATATCCATGTTATGCTAACAATACCGTATGTTGGGCTGATGTAGATCTAAGCCTATTCAAAACATATACAAAAGAGTTTACTTTCTTGCAGACCTCATCAATGTGTGCTTTCCAATCTAGGTACTTGTCCATTGTAAATTCTGTCCCCCACTAATACTCATATTGCATAGCGACACGGGTGCAAAGTAAGTTAAGTTTTCTGCAATTTTGTGATTTTCTGATAATTAGTATTAATAAGTGAATAACAAGCAGTTACTTAGTAAATTTTTTTTCCAAAAATATTGTTGAAAAAACAACTATCATTTCTGTATTTTTGACCCTTGAAAGACGATTTTCCATGTCATAGTAAGTTTCTGCAATTATCAGAAAATCGCAAAATTGCAGATAACTTTATTTACTTTGCACCCATCGATAGGTTATTTATATAAATAAGGAACAGTGTTGGGCCCAGTACACTCCCCTGTCCTACGCCATATGAAGTTGTTTCTTCTAAGCTAGTAAACTCCCCTATTTTTCCTGTTTGTTCTCGGTTATTCCGGTAAAATTTGAATATAAAAAAATGAATAAAAATAAAATAAAATAAAATAATCTTTAATTCGGATAAGTGACATCCATATGGGTTAGTGAACAAATAAGAAAAATTTAAATCTATGTTAGTAAACTTACAATCTATCTATTTATTTTAAAACAAGGTGGTTGTTCATGATGCATCTGTGAACAACATCACCTAACAGAGGAGAATCGTACCTCCCCGCTATGGTTTTCAGGATGGAGTTGGAGCTAGCCCGCACTCTGCAGAGCAAAGATGCAGATTTCTGTCTGACGATGGCATGAAACCCGTCGACGTGTGCCTCTGCGAACATACCTGATACACTGCAGAAACGGGGCAGCCCCATCAACATCCTGAAGTCGTTATTATACTGGACCCGCAAGGCAAATATAGGTGCATCAAGATCTTTTTATCTTTGGAGAAGTTTCTGCAACACCGTTTCTTACTAATTCCTCTTTGGTTCTTTGGTTTTTCGTTTGGTCTTCCGATCTGTAAATATTAATTTATAAATAATGTAGTTAACAAAAAAATAAAAAATAATTGTAAAAAATAGTTCTGGAAAATATAGTTGTGGAATATTTTTTACTTTTTTTTATTGATGACAGAAGCCCTACTTAGGTTGGGACTACCCAAACTAAGTAGAGCTTCTTGTATAAGTACCAGACAACTAATAAATATACATAGAACAAATGATCGTGCTCATCACACAAACATTTGTTCTGGGTGAGAATCGAACCCACGAACCCCGGCGTAGCAGTCACTAACCAACAGGCCAATCAAAATATATATTGAATTATTATTATTACTGTATCGTGTCTGCGTGTGTTCACAAACATTTAAACTTGTCTATCGCGGCGTCCTACGTGCAGTTGCGGATTCGTTCAAATTTCACGCGTTGCGGTAGCGATGCGTGCTACGTGCGAGCGAAGTCGCCGCCTCATCCATCATTATCTTCCTGCCCTTGTCCCATGTTATTTGGGGTCGGCGCAACACGTTTTTTTCTTCCATTCTGCCCTGTCACTCGTCACGCTATGCACGCATGCTATCACTAACTTCCTTTTCTTTCATATCACTCTTCACACAATCTATCCATCTTTTCTTTGGTCTCCCTCTCCCTCTCCATCTATCCACATGTAAACTCATAACTCTTTTAGTAACATGCGTTTCATCCCTCCTCTTAACATGACCATACCAAGACAAACGATTCCCCTTCAACTTTTCAGTCGCCGGCTCATCAATAATTATTCAAAACAAGCCACCGCACCGCAAGACTTCGCGCAAACATCAAACGAAATGAATGCTTTTTACTATTTACCCCAAATTGATGACTAGGTTGACAATGTTATTCAGCGGCGCTTCTACAAACATCCAAAGTAAAGTAGCCAATACTGTTGACACCGTCATAACACCGAAGCTGTGTAGGCTCTGAAAACAGTTCATCATTATTTATAGCTGTCCCGGCGAAGTTCGTACCGCCTAACAGTCAATGAATGTAGTATATCTTTCGTTATAGTCAACCGATTGCGATGAAACAAAGCCTAAGTAATATTTCAAGTAACACACAATTTTAATGTATAAAAGTTATCTACATCGATTTCGTGCATTTTAAGTGATCCGCGCACAATTAAAAACTTCTACAGATTTATTATACGTATAGATTATTATTTATTTATAGCAGATACAGGATCCATATTACATTAATAGCGTACTTAAAATTATTTTAGTAACAAATCTTCGTAAATTATTGTTAGTAACACTTACAAAACTATGTTAGTAACATTACTCACTAAAATGAAACTAATTTAAATATTTATACATATAACTGTGCCCGCGTCCCGCTTCATCAGACCAGCAGCTGTGCATACGCATCCAGTGCCCCAGGAAGGGGCAATTCGGTTTATCAGCTGGTGGTTTACCCTCAAAATGCTGTTGGTGCTCCCCCGCATCCTTCGCTTTAGGGATACTGTTCTCTTTCGCATAATTGCTTGAAAGCTATCTATACCTAACTGCTTCAGTAAACATACCCGATGAGCTGCAGAACCGCGGAAGCCCAACAGCACCCTAAAGGCGTTATTAAACTGAATGCGAAGAACGTTGTAGGCGTAACCCATAGGCTGCACGTGTAAAAAGACTGGCAAAACGCCTTGAACAGAGTGAGTTTCACTTCTCTGGTACATCCTACGGGCCAGCATATTACATTGGATTGACAACGCGCTTCGCTACCTCTCAATATTATTTTCATCTTTTCAAATCCGCATTCACAATGTGACTAAGGTACCTTCCTAAAAAGCGACACCTTATTTAGTGGTACATTATAATGCGCTCAACCTGTTTTACCTTTTTCTCAAGATATTTTGGAAACACAGATCTTGGAGTTATTATCTGAGTTTCTATTGAAAATAAAACATAAAATGTTAAACTAATCCAGTAAACTCTGAAATTCTGCTATTTTACGTGAACTTTAGCCGTTCATAATGTACAATAAAATATAAAAATGTAAAAAAAGATTTTTCTGAATCCCAAAAAAGGTTTCTTTTTGTGATGTAACTACATTCTTTTTTCAGATTTTTCCCTATATTTGTGCTATCAGAACTTGCTTCATGCCAAATTTCAGAATTCTAGGTCAACGGGAAGTACTTATGAATTTTGAGAGCGATACCCTTGAGAGTGTCGAAATACACGTATTTTGCGACATATATGGCCGTATCTTTTTTTTCGTTAACTCAGAAGTTTGATTTTTTTACAGCTTCGAGGGACCGCAGTCCTAAGTATATGGTTTTAATTTCAACTCGATACCTCCACGCGTTCCCGAGATACAGGGTCTTGACACACAGACAGACAGACCGTTAGACAGACTAACAGACAGACAGACAGAGACAGAGGTACGGAACCCTAAAAAGTAAAGAAAATATATAAATCGAGATTTTTAATGTCGAATTTTTTTTTCATAAACTTGTAAGGTATAAAAAAAACGTAGGTATTTCCTGGAACCAGTTTTGTGAATTCGCGTAAGTGACGGAAGTTACTGAATCCCAACTAAACTTTCAAGCGTTATTTTTTTTCGCGTCTCTTCTCTAGCAAACACTAGCTTCTGTCATTGGCTTCGCCCGTGAAAGTAAGTTTCTCCATACAAACTTCAGAACCGCGTTTCATCCCCATAAGCGGTGAATTTATTTATACTTCGCTAGATTATAATCTACTGAAAAATAATGCGCTAAATTGTAAGCAGTATGTTACGGTGCACAATCTTTCGATAGTTTACGATCTCGCGAGATAGATTATAATCTAACGGTATTTACAATTTTACGGTGACATATACATCATAAAATGAACCTTCGTGCAAAGTTTTAGTGTTCTAGATTCAAGGGTTAAGGCTGGGCGTTGATTAGTCAGTGACTGAGTCAAGTCTTTGTCTTATATATTTCATGGCCCGATCTTAGAGTTGTTTTAGTCCAGTTTTAGTTGGCCACATCACTTCATGATGTGGTAACTAAAACTGGCCAGATCGTTTAAACGTTCACATTTGATGATATGTCAATCCTAGTTTGGCCATATCATTGATGTAATATTTCTATGATAATAAAAAGTCTAAAGAGCCAAACGTGGATTGACATATCATCAAACTTTAACGTAACTAAGATCTGGGCATGACAAATATATACAGATCGCGTTGGATGAAACAACAAGCTTTTCGACCATGCTCACGTTGACAATAGACCAACCAGGAAGGGCAGTCTTAAATGGCAGTAGACATAGCACATTGCTAGCAGAACAAACTGCCGATGAAGTTGAAAGGCGACTGCGTATTGGTAGACACGAATAAGAATCAAGATATAACATAAAAAGTTACAAACCTCAGCATAGATTAAGTCGAACTGTTGTGTATTCCTCCTTGAATACAAGTTCTGCTGTAAAATCACAGAGTGAGTCAAATAGATTCCGTAGGTGAGTCGGCTCAGTATTGTAAAACCGTGCCAGTTCGTGAATTTGCGTATGGAAGCTGAAATGCAAAAAAAAAGTAATTTAGAATCAATACGTTTTATGTACTTTTGGTTTTGGGTGGAAAAATCATCTAATGACATCCTCCACTCTTGGGCGGAGCGCGAGGGCGTGTCAGACTATTACTGACTATAAACCCACTCCTGTTCCTTCTTTGCCATTGTTCCAGGGCCCCGGGGATCTCTTTCGCATCACCCATGGCCCCAGTAGGCTTCGACCCTGCTGGGCCCCTACGGTTGCTGACATCTTCCTGTGGCGCGCGTGGAACACTACGTGCCGTCGACGACTTGGGCTCGGTCCGGACGGTTACCAGACGGTGAACGGCGAGCTACCCATTGCTCGCCGTCCGCAAGCCCACTATGGTGGCCGGAAATCGGGATCGGAATCCCGGCGGCTGGGGTGCGAGGGCCATTGCCTCACGCATGCACGTGCGGCCTCCTCCTTTGCTAGTATTACTGCTTCGCAGAAGGAGGCGACCGCCTGCCACTCCTCCTCGCTCCGGACCATGGCCTGTACCAAGGCTCGGCGCGAGAGATCGCTGCCGCCGATCGCCCCCACGAGGACACGGACCGCCATGTCCTCGCTCTGCCAAGGCGGGGCACACCTTTACCGTATGCTCCACCGTGTCCTCCGGGTGGTCCACACAATGGTTGCACCCGGGCGTTTCTTCCACACGAATCCGGTGAGGACCTGCGTCATGTGGAAGGTAAGGACGCCGTGTTGCCTTTCCAGCCACTCCTCAAAGAGGGGACTTACCGCCATAATTATGGCGTGCCCAGATTTTATGTACCTACTTAAGAAACAATCTAACAAAAATAAGTGTGATAAAAGACTAGTCGATGAATTTATAAATTTCAGTTACATTGTGAATTGTAATTAATGATTCCAATGTTCCCCCACATGCGGAAGATTGCCTCTGCCTCATGTTATCCATCACATTTCTGATAATCAGTAATGCATCACTCGCATGACTGCTTTGCAGAGGGATTTCACCGCGTCCCATGCCCTCTTGCTTCACACCATGGCCTGGACTTGGGCCGGACGTGAGAGGTCGCCGCCGTCGATGATATCCACGAGGACACGGTGGTGCTCCGTTCAAACGGGGCGCTAGCGTATGCTCTACCGTGTTCTCAGTGCGATTCGCACAATGGTTTACCTTGGCTTATCTTCTTGTCGAATACGAAACAGGCATCTCTCAAAACAACTGTTAGGACCTGTGTCAGATGGAAAGACAGGATGCACCTCACCAACCGCTCCTCAAAGAGTGGCTGTCGCTGTGATTTTGGCATGCCCAGCGCTGGGTTGCCATCGTCGCTTTCTCCATGCCGCTAGGAGATTCTGCCGATACACTGTGCACTGAGTCGCGATTTGCCATCGTCAACCGGCATGGAGGCTCGTTACCGCGTAGGAAACCGTGGGACATCCCCGGATCATCCAGATGGCCATGACCTTATGGTAACCGTTTAGCCGGTGAGATGATCGCTTGCGCATGGAACGCTCCTACACCGAAGCCCCTTACAGGGTTTATAGATCGCTGATGATCGCTGCGTAGAGCTTCAGGCAGGAGGTTTCTATATATTTTTAGGTTTCCGCACTTAGTCCTATGTGGACCATTGTACGTGGTGAAGGCAGGAGGTTTTTGACCTAATCTAGATGTTAGGCAGGAGCCGCATGAAGGCAGCCCCGGCCCGCTTTAGTCTAGAAGTCAAACGTCGGAAGTGCTCCTCGAAGTATCGAGGACGAGGCCCAGGCACTTCATCGTCGACACTGCTGCATGGACTTAGGTTGTGATTTACTGCACAAGATTGAAATAAGAAGAGAAAAAAAAAATTAGGATCTTTTTATGGTATTTTTTTTTATGAATTTAATAGTGTTCATGATTTTTTTTATACATTTTTTATATTTTCTATGATTATTTATGAATATCATTTTTGAAACTTTTTACGAACTTTTGTGAGTTTTGTTGTTTTTTTTTTGGGATTTTTAATTAATTTAATGAATTTTTTTTAAAGAATTTTTACTGTAGCTTAATCTATAATTTATTGTTTCATGCATGTGGTGTTTACCTGTAAGTGATTGTTGCGCTGAAGTTTAATTTTATGTAATTATGTGTTATGTTGCTGTATTCAGTGTTTACAATCGTTGGTGAACCTAATTTAATAAATTAATTAAATAAATAAAACATAATTGTTGACTATTCATAAATATCTCTGAATCTCGTCATCGAACTACTAAATATTCAAATTTAATGGGACCAGTCTCGAGCTCAATTTCGCTCGAAAAACAATGAGGATTTAACAAGACATCGAGGATTTTTTTATAAGCAAAAAGACTCTTACCAATATCTCCGTACTCTATAACGCCAATAGTAATACACGTACACAAAGCCCAGAGGTTTCTGCTTGAAACTGTATATATGGCTGAGCTCAGGTGATCGTATTCCAAGGAGACCCAGGATAATGGTGTTGTAGCAACTTTATAAGCTACTATGCTGGCGAATGAGAACAGAAGGAGCAGTTTTTTCTGAAAAAAGATTTTTTGTACACATTAAATCATGTTTGTAGTCCCCAAAGACTAAGGGAGGAGTACCTCTTGTCTGGTGGTGAGAGGGTGGTCTGGTTGGCTCTGAAGAATTTCCCTTTTTCCTTTAACCACCTTTTTCATTGTCGTAGCCTAAATTTGTGTCTTAAACTTTTACACGCTGAAACTGCTGAAAGAATTTGGATGAAATTTGGAACACGGGTAGACCATGACTGGAATAGCACATATGACACTTTTTATCTCAGGAGTATATTCCCTTGAGACTATTTTCTACTATCACGCTGGTTAATCAACTGGTAACAGCTAGTATTTGTATAATTCTGTCAAAGAAAACCAAAAGGGTGCTTCTTTTTAGTTCGTGATGAGCCAACTCTTGACCCTGACCTTGCTTGATGGTAACCTATGGTTGAGGTCTATGGAGTAACGAGCAAGCTCAGAAGATTCCTCTCCGATGTTGCTTTGAAAGCTGATTAATGGGTTCTTCTACCATGTTGGTTGATGCCCAGGCCTAACTTTGCTGAGGAGTTATACTGCTTACGATACAATTGTGAATTATTATTTTAACTTTTTATTATTGCATAGCATAGCCATAGCATAGTCGGCCTTATAATGTTCCCACTGTTGGGACTCAGGCCTCCTCTTTAGGAGAGGGTATGGGCCGTAATCCACCACGCGGGCCCAGTGCGGGTTGGTGATTATTGATTAGCTTGCATTTGACCACTATCTCATATGCGATGATGTGGTCAACGCTCTAGCCCGCTTGACTAGAAACAACCTATTCACTCTTGACTTAAAGACCCCTAGATTGTACCTAGTTATCAGGAAACAGTCTCCGGCAGGGACTTCCACTCCTTAACTGTACGCACAATAAATGTGTTCCCAAAACGTTTTGTAAGTTTGGGTGGAACGACCACCATATACTGGTGGGGCAACACCGTACGTCTGGTAGTTCGATAATGGAATGGGCTGGACGGAACTAAATTGTGCAAACCGATGCACACTCCCCGATATCCCACTATATATGGCTACACTATATATGCAAATCTAGACCCAAGAGCTAGATTGATTCGGCTGCCGTCGGATGGCAGCCTGTACGAGATAAGATAGCTCTGAAGCAGTTGAAAAACAACAAGACGTCGGGTGAGGACGGAATTACGGCCAAGTTCCTGAAGGCGGGTAGAAAACTGGTCCTCAAGGCCCTTCAGAAGCTACTCGATTCCGTCATACTCGAGGGAAAAATGCCACGGTCATGGAGCAGAGGTGTGGTGGTACTCTTCTTTAAGAAGAGCAACAATGCCCTGCTTAAGAATTACAGGTCCAGCTCACTTCTGAGCCATGTCTACAAGCTGTTTTCCAGAGTCATCACGAATCGTCTCGCGCGCAGTTTCGACGCCTCCCGGACAAGCCGGATTCCGAAAAGGCTTTAGCACAGTGGACAACATACATACGATGCGTCAGGTTATACAAAAGACTGAGGAGTATAATCAGCCTTTCTGCTTAGCGTTTGTGGACTACGAGAAAGCCTGTGATTCGATCGAGACCTGGGCTGTACTGCAGTCTCTCCAAAGGTGCCAGATTGACTATCGGTACATCGAAGTGCTGAAGTGTTTGTACAAAAACGCCACCATGTCAGTCCGACTTCAGGACCAGACTTCGAAACTTATCCTCTTGCAGCGAGGTGTAAGGCAGGGAGATGTCATTTCTCCGAAACTGTTCACGGCTGCAATGGAGGAGATCTTCAGGTTCTGGCATGGAGAGGGCTAGGCATTAATCAGTCAATGGCGAGTACATCACTCACCTTCGGTTTGCTGACGACATAGCAGTCATGGCTGAGACTACGGAGTAGCTCAGTACAATGCTCGGTGACCTCAGTAGAGCTTCCGATAGAGTGGGACTTAAAATGAACATGGACAAAACCAAAGTCATGGTTAACATCCATGTAGCACCCACTCCTATCAAGATCGGAGACTACACTCGAAGTTGTGGACGACTACGTTTACCTGGAACAAACGGTCCAGCTGGTTAGGTCTAACTTCAAGAAAGAGGTCAATCGTCGAATCTGACTCGGTTGGGCAGCGTTCGGGAAGCTGTACTGTATCTTCCCGTCCAATATACCACAGTTTCTCAAGACAAAAGTCTATGACCAGTGTGTGTTGCCAGTGATGACAATATATGGCTCCGAAATGTGGTCGCTTACAATGGGAATCATAAAAAGACTTAAAGTCACCCAAAGGGCAATAAAAAGGGCTACGCTCGGAGTTTCCTTGCGCGATCACATCAGGAATGAAGATATCCGCAGAAGAACCAATGTTACCGACATAGCTCGAAAAGTCCCCGAAACTTAAGTGGAAATGGGCAGGGCACATTGCACGCAGATGCAACAGATGGTCGATGGGGACGAAAGGTTTTGGAGTGGCGACCGCGAACCGGAAGTCGTAGCGTTGGAAGGCCTCCCACAGGGTGGACCGCTGACCTGATTCTGAACGACCGGTCCTGTGCGTTCGGCTAAAATGATGATGATGATTATGGCTACAACCTAGGGGTCTTTAAGCAGGAGTAAAAAGGTTATTTCTGGGCAAGCGTGCTTTATCGTCGACCACATAGATACCATCAGATGAGATAGTGATCAAGCGCGAGCCTATCTTTAAAAAACAGGGCAAGTGCGAGTCGGACTCGCGCACTGAGGGTTTCGCACAAACTTACGAAAACAGTTCGATTCCCGAATTGAGTTACGAAGATTTTTCCGAATTGTAAAAAAAGTTTTTTTGGGACGTAACGACAAATTTACAGTTTTCAGATTTATTCCTATATCTATACTATAGGACGTTGCTTTATGCCAAATTTCAGGATTCTGGGTCAACGGAAAGTACCTTATGAATTTTGATTCCTTTGAGAGTGTTGAAATGTACGTTTTTTTTTGCGACATAAACGGCCGTATCTTTTTTGTTCGTTAACTCAGAAGTTTGATTTTTTCACAGCTTCAAGGGACCACAGGAACTCGGCGTCAATGCTGAAGCTTTGGAAATTATTAAACCAAAAGTAATGTAAAACATACCTTCGCAATAACATTCCTATAGTTATTTGGCTTGTAAACGGAGACAATGTATCCCATAGCCATTCCAATGAGGTATGGACCAGCACGGTTGTGACTTCTGATGTAAGTGTCCAAGTACACGTCGTTCTTCCTGAAGTCCAGTATTTTCCTGAAACATATTATAAAGTGATTAACGGCGCGTACTGTTCCACGCGCGCCTCAAGGAGATGTCAGCAACCGTAGGGGCCCAGCAGGGTCGAAGCCTACTGGGGCCATGGGTGATGCGAAAGAGATCCCCGGGGCCCTGGAAAAATGGCAAAGAAGGAACAGGAGTGGGTTTTTAGTCAGTAAAAGTCTGACACTATCTCTCGCTCCGCACAAGAGCGGGGGATGTCATTAGATGACTTTCCTATCCGAAAAAAATAAGTAAGTGATTCGGATGTCATTTGTAGCACTTGGTGATTAACGTCGGACGTCGCAGGGCGATCCCCGGCCACTGTAGTCACGCCGTCCGGTCGTTCCGTAAGGGTCAAGTCCGGGTCGAGACGACGCATTGTGTTCTACGCGAGAATTTTTTGCTCAAAGACAAAACCGTTAGCAAAACCGTTGTGGCCAAGCAGGGCAGGCAGCCCGCTAGAGCAACGGGGCAATTCTAGAAAGCAAACTCTGGTCCTAGAACGCAAAGGACAACTGAAGGACACAGATGTCATTTTAGTCAATAGAAGTCTGTCACGCACTCTTGTCTTCCTTAAAGCGAGAAAAGTCATTGAAGATTTCTCACCTCTAAAAACTCTTGCCAGAGGTATCGTGCAACTCAGGAAGGAGGGCAGATAGGCAGTCACTCCATGTGTGTAAAGTATACTGCTTGGACGGCGGTATTATTAGAAAGAGTTACTGTAGCCCGGGAACGCAAAGAGAAACTGAAGGCATACGGGTGGGTTAAAAGTTAGTCAGTAAAAGTCTGACACGCGCTCTCACTCCACACAGAGCGAGCGGGATTTAAATGCATCTGTTTACTGGAAGCAGACTCCAAAAAGGAAATTGAGAAAAGTCTAAGTAGATTATTCTGAACTGTGGCCGCTCACAATGGGCCTCATCAGAATTGTGGCCGCTCACAATGGGCCTCATCAGAATTGTGGCCGCTCACAATGGGCTTCGTCAGAAGGCATACAGTCACACAAAGGGCAATGAAGAGGGCTATGCTCGGAGTTTCCTTACGCGAATTGCGGGGTTAGACAAATGTATGGCAATGACATTACCGGTCACGCCACTTGGCACATGACTTCTCCGCAGGTAATAATATCATTATCATACATTTTGTAAATGGCATTTAAAGGGAACGCTAATAGAAAGTCGTTTGTCTAAGTCTGTCGATGTGTTCCCACTTCCCAAAACGTTTTATGCATAAGTATGGGTGGGATATCTACCATGTAGCGGTGACGTATAAAATAAAGTAAGAGTTAATTTTAAATACACAAATATAAGTATAAAATATATTAAACTTACTCTATATCGTGATACAGTATCAATCCAGGTAATTTTTTGTAATATGTTACAAGTCCAGGTACCAATAAAGCTAATATTACTGTAACAGTAGTAACAATTTTCCCCATAGTTTGGTTCTGCTGCCATACTAGATACAGTATGGTTCCCATGACTGCTAGTTGATAGTCACACGGTATGTACCAGCTAACTATCAGACACTAAAATGTAAAAAGAGTACAATTATTATCTGGTCCCTCCACAACATGTACGAGTAAACTAGGCAAGGCATCTGAAAAATAAATAATGTTCAGAGCCATCATCAGTCGTATAATTGACTCCTAAACCTAACAACCTAATGTGCAGTGACCGGATTATATGCATTTGCATATGCATTTGCATATTTAAGCCATCATAAGCGCAATATATAAGGACTATTCAGTCGCGTATGCGCACCGAGCGACGCAGCGTGTGTACTTTCGAATCGCGGATTGTAAATTTTTCTTAAAATGACCTCGACGGTGAAATGCGTTTCGTGCAATATTGTGATAGACGAGTTGTTAGCTTTTGTGCAAAACAAAATATCGATAATAATTGATGAAGACAGTTTGACTAGAATATGTGTTTCAGTGTTTAAAAGTGAAGAAATAAAACTATCAAAAACGTTACTTTTTGAATCGCTGGTGGCGGGCAAGCGAAAAATCTTCCGTAAATGACAAGGGAAAGAAAACCGCGGCGTTGAGGATATCATATCTCTTTTCAAGGGAAGTGATGCCAGTGTTTGTGGCCCGTGACCTAGAAGATCTATCACCGGTAACTTTCGACCATCTAGATGTCACGAAATTGTTATAGGATATTTTAATCCTCCAAACAGAACTGAAAGTCATAAAAGCAAAGTATCAGCAGTATAGCTGGTGGTAGAAAAGGTCATTTCTACATCGGACCAGTCAACCCCGAATAAATTTCAATATCGGGATATGAGGATAAATACTAAGCGTGGTGCGTTTCTGGATAGTGGCCCTCTGGGACTATCGATTGAATAACAGACTATGTTTATCGGAAAACCAATGTAATGATTAAATTAGAGAAAATATATTTTATGTATAAATTTTTGGTCGCGGAACATAAGTTACCCACATTTTTGGATGACAAACTTTGGCCTCAGGGCGTTATATTTAAGCGATTCACGAACTTTAAGCAAAAGAATGTGAACAGTGGTGGCATCACCGTAAGCGGCCCTGCCTCGGAACATTATGATAGTAAACAGTCATAATAGATACAAATTAGTCAGCTTCAACTGTAAAAACGTGAAGCAAGCAGTTCGAGAACTATGCCAGTCCTCAGATATAATTGCATTACAAGAAACGTGGTTGTTGCCCAGCAACCGACACGTTCTCAGTGAAGTCGACGACAACCTCGGGTGCACCAGTACGTCTGTGGTGGACACCACCGCATGCTCCGCGGCCGGCACTATGGAGGGGTTGCACTTCTTTGGAACAAAGCAGTTTTTCAGAATGTGTCGCGTGCAGTATAACGTTGAGTCTAAAGTCGTTCTTAGTGTTCAGTGTTTATCTGCCTACAGATAAGTTAGCAAACTTAACGGATTTCACGGATTGTCTCAGTTTGGTGAGTGCTATTGTTTCTAGTGAGGATACTGAGTCGGTGTATGTAATGGGTGATTTTAACGCTCATCCTAATGAATTATTTTACAACGAGCTTACTAACTTTTGTAGCGAATTAGAGTGGACATGTGCGGACGTTAAGATATTAGGACTTGAGTCGAACACGTTTAGCTTTGTTAGTGAGGCAAATGGGTCTAGACGCTGGCTAGACCTCTGTCTTACAACTGATGCAGCTTTTCAATAAATAGTACCTAAATGTTTACATAAATTATGAGGTCTTGTGGTCGGATCATACCCTCTAATTATAGAATGTGATTTTGATGTGATATGGCCAAAAATCTCTTGTAATAAAGAGTCGTTTATTAATCAGGTATTATGGGATGATAGGAAACCAGATCAGATTTTATTATATACGGAGATCTGTCATGAGAGACTGAGACTTGTAGATTTTTCTAGTGTGTTTCGCGACTGAAGTGACTATGTTTGCAATAATTTTGATCACAAAAAAAACATTGATAAACTTTATGACGAGTTAGTTTTTATTTTAAGCAAGGCTGCCACTGGCAGTTTTGCTGTTGCAACACGACGTAATAGTAGGAAGCCTGTAGTTAAATGGAACAGACATGTTAGTGATTCTCATAGGGAGGCTAGAAGTAAATTTCAGCTGTGGGTGTGGTGTGGGAAACCAAAGTCGGGCCGAGTTTTTGAGGAAATGCAAGCTAGTCGAAATGTTTTTAAGTCTCGCTTAAAATGGTGTCAAAAGCATAGCGAACAAATAAAAACTGGGCAAGTGCGAGCCGGACTCACCCATTGAGGGTTCCGTACACACTTACCTATGTAAATAGTTCAATTCCCGAATTGAGTTACGAAGATTTTCCGAATCGCAAAAAAAGCTTTTTTTGGTGATGTTTTTACAAATTTACAGTTTTTAGATTTTTCCTATACTTGTGCTATGATACCTTGCTTCATGCCAAATATCAGGATTCTGGGTCAACGGGAAGTACCCTATGAATTTTAATTCCCTTGAGAGTGTCGAAATATACATTTTTTGCGACATAAATGCCCGTTTTTTTTTTGTCCGTTAACTAAGAAGTTTGATTTTTTCACAGCTTCATGGGACCGCTAACCTGAGTAGGTACATGGTTTTAATTTCAACTAGATAACTCCACGCGTTCCCGAGATAAAGGCTCTTGACAGACAGACAGACGGATAACAAAGTGATCCTATAAGGGTTCTGTTTTTTTCCTGTTGAGGTACGGAACCCTAAAAATGGACATTTTAGCATCGCACCATTCGAAGCATAATATTAGAAGCTTTTGGAAGTCCACCAAAAAATTCAATGGTAAACCTGGCCTTCCTGTGAGCGTAAACGGGATCAATGATCATAGTTCCATAGCTGATATGTTTTTTTTTTTTTTATAGGTGGGAAAATCGTCTTATGACAAATCCCGCTCTTGGGCGGAGCGAGAGATAGTGTCAGACTTTTACTGACTAAAAACCCACTCCTGTTCCTTTGTTGCCTTCGTCCCAGGGCCACGGTTTCGTTTTCACACTACCCATGGCCCCAGTAGGCTTCGACCCTGCTGGGCCCCTACGATTTGCTGACATCTCCCTGAGGCGCGCGCGGAACAATACGCGCCGTCGACGACTTGGGCTCGGTCCGGATGGTTACCGGACGGTCGGACGGCGGGCCACCCATTGCCCGCCGTCCGCAAGCCCGCGCCTACGGTGGCCGGAAATCGGGATCGGAATCCCGGCGGCGGTTGGGGCGTGAGGACCGTTGCCGTTGCCTCACGCGATCGGCCGCCTCTTTTGCTAGCATTACTGCTTCGCAGAAGGAGGCGACCGCCTGCCACTCCTCCTCGCTCCGGACCATGGCCTGTACCAAGGCCCGGCGCGAGAGATCGCCGCCGCCGATCGCCCCCACGAGGACACGGCGTTGCTCTTCCCAAGCGGGGCACACTTCCACCGTATGCTCCACCGTGTCCTCCGGGCGGTCCACACAGTGGCGACACCCGGGCGTCGCTTCCGCACGAATCCGGTGCAGGATCTTCCCGAACTTCCCGTGTTCGGTGAGAACCTGCGTCATGCGGAAGGTGAGGACGCCGTGAGGTCTTTCCAACCACGCCTCAAAGAAGGGACTTACCGCCATAATTGTGGCGTGCCCAGCACTGGGTTGCGACAGTCGCTGTCGCCATTCCACCATGAGATCCCGCCGGAGTTCTTCCCGCCATGCCGCGATTTGGCGTGGCAGCGGAGTTTCGCCCCGGTGTTGTATCTCCATGCGCAGATCGTGCATGTGAGCAAGGCCTGTTGCTACCAGATCCCATGGTGGCTGTCCAGCAAGGAGGCTCGCCGCTTCGCGGGAAATCGTCCGGTATCCTCGCACCATCCGTATGGCCATGACCCTCTGACATGCGTTCAGCCGGGCCGCCGGCCGCTTCCGCAGCGCCGGCGCCCATATCGGTGCACCATAAAGGGCCATGGACCGAACGATTCCCGCGTAGAGCCTCCGGCAGGAGGCGTTTGGACCCCCAAGGTTGGGCAGGAGCCGCCCGAGGGCAGCCCCAGTCCGATTTAGTTTACGAGCCAGACGTCGGAAGTGCTCCTCGAAATCCATCGGCTGTCGAGAACGAATCCCAGGTACTTCATCGTTGACCCGACGCCGATGTGAACTCCTCCTACCGTCAGTTGGGAACCCGGTGGTGGCGCGTTCCGAGGGCCGTGAAAGCACATTGCCTCGGACTTGTGCAATGCCACCTCGAGTCCCAACTCCTGGATCCTGCCCACGACTGTCGCAACCCCGCGTGTCGCTAGTTCGACCGCCGCCTGGTACGACTCTCCCTGCGCCAGGACCAGCGTGTCGTCTGCGTAGCAGACCACGCTGACCCCGCCAGGGAGGTCGCCGCGCAGCACGTAGTCGTATCCGATGTTCCACAAGGGCGGCCCTAGTACCGATCCCTGCGGAACACCGCACGACATCTCTCGACGTTCCCACTCTCCCTGGTGACCAGGGTAGATGATGTACCTGTCCGACAGGTACGCCTCGACCACACGACAGAGGTAGTCGGGCGTCCGGTGATACCGGAGTGCCCTCCTAATGCTACTCCAAGGCAGGGAGTTGAAGGCGTTGGCGATGTCCAAAAACACCGCCACGACACACCTGCCCTGGGACACTGCAGCCCCCGTCGTGAGAGCTCGCACGCGCATGATGGCGTCCACCGTGGAGCGCCTCCTGCGAAAGCCGAACTGGCCGTCCGCTAGGTCCGGCCCCACCCATGTTAGGTGCGTGACGAGGCGGTCTGCAACTACTCTTTCAAAGAGCTTGCCCACCTCGTCGAGCAGCACAATGGGCCGGTACGCGGACGGAGAGTCCGCAGGGCGCCCCGGCTTTGCGAACAGGACCAGTTTCCCCGTCTTCAGGCGAAGGGGAAACTGGCCCCTCTCCATGCATGCGCTGAAGAGCCCTCTTAGTCGAGGCCCGAGAGCCTCCATGGCCAGGACCCAGGCCTTCCCAGGCAAGCCATCGGGTCCTGGGGCGGTATTTTTGGCACTCAGCCTTCGTACCGCCACTCTCATCTCTACCTCGGTCACCTCTGGAGCGTTGTCGTCGTCGTCGCCATCGTGGTCCGCGTCGGACACCGCTGGTGGCGGAGCCATGGGCGGGGGAGAGTGTTCCCTACGCGCAGGGAACAGAGTACTCACCACACCCTCCACAAGCTGGGGTCGGAGACTCTGCGTCAGCGGGGGAGCCCAGGGGCGGAGTTTGTCCCGCACCACCTTGTAGGGGCGTCCCCATGGGTCCCTATTCAGAGTCCCCAGCCACACGTTGCGGGCCTCGAGCTTGGCCCGCCTTATCTCCGCTCGGAGGGTGCGCTTTGCCTCTCTGTATCCCTCGTACAGCTCCGCCTCTCTGGCCTCCGCATCCGGTGGACGGATGCGGCGCCTGCGGTATCTGGCATACCGGCGTCGCGCGGCATTGCACGCGTTGCGCAGTGCCGCAATCTCCGGCGACCACCAGTATACCTGGCGCTGAGCACGTCCAGGACGGACTCGGGGCATTGCCGCGTCGCAGATTTGCGACATGGCCTCCCGGAACCACTCTGCCTCGACGTCGATATCGACAGGCCTGTCCGGTGCTTGCACCCAGGCCTGTACCGTCGCGGCTTCCAGGAGTAGCTCCCGGTCCATCTGCCTCAGCGCCCATCGCGGACCACAAGGGTTCTGTCGGACCGGCGCGGTCGAGGTTTGGGCGGAGACGTCAAACCGGATGTACCGGTGGTCTGAGTACGTCTCCACCCCCTCCATGACGCACCAGTCGACGACACGCGGCGACAGAGCGGGGCTGGCGAACGAGATGTCCACCACGGAGTCACCCCGCATCCGCACACACGTGGGGACAGAACCCCGGTTTAGGATGACCAGGCCTGTCTCCAGAGCCCAGTCCTCCACCATCCGACCCCGTTGGTTCGTGAACCGGGAACCCCAAGCCAAGTTCTTGGCATTGAGGTCCCCGCACACGACCACGGGGAGGGAACCAAACCCAGCGACGACGTCTTTCAGCTCCATTAGGGAGATATGGAGATCGCCGAGAGATCTGTTCGGGGACAGGTAGACGCCTACCACTGCAATGTCCCCAAACCGTGCTGCCACGCAACCCCGTCCCCTCGTGACAGCCTCGAGGGTCGGGGTACCGGCGGCGGCCGACGAAATTAGGGTCACCGAGCCGTTCAAGTCCTGAACCCAGTCTCCTCTGGGCAGGACATAGGAGACAACGGCGATGTTGATCGACCACTGCGCCATGCTCTGGAGCAACAGATCCTGAGCGGGGGCGCAGTGGTTGACGTTCGTCTGGAGGAGACGTAATGGAGCCGTATTTAACAGTCCATTACAGTCTCCTCCCGAGCCCCACGTGAGGGCCCTGCCGCGGTGGTTGCGGCGGCGACAGCGGCGGCAGCCAGAGAGGAGGCTGCGGCGGAGAGGACGTCGGGGTGGACTTGCCTCGGGACCTTGCCCTTGGCCTTGGCGGGGGGGTCGCAGGACCTGCTACCAGCCCGGTGATCGGCCGGCTTGCCTGCCGCCGCACATGCGTAGCAGTGCGGCGTAGCACGGCATTCTGCAGCCTTGTGACCGGGCTGACCGCACTGGAAGCAGCGGTCACTGCGGTCCACCTCCGCGGCGCAATAGGCACCCACGTGGTGCCCCACCTGGCAGCGGTAGCACCGCAGAGGTCTGGGCTCCAGCAGTTTTACCTGCGCGGAGACCCAGCCCACCAAGAGCCTTCGGCCTTCGCCCGTGATGGCCTTGGCCGCCGACACGGGGCAGCTCACCGTTACGGCTCGCATGCCCGTGCTGTCAGCGCGGATGGTGCCCACCCGCACCTGATCGGCGTGGCACCCTCCCGCCCCGACGATGGCGGCTACCACCTCGTCCACCCTGACGGAGTCGTCCAGACCCATGATGCGCATGTCCATGCACTTGGTGGGTCTGGACACTCGGGCCTCCTCGACGTCCAGGGACGCCCTGATCCTTGCGGCCAGGGCGTCTGCGGCAAGGCCACTGTCCGCACCAGGGACCTCCAATATTCGGGCCCCGGTTGCGGTGCGCCTCATTCGGAAGCCCCCGGAGGCTCCGAACTCGCTGAGGTGGCCCACCACCGCTTGCTTCGCCTTTTCCATGACGGTGTTGTACGTCACGCCCTTCTTTTCCGCATCTGGCTGTAGTGTAATTACTACAGCCTCGGAATTCGGGGCGCGAAGTCTAGCCGCCATGGCCCACTTCTTTCGCTCTTGTCGCCTCACGCGCTTTTTGGCCGTCCTAGCCGCCTTGCCCGCCCTCTTCTTGGCACCGACTACCGTCCATTCGGCGCCAGCCGAGGGTTCTTCAGGCAGGGGAGGCGGCAGGCGTGGCCTAGTCGCCACCGCGGCAGGAGTTCCCACCGGTTTAGCGGCAGACGACGTCCCTCCCTTCCGCCGCTGCTGTTCCTTGGACGCCGGGGCCGGCCTCACAGGCTCCGACGCCACGGCCCCGCGCCCGGCTTGCCCCGATGGACCCGCCTTGGGTGCAGCTGCCGTAGCCGCGGCGGTGGCATAGGACGCCGCCTTTCGCTGGCCGGAGGCCGCTAGTGGGGGGCGCAGCACGATGCCCTCCAGCAGGGACAGCTGCTGCTGAATCCGCAGCTGAAACTGCTGCTGCTGCTGTTGCAGCTACTGCTGAAGGGCAGCCAGCTCCCGTTGCACCAGCGTCAGCAGCTGGCTCTCCGGCTCGGGCTGGGGCTGAGGCTGGCTTTGCCCCTGCCCTTGCTTGCGCCCCCCTTCAGTCGGCTCCTGGCAGCCGCCGACTTCCTGGGCTCCCATGAGCTCGGCCCGGAGCTCGGCCCGGAGCTCAGCCCGGAGCTCAGCTCGGAGTCTTGCCACTCTCTTCTCGAGAGAGGCATCGATAGCCTCCTCGATAGAGGCGGCGTGCCGGTGGACCGTCTTCTCTTTGGAAGTCTTCTCCCTTTTCCGGCCCATGTCTCGCAGTGCTGCAACAACCAACGCCCCCAGAGACTTACGTGACTCCTCAGCGGAGTCCTCCCCGGCATCTCGCTCACTGCCAGATGGAACCGAGAGGTCCATCTCAGCGCTGGCCGCTCCGGGGTGACGCCCCTCCGCAGCAAGTCTGTTGGCTCGCTTTGCGGACTCCTGAGCAGTGAGTCCCCTCCCTCTTCCACTTGCTCGACCCGCTCCCCGCCCACTAGTGCGGATTTTTCGGGCCGAACCCATCTCCCCGTCGGAGGACGATTTGTCCCCCGGTCTGGAGCGCTTCCGGTAGAAATTTGCGTTTCTACCGGAGTCGCCCGCCACCTCCTCAGCCTCCGAGCCCTCCGAGCTCCTTCTGGATGCCGCGTCGGACTCCGACCGCGCATCACTCTCATTGTGGTTTGCGAAAAATTTTGAAGTCATATTAGTTCCCACGAGTATTAAACTTCGGGTACTGGCTCAAATAACATGGTTCGCACTAGAGACTAATTTAGCTACCCATTAGTCAAGCTAACAACCTCCCTCACGGTGCGCCGCCGCTTGGAGGTTTGGGGTAATTTTTTATAGAGGTTGTCTTCCTCGCGGCCCGGGCGGTTAAGCCTAGACCCTCGACCCCCATCAAAAGTCAGAAACATGACCTTGGACAATCTCTGGGGCTACGAGACTAACGGTGGCAGGAGGAGGAGCAAGTCTTCCTCCTGCCTGCCCGGTGGCAGGGTAAGTGCACACCAAGCCCGCTCTTACTTCGCCACTGTGCCCTCTGCTATAGCAGAGGGACACGCGTTGAAGCGATCCTTCGAACAGAATATTCGCAGGCGGACATCGGGACTCCTTAGGCAGAAGTACCTAAGGGGAGTCGTTGGCCGCCTCCCAGGGTGCACCGTCCCGCAGACTGGCTTTCACCTCGGACGTATCCGCAAGGGAACTACAGCCTGCGGGCGCTCGTGGAGGTTTTCTGTCGTAGCACCCCAGCTGATATGTTTAAGGATCACTTCACTGTTAAATCGCCATTGGGACCATCACAGTTGGTGAATAATGTTGAGCTGCATGGTCAGGCGATTGGAGCTATAATTACAGCTAAAGATATAAAACCAGCGATTAAAACAATGTCGCGTGGTAAGTCTCCTGGCCATGTCGGTATCAGCATCGAACATCTCAAACACGCAGGCCCTCATCTGCCTAGAGTGCTCGCGATGTTCTATATATTGTATAGGACATTCATACTTACCTCCCGCACTTATGAAAATTGTGGTGGTGCCAATTGTGAAAAATAAGACTGGTGATATTGCTGATTAATCTAACTACAGGGTGATTTGTCTTGCTACTAGGGCAGCGAAATTGCTTGATAGTTTGCTTAACAATCAACTGGATAAATACCTGAACATTAGCGATAACCAATTGGGTTTCAGACCGAGACTCTCCACGGAGACAGCCATATTGTATGTGAAGCAAACTATCAAGTACTACACAGACCGACGAACACCTGTTTATGCATGTTTTCTCGATTTGTCGAGGGCATTTAACCTGGTTAATTGCAATATTCTGTGGTAAAAATTGAAAGATGTATGTATCTCTGTCAGCTGAACTCATCAGGATCGTGCGATGGTCGAGTGCATATTCTGAGCCGTACAGGTTGGAATGTGGGGTGAAGCAGGGGGAGCTGTCCTCGCCCAAGCTTTTCAATCTCTCTCAACGCACTGATAGAGGAGCTTAGCGGCACCCATGTTGGCTGCCATATTGATGATGTATGTCTTAATAATATCAGTTATACGGACGACATGGTGCTGCTGAGTGCTTCTGTGTGTGGCCTTTAAAAATTGTTGGGCATCTGTGAAAAGTACGCTTACAAATATGGCTTGATTTATAACGTCAAGAAAAGTAAATGCATGGTCTTTCAGCCCAGAGGAAAATGTCTGACAACAATACCTACCATTAAACTATGTGGGACACCTCTGACGAGGGTGGAACATTTTAAGTATCTAGGATATATGCTGTCCTCTGATCTGAAAGACGATGCAGACATAGATCGAGAACGCAGAGCGTTGTCTGTAAGGGCGAATATGATTGTTCGCAGGTTTGCTCGTTGTACCACCGAAGTGAAAACCACTTTGTTCAAGGCATTCTGTACATCTTTCTACACGAGCAGCCTGTGGGTCTCATATACGCGCGGACAGTACAATATAATAATGCATTCAGGGTGCTGATGGGGCTGCCCCGATTCTGTAGCGCATCAGGGATGTTCGCCGAGTCACGAGTCAACTGTTTCTATTCTACATATTATGCGAAAACGGTGCACATCCCTGGTGCGCAGGGTTCGGGCTAGCTCCAATGGCATCCTGAGGGCATTCGCGCAGAGGTTCGATTGTCAGTACCTGAACCATTGCTGTATGGTTCACTTACTGAACAATCGGAATCTGTAAATACATATTACGTGTCTGATTATTTTGTGTATGTGGTCTTTGTAATTGTATATGTTTTTGTTGTTATTTTATCGTGTGTATGCTATGATCCTGTGATGGTCGAAATAAACGTATTATTATTATTTTTATACATTTATTTATCTCGGGACCCCGAGGTCCTGGACCTTTGGAAGGCGTACGAGGGGCCGAAGCCAACTCACAGAGGCCCTTTAGATAATTTTAATGGATCGTGATACCAACCGACGATTATCTCTGTACGCGATATGCTAGTGTACCCAAGGACAACCACCGGTTGGTGAAAAACTGTTGCAGACATATGGAAAACAAAGATAATAGGGCTATGGTTTTTGGAGTCTTAAGTGGACTGGTAACCTGGAACTATGTTAAGACTATGGCCCCCGCCTGAACAATGTTATTAATATCCATCGATAAAAGGCAGGGGGTGTCTTGCACACTCAATAAATGGGCTCCCAAATATGGTCGCTAGCACGAAGTGACGTAAAAACAAGAGGGCAACATATCCTGAGGTGCTTGAGGAGTGGAGAGGTATACCACGGCTATCAGGACAATCCCGAAAGTACGGTCAAGATCTCTACCAGCACCTTACTGGATTATACATCTTTCTCCCGAGCCTGTTTGCTCTTGCGAATCTCCACTCAAACCAGCCAATAAAGACAAAAAAAAGGTAGGAGCTCTGTTCCTCGTCAGTGTTTACTACAGCCGGCCAATAAAGGCAAGCCGGAGATGAAGAACAAAAATTCTTCCGTGAGTTCGCCGCAAAACTGCCTTGCGGATTGTATCTCTCATAGTCTGGCCTCTCACCCTAGGCATGTTACGGCAAAGTACACTCCACCGTTACAGACCTAGGATTTATTGGAGCACGCAAGGCTCATCACGACGTCAACGTAGAGATACGGCGATGGGGTTATTATTATTATATGGGTTATTATATCTCAGAACCCCCCAGGGTTCTGGAACTTTGGAAGGAGTACGAGTAGTCGAAATCAACTCGCAGAGGCCCCTTTGACGCTTTTAGTGGAACGTGGTATCAACCGGCGATTATCCCTGTACGTTCATGGGAAAATATTGCATCATATGGAAAACAAAAACAATAGAGCTATGGTTTTAGGATTCTTAAATGGACTGGTTACCATGAACTATGTTGAGACTATGGCCCCTGCCTGAACAATGTTTTTAATTTTCATCGATAAAAAGGAAGGGGGTGAATTGCACGCTCAATAAATGGGCCTCTAAAAACGGTCGCTAGCACGAACTGACGTAGCAACAAGAGGGCAACATATCCTGAAGTGCTTGAGGAGTGGAGAGGTATACTACGGCTGTCAGAACAATCGCGGAAGTATGGTCAAGATCCCTACCAGCACCTTACTGGATTATGCATCCTTCTCCCGAACACGTTTGCTCTTGCGAATCTCCACTCAAGCCAGCCAATAAAGGCAAGAGAGAGGTGGGAGCTCTGTTCCTCGTCAGTGTTCACTACGGTCGACCAATAAAGGCAAGCCGGAGATGAAGAACAATAATTCTTCCGAGAGATCGGGTCCGTGGGGTCGCTAATGCCCAACAGTTTGCCACAAAACTACCCTGTGGATTGTATCTCTCTTAGTCTGGCCCCTCACCCTAGGCATGTTACGGCAAAGCATACTATACCGACACAGACCTAGGGTTTATTGGAGCGCGCAAGCTCCACCACGACGTCAACGTAGAGATACGGCGATGGGGTTATTGTTATTATTGAGTAATAATTATGAAATTATCACTTACTGTACCTATTATCACCTATCAAAATATAATTTATTAATTGTATGCTGATTTTGAAGAAAACCAAAAATGAAAACTTACTATTCCTCTTTTTTGGGTTCCAAAAATTTATCATTTAATTATGCATATTCTGCCAATTTTCATATTTAAAGCATTTTTCATGCATATAACAAGGTGCATGCTGCATATAATCCGATCTCTACTAATGAGTATCTATCTAAAGCTGACAAAAACGTAAACTTAAACACATAAATAAAAGAAAATTTTATTTTTTTAAAGTATTTCCGCCTATTCACGAAAATAGTGACTTGTTCAGAGCTACTGCAAAGTATAGGCGTATTCATACCGGGATAAAAATTAAACAGCAAACTTGGTATTACACAGTATTTTCAAATATATAAGTAATTATTAACCTTTTGAACGCTGCCTGGCAAGACTCACAAGCAATAAACGTTATCGGCCGCTAGAATGACCAGGATGGAGGATCAGATGTGCTACATTAAAATCTGATATTATAGGAAATAGGTTAAAATATTTTTTAAAAATATATTGTCATCTTCTCCTTAAATTAAACCAAAATTAAGCTTGATCTTTGTAGCATTCATTCAATTGCATTTTGTAGGTATTTAATAGCAAATAAAAGGCTTGGCGTAAAGAGTATACTTTCTATACGCTGCGCTTGGGGTTCAAAGGGTGAAACTACCCATTTGTGAACGTTTATTATTTTCAAACTGACTGGATTAACACCAGTTAGGAATACTTACAATATTCTCGCTGTTCACATAATTATTGAGCATTAAAAGACTAAGCCACCAGTTGTCGACACAGGCCTTCTGCTCCTTAACAGCAAAATTCTGCCAAACAGGACCATCGCCTGTATACATTGATGCTGACGCTACGTAGAATATTACTACTGAGAATGATGCTGTTAGCCTGAAAGAAGAGACATAGTATAACGTGACGTGCCCACTTCTGGGACACCGGCCTCTCATCTGTGAGAGGGAGCGGGCTGTATCCACCACGTGGAGTTAGTGCGAGTTCTTGTTAATTAGTTCAATAAGGTGTGATGTTTCTAAAAAGTGGTGTTAAGGTAGTTTGTAAGGGTTCCGTACACAAACGGGAAAACGGGACCCTGTTACTAAGACTTTACTGTGCGTCCGTCTGTCTGTCTATCTGTCTGTTCGTCTGTCACTAAGCTGTATCTGATGAATCGTGATAGTTAGACAGTTGAAATTTTCACAGATGATGTATTTCTGTTGGCGCTATACAAATACTAAAAAACAGAATAAAATAAATTAAATATTTGGAGGCTAGGGGGCTTAGGGGGCTTCCACACAACAAACGTGAATTTTTTTGCCGTGTTTTGCTACGGATGGTACGGAACCCTTCGGGCGCGAGTTCGTATCGCACTTGGCCGGTTTTTTTTGGTTAGGAAATTATCAAACATTTCTTCCGCTCTATAAACTCTAACTATCTCTCACTCCATCCAGAGGTGGAGTGAGAGATAGTGTCAGATTTTTACTGACTAACCTGCCTGTTGTGCAAGTCCAAGTTCATATGTATATCCGCTTTATCCCGCAGTTTCCCTCGAGGATAAAAATGTCGCTAACTCTGAGCGATAATGCATTTATCTTTCAATGGAAGTATTTTCAATATTTTCGATTTACAAACCATATGTACTGTCTAATATTCTTACCTAAAATACCGGTTAATTAAAGCCACCATCGGTTTTTTCTTCTTCTCCATCAAACCTTTAACGAGTAGCAGCCCAGATACCATGAGAAAGTTGTCCACCGGCAAATCTATGTGTTTGACAGAATTTAGGATTGGACGATTCGTTTCCAACATAATCTGAAATATTTTCAAATTATTTTAGTTTATGGAGATAACTTTCAAATTATTTTAGACGAGATAACTTTAAAAAAAAAAAGAAAAAAAAAGTTTAGTATAAGGAGGTAATTTTTGCTATAACTTCTACGTGATCTGTTATATTATTTGAAACTTATTTTTGGGATTAAATAGAAAAATATATATATAATAGCTAGCAATTATATTTTGTAATGTAAATTATATAATGATCATAAAGTGAAATAACAATAATTGTAATATCAATAATTCAATAATAAGGGAGCTACGTCTGCCAATAAATTCAAAAACAACAATAAAGCACTTAGATATTATTTTTATTTGTATTCTGACAAATTATTTGTATATCTGTCGTGGTCAAATGCAACCATTTCATGATATGGCCGGTCACATTATGAAGTGATCAATTCTACGACTTGGCCACGACATATCTATTGAATACAGCCTATACCAAACAGTTAAATGGTACCTGTTTCAATATTGAAATTGGTCCTAGTAATAGTAATAATTCCAAATTCCAGAGAGTGACACTAAGTGTGTTATTCTCTGTATAACTTGTGTTGATTCTCTAAGGCGTTACTTGAGACTGACCAACTATGTAAAAATATATTGTTTGCAATAATATACATTATATTATAAAAGGGAAACTGACTGACTGATATTTATCAACGCACAGCCGAAACTACTGGGACTAGGAGCATGAAATTTTGCACAAGGTTTCCTTTTATGAAGTAAGCGGGCACTAAGAGAGAATTTTCCAAAATTCACCGCCTAAGGGGATGAAACAAGGCTCCAAAGTTTGTGGCAGAAGCTAGTAAATACCTTTTCAAGCAAAATTGGAATAATTGAGACGCAGTGTAAACGTACTCAACTCGTATGTCAACGTACCTTATCATAATGCAATCCATTACTGATGGGTCCCATCACTTCAAAGAAAGCAGTGTGTGTGCTCACTGCTAGAGTTGCCAGGGACACCTTTATCAAGTTCAGGGAGCCTATACCTTCATCTGATTTCTTCGTCAATGATGTCCAGTTTCGTTTTAACGAAAATGAGAGTGCTATGCCATGTATCACTGGAATTAAAAAAAAAACTTGGAATATTAATCTCACTAATATTATAAAATGCTAAAGTTTGGCTGTATGTATGTATGTTTGTATTAGATGTATTAGTTGTCTGTATGTATTAGAGGGTTCAAACTCAGTCAGGCGCAATACTTTTTGTAATTAATTTAATTATCACTGCTCTCAAAACGGTGACGGAAAACATTGTAAAGAAACCGGCTTGTCCTAGAAATAAAAATTTGAATACATGTGACATCCACCGACACGCACTGAGCCCGCGTGGTGGATTACGCCCCATTTCCTCACACTGAGTGGAAGCCTGAACCATTTTTCAAAAAATATAAATTATGACACTACCGTCTTTGTATATATGAAACTGCCTTATATGTCAAATTAAACTCACACCTGTTTCCTCCCCCGCTAACGCAGAGTCTCCGGCCTCAGCTTGTGGAGGGTGTGGTGAGCACTCTGTTCCCCACGCGAGGGGAACACTCTCCCCCGCCCATGGCTCCGCCACCAGCGGTGTCCGACGCGGACCACGATGGCGACGACGACGACAACGCTCCAGAGGTGACCGAGGTAGAGATGAGAGTGGCGGTACGAAGGCTGAGTGCCAAAAATACCGCCCCAGGACCCGATGGCTTGCCTGGGAAGGCCTGGGTCCTGGCCATGGAGGCTCTCGGGCCTCGACTAAGAGGGCTCTTCAGCGCATGCATGGAGAGGGGCCAGTTCCCACTTCGCTGGAAGACTGGGAAACTGGTCCTCATCGCGAAGCCGGGGCGCCCTGCGGACTCTCCGTCCGCGTACCGGCCCATTGTGCTGCTCGACGAGGTGGGCAAGCTCTTTGAAAGAGTAATTGCAGACCGCCTTGTCGCGCACCTAACACGGGTGGGGCCGGATCTGGCGGACGGCCAGTTTGGTTTTCGCAGGAGGCGCTCCACGGTGAACGCCATCATGCGCGGTGGCCCAGGGCAGGTGTGTCGTGGCGGTGTCTCTGGACATCGCCAACGCCTTCAATTCCCTGCCTTGGAGTAGCATTAGGAGGGCACTCCGGTATCACCGGACGCCCGACTACCTCTGTCGTGTGGTCGAGGCGTACCTGTCGGACAGGTACATCATCTACCCTGGTCACCAGGGAGAGTGGGAACGCCGAGAGATGTCGTGCGGTGTTCCGCAGGGATCAGTTCTAGGGCCGCCCTTGTGGAACATCGGATACGACTACGTGCTGCGCGGCGACCTCCCTGACGGGGTAAGCGTGGTCTGCGACGACACGCTGGTCCTGGCGCGGGGAGAGTCGTACCAGGCGGCGGTCGAACTAGCGACACACGGGGTTGCGACAGTCGTGGGCAGGATCCAGGAGTTGGGACTCGAGGTGGCATTGCACAAGTCCGAGGCCATGTGCTTTCACGGTCCTCGGAACGCGCCACCACCGGGTTCCCAACTAACGGTAGGAGGAGTCCACATCAGCGTCGGGTCGACGATGAAGTACCTGGGACTCGTTCTCGACAGCCGATGGGATTTCGAGGAGCACTTCCGACGTCTGGCTTCCAAACTAAATCGGACTGGGGCTGCCCTCGGGCGGCTCCTGCCCAACCTGGGGGGTCCAGACGCCTCCTGCCGGAGGCTCTACGCAGGAATCGTTCGGTCCATGGCCCTTTATGGCGCACCGGTATGGGCGCCGGCGCTGCGGAAGCAGCCGGCGGCCCGGCTGAACGCATGCCAGAGGGTCATGGCCATACGGATGGTGCGAGGATACCGGACGATTTCCCGCGAAGCGGCGAGCCTCCTTGCTGGACAGCCACCATGGGATCTGGTAGCAACAGGCCTTGCTCACATGCACGATCTGCGCATGGAGATGCAACGCCGGGGCGAAACTCCGCTGCCGCGACAAGTCGCAGCATGGCGGACAGAGCTCTGGCGGGTTCTCATGGAGAAATGGCGACAACGACTGTCGCGACCCAGTGCTGGGCACGCCACAATTATGGCGGTAAGTCCCCTCTTTGAGGCGTGGTTGGAAAGACGTCACGGCGTCCTCACCTTCCGCATGACGCAGGTTCTCACCGAACACGGTAAGTTCGGGAAGTTCCTGCACCGGATTCGTGCGGAAGAGACGCCCGGGTGTCGCCACTGTGCGGACCGCCCGGAGGACACGGTGGAGCACACGGTGGAGGTGTGCCCCGCTTGGGCAGAGCAACGCCGTGTCCTCGTGGGGGCGATCGGCGGCGGCGATCTCTCGCGCCGGGCCTTGGTACAGGCCATGGTCCGGAGCGAGGAGGAGTGGCAGGCGGTCGCCTCCTTCTGCGAAGCAGTAATGCTAGCAAAGGAGGCGGCCGATCGCGTGAGGCAACGGTCCTCACGCCCCAACCGCCGCCGGGATTCCGATCCCGATTTCCGGCCACCGTAGGCGAGGGCTTGCGGACGGCGAGCAATGGGTGGCTCGCCGTCCGATCGTCCGGTAACCGTCCGGACCGAGCCCAAGTCGTCGACGGCGCGTATTGTTCCACGCGCGCCTCAGGGAGATGTCAGCAAATCGTAGGGGCCCAACAGGGTCGAAGCCTACTGAGGCCACGGGTAGTGTGAAAGTGAAACCCGGGGCCCTGGGACGAAGGCAAGGAAGGAACAGGAGTGGGTTTTTAGTCAGTAAAAGTCTGACACTATTTTCCGCTCCGCCCAAGAGCGGGATTTGTCATAAGATGATTTTCACACCTAAAAAAAAAAAAAAAACACCTGTTTCCTAATTTCAACAATCAAACGTAATAGGCTGATATGTTACGCGGACGTTAAGCCAAAACATCTGTAATGATTAAAAAAGGGGGCTAAAGTTTGTAAGGGACAATGCGATTCCTTGGTTGAATCTACTTCAAATTTTGCATTGAACAGTCTTTTGCAAAATCGATGGAAGACGAGTTACGTATTTTATTGAAATTCATTCCCTAATGGGGTTAAAAAGGGGTAGAAAGGTATTTTGGGGGTGATTTGTTTCGAAGTTAATATCAATACTCCTTAGTGCCACAAGGTTTCATTTTATGACGTAGGCGAGCGCTAAGAGAGGATTTTCAAATAGTCATCCACAAAGGGGATGGAATGGGGATCCAAAGTTTGTATGGAGAAATCTACTTTCACACTTCGCCCGTGTGAAAGTAGATTTCTAGCGAGCCGCTGGCAGAAGCTAGTGATCTTCATAGGACTTACCTCCAGATTTTGTTTTGGCGTGTTGAAGATAAATTGTTGAAATGATTGATAATGCTGGTAGCGTGGTTATTAGTGATCTGAAAGCAAAAGTCTCATCATTATCATTTTAGCCGAAAGACGTCCACTGTTGGACATAGGCCTCTCCCAAGTGTCGCCATAACGACCGGTTCTGTGCGTCTCGCATCCGTCTTTGGAGGTACGCGGAACAGAGTGTAAAGTCCCGCAAACCTCCGTTGAAAAGGGAGGCTCATCCGACCAGACGGGTGTTATGTCTGGTGGGCAACTGCCCGATATATGATTTTCGAGAACTTTAATTGCGCGATGCAGGATTAGTTCTTTTGTGACGCCATAGATGTCGCTACATCACTCCCACCTGAGATCGGAGATCGATAGTTCTTGGTGCTTCTTGACGCGTGCCAGGCCAGTGGAAGGTTGGTTTCAGTGGCTCGGAACAGAATGACGCATAGTTCTCGGTGAGTCGGAACTGTCTGCGATGATGCCCCAGTGAGTCAGGGTGGTGCTGTCCGAGTGAGTCGGGATGATGCCCCAGTAAGTAGGGGTGATGATGTCCCAATGAGTCGAGATGATGCTGCAGGCTCCAGTGAGTCGGAGTAGTGCTGCTCGCACCAGTGAGTTGGAGCGGTGCTGTGCGACGTAGGGTTTGACTGCTGGCATCGACCAGGAGAGGTTCTTCATGGCTCTTCATGTGACTGGTTGAAGTTGCGGTGTGCTTAGCCAAGGTCGCTGATGAGGCTGAGGGTGATGACCAGGTATGACCAGGTAGGCATGCTGGTGGTCAAGATACTCTTTATAGCTTTTAAAGCTTAAGGAAGTGATGATGACGTCACGAAGTAGTGGCTGCACGAGGACTGCGCTGACGTTCTTTGTCGAGGGTCACCAGTTTGGAGGTACGCGGAACAGAGTGTAAAGTCCCGCAAACCTCCGTTGAAAAGGAAGGATCCTCCGATCAGACGAGTGTTATGTCTGGTGAGCAACTGCCCGATAGATGATTTTCGGGCTGTTCTATATGTTCTAATCGCACGGAGGACTTTGATTGCGCGATGCAGAATTAGTTCTTATGTGACGATGATGATAGATGTCGCTACACATCGGATTCTCACGACCCTCACCAGGTCATCGGTCCACCTTGTGGGAGGCCTACCATCGCTGCGTCTTCCAGAACGTGGTCGCCACTCCAGAACATTTTGTTCCCATCGACCATCTGTTTACGTGCAATGTGCCCTACCCATTGTCACTTAAGTTCGGCGATTCTTAAAAACAACGGATTATTGTAAGAAAATTAATTTTTTTATTTTTATTTTTTATTAATGATAGGCTCGCGTTTGACCACCATCTCACCTGATGGTAAGCGATGATGTGGTCGACGATGGAGCACGCTTGCCTAGAAGTAGCCTATTTACTCTTGACTTAAAGACCCCTAAGTTGTAGCTATCAGGAAACACAGACTCCGGCAAGGAATTCCACTCCTTGGCTGTACGCATAATAAATGTGTTCTCAAAACGTTTTGTGCGTATGGGTGGGATGTCCACCATGTACCGGTGGCGCAACGCCGTACGTCTAGTGGTCCGATGATGGAACGGACTTGGCGGAATTAGATTGTGCAATTCCAGTGCACACTCCCCGAAATGTAAACGATAGAAAACCGACAGGCCAGCAACTCGGCGGCGATGTCCAAGGCTTTGGAGCTTCGACTCAACAAGTGCATCATTGCCAATGATCCTCTTGGCTCGCCTCTTAATCGACTCTAGCGCATAAAGCTGGTATTTGGCAGACCCTTCCCAAAGATGAGAGCAGTACTCCATACAAGATCGAACTTGCGCTTGATAAAGTTTATTCTCCCTTAGGAAGGGAAGGTGTATATAGTATTATATAGTAGTTGAATAATATTGGTCCTTCCACAAATATGTAGGACTATTCTAGGTTCTGATTGTTGGTGTGTTGGGATATCATCATCATTTCAATCGAGAGACGTCCACTGCTGGATCTGAACCTCCCCCAAAGCATCGCTACATTGACCGGTCTTCTGTCTTGGTCTTGTACTTTCACCAGGTCATCAGTCCACCTTATACGAGCTCTACCATCGCTGTTTATTTTTTAAATATAAGTATTCTACTTTCTACTTACGTTTAAAAATATTTAGTTTCCGAAAATAATTTTATTATAAATTCACTTAATAAAAACATAATAAATTAAAACAATGTTATTCTGACAGTAAGCGTAGATAAAAACAAATACATTATGTATCTTAAAACTAACATTTCAATAATACTTTAACTTAACACTTATACATCGTTTTAGTATAACAAGTAGAAAGTAAATAAATCAAAAGGTAAGGGCCTGCGCACACTTTAGACAAGACTTGTCTGCGACAAGACTGTTTTGAGACTTCCAGTGTTGCCAACAGTTACACTAACTTACCACAAGAGTCAACTTTTAAAACCACCAGAAAACCACTAACAAAAAATTATCCCACATACAAAATCGCAAAATTTCCCATTAAAAAGATGTGTGTTGTACGAAATAAAATAAGTAGGCATTAGTTTCCTTTAATAATAAGTGATAAAAATTAACAATCAGTTGATCAAAATACCATTTGTGTATAAATTAACATTAGTAGGTACATTAACAGCTTTGTATTAATTCGTTAATTTACACCCGAGTGTAAATCAGCACTTAAACCAGCACTTTCACACAGTAAAATTCAATTCAAAATTAAAATGCGGATATTTTAAGTAAGGAATTGAATTTTACTAAAGCACTAGAAAAATTCACTAACCACTAAAACCGCAACTAAATGGGGGGTTAAAACCACCAGTTTTAGTGGAAAATCCACTAAGTTGGCAACACTGGCCGTACGCCGCTAGACTGTTTTGTCTTGATGGTGAGCGCCATGTCATAGACAAAACAGGCTTGTCGCAGACTTGTCTGCGTCGTAGACAAGTCTGTCTAAGACAGTCTTGTCTCAAGTATGCACAGGCCCTAAGTTACACAAAACTTTGTATTTTTGTTTGTAATAATGGAACTCAAAAATTACTGAGCTGATTTTAAAAATTATTTCTCCAATAGAATTCTACTTTATCAATGAGTGACATAGGCATTATATTTTCTACTTTAGCGCGGGCGAAGCCGTTGGCAAAAGCTAGTAAGTTATATAAAAGAAATACTAGTAACAATCCAGTTGGTTTTTCAACTTACATGAAAGTATAAAATCCAAAACTATACTCCTTTTTCTTTCCAGCAGTTTCACAGGAACTCACAGTAATCTCAGGTTCTGATGGAGTAATGGGGTTGGTTAGGTAGAAAGTCTTCAGGATCTTGGTAATGGAACTAGCCTTGCAGGTGGATGGAAGACAGGTGCCCCAGAATACTTTGTTTAGATTTCTGCCTATAGGGGTTTTGGTCTGTAATAGTATAAGTTTTTTATGTTAGATACATGTGTAGATAAGACGTGTAAGATAAGCGTAACTCGTATGTGAGCGTGACGTATGCGTTTGCGACAGTAAGGAACTCCGCACTGCCCCGACTGATCGGTTCTACCTTTAAGTTTTATTATAATCTAATATACAACATTATTTTTCACACATTTTTTTTCCATTTTTTTTGGTCACGGCAGGTCATAGTGGGCATTAGGCACCAGCGCAAAGCTGAGTGCAGGAGCAAAACCACCCCGGTCAGTCACCCGGATGGCCCGGTGACCATGTATTTGTGCGGACAATCAGGTAACATATTTTAAGTTTATAACTTTGTGATTTTTCATGATACAGTTATGAAAGTTTATACATAGATTCTCTACATAAAAATACTAGACACGTGTTTCGGCTTTCGTATATATACTAAACCTAATGTTGCATAGGAATCTCGTGTTTGTTACCAAACTCCTCCAAAACGACTTGATCGATTAATTTTTGTGTACGTCTGAGAAGGTCGTAGGCTATTTTTATCCTCTTAGCCCTACCCCTCAAGTTTTTCTTTGAAAACTTATATGGCAGAACAAGGTTTTGGAAGAGTTTGATAACAAATACTGAAACGAGATTTTATATATTGTTTCTTTAACACTTTGTATGGCAGAACAACGCTTGGCGGGCCAGCTAGAATCAATATTATATACCTTTCTTGGAGTTACGCGGTTCTTTAAACTAACCCAGAGACTGGTATCGCCTGACGGTTCAGTACTCATTTAACTAGGGGTTTATACTACTACTAACACGGAGTGAACATAAGCTCCTAAATAATTATTATGTTCACTTATATGTAGTACCTAACCATAAATAAAGGCATGGTATTTGATGTTTGCCAAGCGATTATGGCCCCAAAATGGCCCCTAGTGCCTGGCAGCCCGTCTACCCTTGATTCCGGTAGCGGTCAAGGCTACGGAGAGGCAAGGGGTGCTAAGAATCTCTGGAAGAGATCCGACTACCCCTTTAAAACACAACGACTGGACCTAGCAACATACAACACGCGAACACTCCGGATCGAAGAGAAGATCACTGAACTTGAGAAAGAATTGAGCGGTTATGATGGAGTATTGTAAGATTATCTGAAATCTGAAGATTGGAGGAGGAAACGATAATTCTCAAATCTGGTAACCTGCTCTATTTTCGGGAAGGTTACCAACAGTCCCAGGGTGGTGTAGGGTTTTACAACCACAAGTCCCTTGTGAACAATGTGGTGAAGATCGAGAGTATGTCGACCAGGGTGGCGTACTTTCTACTCAGAATATCATCAAGATATTCGCTGAAAGTCATACAGGTCTACGCCTCGACCTCGACACACCCCGACGACGAAGTGGAGGCCATATATGAGAATGTATCCGGGGTCATGGGGGACTTTAAAGCGATACTGGGCAAACGAGACGGTGACGAGCTGCGAGTGGGGCAATTTGGATTTGGACGTCAGAACTACCGGGAACACCTACTGGCTAGTCTTATGGAGAAGGATATAGTCTAAATGGTGAAATCTTTCTTCAAAGAGTATGAGCATAGGAAGTGGACCCTGACAAAGCCCTGATGGTGCAACTAGAAATAAGATTGACTTCATCCTGTCGTGAAGAAGCAAATATTCAGTGATGTCTCTGTAATCAACGCGGTGAAAACTGGAAGTGATCACCGCATAGTAAAAGGCACATTGAATATTGTCGTCATACTCGAGGAGGCGGCGGTGTCTGCATCTTACTGCAAGACCACCTCGACTTTAAAGAGATAAGTTATATAAAAGATATGTCTATTGAATATTCTTTAGAAGCATGTGCAATTGAACTGCCGAAAGAAAATATTATTATAGTAACTATTTATTGGAACAAGAAAGAAGAGGAAGTTTTTTATCGTCAATTAAAACTAATCTTGTCTTACATTAATAATAAATATGTGAAATATAAGGTAATAATAGGAGGTGATTTCAACATTAATATTTTGGACAACAATTTTAAAACAAACCTTTTTCTGAATTTCATGTTAGAATATAAATTTAAACAACATATAAAAGATCCCACCCGCTACTCACAAACTAATTCTACATGTCTCGATTTAATATTTACAAACTTTTACAATAGACTTAATGAAGCTACCGTTGAAGAATTAGGGTTTTCAGACCATAATGCAACTATTTTTCAAATGGAACTACATAAGAGTACTAGGCAAACAACATGGTATACTAAACAAAGATTATATAATACCAATAACATAAAAGAATTTAAATCCGAATTAAAAAAACAAAATTGGAATGACATAATAAAAACTGACAAAAACATAAATGAAAATTATAGAGCATTTAGCGATAAATTATGGGATATTTTAAATAAATGCGTCCCCATACAACAAATTAAATTAAATAAGAAACAAAAAAAGTACTGGCTAACCAAAGGTATTAAATTATCCTGTAAAAACAAAAGACTTTTAAAAACCCTGACACTAAAAACAAACAATCCCATTCTGTCACAATATTATAAAAAATACGAAAAAATACTTAAAAAATCCATTATCACCGCAAAAAAAAATACAGTACATAAATAAAATGGAAAAATCAACAAACAAAATAAAAACCATGTGGGGTATAATTAATGAAAGAACAAATAAAGTCGTAAAACATGATAGAAGTAATATAACATTGCAAACAAACATTAACCTAGAAAGTGACCCGAAACAGATAGCCAATATTTTTAATGGTTTTTTTGCATCCATCGGGGAAAAAACTACTGAAGCAACAGGTGCCCCCGTGGTTGACATTACAAGAAACACAATGTTCCTCAGCCCAGTGGACCCCTACGAAGTCAATAAAATAATCAAGAGTCTAAAAAACAAAAAAAGTTGCGGAGTAGATGACCTCCCTCCATTTTTGGTTAAACAATGTGCAGATGAACTTACCTTACCGTTCTTCAAACTAATAAATCAGTCATTTGAAGAAGGGACATTCCCAAGTCAACTTAAAATATCTTTAATAAAACCCATCCATAAGAAAAATAGTAAAACAGACCCTAACAACTACCGCCCCATCGCTTTATTACCAACAGCATCTAAAGTTTTTGAGAAGGCTATGTGTAATCGACTCTACTCCTTCTGTGAGAAATATAAAATATTAAATGATTGCCAAAACGGTTTCCGAAAAAACCGATCAACTACTTTAGCTGTCTATAAATATGTACAAGAAGCCTTAAATATTATAAACAAGAAAAAATACGCTGTAGGTATACTTCTTGATATGACAAAAGCCTATGATAAAGTCCAATATAAAATTTTATTAAAGAAACTGCATGGAATAGGAATACGAGGCAAAGCCTATGAATTGTTTTCATCATATCTAAAAGATAGGGAACAACTGGTCGAGATTGAACATTACAATAGTAACACAAAAGAAATTGAAAAAATAAGATCCGAGATAAGAGCAGTCAATGCGTCAATCCCCCAAGGAAGTGTAATAGGATGCCCTCTATTTCTTATCTATATAAACGACCTACCGAAGGCAATAAGCGGGCCATGTGTTTTATTTGCTGATGACATCTCGTTACTGACCTCTTGCCAAAACAAATTAAATATAAAAGACAAAATTGACTCCCTTCTTTCTACAGCAATTAACTGGATGGAAAACCATAATCTGGAAATAAACTATTCCAAAACTAAATTAATGACTTTCCACCCCCATCAAAGAGCGCCATTAACATTAGACTATACATTTAACAATAAAAAATTAGAACAAGTTAATGTTTTTAATCTCCTCGGCCTATCCATAGACACACATATAAACTGGAAGTCCCACATACAAAAAATTCGAGCAAAGCTTTCAAAATTCTTATATGCCTTACGTGAAATAAAAAAAACCACAAATCAAAAAACCGCACTCGCCACCTACTATGCATATGCTCATGCATGGCTAAGCTACGGTATTGTTCTATGGGGTAATAGTACAGATTCACCTGCCATTTTTACTCTACAAAAAAAGCTCATCAGAGTTATAGCAAATATACATCAAACAGACAGTTGTAAACCACACTTTCAAGAACTAAAAATACTGACTGTAACTTGCTTGTATATTCTTGAGATATGCAATTTTGTCCGAAAACACCCAGAATTTTACAAAACTCGTGAAGAAATACAGACCAGATATACTTTTCGGCACAAAAATAGGTTGAATTTACCTACATCCCGGCTTAAAATGCATTCATCTGGCCCTTTTGTCATGTCAATAAAAATTTATAATAAATTACCAAAAAATATAAGAGAACTAAAAAAGACAAATGTATTTATTAGGAAATTAAAACAATTTCTCTTATCAAAGTGCTACTATACACTTAATGAATTTTTTGATGACAAACAAATTAGCACATAACTAGATTAGTAAGATTTTTAATTTATAAATTATTTTAGACAATTTTATATTAATCAACCATAATTTTTGTATAGAATGTTACCACTATTACTTGTTATTTTACTGTTATTGTTATTTTGCCTACTGTTTGACATTTGTATTTTTATTTATTTGGATTTGTTTATTTTGTATAACTAGTTTAATTGACATTCAATTATTTTAATTTTTAATTTTATTTCGTATTTGTAATTTATTTTGACATTGTATTATAATTTTTAATTTTCAATTTTACTTCAAATTTAATTAATAATCTAAATTGCATGTATAATGAAATATTGAATTAATTTAAATATCAAAAAATACATTGCTGTGCCCAAACAGGGTCTACAATGATGCATAGCTCTAAGCCTGTTTGTACCAACTTACCAACATTGTAGATGCAAATAAATGAATATGAATATGAATATGAATATCAATATCAAGCTCGAAAGGTTTCGACTGGTGAAGTCTTCGCTCCGTCCAGTACAGATCCAGATCCAAAACTCCGAGAGCTTTCAGCTTGAACTCCACAATCGATTCGAGTGCCTAGGAAGCTCCGTGAATTAATCTATGGATTCGTGGGAATTGACCATACGGTCTGGTTTAAGTTTTTCAAGACTCTTCATACAAATAAGAACAAGAGGCTCTCTGATCCAGCTCTCGAGCTCATGAAGAAGAGGCGTGAGCTCAATAGACGGATCTCCAAGTACTTGAAACGCGATCTCCGATCATAAATATTTTTCTTAATTGTTTGTGATCATCAATTGATGAAGGGTGCTCATATTTCCCAGTTTTATTAAACTTTATGTCATGAAAAAAATGTGTTTTGAAGTCAGTCAATAAAAATGAGATTGTAACCATCATAAGTTTTACAATAACAGTCTTTGTACTTACAGCAACATAAGGTCCAGTAGGCCCCAACACATTTCTATTGTTTACTTTAAACTTCTTGCCAGTCAAAGTAACATCAGCTAGACAGTACTGGGTTACAATGTTGGGGTCAGCAGCCATTGAAGGAGCATTCAGACATTGGTCATAGTTACCCAAACTATATTCAGATCCGTAAAATGTTCCAACAGGATGATGCATCGAATTCCATACTGAAAAATTGCGGAAATGAGGTTTGTATCTTTGTGAAGTTTTTTTTATAATTACCATCATTTCAGCCGCAAGACATCCAATGCTGTATGTAGACCTCCTCGAAGTGTCAGCACAACGGCCGGTCCTGTGCGTCTGATATCTAACAGATTCCTGCGACCCTCACCAGATTATCGGTCCACCTTGTGGGAGACTGTACAAAACTGTGTCTTCCTTTGCCTTCCTGACTGGTGTGCGGTCGCCACTACAGAATCTATCGGTCTCATCGACCATCTGTTCTGCGAGCAATGTACCCTGCTCACTGCTACTTAAGTTTGGCGATTCGTCGGTAACTTTGATTCTCCTGCTCATCTTCATTCCTTATTCGATCACGCAAGGAAACTCCGGACATCACTCAAGCATCGAACTTGAACTTATTAATGATTTCATTTATGAGTTTAAGTTTATGCAAAATATTTTAGGTATAAACATCTCTTTCTATCTTTAAAAGTCGTAACGGGTAAAGTTGACATAGAATCGTATGTATGTGTGAAAGTGTTAAGATAGTACGAATGCATGTGTGCGTCGTTTAAAGTTGTCGCAGATAAATCAGCATAAAAAAATCACGTATTTCTATTACCACGAATTCCCACAAGCAAATTTGAACTTTAAACCTATATTATTTCATTTTGGTAGACATCGAGCCGGATATCTGTTCGACTTACGACGTTTACGCACTGAGCGCAATACAAAAGGATGGGTCGAGCGTTGAGCGAGGAACAATAAAATAAAATATCACAAAAAATATACGTGCAAAACAAACTCATTAGTGAATAGTGAATGTGATCAAAACAAGATAGGTTACATATTTAACATGTGAATGTACTTGTATTGCCTGGTCATGTAAAGAGGAGGGATGAAACGCATGTTACTAAAAGAATTATGAGCATACATGTAGATGAGAGGGAGAGGGAGGCCAAAGAAAAGATGGATGGATTGTGTGAAGAGTGAGATGAAAGAAAAGGAAGTTAGTGATAGCATGACGAGTGACAGGGCAAAATGGAAGAAGAAAACGTGTTGCGCCGACCCCAAATAACACGGGACGAGGGCAGGAAGAATTATGTACTTGTATTGCCTATGTGACAAGTGCTCAAAGTATTTATTTATTTAAACTTCATGGATAGTAGTGGTAGCGGACTTAATGCAACAAGGCATTCTGTACCAGTCAACCTTTGGGTTAAAAAAGACAACAATGTGGTAGGTTTGCACAATAAACAAATAACAGATACTTCAAATAGAGAAAAAAATAAAAAAAATAGTTATTTATAATAATAAAATACATATATATGCACAAAAAGCAAAAAAAAAACAATAAGTATGGAAAAACACACAAAATAATCTTCTTACAATTTATCTTCAATAGTTCTGTGACACTATTAGTGATGTCATCTTTATTCACATTTAAGCTTTTACCCACAAATACAGTTATAATAGCATTGGGACCGTATATTTGTTAATTAACTAATGACATTGTGTGATGGTAGGAAGCTTGGGGTATGCAATGGTTTTGAGAAGAAAAAGGGAGGTTGTTACTAATTAGTTGCCCTAAACCTCTTCCTATACTGTCTGAAAACATAACTGATTGATAATCCTCGCTGTTATGAGAGAATAAACTACAATTTACTGAATCAATCTCTACCCCTTGAGTTAATTCTTGCTGAATGTGGGGTACCTGGCTAGGAATACAGTCCTGAGCACTGATGGCCTAGGATGTGTCCTCTGTTACCACAAGTTGGAGGCCAGCCAGGTTAGACTGAGATTCTCTCTGACAAGTTACATTTGTTGTTACTAAGAGTAAGTGAGTCTATTTTGTCTACTAACTCGTTTGTAGTAAGAATATGTTCCTTTATTTGGTTCCTTAAACATACATATTTGTTATAAATTGACTTTAGCAAGTCATTAAGACTAGACTGACTGACTTAGACTGTAAGCGCTGAGCGTCAATTTCATAAATTAAATGTATTTTTATTTTATTTTATTATCTAATTAAGCTATTATCTAAAGAAAGAAATACAAAAGCAATAGCTTTAAAGAGATTATATCAATTGGAACAAAGATTCATGAATAACCCAAACCTCAAAAGCGACTATGTTACAGTCATGAAAGAATACGAATCCAATTACATGGAAGAAGAACCAGAACAAGAAATTACCAATCCTTCTGTGTATTCACGCTGTAATTAAAGGAGAGAAAGAGACAACCAAATTGAGAACTGTTTTTAACGCATCTCAAAAGGAAACCAATAATGTATCACTCAATGATGAACTGATGGTTGGACCACAGTTACCAGACGACATGAGAAGTCGGTCATGCGATGGCGAATGAAGAAAGTTTGTTTGGTGGCCGATATTCAAAAAATGTACCTGCAAATCCTTTTTAAAGAAGAAGACCGAGATCTGCAACGAATACTGTGGAGAAATGATGATCAAAGACTACCGTCTTACCAGAGTCACGTTCGGAACTGCTTCTCCTCCTTACTTGGCAGTAAGAACTTTGCATCAAGTATCCAAAGATGAAGGATGAAACTATCCTGAAGCTGCGGAAATAATAAGACACGAGTACTTCATGGATGGCATGATGTCGGGTAAGAGACGCATTGAAGGTGGCCAAGGAAATAGACGCCATACTCAAGAAAGGCGGGTTCCAATTAAAAAATTGGTGTTCCAATGACGGTGATTTTCTTAAAGAATTCAAAGAATCCGAAAGAAGCTCTCATGTAAAGTTGGACCTTACCTTAGATGGTATAACACGAGCTTTGGGATTACACTGGAACATGGGTAATGATCGTTTTCAATACAGCCCAAACTTACCTGGTACGTCAAATCCCATTACGAAGAGAACGATTCTGGCCGATCTACTAAGATTATTTGATCCACTAGGCTGGCTGGCTCCATCTATTTTGCCTGCAAAACTTCTAATTCAAAGATTATGGCTCCAAAGAATATCATGGGATGAAAAAGTAGAGGAAACCATAGCCACAGAGTGGAATAATTTGCGAGAATCATTTTATCAATACTTACCTTGTATCAAGGTAGACAGATGGCTACACACTTCTGAAACTAACAGAAATAACACCAGTATCCACGGCTTCTGTGATACGTCCACGAGAGTTTACGCTGCAGTAGCCTATCTAAGAGTACAGACATCCATGGATAACGTAAAGACGTCAATCATAGCTGCTAAAATCAAGATAGCACCGACAAAACCTCAATCCTTACCTCGTCTAGAACTCAGTGGAGCTGTACTGCTTGCTGGACTTTTGAAGCTGATAAAGGAAGCTATGAATATACCAATCTGTCAGATATTCGCAAGAGCTGACTACACTGTTGTACTTTCCTGGCTTTTCGGTGATCGTGCTAGATCGAACACGTACGTTACAAACAGAGTAATTGAAATACTGGAAAACATCGGATATCATGATTGGTATCATGTCAAAGCACCAGAAAACCCAGCTGATATTGCTTCACGACGAACATCCTTGCTAGACCTAAATGACGACAAACTATGGTGCAGGGGCCCAGATTGGCTAAGAGAAGGAGAAATCTAATACAGCAGACCAAACGCGATGATGACAGACGTGGAAGAAAGGAAACAATACAAGTTAACCTAACAATTGACAATGGGAAAAGTATAACTACAAAATTTCAAGATTGTGATACATTACAAGAGCTACTTAAAGTAATATAGTATACTGCAAAACATTCTTAAAAGGAAGAAAATTAGAAAACAAAGACTTACCTGTGAACACGGAGGAATTAGATGATGCGTTGAAAATTTGCTTAAGAATAGCACAGAAGAATGACTTTGAAGAAGAAATACAGCACCTGAGATCAAGAAAACAATTTACCAATTAACTACAAACCAATTATTTAACTACTAGCTGTTGCCCGCGACTTCGTCCGCGATAAGTTCGTAAAACTGTACAAACATTCTGTGCTTGCAATTCATTCCGAAAGGATCGCAATTATTTATTGTACTTTAACATAAAACGGTTAAAGGTAAAAACGCTAATTTCCTTCAGGAAACATGTTATGTAAACCTGCAGATCCAGATTTATGAACGTCAATGAATAGAAAGAGTATGTATGGGTCGTAGCAGTTGGTATTTCTGCCTACCCCAAGGGAAAAGGCATTAGTTTATGTATGTTTCTGGTTTATGTTCTGGTAAAACAATATTGTATGATTTTAATCCCTCGCCACAGTGAGCACGCCACAATCGCAGCGGTAATGCCTGTCTTTGAGGTGTCGCTACAGAGGCGTCACGGCATCCTCTCTTTGTACAGGAGTCATCGGATGTGGATATTTGGAAGGTATCTGTATCGAATTCAGCGGGAAGAAACACTCGGATCTCACCATTGTGCGGATCGCCCGGAGAATACGGTGGAAGTCGTTCCCGCTTGGTCGGAGCGCCGCCGTGTCCTCATGGAGGTGATTGGTGGAGAAAATGACAACCAGTAGCCTCCTTCAGCAAATGTATAGGGCCCTCTAGGACCGATGTCTGCTAGGGCTGCGAGATTGTTTGAAAGAGTTACCTCGTGTAACACATTTCGCCTCAATAATATTTCACTGAAGAGTTTAAGCAGTTAGACAGCTTTAGTAGAGGTAATCGAAGGAGCATAATCGGTACACCGACCTTTAGCTGGATAACGTGCACTGATAGTGCAAAGCCTTAAGTGAATACAAAAACTACCATCATCATCAATTATCTTCCTCCACAACAGTACTTATGAAGAATTTTCGAGAGCATACTTGCATTGATTGTTGCAGCTTGATCCATTTGGGCGTGGTGGTTCATTTACCTAAGATTTTTGGTGTGTATTTAACTGACGTCCCCGTATATCAGACAAATGTTTTTTCCATAGTGGGAACTACCCTATAAAGAGTCTCCAACTTTTGGCGAAATCTTCTTTATGAGGACACGGCGGTTCACCCAAGCTGGATAGACCTCCACCGCATGCTACACCGGGAGCTTCGGGCAATTCGCAAAATGGTAATATCAGGATAATTCCAACCGAATCCGGAACAGAAACCGTTCGAAATACCAGTACCAATACCATAATCCAATACTATAATCTAGTGTTGGTCACCACTCACTGCAAGGAGGCAATGTCCAGATGTCGACGTAAGGCTGCAAGGAATCTGAGATACATCATACGTTGTCGAACTGTGATCAGAAAAACACATTCGACCTCGTTTTATATGAAGCAGTGACTGCAAATAATAAAACACGCTATTATTAGGCCGCAAGGTGCCATCATCCCGGAGGACACAGTGAAGCATACATTGGAGGTGTGAGCCGCAAGAGCGGAGCACCGCTGTGTCCTCGTGGAGGCAATCGGCGTCAGTGGCCTCCCACGCCGGGCCCTGGTTCGGGCTATGGTCCAAAGCGAGGAGAAATGGCCGGAGGTTGCCTCCTTCTGCAAAGCCGTAATGCTAGCGAAGGAGGCCGAGACTACCAGCCACGGTAGACACGGGCTTGCGGACGTCGAGCAATGGGTAGCTAGCCGTCCGGCCGACCGGTAGTTGACCGGACGGCCGGACGGGCAACTGAAGGACACAGGTGTGATTTCAGTCAGTAAAAGATTGACACGCCCTCCCACCCCAACCAGAGTGGGAGAAGTCACTGGATAATTTCCACCCTTAAAAAAAGAATAAAAAGGTGCCATCTTCATCATTATCATTTCAGCCGAAAGACGTCCACTTTTGGATATAGGCCTCCCCAAGTGTCGCCATAATGACCGGTCCTGTGAGTCTCGCATCCATCGGATTCCCGCGACCCTCACCAGGTCATCGGTAACGTCCACCTGGGGGCCTTCCAACGCCAGGTACCATGTAACCCCTTCCGAAAATTTGGCCGTGTTATTTTAAAGTCAATAATTAAATACATATAGGTCAATTAGCTTGTTACAACCACGGGGGAAAAAAATAGAACTGTCTGCAAACGTGGGCGATGGTCATTCTTCCGCCACTCAGAAAATTACATAAATTACACAATGCCATCTATCTATCAAATTTAATATGAATTTCAAATGCCATTGTCATAATTATTTCTACTTTGAGTCTTTAGATGGCGTTGCGAGTATCTGAATTGCGTGTGGTGTTACATTTTACTTCTTGAAAACTTTAAATTTATACATATATCTTTCGATATAGTCAACCGATTGCGATGAAACAAAGCCAAAGTAATATTTTAAGAGACACACAATTTTAATATTTAAAAGTTATCGACATTTTATATTATTAACATTTTGCGTGATACGCACACAACTAAAAATTTCTACAGATATATTGTGTGTAGATATAAAAAAAATTTAAGCATGCAAAAATATATAAAAAAAATCTTATTTACGGTGAAAAAATAAAATAAAAATTTCTTGTATGAGAGCCATATTATGGGACTCGAACCATCTTTATATTACACGCAAGTCTAGATACGAAACAACTGTGCTACGGTCTCCGACGATTATGTTTTAAAATAGACGTTCTTATATAAACGTTATAATAGACTGGTTGGCTCCTTATCGGTGATAGCGTGATGATTTTCCTTTCAGAAGTTAAATTTGCAGCTAAATAGAATAATGTAACAACATAGTACGTGATTTTACTCGCCGCTTTGATTTTATTATGTGTTTTGATTAGTTTTTACAAAATATTTAGAAGATATCGAATAGAAATGTCAATTTTATTTTGAAAAAATGGTAAAAGTTATTTTATTACAAAAAAAATAAGATAAAATAATGACAAAATTTTTAACTGTAGCTGAGAATCGAACTCGCTGCAAAATGTCGTTCAATATCGACATTTTGGATTATTGCTCACCCCCCATAGCAAATAGCGTGATAATTTATAGCCTATGTCCTTTCTCAAGCTCTATTCTATCTTTGTACCAAATGTCATCAAAATCGGTTCAGCGGTATAAGCGTGAAAGCGTAACAGACAGACAGACAGACAGACAGAGTTACTTTCGCATTTATAATATTAGTATGGATTTAAAACCTTACCTTGATTGCCCTGTGCGATAAGACCGCCCATTATACGCTTATTTTTAATTATGTTTGTCCTGTATTTTTGTTTATGTGGTGTACAATAAAGAATAAAATAAATAAATAATAATAATGGTCTCCTCAGTGTGGGTGGAAGACTGCGTCACACTGACCTAAATTGACCTAGATTGCAAACATCCGATTATTCTTGATCGCGACAACAATCTTACCACGCTCCTCGTCACCGATGCACACCAGCAAACGCTGCACGATGGAGTTCAAGTAATGCTCTGCTTTCTGCGAACTAGATACTGGATTCTGAAAGCGAGGACATTAGTCAAAGCGAAGATCAGAAAATGTCTAATTTGTGCTAAATTAAATGCTACGGCAAGGTCACAGCAAATGGGAGACTTACCTAAAGTTCGAGTAACACCTGCAAAGCCTTTCTAAAATACAGGTATTGACTTTGCAGGCTCATATCAGGTATTGATGTCGAGAGGCAGGGGAGCAAAAACACACAAGGCATACATCGCTCTCTTTGTCTGTATGTCGACAAAGGCGATTCACTTGGAATTGGTGGGAGATCTCGCATCAAATGTCTTCATCGCAGCTTTCCGAAGGTTTGTAGCATGACGTGGAATATGCGCTCAGATATGGAGCGACCAAGGACGCAACTTCGTCGGTGCAAACAGGCAACTAGTCGCAGATTGGACTGAAGACATATTACAATTCGAGGGTCCAATCTTACAATCTGTGAGAAGCTAGCAGTAGATGGAATCAAGTGGCATTTCATTCCAGCCTATAGCCCACACATGGGCGAACTATAGGAAGCTGGTGTGAAAGCGATGAAACATCACTTAAAACGGATCATGACCAACCATATGACCTACAAAGAGATGAGCATGTTATTATATCAAATTGAGGCTTGCTTAAACTCACGGCCGCTAACTGTAATAGATGACACGGACAGAAACCACTTGCAACCACTAACCCCCGGTCACTTCCTTATTGGTGAAACACCCATCACTGTGCCGACATTTATCAAGATGGCAGCATCAGCAAAAGTGACTGCCTTCTGGCACAGATGGCAATAAGAATACCAGTCACGAATGCAACAACGTTCGAAATGGCACCACGAGGTCAAAGAGCTTGACCTAGGACACATTGTTCTAATAAAATCCGATAATTTACCTCCGGTTAAATGGATGATGGGACGTATTGTTGAGAAACACCCGGGTGCTGACGGTGTCATGCGAGTATATTCTGTGAAAAGTGGTGATAGTGTAGTGCAAAGTCAATTTAATAAGTTATGTTATTTACCAATAGACATTGAATCTTGATTTTGTATACAAACTAACAAAGTAAACTATCCCTATTTTGTTATAATTACCATTTGATTTATTATCTATACGAAACATTGTGAAAGGGCAAATAGACCCTTTGGTGGGCAGTATGTTGAGATAGAATCGTATGCATGTGTGAAAGTGTTAAGTAAGTACGAATGAATGTGTGCGTCGCCCTAATATCAATAAGAAACTATCGTTTAATGTTAGTCGCAAATAAATCAGCATAAAGAAACCACGTATTTCTATTACCCAGAATTTCCACAAGCAAATTTGAACCTTTAACAGGTAACTTATCTTGTCAATTAAGGGTATCGTGTTACCTAATAACTGGGCTTTGGAAGTCAGATGAGCAGTAGCTCCATATAAAATGCTGGTAGTCGGCAGCACTCGCCAGACTCTACCCTCGAAGTTGTGGACGATTACGATTACCTGGGCAGGCGGTCCAGTTGGGTAGGTCTAACTTCGAAAACGAAGTCAATCGTAGAATCCGACTCGGCTGGGCAGCGTTCGGGAAGCTGCGCGGTTTTTTCTCGTCCAACATATCACAGTGTCTCAAGACGAATGTCTATGACCAGTGTGTGTAGTCAGTGATGTCAGGCTATGCTTAGAGTTTCCTTACGTGATCGCATCAGAAATTAAGATATCCGCAGGAGATCCGAGGTTACTGACATAACCCAAAGAATTGCCAGACTTAAGTGGCAGTGGAAAGGGCATATACTCGCAGAACAAATGTTCGATGTGGTCGAAAGGTTCTGGAGGGGTGACCACGTACCGAAAGTCGCAGCGATGGAAGGTCACCCACAAGGCGGACTGCCCCCGTAGCCAAGTTACGACCGTTTCGTTTGCGTCGAACGCTTCGAGTAGGTCACGCCTCCGATTCCTTTGTTCTGACCACGTAACTGAGAGTTGAGATGACGTCACAACAAAGGAATCGAAGGCGTGGCATACTCGAGGCATTCGACGCAAGAGAAACGAAACGAAACGGTCGTAACTTGGCTAGGGGGGCTGATGACCTGGTGATGGTCGCAGGAATCCGATGGATGCGAGACAAACAGAACCGGTCATTGTGACGACACTTGGAGGAGGATTATGTACAACAGTGGACGTCTTTTGGCTGAAATGATGATGATGATTCGGTAGCAAACGGTTAGACTGGAAGCCAACCCTACAAATTTGGTAAATGCTAAACAGATGATAATTTCTGATGTCATACTTACTCCAAACAGCCCAAACAGTGTAATTTTGCACATTGTTCAATATTGTTAATGTTTGGTCCAAACAAGGTCCTTCGTCTTTACTCCAGGATTGTTCCTTTAAACCACTTATCACAATATCTACAACAGTTTTATCCTTAGGAGTTGTAGCTGCTGCTAAGCTAAAACCTGAAAAATAGATTTTTATTTCAAATTTTATGTATAACTAGTAGCTTTTGCCCGCAACTTTGTCCTCGTGAACGTTATTGCGGACACAAAATCGAAGTCAAAATTCAAATATTTTTATTTCACATAGGCCTACATGGGCACTTATAAAATGTCAGAAGCTAGTGCACGGTTCCAAATTGGTCGTTTCCTATGGAGAAGAACCGGCAAGAAACTCCATGGTTACTCTTTTAAAAAGAGTGGTGGATGTTACAATATTTCTATATTACTGGACCAGTCAATATTGTATCCAAAAGCACAATAAAAATAATCATATTAAAGAAGGTGAGTCGTAATAGGAAGTAATCTAAGAATTCGTGGACTCTACAGTGTTCTCACATTCATATAAAAAAGAGGCTATATAAAAAAAAATATGAATAATTAGAACTATCAATAAATGAGATTACTAACGAATTTAAGGTAGTTGAAGTCTAAATCATTTAAAAAATATTGCAAAAACAATGTGTTAAAAAAAATGTATATATTAAAACAAAGATGAAGCAGTTATTAGACACAATATTAATGAGTTACCAGGGGGCGACATGTACTATCCGTGCCGACAATACGGGCATGCGAACCGTCACGGTGAGCTGCCCCGTGTCGGCGGCCAAGGCCATAACTGGGGAGGGCCGAAGGTGGGCTGGGTTTCAGCGCAGGTGAAGCTGCTGGAGCCCAAACCTCTGAGGTGCTTCCGTTGCCAAGTGGGCCACCATGCAGGGGTCCACTGCACCTCGGAGGTGGACAGAAGCGATCACTGCTTCCAGTGCGGTCGGCCCGGTCACAAAGCCGTAGCCTGTAACGCTGCACCTCACTGTTATGTGTGTGCAGCGGCTGGCAAGCCAGCCGAACACCGGGCTGGGAGCAGGTACTGCGTTCCCCCAACCAAAGCCAGGGGTAAGGGCAAGAGGCCCTCCCCCACCACCGCCGTCACCGCCGCAGCCGCCGCTGCCGCAACCACAGCCACCGCCGCAACTGCCGCGGCAGGGCCCTCACAGGGGGCTCGGGAGGAGACCGTAATGGAATGCCAATAATTGCTCCATTACGTCTCCTCCAGGCGAATATCAACCACTGCGCCCCCGCTCAGGATCTGTTGCTCCAGAGCATGGCGCAGTGGTCGATTAACATCGCCGTGGTCACCGAGCCGTACTACGTCCCACCCAGGGCAGGCTGGGTGCAGGATCTGAACGGCTCGGTGACATTAATTTCGTCGGCCGCCGCCGGTACCCCGTCCCTAGAGGGTGTCAAGAGGGGACAGGGTTGCGTGGCAGCAAGGTTCGGGGACATCGCAGTGGTAGGTGTATACCTCTCCTCGAACCGAACTCTCGCCGATCTCCACAACTCCCTTATGGAGCTGAACATCGTCGTCGCCGGGTTTCAATCCCTCCCTTTGGTTGTTTGCGGGGACTTCAACGCCAAGAACTTGGCTTGGGGTTCCCGGTACACAGATACGCGGGGCCGGATGGTGGAGGACTGGGCCCTGGAGTCAGGCCTGGTCGTCCTAAACCGGGGTTCTGTACCCACGTGCGTGCGGATGCAGGGCGAGTCCGTGGTGGACATATCGTTCGCAAGCCCCGCTCTGTCTCCGCGCGTCATTGACTGGCGCGTCATGGAGGGGGTGGAGACGTACTCAGACCACCGGTACATCCGGTTTGACGTTTCCGCCCAGACTTCGACCGCGCCGGTCCGACAGAACCCGTGTGGTCCGCGGTGGGCACTAAAACAGCTGGACCGGGAGCTCCTCCTGGAAGCCGCTATCGTACAGGCCTGGGTGTCAGCACCGGACAGGCCTGTTGACATAGATGCCGAGGCGGAGTGGTTCCGGGAGGCCATGTTAGAAATATGCGACGTGGCAATGCCCCGAGTCCGGCCAGGACGTGCCTGGCGTCAGGTCTACTGGTAGTCGCCGGAGATTGCGGAACTGCGCAAGGCATGCGTTGCCGCACGGCGCCGGTACACCAGACACCGCAGGCGCCGCATCCGCCCTCCGGATGCGGACGCCATAGAGGCGGAGCTGTACGAGGGATACAGGGTGGCGAAGCGCACCCTCCGAGCGGAGATACGGCGAGCCAAACTACAGGCCCGCGACGTGTGGTTGGGGACTCTGAAAGGAGACCCATGGGGACGCCCCTACAAAATGGTACGGGATAAGCTCCACGCGTGGGCTCCCCCGCTGACACAGAGTCTCCGGCCCCAGCTCGTGGAGGGTGTAGTCAACGCTCTGTTCCCATCAAGAGAGGAGCATTCTTCCCCGCCAATGGCTCCGCCCCTCGCGGTGTCCGACGCGGACCACGACGGCGATGGCGACGACACTCCAGAGGTGACCGAGGTAGAGATGAGTGTGGCGGTACGAAGGCTAAACGCTAAAAATACCGCCCCAGGACCCGATGGCTTACCTGGAAAAAGCCTGGGTCCTGGCCATGGAGGAACTCGGGCCTCGACTAAGAGGGCTGTTTAGCGCATGTTTGGAGAGGGGCCAGTTCCCACTTCATTGGAAGACCGGGAAACTGGTCCTTATAGCGAAGCCGGGGCGCCCTGCGGACTCTCCGTCTGCATACCGGCCCATAGTGCTGCTCGACGAGGTGGGCAAGCTCTTTGAAAGAGTAATTGCAGACCGCCTCGTCGCGCACTTAGCGCGGGTAGGGCCGGATCTTTCGGACAGCCAGTTTGGCTTCCGCAGGGGGCGCTCCACGGTGGACGCCATCATGCGCGTGCGAGCCCTCACGACGGGGGATGCGGTGTCCCGGGGCAAGGTCGTAGTGGTGGTGTCCTTGGACATCACCAACGCCTTCAACTCCCTGCCCTGGAGTAGCATTAGGAGGGCACTCCGGTATCACTAGGTGCCCGACTACCTCCGTCGTTTGATCGAGGCCTACCTGAAGGACAGGTTTATCATCTACCCTGGTCACGAGGGAGAGTGGAGACGGCGAGAGATGTCGTGCGGTGTTCCGCAGGGATCGGTACTAGGACCGCCCTTGTGGAACATCGGGTACGACTACGTGTTGCGCGGCGACCTCCCCGACGGGGTCAGCGTGGTCTGTTACGCAGACGACACGCTGGTCCTGGCGCAGGGGGAGTCACACCAGGCGGCGGCCGAACTAGCGACACGTGGGGTTGCGACAGTCGTGGACAGGATCAAAGAGTTGGGACTCGAAGTGGCACTGCACAAGTCCGAGGCCATGTGCTTTCATGGCCCTCGGAACGCGCCACCACCGGGTTCCCAAATAACGGTAGGAGGGGTTCGCATCGACGTCGGGTCGACGATGAAGTACCTAGGACTTGTCCTCGACAGTCGGTGGAACTTTGTGGAGCACTTTCGACGTCTGACTCCCAAACTGCAACGGACCGGGGCTGCCCTTAAGCGGCTCCTGCCCAACCTTGGGGGTCCAGACGCCTCCTGCCGGAGGCTCTACGCGGGAATCGTTCAGTCCATGGCCCTTTACGGGGCGCCGGTGTGGGCGCCGTCGCTGCAAAGGCGACCGGCGGCCATGCTGAACGCTTGCCAGAGGGTCATGGCCATCCGGATGGTACGGGGATACCGCACGATTTCCCGCGAAGCGGCGAGCCTCCTTGCTGGCCTGCCACCATGGGATTTGGAGGCAACAGTCCTTGCACGCATGCACGATTTGCGCGTGGAGATGCAACGCCGGGGCGAAACTCCGCTGCCGCGCCAAGTCGCGTCATGGCCGACAGAGTTTCCCTCGCTAAGTTCAGTTAGCGCCTTTGGCAGCTTATTATAAAAGCGAATGATGTTTACTAACAATGACTTGCTGGTCTTAGCTAATCTCCATTCGGGTAATACAATTTCGTGTTTACTACACGTATTTTTGTTGTGAAAATCGCTTCTAATTTTAAAGAGTCCTAAGTTTTTACGAACATACAAAATACTTTCTAAGATTAAGAATTATCTATTAAGAAGAGAAGGCAGAGTCAGTATATCGATTTCTTTGAATTTATTTCTGAGGGACTCCCGAGGACCCATTTTATAAATAGCCCGGATTGCTCTCATTTGCAATATGAAAATTGATTCTACATCAGCTGCAGATCCCCACAGTAAAATGCCATAAGACAATACTGTGGAAATAAGCATAGTAAACTAACCTAGCTGTGGCTACATCTGTCAATTGCCTTATTTTTCTTATTGCATATGCAGCTGACCTTAATCTTCCCAAGAGAGTGTTCTAATATGAGCGGCCCACTGCAGTTTGGAATCTATACATAAGAACACAGTTTCCGTAATTACATCAAGTTTTGTTGCCGTCAAGTATTAGACTGACGCCAACTTGAGGGACCAACGGTAATGAAAACTTTAATACATTTAGTTTTATTCGCATTTAATAAGAGATTTCTAGCTGCGAACCATTTCGAAAGAACAACCAGACTTTGGTTGACATGCAAGACATCCCTATCTTTTCAATCTACTTTAAAAATAAGAGATGTTTCATCAGCAAATAGAATTATATCGGATAAAATAGCCATCATGTAAGGAGGGTCTTTAATATAAACTAGAGAAAGGAAAGGGCTAAGAATTGATCCCTGAGGCACGCCCATCTTTACTAAAAGCCAAACAAAACGTAGCCAACACCCTTTATTGGGGTTTAAGCTTACTATGTACCAAATTTCATTATAATCCATTCAGTAGTTTAACCGTGAAAGCGTTACAGAGAGACAGAGTTACATTTATAATATAAGTTTTGTGGTTGAAATGCTAGGGCCATCGGGTCGCTCATCGAGTTGTTCAGGATATCAACAAACAGCTAGTCGGCTTTTCGCGTGACCAGAGGGCTGGGCTTTTTCGGTCAGCGAATCAGCTATAGCTATATATAGGATAGCAATTATGCAACGTGGCAATGCTGCCAGCCTTTTAGGTACTTTTCCCATTTATATCTTTTCTACCCATTTGTACATACTTATTATCATTTTCAGTTAGTATGGATAGAGTAGAAAGAGGCAAATTATGTCGATTAAATAACAGAAAATGTAGCTAATTCTTTAGTAGCTTTTTATGGCATAGTTGCACATATACAACACTCTTTTAAGTATTTAATCTGCTTTTACAGTATTACATAAACCAACTTAAATAAACAACCTCTGGAAGAAGAACTAAATTAAGACAGGTGCACAAAAATAATGTGCATTACTTTGTAAATTACTCTAACCACAATAAAAAAAAAATACACACTCACTTATCAAATGGTACAATAAAATATAGGCCTTCATATTTAAACGTGTAGCTACTAAACGAGTCTATGACACCAAATGTATGATGTTTAAAAAAATTGTGTGTCAACAACAGTTACAAACTGTGACAGTCTATGTATTTTTTAAGCTTTATAAATTGTGTACCTTGGTATTGTAATTGCCGACATTTTCTAATCTTCCAATGTTTTTCAGGGTTCCGTAGTGTTTCTTGTCAATTGAGAGAAACGTTTAATGTCGAACTTTGCAAGAAATGCAGACACACAAAAATCCACTCATCTTGTGGATTTTTGTGTGTCTGCATTTCTGGAGATAACTTATTACAAACATTTGAATAAACAAAACAATTTTGCTCTTTTTATTACCCGACTGCAAGAAGGGTTATGTTTTTCGCGCGTATCTTGTATGTATATATGAATGTATGTATGTATGTAATATTCTTTATTACCTCATATCTTTAACCGCTGAACGGATTAACATAATTAAGACATCGTTAGATTCGTCTTGATAACCCAAGTGTTCTTAGATAGGTGAAGTTAAAAAAAACCAAAATAACGACTGAGAGATGGCTTAATATTGAGCAAAAAAAAATTTTTTTTTGGTTTCTCCAATATGGGTATCAAATTGAAGGGCTCATCATGAAGATTTCAAAATGGTATATCATGACCATAATTAGAAAAAATACAATAACAAATATGTTATTTATTGTCTACTAGCGACTTAGTTACTCCTCTTTTTTGAGACAATCGTGTAAAAAAATGTTATCCAGTTCGTATGTACGTAAAAATGTTATCAGTAGCGTAGAAACCAATTTAATTGCCTTAATTTAATCACATAAAATAAAACAAATTATAAATTCTAATACGGAACATATTGACTGCAACAATCGGGACCCATTCAAATAATCTAGACTAAAATCTTCCCTGGATCTAACATGGAATATCGGTAACAGAAAAATGGGTAAAAAGATGATGCTTAATTAAACTATGTGTGATGTTTGACTAATGGCTTAACCACTTTTTTAAGTTACAGAATTTGGCTAATAAGTTTTTAAAACAAGTCAAGCTTATAAATATTCTTTATAAAATAATGTACGGAACCTGCGTATATTTCATGATGACAATAGTGATATTTCATTAATGTACAAGAATTATAATTTAAATTCCATCTTTTAAAATCGATGGGCGCCCACTCGCTAGCTCTTAGGGTGTATTTCTACTGAATTGGAGGTAAGTGAAGTGTGTGAGTACGTCACTTTTCATTGCTCTTGTCCGCTTGACAAGAGCAGTAAAAAGTGACATATGCATATGGTATCAGAGCCCGTTTTAGTCCAGTCAAATTAGACCAAAAAACCGGCCAAGTGCAAGTCGGACTCGCGCACTGAGGGTTCCGTACAAACTTACCTATGAAAACAGTTCAATTCTCGAATTGAGTTACGAAGATTATTTTCCAAATTGCAAAAAAAAAAGTTTTTTGTTGTGACGTAATTACAAATTTAAAATTTTCAGATTTTTTTTCCTATACTTGTGCTATGAGACGTTCCTTCATGCCAAATTTCAGGATTCTAGGTCAACGGGACCCTATGAATTTTGATTCCCTTGAGAGTGTCAAAATATACGTTTTTTGCGACATAAACGGCTGTATCTTTTTTTGTTCGTTAACTTACAAGTTTGTTTTTTTCAGCTTCAAAGGTCCGCAGACTTGAGTAAATGGTTTTAATTTCAACTAGATACTTCTACGCGTTTCCGAGATAAAGGGTCTTGACAGACCGACAGACAGAAAGACGGACAACAAAGTGATCCCATAAGGGTTCAGTTTTTTCCTTTTGAGTTACGGAACCCTAAAAACGCGCTAATTACACTACCTAAAAGGTGGCGTGAAAACATGTGTATATTATGACGATTACCTCTTTCAACTTTTTGAATCATTATATCCCAAAAAAAAAACCCGACAGCGTTTATAAGAAGCGGTCGGGTCCTTCTTCTCGATCTTTGCCAACGACCTTAAAGACCATGTATTCACACTTATTTACATTATAAGTTAAACCATGTGCGGCAGCATAGGCTTCACAAGTCTTAAGCAGTTTCCCTACTGACCCCGCAGACGGACCCAGCAGCACCATATCGTCCGCATAGCTGATGTTGTTAATGCTAACACCACCAACACTGCATCCGACCGCATGCTGCTAAGTCCCGCTATGAGGTCGTCCACGTAGAGGTTGAAGAACCTAAGACATGTCAGACCTCCTTGTCTCACCCCACACTCAGGGGTGAGACAAGGAGGTCTGACATCTCCTAGGTTGACAAACCTACCTAGTCAGCCGCCTCGCTTATTTTGTACTATAAATAAAATTGAAGTGTCTGTTTGTAATATAAAAAAAAAACATTTGTTTACTAAATATGTATATTTATATTAAAGTGTATTCAATACTTATAACAAAAATATGAATTTTGAAATTTTTGGTTATCTGTCGATTTGACCCGACTATATAATGTCTGAAACGGCTAGATCGATTTTGATGACGTATTCACTGACGGATAGCAAATGTTACTAGCAGTTACTTAGGCTACGTTTCATTTCTTCTTCGGCTACTTTGGATTTCATAATATGGGATAAGTCTTCCAAACAGTTAAACAAAATTTGACGTAACTTTCAATGTAGGATGTAGCTAATGTTATAACAAGTACCTTAATTCACTTTTTACATTACATGAGATGTAAAATCGTGACATCTTAATTTCCAGGGAGAGTGTACCTACATCTCCGAAATGATTGGACCGATTTTGACGAGACTTTCACTGACGGATATCTAACAATAAAGGGGTAGTTTGGGCTATTTTTCATTTTTCTGCGGGAACGGGGTTTCATAATACGGGATAAGTTTTCAAAATGGTTGAACTTTGACGAGACTTTCATTGGGATATAGCTAATGTTATAATGAGTATCTTAATCTACTTTTTATATTTCCACGGGACGGGACTTAATTCTCGAGGGCGGGGGTATCTTAATTTTTGGGGGAGGGGGTTTATCTTAATATCCGGGGTTTGGAGACATCTTCGAAACGGCTGGACTGTCTTTGAGGGACTTTCACTGACTGATAGCTGATGTTACAAGGATTAACTTAGGCTTCTTTTAATTTTACCACGGGAATGCGGTTTTAAAATACGTGATACGTCTGCGAAACGGTTAAACAAAAGTTGACTTGACTTTCATTGGGAAATAGCTAATATTATAATGAGTACCTTATGCTACATTTTATATTCTCGCGGAAAAGGGACTTAATTCTGGTGGGGGGGGGGGGGACATCCTGATTCCCGTGGAGAGGACATCTTCGAAACCGGCTGGACCAATTGTGACGGGACTTTCACTTACGGAAAGCTTTTCTTCATGTTGCTAATCATCTAATAACTTCTCTCGCTCTGGGGTGGAGAGGGAGAGCGTGCCAGACTTTTACTGAGTTAAATCACACCTAGGATCCTCAGCTCTTTGCGTTCTAGGACCACGGGTTACCTTTTCAGAAGTCCTCCCATGACTAGTAGCCAACAGCCCTCCTGGGCCATGCCAACTCTTTGAGGAACGCGTAGTACACGACGCGCTGTCGACGATTTGGGCTCGGTCCGGACAATAGCTGGACGGCCGGACTGTGAGCTACATATTGCACGTCGTCCAAAAGCCCATGCCTACGGTAGTTGGTAGTCGGTGTTACGGCTGTCTCCATCGCTAGCATTACTGCTTCGCTGAAGGTGTCGACCGCCACCCATTTCTCCTCGCTCTGGATCATGGCCTGGACCAGGGCCCGGCACGAGAGGTTACCACCGCCGATTGCCCTACGAGGACACGGCGGTGCTCCGACCGTGCAGGGCTGACCTCCACCGTAAGCTCCACCGTATTCTCCAGGCGGTCCGCACAACGGCGACGCCCCGGAGCGTTTCTTTTACCTGACTCCGGTGCAGGAACCTCCCGAACTTACCATGTCCGGTGAGGACCTGCGTCATACGGATGGTGAGGACGCTGTGACGCCTCTCCAGCCACTTCTCAAAGAGGGAACTTACCACCATGATTATGGCGTGCCCAACTGACGAATAGTTGATGTTACAAGGAGTAACTTAGGCTACTTTTCATTTTCCCGCGGGAACAGGACTTAGTTCCCAGGGGAGAATATATCTTAATTTTTTTATTTATACACGTTATATTATTACACGTTTGTGTCACGTGGCATTCAAAATTACGCTTCACTGACGCGTTGTACTAATAATGTAATTTTAGTGCGTGGTTATGACCGCAACTTAATCGGTATTTTCCTATATGTTTTTACATATATAATATATTTTTTGTAGATAAAATATATACCTACCTATTTATATTTTATGATAACACTAATGGAAATAGCGATTATTTGAGTGCTTACTGCTTTTTTATTTTCGTATAAATGGGGATATTATTTTAACATCCTTGTAATCGATATATTAATATAATATAAAACATATAGTACACGTATACTTTTTTTCTTTCTAAGGGACTAACAGCACATACACACTAGCGGCATGTTGCCTACGGCAGAGGTGACTGCAGCCGTCAGAAAGGTGTCAAGCAGTCATATTACAAACTGCTTATGTCCATGGAAATCAACAACTTTAATTCTCAATAGAAAATGCACCACTAGTTTTTAATTAGTACAAATACTTAAAGGGCTTATTAGAAAATGTCTTGTTATTGTTTAAGTAAAGTCTCAATAAGTAATAGGTACTCATAAACAGCAAAGTTATTAGCGTTTGTTTATATCCCAAAATGTTACTCAATTTATGGAAATATTGTACAGGCTATTTATTATACCTAAATGAATAAATCACGATCAAAATGGAAAAACACTGCGCGTAATATTTTCTAGTAACAATTGTTATGAGTTATTGATTCTATTATGAATATATTAAATAGGACCAATTTTCGTGGTCAATTTTAAGATTTCTTTTTTTTTTACTTTTGACTATAAAAATATGATCAGTAACGGGTACGGATAGAGCCCCATTTTTTTGTGCTATTAATAAATAGGGGTGTATATTTACCGTAGGTATTAAATGAACTGGTAATAGGCTCTTAATAAACTAGTTCACCTCACCATCAATGATTGCATCACTGCTTATCATTAGGTGTGATTGCAGTCAAGCACTGGTTCAGTCTTAAAAAAAAATCTAAAATAATCATCAGCTGATTAAATTTATCGTGGTTATTCTAAGCTTATCAAACTCATTGCACTATCGGGCAACTTTTCAATCAAAACAAAATAAATTACTTAAATTAAGAATGGTCTGATGGCATTTGTTTGAGGGAACTATCTAATGATGGTTTGACAAGTTTTATGTGTGTGTGTGTGTTTTGTGTGTTTAGTTTTGTGTGTGTGTGTGTGTTTTTGTTGTGTGTGTATATTTATGTCCAACCAATAAAGTATGTTCTTTAGATTAAACTCCTTTAACTACTAAAAATACGCTTGGTTTTCATGGTGTCTGATACTTATATCGGTAACCAGCGATCATAGTACCTATTGATAATTTAGAATAAATTCGGTACCTAACTCTCGCTTTAGGTGGAACGGAGGGATTGTCAGACTTTTATTTTATTTATCTTTTATTTTACTAAGTATATTTAGACATAAAACAGCACTGTCAGTTTTATTGACTGAAACCCAACAGTATTTGTTCATTTTCCATTTGCGCTCGCAGCTCTGCTAGCTCCCATAATAACTTCTGCTAGATCAATGTTAGAGGCTCTTTTAGACTTTGCTCATCTTTAAGGTAATTTTATTATAAGTAATATTTTGCTGGTTTGTTGAATGAGGACTTTAAGGCGCTCTGATAAGCACAAGTTCAGTCCGAAGGGGATGACGGAGGCTAGATTGAGCGAGCAAAGTGAGCGAACAAAACCCCCGTCATCTCTTCATGTTAGGTTCCTTTAAACTCTCCAGACATAAATATTATAGTATTTTATAGGTTTAAGGATATGGATGGATTTATCCCACTACCAATAAACACAGGAAAACATAATACAAATCTTTTATTAAATAATATTACGAACAATAAGTACGGTTAAAAGCGTTTCATTATTATAATAATCTGGACGGATGGACAGGCAGAGGGAAACCAATGAAAACGTGGGTGGATTGTGTGATGAGTAGTATGAAAGAAAAGGGAGTCAATGATAGCATGACTGCTGATAGGATGGAATGGAAACAAAAAAACGTGTTGCACCGACCCCAAGTAACATGGGACAAGGGCAGGAAGATGATGATGCCATAATAATCTGACAAAGCATAGGCTTAGTAAAAGTTTTCTGGATTAATAAAGGTTATCTTCTCTGGTACAACTTCCATGTTTTTTTCGGTTATCTCATCGTATATGATAGAGTCGTATTCGTAAGAGTCTTCTCTGAAAAAGAAATGAAAAATAATTAGTTTCCTGACAAAAGGTGAACGGTAAAAAATACCAGTTTTCAATATGCATACACCCGCATTTGCAAGTGTCATGCAGCCAAGACTCCGTGTTATTACTGAGAGATACACTTTGTCCAGCCTTAAAACCAAACCCTGAAGCTTGAGATACATTAGAGAACAAAATGTCCGCCAGCATGACGGGTAATGCTCAATTTATATGACGCAAGACGTGTTGTTGAACTATTTAACAGCGTTGCACATCCAACAAAAGGTCCTGAGTCACATAAATGCGTTGTACAATGTTCGTCCTTAAGGGGTGACCAGACGGTTGCAAACTAGCATTCCTACCAAGGTGACCTTGGTTTATGTGTTTGGTTTGTATTGCGGGCGTTGTGGCTAAATGTATGTAAACCACGCGCCAACACGTTGGGTGTTTGGAAAAACGCGCCTCCCAACCAAGGGCGTTGAAGGTCATGGTTTACAACTGCTGTCTACACGGATTGAAGCTAGCAAGGTCACCTTGGTTGGGACGTTGGTTTGCCACCATCTGGTCACCCCTTTACCCTATTGAATGATTTTTCGTGAAATAGCCATTCAAAAGGGTAGATATACCTACTCTTTATTGTGCATCATAAAAAAATACTGTAAGAGTTTAAAATTAATAGAGTGCAACAATGGGCAGTCTTATCGCTAAAAGCTATTTTTTACAAACAACCTAAGGGTAAGACGAACTGACAGGGTGATATTGTTTTTTTTTATTCTTGATAGGTTCGCGCTTGACCGCTATCTCACCTGATGGAAAGCAACGATGCGGTCGACGATGGAGCGCGCTTACCTAGAAGTAACCTATTCACTCTTGACTTAAAGATTCCCGGGTTGTAGGCATCAGGAAACACAGATTCCGGCAAGGAATTCCACTCCTTAGCTGTACGCACAATGAATGTGTTCCCAAAACGTTTTGTGCGTATAGGTGGGGTGTCCACCATGTACCGGTGGCGCATTGCCGTACGCCTGGTGGTCCGATGATTGATGATTTAAATGGCAATAAAATTATATTCCGTAAATAAATACGTAGGTACCTTAATTAACATACAAGACGATTCTGGTCAGCAAAATGCAAAAAAAAAGAAAATTTGAATGAGAATGATGAAAATACTCACGTTTGGACGATCGGCTCAACACATTTCCTTAATTTGGCATCGTATTCGAGATCTATGGGGCATATAGGCCGCCGGGTATCTGGTCTTATTAAAGAAGATAGTGCTCCTAACACACATAACAATAACACGAATACTTTAAAAAACATTTTTAGTAGAGACTTGTTTAAAACCAATCCACAAACTAAACATTAGTTACAATGTACCGTTATTTATTGGACTGTTTTGTGATTCACTGGTGACGATTGAGGATAAAAAGTATTTATATATGTCTATCTTGGTGAATAATATATTATTTAAATTATTATATATTTATTTATTTATCAGAAAATATGAAGCATGCTTCTGAGAATACCTCTTAATTCAGGCAACTTGTAATATATACGTGGGACACTCAGAATGATGATGACTCAGAAAGTGTTGAGAAACTAGATTACTAACTTCTATGGATAAAATATAATTAAATCTTTTCAATGAACTCTCCACCAGCCTCTATACAAAGTTTCATGCGTCTGAACCAATTTTCGAAACTATTTTTCCAGTCCGCCGCAGACACCTCTTCCACGGCCTTCTCGAACGCTGCTAGCGCGTCTTCCGGCGATGAAAACTGTATCCCTTTCAGCTGATTATTTACTTTTAGGGAATAAAAAGAAGTCACACGGTGCCAGATCAGGACTGTAAGGAGGGTGCCCCAAGAGTCCGACCGGTGTGGTGTCCAGGAAGTCCCTCGTTTTGAGCGCTGATAGCGCGGGCGTGTTGTCATGGTGAAGCAGTACCCCGCGGAGCCCGGTGTTCGGTCGCTTGTTGCTCGTTGCAGACAAAACTTTAGGCAGGCATTTTGTGGTATACTATTCGGCGTTGATGCTGCTTTGGTTTCGTAATGGAATTGAAATCAGATACCCCGTCAAAGTGAAGAAACTAGTGATCAAAATTTTCCCTGCGCTTCTCGATCACTTCATTTTCGCAGGCGTTGGTTCGTTTTGAAACAGCCAAAGTGTCGACTGACGCTCTGTTTCTGAATCGTATTGATAAATCCAGGATTCGTTTCCTGTCACAATGTAGTACCTAAACGTGCTTCAAATTTTAGAATCATGTCACGACATCACTACCACGGGCCTGCTTCTGAGCTTCGGTGAGGTTGTGCGGCACCCAGCGGCATACTATCCTCCTCACGCGTAAGTAGAATGTAGAATCTTGTGAACGCTTCCCGAACCGATCTGCAGTGTATGCTGAATCTCTTCGACCTATGTAGTGATCCCGAAAAAATTAATGCACATTTTTTGGATGTACCAGGTAGTGGTGCAGTCACAGCTGCTGACTTAGAATACTATGAGCAACACAAATTCAGTAACACTAATTTTCAGCTGGAGCCCGTTCAGGAGGATGTGGTGCTGAGGCTGCTGCGTGGCCTAAAGTCCAATGCTCAGGGCTGTGACCATATCTCGCTTGATATGTTGATGATGACTCTTCCTCGCACCCTTGCAGCTATAACGGCAATCGTCAACCGTTCCATCTCCACCTCTTCCTTTCCGGATCTATGGAAATTAGCAATAGTTAGACCCATCCCTAAAGTAGCTAATCCTACCAGCGTTAAAGAACTTCGCCCTATTAGCCTACTGCCATGTCTCTCCAAGGTCCTAGAGAAGGTTGTCTCCAACCAGCTCCGAGCATATCTTGAGGAGAACAACATATTGCCGCTTGCTCAATCTGGTTTTCGCAAGGGACATAGTACAGCCACGGCCCTACTCGATGTGGTCGGGAATATCCTTGAAGGCAGAGACAAGGGAATGGGTGCCATGCTTGTCCTGCTAGACTTCTCACGTGCTTTTGATTCAATTAATACGTCACTTCTTATCTCTAAGCTGTCATACTACGGATGTAAGCCTGAGACGGTTCAGTGGTTTAAAAGTTACTTGACTCACCGTTCTCAGTTTGTCCAGGTGACAAGTGAGAGTGATGGAAGCATTGAGTCCTCTAGTCCTAAGTGCGTGAGCAGGGGCGTGCCCCAGGGATCGATCCTAGGCCCTCTTCTCTTCATTCTATACAGTGCTGACATCACCAACTGCCTGCTCAACACCAAGTTTCACCTCTATGCTGATGATTTACAGATGTATCTGTCTTTTCATCCTCAGCAGACTGTTGACACTGTAAAAAGAGTGAATGAGGATTTGGATAGGATCACAGCCTGGTCTTTGAGAAACTCACTGGTTTTGAACCCGGGCAAGTCCAAATATTTAATTATAGGCTCAAGAGATTTTTTAAATAAATTGGGCCACAGTAATTTAGATGTGAGGATCGATGGTTGTCCCATAGAGAGGGTGCAGGAAGCCCGTAATCTTGGAGTAGTATTTGATGAGCACTTGCATTTTGAGACTCATATTACAGAAGCTGTGCGCAATTGCTTCTATCGTCTTAAGCTTTTATACCGTGTACGTCCCTACTTAAGTGTGGATATGCGTATCATGCTCTGTGAGTCACTTGTTTTATCCAAGCTGAATTACGCTGACACTGTGTATGGGGCGTGCATTCTTGGTAGAAGTAATAAGTTAATCCAGCGAGTACAAAATGCATGTGCTAGGTTTTGTTTTAATGTCCCTCCAAGATCTCACATAACACCATTTTTAAATACCCCAATCTGATGAGAATGTCAGATCGCAGAAAACTTCATCTGGCTACCCTACTCTTTGGCACAATTCTCACAAAAAAACCTACCTATGTTTATAATACATTAACTTGGTCACGTGATGTAAACAAAGTTAAAACGAGAGCATCTTCTTACCTTCTATTGACCTTGACCCATAAAACTGCTGCATTTCGTGGAAGCTTCAAACACGCTGCTAGTAAGGTGTGGAATAACTTGCCACCACCTATTCGTGCTTTAAAGACGGTTGGTGCTTTTAGTTACAAATACAAACAGCATTTATTACGTAACCAAAGGGAAACCACCAGATAATTTAGCCAGAGTTCTGCACGGTTTGCAGTGGTGACATTGTCGCTCGGCTGGTTTGGCATCTTTTTTCTTGTGTCCAATATAGCACACATTACACTTCACAGTCATACACAATAACATTTCTGGAACACCCGAATCGCTTTTGTTTGAGACGTATTTATGTATCAATATTTACTCAACTTGTTTTAATTTGTTTGATGAAGATCGACCTACTTTTTCTTCTGTCAGTCGATAGATCGTGCCACAGAATATTAATATCCATAGATTACACTCTCCGTAAACCGTGCGTCCGCGTTCGTCCGTTTGTCTATAGTTTTGACAAATGATTTTGGAGCGCGGCGTCAGGCGTCTGTCTATGGTTCATTATTTATTGCATTTTATTTTATATTTTTCTAACACATGACACATTTTACCATAAATTCACGCTTTTTTACCAATGTTACTTATGTATTTGTTATTTTTTCCTATGTTTTTTTTTTTTTTTTTTTTTATCAATGTTTGTGTTTATTGTTTTGTTTCGATACTTATATCGTTTTATTTAACCTCCGTGAGTGTGACCGTGGCATCATCGCGGGCCCTAACAGAATACCAGCGCTGCGATATTTATCGTTTTAAATATCGCAGCATATGCTGAGTTAGGCGCCTTTTTGGCCTTGCACAGATCATACAGTTATTTTTTGTTTTCTTTTTATATGTAGGTACTTAATTCTAGTATTCTACTGTTATTTAGAAAAAGAAATTTTACTGTATGTGTGAGGTACAAATAAATGTTTTTTCTTTCTTTCTTTCTTTCTTCGTATGTAATTTGCCTGTTTTCTTGAATTAAATTTTTTACTGCCTGCACGCTTTCTTCCGTGACAGCCGTCGTAGGACGACCACTCCTTTGTTCATCCCCCAAAGTAAGGCGACCGCGCTTGAACTCGCTATACCAGCGGTAGATGGTTGCTTTTGAAGGTCCTTCATCCATAACAGCAATTTGAACTCGATCTTATGACTCATCAGGTTTTAGGCCACATTTAAAATCGTAGAAAATCATTGCAAGAAGATGTTCTCGATGCAGATCCATATTTAAATAAGACACGATAATTTGATTTAGCTCTCTAAAAAATGTGGACGGAAATTCAAAATTCGAACAATGGTATTTTAATCAAAGTTTTCAAAATAATTACAAGTGGCCAGTGCCTTATACATAAAAACTTTTTTTCGCAAAATTTTCTGAGTGGCCTGGTAACTGCCTCATTGGTCTCGTGGTCGCAAGCGCGGCAAAATGTGCAGTCAGCGTCATTTGTTGACTGGCCTGTTGGTCTAGTGGTTAGTGGCCCTGACTGCTATGCCGGAGGTCGTGTGTTCTATTCCTACCCAGGACAAATATTTGTATGATGAGCACGATCATTTGTTCTGTTTCTGGGTGTGATTTATCTATAATATGTATGTATTTAGAAATATGTAAGTATGTTTATCAGTTGTTTAGTACTCATAACACAAGCTCTGCTTAGCTTGGGACTAAACGGCGTTGTGTGATGGTTGTGGAATAGCAAATGTTGAATAATGTTGAAGTAGCATAAACACTAATATTGAGAGAGCATCATATACTGGAAAGCGGTGTGGTACAGAAACTGTTTACTTACACACGTTATAAATACGGGATCAATACAGAAAAATAAAACAACATACTTGCGGTATTCCTAAAATTTTATTCAAATATTCATCGCAGACAAAATTGATGTTCAAATGAAATCAAAGATATGTGTGCAATTTATACTATTCAGGATTTTAACAATATTATAAAATACTAACTACCCTCCCTTATTTCGCCCGGGTCGCACTAATACAGTGTGAGTCTTTATAATGTGCACATATCGAAATGATCCATCTATGCTTAATTTTATCGACGGAAAAAATATTTAAAAAAATCTAAATATTTATTTATTATGTTTTATCATGATAGATCGTTTAGTTTAAAAGTTACACAGCTTTGTATACACTGGGGTCACAAAAGCAAACAAAATTTAAAAAAAATCCATAATAAATATAAATAAATATTTAGATTTTTTTAAATATTTTTTCCGTCGATAAAATTAAGCATAGATTTCCTCATTTCGATATGTGCACATTATAAAGACTCACACTGTATATCGCCATATGACTTCTGTCGGAATGTTCATAGCATCACTAGTAAGTGCGAAATTTTATTCCATAATATCTTCTATGTAAGCTACTTTCTGGGTGGTTATAAAAAAATAATCACGAAGGCTAAGGAGCTCGCTCTTTTCTCGGACAAAGAATATTTAGTTGGCGTTATAAAAAAGACGAACTAGTTTATTAGAGGTAATCTCATTTTCCTGTTGCTTAGTTTGTGAAATGAGAAATTGGATCACGTGGGCAATAAAAAAAGTATGTTGCTTGACTTATAATTTCAATACGTGCAGTGGTTGCGGAGATTACGTTTATAGCAAATGCCGAGAATTTAAATGATTTCTAACACTCGGGCGGCTTGATGCTAGTATATACAGCGTGTAATTGACAGGTTGGCAAAAACGAAAAGTATGAATTCAGACTGGTATTGTTAATATTTTGATAGTGAAATATTTTCCCGGAAATGATAGGTGAACGTTTTTCAATTTTCAATTTTATTTCGGCTACGCAATGTATAACGAATATATCGATACGCGCGCGACCCTGTACCTCGCGCATTGTTCATTGATACTAATAGGTAGGTACTTCGGGACGTAAGGTCCACGTCCCGAAGTACCAGTTTGGAATAAATACATAGTACACTACACACAAACACACCTATCAAAAATTTTTAACACGAATTCAAAACCTATCAAAAATTAAAATAGTCACTTACCTAAATTAAAGTCTCTCGGGTCGTATAAGGCATGGCTCAAAGTGGTTGCCTCCGAGCTGCACGCACAGTTGTGCTCTACGCAGGGTTTCGGCATGGAGACGAGGCATCATTGTCACATCCTCATTGAGTTTTTGGTTCAACGATGTGAAACACGGGGTCCGTTATTACGCCTTACAAGTTTTGCAGCAGTACGGGTTCCCAAACGCGGATTTCGACGGACAACATCTAAAATCGCCTGCTCAGAACGAGCACGGATTGTCCTTCCAGAACCTTCCTGACGCGGCACAATAGGTAAATTTTCTAAAACACGTTGATATGCCCTTGTGATAGTACGACTATTAGCTGGATGTCGTTCATTTGGGTGTCTTTGAACATAGAGCCTTAATGCCAACGACGCGTTTCCTCTAGCTTCACCTAAAAACGTTTCATTACGCCGATTCATGACGATACCACACAACACAAAAACACACAACTCAACTGAACGCAATACACAGTCCCGAACTCTCGACAGTTGAAAGAAAACGAAATAGACGTCCAGAACGCACCAGCATTGACCAGCAATCGCGGCAAACTGAATTAAATGGCGGCAAAGCGCCTCGGCTAATGGTTTCGTTTGTCGGCACACCTTTGAGAGTGTGTGTGACACGTGTAGCAATTAGGGCTGCCCACATGGTATGAAATTAAACATTTTTATTTCGGTAATAGTAAGTACGTTAGTCGAGGTGCCCATGGCGCAGTAGTTACAGTGGTCGGCCTGCGATTGAGATAAAGATGAAGAACTAGGTATTGAAAAATAATCGTATCGTAATCGTATGATAAACATTGTTATTAACCGCTATCTTTTGTAACTTTTACTCATGGTTCTGCTTCCAAGTTTAAACCTAGTACCTGTCAATCCCCTAGCAGCATGCGCGCGATTTTGCGCATTTTCTAAACACTAAGCAAACGTCGGCGTTCGCATAGATTATAAATTAAGTTTTTTTTTTATAGGGTATTTATTCAAGAACGTAAATAAGAAGTTTTCATTATAGTATGTAAAAATCGAAAATAAGCAAAGCTTTTCGTAACTACACGCGCGAACGCCGGCTTTCGCTCAGGGATTGACAGGTAGAATGTGAATCTGGCAATATTGACACATTGTTTTTATGTTTTATGTCCCACTAAATTGTCTAAAGCAAACAATTTAAAATAAGGTTTTTGGAATTAAGAAATAATAGGTAAAGTAATCATACTCCTGAGTATCTAATTATTATTAAAGCATTTTACATAAAGAAAATAGAATTACAAGTATTAAATTCCGTACGCGGTACAACCCTAGCAGCGTCGCCGCGTCGGCGCGTCAAAGCCGCACGACCCGTGCACCACACAAAAGGAGCGAGCGAGCGAGCGGTATGCTGTCTCTGTCTGTCGTAGGTACTACGGAGTTCAGTAAACTTTTACGGCTAACAGCTGATTCCCCGCGAGTTGTATGAATTTTCTTTTACGATTACATTGCCGAATTTAAGTTTTTTGCTTTTTTTTCACTAAAATTGTGTTTTTGGGCTGGATTTTGTTGTAACAAATAAATAGAACACAAATCTAGTTGAAAAACGGTCGGAAAATTCGACAATTTTCCTGAAGAAAATTCCAACGTTTTTCAGTCATAATCATGGTCATGAAGCTACTGTTTCAGTTTTTGCCAACCTGTCAATTACACGGTGTATATAAATGGAGATGTCAATATTAATAATATTTTACACACAGATGTTTTATTTTATTTTTTTAATAAGGCACACCAACAACTCGTTCACAAATTAAGATTCTAGATTAAGTGTTCAGAGGATGGTTCCGTGAAACAAATCAATTAAAGGTATGCACATCATTTACAGTGGTTGTTTAAAATTACAAAATCACATATTATATTTAATTAAAAGAGGTAAATCGATTACATTAAAAATTACAGGAATTCAAATGTCAATATACACATAAAAAAAATTGATTAGAAAAGACAAAAGATCGAATAAAAAACAAATTAAAACAATTAAATTAGGTAAAACGGAATGCAATATTATTATAGTAAATTAATTAATTTGTGTTATTTGTTTAAACTAAAAAAGTAAGTGGATGTCTGATATTGCGTTTTTTTATGCCATATTCAAATGTTGTCTTCTCTTCTTTTAAATACCATATTGCGGGTTTTATGTCTTGAAAATAATAATAAATGGTTTAGCCAAGTCCATTCCGTATTTTTATCATATCGTCAGTGGGTTAAAAATAGTGATCAATTATAATCACCGTAAAAGTCACTGAAAAAAAAAAACAAGAAACATGATTAAAAACTCTGGAAACGTAAACGTAAATCTGGTGGTTGAAGAATGAACACGTGGCGCATTTTAAACACTCCGCCTCGGATGGACAAACTTTTTGTTAGATTAAAATAAAAATAAAAACTATCTTGTAATTTCTCTTTTCTTCTCAGTTGAGTAGTACAGACAAAAGAGCATGCTCGCTTGTATCTTCTAGGGCGGATTTGATTAGTGCAAGTCTGGTATATTAAATATTGATGAGTTCAATGATCTATCTCCCAAGTTCTTTATAATAGGACCATACCTATAAAATGGGTTGGTAACTTTTCACTGTGGTTTAGATTGGTAGTTTTCATGTAACCGAGGTAATTGTAATACATAGATTGTCCATGGAGTTTCTTGCACATTCTTCTCCATAGAGATCTACGCTTTGGAATGTATAATTAGAATTTTTTTTTTTGACTGATTGTCTTCTTGACAGTTCAAAAATTCCTGTAAATGGTTTATTTGAAATGATGATTCTTGATATTTTCGGACTGACTTAGTGTAAAAAGTTGAAATAAAAGTTATAGTGCCAGTAGCCTTTTGAGTGCGTAATTAGAGACACAATAGTAAGACAATGGCGCGTGAACGCCGGCGTTAATGCGGGGATCAACAGTTTACAAGCACAACATATTTTCTGTAATATTGCAGTGTTTTTAACTATGAAACCTAATACAAAAGTGTTTTTAGGAGTTCCAAAAAACACATAAAGGAGTTCTAAGTTGGAAACGATGCATTTTAAATAAACAAAATTAATAAGCAATTATATTATTATATATTTATTATTATTATTATTTTAAGTAATAAAATAATAATAATAATAAGCAAAAAGTAAAAAAGCAAAGCAAAGCTGTTAGTGTGCTAATAGTAATAGTAAGCAATATCAATGACGTATACGTACAATTTACTTGTATTAAAATAACCCTGTGTTATTGGTTTAGTGGCTTTCGTTTTGGAAATTTAGTCCTGTAGCCGCCCAGAGAATAAAAGTTATTCGTGAGATAAAATTTCCCAACTGAAAGCGATTGAAACAAAAAGACACATCCCATCCCATATAAGTACGTTATATAAAGAATAAAGCACCGCTAACATAAAGTTTATTTGAACTTATAACTGTAAGTCGATCCGAAGATATAAAAAGACATCAAAATCGGTTAACATTTGACGAAGATGTCAAAAAAACATTCAGTTGAATTGAGGACCTCCTCCTTTTTTTGAAGTTGGTTAAACATAGCATTAGAATAATATGATAAGAACTTACAATATTGATGGCGGCGTAGTCGTCGGACATCGACCATTTGCCAATCTTGGCAAACCTTCGGGACAATGTAGCGTGTTTGAAATACTACCTGGAAATAATGGAATACCTGGAATACCTGGCGCAGACAACGAGAGTCCTATAAAACTTATCAACAACAATATGACGGCTAGATTTGACCACATTTTGAAAAACGTATTCAATAATAAGATATGGTACGAAACTAAATTTAAATTTAAAATTCTTGACCTTTTATACCCATTCAGTGTCGTTGTATTTAGTAAATAACAAAACCTTATATGCAAGTTATAATTAATTTAATAATTAGTTGTCCTGGTAAGTGGTAGGGAAATATGTACCTGTTTTTACGAGGTAGGACCAGTGATGTGGTTAGGTTAGTTAGAGGAAAAATCAGGTTTATATCCTTTTTTTTTTCAAACATCGTGACTGAACATCGGTTTGACATACTTGATGAAACTTTCGGTAATAGAAATCTTTTTAATTCAAACTTTACTACAACGTGCGTAATTAAATGAAAATTCATTTAATTCGGACAACACAGTGATCCGTATTTTGTTAGTATTACAAACAACTTATATTCCAGTGTAACAGTGATATAAAATATTTGTATTAAACTATAGGATGACTCCACACAAAATGGCTAATATTTGGCGTATAGCTCCCCGCCACCACTCTCAGGGTATAGTTGGGTTGATGCAGTTTTGAACATCAATTATTTTATTTTATTAGGGATAACACACAACATTAAACAATACAATAATCTCGGCACTTAGTCAATAGGAGTAGTATGTACGCTAATATTTAGAGAACATCATATTCTGGATAGTGACGTGGCACATAAGCTGTTTACTTACATCATCATCTTCCTGCCCTTGTCCCGTGTTATTTGGGGTCGGCACGACACGTTTTTTTCTTCTATTCTGCCCTGTCACTCGTCATGCTATCACTAACTTCCTTTTCTTTCATATCAGTCTTCACACAATCCGTCCATCTTTTCTTTGGTCTCCCTCTCCCTCTCCATCCATCCACATGTAAACTCACAACTCTTTTAGTAACATGCGTTTTATCTCTCCTCTTCATATGACCATACCAAGACAATCGATTCCCTTTCAACTTTTCAGTCACTGGCGCCACTTTCAAACTTCCCCTAATATATTCATTTCTCACTTTATCCATTCTCGTCACACCACACATCCATCTTAACATTCTCATCTCAGCTACGTGCAATCTTTTTTCATCCGTCTTTTTCACAGCTCAACATTCTGATCCATACAGTATGACAGGCCTTATCACGGACTTGTAGATTTTACCCTTCAACTTAAGGGGCATCCGGGAGTCACAAGTTGTTCCCGTGACCTGTCGGCATTTCATCCATCCTGCGTTGATCCGATGTGTTACGTCCCGGTCTACTTCCCCATCCCCTTGGACGAGTGACCCGAGGTACCGAAAGTCGGAGCAGATCGGTATGGGCGTTCCAGCGAGAGCTAAAGGCACTGGATTGGAGAGACCGCCGAAATCGCAGAACAAGTATTCCGTTTTGGTTCTACTCAATTTCAGGCCAACACTTTCCAGTCTGTGCCAACACACCTCCAATCTGTTCTGGACCTCTAGGCCACTCTCGGCAACCAACACAATGTCATCGGCAAACATACACCAGGGAGCCTCTTCCTGAATGTCCGACGTCAGAGCGTCCATTATCATCAGGAAGAGGTAAGGGCTGAGAGCCGACCCTTGATGTAAGCCGACAGCCACATTGAAGCTGCCAGTGGTGCCCACTGTAGACCGGACTTGGGTACTGATGCAGACTGTACATCGCTCGGATCAACTGCACATACTTCCCAGGCACACCTTTCTCCTTAAGGGCCCACCACAGAACCTCACGAGGTACCCGGTCGTAAGCCTTTTCGAGGTCAATGAATACCATGTGCAAGTTTTTATGCGCACCTCTGTATTTCTCGCACAGCTGGCGTATAGCAAAAATGGCATCCGCTGTACCCCGACCCGGCATAAAACCGAATTGGTTCTGTGAAATTTCACTCTCTTCTCTCAGTCGCCTTTCAATAACTTTCTCACAGGCTTTCATAGTATGTGACATTAGCTTTATTCCTCTATAATTGTTGCACTCAAGCACATCACCTTTGTTTTTAAAAATTGGCACCAAAGAGCTATTGCACCACTCATCAGGTATGGCTTCTTCCAGCAACAACTTATTGAAGAACAAAGCTAACCACGTCCATCCGTCCACTCGCAATAACTTCCACACTTCAACTGGTATTCCATCTGGACCAATGGCTTTACCATTCTTCATTCCATTTACTGCTATACCATAACCATTCTCACTAATCCCACATTCACTGGTTTATCCTCTAACACCCCACTCCAATTATTTTCCTCGTTCATCAGTCTTTCAAAATATTCCTTCCACCTCTTTCTGATTTTTTTAGCATCCGATAGAACCATTCCAGTTTCATCTCTTATACATCTTACCTGACAAACATCCCTCGCCTTTCTCTCTTTTAATTCTAGTAAGCCGGTATAGCTCTTTTTGGCCTGCAGGACTGTCCAGTGCGTCATATAGTTTGTCCTGGGCTTTTAATTTTGCTATTGCCACGGCTTTCTTAGCTTTCTTCTTAAAACGTCAAACTTTTACTTTTTAAAGCGTCAAGCTGTTTACTTACACACTTTATAAATACGGGATCAATACAGAAAAATAAAACAACATGACACAGTAATACTTGTCCATGGCAACGATTGGCAAAAAACTCGCTTGTATGCAGAATCTGCTCTTCAAGCATTCATGGAATGGTTAAATAGGAATCTGCTTACTTTGAACCTAGAGAAAACAAAATTTATCACGTTTGCACCTCTTCAATCATCTCAACCAGCTTTCAATCTAACTGCACACAAGTGCTATTCGATAATAAACACTATTTGTAGTTGTAACGTTATTACGCAAGTCAACAGCATAAAATATCTTGGTGTTATTATTGATAGTACTATGTCCTGGAATGAACACATAAGATCGCTGGTGTCACGGGTCAGGAAGTTAATATTTGTTTTTAAAAATTTGAGGTCTTCTGCCGACTTCCATACTTTGAAAATTGTTTATTCTGCTTTGGCGCACTCTATCATAACTTATTGTATAGTGGCTTGGGGAGGCTCTGGTAAATGTTTGATACTGAGACTGGAGAGGGCACAGAGGGTGGTTCTTAAAGTCATGGCACACAAACCTATTCGCGTCCCTACAAACGAACTCTATGCCCTTTGTAAAGTACCCACAGTAAGGCACGCATTTTTCCAAAGTACCATACTCCGAAAACATTCTGAACTCATATTCGACCCCAATATCGGATCTAATAAACGTAGGGCGGGCTTAGTTTGTCAGACAGAAAAGGCCAACGTTATGATGGTGAAACGCCATTACCATTTCTTTAGCCCTGTTTTATACAATAAAGTTAACAAAATTTTAAATATCTATCCACTTACCTTACGTGAGTGTAAGGTAGTCATCAACAAGTGGCTCCATAGCCGAACATATGAGGAACTAGAAAATCTAACAAATAGGTAGGTATTATTTGTCTAGATTTAATGCAAGACAAAATCTGCTTTTGATTCCACTTCCATGTAACGTATCAACGGAGTAAAATCTACTCAATTTTCTGTCTATCTACTTAATATTAACCTACACACACACACACCATCACACACACACATCCCACAAACACTCACACTAAGTGAACTAGAGCACCTGGATCTCACTTTTGTTTTAAATTATTAAATGATTTTAATTAATTAATTGTAATAATATAAATAAATTGTAATTATAATTCAAATTAATAGGTAGTTGCTTAACCTTTTCTAATTCTAGATTAAGAGTAATTAAGTCTAACTACGAATATAGATTAATTGTAAATTTATTATCATACATTTTGGAACGCCGACATCTCCCTCTTGGAGGTGGGCGCTAATGGCTACAACACAGTTTTAAACTAATGTAGTTGTTAACGAACACTTAAAATTTTGTAAACAAGTTTATTGTTCCAATAAAAATATTATTATTTTTATATATTTTATTTATCTCAGGACCCTGAGGTCCTGGACCTTTGGGAGGCGTACGAGGAGCCGAAGCCAACTCGCAGAGGCCCTTTAGATAATTATAATGGAACATGATACCAACCGACGATTATTTTGAACCTACGCGCTATGCTAGTGCACCCAAGGACAACCCCCGGTTATTGAAAAACTGTTGCGACATATGGAGAACAAAGATAATAGGGCTATGGTTTTTGGAGTCTGAAGTGGACTGGTAACATGGAACTATGTCAAGACTATGGCCCCTGCCTGAACAACGTTATTAATATTTGACTTGCACACTCAATAAATAGGCCCCCAAAAACGGCCGCTAGCACGAAGTGACGTAGCAACAAGAGGGCAACATATCCTGAGGTGCTTGAGGAGTGGAGAGGTATACCACGGCTATCAGGACAATCCCGGAAGTACGGTCAAGATCCCTACCAGCACCTTACTGGATTATACATATTATTAACATATTTACTTGCGGTATTCCTAAAATTTTATTCAAATATTCATCGCAGACAAAATTGATGTTCAAATGAAATCTAAGATCTATGAGAAGAGATAGAGAAGTTTGCTCACGTGGCCAATAAAGAAATGTGTGGCTTGACTTATAATTTATCTTTTTCAAATAGCTGCAGCGGTTACAGAACTTATCTTTTATTGCAAATGCCATTAATTTAAATGATTTCTGACAATAAACTTAGAATAACCCGAGAGGTACTCACATTAAAGAGTCCAGGGTTGGGCACGCCATAATTATGGCAGTAAGTCCCCTCTTTGAGGAGTGGCTGAAAAGGCAACACGGCGTCCTTACCTTCCGCATGATGCAGGTCCTCACCGGACATGGTAAGTTCGGGAGGTTCCTGCACCGGATTCGTGAGGAAGAAATCAGAAATCAGAAACGTTTATTTCAAATAGACCAATTACAGGCACTTTTGAATTGTCAAAATGTCGGTAAGTCAAAAAAAAAATACAAGTGAAGCTAAATTGCACGTTTCAAAGCGTAGATCTCTATTGAGAAGAACGAGCAAGAAACTCCATGGACACTCTTTTAAATCATATTATGAGTTACATAAATCTTGGTTACATATTTCTTGTCGCTTCTAATATGTGAGCACAATGTAGATAATAATAATAATAATAACCCCATCGCCGTATCTCTACGTTGACGTCGTGGTGGGGCTTGCGTGCTCCAATATACCCTAGGTCTGTATCGGTAAAGTTTGCTTTGCCGTAATATGCCTAGGGTGAAGGGCCAGACTAAGAGAGATACAATCCGCAGCGCAGTTTTGTGGCGAACTGTTGGGCATTAGCGACCCCACGGACCCGATCTCCCGGGAGAATTCTTGTTCTTCATCTCCGGCTTGCCTTTATTGGCCGGCCGTAGTGAACACTGACGAGGAACTGAGCTCCCACCTCTCTCTTGCCTTTATTGGCTGGCTTGAGTGGAGATTCGCAAGAGCAAACGTGCTCGGGAGAAGGATGTATAATCCAGTAAGGTGCTGGTAGGGATCTTGACCGTACTTCCGGGATTGTCCTGATAGCCGTGGTATACCTCTCCACTCCTCAAGCACCTCAGGATATGTTGCCCTCTTGTTGCTACGTCACTTCGTGCTAGCGGCCGTTTTTGGGGGCCCATTTATTGAGTGTGCAAGTCACCCCCTGCCTTTTTTCGATGCATATTAATAACGTTGTTCAGGCAGGGGCCATAGTCTTGACATAGTTCCATGTTACCAGTCCACTTAAGATTCCAAAAACCATAGCCCTATTATCTTTGTTCTCCATATGTCACAACAGTTTTTCAATAACCGGGGGTTGTCCTTGGGTGCACTAGCATAGCGCGTACAGGGATAATCGTCGGTTGGTATCATGTTCCATTATAATTATCTAAAGGGCCTCTGCGAGTTGGCTTCGGCTCCTTGTACGCCTCCCAAAGGTCCAGGACCTCAGGGTCCTGAGATAAATAAAATATATAATAATAAATTATTTATTTCCGGACAACAATGGAACCATTTTTGTTAGTAACTTACAAGCTAAAACTTAAACACTAGGATTAGTAATTATAATTATAACTGACAACAAAATACATTTAGTGAGTCATGTACTTACGAGGCATTTCAGGCGGACAATGATTCCTCATGAGATGCCTCAGCACAGAAGCTCTCGGATCCTCAGCAACGACTTTCAGGATGCTATTGTCACTCCCCCGAATCCTCCTCACAAGCGATGCCACCTTTTTTCTGATAATCGCATGAAAACCATCTATACGCGATTGGGCAAACATCCCCGAGGCACTACAGAAACGAGGGAGTTTCAACATCATCCTGAAAACATTATTATATTGGACGCGCAAGGCGCTTAGCGTCCCACGTGAACAGTTGAACCACAGACTTCCCGTATACAGGCCTTGGCAGTACGCTTTAAACAAAGTTATTTTGACCTGATCGGTACAACGAAAAAATCTGCGCGCCAACATGTTCCCGCGAACCGCCAACGCCCTGCGCTCCCTCTCCACGTCCTCATCGTCCTTAAGGTCGTCGACAAGTATATGGCCCAGATATTTAAACTTGCTAACCTGTTTTATATTTGAGCCGTTCAAATTAATTGAAGGAAAGGTGTCAGGGCACTTGCCGGCGGCCTTAAAGACCATGAACTCGGTTTTCCTTACATTATATATAAGACCATGTGATGCGGCGTATTCTTCGCAAACTTTCAGCATATCTTTAATTGACCTCGCAGTCGGGCCCAGCAGAACCATATCGTCCGCGTAGCTGATGTTGTTCACACAGACACCCCCCACGCGGCAACCGACACGCATGCCGCTGAGCTCGACTATGAGGTCATTTATGTACAAGTTAAATAACTTTGGAGAGGACAACCCCCCCTGTCTCACTCCACACTCCAACCTGTACGACTCTGAGAAACAGTTTGACCACCTGACACAATTAGTCTGATTCGAGTACCAATATTGAAATATTTTCAATAGTTCCGCAGGTATACCCCTGTCCCCTAGCTTCCTCCAAAGCACTTCATACGAAACGAGATCGAAGGCCTTGGAGAGATCCAAGAAACAGGCGTACAACGGAGTTTTCCGTTCAGTGTAGTACTGGACAGTGTGCTTAAGTGCCAGAATCGCGCTTTCAGTTGACAGTCCAAGTCTAAACCCGAACTGTGCGTCATGAATGATTATGTACCTATCCAGACAAGACTCAAGCACACTATCCAACAACTTTGCTACAGTTGTCGCGAGAGAGATGGGGCGATAGTTTTCCTTGTCCGATATGTCTCCCGTCCTGTTCTTCAAAATGGGCACCACTGTAGTTTTCGTCAATTCATGAGGTAAATATGAATGACTGATGCACAAGTTAAAAAACATGGACAGGACCCTCGGCACGTGCGTGCCCGCATATTTGAAGTGCTCGATACTGAGCCCATCGTGGCCAGGAGATTTACCTCTACGCATACTACTTATAACCTTCTTTAGTTGCTTCGCTGTAAATTTAAGTAAAGGCTCCTCGCCTGACACGATGGGCCCACCATCCAGCATAGTGGTCGAAGGACCCAGAGGAGAACGCACTTTGAAGTGCTCCATGAATAAATTCGCTATGTCCTCCGGGTCATTTCGGCCATCTACATTCGCAGGCAGGCCAGGCTTAACATCAAGCTTACTGGTGGACTTCCAAAATTTAGTGAAATCTTTTTCGGCTCTTTGTTTCGCCAATACGTCCATTCTAATTTGGTCCTGATGTTTATGACACCATTTTAGCCGCCCTTTAAAAATTTTTCGGGACTCGCACATCTGGTCGTAATCAGGACCATTACTTGGTCTACCCAGAACCATCCAGTTTTGATATTTTAGTCTAGCCTCCCGATGCGCTTCCCTCACATGTTCATTCCAGCCGCACACTCGTTTATTATGCCGTTTACGACTGATATCGTTTTTGGATTGAACAGCCGCATCACATAATACCTACATCAACAAACGTCTTATATAAGTTATCTAAAATTACGTTATGATTAGATAAAGAACAAGCCCCAAAACTACATGACTCAAATTCTGTGGGAAAGTCAATATCTCTTAGGCCTTTATTGCATAAATCCCTATATTTAATAATCTGAGCCTCATCCCTTTCACCCCAAATTACAGCACTGCGCGATGTATTTTTGAATGCTACGATTGGACTAATTAAACCCAAATTGAACTAGATAAATATAGGTAAATGATCAGACCCAAAAATATCCTCAATTATTCCGACGTCAACTGTAGATTGCCAAGCCGCTTGTGAGACAATACAATGATCCAACCAACTACCCTTACGATGGTATGTGTCAAAATAGGTAAACGTGTTCGAGTTAATCCCTAATACTTCCACGTCTGCACACACCCACGATCTATCCGCGCAAAAGCTATTAAGCTCGGTAAAGAATAATTGGCCTGGTTGAGCATTTAAGTCTCCTAAAATTACAACAGTTTGAACACCATTACCTTCTTCAATTGAGCTAATTTCACTGAGAATATCCGTAAAAATAGGCAAGTTTTCTCTCGCTTTTACTGGCATGTAAACACAAAATACTAGTATGGAACGACCACATAATAATATATTACCCTTGATAGCTAACAGTCTGTCACTGTTACAATTTATTACAGACACACTATCAAAAAGGCCCTTTTGCCATAGTATGGCCAAACCACCATATGGTCTACCGACCAGCAATTCACTGCTGTCAACAGAACTCTTACCTTACTTAGATAAGTAATAATAATTAAAATAAAAAAAAAACCTAATTAAAAAAAATAGAAATTGAATTAAGTCACTGGCAGCTAAGAGATGACCAGTCTCAACTGACGGCACCCGTTCACGAGCATGACGCGTGCATCAGCCCCACTCAGCTCAACCATCTTGAAGGGAACTGAATGACCCAATAACACGTGCCACCATCAGCGAGACATTTGAGTGAGCATGACAAACTCTCAACTGCCATGCTCGTAATGTCAAACAAGTTGTAACTTAATAAAAATGCTCCATGGTACTTCACATTCACAAAACTTGAAAAACAAAGTGCTTCTACATTATACAATGCTATTGTTTCCAAATACAAAAGGTAATAAATTATCATAAGCTCTATTGAAATAAACAAATAAAATAAAATAAAAAACATTTCGAAAACAACAAGAAACGTTTATAATAATAATAATACGTTTAATTCGACCAACATAGGATCATATAACACACACAATATTAATAGCAATGTAATATTATTATAAAATAGTGTTATCAATAAACGAAAGTACGATCGCAACAAATCTTGATTATTTTAGGATAAAGAATTACTTAATTAATCTATATAATATATGTAAAAGTGAAATACCATCTACAAACTTAAAATTTGGCAGGTAGGTTCCTTATAGGGTATAGACATTCGTTAAGAACGGATTTTACGAAACTTCACCCCTAAGGGGGTAAAAAGGGGGTTGGAAGTTTGTATGGAGAAACATATTTTCACGTGGGCGAAGCCGCAGACAGAAGCTAGTATTTGACATATGTTAACAGCGTTACAGGACTGTTTGTGTCCCATATCTGTGTGCTACAAGTGTAGTGCGTCGATTCCCATATTATTTGCCTAATGTAGGATAACTATACTTTCTTAAAAACAACATTGCCCAAACAGCGGGTTTCAGAATTGAGTATTTTATCTGGGTGAGTTAAAAATGTCTCAAACCCTTCTTAAATGCCAAGCTTTGACAGGTTTTCAGGCTAAAGTAGAGTTTGAGAAATACTAAATCAGAAATCGGGGATATTTGCATATAATTAAAGTAACTACTTAAGTTGTGATTGTAATTTAATTTTCTAATTGAGGAGTATAAGCGTGTTCTAAAAAATGCATTACAGGGCGTGTCAGATTTTTACTGATTAAAATCCTTAGCATTCTACGACTGAGGTTCCCTTTTTAGAAATTCCCCATGCACCCTAGCGTGCATGGGCCCTGCTTTAACTACAGAGAAACAAGGGTAGGAGAAGGAAGAAAAAGTCGTGCAAAATAGAAAATACTTAATTCTTGTAAAAGTTTTATTAATTACATTAGTAAAGTACATGTGCTCTTTATTCTGGATAGTTTGTACGTATAAATTATGCTAAAAAAGTAGTCTTTTTATTTCTTAACAAAGGCTAATTAATCTCAAAGTATCAAGAAGTTTTGCGGTTGTATATAATAGAAATGACGTCAGATGGGCGGCGCCAAGCAACAGTAGACGTTCTTACTTTACTTTTCCAACTCTTCAAGTTGTACATGTTTCAATAATTCGGACCTGAAAAAGAAAATAATTTATGTTTTTTTGCGTGTGTGATTTGAAGTTGGTGTGGACAATAAATACGTTTCGCCAATACCATAATCTCAAAACAATAAAAAAAACTTTCATAAAAACTTTGCGCTGACAATTACAAATTTTTTTTTGACATGAAATCTTTAAAATTGCTTTTTCGTAGTGGGAGGCAATTCAACAAACCAATTCTAACAAAACCGGGGATACAGTTTGGTGTTTCAGCTCAATCATCAATCATCTATCATCTTAATTCAAAATTGAATTAAACTACTAGATTGCTAAAGAATCAAAAAAATTGATACGCTCAGTGAGAACGCATTGTGTGTGGGAAACCGGGGCGCCCTGCGTACTCTGCGTTCGCATACCAGCCCACCAAGTGAGCAAGTTCTTTAAAATAGTAATCGCAGGCCGCCTCGATGTGCAGCTGGCACAGGTGGGGTTGGATCTTGCGGACACCCAGTTTGGTTTCCGCAGGGGGTGCTCCACTGTGGACGCCATCATGCGAGTGCGAGCCCTCACTATGGGGGATCCGGTGCCCCGGGGCAGGATCGTTTTGGCGATGTCTTTAGACATTTCGAACGCCTTCAATACCCTGCCCTGGAGTTGCATTAAGGAGGCACTCCGGTATCACCGAGTGTCGATCTACCTCCTTCGCGTGATGTAGGCCTACTTGACAGACAGGTTCATCATCTACTCTGATCACCAGGGAGAGTGGAAACGGCGAGAGATGTCGTGCAGTGTTCCACAGGGATCGGTACTAGGACCACCTTTGTCGAACATTGGGTACAACTCGTCCGTCGGGGTCAACGTGGTCTGTTATGCAGACGACACCCTGATCCTGGCGCAGGGGGAGTCGCATCAGGCGGCGACTAGCGACACGCGGAGTTGCGACAGTCGTGGAGAGGATCCAGCCGTTGGGACTCGAAGTGGCACTACACAAACCCGCCGTGCTTTCGTGGCCCTCCATTCCATTGCGCCACCACAAGTTTAGACACCAAATTAGGAGATAGGTAGGAGGGGTTCAGATTGGCGTTGGGTCAAAGAAAATATGTATGAATTGTACGAGCAGTAATTGGAAGGAAAAGAGAGCCAGTGATAGCGTGACGGTTGACAAGACAGAATGAGAGTAATGAACAGCAGAAGTAAGAAGTACAGGATGATGATGATGATTTTTTTTGAGGTGCGAAATCATCCAACGGCTTTGCCCTGTGACCCCCGGCACCCATGGTGTCTCCTGTGGCAGTGGCTGGGGCGTGAGGATGTCCGTTCCCTCACGCGTGCGGCTGTATCGATAGCGATGGAAAATGCCGACTCCTACGAAGCAGTTCTGCAACCGCATCCTATTCCCTCTCGCTCCAGACCAGTTCTGAACCAGAGCCTTATGCAAGAGGTCACCACAGCTAATCGTCTCGAAAACGTAACGATATAATCGAACGAAAACGTGGTGGTGCACCGCCCAAGCAGGATGATGACGATAATAAAATATGAAAAACATTACTTACTCTATGCAACGGTTGTAGAAATATTGGTAACCAGTTGGGCATGCAAAAGCAATGGTTTCTGGTTTAGACCACGCCATCCCAATTAAACCAATTAACAGCAACACAAAGACTATTTTTGCCAGCATTGTTATTGCTGTTGAGTGTGGACTGAGTTCAATTTGTATTGAAGACTGAAGCTCAGAAAAGATGTTACGCTATTTATAACAAGGTAAATGATTAGTAATAAAAATATACCTCTTAGACTAAAAATAGAAGCTTACCGTGTCACGAGTCGTAAACAGGAAAGCTTGTATATAATTACTGAAGTACTGGTCCTTACTAAGAATCATTATGTAAATATCTATATAATAACCTATTTATTCGAACCGAGTTTCTACTCCAAAAGTAGAAACTCTATAGACACGGGGTCTCCCCGGAGAAGCCATGGGGGCCTATTGCGTAACTCTGTTGACAGTTCAAGTGATGATCACTTGTTAACAATGTGCATCATTGAACTGTCAAACAGCTAGTTTCGTATTGCCTATCTTCAGTGACCAACTGCAGTGACGTCATTAGCCACTGATGCCTTTGATAGCCACCGTAACACGTTTTGACAGATGTTATTGTATCGATACTTTTAAAATTGCGATTGTGTAAGCTTTTGAAGCTGTATAATAGTCGATAAAATTTTAGAGTGGTCACAATAGGCACCGTAAATTTTTATAATTCACCACATTTCCACCGTAGTTTGTTAGTCACTAGTGTGATACGTAATACCAATTTTATGAAATTGTCAGTTGACAACTAAGTTTAGTGTGCAACGAATGCTAGTTGTCAACTGTTATTGAAAAAGTTAGCCAATAGCCCCCCTGGGCGTCGTCGGGTGCCGCGGAACGATTTCCGGCCACCGTGGGCGCAGGCTTGCGGACTTCGAGCAATGGGTAGCTCGCCAAACCCAGTTGATAGCGCTTGTGTTCCACGTGCGGCTCTAAGAGATGTCTGCCAGGGCTGTGGATTGTTCGAAGGAGATAACGTAATCCTCGCAAAAAAAAGGCGACTGAGGAAACACTGTGGGTTTTAGCCAGTAGAAGGCTGTCACTCCTTCCCGCTACACCCAGAGCGGGAGAAATCATTTTGATGATTTCACTTTTTTTTTTTGTAATGATATAAACCAGTGCTTGATTGTGGTAAGCAGTAATGCGATCGGTGATGGTATCCTATTCACTGTAGCCTTGCAGGCAAATTAATACACTAGTGCGCTTCATCATCAACGATTGCATCACTGCTTACCATCAGGTGGTATAGCAGTCCAGCACTAGTTTATATCATTTAAAAAAAACTCAGTAAAAATGTAAATAAAATACATCATTATATAAGTTAATATTTATTGACTGATCTAAAGCGCAGCGAAGGCCGCGATGACTAGTAACGCGGCACTGACGGCCATGTTGGATGCGCTGGAATCCGGCACCTTTTCCACCGGACCGATGATGTATTCATACATGTGGCCCAGCACCGCCTTCTTCACGGCTTCCAATTCTTCTGTCTCATTGGTTCCTGTTGGCCTGAAAATTATTTTATTTATTTTAGGAAACTCAACAGCTTATTAATTAAGTTACATGAGTTAAGAAGGCCCACCCCACTATCAGTTGGCTCGCCGTCCGACCGTCCGGTAACCGTCCGGACCGAGCCCAAGTCGTCGACGGCGCGTATTGTTCCACGAGCGCCTCAGGGAGATGTCAGCAAATCGTAGGGGCCCAGCAGGGTCGAAGCCTACTGGGGCCATGGGTAGTGTGAAAACGAAACCCGGGGCCCTGGGACGAAAGCAACGAAGGAACAGGAGTGGGTTTTTAGTCAGTAAAAGTCTGACACTATCCCTCGCTCCGCCCAAGAGCGAGATTTGTCATTAGATGATTTTCCCACCTAAAAAAAAAACCCCACTATCAGTAAACACTGTACACTGTATTAGGCATACAGTTATGTAAAAGTTACTAGCATGTAAAAGTAAGGTCTACACACACGCTGCACAGTAAAAGCGAGATGATGACAATTATCACTTAAATCAAATTGTAGTTTCAGTTATTAGGATGCGCTTAACTATTGAAATACTTATTTAATAATATTAAACTTTTATTACAGAAAGAAGATATGAAAATCGAACAAAAGTAAAATTGTGTGTAAAAGAAAGACATGATAAAAACAAAAAAAAAACACTCAAAAGTCAAATGTTATATTTTGAATGGTGTCTAAAACTATAAAAATCCAAAACTAGGTAGATATCTAATTATGGCTTTCTTTACAATAGAATAAAGCTATAATTTTTATATACCTATACAATTCTTCTGTACGTATGTTTGTCACCTACTCGTAACTCACCCTAAACGGCTTGACCGATTTGGATGCCATTTTGTGTGTATAGTTGAGTGGGTCTTTGAGTAGTTTGAAAATATGAGAGGACTCGGTAGGTAACAGAGTTTTCAGGCCTTAACTCTCTTTTTTTGCATTGCCTTTTCATCAAACATCGCGTTGGATTGCGTTAGATGAAGAAACAAGCTTTTAAACCATGCTCGATGTTGACGATAGGCGAGTGGAAAAGGACCCTCTTAACTTAACCTTACCAATATGTTTTCTGTTTCTTCGGATGTTATGGTTTTTAAACAAACAGTTATTGTTTTTTTACAGTCAAAAAGTTAAAAAAGTGAGTTAATGCTTAATGTTTTCTGTTCTAGTCACAGCACAGCTCACGATGCGTAGCTACGCAAAGCGTCTCAAGGGGACGGACATCATAATAGACGATAAGGAGAAGTTCCCAATGGGGGGACACACTCAAACTGACATAGCGCACTCACCACTGATCGCAAATTTAACACAGAGGAAAAAATAATTATTCGCCAATCCGTACTGTGCCCACGTGGTGGGTCTCTCGAATCACGAATCTCGTTCAGAAGTGATAACATTAAAGGCTGATAAATGCTCCTTACCTAATTGCCCTACAATGCGTCACACCCGGCACGACATACACGGGAGCGTTATGGTGAGCGTGGGTCTTATTAGGCCCCATGGGAGACCAGGGATCATGGCCCCCCGCGACCGACACCACGTTGTCTGGCAGGTGAGTGAGGCCTCCAAAGAATATGTTCGTGCGGTCAATGCCGGAGCGGAGCCTTGCTTCGTCGAAGCTGTAGAAAAAATATTAATTAATTTAAATCACATTTCAAGTTTGATGATATTTCAATCCACGTTTGGCCTACATTCTTTAGACCTTTTATTATCATTGAAATTCTACATCAATGATATGGCCAAACGAAAATGGACATATAATCAAATGTTAACGTGTAAACGATCTGGCCAGTTTTATTTGGCCATATCATGAAGTGATCAATTCTAAGATGACACGACATATACATATGGTGGTAGACCATGCCACCACGCCCAAGGAATCGGGAGTTACTGGATAAACTCCAGCCACCGAAGGCGTGAGCTTATAGACGACGAGTAATGGGTTGCTCGCTGTCCAGCCGTCCGGAAAAGGCTGAGCCCGAGTCGTCGAAGGCGCGTAGTAATCCACGCGCGCCTAAAAGAAATGTCAAACCGTTGACGCCCAGCAAGACCGATGCCCGTTAGGACCATGTGAACTTCTGAAAGGGAAACTGAAGGACACAGGAGGGTTTTACTCAGTAAAAGTCTGACATGCCCTCTCACTTCACCCTAGTGTGGAAGAAGTTATTCGATGATTTACCACCTCCTAAAAAAATAGTGGTCAACCTTTTTTATAGATCACAATATTGTTCTTTTTTTACCGTTTAGTATAATTCCATGGGATAATTTATCAATCTTCGCTCTTGCGAATTTGCAAAAGCTATTTAAATATAATATTAACAAGTCCCAAGTAAAGGTTTCATTTTATTGATAAACTTCCCACAGATGATAATCATTGGAATAGCACTAACATTAATTCTGTGTAAAATCAGACCCCCTTTAATTCGAGACTTTAAACATAACCAATAAACGTGGGTGGAATACACAACTATCTGTGTCTTTGAGAAATACGTGCGTATGGGTTTGTAAGGAAAATAGAGGAACACAAACTGTATACAAAACAGCTTAAAGTACAATTTACAATACTCTATACTGAGGAAAACAGTTATATAACCATTGATTCCGAAACTACTTAGTATATTGTGTCACAAAGGAAAATTTCATAAAATTAATTACCGTTGCCAACAACAGTACCTATAATAAGATCATACATTTATAACAACTAATCCGCGAATTAATGCGTAATGTGGTTAGAGTTTGTAACAAAATAAATACACAAATAATTATATATTATTATTAGTAATTAAAATTGATTCATATTGCGCGTTAAACCATATTTACAATAACAAACAAACAATTTAAAATATATACGTAAATATGTTATTTATATCGAGCAATCAAGTTTTCCTGTAAGCCTGTATATTTTATGCGTAGAATGTATACTACGCCAGCAACGCAAAGTCGAAGCTGGCTACGCACGGTTTACGCTTGCTACGATCTTTTACCCTTGAACTGTTACGCAAGGACACATCTGCACGAAAGTTCTACGACTGCTACGAACGGTCTACGCCTGCTACAAAAGATTTACGACTTCTACGAACGGTCTACGACTGCTACGAACGGTCTACGCCTGCTACAGACGGTCGATGTCGGCTACAAATGATCTACGACTGCCATGAACGGTCTACGCCAGCTATGAACGGTCTATGTACATACGCCTGCTACGAATGATCCTCGCCTGCTACAAAAGATCGACGACTGCTACGAACGATTTTACGACTGCTACGCGCGGTCTACAACTGCTCCAATAAGTCTACTCCTGCTACGCGCGGTCTACAACTGCTACAATCAGTCTACTGCTGCTACGCGCGGTCTACAACTGCTACAATCAGTCTACTCCTGCTACGCGTGGTCTACAACTGCTACAATCAGTCTACTCCTGCTACGCGCGGTCTACAACTGCTACAATCAGTCTACTCCTGCTACGCGCGGTCTACAACTGCTACAATTAGTCTACTCCTGCTACGCGCGGTCTACAACTGCTACAATCAGTCTAATCCTGCTACGCGCGGTCTACAACTGCTACAATCAGTCTACTCCTGCTACGCGCGGTCTACAACTGCTACAATCAGTCTACTCCTGCTACGCGCGGTCTACAACTGCTACAATCAGTCTACTCCTGCTACGCGCGGTCTACAACTGCTACAATCAGTCTACTCCTGCTATGCGCGGTCTACAACTGCTACAATCAGTCTACTCCTGCTACGCGCGGTCTACAACTGCTACAATCAGTCTACTGCTGCTACGCGCGGTCTACAACTGCTACAATCAGTCTACTCCTGCTACGCGTGGTCTACAACTGCTACAATCAGTCTACTCCTGCTACGCGTGGTCTACAACTGCTACAATCAGTCTACTCCTGCTACGCGCGGTCTACAACTGCTACAATCAGTCTACTCCTGCTACGCGCGGTCTACAACTGCTACAATCAGTCTACTCCTGCTACGCGCGGTCTACAACTGCTACAATCAGTCTACTCCTGCTACGCGCGGTCTACAACTGCTACAATCAGTCTACTCCTGCTACAATCAGTCTACTCCTGCTACGCGCGGTCTACAACTGCTACAATCAGTCTACTAGTGCTACGTGCGGTCTACAACTGCTACAATCAGTCTACTCCTGCTACGCGTGGTCTACAACTGCTACAATCAGTCTACTCCTGCTACAATCAGTCTACTCCTGCTACGCGCGGTCTACAACTGCTACAATCAGTCTACTCCTGCTACGCGCGGTCTACAACTGCTACAATCAGTCTACTCCTGCTACGCGCGGTCTACAACTGCTACAATCAGTCTACTCCTGCTACAATCAGTCTACTCCTGCTACGCGCGGTCTACAACTGCTACAATCAGTCTACTCCTGCTACGCGCGGTCTACAACTGCTACAATCAGTCTACTCCTGCTACGCGTGGTCTACAACTGCTACAATCAGTCTACTCCTGCTATGCGCGGTCTACAACTGCTACAATCAGTCTACTCCTGCTACAATCAGTCTACTCCTGCTACGCGCGGTCTACAACTGCTACAATCAGTCTACTCCTGCTACGCGCGGTCTACAACTGCTACAATCAGTCTACTCCTGCTACGCGTGGTCTATAACTGCTACAATCAGTCTACTCCTGCTACGCGCGATCTACAACTGCTACAATCAGTCTACTCCTGCTACGCGCGGTCTACAACTGCTACAATCAGTCTACTCCTGCTACAATCAGTCTACTCCTGCTACGCAAGGTCTACAACTGCTACAATCAGTCTACTCCTGCTACGCGCGGTCTACAACTGCTACAATCAGTCTACTCCTGCTACGCGTGGTCTACAACTGCTACAATCAGTCTACTCCTGCTACAATCAGTCTACTCCTGCTACGTGCGGTCTACAACTGCTACAATCAGTCTACTCCTGCTACGCGTGGTCTACAACTGCTACAATCAGTCTACTCCTGCTACGCGCGGTCTACAACTGCTACAATCAGTCTACTCCTGCTACGCGCGGTCTGCAACTGCTACAATCAGTCTACTCCTGCTACGCGCGGTCTACAACTGCTACAATCAGTCTACTCCTGCTACGCGCAGTCTACAACTGCTACAATCAGTCTACTCCTGCTACGCGCGGTCTACAACTGCTACAATCAGTCTACTCCTGCTACAATCAGTCTACTCCTGCTACGCGCGGTCTACAACTGCTACAATCAGTCTACTCCTGCTACAATCAGTCTACTCCTGCTACGCGCGGTCTACAACTGCTACAATCAGTCTACTCCTGCTACGCGCGGTCTACAACTGCTACAATCAGTCTACTCCTGCTACGCGCGGTCTACAACTGCTACAATCAGTATACTCCTGCTACGCGCGGTCTACAACTGCTACAATCAGTCTACTCCTGCTACAATCAGTCTACTCCTGCTACGCGCGGTCTACAACTGCTACAATCAGTCTACTCCTGCTACGCGCGGTCTACAACTGCTACAATCAGTCTACTCCTGCTACGAATGGTCTACGCCTGCTACGGACGGTCAATGCCAGCTACGCATGGTTACGAACGGCTATGACTATTACGAACGGCCTACGCCTGCTACACATAGTTTACGTTCGGCCTAGGCTTGCAACGCATGTTCTACGCTTTAACCCTTTTACCGACGTCGCTGCAGTCAACTGTGTACAGCAAAATAATTGAGGGTTGCTATAATTTTTTAAAGGCTTTGTTCGTTACTTGTCGCTTCTATTATTAAAGAGTTAGTAGTTTGTTACAATAATAACAATCGAAGTGTGTATAATAAGTAATTGTAATACAATCTGGGTAATTAATTATAAATAAATAATGGCATTTTAACTGAACAGTAACACGAAATGCACCGGTCAACGTAAATATGCATCCTATTTGTGTCTTCCACTCAAACTTTTACAATCGCTCTATTGAAACTTCTAAATTTCCCACAGAGTGGAAAATCGCTAACGTGGTACCTATTTTTAAGAAGGGAGAATCCAGCGATACTACTAACTATCGCCCTATATCTCTTCTTTCTATCTTTGCAAAGCTGTTTGAAGCGTTGGTTTGTCCTGTGCTATCTTCGCATGCTAATGTGCAGTTGGCCTCTGAACAGCACGGCTTCCGAGGAAGAAAATCTGCTACTACTAATTTAGTCCACTACATCAACGGCATTGCTAAATCTCTGGATTCCCGTATTCAGGTTGATTCCATCTACACAGATTTCAGCAGTGCTTTTGATAAAGTTAATCATAATATACTTTTAATGAAGCCGGAACATTTTGGCATAACCGGTCAACTACACAAATGGTTCGCCTCCTACTTGACGGGGCGAAAGCAGAGAGTGGTTGTGAGAGGATACGAATCATTCTTTTACTCTTCCACTTCCGGAGTACCACAAGGATCACACCTGGGGCCGATCTTAATTCTTATATTTGTAAACGACATAGTTCATGCAGTCCGACACAGCAAATGTTCCATGTTTGCAGACGATTTAAAACTGTACAAAGAAATTAAAACGGACTTGGACGCATCACTTCTTCAGAAAGATCTGGATGCAATACATGAATGGTGTCGGTTAAACATGATGACTCTTAACGTTAGTAAGTGCTATCACATGACTTTTACGCGTAACAAAAATGTAATACCTTCGTCTTATAGATTGAATGGAGTTTCTTTGCAAAAGGTTGATACTATCCGTGATTTAGGAGTCCAGCTCGACAGTAAACTTTCTTTCACTCATCACATCAACCAAATTGTATCCAAGGCTACAAAAATGGCAGGTTTTGTGAAGAGAACTTGCTCGGAATTTCGGTCCGTATCGACCCTGAAACTTCTCTTCAACACGTTTGTTAGAAGTGTACTGGATTACGCATCTCCGGCATGGAATCCTACATATCGCGTCCACGTTAATAGGATAGAACGTATACAGAGGGCTTTTACTAGGTATCTACGCTTCAGATATTCTAGTTGCGATCGGGCAACTAATTATCCACAAAGACTGAAACATTTTAATATGATAACTTTGGAACAACGTCGACGTTTCTCCGACCAAATATTTCTTTACAAAATTATTCATAGTCAGTCCGATGTCCCAGAGCTATTATCTGAAGTTAATATCACAGTGCCCTGGCGCACTAGAACTAGATATGTACGCAAAACAGATATACTTGCTTTGTCCTCATCGAGAACAAACCTTAGTCGCAGTGCCCCTATGAACCGATTTGTGGCTAATTATAATATAATCCACAAATGTCCACAATAGCAGCAATATTGACATTTTTGCCGACAGTTTTTACCAGTTCCGTAAGAATCTTATGACCCTTAATAATAATATAACATTTTGATCACGTTTATTGCAATCGTTTCCCGTATTTTAATCTCGCCTTAATTAAACCGAGTATTATTAATTATTTATTTTAATTCCATATGGTAGAGTATTTTTATTACAAATGTCAATTTAATTTTTATTTTTATTTCAATTTGTAACACAAAATGATAATTAGTTTATTTTAAAAGCACTATCACTAATTGTATGAAATTTTTATTTATGTGTAAGCTGTGTACTTCTTTAAGTGACAAGTTCACCATAATAACAGATATATAGGGTGACTGGTAATTAGTGTACGATACTTAAACACGTGATTGTGCTCATGATAACCAACAACTTTTACTATGGGAACAAATCTGAAATCGCGAAAAAAAATCAGCTGTTCAGTACATTTATGTTTGCCTAATGTACTGAACAGCTGATATTTTTTTCGCGATTTCGGCTTTGCCCCCATAATAAAAATTGTTTGTTATCATGAGCACAATCACGTGTTTAAGTATCGTACACTAATTGCCAGTCACCCTATATATGTAAACTATTTTTATGTCGAGAGCAGTGGTGGCCGAGCGGTAACGGCCCCGACTTACGAATTGTAGGACGCGGGTTCAAACCCAACCAGGCGCATTACTTTGTTTAATTTATTTCATCACCACTGCTCTCAATACGGTGAAGGAAAACATCGTGAGGAAACCGGCATGTCCTAGAACCAAAAATTCGAAGACATGTGACATCCACCAACCCGCACTGGGCCCGCGTGGTGGATTATGGCCCATTCCTTCTCTTAGAGAGGAGGCCTGAGTCCCAGCAGTGGGAACATTAAAAGGCTGATTATGCTTATGCTATGCTATTTTTATGTAATATGTAACTAGTGAATAAGTCGTTGGAGTACTTACCATAATATAAATAAATAAATAAATAAAAATAAATATTTTTTTTAGACACATAGAATAATCGAAAGTTTTATAATCAATATTTATAAAAACTAAATTCCAACAATATTATGCTAAATTTCAACTGAAATACTACCGTAACAGAGTGCTGTACTCAAATGAGTACAGCACTCATATAGGAACGCGGATTTATTTCCCCTTCTCTTTTCTAATTTTTATTTGGTTGCACTTTGATAGGAAAAGTATGGCGTTCAATGAGTTACTTGTTACAGTTCCATTTAAAATTAATTATGCATGTATTAGTTTTAGGGTGCCATTCGAACCTCGGCTATAGACTGCGGATGCAGGTAGCACACGCATGACACGCAGCCATTGGGCCTTTCAACGCTGCAACTGCCGATATGTGGTTGCCACTCCAGAAACTTTCGTATCCATCGACCGTTCTGCGAGCAATGTGCTCTGCCCACTGCCACTGAAGTTTAGCGATTAATCCATTTCCATTGCCCTTCGAGTGACTTTAATGTAGTTCATCGTAATATCATCATCATCCCATGATTATCAGACAGCTAAAAATATACAGGAACATTCACTAATATTAATCGGATCAGCCGTACTTACTAAGGTGAGTAGAAGTCCTTGCACATCTGATGGAAGTACTCCACGGGAACGACGTGCAGGAAGGGTTGGCGCGTGCTGTTGGTGGTCTGGTACCAGCCGAACTCCACGCACGTCTGGTACGTCCAGAGTCGCACTGGAAGCAATGGATGTAGGTCAGTTAATATTGACAACTTACATTTTGCCAACGGCTTTGTTAGCGGAAAAGTTTTCATAAAAACTTTAACATTTTAAGGGTTGTTTTGAAAAACTAATAATGACAATCTTGGGCAGTGGGGTCCGAGTGCTCATGCCCTTTTTAAAGAATTATCCAAACGGCTAGTTGACACTTCGCGTGACCAAAGGGCTGGCTTTTACCTCGGTCAGAGATTAAGTATTGCCATACAACGTGGCAATGCCGCCAGTCTTTTGGGCACACTTCCAGTCGACAGCGATGCGGAGGAATTTTTTGACGACATATTTTAAATAGGAGTTATCACTACATAGTATAAAAGAAAGTCGCTTTTCGTGTCTGTCTGTCTCTATGTATGCTTAGATCTTTAGAACTACGCAACGGATTTTGATGAGGTTTTTTTAAATAGATAGAGTGATTCAAGAGGAAGGTTTATGTGTATGATACACGTACAATTTAATAGAGGAACACTGATGATTTTAGAGGTTTCTAATGTGATGTCGTAAATAAACACATATTTTTGCGCTTACATTGCAAACGCTGGCTGAACCCTAAGAGATAGATCAAAATAATGTGCTACAGTATTGTACACCTTAAAAAGGCCTACAAAAAAGTCCGCGATGGTATATGCCTATCTTTTAGGTGCAACCCACAATAACCATTTTTTATCCTTTACTTTTTACGAGAAATAGTGGGTTATTTACGAAACGATTTTAAGCAATACAACATTAATCTCTATCCAATTAAGTACCTTAAATACATTGTGCATTTAATATAAATCAATATGGCCCTTTACAGCGTGTAATTTAAGTAAATATTTTCGAAGATATTACAGATTAAAATGCAGGGACATAGCGGTTGCGGTAAATAACTCGATTATTTCAAAGATTGATGCGTCGACGCAAATATACTACTCGGTTACTTCCAGATTGGTCCTATTTTTTTCATAATCCAGTTCTGATGACGTGAGTTTCATGAGGAATCGAGGGAACTCCTCAAATATTCTAGGGAACTATATAGTGATTTTGGTATTTTCATCGAGAACTAAATCATTTACAGTCAAAAAGTAAGATTTGATGAAGTGGAACTGATGAAGAAGACCAGAAATGGCTAACGGAACTTCATCCTCACATAGATATGAAGATAGTTAAGACACTATGACTGTAGCGATATCTATGGCGTCATATAAGAACTAATACTGCATCGCGCAATTAAAGTTCTCCGCCTCTTCGTTCTCTCTCTTTGCCCACCAGATATAACACCCGTCTGGCCGGAGAATCCTTCCTTTTCAACGGAGGTTTGCGGGACTTTACACTCTATTGCGCTTACCTTCAAAATGACAATACAAATAAATAAATGGTTCTGAATAGTTATGTTGAAAATGGTATTATTGAAGTGATCTGACGATGATGATGGAGCCGGAAGGTAGGCACTGGAGCTCCATAATTAATCAATGTAACCTAGCCATGTTTGGGCTTATTAGCATTGTGTGTTGTTTGGAGGTAGGCGGAGCAGAGAGTACAGTCCTGCAAACCTCCGTTGAAAAGGGAGGATCCTCCGACCAGACGGATGTTATGTCTGGTGGGCAACTGCCCGATAGATGATTTCGGGCTGTTCTATATGTACTAATCGCGCGGAGAACTTTAATTGCGCGATGCAGGATTAGTTCTTATGTGACGCCATAGATGTCGCTACATTCATAGTGTCTTAACTATTTTCATTGTGATATCTATGTGAGAGTGAAGTTCCGTTGGCCATTTCTGGTCTTCTTCATCAGTTCCACTTCATTAAATGTTATATAACGAAGAGAGAACAAAACTAATATAGAAACACAGACTTTCGAAATTAAAGATATCCGTGTGCACTTTTCAGTGTTTTTTTTTTATTGAAGTCGGTTGTATTTATTTTTTTGGAATAAGTTTTTTTATGCTATGACGTGATCAGCATTGCGAACCCGTGCGAAGCCGGGGCGGGTCGCTAGTTGTGTATATATTATGTAATTTTAATTAGTTAAGTGTTTTTATTTTTCTTGTTATATCGTATGTTCAAAATAAAAATTATTAGTATTCATTCACTGAAAAAATGACAATCTTTATTTAGAATTTGTGCCAAATATCAAGTTTATTAACCCAAGAAATAGAATCCTCCATACAATCTTTAAAACCCTCTAAATTGTTCTATTAGGAGTAGTTCTAAAAGCAAATAATGATGATCTTTATTATTCACTTAGGTTACTATATTACTACTTGTGCTAACTTTTAAGTATTTAGTTTATTAAATGTATCTCATTCTATTTATCACTTTTACTAAAACTAGAACTAACATCAAAACTAATAAATATTAACTAATAATAATTTAAACTTTTAAGTACATTAGTACACGGAATTAAAATTTGGGTGTGTAATATATGCCATAATAACAGATAATATATTATCACTTGAAATAACGTTCACATGATATAATTTTCATATGCTATAAAAACAAATAACCTAATTTCATGTGACCTAACACATACATTACATTACATTACATTTCATATAAACTTCTTTTAGTCTAATAACATTTAGTATATTGCTCTTTTTATATAACGTTCAGTTGACCTAATTTTCATATTTACTCATTTTCTGCCCAAATTCTGTAGTGAATAAGTAAATATCAGAACACATCATACTGTTATAATCTCATCTAACCCAAATGATTCACCAACCATAGAGGGGATCTGACGCAGGTATATATGAGGTGAATATGAAATAACAAAAAAACATATTAATTCGTATATAACTCATTATATCATTTCATCGTTATACTAAAAAAAATTATATTAAAAGAAATTAGGTCATGTGATCGTTAGAACTTTTGTTATTATGTCAAATGGTACGCACCCTTAAATTTTGCATACAAAAGAAATTCTCCATTTTCACCGCCCTCCCCAACTGGAGCGGCCCAGAAGGGCCGAAGCTTACTGGGGCCATGAGTTCGCTTCTGAAAGGAAAACCCGGGGTCCTGAACGCGAGGCAAACAAGAAACATACTCGTAGGATTGGGTTTTAGTTGGTAATAGTCTGACACGCCCTCCCTACGCGATGCTCCGTCCTAGAGCGAGAGAAGTCATTGGATGATTTCCCATCTAAGAAAAAAAACCCCTTAAATGTTTGATTTCCAAAAAGCCCTTCTTAATGCTCGCCTACGTCTTAAAAGGAAGCCTTGTTTTAGCTGTGCGTTGATATGTCAGTCATTCAGTTTCTCCTTTTATGAATAGTTGTGAGCACGGGTGCTGGAAGGGCGAGTCTTACTTTTGCTCTGGTATAGCCAGCTTGGCTATTGCACATCAGGCACATCCAGAATTGAACTAGAACCAGAAAATCTTGTTGCGTCTTTACAAACTACGCTTAGGGTGTTTTTATTATCGTGCGGTATTTTATCACGCATGCGGATGAGGGTCTGCTTCCCGATATCACGTCCCGCATCCGCACGCATTACAAGAAATACTTGTATGAAAAGGACATTTGCGGGGGCTACGCGTGCGGAGCAATCCCGCAGGCGTGATGAAATCCGCACGATTGAACGACGAAATTGTCTTGTTTGAGGAGTTTCCTTTTTCAGTCCTCCACTCAGGTTCAAAATAAATTATTACACTCTCTTGGCTTTTCCTAAGAGACCTGTGCATTTCTCGGGATATACCTAATGGTTATGATTTTCATCGTTACTGAATTTTTTTTTCTAATTCGACCAGCACTTTCAGAGGAAACCCTATGAAAAATAAAACAGTTTTAGCTCTCTGTTATATTTAGAGGTATATTTATATTACTTTCGCATCTAGGAGAATGTGGTGCAGCCCAGTGGTAATGACTCCGAATTGTCAGTAGTACATCGCGGGTACATACCCTGGCCGTTTTACTTTGTGTAATTTATTTCATCACCGCTACTCTCAAAACGGTAAAAGAAAATATCGTGAGGAAACCGGAATCTAGAAGCAAAAATTCCAAGACTAGAGCCAGCCTGGTGACCTAAGTGTCCAAGTCCAAGCAGGGGCGATCTAATATGACGCCGCATCCAGCCGCTACCACCTTAATCAGGTCATTAGTCTACCTTCTGGTTGGCAGCACATAGGAACAGTGGCTGATGTGTTTACAGTCGCGTGTTCTATTCTCGCCCGAAAATAAATACAGTTTAAAGTAGGTTTTCCGTGACTATTTGTGTTCAGGAAAATATATTACCTATCATGTTGGTTTATTAATTGTGGTAAAGTTATTATTAAGTACTGAAACTAAATCGCCATATTGGATTCAAAACAATTAATAATATATTCCACAACTACCACACAACGCCATCTAGTCCCAAGCTAAGCAGAGCTTGTGTTATGGGTAACAACTGATAAACATACTTACATATTTCTAAATACATACATATATAGATAAATTACACCCAGACACAGAACAAATGATCGTGCTCATCACACAAACATTTATCCTGGGTGGGAATCGAACCCACGACCTCCGGCATAGCAGTCAGGGCCACTAACCACTAGACCAACAGGCCAGTCTAAACTTGGTGAAATTGGTGACGCATCACTAAATTCATTAATGTTACGGACGTTCATGATTGTTTGAAACTGCCGATTTTGTTTTCAAATACACGTCCTCCCCTTGCGTGGGTCAGGCTATCCTGTAAAACGTTAATCACGTAAAAGGGTAACTAAAGAAATACGGGTGGGTTTTAGTCAATGAAAGTCTGACACTCCCTCGCGCTCCACTCAGAGCGCAAAAAGTCATTCGAAGGTTTACCAAGTAAATAAAAAAAAACTGGAATTTACCCAGTTTTTTTTATTTAGCGATTTGTGATTTTATTTAGTGATTTTGCGAGTTGGACTCGCGCACTGAGGGTTACGTACCAACTTACCTACGTAAATAGTTAAATTCCCGAATGTGTCTCGAAGATTATTCCGAATCGCAAAAAAGATTTTTTGGTGACGTAACAAAAAAATTACTGTTTTCTGGTTTGTTCCTGTGCTATAAAACTTTGCATTATGCCAAATTTCAAAATTATGGGTCAACGAGAAGTACCCTATAAATTTTAATTCCCTTGAGAGTGTCGAAATACACGTTTTTTGCCACATAAACGGCCGTATCTTTTTTTTCGTTAACTTAGAAGTTCGATTTTTTCACAGCTTCAAGGTATTGCAGATTTAAGTATATGGTTTTAATTTCAACTCGATACCTCCACGCGTTCCCGAGATAAAGGGTCTTGACAGACAGACAGACTCGACAGACAGACAGACGGACCGCAAAGTGATCCTACAAGGGTTCCGTTTTTTCCTTTTGAGGTACGGACCCCGTACCTTAAAAAAGTAAGGGGTTCAATTGAGAATTAAGACTTTTTTAACCAATACAACAGATAACGTACGTTTGACAATTTCTTACATTAATTATAAAATAATTTTCGTTCTAGAAACTCACACTCAAGGCTCTTAATAAATTAGTGCGCCCCACCATCAACGATTGCATAACTGCTTACCATCAGGTGGGATCACAGTCAAGCACTAGTTTATATAAAAAATAAACGGGTTCTTGTTGCTTAGATGATTTTTCACAGGTTTTGACTACGTTAGGCGAAGCTTTGTGTGTATGTTTGTTTGTTATTTCTTTACGCTCAAACGGAAAAATTGATTTGGATAAAAGAATATAATAGATCATTTACAAGTTGAAAAAACGTTACATAAAACAGGTAATATAAAAAACTTTTAATTGGAACAATTTTTTTTCTTAAAAACATAGTCTGTTTCACGCATACAGTACACAGTACGCATTTAAAATAAAAAAGGGAGTCACTTTTATAGTTTCATACACACTTCCATTTTTTCGCAAGGATTCCTACATTTCCCTACTCCCGAGAGGGTAGTTATGAGTTGTTAAATAATGCAGGCGGAGACAGGGCCGCAGACATCTGCAAATCAAACGTCGAGAGAAGTCGGGAGGCGACGACATGCCGGCGACGAGGGACCACATACAGACGGAGAGTTCGGTCAACTGGCTTCACGAAGACAGTCTTTTGCATTCAACAATTTCATCTAACTTCTAGAAAGAGATCAATCGTCGACTTCGACTCGGCTGGACAGCGTTCGGGAAGCTGCGCGGTATCTTCTCGTCCATATACCACAGTGTCTCAAGACGAAAGTCTATGACCAGCGCATACTGCCAGTGATGATATATGGCTTCGAAATGTGGTCGCTTACAATGGGCTTCATCAGAAGACTTAAAGTCACCCAAAGGGCAATTGAAAGGGCTTTGCTCGGAGTTTCCTTTCGTGATCGAATCAGGAATGAGGATATCCGCAGGAGAACCAAGGTTACTGACGTAGCACGAAGAATCGCCAAACTGAAGTGGCAATGAGCAGGGCATATTGCTCACAGAACGGATGACCATTGGGGCCGAAAGGTTCTGGAATGGCGACCACGTACCGGAAGACGTAGCGTTGGAAGGCCTTCCATAAGGTGGACCGATGGATGCGAGACGCACAAGACCGTTCATTATGGCGACACTTGGGGGAGGTCTATGTCCAACAGTGGACTTTCTTTCGGCTGAAATGATGATGATGATGATGGTACTAGGACATATGTGTTTCGTATTTTGTAAGATTGTAATATTAAGTATTTAACCTATGGGCTTTTGTTCATCATCATCATGTTCCAACGCTACGTCTTCCAGTACGGGGTCGTCACTCCTGAAACCTTCGGCTACAAGGACCATCTGCTCTGCGAGCAATGTGCCCTGCCCACTGCCACTTAAGTTTGACAATTCTTCGGGCTATGTCAGCCATTGTTGGCTAACAATAAATAAATAATAATAAATAATACCCTGTTGGTCCCCTGTGTAGGCGGGGACCTAAACAGGGGACCAACAGGTTCTTTATTTGATTCTGTTTGTTTGAATGAGGAACCAAAGAGAGAGGGGTTTCATATCTAGGTCGAGCCGCGGAGTTTTTCACAAACTTTTTTTTTTACAAACTTCAGTTTCTGCTTGGAGTCTAGATATCTATATTCCCGGTCAGCATAAGACTCGTTCCCTTATATATAGGAAAAATATAAGTAGCCCGTTATCCCCGATTTCTGATTTAAGCATTTGAAGTTAAGTATTTCTCAAACTCTAGCCTAAAAAGCTGTCAAAATTTTGCATTTAAGTCTCTAAACTCATAATACTCAATTCGGAAACCCACCCCTGGTCTTCCTTCATTCATCTATTTTTAATAATGTCTTACGTCATGTTCGTAATTTCATCCTTCCTCCCCCAACAAGTCGTACATCCCACCTACCCGTATCCCTCCACAGTCTGGTGCATAATCTGTGTGCTCGACAATTAGCATGCCATCTACAATGCAGATGCGGCCTTACAACAATAACCTATTCATCGAGGAGGCTGCGAAAATGCTGAGTTGCTACTGCGTCTGGGTTCCTGGTAAATACTGGTGTGGTAGTAGGTACTCAGAACTACGTAGCAGATGGTTATTCGCATTACTTTTAACAAAAAGATAGAATTTTTTTGGAACCTTTATGATACTACAATTTTAATTTGTATTTTTGTCCTTTTTTTATTTGATATCCTATTTATTAATGATAATATTTTGACATTTTAATATTTTGTAATAAATATTCACATTATCTTGACTGTAATAATGAAACCAGTTCTATGCACTAATGTTACTCTACAATGTGACTATGCTCAATTGTACCTGCCATTAATGTAATTTAAATACATGTTTGCATGACTTAAAAGTCGAATACAGTGAAACCATTTGACAGTATTACCTTATTGTACCTGTATTCTAGCAAATAAATCATTCATTCATTCACGTATATTGCCTAATGTAGGTGTAATAACAATACAATCTCTTGGTTACGAGTTCCTATGTCGTTTAAGTACCTACATTAAAAAAATACTATACCTAAAATACCTTTTCAAATCCGCTGTTGGCTGTCAACAAGGTGATTCCCTCGGGCCAGAGATCTTCAGTTTGGCCATTCACCCAATTAATCGACTAAAATTAAAGTTAAATTCCAAATTCAACGTTTGGTATCTTGATGACGGAACCCTAGGAGGCGATGCAGATACAGTTTTAAATGGTTTACATTTCATACAAAATCAACTCCACTCTGACTTGATCTGAACCTTTCAAAATGTGAACTATTCTTATTCGACAGTACCGACAGACAACTAACTCTTTCCTAATTTAACACAATAGCCCCAGAAATTAAAATGATTGAAAAACCTCTCTTCGTCTCCTTAGGTCTCCTATTTTTTAAAATATGGCGTCAAAAAACTCTTCCATATCGTTGTCGACTGGTAATGTGCACAAAAGACGGGCGGCATTGCCACGCTGTATGGCAATGCTTAACCTCTGTCTAAGGTAAAAGCCAGCCTTTGGGTCACGCGAAGTGTCAACAAGATTTCGATATTATTTTCATAGTTAGTATTCTACTTTGGATATTTTTAGTTAAGTTTTCCATGCATATCCCTTAGCTAATGTCATGGCCGCCGGCCCCCCGAACAATCTACTTATTATGTAAATCTGCGACTGTCTCAGACGCAGATAATTGCTATTTCCTTACTCAAGATCTGATTCATCTTATTCTGCAGAATGCTTGCTCCTAGCTGTTTTGTATAATTCTTTAATGGATGCCGGAGAATTTGAGATGAGGGTAAGAGGCTGTTTATGAATTTAAAATGTTAAGAAGAAAATAAGTCGTTCTAATTTTTTTGTTTTTTTTTCTTCAGTGGGAAATAGCCTTACCAGTGTTAAAATGTCAAGCGTGCGAGTGAGAAAGATAAAGCGAAAGACAGTAAATATATATATATGTATTATTTCTTCCAGCCAGCGTCTGATACTGTGATTATTTATTGATAACATAATGCAGAAGCATCGGTTAAAAGTGTTTCACAAGTTGCTTAGGTATACAGGGTGTCTTTGACATCGACGCACGAACGAATACCTCGGATCCAGTACATGATTCTGGACCCCCCACTGGTGGAATTGTTCGTCGGCTTTTTCCTATTTTTTTTTAAATCTTTTTTTTTTTAATTTAAACTGTATAAAATCGATAATCTAACATTTTTAGTGGAAAAAATGAATGAATTATTTTTAAAATTAAAAATGTCATCGGGGTTGATAAGAATAACGATATTATCTACCCCGATGACTCTACTGTAGCACTCTTTTTTCAATAACAAAAATATTAAATAGGTATTTCTCTTCTAATGAAAGAAGTAACCTAATGGTTACTTCTTCGCTAGCGTGCTTCATCGTCGGCCACATCATCGCTTACCATCAGGTAAGATAGTGATCAAACGCGGGCTTCTCAATAATAGTATAATTATTAAAAATTATAAGTAGGTACCTACAGATATTCCGACTTCTATAAATATAGTGTTTACAGTACGTTTCAATTAATATGTTGTTTCACTATTTTTACATTAATTAGTGTCACAATTAATTCCAGGCTAAGACCTCATGCACTGTTTGTGATTACACATAATTATTATTAGAACTGCAGTAAAGTATTGCTATTAATTATTTTTTCTCTTTATTTTTTGTTAGGGACTTTTATACGAATGTACATGCCAGTCCCATTGGACATTATAATAGTAATAAGGTATTTACCTATTATATATCTATTTATACCTATTTTACCTCATATAGTAAATCGTAACAGCGCAAACTTAATTAAGCAGCCTCTGAGTTAGGTGTCGACAAAATATGATGAAAAATTCCAACATCGTACATGTTTGTACCTAGCTCTTTATACAATTCTTCTCTTGCAGATTGAAATCTGACACATTCCGTCAACAGATGTATAACATCTTCTACTGTGCCACACTCCTCACAATTTGGTGAATTAGTTTTTTTCATTAAAAATGCAAACTTATTGAGTGGCATGTGTCCAGATCTCAGTCTGTGAGCCGTTACTAATAGCTTTCTGCTGAAAATTGCTTTAATTAAAATTTTAGATCGAAGTTGAATATAGATATTACTCAATAGTTAATAATAAGTCTCCAATGTGTCCATACAGTTTCTTGCACATTCTCCTCCATAGAGATATAGACGATTTCTATGACCGACTGATTTCTTGACAATTCAAAAGTGGCCTTAATGGTTTATTTGAATGATTGTTTTTTATTTGATTTATTTTGGATAATTTTGTCATGCGAGCGAAGTTGTCGACTCAACAGACAAGTTATTTATATTATTTACAAGTCAGTTGTACCCGCTAACACGGTTATAACTCACTTTACAAAAATTGATGACAGTTTTTTCGAGAGACCATATATTTTGGTCCTATTTATACCGAACGTCTGGTTCTTCTTACAAGTAGTCACTGGTAGCGAAACCATAGCGCGATCTAATTCGACGCCAACGCCATCTAGGGAAGGGTGGTGTCAACTTTTATTTATTGGGTTAGTTATTTTGGATTCGGTTGAGAATGGATTTTTTTATGAGTATCTATCGTTATATCTATTTTGTTTGTATTTGAATAAAACTTGCAGTTCGAATAGGTGACATTACAACCGCTGGTAAACTGGAAATTACAATAGTGACCGATTAGGTGATGATTAGCTACCATCTCCGTGTAGCTAGTTACATCATACTAGGGAACATGCTGGGTAGAAGAGTAACGTATCTACTTACTAGTAGACTTGCAGACGTCGAAGCTTGTTTTCCGTTGGTTATCTACCACCTGCGTATAACTGGCTACAATATAATAAGGAACACGCTAGGCAGATGAGTGACGAATCTACTTACTAGTAGACTCGTAGGTGTCGAACCTGATGTTACAATGGATGATTACCATCTCCGGGTGTAACTGGCTACAACATAGAAAGGAACTTGCTAGGCAGATGAGTAACGTAGGTACTTATCTACTTACTAGTAGACTCAGAGGCGTCAAAGCTGGTAATCCAATGGTTGGTTACCGTTGCCTTACTAACACGTGTAGTTCGCTATAGCATACTAGGGAACACGCTAGGCAGATGGGTGACGTATCTACTTACTAGTAGACTCGGTAGGTATCAAAGCTGGTGGTTGGCTTGGTAGCCAACTACAGAACATAAGCACACACACATTCACAGAGGTGGTCCTCTGTGTAGTCGATTCTAACATAGTTGGGAACACGTTAAGCAGATGAGTAACGTATCTACTTACTTGTAGACTCGTAGGCGTCGAAGCTGGTGTTGCGATGGTTGGCTACCACCTGCGCGTAGCGGGTCTCGATGCAAGGCTCGTTCCCAGGGTACGACGTGATGTAGTTAGCTAGTCGCTGGACGTGGCTAGCTGGAGAGATAATAAGATTTTGGTAACATTTAATACATTATTTTGGACCCTTATCACCTGGGGATACAAAAAATGGTCTACAACCTATTTTTAGATCTACCAAATGCACACAAAAAAAATAAATAAAAATCTGTCAAGTTGTTTCGGTGGAGTTTGATAACAATTACTGTGGCACGAAATTTTTATATATTAGATTTACTTTCATAAATAATTAGACATGTAATATATACTACTATAAATCTGTAGAAGTTTTTAGTTGTGCACGCATCACGTAAAATGTACGTAATCGATATAGATAACATTTATACATTAACATTGTGTGTATAAATACCGGCATGGATCTTTAGCGTTGACTTCCACTTGCGCAGAAATGAAATATCGGGTCTCTTTAGTGGTATGAAGTGAGACGCGGGGGCGGGCAATGCAATCCTTGTACAGTGATTGGCTCGCCGATGTTTACGATGCGCAAAGCGATCCCCACTTTTTCGCCGAGCGCTAAAGATTCGTGCCGGTATTTGTAACCTGATATAATATTTAGGCTTTGCTTCATCCCAATTGGTTGACTGTATCGAAAGATATACTACATTCATTGACTATTAGGCGGCACGAAGTTTGTCGGGTCAGCTAATATTAAGTAAATGGCTAAAGTTTAAAAAAAGGTTAGGTGCAGACCAAAACAAAACCCGACATTAATACGTATTAAAAATTGATCTCATAATAAAAAGTCATATTAAATTTTAGATATTTAATTATGAATATGTTTATTTTTTTTTGGCACAATAATAATAATATTTTACAACTTTCCTACCTATTACAGATAAATTACGCCCAGACACAGAACAAATGATCGTGCTCATCACACAAACAATCATCTTGGGTGGGAATTGAACCCACGACCTCACTCAGCATAGCAGTCAGGGACACTAACCACTAGACCAACAGGCCAGTCTTATTGTAAAGTCCGTGCACAGTTATTTAATACCTACTTTAAAAGTTAAAATGAAAATATAATGATATTAACTTTATTTCATTCCTGCAAGTAGAAATTTCATTGATAAGGAGAACTATCTCTCGCACGTTACAAACTGAAAGATTTTTGAAAAACTTTAACAATTACAAGACCTTGATACTCACCGACACTGGTATCATTGAGCACTGTACAGGCTTTGGGTATGTCTCCAGGAGAGGCGCCCTGCACCAGCCCAGCGAACGTCTCCGTGATGCCGTACCAAAAGAATGTGGCCACATCCAGGGGAGTTCCGGCTTGGATTTGCGTGCAGGTTCTAGGAAATAAAAAGTTACAGATTTTGATTTGATTTTGATGGATGAACTGTATAAAATAGTAAGTATATGAAGGACAGGGCAGAAAAAAATAGTTAAATTTTGATACAAGTGAAAGAAAGAAAGAAAGAAAAAGAATTTATTTGGTACAGCACAAGGCACAAACACAATATAGGTAAACACGAAACAAAAATAAAAACAAGAAGCAAAAAAAATGTAGTTGTGTGCCTCACGGCTGCACCAAAATAGGTCCAGTTCAGCATGAATGTCAGACAACTAGTGCCTGACGCTGGTTTTCAACTGAACCTGTGGTTGTGACGCAACGGACGTAAAACAGTTTTGGAGTGTAATATATATATATGTATCGGTGATGCATACTTAATAATATAAACCATCAAAATAATGTTGCGTTAATTATAATAAATATGTGTAAGATAATGTGTTTGTTAAAAGTGTAAAAAATAAATAATAGACGAATAAAACAAAATGCAACGACAGAGAGAAAACAAAAAAGAAAAAACGGTAGAATAAAGATACAAAATGTGGGTAGATGGAAGATAAATCTCGAACGAGTTAGGATGCAATCGGTGTATTTACTCATTCCCCCCACACCAGTGCGCTGCATGCAGCTGTGCGCGGATGAGCGATTATGAACGCGTTTTCTCAGTTTGTCCAATCTTGCTGCGAGTTGCATTGACGGTGCATTAAAAAATATACACATGTTATAAAAGTGAATGCAGAGTTGTGCATAGGATATTTTACAGATAAAAAAGACTACAAGTACGGAAGGTAAGTGCAAATTTAATAATTGGTATAATCATAATAATTCAAAATTATATATTGAGGAACGATGTCATTTAATTAAAATCTGTGGTACATTATCTAAATTTCCATTTGATTTTTCAGTAATGTTCCAAAATGGAGATGTACTTTCGGACTAGCCACCTTGAGACTCCAACATTAATATATATATAACGCCAGGCTCCCTGTGAAAGGCGAATGGAAATGAAAGGCGCCATCCGGACTGTGCGCGCCTGTCGCAAGCAAGTAGGCCAGAAACAGTGGGTACGTTGAGAAGAAATTGTTTTAAATATTAAGAAGTTAAAAAAATAGTGTAAGTAATGTGCTGCTTTGTATTTTACAGGTCTCATACCCGCGACAGGACGCCACGCCGCCGTGGACAACATAACAGCTCCCTCCTTGCCGAGGGACAGGGAACCCGAGGAGACCTAGTGTGAGCAACTCCCACCATTATGTAACAGCACCTAATTAATTGTCCTTACTTGTAACACCAAATGATGAACATCAAGCACTAAAAAGTATTATCAGTCAAGACAGGCACGCGGGTACTTTATATAATTGAGGTATTTTGTGCCACCATATCCAGCTTTCGTTGTGCATCGATCAGGTACTGTCGCAAGCGTCTTCTAAACGTTCCCATCGTGTTTGTCACTCTAATAGGTGGCGGGAGGTTATTCCACACTTTGGAAGCTGAATAACGAAAGTGGAGAAAGTTTGTTATTGCGTCCGAGGCGGCATTCGCTCGAGCCGTAGGCGAGGGTGTTATGGAGCCAAAGACTGCAGTGACAAATTTCTACGTATATCAAACGACGTTTTTCAATAGACTTACGAAGACATAAATATAAAAACAAGAACTTTTTACAAAAAAAGAAAATACTACCGACTTCAATGTAAAAAAAACACTGAAAGTGCAAAATAACTTTAATTTCGGAAGTCGGTGTTTCTATAATAGTTTTGTCTCTTCGTTATTTACACCGACTTCCGAAATTAAAGTTATTTTGCACTTTATAATACCAAACACGGCTAGATTAAATTAATTTATTACAGAGTTCCGGTGCCTAACTTCAGGCTTCATCATCAGATTAGTTCGATATATTCCCCCTCTTTTTTCAGTCAGTCATCGACTACAAGTATAAATAAAGCAATTTTACTTGTTACGACAGTTCTGCTGTGATCCTATGATAAGTTCTGTTCCATATATTCGAAGTTCATCATCAGATCAGGGAGATAAAAAAAAAATTCAAAATCGGTCCACAATGGACCGAGAAATCGGTAAACATAAATAAAAAAAAATACATTCAGCTGAACATAGAAACTCCTCCTTATTGAAGTCGGTTGAAAAGGGGGTTGACGCGCGACACATGGGGGGTCAACGCGCGCCCAGCCTGATACGATAAATGAAATAAAATTGTAGCAGTGCATGGCATGCGCACTTTTCCGCACTAGTGCGAAAACAGTGACTTGCGTGCCTAAAAGCAGTCGGGTTATGAGCGGATTTTCAAGTAAGTGTCTTGAAAAATATTTTTCTTTCACTTAAGCCTACATGGGCACTTATAAAACGTCAGAAGCTAGTGCACGGTTCCAATTCGTCGTTTTCTATGGAGATGAATCGGAGAGAAACTACATAAAATGATGACTTAGCAACAGAAGCTATTTAGTTCTCAAAACATAATTATTATATAGGTAAGTTCCCTACGAAGGTATAAATCTGAACAATAAAAATCCAGATTTATGAGCTGCAGTTAATTATTGCAAATTATTTTCCTGCCAACATGTGGCGACATCTAGTCCCACACATACGAACTAAAGTACTACTCCTAGCTTTTTTTAACGAAGACTAGGTACAGACAAGCTGAGGATCAAACCCAAGACTCCATATTATTTTATCAGTTACGATTGGAAGTGAAGCAACAAATTGTTATGTTTCTCCTTTGGAAAGAAATTTTATATTATGCGTGTGTAGTGACAACAAATCGGCCGTGTACCGTAGTCGTTTACAACGTAGTTCTAAAGTGACTGGGCAGATGTCGCTACTCGATTATAAGAACAAAAACAAGCGAACTTTTTCATTTGTCCATCATTTTCAATTCTGAAGAAGAAGCTGAAGCCCTACCACAAGCTCTTAACGTGACCCATTTTACGACCTAAACTGAACTGTTAAAGGAATGGAGCCTCTTTTTTATTCGAGTTGACTACGAGTGCTCATCTACGAGGTATAGCTATCGTACAAATGCGAGATATCTCGTGCTTAGGCACCAACTATAGTAATACTTAGAGGCCATCTACGGCCATAGCGGTTCTACGATATATCTCGTATGTGGCGTTTGAGAAAAAATCATCTAGATAGGTATCTCGTAGTTGGCATTCAATGCAGGGGCGTAGCTACCGCCTTATCAGCCGTATCAATGTTACGGGGCCCCTAAGCTGCAGGAGCCCCGTATAAAAATTCGAAACATGCTATCCACAACCTTCAATTCTCTTATTGATGAGAGATGCGTATTTAATGAATATAATTACTTAAATGATTGCATGTCCCATTTTTATACCTCCGTTCGTTCTAGCATTCTGTATAAGATCACAATAAAAACTTAACCTCTCTTCTATTCCAGAATACTCCAATAAACGAGGTCATCGGTCTGAGTCTTACATGGACGTAGAATAGAATCGTTTTGTTTATTTCTGAGTACATGATATATGAAGATCTTAATATTAGACGGAATTACATATACTACCTTTGCCGGTGTAGAAATATTAAATGAGTATCTATTTTCCAAATTCACATAATTATAGTTCATATGCAATATTTAATTAATAATAGTGGCAGTTTTTAAATCAATATGAGTAACTTTATGGACAACGTTATCTATCCAGTTAGTCTGGTCATCTCTATCGTGGCCTATCGCGACTGTATTTCATATCTCTGTGCTACTAGGGCCTACGGTGTAAAAAAGAACCTCAATATCTAACTTTTGATATGGGGCCACTTTGGGACTAGTTACGCCACTGATTCAATGTGTTGACTATGTTGACTTTAGCTTCCATTTTAATTTAAAACAAATGAACATCAACATTATTAGGTAGGTACTACCTACTTTTACTAGCCCGGTTTTTAAACAACATTCTGTCTTTCGAGTTTCTGACTATCTGTAACAACTTCCAAAGAGATATAGTCATAGTGTTTGCGTGTGTGTGTAGTTACAAGCCAGGAAATCTGACATAAGTCTTGCTACAGGGAATTTGTTATCCAGTTACTGGGTTCTGAAGGTCAGATAGACAGGTGCTCCATCTAAAATCCACCATGATTGAAAAAAAGGCTGATTGATTGATTATAATATATAATATTCCACAACTATCACATAACGCCGTCTAGTCCCAAGCTAAGCAGAGCTTGTGTTATGGGTACTAGACAACTGATAATCATACTTATATATTTCTAAATACATACATATATAGATAACTTACACCCAGACACAGAACATATGATCGTGCTCATCACACAAACATTTGTCCTGGGTGGGAATCGAACCCACGACCTCCGGCATAGCTGTCAGAGCCACTAACCACTAGACCAACAGGCCAGTCAAATTTTTTCGAGTTTGAATTTGTATTCAGTCTAGCTTGGCACAGTGGTGCAGCGATTGGCAGCAGCTGCGTGTCGTGGGTTCGATTCTCGTACGAAACAAATATTTGTATGGCCTGAAGATAGGTGTTACATAGGTCGAGCATCTCTTTGTGAACACACCCACGATGCAGGAGTATACCTAGTGTGGAGCAAGGTTTTTTTTTTAAAAAAAGAATCTTTTATTAGAAGTCTACTAACTTGAACATCTCGGAGACCTGGGCGGGTCCCCCGGTACTGCCCAGCAGTTGCACCAGCTGTCTCATCCCTTCCTCAATGTTGTTGAGGCAGGTCTCTCCTCCCTGCTCGCGGATAGCCTCTGCTACTACCTCTAGATATTCTGGAAATAGTAGTTAATATTCAAGTTAGTCATCTTGGCAGGTCGCTTGGAATCTGCTGGATGAGAATTGCCGAAAATCGTTTAAAATTGAAGAAGCCTATGGCCAGCCTATACTGGACGCCGCCTCAAGTGCGCTGCAAATTTGACGGTAAACTGGATCATGTGCAGTGGCGGATTAAACCATCGAGGGGCTTGTAGCAAATTCGACCAAGAGACCCCTTTTTTAGATACATATTTAGTTCAATTATTTTCATTCGTATTCTCAATGGAGCCTTGAGAATAAGAATGAGAATAATTATGTCAGATTTTTAGGGTACTAATCGAACTACATATTATGTGTGTACCTATGTGTAAATTACAATGGAGACCTTTTAACACCGTGGATTTTAAAATACGTGAAAAGTATGGGAGAATTCTAAGAGATCTTCCATTCTGTAGGCTTTTACTTGGAGAAAAGCCTGAGGTAAATTGGTTATCACATTCAAAGAAATCAGCTGGATTTCAATGTTATATACTTTGACTAGATTTTTTTTTTGCGGTCATGTGCGTAATCCCCGAACGCGCGCCGCCTGTAGCATAATATGCTACTCTTACTACATAGCTAATCCGTCACTGATCGTGTGTGGCGTTTTTTTAGAGAGTAGTACCTAACAGTTAGCATGTTTGGAGGTATGTAGAACAGAGTGTAAAGTCTCGCAAACCTCCATTAAAAAGGAAGGATCCTCCGGCCAGACGGGTGTTATGTCTGGTGGGCAACTGCCCGATAGATGATTTTGGGCGGTTCTATATGTTCTAATCGCGTGGAGAACTTTAATTGCGTGATGCAGGATTAGTTCTTATGTGACGCCATAGATGTCGCTACACATGTTAGTAATCGAAGTTGGTCATAATTATCTGTGCCTTAGTCATGGAACCTACATAAAAACTAAATGAATATAATCCTATCAAACAAACCTTTAATAAACATCAGCAGCAAATTTATTTATTTATTAAACACTATGCACAAAAGTACAACGGCGGGCTTAATGCCTTAGGCATTTTCTACCAGTCAACCTTAGGGTGACGCAGAGATAAATAATGGTAGGTGCAATAAAAGAGAGAGAAAAGGCGAATAGGTACAAGAATAGTAAATGAATAGATCTATCGATAAAGAGTAGATTGTCTGAACCCTCGGGGGATGAAGAGGATAAAATAAATTACTTGCTAATCGCGTAAACGACTGCACTTGATTACGAGAACTGGTCCCTCAGGTGTTGAGCTTGCGTTTTTATTTGGAAGGTACAGGTTTTTTCCTTAAGTTAAAGAAAATTCTTTAAGTCAACTAGGTATTTAAAGATATGTTTGTTGCAAAAACGCTATCAATAAGGCATTTGATTGTTCTGACCAAACTTATTGTCGGGGACTGACCGTGAGCGAGCGTTACGCAGTTTATCGCTTTTTATTAGAAATAATATACTAGCTTTTGCCCGCGACTTCGTCCGCGTATAAGTCGAAAATGGTTCTATTACGTTTTTTTGACTGATTTTGTTTTATTATAATCAATAGCTCTTGTCCAGAACTTCGTTGGCGTAGAAGTTGGAAATATGTCTAAAGTCTGTACATTAGAAGGCTGTTTTAGGTGCATCACGCTATTTTATGTAAGAGTTGAAATATAGAACCTTTTGTAAAAGTACTGGGTCTTATAATATTATTATTATGTAGGGACTAAGTAGTATGGCATTTATGCTGAACTGGACCTATTTTGGTGCAGCCGTGAGGCACACAACTCAATTTTTACAGCTTCTGTTTTTTTTTATTTTATTTTTTTTGTTTCGTGTTACCTAATATTATGTTTGTGCCTTGTGCTGTACCAAATAAATTCTTTTTTATTTCTTTCTTTTCTAGTAGTTAACATTTTAAAGTACTTCTACGTACACTATATTTTTAGTTTTATTTTCTTCCGGTAGAAGTACATATTGAGTTTCTCCGAAACCTGATCTCGATAGGGCAATATACATATTATATAGTTATCCGTACGAAAAAAAACAGTCTTGGCGTAAATCTATTCTTTCGAGCTGGGTATAGGTGGGAAAATCATCTAATAACAAATCTCGCTCTTGGGCGGAGCGGGAGATAGTGTCAGACTTTTACTGACTAAAAACCCACTCCTGTTCCTTCGTTGCCTTTCGTACCAGGGCCGAGTTTTCCTTTCAGAATCAGACCCTTGGCCCCAGTAGGCTTTGACCCTGCTGGGCCCCTACGGTTTGCTGACATCTCCTTGAGGCGCGCGTCGAACTAGACTATTACCCATTGTTCGCCGTCCGCAAGCCCGCGATTATTACGTGCTTAAAGTTTACCCCTAGACTTACTTTACTAACTGTTACCGCGAAAGATACCAGCACCGGAAGTTGAATTCTTTTAAAAATAAAAGGTAAATCCGTTTGTATCATAAGAATGCGAGGTATCACTGTTACTGTTGGACCAGTCAAAACTGTGGCACAGATCATGTTATAGCAAAAGAATTTGACTTGGCCTCAAATCGTTTCTGAGATTAGCGCGTTCAACCAAACAAACAAAAAACTCTTCTGCTTTATAAAATTTTTTTAGGTGGGAAAATCATCTAATGACAAATCTCGCTCTTGGGCGGAGCGCGAGATAGTGTCAGACTTTTACTGACTAAAAACCCACTCCTGTTTCTTCTTTGCCTTCGTCCCAGGGCCCTGGGTTTCACTTTCACACTACCCGAGGCCCCAGTAGGCATCGACCCTGCGGGGCCCCTACGATTTGCTGACATCTCCCTGAGGAGCGCATGGAACAACGCGCCTTCGACGACTTGGGCTCGGTCCGGACGTTTACCAGACGGTCGGATGGCGAGCCACCCATTACTCGCCGTCCGCAATCCCGCGCCTACGGTGGCCGGAAATCGGGATCGGAATCCCGGCGGCGGTTGGGGCGTGAGGACCGTTGCCATTAGTATTATAGATTAACTTCTCGTTCACACCGAACAGACTATAATATACGCTAATACGTATTGCGTTGTCGCCGACTCTCGGTGGCCGATTATTATATTATACTACGCCTAGCAAGCCTACTCTTTTGTTTACACATGTAACGCATGTTACGCTATAGCGTACTGTTGGCTTGGTGAGTACGCATACTGCAGACTGAGTCCACTATCACACTGGGGCTGACAGTGAGCATACTCATAGTCGGCGGCGGACAATACGTTTGGTGTAAAGGATGCCTAAATCATAACATTGTTTTTTTTTTGCCAAGCTCTGAATGGTTCATCCTAAATCCCAGTTCAGAATTTCTACCTTTATGACAATAGGAGCTAGGGATTTAGTTGTGATGTGAACTTGATAGTGGAAAATCGTGTCGTGCTGGTAATTTTAAGCTTACCACATAAATAACCCCAGGTCACAAAAGAAACAAATATAATTGTAAAGTTGACTACGACACGTAAAATCTTATTTGCCTGTTGCCTCCGTTACTCATATGTACGTAAAGGGTATAACGGTAAGGAAATGATATGACGCACCATTGTCCGATAATAGGGACAACGGGCATAGGTACATGATTTTATTATACATCTTGTGGTAAGGATCCCAGACAAACAAGGCATACTCCAACTAAGAGCGTACTACGCAAGTAAATAAGAGAAGTCACCTTTTCAAAACCAGTTGTAGAACGCATTACAAATCCGTATATAGTTTATATCCAAGTTTTATTCTCAATTTCCTCTATATACAGATCTCTAAGTAAAGCTTCAAATCAAGAATAACACCACCATCACGAATAGCGTCCACTTTAAGCAGAACGGCATCGTGTAGTGTAATGTGTATTCTAAGATACTTAGTTTTATCTTTAATGAAGTTTATGTATGTAGTTACAACGTAACGGCCACCAACACGCACAGGGTACGCGTGGGGGATTACGGCTTATATCCTCTTCTAGATAGGAGACCTGAGTCCTAGCAGTATATTTAAGTACATACATCTATATATATGTAAAAGGAGAAACTAACTGACGGACATATAACAAGCTCTACAAATTATTAGTTATATATAGCGTAAATTATATTAAATGTAGTACATTGATATCGGAGTATCTACTGAATCATAATTACACAGACACAGATAAACTATTGGAAGTTTTAGTATGATTGTAGGTTTAGTTTGTAAGTTGTCATTCTGTAATTTCTATATACATGCACCCGTAGTAATAGTCTTGTAAGTGATGACCCGAAACACAGGTTTTATAAACCTAGCTCGGGCAAGTCGCTAATTATACATAATTCTAGGTTAATAAAGTAATTTCCTTTAGTTCTTAAATAGTGATAAGTTAATTATAGTTATTCCTTGGGCACTAGCATAATTATTTGTTTAAGATTTACTTGTGGCTGTTACATGTAGGTAACTATTTTGTGTAAAAGATGAAATAAAGATTATTATTATATTAAAAGATTATTATATCAACGCACAGCCGAAAGTACAGTCCCTAGGAGCGTGAAATTTCGCACAAGGAAATTCGTGCGAAATTTTCTTTTATGACGTAGGTGAGTACTAAGAGAGGATTTTCCAAAATTCACCCCCTAAAGGGATGGAACCAGCGCCCTAACTTTGTATAGCGAAATCTATTTTGACGCGGGCGAAGCCGCTGGCTGAAGCTAGTAATGCTAATTACATTTTGGTAGACTCACTCAATCAAATCAATCACTCAAGCCTTATAATATGTTCCCACTGTTGGGACTCAGAGAGGTTTATATGCCCTCTGGCATGGGCCGTAATCCACCACGCGGGCCCAGTGCGGAATGTCTTCGGATTTTTGGATCTAGATCATGCCGGTTTCCTCGCTAACTATGTTTTTCTTCAACGTTTTGAGAGCAGTGGTAATGAAATAAATTACATGAAGTAATGTGCCTCTCGTACTCGTAAGATGGGGCCGTTACCTCTAGGATACCACTGCTCTCCTTGGTAAACTGTGGCAGTTTATTTTTCTAGCAATAGGAATCCTTCTACATTTCCTCTTATATTAGATACGACCATTCAACCGTACCTTATGCGAAGTGTTTATTCTGTACTACGGTTATACCAAAACTATCAACAGTCTCTGTGACCAGCCCTGCTATTGGCCATGTTAAAAACCTCTCCCATCTCCATCTTACCAGGGAAGTTCTCCTGCGCATGCAGCGGGCCACTGTCGGAGAAGGCGGCGTCCACCACGTGGGGGTACGCCAGCCTCATCCACGTAGCCATGGTGCCCCCGTACGAACACCCTACTAGAGCCACTTTCGCATTCCTGGAGAGGCAAGAAAATAACTAGTTTTAGAAGACATTACTACATTACATCGGATCAACTCAGGATGGATGAAATGGCGACAGGTCACTGGAACAACTTATGACCCACGGATGCCCCTCAAGTCGAAGGGTAAAATCTAAAAGTCCGTGATAAGGCCGGTCATACTGTATGGATCAGAATGTTGGGCTGTGAAAAAGACGGATGAAAAAAGATTGCACGTAGTGTAGATGAGAATGTTGAGATGGATGTGTGGTGTGACGAGAATGGATAAAGTGAGAAATGAGTATATTAGACGAAGTTTGAAAGTGGTGCCAGTAACTGAAAAGTTGATAGGGAATCGTTTGTCTTGGTATGGTCATGTAAAGAGGAGGTAGAAACGCATGTTACTAAAAGAGTTCTGAGTATACATGTGGATGGATGGAGAGGTAGAAGTGATATGAAAGAAAAAGGAGTTAGTGATAGCGTGATGAGTGACACAGAATGGAAGAAAAAAACGTGTTGCGCCGACCCCAAATATAACGGGATAAGGGCAGGAAGATGATGATGATGACATTACTGATCCAACTCAACTTCGTTCGGGTATTAGAAATCTTTGAAATTCTTGGTTTTTCACTTCTACAATACGCACTTATTATACATTTTAACCTTCTTAGTGAATTACTCTGTAAATTGGTCAAAACCGTATGAAAGTACATTCAGTAGTTTTTGACTATATCGCGAACAGACAGACCGACAGACGAGGTGAGGGACTTTGTTTTATAATATGTAAGGATTAGCTTCTGTCAACGACATCGCCTGCGCGTAAGTAGGTTTCTCTATACAAAATTTAGATCCTCTTTTCATCCTTTTAGGGGGTGAAGTTTGAGAAATCCGCTCTTGGTGCTCGCCTACTAGCAAACCTTTTGTAATATTAATTAATCACATCAAATGTACATTTGGTGATATTAAATTGTAATACAGATTTGGTATTATATATGTCGGCGCAGGATGCCGATCATCATTGAAGCTCTGTCCAGAGACTATGTCTTGTGGGCAATGGCTGGGTAACGAGCAATAAACAAACTATTTTAGATCACACAACTGATTTATTATGAGGTAAGCTTTAGGTATTCACTTTACACAACGAGCAGTGAGACAGTCCCCGACACTTAGACGTTGTACGCACGGCTGCCGACAGAGGAATGAGCCACGGACCTCTGCGGTCGGCCCTTTTATCTGCTCGGTTCGTGCAAACGTCAGCGCGGATTCTGTCAAAGTGACATGTGTCACTTTTCACTTAGCTCGTTCATTCGTTCTCAAGCTTCCGTACTATTGACTTCACCGACACGGCCATCCTGCGGAACACACGTCCCTGTGTGTTAGTCATCATCGTCACCTCAGCTGGAAGATATCCATTGACGAGACGTCCCAACAAGACATCCGTCGCTGTGTTCATCATCACCAGTTCACCACCTCAGCCAGAAGATGGTCCACTGACGAGACTTCCAAACAAGGCGTCGGTCTCTGTGTGTTGATCTGAAACAAAATACATCTCGCAGTATCATATAGCTCGGTCACTCCTGACAAACATCAGGAACTACTCTCGCACCGTGAGTGCGCTCCCAAAAATGTAAACTCTCACACACACTAGACATCCTGATCATGAGTGACTATGTATAATGAAATTCCCAATCCAACCATAAATCCAAATCGTTTATGCACCAACGCAAACGTGGTCAACTCGCTACAGGCGTCGCACCAACGACTCCTCTCGTTTACGCACCAACGTAAACGAGGATAACTCACTAAAGGCGTCGCTACAACGACTCATCTCGTTTACGCACCAACGTAAACGAGGATAACTCACTAATTGCGTCGCTACAACGACTCATCTCGTTTACGCACCAACGTAAACGAGGATAACTCACTACAGGCGTCGCTACAACGACTCATCTCGTTTACGCACCAACGTAAACGAGGATAACTCACTAATCGTTCCTTAATTCTGAAGCAGCAGTGATTAAATAGTGCCATGATCACTTTCCCCATCTACTTCCTATACATCTAATTCAACCGGAACCTCATATTTTATTATTCCTCTCTCTGTAGGCCATAACAACGTCTACCACCTGCGGAAATCGAACCCGCAACGCGCAGCGCAGCAGTCAATCGCTCAACCACTGCGCCAACCGTAAATTATGAAGGTTCAACAAAACTCGAGATGTATCGAAACACTAAATTTCTATTAACTAACCTACTAATTCTCACTACTGTTCATAGTACTGCTAAGTTCAATTAAAGAAAATAAATTAACATCAAAATTTCTATATCGTTTCAATATCAAAATCAATAATCAGAAAATTCAAAGCATAACCGTGAATTAATTATCATGGTAACTTCTCCACCAAATCAATCAAACTAATCCAAAACACTAATCATTAATCACTGCACGTGATCTCTGGCTACTAATAGCCCAGTAACCTCTAGTCACTCAACCATTCCTGCGCATCCCTCCAGGATTGCCAAGTCTCTCACGACTCAATGGTTTCCCACATTACGTCCCAGGTTTGATCGCAATACCGCGTACTCACGGACTACTGTGACCACTAGATACCGATTTCTATTAAGCTACGGCTACAAATCAAATCTGGTATAGTCCGATCATCATGTAAACTTAATAATCTCATTATCTCTACTACTTTACTCTACCCCAATTTTATCAGTTATGCGCTGATTTTCTTTCTCTCTATATTACTTCAAATGAATCTTTAAATGGATCTTACTCAGTTTACTTGCTCTGCTCGTATATGAAAAAGTCTCTTATCAAAAATTTATCAATTTCCGCCTTCGTCAGATTAAACTTACACTTTTCATAGGTTGCTACGCACTCTCTATATGGCGTAACGCATCATTTCTCACGTTACTGAAATTTAACTCTGAGTCTACATCGTCTTTTGTCATCAACGGTAGAGAAAACGCAGCCTTGTCAATTAACAGTGCTAAGGGACCACCTGCCTTCGTCGTTTGGTTTAGCGTCCGTAACTGAACAATTAATCACGAGTTAGACTTCGCCTAAATGAACCCTGGTAGGGTTCTAACGGTTTTTTTGTCTCTGCAGTCGTTATTAGCATTGGTTCTAACACGAACATCACACGTTTGTCACACGTGAAAATCCCGTCGCGACCAAGTGTAAGATAATGTTAATTGAATCACAGATCTCTAAATTCTTTTAACTACCATTTATTTTAATCAGAACCTTAAAAGTTTCAAAGTCTCGTTTTTGTTTGTTCAGCACGTAACTAATTACCAGAGAGTTCTTTTTAGCTTAACCTTCTAACCGACTATAAACTGACTGTAAATTATCTTTATGATCAAGCAATGGGAGATAGTTTCACGATAACTCACATATGGTACTACTACAGGGCATCACCTGCTTTGAATCCAGCCTTATCTTATGGTTTCACTGACATCAGTATGCAATTTTACTACGTATTTGAGAGGCTTAAATCATTAAAACCGACTCTTTCATAAGAATTGAAATTATTTCTTAATCAATGTCTTCGTGGCGCTGTTGCCAAGAAAAAGAAACTTTACTACACATCAAATCTTTAGAACGGACCCATAACAAGAGTAAACTTAGGCACAAACCGCCCGAAGTAAGCTACTAGACCTATAAACTGCCCTAACCGAGCTAAGATAAACGGTGGAGGCAGAGTCGAATGTACGTGACCTGCTTTCTGCTATTAGGTCCTATTCCTCTTAACTTCACTACTTGACTTAATTTCATACCCTAGTAACTTGAGTTGCATTATCAAAAACAACCATTTTTCTCAAATTTAATGAAAATCCGGCTTTAGTCAACGTTTGTAAAACAACATTAAGTCTCCCGACGTCCCTCTTAATAGTTTCCTAAATAATCATAATATTGACAACTCAAACTACGACGTAGGCATTTACCGATTCGCCTAGAACAACTACAATCGTCCGTTGGAAAACTCAGATCGCATTTTGAAACTGATTGGCATGGTCAAATATTTGTACCGGCTGTCCGCTATCATACTACTGAAAGCCTGATACACAATCTAATTTTGTAAAATAACGCGCACTATTTAAACGAGTTATTTTGTCTAAGGTAAGTGGTATCTCGGTTAGGCACATTGTTATTTAGTTCACAGTAATCTTTGCTCATTATATCTGACCGGTCGAGTTTTTAAGTCAAAAGAGCTAACAAACACCGAATTACTCGGTCGAATAATATTTGCCAGCAACAATCATCAACCCGCTCACGCATTATTAATTTTTCCGCGCTAGACCGCTATAGTCATCTTTATACAGTCAAATACGAGTCAATCAAACGGATAAGTTTACTTTTTACAACACGCGTTTGTAGCATACCGACACACGTCACACGTCAGTGTCAATATCGTCAAAATTATCTATGGAGGAATTATCACTGTCATAAAAAAATCGAAACGGTATCTACTGGATCTAATGAGGGTAGCTGTTGTAATTACAATTGTTTACGTCGTGAACTTTAGCAATTTTTACTATTTGAACTGAACCCTTGCAACAATATTTCACGGCCAAAATATCACTTCGCAAATAGATCTGAACACACTGAACTGACCCTTCAATGTAACAATACTGTGTTTACGTTTGCCGTGAAATAGTGATGTAAGACTTTAAAGTGAAAGAGAGACCACACTCAGCGCCAAAATTAAAATGGAATGTGAATACCTGACCTTGTTCCTGGTGTAGGATCGACAACACCCGTCAGTCAACCTATCGCTCGCTACGTGATGCCTTGGCGTCACCGTCACCGCTACGTCACTTTCATCAGGACACCGGAAGGAGATGTGACCTTGTTCTCCACATTTGCAGCATACGATGTGGCTGACCATGGGATTGAGTCTTGAAGCTTGAATATCACGTTATTCTGTCGGTTTCCTACTGTTTCTTGCTTATGAAAACACAGCCTGCTCCGTCCAATTTTTCCACATTGGAAACATTTGACAGGTGACGTTTGAGATGTCTTCATACGTTTTGTGTCAAATATTTTCTGATCTGGTAGCGTACTTGACACACTGCATCTCAGGCATGCACACACACACGCACTGCACTTTGCATTTTACACTTCAGGTAACTAAAAGTTTGTAATTCTTGCTGTAATCACTGGTGACTTCGGATTATCAGCAAAGCACGTATCGGAAAATGGTACATCGTGAACATGCATTTGCGTCGGTCTTGTCCCGGTCACAATCTGGGTAGTACACGGTGATTTAGTCAGTTCCTATTTCTTTCTGGGGAAACAATTTCATCATGGTCCAACATTCGTTGCTCAGGATTAGGGAAAAACCCCAGAAAAAACCTAATCAGACCAAAACTGATAATGACATTGATTAACGGAACTTTGAATCTTATTCGGTCCAGTGCTTCATTCCAGGTCTTCACTTTCTAATTTTCCATTTCAAATAATGACCGCTACTTGTCTTGGCTCTTGCTATTTTCTTCGTGACCGGCGTTACGTAACATTCGTGCTGCTCTTGTTTATTTGCTCGGAATCCCACTTCTGATGTCGGCGCAGGATGCCGATCATCATTGAAGCTCTGTCCAGAGACTATGTCTTGTGGGCAATGGCTGGGTAACGAGCAATAAACAAACTATTTTAGATCACACAACTGATTTATTATGAGGTAAGCTTTAGGTATTCACTTTACACAACGAGCAGTGAGACAGTCCCCGACACTTAGACGTTGTACGCACGGCTGCCGACAGAGGAATGAGCCACGGACCTCTGCGGTCGGCCCTTTTATCTGCTCGGTTCGTGCAAACGTCAGCGCGGATTCTGTCAAAGTGACATGTGTCACTTTTCACTTAGCTCGTTCATTCGTTTTCAAGCTTCCGTACTATTGACTTCACCGACATATATGTAAGTGTAATAGGAATAAATAGATATTCTATGATGATACATATAGTGTATTACATATAGTCTAATTAATAATAAACTATTTTGTGCCGTCATATCAATGACGACTCATTGGTATGACGGGGCAACTATATTAATATTAATAATAATGAGGAAAAATCTACATTAATTATTGTATTTCAAACCACAATTACCTATTATAGAGGAGTGCGTTATTGTTACCATGCTTATTTTAAAGGTTAATTTTGCACGTAGGCTGAATTTTGTATCTAAGTACGTCATACAATATATATTATTATTCATTCCTCATTGTAAAACAATGTTATTTTCTGAAACTGAGTTATTCAGTATTTATATTATGTACCTACCTACATTAACTGTTTTTTTATCGAAATAATGATATGATGACATTAGACTGGTAAATTATCAAATAACTTTTAATAAATTTAATAACCTGGGTGGAGCGGGAGTGACTGGCAGACTTTTACTGGCTAAAACTCACGGGGTTCCTTCAGTTGCCCTTTTTAGGGTATCGTACCTCAAAAGGAAAAACGAAACCCTTATAGGATCACTTTGTTGTCCGTCTGTCTGTCTGTCTGTCTGTCTGTCAGGACCCTTTATCTCGGGAACGCGTGGAGGTCATCATTATCAACATCATTTCAGCCGAAAGACGTCCACTGCTGGACATAGGCCTCACCCAAGTGTCGCCACAATGAACGGTCCTGTGTGTCCGTACCCGTTACCAAGTCATCGGTCCACCTCCCAGTCCATCGCATCGGTCCAGTCGCGTGGAGGTATCGAGTTGAAATTAAAACCATATACTCAAGTCTGCAGTCTCTTGAAGCTGTGAAAAAATCAAACTTCACGAACGTTTTTTAACGAAAAAAATAATACACGGTCGTTTATGTCGCAAAATCGTATATTTCGACACTCTCAAGGGAATAAAAATTCATAGGGTACTTCCCGTTGACCCAAAATCCTGAAAATTGGCATAGCACAGATATAGGAATAAATCTGAAAACAGTAAATTTATCGTTACGTCACAAAAAAAGAACTTTTTGCGATTCGGAAAAATCTTCGAGACTCCATTCGGGAATCGAACTATTTACATAGGCAAGTTTGTAAGGAACCCTCAGTGCGCGAGTTCGACTCGCACTTGCCCGGTTTTTCAGTGTAGGCGAGGATTGGGAATAGGCATACTTAGCCTCTGTTTTGCGTCAAAGTTTCGTCATGTCTCCACAAATCAACAATAAGACCGCAAAAAATATTCATTCATGAACCTCCATGATGTTATAATTCGAAGAAACAACATTTTATCACGCCTTTAAATAATTAATGAAAATAAATGAAGTTTAAATTTTCATTAATCAATGTTTTTGTGGTTATTCTTGAAACTCTGTTATTTTGTCAATTTACGTAAACACCTGTAGAGTGAGTACCAGCTGATTTTATTTTAAGATGTTCAATGAATTTTATTCATGAGAATATTATTGGAATTACGAATCTGTAAGACGATTTCGGGGAAAGATTGTCAGATAAGTGTACCTTAATTTGTATATTATTGTAATGAAAATGAAATATTGTGTTATTCCTTTGAAAATCTTTTTTAGGAGCATGTACCTAATCCTCACTGTCATCATCATCATCATCATCTTTCTTCTGCTTTTGTCCCGTGTTAATTGGAGGTGAGTGCAACACGTTTTGTTCTTCCATTATGTCCTGTCATCCATCACGCTATCACTAACTCCCTTTTCTTTCTTTTATAATCCATCCATATTTTCTTTGGCCTTCCTCTCCCTCTCCATCCATCTCGATGTAGGCTCATAACTCTTTTAGCATCATGCGTTTTATCCCTCACGGTATTTCGTTCAAACTATCGAGTTCTTGTTCTTGGGAATGAACGAACCGATTTCAACGAAGCTTAAACTTTTTTTTTTGAAGTTCTAGATAGTTACGAATATTTTCGTTAAAGAATTTAGGAAGAAAAAGATAGTGATTTCTTGTTTCTATAGGAGTATGTATGGGTAGTTTTAACGCTTTTTTCTTACTTGTAACGTCCACCCTCGAAGGCATCACTCTTGACATATTGGATGAACTGCGCCAGGTCAGCCAGCGCCTGGTCTATGGACAGGAACGACAGGTTCGGCAGGTCGGAGTCACTGGAAACGATAAAATAACAGTTATCGATAAGTCTTGGACGTAAAAAAATCTTTTTTTCATTCTTGACTGGCCTGTTGGTCTAGTGGTTAGTGGCCCTGACTGCTAAGCCGGAGGTCATCTGTTCGATTCCCACTCACAAATGATTGTGCGATGAGCACGATCATTTGTTATGTGTCCGGGTGTAAATTATCTATAGTACCTACCTATTGTAATACGGTAACTTTTTTATTTTTATTTTTGATAGCTTCGCGCTTGACCGCTATCTCATCTGATGGAAAGCGACGATGCGGCCGACGATGGAGCTCGCTTACCTAGAAGTAACCTATTCACTCTTGACTTAAAGATTCCCGGGTTGTAGCCATAATCTACTTCTCCTACCTTTAATTCTACAAGATATTGTATTATTGATCAGAATCAGAATGTCTTTAATGTGGGCATATGTTATATACAGATGTTAAAACTTAATAATAAATTATAGTTCCATTATGTCCTGCCAATTAGGCATACAATAATAAATGACAGATTATACATACATTCAAATATTTAAAATTAATGGATATCATTATTATTTTTTATGCATTTATATATCTCATGACTCTGAGGTCCTGGCCCTTTGGAAGGTGTACGAGGGGCCGAAGCCAACTCGCAGAGGCCCTTTCGATAATTTTAATGGAACGTGGTACCAACCGACGCGACGATTATCCCTATACGTGCTGTGCTAGTGCATCCAAGGACAAGCCCCGGTTGGTGAAAAACTATTGCGACATATGGAAAACAAAGATAATAAGGTTATGGTATTTCGAGTCTTAAGTGGACTGGTAACCTGGAATTATGTTAAGACTATAATAATAATAATAATAATAAATAATAATAATAAATCGTTTATTTATAACATAGGGCATTTACATTTACAATCAAGTATATTAAATATTAAAAAGAACACAGTTGCTTATATGCCTGAACTAGGGTGAACCTGTGCTTCAGGCGAGAGAGTGCTTAAATACAAAATAATAAATTAACTCTAAATATGACTATTAAAAAAACTTAACTAAATTTAGATATACGGCGAGTTTTATTTACAAACAGTAAGTAGGTCTTCTGTCTCTACATAAGATATGCTTAGGAAATATTGGAAAATCATCTTTTTACAGTTATACTTATTTAATTTGTAGATACTTAATATTCTATTTAATTTGTTGTACAGAAATGGGCCTAAAAAAGTAAAAAAATCTTTTTACAAATACATATTTTGAGGATGCATTAGAATGACAAACAATATCATTCCGTCTCTTATTAGTAATTTCGGCGTTGAAGGAAAGCATGGTGTGCTGTTTTAATACTAAGTGCATTATGAAAAGCTGGCGAACAGAAAGCACGTTACAGGATTTGTATAACTGATCTGTAGGATAGAGAAAGGGAAGGAAATTGGCTATTTTTAAAATTGCTCTCTGAGCTCTTTCAAGGGGCAGTAGGTGAGTTTTAAGTGCTCCACCCCAGGAAGTGATACAGTATTGGATTACAGATTGACCTAGGGCTAAATAAATTTGTGTCACCAATTTTGAATCTGCAATCACTCGCAATTTCTTAAAAACATAGATTAGTTTGCGTACTCTTTTAATTAGACCTTCAATGTGTGGTCCAAAAGAGAGTGTTTCATCTATTATAACCCCGAGATATTTGATGTCGCGTGTTTTAAAGATACAGGGACAATCACACGTGCTGGATGATCGGAATCCACATTTATGGGCATACAGATGAGAGTTACCAATGTTAAATTGAGGCTTGCGCATGCAAAAGTGAATATATTTTGTCTTGTCAGCATTCAATGTTAGTAAATTGCTTTGAAGCCAATTAGTCACAGTGTTGAAACCCAATTGAGCGTATTCATACAGTTCGCTGTTGGTTTTAGCGGTAAATATTAAGGCCGTGTCGTCGGCATATGAAACAATTTTGCCTTGTTTAATATTTAGGTTACACAAATCGTTAATATAGATCAAAAATAGGGTAGGGGCCAGGATACTTCCCTGGGGAACACCATATCCAGAACTTATTTGCTCATCACTTGTAATATTGTCTATTTTGACACATTGATGTCGATCATCTAAGTAGTCAGCAAAAAGTTTAAGCGGTGTTCCTCTTATTCCTATGGCCTCTAATTTGTTTATTAGCAAAGGAACCGACACTGTGTCAAAGGCCTTCGCTAGATCAAGGAACACCCCCACGGTCTGTTGTCCTTTGCCTAGTTCTTCAGAGACGTAATCTGTCAGGCTGTGCACTGCATCAGCTGTAGATAATTTGGCTCTAAAACCAAATTGCGCCGATGATAAAAGTTTATTTTTCTCTAAATATTTGACTAGTCTACTGTTTAATATTTTTTCTAGTATTTTTTAAATTGAGGAAAGTATCGATATTGGCCTATAATTATTTACTAAGTCTTTGTTTCCGGATTTAAAAACAGGGATTACTACTGCTTTTTTCAGAAGTCTAGGGAAAATTCCTTCGGAAATACATATACGAAATATATGCGTCAAAGGTGAAACAAGGATATGCTTACAGAGTTTAAGGATCTTATTACTAATATTATCCCATCCTACTGCAGAGTCATCTTTTAGTCCACAAATGATTCGAGTAACTTCGTCTTCGTCAGTATCTAGTAGGCCAAAAGAATTTAGGGCACACCTGTTTCTTAAATCAAGTGGAGGTCTTTGGACACAGTCTTGTGTTGGAATCTGTACGGCAAGAGTTTTCCCAACATTTGCAAAAAAGTTATTAACATGGTTAGCTGATGAAAGAGGTGAGGGATTAATATGCAATAAATTCGAATTAGATTCATGCTTTTTTGCCATATAAGTGACATTTTTAATATATTTCCAAAGTTGCTTACTGTTGTTTCCTGCTTTATTTAATTCAGTTTTATCGTAGTCATTTTTTAAGTTCTTTAGGAGGTTATTGCAAAAATTCCTGTATCTTTTATAGGAGATTTGAATACTAGGATTGTCAGGGTTTTTCTTAGCTTTCTGATGAAGTTTATCTCTCTGTCTTATACACCGAATCAAACCCGGAGTGATCCAAGGTTTAATGTTATACAGTTTCTTGTTTACGGAAGAAATAGTCGTGTTACGTAATATTGCAAATTGCACTATGGCCCTTGCCTGAACAATGTTATTAATATCCACTGATAAAAGGCAAGGGGTGACTTGCACACTTAATAAATTGGGCCCCCAAAAACGGTCGCTAGCACGAAGTTACGTAGTAAGAAGAATATAATATATCCTGAGGTGCTTGAGGAGTGCAGAAGAAGTACGGTCAAGATCCCTATCAGCACCTTACTGGATTATACGAGTACATCCCTCTCCCGAGTTTGCTCTTGCGAATCTTCACTCAAGCCAGCCAATAAAGACAAGAGAGAGGTGAGAGCTCTGTTTTTCGTCAGTGTTCACTACGACCGGCCAATAAAGGCAAACCGGAGATGAAGAACAAGAATTCTTCCGGGAGATCGGGTCCGTGGGGTCACTAATGCCGAACAGTTCGCCAGAAAACTGCCCTGCGGATTGTAACTCTCTTAGTCTGACCCCTCACCCTAGGCATGTTTTTTATTTTATTTTTATTTTTATTTATTTAATTACGGTTCACCAACAGTTGTTACAGATATTTTACAGATAGGAACTTATAAGTAATTGTTTCTTAAACCTAACTGTACAACCAGTTACAGGCAAACACCACATGCAAAATGCTCCTTCCAATTAAAATTATTAAAACTTAGATGATACTTATACTTAAATTCTAGAGACTAAATAACAAATACAGTAATAATAATAAACATAACTCTAATTACGTCTGACAAACACCGATAATGAAACCGCGTGGACGTCAACCAGGTCGCTGCATTCGTTTATAAGCTTGCACATACGGGGTATAGGCGAATTAGCACCAAACACTGTACGGCGAAGAGGTGGAGCTAAGGGTGTTATGGGTTTGCGAGGCGGTCTACGGGGTACTCTGAAGCTGAATTTAGATAACAATTGTGGGCAGTCAATGGTGTTATTAAGCAGTTTATATGAGAATCTCAAATCCAAGAGTTTTTTCCGAGCTTCCAGTGTACTCATTTTGTACCAGCCTAGCTTATCAAGGTAGGAGAGATATTTAAATTGCCTTCCCTTTGAGTACCCTAGGTATCGGACAAACCTTTTTTGAACTCGTTCTATGCGCAGCGAGTGGGTCGCGTAGTGAGGCCTCCATATCACACTGCAATATTCCAAGATGCTTCTCACAAGGCTATTGTAGAGAACTATTTTAGTATGTGGGCTTTGAAATACCTTTCCATTGCGAATGACAAATCCAAGCATACGTTGGGATCGACTGATTATGTTCTCAACATGTGGCACAAATGTTAGTTTAGAGTCCAAGATAACTCCCAGATCTCGTATTACATCTACCTCGCATAAGTTCACTCCATTTATTTGGTACGCCGAATTCACTATATTTACTTTCCTAGTGAATTTTATATGGCTACATTTCGAACTATTCAACGAGATTTTATTATGACAACACCATGCAGTTAATCGGTCGATATCTTCTTGCATTAGGTATACGTCCTGTTGAGACCTAATGGGTCTAGAAATTTTCAGGTCGTCTGCAAAAAGGAATATGCTAGTATTGTGAAAGCATGATGCCACGTCATTGATATATATGACGAATAGTATTGGGCCCAGATGAGAACCTTGAGGGACACCTGAGGCAATTGCATACCTGCCCGACCGAAACCCATTGACAACCACATAAAACTCCCGACCATCAAGATAAGAACTAAACCACTTCAGAAGATTACCGGTAACACCGTACATAGCTAGTTTTTTAACAAGTAGTTGATGTGAAACCTTATCAAACGCCTTGCTAAAATCGGTATAAACAGCGTCAACCTGCATACCTTTATCCATGGCTTCGTAGGAGGCTTCAACAAAGGACACCAGATTTGTACTTGTCGATCTATTCTTTACAAAGCCGTGCTGATGGTCGCTTAAGAACTTTGAAAAATAGCGTTGAATATGTGGACAAATCAACGACTCAAAAATTTTACCGAAAATCGAAAGGATGGATATTGGTCTATAGTTCTTTACGTCACTAGGGTCTCCACTCTTGTAGACCGGTACTACTTTCGCCTGTTTCCACTGTTTAGGGAATTGACCAGATCGGATTGAGGCGTTATATATTCTCGCCAAAGGAATAGCCAGGCTAGGTGCACATCTAGTAATAAACAGTGGCGGTATATCATCTGGACCCGCCCCCTTAGTAATATCAAGGCTTTTTAGTTTTTCTTCTACAATTTCATATTTGATGTCTACGGAGGCTATACTGTCTGAATGTGTGGCTAATGCTTCTAGGCATTCGGAGGCTACATAGTTTTGACCTGAGGGTGATGTTGTTTCTTCTGTATAAATGCTGCTATAATTTAAAGCAAAGAGCTCACATATTCCTTCGCCATTTGTAGATGTTGTGGGACCATTAGTCATTGATGCTGGGTATGAACTTTCTCCACCACGTCTATTCTTGATATATGACCAAAAAAATTTGGGACTTTTGGCAATAGATTCTTCTGTACTCTTGATGTAACTATTGTAACACTCTTTAGCGTAATTATCACATCGTTTAGAGATTAATCTGAGTGATAGCATGTCAAGGGGATTCTTGTACTTTTTATACCTAATACGAAGTTTGTTTTTTTCTTTTAATAAATTAAGAAGTTTCTTATTAAACCATATTGGAACACTACTATTTTCCTTTCGGATGATAGGTACAAAAGTATTGATAGCTGATTCAATAACACTGTAAAAAACGTTCACCATTTCGTCAACACTACTGCAACATCCCAGACACTCTCCCCAGTCCTTATCCTTCAAATGCCTGTTTATTGCTTCATAGTCCGCCCTATGAAAGCTTCTCTTTGCACTGCTATTGGATTTAAGTTTTAGTGACTCTGTCAATGTTACTTGTATATTTAATGGAGGATGGTGAGGGTCTATAACACTCAAAGGATCTGCTTCGCCAACGCAGCAACCTGGAACGTCCACCAGTACAACATCCAGCAGTCTACTGTTCTTATTGGTAACATTATTGCACTGTCGGAGATTATTAACTGATGTAAAATCAATAAGGAGTTGATCTAGACTACTAATGTGCTGATTTTTGAGAGGATTGTCTAGGTCATTCCAGTTTATAGTCCTCATGTTAAAATCTCCCACGATGCATGTGTACGCATTGTGGTTGTCATGGTAAGAATTACAGTTACTAATAAAATGTTCCAACATTGATTTAGAGACCGGTGGTGGCAGGTACACTGCACAAAGATCAAGACGGCGGAGCTGTCTCGAGCGCTCGCACGGTATTTCTACAGACACCCATAGATCCTCACAATTACTTTGTCTATTCAGTAATCTTTTTGAGGCTAGTTTTTTAGATACTGCAATCAAGACACCTCCGCCATCCCTATCCCAGTGGTAGCCCGAGCTTTCCCTGTCTCTTCTATAAACCAAATACCTATCGTCGAACAGTTCTTTATTGCATATACTATTATTAAGCCAAGTTTCTGTCAGAATTAGAATATCGTAGTTACATGTTGCTACTTTACATAGAAAATCGTGCGTTTTCGTACGCAGGCCTCTTACATTTTGATAGTAAATCTCAATATTAAACAAGCTGAATTTTGTTTATGCAATACCATTAACATGCATAAAAGCTTCTACAAAGTTAAACTTATTTCAATCTATCCAAAGTTGCTAGATTTTTTATCACTATATATTCCGAGGTAACGTCTTTACGCATTAAAATACGGCCACTTCTGATCCACACAAATTGGAATCCTAATTCTTTAGCTTTGGTTCTTGCTGCGGCGTGGATTTCCTTGTTGCTCGCCGATAGATGCTCCATTACGTAGATAGGTTTTTTAGGTCCCGCCAATCCAATATGAGAAGAGTTCAATTTGTTCTGACTGTTTTTCTTGTTGAAGTTGATTGAAGCTGCCAAAAATTGATCACGGAGCCTTGGGGAGTTAAACTGAGTCACGATTGATCGAGGCCTCGGAGACTCACGGTTTACTTTGGCAATTCGTGTGCAGCTTAAAATATCATTGTCTGTAATGGCGCAGCCTATGACAGACCCCAGCTGTTTTGTCAGGCTGATGACATTCTCTGTTTTGCTTTCGGGAACACACTGAATCTCAATATTGCTGGATCTGGAATATTGTTCCATCTGGTTTAGGCGATTCGTGAGTTTGACAATGGCGTTGGACATTAGTTCATTTTTGGTTTCAAGTTCCTTTATTGTTTGTGCAGATCTTTTGGCTTCCGAAATAGCAGTTTCATATTGACTGTTCATGAAAGACATAGCCTCGTTTACTTCCTTCAACTCTTTCCTGATTGATTTAAGCTCTGAGTTCATATTAGCATTCAATTGCGCAAGCATGTCTTTCATTGCAGTTTTTATTACTGCCTCTACTATATCTTGTACATCATCTTTAGTTAACGTACTAGGGTTGCTAATCGATGGTGACGATGTGGCCACTCTTTTTCTGGCACGTGAGGTTACATTTTCTTCCGGTCTGGTGGGGGACTCATTACTTTCGGTGATTTCTTCTAAAGGTGAAGATTCTGATTCGGCCATATCAATTAATTAATTAATAAAAACCTTTTTTTTTTAGTTTAATTGATAGCGCACACTAAAAAACGCCCGCACCAAGAAGTGCACACTAACAAAGGCCCACGTCGAGTGAGTGACTCGGAGTCCGCGACCAAAAGGTCTTAAGTGCGCGGATAACGGCGTCACTTACGCGTTTGCGTCAAGGGCGCCGTTCTCGGCGTATGGTTGGGTATATTAGCAAAAAAGTTCACTTATTATTTCTTAAGATAAGTCTTATTTGTAATGTTTTTGTGTAATTTCTTCCACTCACAGTTAGTATGTGTGTCCAAAAACAATTTTATCACCAACACTGAACCGAGAACAATTTAAAACTTTATAAAAACTATTTATTACTGCGGAGCGATATAAAAGCATGTACAGCGCGAGGGTAGCCTGTATTCCATGTTACGGCAAAGCAAACGCTACCGATACATACCTAGCGTTTATTATTTTTTTAATTCTTTCTATGAGCTGATTTTGGTGCAGCCGAGTTGTGTGCCTCACACAAATTTTTTTTTTTGCGTCTTTTTTTTTTGTTTGTTTCTTGTTACCTAATATTGTGTTTGTGCCTTGTGCTGTACCAAATAAATTATTTTTTCTTTCTTTCTTTTCTTTTTGATAGTTTGTAGATTCGAGTTGGAGGACATGACTTGGACTTGTTATATAATGTTGTTATAAAATTAAATAATAATAAAATCGTTTATTAACCCGTTGTATACAGAACCACCCATTCTGATTGGTTGTATTGTTTTTTTTTTTAACGAGCTAAACTAGTGTTTGATGCCACTCTTGATGATCACTCATTGATGGTGAAGCGCACTAGTTTATTAAGAGCCTTACACTCTAGCCTTGAAGACACCTAAATTATAATCGGACGGGAAGACCGCAGCAGGCAAATTGTTCCAGTCCTTCGATGTACGCGGTATAAACGACGAAGCGAAACGCTTAGTCCGGACCGTACTTGTGTTAACAATGTAAGGGTGGATACTCGTCGTACAACGGATTGTCTGATGGTAGAAAGGTGATGACGAAATCAAGTCATGTAATTCCCGCGCACACTCCAAAATGCATCCAGTAAGTAAAATAAAAAACTTTTTACAAAAAATTACAACCGACTTCAATGTAAAAAAAACACTGAAAAGTGCAAAATAACTTTAATTTCGGAAGTCGGTGTTTCTATATAATAGTTTTGTCTCTTCGTTATTAATTTTTTTTTTGTAGTTTTTTATTTTGCTCTTTTTAGTTATGGTACCATCACTAAAAAGTACCCCTCAGCCAAACTTAAATACCCTGTAGCCAGGTGCATTTCATGACAATTCTAATAATCCTAAACACGGTTAGATTACAATAATTTATTACAGAGTTCCGGTGCCTAACTTCAGGTTTCAGTACGATATATTTCCCCTCTTCAACAACAACTAACAATTTTACTTGTTACGACAGTTCTGCTGTGATCCTATGAGGAGTTCTGTTCCATATCTTTGAAGTTCGTGATCAGATCTTAACAATATTTTTATGGGACCAACTTGGAAGCATAACCATTCAATCAAAAAAAAAAAATTCAAAATCTGTCCACAATTGACCAAGAAATCGGTGAACATAAATAAAAAAAACATTCATCCGAACATAGAACCTCCTTCTTTTTTTAGTCGGTTAAAAATACCGAAAGGCTGGCTACACTACGCCTGTTCTCCAGGCTTGGTGTGATGTGTATTATTCCAGTTACGTGTTGTAGAGGCAGTTCTGCCTACCTCTTTAAGTATTATAGGCATGGACTTACACTCACGATGTCGTGTCGTGCTTGTCTTATGTCACATAAAGTAACATTCATCCCGACAGGTGGTCGAGTCAGTGTTAACGAACATCGTAATGCCATGTTTCCGTCAGCTGTTCTTGTAAATTGCAAGTGATGATGACAGATGGTTCATTTGGACGGCTTCCTTTGATTACGGAGCAAAATGGCTGGGTCAAGGGCCAGATTCAGAAGGAAGTTCGTCGTACTAAATGTATTGGATTGTTATTATTGAACTAACTGCTACCAGCGGCTTCGCTTGCGTAAAAACACAAAGTTACTTCAAAGGTACATACTTCTAGGATGAAAAGTATTCTTTGTTTAGGACGTGGTCTACTTGTGAGCCAAATTTCATCCAAATCCGTCCAGTCGTTTAAGCGTGAGAGAGCAACAAAGATTCACATTGGTAGTTGACCGGTTTCGAACCCGCAACCTCATGCATGAGAAGCAGGTGCCTTAACCACTAGGCCATTACGACATATCAAGGTTAAAATATGCGATTTTGATTAACATTAACATCTCGCCGTGAAAATTGTGGAGAATTGAGATCTTTTCGTTTCGTTTCTCTTGCGTCGAACGCCCCAAGTAGGCCACACCTTCGATTCCTTTGTTCTGACTACGTGACTGAGCGTTGAGGTGACGTCAGAACAAAGGAATCGGAGGCGTGGCCTACTCGAGGCATTCGACGCAAGAAAATCGAAACGAAACGGTCGTAACTTGGCTATGGGGGCAGAGATTATCCAAGTACGTAGGAGATATTATAGTGCTCAAGTGTGTGTGAAAATACAGGTGCACCCTCTGTTCCTTTAATCTCATATTCTGATGGGATAGCAATCCGGCACGACCGTGGAGAGATCAGACGCAAGACCAACAGGACTTTTCGTGCTTTCCAAGGTAACCACCAACCACCACCAACCACCAACTGCCAAACTCCGTGCAGTTACAGAGTAATTCCTAATGGAAAACCCCAATAGCGCTTTTTGCGTTTCAATCGAACCCAGGAGCTCACGCTCAGCAGGTCGCTTGCAACCTCGATACCAACGAGACAGTCTCCGCGCGATTAAAACATATATAACAGCCCGAAATCAACTGCCGGCAGCCCGGACCAGACAAAACACTCGTCAGGTCGTAGTATCCTCCCTTTTCAACGAAGGTGTGTGGGACTTTACACCTTGTTCCACATAGCTTTAAACTTTCAACCCCCTGAAAAAACCTTCCCTCATTTAAATCAGAGGTAAAATAACTGTAAAAACCATAAGCGTGTAGCAAATGATATTTATAATTAACTAGGTTCTGCCAGCGGCGTCGCCCGCGTGATAGTCGGTTTCTCCATACAAACTTCCAATCCCCGTTTTACCCCCTTAGGGGTGGAGTTTCGTAAAATCCGTTCTTAGCGGATGTCTACACCCTATAAGGAACCTACCTGCCAAATTTTAAGTTTGTCAGTGTTATTGTTTCGGTGAGTGGTATTTCGCTTTTATATGTATAGATTTATAAGGAAAACTATTTTAAATTAAGTAATATAACAGTTACCTGCTACTAAAATTGGCAAAACCATTTAACACATCGGATTTCCCGTGTTTCACACTCGGATGTATGTAGGTACGAATTTATGAAATTCCCAGCGGGATTTGGTGTCAATTGTGGTACGTTATTGTCCATTTTAGCCACCGAAAGGATAAAATTATATGTGGTAAACTAAATAGCTGTTCTGGTCTATTATTTTCAGGAAAATCAGTTTTGTTATTAAATGTTAAAGCTTTGCAGTTTACCGTTACTAAATATTTGAATGTGGGAATTAATTTAGTTTGTTAATAGTTGGGGTTTAATTAACCTAATTTTGTTTATTAACCTTTTAACCGCCGTAGATAAACAGATAAACATATTTATTGGTAAAAATTACATTTACAAGTCACAATATATTTTTTTTTAAATGAAGTACTTAATCGATAATTGATACAATTAATTCATCAAATAAATAAAACAATTAATAACATAAAATTACAACCATTGATTCATCATTTCATTAAAAATAATTAAATCATAGTAGAATATAAAAAAAAATGATTTAAATAAATAAATTGATTGATTGTCATTGAACTTATTAGATTAACATTGATTAGTCATTATCATTAGTTAATGTATTATATGATATAAAACGCATATATATATATCCAACAAAAACTCTCGCGTATATTCCGCCAGGGGAACATTCACGACCAAACACTCCATCTCGTCAGCTCTTCTGTCACCCATGGGGATTGAAGAGCTAAACGAGATGGAGTACCCAGTCGCGAACACACGACCCTGGCGAATGGACCACAGTTAAAGGGTTGAGCACAGAATGGCTAGTATGGAATGGGTTAGGTTGACTCGCTCTTTGAATCAATGTTCGCCTGCAATTTATGTTTCCCTGGACTCTTCCAACTTCAAAGAATAGGCCTTAGCACAACGGGTCAAAATGTCAGTCGTGCAAGTGAGAATCAGAGATGGAGCTATAGACCTATATAGGGTGACTGGTAATTAGTGACCGATACTTAAACACGTGATTGTAATCATGATTACAAACTATTTTCCCAAAGAAACTTTTTTTATATACTCACTAGTTTGTAGGCATTTACACTGATTAGGTACGTACACCTATGGGTTTGCAAGCTGCGCGGGTGTTCTATCACGATTGTAGGTACACGCGGCTAACAGCTGAGCGGTCGCCGGTCGCAGGCGCGCGCGCGTATTTAAACAGCTGTTTTATTATTGTGATAAAACTAATGAGAATATAAAAAAAGTTTCTTTGGGAAAGTTGTTTATAAGATCATGAGTACAATCATGTGTTTAAGTAGTTCAGTTTTGGTCATCAAATGGGTCGCGTTAAGAGCTCGTGGTAGCCCAGACTACTGCAGTCGTAGTGTTCTTACGTTTGACCAATGTTACTCCTGGCAGGGCAGAATTGCAGTTGCCTGGAACACAAAGGGCAACTAAAGAACATAGGTTTTTTTTTGGAGGTGAGAAATGATCTAATTACTTCTCTCGCTCTAGGGTAGCGTGGGAGGGCGTGTGAGACTTTTTTTAAATTATATATTATATTAATGTTATACAAAGCACAGGTCCGATCGTGTGTGGAGTACTGCAGTCACATATGGGCTGGTGCTGCAAAATGCCATCTAGCAGCTTTGGACTCAGTGGAAAGGCGTGCGAAGAGGCTAATTGGGGATCCAGATTTGGTTAAGTCCAATCTACAAAGCCTCGAGCACAGGCGCAGGGTAGCCAGCCTATCGGTATTCTACAGGTTGCATTTTGGAGAGTGTGCGCGGGAATTGCATGACTTAATTCCGCCATCTCCTTTCTACCATCGGACAACCCGACGTACGGCGAGTATCCACCCTTACGTTGTTGAAACTTCAACGGTCCGGACTAAGCGTTTCGCTTCGTCGTTTATACCGCGTACATCGAAGGAGTGGAACAATTTGCCTGCTGCGGTCTTCCCGTCCAACTATAATTTAGGTGTCTTCAAGGCTAGAGTGAATAGGCTCTTAATAAACTAGTGCGCCTCACCATCAATGATTGCATCGCTGCTTACCATCAGGTGGGATCGCAGTCAAGCACTGGTTAAAAAAAAAAAAAAAAATATAAACTAGTGCTTGACTGCGATCCCACCTGATGGTAAGCAGTGATGGGAACGTTGACGGTGAGGGGCACTAGTTTGTTAGCTTCACTGTAGCCCTGAAGACACTAAACTATTATCGGACGGGAAGACCGTTGTTACTGACTATAAACTCGTGTTGCTTATCAACATAAGTGTGAAATTAAATCTCTAATAGGTTATTATTAATCTCTTTTAATTAACTCTGATAAAAAATAGAAATTACCAAAATATACAATAGTAGCTCCAACTTCGCAAAGGTGTTAGAATTCTTTGAAATTCTCGACTTTTCACTACTTTAATATACATGTATTATGCATTTAATCATTCGTCATCAATCACTCTATCTATTAGTGAAAACTGCATGAAAATCTTTTCGGCCCCCCTAGCCAAGTTACGATCGTTTCGTTTGCGTCGAACACCTCGAGTAGGCCACGGCTCCGATTCCTTTTTTCTGCAGTAGTTTTTGAATTTATCTCGTTCATACAGACAGACGCTGCTTTGTTTCAAAATTGTGTCCGTACTCAGAGAGCAAAAACGGTACACTATTACTAAGACTCCACTGTCTGTCTGTCGGTCACCAGGTATCTCATGAACCGTGATAGCTAGACATTTGGAATTTTCACAGTTGATGTATTTCTGTTACCGGTATAACAACAAAATACTAAAAATAGAATAAAATAATTATTTAAGTGAGGCTTACGTACAAAAAGCGTGTTTTTTTTTGTCGTTTTTTGCTATTAATAATAGTTATAATGTAATGTAATGTCGCGAGTCCGACTCGCACTTGACTGGTTTTTAGGTACAAGGTGGCAAGTTAATCAATTTTCGTAATCTCCTTTCTATAATTGCTTTTATTTACTCTCTTCCATATAGATGACCCATATATCTCACAAATCTCTACCACTAAACGTCACAGCCCGCCAGCTCATAACTGACCCGACGCCAGTGGGGCAATCGCCAATTGACCCCGAGTCACCGCCGCCCACTCGGGACCATTGCCCACCATTGTCAGCCATTGCTCGGCACGTCAGCGACAATGCTTGAAGGTTTGTTTAATGGTGTCAATCGAGTTAATTGGCCGTGTGAATTTGGGATTAGGTGATAGGTGCATCATTTTTTTTGGGAGTAAATAAAATAGAGGTTAAATCTATCAGTAGTATAAGATAGCTAGCCCCTAGGTAATAACTGATAGCTATAATCTAGGCGTCTTTAAGTCAAAGATTAAATAGGTTACTTCTAGGCAAGCGTCCTCCATCGTCGGCCACATCGTCGCTTACTATCAGTTGAGATAGCGGTCAAACGCGAGCCTAAGCATTATAAAAAATCTGGGCAAGTGCGAGTTGGACTCACGCTTTGAGGGTTCCGTAAAAACCTACCTATATAAACAGTTCAATTCCTGAATGGAGTTTCGAAGATTTTTCCCAATCGCATAATTTTTTTATTGTAACTTAACAAAAAAAATATTGTTTTCAGATTTATTCCTATATCTGTCCTATAAGACCTTGCTTTATGGCAAATTTCAAGATTCTAGGTCAACGGGAACTACCCTATGAATTTTGATTTCCTTGAGAGTGTCTAAATACGATATAAACGACCGTATCTTTTATTTTAGGTTAACTTAGAAGTTTGATTTTTTCACAGCATCAAGGGACCGCAGAACACTATAAGGTTTTAATTTCAACTCGATACCTCTACGCGTTCCTGAGATAAAGGGTCTTGATAGACAGACATACAGACAGACCGACAGACAGACAGACAGATAGACAGACTAATGCTTAAAATTTAAGCAACGTAATGACATAGTTAACTTGTCAACGGAACATTGCGTTGAACTGTCCTGTGTTGAGCTGGATAAGCATATTATAGTGTGCGTGTATAGGCCCCCGAACCCTCAAAACTTTAGTCTTTTTGAATCATCAATGGAAGATATTTTGGCTAAGCTTGCAGATAGTAACAAATCCGTAATTATTTGTGGAGATTTTAATATTAATATTTTAGAAGACAATTCAAATAGCAGCAGATTTTTAAGTCTTTTTAAATCATTTAATTTGACTAATGTTTTTATAGAACCAACTAGAATAACTCCAACCTCTGCAACTTGTATTGATAATGTTTTCTGCAATTGTGATTATGTAGATAAAGCTATAGTTAATTATCTTCCGTCTGATCATAGTGGACAAACGGTAGCATTTAAGTATCAAGCAGCCTTGAAAAAAACGCAAATTCAATTTAGGCAAATTACAATAAGCAAATTAAAAAAATTTAATAGTAACTTAGAAAATAAGTTAAATGTTCTGGGCCATGATATTGATGATGCCAATAAATTTTAAGATAATTTCTTTTCAGTGGTACTCAATGAATTTAATACAGCTTTTGAAAAGAAGTCTAAAAATATTTTCCCTAAGTTTGTATTTAGTGACTGGGCGACTAAAGGTATTAGGGTAAGTAGGGAAAAACTATATGAGCTGTATGGCCTTAAGCCATTCTTCAACACTGAAACTTTTAATAAATATGTAAATAGATATTCTAAACTCTTCAGAAAGATTTGCAAGGTAGCAAAGGCCCTGTACATTAGCAATAAGATCAAATCGGCAGACAATAAAATAAAGACTGTGTGGAAAGTTATTAATAATGAAACTGGTAGGAATAAAGTGCGCAATACGGATTTTTTGTTGGAGACTTCACATGGTCCCAAAAGCTCTAACATAGAAGTAGCCCAAGAGTTTGTGAATTATTTCACCGATATACCTCTTAGGACAACGGAAGCTCTAAATTCCTCCCCTGAAGATTCAGTTGCTTTATTGAAAGCAAACTTGCCAGGCTGTCCGGTTGAATTTCAATTCAAACATATAAACCCTTTGACAGTCATAAAGGCTTTCCGGCAAATAAAAGTCAAATTAACCGAAGACCTATGGGGAATGTCTGTTAAAGTATGCACATCTATAATTGAGACCATAGCACCGTACTTAGCTTTAATATTTAATTTGTGTGTGGACCAAGGAGTCTTTCCAGATATAATGAAGTACAGTAAGGTTATACCACTTTTTAAATCCGGTGACCATAATGACACTAATAATTACAGACCTGTATCAGTATTGCCGGTTTTCAGTAAGGTGTTTGAAAAAGTTATGCTTAATCAAATGCTTTACCATTTTAACAGCAATAAAATCTTTCATGATCAGCAGTATGGTTTCACCAAAGGACGTTGTACGACTGACGCTGGTGTCACTTTATTAAAACATATATTTGCAGCGTGGGAAGAAGCCCAAGATGCGATAGGAATTTTTTTGTGACCTCTCAAAGGCTTTTGATTGTGTTAATCACGAAACCTTGCTTTTAAAGCTAGAACATTATGGACTAGGTAAACTTGCACTCAGCTTGGTGAAATCTTATTTAATTGACAGGCAACAGCAAGTTCAGATAAACGGTGTCAATTCTCCGGGTTTGAAAGTCAAAATGGGTGTACCACAAGGCTCAATATTAGGTCCTTTCCTCTTTTTAGTATATATAAATGATCTACCGCATCTATTAAAAAAACAACCACATATTGTATTGTTTTCTGACGATACGTCGTTAATTTTTAAGATCAATAGACGTTCCACTAATCTTGATGACGTAAACGATGCTTTACAGCAAGTCCAAAACTGGTTTACTGTTAATAATTTAGTGTTAAATGGAAAAAAAACTAAGTGCATAAGATTTGCGTTACCGAATGTTAAAAGTAATTACTCCGACATAGTATTGAACAAGGAGAAACTTGAATTCGTCGAGAATACGGTTTTCCTAGGGATCACGCTTGACTCGAGGCTACAATGGGGTCCTCATTTAACATCTCTGGCAGGTCGGCTTAGTTCAGCAGCATACGCTGTTAGAAAAATCCGTCAATTTACTGATGTGGATACTGCGCGACTAGTTTATTTTAGTTACTTTCATAGTATCATGTGTTACGGTATTTTGCTATGGGGACGGGCTGCAGATATAGAGTCTATTTTTATTCTGCAGAAAAGAGCTATCAGAGCCATATATAATCTTCGCAGACGCGATTCTCTTAGGGAACTATTTAAGGAAATAAACATCCTGTCGGTCCCTTGTCAATACATTTATGAAAACATTATGTATGTTCGGAAAAATATTCATCTTTTTACTAAGATAAGTGACAGACACAATTTTAATACTAGGAACAGGAACAAATTAGATCAACCTCGGTTCAGATTGGCTAAAGTACATAGTTCTTTCATGGGGTACTGTGTAAAATTTTATAATAAAATACCAGTTGAGATTCTACAACTAAATGAGTCCAAATTTAAAGCATGCATTAAACGCACACTATGTAGACAAGCGTATTATAAACTGGAAGATTATATCCTTGATAAAAGCGCTTGGCTACATGCCGGTCCTGCTCCGCAGCCACAGCCACTTTTACCTTCAAATTAGTTTTTTTTTTTTTTTTATAATTTTGGAAGAGATACTGTTCCCCTTTTTGTATTGTTGTTTTAGAAATGTTTTTTTATTTTATTTTATTTCAATAGAGCTTATGATAATTTATTATCTTTTGTATTTGGAAACAGTAGCATTGTATAATGTAGAAGCACTTTGTTAAGTTTTGTGAATGTGAAGTACCATGGAGCATTTTTATTAGGTTACAACTTGTTTGACATTACGAGCATGGCAGTTGAGAGTTTGTCATGCTCACTCAAATGTCTCGCTGATGGTGGCACGTGTTATTGGGTCATTCGGTTCCCTTAAAAATGGTTGAGCTGAGTGGGGCTGATGCACGCGTCATGCTCGTGAACGGGTGCCGTCAGTTGAGACTGGTCATCTCTTAGCTGCCAGTGACTTAATTCAATATCTTTTTTTTTTTTTTAATTAGTCTTTTTTAAGTATATTTTTTTTTTATTTTAATTATTATTACTTATCTACATTGTGCTCACATATTAGAAGCGACAAGAAATATGTAACCAAGATTTATGTAACTCATAACATGATTTAAAAGAGTGTCCATGGAGTTTCTTGCACGTTCTTCTCCATAGAGATCTACGCTTTGGAACGTGCAATTTAGCTTCACTTGTTTTTTTTTTTGACTGACTGACATTTTGACAATTCAAAAGTGCCTGTAATTGGTCTATTTGAAATAAACGTTTCTGATTTCTGATTTCTGAAAAAAAAGACAGACAGACGGACGGACAACAAAGTAAACCTATAAGGGTTCCGTTTTTTCCTTTTGAGGTACGGAACCCTAAAAAATATATAATTCCCTATAGACAAGATTTTTTTAAACTTTATTTTAAATTTATCATTAAGATTTTTTAACAACAAGCTGTCCCCCGCGTCTAAATGGACTATAAAATACTACAATTTTTTTTTCAATTCTAACCTGAGATTTGTGCGTTCAAACAAACAAACTCTTCAGCCTTATAATATTAAGTATAGATTGCTACTTATACTATTTACATAGGTATTTAGAAAAAACACATTTAACCAATAAATTGTATTCTAAAATACAACTTGACATACATTTTCACTGTTTTTCATACAACGGCTCTTACGCGATTATTACGTTATTACACATTTTTCATTAGATATTTTGGAAACACAGTATCTTGTGTATATTATTTAGGCTTCGAACTATTAAATTAAATTTATAAATTTGTGCGAAACTAATCTAGTACCTAAAGACCTTTGAAAATCTGCTATTTTGCATCAACTTTTAAACTTCATAATTTACTCAAAAAATTAAAAAAGGCAAAAAAATATAGCATACGTAATAACAAATTTAATCAAATTTCTAAATGACGATAATTTTTTTTTTAAACTTTTAAGGGTTTACAAAAAACACGTATTTCCTGGAACAAGTTTTGTGAAATATTCGAGTAATCAAGGAATTACCGAAGAGTTTTCAGGCGTTATCTCTCCTTTTTCGCGTTGCCTCTTCGTCAAACATCGCGTTGGATTGCGTTAGATGAAGTAACAAGCTTTTAAACCATGCTCGATGTTGACGATAGGCGAGTGGAAAAGAACCCTCTTAACTACTTAAACTAATTTAAGACAATCGAAAATACAACAACATTTTCACAAATGAAAAGTGTTGTTGAATTTCCATTTCTGTCACTTCCAAATTGTTTTGGATGTTTCCGGTTGTACTAAGTAAAATAATACAATCAAAAGCCTTAATTCACAGTTATTTTGTCAAATTGTGACGTCAAAATTAGGGAAGGATAGCAAAAATGGGCACCTACTACGTTTTTTTACTCAAAGTTCCTAAACTTTTAACATAGCAATGTTTACAAAGCAAACATGTTGCACTGTGATTTACCTTTTGCTTATACGCTATTTAAAGAATGGATAATGCTTTGTTGACACTGCGCGTGACCCAAAGACTGGCTTTTACCTTCGTCAGAGATTTAGCATTGCCATACAACGTGGCAATACCGCCAGTCTTTTGGGCACACTTCCAGTCGATGCGAAGAAATTTTTGACGCCATATTTTGGTTTGGACTTTTTGCTACTTATAGTTTTAGTTTATTAACTGATTTTATTTTTCTTGTTATAGTATTTAATTAGTTACAAAACAAATTGATGAATAAAACCTATTCTATTCTTCAATAAACTTGTTGGAAACTTTCATCTACTTACATAAGAGGAGAAACTGACTGACTGACATATCAACGCACATCCGAAATTACTAGGACTAGGAGCGTGAAATTTTGCACAAAGATTCATTTTATGACGTAGGCGAGCACTAAGAGAGGATTTACCAAAACTCACCTCCCTATGGGATGAAATGGAGGCCAAAAATTTTATGGAGAAATCTATTTTCACGCGGGTGAAACCAATGTCAGAAGCTAGTCTCATATAGTAAAAATACCTACGAGTACTTCCCTATCAGCGAATCTTGGAACACATCTAATAACAGCTTTTCCAAACGTTCGAATACCACTCTCAATATTAAACTCTACCCTCTGAGGAACAGACGGCCATTTTCTTTTCACGCAAAACTGACTTTAATTCGCGGAAAATATTACACTAGTGAGTCCCTCTCTATGCATACTGAGAGCCTTATTACAAAGATAACAATGCGTGCTATATAAACCTTAAAGAAAAGAAATAAGGCAGGTTTTTGAATGCGAAGTAATGAAGTTATGTTGGTAAAGAATTAAAAAGATAATTAGTAAGGATAAGATATTGGGAAGTTTTTAGCATATTTTCTTGTTGTAAGTAGGTTTGTAATTATTACATTTGGAGTATTAACAGCGAGTGATTTACATTTTAATTAAATGTAAGTCAGGCTTTTTTAGGAGATGACTTGAATTAGATAATTAAGTCGAGTTGGTAACTGAGTAGGAATGGACTTCTTAAAATGGGGGTACTTTTTGGATGTTTCATTTTTGACTTTCAAAAACCGGGGTTCTTAAGTCGGTTAATATCGGGTATGAGACCGAATTATGTTGAATTTCTGTTTCTTTTTTGAAGAAAAGAAATAAAGTAGTATAAGTTTACTTTTTTTTAAGGTGGGAAAGTAACTAATGACTTCTCCTGCTCTAGGCTCTACCCTAGAGCAGGAACAAATGATTGTGCTCATCACACAAACATTTGTCTTGGGTGGGAATCGAACCCACGACCTCCAGCATAGCAGTCAGGGCCACTAACCACTAGATCAATAGGCCAGTCATTTTGAAATGAAACATTTTTCTTCTTATTTTGAGGTTGGAAAAACAGATAGTTTTTTCCTTTAGCCTTAAAAGAATCGACCACGGTATAACTTTGCTTAACCTCAGAAACATTTCTGATCCGAATCACTACTGGGGGTTTTCTTACCACAAAAACCCAACCCACTTCTTGTTGACCTAGAACTTGCAGGTAACACAGAAACCTAAATTACTCTTGCACCTGACCTAGAAGGACAACAAAATGTCAGAAGTTTGCTATGGCGGTAAACGAAAATAACGTGAAATCAACTAGGATTAGGCACTTTTTAAAAATTTTTTTTTTGGCTTGGGTACTAAGTCCTTTAAGCCATATCTTTGTAAATGATACATGATAAATGATATTTATTTTGTAAATAGGTTTAAAAAACACTTTTACACGTCAATTTTTTTTTCGTCATTTTTAAACTAGATGAGGCCGGTTTTTCCTAGCTGACTACCCTGAGAAGAAACACCGAAACAAACTCAGGGGTCAAAGTCTCTTTTAAAGTCCATACAGTAAATATGTAATGGTCAAATCACATGAGAACCATGCAGATTTGTCTGAAATGGTCTTTTGAAGAAAGAACCATACAGATTTGAGTGGACCTGTCCAGTCAGTGCAAGCATTTGTCAGTATTCGTAAAGCTCAACTCAGGACTACTAAGGAGCTCAACGACTTGACGAACAATACCAAGGAAAGGACATTTGGGTAGGCCGCAGAAAATATTCAAATTGCCAGACATACATTAAAATTACTGAAAAGGAAAAAAAAGCAATCAACATAGTCCTCACGTTCACAATAATAAAAGGAAAAATAGTTTATAAAATGTAATACTTTAGCAAAGTAAACATTGTTGTCAAAAATTAATAGAGAAAAAAAAAAGTCAAATTGCAAAATAAAAATAATCTACAATATCGAATTGTAATAAATAATAAAAAGCACAATTAAAAATAAAAACAAAAGAAAAAATAATAATAATAAGACAACAGTTGCAGTGCGTACTGGAGCAGGTCAATCCCAAGCCTTTTGGTCCTCAACATAGTCCTTTATAGGGTAAAAAAAGTTTTCGCTTTACAAATAATTTGAATTTATTAAGGCTTAGTTGTTGAATATGAATAGTTTAGTTGTTTACCATTAGAAAAAGATGTACCTACGCATTCAAATGTTTTTCCAGTATTTGGCAGCAAATGTATCAAGTCAACCTTTTCGGCCAGCTTCGCTGAGGTAGTTAACATTACAATAAGAAGGCTCGGCCGTGGTATGAAAGGCAACGAAGGAACAGGACTGGGTTTTTAGTCAGTAAAAGTCTGACACACCCTCGCGCTCCGCCCAAGAGCGAGGGATGTCATCGGATGATTTTCCCACCTACAAAAAAAAAACTGAGATCGGGGCTGTTTCAATGAATCCACATATTGTCCAGTTGCGCAGATACTTGAGATAGAAAACTACACCAATTTGCGAATAATTGAAACAGCCACTGAACTTCATTTGAAGAAGTCCCACCAAAAAACTTAAGAATTAGGCATTGATTGATAGAACCACAACAATATTTACTTATATTTGTCATCAAATTTATCTTTTGACAATAATTTAGGCATATAATAACAGCATCAGAACTTATGAAGGTTTAGGAGATATATTATTGACTCATTCACGTCCACTGTTGTACAAAGGCCACCCCCAAATGTCGTCACAATGAATTACGGTCAACCCTTATATAACTACATGCAACCAATAATAACAAATATACCAACAGCAAACGTATTCCGTCCTTAGGTCCAGCAATACATGACATAACTAACATTTAAAGTACTAGGCTTACAGAAACCTAAGGAGTTACCAACGAAAGCTGACTCATGCTATAATTACATACACGAGCGGCCAGACATTAAACATTATTCCATCCTTCGATCAACAATGTACATTGTTGATCGAAGATTCTAGGCCTAAAACGAGCCTTTAATAAGAAGCTCCTACTATGTTTTACTAAAATCAGACGATTATGAGCTACACACATTATTTATTCATACTATAATTTAGGTAGAAATAATGCGAAATGTTCAATATGAATATTTTCATGAACAAACCATTTATATGAGAGAGAAAGAGAGAGAAAGAGCCGAGCTTCTATTTTACATTGATATTCTTAGCATCATCGAACCTTTAAGAAACTCCTATGACATAACTAAAATAAAAAGTACTAGGCTTGCAGAAAACTTAGAAGTTATGACTTCAAGCTATACGGGAATGATCCAACTATAGTTTTTTTTTTAAATTGATATAAACCAGTGCTTGACTGCGATCCCACCTGATGGTAAGCAGTGATACAATCATTGATGGTGACACGCACTAGTTTATTAAGAGCCTATTCACTCTAGCCTTGAAGACACCTAAATTATAGTTGGACGGGAAGATCGCAGCAGGCAAATTGTTCCAGTCCTTCGATGTACGCGGTATAAACGACGAAGCGAAACGCTTAGTCCGGACCGTTGAAGTTTTTGGACTCTTTACATTGTTTAATAAACAAATGTACATACTAACACGTTGATTACGTACGTATAGTTGTATAAAAAAATAAATAAACTTAGCAGTGGAGTAGCTAGTCCCGAAGGGGTCCCATATCAAAAGTTATCGAGGTTTTGTTTACACCGTAGGGTCCTACTAGCACAGAGATAGGTATGAGACGGAGTCATAATAGACCACGACAGAGATGACCAGACTAACTGGATAGATTACGTCCAAGTAAAACAGAGACCGATGAACTATTTTATAAGTTTTTATTGTGATCTTGTGTTGAGAATGCTAGAATGAACGGAGCGAGCTATAAAAATAAAACATCCTATCATTTAGTAATAATTTATTCATTAACTATGCACCTCTCATCAATAAGAGAATTGAAGGTTGTGGACGGATATCTATGGTTGTGGATAACATGTTACGAATTTTTACATGGGGGCCCCATATCATTGATACGGCTGATAAGGCGGTAGCTACGCCCCTGATATTTAGGCATCGAAGTACTCTTCCACATCGTTGTTATCCAGATAATTGCCACATAGAATAGCAATGCTAATCTCTGGGAAAAGATAGAGCCAGCCTTCAAGGTCACGCAGAGTGCATCAGTCAGCGAAAAATATTTTTGAAAACATGACATGCAATCGAACCCCTTGCATGATCCAAGCGATTCGACAATGACTCGACCAAAAATGTAATTACCAATTAGGTAACATACAGTCGCTTAAGCTGTTGATCCCCGCACGAGCGCCGGCGGTCGTGCGCTATTGTCTTACTATTGTGTCTCTAATTACGCTACTCAAGGAGTTAAGGGTCTCAGCAGCCGTACTTGTAACATGAAATGACGCAAGGGTGTCAACACAGTTTGCGTTGTCCATAGCACATTAAATTAAAAGTACCAGGACCATAGCAACCGTTGGAGCAAATGCTGAGTCACGCTACTACGCGTTTGATTGACACACAACAACATTGATTTACTTCTGGCCTTTTTATAAAACAGCTCCTCTGACATAACCAATATCAAAAGCACTAGGCTCACATAAACCTTAGAAGTTATCAATCAATCACTGACTCACTCACTCACTCTCACTTAAAAGGAGCTCACAATGACTTACTCAAGTAAAAAAGTACTAGGGTCACAGAAATCCTAGAAGTTATTAAACAAACAGAATTTCAATATGTAGGTCAATACCACTGTTCAACTACTGTTCAATAGTGCGTCAAAAGACCCTTATACAAGGGTATAAGGGTCTATAGGGTCTTTTGACGCTTGAATGACATAATGTAAGGGTGTAACTAACGCACTTTGATGTAACTAAAAGAAAAAGTACTAGGCTCACATAAGTATTAGCAGTTGTCGAACATGACTCACGTTACCCTACATGCGCTAATGGTCATGGATACATAATAACGCATGATATAATTATGAATGACAATAGCTCGTGGCCACAAACGCGAATCATCAACAACAGCGTACATACCTGTTCTCATTCCTCGAGCCATCATTGACAAGACTATGACATAAGAAAAACTAAAACTACTAGCCCCACAGAAACTTCACGAGATCTCACTAACAATAAACACAACATTCTAGCCATTTTGTAAGGAGTTCTATGATGTAACTAAAATAAAAAGTACTAGGCACACAGAAGCCTTATGAGCTATCAAACCCTGAGTCAAGCTACATACGCCAATGGTCATCGGCTGCACAATAGCGCCGTGATATACGAGCGACAGTGGCGCGTGGCTTGGCAGGGAGCCAGCCCACTGCATTACGTATGGGGTCATAAATCTATGGCTTTGACACCATGTATTGAAGGTTAGTTAGCTATGAAAGAGTTAGGGACAGTTTTATAATAAAATCTAGCTTTATTAGGCCTGTAACTTTAGATATATTTTCTAGACCTGCGCGCAAGCATGTCTAGCTAGTTTTGTAAATCTTTTGCAGCCGTTGCAGTCAGGACCATGGCTTTAAATTCTTATAAGGGGAGGGGGCGTCCCCACCGTGCCTCGGAAAATAATACCAGAATTAAATAACTTGACCGTCAATTTGAAGCCTAATATAATATGAGAGAGAAGCCATCATTCCGTCCCTTTCTTGCATCCGTTCCCCCTCCTAGTGGCACACTATCGCTTTCTCTGTCTCTCCTCCCACCACCAGTAGCAGCTGCAAACGTCGGTTTGCCTTTGGATTTGACTCATTGACGTCGTTGTTCCTGTCCTGACAACACCGGAGAGAATAAGGTACGAATTTACCTTTATAAGTGCTCATTCTACAAGAGTTAATAACACTATAATGTACATGTTCACAGTTCAAAACTAAGTTAAAAGAAAACTGTTTAAAACTAAAGTTTTTGTTTGAACAGCATCTGTCTGTACTTCTGTATATAATATTGTCTAAACTCTTAACGGTGTTACCGTTCGTTTCTTGATAATTTATAATTATTTATGTACCCTCCGTTTTTAAGTTTTGTGGCATAAAATTATTGTTGTATTTCAGTGTGAGATAATAGCAATGAGTGATCAAAATATCTTACCGATCCAAAATATTAGCACTCAAGATGAAAATAAAGATAGTAGCGTACAATCTCGGAAAAGAAAACGCCGCGTTCGTGATTCAAGTAACTCAACTACATCATCCAGTTCTAGTTCAAGTTCTAGTAGCTCTGACCGTTCGTCAACACATAAGCGATCTCATCGTTCGCGAAAAAGAAATATCACCAAAAAGCCCGTAAATTAGAAAAGTTATTTGAAGAAGTAGCCGATCTAAAGAAAAAAATCGCAAATCGTGCTAATAGTGAACCTGGTTTAGGATCATTATACGAACCTGATCGAGAGGATTGTTTAGAAGATAATGTGAGCCGCGAGTTGTATAGCAATGATGATATGTACACAGTTGAACCGAATGATATTGAATTAGGACCCGAAATTTCATTGTCCATAGGGACTAAAGTAAAAGATCCTGATATTTTAAAGACGCCCGATGCGTATCTAGAAGTTTTAAAAAAGATTCAACGTTTAGACGATCCCGATTGGACAAACGTGAAATATTCCGAAGTACAAAAAAATTATAGGCATACCCCGGTTTTACGGAGCTCGATGCAAATGATGAAGTGAAACGTTATGATTCTTCGCGCTCTTTGATTAATATGGAAAAAGCTTTTGGCTCTTTAACTTTTGCCCTTATTAAACAAAAAGAACAGCTTCAAACTGAGCTCCGCACATTTTTAAGCTGGACTAGGCAAACGGATGGTTTGAACCCAGACACTATTTGTGAAAAAATAACGGATATTTTTGTAAATGGTGATTATGCTAGAATTTCGAGTGATACTTTACAAATGATCTGTGGACATCGCGCAGAATGTATTCAACAGCGTAGAGAAACTATTTTGGCTGGTGTTAAAGACCCCTTGCACAAAAGTTTAATAAGAAAAATTCCACCGTCTTGTTATAATCTTTTTGGTGCTGAACAACTTACTTCTACATTAGAAAAAGCGGGAGGAGTGAATAAAGTATTTTGGCCTCGTGACAAGGATTGCGCTTCTGCACCGCAGACCGATCCAAGTACTTCCACGACTCTGCGAAAGTTACCACTTCCGAGTAAAGGAAAGGTGGCCTATAAACATATGGGGCAAACAACTTCAAGAGCAAACAATACACCTTTCCATAACGGTGGCAAGCCCTTTCGGGGCCGGGGCGGTAAGCAGTCAAATTACCGCAGACCTAATAACGATTCAAATGCATACAGGCACAAAACCTCTTCCTCATCCCATCGGGATAGGAGAAGAAATTTACGCCGATTCTGACTCAACGAGTTCGTTTCGCGCCGGTCAGCTGAGCCTTTTTCACGACCGGTGGAAGAAAATAGGAGCACCGGACTATATTTTAAAAATAATATCCGGCTACCGAATTCCATTTGTACAAAAGCCTCCACTACACTTGCCCAATCTACAAAATGCAGTCCAGGCGACCCCTCATTCCCCAGAAATGGAACAGATCATTCACAAAATGTTATCAGAAGAGGTACTCACAGCTGTGCCACTGACACAAAGTTTCATTTCGCCCATGTTTCTGGTACCCAAAGAAAACGGAAAGTTCAGACCGATTTTCAATCTCAAAGCCCTGAACCGATACGTCGACGCCTCCACGTTTCGCCTGATCAACATTTTCAGAATTCCAGACTTCCTCCAACCGAACGATTGGATGGTGAAATTGGACTTATCCCAGGCATATTTCCATTTACCTGTAACAGAGGGCAACAGAAGATTCTTACTGCTAGTTTACCAAGGCCAACTTCTTCAAATGAACTGCCTGCCCTTCGGGCTCAGTTCAGCACCGAAAACATTTGCCTCTTTGAGCAACTGGATTGCCCAGACTCTTCGAGACCGCGGAATGCGAGTCGTAATTTATTTAGACGATTATCTTCTAGTCAATCAAGACTACGATACACTGGTGACCCACATCAAGACCACAGTGGACATCCTGAAATATTTAGGATGGATGATAAACTACGAAAGATCTATCTTGCCAAAGCAAGCACTAGAGTATCTGGGCATAGTATGGGATCCGTGGAAGAATACAAAATCACTTCCAACAAAAAAGCGTGTGAAAATGCGAGCCATAATCACTCACTTGATCAACAATCAAAAAGCTTGCCTAAAAGATCTAACGCATCATAGGAATGATGAACTTTTCAAGCTTTGTTGTGCCCCGGGGAAGGATAAATTTTCGTCAACTTCAAAGGCTATGCATCAGCATGCTACACGTAAAACCAACCATAAAGAACTCATAGTCATAGTCATAGTAATTTATTGGTAAGGGATTCTTACAATTCATTTACAGAATGTTACATACAATTTCGAGGCAGCTCAGAACGACTTAAAATGGTGGCTAAATCATCTCCAGACAGAGTCTCCTATCCATATTCCACATCCAACACACTATATTGTCACGGATGCATCGGACGACGCCTGGGGTGCTTACGTAAACAACACCTATATTTCCGGGACATGGAAAGCAGAAGAAAAACTTCTTCATTGCAATCAAAAGGAGACGCTTGCTATTCTAAAGACTATCCAACATTATGGTCAAAGCCTGCACAAGGCCAGTCTATACATTCAGTGCGACAACAAGACCGCGGTCTCGTATCTGAGGAACGAAGGCGGCACGAAATCTGTAGCACTAATAGATCTAGCCTATCAAATTTTACGGCTCATAGATACTTTCCAAATGCACTTCATTATTTACCACATCCCAGGTGTGTACAACGTGGAAGCAGACAGGCTATCCCGTCTAGAAAGACTACCAGAGTGGCATTTACTCCCGCAAGTTACAAACCTTATATTTGCCAAATGGGGAACCCCGGTGATGGACTTGTTCGCATCTCGGCAAGCTCATGTAGTTCCCAAGTACTGCACTCTGGATCATCGAGATCAGGAAGCCGTATTTCAAGATGCCTTCAGCCAGATCTGGGACTACCCTTTAGCATGGATTTTTCCACCACCATTTTTGGTTCCCAAGGTTCTAACTCATCTGAACAAATGTCGAGGAATATTCCTGGTAGTAGTTCCCAAATGGGACCAAGTGTTTTGGAGACCAGACCTGAAGAATCGAGCTACAGATCACCCTTGGATGATCAGGAACCTGTACAAAGTACTAGTAGACACCTCAACAAACAGTCCCCCTCACAAGGCCAACGAGATGACGTTAGAAGTTTGGAGAATTGGGGGTGGAATGAAAAGCTGAGTGACTGGTCAACGCAACAAAAGAGCCTACTCATGAAAAGCTGGCGATTATCTACTATAAGAACATATAAACCAGCCTGGGCTCGATGGATGAAATGGGCAAAGCTTAATAATATTCCTGTAAGCGAACCGAGTAGTTCGGCTTTTGCTAGATTTTTATCTGATCTTCACCTAAAAGATGGGCTCTCTTACAACACTATACTTACCCATAAAGCAGTGGTTTCCACTTTGTGTAGCCCAGAATCTACAGAACGACTAAGTGGGCATCCTTTGGTTAAACGAATGCTAAAGTCCATAGCATTAGCTATTCCAAAACCCTCAAAGACCAAGGTTTGGGATGTTAATCAAGTAGTATCTTTACTGTGTCAACAGAATCCTGATACAGATAGATTGTATGATATTTTGAAACATACAGCGTGCCTCTTGTTACTGTGTTCTGGTCGCAGAGTTCATGACCTAACCTTATTGAGCATAAATCCTAACCAATGTGAAATTACTGATGATCATAATATTATCTTGTGGCCAATGTTTGGGTCAAAAACTGATTCTGCAAATTATCGTCAATCAGGTTGGAAGTTAATTATCAATAAAGACGATCAATGCCCAAATCCCGTGCATTGGATTTCAAAGTTGATATTAGCTGGTAAGAACAGGAGAAATGAAGCTCAATGTGATAATTTATTTATAACTGCGTGTGGCAAAGCTCGTCCTGCTTCACGCTGTGTTATAGCTAACTGGGTCAAGAAAGTACTGAAGGATTGAAGCCCCAGCTGGAAGCGTAAGGTCTGCTGTAGCTTCAAACAGTTGGCATGAAAACTGCTCGGTTGATGATATTCTCTCTAGAGGCAATTGGAGATCGGAAAAGACTTTCAGGAGATTTTACTGCAAAGAAGTTAGAACAACAAATGTACAAAATTCTGTTACAAGTTTATTTAATGCAGTGTGATCGTCAAAGAAAATGTTCTATAAATAATTGTCTTACTTTATTAAAATATGTAGAGCGAGTAGCTCAGTTCGGCTCGTGTGGTTTACTTACCCAGTCATTTGTTATTTTATGTTACAAAGGATATTGTTTGGTTTTCTTTTCTAGTAATAAAACTATTTTGTTTTTGTAAACCTAATTTATTTACTTTTTGCACCTCTGTAACATCATACCTTATTATACAGTTGCAAGTATGCTATGCTTCATCTCTATCATCCGCCTGTGCGTCATGACACAAGGCCAAATTTTGACTAAGGACTCGGTCCTTTTCATCGTCTTGTGATCTAAATTTCAATCTTATAGTCACATTGACGTCTCCACCACCACCAGGCGATATCAAACACGTCTCTCATATTATATTAGGCTTCAAATTGACGGTCAAGTTATTTAATACAAACGTTTTACCTAAAATAAAACGTAAATTAAATTACTTACCTAAATTTGAAGCCTAATAACTTAAATGCTGCCTGGTTCTACAACGACTTCAATGAGTCAAATCCAAAGGCAAACCGACGTTTGCAGCTGCTACTGGTGGTGGGAGGAGAGACAGAGAAAGCGATAGTGTGCCACTAGGAGGGGGAACGGATGCAAGAAAGGGACGGAATGATGGCTTCTCTCTCATATTATATTAGGCTTCAAATTTAGGTAAGTAATTTAATTTACGTTTTATTTTAGGTAAAACGTTTGTATTACGTTCATTATGGCCAATCTCAATAAAGATTCAGCAGATATTATAGTTAGTGTTCAAGCGTGTGCGCAAATACAGTTGCACTCTTTGTTCTTTTACTCTCGTAGTCCGATGGTACGACATTCTGATACGGTCACCACCAAATTGTAAACTCCGAAAAGCTATAAAGACATTTCATAATGGAAATACTCAACATTACTTTTTGTCTGCCCTACGAATCAAACCAACGAGGCACGAGACCGACGGTCATTAGTAGATTTTTGACAGAAATCACGAGTAGTCGTCAGAATCACAAGACAGCAGTCTAGCTAAGGACTATCATAATACACGTAACTGGGTTGTGATGGTTAGACCAGCTGTGGATCCATGTGCTATATTGGTATCAGATGAATCCGGTTAAACTGGAAGGCCACCCAATACAGTTGGAAAAAACAAAGCTAAAATGGTAATTATGAATCCGAGCACGTGTATCTAATCACGAATAAATACCGTAGATAAGATATGAATATCAAATAAATCTGTAGTCGATTAGTTATAGGCGAACTATCACTCGTAGATTTGGCAGAGCGATTAGAAAAGGGACCCCCGTTGGGAAATTGTTAAGTTTTGCGGGGGTTTGATATCTTATGTGATTTGCATTATGATCAAAGAGATAAGAAGAGCTGGTTCATTAAACTTTAATCTCCTTTTTATTTATAGTCAACATGGAAAATGAAAACACTGTTCGAAATTTTTCACTTTTTTTTTTGAAGCAAGAAATCATCAAATAGTAGGAAATTTACATGAAAACAAAATAGTTGTTAACTAACCAGTTTATCAGTAAATAGACAAAAATGGAATTCTAATTATGGTAATAATATCAAAATTGGCAGAAAAGCAAACAAGATTATAACAAATTTAAACAAATATGGCTGTCTCTCTCACCAAGACGCAATTTTTCATGGCGGCCGAACGACTGTCATGGCCTATGACGTCAAAGACCATGCAGGACTTACGAGTATCTTTCATAATAGCAGCTTTGAAGCTTTATAGCTTCGTTGTTGTACATGTCGGTGAAGTCAATAGTACGGAAGCTTGAGAACGAATGAACGAGCTAAGTGAAAAGTGACACATGTCACTTTGACAGAATCCGCGCTGACGTTTGCACGAACCGAGTAGATAAAAGGGCCGACCGCAGAGGTCCGTGGCTCATTCCTCTGTCGGCAGCCATGCGCACAACGTCTAAGTGTCGGGGACTGTCTCACTGCTCGTTGTGTAAAGTGAATACCTAAAGCTTGCCTCATAATAAATCAGTTGTGTGATCTAAAATAGTTTGTTTATTGCTCGTTACCCAGCCATCGCCCACAAGACATAGTCTCTGGACAGAGCTTCAATGATGATCGGCATCCTGCGCCGACATCAGAAGTGGGATTCCGAGCAAATAAACAAGAGCAGCACGAAGGTTACGTAACTCCGGTCACGAAGAAAATAGCAAGAGCCAAGACAAGTAGCGGTCATTATTTGAAATGGAAAATTAGAAAGTGAAGACCTGGAATGAAGCACTGGACCGAATAGGATTCAAAGTTCCGTTAATCAATGTCATTATCAGTTTTGGTCTGATTAGGTTTTTTCTGGGGTTTTTCCCTAATCCTGAGCAACGAATGTTGGACCATGATGACATTGTTTCCCCAGAAGGAAATAGTAACTGACTAAATCACCGTGTACTACCCAGGTTGTGACCGGGACAAGACCGACGCAAATGCATGTTCACGATGTACCATTTTCCGATACGTGCTTTGCTGATAATCCGAAGTCACCAGTGATTACAGCAAGAATTACAAACTTTTAGTTACCTGAAGTGTAAAATGCAAAGTGCAGTGCGTGTGTGTGTGCATGCCTGAGATGCAGTGTGTCAAGTGCGCTACCAGATCAGAAAATATTTGACACAAAACGTATGAAGACATCTCAAACGTCACCTGTCAAATGTTTCCACTGTGGAAAAATTGGACGGAGCAGGCTGTTTTCATAAGCAAGAAACAGTAGGAAACCGACAGAATAACGTGACATTCAAGCTTCAAGACTCAATCCCATGGTCAGCCACATCGTATGCTGCAAATGTGGAGAACAAGGTCACATCTCCTTCCGGTGTCCTGATGAAAGTGACGCAGCGGTGACGGTCACGCCAAGGCATCACGTACCGAGCGAGAGGTTGACTGACGGGTGTTGTCGATCCTACACCAGGAACAAGGTCAGGTATTCACATTCCATTTTAATTCTGGTGCTGAGTGTTGTCTCTCTTTCACTGTAAGCTGTTGATCCCCGCACGAACGCCGGCGGTCGTGCGCCATTGTCTTACTATTGTGTCTCTAATTACGCTACTCAAGAAGTTAAAGTCTGTCATCACTATTTCACGGCAAACGTAAACACAGTATCATTGAAGGGTCAGTTCAGTGTGTTCAGATCTATTTGCGAAGTGATATTTTGGCCGTGAAATATTGTTGCAAGGGTTCGGTTCAAATAGTAAAAATTGCTAAAGTTCACGACGTAAACAATTGTAATTACAACTACCCTCATTAGATCCAGTAGATACCGTTTCGATTTTTTTATGACAGTGATAATTCCTCCATAGATAATTTTGACGATATTGACACTGACGTGTGACGTGTGTCGGTATGCTACAAACGCGTGTTGTAAAAAGTAAACATATCCGTTTGATTGACTCGTATTTGACTGTATAAAGATGACCATAGCGGTCTAGCGCGGAAAAATTAATAATGCGTGAGCGGGTAGATGATTGTTGCTGGCAAATATTATTCGACCGAGTAATTCGGTGTTTGTTAGCTCTTTTGACCTAAAAACTCGACCGGTCAGATATAATGAGCAAAGATTACTGAGAACTAAATAACAATGTGCCTAACCGAGATACCACTTACCTTAGACAAAAAACCGTTTGTGGTAGGGTTCACTAGGCGAAGTCTAACTCGTGATTAATTGTTCAGTTACGAACGCTAAACCAAACGACGAAGGCAGGTGGTCCCTAGCACTGTTAATTGACAAGGCTGCGTTTTCTCTATCGTTGATGACAAAAGACGATGTAGACTCGGAGTTAAAATTTAGTACCGTGAGAAATGATGCGTTACGCCATATAGAGAGTGCGTAGCAACCTATGAAAAGTGTAAGTTTAATCTGACGAAGGCGGAAGTTGATAAATTTTTGATAAGAGACTTTTTCATATACGAGCAGAGCAAGTAAACTGAGTAAGATCCATTTAAAGATTATTTTGAAGTAATAGAGAGAGAAAGGAAATCAGCGCATAACTGATAAAATTGGGGTAGAGTAAAGTAGTAGAGATAATGAGATTATTAAGTTTACATGATGATCGGACTATACCAGATTTGATTTGTAGCCGTAGCTTAATAGAAATCGGTATCTAGTCACTAGGTCACAGTAGTCCGTGAGTACGCGGTATTGCGATCAAACCTGGGACGTAATGTGGGAAACCATTAAGTCGTGAGAGACTTGGCAATCCTGGAGGGATGCGCAGGAATGGTTGAGTGACTAGAGGTTACTGGGCTATTAGTAGCCAGAGATCACGTGCAGAGATTAATGATTAGTGTTTTGGATTAGTTTGATTGATTTGGTGGAGAAGTTACCATGATAATTAATTCACGGTTATGCTCTGAATTTTCTGATTATTGATTTTGATATTGAAACGATATAGAAATTTTGATGTTAATTTATTTTCTTTAAATGAACTTAGCAGTACTATGAACAGTAGTGAGAATTAGTAGGTTAGTTAAAAGAAATTTAGAGTTTCGATACATCTCGAGTTATGTTGAACCTTCATAATTTACGGTTGACGCAGTGGTTGAACGATTGACTGCTGCGCTGCGCGTTGCGGGTTCGATTCCCGCAGGGAGCAGACGTTGTTATGGCCTACAGAGAGAGGGATAATAGAACATGAGGTTCCGGTTGAATTAGATGTATAGGAAGTAGGTGGGGAAAGTGATCATGGCACTATTTAATCACTGCTGCTTTAGAATTAAGGAACGATTAGTGAGTTATCCTCGTTTACGTTGGTGCGTAAACGAGATGAGTCGTTGTAGCGACGCAATTAGTGAGTTATCCTCGTTTACGTTGGTACGTTGGTGCGTAAACGAGATGAGTCGTTGTAGCGACGCCTGTAGTGAGTTATCCTCGTTTACGTTGGTGCGTAAACGAGATGAGTCGTTGTAGCGACGCAATTAGTGAGTTATCCTCGTTTAAGTTGGTGCGTAAACGAGATGAGTCGTTGTAGCGACGCCTGTAGTGAGTTATCCTCGTTTACGTTGGTGCGTAAACGAGATGAGTCGTTGGAGCGACGCCTGTAGTGAGTTATCCTCGTTTACGTTGGTGCGTAAACGAGAGGAGTCGTTGGTGCGACGCCTGTAGCGAGTTAACCACGTTTGCGTTGGTGCGTAAACGATTTGGATTTATGGTTGGATTGGGAATTTCATTATACATAGTCACTCATGATCAGGATGTCTAGTGTGTGTGAGAGTTTACATGTTTGGGAGCGCACTCACGGTGCGAGAGTAGTTCCTGATGTTTGTCAGGAGTGACCGAGCTATATGATACTGCGAGATGTATTTTGTTTCAGATCAACACACAGAGACCGACGCCTTGTTTGGAAGTTTCGTCAGTGGACCGTCTTCTGGCTGAGGTGGTGATGAACACAGCGACGGATGTCTTGTTGGGACGTCTCGTCAATGGATATCTTGCAACTGAGGTGACGATGATGACTAACACACAGGGACGTGTGTTCCGCAGGATGGCCGTGTCGGTGAAGTCAATAGTACGGAAGCTTGAGAACGAATGAACGAGCTAAGTGAAAAGTGACACATGTCACTTTGACAGAATCCGCGCTGACGTTTGCACGAACCGAGTAGATAAAAGGGCCGACCGCAGAGGTCCGTGGCTCATTCCTCTGTCGGCAGCCATGCGCACAACGTCTAAGTGTCGGGGACTGTCTCACTGCTCGTTGTGTAAAGTGAATACCTAAAGCTTGCCTCATAATAAATCAGTTGTGTGATCTAAAATAGTTTGTTTATTGCTCGTTACCCAGCCATCGCCCACAAGACATAGTCTCTGGACAGAGCTTCAATGATGATCGGCATCCTGCGCCGACATACATATTTGTTTATCAGAGCTAAAAATAATTTAATTTCTAGTATGGGACGCTACTTGTGTGTTGTGCTGGTGCTGACGCTGCGGCTGCGGAGAACCGCAAGCGGCGAAAATATAATAACCTTGTGGGAAGTTATATTTTCGAACCGTTTGGGGTTGAAACTCTCGGTTCGTGGGGTCCGAGTGCTCACAAGTTGTATAAAGATCTGTCAAAACGTCTAGTTGACACTTCGCGTGACCCAAGGGCTGGCGTTTCTTCGGACAGAGGATAAGCATTGCCATACAGCGTGGCAATGCCGCCAGTCTTTTGGGCACATTACCAGTCGACAGCGATGTTTAAGAGTTTTTTGACGCCATATCTTAGTTTGATTTTAGTTAGTTGTAATTAGTGTAGGGTTTAAAAAAAAATGCTAGCATATTCCCTATTCCTCTAGCTCTGGGTAGAGCGAGAGCCAGCTTAACCTTTAGTTGTCTTGTGCATTTATTATTCAGGCCAAGTATACACAAATTATGTCGTAGAAAGAAAATTTGTTAATTAGAAACATTGGCTGATTGCCCAAAATTTAAGCATAATAATTAGAAGCATAGGCGTTGACGGAAGATATATCAACACGTTATTTTTAAACATCCTATGGCAAATTTTGATTATCTACACAAAATAAGCATAAATTATACAATCGCTGTGTATGCAGGGCTCTGGACTTTGGGGTCACCATATTGCGGCGATAAGTCCCCTCTTTAAGAGATGGTTAAAGAGGTGCCACGGCGTCTTCATTTTCCGCCTGAAGCAGATCTTCAACAGCAACCATGTACGTTGAGGATCTGCTTCAGGAAGAATTTTTTTTAGAAGATTCTTGTTTCGGATTCGATGGGAAGAAACGCCCGAGTGTTACGATTGTGCGGATCGCCCGAAGGATACGGTGGAGTATACGATGAAGGTCTGCTTCGCTTGGGCGGAGCACTGTGCTCATTGGCCGGAATATGGGCTCATCAATGGCAGTATCCTACTAAAATTATAAACGCAAAAAGTTTGTATGTTTGTGTGTAACTACTAAATGGATTTCCATGAATCTTGGTACCCGGGTAGACCATATCCTGGAATAGCACATAGGATACTTTTTATCCTGGTAGTATGTTCCCTTGGGATAATTTTCTCCTATCACGCGGGCGAAGCCGCTGGCAGAAGCCAGTTTTAAGTAATAGTGACTTCTCTATTGGCCTATTTCCATTTCAGACCCTTTTTTTTTTCGATGGGAAAATCATAGGACATCGGCTCTTAGGCGGGGTGGGAGATAGTGTCAGACTTTTACTGACTAAAAACCCACTCCTATTCCTTCGTTGCCTTTCATACCAGGGCCGAGTCTTCCTTTCAGAATCAGACCCTTGGCCCCAGTAGGCTTCGACCCTGCCGCGGGCCCCTACAGTTGCTGACATCTCCTTGAGGCGCGAGACTTGGGCTCGGTCCGAACGGTTACCGGACTATCGGACGGCGAGCCTTCAGACCGTTGAGGACATAGTTTTTAAGCTAAAGTAAAGTTTTAGAAACACCGGCTGTACCCACCTACATATCCATAAATCAGCATGTTTTAGAGTTGTTTCGTTTATTTATTTAAAAATAACTTTCTTTCTTCTTTCTTTGATTGCTCGAATTTTATTATTCTGTCCACGATCCTTTTATTTTCGTGGGAAAATATGAAATAACTTCTCTCGCTCTGGGTGGATTTTTCTAAAGTATTCCACCGGTGTTTCTTTAGAAACTAAAGCAGCCTTTGCATTCCAGAGTTGCGGTGACTATTCCAAACATTCCCATAACTTGGGCCCAAACTCGACCATGATACGGCGTTGCTGGGACGTTTTTCACATCATCGGCAGCGCACTTTCGTCCGATGTCACGTTACATTAAAATTTTCCTAATGTAACAATTTTACAAGTTCATATACATAGTCAGAAGTACAAGTATCTGATATAGTCCTAATAACAATAGTGAAGATCAGATTATAATAAATTTGTTGCAATAAGTAACGAAGAAACAGTTCATCAGTCTAAAATAATTCGCGAAGGAAACTCTGTACGTATCATTAGGCAGAGGTGTAACAAGTCAAATTAATTAAAGGTCCACCCAACTAACTACACATGTCTGTAACTTGCAAAAAGCTATGCAAGTAGCTCCCATACCATGGTGCCCTTACAAGTTCTAACTGCTATATGTCATGAATTGCTTAGTACCATCAGGCGACATCTAGGTCATCTGGTAGGTAGCTAGGTAGTTGGATCATCAGGATTTAATCAATCTCCTTAGACTGTCCGAACTATGGAGACGGCATCTAGTCTCACAACATGCAGCTGAATACCAACATTTTTTTACCTGACCTCCATGACCCAGTAACTGGCTAACAAGACACCCCTTGGCTCCGAGGCACGAAGAAATCTCGGTATACTGAAATAGTCAGTTGATTACGGACGGACCTCGGCCAGCGTTAAGCAACATTTAAAAATCAACCCATGCAGCTGTTATTACGTAGCTACGAGCTTTTGGCTCATCTGGAATATAAAAAACCGGTCAAGTGCGAGTCGTACTCGCGCGCGAAGGGTTCCGTACCGTCCGTAGCAGAGAACGGCAAAAAAACACAACATGTTTGTTGCATGGAAGCCCCTTAATTATTTTTTTTATTGTTATAGCAGCAACAGAAATATATCATCTGTAAAAATTTCAACTGTCTAACTATCACGGTTCATGAGATACAGGTGACAGACGGACGGACAGCGTAGTCTTAGTAATTGGGTCCCGTTTTACCCGTTGGGTACGGAACCCTAAAATAAAACTTACGCGAAAGGCCTACTGCTCCCATAAAACCGGTGCTCTGTGTAGAAGAGGCCAGCTCTCATCTGCTGCGCCATCTCGTACGCCAGCCCCGTCTGCGTCCAGCCCTCGCTAATGGCCCACTCCCCACCCACGAAGATCACTATGTTTTCTCCCGCAAACTCATCGTTGTAGTAGTAACGCTGGAAAGGTAAGAAGGGTTTTGGCATGAGTACAAATGACTATCATGTTTTTTTTTTTCGGTGGGAAAATCATTTAGTGACATCCCTTGCTCTTGAGCGGAGCGCGAGGGCGTGTCAGACCTTTACTGACTAAAAACCCACTCCTGATCCTTCTTTGACATTGTTCCGGGGCCCCGGGGACCTCTTTCGCATCACCCATGGCCCCAGTACGCTTCGACCCTGCTGGGCCCCTACACCCACATTCAGTGATTTTTTATTGTATTATTTTGAATTTGACTGGCCAATTGTTCTAGTAGTTAGTGGCCCTGAATGTTATGCTGGAGGTAGTGGGTTCGATTCCCACTTAAGACAAATGTCTGTGTGATGAGCACGAACATGTTGTGTGTCTGGGTGTAATTTATCTATAATATTATTTAAATTAATATTCCACAACTCTCACACAACGCCATCTAGTCCCAAACTATGCAGAGCTTGTGCTATGAGTGATCGCTATGATTATGAGACAACTGATAAACATACTTATATATAGGGTGACTGGTAATTAGTGTACGATACTTAAACACGTGATTGTGCTCATGATAACCAACAACTTTTACTATGGGAACAAACCTGAAATCGCGAAAAAAAAAACAGCTGTTTCTGAACAGCTGATATTTTTTTCGCGATTTCGGCTTTGCTCCCATAATAAAAATTGTTTGTTATCATGAGCACAATCACGTGTTTAAGTATCGTACACTAATTGCCAGTCACCCTATATATCATACATATAGATAAATTACACCCATAGTATTATAAGTATTACATTTTCTTATATCTAGTGTTTGTTGGTGTGGTGAACAGGTAGATAGATAATATATAGCACCGTCTACTATGACCTTAAGGTGAAAGCTACTTGCTCTGACATGGCTATATTCTCATTAGACGGCGCTGAACTCAACATTTTTAGATTATTTTGTTTTGCAGCTGTTACATGGGAGCATTATTAAATTTGGTAAAATCCAATCTTAGTAAAATTATTGCCTCAAAATCCACCTGATTCTGGCTGTCCATGATTCTATTCTCATTTTTTTTACTCATAAGTACCCACTCCTTGCAGAGACTTCTTCAGAAACTACTCGCTTCTTCTTTTAATTTTTGAGTATGGCAACTGTTCAGCTGCTGCACGGTACTTGGTTAAAGGCATAGCTACAACCTAGGGGTCTTTAAGTCAAGAGTGAATAGGTTACTTCTAGGCAAGCGTGCTCCATTGTCGGCCACATCATCGCTTACCATCAGGTGAGATGGTGGTCAAACGCGAGCCTATCAATAATAAAAAAAAAAAAAAAAAAAAATTGATTAGTCTGGATCTGTGCTCCGTTTATAGCAACATGTTTTGAAAAGGTAGAAAATCTATACATATAATAAAACAGTAAAATTATTTTGCGATGGTATTAGTTGGCGCAAAAACTACTGAACCAATCCTGTTCAAATTTTGCATACATAATCCTTATAGGTCGGTGCATCTGTTAGGCTATAAATTATCACGCTATTTGCTATGGGGGGTGAGCAATAAATCAAAATGTCGGTGTTAAACGACATTTGCCGCGAGTTCTATCCCCAGCTACAGTTAAAATTTTTTCATTATTTTGTCTTCTTTTTTGTAATAAAATAACTTTTACCATTTTTTCAAAATAAAATCGACATTTCTATTCGATATCTTCTAAATATTTTGTAAAAACTAATCAAAACACATAATAAAATCAAAGCGGCGACAAAAACCACGTACTATAATGTTACATTATTCAGATACTCGCAACGCCATCTAAAGACTCAAAGTAGAAATAATGATGACAATGACAGTTGAACTTCATATTTGATAGATGGCATTGTGTATTTAACGTAATTTTCTGAATGGCGGAAAAATGACCATCGCTCACGTTTGCAGACAGTTTTATTCTATAAAATTGGACGATAATAATGGTTAAACTGGTGTTAGACGGAGGCATTTTTAACAATCCTCCTGCTTTTTTTCCCCGTGGTTGTAACAAACTAATTGACCGTGATTATTTGATTATTCAAGGGATACAAACCAAAGGCGATAAAAGTAAATACTTATATGTATTTAATTATTGACTTTAAAATAACACGGCCAAATTTTTGGAAGGGATTGCATGGCACCTTGTGTTGGAAGGCCCCCAGGTGGACCGAAGACCTGGTGAGGGTCGCGGGAATCAGATGGATGCCAGACGCGGACTGGTCATTATGCCGACACTTGGGGAGGCCTATGTCCAACAGTGGACGTCTTTCAGCTGAAATGATAATGATAATGATGGTATCTTTTTTCTTTTTTTAATGGTGGTAATTATCCAATGACTTCTCTGGTTGGAGCGGGAGGGCGTTTCAAACTTTTCTGACTAAAACCGCACCTGAGTCCTTCAGTTGCCCTTTGCAGCATCTCTTTGAGGAGCGCCTGGATCACTAAGCGCTGTTGACGACTGGGCTCAGTTCGGTCAATTACCGGACGGCCGGACGGCTAGCTACCCATTGCTCGATGTTCGCAAGCCCGCGTCTACCGTGGCTGGTCGTCGGGGTCGAAATCTCGGCTCGGCGTGAGGACGTTCGTTACCTCACGCGTACGGCCTGCTCCTTCGCTAGCATTACGGCTTTGCAGAAGGAGGCGACCGCCTGCAATTCCTCCTCGCTCTGGACCATAGCCCGAACCAGGGCCCGGTGCGAGAGGTGACTGACGCCGATTGCCTATACGAGGACACGGCGGTGCTCCGCCCTTGCGGGATACACCTCTGTATGCTCCACTATGTCCTCCGGGATGGTACCTTTCAGTCTAATAATGGCGTGTTTTATTATTTGCAGTCACTGCTTCATATAAAACGGGGTCGAAAGTGGTTTGCGTTTCTGATCACAGTTCGACAACGTATGATGTATCTCAGATTCCTTGCAGCCTTACGTCGACATCTGGACGTTACCCCCTTCCAGTGAGTGGTGATCAACACTCGAACAACCCTCTGAGGGAGGTCAGTCTCAGGTATAACACTAATCGGCTGCTACATTTGTTTACCGTAATTTCATTGTTTTATGGGTACACAAGCTCAGGACTGTTGAGGGTGTTTCGAGCGGTTTCTGTTCCGGATTCGGTTGGAAGTACCCTGATTACCATTTTGCGAATCGCCCGAAGGACCCGGTGTAGTATGCGGTGGAAGTCTATCCCACTTGGGTGAACCGCCGTGTCCTCATAGAGGCAATTGGTGACAGTGACCTCTCGGTTTGGCTATCAATATGCGATTTCGATTGGGCGGGGATTCATTTCGCCGAAATTCATTCAAAAGTTGGAGACTCTTCATAGGGTAGTTCCCACTACGGAAAAACATTTGTCTGATATACGGGGACGAAAAAAACAAATACTCACCAAAAAATCCTAGGTAAATGAACAAGTATTTTTTACGCCCAAAATGATCAAGCTGCAACAATCAATGCAAGCATGCTCTCGCAAATTCTTCATAAGTACTGTTGTGGAGGAAGATAGTTGATGATGATGGTGGTAGTTTTTGGATTCACTGGCTTATTGGCTTTGCACTATCAGCGCACGTTATCCAGCTGACGGTCGGTGTCCCGATTATGCTCCTTCGTTTACCTCTACCAAAACTGTCTGACGACTTAAACTCTTCAGTGAAACGTTATTGAGGCGAAAATTTTACGGGAGGTAACTCTTTCGAACAATCTCGCAACCCTAGCAGACATCGGCTCTAGAGGGCCCTATCCATTTGCTGACATCTCTTTGAGTCGCGTGTAGAATACAACGCGCCATCGATTCAGGATTGCTTTGACCAGACGCCGGACGGCACTACCGAAATCCCGTGTTTGCGCTAGCTGGTAATCTCCCTGCAGCTTTCAACACCCGGAGCGTCACTTGCAACGACAGCTGAGGAGTCAGGATGTACTATCCCTCATAGTTTCAGCCACCTTCTTCGATCGTAGTGCTTCACTGAAGGAGGCTACTGGTTAACATTTTCTCCACCAATCGCCTCCATGAGGACACGGCGGCACCGGCGCTCCGACCAAACGGGACTGACTTCCACCGTATGCTCCATCGTATTCTCCCGTGAGACCCGAGTGTTTCTTCCCGCTGAATTCGATACAAATACCTCCACCCACATCCGGTAAGTCATGCACAAAGAGAGGATGCCGTGACGCCTCTGTAGTCACTCCTCAAATACAGGTATTACCGCTGCGATTGTGACGTGCTCACTGTGGCGAGGGGTTAAAATCATACAATGTTGTTTTACCAGAACATAAACCAGAAACATACATAAACTAATGCCTTTTCCCTTGGGGTAGGCAGAAATACCAACTGCTACGACCCATACATATTCTTTCTATTCATTGACGTTCATACATCTGGATCTGGACGAGTACATAACATGTTTCTTGAAGGAAACTTGCGTTTTTACCTTTAACCGTTTGTTCCGGAATGTATTGCAAGCATAGAATGATTGTACAGTTTTACGAACTTAACGCGGACGAAGTCGCGGGCAACAGCTAGTTATCAAATAAATTCAAACTTTCAGGGTGGAGTGAGAGAGAGTTTCAAATTTTCACTGACATCACCACCCACCCGTGTTCCTTTTGCGTGCCAAGACTGCGGCAACTCTTAGTATAATCTTGTAACCCATGACAGTGAGATCACCTCCGTTGTCATGTGCTTAATTCTTTAACTAGCGAAATGGGCGTAGTCTACTAGCCCTGGCAGACTTTGAGGGAAGCAGACGGGAAGATCATCTTAATCAAATAACAATGTTCCACTCACCATAGGATAAGTCCTGGTATCGTAAGCCATGAAGTGGTTCAGCCGGATCTGGACCCAGCCCTCCACAGGGCTAAGCCTGGAGATGTGGGTCGGCGGCAAAGGCTCGCGCATGTGCAATGCTAGGCATGGTGCTATGAGGAACAGGAGGAACCCTGGAATTGAGAGAGATGGGATTTTTAGACTGTTGTAGCGACACCCATCTACACTTAATAATACGAAGATTACGATGTTGATTCAAGATCAAAGAGAATCAAGAATCAAAAATCAAGAATCAAGAATCAAGAATCAAGAATCAAGAATCAAGAATCAAGAATCAAGAATCAAGAATCAAGAATCAAGAATCAAGAATCAAGAATCAAGAATCAAGAATCAAGAATCAAGAATCAAGAATCAAGAATCAAGAATCAAGAATCAAGAATCAGGAATCAAGAATCAAGAATCAAGAATCAAGAATCAAGAATCAAGAATCAAGAATCAAGAATCAAGAATCAAGAATCAAGAATCAAGAATCAAGAATCAAGAATCAAGAATCAAGAATCAAGAATCAAGAATCAAGAATCAAGAATCAAGAATCAAGAATCAAGAATCAAGAATCAAGAATCAAGAATCAAGAATCAAGAATCAAGAATCAAGAATCAAGAATCAAGAATCAAGAATCAAGAATCAAGAATCAAGAATCAAGAATCAAGAATCAAGAATCAAGAATCAAGAATCAAGAATCAAGAATCAAGAATCAAGAATCAAGAATCAAGAATCAAGAATCAAGAATCAAGAATCAAGAATCAAGAATCAAGAATCAAGAATCAAGAATCAAGAATCAAGAATCAAGAATCAAGAATCAAGAATCAAGAATCAAGAATCAAGAATCAAGAATCAAGAATCAAGAATCAAGAATCAAGAATCAAGAATCAAGAATCAAGAAACAAGAAACAAGAATCAAAGTATTTATAACAAATAAACCATTTACAGGTACTTTTAAATTATCAAAAATTCAGTCAATAGAAAAATTATACTAATTGCACATTCGAGGATTCATTCGGTTTCATTCGGGGATTTTTTGAGGTCTCTGTGGAAAAGACTGTGCAAGAACCTGCATAATTATATAACTCGGTTATTAATTGAGACTTATTTATTTATTTATTAAAACTTTATGCACTATATAGTAATAAACACGGTACAAAGGCGGACTTAATGCCTTAGGCATTTTCTACCAGTCGCTACTATTATTAATTTGAGAACAATGTAAATAAAGTAAAAAAAAACTAAATTTATTAATTAAAATAAGCCACTGGCACCTAAGAGATTACTAGTCTCAACTGACAGCGCCCGTTCACGGACATGACGTGTATATCAGCACCACTCAGCTCAACCATTTTTAAGGGAACCGAATGTTTCAACATACGCGCCGCCATCAGTGAGACATTGGATGTTTGACAGGTGGTCGCAACAGTTTATCTTGTTATTGTCGTTTACAATATTTACGATTTTTTTTGGGAATACATTTTGGTAAGACATTCTTGTATTCCTACGTTTTTTTTGTAGGTGAGAAATCATCCAATGACTTCTCTCACTCTAGGGCGGAGCGGGAGGGGCGTGTTTTTCATAGACAAACACATCATCACTTACCATCAAGAAGAAAGATAGTGGAGAAGCGCGAGCCAATAATAAAAAAATAAAACATAGTATAGCATAATCAGCCTTTTAATGTTCCCACTGCTGGGACTCAGGCCTCTTCTGTAGGAGAGGGAACGAACCGTAATCCACAACGCGGGCCCAGTGCGGGTTTTTGGATGTCACATGTCTTCGAATTTTTGGTTCTAGGACATGCCGGTTTCCTGACGATGTTTTCCTTCGCCGTTTTGAGAGCAGTGGTGATGAAATAAATTACACAAAGTAATGCAACTGGCTGGGTTTGAACCCGCGACCTACAACTCTTAAGTCGGGGCCATTACCACTGGGCCATCCCTTCTCCTGCTAGGCCACCACTGCTTCTAAACATAGTATGACCTAGTGCCTTTATTTCAAACCAGTACCAAGATATCATTTACACAAGCTGCCACTAATTCATCATCATCATCATCATGGTCCACTGTAGGACATAGGTCACCCCCAATTGTCGCCATAACGACTGGTGCTATGCGTTTCGCATCCATCGGATTCCCGCGACTGAGGGTGGTCGGAATCCAGTTCGTCGGTCCACCTTGAAGGAGGCCTTCCAACTCTACGTCCTCCGGTGCCAATAAATATAAAAAAAAAACAAATTAAAAAGTAAACTTACACATTGTCAAACACTAAAATAATATCACAAAATTTATAAAATGCACCAAGCGCGTGTCATTTGTCGTGCCTTACGATAATTGTCCCAATACGAATATCTTTAGATAATGCGATAGTACAGATATAATATGCTAAAACTTATAATCTTTAGTAGGTTGATAAGCGAAATGGGTGTAACTCAAGAATTCTGTATAATTTTGATAAAAACACACTCCATATACTATTCGTCATTACACTTGTATTCCCAGTGAATAAGGCAAAATAAAATCATTCCATAACCTCTAGAGAGCAGCAGAGGCCTGAGTCCCAGCAGTGGGAACATATAACAAGGCTTGATTAATCGAGTTTTGATTGACTGGTAGAAAATACTTTAAGGCATTAAGTCCGCCTTTATACTTATACGTGCGTAAACAAATAAATATATAAATTATTAAAATAATATCAGAGAGAGCAGTGGTAGCAGAGTGGTAACGGCCCCGACTTACGAGTTGTAGGTCGCGGGTTCAAACCTAGCCAGGCGCATTACTCTGTGTAATTTATTTCATCACCACTGCTCTAAAAACGGTGAAGGAAAACATCGTGAGGAAACCGGCATGTCTTAGAACCAAAAATTCGAAGACATGTGACATCCACCAACTCGCACTGGGCCCGCGTGGTGGATTACGGCCCATTCCCTCTCCTAGAGAGGAGGCCTGAGTCCCAACAGTGGGAACATTATAAGGCCGACTATGCTATGCTATGCTATGCTATACAAATTATTAATTAACACCACTTTAATCTCTTAAACCCAAGATTGTATGATAGCGTATCCGTCTCCTTTGTTATACGCTACATAAGCGCTGTCTATCGTATGCTTCTTAATTTCTTTCTACTTTGTTACCGACATAGCCCAAAAAATCACCAAATTTCAGTGGCATTGGGCAGGGCACATTGTTCATAAGACAGGGGTAGCGACCGCGTACCGGAAGATACAGCATTGGAAGGCCTCCCACAAAATAGACCGATATCATGGTGAGGGTCTGAAATGACATCATCATCATCATAACGACCGCTCCTGTGCTTCTCGCATCCATCGGATTCCCGTGACCCTCACCAGGTCATCGCTCCACCGTGTGGGATGTGAAGATGATAGATATCTTTTATTGCGATAAAACTGCATGGTTCGGTAAGATAGGCCATAATAGCGAAGCTTCCCAAGACAAAACCAATCGTACAATTCATATGAAAGTTTATACAAATATAAATATTATCGGAAATCTATATCGCTGGGACCCTTTGCCCTAATATTTTACTGTTCTTATTACATTTGACATTACTATTTGTATTATAATAAGAAAATGCTAGAAGTTATGTTATTTCGGTCTCTGCTATAAGTTTTATTTGAATTTTGTTTATTTGTGAATATTTTTGTGTTGTGTATCGGTAATGATTTGTGTTTACTTATCGAATTGGCTTGAGGAAAAATGAAAGAAAGTAATTTTATAATATTATTTACTGATTTTTTAGGGTTCGTATTCGCAGGGTGCCAACGGGATCCTATTACCTACTTAGACTCCGCTATCCGTCTGTCAGCGAGCTGTATGTCATAAACCGTAAAAGTTAGAGACATGAAATTTGCACAGAATGTGTATTTCTATTGCCGCTATAATAAAATGTATTAAAATAAAGTTAAAAGTTGAAGGGTTTTCATACAGAGACTTTATTTTCTCAGCGTTTTTTTTTTTTTGGTTGGTTTTTAATATTGTAGTACTGAACCCTTCGTGTGCGAGTCAGACTCGAATTTGGCCAGTTATTTTTACTTTCTAGTCTGGTCGCTAACTCAAGTTAACAAAGTTGCAGTATAGTGTGTAGCGACATCTATGGCATCACATATGAACTAAATTACGAAATACTGCATCGCGCAATTAGACTGCTTCGCGCGATTTGAACATTTATATAAATAGACTTTTTTGTATATAAATGGACTTTAATTTTAATTTATTTTATTTTATTTTAATCGTTTTTTTTATTATTTCAATGTTTTTAATTTGATTTTAATTTATTTAATTTAATTGTAATTTATTAAATGATAATGATAATGATGATAATGATAATGATAATGATGATAATGATGATAATGATAATGATGATAATGATGATAATGATAATGATGATAATGATAATGATTTTTATTAATTGTGTTATTTTATGATTATTTTTTTTCTTTCTAAATATTGTATTGTAATATAATAATGACTCTCTGCACGTGTTGGTTTCGACTGTAAGTGCAGAGAGTACCTGTCATAAATAAATAAATAAATATACAATAGTCCGAAATTATCTCTCGGGCAGTTGCCCAGATTAGACAAACAACCGTTTCGTCGGAGGATTCTCCCTTTGTAGTGAGACTTTACACTCTGTTCCACATACCTCCAAAAGTATTTATCGGTTTAGTAACTAGGAAAAAAGAACACAAAGGAATTACTAAAGATAAAAAAAATTGTTTTCACGCTTATACTGTTTTGTTTTTAACGTACGATTAGCATGCGATAGCTAATCTACTAGATAAGGAAGATAGTCGAAATATTCAATTAGGTAAACCATATTTATTGTATTTAGTTCATGAACTAAAAAGTACTAAATAAAACGTAGGTACATAAACATACAACCATAACGTATTTTCTTAAAAAATAATTAAACGTCGGTTTTGATAACATTTTATAGATTAAGTTCATTATGTATTACAGTATTTGAGTAACAAAAAGTATTCTCAAGTGGCGGAAATATAACAACCTCGTCGGCAGTTATATTTTTGAGCCGTTTGGGGTTGAAACTCTTGGGCCGTGGGGTCCGAGTGCTCATAAGCTTTTTAAAGAATTATCCAAACGCTTAGTTGACACTTCACGTGACCCAAGGGACTGAATTTTACCTCGGTCAGAGATTAAGCATTGCCATACAACGTGGCAATGCCACCAGTCTTTTGGGCACACTTCCAGTCGACAGCGATGCGGAGGAGTTTTATGACGCCATATTTTAGCTAGTAGTTTTTGCCTTTAGTGTATATACTTAGTTAGTTAGTTAATATGTATATAGTTTTAATTAGTATGAGTAACATATAATAACCCTCCCGATCGAATTCTGATCACGGTGGCCAATCTCAACAGAGATTAGCCAAGTACGCAGGAGATATATTATAGAGCACAACTGTATGCGCTAACACAAGTGCACTCTTTGTTCCTTCACTCTCACAGTCCGATGGGACGGCAATCCGACACAACAGGAGAGAGTACAGCTGCAGGAACACCAGCTTTACGTGTTTTCCGAGGCACGGGGGTGTCACACCACCAACTTCCAGACTCCAGGCTGCTACAGAGTAATTTCTAAAGGAAAAACATTGTTTTTTTTTTGCATTTAAGCGGATGTTGCGAAATTACTTTCTGCACAAATAGTGAAGTCGTCTCAATAACCCCTTTCTTTAACTTTATATAAATATATATGTATATATTATATTAAATTATATATGTATGTTTATTTTGTGTATATATATATACTTTTGAGAGTTCAAAAAAGAGTTAGAAAATAAGAGTTTACTTTCTTAATATTTTTTTTGCGTTTTTATACACCTGCCACATTTTCTCTTTACTACCCTAAGTTGACTGGTAGAGAATGCCTAAGGCATTAAGTGTCGCATGCATTTTTGTTGCCGCTATAACAACAAATACTAAATACAGAATAAAATAAACTCTGTAACAAAGTTCTATAGATAATGGTACGGAACCCTTCGTGCGACTGGCCAAGTCCGAACCGCACTTGGCCGGTTTTTAATGCTAGGTTTGATAAAGCTTCCACTTCGTTTCTATTCATCCCAAATCTTATAAAAGCTTAATCTTTGAAACTTAACTTTAATGAGCTTATAGGCACTGTAGCCAACAATTAATTCTAGATTATAACTCTCGAACAAAGTTAGTTACAAGCTCGTTGTGTTAGTTAGTAATCAATTTTGGACTTAGAAGTTTGATTTTAAAGTTGCTAGTGTTAATCATTTTCAGTTAAGCAAAACGCTAAAAGTTGCAGAGTTTAAACTTTGTTGAGACGGTAATAAGTAAAAAACTGGACAAGTGCAAGTCGGACTCGCGCACTGAGGGTTCCGTACAAACTTACCTATGAAAACAGTTCAATCGCGAATCGAGTTACGAAGGTTTTTCCGATTCGCAAAAAAGTATTTTTTTGTGACGTAACTACAAATTTACAGTTTTCAGATTTTTCCTTTACTTCTGTTATGAAACCTTACTTCATGCTAAATTTCAGGATTCTGGATCAACGGGAAGTTTCCTTTGTATTTTGATTCCCTTGAGAGTGTCGAAATACACGTTTTTTGCGACATACTCGTAAATGGCCGTATTTTTTTTTCCGTTAACTCAGATGTTTGATTTTTTCACAGCTTCAAGGGACCGCAGACCTGATTAAATCGTTTTAATTACAACTCGAGGTAAAACTGTACTATACCGGACAACGAAATAATGCGTTTTTGGGGTGGAGGGAGGGGGGGTGTCCCCTCCCCCCGAACCCCCTCCCGAATCTAGGAAACACATACTTTTGGAGATATTCAAGATTCAAATTTTGAGGTTAGGAATCACAAAATCGTACATTTCATTTGGGGGTTTTAGGGAGGAGAATCACCCTAAACCCCTTGGACTATACCCCCACAGTAGCAATTGTATACTTTCATGTGTTTAAAAATGAAAAAAATAAATTTTGTCGTCGGGGAGCGCTCTACCATTGTTTACAAATATTTGTGCACTGAAATATAGTTTTCTGGGTGGTTTTAAAAAAAATAACCCTAACCTAACCTGCTACTGTAGCAGTTGTATACTTTCATGTATTTAGATGAAGAAAAAAAAGATTTCTGGGTGGTTTAAAAAAAAAAAAAAAACCCTAACCTAACCTTCTACTGTAGCAATTATTATTGTATACTTTCATGTATTTGGATGAAAAAAAAAATAATTTTCTGGGTGGTTTAAAAAAAAATTACCCTAACCTAACCTACTACTGTAGCAATTGTATACTTTCATGTATTTAGATAAAAAAAAAGTTTTCTGGGTGGTTTAAAAAAAAATAACCCTAACCTAACCTAATCTATCCGAGTCAGAGTGCCCTATATTTAGTATGCAAAAAAATGATCTCATCTCACTTTTATTATTTCTTACTAAAAACTAAATAATAAGAGGAAAAAAAGTCTTATTTTTTACTTTTCTCAAATATTATTAATTTAACATTGGACAAGCTAAATTCACTGATGTATACTATGTCATTTGGCTATATTATTCGTCATTTTTAATGCAAATAAAAGAAAATTTGTGTTTTCTTAAATATTCATTGTGGCTGTATGAACTAATACCTTTGTCATAATATTACAAACAAACCCCGTGTTCCGAATTGCGATGAAAGTGATTATATCGCGAATTCAACCAAATTTAATAGTCACAAAACATAAGGGCTATTGAGTAACAATTGTGACGTTGCGCGTTGGTCGGTTTCGTGATATTATCGCTTTTGACGCAATTCTGAACGCAGGGAAAGAAAAAGTGAACGAAATCTGTCAAAATGGCGTCAAATATTACGAAAAATTATCGATTTTCATTTTTTTTTTTTTTTCTCAAAAACTATATGTTTCCTAAACATTGAGACTTTGCATAATTAGTTTTTAGACATAAACCTATCCAATAAAAAATTATGAGCGTAAAACTCGTTGTCCGGTATAGTCCAGTTTAGCCCAACTCGATACCACCAGGCGTTCTCGAGACAAAGGGTCTTGACAGACCGACAGACAGACGGACCGACAACAAAGTGATTCTATAAGGGTTCCGTTTTTTTCTTTTTGAGGTACGGAACCCTAAAAAAACAACAAAATAATTTTCATTAGATATTAACATAATAATATAATAAAATAATTACTCAACAATTGTTTTTATACCTAATACATTGACAGTAGGCACATTATTCACGCACATAAATGTTACATGAGTTCATTACCGTGGTGTTTATATAAAGAGGTCTCAATTCAATCTTCAGGGGCTAATGAACTTCTAAAAAAAACACGACTTTTTTTTCAATCAATTTATGTAACAATAAAATGTTTTTTTTTAATTACTTATTAAGTCGCATGATGAAAACTCTGGACGCCATAAGATCATGACGTCAGTTGGTCATGTTAACAAATGCACTGACTTTAAAAATTAAAGGAACATGAGACGTCAGTTTATTATTAGACATTTGAGACTTTTTAATGTACCTACATGACCTTATGACAAAATATCATGCCAGATACAAATAGTAGCCACCATGATATTTCATCTTCGTTTTTCGTTTATTATAAAACAGACTAAATAAATGAAAACTTTGAAATTAATTTTGTTATTTTATGAACTAAAACTAACATTTCTCGACTGTGTATTGCCTGAGCTATCACAATTGTACACTTTTACCTAATTTTTTATCAAACACACTAAAATAATTGATTATAGGCCGACACCAAATTAAATAGTATTTGTGATTACACATAATGCTCACCACAACAACGTTACATTACTATATGTTATATTTATAAAAAATATAACAACAACTTAATAAAAATAAAAAAAAAATAATAAATTAAATAAATTACAACATTTTAATAAATAAAATCACATTATAAATTAAATTGAAAACAGATAAATTATTAAATTAGTACATTAAATTAAGGGCGGCGCCTCCACGAGCGAGTGAATCGTCGCGAGTTGGACATTTAGCTGACAAGTAGTCTGGTGACTCGTTCATAGAGTTGTTTTGGAATGATGGGATAGGACAATAATAATGCCCAATGCTCATGGAGATGGGGCCTAAGATAAAATTCTGATGTGAATGTGGATTTCCAAGCCACTTCATTAATTTTAGTCGCTGTCTTGAAGTTTGACATATACCGATGACGTCAAGATGAGGTAGCCAATCGTTACTAAACGTCGTCATTAAATTATTTATTCCCCAAAATAATAATCGTAAAACATGTCTTCAAATCTGAAAAAAAATATATGTTTAGTAACATTGTTGCCAGAAAAGTTTAAATGTTGAGCAGTTTTCTAAGTAATTTTATTTTCAATGAATTAGGGTAATACGATTGAAGGCTGCGTTAGTTAGTCGGTATTTTTAACTAATAGAGTTAACTATTTGATATCGTGAGTCCAATATTTTATATATAAGTGTTTTAATGGATTGGGTCGTCATTTTCAACGCCTGTAGCGACGAGACAACCTAATATAAAGAGTATATCAATCAATCAATACGTTTTAGGCAAAACAGCACGTGGTTTAGCCACGCCTACGGACGAGTTCCAGCCGACGACTAGCGCAGCCTTAAGACAGTGATTTAAAATCGCAGCACGTAGTAAAGATACTTACGATTTTGGCGGCGACTTCGTTGTCGTCGTTGTTGTTGTAGTAGAAGTCGTTGTTGTTGTAGACTTTGGTGCACTTTTCTCAATTGGCAATACCGTTTTTCTATCGATACATAGGCTTATAGCAGGATGAGGTGGCGCCGACCACGAGATTCCGATGAAGCTGATCAACAACAACAGGACAGCTAATTTTCGCCACATTTTGAAGAACACTTTCGTGTATCAAGTTGATTTGAACAATGAATGATAGTTTTGAAAATTACACTATTTATATTTTCCTTTTGTACCCATATTATTGGTTCATTGCGTGGTTATTACGTTGGTTTAATATAATGAAAAACCAATTACGTAAATCTAAAATAGATTTGATGTAATATGTCCTAGTCTAGTTGCTTACGCAAATATTATTAAGGTATTTCCTTGTTGTTCTAACTTTAGTTTAGTTATATTGTATAATGGGACCCAATAAGTGGCTCTTCTAGTCCATAGCTCATCTGACATGTGGCAGACATATCCGGCCCAATCTCACTTTAAAATAGCATTAAACCCAAGGCGACATCGCGGCAGACCAAGGCGAAGGTGGAGAGATGAGCTTGACATTTACTAGAAGGACTGGTTCACAATGGTTGAGGACAAACGTGTGTGGGAAAGGGGAGAGGGAGGTCTTCGCCCAGCAGTAGGACATAATAGGATAACAACAAGAACATATTGTTTAGTTATTGAAATGATAATGGCTTGACAAGGCATAATATTTTCTTTCGCTAACACTTCTGTTTACTATATACATATATACACATGAATATGAATGGGCACGCCACGATAGCGGCGGAAGTCTCCTCTTTGAGGAGTGGCTGAAGATGCGCCACGGCGTCCTCACCTTCCGCATCACATAGGTTCACATCGGACATGGTTAGTTCGGGCGGTTCATGTTTCGGAATCAGGCGGAAGAAACGCCCAGGTGTTACCATTTTTTTTTACAATAAAACAGCCGACTTCCTAAACAAGACTCATTTTTTATGCTTCCGAATTATAAGTAAATTTTTAGTCTTATCTTTTGGAACTATCTGTGTGAATACAAACGTTTACTAGAATTTAGAACATCTACTTTTCAAATGAGAGTATTTTTGATGTTTGTATCTAGTGATTTTATATTGGTTGTCAATAGGTTAAGTTTTAATACATGGTGGAAATACCACCCATACGTACAAAGCGTTTTGGGAATACATTAATTGTGCGTAAGTGGTATTCCCTGCCGGTGTCTGTGTTTCCTGATAGCTACAACCTAGAGGGTCTTCAAGAGCGAGTAGGTCACTTTTAGGCAACCGTGCTCCATCAACAGCCATGATGTGGCTTACCATCAGGTGAGATAGTGGTGAAACGCGAGCCTATCAATAATAAATAAAAAAATAAAGAAAAATATTTTTTTCGTAATGAAATTTATATTATTTTATTTTATTTAACACCTGTTAAATAAATAGTTGAGTATTACACTTGTACAAACGTAAAAGTGTAAAAAGATAAACCAAATTATATTATAGTAAACAATATAAATTTTTGACATGTTTAAAAAGATGATGAAAGTAAAAAACAAAAAATCCGCAGGAGAACCAAGGACATAGCATGAAGAATCGCCAAACTTAAGTGGCAATGGGCAGGGTGCATTGCTCGCAGAACGGATGGCCATTGGGGCCGAAAGTTTCTGGAATGGCGACCACGTACCGGAAGACGTAGCGTCGGAAGGCTTCCTACAAGGTGGACCGATGACCTGGTAAGGGTTGCGGGAATCCGATGGATTCGAGACGCACAGGACCTTTAATTGTGGCGACACTTAAGGGAGGCTTATGTCCAACAGTGGACGTCTTTCGGCTGAAATGATGATGATGATAATAATGAGTTAAACAAATTTAAAAAAGAATTAAAATAATATTTAGCAAAAAAATAATGATGTGTGTAATTGTGGTTTAGTTATAACTACAAGGAAATCAATAAAATAGGTTACGTCAACAACAGGACTAGGGCAAATTACGTGATACCTATTTAAGTTTTAAATGACAAGGTTTAGTAGGTTTTAGACTCACAGGCGTCATAGCTTGCTCAGTAGACCGATAACATAGGGGCTAAAGGAAAATATAAATAGTGCTACATTCTAAACTATCATTCATTGTTCAAATTTACTTCAAACACGAAGGTATCGTGTTCTTCAAAATGTGGCGAAAATTAGCTGTCTTGTTGCTCTTAGTCAGCATCGTAAGAATCTCGTGGTCAGCACCGCCTCATCCAGCTATAAGCCTATGTATCGCTGGCCAGCCAATACGGCCAATCGGGAAAAGTGCACCAAAGACTTCCACGATGACAACGACGACGACTCCAAAACCGTGAGTACTTCTTTAGATCTTTTTAGGGTTACGTACCCCAAAAGGAAAAAACGGAACACTTATAGGATCACTTTGTTGTCTGTCTGTCTGTCGGTCTGTCTCTCTGTCTGTCAAGACCCTTTATCTCGGAAACGCGTGGAGGTACCGAGTTGAAATTAAAACCATATACTTAAGTCTTCAATCCCTTGAAGCTGTAAAAAAAATCAAACTACTAAGTTTACGAAAAAAAAAGATACGGCCGTTTATGTCACAAAAAACGTGTATTTCAACACTCTCAAGGGAATCAAAATTCAAAGGGTACTTCTCGTTTACTTAGAATCCTGAAATTTGGCATGAAGCAAGGTCTCATAGCATAAGTATAGGAAAAAATCTGAAAACTGTAAATTTGTAGTTACGTCACAAAAAAGAAACTTTTTTGCGATTCGGAAAAATCTTCGTATCTTAATTCGGGAATTGAACTGTTTTCATAGGTAAGTTTGTACGGAACCCTCATTGCGCGAGTCCGACTCGCACATGTTTTAGTTATAGATAAGTTCGCTCAAATGCGACTATCTCGCCTGATGGTAAGCGATGATGTGTTTGACGATAGAGCACGCTTGCTTAGAAGAAAACTATTTACTCTTGACTTAAAGACCCCTCGGTTATAGCTATCAGGAAACACCGACTCCGGCAGGGAACTTCAGATGTCTACTAAATACTGGAGGCGCATCGTTCTACATCTGGTAGTTTGTTCATGGAACGCGCTTAGTGGAATGAAGTTATGCAATTCTGTCGTACACTCACCGAAATGCAAGCGGTAGAAAACCGATAGGCTAGTACATAACTCGGCGTCAGTGCACAAGATTTTGAAGCTTCGACACGAAGAATGCATCATCACCAATCTCTTGGCTTGTTTCTCAATTGACTCAAGCGCATCAAGTCGGTATCTGGTTGATCCGTCCGAATGATAAGAGCAGTACTTCAGACACGGTGATCGAAGTTGTGCTTGACAAAGTTTGAGTAACTGTTGTACTGTCTCACCCTTGCTAAGATTCTCTACTTTTTGGCTAGATGTATGCCCCAGAAATGAGAGTAGTCTGTTATCAACACAGTCGGACCTAGGAAAGTTTCAGGGCGGGATTGGCTCCAGAGACCACCTACGAATTTCATCCAAATTCGTTCAGACGTTAGAGCGTAAGGATTTTGTTCTTGAATTTAGGTAAAGAATCTGGCAGAAGCTAATAGTATAATACTAACTTCTATCTTCATCACAAGTTTAATTTTTCTAATATATTTTTTTTCTTTTCCAGCTTCGAGGATTTTATCTACGACTATTATTTTGCGGGGTAAATAAAAAAGTGACGACGAATATAATAGAATAAATGAATCGTGTGTGGATATGTTGTCAATTGCATGTAGCAGAATTGAGAACGTTTAAGATAAATGTGAGAAGTGACGAGAATGAATAAATTGAGAAATGAGTACAATAAAGGAAGTTTGAAAGTGACGCCAGTGACTGAAAATCTGAAAGGGAATCGTTTGTGAAGTTGGTCGTTGGTCATGTGAAGAGGAGGGATGAAACGCATGTTACTAAAAGAGTTATGATTATAAATGTGGATGGATGGAGAAGAGAAAGGAGGCCAAAGAAAAGATGGATGGATTTTGTGAGGAGCGATATGAAAGAAAAGGGAGTTAGTGATAGTGTGACAGCCGATAGGATAGAATGGAAGACAAAAACGTGATGCGCCGACCTCAAGTAACATGTGACAAGGACAGGAAGATGATGATGTATGTTGTTAATGTGATATGGTTTCATATAATGTTTTAATGTTATTTGTTGTTTTGTTAATTTTACAATTTAATTTATTAATGTACCTATCTGTTTTTTATTTTATTTAACGAACTTGTTGTTTTTAGGGTTCCGTACCTCAAAAGGAAAAAACGGAACCCTTATAGGACCGCTTTGTTGTTCGTCCGTCTATCTGTCTGTCTGTCGGTCTGTCAAGACTCTTTATAACGGGAACGCGTGGAGATATTGAGTTGAAATTAAAACCTTATACCTACTCAAATTTCGGTCTCTTGAAGCTGTGAATAAATCACATTTCTAAGTTAACGAAAAAAAGATGCGGCCGTTTTTGTCTCTAAAAACATACATTTCGACAGTCTCAAGGAAATCAAAATTCATAGAATACTTCCCGTTAACCCAGAATCCTGAAATTTTGCATAAAGCAAGCTCTTATAGCACACGTATAGGAATAAATCTGAAAACTGTAAATTTGTTGTTACGAAAAATTTTCGAGACTCCATTCGCAAATTAAACTGTTTACATAAATAAGTTTGCACGTAACCCTCAGGGCGCGAGTCCGACTCGCACTTGCCCAGTTTTTTTTTTGATGTTTTTTCAATTAGTAATAATTTTAGATTGAAAACCACAAATGGTGCATGAGGTGTCAGACTATAACTGATTTAATGATTTTAATTATGAATGTGTAATGAGTACGCGTATCTACTGTAGTTCTAGTAAGTAAATAATGTTGTTGGCCTACTAATAAATAAGTGAGTAATTAATACAAATTGTTTCTATTTACTTGACTGGCCTGTTGTCTAGTTAAGTGGCCCTAGTAGACTGCTATGCCGGAGGTCGTGGGTTTGATTCCCACCTAGGACAAATGTTTGTGTGATGAGCACGATCATTATTTTGTTCTGTGTCTGGGTGTAATTGATAAATTATACCCAGACACATAAATATACATTATAGATATATAATATGTATTCTATCGGATACATAATATATATATATTGGATAATTGGTTCAACAACCAAACTGCGATCGCCAACCCGTCTGCCAAGCGTGGCGATTATGAAACCCCCCTCCCCCCCCCCCCCTAAAATGAAAAGCAGGTTGAAAAAATGGCCCCTAGTGCCCGGCAGCCCTCTACCCTTGACTTTGGGGGAGGCCTATGTCCAGCAGTGGACGTCTTTCGGCTGAAATGGTGATGATGATGATGATTCCATCGGATTCCCGCAACCTTTACCAGGTCATCGGTCCACCTTTGCGAGACGCACAGGACCGTTCATTGTGTCGACACTTGGGAGAGGCCTATGTCCAACAGTGGACGACTATCGGCTGAAATGATGATGAATGATGAAGTATGTATTTAGAAATAATAGGTCTTTACCTATGAAATTACCGTTTTTTTAAACGGGTTGCTTTGAAATAGTATTCCAAGTCAATCCAAAGATATTACATCATTGGATTGACTTGGAATAATAAGTTCAATCAAACTTTATATTAAAGGTACGTTATTCTTTTTTCGAAATTAGGTATTTATTGGTTTCTTTGTGTTTTGTATTTTCTGTAATATCGCAGTACCATGAAAGCTAATGAAAAAAAAACCGTTTTTTTATATTAAGAGTTCCAACGTAGAAACTAGGCATATCAAAGGGCAAGCAATATATCAATTACGTATACTAGTACCTACGACTTTTTTCTAACAAAAGAACTCTGTGTTCTTGGTTTAATAGCTTTCGTTTTGGAAAATTTGTCTTGTAGCAGCCCTTAGAAGAAAAGTCATTCGTGAGTTAAAATTTCCCACGTGAAAGTAATTGAAACAAAATAGACATCAATATCGCACACCGCTTGAGACATATTGTTTCCACAGTAGAACTCATATTACAAAATAATGCGAGTTTTCTTGGACTTCATACAAAAATGTTTATAAGTACTGCGATATTACAGAAAACACAAAATACAAAGAAACCAATACATACCTAATTTTAAAAAAGAATAACTTACCTTTAATATAAAGTTTATTTGAACTTTTTATTTCAAGTCAATCCAAAGATATAACACTTCAAAGTTGGTGAAATGGCGACAACGACTGTCGCGGCCCAGCGCTGGTCACGCCACAATTATGGCGGTAAATCCCCTCTTTAAGGCGTGGTTGAAAAGACCTCACGGCGTCCTCACCTTCCGCATGACGCAGGTTCTCACCGAACACGGTAAGTTCGGGAAGTTCCTGCACCGGATTCGTGAGGAAGCGACGCCCGGGTGTCGCTACTGTGTGGACCGCTCGGAGGACACAGGTAGAGGTGTGCCCTGCTTGGGCAGAGCAACGCCGTGTCCGCGGGTTTAAAAAAAACCGTTTTAAAAAACAGCAATTTCAAAGGTAACCTATAATATAAGTATGTTTATCAGTTGTCTAGTACTCATAGCACAAGCTCTGCTTAGTTTGGGACTAAATGGCGTTGTGTGAAAGATGTGAAATATTAATGCTCGGGGCGTCTCATGTCGCAGCGGTTGCGGCCATCTCCTTCGCTAGCATTACAGCTTCGTAGAAGGAGGTGATCGCCCGTAGGGCCCCAGCAGGGTCAAAGCCTACTGGGGCCAAGGGTTTGTTTCTGAAAGGAAACCTCGGCCCTGGGATGAAGGCAAAGAAGGAACAGGAATGGGTTTATAGTCAATAAAAATCTGACAGGCCTTTTGCTTCACCCGAGAGCGTGGGATTTCATTGGATGATTTTCCCACCCACAAAAAAAAACATTCCCTCTCGTTCTGAACCATGGGCTGAACCAGGGTTCGGAGTACGCCACCAGTTTGGGTGCTAGACCTCCCAATTAATTGTGTGGATGTTTATTAATAAAACACATACCTACACGTTTTTACGAGTATAAAACTGCACTGAATCAAATGCAAATCGAGTAAAACTAATAGAAACATTTATGACTAAGCAGTTATCAATCAAAGGCTGTTACGATGTCTCAACCTTCTTTTTGCTTTGTTTATGTTCATACCCCGGCGTACGGCGAGTATCCACCCTTACGTTGTTGAAACCTCTACGGTCGGACTAAGCGTTTCGCCTCGTCGTTAATACCGCGTACAACGAAGGACTGGAACAATTTACCTGCTGCAGTTTTCTCGTTCGATTATAATTTAGGTGTCCTCAAGGCTAGAGTGAACAGGCTCTTAATAAACTAGTGCGCCTCACCATCAACGATTGGATCACTGCTTACCATCAGGTGGGATCGCATTCAAGCACTTGTTTTATATCAATAATAGAAAAAAAATTACATCTGGTTATGTTATACCTCACCTGCCTTTTTATTTTAGCCTACATTGTGTTTCACTGCTGGGTTAAAGCTTTTGCCTACCCCAAACCTCTCTGTCTAGAACGATGTCTGGCCCGTGTTTTTCTGGCGAATATGACCAGATCGTCACACTACCTTCGCTGATGTCAACCTTGAAGGTGACGTCCTCCGTCAGGCGTCTCGTGAGTGACCATCTTCGTCCATAACGTGCCTGTTATAATCAGGGTTAAACCAGCCAGGTTACCTATTTATGGAAAAGTCTGTCTAAATAATATAACAGAACTAAAATTAGAACTATAAGGAAAGCCTTACTATATACTCAAATTGCCAGACATACGTTGAAATTGCTGAAAAGAAAAAAAAAGCAATCAACATAGCCCTCACGTTCACAACAATAAAAGGAAAAATATAGTTTACAAAATGATGTAATGTAAAATAAGCCCAACAACAGTACTGGGACAAATTATATATAATCTATTTTAGTTTTACGTAATGGGTATTCCATTGTTCGATATTACGTGACAGGATCCCTCACAATGCCGATACTGTAGTTAAGGAGCCTCCTATATAAATAGGGATACATCCAAAACTGAATTCATTATTTAAATCTACTTTAAACACGAAGGTACCGTGTTCATGAAAATGTGGGCCAAACTAGCTATTGTGGTGCTGTTGATCACTTTCATAGGAGTCTCATGGTCAGCGCCACCTCATCCCGCTGACGTCGGGAGGCCGATACAGTCAGCTGGGAAAAGTATGCTGATGACGACGACGACGACACCAAAACCGTGAGTACTATTTTACTATATACTACATTTTTTTAGCATAGCCTAATGGTGCGTTCATTTAAGCTCATCGATCAAAAAGGACCAAGCCCATGTTTAGGGCGTGTTGTGTTCCACGCGAGCCTCAAGGAGATGCTTGCCAGAACGGCAGGTGTGGCCCTGGAACGCAAAAGGCAACTGAAGGAACACGATTGTGTTTTAAGAAATCTGACACTCCATCTCGCTCCACCCAGCCTGGGAGAAGTTATTTGATAGTTTCCCATCGTCAAAAAAAAAAAATTCGTTTGTGCAGTCTTTGGGAGGTCACCCACGACGATTTATTTTGCATGGCGTATGTCTTAAACGCGCTGCTGTATTTTACTTTTGGCCGTTTGTCACATTTGCGACATGCATTCGAAGCTATATAAACGCAAGTATGCTTCATCACAACTAACGCGCGACTGTATATCGATGCAAACAACAGCGTAATCAGGCGTTCACAGAATATTGACTAAAACTGTCACAAGCCACTACTAATTAACAAATATACTAGATTTTACTCAATCTTTTAATGTTTCTGGTGTCAATGTTGCTAATAATATTTTTGTATCTTTTCAGCTTTGTAGACATATTTTACGACTATTATTTTTCATCCGATTAAATATTAAATAAATGAGACGGAGACGTCTGGCTACCTCATCATGATGTCACATAAACCTGCATTATAGGCGTCACCTCTACGAGCGAGAGTATCGCGGCGATAGTATCGTCATGCGTCTCTCAAATCAAAAGTGATAGTATCGCGGCGAGCAAGACGTCTACGACGCACCGCGCGACTTGACCTAGTACAACCTTGTGCAATGCATGTCGGTCTAAACCATTTTGATATACCTAACAACTGTGAACGTGCCGGCCGTCGAGTTGCGACGATATACTGGTGGAAAAATAACGCCTCGTGGAAACCAGAGACGACCTGACGATAGCAGGGCGTATTTGTAGCGATAGACCCGCTCGTGAAGGTGGTTCCAGTCTCAACAAACGTCAAGACGCGTTTATCATTACCTGTTATTAGTGTTGTATGTTTTACTGTGATTTAATATTTTAATAATGTATAACTTATACTTGTTTTAATGTTGTTTTATGTAAGCGCCTGTTGTTATCATCATTGACGAATTTTGGAGAAAAATAATAAATTATTATTTTTTACAAAAATATAACATTGTTTTGGTTTCCTGTATTAAGTAATCTCGTATTAATGGGGGCTTTAACAAGTCCCAACTTGCTGATGTAAAATACTAGCTCTCTATTGATTATAAGAAGAAGAAGAAGAACTTAGACAAAAAGAGTCACCGCAGCTCTAGAATGCAAAGGAAGACTGAACTAACACACTAAACAGCCATGGAGACCTCGACGGAGATTAGTCAAGGAGATATTATAGTCAATTCTCTGTTTTTTTTTTTGTTGCAAATAGGTATTTGAAAAACCTTTTACACGTAAATTTTTGCGTCGATTTAAACTAGATGAGGCCGGGGTTTCCTAGCTGACTACCCTGAGAAGAAACACCGAAACAAATACAGGGATCAAAGTCTCTTTTAAAGTCCATAAACCAAAGATGTCCATAAACCAAATGGTCAAATGATATGAGAACCATACAGATTGGTGTCTGAGATGGTCTTTTGAGGAAAAAACCACACAGATTTGAGTGGTCCTGTCCAGTCAGTGCAAGCATTTGTTAGTATTCGTGTAGCTTGTCTTAGGACTATTAAGGAGCTCATCATTCTGAACTGTTACTTTCATAGTCCAATTGGACAGCAATCTAAAATGGCCAGGGAGAGATCAGGTACAGGACTGATAGCCTTACGTGTTTTCCGACATATATGGGGGTGTCATGCCATCGACTTTCAAACTCCGGGGCTACTACAGGAAAAATCTTAATGGCAAACGCAGTTAAACTATACCTGACCTAGGAATTGAACACAGGACCTCACGCTCAGTAGCTTTGAGACCACAAGAACAACGAGGCAATCATAGCCAAAATTCATTGCAGACACCAACCGACGAACATGGCGTACAAAATAGCTACAACATTCCAAAGCATAGGCATAACTCGACGAGTTTCTTTTCCATCCACCTGTCACATAATGTCACAGAGTAAGTAGTCACCGGCACGCGGTAGCTGGTGTTATTGTTATGCTGTGGTTGTTCTGGTCACGTGCCTTTTGATTATGACTCACTCTGTGGCCATTACGTCGAAGGATGCTAGTTTACTGGATGTGGCACGGTGTAGGTGTGGTTTCTTTGAGCTGTATAACTACTTTTTACTTCTAAATTAATAAACCACACAATACACACATCCACAAGACTGTGTTGTGATTTTCATTGTTGTTGTTATAGTTTGTTAGAGAAGTTGTCCTATCAAAGATATACTTATTACTAAATCGACGTGTGCAAATTGAAAAAAGTTTTATAGTTATGGGCTGATAAACTGACATTGTTGTATGTGCATATCCCTTTACTAAAACCTTTAATATTAGTCGGCCCACAGTTAGCATTTTTGAATAAATAATTCAAGATAATTGTCCAATTTCTAAAATTGAACAAACAACAATAAACACGTGTCTATATAGAGAATTTAAAGAACGAATTTTAAATATTTTTAAAACGGGTTACTTTGAAGTGTTATATCTCTGGACTGACTTGGAATTATAAGTTCAAATAAACTTTATATTAAAGGTACGTTATTCTTTTTCCGAAATTAGGTATTTATTGGATTCTTTGTGTTTTTTTTTTTTTTTTTATTAATGATAGGCTCGCGCTTGACCACCATCTCACCTGATGGTAAGCGATGATGTGGTCGACGATGGAGCACGCTTGCCTAGAAGTAGCCTATTCACTCTTGACTTAAAGACCCCTAAGTTGTAGCTATCAGGAAACACAGACTCCGGCAAGGAATTCCACTCCTTGGCTGTACGCATAATAAATGTGTTCTCAAAACGTTTTGTGCGTATGGGTGGGATGTCCACCATGTACCGGTGGCGCAACGCCGTACGTCTAGTGGTCCGATGATGGAACGGACTTGGCGGAATTAGATTGTGCAATTCCAGTTCACACTCCCCGAAATGTAAACGATAGAAAACCGACAGGCCAGCAACTCGGCGGCGATGTCCAAGGCTTTGGAGCTTCGACTCAACAAGTGCAGCATTGCCAATGAACCTCTTGGCTCACCTCTCAATCGATTCTAGCGCATCAAGCTGGTATTTGGCAGACCCGTCCCAAAGATGAGAGCAGTACTCCATAAACGATCGAACTTGCGCTTGATAAAGTTTTAGCAGCTGTTCCGGCGTGAAGTACCGTCTGACCTTCGCGAGGATTCCCAGCTTTTTTGCTGCCAGTTGAGCCTTTGCTTCGATGTATGGCCCAAAGTTGAGAGTTGACGTCAGCGTAACGCCAACAAGATCAAGATGGTCGGTTATTGGCACGGTCACACCTCGTGTTTTGTATTTTCTGTAATATCGCAGTTCTTATAACCATGAAAGCTATTAAAATAACGTTTTTTTTTCATATTTAAGAGTTCCAACATAGTAACTATGCATTTCAAAGGGCAAGCAATATAAATTACGTATACAGGGTGATTTTCAAATTTTTTGTACAATTACAAAAATGAAACAAAAATGAATATCGTTACAAAAGTGACCAACGTTACAAAAAAATAACAAAAAGGAAATATTAGGGCTATTTCACAACACTATTAAAATAATGAAATTAGAGCTTAATCATTTATTGATAACATAAGCAGTCTCTTTAATTACAAAATACAGTCTCAGAACAAATTGTGCATTCCGTTTGGTCATTAAGTGTTTATTAAAATGTTTAGCCTACAGAAAACAAACCATTGGTGATGGAACTTACGGTTAAAAATTATTAATTACTTTTAATACGTTATTACAAAAATAATAGAAAAGTTAGTTATTATTTATCAGCATTTTTTATTAAGAAAGAACTAGTAATAAACCAAATAAAAAATACTCATAAGTGCCGTATAGCTACTACGAGTAGTAATAAAAGTCGCTTATATTATCTATATATATAAAAGGAGAAACTGACTGACTGACATATCAACGCACAGCCGAAACCGCTGGGGCTAGAAGCTTGAAATTTTGCTTAAAGATTAATTATATGTCGTAAGTGAGCACTAAGAAGGGATTTTTGGAAATTCATCCTCTAAGGGGGTAAAAAGGGGGGATTTCGTAAGTGTGCAAATTTTTTTTCCGTGGGCCAATTGACTCCAAACTTTGTACAAATATTAACCTAAATTAGTTTTAAAGTTTTCCATATTTATTTTTTCAGTACTACCCTCAGTGCAAGATTTAGGGGGTGTTAAAGTTTGTATGGGAGAATCTTATTCCTTGGGTTAATAAACTTGAAACTTGGCACGAATACGTCTTTAAATAAATAATAAAGATTCCCATTATTCGTTTTTCAAAACTACCCTCAAATTACGGTTTAGGTCGTGTTCAAGATTTTTTGAAGTCTTACTGCGCGGCCTAATTTACTCAGAACTCGGTATTAGAAATTTGAAAAACAAGCCCTAATAGAGTAAATAGCGATTATTTATTTCTCAAAAATAGTTCAACAACAACAAAAAAGTTCAAGTACTTACATTCATGTATGTTGGTGAAATGGATTCCTCCATGTTTGTATGAAATATCTCTTTTTTAAATGTGCTAATAGATTTTCTTTGCAACGCAACCATGTTGCTAACCTAATCCTATATTAACGTATCAATCATGTTATTTATATACGTACAACGACATCTACTGACCCAAATTGGTACAAACGAAAACATAAAATTTATTACAAAACAAGTTGGTGTGTCATAGTTAGCGTCTTCTTCGATAGAAATTATTATGCTAATATAAAAGCTTTGATTGATTAGTTCAGTAATACTTAAGGACAACAAAACCAACAACAACAAGATGTTGATGCTCATCAGTTGGGTCAAATCACAGAACAGATAAAGAAGGACCTTCTTTATCTGTTCTGTGGGTCAAATAGTGGATTACCGTCCTCCTTCACCGGTGGGCCGAGATACATGCACGAGCACACTCAATACGCCATGAATTACGTACGTCATTATGGTCGCGCAGACTGATTTTTCACCTTCACGTGCAACCCTCGGTGGAAAGAAATTAAATAAAATTTGTTTCCAGGCTAAAAACCTCACGATCGCCACGATATCATCGCACAAATATTTCGCATCAAAGTAAAAAAAAAATGTTGGACTTGATAACTAAAGGAAAAATATTTGGTGCAGTTCCGTGATACATGTACGTAAAATGTTGGTTTTCTATTGTGTACACAGTAGAATACCGACATTTTCCAGACTTCGGCACATTCATATTCTGATATGGCTAAAAGACACATTCCTTCTGACATTACTGACAATTTTATTTGTGCCGAAATACCTGATCCCATCTAGATCCAAAGTTCTATGAGATAGTGAAATCTAATATGTGGAAATTTCTACGCCAACTCGCCATGCATGAGAGACCAGCTGTGCACTAAACGCTATCCTCCTTATATAACCTCCTCCTTTTTGAAGTCGGTTAAAAAACACTGACCGGCGATGACGGATATTCAAACTGCAGGAGACATCCTTCAGATAATGGCGGATTTACTGTGACCATAAATGGAGTAGAGCTTGATAATCGTTGGTAATCCAGTTCTTCCACATCAATGTGGAATACTGTAACTCGATAAAATCGATTAAATATGTTTGTAAATATGTGAATAAAGGGTCTGACCAAGGTATTCTTTCTCTAAACAATTTAAAAGATGAAGTCAAAACGTATGAAAGTGGTAGTTCAGAGGCAGTGTGGTAAATTTTCGGGTTTTCTATTCATGAGAACTTTGCCACGGTGTTTCATCTTGCTGTGCACTTAGAAAAATGGTCAAAGAGTATTTTTTTATCAAGAAAACTTAGCTAATAAAGGTTTCCTGTCCACCAAAAACGACCCTCAAGTCTTTTTTTTTAACTTTGTCAAGTAGATGACTTTGTAAAGACCTTCCTGTATTGTGAAATCTGTGTGTAACAGTAATCGGTTCGAAAAGAGGAAAAGAGGAGTAACTGTAGATGGTTGGCCACACATTAAAAAAGATAACGCTTTAGGCAGGGAATATACGATATATCCAAATAATACAGAGTGTTACCACCTTCGTTTGCTTTTTTATGAAGTTCGAGGCCCAGAATCATAGAACATACGACTTTCAAATCAGCATGCAGGGCTTTAGGGTTACTTGAAGATGATTACCACTGACGTACAGTCCTAGGAGAGGCAGCCATGTATCAATAGCCGTTCATGGTGAGAGAGCTTTTCATTATAATGTTAGTTTTTTGTCAACTAGCGATTCCATTCAGCCTGTGGGATGAATTCAAACCATATCTTTCAGTAGATTTTAAACGACACATGGAGAGGCAGGTAAATAACGAACTATAACATTTTATAGATCAGATTTTGCGCCAATGATTAGACGCCAATGTGCAACATTTTCAAGCATAGTAATCTGGCCCTATTGTTACGTAAAGCAAAAATAATAGTCTAGGATGAAAGTACAATGGCAAACAAAAGAGCTATTGAAGCATTAAACAGAACTCTACAGGATAACAGGACATAAGAAGCATGACAACTATGAGTGGTTTGACAATATTGCTGGCAGGAGATTTTCAGCAAAGGTTACCAGCTGTACCAAAAGGGACACGAGTGAATGAAATAAAGCATATATTTAAAAGATACTGTACTAAAATCCTTCATCATTATCATCATCATTTCAGCCGAAGGACGTCCACTGTTGAACATTGGCCTCCCCCAAATGTCGCCATAACGAACGGTCCTGTGCATCTCGCATCCACCACATTCCCGCGACTCTCACCAGGATATCGGTCTACCTTGTGGGAGGCCAACGCCGGTCGTCAACGCTGCGTTTAACTAAAATCCTAAAATTCACCAAAAACATGAGAGTACATCTCAGAGGAGACGTCTCTGCAGGTGAATTTTCAGACCTTTTACTTCAATTAGGTAACGGCAAGTACCAACAATTACATGGGGTTATAGTCATACCAGAAAAATTATGTACGGTAGTAAGTACAGTCAAAGAGAAGATAGGAAGAAATTATTCAGGTGTGGCTCAAATAAAGGACAAAACATTAGAATGGCTAAGAGAAAGAGCTATATTGACGTCTAAGAACGACCGAGCAGCAGTTATCAGCGATATTTTGCTGACATCAATTGAAGCTGAAGAAATAGTGTTTAATTCTATAGACACTGTGGTAAATGCAGAAGAAGCACTCCACTATCCGGTTGAGTTTCTGAATACTATTAATCCAGTTGGCCTTCCATACCATAAAACCCGTGATGTTGCTTAGGAACTTGATGCCTCCGAAGTTATGTAACGGTATCAGGATGCAAGTAAAAGCATTGCACCGCAGTATGGTTGAGGTTGTTATTTACCGGGTCTGTCCAGGGAGAAACAGAGTTCATACCGCGTATTCCATTACGATCCGGAACGATCTTCCTTTCGAATTCAAAAGACTACAATTTCCTTTGAAAGTTTGCTTTGCAATGACAATAAACAAATCACAGGGCCAAACGCTTAAAACGGCGATGCGCGCGGACGTAGTCGCGGGCAAAGCGCTAGTAATTAATAAGGAAACTGTTATATCTACACCGCGAAATTTTGATCGTTTTAATCCCGTGGAGGGTCGATCCGGTACATGAAACACTATTGATTTGTACGTCAGCTGATCGAGTCCAATGATCTGTAAGTAAAAAAATTGCGCTCTAGTTAATACATTACCCTGTATGTAGGTAAGCATAATTAAAAAAATAATTCCATTATGAAATCGGCTTTGCTTCATATTTGTTACATCCTTTTTGGTACGCAATCAAAATATGTAACAAATCGTTACGAAAATGAAAATCAACGGTTTGTTGAATAACGACCTTCGACATTTGAAGGTTAAAAATAGTGTTGTTGGACGTGTCTATCACCTTAATCAAATTGAATCAATATTATTCTTTGAATTTACGCAAAAATAGTAAAACAGAGACTTACCGTTGTTTTTATAGCTGATCAACTAAAATGAAAACTTTATTGTGGAAAAAACACTACACCGCAAGAAACACACTTTTCACAACAATGACACCTGCAGACAAAATGGCGGAATAATATTTTGTTGCCATCTGATTGGATGTCTTTGACAAGAATGTGTTGCTAATAAAGAATCTCAAATATCTACTAATATTTGTGTTACAATAATGATCAACAAAATTTAATGAAATAGAAGACACATTTTGAAAGGCTAATATTATAATTATTACATAAAGATTTTTATTTCAATTTTGCATAATTTACATAATAATTACCCAATAAGATATTCCGCAAACAGAATTTACATTAAAATGAGTAGGTTAATCTTTATGATGGTTTTTGTAACGCGCTTTCGCTTAGAGACACGTAGTAGATGTATGGAAATATTATGACACTAAGAGCATGAATGTCCTATATTTCAGACTACTTATTTTTTTTTTTTAACTGAAATGTTGAAATCCTTCTCAATAAACTTTTATTCAATGATAATAACAATAATTTGATCGTTTAATATGTTATGTCTGGACAATATTCCGGGGGACGTTTTCACGTCCCAAAATGTACAAAAATTTTGAAAATCACCCACCTACGACTTTCTTCTAACAAAAGAACTTTGTGGTCTTGGTTTAATAGCTTTCGTTATGTAAATTTTGTCTTGTTGCCGCACTGAGGAGAAAAATTATTCGTGAGATAAAATTTCCAACGTGAAAGTGATTGTAACAAAAATAGACATCCCATTCATTAGCAGTTTTAAGTCCATATATATCATAAATATAGCATACCACTTGAGACACGTTGTTTTCACGGTCGAACTCATATTACAAAATAATGCGAGTTTTCTTATAGGTATTTCACACAAAATTAGTTACAAGTACCGCGATATTACAGAAAATACAAAACACAAAGAAACCAATAAATATTTAATTTTGAAAAAAGAATAACGTACCTTTAATATAAAGTTTATTTGTCCTGGGTGGGAATCGAACCCTCGACCTCCGGCTTAGCAGTCAGGGCCACTAACTACTAGACCAACAGGTCAGTCGAAAAGGTTGTTCCGATAAAATAATTTAGATGGTTGTCTGTAACATTGCCAAAAAACACTAAAAATAAAAACTAACTTTAAATACCTATTATACACATGACAAAATCAACTTTGGAAATTTTAGGACTGTAGCGACATCTATGGCGTTACAAAGGAACTAAAAAATTTGAAATACACAAAGCTAAAATCTATACTTGATTTGGTGGTGATGGATTGATATATTCTCTCTGATGATTAATTCTATATTAGTGAGTATAATATAATACTAATTTTAAACTGACAAAAAAATGACGTGTAAAAGTGTTTTTTTTAAACCTATTTGCAGAATAAATATATCATTTACCAATTTTTTTTTTTTTACTATGTGTCTTTTTTTTTATTTGCTATTTATTATCTTTATTCATTTGAAACTCTCGGATCGTGGGGTCCGATTGCTCAGAAAATATTTAAAGAACTTTCAAAACGCCTTGTTGACACTTCGCGTGACCCAAGGGCTGGCTTTTACTTCGGACAAAGGATAAGCATTGCCATTCAGCGTGGCAATGCCGCCAGTCTTTTGGGTACATTACCAGTCGACAGCGATGTGGAGGAGTTTTTCGACGACGTACTTTAGATTGCTTTTTTAGTACTTAAGGGCTTTTATTTTTATTTTGTAAGTTAGTTTTAATTACGTTATTATTAGATTTAAATGTATATAAAATTTATCAATTTAAGCAGGTATAATAAAATTTAGTATCTACAACTATTTTCAAATCATAAAGGAATCCCTCAAAATACAGACACAAAATAAATCGTTGACCGCAAACTAGCATATCCAGTTGGCAACAACATCTACAAACGATCTAGAAGCATTTTATGCTAACAGTGCGCAGCGCGCGTCGCGTGGCTCTCGCGCAGGTCGTACATTTTGCAAATTGTGATAGTGACTCATTCAAAGTGATTCATACTATTTTTTACGGTATTTATAGTAAGTACCTAGTATTTTTCGTTTTTAACGTTGATGCGTAGTCTTATTGAAGGTTAGGTAATCCATTAGCATTTTATAGCTAACGTTCTAGAATAGAATAGAATAGAATAGAATAGAATAGAATAGAATAGAATAGAATAGAATAGAATAGAATAGAATAGAATAGAATAGAATAGAATAGAATAGAGTAGAATAGAGTAGAATAGAATAGAATAGAATATAATAGAATAGAATAGAATAGAATAGAATAAACTTATTGTACACCAAAATAGTAACTTCACAATAGAGGTGAGGTTTAGTCACTCTTCAGTTTTTAAAAGGCTTTGCGTCTAGGAATGCTAGAATAATATTATTAACGTTTGAAGGCCACGGTTTTCTATACAATAAAAACATAATTGAGCCATACATCTTTTTTTTTTCAGGGTGGGAAATCATCCAATGTCTTCTCTCGCTCTAGGGCGAGGCGAGAGGGCGTGTCTTACTGACTAAAACCACACTTATGTTCCATCTTTGCCTTTTCGTTCCAGGACGTTCTTTTCTTTCGGAAGTAAACCCACGGCCCTAGTTGGCTTCAGCTCTGCTGGGCCCTTACAATTTTGCAGACAATTCTTTGAGGCGTGTGTATTACGCGCTGTCGACGACTTGGGCTTTGTCTGGACGGCACCGTACGGCCGGACGGCAAGCTACCGTCCGTAAACCCAGCTATACACCATAAGAAGCTAAATATTTAACGATTTACCTTATAAAAGGTACACAGAAATTTGCACGCATAACAGATGGCCGTTGGGGCCGAAAGGTTCTGGAGTGGCGACCGCGTACCGGAAGACGCAGCGTTGGAAGGCCTCCCACAAGGTGGTCCGATGACCTGGTCAGGGTCGCTGGAATCCGATGGATGCGAGACGCACAGGAGCGGTCGTAGTGACGACGCTTGGGAGAGGCCTATGTCCAACAGTAGATGAAGACGTGGGCGGGGCTTTTGTTGTTGTTGTAGCCGAAAGATCGGCTGAAAATGATGATGATGATGATGACACAGAAATTTAAATATGGGGTATTAAACATATGAAATGGTTAATGATATTTATTTTGCAAATAGGTTTTAAAAATACTTTTACACGTCAATTTTTTTCGTCAATTTAAAGTAGATGAGTCTTGATGGGGACGAACATCGACACATTTTGTGTTGTGGCTGTCAAATGGTTGAAACTTAAAACAATGTTTGGGGAACAGCTTATTTTAATTAGATTTATCCATATAAGCCCTTAATGAAGCTTTATTTAATGTTATGTTCTTTTTTTTTTTAATTGATATAAACCAGTGCTTGACTGCGATCCCACCTGATGGTAAGCAGTGATGCAATCATTGATGGTGAGACGCACTAGTTTATTAAGAGCCTATTCACTCTAGCCTTGAAGATACCTAAATTATAGTTGGACGGGAAGACCTCAGCAGGCAAATTGTTCCAGTCCTTCGATGTACGCGGTATAAACGACGAAGCGAAACGCTTAGTCCGGACCGTTGAAGTGTCAACAACGTAAGGGTGGATACCCGCCGTACGTGGGGTTATCCGATGGTAGAAAGGAGATGGCGAAATCAAGTCATGCAATTCCCGCGCACACTCTCCAAAATGCAACCTGTAAAACACCAAAAGGCTGGTTACCCTGCGCCTGTGCTCGAGGCTTTGTAGATTGGACTTAACCAAATCTAGATCACCAATTAGCCTCTTTGCACGCCTTTCCACTGAGTCCAAAGCTGCTAGATGCTTCAATAGAAGTTAATGTGACGGCGACTTGTGCTCCACGCGCGCCTCAAAAAGATGTCAGCCAGATTGAAGGGGCCAGTTAGGGTCGATGCCTGCCAGGGGCTGCGGATTGTTCTAAAAAGTTAACGTGGTTCTCGCTAAGAGCAACTGAAGAAACACTGTGGGTTTTAGTCTGTAAAAGTCTGACACTCCCTCTTACTCCAACCAGAGTAAGAGAAGTTATTTGAGAATTTCCCAAGTGAAAAAAAAAGTAAAAAAGTAATAGAAGAATATAAGGGTTTTGTAATGTTGACGATCCTTTTAAATAAATGAAAAGGCAATTTTACAAATGTTAGAACAATGCGTATGCATTCCTCCTACATCAATGACCTGGGTGCGCTCAATCTCACTAGTGGTAAAATCGTCAGTTTCGCTGACGACACTGCACTTTTGTTCAGCGCAAGATCGTGGGATGAAGTTTATCAACTTGCACAATCAGGGTTCAACACAGTGTACAGATGGCTAAAGGGAAATCGATTGACCCTTAATACTGCCAAAACGAAATACATGACTTTCTGTGTAAAAACCAATGGACCAACTAATGATATTGTAGCTCACACTTGTATATAGGGTGACTGGTAATTAGTGTACGATACTTAAACACGTGATTGTGCTCATGATAACCAACAACTTTTACTATGGGAAAAAACCTGAAATCGCGAAAAAAAAATCAGCTGTTCAGTACATTTATGTTTGCCTAATGTACTGAACAGCTGATATTATTTTCGCGATTTCGGCTTTGCTCCCATAATGAAAATTGATTGTTATCATGAGCACAATCACGTGTTTAAGTATCGTACACTAATTACCAGTCACCCTATAGATGCACTTACAGGTAGTTGTGACTGTGTAACTCTGTCTAAGACAGAAAAAGTTAAGTACCTTGGAATAACAATTGATGATAAACTGAGATTTCAAGAGCACATTAACATCCTTAGTAATAGATTGCGTAAGTTAATATATGTATTTAAAACACTAAGACATGTAGTCGATAAAGAAGTCTTGAAATCTGTGTACTTTGCCCTTGCTCAGTCCATAATAAGTTACTGCATCACCTCCTGGGGTGGAGCACCGAAAACTACCCTACTGGAATTAGAAAGATCTCAAAGGGCTATCCTGAAGGTCGCTTCCTTTCGTCCGTATCGATTTCCCACTGAACAGTTATACAAAGAGAGCAAAGTTCTCACAGTCCGACAATTGTTCATACTGCACACCATATTGAAACAACACTCTCTCTTAACGTATGACCCGTCGCTGTTTAGTGGAAAAAGGCGGTATAACTCAGTAAAGCGTCTTCACCCTCATCTAAAAACGACTTTTGCTAGACGCTTCTTTGGACATTTGGGTAGTCATCTTTATAATAAAACTCACAAACTGCTAAACATCTATAACCTCAAAAAACATGAATGCAAAAAACAGCTAACTGAATGGCTATTAAAGCTAAACTATGATGATACCGAGCATATTATTATGCTAACTATTATAGTCTAATCATTCTTATGAGAACTAGAACCAAACAAACGCACATACACACACATACACACATTCACACACACTCATATACATTATGCATATAATATACTAACACTACCTTTTTACTTAAAATAAAACATAGTATTGTCTTCATATTTTACTACATTGTCAGCGCGTTAGTACACAATCTAGGTATATGTAAAAGTTAAGGGGTGGAACCTGGTGTCCTGAAACACAGGCCTAGAGCCTAGCTTAGGCACCAGTCTCCTACAATATATTGTAAAAACTGATTTGTTTTTGTATACTCATTTAAATGTTTGATGATAACTGTATATTGTAGTGAGAAAATAAATAAAATATTATTATTAAATATTATTATTATTCCACTCCCCGTCACATTGCACGTTACAGTTACGCTCTGCAACGTGCAACAGGACGGTCGAAGTCGTAGACATGTAACCTACCTACTTTCACGACGCCTTGATCTCCATAACTAAATTCCATCTTCATCGTTTTGCTTACATAAGAGTCACTTTAACATTACGCACTGTCTTCAAGTTTACTTTTTCAGAAAATCACTGACTTATTCAATTAAATAAATACACAGAACTGCCCGACTTTCTGTTCTCCCACCGGTTCTCAACCGGATCGATGCACGGCCGTCGTGGTATGATACCGATCCCTCAGACCACACTGATTCCACCACAATAGCTGAAACAATTCTGTAAGCCAGTCTTTGTTTACGATCTCTATGAAGACTATTTACTATAACAACTAGAGTGGGATTCGTGACCGATATTCAATTGTTTCTCTGTGTGAACAGGGCTTAAGGCTGCACAATAGTGAGGCTAAGGTATCTGCCTCACCGTCGACAATTAGCGATAAGCGAGTAATGCTAGAAGTTGTAGTAAAGATTTTTCCTTAAGAGGGCCCTGTCCCACTCGTCTATCGTCAACGTGAGAATGGTTTAAAAGCTTGTAGCTTCATCCAACGCAATGTTTGATGAAGAGACAATGCGAACAAAGAGAGATAACGCCTGAAAACTGTTGGCATTCGGTAACTCCGTCATTTACTCGAATATTTTACAAAACTTGTTCCAGGTTTTTTCAAAAATTTAAAAGCTATGCTTTCCAGGAACACAGTATCTCTTTCAAAATATCTCAGGGTCTTAGGAGACATCGGCTCTACTGCGTCTCTACAATTATGCTGACATCTCTTTGAGGTACACGATGAACACTACGCACTGTTGATGACTCGGGCTTGGTCGAACTTACTGGACAGCAGCAGCTGGACGGCAAGCTACCCATTTCTTGTCATCCGCAAACCCTGCGGAACCTAAGCATACTGGAGGTAGTCGCTTTCTCATAGGCGGTGGGATAGGCTAAAACTTGCGATCTCTCGCGCCGGGCCTTGGTACTGGCCATGGTCCGGAGCGAGGAGGAGTGGCAGGCGGTCGCCTCCTTCTGCGAAGCAGTAATGCTAGCAAAGGAGGCGGCCGATCGCGTGAGGCAACGGTCCTCACGCCCCAACCGCCGCCGGGATTCCGATCCCGATTTCCGGCCACCGTAGGCGAGGGCTTACGGACGGCGAGCAATGGGTGGAGATTTGTCATAAGATGATTTTCCCACCTAAAAAAAAAAAAAAGGTACGCACTATATTTAGCTTTGTTTTGTATGAAACTGTAGCTAGCATTGTCCAATATTCGCCACGGTCACACTACGCACGTTATGCGACTATGTAAACAAGTGAACTGTGCAGCTGACGTGGTAAACCTCTCCGTGTACATACAACTCTATGAAGCGCCTTGTTTTTTCCCAAAGCTCCTGATATATTAATTCTGCAATAATAACAAGGCTAACATATTGCAATGTGATTTACCGTATAAATAATAAATGATATTTATTTTACAAATAGGTTTTTAAAAACACTTTTACACGTCAATTTAAAGTAGATGAGGCTGATGTTTCCTAGCTGACACCCTGAGCAGAAACACCGAAACCAATTCAGTGGTTAAAGTCTCTTATAAAGTCCATACAGCAAACATGTAATGGTCATATGAGAACCATGCATATTGGAGTCTGAGATAGTTTTTTGAGCAGTATAAAGTAAAACTACTGTATCCAATAAATTCTCTTCACGCGGAGTAGAAGCTAAAAGGATCCAAGGTCCCCAAATAACAGCAGAAGATACAAAGGGCTCTGATAAAGTCAGCCACAGTGCCTCAAGTGAAGCAGTGTGGTCGTCCATGAGGATTTCTAACTCCTGCTAAAACCAAACAAAAAATGTAATTTACCATAAGTTTTTTTTTTAAGTTGGGAATTTACCAAATAACTTCACTTGCTCTGGGTGGAGCGTAGCTGCCTTCCTTCAGTTGCCCTATGCGTTCCAGGGCTATGGGTTATTTTTTCGAGCAATCCCGCAGCCCAAGTGATGCTGCGCTGTTGTGTTGCGCTCTGTTTTATCTCGTTACCATGGCAACGTATCTATGTGAGTTTACGTGATTGAACGCAGCAAATCGTAGGGGCCCAGCAGGGTCGAAGCCTACTGGGGCCATGGGTAGTGTGAAAACGAAACCCGGGCCCTGGAACGAAGGCATCGAAGGAATGGGAGTGGGTTTTTAGTCAGTAAAAGTCTGACACTATCTCCCGCACCGCCCAAGAGCGCTATTTGTCATAAGATATTTTCCCACCTAAAAAAAAAAACCACGGTACAGGAACAATTCCTAGTGTGCAAAGTATTTAACACGGTATTATAAATAAACTTGTGTCATTTACACAGATGTTTGACACAAATACACCACTTGCACGCAGTGGTAATAACAGCGTGTGAATGTCCTCAACCGGTCCAAGGAGTCTAGGTAGTCCTCTGCCCGCCCCTGGCTGTTCTATCGAACTCGCATGATTTTCTTCCAATAACTACAGATATTGGTCTTACTTGTAAATGTCATGATAGCCCAGTGGCTAAGGCATCCGCCTGTCATGCATTTTTCGATTCATATATTATATACTTTTCTATGTTTAATAGGATTATTAAGATCGTCCTTTTCGAGGTACATTTCCATACAACCGCTCTTACGTGATTAAGATGTTATTACACATCTTTTTCTAGATATTTCGGATACACAGCTATCTTGTGGATATTATCTAGGCTTCTATAGAAATAAAAAAATAAATTTATTTAAAACAAATCTATTTTACGTGAATTTTAGAAAAATATAAAAAAGTCCATCAATAGAATCCTTGCACATTTCACAAGATAGCGTCAAGAAACATGTAACAGAGATATTTGTAATTACAAAACATGATTGAAAAGAGTGTCAATGGAGTTTCTTGCACATTCTTCTCCTTAGAGATCTACGCTTTGGAATGTGCAATTAGCATAATTTTTTTCTGACTGACTGACTTCTTGACATTTCAAAAGTTCCTGTAAATGGTTTATTTGAAATAAAATTCTTTGAATCTTTGATTTGATGTCAATTTTTCTGAAAAACTTTTAAGGGTTTAAAAAAAACATTATTATTAACGTATTTCCTGGAACAAGTTTTGTGAAATATTCGAGTAAATCACGGAATTACCGAACGCCAACAGAGTTTTCAGGCGTTATCTGTCTTTGCCTCTTCATCAAATATCGCGTTGGATTGCGTTAGACGAAGCAACAAGCTTTTTAACCATGATTGATGTTGACGATAGGTGAGTGGAAAAGGATCCTCTTAATAACACGACGTACCCCGGAAAGCCCGCAAAGCCGTTGGTCCCGATTGTTATTCGTAAATCTTCGACAGTCGTTACATATTTGTGTGTGTGTCAGACGCCAGAAAGTCTGACCATCGGTCTATCCAATTAGTATTATGTTGACCAGTAACTGGGTTCTGGAGGTAAAACAAGGGTATTCAATCGCATCAGGTTAGACTAGAAGCCGGCCTCGAGCTAGAATTCCTGGGTAGTTTGGCTCGAATCGGCTTCCACCATCTCTTTCAGTTCATTGTTATTCACCTGTGTGTCTGTGGCCTTCCACGTGGTTTGTTCTTCAAATCGGAGTTTCCATCACGAAAGCGTTTAAACCAAAATCGCACGGTGCGTTCATTAGCAGTCCCGTCTCCAAATGCAACATTGATATTGCGAGCTGTTTCTGCCGCGTAAGTTTCGCGTCGGAACTCGTATTCAAAAATCACTTGAATTTTCGAAGTATCCATCTTTCTTGTCTAAGCTGAATAAAAATAACAACTAAAAGTCGATAATTAAATGATGCACCTTTTTTAAAAGAAGAACTTCATAGGTACCACGTGAAAAAAGTTTCTATGAAGGTTCTATGTCAATTCGAAGTACCTATTACAATAAAACGGCAATTTCATACTTTAACCCCTATTAATTTAGGTGTCTTCAAGGCTAGAGTGAATAGACCCTTTATAAACTAGTGCGCCTCACCATCAACGATTGCTTTACTATTTACCATCAGGTAGGATCGCAGTCAAGCACTAGTTTATATCAATTTAAAAAAAAAACCCTTAATGTAGATGTTGTTTGTTATTTGTTGTCGTTTGTGGTGCGGGTGCCGACTCACCATTTGGACACCTTCCTCAAAGTAGGGTTTTGGTCGAAGGGTGTCGTGTATCGCCGATTTCGTGGAAGGATACCGACCTCGCATCGGAACACGACGCCGTCAATTCGTGTGCAATAGTTTTATTCATTTGAAATAGTTTCTTTTATATGTATTAGTTTATTATTTTGTAAGTTTATTTGTGTATTTTATCTATGGGCTTTAGTTAGAAATTAAATAAAGGATTATTATTTTTATACATTTATTTATCTCAGTACCCTAAGGTCCTGGACCTTTGGAAGGCGTACGAGGAGCCGAAACCAACTCGCAGAGGCCCTTTTAGACGCTTTTAATGGGAAGTGGTACAAACCGGTGATTATCCCTGTACGCACTATACTAGTGCATCCAAGGACAACCCCCGGTTGGTGAGAAACTATTGCGACACATGGAAAACTAAGATATAAGGCTATGATTTTTGGAGTCTTAAGTGGACTGGTTACCAGGAACTATGTTAAGACTATGGCTCCTGCTTAAACAATGTTATTAATATCCATCGACAAAAGGCAGGGGGTGACTTGCACACTCAATAAATGGGCCCCCATAAACGGTCGCTAGCACGAAGTGGCTTAGCAACAAGAGGGCAACATAAAAAAGGATTATTATTATTATGATATAAAGTTTCTGTGACTTTGATACTCTGACTGGAATCCTCTATAGCCGTCATCCTCAGCGGCCAGCACCCAGCTGCCTCAGTTCCGGTTGGGAGCGTCGTCAGGCGACATTATCCGTAACCTCCCCCAAGTGTCGCCACAACGAACGGTCCGTGAGTCTTGCATCTATCGCATGCCCACGACTCTCATCAGGTCATCATTATTTTGGTCAAAACATTAAATAATAATTATAAAAAAACTGCAAACTACAAAAAAAGCTAAGTTTTGTTTATCGAATCAGGAAAAATAACCAGAAAATGGCATCAAATCAAAGTATGGAGACCAGTTATGAACCTAATAGTTAATACTACTATGCCTAACGGGTTTGTACAGTTTTCTATTGTAACTCAACTTGCAGAGTCTAACAATCATGACATGAATCACTGATTGACATGAATCAGAAAACCAAGAGACTTGCGTACGTAATATCAAAGCAATTATTTAATTGTTTTCCTGTGCGAGTGGTAATGGCAGGATTAAAAATTTTCAAACGGAAATCTCATACTGGGAGAGCCACAATCGCGGAGGTAAGTCCCCTCTTTAAGGGAGTGGCTAGAGAGGCGCCACGGCGTCCTTGCTTTACGTCTGACGCAGGTTCTCACTGGACATGACTAATTGTCAAGGTAAGTGTGGTAAGTGTGTGTTGTTGTGTGTGTGTTGAGGTTTCGATTTCGGATTCAGGTAGAAGAAACGCTCGGGCGGACATGGTAGAGCATACGTTGGAAGTCTACCTCACTTGGACGGTGACAACCTCTCGCGTCCGCCTTTAGTTCAAGCTATGGTCCGTATTACTTCACATAGGCCTACATTATGGCCACTTATAAAACATCAGAACTTAGTGCATGGTTCCAATTGGTCGTTTTCGAAGGTGAAGAACCGGCAAGAAACTCCATGGTTACTGTTTTAAAAAAATATTGATTTTACAATATTTCCACATTACAATATTAATAGGTGTGAAATGACAGTGTTGACCAGTCCACATTTTACACAAAAGCGCAATAAAAATAATGTAGATCAAAATAGAAAGTAATTTATGAATCCCCAAGGCCTACACTGTTCTCACATTCACATTACAAAAAAGAGGCTATATAAAAATAAAAATAAATCTATCAAGGGGATGAGATGTTTACAGTAATAAATTAATGAAGTCTAAACAATATAGAAAACATTGCAAAAACAGTGTCATATAGAAAAAAATCGTCGAGTTTAAAACAAAAAACATTTTTATCGTTTAGAAACCAAACCTCTGCTCATCGTAGAAAGTTGAGTCAATCAATCAATTTATTTTCAGGAACAATTTACATTGTGTTTCAAATGAAGTCATAAATATAAAACACTTATTACATAATTCAATAAAACATAGATATAAAAAAGTCAATAACATTACAAAACAATTACTAAAAATATTACTCAGTCACACTTTAAAGAAGAAAGAAAGAAAGAAAAACTGTTTATTCGCGCGAAATGACGCAATCTTAAAACTAGCAAACAAACATTGTAAATTGATAGGGAAGATAACCACCAACCACAAAACCACAAACCACCACCACCACCACCACCACCTACCATAATATCAAATCGTGGATATGTCATCATGTATCGAATAGAGACATTTCTCCAATAAGAAAGCTTTGAGTCTTGACTTAAACGAGCTCGTGCAAATTATGCTTTTTAAGTCTAATGGCAACCTGTTAAAAATCCACATTGCTTGATATTGAGGACTGTGTTGAACAATGTTAGAGTGGGGTATTATTTTGTTTTTAAAATCTTTCCTGCGCGTACTTTCTCTTAATTGTCTGTCCTCATCTGTTTCATAGTTATGCAAGTATTTTTTCAAATTCACCAATAATACTAAAAGATAGAGGCTGGGCACAGTAAGAAGTTTCAAATGTCTAAAATGTGGTCGACAGCTCTCTTTTTGAGATATCCGAACCATAGTTTGTATGACCCTCTTCTGGAGTACAAAGGTTCTTTGACAGTATACAGGGTGACTGGTAATTAGTGTACGATACTTAAACACGTGATTGTGCTCATGATAACCAACAACTTTTACTATGGGAACAAACCTGAAATCGCGAAAAAAAATCTGCTGTTCAGTACATTTATGTTTGCCTCATGTACTGAACAGCTGATATTTTTTTCGCGATTTCGGCTTTGCTCCCATAATAAAAATTGTTTGTTATCATGAGCACAATCACGTGTTTAAGTATCGTACACTAATTGCCAGTCACCCTATATATAAAACTATCCCCCCAAAACTGAACACTATATCTCAACCTTGATTAGTGTTAGTAAATATTGAAATTTTTCCACAAGCTTGCGGGCTTCATATATGCAAAGCGAGTCGCAGTTGTGTCGCGGTACGGATCATTACATACTGACTCATTGGTGACTCACGTAATAAAACATTACTATGTACATCTCGTATTGCTTCCTAATATACTTGACAAGTAACATTGATGACACGGATTAGCTTAGGTATCAATTTTTTTGACTTCGCATTGTTTACACATTGAACCAATGTTAATTTTAGAAAGTACTAACGGAATATAGTTCTATACAGTAAGTCAGTCATACACATCATCTTCATCAATTCAGCCGAAAGATGTCCACTGCTGGACATAATCCTCCTCAAGTGTCGCTGCAATGACCGGTTTTGAGCGTCTCGCATCCATCGAATTCGTTGAGGCCAGGCCATGATCTGGAATGAGATGGAATGGCAGGCGGTTGCCTCCTTCTGGGAAGCAGTAATGCTAGGGAAAGAGAAGCCGCTCGCGCGAGTCTGACCCCGACTATCAGCTACAGTAGACGCAGAGTTGCGGACGACGAGCGATAGGTAGCTCGCTGTCCAGCCGTCCGATAACCGTCCGGACCGAACCCAAGTCGTCCCTCTGGGTGGAGCAAGAGGGTGTGTCAGACTTACCGGTTCAAACCCTCCCGTGTTTCTTCTGTGTTCTTTTGAACCATTCTGTAGCAATCTAAAATGTCATGTGTTTTTACATTATAAGGAAACTAAATAAATAATGAATTATCCTGTTCAGAACAGACAATAACTGTGCTCACTTACATATGGAACATTTAAGCATTTTATTTAAACCCAGCCTACGTTTAAGGTAAATCTGACGTCAGTAGAAGAGTTTAAAAATGTGGATATTTTTAGACTTTATTGGGTATAGTGTACGTACTTAATAATAGGGGTTAAAGTATGAAATTGCTGTTTTTTAAAACGGGTTGCTTTGAAGTGTTATATCATTGGATTGACTAAAGGTACGTTATTCCTTTTTCCAAATTAGGTATTTATTGGTTTCTTTGTGTTTTGTATTTTCTCTAATATCGCAGTACTTGTAACTATTTTAGTATGAAATATAAGAAAACTCGCATTATTTTTTGATATGAGTTTTACCGTGGAAACAACGTGTCTCAAGCGGTATGCAATATTGATGATGTATATGGACTTAAAACTGCTAATGAATGGGATGTCTATTTTTGTTTCAATCACTTTCACGTGGGAAATTTTATCTCACGAATATCTTTTTTCCTCAGTGCGGCAACAAGACAAAATTTCCAAAACGAAAGCTATTAAACCAAGAGCACAAAGTTTTTTTGTTAAAAGAAAGTCATAGGTATACGTAATTCATATTGCTTGCCCTTTGAAATGCATAGTTTCTACGTTGGAACTCTTAATATGAAAAAAAAAACGTTTTTTTATTAGCTTTCATGGTTATAATAACTGCGATATTACAGAAAATACAAAACACAAAGAATCCAATAAATACCTAATTTCGGAAAAAAATAACGTACCTTTAATATAAAGTTTATTTGAACTTATAATTCAAATAAACTTTTTAACACTTCAGAGCAACCCGTTTTAAAAAACGGCAATTTCATAGTTTAAGACCTATGTATCTAAAACTTTATTGATTAAATACCGGTATTTTGCAAATAAATGATTTTAATAATTGATTAGCGTAAATAATGACTAAACTTACCTTAACAACACTTTAGTATAGATGTATGTTTTTCAATAAGGATCTGAAACGCAAACGGCAGCTGAAAAAACATAGGTGGGTTATAGTTCTTACTCCACCCAGAGCGGGAAAACTTATTTGATGATTTCTCAAATTAAAATTGTGTCGATACTCTTGCGCCATCAGATCTTCCTAGCTCGTCGTGTTGTGCTGGTGCTGCCGCTGCGGCTGCGCAGGATCTCAAATGGCAGAAATATATAATAAATAAATAATAATATACCTTGTTGGAAGTTATATTTTCGAACTGTTTGGGGTTGAAACTCTCGGATCGTGGGGTCCGAGTGCTCACAAGTTGTATAAAAGATCTGTCGAAACATCTTGTTAACACTTCACGTGACCCAAGGGTTAGCTTTTACCTCGGACAGAGAATAAGCATTGCCATACAGCGTGGCAATGCCGCCAGTCTTTTGGGCGCATTACCAGTCGACAGAGATGTGGAAGAGTTTTTTGATGCCATATTTTAGTTTGGTTTTAGCATAGCATAGCATAATCAGCCTTTTAATGTTCCTACTGCTGGGACTCAGGCCTCCTCTCTTTAGAAGAGGGAATGGGCCGTAATCCACCACGCGGGCCCAGTGCCGATTGGTGAATGTCACATATCTTCGAATTTTTGGTTCTAGGACATTTTTTTTTTTTTTAGGTGGGAAAATCATCTTATGACAAATCCCGCAAAACCCACTCCTGTTCCTTCTTTGCCTTCGTCCCAGGGCCCCGGGTTTCGCTTTCACACTACCCGTGGCCCCAGTAGGCTTCGACCCTTTTGGGCCCCTACGATTTGCTGACATCGCCCTGAGGCGCGCGTGGAACAATACGCGCCGTCGACGACTTGGGCTCGGTCCGGACGGTTACCGGACGATCGGACGGCGAGCCACCCATTGCTCGCCGTCCGCAAGCCCTCGCCTACGGTGGCCGGAAATCGGGATCGGAATCCCGGCGGCGGTTGGGGCGTGACGACCGTTGCCTCACGCGATCGGCCGCTTCCTTTGCTAGCATTACTGCTTCGCAGAAGGAGGCGACCGCCTGCCACTCCTCCTCGCTCCGGACCATGGCCTGTACCAAGGCCCGGCGCGAGAGATCGCCGCCGCCGATCGCCCCCACGAGGACACGGCGTTGCTCTGCCCAAGCGGGGCACACCTCCACCGTGTGCTCCACCGTGGTTCTAGGACATGCCGGTTTCCTCACGATGTTTTCCTTCACCGTTTTGAGAGCAGTGGTGATGAAATAAATTACACAAAGTAATGCGCCTGGCTGGGTTTGAACCCGCGACCGTAAGTCGGAGCCGTTACCACTCGGCCACCACTGCTCTACAGTTTGGTTTTAGTTAGTTTTAATTAGTTTAGGGTTTTTTATTATTAGTTTTTGTTTTTTTTTTCTATACAACAAAAGGAAAATACGGAACCCATAAAGGATAATTTTGTTGTCCGTCCGTCTGTCTGTCAATGCCCTTTATCTCGGGAACGCGAGGAGGTATCGAGTTGAAATTAAAACCATATACTCAAGTCTGCGGTCCCTTGAAGCTGTGAAAAAATCAAACTAATAAGTTAACGAATAAAAAAGATACGGTCGTTTATGTTGCAAAAAACGTGTATTTTGACAACTACATGGTAATCAAAATTAATAGGGTACTTCCCGTTGACCTAGAATCCTGAAATTTGGCATGAAGCAAGGTCTCATAGCACAAGTACCTACTTATAGGAAAAAAATCTGAAAACTGTAAATTTGTAGTTACGTCACAAAAAAAAAAACTCTTTGCGATTCGGAAAAATCTTCGTAACTTAATTCGGGAATTGAACTGTTTTCATAGGTAAGTTTGTACGGAACCTTCAGTGCGCGAGTCCGACTCGCACTTGTTTCTGTTATTATTATTGTTATTTGATTTTACTGTAATTATAGTTAGACTAGCTTCTGCCCGCGGCTTCGCTCGCGTAAACGTAGGTTTCTCCATACAAACTTTGGACCCCCGCTTCATCCCCTTAGGGAGTGAATTTTGGAAAATCCTTTCTTAGTGCTCGCCTACGTCATAAAAGGAAACCTTGTGCAAAATTTCACGCTCCTAATCCCAGTAGTTTCGGCTGTGCATTGATATGTCAGTCAGTCAGTTTCCCCTTTTATATATATAGATAAGTATTTTATATTATTCGTGTAAATAGATAAAAATGAAACTAAAAATTAAACGCATATTTTCCAAACCCAGTCTACTTTGAAGTCAAGTATGTAGTGAAAGAGCCGCCACGTCTATATTTGTTTATTTACCTACAGGTGCACTCTCAGTTCCTTTACTCTCATAGTCCGATGGGACGACAATCCGATACGACCGGAGAGAGATCAAGCTCAGGACCACCCACTCTACGTGCTTTCTGAGGCACGGGGGAGTCACACCACTGACTTACAAACTCCGGGCTGTTCAGAAAAAAAACTTTATTGTAACGGTAACACTATTTAGAAGTCGAACCCAGGACCCCACGCCCAGCAGCTTAAACGTTGCATGATACCGCTTACGTTCATAAGGGAAAAAGCTCCTAATCTCAGCTTAACCCCTTAATGTATGTTCAATAACCAGTAAGTTCAAATACCTTGTTATTTTTTACGTTTGGTATAAAGTGAGAGGCGCTCGAGGGATTAAAAGATCACCATAGGGCTTGCTGATGACGAGCAATGGATAGGTCGCCGTCCGGCCATCCGGTAAGGCATGTAGTCGCGTGCCTCATTGTTAGCAAAACCACCAGAGGGTCCAGTAGAGCCGATACCCACTAGAGCTACGGGGAATTTCTGAAAAAGAAACTAGTGGTCCTTGACCTGTACCGTCATGGTACAGGTCAAGGACCACTAGAGAGATTAGATGGCGCTAGACAACCTGTGTAGCTCTGTCTCTTAACCACACTGAAATAAGAATGAAACAATCTTACTTTGAACGTCATGGTAACCCTTAAAGGACTGCTGTCAACTGTTTTAGTCAGTAAAAGTCTGGCAAGTCCTCTCGCTTCATCCTAGAGCGAGAGAATTCCTTGGATGATTGCCCACCTCAAAAAAACGTAAATAGATATTTGATTGACTGACTTACATGTACAGAGGCACGTACTGCATCACACATATACGTCAGTACTCATATGACACAGACCAGACATGCTTATTTCAACGTCATTTAATTATTAATTTAATGGAAACAGAACGGTCGAAACAAATAACACTGTTTACACTATACATTTTACACTATAGGGAAATATGTCCCTTGTAATGTAATGTCCGTCGTAGAAGTGTAGAGAGGATAACGCTATTGTTTTTAAATACCAATTAGTCTGTTAATATTATCTATAAGAATAAGAATAAGAATAATTTATTATTACAAAAGATACATTTATATAAGTTTGTTTCCTGGAACTCACACTAGGATTCCCTGTGACGTGAGATCCAGGCTCCTTCCATACCTTACATTGTTGTCAATTTCAAAGAATGTTCTTAAACTAACTTAATTTTAAGAAGGAATACAATACAACAATGGTTACCGAAAGTGTGTGAATAATGATGTTCGTTAAAATAGAAAAAATAAAAAATAAAAGTGTTTGGAATTAAGGTAGTATGTCTATATAAGAGTACATAAAACAAAGTCGTGTTAGTTACACCATTTATAACTCAAAAATAGCTGGACCGATTTTGATGATCTTTGCTTTATTAGATTCGCCTCTGCCCTAAATAGCAGAATAACTATAAAAAAAACGAAAAAATGCGAGTCGGACTCACGCACTGACGGTTCCGTACCAACTTACCTATGAAAACAGTTCAATTTTCGAATTGATTTACAAAGATTTTTCCGAATCGGAAATAAGTTTTTTTGTGACGTAACTACAAATTTACAGTTTTCAGATTTTTTCCTATATTTGTGCTACCTATTAGACCTTGCTTCATGCTAAATTTCAGGATTCTAGGTCAACGAGAAGTACCCTATGAATTTTGATTCCCTTGAGAGTGTCGAAATATAGGTACTTTTTTGCGACATAAACGGCCGTATCTTTTTTTTAGTTAACTCAGAAGTCTGATTTTTTACTGCTTCGAGGGACCGCAGACCTGAGTATATGATTTTAATTTCAACTCGATACATTCACGTGTTCCCGGGACAAAGGGTCTTGAAAGACAGACAGACAACAAAGTGATCCTATAAGGGTTCCGTTTTTCCTATTGAAGTACGGAACCCTAAAAATTGGAAAAATAAATTAGAAAATTATCCAAATACATGGAAAAATTACAGCAACTTTCAAATACATTGGTCTAAATCATTCGATCAATAAGTTTAGCTAAAGGTAATCACTATGTATATTCATTGACTGTAATTACAGGCAGTACGAAGTTCTACGGGTCAGCTAGTATTGGTATAAAAGAGGTAGGTACAGGTTTTTCTTTTTTTTTTTAGGTGGGAAAATCATCTAATGACAAATCCCGCTCTTGGGTGAAGCCTGAGATAGTGTCAGACTTTTACTGACTAAAAACCCACTCCTGTTCCTTCGTTGCCTTCGTCTAAGGGCCCTGGGTTTCGTTTTCACACTACCCATGGCCCCAGTAGGCTTCGACCCTGTTGGGCCCCTACGATTTGCTGACATCTCCCTGAGGCGCGCGTGGAACAATACGCGCCGTCGACGACTTGGGCTCGGTCCGGACGGTTACCGGAGGGTCGGACGGCGGGCTACCCATTGCTCGCCGTCCGCAAGCCCGCGCCTACGGTGAGGTAGGTACGGGTACGAGTAGTCAGCCGCATCTGGTTAGATTGGAAGCCGACCCAAGCTAGTTGGTAAAAGGCAAGGAAAATGATGGGAGATATAATCCACAAAGCAGTTTTGTGGCGAACTGTTTGGCATTAACGACCCCATAGACTCGATCTTCTGGGAGAGTTCTTGTTCCTCATCTCCAGCTTGCCTTTATTTGCTGGTTTGACTGTAGATTCACAAGAGCAAACGTGCTAAGGAGAAGGATGTATAATCCATTAAGGTCGTGGTATAGGTACCATTACACTCCTCAAGCACCTCAGGATATGTTTATTCAGTATGCAAGTCACCCACGCCTTTTTTTGCGATGTTTATTAATAACATGGTCAGGTAGGGTCCAAAGTCTTAACATACTTCTATTCGCTGATAAATGGAAAGAGATACTGATGTCTGTGCCGGTGCGTGTTGCCAGTGATGACATATGGCTCTGAAACGTGGTCGCTCACAGTGGGCCTCATCAGAGGGCTCAAGGTCACCCAAAGAGCAATGGAAAGGTCTCGGAGTTTCCTTGCGTGATCGAATCAGAAATGAAGATATCCGCAGGAGAACCAAGGTTGCCGACATAGCGCGAAGAATCGCCAAACTAAAGTGGCAATGGGCAGGGCACATTGCTCGCAGAACGGATGGCCGTTGGGGCCGAAAGGTTCTGGAGTGGCGACCGCGTACCGGAAGACGCAGTGTCGGAAGGCCCCCTACAAGGTGGACCGATGACCTGGTGAAGGTTGCGGGAATCCGATGGATGCGAGACGCACAGGATCATTCGTTGTGGCGACGTTTGGGGGAGGCCTATGTCCAGCAGTGGACGTCTATCGGCTGAAATGATGACTGATGTCTGTGCACTTGCATAGCGCGTACAGGGATAATAGTCGGTTGGTCTCTATTTAGGTGTCCGACTTGCACTTGCCTGGTTTGTTTTTGTATTGAATTCGGTTGTTGTCTATAATAAATCAAGATTTCAGATTTAATAAAACAGATAGATGTGATAGTCACATACGTAGGTAATATCTAAGTACATATATCAATACGTTGGTTTAAAAACGAGTATGACACATCTCAGCCAAGCTAAGCACAACGTCATGGAAGACAAATCCCATCGTCAATCCCATGGCATGACGTACTAGGAAGGAAGTGGTTGTAAACACCATGACATGTGTGGTTAGTTGTTTACTAATGACAGAGATTGACTCAGAATGATCTGCTTGCCATAAAATTTTACTTGGACATAGGCAAAATAGTATGGCTGGTCAAGGGGCGTGTTTTTTTGGAGTAAGTGGAGATCAATTTAGTATCAATTTTTATTCAATTTTTTTAAATTTCTGATTGAACAACAATACAATATTTTATAGGACTTAAAAAGAGATTATGCCAAGTGTGCTATGCTAAGTGTATTATGAACAGTGTTATGCCAAATAAATTTCGGGGCATCAAGACTCTGCCATATCTTGATCCTTCAGTCAACGCCAAAAAACCACACACAAAAGACGGACACATTATTAAAGACCAGGTTACCCTTGTTGCACCAAAACACTTAAAAAATGCCAGCGTGGAGCTTTCCACTTGTTCTGTTAGAGTTTTCAGAATGCTGTTAGAACTAATGCGCACTCGCAGTGAGGCAGTCTTTTTCTTCGACTATAGAGGTACGAGCAATATGCCTACCTACTGCCACTTACGTTTGCCAATTCAGCTATGTCCGTAACGTTGGTTCTTCTGCGGATATCTTTATTTCGGATCCGATCACGCAAGGAAACTCCAAGAATAGCCCTCTCCATTGCCTTTTGGATGTAGAACAAATGGTTGATGGGGCCATAAGGCTCTGGAGTGGCGACTACGTACCAGAATACGTAGGATTAGAAGGCCTCCCACAAGGTGGAACGATGTCCTGGTGAGGGTCGTGAGAATCCGATGGATGCGAGACACACAGGACTGGCCGTTGTGGCAAGACTTATTAGAGGCCTGTGGTTTCACTGTGGATGTGTTTCGACTGAAATGTTTTTTTTTATTGATTTAAACCAGTGTTTGACCGCGATCCCACCTGACGGTAAGTAGTGATGCAATTGTTGATGGTGAGGCGCACTAATTTATTACGAGCCTATTCACTCTAGCCTTGAAGACACCTAAATTATAATCGGACGGGAAGACCGCAGCAGGCAAATTGTTCCAGTCCTTCGATGTTGATGAAAATTAATTATAATTGTACTTTCCCTGTTAAATACTTTATTAAGCCTTATTTTGACTACCATAGTCATTACCCAGCTGACGTTTTTCCAGTTTTTTAATAGGTAACTTACATGGGCTTATTTCTCTACAGGTAACTTATTTTCTTGTGATTTTCCTCGTTGGAACAGCCACTAAACTTCACTTGGGAAAAATGTCAAATGAGTCATTTCTTTTTGTGACATGCACAATATCGTATTCATTAAACTTAGGGTATTTTATTATTTTTTGTAAATAAGGAAAAATTTTCTCCTGAGTCCTGACATTATCCTCTGTAGTTTAGTATAATTATACCAATGTTTCGTTTATTTATTTGCTTCGAACAGGATGAAAATTTCAAACAATGCTTATGGTATACGGTGTGGTCGTTATAACCGAAGTAACTGTAGGAAATATGAAATAGATTTTAGAGATATAGATAATTTTTGTTTAATTTTCGCTCTCGTGAATGTAGAAAATTGTTCCAAGGGTACATACTCTCAGGATGGAATAAACTTACTTCGTTACCTAATACTTTGGCATTATAATATCAGTGTGAAGTGTAACTGCATCGATGGTCTCGTGGTCGCAAACGTGACTGCTGAGCATGGACGATTCGGGGGTCGGGTAAAAAGTGCTATTAGGTTTTACTTTATTTCTTTTTTGAAATGACAAGGCGATACCTTTAGTTCGGGCCGTAGAGGTGTTACCAACGTAAGAGTAGACACTCGCCGTACGTCGCGTTGTCCGATGGTAGAAAGGTAATGGCGGAATCAAGTCCTGCAATTCCTGCGCACACTCTTTAGAATGCACAACAACAACAACCTTGTTTTGCTTACGGACTATAGGTTTGTCTGAATGTTTAAGGTTCCGTACCTGAAAAGGAAAAAACGAGAAATCCTTACAGGATCTTTGTTGTTCGTCTGTCTGTCTTTTTTTTATTCTTGATAGGTTCGCTATCTCACCTGATAGAAAGCGACAATGCGGTCGACGATAGAGCGCGCTTACCTAGAAATAACCTCTCTAAAACTCTTGACTTAAAGATTCCCGGGTTGTAGCCATCAGGAAACACAGATTCTGTCAAGGAATTCCACTCCTTAGCTGTACGCACAATGAATGTGTTCCCAAAACGTTTCGCACGTATGGGTGGGATGTCCACCATGTACCGGTGGCGCATTGCCGTATGCCTGGTGGTCCGATGATGGAACGGGCTAGGCGGAATTAGGTTATGCAATTCCGACGCACTCTCTCCGAAATGCAACCGGTAGAAAATCGACAGGCTAGCAACTCGGCGTCGATGCTCAAGACTTTGAAACCTCTACTCAACGAGTGCATTACTGCCAATGATCCTCCAGGCTCGCCTCTCAATTGCCTCAAGTGCATCAAGCTGGTATCGGGCAGATCCATCCCAAATATGAGAGCAGTACTCCATACACGATCGAACTTTCGCTTGATAAAGTTTGAGCAGCTGTTCCGGCGTGAAGTACTGTCTGACCTTCGCGAGGATTCCCAGCTTTTTTGCTGCCAGTTGAGCCTTTGCTTCGATGTATGGCCCAAAGTTGAGAGTTGACGTCAGCGTAACACCAAGAAGATCAAGATGGTCGGTTATCGGCACTGTTATGCCCCGGAAAGTTGGAGCAGAGCTGAATTGGCTCCTTTTAGCGGAAAATAGACACGCCTGGGCTTTAGCAGCATTGAACTTGACCAAATTAGCATCGCCCCATTCAGAGACTGCCTCCAAGGACAAGTTCAAACGCTCGACCATAGCCTCTCGGAGAGTCTGGATCTGTGACCCACTAGCTTGCGCGCTGGATATGTAACTCTCAGCAACAGTGCTGTTGTCTGCATACCCAAAGGTACCGGGCTTAAGCAGATCATTTATGTGCAGCAAGAACAATGTTGCCGAGAGCACTGACCCCTGAAGGACCCCGGCATTAATGGCCATTTGATCGGACGAGCAACCATCGATGACCACTCGGATGGACCGGTCACTCAGGAAGTCTGCGATCCAAGCACACAAACCAGCTGGTAAACCGAAAGAAGGAAGCTTACTAATAAGGCTTTCGTGTCAGACCCTATCAAAAGCCTTCGAGATATCGAGGGAGACGGCAAGCGCTTCCCCGTGTTTCTCGATAGCCTCACTCCAGATGTAGATGGCATACGCTAGAAGATCACCAGTTGACCAATTTCGGTGAAAGCCGTATTGTCGGTCACTTAGGATGTCATTAGCTTCTAGGTATGCCAGGAGCTTAGTGTTGAGTACACGTTCCATAATCTTACAGAGAATGGACGTTACTGAGATTGGCCTGTAATTAGCTGGGTCAGCCCGACTACCCTTTTTGGGCACGGGCTGTACGTTAGCTTGCTTCCATGCAATCGGCACTTTTCCAGCCTCAAACGAAAGCCTAAATAGGCGTGTCAGGATCGGAGACAGTCCAGGCGCACACGTTCTTAGAACAATTGCCGGTATCTCGTCGGGACCGCTTGCCTTGTTCACGTCAAGGTTACGCAGCACCCTACGGACGTCCTTCTGATCTAATTCAAATATCAGTACTTTTCAACATTTCCAAAAGCGTATCCCACAAAACTCGCGCGTCTTTTACTTCTAATATTTCAGCTTTTACCCGATGCACTGTTAACACTTCTGCTAACTATTCAGTGGAAACAGGCGTGATGTTGGTGATATTCCAGATGTAATGTACGCACAATAACGTGACCGCAACCGGCCATTGAATAATTGCGTAAATAGTGCGACCATCAATACCCACGGGACATGTTTATCACTAATGGTTACCCGTCACTAAGTTGTCAACACGCCAGTGAGGATTGAGTAACATAATAATAATGTTCCTTAATTATTAGTTTATTCTATTCTATTCTATTGTTATTATTAGCCTATAGATCAAATACATAAATAATCTTGCAGAATAATAAACAACAATTCCGCCACCTTCTTTCTATCATCGGACCACTAGAGGGAGGGACGGCGTTGCGCCACCGTTATACGGTCGACATATTCTCAACCTTACACGTAAACGTTTTGGGAGCACATTCATTATGCGTACAGCTAATGAGTGGAATTCCCTGCCTCTGTGTTTCTTGATAGCTACCACCTGGAGGTCTTTAATTTAAGTCAAGAGTGAATAGACTTAAGTCTAGCGTGCACCATCGTCGACCACAACATTGCTTACCATCAGGTGAGATAGTGGTCAAGCGCGAGTCTATCTTTATTACTTATAGTATTCATAATATTTTAAAACTTTAGAGTTAGTTTGAACGCCCTGCCTTGCTATTCTGAAAAGTTTATTTGCGAAATCACTTCTGAATTCGCAGTGAAATCATGGTGAAATTAAAGTTTCGTATTCTGAAATGGAGTGAATTCGACACTGGCGCCCCCGAGTGATGATCAAAGTGAGTGGAACTAAAACGGTTGAGTATTTTGACATTTATCTACAAATTTGTCTATAGGATTTGGTATTCTGAAATACAATTCGCTGAGTGTGACATTCGAGATGATTTGTGAAATGAGTTTCGAAATGATTTACCATTTACAGAATAGCACGGCAGATCTCAGGAACTACTGATTCGAATTGGTGGAAAATATTTTAGTGTTCAATTCAATTTATTTATTTATTTATTTAAACTAAATGCCACAAGGCATTCTCTACCAGTCAACCATTGGGTTAAAAAAGACAACACTGTGGTAGGTGTGCACAATAAATAAATAACAGATATTTGAAATATAATGTAGTATCGTTAATATCAATTCAATTCAACAATTTTATTTGCATATAAATATGGGTTTACAAAGATGTTTACACAGGTACAGTTTCACAATATTCAGCTTGTTTGCATGCAAATGTATAATAAAATGTCATATGATATTATGGTCATCTTTAAAAATAAGAATAATAATAATGCACTGATATAAGTCAATCCAAATAGTCAATAAAAATTATTAGTAATAATACAAAAGGTACATTATGATTTAAATAAATTAAATAAAGTTCAAATTAATTACCTCAAAAAACAAATGTAAAAAAATGTTGGATAGCCTTAGGTTATCGAGGAAGACTATTAGCTATTTAACATCACGCTAAGACCAAAAGATGCGGGACAGTAACCAAACACAGCTCACTAATAATTGGGCACGCCATAATTATGGCGGTAAGTCCCCTCTTTGAGGAGTGGCTGGAAAGGCAACACGGCGTCCTTACCTTCCGCATGACGCAGGTCCTCACCGGACATGGTAAGTTCGGGAGGTTCCTGCACCGGATTCGTGCGGAAGAAACGCCCGGGTGTCACCATTGTGTGGACCACCCGGAGGACACGGTGGAGCACACGGTGGAGGTGTGTCCCGCTTGGGCAGAGCAACGCCGTGTCCTCGTGGGGGCTATCAGTGGCGGCGATCTCTCGCGCCGGGCCTTGGTACAGGCCATGGTCCGGAGCGAGGAGGAGTGGCAGGCGGTCGCCGCCTTCTGCGAAGCAGTAATGCTAGCAAAGGAGGCGGCCGATCGCGTGAGGCAACGGTCCTCACGCCCCAATCGCCGCCGGGATTCCAATCCCGATTTCCGGCCATCGTAGGCGCGGGCTTGCGGACGGCGAGCAATGGGTGGCTCGCCTTCCGACCGTCCGGTAACCGTCCGGACCGAGCCCAAGTCGTCGACGGCGCGTGCTGTTCCACGCGCGCCTCAAGGAGATGTCAGCAACTGTAGGGGCCTAGCAGGGTCGAAGCCTACTGGGGCCAAGGGTCTGATTCTGAAAGGAAGACTCGGCCCTGGTACGAAAGGCAATGAAGGAACAGGAGTGGGTTTTTAGTCAGTAAAAGTCTGACACTATCTATAAACAATGACCTTGAAATAACTCAGTGTCATAATAGCCAGCTAATAGGATAGTTTCTCACAGGGACATGACTCACAAATGTCAGGTGTCAAGCTTTTAATTAAGCCAATTATAACAAAGACGTTGAATGCACTCACTTTTGTATGTGTTGCAGGGATCATGGTTAGTTGGTCAGTGTTCAAAACTACCAGTCGTTGAGGCATTGTTAAAACTGCCTGGGCTGCGGGATTGTTCTAAAGAATCTTCACGGGCCCTAGTACGTCAAGGAACACGGGTGGGATTTAGTCAGTACAAGTCTGACACTCCCTCTTGAATCACTCAGAGCGAGAGAAGTTATTTAATGATCCAAAAAACTGGGCAAGGGCGAGTCGGACTTGCGCACTGAGGGTTCCGTACAAACTTACCTATGTAAAGTTCAATTCCCGAATGGAGTCTCAAAAATTTTTCCGAATCGCAAAAAAAGTTTTTTTTTTATGTACTTAACAACAAATTTACTGTTTTTAGATTTATTCCTATACCTTTGCTATAGGATCTTGCTTAATGCCAAATTTCAGAATTCTGGGTCAACGGGAAGTACTCTATAAATTTTGATTCCTTTGAGAGTGTCGAAATACACGTTTTTTGCAACATAAACGGCCGTATCTTTTTTATTCGTTAACTCATTAGTTTGTTAACTCATTTAGTTTGTCCGCAGACCTGAGTACATGGTTTTAATTTCAACTCGATTCATCCATGCGTTCCCGAGATAAAGGGTCTTGACAGACAGACAGACAGACAGACGGACAACAAAGTGGTCCTATAAGGGTTCCGTTTTTCCTTTTGAGGCACGGAACCCTAAAAAAAGGCATAATATAAAGACTTTCCAAAGAAGGTAGTTAAAAGTTGAAGAGTAGTTTACTCATATGAGTACCACCGCGTGTAAGCAAGCTGTTGTAAAAAAGATTGATAACCAGCGTGACAACTTATTAATTTTCATATTGTCATTACAATTACCATCAGCCGAAAGACGTCCAATATTAGACATAGGCCTCCCCCAAGTGTCGCCACAACGACCCGTCTTGTGCGTCTCGCATCCATCGCATTCTCGCGACAATTTTCAGGTCATCGGTCTACCTAGTCAGTCTCCCCTTCCAACTCTGCGTCTTCCAGCACGCGGTCGCCACTCCAGAACCTTTCGGATGTTTCGGACCCATCGACCATCTGTTCTGCGAGCAATGTGCCACTTAAGTTGGGCGATTCTTCAGGTCCATGGTAACTTTGTTTTTCCTGCGGTACTGTGTCGATTGTTATTGATGAGTTAGTGATAGAATTTTACTATAGGTAATATTAAGTTGGATTAGTAGTCTAGAGCTTAGTGTATAATAATTAGTAGAGTGTTTTTTAACAGGAGATCCTTTGTATGAGTATGTAAATTAGCTAATACATTAAGTGAGTTAACACTCTCGTTGGCTTAGTGGTCGCAAAGTACAACTGCTGAGCGTGAAGTCCTAGATTCCATTTCTTGGTTGGGCAAAGCGTAATTGAGATTTTATATCAGGAATTTTTCAGTAGTAACCTAGAGTTTGGAAGTTGTTCGTGTGATGTCGTGTATGACATTTAAACAAAGAATTAGTGGCGTTCCCCAGCGGTTTCCCTCTCACGATTTATCTCAGAAGAAAAATGCAGCTTATGAGTTTTTGATACTTAACACGATGTTGCTTACTGCCAACAAAAGAATTTACGTAATCCAATCAAGAGATTACCATCTAAAAAAATTAGTAGATTACACGAAGTATTTTTCTTAGTCGCCTCCTTGACGAGTTACATAGATTCAAAGATTCAAAAGCATTTATTTCAAATAAACCATTTACAGGCACTTGAAATGTCAAGAAGTCAGTCAGTCAGAAAAAAAAAAATGATGCTAATTGCACATTCCAAAGCGTAGATCACTATGGAGAAGAATGCGCAAGAAACTCCATGGACACTCTTTTCAATCATGTTTTTTAAATACAAATATCTCTGTTACATGTTTCTTGTCGCTATCATGTGAGAACAATGTAAATAAAGTAATAATAAATACATAACTTCTTAATAACATAAATTACCCGTAAATAAATAGCTTAGCTGTTAACATATCGATTTCTGTTTTCGCCTAATTCATGTGTAGTAAACAAGAACCTTGAGTAGGTATCTATATGCCTATTATATTAATCTAATCCTACCCATTATAAACTAACCCTTATATGAGTGCAAGCTCGAAACAAAATGATAATTTTACGAGTGATTAATTAATAAAAGTCTGGATATGTGTCGGTATGTTTATGTTGTTTGAGGGTGTGATGTCATCAAATAACTTTTCCTGTTCATTGTGGAACGAGAGGGTGTGTCAGACTTTTACTAACTAAAACGACACCTCTGTGTCCTTCAGTTTTCCTTTGCGTTCTAGGCCCGCGGATTTTCTTTTCAGATTTTCCCCGTGGCTCTAGCAAGGATGAGCGGTTTCGCCGTCATCTCTTTGAGGCACTCTTGGAACACTACGTGCCGTCGACGACTCGGGCACGTTCCGGACGGTCACCGGACGGCCGGCTGCGGTTAGTTCGTAACTAGTTTAGCTGTAACATACCTTCGTAAGTATGAATATACGTGCAAACACGAATAAAATGAGGAAGTACGGCGCTCAGAATTCTCACGCTTCGCTTCATAACACCACCTCTTGTGCGAAGGTCGGTTAAATTGTACAAGTTTGCCATGTTTTTTTATTCATTCATTTACTTCAATGATAGTCATTTAGAACAATTATTTATTTCTGTACTGGTTTATTTTTATGTAGCATGATGTACATTGATTGCATGCAAATGTGCAGAGGTTGTAATTTTGTGACGTTATTGAAAATGTGTTGATTACTTTGTTGAGGTGTACTAAGCTGTTTTGTCACACACTAGAAAATGATGGAAGTAATTATTATTAATAATAATTTATTTAAAAAAAATACACTTTTTTATTTTATTTTGCATAGACTCGCGTTTGACCACTGTCTCACCTGATGGTAAGCGATGATGTGGCCGACGATGGAACACGCTTGCCTAGAACCCCGAACCGTAACCATTCACTCTTGACTTAAAGACCCCTATTTTGGGTGGAAATCATCCAATGACTTCTCCCACTCTGAGTGGAGCAAAAGGGTGTGTCAGACTTTTACTGACTAAAACCGCATCTGTGTCCTTCAGTTGCCCCTTGTGTTCTAGGACTACGGGTTTCCTTTTCAGAAATTCCCTGCGGTCCTAGCTAGCAGGCATCGGCCCTACTAGGTTCCTACGGTTTGCTGACATATCTTTGAGAAGCGCGAGGATCATTACGCGCTGTTGACGACTGGGCTAGGTCCGATGGGGCCGGCAGGTTTTGAAGTTTCGACCGCGCACCGCAAGACGCAGCATTATTAGGCATCCCAGAAGGTGGACCGATGACCTGGTGAGGGTTGTGGGAATCCGATGGATGCGAGACGCACAAGAGCGACACTTGGGGGAAGGCCTATGTCCAAAAGTGGACGTATTTCAGCTGAAATGATGATGATAATCCGATAGGCGTTGTCCTTTCTTAACTTACCGATTTTTTGCGCAATTTGCTTGTTTTTTGTTTGCTTGACTTTATTATACACCTCATAATTTGAACAGGATAAACATTTACAAAAACAAGTGTACAACGGGCGGTGTTATCGTACAGGGTAATCTCTTTCAAGCAACGTTTGGATGGACTGAATGAAAGGAGATGGAATTGGGACTGTCAGTGTATAAAAATAATAAATAACCTTTTTGGTTTATCTAATGAAAGTGACGTCATCGTGAGGACTAACGTCAATGTTACTAATACGATGATCAAATATATTTTATTGTTTACAAAGTAATAAACATGGTTTAATGGTGATTTTCCCGTTGGAAATGATGAGTAAAGAAGCTCAGCCAGTAGGCATGGGCTTACGGACGACGAGCAATGGGTAACTCGCTGTCCGGCCGTCCGGTAACCGTCAGGACCAAGTTCGAGTCGTCGACGGCGCGTATTGTTCAGCAAAACCGGCAAGTCGTCAGCAAAATCCGTAGGAGCCCAGCTGGGCCGAAGCCTACTGGGGCCATGTATTGTCTTCTGAAAGGGAAACCCTTGGTCCTTGAACGCATAGGGCAACTAAATGAACATAGAGGTGGTTTCAGTCAGTAAAAGTCTGACACGCCCTCTCGCTCCACATTAGAGTGAAATACGTACACTCTACGTCTATGAATGTTTCTGGATTTCATAAAATCATCAAAAGTGGAACTTCTCACGCTCTTGAAAATGTTTGGAGGACACGGTGGAGCACACGGTGGAGGTGTGCCCCACTTGGGCAGAGCAAAGTCGTGTTCTCGTGGGGGCAATCTCTCGCGCCGGGCCTTGGTACAGCCCATGGTCCGGAGCGTCGCAGGCGGTCGCCTCCTTCTGCGAAGCAGTAATGCTAGCAAAGGAGGCGGCCGATCGCGTGAGGCAACGGTCCTCACGCCCTAACCGCCGCCGGGATTCCGATCCCGATTTCCGGCCACCGTAGGCGCGGGCTTGCGAACGGCGAGCAATGGGTGGCTCGCCGTTCGACTGTCCGGTAATCGTCCGGACCGAGCCCAAGTCGTCGACGGCGCGTATTGTTCTACGCGCGCCTCAGGGAGATGTCAGCAAATCGTAGGGGCCCAGCAGGGTCGAAGCCTACTGGGGCAATGGGTAGTGTGAAAACGAAACCCGGGGCCCTGGGACGAAGGCAACGAAGGAACAGGAGTGGGTTTTTAGTCAGTAAAAGTCTGACGCTATCTCTCGCTCCGCCCAAGAGCGAGATTTGTCATTAGATGATTTTCCCACCTAAAAAAAAAAACGCTCTTGAAAATGTTACGTTACATTCTATCTGCAACAACAATTGTCAAGAATTTGACGCTATTGAAATCTAAAGTAGTCCAGGCCCACTTGCCGATGAATGAATGAATGATATATTTATTTGCAAGAATATAGGTAACAAGTTCTTAACATTTGGTGGAGTCTCACTATATTCGGCATTTCAGCCGTACAAATATTTAGATTACATCTTTAGCATGCAGTAGGTACACATTTAATTTTAGTCATTAACAATCTCATATAATAATAATTTCATCATTTAAATTTAAATAACCATTCAACCAATAAATTAATATAAATTAAAATTAAATACTTACTAAATAATTAAATACAAATAATTTATAATAAAAATAATTTCATGTCAACAAGAAAAATAATAATAATAATAAATATATCCGCAGTGCAGTTTTGTGGCGAACTGTTGGGCATTAGCGACCCCACGGACCCGATCTCACGGGAGAATTCTTGTTCTTCATCTCCGGCTTGCCTTTATTGGCCGGCCGTAGTGAACACTGACGAGGAACTGAGCTCCCACCTCTCTCTTGCCTTTATTGGCTGGCTTGAGTGGAGATTCGCAAGAGCAAACGTGCTCGGGAGAAGGATGTATAATCCAGTAAGGTGCTGGTAAGGATCTTGACCGTACTTCCGGGATTGTCCTGATAGCCGTGGTATACCTCTCCACTCCTTAAGCACCTCAGGATATGTTGCCCTCTTGTTACTACGTCACTTCGTGCTAGCGGCCGTTTTTGGGGGCCCATTTATTGAGTGTGCAAGTCACCCCCTGCCTTTTTTCGATGCATATTAATAACGTTGTTCAGGCAGGGGCCATAGTCTTGACATAGTTCCATGTTACCAGTCCACTTAAGACTCCAAAAACCATAGCCCAATTATCTTTGTTCTCCATATGTCGCAACAGTTTTTCAATAACCGGGGGTTGTCCTTGGGTGCACTAGCATAGCGCGTACAGGGATAATCGTCGGTTGGTATCATGTTCCATTATAACTATCTAAAGGGCCTCTGCGAGTTGGCTTCGGCTCCTCGTACGCCTCCCAAAGGTCCAGGACCTCAGGGTCCTGAGATAAATAAAATATATAAAAATATTGAAAAAAAGTTGTGAAAATGTTTAAATATTCAAGGGATGTCATAGTAAATTATAAAAGTTTTAGAATTTATATTCAAAATATTCATTGATAGAATAAAAACATCTGTCACACAACCAGGTAAATAACTTTCTATTAAATTCCAAATCTGTAGCAATTCTAAAATTTTCGGCTAAGTGGTTATATATTTTCACCGCCATGGTATAACAATTTTTGTTGCATACTTTTAATCTATTACGCGGGACTACTAGTGGTTTTTGTGTTATTTTCCTTTTTGTCTTGACCTTTTCATCTTTTTCAAAAAGCGAGTAGGTAATTATTTCTTACAAATTTGCAGATCTCAAATATGATATATATGATATATCTATATATGATGTATCTGTGTTTTAGAAAATCTATAACCTGAGTGCCGTGAAGTATAGAGAGTGCTTTTTTTGTAACGTGGGAGATCATCTAATGACTTTTCTCGCGCTAGGGCGGCGCAGGAGTGTCAGACTTTTACCGACTAAAACCACACCTATGCTCTATCAGTTGCCTTTGCATTCTAGGACCATAGGTATCATTTCCATACTGTTCCCCATGGCCCTATCAGGCCCTACCCATTGCTCACCGTCCGCAAACCTACGCCTACGGTGGTAAATGATGTACCTAGCTAGCTGACGAATTATGATCACCCGTCAACATCCAAGAAATAACATAAAGTAACTTAAGAGCAAGTGAGGTAATTAACCACTCGTTGTTCTCAGTAACTAACATCTTTTTCCTGTTACTGTGTGTTGCAAATCTAAACAAAATAAACACCTTACAACACAATAATTTTAAAACGAGAATATTATACAAGGTAGGCCACATAATCTGGCATTGTTTGAACAAAACATACACACAGTCGTAACTCATAAGCAACATCTGATGGTGGGCTCATAATTTCTGCTTAATTACGTTTAATTTGACCGCTCTGCCTAGTGACAGTACTGCGGTCTTTTGTTGAGGTTTTGAAGGCAGATTTAATATTTTTGAAACGAAAAATTTGTATAATATAGACTAGCAATTAATATGAATAAGGAAATCTCTGTCAGTCTCAACGAAAAAACGAAAACGTGTAATACTTCTGAACGAATTTTGATCACGGTAGCCAATCTCAACCAAGATTAGCCAAGTACCTAGTCACGACTAATAAGGTACAATTGTCAAAAAGTACAAGTACAAATAAGGTATATGTACAATGTCACATTTTGTAGATACCTTAATTGTTGTACATTTATTTCTTGAATGGCAAAAGTTAAGCTTGATAGAAAATATGACAATGTATTTATCTTATTGTTTGTGACTGTACTCAGGAGATATTATAATGCACAAGTGTGTGCTCATAGTCCAATGGGATGGTAATCTGACACGACCGGAGAGAGTCGACACATGGGGTATCACATCACCAACTTCCTAACTCCGAGCTGCTACAAAGTAATTTTTATGGGGATACAACTCGAAATACATTTTCACCGTTTTTCATATCAACGTTCTGACGCGATTATGACGTTATTACCTACACATTTTTCGTTAGATATTTTGGAAACACACTATCTCGTGGATATTATCTAGGCTTCTATTGAAATCAATTTATAAATTTGTATAAAACTAACCAAACCAGAAAACCACACACCGGAAACCTAAACTAATCCAGTAAAGACCTCCGAAAATCTGTTATATTGCACGAACTTTGGCACTTCATAATTTACTCAAAAATTAAAAAAGTCAAAAAAATATAGCAATAGACGCCTTGCAAATTTTATCAAGATTCTGAATGACGACAATTTTTTTCAAAAACTTTTTTAAGGGTTTAAAAAAAACACGTTTTTCCTAGAATTACCGAATGCTAACAGAGTTTTTAGGCGTTGTATCTCTTTTTTTCGCGTTGCCTTTTCGTCCATGCTCGATGTTGACGATAGACGAGTGAAAAAGGACCCTCTAAATAGGAAAATTTATATTTATAACCTCTATCCATATAGCACATTTTGCCCGACCTAGGAATCGAACCTAAAAACTTAACAGTCAAGTTTGCGACCACGAGGCCAACGATGCAGTTACGTCTGAGTACTTTACTTACTACTACAATCAATCTTTTGAAATGTCATGCTTACTTATTATATGTATTACTGTTGATGGAGCATGTAATAGGTCATTCGATTCCCTTCAGAAGGGTTGAGCTGAATGGTGGTGTCAATGTGGCAGACATCTCATGAACTCGCTGACTTCATCTTAGTAATACTTTGCTTGCCATCAGGCAAGAACGAGATCAGGAGAAGAGAGACTGAAGACCCTAAAAAAATGAATCTTTAAGTCAAGAGTGAATAGGTTACTTCTAGGCAAGCGTGCTCCATCGTCGACCGCATCGTGGCTTTCCATCAGGTGAGATAGTGGTCAAGCGCGAGCCTATCAACAACAAGAAAAAACTGGGCAAGTGCGAGTCGGACTCGCGCACTGAGGGTTCCGTACATACGTATTTATGTAAATAGTTCAATTCCCGAACGGAGCCTTGAAGATTTTTCGGAAACGCAAAATAAAAGTATTTCTTTTTGTGACTTAACAGGTTTACTGTTTTCAGATTTATTCCTGTACCTATGCTATAAGACCTTGCTTTATGCCAAATATCAGGATTCTGGGTCAATGAGAAGTACCTACGCCTATGAATTTTGATTTCCTTGAGAGTGTCGAATGGTACCGTTTTTTTTGCGACATAATGGCCGTATCTTTTTTTTCTTTAACTTAGAAGTTTAATTTTTTCACAGCTTCAAATTTGAATAAATGGTTTTTCAACTCGATACCCCATCGCGTTCCCGAGATAAAGGGTCTTGACAGACAGACAGACTAACGGACGACATAGTGATCCTATAAGGGTTCCTATTTTTTCCTTTTGAGGTGCGGAACCCTAAAAAAGAATATACTGTGTCATTTACATTTTACTGTAGCAATGTCATCAAACATTGTGTTTATTTGACGATATTGTCATGACAGGACCGTTTTGTTCCTATTCAATTAATTAATGTTAAGTAATTGAACGGCATTTTATAATTGAGGAAAATGCTATGTGTATGAATTACCTCTTTGTCCTCATAGGCTCTAATTGTGAATTATTAGAGACAAAATTAATTTGATTTATTGCCATTATTACTCCATTTAATATTGTAATATGGAAATATTGTAAAATCAATAATTTGTTTTTAAAAGAGTAACTATGAAGCTTCTTGCCGGGTCGTCTCCATAGGAAACGACCAATTGGAACCGTGCACTAGCTTCTAACGTTTTATAGGGGTAGGCCCTTGTAGGCCCATGTAGGTCTATGTGAAATAAAAATATTTTGAATATCGAATTTTTTTAATCATATTAAGTATGTCGATCAATTTTATTTTTGTGTGAAAAACGCAGCCATTTCATAAAAATTCAAATCCATTCTAACCAAAACGCATTCAAATTAATCGCAGAAACTCGATAATGTCAACCGACTATCCCAAAATGTGTGTCCCATCACTAGGACACAAATCATCGTAAATCCCGCGATTAAAGGGTGGATACAACACGCAGTGACCCGCCGTGACCCCCTCTGACCCCCTCTGTCGCCCACAACCCGTTCGTTAGATGGGCTGTGTTAATTATGGGACCAAAGTATTAAAAGGTTTCCTATTTTGTACCATGTTTAGTTTTGTTTTTGTTTTTAATGATCTAATTTTGTGCTACGTGACTTAGAATACCATCTGTGTCGTAGATACTCATGTGTTCGGATTGGGATTTGTTAATTGACTTGAAATATTGCGTATTTACGTACTTGAAAATCGTCAAGAGTTCGGTAGCTATTTATTATTATTATACATTTATTTCAAGTAACAGAGACTCATTTTAGTTACAAATCATTAAAATACAGACAATACAAATCATAAATTATATAAAATTAAATTAAATTACAATAGATTATAATTATACATACCCATCAGACATTAAAATAATTGCATTAAAAATTAAAATAAATTGCATAAAATTAAAATTCAACTATATGTCATTATTACATTAAAATAAATTAGCTATTAATCAGTCAGAATGAATAAAGTTAATAATTACAATTTTCTAACAGAAATTGGGACAGTAACATGTCTGCCATAGCCATGTCGGATATATGGACAATCTAGCCTATCGGCGATCATTGCCAGGATAGCATTGGGGCTGGCCCACACCCGGAGCACCAGGGACGCGCACCGCTTGCGCATAGTAGTGTGAAAATAATCGGTGCGCGCCTCCGAGAACATCCTTAATGCGCTACAGAAGCGGGGCAGCCCCACTACCGCTATACTTAAAAGTAGTTGTTCTGATGTCTGAAAAGTTGTGATAGAGTAAAAAAATAAAATAAAGTAATAATTATGTAGGTAGGTTAGCTGAAGTAGACTATCAGATAACATGTGTATAAGTACCTATAATAGAATAGAATAGAATAAACTTTATTGCACACCAAAATAGTAACAAAACTTTTATACTAGGTAACTTAAATCTATGGGTACAAAGGCTGCTCGCTGTCAGCGATAAGACCGCCGCTGTAATGATCCGCGAATGGACCGCGAGCTATAATGTGAACTAATAATATTGTTTCTTTTTTTACAGTAGATGATCTCTGGAAGCACCTCCTGGTCCAATCACGAAAACTCCACTTTTTAGTCCTAAAACAGCAGTAACAGAATTGTAGCCGCAGGAAATGGTTAGGTTACAAAAACTCAAATAAAACAGTGATATGATAGAGAATAACTAGCAAAATTACTTACACTAACTTACTATTAGGTACCTAAGTTGGTGTTGAACAGTGATGGTCCAGTGGTAACGGCCCTGGCTTACGAATTGTTAGTCGTGGGTTCAAATCCAACCAGGCGCATTACTTTGTGTAATTTATTTCTTCACGGTGACGGAGCGTGGTGGATTGCGGCTCATTTTCAGTCCTAGAGAGAAGGCCTGAGTCCCAGCAGTGGGAACATTAAAAAAGCTGCATGTTATGCTGTGAAAACAACGTGTTGCGCCGACCCCAAATAAAACGGGACAAGGGCAGGAAGATGATGATGCTTATTATGCTAAGTTGGTGTTAGTATTTGTGCTAGCTAATCTGCAGTAATCAACAGATTGGAGTAAATAATTATATACCTAATCCTGTAGAACCACTGCAGGTAAACTAAAATAACAAAAAAAAACACACACACAAAAAAAGAAAACAAATCACGGCCAGACATTGAAGCAATATGAAAGAAATCCCGGAAAAAATCTTATAATCCCGGAAAAAAATCCCGGGATTGAACATCACTATCCCTCTGGCTTACGGCTAAGCCGACCACGACTTAATTGAGCTAGCTTTAATAAAGTCCTTCAGAGATGAAAGAATTGTTCAAATATTTTTGTAAGGGTTGAGTCTTAGGCAGAATATAAAATGAAAGAAGACTCAAATTAATTTGATATCTTTATACCTCTCGAGTCGTGAAATATGGATCTTGATTCTATTTTTTGGAGCGGGTTTTAGAGATTATGTACTTGAGCGATTAAAAGTGGTTTAAGAGCTTGAGTTTGTTATTGAAGTCTGTGTTACTGGGTCATTCAGTTCCCTTAAAAAAAAGTTGAGCTGACTGGGCTTGATGCACGCGTCATACTCGTGAACTGGCGCTGTCAGGTGAGACTGGCCATCTCTAAGCTGCCAATGGCTTATTTCAATTTCTATTTTATATATTTTTTTTTTCATTATTAATCTACATTCATCATTTTCCTGTCCTTGTCCCGTCTTATTAAATTTCTTATCTTTCATATCACTGTTCACACAATCCATCCATCTTTTCTTTGGCCTCCCTCTCCATCTCCACCCATCCACATGTATACTCATAACTCTTTTAGTAACATGCGTTTCATCTCTCCTCTTTACATGACCATACCATTATTTATCTATTACATTATGCTCACATAATAGAAGCGAGGAAAAATATTGTACACAAGATTATAATGTAGGTAACTCATAATATGATTTAAAAGAGTGTCCATGGAGTTTCTTGTACGTTCTTCTCCGTAGAGATCTCCGCTTTGGAACGTGCAATTTAGCTTCACTTTTTTTGTCTGACCGACATTTTGACAATTCAGAAGTGCCTGTAAATGGTCTATTTGAAATAAATGTTTCTGATTTCTGAATTATAATATCATTGATAGTTTTCATAATTATAGAGTACCTACGACTTGATTACGCCATCGCCTTTCTGACATCGGACAACCCAACGTACGGCGAGTGTCCACTCTCACATGACACCTCCAAGGTCCAGACTAAGCGTTTCACCTCGTCGTTTACCGCGTACATCGAAGGACTAGAACAATTTGCCTGCTGCGGTCTTCCCGTCCGATTATAATTTGGGTATCTTCAAGGCTAGAGTGCTGTTAATTAACTAGTGCACTTCACCCACGAGTGCATCACTGTTTACCACCAGGTGGGGTCACAGTCAAGCACAAAATTTATATAATTTAAAAAAAATATACATATACAGAAAAAAAAATATTATAAGATATTTTTTTTCCACAACTATCACACAACGCCGTCTAGTCCCAAGCTAAGCAGAGCTTGTGTTATGAGTACTAGACAACTGATAAACATACTTATTATATTTCTAAATACATACATATTATAGGTAAATTACACCCAGACACAGAACAAATGATCATGCTAATCACACAAACATTTATCCTGGGTGGGAATCGAACCCGAGACCTCCGGCATAGCAGTCAGGGTCACTAACCACTAGACCAACAGGCCAGTCAAATTAAATAAAATTATTACTACATTGCAATTGTGATTTGCAAAGTGTTTCTTTTGCTGAAGTTAAGTCCAAGATTTAAAAAAATAAATACACACGCATTTACGAGTAGCAAATGCGTGCGTATTTATTTTTTTAAATCTCTAATATAATATGTCTAAGACCAAACTATAAAGGTATACATATATTATAAGTCGTTGTACATTGTAGGTTACTGTAACAGTGTCTAGCTGCGCCACTTTCTGATACAGCTACAATACTGTCAAAATTGGGTTAAATGACCAGTATGATTTTATTAAGCCAACCAAAGCGACAGAATATATACAAAAGAGCCGACAGAATGAGGAACACCACGCTGGCGCTGTGTGACCTTTTAACCGCCTACGTCGATTACATCCGACTATTACTCTCGCATTTATTTCGCCAGGGTCGCACATCCACGACCAAATACGAGCTGACGAGATGGATCTCGTCAGCTCTTCTGTTACCTATGGGGATAAAGAGAGCTAAACGCGATGGAGTACCCAGTCGAAAACACACCACCCTGGCGAATATCACGCGAAAACGCTCGTCGAACTAATCCGACGCGGGCCGTTAAAGGGTTAAAAATAGGGATTACAAACGTAAGATAAATCTGGGCAAGTGCGAGTCGGACTCGCGCACTGAGGGTACCGTACAAACTACAATTCACGAATGAAATCTCGAAGATTTTACCGAATTGCAAAAAAGTTTTTTATTTTTTATGACGTAGGTAACAATAAATTTACTATTTTCAGATTTATTCCTATACCTGTGCTATAAAACCTTGCTTTATGCCAAATTTCAGGATTCTGGGTCAACGGGAAGTACCCTATGAATTTTGATTCCTTTGAGAGTACCTATCGAAATATTCTTTTTTTTTGCGACATAAACGGCCGTATCTTTTTTATCCGTTAACTTGGAAGTTTGATTTATCAGCTTTATAAAAAAGTGGTGTATATTATGATGATTTATTAAGACAAGATAATTCTTCATTACTAGGTAAAAACGTATCTAGTACGAGTAGTATCTTTTTCCGATATTGTAGGTACCACAAAAGGAATGTGGTACATTATGCTAGCGGACACGTGTATAACTTGAAAATGTATATGTAGTCAAATGTTTACGTTAGTAGGTAAGTTTAGGTAGTAGCTTCAACCACACAGTGGGAATTTCAAATCGTCGTCGTCAGCATCTCCCTAGTCCTCCCGCCTTTGTGTAACCGAATACGACTGAATACCCGGGTTTTACATGAGGCGACTGCCTATTAGACTTCCACGACCCAGTTAGGTACTGGGCAACTCGATACTCCTAGACTTTCTGGCGTCTAATTACCCGTAACAACCGTCAAAGATCTACGAAAGACGCCTTTATGTGCTTTTCGAGCCACGGAGTGTGAGTAACGTCCTAGATAAACTTAGAAAAGTTCATGAATTGGAAAATTCACATTGGTACTTACTCGAATTCGAACTCGAAAATGTCATCATCATCATCATCATCATTTCAGCCGAAAGACGTCCACTGCTGGACATAGGCCTCCCCCAAGCGTCGCCACAGCGAACGGTCCTGTGCGTCTCGCATCCATCGGACTCCCGCAACCGTTACCAAGTCATCGGTCCACCTTGTCATCCGGAGATTTTTCGCACCCCTTGCCTCGTCGTGGCCTTGACCGCTACCGGAGTCAAGGGTAGACGGGCTGCCGGGCACTAGGGGCCATTTTTTCTTTCTGTTTTTCATGTTGGGGGGGGGGTTGCCATAATCGCCACGCTTGGCAGACGGGTTGGCGATCGCAGTTTGGTTGTTGTAATGCACAGAGGATGCTGCTGCCCATTCTCTGGTATGTCCCTTAGTCGCCTCTTACGACACCCTCGGGAAGAGATGAGATGGTGTTATTCTTAACGTCCGGACACCATACGGAACATGTAAATATGACCAAATATTTATTAACGTAGGTTTTTTTATTGGTATTATTATTGATAGGCTGGCGTTTGACAACCATCTCACCTGATGGTAAGCGATGATGTGGCCGACGATGGAGCACGCTTGCCTAGAAGTAACCTATTCACTCTTGACTTAAAGACCCCTAGGTTGTAGCTATCAGGGAACACAGACTCCGGCAGGGAATTCCACTCCTTAGCTGTACGCATTATGAATGTGTTCCCAAAACGCTTTGTACGTATGGGTGGGATGTCCATCATGTAGGTAGGTTAGTTTAGGTAATTACCTCAACCACAGAGGGAATTCCAAATCATGGCATTATATAGTCATGTAATATTAATAATATTAAGAGGAATAAATTGGTTTTGCATTTATATTTATTTAATTTTGACATTTTATTATTATCCTAATTTCTATTCATTAAGTTATCTTGTGTTTTGTTATAACTATCTTATTTCAATATGTTGATTATTTGTATTTATAATAATTACTAATTACAAGAAAGAGTGTACACCTTTAAGGTAGATTTTTGAGGAATTAATTTATTTATTATTAAGGTCTCATGTAAAATATACCAAAAATTACACCAATAAATGAATTTTGTATTTTGAAGTCTTGCAAAAATATATTTATTTATTTAATCTTCATGCAACAACAAGGTACAAAGGCGGACTTAATGCCTTAGGCATTCTCTACCAGTCAACCTAGGGTAGTGGAGAGACAATATGGCAGGTGCATAAAAAAAAAAGAAAATATTGTTTAGACAACAAGTATTACAAAATTATATATAAAACTAAAACTAAACATACATACATATTTAATAAAATATATACCTATACATACATACATAAAATTATATATATACACAGTAAAGGAGTTTTGAGATGATTCTGCTATTTGTGTAGAAAGTAATTCCACAACTTTCGCTTAAATGCATACTTACTCGTGGCCGTCCTGATATCAAGAGGTAGCGAATTCCACAGAAGAATGGACTGTATATGGAAGGAGGAATGAACAAAATCAGAGGTATGAGAAGGACAAAGCAGTAGGAGATTGTTAGAAGAACGCAGATTCTTAGCGTGTGAAGAACAGAGATATTGAAAGTGAGATATAAGATAAGAAGGAGGGGTAGGAGAGTTGAGCAAAGAGAAAAGAATTGTCAAAGCTCGCAGACTTCTTCTCTGGCGAATAGGCAACCATTTTAGCTCCGATCTGAAGCTTGATACATGGTCATATTTCCTCAAGTTAAATATAAATCTGATGCAGTTGTTGAGGAGCCTATCAAGCTTATCTACCAAGACTGCGTTCAGGTCATAGTAGCACAATGTAAAGTTTACCCAACACAATTTTACAAGTATAAACGGTTTTTTATCATTATTTAAAAAGAAACTAGTTCATTATTACTATTCGATTCAATTAATAAAATTAATCAAGTTCATCAGTCAAATAATTAAATTTAATGTCATGGCTATTCTAACATTCAATAATATAATTCTAATCAATAATAATACTCAAATATTAGGAACCTACTTGCATCATAAATTAATATACTATTCCAATGACAATAAAAATATGTCGAACACATTAAATTGTGTTATGTGTTTGTTAAATGTACTTTACATTGCAAATAAATTAAATTACATAAAATTGAAGTTATAAAAACTTAAATAAGTTGCATTCGACTAAAATTGAATTATCAACCAGTAAACATCTCATTTATTAATAAAAATTATTTTTATCCTTTTTTTTTATTAAGTAAAAGTGAGAACACTATTAGACTTTGCGGGTTCATAGATTAATTTTTATTTCGATCCACTTTTTATTATTTTTATTGTGCTTTTGGGTACAATTTTAACCGGTCTACACTGTCCTTTCGTACCTATTATTAACATTGTAATATGGAAATATTGTAAAATAAGCATTTTTCAAAAACATATCTATGGCTCTTGCCAGTTCTTCTTCGTAGAAAACGACCAATTGTAACCGTGCACTAGCTTCTGACGTTTTATAAGTGCCCATGTAGGAAACGAAAAATAAATTTAAAAAATTAATAAATTGCATAAAATTAAAAAATTAAAGTTATACGGTTACTGAGTTATGAAAGTCAGATAGCCCGGTGTTCTATGTAAAACTAGCAGTCAACTGTACTTCAAAATAGTTGGGGAAAAAGATAAGTACCTAAGTAGGCAGTAGGTAAATAATAAATTGATGAGTACAGAGGCTAAAGAGGTCGGGGAAACCCGTACAAGCCAGACCAGGCGTCATAAAATAATATTTTACGTACATAACTTAAAAGTCTACTAAAGGATACATTTTGGAGAGTGTGCGCGGGAATTGCATGACTTGATTCTGCCATCTCCTTTCTACCATCGGACAACCCGACGTAAGGCGAGTATCCACCCTTACGTTGTTGAAACCTCTACAGTCCAGACTAACCATTCCAACTCGGCGTTTATACCGCGTACATCGAAGGACTGGAACAATTTGCCTGCTGCGGTCTTCCCGTCCGATTATAATTTAGGTGTCTTCAAGGCTAGAGTGAATAGGCTCTTAACAAATTAGTGCGCCTCATCATCAACGATTACATCACTGCTTACCATCGGGTGGGATCACAGTCAAGCACTAGTATCGTTCAATTTAAAAAAAAAACTCTCTATTACGTGATATTCGTCAGGGACATAGGTAGCATACATTTAACATGTATCATACACTTATTTACGAGTAGGTAGCAGTGTTCTTTTCCTACGTCAATTCGGTTTTGTTAATCATACTAAAAACAATAGTTTGTTTTACCCACTATTGCAGACAATAGCTTAATTTGCCATACGGATATTTCGACGGGATTTTCATTACTAATTACACCATCTTTAGTAAGTTTTGATTTATTTTAGTGGTTGATACTCGTAGTTTATTGTTCTGGGTAGTAGGTGGAGTTTGGGGCTAAATGATAAGACTCTAGCTGAAGCTATAATTAATTAAGTAATAAATAAACCAAAGATCGTCAAAATCTAACTTCGCAAACACCTCTAGGCTCCTATTCTAATGAAAATTATTTCAATAAGCACTTATATCAGTTTCCATTGTCCTAACTGTAACAGAACTTAAGTCAATACCTTGGGTTTACCCCCGTAATACCGCATTTGAATATGAATACCACAAATATTCAATAACTCTATTGTTTTCATTTTACCTGTTTGTGAAGTTTTTGGGACTAGTAATAACTTCGGTTAGAAGTACGTACTCAAAAGATTGTGGTATTGTCGCAAGTATTTTCATTGACCACAGTTACCATATTTGTTGGACTGCCAACGTAAATTATGTTCTAACAAATGTTTAAGAGTCATATTTTCCTCCGAATTCAATACGTAGCTGTAAAAATTCAGCAAAAAATAATTATAAAATTATGCTCACAGCAGTTTGACAATCTATTGAATAGAATTTTTTAATTTATTTTATATCGGACATAAAAACATTCAGTGATCTATGACTTGACTGCCGAAAATAAATAGGTACCTTGTAAACGTGTGTCCCTATGTACATTTTTTTTAAGTGAAACATAATAAAACATGTTAAAATATTAAACTAATAAAATTTATGTTTTATAATTAAAAGAACTCAAAATAATTAATTACGATGAAATCAGACTAAGGTTGATAGGATTTTAAATAGTTTTTCCGAATTTTACGGTAGAGGGTAGAGCTCTCATTCCAAGAGGAAGCCTCTTCCAATGATCCTGGAGATTGCTTAAGAATTAGATATAAACCCAGTGCGATGAGAAGGAATACCTATATATACATGAAGAAGTAAATTTTTGTATGCTCGACAGTTAAGACTAAGCGAACTGCCAAACAGTTTAAAATATTGGAGCATTTTTTTTAGTTGGTATATCATCCAATGACATCTCCCGCCCTTGGGTGAGGCGAGAGGGCGTGTCAGACTTTAACTGACTAAAACCCACTCCTAGTTCCTTCGTTGCCTTTCATTTCAGGGCCGGGTTTTCTTTCTGAAGCTAACCCTTGGCCCAGAAAGCTTCGACCCTGCTGGGCCCCTACGGTTTGCTGACATCTCCTTGAGGCGCGCGTGGAACACTACGCGCCGTCGATGACTTGGCCTCGGTCCGGACGGTTACCGGCAAGCACGCGCCTATGGTGGCCGGAAATCGGGATCGGGATCCCGGCGTCTGGGGTGTGAGAGCCGTTACCTCGCGCGAGCGCGTGCGTCGCCTCCTTTGCTTGCTTGGCTGAAGAAGGTAACCGCCTGTCACTCCTTCTCGCTTCGGTACCAAGGCCCAGCGCGAGAGATTGTTGCCGCCGATCGCCCCCACGAGGATACGGCGGTGCTCTGCTCCGGGAATCCGGTACAGGAACCTCCCGAACAGACTAAGGGGACTTACCGCCATAATTAAGGCGTGCCCAACACTGGGTTGCGACAGTCGCTGTCGCTATTCCACCATGAGGTCCCGCCAGAACTCTGTCCGTTATGCCGTGACTTGGCGCGGCATAGCGGCGAAAATATTGGAATATGTGGATGAACGTGGATCGAAGAACTTGCAAAAGGATTTGAGGGATCTCCTGTGACTGATAGGCTCAAGCTGAGAACGGAGGGAAGAAATTTGATCGTATTTACGGAAGCCAAAAATGAAACGAATGTAGTTATAATTAATTTAGAAGTTGTTGACAGTCGTAACGTGAAGTAAAGACCTAAGTTTGACCAGGAAATCTAATATATAGTCGCTTCATGCAAAATACTCCAGCTCCATCCGATTAGATTGAAAGCCGACCCCGAAATCCCCATAAAGCTAGGTAGATTGGTATTCTACAGGAAAAAATTGTTACAGTACCTACCAAGAAATACGAATACACAACTCAGAAATCACATCCTTAGGTATTATTTCTGCGGTTCGAATCAATTAAACAATAGTTTTTAGTACATATGAATCTTAAACCTCAACTTTACAGACGTAATTTTTTGCGGTCTATCATGTAACAAACATACAAACTTTATTTTAGATTATTTATACATTTTTTTTGTATGAAATTTGGTCGAGTAGACTATGTACTGGAATAGCATCCTAAAAGTAGTATGTATAGAACGAAGAAAGAAAGAAAGAAATCATTTATTTGAGACTCACACAGGACAAACAACAATAAAATAAAAAGTAACTACTTAATCTATAAATACTTAACTTAAAAATAATAGAAAAAACAATATTAAAAAATAAAAATAAAAGACCTGTGCGAGGCCAAAAAGGCTCCTATCTCAGCATATTAAACTAAAAAGTAAAAATAACGCAGCGCTGGTATTCTGATAGGGCCTGGTGATGCCAGCGGACACACTCACGGAACACAGAGACAAATAAGATAATATATAGATAATAAAATAATAATATAGGATTGACTAAGTATTGAATCTTTTTCGGGTTTTTTTAACCGACTTCAAAAAGGAGGAGGTTCTATGTTCGGCTGAATGTTTTTTTTTTTTAAAGTAGATAATTACTCATCCTTAATTAATTCTTGATTATTTTAGGATATTTTTTTTACAACTATCTCACAACGCCGTCTAGTCTCAAGCTAAGTAGAGCTTGTGTTATGAGTACTAGACAACTGATAAACATACTTATTTATTTCTAAATACATACTTATTACAGATAAATTACATCCAGACAGAACAAATGATCGTGCTCATCACACAAACATTTGTCCTGGGTGGGAATTGAACCCACCACCAGCTTAGCAGTCAGGGCCACTAACCACTAGACCAACAGGCCAGCCGAATTAATGTCTTATTTTCATAAATTCTTGATAAATCTTGATTGCGTACGTTACCAACACCGATGCACTTCCAGTGTAGTGCGTCGAAACCCACCCATATTATTTGCCTAATTTTTTCTGTATCCTACTTAGCATAGCAATCTGTCATAGACATTTAGCTATTCTGTTGTTTGAGCTGTTTGTGCATTTGTTTCGTTGAGCACGGGGAGTCGTCCATTGACCACTCTCACATTCTTTGGGGATTTGTTTTATAAGATTTGGAACGCAATTCCTTCTGTCTTCAGTAAATTATACTTCCAGAACCCGTTAGTCTAGCAGTCAGAGCATTATGATGTGTAGTTAATTTAAGTTGGTAGTTTAGGCTAAGCGTAGCGATTTCTTGTTTCGTATTCAACCTCAGGTCGTGCAGAATATATTTATTATGGATGCATTTTGAAATGTTGAACATGGATCCCAAAGCTTTAGTCTGAAACCTTTCCAAGATTCGATAAGTCCAAACTGGATTGAAAATGGTTTTGCAAAATATTTATCTAAATATCTACTATTAAGATAACCAGTGATCGGAGTAGGTAGATTGAATTGGGGTCATTGATCCGAAACGTATATAATATTAATATGGACATTCCTCCGGAATTGGTTGATTGTTAAAAAAAAAACCGGAACTTAGTTAGGAATTGTATTAAAATAAGCAATATTATATTCTTCATATTTTTTTTAATGGCACGCAGTCACGATTTGACACAACTCAACGACCAATCAGAACATTATACCTTCCTTTAAATTTTGAATTGAGTAGTAATAATATCACTACCAACATTAACAATATTTAATTGAATCCGGAAATACCGGAATTACTTTCCGGAAAAATGGCTTTTCCTTGTTATTCTTTCCGTGTGCATTTATGTTACAAGTACCAAAAATCAATCTACCTACTCCGATCATTGAAGATAACTAATTTGAAATTTGACTTATGATCGTAACTTAATTTTCAAATTTTGATGTTTATGAGTGTGCGTCATTCCAGTTACAAGTTGAATTTATTTTACTATAACTTTACTTATGCGAACGTATAATAGTAGGCTAAGACGTGGGCAATGTAGATATATAATGCGTAATATTGTTGTGGTCGTAACGCTATGATTCAGTTGCCAGTTATTATTTTACATTTCCATGTAATTCAGAACTAAGTTTCAATAGTACAGATGTCATAAATGTGACTAACGGCTGTAAAATTGATAAATAATAATTTTTTTAGGTACTGAATACTGTAACGGCCGGGGCCCATTATCGGCATCGGCAAGGGAAAAGATCCTTCGGCATCCCTAAAAAAATCTTTTGGCATCCCTTCATGCAAGCGCACACTGTTGGAAACTATGCCTTGGCATGCATATAGGGATGCCGAAGGATCCTTTTCCTAGCCGATGTCGACAATGGGCGCCAGGCGTAACTCACCGTCAGACAAGGACAAAGATCGTTTAGCCGGTGCCTTATTTTCCACTCACGCCTCGCCTCACCTGCGGGATTGAATGAGACTCAAAGCAGCTCTGAAATGCAAAGGGTAACTGCAAGAACACCGGTGGGTTTTAGTAACTATCACACTGCGTTTTGCCTTTGAGCAGTTATTTGACGATTTCCTAAAAGAAATTGTGGTACATACTGGTTTACAGATAATTTGCTGTCTAAGATCTAAACTCACACGAAGTTAAGTGTCAGTTTGAATTCTGAACATCATTTCAGTCGAAACATGTCCACAGCTGGTCTTAGGCCTTCCCAAACCGTCAGCTTTTAACCTGCCATTTTAGTTATTTAGTTATGTTGCTGCAGTAGTCCACGGCTGGACATAGGCCTCTATAATCGTGTGCCATTCACCTCGACTATTCACTTTTCGCCTGTTCAATTAGCACTTATCATCCTGCAAAGATCGTTGTTTCAAGCAGTATGAACTATTGCTTGACATATCCCCAGGAGAACCAAGGTTACCGACATAACCCGGAGAACCGCCAAACATAAGTAGCAGTGGGCAGGGCACGTTGCATGCAGATCAGATGGGTAGTATATGGAACTGAAAGGTTCTAGAGTGGCACTGGAAGACGTAGCGTTGCCTTCCAACTCCCAGGACCGATGACCTGGTGAGGGTCGCGGGATGCGAGACGGACAAAACCGGTCGTTATGGCGACACTTGGGGAAGGCCTATGTCCAACAGTGGACGTCTTTCGGCAGAAATTATGATGATGATTGATGGCCATATGTGAAGTGTAGTACTATTTCTTCGTCTGTATTCCTACTAACTATTGCCGTTGGCTTCGCCCGCGTGAAAGTAGACCATTATCTAACCCGGGATATGTATCCTATGCGCTATTCCAGGACATAATCTACCGTCATATCAGTTCTTCAGATTAGACATAACAATACTAATATCAAAGTAAACAATTTCCCTCTTTATAGACTTAGATATTTAGTATCTCGTCGGATACTCAATGTGAATGCGGTGCTCCTGCTCAAAACATAAGCCACACATTAGAATGCCCCAAGTGCTCGTACACCTGCACTTAGGAGGATCTGATGAGTGCCACCGATGCTGCTATTAACGTAGCCACCTATTGGGCCCAAACAGTTTGACGAGTTTACCATCGATTCGAAAAGAACAAAAAGATAGAATTAGATTAGCATAGTCGGCCATATAATGTTCCCACTGCTGGGACTCAGGCCTCCTCTCTAGGAGAGGGAATGGGCCGTAATCCACCACGCTGGCCCCGTGTGGATTGGTGGATGTCACATGTCTTCGAATTTTTTGTACTAGACAGTTTCCTCACGATGTTTTCTTACACCGTTTTGAGAGCAGTGGTGATGAAATAAATTACACAAAGTAATGCGCCTGGCTGGGTTTTAACCCGCAACCTACAACTCGTAAGTCGGGGCCGTTACTACTCGGTACCACTGCTCTAGACTTAGATTAGATAAGACAAAAGCCATCAACAAATACACAACTAGTCTCGTTAACAAAATCCTCTGCCAACCTTGAACTTGCCTTACTTTAAAAGCATGACCGTTTTTATCAATGAGAACGGTCACAAAAAGTGAAGTATTTTTAGACGAAGATTCTTTATTTTTATAACAAAGGATGTCGGAAGCGGCTTTAGCCCGTGACCCGGTAAATAAGATAAATTGTCCGCCTTAACTCTCGTATCCTCCAGTTATAAATAAAAAACGAGAAGTTTCTAAGATCGTAGAAAAAATTTTGATATGAATTTTTCATTCACTTTTTTTAGTAAACTGTTTTGAAAGACAAGCTCATTGTGATACAGCTCTTTTAGGAATGTATCTAAGTACCTTTCATCTTGATTTATAGTCATCCCTTTTTGTTGTTTTTTTTTATGTTGGGAAATCTTCAAATAATTTCTCCCGCTCTGGGTGGAGCGAGAGTTAGTGTCTGCCCAGTGCCCATCCGTGTTTCTTCAGTTGCCCTATGTGTTCAAATAATCGTACAGCCCTGGCAGACATCGGCCCTACCGGGTCCCATCAGTTATACTGACATTGCCACAACGCCCCGTTGACTCAGTCCTGGTCCTTTGCGACGGCGAGCTACTATTAATCATCGTCAAAAAATCGGCATCAGATGGTGGCCTTGTGTTGCCATTTGACACTATGCTGAGCTGTCGCTTATGTAACCTCAATCCAACCTTAAAAATGATCACTAGGTATCTGACGGCCAGCAAGAGCTGAATTGGGAACCCTTTCGGCATGGGCATGCTCAGCGCAATCTTAATTTATTAATTAGCTTTTGCCGGCATTTTCGCCCGGTTAAAAGTCGAAAATAATCCCAAATAATCCCGAAAAAAAAATATTTAAAACATTGTATGTGCTATTCTAGGGCGTGCATGATCTACCCGTGTGCCAAATTTTCAGGCTTCAGGCCACGCTCGAATGGCCGTTCAGCGATTAGCTGGATAAATAATAAACATAGCACACACTCGCAAACTTTCACGTTTATAATAGTGTGATGTTCTTTTCTATTTCTAGGGTTCAATAATAATACCTCAAATGAAAAAAAAAACGAAATTCTTATAGGATCACTATAGTCTGTCAAGGCCCTTTATCTCGGGAACGCGTGGAGGTATCGAGTTAAAATTAAAACCATATACTCAAGTCTGCGGTCCCTTGAAGCTGTAAAAAACTCAAACTTCCAAGTTAACGAAAAAATAAGATACGGCCATTTATGTCGCAAAAAAAGTATAGTTCGACGCTCACAAGGGAATCAAAATTCATAGGGTACTTCCCGTTGGCTCAGAATCCTAAAATTTGGCAAAAAGCAAGGTCTCATAGTACAGGTATAGGAATAAATCTGAAAACAATAAACTTGTTGTTACGTCACAAAAAATACTTTTATTTTGCGATTCGGAACAATCTTCGAGACTTCGGGAATTGAACTATTTACAAATGTAGGTAAGTTTGTACGAAATCCTCAGAGGAACAGGAGTGGGTTTTTAGTCAGTAAAAGTCTGACACTATCTCGCGCTCCGCCCAAGAGCAGGATTTGTCATAAGATGATTTTCCCACCTATAAAAAAAGAAAAAAGTGCGTGAGTCCGACTCGCACTTGCCCAGTTCTTTTTTCTCTTTTCCTATATGATTAACCTTGATATTTATAAAGTGGATATTTATTCTTTCTTCTGTCCTTTCTCAGTCTCCTGTTTACCCTGTATTGGCCTCTATACGTCTTACCACATCTCCCTCTCTTCCACAATCCTTGTCAATACACCCGGTCTTAGTATTTAGCTGTGTATCGGCGTCATTGATGGAAGCTGTTCCATGAAGGTCATATTGATCTGTCCATACGCCTCAATTACATACAGTTAGAGGCATTAGCCGTTGATTAACACTAATTAATGAAACTATTTCAGATAAAATTGGACGGTTTGGCTTTGTGGAATTGATAGTCTATATACGTTAAGATACGGAGGTTTAAACAAATACAAATTTGTTTGATTGAAAATTGGATATTTTGTCTGAAGTTCATCGATCGCCTGATGTCTTAGCTGTTTCAATTTGGCGTAATAGGTTACTTCTAGGCAAGCGTGCTCCAATGTCGACCACATCATCGCTTACCATCAGCCACCCTAGCCAAGTTACAATGTTCTGACGTCATCTCAACGCTCAGTCACGTGGTCAGAACAAAGAAATCGGAGGCGTGGCCTACTCGAGGCGTTCGGCGCGAACGAAACGATTGTAACTTGGCTAGGGGGGCAGGTGAGACAGTGGTCAAACGCGAGCCTATCAATAATAATAAAAAAAATGTAAACTCATACTATTTCCTCATAGAAGTAGGCACACAACGCCTCTTGCATACGACAACAAAGCGCTATGTAGGGCGGGATAGTTACCGCGGCCTTGGAATGCAATGGGCAACTGAAAACATACAGGTGGGTTTTAACCAGTAAAAGTTTGACACGAGACTCCCCCTTGCTCCACCACACGAGAATACTTTTGGTGATTTTTCATGTAAAAAAAGGAGTACACAAAGTTAGGGTAGCTCCCACGATCCCCGGTCCAAGTGTGGGATCCCTCCCTCACCGGGGTGGTTTTTAGTCAGTAAGAGTCTGACAGACCCCTTCGCCTGCCCCAGGCGAAGGACATCCATGAGGATTTTCCACCTCGGCAACAAAAAAAAAAAGGTTAATTATAAAATGTTGCGTTGGGGCCGAAAGGTTCTGGAATGGCGACCACGTACCGGAAGACGTAGAGTTGGAAGGCCTTCTACAAGGTGGACCGATGACCTGGTAAGGGTTGCGGGAATCCGATGGATGCGAGACGCACAGGACCGTTCATTGTGGCGACACTTGGGGGAGGCCTATGAAATATTGTAATACTGTGCCTATGTCCAACAGTGAACGTTTTTCGGCTGAAATGATGATGATGAATTACAAAATCGTTCGGATAGCTTAGATACTCGAATTCATTTAGGTATGATACTCAATGCTACATTACCAGATTTCATTATCCATGAAGTAGCAACAAGAGACACTATGCACCTATCATACCTATTGGTGGATAACCAACAACGGTACTACGGTGTTATATTTTTTTTTACTTTAATTTAGGATTTTACAAACTCTTCTTTACTCATTTCTACACACTGTTGTCTACATTTCTTCTAATCTCACCTTTCGCAAATCTGCTGGAAAAAAATCCTTTTTGAAATAAGCGTTGTACTTTTATAATGATGTATCTTTTTCTGTGTATTTGTGTGTACATAAACTATAACATAAATAAAAGATAGGTAGATGAAATAATGGACTCATTATTTACCAAATACTAACCACTCCACTAGTCTAATTTGATGGTTCCGTCATGACTTCTTTTCTCGGTTGGAGCGGGTGAACGTGTCAGTGTTTTACTGACTTAAACCACACCTGTGTCCTTCAGCTGTCCTTTGCGTTCTAGGATCTCGAGTTTCCTTTTCAGCCATGGCCCTAGCGGCATCGGCCCTGCTAGGCCCCTATAGTTTTAATGACATCTCTTTGAGGCACGCGTGGAACACTACGATGGTTACCGGACGACCATACGGCGTGCTGGACATTACTCGTCTTCCGCGCTTACGGTGGCCTGGGATCGCCCTGATTACCCTGCCGCGGCTGAGGCGTGAGGATGCCCATTTTCTCACGCGTGCGATCATCTCCTTTGCTAGTATTACTGCTTCACAGAAGTAGCCGACCGTATCCTATTTCCTCTCGCTCCAGACCATGGAATACGTTGATACCTACAAAATGTTAATGAATGAAAAATCACAAAGAACTAAGTCCAATTGCACAAACAATGCGCAACCGCAATAACAAGATAGAAATAAAATTAACTACGTAATGACTCACAGAATTCACCTGAAATGTATTATCGCTGCACGTGAGTAGCACAGGTGCTGTTGTACTTGACCAGATGGTGCTAAAATCAGTTCTTTATCATGACCTTGCCAAAAATGCCCTTTTCTTTGTCGTTTTTGTCAATTTGTTGTTACCAACCTTGAGGCAGTTAGAAGTCTCATCGTACGGGGAATAGTAGTATTGAAGTTAGAACTACACTACACCGACGCACACGTGTAACACGCCTGATTTGTACGTAGAACGACGTCGCGTGGCGTGGTTCTAGTGTAGCTCTACAAGTCTAGTTTCCAAATAAAATGTATGGAAACCGACGCGCCCAGATCGACGTGTGTGGCACACGTGTGCGCAGTGTAGTTCTAGCTTCATTCTGCGCGTCTGTAGGTAATATAACTTTGCCTTGGTCAGCGGCCTAACCGAAGGACTTACGAGTAAAGGGAAAATTATTAGCAAAAGTAGACTCATTTTGTTTCCTCACCGCTGCCTCAGCTTCTGTGTTGGCTAAGAGATGTCTTTCAGTTACAAGTCTGGGCTCATTTTAGACTTCAATACCACGTGTTTAAATCCATCAACTCCGCCTTTCATTGCTTGCTATTAGCTTATCTCGCATCATGTAAACAGATCTAGCACCTCCTAACTTGATAACTTTGGGCCCATGTAAACCGGAACTACATTGAAAATCATAATTATTTTATTAATCAATATAATTATTAATATATGAGCAGTGGTGGCCGATTGGTAACGGCCCCGACTTACGAGTTGTAGGTCGCGAGGAAAACATCGTGAGGAAACCGGCATGTCCTAGAACCAAAAATTCGAAGACATGTGACATCCTCCAACCCGCACTGGGCCCGCGTGGTGGATTACGGCCCATTTCCTCTACTAGAGAGGCCCGAGGAGAGAGGCCTGAGTCCCAACAATCGGAACATTATAAGGCCGACTATGCTATGCTAATCAATATATGCCTATAGAAGGTAGAGTCCTCACTCACTGACTCATCAACGCACAGCACAAACCCTTGGACCTAGAACGCTGAAATTTTGCACAGAGGTGCCTTTTATAATGTATACACAGCATAAGGAAAAATAAAAATTTTGTATGGAGAAACCTACCATCAATTGGACAAATACGCAAGCTTATGCTAGTTGGTTATAAACCACACTTACACTTCAATCTTTTTCATTAATTTAAATTATACAAGGCTGGTGTGTCCAAGCTACACTTCAATTTTCTTTTCATGCTGGAAATCATTTAATATGTTCTCCCACTCTAGGAGAAACGAGAGAGAGTATCAGACTTATACTAACTAAAATCCGCCCGTGCTCCTTCAGTTGCCCTATGCATCCTAAGGCCACGGCAACTCTTTCGATCAATCCCACCACCTTTCCTAGCTAGACTATAGAATAAACACCGAAAGAAACTCAAAGGTGATTATCATTTCAGCTGAAAGACATCCACTTCTTGACATAGACCTCTCTAAGTGTCGCCACAATGATTGGTCTTGTGCGTCTCGCATCCATCGGATTTCCGCGACCCTCACCAGGTCATCGGTCAACCTTGTGGAAGGTTAACACTGCGTGTTTCGGTACACGGTCGCCACACCAGTACATTTCAGCCCCATCAACCATCTATTCTGCAAGCAGTGGGCTATATCCGTAACCTTAGTTCTCCTACGGATATCTTCGTTTCTAATGTGATCACGCAAAAACTCCGAGCATAATCTTCTCTATTGTTCTGGTGACTTTAAGTTTTCTGATGAGACCCATTGTAAAACGATCACGTTTTTGAGCCGTCACCACTGACAACACGCACTGATCATAGACTTTTGTCTTGAGACACTGTGGTATGTCGAGAAGGTTACAGTCCCTTTTAAATGGCTAACATGCACTGGTCAGAACATGTGAGAACCATGTTGGTAATCAATTACTATAGTCGTTCATGCACGCGTTAACAATTCATTCACACGCATAAGATCTGACTGCAGTAATTAAAAGTCAACGAGTCATTGTTTACACGTGAACGAGTACTTAAGCACTAAAACCAGATGATGCACCGAGCTGCATCCGCTACCAGGAAGGGAAAATATCGGTAAGTCTAACCGCAGCTTCTGAATGGAGCTTGAATGAGTTGCATCATTTTGGTTCAGGTGACGGGCGCCTACCTACCTCAAAAGGAAAAAACGGAACCCTTATAGGATCACTTTGTTGTCCGTCTGGCTGTCTATCTCTCAAGACCCTTTATTTCGGGAACGCGTGGGGATTTTGAGTTAAAATTAAAACCATATATACTTAGATCTGCGGTTTCTTGAAGCTGTGAAAAAATCAAACTTCTGAAATAACGAAAAAAAAGATACGGCCGTATATATTGCAAAAAACGTACTTACTCGTATATCATAATCAAAATTCATAAGGTACTTCCCGTTGACCTAGAATCCTGAAATTTGGCATGAAGCAAGGTCTCATAGCACAAGTATAGGAAAAAATCTGAAAACTGTAAATAAAAAAAAAACTTTTTTTGCAAGTCGGAAAAATCTTCGTAACTCACTTCGAGAATTGAACTGTTTTTATAGGTAAGTTTGTACGGAACTCGCAGTGCGCGAGTCCTACTCGCACTTTCCCGGTTTTTTAGTGATTTTAAAAATAAACATGTTTATTTATTTTTTATAGTGAAATCCACCAGAGACGCACAGGACCATTTGTTTTGGTGACATCTGGGGGAGGCCTATGTCCAACGGTGGACGACTTTCGGCTGAAATGATGAGAGAAATAGGCAAGTCGGTATTTACATAATATGTAAATAGTTTAATTAGTTGTTTTTTAATTCCCGAATCGAGTTTAGAAGATTTATCCGAAACGTAAAAAAGTGGTTTTTTTTTGTCACAACAGTTTTTAAACTTTTTCGCAGTAGAACGCAGGCGAAGCCGTGGGCAGCATTATAGCCTATGTCACTCAGGAATAAAGCAACTTTGTAGCGGTGATGAAAATTTCAGCAATCGGACCAGTACTTTCAGAGATTACCTCCTACAAACAAAAAAAAAACAAAATCAAACTTTACCTCTTTATAATATTAGTGTAGATTTTAATTACCTATGTTAAAAGTTACGAAAAATTATTGTAACTTCATAATTTATTGTTATATTTTGATATTATAAACCACATTAAAATAGTAACAATAACAAATGGCATGACTAACAACTGCGTCAATGCCAACGCAATTACATAGCTAAAATAATAATAATAAATTTACATTGTGGATTTCTTAAAACAATGACAAAACATTACAATATAATACCTACTTAGCTTCCATACCACCCTAGTAAAATTAGGTATTTTATTGAGAAAATGCGTCATTCTATGTATTTGAAGTAAGAATCTCTATTCTTACACTAAATTGTAAAACAAAGTCCCTCACCGCAACTGTCTGTCTGTTTGAACTCAATAAACTCAAAAACTACTGAACTGATTTTCATGCAGTCTTCATCAATAGACAGAGTGATTCATAAAGAAGGTTTAGGTGTGTAATACATGTATATTGTAGTAGAGTAAAGCTGTGAATTTTAAAGAATTCTAACACTTGTCTAATATATAAAATTCTCGTGTCACGGTGTTCGAACTTGAACTCCTCCGAAACGGCTCGACCGATTCTCATGAAATTTTGTGAGCATATTGAGTAGGTCTGAGAATCGGCCAACATCTATTTTTTTTTTTTTTTTTTATTTATATGGCAGAACAACGTTTGCCGGCTCAGCTAGTTTATTATAAAACACAGTTACTGTCTATGACAACCGGAGGGCCCCAGCAGGGTCGGAGCCTACTGGGGCCGTGGGTGATGCGAAAGAGATCCCCGGGGCCCTGGAACAAAGGCAAAGAAGGAACAGGAGTGGGTTTTTAGTCAGTAAAAGTCTGACACGCCCTCTCGCTCCGCCCAAGAGCGACCGTTGTCATTAGATGATTTTCACACCGAAAAAAAGGGGTTACTGTCCACGACATTCGCTAATTTTACTTAAACTACGCAACGGATTTTGATCGGTTTTCACCAATAGATAGAACGATAAATACTAAAGGGTTCTGTGTGTGTTAACAGTGCATAATTATATAATTTTATACAGCTACGAAAAAATAAAATAGGTGCTTAGTTTAGCGCTCTTCTTTTCTCCTACCATTTACAATGTTACTATGCTCGACAAGGCCCATAATTGTTTACAATTTTTTACCTTTTATGTATGTATGTCGCAGCCAAATGGTATAATAAACAGCTGTTTAATTAAATTCCTAGGCCGATTGTAAACTCATACAAAACAATCAAATAGGCTTAGATGTATAATGATGTTAGGTTAGTGTTAGGTTCCCTGGGGGTACAGTATAGCGAGTTCACCTCAATAAAATTATAAATTCATCAGCCTATCGGCTGAATAAACCATTTGGCTGCGATATGTACATTATGATTTACAATAAAGATTTGACATTTGAAATAAAGGAGCTAAAAGGATAGGAGAACTTCTCGAAAATATGATGACTAAATGCCATACAACAATACTAACAAAAATCATCCGTAGTATCAATCGTACAATAATAATTTCATTGACAAACGCATGTGTCACCAGTAACAGTGGGGATGAAACTACTATAACATTCTAGCTAGCGTGTGCTCTGTTCTGAGAAGAGTGTTGTTTGTAGTGGTGAGTCATCTCGTGCGTACGAGATGTAAACATGGCAGCTTGAGTGAGGTACCTGTTGGGAGGCTGCGGTGATACAGTGCGGAAGTTAGCTGTAGTAGTGGTTTGATTAGAAACAGGTTGCAATGTTGATAAGTAAGTTAACGGCACACAGTGTTATTTTTAGGGTTCCGTACCTCAAAAGGAAAAAATGGAACCCTTATAGGATCACTTTGGTTTCCGTCTGCCTGTCTGTCAAGACCCTTTATATCGAAAAAGCGTGAAGGTATCGAGTTGAAATTAAAACCACATACTTAAGTCTACGACCCCTTGAAGCTATGAAAAAATCAAACTTTTAAGTTAACGAAAAAGAAAGATACGGCCGTTTATGTCGCAAAAAACGTATATTTCGACACTCTCAAAGGAATCAAAATTCATAGGGTACTTCCTGTTAACCCAGAATCCTGAAATTTGGCATATAGCAAGGTTTTATAGCATAGGTATAGGAATAAATCTAAAAACAGTAAATTTGTTGTTACGTCACAAAAAAAAAACTTATTTTGCGATTCAGAAAAATCGACGAAAATCCTTTCGGGAATTGAACTATTTACATAGGTAAGTTTTTACGGAACCCTCAGTGCGCGAGTCCGATTTGCACTTGCCCAGTTTTTTTATTATTGATGATACGCTCGCGCTTGACAACTATCTCACCTGATGGAAAGCGACGATGCGGTCGACGATAGAGCGCGCTTGCCTAGAAGCAACTTATTCACTTTTGACTTATAGATCCTAGGTTGTAGTTATCAGGAAATACAGACTTTGGCAGGGAATTCCATTCCTTAGCTGCCCGAAAAAAGTACATCTATCTTTTATTGAATACCTGCTTTTACCAGCGGCTTTGCCCACGTGAAAGTTGTTTTTTTCATACAAACTTTAGACCCCCGTTTCACCCCTTCATGGGATGAATTTTGGAAAATCCTTGGAAATCTTTTAGTGTGCACCTACGTCATAAAAGGAAACCTTGTGCTAAATTTCACACTCCTAGTCCCAGTTGTTTCGGCTGTGCGTTGATATATGGAGATAACTGACTGACTTAAATTGAATCCGGTAAAATAATAATATATTATATATTAAATAAATTATTATATTGCCATTGTTCCCATAGATTTAAGTTTATGTATAAGTTGTGTTACTTTTATGGTGTACAATAAAGTTTATTCTATTCAATTTTTTTAAAATAGTATATTATATAGTTCAGTTTTTTTTAATCCTAGGCCGAAGTAGAATCTGTGTCTAGCACAATATTATATAATTTATACAAAGCGTTATCACCCACAAAAATATGGTTTCCTAATTGAGCGGAGATTTCGAGAAAATCGTCACAAAAGGCAAAAATCAAACATGACGTTGATAATAGTGACATTGAAATCATTTTCTCAAAACAAAGTTTAGTTTTACCTGGTTTTACCCGTGGGTTTTTCCATTAAATAATAATTCTAAGCACCTCGGAGTCGGTGATCGTAAAGAGATGGCACGTCGGCAATAGACACACCCCCTATTACGTGAGAGTTATGACATATCTGGTGAGGTGTGTGTATATTATGTTATACGCACTAACTTTACCCAGCGACTTCACCAACTCAATTACACCATCGTGTCCTCGTGTGGGCGATCGGCGGCGGCGATCTCTCGCGCCCTGGTAGAGGCCATGGACCGGAGCGAGGAGGAATGGTAGGCGGTCGCCTCCTTCTGCGAAGCAGTGTAGTGAAAGAGACACCAGCACGCGTGTGAGAACGGATTTTCAGAAACAAAACAAATGATTGTGCTTATTATACAAACATTGCTGCATTGTGGTCAGAGCAACTACTCAGGAGAACAAGCGTGATGTAAACTAAGACTAAGTAAATAAGAGTTATTTGTTTAATGAAATCCAAAAACTATATCATTTCCATGAATAATACTATGACAATACTTTTGGCCAATGAGTCAATATGGCACCTTCCGTTCTGACGGCAAATTAATACCATGAAATATAAGGAAGCGCCATCATATTACTATGACTCAGATTTATCTCAAGTCGTTATGGTAATGTAAGGAAGTGGGGGCATGAATGGCGCAGTGAGTCATAAGCAGCCATGCAAAGTCAAGGTCGCAGGTTCGATACTCGGTAACGTGAGTGTGTTACCGAGAATAAGCCGGATTCTGTAGTAAACTGTATAGGGTAATGAACTTTGTGTTGAGAAAATTGATAAGGTTTTTATCTGAGATAATTTTGAGATGAGTCATTTTGTTTATAAGAGTGCAGTAGTCGTCTTGAATGAAGGGCTCGTGTGGGTACCTATTAGCTATTTTTAGGGTTCCGTAATACGGGACCCTATTGCTAAGACTCCCGCTGTCCATCTGTCTGTCACCAGGCTGCATTTCATGAATCGTGAATAGCCGTTGAAATTTTCACAGATGAACATTCATTCATTCATTCATTTCAAATTTTTATTTTTATTTTATTTCTATTGCAAATACTAAAAATAGAATAAATTAAATATATAAGTGGGCTTCCATACAATAAAATTGATATTTTTAACGTTTTTTACGGAAACCTTCGTGTCCGACTTACACTTGGCCAGTTTTTGCTGTGGTTTCGATTCAGGTGACTGTTTCATAAAAAAGTATGTTTATAAGTAGTTGCTGAAATCAATCGTGTAGCTTCTATTAATTTTTTTTTTAACCTTTCAGACCCCTAAACACTTCTCATGCCCTGTGGATTTTTTTTCATCGACTTTTTATTGTTTTATGAAAATAAGACACCATTTTTTCATTCAAATACAAATGAAAAAATATATACATAAGGCGTAGACTTTAAATTTTAATTTTATTAGATGTGTATTGTATTCGAGTACTTTTAAATTTAAAATTAGTGACATTAGCTATCTAGTTCTTTTTTAATTTACTCGCAAAATTTGGACTTAAATTAAATAATGTTTTTCGCTATTCAAAGACATTCTCATAGAAACAGATTTTATTTAACAATTGCTACTGGCTGATTGTATTTATATATGACTTTGTGGAAATAGAAATATAATCGTTCATTTCAAAGTATGTATATTATGAAAATAATAAACTATCATTGCAAATGTAGAAATATTAAGTTAATATTTTATAGGAACTGTTGACTGAGGCAACACGGCGTTATCACCTTCCGCATCACGCAGCTTCTTATCAGACATAGTATTAGAATTTCGGGAGGTTCCTGCATCGGATTCAGGCGGAAGAAGCGCCCTGGTCTCACCATTGTTCGGACCGCCCGAAGGACATGGTGGAGCATGGAGTTGTGCCCCTGGGGGGAGCAACGCCATGTCCTCGTAGGGGCGATCGGCGGTGGCGACCTCTCGCGCCGGGCACTGGTTCAAGCCATGATCCGGAGCGAGAGGGAAAGGGTGGTAGTCATCTCCTTCAGCGAAGTAGTAATGCTAGTGAAGAAGACGACCGCTCGCGTGGGGGAAGGGATATCATCACGCCCCAGAAGCTGCTGCCCCGACCGTCCGAACCGAGCCCCAGTCCTCCACGGCATATTATAATGTTACACACGTGCCTCGACTCGATTTCTCACCTTAAAAAAATCCCAATGTCGGTGAGGTAAGGGTAAACCACAAAGCCTGCATAATAGTATGAACCTTTTATTACCATCTATTATTCACAGTATGAAAAACAAACAACTGGATATGAATAGGTAGAGCTAACCACGCAAGAAAAAAACATTTTCCCCCAGGTGCTTGTGGAGACTTGAAGGAATTTGTGGTTTTTGCCATATTATGTAAAATAAAAATAATATTCCTTCCTTTTCAAATCTATTCTTCAAAGGAAAGGAAAATATTGTACACTGTTTTTTTTAGGATAGGTAACCCTTATATTTTCCTTGCGCTTGCCTGGTGGTCCTAACTGTTGAATTTGCTAGCAGAAGTGGCTGTGGCTACGAATGTTGTCATCATCATCATCATCATTTCAGCCGAAAGACGTCCACTGTTGGACATAGGCCTCCCCCAAATGTCGCCACAATGACCGGTCCTGTGCGTCTCGCATCCATCGGATTCCCGCGACCCTCACCAGGTCATCGGTCCACCTTGTGGGAGGCCTTCCAACGCCGACGCCGCCGTCGTCTTCCGGTCGACCATCTGTTATCACGAATGTTGTGGCCCATATGAAACTCAATATTGACGTCGAAACTACCAAAATCACTATATAGTTGCTTAGAATATTTGAGGAGTTTCCTCGATTCCTTATGGATCCCATCATCAGGACTGGTCCATAAACGACGGAGTTCTGAGGTAATAAACATAAAAAAATACAAAAGTTACATTCAGTAGTTTTTGCATGAAAGAGTAACAAACATCCATACATACATACTTTCGCGTTTATACACGTAATTAGTAGGACAGTACAACAAAACATACACTCACAAAACATTTATGTTCTGTTACACATAGACACATAGACTCACAAAATATGCTTTTATAAAAAAGAATATCAAGAAAAACGCCTAAATATCTTAAATATGGCGTCAAAAAATTCTTCGACGTCGTTGCTGACTGGAAGTGTGGCTAAAAGACCGGTGGATTTTCCACGTTGTATACCAATCCTTAACTTCTGACTGCTGAGGTAGGCCTTAAGTCTAGTGAACTATCAACTAGACATTTAATAATAATAATATAATAATAATATTCCACAACTATCACACAACGCCGTCTAGTCCCAAGTTAAGCAGAGCTTGTGTTATGGCTACTAGACAACTGATAAACATACTTACATATTTCTAAATACTTACATATACATATAGATAAATTACACCCAGACACAGAACAAATGATCGTGCTCATCACACAAACATTTGTCCTGGGTGGGAATCGAACCCACGACCTCCGGCATAGCAGTCAGGGCCACTAACCACTAGACCAACAGGCCAGTCAATCAGTCAGTTATTTGGATATAATATGAAATTATAAATTTTATTTTTCATGTTCTATGTTCAAAATAAATTGATCCTTAACTCCCATAAAAAAAAAAACTACAAAATTAAAAAGAAGATATTATCTACTTCTTTATTTCTTTCTTTTGTTTTCTTTCTTCCTAAATAGTGTATGAGCACTCGAATCACACAGCCCAAGAGTTTCAACCCCAAACGGCTTAAGAATGTAACTGTATCCTGCTGCATTGTTTAAATCATAATCATCAGAATTATTCACAGTTAGAGTTCATCGACTCCAACGGCAACAGCCGTCGGTATGCAACGCTTATCACTTCGTCATCTCAATTAAGGTAACTAGGTTTCGATCGCAAGCACTCGCTTTACCTCATTTACTATTGTTATCGCTTATCTAGCTACCTATTTATTAATCATGCAATTTTCCGACTAAGAAAATAAAATTAAAACTAAAAAAATATTGTAAACAAAAAAAAAATAGAGAGAGAGAGTAGAGTAGTGTAGTAGTATGTAGTAAATTTATTGTTTATTTTCTATAATTAAAATTTATTTATATTTGACTGAGAGATCACATCAGAAATGAAGATATCCGCAGGAGAACCAAGGTTACAGACATAGCCCAAAGAATCGCCAAACTTAAGTGGCAGTGGGCAGGGCACATTGCTCGCAGAACGGTCGATGGGGACGAAAGGTTCTGGAATGACGACCACGTACCGGAAGACGCAGCGTTGGAAGGCCTCCCAAAAGGTAGACCGATGACCTGGTGAGGTTCGCGGGATTCCAATGGATGCGAGACGTACAGGACCGGTCATTGTGGCGACACTTTCGACGTCGACGTCTTACGACATCTTTCAGCTGAAATGATGATGATGATGAATGATGAGAGCCAGCCCTTATTAACGTCAACAGTTTACGTAAAGACAGTCCCTCAAAACGTCCATCCGTCCCAGTGAAAACATGAAGTCCCCGTCACCACGGGCGCGGGGAGGGGGGGCAGGTACATAGCTGGAAAGAAGAATGGTGCAACACAAACGTGACAACAAACTCCCCAAAAACAACACAGCTGTCTATCACATTAATAGAACTTAAATTTATAACAAAGTAATTAACATTAACATAAATAATAGCATAGCAGAATCAGCCTTATAATGTTCCCACTGCTAGGACTCAGGCCTTCTCTCTAGGAGAGGCAGTGTAGATTGGTGGATGTCATATGTCTTCGAATTTTAGGTTCTAAAACATGCCGGTTTCTTCACCGTTTTTGAGAAGACTTGTGATGAAATAAATTACACAAAGTAATGCGCCTGGTTGGGTTTGAACCCGCGGCCTACAACTCTTAAGTCCCGCTGTTACTAATGTGCCACCACTACTCTCTAATACAATTAATATTACATGACAGAATTACACTTAGACTTAGCTTGCGCATCCTTTATTAAATAATCCGTATTGCCTTTGACAAATTTTGGCTCAATATAGTACTTTTGTAGGTACTATTTCATATGTCTAGTAGGTAATACATGTAGTGGCCTGACCCATTTTGTTTACACACAGCTAGTATTTATACAGCCTGTGTTTTTAGACGCCATCGTCGAAAAGAAAGTGTTTTAGTTAAGCAAATGTTAGGACAGTTGTGTCTACTTACACACCTTCTCTCTTAGAGCACCATGATTACCCAATTAGTTCTAATGAGTTTACACAAAGAGGTGTTATACTTATTTTATTTTCGTATGAGTTACATTTAGATTACTGACACCCCGTGCCTCGGAAAGCAAGTTAAGGGCGTCCTTCCCTATGTACATTTTCATACAACCGCTCAATTACGTGATTATGACGTTATTACACATCTTTCTCTAAATATTTTTGAAACATATAGATATCTTGTGGATATTATTTAGGCCTCTGTAGAGATCAAATCGTGTGAGACTAATTCAGTAAAGATCTCTGAAAATCTGCTATTTTGCGTGAACTTGAGGTCAAAGGACAAAACTCTGAGTGATATTTCTTTTGTTACCGAATACTAACAGAGTTTTCAGGTGTTATTTCTCTTTGTTCATCAAACATTGCGTTGGATTTTGTTGGTTGAAATACGTTGAGGATAGACGAGTGGGGAAGGGCTGTCTTGTTCTTCGCTCGTGTGGAAGTAGGTTTCTCTATGTAATCTTCGGACCCCCGTTCATCCCCGTTGAGAGTTAAGTTTGAAAAATCCTTTCTTATTCTTTATATATATCGTGGCCAGATCTTAGAAATTTATCACCTTATGATATGGCCAAGTAAAACAGGTCCAGATCGTTTTAAACGTTAAAGTTTGATGATATGTCAATCCTCGTTTGGCCTACTTTCTTTAGACCTTTTATTATCATAGAAATCCTACATCAATGATATGTCCAAACGAGCGATCTGGCCAGTTTTAGTTGGCCATTTCATGTAGTGATCAATTCTAAGATTTGGCCACGACATATACATCATGTAAGGAACTGCTGTGCAAAACAGCGTTCTAGTTTCAAAGGTTTGGGCAGGGCGTTGATGAGTGAGTCAGGACTTTGCCTTTTAAGAAAAACTGGAGTGATCATTTACAAGAATAGTTTGGATTTGAACCCAAATTCTTCTTATATGTTTAATCTTAAGGGTCGAAGTGATTTATCGATTTCTATAATAGTGGACACCGCAAATCGAAAAATCGAGAAATACCTATATATGTTTTATATGGACGAACATAATGAGGATATGGTTTTCCTGTTATAGAAAGTATAATGCCTTAGTTCATTTATGTCAACAGGTAAAAGGCAGATTTTTAAGGCATTTCTCATAAGTATGATAATTTAAGAACGTCAGCAGGCTTTTACAGGATACATCAATGGTTATTCCGTAACACAGTTGTATTGATAAAATGGTCAATTTTATTTATAACGTGCCCCACACTAGAAATTACTCCTGTATCGTACGCGTTGGTAAACTCACATACCGGGGATTTGAACCCACAACCTGCAGTACAGCAGCCAATGATGATGAGTTGCAGAAAACCTGTGGATCGTTTTAGTATTTCAAATTCAAGTTTTGAAATTACAAAAGTTCATTTACCTCCATCAAAACATGCACTAACCGCGATGCGCATACAATACACGCAAAACACCTGTACTCACCACGTTATATAACAAAATATGTCATCTGAAACCAGACTACTGTCACGTTGTAGCTACCGACATTAAAACACAAGTGAATCAATGGAAAATACGTAGGGTTAGTAAACAAAGCGTAAATACGTTCATTCATAAAGTTTTCCTACCTAAACAGACCGCTGTTTAGGAAGGAAAACTTTATGAATGAAGGCACCGGGCTTCATTCATAAAAATTACCAAGACTAGGTAGGTATAGGTGTGAAATTATGGAGCAATAGGATTGAGTGATAAGAAAAAAGGTCATGGGTTTTTATAGAGGAAGTCCTGTTACAGTAATAGGTACCTAGAAGCAAAAACGCTTCAATATACGGAACTAATTTCGGTGCGTTCAAGCGTTTTTACTGTGCCTATTATTGGAATCAAATGTATCAGTTCACAAAGAACTTATTATACACATTTATAGCAATATGAAAGACTTAGTACTAAAAAGAGTCAGAAAAAATGTTAAAACCAGCACCTAAGAAATGCAGTATGACTCGTTTTTATGTAATGTTGTTTTTTTTTATTATGGATAGGCTCGCGTATAACCACCATCTCACCTGATGGTAAGCAATGATGTGGTCGATAATGGAGCACACTTGAATAGAAGTAACCTAATAACCCTTGACCTAAAGACCCCTAGGTTGTAGCTATCAGGAAACACAGACTCCGGAAGGAATTCCACTCGAGACGCCCCAGGTGTTAGGAGTCGTAAGACGATCCCCTCAACCACAGGCCTGGGTTTGCAGGCGACTAGCAGTGGGTACCTCGGCGTCCTGTCATCAAGGCCCGAGTCGTTCAGGCGCACCTCAAAAAGATGTCAGCAAACCGTAGAGACCCAGCAGGCTCGATACTCGCTAGGGCCACGGGGAATTTCTGAAAGGGAACCCGTAGCCCTAGGAACGCAAAGGGACAACTGAAGGACATAAGTAGGTTTTATTAAGTAAAAGTCTGACACGCCCTCTCGCTCTACTCTATAGCAGGAGAAGTCATTGGATGATTTCCCACCTCAAGAAAAAAAAACACTTAAGGAAAAAATGAAGGCAGATGGATTGAATTTTTTACCACAACATTCCAATGCAGAAATTCTTCAAGGCGTTTCTTTTAGAAATCATTATTTTCCCAATTCCTCAAGCAATGTACTTACAATTTCAATTATCCGTTATCCTATAAAATTATTCCGGTTTTTCCTGTATCTCAGAGAAAGGATAATTTCCTCATTTTATTTTTTCAGGGATATTCCTTTGTTTTTCCGCTGTCATCCGCAAACAATTGAAGTTCTCGGAAACTTTGTAACAGTGCTGTGTTATTTAGTAATGATGGGCACTTAAGCTGTAGTTTTGTATCTACATGTGTTCGTGTATTGTGATGCAATCTACAGCTCTGCCACGTGCTTTAGATGCACGTGGCTGCAAGTAACAAAAGTGAGTCCGTCAGGTTACAAGTAGATACTTTTTGCGAGTTTTTGGCGGGATGTCTTTGAATGAAGTTGAGTGGCCATTTTAATTATGTATCTGAAAATTGATTCCTAGTGAATATTGTGATGTAAAATTGGAGTAGTTTTGTACTTCAAGTGCCTGCGCAACTGGACAATATGTGGAACCATTGAAACGGACGTGATCTCGGTAAAATGGTACTGAGAATTTTATTGTAGTGTTGACTAAGTCAACGAAGTTTACCGATAAGGTTGACTTGATGTATTTGAAGAGAGGTATAATTGTTTATTGGTCTCTAGGAGGTCTGTATCTTTCACAGTATTTTATAGAGATAAAAATCACCAGACTTCGGTGAAAAATCGGTCGGAGAGCTTTGTGATCAGGCACACAGGGTATCTAAGTAGGACTTAAGTCTCTCTCAAATGATCACATTGTGTATGAACACTTTGTTTATCTTATTTTTGTTTATTATACATCCAAACCTTTGTAAAGAGCAAAATAAAATGATTTAATATCATTGTTGCGTTGACAAAGTAGCAAAATAACATTTTTATATTATTACTTTGGGTTTGCAGTAAGTAGGTTCTTATATTGTCTGTCACAGCTGCGCAAACACACAGAGGTTTTAGTCCTTAGCAGGACATCCATTGTCCGGCTGCCAATAGAGACACAGACCACGTCCACGAACATCCGGATTTGGCACCATTCGTATCTGTTGACAATAATAATGCAGTACACGATGTTACTGACCCTGTTTTGACGGAGGTAGAGACTGCAGGGTACGGGTTTAGACCCCGTTTGTTTCCAATGATCCGTCAAAAGTTAATCACACGATATAATAATTATTTTATAATGGCGAAAGTTTGTGGGTGGTATGTTTGTTAACTCTTCATTGTGCGTCTGTTAGGGCAAAATAAACATGTTTTCTTTCTTCCTTTCTTTCTTTAGCAAATAGAATATCTAGGATAGAGTTTTATCCCCGGAGTATGATGCCTTGGGACGACTTTCTACTTTGAAGAAAGAAAAAAAAAAACGTCTATTCGTACCCACACATACAGTAGAATTAAAATACAGTAGAATTAAGTATGAAAAAATAACTTTAAAATCTGTGCAAGGCCAAAAAGGCGCCTAACTCAGCACATGCTGCGATATTTAAAACGATAAATAACGCAGCGCTGGTATTCTGTTAGGGCCCGCGGTGATGCCATGGTCATACTCACGGAGGTTAAATAAAAAGATGAAGATGCTACAGCTGCAGGCAGCAGTTACTTTAACATAAAAATCACACCTGTATTCTCCATACTGGGGCCACGGGTAGTGTGAAAGTGAAACCCGGGGCCCTGGGACGAAGGCAAAGAAGGAACAATTTTTTAACAATATTTTACGCTCCGCCCAAGAGCGCGATTTGTCATAAGATGATTTTCCCACCTAAAAAAAAAAAACCTGTATTCTCCATAGCAGTCTTGCTATGGTAACGTATATTATGACATATAATATGAAACTCAGTAGGTACCGATCCCTAGTTTTTGTTTCATGAAATAATTTCTTCCGCTCTGGGTGTAGCGAGAAGGAGTGTCAGAATTTCACTGAATAAATGTCACCCGTGTTCCTTCAGTTGCCTTTGCATTCCAGGGCCACGATAACTCTTTCGTTTAATCCAGCTGCCTTGGCAAACATCGACCCTACTGACTGACATCTCTTAGAAACACGCGTACGGCGAGGGACACGACACGCCGTCTACCCTGGCCCCCTAGCCAAGTTACAATCATTTCGTTCGCGCCGAACGCCTCGAGTAGGCCATGCCTCCGATTCCTTTGTTCTGACGTCATCTCAACGCTCAGTCACGTGGTCAGAACAAAGGAATCGGAGGCGTGGCCTACTCGAGGCGTTCGGCGCGAATGATACGATTGTAACTTGGCTAGGGGGGCAGGCCAGATCTGTATAAGACGTCGAAGTAAGTGAATCCTTACAACTAGGTGGTCTGTAGTCTTTGTTTGTTATTAAATAAAATCAAGACACAACTACATTATGCACCCAGTCATAATACTTCACTATTTCGTCCTCTTCAACCGCAAGTGTATCAGATTGAGTCAGAGCTGTAGGCTGCACTTTTAGTAGTAGTTCAAAATAATAATTTTAGAGGGTTCGCTGTCTAGTGGCTACATTATCGTGCTAAAGACCCAGATCGCTCACGTCAGTTTGTTTAGATCGCTCGTCGAAAGAACATTTTTGTCTACAATAGACGTTGAATTGTTTGTGTCCGATGTACAAGTGCGTTATTCAAAGAATGCTTCTAGAAATTGACGCAGGTCTTTATTTATTTCATGAATCCAACACAATCCATTTTTAAAAAATAGTTCGTACTTAAGTTAAGAATTTTCTAGCAAAAACACAAGGTTTAGTTTTGACAAAGCTATTCAAATAAAACAACGTCTTCACAAAGCCGAAAACGACTGGGCGATTGCCGAACCAAACGAGCTCCTCCCGCGCGCGTCTTGTACTTCGCCTCTGTACCGCTTCTATGTAGCCGCCTTGTTATGAATTCGCAGCGAAATCGCTGTCTTTCTCCTTTTACAGTGTAGACGCATGAATTGCTCATCTAATTCGTTGTAAAGCATATGAGCAGTGTAAGCCACATCATCGCCAAATTTTCGCTTCTAATGTAGCCACACCTTAATAAACTCGTTTCGCTCTACCAGTCACATCGCAAATCGCTAGCCACTGTAGCCTAAGCTTCAGCCTTACAAAATGTCGTCATTAGTGGAGGTTTTTATACCTAATATCTAAGCAGTTTGTGGCCAGCATTGACTGAAGGCAGACCTCTTATAATTATCTATGTTTCTAAGGCAAACTTATCAAAATTCAGTCTTTTTTACCGGAATAATCATTAAATACACACCGTATTTCTTCTTCCGATTATTAATCTTATATCTTAGTCTCACAAGAAGTTGGTAGAAACATCACAGCATTAATCGGTCTGGATCTGTATCTAAGTATGTATTTATTATTATACTTATCCAATGTATCCAATGACTTTTCTCGCTCTAGGGCGGGGCGTGAGGGCGTGTCAAACTTTTAGTGACCAAATCCCATTCCAATATTCCTTTTATGCCTTCGTTCAAGGAACCCCGGGGTTCTCTTTTGCACAACCCGCCCGTGGTCCCAGTAGGCTTCGATCCTGCTGGGCCTCTACGGTTTTACTGTCATCTCCCTGAGGCGCGCGTGGAATACTACGCGCCGAACGCTCCGGACGGTTACCGGACGGCCGGACGGCGATCTGCCCATTGCTTGATCCCGACTGAGCTAGCCTAGGTCTGGGCACCTATCACACGTGTATTGTACGACGTAAGTATGATGTCATTGGGTGTCAGGTGTTAATTCACGTGCTGTCTGATATTAACCTCTTGACGACCTCTTGTGACATTGACAGGACGAATCATTGCGACGAAAATAGTTTCTTGTTAGCAGATCTGTTACTTTTATAAAGATCCGCATTGAGTACGTACATGCAGGTTTGGATCCGATTCTTACAGTTCGGAGCTTCCGATTGATTTAGTATATTCGATTCCGACTTCCGTTCCGATTTTTAATTAGAACTGTATTATCGGTACATCCGATCAAAACAAGTTTAGGTATATTTGTCGCGTGAGAAACCTCCCTCCCCTCGGGCCTTCTGTCGATTACTTTTACTTGTTTTTTGGTTTCGTATTTGGAATGTTTTTTTTTTAAGTTGGGAAATCATCTAATTTCTTCTCCCGCTCTAGGGTGGAGCGAGAGAGCGTGTCAGACTTTTACTGACTAAAACCACACTTATGTTCATTCTGTTGCCTTATGCGTTTTAGGACCACGGGTTTTCCATTCGCAGTTCGTTTGTAGGTTACCTGAGTTATTGATTGGGTTTTTATTAGTGTTTTATTTGACGCTTTCTGCTTCTGCCTCCGATTTCGGTTTCAATTCCAATTTTGATTCTGAAAAATCAAATTTAAAAACTCCGGTTGTAAATTCGGATCCGGTATAATCATTACCGTTACATCCCTTACTATGTACCTACATAGAAAGCTCTAGTATTGAGAGAATGCAATGAACTTACTGACTATTTCGCTGTTCTGTGGTTGCAATCACTACTGCTAACTTATGCTCAAGCATGAGTTCTAAGGTTCGATTCCTACGTTGGGAGCTTGTATTATTGTGTTTTTCCATTAGAATTTCCGTACTTAGTAACAGCCAGGAAACTGGATTTGTGTCAGATTGATACAGCCTCGCCTTCTATTATCAACATCATTTCAGCCGAAAGACGTCCACTGTTGGACATAGGCCTCCCCCAAGTGTCGCCACAATGAACGGTCCTGTGAGTCCTCGCACACTTACCAGGTCTGCCAGAACCTTCCATTATAAAGGGACTTAAATATAACTGACTAGCTTCTACTACTGGAATCAGAAACGTTTATTTCAAATAGACCAATTTACAGGCACTTTTGAATTGTCAAAATGTCGGTCAGTCAAAAAAAAGTGAACCTAAATAGCACGTTCCAAAGCGTAGATCTCTATGGAGAAGAACGTGCAAGAATCTCCATGGACACTCATTTAAAACATATTATGAGTTATAGGTACAAATCTTGGTTAGATATATTTCTTGTCGCTTCTTTTAATTCCAGGATATAAGCTATCCTGGTATCAATTTTAATTCAAAATCGGTTGTGTCGTTTGAGCGAGAAGGCGTAACAAACATAGACACAATACAAACACAAACATTCGCTTTTGCCTTATAACATTAGTGTGAAACCTAAAATGTAATGAAACAAACTCCTTCACCTCACAAGAATAATAAAAATTGTTTAAAAAACTAAAAATTACAAAATATTCATTTGATACCCATATCATGGGGGTGCATTTCCAATAGCCTGTCCGCCATCTTGGACGTCCGCCATATTGGATTTAAGTCACGTGACTATTTTTTTCGTTTTCCTGACAGCAAACCCTTTCATTTGATACCCATATCATGGGGGTGGATTTTAAACAGCCAGTTCGCCATCTTGGGGAGGCCACCATATTGGATTTGTAATGACGTTTCTTAGCTAGTCATGTATTGTAATCAGAACTCAGAGCGTGTGCAAAATTTCATCCTAATCGAAGACCGGGAAGTGGGTCAAATTAAGATTCCAAGATTTTCTTACATACATAGTTAGTTACAAGTGAAGCTAATAAAAGCGTGTTAAAAATCTTATAAAAACCGGCCAAGTGCGTGTCGAAATCGTGCACGAAGGGTTCCGTACCGTCCGTAGCAAAAAACGGCAACAAAAAATAATCACGTTTGTTGTACGGGAGCCCCACTTAAATATTTATTTTATTCTGTCATTAGTATTTTTTGTTATAGCAGCAACAAAAATACATCATCTGTGAAAATTTCAACTGTCTAGCTATTCCGGATCATGAGATACGGCTTAGTGACAGAAAGACAGACAGCGGAGTGATAGCAATAGGATCTCGTTTTTTTACCATTTGGGTACGGAACCCTGAATGTAATAAGATTATTAATGGTCTTTATAACGAGATAATTTCTTATTGTTTACTCGACACGAATTTTAGAAACACAAGATATTTTTGTAGTGTCGCACACAGTTCTTATTGTGTTCACACAAGTACACGGAGCGAGCACTAATCTGTATCTCGCTGTAAACTATCCAAGGTTACCCATTGTGATGCTCAACTATAGTATGGCAGTACTAGGAAGTTTTTATCCAATTTATTTTCATGGTTTAATAGCTTCGTTTTAACTTTTAAACGGGATTTTGTCAAAGATATGGGTTGAAAAGTATTCCTGTCTGGTTTTAGTAATAAAATGTGTTCCTCTGTCAAATCTGTCTACCAAGTGTGTGGTTGTTTACGAAAAAACCAGGGTAATACGAGTCGGACTCAGGGATCCGTACAAACTTGCCTATAGTAAATAGTTCAATTCCCGAAGGAGTTAGTTTATGTCAAATCGCAAAATTATAGGTCAACGGAAAGTACCCTATAGGTTTTGATTTCCTAGCGAGTGTCAAAATAGCGCATTTTTATACGGAGCATAAAAAGCCTTATTTTTAAATTGCGTTGAATTAGAATTTTAACTTTTTCACTGCTGCTTGGGATAGCAAACTTGAGTATTATAAGTAGGTATAAGTATATAATTATAATTTCATCTTCATACCTCCATGCGTTCCTAAGTAAAAGGGTCTTGGCAGACGGGCAGATGGACAATAAACTTTGGTACGGAATCCTAAAAAACTATTTTATCTTTACATAATTATTATAAAATAAAGCCTCCCACTGCGACTGTCTGTCTGTATGAATTCGATAAACTCAAAATATACTGAACAGATTCTCATGCAGTTTTCAACAATAGACAGACTAATCCATGGAAGGTTTAGGTATATAATACATGCATATTATATAAGTAGTAGAGAAAAACCGAGAATTTCAAAGATTACTAACACTCATGCAAAGCTGGGGCAGATCGCTAGTATTAGTTTAATTTACAATGAGGAAGTAATAATTCCACGCGAGCAAAGATGCTAGCACAAGCCAATATGAAAGAAAAATAAAGAAAAATCGTTTTTTTCGTACCTCACACATATAGTAGAATTAAAATACAGTAGAATTAGGATACATTAGAATTAAGTATAAAAAATAACTAAACTAACTTATTTATTAGTATATGATATTTATATATTGTACACTGACAGCCCTAAATTTATCATCTTTCTTTCAGTCCATCCAAAGGTTGTCTGTAAGAAATTGCCCTGTGCGATAAGACCGCCCATTGTACACTTATTTTTAATTATGTTTGTCCTGTATTTTTGTTTATGTGGTGTGCAATAAAGATAAATAATAAATAACTTAATATGAATTAAACCTTAGACAAGTTGACCGTCATGTCATAATAGTTTTATTTTTTTACCTGTAAAGATTTCCTCCCTTAGCCTTATGGATGACCTACTTAGTGATGACCAGTTTCATTTTATTTGTTGTCATGTAGTATTTTATATAAGAAGGTATTTGTAACTGTTATCTTGGTATTTGTCTCCCTATATATATGTATATTCAGTGGCATGTGGTCAAATGAAAAGAAATACGTTTCAAAAAAAATTCGTATGGTGATCATAGTACATAGTATTACAACCTATTTTGTAAGACGGACTGATCACAGACATAATATTTTATGATTGACTCATAACGAACTTAAAGCACCTACAGGAAATGATAGAACTAATTATAATATCTGATTAATTTTCCTTTAAAATAGAATAAAGGAAAAATTATCTTTAGGTCATCTGTGAAAGTATTTTCCCACAGTTAAAATGTAAAAGCATAAATACTCATAATAATTAATTAATCTTCTAAAATTACCACTAATTAAGTAATTGCAGCACATACCTGCAAACGCAATCAAGCCTACAATAATAATTATGTTAATTAATACACGAAGTAATTGTCCTAATAACAGGAACAATTAATATTAAATTGATTATACAAAATCGGAGCTAACAATTCACTGGAACACATACATATATGTTACGTATTTATGACGTTAAAATAATATAAATTAAATAAATGTTTATTATTTTACAAACGTCATAACGGCAAAGTAGGCACACCGTCATTCCTCTATCATGGGATTCATGAATCACTGTTTACTAAGAATCCTTGATCCGACGCTCCTATAAGTACCGCCGGCCGCTGTACCCCGCCATTTAATTGCGTACGTTCAAGCGAACAGCACGTGTATCAAGTTAAACGAATATCAAACATTAAACAACCAACCATGAGTACTACGAGTGCGTCCTCCGTCCTCCTGTTCATCCTGAACATACTCCACGTGATCTTCGGCATCGGGATCGCGTGCGCAGCAATCTGGTTCTTCGTGGAAGTCCACAGCATCACCAGCTTAAGAAATACCAACCATTATCTTCTGGATTACAACGTGTACTGGCCCCAGGCCATCCCATGGGTGTTCATTTTCGTCGGAGTGTTCGTGATCTGTGTATCGTGCTGTGGTTTCGTCGGTGCTAGGAAGAAGAGCAACGGTCTCGTGGTGATGTACATCGTGTTCGAGGTCACAGCGATTGTGGCGCTAGTCGCCGCCGCCGTCGTCGCGCTGTCATTCGCCGACACGAACTCCACTGACAAATTCATTGAAGACGCAATCTGGGACGTGTACACTACCATGAAGAATGACAAAGGTTTGGAAACATCTTTTGGTGTCTTGGAAAAGCGCATGCAATGCTGCGGTGCATCCGGCCCGAGGGACTACATCAACTGGCGCCGTGAGTTCCCTGTCTCCTGTTGCGACACCTACTACCACGGCTGGATCGGCTCATACAACATCGACTGCGACTTTACAAACAAACTGGCCAATGAGAGGCACGGCTGCACCGAGGTGGCGACTAATTACACGAGAATTATCATCCGCGTGTTATCCGGTGCGTGTGTGTTCACTGCATTCATTGCGCTCATGAATGTTATTGTAGCAGTAACCTTATCGAAGAGTATCAAGAGAAGGCCGCGCCCGATGCCCGTGCAAATGGAATCCGACAGCGAAAGGAACTTGTTAAAAATTAAGCATTAATTCAAATTAAGTGTGCCGCAAGGTTTTATTTGGGACCAGTATTGACTCGACTAGTTTTCTTTAAGAGAAATCGATGTTGAGTAATATGTTACGTGTGCGAGGTGATAATGCAATAGTATACAGTTTTGTGCGACAGTATTTCTTAGTTGAAGTATTTATTTGATAGATTAAGGACTATTGCACATGAAAGGGAATTTAGCTTTAATATTATATAATTGTCCACCGTTAGTCGCTTGGGCGTCTTGAAGCATTGAATGCATGAAACTGAGTGCAGTCAAGTGTAAAGAACAAAGAGCATGAATGAGTCAATTTTAAGTACTCTTAACAACCAGATAATTGAATCTGCTGTTAGTCATATCTATCATTGAATGAACTTTATGAAAATTGACTGACCTTTCTATTATAAATCTACTTAGATCGAATACGATATATAAGTAACTGTAATATTTTTTACGCTTTTATTCTCAAAAATGTACGTTAAAATATTTCAGTTGTGTTAATGTTGTAGGACGATAATTGGTGTTAGTACACTACAGTGGGGTGATAACAACAGTTATCGGTAAATAATTAGTGTTAATTGACTTTACCAATCTGATTTTGAATCTCGAATAGTTATACAATAATGTATTATATTGTTGTGATGATCAAATGATGTTATAACAGTGTATGAAACTTGTTAGTGTAACCTGTTTTGTATTTTTCTGGGGTTTTTCCTTAAAATTGTGGTTGCGATTTAGTATGTTTGTGAGTCCGTCTAATTAATTTAGTTTATAAGGATAATTTGAAGGATAATAATTATAAGATTGTGTTACACTCAAGCATGTTCTTAGGATAACTATAGCCTACTACCTCACTAGTCTAGTAGTCGTTAGTGCAGCTGCCGACCGTGAGGTCCCGGGTTCGATTCCCAGGTCGAGCCAAGTCTTGATGGTTTTTTCTTGAGAAAAAATTCTAAATAGCAGCTCGAAGTTTTGGCTATAGTGAAACATTATATTCATTATATAAGGACATTACTGTGTGAAATGTTACTCGGTATCTGATCAGAGTTATAAGTATGGATTGAGTAGTTTGTTATTGTAACAAAACTCTACATATACAAATTTAACAAAAAACTTAAACATTCCTATACTTAAATAAATATTTATTAAAATAAAAATGTAAAGTTTCCAAATGATGTAAATGCCGGTTCGAAACCACAGTACCTACCTAAGTTGCGTTATAGTAACCAAAATGGCAATAACAACATTTGGAAACATGCAATTTTAAACCTTAACGACACATGTTAAAGACTAAAATTGTAACGCAAAATCTTCTTACGTAATATTTATTTTTCTGTTCGTTTATCACATCATCGAGAATTATAGAAACTTTATAAGTATGTCGTGTACGTATCTGTAAGTTGCGCGAGAGTTGAAGTCCAAAGATTAGGCTGTCTACACGCCGTCAAGCCTCGTCAGGCAGGCTTGACAAACCCTGATAGACATAAGTATTGATATTGATATAGATATAAAGAATAAATGTTGATTTAATGATATTATTTTTAAGAGCTTTGTGAATTTGCATTTCGATATTAAAATAGACTGGATGTTTTATAAACTTTTTTGTTTCCTTTTTTTCTATTTACAACACTACCTAAGACAACACAACACAATGACGATGGTACCACGAATGAATGAAGTATTCAAAACTACAACCAATTTACAAAACAAAACAAAGAAAAAATTTGATGCTCTATTTGTAAACACAAAAAATACATCTAAACACTAGAAAGACAAAATTAAAGTACATTATACATCAATGACACATAACTACCAAAATCAAAGAACAATACATAATTACTAACTTACAATTATTCGTCACCATCTCATAATAATGCAGAACACGCAAATGAGGTTAAATTAAACATGAATAATCGCGGTTGTATCAGTTTGTCTTGACAAGAGGGGCTGATCGCTTGTGCCCACCATCGCGCGCGCAAGGTAAGGTGCGGCCAAAGTTTATAAAACTAGTTACATCACACGCACGCCTCTCATTTCGTTGTCAACAGCGAACGCGCACGGTTCAATCATGGGGAAAGACGATGTTATCAAAAACGTTCTCTATGTTATGAATATTGTCTACGCGGTCTTTGGGCTAGTGACCGCCGCGACCGGGATCTGGTTCTTCGTCCAGTTGACTGAGTTCGTCGGCCTCAGGAACAGCAACCATTACCTATTGGACTACAGGATCTACTGGCCGCAGGTTGCACCATGGTTCTTCATCTTACTCGGACTATTCATCATCATGATTTCCTTCTGCGGCTGGTGTGGCGCCAGCAGGGAAAGCAGAGGAATGCTGGGAATCTATGGATTCTTCCTGCTTCTCATCGTCTTGGGACAGCTGATTACAGCCACTCTTATCTTCGTGTACGTTGATGGAGAAGATACTGACAGATTCATCAAGGATACAGTGTACGATGGATACTACAACTCGCAGTCCAACCCAGATGTCTTCAAGCAGTTCGGAAGGATCGAGAGGAAGCTGCGGTGCTGTGGCGCCAACGACGCCCGAGACTACAGGAGTTGGAGGAACGATCTACCTCTTACGTGCTGTCTCGACAGTTATTACCGCGCGACGTGTGAGTTCACCGACAAGGAAGCTAACGAACGTCTCGGTTGTGCTAAAGTGGCTGCTGTTTATACTAAGATCATCAGTTCATCGATAGCTGGAGCGTCCTTAATCATCGCTCTGTTGGAGATCTGTGGTATAGTGCTCGCGTGGAAACTGTTCCATTCTCTGCGGGAAGTTGAGCATTACATTACGGAGCGCAAGGAAGGTGAGACGGAGTGCTAGGTCTTAAGTGCCACAGTATTACTATCGATACCGCCGATCGATGCCGCTACGGTATGAGACTACGATTCGATACCGATTGTTTGCCTGAAGTAACTTTCCCTTTCAAAGTTTCCTTTCTTTCACGGTGTGTCTTCCTGAATAAAGTTCGTTTCCTTGTTGAAAGGAAAGTCTGAAACCTTTGTTCTCTTACATCTATCTGATTTAATGTAACATTCCATCTGATTGTCGGTTAGTGTTAATTTGCTTTAATTAAACAATCTCATAGTATAGTCCGTGTCTCGCTGTGCCGCGCCTTAGGTCAAAGTGTATATTAAGATTCGAGTGAGTGGACCTAATCAGTGGTTTCCTTATTAACTGCATGATGAGTACCTGCTTGACTCATCACGGACCTCAATTGTACCTAAGACATGGTTATCCGTCGGCCTCGCCCCACCAAGTGTCTCCGACACACACGATTAACATAGTTAGGTATACATAGCTCGGTATGTAAGTTTCGTAAGTTATATTTTGCGTTAATAAGCGTCCATGGACGAGTGGAGATTGTGAAGTGATTGGAGGTCGTCTATGAGAAAAATGTGACCTCACTTTGGGCAGTGGGCTTGCGACGAGTAGTTAGCGAGTCGTACCTACTTGTGCCAGATTCTGCTTCGTTTTGAGGTCGAACCATTGTGTAATAGATGTTACCTGTGAGGTGTGTCATAATAGGCCCGCTCGTATTTGTCGTTCGGAGCAGTGTATACAGCTCGGTCCATCGAAATATGCTAATCTTTACGCAACAGCTATTGTGAGTCGATAAAGTATGCTCAGCAGAACTTATGGTAATTTGAAGATTACGACATTATTTGGATTTCACAATTTAATCAAACGTGTTTCTCATGTAGTATAGTACAAGATGTGCCAAGACTTGGTGTTCTTACCTGTTTTTTGATAATCACAATATTTATAGAGAATTTTTCTTTTTTTGTATCGAGTTTTAATATAATAGTTTTTATAAGTTTTGGAGCGATTTTCCGTCCTTTATATAAAGAGCCATATTTAATATATTTAAATAAATGTGTGTTTGTAATAGTGTGTGTCCAATTGCCAAAGAAAGTATAGGTACAAACTTTCAAGAAAAAAAAGGAGAAAATATTTTTGCATGCATAAAATACATTTATAAATCATGTAATTAGACTAAGTGAAGTAACCACAACCATTATTACCGTAATAATTATTAGCTGATAATTATAAGTTATTTTTATACGATACTTTATAATAATGTCATTTGTAAGTCGAAACTAGTCTTAAGTCGTTTCGTTTTGTAATAAAAATTAAATGTTAAAATATCTCTGAAATGTATTTTTAATTTGTTTCCTCATTCTTGTGATAATTATCATAAAATATCGTTTTGTTAGCTAAATAATAAAATTATTATGCAGAAAAGTCGCATACATTAACATTTTTAAACAAATTGTAAGAAATTTCATACATGATTAAATGAAATGCAAACCTTTTTAATTTCTTCATTTATTAAATTACACATAATCACAATTGCCTCAATAACTGTCTCATAATTTGCGTAAAACAAAGCCCGTCTAAGTACTTGTACGAGTAACTTCCGGCATTTAGTATGTACCTACATAATTAGAATTTCCTCTTCTCGTTACATAAGTTAGAAAGTTATTGACTCACACACTCATGCGAAAAACCCACACGTCACAAACCTTTATATCAGTCACCATGAAAATATAAAGATTGAATAGTTCCATGACTGACTCATACGAAATGCACAGCCTACAATATTAACTGTAGAAACAAAATGTATGTAGGTACTTACCTATAATTTGAAAAAAAATATATAGTGTCTTATTCAGGATTTCTAGAAAATCACCCCCACATAGATCCTTATGGAATAAGTTTAAAAGTAGGGTATTATACGTAATATCGGAGATGGTGTCAATAATATTTAAAATCAACCCTTATGGGGTTGCTGGTAACTAGGTTGAGATTATGAACCCCTAAAAAGGAGTCCTATGGGATATTTAACTTCTCAAGGGAAATAATGATTCCATACTAAAATATGAACTTTATTAGAAGCAAGACTTAGACTCCCTTTTACATTGTTACTGATAAGCTCGCATGTGACCACTATTTCACCTGATGTGGCCGACGATGAAGTACTCTTGCTTAGAAAGCCATCAGAAAATACTGACTCCGACAGGGAGCTCCACTCCTTAGCTCTAAGTACAATGTATATGTTCCCAAAACGTTTTATGCGTATAAATAGCGGTATCTCGAGAAGAAACAAAAGAAAAACAATTTACTAATGAATATCACACATAAAAATCTTTAAATGTATTTCTTTTTTATTTTATTTATTTGGCTCACCAACAATGAACTACAAATATAAAGATATGAGATACATCTAATAAACTTATAGACTAGTGCATCAGCTATTGACTGACCTTGACTGGCCTGTTGGTCTAGTGGTCAATGGCCCTGGCTGCTAAGCCGGAGGTCGTGGGTTTGATTCCCACCCAGGACAAAAGTTTGTGTATCACGATCATTTGGCTGGGTGTGATTTATCTATAATATTTATGTATTTAGAAATATATGAGCATGTTTATCAGTTGTCTAGTACTCATAGCACAAGCTCTGCTTAGTTTGGGACTATATGGCGTTGTGTGAAAGTTGTAAAAAAATAAAATAATCCTTACAGGTAAGTACAACACGCATTACTATAGATTGTTAGTTGATGCCTAGGAACTTAAAACTAAGTTACTCACCCAACATATATGTATGAGTCAGCTTCTAATATTTAGCTAAGTAAATAGATTTCTATTTTCTAAATATTCCTCGCTGCGCAGTGAAGTGAGAACCAGTTTGTTTACTAAAACATTATGTCATCGCTTGAGACTGCCCTTTTTTCCATCGTCGAACAAGTTTAGAGAAAATATGCGTTCTTCGTATTACGTCATCAGTGTGGCAGATATTTTGGTAGACGAATTACAAGTTTGTGTTTTTATACATCGGTTTGCTGGGCAAGGATATTTAAGAGGACTATCAGCACCTAGAGTGCGGTCACTCTCGTACTGCACACAATAGAAAGAGATCCGCAAAGACACAATGCTTACAAAATATAAAGCATTTTAGCAATTAACTAAAAATTTCAAATTGTATTATCAAATTAAAACACTATAACGGTAAACGGTGATTTGATTAAATTCTTATTATACCTACTTAAATTATTTTTTTACTTTATCTTAAACCTAAAAGATGTCAATAGCTAGATATATATATGCGGAAGCTTGTTATTAGTAATTTTCATTACCTATTTATAAAAAATATAATTGTTATTAGCCTGTAAGCTTTCTTTAAAAATAAATAAATAATAAAATAAAACATTGCTTGTAGAATAATCTGACAAACAATCAGAATCATTTCACGTATATTAGTCCAGTTTTTAATCGATAAAAGTAACTTGTAGAGGCATCTTTGTGATTTTTTCTATGTTACGAAATTTGTTGTATTATATTTTGAATGCACTACTTATCCCGAAAAATAACATCTATTTTTCTGAGTCTGTTTACTGCAGTGGATCATATACTTTGCACATTATAAAACTTGAGATTAGCTCAACATGTAGTCCTCTTAAATTAATATCTATTAGAAAAATCAATTTCATATCAGTGCTCTCAGCTTTGAGGAGAGCAGTGCTGCTTCTGGCTAGAGTAATAATAGCCACACGTGTTAAGTTCCAAGGTTAAGCGAGACTTGCTAAGGTCGGTTTATGGCTGGGTCACCAACTTAACATATTATTGAATTTCCTTATCACCTCGAAAAGCCATTTTCCCTGGTGTAATGCAGGTATTCAGCTGAATTTGCCAAACCCAACATAGCTGGGAACAGACTAGGCAGGTTGACCCTCAGAGATTTAGAACTGGTACGATTACAAAAGTTTTTCACTGATAAAGAAATTGAATGAGAATTGTATGTTTTTTTTGAGGTGCGATATCATCCAATAATATCTCTCGCTCTAGGGTGGAGCAAGAGGGCGTGTTAAACTTTTACTGATTAAAATCCACCTGTGTCTCTCTGTTGCCTTTCTCGTTCTAGGAGCGGGATATCTTTTTGTTGCCCGGCGCGTCTCCTGTAGCAGCGGCTGGGGCGTGAGGATATCCGTTCCTTCTTGGTTGCGGCTATCTTCTTCGCTAGCATTACTGCTTCGCAGGAGGCGAACGCTCCCCATTTCTTCTCGCTTCAGACCATGACCTGAACCAGGTACCAGCGCGAGAGGCCGCCGCCGCCGATTCCTGTTCCTGCGGTTAAACCTTGGAAAAACTAGTGCGAAATAATATTAGGTACCTTTGTTGCCAACAGGAGGAATATATACACAGACAACAGCTGTTTAAATTACATCACTTTAGCGTTGTGTGTTCAGTAGGTTTTAAATCAGCATTTTTATACCGCGGCGCCATTTGTGTTTGTATTTAAAAATGAACCTTGTTTTTAACTCCAATTTTGTTCTATCTGATCATAATTTAAACTTTTGTGGGTTTTTTTTTTGTGGGAAAATCATCTTATGACGAATCTCGCACTTGGGCGGAGCGAGAAACAGTGTCAGACTTTTACTGACTAAAAACCCACTCCTGTTCCTTCTTTGCCTTCGTCCCAGGGCCCCGGGTTTCACTTTAACATTACCCGTGGCCACAGTAGGCTTCGACCCTGCTGGGCCCCTACGATTGCTGACATCTCCCTGAGGGGCGCGTGGAACAGTACGCGCCGTTGACGACTTGGGCTCGGTCCGGACGGTTACCGGACGGTCGGACGGCGAGTCACCCATTGCGCGCTGTCCGCAAGCCCGGTACGGTGGCCGGAAATGGGATCGGGATGATGTATCCTAAACGGTCGGGATATAGACTTAAATTTTTATTTAAATTCTAATATTTTATCACTCAGCACCAGATTTATTTGTATCATCTTCTGAGGTCAAATGGCAATGAAATACTTATGTTTAGCCACATCCGGCTACGTGCGTACCAACTGGATATTGTGGGTTTGTTATTAACCACATTCCCAGTTTAACTACTACTACTGTTTTAGTAAATAAAACCTGCAAAATAACTTCTATTAGTCAGTGTAAGGGTCGGTTCACACCGGGCACGTCAGGCTCAGGCTGGCAGCCGCTCTCGGCCTCCCGACACCACACGCCGAGGCTCCTCTTGATCAGTTTAGTTTCTACATTTGTACTTCACTTTGAATCATGACCTGTTTTTTCTGACATGTGAATATTATAAGAACTCACTTTTTTTTTCTAGTGTTCATTATAATCCAAAAGTTTTAAGGATACGAGACGCTAAAAATAATTACGTTTTTTAATATTATTCCTTCTGGGCTCACTCTTGACTCGATCTTCATTATAATTATTATTTCTTACACAAGAATTATTCCCCTATCACGCAAACAAAATATTCATTGCAATAAAATATTAAGGCGTATATTAGTCCCTTGAACATCTGGCTGGAGTTAAATGCATACATACTCGTACTGCCGCATCCCCCCGCATAGAGCCCCGCTGACCTTTAAAAACATTTTCTTTGCAAAAATGGATTCATTTACATATGCTATGTATATTCTGAAGAACACTTAACTCTTGAAAAACGCTTAATTGTCGTTTTGTACACACGGGCGTACGAAATTTATTCGGCCGAAAATTTTGATCTTCGTTTTTCCTAGAAAAATCCAGAAAAAGTTATTTTTTATTTTTTTTGGTGATTTTACGTAAAAACGCATAATTACGTAATAACCTATATACGCGCGAGGAGTCAAAACCATTTTCTTTGCAAAATATGGATTGATTTACATATGCTATGTAAATTCTGAAGAACAGTTAACCAGCAATTTTTTTGTGTAAACATATTTCTAAACATCAAAGCCGTTTGAAAGGAGTAGGGAAAACAAAAGAAAAAATACAATGTTGTAATTTTTTTGCCAAACATCTATTTATATAAAAGCGAAATACCACTCACTGATTCACAGAAACTATAACACCTACAAACTTAAAATTTGGCAGGTAGGTTCCATACAGGGTGTAGACATCTGCTAAGAACGGATTTTCCGAAATTCACCCCCTAAGGGATTGAAACGGGGGTCTAAAGTTTGTATGGAGATACTGACTTTCACGCGGGTGAAGTCGCTGGCAGAAGCTAGTGTTATATATAAGGTGACTGGTAATTAGTGTACGATACTTAAACACATGATTGTGCTCATGATAACAAACAATTTTTATTATGGGAGCAAAGCCGAAATCGCGAAAAAAATATCAGCTGTTCAGTACATTAGGCAAACATAAAATGTACTGAACAGCTAATTTTTTTTCGCGATTTCAGGTTTGTTCCCATAGTAAAAGTTGTTGGTTATCATGAGCACAATCACGTGTTTATGTATCGTACACTAATTACCAGTCATCCTATACATATAACTAGTATAAATCAGTTATATATATTTTTTTTCAAATCTATAAACACAGCCGTTACCGAAGAGTAGGCTTCAGAAAATCACTGTTTTATGACACTAAATAGGAGCTAGGGCCTTAATTTTATTGACAGCGCAGTAGGCGCAGTGGCTATTAGTCGAGGTTGCGACGCCCACAAACCCGTGAGACTATAAATAATAATCAGTCCTCAGCTATAATGTTTCCGTTGACTCACACTTTCTCGCATCCGCTGTACAGTTATGTTATAGTAAAATGTAATGAACACCTTCGGACACACGTGAGTGAAGCCACGTGTTCTGTGTAGTATAGTTACGACACCTGGCGCCGTTTGTTTTGCATTCTTTAGTTACACAGGAAGCTTTGCAAGTTGTTGTAGAAACAGGAAATCATACTGCAATTAATACCTATATAAGCTAGTGCATTGATTTATAACTGTGTCAGAAGGATAAGAAATAAATGTAGGTTTTTTTTGACAGTTCGGTGTATGTCTGTCAGTCACTGGTGTTTATCTACGAAACTCAACAATATGTTGTCTTAGATATTTTTACAAATAGCAGCATGTGTTGTCCCACTGTTGGGCAACTGCTTCCTTCTGTCTGATTTTTACTGTTTATAGTAATTTTGAGCGAATATTTTTCACATCACCTTCTGTGCCCTCCGAGTCACCATTTACCCTAAGTAAGTAGATAAAGTGTTTCTTTTTAAACATCAAAATTCACGAAGATATTTGGAATAAGAACCACCCATTCGTTTTTGTATTCTGTTAAGAAGAGAGTCGTGTTTTACATTAAAACTTTAGTTAACTTCTTACGTTTTTATATTCTTAGTCTTTTTTTAAAAAAACACGCTAGTGAAAATACAATAAATTCTTAAAACAATTAGCACAAACATGTAGGCTATTGTAGCCCACTCCAATGTCCACGTCTTAACAAAATAATAACAGAAGTACAGAATATGTAGTTAGAGTTCACAGAATACTGAGTCTTCTGTAATAACTTCATTTTATCTTAAGTAATTTTATTTCAATGTAATTTATTTTATTTCCGTTTAATTCAATTCATTTAATTCCATTTAATTCAGTTTGTTTAATTCAATGCAATTTATTTTAATTCATTTTCAGTCATTTGAGTTCCATTTCATGAATTTCCATTTAATTCAATTCAATATATTGCGACTTTTCTTTTCCTTCATTGTTTTTTCTTTGACAAAACATCTCAAGTTTTTTTTAAACAACTGGTTAAACGAATGTCACGCAATGGGATTTTTCTTTACGATCTTAAAAACCACTCCTTATCCTCCATAACCAATAAAAACCCCATATTTATATACACAAAGAGACTCACTGTCAATGTCAACTGTGGCATAACTGAAACTAGATTAGTTTTTTATCTAGATCGGCCTATTTTTCACAGATGAGTGAATTCTGTTGGATACAGTCGCCCTCAATTTGAACTACGAAAATCGTCCTTATTGCTTCGTAATAAAGGTCTGACCACGACATTGTTATCTTTTTATACTTTGGCCGGTCATTTGGTTATCATCATCAGAATCTTACACCAGTCTTGGTAAGGGCTTTCAATTTTACCTGTCAAATTTTTTAGTTTGAGGAGAGAATTAGTTGTTTTGGTATCTATACTTATAATAAATCTGTAAGTAGAAGTTTTTAGTTGTGCGCGCAGGACGTAAAATGTACGAAATCGATGTTGATAACGTTTATACATTAAAATTGTGTTTAACTTGATATATTACTTAGGCTTTGTATCATCGCAATCGGTTGACTTTATCGAAAGATATTTGAATTTAAAGTGTTCAAGAAGTAAAATATCACCCCTTGACTGTCTGTCTACTACTGTCTCCTAACAGTCGACGTGTGACATTTTGTACGAAGTTCGCCAGGTCTGCTAGTACATAATAAATTAAACTTTGTATATTCCTACCTTTTTGGCATTCCGTACCTCAGTTAGCAAAAACTGCATAACCCATATAGATCACTTTGTTTTCCATCTGTCAAGACCCTTTTTCTCACTAAGGTCTACTGCCCCTTGGAGCAGCGAATCAAAATGAAAAAATCTAACTTCTAAGTCAACACAATCTAAAAATAAGGCCGTTTATGCTCTGTGATGGCAAAAATTTGACGCTTGCGGACCACCAAGCGTACGGCGATGCACCACCGGTACATGGTGGACATCCCACCTATACGCACAAAACGTTTTGGGAACACATTCATAGTGCGTACAGCTAAGGAGTGAAATTCTCTGCCGGAGTATGTTTCCTGATAGCTACAACCTAGGGATCTTTAAGTCAAGAGTGAATAGGTTACTTCTAGGTAAGCGCGCTCCATCGTCGACCGCATCGTCGCTTTCTATCTCATCAGATGAGTTAGCGGTCAAGCGTGAACCTATCAATAATAAAAATAAAAAAATCAAACTCAAAGGGTAGGTACTCCGCGTTAAAAGAATAAATAGAATAAAATTTATTCGACACAGGCAATACAATACAATGGCAATAACACAAAATAAAAAAAAAACCCCAGGTCCACTTACCTAGACCTATCTTAAAAAGCAAGAAGCAAGGTCTCATAGAATAAATAAAGAAAAAAATAGTAGTACTATGCGTTCCAAATAAGAATAGGAAAGTCAATAACCTCGATCTGTCAAATGTTGATTGAAAAATACTGTTTGCAAAGAACTCTTCATGCAACAAAAGGTACAAAGGCGGACTTAATGCCTTAGGCATTCTCTACCAGTCAACCTAGGGTAGTGGAGAGACTATTTATTATTATGGCAGGTGCATAAAAAAAAGAAAATATTATTTAGACAACAAGTATTACAAAATTACAAAAACTGACTGATAGACTGAGTTTTAGTTAAATCTAGGTGAATAATTTAATATACCTAGTAAGTAATTAAATAATTAAATATAGGTCAGTGTTTAATCTAAATTAGCTAAATATATTGTTCAAGTCATAATTTGTTTAAAAAAAGAAACTATTTTCTTATTTTCATTGTTAGGAACAATTCGCTTTCTTCTTCCATTTGCCATTACTCAGACACTTCACACAGTGACGCACAGATGAGCAAAATTTAAGAACTGGATTCTGATTAAACTTTTTTCATTCATGATTCGTAAATAAAAACATAATTTTAAAAATTTCTTGTTTTGCTCACTCTACCCAACTTTTTTGATTTGACAGCTATGACGTCACAATATGGCGTAAAAATCAATCCTATTCTAAATTGGAACGCATTGTAGGTACCTATTTTGCGATTGGGAAAAATCTTCGAAACTCGATTCGCAAATCGAACTATTTACATAAGTAAATTTATAGAACCCTCTGTGCGCGGGTGCGATTTGCACTTGACCAGGTGTTTTTTTGTAGATTGTAAATCATCAAATAACTTCTCCAGAGGGCTTAGCCAAGTTGATAACCTACAATCGATAACGTTAGTAGAAAACTTCAAAGGTATGGGAATGACGTCATCTCAATGCTCAGTCACGTGGTCAGAACAAAGGAATCGGAAGCGTTGTCGACTCGAGGCGATCGACGAAAGAGAATCGAAACGAAACGGTCGTAACTTGGCTGGTGGTCAATCATCAAAATAATGTCTTCTAAGGTGGGCGAGAGGGCGTATCGACAGACTTTTACTAACTAAAACCCACCTTTGTTTCTTCTGTCGCCCTTTGCGTTCCAAGACCGCGGTGACTCTACCTGACGATATTAAACATATTATTCAAAACAATATTGTTCTTAAACTTGAATACCCAATCTGAGATAATTTACGATGTGTAGCTACGTAATCAATAATCTACTTTAGTGCTACAAAGTTTAAGTTGATTTCTGATTGACCATTTGTAGTAAAATCAATAATAATGCAATGACATTTTAGTTGCCTGTAAATAAGTGATGACATTTGTAAACCACAAACAGCTTCGTAGGCAGTAATTGTACTGCTATTCTGTGGTTTTTAGCTATTGTTTAGTTAGTTAACAAATGTGTAATCATTACCTAGACATATTGCTGTTTAAATGAGTTAGGTTTACAGTATAATTCTTTTCCCCTCGCGCGCCGACTGTACATTCGTCAAGTACAACTTGAATGACCTTGAAAAACGCTTAATCGTCGTACTGTACACACGGGTGTACGAACTTTATTCGGCCGAAAATGTGTCTCTAATATCTTCGTTTTTCCTGGAAAAAACCAGAAAAGATCATTTTATCTTTTTTTTTTTTCTTGATTTAACTAAAAAACCCGCAATTATCGAGTTAATGTGGAAAATCATCCAATGATTTCTCCCACTCTAGGCGGGAGGTGTGTCAGACTTTTACTGAGCAAAACCGCACCTGTGTCCTTCAGTTGCCCTTTGCGTTCTAGGACCACGAGTTTCCATTTTAAATATTCCCCTGCGGTCGCAGCGGCCATCGGCGGAGCAGCCTCCTTCGCTAGCATTACTGCTTCACAGAAAGAGGTGAGCGCCTTCCATTTTCTCTCACTCCGGGTGGTCTGCACAATGGTGACACCCGAGTGTTTCTTCCGCCTGAACTAGCCCTAGAACGTATAGGGAAAAAAGGAGGTGGACTGTAGTCAATAAAAGTCTGACACGCCTTCTCACTCCACCTAAGAGTGGGGGATGTCGTTTGATGACTTCCCACCAAAAAAAAACTCTTAGTGTAATTGTTAGTTTTGTCTTGACTCATAGGAACACCAAGACTTAGTTTAAGACATGTTTTTGTCTGTCTCTTTATTACGTTCCATACGAGCGAAGCTACGTGAAGAGGCTAGTTATTCAATATCAGCTCTATTGGCACAGGAGCTGAGTGATTGGTTACCATAAGTGTCGCAGGTTCGATTTCCTGCACTAATTGAAATAATAATAATAATAAGTACAGCCTAGTGGATTCTGAGGTACCGTATTACAAGTATGTGCCCGACCCAGTTCTCGAAAATGACCATATGTCACGTTGTACTGGGATCGGTCTATCATCACTGACAGGACTATTGTAGCCAATAAGCCGGATATAGTGGTGATAGACCGATTAGCGCGCCGTGCAATGATAGTCGATGTCACTATCCCACATGACGAGAATCTCGTGAAAGCTGAGAAAGAGAAACAAATCAAATATCTCGACTTAGCACACGAGGTTATCGACATGTGGAATGTGGACTCGGCTGTCATTGTGCCGATTGTTGTGACTGCCAATGGCCTTATAACCAAAAGCTTCGACGACCATCTGTCGAAGCTGTCGTTACGCGGTTGGATCAAGGGCCTGATACAGAAGGCAGTACTCCTTGATACGGCTCGGATTGTGAGGAGGTTCCTGTCTCTGGAGCCCTAACCACCGGTAGCTTGGACCCTGCTCCCGACACCGGCGGACCACTATTTTTTATACTTTTAAATGTTTTTTTATATGTGTTTTTAAGAAATATTTAAAAATATATAAAATATGTATAGAAAATAAATAAAGAGAATAATAATAATATTCCACAGTTTCAAATATCATAAAACTCCAGCAGTTTAAAGAAACTATAGTCGTTAGTGGATATGAAATAAACCGGAAATTATTTACGACAGTAAGTATCTCCATCTATTTTATAGAAACCACATTACTTAAGCGATATTCTTCGAATAACAAGTTTATTAAATATCCGGTTTTGATTCCACGAAATTGACTCACAGCAAAAAGGCAGCAAAATAATAATCAAAGGTAAAATTCTTTTTAATAACACGAAATCCAAACATAGTTTTAAAGGTTGTTGAAAGATTTGCATACCATATTTGTAAGTATATGTATAATGTCCCCTGGCACAACATAGCACTCTATTCATTTATATATATAAAAGGAGAAACTGACTGACATTCATATCAAAGCATAACCGAAATTACTTGGACTAGGAGTGTGAAATTTTACACAAAGTTTCTTTTTATGACGTAGGCGAGCACTGAGAGATTTTCCAAAAATCTTGCACTAAAGGTATGAAACAGGTGGAGAAACTGACTGAAAATGAATTGAGGGTGAAGCCACTGGAAAAGGCTAGTCAAACATAGATGTGTATTTCTTTACCTATGTTAACGAATAAATAAAATACAATACAATACGAAAACGTAATGGAAACTAAAAGGTAGTTCATCGTTGCTATGCAGAACTGATCTGTAAAGTTATTGTCACCTCGCTTCGTTTCGCTTCCGCATCACCCGTCTGGTAACTATCCAGACCAAGCCAAAGTCGACGGCGCGTAGTGTTCCACGCGCGCCTTAAAGACATGTCAGCAGAACCGTAGGGGCTCAGCAGGGCCGAAGCCTACTGGGGCCATGGGCTGACTTCCGAGAAGGAAACTCAGGGTCCTGGAACGAAAGGCAAAGAAGGAACATATGTGTGGTTTTATTGGGTAAAAGTTTTATTGGTAAATCGGTTGCGAACTCAGGTAGGCCGCTGCAAACACAACTTGGCAAAATGGGGTTTTATAGACCCGTCGGATACTCAATGTGAGTGCGGTGCTCCTGTTCAAAACATGAGCCACATACTGGAATGCCCCAAGTGCCCATACACCTGCACTTTGGAGGATTTGATGAGTGCTACCGATGCTGCTATTAATGTAGCCACCTATTGGGCCCAAACAGTTTGACGAGTTTACCATCGAATCGATAAGAAGAAGAAGGGTAAAAGTTTGATACTAATAATAATAAAGTACGTGAGCATATTCGGAAGAAGTTGGCAGTAGTATCATCACAGCGCTAATATTTCTCAATCACCTATTTGGACCAAGTTAATAGGTAATTAAGCGCCTATACTATTTGTGTATTTACTTTATTCATTTGTATAATTCTACGGTAAGGTATGTGTTTTTTGTATTTACCTTTTTTATTTGCACCTACCATTACTTTTCTCTCTCCCCAAAGGTCTGTCTGGCATCCATCGGATTCACGTGACCCTTATCAGGTCATCGGTCCCGCTTGTGGGAGGCCGTCCAACGCTGCGTCTTGCGGTGTACGGTAGCCACTCCAGAACCTTTCGGCTCCAGCGCCCATCTGTTTTGCGAGCAATGTGCCCTGCCCACTGCCACATTCTTCGGGCTATGTCGGCAACCTTGGTTCCTGCAGATATCTTCATTCCTGACTTATTAATACCTGATTTAATTAGATAATTACTTAATTAATTAATGACGAGGTAGAATCCCAGTTATAATTTAGTTTTATTACATTGCTACGCAGAATTTGACTCATAATCTGATTAAATTAGTGACTAGCTGACTGACTCATGCCTACACAACTCGGAATCTAAAACAATATGGAAATGGTTTTAAGAAATTAATAATATATCACGCTTTTAATCTCTAAAGGGGTAGGCAGACACGTTTAAAAGGAAAACCGACATTTTCACAGGTATGTTTGTATTTCGTGTGGGAGGTAGGCAGCCTGTTGCCATAAATCATTTACAAATGTAGACTTCAGATTTTTTGTTAAGTTAAAAATCATCCAATGTCTTCTGGCGCTCTAGGGTAGAGCGGGAATGCGTGTCAGATTATGTTATTACGGTACGTCCTAGAAAAAAAAAATTCGAAGACATGTGAAATCCACCAACCTGCACCTAGATTTCGCATTTCGCATTCCCTCTCCCAGAGAGGAGGCCCGAGTCCCAGCAGTGGGAACATTAAAAGGCTGATTAAGCTTATACTCACCTTGGGAGCTTTAATTAAAACGATTGTAAAGCATTAACATTCTTTTTTATTCCTTTTCCGATAAAAAGTTGTATTTTCTGAAGAAAGATTAATTTTAAATACTCATTAAAATTAATCTTTCTTCAGAAAATACACCTTTTCTATGGGACAGCCACGAGTCGCGGGAAAAGTACAAAATTCTGGAAAAAAACCCTTTGTTTGTTTGTCATACCAATGTTATAAGAATTACGTCTAATAACTCATACATATTTGCACGTAGACTTACTTAAATAGTCAATAGTCACGTAGTAACTACGGGTGATATTCGCACAGCAGAGAGTTCCGTGTCACCTGAGCTAGGAGGCACGTGTCAAAATACACGTGCTCATCTGATCAGGCTGGTTCGACAGGTCGCTATACTTTCATTAATAATTCGAGAAAATTTCAATTCTTTGTTTCATTCAAGTTTCGACTTTAGCTTTGTGTATCTAAGGTTATTTTTTTAGTGAACGTTTATATTGAGAAGGCTTTTAAAAAAAATATAGGTAAGAAATAGCAGTTGTTAGACGTTAAGCAACCGTTGGAGTTTTGGCGGGATATTTGCGAGTGGAGTTTTGTGGTTGTTTTCATCATCATTATCATCATCATCATCAACATTTCAGCCGAAGGACGTCCACTGTTGGACATAGGCTTCTTCCAAGTGTCGCCATAATGACAGGTCCTGTGCGTCTCGCGTCCATCGGATTCGCGCGACCCTCACCAGGTTATCGGTCCACCTTGTAGGAGGCCTTCCAACGCTGCGTCTTCTGGTACGTGGTCGCCACTCCAGAACCTTTCGTACCCATCTGAGCAATGTGCCCTGCCCCAGTGCCACGTAAGTTTGGCGATTCTTCGGGCTATATCGGAAACTTTAATTCTCCTGCGGATATCATCATTTCTGATGTGATCACGCAAGGAAACTCCGAGCATAGCCCTCTTGATCGCCCTTTGGGTGGCTGAATTGATTCCTAGTAGATATTTTGTTGTAAAATTAGTGTAGTTTTGTATCTCAAGTGTCTACTAACTGTACAATATGTGGAATCATTGAAACAACCACGATCTCGGTTAAAATCTTGCCGAGAGCAGAGCTTGCCGAGAAGGTTAACTCGAAGAAAATGGACCAAATACTGCAAAATATTGGAATATGCTTAACTGTATCAAAAACTAAATAATGTACTTTCTGAACTTAACACTATTTTGACTGGCTAAATGCTTTTGTGACGCCATAGAGACGCCGTAGGATGCGCTGTAAGAGGCTACGCTAATCTACGTTTGCACACGCATAGGTACATGCGTAGCATGACCATGGCGAGCGGTGGACGATCCCGCCTACAACTTCATACAAAGCGAAGCTGCCACGTGTGCAGTTTAGCCGTGGGTTGCTATGGAGCGGTGCCATAAGGTTGATCTTAATAAACCAGTCTTTATAACCACTAGAAGCTGTAACTACGTCATCAGATGATAATGATGTCATAGTTTACACGCCTAAGTAGAGGTGTGGCTAGACCTCCGCTTTACTAATGGTAGGTTTCTTACAACATGTGGCGAGACCTTTAGCGCCTATTACACCACTCGATATTCAGACAGTCTTAGTCTATTTTTTCATTCCTTTACACGACATTGGTGTAAGTTACTCTTTTTCTTGTGTGACGCTACATAGACTAAGACTGTCTGAATATCGAGTGATGAAATAGGCGCCTAAGTCTTTTCTTTATTATGGATTGGCTCGCGTTTTACCACTATCTCACCTGCCCCCTAGCCAAGTTACAACCGTTTCGCTTCGATTCTCTTTTTTTGTCGATCGCCTCGAGTAGGCCACGCCTCCGATTACTTTATTCTGATGTCATCTTAACGCTCAGTCACGTGGTCAGAACAAAGGAATAGAAGGCGTGGTCGACTCGAGGCAATCAACGAAAAGATAATTGAAACAAAACGGTTGTAACTTGGCTAGGGGGGCTGATGCGGTAAGCGGTGACGTGGTCGACGATACAGCACGCTTGCCTAAAAGTAATCTATTCACTCTTGAATTAAAGACCGCTAGGTTGTAGCGATCAGGACATACAGACTCCGGTAGGGAATTCCACCCTTTTTTTTTTTTTTTTTAATTCATATAAACCAGTGCTTGACTGCGAACCCACCTGATGGTAAGCAGCGATGCAATCATTGATGGTGAGGCGCACTAGTTTATTAAGAGCCTATTCACTCTAGCCTTGAAGACACCTAAATTATAGTTGGACTCGTTAGCTGTACCTTGTACTATTACATAATATCTGTGGCTGTACGCACAATAAATGTGTTCCCAAAACGTTTTGAACATATGGGTGGGATATCCACCATTTCTTTCTAATTTCGGATTGCTATTAAGAATTTTCACTCAGAAAATAGAATAGTATATCTTTCATTACTTAAAGACCATGCCCAGTACCCTACAATCAAAGAAAACATCGCTATGCTTCTTCAATTTATCATAAAGTTTTGTAGCATAAACAAAAGCGTATTTAGTTAAACAGAAAGTTATAATAAACAGCGTGCAACGAGTAGTTTTACCATAACAAATATTTACTATACAAAGTTCTCAAAAGCTCCACACTTTTACTTTCAACCAACTCATAGCACCACCAATGGTGTCGTAAGCCCAAACAGTGAAAGGGCCCAAAAAGTACCTCGAACACATACTTATAAGCGCTTTTAACCTTGAGCTACACAACAATAAAAACTGGTTTTCTGTTGGCTCCATAGAGTACACATTTCGAAGATATTTGCCAATAAACGAAGGAACCAGAATAAGTTGAAATGTGAAGAATTTATGGATTTTAAATCTACAGTAATCGGAGCTGCTCTATGTTAAAGTTTTTAAGCTTTATAAATCTAAACTTATTCGAAAATTAAAATAGTCATACCTACCTGCTGTGTATATTTTTTAAAGGTATCATATTTTCAGTCACTAAATAAAGAAATAAAAACCCTTAAGAACTATAAAATATGGGGTCAAGAAACTCCTCCGCATCGTTGGCGACTGATAGTGTACCCAAAGAATTGGAGGCATTGCCACACGGTGTGGCAATGCTTACTCTCAGTCCAAGGTTAACCGTGATTTAATATAATGGCACATTGAAATATGGTTCAAATTCAAATTACTGGCATACGAATTTTTTAGGCAAACATTAGTGAATGTCAAAGCAGACTAATAATTACGAACACTATTTCACTTCACCGTGCCGATACTTCGACAATTAGAGCGGCCGTAGATACAGTGCGCCACGAAGGCACAGGTGGGACTAGGTGGATCGAGTCTCATTAAATACCTAGTCCCTGGATTTTTTCTCGTATAAATGCACCATCTCTGTTAAGCAGGCAGTTATAAGCCCCATATCTTCTTCTGGAATCGATGGTTTTCTTTTCTCTTAAAGTTTTTGGGTTTAATAGGTCGTTTATAGCACGTAGTCCTCTAAATTGCAGATGTAAGAACACTTTGAGCACTCTAAGAAGTGGGCCATCGTCTGATCAGGAGCGCCGCACTCACATTGAGTGTCGGAGGGGCTATAATCCCCATTTTGCCAGGTTGTGTTTGCAATGGCTAGCCCCATATGTAATGGCGGACAGAATATAAGTGTGGGTGTAGTATTGCATACTCCTTTGTGTGAAACAGAAGTGATGTTATGAGTATCTGTACCTCTAATACTATGATGTGTCAAGTTATACTGCTTGTGTATACGTGGTTTCAAAGCAGTTTAAGTTATTTTATCGTTTGCACACAACCAGGTGTGCTTTAGTCATGCTTCTCAGAAAGGAATTTGTCATCTGTTGTTGAAAATATTGTTCTTAAGTCTTCAAGAAGATTCCTTTATGGTGATATTTGAGAATAGCCCTTCTTCTTGCTCATCTTCATTGCAGACAGCAGAAGTCAGTGAAATAGCCGCTCTATGTTGAATACTGTGTGTATTTTTTTTTTGTTTGAAAGGAGTGTTGTCCAATACTAGAAATTAATCTTGAGTCGTTGGTATTAGTTGTATCTGGTAAGACTGGAAACCGAGTCCAACATTGTTGATAAAATTAGCAGATTGTGCTTTCGGAATAAGTTCACTGCTCGACCAGATTTTTGCCTCTCGCCTCCATGGGATTCTTGTAGGGTTCTATAAAGCTTTGACGAAATAAAATACTATGAACATTTTGCTCGAGCTGGTAGGGACATTATGTAGGTAACAGGTTGCTGACTATCCCCGCTTTGGTGGAGCACCACCGTGTCCTCGTGAAGGCGATAACGACCTCTCGTGAAAAGGCTTAGGATTGACCTGCTCCAGTAAGCACTACAACTGTTGTCTTATTTTTTTTTTGTTTTTATTTTCAATTGTACTTTTTATTATTATTATTTTTTACAATTTGGTATTGTAGATTATTTTTATTTTGCAATTTCACATTTTTTTTCTATTAATTTTTGACATCAATGTTTACTTTACTAAGTATTACATTTTGTAAACTATATTTCCATCTCAGACAAATCTGCATGGTTCTCATGTGATTTGACCATTACATATTTACTGTATGGACAAAAAAAAAGTTGACGTGTAAAAGTGTTTTTTTAAACCTATTTACAAAATAAATATCATTTCAATCATGTTGTATCGTTTCATCAATGAAGGATATGATCCGTGAGGAACCTATATTCTTACCCCCTAGCTGCCGCCACAGGAGACGAGCAAGCCTGAGTCGACAGCGCGTGTTCCACGTGTAAATCAAAGAAATATCACCAAAACCGTATTCAGTAAAGTTGATGTCTGCCAGGGCTACGGGATTATTCGAGAGTCCCCGTCGTCCTAAACGTAAAGAGCAAATGAAGGAACATAGGTTATAAGGAACCTATGTGCCTACCCATAGCCCCGCCCGAGGGCGGGAGATGTCATTTAGATGATTTCTCACCTAAAAAAAGGTAGGTTTTAATCCGTAAAATTCTAAAATCCTAATCCAAAAGAATAAAAAATTCTAATCCTAGTGCGGGATAAGTCATTTGATGTTTTTCCTCCATAAACAATAAAAAGTGGTTGATGACTATGAAGATGGTAGGTACATGTATTTGGGTATCACCATTTGGATAATATTATCAAGAGACTAAAAATCTTAGTGTTTGTACAATGTGGTAGTTACTTCCTCAGGAGAAGGTAGGGAGAGACATCCGCGTATAGCATAATGCTGAGACATAAGTGAGAGAGAGAACCACAGCGCTATTAAAAATATCTTAGTCCTAAAATTATTAGAGTGTGTCTCAATATATTATTACTTTAGCAAGTCGCAAGACCGGTTAGAGGTCAACGTCTAGTAAACGTGTAGATTCGTTGAGTCGAAAATACGTTGGCGTATTTCGCGCCTAAAATGATAATTCGGTTCGTTGGTCTCTGAACGGATGCCTTAGTAACAAAATGAAAAACTTCGGAACACAATCATAAGAGGTATTTTCTTCTACATGATATAAGTGCTTAAACCTGTTATTTTCTGCCATTTCCTCCACTCGAGTTAACGTTATTTTTTTGAAGGCGGGAAAAATGAGTGATAACGCCTAAACGCTCGGTTGGCGTTCGGTTAATTCCGTCGCTCACTCGAATATTTCCGAATACAAATATTATAAAGACGAAAGTTTGTGAGTTCGGTACGAACGGTTTAACAAATTTCGATGAAATTTGGTACACGGATAGGCCATATCCTGAAATACCACATATCTCTTTTTTATCCCGGAAGTAATAGATGTTCCATTAGGATAATTGTTTACTATTACGTGGATAAAGGCGCTGGTAGCAGTTACTAATCAAATGAAACTTATTCCGCTCTGGGTGGAGCGAAAGGAATCAGGTATTATTGACTAAAACCCACCTGTGTTCCTGCGTTCTAAGTTTTCTGGGACTCTTTCGAACAATCCTGCTGCCTATTTTGACACTAATCTATTGTTTAGAAAATAAAGACCATTTCTTTTGGTGACCGTTGAATGGTTTGGACTCCAAACCACTCTTTCTCCAAACTTTGGAGAAAGTTTCGTAAAAAAATACTTCAAATATGGGTTTATTTATTTATTTAAATTTCTCGTACAGTAGTGGTACATAGGCGGACTTAATACAACAAGTCATTCTCTACCAGTCAACCTTTTGGATAAAAAACACTACACATTGGTAGGTGCGCAAAATAAATAATACAGATATTTCAAATAGAATGAAGTATCACTATATTAAATTGCTTATAATAATAAAGAGAGGTTTATTTTAAGAGGAACAACGGAAAGGGATATACTTGGAGTTTCCGTAGATAATCCCGACTAATTCTGATGCATACATGACATACTTGCCGAAATTAACCGATTGAAACCCGATAATCTAGCAACCCGGCGGTCATCCTTCACCCATCCATAAGGTAGATACTTTAATCTGAAAGAAAGAAAGAAAGAAAGAAAACATTTTATTGCGGAACAAGGCGCAAATTTATAAATAACAAATTATAATCTGCATCGTAAATGCAAAATAAATTTGCACAGCCTCTCAGTCACTAAGTAATTACTTTGATAAAGGAAATGATTATCTGGCCATCCACTTGTGGGGTTATCAGTAAGATTATAGCACAAAAATGTTAAGTACCAACCACAGGGCTCTTATCGATGATATTTGCCCTGAACCCGCGCAACCTTTAGAGTTCTGTGCAGTTGTTAGTTCCATGCATTTTAATCGTTGGAAGGTTATCAAAATGAAATGTATCGTCTTTATGATGAGGTTTAAGAACCGGTTGATTTTAGCTATTAAGATTAACATATTATGATGGAAGACGCGGAATCTATAGTCTAGTCGAAACTATAGGCTCCGCGAAACTATAGATGTGAAGTACCATGGAGCATTTTTAATAGGTGACATTTTTATTTTTTGACATTACGAGCATAGCAGTTGAGAGTTTGTCATGCTCACTCAAATGTCTCGCTGATGGTGGCACGTGTTATTGGGTCATTCGGTTCCCTTCAAAATGGTTGAGCTGAGTGGGGCTGATGCATGCGTCATGCTCGTGAACGGGTGCCGTCAGTTGAGTCTGGTCATCTCTTAGCTGCCAATGGCTTAATTCAATTTCTATCTTTTGATTAGTTTTATTTTTATTACTTATCTACATTGTGCCCACATAATAGAAGCAACAAGAAATATGTAACCAAGTATATATATGTAACTCACAATATAATTTAAAAGAGTGTCCATGGAGTTTCTTGTACGTTCTTCTCCATAGAGATCTACGCTTTGGAACGTGTAATTTAACTTCACTTTTTTTTTGGACTGACCTACATTTGACTATTCAAAAGTACCTGTAAATGGTCTATTTGAAATAAATGATTTTGACTTTGACTTTGACTCTATAGCTTCAAAATCAAGAACTCTGTAGGATTATAATGTATACAAAAACACACACACAAAATAACTACACATTATTTGCTTTGCCTTGGTGGGGTGCAGTAAGTAAAAGTCTGACATGCCTTCTTGCTAGACCTTAGAGCAAGACATGTCATTAGATGATTTACCATCTTTAAATAAATCATAATACGGGAGTAATGTCTATCATTGCCCCACGTTTTTAGGGTTCCGTAGCCAAATGGTAAAAAACGGAAACCTTATAGATTCGTCATGTGTCTGTCTGTCCGTCCGTATGTCACAGCCACTTTTTTCCGAAAGTATAATACTGTTGAAACTTGGTAAGTAAATGTATTCTGTGAACCGCATTAAGATTTTCACACAAAAATAGAAGAAAAACAATAAATTTTGGGGTTCCCCATACTTAGAACTGAAACTCAAAAATTTTTTTTTCATCAACCCATACGTGTGGGGTATCTATGGATAGGTCTTTAAAAATGATATTGAGGTTTCTAATATCATTTTTATTTAAACTGAATAGTTTGCGCGAGAGACACTTCCAAAGTGCTAAAATGTGTGCCCCCCCTCCCCCCCGTAACTTCTAAAATAAGAGAATGATAAAACTAAAAAAAATATATGATGTACATTACTATGCAAACTTCCACCGAAAATTGGTTTGAATGAGATCTAGTAAGTTTTTTTTAATACGTCATAAATCGTAAACCGCAATTTACCTTTCAAGTTTGTACGGAACCCCTTAGTGCGCGAGTCCGACTCGCCCAGTTTTTCTGTATATGCCTGATATGCTAGAGGACGTTTGATGTTTAAAGATATACATATATATAATTTTCCTAATCTTTATGTTTACTAATTTAAACTAGTATTTGACTGCGATCAGTAGTAGGGACTAGCACCGACTGCGAAATCATCGAGGAACCATTTTTTTAAACGTATTATACTAGTGCTTGACACGTCCCCCCCCCCCCCCTGGTAAGCAGTGATGCTGAAGCGTACTAGTTTATTAAGAGCCTATTCACTCTAGCTTTAAAGATACCTAAATTATAATCGGACGGGAAAACCGCAGTAAGCAAATTGTTCCAGTCCTTCGATGTACGTGATATTAACGATGAGGCGAAACGTAGTTTTTATATTTACTTTATTTACATTGTTCTCACATGATAGTAGTGTCAAAAACATGTAACCGAGATATTTGTAATACATAACATGATTGAAAAGTGTCCATAGAGTTTCTTGCACATTCTTCTCCATAGAGAAATGTTCGCTTGGGAATGTGCAATAAGCATAATTTTTTTTTCTGACTGACTGACTTTTTGCATTTCAAAAGTGCCAATTGTTTATTTGAAATAAAATGCTTTGAATCTCAGATTTTTTATAAAGCAACAAGAACCAGTTATTGTTTAGACACTCATGTATAATACTAGTCAATTAAGCCAACCAACCAACCATAATCAAAAATGTTCTGATACCCTTTAAACGACCGTTATAGCGGGCGGTGTGAACTTGAAACACATTTTTTACCCAAACGATGAAGAAACATAATGTCACGTATTGATGTTCTTTTTTGTTGTTCACAAAAAGGGGCAAAGGACAGACCGCGATACGGCCTAGTTCCTCGATGCCGTTGAGGCTACACTAACACAACTGTATCAATTTGCACCCGAATGATTGACTAGCTGTTGATTCGTTCTTTTGAATTTTAAAATGAGGTTTTAATCAAAGAAAGTACTATTTTACTAAGCTTTATAGGTTTAAATGATAAATGATATTTATTTTGTAAATAGGTTTAAAAAAACACTTTTACACGTCAATTTTTTTTTTTTCGTCATTTTTAAACTAGATGAGGCCGGTGTTTCCTAGCTGACTACCCTGAGAAGAAACACCGAAACAAACTCAGGGGTCAAAGTCTATTTTAAAGTCCATACAGTAAATATGTAATGGTCATATCACATGAGAACCATGCAGATTTGTCTGAAATGGTCTTTTGAAGAAAGAACCTTACAGATTTGAGTGGACCTGTCCAGTCAGTGCAAGCATTTGTCAGTATTCGTAAAGCTCAACTCAGGACTACTAAGGAGCTCAACTACTTGACGAACAATACCAAGGAAAGGACATTTGGGTAGGCCGCAGAAAATACTCAAATTGCCAGACATACGTTAAAATTACTGAAAAGGAAAAAAAAAGCAATCAACATAGTCCTCACGTTCACAATAATAAAAAGAAAAATATTGTTTACAATACTAAGTAAACATTGATGTCAAAAATTAATAGAGAAAGAGAAAAAAAAAGTCAAATTGCAAAATAAAAATAATCTACAATATCAAATTGTAATAAATAATAATAATAATAAAAAGCAAAATTGAAATTAAAAACAAAAGAAAAAAAAAATAATAAGACAACAGTTGCAGTGCGTACTGGAGCAGGTCAATCCCAAGCCTTTTGGTCCTCAACATAGTCCTTTATAGTGTAAAAAGCCTTTTGGCAAAGTTTTCGCTTTACAAATAATTTGAATTTATTAAGGCTTAGTTGTCGAATATGACTAGGAAGTTTATTATAGAAGTGTATGCATTGGCATCTAAATGAGCCCCCTATTTTTTTCAGCCTGGTTGTAGGAACCACAAATTTGTGTTTGTTCCTAGTATTAAAATTATGAACATCACTGTATTTTTTCTTTTGTTTTGTTTGAAGGTACATTTAGAAACTCACGCCTGTTTCCTATGGAGGTAGGCAGAAGTTACAGAATGCAGAATTTCACCTGTTCCAATTTTTTTTCTTGAGGTGGAAAATTATCAAATAACTTCACACGTTCAGGATGGAGCGAAAGGGCGTGTTAGACTTTTACTGACTAAAACCCATATGTGTTCCTTTAGTTCTTCTATATTATAATTAACGTTTGTTCCATCATCAGCCCTAGGTCTAGTGGAGACGTACGGCGTTGGACCGGATGGTTGGTACGTATTTGTTGGATGGTGGACATCCCACCAATACGTACAAAGCGATTTGGGAATTCATTCATTGTGCATACAGCGAAGGATATTCCATGCCGGAGTCTATGTTTCCTGATAGAAACAAGAAGAAAGAAAGAAAGAAAAGAAAAGAAAGAAAAAGATAGCTACAATTTAGGGGTCTTTAAGTTAAGAGTGTATAGGTTACTTTTAGGTAAGCGTGCTCCATCGTCGGCAAACGCGAGCCTATCCAAGCGCCAACCTTGCCGTCAAATTCCTAATTCTTTCAAACCACTTGAAGGCCTTTTGCTTGTAACATTTCCATATGAAGAATTAAAGGGATTCTTATACCAAACTACAAACACAAAGCAACTATTAACTAACCATGAAGCAGCTGGTAACTCATCAAATCGGCCAGTAAACTCGAAGGCTCCTAAGCTGCCGAGGTCACACAACGACACACTTCTACACAATGCCTCCGTCACTCCAAGTAACATTACGCGTAATGTTCGCGTAATTACACTTTGTTTGCGCACGCGCAGGTACTGTCGACTACACGACAGTGGGGTTTGCAGCTGGCCCCTTGTCTTACGGAGTTTTTAATAGAATAAGCAGTCAGGTTATAGTGGTTTTGTTACCACCACCATGCGGCCTACTACTGGTGGTACATAGGCGCGCAAAATGCGGTTAGGTGATAAAGTTGAATAAAATAGACACTATAATTAATGAATTGGTACCTACATCACAGTCGTAACAACAAACCTGTTCTGAGAAGAGTACAGCTGGGGTATACATACCTAGATGGCCGTCTAAAAATCCACCTGTGTCCTTCAGTGCCTTTTTGCGTTCTAGGGCCACGCTTACTCTTTCAAATGTACCAGCAGCTCTAGCAGGAATCGGCTGTATTGGGTCCCTTCAGTTTTGCTGATGTCTCTTTGAGGCGCGCGTGGAAAAGTACACGCCGTCAACTTATTCTTGGTCTTTACCGGACAGAGAGTTATCCATTGCTCATCGTCTGTAAGCCCGTGTCTAAGGTGGCCAGAAATCGGCCCTGCTACTCCCAATATCCGAGGTTCTTCAACATAGTTGGAGTCAGCTTCCAACCTATACGACTACAGCAGGATACTCTCTCTCACAAACCGGTTACAAGGTAACACTGGTAAGACTGGTTTCAGATTTCCTGGCTACTGACTGTCCGTAATTACTGTTAAAGTTCTTCAAATGACCCTCTCCGTATGTTCACTACTACGTCCTTACCGGACGAACGGACGGCGAGCTAACTCATTGCTCGCCGTCCGCAAGCTGGTGCCTACGGCGGAACCTACTCTGTCGCTCGCATTATTGCTTCGCAGAAGGAAGCGACCGTTTCCTATTTCCTCACGCCCCAGACATTGCCAGTAATCCAGACTCCAAGCTGCAGCTGAGATGTATTAGATGAGAAATCAGTAGGTATAATAGTAGCGCTTCCGACGGTCGAGGAAGCATTTTATAGTAAGTAATAGGTAGATGAAATAATGACTACAACTAAATGTTTTATGAATGAAATGTGACTAATATGTCCTCAATGGGTTCTGATGACTGCATTCATTTATTTTTGATTACTTTGTTAATTAGTTTATCAATGCGATGACTGTGTTTGTTACGATGTTGTGGAAGTTTTAACGGTAATTTGTATTATAACTTTACAAGCATAATAGTTTATGAATGTATTGACGAGGAATTGGAACCTGCATTCTGCAGTTCTGCATTATGTGATATTTAAGGAAATAATTTGCATTTCGGGGAGTGTGCATTGGAATTGCACAACTTCCACCAAGTCCGTTCCATCATCGGACCACTAGACGTATTTATTTATTTATTTAAACTTCATGTACAGTAGTGGTACATAGGCGGACTTAATGCAACAAGGCATTCTCTACCAGTCAACCTTTGGGTTAAAAAGACAATACTGTGGTAGGTTACGTATGGCGTTGCGCCATCGGTACATGGTGGATAATTATCCCACCCATACGTACAAAGCGTTTTGGGAACACATTCAATATGCTTACAGCTTTTTTTTTTTAGGTGGGAAATCATCCAATGTCATCTCTCTCATCCTTGGACGGAGCGAGAGGGCGTGTCAGACTTTTACTGACTAAAACCACTCCTATGTTCCTTGCATTCCAGGGCTCCAGGTTTTACTTTAGCCAGCCACCCAGTAGGCTTCGACCCTGCTGAGTCCCTACGGTTTTACTGACATCTCCTTGAGGCGCGCTTGGAACACTACGCGCCATCGACGATTTGAGCTCGGTTCGGACGGTTACCGGACGGCCGCCTCCTTTGCTAGCATTACTGCGTCGCAGAAGGAGGCGACTGCCTGCCACTGCTCCCAAGCAATGGGTAGCTCGCCGTCCAGCTGTCCGGTAACCATCTGGACCGAGCCCAAATCGTCGACAGCGTATAATGTTCCACGCATTTCTCAAAGAAATATCGGCAAACCGTAGGAGCCCAGCAGAGAGAGCCGATGCCCGCTAGGGCCATGGGTGTTTTTTTAAAAGGAAACTTGTGATCCTAGAACACAAAGAGTAACTGAAGGAATGTTGTCTTTCCTCCACCATAGGTAGACTGGTAGAGAATTAAGTTCACCTTTGTACCTTTGTGTTGCATGAAGTTTCAATAAATAAATATATCGCTTGGTTGCGTCAGAAATAGGGATAGTTTCTATTATTAGTATAACTATGGTATCTACTAGAATTGCAAGTTCTTTGAGAATCATCTGATTGCGACGCTTCTAAAAGCGACAGCGTGTAGTTTTTTTAGATCTATTCTTTGATTATTTATTAATCTTCCCTTTTTTAACTTGTTGTAAATAGTAATTGTTACCTAGGCGCGGGCTTGCGGACGGCGAGCAATGGGTGGCTCGCCGTCCGATCGTCCGGTAACTGTCCGGACCGAGCCCAAGTCGTCGACGGCGCGTAGTGTTCCACGCGCGCCTCAAGGAGATGTCAGCAACCGTAGGGGCCCAGCAGGGTCGAGGCCTACTGGGGCCATGGGAAAGTGACCCCCGGGGCCCTGGAAAAAATGGCAAAGAAGGTTCTTAGTCAGTAAAAGTCTGACACTATCTCGCGCTCCGCCCAAGAGCGAGGGATGTCATTAGATGATTTTCCCAACCGAAAAAAAAAACCTATTCTGTATTGTTTTTAGCACAATTTTAATTACATAAAACCGAATATAGTGCATGTGGTGTTAGCCTATGTTGTTGGCTGACCAACCTCGTGCGATGCATAGGAGGATGTGTAAGGTTAGTCGAACTGATTAGTGTTCGTATACGAAAAGAGTTTCAGGTTATTTTATAATAGTTATATTTCCATCCAGTTCCTCTTTGCCTTTCGTGACGTGCAGCAGATATTTAGAGAAATTAAACAAAATACAGTGGATTAAATATGAATAATTAAGGAACATTAAACAATAAAAAGAATCTTCGTATTGCATCCTCTCCTGTTTAATTCCAACTGGAGGCACTAAGTGTAATTTGTTTCCTCAATAAAACAAAAGATCAGGCAATGGCTACTCAGTAAATCATATAAAACGTACATTTCAAGTGGCGTAGGTATCTGAACATGTGGTGCCCTGGACCTTTACTATTAGTCCCCCTATACTCTACCGCTATGCTCGAATGGAAAGTTTTTAGTAGGTATTTTTCGAGTTGAGCATATCGGGACTAGAACATAAGGGGGCTAACCAAAGGTTACTTAAGAAAAAATGAAAATCTCTTCGTTATGTAAATAAATTAACGACTTTCCAAAAAACAAACAATTTGATGAGTTTATTCCTTAGCTGCGTTACGTTATCGATTTATGACGATAAGCTTAAAAATTGAGAAAGCGAACTTAGAATGCCAAATTCAAATTATTAGAATATTTGTTTTTATTTCCAATTTGTTTTACTAAATTAAATTTTACATTATTTTATTTATTATGATACAATTTAACATTCGACGACGAAAGATTGCACGTAGCGGAGATGAGAATGTTAAGATGGAAGTGTGGTGTGACGAGAATGGATAAAGTGAGAAATGAGTATATTACGGGAAGTTTGAAAGTGGCGCCAGTGACTGAAAAGTTGAAAGGGAATCGTTTGTCTTGGTATGGTCATGTGAAGAGGAGAGATGAAACGCATGTTACTAAAAGAGTTAATGAGTTTACATGTGGATGGATGGAGAGGGAGAGGGAGACCAAAGAAAAGATGGATGGATTGTGTGAAGAGTGATATGAAAGAAAAGGAAGTTAGTGATAGTATGACGAGTGACAGGGCAGAATGGAAGAAAAAAACGTGTTGCGAAGACCCCAAATAACACGGGATAAGGGCAGGAAGATGATGATGATACAATTTAACATTCGACATCGGTAAAATTATTATCAGCTTGCCCTCTGGCATAGGCCTCCCCTAAAGTTAGAATGCCAAGCGAACTTGTAAATCTTACCTCTCTGTTCGTTACAGACAAGAAGTTAGAGGGCAGCCAGCTAGAAGATCATACCTAGTCTTGCATGGGTAGGGACAGTTCGCGTCGGCTCTTGCAATTTGCCGCCCAGGCCATGGCCTTACTCTCAGGGCAAATACGCCACTGTTCATTCCTAGACGGTCAAGCAAAACACTAACTCGAAGCTCCATGACATCATCTGGCGTTAGTTAATCTGTCTCAAGTGTCTCAAGTGCATGATGTTGAGTTCTTCCGATATCACTTCCAACGTGTGGGAGGCTTAATATGAACAGTCTGCTGGTCAGCTGGTGGTCGCTATTTTTTATTGAGTAGGTATAACTGCCACGAACCTGGCAACAGGGTTCTCAGCAAATGTCCTTGGGGTTAAATATCTAAACTAGTTAGTTAAGAAATATTGCTTTACGGTGAAGAAAAATAAATATAGGAACCCTAAACATCGGACATTTTAGAAATCATATTGATTGTAGTTGATTTGAAATATAGGTAGAAAATGTGTTGAGTTATTACTTTAGGTATTCTTTGTAGTGGTCTGAACTCGAATTATTAACTATGCCAAAACATTTAAATGTTCTTTAATATCGTTCAAAAATATAAGTCATAGATCTTGCACCACAAACGGTATAGCCAGAATTTTTTTTAAAGACTAGAATATGGTTCGTTTTGTTAGTAAAATACCTTCCAACTAGTGTTAGTACGAGTAGTACACAAACAAGGATACAAAATAATACAGTGAAGTGGGTGCCTGAGGCAAGATATACAGAGAAAGATGTATCAAGGAGTAAACTACCTGACCATTCTCTCCACATAAAGCTTCAGCAAAGTGGATTAACGGTTCTCAACTACTGTTTTCAGGATGCTATTGGCACTGACCCGCGTTGCGCATCAGCGATGCGACGTTTTTGCATTCCATGGAAGCCGTCAAGTTCGGTATTGAGCAAACATTTTCGTCGCACTAAAGAAACGGAGCATTTTCAACAGCATCCTAAAAACATTGATTTATTGGATACAAAACATCCAGTCTTTCTCTCTCTCTCTCTTCTAGTGTAGTTGACCCATAGAACCTGACAAAATGAAAATCTTGACAAAATGCCTTAAAAATGGTGATTTTGACTTGGTCCGTACAACGAGAGAATCTGCGGTTCAACATGTTACACATTTAGTGCCATTCGATTACTTACGGATGTTACTACAATTTCGTCATCCTTTTACCGACAACATCAGCTGTTTCAATCTATATCAATGCTGCAATAGAAAGTGTTGTTGCAAATGCCAATATTTGATCAAATAGCAGCTGTGTTATGAAATAGAGAGCGTTGGCATAGTTTTGTATCACGGCTCTCAGGAGACTTCGCTGGCATTTAATTAAATGTGTTAGCAATCATTATGTAGTAATAGCTTTATTACTTGTTTGAAAGAAATGTTAGTTAAAGGCTGTTTATGCTTGCTTTTTTTCATCATCATCATCACTGCAGCCGAAAGCCGTCCACTGCTGGACATAGGCTTCCCTCAAATGTCGCCACAACGAACAGACCTCTGTGTCTCACATCCATCGGATTCCTACGACCCTTATCTTGCGCGGTAACCTTTCCAGAAGCTCTCCGCCCCGTCGAGAATCTGTTCTGTGAGCAATATCTCCTGCCCATTGCCACTTAAGTTTGGCGATTCTTCGGGCTATGTCGGTAACCTTGGTTCTCCTGCGGATATATTCTTGACGCGATCACGCAAGGAAACTCTGAGTCCTTTCCATTACTCTTTGAGTGACTTTAAGTCTTCTGTTGGAGCTTTTTTTTATCCATTGTGAGAGGATTGGTGTGAAAGTAAAGAGTGTCACTTTTTTTAGTTAGGATATAATCAAATGTCTTCTCTCGCTTACAGCCCTAGCGGGCATCGCCCCTGCAGTATTGAGGACATCTCTTTGAGGCGTGCGTGATGCGTGCGTGGAATTATGCGCTGTGAACTCGGGCTCGGTCCTTACCGGGCGGCCGGACGGCGAGCTACTCGTTGTTCGTCATCCACAAGCCCATGCCTACGGTAGCTGGGAATCGCCTTACGACTCTCAGCTCCCGGGGCATCTCCTATAGACAGTTGACAGGAGGAAATGGAAGAAGAAAATGTGTGGTGTCTACTTCCAGTAACATGGACTGGAAGATGATGAGAGATACGAGTATCAAACCATTTAGTATGTCATCAGTACGACAGATCTTTTTTTCTTTCTTTTCTTTTTTTTTGACAAGATAGACGAAGAAGACAAGACAAGAGGTTGGATAGAGTGAATAGAATAGGCGCTTAATAAATTAGTGCGCCTCACCATCAACGATCGCATCACTACTTACTTACCATCAGGTGGGATCGCAAAAAAGGGTAATAACAAGTGCACGGGTCGATCTTCAAGGTTAAGCAACTGTTGCCGAGGTCAATTACAGGATGGGTGACCATTTTAACATGCCATCTCTGTGTCTCAGAAAACTTATTAAGCCGTTGGTCTTGGCTGTTGATCATTTGTAGATTTTTGATAGTTGTTACGGATGGTCAGAAGTTAGAAAAAACCTAACACCTGTCTTGCGAAGGGTTAGCTATTTAGGTACGCAGTTACGGGTTTGAAGGTTAGGTACGTAGTTGCAGTCACAGTTGAGATAAAGTAGGCAGATTGATCTAGGTCGAAAAGATTCATGAAAAAACGTTTTTACAGAAAAAATCTATGAACCATATTTGTACCGAAAACAACATTGCTACGCATTTCCTAAATACTAGAACTAAGTTTAATAACACCTTGAAATAAATTAAAATACCATTTCAACATTCATAACGCATTTGAAAACCATTCTAAACTCTATTAACAATTAAAATAAAGTTCAAAACTAACTGTAAAATTAATGTTATATGGGTGCACAATTTAGAACTTTACGCGCCGTAAAGAAAAATGATAGAAACTATAAAAATGACTAAAGTATTGATATCAACATTGTGCATAACAATCTTACTGATCATGCAATTTTAAACCATATATGAAAAGCCATAACATTCAAAATCACAATATGCGCGCCAACGAATACATGAGAAAAATACACCTCGATCCTCTCCATTCAAAATAGAACTTTAATGACTTTAAAATATAAAAAACTTTTTACAAAAAAAAAATAACCGACTTCACTAAAAAAAACACTAAAAAAAAGATCAAAATAACTTTAATTTCGGAAGTCGGTGTTTCTCGGTATTATTATACAGTATCTTATTTAACACCGACTTCCGAAATTAAAGTTATTTTGATCTTTTTTTTAGTGTTTTTTTTAGTGAAGTCGGTTATTTTTTTTTTGTAAAAAGTTTTTTATTTCACACTTTTTAGTTGCGATAGGTACACTTATAAGCAGAGTGCCTATTTTTCATGATATTTCCAATTAACCCAAACACTGCTAGGTTACATTGTTTTATTATGAAGTTCCTGTGTCTACCTTCCACCTTCCGGCTCCATCATCAAATCAGTTCGATAGTACCTTATAGCCAAAGTTCATCTCATGATAATTCTAATAAGCCCAAACACGGCTAGGATACATTGATTAATTACGGAGTTTCAGTGCCTACCTTCCGGCTCCATCATCATCATCAGATCACTTCGATGATACCATTTTCAACGTAACTATTCAGAACCATTCATTCATTTGTATTGTCATAGTCGCATAAGTATCTTTATTGTGATATCTATGCGAGTATGAAGGTCCGTTGACCATTTCTGGTCTTCTTCGTCAGTTCCACTTCATCAAATGTTACTTTTTGACTGTAAATGCTTAAGTTCTCGATGAAAATACATAAATCACTATATAATTGCCTATAATATTTGAGGAGTTCCCTCGATTTCGCCAAGATTCCATCATCAGATCCCGACTTGGTGACTATGGGACCATTTGGAAAGTATACCCTTTCCAACAAAAAAAGAATTTTTCAAATCGGTTGGCAAGCGACGAAGTTATGCGCGAACAAACATAAAAAAAAAAAAAAAAATACAAACATCCGAATTGAGAACCTCCTCCTTTTTTAGAAGTCGGTTAAAAAAAAAAATACAAACATCCGAATTGAGAACCTCCTCCTTTTTTAGAAGTCGGTTAAAAATTCAAAATCATTTGTCACAGAAACTTGTTTACAATCTGGATAGTTGATCGGCACAGGTTTGCAAAATCAATTAATAGTATTGTAACGTAAACCTGAGTCAGAATGCACCATTACACATATTTCTCAATGGGTCACCAATCCGAATTCCGACCTTGGTGAGAGTGGCTTAACTGCAGCGCTGTTGAGACGTGTTGGTGCAACAGTGATAAATTGTTATGTTTTTCACCTACTTGTGGAGGCACTTGGCTTGCCTTGAGACAACTTAAAATTATTTTAGTGGTTTAGTTACAGCTACTTAAGTAAACATTACGCCTTAACCCAACAGGTTAGGTAGAAGTGTTAGTGACCTTCACGTATTTAAGTTCTTTTTTCTTAAAAAAACAAAGTAGAAAACTGTTAGGCTCGTCACATTTCTTTCGTTCTGTTGTAACACCCATCACGATATTACTAACTCCCTTACCTTTCATATCACTCCTCACAAAATCCATCTATTTTTCCTTTGGCCTTCCTCTTCATCGATCTACATATACTCATAAGCGCAGAGCAGGAGGGCGTGTCAGACTTTTACTGACTAAACCACACCTATATTCTTTCAGTTGCCATTTGTGTTCCAGGACCATAAGTATCCCTTTCAGAACCCATCCCACGGCCCTTGTAGGTATCGGCCCCTACGGTTATGCTGGCATCTCTTTGAGGCGCGCGTGGAATAGTAAACGCTGTCGACGACTCGCTCGGTCCCTATAGGATGAGCGGAAAGCGAGTTACCTTTTGCTCGTCGTACGCAAGTCCAGGCATATGGTGGCCGGAGATCGCTCTGCAATTCCCGATGCCTGGGGCGTCTCCTGTCGTGGCGGCTTGGGCTTGAGGATGTACGTTCCCTCACACTTGTGGCCGCTAACCGCATTAATGCGACCGGATCCCATTCTCTCTCGCGCCAGATCATGGCCTGAACTAGGTCCTGACGTGAGAGGTCACCGTCACCGATCGCCTTCACAAGGAAACAAGGAAGGTTTATAATTTGCACTCGTGCAAAGCCGGGGTGGAGTACTAGTCACAGTAGTCACCAATAAGATCAGTGTAGTTATCGACTTCTAGGGCCGTCCCCTCGCGAAGTTCCCTCATATGCCCCTAAGTACTCACTATGAGGTAGGTACTATGACTCAGGTGCTTTCACTCGTGGAGGCTACTCCAAAAAGGGGTGCCCCTTTGTATGCAACTTTGTCTTTAGGTGACTAGCACAATGGTACTATGACGCATTAAGTTACTTTACTACGGTAGACGTTAACATAACTATGATGTAGGTCACGTGCTGGTACTAGCATCACCAGTAAAGTAGACTAAGATTAGTACCGACCCGGGAAATATGGCACAAAAGAGAAGAAGTATATACCTAATGAACTATGATTATGAACAATCCATAAATTCTCCATTTTTTCTAATAGGAGTCATATTTCGTGATTTCACATTTTAAAACTGATATCTAAGTAGATATTATAACGTGAAGAGGTAAAAATACTTGATTTATTGTTTTGTAGAGGATCATTTCTGGAAGTACTGATTTGGTTATTATTTTTTCACTGAGTTTCAAAGATTCAAAGCGTTTTATTTCAAATAAACCATTTAGAGGCACTTTTGAAATGTCAAGAGAAAGCTACTCTATTACTGAGTACCAAGGCCATGGGTTCATGAAAAACGCGCACTCAGTTCCAGTGGTAAAGTTCACGGAAGCGAAAATGCGGGTAAAAGCAAGTTAATTATTGGTGCCGCGCCTTCTGCGCGGCCGTTTGCTTTAATAGCACCAGACCCTGATACAACCCAGGCTGCGGTTCACGCGCCTGATGATACCCTGACTCCGGCTGTAGTTCGCTCGCCGATGAATATTGACCCAGACGTCACTAACGTGACCACCAGACCGACACAGACTGCCCCTTCCACGAGTGCCTGGCAACAGAGCATCGTGCGGAAGAGCGTGACACACAACCCTGACAACGACACTGACGAGGCCCATCTGACCAGTCTCGGTAAGGAACTGCGAGCATTAGCGCGCCAGCGCCGGAAAACCGAGGCAAAACTGAAGGACGCTGACCCAGAACAAGGTTCGGGGAAGGCTGACGGCTCAGGTGATCCCGCCCCAATCCCGGCAGATGAAGTACGTAAACTTGTTACCAAGCACGAAAAAATCTGCGCCAGGGAGAGGGAACTGTGCAGCCGGATGCGCAAAATCCGCGAAGGCCTCGGCCAGCGCGATGCGCAAACGGTTGCCACACCTAAAGTACGCGACCAGCTTGAAGTACGGGATGGGGAAACCCTGAACGAAAAAAAGCCGGACGCGGAAACAGGAGGAGTACGCGACCAGCCCGAAGTACGCGAAGGGGAAACCCGGAACGAAAAAGGGCCGGACGCGGAAACACGCGAGCAGAGATTCACCGGAGCTGACAGTCTGAACCAGGATCTGACAGACGCACAGACCTCAAAGATGAGGGGGAAACGGGCTGGGCGCCCGCGCCCGGTTCGGATACCTACTGAGCGTGCTACACCGGGCACCTCCAAACCACAACCCGGACCAAGCGGCTCGGGGGCGGTGAAGAGGGTGCGCCCGGATGATACGGCTTCACCGAGCGCGCTACGGAGTGATCCGAAACGGGTAAGGACTCAGACTACTCCAGGGGAGCAGAAAACCTATGCGCGGGCCACGAAGGACATTCCGGCGCGGCTCGCCGTAGCAATCTGCTTCACTCCCCCCTCCAGAGACTTGACACATGAAGAGGCGACTCGTATAAAGACGGAACTTGAAAGACTGCTCATGGAGTCCGATCTCACATTGCTCCCGGCCTTCCGTGGATACCCTCGGGTGACGGATGGCACTGTGCAGATGTGGTGTGAGGACGAGAACTCCCTGACTTGGCTGACCCAGAATGTACCCAAGATAAGACTCCCAGACACCGACTTGACACTGACCGTCATGCGACAGTCTGACATACCTACCCGTGTCCGAGCCGCGCTATTCGTTCCCGGGTATAATGGGGACATAGCGCGGCTCCAGAGCCTTCTGATTCGTCAGAATACTTGGTTCGACATTGATAGGTGGTCACTGTACCGGGCAACAAGCGTTGGTGGGGATAACCACGGGACATATTTGACCCTGGGAATTCCGGCCGACGAAGTTGAAAAGGTCCTGGGTCGAGAGCGGCGCATAGCGTACCTACTTGGGTCGATATACGTCCGCTTTTACCCCAGGACACATCCCACTGACGTCAGGACAGACAGTACGGAGACCCCGAACCCGACACCGACTGAGACTGATATGACCCAACTGGAAGAGGAGATGGCCCGAGCAGCGATGGCTGATGCCAAAACCGACCTTGCCCCTGCATCACCCGGATGGACGACGCAGCTGCTCGCATCCTCTCCCAGCGACGACTGGCGCGGGACGGAGGACGGAGGTGAACTTTCCGATGGATCCGTCTCCTCCTAACTCCGCCCCCGGGCCGTTGACAACCACACCCAATCCCATCCCGATACACCAAATAAACCTCCAACACAGCCAAACTGCTACGGCTAGCTTACGCAGGGTGCTGGAGATGAAACCCCGAACAATCGCACTGATCCAAGAGCCGTGGGTCAGGAAAAACAAGATATGTGGATTTGGAAGCACTAGAGGTAAAGTAATATCCAGTACTCAAAACACAGAAAAACCACGAACTTGTATATACATACCCCAAGATTTATCTATCACACCACTAACCCAATTCTGTTCCAGAGATCTGACGGCAATCAGGCTCCGGTGCAATAACGATGTCCCAGAACTAGTACTAGCCTCGTCGTACATGCCAGGCGACGACGAGAACTGCCCCCCAAAAGAAGTGACAGACCTGGTCCAGTACTGCGAGAGCGCCAACATGGACCTGATCATCTGCACCGACTCAAACGCGCATCACCCCTTATGGGGAAGTGAAGTATCAAACACCAGAGGTGAGACACTATCTACTTATTTGTTCTCCACTAACCTTAATATCGTAAACCGAGGCGCGGAACCCACTTGGGTCACGTCCCGAGGACAGACGATTATAGACCTAACATTAGCCACAGAAGGCGCGACAAATCTCATATCGAATTGGCGCGTCTCCGATGAACCTTCCTGCTCTGATCACAGAAGTATATGCTTCACTTTAGCAACCGACACTGGAAAACCCGAACCGCGGCGTAATCCACGCCGAACAAACGTGCCCGAATATAAATGTCTTCTAGCATCTCTTTTAAATAGGGGACAAACTGACACGACTAGTATAACAAATCCCGAGCAATTAGATAACACGGTGACAAAAATCACGGACAACATACTTGAGGCATACCACACCCACTGTAAACCAAGATCTCCACACACCAAGAGCAAGAGAACCCCCTGGTGGAACGCAGACCTTGGTAAACTTAGGGACACCCTACGCAAACAGTTCAACAGAGCTAAAAATACAAGGCTCCCAGAGGACTGGGAAGTATACAAAGAAACTCAATACACATACAAGAAAGAAATCAGAACCGCCAAGAAAACTGCATGGCGGAATTTCTGTGAGAACATAGAATCAAACAATGAAGCCGTACGAGTAAGAAAAATCTTATCGAAGGAACAGGATCGCACACTCGGTGCACTGAAAAAGCCAGATCACAGCTATACACGAACAGATCTTGAGACCAGTAACCTCCTACTGGAAACGCACTTTCCGGACTGCAACCTCCTTGAGGACAGGTCGTGGGGACACGAACCAGTACCAACTCCCACCAGTTTGGACTGGTCCAGAGCACAGAACATAGTGACAGAAGACCGCATACTCTGGGCAATTAGAACCTTCCAGCCTTACAAGTCCGCAGGACTGGATGGTATTTTCCCAGCCCTACTCCAATGGGGTGATAGCTCTCTGACACCATGGCTGCTGGCAATATACCGAGCATGCATAGCACTCAGGTATGTACCACTAGCGTGGCGCGAAGTGAAGGTTATCTTCATTCCCAAACCCGGCAAGACTGACTACACACAACCTAAAGCGTATAGACCCATAAGCCTGACATCTTTCCTTCTGAAGACCCTAGAGAGACTCTGTGACAGATATATCCGGGATGGCCCTCTTTTACAGAGACCACTACACAAGCAGCAACACGCCTACTCTACGGGCAAGTCAACAGAATCCGCGCTACACAGTGTGGTATCCAAAATAGAATGCGCAGTACATCACAAATGTTCCTCGTTAGCTGCCTTTATCGACATTGAAGGTGCTTTCGACAAAACCATGTTTCAAAGTATCAACAAAGCCCTTGAGAGACACGGCGTCGACCCGACCTTAAGTGGCTGGATCACGAACATGCTCAAACTAAGAGCAGTACAAGTCACCATAAATAGCACAACAAGGGCTACTGTAGCAAAGGGCTGCCCCCAAGGGGGCGTCCTCTCACCTCTGCTATGGAACCTAGTCGCAGATAGCCTCGTCAAGAGACTCAACGATAAAGGTTACTTTACCGTGGGGTACGCCGACGACATAACCATAATAGTAAACGGCACTCATGAAAACACACTATGCAACCTTATGAGCCAGGCCTTGAAAATAGTAGAGGATTGGTGTAAAGAATACCAACTAGCAGTGAACCCCACCAAAACCGAACTGGTTTTATTTACAAAAAAAAGGAAGCTACCAGTACTGAACCTACCACGCTTCTTTGGAACTACCCTAAGCCTTTCAACTGAAGCCAAATACCTGGGCGTCTACCTGGACAAACAGTTGAACTGGGCAAAACACCTGGACTACACTACTAAAAAAGCCAGTATATCCATGTGGCAATGCAGACGCATGTTGGGACGAAACTGGGGCATTAGCCCAAAAGTGACCCACTGGCTATACACCACAGTCATCAGACCAATCATCACATATGGCTCCCTAGTCTGGTGGCCCAGGACCGACTTGAGCACAGCCCAAAACGAACTCGAAAAATTGCAGCGGCTGGCCTGCGTAGCAATCACCAGTAGCATGAGAACGGCACCCACTGCTGCCTTACAAGCAATGATAGGACTGCCTCCACTGCATCTCATGGTGCGGGAGGAGGCAGCCCTGGCTGTTTTTAGACTTAACTTATCGAGTACACTGAGAACAGACTCTCGAATCAAACATACACGTATTATGGAATACGCTGTTAAACGAGAGCCCATGATGACGGCCCCCAACGATAAAGCCCCTAAAGCACTGCACTTCAAAAAACACTACAGCATCCAACTCACAGAAGAGTCGTACGACTACTCGGGCCCAAAGGAACTGAGAATATACACTGACGGATCAAAAACGAATACCGGAACAGGAGTCGGAGTCTTCTCCAACGACCTTAATATAAAGATATCCAAACCGCTAGGAACACTCAACTCTGTCTATCAGGCAGAATGTGTTGGCATCATTCTAGCGGCCCACGCCATAGAAGCCAGAGGAGTTATGGACACTCACATCCGCATAATCTCCGACAGTGCCTCAGTACTACAATCACTGGGGAAAACCACAACAACCTCGAAACTCATACAAGAATGCCACTTTGCACTGGAACGCGTTACAGTGCCAAACAATAACATCGTGACACTGCAATGGATAAAAGGACACAGCGGCTCACTAGGTAACGACGCAGCTGATGAGCTGGCAAGGCGGGGGTCTGACACGGTGGTCTTCGGACCCGAACCCATCGTGCCAATACCCTTTGGTCAGCTGCGTGTTTGGCTACGTGAGCACACTAATGCACAAGCGGAAAGGTGGTGGTCCCTGGCACCGGGTTGCAGGCAGGCTAAAGAAGCCATGCCATACTTGAATAAAACCCTAACCAGTAACCTTTTGCGTTTGGACAGAGGTAGCCTGCGTCTGGTGGCAGGGACCATCACCGGACACTGTTCACTGAACAAACACTTCTTCGTAATGAATATCACGGATAGTCCTCTATGCAGAGGATGTATGGAGTCAGAGGAAACTGTCGCGCACGTGCTCCTAGAGTGCACAGCCGTCAACGAAATAAGAACACGAACCTTGGGAGCACCGAATTCACTGGTAGATGCCCTGAGCAAACTGAAAAGACTGATCTGTTTCTGGAGTGAGGTGGGCTGGTTGGAGTGAAGGCCGCCATGGCTCACGCACAATGGTCCGCCAAGGACTAAGTGCGGAAACCAGACCACAATAGATAGATAGATAGAAGCAAGTTAAACAATATTGTCATCATCATCTTCCTGCCCTTGTCCCATCTTATTTGGGGTCGGCACAACATGTTTTTTTCTTCCATTCTATCCTGTCAACCGTCATGCTATCACTAACTTCCTTTTCTTTCATATCACTGTTCACACAATCCATCCATCTTTTCTTTGGCCTCCCTCTCCCTCTCCACCCATCCACATGTATACTCATAACTCTTTTAGTAACATGCGTTTCATCTCTCCTCTTTACATGACCATACCAAGACAAACGATTCCCTTTCAACTTTTCAGTCACTGGCGCCACTTTCAAACTTCCTCTAATATACTCATTTCTCACTTTATCCATTCTCGTCACACCAGACATCCATCTCAACATTCTCATCTCCGCTACATGCAATCTTTTTTCATCCGTCTTTTTCACAGCCCAACATTCTGATCCATACAGTATGACAGGTCTTATCACGGACTTGTAGATTTTACCCTTCAACTTGGGGGGCATCCGTGGGTCACAAATTGTTCCAGTGACCTGTCGCCATTTCATCCATCCTGAATTGATCCGATTTGATACGTCTCGGTCTACCTCGCCATCTCCTTGGATAAGCGACCCGAGGTACCGAAAGTCGGAGCAGATTGGTATGGGCGTTCCAGCGAGAGCTAAGGGCATAGGACCGGAGAGACCACCGAAATCACAGAACAAGTACTCGGTTTTCGTTCTGCTCAATTTTAAGCCAACACTCTCCAGTCTGTGCCACCACACCTCCAATTTGCTCTGGACCTCTAGGCCACTCTCGGCAACCAGCACAATGTCATCGGCAAACAGCATACACCAGGGAGCCTCTTCCTGGATGCCCGACGTCAGAGCGTCCATTATCATCAGGAAGAGGTAAGGGCTGAGGGCCGACCCTTGATGTAAGCCGACAGCCACACTGAAGCTGCCAGTGTTGCCCACTGCAGACCGGACTTGGGTACTGCATTGGCTGTACATCGCTCGGATCAACTGCACATACTTCCCAGGCACACCTTTCTCCTTAAGGGCCCACCACAGAACCTCACGAGGTACCCGGTCATATGCCTTTTCGAGGTCAACGAATACCATGTGCAAGTTTTTATGTGCACCTCTGTATTTCTCGCACAGCTGGCGTATAGCAAAAATGGCATCCGTTGTACCCCGACCAGGCATAAAACCGAATTGGTTCTGTGAAATTTCACTCTCTTCTCTTAGCCTCCTTTCAATAACTTTCTCCCAGGCTTTCATAGTATGTGACATTAGCTTTATTCCTCTATAATTGTTGCATTCAAGCACATCACCCTTGTTTTTAAAGATGGGCACCAGGGAACTGTTGCACCACTCATCAGGTATGGCTTCTTCCTGCAACAACTTATTGAAGAACAAAGCTAACCACATCCATCCATCCACTCGCAGCAACTTCCACACTTCAACTGGTATTCCGTCTGGACCAATTGCCTTACCATTCTTCATTCCATTTATAGCTATTCTGACTTCATCCATACTAATCATTCTCACTAAACCCACGTTCACTGGTTTGCTCTCTAAAATCCCATTCCAGTTGTTTTCTTCATTCATCAGTCTTTCAAAATAGTCCTTCCACCTCTCTTTGATTTTACTATCTTCTGATAGAATCATTCCAGTTTCATCCCTTATACATCTTATCTGACAAACATCTCTCGCATTTCTCTCTCTTGCTCTAGCAAGCCGGTATAGATCTTTCTGGCCTGCCGGACTATCTAGTGTGTCGTATAGTTTGTCCTGTGCTTTTGCTCTCGCTATTGCCACGGCTTTCTTGGCTTTTTTCTTTAAAGCATCATATTCACTTTTTTTTGCAGACTTTAAGCTAGTGTTTTCCGGATCTATACGCTGCCATTCCTTAAATTTCCTCTTTTTTTCTTTCAACACATTCTGTATATCTATCGACCACCACCATGTATCCCTATCTATTGTACCCTTTCCTCTCGTCTCTCCCAAAATATCTTTCGCTGCATGTCTAATACACTCAGCAATCTCATTCCAGCTTTCATTTATACTTCGATCATTCATGTCTCCCATTTCTATCATTTTGTCCACCACTCGCTCTCTCAATTTCTTCGCACAGTCACTCTTCTCTAGCATATGCCATTTTATTTTAGGAGGAGGACGCTCTTTGCTTTTTTTGTTATATGTCTTGACTACAGACACCATAACCAGGAGCCTGTGCTGTGAGACTAGGTCTTCTCCTGGCAGCACTTTGCAGTCTTTGACGTGCTTTAGTTGGTTACGCCTAACCAGGAAATAATCTATTTGCGTCTTGTGGTTACCGCTTTTGTACGTGACCAGGTGTTCGTCTCCTTTCTGGAACCAAGTATTGGCTACTGCCAGGTCAAATGCAGTAGCGGATTGCAGCAGCGTCTCCCCTTCACTGTTCGGACTTCCAAAACCCCATCCACCATGTACTCTTTCATAAACACCTCTCATTCTTCCTACATGTCCATTAAAGTCACCTCCAACAATCAATTCCTCATGTACAGAGATGGCCATTAAAGCTCTATCAAAATCCTCCCAAAACTTCTCTTTCACCGTTTCATCGCATCCTACTTGTGGTGCATACACACTAACTACATTCAACATTACATTCTCTAACATAATCTTCACAACTATGAGCCTATCATTAATCCTTTGTACTTCCATCACGCTTTCTTTCAATTTGCTGTCTAACACTATTCCTACACCATTTCTTTTACCATCACTTCCACAGTAATAAAACTTATATCCCTCACCAATTTCTCTCGCTTTTGTTCCTCTCCATTTAGTTTCTTGTAAACACGCCACGTTTATTCGTCTTCTTTTTAATACATCCGCTAACTCTCTGGCCCTTCCAGTCATTGTTCCTACATTCCAACTTGCATACCTCAATCTTATTTCCCGAGCTAGCTTCTTACGTTGCCCCCGCCCGGGATGGTGCAACAACCCTAGTCCATTTCCCACAGGAGCCGGGTGCTGCCCCTGCGCGTCGCCTGTGGGGTACGCCCTAACCCTATCGCGCATTCCATTTATACTTATCATGTTGTAAGAGATATGGCTACTGTTTTACAGTCGGCCGCCTGCCTGACACTAACCCTCTTTGGGAATGCTGTTGCTGGTGGTTTACCCGCCACCACGCGGTGACCTGGGGTGCTTAACAGTCTCAAAAATGTCCCTTAGTCGCCTCTTACGACACCCACGGGAAGAAATGGGATGGTGCTATTCTTTACGTCCGACACCATACAGTACCGTAAACAGTACCGTAGTACAGTTAAACAATATTGTCAATATATTCTTTTATTGGCTAAAACTGTGTTCTTTTATTCTTTTATTGTCTAAAACTGTGTTCTTTTATTCTTTTATTGACTAAAACTGTGTTCTTTTATTCTTTTATTGACTAAAACTGTGTTTTTTATTCTTTTATTGACTAAAACTGTGTTCTTTTATACTTTTATTGCCTAAAACTGTGTTCTTATATTCTTTTATTGACTAAGACTGTGTTCTTTTATTCTTTTATTGACTAAAGCTGTGTTCTTTCAGTTGCTCTTTGCGTTCAAGTCTCAAGATAACTCTTTTTTTTGTACTGTTGTTTTATAACTATGAATCACAACATTTAATTTTAGTTGGTTTCAGCACAGAACATTTTAGACTTTTTATGTATACTCTCTGTTTTAGAGCATATGGCACTCATGGACTGTAACTAAAACTCAGCATCACAGGTGATGGCCTTCTGTTACCATTTGGCATTATGTTGTCTTGAGGCCCTTTTGACATTATTCAGTGTACATCGAAGGACTGGAACAAATTGCCTGCTGCGGCCTTCCCGTCCAACTATAATTTAGCTGCCTTCAAGGCTAGAGTGAATAGGCTCTTAATAAACTAGTGCGCCTCACCATCAATGATTGCATCACTGCTTACCATCAGGTGTGATCGCAGTCAAGCACTGGTTAATATGAATTAAAAAAAAAAATTGTTTAATTTTAAGGTGTTTCCGTTTTTCTATGCCAATAAATGCATTTTTTTTTCTAATTTCCTTTCTTCCTTTTTTTTTTTTATTCTTGATAGGTTCGCGCTTGACCGCTAACTCACCTGATGGAAAGCGACGATGCGGTCGACGATGGAGCGCGCTTACCTAGAAGTAACCTATTCACTCTTGACTTAAAGATTCCCGGGTTGTAGCCATCAGGAAAAACAGATTCCGGCAAGGAATTCCACTCCTTAGCTGTACGCACTATGAATGTGTTCCCAAAACGTTTTGTGCGTATAGGTGGGATGTCCACCATGTACCGGTGGCGCATTGCCGTACGCCTGGTGGTCCGATGATGGAACGGGCTAGGCGGAATTAGGTTATGCAATTCCGACGCACACTCCCCGAAATGCAACCGGTAGAAAACCGACAGGCTAGCAACTCTGCGTCGATGCTCAAGACTTTGAAGCCTCGACTCAACGAGTGCATCATTGCCAATGATCCTCTTGGCTCGCCTCTCAATTGCCTCAAGTGCATCAAGCTGGTATCGGGCAGATCCGTCCCAAAGATGAGAGCAGTACTCCATACACGATCGAACTTGCGCTTGATAAAGTTTGAGCTGTTCCGGCGTGAAGTATCGTCTGACCTTCGCGAGGATTCCCAGCTTTTTTGCTGCCAGTTGAGCCTTTGCTTCGATGTATGGCCCAAAGTTGAGTGTTGACGTCAGCGTAACACCAAGGAGATCAAGATGGTCGGTTATTGGCACTTTTGAATAAGCCGCGACCATGGCGTCTTTCTCTCTAAAGGTGCGATTTGTGATGAAGTTCTGTGTAGTCTTACACAACATTAGCGATATTTGGAATAGGTATACAGCTTAACGAATTGCAAATCTAGCACAAAAAGCTCTTGCATTACTCACAGCAGCCTTTATCAGGGTCGACATACCGTTCACTATGATTCATCTCACTTAATGCAGGTACGACCAATCAAGCAATTAAAATATCTTGGATTTTATTTAAAAAAAAAACGATACCTACCCGTGATTGTTAGGTTTACAATAATGGTTGATGAATTAAGCCCAAATATTTTCATCTACGTCACTAACTATATTTTGAACATTTTTTTTTTAATTGTTTCAATCTAGTAGGTACTTGACTACGATCTCAGTTGATGGTAAGCAGTGATGGAGCACGCTTGCCTAGAAGTAAACTATTCCCTCTTGACTTAAACCTATTTTAAAAAAATTCTGTCATTGATTCAGTAGTTGATTCTGAACCTACTACTTTCAGGATGTGCGTTTATTATGTTTTATGTGGAATGTAGGAGAAAGTTTGCCTACATTGATTTATTCATGTGATCTGGTAAATATTTCAAGTTGTTCCAAGTAGATGTGCTTCACCGGCATAAAACTCAGTAAATTACAATCAAATTAATGCAAGAACGAAAAATCGTGAGAAAGAATAAACAAGTGGACACGTTTCATCATTATTATCATTATTTCAGCCGGTATACTTCCACTCCATTTTTTTAAAATGGGAAATGATCAAATAGCTTCTCCCACTCTGGGTGCAGTGGGAGAAAGTGACAGACTTTTACTGACTAAAACCCACAGTGTTCCATTAGTTACTTTTACTGAATAAAACCCACAGAGTTCCATCAGTTACTTTTACTGAATAAAACCCACAGAGTTCCATCAGTTACTTTTACTGACTAAAACCCACAGTGTTCCATCAGTTACTTTTACTGACTAAAACCCACAGTGTTCCATCAGTTACTTTTACTGACTAAAACCCACAGTGTTCCATCAGTTACTTTTACTGACTAAAACCCACAGAGTTCCATCAGTTACTTTTACTGACTAAAACCCACAGAGTTCCGTTAGTTACTTTTACTGACTAAAACCCACAGAGTTCCGTTAGTTACTTTTACTGACTAAAACCCACAGAGTTCCATCAGTTACTTTTACTGACTTAAACCCACAGAGTTCCATCAGTTACTTTTACTGACTAAAACCCACAGAGTTCCATCAGTTACTTTTACTGACTAAAACCCACAGAGTTCCATCAGTTACTTTTACTGACTAAAACCCACAGAGTTCCGTTAGTTACTTTTACTGACTAAAACCCACAGTGTTCCATCAGTAACTTTTACTGACAAAACCCACAAAGTTCCGTTAGTTACTTTTACTGACTAAAACCCACAGAGTTACATCAGTTACTTTTACTGACAACCCACAGAGTTCCATCAGTAACTTTTACTGACTAAATCCCACAGAGTTCCATCAGTTACTTTTACTGACTAAAACCCACAGTGTTCCATCAGTAACTTTTACTGACAAAACCCACAAAGTTCCGTTAGTTACTTTTACTGACTAAAACCCACAGAGTTACATCAGTTACTTTTACTGACAACCCACAGAGTTCCATCAGTAACTTTTACTGACTAAATCCCACAGAGTTCCATCAGTTACTTTTACTGACTAAAACCCACAGTGTTCCATCAGTAACTTTTACTGACAAAACCCACAAAGTTCCGTTAGTTACTTTTACTGACTAAAACCCACAGAGTTACATCAGTTACTTTTACTGACAACCCACAGAGTTCCATCAGTTACTTTTACTGACAACCCACAGAGTTCTATCAGTTATTTTTTTTTGCGAGGGCTACGGTAACTCATACTAGCGATCCGCAGCCCTGGGGGGTCAGCTCTAACTGGCCCCGTAAATGCTGACATCGTGCGTGAACACAAAGCGCCATCGATCCGGACTTGGTCCTTATTGGCGGCTTAGTCTGTCTTATTAAGGCTGAATCGGCCAGATTCCACCCAGGAGTGAAAATCTTGGGGACGGCGAGCCATGGGTAGCTCGCCGTCCCCAAGATTTTCACTCCTGGGTAGAATCTGGTATCCTCAAAACGTCGTCTCACGAACTTGTCTTGCTCTTCTATTCTTTTGTGACTTCCTTCAACCATTATGTAAGTAACTGTCGATGTAATTTAGATAATCTATGACAACCAGATTGTTTTAAAAGGTTTTCTTTATTACGGATAGACTCGCGTTTGACCACTATCTCACCTGATGGTAAGCGATGATGTGGCCTACAATGGAGCACGTTTGCCTAGAAGTAACCCATTCACTTTTGACTTACTCGTAAATACCCCCAAAGGCTATCTAGAAAAACTCGGACTCTGGCAGGGAATTTCACTCTGCGCAAGTTAAGACTTGCACAAGTATACTGTAATGTGTGTTGGAAGATACTTGCGCAAATTTCTAACTTGTACAAAGTTTTAAAAAAAGTTCCAATTTTCGATTCCAAACTTGTGCAAACTTGAGTTTGAACAAGTTTACTTAAACGTGTGTAGTAGTATTGTACAAGTTTCAATTGATTTCAGATAGTCATGCCAGTCCTAAGGTTTGGAATATCAACATCGGGTACGACTTTTTGCTGCACGGCGACCTCCCCGACGAGGTTAGCGTGGTCTGTAATGTAGACAACACGCTGGTCCTGACGCAGCAGGGAGAGTCGTACCGGTCGACGGTCGAACTAGCGACACGCGGGGTTGCGATAGTCGTTGAGAGGATCCAGCAGTTGGGACTCGAGGTGGCGCTGCACAAGTCTGAGGCCATATGTTTTCACGGCCTTCGGAGCGCGCCACTACGGCGTTCCCAATTGACGGTAGGAGGAGGTGAATCGACGTCGAGTCGAAGATGAAGTTCCTGGGACTCATCCTCAACAGCCGGTGGAATTTCTAAGAGCACTTCTGACTGTTGCAACCCAGTGTAAGGCACGCCATAATTATGGCGGTAAGTCTCCTCTTTGAGGAGTGGCTGGAAAGACCTCACGGCGTCCTCACCTTCCGCATGAAACAGCTTCTCACCGAACATGGTCAGTTCGGGAAGTTCCTGCACCGGATTCGTGCAGAAATAACGCCCGGATGCCACCACTGTGTAGACCACCCGGAGAACACGGTGGAGCATACGGTACAGGTGTACCCCGCTTGGGCAGAACACCCCCGTGTCCTCGTGGGGGCGATCGGCAGCAACGATCTCTCGCGCTGGGCCTTAGTACAGGCCAAGGTCCGAAGCGAGGAGGAGTGGCAGGCAGTCGCCTCCTTATGCGAAGCAGTAATGATAGCAAAGGAGTAGGCCGCACGCGCACGCGCGATGGAGCGGCCCTCACGCCCCAGCCTCCGGGATCCTGATTTTCGGTCACCGTAGGCGCGGGCTTGCGGACGGCGAGCAATGGGTAGCTTGCCATCCGACCGTCCGTTAACCGTCTGCCCTGAGCCCAAGTTGTCGACGCTGTGTATTGTTCCACGCGCACCTCAAGGAAGAAAGGCAACGAAGGAACAGGAGTGGGTTTTTAGTCAGTAAAAGTCTGACACAACCTATCGCTCCGCCCAAGATCGGGAGATGTCATTGGATGATGTTCCCACCTAAAAAAAAAGTCCTTAGGTGCTAATTTCAATTCATTTAACAAATTGATGTGCGAATAGCATTATTCGCACATCTCGCAAGTGAGCATTCTCTTTATCTTAACCAGTCTTAACTCCTTTTCAAACTTTTTGTCACGTAAGTAAAGCCAACTAATGCCAAAGGGTCATCCATACCATAAAACAACACACCTGGGCGCTTATTTTGTGAGAAATGATATTTGTACAAGCATACTTGAGCAGTCTGTGGTCACTTTCAAATAACGTGTATTTGTGCGAGTGGCTATCATTAGGTCTCAAGTATAGTAAAGGAAAGTAATCAACTAGGAACTTCCCTCTGCAAACACAATTCTCACATATCCAAACATAGTTATCCACATACAATTGAATGGAGTCCACAAACCTTTAGGCTAAAAGCTAGAATGTTGAATCTTTGCGCTATTCATACAATCTGCTTTGCCCGTCGTTCCGTCTTAAAATTATTATACAATTATTTCTTCCCCAAAAATTAGTATTCTACGCCCATACTCTATTAGCTCTGACCTTTTTAAGGTCCAAAACATTCGTTCTTAAACGGCCAACCTTGACAGCTTAATGTCTGGTCATTACAGAGAATGTCCGGACAATTAGGACAATGTCCGGAGATAATAGATAATTGCGTAATAATCACTTTTTGCGGTGTTTTCACACTATTGAGGTAAAGACAATTAGTTGGTATAAAAAGTGGCAGTTTCATGCTTTTTGTAGGAATAGATAAATGTGTTTGTGCATATATAATTAATGTGTGATTGTGTTGGCTATCACACGGTTAAAGTATGCATGCAGATTATGTCCTATTTGCCTGACTGCACCGGAATTGCTGGATTATTCGAAAGAATTACCATGGTCATGGAACACAAAGGGAAAATGAAGGAATACAGGTAGGCTTTAAAAAAAAGTCTGAGATTCACTCTGGCTCCACCCAGAGCGAGCGGGAGAAATTATTTGATGACCACTCTAATTAAAAAAAAAGGTACACTGGGTAACACTGGGTACTGGGAGTAACATGATAAGTCGTGATCGTCTTGCTACCATCGGACCACCTAACGTACAGTGAGTGTCCTCTGTAAGGTATGTTATTGAAACTTCTACGAGGCGGATTAGGTTTCGCCTTTATACCGCGTACATCGAAGGACTGGAACAATTTGCCTGCTGTGGTCTTGCCGTCCGATTATAATTTAGGTGTCTTCGAGGCTAGAGTGAATAAGCTCTTAATAAGCTAGTACGTTTCACTATCAATGATTGCATCACTGCTTACCATCAGGTGGGATTGCATTCAAGCACTAGTCTAAATGATTAAAAGAAAGGAAGTGCAGAGATTCCATTACTAAATGTACCTATTAATTAACTAGTTTCTAAGCAATGAAAAAAATTACTCAATGTGTGTTTGATTGCGTTACATTATTGCGTCGTGTCGTTAGGCTATCTTAACTAACTGCAATGGTAAAGTTTAATGGTGATGACGTTACAATCAGGTAGTTTTAATCGGACCGATTGTGAACACTTTCTTTTAATTGATATAAACTAGTGCTTGACTGCGATCCCACCGGATGGTAAGCATCTTAAGAATCTATTTTTTTGCAACCCATCGGGTTACAAATACTTTTTATTTTCGCGGGAAACCTAGCGCCTGGGCTTTTAAGGATAATTCCAGGAAGTGTGAGATTTTCAGCTTACTAAACCCACCCCTGTGGTCACTATCAGCATAGAGAACCCCCGTTACCTCTTCACACATTGAATGCCAAGAACTTCAAGGAGTCAAATTCAGTTTCCACAATATGATAAACTTCAACATAAACGAGAGATCTCGTAACTGGCGTCTTTAATTAATTGTTTATGGGCACTATTTTTGAACTTGTTTAAGTTCAAAAATAGTACCCATAAACAATTAATATATATTGTATACGAGACATTTTAATCCAGCCTTTCGGTATTTTACAGGATGCATTTTGGAGGGCGTGTTTAGGAATTACATGACTTGATTCCGCCATCACCTTGTTAAAACCTCTACCGTACGGACTAAGTGTTTTGCCTCGTCGCGTCGTTTACGACGCGACGAGGCAAAACCGCGTACATCGAAGGATTGGAACAATTTGACTGCTGCGATCTTCCCGTCCGATTAAAATTTGGGTGTCTTCAAGGCTAGAGCGAATAGGCTCTAAATAAACTAGTGCGATTCACCATCAATGATTGCATCAATGCTTATAATTTCCCATCGACGATGGAGTGCGCTTACCCAGAAGTAACCTATTCACCCTTGACTTATAGATCCCCATGTTGTAGCCATCAGGAAATACAGACTTCGGCAAGAAATTCCACTCCTTAGCTGTAGATACGCACAATAAATTTGCTTTGTTAGACACCTTGAAATCGAGCTGGAAAGAATTAAAGTGAATATGTGTGAGAAAAGCAATAACGTCTTATTTTATAGTCATGATAATGATGTTGATGTAAACATAGATTTGAGTTTATGTATAAGTTGTGTTACTTTTTTGTTGTACAATAAAGTTTATTTTATTCTTTTCTATGATAATTATATTAGGTACCTATGAAATTGTCGTTTTTCATGAAATAAGTTAACGCCCTTTTCTCTCTATATTTTTTTATGTTTATTAATCAAACTAATTCCCCATGTAATCAATGTATTTTTGCCAAAGTAGTGGTAGCTTATTGATACCCTTTTTGAAAAAATTCTGCTGGACGGGAGGTAACAAATTCTTTAAAGGCATTTTGAACTGCCTCTCGGTTATTGATTTTTTTTCACGCCAAGAAGTTATCCAAATTCTGGAAAAAGTAGAAGTCTGTAGGGGCAAGGTCTGGTGAGTACGGTGGATGATGGAGAGCTTCCAACCCCAGCTCTTGTAACTTAGAGACCGTCTGCTGTGCAATATGAGGTGGTGCATTGTCATGCAGGATCAGCGGAGCTGAACGATTGACCAAAGCTGGTTGGAGATGTGCGAGATTTTTCATTATTGTGTTCAGTTCTTCACAGTACACATCTGCAGTAATGCTCATCCCGTTTGGTATGGAGCTGTGATTAATAACACCGGCGCTAGACCACCAAACAGTGACCATCACTTTTTTAGGGGTCAGTTTTCGTTTGGGGCAGTGCTGAACCAGGATCTAACTAACTTGCTGAGCGCTTGCGATTGTCGAACAGAATCCATTTTTCGTCGCAAGTACCAATGTGATTCAATATGCCTTCGTTTGTGTGCCTGTTGAGCAGTGCAAGGCTCGACTCGACGCGTGCTTCACGCTGGCGATCATTCAAATCGTGAGCCATTTGTCATGCTTTTTTACCTTAATTGCCAATTCGACGCAAATGGACCAATATTGTTTTGATGCTAACATCGAAAGCTGCTGCTAATTCAGCTGTAGATTGAGAATCATCAGCTTCCGCAATCGCCTTGAATTCGTCATTGTCGACTAAAGTTTTTGGTCGACCACGGGGTGTGTGTCGTGTAGTGTTCGCTCCGTAAACGTCGTTGATGTTGCGTTCCGCTTCTGCCGCTTTGCTGCCACGACGGTACTAATAAAAACAATAAACTACAAATGCGATGAAAATAGAACGCTAACCATTAAACAAATGACTAATTTTCAAAAAAGAATTCGATATTATAAAAATAAAAATAATTTGAACTTTGAATTCTTAGCAAAAAAGGAAAAAATGGACTTGAAATAGCCAGTTCGGCAGAACCGCAGTTTCAGAGGTATTATTTAACAAATAGGTTGATTCCACAACTACCTCCGCTTCAGACTCATAAAATAGCACAATACATACCATTTGGTTACAGTTTAAAGTTGTGTTTTTAAACAAACATCGCATCTAAGTACTAAGTCTCCATTATAAACAGAGGAGAAAAAATCTCCTCTCCAACTTTTCGTACTCTTATCTCTCAAGTCACAATGAATAAGGTTCTTATGAGGATAACTGTATTGTAAAACATGGCAGGTGCAAGGACACCATGTGCCACATACGCATGACGCAGGTACCTCCACTGTACGTGAGCCGTGATCTTCGTAACCTATGATTACGTCAGCCATCGTGTCCGTGTGATACGTAGTCTGTTGTATATATAGTACAGTCAAAATATGTTGATTACTCTGAAGTTGGCGTTCCGAACATTGCACTACTCAGCGATACGGCCGTCAATGCAGCAATAGTAAAATTGTTATTAATGTGGTGTACAATAAAGTTTATTGTATTCTAATCTACTTGAAAAAATATACAATAGGTATGTATTTGCCGATTCTTAAAAAGAATGATTGCGCGGGCAATTGTTTGAAGTTTGGAGCGGTCAAGATATTTTGTCCGTACTGTACTTAATTGATCAGTATGTCAGTATTGTTCTAATAATTTCTTACTTTTCGTCCAAAGTTTGTATGGAGAAAAACCCTTCACGCAGACGAAGCCACTGGCTGAAGTCAATTATAATGTACCTTACTACCTTACTACTAATAATAATAGCAACAAACCCAAAGTAACGAAGGAACCTGGATATCACGACATAATATATGGAATTCTTGTGTGAGTTTCAGAAAATCGACCCATCTTAATGTAAATAGGTATTTCTTATATTATAATACAAATTTTATTATTCTTCTTATTTTTCTAACCCACGTATGTTGTTCTGCGAAGAACCTCATTTAACTTAATCGGCAAGCAGCACTTTAAAAGTATGAATATTGTTACATTTTAAGTTCTCTTAATTATATTGGTTCGATATTTATCACAGTATAGATTAGTTTGTAATTTTAGCATACCAGGCCACTCAGAAAGTTTTAACGAAACATTTCTTAACGAAAGTGAAGCGATCGATAAGCGCAGGGAAAATTTTGATTGCTAGTTTTTTCAGTTTGACGGGGTATCTGATTTCATTTCCATTACGAGACCAAAGCAGCATCAACGCCGAATGGTATACCTCAAAATGACTGCCAGAAGTTTTGTCTGCAATAAGCAACAAGTGACCGAACACCGGGCTCTGCGGGGTACTGCTTCACCATGACAACGCGCCGGCGCACTCAGCACTCAAAACGAGGGACTTCTTGGACACCACACCTGTCAGAGTCTTGGGGCACCCTCCTTACAATCCTGATCCTAAAATAAAAAAAAAATGCTGAGAGGGATACAGTTTTCATCGCCGGAAGACGCGCTAGCAGCGTTCGAGAAGGCCGTGGAAGAGGTGTCTGCAACGGACTGGAAACAATGTTTCGAAAATTGGTTCAGACGCATGAAACTTTGTATAGAGGCTAGTGGAACTCTCCACTAGCCTCTATATCTCCTCTTTGAAGAGATTTAATAAAAATATTATTTTATTATCCTATGCCACTTAATTTAACGATACTGCATTCTACGTGTAATATCTATTATTTATTTATTGTGCACACCTATCACAGTGTTGTCTCATTTAACTCAAAGGTACAGAATGCCTTGTTGCATTAAGTCCGCCTATGTACCACTACTGTACATGAAGTTTAAATAAATAAATAGGCAAATTACTCGCATAATTACATAAACTTTGCGAATAAATTGTACACATAGTCGTTTCTCCTCGCAGCGTTTGACGAGAACTTGACTTGTTATGTAATTATTTTTAATTGGGTAGCTATGAATTCTTATATGTATATATATAAATGTGTGCCTAGACGATAACGTATCTTAAAGAATTTATAAGGATAATGTGGTCTTGTTGTGTCTGACTAGAACCTTACAAATATGTTTGAATGATATTTGTCCATATGGAAAACACGTTAAACCGTGGTTCCGGCTATCATTTGTTGATCTATGATAGTCGTTACGAACAGTCAGCTTCTGCCACGAGGAACTGTGTTACCTAAATACTGGGTTGTGGAAGTCAGATAAGCAGACATAAAATTATATTAAATCAGCTAAAATCGAATGTTTACGGCAAAAGTCAGTGAACGCGGACTCGTTACTTGCACAGTCCTTAAGAGAACCCAAAGTGCGGTCACTCTCGGACTGAATAAAAAAGTAACATACACGCAAAGATACAATGTTTGTAAATATGAAGCATTTAAGCGATTTACTAAGAATTGACAGATTTGATAGAAAATTAAAACACTAAAACGGTAAACGTTGCTTGCAGAATAATCTGACAAACAATCAGAATTATTGCATGTATTTTAGTCAGGTTTTTAATTGATAAAAGTAATTTTTAGACGTTTCTTTGTGATTTTTTTCTATGGTAAAATTAACTGTATTATATTTTGATCACACATCTATCTAGCATTGATCGTGAAGAATAACACATTTATTTATTTATTAAAACTTTATGCACTAGAAATGAACACTGTACAAAGGCGGACTTAATGTCTTAGGCATTTTCTACCAGTCGACTTAATGGTGGTGCAGAAACATAACATGGTAAGTGCAGCTTAATGGTAAAGAAACAGGAAAGAAATACAATAATACATATATACTTAGATACATACATACAAATTAACAATGTAATTATGAGAAACGAATCCAACAAATCAAAGCTGTGATGATTACACCAACTTCCTGTGAATGTGTTCACGTGCCTTCACCTTAGAAGTGAACCGACTGGACGCCGCCCTGATGTTCAGCGAGAGCGCATTCCAAAGAGATATCGCCTGGACAAAGAAAGAGGACTGGATAAACCCAGAGCGATGTGTGGGACATCGTTGAAGACGATGCTTATATTTTTCTGATTTTGTTTACTGCAGTGAATATACATTTGCAGATTATAAAACTCACGATTGGTTCCTGCTTTTATTTAACTGAAAACGACTATTTGAAACAGATTAATCACAAGCTCAGATTGTATTGAGTCACAGTGTGAATGCAGGGCAGTCGAGCCCATGCTGCAGCGGTAGTTGCTCAATATAATTCAACCGTATGTTGACGCACTCTAGCCGATATAGAGCTACATAATATATTGAGTGTTTTATTCGTAATAATAAGTACTTCTATATTTATAATAGATCGTGTCTTTTAAGCTTACTGTTTTTAAATATATGTTGTTGTCTAAATTAAAGAAGGAGTTTATTCTAACGGAAAAACAGGATAAAATTTCTAGGATTTTTTTGAGGTGAGAAATTATCTAATGATTTCTCTCGCTCTAGGGTGGAGCGTAGGCGTATCAGATTTCAAACCACAGCTGTGTCCTTCAGTTGTCCTTTGAGTTCTAAGAGCACAAGTTTCCTTTTCAGAAAATCTCCGCGGTCCGAGCGGGCATCAACCTTACTGGACTCCTACGGTTTGCTGACATCTCTTTGAGGAGCGCGTGAAATACTATTTACTACATGCTGTCGACGACTTGGGCTCGGTTATCGGACACACAGATGTTTTTTCCACCTAAATTGTGCTTCGAAGAAGGAGTCTCTACCGCCCACCATTCCCTCTCTATGGCCTGAACCAGAATTTCTGGGCTGTAGGATTGTTTGAAAGAGTCAGTCACAGTTAGACTATTGTCAGTAACAGTCTGATACACCCTCTCGCTCCACCCAGAGAAGGAAGAGTTATTTGATAATTTTCCACTCAAAAAAAAAAAAGTATTGATAAGGAAATATTTTTTTAAATAGTAGTCTGTACTTTTGTAGTGAAGACAAAAGATTTAGAAATTAGATATTTCTCTCTTGTTTCAAGAATCCATTATACGTCACATATTATGATGTGATCATCAAATTGTTATGTCAGTGCTGCTATAACTCAAGGTTACACGTGATATAATATTAATTGTTGTTTTATGTTGAGTTCCATTATTTACAAATACAAATTGCTTCCATACTTTGATATAACATACAGGAACATGCTTCGATTGAATCGAACACGTCATCATCCTTTTTAGAAGTTGCTGAGTGGAGCGGGAGGGAGTGACCTGTGTTCCTTCAGTTGCCCTTCGCGTTCCTGGGTCACGGGTTACTGTTAGTAGAGAAGAGTTATCTTTCAAACAATCCTGCAGCCAAAATAACGATATCTTCAAATAAGATTACACATCAGGATTACATTTTTTAAAGTTTCACTCCATTTTATTCTTTTGCAACATTCAACAAGCCTACTCAGATGGTCTTATAAAAATCTTACGAGTCTTACATTACAAGTTAATTTAAGTCTTACATTATATTAAACATCAAAAAATTATTAAAAAACATTGTCAAATAATATATGATGTCAAACCAATAAAAGAAACTAATAAATACAATTCAAATTACACATATAATTATTAAATAAAAAAAGTCAATAAATTACAGTTCAAATTAATATTCACGTCATAGTTTAGATCATCTTAAATTCGTCAAAGGAATCTTGAAAAGGAGGCTCGTTTGAAAAAATGGCTTGTAGAGCATATTAGCCATTTTTAGAGTTCCGTACTGTGGTGTTCACTAAAATCACTTGTTAGGGATTCGGGTTTATAAATGAACCAACCAAATTATCAGTAAGAGGGCACAACTTGGGAATGACGTCTATCGTCTCGGGAGCCGATAGAGAGTGCCCACATGTACCTCAAATGGAAAAAAACGGAACCCTTATAGGATCACTTTGTTGTCAGTCTGTTGACAGACAGGCAGACTGACAACAATCTCGGGAACGCGTGGAGGTATCGAGTTAAAATTCAAACCATATTACTACTCAGGTCTGCGGTCCCTTGAAGCTGTTAAAAAAATCAAACTTCTGAGTTAACGAAAAAAAAATACGGCCGTTTATGCCGCAAAAAACGTCTATTTTGACACTCTCAAGGGAATCATTTACAGGGTACTTCCTGTTGACCTAGAATCCTGAAATTAGGCATGAAGCTAGGTCTTATATTACAAGTATAGGAAAAAATCTGAAAACTGTAAATTTGTGGTTACGTCACAAAAAAAAACTTTTTTGCGATTTGGAAAAATCTTTGTAAATCAATTCGGGAGTTGAACTGTTTTCATAGGTAAGTTTGTACGGAACCCTCAGTGCACGAGTCCGACTCGCACTTGCCCGGTTGTTTCAAACTAGCTTTAAAGTTGCCTAAAGGTCTGGGCACCAGAAATAGCTGGTGGTAGGTTATAAACTGTCGGGCTCATAATATATGTCAGCTTGGAAGATTTGGCGTGCGTTCTCGAGACCGTTGATAACTGACTGCTTATGATCCGTGACAATTCATCATCATCATCATTTCAGCCGAAAGACGTCCACTGTTGGACATAGGCCTCCTCCAAGCGTCTCCACAACGACCGATCCTGTGCGTCTCGCATCCACCGCATTCCCGAGACTCTCACCAGGTCGTCGGTCCACCTTGTGGGAGGCCTTCCAACGCTGCGTTTTACGGTGCGCGTTCGCCACTCTAGAACCTTTCGGCCCCATCGACCATCCGTTCTACGAGTAATGTGCCCTGCCCACTGCCACTTTAGTTTGGCGATTCTTCGGGCTATGTTGGTTCTCCTGCGGATATCTTCATTCTTGATGCGATCACGCAAGGAAACTCCGAGCATAGCCCTTTCTATTGCCCTTTGGGTGACTGTAAGCCTTCTGATGAGGCCCATTGTAAGCGACCATGTTTCAGTGCCATAATATGTCATCACTGGCAACACGCACTGGTCATAGACATACCACAGTGTCTCAAGACGAAAGTCCGTGACAATTAGTAGCAAATAATTCTCTTATCACTACAAGATAGCACCTTGTATCAAGAACTGAGTTCAAAGCTCATAAACCGTACTAAACTATAAGTAATAATATGCTAAGCGTTTGAAACTAGGTTGAAACTTATCAGGATCAACTCGATGCACGCCGACTCCTAACTTCAAACTTTGTTTGCTTACCTATATTAAACGTGACTTATGCTATGTCTACTATATGTATATGTATGTCGTGTGTTATGTACAGGTGATCAGTGACGTCATCCATGTTGTTAGGTTATGTATGATTGAGTACGTTAAGTTGATCGACGAGTCATCTTGTGATTGCTTTAGCGAATTCTTTGTTTTTATGTCGTTGGGTAGCTTTTACTTATTATTTATCTTCTTCTTAAGTTTAGTTACATCTGACAGTTCTGCTTATGGAGATTTTTATGACACGGGCTTTTTCAGGTTAGATTTTTTTTTATTAAAGTTTTACTGAGGTAGTTATCTTATCAAGCATATTCATAAGGGCCATGTATGTTCTTACACTTCTTACCATAAAGGGTCGTTCTTTCTACGTCTCTTGTCAATTGTCTATTTGTGGCTGAGTATCGTCAACCTCACGTGCTTATCGTCTAGATTTAGTTTAGTTAGGTCTAGTTTTAGTTCTTCTAGGTTTAGTTAATGTATCTAAATCTAGACGATCAACGACGGGTCCAGAATTATATACTGGAACCATGGTACACGTATATGTCATGTCGACGACTGAGACACGGTAGTAGTTTAAGACTTGGTAGACAATGTCAATAGACACAATATCATATTTTACAAAGTGCAGATATTAAAAAAATAGGAAAACGCTGACGAAAAATTCCACCTCTGGGGGTCCAGAATCATGCATTGGAACCTTGGTACACGTTTGGATGTCTGAGATACAGTAGTAGTGAAAAAACTTGGTAGACAACATCATTAGACACAATATCACATTTTTCTTCCGTATCCCTTGAACGTGATTTTCTTATTCAAATTATGCAACTGATATACACCGAATCCGGCTCTATTATATAATAATAACATAATTATCATATAACAGCATGCACATCTACGGAGCTACGTGTACAAGCATGAGAATATAGCGTAGGTAGTCGGAATGCTATGTTTTAATCATTATTGAGCTAGTCTGTCTTCTCAACTATGTCACGTACTATGTGTGAGTCTGTTGATATGACTGGATTATCTCTGGTATGTCAATGTCATGTTTTGGCATTAAATTGTAATTTATCTTTATTCTTAATTCGGTTTACAAGGTAACAAAAGTAATTGCTTTGGTAATGTTTTAGAAATATAATATTATGACATAGACCTATCTTATGATTTAACTGTATCGTTATATTTATTACGTCCTTATTTTAGCTTATTCAGAAATATCTTGTATCTGGTTCCGAGAGGAAAACCTTGTCGCTCATCATCCTTTCTTCTCCTTCGTTTTCCTCCCCACTCTTCAAGTCGCTACAGTGGATCTTTTGCCGTTCGTGCTGTGCGCCTCTGGAATTCTCTTCCACATACATTGAGGGCCCTTCGTTGGAAGTTTTCAGGGGAAGAATTATGGAACATTTTCTGTCAACGTAACCCATAAATATGTATGTTTATAGGTAGATATTTATTTATAGTATATATTATGTTTATGTATAGTGTGCCGTACACATATCTGTTTAGTATATTTTTAGTTTTTAGTTAGATTTAACTTATATGTTGAATTTTTTGTTGTACATTTAAAGTCCCTCAAATGTAAAATTTCTTTCTGATTCATATGGTTTGCTGTAAGAAAACCCAGTTGTGGGTTAAGCTCGCCTATGTACATCAACTTTCCTATTTTTATTGTCTGTTGAAAATTGTGTGTACAGTAAAGAATAAGAATAAATATCTCGTGTCACGGTGTTTCTTGTCGCACTCCTCCAATATGGCTTGACCGGTTTTAATGGATATTTTTTTGCATATTTGGTGAGAATAGGTCGTTCATTGTCCTACCGTCTCTCCCACTTTTTTGGCAGAACATCGTTTGCCAGGTCAGCTAGTATATGTATGACGTATATTATCATCATCATCTTCCTGCCCTTGTCCCGTGTTATTTGGGGTCGGCGCAACACGTTTTTTTCTTCCATTCTGCCCTGTCACTCGTCATACTATCACTAACTTCCTTTTCTTTCATATCACTCTTCACACAACATCTCTCATCTCTCTCTCTCTCTCTTCTTCTCTTCATATATATGACGTATATAAACGACTTAAATATTATCTAGCTACGAATGTGAAAACCCTAACTACGTAGGGACAATAATCCTATTATGTACATAACTATGTAATAAATAATACTTCATATACATAATACTTCATAATGCTATCATCTAGGTATGCTGCGTCTCGAAGACTGGTGACTAATTAATTATTTGTGCAAAGTACAAACTAGCCCTCTCTAGTAACACAGTGCGGCTCAGTTGATGAGAAACATCTTTGAAATCATGATCCGCACTCGGACCACATGACCCAAGCGTTTCGACCAAAATTCATGATTCCTATGGGATACACCACGGGGAAAAAGCCGCGGTAAAAAGCAAGATGTAAATTATTTATGACCCATAGAGCTTTAAAAAGAAGCCCGCCCTCAAGAAAACTAAAAAGTTGTCTACGAAACCGAACTTTTTGTAAAACGTGAACTACCGTATTTACAACTGAATAAGGTATTTTTTACATAACATGGATATGATGACAGCAGGACGAAAACATGCATTTTTAAGATGAGAGAGAAGGACAGGTAGCTACATTGTATAAATCCGACACCGTGGGAGGAAGCTATAAGACGTCCACGGACATTGGCCTCTCCCACAGTGTTGCCACAACGACCTGTCCTGTGCGTCTCACATCCATCGGATTCCCGTGGCTCTCACCAGGTCATGGTCTAGCTTGTAGGAGGCCTAACAATGGTCGCCACTCCAAATTACTGTAATACTTATAATTGAATTATATAAGTTCCAGTTCATTCAATTTCTTTATTTAATAACACTTCACGAAGGCCAAGGACTACCGAAAGAACACGGGTAGGTTCCACTTCACCCAGAGCGGTGTAGCGACATCTATGGCGTCACATAAGAACTAATCCTGCATCGCGCAATCAAAGTTCTCCGCGCGATTGGAACATATAGAACAGCCCGAAATCATCTATCGGGCAGTAGCCCACCAGACATAACATCCCGTCTGGTTGGAGTATCCTCCCTTTTCAACGGAGGTATGTGGGGCTTTACTCTCTGTTCCACATGCCTCTAAAGCGGCAAGAATTATTTGACCTTATTATTGACTTTAGCCATGAGTTCTTCAACGCTTCTTATTATAACCAGTTTAAATCTCTGCTCTTAATAAAATCAGTCAGTATCTTCGGTCACATCGCCGCCTGGTCCCCGACAGTCACTTTACTAACAATGATCGCACTTAATATAAGGTCCAGCGTGCTAACGTGCACAATTAGTAAATTAGAGGGCTCGGAGACACGATGGTAATTGAATCATTGTTGTTAATGTGGAGGGAGAGGATGCGGTGATGAGCGGTAGCGGGGAAGGAGGTGGTGCTTTTTTTTATTATTGATAGGCTCGCGTTTGATTACTATCTCTCCTGATGGTAATCGATGATGTGGCCGACGATGGAGCACGCTTGTCTAGAAGTAACCTATTCACTCTTGACTTAAAGACCCCTAGGTTGTAGCTATCAGGAAACACAGACTCTGGCAGGGAATTGGTGTTTAAAGTATTTAGCTTGTTCTTTGATAATAGATATTCTATTTCGACGTGGATGTCATAATGCATGGGTGCCTATCTATAATACCTAATGTCATAAAGCTGAAGAGTTGTTTTTTGTTCATCACGATATGACCCACGAGAGCTGAGCTGAACTAAGACATGGGTGAAACTGCAGAGAACAGCTAGTTTAACATATTAGCATATGAATAAAATACATAGTACCTAATAGCAAAGCTTATGTACTTTTTACTTTTATACTATGTGAAGAGAGAGTGATGTTGTGATAAGTCTTATTGAGTAATTTATTTCCGAACAATAATATATATTGTGATCATAAAAAATGAAAAAGTAAGCATGACAAAATTTCATTCGATTTTAAATGAAAAAACACAAACATCAAAATGACAATAATTATTTATGAACGACCGAATAAAAGCTCAATAATAATGTCACAACATTCTACATAATGCCACATGATATAAAAATGATAAGCTGTGTGGGCTTGGGAAGGAATATGTTGTTATTATTTTTATAAGTAACAAAATGTTTCCGAGTTGAGGGTCTTAGAGATCATCTTTAAAGCTTTTTCGTTTGCTGGGGTCGGAAATTTAACCGGAAGCAGCAGAATTCCAGTTTTTTACATGGAGCGACTCTACAATCCAGTAACTAGTCGACACAAAGAAATAGGGGCAATACTCTTAGAAACTAGACTGCTGTGTTGAGTCATATAACAGTTAAGCTTATCGTAACGGTAACAGTTAGTCTTATCTAATAGTTAATCTTTGAACTGTCTGCTTATTTTGCAATTTACCATTATAATTATAACAATTTTACCTGAAAAAGGGTAATTAGAAAAGTGTTAATAGGTAATAAACAAACTTCATGGGGTACGAGAGTCCGAGTCATTATGGCGACACTTGGTGGACGTCTATGTCCAGCAGTGGACGTCTTTTGACTGGAATGATGGTGAATGTAGATGTAGCTACGTGATCAGTTTGTTAGTGACATCTGTCTGAGTGCGGCCAGCCGGACATTATGTGACTACATTTACTAACTTAAGTTTATATCTGTAAAAACAATAGTATGTGTAATATAAATAATAATAATAAATAAACTGGTGATCTGAAGGACTAGCAATAAAAAAAATATATAATTCAAGTCGCTATATCATCACTGTCTCAATTGATATCAAAAACATGTCACAATGTGTTTTTTTTTCTTTTGTTTATTATTTACCTTTTAAATTTAAAGAATAATAATAGCAAAATATACACAAAACCTGCATTTATTAATTAATTTGTAAATTTACGGAAGGGACTGGACCTCACGACACAGGTTATCCTAGTGTGGGGGCCAGAGATATATTGTTTATTTTAGTTTATAAGTCAACTGATGTACTTATTTTGTGTATCTTGTACTAACGTTTTAAACAAATAAAGATTATTATTATTATTATTGCATTTATTTATTTTAATATACATATCATTTATATTTTTAAATATTTCTTTAGAAAAAACACATTAAAAAAAAAACATTTAAAAATATAAAAAATAGTAGCCAACCGGCATCGGGAACAGAGTCCAAGCTGCCGGTGGTCAGGGCTCCTGAGAGAGGAATCTCCTTACGATACGCGCCGTGTCTAGGAGTACTGCTTTCTGGATCAGGCCCTTGATCCAGCTGCCTAACGAGAGCCTCCTCAGATGTTGTTCGAGGCTCTTGGCTATTAAGCCATTGGCCGTTACGACTATCGGCACAATGATTGCTCTATCCACTTCCCACATGTCGACAACCTCGCGAGCTAAGTCAAGATACTTAGTTTGCTTATCTTTCTCAGCTTTCACGAGGTTCTCGTCATGAGGGACCGCTATATCAACAATCATTGTGCGACGCTCTAGTCGATCTATCACCACTATATCAGGTTTATTGGCAACAATAGTCCTGTCAGTGATGATAGATCGATCCCAATATAACGTGATATTGCCATTGTCGAGAACTGGGTCGGGCACATACCTATAGAACGGTACCTCTGATTCCACAAGATTGTATTTAAGAGCAAGTTGCTGGTGGATAATCCTGGCTACGAGGTTGTGTCTATGCAAATAGTCTCCGTTAGCTAGATGAGAACACCCAGAAATAATGTGTCGGATTGATTCTCCGGGTCGGTGGCATGCCCGACAGATGTCAACCGTACCGTCCTTCACAATGTATTTCCGGTAGTTGTTCGTCATCATAACTTCGTCCATAATCGCAAAGACAAAACCTTCAGTTTCCCCGAAGAGGTCACCGAAACGCAGCCAAGATACGGACGCTAACAGGTCTACATCGGGCCCGTGTAAGGCCCGGTAAAAGCGTCCGTGAAGCTCCTTGCTCTGCCATACTTCCCTGCGGTCATTAGTATCCAGTACTATAGGTTTGCGCCAGTTCTCGTTAGCCAAGGAGAGCGGAGTGAGGCCCTTATCCACCGCTACCACATCTCGGTGCATACCCACGTCGGTTTTTAGGAAGTATTCCCTGAGACTGCATACCTCGCGGTTGTGCAGGGTCTTAGCATTTAAGAAGCCACGACCCCCGCACTTCCGAGGGATATACAGTCTCATCACCGATGACCGTGGGTGATGCATCCGATTTGCGGTAAGTAGTGTGCGGACCCTCCTATCCAGGGCGTCAAGTTCTGTCTGAGTCCATTTGAGTATGCCGAAAGAATACATCAATACCGGCATGACCCAACCGTTGAAAGCGCGCACCTTGTTTCCGCCTGATAAAAGACTATTGAGTACTTTATTCAGGCGTCCAAAGAAGCGCTCTTTCAACGATTGTTTCACGTCATCAGTATTGATGCCTAACGATTCCGACATACCCAAATATTTGTAAGTTTCGGTTGAGCAGAGGGATCTAAGGTGTATGGAATCCGAAAGTTGAATTCCCACGGATTCCATAATCTCACCTCTCTTTACATGTATGACTGCACATTTGTCCAAACCAAATTCCATCCTGATGGCACTACTGAAGGTTTCAGTTACCTTCAGTAGCTCCACCAGTTGCAAGTTGTTGGGGGCAAAGAGTTTCAGATCGTCCATGTAAAGAAGGTGAGATATGACCTGACCGCCTCTTTTCAACCGGTAACCTAAGCCAGAACCCTCCAGCAGTGTGCTGAGCGGGTTCAAGGCTAGGCAAAACCACAGTGGACTCAGACTATCACCCTGGAATATGCCACGCTCAATCCTTATCGGTTCGTTGTTCTCCTGAATCTGTCGACATCCCGGATAGTGAAGGACTGTTCTCCACTGCCCCATACATGACTTCAGGAAGGTGCGCAGAGTTGCATCAACTTTATACAGTTCTAGCACCCTCATGAGCCATGTATGAGGAACAGAGTCATATGCCTTCTTATAATCTATCCAACATGCCGACAGATTCTTCCGAGAACGTCGAACCTGTTGGCTAATGGCAATATCGATGAGGAGCAGCTCCTTAGTACCGCGGGACCCGTTCCTACATCCATTCTGAGAGGCAGACATGATAGAATTTGTCTCAATATGACTATTGATTTTAGCTCTCAGAATGGATGTAAGAACTTTATAGACCGTCGGCAAACACGTGATCGGTCTATAATTTTTGGGTTCCGCAGTACTACCTGATTTATGGAGCAGGTGGGTTATTCCTGTCGTTAGAAACTGGGGCAGCGACCCTGACTCTAAGGCAGACTGGAACTGAGATGCCAAGCGAGCGTGCGACCTTTGGAACCATTTAACCCAGAAATTGTGCAGCCCGTCCGGCCCAGGAGATTTCCAGTTAGGCAATGGACGGACTGCACGGGCTATATCTTGGGGGCTGATGGTAATTGCCCCCATTTCTGGTAAAAGATCGCATGCGCGCTCGACCTCTCGAATCCAATCACCCTCGGTGTGACTGACAGGCGCCGACCAAATGCTGCGCCAAAATGAACACATGGCGTCATCATCCGGCAGGCGCGTATCAGTCACACCTTGGTCCGGTCGCTCCCAATCCCTGTAAACCCACCTTTCGTTGCTTTGGAATGTACGATTCCAAGTGTACCGCTCCACTCGCCGCTTGTACCGACGAATACGGTTTGCCCATGCATAGATTTTCTGCTTCAGGAAGTCGATACGCTCTGTGACGCAGGGCAGATAATCTCGAGAACTAATATTAGTCCCCGAGAATGCCCTCCTCACAAAGCGCATCACCCTAGGGCGAGTGTTGCCCTCCCTGAAGCAGATAAGCTTACCGATGAGTGCTCTAGCCTCACCGATACGGTGCTCTATCCTGCACTGCCAAGCTGGCACAGCTGGTCGTGTAGCTCTGTCACAATTAGGAAATTTAACATGAGCTACACGACATGCCGCTACAGCCGCACAGTACAAGATTGAGTGGGTATCAGTGAGGTCTTTGCTGCTATCAAAGCAATTTGATAGCTGCGAATCTAGAGCACACACCAGCGCCCTATTTCTCTTGTGCATGGGCAAACGAGGTAGACGAGGTCTAAGCCCCGGCGGTGTGGAACGGTATTCTCGAAATGCGTCCTCCAAAGCGCCCCTCAATCGATCATTACATTGGGTACTCACAGATATAGCCGCGTCATCATCGGCGTCACCAACCTGGTCGGGTCGCGGTGAAGCAGTGGGTAGACGTTGCACCGCGGCCGGTGTTGTGGCAGGTGAAACACGGCTACTCTGTGATTCCAGGCGCAGTCTATCAAGTACGGCGTCATCCAACATACGATTACGCTGAATGACCCGCACCTGATCCGATAGTCGTTGGGCCGAAACGTTGACAGCTGGCTCAAGCACCTGAAACAGAGAGAGCATCCGACCACGATACGCAGTCAGGTTAATTCCCCCCTCTGTAGCCCCAAAGTATGAGCGCATGACGTTTTCATTAATGGATGATGTCCATCGCATGCGCTGCACACTTCCACCGGCAGCGGGGACCCTATCAGAGGCCGGCGGGCCTCGAGGTCCCAAGCTGGCCGGAGGTCGGCCTCTTCCCCGTCGACGCGCAGGTGGTGGTGTCGTCGGCGGCGAGAAGTATTCGTCGCTCGAGCTCGACGCAACTGCAGCGACCGGAATCTCTGGACTCACGGTTGGCGCTGGTCCCGGCGGCTGCGAGGCGGAGCTGAGCGACGAGCCCGAAGATGTTGGGTGTGTGTGTAGTTTTTGTGCTCGGCTTCTTGTCAACATTCTTCCTGTTCAGTTCATCGCCATGTCATTTAAGTTTGTTGTAGGTAGGTATATTGCTTTTGTCGGAGATATTATATACAGTTGCATGGTGATGTGATATTTTTTTTATTATTTTTTCTTGCGGGTTTTTCGGTGATTGTACATTATTATTGTGTATTGTTGAATAAAATTAAATGAAAAATTTTAGCGAGAAAATATTTGCTGTCAGTCAGTTTGACAGCCGAGCCACAGATTATTATTATTATTATTATTATTATCTAATGTAGAGAAGATGAGTTATTGACACATTGTAATGAGGGTTTACAGAATAAAAATACATTCAGCCGAACATAGAACCTCATCCTTTTTGAAGTCGGTTAAAAATTCACACCACCCGTTGGCGTCACCTAGCCGAGAGGTCTTTTACTTTTGAAAACGTATGCATGGCGTCATCAATTTAACTAATGTCATTAACATAAGCGTTTTGACAGGTGCCTGGACCCGACGACTCAGTGCTGCCACCTGGTGAACGTTATTTTAGAAAACCCTTATTGAGATAAAATATGTGAACGTTCCTTAAAAAATATAAGAAATACATTTTTAAAACCTACTACTGGTTTTAAATTCTTAGCCCACTCTAAGTTCGTCAGTCTCTCTTACGATCACTAAATCAAAGACAGTTAAACAAACTTTAAATGCACTTAAGTATCGCCAATCGCTCCTCCCCACACCCCGTCCGCTACCTTCCACTTTCGTTTTCGCTCCTTATACGCCACCTTAGCGCGCACGCAATAAGGGCCACTTTCACAGCTTGGGTCAAGGTTTACTCCCGGGTGGGGCACATGCCGTTGCGACATCGTACTACTGGTACTTTGTATGTGGACTTACTTTTGTTCTTGGGTTTGCTTGCATTTGGAAATTAGGAAGTATCTAAGTGTTTAAAAATAACTTAACTTCTTTACGATTTGTTTTTTGTCAACTGATCAAAATATGAATTTACTTTTCATTGTTTATCTTACTTCTGTATTAATTCTATTATTGCGAAAGTAATTTCTGTCTGTTTGTTACCTTTTCACGCCTAAATTACTGCACAATTTTTGATGAATTTTTGTATAGAGATAGATAGGTCGTTGGAAGAGAAAGCAGGAGGCTAGTTATCATCATCATCATGAATTCAGCGACATCCACTGTTGGACATAGGCCACCCCCAAGTGTCGCCACTACAACCAGCCCTGTGCGTCTCACATCCACCGGATTCCTGCGACTCTCACCACGTCATCGGTCCACCTTGTACGAAGCCATCCGACGCTGTGTCTTCCAGTATGCGGCCACTGCTATAGAACCTTTGGTTCTCTTACGGATATAATATCTTTATTTCTGAACGATAGCCCTTTCTATTGTTATTTGGTTGACTGTAAGCCTTCTGATGAGGCCCATTGTGAGAGACCACGATTCAGAGCCATGTCATCACTGGCAAAAATAGGCTAGTAAGTATACCTGATCTGTATATTATATAAAAGGCAATATCCTGACTCACTCTCTGACTCATCAACGCCCAGCCCTAACCCTTGGACCTGTGGAGGTTCCTTATATGATGTATATGTTACCGGCAATCTGTATAATCCGGTATTCAATAATATTTTTTTTTTATTATTATTGATAGGCTCGCGTTTGATACCTACTTTGACGCGGCTGAAACCACAGGAGCTAGTAATAACAAAAGAATAAGCCAATTCTATTTTTTTTTCCTTATTACCTAATGAAAAATGAAGTAGGTACCTACAAACAGTACCTAGGCATGGCAATTATGGAACCAGTTCTAACGGTCATCGTAGGGATCATTAAGATGATAATAAATCTTGTACCTATCTTGATAGAAGTTTCTTTAGTTTTACTTAGTGAGAAGGTTTGAGAAATAGATCTCATCTGTAAATAAACCTCTGCCAAATCTTTTAGAGAATGCAAGCGTGATACTCGTGTCTTCTAGTGGCGGTTATTTGCCACAATATGATAATGGTTAATATTTTATTTAGGTATAATACGGTCCCGACAGTTGTCCTGTCGTAAAGTTGGCTTTGGAATTGTGTTTTAAAACCATTCATGCATAAATTAAAAATTTATCCTTATTTATCCGCATCGCATTCCTTATACGAAAAAATCACGTGCAAACAACTTCAAAACTCTCCCACTACACCTTGCACGTTTTGCCTTGGCGTCTCAAACAGGTTTAGCTACTCGCCGCCAGTACTAGAATGTGCTAGTAAGTGGTAGATACAAACGTGCCAGTGATGTCGTAAATATTGCATTCATTATATAACATTGAGTGTAGCATATGTATGTAGTAGTGTTGGTATGTATGTGTGTGTTGGTAGGTATTGTAGTAAACAAGTGCCAATGGAATTTTGTTATTGTTTTCGATATGTGAGTCTAAAAAGTCAAGTTAGTTTTGGTTCATTTGGTATCTTCAAGGCTAGCGTGAATAGGCTAAAACTCAAAAACTACTGAACGGATTTACTTGCGGTTTTAACCAATATACAGAGTAATTCATAATACATGCATGTTATAATAGACAATAGCCGAGAATTCCAAAGATTTCTAACATCATGCGAAGCCGGGGTTGATCGCTTTTTATATATATAAGTATATTCAATGAACGACTATTATCGCACTGTTTGATTTTCAACTTGTAGAGCCGTGGACGAACCACTTTAACTTGAGCATTTATGTATGTGTCGTCTAGTGTTGATTAAATCATATTATTATAAAGAGTTTAAAGATTACGATTATGCTTAAATACCCACTAAATAAGTATATAATAATAAAAATAATATATAATAATAATTTTCATTGATTAAGCAAGTTTTCATCTGGTTTACAGTGATCTTGACTTGCATTATCACCTTAGCATTTTTATTGTTGAAAGTTTCCATTTTCACCGCATCACCGTTACCACAAGCCCTCTAATTTATAAAACTCCAAATAATAATATGCTTATTTTGATTTGTTTATTTTTTGCTAACCTCTTCTGCCCCTTCCCTCCTACTCCTTCCATTTTTCACAAGCCTGCGTTTCTTATTATGTTCTGGTTCTAGCGAAATTTGTGTTTTCGTTTTCTTTCTTTTTATACTCCGCTCTATTACTCGTGGGTAAAATTTGTTAATTCAAATATTGATTCTAAATTCAAGATCGGCAAGATCGGCTGTCTATAGGTAAAAATACCCCTTAAAAGTTTCGTGTTTTTTGAGTTATTTTATATATCCTTCCTCTGGGTAGAAAATTATACACCGGTAACCGTCTGGACTGAGCCCAAGTCGTCGACGGCACGTACTGTTCCACGCGCGCCTCAGGGAGATGTCAGCAAATCGTAGAGGCCCAGCAGGGTCGAAGCCTACTGGGGCCACGGGTAGTGTGAAAGTGAAACCTGAGGCCCTGGGACGAAGGCAAAGAAGGAACAGGGTCAGTAAAAGTCTGACACTATCTCCCGGTCCGCCCAAGATTTGTCATTAGATGATTTTCCCACTTAAAAAAAAACACCTTATTAATTATACACTCACTTTTATTTACTTTATCACATAATAAGCTTTTTTTTATAATCATCACCTCCCTGGCCTGATGCGGCCTGTGTTTTACATGGAGTCTATCAGGCTTCCATAACCCAGTTACTGGGCAACACGATACCGTATTGCCCAGTATCTAGGTTGTGGTCCAGATAATCTGACTACCTGAAACGACTGTCAATGATTTACGAATGATGTCAGTAATGTCCTAAATAAATTTTAAAAAGTACATATGAATTGAAATAATCATATTGGTATTTTAATTCACACTTATCCGATTTTGAATCCGGACCACGCATGAGAGGCGACTGCCTTAACCACTAGGCCATCGTGTCTCTACAGAAAACACAAACACAAAAAAATTAGACACAAAGAAATTAGCGATCAAATCAAACCGCTAATCAACATAAAAGTTTTTAAAGGTGTTTGTTTGCACTCATTTAAATTATTTAACTCCTCTCGAAGCAATAAAACGTCGCAACTTACTTACAGATGGTGTCCTATCTTCTAAGTAACATAACATTGTTGGATTACAGAATAACACTTTGTAAAACATACTGAAACTGCACACACGGGCCACTTGTTCAGAAATTAATAAACCGACAACTGTTGCTGAAGAAAGCTTAGACACATTATGGTGACAAATGGCACTGATGTACCTACTGATAGTCAACAGTCTAGAATTGATCTGCGCAAGTCAAATGTTACGTGGTCTATCCCTCAAACATCTTGGACTGTGGACTGTCATTGTCCCTAATAGAATGTCACTTTCATTAGATCTCCTGCATCGATCAGCCTACGGTAATGGAGCAATTCAGTTATTGAACTAAATATTAACCAGTTCCGAATATTAATTTACAACCTAACTGCGTTCGTTTGTATATGAAAAATGAAACATACTTAGGCGTCGAAGTACGCTACGTGCTATTATCTGGGCATGTTTTTGGCGTATCAAGATGACAGCCTAGTAACCAGATAGGCAGCATTGCTACGTTGAAGGGCAATGCTAATTCTTTGAGCAAAAAATAAGCTAGCTCACTTGTCATGCAAAGTATCGTTCAGTCGGTGAGGAAAGATAACGTGCCTGAAGAACCTATTTGAGCCGTTTGAGGCCTTCAGTATATGTAGCGGCATCAGCGGCAGAGTCTTAGTGTCGAAACAAGTTGCGTCCTATAGCACAAGCCTACCTAACTTCCACGGCACCAACGCCATGCCATCAAGTCACTTTCCATCTTCACGAACTGACCATTCTAATGCTAATTTATATTATGAACAAGTTCTCCACTCAGTGGTATACTAGAGATAGGTACTGCACCTCCTAGTAATAATGATACGTATTACCATCGTAATAAATTGTTTAACGATGTCTAAAATTAAGCAATTTACGCTCTCAGGCTAGGCGGATCGACGATCTCACCGGGGTGGTTGATAGCAGCACTGGATGCAAGTTAATAAGAATCGAAGTGAATGGCGTGCTATGTGATTGGAGAGTCTTATAATGTGTAGTCCAACAGTGGATCGCTGTAGGTTGAAGGTGAAGATAATGAGCAACTAAAGTTGCCCGTCTAACCACACTATATCTGACTTACATAGTGTTAGTGTCGCAACACGGCGTGTCAAGTAAAGTAGAAGACGATTATATTGACTGCGCACTGCTAAGTGCGGCCCAATGTACTCCGTCTTAGTTTAGAAACTATTTGTTCTGGGTACTTGCAAACGGTGTCTAGGTCAGTGTTGATATTAAGTTATTTATTATAAATAAAACGATAAAAGTGTGTTTAGAAACTCGATTAGCAAACATGGTGCATCTCATCCATATACACAAGATGTTTTTGGAAAACGTTAATTGTGTGTACAGCAAAGAAGTTGAATTCCCTGCCGGGATCTGTGTTTCCTGATAGCTACAACCTGGGGGTCCTTAAGTCAAGAGTAAATAGGTTACTTCAAGGCAAGCGTGCTCCATCGTCGACTATATCGTGGTTTTCCATCAGGTGAGATAATGATCAAGCGTGAGCCTATAAATATAAAAAAAAAAAACATGAAACCAATGCAGGAGACAACTAGCCAAGTGTAGGGAGATGTTGAGAAAAAAAACCTTCCTGCAAATATCTATTAAAAAGTTCTAAACAAGCCACTTTTCAAGTAGTTAAACGCATCCTAAGAAAGAGACTTACACGCCATACACACTCTCTAAAAACATAACTCTCCTTCTGGGGCAGTCTTTTTTTTTACCACTACGTCACATGATCGAAAGCGACAATGTGGTCGGCGATAGAGCATACTTACCTAGAAGTTACCTATTCACTCTTGACCTAAAGATCCCCTAGGTTGTAGCTATCAGGAAACACAGACTCCGGCAGGGAATCCCACTCTTTAACTGTACGCACAATGAATGTGTTCCCAAAACGTTTTGTACGTATGGGTGGGATGTCAACCATGTGCTGATGGCGCATCGTCGTACGTCTAGTGGTCCGATGATGGAACGGGCTTGGTGGAATTGGGTTATGCAATTCCGAAGCACACTCTGAAATGATAGCGGTAGAAAACCGACAGGCTTGTAACTCGGCGTCGATGTTCAAGACTGAAGCTTCGACTTCACGAGTGCATACCATTGATCCTCTCATTTTATTTGGTGAGAAATGAAATGAAATAAATGCTCCCGCTCTGGGTAGAGTGAGTGGGAGTATCAGGCTTTTACTGACTAAAGCCCACTCTTGTTCTTTTAGTTATCCTTTGTGTCCGAAGATCGCGGTACCTAATTCTTTCAAACGATCCGACAGCTCAAGACAAAACCTATGGGCCTGTGCACACCACGTTTTTTAAACGCGCCGTTGACGCGCGTTTTAGAAACGTGCGTCGACGGCGCGCTTTTATCCTATTAAAGGTCCTACAGGCTGCGTCTGACTCGCGTGCGTATCGCGTCTGTATCGCTACTAACGCGTGTCGACGGTACGGTTAAAAAACGTAGTGTGCACAGGCCCTAAGAGCACAATTAGAAACAAAAGGTACACATTTTTAAACTCAAAAACAGATTTTTTTTAATCTGAGGCGATCACAATATACATGGAATTAATTTCCTCCATCCTTATTTAGACAAGCAACGCAGACCTCCGTGCCTCCGTATATCAAAGCGGAACAAAACACAAACAAAAAAAAACCTTCCAGTACAAAAGAGACCTAACTACCCACATCCAAGGTCTTAGACCTAACTTAAACTTAAGCATAAACAATAATAATGAGTAGCTGTGATTAGGTTACGTCTGTCCGTGTGTCACACGATTATATATTCAAGGACTGTGCAGTAGGAACAAAGCAGAGGCAGTGAATTGTTGATGTTTTTGTAAAGTGTGGGAATTTTTTGAAGACTGTCATATTTGTATGAGGTTCCTTGTAGTTGATAAGACCGTCCGTTGTTACACCCTATTAATTTTAAGTTCCTAATATAATTTTAATATTTGGTGTACAATAAAGAATATAATTATCTATCTATCTATGAAAAATGTGTTGAGTTATAACTTAGTTTAAGGTACCAATAAAAAGTATTTTTGTCTTAGAAAGTTATTAAGACCCTCTTGCTCCCATTTAGTGCCATAGCATAAAACAGTGACTTTCTGAAGCCTACTCCTTGGTAACGGCTGGGTTAAAGGATTTGAAAAAAAATATATTATAGATTATAAACATCATTATCAACATAAGATTTTTTCGTACAAATAATACATTTGCAAAAAAAAAATACAACAAAACATTTTTTCGCTTCTTTTCCCTACTCCTTTCAAACGGCTTTGATCTGTAGAAATATGTTTACACAAAATAATTGCTAGTTATGTGTTCTTCAGAATGTACATAGCTTAGGAAAATCAATCAATATTTCGTAAATATTTTTTTTTAAAGGTCAGCTGCGAGTATGTGTGCATTTATTTTGGACTCTACGCCTTAAATGGGTACCCACCCATTTCTGACACCAAGCAATGGCGATATCTATGACACCACATAAGAACTAAAAATATAAACTGCATCGTAATATTAAAGTTCTCCACGCGATTAGAACATATACCAAAGACCGAAATCAACTACCAGGCAGTAACCGGGACTAGACGCAACACTTTGAAGAATCCTCCCTTTGCAATAAAGGTTTCCGGGACTTTACACCCTGTTCCGTATAACCTGAAAGTTTATTGATCTAAAAAATATTATGTACCAGCTTTTGCCCGCAGATTCGCCTGTATTCATAAAATATAGGCTATGTCACTCAGGAATAAAGCAGCTTCCTATCGGTGAAAAAATTATTGCAATCGGACCAGCACTTTCAGAGATTACCTCCTACATTAATAAAAAAAAATTACAAAAAAAATAATTTTTTTTTATTTATTATAAAAAAAAATTACAAAAAAAATTCAACCGACTTCAAAGTAAAAAAAACACTGAAAAGTGCAAAATAACTTTAATTTCGGAAGTCGGTGTTTTATAATAGTTTTGTGTCTTCGTTTTTTAACACCGACTTCCGAAATTAAAGTTATTTTGCACTTTTCAGTGTTTTTTTTTACTATGAAGTCGGTGGAATATTTTGTAAAAAGTTTTTTATTTTACACTTTTTAGTTATGGTACCACCACTAAAAAGTACCCCTCAGCCAAACTTAAATACCTTATAGCCAGAGTGCATCTCATGACAATTCTAATAATCCCAAACACGGTTAGATTACATTAATTTATTACAGAGTTCCGGTGCCTAACTTTAGGCTTCATCATCAGATCAGTTCGATATATTCCCCCTCTTCTTTCAGGCAGTCATCAACAACTCGTATAAACCAAGCAATTATACTTGTTACGAAGGTTCTGCTGTGATTCTATGAGGGGTTCTGTTCCATATCTTCGAAGTTCATGATCAGATCATAACAATATTTCTATGGGACCGACTCGGAAGAGTAACCTTTCAATTAAAAAAATATATTTTAAAATTGGTTTACAATTGACTGAGAAATCGGTGAACATACATAAAAAAAAATATACATTCAGCCGAACATATAACCTCCTCCTTTTTGAAGTCGGTTAAAAACAAACTTTACCTCTTTATAATATAAGTGTAGATAGAACTAAATCTTTGTTTGTATGAAGAAATTTCTAGAAGTACAGATCCGATTACGAAATATTTTCCAAGACAACGTATGATCCCGGATAACGAACGATTCCTCTAGGTTAAGTCACTAGAGCAATACCACGGGCTAAAGCTTGTATAAATATAGAGATACTAGCTGACTCGCAAACGTTGTTCTACCATTTAAATAAAAAAAATAAAAAATGGTGGTGGTAGGAGATTAAAAAATAGCCTTTGACCTATTTTCAAACCTACCAAATATATACAAAAAAACTGGGCAAGTGCGAGTTGGACTCGCGTTCTGAGGGTTCCGTACAAAGTTACCTATGTAAATAGTTCAATTCCGGAATGGAGTTTCGGAAGATTTTTCCGAAACGCAAAAAATAAAAAAATTGTGACGTAATAACAAATTTACAGTTTTCAGATTTATTCCTATACTTGTGCTATAAGGACCTTGCTTTATGCCAAATTTCATGATTCTAGATCAACGGGAAGTACCCTATGAATTTTGATTTCCTCGAGAGTGCCGAAATGTACGTTTTTTGCCACATAAACCGAAGTTTCTTTTTTTCTCGTTAACTTATGAGTTTGATTTTTTTACAGCTTCAAGAGTCTGCAGACTTGAGTATATCGTTTTAATTTCAACTCGATACCTCCACGCATTCCCGAGATAAAGGGTTTTGACAGACAGACAGACAGACGGACGGACAACAAAGTGATCCTATAAGGGTTCCGTTTTTTCTTTTGTCAAGCCGTTTTAGAGGAGTTCGATTACAAACACTGTGAGACGAGATTTATATAATGTATATTAGAAGTAGTAACGTCTATTACGTGCTTAGTATTTACAAAAAGCATTGAATAACAATAGATATAGAATAATTAAGTAATGCTAGAACGTACTGCTTGGGCTGAATCACTTCCATCCAATCTAGAAAAAAAACTATCCCATGCTCTACAGTTTTTTCTTCTGAATCAAACTCCATTTATCGTAATATAATGAGGGCGCCATCATTATGTTTCCTTATTCAAACCCAAGATATGTGTTGGTATGTTTCTTAGTCATTTCTGAAGTCTTTTCCTTTTGATTCGTCACTGTTGGGTTTTTCTAAAGTTCACCGCCCAAGGTTTGTCGCGGGGCTATGGTGCGTAGCCGAATGTCGAATGACTTGATTGTCAAAGACAATCGCAGGAAACTAATCTTCAGGTCATTCTGGACGTATTTAATAGGTTTTGTTTACATACTTGGTTTTATATCAGAAAAATACAAATTGTGCAAATATTAACACTGTAGCTCCAAAGGCGATAGAGGGACAGATGATCGAATGAGCGAGAACAACAGGACTTCGTTTGCAAAACACAAAAAGTATCAGAAGCACAGACATCGGGCATTATATTTCTAGGTATTAACCTTGTTTTTGTTCTGGTGAGAAAACATCAAATAACTCATAACTCCTTTCGCTCTGGGTAGATGAAGAGGGAGACTTTTACTGACTTAAAACCAACTGTGTTCCTTCGGTTGCCTTTTGCGTTCAAGGTCCGCGGTGGCTCTATTGAGCAATCTTGCAACCCTGGGGATGAACCTGAAAACAAGACAAATGAGTAGTAATCAGTCTTGCAATAGCGTTAGTAAGTGCAACACAAAACGATATTCATTTATCCTGTCAACGGTCATGCTATCACTAACTTCCTTTTCTTTCATATCACTTTTCACACAATCCATCCATCTTTTCTTTGGCCTCCCTCTCCCTCTCCACCCATCCACATGTATACTCATAACTCTTTTAGTAACATGCGTTTCATCTCTCCTCTTTACATGACCATACCAAGACAAACGATCCCTTTCAACTTTTCAGTCACTGGCGCCACTTTCAAACTTCCTCTCTCTCGTCACACCACACATCCATCTCAACATTCTCATCTCCGCTACATGCAATCTTTTTTTCATCCGTCTTTTTCACAGCCCAACATTCTGATCCATACAGTATGACAGGTCTTATCACGGACTTGTAGATTTTACCCTTCAACTTGGAGGGCATTCGTGGGTCACAAATTGTTCCAGTGACCTGTCGCCATTTCATCCATCCTGAATTGATCCGATTTGATACGTCTCGGTCTACCTCGCCATCTCCTTGGATAAGCGACCCGAGGTACCGAAAGTCGGAGCAGATTGGTATGGGCGTTCCAGCGAGAGCTAAGGGCATAGGAACGGAGAGACCACCGAAATCACAGAACAAGTACTCGGTTTTCGTTCTGCTCAATTTTAAGCCAACACTCTCCAGTCTGACAAGTACTACAAGACAGACAGTGTACTAACAAGATTAATCATCTTAATGAATTTAATAAGTACCTACAGAGAATTTATACCGCGTACATCGAAAGACTGAAACAATTTGCCTGCTGCGGTCTTCCCTTCCGATTATTCTATAAGTGTCTTTAAGATGTGTATATAGTGCCTGTCACTATCAACGATTGCATCACTGCTTACCATCAGATGGGATCGCAGTCAAGCTCTTGTTTATATCAATAAAAAAAATATACATATGGTGTGACTGGTAATTAGTGTACGATACTTAAACACATGATTGTGCTCATGATAACCAACAACTTTTACTATGGGAACAAACCTGAAATCGCGAAAAAAAAATCAGCTGTTCAGTAGGTACATTTATGTTTGCCTAATGTAGGTACTGTCGCACTGAACAGCTGATATTTTTTTCGCGATTTCGGCTTTGCTCCCATAATAAAAATTGTTTATTATCATGAGCACAATCACGTGTCTAAGTATCGTACACTAATTGCCAGTCACCCTATATATACCAAGTCATGCAATCGTCTCCCCAGCATTTTGTCAACTAGCTTGGGTTCGGCTTCTAGTCTAATATGAATACCTGTGTTTTACTTAGAGCGACTGTCTTTCAGACCGACTTCCAAAACCCAGTTACTGTGCAACACGATACTTCTTGGATAGACTGATAGCACAGTATAGATATATGGAGCAGTACGGAAACTACCTACAAATATTCGAAACGGCACACTCACACAAACATACGCATCGACGAGACTCCTAAGCGTTTCTCGCGGTCCTGTCAGTTGCGAATGCCGCTTAGGAGTCTCGTCGATGCGTATGTTTGTGTGAGTGAGCCGTTTCGAACATTTGTAGGTAGTTTCCGCTGTTCCATATATCTATACTGTGCTGATAGTCAGACTTTCTAGCGGTGACAGTCGTTATAGGTAGTTAGACCTACCTGTAACGATTGTCAAAGATCTACGAATGATAACCGGGACAAATGGTTTTACGTGCTTTCCGAGGTACGGGATGCAGGCATTACCTGCATCCTAGATAAACTTAAGAGCAGTGGTGGCCGAGTGGTAACGGCCCCGACTTACGAGTTCTAAGTCGCAGGTTCAAACCCAGCCAGGCGCATTACTTTGTGTAATTTATTTCATCACCACTGCTCTCAAAACGGTGAAGGAAAACATCGTGAGGAAACCGGCATGTCCTAGAACCATAAATTCGAAGACATGTGACATTCACCAATCCGTACTGGGCCCGCGTGGTGGATTACGGCCCATTCCCTCTCCTAGAGAGAGGAGGCCTGAGTCCCAGTAGTGGGAACATTAAAAAGCTGATTATGCTATTATGCTAGATAAACTTAAAAGCACACATGAATTGAAAGATTCACATTGGTACCGGTTCTGAACCCGAAACCTCATGCATGAGAGGTGGGTGCCTTAACCACTGAGCTACCACGAAACATGCAATATCAGAGATAAAAAAACTGGGTAAGTGCGAGTCGGACTCACTCACGAAGGGTTCTGTACAAACTCACCTATGTAAATAATTTCAATTCCCGAATGGAGTCTCGAAGATTTTTCCGAAACGCATTTTGTTTTGTGACGTAACAAAAAAATAATTGTTTTCAGATTTATTCCTATATCTGTCTATGAGACCTTGTTTTATGCCAAATTTCAGGATTCTGGGTCAACGGAAGTACCCTACCTATGAATTTTGATTTCCTTGAGAGTGTCAAAATATACGTTTTTTATTTAAAACTTTATGCACTAATAAACATTGTACAAAGACGGACTTAATCCTTTAAGCATTTTCTACCAGTCGACCTTAAGGCGACATAAACGGCCATATCTGTTTTTTTCGTCAACTTATAAGTTTGCTTTTTTCACAGTTTCAAGGGACCGCAGACTTGAGTAGCATAAAACATATAGCATATAGTACTGTCTTGAGTATATGGTTTTAATTTTAACTCGATACCTCTTCGCGTTCGCGTTCCCGAGATAAAGGGAAGAGCCTTTATCTCGGGAACTCGAAGAGGTATCGAGTAAAGAGTAAAGTATTGAGACAGACAGACAAACGGATGGATGGACAACAAAGTGATCCTATAAGGGTTTCGTTTTTTTCCTTTTGAGGTACGTAACCCTAAAAACAATGAAATAAAATTAAAACCAAACACAAATAACTACCAGTACCTTAGTAGTTATTTAATAACTAAATGATTATTATGCGCTGATGCAAAATAGATCGAACTCCAGGTGCGATACTACATACATTATTGAAGGATACGAACACTACGTAAGGATATATGATAATCACGCCTATATTCCCCAGTAACTTAACCAGAGATGAACCTTAGAGCCCGCAAATTACGCCAGTTACGTTGAAGTACCATATGATAGGGGCCTGTACCCATCATCCGGATATGACATCCTGACTCCGGGCTAGTATTTAGAAATTCTAGTTGGATAAACCCAATATCTACATGACTTGAATCCGCCATCACCTTCGGACAACCCGACGTACTCGGCTCGTCGTTTATACTGCGTAAATCGAACGACTAGAATAATTTACGTGCTGCGGTCTTCCCATCCGATTAAAATTTAGGTATTTTCAAGGCAAGGCTCTTAATAGTGCGCTTCACTATCAACGATTACATCAATGCTTACCATGAGGTGGGATCGTAGTCAAGCACAAGTTTATGTAATAAAAAAAATACGCTTTACCCGAATTAAACTCAAAACCTCACGGGAGGCAATAGCAATTACTGCACCAACTAGGAATACTGCAAAAACTTTAATAGTGCTATAAATATATCGATGTCCTCCTACGCATAAAGTCATAACATATTTTTTTGAGTAACGTCATAGTATAAAGAGAAGGGACCCTTCTTTTTATACTATGGTAACGTTGTGTTACAAAAAAATAATATAAATATTATTGTTTCTTATTAAAAATCCAGTGTCTGGTACCTACTATAATCTTGAACGGATTATTATTGATTAGATAGTGCAAAAACATTGGTTAAAGTGTTTCACGAATTACTTATATCATTAACAAATTTCGAAAACGTACTCTCCTGAAAATATGCACTTTTTGCCTTAACCTCTCTTAGAGGGGTATTATTATTAAGTAATTGCGCGTGTTTACGTCAAATCATCAAAAAAAAACTTTTTCTGGATTTTTCTTTTTAAACGTTTTCTGGAAAAACGAAGATAGACAATAAATTTCGTACACCCGTGTGTACAAAACGACAATTAAGCGTTTTTCAAGGTTACTCAAGTTGTCGTGTCTGAATTAGGCACAAAATGCCTGTATTATAAATCGTCCCCAAATCACGGCACATAAGAACAGATTTTTTATCAAATATGTTAATAATAATATGAGGTTCAATAATAATAAAAAAAAGTAATTAAAGTGTTGAATGTAGAAGTAAAGACGAAGCTAAACAAAAACTTGATCAGAGCGCCTATATCTGTGTGTTTGATGTAGTAGGTAATATCGTAAAATATCGTTGCCTAGCGTGTTTGTCACTCCACACTTTTCAGTTTTCTGTCACCCCTTTTCCCTGGCATGTTATATTAAAATCACGATGTAACGCAATATTATATTTCCTCTCTCCAAAGCCGCGATATCGTAAAAGCCATCACATTCCCCCGTCAATTTCGTAAGCCTTTCCGAGCTGAAAATCCTCCCAATTGTGAAGAAACTTGGTGTCACATATTACGAACACTTCTTTATATTTAGGGTAATCCTTGAAAAATCGAGAACACACTTGGAATGAACGAGACTGTGCATAAAACATGCTTACATTCATTTTTTTATTCGCACACATTCAAAATTCGAACCCGACATGGAATTTTTTACCATCTTGACTGTTTTCCCCGCAATTCCCCGCTATATCTCCCGTGTACATTTGTTGTGTATGCGTGCGTCAATTTCGAAGGGATGTGTGTTATAATCTGTGCATAAGATGTGAAGGGTATGTTATGTGGAAGGCTTTGGGACATTTGTATGCGTCCTTCGTTTGTGGTTGGAGCGGTGTTTGGGTGACCTTTGGGGTGGTGTGGTCCTAGTTGAGGCGGGGAAAGAATTGATTAAAATAATGCTCCACTAAAGGGTTGACTTTTTTTTTGTTTAAATGAAAAAATTCCCGTGACTAACATATTAAAAACCAAGTAGCAATCTCATTTCAAAGACAATCATTGAAATTTTCTTGTTTCCAAAAGTTTGTATTTAGTGCTTTTTCATTTTTTTTTCTTTATTTCTACGTTAACTTCAGACACACACACACACACACTTATGTAGAAAGCTGAAGAAAAACGTTTTAGTATACAATAATTTTAAAACTTTCTGATTGTTGGAATATATATTGTGATCGATAATATTGTTGATTTTTACCTTGTGTTGATTACGTTATTGGCAAAAAATAGTAGGTGTACAGTTGTACGTATTAATGGGATCAATTGTGTTTACAGAAAAAAACACTACCTCACTTAAATAGCCAATCTTATGTTTAAATCTGAATCAATTATTTGATTACTATTCAATGTTAAATTGTAGGTTCAAAGGTCTGAACTGTTTCTTAGCAGAATCACTATTTGAATGTTATCAATACCGATATTATTACACGCAGAGTATTTTTATGGTAGCTATTACAGTACTCTCAAAACGGTGGAGGACATCACATCTTGGGAAAACCGGCATGTCTAACAACTAACCGTACTGGTCCCGCGTAGTAGATTACGGTTCATTCCCTCTCATAGAAAGAAGGCCTGAGTCCCAGCAGTGGGAAAATTATAAGGCCGATTATGCGTATGCTATAAATACACACTTTATTACTCAGTAACTAATGCCAGAACATAAATCGTAGGACACGTCTACGTGGACGTGACTTCACGTGACCCACAAACTATAAGCAGGTAGGTACAGGTACTGTACTATCAAATAGGCCATCTGCCATCCGTCACTCAAATAAAACGGCAATACTCTCTCAATCCAACTTAACATCTTCATCATTAAAACAATTATCAACACAGAAAACTCGTTACCTCTCATCTTCATGTAATTCTATTGTTATCGAATAGATTGTAAAGATTTCAAGTCCATTATTGTTTGACATCTAGCTCACAAGATGCTCAAACTTTTCCCACGCTTATAATTATGTAATGAACTATACAACTAGGTAATAGTACACTATTATTAACTGGACTCATTGTCTTTGTCACAATTATCACACTTGCTAGGTTCTGGTTACGCGGCTCTGCATTTATCTCTTATTACTTCATCGTCTTCCTGTCTTTATCTCGTGTTATTTAGGTTCAGCCCAACACGTTACTATTCTGCCCTGTCATCCGTCACTCTATCACTAACTCCCTTTTCTTTCACATCATGTCTCACACAATCCATCCATTTTTTCTTTGGCCTCCCTCTCCCTCTCTATCCACCCTTGTGTACTCATAACTCTTTTAACACGTAACATGCGTTTTATCCTTCCTCTTAACATAACCATACCAAGACAAACGGTTCCCTTTCAACTTTGCAGTCACTGACACCACTTTAAAACTTCCTCTGTTATACTCGTTTCTCACTTTATCCATTCTCGTCACACCACATATTTACCTCAACATTTTTTCCTTTGTCTTTTTCACAGCCCAAGATTCTGATTCATAGTGTGAAAGGTTTTATCACGGACTTGTAGATTTTAGCCTTCAACTTGAGGGACATCCGTGGGTCACAAGTTCTTCCAGAGATTTGTCGCTATTAATATATGTCGTAATTGCACAACACCATATAATTATGTTTTAATCTAATTAAGAGCTAATTTAATACCCACACAATCTATAAACAAAGGAATGAACGTAGTGTTGGTAGGCCTCCGATCCGATGAGTTGATGATGGTCGCGGGATCCCGATGGATGTAAAACGCACACGACCAGCCCTTGTGGCGACACTTGTGCGAGTCTTTCAACTGAAATGATGATGATGATGATAGCCAGTATTTACAAAGGTAAACACCATGAAAGTTTATTGCTCTAGTTTAGTCCCTCCCCCACTAACACTGCAACCCCACCCCATCTCCGACGTTAACCGCCCCAGATATGGGAGATTTAGTTAAAATGTTGATCAGACTAAGAATAGATGTAATAGTTTAGTTATAAGGTGCTTCAGCCTGGCGTCTGGACTGCATACTAATGGTCTGAGGGGCTATTTGGGGTCTTCAGGGTATATAAAGGGGTTGTAAACGTTTTGTCTGGGGGTAGTTTGGAGAACCCTTTTTTAAATGTAGGTGGAATTTTGGGGAGTAGTTTCAGGGGTCTGGTTATTTAGGGAAAGGTAAATTTACCTAAAACCTGGTAGTTTTTAGTTGAATTTGGCAACGACATTTTCTACATAAATATTATGAGAGAGGTCATCAAGTGGGCATTTTGCTTTAGTGCCAAAGCCGCCTGTTTTATTTCCCGGGTAAGGCGTAGATATTTTATTGTAAACCCATATTCTATAGTTATGTAAAAGTCCCATGTGTCAAGAGGTGAATTTATTTCCATCACCCCATATTTCAATAATTCCAAACTAGTTCGAAGTTTGGAACTGAGAAAAAAAAAGCTCAATGAGTAACCTCAGAGTTGAACCCAGTAAGCCATGCCACCACAACGAAGTAGCTAATTAGACATCACCGTAATAGGGATGCCAGTAAAAATGCCAGCTTTTACTATTGGCAAAGTCTTTATAATTGTTATTCTCGCAGCACTCGCTGACCCAACATTTGTCCTTCTTGGTCGCTGTACCTCAAGGTCACTCACCTAGGTGACCACTGGCTCATCTTTCGACCATGTTGGGCCATGCATGCCTAGAATTATTTATCGTGAGAATTTCCTCACATTGTCTCCAATACATTAACGTAAAAACGTCAAGTTTGTCAAAAAAAAAGACAATAAAATGATGAAGTCGCGACAGTTTTAAAAGATTCTGTGTTATTATGGTTGTTCAATCTACTTCTTTTTTTTATTGATATAAGCTAGTGCTTGACTTGCGATCCCACCTGATGGTAAGCAGCGATGCAATCGTTGATGGTGAGGCGCACTAGTTTATTAAGAGCCTATTCACTCTAGCCTTGAAGACACATAAATTATAATCGGACGGGAAGACTGCAACAGGTAAATTGGTCGTTCGATGTACGCGGTATAAATGACTATAGTACTTTAGATAGTCATCACAGACTACAACAAATTTACATAGAAATTGTTCAATATATATGAAAACAAATTGTCACTTCGTCATCGCTTTGCACCTCCTCGCTCGTGGGACCCCCCCTCGAGCGCCGATTGTACAATTTGAGTGATCTTGAAAAACGCTTAATTATCGTTCTGTACACACGGGTGTACGAAATTTATTCAGCCGAAAATTTTGGTCTCTGTATCTTCGTTTTTAGAAAAATCAAAAAAAAATCCTAGAAAAATCCAGAAAAAGTATTTTTTTATTTAGGGGTTAAGAAAGAAAAACATTTTATTCACGGGAAATGACGCAATCTTAGGGCTAACTTACAAATTACTTACCAACAGGTGAGATGGTGGTCAAACGCGAGCCTATCATTAATAATAAAAAAAAATAACTATGGTGATCTTACTTCCCCGGATGAGTATTTTCCCAAAGAGCTCTACAATAATTGACTATAGTGGGCATTTAGATCAAATCCAGCTAGTTACTAATAATATAACCAAATACTTAAAACAGTTTAAGAACACTTAAAGAATGTAAATTTTTTGTAGGAAATACTAAACAACACACTCGTTGAATGTCACAAAATAATTTAGTTAAAGAAAAATGCACAGATTTTGCGGGAAAAGCCACGTGAACAAGCGAGTGTATGATATACGATAATGACCCAATCCCAAAACTATTCTTGTCTTGCTGGAGCTATATATATGAAAGTTATTTAGTTTACTGATGTGGACGGGGCTTCATCAACACCTGCGCTGGAAAAATCATTGAATGATTTCCAACCTAAAAAAAAAAAAAATGTAAAAGCTAGTTTTAAAATAAACTTAAAACTTTTAATCAACGAAGCGAAAAGCCTAATGACAAACTCTACTTAGCTTGCATAGTAACAAACAACAAACATTAGTTATACTTCCACTGTTTTTGCATGCACATTAACCCATACAATATGGGTCACCATGGTTCATTCGCGATAAGGCATAGGCATACTGCATGTTAGGCCATTCTAATCTACTTTATGGTTTGCTATAAGACTTAATAGTGTGCATTCGGCCTTAATTTGATTTACTCACGTCACCACTACAAAATATGAGCATAACGACCAGAAAAATACTAGTAAAACATATTTTTATTTTATGTTTCTATCTGACTTGAGCTTAACAACAACACAGACAAGTCAAATACAGTCGAATTCACACAAATTGCGTTTTCCTGCCAATTAGCTAACGCGCCACAATGACAGTTGCAATGACAGCTGTCAATGTCACACATCGCGAAGGCGCGTTCGGTTTAGCGTTCTAATGAGTATTGTTAGCGGAACTCACGAGTTTATTTTTTATTTGTTGGTCAAAAATTGGGAGGTTTTAACTGAGTTTATTTTGTAGACTTTTTTTTTTGTTTCCACGATAATGTCGTGCTGATCCTGGAAAGCTTTTACGGATTCAGTTCTATATATGGGTAGAGAATAATCTGATTAGACTAGCAAGAAAGTGAACGCCCGTGCGGTCTTTTTCCATCCGCTTTTCCTGGTCATCCAGATTTTCTAGGTTACCTGGTTCTCTGCAAGTGATATGACCAAACTAACTTATCACTAGTTGGTAGCAAATCGTGGAATTTATGTTCAGTTGGTCAAAAATGGACTTATTAGTGCGTTTTGCTATCCATGTTATGCGCAACATTTTTCTCTACATTTGAAAACTCTAAAATTTTTTTCGACCCAGCGCGGGATTGTCTAGAATTCGGAATCGTAAAAATATTAAGAATAGCAGAGTTTTAACTAATTCCTTACTAATATATGAATATGAAAATATGGCTTTTTTTTTTACAACACTAAACATATACGAAAGCACAATTAAATCATAAAAATCACCTAATAAATACAAACAACATCAACCAAAGAATAATAATAAACACATGTAAGTACTTAGAGAAAAAAAGAAAAAAATACAAAGATGAGAGCCATAGTGCGGTGTGCATCTCAGTGTTGCACCAAATGGGAGTCCAGTGTCAGGCAAATGTACCTGACGCTGATTTTCTGCTGGATCCTTGCGGTGACATTAGGACGACCAGCTGGTTTTGTGAGAGAAGTCTTATGTGCGGAGTGAATTTAGTAGGTAGGTAGGATATATATAATAAAGTTGAAAAAGTGAATAATGTATATTAAAATAATGTTTGTAATTTGAATAAATAAAGTGGTCATAAGCAGTGCTTTCATAAGGGTTCACCCTTGTTTGGTATAACAACTTTTGATGTAATTTTAGTAATTCGAACAAAGTTTAAGAAAATAATCAATTTGTATAATATCGATTAACATAATTTTCACTTCATCGAATATTTATTTGCGATAACAACATTTGCGCTATTGATCAAAAGGTATAATGTTCATTTGATGTAATGTTCAGGTGGTATAACATGTATTTTTGTGCTTGAATTTGTCTGAAACAAGTCAAATTTTTGGAATTCGTTCAATGTTTAAGTGAAATTATATCAATAGTTGAGAGTAATAATATTGAAAGTGTATTTATCATGGGGGATTTTAACGCTCATCCGGGGGAATTATTTGGAAATGAACTTCGAAATTTTTGTAATGAGCAAAACTGGACATGTGTCGACCTAGAGATGTTGGGCTCGAATTCGAATACCTATACTTTTGTAAGTGAAGCGCACGGCTGCCGTAGGTGGCTGGATCACTGTGTTGTTACTGATGCTGCACTAAAGACGGTTACTTCAGTAAGGGTATGCTACGACATCTTCTGGTCTGATCACTGTCCAGTAGAGATTCAGTGTAACTTGAAAACAGTCTGTAAAATCATTAAGCCACCGCTCACCAAAACCAATAAAGTTCTATGGGGTGACAGGGATTTAAGCCAAATAGAAAAATATACAAAATGTTGTAACGATAAACTGAGGGAATTTGGCTTCCCTCATGAATTCCAACAGTGTTGTGATAGCATGTGTAGTGAGAGTGGCAAGGATCACTTGGCAGCGATAGACGCGCTTTATGGTGACATTGTAACAGCGTTACAGGAGGCTGCTGTCGATAGCTATGTGGGTCGCGGGGTTAGTGGCGGACGGCGCCGCGGTCGTCATGTTGTCGGATGGAACAAGTATGTTCGTGACGCTCACAGGGAGGCTAGGCAAAAGTTTTTAACCTGGGTGAGTTACGGTCGACCTGACAGTGGTAAGTTTTATAATGAAATGTATGAATCTAGAAAAAAATTCAAAAGCAAACTACACTATTGTCAGAATAACCAAGAATTAATAAAAATGAATATTTTAGCTACAAAACATAAGAACAAAGATTTTAAAGGATTTTGGCAACAAACAAAAAAGTTAAACCCAAAACCTAGCGTCCCTGTGAGTGTCAACGGCATCTGTGAACCAAAAGACATTGCAAACGTGTTTCGGTGTCACTTTCAAGTGGAGTCTCCGCTAAAAGGTGAGCAGACTAGGGATGCGGAGGTCGTCGTGTCAACGGTGCCTGAGCGTGTCACAGCAAAACAAGTTGCTCTAATAATAAAGGGCATGACTCGAGGGAAGTCGCCCGGACACGACGGCCTCAGCATCGAACATTTTCAGCATGCGGGGCCACACCTCCCGAGGCTCCTGGGACTGCTTTTCACGCTCTGTATTAGGCATTCCTACCTGCCAAATGAGCTGATGAAGACGGTGGTAGTGCCTATAATTAAAAACAAGACTGGACATAATTCTGATAAGTGCAACTACCGCCCGATATCATTGGCTACGACCACAGCCAAGGTGCTTGATGGGCTGCTTGAGAGACAGCTTAAGAAACACTTAAATTTAAACGACGCACAGTTCGGTTTTAGACCAGGACTTTCGACAGAATGCGCAGTTATGTCTCTCAAGCAGACTGTCAGGTATTACACAGACAGGAACACGCCTGTGTATGCAGCCTTTCTTGATCTCTCCAAGGCTTTTGACCTGGTTAGGTATGATATTCTCTGGTGTAAATTAAAGAGTACAGGTGTGCCGGGTGAGCTAATTAATATGTTTAAATATTGGTATGATCACCAAACTAATCAGGTCAAATGGCTTGGCGAGCTTTCTGATGAGTACAGGTTGGAGTGTGGAGTGAGACAGGGGGGGTTAACATCTCCTTCACTCTTCAACTTGTACGTGAACGGGCTAATTGTTGAGCTGAGCAACATCGGAGTGGGTTGCTCGATTGATGGTCACTGTATCAACAGTATCAGCTACGCAGATGATATGGTGTTGCTCAGCCCATCAGTAGCCGCGCTCAGAAAGCTGATAGGCGTGTGTGAGGAGTATGCCAGAGTACACGGTCTAATGTACAATGAGCGGAAAAGCGAACTCATGGTATTTCAAGCCAGGGGTCGTAAACTGGGGGATGTGGCACCTGTGCTGCTTAACGCTGTCGCTCTTCGTAGAGTGAATGAATTTAAATACCTCGGCCATGTGGTCACCGAGGATTTAAAAGATGATAGGGATATAGAAAGGGAGAGGAGGGCGATGGCGGTCCGCTGTAACATGTTGGCACGCAGATTTGCGAGGTGTAGTTTAGAGGTAAAGATCACTCTGTTTAAAGCATTCTGCCAAACTCTCTACACCTGCAATCTGTGGGTCAACTACACGCAGCGGGCCATCAACGCTCTCCGAGTACAATATAATAACGCGTTCAGGGTGCTGGTGGGGCTCCCACGCTGCTGTAGTGCGTCTGCGATGTTTGCGCACGCGCACACAGACGGTTTTCACACTGTGCTGCGGCGCCGCATCGCCTCGCTGATGTTCCGTACGCGTGGGAGTACCAACACCATCCTGAACGTGCTCAGCCACAAGCTGGACAGCCCTCTTCTGGGACACTGGGTTCAAACTCAAGTGCGCGTGCTCGGGGCCCCAGAGGGCGGCAAATAGTTAAATTAACTTAACTTAACTTAAATTAAAAAAAAAAATTATATAATATAATATAATGATGACAATTAAATAAATTAAATTAAATTAATAATATAATAACAACATGACATAATAATAATATACTTAATATAATAAATTAAATTTAATGATTAATATAATAACTATTTAAAGTAATACAGAATATAATCAATCAATTAATAATATAATAATGAAAATGTAAAATGTAACTATATGGACCAAATATGTCTGAAATAAAAAGATTTTATTTTATTTTTATTTTTTATTTTTATTTATTTATTTAAATTTATGGTTACTTGATATTAGTTTATTTATCAGACACGACTTGCATTAATAGAAAAAAAGATATTGTTTTTAGTAGGTTACCCGGAACTCAACTATTTAGATTAGGTTAATTTCTTCTTTAAAAAAAAATGGGTAGGTTAGGTTAGGTTAAAACTGTGACCTCCTACGCACGAGCCGAGCGAGCGAAGCGAGCGGTGCCGTGGCAGCGGCCGGCGAGTGCCAGAAACGACTTGCATTAATAGAAAAAAGAGATTGTTTTTAGTAGGTTACCCGGAACTGAACTATTTAGATTAGGATAATTACTTATTTAAAAGAAAATGGTTAGGTTAGGTTAAAAATTAGTGCACTTGAAAATTCGGTCAAATGACATTATTTCAAAGAAACAAATATGCTAAATAAAAATCTACCAATTAATTATTCGGCCAAATGAATAATTATACGAAATGACTTTATTGTAACTAAAATTAGCCGGAGCGATTTTCGACAAAACGTTGTTATACCAAACAAGGGTGAACCTTTCATAAGCACTAAATCATCAAGCACAAGTTACCAAAAGGTATATGTAGGTACGTCTAGCTGACTGTTTCAGAAACAAAGAACACGAAGGTCAGAGATGTAGGTATGTTAATCAAACAAGCCTCAACATTTGAAACTTGGATTTCGAGTAGACCATAACTTAGATGGAAGTATGGTTCCTAAAGATAAAAAACTTTTAAATGCCAAAACCACGACAAAAGCTGGTCAATCATTAAAATTTAAAAGTGGCCAAGTGCGAGTTAGACTCGCACTCGAAGGGTTCCGGACTATAATACTAATAAAAAACGACAAAAAAAGTCAGGTTTGTTGTATGGGAGCCCAACTTAAATATGTATTTATTCTGTTTTTAGTATTTGTTGTTACACAGCAGCGGCAAAAAATTCAAATATTCTTATTTTCACATATTTTACATAGGTCTACATGGGTACTTATAAAACGTCAGAAGCTAGTGCACGGTTCCAAATTGGTCGTCTATGGAGAAGAACCGGCAAGAAGCTCCAAACCTTTGGCAGCTTGTTATAAAAGCGTATGCTGGTCTTAGCTAATATCCATTTGGGTAATACAATTTCGTATTTACTACGCGTATTTTTGTTGTGAAAATTGCTTCTAACTTTAAAGAGTCCTAAATTTTTACGAACATACGAAAAACTTTTTTAGATGTTAAGAGAAGGCAGTCAGTATATCGATATCTTTAAATTTATTTCTGAGAGACTTGCGAGGACCCATTTTATAAATAGCCCGGATTGCTCTCTTTTGCAATATGAAAACTGAGTCTACATCAACTGCAGAAACACATCATCTGTAAAAATGTCGACTGTCTAGATATCACGGTTGATGAGATACAGCATAGTTTGGTTTCAGACAATCGGACAGTGGAGTCTTAGCAATAGGGTCCCATTTCTTCCCTTTGGGTACGAAACCCTAAAAACGAAGTTTCATTTAAAACTCAGTACAACACAAAATTAGCTATTTTAATTCCATGAGCACACAAAACAAAAAAAAATTACAATCTATGTAAATTCGCAAAGTCAACAGGAAGTACGGAAATAACAATTGAACATAATTATTAATTACTTTGCGGATTTGAAACGGCGTGTCTCTACCGCGCCAAACAGCTGCTCACCATGAAATTTTTAATTATCCTTTTGATAAACAACAGTTGTTGAAAAATTTACTTTGGTTTTACATAGCTTTAGCCAGCGGCTCCGCTTGCAGCAAAGTAAAAATGGACACGGGAACTTCCTAATCCAGTACACCTACCTGGTAGCTCGCCGTCCGGCCGTCCAGTAAGCGTTCTCAGACCGTGCTCGAGTCGTCGATAGCGCGTAAGTAATGTTCCACACGCGTCTCAGCGAGATGTAAGTAAAACCGTAGGGGCAGCAGGGTCGAAGCCTGGGGCCTTGGGATCGCTTCTGAAAAGAAAACTCGGGCTCCTGGAATGCAAGGCAAAGAAAGAACATGGGGGTGGGTTTTAGTCAGTAAAAGTCTGACACGCCCTCGCGCTCCACCGTAGTCATTGTTGATGATACATTTTATTTTATTATATTATAATGTTTTGATTTCTTTTTTCCAAACTCTTAATGTATTGTTGTTCTTATATATAATCAATTAGTTATGTTATTATATGCGCATAATGTAGAGCTCGCTGTGCTTTTCTATAAGTGATGGGGCGCTTAGAGTTAAGTTAATAATGTATAAATTTCAATGTATAGCGTACTTATTGTTGAAAAGCCTATATAATCAATTAAATAAATAAATGATTTCCGACCTAAATAAAATAAAAGGTTAACCGCAATCAGTGATTGATCACTGACGCATCATTCTTATTGGCCAAGTTTCGAAGAATGCCATTGGAGCTGGTCCTAGATCTGCTTAGTAACGAGGCAGCCTTCTTTCTCATTATAGCGTGAAAATCATCCACACGCGCTAAGGAGAGCATGCCCGATGCACTGCAGTATCTAGGCAGCCTCAACAGTACCCTGATATACTCTATATCCATGTTTTTTATTAAGATCGGTTAAGCAAATGAGGAGAGAAAAAGTAACAAACAAACAGACAGAGTTCCTTCTTTCACATTTGTAATATTAGTAGACTAGCACGTAACAGGGGTATGTAGTACTTTCCCTCTCCTGCAAGACCTGTTCGGAATAGGTATTAGTTTTTATAGACGTCTAAAGATTAGTATGTATGTATGCCGTAACAGAAACAAAACACGTGCGCAAAACATCCTGACTTAGAATAGCTACGTGTCTGCCACGCAAAAGAAATTGTTGGCTTAGAAACTTCATAAAGCAATACGAGAATTGGGTGCGAAGATCAAATGGGAAAAGTTTCGCTGGAGACTTAAAGAAAGTGACCTATCAGTGATAATCGCCAAAGAATTGCCAAAAGAAAACGTATTGAGAACACATTCATTACATAGGTACTTATACAGCTAATTAATTTTGCGTACATTCCCGGTGAAATTAAAAATGAAACCATAACTGGCCTGTTGGTCTAGTGGTTAGTGACCCTGACTGCTATGCCGGAGGTCGTGGGTTCGATTCCCACCCAGGACAAAATGTTTGTGTGATGAGCACGATCATTTGTTCTGTGTCTGGGTGTAATTTATCTATATATGTATGTATTTAGAAATATTATGTTTATCAGTTGTCTAGTAGGTACCCATAACACAAGCTCTGCTTAGCTTGGGACTAGACGGCGTTGTGTGATAGTTGTGGAATATATTATTATTATTATTCTCTTTATTTATTTTCTATACATATTTTATATATTTTTAAATATTTCTTAAAAACACATATAAAAAAACATTAAAAAATATAAAAAATAGTAGTCCGCCGGTGTCGGGAGCAGGGTCCAAGCTACCGGTGGTTAGGGCTCCAGAGACAGGAACCTCCTCACAATCCGAGCCGTATCAAGGAGTACTGCCTTCTGTATCAGGCCCTTGATGGTCGTCGAAGCTTTTGGCTATAAGGCCATTGGCAGTCACAACAATCGGCACAATGACAGCCGAGTCCACATTCCACATGTCGACAACCTCGTGTGCTAAGTCGAGATATTTGATTTGTTTCTCTTTCTCAGCATTCACGAGATTCTCGTCATGTGGGATAGTGACATCGACTATCATTGCACGGCGCGCTAATCGGTCTATCACCACTATATCCGGCTTATTGGCTACAATAGTCCTGTCAGTGATGATAGACCGATCCCAGTACAACATGACATGGTCATTTTCGAGAACTGGGTCGGGCACATACTTGTAATACGGTACCTCAGAATCCACTAGGTTGTACTTCAAAGCAAGTTGCTGGTGAATAATCCTGGCTACTTGGTTATGTCTGTGCAAATACTCGCCGTTAGCCAAACGAGAACAACCAGAAATAATATGTCGGATAGACTCACCCGGACGGTGGCATGCCCGACACACGTCAACCGTCCCGTCCTTCATTATATATCTCCGGTAGTTGTTCGTTAAGATAACTTCGTCCATAATCGCACAGACAAAACCTTCAGTTTCCCCAAAGAGGTCGCTGAAACGTAGCCAGGCCACGGACGCCAAGAAATCTACATCAGGCTCATGAAGAGCCCGGTAAAAGCGCCCGTTATTATTATTATTATTATAACACTTTTTAAGAATAAATCGGAAAAAAACGTCATTATTCAATCTGGGAATTCAATTGATGATGGAGCGCGATTGCCTAGAAGTAACATATTCTTTTACTACACGCAAAGACTCTGGCAAGGAATTCCTCCTCTTACTGTCTTGCCATCATCATACATTGAGTGTCTTATTTAGGTGCGTTATATGTTTATGCGGTGGATGCGGGACGCACAGGATCGGTCGTTGTGGCGACGTTTGGGGGAGGCCTATGTCCAGCAGTGGACGTCTTTCGGCTGAAATGATGATGATGATATGTTTATGAACGCACCCACAATACAAGAGTAAAGTCCTAGTCGTAGTGTGGGGCTAAGTTTATTGAAAAGAAAAGATAAAAAGAAAACATCGTTCATCTTCCAGTGAGATTGTGGAAAAAAGTCAGTCTACATATCCAAGACTAGATATTCCCCGCGGTTTCATGCTTGGTTACTGCTCCGCACTTATTAGCTCATCGTGATTTTATGTAGCATTAGCGTTTCTTGATAAACGGGCTATCTAACACTGAAATAGGTTTTCAATCAGAACCAGAAGTTGCTGAGATCAGCGCGTTTAAACAAACTCTACAACTTTACTCGTATAACTTTAAGTATAAATGAGTGAAGCGAAAGCACAAAATGAATTTTGCTCTCGAAGGGGTCAAATCTGTAGCAGGCTAGTAAGAAGCTAGCAACTGCGACAGTTCGGTGTAATTTTAGATAAGTATATAAACTACCGTTTCTTAAAAAAAAAACTTCTGTCACACGTAACTACAGTAATTTTGCAAGAGTTTTTTGCTCAGTTACGAGTACACAAAAAGTACGTACAATTTGTTATAAATATACCTTAACATAAATACATATACAATGTAATAAATAACTCTACAAAGAGCGTAATAACCAGTCTGATTTGTAAATGGTTTCTGGGAAAAAACTGTCATGGTTGACAAAATGGCTTCTCAATGGTAGAAAAAGGAAAAAATATATACTTAGGTACCTATTTGCGATTATATTTTTTGCATGTTTGCAAACATTGCATGATTAAAGACTTTCTGGGTTTTTTTTAAGGTGGGAATCATCTAATGACTTCTCCCGCTTTTGGATAGAGCGAGAGGGCGTGTTAGACTTTTAATGAATAAAATCCACTCCTGTTCCTGCTTTGCCTTTGTTTCAGGGCTCCGGGGTTCTATTTCGCACAACTAATGGCCCCAGTAGGCTTCGACCCTGCTGGGCATCTACGGTTTTTTTGACATCTCCTTGCGTCGTCAACGACTCGAGTTCGGTCCGGACGGTTACAGGCCAGCCGGACGGCGAGCTATCAAATGAGGAAGACCGTTTCCTCACGCAAAGACTTTCTGAATTAACTGTTCACTTCAGATACAGTCTCTTCTATTGATACCTTTATATAGGGTTTATATTAACAAATTATAAATAAGACATAACGTCGATTAAGTTTTAACACCATGTACCTAAGTCAAAATCGGAAACTTTTTAGGAGAGCAAATTAACTGTTTATATATAAGTTTTTTTTTTGTGACTTAACAACAAATTCACTGTTTTCAGAGTTATTCCTATACCTGTGCTATAATTATAACCTTGCTTTATGCCAAATTTCAGGATTCAGGGTCAACGGAAAGTACTCTATAAATTTTGATACCCTTGAGAGTGTCGAAATATACGTTTTTTACAACATAAACGGCCGTATCTTTTTTTTTCGTTAAATTAAAAGTTTGATTTTTTTGCAGCTTAAAGGGACCGCAGACTTGAGTATATGGTTTTAATTTCAACTCGATACCTCTACGAGATATCGAGATAAAGGGTCTTGACAGACAGACAGACGGACAACAAAGTGATCCTATAAAGGTTCTGTTTTTTCCTTTTTTACGTCAAAACGAACTCTAAAAAAAGGTTTATGTCTATGAAGATGGTGCATCCATTTGCGTATGGTAACTAAGAGACTAAAAGTCTTAGTGTTTGTAAAGATATGTGTGGTGGTTACTTCCTCAGGAGAGGAGAAAGAAAGACATGCGCGCATAGCATAATGCTGAGACACGATTGAGACGTAGAACAGTAGAAAAATATCTTAATCCTAAAATTAATAGATTGTGTCGCAATGTTTTAATAATTTAGCACAACACTAAGACCGGTTAGAGGTCAACGTCTAGTAAACGTGTGGATTCGTTGAGTCGAAAATACGTTGGCGTATTTCGCGCCTAAAATGATAATTCGGTTCGACACACTGACATACGTATTTGTCGTTTTTGATTTTAAATGACACGTCACCATCAATTCAAATCCTCGTGTTTGAATTGTCAAAAGCTGAGTTGTTTGAATTCCTATCGAATGACATTTTTACATAACGTATTTTGACAAAAAATACATAAAATGCGACTATAGACACTAAATCGACTTTTAAAAAAGAAAAAGGTTGTCAGAGGAGGTTAAAGACAGCTGTTAGTGATTTTTTTTAATTATGTAAAAGTCGAAACATGACCATATAGAAATGACTACAGTTAAAGAACAGATAGACCAGTCCTGTACCACCTACAAACAAACGCCACAAAAACCAATTGGCGAAAGCGTTCTTGAACACTGATCATTGTGTCCAGGCAATTTCTATCCATTCTGGGTTGCCTGGAAGAAATCGCCGAGTGCGATAAGGCCGCCAATTGTATGTTTTTTTTTGTAATAAAATATCAGATTGTAAATTTGTAATCTTGGTATGCAATAAAGTATATATAAATAAATTGTGTATTCCGATCGAGAAGGACCAGATTAGCTTCAATCTGAAGACAATTTCTAAATGAAACAACACATCATTGGATGTGATAAATCTCAAAAATCTGTTATGATGTCAGACAAATTTAATTATTGTGAATGGCAGATTGTAAATGGACAAAAACATCACAAAAAAAATATGAAATGATGGTTTTTATTTTGCTTAAATAAATTTACCATTTTTCCTACAGAGATTTAGGGAAAAATAAACTTGCAAGTTATGTCCAAATTGAATCAAAATTGACTGCCATAATATAAAAAGAAATACTTCTGCAAGTTCGGACGTATAAAAGTTGACACAAACTTGTAGCCCTAACATAAAAACTGGTCAAGCGCGAGTCGGACTCGCGCACAAAAGGTTCCGTACAGTCCGTAGCAAAATACGGCAATAAAATCACGTTTGTTGTATGGAAGCCCCACTTAAATATTTATTCTATTCTGTTTTTAGTATTTGTTGTTAAAGCAGCAACAGAAATACCTCATCTGTGAAAATTTTAACTTTCTAGCTATCACGGTTCATGAGTTACAGCCTGGTGACAGACAAACTTTTGACTGGCCCGTTGGTCTAGTGGTTAGTGACCCTGACTGCTATGCCGAAGGTCGTGGGTTCGATTCCCACCCAGGACAAATGTTTGTGTGATGAGCACGATCATTTGTTCTGTGTCTGGGTGTAATTTATCTATATTATGTATGTATTTCGAAATATATAAGTATGTTTATCAGTCGTTCAGTACTCATAACACAAGCTCTGCTTAACTTGGGGCTTGACGGCGTTGTGTGATAGTTGTGAAATATTAAAAAGAAAAAAAAAAGGACAGCGTCTCAGCAATTAAATAGGGTCCCGTGTTTACCCTTCGAGTAAGGAACCCTGAAAAACTAGTTACCAACTTAAAACTATTATTAGATAGCTTCGGTTATCCTTGTTTCGATTCTCGGATCGTCCACATTGTTATTGGATTTGTATAAAAATATGGAATATCTCAGTAGCTATTGGAGTTTAGATTTGTGAGTGATTTATTTCTCGTCGTCTATTACATGGGATTCCATACAGGAAAATGTGGGGTAGTTAGTTATATCAAGTCGTTACCCTTCGGGAAATACCTACTCTCGTTAAATTATAATGTACCTACATAAATGTAGAAAAATAATCCAATGTTATGGAGTTACCGATTACCTAATCCTCACGCACCAGTCGCCACCACAGGAGAGGTCCCGGCCATTGGGAGTTGTAGCACCATTACCGGCCGCAGTGGGGTTGGGCTTGTGGACGATGAGCAATGTGTAGCTCGTCGTCTACTCCTCCGGTAAGGACCGAGCCCAAGTCGTCAACGATGTGTATTGTTCCACGCGCCTCCAAGAGATGTCGGCAAAGCCGTAGGGCCACGATGATTTTCTGAAAAGGATACCTGTGGTCCTAGAACGCAAAGGCAACTGAAGGACACAGGTGTGGTTTTAGTCAGTAAAAGTAAAAAAAAAAACAAAATTCAAATGTTTTTATTTCACATAGGCCTACATGGGCACTTATAAAACGTCAGAAACTAGTGCAGTCTAACACGCCCTCTCGTTTCACCCAAGAGTAGCAAAATATATAGGATGATTTCTCACCTCAAAAGAAAGCCGGTAGCGTGACGGTTAACATGAGAGAATTCTTGAAAATTCAAAGGTGATTTATTGAGTAATAAATATATTATTTTATACTGAAGCGAGCAGTTTTATTACACTTACTAATACAACAGTAAGCTTTCATATCTTCGAAACGATCAACCCACTAGAATTTAAAACTAGCAAACAACCTACTGCTTCCTCCCCCACAATCCCCATTTATTTTTCTACTGGTAACAAAAATAACAAACTATTTCCTACAAAGAATAATAAAGCATTGACATTCGAAATTCAAATCCAATCGCATGCAGTGTCGACGCAAAATCGCTTGGTTTTAAGATTAATCCGAGCTAAACCACTGACATTGCGACAAAAAGTCGCAGTCGCACAAACGCAGCGTAGCCCTATACAAGAGATTGGTTGGTACGCCTAGTGCACACATTCACACACTTCTTTACAGCTTCAGAACTGAGCAAAAAGAAAAAATCAACCTTATTGTAAAGGCAGTAAGGGGTTGTAATTTTTTTTTGGTTGTAAATTAAGTTTGTAAAAGTTTAAACGAATGAAAAATGCTAGTATATTTTGACGTTTTGACTGTGTCAGTCGTTTTCACGCTGGCCAGAGCATTCCGAAAGATTAGATTCTTTTTGTGATACAATGTCGTTGGGAAACCGAAATATTTGAGCATTTCGTTCTGAATTCAAACTGTGAGTGTATTTTCGAACGTCATTTTGTCGGCCATCTTCGTTTTTTCAATCAAAATATGGTATTCATCGGTAGTTGCGATTGGAATGGGAGACGACGGCTTTTTATTTTTACTATTTAGCATCTATCTTAAATCTTTATTTTTAGGGTAATAAAAGATATTTGAGGAGTATTTTTATGTACCTGCCTATGAATTGTGTGAGCTGTAGTGACCCTGTGGTAACCGGCTCCGACTTACGAGTTGTATATGTCATTCAACTCAGGTAGGCCCTTTGTGATATTTATTTAATCACTACCACTTTAAAACGGTGAAGCAAAACAGCGAGAGAAAACCGAAGGCATGAGACAACCACTGATCAGCACTGGATGGTGGAGCGAACCCATGGCTCTAGTGCGTGGCGTGCACTTGCGGTCACCTCCTTCGCTACCATTATTTCTTCGCAGAAGGAGCGCAACCGCCTTCCATTCCTCCTCGCTCTGGACCATGACCACGACCCATTGCGAGAGGTCGTTGCCGCCGATCGCCCCCACGAGGACACGGCGGTACTCCGCCCAAGCGGGGCACATCTCTACCGTATGCTCCACCGTATCCGCCAGGCGGTCCACACAATGGTCACACGGTCGGGCGTTTCTTCCGCACGAATCCAGTTCAGGAACCTTCCGAAATTACCATGTCCGGTTAGAACCTGCGTCATACGGAAGGTGCGGATGCCTTGCTGTCTTTCCAGCCACTTCTTGAAGAGGAGACTTACTTCCATAATTATGGCGTGCCTAGCACTGGGTTGCGACAATCGCTGTCGTCATTCCACCATGAGATCCCGCCGGAACTTTGTCCGTCATGCCGTGATTTGTCGCGGCAGCGGAGTTTCGCACCAGCGTTGAATCTCCACGCGCAAATCGTCCAGGGACTGTTGCCTCCAGATCCCATGGTGGCAGGCCAGTATGGTGGCTCGCCAGCTTCGCGGCAAATAGTGCGGTATCCCCGCACAATCTCTATGGCCATGACCCTCTAGCATGCGTACAGTTTGGCCGCCGGTCGCTTTCGCAGCGCCGGCGCCCATACCGGTGCCCCATAAAGGGCCATGGAACGAACGATACCTGCATAGAGCCTCAGGCAGGAGGCATCTGGACCCCCTAGGTTGGGCAGGAGCCACTTGGGGGCAGCCCCAGTCCGATCCAGTTTAGGCGCCAGACGTCAGAAGTGCTCCTCGAAATTCTATCGGCTGTCGAGGATGAGTCCCAGGTACTTCATCGTCGACTCGACGCCGACGTCAACTCCTCCAACCATTATTTGGGAACCCGGTTGTGGCGTGTTCCGAGGGCCATGAAAACACATGGCCTCAGACTTTTGCAGTGCCATCTCGAGTCCCAACTGCTGGATCCTCTCCACGACTGTTGCAATCCCGCGTGTTGCTAGTTCGACCGCCACCTGGTTCAACCCTCCCTGCGCCAAGACCAGCGTGTCGTCTGCGTAACAGATCACGCTGACCCCGTCAGGGAGGTCGCCGCGCAGCACGTAGTCGTACTCGATGTTCCGTAAGGGCGGTCCTAGTACCTATCCCTGCGGAACACCGCATGGCATTTCTCGCCGTTTCCACTCTCCCTGGTGCATAAAGCATAAGCATAATCAGCCTTTTAATGTTCCCACTGCTGGGACTCAGGCCTCCTCTCTAAGAGAAGGAATGGGCCATAATCCACCACGCGGGCCCATTGCGGGTTGGTGAATGTCACATGTCTTCGAATTTTTGGTTCTAGGACATGCCGGTTTCCTCACGATGTTTTCCTTCACCGTTTTGAGAGCAGTGGTGATGAAATAAATTACACAAAGTAATGCGCCTGGTTGGGTTTGAACCCGCGTCCTACAACTCGTTAGTCGGGGCCGTTACCGCTCGGCCACCACTGCTCTCCCTGCTCACCGCTCTCCCTGGTGACCGGGGTAGATTTATCCGTCAATTAAACCTCGATCACACGATAGAGGTAGTCAGGCATCTGGTGATACAGGAGCGCCCCCTAATGCTACTCCAGGGTAGGGAATTGAAGGCGTTGGCGATGTCCGAAGACGACCCTGCCCCGAGACACCGCATACTCCGTCGTGAGGGCTCGCACGTGCATGATGGCGTCCATCGCGTAGCGCCCTCTGCAAAAGCCAAACTGGCTGTCCGCAAGATCCGGCCCCACCCGTACCAAGTGCGCGACGAGGCGGTGTGCAATTACTTTTTCAAAGAGCTTGCTCATTTCGCCAAGCAGCACGATGGGCCGGTACGCGGACGGAGAGTTCATATGACGCCCCGGTTTGGCGATGAAGACCAGTTTCCCCATCTTCCAGCGAAGTAAGAACCGGCCCCTCTCCATGCATGCGCTATAGAGCCCTCTTAGTCGAGGCCCGAGAGCCTCCATGGCCAGGACCCAGGCTTTCCCAGGCAAGCCCTGTTGAAGGGCGGTTTCCTTCAGTTGCCCTTTGCAGGAACCACGGTATCTGCTTTAAAAATTCCCGTGGCCCTAGCGGGCATCGGCTCTCTTAGGCTTTTACGGATTTTTTGGAAATTTTTTCAAGGAATCGGGAATCGCTCTGCGGCTTCCAACGCCCCGGATGTCTTCTGTGGCAAAATATTGGAAGTTGATTATATCCATTACTATGTACGCCACAAAATACCAACCCATAACAAGCCTCTCCTCTCTCTAGCTTGCATGACTTGAGCTGCATTCATTGTTTTGTATTGAGACCAATCAGCGTGGAGCCAAACAGTCATAATTGGTGTAAAATAATTGGCATTCACACCCCGGCAGTGTTTTGTTTAAAACTTACTCTAACTTTGAGTCGGGGCCCATTCAAATTTTACCAATCAAATCTTCCCAAGGGGCCCCGACTGTGAGTCGTTCTGTTCTGCATTAGAATGTATGATTTGTTTTATGTGTGTATCGATTAATAAAACTATTTAAATTGTGTAGTTATTTAGTAGTACATAACAGAATTCTAAACTACTGGGCTTGTTTGTTTCTTTTTAGTTTTTATTTAAGTTAAGTTTTTCACGTATTTTTTAAAATTAGTTTCGACGCAGTCGGGTTTTTTTGTTTTTCTTTAAATATTTTTATTTTATTTTATACTTTTTAGTTACGATTCATTGACTTCGTTATAAGATGGTAAATTTCGCAATCTAGTCATTTCATTGAGGGAGTTAATATCGTGGGGATTATTAAGTAACTTACGGTGGTCTAAACTATTGATGATTAATCCCTCTAGAGACCTAACTCGGCTCAAAGCTACATATGCTTGACCTTTAGCAAAAATGCGTGAACTTAAGTCAACCACATCTCGGTCCAAAAGTCCAAAGTAGTTCCTTGGAGCTTGTGTACAGTTACACCCCAGCACAATATCAATGGCAACATTTTTCGCTCATTTTCATTTTACGCCCTGTCCGCGAAGTGCATCGAATTCTGTCGTCGATGGTTCGATTCTGACTCCTACTCCAGGAACATTGTTTTTAATTGCTTTGTCGTCAAATTCTATATAAACAGCTTGTGGCAATTCTCCGGGTTCCAATTGGTCCCTCCGAAGAGCTGGCTACTCAATTGTCTTTATAACACCCATTGCTCTGTTAACAAGACCATGGGTAACATTCAAATTTCTTCGTAACATAACTCGTGATCCTAAACCGATTGTTAAATATTTAACGATTCCTCCAGTTTTGTTAGGATCATCAGAAACATATACATCTTTCGGTTTTTGACCATATGTTTTCGATTCTACTGATATATCAACTGCATGTAATTTATACAACCTAGTAGTTTTTGCCAATATAGTTGTCATCTTTTGATTATGTTCATCGACCTGTCTAGCAGATGGGAAAACTCGAATGATTTGATTTACAAACGTGCATCAAATGAACAACGCCATCTATCGAGTTTGGTGGTAAACTTTTTTTTACCAAAAATATTTGTTCTTCATGCTTTTTCACTGTTTTTTTTTTATTTGTGTATCGTTTATACTTGAAATAAAAACTTAAATCAATAAGTAAGAAAATTAGCGAGAATGATTATTTTGTTAAACAACTTTAAATCGTTATATATCCTAAACTATTATTTAAAATGAAAAATGATAAAAGGAACCTAAAGATGATTTTAAAATACCTATTCAACGACACCCCATTTGACATAGTTCATCGACTTTTTTTTTTTAATTTTGGCAATATGGCGTCTGGTTGTAGCTGTGGTGAATTTTGATTACTGTCATGTCTTTAGTGACACTCGCAAGGTTAAGACGAATCGATTGACGTAAGAATTATCAAAATCAGCCTACGCATCTGGTCTCTAGAACGCCACATAGAAACAAACATACATACATACATACATACATACATACATAGACTGATAAACACATTACCCTCCATTGCGTCGCGCATTCGGGTAAAAATAACTCAAAATAGTCGGCTCTTAAGTCAATACTTGAGTAGATGACAGTGGATCGAATTAACTCACATTATTGTCACGAGCTACATTTTGTTTCTGGTAAGAAAAAACGATTTGTTTAGGATAGACTGGAATAAGCTAGATTGTTGCCAAAACCACAAAGCAATTGCTATAAAGTATACGAACTATGTACCTATCAAAACTTTTTAATTGGTTAGTTGTTAACCGGACATGCCTGTGACGACCTCAATAAAATTCCACCCAGAAGGCTGCCACGAACTCTTAACGCGATCCACTTTACGACCTAAACTGAATAGTTAAAGGGTTGGAGCTACGAGCTCTCTGTTTGCTCTTTCTCACTAGCACAAATGACAATTTACACTTTACGGTAAGGACCTAGTACTATGACGTGTTAATGCTAGCAAAGGAGGCGGCCGCACGTGCACGCGCGAGGGTGCAGCCATCACGATCTAGCCGCCGTCCGGTAACCGTCCGGACCCCCCGCGCCTCGAGGAGATTTCAGCAAACCGTAGGGTCCAGCAGGGTCGAAGCCTACGGGGGCCAAAGGTCTGTTTCTGAAAGGAAGACTCGGCCCTGATACGAAAGGCAACGAAGGAACAGGAGTGGGTTTTTAGTCAGTAAAAGTCTGACACGCCCTTCCGCTCCGCTCAAGAGCAGGGGATGTCATTGGATGATTTTCCCACCAAAAAAAAAAAGAAGAAAAAAGTACCATAACGTGTAAAAATGTCAGACGTGCTCAGGGAAATTAGACTAAAACTGTGTGATATCGTTTAATCTTAAATTAATAACATGGCTTCTAATTACATAGAAACAGGTCAGACTAAATGAATTCAAAATAAATAACAAACTGTAATCAAACAAGACTATGATTGAAATCCAAAAGGTTCAAATGCCTGTAATGTAGGTAGCCCCTAAAGCTGCCTAATTAACAGCACACCCCTGACCTTTGTGCTAATTATCCTTCAGAGTTTGTTCATGAAAACCAGGCTCATTAACGTTATTTATTGGATGGTAATTATTTCATGGGTTTTATTACTTTTTAAACGATTTTGTTTTTATCTTTTTGGCTGATGTGTAGGTGACAAGCGCGAATTATAAATGCGGAGTCCAAGCTCCTCTGGTCAGGAAAGATGTTATTAGAGTTGACTAAGATGAAGAGCAATGGATAGTACACTATCCAGCCGTCCGGTAAGGACCTAGCATGTCTCAAAAATATGTTTGTAAAACCGCAGGAGCGACTGGGCCCCAGTGGGTATCGGCTCTACTGAGAACCGATGTCCACTAAGGCCATAAGAATTTTCGAAAGAGGTATCTACTCTCGTAGTCCTGAACCGCAAGAACAAAGGTTATTTTTTTTATTTGACATAAACTAGTGCTTGACTGCGATCCCACCTGATGGTAAGCAGTGATGCAATCATTGATGGTGAGGCGCAATAGTTTATTAAGAGCCTATTCACTCTAGCCTTGAAGGCACTTAAATTATAGTTGGACGGGAAGACCGCAGCAGGCAAATTGTTCCAGTTCTTCGATGTACGCGGTATAAACGACGAAGCGAAACGCTTAGTCCGGGCTGTTGAAGTTTCAACAACGTAAGGGTGGATACTCGCCGTACGTCGGGTTGTCCGATGGTAGAAAGGAGATGGCAGAATCGAGTCATGCAATTCCCGCGCATACTCTCCAAAATGTATTTTTAGTCAGTAAAATCTAATACGCCTTCTCTTGTGGTCGTCACTATTATTTCTGGCTTTCAGGAATTGCAGCCGTTGAAAATAATTTGGTGAACTTGCTACTTCTAAGAGGACACGAACGTTCTGTTACGCTTTTGTTTGCAGTGAGAAATCATCAAATAGAACTGGAGGAGTTCCCGGTCTGCGGGGTTTGAGTAGAAGTGTCAGGCTTTTACTGACAAAAACTTACCTGTGTTTTTTCAGATGCAAGACCTAAGCGTTGTTGTCCAGTGGTCCTGGACAACAACGCTTAGGTCTTCTACGTCACTGTTGGACATAGGCCTCCCCCAAGTGTCGCCACAATGAACGGTCCTGTGCGTCTTGCATCCATCGGATTCCCGCAACCTTTACCAGGTCATCGGTCCACCTTGTAGGAGGCCTTCCAACGCTGCGTCTTCCGGTACGCGGTCGCCACTCTAGAACCTTTCAGCCCCAACAGCCATGTTCTGCGAGCAATGTATTGCCCTGCCCATTGCCACTTTAGCTTGGCGATTCTTCGTGCTATATCGGTAACCTTGGTTCTTCCGCGGATATCTTCATACCTGATTCGATCACGCAAGGAAACTCTATTCTACTTTTAATTTTCTACTTTACTGTCTAACAAATAAAGTATCTTATGCTGTATTCCTGGACATGGTATAGCCGTCTATCCATCGAATTAATCCTTTAAACCGTTCGAGCGTGAAAAAGTAACATACCTACATACCTAAACACTCACAAACTTTCGCCCCTAATAATATTTGAGTGAGTGTATAATTTCTCTGCATCAATGTGTTCATTATATGACCTGAAAAAAAAACTGCAACATTTTAGCCCCAAAACATTTTAATCATCTCTCTATAACATTGTCACCCCTGTATAAACCTTTAGGTACACAAGGTCTACGGCTTATCTCGACGGATAACAACGCAATCTCGTTACTGCTCTAGCTCAAAAGAAAAACAAAAAGATAAATGAAAATAAACCAAGGAACGTGATCACACAACTTCATTACTTTTGAGGAGGACACGGAGGAGGGAGAAATGGAGTGCCAATGCGGACTTTTTGTAGAAGATGTAGTAATTCTTTCTATCCAGCATCCGTTTTTTGTTTTTTTTTGAGGTGGGACATCATTTAATGATTTTTAGGGCGGTGTGGGAAGGCGTCATGCGGCGGCGTATGTCAGACTTTTACTAGCTAAAACCACACCTAATTTTCTTCAGTTGCCTTTGCGTTCTAGAACCACGGGTTTCCCTTTGAGATTTGGAAGCAGTAGGCTTCGGCTCTGCTGCGCCCCTACGGTTTTGTTGACATCTTTTTCAGGCACGCGTAGAATTAATACGCGCCGTCGACAACTAGAGCTTGATACGGACGGTTACCGGATACCCGCCGGCCGGTCGCCAAGGTACCCTTTGCTCGTCGTCTACAAGCCCAGGTTTGGAGAACACTAGTTCTAGTTTCAAAACTACATTAGATACAATTACAGTAGAATATTGTAATAATTCAGAATTTTTACATATAAAACTCTTATAATAATTCTGACATGATTTTTCAAATCATTGAAACTTTGAAACCCATTACTAACAGAGGCTACCACTAAAATCAGTGAAGATCGAAGAGTCCCAGAGACACGTCTACAGTTTAAAAAAACACCTCATCTATGGTATATTTCGTCTAAGAAAGTCGACCATACCTACTTCAGGCATCGTCATAATACAAAGCGATCATCGCGTTAATGTGTTTAACAAAATTCCGCCGTCGACTTGATGCTATCGGGTTTGCCATAAAAAGCAACAACGACGACTGCGAATTGGCGCGAAAACCGCTTGGTATTAGAACAAGACGCCCAGACACGTGTTGTAAAAATGACGTGATTGCAAACCTGCTTTAAAATTGTGAATCGTAGGTCATTAAACATTTACGCTTTTGGTGGCAGTACAAGTTATAAGAGAAGTGATAATGTGGTAAAAATATAAGTTAAAATTGGTAGCAAAACAAACGAGTTATAATAATTATAATCAAATATATCTGTGTCTGTCGCTAAGACGCCGTTTTCTATGGCGGCCAGGGCGTGATGAACTTTGTCGTCATACACCATATCGGACTTCTTATTAGCAGCTTTGAAGCTTTATAACTTCGTTGTTGATAGAGATATTTTAAAAATTCTTTCACATTTGTTTATTGAAGCTAACAATGATTTATTTTTTTTTAATTACGGATAGGCTCGCGTTTGATTTCACCTGATGGTAAGCGATGATGTGGCCGACGATGAAACACGCTGGCCTACAAGTAACCTATTCACTCTTGACTTAAAGATCCCTAAGTTGTAGCTATCAGAAAACACAGACAACAATCAAATAGTAATAAAAAAAAAAAAAAAAATTGCATGCATAGTCCCTTTTGCGTACCCCTCAAAGATTAAACCATAACACACTAACCTTACCAACAGCATACCATAGAAAAGGGGGTAACAATGATGCTGTCCATACCAAAAATTCTTCGTGCAAAAAAAATGAATGAGCTCTCCATTCCTAACCTCTCCCGACCAAGTCCGTAATCTCAATATATTACTAGTAGTGAACAACAGGGTAACAATAGACGCGAAGATAAAATTAACTTTTCGAGCATTTGGCCGTAAAAAGATGGCCTAACATGTGGACCTTGATAAAACGACTCAATCGTTTTCTTCATCATACATTACTGGATTACTTTGGAATTATTGTACAAACTCTGGTACAAAAACAGCGTTGTATTCGGAATAGAATAGAGTGTTGAAAGGCTATCTGTGTCGTTGATACGGAGACGTCAGACTTGGCAGAAAACCGCTAGTGACGTATTACAATTTATCGTACCTTAAGGGTTGGTTTACATGGATTTTGATGGTGTAGAACAAATTATCTACACTAATATTATAAAGAGGTAAAGTGTGTTTTTTTTTGTAGGAGGAATATCTGAAAGTGCTGGACTCACTGGGGAATCATCCCGACTCACTGGGGCATCACCGCAGACAGTTCCGACTCGCCGAGAACTATACGGCATTCGGTTCCGACCCACTGGAACCAACCTACCACTGGCCTGGCACGCATCAAAAAGCATCAAGAACCATCGATCTCCGATCTCCGGAGGGGAGTGATGTAGCGACATCTATGGCGTCACATAAGAACTAATCCTGCATCGCGCAATTAAAGTTCTCCGCGCGATTTGAACATATAAAACAGCCCGAAATCATCTATCGAGCAGTTGCCCACCAGACATAACACCCGTCTGGTCGGAGGATCCTCCCTTTTCTACAGAGATTTGCGGGACTTTACTCTCTGTTCCGCCTACCTCCAAACAAACAATGGTGACACCCGGACGTTTCTTCCGCACGAATCGGTGCAGGAACCTCCTGAACTTACCATGTCCGGTGTGGAACTATGTCATGCGGAAGGTAAGGACGCCGCGACGTCTTTCCAGCCACTACTCAAAAGGGGGACTTACTGCCATAATTATGGCGTACCCCCTAGAGGACTCTTGTACTATTTGTGGTTTAGTTGTTACTGTGTATCCTTTGTTGGAGATCTAATTAAATAAAAAAATAAATATTATAGATAAATTACACCCAGACACAGAACAAACAATCGTGCTCATCACACAAACATTTGTCTTGGGTAGAAATCGAACGACCTCCGGCATAGCAGTCGGGGCCACTAACCACTAGACCAACTTACAGCCCATTCAAATTAACTAGCAATAAAAATAATATGGAAAAATACAATAACATTTTGCCCAGCTCGGCGATTGAACCTAGGACCCCACAATAAGCGATGACGACTACAACAACGTGGCATATTCCACAAAAAATAAAGGTAACGTATAACAACAATAATTGACATCATCGATATATAAAGATCATCAACACACAATAATCTCGCAACAGATTTTACAAACAGGTTTTTAAAAAAACAAAACTTAAAATATTTATAAAGCGACGTAAGAATAATAAAGTGAAGGGTTACGTCATGGACTCATAAATAATGTATTATTAGAAGAATGTACTTCATTAAGTTGTCAGTTGTGATACATCGTGTGTCAGAGGCCGAGGCCGAGGAAAAGGTGCTGATGGAATTGTGTTTGTACTTGAAAAGGACCAAGGACGAGTGAGCATCAAGGTCAATCGTTGGTCTTGGCTGTATTTTATAGATCTCTGACAGTTACTCCGAAGATCGAAAGCCTTAAAACTAGTCCTAAAAAGTAATATATAAATGATTGAAAGATATTTAGAAAATAAGTTTTAAAAACACACTTTTACACGTCAATTTAAACTAGATGAGGTAGGTGTTTCCTAGCTGATTACCCTGAAAAGAATCAGCGAAAAAAACTCAGGGATCAAAGTCTCTTTTAAAGTCCATTCAGCAAATATGTAATGGTCAAATCATACGAGAACCATGCAGATTAGTGTCTGAGATGCTTATTTGAGGAAAGAACCACAGAGATTTGTGTGGACCTGTCCAGTCAGTGGTGTTGTACGTCTCAGTACGAGTAGCTAGGTTGTGGAGATAAAATAAGAGAACTATCGAGCAGTTGCCAGACACAAAACCGGTCTGGTCGGAGGATCGTCCCTTTTCAACGGAGGTTTGCGGGACTTTACACTCTGTTCCATATACTTACGAGTACTTACACTAAACTGTTTCTACTGGTTTCTACCTGTCCATAAAAGGGTAAGCTATCATTCTTTACTCCGTTGATTTGACACTTTTTCTTTTTACGATATGTCATTTGACTTTGACAGTAGAACAACGTTGTTTGTTATTATTTCACACTGGCTAGCTACACTACAATAAAGCTAGAACTACATTGGACTGACGCACACGTGTAACACGCCTGATTTGTACGTAGAACGACGTCGCAGGCGTGGATCAAGTAAAGCTTTACAAGTTTAGTTTCCTAAAACACATGGAGACCGACGCGCCCGATCGTCGATCGGTGTGTGCGCAGTGTAGAGCTTTGATGGTGAGAGTGACTGCTGTAGTGTAGACAGTGTAAAATAGTGATATTCGATTTGCATCCGATTAAATTAGAAACCGCTCACAGTGTGATTTGGAAAAAGCGAGCAGAGTTAATTAAAGGCTAACAGGAGCTAATCACGAGTTTTATAATGCGCTAAAGTATATAGGATCCACTGCAGTAAACCAAATCAGAAAAATATATGTTATTCTTCAGGATAAATGCTAGCTAGATAGTGTGTTTATAACATAATACAGCTAATTTAGTACAAAGAAAAAAAACACGAAGATGCCTCTAACATTACTTTTATCGATTAGAAACCGGACTAACATAATATATGAATGTCTAAGGCATTAAGTCCGCCTTTGTATGTATTTATTACTAGTGCATAAAGTTTTATTAATAAATAAATATGCAATCATTTTGATTGTTTGTCAGATTATTCTGGAAGAATCATTTTATCGTTATAGTTTCATAATTGAATCTGTAGATTTTTAGTGAATCGCTAAAATGTTAATATTTGCAAGCATTGTGTTTTCCGCATCTCTTTCTTTTGTAAGCAGCACGAGATTGTCCGCGCTTTGGACCGTTTAGTCCTCTTGAAGGTTTTTAGGTGGGAAATCATCCAATTACTACTCGCGCCCTAGGGTGGAGCGAGAGGTTTTACTGACTAAAACGCACTCATAAACAATTCATTCTTTTTTCGTTCCAGGACCCCGATTTTTCTTTTCGGAAGCCCCAGTAGATTCAGCCATCGGTTTTGCTGATATCTCTTTGAGGCATGCGTAGAACACTACGCGCCGTTGATGACTCGGGCTCGGTCCGCACGGTTACCGGACGGCCGGACGGTGAGCTACCCTTTGCTCGTCGTCCGTAATCCCACGCCTACGATCTTAAAGAACGTGACAATCGCTTATATAGAGAACTAAGTAGATCTAAACTAACTAAGTAAACCAAGAAAGATCCACAGCCTCCATCCCTTTACTTATCAGTAGACAAGATGATCAGGCCAACAATATATCAAGCGATTTATCACAAAGATCTGTCCCAAGATATACCAGAATACCTCTTGCATAGTAATACCGTTACCATATTAACCCCATGATCTTGATATGACCCAAATATTGACGGCTTGATAGTTTCCGAAGATAAGCGATGTAACTTCATGCACGGAAATATAATTAGTATTACACTAATATTATAAAAGCAAAAGATTGTAAGTTTGTACAGTGAACCGTCTGAACAGATCTAGATGAAATTTAGCACACGGTTAGACCATGCCTATCACATCGTCTTCATCTTTCTGCCATTGTTCCATGTTACTTATAATCGGTGCAACACGTTTTTATCTTCCATTCTGTCTTGTCACCCGTCACGCTATTACTAGAACCTCTTTCTCTAATATCACTCCTCACACAATCCATCCTTTTTTTCTTTGGCCTCCCTGTAATAGCACATTTTTACCCAGGGAATATTTTATTAGCACATACAATAGTTTTAACAGGTAACAAATGTAGTCGCAAAATAGCCGCACTCAGAGACACACAGACCCACAAATTGATCACATACATAGGTATGTATTTCTATATTGATAGCAGTGCAGGCAACATACACAAACTTACCTGTAATCAATGGTCAGTTTCAAGCAACGCCTTGGAGAACCAGCACGAGTAACATAGAAAACAACACACATAATGCACCTCTGGAATTCTGCCAATAATATTTTTTATTTAAAAAGACAACAATATGGTCCACTTTGTTAGTAAACTTAAAATTACATAAATTTAGTGTTAGTAATACACAAACAAAGATATAAAAATGAAAACAAGAAAAACATCCAGTAAGGTGGGTGAACAAGTAATGATCATAATGATAACAAGGAATTCCGCCAATGAACTGTCACAGAGAGACGTTATAGTATTTCTACGGCCCGAGTCACGGGTGCGAAAGATGCTAGCAGAAGCTAATATAATGTTGACATTTTTAAAAAAATGACAGGCAGTGGAAAATCAGTTAGTCATGACTGACTAGGTGCTTAATCAACAAACCATCACATACCTACACTGCATAAGGAAGGATACGGCGCTTATGATCCGTGTGACACTAGAGAGACACGTACATAACCACAAAGCAGATAAACAAAGAAGTTACACTAGAAGTCGCACAAAACGTTTTGGGAACACATTCATTGTGTGTACAGCTAAGGAGTGGAATTCCCTGCCGGGGTCTGTGCATCCTGATAGCTAGAACCAAGGGATTTTATTTATTTATTTTTATTTATTTATTTAATCTTCATGCAACATAAAGTACAAAGACGGACTTAATGCCTGAGGCATTCTCTACCAGTCAACCTAGGGTGGTGAAGAGACAATATGGTAGGTGCATAAAAAGAAAATCTAAAGGGATCTTTAAGTCAAGAGTGAATAGGTTACTTTTATTTTATTTATTGGGAAAACAAACAAGCATAGGCAAGCGCGTTTTATCGTCGAATAAATCGTGAGATAGTGGTCAAGGACGAGCCAATCAACAATAAGGAAAAAAAATATATTTATTATTACTAAGGCGTGTACGATTGACTGCAGCAGGGTGGTAGCTCAAATGACGTAAGTGTAAGCTTGATTGAAGCTTTAACCGAAGTGATATTATTACCTTTTTTTGGAGTGTAAAATCATCAAATAACGTCTCCCGCTCTGGGTGGAGAGAGAGGGAGTGTCAAACTTCTGCTGACTAAACCCCACTCGTGGTCACTTCAGTTGCTCTTTGTGTTCCAGGCCCAAGGGGAGTCTTTCAAATAATTCTGCAGCGCGACATTTTTACCTTAGATGATACTTATTAAAAACTGATCTAAATATGGTTATCTGATTATTATGATATCACGCAGGCGTCGACAGTTGCAGGGCTATCCACGGCCACCATAAGCACGGGCTTGCGAATGACAAGCTATGGGTAGCTTGCCGTCTAGCCGTCCGGTAAGGACCGAGCCTAAGTGGTGATGATGTGGAGTGGAGATGTCAGCAAAATAGTAAGGGCCCAGCAGGGCCAATATACCCGCTAGGGCCACGGGCAATTTCTGAAAGAGAAACCGTGGTCCTAGCACACAAAGGGTAACTGAGGGACACAGGTGGGTTTTAGTCAGTAAAAGTCTGAGACGCCCTTTCGCTCCACTCTAGAGCAGGAGAAGTCATTGGATAATTTCCCACCTCAAAACAAAAAAAGAACATTGACATCAACTCACTTCAAAGCGAGGCTTTTCAATATTATTATTCCCAAATAGTTCTCTGGTCGCATTGATTAAACCCCAATAAGGCTAGAGAGAATAGGCTCTTAATAAACAAGTTCGATTTACCATCAACAAATGCATCACTGCTTACCATCAGATGGGATCGCAGTCAGGCACTGGTTTATATTGTTACGTACGTGAGTAATTAAACGCCGGTTTACTAGCAGAGAACTTTATTCATCATCATCATCATCATCATTTCAGCCGAAAGACGTCCACTGCTGGACATAGGCCTCCCCCAAGCGTCGCCACAGCGAACGGTCCTGTGCGTCTCGCATCCATCGGACCCCCGCAACCGTTACCAAGTCATCGGTCCACCTTGTAGGAGGCCTTCCAACGCTACGTCTTCCGGTACGTGGTCGCCATTCCAGAACCTTTCGGCCCCAACGGCCATCTGTTCTGCGAGCAATGTGCCCTGCCCATTGCCACTTTAGTTTGGCGATTCTTCGTGCTATGTCGGCAACCTTGGTTCTCCTGCGGATATCCTCATTCCTGATCCGATCACGCAAGAAAACTCCGAGCATAGCCCTCTCCATTGCCCTTTGGGTGACTTTAAGCCTTCTAATGAGGCCCATTGTAAGCGACCACGTTTGGGAGCCATATGTCATCACTGGCAACTTTATTCACCAGAAACAATAACAATTTTTTCCAATCAACAATAATCCAAATCATAATGAACACTAGAGTTCCGTTTTAGTATCGCTTAGATCGTTAGGAATTATCACTTCACACACTATTAGGTATCGCTCTTGATTCGCAGTCGCAAACAAACTGACTCACTTCCGGTCGGGAGCTCGTATTTATATGCGATGTCAGAGTGCGAAGATACCGACGTTGAAATGTCGGTTTCTAGAATGTTCCTGGCCATTCCAGAACATTGTCATCGAATCGCAGGGAAATAAATTATTTTTATTACAACATGTACCTCCCTTTTTTAAGCGAATTTCGACTCTCTTGTTAATTACGGAAGGTACGAATTCTCTTGTCTACCTATGTACCTACCTACTAAACCTTATTTAATAACAATAGTGGTAGGTACTTTATGTCGGACTTTTCTAGAATTTGCCAGGCCTGGGTACGTACTTCCATTCTAGAAGTTTCGTATAGCGTTTTAATTATTTGATGTTACTCTTGATTTTATTAAAGATATGGAGTGTTCAAGTTTCACAGCGTAACAATATCAATATTAAAAAAAAAACAATATTAAGATGACTACCGTACCAATGTTTCAAGTAAATCTTCTGTATTTTTTTTTCAATAATGTATTAAAATTGCGTTCTGTGACTCACAGTATGTATATTACGCTGTACGATGCAACGAATCCATATTCTGATGCTAATGCCGTGAGCCGTGGCGCTGTTCATTCTTCGTTTATTACTGGCGCAAACGATTAATCATAAGTAATACAATAGACTGATTTTCTCACGTTTTTTCTTCTTGAGGAATTGTCGAGGATAAGAAGTAATTAGATATTGTTTAAATTCCTGTTATGATTAATATTTTAGCTTTTTATCTACAAGTAAAGGTCATATCAAATGTTTTAATGCTCATGATCATAAGTTCAAAGAAGTGTCAATATAAACATATGCATATTATATATTATTATAATCAATATATCCGTTTTTTTTCAGAAACTTCAACCTGAACCTTCCTGGGGCCCAGCAGGGTCGAAGCCTACTGGGGCCATGGGTAGTGTGAAAGTGAAACCCGGGGCCGAGGCAAAGAAGGAACAAGAGTGGGTTTTTAGTCAGTAAAAGTCTGATTTATCGTAAGATGATTTTCCCACCTAAAAAAAAATATTAGTTGGTACCTGCGATTTCGTCTGCGTCAAACTCGTAAAACAACGTGTTGCCATTTGGTCACAATTACAAAAAGTTTTTTTTTTGCGTGGACCTCTAATTCAGCGTCAGTGGAGTTCCATCAAAATCGGTCTAGTTGTTTTGGAGATTGGCTGGAACAAACAGACAGATAATCAAACAGGCAATGTATGTAGGTATATTTATGTATATTTGTAATTATAAAATTATACACTGGATCCTACCCTCTATAGTGATCACCGGGTGCCCGACTACCTCTGTCGTATGATCGAGGCCTACCTGTCGGACAGGTACATCATCTACCCTGGTCACCAGGGAGAGTGGAAACGGCGAGAGATGTCGTGCGGTGTTCCGCAGGGATCGGTACTAGGACCGCCCTTGTGGAACATCGGCTACGACTACGTGCTGCGCGGCGACCTCCCTGACGGGGTCAGCGTGGTCTGTTACGCAGACGACACGCTGGTCCTGGCGCAGGGAGAGTCGTACCAGGCGGCGGTCGAATTAGCGACACGCGGGGTTGCGATAGTCGTTGATAGGATCCAGCAGTTGGGACTCAAGGTGGCACTGCAAAAGTCCGAGGCCGTTAACGGTAGGAGGAGTTCACATCGGCGTCGGGTCGACGATGAAGTACCTGGGACTCGTCCTCGACAGCCGGTGGAATTTCGAGGAGCACTTCCGACGTCTGGCTCCCAAACTGAATCGGAATGGGGCTGCCCTCAAGCGGCTCCTGCCCAACCTTGGGGGTCCAAACGCCTCCTGCCGGAGGCTCTACGCTGGCATAGTACAGTCCATGGCCCTTTATGGGGCGCCGGTGTGGGCGCCGTCACTGCGAAAGCGACCGGCGGCCCAGCTGAACGCGTGCCAGAGGGTCATGGCCATACGGATGGTGCGGGGATACCGCACGGTTTCCCGCGAAGCGGCGAGCCTCCTTGCTGGCCAGCCACCATGGGACCTGGTGGCAACAGGCCTTGCACGCATGCACGATCTGCGCGTGGAGATGCAACGTCGGGGCGAAACTCCGCTGCCACGACAAGTCGCGGCATGGCGGACAGAGCTCCGGCGGGGTCTCATGGTGGAATGGCGACAGCGACTATCGCAACCCAGTGCTGGGCACGCCATAATTATGGCGGTAAGTCCCCTCTTTGAGGAGTGGCTGGAAAGGCAACACGGCGTCCTTACCTTCCGCATGACGCAGGTCCTCACCGGACATGGTAAGTTCGGGAGGTTCCTGCACCGGATTCGTGCGGAAGAAACGCCCGGGTGTCACCATTGTGTGGACCACCCGGAGGACACGGTGGAGCACACGGTGGAGGTGTGTCCCGCTTGGGCAGAGCAACGCCGTGTCCTCGTGGGGGCTATCGGTGGCGGCGATCTCTCGCGCCGGGCCTTGGTACAGGCCATGGTCCGGAGCGAGGAGGAGTGGCAGGCGGTCGCCTCCTTCTGCGAAGCAGTAATGCTAGCAAAGGAGGCGGCCGATCGCGTGAGGCAACGGTCCTCACGCCCCAATCGCCGCCGGGATTCCGATCCCGATTTCCGGCCATCGTAGGCGCGGGCTTGCGGACGGCGAGCAATGGGTGGCTCGCCTTCCGACCGTCCGGTAACCGTCCGGACCGAGCCCAGGTCGTCGACGGCGCGTGCTGTTCCACGCGCGCCTCAAGGAGATGTCAGCAACTGTAGGGGCCTAGCAGGGTCGAAGCCTAAACTGGGGCCAAGGGTCTGATTCTGAAAGGAAGACTCGACCCTGGTACGAAAGGCAATGAAGGAACAGGAGTGGGTTTTTAGTCAGTAAAAGTCTGACACTATCTCCCGCCCCGCCCAAGGGCGGGGGATGTGTGTATAAGATGATTTTCCCACCGAAAAAAAAAAAAAAAAAAAAAAACCTCTATAGTGATCTCTCTCTATCACTCAATGGTTTGCTGGAAGAAAACTCAACTTTGAGATAAGCTCGCTTATGTACTACATGACCTTTGTTATCCACTTATTTTATAAATTGTTATAGTGTACAATAAAGAATAAAAGAAGAAAGGCAAAAAAAATGCATTTTTATAGGTATCGAAGCTTTCCTTTTCATTTAGTAAAAGATCGTTATTATAATATTACAAATAGACGCTTCTATTAATATGACTATATAGGGTATATATGTAGATCACTTCAGCACAAAAGACGTTCACTGCCAGACATATTATTGTCTGTCTATGTCTATAAGCCAAGCGTCGCCACATCCACCAGTCCAATGCTTCTCGTGTGCCGTGGATTCCCGCAGCCCTCACGAGGGCAATGACCTGATAAGGTGTCACTCTTTTGGATGGCTTGCCCACATCACGTATTTTGCTACGTGGTCACTACTTCAGAAACTTACTAACAGCATCATCAACCATCCGTTTTGCTGACAATATTCCTACTCCATTGCCACTTAAGTTAAAACTAACTAAATCTTTTCTTTCATTTAAATCCGATCGTCATAGTACAACCTAGCTCCATGTAAACTACCCTCTCAGTGACGTATCATCCACAATCATCCCGAGTGAGCTCCCGTATAACCCAAATTGAATGGAACTTGAATGGCTAGTCCCGTTAGCCATTGACTTGCGCAAATAAAATAAGCAGATATTGTCAGACTAGTAATATAATGTTGTTTGCAAAGTTGTATTAATATCGGAAAAGTGGTACTTTGGATATTTACGGGAAAGTCTCTCTACATTTTTTTCTTGTAACGTTCGAGTCGGATTACGGCCTAATTTATGGACCTATGAAATTGACTACCAAATTATGAGAACAACCAGTTATTAGGTTTTCTAACTTTTGGTCTTTTCTCATGTAGATGAGAGAGAGAGGCCAAAGGAAAAATGGATGGATTGTGTGAGAAGTGATATGAAAGAAAAGGGAGTTAGTGATAGCGTGACGGGTGACAGGACAGAATGGAAGAAAAAAACGTGTTGCGCCGACCCCAAGTGATATGGGATAAGGGCTTGGTGAAATCTTATTTAATTGACAGGCAACAGCAAGTTCAGATAAACGGTGTCAATTCTCCGGGTTTGAAAGTCAAAATGGGTGTACCACAAGGCTCAATATTAGGTCCTTTCCTCTTTTTAGTATATATAAATGATCTACCGCATCTATTAAAAAAACAACCACATATTGTATTGTTTGCTGACGATACGTCGTTAATTTTTAAGATCAATAGACGTTCCACTAATCTTGATGACGTAAACGATGCTTTACAGCAAGTCCAAAACTGGTTTACTGTTAATAATTTAGTATTAAATGGAAAAAAAACTAAGTGCATAAGATTTGCGTTACCGAATGTTAAAAGTAATTACTCCGATATAGTATTGAACAAGGAGAAACTTGAATTCGTCGAGAATACGGTTTTCCTAGGGATCACGCTTGACTCGAGGCTACAATGGGGTCCTCATTTAACATCTCTGGCAGGTCGGCTTAGTTCAGCAGCATATGCTGTCAGAAAAATCCGTCAATTTACTGATGTGGATACTGCGCGACTAGTTTATTTTAGTTACTTTCATAGTATCATGTCTTACGGTATTTTGCTATGGGGACGGGCTGCAGATATAGAGTCTATTTTTATTCTGCAGAAAAGAGCTATCAGAGCCATATATAATCTTCGCAGACGCGATTCTCTTAGGGAACTATTTAAGGAAATAAACATCCTGACGGTCCCTTGTCAATACATTTATGAAAACATTATGTATGTTCGGAAAAATATTCATCTTTTTACTAAGATAAGTGACAGGCACAATTTTAATACTAGGAACAGGAACAAATTAGATCAACCTCGGTTCAGATTGGCTAAAGTACATAGTTCTTTCATGGGGTACTGTGTAAAATTTTATAATAAGATACCAGTTGAGATTCTACAACTGAATGAGTCCAAATTTAAAGCATGCATTAAACGCACACTATGTAGACAAGCGTATTATAAACTGGAAGATTATATCCTTGATAAAAACGCTTGGCTAAATGGCCGGTCCTGCTCCGCAGTCACAGCCACTTTTACCTTCAAATATTTTTTTTTTTTTAAATATATATATATAAATATTGGAAGAGATACTATTCCCCTTTATGTATTGTTGTTTTCGAAATTTTAATTTTAATTTTATTTTATTTGTTTATTTCAATAGAGCTTATGATAATTTATTACCTTTATTTTATTGTAATTATTTTTGACTTGTAGTTATTAGAATTACCTACCTTGCTTGCCTTGCCTTACTAATTACCTTGTACTTATTATATTTTCGATTACGTTCATGTTAAAAAAAAAAAAAAAAAATTGTTACCTTTTGTATTTGGAAACAATAGCATTGTATAATGTAGAAGCACTTTTCAAGTTTTGTGAATGTGAGGTACCATGGAGCATTTTTATTAGGTTACAACTTGTTTGACATTACGAGCATGGCAGTTGAGAGTTTGTCATGCTCACTCAAATGTCTCGCTGATGGTGGCACGTGTTATTGGGTCATTCAGTTCCCTTCAAAATGGTTGAGCTGAGTGGGGCTGATGCACGCGTCATGCTCGTGAACGGGTGCCGTCAGTTGAGACTGGTCATCTCTTAGCTGCCAGTGACTGAATTCAATTTCTATTTTTTTTTTTAAGTTTATTTTTATTTTTTTATTTTTTATTATTATTACTTATCTACATTGTGCTCACATATTAGAAGCGACAAGAAATATGTAACCAAGATTTATGTAACTCATAAGATGATTTAAAAGAGTGTCCATGGAGTTTCTTGCACGTTCTTCTCCATAGAGATCTACGCTTTGGAACGTGCAATTTAGCTTCACTTGTATTTTTTTTTGACTGACCGACATTTTGACAATTCAAAAGTGCCTGTAATTGGTCTATTTGAAATAAACGTTTCTGATTTCTGATTTCTGGGCAGTCTTCTTCTTTTCGATTCGATGGTAAACTCGTCAAACTGTTTGGGCCCTATAGGTGGCTACATTAATAGCAGCATCGGTAGCACTCATCAAATCCTCCAAAGTGCAGGTGTATGGGCACTTGGGGCATTCTAATATGTGGCTCATGTTTTGAACAGGAGCACCGCACTCACATTGAATATATATAAACATTTAAGGGCAGTAAGAAAAGAAGGTCTTTTGTCAAGTAACCGGTTTAACTTTTATTTATTTATTTAACTATTAATATACACACATTACATAAAAGATAAGAAAAAGGAAATAGAAAAATAGATACAAAGGTGATAGATACTTATTTCTAAAGGAATCCGTACTTTTTTTTCTCTTTTTTTTGATAACCATTTTTTTTAATTTAATTTTCTTTTATAATAAAACAAGAAAAATAAAAAAAACATTTGGCTAATTAAATACTACATCTATTTACAATAAAGACAATAACTCCTAGCCGAAATATGGCGTCAAAATATTCCTCCGCATCACTGTCGACTGAAAGTATGTCAAAAAGACTGGCGGCATTGCCACGTTGGTATGGCATTGTAAGGCTTAATCTCTGACCGAGGTAAAAGTCAGCCACTGGGTCATGTGAAGTGTCAAATAGACGTTTGGATAATTCTTTAAAAGGCGTAATGAGCACTCAAACCCCACGGCCCAAGAGTTTCAACCCCAAACGGCTCTCTTCAATCTTTTATTTGTCAGCAAAAACCATTTAGAATACTCTCAATAATGTAGTCCTATAAACTTCGTCAAGTTATCACCAAAGTATAAAAGCCAAAAACATCTCCTAAAACAAAGCGTTCATCCGCCATTTTGTTCCGCGGCCATCTTGACGAGAATTGGCGCGAAACGACCATAGACACGATTTGTCTCCCTTTTATGGTTCTATTAGGATTTTGTCGACGATATTTTATTAGAAGTGTAATGTCTGGTCTAAACTGGTTTGGATGGCTCGGATACAATGTTCGAGAGAAGCTTTAATTTTTTTAAAGCGATGCTTCCCTTCCGGTTTTCTTTGTTTGGTGACGGTTTATCTTTTACGACGATAATGAAAATGGCGGCGGTTATTGTCTATGGATTTTTCTTCGCCTTTTCTTTTGATGAAAAATATTTCTTTTATTTTAAATTCCTAAGCTTGGGAATGATTGATTTCTCTTCTTCTTTGGAAGTAAAATAGGAACTGTATTTGTGTTTGTTTTTAAATGTCAAGGGTAGTAAAAGCTTTTATTTACCCAAAGGTAGGTATTGTGTGAGAATTTTAGTAAATAAAGCTGTAGCTATTTTCTGTTCTATTCAGCCTTTGTGTACTGGATCCCCAAATGGGTTTAAGATTAAAATAAAACGTCTCAAACTGGGTATGTACCTACCTAATTCTATCTTTTCGGTATCTACAGCATACACTGTGATTCCTGTGAGTCCTCGACGAAAACAACTATTTTTCCCGAAAATTATTTCACATTCCCACAGCCCATAATTTTCGCGTCAAACTTTACAACTACAAACAACATTAAAATTATCAAAAAGTGCGAGATAGGGGGAAAAAACGTGATTAATTAAAAAGTTGAACATAATCAGCGAAGGCAGAACTAATTTAAGAGATAAACACCAGCAATAAAAGTGACAAACAGTTCTAGGCGACACCCACTGCCAACAAAAATACTACACAGTCGAATACAGAAGTACTTGTCGCGTCTCACTTGATCAAAAGAATTATATTTAAAAAGTAAAAAGCAAAAACGGAAACACGACCGGGACCAATTATCTAAAGCGCATAAAAATCCCAAAAAGATATGGCAAACCATAAACAACATCACTCAACGAAAACCAGGTAAAATGCCCAATACGGATCTTTTAGAACTCAAGGCTACTCCAAAAGAGTCAGCTAATGATGTAAATAAATACTTTTCTAATATAGGTAAAATTCTTGCAAACAAAATAATAGCCACCTCAGCCACAGGGTATGGCCAAAACTATAGTTCTGACTCAGATAATGGTCCACCTCTCTCATCATTTGTACTTTTAAACACCGACCAGGATGAAGTTCACCGTGTTCTTATGTCTCTAAAAACAGATAGTGCCCCGGGCTGGGACGGTATAACTGTCAATTTCTTAAAGACCGCTCATGCTCTTGTCGTACCAATTATAACCCACTTAGTGAACCAGTGCTTTGAACAAGCTATATACCCAAACGCCTTAAAACTTGCCCTTATAACACCGGTGTACAAGAGTGGAGATAAAACTAATCCGTCTAACTATAGGCCTATATCTGTACTGCCATCAATATCTAAAGTAATGGAAAGGTTAATAAATTCACGTCTCTTATCTTACCTTAACAAAAACAACCTTCTTTCGCCCTCGCAGTTCGGTTTCAGACAAAAAATGTCCACTGAAGACGCAGTATTGGAGCTTGCCTCCGCTGTAACCAGTCATGTGGATAGCGCAGGCAAGTGCCTTGCTGTCTTCTTAGATCTTCAAAAGGCATTCGACACAGTTTCTGTAGCCACACTCTTGGATAAATTGGAGTCAATTGGAGTAAGAGGTATTCCCCACGCCTTGCTCAAAGACTACCTAAGCGAACGCAAACAAAAGATTAAATTAGGCAATACCATTAGCTCTGAAGAGATCGTCCAATTCGGAGTAGGTCAAGGTAGTGTGCTCGGACCGACATTGTTCCTCATATATATAAATACACTATGCAGCATGAAAATTGTGAATGCAAAAATTTTTTCATACGCAGATGACACTGCGGTAGTGTTCTGTGGTGATACATGGGACAGTGTCCGGATAACTGCCGAGCAAGGACTGGCAAGAATAGCAGCCTGGCTTGACCTGAACCTCTTAACCTTAAATATTACCAAAACTAACTTCATCTGCTTCTCAAAGTACAACATCTCTCAACCTCCTCCAGAATTTAAAATTAGGATTCATAAATGTAATTATATTGAAAACCCAAACTGTTCTTGCACTGAAATCACTAGAGTGGAATCTATCAAATACCTAGGTATTATGGTCGATCAACGTTTATCCTGGCATAACCACACTGAATTAATAATGAAACGAATACGCAAACTAATCTGGACTTTCAAAGTATTAAGACATGTTACCTCGAAAAAGCTACTGTTGCAGATTTACATGTCACTTGCGCAGTCCGTCCTAGCTTATTGCCTACCCGTTTGGGGAGGTGCCTCAAAGATTAAATTCCTAGACCTTGAGAGAGCTCAGAGGTCTCTACTGAAGGTTATGTTTTTTAAACCCTTCAGGTTTTCAACTGAGAAACTTTACCAGATTTCGGATCTTCTAACCGTTAGAAAGCTCTACGTTCTTAGTATAATTCTAACTAAGCATAAAAATCTAGCGTTCGACTTACAGAAAACAAAAGGCAGAAGGAAGAACACGGTTGCTCCCATTGTGTCAGTAAAGTCTACATTCGCAAGAAGACAATTTCCAAGGCAATCGTCCCATTTATACAATCTTCTAAATAAAGAACTGGACATATACCCACTAACCTATCGTGAATGTAAAAACGCTCTGACTAAATATCTTAAGCTAAAAACCTATGATGAAATGGAAAATATGGTGCAATCGATGAGACTGTAATGTGCACATATGTATGGAACTTGTAAGGTGTCGGTATAACTCTCACCCCCACACTTACTCTCACCCACTAGTCATATACACATTCACCTCCACCCCATCTCCTATACACATAACTCACATCACACAACACACATCACATCACACAACACACATCACATCACACATCACATAACACACATTCATAGCGCATTAGTCTTTTATAAAAATACTGTGTACCCATTTTATTCTTGCATTTTTATATTTATATAAATTAACTAAATGTCTTGTTCAGTTTTAATAACTTAAATACAATTACATACCCTGGGGAAGGGCAGAGCATCCTAATACAAGCATACTCCTTGCTTAAAAGGATTGTCTCCATTGTAAATAGGATAAGTTATTTAAGACGAAGCAATAAACCTTTTTTATTTTTTATTTTTATTTTTTTTTATATTTAACTAAATTTGTAGTTTCCAATCATCTTGGGGCCTAGTGGAAATACCTTGACAAGCATGGTAAGCCACTTGTCTGAGCTGTCATTTGTAGATCTTTGATGTTTGTTGAAGAAAGTCTGGCAAACTGTCTTATTTTATTTTATTAATTTTAAGAAAACTTACAGCTAATACATTCGAATAAATTATTAAGATAAGAAGGCATATTACTTACAAGTTTTGACGTGACAACGTCTTATAAATTGGTTTGCCGGGTGACACTTCAAGAAACTGCGTTACGCTCCGCTCACGTTATGCGCTCACAATGAGAGCGAGTGAGAGGCACGCGTCCCTTCCACTCGGGCATGGTTAGCCCGCCTAAGAGCGAAAGAGACAGACATAAAAGTCGTTGTCACGTAAAACTTTCGCCCGTATACCGACTTTACAGGCAACCAATTTTTTTACTTAGAACGGCATAAACAGCGTGAAAGTTAAATATAGAAATATCAGAAGAAAACAAGCAAAAATACAATACATTACAATACAAAGTCAAGCTTCAAAGAAAAGTCACTTAACTTTATTTTTAGTTTCTGGACACAATTTCTTGCTAAGGAGTACCTATCGTATTAAGAGTAACTATTATGGATGAGTCCGAGTAGGCAGACGCTCTTGAAAGATACAGGTATTCTGCTGCATTCGGTTAGACTAGAGGCCGACCATGAATGGTTGGGAAAGGCTACATAGAGGACGATGTGGCCAAGACCGTTTCATCTTTGCTATACCCTATAAAGCCATAGGCATCTGGCATTGGACCAGATTAAAAATATATATACCTATTTTACAAACCATGCTCGCCTTTGTACATGAACTGTTTGTATGTCAATATATTATGTTATATTTTTGTGTACAATAAAGAATTAAAGATGTGAGGAAGATATTTTTTTATTTTATTTTTTTCGGTTGGGAAAATCATCTAATGACATCCCCCGCTCTTGGGCGGGGCAGGAAATAGTGTCAGACTTTTACTGACTAAAAACCCACTCCAGTCCTTTTTTTGCCATTTTTTCCAGGGCCCCGGGGATCTTTTTCGCATCACCCATAGCCCCAGTAGATTTCGACCCTGCTGGGCCCCTACAGTTGCTGACATCTCCTTGATGCGCGCGTGGAACACTACGCGCCGTCGACGACTTGGGCTCGGTCCAGACGGTTACCGGACAATCGGACGGCGAGCCACCCATTGCTCGCCGTCCGCAAGCCCGCGCCTACGGTGGCCGGAAATCAGGATCGGAATCCCGGCGGCGGTTGGGGCGTGAGGACCGTTGCCTCACGCGATCGGCCGCCTCCTTCAGCGAAGCAGTAATTCTAGCAAAGGAGGCGGCCGCCTGCCACTCCACCTCGCTCCGGACCATGGTCTGTACCAAGGCCCGGCGCGAGAGATCGCTGCCGCCGATCGACCCCACGAGGATACAGCAGTGCTCTGCCCAAGCGGGGCACACCTCTACCGTATGCTCCACCGTGTCCTCCGGGCGGTCCACACAATGGCGACACCCGGGCGTCTCTTCTGCACGAATCCGGTGCAGGAACCTCCCGAACTTTATATATAGTCATTATTTTATTTTAATATATGAGCTCATTATTGGCCAAAATCTCAGCTGAAGGTAGGTGATGATACTGAAAGTAAGCGAATTTATTTCTCAGAAGTATCGATCAATCCTTCATTATAACTTAAATAGATACTCTTAGGTTGTAGATGATAAAACACAGATTTAGTAAAGATTCTTAATCCTTACATATCGTAAAACAAAGCCCCACACCGCATCTTTCAGTCTGTATGAACGATAAACTCAAAAACTACTGAACAAATTCAAAAATCCAAAATGTTTATATTTCTTATAGGTTTAAATAGGCCTATAAAACGTCAGAAACTGATGCATTTTCATGCAATTTTCACATATAGACAGAATTATTCATGAGGAAGGTTTAAGTGTATACATGTGTGTGTGTGTGTGTAGTGTGTGTGTGTGTGTGTGTGGGGTGTGTGCATAGATATCTGGGTGTGTGTAATACATGCATATTATAGTAGAAAAAAGTCGAGAATTTCAAAGATTTGTGACACCCGTGTGAAGCTGGGTCAGGTCGCTAGTTGGCACCTACCAAATGATCCAAAGATTCTATTCCTATTCTAATCCTTTGTAGATATTAATCTCTTTATTATATATACCATTGCAAATCTTATAAGCTAGGCAGCTAAGATGAGGGGCATCAATCTATTCCATTCATTGGAGGTTGGCTACTGTTGACCTTCAATTAATATCCCACGTATGTGGGCGGACATTTAATAGTAAATCATGAAGTAAGTGCTGTCTATTTTTTTTCTTTTCATAGTTAGGTAGTTTATGATTAACGAGAGTTTCGAAAATAAACGGTACTTTAAAGACTTTGAAACAAACACACACCTCTTCTTTAGTGCCAGCTAGCCCTGCTAAAGTTGTTAACGTTCTAAATAATCTAATAAGCCAATTATGACCCACTGCTGGGCGAAGGTCTCCTTCTCTCTTTTCTAAACACGTCAGTCCTCAACCATTACGGGCCAGTCCCTCCGGTAAGAGTCAAGCTCATCTCTCTACCTTCATCTTGGTCTGCCACGAAGTCACCTTGCGTTTAATGGACCCAGTAAATGGTTTTTTTAGCCTACATCTCATTTGACTTGTCCGGCCCAATCTCATTTAAGAGTAGCAGCTTTTCAGGCAACATCTTTGATCTTAGTTTTGGAGCGCAGTATTGTGTTCCTTACGCGTAGTTAATTTTATAATTAAAGAAATAAGTCACAAGAAGACTTTTCTTTAAAGTAATATAAACTAGTACTTGACTACGATCCCACCTGGTGGTAAGCAGCAATCTAATCGTTGTTGGTGAGGCGCACTAGTTTATTAAGAGTCTATTTACTCTAGCCTTGAAAACATCCAAATCATAATCAGCCGGAAAAACCGCAGCAGGCAAATTGTTAAAGTCTCTGGATATACGCGGTATAAACGACGAGGCGAGATGCTTAGTCCGGACCGTAGAGATTTCATCAACATAAGGATGGATACTCGCCGTAAGTCGGGTTGTCCGATGATAGAAAGGAAATGGCGGAATCAAGTTATGCCATTCCCGCGCATACTCTCCAAAACCCATCCTGTAAAATACCGAAAGACTGGCTACCCTACGCCTGTGCTCAAGGCTTTGTAGATGGGACTTGGATCACCAATCAGCCTCTTCATACGCCTTTCTACCGAGTCCAAAGCTGCTAGATAGCATTTTGCAGCACCAGCTTATATGTGGCCGTAGTACTCCAAACACGATCGGATCTGTGCTTTGTATAACATTAGAAGCTGTCCCGATGTGAAGTACTGCCCGATATTTACAAGAACGCTGAGTTTTCTAGCAGCTACCTTGGTTTTGGACTCAATGAACCGCCCAAAGTTAAGGTCTGAGGAATTTTTAACTCCCGAGATCTGAAGGCGGGCGGTGCACTCCAGGGATACATTCTGAAAAGCAAGAGCCAAGCTAGCTGAAGTGAGACATTCGCCCGCTCTACCATAGCCTCTCTTTCGGATTGAATTGGCTCCTTATTAGCCCGAGTACTAAGCAAGTATCTCACTACAACTATGCTATCATCTGCATACCCATAGATACCGGGCATCAGCAGATCGTTGATATGCAGCAGGAAGAGAGTTGCAGAGAGGAACAGATCCCTGAGAAACTCCGGTATTAGTCGTCATGGGCTCTGATGGGCATCCTTCGATAACAACTCGGAGAGATCGTTCACTCCGGAAGTCTTTTACCCAGTTAATCAGACAAGGGGAAATGCCGTACGCTGGAAGCTTACTCAAAAGACTAGCGTGCCATACCCTATTGAAGGCCTTCGAGACTGCCTAGAATACCGTGTTAGTCTTGATAATTAAGTTGCGGCTCAACTTCACTCTTTTCTGTGCATGTGTCTTTGTTTCTTGCGTCATTCCTCGCCCTCCTGTACCAATGTTAGTTACATTTTAGTTTTCAGTAGCAATCTCTATTTGTAATTGGTTATGGTAATAATGCTTAAATAAGACTTAAATATGGTTGACGAAATGCAATTGTGAATGATAACTCATAATCATATCAATTCAATTCAAAATTGTTTTATTCCATAAATGCCTACATGGGCACTTATAAAACATTAGAAGCTAGCGGTTCCACATTGGCCAGCCGAAAGACTTCTAATACTGGACATAGGCCACCCCCGAGTGCTACCATGACCGATCTTGTGCTTTTCGCATTTACCGAATTCCTGCAAGCTTCAAGAGGTCATCGGTCCACCTTTCAGGAAGCCTTCCAATGCTGCGTATGCCAGTACGCGGTTGCCAGAACCTTTTGGCCAAATCGACCATCTGTTCTGCGAGCAATGTACCCTGCCCACTGCCACTTAAGCTGTTGATCCCCGCAATAACGCCGGCGTTAACGCGCCATTGTCTTTCTATTGTGTCTCTAATTACGCTACTCAAAAAGTTAAGTTTGGCGATTCTTCGGGTTATGTCGGTGACCTTAATTCTCGAACGGATATTTTCATTGAATTTTAAATTATGTCTACCATACCTCTACCTTTCTCTTCAGGTTTATGTTTTATTTTTTGTTTTAGTGAAAGAAAAATTCTTCAATTTTATTCAAATCCAACCTTCTGTTATTCTAAATTTTTCTTGTCAAACCTCTTCTTCAAATTGAATAGTATACGCATTCTGTAGCTGGAAAACGTTGTGTTGTAGTGTTTTAGTAAATCACTTCATATCTACTCCAAGAGCTTTTGTCTTCAACACAACGAAATGAAGTTTAGTTTACTTAATTTAACTCTACAATAGCATTAAATATATCAAAGAGATTCCTTCTCTTTATAAATTGTGGCACAAAGGATATAATTTGGAAGCAAATAAACACTGCTTTAGAAATAAGATATTTTATCAGAATGAATACCAAGCCACTCAGAAAGTTTTGCGAAAAAAAAGTTTTTATGTCTAGGGCACTGGCCACTTGTAATTATTTTGAAAACTTTGGTTATTGGTATTTAAAGTAATTTATTATTTTATTTACGATTTTGTTTCCTATTTCCTGTCTATTGGTAGTACTCGTAGTCTCGTATATATTTAAAGTCTTTGCATGTGGGAATTGAACCCACGAGTCGCAGCGCAGTAGTCCATCACTCAAACAGCACCAGAAGTACTGAATAAAAGTAAACAAAAAGGTAAGTACTATTAAAGCTAATCATAGGTAATATTAGAGCTAGCTATTCTTCTCTGCATCACCCAAAGGTTGACTGGTAGAAAATGCCTAAGGCATTATGTAGGAGTCGCGACCGAATCCGACCGATCGGAAAGCACGTAAAGCGGGTGGTCCTGAGCTTGATCTCTCTCCGGTCGTATCGGATTGTCGTCCCATCGGACTATGAGAGTGAAGGAACAGAGAGTGCGCTTGTATTTGCGTACATACATCTGCACTATAATATATCTCCTGCGTACTTGGCTAATCTCTGTTGAGAGTGGCTACCATGATCGAAATTTGGACGGGAGGATTATACCAACAGTATGGTCATCCCTCTGCAGCGGTAGACTGAATCACGGAATCATTTTCAGGTATTTGAAGTCATTATTTCTTTGTTCCAGAGAAGATATCTAAACCCCATAGGGTATGCAAGTCGCGTAGGACGGACCACGTGCCGTCATCGGCCCCAAGGGGTTTTATTCCACTAACTTCGTTAACAACGCTAGCTGTCACTACCTATTAACTATTTGATAATATGTTGAGTAGTATCTTGAGAGAGAATGGGTAGGCCTATGGCCCATTATGGATATGATTGTCGTATCCGGCAGCTGAATTGTATTGTTGACAACAAAACAAGGTACGCCATCTAGTAGCTACTAGAAGAACCAGAGGTGGCGCGCTTTGACAGAGTCAGGCGTTTCCGTTTTGCTACCAGTTTGAAGAGATCCTGCGAGGACAGCGGACACTCTCAACCAGGCCGTCGCAGCGTGAAGACGCACTGGAATTATCCTACGTTTTGTTGTTTGTACACTGTACCGAATTGTATTGAGAAGTTAAGTGATTCAATTCCTAGCCATTCTTATTTATTCCATGATACCCACATAGACCCTCCTGGTGAATCATCACAGCTCGAACCATACCTGATGATGACCCGTCAGATAGAACAATCCAGGTATTGAATTGTCTTGAAATGTACCTAGGTATATCTGTATCTCTAGAGTTTAATTCTACATGCTATTTTCTCTGCTGAGCATAACCTAGATCATATACTCGTACTTACTTATACCATTGAGCTGTAGTTACTAACGGTTCATCTCACGGATCCTTCACAAGCGACTCTGAGTTTGTGAGTTCTGCTTTCATGCTTACTTCCCTAGCACACACATACGGTACGGAAACGAGGTGAAATAGAGAAACTAGGTTAAGATTTAGGGATTATTGTAACCCTTATATATTTGGGACTTAGGTCCCACTCACATATTGTGTGATTTGTAATAAGTCTTGCAATATTGTACTCAATGCTACGTATTTTTTATATTTTTCCCTAATATTACATACTGGCTACAAAGGGTCTAACAGGATAAAGTAAGGTCAACGGCTTCAGAGAGATATTATCAAAATAAGTTATGATATCAAATCAGTTGGCCGTTGATCTTATCCTGCTAGACCCTTTACTGCGCCACGGTTAGGAGTTTCCAAGGAACCCTAAGAAATCGGATCACACTACTCGCCAGTTCTCTTTGGGTTTGAACTTGATTTGACATGCTGTCGCGTGTCTTGGTTATTATTGTCAATAAACATACACATTAACTTTTTAACTTCTCAAAAATGTGAGCGATTTTTTCAGTTTTAGTATATTCTTTATAGAAAGAAAGAAAAACATTTTACTTGGCGGAACAAAGCGCAAATTTAGAACTAACAAATTATAAGTATATTATGTGAAAGAAATATGCGCCACATCCGCGCAAAACGGCCGAACGCTCAGCATAATGCCGTGACCACGCGCAAAATGCGATGAGTCTACGGCGCTGGTTTTCAGCGTGGGCCGGTTGTCTATCTATATCGATATTTAGGAGTTATTGGTACTTCACCGTTGGTATACTGTTATTTATATCTATAAAAGGAGAAACTGACTGACTGCCATATTAACGTACAGCCCACGCAGCCGAAACTGCTAGGACTAGGAATATGAAATCTTGCATAAGGCTTCCTCTTGTATCGTATGTGTTGTGAGCACTAAGAAAGTTAAGGAGGTTAAATATACTTACTTGAATCTTAGCACAAATATAAACCTTGGTTAATAATAAAGGTTGTTCATTCATTGTTTTCCAAATGTAAAATTAATTCTGCGTGCGAAGCCGGGTCGGGCAACTAGTACTAGATGTACTAAATATTCTGTTCGGGCAGTGAACAATAAAATACTTGTTTACCTAGTTTTACTGCCTTCGAGATTGAACTGTATTTGAAGATAACATGGATGGAAGGATTTTGTTTTTATTACAGTCATTGATAAAAAGAAATGGTTATACAGTTTTACTAGATCCCTGTATTTGTATCAGCGATTGGCAGAATTCTACAGCACAGACATAAATTCTAGGCATACACAATGTATAGTGGAAAGGGCTATGCTCGGAGTATCCTTGCGTGATCACATCAGATATGAAGATATTCGCAGGAGAACCAAGGTAGTGGCAGGGCACATTGCTCCCAGGACAGATGGCCAATGAGGCAGAATGGTTCTGGAGAGGGCACCACGCAAAGGAAGACGCAGCGTAAGAAGATCTCCCACAAGATGAACCGATGACCTAGTGAGGGTAACGGGAATCCGATGGATATGAGATGCACAGGACCGGTCGTTGTGGCGACACTTAGGGAAGGCCTATGACCAGCAGTGGACGCCTTTTGACTGAAATTATGATGATAATTGCAGTATTCGTAGTGCACTTCCAATGCTACTTTTCATATTTTGTTTAAAGCCACAAACTTCAACCACAAACTATTAGTTAATTTATAACAACTTAATATCCTATATGTCTGGGTATTTAACAAAATAATTAAATACATTCTAGGGGAAGGAAACAGTAATTATTTGTACCCAATCACAGACCACCCCACAGTCGACCTCACATTATAAATATACCCTTATTTTAGGGGTGTACCCCCGTCTCTCTCGCTGGAGGAAGCGATGCAATTCCGCAGATGCCATAAAGATTAGTAAGAGGGTAGTCAGCTAATTAAGATCGAAGTTTTATGTGCAGTTCCGGAATGTAGATTGTGGAATTCGTATTGTTTTGGTGAAATATTGATCTTGGAATGAGAAAGGATTGGCATTAAACGATAGCTAGTGAAGTTTTCCGTAAGTTGAAGAATGTTCAATATCAGATCTACAGATTGCCTCCTTCAATATATATTTTCGCCAATAAAGTTAAGATAATTAATTTTCCACAGGTTTAAATTAAATTACCTGCCAGAAAAGTTAACCCAATGTTTAAAAATGAAAGGAAGGTGTTTGTACACTTGTCGCAACTGTCAACTGTCTTTTGGCTTGTCCTGTGACCTTTGACTAAGACGGACATGTTGATCCTAACTGCTGGTGACGTAATCAGCCAATGTATTTACCCCCTGTGTTAGTACCCCCACTAGAGAAGGTAAACTAAATTTTGAATATTATGTGACAGCAGTGTGCATAGTTACGGAATTGTTCGAAAGAGTTACCATCGCCCTGGAACACAGGTTGGTTTTAGTCAGTAAAAGTCTGACACTCCTTTTCGTTCCAGAGTGGGATAAATAATTTTATGCAAGTGCGAACGAATTTTATGGCAACCCCCATATTTTTTAACTTTATTTTAATTTTATTATTTGTTGTTGTAGCGGCAATAGAAAACTCTCTACCTTTTAGGGTTTATGAGATACAGCCCGCAGACAGACGGACGGATAGCAGAGGCTTAGTAATAGCGTCCCGTTGGTAACCTTGGATGCGGGACCCTAAAAAGCAGTGAGCAAACCCTTGTATCCAGGGCGTCAAGTTATTATTGTTATTCCGCGAAATAAATTAAATTAATTGCGATTTATTTTCTCTTTAGGTACTATATATTTTATAACGAAGAAGAAAAAAACAATTCTCGTTCCAACTAATTAACACATTTCCAGTCATCGACCACAATTTTATTATTATAGGTACCTGATTCACTAAACCAATATTGACACCTAACTATTCTGAAGACAACATGGCCGTCCGAACCGCAAACCTAACTTAGAATTCGCATAATTAAGATATTTGTTCAATGACACATTAGATCGTGATCTTCAGAGTACCAGTGCCAATATTTTGTGTACATATTTGGCATGCATACGTTGACTAATAGAATTTTTGGTTACATGGAGGATTTTGTGTGTCTGTCTGTGAGTTATTTATTTTATTTTATTTTTATTGAGCAGGCACCTCAATACTTTCTCACTAAAACACACACAAAAGAAAAAAAAAACACAAACATTTTTAGGCATAGTGAATTTGTCACTTACAGAGGTGCACAGTACTGACAAAAAAAGAAAAACTTATCAATTAAATTACAACAAGTACAAGCTTAAATATATACAAGACACAAGTGAGCTATTATCCAAATTCAACGAGAAAACAAAAAAAAAATACAGTGGAAAGAAAGAAAGTTACTTGGTTACTATCAGTTTTCCTTAAAGATAAAAAGGATTTTTCAGGTTCAAGTTTCAGTTTCTTGTATCGTAAATGTCTTTGAGATACTTATTATTTACATATATTTTTTTCTCAGATCCTAGAGTAAATTCATTACTAACTTTAATAGCGCATAGCGGTTATCATGGTAAAGCGATAGCTCTCAAAGGCATGGATACATATTTATTCGTGATATTTCACCACGGACCGCTATACGTTTCAATAACGCGAAGAAATTGTTAAAATTTATTATCAAAATCAGTGCACTATTCGCCTAATGTCGAAACTTGCGCGGTAGCGACTTCAACTGGCCACCGAGATCGTGCGACTTAAGACCGCGAGATTACTTTCTACGGGGCTATGTGAAATCTCAAGTCTATAAGGACAAACCACAGTTAATTGCTGCTTTAAAGGCCCCTACATAACTCGCGTTCTTCGTGAAATTGAGTCCCATTTATGTGACGATGTCCAAAATAGGTCCACCAGAATAAAACATCTACAGCGGAGTCGAGGCGGCCATTTGGCTGAAATTGTTTTCCCATTTTGCCATCGAATATCCTTTAAAATATTATAAAAATTGTGGTAGCTAATCATTTAAACAGGTGGTTTTATTTCATTTAAAAGTTCGAGCGCTCTTAATGAATAACCCTATATATAGACTTTTAATAAATAATTTAGTTATATCCTAAACTAATAAATTGTCTTTACTAAGAATGTGTCCAATAGCACTTTTATTATTGTCTCCAATTCAATTTAGAATTGGGTGAAATATGGTTATGATGTATTAAAGTAAAATAAATTCCAATATTCGAATTATATAGTGACACCACACACACCACACCACAGACAGACACCACAGACTACCCCCTTTTTATATTTCAAGTTCTTACAGTCCATCCTAAGGTTGTCTGGTAGATATCGCTGTCAGCGATAAGACTGCCTTTGTACCCATAGATTTAAGTTACCTAGTGTAAAAGTTTTGTTACTATTTTGGTGTACAATAAAGTTTATTCTATTCTATTCTATTCTATTCTATAATATAGTGTAATTTCTCGATATATTATGAATAAATCGTTTTGCATACGAGAAATGACATTCAAATTTTCCAACATAACCGTGTCTTATTTAGAAAAAAAATGTTTACAATTTCTCATGATATTTTACACTCAAATACGGCGTTTGGAATTTTCCGGTGGCATATACCTATAACATGTGCACAATATAGTAGAGAAAAAGCCGAGAATTTCATAGATTGGGAACAGAACACACGGGCAAAGCTGGGGCGGGTCGCTAGTAAACATAATTATATATAATAACGTGATAAATTGTAAATCGATCGAACATTGAATTTCAAACACAAATGACGTGACATGTGAATCGCACCTGAGCGAAGCTAGTGAATCATATATTTAGCAAGTATTTGTTAACGTTTCAATAAGAGATGCAAAATATATATAGTAGGAGGCATTTATATCTAGTTGCTTAAATATATATTTGTGTTGAGGGATATTAATGTCAAAGAATTGTCAAAGAAAATGAAAGGTAAAAAGAAAAGTAAGTGTGTACAGCGGATACACGTCCTCTTATTCCAAGTGCACCTCTCTAACATTCGAGGACTGCACTCCAATATCAATGCGGTCCACCATCACCTTGAGACTGACAAGCCCCACTTACTTTTCCTGACGGAGACGCAGATCAGATGTCCGTCAGATGCGGCGTATCTCGACTACCCGGGATACTCATTGGAGCACCATTTCCTGCAGCGTGCCGGGGTCTGTGTGTACGTCCGCAATGACATCTGTTGTCAGCGTCTCCGTCACCTTGAGGACCCTAATTTCTCAACGTTGTGGTTGTTGGTGGACACCGGTGTGGACAAAATTGTCTATACTTGTGTCTACCGATCGCACAGCGGTGACCAGGAGACGACTCAACTGTTTGGCCACCTCAGTGAGGCCGCCGATAAGGCTCTGCATCGGCACCCTGATGCGCAGTTTGTCGCTCTGGGGGACTTTAACGCCGTCAACAAAGACTGGCTTTTCCCGTACCAGAGGACCGACCACGCTGGGAGAGAAGCGCGAAACTTTGCAGTATCGATGGGCCTCTCCCAGTTGGTAAAGCAAGCGACAAGGGTGCCTGATGTAGTTGGTCATACTGCCAATTGTCTGGACCTTTTACTGACCACCGATCCGGACAGATGTATCGTAACAGTTTCCTCACCACTAGGAACTTCAGATCACTGTCTGGTGAAGTCTGTATCGTCCTTCTCCCCACCTGACTGCGACTCACGCGGTGAACGGCGAATGTGGCGTTACAAGTCAGCAGATTGGGATGAGATGCGGCACTTCTTTGCATCTTATCCTTGGCAGCAGGTCTGCTTCTCTTCTAAAAATCCGTCGAGCTGTGCAGATGCTATATCCGATGTGATACGTCAAGCTATGGAGTATTTCATTCCCTATCGCGACGTACCCATCGGTGGCTCAGCTCACCCATGGTTCAACGCCGATTGCGTTCAAGCTGAACAACGTAAGCATTCGGCGTTTCTCGCCTGGGTTGACGCTCGTGACCACAAAGCTCCGGATCTGAGTTCAAAGAAGAGAGCCTTCAACCATGCTGCCAAGTCCTACAAAAAGGCACTAAGGAAGGCTCGCTTCGACCGCATTAACCATATTGGTACAAAGCTCTCTGCGCAGCCGTCCGGTAGCAGAGCATTCTGGTCCCTTGCCAAGTCGGTCGAAGCGAACTTCTGTCGGCCCTCATTGCCTCCGCTGGTTAAACCTGATGGAACACTGGCTCATACAGCGAGAGAGAAAGCGGGTCTCTTTGCATCTCTCTTCGCCCATAATTCTCGTCTTGACACTGGTAGTGCTACTCCACCGACTCTACCTCACTGCGATACTTCGATGCCCGAGGTCCGCATAAGGAACAAAGAGGTTCTGAGAGCACTGTGTCGTCTTGACGTGAATAAAGCTAGTGGACCAGATGGTATACCAGCGATTGTTCTCAAGGCTTGTGCACCCGAGTTGTCTCCTGTACTGACGCGTTTGTATCGCCTCTCATTTGGGACTGGTATAGTGCCCAAGTCCTGGAAGCTTGCCAACGTGCAACCCGTGCCCAAAAAGGGCAGTCGTACCGATCCTACCAACTATCGGCCGATTTCAGTAACCTCCATACTCTGCAAGATTATGGAGCGTGTATTGAACTCGCGCCTCTTGGCATACCTGGAAGGTAACGATCTCCTCAGTGATCGATAGTACGGGTTTCGCCACAATCGATCTACTGGGGACCTTCTAGTTTATGCCACCCACTTGTGGGGCGAGACCCTCGAGAAGAATGGGGAAGCGATTGCTGTTTCCTTGGACGTCTCGAAGGCCTTCGACAGGGTATGGCACGCTAGTCTATTGAGTAAGCTTTCAGCGTACGGCGTTTCCCCTGGTCTGATTAACTGGGTAAAAGACTTCCTGAGTGAACGTTCTCTCCGAGTTGTTATCGATGGATGCTCATCAGAGCCCATGACGACTAATGCAGGAGTTCCTCAGGGGTCTGTTCTCTCTGCAACTCTCTTCCTGCTGCATATCAACGATCTGCTGATGCCCGGTATCTATGGGTATGCAGATGATAGCACAGTTGTAGAGAGATACCTGCCAGGTGCTCGAGCTAGTAGGGAGCTAATCCGGTCCGAAAGAGAGGCTATGGTAGAGCGTGCGAATGTCTCACTTCAGGCAGTCTCCAAATGGGGTGAAGCCAATCTGGTGGGATTCAACGCCGCCAAAACACAAGCGTGTTTTTTCACCGCTAAAAGGAGCCCGTTCACCTTGGCTCCTGTTTTTCAGAATGTATCCCTGGAGTACACCGACCGCCTTCAGCTCTTGGGAGTTGAAATTTCTTCAGACCTTAACTTTGGGCGGTTCATTGAGTCCAAAGCCAAGGTAGCTGCTAGGAAACTCGGCGTACTTGCAAAGGTCCGGCGGTACTTCACACCAGGGCAGCTTTTAATGTTATACAAAGCACAGGTCCGTTCGTGTGTGGAGTACTGCAGCCACACATGGGCTGGTGCTGCAAAATGCCACCTGGCAGCTTTGGACTCGGTGGAAAGGCGTGCAAAGAGGCTAATTGGTGATCCAGATCTGGTTAATTCCAATCTACAAAGTCTTGAGCACAGGCGTAGGGTAGCCAGCCTTTCGGTGTTTTACAGAATTCATTTTGGAGAGTGTGCGCAGGAATTGCATGACTTGATTCCACCATCTCATTTCTACCATCGGACAAGCCGACGAACGGCGAGTATCCACCCTTACGTTGTTGAAACCTCTACGGTCCGGACCAAGCGTTTTGCCTCGTCGTTTATACCGCGTACATCGAGGGACTGGAATAATTTGCCTGCTGCGATTTTCCCGTCCGATTATAATTTGGGTCTCTTCAAGGCTAGAGTGAATAGGCTCTCAATAAATTAGTGCGCCTCACCATCAACGATTGCATTACCACTTACCATCAGGTGGAATCGCAGTCAAGCACTAGTTTATAACAATTAAAAAAAAAAAAAAAAAAAAAGAAATTCTAGAGCTTTTTTAATTTGAATAAATTATTTGATCATTTTTTAGAGCAGTGGTCCGGCCAGTTATTTCATCTCCACTGCTCTCGAAACGGTGAAGGAAAACATCCCGAGGAAACTGACTGATGTCCTAGAACAAAAAGTTTCAGACATTTATTTATTTATTGTTTTTTTTTTGACATGTGACATCCACCAACCCGTACTTGGCCCGTGTAGTGGGTTACGGCTTGAGTTCTAGCAGTGGGAATCAGCTAATTATAATACTATGCTGATGCTTTGTGCTATGCTTTTTGATTAATGAGTATTTTTTTTTAATTCTTGATAGGTTCGCGCTTGACCGTTATCTCACCTGATGGAAAGCGACGATGCGGTCGACGATGGAGCGCGCTTACCTAGAAGTAACCTATTCACTCTTGACTTAAAGATTCCCGGGTTGTAGCCATCACGAAACACAGATTCCGGCAAGAAATTCCACTTCTTAGCTGTACGAGTAACTTATAATTGGGTAAATTATTTGTCAAAAGAAGTTCGCAGCTTCGTTAGTAGCTATTAATTGCCAAAAAAAGCTAAAGTAGGTTAGTAGCTATTAAAAATCCATTACAGGTTTTGGCTATTTGATTGATCAACAATAGCAATTTATGGTTGTATCTGTGGTGTGTTTTCCCTTCTTTCATTCTAAGTAACCACTACGAACCCATATGAGGATGCCCGGTTAATGGCAACTGGTTTTCCCTCTATAAAGACTTGAAACATTTTCTTTTGTTTTTATTTTAGACCGGCTCGCGTTTGACCATTATCTTACCTGACGCTAAACAAAAAAATAAAATCTTGGTGGTGGTGATAATGGTAATTTGCGAAAGGAAAGTGTATCCTAGTGCCCAATTTTTGACCAAATATGTTACTATGCTATTTATGAACGCATGCGTTTTATCAATTAAAGACATTATATATTTATAAACTCATGTAGTTTAGATTATGAATCACAAAACTCAAACGATTATTTCAGTAAAACTAGGAGCTAGCTGTTCTCGCAAGAACTCGTAGTGAACTAATTATAAGAACAAGAATGTTCGTCATTACGTTACTAATTAAGAAGTTAGGCGATGCCAGCAGGTGTCAGTTCACACTTCTTTGTAAGGAGACTACTGCTCTACAAATATTCTTAAAATAATGCCGATGTCACGCTTCTACTTTTCAACTTATGCGAAATATAAGCCGTTCTTCATTTACAAAAAAAGATATTTCTGAAAGGTAGGAGTAGTCAGAAGCCCAAAAGACTAATACCCAGACTTTGTGGAGGACTATCGTGTTGCCTTATAACCCAGTTGTGTAAGTCATATAGGCAGGTTTGAAACATAACAGTAAAAAAATAATAATAAATCATTTATTTTCAGGCATATTGGCCCATAGATACATGCCTAACAGACTAACATAAATAGAGTAAATACAAGCTATCGAACGCCTTGAAATTGACGTTATGGTGCGACTCCAGAACTGCGTACTTAGTCTTTTAGCGGACGTACTCCACGATGTCCTCCACCCTTGTGTTGTGATGCAGGTAGGGGTATAATGTTCTCACTGCTGGGATTCCAGCTTCATCTCTAGGAGAGTGGAATGGGCCGTAGACAATACATCGCGCGGGCCAACTGCGGGTCGGAAAATGATAAACAATATTCTTATTTTACCACATCACTATGACTGCTAAATTGCAGCATTTAGCTGTAATCTGTTTTTCAATCTGTTTTTTAAACGTCTAAGGCATGTGACGCTACAGTGGGTTAAAGGACATAGCGGTTCTCTAGGCAACGACGCTACTGATGAGCTGACCAGGTGGGGGTCCGGCTTGGTGGTTTTCGATCATGAACCTATCGTGCCAATACCCTTTGGTCAGCTGCGTGGTTGGTTACGAGAGCACACCAACACACAAGCGGGAAGATAGTGGTCATTAGCATTGGGCTGCAGGCAGGCTAAAGAAGCTATAACACACTTAAATAGAACTCTAACCAGTAACCTTCTGCGACTGGACAGAGGCAGCCGGACACTGCTCACTGAATAAACACTTCTTCACATTAAGTGTCATGGATGTATGTCTTCGGTGTAGAGTATGCATGGAGTCGAATGAAACTGTCGCGCACGTACTCCTCGAGTACACAGCCGTGACTGAAATAAGAACACAAACCTTGGAAGCACCGAATTCACTCATAGACTCCCAGAGCAAACTGAAAGGACTCATCTACTTTTAAAGAGAGTTGGGCTGGTTGGATTGAAGGCCGCCATAGCCCACGAACAAAGATCCACCGAGGACTAAATGCGGAAACAAGTTCACAAAGATAAGATAATACATTTAAGGCATTGTTCTAATACAAAGTGATCATCGCGCGAAAAACAAAGTGATCGTCATGTTAATTTGTTCGGGAAAACTGGATGACACGACCAGGTTTGTCATGGTGTATTCGCGCGATTATCGCACAGCGATTCATAAAGACTTAGACAAACATAAAATCTCCCACTTAGAACACAGATCCATCATAACAATTACATGTCGTCACAGGAAGTACAGCCACTCCCTCAGTGACAACGCTCATTGTACGCCCATTGTGTCCTGCACGAAGTTGTGTGGCGCGCTGTACTCAATAGCCTTTGTGCTGGCATGGAATAACGTTACTGTGATATTGTGACCGTGTAATTATGTATAGTTTAGCTGATAGTTGGCACCTATTATGAGAAAGTGTAGCTAGTAGGAATCGCCAAAATTAGGTAGCAGTGGGCAGGGCACATCGCTCGCAGAATGCGCCTCATCAGAAGACTATGTAAGTCTTAAGTCTATGTCCTGCTGCTGGAGCATTTGAAAGAGTGACCCTGGCCCTAGACAACGAGCAAATGAAGAAACACAGGTGGGATTTAGTCAATAAAAGTCGCTCCTCGTCCACTTACATTTTCCAATAAAAATGTTTGCCTTAAAATTGGGTCAGCTATTGAGTTACGTGCTTGATGATCAAACATAGGCTTCCAAATTAGTAATGTTAACAATGTCACACAGGCCTACATGGGCACTTGCAAAACGTCGAACGAACGAAAGTTTTAATACCACGTTAGCATTTTTTTTGCGTTTCATATGTCATTCGAAAGTAAATCAAGACACGAGGATTTAAAACCATGGTGACGCATAATTTAACACCAAAAACAATACGTATGTCAGTATTGTACAAATAAGCTAACAACAACACCAACCACGTAACATAGTTAACTGCCTCAGCAACAGAGCATTTCTTAATTTTTTAAAAACCTTAGTGACGCATGACGTGCTGCTTTCTTATAAGGATGGAAATCATTCAAATTAGGTACTTTTTCCGCTCTGGATGGTGCGTGAGAGTGTCGGACTGTTACTGACTAAAACCCACCTTTGTTCCTTCAGTTGCCCTTTGCGTTCCAGGGTCACGGTAAATCTTATGAACGATGGCGCAGTTCTGGGATTGCCGTGCTGCTAAGCAACAGTGGTGGTAAAACTTAAGTGACGATTTCTAGCAAATTCTGACAGCAGATAAAATTATTATAAAGGCGAAGTATATAATATATATGTGTGTTTGTTACTTCTTCATGCTCTAAGGGTTGAACAGATTTAGATAAAATTTGGGCACGAGTAGATAATGGTCTACTCGTGATTCGCACATAAAACTTTTTATTTCGGGAGTATGTTCCTAAAGACTGGAACAATTTGTGACCCACGGATGCCCCTCAGGTTGAAGGGTTAAATCTACAAGTCCGTGATAAGACCTGTCGTACTGTATGGATCAGAATGTTGGGCTGTGAAAAAGACGGATGAAAAAAGATTGCATGGGAGATGAGAATGTTGAGATGGATGTGTGGTGTGACGAGAATGGATAAAGTGAGAAATTAGTATATTAGAGGAAGTTTGAAAGTGGCGCCAGTGACTGAAAAGTTGAAAGGGAATCGTTTGTCTTGGTATGGTCATGTAAAGAGGAGAGATGAAACGCATGTTACTAAAAGAGTTATGAGTATACATGTGGATGGGTGGAGAGGGAGAGGGAGGCCAAAGAAAAGATGGATGGAAGATTGTGTGAACAGTGATATGAAAGAAAAGGAAGTTAGTGATAGCATGACGGTTGACAGGATAGAATGGAAGAAAAAAACATGATGCGCCGACCTCAAATAAGATGGGATAAGGGCAGGAAGATGATGTTCCTAAAGACAAAATCTACAAGTATAAAAAGGTGACGAAGTAGTTAATGACAAACTAGTTTTAAGCGCCCTTCCCCTGGAACCAGCAAAGCAGACAAAGCCACTGAAAAAACCTAGTCTACCTATCCAGCGAAGCAACAAAAGGACCTAATAAATAATAATCTGACACAATACACTGACTTAATTATGTACTACATCACTAATTTCTAATAAACGCCACCTATTTAGGTACTACATAACAGATAGCCAAATATAATTACCAGATGAATAACGCGTCTGTTATCGGCACCGCGATATCAAGCGCTTCCAGCGACAAATTCTAATTATATTCAGCTGAATTAAGCGCTGTATATTAGTACCATACCAACTATACCTACAACACTAACTTGATTCCACTGTTGTAGTGGAATCGTGTCTCCGAAACTAATTGTTGTTAGGTTGGTAGGTAAATTGAATAGTAATTTGTTGTAGGTTCTATTAGTGTTTACTTGTGCCGCTAAATTCGTTATCAAAATATTACTTAGGTTAGGTTTAAAAGGTTCGGTGATATTACAAGTGCCTTAATTATGTTTCGTTCAATAATAAACTGTGTTAACTGGTTTAAACAAACAAATATTTTTAGCCGTCGCGCGTCGATGTCGCGGTGTTCGTCGCTCTCGTGATACGTCAAAAGTTTTGGCACGGGAAAGTACTGATGTTGTAAAAGGTGTACCAAAAAGTTATGAAGTGTGGAAATCATCTAATGACTTCTCGCGCTCTGGGTGGAACGGGAGGGCGTGTCAGACTTTTACTGACTAAAACCACATCTGTGTCCTTCAGTTGCCCTTGGCATTCTAGGACTACGGGATTCCTTTTCAGAAATTCTCCGCGGTCCTAGCTAGCGGGCATCGGCCCCGCTGGGCCCCTACGGTTTGCTGACATCTCCTTGAGGAGCGCGTGGATCACTACGCGTTGTTGACGACTGGGCTCGGTCCGCTTAATTACCGGACGGCCGGACGGTAAGCTACCCATTGCTCGACGTCCGCAAGCCCGCGTCTACCGTGGCTGGTAGTCGGGGTCAGAATCTCGGCGGCTGGGGCGTGAGGACATTTGTTCCCTTACGTGTGCGGCCTCCTTCTTCACTAGCATTACTGGTTCGCAGAAGGAGGCCACCGCCTGCCATTCCTCCTCGCTTCGGACCATAGCCCGAACCAGAGCCCGACGCGAGTGGTCGCTGCCGCCGATTGCCTCCACGAGGACACGACACCTCCACCGTATGCTCCACCGTGTCCTCCGGGCTGTCCACACAATGATGACACCCGGGCGTTTCTTCTGCCTGAATCCGATGGAGGAATCTCCCGAACTTGCCATGTCCGGTGAGGACCTGTGTCATGCGGAAGGTGAAGACGCCGTGTTGCAGCTCCAGGCACTCTTTAAAGAGGCCGCCATAATTGTAGCGAGCCCAACGGTATTTTGAACCAGCGGTTAGGTTAGGATGGTCACAGAAACAAGGGTACCATCAATATTCGAACAGAGTTATTTTCTTATAAGGTTTTCTCATATGTAACGGTAACTAAGAAGTGTTTTAAAACCGTCAACACATCGGATTTTATAACTTACACTAATAAATGGTTGTAATTGTTGACAGCATTATCTAATAAAATGGCTTATTAAATTATAATTATTATCAATTATCAAAGCATGATTTGCTCAATCATTAACTTTTACTAATTATTTGATGCACCGGAACCTAACAAGCGGAAGATGCCATAACACTTGATTTATAATCATTCGGAATGATTATTTCAATAGACCAAGAAGTTCCTAAATAATTACTTAGAGATATAATTTAGTTTTGTAAAGAGTCTTCTATGTCGAGCTGGTATATGCAGAACCCGAGGTCGGTAACATTATCGGTTTAATCCACTCTCGGCCCCTCGACCCCCAATAAATAATGTGTCCACTGAACCCCTAACTATAGTTTACTCTCGACCCCCAAGGGTCGAGTGTGGATTTAATTTTTCAGCCAGCTTTTAGTTTTCTCTCGACCCTCAAAGTACAGTTAGGTACTATGATAAATCATCAGTCTACCCTGTAGTTTATCCAGGGATAGTGGAAATGTCGAGAGATGTCGTGCGGTGTCCTGCTGGGATAATACGAGTATTTCTGGGTACTAGGATCGCCCTTGGTGATCGTACTTCGGCTACGACTACGTGTTGCGCGGCGACCTCCCCAGCGGAGTCAGTGTGGTTTATATTTCGCTGACAACCGCTGATCCTGGCACAGTGGGGGTCGAGTTGGGACTCGAGGTGGTACTGAATAAGTCTGAGGCCTAGGACTCATCCTCGACAGCCCGTGGAATTTCGAGGAGCACTCACTTCACTGCTGTGGGCGCTGTTGCTGTTGAACGACCGGCGGCCAAGCTGCACGCGTCCCAAAGGGGTCATTCATGTGGATGGTGCAGGGAAACCACACTGTCTCCCGTGAAACTTTGAACCCCTCACTAGCCTGCCGCCGTGGGGAGGTAACATTCCTTGCACGATGCCACCTGCGCATGGTGTTGTAACGCTGGCCAAACGAAACTCTCCTAAAGTCGCGGCATGGTGGACATCGTTCCTGCTTGATCTCATGGCGGTATTATGAGAACGACTGTCGAAACCCAGCGCTGAGCACGCCACAATCATAGCAGTAAGTCCCCCTCATAGTAGTGGCTAGAGAGGCACCACGGCATCATCACCTTTGACATGACACAGATCCTCATCGGACATGGTAAGTTCGGGAGGTTCCTGTTTTGGATTCGCCATTATGCGGATCGTCCGGAGAACACGGTGGGCCATACGGTGGAGGTGTGCCCCGCTTGGGTGGAGATCGGTGGCGGCGACCTCTTGTGCAGGGCCCGAGAAGGTATGCAATGCAGACGCCTGCTGTGAAGCAGTAATGCTAGCGAAGACGACCGCACGCGTGAGGAAGAAGATATCCTCATACTCCAGCCACCGCGACAGGAGACGCCCTGGTCGTCGAGAACCATACCCCAGCCACCGTAGGCGTGGACTTGCACACGACGAGCAATGGGAAGCTCACTGTGCAATCGTCCAGTAACCGTCCATACCGAGCCTGCATCGTCAGCGGCGCGTTGTGTTCCATACGTGCCTCAAAGAGATATCAGCAAAACCGTAGGGGCCCATCAGGGCCGATGGCTTTACATGGGGATTTTCTGAAAGAGAAACCCTAAACCCTCCTAGGTTCCACTAGAACGCAAAAGGCAATCCAAACACACAGGTGTGGTTTTTGTAAGTAAAAGCAACGAACACGCTCTCTCGCTTCACCCTAGGGCGCGAGAACCTCTAAAGAAAAAAGTGTTCTCTAATATTCATAGTTTTCTTTTTTTTAATATCAATTCCTGAATTCTGTCTTTAGTTTGTACCTGACTGTACCAAAATATTAATTTCGAACTAGGGGTCGAAAGTGGACGAGGTAAGTCTGTCCTTTGTATGAAAATCCATTCTCACCCCCTGAGGGTCGAGTGTGAACTATGTTTAAGGGTTGAGAGGACACAAATAGACAAATCTTTTTTTAGGGGTCGAGGGGCCGAGAGTGGACTAAACCACATTATCTTATATGTACTTATCCATTGTTTTTATCTAAAAATATTCAGCCGTTGTTGTTGATTAATTAACGAACAGAGAATAATAGGATTGTGTCAAGTGATAATGATGAGTAGCCAGCAAAGTCAGGTAGAGAGCATTATTCTAGTTCAATTAAATTTTCAATTTTTTTTTTTTTGTAATTGATATAAACTAGTGCTTGACTGCGATCCCATCCGCACTATTTTATTAAGAGCCTATTCACTCTGGCCTTGAAGACACTTAAATTGTAATCGGACGGGAAATTGTTCCAGCCCTTCGACGTAAGCGGTATAAATGACGAGGCGAAACGCTTAGTCCGGATCAATGTTCAAAATATTATATATATGCAATAGCACCTTTTGTCCGACTCAGGAATCGAACCCAGGACCTTACGCTCAAGACCAACAAGGCAATTAACCTTAGTTAGCTATCGAAAAAAACAGTACCGACACAGACAGGTGTTACCAACACTATAACGTGAACTATCAACTATATTGCTCTATATTGCTCTCTGTTGCCGCTCGTTGCTCTGTTACTCGCACAAAGGAATATTAAAAGCATAAATTCACGCGGCTTTTTTCCAATTTTTGGATATCGCATATCGCTATCACTTCGAGCCTCTAAAATGTTGCTGTGGCTTTTGTTATTCAGATAATTATTAAATTTTATGTACAGTAGTGGTAAATAAGCGGACTTAAGGCAAAAACGTATTCTCTTCTTTTGATTAAAAGAACTAAACAGTTTTAGGTTTGCTCAATAAATATATAACATTTGAAATAGGTTGAAGAAGTATCACTAAGTTTAGGAATTTTCGAGCTTCCAAAAAAAATTATTTCCCATATTTTATCGTTTTTGCAAGCACCTAAAATAATATGCAATGTGTTTGAAAATATCGGTTCACATTTGGCGAAGACATCGTTAAAAGACACAATAAAAAACATTCAGACGACTTGAGAACCTCCTCCTTTTTTGGAAGTCGGTTATTAAACAAACACCAAAGTGATCTTAACAAAGTGACATTTCATCAGTGAAAACAATTGGTTAAAGAAAAGTCTAAAATGCATACGTTTTGGTATATTAAGAGATTAGCAAAATTTCAAGTAATAACCGTAAAACTAAGATCGGAAATTGGTAAAAACATTCCAGGGTTGGAATAATTCTAGATTGTTTTAGCAAAGATGGGAACATTTCATAGGGTGACCAATGACTAACAGAGAAATATATACGATACTCTACATGTAGAGGAGACTACAAATATATTAGGATAAGGATAGAAGCAATAGAGCGTTTACAAACTAAATAAATTCTTTCATAAAAATAACGTTTAACTTGAAACGTGGAAAAAACTTAATTTTAAAACCACGTCATTATCGTAGTAGTTACGACAAAAACCATTAAATAATAATTTCTCAATTATATTCAATAATTGGCACCGTGGCAGAACCACAAGATATGCACATAACAGTAAAACCACTACATAAAACATAGATAAATTAATGAATAAAGAAAAATCTGATGGTCCTATGATGCGAGACAAAAGAAATTTTTAACAAACACTGACGAAAAATCTTTTTTTTTAATTGATATAAACTAGTGCTTGACTGCGATCCCACTTGATGGTAAGTAGTGATGCAATCGTTGATGGTGAGGCGCACTAGTTTAGTTTATGTACTGGATTTATTTGACTTCAGTTCCTATGTCCCCTAGATAGGGCAGAGGGCGTCCATAGTGCGCCGCCATCCTGTTCGGTCTTGAGTTTTGCGCTTCATTTGTGCGTCTTCCTTAGGTTCTGTGATGACTATTCGTTGCCAGGTCTGCTTAGGGCAGCCACGTTTAGGCTGGTTCAGGGTCCGTTCGGAACATGAGGCCAATCCAGTAAAAATCTACTACTCACTTAGAAATTTTCTCAAATAAAAAATAGATAGTTGACAGTTGTATTTTTTTAAAGTCAATGCTTTTAAAAACATTTACATTCACATAGACATATATCCAAATCCAGGCCATACAAATATTTGTTCCAAGCGGAAATCGAAGCAGTAACGCGCAAATCAGCTCACTTCACCAACCATACTATCAAATCCAAAATTTTTGGGGGATGAACTGCTTGCGTCCGTAGGATTTACTTAGTTATGAACACCCTACACGTGTCCCCTGGGTAGTGCTAAACGAGCAGTAAAGACGGTGGTAGGCCATAGCATCGGCTGCCGGCTTAAAGGTTACCACCCATCAGACAAAGCCATGCCGCCAAGCGATCCGTCGTGTTCCGGCGTGATGTCTGGTGTAGCCGTATGGTGGAAGATGGGTCTGAGCAGTTGTGTTGTGACGTATACCGGGTATGATGCGCCAGCTGTTGTTGTGTCGGACGTTTGATCGTGGAGGGTAGCGGGATCCGAAGCACGGTGCTCCGCTGGCCGACCGTAGGTAGATGGGGGCCCAAGTAGTGTGCCAGCCACACACGAAAGGCTGCCCCGCCAACTGCGAAAAATCCCAGGGTGGCCCCATCGTGCCGACCCGATGGCGATCCCTGGGGGGGTTCGGGCGTCCCCGCAGTCTCCAGATCAACCCTTCATTGGCACAGCAACTCTGGTTGTGTTGTTGGGTTCAACATCGCATCACCTCGCTCAACCGCCATCTTCCATCTCTCCTATTCACTCCACAAAAACCATGAAAGTTAAAAAGAAAGGCAAGTTGTGTCAACCGCGGATGCACGTCCTCTCATTTCAAGTGCAGTTCTCAAATATTAGAGGGCTGCACTCCAATCTCGTTGCGGTCCACTACCATCTTGAGACTGACAAGCCACACTTGCTTTTCTTGACGGAGACCCAAATTAGATGTCCGTCAGATACGGCGTACCTCAACTACCCGGGATACTCACTGGAGCATCATTTCATGCAGCGTGCCGGGGTCTGTGTGTACGTCCGTAATGACATCTGCTGCCAGCGTCTCCGTCACCTTGAAGACCCTAATTTATCTAAGCTGTGGCTGTTGGTGGACACTGGTACGGACAAAATTGTTTATGCCTGTGTCTACCGTTCGCACAGCGGTGATCAGGAGACGACTCGGTTGTTCGACCACCTCAGTGAGGCTGCCGATAAGGCTCTGCAACGGCACCCTGATGCGCAGCTCGTCGCTCTGGGGGACTTTAACGCCTGCCACCAAGACTGGCTGTTCCCATACCAGAGGACCGACCACGCTGGGAGAGAAGCGCGAAACTTTGCAATATCGATGGGCCTTTCCCAGCTGGTCAAGCAAGCGACTAGGGTGCCTGATGTAGTTGGTCATACTGCCAATTGTCTGGACCTTCTGCTGACCACCGATCCGGACAGATGTATCGTAACAGTTTCCTCACCACTTAGAACTTCAGATCACTGTCTGGTGAAGTCTGTTTCGTCCTTCTCCCCACCTGACTGCGACTCACGCGGTAAACGGCGAATGTGGCGTTACAGGTCAGCAGATTGGGATGAGATGCGGCATTTCTTTGCATCTTATCCTTGGCAGCAGGTCTGCTTCTCTTCTGAGAGTCCGTCGAGCTGTGCGGATGCTATATCCGATGTGATACGTCAAGCTATGGAGTTTTTCATCCCTTATAGAGACGTACCCGTTGGAGGCTCAGCTCACCCATGGTTCAACGCCGATTGCGTTCAAGCTGAAGAGCGTAAGCATTCGGCGTTTCTCGCCTGGGTTGACGCTCGTCACAGAAAGCTCCGGATCTGAGCTCAAAGAAGAGAGCTTTCAACCATGCTGCCAAGTCCTAAAAAAAGGCACTAAAGAAGGCTCGGTTCGACCGCATTACTCATTTTGGCACAAAGCTCTCTGCACAGCCGTCCGGTAGCAGAGCGTTCTGGTCCCTTGCCAAATCGGTCGAAGCGAACTTTTGTAGGCCCACATTGCCTCCGCTGGTTAAGCCTGATGGAACACTGGCTCACTCGGCGAGAGAGAAAGCAGGTCTCTTTGCATGCATCTCTCTTCGCCCATAATTCTCGTCTTGATACTAGCAGTGCTACTCCACCGACTCTACCTCACTGCAACACCTCGATGCCTGAGGTTCGCATAAGAAATAAAGAAGTATTGAGAGCACTGTGTCGCCTTGACGTGAATAAAGCTAGTGGACCAGATGGTGTACCAGCAATAGTTCTCAAGGCATGTGCGCCCGAGTTGTCTCCTGTATTGACGCGCTTGTACCGCCTCTCATTTAGGACTGGTATAGTGCCCAAGTCCTGGAAGCTTGCCAACGTGCAACCCGTGCCCAAAAAGGGCAGTCGTGCCGATCCTGCCAACTATCGGCCGATTTCAATAACCTCCATACTCTGCAAGATTATGGAGCGTGTATTGAACTCGCGCCTCATGGCATACCTGGAAGGTAACGATCTCCTCAGTGACCGACAGTACGGGTTTCGCCACAATCGGTCTACTGGGGACCTACTAGTGTATACCACTCACATGTGGGGCGAGGCCCTCGAGAAGAATGGAGAAGCGATTGCTGTCTCCTTAGACGTCTCGAAGGCCTTCGACAGGGTATGGCATGCCAGCCTTCTGAGTAAGCTTCCAGCGTACGGTATTTCCCCTGGTCTGATTAACTGGGTAAAAGACTTCCTGAGTGAACGGTCTCTCCGAGTTGTTGTCGATGGATGCTCATCAGAGCCCATGACCACTAATGCCGGAGTTCCTCAGGGGTCAGTTCTCTCTGCAACTCTTTTCCTGCTGCATATTAACGATCTGCTGATGCCCGGTATCTATGGGTATGCAGATGATAGCACAGTTGTAGAAAGATACCTTCCAGGTGCTCGGGCTAGTAAGGAACTAATCCGTCCGATCGAGAGGCTATGGTAGAGCGTACGAATGTCTCACTTCAGGCAGTCTCCAAGTGGGGCGAAACCAATCTAGTAGAATTCAACGCCGCCAAAACACAAGCGTGTCTGTTCACCGCCAAAAGGAGCCCGTTCACCTTGGCTCCTGCTTTTCGGAATGTATCCCTGGAGTGCACCGACCGCCTTCAGCTCTTGGGAGTTGAAATTTCCTCAGACCTCAATTTTGGGCGGTTCATTGAGTCCAAAGCCAAGGTTGCTAGAAAACTAGGCGTTCTTGCAAAGGTCCAACGGTACTTCACACCGGGACAGCTTCTAATGTTATACAAAGCACAGGTCCGATCGTGTGTGGAGTACTGCAGTCACATATGGGCTGGTGCTGCAAAATGCCATCTAGCAGCTTTGGACTCAGTGGAAAGGCATGCGAAGAGGCTAATTGGGGATCCAGATTTGGTTAAGTCCAATCTACAAAGCCTCGAGCACAGGCGCAGGGTAGCCAGCCTATCGGTATTTTACAGGTTGCATTTTGGAGAGTGTGCGCGGGAATTGCATGACTTGATTCCGCCATCTCCTTTCTACCATCGGACAACCCGACGTACGGCGAGTATCCACCCTTACGTTGTTGAAACTTCAACGGTCCGGACTAAGCGTTTCGCTTCGTCGTTTATACCGCGAACATCGAAGGACTGGAACAATTTGCCTGCTGCGATCTTCCCGTCCAACTATAATTTAGGTATCTTCAAGGCTAGAGTGAATAGGCTCTTGATAAACTAGTGCGCCTCACCATCAATGATTGCATCACTGCTTACCATCAGGTGGGATCGCAGTCAAGCGCTGGTTTATATCAATTAAAAAAAAAAAAAATCCTAAAGTGCACATTTTTCTTTCTTTTCGAAAATTAAGAATATATTTCTACAACTTTAAACAATATGACATTTTGTCAGATTGTCAGAAGGACAAAACGTTTGGAAATGACCACATCACGTCAATTATTCATATATATTTTGGACTTGTTCACTGACTGAATAAAATATCACTTTATCTAGGTCTTATATGGAAACGTTTAACTTCTGTATCTGCGTAGAGCTGATCAGATACATAATAATATCTATCAGAATACTCTGGCGCTCTGCCCAATTTTTTCACAAACTGTAGAGATACTTGTCCTTATGTTGAGGGACGTTTCTTTTCCTCATTGTTACATAAAAGGAAGGGGGTGGGAACAATGCCATCGCTTCGCTCGTGAGGATATTGACTTTCTTTTGCCTTGGCTGCCTTGGATTACTTAAAGGATTATATTATAATAATAATAATGAATATTACTATTATTATGGTATAATCCTTTTTAATTTTTTATAATTCTTATTTTTAATAATGTTTGTCCTGTATTTTTTGTTTATGTGGTGTACAATAAAGAATATAATAAATAATAAAAAAGTGGTATATTTTTTAACCAAGTAAAGATTTTTTGTTATTATTATTACAAGGTTCGTGTTTAACCACCTGATGTAAGCTTGATGTGGTCGACGATAAAACACATTTGCCCAAAAGTAACCCATTCATTCTTGACTTAAAGACCCCTAGGTTCCCTAGGGTTACAATTACAACCATCAGGAAACACAGACTCCGGTAGTAAAATCCGCTAATTAGCCTTATTAAATTTAGCATTGGTATTTCCAAGTCTTTTTTTTTGCATTTGTGGTAAAATTGTTTACGTCTCAGTCAGGTTTTTCTAATTTCCAGATAAGAGTATCTGTTATCTTATCTTGTAGACCGGAAATTCATTGTTTAACTTAGTCATAAACTGACGCTAAGGAAATGGACTATTAAACTAGATATCGCAGCGCATGTATGTAAATATTCACAGTAATTTTGCAATTTTTAAGTCTCCATACCTCAAAAGGATAAACGGAACCCTTATAGGATTACTTTGTTGTCCGTCTGTCTGTCTTTCAAGACCTTTTTTATGTCGGGAACGCGTGAAGTTGAAATTAAAACTATATACCTAAACTAAACCTGTGGAAAAATAAACTTCTGAGTTAACGAAAAAAAGGTACGGCCGTTTTTGTGGCAAAAAACGTATATTACGATACTCTCAAGGGAATCAAAACTCCCAATGATATCCGCCGCTCTTAGGCGGGGGATGTCACTCCTGTCTCCTGTGACCCACTCCTGTTCCGTCGTTGCCTTTCATACCAGGGCCGAGTCTTCCTTTCAGAAGCAGACCCTTGGCAGAAACTATGCGTTATCCCCGCACCATTCTTATGCCATGACCCTATATCTATGCATGACTGCATGACCCTCTAGCACGCGTTCAGCTGGGCCGCCGGTCGCTTTCGCAGCGATGGCGCCCACACCGGCGCCCCATAAAGGGCCATGGACCGAACTATGCCTACTTAGAGCCGTCGAGGACGAATCCCAGGTAGGTACTTCATCGTCGACCCGACGACGATGTGAATTCCACCTACCGTTAAATGGGAACGCCGTGGTGGGGCGCTCCGAGGGCCGTGAAAATACATGGCCTCGGACTTGTATACCTCGAGTGCCAACAGCTGGATCCTCTCAACGACTATCGTAACCCCGCGTGTCGCAAGTTCAACCGCCACCCGGTACGACTCTCTCCACGCCAGAACCAGCGTGTCGTCTGCGTAACAGACCATGCTGACCCCGTCTGGAATGTCGCCGCGCAGCACGTAGTCATACGCGATGTTCCACAAGGACGGTCCTAGTACCGATCCCTGCGGAACACCGCTTCCACTCCCCCGTTTCTCTCACCGGTTCCACTCGCCCTGGTGACCAGGGTAGATGGTGTACCTGTCCGACAGCTAGGCCTCGATCACTCGACAGAGGTAGTCGGGTACCCGGTGATAAGCAAGGTCTCATAGCACAAGTTTAGGAAAAAATATGAAAACTAAAAATTTGTAGTTACGTCAAAAAAAATTAATTAAACTAACTCAACTTCTTAGTAACTCAATTCGAATTTAACTGTTTTCATAGGTAAATTTGTATGGAATCCTCAGTGCGCAAGTCCGACTAGCACTTGCCCGGTTTTTTTATGTAACTATACTGTGTGAGTATTTGTTGTTATCTGAATCAATCAGTCACAATAACTAATTTATCTCCACCCAATCAATCTTTAAATCAAGAAATTTCTTCACATTTTCTATTCATTTTGAGATATTTGACAGAGAATCTCGTCTTTTTTCTGAGGTTTAAATCATTCAATGACTTCTCTCGCTTTAGGGTGGAATGAGAGGGCGTGTCAGAATTTTGCTGACTATAACCCCAGGTGGGTTTTAGTGCGTTCATCGGTGGCCCTTTGCGTTCCCGGGCCACGGTGAATTTTTCAGAAGTTATTTAATGATTAAGATAAGATAATAATCAACATTAGTCAACATTATACTGCAGCTAACATTTGTGATGCGCCATCTTACCGGCTCTCAGTTCACGCACCGGCGAGCGCGTCAACTGCATGTAGTTTGTAACGTTAGGCTCCCTGCACACGGTACATGATGCACATTATATGGTACTGTGTTGGACATTAACTGTCTTGTTTTTTCATTAAAAAGGGATAATACAATGTCATTGTTATTGTTACATACCTACACAGTTATTATGTTATTCTCTTCTCACATTTGTGTACCTACTCTTATAGTAGATGTCGTGGTCATGTCTCGGTCGAGTCTTGCGCCGCAGCTTCTCTCGGGATGCAATGCCATGCAGCTCTGTGTTTGGTGGCTTGGGAGTTGTTATTTATACTCGAGTATGTCACGGATTACGGAAGACGTAGCGTTGGAAGGCCTCCTACAAGGTGGACCGATGACTTGGTAACGGTTGCGGGAGTCCGATGTGTGTGTGTGGGGAGACGCACAGGACCGTTCATTGTGGCGACACTTGGGGGAAGCCTATGTCCAGCAGTGGACGTCTTTCGGCTGAAATGATGATGATGATGATGATGTCACAGATTTGGTGAGGTCCGTCCACCGTGTTATAAAGTTCGGGAGGTTTCTGCACTGGATTCGTGCGGAAGAAACGCCCGGGTGTCACCATTGTGTGGACTGCGCGGAGGACACGGTGGAGTATATGGTAGAGGTGTGCCCCACTTGAGCAGAGCACCGCCGTTTTCTCGTGGAGGCGATCGGTCCAGCGACCTCTCGCGCCGGGCCCTCGTACAGGCCAGGGAGTGAGGAGGCGTAGTGGGCAGTCACCTCCTTCTGCGAAGCAGTAATGCTAGCGAAGGAGGCAGCCGCACTCGTGAGGGAACGGCCCTCACATCCCAGCTACCGGGATCCCAACCCCGATTTTCAGCCACCGTAAGCGTATGCTTGCGAACCGTAAGTAATGGGTAGCTCGCCGTCCGGCCTTCCGGTAACCGTCCGGACTGAGCTCGAATCGTTGACGGCGCGTAGTTTTCCACGAGCATCTCAAGAAGAGGTCAGCAAAACCGTAGGGGCTGAGCAGGGCCGAAGCCTACTGGGGCCATGGGTTGTGCGAAAGAGAACCCTGGGGCCCTGGAACGAAGGCAACGAAGGAACATAGGAGTGGGTTTTAGTCAGTAAAAGTCTGGCACGCCCTCTCGCTCCGCCCAAGAATGGGAGAAGTCATTGGATGATTTCCCAAAAGTTTCAAAAAACCGTGATGGAGAGCGTCCACGGGATTTTTAGCCCACGACTTTCCCTTGCACCACCAATCGTTCCATCGAGTCCTCGCTGCGGGTATTAGCACGAAGAACTTGAGGATTCGTATTTGTACAGGCAACAATATTATATTTATAGCAAGGGTATTATATTATTACTTTAGTAGTATTTAAGGGACGGCATTGATAACCGGTTCCTTTTATTTAGCCTTTTCCCAAGAATATTAGGGTTAGCTTCTAGTGTAACCGGATGCACCAGTTTTTTTTAACAAGATGTGACTATTTAGCTTACCTCTGAAACTCCGTAACTGGGTAATACCAATACATTTTTCAAGACTGTTTTTTAGATTCTAACTATCTACAAAAATAGATCATTGACCGTACCATCAGTTTAAAGTATTTACCTAGATGCCTTCTTCAATGTTCAATTTAATTTGGCTATATCTAAATTTATCTTTTTCTATAAAACAAAAGATCCCATTTATTTTAAAATTAGCGTCTAATTCGAAAAGTATTTGGAATTCGAGCCACGTAAACACAAAAGTACTTAACCAACAACGCCAAACAGCAATTTTAATAATATCTATACAAATTGGCGTGACCCAGTTTGGTCGCCCGACTTCTCAGAGGGACCGACGAACTTCTTAAAGAACCAAGTTTTATCAATTTTACAATAAGAAAATTGGGATTATTGAACATGTTTTATAGCTATTTTTAATGTGTTAAGACTCTTTAGATATTTTCGTTCTCGTATAGGAAACACAGACTCCGGCAAGGTTTTCTACTCTTTAGCTATATGCATTAATGAATGTGTTCTCGAAGAAAAATTTTGTGTGTATGGGTGGAATGTCTGGTGGTCCGATGATGGAACGGACTTGGCAGAATTAGGCTATGCAATGCAATTTAACATGAGTTCTTCAGAAAGATCAAGATACCGAGTTAGTTGGTGTTTTTTTTTTTATTATTGATAGGTTTTCGTTTGACCGCTATCTCACCTGATGGAAAGCGACGAAGGGATACTTTGTACCCATTAACAGGGTGACTCAATATTCCATGGCAAAGACTGTTTATCAAGCCCGGAACTTTTGAATACACCAAGACTGTCAACATCTGGTAGTCGAGGCCAACGGATTAGTGTTCTTTCTAAAGCACAGATCTTTGTAGTCAATGAACCTTTCACATCTACTTCAAGTCAAATTGCCTGTTTACTACCGGTGAATAATATAATTTGAGCAAAAAAACTTTTTGTGCCCAAAAATTTTGAAATGAAACTGGCGGTTCATAATTGAGAAAAAAGTAAAAGAAATGGTAAAAAAATTCGAAAATGTTAAAGAATATTCAGATTAACACAATTTACTGTCTTCTCGAATAACGTTGAGTACTTCATTAGCGGAATATGCTTTGAAGTCGCGATATTATTATTTTGTTCCATCAAAATACGTTCATTTGAAAAAGAAACTGTAGGTACGTATTTTGTTTCATGAACTCTTTTGAATGAGAATTCTGTGAATTTACTGAGATTTGATACATTGTATTCACCATTTTCAACTGAAATTTTATAATATTCTGATTTTTAAAGTAATATTGTGATGTGTTTAAATTGTTTTCATGGTACCGATGCGATTACGAATATTATTTTCTTTGGATTATTGTTGTCCCGGATAAATTTATGCTTCCCGTGGAATAGACCGAGGGATTGAAATTGAAGACACGTTAAAAGTAGTGATATCTGAGGAGATCGCATGTAAAACAAACCTTTTTAAGAGGTCGGCTGGTCGATCGAAGAAGTCATTATTTAAATCATTCAGTTTTGGTAGACTATGTAACAGGAGTGTCCAAAAATATCATCATTATTTACGCCGAAAGATATCCGCTGTTAGACATAGGCCTCCCCCAAGTGTTGTCACAATTAACGGTCCTGTGCGTCTCGTGTCCATCGGATTCCTGTGACCATCACTATCATAATACTACTGTCTGGAACTTCTGTTACACATCAGATCTCAGAAAAATACATCTGGAGCACATGATCCCGGTCACTTTAGTAGATAATCCGTTTTAGAGATCGCTGAGAGATCATTATTATTGAGTAGGATTATGTTCTTTCAACGATCTATATTACTTTAGGTTTCCATTAACTTCATTTTTATAGCTCTAATCGTTTACTAAATCGGAACGGGATTACGACCGAATCCGTTTTTAAGACGCCCCATTGGGATTCGATTTTCTTGTTTTTCCCCATTAACGTCCCTTATGTCCGTATTATCTAAACGCTTTCATTTAAGAGCTTGCTCTTATGTGATGATAATTTTATTTTGAGAAAATGAAAATGATGACGCATTTATTTGATAGCTTGTTGTTTTAGAGGTCTACTCACTGTCGATTACATTAAAATTTATATATTCATCATCAGATCACTTCGATGATACCATTTTCAACATAACTATTCAGAACTATTTGTTTATTTGTATTGTCATAGTTACTTAACTATCATATAGTTGCCTAGAATATTTGAGGAATTTCCTCAATTCCTCATGGATCCCATCATCAAAACAGGATTTTGAAAAAATTGGACCAATCTGGAAACATATCCTTTTAGGGGAAAAATATATATTTGTCAATCGGTCCATAAACGACGGAGTTCTGAGGTAATAAATAAATATATAAAAAAAAAACAATGTTGATAAAAAAATAAAACCGAATTGAGAACCTCCTCCTTTTTTTGAAGTCGGTTAAATAGGACAACATTGTAAAATTGACAACAAAACAAAGAAAAAAACCTTCAGGAAACTTTACCCTAGAGGGTTTCTATCCCAGGAAAAGTTGTGATGTAGGTACGAAACACATAGGTACCGATACGATTTGCATGTTCTTTGTACTACCTTAAGATAAAGTAGTTATAAATAAATGTTATTGATTGGGTTTAATTTTTTTTTGTATTTATACTCAAAAATACATACGTTATAAATAAATAAAATAGATATTGTCAAAAAATATTTTCACATCAAAATCTCACTAATATTGTAAAGGCGAAAGTTTATGAGTGTGTGTGTGTATGTTTATGTTTGTAACTTCATCACGCCCAAACTGCTCAACGGATTTCAATGAAACTTGATACACGGTTATCAAGAATCATACGGGATACCATATTCTGGAATAGCATATAACATGTTTAGAAATACACACACAAAGAATTGTCCCAAAAATTATCCTGATTATGTTTCTATTTTCACGTGAGTGGAGCCAATGACTACCGCTAGTGAAATAAAAATCAATGTTGGTTCGTCTACCCCAGCACTAACTTCTGCCATCAGTTCGGCAGTCATCGAGGCAGTTGTGCCGGCGTGCTCCAACTTTATGCGCACGTAAACCTCCGCAGTCGAACCTCTATGGTTTTAGAAAAGCGTACATTTAATTCGTTACAGTTTTTATCAACAGTTGTATTTCAGCGGACAGTTTCATGGTCCCGTCGCTTTAAATTGCGAACGATACAGATTTTTTTTATAGCTTTGCTTTAATTTTGTTTTGCTTCAATTTTTAAAGTGATTTTTTTTTTTGTATAATATCCAGCGTATTTTTTTTTCGTAATTGTATTAGCAGTGTGTGTTAGATGCCAGTGTAAAATAGATTTTTATGTAGTGAACGTTGAAAAGGGAAATAAATTTTTAATTGAGCTTTCAAAAAAAAATATCGAAACAATTTTGTAGGTTATTGGGCTACGTTCACTTGTCTACTTTTCCAGTCTAGTGAATATGAAAATCTTTGTTTTGCAATCGTTACATAATGTAAGTATATTGTACGATTGCAAACAAAAAGTATTTGTGTCAACAGTGACATATTGAGTTCAATTAGCTTTTGACTGCGGCTTTGTGTTATTCCAAGAGAATGTTTTAATATTGAGATCAAAAGTATATGTCCTAATTTAGATGTAGACCTGTGCCTGGGCCGATCTGTTCAGCAAACAAACTTCCAGACATTCACGTTTATAAAATTATAAGATTATTTCTATTGAAGGAACACAATGTGCACCAAAATTTAGATGATAGATGTTACCCGAAAAGCTGTTACTCAAAAGTGGGATTGGGCCAGACATAATCTGCCGCATGTCAGATGAGATTTTTTTGACTTATCCTGCTGTAGGACGAAGGAGGAGGGTGTGTCAGACTTTTACTGACTAAAACCTACTCGTATGTTCCTTCTTTGCCTTGCATTCCAGGACTCCGGGTTTTCCTTTCAGAAGCGAACGTATGGCCCCAGTAGGCTTCGACCCTGTTGGGCCCCCAGGGTTTTAATGACATCTCCTTGTGGCGCGCGTGGAATACTACGTGCCGTCGACGACTCGAGCTCGGTCCGGACGCTTGCTGGAAGACCGGACCGTGAGCTATCCATTACTCGCCGTCCGCAATCTCACGCCTGCAGTGACTGGAAATCGGGGTTGGGATCTCGTCGGCTGGGGCGTGAGTGCCGTCCCCTCACGCGTGCGGCCGCCTGATTTGCTAGCATTACTGCTTCGCAGGAGGCGGCCGCCTGCCATTCCTCCTCGCTCGGGATCATGGTACTAGGGCCCAGCACGAGAGGTTGTTGCCACCGATCGCCCTCATGAGGGCACGGCGGTGCTTTGCCCAAGCGGGGCACACATCTACCGTATGCTGCACTGTGTCTTCCAGGCGGTCCACACAATGGTGACACCCGAACGTTTCTTCTGCATGAATCAGGTGCAGGAACCTCCCGAACTTACCATGTCCGATGAGGACCTGCGTCATGCGGAAGGTGAGGTGACGTCTTTCTAGCCACTACTCAAAGAGGGGACTAACCACCATAATTATGGTTCGCCCATGTCAGATCAGCTATGGCTTAAAAAAGCCACTTATTGGGTCCCATTAAAAGCTAGGTGACATCGCGGCAGACTAAGGCGAAGGTGAAGAGATGAGCTTGACAATTACCTGAAGGACTGGCTCTCAATGGCCAGGGACAGACTTGTGTAGAACAAAGAGAAGGAGGCCTTCGCCCATTAATGAGTCATACCTAATTCTTCTATTACATGTAGACAGCATCACAGACGAAAATTAAATCACTATTGAAGCCAGGCTTTATAAACTCTACAGCCTCTATAATACTGTACACAAAGAAACAAATCACGCACTTTTATTCAATCTGATAACAAACATGCTCAGCCAATTTAGAAAAACATGGGGTACATTTCAAACACATCCAATTACTAACAAATAGATAAACTTCAGAATACGCACTGTCTACCCCTCACAATATACTTGATGCAAATTATATATCTCATCGAGATCTGTATCGCGAGCCATAGAGAAGCGTTCTGTTCCAAATTTACTTACTTTATTGTACAATTTCCATAGATTATAGCTAATTTTCCTTCCCCTAAGTCAACGGGGCTCTAATTAGGGATGGGACGAGATGAGTCATATTTGAGGAGCATTTTGACGATAATTGTATGTAGATACATAAATGACTTAAATGTTAATTAACCTCGAGAATTTATAACAAGACTAAGTACTTACATTATATACAAATAAATCAGGCGTCGAATTACTTCTCAACATTGCTTTTTCTACTTTTCGTGTCGATGTACTCGTGGTTTATTTTTTCTGACCTATTTGGCAACCTGTACCTCTGTTATTGGTCTATCGGATAAATCCTGAAAGGTTCAGGTTGATGTGCAGGATGTGGCCATCCAGCAACGTCACCTGCTATGCTGCTGCATAACACTCGATAATCGAAAAATCGTAAAAAAAAATATTGGCTGCCTATTTAATTTATGTTTTGAGATATTTTGAACAGAGAGTAAAGTCCAACAAACGTCCGTTGAAAAGCGAGGATCTTCCGAACAGACGGGGGTTATGTCTGGTCTGGCCTGACAACTGTACCTACAATAGCTAATTTCGAGCTGTTGTATACGTTCTAATCGCACGGAGAACTCTAATACGCGATACTGGATTTTGAATTTTAGTTCCTATTTGGCGTCATAGATTTCGCTATATATGTTTGCACAACTCGACAAAAAGTACTGATTAGATGACTTTTTTTTATGTGCCTGCTTCATCCTGTTACGAACAGGTAGTCCTTTAAATAGTAAATTATTACTTTCTCCTTCTCTCAGTTACACCTTGTCGATAAAGCCTCATTTAAACAGAAAAAAAATCTGGTAGTTATCGCTAATCACTCTATGCACTCAAGAGATTTATCAAGTAAATTATCGTAAGTGACTAAATAAAGCATTAAAATAGTTTATAACATCTTTCAATTCACGATGATCTGGTCGGAAATGAAGTACGCTTGGAAATTACCTGTTCATTCAAGACACCCAGATTATACCGATCAGGAGACCGGCAGGTCAGAATGTAGGTATAATCAAACTATTTCTACTAAACGTTATGTACGATATCCACAATGTTAGGATCGTGAATATCCGTACATCTTGTTGTTCGATGACGAAACGGATTTCGTGGAGTCTATACAATTGGCTTTCTAATATAAATACACTCTTTCAAATCAGTTTTTTAAGTCAAGGAGTTTATAATTTCTAAGTAAAAAATAAGCACAAGTAAACCGTTCTTACTCAGATTCCATACTCGAGTAGACAGTCTCAACTCTGAACGCACATCACTAGACAAGTTGAGGCGAACAGTTGCCAACCACCCTTGGCATCTGTTCAATGTTCTCTCTCTCTCACTCCCGTGACTTTATTGCACCTTTTCATTTTATTCTGCCAATTACTTAATTGGGTTTTGCATAGTCATGGTGAATCTACTACACTAGTGCAATTTTAATGAATAAACTGTGATACATTTACCAAGCGTGGAATCCGCTGGATGCGAGACGAACACGTCCGGTCAATGTGGCGGCACGTAGGGGGTGCATAGACATATGCCCAACAGTGGACGTCTTTTTGAAATTATGATGATTTATTTAGTTATAGTTAACTTGTTTCTGCCAGCGTTTTCGCCCGCGTGAAAGTCGGTTTCCACTTTTTCATCCCCTCAGGGATGAATTTAGCAAAATCTTTTTTTATTTTTTGTTTAAGCTGTTGATCCCCGCATTAACGCCGGCGTTCACGCGCCATTGTCTTACTATTGTGTCTCTAATTACGCACTCAAAAGGTTAAATAAATAAAATAAACTTCTGTGCAAAATTTCAGCTTTCTAGGTTCTTGAAGTCAGTGAAAGAGTCAGGACTTTGCCTTTTTTAAATACAGAAGTCATTATTAGACAATCATGGGTGTGAATTTTGGGAAATCCTCTCGTAGTGCTCGCCTACGTCATAAAAGGAAGCTGTGTGCAAAATATGCTCCTAGTCCCAGTGGTTTTGGCTGTGTCTAAGTCAGTCGTTTTTTCCTTTTATATAAGAGATAGAAGATAGATTAAAACGGAACCAGTCTAATTAAATTAATTAACATTATAAATTAAAGAAAACACATGTTATTCAGAATATTGCATCACTGCTTACCATCAGGTGGGATCGCAGTCAAGCGCTGGTTTATATCAATTAAAAAAAATAATAATAATAATTGAATTTTGAATATAATTGATATTTGATCACTATGATTGAAGACGGCAGCGCGGGCTCGCGATAGGTAGAAGGAGTGGAGGGAAGCCTAGCCCAGGAGTGGGACGAAACAAACTAAAAAATAATAATGGTTGGATAAAATTATCTAATGTCACGGTGTTTGCCGGATCAGTGAAAATACTAGACTAGCACGTATTTCCCTACTCTACTTGTCCGCAAACTCATCACTTTCAGGCTCGACAGTCAGGAGGACTGTAGGATGATATGATATGGTGTTAAATAATGTCATTTAGGTAGTTTTGTCTACTCTAACACCAAGCTTGCTTTGCCATTATTCTACGAGTTGATTGCGTAACACATAATCAATGGCACAGTCTCTTATTTGAACAACTTCAGCAGACTTACTTTGATAACTTGTGAAACATAATATGAAGCAAGTTATTGGAGTTCTCGTCAAAGCCCTGCTAGACAAAGTGTAAGGGTATCTCTCTGCGAATATAATATTAAGCTTACGCTATAGATAATATTTCAGTTTTACCTCTATAATGGTAATGAACCTGAAATGTTTCTCTTTTTCCAACTTTACGTTTTACTCGTGTGCCAAACTACAGTCAAATCCGTTCAGCCGTTCGAGTGTGAAAAAGTATCAAACATAACACATTTACACTCACAAACTTTCGCCTATAATACTATAACGTGATAAAATAGAGATAGAGATATTATACTATGTATATATACCTAAATTATAATTTATATACTATTATTATTTTATTAATAATGACTCTCTGCACGTGTTGGTTTCGACTGTTAGTGCAGAGAGTACCTGTCATAAAATAAATAAGTAAATAAATAAAATTAATAGGAATACGCAGCGTTAGAAGGCCTCCCACAAGGTGGACTAATAACTTGGTGAGAGTCCGATGGACGCGAGACGCACAGGACCGATCGCTGTGGCGACACTTGGGGGAGGGTTTTATCCAGCAGTGGATGTCTTTCGGCTGCAATGATGATGATGAGAGAAATTACGTCTATTGCTCCTAAAAAATAAAACTAAAACCCCTGCCATGTTTGCTGCCAAAACAAATGCTGTGCTGCAGCTAATCTCACTCCATACTTCTGTTTGCTATAACAACGTGCTGCGATCACCGACACACCTGCCAAGTTTCCAAATCTTGGCTCCTGTTCTTATCTATGCAATAAATATGGAAGTATCTGCTTGTACGGAAAGTTGAGAAAATATTACTTTACTTTTTTCTTTATTGAACACAAAGACATATATATAAATACAAAGGATAGTTAATTCGTAAAGGCGAGCTTAACTCTAAATCTATAAATGTATATAAAAGGAAAAACTGACTGATATATATATAGATATGATATATATAGATGATATATAGCACAGCTGAAATTACTGGCCCGGGCCTGCAGTTGGGACTAAATAAGAAATTTTGCACAAGGTTTCCTTTTATGACACAGGCAAGCACTATTTTCTAAAATTCACCCCCAATGGAGATGAACAAGGGGTTCTATGTTTGTATATAGAAACCTACTTTAACGCGAGCGAAGCCACTGACAGAAGTTAGTTTGCATGTCATTATTTTGAGTTTTAGGTATTTAGAGAGGAAGTGAGAGGCTAAAGAAAAGATGGATGCATATGAAAGAAAAGGGAGTTAGTGATAGCGTGATAGGCAACATGATAGAATGGAAGAAAAAAAGTGTTGCGCCGACACCAGGTAACTTGGGACAAAGGCAGAAAGATGATGATGATAATTTTAGCAATTTCATCGTTTGAAAAAGGAAATCACGGAGTACCATTATCTATAAGTACAAGTTTTTTTAACATAATTTTTTTTTTTCTGTTTTTAGGATTTAGTATTTTTAGTTTTATAGCGGCAACAGAAATAAATACATCATCTGTGAAAATTTCAACGGTCTGCCTAACTCGGTTCATAAGATACATCTTGGTGACAGGCAGATGAATAGTGGAATCTTAGTAATAGGGACCCGTTTTTACTCCTTGGGTATGGAACCTTAAAAACCAACTCGAACGAAAATCTGATGCTATCGACCTTTGACTGTGAAGTGAACTCTTTCATAGGCGTGCGGATACCAGGAACCCATTCAAGCGTAGGCAAAACAAGGCAAACTTCGTTAAAATAACCAAACCAAATTAATTAATTAAAAACTACTTCGACAGCCGAATAAAACGTTTAAAAAACTCGACAATGCGATCAGTGGCCGCTACCTACCCACACACACTCGATGTAACTACTTATACCTTGTAAAGCCGATCGTCCACTGTTTGAGAGTCGCTACGTTACCAGCTGCACGGTTCATTTGTTTTATTTGTTTGCTGGATTTTCCCAGCGTCACGGTAAAATAATAATAAAGAAAGAAAACATGTTTATTCTGCACGAATAGACGCATTTTTATATTTTATTTTTTTGAATGTATTTTTTGTTTTTATTTTTTAAGAAATGTTTAAAAATGTAAAAAGTATGTAAATAAAATAAATAAATGGAATAATAATTATAATTTCATTCAAGTCAAATATTTTAATAATTTCATTCAAGCCATTTGCATTTTCATAATTATAAAATATCACAACGACAACAACACATAAGCTGGCCTATTATTGCTTAGATGCGGCGCACAATTTGGATAAAATTATATTGTATTTGTTAAAATTGTGTTTTTTTCTTCTTTTATTTTTGTTTATTATTATCTTATGTTGGTCTCTGTTCGGTCCCAGTTGGTGTCAGAGATGCAATAGACAACCTAGACAACTGTGTTGTCTATGGTGCAACACAGTCATGCCCGGTCAGGGAAACTGGTTTTTGCTTTTTGTAATTATTTGTGCGTGTATTCGGGGAGAATAAACAATATGTTTTCTTTCTTTTTAAAGCCACGCACAGTCCGCAGTGTGGTCGTGGCGTGCAGTGGAACGTTATTAGTAACATTCTTTCTCTGGAAGAAACTTAGAAAGAAGAAATAAAACATGTTTATTTTTTCCACACGATGGAAATACATATTTCATATCATCATCATCATCATCACGAGAAATGACGCAATCTTAAAACTAACTTACAAATTATAAACATTCTATCGGAAAAATATACGCGACGTCCGCGCAAAATGGCCGAACGCTCAGCATAATACCGTGACCACAGCAAAATGTGACGAGTCCACACACAGTGCTAGTTTGAAAGAAAACTTAAATCTAAAACAACAATAACATTATGTCCCTCATGGTTCTGCCAAAGAGGTCCAGTTCAGTAAAAGCTAAACATTGCTAAGAGTATGATACTCATTTTTACTTCTGTGATATAGGCTACAAGAACGAATCATGTGTAACTAAGCTATAAGCCGCCATGGATCAATGGCTTTACAAGAGAGTTCCCATTAAAATGGCACAAACGCAAGTACACAAAGATCGTGCGTATATTAAACTTTTAATCCGGTTCGAATCGGATACAGGCGGTAATGCCTGGTTATACCCGGGTGAAGGAGTAGGGAGGGATTGGAGTGACAACGTTCAGCAGATAAAACGTATCACTTTTCAGGAAAAAGATCATTCTCTAGTGGGCTTTTTGTATTCCTTGTTTTAGCGCAAGATCTCTATGCACCTCTATACTCGAAACACTGCTACAACAACTTGACCGATTTACTTTGACGTTTCTGAATATATGTGCTTCAATCACTATTGTTTCTTCATTAGCAAATGCTCAGAATAATTTATTTTCAAAAAGATTACTGAAATATCTATTTTGTATTTCAGTGTCAAATCATTGCTACCATCAGGTGGAATCGCAGTCATGCGCTAGTCTCTAACATTTACAAAAAAAAAACAATATTTAAGTTAGTTTATTGTATTAAAAATTTCGTTTCAAAACACTCCATGAACTATTTCCGCTGTGTTTCCAGAAAATACGGGCGCGATCCGGCCCGAACCATTTAATTGCATTCCATTGTCTGTGCCCAAAGATTACTAGTGATGGGACACTGAACCGTACCGTACCGATAAAAGAACGGAGCGGAATTGTTTTATTGGTTGGCAAAATTGGAATGCTGTGACAAGTTGTACGGATGACGATATATATTTTTTTATTTGTAGCGCTAGCTTCCGACCTCGATGTCGTCTGATAGTAAGCATGATTAGGTTGATATGATAGAAGTAGGGACCCAGCATATGCCTGTTTTTTCTTGCTTACAAGGTTGTCACTAACCAGTGGTCCTAGAACGCCAAGGGTAGATGAAGGAACATAGGTGTGATTTTATTTAGTAAAAATCACACACGACACGCCTTCTTGCTCCGTCGGAAAAGTCGTTGGATGAATTTTCAAATTAAAAAAGAAAATGCACCTAAAACAAAGATTACTTACAAATCTAGTTGAAATTTCGTTCAGCACGGCAAAAAGCGGCCTAAGTACTATTTGACTTCATCAAGAAACTCCATTTGGGAAACTTTTATGGAAAATTTTATCGTAATCCCCTTTTTGTAATGTTTGCCTAAAGTAGATTAAATATCCCATTTTAAAAGTCTAGCAAATGTAACGACGTTCATATCCAATCTAACTTTTAAGTTCTTTAAGAAAATTGAAGAGACTGCGCGAGATGTTACGATAAATCGAACCATATCTAAGGTCAAATTACAGACTGAGTAAATACTACTAGATAAATTGAAATTGTAACCCTTCCATTAAGTTTATTGCCTATCTATATTTTTGCTGCTAAACCAGCTTAGTTGTTGTTTGTCTTTATCTATTAAATTAATTCAAATAAATTCGTGAATAAGTTTTAAAATATTGATACTTAGCATTTCTTTAAGACCATTGTTACCTAACATAGTTTTTTAAGACCCATGTTAGATATATATGGACAATATTTTAGTCTGAAATTAATGGTTTTTATTTATTTTTATTTCTTTGTTTTAACGAATACTTTCCAAATTCGGTCGCAGAATCTATTTTTTATATATATAGCAGCGGTCCCGTTAGACGTTGTCCTACCCGAAAGCTGGCTATCATCAGAAAACCCGACCATAGCGCCACCTACCGGGTTCAATTTTATTTTCAACCTATCTAAGAACCCTCTCAAATATATACTATCATCCAAATCAGTCAAGCCATTTAGAAGGAATTAGTTGAAAAACACACGTACAGAAGAATTATATCTATTTAAAGATATTTTAAGTTTCGATTAGTTAAATCTAATTTAATTTTACTGTATTTCTCTTTGTTGCCGAATATATTTCTAAAATAAATGTTGAATGTTAAACCTATATTGTCACGGTTTGCCTAGCTTGGAGCCAATGTAAAAACTTTTTAAATCCTTTTTGCTTGATAAATGTTTAGGTACTTAGCGTTTTAGTTAGAAGTCTTATAGTTTTAAAGTTACTTTATTTCAAATAGCCCGTTATCATATCACCAATCTGCCTACTTTTGGCGATTCTGTCATCATTGTCATCTATGAACGTCCATCAAGCGATAGTTATGTTTAGCAATTACCAGTTTATAATGTTCCATATACTAGAATACAAGCTTACTGCAGTACCTATGCAGTATCGCATTTCACTATCATCATCATTATCATCATTTCAGCTAAAGGACGTCCACTGTTGGACATATACCTGTCCCAAGTGTCGCCACAATGAACGGTCCTGTGCGTCTCGCATCCACCGCGACTCTCACCAGGTCGTTGGTCTATCTCGTGGGAGGCCTTCCATCGCTGCGTTTTCCGGTGCGCGGTCGCCACTCTAGAACCTTTCGGCACCATCCGTTCTACGAGTAATGTGCCCTGCCCACTGCCACTTTATATTCATCTACACTAATAAAAGAGGTAAAGTTTGTTTTTGTTTTTTTGTTTGTGGGAGGTAATCTCTGGAAGTCTCTGGTCCGATTGCTAAAATTTTTTCACCGATAGAAAGCTGCTTTATTCCTGAGTGACATAGGCTATATTTTATGTAAGCGGGCGAAGTGGCGGGCAAAAGCTAGTAATATTATAAAGGCGAAAGTTTGTAAGTGTGTGTGTTCGTATTTTTATTGCTCCTTCACGCTGAAACAGCTTTTAATTTTTAAGTAATATAAACCAGTGCTTGACTGCGATCCCACCTGATGGTAAGCAGTGATGCAATCGTTGATGGTGCAGCGCCGAGTTTATTTAGACTATTCACTCTAGCCTGGAAGACACTTAAATTATAATCGGAAGGGAAGACCGCAGCAGGCAAATTGTTCCAGCTGAAGGAGTTTGGATGAAATTTTGAACACGGGTGGACCATAGTTTTTTTTTATCCCTGGAGCATTTTTCTCTGGGATAGTTTTCTACTTACCACAGCCGGCAGCTACAAGTAAGTAAGTAATTTTACATCGATCAAAATTAATGAAATCTGAACCAAGACTTCACCGACTCAACTTTTCCCCTCACTAGCTCAAACAATAGGTACCGAGGACGATTTGTAGTTCACCCGGCTGAGCTACTATCCCCCGGATAAAAAGATTTGTGATAACGATGCAGATAAGGAGGGGAGGGAAAGTTATGGGACTCTGGGAGGGAGAGGGAAGGAAAATATGGGACTTTTTACGGTGTTGTGGCGTTGAGATAATGTATTGCCAACGATTTTTGTTTTTGACGTGGATTTTCTTTTTTGAGAGAAAGATTTGAGTTAAAGCTTTTGGGTTTTATATGAGACGAACTTTTTTGTGTGTTGGTACAGCTGATGTTAATGGATTTTTTTTTTCGCTAGATGTGTTAGGCAAGACGTCACTAAGTTAATAGACATATTAAAGGTTGTAATGTAACCGTTTAAGACCAAATAAACAATTCTTTTGCACTTGGCCGGTTTTTTTATAAATATTCAGGACCAAAATGCCAAAAAAAAAAAACTAGAATCTTAATTGCCTCGCAAAGTCAAACAGAAACCTACCAGTAGTGATTAAATGAACTAATAATAGGTACTCTGTATTCCAAATACACCGCTTCAAACTCACTGTTAGAAAAAAATAAAATTTATTATAACGAAAACTAGGATAGATAGAGAAATACAAACCAAAGAGACGTTCCACGTAATAACCACTTGAAGCTGTTGGAAATAAAAGCTTTCAACAGTGGACAATCTTCAAACGAGAAATAGCACTTCTTTGTGTCTTTGAAATAAGAAAATAAAGTAAAATAGTCCGGCTTAACATAATACACTCCCACGGTGAAACCGTGGTCCTAGAACGCAAAGGGTAACTGAAGAACACGGGCAGGTTTAGTCAGTAAAAGACTGACACGATCCATGCTAGAGTAGGAGATTTCATTGGAAGATTTTCCACCTTACTTTTACTGACTAAAACCTGCCCGTGTTCCTTCAGTTGCCCCATGTGTTCCAGGTTCATAAGCGTAGCATTGCATAAGCATAATAAGCCTTTTAATGTTCCCACTGGTGGTACTCAGGCCTCCTCTCTAGAAGAGGGAATGTGCCATAATCCACCACAACGGCCCAGTGCGGGTTGGTGGATGTCACATGTTTTTTTCTAATGTTTGGGTCTAGGAAATACCGGTTTCCTCGCAATGTTTTCCTTCATCGTTTAAAGAGCAGTGGTGATGAAATAATTTACGCAAATTAATGCGCCTGGCTGGATTTAAACCCGCGACTTAAAACTCGTAAGTCGTAAGGCCCTTACCACTGGACTACCACTGCACTTCACTCTCTCATTTTCCGGTAACTCTATGGAACAATTCCACAGTCCTAGCGATCAATAACTACCTAGACCTGTGAAAGAATAGGTAGGTAGGTTATAAATAGTGTTTGTCAGTAGTCGATGCGTGGCCGCATTAGTGGTGCCACTGATAAACTGTCCCGGAGCGGTGATTTAGCGGGCGCAGCGGGGGAGTGGCCACAGTGCACAGAGAACAGCGAGGCAAGCGCAAATTGTATCAACATTTTTATTAGAAACAGTTTTTGACTTCTACGTGGACGAAATTGCGAGATTTAAAGAGAAAAGATTTGTATTTTTCTTTGTTACGAATAAACTCAAAAACTATGGAAAAATATGTGAAACTAATGTGTAAGTGCCAATTAGTAAATACCTGTTACTTACTCCACTTCAGCCGAAAGACGTCCACTAGAGCTGTTAAAGAAAGACCTCCCCAAGTATCACTTCAATTACCAACACTACGCGTCTCGCGTCCACTGGATTCGCGCTCCTTGTAGACGGCATTCGTCATTATACAGCAGAAGTGCATCAAGCGTATAACGACGACTACTCGTCTATGAAGCTACGCGTCCCTGGACAGTAGGCGTTACTTGTTTGGAAGAAATTTGTAAATGAATGTATTTATCAATATACAACACTAGCTTCTGCCAGCGGCGTCGCCCGCGTGAAAATAGGTTTCTCCATACAAACTTCCAACCCCCGTTTACCCCCTTAGGGGTGGAGTTTCGTAAAATCCTATGAGGAACCTACCTACCAAATTTTAAGTTAGTAGGTGTTATAGTTTCTGAGATTTCGTGATTAATCAGTGAGTGGTATTTCGCTTTTGTTTATACAGATATAATGTTTAATTTTACAACCAATATATAATACACACCTCCAAGTACACAAAACTACCTTGAACAACTCTCAACAAGTATGTAAAACTGTTGAAAAGTCACCCACAATATGCTAATTCGAACGTATGACAAACACGTCACGCTATCGCAGCATTTTGGCAGCTCTCATTTACATACAGACGGTGTTTAAATACTTACAAAAACATTTCCTCTTGACATTGGAGAATTGACTTTAGAGAGGGTAGTGCTGGCCCAGTGGTAATGGCCCCGACTTACCAAGTTGTAGGTCGCGGGTTCAAACCCAGCCAGGCGCATTATATTGTGTAATTTATTTCTTTACCACTGCTCTTATTGAAAGCGGTGAAAGAAAATATCGTGACGTAACTGGCATGTTCTAGATCCAAAAATTTGAAGACTGTGAAATCCGCACTGAGCCAGATCACGGCCCATTACCTCTCCTTGAGTTCTAGAGGTGGGACCATTAAAAGGCTTATTATTTATGCTTATTGGAGAACTTAATCTGCTTATGTTTATCGCAACTGCGCTGTGTTGGGCTCAGCTTCTAGTCACATTGAATAACAATATTTTACATGTAACGGTTGCCAATCTGACCTCTACAACACAATCATTAGGCAACACGATAGCCCTTGGTGGTAGATTTCCTAGTTTCTGATTAACTGTAACGGCTGTCAAAGACCTACAAACGGCTCGAAGGCGGTGAAAGCCGGGACCAATGGCTCGAGGAACAGAGGAATTTCAGATATGTTAAGATGATCACTATCCATAGACCAACCTCAGTAAGCGTTGCATAGGGCGCGTTACTGAATTGAGTATTTTGAATTAAGCACGTCTCAAACCCTAATTCAATGCCTTTGACAGGTTTGCAGGCTAAACTAGTCTAGTTTGAGAAATACTCAACTTCAAATACTGAAATCAGAATTCGGGGATAGTCTTGGAGATTTGTGAGTTAATAGCCAAACTATCGAAATGAAGGTTAGTTATAGCAACCTACATAATAGTTCTGCAACAACAGAAAATTAACGGTTAAGTATGTTGGACTCTTTAGACGGTATCTCTTCATTAGACAAAAGCATTATGTCCAGTTGTTGCTATTGAAGTTGTAACTAAGTTGTAACTATTGAAATACATTATAATTCTGATTTACCAATACTTTAATTTAATTTATATTATACCTACTACTTGGAGAGGTTTAATAAAGGACACACAAAACTTGAATAAGAAACCGTCACTTAGATATGAGTTACAGAAATGACTTGAGACAATACCAAACTTATGTTAAGACTGTATTTGCTATGAGTAGACCGCTATCTCACCAGATGGTAAGCGATGCTGTGGTCGACGATAGAGTACGCTAGTCTAGGAGAAACCTATTTACTCTTGACTTTTTTTTTTCTTTTTTTTCCGGTGGGAAAATCATCTTATGACATCCCCCGCTCTTGGGCGAGGCGGGAGATAGTGTCAGACTTTTACTGACTAAAAACCCACTCCTGTTCCTTCGTTGCCTTTCGTACCAGGGCCGAGTCTTCCTTTCAGAATCAGACCCTTGGCCCCGGTAGGGTTCGACCCTGCTGGGCCCCTACAGTTGCTGACAACTCCTTGAGGCGCGCGTGGAACAACACGCGCCGTCGACGACTTGGGCTCGGTCCAGACGGTTACCGGACGGTCGGACGGCGAGCCACCCATTGCTCGCCGTCCGCAAGCCCGCGCCTACGGTGGCCGGAAATCGGGATCGGAATCCCGGCGGCGGTTGGGGCGTGAAGACCGTTGCCTCACGCGATCGGCCGCCTCCTTCGCTAGCATTACTGCTTCGCAGAAGGAGGCGACCGCCTGCCACTCCTCCTCGCTCCGGACCATGACCTGTACCAAGGCCCGGCGCGAGAGATCGCCGCTGCCGATCGCCCCCACGAGGACACGGCGTTGCTCTGCCCAAGCGGGGCACACCTCCACCGTATGCTCCACCGTGTCCTCCGGGCGGTCCACACAGTGGCGACACCCGGGCGTCGCTTCCGCACGAATTCGGTGCAGGAACTTCCCGAACTTACCGTGTCCGGTGAGGACCTGCGTCATACGGAAGGTAATGACGCCGTGTTGCCTTTCCAGCCACTCCTCAAAGAGGGGACTTACCGCCATAATTACGGCGTGCCCAATTTACTCTTGACTTAAAGACCCTAAGTTGTAGCTATCAGGAGACATAAATTCCAGCAAGGAATTCCACTCCTTAGCTGTATGCACAATGAATTCCAAAACCTTTAATGCGTACGGATGAGATATCCACCATGGATATCTCATCCGTGGCGTATCACCGTACTTCTAGTGGTCTGATATTGAAAAGGGATCTGTATGATGGTTGTATTTACTTGGAAGCTTCTAATAAATCCCTTAGATAAGGTGCTCTAATTATTAGTGAACTTAAATAGAGCGATATACATTGTATACTCTTCAAAGTACAGAACTTAGTCTTCGGTAAATATGATTTTGGGAATATACAAGGATAAATGGAAGATCTTATCTGTATGTCCTTCTAAGGAAATTATCTTTACCGTAGTTTCAATATCAAAATACTGAAGAAAATAAACCTTTTAAATCATAATTATTTATATTAAAGCATTTTTGAAATTATACAGGGGCCTTACCATAGCGTGTCAAAATATCAGTCAAGAAAGAAGGAAAGAGCTATACACCCAATATAGCTCTATCCCTTTATCAGTTCAGTTCAGACCGTAAAATGGATCGCGTTAAAAGCTATGAAGTTGCGTTAGGTTACTTAATCATTCAAACAATGCAGTCGAGATTTGAAGATTACCGCAGTTGTTGATACCCAAGGTAACTATAATGCTAAACAGGTTTCTGTGCGTTCTTTAATTTGTGAGGCGTGAGCTTTCATAACTGGGCCAAGGGCCTTCAAAGGTGAATGAATAGCTTTTTGTTTGCGTATCAACTAATGGTTTGAAAGGTTAAAATTACAGTTGAATGATAAAGAGATTAAAATTTTGACTATGGAGAATATAGCGAAGTAGTCTGTTATGTACCAAGAAAACATGTATAAGATAAGATTACATAATGTGACTCCAAACAGTATTGAGAACCCACTTCTGTTATTTAAAAAGATACTAGGTGCTGCCAGCGGCTTCGTCTGCGAGATAGTAGATCATTATCTTAAAGGAAACTTCAAACTCTCGAGATAAAAAACTATCCTCAGTTCTATTCCAGGACATGATCTAACCGTTTCCCTTTTTTTTTCATTGTTACTTTATTCAACTAAACATGATTAATACTATCATGAAAAATAAAAACACTTAACTATATTTTTGAGCCGTTTGGGGTTGAGACTCTTGGGCCGTGGGGTCCGAGTGCTCATGCCCTTTTTAAAGAATTATCCAAACGGTTAGTTGACACTTCACGTGACCAAAGGGCTGGCTTTTACCTCGGTCAGAGAGTAAGCATTGCTATACAACGTGGCAATGCCGCCAGTCTTTTGGGCACACTTCCAGTCGACAGCGATGCGGAGGAATTTTTGACGCCATATTTTAGATAGGAGTGTTAGCGATTTTTATGATTAGTTACATACATTATGATTGTTTTCTGTATTAGCAACATTAAAATGTATTTATTTTGCACTGACAACTGGATCGTTATGCGATTTGACAGCTCAGTGCTATGACAGTTGACAGAGGTTATAAAATAACGCGCTGCGCTGTCCTGACACATTCCATTCCGGTTTTCGGGGTAAGCAACATCTCAGAGTAAGTGCTACTATATAATTATTATTATTTTAAGTGGTATTGATTTATGATATTTGTAATGATTGTGTGCTGTCAAGGCAAAAGTATAGAGGGTGTGTTACCCGTCTTGGTCGTTTTATTTAAAACCTTCCCGCTACACTATATCTAGGTACACTAAATAAGTTTCTTATGCAATCTTTCTCTAAAGTTAACACATTAGCTAACAGGAGTTATTGTGTATATATTATGTAATTTTAATTAGTTAACCGTTTCCCTAGTTGGTTACCTAGTTTAGTAAGTAATAAAAATTCACACACACGCTCACAAACTTCCATCTTTATAATATTAGTATGATACATTTTTATTTGATTTTATTTGCTAACCACACAAGTCACTTACTAGCTTACGGTACTGTATTACTGACTGACCACCACAATCCATTCAATTGATGCCTGCGGTAATTTTGACAAACCACTAAAACACTCGCACTAATACACTTAAAAACATATTATTTCCAATACCATTGTGCTACACTATCACTGCATAATATATTGAATAGCATTGTGTCACTGTTAATACACAAACAAAGACCAATACGGAATATTGATCGGATTAATGAAATAATACTGTACGTTTGTGCAGATTTTCTGTACAAAATACAGATAACACAAATACAGAAGGCGAACTCCATTCAACGAGTGACAACAGGTACGCACATATAGCGTACGTGCGGCTATTTCAAACTAATGGCTATACGGTCACTACCAGCCCCCCTAGCCAAGTTGCAAACGATAAACGTGAACGCTTAGTAATCTCCAATAGATTTTCAACTTCATACCTAAGACCATAAAGTTGAAAATCTATTAAAGACTACTGAGCGTTAGCGACCGGAACGAACGAAAACACTATGTAATCTTCAATAGATTTTCAACTTTATATCCAATAACATAAAGTTGAAAATCTATTAAAGACTACTGAGAGTTTACGTTTATCGTTTGTGACTTGGCTAGGGGGGCTGTCACTATTCCGAGTATCGTAATGGCCCAGTAGGTAGTTAACGCACCCGGCTCTCATGGCTGCAACTTTGAAACGGGGCAAGTATCATCGTGATTTTTTTAATTCATATTTACTTTTCTAAAGTTTATCTAGGACATTACTGACATCTCGTACTTCGGAAAGCACGTAAAACCGTTGGTCCCGATTGTCATCTTTGACAGTCATTACAGGTAGTCGCCAGAAAGGCTGACCATCAGTCTATCCAGGGAATATCGTGTTGTCCAGTAACTGGATAGTTCAGTTGCTCCATGTAAAACACAGTTATTCAGCCGCATCCAGTTAGGCTGGAAACCGACCCCAAGCTAGTTGAAAAAAGGGCAAGGAGAAAGGCTGTACCTATTTTCTAGGTATTAATGACAAATGCGAGGTATCGAGGCCTAATCTTCCGAATTTTTTTAGGGTGGGCTACCAATGAAATCAGATGCGACTGTCTATCTGATCTCCACAATCCAATAACTAGGTAGACCTTGGTCAAGGCCTAATCATAACACTAAAAAAAAAAATACAACAACTTGCCTCTCGGTCGTTTCATCTCGTTCTCACTTTATTGACCGTACAAAAACTTCTTACCTAGATATAGAAAGCAAATTAATTCTCTTTGTCCATTTTTATACAACGAGTGAAAACACATGACGCATACACTCACTCGCTGTACGTGATGCATGTCTATGAGTGTGTGCGTCTTCGCTAGTTGAATGAAGATGACCTTCTGTACCTATCTATTCTGTGTTATCTCTGAGCTTGCATTGACCTCAACATTCGCTGAAAATTGGGTTAAATCCGTTTGCTACTGCAACATATATTGTAGCCTTCTCCGACTATTCATTATCGTTGGTTATTTGATCAGATTTATTTGTTAATTGGATATTTTCCGAATAATACGAACAGTTTAACGAAGAATTGAAAATAACCAGTTGAAACAAATTTTGCTGGAATTATTAATTAGCAATTAATCACGAAAAATGGAAATACCGGGATTCATAAAAGCTTCCCAAACGGGCACTAACTTATTCTGTTTTTTGGATTTATTTTTTATTTATGACTGACAGATCGTGATGAATGGCTGGCATTTGTAGACATTTGACCGTCGTTGAGAGTAGGTAATCGTTACGGGTAGTCAGAAAATGTGACACCAGTCTTCCCAAGGAGTATCATTTTGTCCTGATAAAGGGCTGTGAAAAGATAGACAGTCGCTTTATGTAATATATTAGTACACGGCAATATCTTGTTAGATTGGTAGTTAAACCCGAAATGGCAAAGCAAATTGATTGGTGACTGTAAAATATTTGATCATCCGCTTTGCTACTTTTATTTTTTATTAAGTGCACTTGAGCAGTGGTGGCCGAGTGGTAACGGCCCCGACTTACGGAGTTGTAGGTCGCGGGTTCAAACCCAGCCAGGCGCATTACTTTGTGTAATTTATTTCATCACCACTGCTCTCAAAACGGTGAAGGAAAACATCGTGAGGAAACCGGCATGTCCTAGAACCAAAAATTCGAAGACATGTGACATCCACCAACCCGCACTGGGCCTGCGTGGTGGATTACGACCCATTCCCTCTCCTAGAGAGGAGGCCTGAGTCCCAACAGTGGGAACATAATTATTATAAGGCCGACTATGCTATGCTATAAGTGCACTTACGTAGCGCATACAAAGAGTATATTCGGATGGCCTCTGCAAGTTGTCTTCGGCCTCTGGCAAGCCTTTCAAAAGACCAGGACTGTCCAGAACCCCAAGATTCTGAGATAACTATTTTTTGTATTTGTTTTTCTCAGAATAAAACATTTTATAATTATACTAGTAGCAGACATTGTCCTGCCCGAAAACTAGCTTATAGGCAGAAAAAAAATGAGAACCCGATCGCAGCGCCACCTACCGGGTTCAATTGTATTTTCTATCCATCCAGGGACCTACTCAAATATACACACTTTCATCAAAGCCAAGCCGTTTAATAGCCATTTTTGGTTTAGGAAGAGTTAGGTGACAAAACACACGTACAAAAGAATTATATATATAAAGATTGTGAACTTGTCTTACTGCAACAACCCTGACTGTGTCCAAAAACCTCGGGATAGCAGTAATTACACGTCTTGCTGACTGCGCCGAACTAATCACGTATGGATGCGATATATCCCGGGCCTGGCGATGTCTCGATACACTCCCCTCACTATTGGAGACACTCGCTCGGAAAAGAACTGTTTTCTATATAGTGTGGCTAATTGGGTGCAAAGAGGGTCAGGTCCTGTTGATTAGGTTCGAAGATGTTGATTAGGCAGGACATTTATTTCATCCAAATTCTCTAATAACTAAAACTAAACGAAACCAAAGAAGAAATAAAGCTAAATCTTTATGTAAGTACGGACTTCCTCACACATCAGCCGCGCGCCGGGACCCCGATCTCGATTTCCAGCCACCGTAGGCGTGGACTAACGTACGACGAAAAATGGGTACCTCGCAGTCCGGCTCTCTGGTAACAATCCGGGCCGAGTCCGAGTCGACGACGATGCGTAGTGTTCCACGCGCGCCTTAAAGAGATGTCAGGACCGGAGGGGCCCAGCAGGGCCGAAACTTACTGGAACCATAGGTAGTCCGAAAGGGAACTCCGGGGTCCTGGAAGGAAGACAAAGAAGGCAGATAGTAGTGGTTTTAGTCAGTAAAAGTGATACACCCTTTCGCTCCACCCTGGTGCGTATGAAGTCATTTGATGATTTCCCACCTTAAAAAACACACAGTCCAGGTAATGAATTATTCTACAAGTGAAATAACTATTTGAATCTTTTGTTTCTTTTAAAGAGACACAATATTTAATATCTTTACATTAAATATTGTACTTAACTCTTTAAATCTCTTTGAAGAAATAGAATTCCATCTTTATTTTTCAGCAGCTATGTCACACTACATAATGTCACACTGAATTTGTTGAACGATAATGATAAACGATAAATGATAAATGATATTTATTTTGTAAATAGGTTTTAAAAAACACTTTTACACGTAAATTTTTTTTTTTTCGTCATTTTTAAGCTAGATGAGGCCGGTGTTTCCTAGCTGACTACCCTGAGAAGAAACACCGAAACAAACTCAGGGGTCAAAGTCTCTTTTAAAGTCCATACAGTAAGTATGTAAGTAATGGTCAAATCACATGAGAACCATGCAGATTTGTCTGAAATGGTCTTTTGAAGAAAGAACCATACAGATTTGAGTTATACGATACGTTAGCAAATTGCTTCCGTTGCACTATACAGGAGGTATTCAAACTGGTTATACTGAGACTTTATACCATGCGGTTTCACCCGCGTGATAGAAGAGAATTATCCCAAGGGAACATACTCCCGTGATAAAAAGTATTCTATATGCTATTCTAGGTCATGGTCTACTCGTGTAACAAAAAAATGAGCGTGAAGAAGTAACAAACATTCACATACTAAAAAACTTTCGCCTTCATAATATTGGTGTGATTATTGAAGATATTCATTTTGTGAGACAAGAACGTTGGATAATAGTAGATTATGTGACTGGGGGATAAAGCAGTGTCTTTAAGTCGCGGGCGGCATGTTGAATTCCGAACGAAACGAAGGTTGCTAAGTTTAATCCCGAACGTCAGTGATAGATTTATATAATTAACTCCCGAGCATTACGAGGGAGTTAATCATCATCAGGGGCATCGGCCCAGCTGGACCCCTACGATTTGTTGACATCTCTTTGAGGAGCGCGTGGAATACTACGCGCTGTCGATGACTTGGGCTTGGTCCGGTCGATTACCGGACGGCCCGTCCCATTCCCGCAAACTTCTAAACCAATCTAGTCAAGGGGTATTGTAATACCCAGTTACTGGGTCTTGGTGGTCAGATAGGCTGTCACTCCATTTAAAATACGGGTATTCAGCTGCATCTGGTTAGACTGGAAGGTGACCCCAACGTGGTTAAGAAAAGGTCAGACTGGTTGAATTTCTCTACCAATAACTACAAACAAAAATTTCCATCTGAGCATTGTTTTTACAAACAACAGAAACGCGCTACGCATGACTTAACAGAACCTTCCTCGAACCCAAAAAACAGAACAGATAAAATAAAATACTACCAACGAACCCTCACTTTATACTCACACCTACACAAATCCGGCGCAATATAAAAAGTAATTTTTATCCTAGACAAATTCCCAGCCCTATTATATTCACGTGCATAGTTCGGGCAATATTTCAGTAGCGCGGGCTATTATTTATTGCCCACATTTCTCGGGCTATTTATTTAAAGGGCTATGTCAGATATGTGTGAATCTCTCGGGATCTGAAGGGGTTTTTTGCCAGATGTTTGTAAAAGTTGAAAGTTCGATAGAAGTGGTGAAGCTGTCGTTAACATTTTTTATTCAAGACAAGGAAATTCTGTGTGATTTAGGTGGATTTATTTTGCTTACAAGATGAGGTAGTGTTTGAGATTTTTGTGTAGTGACCACTTTGTCATTTGCAAAGCGGGTTTATACGTTGAAACCAATGAAATATTTCGATTAACGATCTTATTACGTAATTATTGTAATATAGTACCTACACGAAATTCGGATAACTGTAGATATCTGTCCGACTACCCCAGTCGTAGGAAGTGGGCATGACGTTATAAAGTATGTAGGAGAGAGTGGGGTACGAACAGCGGGTAATTACATTAAAATATTAATTTCACAAATTTTATTATATCTAATACGAAAGCGTATTTTTTTGTTAAGCTTACAATTTATAATTTAGAACCAATTCTTACAGTGATACGAGGAATTAAATCTGTTTCTATTAATTAATATAATATAATTAATAATGTCGGATCTGTGATGATGATGATGGAATTCAAAAAAGTATTTCACTCTTCAAAATGGGGCCAAATAACTTGGAAATGTAATCATAGTAAAAAAATCAGATTCGTAATTACTGTGTTTTGTTTTTGAAAGTTTATGACAACATGATAAACTATTGAAAGATGATCTTATATTACACTAGTTGCTGCCAGGGGCTTTACTTTTCTTTATTCTTTATTGTAAACCAAAAAAAAACTTAACCTTAATACATTGATTTGATAATCTTAAACAAAGGCGAGCTTAACTCAACAATCAGTTTTCTCCCAGCAAAACTCGCGTGACCGTGCTCGAAGTAACCTATATACTTTTCTTACTTTACTTACCTTAAAGTACAACGATAGACCAAATCCTGAAATAGTCCAGGATATGATCTACCCGAGCGAGAAGAAGTAACAAATATACATACACAATTTTCGCCTTTTTAATATTAGTGTGATATAATATATAAGCCTTCCGGGGCCTCCCTCTCCTAGAGGAGAAGCCTGAGTCCTAGCAGTGGGAACATTGTAAGGCTGAATATGCTTATGTTATACTTATAAGTGTGATAATTACCAAATAATTAATGTATCTAATTATGCAATTAATAAGAATTTCATTTTAGGCAATAATTAGTATGAGCAGAATTTCCAATATTCCTCAAGTGTTAGCAATGAGGATCAATCACATAATACCAAATCCCATTTTTACTAAGTACATCGTATGTGTAATAATTTACTGAGCATTTTATTTTTTAAATTATTAAAATCCGTCAAGAAATGGTGGATTTATTAAAGTTTTTCTGAACGGTTACTTAGAAACGCGCGCTCTCGCTGGACTATTTACGATGACGTCATCTGCCATGATCAGTGCGACGAACGGCTTGATCGTAGGGGCGTTTCAAGTGGAGCGGACAATTAAAAAATTTCTTTGTTTCCGATTTTAGTATTATTTGAGTATGTTATGTATGTCTATATTCCCGATATACGTAGGTACATAATATTTTTATCGTGTTTAGTATGATATACTATTTATTTTGAGTCATGAGGGTTTGAAGATTCGACGAACTCGTATGCGCTACTTCGAATGCCATTTCCAGCTTATGGAAGTTGAAATTAAATAAATGAAGTAATGTATTTTATTCTATAATTAATGAGGTTTTTTAACTAAATATTCTATAAAGAAAAAAAAAATATTTTGTGGAAAAAAAAATCAGTTTAATCTTTCGTTCGTCCAATATACCACAGTGTCTCAAGACGAAAGTCTATGACCAGTGCATGTTGCCAGTGATGACATATGGCTCATCCATACACACATATCGCTTACAATGGGCCTCATCAGAAGGCTATATGTCACTCGAAGGGCAACGGAAAGGCCTATGCTCGGAGTTTCCTTGCGTGATCGCGTCAGAAATGAAGATATCCGCAGGAGAACCAAGGTTACAGACATAGCCCGAAGAATCGCCAAACTTAAGTGGCAGTGGGCAGGGTACATTGCTCGCAGAACAATGATGACAAACAAAAAGATGGTCGATGGGAACGAAAGGTTCTGGAATGCGACCACGTACCGGAAGACGCAGCGTTGGAAGGACTCCCACAAGGTGGGCCGATGACCTGGTGAGGGTCGCGGGAAGCCGATGGATGCGAGACGCACAGGACCGATCATTATGGTGACATTTGGGGGAGGCCTATGTCCAAAAGAGGATGTCTTTCGGCTGAAATGATGATGATGATGGGGTTGACGCTGCCCAATCGTTTCACTGGAACAATGACCAGGCCTCTTTCCTGATAATATATCTGTGTAATGTTATAAAAAGAAGAAGAGTTTAAAACACAGCTGTATTGTTATGATATCTGACGATTTAAAATACGACACTGCAACATTTTACAACTTTCGATTTTTTTTACATCAGCTTATCTTCAAGACCAAAACATAACATAAAAAAATATATATTACTAACCCAACCTATTCCATTATAATCAAGATTTTGGAGCAGAAGTTGAAAAAAAACTGTTTTTTCTACAAAAAATTTTTTTTTTCATTATAGAATATTTAGTTAAAAACCGAAGAATGAAGAATAAAATCCATTACTTAATTTATTTAATTTCAACTTCGGAATACTGGATAATGGATAATGGCTTTCGAAGTAGCGCATCCCTGAGAGTTCGTCAAATCTTCAAACCCTCATAACTCGTAAATCATACGAAACACGACAAAAATATTATGTACGTATATCGGGAACATAGACATATATATTTATCATACTCAAATACTTATTACTAAAATCAAAAACATCGAAATTTTTTAGTTGTCCGCTTCACGTGAAATGCCCCCGCGGCCCCGTATTCATTCGCCGGTAGAGACCGATCGCGACAGATGACGTCACAGCGAGTCGAGTTCATTCTCGGGCGCGTTTCTGGAACTAATATACTAAAATTGCTGTATCTTCGTCATTTTTGGTCCGATTTAAATAATTTCTTTACAGTATTTACTGTTTTTTTTTTTGACGCTGTAAGTCTGCATACTCCACTAAAATCATGACTGATCCTCATTACCGAGTATAGCAGTAGTTATGCATCTGCTAAGCATGAGTACCTACTGATTTTGATTATTTTTTGCACACAACACATATAAACTCAGAAAACAAAGGGATAGTTAAAGCGTAAAAGCGAGCTTAACCCACTCCAGAACCCTGGATACCCAGAACTTGGGTTCGGGAAGTATGGGTTTTACAACAGGATTATTTCAGAACAATCGCGGAGTCTGCATTTATTCGATAATAAACTTGCTCCGTCTAACATGAAACAGTAAATTGTGGCAGTACTCTAGGTACATCTCTGCCTAACGCATCGGGACATGCAGGCGTGGCAGATGTTAATTATCATTATATCTAAAAGAATATTTAGATGAGCATCGGCGTTTTGTACTAGTAGGAATGCATGAGCATGATCAGCCTTATAATTTCCACCTCTCTAGTAGAGGGAATGGGCTGTAACCCACCACGCAGGCCCAGTGCGAATTTTTGATTATAAGACACTGAGGCCGGTTCCCTCACGATATTTTTCTCCACCGTGCACCGTTTCGAAAGCATGTGGTGATCAAATGACTTACACAAATTAAAGCCTGCTTGGATTTGAACTCTTCCACCCTTGGGCGGAGCGGGGAGGACGTGTCAGACTTTTACTGAATAAAAACCACTCCTAGTTCCTTCGTTGCCTTGCATTCCAGGGCCGGGTTTTCCATTCAGAAGCGAACCCATGGCCCCAGTAGGCTTCGACCCTGTTGGGCCCCTACGGTTTGCTGACATCTCCTTGAGGCGCGTGTGAAACACTACACGCCGTCGACGGCTTGGGCTCGATACGGACGATTACCTGATGGTCACCATGTCCGGTGAGAACCTGCGTCATGCGGAAGGTGAGGACACCGTGAGTTCTTTCCAGCCACATCACAAAAAGGGGACTTACCGCCATAATTATGGCGTGCCCAATCACAGTACACCAAAAGGTGTACAACATCGAATGAAGAAATACCCAAATTACGATAAAATTACTACTGTACACAAAAAGGATAACATCGTAAATTATCCTTAAACAATAAATTCTCACAACAGGAAGGTAAATACATAACTATGTAATATCCAATACCGCAGTTATGTACCTGAGTTTGTATGAGTCAGTGTATGACTAATGTATGAGATTTGTATGAGATTACTCATGTCAACGACATTCTGTACAATGTGTCATACAAGATTGCAGAATAATGAATTAAGCAATTATGTAAAGTCTCACTTTAGTCTTGTTGGTTCAGTGGTCAGAAGCTTTAGTGTTTGATTGGATTCGATCCCAGGTTTAGGATTTTCGGATACCTCTATGAGGAAATTTTTTGTATAAGCCCGTATTTTTAAAAACGCGTTGGCCCACACTAGTAATAAAAACCACTGTATTATGAATGCGTTCACGGACATTTAAACTCACATACGCAAGATGCAAGGGCTGCAGCTGAAAATCAGCGTCAGGTGGTGACCGTCCAATTTGGCATTATGTGAGCTGGGGCTCTTTTGGCATTACTCTGCAGTGTACGTTTTTTTGTTTAATATTAAGGTATTTCCGTTTTTAAAACGCAATTTTCTTTCTTTCTTTTTTCTTTCAAGACACCCAGTCCTAGAACAAACTATATGTAAACCATACAAATATTTGTACCGCGAGGGAATCGAGCCTGCGACTCGCAGCGCAGCAGCCAAACGTACCGTCGATATGAAGATACATGGATACCCAAAGGGTAGCTATGTATTGATAGATATTTACTATCTTTTGCTTAACATAGTACCTATATATTATTATGTATTCAGGTAGGCGCTCTCCGCCTAAACTAATACGGTTACCAAGTCACCATTAAATAAATTCATCACAAAGTATGATGGATTTCGTGATATGAAAGCTTTGTATACTATAAAAGGAGAAACAGGCTGACTGATATATTAACACAGAGCTGAAACTACTGGGACTAGGAGTGTGAAATTTTGCACAAGACTTCAGAACGGGCACTAAGAACGGGTTTTTGAATATTTAACTTTTGAGGGGGTGAAATAAAAGAAAAACATTCCATAGCCCAATATACTTGAAACTTAGAATAAATAATTACGGTGAATAAAAAAAAAGTTTTAATTATTCGTTTTTCAAAACTATCCCTATATAACGAATTAGGGGGTGTTAAATGTTGTATGAGAGAATCTTATTCCTTGGGTGAATTAACTTGAAACTTGGCACAAATTCTAATCTAAATGAATAATAAAAACTGTCATTATTAGTATTATTATCTAAACTATTTTAAAACTACCCTCAAAATTCTAGGTATTTCATGGATGCCTTTAGGTATTTATTTAACAATATTCAAGACTTTGTTTTGATTGTTTATGTAACTTAAATTTATACAAATATAGATAGCTAATAAAACAAACAAGTAGGTTTTACAGTTTTATTAAATATTTTATAATGATCTGTCAAATAACACTAGTCTAGATTTTTATTTTTAAAATGCTGCAGATATAATTTTTTTTTTTTTTTTATAGGTGGGAAAATCATCTTATAACAAATCCCGCTCTTGGGCGGAGCGAGAGATAGTGTCAGACTTTTACTGATATAAATATGGGTACTTATTTCGTAATAATTGATGGCTCCTTAGTTCGAATTCGATACTATAAAAATTCTATGATATTTTTCAGTTTCCAATGGTTTTCAGCTGCATCTTCAGAATTTTTTTCAAAAATTGTATGGAAAATACCCTTAGGTACATGGCACTGACAATATCAAAATTTTGAATTCATCATGTTTATCTTATTTTTAGGGTTCCGTACTTCAAAAAGGAATAAATGTAACCCTTATAGGATTTCTTTTTTGTCCGTCTTTCTGTCGGTCTCTCTGTCTGTCTGTTTGTCTGTCTGTCTATCTGTCAAGACCCTTTATATCGTGAACGCATGGAGTTATCGAATTGAAATTAAAACCGTTTATTTAAGTCTGCGGTCCCTTGAAGCTGTGAAAAAAAAGATACGGCCGTTTATGTCGCAAAAATCGTATGTTTTGACACTCTTAATGGAATTAAAATTCATAGGGTACTTCTTGTTAACCTAGAATCCTGAAATTTGGCATGAAGCAAGGTCTCAGCACACAAAACACAACAAAACACAAGAAAAACACTTTTTTTTGTGATTCGGAAAAATCTTCGTAACTCAATTCGGGAATTGAACATATCATAACTAAGTTTGTACGAAACCCTCAGTGCGCGCGTCCGACTCGCACATGCTCGGTTTTATTTTTATATTAGCGACCCAGCAGAGTTCTGATCTTGATTCACTCAGAATACCTAGCTGAAATAGTTATTTTTTTTTTATTGTGTGTTGTGGTTACTGGGGTTTTTATGTATAAAGATCCCAATAACCACTCTGTCACATTTTGGTTGTAGAATATAGTGATTAGGGTGTGAAAGCGTAACAAATAAAGTAACTCACACGCGCAATTTTTATTTTAGTTAAGATTTGTATTTGAATAGAGATCTGTTAATTGAATTATTTGATTTGCATACTTGTTCCAATATGAAAAGTTGGTGTAAATAGATATCTACCTATTTTATCGTGTTCAAGTTATGAACAACTCTTCTGTTTAAGTATAAAAAATAAACTCGTTTAGTGATGGCTTAACTGATATAACACTAATATTATTAAGACGGACAAAATTATATATTTGTGTATGTTTGTAACTCCTTCACACTCAAACGGCTGAACGGGTTTATATGAAATTTGACACACAGATAGATCATGTCCTGAAATAGCACATAGAATAGTTTTTGGCCCAACAGTATGTTCATTTGGGATAATTTCCTAGTATCACGTGAGCGTAGCTGCCCGAAGATAGTCTTATGGCGAGTATTTTGAGTTAAGCACGTCCCAAACCCTATTTTAATTCCAAATTTTGACAGATTTTCAAGCTAAAGTATAGTTTGGCCAATACTCAATTTCAAATACTTCAATCAGAAATTGGGGGTTAAAGATAACTTGTGATTTTTAGTAGATAATTACTTGAAGAATATACCTTACGAGTAAAACCAGATAGTTACCTAGGATGACTCACATAAGTAACTGTTGACAACATTATAGGCAAGTAGGTACCTTTCACGACTAATACTCAAACCATGACTCGTGAAGCGCGGAACAGTTCCCATAAGTCGTTATTCTATAACCGTTTCTAACATGAGTCACCAATAGAGAAATAGGCTTGTGTGCCTTTCTAAATCGAAACATTTTCAAATACATATGAATATATGCCTGACCGTAACGTGTTAAAATATCAAGCATGCGAGTGAGAGAGAGGGATGGACTTAAACACCATAAATAACTCCATCCCTTTAACAGTTCGGTTTAGGTCGTAAAATGGTTCGTGTTAAGGGTTCGTGGCAGGGCCTCGGCTACCTCTAGTCAGGTGTTTATTTGATACATCACATCATGTCGTCTTCGCCCATCGCCGACCTCATCGTCGCTTTTTATTAGGTGAGATAGTGGTCAAGCGTGTACCTGTAAACAAAAAAAAACGAGACTGAATAAATTAGTTCTGGACAAGCATGCTCCAACGTTTCCTATCAGGTGAGGTAACAGTCACACGTGAGCACTAAATAACAATAAAAAAACCTTACGGTTCCGTATAAACTTACCTATGAAAACAGTTCAATTCCAGAATTGAATTACGAAGATTTTCAGAATCGCAAAAAATGTTTTTTTTGTGACGTAACTACAAATTTACAGTTTTCAGATGTTTTTCCTATACTTGTGCTATGAGACCTATTTTTGTGTTTTTCATATCTCCTCCGATACTATTACATTATAAATGTAAAAGTTCCTCTACCACTTTTTTTTCGGTTGGAAAATCATCCAGTGACTTCTCTCGCTCATCGGCGGAGCGCGAGATAGTGTCAAACTTTTAGATGACAGATAGGTCGCGGGTTCAAACCCAGCCATTGAGCATTACTTTGTGTAATTTATTTCATCACCACTGCTCTCAAAACGGTGAAGGAAAACATCGTGAGGAAACCGGCATGTCCTAGAATCAAAAATTCGAAGACATATCCACCAACCCGCACTGGGCCCGCGTGGTGGATTATGGCCCATACCCTCTCCTAGAGAGGAGGCCTGAGTCCCAACAGTGGTAACATTATAAGGCCGACTATGCTATGACTATGTTAGTAATACTGATTTATTCTGGTAGTAATAACAGTAGTAATCTTGATAAATAACCGGTTAGTTAGTAACCTTCGAAGGCGCCAAGAACGACAACAATCTTATAATGAACTAGTAGCGCCATCTAGTGGTGTAGTAGCGATACTGCTTTACGATCTAAGATTGATTCAAGTCTCATATTTGGTTCAATTGTTTTTATTGTAATTCTTCTTCTTCTTTGTCCAAACCTTTCCCAGTGTAGCTGAGGTCTTGTCACCGAGTACGTCTGTTTTATTTTTATTGTAATTATTGATTTATTTAATTATTGCTTATGCCAGCAGCTTTGTCGGCGTGAATCATGTTGATTATTACTGTCGCGAAGTCGCAGCCAGCTTACAAGTAACCTAGATGTCCTTCCTTCGGTTTCAAGATTACCTACTCCGTACCAAATTTCATCAAAATTGGTTCAGCAGTTTATGCGTGAAAGTATAACAGACAGATAAAGTTACTCTCACATTTACAATAGTAAGTATGGATGGATTGATAGTATTTTCTTACACCTAAGTATATACCAAAATACCTACTTAGGTAGAAAAGTATCTATATTAGAAAACATGAAATAATATATAATATCATCTGTAATTGGGGACTAAGCCGACAAACGTTCTTGAGAGAATATTAGGTAACTTGTTGGTACAGTTAGGCTCTTACATACCTGGACGAACTAAAGACCTAAGTAAATATTCAAGTAACTATCCCTATTTCTGTCCAGCTTATGTACCTACACTTGAATCAGTAAGCCCCTTACAATGTAACATTAGGTGTTAATAACACTATCAAAACAATGAAAAGGTATTTCAGGTTGGCAACACGAAAGCTTCATAAATACCGTCAGATACGATCGCGTGGAACACAACACAAACACTGAATACCAGATAGTGGGTCCACGAACAAAACCTAGTTTATTATTTATTGTAATAATATGGGGAGCACGTCTAATAATAGTTAGCGTATAATTAATGCAAATTGCCTATTGATCGCGCGCGAGCACGCATATTTGATTACACGTACGATTGCTATTACAATTGTATCAGGCGTTCGCATTTCAAATAGAACTGAGATTTAGTGCTATTTGTTTGTTCTAATGGTCCCGCATTAGAACACAAATTAATGAACTGGATTTTAGGTGTGTTTATGTTCAATTTTGTGTTATGGGTTAGATGTGCGTTTTAAAGTTTTATTTAATAATGCAAAATATGGCAAGATCATTGAACACACACTAACTGCAAAAATGCTGTCTTTCCACGAGCATAATCTATAATTATGCTTAATGTTAGCTTAAGGGCGGAATTCAGCAATAAAACTAATAGTGTTTTAACGTTTGGCTCGCATAATCGCGTTTAGCCGCTATCACTAGAGTCACTTTTTAAAATACAACAAAAGAAAAATAGGTACAGACTACAGACTAGTGCCACTAGTGACAGCGGCTAAATGCGATTATGCGAGCCAAACGTTAAAACGTGATTAGTTTTATTGGTGAATTCCACCCTTAAGCTAACATTAAGCATAATTATAGATTATGCTCGTGGAAAGACAGCATTTTTGCAGTTAGTGTAAAAGTTTTGTTACTATTTTGGTGTACAATAAAGTTTATTCTATTCTATTTTTGGAGTACTGATGGTAATTTGGAATACTTGAATACAAATAAACAATAGTGTGCCAAGCCATAAAGACTTAATTTTGAAAAAAAAAAACTATTAAAGAATTAACAAAAATCTTATTTAAAATAGGTGTTTTTTTTCTATTTTTTTTATAGGATGAACAAGGGATTTTAAGTAATATCAGTATCTTATTTATTTATTATTTATTTAAAACTTTATGCACTAATGAAACATTGTACAAAGGCGGACTTAATGCCTTAGGTATTTTCTACCAGTCGACCTTAGGGTGGTGCAGAGACATAATATGGCAGGTGCAACTTAATAAAAGACTGACAGAGAGGAAATAAGAACAATAATAAATATATAGGTACTTAGATACATACATACAAATAAAAAAAAATATATTAAGAGAAAAACGAATACAACAAATCAAGAGAGAATCTACCAACTTCTTGCGAAAGTGTTCTCGTGCTTTCACTTTAAAGGACAACCGACTGGTTGCCGTCCTGATGTTCAGAGGGAACGCATTCCAAAGGAAGATCGCCTGGACAAAGAAAGAGGAATGGACAAACCCAGAGCGGTGTGTCGGGCATCGTAGAAGACGATTATTTGTAGATCGAAAAGTATCATATCATAATAGAGCTAGTAAAGTATCTTAAAATAATAGATGGCTACAACCCGGGAATCTTTAAGTCAAGAGTGGATAGGTTACTTCTAGGTAAGCGCGCTCCATCGTCGACCGCATCGTCGCTTTCCATCAGGTGAGATAGCGGTCAAGCGCGAACCTATCAAGAAAAAGAAAAAAAAATAGATTTTTGCATAATATGGAATGGGTACACTTTATTATATGAAACATGAATCTTAGAATAAATGTAAAGTACCTTAACTGTGTTATAAGTTTTACCTAAAAGTCTTTATTCGTTTAGCAATAATGTGTTATGTTTCATAGTACGATATATAATAAATAAATTGTTTTGTATTTACCAATAATAAATCAATTGGATATCATCGCAGTTGGCTACATACATAGATACGACAATCTGATCGAAACCAACTACTTTTATCGGCAACCTTACCTCTAAAATAACACAATAATTACTTACCTTGCATACATAATAAAACAGGTCATTACAAATTATTTTACATAGGGAATATTTAGCTTTTGTCCAGAGTTTATTACTTGCCACTTCGCCGAATCACTGAATGATATTTCGCAATAAAGTGCCAAGTGTTATGACAACTTTATCGTGATGATAAAAGGCACTACTTTGAATTACAAAAATTTTGAGGAGCTTGGTGTGGGTAGGTGTTTAATAACTGGGCAAGTGCGAGTCGGACTCGCGCACTTGAGGGTTCCGTACAAACTTGAAAGGCAAATTAAAAAAAAAAAACTACTTACTAGATCTCGTTTAAACCAATTTTCGGTATCTAAGTTTTCGGTAGTTTGTATAGTAATGTACATCATATATGGGATACACATTTTACCACTTTGGAAGTGTCTCTCGCGCAAACTATTCACTATATAAAAAAAATGATATTAGAAAACTCAATATCATTTTTGAAGTATGGGTTTGATGAAAAAAAAAATTTTGAGTTTCAGTTCTAAGTATGGGGAAACCCCAAAATTTATTGTTTATTTCTATTTTTTGTGAAAATCATAATGCGGTTCACAGAATACATCTACTTACCAAGTTTCAACAGTATAGCTCTTATAGTTTCGGAAAAAAGTGGCTGTGACATACGGACGGACAGACAGACAGACATGAAGAATCCATAAGGGTTCCGTTTTTTGCCATTTGGCTACGGAACCCTAAAAATGGTTTTGTCTGTTCGGGAAAATACAATGATTAAAATTGTATTAAAATTATTATAGCTAGCCTGTATTGTCCTACTGCTGGGCCATAAGGGTCTCCCTCCATTTTTTCCAACGTTAATGGTTCCTCGCTTTCTCATTCCAATTATTAAGGAAGACAGGTCCTCTGCCGCTGTGTACTGGCACTAGGCCCACAATGATTAAAATAATTGCACAAAAATATTTACTGTGCAAACACTTAGATGTCCCCGGAGCAGAACTTTTTCGAAGATAAATCTTTAAGTACAGCAAGGATTTACAAAAAAAAAAGAGGGTTCCTGCTTAAAGTTCTTTTAATTGCTTGTTTTATTAAAGTTTATTAATTATCCAATCATTAAAAGCATTTTTAGGGGGTAACCTGTTTCATGTTCAAGATTCTAAAGTATTCAAACGGAAGTAACGCTCTTGTGTATCGCTCGGAGGACACGGTGGAGCATACGGTGAACGAATACCCAACTTGGGTAGAGCATCGCCGTGTCCTCGTAGAGGCGCTCGGTGGCGGTCACAGAATAGTAACCTTGCGCCAGGACATGGTCCGGAGCGAGGGAAAATGGGTGGTAGTCACATCCTTCTGCGAAGCAGTCAGCGAATGAGGCGGCCGTACGCGTGATGATGACATGACATCCTCAGGCCTCCGCCTTGCAGCCATCATAGGCGTGGGCTTGCGGACGATGAGCAATGAGTATTTATTTATTTATTTATTTAAGGATCACCAACGAGTGTTACAAAATAAAAAACTTAGAAATTAAAATTGGTACACGTAACCTTGTCCTATAATGCACACTCAATTATAGGTAACCACAGCTTATGCATAAACGAGTGAACATGGCTCTAAATACTTATGAAAATATTAAATAAAAGTATTAAGCATGATATGACGCATAGAAAAAAAAAAATTAAACAATATTAGAGGTTAAATAATAAAATAAAAGTAATGTCAAAATTAAATTTTGATAGGAATGCGCATGTCAAACAAATTACGAATAAATTAAATTAAAATAAAATGTCCTGAATTAAATTACATTAAATAAATTCCAAATTAAAATCCTAGATTAAATTAGATAACTTAGATTTCACAAAACAAAATACGGTTACATGCATATAATATATATATATATATATATATATATACATATATATTAAACTATATTACATTTTTTTTCCAATTCAATGATTAATTTTATGTTGAAGTGATAAATTAAAGGTATTCCGCCTGAAAGTGTTTATACAGTTTTCTTTTAAACGACTTCAGAGTGTCGTGATTTATGTCAACGTCAGCTTTGCGGCATATAGCGTTGTACAGTTTGGTTGCTCGTACAAGAGGAGAGTTGTCACCCAGGTTCGTTTTGCGCCGAACTTGTTTGAATAAGTTGTAGGTATGGGACCGTGGTAATCTACTAGGGACATGATGTTCACTCTTGACAAAAGATCAGTATTAAGCTTGGAAGACATCACTTTATGAAGAAAGCAAAGATCCTGAACTTTTCTACGATTGGTGAGGCTTTGAAATTTGTAGTACACAATACGGTCTTTATAAGATCTCAGTTGATACGCGGTTTTATCCCGGAAGGATAAATGATTTAAAAATCTTCTTTGGACTCGCTCAATTCGCTGCTTATGAACATTGTAATGAGGTGACCATACCTGTGAGCAGTATTCTAAATTGCTACGGACCAACGTCTCATAAAGAATAATTTTGGTCTTTGGGTTGTTAAAAGGCTTGGAGGTCCTTAATACAAAGCCCAGCATTTTGTTAGCGTTAGCTATTATCTTGTCTAAATGGGCATTGTAACTCAATTTACTATCCATCACTACTCCCAGATCCCGGATACTATCAACCTCCCTAAGCGCTTTGCCTGAAATAGTATATTTTGTGTTATGAGCTTTCTTATTTCGACAAAATTTTATATGTAAACATTTGTCAAAATTTAGGCTCATCCTATTATTGTTGCACCACTCCACTAGTCTATCCAAGTCGGCCTGTAGCATATAGGAGTCTTCTATAGATTTTATAGGCAAGGTCAGTTTGAGATCATCCGCAAATAAATAAGATTGTGCATGATGAAAACAATGTATAATGCTATTAATGAAAATATTGAACAACAAAGGTCCCAGGTGGGAGCCTTATGGTACCCCAGAGGTCACACGGAAGTCTTCAGATCTCGACCCATTCAATACAACGAATGCTACACGATCACTAAGGTATGAATGAAACCATTTCAGCAGTGGACCATAGATTCCGTACTTCTCAAGTTTTTGCAATAAAAGTTGGTGGTCCACTTTATCGAACGCTTTACTGAAATCAGTGTAAACTGCGTCAACCTGAATCCGTTGGTCCACAGAGTAGCTCGCCATCCGGTTGTCCGGCAACCGTCTGGACTTAGCCTGTGGCTGAAGCCTACTGGGGCCATGGGTTTACTTCTGAAAAAGAAACTCGTGGTGTTAGAACACAAAAGGAAACTGAAGGACAAAAGTGTGGTTTTAATCAGTAAAAGTCTGACACGCCCTGCCACTCCAGCTTAGAGTGAAAGAAGTCAAATGTGTGTGTATGATTTCCCATTTTAAAAAACGTATTCAGACAAAAAAATTGTAGGCACTCCAAATATGCTGCAATTTTTCTACCTATTGATTTATTTTATATACTACTATTTTAGGTTATTTCTTAAAACCCATAGGAAATTCTTGAAAGTAAAACTACTACTTAAAATGAAATTGATACGGGTAAAATGGATTTCCTAGGAAACTGGCATTAATACGCCAGTTTTTCCCGTACCAATTTATTAAATTTAAGTACCTAAAATTTTAAACTTTACAGCGTCGAGCCTCCAATAATATTATGATTGAAACATTATTCTTCGTAGAGGAAGTCCTTGAGTAACATAGACAAAGAAGAATCGACGGAGCGTTTCCAATCCGGCTGTAAAAGGAATCAAACGATCTGCGAAGCCTTTTCCCAACCATTCCAGCTTCCAGTCTAACCGTAATTAGCTAGGTACCACTATTTCACATGGAACGACTGTTGTTTATGGTCTAGCTCTGTTCTGTCACCAGCTTGATAAGGAAGGAAGTGGAAAATAGGTTTTCTTATTCTTCCCTTGTTTTTTTTCTTATCAAAACAGTTACGGTCGAGGCTCGTTGAACACCATTATGCTGCCTCAGTGCTTTCCTGGTGGTCGCCACTCTTGTTTCTGGTTCTCAGTAGTTGTAATGTTTGGGAATAGTGAGGTGAGTTTATCACAAAAAAAGAAATACCTAATCTGTTGAAAAAGACAAATAAACCGCTGTCTCTTTTAACAGAGCGTTTTTTACGATGGTTTTAAATTACTCAATCCATTCTCTTTGTTTCTCTATTTTTAATAACTGGGGCCAAAATTCTCTTACGTAAAGTTAATTTATAATCTAGATAAAATTTAGGTGACTCCACCGAACATAAAAACTAGGGACCGAGAAATTTTTAGACTTTAATTTATTTTTAGGTAGAAAAAACTGGTACTTAACCTGACTGTCTAGCCCAGGACCTTCCAATAACACTGTAAACAGAGCTATTGAACTTCCTACCCTTGAAAAAAGACAAACGGTTCTGTCTTCCTCCAAATATAATTATATACTTTGGTTCCACTTTTTCGTTTCCGATATAAATAAAACAAATATTTATGTTTGACCAGACAAAAATATTTTTGTCGTATTCTGAAAGGAGACAATTTTTTTTGTTTGGGGAATAGGCCCACCACAAATTGTGGCGTATAGCAATGAAATGCACGTTAGTTTATTCCCTTTAATCTCTAGATTACATTGGTAATATTAGCAAAACTATATGTAACTGGAGTAGATACCGTTAAGAGAGTGTGGAGTTCCGTAATAACCTAAAATCTCACAAGAGCAATTGTCTAATGAGTGGATAGGTCTCCTTGGTATTTTAAGTTAAAATAGTGCACTGTTCAATAATATACAGTATAAAACAAAGTCACGTCTGTACTACGTGACAGACTTTGATGTGATTTACACGATTTGATAGACTTATTCATGAAAATGCGTAGATGTATTCATTTCGAAATAGCGCGGCTTTTGCCGGCCATTGACTGTAAGTAGATATAAAATAATAAGGTGATGTGTTTTATGCTGGTTGTGTAAGGAGAAAAAAAAACCACATTATAGGTACATCACAAGTATTTATTACTGTTCATCATCATCATTTTCAAAGTCATCTCTTAAAAGCAGTATTTCATCTAAAAAAGATGCAGGTGGCTCAACCTCACCTTGATGCCGCGCCCAAGATAAAAACCACACTATACACATCACATATGCACAGTAGCCAACAGTGCGTCTGCCCACTAAACAATTACAACAGTCTCCAGCAAAAGCAGTATTCAACATTCCGTTGAAATCGTGCTGCACAATTGATACAACGGCTTTGTGGATTATGCATGTATCTACAGATGCCATTTTCATAAAATCTTTCGAATAAAAATATGAAAAGAACAGAAGAAACATGCAACTATCTAGTAATCGGAAACAATAATAATGTTGTCTGTAGCGGTGGGCGTTTCAACGACGAACAGTTTTCAAAGACCGTTTTTTGTTCTGCAACGTAACAACCGTTTTCCATCCTGCGACCAAACAGTCTTCGTTGCACAAACCAGTCTTCGAATATTATATTATACTATATGCGAATTGTTATCTTACTGTTAAGAAAATAAGGTCGAAAATCCATTGCTTCAACTATCACACTCGTCGCGTTGTAGTTTTTAAAACCAGTTATTGCAATGAAAAATTAATTTTATGTTTATAGTCATAAAGTTCATTTTTCATTGTAATAACTGGTTTTGAAACGACGACGCGACGAGTACAGAATTTATTACCGTCCTCAAACTAGTTACGACAACGAACGTTTTCTGCAACTACTTCACTCAACGATAGTTTCGTCTTCAAACCAGTTGCGACGACGACCGTTTTCTGCAACCGTTTTTGTCGTCGCCAAAACGGTTACGTCTCGTCCGTCTAAAATTCAACAACGACCCACCACTAGTTGTCTGTCAGTGTCAAACTGATTGAAACTGGACCACAGAGCATCTGCAACGGGCTATTAATTACGTTTCGTTCCACGGTGATTTTTAAAGTACGTTACTTGATATTTGTGTTAACCGTTAATAACAGCATTAAAAACAAGTTCGCTGTACCAATTAATTATTATCTCTTGAAACGCATTTAAATCCGATGTCACCGCTGCGCACTGTAGTAACATATTTTTTTTCACGTTAAAATAAACATGAAAACGCTCCTAAACAAGCATTTTTTGCCGTAACACTTTTTTTACTATTATTTCATTATTCCGGTTAGATTTCTATATAATTTTTGGTCTGTTAATTATAATAAGATGATCGCTTTTTCCATGTGTAATATGATTAATAAACGTAACCGTTTAATAGTGGGCCCAAAAAAAATTGTCTCCTTTCTTTTAAAGAAATGATTTTGACATTTAAGATTATTTTACTATTCATTGCTGCATTGCAATGACGTTCTATAAACCAGTCTAATCAAAGCAAGCAGTGTAGATAAAAGTAAAATATATTCATAAAGTTTAAAAACTGAAACAGCATCCCGGTACATCTGTAGTTTTCAATTCAGCGCCGACGTTTAAGTTTGGAATCTGAAAAAGTTTTTTTCAAATTCCGAACGTCGAGCATTTGCTTTGAAATCAGATTCATGATTGGCGCGACTTTCTGCGGGCGAATGAAAAAACTTTCGTTCGATAATCAAATTCCGAATGAATTTAAAATATTTTGTTGTGCGGCCTTTTTTAACCGATACCGTAGTATAGATGGATAGGCGAGGAAAAACCTATCAATGGATCACTTAATTTTCCTAGCCTGGCTAGACAGCAGACAAGTTTTATCTAGTGGAGAAGGGCTACAAGAGCTAGTTAGTATATTATATTGGTACATTCAAAAAGCAAGACATGTGTCTTTGCTGAAGAATTTTAGATCAATTTCTGCTTTTGCATCGGAGCCATTGGTATAACGTTCCGAAATACGTAAAGCCGAAAGACGTCCACTGTTGGACATAGGCCTCCCCCAAGTGTCGCCACAATGACCGGTCCTGTGCGTCTCGCATCCATCGGATTCCCGCAACCCTCACCAGGCCATCGGTCCACCTTGTGAGAGGCCTGTCAATGCTACATCTTCCAGTACGTGGTCACCATTCCAGAACCTTTCGGCCCCAATGGCCATCCGTTCTACAAGCAATGTTCTGTCCTGTCCTGCCCATTGCCACTTAAGTTTGGCGATTCTTCGTGCTATGTCTCCTGCGGATATCCTCATTCCTGATTTGATCACGCAAGGAAACTCCGAGCATAGCCCTTTCCATTGCCCTTGGGTGACTTTAAGTCTTCTTATGAGGCCCATTGTAAGCGACCACGTTTCGGAGCCATATGTCATCACTGGCAACACACACTGGTCATAGACTTTCGTCTTGAAACAATGTGGTATATTTCGGGTGTGTCTGCTGTCGGGTATTTACTGTACATTTAATAGGTCAATCATGTGCGCTCTGTGCTTGGTATTTTTCAACCAAAGTTAAATATGCAAGTCGCATAACCAGAGCTGCTTACACTGCGAATCAGTCAGAACAGTCAAGAAATGCGGTCGCTGTGTTCAAAATCGACTAGATAGCATCATTATTTAAACTACTGCAGATCCGGGATCTCTTTTTTACAACACATTTCTGGTATTTGCAAATGCTGGCCAGTCCTCCGGTCGACTGAGCTATCGAGTTGGTCCTGACATCTTTGCCTTGGTCTGCCACGATGTCATCTGACATTTGTCGTGCACAAAACTTTTTACATAAAAAAATAACCGACTTCAATAAAAAAAAAAACACTAAAAGGATCAAAATAACTTTAATTTCGGAAGTCGGTGTTTCTCGGTATTGTTTGTTTCTTATTTAACACCGATTTCCGAAATTAAAGTTATTTTGATCCTTTTAGTTTTTTTTAGTGAAGTCGGTTTTTTTTTTGTAAAAAGTTTTTATTTTACACTTTTTAGTTGCGAACCACTTAGAAACAGAGTGCCTATTTCTCATGACGATTCCAATTAACCCAAAACACTGCAAGGTTACATTTTTGTTTGGGGTCGAATCCGAGCCATACTACACCAGGTCAGGAGTGAGCCAGGGCAGTAATTTGGGTCCTCTTGAATTTATTTTAACGGTAAATGACTTACCAGATGTAGTCAAACATAGTTTATGTTTATTGTTTGCAGATGACCTCAAATTGCTGCTTGAGGTCAAAGATGAGTCGGACTGTGAGCGTTTGCAGGAAGACATAGACAGAGTGGTTGAGTGGAGTCATAACAACAAACTCTATTTCAACACAGCGAAATGCTCAATTATGTCATTTACGCGCGCAAAGACTGCCATAGCCTACGAATACCAAGTAGAGGAAGTGCCAATCCAGCGAGTGTCTCAAGTACGAGATCTAGGAGTACTATTTACACCAGATCTAACATTCCGGGATCATATAGTTAAGATTTGCAAGAAAGCGTACAGAAACCTCGGTTTCGTGTTGAGACAGTCGCAGGGATTCACTAATATTACCACGCTCAGGGTACTGTATGACGCCTTGGTAAGGAGTCATTTGGAACACAGTGCGGTGATTTGGGCTCCTCATGAAGCGAAATACAGTGTCATGCTGGAGCGAGTACAAAATAAATTCACAAGACACTTGTATTTCAAACTTTATGGGGTTTACCCGTTTTACCCACTGATGTATCCTACACTGTTTGTACTGGGTATGGTGGGGTACAACGAACTCAGAGTGCGCCGGGAATTTACACTCGCGGCGTATGCTGTAAAGCTCTTGCGTGGAGTAGCGCACAATCCGGGTGTGCTGCTGCACCTGAAGCTGTGCGTGCCAGACCGATACGTGTGGAGGCGGCGGCGGCCGCCATTGCTGGCCGTACCTGCTGCCAGAACCAACCTACTGTCAAAAGCACCCCTCACCCGCACAATATGTGTACTAAATGAAGTGCATGAGAGGATGGACCTATTTTCGAGCCATGAGAGTGAAATCGCAAGAGTTTTATTAAATTTTATTAGTTCTAGTTAAATATTTGTTACTGTATGTACTAAGTCTGATTTTATATTGTATTTACATATAGGTTAACGTTAAGTTTTTTATTTATTTTTTATGTACTTCTTTTATTTTTTATAGTTAGTAGTATTGTAATAGAGTTTAGTGTTATTTTAGCTTTTTAGGATGTTAGTGTAAGATTATGACTTTTTTCAATTATTATATTTTTTTTCGGTTTGGAAACCACTATTGTATTAGGTTCCGCCTGTGAAGATAGTGTGTGTATATTTAATAATAAATAAAATAAATAAAAAAAAAAATTTTATTAGAAAGTTCCTGTGTCTGCCTTCCGCCTTCCGGCTCCATCACCAGATCAATTTGATAGTACCTTATAGCCAAATTGCATCTTATGACAATTCTAATAAGCCCAAACACGGCTAGGATACATTGATTAATTACGGAGTTCCAGTGCCTACCTTCCGGCTCCATCATCATCATCAGATCACTTCGATGATACCATTTTCAACGTTTTCAATTCAATTCAGAACCATTCATTTATTTGTATTGTCATAGTCACTTAACTATCTTCATTGTGATATCAGTGTGAGTATGAAGTTCCGTTGACCATTTCTGGTCTTCTTCATCAGTTCCACTTCATCAAATGTTACTTTTTGACTGTAAACGCTTAAGTTCTCGATGAAAATACCAAAATCACTATATAGTTGCCTATAATATTTGAGGAGTTCCCTCGATTCCTCATGGATTCTATCATCAGAACTGGATTTTGAAAAAAATCGGACCAATTTGGAAGCATATCCTATAAAGGGAAAAAAAATTGCAAATCGGTCCATAAATGACAGAGTTCTGAGGTAGCATAAAAAAAATGATAAAAAAAAAATACAACCGAATTGAATAACCTCTTCCTTTTTTTTTTGAAGTCGGTTAAAAACTTAAATGTGATCCGCGTTGGGTACGCTATAATCATGGCGGTAAGTCCTCTGAAGACATGGTGGAGCGTACCGTGAAGGTGCTTGGGCGGAGCACCGCCGTGTCCTTGTGGAGGCAATCGGCGGGGGCAACCTCTCGCGCATGCATGGCCGCCTCCTTCTGTGAAGCAGTAATGTAAGCGAAAAAAATAAATAGTGTAGGAGACAGTCGCACACGTGAAGGAATGTACATCCACACATCCTCCCGCACCCTCCTAGTGCGTGAAAAGTCATTGGAAAATTTTCTAACTTAAAAAAAGGATCCCCTTAATTCATTATTATATTCAAGGGAGAGAATCCTTGCACAGTTTAGAGTTAAGTCAATATGACGTCACAACCCCATTCTATGTAAGATCGCGGCAATAAGCCAGGACTTCCGGCGGATGATCATCCATTACTCTCACCTCTCCTGGGATCTGTCAGATAACACACTGTCTGCTAGATAGTTCTCAACTAACTACTCGTATATGCATGTACTTACTTGAGAATATTGTAAAAGATTGAATAATATAGATATGTAGTTGTAATGTAGTTGATAAAGAGAGAATGTGACTTAAAATGTATGGAAGATATATTCAAGGGTCTGATTTTTTGTAATAATAAAGCTTCAGATACACAAGGAAACGGTTTTTAAAACCCAGAAAAAATGTTTGCGAACGCATTTGCATTCTACTGATAGTTGTAAACCAATATTTAAACAACTAATCAATCAATCTATCATTTTATTTGCATAATATGGGTTTACAAAGATGTTTGGACAGGTACAGTTTCACCATATTCAGCTTATGTTCGCAAGCAAATGTATAAAAAATGTCATATGATATTATGGTTATGTCTTTAAAATATATTGATTTATAAGCTTTTTACAAAAAAAACAACCGACTTCAAAGTAAAAAAAAACACTGAAAAGTGCAAAATAACTTTAATTTCGGAAGTCGGTGTTTCTATATTAGTTTTGTCTCTTCGTTATTTAACACCGACTTCCGAAATTAAAGTTATTTTGCACTTTTCAGTGTTTTTTTTTTACTTTGAAGTCGGTTGTATTTTTTTTGTAAAAAGCTTTTATTTTACACTTTTTAGATATGGTACCACTACTAAAAAGTACCCCTCAGCCAAACTTAAATACCTTATAGCCAGAGTGCATCTCATGACAATTCTAATAATCCCAAACACGGTTAGATTACATTAATTTATTACAGAGTTCCGGTGCCTAACTTCAGGCTTCATCATCAGTTCAGTTCGATATATTCCCCCTCTACTTTCAGTCAGTCATCAACTACACGTATAAACATAGCAATTTTACTTGTTACGACGGTTCTGCTGTGATCCTATGAGGAGTTCTGTTCCATATCTTCGAAGTTCATGATCAGATCATAACAATATTTCTATGGTACCAACTCGGAAGCATAACCTTTCAATCAAAAAAAAAAAATTTCAAAATCGGTCCACAATTGACCGAGAAACCGGTGAACATACATAAAAAAATAAAATAAAAAACATACATTCAACCGAACATATAACCTCCTCCTTTTTGAAGTCGGTTAAAAAGTCAATCGAAATAAACAATTATTAATAAAAAATTATTAATAAGATTACAAAAAGTCAGGTGGTACATCATGATTATAATAAATTAAAAGTCAAATTAAATAAAGTTCAAATAAAATACGTCAAAAAAAAAAACTAAACTTGTTAACTTTACCGTCTATGTACATCTATGAAATGGGAGAATTTGTTCGTACCTACTAATCTCCATCTATTTGAAACTACGCCTACGCTCTCGACGTCATCAGAACACTATTCGAGTCGGTTCTCATAAAACAGATTTTTTTCGCTAAAAGTCTACTTGGTATGGCCTTCAAAATATATATAATAATATTATATACCAATGCCACTCAGCACTGGAAATAGTCACAGTGCCGAAACGAAACACTGTGACACTACAGTGGATCAAAGGACATAGCGGCTCTCACTGGGCAACGACGCGGCGGACGAACTGGCCAGTAGAGGATCTGGAGCAATGGACTTCGGGCCCGAACCAATTGTGCCGGTCTCCTTTGGTCAGCTTTTTTTTTTTTTTTTTAGGTGGGAAAATCATCTTATGACAAATCTCGCTCTTGGGCGGAACGAGAGATAGTGTCAGACTTTTACTGACTAAAAACCCACTCCTGTTCCTTCGTTGCCTTCGTCCCAGGGCCCCGGTTTCGTTTTCACACTACCCATGGCCCCAGTAGGCTTCGACCCTGCTGGGCCCCTACGATTTGCTGACATCTCCCTGAGGCGCGCGCGGAACAATACGCGCCGTCGACGACTTGGGCTCGGTCCGGATGGTTACCGGACGGTCGGACGGCGGGCCACCCATTGCCCGCCTTCCGCAAGCCCGCGCCTACGGTGGCCGGAAATCAGGATCGGAATCCCGGCGGCGGCTGGGGCGTGAGGACCGTTGCCGTTGCCTCACGCGATCGGCCGCCTCCTTTGCCAGCATTACTGCTTCGCAGAAGGAGGCGACCGCCTGCCACTCCTCCTCGCTCCGGACCATGGCCTGTACCAAGGCCCGGCGCGAGAGATCGCCGCCGCCGATCGCCCCCACGAGGACACGGCGTTGCTCTTCCCAAGCGGGGCACACCTCCACCGTGTGCTCTACCGTGTCCTCCGGGCGGTCCACACAGTGGCGACACCCGGGCGTCTCTTCCGCACGAATCCAGTGCAGGAACTTCCCGAACTTCCCGTGTTCGGTGAGAACCTGCGTCATGCGGAAGGTGAGGACGCCGTGAGGTCTTTCCAACCACGCCTCAAAGAAGGGACTTACCGCCATAATTGTGGCGTGCCCAGCACTGGGTCGCGACAGTCGCTGTCGCCATTTCTCCATGAGATCCCGCCGGAGCTCTGTCCGCCATGCTGCGACTTGTCGCGGCAGCGGAGTTTCACCCCGGCGTTGCATCTCCATGCGCAGATCGTGCATGTGAGCAAGGCCTGTTGCTACCAGATCCCATGGTGGCTGTCCAGCAAGGAGGCTCGCCGCTTCGCGGGAAATCGTCCGGTATCCTCGCACCATCCGTATGGCCATGACCCTCTGGCATGCGTTCAGCCGGGCCGTCGGCTGCTTCCGCAGCGCCGGCGCCCATATCGGTGCGCCATAAAGGGCCATGGACCGAACGATTCCCGCGTAGTCTCCTTTGGTCAGCTGCGTATTTGGCTACGTGAACACACGCATATACAAGCAGAGCGCTGGTACCCTCGACACCAGGATGCAGGCAGGCCAAGGAGGCCCTGCCACATCTCAATAAAGCCTTCACCAAAAAACTCATAAGACTGGACAGAGGCGGCCTGCGCCTGGTGACGGGGACCATCACCGGACACTGCACACTGAATAAGCACCTCCACACAATAGGCATCACAGACAGTCCCCTGTGCAGAGCATGTTTGGAGGGGGAGGAGACAATTGCACATGTGCTCCTAGACTGCACAGGTGTCACTGAAATACGCACACAAACCTTAGGATCCCCGAACTCCCTTATTGATGCCCTGAAAAACCTAAGAGGATACTAATCTGTTTTTGGATAGAGGTGGGCTGGTTGGAATGAGCCCACCTAAGGTTATGGCCGCCATGGCCCACGTACAATGGTCCACATAGGACTAAGTGCGGAAACCTAAATAGATAGAATAGAATAGGATACCAATAGCTATTAAAATAAAGAGTGTCTAGGTTCCTATATGAGGTTTGTTTAGGTTTCTTTTGGTTAGATGTTATTATTCAATAATAGAGTTTATTGCTGATAAACAGGGGTATGAAGATCCGATATTCTAAATAGTTAGTAATGTTTGCGATTTTTTTTTTTTATTGATAGGCTCGCGTTTGACCACCATCTGATAATAATAATTTATTAATCCATGACATAATTTTAATAATTATTGTGGTTATTTAATTTGATTTAATTTTGGTGTATGCCATTTGACATATTCGCATTTTATTTCTTTTTTTCAGTTGTTTTTTTTTTTCAAATTGACTTGATATTTGTAATTTTTATTTTATATGCTTGTCTTTCTGCCTTAATTTTGTACGCCATTATTTTGGTACTTTGCACTTATTTTTAGAGTACCGTACCCCAAAAGGAAAAACAGAACCCTTATATGACACTCACACTTTGTAGTCCGTCTGTCTGTCTGTCAAGACCCTTTATTTTGGGAACGCGTAGAGGTATCGAGTTGAAATTAATACCATATAATCAGGTCTGTGGTCCCTTGAAGGTGTGAAAAAATCAAACTTCTAAGTTAACGAAAACAGAAAACAGATACGGCCGTTTATGTCACAAAAAATGTATATTTAGACCATAGATATAAATGCCGCAACTTGTCCCCCAAAATTTTGCAAAGCATTCACGTAACGCGAGGCATATACGCATATTATATCCAGCACTAGTACACTCCACTTAAAACTCTAGTACACTAGTAGTACTAATAGTGTATAGCACTAGATTACCTATAACAATCATAAAAAAAAATTGTTAGACAATTTGACAGCGTTGCGCGTCATGATGGGGGACCTATCCCTTATTGTAGATATCTGAGAAATATGACGTAAAAATAGTAGCAGTGTCATGATGTCGCATACCTAAGTAACATAATCAGTCCTCAATTTATATTCCTACAGCTAGCACCTATTTTAGTGCGGGTGGGATAATGTCACCTGTATACGAATGACTGACGTGGCAGTTTCCACCATTTTGAGGAAAATAAACATATTAAAGTGCATTCTGGAAATGTCTAATAGGATACCCATATCTAAATATGAAATATGGATACCCATATATAGACCAAATACAGCCAATTAGATACCAATACTTCATTTCGGGCAACTAGCGCAACCAATGTAGGATCCGATTTTGGCAAGAGTACAAACCTGGTTACCAGGTTGGTTGGCTTGCTTACGTATATTACACAAACTCACCAAAATCTCTTTAAACTCACTAGCAGTATAATTACATGTACAACAAACAGTCAACGGGGCCAACCTGTAGTTCGAGAGAGCGCGTAACTTTGTCCTAAGTTAGCGTAGCTGAGCTACTCACTACTTGCGCCCACTTAGAGCTAGCAGCACGAACTCGGTGCATTATTGAAATGTACTAGTTCCGGTTAAATGAAGTTTATTTGTAGATGAGCTACCTTTGCATTAAAATGTTAGAAAGGGACAAACTTAGACTTTATTACTGATGTTCTAAAGGTCATGTGCATAGTTCTCACAATTGATCGTGTGTAGAGTACTGTAGCCAATGGGCTGGTGCTGCAAAATGCAAACTAGCAGCTTTGGACTCATTGGAAAGGCGCGTGAAGAGGCTAATTAGTGATCCAGATTTGGTTAACATCAATATACAAGGCTTGGAGGACAGTCGTAGGGTAGCCAGTCTTTCGGTATTTTACGAGATGCATATTGGAGAGTGTGCGCAGGAACTATATGACTTGACTAGCGGTTGCCCGCAACTTCGTCCGTGTCAGGTTTGTAAAAATGCGCAAACGTAATTACTAATTCTGAGCTTGTGATTGATGCCGAAAGCATCTAATTCATTTATTTTACTTTCACATAAAACGGTTAAAGGCCAAAACGAAAATTATATGACTTGATTCCGACATCAGCTGTCTACCATCGGGAAACCCGACGAATGTTGAGTGTTGTTGACACCTCTACGGTCTGGACTAAGCGTTTCGCCTCGTCACTTATACCGGGTACATTGAAGAACGGGAACAATTTGCCAGCTACGGTCTTCCCGTCCGATAAAAATTTAGTTTTCTTCAAGGCTAGAGTGAACAGGTTCATAAACTAGTGCAATGCACCATCAACGATTGCATCTCTGCTTACCGTCAGGTGGGATCGCAGTCAAGCAATACATAGTTTATAATCTTTAAAAAAAAAACAGCCGGCGTGTATGACCAGATGTGTGAATATAAATAAAGTAGGTGAGGATCATAGCAGGCTAGATAGACGTACTTAAACTAGGTTCCAGTCTAGTTTATGTAAGTCTATCTAGCCTATATTGTCCCACTGCTGGGCAAATGTCTCCCTGTACCTTGTCCACACGTTCAAATCTGTCTGTTGTCAACGCGAGCGAGTTCTTTCGGTAAGCATCGAGCTCATTCTGTTATCTGCCTATAACTACCTATAAAATAATCAACTTTATAATGTTTTTACTTCTGGAAACCCAGCCTTCTATTCTAGGAGAGGACCATGTAACAAGGCGTTTTTGTAAACATAAAGTAATATTTTTAAATTATAGAATAATTAAGGAAACCCTGGGTTCTGGAATGCAAGACAAAGAAGGAATATAGGAGTGGGTTTTAGTCAGTAAAAGTCTGACACACCCTCCGCTCCACCCTAGAGCACAAAAACTCATTGGATGATTCCCAACTTAAAAAAAACATATGCAGTTTTATGAAACTTTCAGCTTTCCAACGTAGGTGGACCATCTATCGTTATAGTAAACTATGTTTTTTTGAATCTACTTCGTCCATTTATAGAACTTTTTCTTCTAGCCAATACTGTCTCACAGAACTTAATAAGATGCCTCTGCCAAGTTCTTCGTCTATATAACTAGGTAACATTAAAAATCTACGTGCAAACTATAAAGTAGAACACGTTTTTCTGCAAAAACGGGCAACTTTTCTTTAATACCCACATATTCACATTTCTATGTGAACTCCCCCGAGTGAGAGAAAATGGAGCAGTAACATCCTGACCTGGATGTAATCCTTTGTCTTTAATATTGTGCTTTGGAAATTTAACTAGTTAAAATTCGATTCAGAAACCAAAGGTTTGATAACAGCGACTCCAAAAATGTATGGGATTGACATGGGGTACCAAAATGTTTGGGATTGACATTTGCTACCACAATATGTAGGGCTGACATAGGCTACCAAAATGTGTGAGATTGACATGGGCTACCAAAATGTATGGGATTGACATGAGCCACAAAAATGTATGGGATTGGCATGGGGTACCAAAATGTATGGGATTGACACGCGCTGCTAAAATTTATCGATAGATCTTTATCACTGTTAGAAGGCTACTTGTCAAGAGTATAAGTTATTCAATTGTGAATGCAGCAAAACTTCTATTTTGCCACCGCACTGTTGCTTCGTTCGCGGCTTACTGCAGAAATGTTAAAATGACTATACCTCAGCCCAACAGACTATACATAGACCGTATCATAATGAAGAAAATATCAAGTGAGTGGGTCGAAGATTCTAGAGTTTCTAATCCGAACGTGAAAAACAAAAAAGACTCACGATAACCCATACCAATTCCATATTTATTACAGTAATAAATCAAACGTAAAATCTCAATTTAAAGTTTTTTTCCTTCACACCTGAATTCTCTATCAGCGTAAAACTTCCTAGGATACCTTTCTTTACACATTCAATAAAGTTGATAAGGTTGCTGAAATCCGTTGCGACAGTGAGTAGGGTCCGGCAGGGTATCCCCGGGTATTGCCGGGTAATGCCGGGTATGGCCAATTTTTACGTGATAACAGCTTTAAACGGTTTTATATAAGTTTCTTACCTTACCTGAATGTATGGATAGATGTGGTTTAATCGAACCCTATTTGAATTCTTCTGAGATACGATTGGGTCTGCTCTGCTACCATCTTTTGGACGGATCTGCCTAATACCAGCTTGATGCACCTGAGTCAATTGAGAAGCGAGCCAAGAATATCATCGATAATGATACAGTCGTTGAGTTGAAGCTTCAAAGTCTTAAGCATCGACGCCGAATTGCTAGCCTGTCGGTTTTCTATTGGTTGCATTTCGGGGAGTGTGCATCGGAATTGCATAACTTAATTCTGCCAAACCCGTTCCATAATTGAACCACAAGAGGTACGGCGATGCGTCAGCGGTACATGGTAGACATCACACTCGTATGCAATAAACGTTTTGAGAACATATTTATTGTGTGTACAGCTAAGGACTGGAATTTCCTGCTGGAGTCAGTGTTTCCTGATAGTTACAAATAGAGGGACTTTAAGGCAAGATTCAACATCGTTCCTGCCCTTATCCCATTTTATTTGGGTAAAGTGTTACACGTTTTTTTCATCCATTCTGTTCTGTCACCCATCACGCTATCACTAAGGCAACAGTGAATTGGCTAATTTTAGCCAAGCGTGCTTCATCGTCGACCACGTCATCGCTTAATCAGGTGAGATAGTGGTCAAGCGCGAGCCTACCAATAATAATAATAAAACATTGAATGCTTCTGCAGAGAGGTGAGGTGTGTTGTACCTGCCTTGTCGCAGGTACAATAAACTTATATAAAATAAAGTGACTAGAATAATTTTTCAATCTCGTCAATTTGCCTGCTGCGGTCTTCTCGTCCGATTATGATTTAGGTTTTTATAAGGCTACAGTGAATAATTATTGGCTGGAAATAAAACACGGCGTCCTTACCTTACGTATGACGCAGGTCCTTACCAGACATGGGTAGTTTGGATGGTTCCTGCATCGGCGGCAACGACCTGTCGCGCCAGGCCTTGGTACAGGCCATGATCCGGAGCGAGGAGGAGTGGCAGTCAGTCGCCTCCTTCTGCGAAGTAATAATGTTAGCAAAGGAGGCGGCCGCATGCGCGAAGGAACAGCTCTCACGCCGATACCGATTTCCAGTCTCCGTAGGCGCGGGCTTGCGGACGGCGAGCAATGGGTAGCTCGCCGTCGGACCAAGCCCAAGTCGTCGTCGGCGAGTAGTGTTCCACGCGCACCTCAAGGAGATGTCAGCAAAATCGTAGGGGCCCAGCAGGGTCGAAATCTACTGGGGCCATGGGTTGAGCGAAAGAGAACCCTGGGGCCCTGGAACGAAGGCAAAGAAGGAACAGGAATGAGTTTTAGTCAGTAAAAATCTGACACGAAAGGGTGTGAAATGTCATTGGATGATTTTCTACCTAAAACAAAAGTCAAGCACTATGCATATTGTATATCGTCGCGTCTTAATAATTGTCCTTGATAAATGTTTTTTTTTTTTTTTGTAAATAGGTTTAAAAACAACACTTTTACACGTCAATTTTTTTTTTCGTCATTTTTAAACTAGATGAGGCCGGTGTTTCCTAGCTGACTACCCTGAGAAGAAACACTGAAACAAACTCGGGGGTCAAAGTCTCTTTTAAAGATATATATTCCATACAATAAATATGTAATGGTCAAATCACATGAGAACCATGCAGATTTGTCTGAAATGGTCTTTTGAAGAAAGAACCTTACAGATTTGAGTAGACCTGTCCAGTCAGTGCAAACATTTGTCAGTAGTCAAGCTCAACTCAGGACTACTAAGGAGCTCAACAATTTGACGAAGAATACCAAGGAAAGGACATTTGGGTAGGCCGCAGAAAATACTCAAATTGCTAGACATACGTTAAAATTACTGAAAAGGAAAAAAAAAGCAATCAACATAGTCCTCACGTTCACAATAATAAAAGGAAAAATATTGTTTACAAAATGTAACACTTAGCAAAGTAAACATTGATGTCAAAAATTAATAGATAAAAAAAAAGTCAAATTGCAAAATAAAAATAATCTACTATATCAAATTGTAATAAATAATAATAATAAAAAGCAAAATTGAAATTAAAAACAAAAGAGAAAAATAAATAATAATAAGACAACAGTTGTAGTGCGTACTGGACCAGGTCAATCCCAAGCCTTTTGGTGCTCAACATAGTCCTTTATAGTGTAAAAAGCCTTTTGGCAAAGTTTTCGCTTTACAAATAATTTGAATTTACGAGTATTAAGGCTTAGTTGTTGAATATGACTAGGAAGTTTATTATAGAAGTGGCATTGGCATCTAAATGAGCCTCCTATTTTTTTCAGGCTGGTCGTAGGAACCACAAATTTGTGTTTGTTCCTAGTATTAAAATTATGAACATCACTGTATTTTTTAAACATGTTTATAGAAGATCTTTCAATTTACTCTTTCAATTTAAGAAAATTAAGATAATATATTGAAAATTAAAACTACGGATTATTAATTTTCAGTCTTGCGTCGCACGCGCCGTCGATTGGTCGCGCTGTGTGTTGCTCGTCTGCTCGGGTTTTAGACGTCGTTGTGTAAACAATGGCTACTAATATTGTAAAATGTGCTAGTTGCAATGTCGTCATAAATGAGACATTGGCATTTATCTGCAATAAACTGGACGTGATGGACGAGCAAAGTATCGCCCGCATTTGTGTCAGTGCATTTTCGGAAAGTGAAATTTTGAACGCTAAAAACTTGCTGTATGAATCTATTCCAACAGCAAAGCGCAAGAAGATAAGAAAAAGGCAGGGGAAAACGTTGCGTGACATAGACGATATTGTCTGCCTTTTAAAGGAAACAGATCCCGAAGAAATCCCTATTTTTGTCGCAAGGGATTTACAGAAACTACCCCCCATTTTGTTTGACCATGTTGATGTGACAAGACTTCTCAAAGATCTGTTACAGTTGCGAAGCGAGATGGATCGTATCTCTGAGGAGTACGCTACAGTGACTCAAGTTAAGGACCTAGCAGTAGAATTGGAAGCCCTTAAGAATGCGTCGATTGTAAACAATGTTTCTCGAAACATTAACATGAAACGGGGTGCTTGTGCATTGTCGAGCTTTGAGCACGAAAGTGGGCCAATGGGTTTATCACCCTTATGTGGCGTGGATGAATCGACAGAAAAACTGCATACGACAAGGCCCTTGAAAAAACCATTTAATAATTCGTCAGATGTGGGTAGTGCGGAAAAAGCACTGCGCGTAAGAGTGAACGGAACGTCGCCTGCGTGTGGGAAGTTATCAGCTGATCGCGCTCTGTCTAGTGCGATGGTGAGTCACACAACGTTGCCGACCTCTGCGGTAAACTGTACGCAAAGTTCTTATCAGCAAACCGGTCAACAAATAAACGTCGAAAATAGAAAGAGTTTTTCTGTTATTGTCCAGGATGGAGTTTCTAAATCACAGTCCAAAAAGCCAATGTCTAGTGAGGAATGGACGTTGGTACAGAAAAAGAAACATAGATTGAGAAACCGTTTAGTAGGAAATACAGGAAAAGCTATCGTTGAGTCAGATAATAATTTCAAGGCTGCTAGTACTCAAGTTCCGATCTATGTTTACAATGTATCTAAAGAGACTTCTGAGAATGATATAAAATCTTATTTACTCAAGAAAACGAATTTAGAAATAAAATTAGAAAAAAATAAAATGAAATCGAATAGGAATTATAATGGTTTCATTGTTTTTGTGCCTAAACACCAGCTCGGCATGTTTATGACAGATGACTTTTGGCCCGACGGGGTGTTATATCGCCGCTTTATTGATTACAATCGCAACGCGGACAGACCTACCTACCGGGAGATAAATGGAGAATTGTCAGCAGTTAATGGATAGTACAATTAAGCTTGTTACATTTAACTGCAAGAGTGTCACTAGGTCGGTGAGTTGTGTGAAGCGACTCTGTCAAACGGCGGACATTGTGGCACTACAGGAGACCTGGCTTTTGCCTCACGACGTACAGTTCCTGGGCAGCATTGATGACGCGTTTTCCTTTACTGGGAAGTCTGCTGTTGATACAACCGCTGGAGTACTTAGAGGAAGGCCGTATGGTGGCGTCGCTTTGCTGTGGAGGAAGACGATGTTTCCAACGGTGTCTGTGGTCGCGTGTTCTAGTGTGCGTCTCGCTGCGATAAAGGTGGCCCTTCATGACCGGTCTATGCTAGTGATATCCGTGTACATGCCCACTGACTCGGTCGATAATTTGACTGAATTTACAGAGTGCCTGAGTGAGTTGAACGCGATTATTGAAAGTTGTGATGTGGAATCTGTGTTCATTCTGGGAGACTTTAACGCGCACCCAGGTGAGTTGTTCTCTAATGAGTTATTAACTTTTTGTACGGAACAATCGTGGTCGTGTCTAGACATTGAGTGGCTGCCCCGCGATACTTATACATTTGTGAGCGACGCGCACGGGTGTCAGCGATGGCTTGATCACTGCGTAGTGACGGGTGGGGCGCGGCGCGCAGTTGTGGATATGTGCGTACTGTATGACACATATTGGTCTGATCACTATCCGCTACTGATTGAGTGTGATGTAAATATTGTAAAACCTAAAGTTACAACTAGTCCAAATATTTTCAATTGTATCAAGTGGGGACTTAGGGACAGTAAACAGATCCAAGATTATACTAGTTACTGTAATTTAAAACTAAAACAGATTGACTTCCCATCTGAGTTTGGTAATTGTGCGGATGGAATGTGTAGTGATCAGAACCATAAATTGACGATAAATAAAATTTATAATGACATTGTAAATATTTTGACTGAAGCCGCTAAGAGGAGCTGTATTATGCCTAAGTGCAGCAATTTTAAATATGTGACTGGGTGGAATAGGCACGTTAGTGACGCTCATCGGGGGGCCAGGCTTTGTTTTCAGATGTGGGTATCTTATGGACGTCCTAGATCAGGGTATCATTATAATAATATGTGTCAGTCTAGAAAATTATTTAAAGAAAAATTAAAATACTGCCAAAATAATGAATATCAGATAAAGATGGACATCATGGCAGAAAATCACTCGAGTAAGAACTTTGGTGATTTTTGGAAAAATACTCACAAACTTAATCCAAGGCCGGGCTCTCCGGCGAGTGTCGGTGGTGCGCATGAACCACGGGACATAGCCTGTGCCTTTCAACGGCATTTTAGTGTGGTGTCACCGCTCGGGTCCGCGTCGCAGGTGCTCGCTGCCGAGGACCGGTCTGGTCATGTTAACGTCAGATTCTCTGCCAAGGATGTGGCCCAAATAATAAGGAAGATGGTGAGAGGCAAGTCCCCAGGTCACGATAGCCTTAGCATCGAGCATTTGAAGTACGCGGGCGTGCATCTGCCAAGAGTCCTTGCACTATTATTTAACTTGTGTGTTAGTCATGGGTATTTGCCCGATGATTTAATGCACACAGTCGTAGTGCCGATTATCAAAGATAAGACGGGTGACTCATCGGATCTGTCTAATTACAGACCGATCTCGCTTGCGACTGTCATAGCTAAGGTGCTGGACAGTTTGCTTAACCAACAGTTGGGAAGGCACCTACATTTGCATGACGCTCAGTTTGGATTCAGACCCGGGTTGTCGACTGAGAGTGCTATCCTCTGTCTCAAGCAGACTGTGCAGTACTACACGGACAGAAACACACCAGTATATGCATGCTTCTTAGATCTTTCAAAAGCTTTTGATCTGGTGTGTTATGACAAGCTGTGGCAGAAGCTGCAATGTGAAACAGATGTGCCACATGAGATAGTATCCTTGCTCCGGTACTGGTACAGTGAGCAGCAGAATACCGTGAGATGGATGGGTGCGCAGTCGGACGTGTACAGGTTGGATTGCGGAGTGAGGCAAGGGGGTTTAACCTCGCCTCGCCTTTTCAACCTGTACATGAACCAGCTGATCGGTGAACTCAGCAGCACTAATGTTGGTTGTTCCATTGACGGAGTTTGTATGAACAATATAAGTTACGCAGATGATATGGTGTTGCTGAGTCCATCGGTCAGTGGCTTACGTAAACTTTTGCGCATTTGTGAGTCGTATGCGGAGGCCCATGGGCTCAGGTATAATGCTAAAAAGAGTGAATTCATCATCTTCAAAGCCGGTACCAAATGTTACTCTTCAGTACCTCCTATCACTCTTTGCGGCATTCCTTTAAAAAGGGTGTCGCAATTCAAATACTTGGGCCACTGGGTCTCGGACGACTTATGTGACAATCTGGACATTGAGCGAGAACGCAGGGCGCTGTCGGTCCGGTGTAATATGTTGGCTCGCAGGTTTGCGCGATGTACTAGACCTGTGAAGGTGACTCTATTTAAGGCATATTGCCAGTCGTTTTACACGTGCAGCCTGTGGACCAACTTTACGCAGCGGGCGTACAGTGCACTGCGTGTGCAGTACAACAATGCTTTCAGGATACTGTTAGGGCTTCCGCGGTTTTGTAGTGCTTCGACGATGTTTGCTGAGGCACGGACGGATGATTTTTTCGCAATCATAAGGAAGCGGAGCGCTTCACTATTAAGTCGCCTACGAAGCAGCTCGAACAGTCTCCTGAGGGTGTTGTCCGAGCGGTGGGACCTGTCCCTGATACAGAGGTGGATGCAACTTCATGTTAGCGGCTCTCCTCGTATAATTTGACTTTGTGACATTGTGTGTGTGAAATTTATTGTAATTATTGTATCTTAATTTATTTTTATTTTTTGATTTATGACATACATAATGTGTTATTTTATTTGTATTTTAATTTTATGTGTATAATGACATCTTATGTACCTACGTGATTTGATTATTTTAATGTTTTATTTGATTTTGATTTTGTGTGTAATCTATGGACTATGTCTGAAAATAAAATGAATATTATTATTATTATTATTATTATTAAGATTCGTAACGGGAGAGGATTTGGGGGGTAAGGGGAGAACGGTAATCAACATCTAACCGATCCAAAAGTCAACCTCACCTGCACGCGCCGGACGGCGGCGGTAGCAAACTTGCAGCCGTGGTGCCCCCTGCTAGATTACAGACGAGGCTCTGGCGACCGAGCAATGGCGGGATAACCATACCCCTAGTCAGGAAACTGAGTAGAAGAGGCTACAGAGAGCCTGAGGAGCTAAATAGTCCTTTAAAAGTCTGGAGTAGTTGGGAGAACATGAAGCTGCGTGCAATCATAGGATATATCACCTATTCCTATACAAGTAACCTATGCAACTAGTGTTAAACAAGCATCAACACTGAGTCACAAGAGGCGGCAAATCATCCTATCTTCATGGTGTTCTCACACCAAGAGGAAATTCCTTCTAAAAGAGAGACCCTGGTGCCTTGGTAAGCATCAGGAGTATGATCCTAGGGGAGTAAAACCCTGAACAAAAATCGTAACCATGAAAGCAAAGCATAAAGAGAATTTACCCCAGGAGGGTACCAGTTCCACTGGAGAATCCCTCCCTGAGCCCAGCTCAGGCAGCCCCTCGTATTCTGGGGGGGGCAATGATTTGCCTCACGTGGACCTAACAATAGAAGAGAGTAAGGAAGAGAATGAGAGAAGAGGAAGAACATTAGTCCAGCAGACATTCCACCGGTGTATGTTTACTAAACCGCGTTCGAACTCGGCAGGGGCAGTCGCTAAAACACAGCTCGACTTGCCATGCTTCCCACAGCAGAAAACTGTAACAAAAGAAATCGAGACAACTTGGCAACGTGACACAGTACCAGCCAACAAGAGAAAAAGACTAGAAAATAGCCCCACTAGCCAACAAATGGAAAATCCAACAAAAAAAGCACTAAATGAAAACAACGTCACCTATGCAGTGCAAACACAAAACCAGTTCGAAATACTGAATGATGAACCTGTCAATACCGACGAAACCCGCATGAGACCACCTAAACCAGAACCAATTTTTGTAACAGGAGTTAATGACATTCAGAAACTGAAAGAGTTATTGAATAATATTACAAATAGTAATGACTATACTATGACAACATTAAAATCCGGTCATATTGTTAAAATAATGCCATCAGATATTGATGTTTATAAAACCATAAGGAAACATTTTGTGTCTGAAAATGTCACCCATTACACATACCAACTTAAAAGTGAGCGAGCTTTCAGAGTAGTACTACGAGGTCTACACTCATCGGAGGACATCTCATTAATAAAAAAAGAAATCGAGCAAATCGGGCACGAGGTTCGCCAGGTCGTTAAAGTTCTTCACAGAGCGACCAAAGAACCCCTTCCCTTATTTTATGTGGATCTAGAGCCAAAATTAAATAACAAAGAGATTTACAAAATTAAACATCTAAATTACATGAAAGTCACTTTTGAGCCACCATACAAGAAAAAAGAAATCGTGCAATGTAAGAGATGCCAAAGATTCGGCCACTCCAAAAATCAATGCTTTAGACCATTCCGGTGTGTCAAATGCGGAGAAGAACACTCAACCAGCTCATGTGTCAAAACCCCTGATTCCGAAGCCACATGCGCCAACTGCTATGAGAAGCACCCCGCGAGCTATAGAGGCTGCTCAAAATACAAACAGTATAGAGTACAGATACTCAAACTCGACTCAAAACGAAGGAATTACAGAGACACTTTCACAGACAGACATTTAAACAAAATCGACGATGGGAAACAAACCCCAAAAAAGCCAAACAAAACTCAACAAGAAAAATGGATTCCAGAGTATTCTAGACTCAGACAGCCTAGGGATAATTCAGCCCCCTCAGATCAACCTCGTTTAGAGGTGTACAAACAATTTACCAAACCTGTATCCAACAACCGCAGAACGAACTTAATTAAACCCGGCAAATCTTATGCCGAGACTGTCAAAACCAACTGCACCGAAGGAGATGCAGCAACCGACATCATCTTACCAGGCGACACTGTCGACCTGGAAGTAATCATGGACAAAATGTTTAACAGATTTGAAGTAATTATGACAAACATGATGGACAGACTTATGGACAGAATGATCCAGCTGATCGGCAGTCTTCATTCAAAATGATTTATGACTTACGCATTATGACATGGAACGCCAATGGACTTACCGAACGTAAACAAGAATTAGAGACATTCCTAATAAATGAAAACATTGACATTGCCCTTATTTCAGAAACAAGACTAACAGAAAAAAGCCATATTGCCATTAAAAACTATAATGTTTATACCACAAACCATCCATCAGGGAAAGCTCACGCAGGAGCTGCTATCATAATAAAGTCTAAACTAAAACACTATCCACTCGAACCGTTCTGCTCTGAGATGATTCAGGCGTCACAAATCAGAATAACAGAGGTTGCCTCAGAAATCACAATATCGGCAATATACTGTCCACCTAAACACAGTATATCTGCTGAATATTTCAAAGAATACCTAAGGACCTTGGGAAACCGTTTCATTAGCGGTGGCGACTGGAATGCTAAGCATGTGCATTGGGGCTCTAGACTTATAAACCCAAAAGGAAGACAACTGTACAGCGCAGTGGGTGCGCTTAATCTGGAATGCATCTCTACCGGGGAGCCCACTTACTGGCCAGCAGATAGAGCCAGGAAACCGGATTTACTAGATTTCTTTATTACTAAGAATCTCTCTGTCAACAATATGAGTGCCGAACAAAAAATAGATCTCTCTTCTGACCACACCCCTGTCGTACTAAATGTTAACTGCAAGGTACTGTTACATGAAGCGCCACCAAAAATACATAGTCGGCACACAAACTGGAAAGAGTACCAGCAAATCATTACATCAATGGTAGACCTTAAAATATCCCTTAAGACCATCGAAGAAGTGGAGGAAGCAATTGAAAGCTTTAATAGAACTGTACATATTGCCGCACATAAATCTACACCAAAACACAAAGTATTTGTCCCAAAAGAACATGTTTATCCATCCTTCGTTAAAGACAAAATATTTGAACGACGCCACTTACGCAAGGTCTGGCATCCCCGAGGTGGCGACAAACGGGGGATGCATGCAAGGGCAAAGCCAGTCGCAGCCCCTGCCAAAGCCGGAGAGTGCGGTTCTGACCCTGCTGCGGCAAGAGCTGGCTGCCTTCCGGCAGCAGCAGCAGGAGCAGCAGCAGCAGTTCCAGGAGCGGGTCCAGCGGCAGTTCGCTGTCCTGGAGGGCATTGTGCTGCGCCCCCCGCTTGCGGCCTCCGGCCAGAAAAGGACGGTCTCCTACGCCGCCGCCGCCGCGGCCACGGCTGCTGCGCCCAAGGCGGGCCAGTTGGGGCAAACTGGGCGTGAAGCCGTGGTGTCGGAGCCTGCGAGGCCGGTCCCGGCGGCCAAGCAGCAGCAACGGCAGGGGAAGCCTACTCCTTCCCCAAAAGGCAGAGTGATGCCTGCCGCTAAACCGTCGGGACCTCGTGCAGTGGCGGCGACTAGGCCACGCCTGCCCGAAGAACCCTCGGCTGGTGCCGAATGGACAGTTGTCGGCGCCAGCAGGAAGGCGGGCAAGGCGGCTAGAGCGGCGAAAAAGCGCGAGCGGCGACAGCGGCGCAAGAAGCGGGCCATGGCAGCCAGACTTCGCGCCCCGAATTCCGCAGCTGTAGTGATTACACTACAGCCAGCTGCGGAAAAGAGGGGCGTGAACTATGACATGGTCATGGCGAAGGCGAAGCAGGCGGTGGTAGATCACCTCGACGAGTTCGGAGCCTCTGAAGGCTTCCGAATGAGGCGCACCGCAACCGGGGCCCGAATATTGGAGGTCCCTGGTGCGGACAGCGGCTCTGCCGCAGACGCCCTGGCCGCAAGGATCAGGGCGTCCCTGGACGTCGAGGAGGTCAGAGTGTCCAGGCCCACAAAGTGCATAGACATGCGCATCATGGGCCTGGATGACTCCGTTAGGGTGGATGAGGTGGTGGCCGCCGTCGTCAGGACGGGAGGGTGCCAAGCCGATCAAGTGCGGGCGGGCACCATCCGTGCTGACATCACGGGCATGCGAGCCGTTACGGTTAGCTGCCCCGTGTCGGCGGCCAAAGCCATCACGGGCGAAGGCCGAAGGCTCTTGGTTAGCTGGGTCTCCGCACAGGTAAAACTGTTGGAGCCCAGACCTCTGCGGTGCTACCGCTGCCACGTGGGGCACCACGTGGGGGTCCATTGCGCCGCAGAGGTGGACCGCAGTGACCGCTGCTACCAGTGCGGTCAGGCTGGTCACAAGGCCGTCGAATGCCGTGCAACGCCGCACTGCTACGCATGTGCGGCGGCAGGCAAGCCGGCCGACCACCGGGCTGGGGGCAGGTCCTGCGACCCCCCCGCCAAGGCCAAGGGCAAGGTACGGAGGCCCATCCACCCGGACGTACTCACCGCCGCAGCCGCCTCCTTGGCTGCTGCCGCTGTCGCCGCCGCACCTAACGCGGCAGGGCCCTCACGGGGGGCACGGGAGGAGACTGTAATGGACTGTCAATAATTACTCCATTACGTCTCCTCCAGGCGAACATCAACCACTGCGCCTCCGCTCAGGATCTGTTGCTCCAGAGCATGGCGCAGTGGTCGATCAATATCGCCGTGGTCTCCGAGCCGTACTATGTCCTGCCCAGGGGAGACTGGGTGCGGGACCTTGACGGCTCGGTGACCCTAATTTCGTCGGCCGCCGCCAGTACCCCGACCCTCGAGGCCGTCACGAGGGGGCGGGGTTGCGTGGCAGCACGGTTCGGGGACATTGCAGTGGTAGGAGTCTACCTGTCCCCGAACAGATCTCTCGGCGATCTTCACATCTCCCTAATGGAGCTGAAAGCCGTCGTCGCTGGGTTTAGTTCCCTCCCTGTGGTCGTGTGCGGGGACTTCAATGCCAAGAACTTGGCTTGGGGTTCCCGGTTCACGAACCAGCGGGGTCGGATGGTGGAGGACTGGGCTCTGGAGACAGGCCTGGTCGTCCTAAACCGGGGTTCTGTCCCCACGTGTGTGCGGATGCGGGGTGACTCAGTGGTGGACATCTCGTTTGCCAGCCCCACTCTGTCGCCACGTGTCGTCGACTGGCGCGTTATGGAGGAGGTGGAGACGTACTCAGACCACCGGTACATCCGGTTTGACGTCTCCGCCCAAACCTCGACCGCGCCGGTCCGACGGAACCCTTGTGGTCCGCGTTGGGCGCTGAGGCAGATGGACCGGGAGCTCCTCCTGGAAGCCGCGACGGTACAGGCCTGGGTGCAAGCACCGGACAGGCCTGTCGACATCGACGTCGAGGCAGAGTGGTTCCGGGAGGCCATGTCGCAAATCTGCGACGCGGCAATGCCCCGAGTCCATCCAGGACGTGCTCAGCGCCAGGTATACTGGTGGTCGCCGGAGATTGCGGCACTGCGCAATGCGTGCAATGCCGCGCGACGCCGGTATGCCAGGTACCGCAGGCGCCGCATCCGTCCTCCGGATGCGGAGGCCAGAGAGGCGGAGCTGTACGAGGGATACAGAGAGGCAAAGCGCACCCTCCGAGCGGAGATAAGGCGGGCCAAACTCGAGGCCCGCAACGTGTGGCTGGGGATTCTGAATGGGGACCCATGGGGACGCCCCTATAAGGTGGTGCGGGACAAAATCCGCCCCTGGGCTCCCCCGCTGACGCAGAGTCTCCGGCCCCAGCTTGTGGAGGGTGTGGTGAGCACTCTGTTCCCCGTGCGAGGGGAACACTCCCCCCACGATCCCCCGGGATCGGTACTAGGGCCGCCCTTGTGGAACATCGGATACGACTACGTGCTGCGCGGCGACCTCCCTGACGGGGTCAGCGTGGTCTGCTACGCAGACGACACGCTGGTCCTGGCGCGGGGAGAGTCGTACCAGGCGGCGGTCGAACTAGCGACACGCGGGGTTGCGACAGTCGTGGGCAGGATCCAGGAGTTGGGACTCGAGGTGGCATTGCACAAGTCCGAGGCCATGTGCTTTCACGGCCCTCGGAACGCGCCACCACGGGGTTCCCAACTAACGGTAGGAGGAGTCCACATCGGCGTCGGGTCGACGATGAAGTACCTGGGACTCGTTCTCAACAGCCGATGGGATTTCGAGGAGCATTTCCGACGTCTGGCTCCCAAACTAAATCGGACTGGGGCTGCCCTCGGGCGGCTCCTGCCCAACCTGGGAGGTCCAGACGCCTCCTGCCGGAGGCTTTACGCGGGGATCGTTCGGTCCATGGCCCTTTATGGCGCACCGGTATGGGCGCCGACGCTGCGGAAGCAGCCGGCGGCCCGGCTGAACGCATGCCAGAGGGTCATGGCCATACGGATGGTGCGAGGATACCGGACGATTTCCCGCGAAGCGGCGAGCCTCCTTGCTGGCCAGCCACCATGGGATCTGGAGGCAACAGTCCTTGCACACATGCACGACCTGCGCATGGAGATGCAACGCCGGGGCGAAACTCCGCTGCCGCGACAAGTCGCAGCATGGCGGACAGAGCTCCGGCGGGTTCTCATGGTGAAATGGCGACAGCGACTGTCGCAACCCAGTGCTGGGCACGCCACAATTATGGCGGTAAGTCCCCTCTTTGAGGCGTGGTTGGAAAGACCTCACGGCGTCCTCACCTTTCGCATGACGCAGGTTCTCACCGAACACGGTAAGTTCGGGAAGTTCCTGCACCGGATTCGTGCGGAAGCAACGCCCGGGTGTCGCCACTGTGTGGACCGCCCGGAGGACACGGTGGAGCACACGGTTGAGGTGTGCCCCGCTTGGGCAGAGCAACGCCGTGTCCTTGTGGGGGCGATCGGCGGCGGCGATCTCTCGCGCCAGGCCCTGGTACAGGCCATGGTCCGGAGCGAGGAAGAGTGGCAGGCGGTCGCCTCCTTCTGTGAAGCAGTAATGCTAGCAAAGGAGGCGGCCGATCGCGTGAGGCAACGGTCCTCACGCCCTTACCGCCGCCGGGATTCCGATCCCGATTTCCGGCCACCGTAGGCGCGGGCTTGCGGACGGCGAGCAATGGGTGGCTCGCCGTCGGACCGTCCGGTAACCGTCCGGACCGAGCCAAGTCGTCGACGGCGCGTATTGTTCCACGCGCGCCTCAGGGAGATGTCAGCAAATCGTAGGGGCCCAGCAGGGTCGAAGCCTACTGGGGCCATGGGTAGTGTGAAAACGAAACCCGGGGCCCTGGGACGAAGGCAACGAAGGAACAGGAGTGGGTTTTTAGTCAGTAAAAGTCTGACACTATCTCTCGCTCCGCCCAAGAGCGAGATTTGTCATTAGATGATTTTCCCACCGAAAAAAAAAAAAAAAAAAAAAAAAAAAAGGTCTGGCATCAAACAAGATACCCAAGAGATAAAGCTGCATTCAACAGATCCACAAGAGAACTGAAATCACTTATCAATGACCTGAATAATGATAACCTCCAGGAATATCTCTCGAACCTCACACCAACAAGTGATACAAACTACTCGCTCTGGAAGGCTACATCAAAGCTTAAACGTCCGAAGATGCAAATAACGCCTATAAAAACCCAATCGGGGTTATGGGCTCGGTCAGATCAGGATAAAGCTGATGCTTTCGCTTCACACCTGCACAAAGTTTTTGAACCTCTGCCGAGTGTTAACAAAGAACACGATGAAGAAATTAAAAACTTTCTTACATCACCCTTCCAAATGAATCTTCCATTACCAAGTATCTCACCTTAATCCGCAACCTTCGGGATTGCAAAGCACCTGGTTATGACCAAATAGACGCAACTCTTTTAAAAAACCTGCCTCAAAAAGGAATTATGTTGCTGGTGTTGATCTTCAACGCTTGTTTACGCCTATTGATGTTTCCCAGCCAATGGAAAATCGCTCAGGTTATCATGGTTCTAAAACCGGGCAAACCAGCCCAAGAAATGTCTTCGTACAGACCCATAAGTCTGCTGCCCATTGTTGGAAAAATTTTGGAAAAGGTCATACTGACAAGAATGAGGAAAGACCTTGAAGATATTTTGCCTAACCATCAGTTTGGATTTAGAGAGGGTCACGGTACTATCGAACAGGTACATCGGTTGGTTGACACCATACACAGGGCCCTGGAGAACAAACAATACTGCTCGGCTATTTTCCTGGATATTAGCCAGGCATTCGACAAAGTCTGGCATGACGGTCTGCTCTCCAAAATAAAACAAAAGCTCGCACACCCATACTATCAACTCATCAAATCTTACCTGGAAAGGAGGTGTTTTGAGGTAAAACACAATAATAAATTTTCAATGCTACACGAGATCAAAGCAGGAGTGCCGCAAGGTAGTATTTTGGGACCAATTCTGTACCTAATCTTTACGGCGGATTTACCAACACTCGATGAAATCACCACCACTGCTACTTACGCCGACGACACCTCTATCTTATCTGTTCATGCGAACCCTGAAACGGCATCAAGAAACCTCCAAAGACATCTCAGCTTAATAGAGGATTGGTTTAATAAGTGGCGCATCAAAGCAAACAAAAACAAATCTGTCCATGTTACCTACACTCTCAGACGTGAAACTTGCCCACCTGTTCTTTTATATAATGAACATGTCCCACAAGCCAATGATGCAAAGTACCTAGGAATGCGCCTTGACCGCCGACTGACTTGGCAAAAACATGTATGGACCAAACGTAAGCAGCTGGATACCAAAATCCGGAACCTTTACTGGCTGATTGGACCTAAATCCCAACTCACACACAACAGTAAAATAATTATCTACAAGTCTATCATCAAGCCTATTTGGACGTACGGCATCCAGCTTTGGGGCTCAGCAAGCAAAAGCAATATTGCAATACTGGAGAGATTCCAAAGCAAAACGATTAGAAAAATGTTAAATATCCCGCAGTACATTAGCAACCAGTTCATGTACATGGACATCAAGTTGAAAACAGTCACAGAAGAAATCGAGCCGTATAGCAAGAGCTATCAAAACCGACTGTGTAAACACAGAAACGAACTAGCTTCACAACTGCTAGGGCCCGGGAGTTTCACTTTCTCCCGACTAAAAAGACACAGTGTTCAGGAGCTAGCGGAAAGATTCGCAACATAAAATTGAGAGATGCGTCGCTGGACAAATCTACTCACCACATCAAAGACAGATTTCAGCCAGCACATTGGATTATTGCTCCCGAAGCAGATTGCCAATTAGCAGTAGAGAAAAAGAAAAAAAAAAAAAAAAAGATTCGTAACACGTCAGATCTTGTTTAAAAAAATAACGTTTTATCAACTTCAAAGTGGGTCGTCATAATTTCATCAATTTCTTTTATGAGTAGGTACAATTATGAGTCTATGAGCTATGATGTGCAAATCCTCCTCTTACCCAGTATTATCTAGAGACACTGCTACATCACTGTCGGGTCGTTGACTTGATAAACAAAGATTAGTAGGATCGGCAAACTGAAGTCCTTCATCCTTCATATTGGATATTGTATGTTACTCTAGTTAATAATAATATATCGTACTAACTTGATTGTCTATTGATACGAATTCGAGGTCACTGCTCCATTGTGTTAACAAGAAGACTATCAATTATAATAAGGACTATAGGGAATTGATATTTGATAAAGATAGAATAGAAATATATGTAGGTATCAAATATTACTGCGAAATCACCCTTGTGTTCTTCAATGAGGTGAGTTGAGGTCATAATGAATGTGTATAAAATCAGAGAAAATTTGTAGAGCAAAATATTTCGTCAATTTGCAGTACTGAAGACCGTTTTCAAATAATTGTCAAATAATGACTTCTGTATATAAAAGGCAAAGTTCTGACTCTCTCACTGACTCCTAGATCTAGAATGCTGAAATTTTGCACAGAGGTTTCTTTTTTTACCCGACTACGGAGGGATGATTTTGACAGGCTATGTATGTATGTGAGTATGTTCATCTGTTCCCTCATAGCTCCTAATCTTCTTATCGGAACTCGACGTATGAGGTATCGTTAGAACAGTCTTAATTGTCCGCTGAACATAAGCTACGTGACAAGTCACAAAACTCGATATGGCGGACATAAAGTAATGTGTTAAAAAATAAAAATAGAGATAAATACGCCGTGTTTGGTATCATTTGAAAGGGCTTCACTTGTACTTTTCCAAAATATTGCTCAAATTTAAAGCTTGACAAAAAGTTATGTGTTAAATTTAACACTAAAATTGTTATAAAAATTAAGTAAAAAACTAAAAACCGACTCCGGTCCGTAGTCCGGGAACCGAGTCGGTTTTTAGTTTTTTTACTTATTTTTTAATTTATGGATACAAAGTTTAAAAATGGATATTTCAAAAATCACCCCTTGAAGGGATAAAATAAATATTTAACAAATAAATGGATGATTTATGTCATAAATCATTCATTTATTTGTCATTAAACGTAATAACATAAAACGGTCTTATACTTATACTAGCTTGTGGCAGCGGCTTCGCCCGCGTGACAGTAGGATCCTCCATACAAACTAGACCCCCGTTTCATCCCTTAGGGGCTGAATTTCGGAAAATCCTTTCTTAGTACTCGCTTACGTCATAAAAGGAGAGCTTGTGATCCTATTCCCGTAATTTCGGCTGTGCGTTGATATGTCAGTCAGTCAGTTTCTCCTTTTATATATATAGATAAACTAGCTGTTGCCCGCGACTTCGTCCGCAACATGTTATGTAAACGTCCAGATCCACAATGTATGAACGTCAGTGAATAGAAAGAGTATGTATGGGTCGTAGCAGTTGGCATTTCTGCCTACCCCAAGGGAAAAGGCATTAGTTTATGTATGTTTCTGTAGTTTATGTTCTGGTAAAACAATATTGTATGATTTTAATCCCTCGCCACAGTGAGCACGTCACAATCGCAGCGGTAATGCCTGTCTTTGAGGTGTCACTACAGAGGCGTCACGGCATCCTCTCTTTGTGCAGGACTCACCGGATGTGGATATTTTGGAAGGTATCTGTATCGAATTCAGCGGGAAGAAATACTCGGATCTCACCATTGTGCGGATCGCCCGGAGAATACGGTGGAAGTCGTTCCCGCTTGGTCGGAGCGCCGCCGTGTCCTCATGGAGGCGATTGGTGGAGAAAATGACAACCAGTAGCTTCCTTCAGTAAATGTATAGGGCCCTCTAGGACCGAAGTCTGCTGGGGCTGCGAGATTGTTTGAAAGAGTTACCTCGTGTAATACATTTCGCCTCAATAATATTTCACTGAAGAGTTTAAGCAGTTAGACAGCTTTAGTAGAGGTAAACTAAGGAGCATAATCGGGACACCGACCTTCAGCTGGATAACGTGCACTGATAGTGCAAAGCCTTAAGTGAATCCAAAAACTACCATCATCATCAACTATCTTCCTCCACAACAGTACTTATGAAGAATTTTCCTATGATCCTTTTGGGCGTGGTGGTTCATTTACCTAGGATTTTTGGTGTGTATTTAACTGACGTCCCCGTATATCAGACAAATGTTTTTTCCATAGTGGGAACTACCCTATAAAGAGTCTCCAACTTTTGAATGAATTTCGACGAAATCTTGAGTGCGTGTATCCCCATCCAATCGAACTCGCATATTGATGACCAAACCGAAAAATTACTGACGCCGATTGCCTCTATGAGGACACGGCAGTTCACCCAAGCTGGATAGACCTCCACCGCATGCTACACCGGGAGCTTCGGGCAATTCGCAAAATGGTAATATCAGGGTAATTCCAACCGAAGCCGGAACAGAAACCGTTCGAAATACCAGTACTAATACCATAATCCAGTGTTGGTCACCACTCACTGCAAGGAGGCAATGTCCAGATGTCGACGTAAGGCTGCAAGGAATCTGAGATACATCATACGTTGTCGAACTGTGATCAGAAACACATTCGACCTCGTTTTATATAAAGCAGTGACTGCTAATAATAAAACACGCTATTATTAGGCCGCAAGGTGCCATCATCCCGGAGGACAAAGTGAAGCATACATTGGAGGTGTGCCCCGCAAGAGCGGAGCACCGCTGTGTCCTCGTGGAGGCAATCGGCGTCAGTGGCCTCTCGCGCCGGGCCCTGGTTCGGGCTATGGTCCAAAGCGAGGAGAAATGGCCGGAGGTTGCCTCCTTCTGCAAAGCCGTAATGCTAGCGAAGGAGGAGGCCGCTCTACGCCGAGCCAAGATTCCGACCCCGACTACCAGCCACGGTAGACGCGGGCTTGCGGACGTCGAGCAATGGGTAGCTAGCCGTCCGGCCGTCCGGTAGTTGACCGGACCACGCGTAGTGATCCACGCGCTCCTCAAAGAGATGTCGCAAATGGCAACTGAAGGACATAGGTGTGGTTTCAGTCAGTAAAAGATTGACACGCCCTCCCACCCCAACCAGAACGGGAGAAGTCACTGGATAATTTCCACCCTTAAAAAAAGAATAAAAAGGCGCCATCGTCATCATTATCATGTCAGCCGAAAGACGTCCACTTTTGGACATAGGCCTCCCCAAGTCGCCATAATGACCGGTCCTGTGAGTCTCGCATCCATCGGATTCCCGCGACCCAGGTCATCGGTAACGTCCACCTGGGGGCCTTCCAACGCAAGGTACCATGTAACCCCTTCCAAAAATTTGGCCGTGTTATTTTAAAGTCAATAATTAAATACATAAAGGTCAATTAGCTTGTTACAACCACGGGGGAAAAAAAAATAGAACTGTCTGCAAACGTGGGCGATGGTCATTCTTCCGCCACTCAGAAAATTACATAAATTACACAATGCCATCTATCTATCAAATTTAATATGAATTTTAAATGTCATTGTCATCATTATTTCTACTTTGAGTCTTTAGATGGCGTTGCGAGTATCTGAATTGCGTGTGGTGTTACATTTTACTTCTTGAAAACTTTAAATTTATACATATATAATAGTCAACCGATTGCGATGAAACAAAGCCTAAGTAATATTTTAAGTGACACACAATTTTAATGTTTAAAAGTTATCTACATTTTATATTACGAGTATTAACATTTTGCGTGATACGCACACAACTAAAAACTTCTACAGATATATTGTGGTATTATAAAAAAATGTAAGCATGCAAAAATATATAAAAAAAATCTTATTTACGGTGAAAAAATAAAATAAAAATTTCTTATATGAGAGCATGGGACTCGAACCATCTTTATATTACACGCAAGTCTAGATACGAAACTTCTGTGCTGAGGTCTCTTCTTATATAAACGTTATAATAGACTGGTTGGCTCCTTATCGATGATAGCGTGATGATTTTCCTTTCAGAAGTTAAATTTGCAGCTAAATAGAATAATGTAACAAAATAGTACGTGATTTTACTCGCCGCTTTGATTTTATTATGTATTTTGATTAGTTTTTACAAAATATTTAGAAGATATCGAATAGAAATGTCAATTTTATTTTGAAAAAATGGTAAAAGTTATTTTATTACAAAAAAAATAAGATAAAATAATGACAAAATTTTTAACTGTAGCTGAGGATCGAACTCGCTGCAAATTGTCGTTCAATACCGACATTTGCACCGACTTTCGCATTTATAATATTAGTATGGAAGTATGGATGAAACGGATGAATGAAACGGGGGTCCAAACGTTATATCGAGAAATGCATTTCCACGCAGGTGAAACCACATGCAGAAGCTAGTTGATTTGTATGAATAATTTACATTGTTATCTAGCTAATTTGCCAAACAATTCGGTATAACCGACTCAACAATAATTCCAGATCAACATTTTTTATTATAATTGATAGGCTCGCACTTCACCACATCTCATCTGGTAAGCGATGAAAAATGTTCACGATGGAGCACACATGTCTAGAAGTAACCTATTCATTCTTGACTTAAAGACTCCTTGGCAGTAGCTATTTGGAAACACAGTCTCCAACAGCGAATTCCATTCTTTAGCTGTAAACATAATGAATGTGTTCTCAAAATAAATTTGATGTGCTGGATGATGTGCTTATGGGTTGCATGCCCACATGCACCGGTTTATTTTTAAGTCGGAAAAATCATCCAATGACTTCTCCCATTCTTTACTGACTTTTAGTCAGTAAGTCTGACACGTCCTCGCGCTCTGTCTTAGAGTGGGAGAAAAACAACCACACCAACCACATGGACCGGTGGCGCGTAGTTGCTGAAGTTATGTTAAATTCGCCCGCGTGAACTCTATAGGTCATTGTGTGTGTCAGTCTATTTTTCAACAGTTTCTACTAGTGACACCATTCACTTTAATCCTCTAAAAAAATTTATAACAATTTTTTACCGCGAACTACAAAAGTGTCATCACTCAGCCACATTGCTCTATCCTGTATAGTCTATGCATGCGTCCACTTTTTTTTCTATCAAAGTAAAAGCCAACCACTTCGCTTGATACGCTGACGCAATATACTACGGCATAGCTTCCAGCGCTTTACAGCGCAGATTTTATGATCACTATAAACTTACACACATTACATGATGCAGATAAACAGAAGAAGGTTAGTTTCGGTTACATTTTTAAAAAGGCATTTACAAATTTCTAAAAATACACTGCACTGAATTACACAAAAAAAAATGAAGAACCTAAATAGATGTGCCAACAGTTTCACCGCGAGATATTGCAAACCTATCCTTAATTTCGAGAAAAATAAAAAATAAAACTGTTTTAAATTTAGTAGTTAAATCCTGCAAATAGAAAAAGTCGATTTAGCTGTTTTTGAGAGATATGAACAATTTTTTTTTCTCAAAATTAAGGATAGGTTTGAATTTGACATGCTGATTTACGAATTGTAACTGAATTCTATGTCTATTACTTTTAAATATCTCACCTTTGGATATTCGATACTAGTGTAATTTCTTAAATTTTAAAATAGCTGTTGCCCAGACCAGACACAACAACCGGCTTGTTGGAAGATTCCGCTCTTTCAACGGAGGTTTATAGGACTTTACACCATTTCTGCTTACCTCTAAACTACTAAATATAATAATAACTATTTTATTTTCAGGGAGACCCATAGATAAAATACATAAGATAATCTTAAACAATAATAAACTACATACATATTATCAAATAACTTATTATATACCAGGAAAATCACATTTTCAGTTACGGACAAAAAACCGTGTATTACAAAGATATCAAGGGAACTTAACGGTATTAATTATCGTGGATTCTATTGGTAGTAGAAAAATACTGGTGAGAGAGATAGAGGATTTTTGGACGGTTACCATGGCAGCCACAAACAAGCACAAGTCAAATGTCAGATAACGGAACTTTAGCACAGGCGTAGGGTAGCCAGCCTTTCAGTATTTTACAGGAAGCATTTTGGAGAGTGTGCGGAAGAATTACATGACTTGATTCTGCCATCACCTTTCTATCATCGGACAACCGGACGTACGGCGAGTATCCACCCTTACTTTGTTGAAACCTCTACGGTCCGGAGTAAGCGTTTCGCGTCATCGTTTATACCGCGTACATCGAAGGACGGAAAAATAAATTTGCCTGCTGCGATCTTCCCGTCTGATTATAATTTAGATGTCTTCAAGGCTAGAATTAATAGGCTCTTAATAAACTAGTGCGCCTCACCAACAACGTTTGCATCACTGCTTACCATCAGGTGGGATCGCAGTCAAGCACTAGTTATATCAACTAAAAAAATAGTTTAAAGGCTGGTCATCCGTCTTTCTAGTCATTGCGTTTTCATCGACGCTTGGTAGTAAGCCTTCTGCATAACGTTGTCTACGCAGCGTCACCGAACCAGCAAAGCGCTGTTGAAGCTATTTACAAGAACCGCTTCACAACGCTCATGAGTTTGACGCTTGACACCTTATTAAAGGAATATTTTTCTTCAAGCTGATCTCGAAAAAGAGGAAAATACACCATGTATCAGCTAGTTATCGGCTGGAAACATCGTAAACGTTTACTGAAGGGATGTAAGTTATTGTTGCTCAACGATCCGCTATATTTTTTTAGTGGATAGTATTTTTACAACGCGATTATATCTTGTAGAGAGAAAAGTGCCCAATCATCATATTTATTTTGCAAATTGGTTTTTGAAAAACGCTTTATAAATATACGTCAATTTTTTCATCAATTTAAACTAGATGATGCCGGTGTTTCCTGGCTGACTACCCTGAGAAAAAACACCGAAACAAAATCAGGGTCAAAGTCTCTTTTAATATCCAAACAGCAAATATTGTCAAATCATTATGAAGACATACAGATTAGTGTCGGAGATGGTCTTTTAAGGAAAGACCGATACAGATTTGAGAGAACCGGTCCAGTCAGTGCAAGCATTTGTCAGTTTTCTCTTTGCCAGACCACCCTGAGTCCTGATTGCCGAATCCTCTCAACGACTATCGCTTAATTCGCCTACCGCCTATTGCAACCCCCCCGTCCTACCCTTAGCAATAGGCCCCCTAGCGCGACTAAGGAGGTCAGCACGCAGCACCCAGTTGTAACCGATGTCCCATCGAAGCGGCCACTGACAAGTCTCGCCGGTTCCACTCTCCGCTCGGTCGCTCTCGATCTCAGGAGCAGCCTGGAGTCATGTTTTGATTCCAGTTTATGGCAACGGACTCATCCCCTTAAATACTTCAAACAAGAAGACTTGTAGCGGCACAGATACAACTCTACAGCTCTCTCGTCCCTCGAAGAATAAAAGCATGATATTACGAGCAAAGACGAAGGACGCTTACAAGGTCACCCATTTTACGTCGAAACATAAAATAAACACAATCTGAGCAGCAATCGAACAGAATGGACGCTTCGTAAGAGCTTATACATAACGAGAGTAAATACTAGGTAGGCATAGTGCGTAAAAATATGTACTTGATGTGAATACTCTCCAAATATCTGAAGTGCACCCTTTTAGTGAGCGGGGTCGCACTGAAAGACTATAGACGCTACAGTTGAAATATGTTTTTGATTTTCTTTTCATCTGACATAATACATATATATCCAGGATACTTATGCCTAATATTAATAAATTTTGGAGTGGAATTCCTTGCCGGAATCTGTGTTTCCTGATGGCTACAACCCGGGAATCTTTAAGTCAAGAGTGAATAGGTTACTTCTAGGTAAGCGCGCTCCATCGTCGACCGCATCGTCGCTTTCCATCAGGTGAGATAGCGGTCAAGCGCGAACCTATCAAGAATAAAAAAAAATACTGTAAGTACCTTTTTAAAGGTGTGTAGAACAGAGTGTACAGTCCCGTAAACTTCCATTGACTAGGGAGGATTTCCCGACCAAACGGATGTTGTGTCTGCTCTGAGCAACTGCCGGATAGTTGATTTTGAACTGTTGTTTATATTCTAATCGTACGAAGAGCAACTGACAATTGACACACCTTTCGCCTCAATCTAGACCGGGAGAAGTCATTTGATGACTTCCCACAATAAAAAAAATAGCTGCCCATATCTGGGTTGGGACATTATCTATGTATCTTTCTAATATCTCTTCCCACTCTAGGTGGAGCGAGAGGGAGTCAGACTTTTATTGGCTAAAATCCACCTGTGTGCAGTTGCATTTTGCGTTCTAAGGCCACGGCACAGAATAAGTAATAGTGCCACGGTCACTCTTTCAAACATTACCGTAGAGACATGAGCAGGGGGCACATACATATTTCCAGTTTTTAGTTATATTTTTGAGACAGTAACAAACTTAACCCCTTGACATTGCGGAGATAAGGCGGGCCAAACTCGAAGCCCGCAACGTGTGGCTGGGGACTGTGAATGTTGACCCATGGGGACGCCTCTACAAGGTGGTGCGGGACAAACTCCAACCCTGGGCTCCCCTGCTGACGCAGGGTCTCCGGCCCCAGCTTGTGGAGGGTGTATTGAGCACTCTGTTCCTTGTGCGAGGGGAACACTCTCCCCCGCCCATGGCTCCGCTACCAGCGGTGTTCGACGCGGACCACGATGGCGACGACGACAACAACGCTCCAGAGGTGACCGAGGTAGAGAGGAGAGTGGCGGTACGATGGCTGAGTGCCAAAAATACCGCCCCAGGACCCGACGGCTTGCCTTGGAAGGCCTGGGTCCTGGCCATGGAGGCTCTCGGGCCTCGACTAAGAGGGCTCTTCAGCGCATGCATGAAGAGGGGCCAGTTCCCACTTCGCTGGAAGACGGGGAAATTGGTCCTCATCGCGAAACCGGGTCGGATACGACTACGTGTTGCGCGGCGACCTCCCTGACGGGATCAGCGTGGTCTGCTACGCAGACGACACGCTGGTCCTGGCGCAGGGAGATTCGTACCAGGCAGCGGTTGAACAAGCGACACGCGGGATTGCGACAGTCGTGAGCAGGATCCAGGAGTTGGGACTTGAGGTGGCATTGCACAAGTCCGAGGCATGTGCTTTCACGGCCCTCAGAACGCGCCACTACCGGGTTCCCAACTAACGGTAGGTGAAGTTCGCATCGGCGTCGGGTCGACGATGAAGTACCTTGGACTTGTTCTCGACAGCCGATGGGATTTCACTTCCGACGTCTGGCTCCCAAACTAAATCGGACTGGGGCTGCCCTCGAGCGGCTCCTGCCCAACCTGCGGGGTCCAGACGCCTCCTGCCAGAGGCTCTACGCGGGAATCGCGGAAGCAGCCGGCGGCCCGACGAGCCTCCTTGCTGGCCAGCTACCATGGGATCTGGAGACAACAGTCCTTGCACGCATGCACGATCTGCGCATGGAGATGCAACGCCAGGGCGAAACTCCGCTACCGCGACAAGTCGCAGCATGGCGGACAGAGCTCCGGCGGGATCTCATGGTGAAATGGCGACAGCGTCTGTCACGAGCCAGTGCTGGGCACGCCATAATTATGGCGGTAAGTCCCCTCTTTGAGGCGTGGTTGGAAAGACCTCACGGCATCCTCACCTTCCGCATGACGCAGGTTCTCACCAAACACGGTAAGTTCGGGAAGTTCCTGCACCGGATTCGTGCGGAAGCGACGCCCGGGCTGGTGGACTGCCGCCTCTGTGTGGACCGCCCAGAGGACACGGTGGAGCACACGGTGGAGGTGTGCCCCGCTTGGGCAGAGCAACGCCGTGTCCTCATGGGGGCGATCGGCGGCGGCGATCTTTCGCGCCGGGCCTTGGTATAGGCCATGGTCCGAAGTGAGGAGGAATGGCAGGCGGTCGCCTCCTTCTGCAAAGCAGTAATGCTAGCAAAGAAGGCGGCCGATCGCGTGAGACAACGGTCCCCACGCCCCAACCGCCGCCGGGATTCCGATCCCGATTTTCGGCCACCGTAGGCGCGGGCTTGCGGACGGCGAACAATGGGTGGCTCGCTGTCCGACCGTCCGGTAACCGTCCGGACCGAGCCCCAGTCGTCGACGGCGCGTACTGTTCCACGCGCGCCTCATGGAGATGTCAGCAAATCATAGGGGCCCAGCAGGGTCGAAGCCTACTGGGGCCACGGGTAGTGTGAAAGTGAAACCCGGGTCCCTGGGACGAAGGCAAAGAAGGAACAGGAGTGGGTTTTCAGTCAGTAAAAGTCTGACACTATCTCGCGCTCCGCCCAAGAGTGGGATTTGTCATTAGATGTTTTTCCCACCTAAAAACAAAAACCCCTTGACATTGGCACCATTATTACACACCAAAAAACAATATAAAGATAGTTCAATTATGTTTAATTGAACAGTCATTTTTGGGGGTTGTCGTTATGAATATGTCATCTTTTTTATTTAAGATGGTGGATGTAATTTTTTTTCAACCAACTTTATAAAAAGGAGAAGGTTCTCAATTCGTTTTTAGGGTTCCGTAGCCAAATGGCAAAAAACGGAACCCTTATAGATTCGTCATGTCTGTCTGTCTGTCTGTCTGTCTGTCTGTCTGTCTGTCTGTCTGTCTGTCTGTCTGTCCGTCTGTCCGTCCGTATGTCACAGCCACTTTTTTCCGAAACTATAAGAGCTATATTGTTGAAACTTTGTAAGTAGATGTATTCTGTGAACCGCATTAAGATTTTCATACAAAAATAGAAAAAAAGCAATAAATTTTGGGGGTCCCCATACTTAGAACTGAAACTCAAAATTTTTTTTTTCATCAAACCCATGCGTGTGGGGTATCTATGGATAGGTCTTCAAAAATGATACTGAGGTTTCTAATATCATTTTTTTCTAAACTGAATAGTTTGCGCGAGAGACACTTCCAAAGTGGTAAAATGTGTGTCCCCCCCCCCCCTCTAACTTCTAAAATAAGAGAATGATAAAACTAAAAAAAATATAGTACATTACTATAAAAACTGTCAACGAAAATTGGTTTGAACGAGATCTGGTCAGTAGTTTTTTTTTAGTACGTCATAAATCGTAAACCGCATTTTACCTTTCATTCAATCAACTCAAATATAAAAAAAAAAACATTTAATTTCATAAACATAAACCTTATAATTATGTACATACACCGTGAACCATTATTTTCTATTAATAAATCTGTAATAGGTGCCTAAGTAAATAATAATTATAATTCGCGCGGGGCGTGGCTTGATAGTAGCGGGTGCGGAGCGCGCGGGAGGGGGGCAGGTTTCCGACTGCGCTTACCCGAACGGGCAGACACGTGAGGGCAGACGTCGTTGAAAGTCGTGTGCGCGGAGCGAATTTTTCGATACATTTGTGAATGCTAAATATTGTACGTTTACGATTTGATACTGTTCGTTGGATAAAATTAATTTCAATTAACATCGAAATTATTCTTTTAAACTCATTTACTGTATGAACCTGATACAAAGATTATTATTATGTTACTTGCTGCTACGGAACCCTCCATGGGCGAGTCCGACTCGCACTTGGCCGGTTTTTTTTTTTATATATATGTTTAGTTTTTATCTTCATTAATCTCAATCGCTGTCAGCGTAACCCCACCGCCACGTCAGCAACAGCTCCATCGCTTCGTAAAATATCGAGTGCGAGATATGACAGCATTCGGCCTGCGTTTGATGGACCCCCCCTCCCTCACCCCCTCCACTGCTGCCTCCCAGCCCCGGGTCCCTGAGGACTGGGGATGGTACTATCGGTCGGGACACTGATTGGAACCGTGTCACGGTATGATTACGTTGTTATCATCTGATATTTGGAGGTGAGTTGACAGTAATTTGAGGGTGTCAATTTGATAAGGGGGTTATTGATTGACATAACGATTTTCTTCTTAAAATTGTATAATAAACGATATATTTTTAACTGTGCATCAAAAATCTTATTCCTAACTAAGTATACTAATTGTACACCAAATATTAATGAACTTTTTACAATTATTAAGAGACTTGGGGAAAACTAACTTTGACAGGTTAGGTTGGAAGGGGATGGCGGTGTCTAGCGAGTGAGTGAAGCGAGCGGACACAGACCCTACCATCCCCTTGTGGTTTATTTTTAAATCACCCAGAAGAACATGTTTTAGTGCACAATTAGTGTTTTTGATGGAACAAATGCATATTTTGTAGTAGAAACTATGAATAAATTGAAGAACAGTTACAACTCAAAAAAGTAGTAATTATCTACGCGCTTCATATGTTTTTTTTCTTTATATTTGTTTGGCAATAATTACGGACTTGGTAGGAAGGTATGTTTAAAAGTGTGCAGGTCCTGAGATCGATGCCGACGTCGAATCACTACACAGTATAAAACAAAGTCACCGCTGTCTGTCTGTCCCTATGTGTGTTTAGATCTTTACAACTACGCAACAGATTTTGATATTTTTAATAGATAGAGCGATTCAAGAGGAAGGTTTATATGTATAAAACATGCATAATATAGTAGAGAAACACTGATCATTTTAGAGGTTTCTAATGTGATAAATAGAATAAACACGACAACACGTTTTATGTCGTAAATAAGCACATTTTTTATCGCTTACATTGCAAACGCTGGCTGAACCCTACGAGATAGATCAAAATAATGTACTACAGTATTGTACAACTTAAAAAGGTCTACAAAAAAGTCCGCAATGGTATGTGTCTATCTGTTAGGGATAACCCATAATAACCATTTTTTTATCCTTTACTTTTTACGAGAAATAATGGCTTATTTACGAAGCGATTTTAAGTAATACATCATTAATCTTTATCCAATTAAGTACCTTAAGTACATTGTGTATTTAATATAAATCAATAAAGCCCTGTACAGCGTGTAATTTAAATGAATATTTTCGAATATAATTATTACAGATTTAAAATACAAGGACATAGCGGTTGCGGTGGTATCAGCATTGCACCCGTGTGAAGCCGGGGCGGTTTGCTAGTAAAGTATAAGTGATAGCAGTACCTATTATGCTCATTTGTCTTTTACTACTTCTGTGTTTCATACAGGTGTGATGTTAATTTATTTGAATATATAGATATGTAGGTACATATCCCCAACACAGGACATACAGTTGCAACACAAATCACAACTACTCACGGGGTCCTTTAACGTGTATTTCTTCAGTTACAGGAGATCACAATATGCACATAATTATAAGGTGAAAGATAGAAAAAATAAAAATGCACAAAAATTAATAAGACAACAAATATTTCAATAAATAAAGTAAAATTAATATTTAGGGTGTTACTAAATTTCTATTCTTTAAAGTCTAGTCGAGTATTTAACCTTCAAAGGGTCACCAACGTGTGTTATGCTACATTATATTTTGTACATTTATACTATATTTTGTACTAGCTTTTGCCCGGGGCTACGCCCGCGTACATAAAATATAGCCTATACCGTTCAGGAATAAAGCAGCTTTCTACTAGTGAAATTTTAGCAATCGGACCAGTACTTCCAGAGAATACCTCCTACAAACAAAAAAAAACATAAAAACAAACTTCATCTCTTTATAATATTAGTGTAAATTGTTCGGCGAATCGTTGAGTTCCTTACTAGTCCAGAGTTGAGCAAGCGAATACTGACAAATCCTTGCACTGACTGGACCGGTCCACTCAAATCTGTGTGGTTCTTTCCTCAAAAGACTACAAATATCTCAGATGCATGGTACTCATATGATTTGAACATGTTTATCGTATGGACTTTAAGAATTTAAAAGACTTTTAGATAATAATTTGTTTCAAACCTAGATACATAACATCATGATATTTGTTTAGAATTAATGCTCACGTATTAATTACAGCAACACCTGAGGCTCACGTTGCTGTAACACGCGGGGCTCACGTTTGTACATCGCGATGTGCGGAATCCCCGGAGGCTACAACGTGTTCAGCTTATAGCCAGTTCTGTTTCGTAATGTCGGTTATTGTTACATGTTCGTGTTGCATTGAAACCTTTTTCATTTTAAATTATATTATACCTTTAGGGGTATGTGGAACAGAGAGTAAAGCCTCACATACCTCCGTTGAAAAGGGAGGATCCTCCAACCAGACGGGTGTTATGTCTGGTGGGCTATTGCCCGATAGATGATTTCGGGCTATTCTATATGTTCTAATCGCGCGGAGAACTTTGATTGCGCGATGCAGGATTAGTTCTTATGTGACGCCATAGATGTCCCCTCCGGAGATCGGAGATCGATGGTTCTTGATGCTTCTTGATGCGTGCCAGGCCAGTGGTAGGTTGGTTCCAGTGGGTCGGAACCAAATGCCGCATAGTTCTCGGTGAGTCGGAACTGTCTGCGGTGATGTCCCCAGTGAGTCGGGGTGGTGCTGTCCTAGTGAGTCGGGATGATGCCCCCGTGAGTCGGGGTGGTGCTGTCCCAGTGAGTCGGGATGATGCCCAAGTGAGTCGGGGTGGTGCTGTCCCAGTGAGTCGGGATGATGCCCCAGTGAGTCGGGGTGGTGCTATCCCAGTGAGTCGGGATGATGCCCCAGTGAGTCGGGGTGATGATGGCCCAGTGAGTCGGGATGATGCTGCAGGCTCCAGTGAGTCGGAGTAGTGCTGCTGGCTCCAGTGAGTCGGAGCGGTGCTGTGCAACGTAGTGGCTTGATTGCAGGCGTCGACCAGGAGAGGTTCTTCATTGCTCTTCATGTGACTGGCCGAAGGTGCAGTGTGCTTCGCCAAGGTCGCTGATGAGGCTGAGGGTGATGACCAGGTATGACCAGGTAGGCATGCTGGTGGTCAGGATACCCTTTTAAAACCGTGGGTGCTGGCTGTATGGCTCGCTGCTCGAAAGCTTGAGGAAGTGATGATGACGTCATGAAGTAGTAGCTGCACGAAGGCTGCGCTGACGTTCATTGTCGAGGGTCACCATTTTAGGGGTATGTGGAACAGAGAGTAAAGCCCCACATACCTCCGTTGAAAAGGGAGGATCCTCCAACCAGACGGGTGTTATGTCTGGTGGGCTATTGCCCGATAGATGATTTTGGGCTGTTCTATATGTTCTAATCGCGCGGAGAACTTTGATTGCGCGATGCAGGATTAGTTCTTATGTGACGCCATAGATGTCGCTACATACTCGTACCAATCCATATATTCTTTACTGGAGCTTTAGTCGTTTCACTCTTGCCAGAGTGGTCGTGGTTGTTGTAAAGGTAACTCTTTGGAAGCTGTTAGGGTACGCCGCAGGACTTTCTGCTGCACTTCACTTTTACCTGCTGGCAGTCATAACGCCGCACTCATTCAATGCCTTTGCCTTGAACTGATCTTTCCATCGCATTGGTGATCTCGCCACGCTGTCTCCTCTCGCTTTCCTTTCAAAAGGCGTTCAATGGAGTCACTTCCTCGGCGACATAATTATATAGCTTAAGTATTTAAAAGTATGACTGCGCGCCAGCGTAGACAAGCGCTCCTTGACGCCCAGTTCCTCGAGAAAGGTCCGTGATGATTTCCTACCCAGCAAAAAAAAAAATGTATTTTTGCGTAGTGTTTAGTTTTTTTTTTATGATATAATTAGATACATACATGATCACAGAGCACGGTGACTTCTGTGTTTTATCAACAGACAGAATACTGAAAAAAAAAAAACGTATTTACCCACCCGAGGGGTCCTCACCAAAGGGATTGATTTCTACTGATTGCGATAAGTTTTAATTGACTGAGTTCCGTTCCAAAAGTTTTCAACTTCCTTGAAGCCTTCAATTGCAAGACAAAGATGAAATATGAAACAATCGATCCAAATTCCAAACTATCTTTTGCAATGAATCGGTTCCATTGGCAATTTCATAAAATATCAATAAAAATAAAGGAATAAGAATGAATTAAAAATATAGAAAAGAAAACGTTTCAAAAATAAAAGTATTAAACATTTATTAAAAGAAACACGTTCATTAATAAAATTGAAATATTAAACATCTTTTGGAAGCATTCAAATAAATAAAATAATCCTTCATTCAAAAGGTGTAAATTTATTTTTCTAGAAATATTCCCAGACTGAAACGCTATAATTTTCGGTGACTGGACGGCTATTAAGTTTTTAGTATAATTAGGCTGTTTTCTTTGATGAAAATTTCACGAATAAATACGATGAAAACAGTTCCCGTCGACCACCGGAATGGGGGAGCCATGATTTGTGATTTTTTGGGAAACTCCTAATTACGACAAAATGATACGCAGGTACCTGCCATATTTTTTCTGTCATATTTTTTTCATAACTTACGAGTATATTAATAGATTTTTATATGACTATTAAATTAGGTATTTCTTCTTTCGGGTAAAATTAATTATGCTGGTTGGGTATTTTATTCAAAAATGATTATTTATACATGAAAAATAAAAACACTTAATAAATTAAAATTACATAATATATACACAATAACTCCTATCTAAAATATGGCGTCAAAAAATTCCTCCGCATCGCTGTCGACTGGAAGTGTGCCCAAAAGACTGGCAGCATTGCTACGTTGTATGGCAATGCTTAATCTCTGACCGAGGTAAAAGCCAGCCCTTTGGTCACGCGAAGTGTCAACTAGCCGTTTAGATAATTCTTTAAAAAGGGCATGAGCACTCGGACCCCACGGCCCAAGAGTCTCAACCCCAAACGGCTCAAAAATATAACTACCGACGAGGTTGTTATATTTCCGCCGCTTGAGGTTCTCCGCAGCCGCAGCGGCAGCACCAGCACAGCGCGACGAGCTAGGAAGATGGGATGGCGCAAGAGTGTCAACACAGGTAGCGTCCCATACTAAAGGCCTACCCATCTTCCATGGAAATAAAGACATACCGTCCGGTCTCTTACCATCGTCGCGTGCCAGGCCATGAGGTTCCAAAACAGCCGGAACGCCGACGGTGACAAGGGCTCGTCGAATGATGTCATTAATATTCGCGTGCCGCGCTATTCGTCTCGCGCTTCGACTGCATGACAGGCCGTGGTGACCGAGGCTGTTGACAACTTCGCCACAGTGGCAGCGATGAGGTGAACAGCATGGAGCGCCTAGGCGTAGGGAAACAGCTAGGCGGAAAGTTGTATCGTCGAACATGGTGCCTATGTTCGACGATGGTAGTGCGTGGAGCCAGAGGCCCGACTCCCACTCTCCCACAGCCAGTAGGCGCGCACGCTCTGCAGTAGTAGCAGATGTCAAGATTAGGTTTTCCTGAACTACTTTGCAGAGCGGCTCATCCCACCGCCTCTGGGAAGAGGGGTTGTCGGGCAGATTTGTATTCGGGCAAGCGAGTCTCCAGGCATCCATAGCCGGGTATAATTTTAATTTGGTATTTTTTTTCTCGTTGCTCGTAGAACAAAATGGTCGATGGGGTCGAAAGGTTCTGGAGTGGCAACCACGCAACGGAAAACGCAGCTTTGGCCTCCCAGAAGGTAGACCGATGGCCTGGTGAGAGTCACGGGAATGCGATGGACGCGAGACGCACAGGACAGTTCGTTGTGGCGACACTCGGGGGAAGCCTATATCCAGCAATGGACGTCTTTCGGCTGAAATGATATTGATGATGAATTTTTAGGGTGCCGTACCTCAAAATGAAGAAAAAAGTGGAAACCATAAAGAATCACTTTGGTGTCCGTCAGTTTGTCTGTTTGTCTGTCTGTCTGTCTGTCTGTCTGTTTGTCTGTCTGTCAAGACCCTTTATCTTGGGAAGACGTGGAGGTATCGAGATGAAATTAAAACCATATATTCAGGTCTGCGGTCCCTTGAAGCTGTGAATAAAATCAAACATCTGAGTTAGCGTAAAAAAAGCCCTATCTTTTTTACGCTAACTCAGAAGTTTGATTTTTTATGTCGTAAAATAAACAAAAACGTGTAATTCGACACTCTCGAGGGAATCCAAATTCATAGGGTACTTTCCGTTTGCCTAGAATCCTGAAATTTGGCATGAAGCAAGGTCTCATAGCACAAGAAAAAAAGCTGAAAACTGTAAATTTGTAGTTACGTCACAAAAAAAAACTTTTGTTGCAATTCGAAAAAATCTTTGTAACTCAATCCGGGAATTGAACTATTTTCATAGGTAAGTTTGTACGGAACCCTCAGTGCAAGTCCGACTTGCACTTGCCCGGTTTTTTATTTATTACATTTTAAGAACTATATCTTAGGCTCATAAAATAGTTGCTTCTATTAGACCATTATAACATAATATTATGTCCTTAAAACGTCTCCAGGGCTCTAACTCAACAATAAACTAGATTGACACTATCACAGCGCCATTAAACCCGACTATAACAATATCTGCACAAGAACCACTTACGAACATAATCCGAAGCCTTCCGAACATTAATTAATTTCTTGTGCGACTCATCGTCACCCTCAAAAGGGTTGGCTTACAAAGCGAATGAAATTGCCGCAGAATAGATAGATACAGAAGGTCAGCTACAACAACGTACATTTAGACGCTCTTCACGTACAGCGCTCTTTTTCTCTCGCTCTAGAGCAGAGCGAAAGAGCGTGTCGGACTTTTCCTGACTAAAACCATACCTATGTTCCTTCAGTTGCTCTTTGCGTTTTAGGACCACGGGTTTCCTTTTCAGAAGTCAATTCATGGCCCCAGTAGGATTAGGCCCCGCTGGGCCCCTACGTTAATAACACCTCACTTACGCGCATAGCAGTTTTCTCTTGTTAAATGAAGAATGTTTTATGCATTTTCTCTATAGGTTTTTTCTATATAGTCTAGTAGGTATATAGTCTAGTAGGTATATAGTCTATAGAAAAAACCTAGAGATAACGCAAAGAACATTTTTTTATATAGGTATAAAAGGGTCAATACGGTGAGAAAAGTGTAAGGGTTGTTACCTTTTTATTCAAATTGGGCTACATCACAGACTTGCTTTTCTTTCTAAGAAGTACTCATTATTGTGGGAAGCATTGATTGATCCAAAAATGTCGGCTAGGATTGCGACGTGAATTCTTGTGCAGTACCTAAGTCCAGTGACAACGGAGTGATGGGAGGCGCCCTGCGCAGTAAAAGAAAACTCCACTGCCGCCTTTAAGTACGAATTGACATTGCTCAATACATTCTGTAAGTGAAGCCTTCTGTTCCTATCTACTCTGTGACTGACTGTGACACTACATTCTCTCTTTTCCTCCTTAGTGTTTCATCTCTTCTCTCGCTCTCACGTTCGGTAAAATCACCAGTTTGTTTGATGAGCGTTAATTGCTTTATTAGTTTCTCTTGTTTTTGTAAAATATTCGCAAATCTGTTGGTGGAAGTCGTTTACTTTGTGTTGGTGTGGGTCGGTGTCGTGCCGAAATTCATTTAAATTATTTGTGTCGACTAATGAATGTGAGATAGGTTCGATAACTTATTAAATAGGGACTTTTGGGGTTAAATATTATAGTATTACGGTAACAGAAACTTTAAGTTGTGAATAGTAAACATAGAAAATTACGTAACTCTTCACAATGTTTCACAGTTCGGGAAATGAATTGCTTAACAAGTTTGACGAAATTTTTGATTAATGAATCTTCACTAATTTTGTCGTTTTACAACCTACAAGTGTCATCGCACTAATATAATAACGGCGAAAGTTTGAGTGTGTGTATGTTTGTTACTTCTTCACAGTCGAACAGCTGAACGGATTTTGATGAAACTTGGTAGGTACACGTGATATAAATCATGTCTTAGAATACTTTTTGACAGGCCTGTTGGTCTAGTGGTCAGTGGCCCTGACTGCTATGCCGGAGGTCGTGGGTTTGATTGCCACCCAGGACAAATGTGTGTGTGATGAGCACGAATCACGATCATTAAATTTGTACTGTGTCTGGGTGTACTGTGGCTGGTGCTGTGTCTCAGTCGTCTAGTACTAATATCACAAGCTCTGCTTAGTTTGGGACTAGATGGCGTTGTGTGAAAAGTTGTGGAATATTATTATTATTGCATTTATTTATTTTAATATACATATCATTTATATTTTTAAATATTTCTTTAGAAAAAACACATTTAAAAATATAAAAAATAGTAGCCAACCGGCATCGGGAACAGAGTCCAAGCTGCCGGCGGTCAGGGCTCCTGAGAGAGGAATCTCCTAACGATACGCGCCGTGTCTAGGAGTACTGCTTTCTGGATCAGGCCCTTGATTCAGCTGCCTAACGAGAGCCTCCTCAGATGTTGTTCGAGGCTCTTGGTTACTAAGCCATTGGTCGTTACGACTATCGGCACAATGATTGCTCTATCCACTTCCCACATGTCGACAACCTCGCGAGCTAAGTCAAGATACTTAGTTTGCTTATCTTTCTCAGCTTTCAGGAGGTTCTCGTCATGAGGGACCGCTATATCAACAATCATTGTGCGACGCTCTAGTCGATCTATCACCACTATATCAGGTTTATTGGCAACAATAGTCCTGTCAGTGATGATAGATCGATCCCAATATAACGTGATATTGCCATTGTCGAGAACTGGGTCGGGCACATACCTATAGTACGGTACCTCTGATTCCACAAGATTGTATTTAAGAGCAAGTTGCTGGTGGATAATCCTGGCTACGAGGTTGTGTCTATGCAAATAGTCTCCGTTAGCTAGATGAGAACACCTAGAAATAATGTGTCGGATTGATTCTCCGGGTCGGTGGCATGCCCGACAGATGTCAACCGTACCGTCCTTCACAATGTATTTCCGGTAGTTGTTCGTCATCATAACTTCGTCCATAATCGCAAAGACAAAACCTTCAGTTTCCCCGAAGAGGTCACCGAAACGCAGCCAAGATACGGACGCTAACAGGTCTACATCGGGCCCGTGTAAGGCCCGGTAAAAGCGTCCGTGAAGCTCCTTGCTCTGCCATACTTCCCTGCGGTCATTAGTATCCAGTACTATAGGTTTGCGCCAGTTCTCGTTAGCCAAGGAGAGCGGAGTGAGGCCCTTATCCACCGCTACTACATCTCGGTGCATACCCACGTCGGTTTTTAGGAAGTATTCCCTGAGACTGCATACCTCGCGGTTGTGCAGGGTCTTAGCATTTAAGAAGCCACAACCCCCGCATTTCCGAGGGATATACAGTCTCATCACCGATGACCGTGGGTGATGCATCCGATTTGCGGTAAGTAGTGTGCGGACCCTCCTATCTAGGGCGTCAAGTTCTGTCTGAGTCCATTTGAGTATGCCGAAAGAATACATCAATACCGGCATGACCCAACCGTTGAAAGCGTGCACCTTGTTTCCGCCTGATAAAAGACTATTGAGCACAGCAGCTCTCGAATCCAATCACCCTCGGTGTGACTGACAGGCGCCGACCAAATGCTGCGCCAAAATGAACACATGGCGTCATCATCCGGCAGGCGCGTATCAGTCACACCTTGGTCCGGTCGCTCCCAATCCCTGTAAACCCACCTTTCGTTGCTTTGGAATGTACGATTCCGAGTGTACCGCTCCACTCGCCGCTTGTACCGACGAATACGGTTTGCCCATGCATAGATTTTCTGCTTCAGGAAGTTGATACGCTCTGTGACGCAGGGCAGATAATCTCGAGAACTAATATTAGTCCCCGAGAATGCCCTCCTCACAAAGCGCATCACCCTAGGGCGAGTGTTGCCCTCCCTGAAGCAGATAAGCTTACCGATGAGTGCTCTAGCCTCACCGATACGATGCTCTATCCTGCACTGCCAAGCTGGCACAGCTGGTCGTGTAGCTCTGTCACAATATTAGGAAATTTAACATGAGCTACACGACATGCCGCTACAGTCGCACAGTACAAGATTGAGTGGATATCAGTGAGGTCTTTGCTGCTATCAAAGCAATTTGATAGCTGCGAATCTAGAGCACACACCAGCGCCCTATTTCTCTTGTGCATGGGCAAACGAGGTAGACGAGGTCTAAGCCCCGGTGGTGTGGAACGGTATTCTCGAAATGCGTCCTCCAAAGCTCCCCTCAATCGATCATTACATTGGGTACTCACAGATATAGCCGCGTCATCATCGGCGTCACCAACCTGGACGGGTCGCGGTGAAGCAGTGGGTAGACGTTGCACCGCGGCCGGTGTTGTGGCAGGTGAAACACGGATCGGCTACTCTGTGCTTCCAGGCGCACCTGATCCGATAGTCGTTGGGCCGAAACGTTGACTTATTATTACTATTTTTATCTTCTTGGGATAATTTCCTACGATCACGCGAACAAAGCCGCTAGCAGCAGTTAGTTCAACTACAAGGAGATAAACAATTAATTTTTCTAATCTTACATTACGTACATATGTATGTATATTGCGTATAATCAATCTTAGACCAATATTGTGAAGGTTGTGTCGTAAATGGGGAGTGTATTGTCACTTCCTGGGAACAAATCTCAGAGCTACTACTAAAAAGTGATTTATGAAAAACCTAAAAACGCTTTGTCCCAAGCATTCAACCAGCGACCCCACGTTCAGCAGTCACACACTCGACTACTAAGTCAACGAGGCACTAATAAGTGTAATGTAGTGAATACAAAGTGGATCATCTCTTTGTGACGAGGGTCTGTCAGTGCGCACAGATCGTATGAGGATCATTGTGGAGCCACTCGCTCGGGTGAAGGTCGGACCCAATCGGGTATGGTGGAGGTCAAGGATTTATTAGTCGACCAAGTTTTTCTCCCGGCTTCGCTCCTCTCGGGGATTTTAGGGAACCGTAAATATTCTTCGTGAATGAATTTTTCTCATCGGATTAATACATCCAGAGATTATCTTTACAAACGAACAATTTCATGGCACCGTTGGCGCAGTGAGCGATCGGCTGCACTGCGTGTCGCTGGTTCGATTCCCGTACAAAACAAATATTTGTATAGCATACAGATAGTTGTTCTTGAACTGTGTGTTTGTGAGTTTAAAAGTTTGTAATCGCACTCAAGATAGAGACGACATTCCGAAAGTGGAAAAACATTTAAAATAAAACAAAAAAATTATATCTCTTTTGTTAAGATGGTTGAAAGAAACTGTAAAGAGTAAATACACTCTGCGTTCCTCTCAGCAATCAAATCTAGTTCCCAGGCGTTTATATGATACAAGTTGCTGCCAGTGGCTTCGCCCGCCTCTTATTAGAAAAGATCCTAAGGGAACATACTTTCGGGATAAAAAGTATCCTGTATGCTATTCCACGATATGGTCTAGCCATGTACCAAGTTTCACTGAAATCCGGTCAGCCATTCGAGGGTGAAGCAGTAATAAACATACATACACACACACACGTAGAATTGATAAAAATTGTCACAAAGAGACGACGTGAAACAAACATGAACTTTTTTAAAAACACGATAGATTATTTCAAACTCAGCCTCCTGTAACATAATTGTGTTGATTTTGTGAATTAAAGATGGTAAGTCTACAAAGACAAAGAAGAATTAACCGGTAGTCTTTAAAACCTTCACAAAAGCCGTAGTTTGAAACACCACTCCCCCTAAACGCCACCATTTTATTGCAGCGCGTGGAACGACTTCCTCTTCGTATTAATTCTTTGGAGCTCGCCTCGTTTCCATAACAAAAACCTCTCAGCTATAAATTCGCCTTAGGAACGTCCAGAAACATTCACAAAGAAAATCAATCGCCGCATAAAATATAGAAAATCCTAAGCCAAGATATTTTATCGCAGCTCTTTCAAAATCAGAACCGTCTTATTTTCAGAACAAAACTTTGAAAATCGGAAAGTCACACAGCGGAGGAAATATAGATACCGACTCTTTATACACGGAAAACTAGTTTCTAGTTTCGGTGCCAAGTTTGGGGGGCCTTGTGTCGTTGTGTTAAGGTTGGTATTCGCGTGTGTGGCGAGGGGCGAAGCGTACACACACGTTGAGCAAATAAAGTAAGTTCTTGCTAATAAAGTTCCCTTATCAAACAGCGGCGCGTGCCTAGGCTAGCGACGACGCGACACACGGCCTCGCGGGATGCGCAACCGAGGGAGAGCAAGCTGTATCACTGTGTGTAATCATTTGTCCAAATAAGTCGAAATAATTACTTTTGGGTTGACAGATCGCTTCGATTGGAAAGAGAATAATGAATTGCTTGATTTGAGCTACAGCAGTAATTCCCAAACTATGGGTCACGACCTTTTGGTGGGTCGGGGAACATTGGATGCTCCCTGAAAAGCCAATAATATATAGGAGATTCTATGTTCGACAGAATGTATTTTTTTATTTTATTGATGTTCACCGATTTCTCGATCAATGGTGGACCGATTTTGAAAATTATTTTTTTGATTGAAAGGTTATGCTTCCAAGTTGGTTCCGTAGAAATATTGTTATGATCTGATCATGAACTTCGAAGATATGGAACGAAACTCCTCATAAGATTACAGCAGAACTGTCGTAACAAGTAAAATTGCTTTGTTTATACGTATAGTTGATGACTGACTGAAAGAAGAGGGGGGATATGTCGAACTGATCTAATGATAAAGGTAATAAATTAATGTAACCCAACCGTGTTTGGGATTATTAGAATTGTCATGAAATGCACTCTGGTTATAAGGTATTTAAGTTTGGCTGAGGGGTACTTTTTAGTGTGGTACCATAACTAAAATGGTTAAAATAAAAAACTTTTTACAAAAAAAAAAATACAACCAACTCAATGTAAAAAAAAACACAAAAAAGTGCAAAATATCTTTAATTACTGAAGTCGGTGTTAAATAATGAAGAGACAAAACTATTTTATTATGTAGAAACACCGACTTCCGAAATTAAAGTTCTTTTGCACTTTTTAGTGTTTTTTTTTAATTTGAAGTCAGTTGTATTTTTTTTTTGTAAAAAGTTTTTTATTGTATTCATTGTGGTTATTTTTTTTTTATTATTAGGCTTGCGTTTGACCACTATCTCACCTGATGGTAAGCGATGATGTGGCCGACGATGGAGCACGCTTGCCTAGAATAAAACACATAAACAACAACAACTTAATATTTGAATTTATCTACGAATAGAATATGCAATTCAGTTTCTTAGAATAGAATATTCAATTTTCAGAAACTTCAACAAAATATTTCACCAAACAAAAATAAATATTGACATTCATTCCGGACAAGCGCAAAGATACAAGCCAGAAATATATTTCATTTATTTCATACTTATATACGGTGCACGTCCAAAAATATTACCTTGTTCTCATTTCTAATTCTCTTAGTTATCTAGCCGCGACTTTTGATACATTATGCGGTCTAATCTACGGACATCGTATAGCCGTCTACTTCGATGTCACTGAATGACTGAATGAACACTGAATGAAGGTTCAGTGTTCTTCCTTCGTTTATTCTTTATCTTTGTCTTAAGTGTTTATTTTTAATATTGCATCTACTACAGTTTGTCTCTGCATCACCCAAAGGTTGACTGGTAGAAAATTCCTAAGACATTAAGTCTGCCTCTGTACCCACTTATTTGCGTGTTCATAAAGAATTAAATAAATACCATCTCAATTTCCCATCACATAAAACCCATTTCTATTCCTACTCTTTCTCTTTTCATGCAGTATGGCTTCGCTACTCACTTCCAGCTAAGATTCGAGATGATAAAAGTATGTCTGTTTTCAAAAAGCTAGCCATAGACCTTTCTACCATCTCGTAATTAGCATAGCATAGTCGGCCTTATAATGTTCCCACTGTTGGGACTCAGGCCTCCTCTCTAGGAGAGGGACATGCCGGTTTCCTCACGATATTTTCCTTCACCGCTTTGAGAGCAGTGGTGATGAAATAAATTACACAAAGTAATGCGCACCTGGCTGGGTTTGGACCCGCAACCTACAACTCGTAAGTCGGGTCTGTTACCACTCGGCCACCACTGCTCTATCCTGTAATTTATGTACCTAGGTATTACAAGTATATGATTTTTTAAACATATAAAATTGTAAGTACGTACTCGTAATTTGTTCACTGTTCTTGATATAAATTATGAATGATTTAATTAAGTTATTATACTGTATTTTAAGTTTTTCAATCTACTCAAAGTGTCTATGGTGTGTGTTTGTGTGTATTTGATGGTACATATAATTAAACTTAATACCACTCACGCAACTCAAGTTCAAGCAATTATTTGCTCGTGGGTGCTGCTAGTGAGGTGACCCCACGGACTAGATTCCCTGACCGGCCTAGCTTGCAGCAGTTCGATGGCTGGGGGGTAGGCGTCTGCACCTACCACTGCTAGGGGGCCTGCAGGGGGGGGGGGCGAGGGGGGAGGGGGGGTCTAGGGTGGCTGGGCAGTAAATCACGAGCCATTCTTCATCCTATCTCAGCTCAGTTTCAGATTTATAACCGTCTCCAGTCACCGATATTCGGCGCTGTGTTTTAATGTTATTTCTTTAAGATATTAGTTTTAGCTCCTATATATTTGAGTTACGCTCCGATAAGAGAGAGTGCGTAGATCTTACCGTCAAACTTTTTTCGTTTAACTGTTATTTACGTAGGTTGGGGCTCGTTTGATATTGAATTTATTAGAGGCTGGCTGAGTCTGATAAACTGAAAAGTATAAATAAATAGTGGCTGTAGATTTTATTTATTCTACAAATATTTATTACATGCTAGCTGATGCTCGCGACTTCGTCCGCGTCCAACTCACAAAACAGCACAATTACATTTGGTCACAATTACCAGAAGTTCTTTTTTGCGCGGAACTCTGAATCTTTTTGTGAAATAAAAGTAGCTTTAGTTACTCCATATATGATCAGCTATCTATCAGTAAAAGGTTCGTCGAAATTATTACAGCAATTTCGGAGATTAGCCGGAACTAAGAGACAGAAAAATTTAGTATAAAAATTTAAAAAATAATATAGAAAGAAAAAATGGCAGAGTCGGCGTCGGAAAATAGAACACAGTTTAAAGTATACCTAGTAGATAGATTCCTAGGACAATTTTGGAATTTTACGCGGGCGACGCCGCTTGCACAAGTTAGTTAGTAGATAATGCGTCTAATTAGATATTGTCTTAAATATATATAGGGTGACTGGTAATTAGTGTACGATACTTAAACACGTGATTGTGCTCATGATAACCAACAACTTTTACTATGGGAACAAACCTGAAATCGCGAAAAAAAATCAGCTGTTCAGTACATTTATGTTTGCCTAATGTACTGAACAGCTGATATTTTTTTCGCGATTTCGGCTTTGCTCCCATAATAAAAATTGTTTGTTATCATGAGCACAATCACGTGTTTAAGTATCGTACACTAATTGCCAGTCACCCTATATATACTTACTTCATCAGAACCCAATTACTTTACATAATAGTATTTTATTCTCGTTTATATTGTAGACTGATTGGCTAATTTCTGATAGACTTATACAAGTAATCATTGTCTAGAATTCAATAGATAGCGCTAAAAATATCTCTCAATCAATCTCCGATTCTAAACGTTTGGAGACGGTTGTCTCTGATTACTTCACAAGGAGTAAATAGATTTTATCCTTGGTTTATTCATCTGAATGTAATTTGTAAAACCGATCACTAGAGTTCCACTTTACTGGGGTTTGAATAAAACAGGTATCTAAGAATCAACTGATGTACCTATTACCTAACTGAAATTCCACATCGACAAAAATATTTTGCAAAAACATAAGTAACTCGCAGAGAATCTTAACACCGACTTATAAAACAGTGACGTCATCGATTCCATCTTTTGATATTCAGTAAAACTCAAATTGTACACCCCGTGACTGCTACATATTTTTGGTTACTAGATGTCGCTACTAGTTCGGCTAAACATTATATTATTATGGATTATGTTGTAGAGCTCGGGATTATCTTCTGTACTGATTTACCTAGCTACAATTTCGAATAACAGTAATACCTTGTCTTTTTTTAAGAAAAGACACTCACGTAGTTAGGTGGAACAGAGTGCAAGCCCTCACAGCTCTGTTGAAAAAGAAGGATTCTTCGACCATATGGGTGTTTTGTCTGGAGCGGGCAGCTGCCCGGCAGTTGAGTTCGGGCTGTTGTATATGCTTTTAATCGCGTGCAGATTATACTGCGATGTAGGATTTTGAATTTTAGTTGCTATATGGTGTCATAGATGTCGCTACAGGTACATTCGCCTAATTCTTTTGGTTTTTTTTTTGTGGGTCGGTTCGCTTTTGATCACTATCTAACCTGATGGTAAGCGATGATGTAGCCGGCGATGGAGCACGCTTACCTAGAAGTAACCAATTCACTCTTGACTTGAAAGACCCCTAGGTTATAGCTATCAGGAAATACAAACTCCGGCAGGGAGATTTAAAAGGGGACGAGCCTTTTGCCACCAACTGGGTCCCAATCCAGCCAGCATACCAAATAACGCTGCTATTTTTATAAGGTGGGAAATCATTAAATGACATCTCTTTCTGATAACGTGCGAACCTTTTACTGACTAAAACCACACCTACGTTTTTTCAGTTGCCCTTTCTGTTCCAGAGTCCCGGTCACTCTTTCAAACGGCCCTACTGGGTCCCCACAGTTTTGCTGATTATTATTTGAGGCGCGCGTGGCACACACCGCGAGGGCTTGATCCCTACCGGACGACGAGCTACCCACTACTCGTCATAGCCGAAAATCACCCTACGATTCGCGACGCCCGCGGCGATCCTCTTGAACTAGAAGCCGACACAAACATGATTCGAGTTAAGCAGTCAGATTGATTGATCGATGCTAGTGCCCACTATCCACCGCTGTTCTATTAATATGAGTTCGACACAGTGCCGGATTAGGCTAGCACCGGAGCTCACCGGGCCTGTAGCAAATTCTACCAAGGGGCCAACTAAATCTTTGTAAAATGAAAACGAATGTTCTAATTCGTTTTCATTTTAAATTATTTTTGCATTTTAAATTATCTTTTTAAATTATTTTTGCATAGGCCGCTTCTCGTCCAATATACCACAGTGGCTCAAGACGAAAGTCTATGACCAGTGCGTGTTGCCAGTGATGACATGGCTCCGAAACGTGGTCGCTTACAATGGGCCTCATCAGAAGGCCTAACCTTTATTGAGTGCGTAATTAGAGACACAATAGTAAGACAATGGCGCGTGAACGCCGGCGTTAATGCTGGGATCAACAGCTTAAAGTCACTCAAAGGGCAATGGAAAGGGCTATGCTCGGAATTTCCTTACGTGATCGCGTCAGAAATGAAGATATCCGCAGAAGAACCAAGGTTACAGACACAGCCCGAAGAATCGCTAAACTTAAGTGGCAGTGGGCAGGGCATATTGCTCGCAGAACGGATGGTCGATGGGGCTGAAAGGTTCTGCAATGGCGACCACGTACCGGAAGACGCAGCGTTGGAAGGCCTCCCACAAGGTGGACCGATGACCTGGTGAGGGGCATTTGGGGGAGGCTTATGCCCAACAGTGGACGTCTTTCGGCTGAAATAATGATGATGATGATGATAGGCCGCAGGGATCTTGGGTGTGATAGCCCTGTGAGCAGTTGCTTACATTGTCTCTTTGGAATCGTTTACATTTCATATAGTATAGGAACACTGGCTTCTTTTTGTATGAGACCCCGATGCTTGGGGCCCGTAGCATTTGCTACTCTTGCTATGAGGCTAGTCCGGCACTGGTTCGACAGTGAAACAGCTGGGCGGCAACAAGCGTCGTAAATTACGCATCGGTTACTAATCATGTCTTAATTGAACTAATTAGCTGTATTGACGCGTTTAGCATTGCATAATGTTCTGTTTATGTGATTCTAATTGCCTATATCGTGTTTCCTGTAATAATTATATATATGCTAGCTTGTGCCAGCGGTTTTGCCTGTGTGTAAGTAGAGAATTAGATATCATAAGGGAATATTTAACCGGGATAAAAGTATTCTATGTATAATTATTCTGACGTGTAAAAAGATAGAGACACCTGGGACAGCTTGGAGGAGGCTGTCACCGCAATAGGCGGTCCTTACACCTAACAATAATCTTATTTTAAGCACGCAAACTAACATAAATAAAAAACAAATATAATAACACACACGTAAAATGTAAGGTATATAAAAGTAAAACTAATAATAATAACCTATTCTAGATGGACACGCCCCGGGCGTCGCGTCGGGAGTCGAAGGACGATTTCTGGCCACCCGCGGGCTTACGGACGGCGAGCTGTCCATTACTCCGTCCGTCCGTTAAAGATTAAGCCCGGGGTCAACGGCACGTCGTTTTGTTCCACGCGTGCCACGAAGACATGTCAGCATCATTGACTTACCGTAGCCCTCGCGAAAAGGGCTACTGAAAGAACACTGCGGGATTTAGTCAGCAAAAGTCTGAAAGTCCCTTGCACTCCACCCAGAGCGGGAGAAGTCATTTTTGATGAACAAAAACCAGTGCGCCAAGTTTCATTTCATTCGTTCAACCGTTTAAGCGTCAAGGAGTAACAAACGTACATACATATACATAATTATGAACTTTCGCCTTTATAATATGCGTGAAATTTTATTTTTTTAGTGTTCCGTACCTCAATAGAAAAAAACGGAACCCTTATAGGATCACTTTCTTGTCCGTCTGTCTGTCTCTCTGTCAAGACCCTTTATCTCGGGAACGCATGGAGGTATGGAGTTGAAATTGAAACCATATACTCAAGTCTGCGGTCCCTTGATGCTGTAAAAAACTTCTAATCAAAAAAAATCAAACTTCTAAGTTAATTTAAAAAAAAAATACGGTCGTTTATGTAGCAAAAAACGTATATTTCAACTCTCAAGGGAATCAAAATTCATAGAGTAGTTTCCGTTGACCCAGAATCCTGAAATTTTGCATAAAGTAAGGTCTTATAAGATAGATATAGGAATAAATCTGAAAACAGTAAATTTGTTACGACACAATAAAAATACTATTCGGAAAAATCTTCGAAACTCCATTCAGGAATAGAACTAACTGTATACGTAGGTAGGATATACAGAACCCTCACGCGAGTTTGACTCGCACTTGCCCAGTTTTTTAGCATTTAACCGACTGCGCTAGAAGAAGAGTTATGTTTATTGAAGACGTCTGGCAGTTTTTATTTGTCAATAGTAGTTATCATAATAATAATTGTGAATACTTCCTTGGCGGTCATAGAATTTCTGTGCACGGGATTTTGGATAGACCTGAAACGCAAGGAAAACTGAAGAAACACGGATCTCACTCCACCTAGAGCGGGAGAAATTATTCAGCTCTGGAATAATCTCACAACCCTGGATTTTAATACGGCTAAATAATAAAAATAGAAAGAGCGATAAAACGAGAAAGGTTCGTGTATATAATATACCTATATACTATGCACCAGCGCAAAGCCGGCTCGCTAGTACATTCACAAAAGAAAAAGTAGTTTTTACAAACATGCATAAATGTACAAACCACACAGTCGTGGGAGCGTGATGCGAGACCGCGGCACTGTGGAGATCAGTGGATGTGGGCTGCACGACGGGCGAGACACGCGTACGCGGCGGGGACACTTCACCTGGAGGTGGGGTCACCACGCCGGATTGTGGACGAGGACAGAACTGTAATAAATCTGGGCAGTTTGTAAGTATGAAATTACGGACACCTATTTTGACTAGAAGAGATAGTAAATATTCATAGATAGCCATGTTTATTTTTTTGTAAACTTCAGAAGGGAATCTTGTTAATTTTAGTGGGCAGATTACAAAAAATATCTACAAACATTTGTAGACAATTTAACTTTCTTCTTTCTTATCTTAGTTACTATTTTGGTAGATAGAGAGCTATGAGGTAAGAGCATGGTGTTAGATTTTATCAGAATAGCAAAGATGAGTAGAACGAAAGCGCGTGGCAAGAATTATAATATTTTGATTTGAAGGCCTGTGCACCACGTTGTTATAATCATGATGCACTATTCAAATAGTTTCACAGTTTCATATATATATAATTTAATATAAATAGTACATATATAATATTGTAACGACATCTATAGCGTCACATAAGAACTAATCCTACATCGCGCAATTAAAGTTCTCCGCGCGATTTGAAAATATAGAACAGCCCGAAATCATCTACCGGGCAGTTGCCCACCAGACATAACACCTGTCTGGTCGGAGGATCCTCCCTTCTCAATGGAGGTTTGTGGGACTTTACTCTCTGTTCCGCATACCTCCAAAATATTAGGTATAGTGCACCCCCCCCCCCATACGTTGGTACAAAACGTTTTGGGAACACATTTATTGTGCGTACTGCTAAGGAGTGGAATTTTCTGTCGGAGTCTGTGTCAGGAACTTAAACTTCTTAAAGACCTAGGTCTTTAAGTCAAGTATGAATAAATTACTTAAATTATTTACTACTTCTAGGCCAGCGTGATCCATTGTCGACCATATCATTGCTTACCATCAGGTGAGATAGTGGTCAAATGTGAGCCTATCTATAATAAAAAAAGACATTATTTGTCTAAAAGCAATCCTAAGTTTCCAAAAAATAAAGAAAATAAATAAACGATTTTCTTAAATATAAACTAAACTTACGCCCCGAGTATCACTTAAATCTTTGAAAGCTACGATCTGTTAGCTTTACAGATTAGTCACAAGGAAAACACTTACAAGCCTATAAATTAATAAATCAGTAGTCTAACAGTTTGTGAGCGAGGGAGAAACTTAGAAGGTAAAATACAAGTTATTTATTGAGAGTTGCTACAGTTCTCGTAAGCGTTGATTTAGCCTTCCGACAATATGAGGAGTTTCATACCTTTTTATGTTATAATATAGATATATATTTCTTCTAGCTTTTTCCCAACTTGGGATCGGCTTCCAATTCAACCGGATGTGATTGAATACCCGTGTTTTACATGGAGTGACCCAGTAACACGATACTGCTTGGATAGACTTTTTGGTGTCTGACCACTGATAACTGAAATAGTGTTTAAATGTACGGATGTTTGTTACTCTTTCACGCAAAAAGTGCTTAATGGATTTCGATGAAACTTGGTACACAGATAGGCGATGTCCTGGCATAACACATAGGATACTTTAATCCCGGGAATATGTGCCCTTGAGATAATTTTCTACTATTAAGTAGGCAAAGACGCTGGCAGTGGCTAGTTTTTAATAAATTTAATGTACTCGTATACTGGAATTTAATATTAGCACATCGCATGTAATGGTAGAATATAAATTGGCCTCATTAATATTAAGATCACACTACTTTGTACATCAACATTCTGGCAAATAAATAAATAATTATTATACATTCCACAATATTCCACAAACACCAAACAACGCTGTCTAGTCCCAAGCTAAGCAGAGCTTGTGTTATGGGTACTAGAAAACTGATAAACATACATATATATTTCTAAATAAATACATATCATAGATAAATTACACCCAGACACAGAACAAATGATTGTGCTCGTCACACAAACATTTGTCCTGGATGGGAATCGAACCCACGACCTACGGCACAGCAGTCAGGGCCACTAACCACTAGACCAACAGGCCTGTCATTATAACGATGTCAAAGATATACAAATGACACACGGGGGGACAAAACAATAACAACAACAATATAAAAATGTAGGTGATGGAGAAGTAATAACATTATTTCGATTCAAATATTTTTTTCAGGCGTGGGTTGTGGTGACGATCTCTCGCATCCGGGTCTGTTTCAGGCCATAGTACGGAGCGAGAGGGAATGGAAAGCGGTCACCTCCAGCGAAACAGTAAAGTTGCACATTGGGCACACATGGGCTACGTGGGCCACGTACGCCGATCTGGGCGCGTCGGTCTCCATACACTTCATATGGCAACTAGATTTGTAGAGCTACATTAGATCCACGCAATGCAACGCCACGCGACGCGCCGATACGTGCAAACCAGGCGTGGCCCACGTGTACGTCGGTCTAATTTAGTTTTCGCTTAATGCGGACGCAGATGGTAACAAAAACCGTGAGGAAGAGGACATCGTCACACACCAACTGGCACCATAAGAGTCTTCTTCCCGGGTTACGGGAGTTGCAGGGTGATTTCTTGCGGATGCCGAGCAATGGGTAATTCGCCGTCCGGCTGTCCGATAAGGAACACACGTCACGAAGTTTCACATATAGATGTTTGCAAGACTGACGGGGCCAGTTAAAGCCGATGCCTGCTAAGGCAGCGGATTGTTCGAAAGAAATCGCAAACAGCAATGATGGTACATTTAGAGTTTTAGTCAGTAAAAGTCCGACACTCTCGTACTCCACCCAGAGCGAGAGAGGTCATTTGATCAGTGAGTGAGTACAGACTTTGCCTTTCATATATACAGAGAGAAAAAAACACGCCCCGCCAACCACAAATAGATTGGGATAAGGGATGATGATGATAAGTGGTTATTGTGTGTGAAAAATGGCTGAACAAGAGACACTGTTAATCTTGGATATCATAAAGTTGGTAGCTTTTACCATTTATCATATGAAATTGTGTGAAAAACAACAGCTGGTACCTAATATATAAATAAACTGGTAACCCTAACACTGTTCCCTCGACCTTTCATGTTGTTTGAATGTAATTTTATTTATTTGTTTAAACTTTATGTACAGTAGTGGTACATAGGTAGAAAAGGCATGCTCTACTAGTCAATATTATTATGAATATGAAAGTTTGTAAATGTGTGTGTATGTTTGTCACTTCCTCACGCTCGAACGGCTGAATGGATTTCGATGAAACTGGATAGACGGGTAGGCTATATCCCGGAATAGCACATAGAATAATCCCCAGAGTATGTTCCTTTGGGATAATTTTCTACAATCGCGCGGTTGAAGCTGCTGGCAGAAACGTGAAACTAGTTTTTGTGTATTTGATAAATAACGCATCAGATAGACTAGGGGACGAAATGTCCCCCAACATGAAGCGCAACGCTTGTATTGATATTGTGTCAGAACTTAATTTAATTTATTAATCAATCTATTTTTAACTTAACTTAATTTTAATTTAATGCTTTTAATTTTATCTGTTGAGTTTGTAATATAATTTTATTCATTAATCTTCCCTTTTTAACTTGTTGTAAATAGTATTTGTCACCTTTTCTGTATTGTTTTTAGTATAATATTAATAACAAAATGATGTATAACCGAAATCAATGCATGTAGTGTTAGCCTATAATTAATTGCTACACTAATGGATGTGAGTTTCGTTTTAATATAATATTTGCAGTTGTTGGCTGACCAAATAAATAAATGCTGTTTAATTGTCCAACAACACGTCCCACGTCACGTGAATGCGTTGTACAATATTTGGGGGTAGGTTGCGGGACACGGGGCAACGTTGCAGCGTCACGTAGATTGTGCGTTGCGCATCGTGATGGGGGACATTCTGTCCTCTAATGTATTTGAGGTTTAAAAGGCCAATTATCATTTGAAAACACTGCAGTTTTTCATGAGCTACATTATTTAATGTCTGGAGTGCTCTTATTGTTGTTATAAGTTATTGTCTTTACCAATACTCTCCTCCTCCTCTCTTTCTTTTTGTTTGTAGGAGTACTGATGTATTATAATTATTCTTTCACTAAACACTGTAACATTGTTTCAAGAACGCTTTTTTTGTATTATTATAATGGGTATAAGGTTGCGGGTAGGCTAGGTTATATATGTACTTATAACTAATTTGTATTTAATGATCGGGGATATATATTCTGTACTAGCTGTTGCCCGCGACTTCGTCCGCGTTAAGTTCGTAAAACTGTACAATCATTCTATGCTTGCAATACATTCCGGAACAAACGGTTAAAGGTAAAAACGCAAGTTTCCTTCAAGAAACATGTTATGTACTCGTCCAGATCCAGATGTATGAACGTCAATGAATAGAAAGAGTATGTATGGGTCGTAGCAGTTGGTATTTCTGCCTACCCCAAGGGAAAAGGCATTAGTTTATGTATGTTTCTGGTTTATGTTCTGGTAAAACAACATTGTATGATTTTAACCCCTCGCCACAGTGAGCACGTCACAATCGCAGCGGTAATACCTGTCTTTGAGGAGTGACTACAGAGGCGTCACGGCATCCTCCCTTTGTGCATGACTTACCGGATGTGGGTGGAGGTATTTGTATCGAATTCAGCGGGAAGAAACACTCGGGTCTCACGGGAGAATACGATGGAGCATACGGTGGAAGTCAGTCCCGTTTGGTCGGAGCGCCGGTGCCGCCGTGTCCTCTGGAGGCGATTGGTGGAGAAAATGTTAACCAGGCCTCCTTCAGTGAAGCACTACGATCGAAGAAGGTGGCTGAAACTATGAGGGATAGTACATCCTGACTCCTCAGCTGTCGTTGCAAGTGACGCTCCGGGTGTTGAAAGCTGCAGGGAGATTACCAGTTAGCGCAAACACGGGATTTCGGTAGTGCCGTCCGGCCGTCTGGTCAAAGCAATCCTGAATCGATGGCGCGTTGTATTCTACACGCGACTCAAAGAGATGTCAGCAAATGGATAGGGCCCTCTAGAGCCGATGTCTGCTAGGGCTGCGAGATTGTTCGAAAGAGTTACCTCCCGTAAAATTTTCGCCTCAATAACGTTTCACTGAAGAGTTTCAGACAGTTTTGGTAGAGGTAAACGAAGGAGCATAATCGGGACACCGACCGTCAGCTGGATAACGTGCGCTGATAGTGCAAAGCCAATAAGCCAGTGAATCCAAAAACTACCACCATCATCATCAACTATCTTCCTCCACAACAGTACTTATGAAGAATTTGCGAGAGCATGCTTGCATTGATTGTTGCAGCTTGATCATTTTGGGCGTAAAAAATACTTGTTCATTTACCTAGGATTTTTTGGTGAGTATTTGTTTTTTTCGTCCCCGTATATCAGACAAATGTTTTTCCGTAGTGGGAACTACCCTATGAAGAGTCTCCAACTTTTGAATGAATTTCGGCGAAATGAATCCCCGCCCAATCGAAATCGCATATTGATAGCCAAACCGAGAGGTCACTGTCACCAATTGCCTCTATGAGGACACGGCGGTTCACCCAAGTGGGATAGACTTCCACCGCATACTACACCGGGTCCTTCGGGCGATTCGCAAAATGGTAATCAGGGTACTTCCAACCGAATCCGGAACAGAAACCGCTCGAAACACCCTCAACAGTCCTGAGCTTGTGTATCCATAAAACAATGAAATTACGGTAAACAAATGTAGCAGCCGATTAGTGTTATACCTGAGACTGGCCTTCCTCAGAGGGTTGTTCGAGTGTTGATCACCACTCACTGGAAGGAGGTAACGTCCAGATCATGTCAACGTAAGGCTGCAAGGAATCTGAGATACATCATACGTTGTCGAACTGTGATCAGAAACGCAAACCACTTTCGACCCCGTTTTATATGAAGCAGTGACTGCAAATAATAAAACACGCCATTATTAGACTGAAAGGTACCATCCCGGAGGACATAGTGGAGCATACAGAGGTGTATCCCGCAAGGGCGGAGCACCGCCGTGTCCTCGTATAGGCAATCGGCGTCAGTCACCTCTCGCACCGGGCCCTGGTTCGGGCTATGGTCCAGAGCGAGGAGGAATGGCAGGCGGTTGCCTCCTTCTGCAAAGCCGTAATGCTAGCGAAGGAGCAGGCCGTACGCGTGAGGTAACGAACGTCCTCACGCCGAGCCGAGATTCCGACCCCGACGACCAGCCACGGTAGACGCGGGCTTGCGAACATCGAGCAATGGGTAGCTAGCCGCCCGGCCGTCCGGTAATTGACCGGACTGAGCCCAGTCGTCAACAGCGCTTAGTGATCCAGGCGCTCCTCAAAGAGATGTTGCAAAGGGCAACTGAAGGACTCAGGTGCGGTTTTAGTCAGAAAAGTTTGAAACGCCCTCCCGCTCCAACCAGAGAAGTCATTGGATAATTACCACCATTAAAAAAAGAAAAAAGATACCATCATTATCATTATCATTTCAGCCGAAAGACGTCCACTGTTGGACATAGGCCTCCCCAAGTGTCGGCATAATGACCAGTCCGGTGTGCGTCTGGCATCCATCTGATTCCCGCGACCCTCACCAGGTCTTCGGTCCACCTGGGGGCCTTCCAACACAAGGTGCCATGCAATCCCTTCCAAAAATTTGGCCGTGTTATTTTAAAGTCAATAATTAAATACATATAAGTATTTACTTTTATCGCCTTTGGTTGGTATCCCTTGAATAATCACGATCAATTAGCTTGTTACAACCACGGGGAAAAAAAGCAGGAGGATTGTTAAAAATGCCTCCGTCTAACACCAGTTTAACCATTATTATCGTCCAATTTTATAGAATAAAACTGTCTGCAAACGTGGGCGATGGTCATTCTTCCGCCATTCAGAAAATTACGTTAAATACACAATGCCATCTATCAAATATGAAGTTCAACTGTCATTGTCATCATTATTTCTACTTTGAGTCTTTAGATGGCGTTGCGAGTATCTGAATAATGTAACATTATAGGACGTGGTTTTTGTCGCCGCTTTGATTTTATTATGTATTTTGATTAGTTTTTACAAAATATTTAGAAGATATCGAATAGAAATGTCGATTTAATTTTGAAAAAATGGTAAAAGTTATTTTATTACAAAAAAGAAGACAAAATAATGACAAAATTTTAACTGTAGCTGGGGATAGAACTCGCGGCAAATGTCGTTTAACACCGACATTTTGGTTTATTGCTCACCCCCCATAGCAAATAGCGTGATAATTTATAGCCTAACAGATGCACCGACCTTTATGGATTATGTATGCAAAATTTGAACAGGATCGGTTCAGTAGTTTTTGCGCCAACTAATACCATCGCAAAATAATTTTACTGTTTTATTATATGTATAGATTGTAAAACCCTGCAAATTATTGAGATTTAGTATAAAAAAACTGGGCAAATTCGAGCCGGACTCGCGCACTGAGAGTTCCGTACAAACTTACCTATGAAAACAGTTCAATTTCCAAATTGAGTTACGAAGATTTTTCCAAATCGCAAAAATTTTTTTTTTTTTGTAACGTTACTACAAATTTACAGTTTTCAGATTTTTTCCCATACTTGTGCTATGAGACCTTGCTTCATGCCAAATTTCAGGATTCTAGATCAACGGGAAATACCCTATGAATTTTGAGACATAAACAGCTTCACGGGACCGCAGACCTGAGTACCTAAATATATGGTTTTAATTTCAACTCGATACCTCCACGCGTTCCGGAGATAAGGGGTCTTGACAGACAGACTAACGAATAACAAAGTGATCCTATAAGGGTTCAGTTTTTTCCTTTTGAGGCACGGAAACCTAAAAAGTAACATTATCGCTTATATCCGCAGGAGAACCACGTTTACCGAAATAGCCCGCAGAATCTTAAAACTTAAGTGGCAGCATATTGCTCGCAGAACAGATGGTCGATGGGGACGAAAGGTTCTGGATTGGCGCCCTCGTACTGCAAGACGCAGCGTTAGAGGGCATCCGACAAGGAGTACCGATGATCTGGTGAGGGTCGCGGGATGCGAGACGCAGAGGACTGGTAACTATGGTGACTGACACTAGGGGGAGGCCTATGTCCAACAGTGGACGTCTTTTGGCTGAAATGATGATGATACAATCATAACGATTGTCCCTTAGTATCAAAAACTCCTTATTATCATAAACTAGCGACTCGTCCAGCTTAGCTCGCGTACAGGTTTTATCAATTTGCTTATATTATACATTTAAACCTTCCTCATGAATCACTCTGTCTATTGGTGGAAACCGCATGAAAATCAGTGTAGAAGTTTTTCAGTTAATCGCGAACAGACAGACAGAACAAGAGAGACTTTGTTTCGTAGTACTTATAAAAAGATAAGGAATGTTAAGGTAGTACGGATGTAAGGAAAAATGTTGATCTCTGTAAGACCGGCTATCAAACAAAGCGGCGAAATTAAGCTAGAAGCTAATGAAGTGAACATTTTTTATGAAGGTAATAAGTTCTTTGCTACAATCGTAACCATATCATCTTCCTGCCCTTGTCCCATCTTATTTGGGGTCGGCACAACATGTTTTTTTCTTCCATTCTATCCTGTCAACAGTCATGCTATCACTAACTTCCTTTACTTTCATATCCTCCCTCTCCCTCTCCAGCCATCCACATGTATATTCATAACTCTTTTAGTAACATGCGTTTCATCTCTCATCTTTACATGACCATACCAAGACAAACGATTCCCTTTCAACTTTTCAGTCACTGGCGCCACTTTCAAACTTCCTCTAATATACTCATTTCTCACTTTATCCATTCTCGTCACACCACATATCCATCTCAACATTCTCATCTCCTCTACATGCAGTCTTTTTTCATCCGTCTTTTTCACAGCCCAACATTCTGATCCATCCATTTATATGTTTATCTCTAAATCAGCAGTACAATCTAATACATTCCACACAACTTTAGTAAAACGTATTGCGCCAAACAAATAGTTACTGGCTAACTATAAATCTGTGCGAAAGACTGTTGCCAGAATATATGGCGCTGTTATATCGTCGCTTCGACATTTTGTTTAGCGCTCTGTTGCGAGGAAGGAAGAATGTTTCGCTTAGTAAGTGTGTTTATTTACTTATTAAATAACTTTTTCGATACTAAAAGTGATTTAATAAAACAGTTTCTAGAGTTCCGTACCAAAAGGGTAAAAACGGAACCTTATTACTAAGAAACCTCTACGGACCAGACTAAGCGTTTAGCCTCGTCGTTTATACCGCGTACATACATCGAGGGACTGGAACAATTTACCTGCTGCGGTCTTCCCGTTCGATTATATTATAATTTAGGTTTCTTCAAGGCTAGAGTGAATAGGCTCTTAATAAACTAGTTGCTCCTCACCATTAACGATTGCATCACAGCTTAATTTTTTATTTTTATTTTTTTTTTATTGGCACACCAACAGCATTACATACATGGTTTTTTGTGAAAAAAATAATATTAAAATTTAGTATCTGGTATGCATGCCTATTATAGGTATGCACAGCTTACACCATGATAGGTATGACATTAATTGTTATTTTAAGAGATAAAAAAAATTATGACCACAAAAATTAAACACACAAAATGGGAAAAAAAGACATACAATTATAAAAATAAAAAAATAGAAAGTAGACAAATAAAATTAAAAATGAATAATTACAAAAAAAAAGAGGATAGTGTATATAACATTGGAATTTATGCTTAAAAATAACAATTGATTGGAACATTTGTACAATCTCATACCTCCGAGACTGCTCTCCTAAACTTGTTGAGTGAGACACCGTGTAAATCGGTGTCTGGTGATTTGCAAAAACTATTGTGGGTTTTGCACATTCGGAGCAAGGGTGCGTATAATATCAGGTGGGGTCGCAGTCAAGCACTAGTTTCTATCAATAAAAAAAAGACTCCACTGTCCGTGTGTCTGTCTGTCACTAGGCTGTATCTCATGAACCGTGATAGCCAGATAATTGAAATCTTTACAGATGATGACTTTTTGTTGCCACTATAACAATAAATACATAATCAAATAAATATTTAAGTGAGGCTCCCGTAGAAAACCGGGAAAGGTGAAACTAAAAAGAAAGGTATATAGTGTCTAATGTTATATAGATCGCACTTGGCCGATATTTTATTTTATTTATAGAGTTTTAGGCGCTAAGTTAATTTGTTATTTTGCTCAACTTAGTATATACTTTGTTGGTATAGTATTGGGCTTTGTGCAACAAAAATATTACATTTATAGTGTATTGATCTCTAAAACAAATACAGATTAATCTTTTTCAAAATGTCCGACTTAATAAAATTGTCATGGTCACCGTACTAACCCACAAATGGCGACTGTCGCTGCATTTTTTCCTAGAAAACGCAACCGTTTTATTGTCGCCCTTATTTTTAGTGACACTAACGTTACTTCACACTATAGCCCTCTCCATTTCTAACACCTCTATCTTGAACATTGACTCACCGGAAAACCAATCCTATTTTACCTCTGACTAGGTATATATTTCCACAACTACCTCTCTGCACTTAAAACCTTTTCTGAAATATTTGCGTAACATTTAAGAATAGCAATACTCTAAACAAAACTACACCTTAAGAATAACTTGTAAAGGTTCAAATTCCTTAGTAAAAAAGAAATAGTTACGTATTTGCCGTCGGGTCGCGTTCCGTAGCATGCGAACCCTTTAATAAAGGATAATGACATAATGTGAAAAGTTTCGACTCGTTACTACGTAAACTTAGTATCTTAGAAATTATTCAGCCATTATAGTCATGACCACAGATGTATAGAATTTTATCTGTGGTCATGACATGAAAATGATTGAGTTATAAATGTCATTGGGTGTAATGCCACCTATACAATGGTCATGGGTAGAGTGAAAACGAAACCCGGGGCTCTGGGACGAAGGCAACGAAGGAACAGGAGTGGGTTTTTAGTCAGTAAAAGTCTGACACTATCTCCCGCTCCGCTCAAGAGCGAGATTTGTCATTAGATGATTTTCTTACCTAAAAAAAAAAACCTATACAATGGTATGGTATAGGTGGCATTTTTCGTTGCTTTTATGAGCTGAGGCCAATCCACGAGCTTTTAGCGCGATCTATTTGGTGACATAAACCGAACTGTTAAAGGGATGGAGTTATATAGGGTGTATATGGTGAATGTATTAATCACGCATGGTTGAACTGATTTAGATGGAATTGACACACACACACACACACACAAAAATTTACACTGATAGACCATGGCCTGGACTACGACTTTTTTTATCCTGGTAGTACTGTCGCACCTCAGCGACGGCAGGCCTCGGTTCGGTATCTTTTTTCAACTAAAACGACGTAGAAGGACAGACTTTAAAACTACAGCATTTCATCATAAAAGTCATGTCAATACTCACAAAAAACAACACAATTCTTTTTTCTATGAATTTTGAAACCTAACTTTTTTTTTTCTAGAAATTCAAAATCCTTAAAAGTATATATAAAAAGTTAAAAGTAAGTATAAAAAAAACAACTCATGCGATCTCCTTTCGACATCACAATACTTACGCTCCTGTAGAATTATTTTAATCTTTTACGCAGACGAAGCCGCGTGAAAGTAGTGTTTACGTAAAGTTAATCCGCTACTAATCTTGCAAAATGTAATTCATCAGACATGATCTTGATAAGTCAGACACAACGTGATGTCCTAGGCCGGGACCTAACACCTGACATTTGGGCCTGATTTATGTCAGGGTCGTGCCTAGCACGTCTATCATACTTGTGGCTAGGTTATGTTGTGATGCGAATATTTCGTTAGATTTGGGGTTAAACATAGGTAGGTTTACTATTGTTGAAGTTACATACAGGCAGTGCCTTGAATGAGTACCGTATGGTGTTCGGACGTAAAGAATAGCACCATTCCATCTTTTCCCGTGGGTGTGAGAGGCGACTAAGGGTCGCCGCACACGGGCCACATGCCACAGCCACAAACGCCGCCACGAGAAGCTAGAAGCAGCCACAAAGACAGCTGAAGCGCGCGACAGCCACTTGCGGCTTGTAGCTGCTAGTTTTTTTTAACAAATGTTGCTTAATGAATACCCGGCTTAAGGGTTTCGTTGTTGCTGATTTAGGTACGGGACCCTAAAAACAAAGCTCGACAGACTATTCGATTTTTTTTTAATACTATTGTTATACAGTCTAATATCCAGCTCATATCCGTCTATTTTACTCCAAAGAGTAATTTCCGTGTGAATTTTCCATTTCCCGCCACAAGACGCTTAGCTAATTCGTAATTATAATGATGTGATTATAATCTGTTTGTACGACGCGAGCTTATTACGTTACAGTACAATCACTTAATATCCAAGTTAATTTCATTGGTATTTAGTGGAAAACCTCTTATTAATGTCAATATTTGATAATGTCTCATTCTTATATACTTTCTGGCTTCTGCTAGAGGCTTTGTCCCCGCGAAAGTTGGTTTCTCCATACAAACATAGGACCCCTGTTTTATCCCCTTAGGGGGTGAATTTTAGGAAACCCTTTCTTATTTTTTTAAAACACTTCATAAAAGGTTTGTGCTGTCTGTTGATGAGTCAGTGAGCGTGTCAGGACTTGGCCTTTCATAAATAAAAATAAATTTATTTCAGACGAATTTCAATGTCCATATTATGTTAGTGACTGGAACATAACTGAAAATAATATACAAAAAATAATTAGTTCATAAAACACACATGCAGACACGCATCACATCAGTTTTATAAACCTATCCCACACTGGTGACTCTGGGCTTTCACCGATCAATATATATAATTATACAGATTATATGTATTGTAACTTAAAAATATGTGCTCATTATTTATTTTTATAGTTTATTTATTTATTTATCAAATGTATACTATCTTCACAAGGAAACCAAATGCGACAGTACAGTCAAAATAACTACATACACATAGTTTATTACTAAACCTACTTACTCGTAATTACAAAAGCATATAACCGCCAGTGCCACTCTGTTAATATCACTCAAAGTACAAATGAATAGGTCTGACTTGTCGTGTATGAGATTGAAAGTGCGGAGTGCACGTCAGAGGCAATCTTTGAGAAAGTTGGTCCTCGCCCTCGGCATCACCAGCAGTCGGGGCTAGTCGAGGCGACACATAGACACAACAACTCCACAAAGCTGCGTTATCCAGTTACTTGCTCTAAGTTCATTATAATGAACATATATCCCACCATGCCTAAAAGAAACAAGATGGGATACATTAGGGGAAAGTAAGGGTAAACACCATAGTATCATATAGTTATACATATATATATCCAATAATTTTGTTTTGCACTAGCTCCAACATAATAATACAATATTTAGTTTCATGTGGAAACTAGATAACTACGTTGCACTCCACTTGGCTTCTTACTAAGGCATTAGATATAGAGTGCAATGATCGCCTTAATGTTAGATTTTTTTTTAACCCTGCGTAGTACAGACCCTAAATTTCGGTAGGATTTTTTACATATTTTAACAATATAGTCCTTAAATGACATTTCAAAGTTGACTGTCACTCCCAGGTCTTTTACCTCAGTCATACGGTCTAAGGGGTGCTGTTAATTCCGTAAATGTATTGCAGAGGAGTTCGAGCACGAGAGAAACTGATCACAGCACACTTGCAATAATTAAATTCTAAAAAGTTATCCTAACTCCATTTCGTTACCCTACCTATGTCATTTTGTAACTTCATGCAATCGTCTAAATTACAGGGAGATAAAGCTTAAGGTCTTCAGTAAATAGCAAGCATTTGGCGTGCTGTACCACCGTCGGCAGATCATTCGCCATTATTATAAATTCTAAAGGTCCAAGGTTGCTCCCTGACTCACTCCTGACAGCGTTAAGTAGGGTTCCGAAATGTGTTTAGCATATTCTACATATTGCCTTATGTCCCTCAGATAGCTTGAAAAACTTTTTACAAAAAAAAAAAACACTAAAAGGATCAAAATAACTTTAATTTTGGAAGTCGGTGTTTCTCGGTATTGTTTGTTTCTTATTTAACACCGACTTCCAAAATTAAAGTTATTTTGATCCTTTTAGTGTTTTTTTAGTGAAGTCGGTTCTTTTTTGTAAAAAGTTTTTATTTTACACTTTTTAGTTGCGAACCATTTATAAACAGAGTGCCTATTTCTCATAACGATTCCAATTAACCCAAAACACTGCAAGGTTACATTGTTTTATTAGAAAGTTCCAGTGTCTACCTTCCAACTTCCGGCTCCATCACCAGATCAATTCGATAGTACCTTATAGCCAAAGTGCATCTCATGCCAATTCTAATAAGCCCAAACACGGCTAGGATACATTGATTAATTACGGAGTTCCTATGCCTACCTTCGGGCTCCATCATTAGATCAGTTCGATAGTACCTTATAGTCAAAGTGCATCTCATGACGATTCTAATAAGTCCGAACACGGCTAGGTTACATTGATTAATTACGGAGTTCCAGTGCCTACCTTCCGGCTCCATCATCATCATCAGATCACTTCAATGATACCATTTTTAACGTAACTATTCAGAACCATTCATTTATTTGTATTGTCATAGTCGCTTAACTATCTTCATTGTGATATCAATGTGAGTATGAAGTTCCGTTGACCATTTCTAGTCTTCTTCATCAGTTCCACTTCATCAAATGTTACTTTTTGACTGTAAATGCTTAAGTTCTCGATGAAAATACCAAAATCACTATATGGTTGCCTGTAATATTTGAGGAGTTCCCTCGATTCCTCATGGATCCCATCATCAGAACTGAATTTTGAAAAAAATGGGGCCAATCTGGAAGCATATCCTATAGAGGGAAAAAAAAATTTGCAAATCGGTCCCTAAACGACGGAGTTCTGAGGTAACAAACATAAAAAAAAAATGATAGAAAAAAAAGAAATACATCCGAATTGAATAACCTCCTCCTTTTTTTGAAGTCGGTTAAAAAAAAACTCAATAGGTGTGGAGTAAAACCAAAGGCTGCCAACTTTTTGAGAAGAACGTCATTATTGACTAGGTCGAATGCCTTCCGAAAATCGAAGTACGCAGCATGAACCCGTCCCCCTCTATCTACTTCAGACAAGATAGTATTCTTACCCGGCTGGAAACCGTGCTGCGCTTCCGACCTGCTGTGCCCACCTGTGAAAGTGTTGCTTTCTGAATACAAGATTCAAATACCTTCGCCGGGGTAGAAAGCACTGCTATCGGTCTGTAATCATCCATTGTTCTGGAAATACTGTCATATTGAGACAAAGGTTGAAAATAAACACAGCTAACAGCTGATTTAAATTAGTCCCTTGTAATTTTAATTTTAAATGTTAATTTTCTATGTTTTTAAAGCCAATTTCCAATTACTCATCAAGTAAATAGGGTATTTAAGTGTATTCCGTATCAAATTCGTGCAATAAAGTGCAAATAAGTGTAAAAAATTCGATAAAACTTTTTTGACAGGTAGAGGTTACCGGTACCAGTGATTTTTGCATTGTCATCTTGTTATCAGGTACAATACTTTACATTTAACTTGTTATTTCATTGTTTGCGTTCTATTGACTTCATTATACTTAGAATCCTAATTCTTTTATTCGGTTGAATATTGTTTGTGAATGACAATTGAAACGTAAACATAACCTTAGTTAGTTGGTGACAGAATTTAACTTTCTAAGTTTATTTTCTTTTATCTAACTATCTTTTATACTTCTATCTCAACCTATCTAGTCTATTTTATTTTCTTTTCAATTCCTTGTAATCATGCCTACGACTCGTAGCGCCTATGCTCGTCAGGAGGAGTCCAAACTCAGTCTGGCTTTGAGCCAATTAAAGGCGTCAAAAGAGTACTGTGACCAACTGATTAAGGAAATGGATGACAATGAAAAGATACTCTTTGAAGCCCATGAAAATAATCGAAAGTTAAAAAATGAAATGGCTCAGGTATACATTCAATTCACTGAGGCCATAGAAGACCGGGATAGGCTCCAACTTGTTGTGGACGGGTTCAGCCAATGTAGCACAGAGTATGAGCATGCTCTAAGTCACAAATATTTATTGCAACAACAGCTGCAAGAGGCAAAAAGTCATATATCACAACTAGAGACAACAAATTTAAACATCACTGCCTCGATGAATCAAAGTTTATTCAGCGAGTTGGTGCCTATTGCCCCATCACTAGTTCCAGAAATTAACCCCTCTTATTATATTGATTTGACAAATGATGATGACTCAAAATCAAGTAAAACAGTGAGGGTAGTCACCAGTAAAAATAAACTTAAAAAATATATAAAAATTAACAAATATATAGTGAAAACCAAAAAAATGGTTAAAAAACAAAAGTTTTTTATAAAAAATGTTAAATTAAATAGGGAAAGATTACACTTACTGAAACAATTAGATGTGTATTCTTCAAACTTAGAAAAAAGTACAAGGAAATACCAAACTGACACTGAGGACTTGCAGAGTGAACTAAACCGTCTACAACACAAATTAGATTCAATGACCATCAAATATACAGCCTCTGAAAACCAAATGAGGGAATATGTATTGGCAATGAATGAGCTGGTGAGCTCACAAAAAACCAACTGTGAGCATTGTCAACCAACATCTATTGCATCTGCGCCGGGTCATTCATTGTCAATATGTGATACCCCCTTACCCCAGTCTAGTGTCAGTTTGCCAGTAGAAATTACTGATTGTTTTTCACAACAGTTCATAAATAAGGAAATAGTTATTTTTTGTGATGAAATTGGAAAAGATTTAGGCCACTTTTTGACAAATGAATATCCGGGACACTCAATAATAAATAACTGTATGCCTGGCTGTTCCTTATTTGATATAATGAAAAAAATAATTAAATGTAATTTTAACCAGGATGCCATACTTTTAATTTTGGTTGGAAATAGGGGTAATGTGAACAAAGGAGAATTACTCCAATATTATAGGACTTTGAATAACTTGTGTGTAAGAAAAATTGTGATGTTCACATTCCCATACAGCCAGAGTTTGCCACAGGAAGAAAATCGTATTAGATATAAGATTAATATGACATTGTACAATGTGATATTAAATAATGATCTGTTTCATTTAATTGACATCAACAATTATGTTGGCACTAATTTTTATTTGACAAAAGATAGGTATCTTGTAGATAGATACTATCTTTCAAACTTTTATAGGAGACAGATAGCTGTGTCGCTATCATATTATTTTTTTATTTCAGCCAAGAACTTGGCTAAACAAATTGCTCCTGTTGAGCAATGCAATGACATGTTCTATGATTTTGCCAATAAATTGGCACCAAATGTTGACATAGATACTCATTTAAATTAGAAATTAAGACAACAGAGACAATCTCTAGCATGAATGTACTAACGAACAAAAATATTTCCAATCAAGTTTTAAAATCATTAAATAGTATCAACCTGGTACATCAAAATATTCAAGGACTTATGAACAAGGATTTAGAAGTAGACTTATTCCTTAATTGCAATAATATTGATATTCTATGCTTAACGGAACATTGGCTTAAGAGCCATCAGTTCATTTTCAATTTTAGTAATCACCAGGTTGGTAGTTCGTTTAGTAGAATTGATGCCATACGTGGTGGCTCATTAATTTTTGTAAGCAACAGCCTTAAGTTCAAAGAACGAAAGGATATTGTGAGCCTATCTGTTGAGCGGTCAGTTGAAATAGCCTGTATTGAATTGGAGCAGTTTATTATATTAAGTGTGTACAAACCCCCTTCTGGATTGTATGACTGCTTTGAAAAGGTAATGGATGAAGTATTCCACAAGATTTGTAATTCAAACAAGTACATAATCACTTGTGGTGATTTTAATGTTAATTTATTAGAAAACTCAGGTTTACGTAGTAAAATTTTAAGTCTATTTCAGTCCTAAAATCTTGTTAACTTATTTTTGGAGCCCACAAGATTAACTCCTACTAGTGCCACATGCATAGATAATATTTATACGGATGTTGTACCAACTCACAAAGAAATTATAAATTTATTAGATTCTGATCATTGTGGACAGTTAATTACTTTTCAAAACCAAAAAAACATAGTGGCTAAAAAGAATATCACTGTTAACCCTAAAACTGCAAGTCGTTTAGAAACTTTTAAAACTAAACTCATTAATAATTTACCAGACTTGTCTATATATGATGATCTCAATAACCAATATGAAGGTTTCTTTAACATGTACTGTAATCAATTTAATTCTACTTTTATACCTAAGACTATTTCGGTTAATAGTAACGTTTCGTTCTGTGAATGGGCTACCACTGGTATTCATAAAAGTAGAACTCTACGAATGAATGAATGTAGGCTTTACGAATTGTATGATGAAAGAGTTCTTGTTAATACTGCTGAATTTAGTTCATATGTGCGAAATTATTCAAAATTATTTAAAAAAATTTGTTCTGTAGCGAAATCGCGTTATTTAAGTTCCAAAATTAAAAACAGTAATAATATAATTAAAACTACTTGGAATGTTATAAATAGTGAAACTGGAAGGTCTACAAGACCATCTAGTGACTATAAACTTGTAATTAATGACAATGTGATCACATCGGACTCACAGGTTGCCGCGGCTTTTGAGAACTTCTTTTCAGAGATCCCCATATCGACAACAAAATCTCTGAACTCGTCACCCACTGCTGCAGAGTCTCTGCTTAAAGAAAATGTTAAAGTTTGCGATTCTGATTTTAATTTCGAACATGTGACTTATGTAGATATTATTAAGACGTTTAACTCCCTGAATATAAAAAAGACTGCAGATTTATGGGGTAATTCTGTGGAAGTTGTTAAGTCTATAATCCACATTATAGCTCCTTCTTTAGCTTTTATTTTTAATAATTGTATTGATCGCGGTGAGTTTCCTGATCTAATGAAGAATAGTAAAATAATTCCATTGTTCAAAACGGGTAGTACATCTGACCCCACGAATTACAGACCCATTTCAGTGCTACCCACTTTTAGTAAAATATTTGAGAAACTTATTTTAGAGCAACTACAAAGATTTTTTAACAGACATAAATTATTACATACCAAACAATTTGGTTTTACAAGGGGTCGTTCAACAACCGATGCCGGTGTTGAACTTTTAGGACATATTTATAATGCATGGGAAGACAAATGCGATGCCCTGGGCATTTTTTGCGATTTGTCAAAGGCCTTCGATTGCGTTCTCCATGAAACATTAATCAGGAAACTACACCATTACGGAATCCGGAACTCCTCCCTGGATCTTCTTACATCATATCTGAGTGAAAGGATTCAGAGAGTTGATGTAAACGGAAAAAGATCTCCTGGATCTGTAGTAAAAATGGGTGTCCCCCAGGGCTCAATTCTTGGCCCATTTTTGTTTCTTATTTATATAAACGATTTACCTTACCTCATAGACGATAACCATAACATAGTGTTGTTTGCAGACGACACTTCACTTTTGTTTAAACTTAAACGTCAGCAGCCGGTTACTGACGATATAAATATAACACTTTCAAAAATAGTACACTGGTTTGATGTAAATAACCTTCTACTTAATGAAAAAAAAACTAAATGTATAAAGTTTACCATGCCTCATGATATGCAAGTAGAAACTAGTGTGCTAATAAAAGGTAAAGAGTTGAGTCCTGAAGATAATACAGTGTTCTTGGGCATAACTCTAGATGCTAAGCTTCAGTGGGGCCCACATATAGACAAATTATCAAAAAAACTTAGCTCTGCAGCATACGCTGTTAGACAAATTCGAAATTTAACTGATGTAGAGACTGCCCGTTTAGTTTACTTTAGCTATTTCCATAGTGTCATGTCGTACGGTATTCTACTGTGGGGAAATGCCGCCGAAATACAGTCAATTTTTGTTTTGCAAAAAAGGGCTATTCGTTCGATTTATAAATTAAGTCCCAGATACTCCCTCAGAGATAAATTTAAAGAAATTAATATAATGACTGTACCTTCACAGTATATTTACGAGAATATTTTGTATGTACATAAAAATATAAACATGTTTAAAAAATACAGTGATGTTCATAATTTTAATACTAGGAACAAACACAAATTTGTGGTTCCTACAACCAGGCTGAAAAAAATAGGGGGCTCATTTAGATGCCAATGCATACACTTCTATAATAAACTTCCTAGTCATATTCAACAACTAAGCCTTAATAAATTCAAATTATTTGTAAAGCGAAAACTTTGCCAAAAGGCCTTTTACACTATAAAGGACTATGTTGAGGACCAAAAGGCTTGGGATTGACCTGCTCCAGTACGCACTGCAACTGTTGTCTTATTATTATTTTTTTTCTTTTTAATTTCAATTTTGCTTTTTATTATTATTATTTATTACAATTTGATATTGTAGATTATTTTTATTTTGCAATTAGACTTTTTTTTTTTCTCTTTCTCTATTAATTTTTGACATCAATGTTTACTTAGTATTGTAAACAATATTTTTCTTTTTATTATTGTGAACGTGAGGACTATGTTGATTGCTTTTTTTTCCTTTTCAGTAATTTTAACGTATGTCTGGCAATTTGAGTATTTTCTGCGGCCTACCCAAATGTCCTTTCCTTGGTATTGTTCGTCAAGTAGTTGAGCTCCTTAGTAGTCCTGAGTTGAGCTTTACGAATACTGACAAATGCTTGCACTGACTGGACAGGTCCACTCAAATCTGTAAGGTTCTTTCTTCAAAAGACCATTTCAGACAAATCTGCATGGTTCTCATGTGATTTGACCATTACATATTTACTGTATGGACTTTAAAAGAGACTTTGACCCCTGAGTTTGTTTCGGTGTTTCTTCTCAGGGTAGTCAGCTAGGAAACACCGGCCTCATCTAGTTTAAAAATGACGAAAAAAAAAATTGACGTGTAAAAGTGTTTTTTTAAACCTATTTACAAAATAAATATCATTTATCATTTATCATTTATCAATATGTGTGGATAATTGTAGTGAACCTAGGGACATAGCTAACCTTTTTAAAAACCACTTTAGGGTTAAGTCACTTCTAGATGCTGATGCTGCGACCGCAGGTGATGAGACCGCGGTGGTCCGTGAGAACCCAATTGGTTTTACTAGTAGGGATGTTACAAATATCATCCAAAACATGAAAAGAGGTAAATCTCCGGGTAATGACTGTCTCAGCATTGAGCATTTACAGAATGCGGGTAGCCACCTGTTTAGAGTTTTGGCAATGTTATTTACATTCTGCATACGTCGTTCATACTTACCCTCTAAAATGATGAAAACAATTGTTGTGCCTATAGCAAAGAATGTCACTGGGGATGTGACTGATAAGAATAATAAAAAATAACGGGCAGGCCCGTACAGATCGACAATCCTTGAAAGTATAAGATAGAATGCCGTCTGGGCTCGTAGATTTTGTGGGTTTAAGTTTTTAAAGGGCATGTTGTACCTCATCCAGGCGCAGTCCATCCAAAGGACCCGTGCGCCCTCATTTGTGCCCCCAGATGCGCCTACTGCTGCCTCCACACTAAGTTCTGCCCATTGTTCGCTATATACGGAGTGAAAGTATTTTGTAAAATCATTAGCACATTCATCGTCCAAAAGTATCTCCCCATTTTTTTTTAAATGGTTTTTTGGTTGCACGACTAGTTTTTTTCAAATTGATGTAATTCCAAAACTATATAGGGTTGTCGAGGAACTGGCTTTGAAGACGGTCTTGGTACTGCTTATGAGCCAGTTCTATCTGTTTTATAACCTTTGCTCTACACTTAGCAAACGCTATGTAGTTACTACTAACCCTGCTTAGTTTAAACTTTTTATGAAGATCAGATTTCAATTTAATGTCGCGAATATTTTCAAATGTGTACCACTCGGGGTAATTTTACTTCGCGTTTACACAACTTCGCTTTTTCTTAGGATCACAGTTATCTATAATCTCGTTAACAACGTCATAAAAAAATTTTAACTTGCCTCCAAATCTAAATTACAAATGGGTGCTCCTATACGTGAATATAGTGTTGAAAAGTCGGCCTTGTTAAAAGTCCATCGCAATTTTCGATCTCTTGGTTCATTTACTTGCTTTATTGACGATGTACGTGAAAAGAATGCTTGTGACTGTGACGCATCATATCGCTACTGTCACTTCAAGTGGAGGGTGATTCCTATCCGCGCTTACCAAAGGTAAACGCTACGCACACACTCGGCCTCAGCACAAGCACTAAGTACTAAGTCAAGAATACGATTATTGTAGTAACCTACTTTGTTACTTTGACTAAACCCATAGTAAGACGGAAAAAATTCGTAGTAATTAGTCACACTAGAAGAGTAGGAGTGAAGAATATCAATACAAAGACAAGTCTCAGTCAAGAAACACTCTGAAGACATAATACGAAATTGTTACAACTTTTATATCCCAAATACACTGGCAAACAATTAATTCGCTTGTTATTTTTGCAAGTTTTATGAGATTTCCCGCCAGCGACGAAGTTTAGCAGTCTGCGTGTTGCGAGGGAACTATCGTCGTATCGGTGACAATGTAAGTTTGATGAAAAAGTAATTTATAGCCGCGAGGGGATAACAAGGCTGCCTGGGTTTTATAGTTTCGGAGGAAAGAGACTTAGAGCTTCTTTTGATGAGAAAATGTTCTTGTTTGAAACTGGCTGACATGAAAAAGTTTTTTTTTTACATTTTGTGTAATCGTTGGTGTTTTTGGTTTGGTTTCTTAATTTTTTGACACCAACGACGAAGAGGGCATGGAAGGCAGTTACTCTTGACTAAAGAAAGAAAGAAAAATATTTCATAGATTTTTGTTTTTTTTTTTTTCGTTAGGAAAATCATGCAATGACATTCCCCGCTCTGGAGTGCGAGGGAGATACACATAGTGTAGAAACAACATGATAGAAACTGAAGATTAAAAAAAGAAATCTAACATTGTATGTCTCACGGTTGCGCCAAATAGGTTCATTTCAGTAAAAATGCCAGATAACTCACACTTGTTCCCACATTAAACAAAAGGCAATATCTACTAATTGGAATACTTACATGCATTCGCATGAGGCACGTCTTTACGTCACAGGAGCGACGCAACGCCACGTACAGCGCTGCACGTGGCTGCACGTGACGATAGAGGTATTGCATTTATAATGGAAGATGCTATTACTGTCTTATTCCGTATGCATAAGTTTGATCTGATCGTGATACGATCAGCAAAGGAACTACTCTATCAAACGTTTTATAAAGGGCTGTACCCTAATCACGTTACACACCTGGATGTTTAATACAATTAGGGTAACTAAATATTATGGAATTAGGGTACCAGTAGGTAAATATATTATGTAGTACGTTCCAAATAGTACTGCATAACATTATTATGTTATTTTAATATAGTTTAGATGAGGGTACCATTAAATATCATGAAATTAGGACACTACTCGAAACACTAAATTAGGATACCACTTAATATTATAAAATTTGGGTTCCCTGACATTTTGTCCATCTCTCATCTTTTTCACATTTTGTGAATCAACCATGTATTATTATTATTTATAAATAATAATGTATTATTATCATTACGCCGTCCGACCGTCCGGACCGAGCCCATGTCGTCGACGGCGCGTATCGTTCCACGCGCGCATCAGGAGATAACAAATCGTAGGGGCCCAGCAGGGTCGAAGCCTACTGGGGCCAAGGGTCTAATTCTGAAAGGAACCCTCGACCCTGGTACGAAAGACAACGAAGGAACAGGAGTGGGTTTTCAGTTAGTAAAAGTCTGACACTATCTCCCGTCCGCCCAAAAGCGGGGGATGTCATAAGATGATTTTCCCACCGAAAAAAAAAGTGCCATGAGCTACTTGTCATCCATTTTCCTTGCAGGGGAGCCCATAGGAGCGATTCCGCGGGGACAAGCTAGTTATTTATTATTCTTCACTATCAAAACGAATACAAAGTGGAATACTTCGAGCCAAATTAAGCAGATTTCAAATCTACTCATTCACTAAGTCATTTTTTAAGTCAACCCTTGCACCCCTCACGTCCAATGTGATACGCACATGAAACTCGTTCAAGTGAAATCAGAGGAGAGATAATTATGTTGATTATGAAATATGTGATGCGCTGCTGACCTTTGTGGGGTTATAATTGATGGGTGTAGTAAACTGATTTGTTATTTGATGACACTAGTATTATACAGGGGAAAATTTGAGTGTATGTTTGTTACTTCTTCATGCTTAAACGGCTGGATGGATGATGGATGAAAGGGGAATGAAACTTTTCCCAAACATTGCTGGCATGTATTGTTTTTCTTTTTGCCAAAAGTGAAATCTGGGCAATATCTTAAAGGACTGTATGAGTAATCAATAGCAAAAAGAATTAATTATTAATTCTTTTTTCTATTGATTACTCATACATACAGATTTCAAAAAAAACGTATAGAACGTTTATTGGTAGACATAATATGTCTACCAATACTTCTATACGTTTTTTTTTTTTTTTTCGGGTGGGTAAATCATCTAATGACATCCCCCGCTCTTGGGCGGAGCGGGCGATAGTGTCAGACTTTTACTGACTAAAAACCCACTCCTGTTCCTTCTTTGCCATTTTTTTTTCCAGAGCCCCGGGGATCTCTTTCGCATCACCCATGGCCCCAGTAGGCTTCGACCCTGCTGGGCCCCTACGGTTGCTGACATCTCCTTGAGGCGCGCTTGGAACACTACGCGCCGTGGACGACTTGGGCTCGGTCCGGACGGTTACCGGACGATCGGACGGCGAGCCACCCATTGCTCACCGTCCGCAAGCCCGCGCCTACGGTGGCCGGAAATCGGGATCGGAATCCCGGCGGCGATTGGGGCGTGAGGACCGTTGCCTCACGCGATCGGCCGCCTCCTTTGCTAGCATTACTGCTTCGCAGAAGGTGGCAACTGCCTGCCACTCCTCCTCGCTCCGGAGCATGGCCTGTACCAAGACCCGGCGCGAGAGATCGCTGCCACCGATCGCCCCCACGAGGACACGGCGGTGCTCTGCCCAAGCGGGGCACACCTCTACCGTATGCTCCACCGTGTCCTCCGGGCGGTCCACACAATGTTGGCACCCGGGCGTCCCTTCTGCACGAATCCGGTGCAGGAAACTCCCGAACTTACCATGTCCGGTGAGGACCTGCGTCATGCGGTAGGTAAGGACGCCGTGAGGTCTTTCCAGCCACTCCTCAAAGAGGGGACTTATCGCCATAATTATGGCGTGCCCAGCACTGGGTTGCGACAGTCGTTGTCGCCATTCCACCATGAGATCCCGCCGGGAGTCTTTCCGCCATGCCGCGACTTGGCGCGGCACCGGAGTCTCGCCCCAGCGTTGCATCTCCATGCGCAGATCGTGCATGCGTGCGAGGTCTTTTGCCTCCAAATCCCACGGTAGTTGGCCAGCAAGGAGGCTCGCTGCTTTGCGGGAAATCGTGCGGTATCCTCGCACCATCCGGATCGCCATGACCCTCTGGCTTGCGTTCAGCTTGGCCGCCGGTCGCTTTCGAAGCGACGGCGCCCATACCGGCGCCCCATAAAGGGCCATGGACCGAACGATTGCTGCATAGAGCCTCCGGCAGGAGGCGTCTGGACCCCCTAGGTTGGGTAGGAGCCGCTTGAGGGCAGCCCCTGTACGATCCAGTTTGGGAGCCAGACGTCGAAAGTGCTCCTCGAAGTTCCATCGGCTGTCGAGGACAAGTCCAAGGTACTTCATCGTCGACTCGACGCCAATGTGAACTCCTCCTACCATTAGTTGGGAACCCGATGGTGGCGCGTTCCAAGGGCCGTGGAAGCACATGGCCTCGGACTTGTGCAATTCCACCTCGAGTCCCAACTCTTGGATCCTCTCTACAACTGTCGCAACCCCGCGTGTCACTAGTACGACTCTCCCCGCGCCAGGACCAGCGTATCATCTGCGTAGCAGACCACGCTGACCCCGTCAGGGAGATCGCCTCGCAGCACGTAGTCGTACCCGATGTTCCACAAGGGTGGTCCTAGTACCGATCCCTGAGGAACACCGCACGACATCTCTCGCCGTTTCCACTCTCCTAGGTGACCAGGGTAGATAATGTACCTGTCCGACAGGTAGGCCTCGACAACATGACAGAGGTAGTCAGGCACCCGGTGATACCGGAGTGCCCTCCTAATGCTACTCCAGGGCAGGGAATTGAAGGCGTTGGCGATGTCCAAAGACACCACCAAGACACACCTGCCCTGGGACACCGCATCCCCCGTCGTGAGGGCTCGCACGCGCATGATGGCGTCCACCGTCGAGCGCGCCCTGCGAAAGCCGAATTGGCCGTCCGAAAGATCCAGCCCCACCCGTGTTAGGTGCGCGCAGTGCCGCAATCTCTGGCAACCACCAGTACACCTGGCGCCGGGCACGTCTTGGCTGGACTCGGGGAATTGCCACGTCGCAGATTTGCGACATGGGTTCCCGGAACCACTCTGCCTCGACGTCGATGTCAACAGGCCTGTACCATCGGTGCTTGCACCCAGGCCTGTACCATCGCGGCTTCCAAGAGGAGCTCCCGGTCTCGCTTCAGCGCCCAACGCAGACCACAAGGGGTCTGTTGGACCGGCGCGATTGAGGACTGGGCGGAGACGTCAAACCGGATGTATCGATGGTCTGAGTACGTCTCCACCTCCTCCATGACGCGCCAGTCGACGACACGCGGTGTCAGAGCGGGACTAGCGAACGAAATGTCCACCACTGAGTCGCCCCGCATCCGCATTCACGTGGGGACAGAACCCCGGTTTAGGACAACCAGGCCTGTCTCCAGAGCCCAGTCCTCCACCATCCGACCCCGCTGGTCTGTGTACCGGGAACCCCAAGCCAAATTCTTGGCATTGAAGTCCCCGCAAACAACTACGGGGAGGGAACCAAACCCAGCGACGACGGCATTCAGCTCCATAAGGGAGATGTGGAGATCGGCGAGAGTTCTGTTTGGGGACAGGTAGACGCCTACCACTGCAATGTCCCTGAACCGTGCTGCTACGCAACTCCGTCCCCTCGTGACGGCCTCGAGGGACGGGGTACCGAGTCGTTCAGGTCATGCACCCAGTCGGCCCTGGGCAGGACGTAGTACGGCTCGGAAACTACGGCGATGTTTATCGACCACTGCGCCATGCTCTGGAGCAACAGATCCTGAGCGGGGGCGCAGTGGTTGATATTCGCCTGGAGGAGACGTAATGTAGCCATTAATGACAATCCATTAGAGTCTCCTCCCGAGCCCCTTGTGAGGGTTCTGCCGCGGTGGTTGCGGCGGTGGCGGCGGCGTCTGCGGAAGCGACGGTGGCGGCGGCCAACTTGGCGGCCGCAGCGGCGAGCACATTCGCGGGGATGGGCCTCGGGACCTTGCCCTTGGCCTTGGCGGGGGGATCGCAGGACCTGCCCCCAGCCCGGTGTTCGGCTGGCTTGCCTGCCGCCGCACATGCGTAGCGGTGCGGCGCTGCACTGCAAGTGACGGCCTTGTGACCGGGCTGACCGCACTGAAAGCAGCGGTCACTGCGATCCACCTCCGCTGCACAACAGGCCCCCACGTGGTGCCCCACGTGGCAGCGATAGCAACGCAGAGGTCTGGGCTCCAGAAGTTTTACTCGTGCGGAGACCCAGCCCACCAAAAGCCGGCGGCCCTCCCCGGTGATGTTCCTCGCCGCTGACACGGGGCAACTCACCGTCACCGCCCCCATGCCCGTGCCGTCAGCATGGATGACGTCTGCCCGAACCTGATTGGTAAGGCACCCACCCGTCCTGACGACGGCGGCCACAACGTCATCTACCGTCACGGAGTCGTCCAGGCCCATATAGCGCATGTCAACGCACTTTGTGGGCCTGGACACTCGGGCCTCCTCCGCATCCAAGGATGCCCTGATTTTCTCGGCCACCACTCGGTCTGCGGTGGGGCCGCTGTTCGCCCCGGGGACCTCCAGCATAAGGGCACCGGTCGCGGTATGCCGCATCCGGAAGCCCCCAGTGACTCCGAGCTCGGCGAGGTTCACCGCCCGCCTCGCCTTCCGGATGACCTCGCCGTAGGTTGTACACTTTTTCTCCGCAGCCGGCTGCAGTGTAATCACTACAGCCGTAGAATCCGGGGCGCGACACCTGGCTTCGATGGCCCTCCTTTTCCGCTGCCGCCGCCGCTCTCGTTTCTTGGCAGCCCGAGCCGCCCTACCCGCCTTTTCCTTGGCTCCAGCCACCTGCCATTCAACTTCGGCCGGAGATTCCGTAGGCGGGGGAGGCGGCACAGGCCGCCTGCTTGCCGCTACGGTAGGGCCTCCTACCGCCTTGGTGGCCGGCGCCGTTTTGCCCTTCTTGGGGGGGGGGCAGCAGCAGCGGCTGGCTTTCCGTGTTGCTGTCTTCTGGCCAAAGGAGCTGACCCCGTGGACTCCGGTACCACGGTCCCGTGCCTGGCCTGCCCGGACGAGCCCGGCATGGGCGCAGCAACCATGGCCGCAGTGGCAGCAGCAAACGACGCCGCCTTTCGCTGGCCGGAGGCCGCAAGTGGGGGGCGCAGCACAATGCCCTCCAGTAGGGACAGCTGCTGCTGGATCCGCAGCTAGAACTGCTGCTGCTGCTGTTGCAGCTGCTGCTGAAAGGCAGCCAGCTCCCGCTGCACCAGCGTCAGCAGCTGGCTCTCCGGCTCGGGCTGAGGCTTGGGCTGGCTCTGCCCCTGCTCCCGCTCACGCCCCCCTGCTAGTCTGCAAGAGTCGCCCTTTGGCAGCTCTTGCTGGCCCGAGGCCTTTCGGAGCCGAGCGTTGTCGGCCCGAAGCTTGGCAAGCCCCCTGCGGATGGGGTCCACCACTTCCTGGAGAGAGGTCCTGGCCTGGGAGATAGCACTCCTCTTGGAGGACTTCTCCCTTTTTTTGGCAACGCTATTCAGGCCAGATGCCAGGACTAACTCTAGCCTCTCGAGCGCCTCATCGATGGCCGAGTCGCCTCCGGTGTCTGGCTCACTGCCAGAGAGCCCCGAGGGGTCAGCCTCAGCGCTGGTCGCTCTGGGGTGGAATCCCTCCACGGTGAGCCTTTCAGCTCGCTGGGTGGACTCTTGGGCAGTGAGCCCTCTCCCCCTTCCTCGCGTCGGCCCACACCGCGGCTGCTGGTGGGGATTTTTGGGGCCGAGCCCTTCTCACCCTCGGAGAACGACCCGTCGTCGCCCGGTTTGGAGCGCTTCCGGTAGGAACTTGCGTTACTTCTGGAGTCTTCCTCTACTCCACCGCCCTCCGAGCCCTTCGAGCTCCCTCTGGATGCCGCATCGGACTCCGACTGCGCATCGCTCTCCGTCTCCTCGTCACTTGGGGTTTTAAAAAATTTTGATAAATCCATTTTTGTTCCCACGAGTAAAAAACATTCTGTACCGGCTCAAATTCAGTGATTCGCACTAGAGACTAATTAAGCTACCCATTAGCCAAGCTAACAACCTCCCTCACGGTGCGCCGCCGCTTGGAGGTTTGGGGTATTTTTTTATAGAGGTTGTCTTCCTCGCGGCCCAGGCGGTTAAGCCAGGACCCTCGACCCCCATCGAAAGTCAGAAACATGACCTTGGACAATCTCTGGGGCTACGAGACTAACGGTGGCAGAAGGAAGAGCAAATCTTCCTCCTGCCTGCTCGGTGGCAGGGTAAGTGCACACCAAGCCCGCTCTTACTTCGCCACTGTGCCTTCTGCTATAGCAGAGGGACACGCGTTGAATAGTTCCTTCAGACAGGATATTCGCAGGCGAAAATCGAGACCCCTTAGGCAGAAGTACTCAAGGGGAGTCGTTAGCCGCATACCAGGGTGCACCGTCCCGCAGACTGGCCTTCGCTCTGGACGTATCCATAAGGGAACTACAGCCCGCGGACACGCGTGGAGGTTTCCTGCCGTAGCACCCCAATACTTCTATACTTATCTTCGTTCGGTTACGGTTTAAAGACCTGGTTATTATTGTTATTGATTCCTCGTATTGGCCTCTAACATATTATAACCTAGGCTTCATTTCTGGTCAAAAGAAAAAAGTAAAACATGCCAATAATTTGCCTTCGTCAAACGACTAGACTATGATTTTAACATGAAATTCTTGCCACGGGAGTATTTTCTCTTGCGATAATTTTCTATTTTCACACGGACAAAGCCGCTGGCAGATGCTAATATGATATAAAATAAATGTTTAACTTCTATATATATAAGCAGCTCATTATAATAAATGAAGAGAAAGGTATATAATATACAAACAAAAATAGAATACAAAACATACTCCTTTTTAAGCCGCTAAGCCGCTAAAAATAGGTCCCTAACATTCTGAGTTAAGTAAAAAAACATATTTATAAAGTCTCTATCTTTTGGGAAGGAATAAAACTAAACTAAAAATTAAGTGAACGAAGCTTTGACAATTATGAAAAAGATCTCAAAATTTAAAATTCATTTACGCGCTGCACGAGAAATCAATCATTTTCAGACAAACTCCAATCATGAAAAGTGAAATTTCAAAAGTTTTTTCATAAAAATTAACGACCTCACTTCGGCCGATGACAGCCATTATTTTTACATTTAAGACAAAAACATTTCACTGTTTGAATATTTTGTTAAAAATTCAAAACACTGTAGCTTGACTATCTATCACGAGCCAGATAATTAATCACGATAGATTAATCCCTCCAACACTGATCGTTTGTTTTACGTACTGTTGAATTATTCACGAAATTCACTATGACGTCAGAGAGAGAGAGTATTTTAAAGTGCGCCGTCCGACGCGGGCTTCCCAGCAGTTTTCCATAATTTTGGGGAGTTTGAATCCTCCCTCTCCCCCTTCCTTACTTGGAATAACAGTTAGTCATCGAATTGAAGTGGAAATCCTTTTGTATATTAATGGGAGTGTATATTAGGGTCAGTTGTTCGTATTTCGAAGTCAAATAAGACATAAAAGCAATATTCTAGGAGACTAGCTCCTGCCAGCGGTAAAGTAGGCTTCTCCATTCAAACTTTGGACCCGTTTGGACGTTTCGTCCCATTAGAGGGGGGACATTGGAAAATCCTCTCTTATTCTTTGTAAACATCACAAGAGGCACCTCTGTGCAAAATTTCAGTGTTCTAGGTCCAAGCTGTGCGTTGATGAGTCATCGAGTGATTCAGGACTTTCCTTTTATATATAAATTATACATACCATTATTCCTGCATCTACTTGGTTATTTTTGCTGCTCTGATGATTTTTAAAACTAAACTAAGAATTCAGATTTAAGCAAAGAATAAATCACGCGATGATGATGATGAATCAATCAATGATCAATTGAAGACGAACATGGACGAACAGGATGGACTAACTTGACTCGTACGGGAAGGACTAGGTCAGTCCTTCCCGTACGCTACAGCAGAGGACATAATAATATGTGTGTGGAAAATGAAAAGCAAGGCCTTTGCCCAGTAGTGAGACATAGCGAGCTAGATAGATAGAATTATGTGATATCATTACATTGAGCCCCCGTGGTGAATTATGACTCAATCCCTGATACAGTGGAAATGCCAGTGACTCATCATTACCAACGTCATGGGCTAGTTATGTGTATAAGTAGACAGATCCTTCTATATTTATTTATTTACTCAAATATGATGCGACACAAACGTATAATGGTGGACTTATTGTCATAGGCATGTTCTACTAGTCAACTAAGGGTGGTGGAGAGACGAAATGGCAGATGCAAAAAAAACCGGGCAAGTGAGATTCGCACTCGCGCACTGAGAGCTCCATACAAACTGACCTATGAAAACAGTTCTATTCCCGAATTGAGTTACGAAGATTTTTCCGAATCGCAGAAAAAGTTTTTTTTTTGTGACGTAACTATAAATTTACAGTTTTCAGATTTTTTCTATGTGCTATGAGATCTTGCTTAGTTCCAAATTTCAGGATTCTAGGTCAACGGAAAGTACCCTATGAGAGTGTCGAAATACACGTTTTTTGCGACATGAACAGCCGTATCTTTTTTTTTCGTTAACTCAGTAGTTTAATTTTTTTACAACTTCCAGAGACCGCGGACCTCAGTATATGGTGTTAATTTCAATTCGACACCTCCACGCGTTCCCGAGATAATAGGTCTTGACAGACGGACCACAAAGTGATCCTATAAGGGTTCCGTTTTTTCCTTTTGAGGTAAGGAACCCTAAAAACATAGGTATAAAAACATAATTATCATCATCATTTCAGCCGAAAGATGTTCACTGTTGGACATAAGCCTCCCCCAAGTGCCAACAAGTCCCAACGACCGATCCTGTGCGTCTCGTATCCATCGGATTCCCGATATACAGCTTATGGTATATTGTAAAAGTAATCCAAACTCTTACAAAGAAAGATACATGAACACTCAACCGTATCTAGAACGTACAAAGCCTTCGAATCTCTAGCTCCTAAACACAGAAGCCCTGGCTCTACAAACAAACTACAAACTTTAGCCCAGTTAGATAAGTTTATGCACTAAGAAGAAACTTGAAGAACTAGTTGCAGCTGCAGTACGATACGAGAACTTCACGGCTTCAGCGCGCATCGCTAAACATGATCATACAGGACTACTACGACTTCAATATGTACGAGTATAAACTCCATTAAAGCTTCATCATCATCATCATCATCATCATCATCATCATTTCAGCCGATAGACGTCCACTGCTGGACATAGGCCTCCCCCAAATGTCGCCACAACGAACGATCCTGTGCATCTCGCATCCATCGGATTCCCGCAACCTTCACCAGGTCATCGATCCACCTTGTAGGGGACCTTTCAACACTGCGTCTTCCGGTACGCGGTCGCCACTCCAGAACCTTTCGGCCCCAACGGCCATCCGTTCTGCGAGCAATGTGCCCTGCCCATTGCCACTTTAGTTTGGCGATTCTTCGCGCTATGTCGGCAACCTTGGTTCTCCTGCGGATATCTTCATTTCTGATTCGATCACGCAAGGAAACTCCGACCATAGCCCTTTCCATTGCCCTTTGGGTGACTTTGAGCCTTCTGATGAGGCCCATTGTGAGCGTCCACGTTTCGGAACCATATGTCATCACTGGCAACACGCACTGGTCATAGACTTTCGTCTTGAGACACTGTGGTATATTGGATGAGAAGATACCGTTAAAGCTTAATATAGTCAAAGATGTCAATTCAAAACAACATAGTAATTTATTAATGTTCCCATACAGAGGCGGTACAGGTACTACTCACCTGGTTTGCTCAAAACGAGTTGGCAATATCATTAGTTATTAGTTTTGGTGGTTTCATTGTCTGCTTAAAAAAAGTTAGGGTTACCAGATGATTAAATTTTCTATTTAATCAAAACACAATGTCATCAAATGTTGATACCAGTTTTCAGTAACACACACACATATTATACTAGCTTTTGCCCGCAGCTTCGTTCAAGTATATGAAATATAGCCTATGTCACTCAAAAATAAAGCGGCTTACTAATGGTGAAAAAATTTTAGCAATCGGACCAGTACCTCCTACAAACAAAAAAAAAAACAAACTTTACCTCTTTATAATATTAGTGTTAATATAAAGCTGAAGAGTTTGTTTGGTAAAACGTGCTTATTTCAGAAACTACAGGTTCGAATTCAATGACCCATTTATTGAGGAATGCTATAAAACATCACACTAAGACCAACAGGAGCGGAACGACGATGATGTCGATTAAATATTACACCTATCAAAGTTTTTCCCTGCATCACCCAAAGATTGAATGGTAAAAAATGCCTATGGCATTAAGTCCGTCTCTGTACTTTTGTGTGCAAAAAAATCAAATAAATAAAAACACAGGTGAAACCGCAGGAGAAAGCTAGTAACTAAATATTATGGTCGATGTATCATTGTACTGTTGGATCTCAAGCTATCGATGCAGATAGAAAAAACCTTTCTGAAGCGAGCGCAAAAAAATCAGCGCTTTTGTGAAGGCAAATAATTTCAGTGTTTCCCAGTTTAAATGAAAATATTCAGAAAGGATATTACACTAGTTTTATAAAAGGAAAGGTTTGTTTGTATGTATTTTTTTACTCCTTCACTCAAACGGTTTGGATCTACATTTAACAGGTATATATCTATACTTAATATTAAGTATAAACAAAACAGTTCGGGAGATTCCTGCACCGGATTCGTGTGGAAGAAACGTCCGGGTGTCGTCATTGTGTGGATCGCCCGGAGGACACGGTGGAGCATACGGTAGAGATGTGCCCAGCCTGGGCAGAGCACCACCGTGTCCTCGTGGAGGCCCTCGGCGGCGGCGATCTCTCGCGTCGGGCCTTGGTACAGGCCATGGTCCATGCTAGCAAAGGAGGCGGCCGCACGTGAGAGGCAACGGCCCTCATGCCCCAGTCGCTGGGATCTAGATCCCGATTTCCGGCCACCGTATAGGCGCGGGCTTGCGGACGGCGAGCAATAGGTAGCTCGCCGTCTGACTGTCCAGTAACCATCCGGACCGAGTCCAAGTCATCGACGGCGCGTAATGTTCCACGCGCGCCTAAAGGAGATGTCAGCAATCGTAGGGGCCCAGTAGGGTCGAAGCCTTCTGGGGCCATGGGCGATGCGAAAGAGAACCTCGCGGCCATGGGTGATGCGAAAGAGAACCCCAGGGCCCTGAAACGAAGGCAAAGAAGGAACAGGGGTTGACATCCTCCACCCCGCCCAAGGGCGAGAGATGTCATTAGATGATTTCCCACCTAAAAAAAAAGTATAAAGAGAAAAGATTTGTATTTTTGTTTGTAATAAATAAACTCAAAAACTACTAGACCGATTTTAAAAATTGTTTCACCAGTATAATGCTATTTTATCACTGAGTAATATGACATATTTTTATAAGTACTTTAACACGGGCAAAGCCGCTGGCAGAAGCTAGTATGTATATAAAATAACTAGCGAAGCGCCCCAACTTCTTCGTACGGGTGTCGGATATCTTTGATATTTGCGGCTTGTCACTACTACAATATGGATGTATCATACACTTAAACCTTCCTCATTCATCACTCTATATTAGAGAAGTTGCGGAAAAAGTGGCTTAGTCCTGGTTGAACATTTAGGCAGGTGGAGCCGCTGGTTGCACTTAGTGTGAAATATAGTAAACTGGCATGCATCAAATTACTCTCCATTACTGTATATCAATAGAACCTTAAAATTCTATAATTACATATGTACCTAGTCCAGAGACACCAACCATTCACCGTCATTTATTTCCGCAGCGCAGCCGGGTTCAGTCCAAACGTAAGAGGCACGTACAGCATCAGGGTTCCGTAGTGAAAGCGGCTGCCGAAGCAATTACCGCCTTTTGAGAGACCGGCTTACTCTGAGCTCTGTATGAACCATTTATAAGGTTCTGTCGGAGATTACCAATGGGGAGCGGTTTTGTATAGATTCTTCGTGTACATATACACAGAACATACTAAGGTAAGCTTAGAATAGATTGCCGGTTTTCTGTGTGTATTATAGCTGTATTATAAGTCAAGTTAGGGAAATTATTGTTTACAAGTTTGGACTTCAATTCCTAGTAATTTTAAACTTTATAAAGGTTGTAAATATGAAGTGTAAAATAAAATAAAAATTGACATAAATGGTCTATCTATCGTTTACTGACGTGGAAGTGATATTTCGATTAAAGAGACAAACAATTCTACAATTAGCAATATTAAACAATTACTACTACATTATTTAACAGTGTAGCCGTAAACGTAATCGAATACTGAAACAATTTGCCTGCTGCATGTTTCCCGTCCGATTATAATTTAGGTGTTGCTTTTCACCATCAACGATTGCATCACTGCTTATCATCATGTGATGTGTACATCATTTAAAAAAAAATGCATATTTTAGAAGGACATGCCGTCCCTAGTGGCTAATGGACCTCACCACAACTGTGTTGTCTATGGTTATATGATGCAACACAGTTATGCCCGATACACACATGATCTGTCAGAGAAACTAGTTTTTGTATTTTTGTAACGAATTGTGCGTCTATTCAGTCAGAATAAATATGTTTTCTTTCTTTCTTTCTTTCAAAGTAATTATTATGCCAAGTGGGAAATTAATATGCGGAACCTATCAAAGTCCAACTCAAACTTCGCCAGTTTTTTTATTTCTATTTTGTTTAGTAGAGAGCGGGGCGGGCGCTCTGCCAACTCCCTTAAATTAATCAACAATTAGCGTGAAGAGATTTGTTCAGCGTTATGTCAGGCAGTCAAGAAACCTCGCCTGCTACTCTTGGCACTCATTTACATTTATGATTAATTGCACCAGGCTACTGCATAATGATTAACTTTGTTACCATGAAAAAGGACGAATTATTAATTGCTCTGGAGCAGGAGGAAGCTCAGTGGTAACGGTCCTGATTTACGATTTCTACGTCATAACGTCTGGGTTCAAACCCAGGGGTCTTACCATGACTAGTTAAAATATCAAGCGAAAAAGAGGGATGGGGCTATACACTCTCTATATAGTTGCATCCCTTTAACTGTTCAGTGTAGGTTATCAAGTGGATCGCTTTAGTAGTAGGGCCTCAGGTAAACGTTTTACTGTGTGCTATTTATTCCATCACCACTGCTGTCTAAACGGTGAAGAAAAACATCGTGCGGAAACTGGCATGTTCTAAAAGAAAAAAAATAAGACATGTGACCTTCACTAACCCGCGCTGGGCCAACGTGTTGGATTACCATCCACTTCCTTACCTAGAAAGAAGACCCGAGTCTCAGCAGTAGGAACGTTATAAAGCTGGTAATAAATTCGAGCGGCTAAGAAACCATAATAGTTTATCCACTTTGCGGTACGCAAAATAAACGAATATGAAAACACAATGAGCAATGTGTAACTCACCGTCTGGCCGTCCGGTAGAAACCGAACCCGAGTTGTTAAAGAACGTGTCTTTAACAACTCTTCAAAGAGATGTCAGCCAAACTGTAGGGGCATAGTAGTACCGATGCCCGCTAGGGCCACGGGGTATTTCTGGAAGGGATACAGTGGTCCTGGAACACAAAGAGCAACTGAAGGACACACGTGGATTTAAGTCCGTTCCACCCTAGAGAGTAGGTATATCTAATATACAGACCGTGTGATATCCCAGAACATCACACTCAATCAGTTGTTAATAGCCGCGTACCAATTGCCTGTTCAATTGAATGTAACAGATACAGCCGAGCTTACAATAATATGTGGCTCCGATAACCACGTCTTAGCACTACGATGTAGGTCAGGCGTTAAGCACGTTTGATGGCTGTGCTAGAATAGTATTTACTCACGAACTAAATTGAAGAAATTGAGGTCAGATAGACAGTCGTCCATGTAAAATATTTGTTTTCAGCTGAATCCAGTTAGATTTATGGCAAACTTGAGAACTTATTTCACTTGATATAAACTGGTGCTTGACTGCAATCCCACCTGATGGTAAGCAGTGATGATGAACGATGAATGATGGTGAATCGCACTAGTTTATAAAGAGCCTATTTACTTTAAGCCTTGTTGACACCTAAATTATAATCGAACGGAAAGACCGCAGCAGGCAAATACTAATATACTATATAATATACGCGGTATAAACGACGAGGCGAAACGCTTAGTCCGAATTGCAATCAAATTTTCATCTATTTTAGTACTCATTATCTTATTGTTCCATGTTACTTGGGGCCGACGCAACACGTTTTTTATATATATCCTATCACCCGTTACGCCGTCACTAATTCCCTTTTCTTTCATATCACTCCACGCACAATCCATACATCTTTTCTTTGGCTTTCCTCTCCCTTCACGCGTATACTCATAACTCTTTTAGTAACACACGTTTCATTCCTCCTCTTCAAATAAACATTCCAAGACAAACAATCCTTTTTTTTTTAGAATTAATTAATAAAATTCAATTTAATTCCAAAATCTAAGTCTCTCACATACAAAATACAGAGACGAGAGTCGAATTCCCAAGTCGAGAAAAGATCTATAATTATAATTAAGAGAAACACCACACAATAATACAATACGTGAGTAAGTATTGTTCCACACCGCGCCATACATTTGCGCCGCGTATCCTGCCGCACCTCAATTCGTGTGTTGCCACACTGGTAGTCATAGAAGTTTCTTCTTAATTCAACGAAATTGGAAGCGGTGTCTGGTTTTATTATAAAGCGCCGGTCTCACTGAAAGCGTGTTTGCCGGTGAGGAATATAGGCAGGTAGTTCATAACCCAGGGCCAAATTGTAGTAATGATAAATATAATCAAACAAAATTATAAAATATTTGTCATTTCTCTTATTTTCCATGGATCCCATCACCAGAACTAGATTTTAATAAAAATGGGACCAATCAGTTCTGTCAAGTAAAAATCGAATATCCAAATCGGTTCATAAATGAGAGTTCTGAGGTAACTTATATAAAACTGATTGAAAATATTCTCTTTTTTAGAAGTCGGTTAAAATAGTTCTTTCTTAGAGTAGAAAACAGAACAATACGTTTTACATAAATGTTGTAAAAATGACTAAATACTAACACTAACACAATTTAAATGAATATTTATGAACGGTGAAAAAGCCTTCACGATAATATTTACTTTTGGTACACCACCGCTTGTGTTCCTCGAAGATTTAAGCGAAACAGAATTAATTTTTCGAGCAGTGGTGGCCGAGTGGTAACGGCCCCGACTTACGAATTGTAGGTCGCGGGTTCGAACCCAGCCAGGCGCATTACTTTGTGTAATTTATTTCATCACCACTGCTCTCAAAACGGTGAAGGAAAACATCGTGAGGAAACCGGCAATGTCCTAGAACCAAAAATTCGAAGACATGTGACATTCACCAACCCGCACTGGGCCCGCGTGGTGGATTACGGCCCATTCCCTCTCCTGGAGAGAGGAGGCCTGAGCCCCAGCAGTGGGAACATTAAAAGGCTGATTATGCTATGCTTATGCAAAATTTTTCACTGCACCTATTTTTGAATATCCAAATCAATCCCGGCCTATTTGTACTCCTCGCTGTATTATTCCGTTTAGAGCTCTGTTATAAATTTTGTGGAAGCAGGAGCGGTAACAGAAGTGAAAAAGCTTGCGGAACTTCTGCAGAAGCGGAATCAAAACCAGAGTTCTGTTGCAACACTACTAAATACCAGTATTTTACATAGATCAACTACATATTTTATCTCCTTTCCCCAGTAACTGGGTAACACGATGCCCCATGGCAACTTACATTACAAAAATAACCCAGAATATAAAACAATGAACGGTCTAGTCAAACTATCTGAGATTCCATTTCCGCTCCACAGTCGGTGCGACCTGGTCGGACTTCAGACGAAGTTAGACAACGTCTTCACTTGTCTGAAATTCAAAGAAAATGGAAGATTTTAACTAGTTTACGTGTATAACTTAAATATAAAGGAACGTTGTCTAGCTGGCAACACAAGAAGACGCAGAAATTCTACTTGTTTTATGTGTTAAAGAAACTTGGAGCCATGCTGTAGAAATGAAATAAGGGAACAAACAATACTGTAGGTGTGTATAGTTTTAATATTGATTATCACACAATAATTTACCAGTTTCAACGAATTAAAAACTAATTATTATTTGCGATGCAAATGGAATCACGATATAATCATAATCATTAATTTCGTTATCATTGATTATATCGATATATTATATCATTATAAAGGGGTAAGTTTGTTTGTGTGTGAGTATGTTTGTTACGTCTTCACGCTCAAACGGCTGAACAGATTTGAGTGAAATTTGGCACAAGGATAGATCACGTCCTGGAGTAGCACATAAGACTAGGAATTTTTCGTTGGTAGCAGCTAGTTTTAGATAAAGTTGTACACCCTACTAATTACATACAGGCTGAAAATAGAGCCTCAATAATATAAGTTGGTTAGTTCAATCCGTTAAAAGTAAACAACCACCTGATGTAGCCTTAATTAAATTTTGTAGCCTGTACTTGAGCAGTGCTGGGCAAAGAGATTGCTCTTATTGTTCCAAGCTCTCGGTCAATAATTGCCAAATCTTATTAAATATTACCTTTAAAAGCATTTTTATTCGAGGAAATTCACCAATAACAAAATACTAAAATAAAAAATGTGTGACTAGAATAAAACTTCTGAGTATTCTTTCTCGATTCCTGTCAAAACTTTAACTTCTTTAAATTTCTTCAAAGTTCAAAGTGATGCGTAGCGGTTCGTAGCACGTTTCGTAGCAGCGTAGCACCGTAGAAGCGTGGCAATGTACCCTCGTAGCACCAACTAGAGGTGGCCATCACTTTTTACGATATTTTCCAAACTTTGTCGATATTTATGAATATTGATGAGCGTTGTCGATGATATTGACTTGTTCGTCGATTTTTACCGAAGCTTTGACAATATTTCGATGAAATGACACCGGTACTTTAATACTGTTTTTTGTGTAAATAAATCCGGTTTTTGGTGGTAACGGTCGTGTGTGATAAAATATAACCTTCCTCCAGTTATTTGGGATGTTATGAAGCATGAAATAACTCTAGCATTTTTATTTCAAACCAGTTTTCAAATAAAACTTTTACAAATAAAAATGAAACTCTTTTCTTCCTGGGAGATTTATTAACCATCAAACAACTGTTTTGATTGATGGTTAATAAATTAGGTAGTTTTTCATATAAATCGACGTGAGTTGAAGAATCTGGATTAATTCACTGCCAGGAGCTACACTTTGTGTATTTTGTTTCATTACTACTGCTCTTAAAACGGTGTTAGAAATACATTACGAGAAAAAATACGTTGTGGACCAAATAAAAAATCGAAGACATGTGACATTTACCGACCCGCATTGAGCTCGGTCACGTGATAGATTACAGCCCACTCTCCCTCACAGAGAGGAAGCCATCGGTCTAGGAGAGGAAATGTTACAGGCTAATGTAATTACATTTGTGTAAAATTAAACTATGTTTAAAATACTAAAGAATCAAAGCCAAACGAGATCAAAGTCAAATAATATTATTTTGCAAATAAGTTTTAAAAACACTTTTACAAGACAATTTTTTTCGTCAGTTTGAACTAGATGAGGCCGGTGTTTCCTAGCTGACTACCCTGAGAAGAAACAGCGAAACAAACTCAGAGGTCAAAGTCTCTTTTAAAGTCCATACAGTAAATATATTGTAATGTTCAAATCATATGAGAACCATGCAGATTAGTGCCTGAGATTGTCTTTTGAGGAAAGAACCACACAGATTTGAGTAGATCGGTCCAGTCAGTGCAAGCATTTGTCAGTATTCTTGTAGCTCACAAAAAACCCAGAACTACTAAGGAGCTCAATATTTTATAAGGGCTAATGTGAAATAAAAATATTTATAATAATAATAATATTCCAAACCTATCACACAGCGCCGTCTAGTCCCAAGCTAAGCAGAGTTTGTGTCATAAGTACTAGACAACTGATAAAAAAAGATAAACACACTTATATATTTCTAAAATTATATATATATATTATAGATAAATTAGGTATACCCAGACACAGTACAAATGATCGTGCTCATCACACAAACATTTGTCCTGGGTGGGAATCGAACGCACGACCTCAAGCATAGCAGTCAGGGTCACTAGACCAACAGGCCAGTAAAAATTTATTTTTGAACTATTTGACGAACAATACCAAAGAAAGGACATTTAGGAAAACCGCATATAAAGTACTCCAACTGCCAGACTTACATTAAAAAAAAACAATCCACATAGTTCCCCCATTTACCATAATAAAAGCAAATTAAAATACACCCCTTCCACGATCATCCCTGCTTTGCGAAAATAAAGCCAATAAGTCGCTGAAATTGTATTAGTTAAATACACAGCATCATGAAAGCAATTTATTCCGATAGCCTGTTTACTGACTCTGGGAATCAATTTGCTTCAACATTATACAATATTACGATGTCTGATATCAAACAAGTTTTTAGGGTTCCGTATCCAATGGGTAAAACGAGACGCTATTACTAAGACTTCGTTGTCTGTCCCTCTGTCTGTCTGTCCGTCTGTCACCAGGCTGTAACTTAAGAATCCTGATAGACAATTGAAATTTTCACAGATGATGTATTTTTGTTGCCGCTATAACATTAAATACAGAATAAAATAAATATTTAAGGGGCTCCCATACAACAAACGTGATTTTTTGCCATTTTTTGCACGAACACTTCGTGCGCAAATTCGTCTCGCACTTGACCGGTTTTGTAATAAAATTCGCCTTCTTTCTCAATGTTAGAGTTTTTTATTTGAATTGAATACTTTTATGAGCTTAATGTTGCCTTTATGTGAATATTTGATGTGGACTTATATTTGATGTAGGCTCATTCAAAGCCTAAATAATAGCTTCAGGCTAAAAGAAAATATTCTCTATGGTTGTAAACGTATTGTCGACTAGCTTCTGCAAGAGGTTTCGCCCGTGTGAGAGAAGGTTAACTTTGGAATCCCGTTCCATCCCCTTATGGGATGAATTTTGGGATATCCTTCCTTATTCTTTGTGTACATCATAACAGAAACCTCTGAGCAAAATTTCAGCGTTCTATGTCCAAGAGTTTGTGTTGTGCGTTGATGAGTCAATGAGTGTGTCAGGACTTTGCATTTTATACAAACAGACTATGTTTAGATTAATTTATATTAGTTGAAATCCAGCGTCAGGAAACTACCACGTAGTTGTCGCGCATTTTTGCTGAACTGGACCTATCTGGAGCAGTCGTGAGACACAAGGTTAGTGTTCTTTTTTACAAGCTTTTATTTAGTATCACCTGTCCCGATGTTTGTCTGTAATCAAATCTTGCAAATTAAATTTTATCCACTTTACGGTTACCGATTGAGCTGAAATTTTGCATGCCTTTGTAAATCAGATGACAATGCAAAATAATTATGACATGAAGCTGATCTGATGATCGAACCGGAAGGTAGCCATAGGAACTCGGTAGTTAGACAACACAACCCCGTCGAGTTTGGCCTCGTTTGATCCATCGTGACGAGTACTTTAGTGCTAGATGGTAACCAGGGTCTGATTATGGAGTTGGAAGATGGCCATAGGAACTCAGTAATAAGCGTATCTTTTTGGAATGGTCTTGATGATTATTAATTATTATATAGGTATATACCGCGCTTTATATGAAAAATGTTTTTTCATTGAAAACTTGTTTAATTTTATGTTTCTACATAAAAGAGAGAAAAGAGTTTCCTTAATTCCCTTTGGTACACACGACTCAAAAAACCTTCACAAAAGATTGCCTTTGACAAATTAAACCATCTAATTACACGTTAAAGCTCAACACAAAAATGTAAGCAGTATGAAATCGGTTCCAGCTTGCTGCCCAAGAGCTGAGTTTAGTAAGTTTAGTGAAGCTCGATCAGACGATCTTATGTCTCATACTTATTATCATGGTTTGCACAAGTATGTAAAATTAAATGAGCTATGTGAGTTAACACAAACATAATATTCTGTACATAGTACAACCATTAACATACATTAGGACACAATGCGTCCCGTGTGCATCTTGATCTATGGCCGCGGCGTGTCGTTGACGGGCCATCAATCACACAAGTAAGGCTCACAGATGCCGCACTTTTCTGCCTATTGTCCTACATGGCACTTAACATAACATTAAATAAAATATGTCTCATCTACATCTTTACTTGATCTGAGGCCGCGGCGTGTCGGTGACGTGCCATCAATCACGCAGGACACACTTACTATACTGCCTACACTGGAGCTAAGCGTTCGCACACCTAATGGATTTAAATTATATTACTTTTTCGTTGTTAAGCATTTTTTTTAAATGGGAAATCATCCGATGGGTTCTCCCATACCAGGGCGGTGCGGGAGGAGGTGTCAGACTTTTACTGACTAAGCACACCTATGTTTCTTCTTTACCTTGCGTTCCGGGGTTTACTTTTGGACTACCCATAGCCCCAGTAGGCTTCGGCCCTGCTGGGGCCTTACGGTTTTGCTGACATCTCTTTATGTTGCGCCTTTAACACTACGCGCCATCGATGACTCGGACTCCATCCGGATGGTTACCGGATGGCTGGACGGCAAGCTACCCATTGCTCGTCGTCCGCAAGCCCTTCGCGGTTAAACATAATCAGCCGTATAATATTCCCATTGTTGAGACTCAGGTCTCTTCTTTAGGAGAGGGAATGGGCCGTTATCCACCATGCGCGCCCAGTGCAGGTTGGTAGATGTCACATATCATCAGATTTTTTGCAGTTGGTTATTAAAAATGAATTCAATTATTGTAGCTTGTATTGTAAGCTTCTAGTATTGTTAATGTGCAAGCCGGAATAATTAATAAAATTACTTTCACCTCAATTGTTAGACGGATTTGGCACACAAGTGGAAAATAACCTGGAGTAAAACAAAGGATACTGTTTGTTTCAGTATATTCCATGCGTCAATTCCTGATCTCAACAAATGCTAATTTATAATAATTCTTATGATACTCAAGCTCCTACTACCAGCTTCGCCAGGGTGAAAATAGGTTTCTCCAGAAACTTTGGACCCCTTTTTCATCCCCTTAAAGGGTGAATTTTGGAAAAACCTTTCTTATGTTTTTGTACACATTATAAAAGGAACCTCCGTGCCAAATTCCAGCGTTCTAGGCCCAAGGGTTTTGGCAGGGCGTTGGTAAGTCAGTAAGTGGGTCAGGACTTTGCCTTTTTGTTATATAGATTTGAATTCCAAATTGTGTCTGTAATATTTACTTTGAACATACGATATAACAAGAAAAATAAAAACACTTAACTAATTAAAATTACATAATATATTCACAATAACTCCTACCTAAAATATGGTATCAAAAAATTCCTCCGCATCGCTGTCGACTGGAAGTGTGTCCAAAAGACTGGTGGCATTGCCACGTTGTATGGCAATGCTTAATCTCTGACCGAGGTAAAAGCCAGCCCTTTGGTCACGCGAAGTGTCAACTAGCCGTTTGGATAATTATTCGAATTCCAAATAGGTTCATTATCAAAAAACCGAACTTTATTCCGTTTGTGTCATCCTCCGACAATTGACAAAAATGAAACGATGTTTAAATCTATTCATCATTAAACGTGACTTATGCTAAACCGCGCTAAGATTACAGAAAAGCATTAAATCAAATTTTCCTTAATTACAACTGCCTTGATTACTTTCTACTTTTTCTCCTCTCATCTAAATACGAGAACAATAGGGGGAAAATGGCATTCATTAAAACCCCAAAAAACCAACTGTAAAGTCGCTCACATTACCACGACTTCCCCATAAAATTTCCCACGTACTATGCCAAGCTCGACTCCCCGATATTTCCTATCGCCGAGCCACAGACCAGATTTTTTAAAATTAGTCATAGTAATTTATTGGTAAGGGATTCTTACAAGTCATTTATAGAATGTTACATACAATTTGTCAACAAATGATTAGGTACATAACAATGTCAAATAATAAAAAATGTCAAACAAATAAAAGAAAAAACAAGAAATAAAAAAAAAATACTAATAATCGAAGTCACATTAAAATAAAAGTCAAAATAATTTTCATTCCAAATTAACATTCGCTTCAAAGTTAAATTAAATTAAATCATAAATTATTATTATAGTTAGGCTCGCGTTAGACCACTATCTCACCTGATGGCAAGCGATAATGTGGCCGACGATGGAGTACGATTGCCTAGAAGTAACCTATTCACTCTTGATTTAAAGACCTCTAGGTTGTAGCTATCAGGGAACATAGACTCCGTCAGGGAATTCCACTCCTTAGCAGTACGCACAATGAATGTATTCCCAAAACGCTTTGCTCGTATGTGTGGGATGTCCACCATGTAAAGGTGGCGCAGCGCCGTACGTCTAGTGGTCCGATAATGGAACGGACTTGGCGGATTTAAATGGTGCAACAGATAGGCAAAGATAGTCAACTCCATACAACGAGTGACCAAAGAACATATAGATACATTTCATGTACATTGAGTGCACGCGCGATTGGTTTTTGTTTTTTGTAGTGCACGTGTTTACATTCATTGCATGGACCCGACCTTCTGCACTCTTTACTCTATAGCTGCCTCACCAAACAATGCAGCCAATACCATCGGTTAGCAGGTCACTGACCCAGTTCCCCACGGGCATTGTCTTTGTTCCTTTGTTAGTGCTTCATTCTGTAATGGGCTTGTTATGTTCGGTGAGGTCAACAGGGGGTTATGGAGACGGGTAATTGATTTTGTTGAAAAATAAGATGGTAACGGGTTAGATGCAGGGTTTCTTTTTCAAATCAAGAAAATTATTGGTAATTAAAAGTCTTTGTTAATGGAATTCTTTGTTATTTAAATGTATCTTGGTAATGAAGGAGCTGTGGTGGCCCAAGGAGCAGTGGTAGCTTAGTGGTAACTTACGAGTCGTAGGTCGTGGGTTTGAACCCGGCCAAGACCGTTACTTTGTGTAATTAATATAATCTTTATAGTGATCATTGACAATGTTTAAAACATCGATAAATTACCAACTATGAGTACCTATCTAAATATCTAATAGATAACTATGAATGAGTAATACCTAAAAGAATGCGTCAAAAAATTCCTCCGCATCGCTGTCGACTGGAAGTGTACCCAAAAGAGTGGCTGCATTGTCACCAGGTAGAAGCCAGCCATTGGGTCACGCGAAGTGTCACCTAGCCGTTTAAATAATTCTCTAAAAAGCGCATGCGCACTCGGACCCCACGGCCCTAAAGTAATTTTTGTGTAATTTAGTTAGTCATCACAAATCCCAAAACGATGTAGGAAAACATCGTGAGGAAACTAGTTTTTTTTTAAGGTGGGAAAATCATCTTCTTCTCCCGCCCTAGGGCGGAGCGAGAGGGCGTGTCAGACTTTTGCTGACTAATACACACTCCTATGTTCCTTTTTTGCCTTGCGTTTCTTGGCCCCTATGGTTCTCCTTGAGACGCATGTGGAACACTATGCGCCGTCGATGACTCGGGCTCGGTCCGGTAGGCCGGACAATACTTAAAGCATTGCTATCCTAAAGACAAAGCTGAAATATCTAAATTGCCTGTAATTATACCGACACCCTACTCTTTATATTGTAATATAGCAACGCTACTTAGAATTGGTATGCCGGCAGATATTCCCCAGACACTTTCACACAGAGTTCTTCCACTATTTCCATTTTTTCTTTTCACAAACCACATTAATGTAAAGCAGCTTAAACCTTTCTATTTTCTCTAAAACAGATCAGCGTAGAAAAACAAGCCATTTGCTAGAACACAGACAAACTACGTCGTAGTATTAAGAACGAAGAGAACGCGAGCTGTTCTCCAGAGCAATGGGCTCCGTTAGAACAAACTAAAAACTGTATTATTTAGTATGTCAGGCAACGTCTGGTGTCTTTGTGGGACTTTCAGCTGAAAGATGGGGGATGTGGTAACTGAAGTAATTATAAAATTGTATAGTCGAGAAATCAAAAGTTTAAATCTTTTATAATAGGAGTTTTTAACTGTGGTTCTGATTTCTTATTGCATTAAAAATCAACTTTTTAATCTTATTTTGAGGGGATTGAAGGTGACAAGCAGTTTATGACAGTCATGCAGTAAAGTAGTGCATGTTAATATCATAATATATGCTCATTGTTTAGTTTAAATCAATACACACTTCAGCTGTAACCACGTTGTAGGTAGGAAACCTGTGGTCCTAGAACGCAAGGGCACCCAGTCTGATCCCGCTCCGCCGTAGAGCGAGAGATGTCATTGATAAACTATAATAGTAAGTAACTATACAAGTAAAATGTTCCAACTGAAGTTTCTTTCCATTTCTATTAAGAAAACCAACAAAAAACTTTGAAAAACTTATCCCAAAAGCAATTTAAATGAAGTGTTTGTATAGCAATAATTACTTAATTCAAGTACGAAGAACATGTTTGGTTGTATGCCTACTGATCAAAAATTTAAGCAATTTTTGCACGTAAAAGGAAGTTGTTTTTAAAATAATTTTATAGAAAGTATATATCTGCTAATGTACCTGGCTCTGTGGCAGGACATTTGCATTTTCCATTGTATTTCTGTAGAGCAGGAAGTGGTCCGCTCTTGCTGATAACTATGTTACTATTTTACAAAGTTTTTGCTCTATTGTATGCTCAGAAAATATATTGTAATTTACTCAAGTGGTCTACCCCTTTGTTTCAATAGAGATTTCGAAACAAAGAGAGTACTTGACTGTACTGAGAATAGATCTTGTGAATGGAAAAATACTGTACTTATATTTAATATAAGCTCTGAGATATTTTGTGATCGTTATATTTAATAGCCGATTTCGGAATTAAGATTATTTTTATTTGTCAATTAGTTTGAAAACCAAATCAAAGTATGATTTGAAACGCAATTCAGAAACCGGCTATAAATCCCCAGTAGCATACACAAAAATGTACGTTCATTATGTTGAATTAATACATGAAATCTTTTTGAAATTAAAATAATACTATTTTTTTATTAAATTTGTTCATCACGACATCTATAAATTACTGATTAGTGATCTAATTTACTAGTTAAAGGTTTCAACAAATACAACACCGGCGTACAAAAACATCAAAAAACAACAATATATATATCCATGGGTTTTTTTAAGCTATTGCATAGCTTCTATCGAGGGCCTTGAGCGCGGGGACCGAATCCAGAAATTCCGTAACGAAAAAAACCTCACGCTCCCCACTCCGACGGGCACGGAGGTGTGGCTTGAAGGCCGACAGAGACCGAACACCTATTTTAGAAAAGTCGTTAACGACCTGTGTGGCGCATTGGTACAGCGTTCTACCTATGTTATCATCGTGCCTCGAGTTCAAATCTCGGTCAAACAAAATAGTCTTTTTGTATTATCATAGATTATAGTAATGTTCTATGATAACAACTGAACATACTTGTAGCAATTTATGAAGTAAACAAAAAAGAAAAAAATTTGTTTTCTTATCGGTCACCACGCTCAAAAAGTGTAACTTGAATTAATATCAAAGAAAAAGAAATACTGCATAAATAAAATAAATAAATAATTATAATTGCATAAGTTGATACAAAATGCTATGCAATAGCTTTACCGCGGCAGTCCCCGAGTTCCACACTTATTTTTTTTTTTCAGGTGGGAAAATCATCTTATGACAAATCTCGCTCTTGGGCGGAGCGAAAAATAGTGTTAGACTTTTACTGACTAAAGACCCACTCCTGTTCCTTCTTTGCCTTCGTCCCAGGGCCCCGGGTTTCACTTTCACACTACCCGTGGCCCCAGTAGGAAAGAAAGAAAGAAAGAAAGAAAAAGAATTTATTTGGTACAGCACAAGGCACAAACACAATATATGGTAAACACGAAACAAAAATAAAAAAGAAGCTAAAATGTAGTTGTGTGCCTCACGGCTGCACCAAAGTAGGTCCAGTTCAGCATGAATGTCAGACAACTAGTGCCTGACGCTGGTTTTCAACTGAACCTGTGGTTGTGACGCAACGGACGTAAAACTGTTTTGGAGTGGCTTCGTAGGCTTCGACCCTGTTAGGCCCCTACGATTTGCTGACATCTCCCTGAGGCGCACGTGGAACAATACGCGCCGTCGACGACTTGGGCTCGGTCCGGACGGTTACCGGACAATCAGACGGCGAGCCACCCATTGCTCACCGTCCGCAAGCCCGCGCCTACGGTGGCCGGAAATCGGGATCGGAATCCCGGCGGCGGTTGGGGCGTGAGGACCGTTGCCTCACGCGATCGGCCGCCTCCTTTGCTAGCATTACTGCTTCGCAGAAGGAGGCGACCGCCTGCCACTCCTCCTCGCTCCGGACCATGGCCTGTACCAAGGCCCGGCGCGAGAGATCGCCGCCGCCGATCGCCCCCACGAGGACACGGCGATGCTCTGCCCAAGCGGGGCACGCCTCCACCGTGTGCTCCACCGTGTCCTCCGGGCGGTCCACACAGTGGCGACACCCGGGTGTCGCTTCCGCACGAATCCGGTGCAGGAACTTCCCGAACTTACCGTGTTCGGTGAGAACTTGCGTCATGCGGAAGGTGAGGACGCCGTGAGGTCTTTCCAACCACGCCTCAAAGAGGGGACTTACCGCCATAATTGTGGCGTGCCCAGCACTGGGTCGCGACAGTCGTTGTCGCCATTTCTCCATGAGAACCCGCCGGAGCTCTGTCCGCCATGCTGCGACTTGTCGCGGCAGCGGAGTTTCACCCCGGCGTTGCATCTCCATGCGCAGATCGTGCATGTGTGCAAGGACTGTTGCCTCCAGATCCCATGGTGGCTGACCAGCAAGGAGGCTTGCCGCTTCGCGGGAAATCGTCCGGTATGCTCGCACCATCCGTATGGCCTGGCCCTCTGGCATGTGTTCAGCCGGGCCGCCGGCTGCTTCCGCAGCGCCGGCGCCCATACCGGTGCGCCATAAAGGGCCATGGACCGAACGATTCCTGCGTAGAGCCTCCGGCAAAAGGCGTCTGGACCCCCCAGGTTGGGCAGGAGCCGCCCGAGGGCAGCCCCAGTCCGATTTAGTTTGGGAGCCAGACGTCGGAAGTGCTCCTCGAAATCCCATCGGCTGTCGAAAACGAGTCCCAGGTACTTCATCGTCGACCCGACGCTGATGTGGACTCCTCTTACCGTTAGTTGGGAACCCGGTGGTGGCGCATTCCGAGGGCCGTGAAAGCACATGGCCTCGGACTTGTACAATGCCACCTCGAGTCCAACTCCTGGATCCTGCCCACGACTGTCGCAACCCCACGTGTCGCTAGTTCGACCGCCGCCTGGTACGACTCTCCCCGCGCCAGGACCAGCGTGTCGTCTGCAGGACGTAGTCGTATCCGATGTTCCACAAGGGCGGCCCTAGTACCGAGCCCTGCGGAACACCGCACGACATCTCTCGGCGTTCCCACTCTCCCTGGTGACCAGAGTAGATGATGTACCTGTCCGACAGGTACGCCTCGACCACACGACAGAGGTAGTCGGGCGTCCGGTGATACCGGAGTGCCCTCCTAATGCTACTCCAAGGCAGGGAGTTGAAGGCGTTGGCGATGTCCAGAGACACCGCCACGACACACCTGCCCTGGGCCACCGCATCCCCCGTCGTGAGGGCTCGCACGCGCATGATGGCGTCCACCGTGGAGCGCCTTCTGCGAAAACCAAACTGGCCGTCCGCCAGATCCGGCCCCACCCGTGTTAGGTGCACGACGAGTAGGTCTGCAATTACTCTTTCAAAGAGCTTGCCCATTTCGTCGAGCAGCACAATGGGCCGGTACGCGGACGGAGAGTCCGCAGGGCGCCCCGGCTTCGCGATGAGGACCCGTTTCCCATGCATGCGCTGAAGAGCCCTCTTTAGCCAGGACCCAGGCCTTCCCAGGCAAGCCGTTGGGTCCTGGGGCGGTATTGTTGGCACTCAGCCTTCGTACCGCCACTCTCATCTCTACCTCGGTCACCTCTGGAGCGTTGTCGTCGTCGTCGCCATCGTGATCCGCGTCGGACACCGCGGGTGGCGGAGCCTTGGGCGGGGGAGAGTGTTTCCCTCGCGTGGGGAACAGAGTGCTCACCACATCCTCCACAAGCTGAGGCCGGAGACTTTGCGTCAGTGGTAAGCCCAGGGGATATATCCATGGGTAGTGTGAAAACGAAAACCAGGGCCCTGGGACGAAGGCAACGAAGGAACAGGAGTAGGTTTTTAGTCAGTAAAAGTCTGACACTATCTCCTGCTGCACCCAAGAGCGGGATTTGTCATTAGATGATTTTCCCACCTAAAAAAAATATATATATATATGTATATTTTTAAGAGGTTGCATAGACAATTAGAAGCAAAAAGTAAAAGGTATAGATGGCGTTAGGGTAGTGTAGGTTGTGATTAATATAATACATTCATTCATATCTTCCCAAAAGCTCTCGCTTCTCACCATTTCCAAAACAAAATCATAACTTTCATATTTCCAGCTTCGATAACAGTACGACGCATGTTTTAAAATGTTCTGTGATAATACTTGCAAAGTTGTTCATGGTCCGGATGCAGCTCCCGCCAGCGCCGGCAATTACGCAACATGGCGCAGATAAAAGCCTTGTTACGATGAGAAAGTGAAAATTTGCGTAAATTTCGCACCCGAAGCAATGGAGTATGGCGCGAGGTAAGAGCGAGCAGCGAGTTAAGTATTTTTTATGAGACAAGACATAATATATAAGGATATTTCGGAGATCTCTGAATTATTGAATTATAAATGAAGACATCAAAGGCAGGCTAATCATTTGGTGAAGTCTATGAATTTTTTTTCTAGGAATGACTCCTGTAGCATGGGTGCGTTTAAAAACATGTAAAATCACATACACAAGACACCTAGACCAGGAACACCTATCTGTGGGTCATACAAATATTTGTCAGTTCATCGCTCAACCACTGCACCATCGTGAATCCTTTGGATGCTGAAAACACATAAACAGCAATAGCGCACACGGCTTTGTGTGTGTGTGTGATTGAAGCTTGTAACTAGCTTAAGCATATTTTTCTAATAACGAAGTTTAAAGCTTTCAAACTAGCTTCAAAACAGGAGGTTCTCGACTCGATCTATGTTTCTTTTTCTTACACGACATAATATTTTGTTGGAAGTAAAGAATACGAGAATTGGTTAGAGTCGTCATAAAAAATATAAACCCGCTTCCGCTTGTGCCTTATCCCAACCACATCATTCCGCTAGCCCGCTTTGATCTGCCACCTGCGACGTCTTTTGATCAGCGCCAAATAAAAACACCACTAATTATATTCCCTGGGTCTGTCCGTCCCAAGCAGGGGCCTACCCCAGAGTTGGGTTTAAACGTAAATTCAGGAGTTTCTGTAAGTGCTTTCAGTTATACATAATTAGACCATTGAACATACATTTATGTTGGACGTAGGATTATTTTGGTCCAGTAGTGGTGGTGGTAGTGTGGTTTTTTAGGGTTCCGTAATCAAATGGCAAAAAACGAAACCCTTAAAGATTCGTCATGTGTATCTGTCTGTCCGTTCGTATGTCACAGCCACTTTTTTTCCGAAACTATATGAACTACACTGTTGAAACTTGGTAAGTAGATGTATTCTGTGAACCGCATTAAGATTTTCACACAAAAATAGAAAAAAAAGCTATAAATTTTGGGGGTTCCCCATACTTAGAACTGAAACTCAATATTTTTTTTTCTTCAAACCCATACGTGTGGGGTATCTATGGATAGGTCTTCCAAAATGATATTGAGGTTTCTGATATGATTTTTTCCAAACCGAATGGTTTGCGCGAGAGACACTTCCAAAGTGGTAAAATGTGTGTAAGAAATATATGATGTCTGTGACTATACAAACTTCCACCGAAAACGAAATCTAGTGACTAGTTTTTTTTTAATACGTCATAAATCGTAAACCGCAATTTACCTTTCAAGTTTGTACGGAACCCTCAGTGCGCGAGTCCAACTCGCACTTGCCCAGTTTTTTTTTAAGTGGGAAATCATCTAATTACATCTCCCGGCCTTGGGTGGCGCGGGAGGGCATGTCAGACCTTTACTGACTAAAACCCACTCGTAGTTCCTTCGTTGCCTTACATTCCAGGGCCGGGTGTTCTCTTCAGAAGCGAACCCATGGTCCCAGTACGCTTCGACCCTGCTGCGGCATCAACGTCCATACGCTGTACGAGTGAACATACGAATGACGCCGCGTCGCCACACACTGGAGTTATTCATCCACCGCCATCGTTTGAGCTTCTTCCTCAATTGAACCCACAAATTTGGTCTCCACGGCTCGACTGTGACTGATGGAATCCAATATTGTTTCTATCTGTAATTATTTTTAATTGATGTAAACTAGTGCTTAACTGTGATCCCACCTGATGGTAAGCAATGATGCAATCGTTTATCGTTGATGGTGACGTGAACTAGTTTATTAAGACCCTATTCACTCTAGCCTTGATGACACCTAAATTATAATAGGATGGGAAGACCGCACCAGGTCAAACGCTCAGTCTGGACCGTTAGAAGTCATACTTAGGTATAGTGAACCGTCAAATATGTCACTACAGTTTTCAACTTGCTAATAAACACTTAAAACCACCTTTAAACTAGTGCGCCTCACCATCAACGATTGCATCACTGCTTCCCATCAGGTGGGATCTCAGTCAAGCATTAGTTTATCCTAACGGCTGGTAAACAGTCAACAACTGAACGAACACAAGTGGATTTTAGTCAGTAAAAGTCTGACACTCCCTCTCGCCCAACCCAGAGCGAGAGACATTATTATATGATTTCTCATCCTTTATCGTCGCATCATAAAAAGTCACATTAGAACAAAGACCTTGAACCCCCGACCCAATCTGACTTTGAACCAAATAATAATGTTCTTGAATATTACCTTTTAGTGCCATTATCCTTACCTTTCACAAATCGCAAGACGTCGTAAAACAGATCTATCGCAGGATCGTAACGCGTGTGTAGCGATCCATTAGTTTTGAATAACTGCGCGTTATATAAACGAGATTATATTATGTCATGGTGGGTGCGGGGGTTTCGCTTAATGTACAGTTGAAGAATTTCGAGGTTGAACAGAAACATCTTTAGGTAATTGTTATATTGATCGATCTTAGTTAAAAAAATAATGAAATGTAAACAAAGAAGGTGGTTTAAATAACTAAATTACGAAATTATTTTGTTGGAATTTTATCCGACTTCAAAAAAGAGAGTTTTGCGTTCGACGTATGTATGTCTAAATCTACGTATCTGTTATGTGTCCGCGATTTTCTCAAAACTACTGATCCTATGTAGATGGGTTTTCGTTTTTTTAAATGTGTATTTTATATAGATAGTTTTTTTTAATGGACATCAAAGATAGACGTGAATAGGTTACTTCTAGGTAAGCGCGCTCCATCGTCGACCGCATCGTCGCTTTCCATCAGGTGAGATAGCGGTCAAGCGCGAACCTATCAAAAATAAAAATAAAAACTCGTAGGAACTGTTCAAAACACAAACAAAACCAGAAACATGTACCTACTTTAATTCTTTATTGTACACCATAATAAGTGAGTTTTAAAATAAGTGGATAACAAAGGTCAAGTACATACGTACGAGTACATAGGCGAGCTTAACTTAAAGTTGTGTTTTCTTCCAGCAAACCATTGAGTGATAGAGAGAGATCACAATACAGTGTACAATTTTAAAATTACAAATAATACGAACAAAACAATACATAAATATACCTACATGCATAAACACAAACATACTTATATACATATATACTATGTCATTGTTAAAGAAAATACTCTTTAATTTTCTTCTTGAAGACATCCAAAGAAGGGCTGTCACGTAGGGAGTGTGGGAGCCTCCCTACTAGTTACTTTGTTACTTTTATTTTTGGAAGTTGATTTTATAGTCTGTAAAAAGTTGTTGTTATCCTTAATTTTAACGGACCGATTAATTTTCATTTACTAAAATATATAATAAATAAATAAAATAATACTAAAAGCTACTTTTTAAGTGTCTATAAATAAGTCTTTGCAACTTGTTTCGATCGAGTAGCCTTACAAGACAATGCTATTCCATTTTATTGTAAACTCTCTGCTGTAACAAAGAGCCATAAAACTGGAACAACAAGCGTCTCGGACAATAGCGTCATTTATATAACACACGTTTACCGGCTGTACGACAGTACGACAACACGGCTACGACAATACGACGATACGACAATATCGCGGGTAACGTCTCGCGCGAATACTAACAAATCCGAACGATTGAAGTTTTATGGCAGCACTCAGGGGTGGCGCACACCTTGTAGCTACTAAAAAACAACACTTAAAGAGAAAAAAATATTTAAAAAACCCAGGTCGCAGAAACAAAATATCAATAGTTTTACCAAACTTAATCGATAATGATAATAATCAGTCTAAACCTCTCAAAACCATCTATATCTTTGTTTTCCATGTATCGCATTAGTTTCCCACCAACAGGGGTTTGTCCTTAGGTGCATTTGCATACTGTGTTCGTGGTAAGATAAAAAATCATCGGTTGGTACCACGTTCCATTAAAGTTGTCTCTGCGAGTTGGTTTCGGCTCCTCGTATGCCTTCCACAGGTCCAGGACCCCAGGGTTCTGAGGTATTATACTAGTCAATAATCAGCCTAGAATAATTTTATTACATGGTGGATATCCCAACTACGGACACAAAACGTTTTGAGAACACTTTGATTGTACGTATAGCTAAGGAGCTGCGTTTCAAAAAAAAAGTTAAAAAACTAAAACCCGACTATGACAAAAAAAGGACGCTGAAAAAGTATAAAACAAGATTTTCAGGATGCTGAAATAAGCAAGGTTACTGGAGAATCAAGAACAAAACAAAAAAAAAGCCGTAGGTCACACGTTATATAGTTACCAACCGTAACATTTTAACAACGTGTGGCAACTAAGGCTTTCATACCATTTACTTGCAAAAGCAAAGAAAAAACAGAAACCAACAAAACTCATATTTGATGATATTTTTGACAAGTACTAATTGTGCCCTAAGTTGGTTAACCCAGGTTAACCATACTTATCTTGCTGTCATTAAAGATGAAAATATATTTGTATTAGTATTTCCATAAATCATGCTTGCCTAGCGTGAAGGTAGATTGATAAAAAAATATGGCACATCCGTAACACAAGTTAACTGTCTACGGTTAAAAGTTAATTTCGTGATTCATAACCACTGCTTGTAATTGTGTGATAATATTTCGTCTAGCATTATAAGTAACGTTCAATTTCAATACAGACTATAAGAATCCATTTGGTCTAATGGTAACAACAGCAATTCGATACGCAAATGTGACTAGTTCAAATTCAAATCTCATAAAAAAATCTAACTTTTGGTTTTCCATCTTTTAAATTTGTGTTTTAGTTATCTTTTGTTTACTTTTCTTTAACGAACAAATTCAGGAAATGAACAGTTTGTATAGAAATGAAACAAAGTCATTGCAAGTAAATACATTGTTTATTATTTTGTTATAATATATTTAGTTAAGAAAGATAAAGCAAAAAAAATAAAATTTTAAATAGATAAAGCAAATTAAAAAAAATGAAAAGCAAGTCTAAATTAAAATACAGTTTTTTAACATCATAATTAAACTTAAACATTTATGAACATTTTAAAAAAGGTATGCTAATGGTATAAATAACTACATACTATATTATGCAATTTTGACTCTTATGCTGTAAGACTTACACTGACTGACTTACTTTGTTTACTTTGCTTTATTATTTCATATTTTGTAATAATGTGACTACTGATAGCTTATTTCGATATGTGCTAGTGGTCCATGTCTAAGACTTTGACGAACTTAGTCACGAGTTGAAATCTTACATATTCAAGATATTGTTTTGTTTTCAATATAAAACGTTTTCAAAGCATTACTGTAAGTAATAAAAACTTTTTACAAAAAAAAATACAACCGACTTCAAAGTAAAAAAAAAACACTGAAAAGTGCAAAATAACTTTAATTTCGGAAGTCGGTGCTTCTATAATAATTTTGTCTCTTCGTTATTTAACACCGACTTCCGAAATTAAAGTTATTTTGCACTTTTCAGTGTTTTTTTTTACTTTGAAGTCGGTTGTATTTTTTTTGTAAAAAGTTTTTATTTTACACTTTTTAGCTATGGTACCACCACTAAAAAGTACCCCTCAGCCAAACTTAAATACCTTATAGCCAGAGTGCATCTCATGACAATTCTAATAATCCCAAACACGGTTAGATTACTTTAATTTATTACAGAGTTCCGGTGCCTAACTTCAGGCTTCATCATCAGATCAGTTCGATATATTCCCCCTCTACTTTCAGTCAGTCATCGACTACACGTTTATACAAAGCAATTTTACTTGTTACGACGGTTCTGCTGTGATCCTATGAGGAGTTCTGTTCCATATCTTCGAAGTTCATGATCAGATCATAACAATATTTCTATGGGACTAATTCGAAAGCATAACCTTTCAATAAAAAAAAAAAAATCAAAATCGGTCCACGATTGACCGAGAAATCGGTGAACATACATTAAAAAAAAACATACATTCAACCGAACATATAACCTCCTCCTTTTTGAAGTCGGTAAAAATCAACTAAACACGAATATATTTATTCTTCAAACTTAAAATTTGAAATACTTTCGCCTAATAAGTGGGTAGTCAAGAATTTTTTTTTTTTTTTTTTTAATACATATAAACCAGTGCTTGACTGCGATCCCACCTGATGGTAAGCAACGATATATCATTATTATGTCTCAATTATGTGATTAATTAAAATATAAAATAATCTATTCACATGAGGAGAATGTTGGCATCAGAGAGATTTCTAGGAGAATAAATATAGCAGTAAGTATATATTGTTTACTTCTTTTTTAAACCTAGATATTCCGTATGTTATGATGTAAGCAAACATGTTTTTAACTATTCTTACACATAAAATAACTCCTGTTTAAATTCTTTATTTCAGAGAAATACAGTCAGATTGTGGTTAAGACGGTTTGAAAAAACAGGGAACGTTCAAAAAAATCGTTCAAGACCAAAATCTGCTATGTTTACTCCCGCATCGGGACGGTACCAAGCGATCGCTAACAAACATGTAGAAAGTCCTTTTACATCTACTCGGTCAACATCAGTGCAGTTCATTTCAATTAAAACAGTTAGAAAACATTTGCACGCCACTGGACTGAAACAATACAAGCCTGCACGTAAAATTCAATTAACAGCAGCTCATTGGCTAGCAAGAGTCCGCTTTGCTCAAGAATACCTGGATTTTAATTGGGGAGAACATGTAGTTATATTTACTGATCAGAAGACCTTCAAGTCTGATAAGGATGGACAGAAAATGGTTTACTGCCGTGTAGAAACAGCGGTGGTATAACTCTGGGTTACTGAGGCTGGATGTCTTCTATGAAACCTGGTGAACTTGTAGAAGTGGGTGGCCGATTTAATAGTCACTAATATTTGGAAATATTACGTGACGTAATTTTGGCAACAGTGCGTGTTGCTTATCCTAACACGGATATTTACTTCGTGCTGGACAATTGTTCCATACACAGAGCTGCTGTAGTCCAAAATTGGCTAGCCAGTCAAGAAGGTGTCAAAATAATAAGTTGGCCATCTAAAAGTCCTGACTTAAATCCTATAGAAAACTTGTGGGGTCAAATGATTTTTAATTGGGATTCGTCAGAAGTCAGGACAAAAGATAATTTGTGACTTCAACATGAGAACTCATGAGAGGAAGTGATACTTGCTGGAACATGGTATGTGGTATGCGAAGCCGATTGCAACAAATTATAGAAAGATATGAAGCTCCACTTCGCTATTAAGATAGCACCACCGCCCGCAGCCAACAATACTTTCGCGTCGGTGCGTGTGTAAATCGTAGTTATCATAATTTCTTAGAAGTGTTTTATGCAATGAATAAACTGGAATTAAAATTCTACGTAAAGTCTGTAAAGTATATAAAACATCAAAATATTTAGTGCTATTTTCTCTTAGATTTTATAACAGTTAATGTGATAAAAGTGAAATCGGGGGCTCTGAGACGAAGGCAAAGAAGGAACAGGAGTGGGTTTTTAGTCAGTAAAAGCCCCCTCACCCCCACACCCTCTCGCCCCGCCCAAGAGCGAGAGGATGTGGGGGGGAGCATGTGGGGGAGCGAGAGGGTGTGCGGGGGATGCATTGGATGATTTTCCCACCAAAATTAAAGGTAAAATAACTTTGTTTTTTATTTTATTTTTAAAGTTTCCAATAAAATGCTTTTATCTAGCTTATTATCAGATTGTAGTCCCCGCGACCGTTTTGTGGTACATTCACCAGCAGCCCAGCACCGCACAGATTTGGGAGCTCGCCAAACTGCGAGCAGATTACAACTCGCGTGATACCGACACGTGATATCATGCTCTATGAATATTATTATGTAATGTTATTTGATTTTACTGCAACGACTGAAGGCTGGATCTGTGCCCGGACACTGGTCATAGGCTAGTCTGATATGTAATTGTTTGGATGGAATTTTGCATTGTGGCAGTGGTTAGGTCACATTGCTCACAGATCAGATGGGGCCAAAAGGCGCACCGGAAGACGCAGCCAACCTCCCACAAGGTGCCGATCGGTCGATTACCTGGTGAGGGTTGTGGGAATCCGATGAATGCGAGACGCACGGGACCGTTCACTGTGACGATACTTGGAAGAGGCTTATGACTAGCAGTGGACGTCTTTTGACTGTGTAGCGGCTCAGTCGCCACACCTCACAACGTCTGTTACGAATGACGTAACCAGCGAGCTCGCGCATCTTCGGGTATCATCGCCGCGGCTGGGAGCCGTTCGGTTTCGCAGCGCGCCCGCACACCAGTCCTTTGTTCGCCGCTGCGCAAGGCACTCCCGCGCTCGCTTGCTTGCCCGCTTATTTTTAATTTGCTCCGCCGCGATTATCGTAATTCTAATTTTCATTTCGTGCTTTAAATTTCTTCTGCCTAATTCTATTCTGTATTCTATTCTATTCTTCTATCGGCCTAACTTCCATCTATTGTGTTTCCGTGTCTCCTACGCTTCCGTGCTTATTGTGAACTCTGAACTTAAAATATAACTGTTACTTTGAACTTTTGATTTTTATTTGTGGACGATACCTACATAATTGGTGACCCCAGACTATGGAATCGCGTAAAGAGGATAATTACAGTGCTGAAACTTCGCGTGTAGGCGTTCGTCCACCTCCGTTTTGGCCAGATGACCCGGAAATGTGGTTTGCTCAGATGGAGTGCCAGTTTGCTTTAGCAAACGTTACCGTGGACCTAACCAAATACTATCAAGTAGTATCCGCGCTGGAGCATCGCTACGCCACTGAAGTAAAGGATATAATCACGAACCCACCGGCTACGAATAAGTACGAGAAACTGAAAAGTGAACTGATAAAACGCTTGACCGCGTCACAGGAACGGAAAATCAAGCAATTGCTAATGCACGAAGAGTTAGGTGACCGTAAACCATCACAGTTTCTACGGCATTTACGGCACCTGGCAGGACCAGCAGTACCAGAAGATTTTTTGAAGAGCTTATGGTCGGGCCGGCTACCGACAAACCTGCAAACAGTGTTGGCGTCACAACCAGACCTTTCATTGGACAAGTTAGCGGACTTGGTAGACACGGTGAACGAGATCGCGCCAGTTGGACCCCTGCAAGTAGCAAGCGTTGCGGACCCTAGTACGTCTACCCTCATAAAGCAAATGGCAAGCCAGATATCAGAGCTTACAAAGCAGGTAACGTCATTATCTACTCGGGTGGACAAGCAAAGAAAGGTACGTGGTCGATCGCATTCTCGTTCAAGTAGCCGTAATTGGCGGGGCCGGTCTAAATCTAGGCCGCGTCAGCCACCAGAAAACCACCCACATTGTTGGTACCACTTCAGCTTTGGTACTCGGGCAAGAAAGTGTACGCAGCCTTGCTCGTGGCAGTCGGAAAACTCGAAAGGCAGCCGGAATTAGCGGCCTACGACTGCCCATCAAAATCAGGCCGTCTTTTTATTACTGACCGTCATTCAAAAATGCTACTTCTGGTCGATACTGGCTCTGATTTATGTGTGTACCCTCGGTCAGCTATCAAGACGCCCTGCACTAAAACAAAGTACTGTTTAACAGCTGCCAATGGGAGTGTCATAAATACTTACGGTCCAGTACAACTCAGTCTCAACCTAGGACTTCGGCGTTCATTCACTTGGAAGTTTACCATCGCCGACGTGTCAAAGCCAATAATAGGCATAGATTTTCTAAGCTTTTATAATCTGCTTATAGATTGCCGCAACCACAGGCTCATAGATGGCACCACTTCACTCTACGTAGCGGCGTCCGCGCAGCAGATCCCTGACGATGTGGCTTCTGTGAAAACAGTCCTCGGGGACACAGAGTTTCACCAGCTGCTGCGTGAGTTTCCAGAGGTTACGCGCCCGGCAGGTACTGTAAATCAATGCAAACCAAAGCACAATACAGTGCACTTTATCAAAACTACTTCTGGACCACCCGTTGCTAGCAGGCCCAGGCGTTTAGATCCTGAAAGGCTAAAAATTGCAAAAAAAGAGTTTGACGAGATGATGGTCAATGGAACTGCGAGGCGCTCCGAAAGCCCATGGTCTTCAGCTCTACACCTGGTGAAGAAAAAAGATGACGGATGGCGGCCGTGTGGCGACTATCGCGCCCTGAATTCCCGTACAGTACCTGACCGCTACCCCATACCTCACATTCAGGACTTCTCACATCGACTTTCTGGATGCACAACGTTCAGTAAAATTGATTTAATAAAAGCCTACAATCAAATTCGAGTAAACGAAGCTGATATACCAAAAACCGCCATAACTACACCATTCGGTTTATTCGAATTCCCATTTATGACTTTCGGACTTAGAAACGCAGCGCAAACCTTTCAGCGATTCATAGATGAGGTACTCACCGGTTTAGATGACTTCTGCTACGGTTACGTCGACGATATTCTGGTGTATTCTCCTTCTCCAGACCTGCACAGAATTCACCTGTACCAGCTGCTGTCCCGGCTGAAAGAATATGGTGTCCTCATAAATCCTGCAAAATGTGTCTGGGGGCAGCCTGAGGTGACCTTTCTAGGATATCAGGTATCAGCTGCTGGTACCCAACCACTCCACGCAAAGGTACGAGCTGTTCAGGAATTTCCTGTACCAAGCACAGTGAAGGAGTTACGGAGATTCCTGGGCATGCTAAATTTCTACAGAAGGTTCGTACCCAACGCTGCAAAAAGTCACGCCCCACTTAACTCAATGTTGGCTGGAGTCAAGGTCAAGGGCTCACAACCTATACAGATGTCACAGCTGCAGCTAGAGGCATTTGAAGAGTGTAAAAGGGCACTATCAAACGCCACGCTTCTTGCACACCCAAGCTCACAGGCAGAACTCTCTATACTTACAGATGCATCTGACGTGTCCATAGGAGCAGTGCTGCAACAACGTGTCGCAACGCAATGGGAACCGCTAGCCTTCTTCTCGAAGAAATTGAACGAAGCTCAACGCAAATACAGCCCCTACGATCGCGAGCTTCTTGCTGTCTACGAGGCGATAAAATACTTCCGACATATGGTGGAAGCACGAGAGTTTGTCATCTTCACTGATCACCGCCCACTCACCTATGCCTTCAGGAACCCCAGAGAGAATTGCTCACCTCGTCAATTCAGGTACTTTGATTACATATCACAATTTACTACGGATATACGGTACATACCAGGAGCAGAAAATGTCGTTGCCGACACCTTGTCGCGTATAGAAGAGGTAACAACGACAATTGACTATAAAGCTTTAGCCCGCTCTCAAGAGTCAGACCCAGAACTTCAGTCGCTTATCGAGAAAGGATCGTCACTGAAACTGCAGATGATTACTCAGGTAGGCTCAGACATCAAACTCTATTGTGACGTATCCACTCAACCACCAAGACCCTATGTTACGCCTGAACTACGGAAGCAAGTTTTTGATTCTCTTCATTGTCTGAGTCACCCTGGGCGTACAGCTACAGTGCGACTGATCACGCAGCGATTTGTGTGGCCGGGGATTCGCAGAGATTGTAGAGAGTGGTGTAGATGTTGTCTTCATTGCCAGCGCTGTAAAATTACCCGTCACACATCTACTCCTCTTTCCCAATTTCCCTCAACTTCGTCGAGATTTTCCCACATCCATCTCGACATAGTAGGGCCTCTAATACCATCTTCAGATTACAGATATTGTCTCACCATCGTTGACCGGTTCACACGATGGCCTGAGGCTATACCGCTCAAGAATATTACTGCCGATACCTGCGCGGCCGCCTTGGTATCCGGGTGGATATCGAGGTTCGGTTGCCCATCGCAGATCACCACAGACCGAGGTCGGCAGTTCGAGTCCGGCCTGTTCAAGGCCCTAGCATCCCTGCTCGGCGCACGCCACTTCCGCACCACAGCCTACCATCCTGCATCGAACGGTTTGGTGGAGAGGTTTCATCGCCAGCTTAAAGCAGGTATCATGTGTCACAACAACACACAATGGACAGAAATCTTGCCTGTCGTTTTGCTGGGCATACGCAGTTCCTGGAAAGATGACATCCAAGCATCCTCGGCTGAATTGGTATACGGCGAGCCCCTGCGTTTGCCAAGCCAGTTCCTGTCGCCATCAGACGACCACTCCGTTGAAGACATCACCAGCTTCGCTACTCGACTTGCTAGACACATGGCCAGCTTGTCTCCGAAACCGACTGCTTGGCATAGAAAGGACACTTTTTACATTCCCAAAGACCTGCAATACTGCACCCACGTTTTTGTGAGGCAAGACCACGTGAGAAAATCGTTAGAGCCACCATACGCTGGTCCCTGCAAAGTACTGGACAGGAAGGCTAAGTACCTTACAGTTGAAGTACGAGGTAAAAGCACCAACATATCTTTGGATCGCCTGAAACCAGCATACGTCACTCGAGACAGAAACACTGACAACACAGCCACAGATCCGACCTGTTCACTCCCAAGTAAGACGTCATCGCAACCAGCGGACAAGCCGGCAGTTCACACTCGCAGCGGCAGGAGAGTTCACTTCCCGGACTTCTATCGACCGTAGTCACGGTCTCGCCGGGGGGCTACTGTAGCGGCTCAGTCGCCACACCTCACAACGTCTGTTACGAATGACGTAACCAGCGAGCTCGCGCATCTTCGGGTATCATCGCCGCGGCTGGGAGCCGTTCGGTTTCGCAGCGCGCCCGCACACCAGTCCTTTGTTCGCCGCTGCGCAAGGCACTCCCGCGCTCGCTTGCTTGCCCGCTTATTTTTAATTTGCTCCGCCGCGATTATCGTAATTCTAATTTTCATTTCGTGCTTTAAATTTCTTCTGCCTAATTCTATTCTGTATTCTATTCTATTCTTCTATCGGCCTAACTTCCATCTATTGTGTTTCCGTGTCTCCTACGCTTCCGTGCTTATTGTGAACTCTGAACTTAAAATATAACTGTTACTTTGAACTTTTGATTTTTATTTGTGGACGATACCTACAACTGAAATGATGATGATGATGGAATTCTCGATTGATCGGTCATTTTGCTGTACCTATGTGATAACGGTTATTTTGACGTTAGAATTGACAGTCGTCTTTTATCACTAGATGGCGTTAGTTTTGGTATCTTTACGATCCATTTGTTTTTGCCAACTATTGATTTTATATTTAAAGTGGTGCATTAAGTAATTTCACAAATGTTTCATATCTTTATATTTTCGTAAGAATTCCACCCATATCTAGATACCGTAAGTCCATTGTCCAAATGGTTTCAGAATTATATTTTATATTAGGACTTAGGAGTTTGTTATCCAGCGAACGAAAAACAGCGACGGCAAATAAAGAATTTGAATAATAGTATGTTTAAAAAGAAACTGAAACAATTTTTATTACATAAATGTTACTACTCCACAGCTGAGTTTATGGAGGACACCACTGACATTTAGCTTATTGCAATATTACGTTTAGATTATTATTATTTTACTTTGACATTGAAACCTTACCTATTATTACGTACATTACAAATAAATTTGATTTAATTGATTGAGTGTTTATTAAGATGACATGTTAGTTGTTAATTTGTAATAATTTTGAATTTGTAATAATTTTTAATTTATAATAATTTTTAATATACTTACTCTTTATGAATTTGCATGCCGTAAGGTAGAATGTAGCGGAAACCCTCACCTATGTATCATCTTATATCTATACCTACATTGATAGCAAATAAATATATCTGAATCTGAATCTGAATCTGAAAGATGTTTCATAAGTAAAATATAATAAATAGATATATAACTATTATATTGTCCGAGTGACGCGCCACCCCTGTGTCCTTGTTGTCGATACTCGTTGGCACGTCCGACGTACGACAAACTTACAACCGCTGTTATAAACTCGCGACGAACTATACTTTGACCGTGGCGCCGAAATAGCGGCTAAATTATTATATTGTGTGTCGCAGGGCGTCGAATCGACCGCACTCGTCATTTTTCCTGATGACTGGCCTGTATGTTGGTCTATTTGGTTAGTGGCCCTGACTGCTAACAATGCTGCTATGCTGGAGGTCGAGGGTTCAATTTCCACCCAAGTCAAATGTTTGTATGATGAGTACGATCATTTGTTTTGTGTCAGGGTATAAGTAATTTATCTATAATACGCATATACTAGAAATATAATACTAAGTATGTTTATATTTTTTTTCTTGTCAAAAGTATTTATGATCTGTAGTAACCTGTCATTTGTTCGGAAGAAAATAATGCTGTTGTTTTCTCCGTCGCGATGTAGGCGTCGAAAAGACTACACGTGCCCTTTGTTATTTTTACATTGACGAGAAGATTGATTCTGAACTAAGATCTAAGTAGATAAAAAACTTTTTGATGCCATTATTCGATCTCCTAAAATACTTACTAATGAAAAAAAATAAACAAAACCCAAAAAAATCAAGAGTCACAAAATAACAAAACTGTCGGGTAGAATTGAAAATAAACTTGTTCCTTTTTTTTTCTGTAAAATATCTTAAATTTGTCGATTTCCCATCGATATTTTATGATATGCCCAACCACTGCCGTTTCAAATAGCCGTGCATCCACTGCCGTTTCAAATAGCCGTGCATCCACTGCCGTTACAAATAGCCACGCGTCCACTGCCGTGTATCAGTGTGCCAAATTCCATGCAAATCAGTTCAACCATGAACGTAAAGGAGTAAGAAACATACACACACATACATTATGTACATATAACTTTCGCCTTTATTACATAAATGCGATTAGCGTGTGTGATAGGACAGTCGCCCGCATATAAATCGAGCATGGTGGACACCAAAATTGCAGACACATGAGGGGATTCTGAAAACGCATCTCCCCGCGCTATTACTGAACTCGGTGGTTTGGCAATACGTATTTGTTGGGCTGTTGTCTACTACACTTCGTGATTGTGGTGATAACTGAACAGAACTTAGCAAGCGAAAGAAGTTAGTGAGAGAAACTTAATATAAGTATATATATATGTTAGCTAATGTGTTAACTTTAGAGGAAGATTGGATAAGAAACTTATTTAGTGTACCTAGATAAGTGTAGCGGGAAGGTTTTTAAATAAAACGACCAAAACGGGTAACACACCCTCTATACTTTTGCCTTGATAGCACACAATTATTACAAATATCATAAATCAATACCATTTAAAATAATCTATACATATAATAAAACAGTAAAATGGTGAAGCGTTGGTATTAGTTGGCGAAAAAACTACTGAACCAATCCTGTTCAAATTTTGCATACATAATCCTTATAGGCCGGGTCAACTGTTAGGCTACATATTATCACGCTATTTGCTATGGGGGGTGAGCAATAATCCAAAATGTCGACATTGAACGACATTTGCCACGTTCGATCCCCAGCTACAGTTAAAAATTTTGTCATTATTTTATCTTCTTTTTTGTAATAAAATAACTTTTACCATTTTTTCAAAATATTATTGACATTTCTATTCGATATTTTCTAAATATTTTGTAAAAACTAATCAAAACACATAATAAAATCAAAGCGGCGAGTAAAATCACGTACTAAAATGTAAATATGGCACCACACGCAATTCAGATACTCGCAACGCCATCTAAAGACTGAAAGTAGAAATAATGATGACAATGATAGTTGAACGTCATATTTGATAGATGGTGTCTAGGGCTAGACTTTATGCTGTGGTGTGTCAGGTATTGTGTGCGGAGCTGAAAATAAACCCTGGATGCCAATATACTAACTGATTTATTACTTCAAAATTTTACAATATTGCTTGGACTTGTATGCGGAATGAATACATAACTAGTGGTCGGTCGCGGCGAAATGATCCGGCGCACTCTTATATATAGGCTCGTTGACGAGGAGGGAGGGGGCGAGCAGACCCCCCGCCCGTCGCAGGGTTAGGCGTCAACATCCTCCCCCCTTGAAGGTTGCTCCTTCAACCACTTATCGCTGTTGAACAAGGGGCACAAGCGGTTTACTGCACGACGAACGGTACCATTCGCTGTCCTGACGTCGGCTACTCTGGCCACTCCATCCTTGCCCAAGTGCAAGTCCTGTATCCGTCCTATTTTCCATTTCAAGGGAGGCAAGTTGGTATCCTTGATAATGACCATATCTCCAATTTGTAATTTTATATCCGCATTCCGCCATTTCGTACGATGCTGAAGTTCAGTGACGTAATCATGCTGCCATCTCATCCAAAAACATTGTCTCATATGTTCTAATTGTTCGTATCTGTGAAGTCGATTGCAATTAATGTTTGACAAGTCAGGAGAGGGAAGAGCTATCAATGGTTTACCGACGAGAAAATGCCCAGGAGTCAGGGGTTGGAGATCATTAGGATCGGAAGACATAGGAAATAAAGGTCTGGAATTTAGTATGGCTTCCACTTGAACGAATAATGTGGAAAGTTCTTCGAATGTCAAGTGCTTGTTTCCTAATATTCTTTTTATATGAAATTTAGCCGATTTGACCCCTGCCTCCCATAGTCCTCCAAAATTTGGCGCATATGGTGGTATGAATGAGAATTTCATACCTTCATCTGAACAAAAAGTATTTATATGAACTTTATTTGTTAATAAAAACTTATTGAGTTCATTGCTAGCGCCTAAAAAATTTGTCGCATTATCGCAATATATTATATTAGGTTTTGAACGCCGCGAAATAAATCTCCTGAGAGCCAATAAAAATGCTTCTGTACTTAAGTCACTGACAACTTCCAAATGCAGAGCCTTAGTTGTAAAACAAACAAATAAACACATGTAACATTTACTGATTTTACAACCACGACCCTTCCTATCAGTTATGAGATATGGACCGGCTAAGTCGACTCCAGAAGTTTCAAAAGGCGTCCCTGGCTTCAAACGTTGCTTGGGTAAGTTCCCCATAATAGGCGCTATTGACTTAAACCTAAATCGCTTACAAACTATGCAACTATGAACTACACTCCTAGCTATTTTTCGAGCATTACTTACCCAATATTTTTCTCGAACAGCTGATACTATTAATTGACATCCACCGTGAAATAACTTAACATGTTCGTTTTCAAAAATAAGCCTTGATAATCGGTGGTTGGAATCCAACAGAAAGGGATGCTTTTTATCATAGGGAAGAGGTGCGTTACGAATACGACCTCCTACACGCATAACTTTGAGTTTAGAATCAAAAAACGGACTAAGAGATAATAATTTACTTTTATTACTTAAGGGCTTATTGGTTAATAACTGATGATACTCACTACTGAATGAATCTAACTGTGACAATTTAACTAAATAAAACATGCTCTCATTGCATTCATCAACAGTAAAATAATTACAATTAATTCTATTTTCACGTTGCTTAGTTCTACAATTTTTTATAAATCTAAGGACGTAGGCCATGGTATTTTGTAATCTCTTTAGCTTAGAATAACTTCAAATTTAATTTAATCATTTTTGATGTTTACACTTGCTACCAACGTGCTTACAAGTTTCACTTCTGGTAACTGGACACTTTTTAATTTATTCTTATCTACATTCGGCCAATCAATCTCTGATGACGATAGAAAGGGTGGCCCACTCCACCATAATTTTTGCACTGAATCATTCATTATATCTACCCCTCGGGAAATGTAATCAGCTGGGTTTACATCTGTTGGTACGTATCGCCATTCACAATCCTTCGTTAATGTTTTAATTTTAATTACTCTATTTGCAACAAACACCTTTAATTGTTTTGAAACTGCGCGATCTGTACGCAACCACCCGAGCACGATCATCGAGTCCGTCCAGTAGACACAACGAACCACATTACAACGCAAGGAGTGAGTCACCTTTTCTCCCAACTCGGCGGACAACAACGCGCCGCATAACTCGAGCTTAGGTATAGTTAGACCTTTTAATGGAGCGACCCTTGACTTCGCGCAGAGTAATTGGACATGAATGTCTCCGTTTCGATTGATTGAGCGCACATAGGCGCATGTCCCATATGCACACATAGAAGCATCAGAAAAAAAATGAATTTCTATATGTACTACTTCGGCACACATGACATACCTAGGTACTTCAACACAGTTAAGAGAATTCATGGTTCTAATAAAGTTGCGCCACAATGTTTGTATATCTTCCGTTACGGGGTCGTCCCATCCATATTTATCTAACCACAACTTCTGTAGAATTAATTTAGCCTTAATCACAAAAATACTTAAAAGACCTAGCGGATCGAAAATTTTTGCAATAGAAGATAATATACTTCGCTTGGTAATTTTTTCATGGTTATCTATTTGTACACAAAATTTTAATACATCAGACTCAGGCGACCAAGTTAAACCTAAAGTGCTAGTAACCGTTTTGAATTCAGTAATGGATTGCACTTCATTTGATTTATTTTCGCAAAATAACTTAGATGCGTTTGATCGAAATTTTCGTAAGTTAAATCCAGCTGAACTTAAGGTTTTAGTAATCATTCGGCAAATTCTAATTAACCCCTCCTCAGTCTGATGCCCAGTAATTAGGTCATCCATAAAAAAATCACGCTTAATTATTTCCTTTATTTCTAAATCATCACACTCATGTGATAACTGTAAAAGACAACGAGTGCTTAAAAACGGAGCGGACGCGGTTCCGTAGGTAACCGTGTTCAACTTCAAATACTTAAACGGTTCGTACTCACTATCCCTCCATACTATCATTTGCAAATGTCTTTGACTTTCCGATATTAATATTTGCCTATACATTTTCTCAATGTCTGACGTCATGACGAATTTGTGTTGCCTAAACCTGATTAATATGCTACATAAATCGTCTTGAATAACTGGACCTACCATTTGGATATCATTTAACGAATATCCGCTACTCGTTTTCTCTGACGCGTTGAAAACGACACGAAGTTTCGTGGTCTCACTTTTTTCGCGAATAACGGGATGATGCGGTAAATAGTATACAAAGGCAGGCTTCCTAGTCTCAGACAAGTGATTTAATAGTTCATATTCCTTTATAAATTCTGTATAGGAACCCTTTACACCAGGTTGTTTCTTAAACCGTTTCTCTAAATTAATAAAACGCGATTGAGCCCTCCCTAACGAATCGCCTAGTATGGAAGGAGAAGTGTGAAATGGCATCTTCACGCAAAACCTACCGTCACTCAATCTAAAGGTATTTTCTACAAAATGTTTTTCACAAATTTCTTCATCAGAGCTATACGGTTTTTTATTTATATTTAAGACTTCTTCAATTTCCCAAAATTTTTCTAATTGTTCACTTAAACTTGTAGTTAAGTTACATTTTACCTCACACCGTGGAGCAGTCCTACTATATACTGGACCAGTGACGAGCCAACCTAACTTGGAATTCTGCAATGTGGGGAAACCCTTATCTAACTTTACTTGCTGGCCGGTCACTATATCCCAAAACAAATCTGCTCCTATTAACATATCTACGTCGGCAGGTTCATAAAATCTACTATCCGCCAAATTCACGAATATGTCACCGGGAATATTCAATTCATTTACCTTTACCTTTACATTTGGTAACTTATTCGTAATTTTTGGCAAGATCATGCAGTGAACTTCTACCGAAAAATCGCTATGCATTGAGTTTATTAATAACTTACAGCTATTTGCTACTTGTACTTTACTATTTCCTATACCATAAATACTCAAACTTTCATCAGTTCCTGTGCGCGACAACCCTAACTTATTACATAAGTCTACAGTTACAATCGATATTTGGCTACCAGAATCCAGCAACGCGCGTGCCACATAATATTTATTATCTAATTCGCTAAATACTTTAACTAGCGCGGTTGAAAGAAGTACGTGTCTAGTGGCGATCGTAGATAAGGAAACCGGTTCCGCTGCGAGCTGCGCCGGCGCGGGCATATGCGACTTAGGCACAGTGGTCGATTTGGACGGCATTGAAGTCGTTCCCGGTTCGATTATCGCCTGATGCACACTGCTGTTCGAATTTACATTTATATCTGTTGTTTGAGGTTTATTTCTATGCAACAAAGAATTATGTTTATACTTACATATTTGACAGCCCGATGATTTACAATTAAACGCGCGATGTCCGGGTTTAAAACAATTAAGACACAATTTATTTTTCGATACAACTTCGTTTCTTTCTGTCAAACTCATAGAAATAAACCTCGTGCATTCGAACAAGCGATGATCTTGTTTACAAACGACACAATTCAAGGGACGATTACTGTTAACCTGAGCAGACGCAATCAAGTTCGTAGTCCTTTCATTTTTACTATTTCCACTTAATTTACTAGACCTGCTCGATTCGATTACGTCAGCTCGATCACGTAAAAATCTCAAGAATTCTTGAAGTGTTGGTACATCTCCTATGGAACCTTTATATTCCTCCCATTTTCTAGAAGTTGCATTATCTAGTTTATTTACGGCTAAGTGAATTATTATGGTATCCCAATATTCTATCGGTTGTTCCAACGACTTTAAACCCCTTAGATTCTTAGTTATATTATCGATCATAAAACGCAATGATTTTTCAGACTCCCTTGTAACACTTTCCATATTAAATAATGCTTTCATATGATTACTTATTAAAAGTCTTTTATTGTTAAATCGTTGACACAGTAAGTCATACGCAAGCATGTAATTATCTGAACAAAACGATAATGAGTTGATTATTAATGCCGCACTACCCTCTAATGAGGATCGTAAGTAGTGAAATTTATTTATTGGATCAATATTTTCGTTTTTATGAATTAGTGCGTCGTATGTATCTCTGTACTCTAGCCATTTGCTATAAGTCCCATCAAACGTGGGTAACTTAATTGTGGGTAATTTTATAGAACTAGTAAATGCATCTGCACTTTCGAAACTTCTAGATTGTCTAAAAGATTGATGAACTAGACTTTTCCGTTTAGCGTTAACTTCTAATTTATCTAAAATGCATTGACCTTCAGAAATTAAAGAATAGAATTGACCTTCGATCTCAGAACGAATTTTCATTTGTTCGCTCGTATCTTCAGATTCAATTTCAATCTCGGACTGTAAATCATCAAATGTTGAGAAACACGCTTCTAATTTAGTTAATCTTAATCGTAGCTCTGAAATTTGCTGATCTGATAGTTTTTCTAGGTCGTTAATATCCTCTAAATACGCTTTAAAAATTGTCAATCTACCCTTAATGTAACTTCGCCGTTTTATTGGCTCTGCACCTTTTTTGGAAGCTAGAGACATTGCTAAATACGACAAATCCTACGTTGTGTAATTAAATTAAATAATCCTCAGGTTTTGAACAAACAAACACCAGAATATCAGAAACCTTACCACAAAATCTATCAAATATCGGCACTAGGAAAATGTAAGTAGGTAGATGGAAAAAAAGGAATGGGCTCACCAAATTTGGCGTATAAATGTCCCTTTGCTATACTCTCTCTTCCTTCTATCCTTTAATCTCCTTGTATCCTTGGCCTTGTCCTTCAATTTGTTCTCCTTTTGGTATATACAATTTCCAATATCCTGATCCTGGTCACGGCACCTAAATGTCTAGGGCTAGACTTTATGCTGTGGTGTGTCAGGTATTGTGTGCGGAGCTGAAAATAAACCCTGGATGCCAATATACTAACTGATTTATTACTTCAAAATTTTACAATATTGCTTGGACTTGTATGCGGAATGAATACATAACTAGTGGTCGGTCGCGGCGAAATGATCCGGCGCACTCTTATATATAGGCTCGTTGACGAGGAGGGAGGGGGCGAGCAGACCCCCCGCCCGTCGCAGGGTTAGGCGTCAACAGATGGCATTGTGTATTTTACGTAATTTTCTGAGTGGCGGAAGAATGACCATCGCCCAAGTTTGCAGACAGTTTTATTGTTTAAAATTGGACGAAAACCGTTATGATTAAACTGGAGTTAGACGGAGACATTTTTAATCCTACTGCTTTTTTTCCCCGTGGTTGTAACAAACTAATTGACCGTGATTATTCAAGGGATACCAACCAAAGGCGATAAAAGTAAATACTTATATGTATTTAATTATTGACTTTAAAATAACATGGCCAAATTTTCGGAAGGGGTAGCATGGCACCATGCGTTGGAAGGCCCCCAGGTGGACCGATGACCTGGTGAGGGTCGCGGGAATCCGATGGATGCGAGACGCACAGGACCGGTAATTATGGTGACACTTGGGGAGGCCTATGTCCAACAGTGGACGTCTTTCGGCTGAAATGATAATGATAATGATGGCACCTTTATTTTTCTTTTTTTAAGGGTGGAAGTCATCCAATGACTTCTCCCAGTCTGGTTGTAGCGGGAAGGCGTGTCAAACTTTTACTGACTAAAACCACACCTGTGTCCTTCAGTTGCCCTTTGCGGCATCTCTTTGAGGAGCGCGTGGATCACTACGCGCTGTTGACGACTGGGCTCGGTCTGGTCAATTACCGGACGGCCGGACGGCTGTGGACGACCGATTGCTGGATGTCCGCGAGCCCGCGTCTACCGTGGCTGGTCGTCGGGGTCAGAATCGGCTCGGCGTGAGGACGTTCGTTCCCTCACGCGTGCGGCCTCCTCCTTCACTAGCATTACGGCTTTGCAGTAGGGGGCGACCGCCTGCCATTCCTCCTCGCTCTGGACCATAGCCCAAAGTCACAAGGCCCGGCGCGAGAGGTGACTGACGCCGATTGCCTCCACGAGGACAACACACACCTCTGTGTGCTCCACTGTGTCCTCCGGGATGATGGCACCTTGCGGCCTAATAATGGTGTGTTTTATTATTAGCAGTCACTGCTTCATATAAAACTGGGTCGAAAGGTTTACGTTCCTGATCACAGTTCGACAACGTATGATGTATCTCAGATTCCTTGCAGCCTTACGTCGACATCCGTACGTTACCTCCTTGCAGTGAGTGGTGACCAACACTGGAACCACCCTCTGAGGGAGGCCAGTCTCAGGGATAACACTAATCGGCTGCTACATTTGTTTACCGGAATTTAATTGTTTTATGGATACACAAGCTCAGGACTGTTGAGGGTGTTTCACGCGGTTTCTGTTCCGGATTCGGTTGGAAGTACTCTGATATTACCATTTTATAAATCGCCCGGAGGACCCGTTGTAGCATGCGGTGGAGGTATATCCTGCTTAGGTGAACCGCCGTGTCTTCATAGAGGCAATCGGCGTCAGTGACCTCTCGGTTTGGCCATCAATATGCGAGTTCGATTGGACAGGGATACACGCGTTCAAGATTTCACCGAAATTCATTCAAAGGTTGGAGACTCTTCATAGGGTAGTTCCCACTATGGAATAACATTTGTCTGATATACGAGGACGTCAGTCAAATATACACCAAAAAATCCTAGGTAAATGAACAAGTAATTTTTACGCCCCAAATGATCAAGCTGCAACAATCAATTCAAGCATGCTCTCGCAAATTCGTCATAAGTACTGTTGTGGAGGAAGATAGTTGACGATGATGGTAATTTTTGAATTCACTGGCTTTTTGGCTTTGCACCATCAGTGCAAACGTTATCCAGCTGAAGGTCGGTGTCCCGATTATGTTCCTTCGTTTACCTCTACCAAAGCTGTCTGACGGCTTAAACTCTTCAGTGAAACATTATTGAGGCGAAAATTTTACAGGAGGTAACTCTTTCGAATAATCTCACAGCCTTAGCAGACATTGGCCCTAGAGGGCCCTATCCATTTGCTAACATCATTATGAGTCGCGCGTAGATTACTACGCGCCGTCGATTCAGGATTGCTTTGACCAGATGACCGGACGGCTCCACCGCAATCGCAATCGCCCTGCGGCTTTCAACACCTGGAGCATCACTTCCCTCATCATCCTTCATAGTTTCAGCCACCTTCTTCGATCGTAGTGCTTCACTGAAGGAGGCTACTGGTTGGCATTTTTTCCACTAATCGCCTCCATGAGGACACGGTGGCGCCGGCGCTCCTACCAAGCGGGACTGACTTCCACCGTAAGTTCCATCGTATTCTCCGGGCGATCCGCACAATGGTGAGACTCGAGTGTTTCTTTTCGCTGAATTCGATACAGATACCTCCCGAAACACCCACATCCGGTGAGTCCTGCACAAAGAGAGGATGCCGTGACGCCTCTGTAGCCACTCCTCAAAGACAGGCATTACCGCTGCGATTGTGACGTGCTCACTGTGACAATGTTGTTTTACCGGAACATAAACCAGAAACATACATAAACTAGTGCCTTTTCCCTTGGGGTAGGCAGAAATGCCAACTACTACGACCCTTACATACTCTTTCTATTCATTGACGTTCATACATCTGGATCTGGACGAGTACATAACATGTATCCTGAAGGTAATTTGCGTTTTTACCTTTAACAGTTTTAGGTGAAAGTACAATAAATAATTACGATGCTTTCAGAATTAATTGCAAGCACAGAATGATTGTACAGTTTTACCAACTTAAAACGTAGACGAAGTCGCGGGCAACAGCTAGTAATAAATATAGTAGCACTTACTCTGAGATGTTGCTTACCCCGAAGACTGGAACGGAATGTGTCAGAACAGCGCAGCGCGTTATTTTATAACCTCTGTCAACTGTCATAGCGCTGAGCTGTCAAATCGCATAACGTTCCAGTTGTCAGTGCAAAATAAATACATTTTAATGTTGCTAATACAGAAAACAATCATAATGTATGTAACTAATCATAAAAATCGCTAACAGTCGGCCATCCGTATTACAAATACGACCTCGTATGTGAAAGAATAAAGAAATTGGTGTTATACACAAAATAATGAGAGAAGAAAGAAAGAATAACAGCAATAAAGCAAACATATCTATTACAGTAGCGAATAAAACTTTAGATTATTCATACACTGGTTGCTGTACCTAGGAACGAGACTAAACATAATTATCAATTTACCAATTACTATTTAGACACAATTCATTGCATTATTTAGTTGTTATGTAAAAGTAGCTTATAAGCAATTGTGTATACATGATTTTACTTTGTTGCTCAATAAATATATATTATTATTCTTACTCTTTATACAGTCATTCAAAAACAGGTCTCTAAAATGTCCTGCCTCTACTGATTCAAAGATTCAAAGCATTTTATTTCAAATAAACAATTTACAGGCACCTTTGAAATGTCAAGAAGTCAAGTTACAAATCTATGTTACTTATTTCTTGTCGCTATCATGTAATGACAAACGTACAGGCCCCTCAAATATCCTGCCTCTAATGAAAAACAAACAGGCCCCTCAAATGTCCTGCCTCTTATGAAAAACAAACAGGCCCATCAAATGTCCTGCCTCTAATATAAACAGACAGGTCCCTCAAATGTCCTGCCTGTAATGAAAAACAAACATTAGTAAATAAACAATTGCCTGATAAAGCCAATTGGTTTATCCTGAACAGGCCCCTCAATGGTCCTGAACAGATCCCTAATGGTCCTGAACGGTCCCTCAAAGGTCCTGAATAGGCCTCTTAATGGTCCTGAACAGGCCTCAATGGTCCTAAACAGATCCCTCAATAGTTTCTGTAAATACCCTCTTGATTTTGATATACACATACAATAACTCAGGCCAGGTTCATGATAAGTTTCAAGTGCATGTCACAATAACATCAATGATTTACCTCAACCACAAAATTTCACCCGTTATTTGTGAATCATTGACCAACAATGACTGTTTGTTTACGTTTGATACCCGTTGTAATCACTGACCCGACTAAAACGTGAGGGTATATATTTAATTTACTCTTTTGGCTCCGATTAGTTTTTATTGAAACTCCAAATTTCGATACAATAACTAATCAAAATGCGAGATCACGAACTATGAAATTGTTTCGTCTATTTTATTTCATTCATTAAAATTACGAACTATTAATTACCAGTACGTACGCTGGAAATACCATCACTTTTAAGATACTCAAGGCAAATTCAGTCTAGACTACTTTCTCTTAATGTAAGAATAATAGGTTTTACGCTAATCACTTATTTTGTTAACATAATTCTAGATGTGGGAAGTCAGGTACACTTCCGTAAAATAACCTCTGGTAATCAAAATATTCATAGACATTCTATACTAAATAAATTACAGTGAGACATCTTTTGGATGTTACCATTTTATTTCAAATAAATAAATCATTGTATCCCTCCATGTCCCTAGTGAACAAATTGGGAGTTATTGTATTATATTTATCCACAATAACTCTTTACCATACCTAAAATACTCAACATTTACAGATATACAGATATTTAGGTACATCCCCCTGATAAGACAAATCTCTAAAAACAAATCAAAAATGCCTACAAAAGGCTTACTGACTTTAGCAACTACTTTTTGCCGCACCATCTGATTTTCCATGAATATTACTTCGTAAAATTCAATCAATGCTATCCCCTAAGTTGGTACACTAAAATTAGTAATTCATGAATATAATTTGGAAGTGCTCTGGGAGTCATTATATAGAATTCACATTACATTGCAAATTCTGCAGGACTAAAGTCCAAATCAGACATTCGAGTTATTTACGAAGCTTAGCGATCATGTCCTCAGATGTCTCTGCACGAATTACAATCTCATACGAAAATTTATTACGCAGAAGGTATTGAAAAAAATATACTTTCAGTAAATCCATTTCGATAGTTATATTCAAAGTCAATCTTATTTATTTGGTCTTTATATAGAAGATAAAACCGTTATGAAGTTTCAAACTAATCTCAAAAGGCAAGTATCCAAGTTCGGTAAAATTCATGAAACGTTTGTTTGACGGCAGTGTTACGTCAGTGACATGACACTGCTGTCATGTCACCACTTTTATTGTAGGTCAATATTAGGCGTGGAAAAAAGTGTGTCATCTTTGCGATTGGAACATATATTATTTGGAACATTGGCTCAAAAGATACAAACGGATCATTTGAAACATCGGTTCACAAAACACAAACGGAACACTTGGAACAACGGCTCAAAATATACACACTGAGTCGTGATCTGTTAAGCTGCGTCATATACACTAAATGTTTTATTTGACTTGAGAATAATTCAAAGCAGAGGCTTCTAGTTCAGGTCATTAATTATATGTACGCCATTTACGTTATAATTTGAATTTTTAAAAGACGGCTGGTCACTCAAAGTAAACAGTGTCTCAGTGTTCCAACTGTTCCAAATGATGCATTAAAATTTAAAACACTGCTGATGTTCCAATCCTTCGGAACACCAAAATATTTCGGAACAGTGAGTCGGTTCAGTAAAGAGTTACACGCCTAGTCAACATTAATTTGTCCACAAAAGCCATTTTATGAACAATGACTTCCGAGCATGAAAATAATGTTAAATTCTACAATGTTTCGTTCAGAAACGTGGTTTATGGAACAACATGAGCTACGGTGTTTTCCTGTTAAACTGTATATAAAATCACAACTTTTCATCAGTGTAGGTAGGTATACTTAAAAAAAATAAATTGCGTGTGGCTATTCCCTTGAAAGTACACAGTTCATACTTAGTATGTACACCTTTTAAACAAATAAAGTAAAGTACTGCTAGTAGTAGTGCTTTTTTAATAAAGTTATTATTATTATTATTATTGTTAGTAAACTGTTGATCCCCGCACGAACGCCGGCGGTCGTGCGCTATTGTCTTACTATTGTGTCTCTAATTACGCTACTCAAGAAGTTAAACCAAAGAGATTTAAAGAGATAATTATAATAGAGCGGCTATCAGAACAAATGTCTTAGAACAACTGTCATCCTATGTCTCAGTGACGCCATCTGGCTTTGAATAGCAAACACGCGAATTAAATTTGTCAAAATTTATAATTATTTAACTATCGCTCGGTAGGTGGCCAGGGGCCTTACCATGATAATGTTAAAATGTCAGTCGTAAAATGGATCACGTTATGAGCTCGTGGTAGAGCCTCAGTGTGTGATAAAGGTAAGGTTAAGGTTTTCAGCAATAGATGGCGTTATCACAAAATCAGCAAATGTTCTAGAACTATTTATAAAAATTATTGAATTTTAATTAATTAATTCGTAAATACAAAAAATATTTACGAAAATAAACCGAAGTTAGGTTCAGTCATTTTATCATAACAAGATTTGCAATAGCGTAATGGGCAGTTCGGCATATTTTCTCAGAAAATTATTTTCTTTTAGTGCATAGAGCGGATACAAACACGACTTGACGTGTAGGGGCGTCATACTAGACTGAGCGACTTATGACCACTAGGTAATAAGTATCGGATCACAATTTTGTTCGCTATGTCCTGTCTATTGGTAGTAGGTATATATTTAATGTCTTTGTTTTAAACCAAGAACAAACACACTCTTGGTACCCTACATAGCACAATTGATAGATATTAATAATTGAATAAGAGCTTTGTCTAAACCTAGCAGTTGTCAATAATGAAGCTATCCCAACAGCATAACATGGCACTGTGCGCTCTCGTGTCTCATTTGGTGTTGTATTCTGTAACGGAACTTCTTTTAACCTATAGAGTATACGAGCCCCTTGGTGTAGCACCACATAAAAATATTGTGTAATTACTTGTATCAGTTCTCCATTTCCATTGATACCCACATCACTTTACAAAATAAAAAACATTTAATCAACAACAAAGATGCATTAGGGTAATATTTGGACTCAACACTATCGACAACTGCCAACCATATTTTATTAAATACAGTATAATGTCACTAATCCGGCACTTCAATAGATCGGCACGTCCAATAATCCGGCACCCTCCGCCCACGCCTCCCTCGCCCCTCTATACCTGTGCGCTTCGGTTGCTGCGTCGTCGACGAGCAGTCTAACCTCAAAACTTATCACGTGCACGTGCTTACGTATTACATATGTACCTATGTACATGTTAATCGAATACATTACATACATTGACTCCCTCTATGAAATGCTTTTATTCTTTACCTATGACTTTTTCACTATAATCCAATAATCCGAACATTCCAATAATCCGGCACCCTCCGGTTTTTACTAGTGCCGGATTATTGAGATTATACTGTATAATATTTTTATTCTGCCTTGCTTATTTAACTATGAGTATTATTAAATGTAACCTACGTTGTCATGACTCGGGACAAGGGACTTTAGTGCTTGCACTAATTTATTAAAATCACCACTACTATTGTTAGGAGTGGTGGTACCTGTAAATCCTTGTATGTTGCGCCTCGGGCTGCTGCGCATTGCGCTGCGCCTAGGGTTGCGCCTCGGGCTGCTGCGCATTGCGTTGCGCCTCGGGCTGCGCCCCGGGTTGCGCCTCGGGTTGCGCCTCGGGCTGCTGCGCATTGCGCTGCGCCTCTGGTTGCGCCTCGGGCTGCGGCGCATTGCGCTGCGCCTCGGGTCGCGCCTCGGGCTGCGGCGCATTGCGCTGCGCCTCGGGTCGCGCCTCGGGCTGCGGCGCATTGCGCTGCGCCTCGGGTCGCGCCTCGGGCTGCGGCGCATTGCGCTGCGCCTCGGGTCGCGCCTCGGGCTGCGGCGCATTGCGCTGCGCCTCGGGTCGCGCCTCGGGCTGCGCCTCGGGCTGCGCATCGGGCTGCACCTCGGGCTGCGCATCGGCCTGCGCCTCGGGCTGCGCATCGGGCTGCGCATCGGGCTGCGCCTCAGGCTGCTGCGCCTCGGGCTGCTGCGCATCGGGCTGCGCATCGGGCTGCGCCTCGGGCTGCTGCGCATCGGGCTGCGCCTTGGGCTGCTGCGCATCGGGCTGCGCATCGGGCTGCGCCTCGGGCTGCTCCGCATCGGGCTGCGCATCGGGCTGCGCCTCGGGCTGTGCCTCGGGCTGTGCCTCGGGCTGTGCCTCGGGCTGTGCCTCGGGCTGTGCCTCGGGCTGTGCCTCGGGCTGTGCCTCGGGCTGTGCCTCGGGCTGTGCCTCGGGCTGCGCCTCGGGCTGCGCCTCGGGCTGTGCCTCGGGCTGTGCCTCGGGCTGCGCCTCGGGCTGTGCCTTGGGCTGTGCCTCGGGCTGCGGTGGCTCAGGGTGCTGTGCCTCGAACTGATTCACCTCGGGCCGCAGCGCCTCGGGCCGCAGCGTCTCGTGCCGCAGCGCCTCGGGCCGCAGCGCCTCGGGCCGCAGTGCCCCGAGCCGCAGCACCTCGGGCCGCAGTGCCCCGGGCCGCAGCACCTCGGGCTTCTTCGCTCCACGTTGCTGCACCCTGGGCCGCTGCGTTCCAGGCTGCGGCTCCTAGGGCCGCGGTTCCTCGGGATGCGGCTCTTGCGGTTGGGACACCTCGGGTTGAACCCCTCGGGCAGCCGCGCCTCGAGCCGCTGCGCCTCGGGCAGCTGCGCCTCGGGCTGCTGCGCCTCGGGCTGCTGCGCCTCGGGCAGCTGCGCCTCGGGCAGCTGCGCCTCGGGCTGCCGCACCTCGGGCTGCAGCGCCTCGGGCCGCAGCGCCTCGGGCCGCCGCGCCTCGGGCTTCTTCGCTCCACGTTGCTGCACCCTGGGCTGCTGTTCCTCGGGCTGTGGCCCCTAGGACTGCGGCTCTTCTTAGAGCTGGGGCACCTCATGCTGGAATCCCTTAGGCCAAAGCCTCTAGTGCTGTGGGTCCTCGGGTATTCAATAGATTAACATACGTGTGGTATGGTAATACCTCCAGGGTGTAGCCCTGGCAAGGCACGTGTGGTGGTGTGGTAGTACCTCCAGGGTGTAGCCCTGGCAAGGCACGCGTGGTGGTGTGGTAGTACCTCCAGGGTGTAGCCCTGGCAAGGCACGCGTGGTGGTGTGGTAGTACCTCCAGGGTGTAGCCCTGGCAAGGCACGCGTGGTGGTGTGGTAGTACCTCCAGAGTGTAGCCCTGGCAAGGCACGCGTGGTGGTGTGGTAGTACCTCCAGAGTGTAGCCCTGGCAAGGCACGCGTGGTGGTGTGGTAGTACCTCCATGGTGTAGCCCTGGCAAGGCACGCATGGTGGTGTAGTAGTACCTCCAGAGTGTAGCCCTGGCAAGGCACGTGTGGTGATGTGGTAGTACCTCCAGGGTGTAGCCCTGGCAAGGCACATGTGGTGGTGTGGTAGTACCTCCAGAGTGTAGCCCTGGCAAGGCACGTGTGGTGGTGTGGTAGTACCTCCAGAGTGTAGCCCTGGCAAGGCACGTGTGGTGGTGTGGTAGTACCTCCAGAGTGTAGCCCTGGCAAGGCACGTGTGGTGGTGTCAGAAGAATCTCATATTGAATAAGGTAGTACAACAAAAGCGATAAGCCTGAATATTTTAAAGTTCACCATTTTAAAGTACACATCACTATGCCCGCTTAGATAGGTACTATTTTATCAACAACATTGTAACGGTGCCTACATACGTAGGTACTTTCAAAGCAAAAGTAGAAGATGCAGTTTAGGAAAAAAAAAATCGCTTGTGGGCGGGATAAACGAATGCATTTAAATAAACGACTCGTTTATCCCACTTCTGAATTGTTAGCTAATGTGTTAACTTTAGAGGAAGATTGGATAAGAAACTTATTTAGTGTACCTAGATAAGTGTAGCGGGAAGGTTTTTAAATAAAACGACCAAAACGGGTAACACACCCTCTATACTTTTGCCTTGATAGCACACAATTATTACAAATATCATAAATCAATACCATTTAAAATAATAATAAATATAGTAGCACTTACTCTGAGATGTTGCTTACCCCGAAGACTGGAACGGAATGTGTCAGAACAGCGCAGCGCGTTATTTTATAACCTCTGTCAACTGTCATAGCGCTGAGCTGTCAAATCGCATAACGTTCCAGTTGTCAGTGCAAAATAAATACATTTTAATGTTGCTAATACAGAAAACAATCATAATGTATGTAACTAATCATAAAAATCGCTAACATATATTTAAATAATCTAATATAATTACATTCATGATTTATGATAAAAAAAATAATTTCTAACTGCAAGCTTCATCACAATCACACTAATATAATATTATAAAGGCAAAAGGTTATGTGTGTGTGTTTGTTACTTCTTCACGTTTGAACGACTGAACGGATTTGGTTGAAATTTTGGCACACGTGTAGATTATGTCTTGCAATAGCACATAAGACACTTTTATCCCGGGAGTATGTTCCCTTGGGATAATTTTCTCTAACTACAAAATACTGACTTCATACATGTAGCTAATTCATACGAGACCCTTTTTATCATTAAAATATTATTTTTATGAGTAGGTACTCTGTCGGACAATTTGAGTGAAGATAAATCATCCAAGATGATGATGATGTAACCAAGATTTATGTAACTCATAATATGATTTAAAAGAGTGTCCATGGAGTTTCTTGCACGTTCTTCTCCATAGAGATCTACTCTTTGGAACGTGCAATTTAGCTTCACTTTTTTTTTCTTTTGACTGACCGACATTTTGACAATTCAAAAGTACCTGTCATTGGTCTATTTGAAATAAACGTTTCTGATTCTGATTCTGATTCATCATAGTTGCATCAATTGGAATCACAAATGCTACATCTGAGGACGCTAAAGGCGGCACACATAAACTACGAAAATATTTAAATGACTTGTCACAAAACACTTAGTTACTTACTACGAAATTTAGGCACGATAACCATATTTTTATACGCAATTATACAACGTATTGACGTAAATATTATTTATTTATTTAAACTTCATGTACAGTAGTGGTACATAGGCGGACTTAATACAACAAGACAAACAAAACCAATAACAGATACTTCAAATAGAAAAAAAAATAAAACAAATGTAATTTATAATAATAAAATACATATACATGCTAAAATTATAAACTAATAAATACTATGAAAAATATGAAATCATTAAGAGAACCTAATAATAAAAAAAGAAAAATAAATATGTCCTAAAGGTTTAGGGTGAGATTTTTTTTTTTTTTTTTTAGGTGGGAAAATCATCTTATGACAAATCGCGCCCTTGGGCGGAGCGGAAAATAGTGTCAGACTTTTACTGACTAAAAACCCACTCCTGTTCCTTCCTTGCCTTCGTCCCAGGGCCCCGGGTTTCACTTTCACGTTTAGGGTGAGATGAGTACTATAGTAATCCCACATTTAGTCTCGGGCGAGCTTAGGTACAGCCATCAACTGGACCCAAATCCAGCTACTAAAAACATATGAGATACCTACCTACTTGGAAAACTCAAAAACATTTTAAAACTAGGACTTCATACTTTGAAGTAGTTCTTACAACCATGAATGAAAAATTTTTGAACGATTTATTTATTATTTTATTTTACTTATGTAAGCTAGTGTTTTTTTTTGTTTCGAGGTGGGAAATTATCCAGTGACTTCTCGCGCTCTAGGGTGGAGTGGGAGGGCGTGTCAGACCTTTACAACATAACTAAAAAAAAACACACCTGCGTCCTTCAGTTACCCTTTGCGTTCTAGGACCAGGGTTTCCTTTCCAGAAAATCCCAAGGCCCTGCAAGGCCCCTATGGTTTTGCTAACATCTGTTTAAGGCGCGCGTGGAACACTCACCACATCGACAACTTTTGACTCTGTCCTTACCGGAAGACTGGACGGGGAGCTACCCAAGCCGCAAGCCCCGCCCGTCGTCCGCTTGCCCGCGTGCTAGCTACGGTCTGAAACCACATGTTTATTTAAAAAAAAGTGAAAAAGAGATAGTGCTATGCGTCCTGTCTCTCTCACACACACTAGAACTATGATGGCTTTATGACATCACAGTAAAATGCCCTGCACTGACATCGCAATCACAGTTTCCTCTCATAAACCCCCGAATGCCTCTGAACACAGAGATGGCTCACATTTAATACCCTCAGAGACAGACCAGCGTGCGAATGCAAGCGTATTTAGTTTAAATGCTGGATATTAATTCACAATGACGTAAGCAAAGGTTCCGTGCATGAATGTGACAGCGTGCGCACGTACATGGGTAGAGACAAACAGACGATCTACTTCAGACGCAGTGCAATAAAAAACCTATTTACGACAATAACTAAATCTAATCATTAAAGATTACATTCAAGTAACGGCTGAGGTAGAAAAACGAAATAGAAGTATAAGGTATATAATATCGTAATATAAGCTATAGGCCTTGCTAGTGTAAAAATAAATAACCAAGTAAAGTGACTTGTTTCGAAATTTTTAGTTCTTTTGCACAGTCGGGTTTTTTGACACTGTCATTCTTTATTTTAGGGTTAACTACATCAATTTTTTACGTGAAAGCCATATCAAACGATTAATGATGAACAACTGTGAGGCTAAAGACAAACTGAACCGACGCATGCTACGTATGCTACGCATTAGTCATAAAGATAAGACTCTTGAATTTGCTTGAAAACAGATAACTTAGAAACATACTTGGTAAGCAATGCTGTCACATGCGTTCCACGTAAGTCATCTGTTTTCGAGAAAATTTAAGAGTCTTATGTCATAATGCATACGTGGCATGCGAGGGCTCAGTTTATCTTTAGCTTGATGCGTATAATAACAAATGCTGACTATCCTGTAACAGGATCAAATCCTGTAACAGATTAGAACCGCTGCAGCTTTCTCGTCTCCAATTTTCATGTAACATTTAGCCTTCTGCGTTTATTTGTCGCACGTAGTTGGTGGAATTATCTCAGTGGGTAGCGCTGTGCCGTCGGATAGAATATCTCGTGAATAGGTTAGCGTAATACAGTAATACAGTGCGACAGACAATGGGGCGGCGGCGGCGTGCGGCTGTGTGGCTGTGGGTGTTACAGTGGCTTTATGTGTAGTTAAGGTACAGAATTTAAATGCTGGTTTCTAGGAACTTTCAGCTATCAGAGAATGAGAAATTCTACAATTTATAAGGAGTTCCCTGAATCATCTCATCCTTTCCTTATGCCAATGGGGGTCACTGCAAAACAAATACTCGGGGTCAAAGGTAACAAAAACTAGTTTTTCGCTATTTTCAGCAAAACGGTAAGTTTTATCATAAAATTAGCTCAGACCAAAATTGTAGATCAAATAATTATCTACAAAAATGTCTTAATTCTTTTTTTCTTAAGAGTCACCGTTTTTGAGATATGGTTCAAAAAGTTGAAAGAGGTCATCGTTATAATATGCACACGTTTTCACGCCAGCTTTGAGGTAGTAACCTTAAGGGGTTTTTAGGGTTCCATACCTCAAAAGGATAAAACGGAACCCTTATAGAATCACTTTTTTGTCCGTCTGTCTGTTTGTGTCTGTTTGTCAGTCTGTCTGTATGTCAAGAACACGTGGAGGTATCGAATTGCAATTAAAACCATATTCTCAGGTTTGCGATCCCTTGAAACTGTGAACAAAATTAAAGTTCTTAATTAACGAAAAAAAAAGAAACGGCTGTTTATGTCGCAAAAAACGTAAATTTGACACTCTCAAGGAAATCGAAATTCATAGAGTACCTCCTGCTGACCTAGAACCCTAAAATTTGGCATGAAGCAAGGTCTTATAGCACAAGTATATGAATAAATTTGAAAACTGAAAATATGCAGTAGTTACGTCACAAAAAAAAAATCCTTTTTCTATTCGGAAAAATCTTCGAGACTCGATTCGGGAATTGAACGTCAGTAATTTATTTTGTTAACATCTCATTTATTGATAGTTGTAATTATTCATATTTTTCTTGCTTTTTTTTTATATGGCCTCTTTTTATAATGTGAATGTGAGAACACTGTAGACTCCACGATTACTTATATTACTTCCTATTACGACTCACTTTTTTTTAATATGATTATTTTTTTGTGCTTTGGGTACAATATTGACTAGTCTACACTGTTCTTACATAATATCTATTAATACTGTAATATGAAAATATTGTAAACAACCACTTTTTTTAAAAGAGTAACAATGGAGTTTCTTGCCGGTTCTTCTCCATAGGAAACGACCAATTTGGAACCGTGCACTAGCTTCTGACGTTTTATAAGTGCCCATGTAGGCCTATGTGAAATAAAAATATTTTTGATTGATTTGATTTTGAACTATTTACATAAGTTAGTTTGTACGGAACCCTCAGTGTGTGAGACCGAATCGCACTTGTCCAATATTTTTTTATGTGTCATAAATTGCTATTATTTTTCAAAACTTACGCATAAGTAATTATTTAATACAGTGGACCATATTTCAGATTTATTTATTTACTGGCGTTATATTTTTTGGCCGCGAGGTAGCGATGCACCGAAACTTACTCAACTCTTAACCACGAAGTGTGTACTTCTGAACCAAATGCGCTTGATTAAGAATGCTAGGATTGCAATTGAGAGAAAGTGTTGTAGACCACGAGAATTACAAAATTCGTTTGATGTTTACAGAAGTTCTTCTGAAGGTTTCTTGTAGACGAATTGCTAACATAATGCTTTTCTATTTCTGCTGAAATCATTACAATATTCTTAGTCCACAAGATGTATAGAAATTGGAACGTTTCCACGTTCCAATTCTTAGTTCGTAGATACCATCCAATAACATCTCTCGCCCTAGGGTGGAACAGAAGGACGTGTCAGACTTTAACTGACTAATACAACACCTGTATTTGGACACCGGACCGCCGGACGGTGAGCTACCTTGCTCACCTTGCTCACCTACATTGCTCCTCGTCCGCAAGCCCGCACGCCACTCAGCCCACCTCAACCAAATTGACAGTAATTTTCAGTAACATAACATAAGTCGAGAGGAGTCGAAGAATTTAAATTTTCAGTGTTGTCTTTTTTAACCATAAGGTTGACTGGGAGAAAATGCCATGTTGCATTAAGTACGCCTATGTACCACTACTATGAAGTAAATAAATATATAATATGGGTGTTAAGGGAAGTTATTAAGCAGTAAATTGAAACGGCCAAATCAATATGTTTGTACTCGTAATATACATCACTAATTTTTAATTAGTACAAATACTTAAAGGGCTTATTAGAAAAGGTCTTGTTATTATTTAAGTAGGTAAAGTCTCAGTAAATAATATTCATAAACAACAAAGTTTGTTTATATCCCAAAATGTCACTCAATTCATGGAAAAATTGTATAGGCTAGATTATGAATGAATGAATAGCGATCAAAATGGAAAAACACTGCGCGTAGTATTTTCTAGTAGCAATTGTTGTGAATGATTGATTACATTATGAATTTACCAATTAAGACAAATTTTCGTGGATAATTTTGGGATTTTGTTTTTTTTTCTTCCTTTTGTCTACACAAATACGATAAGTTCACTGACCACAGATCACTAATTTAAAAATAGTGGTGTATACATTTTCCCAGTGACCTAGATTAATTAACCGGCTTATTTTATGATACACGATAATTAACAAACTTAATAAGCTATATATTATGTCTAGTCACAAAATACTTATTATAATAACTTTTACGGTTCTCCTTTAATACTCGCTAGATCGCCAACTTTACGACGATCTATCAAACGAAACGTTTTTGAGCATTACTTCAGCTTCAGAATATAACATTAAGGTCAGATCTCGTACGCTGACGGGGCGAACTATTAATGAAGCCGAGAGGATCAGCTTCTGATCGCTGAGATCGGAAGCTTTGACCTTAGTTTGATGATCGTATATAAAATTACTGAGAGCATTTATGGTCTTTTGAAAATTTTATGTTCAAGTTACAAGGCTCTAGTTTTTGGCTCGGCACGTGTATAAAGAAAGATAGACATTATTGTGTTGCAGTACAGCATTAAGACTTCTTTAGATATGCGTGCCGCGACAGTTATATCTTTAATCTTAAGATTTTTTTCTTTTCGTAAAAGAATGGACCACCAGGCGTACGGCAATGCGCCACCGGTACATGGTGGACATCTCGCCCATACGAAACGTTTTGGGAACACATTCATTGTGCGTACAGCTAAGGAGTGGAATTCCTTGCCGGAATCTGTGTTTCCTGATGGCTACAACCCGGGAATCTTTAAGTCAAGAGTGAATAGGTTACTTCTAGGTAAGCGCGCTCCATCGTCGACCGCATCGTCGCTTTCCATCAGGTGAGATGAGGTCAAGCGCGAACCTATCAAGAATAAAAAAAAATAATAATTATGAAAAACTTCGGTTCTCGTATAATTTTTGCATTGTCGTGTGTTGTGTGTGGAAAATTCAATAAAATTGAAGTAAGGGGTAAAAGAGTACCCAAAAAGAGGTAAAAGATGACCCAGATCGGTATTTTACAGGTTGCATTTTGGAGAGTGTGCGCAGGAATTGCATGACTTGATTCCGCCATCTCCTTTCTATCATCGGACAACCCGACGTACGGCGAGTATCCACCCTTACGTTGTTGAAACTTCAACGGTCCGGACTAAGCGTTTCGCTTCGTCGTTTATACCGCGTACTTCGAAGGACTGGAACAATTTGCCTGCTGCGATCTTCCCGTCCAACTATAATTTAGGTGTCTTCAAGGCTAGAGTGAATAGGCTCTTGATAAACTAGTGCGCCTCACCATCAATGATTGCATCACTGCTTACCATCAGGTGGGATCGCAGTCAAGCGCTGGTTTATATCAATTAAAAAAAAAAAAAAAAAAAAGATCGAAACCTTTGACTTGATTTTGATTATCCAATAAGATTACCAGAGGAGTATTAAATAATGTTTTGAAGATAGTTTATAAGTTTTAGTTCCAAGACAAAATTTTAATCCATTTCAATCAATCTGCCAGTTTTTTTACTGACTAAACCCCACTGTGTTCATTCAGTCGCCCTTTTTGTAAGGGCTACGGTAATTCCTTCGATAAATCCGCAGCCCTGGTAGTCTTCCCGGGTGTCGCCACTGTGTCCCGGGTGTCGCCACTGTGTGGACCGCCCCCGGGTGTCGCCACTGTGTGGACCACCCGGAGGACACGGTGGAGCACACGGTGGAGGTGTGGGCAGAGCAACGCCGTGTCCTCTTGGGGGCGATCGGCGGCGGCGATCTCTCGCGCCGGGCCTTGGTACAGGCCATGGTCCGGAGCGGGAGGAGTGGCAGGCGGGGCCATGGGTAGTTTGAAAACGAAACCCGGGGCCCTGGGACGAAGGCAACGAAGGAATAGGAGTGGGTTTTTAGTCAGTAAAAGTCTGACACTATCTCTCGCCCACCCAAGAGCGTGATTTGTCATTAGATGATTTTCCCACCTAAAAAAAGAAGCCCTGGTAGTCTTCGGTACTAACTGGCCCCGCCAATTTTGCTGACATCTCTTTATGTCGCGCATAGAACACAACGCGCCGTCAACCCGGGCTGGTCCTCACCGGACGGCCAGATGGCGAGAATTACCGTAAACCCGCGCCTTACGGTGTCCGGTAGTCTTTCTGTGGCTCCTGAAACCTGGGTGGTCCCCGGTGGGGGCCAGGACATGAAACTTCACTCCGTCTTACGGTTTTAGCCAAATCTTTTGCTACCATTACTGCATCGCAGAAGGAGCCGGTATTACTTGCGTTTCGTTAGTGAAGATATCAATAATGTCTCTATGGGAAGTCTCAGGGAAGAAGGGTCTCAAGTAAGCATGGAAAAATGAAGACCAAACACTACATGACCTGACTGTCAAACATTTATCTCTGATAACTTTGTTTTTTATTTATTTATACGGTTTCCCACAGCTGAGCGAAGGTGTCTCGTCAGTTTGAGGACTCTGGAATAATTTTGAATAAGAATGGGCTTCAGTTTTTGGTTTCTACTATACTGTAGAACCAAGAATACTCCAAGTGTCATTGACCACTTCTGGAGGCCTCCCACCATGTAGGTACTGTCACATCGATCGATCCTGTACTTCTCACTGATTTTTGATATGTTCAGGCTATTGACTCACCAAGTGGGCCTTCCAACACCTAGTTTGGGGAAATGTAAACACCTAGTGTGGTTGAGCTGAGCGGTGCTAATATTCGTGTCACGTCCTTGAACGGGTGCTGTCAGTTGAGACTGGTCATCTCTTAGCTGTCAGTTGCTATTTTAATATCTATATTAAGTTTTTATTTTTACTTTATTGACATTGTTCTCACATGATAGTAGCGACAAGAAACATGTAACCTAGATATTTGTAATATATAACATGATTGAAAAGAGTCTCCATGGAGTTTCTTGCACATTCTTCTCCATGGAGATCTACGCTTTGGAATGTGCAATTAGCATAATTTTTTTTCTGACTGACTGACTTCTTAACATTTTAAAAATGCCTGTAAATGGTTTATTTGAAATAAAAGGCTTTGAATCTTTGTAAATCAAAAAGTAATTTGGTTCCAAACATCGAACAAAAAAAAGAGCACAATACCCTTATCGCTTTACAAAACAAACCCAATACATTTGATTGGATCTAAACCTATCAACACAACAGACACGCTGTCAATTAATAATTCACACCAATTCACACAAATCCGCACAGTCGCACATAATCGCGCGGACTCGTACATGATCGTCTGACATCGGGCGAGATCGGGCGCATTCGGGCATGTTCGGGAGTGATCAGCTGCGAATAATTCACACGTCATTATAGACGTATTAACGCGAGAACACGAATCCGCGCTTTAATTATAAACGGACTATGCAAAGTGAATTAATGACGAAATTAATGACTTTCAATGGTAAACGATGATTGTATAGCGATCAATGAGTGAGGCTTACTCGTTGATAGTATTCGCTAAAGTCGTTTTTCATCCATGTTTAAAATTTTTATTACATATGTATTACAATTTTTTTTTTCCGTTATCATTATTAAGCCAGAAAACGTCCACAGCTAAACAAAGACCTCCCTAAAGCATTACTACAACAACTTTCCTTTGTGTTTCTCATACAGCAAATTCCTGTCAACTTTTCGGTCAGTACTGATTTAAGTTAGTAGTAATTGAAGTCCTACTAACTTATATTTTCAGTATCATTCGCGACATCCAGGTATCATTACGTCAGCACCCCTATATTTCAGGGAGTTTTTGAACACACTCTTATTTGATATGCGTTCATATAAGTATAATATTCGGATCCGTTGCTCTGATGTTAGTAAAAAAACACGAATGTAAATCAAGTACGATTGAGTGCACAAACACCCTTAAACGAAAATTTTCAGTTCCGACGAAAATGGCAATTTTATGCGTCGATTTTATATTATACAGACTAACTTCTAACAGCGGCCTCGCCCGCGTGATAGGTTTCTCCATACAATTTTTGAACCCCCGTTTTACTCCGTTAGGGGGTGAATTTTGGAAATCCCTTTCTTATTCTTTGTATGCATCATAAAATGAACTGAGCGTTGATAAGTCAGAGAGTGAGTGAGGACTTAGGGTTGTATATTTAATTTTTTTTTATTGGTACAAATTAGTGCTTGACTCCAATCCCACCTGATGGTAATCAGTGATGCAATCATTTGTGGTGAGGCGCACTAGTTTATTAAGAGCCTATTCACTATAGTCTTGAAGACACCTAAATTATAATCGGACAGGAAGACCGCTGCAGGCAAATTATTTCAATCAATATACACAAAAGATAAAAACATCATCTTCACGAAACCCCGTTTAGAATCACAGATGTATATTTCCCTAACAAGATGTCTAATATAGCATTATTTATACAAAAGTAGGCTCAATGTTGCCAACATTGCGAATGAGGAACACGTAGCGTAGCAAAGGTTACAAGGCATTGTGTGTAAAGGTTACCTTCCTGTTTGGGTTACGTTTTATAGCCGGTCGAACCCTCTTTAAAGGGAACGTCATAATTTAAAACATACGGAGGGAAAGAATTAACTTTAGAAAAGTAATAGGCGTTAAAATGTTGGGAATCGTGATAATTAACTTTTGGTCAAGTAAGTAACCCGAAGTTTAGCTGCTGCTGCTGAAAAGCAGCAACTAAAAGTCGAGTTTAATGAGTAAAACCTTAGAGTAGGTTTATGAAATTTATATAACTATAGGTATTTAGTTATTTACTAAGGACTTTCGATAAAGGATGTACACTAAAAAAAACAATACAAGGTGTAGGTAATGAAATTGAGTTTTAGGTTAGTGCACTCTTACAATTTTGAGTATAAACTAAGTTAAACTAAAAATAATAATATGAATTCTACCAACTAAAGTCTACAACTAAACCAAATTAATCGTAAATTAAAAAATACATCTATTTCTATATTTTATTATAAAACGTAAAAATAAAAATGTTGTCTTACAAAGTTTGGCCTACAAAATTTCAAACATAATTGACAACATCTGAGTATACCTACTCCTGCCCAACTTATCCTTTGGGAAATATTAGCGTTATCAGGTGCTTTCTCTGTTTATCACCTTTTTGATCAACAGTCTTTGTACTAAGCGTAAGCAAACAATGATTGCAATCGTTTTTCAGATCAATTTATAAAAAATCTGCCTTTATACTTCAAGATAGGTTGGACCAATAAATAATAATCATCATTAGGTAAGCTAGCGGGTAGGAATGGGCAGTTGTAAATCCGTAATCCAATAACTTACTCCATTTATAAAATGAGATATTATCATAAAACCCGTAAAATTCACAACTGACCTCATAAAGTCGCAGACTCATAAAGTGCTAATTTACGACACTAGACTAATAACCCTCTTACAATCTTCTTCCAATTACAATATAATAGTCATTAACCCCACTTAACAGCCTGATTTCATTACAATCCAATATTTCTATTACTATCAGTAATTTTGCGACGCGCGGTCTACATTGCACGGGGGTGGAAGTAGTGGGGGAGGTACGTGCCGCGCATATCAAGTGACCAGTTAAATGTATTCGTTATGTTGCACTCGCAGTACGGAGTTGCGAACTAAAATGTATGAGAGGTAAGTATTCAAATTGCTAGTTATGATTTTTATTACGGTGGGGTAAAATAATTTGTTGGAATAGAAGTACGAGTAATGAACAAAGAGAGACTTGTCTTTTTATTTAAATCACGTAAATAAAGAATACAGGATTATTTGTGGTTTCCTCTTGCGTTCTGCTCTGGTTCAAGCCATGGTATGGGCCGAGATGGAACGGGAATCAGTCACCTTCTGCGAAGCCATAATGCTAGTGAAGGTGTGGCTGAAATCATGAGGGAGTGGACATCCTCACGCCTTAGCCGCCGCCGCAAGAAATGCCCTCGGATTCGTAGGATCAACTCGGTCACAAAAAAAAAATTTTTTTTTTAAATTTTTTTTTTCCTGTTTTAGACATCCTATCAGCTTTTATACCTACACTACCGAACATAAATCAATAGCCCAATTGCGAAACAAAAAAAGAAAGTTCTTTAAGTACAAAAAGCATACAAAAAATAATCCTAATCCATTACTTTATATGTTTATAAATTCGTCTGCTTATCAAAGCGAATGACGTAATGAATGTTGTTGCACAGTTAAAATGAAAGGAGTTGCCATTGATTGATGGCTACAATTATGCCGGTAGTCCAAAAGAATTTTGGATTTAGCGTCCAAAATCAAAAGCCTTTAGAATTTATTTCTGTACAGAAATGGCTATTCATACCGAAGCACATTATATGAATAATATTTTTCTTATGTTTGTTGCTACGTGCTTGCCTATTTTCGTGGATAAAGGCAGGATCTCTTAGCTCTTTCCTTCAGACATCTCAGTAAGGGTCCAATCACATTAGATCGTATTCGTTTCATTCCATTACGCAAGGAATAGAGTCCCAACTCCCTGCCGTCGGAGCTACTCGTGAGTATAGTCAACGGCAGTAAAATATGCACGTATTGAAATTCTACAAGGATTTCATTATTTTACAACGAAATTTGTTTTATGTGACTCTGTATGGTTCATGACTCACAGTATTATGTTGAGTGATGGCTGTTTTGCTCGGTTGTGACGCATTTTGCTCCCATTTTCACATTTTTGTATCCGAAGGATGGAACACTATTACTTATTAAACCTTTGTTGCCCGTCCGTATGTCTGTCTATCTGCGCACTATATCGCATAAACCGTAATAGGTAAACAGTTGAAGTTTTCATAGAGCGTGTTTTGATCTTGTCGCTTTAATATATTGTTTTAATGCGGAATCTTTCGTATGTGAGTCAAATTCGCATAAATTTAACCTCTTTTTTGTGTTTGTCAGGTTACTGCTTTATTTTTATCATTCCTGACGAACACGTTCTTGATCTCTATTTCATCTGAAGATATATTAGGTACGTTATAGATGAGTTTATAATATAGTGAGTGAGCTCAGAAAATGCACGTTCATAAATGTTTTGAATCCCTGTTCACTTTGCGTATTTGGATGACGTAGGTATTTTCTCTTCGACTGTGTACATATTTTTACCCTTGACTGTACTCGGCAAAATTTCATTGAAGCTAACTCAAGGTCAGACGGTTGAGTGAGATCTGGAAAGATTGCAAGATGTCTGAATTCGTTTAAGGGAACTCGATTTAGAGTTGATGTAGAAGCTACCACCAGGGAGTTGGGCCGCTTATTTCTGACAATGTTAATAGCTTTGGTATTTTTTCTTGGAGCTGCTCTAAATCAATTCATTCATGACTAGTAAAAAATGAATGGGCTGAATATTATAATAGGTACTAGATAACAACATTTCAAGTTCTCTTTCGAGAGCGAGAGATCAAATATCCCATTCATCATCTAAGGATCTAAGGTTCTGACTTCAAAAGCACAATGCTTTTATTTATTATGTGTAATATCTCAGTATTTTTATACTTATTTTCAAAGGACATAACATATTTAGATTTGACCAGTATTTTTAAATCCGTTTTATACTAGTTTTCGCCAGCGGTTACTCTCGAGTGAAAGTAAAAAAATATTCCATGAGAACATAAATACTTCCAGAATAAAAAATATTCTATAGAATACTTTTTGTACTATTCCAGGATATGGTCTACTCGTGTATCCAAACTCGTACTCACCAACTTTCGTCTTTATAATGTTATGTGTGGTAAAAGCAAAAAAAAACCCCGAAATTAAAAGTTAAGGTATGTAGTACCCACAGCATTTAGGCTTGGTCAACTACCACCAAATATATCTTGTCTGCTTGGCATTAAAGGTATGTTTCACGATGCCGTTAACAGTATTACAGGTATTTTAGCTCGCTATATATCTGCTAAACGTCCTCATCGGCGCCGCCGTGTCTCCACGTATCGGCTTAATGTCTTCCTAGCCAGGAGTTCAGCCAAGCTTGAGGTGCTTTATCTTAGGTTTAGGATTGTGACACTACATACTATATATATTTGATGTAAAAATTATGAGTATGAAGTGGTAAATTGTTGAACATGAGAAGAGAAAAGCTGCTAAAATGAAGCCGAAAAGAACAAAAGAGTACTGGAAAATAGGCCGGTTTTTATAAAGTGGGAAATCATCTAATGTCTATGCTCTAGGGCAGAACGGAAAGGTGTCTCAGACTTTAACTGTCTAAAACTAACTCCTCCGTTCCTTGCCTTCGTTCCAGGGTCCCGGGGTTCTTTTTCGAACAACCCATGGTCCCAGTAGGCTTCGACCCTGCTGGACCCCTACGGTTTTGCTGACATCTTTTTGAGACACGAAAATACATCAACAAATATTATCTAAACACTTTATTGGACAAATATAATTTACCTTTCAAAGATTTTAAAAGATTGTTTTTTTTTACACTGATTACAGCATAAAATAAGCTTGAAATAACATTATAACAATGACATTTATGCAAATTATTTAGTGGATTTATAATTTTGCTGATTACTTGTGATTGTGACAAAAACAACATAATATGATATCATAAACACATATATTAACTAATCGCACGATATATTGTACAAATTAGTAGCCGTGTGGCCAGTCAATAAATCATTGGACGGACCCTCCCTGCCAGTTGATCAAACGAAGCCGAAAAGAACAAAATAATACAGGAATAAAGTCATAATAATTTGGCATGATAATAATTTTAAACGGCTCCGGCTAAGTTTTTCAGAGAATATTGTAAACACTTGTAACATTTAAAGCGTAAAAATGTCGTATTCATCTCAGCTTAACTCACAGCAGTTGTTGTTGAAACTTAGAGACATCGTCATTCATCTAAAGTTTTCATTCGTTAAGCACAGATTGTTACCAAATGTTGATGTCAGTTTATTTACTTTAGAAATGTCTTAAATAACAGTTTGGTGTCAAAATCAGTCTGTGAACGATCCACTGAGAAGCATAAACGTTTAGGAAGATTATCTGATAAATTTGCCTAATTCATTTCATTTTATTACACTCAAAACGGTGAAGGAAAGCATCGTGAAGAAAACCGGCATGTCCCAGAACCAGAAAATCGAAGATAATATTATTTATTTATTTATTTTATTATTTATGTACACACAAAAATACAAAAGAAGATAGGTATCTTATTATAAAATTTTGTACAAAGGTACTGCTTATTTCAAAAACAAATTTCTTTCAGCAGACCTGCGAAAGGAGAGATTAGAAGAGATGTAGACTATAGTGATGGATATATAGATGTAGATTATGTGATATCCACCAAGCCGCAATGGAGGTTGCGTGGTGGATTTCAGCCCACTTCCTCTGACAATATAAACTAAGGAGAACTGTCAGCTGTGTGGACATAGTAGAATGATTACTTACGCTATGAGATAACCTTCATTTTATGTAAAGTGGAATTCCCTTCCGTAGTACCTATTCCTTTCCTGATAGCTACAACTTTAGGGTAGGTTATTTCTAGGCAAGCGTGCTCCATTGTCGGCTACATCATCGCTTACCATCAAGTGAGATAGCGGTCAAACGTGAGCTCATCTATTATAATAAAAAAAAAGTCTATGGAACAGTTATGAATTTACCAAGATTATTAGTAGGTAATAAAAAAAAACTAATCAGGGTAAACCATGTATTATTATGAATTCCAAGAGTTTACTAGGTAAATAGACACCGATTGCTTTTTCGAGGAAACGAGGCTTATAATATATATTTTTTATATTTCATTGAATATAAGTCTGTTTACCTCAATAAGGATGGGGCCGGTGTAATGTGACGGTTCTAAAGGGAATCCAATAATAATAATATGACATTCGTACAATCTTCTTTACTCTCGACGAATAATAGCTGTGTATGGGGAAAGTCGATTTTCCTGACATTCGCCCTCTCGGAAGTTTTGTGAATGTTTCGGAGCTGGGCTACCCAACTGTGGGGGCCGTATTTTTAGCGAGAGTCACAGGGTTTTTAGCATGACAATGTACATTATGTATGTATGTAAGCCAGTTTCTTTAACAATAGCTAGATTTCGAAAGAAGAACTAGCAGGAATTTGCGGCCCTTACCGGCTCATCGGTCTAACTTGTTTTCACCTCTGAAGACGCAGCTGTCTTCTAGCTCGCGCTCACATCTTTAGAACCTTTGAGTTCCATAAGTTATTGTCGCCATGTTATTGTACATTGTTCGCAGAACAGATGGGGGCATTAAGACTAGTAGTAATTCTTCTTATTCTTTAGTGGCTCTCCGATTGAGAATAAGAAGAAAGCTGTACTTGAACTTTCCTGCGTGTTCATTCCGAAATTAAAAGATTCGCAAGAGAACAATGGAGTAACGAAAAGCTATTACTTATACACGTTGAAGTTTATCCGCTTACGTTAACATTGGCTTACTATTATCGTTTTATAGCAAAGACTTCTTAAATATCATTCTCACAAGTCTTGCGTAACCTAGCAATAGAAACCTGCGGTCCCCAGCGGCCCCCCTTGGGCAGCCCTGCCCCAGATCTCCGATTTGTAAAGACGTGATTACGCAGCGCCGGCGCCCTTGACACTCAGCATCCCAGATTCCAATTTAAATGTAAATTCTCAAAAACCTGCCTTGTGGAGCATTTCATTTTATTTGTAGCTTTTCGGTTTCTGGTGGGTGTCCCATGTATTTCTGGTTGGTTCTATGATGTCTATTTTTAACCAATTTAAAAAAAAGAAAGAAGTTCTCAATTTACTTGTGTTTTTGTATGTTTTTTCCTCAGTAATCCGTCATTTATATATTGCGTTTTGAAAAAAATATTCGTTTTTTTTAAAGGATATACTTCAAGATTGGTTTTAGAATTGGATGGAATTTTATATATATCAAAATACAGTTCTAATGGATCTCATATCCATGATGAATTGAGGTAGCTGCCCCGGCGAACTTCGTACCGCCTAACAGGCAATGAACGTAGTATATCTTTCGATATAGTCAACCGATTGCGATGAAACAAAGCCTAAGTTACACACAATTTTAGTGTATAAAGTTATCTACGTTGCTTTCGTACATTTTACGTGATGCGGCCACAACTAAAAACTTATTTACTTATTTATTTATTTAACAATTTATGTACACACACACACACAAAAAAGATTTGAAGAAGGAAACAGAAAAATAGGTACAAAGGTGATGCTTATTTCTAAAGAAATCTCTTCCAGCATACCTGCGAAAGGAAACTTCTACAGATTTATTATATGTATATGTTGCAGTCAAAACTCTTAACCAGTCAAAAGTACTATTGACTAGCAAAATCAGTCAAAAGTACTTTTGACTGAACAGGTTGGTCAAAAGTGGTTTTGACTGAAAATTATTGGTTATTAGTACTTTTGACTGCAAATTTGCGGTTAAAAGTACTTTTGACTGACGCTCTTCGTCAAAAGTAGTTTTAACTGCAATAAAGCATCAGTCAAAAGAACTATTAACTCTACTGTTTACTGTACTGTAATGGTGTTTTCTTTTCATCAAATTTCACGTCTTCCACATCCATTGCAAACTTTTCAAATTTTTATTTTATCATCACATTGAAATGACTATCTTTCATATCTTCTATCGCTAAAATTCTTTGCAAAAAGCGTTCTTTCTTTTCGTAGTCACTCATTGTTTTTCTAATATCAGCACGTTCTCCACTAATAATGAGTAATATAAAAGTTTTTAAGTGCGTTTGTCGTTTTTTTTTATCGACAACCTTAACTTTTTAAGAGTTTTGACTTATACGACCAGTCAAAACCACTTTTGACGGAATCACTTAGTCAAAAGTACTTTTAACCAGCTCCATTGGGCAAAAGTACTTTTAACTGTTATTTTAGTCAAAAGTATTATTGACTAAAGCATACGGTCAAAAGTACTTTTGACTGATTTTTCTAGTCAATAGTACTTTTGACTGGTTAAGAGTTTTGACTGCAACATATAGATTTTATTCAAGTACTCAAACGTTTGCATTCAGAAAGTAACCCTTGATAAAGTCGAACTAAGAACTGGTGAAGAAGATCACAGATGCCAAGCTAACGGATCTTCATGCAACTATGACAAAACAAATTAAATTAATAGTGCTGGCAATATTACCACCAAACAGATCAGATGATGAAGCCAGAAATTAGATACGGGAACTCTGTAATAAAACAATGTATGAGTATTGCAACCACGGTTGGGTTATATTGAAATTGTGATGAAGAGAAACTGTGGTTTTAGTGGTTATATTGTACAAGTACAATAATAAAGAACTTGCACACTATTAAGGTTTGCCTGTGGGACTTAAAAAATGAAAAAGAAAACAACTAAATTCAGTATTAAAAAATCCTAAAAATAGCCAAACAACTAAAAAGTTACTTTTTCGAAATGTTGTAAGGTGGTTTTAAATAACGGGCAAGCAAAACCAACAACACCGAGCTCCAAAATAAAAGTTATCCCTTATTTTTATTTTTTTAGGTTTTTTTTTATTGTGTGTGAAAATCATCTTATGACAAATCCCGCTCTTGGGCGGAGCGAAGAACGGAGACAGTGTCAGACTTTTACTGACTAAAAAGCCACCCACCACCCTCTTCCCTCTTTGCATTCGTCCCAGGGCCCCGGGTTTCACTTTCACACTACCCGTGGCCCCAGTAGGCTTCGACCCTGCTGGGCCCCTACGATTTGCTGACATCTCCCTGAGGCGCGCGTGGAACAGTACGCGCCATCGACGACTTGAGCTCAGTCCGGACGGTTACCGGACGGTCGGACGGCGAGCCATCCAATGCTCGCCGTCCGCAAGCCCGCGCCTACGGTGGCCGGAAATCGGGATTGGAATCCCGGTGGCGGTTGGGGCGTGAGGACCGTTGCCTCACGCGATCGGCCGCCTCCTTTGCTAGCATTACTGCTTCGCAGATGGAGGCGACCGCCTGCCACTCCTCCTCGCTCCGGACCATGGCCTATACCAAGGCCCGGCGCGAGAGATCGCCACCACCGATCGCCCCCACGAGGACACGGCGTTGCTCTGCCCAAGCGGGGCACACCTCCACCGTGTGCTCCACCGTGTCCTTCGGGCGGTCCACACAGTGGCGACACCCGGGCGTCGCTTCCGCACGATTCCGGTGCAGGAACTTCCCGAACTTACCGTGTTCGGTGAGAACATGCGTCATGCGGAAGGTGAGGACGCCGTGAGGTCTTTCCAGCCACTCCTCAAAGACCTCTTTTTGAGGAGTGCAATTATGGCGTTAAGTCCCCACGTACCGCCATAATTATGGCGTGCCCAAAGTTATCCCTTAGCTAGCGTTGTAGGCAAAATAAAAATAAAAGACGTAACTTTTACAAAAGCCAACACCAAAACCTATGTTAGCTTGTTCATAACTTTGAAAACCTTTCATGCAAATGCTTAAAAAATAAAAAAGGTGAAAAAGAAAAGCAAAACAGAGGCATTCTATAATACTGAATTCTAATTTTCTTCGTAAACATTTTAGTAGCAACTAATAAATGGCATCTTTCCTAAGTAGCCCAAACAGTTTAAAACGTCCCTCCTAGATTTAAACGTCCCTTCGAGATTTAAAAGAGCATATTTTTTATTCGTAAACGATTTAGTCCCGACCTAAGTTATGGGAGGTCCCCTGAATACTAAGTTGTTTTCGCTTCAAATCCAGATAGTTGGCATTCTGGCACAGTTTGCGTATATTTTTTGCTAATCTCGATCTGGATTTAGATTAAAAATAAAGTATTTGAAATTCGAGACCTAGTGGTAAGCTTGGAATGTTAAATAGGATCTTTTTTGAGCTTCTAGCGTTCAGAAAGACTTTTTTATATAGTTATTAAAACTTTATGCAATAATAAAAACACTGTACAAAGGTGGTTTTAATTTTTAATATAAATTAAAATAAATATTTAAAAAATGTAAAATTTAATGCCTATGCTATTTATAATATAAAATTTTGCATTAAGTCCTTGGCTTGTTCTTTCGCTATAAAAACCTTTCCTTTTCAAGTGTGAAAGCCTCGATCAAGAAGAGCGTTGCGTTGGTCAATACTAGACTGGTCACAATATTAATGAATGTTTTATTATTATATAGTTGAGCTGTATTAAAAAATAATAGATTTTTCGTTCGGCATATAAATCTTTTCATATTAAATTTTTTGTAGACGTTGTTATAGCTGTTATACCAGCTAAAATAGCTTCCCTGCTGGCCCGTGTATTGAGTAGCAACAAGAGCATTCTGAACGCAATAGCTGTACGTTTTGACTTTACCTTTCAAAGTCAGTGGGTCATGTCTTATGTAGTTGTGGCCAATCATGGCATGGTATAAAATGTAAAAAATATGTACTTGGTTAAGATTTATATGGGTCTATGCCACCCATAATAAAGTTATTGTTATTTATTATTAAACCGTTTGTCTTGTTTCTCTCATAATCTTTTAAACATGCTCCTAAATTTTATGTTTATTTTTAATCCAATCTATTTTTATCTACTCTTTGCCTCATCTCCAGAGCTGCTCACATTTTTGCATTTCTCGCCATTTTCATCCCAGAATCATCATAAAACCCTTCGGTCCTCCACAATAGTCTCACAATAATAGTGCGGTGCAAAAACGGGCGTGTTCCGGATCCGGCCCGTTGTGGCGGTTATACGGAATATTGTGGGCAAACCGAACACGAGGAGGGTTGGTTTGAACTGTCCCGAGTACATGCGAGGAGTTGAAGGTTAGGTGCGGGTTTATTGGTTAGTGTTGTTAGCAAATATTTTGTGGGTTTGAGATGATAAGTTATAGAGTAGTATTAATCTGTTTCATAAACACAGACACACGCACAGCCTAAAGTTCCAGTTCTAGTAGGATCTGGCTGAGGTTCGCACAGGATCGTAGGAATCGACACAAGAAAAGATACGTTGAAGCTCAGCGATGGTGAAGTTGTGGGATCACGTATTGCAACTAGTAGTACTTTGTCAATGACTTCATTCACCGTGTTTATTTCTTTTTTTTTATAAAAATTACTAACAGATATTTTGAACCAAATGATGTCTTGTTAATAAATTATTATTACTATTTATTATTAATTTTGATTAGATTTGTTTGGGTATTAAGCCAAAAAGCCCCGCACGGGTCTTCGCAACGCACTTTTGTATGGAACCGCGCGGGCGCCCACTTTACGCAGTTTCAGACCTTAAAGGTTGAATTTTCATAAACCCCTTCTACGTGCTCGCCTACGTCATAAAAATAAAGTAAAAAACTAAAACCCGACTACGACAAAAAAAAAACGACGCTGAAAAAGTATGAAACAAGATTTTCATACTTCGAACAGAACAAAAAGAAAAGCCGCAGTAACACGTTATAGGTACCAACCGAAACACTTTAATAACGTGTGACTACGGTTTTTCTTTTTGTTCTGTTCGAAGTATGAAAATCTTGTTTCATACTTTTTCAGCGTCGTTTTTATTTTTTAACACATACTTTTTGTCCGCTAGAGGGCGCCATGTCGACTTTTGTGACACGTCAAGTAGCCTATGTTCAGCGGACAATGAAGACGGTTCTAACAATACCTCATATCTCGAGTTCCGATTAGTAGATTAGGAGCTATGAGGGAACAGATGAATATACTCACATACATACATAGCCTGTCAAAATCATAACTCTCCGTAGTCGGGTAAAAATGATGCGTGTGCAAAATTTCATGTTTCTAGTTCCATTAGATTCGACTGTGCGTTAATTATGTCAGTCAGTCAGTTTCTTCTTTTATATTTAAAGACCTTACATTTAGTGTTGCATGTCAATATTGTTAAATTTAGTTAAGTGGCAACACGAGGCAATAACTTGGTACGCTATCCTTATCGTCTCTCGCTCTCTGGCTGGCCGACCGTCGCGAAACACGGACTAGATTACTTTCATTAGTCCAATCTTATAAGCTATTTACACTTAATTAACACGCACACATTTGCTCACTATTGTTTGTCGCTAATATTATGCCACTGTTTATAAATACATAATTATTGTTAACCGCAATTTGGGCTTTTACTTCCGGCTCCGATCATCATCACCTCATCGCAGGACACATAAAAAATAAGAAAACATTGTTTCATTTGTTTTGTGGGATATTTATTATTTTAGTGGTAATGTATATGTATTTTCTTTTTATTCTTCAATGTTTTATTATGGTTTTTATTTAATGTAATTTTGTTAGTTTGTAAGTTTCTACTGTACAACACCTTGGACTTCCTCCGTAACGTTGTACAAGTGCTTGTAAATAAATAAATAAAAGAGGACAGGCAGATTATTTTCCATCTGCGTCCGTAAAAGGTGTTTAATTGTTTAATGTTTATTTTTTACATTACCCGGTCAGTTATTTATTTTTCAACACCATATTAATTATATTTTTAAATATTTCTTAAAACACACATAAAACGAAAAGATTAAAAAATATAAAAATAATTTACCTTCGGTGTCGGGGGTCCAATACTGGTGGTTAGGGCTCCTGATGCAGGAACCTCCACCACTAAAATACGAGAAGTACTACTTTCTGTACCAGGCCTTTGGTCGAACTACGCAACGCAAGCTTGGAAAGGTGACCGGTCGAGACTTTGGCCATCCGGCCATTGGCAGAAATGACAGCTGAGTTCACATTTCACATGTCTGATGGACTCATCCTGACAGTGGTATTCCCGACACACATGAACCGTCCCGTCCTTTTACTTCATTATTATTGTCTACTTTTATGCTCATGATACATCTTGCCTAAAGACCGGAATCAATTGAATATATCTTCAAAAGTCTCATTACATAGCCACAATATGAAATTGGCAACGCAGACCAAAAATAAAGGCTGCCACAGAATATCTTTAAAAACAAGTCCTTGCTTTCCCGCGTTCTCCTGTCCTGAGACTTACATAGTCAATAAACATTGTTCGAATGAAAGAGTCTTCATTCAACCTTTATCAACAGGCTACAATTTATCTTATTTCCAAATAAATCCAAAAATAAAATATCCACTTTCAGATATAAAAAGGTCTTAGTATTCGAGCGGTGACCGCGACTCGCAAATCGTTTAGCAATAAAATAGACGCTACAGCTCACAGTAAATCTGAAATTTCTCAGCAGCGGTCCGTTTAGGGAGTCCAGATTTATCTCCAGAAATATGAATGTATTGTACTTTATCTGCCCTGTTCTTCAAAGGATATCACCTGACGTTATGTCTATATAGCCATAATACATGACTATAATTACTATTTTTTTTTTATTTGGTCTTCTATGCACCCTACCGGTAAGGCGCCAGAGAAAGAAACCTAACAATACGAGCCATGTCCAAAAGTACCGCTTTCTAAATCAAGCCCTTGATCCAGCCCTCTAACGATAGCGTCTTAAAATGCTGGTCGACCAACCATTGGCTGAAACAACTGTCGATACACTAATCACTGACTCCACACCCCAAATGCCGATAAACTCGCGAGGCAAGATATTTTTCTTTCTCGACTTTCACGAGGTTCCCGTCATGCGGGACGGTTATATCAACCATCATTGAACTGGTACACCTACCGATTCGGTCCACTACCACTATATCAGGCTTATTGACTACAATTAAATAGTCCAGTCAGTCATGATGGACCGATTCCAGTGGAATGTGGTGTGACCATTTATACGAAAACTGAGTCGGGCACAGACCTGTAGTACTATCCAATTCCACAAGAGAGTATTTTAGAGCAAGTTGCTGATGGGTAACTCCGGCTCCAGCTACCTATGTAAGTACTCTACATTAGCAAGACAATAACTACGTAAAGAGTTTCGCCTTCTAAGTTTCCATGTTTGGAACTGACACAACAACAAACCTGGCATCGTGATATAAGTTTAAGTAAAAATATCGTTCCTAAATTTAGCCGCAGTTAAATAGGGCAAGATCTTTTCCCCAGTTGTTCTTTCGCGTGGAAAGATAAAGGATTCTACCTGTACCTGTATAGATAGGTACAAACTTTTTTACAACGTAGGTGTAGAACTTACCAAACAAATTCGTTTTTTTTATCGCCGATCTACTGGAGGTACTCTTTACAGTTTTAATCGAGTTCAAAATAACGTTTGTATTTGTGTGATCTTGAGTTTTTTATATGGCTCTTGAAAATTTTCTTCAGTAAGCACACGTTTTGGGCAACTTTAGTTTATTTGACTAGATATTTTCTCGTAGTTTCTAGAACTATTAGCATTTACACTATTATGTACGTATATCCTAGTATCAATAATTGCAATGTCCACACACAAAATCTTTATTATTTGAAAATTATGCCAGTAGCATCGTTGGTTGGCCAGTAAATAACCACAGCGCGTCTGATGACTATTATGTTCAGATACCGGCACGAATCTTGAGCGCTCGGAGAAAGAGTGAGGATCGCTTTGCGCATCGTACACATCGGCGAGCCAATCACTATACAAGGATTGCACTCCCCGGCCCCGTATCTCTTTTCATACCATTAAAGAGACCCGATATTTCACTTCTGCGTGCTTCTGCGCAAGTAGAACTGTAGAAGTCAGCGCTCAAGATCCGTGCCGGTATCTGTATTGTTTTCGATTCCCAGATCAAGCAAAGTGTTTTAATAGGTTTTTCTTCTTCTTTTCGAGTAAGTGAATAGGTAGCTAAGTTAATTGCAGCTTCGGTGGCATTCATTAAGTCTTCCAAAGTGCATGAGCAGCACTCCAACATGGGAAACCTATAGTATGTTTTTAATTTGTAAAACTCCATATTTAACTCTTTGAATTAAATCATCAATAAAGCATAGCATAATAAGGCTTATAATGTTCCCGTTGACAAGTTGTATGAAATGCAATTCGTAAATCGGACTCATCACCACTGGGCCATCGCTGCTCACTGTAGTTATTTTATTAAAAAAGCCACACTATTAAAAACACAATCCACAAAGTTCCCAAACACACTGCTCACTATTTCCACAGGATCTAATAACGTGCAGGTAGACAATGATATGCGGCTGTGAATAATTCCCGTGCATGTGCCGGATTGTGACCGGACGGCCGACGGTCGCCACGTCCGAGTCGGCTACCGGACTAACCCCTAAAATACGGGGAATGTAAAGCAGGTGGAATTGAATTTCCTAGTTTTAGTGATTATTTTGTGGAAAAAAGGGAAGCCTAAAGTTACAATCGATAGGACGCTGCGTTACAAATTTTTATTGGGTTGGAAAAATTTATTGTGATTTTCATCGTGATTGATGATGATTTTAGACGTCACGTTCATCATTTAAAACAGTAGCTGGTATTCTTTGTGGAGACAAAAAAGAGTGTTATGATAGTATGATACCTAAAAATAGAAAAATATAACGTGTTGTCTATGTAACATGAAATACGGGCTGGAAGATAATGAGAGCAGTCAAGGGAGACTCTCAGAATAGCAGAATTTGATTATGCCGAGCTCGTTTTACCTTTGGACCACTAGCCGGACGACAATGCACCTCCAGTTCATGGTGGACATCTTACCCAAACACACAAAATGTTTTAGGAACAAATTCATTATGCGCAAAGGAATGGAATTCCGTGACTGTCTGAGTTTCCTACTTACAATAACTATAACCTCCGACATTTAGGTCAAGAGTAAAAAGTTTATTCGCAATGCAAGCGTATTCCAATGCATCTACCTACATCATCGGTAATCAGTAGGTGAGACGATGCTCAAACGCGAGCCTATCAATTATAAAAAGAGAGAGCAGTGTTGTGTAGGAGCTCGTCCTTCTGTCGACAAGAAATACTGGTTTGAATGGTTTTTGTGCCGGTGTAACAATTATAGTCATGAAGCATTTCAGTTGTAGGTATCTTATACAAGCAGGACAACGTCTATAGGGCGGCAGTCATCATTTGACATCAGTAAGAGGGCCGATTATTGCTTGTTGGCCACTCAATAACATGAAAAACGCCAATGAATATTAAGCTAATTCCTTAAAACCTATTAGCTCCGTAAGAAAAGCCGACTGCGCAAGTTTTCCTTCTACATGTTATAAAGAGTATGTTTCCGTAACTCCGTGCCTCTAATGTGTCTCCTAGAGTTATTCGCCGAGGATGCTGGAAACTTCGCCAGATTGACTATTACGAGTTGCCGACTTGCAGCTTTAGCTAAATTTTAAGGTCTCTTAATGTTCTAGGTCATGGAGACGTTGCAAATTTGTTGCACAAGGCGCAAGGTGAAAAAATCTGACTTCTTGATGTAATCGCAAGCGAGGTTGTTTTCTGTGGAGTCTTGGGTTCTATCGATCGAATAAATGTTTTTGGATTTTTCTTTATGAAACTTTTTTTTAGTTGGAAATTTATCTTATTACTTCTCCCGCTTTAGGGCGGAGTGGAAGAGCGTGTCAGAGTTTTGTTCTTTCAGTTGCCTTTTAGGTTCCAGGACCACGAGTTTCCCCACCAACTCAACCCATGTTCTTTAATGTACTTGTATTGGTTTTTTTTTTCCAAGTCTGTGTCAGAAATCCCATTCAGAGCTATTGCTCAGATATTTCTTTCCCAATTTATGACAAAAAATCATGTGACACGGAACTTCCTATAAAAAATTATTATTGGCAAAATTTGGGTGACTTTTACACTTCCGCTCAAAAAAACGAGTAATGTAGATTACAATATGTGGTACGTCTTTTGCTTACTAACAACTTAACCTTCATTTTATTTTGACTATAAAGACTTTAAAGTAAATTAGAATTTAAAAAAAAGACCATCATTTGTCTTCCAAAATCCAAGATGGCCACCCTACTCCCCCCCCCCAACACCCCGACATTATCGAATTGCCCCCGTTAGACGAAACTACCCCATGCCATGAGTTTTTACTCAATTATGGCGAATTCAGGGGGTTGTTAGTTCCAAATTGTATTATATCGTTATATTGAGCGACCAGTGGTCGCAATTCAGACACAATGAACCTCGTTGTGGACTGAATGGACGAAATTTTGGGGTTTTTGCTGAAGTGGCCGCAATTTAATGATGGCATTGGTTTGCCGGTCACGAGGCTGCTGAGTGTGTAGTTTTGAGTTCGATTCCCGGACGGAACCGTATTTTTATTTGACCGGTGACATGGTATTATCGTCGACAAGCATGCAAGATCAAGACTTAAAAGTAATTTTAAAATAATTCACAGACGGACACGTGTTATAGCCTAAGCTACTCTAGAAGTATGAAATGACTAGGAGTGCATTAATGCGACGAAGATGAGTACATAAAGCGTTTTGGGAATACATTCATTGTGCGTACAGCTAAGGAGTGGAATTCCCTGCCGGAATTTGTGTTTCCTGATAGCTACCACCTAGATTTCTTTAAAACAAGAGTGAATAGGTTACTTCTAGGCAAGCGTGCTCCATCGTCGACCACATCATCGCTTACCAGCCCCCCTAGCCAAGTTACAACCGTTTCATTTCGATTCTCTTTTCGTCGATCGCCTCGAGTAGGCCACGTCTCCGATTCCTTTATTCTGACGTCATCTCGACGCTCAGTCACGTGGTCAGAACAAAGGAATAAGAGGCGTGGCCGACTCGAGGCGATCAAACAAAAGAGAAACGAAACGGTTGTAACTTAGATAGGTGGGCAGGTCAGATAGTGGTCAAGCGTGAGCCTATCAATAATAAAAGAAAATCACTGAACAAAGATTTCTGATATTTACCACATTATATGGGGATAAATGGGCGGATGAAACATTGTATGGTTTTTCCCAATCCCAGAGGCTATAGCTCGCAAGAACAGTAAAGTAATTAATAGTCTGTCAGCGGACTATCGTAAGAAAAAGAGAAAAACGTGACGACCAATCGCCCTTCTCAATCGCCATCCTCAGTCATAATCGCGAAGAAATTACCTCGTTTTACGATAATGAGATGTGAAGAGGCCGATATTTACGATGAAATGAGACTTTTTGACTGAACAGGACCGTTAAGTGGCTGGAGGTCTAGAGCGGGTAATTATTGCCAAGTACTGCTGGATTTAATAATATATTTATAAATAGAATAAAATAACTAACTTCTGACGGCGTGAAATTATGCAAAAGGAAGATAATCTCGAAATAAAAAGTATCCTATATTCTATTAAAGGCTACGGTCTACCCAAATGTTTAGCTTCATCCAGATTCTTACAACCGTTAAATCTTGAAAAGATAACTGATATACGAACAGAATTATTTTTGCATTATTTTATTATCCTCAACTGAGTTGAGGTAACAAATAGAAAAAGAATTTTGTAATCAATTCAGGAGTGCCAAAGATTATCTTCTTTAAATACACAAGTTTGTAATAGTTTTGTAGTATTGATTGGAACAATTTTCCTGCTGCGGTCTTCCCGTCCGATTATAATGTGTCTTCAAAGCTAGAGTGAATAGGCTCTTAATAACTAGTACAAGGTAGCAACGATTGCATCACTGCTTACGAACAGGTGGGCAGGTGGGATCGCAGTCAAGCACTAGGTGTAAATGACGTGGTTTTTTTTTACAACAGTCACACAACGCCATGTAGTCATACTTATATTTATGTAGGTATCTATTAAAAGTATTACATCTAGTTATACTTTTAATATATACATATTATAGATAAATTACACGCAGACACAGAACAAATGGTCAGCCGAGGCTATTGCAGGGATCGGTTACCAATATCCCAGAGCTATTTAAAATCAATATCGACACTTTCTTTGTATTCAAATGCAAGGAAATCATTCCAAAACATTTCCCAGATGCCCTACCTACACAAACTAAAACAAAAATAGACTGTTCCCGCCAAAAATCCGCCATTTTACATCGAATGACGTTACAAAAAAGTTTCTATTACACTTTCCTGTTACAGAACTGTAAAAATACTTTGTGGAACTCGTTCACATCGCCACTCGTCGAATCGACGGAACCCTTAAGCTCACGTCAATCCTGACAAACGTCATTTTGAGGGCTTTACTACGAAATAAACGAAATTTAACCTTATTTTTTGCATGACAAGGTTTATTTCAGCTTATTGTTTGTGGAAGTTGAATAAATATTGTCTTAAGGAAAAGTGCACTTTAACCTGTCATACATAAGGTTAAATTCAAGTTTAGTGAGGAGTTGTGGAATATTTTATCGGTAAGGCAGCGCAGCAGTGACGTATCGATGTGTTTTCAATTTACATTTATGATATGATCTAGTTTTTATGGAAGGAAAATATATGATTTTTGTATTGGAGTACGAAAAAATAGAGCGATTCCAATATTTATTGGTATTTGTGTAAGACCAAAAAAAATTCGCCAAACAATTTCGCGATGGCAGTGGCGTCCGTGAAATTACTAAGGAATTAAAGAGCCTAAGTAGAAGCATACTCTGCTATATAAACAAAATGTTAAGTGGCCATCATCACCAGATGTCTTGGACCGTATTCCTGAGTCGTATTTTATTGATTTAATTTTATGTTATAGCTTTCTTTCAGAATCTTTTACTTTTAGTTAAGAAAATTGTTTTATTATTATTTTATTTTATTCTATGTATTTTTTGCAAGAGCCTCCTCCAAACACTTTCCAATCCTCTCTCTTCCGCACCAGATCTTTCTATTAGTTAGATATTTGTCAGTCAATTTGGTTACGGGTTGACCGTAGCATGTATTAGGATATTGGATACTTTTTATTGCAGTAGTACCTAAATTGCCCCCTTTTTTTACTTTTACAAGGCCAAAGCAGCAGGCACAAGCAAGTAATAAAAAAAATGTTACTACAACATAGCACATTCTAAAAAATTAAATATCCATTAAATCTGATTAGACTTGGCACAATAATTCAGCTGTTACTCTAATACGAGTGGTCAAACTGAGGGGCCTCGTGTGATTAACTACTTTAACGGTACACATCTGTAGATACCATCTGGCTTGAATGTAAGATTATACTGATTATAATAATTGAGATGGACTGCTGAACCCATAGCTAGTTCAATGAGAGATTTTGTAAGGGTAGATAGACTGAGCTGATGAGTTATTCATCTCTGGTATAGAGACAAGGATTCTTCAAAATTCAAAAATACCGGTGACGTCACATTGTAGTTTGTGCATCCTCTCTCTGTTATTTGCAAGTTTCCCCTTCCACCAGATTTGATAGGTTTATAACTTAGGTAGGTACATAATAATTGGTTAGATTTGAAAAATTCTTCCTATTTGCGATTTTACATAAAGTGGAAGTACTTTTTGATGCAAATAATTAAAAAAAAAAAAACATCAGAACCAGGACCCAATTGAAATCACAATTTTAGCAAACAGTTGGAAAGCTGTACTGTGTAGCAGTGCAGTACTGTTTGGAGTTGTAAAATAGTACAACTCTAAACAGTACTGTGGTGATGCTGCAAATGATCTCTAGGTCCAGATAAAGATTTTCGATTGTTTTTGTCAGGTTTTTTCAGAAGCAGCCCCTCTTCCTTTTACTCGATAGTGCGACCCACAAAAATGCAATTATTAGCTCTATTCATGACATCTAGCTCCACCACTTTTGCATGGCTTGTTTTTTTTTTTCCTTTTTAGATGGAACAGCATCCAATGACATCTCCCATTCTAGGGTGGAGTGAGTAGGCGTGTCAGACTTTTACTGACTAAAACCAGAACACCACAAAATCACACAGTGTCCTGCAGTTGCCTTTTGCGATCTAAGATCACAGGTTTCCTTTTCAGAAATTCCCCATGGCTCTTGCCGGCATCATCTTTTTGAGGCATTTTTATATAGCTTGGTATTCCATTCACATATTGTATAAATATCTGGAGAAATTGTGAAGTACCTTCCAATTAGACCTTTGATTATTACCATTACAGTGAATGTAGGCGTGATCAAATATCACGCCATTTCCGTATCAGCGCGCTCCACTTCAAAAGCAATAGATGTGTACGCACCTCAGTCCGCGTTCGATTGACGAGCGATTACGGCGCTGTGGGCCGGAGGGTCAATCGTTTCAGGGTCACTGTGGACTGATCTAGTCCTAACTAACAAACAACTGCTGATCTGTAGTAGTTATTACGAGTCGTTGTGAGTACATCAGGGAAAGATATTGCGATGAGCTTGGTTGAGTATGTTTTTAATTGATACGGAAATATGCTGTGTACTCATTTACATTATAGGAAATATCAGAAATCAGAAATCAGAAACGTTTATTTCAAATAGACCAATTACAGGCACTTTTGAATTGTCAAAATGTCGGTCAGTCAAAAAAAAAATACAAGTGAAGCTAAATTGCACGTTCCAAAGCGTAGATCTCTATGGAGAAGAACGTGCAAGAAACTCCATGGACACTCTTTTAAATCATATTATGAGTTACATAAATCTTGGTTACATATTTCTTGTCGCTTCTAATATGTGAGCACAATGTAGATAAGTAATAATAATTAAAAGAATAAAATAAAAACTTATTAAAAAAAAAAAATAGAAATTGAATTAAGTCACTGGCAGCTAAGAGATGACCAGTCTCAACTGACGGCACCCGTTCACGAGCATGACGCGTGCATCAGCCCCACTCAGTTCAACCATTTTGAAGGGAACCGAATGACCCAATAACACGCGCCACCATCAGCGAGACATTTGAGTGAGCATGACAAACTCTCAACTGCCATGCTCGTAATGACAAACAAGTTGTAACCTAATAAAAATGCTCCATGGTACTTCACATTCACAAAACTTGAAAAACAAAGTGCTTCTACATTATACAATGCTATTGTTTCCAAATACAAAAGATAATAAATTATCATAAGCTCTATTGAAATAAACCAATAAAATAAAATAAAAAAAAAACATTTCGAAAACAACAATACAAAAAGGGGAACAGTATCTCTTCCAAAATTATAAAAAAAAAACTAATTTGAAGGTAAAAGTGGCTGTGGCTGCGGAGTAGGACCGGCATTTAGCCAAGTGCTTTTATCAAGGATATAATCTTCCAGTTTATAATACGCTTGTCTACATAGTGTGCGTTTAATGCATGCTTTAAATTTGGACTCATTTAGTTGTAGAATCTCAACTGGTATTTTATTGTAAAATTTTACACAGTACCCCATGAAAGAACTATGTACTTTAGCCAATCTGAACCGAGGTTGATCTAATTTGTTCCTGTTCCTAGTATTAAAATTGTGCCTGTCACTTATCTTAGTAAAAAGATGAATATTTTTCCGAACATACATAATGTTTTCATAAATGTATTGACAAGGGACCGTCAGGATATTTATTTCCTTAAATAGTTCCCTAAGAGAATCGCGTCTGCGAAGATTATCTCTGATAGCTCTTTTCTGCAGAATAAAAATAGACTCTATATCTGCAGCCCGTCCCCATAGCAAAATACCGTAAGACATGATACTATGAAAGTAACTGAAATAAACTAGTCGCGCAGTATCCACATCAGTAAATTGACGGATTTTTCTGACAGCATATGCTGCTGAACTAAGCCGACCTGCCAGAGATGTTAAATGAGGACCCCATTGTAGTCTCGAGTCAAGCGTGATCCCCAGGAAAACCGTATTCTCGACGAATTCGAGTTTCTCCCTGTTCAATACTATGTCGGAGTAATTACTTTTAACATTCGGTAACGCAAATCTTATGCACTTAGTTTTTTTTCCATTTAATACTAAATTATTAACAGTAAACCAGTTTTGGACTTGCTGTAAAGCATCGTTTACGTCATCAAGATTAGTGGAACGTCTATTGATCTTAAAAATTAACGAAGTATCGTCAGCAAACAATACAATATGTGGTTGTTTTTTTAATAGATGCGGTAGATCATTTATATATACTAAAAAGAGGAAAGGACCTAATATTGAGCCTTGTGGTACACCCATTTTGACTTTCAAACCCGGAGAATTGACACCGTTTATCTGAACTTGCTGTTGCCTGTCAATTAAATAAGATTTCACCAAGCTGAGTGCAAGTTTACCTAGTCCATAATGTTCTAGCTTTAAAAGCAAGGTTTCGTGATTAACACAATCAAAAGCCTTTGAGAGGTCACAAAAAATTCCTATCGCATCTTGGGCTTCTTCCCACGCTGCAAATATATGTTTCAATAAAGTGACTCCAGCGTCAGTCGTACAACGTCCTTTGGTGAAACCATACTGCTGATCATGAAAGATTTTATTGCTGTTAAAATGGTAAAGCATTTGATTAAGCATAACTTTTTCAAACACCTTACTGAAAACTGGCAATACTGATACAGGTCTGTAATTATTAGTGTCATTATGGTCACCAGATTTAAAAAGTGGTATAACTTTACTGTACTTCATTATATCTGGAAAGACTCCTTGGTCCACACACAAATTAAATATTAAAGCTAAGTACGGTGCTATGGTCTCTATTATAGATGCGCATACTTTAACAGACATTCCCCATAGGTCTTCGGTTAATTTGACTTTTATTTTCCGGAAAGCCTTTATGACTGTCAAAGGGTTTATATGTTTGAATTGAAATTCAACCGGACAGCCTGGCAAGTTTGCTTTCAATAAAGCAACTGAAGCTTCAGGGGAGGAATTTAGAGCTTCCGTAGTCCTAAGAGGTATATCGGTGAAATAATTCACAAACTCTTGGGCTACTTCTATGTTAGATCTTTTGGGACCATGTGAAGTCTCCAATAAAAAATCCGTATTGCGTACTTTATTCCTACCAGTTTCACTATTAATAACTTTCCACACAGTCTTTATTTTATTGTCTGCCGATTTGATCTTATTGCTAATGTACAGGGCTTTCGCTACCTTGCAAATCTTTCTGAAAAGTTTAGAATATCTATTTACATATTTATTAAAGGTTTCAGTGTTGAAGAATGGCTTAAGGCCGTACAGCTCATATAGTTTTTCCCTACTTACCCTAATACCTTTAGTCGCCCAGTCACTAAATACAAACTTAGGGAAAATATTTTTCGACTTCTTTTGAATAGATAATAATAGGTCCTCACCTTTGAAATAACCGTTTTATAAACGGGTTACTTTGATCTGTGATAATATACTGCATTATTATCTTCGGATCGACTTAAACATTATAGGTTCAAATAAACTTTACATAAAAGATAAGATAAGATAAGATAAGACATATTTATTTGCTTAAACATGTGTACACATACAATATTAAGAAAGTGCATGCAGGATGACATAAAGAAATAATAATTGGTTCAGACATGTTTGCCACATACTATGGCGTGCAAATGTTTTGAATAACTACTGATTAATTTTTTACTAGGTAATTACAATAATTTGAAAAATAAATCAATGTCAAAATTAAACATGTCAAAATTAAGAAAGTAAAAACATTAGGAAATTAACATCGAGTAATAAATGTCAAATAAGATAATGTCAAAACAAAAGTAAAAATGATAATAAATTTATGTCTGTGAATTAAACAAATAGTAATAAATGTCAAAGTATACACAGTCATGTCAAAGTAATTATTAAAATCATAATTTAATCTAAGTCACTCTAAATGGTTCTGTCAGAAATTCATTAATGTTATAGTATGCTTTGTCTGTTAAGAATGACTTTAGTTGTTTCTTCAATTGTACATTATTAAGCTCTCTCCAACTTTTAGGTAACTTATTATATATAATGGGAGCCATGCAGAAAACACTTTTGCGCATAAGTGCAGTCCTACTCCTATGCAGACACAGTTGAGTTTGATCACGCCTGTTTCTGGGAAATTTATCTGCCATTTGCGAAAACAAGTTACTATTATTTCTAACGAACATTACTGTTTCCAGAATATAAAGGGAGGTCAGTGTCAATATTTTATAGCGTAAGAAATAGGGCTTACAACTATCGGTGGTTTTCAATTTAAACATGGCTCTGATACATCTCTTTTGTGCTTTAAAAGCGGCTTCTTTGTCAGTCGAGTTGCCCCAAAAGATAACCCCATATCTGAGTACAGATTCTGTTAGCCCGTAGTAAGCAGTTAACAATGCATCTATGTTAACCTTTCGTGACAAAATGTACAAAGCATACGCATTACTGCTGATCCTTTTAGTCAGGGTCTCTATATGTGCCTTCCAATTTAAATTTCGATCTATTGTCACTCCTAAGAACTTGGTTGTATTAACTGTGTCAATTTTGTTGTTATCGTATGTTATGTCAAGATTGGGAAGAGTCAAAGCGCGCTGGCTAAAATGCATAATTACTGTTTTATTTAGATTTATTTTTAAATTATTAATGTTTAACCACTCTACAGTTTCCTTTAATGTGTTATTTATGTCCTCTTTATAGAAATCTTTTTGCGTACACGGAATAGTTATAGTGCTGTCATCCGCGAACAGTGTCATAGGATATTTGATTGCCCTTGGAAAGTCATTAATATATAATGTAAAAAGCGGTGGTCCCAGTATACTTCCTTGCGGAACTCCGTAGATAACAGTACGTTCCTCCGAAAGAAAGATTTCTTCTCTTTTGGTGCTTATATTTATTTTCTTAATTTCCGTTATTTGTTTTCTGTCATTTAGGTACGATGTTAACAGCTCAAGTACATTACCTCTTATACCGTAAGCCTCAAGTTTTTTTAGTAAAATATTATGTTGTACATAATCAAAGGCCTGTGTCATGTCGCAAAATATTGCGCACACTGGAGTGTTTTTATCCATATTCGTCATAATTGTAAGCAAAAAGTCATAAATGGCCATGTTAATTGATTTGTTTTTTCTAAATCCTTTTTGTTCGTTGCAAAGAATATTATTCGCCTCTAGGTATAAATTGAGTTCTTTATAAATATACTTTTCAATTATTTTTGAGAAGATTGGTATCAATGAAATTGGCCTGTAGTGTTCCATTAACTCTCTATCTTGTTTTTTGAACAATGGCTTTATTACTGATTTTTTTAGGGCCTCTGGAAAAATACCTTCGCTTATACACAGATTTATAATATGACTTAACGGGCAAGAAATGACCTCGGCTACTGCTTTTAGTATTTTTGTACAGATGCCATCGTAACCTACACTGTTTGTGTTATTAAGAGATAAAATTATTTTTAATATGTCGCTTGGCAAACTGGGAGCCATGAACATAGAATCTCTTCTGTTTGAGATATGTTTTGTGACTCTGTCTCCCGAATTAATCATAGGCTTAATTTTATCAATAAAATAATTATTAAATACATTAGATATACATTTTGGTTCCGTGATAATTTCATTATTGTTAATTCTAATTTTGTCAATATTATTCTTTGGTATATTTAACTTTATTTGATTTATTATTTGCCATGTTGTCTTGGATTTATTGTTTGATATTTTTATGTTATGATTATTTTGAGCTCGTTGAGTTAAATTTATAATTTTTTTTAATAGTTTTGTGTAATTTTTGAAATGTATTTTATTCTTTTGAGTTGGTTTTAAACGGTACTGCCATAGTAAGTGCCGTTTCTTTTCGCTGCATTTTTTAATACCACGTGATACCCATTTTTGCTTTTTGTGGACATTTACCGCAACAACAGTTTCGGGGAAACACTGTTTATAAAGCATTAAAAATATATCAGAAAATGCGTTAAATGCTTCGTTTGGGTCATTTGATCCATACACTTCAGAAAATGTTAGACTACGCAGATGGGCTTTAAATTTTTTAACATTATCATTGTGATAGTCACGTCTTCTCCTACTCCACCGATTGATATTACATACTGTACTGATTGGGCATTTTAGTAACTGGGCTGTGTGGTCCGACAATGCTAACTCCAATACAGAAGCCTTACAGAACCTCTTGAAATTATGCGCAAAATTGTCAATGCATGATTTGCTCTTAAGTCGAGTCGGTTGATTAAGTGCCAGTTTCAAATTAAAGCTTAATAACATATTTTCAAATTCAATTGATTGTTTATTCCGTTTAAGTACATCTATATTAAAATCTCCTGCCAAAACAATGTTTTTGAAACCTTTTTTCATTAAAATATGTAATATCCGTTCTAATTTACAAATACATTCATTGAAATTATTGGAATTTGGCACTCTGTAAATGCAAACACATACTATTTTGTGCGTGATTAGTTCAATGGCACAACATTCAAAGACACCACTTGTAGATATTTTAGCTATATTTGGCAGTTCTCTCCATTTATGACCGGACCTTACTATTATGCACGCTCCACCTCTTTTCATTCCTTTTCGGCTATAACAAGCCGCTAAACAGTAATTATTTAAATTCAAGTGTTTTTCGTATGTTTCCATCATAAAGTGCTCTGTAATGCACAGGACATCGACACTTATCTTCCTGCCAATTAATTCATTGAGACAGACTGCCAGAGTATCACATTTAGCTAGCAAGCCTGCAATGTTTTGGTGCATGATGTATAGATGATTAGTCAAGAAAAAAATGGTCTTCTGTTGTATCAATGTCATTCAAATTGTGAGATATGTCAACGTTTTGCAAAATGTCAGTAACTAACTCCAGTAAATCCTTAAATATAGTACGTAGTCCAAGTTTATTTATTTTGCCTGAATATTTACTAAACATGCTGCAGTCATATTCCAGATTCATGTTACTATCCAAAAGGAATGCATGCTTATGCGTCAGTATGTCTAAATACAGAAGATTGTTAAATGTCTCAACTCGACAGTTGAATAAGCTTGTGTCAAATGGATACTTATAAGTCGGCAAATAAACAATTATGTTTGTGTGTTGCACTGCTTGAAGTATTTCACGTATATGGAAAATCATGTCATAATAATCGTTTGTCCTCTTGAAGTCTTCTTCCCCAAGTAATATAATGCAGCAGTCATTCATATTGTAATCTAATAATTTTGTCTCTAGTCCACTTAGAAGCTGTTTTGTATTTCCATGTGATATCAAGTAATGACATAGATTACAGTTACTTTGGAAAGTACTTTCAGCAATAGACAGTATGTTATTTCTATTATCACTACTGAGTATACATATTTTACGTTTAGATTTATATTTTAGGTTTGTTTTTTTGTCATCACTACTTAAGACAAGGTAAGGATCTTCTTGACTTACCGTTTCTTGCGAAGTTTTCGGTTTCTCCAATGGGTGGTCAGTAAGCTCAGGCGGTAGTGTTGAGGGTGTACAACATGGAACCTGAATCCTTGAAACACGTTTCTTCTTGGCCGATTTAGGTTTAGGTGTCCGAATAGTTTTTTCAGCCGTACAGACTTTTTTATAATTATCGATCACATGTTTACATTTTATTAACTCTTGCTTTAAAGTAGTGTTTTCTAAGTTTAAGTTAGTCACTTCTTGGTTCGCGATTAGTAACTCTTCTTTTAATTGATTTATTTTATAGTGAAGCTCTTTATAGTTTTGTGATTCGTCGATAGACGTATTAGGTAAACTTAACATTGTTGCGTCAAAGAGGGATTGGTTTGATGACAAATCACACAGCGAACTTGAACGTTGTGGTTTTCTAAATGTAATGTGGTCCCTTTGTTCATTCTCCATCTTACTATCGTTTGTCAATTGCTTAGAAATGAGTCAAATTACCGAAAGATATTTTAATAAATAAATTTTTGAAATTCCAAAAACTTCCACACTATGCTGGACGCGAACTCGCGGCCTGTTGTATGCCTGGTACACGATATAGCCTCTCGACCATACGACTCGTTAAGTAGTGAGTTGAAATTATGTGTTGTTTTCTAAATGTAGAATTATTTAAACTAGTGAAGCGGTTAGATGATGACTCATGAGAAATAATATTGTTCTTCTGTTTATTTTTGCACTAATGTACCTTGTATTACTTCAATTTATAATAATCACTATCACTTAGCTTATGTTTTATTGAACTACAAGATGATTTCGTTGAGTAATGATATTTTTCTTTGACACTTTAACTGACCGACTTCAATGTTTGTTTTTCACTGATTGTTTATAATTTTTATAGATAACACTCACACTTCGTTATTGAACTATACTGAGTTTATTTACATCTGATTTGGGCTAAATAGACGCTATTTACAGATAAAATAGATAAAATTATTGCGGAGCTGTTTACTTTAGTTTTTGAGGAGTACCCTCTTTTTTGAGGGTCGTTAAGAGGTACGTTAAAAGGTACGTTATTCTTTTTTGAAATAAGTTATGTGTTTGTTTCTTTGTGTTTTTTATTTTCTGTAATGTCGCAGTATTTGTAATTATTAATCTAATAAAAAATGAGTATTTAATAGGAATTCCAACGTAGAAACTAATGTCAATGACGTATACTTTTTTTTTTTTATAGGTGGGATAATCATCTTATGACAAATCCCGCTCTTGGGCGAAGCGGGAGATAGTGTCAGACTTTTACTGACTAAAAACCCACTCCTGTTCCTTCGTTGCCTTCGTCCCAGGGCCCCGGTTTCGTTTTCACACTACACATGGCCCCAGTAGGCTTCGACCCTGCTGGGCCCCTACGATTTGCTGACATCTCCCTGAGGCGCGCGCGGAACAATACGCGCCGTCGACGACTTGGGCTCGGTCCGGATGGTTACCGGATGGTCGGACGGCGGGCCACCCATTGCTCGCCGTCCGCAAGCCCGCGCCTACGGTGGCCGGAAATCGGGATCGGAATCCCGGCGGCGGTTGGGGCGTGAGGACCGTTGCCGTTGCCTCACGCGATCGGCCGCCTCCTTTGCTAGCATTACTGCTTCGCAGAACTTCGCAGCACTCCTCCTCGCTCCGGACCATGGCCTGTACCAAGGCCCAGCGCGAGAGATCGCCGCCGCCGATCGCCCCCACGAGTACACGGCGTTGCTCTTCCCAAGCGGGGCACACCTCCACCGTGTGCTCCACCGTGTCCTCCGGGCGGTCCACACAGTGGCGACACCCGGGCGTCGCTTCCGCACGAATCCGGTGCAGGAACTTCCCGAACTTACCGTGTTCGGTGAGAACCTGCGTCATGCGGAAGGTGAGGACGCCGTGAGGTCTTTCCAACCACGCCTCAAAGAGGGGACTTACCGCCATAATTGTGGCGTGCCCAGCACTGGGTCGCGACAGTCGCTGTCGCCATTTCTCCATGAGAACCCGCCGGAGCTCTGTCCGCCATGCTGCGACTTGTCGCGGCAGCGGAGTTTCGCCCCGGCGTTGCATCTCCATGCGCAGATCGTGCATGTGAGCAAGGCCTGTTGCTACCAGATCCCATGGTGGCTGTCCAGCAAGGAGGCTCGCCGCTTCGCGGGATATCGTCCGGTATCCTCGCACCATCCGTATGGCCATGACCCTCTGGCATGCATTCAGCCGGGCCGCCGGCTGCTTCCGCAGCGCCGGCGCCCATATCGGTGCGCCATAAAGGGCCATGGACCGAACGATTCCCGCGTAGAGCCTCCGGCAGGAGGCGTCTGGACCCCCAAGGTTGGGCAGGAGCCGCCCGAGGGCAGTCCCAGTCCGATTTAGTTTGGGAGCCAGACGTCGGAAGTGCTCCTCGAAATCCCATCGGCTGTCGAGAATGAGTCCCAGGTACTTCATCGTTGACCCGACGCCGATGTGGACTCCTCCTACCGTCAGTTGGGAACCCGGTGGTGGCGCGTTCCGAGGGCCGTGAAAGCACATTGCCTCGGACTTGTGCAATGCCACCTCGAGTCCCAACTCCTGGATCCTGCCCACGACTGTCACAACCCCGCGTGTCGCTAGTTCGACCGCCGCCTGGTACGACTCTCCCTGCGCCAGGACCAGCGTGTCGTCTGCGTAGCAGACCACGCTGACCCCGCCAGGGAGGTCGCCGCGCAGCACGTAGTCGTATCCGATGTTCCACAAGGGCGGCCCTAGTACCGATCCCTGCGGAACACCGCACGACATCTCTCGGCGTTCCCACTCTCCCTGGTGACCAGGGTAGATGATGTACCTGTCCGACAGGTACGTCTCGACCACACGACAGAGGTAGTCGGGCGTCCGGTGATACCGGAGTGCCCTCCTAATGCTACTCCAAGGCAGGGAGTTGAAGGCGTTGGCGATGTCCAATGACACCGCCACGACACACCTGCCCTGGGACACTGCAGCCCCCGTCGTGAGAGCTCGCACGCGCATGATGGCGTCCACCGTGGAGCGCCTCCTGCGAAAGCCGAAAAGAGATGTCAGCAAACCGGAGGAGCTCAGTAGAGCCGATCTGGTTTTAGGTAGTAAAAGTCTGACACGCCCTCCTGCCCCGCCCATACCGGGAGAAGTCATTGGATGAATTCCCATCTTGAAAAAATATTGACGACCAATGATGATAACTTTTTTAATTCTAAAACATAAACTGAGACTGTCTCGTTCCGCTCTTGTAAACCGGATACAAAATTGTGTTGTGACTGGAGCTCCCTGGTAAAAGAAAGTAGCTAAGAATTCATGATTTTCAACCGGTTTTCAACCGCGCCCGCCACGGTGGAGCTAGTTTATTTCTAAACTCACGAGACCAGAGTTTTGTGTGTTTATACAGCCGTCGCAGTTGGGGTTATCGCTTGAAAACTTGGCAGATGACAATCGCAAGACGGGCGGTTCATTATCAATTGAGCTCCAGACCACCGTGGACATACACCAGAAACGAGCTGTTGAGTTATACTTCACAGAAAAATTAAAAAAAGAAGGCCTATAAAGTTCTGGGTGCATCAATCGATTTTTGGATTTCGCATCGGATTTTTCTACCCCCTGAAGGCCACTACGGGTGTTAACCGACCGCAGAGAATGCGGGCGCAACCTGCCGAGTCTGCGGGTGACCGTGGCCCACACCATTCTACTAGTTGCCCGCCGGTGCAGCGGGGAGCGGGATACATATATCTCTAGCATTCTACAGAAGCTGCGGGCCCGCAACCGCAGCGGATGCGGGTAAAAACGGTTTTGTGAGTTCTCAGTATAAGTAAAAGTCCGAGTGTAAAAAAATCTGGTAATATTTTTGAATATTTCTAATTATTTCAATCTTCAATTCATATTAGACTTTGCTATTAACAAACACTATCGTATTTTGGGCCTACTTTCCTTAGAGGTTGTATTATTAAAAGAACCGGTATAAAAAAATCGAATTTGGAGACATCACTTGTATCAAAAAGCAGGCAACATATTTCTGGAGTTTGACATTTGGACTTGTCAAATCATTATCTGGGATTAAAAAACGCACTTTAGTTATACTTTTAATATATACATATTATAGATAAATTACACGCAGACCTACACAGAACAAATGGTCAGCCGAGGCTATTGCAGGGATCGGTTACCAATATCCCAGAGCTATTTTAAATCGATATCGACACTTTCTATGTATTCAAACGGAAGGAAATCATTCCAAAACATTTCCCAGATGCCCTACCTACCTACACAAGCTAAAACAAAAATAGACTGTTCCCGCCAAAAATCCGCCATTTTACATCGAATGACGTAACAAAAAAGTTTCTATTACACTTTCCTGTTACAGAACTGTAAAAATACTTTGTGGAACTCGTTCACATCGCCACTCGTCGAATCGACGGAACCCTTAAGCTCACGTCAATCCTGACAAACGTCATTTTGAGGGCTTTACTACGAAATAAACGAAATTTAACCTTATTTTTTGCATTACAAGGTTTATTTCAGCTTGTTGTTTGTGGAAGTTGAATAAATATTGTCTTAAGGAAAAGTGGACTTTAACCTGTCATACATAAGGTTAAATTCAAGTTTAGTGAGGAGTTGTGGAATATTTTATCGGTAAGGCAGCGCAGCAGTGACGTATCGATGTGTTTTCAATTTACATTTATGATATGATCTAGTTTTTATGGAAGGAAAATATATGATTTTTGTATTGGAGTACGAAAAAATAGAGCGATTCCAATATTTATTGGTATTTGTGTAAGACCAAAAAAAATTCGCCAAACAATTTCGCGATGGCAGTGGCGTCCGTGAAATTACTAAGGAATTAAAGAGCCTAAGTAGAAGCATACTCTGCTATATAAACAAAATGTTAAGTGGCCATCATCACCAGATGTCTTGGACCGTATTCCTGAGTCCTAGTTTATTGATTTAATTTTATGTTATAGCTTTCTTTCAGAATCTTTTACTTTTAGTTAAGAAAATTGTTTTATTATTATTTTATTTTATTCTATGTATTTTTTGCAAGAGCCTCCTCCAAACACTTTCCAATCCTCTCTCTTCCACGCCAGGTCTTTCTATTAGTTAGATATTTGTCAGTCAATTTGGTTACGGGTAGACCGTAGCATGTATTAGGATATTGGATACTTTTTATTGCAGTAGTACCTAAATTGCCCCCTTTTTTTACTTTTACAAGGCCAAAGCAGCAGGCACAAGCAAGTAATAAAAAAAAATGTTACTACAACATAGCACATTCTCAAAAATTAAATATCCATTAAATCTGATTAGACTTGGCACAATAATTCAGCTGTTACTCTAATACGAGTGGTCAAACTGAGGGGCCTCGTGTGATTAACTACTTTAACAGTACACATCTGTAGATACCATCTGGCTTGAATGTAAGATTATACTGATTATAATAATTGAGATGGACTGCTGAACCCATAGCTAGTTCAATGAGAGATTTTGTAAGGGTAGATAGACTGAGCTGATGAGTTATTCATCTCTGGTAAAGAGACAAGGATTCTTCAAAATTCAAAAATACCGGTGACGTCACATTGTAGTCTGTGCATCCTTTCTCTTTTATTTGACAGTTTCCCCTTCCACCAGATTCGATAGGTTTCTAACTTAGATAGATACATAATAATTGGATAGATTTGAAAACTTCTTCCTATTTGCGATTTTAGATAAAGTTGAAGTACTTTTTGATGCAAATAATTAAAAAATTGTGATTTCAATTGGGTCCTGGTTCTGGTGTTTTTTCACCAGAACCAGACCCAATTGAAATCACAATTTTGGCCATCAGTTGTAAAGCTGTACTGTGTAGTAGTGCAGTACTGTTTGGAGTTGTAAAATAGTACAACTCTAAACAGTACTGTGGTGATGCTGCAAATTATCTCTAGGTCCAGATAAAGTTTTTTTGATTGTTTTGTCAGGTTTTTTCAGAAGCAGCCCCTCTTCCTTTTACTCGATAGTCCGACCCACAAAAATGCAATTATTAGCTCTATTCATGACATCTAGCTCCGCCACTTTTGCATGGCTTGTGTTTTTTTTCTTTTTAGATGAAAAAGCATCCAATGATTTCTCCCGTTCTAGGGTGGAGCGAGAATGCGTGTCAGACTTTTACTGACTAAAACCACAACACCAAAAAACCACACACTGTGTCTTTCAGTTGCTTTTTGCGTTCTAAGATCACAGGTTTTCTTTTCAGAAATTCCCCATGGCTCTTGCCGGCATCATCTCTTTGAGGCATTTTTATATGGCTTGGTATTCCATTCACATATTGTATAAATATCTGGAGAAATTGTGAAGTACCTTCCGATTAGACCTTTGATTATTATCATTACATTGAATGTAGGCGTCATCAAATATCACGCCATTTCCGTATCAGCGCGCTCCACTTCAAAAGCAATAGATGTGAACGCACCTCTGTCCGCGTTCGATTGACGAGCGATTACGGCGCCGCGCCGTGAGCAGGAGGGTCGGTCGTGTCAGGGTCACTGAGGACTTATCTAGTCCTGACTAACAAACAACTGCTGATCTGTTGTAGTTACTACGAGTCGTTGTGAGTACATCAGGGAAAGATATTGCGATGAGCTTGGTTTAGTATGTTTTTAATTGATACGGAAATATGCTGTGTACTCATTTACATTACAGGAAATAGATAATAATAGGTCCTCACCTTTGAAATAACCGTTTTATAAAACGGGTTATTTTGATTTGTGAAAATATACTATATTATTATCTTCGGATCGATTAAAAATTATAGGTTCAAATAAACTTTACATAAAAGGTACGTTATTCTTTTTTGAAATAAGTTATTGTTCGGTTTCTTTGTGTTTTTTTTATTTTCTGTAATGTCGCAGTATTTGTAATTATTAATCTAATAAAAAAGGAGTATTTAATAGGAATTCCAACGTAGAAACCAATGTCAATGACGTATACTTACGACTTTCTTATATTAAACAGACTCTATGTTCTTGGTTTAATAAAGCTATTGTTTTGGAAATTTTAAACCCGTTTAAATCATCAATATTGCATACCGTTTGAAATGCATAGTTTCCACAGTAAAACTCATATTCCAAAGCAACACCAGATTTATTTGATTTCATACATAAATGTAAGTTATGATAAAACAAGATGAAGATACAGGTAGGTTTCTTTGGTTTCTAAAGTCTGCAGAATAGAATTCTTAGACATTAAATTAACTCTCAGAAGATATAATCAAAGTCCACAGGTCTTGTTCCAACAAACGCGTAGCTCGTAAATGTGAATGAGCTATGAAAGCTGCGCTAATAAGTGCCATTGGCTTGCCTTTGGAACAGTGTCAAATCGTCTCGTTTGGCAGCAGTGACTAGCTATCAGAATGTATTGCTAAATTAGGGATCGTCATTTTTTAAATAAAAGTTGGCTCTTAAATGGATACAAAATCCAAAGGTCACTAACATCTATATATTTTTTTAAGGTGATAAATCATCCAATGACATGAGGGTGGGCGTGTCAGACATTTACTGGCCAATACCTATGTTCCTTCTTCGCCCTTTGTGTTCCAGGACCACGGGTTTCCCTTTCGGAAGTATATGGTCATGGCCCCAGTAGGCTTCGGCCCTGCTTGTAAGACTCTGATTACTAAAGAGATGAAAACCAGAACTGTCCCTACCTACAAGTCAAGTAGATCGGAACCCAGACAGGCACGTCACTTTATGTAATTTATGTCATTCTTCAGTACTGCTTTCAAAACGGTGAAGGAAAATAACGGAAGAAAACCGACATGTCAATGTTTCAAAGATAATCTATCAACCGGCGCTTTTTTTTGAAATGGGACATTATTCAATGACTTCTCCTACTCTGAGGTGGAGCGAGAGGGCATGTCAGACTTTTACTGACTAAAGCTACACTTATGTCCTTCAGTTGCCCTTGCGTTCTCGGACCACGGGTTTCCTTTTCAGAAAAGCTCCGCGGCACTAGCGGAAATCGGTCCTGTTAGGCCCCTACTATATGCTGACATCTCTTTGACGAGCGCGTAAAACACTACGCGCTGTGATGACTTGGGCTCTGTTCGGATGAAACTAAACTGCGCTGGACTCGCGTGGTGGATTATGACCCATTCTCTCTCACGGAGAGGAGGTATGTCTTCTAGCAGTGGAAACGTTACAGCAAACGCGCGCGTGTGCGTTAGTGCGGCTTTGAAATCACGTTTGTCAGAGTCAATGGGTATCATAAGATATCAGCAAACATCTGACGATCAACAATTCAACACAAGCCATCAAACGTGCTTAACGCCTGACCTACATCGTAGTGCTAAGACGTGGTTATCGGAGCCACATATTATTGTAAGCTCGGCTGTATCTGTTACATTCAATTGACCAGGCTATTGGCACGCGGCTGTTAGCAAAGACTGATCGAATGTAATGTTCTGTGGTATCGCAAGACATGCATATCAGGTATATTCATATAATTTGATGCCTGTATTGATAAATGATAAATGATAAATGATAAATGATATTTATTTTGTAAATAGGTTTAAAAAACACTTTTACACGTCAATTTTTTTTTCGTCATTTTTAAACTAGATGAGGCCGGTGTTTCCTAGCTGACTACCCTGAGAAGAAACACCGAAACAAACTCAGGGGTCACAGTCTCTTTTAAAGTCCATACAGTAAATTTGTAATGGTCAAATCACATGAGAACCATGCAGATTTGTCTGAAATGGTCTTTTGAAGAAAGAACCATACAGATTTGAGTGGACCTGTCCAGTCAGTGCAAGCATTTGTCAGTATTCGTAAAGCTCAACTCAGGACTACTAAGGAGCTCAACGACTTGACGAACAATACCAAGGAAAGGACATTTGGGTAGGCCGCAGAAAATACTCAAATTGCCAGACATACATTAAAATTACTGAAAAGGAAAAAAAAAAAAACAATCAACATAGTCCTCACGTTCACAATAATAAAAGAAAAATATAGTTTACAAAATGTAATACTTTAGTAAAGTAAACATTTTTGTCAAAAATTAATAAAAAAAAAAAAAAAAAAGTCCAATTGCAAAATAAAAATAATCTACAATATCGAATTGTAATAAATAATAAAAAACACAATTAAAAATAAAAACAAAAGAAAAAAATAATAATAATAAGACAACAGTTGCAGTGCGTACTGGAGCAGGTCAATCCCAAGCCTTTTGGTCCTCAACATAGTCCTTTATAGTATAAAAAGCCTTTTGGCAAAGTTTTCGCTTTACAAATAATTTGAATTTATTAAAGCTTAGTTGTTGAATATGACTAGGAAGTTTATTATAGAAGTGTATACATTGGCATCTAAATGAGCCACCTATTTTTTTCAGCCTGGTTGTAGGAACCACAAATTTGTGTTTGTTCCTAGTATTAAAATTATGAACATCACTGTATTTTTTAAACATGTTTATATTTTTATGTACATACAAAATGTTCTCGTAAATATACTGTGAAGGTACAGTCATTATATTGATTTCTTTAAATTTATCTCTGAGGGAGTATCTGGGACTTAATTTATAAATTGAACGAATAGCCCTTTTTTGCAATACAAAAATTGACTGTATTTCGGCGGCATTTCCCCACAGTAGAATACCGTACGACATGACACTATGGAAATAGCTAAAGTAAACTAAACGGGCAGTCTCTACATCAGTTAAATTTCGAATCTGTCTAACAGCGTATGCTGCAGAGCTAAGTTTTTTTGATAATTTGTCTATATGTGGGCCCCACTGCAGCTTAGCATCTAGAGTTATGCCCAAGAACACTGTATTATCTTCAGGACTCAACTCTCCTACTATTCCAAGGTTATGGGATAATAATAATAAGATTGGATCAAGGGCCTGATACAGAGGTTTCTATGGAGCCCTAACGACCGGTAGTTTGGACCCAGTTCTCGACACCGTCGGACAACTATTTTTTATATTTTTAAATGTTATTTTTTTATATGCGTGTTAAAAATGTGAAAAATATGTAATGAAAATTAATATACGAAATAATAATCTTTATTGTCACAAGGTTACCGTTCAAAAGAGTAACCGCGCAAAGGGCATCAGAAGGAGCACAGATGGGTTCTAATTAGTAAAATTTGACACTCCCTTTCGCTCTATTCAGTGCAGGAGAAGTCATTTGATGAAATTTCACATTCAAAAAGATACTGTATTCCTCGAGGGGCAAGGTAGAAGAAGTTTATAACAGTACACTCACATTTTTTCAGCCAGGTTTGAGCCTCATGTTATTATAATTATAAAGTCTTATATAAAGACTTAAGTCAGCTTTTGAGGGTTTCTTTGAAACAACTGATGACACTTAGCTCGACCTGGGTATTAAAATTAACTAGGTATAAATCCAGATTCCAGGAAATTAGGTACCTCTGAGAGATTCGTAATGAAAACCTGGGATACCAACACACTGGTTACAATCACTAGACTAGATAATACAAAAATAACGAGATGAAATAAGTGTTCTGGTTGAAAATATCTTGCCAATAAATAGCCTCATTCCTTAGTATTCTTTCCTACTGTAATGAGTTCGTCAAGTGGACTATACGAACAATACAATCTTTATCTAAAACAAACTAACTGCGTAACGATTCCTCCGCGCCGGAATAGGGAATAGTAAGTTATGCGATGTGTGCTGGAGTGGGGTTAATCGCACGCTAGTGACACTACAACGAGAACTACAGAAGGCGTAAGAACAAGGCAAGGCAGGTGGGATAATAAGTGTCTTTATTAAACCTACGTAATCAAACCAACAGAAAAAGAGAATAAATTGTAGAGATACCATCCGATGATATACGCTCTACCATAGCCTCTCTTTTCGGACCGGATTAGCTCCTTACTAGCCCGAATACTTGGCAGGTATCTCTCTACAACTGTGCTATCATCTGCTTACTCATAGATACCGGGCATCAGCAGATCGTTAATATGCAGCAGGAAAAGAGTTGCAGAGAGAACTGATCCCTGAGGAACTCCGGCATTAGTCGTCATGGGCTTAATGAGCATCCATCGACAACAACTCGGTGCTTTATGCAAGACAGGTTGGTGAAGTTCAAGTTTCCTCACAGTGTTTTTCTCCTCTAAATCATAGACAAAACGAGAACAAGTTTTGCTAATAGCATATATGTTAGTGATCTTAAATCGCTTCTAGTGGGCGTAAAGTACGTCTCCAGTCACAAGTAAGACGCCAAAATTTGCTCTAGGAAATGGATATTCTGCATTCTCCTCTTACTTGACAAACACGCGTGTGTGAAAGTATATGTATTCTACAAGTTAATGTTGTACATGTGTGTGTGCACAGTAAGTTAATGTTACGATGGCTATCAGGTCGGGCTCCGAGCGATCGTCTTTTGTTAGCCGCCATCACGAAGTGGCGTGTTCTTAACGAATCGCTTTTATTTTGTATGGAAATGCGAACTTGGAGCTATGGGTTATTGGTTTTTGGGCTTTTGATTATCTTTTGAGGAATCGAATGTAGGTTTCAGTTTTGAAAGGCTTTTGAGGTATCTCTTAAACTGATTTGTATCATCATCATTTCAGACCAAAAACGTCCACTGTTGGACATAAGTCTCCACCAAGTGTCGCCATAACGACCCACGACCCCTACTAAGTTATCGGTCCATTTTTTGGGAGGCCTCCACCATGTGCTCCACCGTGTCCTCCGGGCGATTCACTACTATTCATAGGTGAGATTTATCCGAACATGTCTGCCGCAAGTCAGATGGACTGTGGTTTATCATTTTTTTTTTTATTCTTGATAGGTTCGCGCTTGACCACTATCTCACCTGATGGAAAGCGATGATGCGGTCGACGATGGAGCGCGCTTACCTAGAAGTAACCTATTCACTCTTGACTTAAAGATTCCCGGGTTGGAGCCATCAGGAAAAACAGATTCCGGCAAGGAATTCCACTCCTTAGCTGTACGCACTATGAATGTGTTCCCAAAACGTTTTGTGCGTATAGGTGGGATGTCCACCATGTACCGGTGGCGCATCGCCGTACGCCTGGTGGTCCGATGATGGAACGGGCTAGGCGGAATTAGGTTATGCAATTCCGACGCAAACTCCTGGAATGCAACCGGTAGAAAACCGACAGGCTAGCAACTCTGCGTCGATGCTCAAGACTTTGAAGCCTCGACTCAACGAGTGCATCATTGCCAATGATCCTCTTGGCTCGCCTCTCAATTGCTTCAAGTGCATCAAGCTGGTATCGGGCAGATCCGTCCCAAAGATGAGAGCAGTACTCCATACACGATCGAACTTGCGCTTGATAAAGTTTGAGCAGCTGTTCCGGCGTGAAGTACCGTCTGACCTTCGCGAGGATTCCCAGCTTTTTTGCTGCCAGTTGAGCCTTTGTTTCGATGTATGGCCCAAAGTTGAGTGTTGACGTCAGCGTAAAACCAAGGAGATCAAGATGGTCAGTTATCGGCACGGTTACGCCCCGGAAAGTTGGCAAGGCAAGGCTGAATTGGCTCCTTTTAGCGGAAAATAGACACGCCTGGGTTTTAGCAGCATTGAACTTGATCAATTTGGCATCGCCCCATTCAGAGACTGCCTCCAAGGACAAGTTCAAGCGCTCGACCATAGCCTCTCGGAGAGACCGGATCTGTGACCCACTAGCTTGCGCGCTGGATATGTAACTCTCAGCAACAGTGCTGTCGTCTGCATACCCAAAGGTACCGGGCTTAAGCAGATCATTTATGTGCAGCAAGAACAATGTTGCCGAGAGCACTGACCCCTGAGGGACCCCGGCATTAATGGCCAGTTGACCGAACGAGCAACCATCGATGACCACTCGGATGGACCGGTCACTCAGGAAGTCTGCAATCCAAGCACACAAACCAGCAGGTAAACCGAAAGAAGGAAGCATACTAATAAGGCTTTCGTGCCAGACTCTATCAAAAGCCTTCGAGATATCGAGGGAGACGGCAAGCGCTTCTCCGTGTTTCTCGATGGCCTCACTCCAGATGTGGATGGTACTCGTATACGCTAGAAGATCACCAGTTGACCGATTTCGGCGAAAGCCGTATTGTCGGTCACTTAGGATGTTATTAGCTTCTAGGTATGCCAGGAGCTTAGTGTTGAGTACACGTTCCAAAGTCTTCAAACAGTAACAACAGATTAACTTACTCTTACCGGAGGCACTAGCCCGCAATGGCTGAAGACAGACGTGTGTGGAAAAGGGAGAGGTAGGCCTTTGCTCATTAGAAGTCTGACACGTCCTCCCGCTACACTTTAAAGAGGGGAAAGTCACTGGACGATTTCCCAACTCAAAAAAGGCTCTCCTGTAACACCTATAACAATCACCGGCATATATTTGACTCCACACATGGCCAAGCAGTAAATCCCGAACTTAGCTACGTTATGTTCTCACAAACGAGCTACCAACCTAACGCGCACTCATAACAACCTTACGCCAGTCGTACCAACGTCACGGCACTAAAACATGTTTATTTTCATTAAACCGAGCGGAGGAATAAAGAAGTTTTTACCTCTTGTGTCGTTTTGAGTTACGTCATGTGAACTTGAGGAGTTTGGTATTTCCAGTAACATTGGTAAAATATTTAGGAGCTCCCAACATTTCATAAATATAATATGTAGATTTTAAGTAATTGTAAAAATACGATCTACTGAACTTTTGCTTCATATTTTTGACTTACCAGTAATATTTAGTAGGTACCTGGTCTACCACCATTTTTGTCTTAGGAAGACCATTCATAATTTCATTAGTGTCACATGTTTTCCCAATTAATCAATAGGCATAGTCCTATCTTAGCGACTAATTTTCTCTTCATATACTTAGTCTATGTTTTGGGGAAACCGTGAGATTATTATCGACTTTCACATGAGTGAAGCCGCTGGTAAAAGCTAGCAATACTATATTTCCAAAAAACATAAGTACAAAAGAAAAATCTTTTATTTCCACATCCCTGAAAACTAAGAAGGATTTACTTTTTATAACCCGCCCGAATTACGGAGCACACACTCACGACTGTCGCTTAACAACAATAGTGCTTCGCAATTCCGTTGGCTTATAGCGCGTCCGAAAATAAGCCGGTATTAAATGTGGTTTATGTTAATACCTAGTTACCGCTGGGATAGTGCCAGTTGACCTGTGGAAGCGACGCTATGCGAAACAATAACGGTAGTATCCATAAAATACAAAAACATCACTAAAAACAAAGCCGAAGTAAAATTGACCATGCTACAAGAAGTGTAAACCCTAAGAATTAAGAGCCTCTAACCTGACATACATTTTCACTGTTTTTCATACAACCGCTCTTACGCGATTATGACGTTAAAACACATTTTTCATTAGATATTTTTGAAACACAGATAATATCTTGTGGATATTATCTAGGATTCTATTGAAATCAATTTATAAATTTGTGTAAAACTAATCCAGTAAAGACCTCTGAAAATCTACTATCTTGCATGAACTTTTTGATTGCTCATAATGTACTCAAAAATTAAAAAAGTCTAAAAAATTTAACAACCAAGATCCTAAATGACGAATTTTATTTTCCAATACTTTTACATTAAAAAAAATACTGGTCAAGTGCGAGTGGGACTCGCGCCCTGAGGGTTCCGTACAAACTTACCTATGTATAGAGTTAAAATCCTGATTGGAGTGTCGAAGTTCTTTACAAAATGCAAAAAAAAAATGTGACGTAACAACAAATTTTCTGTTTCCATATTTATTCCTATACCTACTTGTGTTATAAGACCTTGCTTTATGCAAAATTTCAGGATTCTGGGTAAACAGGAAGTACTCTAGAATTTTAGTTCCCTTGAGTGTCGAAATAGAGACAGACGGACAGACAAACAGACAGACAGACGGACAACAAAGTGCAAAAGCTATAAGGGTTCCATTTTTTCTTTTGAGGTACGGAACCTTAAAAAAGGTAAATATGGAAAAGATATGCAAATGAATCCTAGATACAATATAAATATAATATACACCCCTATTTTTTAACAGAGATTGGTTTAAATTGTATACACAATTTAATAAACCAATCTCTGTTGAGACCCCGTGATCGAATTTTGGTCGGGAAGATTATAGCTTGGTATATCTTTATCGCTGTGTTCCATAAGAGGAATACGTCCTAACAGAACGTGCGGCAGAATCAAATGAAATTGTTAATTCAATAGTGGCGAGTCTACGGAGATTATAGTTACTGCATATCATTTGAATGTTCAGCAGGCAGTGGGGGAGGAGGGGGCTAAGTGGACGATAAAGATAATAGCTAAAGCTTTAGAGGAAATGAGTGAAAACTTTGGAATTAGGATAAAGGAAGTTTTTTTTCTGATGATGTTTGAAAGGGTACTGATGGTGTATAACTTAAGTATGGAATGGTTTTTAGTTTTTTATCTACTTTTTGAAACTATAGCTTTACCCGCACGGGGCTATTTTTGGCCACCGTAAGCGCGGGTATGTGGACGACAAGCAATAAGTAGCTCGTCGTCCGCCCGTCCGGCTAAGACCAGGCCCGGGCGTGTTAAAATGTCAGGCGTGCGAGTGGGAAAGAGGGATGGAACTATACACCCTATATAGCTCCATCCCTTTAACAGTTCAGTGTAGATCGTCAAATGCATCGTGTTAAAAGCCCCAGTCGACAGCGCATAGCGTTCCACGTACACCTCAAAGAGACGTCAGCAAAACTGTAGTGGCCCAGCAGGTCCGATGCCTGCTAAGGCTGTGGAAACACAGACATAGACACAAATGGGTTTTAGTCAGTCAAAGTCTGACACGCCCCCTCGTTCCACCCTAGAATGGGAGCATTCATTTCATGATTTCCCACCTCAAAAAAGGGTGGTTATTTACGTCCTTCTATAGAAATCAAATTTTGAGTATCTCTATACCATTCACCAAAATCTATTTGTTCGTTCTAACTGGAAATGATATTCAGTGAAACAAAAGAATAGACGTTTGAAAATGGAACACATTATTGTTTTCTTTTTTTGTAATCAGCCAGCCGCTTTGTAATTGTGAATGTGAATACACAAAGAGTTACCACTACTAGGTAATACAATTTACATTCCTATCCTAGCACTTTACCAGTGATATTGTCGAGAATGTTTTCATAAAATCTTTAACTCCCCTTAAACCGTATTTTGAGGGTAATTTTGAAAAAACTAATAATCAGCGATAAGACCGCCTTTGTACCCATAGATTTAAGTTAGTGTAAAAGTTTTGTTACTAATTTGGTGTACAATAAAGTTTATTCTATTCTAATTACAGTGTTTATTATTTTGATTAGAATTTGTGCCAAGTTTCAAGTTTATTAACCCAAGAAATAAGAATTCTCCATACAATGTTTAAAACTCCGAAAATCGTTTTACAGCTCTAGTTTTGAATAACAAATAATGAAAACCTTTTTTATTTACTTATATAACTCTTTGTGCTAAGTTTCAAGCCAAGTCTCAAGGAATAATATTTTGCATACAAATGAATTTACCCCTGTTCAAAAACCCCTTCTTAGTGCTCGCCTACGTCATTAAAGGAAGTCTTGTGCAAATTTTCATATACCTAGGTTTTTTTTTTGTAGGTGGGAAAATCATCCAATGATATCCCTCGCTCTTGGGCGAGTGAGACTTTTACTGACTAAAAACCCTGTTCCTTCTTTGCCTTCGTCCCAGGGCCGAGTTTTCCTTTCAGAAACAAACCCTTGGCTCCTACGGTTAGCTGACATCTTCTATGTTCCTAGGTAGTCCCCGTAGTTTCGGCTATGCATTGATATGTGTGTCAGTCAGTCATCTAGTCCTTTTATATATTTAGATGAATCCTTTTAATATAGAAATTGTAATTTCTCAAGCGTGTACTCAATAGTAATACTTGGAAATGATAATAAAGTAGAAAGTAGTTCACACAATCAGTTTTTATTAAGCATGACATAGTCAGAGAAAAAGCTATTCATTATTCTGAACATAATTTTAAATTAAAACAAATGTTAAATTCGTCGTTTAATTTTAGATGCTATATGAATGCTATGTTATTTAGAACAAATAAATGTACCTATTTGATTTAACTAGTCTTTTGATAGCTACTGTAAAAAAATCGGTTTTATTTAGAAGGTTCTATTCCTAGTTCATTGTTTTTAAAATAAAAATAAAGTCCTCATATAGAAAATTTGTCTGTCTACAGTATTTAATGTACTATCCGGAGGGACAGTACGTTGCATACGATCCCACGTATGCAACGTATGTATGTTTTATTTCTATAATGCAAAAGAAGGTTATTAATTAAATGTCACGGAAAAGTATGCGTTTCGAACCGACATACTATCGAAGTAATAAATTACTGATATAATGAGCACTCGCTGTAGGGTTTTTCGCAACAGGATTTTTCGCACTAACGTTACATCGCACCAATAAAGCATCGATAAAAATCGAATCATCAAGTATCGAAATCAAGAAGGGAACCCAATTTCAAACCATCTAGGGACCCACTCAAATATACACACAAAATTTTATCCAAATCGGTCAAGCCATTTAGGAGGAGTTAAGTGACAAACACACGTACAGAAGAATTATATACAAATAATATAAGGATGATCCCAACACTGTTCAGCAAGCTGTGAATACTACAGTCTGAAACGAATATTGTTATGCAAATGCAAGAGTAGACACCAAATATTCACATCGCTGTAAAGGCTGGTCACACTTTCTCCACTCCATTCTCTAAATGACAACCGACACTAACACATTGAACACCCGCCCGTCTACTAGCAACACTCGCGTAGATTTATTTCGATGTTCAATAAAAGCGAGGTCTCCATCTGTCGCATTACAGGGTTCCCTTCGAGCGCCCGTTTAGCCGTCGCGACCGATTCTCCTTCAAGCAAATAAGGGTAGCTTCGATTGTAACAGATCTGCTAAATCAGATGTAAATACCGAGATATTTTACTAGTCGTCTGTGATGTGTTTGCATTGCAAATTGTGGAAGATTTACTAGAATTTTATTCAATTACGTTCTATTCTTCAAAATGCAAAATGGGTTGAAAGAGGTTTCAATAGTACTTATACGAGGCCGGCTTGTACTAAGTGGGTCATGCAACAATTACAAGGGCTCGTGTTCAGGGATTGTTCTTTATAAGTATTACTTTAATAATGTAGTGATCATATGGATTGGATACACAAATCAAATAGAAAAGTAGTGCAGATAGTACCTCCACTGCCTGACAATCTGTAAATCTGCAGGACACCCGCAGAAACTGAGATATCATAGGATGTAAGTTGCGGTTCATGATTTTCGGTAAACTCTACGAAGAAATAAGTACGCGGATGTAGTGAACGCTTCGTCTCAATGGTCACGATTTTGTGAGTTCACAAGCTGCGCTTGACCATCGTTATGTTGTGACCTCGGTTGGGCAGCAATACACAAACCCTTTTTTTTAAATTTATTGTTAGTATATTAGTTTTTAATTTTAGTTCTTATATTGTGATGACAATTTCCAGTTTTAAACCTAATTGTAATTATAATCATTAATTAATAAGACCAAATGTAAATGCTGTGCATACCTGTAAGTGACTTTTTTACACAGGATACCCTCGTAAATATGTTATAGTCAATGTTTAGTAAATAAGTCGTTGGTATGCCTATATAAATAAATAAATAAAATAAATAAATAAACCCGTTAGAAAATAGTATTTTTATAAAAATGAATCTGCTTTGATCGACAAAGCCGATCAGCGAACAGTAGTCAAATTAAATATTTCAATATTGTTTTCAGATATGATTTAAGTACTATGAACAATGTCACCATTCAACATGAAATATTCTAATAATATTATCATAAAAAAATGATGTAATGACGTGACCACACTCATAAAATTCGCTGTCCTGAAGAAAGCATTCTACCAGGGGATAGTGGTAGCTGGATCTATCCTTGTCTCATTTTTTAGGGTTCCGTACCTCGAGAGGAAAAAACCGAACCTTTATAGGATAATTTTTCTGTCCGTCTGTATGTCTGTCTGTCAAGACCCTTTATTTCGGAAACGCGTGGAGGTATCGAGTTGAAATTAAAGCCATATACTCAAATCTACGGTCCCTTGAAGCTGAAAAAAAAATCAAACTTCTAAGTTAACGAAAAAAAAGATACTCTCAAGGGAATCAAAATTCATAGGGTACCTACTTTCCGTTGACCTAGAATCCTGAAATTTGGCATAAAGCTAGTTCTTACAGCATATATAAAAAATAAATCTGAAAACCGTAAATTTGTTGTTACGTCACAAAAATAAAATTGAACTACAAGTAGGTAAGTTTGTACGGAACCCTCAGTGCGCGAGTCCGATTCGCACTTGTCCAGTTTTTTGTAGTAGTTCGCACTATAGAAAAACATAATTCAAAATTAAATCAAACCGCAACAATCAACGCGAGCAGTCTCTCGTACATTAAAGACAAGGATGATACACGTCCATAAATGTAGTTAACCCATGGAGTATGTATTTGTATACGCTTACGACAAGCGAACTACCAGCGCACGTTATCCAGTTAAAGTTCGGTATCCCGATCATGGAGCATAATCTGAATTTAACACCATCAAAGCTGTGTAACGAGTCTCGGCTCAAATTCTGTAAAGTAATATCACCAAGGCAAACTCATAAGGGTTGTGGCGATGACGAAACTGTTTATACTACGCTCGCCACTAATTCCTCACAGTTATCCTTTCCAATTCAAGGGTGTGTAGTTTTCTGTGCGTGTATGCTTCGTAAAGACCATAAATAAGTCGCATGGATCACACTAAAGATAGATCAGAGGGATCAGTGTCTATACTGATACTCTTCCTCGTTCCACCCAGACCGGGAGGAACAATTGTCAATCCGCAAATATATTTTTTTAAATACCTTTTGTTTTTTTTAGTGTAGTGAGTGTCAGTGTGGATACTGATCTAGGTAAACGCGCCCCCACAGAGTAGGTACACTATTAACTAATCGATTAACGTCGTAGTTTTAAATAGTGAAACTTTCTCTCATTGATATTCCGACCAGCCCGAGTACCTATCACGCTCAGTTCATTCAATAATTTATACCGGAACTGAAACTATTATAAGTTCTTTATAGATGAGAGAATTTTTCTTTAATCATAAAATATATTTCTTATTAAAATAACTTATTAGCTGATGCCAGTGGATTCTAAGGGAACATACTCCCGGGGTAAACAGTCCATCCTATATGCTATTCCAGGATATGGTCTACTCGTGTATCAAATTTCATACAAATCCGTTCAGCCGTTTAAGCGTGAAGGCGTACCTAAGGCCCCTCGTCCACGGCGACTTTTTGTAGCGATGCTGTCACGCGTTCCGTAAACGCACGACAGCAAAGCTACTAACGCGCGTTATTCGCATTTACAACGCGCTGCAGAAACGATGCTAACTCGCTACTAATGCGCTACAGCATCACAACTGTATCGATGCAAACGCGCGACCGTGTCGGACGATATCGGGGAGAGAACGGTGGCGCGTAAGTGAAACATTCTTCATACTTACAAAAAAAATTGTGTTGTTTCTGAATTGCGTTTACATCGCAACAGAAGCGCGATAGTATCGCGTTTGTATCGCGATTTATAATCGTGGTGTGGGCGAGGGCAAACAGCTAGCGATCACATCGCGACTGTACCGATGCGAACGCCCGACAGTATCGCTACTGCATCGCTACAAAAAGTCGCCGGAGGCGAGGGCCCACACACTCACAAACTTTCGCTTTTATAATAATTATTACTAGTGCGAAGTGTGATACTCACCCAGTACTAGAAATCACACAGTGAATTAAGTTTTATACGCTTTAAATAACTTTGTACAATCCTTCTCTCTATATCTGTAACCATAAGTACTAACTTCCACACTCCTTCGTGTGCATCAATAAGATTATAAAGGAGTACGTACTGAGTTTCCTCTTCACTACAATTATGTCACCTTATGAAACTCATCGATATTCATTATTCCGCTCATCGCTGAAACTTGGCAGCTGCAGTATGCACGTCGAGCTGGCAACGTCGCACGCGCGATGTTTGACAACGCCGCATTTGCATGCGCCGCGCGCGCTCTACAAATTCAGTGGAGACGTGTCTTTTCTCTGTCAAACGCCTTCAGCTTTGATTTAAACTTAGATTACTGCACGGAAATATGGAGGATACTTGCTCAGAGGAATGCTGAGGAAGTGGGAGGTCTTGTGGAGGAGTATAAAGTATTAGGAAATGATAGAAGAGTCGCTTTACTGTAATTCTAAGTTCAAGCCCTGGGCTCTAGACAAAGATACATCTATTACAGAGATTGTATTATTACAGGGATAATAATTTTCAAACATTCAAAATAAAAAAATACATTATTAATTTATGGGATTTAGCCTACGTTCAAATATATCATCATGGTAGATATCCTACCCATACGCACAAAGCGTTTTAAGAACACATTTATTATGTGTACAGCCAAGGAGTGGAATTCCTTGCCGGAGTCTGTGTTTCCTGATAGCTACAACCTAGGGGTCTTTAAGTCAAGAATGAATAGGCTACTTCTAGGCAAGCGTGCTCCATCGTCGACCACATCATCGCTTACCATCAGGTGAGATGGTGGTCAAACGCGAGCCTATCATTGATAATAATTTAAAAAAAAATAACTTCTACAAATAGGGTGTTGTTTTTACTGACTAAAACCTTCCCCAAGAAATGGTTTTACAGATCTGAACAATTGATTTTTTTTTCCATAAATATCACATAATGCTATCTAGTCCCAAACTAACGAGAGCGTGCACTATGAGTACTAGACAACTGATAAACATATTTATATCTATATATTTCTAAATACGTACACACACAGTTACACCCAGACACAGAATAAATGATCGTGCTCATCACACAAACATTTTTCATGGGTATGAATCGAAACCACGACGTCCGGTATAGCAGTCAGGGCCACTTACCACTAGACTAACAAGCCAGTCACATTAAAGTTAGATTATACTTGAAAACCATTATATCAAAATCATGTATAATTGTATGTAGTGCATTACATCATCGAGTTAATTTGCCCGAAGCCGCAGCCCACACACACACACACAGGGTCGACAGACAGGCACGCAAGTGTACGCGGCCAATATGAATGAGGTTTACGATGTCAATGGTGCGTGCAGTGACATAGGGAGTATAAATTAGACAAGGTTTATTGTTGCAAGCATTTGGACGCTTTAAAAACAATCTGGCTAAATGGGGCTTCCTCGATTCATCTCTAACACACGACATGCGTCACATGCTATACTGCCCATCCTGCACAACCAACGACATTTTTCAGGATTTATGCGACGCCAATAACAGAGCTATACAGGTTGCCAAACACGGGTCAGATGACCTATAAAATATTGGTATTTAGTTGTATAAGATTAGACTGGAAGCTACTGGCTGCAAGATACTGATAATTAGTTTTTTTTGGGTTCCATATCTCAAAAGGAAAAAACGGAACCCTTATAGGATCACTTTAAATTTGTTGTCCGTCCGTCTGTCTATCAAGATCCTTTATTTCGGGAACGCGTGCAGGTATCGAGTTGAAATTAAAATCATATACTCAGGTCTGCGGTTCCTTGAAGCTGTGAAAAAATCAAACATGTAAGTTAACGAAAATATAGATACGGCCGTTTGTGTTGCAAAAAACGTATATTTCGACACTCTCAAGGGAATCAAAATTCATAGAGTTCCCGTTGTCCTAAATTCCTGAAATTTGGCATGACGAATTTTGCATGAAAGGTCTCATAGCACAAGTATAGGAAAAAATCTGAAAACTGCAAATTTGTAGTTACGTCGATTCGTAAAAATCTTTGATACTCGATTCGGAAATTGAACTGTTTTCATTGGTTTTGTACGGAACCCTCAGTGCGCGTGTCCGACTCGCACATGCCCGGTTTTTTTTATTATGGGTAGGCTTGCGTTTGACCATTATCTCACCTGATGGTATGCGATGTTGTGGCCGCCGATGGAGCCCGCTTGCCTAGAAGCAACCTATTCATTCTTGACTTATATACCCCTAGGTTAACTATTAGGAAACACATACTCCGGCAGAGAATGCCACTCCTTAGCTGTACGCATAATGAATATGTTCCCAAAACACTTTGTGCACTTTGTGTTGTGTTTGTTTTAACGCGTTTAGTATTATTCAGACAGAAGCGATGACGATAGCAATGTTTTTTTTTTTATTTAAGAAGTTTTGCCCCACACTAAGAATTGCTTTTGTATTGTGGGTGCGTTATAAACATGTAATTATTATATGTGTAACTGTAGGCCACACGGGTTCGATTTCTGCACTGAAAAAAATATGTCTTCTTTTCAGTGCAGAAATCGAACTCGTAGTGAAGTAGCCATTTGCCCAACCACTGCTCCAACCGTATTGTCTGGCCGTGAACGTCACGTCATACTACAAATTACTCGCCACCGCTACTGTCTCTATTTAACTAACTACATATAAACACATACATATTTGACGTATCTAAGATAGACTAGAACAAAATTCTCCTATTGCATTTAGGTTTTTTCTTAGGCATAAATGTACGTTTTACTCAACTTATTTATTCAATACTTTTTGTGTTCTCATAATGTCCCACAGCTTTTATGTTCTAAAACATTGTGAATAACATTACCAGCTGTACCTATTATATTTGCACATGAAACTTTGTCCTATTCATACCCTAAAGCACATTAAGTAATCCCCTATTTCCAAGTTAATACAATTATAAAGGGGTCTGCATCCAGCAGACAGACGTTTACAGGGTCTGACAGACCCCTTGACGCAGAATAACAGTGTTGAATTGTAATATTGATTGTGACGCCATTCTCTATGGGACACATCAGCACCCCATGCACGAAAACCAAGCAAAATTATACAGTCGGGTAGCCAACGATTTTTAAATATAAATCGCTATTTTAAACCTTAAAAATGACGCAATTTGTAACACCAAGACCTTTGGATCTTTTTGTAAAATGAAGCTAAAATGTCAAAGCAACTTTATAAATAGGTCAATCGTTTCAAGTTTAAACGAAGTACACAAAATTTACAGAAAGTTGAAACCAAATGTCAAGGCAAGGTTGTTTCCTTCAAGTAAAATAAGTGAATTAATTTGTATCAAGAATAATAATTAAGGTTACTGTGTAAAACTGAAATTAATATTAATATTTTCATGCCAATACTCCTGAAAGGGTAGGCAGGATCTTATTATTCGCTGAATATAATATATGTATTTATATTTTAATCCAAGTGGGTAAACTTTGTTATTGCAGCCCAGGTGGAGTACACACCCGGGGCTCTACCATGAGCTCGTAACGCGATTCATTTGACGACCCAAACTGAACTGTTAGAGTGATGGAGATAGCTGTAGTGTGTAAAGCTCCATCCCTCTTTCTTGTGCGCATGACTGACATTTAAACACGTCATGGTAAGGCCCCCGAACCGAAAGCCAGGCCGTTATATAGTCTAGGGACTACGATGACAAATATCCACATGCGTCAAACGTTTTTCAACATACAAAAAAATATTTAATATATAATAAATAAATAATAATAATATTTATTTTATATAAAATTACACATTACACACATTTTAATCAAAATATAATGACTTTATGGCGCGTAGACCTTTTTCCTGCTCTTTGATTGTTTTAGCTCAACAATTTACGGGCAAAATGAGTCAGTTGTTCAGTAAGTGTGCCATCATCAAACACAAACACACTCTCCAGATTTCTATTTGAATATTCAAATGAAAATTAAACCATCCCACCCATACGTAAAAAACGCTTTGAGAACACATTGAGTGTGCGTATAATTATGGAGTGGAATTCCCGGCCAAAGTCTGTATCTTTTAGTCAAGACTGAATCGTTACCTTCTAGGCAAACGTGCTCCAACGTCAGCCACATCATCGCTTACCATCAGATGAGATAGAATTTAAAAAAATACATATAAAATTCTGTAAAACCTACACAAGAAAGAAACAATGCTATCTTCAAGTCGTTTCAATTTAGCTCAAGAACAAAGAGGCCTTTTCATTCAGATTGTGAGGACTCCAAACAAGAATTACTTTCCGTTTGTTTGTGCACAACAAGAGCTTTACAGTTTGGACTGAAAGTGGCACTGGATGGCGCTGGATGGCGTGGAGAGGCGCAAAATGGCAGGCGTTGGCCAGATTATTGTTGGTACGTACTTTGAGCCCTCTCGAATCAATCAGAAACCACAATAGGAATGCTTTTTGTACGTGGGATATTATCAAATAACTTCTCCTGCTATTGATGGCTTTGTACTGACTAAAATCCACAGTGTTCCTTCAGTCACTCTTTTTGCGAGGGCCACAGTAACTCTTTCGAACGACCTACAGCCCTGAATGGCGTCAGTCCTAACTGGACAATTTGGCTGATAAGGCGCGCGTGGGCCACATCAAGACACCGACCCGGGCTTGGTCTTTACCAGTCATCGCTTGCCGTCCGCAAACCCGTACCTACGGTGGCTGGGTCAAAAAATTTCATCCGTTTAGAAGCTACGATGCCACATACAGACACCAACTTACGAATACACAGGCACAGAATACGCTCACGTCAATATTAAGGTTATAATACCTCACTTTTCGGTCGCGCAGTACACATTATTTTAACCTTTTGACGTGCGTAATTAGAGACACAATAGTAAGACAATGGCTTGCGGGCGCCGGCTACCGCCTGAGCGTTAATGAATTAAGATGGCACGGTTAGCACAGTGGTTGAGTGATTAGCCAATCACTCAACCACTGCTGCGTTACGTCTCGGGTTCAATTCTCGCAATAAACAAATATTTGTTAAGTCTAGATTGTTCCAGATCTGCACCCACAATCCAGGAGTAATTCCTAGTGTGGGGCAAAGGTTAAAAAAAAAGTAAAAAACTTGGTATGCTATGGAAATAAAAAGGGATTCGCCATACTTACACACGCTACAATCTCCTTTTCAGCCTTCAAAAACCAGTGCTCCTTCCTCAACATAAGCAGCATCACGCCTCTTCCTCTTCAATAAATAACGATGACGCCTATCCATTTGCTCATCGTAAATCTATTGTTTTAGTACAATATCCCCAAATCCAATCGCTACCCATTTCGTTTCATAATGAATTTAGTAAATCGACAAGATTCCTCACAAACCGGAGTTCTCGATAAACCTCAAGTTTACAGATTAATTATCTACCTGTCGGATTAAGTTCCTAAACCACTTTCAATTTCACAGTTTGGTAATTTTCGCTTGAAAGAAAAACTGGGCAAGTGCGAGTCGGACTCGCGCATTAAGGGTTCCGTACAAACTTACCTACATATGTGAATAGTTCAATTCCCGAATGAACTCTCGAAGATTTTTGAATCGTAAATTTTTTTTGTGACGTAACAAATTTTCTGTTTTCAGATTTATTCCTATGTCTATGGCCTTGTTATTATGCCAAATTTCTGGATTCTGAGTCAACGGGAAGTACCCTATGAATTTTGATTCCTTTGAGAGTGTCAAAATGCACGTTTTTATGCAACATAAACGGCCGTTTTTTTTTTTCGTTAACTTAGAAGTTTGATTTTCAAGGGACTGCAGACCTTAGTATTGTGGTCACGCGTTTCCGAGATAAAGGGTCTTGACAGACAAAAAGAAAGACAGATAGACGGACGGACAACAAAGTGATCCTATAAGGGATCCGTTTTTTCCTTTTGAGGTACGGAACCCTTAAAATAGAGGTTTAATAGTAGATTATGTGACTAGGGGATAAAGCAGTGTCTTTAAGTCGCGGGCGGCATGTTGAATTCCGAACGAAACGAAGGTTGCTAATTTTAATCCCGAACGTCAGTGAGGGATTTATATAATTAACTCCCGAGCACTGCGAGGGAGTTAATAAAGAAACCTGAGTGAAGTGAGGAATTCAAGCCGCCCTAGACAAAGACAGCTTTATCCCCGTGTTGGATACTCTACTTTTTACACCATCTGTGAGATAATTAAAAGATAATTTAGTAAAACAAATCATATAATAGAGAAATATAAGTATTATTTACGAGTTAATCTTAACCATCACTCAAAATGTTTTGAAATTTGAAACAAACAAAATTCACTACTCAAAGATTCTATACTTAGTAAATTTTCTATAAGGCCCTCTTGTTCATTACTTTTTTTAGAAACTTTTGTATTGTTTTTTTTTTGTTAGTGGCCAGTTTGAAATTTGAATAAACTTGTTTGATGCACTACATTTTAATTCACATAATGCTGACGGTTTTTCACGTTCCAAATTCAAATCTCATTATTCCCTAGGGATCGCCCATACTGCATTATCTCCCTAGGGACATAATGACTTGCTTTAAGTGATGGTTGTATGACGTATAAAAGGGCATTATCGAGCAGGTGGTGTAAAAACATTATTTCACCATTTAAACAGAAGAGGTACGACAGCAGAAATAACAAACTACAAGTATCAAGTGGGACCATACCATGACGTGTTTAAATGTCAGTCATGCGAGCGAGAAAGAGGGATGGAGCTATAAAAAAATCGGCCTCTCTTTACAACATTTTAAACTTGATTGTACAGTTTGTGTGGAGAGACCGATTTTTTTTTTCGTTTTCTGAAAAATATGTTTTGGCAGGTTGTTCAGTTTTGTCTACTGAGTAAGCCTTTAAAGTTTGCGGAGATTACACCCTGTATAGCTCCATCCTTTTAACAGTTTAGTTGTTGAAATACGAAATGCTTGGGGCATAGATTTTGAGTTTTCTCATTGGCATCATCAAAGAACTAGTCCACTAAAAAATTGTAGAGCATCAAATTTGCAACAGTTTATGTTCCAAATTATGATTCTTGATAGCATATTATAAGCATAGCATCATCTGCCTCGTCTCTTGGTTAGGGAACGGGTCGTAATCCACCACGCGGGCCCAGTGCAGGTTGATGGATGTCACATAATATCTTCTAATTTTTAGTTCTTGGACACGGTTTCTTCACGATGTTTTCCTTCATTTTGAGAGCAGTGGTGATGAAATAAATTACACAAAGTAATGCGCCTGGCTGGGTTTGAACCCACGACCTACAAACTCGTAAGTCGGGGCCGTTACTACTGGCCCTGGGCCATCACTGCTCTCCATGAATCTTGATAATAGGTGTTAATATCATTAGAACTATAGAAACAAAGATAGTTCAAAAAACCGATTTTTGCGATCTTTGACCTGTAATAACTTACAACGCAAATATGAGATTTTATGAGATTTTTGACACAGCTTTTAGGATACTAAAAGGAAAGTGTATACGAGTTTACAACTTATTATTTTTCATTCCAAGGTGAACCCATTAATTGACTGGACTGAAGGAGCTGGAGCGAGCACGAGCAGTGGTGGCCCAGTGGCAACGGTCCCGACTTACGATTTGTAGGTCACGGGTTCAAACCCAGCTATGCGCATTACTTTGCGTAATTTATTTCATCACCATTGTTCTCAAAACGGTGAAGGAACATGTGAGTATGATATATGAGACCCGGTATGTCCTAGTACCAAATATTCGAAGACATATGACATCTACCAACCCGAACTGGGCCCGCGTGGTGGATAACGACCTATTCCCTCTCATAAAGAGGAGGACTGAGTCCAGCAGTGGGAACTAATAGGCTTAATAATAGGCCGATTATGCTTATATGCATAAACGAACTGGTGGAAGTAGACACAATTATTTCATTTTAATATCTGCACTAATATTATAAAGAGGTAGTTTCTTTTTATATTTTGTAGGAGGTAATCTCTGAAAGTACTGGTCCGATTGCTAAAATTTTTTCACCGATAGAAAGCTGATTTATTCCTGAGTGACATAGGCTATATTTTATGTACGGGAGCGAAGTCCCTAATGAGAGTTCTCCTTTCTTTTCTTGTTTCCTCCTCTTGATAAACTCAATCTTTTACATATCTCTTGTAACACACATTGAAGAAAAATATAATTACCCACCAATTTGAATACAAGAAATAGCAAGGGACATGTTATACGTAACCCAGTAGACAAGGATGGTTCAAGTCGTCAGTAACCAGATGTTGAGTCGAGTTGAGTAGAACTGAGCCGAGTTGAGTGCGGTAAGTAAACAAATTATTGAGTAATGGTACTCTCGTCTCGTCACCGCGATTCAGTAAACGAACATCAGTCTGAGAATACAATGATTATTGTTTTACTGGATGTGGTAGTCTATCGTGTTTGTGTTTCAAAGATCGTGATATTTTTCTATGTTTAATACAAATTGTAACTGTGTGATTTATCAATAAGTATTCATTCACTAATGATCAAGAAAATTGACAAAATTTTGTGCTAGACTGATTGAAACAACAAATAGATACAAATGAAAAGACACATAAATAAAGTTATTTATTTATTTACTTATTTGGATCTCCAACAAAGGTCACACAGTAGAAATCATTAGGCATGGGGTCCTGTAACGTGTGCTCCTTCAGTTACAGAAGACCACAGTATGCACATATAACTAGGTGAAAGATAGAAAATCTTAAAAATGCACAAAAAAATAGGATGACCTTAGTAGAGCTTCCGAAAGAGTAGATGTTAAACTGAACATGGACAAAACCAAAGTCATGGTAAATAACCATGTAGCACCCACTCCAATCAAGATCGGAGACTCTACACTCGAAGTTGTAGACGATTACGTTTCCCTGGGACAGACAATCCAGTTGGGTAGGTCTAACTTTGAGAAAGAGGTAAATCGTCGAATCTGATTCGGATGAGCAGCGTTCGGAAAGCTGCGCGGTATCTTCTCGTCCAACATACCACAGTGTTTCAAGATGAAAGTCTATGGCCAGTTCGTGTTGCCAGTGATGACATATGGCACTGAAACATAGTCGCTCACAATCGGCCTCATCTGAAGGCTTACAGTCACCCAAAGGGCAATGGAAAGGGCTACCCTCAGAGTTTCCTTGCGTGATCACATCAGGAATGAAGATATCCGCACGCAATAAAATCATAACTTATTGGAATAACAATCTCCAAAGCACATAAATTACGGCCTAAACAAGGCCACTTATTAATTAACAGTTCAACAGCCCTTCACAACGCATTCCTCCCCGGCCACGCACCAGAGCGCTCACCACAAACAATTCATCCTTAACACTTCCATTACCCACTAACCCTTCGAGCCGCAAAATTCTCTCGGTTTCAATTTTCCGTCTGATTTTTCGTCAATGAAAGCTGTCCTCCCCGCTACACTTCCCTCCCCCCCGGCGTCACCCGCGGGTCGCGATGATTCCCTCTTTGTGCGGCAGACAGTAGCTCCCGCAGACGTAATTGCTTCTATATACCAGTATAACACGCAAATTGAATTTCTACACAGAATGTTACTGGTTTTGGTGAATGGATTTAGATCCCGGTGGAGTACTGTATTTTTTTAGCGTAATCCTAGTATGTGGCTGGTAAAAAGGCTGGAAACCCGTTGGCAAATTGACACTGACATGACGGCACATCGCCAATCCAGTGTCCAATAGGATCTGTGCTAAGCTCTACCACTGAAGCCTATAAAATTTTATGATTCTGAATTTCAGACTTCAGTTATATATGCTGAAAGCATCGACTTATATTCTAGTACATAATTATCGATGGTTGAAAGTATTCCGTTATTTTCTAATATCTTTTCGCTACAATTACCTATAGAAAATATAAGTTTCTAATCTTTCACGTTACTATAATGTCTACATTTATCTCCCGATGATCGTTTACGGGGTTTAAGCACTTGTACTTAAACCCCCGTTGCGAACATTAATTGAACCCACAACAATCCGCATTACGACCACACAACCGTTAAACCCTGGTCTTTTAATTCTAATTATATTTAAGCTCATGTCAACATACATTTTAATTATTTATTATTACGTTACCCGTGTCGACAGGATACCCTTGTGCCATCTCGTCTTCCAAATATGGAGGGCTCTGCCGGCGCTGACGCTGATGCTTAAACAAGATTGTTTTTTTTTTATTTGCCTGACTAAAGAAAGGCGAGCTACACATGGCTCGCCGTCCGCAAGCCCATACCTACGGTGGCTGGAAATCGTCTTGAGACTCCGTTTCACGGAATCCTGCAACTCTGGCTAGCTGCCTACTCCAATGGGAAAAGATGTGAGCATTGTGCATATTATGTTTGAAATATTTTGGAAGTACCTATAGACCAGAGAGTAAAGTCCATACCTCCGTTGGAAAGGGAGGATCCTCCGGCCGGACGGGTGTTATGTCTGTTGGGCTACAGCCCGATAGATGATTTTCGGGCTGTTCTATAATACGTTCAAATCGCGCGGAGAACTTTAATTACGTGATGCAGGATTAGATCATATGTGACGCCATAGATGTCGCTACAGTAACATGGGCCTTTGACTGCGCATAATAAATTTTATCTGAGTGTAGCTATTTCTCAAAAAGACACGACAGCTAAATTAAAATGATTTTTAACGAAAGATTTACAGATCAGCTTTCTAAAGGTCAAGGGAAGCAGGGACAACTGACTGACGACGTGACGAGGGTTCGGTGTCATATCCACTCGGTGTCACCGATGTCACTCGATGACGCGGTCAGATGACGGTGACGCGAAGTGAAGGGTTATTGAATAACACGTAATGAAGTGGGTTGAGGGCTGGAAAAATGCGGGTTATTCGTAATGAAATGTCACTTGGAATCAAGTTTGATGGAGTTACCTCGAAAGTATCACTTCTATAACTTGTATTACTCAATGGTACAAAATATGTGATAGTATATCTGTGAGGTATCTGCGATGCGTCTAATTATGGAAATGAAAAAGACTTGGTCAAAAAATATTTGTTAGCGAAACTTCACGGACGATATCTAAACAATATTGAGTTCAGATATCGTCCGTGAAGTTTCGCTAGAACTTAAAAAAAAAAACTGGGCAAGTGTGAGTCGGACTCGCGCACTGTGGGTTCAATTCCCGAATGGAGTCTTGAGAATTTTTCTGAATCACAAAAAAGTTTTTACTTTTTTGTGACGCATCAACTAATTTACCGTTTTCCAATTTATTCCTATATCTGTGCTATAAGGCTTTGCTTTATACCAAATTTCAGGATTCTGAGTCAACGGGAAGTACCCTATGAATTTTGATTCCCGAACATAAAAAACCGTTTTTTTTTTCGTTAACATAGAAGTTTGATTTTTTCATAGATTCAAGGGACCGCAGACCTAAGTATATGATTTTAATTTCAACCTGATACCTCAACGCGTTCTCGAGATAAAAGGTCTTGACAGGCAGACAGACAGACGGACGGACAACAAAGTGACAAGGGTTCCGTTTTTTCCTTTTGAGGTACGGAACCCCAGAAATAGAATAATTATTCACACTACTATTATAAAGGTGAAACTTTGTCTGTATATGTATTTTTGTTACTCAAATAGCTAAACGGATTTAGATGAAATTTGGTACTAACATCCAAAAGTCCAAACTCAAGGTTTGCCAGCGTGCTATGAAACGCAGCTTACTATCTGTTAAATTATTAGACCACATTCGAAACACTACACTGCGCTCCAAAACGCAAATCATTGATGTGGCTCAAAAGGCTGCACAACTTAAATGGGACTGGGCAGGATATGTCTGCTGCATGTCATGAAAGCGAGAAACCGTGAGCGTTGGACAGAATGGAGGGAAGCCTTTGCCCAGCAGTGGGACAATACGGGCTAGCTATAATTGGTACATGGATATACCATGTCCTGAAATAGCACATAGATTTTTTTTATGCCGAGAGTGGGATCATCCTTTGAGATAATTTTCTGCGGCTAGGAGAAGCTAGTTAATCTATAAAATGATGTAAAAGCAATAGTTATAAATAACCTAGGTATCAAAAAAGTTTGAGGAAGAATATCTAAGGTCCGACTTCTATTTCTACTTAATACACTTTTATTTATTTATAAAAACTTCATGCAACATAAAGGTACAAAGGCGGACTTAATGCCTTAGGCATTCTCTACCAGTCAACCAAGATGTATTCAACACTTTGTATTACCCGAAATCGACACGTGGTCATAGCTTGAAGTACAAGCTTAAATTTTCATTTTTGTTCTCATGTGTAGATGTGACCGTAATATTGCAAATACCGTAAGTTTGTAACCCGGTCACATTGAAATCGATCACGTATGCGAAGTCTAACTGACTAATTTATTTCAATTAACACAAGCTCTGAAATCAAGTAATATAATTGATACTCCAAACAGTCTGCCTGCAGAGATTTTTCCCAAGTAAGTTGTTGTGAATTTCCAGTCAAACCGAATGCTACTAGTGTATTGCATGGAGCGACTACGATACCCCTTAGCGAGACCGGTTTCAGATTTTTCTTGCTTCTGATTCTCCGTAATGAATGTCAAAAATCTACGAAGGACAATTGGGACCAGCGGGTTAGCATGCTTTCACGGCTCACGGCGCTTGTGGTCGCCGTCCGGCCGTTTTTTAAGGACCGAGCCTGAGTCGTCGACAGCGCGTAGTGTTCCACGCACGCCTCAAAGTGAGGTCAGCACTAACGTAGAGGCCCAGGAGGGCCGATGCCTGCGTAGTTCTTTGGCAGTCGTTACAGGAGGTGAGAAAATCTATCAGTCTATTGCAAGGAGTATCGTGTTACTCAGTAACTGGGTTGTGGAGGTTTGATACGCGACTGCCTATCAGACCTCTCACCTCCACCAACCCAGTAACATGGAGCTTCTGCTCCATGTAAAATGCGGGTATTCAGTCGCATCTCGCTAGTTGGGAAAAGGCTAGGGAGTTGATGACTGATACCGGGGTAAACAAAACGTTAGTTGTTCGTGTCCCTAGGTTAGTAGCGCTGTTTTTGCGATTTCTCTGCAGTTTGTGTGCGAGTAATATGCGTGTTGTTATGACAGCATCGCACCCTCAAACATAGATTTTGTTTATGAGTACAGCGCTAGTCTCGAGTATTCATAAATTCACCCCTCGTCACTCGTGGGTTTAGTGAAACTTCCTGCTCAAATATCATAAAAGAGATGTAGCAGTCGTTTACGTTACAGGGTGTTTCTTCTGCCTTAAATCTAGCAAAACTGACCCAGTAGTACTTACGAGTATGTTGGTCAGTAGACTTACGAGTTGTAGTCAGGGGTCAAAAGTGTAGTTGCACTGTAGGTACAAATGCGAAAGTGTATGAAATTTCTTTGTAGAAGAGGGTCATGACGGATTAAAATTAATTAATTAATTTAGAATAGAATCTAAAGTATTGAATAACGTAATTGTGGACCATAGAACTTCTACAACAAATAAGTTTTAGACACTTTAACATTGGTAGAGTGCCACTGTATTTTGATCTCACTGTACTTTGTGGGTTCAAACTCTGCCCAGCGCTTTTCTTTGTGTAATTTGTTTCTTCACCACTACTCAAAACGGTAAAACAAAACATCGCGAGAAAACAAGAACATCCATCAACCCGCACTGGACCTACGTGGAGGATACGACCCAACCCCTCTCCTAGAAAGGATTCTCTTTGGGTAAGACTGGTTGTAGGACTTTCAAAACTTGTAGGGTTTGTAGGCACAGACCCGCGTACTGAAAGTTACAAATGACAGCCAAAACCAACGGCTTAATAAAGCTTCCCGAGGGTCATGAATGGTCACCCATCCAGAGACCGACCTCGGCAAACTATACAACTTATATATAACTTAACCTTCATACTTCACAAAAGTAGCTACAACCTATTATAGGTCTTTGAGTCGACGACAGCCCGTAATGTTCAACGCGAGCCTCAAAAACATGTCTGCGAAACTGTAAGGGTCTAGCAGAGCCGAAGCCTACACATCTAAAAAGGGGACCAGGATCTGGAGCGTAAAGGGCTAAGAAGGAACATAGGTGTGGTATAAGTCTGAAACCCATTTCAGAAGTAGACTCATGGCCCTAGTAGTAGACCAGGACCGGGGACGCAAAGGGCTACTGAACGAATATATGTATGTAGATGTTGTTTTAGGCATTAAAAATCAGACACTCAGTTCTCCTCCGCCCTGGAGCAGCTGGAGAAGTCATTAGATATTTTCCCACCCGAAAATAAAAGGACGTCTTTAAATTAAGAGCAGGCTCTATAGTCAAACACATCATCGCTTACCATCAGGTGAGATAGTCGTCAAGCGCGAGCCTATCCATAATAATTCTCAATGAATTTATTTTGACATTAATTTGTAATCAATTTTTTTTTCATTTGTAAGTACTTACTGAATTTATTTTAACATTAGTATTGAATTTCTTTTGGCATTTGTAATTAATTTATTTTTGACATTTATAGAATGTATTTTGACACGTAATGAATTTATTTTGACATTTACTATTTTTATTTACTATGTTATTGACATTTGTATTTTTTTTAATTTGATGTGCATATCCAATTTATTTGTTTTTTTCTTATTTTAACTTTGTTCCTCTAATTTGTAATTCGACCTACTTACCTATAAGAAATCGCTGTGCCCGACAGGGTCCATGTGCATTTGTTTAACTCTTCTTCTTCTTCTTCCTGCCCTTGTCCCGTGTTACGCCGACCCCAAAGGGTCGGCGCAACACGTTTTTTTTCTATTTGCTATCACTAACTTCCTTTTCTTTCATATCATTCTTCACATAATCCATCCATCTTTTCTTTGGTCTCCGTCTCCTTCTCCGTACATTTGTTAAACTATTTTTAAGAAACACATGTGATATTAAAGAATTGGATTGAAATGAATTATTTTTAAAAAAAGTGTAAGAGAATTCATAGCGTTTTTATCGCCAGGTCGTTTATCCCAGTTAGCGCGATAGTTATTAAAATAAATTCCGACGAAAAAGTTACAAACAATAGTTGTAGTTAGGGAACAGTTTGTACAAATAGTTTTAGGATTTATTTCCCGCCTCTGCCGGCACGTGCTTCCCGCGCTGAAGTTACAAACAGCCGCTGAAAACTATGACGGATTTGTTTCAAAATTTGCAGTTAGAGAGCTAACTGTGAATTTCACTTAAACCACGTCTATGCAAAGTCAAAGTAATTTATTTAAACTCTTAGACAAACGGTCGATGAATGAGCGCCGCCCTACTATCGTCGCGCATTATCGCCCCCGCACTAGCATTTTTGACAGTCGAACGGGGAATTACGTCCTTTTCACGGTGTTATAGGTATTTTTAAATGTTTCATATGTTAAAACTGCGTTTATCTTAAATAATACTAATATTAGAGAGATTATCTGTTTGTATTTTTATCAGAAGAATGCTACTTTATCACTGAGTGATATAGGTACCTATATAGTTTCACGCGGGCGAAGCCTTTGACCGAAGCTAGTTTGCAATACACGTGGTCAGAATATAATCTATACTAATATTATAAAGCTGAAGAGTTTGTGCGGTTGAACGCGCTAATCTCAGGAACTACCAGTCCGATTTGAAAAAAATATTTCAGTGTAGGAAAGCCCATCTATCAAGGAAGGTTATTTAGCATCACGCTATAATTAATAGACAAAAAATGTTGCAAATACGGAGGAAAAAGATTCCATTTTAGAGCTTCCGTTTCGTGCGCTGCGTAAACGGTTAAAGTTACACAAAAATTATGTACTACAAAAATGATCCCCTTTAAAATTTCTAAAAAAAATTCGCAAAAGCATGTCTAGGTAGGTATCTTTTAAGATTAGGTCACTATAAGCTTTTTTATGGTAATCAAATTTGTCTTAAAATAATGCATTATTTGCGAAGATGTTTTTATAAAAATAATATTAATCCTTATCCAAATAAGTACAATATGCATTGCCTTTTTTACATCATTTTATTTTGATAAATATCTTAAGAGATATCCTAGTTTTAAAATAACGCCGTTTTTTTCACAACCCCCGCTCTTGGGCGGAGCGAGAGATAGTGTCAGACTTTTACTGACTAAAAACCCACTCCTGTTCCTTCGTTGCCTTCGTCCCAGGGCCCCGGGTTTCGTTTTCACACTACCCATGGCCCCAAAATAATAATCAAGTTCTACACGCACGGCCGCAGCCATCGCGTCGCGGCTGTCGGGTATCGCTGCGACTCCATTAGGTGGACGCACCGCTCATTCAACTTTTAAACCGCATCTATTTTTTTTTTTTGTAGAAATATAGCGTGTGTTCGTTTCGTAAAAATGGCCCTTTGGGAAAACTTTGCAAGATATCAGTATAATCAAATGGGATGAATGCTTTCATAGATATCATGTAGAGACCCTTAAAGACATAAGAAGTTGTATTATAATCATGGGTGGAATGGAATCACTTTCAAGTTTGCTGGTGATTTTACATTGCCAGTAATAGTTAGGGGAACTAGAGTTGACATTGTTGAGTCTTTCGGTTATTAGAGCACATTTGAGTGGAGGTACAAATATTCATTCAAAGTTACTTTTAATAAGCGATGGGAAGTACCTTATTGTGAAATTGAAAACAAAATCGAAAATGATCGTGATTTAGGTGAGGAAGTTACCAGCATTGAAGACATTGAAGATCTAATCTCCAAAGTATATCCAGATGTAATCCAAATAGAAAATAAAGACTACCCGTGGATGTGTCGAAGTGCAATATTCGCGGCGAGAAATAGTGACGAGGAGAAAAACACACTTCACAATGACTTGGCGTACAAATATTAAAATATAAACTGCTAAAAGTAAGCAAAATTGTGTTTAATTTTTAACCGACTTCAAAAAAAAGGAGGAGGTTCTCAATTCGGTTGTATTTTTTTTTTTTTTTTTTTTTTTTTTTTTTTTATCATTATTTTTTTTTTTTATGTTTGTTACCTCAGAACTCCGTCGTTTATGGACCGATTTGCAAAATTTTTTTTTCCCTTTATAGGATATGCTTCCAGATTGGTCCCATTTTTTTCAAAATCCAGTTCTGATGATGGAATCCATGAGGAATCGAGGGAACTCCTCAAAAATTATAGGCAACCCTATGGTAATTTTAGTATTTTCATCAAGAACTTAAGCATTTACAGTCAAAAAGTAACATTTGATGAAGTGGAACTGATGAAGAAGACCAGAAATGGTCAACGGAACTTCATACTCAAATAGATATCACATTGAAGATATAGTTAAGCGACTATGACAATACAAATAAATGAATGATTCTGAATAGTTACGTTGAAAATGGTATCATCGAAGTGATCTGATGATGATGATGGAGCCGGAAGGTAGGCACTGGAACTTCGTAATTAATCAATGTAACCTAGCCGTGTTTGGACTCATTAGAATTGTCATGAGATGCACTTTGGCTATAAGGTACTATCGAACTGATCTGATGATGGAGCCGGAAGGTAGGCACAGGAACTCCGTAATTAATCAATGTATCCTAGCCGTGTTTGGGCTTATTAGAATTGTCGTGAGATGCTCTTTGGCTATAAGGTACTATCGAACTGATCTGATGATGCAGCCGGAAGGAGGAAGGTAGGCACAGCAACTTTATAATAAAACAATGTAACCTAGCAGTATTTGGGTTAATTGGAATTGTCATTAGAAATAGGCACTCTGTTTATAAGTGTATCGCAACTAAAAAGTGTGAAATAAAAACTTTTTAGAAAAAAAAAATAACCGACTTCACTAAAAAAAACACTAAAAGGATCAAAATAACTTTAATTTCGGAAGTCGGTGTTAAATAAGAAACAAACAATACCGAGAAACACCGACATCCGAAATTAAAGTTATTTTGATCCTTTTAGTGTTTTTTTTAGTGAAGTCGGTTATTTTTTTTTTCTAAAAAGTTTTTATGTAGTTTAAATTTAACCCAATTTAACATTTTGGCAAATATTTAATTTACTGAACTCGAGATTAGACTAAGATATTGTTACAATTATAGAACCAACATAAAGTTACTTTACACAAATAAATGTTTTGCACAAAATATTAAGTTTCAAAACTCACCACTAAATTAAATACCCACTTTAAAAAAATTTTTACAAAAAAAATACAACCGACTTCAATGTAAAAAAAAACACTGAAAAGTGCAAAATAACTTTAATTTCGGAAGTCGGTGTTTCTATAATAGTTTTGTCTCTTCGTTATTTAACACCGACTTCCGAAATTAAAGTTATTTTGCACTTTTCAGTGTTTTTTTTTACATTGAAGTCGGTTGTATTTTTTTTGTAAAAAGTTTTTTATTTTACACTTTTTAGTTATGGTACCACCAGAAAAAAGTACCCCTCAGCCAAACTTAAATACCTTATAGCCAGAGTGCATCTCATGACAATTCTAATAATCCCAAACACGGTTAGATTACATTAATTTATTACAGAGTTCCGGTGCCTAATTTCAGGCTTCATCATCAGATCAGTTCGATATATTCTCTCTCTACTTTCAGTCAGTCATCGACTACACGTATAAACAAAGCAATTTTACTTGTTACGACGGTTCTGCTGTGATCCTATGAGGAGTTCTGTTCCATATCTTCGAAGTTCATAATCAGATCATAACAATATTTCTATGGGACTAACTCGGAAGCATAACCTTTCAATCAAAAAAAAAATTTTCAAATTCAGTCCACAATTGACCGAGAAATCGGTGAACATACATAAAAATAAAAAATAAAAAACATACATTCAACCGAACATTTATAACCTCCTCCTTTTTGAAGTCGGTTAAAAATAAAATATACGACATAAAATATTTTGTAAATTACAAATTTGATATTTATAAGTCACAACATAAAATGCAATGGGTTCTGCACAGCTAGATAACACCAAAACGATCATTGACATATATATACTCTAACGAAGTGAGTGTATTGCATGCGTAATCTAGTGCGTAGTACATATATATCGATGAAAACGATCTATTACACAATGATAAGATTGACAAGAACCTTTTTTGAGAAATTCCATTATAGAATAAAAACTAAACGTGTATAATGTATATACGTCACTTTTACAGAACTAAGAAGAATTAAGTAAGGAAAGTCAATTACAAAGTCTGGTATCGAGTTATAAATAGTTATAGTAGTTTTAGCTCCAATTATTGCCAAACGTACACACACACATACATACAAGCTTTATCACAAGTATCTATGGCAGGACTTGGTCTACTCGTGTGCCAAACATTCAAATCCGTGAAGGATTAACAGACACACACACAAACTTTTGCCAGTAAAAAATAGCCTTTTTAATAATCATTTTCAATTCACAATTTTAATATTTATTTAGACATCGGCGCAGATTGTTTTGCTTTCACACAAGTCTCCGCCAGGCTCATCCAGTGACATATTACATGTTGTGACACAATTTTCTCTCCAGCAACCCGCGGCGCTTTTCAAATTATCTCTCCACCTTCCACAGGGTCTCCACCAAACTTGCACGTAAAACTCGAACCTTACACCTTCAAATGAGTTGCAACGTAGCACTAATTAATACCTACAGTTCTGTTTCTTACCGAGCAACTTGTCTTACACTCTCGCCGCTAGTTGCACCGCCCGCATGCCTCTGCTACTCCCGAAGGCGGAAAATTTAAGGTCAATGACGTAGTGTAATCCTGCTTATTGTGATTCTACCTCAATTTGAAACCAAAAACTTTTGTATCCAAGATTTTTATTTGTTGTTTTGTACACACAGGTAAAAAATTAGGTACTCCACAATCGCAGCGTTAGGTCTCTCTAGCCACCCCTCTTTGAAGAGCGTCCTCACTTTCCGTCTGATTCAAGTCCTCACTGGCCATAGTCATTTCGGGAGGTTCCTGTTTTGGATCCAAGCGGAAGACACCCCCGCGTGTCACCATTGTGCGGATCACCCGGAGAAAACGGTGAAGCATACTTTGCAAGTCTACCCCACTTGGGCAGGCCACCGCCATGTCCTCGTCCACGATGATCAATGGGTAGCTCACTGTCCGGCCGTCGATTAAGGACCAAGCCCGAGTCGACGGCGCGTAGTATTCCACGCGCGGCCGATACTGTGGCCCTAAAACACAAAGACAACTGAAGGACACAGGTGGGTTTTATTCAGTAAAAGTCTGATACGTTCCCGTTCTATCCTAGAGCGAAAAAATCATTTAATGCTTTCTCACCTAAAAAAAAGAGACGAAAAATTTGTTCTTATAATATATTTACACTTTAGCTACCACTTGCCTTTGTCCATGGTTACATACGTAGCTCTAAGAGAAATTAATAAACCTCGAGATGTCAACACAATTCAGTTAATGCAATTATATTCAAAAGGCTCACAAAAGGTGGGCCTTTTAAACAGGTGATTGCTGATTGGCGTGAATAACAAAACAACTTCCTAACTATTCAAAAACTAAAAACACTTGCAATGTAGAATCTATGTCTAAATAGTTTAAAACAACGTCGCTATCTGCATGTATCTCTTTTTTATATATCCAGAGTGCATAGGCTCCTCATAAACTAGTGCGCCTCACTATCAACGATTATATCACTGCTTACCATCAGGTGGGATCGCAGTCAAGCACTATTCACTCTAGCCTTGAAGACATCCAAATCTTTCTCCGTTTATATAAACCAAAACAGTTTTGGGAAAACATTCATTGTGCATACATAAAGCTCAAAGGTATAATCCCTGTTAGAGTTTGTATTTGGTGATAGCTATAATCTGGGGGTTTTTAAGCCAAGAGTGATTTTTTACTTCTAGGCAAGCGTGCTCCATTGTCGACCACATCATCGTTGCCATCAGCAGGCAGGCTTAGACAATTAATGACGTTTCTGGTAGCTTTCCCGCCAAACGCTAAGTACATAATGTATGGCAATGATATTATATGCGGAAAAATCACGTGACAACTACCACGCAATGGATTTTGATACGGCTTTCAAAACAGAAAGAACGATAAACGAGATAGATTTGTGTATATGTCACTGGCGATCTGTATAATTCAGGTATTCTATACAATACCTAGGCAATGCATAGAATACTTGAGGAGTTCAGGCAATATATGAAATATTATGAATATTATTGTCCATTACATACTTTACCTAGGTATCTAATGTATAGATACAATTCCTAAGGATTGAATAGATTACCTGCTAGTCCACCGGCAATGTGTAAAATAAATATATTTTGGTCTATATATAATAATAATAATAATAATAATAATAATATTCCACAACTATCACACAACGCCGCCTAGTCCCAAGCTAAGCAGAGCTTGTGTTATGGGCACTAGACAACTGATAAACATACTTATATATTTCTAAATACATACAAATATAGATAAATTACACCCAGACACAGAACAAATGATCGTGCTCATCACACAAACATTTGTCCTGGGTGGGAATCGAACCCACGACCTCCGGCATAGCAGTCAGGGTCACTAACCACTAGACCAACAGGCCAGACAAATATATCAATATTAACCGACCTACCTATAAAATGAAGGGCAAATGAAACATGTTCTATTACTTAAAATCAATAAGAGTAAAACACGAGAGCAGAGAAGGAATTGACGTAATTTTAGGGCACCCCGACACAGACAGGTTGGTGCTTTCTAACTGGGAGCGGAGCGGAGCTCTCTCCTCAGCCTTCGTGGTTATTTTTTTTTAAACCACCTGGAAATAGAAGGACCTGAGTACCTTTACATAGTAAAATTAAACATTCTTATAGCTTTATGTAACATAATGTAATTTACTTACAAGTACTCAGGTTAAGTTAGGTTATGGGAACCTCCACAGAGGGCGATGGCCGTCAGGGCTATCAGGGGGTATCGTACGATCTCCTACGAGGCGGGTTGTGCACTGGCCGGATCTCCGCCCTGGGAACTGCAGGCGAGAGTCCTCGCCTCGCTGTACCGGTGGCGCGAGGAGATGAGGACGCGGGGTGGTGAACCAATGCAGCGCGAGATCGAGCTGCGTCGGTCTCAGCTCCGCGAGGTCATGGTGGTGGAATGGCGGGACAGGCTTCTGCGCCCTACCGCCGGCCTCGCCACGGTCGATGCGATCCGACGCGACCAGTGCTCGACGAATGGCTCGGGAGGAAACACGGCTCCCTGTCGTTTAGGGCGACGCAGGTGCTCTCGGGGCATGGCTGCTTCGGGAAGTACTTGTGTCGCATAAACAGGGAGCCGGACGCTCGGTGCCATCACTGCACCGACTGTCGGGAGGACACGGCGCAACACACACTGGCAGAGTGTGCCGCATGGGAGGAGCAGCGCCGTGCCCTTGTATCTGAAGTGGGCCCCGACCTGTCGCTGCCGGCCGTCGTTCGTTCGATGGTCGGGGGCGCCGAGTCGTGGGATGCGGTAATCTCCTTCTGTGAAGCCGTAATTTCGCAGAAGGAGGCTGCGGAGAGGGAGAGGGAGGCCGTGGCCACTCTCCCGTGCCGCAGCAGGCGAACCGGGCGTCGGCGGAGGGCAGACAACGCCCTCTTCCAGCCCTCATAAAGAGGTCCGGAGGGACGGCGGACTCGGGGTCGTCCGCCGTCACCCATCCAGCAAGACCCGAGGCGGCAGCGCGTAGTGTTCCACGCGCGCCCCTATTGGACGTCGCGGGGGGAGGACACCTCACACTCCCCCCGGCTTGAGGTGGCCCGCGTAGGCGGGCCGGCACTAGCCGGGGATCATGGATGGCGTATCAGCTCCCACGATCCCCGGTCCAAGTGTGGGAGGGAACACCGAGGTGGTTTTTAGTCAGTAAGAGTCTGACAGACCCCTTCGCCTGCCCCAGGCGAAGGACATCCATGAGGATTTTCCACCCCGGCAACAAAAAAAAAAAAAAAAAAAAGGTTATGGGAACCTAACTTAACTTGTCCGTTTGTTTTTTTTTTTTTCGTTGGGAAAATCATCTTATGACATCCCCCGCCCTTGGGCAGGGCGGGAGATAGTGTCAGACTTTTACTGACTAAAAACCCACTCCTGTTCCTTCGTTGCCTTTCGTACCAGGGCCGAGTCTTCCTTTCAGAATCAGACCCTTGGCCCCAGTAGGCTTCGACCCTGCTAGGCCCCTACAGTTGCTGACATCTCCTTGAGGCGCGCGTGGAACAGCACGCGCCGTCGACGACTTGGGCTCGGTCTGGACGGTTACCGGACGGTCGGACGGCGAGCCACCCATTCATCCGTCCGCAAGCCTGCGCCTACGATGGCCGGAAATCGGGATCGGAATTCCGGCGGCGATTGGGGCGTGAGGACCGTTGCCTCACGCGATCGGCCGCCTCCTTTGCAAGCATTACTGCTTCGCAGAAGGAGGCGACCTGGCGACCGCCTGCCACTCCTCCTCGCTCCGGACCATGGCCTGTACCAAGGCCCGGCGCGAGAGATCGCCGCCGTCGATGAGCGATGCAGAGGTAGATCGCTACTTAAAAATAATTTTATAAACTAATGGTGAAACTATTTGAACATATTATATAGCTAGTTGCACACCTGTCCTATCCTGTTCCATGACACTTTCTATTTTTGACATAACTCTGCAATCTATGATAGAATATTACTTACTTGTAGCTTGCAAAAGTACTTTTTACTTGTAAGCGGGAAGTAGATAGGAAACAAAACACGACTGTTTATTGTTATTTATATTGTTTAATATGTGTCCCATAACTGCATGGAGATTAATAACCCACAAGATAACTCTGTCCCACATTTGAAACGTTTTTCATTTCCCCCGTGTTAAAATTTTCAAATATTTCTGCATTCGTTTCTAATAATGTCACACACAAAAACACACCTTATTTTTTAGACACGAAAGTTTAATTTTAAAACTAGAAAAAAAGTACAGTATTACATGAGTCACGTTGTAAAATAAACACTATTTTTCTTTACACAAAGTTGGTTTTTAAACGTATTAGTGGTGGGTAGGTTGTTATGTGTCTCACGTATTAGATTAGGCCACGCGCAGTTCGCGCGATGCCGCGTCTAGCCGCGCCGCGCGTCAGATAAATATGCTGATTTATAAGGCGACGTGAGACAAAACGCGACAAGACGCGACAAACTCGGCACATATCGTCAGTCGCGCGAACTATTCATTATACTGTGCATCGCACACGACATACGAGTCTTGTTTAATAAGATGGCGCCGTGTCGTTAAAGTAAGGTGAGAAGTTCTGCTGTTAGTTTTATCTTTATGTGCGAAATGTAATTTGAAAAGTTTGAAGAATAAGCGGTGTTAAGTTTAAAACTGTGATAAAATATAAATTTATGTGATGTGATTGACACAGTCGACTATATCAGAACTTGTCTTAAAATGGTTTGATTTCTGCAAAAATATACCTTTCAAATCAACCAGGATAGGATAAAACATTATGAGAGTATTCACACACAAACAATAGACATTAACAAAAACAAACAAACTCTAGTTAAACATAACAAACAACTTAAAAAAATTAAATCACATTACTTCCACAACCCCATTCGCAATAAAAAACAATAGCCCGAACATTTCAAAACTAATAACACTACAAACACATTTGCGAGCTCAGTAATAACGATAAAAAATGCATCCCGTACCCATACTATAACCATAGAGATAGATCCGCGTCCAAAACGCGTCAATATTGATGGGCCCGCGCGGTCGTAAGTGCCATCTCGCACACGTGACGCGGGTGGACGTGCGTGCTTAAATCTAGTCGCGTTATGATTATGAAGGGAAAATGCATTTGTGAGAACGGAGGTGTTAGATTATGTGCGGAGTGCGTTTTATTTGTTCTTGAGTTACTGACTTTCTTATAAGGAAGGTTATAAAGTGTTATTGCTCTTGCTTTAGGCATATATTTAAATAGCTCAAATGCAGATGACGGCTGGCGATTATTGAGTACTAACTTCGGCACACAGCTTCACCCGCGTGAAAAGCTTTTTTATTATCCCAAAGGAACAACCGGGATGAAAGTATCCTATATTCTAATCCATGTCATAGTCTATGTCCGTGCTGCAAGTTTAATCAAAATCCTTCCAGCGATTTAGACGTGAAAACATCACAGACACAAGTAGACAGCCACACTTCTGCTATGTTTCTTTTTGTGTATTTATTTTAACTTATAGAAAGGTACTTACTCAATTTTTTACCGAATTCTAACTGTACAAAATTTCTGGTTACAATGTTGCCCTTAGTACATAAGATTACAATATCACAAAAAAGTGTGACTATCAAACCTGTGCGGACTAAATTGCCCAATAGATCACCGTGCGTCTCCACGCGTCTTACAAATGGGAGGGTAGCCGTAATAAAGCGGCTGACGTATGGAGTGTCAGAGGCGCGTCGATCGCTGCGATATAGACGCGCATAAATCGCGTTGTCGTGATTTAGTGGTGTCGCGCTCGCCTGCGCGGCCCCGACTGCTTGCACGCACTCAGGTGTCTGTAGTTAGGTTTTGTTGTTTTACAATTAATTTCAATACAATTCCTTGCCGGAGTCTGTATTTCCTGATAGCTACAACCTAGAGGTCTTTAAGTCAAGAGTGAATAGGTAACTTTTAGGCAAGCTGCTCCATCGTCGACCACATCATCACTTACTATCAGGTGAGATGTGGTCAAACGCGAGCCTATCAATAATAAAAAAAATACAAGTATCTCAATGCAATGGTACATTTTGATACAAGTGGATAAAGTTTGTTATTGCGGTGCCTACAACGTCGTTTAATACCTATGTTAAACGACGTTTTTCAATACGCTTACGAAGATAATAAATAATCGGGTGTTGACCGGCGACTCGTGGGGGTCGCTTAGCGCTGAGCCTGATACAATAAATACAATATACTGTGGCGAGGGTAAGCTTGCACACTTATCCACACTTGTGCGGAAAACAGTAAATTGCTTGCCTAAAACCGGCAGGGATAGCAGCGGGTTTTTGAGTAAGTGGATTGAAAAATAATTATTATTTAAAATACATATATTATTATGTAACAAGGGTAGATAATTAGTAGTGCAATCCCGTGGGCTAAGCAAAGCCGCTAACAAATACTGGTACTAAATATTTTTCACTGAACATTGCGCCGCTATTACTGTTAGTTTAACTAATTAAACTATGCTTGTGTTAGAATATGAGTAAGTGGTATTAGGGGGCATCCGCGAAGTTGGGTAATATAAAGCGATATCTTATTTGTACGACACAGTCTGGCAAATAGTTCGGTTCGTTTATAAATGATGGATTTTTCAGAATAATTCTCTTTAAGCAGTCGCAAATAAAGTATCTAGTAAAAGATATGTGAGAAACTTAATATAAATGCTAATACGATCCACATACACTCAGTAATGCAAGGATTTTATACAATAAACATAACTTAGTCTTGCTTTTTAAATCACAGTTTATTTTTCTTTCAAAGAAAATTGTGTTTCCATTGTGATTTCTTTGTTGGTTAATGAAAACTCATTCAGAAATAAACATCCGAGTATTGTTAGCATATTTACTGAACTGTTTAGATTTTAATTAACAGTTATCCAGAAAGTATAACAATGAATTGAAATTCATGATTGTTACTCGGGATTAAGTACTTAGTAATTATTTATTGTGTTAACTGGAAAAGTAATACCTATACATTTTTAGGGTTCCGTACCTCAAAAGGAAAAAAACGGAACCCTTATAGAATCACTTTGTTGTCCGTCCGTCTGTCTGTTTGTCTGTCTGTCAAGACCTTTTATCTCGGGAACTCGTGGAGGTATCGAGGTGAAATTAAAACCATATGCTTAGGTTAGCGGTCCCTTGAAGCTGACAAAAAATCAAACTTAGTTAACGAAAAAATAAAAGATAAGTACGGCTGTTTATGTCGCAAAAAACGTGTATTTTGATGTTCTCAAGGGAATCAAAATTCATACTCAAACTTCTCATTGACCTAGAATCTTGTAATTTGGCAAGAAGCAAGGTCTCATAGCACAAGTATAGAAAAAAAAACTAAAAATGGTAAATTTGTAGTTAGGTCACAAAAAAAACTTTTTTTGCGATTCGGAAAAATCTTTGTAGCTGAATTCGGGAATTTAACTGTTTTCACAGGCAAGTTTGTACGGAACCCTCAGTGCGCCAGTCCAACTCGCACTTGCCCAGTTTTTTTTAGATAGACAAAATTTATTTTAAATTAGTACAATTAAGTGTTACAATATTTTTCAATCTTTATCATGGCATGCAAAATTTTTTCAACTTAGGTTTTTTTTTGTTTTTTATTGTTCCGTATAACAGTATTTTTTACAGTTCTTTTGTACCATTAAACCAGAATTGGTTTGTATTGGTACTCACATTCGAAGAACAACACTGCTTAATCAGTAATACTAACCAAAAATGTTATAATATAAATATATCTATATAATATAAAATGGTATATCTGTTATGAATATTCTAATCAATTAATTAATATATGAACATTGTAAATTAAATAAACTTGACAAGTTTAAAAAAGATGATACAGAAAATAGTATTTTTGAATTAGTAACTTTTTAAGGTACTTTTTATATCTCCTTAAAAGTTACTCTTTATTCATTTTTGATACATATGTAACTAACTATGCACAAAATTAGAGCCACACACATAATACTCTTTCTCAATACACACATTATCGCTTTCCATCAACCGTTCCATTCCATCATTCCGTCGACCACATGGTCGACGATGGAGCACGCTTGCCTAGAAGTAACTTATTCACTTTTGACTTAAAGACCCCCAGGTTGCATCTATCAGGAAACACAGATTCCGGCAGGGAATTCCACACCTTAGCTGTAAGTGCAGTGAATGTGCTCGTACGTATTGTGCGTACGGGTGGGAAGTACACCATGTACTGATGGCACATCGCCGCGCCGTTCGTTTGGTGGTCCGATGATGGAACGGGCGCGGGTGGAATTAAATTATGCACTTCCGACAAACATTTCCGAAATGCAATTAGCATATCCAGCTTTATGCATAGTTTGTCTTTGTGTTGAGTTCTAGTAGTTTATTATATACGAGTATAAAAAAATAAACAGGAAAAACATACAACCGCGCCTAAGGCCTGTTTAAGCGCGTTATATAATAATGTAAAGTGATTTTAAATAAACGTGTATTAATAATTCGAGATAACAAGCCATCGCCTGGGCACGCCATAATCACGGTGGTAAGTCCCCTCTTTGAGGAGTGTTCTCGTAAAGGCAATCGGCTTACGGACGTCGAGCAATGGGTAGCTCGCCGTCCGGCTGTCCGGTAATTAACCGGACCGAGCCCAGTCGTGAATAGCGCGTAGTGAACCACGCGCTCCTCAAAGAGATGTCAGCAAACCGTAGGGGCTCAGCAGGGCCGATGCCCGCTAGCTAGGACCGCGGGGAATTTCTGAACAGGAGGAGTTACTTAATGATTTCCCGCCTAAAAATACATTTCAAATTACTGTTCGCTACGACTTTACTACAACTCTCTTCAAACTCCGTAAAAAAACAATATTAAACGAAAAAGCGCCCAATTACAAAATAATATCCTCTTTTCCTATTTAAACCCCGATTTGTACGTTTTCAACGGTTTTCCGTCCCAGTGCGTCCTCCGGGATCCGGGAACAGAGCAGGAGGGGGGGGGGGGGTATCGTCCGCAAATAATAAAATATTCCCAGGAAATAACCAGCACTCTGCGAGCGATCCTTTTCAACGACCACCTTACTCTGACCTCTACAACATAACCCAAACGTTTGGATCAGAGCTCAAGTTACACTGGAGAATTTGAACGAAAACCAGATTATTATGACCTTCGAACAAGATCTTTTGTTGCTTCAACATGTCTATTTTAAAAAGACCTCTCAACTCTAAACATTAATTCCTAATTAGGGGTCTTGAAATCTTGGCCTGTCGATATACAAACCAGTGTAACATGGTTCTTCACTACTGTGTTTAAGTTAAAGTCTGTAGGTCGTGGTAGCTGGTCTTTTGATCGGAGCTTATTGACTGGCTACCTGCAAACTGCTGACGGCTCCGTCGGCAATCGTTCAATCTCGACAAATGCTTTTGTAAAGCGTAATTCACATGATATGAATTGAACCTAGATAAGTAGGTTTTGTAGGGACACGCTCGGCCGAACTTGGGACCTTATTTTTAACCAATTTGGAAAAAAGGTGTGGGTCCTCGATTCGATTGTGTTTTTAGGGTTCCGTACCTCAAAAGGAAAAAACAGAATCCTTATAGGATCACTTTGTTGTCCGTCCGTCCGTCCGTCCGTCCGTCTGTCTGTCTGTCTGTCTGTCTGTCTGTCTGTCTGTCTGTCTGTCAAGACCGTGAACGTGAACGTGTGGAAGTATGAAAGATGAGGTTGAAATTAAAACTATATAGTCAAGTCTGCAGTCCCTTGATGCTGTGAAAAAATCAAACTTTTAAGTTAACGAAAAAAAAAGATACGGACGTTTATGTCGCAAAAAACGTATATTTCGACACTCTCAAGGAAATCAAAATTACAGTATAAATCTGAAAACTGTTAATTTGTTGTTACGTCACAAAAAAAAATTGTAATTCGGAAAAATTACTAATTAATTACTATTCAGGAATTGAACTGTTTACATAGGTTTGTAAGGTAACCCTCAGTGCGCGAGCCCGACTCGCACTTGCCCAGTTTCTTTTTATTCTTTTATCAAAACTCCAGTCATCATTGCCATCATCATCATAATTTCAGCCGAAAGACGTCCACTGTTGGACATAGGCCTCCCCCAAGTGTCGCCATAACGAACGGTCCTGTGCGTCTCGCATCCATCGGATTCCCGCAACCCTTACCAGGTCATCGGTCTACCTTGTGGCAGGCTTTCAAACACTGTGTCTGCCGATACGCGGTCGCCACCTCAGAACTTTTCGGCCCCAACAACCATCTGTTTAGTGAGCAATGTACCCTGCCCATTGTCATTTAAGCTTAAAGATTCATCGGGCTATGTCGGTAAACCTAGTTCTCTTGCGGATATCTTCATTCCTGAAGCGTTCACACAAGGAAACTTCGAGCATAAGCAGTCGCTCATGCTAAATACGGGTGCTCAGCTGCACTCAGATGTGCAGCTGCACAACTGAAAACCCGACCCCAACACAATTGAGGCGACACAGAAAAGGCAGGAAAAATTATTGTCTTTAACGATTAAGCTAGTTCCTCTCCTTTGACATAATTCGAAACACCTTTCACATAAAAGGGCAGCAAATTTTCTCATCACGATGAACCACGAAAATTACAAAAAGAAACAGTAAAAACATCTATATCTCTTGAAAGAAAGCTGTAGCCGGGAGCGTCATCCTCGCGAAAATAATTTAGACATGTCATTTAGAATGAAGGCTTATTCTCCTTTCTTTCGCTTAGAAGGAAATCTTTTGTTTGCCTCCTAGCGGTGCTTACACCCTGGTACTCGATCTGACAGAGTTAGATAATGTGAACAGAGCGTTATTTTTGTGTATTTTGTTCTTCTTCGTTATGTTTTAGGTTTAATTGCATTGATTGAAAACCAAAGGAAAAGGGGGTTTTTAGATGAGAATTCATCTAATGACATATTGCCCTTGGGCGTACTGGGAGGGCGTGTCAGAAATTACTGACTAAAACTCACACCTCTTCCTTTTTGCCTTCGTTTCAGGGCCCTGGGGGTTCTCTTTCGCACAACTTAGGGCCCCAGTAGATTTCGACCCTTCTGGGCTTTTAAAAAAGCCTTTCCCTACGGTTTTGCTGACATCTTCTTGAGGCACGCGTGGAATACTACGCGCCGTCGACGACTCGAGCTCAGTCCGGACGGTTACAGGACGGCCGGTCGGCGAGCTACTCATTCCTCGCCGTAAGGAAAAGAAGTAAGAATATTTTTGTATGGGAGTTGGCATAACCACCCATCCGCCATACCTACTGAATCTGTTTCCAATACGAGGCGCGCGATGGAACAAGTATACTTATAATTAAAATGATGATTTTTACGTCAAAATGTTGTAGTAACGTAGTGACACTTTAGTAACGTAGTGACACTTTAGTAACATAGTGACACTTTAGTAACGTAGGGACACTTTAGTAACGTAGTGACACTTTAGTAACATAGTGACACTTTAGTAACGTAGTGACACTTTAGTAACATAGTGACACTTTAGTAACGTAGTGACACTTTAGAAACGTAGTGACACTTTAGTAACATAGTGACACTTTAGTAACGTAGTGACACTTTAGTAACGTAGTGACACTTTAGTAACGTAGTGACACTTTAGTAACATAGTGACACTTTAGTAACGTAGTGACACTTTAGTAACGTAGTGACACTTTAGTAACATAGTGACACTTTAGTAACGTAGTGACACTTTAGTAACGTAGTGACACTTTAGTAACGTAGTGACACTTTAGTAACATAGTGACACTTTAGTAACGTAGTGACACTTTAGTAACATAGTGACACTTTAGTAACATAGTGACACTTTAGTAACGTAGTGACACTTTAGTAACGTAGTGACACTTTAGTAACGTAGTGACACTTTAGTAACATAGTGACACTTTAGTAACGTAGTGACACTTTAGTAACGTAGTGACACTTTAGTAACGCAGTGACACTTTAGTAACGTAGTGACACTTTAGTAACGTAGGGACACTTTAGTAACGCAGTGACACTTTAGTAACGTAGTGACACTTTAGTAACGTAGGGACACTTTAGTAACGCAGTGACACTTTAGTAACGTAGTGACACTTTAGTAACGTAGTGACACTTTAGTAACATAGTGACACTTTAGTAACGTAGTGACACTTTAGTAACGCAGTGACACTTTAGTAACGTAGTGACACTTTAGTAACGTAGGGACACTTTAGTAACGCAGTGACACTTTAGTAACGTAGTGACACTTTAGTAACGTAGTGACACTTTAGTAACGTAGTGACACTTTAGTAACGTAGTGACACTTTAGTAATGTAGTGACACTTTAGTAACGTAGTGACACTTTAGTAACGTAGTGACACTTTAGTAACGTAGTGACACTTTAGTAACGTAGTGACACTTTAGTAACGTAGTGACACTTTAGTAACGTAGTGACACTTTAGTAACATAGTGACACTTTAGTAACGTAGTGACACTTTAGTAACGTAGTGACACTTTAGTAACGCAGTGACACTTTAGTAACGTAGTGACACTTTAGTAACGTAGGGACACTTTAGTAACGTAGTGACACTTTAGTAACGTAGGGACACTTTAGTAACGCAGTGACACTTTAGTAACGCAGTGACACTTTAGTAACGTAGTGACACTTTAGTAACGTAGTGACACTTTAGTAACGTAGTGACACTTTAGTAACGCAGTGACACTTTAGTAACGTAGTGACACTTTAGTAACGTAGTGACACTTTAGTAACGCAGTGACACTTTAGTAACGTAGTGACACTTTAGTAACGTAGTGACACTTTAGTAACGCAGTGACACTTTAGTAACGTAGTGACACTTTAGGGTACATTGCTAATAGTTTGTTTAAGTTCCTCTACCCATATGTACTCGTTTTACCATAAGCCGCGGCTTTGGATAAAAATCAAAATGGTAAAAGGTTGCCTATGCTACAAAGGTCCAATCCCCTCAGTAGAAATAGAAATATTAATAATAGTAAGCACATTAACACACCTAGATGTGTTTATGTATTACAATTTCGATCTTATTAAAATTTTCTGTTAGGATTTTTATCAAATTTAAATGAGTTAATTTTGGTAGAAATCTTTATGAAATAATTCTTACCAGCCCATAAAAAAGTACTTAAGCAAGTCGTGGGTATAATACACCCACGTTATTATTTGACGTCTCTAATTAATAATTAATTTATATTTAAATTGTAAATTACGTTTTAATCTCAACCGAAACCTCATTGTTTACACAGTAACAAATAACGAATATTTACACTGTTTCAGACTGAGATGTTGACGGCCCATCACGTCACTCGGTTTTATCCCATAGTTACTTCGCCTGGCACTGCCCGCTTTGGGAACTCAGTGTGAGAATGTTGATTCTGTTCATAGAATCTAACCAATACCTGTCAATCAATTAATTAGCCTAGGGTTTTTTAACAATAGCGGCTTGCAGTCTAGTACAGCAGTCAACTAGCATTTTACATGGAGCGATTGTCTATGATGAAGCGAACGTCTCCCAGTAACTGGGTAATACTCCACCTCTTGGCAAGACTGGAGTCTGATTTGTTGGTTTTTGATTCCCTTATCTAAAGACTGTCAAAGAGCTACCATTGATAGCTTGGACCTACAGCTTCACGTGTTCACCGAGGCACAGAAGAGCCTAATTAAGTAATGGATGGTCACCACTCCACGCCCAGACCTCGGCAAGCGTAGTTTAACTTTGAAGATCTTATAGAGGGTTTTTTATAATTCAAAAGCGGTTTATGTACTTTTATTATAGTTAAGTGTCCTTTATAAATTAGTATATAATAATTGTAAAATTTACGAATAGGGAATAATCTTACAACGGAAATTATGTTTTAAAAAAAAAATCAGAATGACAATAATAATTATATATAAATATTTTTACTAACACGTTAAACAACAAATATCATCGTAGTCATATCGCTATCCACATCGTATCATTATAAAATATTTATTATATCATGCCTGCTGCGGTCTTCCTGTTAGATTATAATTTAGGTGTCTTCAAGGCTCAGGTTGAATAGGCTCTTAAAAAACTGGTGCACCTCACCATCAACGATTGCATCACTGCTTACCATCAGGTGGGATCGCAGTCAAGCACTAGTTTATATTATTTAAAAAAAAAACATTGTAACATAATCCTTCCTACTAATATTATAAATGCGAAAGTTTGTATGTATGGATGTTTGTTTGTTACTCTTTCACGCAAAAACTACTGAACGGATTTCGATGAATCTTGGTACACGGGTAGACCATGTCCTAGAATAACACATAGATTACTTTTTATCCTTGGATTATGTTCCCTTGAGATAATTTTCTAACCCACAGACAAATGACAGCAACTGTCAAATACATTGACAGCAACTGTCAAAAACACGTCCCAATCATTCCTTCATTCGATCAATCATTCCATCATTCGGTCATTCATTCTACCATTCGATCAACCATTCCACGATCAACAACAAAGAATAAATGCGGAATCTCCGATCATTATCTTACCTTTTAAAAATAAAACAAAGTCGTATTAGTCACACTATTTATAAATCAAGAACGACTACTAAAATATGTAATAACTATTAAAATATCGAATAGAATCAAAAAAAAAATGCTTTTGGAGGAATTTATCCGTTTTTGCGATTCAATTAGCACTGAAGGAGATGCAGCAGAAATATAACGTAGAAATAGGCAAAGTCGGCGAGGTCCTCCCAGCAGCTGAGAGAAAGGGCCCCATGTGGCTCTCAGAGGGCTGTGGCGAACAGGTCTCGCACAGCCGGTAGAGGCTTCCAGAGACCAGATAAATCGAAAAAGGTCCATATGGCGGGCGGACAGGTTTTACACGGCCAGTAGAGGCCTGTAGAGGCCTTCAGAGACCGGAGCAGCTGAAGAGATCCACACAGCTTGGCGGACAGGTTTCGCACGGCTGGTCGAGGCCTGTGGAAACCGAAGCAGTAGAAGAGGTCCTTCTCACAGCCGTCAAAGACCTTTCCATCAGAGGCCTTTTTCACAAACATAATATTAATTTCACTTCAACTCAATAACTGACATTCTCAAAAAAATTCAGCTGACAACCAGACTGACACTGGATGCATAATTTAATTTTTCAAAAACTATTATTCAATTTATCTGAACCTACTCACTGCTAGTATCCCGTCAGGGTGAACATCTGACCTCCCCGGTCGATGGAGATTGAAACAAGGACGCATCGCCGCCGCGAGGCCGAGGGTACGTTGCGCTCTGTTGAGCATGGGGTAGTACACGTTTATATTGTAGCCGATTTGTACGTATTACTTGTGAGGACATGATCGGAATCTGTGCTTCGGGAAAGTCAACATCAAAGAATTTATTTTAAGCAAATCGTAATGAAGTATACCGAAACTTTTGAATTGTCATTGACTAACTGACGGACGTGGCAACGGTTAAGGCACTCGTAGACTGGTGGAACGAGACTAGGCGACATGGAAGCGATGAAGACTTTTCATAGAATAGGTTCTAAAAATACTTTACAGATATAATGATTTAAATGAAAAACCTTGTCGCATCATCCCTTTATGCTTGAGCCTTTAGGGCCCGAACACAAAACGGCGTTAAGACTTCGAATCGTAAAAATCTAAGAGCTCGCACGACGCATTGCAAGAACTTGCAAATTGATTCGCATCGCACATTGTTTGGTCACTTGAACTGATGCTTGCATCCATCGTAGCAATTCGGCGTCGTATCTCATCGCATCGTAGTTTTGTGTGGGAGCCCTTAGTCAATATGTTGAATATAGTTCAGACTATTTAGCAAAGTGATGAGACACAGACAGTCAGCACGACTAAGCGCGGCTAACTATTTAGGAAATGCATCATTTAAATTCATCTTAAATATCGCTATTCTGGATCATTGCACTCTCAACCCTATGTATATGTCATTAAACTATATATATCTCACATTACTTGCGACGGTCTCTTATTATAAACCAAGCATGAAAAAAGGAGTAGCTTCAAATTACGAGTGTTATTCTACAGTGGATTTTAAAACTTGGTCTTTTTACCCAACGGACAATACAGGGTGTCACAGAAATGGGTGGTCATATTTTAGATACAGTTTACTGCCTTAAATCTGCCATCTGGACGTAAATTGTAGTGGCCTATATGAAAAGCACTAAATCGGTTGCGCACCCAGGTGCATACACAACTTGGCGAAATGGGGTGTTGTAGACCCGCCGAGTACCTAGTGTGAGTGCGGCGGCCCAAGTGCCCTTGTATCTGTAATTTGGAGGACTTAATGAATGCCACCGATGCTAAATAATTTTAGAAGTCCACCATCAACTTGAAAATAAGACGAAGAAAAAGATATTGTTTCTGCTCAGTCTACAGTTTTACATGAACGACGAAATCAATGTTATTTCCCAGTATTGAACTTACTAAATAAAGTCATCAATAGCTGATAAAAATTGGTTTGCAAGGTTCAATTTATTTTTTGTTTTTCTTTTTTTAATTTTACTTTGTCACCGTAATCAATGATACTTCATTTTATTTGAAATATCTTTTATGTATTTATTATGCACACCTAGCACTGTGTTGTTTTTATTTTTAACCAAAGGTTGACTGGTACAGAATGCCTTGTTGCATTAAGTCCATCTATGTATGTACCACTACTGTACATGAAGTTTAAATAAATAAATTTTCTTGCAGAAATATATTTATTTCTAGGAGCAGAAGTAGTATTTAAAACATAACCACTTATTTCCGTTACATCCTGTACATAGTACGTACAGAACTGAAACTGGAAAATACAGAAACATTTTATATTTCCCGGCAGATTGAAACATTTCCCGCTTCCTGCAACTCTAACTAGCATGCAGAACACAAACATATTTTCTCTCTTTTTCTTCATTTGTAGGAAAAAATATTAATCCGCAATACTTTGGACTGCGTTTTAATGTTGTCACACATTTTGCAAATTAAAATGCATAAAATAGAGATGCGGGAATAAGCGGAGAATTCTAATACACTCGCAGGCAGTTGGCATAGTATGTATGAAGTCAGAAGAACCATGTCTACAGTCAAATTAATTGAAAAATCATTTATTCAGAATCAGAACATTTTGAACATCAGTAAATATAAGACTGTACTCCAAAAGTACGTTTTTTTGGCCTTTTATGACAATTAGCTTTTTCTGATAATTAGTCTATGGAATAACACTGCGGTGTTGGTTTAGTAGTCGCCGGTACTCTCAGATGGGTGCTGGGTGTTCTGGATGATGTCTTAGAATCATAATAACTGCTTTATGAGGAAGGGACAGCGCTATTCGTCTCTCACACCCGAGTTATGATGGTTTTAAGGCGTTATAGAAGGGTCCGAAGTGGGGCAAAGTTGTAATAGATTTAGCAGCTGGAGTCTAGAATCATGGCAGGTTGATGCTGTTAGCACAAAAGAGACAGGTACAGAAGTCAATCTTCATACAAAGCGCGCTCGAGCAACGCTCACATAGACATCGCTCACGGACACAATATCTCGGAAACGCTAGGACCAGTGCAAGCGCGAGTGCCATTCACTTAAGATACGCGTCTGTGAACTTTTTTGTGCAATAATGGAGTAATAAAGAAAAAGGTATTATAACTATTCAGTAGGCGGTCTTTTAAATTCAACATTAAATAGTAAATTATCGTCTTTTTAGCTACCAGTAATTGTTTCAGAGAGGTACCTAAGTAGATATTTGCTTGTATTGTGATGGTTTGTTTTAGGGTAACACAGAACTGTTAGGTAGGTCGGTGAATACCCCAGCGGCACCCAGCCCCGCGTCGAGAAAGCGAACATGACTTTGTGGCCATGTAATATATTTACAATTTACATTAGGTAGGTACATATTTATCACCGCGCCCGGTCTCACTCGGACAGTTTGGCGCCTCGCGCTGAACCTAGCGTGATCGCCGAGCGTAGGTATGAAAAGTGAAGTATATACATGAGATTGACTTCTGTACCTATTTTATGCTATTAGGCCCACACACTATTACTACTATTACCCAGGTACTTTAAACATAACTGACTATGAACTGACTACCATTTTTTTTTTCCCTTTGGGGAACACCTACGTGAAGTTACGTTACTTATGCTTTTATTGTTTTTTAAGTATAAATGACATTCAATATTGCCTTTCAATAGTTTTATTGAAATAAATGTTTTAACTCTGGTCACCTAGCTCCCTCATCCCTCATCCCGTTTAACTATACGGCCTTATCTACTCATCAACCGTGAGGTATACCGGAAGTGTAGAATTAGTTATTTCATGAAATCCTCAGTCCATGTGTCAGTCGCTTGTTATCTCACGCGGGTGCTATAAAACTGTTCTTCTGAACGCGACCATTCGCTCATAAAGTGTAGCTATGCGAGGGTGGTAATCCCGGGATCGGCGCGATAAACCCCGGACAACGGGACGAGAGGCCGGGACGAGACAATGCGCTATTGTTCTCCGTGTATCGTGACTAGTAGAGACTGCAGTAGGACAACGAGTTGTGAGTTTTAAGTGGAAGGATTTAATTGGGAACACATTTCTCGTTAAAGTGACACTGGCCACACTTGGTTATTCGAAGTTGCCACAAATAGGTTGACCGAGTCTAAACGTTTTGAATTAGATTTATGACGCTCAAAGCATTTATCTTCAAATATTATGAAACAGACTCGCTGTGTGTGTGTAGCGACATCTGTTTAGCCACATGGGATCTAAAGTTCAAAATCCTGAATCGCAGTATTACAATTCTCGGCACGATTAAAATACATACAATAGCTCGAAATCAACTATCGAGGACCAGAATTAACATCCATCCTGTCGGAGGATCTTCCCTTTTTAGCGGAAGCGTGTGGGACTATATAGGTACTCTGTTCCACATACCTCAAATGTGCAACTGTCAATTTCGTCGCTTACTTCTTCACAACCACGGAACGGATTTTGATAAAATATTTACTAATAGAAAGACCGACGGTTCGTCGCTAGTTTCAGCTAAAACTTGTACTGGCACTTTGAATAGTCAAAGAGGCGATCAGTTCAAGTTGAAACTATTTTCTCGTTCCAAAACGTGGAGTCAAAAGTAGAATCAACCTTCAGAAACCAAGTTGAATTTTATGGTTTATGGTGTGGTAACAACTGCGGAAATCTACTAGAGGCGAGAAGCACTGGACCAGTCAAGTAAGGAAAGTCCTATGTCCAGGAACGGACGTCTTGCCGCTAAATAATGATAATATTACATGATGTTGACACGCACCACACGACAACCTGGACCTGGATGCGTAGTAGTGAAGTAACCTGCAGTGGATTAAGACCCAATCCTTCGCAAGCTTTGGTCTTATGATGATGCAACGCATAACGCTGCGGCATACAGTGCTGAGCAGATAGTCTTTCTCATAGCTGACACTTCTGCGATAGAAGAACCATCGAAGAAGGCACCGCATACCGCAGCGCTGTGCGTGCCGATCAAGGGCCTTACCATGACCAGTTAACTTGTCTGTCGTGCGAGCGATAAAGAGGAATGGAGTATAGCACTGCACTGCACTGTATTGCACTTTATATAGCTCCATCCCTTTAACAGTTCGGTTTAGGTCGTCAAATGGTTCGCGTTAAGAGTTTGTGGTAGGGAGGAGCTCAGGAGATCGAGAGTGAGAGTGTCCTAGCAGTGGGAACGTTATAAGTTTGATTATTCTTGTGTCCTGTTCATATTGCCTTACTGTCCTGTCTTGCACTAAGTGTCACATCGACACTCCACGTCTCAGTTAAAAACACGACTCTGGTGTATTGTCGCGTGTTTTTGTAGCAAGTCGTGTTCACATAGACCATTCTTGTCAATAGAATATCAATCTTATTTTAAGAGTATAAGGTTTATAATCTCTTGACGAGATTGTGATATTTTTGTCGAAATAATTTAGAAAATCTTGTTTGAATAGAATCTCTGTTATAAAGGAGTAAGGTTGAAATTCCCTCCACAAGAATTGTTGCAAGTAATATGTTTGTCAGTTGTAATTCAGAAAAGCTATTATTAATATCTGTGATGATCTGCTAGAAGAAATACAGCGCTGTAAGCCGCTTAGCGGTATAATTTGAGTCAAGACAAGAGCGCAAAAAGTGTTTCGTGTCGACAGCGGCAAGACTTTGACGTTGATTGTGGGAAAAGTGGCACTTTTGTACTGAGAATGAATGTTATTTACTTTGTAATGAACCGCGTGTTTGATAAGATTTTCCGTCGGTAAATATTAAGATCTTCCACATAAACTAATTAGGGGAAAGGGGTATTTCAAAATTCTCCTTTAGTGCTCGTCTTAGAACTCTTGTGTAATTTTCACGCTCCTTCAAATTATTTTTTAGCAAAAATGAATTGATTTAAGGTTTTCATAAGTAAGTAAACTTATTTACAAACATTGTAATAAAGGAATCCTTTGGAAAATTTATCTGATACACAATACCGCATAACGAAATTTTACAATTTCGTTCTAAAAAAACTTTGTCAAGAATTTTTTGTTTAAAAATTAGCCAATTTTCAGTGGAGAAAAATATAAAGTTTTAGTTGGGTATTGTAAAAGCGTCGTTGATTCGTGTGTCGTACTCACACCGCTTTGTGCAATCAAACTCACTGTGGTTTTTATATTCCCTTCTGTGGTACCAGGGACACAGCGCAGCCAAAGCAGTAGGACCACTCCATACAGCCAGTGACTAATGTTTACATTAATGATTCACTGGCATTTAGGGTTTTTATTTTAGGTGGAAAATCATCTAATGACTTCTCTCGCTCTCAGGCGGCGCGCGAGGTTGTGGCAGACTTTTACTGACTAAACCATGGACCCAGTAGGCTTCGACCCTGCTGGGCCCCTACGGTTTTACTGACATCTCCTTGAGGGGCGCGTGGAATACATGGAACACTTTGCGCCGTCGCCGTGAGCAGTGGTGGCCGAGTGGTAACGGAACCGACTTACGAGTTGCAGGTTGCGGGTTCAAACCCAGCCAGGCGCGTTACTTTGTGTAATTTATTTGATCACCACTGCTCTCAAAACGGTGAAGGAAAACATCGTGAGGAAACCGGCATGTCCTAGAACCAAAAATTCGAAGACATGTGACATCCACCAACCCGCTCTGGGCCCGCGTGGTGGATTACGGCCCATTCCCTCTCCTAGAGAGGAGGCCTGAGTCCCAACAGTGGGAACATTATAAGGCCGACTATGCTATGCTATGCGCCGTCGACGACTCGGGCTCGATCCAGACAGTTTCCGGACGGCCGGACGGTGAGCTCACCGTCCGGCCGTCCGGAAACTGTGAGCGTGACGGTGAGCTACAACAAAAAGGCGACCGCCTGCCATTTCTACTCGCTTCGGAACGTGGCCTGTACCAAGATCCAACTCGGGAGAACGTTGCCTCCGATCATCCCCACGATTGACACTTAGGTTAAGAAATGGAACTGCAGAGCTACCACGAGCTAACGCGATAAACTTATTGAGCAACATAAGGTGTATGACTCCATCCCTCTTTATCGCTCGCATGACTTACATTTTGACACGTCATGGTAAGTCCCCTATTTGAAAGTAGTGAGTGAGTGAGTGAGTGAGTGAGCAGTGAACTGGTTTTAAAGTGTTATTATTACTGTTAAATCATAGGGATGCAGAATTGATCATAAGAGTTCTTTTTTTTGAGAAAAAGAGAGTGTTTAGAGGTGGGAAATTTTATTATTATCTATTATTATAAAGGCGAAAGTTTGTGCTGAAGGGATTTGCATGAAACCATATTGTCTTGAAATATCACATAAGATAGGTACTTTTTATCCTAGGAGTGGTGAGATGGTGGTCAAACGCGAGCCTATCAATAATAAAAAAAACTGGGCAAGTGCGAGTCGGACTCGCGCACTGAGGGTTCCGTACATACTTACCTGTGTAAATAGAATTCAATTCAATTCCCGAATGGAGTCTCGAAGATTTTTCCGAATCCTGAAGATTGTTCCTTTAGTTGCCCCTTGCCTTCCAGAGCCACGGGTTTCCCTTTCAGAAGTCAATTCATGGTCCCAGTAGGATTCGGCCCTGCTGGGCCCCTACTGTTTGGGACGAGGCTCGACAGATGATGACCACAATACAGATCAGTCAGCGTAATCTCGATTTATTACGGCCTGATCATGATTTAGTTTCATGTTAGTTGTTCTGTTTCGTGATAAAACGATCTGCCAAAGCAACCTATAAGTTTGATTGATCTACTGGTGTGCTTCCAGCGTGGTGATGGATGTAAGAGGGGCGGGGAAGTGCCAATCAACGGCGGCTTTGTCGGCGCTCAATCAGTCGCACCAGAAGGAACAATGTACACACGGTGGCGGATTTTTATTAATACACTTCACAACTATTGTGCGTAAATACGATGCTTTCTTTATTTAGTTTTTTTTTTTATTTAAATATAAGGCATATTTTTTGTACTTTTTCACGAATGGCAGATATTTGCATGCGATGTTCGATCTGAGCATGAAGTCATCTTGTCCTTGACTTGGGTCAGCCGGTTACCGGACGAATCCAGTAATGGGTAGCTTGCCGTCCGTAGGCTTGCGTCTACCATAGTTGGTAGTCGAGGTCGGGGTCGCGGCAGCTGGGGCGTAAGGGTGTCTATTCCCTCACGCATGTGGACGTCTCTTTCGCTTGCATAACTTCTTCGCAAAAGTTAGCGACCGCCAGCTCGGAGCTTGGAGCCCCCAACACGTGTGAGTTACTTATTACTAGCAGAATGTGAGTCCATTTATGATCCATCTTTGCAAACGCCGCCGGAAAAAACAAAATAAAGATAAGATATTTCACAGATTGAGCTTAAGCGATGCGTGTTGTCCCCATTGAGGCGCTTCTATTTCCTCTACGTTTAGCAAAACCAGACTTCATGTTCCTGCTGTTTTGACTCAGGCTACCTCTCTAGAGGAAGGGGATTGGGCCATCATCCATCACGCGGGCCCAGTGCGGATTGGTGGATGTTTTTATCCTAGGACATGCTGGTTTCCTCACGATGTTTTTATCACCATTCTGGGAGCAATGGTAAAAAGCCATCTAAAGTAAAACATCTGCCTAGATTTGAACCCACGCTAACAACTCGTAAGTTGAGGCAATTATCACTGAGCTTCCCGATGGTATCTTTAAAAGGGCTTTTAGTGGTAAAAAGCAATCTTTAAATTTACCACTGGGCCAGCAATGCTCTTCTGTAAGTTGATTTGGTCTATATTCATGAAATGAATACAGTTGTTCTTAGAACGATATTTGCCAGCACGAGCTAGTGTACCAGTGACTCAGTGTAGAAGTTAGTTGTTGACCACAGACCGCGGAGACCGCCGCCTCCACAGCCACCGCCACCGCTCTGCTCAGCTTTATATTATTTGTGATGCTGAACTGTGGACCGTGCGGTATGACTGACGACTTGTATTAACTCGTTTTAGTTGCGATTATTCATAGAATTTTTTAATCATTTTATTTAACAATTTATGTACACACTTAATAATAAAGGAAAAGAAGACGGAGACAAAAAAACAGATATACATACTTGGTGATGCTTATTTCTACAGAAATCTCTTTCAGCATACCTGCGAAAGGAGAATTATATTTGTGTACAATAAAGTTTATTCTATTCTATTCTAATTTTCTGAATCGGAAAGTAAGTACCTACCAGACCAAGGTTGATAATTTTGGTAATGATTAGATATCAATACAGTTATCACACTTATATTACAGTAGAAATTTATTAATGTGTGCGTTTAGGTGAACGTTGTGAATGCAGAAACATTCGTAATTGTAGTACTTAACCAAACTGCTAGCCTGCAGCAAGCTAAAGCTTAATAATATTAATATAACTTACTCTTAAGTTTAAACTATAACTTAACTAACTAATGAACGGTTAAGTTAACCGTATAACGACGCAAGTAAATAGTGTGACATGATAATAATTACGATTAGTAAGTGAAGTCGACGATCTGCTGTGGCTTAGTGGTCGCGACTGTAACCGCGCAGTTTATGTATTATTACTGTTAATTGTTGCTAAGAAACTCGGTTTGAAGTGTTAGCAATTTGTTTATAATATTGTGTAATTTATCTATAATATGTATGTATTTAGAAATATTATAGAAGTATGTTTATCAGTTGTCTAGTACTCATAACACAAGCTCTGCTTAGCTTAAGACTTGACGGCGTTGTATGATAGTTGTGGAATATTATTATTATTATTGCAGTGAGTAGGTGTATTTTTGTGAGACGGACTCCGACTTTTTCTTCCAAAATACATAATTAAACACAATAGTTAAAGAACTATCTCCTGCCAGCGGCTTCGCCTGCGTGAAAAGTTAAAAAATATCCCAAGGGAACATATTCCCAGGATAAAGTGTCCTATGTGCTATTTCTGGATATTGTCTATCCGTGTTCCAAATTTCATCCAAATACCTTCAGCAGATTCAATGTAAAGATTAACGAATACTCACAAACCTTCGCCTTTATAATATTAACGTGAAAGAAAGAAAAGCTATAAACATAATTTATTTCTTTTATAAAGGTAGTTTAGACAAAAACAAGTATAATTTTATAGCCAAATCTATTTAGTTTGCAGTCAAAGAAAACATAATAATATATAATATTCCTAATCTATATTCCCGAGAACTTGGTTGTTTCAAAAAACTGTAAAAAAAAAAACTCGATAGATTTGATCGTCAAACCCTATAAAGGACTCGTATTATTAAATGAATAACAAATAATAAAATAAATCGTATCTTAACGCAAAACTTGGCTTTTTAACAACCCAACACATTTTTGAATTGGAATAAATTGCAAGCCAATCGTAACACATATATTTTCTTTACATGCAGTCCGATGGTGATCGCGCTATAGGTCATGTTACGATCTGAAAATAAAATAACTCTAAAAAAATATAGTGAAAACACCTGGAAAAGCTACTGGTCCATGAAGACGCTAATGAAGGGAGATCTACCGATCTCCCTGAAGCGAAAACTCATTGATATGTGTATCCTGCCCGTCCTAACCTACGGTACCCAGACAGGGTAGCTCACCGATTCGCAAAAGTTTCGCTTTTGGGTTTGCCAACGAGCAATGGAGCAGCGTTCTGGGTGTCAAGAGGGCCGACATAGTGAGGAACATCACGTTGCGTCAAAAGACAGGAATTATGGACGTAGGAAAAAAGACTGCCAGGCTAAAATGGGATTGGGTGGGTCACATCAGCCGCATGCAAGAGTCTTCAAAAAGTGGGTACCAGAAGATGGACGACGCCGCCGAGGCCGACCTGGGAAGAGGTGGAGAAACGACGTAGATGCCTACCGCAAGGACTGGTTCGAGGTGGCTCATGAAAAGAATACCTGAATAAGTTGGGGAGGCCTTTGCCCAGCAGTGGGACAGTACCTATAGGCTATTAAAAAAATATATACAGTGAAGTTTTCAATATCATTCTACTAAAACAACACTACCGTGAATCGCCACAATAATCGCGAGCAGTTTTTTATTCATCCAATAACTTATGAAACACATTCATTGTTTCATAAGTTATCCAAAGCCAAACATTCTATGCATTATATTTTTTCTACCGTTAATAGCAAAATGCTAATAAAAGCAGCAAACGCACTCTAAAGACTAAACACACGTTATTTGCTACGCTTGGCTACGCCGTAGCGCTACGAGCTACGCTTTCGTAGCACTACACGTAATCCTTTCGTTCACAATGACATGACGTTGTTCTTTTTATAAAGAAATACCAACGTTTCAACTTTTTGTAGGAATAAAGTTTAAGTATAATCATGAAATTAATAGATAATTTAATATACATGTAAAAGTAGAATGAGTATTAAAGCTGATACACGATGAACCAAAAGTGTGATCCTTCCCTGTACATGTAAGCCTCATGTCTCAGAGATCTAGACATTCATTTTAACTGGTCTTCAAACTTTGACCCCTGAGTCGGTTTCACCATTTCCCGTCAGGGTTATTTACATAGGAAATGTTTACTCCATCTAAAAAGATAGGTAAGGGCGAGTCGGACTCGCGCACTGAGGGTTCCGTACAAACTATCCTATATAAGTAGTTTAATTCACAAATGGAGTCTCGAAGATGTTTCCGAATCGCAATTTTTTTTGTGACGTAACAACAAATTTACTGTTTTCAGAATCATTCCTATATCTGTACTATAGGACCTTGCTTTATGCCAAATTTCAGGATTCTGGGTCAACGGGAACTACCTTATGCATTTTGATTTCCTTGAAAGTGTCGAAATATACGTTTTTTGCACATTAACGACCTTTTCGAGTTTTTTGCACATTCGATTCATTTTTCTCGTTAACTTAGAAGTTAGATTTTTTCACAGGATCAAGGGACCGTAGACTACATGGTTTTAATTTCAACTCGATACCTTTACGCGTTCTCGAGATAAAGGGTCTTGACAGACAGACAGACAGACAGACGGACGGACAACAAAGTGATCCTATAAGGGTTCCGTTTTTTCCTTTTGAGGTACGGAACCATAAAAATAACATTACGTGTAAAAGTGATTACGATATTTTATTTATATAATAAACAATAAATTTCATGTTATAATTTCGGGCTACTTCTGAGAAATCCCGGTTGGAAAGACCCAATAACACTGCCCGGGAATCGAAACTCAGGACACAAGTTCAGGGCTGCGGAATTGTTCAAAAGAGTCACCCGGGCCGGGGTTTTAGTCAGTAAAAGTCAGCGGTCGCTGCAGACCAAAGAGGCCATCTACTAAAAAGTTTAATTTCTCTCAAGCTATTAAACTAGCTCAATATGACCGTCCTCCGTGTGTCATGGTCGCTCTTGTACTATAATTGTCAATTTTCTAACAAACAAACTCAATTCAACTTGTTCGTCTTGGGACTCGAACTGAGGACCGTGACGTCACGGGCTTGACACGACTTTATTATTTTAACAGAGTAACTAGACAGTGTTATGAGGCAAATGAATACTCGTAATCGACATCATTCTGTTACGATTTTTTCTTCTTTTTTTTGAGGCGGAAAATCGTTTGATGACTTCCTCTCGCTGTCAGACATTTTCTGACCAAAACCACACCTATGTTATTTCAGTTACCCTTTGCATTCTAGAACGACAGACAACCTTTTAGAAGTCAACTCATGACCCCAGGAGGCTTCGGCCCTACTGGACCCCTACAGTTTTGGCATAGGACTGGACCCCTACAGTTTTTGGCATCTGTCCCGACCGAGCCCAAGTGGCTCGTTCTGGACAGATGCCGGAGAGCCAGACGGCGAGCTCCCCGTTGCTCGTGGTCCGCAAGACCGCACCTACGGTGGCTGGTAGTCGGGGTCGGAGTCTAGGCGGCTGGGGCGTGAGGGTGCCCGTTCCCTGACGGTTTCGACCGCCTTCTTCGCTAACAGTGCTTCATTTAATTGAGCTGGTAGTCTCTTATCCCACAGCTGGGGAAAAACAGAAATCATAGGTTTTACGTGAGTCATCTTTGGATCCTGGGTTCGATTGCCAGGTTTGGCTGTGTGTTTGGGTTTTTTGTTAGGAATTTTTCCAATTCAATTCAAAATATTGTATTTCACATAAGCTTACATGGGCACTTATAAAACTTCGGGAGCTAGTCCATAGTTTCGATTGGTCGTTTCCTATGGAGAAGAACTGGAAAGAAAGATACCGGAAACTTTTCAAGAAAAAACAAATGTGTTTTATAATATTTCCATCTTACAATATTAATAGAGCTATAAGAGCGCAACATGGGGTCTTTATTTCTTCCCAGTTGCTGGCTGTCGGCGTGCTCCCTACTTTCTATATCATAGAAGTCAGACAAAAATAGCAAAATGTGTATGTTCTGTTTACTGCTGCCTACCCTTTTAGCTATCACAGGCGTGATGTTCTGTCCTCTTGGCATAGTGTGTGCTAAAATTATACTTGTTAACTTTAAACTCCAAATCTTGTAGTTAAGTACCTGTAGGTCACTACGAAAGTTGAACTACAAATTAACTAAACTATCCGATTTCAACATAACAACCCTTAAGTGTAGTAAACACAGAAAGCATAATCCTACCTCTATTAACTTTAATATTCCCCTAATCGCAGCCGAAATAGCTGAGGAACACCTCTAGTTAAAACTACCCACGAGAACGTTCAGTTAATGCCCCAAAACTGGATAGTTATCGCATGAAATAATACCGTTTTATGATACGATAATTTTGCTTCGTGTTGGTGGCAATTATAGACATGGAAAATGAACTGAGTAAAACTCTCTCAAAACAGACTGCTCAGTTAAAAGAGACAGAGATTGTTAGGCCGCAATAGCGATACAAGCCTATGACGTGACAGCCTTGAGGACTCATCAGAACCTTAAAAAATATTTTTACCATTGACAACCAACTTCCAAACAAAAAAACTGGGTAAGTGCGAGTCGGAATCCTGCACTGAGGGTTCCGTACAAACTTACCTATGAAAACAGTTCAATTCCTAAATTGAGTTACGACGATTTTTCCGAATCGCAAAAAAAGTTTTTTTTTTTGTTACGTAACTACAAAACAGTTTTCAGATTTCTTCCTGTACTTGTGTTATGAGACCTTGCTTGATTTTAGGTCAACGGGAAGTACCCCATGACTTTTGAGTCCCTTTTCTTCCGTTACCTCAGACGTTTGATTTTTTCACAACTTCAAGGGACGGCAGACCTGAGTATATGGTTTTAATTTCAACTCGATACTTCCATGCGTTCCCGAAATAAAGGGTCTTGACAGACAGACAAACAGACAGACGTACGGACGACAAAGTGATCTTATAAGGGTTCCGTTTTTTTTTCCTTTTGAGGTACGGAACCCTAAAACAAATCAGTAATAGTAGCTATAACATTTATTTTTATCGATTATTGACACTTTTTATATAGGTGTATACATTTATATCGATCTTTAACAGTTCATACAAAAATGTGTAAGGTGAATCACCTATATTACCAAAAATAAATATAATCTAAACAAATGCAGATTCATTGAGAATCTCCTCCTTTTTTAAGTCAGTTAAAAAGACAACTACTGCCCGTACGATTGCTCTATCTATCACACCCTTTTCTGTCGGTACTTACTTCTTAGAAGATGCTCAGTTCATTCTCCATGACTATGGTTTTATGACACGATAACTGCGCGTCAAGTTGGCGGTAATTGGCTGACGTGTCGGCAACGTTTAATTGTTTCCGAGTACCTTGCGTGCCGGACTCATTTATTATTAATTGGAATACAATTGATTCGGAACTCGGAATAAAAAAATATTTTTTACTAGTAATAGTTTTAGTTTTTATGTTCCAGTGTGTACAAGTAGGTAAAAAAACAGCTCTACCCAGGTGAGCATTGATTTTCTTTTGGAAATAACACGTCCAACATAAAATTGGTGTTCATCATAGATTACCAATGACTAGATATTCTTATCTAGTCTAGATAAGAATATCTTATCTAGTCTAGATAAGAATTTATCTAGTCTAGATAAGAATATCTAGTCATTGGCAATCTATGATGTGTTATATCCAAAAGAAAATCAATGCGACGCTAGTGTAATGACAATCACCGTACAGTTGTAATCAGAAGATTGCAACTGTACGGTTACTGTCACTACACTAGCGTGCGTGAAAATGGGATTTGATTAATTTTATACGTTCGCCGCTAGCGAGTTGCATGGGGGCACATAGTAAGGAGGTTGAGCAGAAATGCTGAGGTCAGTAAGCTTCCGATTGGGATTTAGCAGATCATGTTATCTTTATCTGCTGTGAAGACTACTTATAAGCTCGACGGTAATCAAAAGGAGATTCAAACTAAAATTTACATCCAGGTGAGAAGTTAGGCTGTGAGATTTAAACACATAAAAGTCACAAGATAGAAGAGAGATAGAGAAGGTCTAAGAATGGGGTTTTGGGTTTGATTTCTAAGTTTAGGAACAGGAAATTCATAGTATTTGTGTGGAGTGTGGTGTTGTGCTTGGTTAGTTCCTCACACTTTGGTTGGTGTACTTTTGTTTAGTACATCATTAAGCAAACAAGTTTCCTGCCGCCCCTGTGTGAACTAAGACTTCTGTCTCCATGTGTTTAGTAACAGCTCCATGCAGCACTTGTAAAATTAAATCCAAAAGTACTAACTTTTTTATTAGTCTTTTTGTTCGCACAAGTTTTTATTATTGGAACATTCTGTCCATCCTTTGTCGTAATATCCTTTATATAATATTCTATCTCTCTTTCATATTGTACTAATGACGGAATCGAGGGAATTTCAATTGGAGCTGAAAGGGATGGAATCTTTTTGACCGTCGTCGCCTCGCATTCAACAGACTAGACTAATAACATTTATTACAAACTCTCTGGTATTACAAAGATGGCTACGATTCTAATATTTAAATGGATCTTATTTTTGGTTTACATACGTACCTACTGCTTACCTTTGTTCAATTTAGAGTATTTTCAATTACTTGTAATATTTGTTTGAAAGACAGAATAAAGAAATGCCCAGTCTGGATGATGCCCTGCAATTTGTTGTATGTTTAGTATGAACAATATCGTGTAACTGAACACAGTCGGAAAATAAAACTAAACAAAAGATTTAATTTGAAGCAAATACAGCCACAATAACCTCCTCCCATCACTCCCCACTCCCTTCCAAATATGTTCAATCATTCATTCTTCAAGCTCCAGTATAACCCAAGCAGCCCAGCACAGCGTATAAACACACAATAATATAATACATTGGCCACTGTCGAGCCGCGCGGCGGCGTCCCGCGGGCTCGGCCGGCCTGCTATTATAAATGACCAAAAATTGGGCCCGGACATTATGTCATTTGCTAAATTAACTACATACGTCAGTTAAATGTGAGCTGAGCCTGCGACTGTGTCTCATTTCAGCAGGTTGTTATAAAACTCGTAAATACATAATCTTATAAGAATACGATACCTGGTCAATAATCAATATTACTTATTATTTTAGTATTTAATTATTATTTTTTGTAAACCTTACCATCAGGTGGGATCGCAGTCAAGCACTGGTTTATACCAAATAAAAAAAAAAAACCTATATAAATATAAAATCTATGGGTAAACCCGATAGCATTTTGCTAGACCTGGGAACAGACCTCATGCTTTGCTGTGCGTTCCTTGTATTTTGGCAAAATGACTATATCCGAATGTGAAAGTATATTAGACTAGCGACCCGCCCCGGCTTCGCACGGGTGCAATGCTGATCACTTCATAGTATAAAACAAAGTCGCTTCCCGCTGTCTGTCCCTATGCACGCTTAGATCTTTAAAACTACGCAACGGATTTTGATGCGGTTTTGTCTAGCATTGCACCAGGGCAAGTTGCTAGTATTAAATATACTACAGAATGGCTTTATACACAACGTTCATAGATTTTTTGTCATTAGATAATACAAACATGTTTTCTTTTGCGGTTACTCTTGAAAGAGTGACATATAATAGGCCATGTGAAAAACATTCAACGCTCAATTTGCGCCTTGTTCCGCCAAGTAAAATGTTTTTCTTTCTTTCTTTCTTTTCTTTTCTCAAATCGCCTGCAACGTTGAAAGTTTGACCCTGCGATTTATTGATGGTCATTGCAAAAGATATCTTTAGCGGAAATTGTAGGCGTTTAAATTGGATGGTATTAGAATTCTATATCAATTAACCCAAACACGGCTAGGTTACATTGTTTTATTATGAAGTTCCTGAGTCTACGTTCCACTTTCCTCCATCATCAGATCAGTTCGATAGTACCTTATAGCCAAAGTGCATCTCATGACAATTCTAATAAGCCCAAACACGGCTAGGATACATTGATTAATTAGAGTTTCGGTGCCTATCTTCCGGCTCCATCATCATCGTCATCAGGTCACTTCGATGATACTTTGGAGGTAGGCGGAACAGAGAGTAAGTGGGCTACTGCCCGATAGATGATTTCGGGCTGTTCAGACATGTTCCAATCGCGCGGAGAACTTTGATAGCGCGATGCAGGATTAGTTCTTATGTGACGCCATAGATGTCGCTACATCACTTCCCTCCAGAGATCGGAGATCGCATGGTTCTTGATGCTTCTTGATGCGTGCCAGGCCAGTGGCAGGTTGGTTCCAGTGGGTCGGAACTGTCTGCGGTGATGCCCCAGTGAGTCGGGGTGGTGCTATCCCAGTGAGTCGGGATGATGCCCCAGTGAGTCGGGGTGATGTCCCAGTGAGTCGGGATGATGCCCCAGTGAGTCGGGGTGGTGGTTTCCCAGTGAGTCGGGATGATGCTGCAGGCTCCAGTGAATCGGATTAGTGCCGCTGGCTCTAGTGAGTCGGAGCGGTGCTGTGTGACGTAGTGGCTTGACTGCTTGCGTCGAACTGGAGAGGTTCTTCGTGGCTCTTCATGTGACTGGCCGAAGGTGAAGTGTGCTTCGCCAAGTTCGCTGATGAGGCTGAGGGTGACGACAATGAACAGGTATGCAAGCTGGTGGTCAGGACACCCTTTATAGCCGTGGGTGCTGGCTGTATGGCTCGCTGCTCGAAAGCTTGAGGAAGTGATGATGACGTCACGAAGTAGTGGCTGCACAAAGGCAGCGCTGACGTTCTTTGTCGAGGGTCACCAGTTTGGAGGTAGGCGGAACAAAGTGTAAAGTCCCGTTGAAAAGGGAGGATCCTCCGACCAGACGGGTGTTATGTCTGGTGGGCATTTGCCCGATATATGATTTCGGGCTGTTCTATATGTTCTAATCGGGCGGAGAACTTTGATTGCGTGATGCAGGATTAGTTCTTATGTGACGCCATAGATGTCGCTACAATAACATTTTCAACATAACTATTCAGAACCATTTATTTATTTGAATTGTCATAGTCGCTTAACTGTCTTCATTGTGATATCTATGTGAGTATGAAGTTCCGTTGGCCATTCCTGGTCTTCTTCATCAGTTCCACTTCGTCAAATGTTACTTTATGACTGTAAATACTTATGTTCTCGATGAAAATACCAAAATCACTATATGGTTGCCTATAATATTTGAGGAGTTCCCACGATTTCTCATGGATCCCATCATCAGAACTGGATTTTGAAAAAAATGGGACCTTTAATACTTGGGGAGTTCTCTCGATTCATCATGGATCCCAAAGAAATTTTGCTAGTCGGTCCATAAACGACGGAGTTCAGAGATAACACACAAAAAAATTAATAAAACACACGACGGAATCGATAACCTCCTCCTTTTTTTGAAGTCGGTTAAAAACACTAAAACGATCAAAATAACTTTAATTTCGGAAGACGGTGTTTCTGGTATTGTTTGCTTGTTATTTAACACCGAGTTCCAAAATTAAAGTTATTGTGATCGTTTTAGTGTTTTTTTTTTTATAGTGAAGTCGGTTATTTATTTTTTGTAAAAAGTTTTTTATTTCACACTTTTTAGTTGTGGTGCACTTATAGCCAGAGTACCTATTTCTCATGACTATCCGAATTAACCCAAACACTGCTAGGATACATTATTTTATTATGAAGTCCCCATCCACCTCCCGGCTCCATCATCAGGTTAGTTCGATAGTACCTTATAGCCAACTTGTGCTCCTAGACTGCACAGGTGTCACTGAAATACGCACACAAACCTTAGGATCCCTGAACTCCCTTATTGATGCCCTGAAAAACCTAAGAGGCCTAATCTATTTTTTGGAAAGAGGTGGGCTGTTTGGAATGAGCCCACCAAAGGTTATGACCGCCATGGCCCACGTACAATGGTCCACATAGGACTAAGTGCGGAAACCATACATAAATAGATAGATAGATAGCCAAAGTGCATATCATGACAATTCTAATTCACACGGCTAGGTTACATTGATTAATTACAGAGTTCCAATGCCTACCTTCCGGCTCCATCATCATCATCTGATCACTTCGATGATACCATTTTCAACTTAACCATTCAGAACCATTTATTTATTTATATTGTCATAGTTACTTAACTATCTCCATTGTGATATCTATGTGAGGGTGAAGTTCCATTGGCTATTTCTGGTATTCTTCATCAGTTCCACTTCATCAAATGTTACTTTTTGACTGTAAATGCTTTAGTTCTCGATTAAAATACCAAAATCACTATATAGTGCCTAGAATATTTGAGGAGTTCCGTCGATTCCTCATGGATTCCATTATCAGAACTGGATTTGAAAGAAATGGGACCAATCTGGAAGTAACCGAGTATCAATCTTTGAAAGAATCAAGTTATTTACCGCAACCGCTATGTCCCTGCATTTTAAATCTTTAATATCTTCGAAAATATTCACTTAAATTACACGCTGTAAAGGGCCATATTGATCTATATTAAATGCACTATGTATTTAAGGTACTTAATTGGATAAAGATTAATGCTGTATTGCTTAAAATCGCTTCGTAAATAAGCCATTATTTTTCGTAAAAAGTAAAGGATAAAAAATGGTTATTGTGGGTTATACCTAAAAGATAGACATATACCATCGCTGACTTTTTTGTAGATCTTTTTAAGGTGTACAATACTGTAGTACATTATTTTGATCTATCTCTTAGGGTTCAGCCAGCGTTTGCAATGTAAGCGCAAAAAAATGTGTTTATTTACGACATCACATTAAAAACCTCTAAAATCATCAGTGTTTCTCTACTATAATGTGCGTGTATTATACTTATAAACCTTCCTCTTGAATAATTCTATCTATTAAAAAAAACTGCATCAGAATCCGTTGCGTAGTATTAAAGATCTAAGCATACATAGGGACAGACAGACACGAAAAGTGACTTTGTTTTATACTATGTAGTGATATTGAGAAAAATATATTAGTTCTACAAACAGCCAAAGCTATGGAGGAGCGGAGTCTCCTAACACATGCATAACCTTGCAAAAAAAAAACAAGCTCCAGTCGTAAACTAATGTAAACTAGTTGGCACCGAGATAAACGTTTTGTATTTTGTGACAGGCAAATCAACACAACTAGTTTTTTTTTTCGTTTATTAAACAACAACATTAAAAAAACTTTTTAGAAAAAAAAAATAACCGACTTCACTAAAAAAACACTAAAAGGATCAAAATAACTTTAATTTCGGAAGTCGGTGTTTCTCGGTATTGTTTGTTTCTTATTTAACACCGACTTCCGAAATTAAAGTTATTTTGATCCTTTTAGTGTTTTTTTTAGTGAAGTCGGTTATTTTTTTTTTCTAAAAAGTTTTTATTTCACACTTTTTAGTTGTGATACACTTATAAACAGAGTGCCTATTTCTCATGACAATTCCAATTAACCCAAATACTGCTAGTTTACATTGTATTATTATAAAGTTCCTGTGTCTACCTTCCTCCTTCCGGCTCCATTATCAGATCAGTTCGATAGTACCTTATAGCCAAAGAGCATCTCACGACAATTCTAATAAGCCCAAACACGGCTAGGATACATTGATTAATTACGGAGTTCCTGTGCCTACCTTCCGGCTCCATCATCAGATCAGTTCGATAGTACCTTATAGCCAAAGAACATCTCATGACAATTCTAATAAGTCCAAACACGGCTAGGTTACATTGATTAATTACGGAGTTCCAGTGCCTACCTTCCGGCTCCATCATCATCATCAGATCACTTCGATGATACCATTTTCAACGTAACTATTCAGAATCATTCATTTATTTGTATTGTCATAGTCGCTTAACTATGTATATCTTCATTGTAATATCTATTTGTGTATGAAGTTCCGTTGACCATTTCTGGTCTTCTTTATCAGTTCCACTTCATCAAATGTTACTTTTTGACTGTAAATGCTTAAGTTCTTGATGAAAATACTAAAATTACTATAGGGTTGCCTATAATTTTTGAGGAGTTCCCTCGATTCCTCATGGATAGATTTTGAAAAAAATGGGACCAATCTGGAAGCATATCCTGTATAGGGAAAAAAAATATTTGCAAATCTGTCCATAAACGACGGAGTTCTGAGGTAACAAACATAAAAAAAAAAAATGATAAAAAAAACCTCCTTTTTTTTGAAGTCGGTTAAAAATGCATGCTAACGTATTTACATACCAGCACAAACCATCGCGGGTATAACAGCGGTATGTCAGAAACTTGTCGCTTTGGCGCCAAACACACTTTAGGCGAACAGTAGGTATACATACATAGTCATCATTCAAAAGATACTTTCTAGATCGCATTATAATCTAGAAAGTATGTGTTGAGCAGTTTTTATATTTATTGCCTTACTAATTTCCAGAGGTAAATCGTTCATACAGTGTAGCATAGTATTCCCACGTTCAACCCCCTGACAGACTCGTGCCAGTCTGTGGGATCGGTTTACTGAAGTCACAGTCGGCAATCAAACGTCTTGACGTGACTTTGATTGTGAAAGGTCATTGATGTGCCGTTTGGAAAACAAGTCCCTTAGAAATATACGGTTGAATATAACGTTGACCATTTTAGCATAACTGAATGGGAGTTGTCAAATATCAACTAAAATGGTTTGCAATTGAAGAGACCTACACAGGTGGTCTGTAAAGTCGTTTTCAAAAGACCTTTTTTTCTTACAAATTTTTCTTTTTTTACATTGCCCAGCAATGCTCCACCTCTCTAACCCGTTCAAATTCAGTTTTCAATTCAGTTCAAATTTGGCGTTTTTTTCTGCAAAATAATTGTTCACGAAGATGGTTGCCTCCTCATTTGATGAAAATCTCTATCCCCCAAGCGCAATACTTTACAGCGTACTCAGCCGAAATCACAAAATAATACCCTGAGTCAAACGCAGTCAGAACATAATGAAAATGTAACGAATAGGGCTACACGGCCCAAATCGGAACCATCACCGAAAAAAGAGATCGTAAGATAAGTGTATTACTCGACACCTGGAAAAAAGACCAGGAGTCTCGAATGAAGAAATTTTTAGAAGAACAAACCACTCTTATTGCAAAACTGGTGGCTGACATTATAAGCGTAATTAAGTCTAAGAATGTCAAGATATAGCAATCGAATATAGAAATCCGCAAAATAAGTAAAGAGATAGAAAGGTCCATGTCTTAGGGCTATATTTCACCGGGACACCATGAAGGTACAACCAGTCACCGTTACCAAAAAAGTTTATACAGCTTTAGAGAGAGTTACTCACTTGGTGTCCGTTTGGTTGCGCAACCAATTTGGCGGCGCGACCACCTCGGACATGTGCACAGAATGTTACTGGTCGTGCAGCCACGCTGGTCGCGCCACCACTATTATTACTATAGAGCTGTATGGTGTCTTACCCATTCGGCCACCAGTGACGCCCCCACCAGGTCTTACAGGTACTTTGGTAGCTTACGGATACCACGGTGGCGCGACTTATGGCTGAAATATAACCCTTGCATTAATCAGTCATTTGAAGGATTAAAGAAAGTAGTGGAAGATTTAAAGAAGGAGCGACATGCACAACGAAACTATATAGCAGCACTCGAAAAAGTGCTATCGGATCTTCAGCATAAGTCACGCTCGGCCGGGATAGAATTAATAAACATCCCGCAGACGGTCGATGAGTCACCAACCGGGCTGTCTGTAGTATTGGAAAGACAGTTGGCGCATATAACCGATTCTGAAATTCGGGATGTTTACCGCCTCCCGGGTAAACCCATATCGATGTCGATCTCACGCCCAATTATAGTAGAGTTTGCTAGAGTTCAAACCAAGCAAAACCTTCTCTCGGTTATCCGGTCGTACAATAAGGATAAGAAAGAGCTCTAAGGAGAACAAATTGAATACAGAACTGATTAGGGTACCAAGGAAGCGCCTGCTGGTATTCGTAACAGAACAACTGCCTACTTCTTCTAAAAAGCTGTTCTACTTACCGCGCCAATTTGCTAAAAATAACTAGTACGCGTTCTGCTGGACAAGTAATGGAAACATTTTCCTACGTAAACAAACCGGGGATAAGCTACTTATAAAATCTGAAGAATGTCTTCATGATCTCGTCAACACTTCTACATGACCAGATAACTCAGTTTTAAAAATAGTAATGCATGTATCAATATTCTTTTTTTTATTTTGTAATTTTAGTTTTTAACCCGCACATACACACAATCCAAACAGAACACAAAAAGCACATTCTTTAAACAAACACGTTCATTCTCTTCATTGGAAAACTACTCACATTAAAGCGTGTTATAATAACATTTACAAAGATTCCTACTCTCCATCACTACTTCTTATTATTCCCAATATTTCATTGTTTTGTAGTATAATTTCACTTTTTAGTGGCTAGTATAAATACTATTACCAATGAACTTGATAACATTCAATTAGGGAACTTCTATAATTTATTGTGATCCAGAGGATTGCCTCAAGTACATCAATATATCCGATTCCAACATAAATTTATTACATGTAAACAAAAACTTCGACCATCTTCAAGTTCTGTTACATCTCACAATTTAAAATCAATTTCGACATTGTCATTTTGACGGAATGCTGGCTCAGTAAAGTCAATAACCTCCCCGTCTTAGATGGATTTGAGGGTTACTCGACAGCTATCAGTGTTAATCAAAATAATGGAGTCATAATTTACATGAAACATGGTTTGCAAGGATCTGTGTGGGAGCCGAATTTTGAGGGTGGGAACTCTAGTTTGTCAAATCGAAATTTTTCTCTCATACATTTTTAACATTTGATTAACATATTTTTAGCTCGCCAAACTTTATAGTTTGATGGCGAGAAACGCTCGTTATACAAGCACTTCTGTGACATCATAAAACAGTAAAAATATGAGTGCCTTTGCTGTCTCAGGATGTGTACAATATATCATTTAAACTTAATACTTCATTTATTTTTGTATATTAAAGTTGGTTATGTACATACATTGCTATTTACTTTCAACTATTTTTTTTATTAGCTGTACTCGCCGTCTATCGCTCACCTTCTCTCAATTCAAAAGAACAATTTAATGACTTCTCAGCATAATAGCCTTTGAAAAATCTATGACAAAATATCCAACTAGCAGAGCTCTCGTAGGTGATCTAAATATCGATACCGTCAAACGGGGTGAATAGGACTGCAGGGGTGAATAGGAACTACACTTTGGTTAGGTTTTTCACATTGGTATATATTTCTATAATTGATTTCTATCAAAGCATCCGTTTTTATTACAATTAGTGAATAAATAGGAGTACTTAAATGCTGGGAAAAATTGATAATTAACGCGAAGATCCCCTTCAAAGTTTTGTTCCTATTCACCCCTGCAGTCCTATTCACCCCGTTTGACTGTATATAACAACAATAGAACTGACCGGAGCTTTGAATATCTCACGATAAATGCCTCTTATGGGCTTATGCCGACACACCTATTCCCTACCCGACTAGAGCGCTGCATAAATCACTTACTCCTAAAGTCAAGCCTTATTCTCACCTCGCTTGTCCTTGAGTCACATGTTACAGACCACAAACCTATCGTTTTATCCATAGCTAGCGTTGCCCCACCACGGAAAATCTGTCCGATGACCAGCCGGCCGGCGTTCGCTGGATTTTGCAACTCCTTAGATCCAGTGACGTGGAGATATGGTATTCACTAAACACTGCGCTAATCACAAGCACAAAATCGTAGCGTTTCTAGTCTCTTTAGCGGATAAGTAATAATCTTTTTTTTTTAAATGCTCGTGCGATTCTAACGAATTCTTCATGTCAAATCTATCTGCGGTCTCTTTCTCTCGAGGTTGTGCGGGAACAGGATGGGAACAGGAAGCGTTGCAAGAAGTCACACAAACAAAACACGGTATAAAATTCTATGCGGCTAATTACGGAACTATTTTTTACGCGACAATAACCAAGTGCTACCAGCGCAATCAAAAAACAGTAAATAAATAAATCATCATTCAGCTCTTACGCCACTCGGTAACAGACACAACATTTTCAAAAAGCTCTCATTATTTTCCTGCTTCGATGGTTCAATACAATCCAATCAAAAAATAAAAAAATATCAGAAGTACAGACCTACATTCATTACAATCAGAATTTTATTGTACTCTCATAGATTTATATGATCGTAATTATCGTACTGGGCCGATACCGCCGACACAAGGGAGGTCCCTGTAGGCCGATATTACGGGCCGATTGCGAGATAATACCGCGATGTTAACGTTCAGGTGAGTTATGTATTACTTATGTATATATACACGAATATATCGGATTTACCTGACGATACTCCGGGGAATATCGGAGGGTATTTGATAACCACATGATATGGAGATCGCACTAACGGGCTGATTTAATCGGTTAAGTGGATCGTGGGTTAGTGGTTACAAGTGGGCTTGACTAGATTGGATTCTTAGATCGATTCTAGGGCTGCGCAGTTTCGCTTTTTTATTTATTTTTTGGCTCGCGTTTTACCACTGTCTCACTTATATGAAAATAATGAAAGTTAGTGTATGTTTGTATATTTGTATGCTTCATATTCGAACGGATTTGGATGCACAAGGGTTGGCCATATCCTTTAGTAGCATATAGAATACGAGCTAGCAGTATCTAGAGTTACAAAAGGTAAAAGTGAGTATGTTTGTTACTTCTTCACGCTCGAGCTGACTATTTGTTACTGACAGGTTATTATCCCAAGAGATGGAAAATCGGAGAGTGCATCTTCCTACATAAAGCGGGTAAGAATTACAGGGACGCTAAATCATACCGACCTATCACGCTCCTAAACATCATGGGCAAACTACACGAACGCCTGCTCTTGTCACGCTTACGACAAACGGCCGACAGACTCCAACCATCGTTCCAACATGGCTTTACTAAGAACAGAGGTACAGGCACACAGATCCTTCGCACCGGCAAGTTCATTACGGATGCGCTGGAAGCGAAGGAAAGTGTCGCCATGGTCCTGACGGATCTATCGAAAGCCTTCGACTCAATAAACCATGAAGGTCTGACGAAGAAGCTCCAAACAGCGAACGTCCCAAACAACATCATCCAACTAATAGAGAATTACCTGAGCGATCGTAAAATTTACGGACGCTTCAGAACCACCAACGGCGATAAAAAACCGGTGCCACACGGTGTGCCCCAAGGCTCTATCCTGGGTCCGGTTATATTCAATCTGTACGTACATGACGTTTGGGACCAACGGGATCACATCCGCGGACTCAAGCTCTCCCAATATGCTGATGACCTGTGCATCCTTAATAGATCCCCCGACCCAAACAGTGCGACACACCGCGCGGGCTGGGCTGCCGACATCGTCATCGACTACTATCATCGCTGGGGGCTAAAATGTAACGTAGACAAAACGGAGTGTGCTATGTTTACTCACAAGAGAAACTACCGCAGAACCATTCGCATCAAGAATGAGGTAATTGAATATAAAGACAGCATAAAATATCTGGGCGTACATTTAGACAAGACAATGACTATGGGTAAACAGACGGATTACGTCGTGCAGAAGGTGCGACAAGCACGAGGCGAACTTGCCCCTATCATAGGCTGGCACGCTAAGACGGATATAACAGTGAAACTTGCTGTCATTCAGGCCTGCCTACTTCCTATATTGGATTATGGCGTGATACAACTACTCTCACGTTTCAGTAAGAGCAACCTGCTAAAAATTGAACACCAATATCGAATGGCTCTCAAGACCAGCGGACAATTTCCAAGACGCTTAGAAACATCATTACTCTGGGAAATGCTAGATTGGGATCCATGGCACCTCCGTGCATTTAAACGAATGCTGCGCCGACTCCGTGAAATGCACATCGAGGACTTAGAGACCCCTGGTGACGCCTACCTCGGATATGGACAGCACAACCCTCCCTAACTAATATTAGACTAGGTGAAATTGAGTATGTACCAAGAAAAGACAGGAGTCGGCTGCTCAGTAAGCGAACAACCGCTCCACGTCCCCAATAGATTGTAATTAGCTGTAAATAGGATAGGTCAATATAGAACAACTTTATAAATTTATATAAATTTATACTGTACACACTAACAAGCTTACAGCACACACTACACGACACTTATACAGATCTCTTTTAGACAAACATAGGTAGAATGTAAGTAGCTGACACACCCACAGGCCGAATACACCACCGGCCTGTGGACATAATGTAACATATAAACTAGGGAAATAAACTTCTTTCTATTCTATTCTATTCACGCTCGAGCACCTGAATGGATATGGATAAAATTTCATAGACGGGTAGACTGTGTTCTGAAATAAAACATAGGATTTTTTTATTCCGGGAGTATTTACCTTTTTTGTAATTTTCTCCTTTCATGCGGGCGAAGCAGCTAGTAACATAATATAATAGAAGTAATTATGATAAGAGAATTATTCCTCAAGTTAATCTATATTAAATGAGAATCCGAGATAGTTTAAGGTTTTACTGAAAGAATTTAAAGAATCCAATCGGTATCTTCAGACATAGGCTTTTACAAACATATATTAACAAACAAACATTTTACTTCTTTACTTATAATGTTAGTTTAAACTACTCAAAGCTTAACTTCATTACTAACGAATTCTACAGTAGATTCTTACCGGCTACAATAAAACGTTATTTGATCGCAACAAACCGTCACTTCTTCTAGTATTTCTGCAATAAATCCGATATTTCCGCGTTATTTCGCGACGACAGCAGTTTCGCTAGTTCCACCAGAGAGCTGGAACAAGCCATTCAGCGAGTTACTGCGCCCGAAGTGAGGCAGTGCCCGACAGCTGCCCGAATCATAACTGAACCAATCTTGACAGCTAGTGCTGTTCTATCGATAATGTAATATCTGAGGTGTTACTATCGCTTATCGATTATGGGTATGTATTTAGGTATTTTGTTTATTATTATTGGCGATCTCGCGTTTGACCACTATCTCATCTAATAGTAAGCGACGATGTGGACGACGATGAAGCAGGAACCTTGATAATGTATTAGGATAATTATTATCATTATACTGTCGTTGGTCTAGTGAGTGGTCGTGAGAGCTACTGATCAAGTTTAAAGTTCATTTCCCTGGTCGGGCAAAGTGTTATTGAGTATTCCAACTAGTAATAATTCTCAGTTATAGCTCAGAATTTGGCTAGTCCTAGTTTACAGGGGCAAAATAAAACTGCCCAAATAAAGATACCTGCTAGAGCTGCGAGAATGTTCGAAGATTTACCGTGCCCCTGGAACGCAAAGGATAACTAAAGGAACACGGGTGAGACAGTCTCGCCTCCACCCAGAGAGGAAAAAATTACATGATGATTTTCCATCTCAAAAAAAGGTCCATCAGCTCTGTTTTACCCACTGAAGTGGCATTAGGCGTGATGTTGTTTTACGTTTTGTAGTAGAAAATTGCACTTTTAACTACAAAAGAAATTCAAAGTCGGGTTTATCGAACAAAGTAAATTAACCAGAAAATGCAAGACTACAACGGGATTACTCTGTACAATCGTGTTTCCTAGATTTTCATCCTGCGTTAGAAACTCCAAAATAAATGATCCAATCTGAGCTGGGCGGTGTTCTCTCTGCAATCAGGCAGTTGCCGATACTCCGGATAGTTGCTCCAGTCCGCAGCACACTCTACCTTATTAGTTTGTAGTAACAAGCTCGACTCCTGGCAAATACCATTTTGTACTTAGAAACTAGAAAATATTAAGTAGAAGTGCCCTGTACCACCGCCGTGTTTCTATCTTTTTTATTTCGTCATTGAAATTCACCACCTCCTCCAATGGCAAGTTCGGGAGGTTCCTGCATCAGATTCAGGCGGAAAAAACGCCTGGGTGTCACCACGGTGTGGACTGCCCAGTGGACACGGTGGAGGTGAACAGAACCCTAAATAATCCAAACTGCACCCAGTTTGGGTTATTTAGGGTTCTGTACCTTAAAATGGAACCCTTATAATATCACATCGTTATCCGTCTGTCTATCTGACCCTTCTTCCTCATGAACCCTTGGAGGCATGAAGTTGAAATTAATATCTATCAAATACTCAAGTCAGCAATCCCCTGGAGCCGCGACAAAATCAAACTTCTATGTCAACACAATCAGGTCTAACCCTCATAATTATTTTGACACTCTCAAGGAAATCAAAATCTACCTAGAAACATACCGTGTCTTTGACATCGACGCACACGTAAAAGTCTGACACTATCTCCCGCTCCGCCCAAGAGCGAGATTTGTCATTAGATGATTTTCCCACTTAAAAAAAAACCCCCAGTGGTGGACATTTTCGTCAGCTTTTTCCTAATTTAAAAAAAATCTGTACTTTTTTAAATTTAAATTATATAAAATTGTTATTCTAACCAACCCCGATCATATTTCTAGTAAAAAAATGTTTTTATTATTTTTTCATTAAAAATTAATTAATTAAAAAGTCATTGAGGTTGATAAAATCATTATTCACGATTTTATTCAGTTTAAATTTAAAAAAAACGTAAAGATTTAAAAAAAAAGTAGGAAGAACCTACGAAAAATTCCACCACTGGGGGTCCACGGGTAGTGTGAAAGTTAAACCCGGGCTCCTGGGACGAAGACAAAGAAGGAACAGGAGTAGGTTTTTAGTCAGCTAAAGTCTGACACTATCTCCCACTCTGCCCAAGAGCGACATTTGTCATATGATGATTTTCCCACCTAAAAAAAAAAACCAATGGGGGAATCATGTACTGGATCCATGGCATTCGTCTGTGCGTCAAAGTCAATGACGCCCTGTAATTTGGTGAAAAACAAAGTGTCACAGCAAAAATAATAAGTAAGAAAAACCTTCATTTGTGGAATTGTGATATCTATAATAAAAACATTTTTTTACGAATACACAGCTGAAACATTGACCGTATACGTCACGGTCAATGTTTCAACTGTGTATTCGTAAAAATATGTAGGGATGTTTTATTAACAACAAAGTTAAGTTTGCCCCTTAATTAATTAATTTATTTATATATACTTTATTGAATACCAAGATTACAAATATACAAATAGAAACCTTATAATACAAAAAAAAACACACAATTGGCGGCCTTGTCGCACTCGGAATTTCTTCCAGGCAACCCAGAATGGATAGAGATTGCCTGGACACAAAATTAATTCTAGTTATTTTTGTGATAGATATCGTTATTATGATTTTCGGAACAGGTACCTTTTTTTTTTTAGGTGGGAAAATCATCTAATGACAAATCCCGCTCTTGGGCGGTGCGAGAGATAGTGTCAGACTTTTACTGACTAAAAACCCACTCCTGTTCCTTCTTTGCCTTCATTCCGGGGCCCCGAGTTTCGCTTTCACACTACCGGTGGCCCCAGTAGGCTTCGGCCCTGCTGGGCCCCTACGATTTGCTGACATCTCCCTGAGGCGCGCGTGGAACATTACGCGCCGTCGACGACTTGGGCTCGGTCCGGACAGTTACCGGACGGTCGGACGGCGAGCCACCCATTACTCGCCGTCCGCAAGCCCGCGCCTACGGTGGCCGGAAATCGGGATCGGAATCCCGGCGGCGGTTAGGGCGTGAGGACCGTTCCCTCACGCGATCGGCCGCCTCTTTTGCTAGCATTACTGCTTCGCAGAAGGAGGCGACCGCCTGCCACTCCTCCTCACTCCGGACCATGGCCTGTACCAATGCCCGGCGCGAGAGATCACTGCCACCGATCGCCCCCACGAGGACACGGCGTTGCTCTGCCCAGGCGGGGCACACCTCTACCGTATGCTCCACCGTGTCCTCTGGACGGTCCACACAATGGCGGCATCCAGGCGTTTCTTCCGCACGAATTCAGTGCAGGAACCTCCCGAACTTACCATGTCCGGTGAGGACCTGCGTCATGCGGGGACTTACCGCCATAATTGTGGCATGCCCAGCACTGGGTTGCTATAGTCGCTGTCGCCATTCCACCATGAGATCCCACCGGACTTCTTCCCGCCATGCCGTGACTTGGCGTGGCAGCGGAGTTTCACCCCGGCGTTGCATCTCCACGCGCAGATCGTGCATGCGTGCAAGGACTGTTGCCTCCAGATTCCATGGTGGCTGACCAGCAAGGAGGCTCGCTGCTTCACGGGAAACCGTGCGATATCCCCGCACCATGCGGATGGCCATGATCCTCTGACATGCGTTCAGCTTGGCCGCCGGTCGCTTTCGCAGCGACGGCGCCCATACCGGCGCCCCATAAAGGGCTATGGACCTAACGATTCCTGCGTAGAGCCTCCGGCAGGAGGCGGCTGGACCCCCTAGGTTAGGCAGAAGCCGCTTAAGGGCAGCCCCAGTCCAATCCAGTTTGGGAGCCAGACGTCGGAAGTGCTCCTCAAAATTCTATCGGCTGTCGAGGACGAGTCCCAGGTACTTCATCGTCGACCCGACGCCGATGTGAACTCCTCCTACCGTTATTTGGGAACCCGGTGGTGGCGCATTCCGAGGGCCGTGAAAGCACATGGCCTCGGACTTGTGCAGTGCCACCTCGAGTCCCAACCGCTGGATCCTCTCCACGACTATCGCAACCCTGCGTGTCGCTAGTTCGACCGCCGCCTGGTACGACTCTCCCTGCGCCAGAACCAGCGTGTCGTCTGCGTAACAGACCACGCTGACCCCGTCAGGGAGGTCGCCGCGCAACACGTAGTCGTACCCAATGTTCCACAAGGGCGGTCCTAGTACCGATCCCTGCGGAACACCGCACGACATCTCTTACCGTTTCCACTCTCCCTGGTGACCGGGGTAGATGATGAACCTGTCCGTCAGGTAGGCCTCGATCACACGACAGAGGTAGTCGGGCACCCGATGATACCTGAGTGCCCTCCTAATGCTACTCCAGGGCAGGGAATTGAAGGCGTTGGCGATGTCCAAAGACACCGCCAAGACACACCTGCCCTCGGAACAGGTAACTACGGAAACATATTCTGTGCGTTGCCCAACATGCATTTGCTTGTCTTCCTCTATACATCCAGGCAACTATAATAATATGTGGGGAACAAATATTTGTTTGCCATAGATATATTGGTTCCGAGCGGGAATCGAACCCGTGACAGGCAGTGCAGCAGCCAATCGCTCATCCACTGCGACAACCGCGCCGTCAGTCTGTGTAAATATTTAAAAAAACAAGCTGCTAAAAGCACAAATGGGTGCAAGAGTACCGCTTGCGAGCACAATTAACAACAAACAGCGCAATGATTACAGAAACATTTATTATGACATTTTAATCCTGCAGTAATTATCGTGTAAAAGTAAATCAAATCATGAGCGCCGCGTGTTTTATTGTAACACTTAACATAACGTTCACTAATTAATTTCATTTCGTTTCCATTTTCATTAAAAGATGTGGTAATTGCTTTGTGGATGGAATTTAAAGATGGGAGTGCGAGTGTGCTCTGTGTGGAGCTATGTTTTAAGTAACGTTTGGCATTGGGGACGCCATAATCATGGCGGTAATCCCCTTTTTGAGGAGTCGCTGGAAAAACGTCACGGCGTCCTCACATTCCGCGTGATGCAGGTCCTCACCAGACATGGTAAGCTCGGAAGGTTCCTGCACCTGATTCGTGCAGAGGTAACGCCCGGGTGTCAAAATTGTGCGGACTTCCCAGAGGACACAGTTGAGCATATGGTGGATGTGTGTACCGCTCGAGCGGAGCATAGCCGTGTTCTCGTGGGGGCGATTGGCGGCAGTGACTTCTCGCGGGCTTTGGTACAGACCATGGTCCAAAGCGAGATAGAATGGCAGGCGGCCGCCTCCTACGAAGCAGTAATGCAATAGCAAAGAAGGAATATAGGTGTGGATTTAGTCAGTAAACTCTCTCTTTTCTTATTCTTTGTAAAAATCATTCGGAATCATCATTCGGATTGTGTATTCATTCATTTAGATAAGACCGCCCATTGTGACACCCTATTAATTTTAAGTTCCAATTGTAATTTTATTATTGGTTTACAATAAAGAATATATCTATCTATCTATCATTACAGGAAACTCTATACAAAAGGACGTTGCGCTGCGACCACACATTGTTCGCCCTGGAGCCAAGAGCATCGAAAAATTATGTATTGTATTCTCTATCATTAGTAAACTCCTATAAGATCTTATTTTTATAGAGGAATAACTGCAGAATCAATATATTTAAAAAAGCTTCAGATTTTTAGGTTATAATCGAACCATAACAACGATTATTAGGTACGTTTTTTCATAAATCCGAGTAATTTTTATGAAAATGAAAAACAGTATCTTCATCTTCATTTATTTCGCCTCACAAAACCAGACCTTATGATTAACAAATATTCAAATAACTTGCAGGAACATTTTTGAGTCAAGTGAATGTGGGGAGCTGGTGTCTGTTATAGGTGTTAACCTGTATTACAGATCACCAGGTCCTCACCCCATCAACAGTAGGGATAACATAATATTGATTATATAATAAAGCGTTGGATAGAATTCATACTTAATAAATCTCTTTAGTTGTTAAGGAGGCAAAACTAGCAGAAACAAAGAAAAAGCCACTTAGCACAAAGTGTGTGTGTGTGTACAGTGAATGTTATGGTGTGTGTGATATGAATGGGAGTTTAAACCTATACTGGAATCTACTAAACGAGACAATTATTAAATTTTGAAACAACAACAAGACTACACAGTCCAGATTTTTCAAAGATCAAATAAACTTTTCTCAAATAATAAATATTTTTACGAGTTAAGTGTTTAGCATTTTCTCTGTGGCGAGGTAGTCCAGAGTCTGCAACCAGTCCCTTACTACAGTTTTACATTTGGCTATTGGGAGAGAGTATATTGACAAAATCCTGTTAATTTTATTATACAAGTTACAGCCATGCAGTTAGTATCTTAATATATTTAGCTATTTTTAGTATCTATCTACGCGGCACCAATGCAGTTTATTTTCTAGCACAGAAATCTGACCACAGAGTATAGAGTAAATATAAGGGAAGGTGACAGGCGACTCTGACGATAACAACCATAGTTACGTAAAATATAGCGATGGTGGTTAATTTATTGTTATTTCCTAAGTTTTACTATGGCAATACGTTACAAACTACCTTACATCAACTTTTTTCATACCTACCATTACAATTTTGCCATGTCTTATTTTAATTAAAATAATACGCTTTGTTTTTTAAATAAAACATTTGTAAGGTACCTATTAAGTAAAAATATTTTTTTTTTTAATTAATGAAACCCAAAAGGAGAGTTTACTTTTGTATTATTTGTCGTAAATAGCCGTTTAGATAGTTACGAGTAGACCACATACTTTTCTAAACGGTCATTAGAAAACCCTGAAAAATGATCATGATGAAATAATAGGTTTTGATCATTTCATCATTATTGTAACCTATTTAAAATCGAGTATGATCTCATTTTTTTTTAGGGCTTTCATTAAAAAATCGAGAGGAATTAATCCTCTCGATTTTGAAAAATCGAGAGGGATTAATCCTCTCGATTTTTCAATGTAGAATTGGATAGTCCTGTTTCTTATTTGTTTTCTGTGTGTCCTGATTTTTTTATTATTTGTTTGCTTAGCGGTGTAATTTGAGTTCTATTTTGTTTTTTATTACTTAACAGAGTTTTCCTGGTTTCTGATGCCTAGCGTCCTCACCAATTTTATCTTTCTTCCTTTTTGCGGTGTATAGTTTTGTAGATATGTCTTGTATAGTTTTTTCCAGTAAATTGTATTTTTGTTGTAAATTTTTAATGACCTTATTTATAAAGCATACTGTTTTTAAAATATACTTTTAGAAAACAATCGATCGATTGTTTTATTTTCCTTGATTGATTGGGCGTCCCTAATTATCGACACGATATGACACTAGGCTATACTCTTTGCACTAGACGTTGAAGGCGGCTGGCGGATGTTATTAGTCGCTTAAAATACTATAAAATTTATATTTTGGCATACAGCTAGTCCGTGTTACAGAAGTATTTGCAACTAATATAATAAAAAAGACAATTAATGAATTGCGTATTCCGTATAATCTTTATTACGCGGGGCCATTTTGGATATTTACTTTTCAGCGTTCTAGGTACGGTTTCGTTTTTTAAAGCTGGGCATTGATAAGTCAGTGAGTGAGTCCGGACTTGATCTTTTATATATATTACAGATTTATTGACTTTGTTCGACGAATTATTTGGTTGTAATGGCAACTAAGACCTGTGCGAACAATAGTTATTTGACATTATGACCTTAACCAGACTCTTCCTCAACGGGTAAGACAGAACTGTGATTGCGAATTATTATTGATAGGTTCGCGTTGGACCACTATCTGACCTGATGGTAAGCGAAGATGTAATCGACGATGGAGCATGCTTACCTAGAAGTAACCTATTGACTCTCTTTTGTTTAGGGGGGAAATTATTTAATGACTTATCCCGCTCTAGGGCGGAGCATAAGGGCGTGTCAGACTTTTACTGACTAAAACCCACTGTTGACTAAAACTCATGTTCCTTCTTTGCCTTGCGTTGCACCTCCATGAGGACACGACGGTGCCTGCCCAAACTGGGTACACCTCCACCTCCACTCCACCGTGACCTCCAGGCTGTCCTCACAATGGTGACAGCCGGGCGTTTCTTCCGCACGAATCCAATGCAGGAATCTCCCTAACTTACCATGTCCGGTGAGGACTTGCAACATGCGGAAGGCGAGGACACCGTGACATCTTTTCAGCCACTCCTCAAAGAGGGTACTTACCATGGTTAAGTATTTGCTGTCGTATATTTCACCATGAGATCCACTAATCTTCCATGCCGCGACTTGTCGCGGTACCGGTGTTTGGCCCCGGCGTTGCATCTTCATGAGCAAATCGTGCATTCGTGCAAGGACTGTTGCCTTCAGATCCCATGGTGGCAGGCCGGCAAGGCTTGCCAGCATTCCTACATACGCACCCCAAAATACAACTGAAAGAAAAGCAACTCGGCGTTGTTTTGTAATTTATACTGTTTGTATATTTCTAAGAAGTGTTCCTTAAAACAACAGAGCCCGATTATGAAAACTTTTTGCACTGATAGAAAACTACATTATCGCTGAGTCATTCGCCAGTTTTGATCCCGTAAAAGTAGCAGGTTCAGCGGGGTCAGGCGAGGATGATCCGCAGAGGAAGCTCTCTAGTAGGTATAACAATAATTCAGTAAATATTGACAAACAACATATAGCAAGGTAGGTGAGACATCAGATTAAATAATATTACTTGAGCAAACGTGACTTGCCCTTGTAGACTCAAGCGTTTACTGTTTACTGACAGACGACGAAGAAACGACAATATTGAACAAGCTGAAGAATACACGATAATGGATTATTTCGTTTTGAGAATTATATTTTATATAAAAATACTAGCGACCCGCCCCGGCTTCGCACGGGTGCAATGCAGATCACTTTCATAGTATAAAACAAAGTCGCTTCGCTACGCTTAGATCTTTAAAACTACGCAACGGATTTTGATGCCGTTTTGTCCAGCATTGCACCAAGGTGGGTTGCTAGTACTAAATATACTACAGAATGTCTTTATACACAATGTTCACAGATTTTTTGTCATTAGACAATACAAACATATTTTCTTTTGAGGTTACTCTTGAAAGAGCGGCATATAATTGGCCATGTGAAAAACATTCAACGCTCAAATCTAAGCATGTAACGTTGAAAGTTTGACCATGCGACTTATTGATGGAATTTGCAAAAGATATCTTTAGCGGAAATTGTAGACGTTTATATTGGAACGGTAAAATCGATGGTATTAGAATTTAATTTCAATTAACCCAAACACTGCTAGGTTACATTGTTTTATTATAAATTTCCTCTGTCTACGTTCCACTTTCCTCCATCATCAGATCAGTTCGATAATACCTTATAGCCAAAGTGCATCTCATGAAAATTCTAATAAGCCCAAACACGGCTATGATACATTGATCAATTACAGAGTTCCGGTACCTATCTTCCGGCTCCAACATCATCATCAGGTCACTTCGATGATACCATTTTCAACATAACTATTCAGAGCCATTTATTTATTTGTATTGTCATAGTCGCTTAACTGTCTTCATTGTGATATCTATGTGAGTATGAAGTTCCGTTGGCCAGTCCTGGTCTTCTTCATCAGTTTCACTTCATCAAATGTTACTTTTTGACTGTAAATGCTTATGTTCTCGATGAAAATACCAAAATCACTAAATAGTTGCCTATAATATTTGAGGAGTTTACTTGATTCCCCATGGATCCCATCATCAGAACTGAATTTTGAAAAAAATAGGACCAATCTGGAAGCATATCCTTTAAGAGGAAAAAAATATTGCAAATCGGTCCACAAACGACGGAGTTCTGAGGTAACACACAAAAAAAATAAAAAAAACATACAACCGAATTGATAACCGCCTCCTTTTTTTGAAGTCGGTTAAAAACACTATAACAATCAAAATAACTTTAATTTCGGAATCCGGTGTTTCTGGTATTGTTTGCTTGTTATTTAACACCGACTTCCGAAATTAAAGTTATTTTGATGGTTTTAGTGTTTTGTTTTTTTTTTTCTAGTGAAGTAAGTAATTTTTTTTTTGTAAAAAGTTTTATATTTCACACTTTTTAGTTGTGATGCACTTATAGCCAGAGTACCTATTTCTCATGACAATTCGAATTAACCCAAACACTGCTAGGATACATTATTTTATTATGAAGTCCCCATCCACCTCCCGGCTCCATCATCAGGTTAGTTCGATAGTAGGTACCTTATAGCCAAAGTGCATATAATAACAATTCTAATAAGCCCAAACACGTTTTCTTGTTTATACTGCATTGTGAATTATTTTAAAATTGTACGTAGTTGTAGTATGTTAAATTTTATATGTCTTTTGCATGCCTACATGGTAAAATATGGCTGAACTTGTTACCTATATTTTTCTGTCATCTTTTACTATTATGTTTATCTTCATCTTTTATCACGGCTAGGTTATATTGACTAATTACGGAGTTCCAGTGCCTACCTTCCGGCTCCATCATCATCAGATCACTTCTATGATACCATTGTCAACATAACTATTCAGAACCATTTATTAATTTATATTGTCATTGTTACTTAATTATCTTCATTGTGATATCTATGTGAGGGAGAAGTTCCGTTGGCCATTTCTGGTCTTCTTCATCAGTTCCACTTCATCAAATGTTACTTTTTGACTGTAAATGCTTTTTTTTTGTATTCTCGATGATAATACCTAAATCACTATACCTATTATATAGTGCCTAGAATATTTGAGGAGTTCCCTCGATTCCTCATGGATTCCATTATCAGATCTGGATTCGAAAAAAATGGGACCAATCTGGAAGTAACCGAATAGTATATTTGCGTCGGCGCATCAATCTTTGAAAGAATCAAGTTATTTACCGCAACCGTTATGTCCCTGCATTTTAAATCTGTAATATCTTTGAAAATATTCACTTAAATTACACACTGTAAAGGGCCATATTGATCTATATTAAATGCACAATTTATTTAAGGTACTTAATTAGATAAAGATTAAAGCTGTATTGCTTAAAATTGCTTCGAAAATACGCCATTATTTCTTGTAAAAAGTAAAGGATAAAAAATGTTTATTGTGAGTTATATCTAAAAGATAGACATATACCATCGCGGACTTTTTTGTAGATCTTTTTAAGGTGTACAATACTGTAGTACATTATTTTGATCTAGCTCTTAGGGTTCAGCCAGCGTTTGCAATGTAAGCGCAAAAAAATGTGTTTATTTACGACATCACATTTGAAACCTCTAAAATCATCAGTGTTTCTCTACTATATTGTGCATATATTATACACATAAACCTTCCTCTTGAATCACTCTATCTATTAAAAAAAACTGCATCAAAATCCGTTGCGTAGTTTTAAAGATCTAAGCATATATAGGGACAGACAGACACGAAAAGCGACTTTGTTTTATACTATGTAGTGATAAAGGCATAATATCACAACTTTCATTCATTAATACAGCTAGGTACACCTTAATATACGTATGTTTAAATACCTGACTGACCTGCTGGTCTAGTGGTTAGTGGCCCTGACTGCTGTTCCGGGGTTCGTGGGTTCGATTCCCACCCAGGACAATTGTTTGTGTGATGAGCACAATCATTTGTTCTGTGTCTGGGTGTAATTTATCTATAATATGTATGTATTTAGAAATATATAAGTAAGTTTACCAGTTGTCTAGTACTCATAACACAAGCTCTGCTTAGCTTGAGACTAGACGGCGTTGTGTGATAGTTGAGGGAAAAAAAAAAATGGTGTACAAAACGTATTACCTACATAGGTATTTTCATTTATGTGTTTAATAGATACTACCAGCGGCTTCGCTTGCATGAAAGTGAAAAAAATTTCCAAGTTAGAAAGAAAGTCCTATGTGCTATTTCGGAACATGACTTATACATGACGTGCCAAATTACACCCAAATCCGTTCAACCATTCGATCGTGAAAAAGTTGCAAACACACATTCACTCATCCACTCACATTATACACACACTCACACCATCACCCGTACGCTGAACTTTTGCCTATAATAATATAAGTGTGATCAGTAATCTATAACATACTACAGTCACAAAATAGATAGGACTTGTCATACCTATTTCATGGTTTGCCTTTTTATTTTAATGTTCGACGGTCGCGCTAGGGTCGGCGTCGCTCTGTCCGAGCGCGTTCGGGAGCGGCGATAAATACCTAATATAAATTGTAAAAATATTACATGGCCACAAAGTCATGTTCGCTTTCTCGGTGCGAGGCCGGGGGCCACCGGGGTACTTACCTACCTACCTAACTGTTCTGCGTTACGTTAAAACAAACCATCAAAATACAAGCAAATACCTACTCTCTTACCTCTCTGAAATAACTGTTAGTTTAAAAAACGATAATTTACCATGTTGAATTTAAACAACCGTCCACTAAATAGTAATAATAACTTTTTTTTTGTTGCTCCATTATTGCACAAAAAGTTCACAGACGCGTGTCGCATGCGGATGGCACTCGCGCTCGCACTGGTCCATAGCAGTCTGAGATATTGTGTCCGTGAGCAGTGTCTATGTGTGCGTTGCTCGAGCACGCTTTTTATGTAGATTGACTTCTGTACCTATCTATTTTGTGCTACAGTTTCACAAATTCATTTTATATACTTATAATCGTATTTAAAAACTCACACTTTTTTTAGCGATACGGATTTTTTACAGCCTAGTATATATGACTCGAAAAACCCTTCAAAAATGTGCCCACCATCAATTTTAAGAGCGAGCCTGTTGCTCTCAAGCGCACACAAATTCGAAAGCCTGCCTCTCTGATCAGCACTTAAGCCTGGTACCTACCTACTGAGTACGCGATACGACTGCTTAGGTATTTATCAAACAACGCAAAAGGTACAAAAATAAATAACAGACTTGTAAAAACTTATTTTAGTCTACTATTCGTGAAATACTCATTTATTTCTCAAGCTTCGTTAAATAATAACTGAAACCTGAACCGATTATTATTATAACTGAAACCGTTCAAGAGCTACCTACACAAAATATTATTATATTGTTAATTGAAAAATGAGAACTGAATTCTTTGAATACATTCATCTTAATCTCAAGAACTGCCGGTCCCTATGAAATAGTTCTTCACTAGAATTAACTTTGTAAAGGCGCGTCTACGCTATAGCATCCGAATGTCGCTCGTGCTCGGCTCCTCTAGCGTAGGCCCACCTTAATGTCAGTGATGTTAGCACATATTATTAAAAATACTTGTATAACAGAAAAGTATTTTGGAGAATATTTTTAGTATCTAAGTATAAATAGTATTTTTATTCAATTGTTCAACTTGCCCTTTTAAGTTAAATGGTAAGTAAACTAGTCCTGATTTTGGAATCTTGATTGAATCGTGATTTTCACTTACTGCGGTAAATACCTAGTTTTTACGAATTGGTAATTCAATGTTCTGGTTTGACGTGAATAAGAAATCTTAAGTAGTCAAGACTAAATATATTATAACCAAAAGAAATGGTATTTCATTCATATTTTGTTAATTTTTTGTAACTTAACTAGCCCATTATCGGCGACTTCGTCTGCGTAGATTTAAGTTCTTAGTTTTATGATGATTACACCCAATCGAGCAGTAAAAAGAAAACGCATAAGTTAAGCGTTGTTTGTAACTGTGTTTACATTGTGTGCAATAATATAAAAATATGTCGATTCAGGATGCCGATTGACTCAATTTTGTGGGTGATGAATGGGTAACGAACAATAAACAAACTATTCCAGATCACGCATCTGATTTATTATGACGTAGGCTGTAGATATTTAATTCACGAGTCAAGAGACAGGTATTAGGCAATTTTGTCCGCACGAAGTCCAAAGATCAAGAGAGCTCTTGGGGTCTTGATCACATATCATCTTTTATAGCCAAACTCATTGAGAACGTCATGACCAAATCTGACGCTTCGTCTCGTTGTCAAAGTAGCTTCCATACTATTGACTCCATCGACAAATAAATAATCTAGCACAATGATAAACGTGGATGAGTGACCAGCGAAACTACTGAGTTGGGCATTCTGGGTCCGATTCCCAGTTCAGGTACGCATAGGAGGCGGCCCAAAACCTCACGGACCAACCAACTGACCCCCGCCGGAGATGCTCCGGGTGTCGGGAGTCGCAAGACGATCCAGTCACCGTTGGCGCGGGCTTGCGAACGGCGCGACACGACACGACAGCAATGGGTCGATCGCCGTCCGCCCGTCCGGTAAGCAGCAAGCCCGGATCGACGACTCAACATCGACGGGGCCAGTTAGAGCCGTGCCTGCTAGGGCTGTGGGTTGCTCGAAGGAGTTACCGCTCGTAAAAAAGAGCAACTAAAGGAACACTGTGGGTTTTAGTCAGTTAAAGTCTGACAATCCCTGTCGCTCCACCCGGATAAGGACCGAAATTGTGAAAAGAGTACCAAGCCCCAACATTTTGAACCCCCGGATTGAAAAGAAAGGGGAAGGGAATTCTAAGGTGAATGGACCGATTTCAATGTGGATTTTTAACAGGCTAGTTTATTTATTTCTTAATATACCTACACTTTATTGTCCACCAAGAAAATAAGTAAGTAAGACAAATAATAAAAAAAAAATGGAGTTTAATCAGAATGGAGTGAGATTCCATCATGTGTTTTATTATTTTTAGCGCCTTTTTGATTTTTTTGATAAAAAGTGAAACTCAACTCAAACTTCTCAACCCCCTTTAAAGGGCAGTCTTGTTAATAATTTGTGCGGTTTTCACAATTTTGTTCTGTGTTCCAAGTAACCAAATTGAAGGAATGCGATTTATCATATATCGATATATCAAACCGTTTTTCCGCATTTCATCCGAATTGTCATTTAATAATAATAATAATCATTTATTTGCTAATAATGTAGGTATACAGATAAGGCGTTATAATTGTTGATTGTCCCAATACATTTTGCCTTACTTCATGCAAAATATTCATAATTTATAGGAAATATTTAAGGGGCTCCTATTAGCCGATGACGCATTTTTCTACCTCTTTTCCCCTATATTATTACACTTAACGATAAATCTACGCAAATACGGAAGAGTTAGAGAAGATACCGACAACCTTTTGTTCATGTCCAAAATTAAATAGAGTGGAAAACGTTAAATATCTCGGTATTCAAATAGACAGCGGACTAAGATGGGACAAACACATAGACTTAATTACCACACGTACAATCAGACTGATCTCCATCTTTAAATCACTCAGAGGTTCAGCTGACCATGATACTCTTAAAATGGTGTATTTTGCTTTATGTCAATCGGTGCTGGGCTATTGTGTCAATGTGTGGGGTGGTGCTATAAAAACCAGTCTCTTGAGGGCTGAAAGGGCACAAAGGGCAGTTCTTAAGGTTATGACCAAGAATCCGCGCAGATTTCCTACAGCGCAACTTTATGCAGACTGCAAGGTTTTAACTGTACGACAGCTATTTGTGCTCCAATCAATCCTCAGAACGCATCGTGGTGTGGCTCCTCACAACCCGAAGAAACGTAAACACATCATTCCCGGTACCCAACATAAAACAAAATTCGCAAAGCACCAATTCTACGTAATAAGTTCCCATATTTATAACAAAGCTCAAAAGGAACTAAACATCATTGGTCTTCCAAGGTCCAAACTGAAACATACAATAATAGAATGGCTGCTGAAACAGAATTATAATAAAACGGAATCACTTCTAACATACATCACCTAATAACCACGCTATGTGATCAAGAGTTGTTTTTACACATTGTTAGGGACTCCAACTTCTACAACACATTACAAATGTACACTTATTGCAATCAGTTCTTACATAACAAACTCACAAACATATTATCACACACAAACACAAACTCACTCACACATCACACACTAACACTAAGGTTTACCACAACTTTAAACTTCACCCTTTTGACACAGTCCACTTGCACTTCTACAGCAATAAACTTATTTTATAAACGTACCTGTATAGCCGGATACTGCCCCCTAAGATACAGGCCTAGCCTAGTTTAGGGGACAGGGTCGACCTAATTGTACTTTACCCTAAGCTTAAATAATTATTAAGAACTTTACTTGTAATCAGTGCAATGTACCTAAATTCTTGTGGTAATAAAATACATTTATTATTTATTATAGTTTTGGCGAGAAAAATGACGTACGTCCACCCGTCCAAAGGCTAGGCGACCTATGATTTGACATTTTGACGTCGTGATTTACAAAATTTGTTACCGAGAATTGATAAAATGCTAACATCTCAAAAAAATAATTTACCTACTGTTAATAAAAAAAAGTATTTGTACAATATTTACAACATTATAATTATTCTCTATATAGATAGGTATAAATTTCGTGTTGGTAATTGCTTAGGCAAAAAGTTGAAACATAAACAATAAACGCAAATAGACATTTCTTTTATTGTTTGTAGAACAATAAATGAAAAAAAATATTTATAAAAAATTGAAGACCATAAATCAAAATATTGCATATATATTTTTTTTAATTTTATGATGCCCTTTTAAGGTACTTTAAACAAGTTGAAAAACGTATATTTTCAAAGCGAGCACCATAAGTTATTTTACATAGTTTTAGTTGCAGCAAGCAGTAAAATGTTCCCCTAAAAACTTCAGCACACTCTTTTCGCCGCTTTAGGGGTTGATTTTTGAAATTACCAAAAACATGTACCTACCTACCTAAGTCTAATTTTTTATCACGTATATTTGTGCAGAGTTTTTACTTTATCTTCTACAAACTTTAACACCTTTGAATGGTTTGTAGCTTTGAAATACTAATTATGTATGTAAAACTTTTTTATTTATTTAGATACTCGTTTGTGCCAAGTTTCAAGTTTATAATATTTACGGTTTGGGCTGTATTCATAGTCACGTAAATATAAACACTTTGTTTAAAACAGAACAACATATTAGGTCTATAACTATGAAATGGCCGTTTTTTTAAAACGGGTTGCTTTGAAATGTTATATCTTTGGATTGACTTTGAATTATAAGTTCAAATAAACTTTACATTAAAGGTACGCTAATCTTTTTCCGAAATTAGGCTTTCGTTTTGGAAATTTTGTCTTATTGCCGCACTGAGGAGAAAAGTTATTCGTGAGATAAAATTTCCCACGTGAAAGTGATTGAAACAAAAATAGACATCCCATTCATTAGCAGTTTTAAGTTCATATACATCATCAATGTTGCATACCGCTTGAGACACATTGTTTCCACGGTAGAACCCATATTACAAAATAATGAAAGTTTTCTTATATTTCATACAAAAATAGTTACAAGTACTGCGATATTACAGAAAATACAAAACACAAAGAAACCAATAAATATCTAATTTTGAAAAAAAAAATAACATAACGTACCTTTAATATAAAGTTAATTTGAACTTATAATTCCAAGTCAATCCAAAGATATAACACTTCAAAGCAACCCGTTTTAAAAAACAGCCTTTTCATACTTGAACCTCTATTATTATTTGATTATTGTGTCTAGTTATCTCAAACTACTAAAAAAAAATAAAGATATAATTAATAAGTTACATCGTAATAACAGTAACTTCGGTTTATGGTGGTGAGATACTCATTGAAAAATACTGGCATTAGGAACCTCCTGTTAATCTGTGCCCATGCGTTAGCTCCAGTAGACTTCGGCCCTCAAAGTCAAAGTCAAAGTCAAAAAAATTATATTTCACATAGGCCTACATGGGCACTTATAAAACGTCAGAAGCTAGTGCACGGTTCCAAATTGGTCATTTCCTATGGAGAAGAACCGGCAAGAAACTCCATGGTTACTCTTTCAAAAAAGTGGTTGTTTACAATATTTTCATATTACAGTATTAGTAGACATTATGTAAGAACAGTGTAGACCAGTCGATATTGTACCCAAAACACAATAAAAATAATCATATTAAAAAAAAAGTGAGTCGTAATAGGAAGTAACCTAAGAATTCGCGGAGTCTACAGTGTTCTCACATTCACATTATAAAAAAGAGGCTATATAAAAAAAGCAAGAAAAATAAATAATTACAATTATCAATAAATGACATGTCAATAAAATAAATTACTAACGAATTTATGGTGGTTGGCGTCTAATAATATAAAAAATATTGCAAAAGCAATGTGTTAGAATAAAAAAAAAAAGTATATATTACAACAAATGTGGAGCAGTTAATAGATACATTTACAGAACAGGCCCTGCTGGGCCTCTACGGTTTTGCTGACATCTTTTTGAGGCGTGCGTGGAATATTACGCACCGTCGACGACTTGGGCTCGATCCGGATGGTTACCGGACAGCCGGACGGTGGGCTACCCATTGCTCGTCGTCCGCAAGTCCACGCCTACGGTGGTTGGAAGTCAGGGTCGGAGTCTCGGTGGCTGGAGAGCGTGAGGATGTTCATTCCATCACGCTTGCGGCCGCTTCCTTCGCTAGGATTACTGCTTCGCATATGGAAGCGACCGCTGCCCATTTCCCCTTGCTCTGAACCGTGGCCGTCTGAAGGTTGCCGCCTCCGATCGCCTCCACGAGGATATGGCGGTGATCCATCCATGTTTCACCGTGTCCTCCGGTCGATCCACTTAATGATGACACCCGGGTGTTTCTGCCGCCTGAATCAGGAGCAGGAACCTCCCGAACTTACCATGTCCGGTGGGGATCTGCGTCATGGGGAAGGTGAGGACGCCGTGACATCTCTCCAGCCACTTCTCAAAGTGGGGATTTACCGCCATGATTATGGTGTGCCCAACTTATAACCTAACTGACTTATAGATGGAAACAACTTGAGCAATATCAATTCTTGATGCCTTTCTGATTACAGTTACCAGATATACTTCATTTGAAACATATTCATAAATCTGTAAGTACATAGTTACATTCCTAATATTATCGTCAAGTAACCTTCACCTCGTTACAACATAACGTAAGCCCTGGAGCAGGCGCGTGATTGATGGCTCGCGCTGAACTCGAGCCCTACAGCGAACGCCTTTATGCGCGCTTTCGATGACGGATCGGTTCCAAGTAGACGCGCTTTATGTGGGGTTATTACTTGCGCGCTAACGGAACGGGCTCAACACGAATATTACACTGAAATTACCGAATTTGGAGGTTTTTTTTTGGCGCCATCTTTGTTTCCTGTCATCTCCTTTTCACTCGTGTTATTCTTACATTGATCAACCTCCATTGAATCTGACTTTTTCCAAGTGTGTAGGGGTCGGCTGGTCACTGGCCTGTCTAGACTACGGTTACTATGGATGCAAGTTCTGACGAGTTCTGACGAATTCATTGGAAGAATGAAATGCTTGCTTTTCAATGAGAGTGTTTAGAGTAGAAGTGATAAACACGTCAGAATATGAACGACGTCGTCAGAACCCAGCGTTCAAATCTATTTGACTTTTCGTGCGACCTGCAACCGTTTTTAATGATGTCTTGCGTTAAATCTTGACCTTCGCCATGGATAATGAAAATCTTATCAGTCTTGTGTACGAAAACAAATATTTGTGGGATATGAGTGACAAAAAATATCATAACCAAACCATTCACATTTTATTTTTCGTCTCTACTGGATGACAACTGGTTGACATCCTCTGTTTTTCTACCATTTAATAATATTAACTTAATTCCTTTCAAGAAAAAAAGATTCATCAAGTTCGCCTTGTCGCCCGCCCAACCAGATGCAGCCAAATATCGGTACCTATTTTACAGAAAGCGACTGCTGGTCAGATCTCCAGAGCAAGTCGATATTGACTTCTGACTACCCGTAACGACTGTCAAAGATCTGCAGCTCACAGCAGGGACCAGCAGCTTAGTTAACGTGCTTTGTCTTTTCCTGGTATGTAATGAGTGGTCTCCCATCCTCGGAATGACGACGGCAGGCGTTACTTAACCTAAGATCGACTCGTGCAGCAGATATTATATAGCCACGAGCTCTTCGTAATCACCTATGTACATAACGTCATGAAATAACTCCTTCCTTGGAACATAATAAAAACACTATCACTCCTTTACGACAACAGTTCACAGTCAGAGGTAAAGTAGTTGCAATGAACGTCACAACGCGGCTATTGTTGCAATAACAAAAGGAAAGCGGACACCTTTGCTAGACAAGTAAATCACCAGCTGTTGGAAAATCAACCTTATTCCTTATAGTTCTAAGAGTCACGAGTTCTGGTAGCTTGGAGGATAGTGTCATTGGAGTTTGAACTTTATGGTTAAATTGATAAGGGTTATAAAGTTGTGGGGTTCTATGGCTCGTAAACAACGTTTTGTGAGCGCAGTAACTTTTCACACGTGATTTCGGAGTAAAAAGATATACAAATGAAATGTTCCTTTTGGTTACGATGTGGTTTTAAGTTCTAGAGCGAAGTTTATGGCCGTAAATAAATGCTAAATCGAGTTCAGATTTTTCTTTCTGTAACATAATAATACTTTTTTGAGTATGTTTTTAAGCATGACTGCGAAATTCGATTTTGCGATTTAATTTGATTTGATTGAGCTATTCAATCCAATATGAGCGCTATCTGCTCTGAGTAGTGGTTATTTTGGACTTGTCTAAACAGTTTGCGTCACACGTAGTTACGTCATTGGAGTGACGTAACTACTACGCCTACGTCTGCGATCTGCTGCGGCTGCAAGTCGCGGCAGCACTTGCAGCGGAAGCCCGGCAACACGTGCGGCCGCAGCCGCGTTCGGAATGGTTTTCACAAAAATCCATACTACTATGTAGTAGTATGGATTTTTGTGAAAACCATTCCGAACGCGGCTGCGGCCGCACGTGTTGCGTGTTTCTATGTAGAAAACCAGTCGTGCAGCTGCAACCGGCTTCGTGCAGCCACCACATGTGCTGCCTGCATCCGCAGCCTGCAGCCGAGGTTCGAATTGCACCTTCAGAAATCTCGTTCCTATACTCTTATCTCACTTAAGGAGTTTCCTGTTCCTATTATGCGGACCGCTCGGTGGACACGGTACAGCATACGTTGGAGTTGTGCCCTGCGCGGGTGGAGCACCTCCGTGTTCTCATGGAGGTGTTCGGCGGCAGCAACTTCTCGCACCAGACCCTGGTACAGGCCATGGTTCGGAGCGAGAGGGTATGAGATGCGATCGCCTTCTTCTGCAAAGCAGTAATGTCATCAAAAGCGGCAGTAGCACGCCTGAGGAAACGGACATCCTTACGCCCCAGCCGCCGCAACAGGAGAAGCCCTGGGCCTCGCTGGGTGATTCTCGGCCGCCGTAAGCGTGCGCTTGCGAACGACGAGCAATGTAACCGTACACACCGAGCTTGAGTCGTCGCCGGAGCGTAGTGTTCCACGCGCGCCTCAAAGAGATGTCAGCAAAACCGTAGGGGTATAGCAGGCCCGATGTCCGCTAGGGCTACGGGGTATTTCTGTTTTTCAAAGGGCAACTGAAAGACACAGGCGTGGTATTAGTCAGCAAAAATCTAACACGCCCTTCTGCTCCACCCTAGACCGGGAGAAGTTATTGGCTGATTTCCCACCCCAAAAATAAAAACCGTTGTCCCACTAACTGCAGGTGGAGGCAGTATATGTCTTCTTCCATAATTACCTACTAGTCATCATTACGGTTTTCTTAAGTATCCCAACTCAAACATACACCGTCACAAGTTGTAAAAACATTATATTTCCAACTCTGCCACAAACGCGGTATCACCGCGGACGAACGGATTAAAGGACTACTACCAAATAAACGGTTTTTAGAGTGTAATGCCCTCTTCTCGCTGGATACACTCATAATCCAGGCATATCCAGGTGTGAAGGTCGCGGCGAGCTCAGAGCGGCGGCGGCGTGCGGTCGGAATATTATAATGTTGCCCACACTGGGACCAGCCGCATTAATTCACCGCTGAATTGGATTTGTAGTAAATGTATGTACAATTTGATAAATAACTTTGAGCAAGGTTTTGAAACAGTTTCGAATAGGTTGTTGCCCTGTCCTACTAACTTATTTGTACTTTATTCTATTTCATATTAAAAATGTCAAAGTCCGTTTAGGTATTTGGATATAAATTCATAAATCATGGCTTAGCGACTGAAATGATTTAGTTGACACTTGGAACAGAGGCCAGGGCTTAGGTCATAGAATAGGCATTTGTTTCCAGTGCCACGCGGTCGAAACCGCTAGCAAAGTTGTAAATAACACAGTATATAGTCCTCTGGAGTTTTAAAAATATAAAACTTTACATTTGTGCCTATAAGTAGGTCAGATATGATTGGTGTCACTAACGTGAATACAATTATTTCGGCAATATACCTACTTAATTTGGCAGTTGGCCACTGTGTTGCCATTCCATTCACCAATAAATGTCCAACGAGACATGATTGACATAACAATAAATGTTGGCACAACAACGGCTGATAAAATACTACAAAGTGGTTACATTGTGGCCATTAATAATAATTTGCTTATATTAATAGCATTCAAATTAAATGCCACATTTATTATTCGTTAACCATACGATGTAACCGTAAAACAAACAAAAGCCATAAGATAAATTAACCAATCTTCTTGTCCGAAGTAAAAGCCAGCCCTTGGGTCATGCGAAGTGTCAACAAGGCGTTTTGAAAGTTCTTTAAATAATTTGTGAGCACTCGGACCCCACGATCCGAGAGTTTCAACCCCAAACGGCTCGAAAATATAACTACCAACAAGGTTATTATATTTTCGCCGCTTGAGGTTCTCTGCAGCCGCTGCGGCAGCACCGGCACAGCACGACGAGCTAGGAAGATGAGATGGCGCAAGAGTATCGACACAAGTAGCGTCCCACACTAAAGGCCTACCCATCTTCCATGGAAATAAAGACATACCGTCCGGTCTTTTGCCATCGTCGCGTGCCAGGCCATGAGGTTCCAATACGGCCGGAACGCCGACGGTGACAAGAGCATCTCGGATGATGTCGTTGATATTCGCGTGTCGTGCTAAGCGACCCGCACTTCGGCTGCATGACAGACCGTGGTGTCCGAGGCTGTTGACAACTTCGCCACAGTGGCAGCGATGAGGAGAGCAACAAGGAGCGCCAAGACGGCGGAAGCAGCGAGGCGGAAGGTAGTATCGTCGAACAAGGTGCCTATGTTCGACGACGGTAATGCATGAAGCCAGAGACCCGACTCCCACTCTCCCACAGCTAGCAGGCGCGCACGCTCTGCAGTAGTTACAGATGTTGCCAACAGATTCTCTTGAACTACTTTGCATAGCGGCTCATCCCACCGTCTTTGGGAAGAAAGGTAAGGATAAGCATTGCCATTCAGCGTGGCAATGCCGCCAGTCTTTTGGGTACATTACCAGTCGACAGCGATGTGGAGGAGTTTTTCGACGCCGTACTTTAGATTGCTTTTTTTAGTACTTTATGGCTTTTATTTTTATTTTGTAAGTTAGTTTTAATTACGTTATTATTAGATCTTCTTGTAATTATATTTAAGTCATATTATGCCGAGGAAGTTTGAAAGTGGCGCCAGTGACTGAAAAGTTGCAAGTCATTAGTCTTGGTATGGTCATTATATGAAGAGGATGGATGAAACGCATGTTACTAAAGTAGCTTTTTTAAAAACACTTTTACACGTCAACTTTTTCGACAATTTAAACTAGATGAGGCCAGTGTTTCCTAGCTGACTGCCCTGAGAAGAAACACCGAAACAAACTCAGGGGTCAAAGTCTCTTTTAAAGTCCATACAGCAAACATGTAATGGTCAAATCATATATTATGAGAACCATGCAAATTAGTGTCTGAGATGGTCTTTTGAGGAAAGAACCACACAGATTTGAGTGGCCCTGTCCAGTCAGTGCAAGCATTTTGTCAGTATTTGTATAGCTCAACTTAGGACTACTAAGGAGCACAACGATTTGACGAACAATAGGTATCTAGGAAAGGACATATGGGTAGGCCGCAGAAATACTCAAATTGCCAGACATACGTCAAAATAACTGAAAAGAAGAAAAAAATGATCCACATATAGTCCTCATATATTCATAATTATAAACGAAAATATATAAAATAATAGCCAATCCAAGTTTATTTTACATTGTATATACATTTAAATCTAATAATAACGTAATTAAAACTAACTTACAAAATAAAAATAAAATCCATAAAGTACTAAAAAAAGCAATCTAAAGTACGGCGTCGAAAAACTCCTCCACATTTTTTATATCATCCTGAAGGTTGATTTAAAAAATGCCTTCAATTCGGATAATAGGGACACCTTGCTGGCAGAATCTAAAAAAGAAGTACCTACCCTAAATTTTTAGTTTTCTTTGGCAATGTTATAGACATCCATCTAAATTACTATATCGGGATAACCTTTTGGAATCCGCTGTTGGCTGTCAACAAGGTGATCCCCTCGGGCCAGTGATCTTCAGTTTAGCCATTCACCCAATTATTCGACAGTTAAATTCCAAATTCAACGTTTGATATCTCGACGACGGAACCCTAGGAAGCGATGCAGACACAGTTTTAAATGACTTACATTTCCTAAAAAATCAACTCCACTCAATAGGACTTGATCTGAACCTTTCAAAATGTGAACTATTCTTATCCTACTGCACCGACAGACAACTTCAGCCATCACCTTAATTCGTTTTTGCTGTTTCGGCCCTAAAATAAAATATTTCCTCCGTGCTTCTCATTTGTGGAAACATAGTCATCTTTTGGATAAAATGGACCAAATTATCCGACATACTCTTTCATCAATTTTAAATGTGGCCATGGACGATCGAGCTTGGGCTCAAGCTACCCTTCCAATCCGTATGGGAGGCCTCGGCGTCCGTAAAATCACCAGCATCAGTTTACCAGCTTTTATATCCTCGGTTCACGGCACTGAAAAATTAATCAGGAATATCCTATCTTCCTCACTAGTTGATTTTGATGTGCCGTGCTTTACCGAGGCTATAGACGTGATGAGGCTTGTAAATAGCCTCACCTGAAATTGTGGTGTTTTAAGACGACCAATATGGCGGTGAAAGTAAATTTAAATTACACAAAATTAAATCCCTGTTGACGATTCCCTGAGACACCAATACCCAACAACATCTATTTACAGCATCAAAGCCCACGTACCTTGCTAATCCAGGGACCCCACTTGAAGGTAGGAAGGCGACTCGTTCACGGGTGCGTGGTTTGCTGCGTGGGCTGCAGGCCGGCGAGCTATCTTGATTCATCCACCGGTGGGCTGGTCAGAACTCGTGAAACCAACACTGCACTATAAGGTCTCAATGTCTCACAGTAGCAGATATACTTATTACACGAGAATTCTCAGGTTTTCAACATATATGGGATTTATATCGCGGAGCGGTATGCATTCGACTCAATGTCGAAAATGGCGGAGCGGAAACTGGTTTCTTGCGGGAAGACGCCCTCTAGCGGTCTTTAGCGAGCGTCTCAAGAAAGCATTCGATACGTCAACCAATGGGCGCTGCGGTCGTAGATATTGGTGAATGAAATCTTCAACAGAGACTCAATTAACTTACAGAATGCGGGAAAGGTAACTAATTTATATTATTTATTCTCTAAAAATATATACACCTTGAGAAAAGGCATTGACGCTTCACCAAGACGCTTGGAGACTCGCTTGCCCGAATTCCAAACAGCCCGACAACCTTTCTTCCCAAAGACGGTGGGATGAGCCGCTATGCAAAGTAGTTCAAAAGAATCTTTTGGCAACATCTGTAACTACTGCAGAGCGTGCGCGCCTGCTAGCTGTGGGAGAGTGGGAGTCGGGTCTCTGGCTTCATGCATTGCCGTCGTCGAACATAGGCACCTTGTTTGACGATACTACCTTCCGCCTCGCTGCTTCCCTACGTCTTGGCGCTCCTTGTTGCTCTCCTCATCGCTGCCACTGTGGCGAAGTTGTCAACAGCCTCGGACACCACGGTCTGTCATGCAGCCGAAGTGCGGGTCGCATAGCGCGACACGCGAATATCAACGACATCATCCGACGTGCTCTTGTCACCGTCGGTGTTCCGGCCGTATTGGAACCTCATGGCCTGGCACGCGACGATGGCAAAAGACCGGACGGTATGTCTTTATTTCCATGGAAGATGGGTAGGCCTTTAGTGTGGGACGCTACTTGTGTCGATACTCTTGCGCCATCTCATCTTCCTAGCTCGTCGTGCTGTGCCGGTGCTGCCGCAGCGGCTGCAGAGAACCTTAAGCGGCGTAAATATAATAACCTTGTTGGTAGTTATATTTTCGAGCCGTTTGGGGTTGAAACTCTCGGATCGTGGGGTCCGAGTGCTCACAAAATAATTATTTAAAGAACTTTCAAAACGCCTTGTTGACACTTCGCATGACCCAAGGGCTGGCTTTTACTTCGGACAAAGGATAAGCATTGCCATTCAGCGTGGCAATGCCGCCAGTCTTTTGGGTACATTACCCTAAAATAAAATGTAGAAAAATATAATATTTAACAGAGTAAATATTTGTGTCAAAAATGAATTTAAAAAATAAATAAATTCATATTGTAATATAAAAGGAAATATAAAAGTCAAATTGTAAAAAGAATATAAACAAGTGCGAGTCGGACTCGTGGTTTGAGGGTTCCGTACAAACTCACCAATGAAAATAGTTCTATTCCCGTATCTCTCGAAGATTTTTCCGAATCGCAAAATAGGTTTCTTTTTTGTGACGTAACAAAAAATAAAATTACTGTTTTCAGATTTATTTATATATAAATACTTATGCTATAAAAGCTTGCTTTATGCCAAATTTTAAGATTTTGGTTCAACGGGAAGTAGGTACCCTACGAATTTTGATTCTCTTGGGAGTGTCGAAATATACGTTTTATCGGCATAAACGGCCATATTTTTTTTTCGTTAACTTAGAAGTTTGATTTTTTTACTGCTACCTATAAGGATTACAGATTTAAGTATATTGTTTAAATTTCAATTTGATACGTCCACGCGTTCCCGAGATAAAGGGTCTTGACAGACAGACCGGCAGACAGACGGCCGGACAACAAAGTGATCTTATAAAGTTTCCGTTTTTTCCTTTTGAGGTACGGAACCCTAAAAAGCACAATTTAAATATTTAAAAAACTCAAAAGAGGAGAAAAATAATAAAAAATTACAACAATATTGTAGAGTGTACTGGAGCAAGTCAATCCCAAGTCTTTTTGTCCTCAAGATAGTCCTTTACAGTGTAAAAAGGCTTTTGCAAAATTTTACGCTTTACAAATGATTTGAATTTATTAAGGATTTTTTTTTTAATATGACTAGGAAGTTTATTATAATAATGTATACATTAGTATCTGAATGAGTCCCCTATTTTTTAAGCCTGGTAGCAGGAGCTACAAATTTATGTTTGTTTCTAGTATTAAAATCATGAATATCACCGATTTCTTAAACATATTTTTATTTTTATGGGCATACAAAATATTCTCGTAAATATACTGAGAGGGTACAATCATTATATTATTGTCTTTAAATTTATCTCATAGGAAGTATCTGGGACTTAATTTATAAATAGAACGAATAGCCCTTTTCTGCAAAACAAAAATAGTCTGAATAGCGGCAATTCCCCACAATAGAATACCGTACGACAAGACACTATGAAAATAACTAAAGTTGAAAACGGGCTGTCTCTAAGTCAGTTAGATTTCGAATTTTTCTAACAGCTTATGCTTTAGAGCTGAATTTTTCGATAATTTGTGTTATGTGGGTCACGTTGAAGCTTAGCATCCAAAGTTATGCCCAAAAACGCTGTAGTGTCTGCAGGACTCAACTCTTTACCTTTTATTAATACACTAGTTTCTACTTATCTAACATTAAGCATGGTTGCACTTTTTAATTTTGAAGCAGGTTATTTACAGTAAACCAGTGTACTAATTTTGAAACCACTGTTTTTATATCGTCAGTAACCGGCTGCTGACGTCTAAGTATAAACAAAAGTAAAGTGTCGTCTGCAAACAACACTATATTTTGGTTATCCTTTATGAGGTAAGACAAGTCGTTAATATAAATAAAAAACAAAAAGGGACCAAGAATTGAGCCCTGGGGGACACCCATTTTTACTACAGACCCGGGAGATCTTTTTCCGTTTACGTCAACTCTCAGAATTATTTCACTCAGTTATGACGTGAGAAGATCTAGGGAGGAGTTTTGGATCCCGTAATGGTGTAGTATCCTGATTAAGACATATTTGTGATGCATAGGAAGATAAATGCGATACCCTGGGCATTTTTGCGATTTGTCTAAGGCTTTCGATTGCGTTCACCATGAAACTTTAACTCCTTGTTAAGTCTGTAATCAACATTGTAACTTAAGGAGTTTTCAATAATTGTATCGATCGCGGTGAGTTTCCTAACCTAATGAAGAATAGTAAAATAATACCATTATTTAAAACGGGTAGTAATCTGACCCCACGAATTACAGACCCATTTTAGTGCTACCCACCTTTAGTAAAATATTTGAAAAGCTTATTTTAAAGCAGTGGTTCTTAACCTTATAGTCATGAGGGACCATATGACAAAATTTTTGTCTTACCATGGACCACCTAGTTCGTTAATTAGTTTGTACTTAATATTGGTACCTCAATGTAAATAAATGGAGGGTCCAATTCATGTATAAATAAAACACGCATAAAATTATTTAAAGCCCTCAGTATTTTAATTTTCTTTACGGTAAATTATCTTTTATTATAAGTTACGATTTCAATGCAATTTTTGTGACTGCATACTCTTTACTAACTTCTGAATCTTTTGTTTAGTGCTACTCAAAGCCAAACGCATATTGGCAGAGGCACCCAACCGATTTAGGTGCTTGTTTTTAATAATAAGAAGCACCGAGAACCGCTGTTCACATAGATATGTCGATGAAAATAAAGGTAAGTAACGCATAACAACGTCTCGAAGTTTTGTAAAGAAATTGCCTTTAGACTCCAAAATTCCTCAAGATTTATTCCCGACCAATCTTATTTATTAGGATAGCTCCACGGACCACTTGGGATACTTCTAGGGACCATCAGTGGTCCGCGGATCACCGTTTAAGAACCACTGTTTTAAAGTAATTACAAAGATTTAATGAGTTGTTGCATACCAAACAGTTTGGTTTTACAAGGGGTCGTTCCAAAACCGGTTGTTGTTGAACTTTTAAAGGTTTAAATAATATCTACGCAAGTCACATGTTCTTTCAAAATCGAAATCGCAAACTTTGCCTTTTTTTTTAAGCAGAGACTACAGCAGTAGGTGAAGAGTTCAGAGATTTAGTTGTTGATATGGGGATCTCTGAAAAGAAGTTCTCAAAAGCCGCGGCAACCTGTGAGTCCGATGTGATCACATTGTTATCAATACAAGTTTATAGTCACTTGAAGGTCTTGTAGACCTTCCAGTTTCACTATTTATAATATTCCTATGTAGTGTGAGGAGTGATATGAAAGAAAAGGGGGTTAGTCATAGCGCGTCGGGAGCCAGGACAGAATGGAAAAAATAATCGCGTTGCACCGATCACAAATAACACAGGACGAGGGCAGGAGGATGTTGATGGTATGCCAGTCCTCTGCACAATGATGTGGGGGTCGGCTTCCAGTCTAATGAGATGCGTCTCAATACCAGTGTTTTACATCCAGTCGTTGCCTACCTGACCTCCACAGTCCATTGACCATTGGATATCAGATATTAAACTTTCAGGAGGGGAAATTCTCATATTTTTTAAGTATCGTTCGCATTTGCATCACTGTCGCAAACTGTAAAAAATCCCTTTTAATTTCCCTAAATTTTGCCGGTTTTTGACGTTAATAATTGTCGCTGAGATAAGATTACCACTTAAATTCGAACGCTTTTAAAGAGTGCGAGAGAGTTCTGACTTCTAGTTACCTGTAACTACTGACAGTCTAAGATCTACAACAGTCAGTTTAAACTAACGATGAGCGATTCCTCCTCACGGCGTTTCAAACAAACTTTCAAACCCTAATCTTAAAAATAAATAAACATTATATACATACGCAAGACCATTTTAAAGAATTCTGACAGGTCAATTTTAATTAAAATTGCTTCATTCATTTCCAAGAATAATAATATAAATTATGTAACAATATATTTATTGAACAAAATTTAAATACATGTTTGATAAGCTACTTATAAGTAACAACTACATAATACAATCAATTGTGTCTAACAATTAGCATTCACTGCCAAAATAAATTGATGGCTCTCGAGTAAAGTATAACATCATAATTATAAGCTTTAAAACAAAAGAAACAATTTTACTAAAAATATGCTTAACATTACGATCAAAACTAAACTAAATAAAAGGATATTGCCAGGGTTTGGACCAAGTGCTGCCCAGAAATGAAAGTAGTTCAAGTGGTATCGTAGCATTAATTTACACAAAAAAAAAAGTTGGTCCCAAGAAAACCAAATAAAAACAACTTTTATAATTTATTATATCATGTTTCAAAACCGTTCGAGTTTAGTGTTTATGGATAGTATATAGTCTACTGTAGCCGAATATTCCTCAAGTCTATATTATATTAAATTATTATTGTATCTTATATTTGGCGGCAAAAAAATTAATTTTTTGGCGGAAACAGTATTTTTAGAAACTTATAACTTTTTCGATTAAAAATAGCAGTGAGGCGCTCATATTAAAACTCTCTAAGGTATACGCAGTAAGAAAAATTAGGGAATTGACAGATAGCCACAGCTAGGTTTATTTTCTATGCTTATTTTCACAGCATTATAGTTTATGGCAGATTTTTCTGCAGCTGATGTAGAATTTATTTTCATATCTCAAAAGAGAGCAATCCGGGCTATTTATAAAATATTCCATCTTTCTTTTAATTTAATTATATTTTTTAAAATGGTTTTTGACAGTGAATTGTAATGACAGTGTTTTTGCCATGTTTTTTTTAACATTATTTACACCTTAGTCACCCTTAGCTTCATTAGGGATTTATTGTTGTAGGTTTAATTATAGGTTTTTTTTATCTTCTTTTTAGTATTTTTCGGCTTTTGGGTTCAACATTGACTAGTCTCCACTGTCCTCTCATACTTATTATTATTGTTATATGTGTAATATTTTTTTAAAGAGTTACCATGGACTTTCTTGCAGGTTTTTCTTCATAAGAAACCACTAGTTAGAATTTTACACTAGCTTTCGAAGTTTTACAAGGTCCTTGAAGGCATAAGTGTGTTAAAATATTTTAATTGAAATAAAATACACTATTACTGTAACAGTCACTGCTACTAGTATTACTAGTACAGGTATATCACTGATTCATTGTATTGTATTATGCATCGATTGATAATTGAGTCATAATTATGTAACGTTCATTGATACATAAAAAGTACGGCACAGTTGGCGCAGTGGTTGAGTGATTGACTGCTGCGCTGCGTGTCACGGGTTCATTTCGCGCACGGAACAAATATTTGTATGGCCTACAGATAAGTGTTTTAGGTCTGGATGTCTTGTGTATGCGAGTTTGCATGTTTGTGAACACATTCATGATACAGAAGCAATTCCTAGTGTGGGGCAAAGTCAGTAATCAGTTACACTGAAAATAATTGTTAAGTTTTTTCTCGTAAATAAATAATTCATAACAAAACATTTTTTTTTTCTCTTGACTCCTGGGACAGATTATGGAACACTTCAGTTTACTATTTGGTGTTAGCCTGAGGAACAAGATGCGCTATGTGTGCATTCTGGGCAGCACTAGGTCCACCTCCCATACAATGTCCTTTAAAAGTAATAGGTCCTCTGGATGTGTAAGATGGGAAAAATGAGTGTGTGTATGTGAGAGGGTGTGTAAAAAATACAATAAATTAATTTAGTTGATTTAAGCTGTTGATCCCCGCACGAACGCCGGCGGTCGTGCGCTATTGTCTTACTATTGTGTCTCTAATTACGCTACTCAAGAAGTTAAAATTGTAATTTGAACTTTTTTCTACATGTTGAAAAAAGTTCAGATTACAATTTCTCTATCACTAGTGAGAAAGTCTTCAGAATAATAACTTGAAAGATAAAACGCTAACGTTTGTTGTATACGCTATTAACCTGCTTTCCAATCGGGCCTCAGCATGCCCAATCAAGTAGATGTTATTAGTTAGCTACTGTCTCATATTAAATTTGTCTTGTAGTTACAACAATTATATTCACAGTACCACATAATGATGACATCTTACAAAACACCAACTTCTGTATTCAGCAGACAATACTCTTATAGTAGTTTGTCAGTTTAACGCGAGTTTAAGCGCTTCCGTCTTGAGGGACGCACTAGTGACTGTTTATTTGGTTCCACTTATAAACTACGAACAAACATATGTAGATGGAGCCAAATGCGAAACGAAGTATTTGTTTAGTATAATCGCCCCTTCAGTGGAGACTTGCTTTTTCAAGCGGGAGTGCATCCACTCTCACATAGTAACCGTGCATTTTTGGGGATACTTTTATCCTGTAGCATCCATCCTGTAACATTCACTTTGTAGCACCCATCCTATAACTTTAGCCTCCGTGTTGGAGTAGTTAGTTTGTTCTTAGTTCAGTTCTGTAATTTTCTTATGTTTCAAAGTAAAATTGTTGGCTAGTGAAACTCAGATGACGAACACTTGCGGGATGAGATGAGTGTGAAGTGATGTATTTGTTTAGTATCACCATCCCTTTAGTGAAATGTAAATACGTATCCGGCTCGAGGGACCGAAGGACCGATACTTAAATAATAATCATGAACGTTCTGTTTGATGAGGATGGATGGGTGGGTTGAATGATGATGAGACGGGTCTTGTGAGTAGTTTGTTTATTGACGATAACTGTTAACAGTTTTCTTCAAAAACGTCCCTGTTAGCTTGAGTTCTGAAAAACATCCTGCACCATAACAAGCCTGAGTACAGGAAAAGTTGATCGTAAGTTTTGAAGCCCGCATAATAAAATAATTATCCTAAAACTTGGTGAACTTTTAGTTGCTCTTTCAACAAAAAGAATTGATAAATAAAACATCATGATGAGCGAAGAAACATAACTCTGGAGTAACAGTGAGGAACCTTTCCCTTCTTTTGGAACTTGTGAGAGCAGAGGGTTCCTTTAGCAGTTGTTGAAAGAACATTCATCAAACTATCGTCACACCCTCCGGCAAAAATCGCTTAGTTGAGGGTAAAACTGATCCTCGGGAGGTACCAGGGGTAGGTATTAGGTAACTGTAATTTTGTCGTCACTTCATGGTTGCTTTCTATGTGATATTCTTGAGGAAAATTGGCCATCCCTCCCTTGAGGGTCGTTGAAGTTTACCTAAAGGTTAAGGATAAAATTGACTGCGATTTAACGTCTGCTTCGTTGATCGAGTGCTCATAAGTACGACTCTTCAGCGTTGAGACTTTTGGGTATGATTCTTGGACCAAGTAAAGTGGTATTGGATTTTTCAATTGGGGATTTTACAGAATTTAGCAGTCGATGGCAGTCTGATATCCACATTATGTGTGATGTTATCTAAACAATTATTATAAAGAGTTCACAGTTTTTTTGTTATAAATAGCTACCTATGTATACCTGAATGGAAAGATAGGTATATGTATCATCTTAAATATATTTTTTTAATTTCAATTGAATTTGACTGCTAAAAAGTAAAGTATATCGCCGAATGTCACAAGCATATTTTCAATCCTGAAAAGAACTGTTTTTGTGAGATAGGTTCGCATGCTGCAGCAAGAAGAACTGTTTCTGCGAGATAACTCCGCGTGCCGCAGGCAAGAGCGATGTTGCTGCGATATCATTCTGCATGCCACAAAAAAGAGAGATGTTCTTGCGAAATAATTTTGCATACCGCACGAAAGAGAGACGAGGAAATTTTGCCTGCTGTAGGAAAAAATAAATGTTCCTGTGAGATAATTTCGCATGCCGCGGGAAAGAGAGATGTTCCAGTGAGATAATTCGGCATGCTATAGGAAAGATACATGTTGCTGCGAATAATTTTGCATGCCGCGGGAAAAAGAGATGTTCTTGTGAGATAATACTGCATGCTGTGGGAAAAAGTTGATAAATACAAAAAAAAAATTGTGATCCATGATATGTAAAACTAAAGCTACAAAAGCCTAATACAAATGAGCACATGGAGAAAATTCCGGCCGCTCAAGAGTGCGTCTGATTTATTCCACCTCCCAAACTTGAGGAATGCGTTTATTGCCTCTCCTCGGCCGGGATCTGAACAACGATATGGTATATGCCCACTAAATACCAGACTGTTTTCACTAAAACTACAAGTCTTAGCAAAAATACGAAACCTTTTCAGAATATAAACTATTAAAAAAATAAAGAAATATTATCTGATTTTTAACCTGATCTGGGTAGGCTTTAGAAATACAGATTTAACCATCAATGTTTTAAAATAAATATAGGTACAATTGACGATATTATTTTAGGGTGCTTTTAAAATTTTTTCTGCTTTATTCCTGAGTGACATAGGCTATAATTTATGTACGCGGGCGAAGCCGCGGGCAAAAGCTAGTGTTTTATAAAACCTAAACCCTATACTTTTGAGATATGTTGCCATATTAAAAAAAACTATTCAATTATACGCTTCGAATAACACCTGTTTCAAATCTGTTGGTGAGTGGGGACGCTTTTACGCAATGCCCTTTGGGGTAATAGGAGATCAGATACATTATATATCACGATCCTTGGGATATTTTTTTACTTTGGGTGAAGCTGCTGGCAGAAGGTCGTTTGTTAAATAAGTATTATAACCTCTACTAGTAAGCCCGAATTCCAAACAGCCCGACAACCTTTCTTCCCAAAGACGGTGGGATGAGCCGCTATGCAAAGTAGTTCAAGAGAATCTGTTGGCAACATCTGTAACTACTGCTGAGCGTGTGCGCCTGCCAGCTGTGAGAGAGTGGGAGTCGGGTCTCTGGCTTCATGCATTACCGTCGTCGAACATAGGCACCTTGTTCGACGATACTGCCTTCCGCCTCACTGCTTCCTTACGTCTTGGCGCTCCTTGTTGCTCTCCTCATCGCTGCCACTGTGGCGAAGTTGTCAACAGCCTCGGACACCACGGTCTGTCATGCAGCCGAAGTGCGGCTCGCATAGCGCGACACGCGAATATCAACGACATCATCCGACGTGCTCTTGTCACCGTCGGCGTTCCGGCCGTATTAGAACCTCATGGCCTGGCACGCGACGATGGCAAAAGACCGGACGGTATGTTTCTATTTCCATGGAAGATAGGTAGGCCTTTAGTGTGGGACGCTACTTGTGTCGATACTTTACTTGTGTCGAGCTCGTCGTGCTGTGCCGGTGCTGCCGCAGCGGCTGCAGAGAACCTCAAGCGGCAGAAATATAATAACCTTGTTGGTAGTTATATTTTCGAGCCGTTTGGGGTTGAAACTCTCGGATCGTGGGGTCCGAGTGCTCACAAATTATTTAAAGAACTTTCAAAACGCCTTGTTGACACTTCGCATGACCCAAGGGCTGGCCTTTACTTCGGACAAAGGATAAGCATTGCCATTCAGCGTGGCATTTTTTTTTTTTTTTTTTTTTCGGTGGGAAAATCATCTTATGACATCCCCCGCCCTTGGGCGGGGCGGGAGATAGTGTCAGACTTTTACTGACTAAAAACCCACTCCCGTTCCCTCGTTGCCTTTCGTACCAGGGCCGAGTCTTCCTTTCAGAATCAGACCCTTGGCCCCAGTAGGCTTCGACCCTGCTAGGCCCCTACAGTTGCTGACATCTCCTTGAGGCGCGCGTGGAACAGCACGCGCCGTCGACGACTTGGGCTCGGTCCGGACGGTTACCGGACGGTCGGACGGCGAGCCACCCATTGCTCGCCGTCCGCAAGCCTGCGCCTACGATGGCCGGAAATCGGGATCGGAATCCCGGCGGCGATTGGGGCGTGAGGACCGTTGCCTCACGCGATCGGCCGCCTCCTTTGCTAGCATTACTGCTTCGCAGAAGGAGGCGACCGCCTGCCACTCCTCCTCGCTTCGGAACATGGCCTGTACCAAGGCCCGGCGCGAGAGATCGCCGCCGCCGATCACCCCTACGAGGACACGGCGTTGCTCTGCCCAAGCGGGACACACCTCCACCGTGTGCTCCACCGTGTCCTCCGGGTGGTCCGCACAATGGTGACACCCGGGCGTTTCTTCCGCACGAATCCGGTGCAGGAACCTCCCGAACTTACCATGTCCGGTGAGGACCTGCGTCATGCGGTAGGTAAGGACGCCGTGTTGCCTTTCCAGCCACTCCTCAAAGAGGGGAATTACCGCCATAATTATGGCGTGCCCAGCACTGGGTTGCGATAGTCGCTGTCGCCATTCCACCATGAGACCCCGCCGGAGCTCTGTCCGCCATGCCGCAACTTGTCGTGGCAGCGGAGTTTCGCCCCGACGTTGCATCTCCACGCGCAGATCGTGCATGCGTGCAAGGCCTGTTGCCACCAGATCCCATGGTGGCTGGCCAGCAAGGAGGCTCGCCGCTTCGCGGGAAACCGTGCGGTATCCCCGCACCATCCGTATGGCCATGACCCTCTGGCACGCGTTCAGCTGGGCCGCCGGTCGCTTTCGCAGTGACGGCGCCCACACCGGCGCCCCATAAAGGGCCATGGACTGGACGATGCCTGCGTAGAGCCTCCGGCAGGAGGCGTCTGGACCCCCGAGGTTGGGCAGGAGCCGCTTGAGGGCAGCCCCATTCCGATTCAGTTTGGGAGCCAGACGTCGGAAGTGCTCCTCGAAATTCCACCGGCTGTCGAGGACGAGTCCCAGGTACTTCATCGTCGACCCGACACCGATGTGAACTCCTTCTACCGTTAATTGGGAGCGCCGAGGCGGCGCGCTCTGAGGGCCGTGAAAACACATGGCCTCGGACTTTTGCAGCGCCACCTCGAGTCCCAACTGCTGGATCCTATCAACGACTATCGCAACCCCGCGTGTCGCTAATTCGACCGCCGCCTGGTACGAGTCTCCCTGAGCCAGGACCAGCGTGTCGTCTGCGTAGCAGACCACGCTGACCCCGTCAGGGAGGTCGCCGCGCAGCACGTAGTCGTAGCCGATGTTCCACAAGGGCGGTCCTAGTACCGATCCCTGCGGAACACCGCACGACATCTCTCGCCGTTTCCACTCTCCCTGGTGACCAGGGTAGATGATGTACCTGTCCGAAAGGTAGGCCTCGATCACACGACAGAGGTAGTCGGGCACCCGGTGATACCGGAGTGCCCTCCTAATGCTACTCCAGGGCAGGGAGTTGAAGGCGTTAGCGATGTCCAATGACACCGCCACGACACACCTGCCCTGGGACACCGCATCCCCCGTCATGAGAGCTCGCACGCGCATGATGGCGTCCACCGTGGAGCGCCTCCTGCGAAAGCCGAACTGGCCGTCCGCCAGATCCGGCCCCACCCGTGTTAGGTGCGCGACGAGGCGGTCTGCAATTACTCTTTCAAAGAGCTTGCCCACCTCGTCGAGCAGCACAATGGGCCGGTACGCGGACGGAGAGTCCGAGGGCGCCCCGGCTTCGCGATAAGGACCAGTTTCCCCGTCTTCCAGCGAAGTGGGAATTGGCCCCTCTCCATGCATGCGCTGAAGAGCCCTCTTAATCGAGACCCGAGAGCCTCCATGGCTAGGACCCAGGCTTTCCCAGGCAAGCCGTCGGGTCCTGGGGCGATATTCTTGGCACTCAGCCTTCGTACCGCCACACTCATCTCTGCCTCGGTCACCTCTGGAGCATTGTCGTCGTCGTCGCCATCGTGATCCGCGTTAGACACCGCTGGTGGCGGAGCCATGAGCGGGGGAGAGTGTTCCCCTCGCGCAGGGAACAGAGTGCTTACCACACCCTCCACAATCTGGGGCCGGAGACTCTGCGTGAGTGGGGGAGCCAAGGGGCGTAGTTTTTCCCGCACCACCTTGTAGGGGCGTCCCCACGGGTCTCCGTTCAGAGTCCCCAGCCACACGTTGCGGGCCTCCAACTTGGCCCGCTTTATTTCCGCTCGGAGGGTGCGCTTTGCCACTCTGTATCCCTCGTACAGCTCCGCCTCTCTGGCCTCCGCATCCGGCGGGCGGATGCGGCGTCAGCGTGGCAATGCCGCCAGTCTTTTGGGTACATTACCAGTCGACAGCGATGTGGAGGAGTTTTTCGACGCCGTACTTTAGATTGATTTTTTTAGTACTTTATGGCTTTTATTTTTATTTTGTAAGTTAGTTTTAATTACGTTATTATTAGATTTAAATGTATATAAAATGAATAAATTAATCTACTAGTTTACTACAAATATTTCTTAAGATCTATATTTGCCGTTGCAGCTGAAACTACAATATTGGATTTTACATGAAGTGATTACGTACCGCATATCTGACCTCAATAACCCAGTAACTGGGTCTCACAATATGCCTTGGTCAGAGCAGTGCTAGATTTTTCTATGATCTGACTACCCAGAACGATCGTCAAAGATTTAAAAATGAAGCCAGGGCTGTTGTAGTCCATCTACACTCCAATTTGGTCCTAACCAGTTATCAACACAACTACAAAACGAAAGCAGCAGGTATTGGGCCAGCCTCGAGCCCCGCAGGTGCCATGAACTCCAAGCCCCGTATGCACCATGAGCCCCGAGCCCCGGCACTAACACATTAAACCCGTAATAAATGTTCTATCTTGATCCGGGACTCTCATTGCTGCCAGCGTCTCGAAGGGATGTGCAATGCTGTTAGTTTTCTCGATAAAAACGACATCAGTTATCGAAGTGTTTTTTTTTTCTTTTCGTTGCCCCTAACTACTAATTTTTTATGTATCGTGGGTGAATTTGCAAGCATTTGCACTGACATACACAAATACTCGCATCTGGCCTGCATGCTGGAGAGGAGGCCTGAGTCCCCACAGTGGGAGTATTGTGAGGATGATTATATTTAAACACAATTACCCAGACCGGAAACAACTATCTGTAGGGACAAAAACAAAATAAAATCCGCACGAGAACAAAACACGCAACGCAACAGCCAATCGGTAAACGATTGCACTAACGTGCCGTTAAATTAATTGATTGATTTGCGATTTCGGAGTGCGATGAAGTCTTTATACCGGTAATGTTATTGGATCTGAAGTACAACGTCTTGTTGTCAGAAACATTAATTTTGGTTTTCTTGCTGACACACGCATATTTAAATGAAGCAGCATATAGTTTTATTATCTGGGTGTGCAAGATGTATGGTAAACAGCAACGCGATCAGCAATCAATACCCTTTTTAACGTTATTATTTGGCCACAATTTCCTCCTCATTATACATTGCGTGAAAAGTCAAGGCTGGAATATGTTAAACATAGTGACATATTTTTAAACGAATTTCCAATCAGCCTCGCTTATTTTTAGTGTTCCGTACCTTAAAAGGAACCCCTATAGGATCACTCTGTTGTCCGTCCGTCTGTCTGTCTGTCTTTCAAGGCCTTTTATCTTGGGAACGCGTGGAGGTATCGAGTTAACGATAAATCGAGAAAACCATATATATACTCAAGTCTGCGAACTCTTGAAGCTGTAAAAAAATAAACTTGTAAGTTAACGAGGAAAAAATATACTTTGGTTTATGTGGCAAAAATTGTACATTTCGACACTCTTGAGGAAATCAAAATCCATAGGGTACTTCCTGTTGACCCAGAATCCTGAAATTTGGCATAAAGCAAGGTCATATAGTACAAATATAGGAATAAATCTGAAAACTGTAAATTTATTATTAAATACGTAACATTTTTTTTTTTTTGCAATTCGGAAAAATCTTCCGAGACTCCATTCCGGAATTGAACTATTTACATAGGTAATTTTGTACGGAACCCTCAGGGCGCGAGTCCGACTCGCACTTGCCCAGTTTTTCAAGATTGAGATCAATTGTTCAATACCAATTAAACATGAACTAACTAAAACTACAAGTTAATCAACGATTAGCATAGCATAGTCGGCCTTATAATGTTCCCACTGTTGGGACTCAGGCCTCCTCTCTAGGAGAGGGAATGGGCCATAATCCACCACGCGGGCCCAGTGCGGGTTGGTGGATGTCACATGTCTTCGAATTTTTGGTTCTAGGACATGCCGGTTTCCTCACGATGTTTTCCTTCACCGTTTTGAGAGCAGTGGTGATGAAATAAATTACACAAAGTAATGCGCCTGGCTGGGTTTGAACCCGCGACCTACAACTCGTAAGTCGGGGCCGTTACCACTCGGCCACCACTGCTCTCAATCAACGATTATATATAAACAATCCCTCTTTATCTCAAGAAACGATTTGAATTTCTTTGTAACTCCCACACAAAACTTCGTAGGTCATTATTTAACCTTAGACTTAAAATGCCAATGCGTTCCATGTGAATACATCCTTTACTGTCCAGGGACCCAAGTCTGCTATTTTTATAAACTCGTCATTCTAACACGATCACATTGTCATTTTTCTAAAAGTTCGTAATCTGCTAATTCATAATGATCGATAACTGATCGGTCAATGGTCTCGTAATAGAGTTGTGGTAGAATGACAATATCAAACTTATTAAAAGCAGTGTCTGCACAATGACGTTCTAATGGTAGGTCATTGGTCAGAGGAACTGTCAAAATTTTAACAGATTACCGCTTACGTCGTGCGTGGAGTCGATTGAGAAGCGAGCCAAGAGGATCATCGGTGATGATGCACTTGTCGAATCAAAACTCCAAAGCCTTGAGCATCGACGCCGAGTTGCTAGCCTGTCGGTTTTCTATCGATTACACTTCGGGGAGTGTGCGTTGGAATTGCACAATTTAATTCCACCAAGTCCATTCCATCATCGGACCCACCCATACGTACAAAGCGTTTTGGGAACACATTCATAATGCGTACAGCTAAGGAGTGGAATTCCCTGCCGGAGTCTGTGTTCCCTGATAGCTACAACCTAGGGGTCTTTTGGTCAAACGCGAGCCTATCAACGAGATTACCATTCTATGCCAATTATTTTAATGGAGTGCCAGTGGTCGACCATTGGAAAGTCATAATGGTGCTATTACTTTAGTAGATTCCCAAACTTATCAAAAACAACAATTATGAAATCAATGACAGACCATTCTGACTAGCCAGGGCCTAGACCAGGGCCTCAAGTCTGCTATTGTAATAGCAGACTTGAGGCCCTGGTCACTCGTCAATGCAATGCATTGCCAGTGTCAATGAAATGCGCGCAATTACTTCCTTTAATTAAAAAACCTGTGAATGAATATTACTTGTCCCTGTAATTATGTTTGGTTTTTAGTTGTACTAATTTTAGTCGTCTCTTGATTTCTTGCCTAAATATGAGCATGTATCTGTTTTAGCGTTAAGTATGTAGGTACTTTGGTTTTTCACCAATTGTTTAGCTCGTTTTGAAATGCACCAAATGCAACCCCATTTTATGTCCAGGCATATTCTTTCCATTCCAGGTTGCCTGGAAGAGATCACAGAATGCAATAAGGCCGTCAATTGTATGTTTTTAAGTTTAAGGCTCAAACTGGCGTACAATAAAGTATATATAAATAAATCCAAAATGGTGATCTCACCCGACAGTTTAAGATCGACGTTTAAGTTGCTAGTTCTGTGTCCCATCACTAGCGCGCCCAACGGCGCTCACATGCATACCGCTGCCAAGTTCCCGCTTCCAAACAAAACGAGCACCACTTTACATCCAGCGCCAGCATAATCTTATTTGTGTTAGCGCTTTCTTACCAAGTAATGTGAACAGATAACACATAAACGGTATTGACGTAGACTTGAATAAGCCATCTTTTATTTAAAACTGTGACGAATTTAATCCAAAAGGGTTGGGGACCGCTATTGTGGCAATGATTTTTATTAGTCCCATGCCATAGGGGTGAATCTGTGATCTCCCCATTTTTCGGATGCTGTGTACCCTAGATCGAATTTCCAATTACAATTTTACTCAACTGGGGAATTGAAAATACTAGGGGAAAGTGGGGGAAATAGAATAGAGGGTGAAACCGGACAGTGGCTATTTCATAGTTGCCTCGTTCTTACTAGTCGAGGAATATGCGCGGACGCTTATTTAATGAGGTTGCAAAAGGCTGCGACAGTAACATTTCAGCGTTTGTATTTATAAACAAAAATTTAAAATAAAGGTAAGTTGTCTAATTTTTTTTTTATTAGGTTTAGCTATGTGTTATTATATGCAGTTGTATTTTTTTTAAAGTAATACATATTAGCCCTCTAAAACTTTATTTATTGTTGCTGTGAGTGCAAAAACCTTTCATTTAACCTTTGGGGTACAAGCAGATGGGGTGATTTCGACTATTCGATTACACCCCGATCAAAAGGGCTACCCTAGGTTGACTGGTAGAGAATGCCTAAGGCATTAAGTCCGCCTTTGTACTTTTGTGTTGCATAAAGTTTTAATAAATAAATAAATAAATAAATAAATGCTGCAATCATCGGAGTATGACATGCTTTTAGTTATACTTTCTGTAATGAAAGGCAGAATAGTATATCTTTCAGCACCACACACATAGAATGTTAACAAAACTTTCTTAGAAGATCGCGTAAAGAGATAAAACAGTAGAAGTGTTTTGAAAGTGGCCTTCTACTTAAAAATGAGTATTTACTGATGAACTGAAAGGTACACTGGTTGAACATATTAAAACAATGGAATCTCGACTATTCGGTTTGACTAAAACGGATCTGCGACGTTTGGTACTCAGCCATTTACATACAAAATAGCTATCCGGTTTGACCCATAGGTATGGGGTGAAATCGGATTAATAGTTTATGATTTTTTTTTCTAGTTCTTAGTTTGGAATATTGTCTTTACCTATGAAATTGCCGTTTTTTTAAAAGGGGTTGCTTTGTTGTGTTATATCTTTGGATTGACTTGGAATTATAAGTTCAAATAAACTTTATATTAAAGATACGTTATTCTTTTTCTGAAATTAGGTATTTATGGGCCGTAATCCACCACGCGGGCCTAGTGTGGATTGGTGAATGTCACATGTCTTTGAATTTTTGGTTCTAGGACATGCCGGTTTCCTAACGATGTTTTCCTTCACCGTTTTGAGAGCAGTGGTGATGAAATAAATTACACAAAGTAATGCGCCTGGCTGGGTTTGAACCCGCGACCTACAACTTGTAAGTCGGGGCCGTTACCACTCGGCCACCACTGCTCTACTCGGCCACCACTGCTCTAGAGAGCAGTGAAAAAAGAAAGAAAAATAGCAGCAGTGGTGCATAGTGGTATAGCAGTGGTGGCCCAGTTCCCTCTCCTAGAGAGAGGAGGCCTGAGTCCCAGCAGTGGGAACACTAAAAGGCTGATTATGCTATTTATTATGCTAGGTATTTATTGGATTCTTTGTGTTTTGTATTTTCTGTAATATCGCAGTTCTTATAACCATGAAAACTAATAAATATACTTAAACATTTATAATATTGATTATCTCAATAAATATTACATATTATTATAATGATTTATTGATTGTGTCTCTAGCTTAACTATCCTGTATCTCCCCCTTTCCCCTACTACCTATATTGTAATAAAAACTTAAAGAATCAGTATGATTGTCTAGTATAATTGAGTGGCATCGATTGAGTGGTCTTTTTCAAGGTGGGTTATCATCCAATGACTTGTCCCAGTCTGGGTGGAGTGCGAGGGTGTGTCAGACTTTTACTGACTAAAACCACACCTGTGTCCTTCTGTTGCCCTTTGCGTTCGAGGAGAACTGGTTTCCTTTTTAAAAAATTCCCGCGGACCTAGCGGGCCTCGGCTGAGCCACTACGTTTTGCTAACATCTCTTTGAGAAGCGCGTGGATCACAATGCTCTGTTAATGACTGATGTTCGATACGGTCGATTACCGGACTCTCAGACGGTGAGCTATAATTAAATGGTCTAAGAGCCAATTTTTTAATCGTCAGAAAATGCAGAGGTCAAATTTTCACATTTATTCTACACAAAAGTTAACTGAGTTTTGTAAAATCTACACTAAACAGAGAAGCAATTGAACATAAACTAAAAAAAAACAATACTAGAACGACTATATATTTGAAGCAAAAATCCAGTTCCAAAATTGAAAGCACAACATCGTCATAACATTAACAAGCATTACAAGCACTTGGCTCCACAATAACATCTTCTCACAAGACTTTATTCTTGTCTTTCGGTGCGAGTCCACGACTCCCACGACGGCCATTTTGTTTTAAAAATCTCGGCGCGGCCACGGCAAAGTTAATGAGTACAGAAAACAATCTAAATGGCGCGTCGTGAAGGGGTGCTCGTAAAATCAGAAGCTTCTCTTGGGACCGCGGCGGAGGAGAAAAAATAACTGGTTGTTCGGCATCAAACTGTTTGTTACTTTTTCTGTGTCGTTTTGGTTTTTAAGTAGCAGACACTTTAATAGTCTTTGTATATTCCGACTCTAAACTATACCAAAAATATTTAGATGAGAATATTGGATGTTCAAATAACACATGACGTCATCAGAAAAGTGATGATGTAGATTATTGTTAGATTTTCATCTGCATGAAGATGTGATTGGATGACTGAGTCGGTCTGAAGGTATGTACGTAAGTAGTTACAATTCTTGCTTTAGCGTTATTAAAACGTTTTGGGGATAATCTGCGTACGGAAGTGGAGCATGCTATCATGTTATATGAAAGATTTACCTCTGAAAATTAGTAATGCAATAAATATAAAGAACTGCTGAGTGTTGAAGATATACTTTCTAGATTATAATGCGATCTAGAAAGTATCTTTTGAATGATGACTATGTCGATGACTACTGTTTGCCTAAAAGTATGTTTTGGCACCGAGTTTGTCACTTCTGATATACCGCTGTTAAACCTGCGATGGTTTATTGTACTGGTATGTAAATACAAAAGCATGAATGTATATGTTGTGGTTTAATAAACCTAAAAAGCAAGGAGTGGAATTCCCTGTTGGAGTCTGTGTTTCTCAACACCTGAAGGTCTTTAAATCAATAGTGACAATTATACTGAGACAGAAGAAATATTTTATATCCCGGAGTAGTGGTACCACGCAAACGAACAAACACAGATACACATGCACACAAACACATACACATGCATACATACACAAAACACTCACGAACAACAAAGCACAATATTTACAAAGCTTGTTTATAACATGTCTGAAAGATATTATTGAATATACAATATTGTAATCACATCCATTAAAAGAGGGGAAGACCTGGTGACCTGAAATACAGACCAAAAGCCTACCTTAGGCACCAGTCTCCCACAGTATGAACCCAATTATTGTCTATTGTCATTGTCTTAGTTTTGTAATTTCTGTGATATTGTGGTGAGAAAAAAAAAAAAACGAAAACGAAGTGAATAGGTTACTTCTAGACAAGGGTGCTCCGTCGTCGACCACGTTATCTCGTACCATGAGGTGAGATAACCTGGCAAGCCTATCAATAACATTATAATAAAAAATAAATGTATATTATTATGTAAATTACATAATTACTTATACCTATAACATCGACATTATTAAAGATCTTTTCGGGTACGTAGCTTTCAAATTAAATCCTCATTCTAAGTTAAATGGTTTTTCTTTTGTGTCAGTATGACATGGGGCTACAACAGCCACTTCACCAGTACAAGTGTTTGAGCTTGAGACGAGTGGAACCGGAAACTCTCCATTGTGCCTGAAGAGGGGTGAAACGGTGGAACAATTATTTTTATTTGTCTTTCTGGATAATTATTTTGACAATGAGCGCTTACGCATACCTATTCCCAGCACACACAATTTTAACGATTCAATGCAATTTATAATTTATTTCAATGTAATTAAATTCAACTATTTTCATGTAATCATGATCTTTTTTATTATTAATAGATATTAAAAAAAAAAAAAAAAAAAAAAAAAAAACAGCTCGGCCAGTCGCATCCTGCGGTTTTTAGTTACTTATAATTAATTTTCTTTACTTAATAAGCTCTAAATACTTATAGATACGCTTGATAAACAGTTAAATTTACGTGAAAGTGTTTTCGCAGTGAACAATATCGTGTTATCTATATATATAAAAGGAGAAACTGACTGACTGACATATCAACACACAGCCAAAACTACTGGGACTAGGAACGTGAAATTTTGCACAAGGTTTCCTTTTATGACGTAGGCGAGCACTAAGAGAGGATTTTCCAAAATTCACCCCCTAAGGGGATGAAACGGGGGTCCAAAGTTTGTATAGAGAAACCTATTTTCGCGCGGGCGAAGCCGCTGGCAGAAGCTAGTAGTAAATAAAACAATAACTTCACTACACAAGTGACTGTTGGTGATTGAACAATAGAAACCATATATAAAGTGCAAACAACGTAATACACAAGGAGAAAACACATACAATGGCTTAAAAGTGAGTGTGATTTAACAATAAAATACGAATAAAGTTCCATTAAAACAAAAAATCACATAAAGTCAGTTGCAACTTTGAAATAAGTTTTTTGCATATTGTAAACAAACCACAGCTGACTCATTGATTTATCTGTCAAAAGTATCGACCAATCATAATTATTGATCTCGAACTTGACACAAAAGTTGTCGTTCAGAAATTCAAATCAGAAGACTCGGACACTAGGTTTTTGGGACCGCGTTCCATTACACGCATTACACACGATTCAAGAACTGACTTTAAGCGGCAGTAGCGGTTGAGAGCACTGCGCTTTAAAAGAAAGGTGTCGTGCGTTCAAACCCCGCATTAGACACATAGTTTACTGAGTGAGTGAACTTTTTGTACCCAAAACTCGATCATTTTAACAATATTCAACGACTTTTTGTTACTTTCAATCAACACTATGGATAAATCTGAAATGGAAAATATTACTTTCCGTAAACCAACAAGGTCGAATTCAATGGACAGTATTTTTAATGTCAACTTAAGCACTAATTCCACTTTATTAGATACAACGATGATGAGTCTGCCAAATACGTCACTAAATGACAGTGACGCTATTTTAAATCTTAAAGACACAATTAATAGCCTAACCATGGATCTAAAAAGTGCCCATCTAGAAATTGAAAATTTAAATAGCGAAAATTTTCGCCTTAAAATGGATATCGGACAATATCAGAAACTTATAGAAACTTATAAGAAAGTAAACATATTAGACTCAAATAGATTCTCGCCAAGGTCCGTAAGCAAAAGAAATAAGCAACGAACGAGCAGTTTTTCTACACCGACTAAATTTAATACCTCCCCTTTAGTGACTCAACTGTCTGACACTGTCGTACAAACCCAAACACCAGACGATATTAGGGACGAATCTTTCAACTCGGCTTTATCAATCGGTAGCACAGACGCAATATTATTCACCAAGTCGCCATCGAAAATAGTACAAGAATTCAGTCCAGGGAAAGGTAAAATTGACCATGACGTACAAAATAAAGGGGAGATCATATCTGCCTCGGATACTACGTTGAGAAGTGTAGAACCAGTCACCAATCTAACGGACGTCTCTAATAGTGAAAGGGATATTCGCCCGAATTTTGCGCAAGTTCCTCAGCAATGCAGCTCTGACAAGCACAAACTATGTATCTTAAGCACCAATAAAAACAACAAGATACTATCGATTGCAGAAGATTCGTTTCCAAACTATGAAATTTGCCATTACTTAACACCTAACTGTGGGATAGAGAAACTTATTAGGAACATTGAACAAAAATTAAAAAACTACACAATGTATGATTACTGCTTGATTTTGATTGGCGAAGAGGACTTTCGACGAACTAATAACTACGTCGACTTAACAATCTACGTACGTGAAACCCTTTTAAAAATACAGCACACAAACGTTGTACTTTGCGCACCTACATTCAAATTAAACGACTACTCGAAGATGTATAACGGAAGAATAGAGACTTTTAACAGCCTTTTATACCTAGATTCACGTACTTATAATTTCGCATGTTTGTTCGATTCAAATTATTATCTAACTTATGATTTCAAAATGTTTTGGGAAAAAAGTGGTTGTGTCAACAATCACGGCATGGCAAAGATATTTGAAAATCTTAGTCTAATGATAAACGAATTCGCTTGTTTTGATAATGAAACTAATCCATTAGATGTAAGTAGTAATGATGTACAGCACCAGCAACATGGCAGTATGTTTTTTCGTGAATAATGAGAATGAGTATGAACCCACCTTAATGCATCAGAACATAGCTGGTCTGCTAAACAAAATTGATCTCATAGAAGTAAGTTTGAACGAATTGTATAAATGTAATATTAATGTACAGATCATGTGTTTCTCAGAGACCTTTGTGAAGTTGGGTGATGAGCTCAATATTATTTTTAAAAAATTCAAACTTGTAAGTTCATTTTCAAGGAAAAAGGAAAAACGGGGGGGTGTCTGCATCCTAGTCCGTAAATCAACAGACTGCAAAAATATTGAATTTCTCAAAGAACTTTGTATCGAAAAAGTATTTGAGTGCTGTGGTGTAGAGATTCCTATCATGCAATGTATTGTTATTTGTATTTACCGAGTACCAAATTCAAATATTAACCTATTTTTTGAAAAATTGGAATTATTGTTGTACAAATTACTGTTAAAACATAAAAAAAGGATCATCATTGCAGGAGATATGAACATAGATACACTAAAAAATACTGGAGACTCAATTAAATTTAAGGATATTCTCTCTAATTATGGTTTTTACCTGCACATAGAGACACCTACACGCCAAAACTCTTGCATAGATCACATATTTAGCAATCTAAAAAGATGTGTAGGAAGTACTTATGAACTCTTCTTGTCAGATCATAACACATGTCAGTTACTAAAACTGCCAGCTCAAAAACTGAAATTTGGCCCAAAGTATTGGTACATAAATGTAAGGGATTATTCTGTTGATAATATTAAGAAGTTTAATGAGATCATAACTAGTTTATCGTGGTATGACATTTATAATGACAATGACGCTAATAGGACATTCAATAATTTTCAGGACCTTTTCATCTTATTTTACAATTTGTGTTTCCCTATTTATAAAACCAAAATTCATAGTAACAATACTTCACCTAAATGGATAACAAAGGGTATACAAATTTGTTGCAAAAATAAAAGAAAACTTAAAAGATCTTATTTTAACAAGCGGAATAAAGATATAAAGAACATAATATATTAAATACAATAAAATGTTGAAACGTTGTATTACCCTATCCAAAAAGTCAACAAATCATAAATACATCCAAAATTCAAAAAATAAAAGCTTGGCTACCTGGAACATAATTAATAATAAAGCCGATACCATCAAAACTTATACACAAATAGATGCACTAAAATCTGGCGATGAATTGATATCAGATCCTGTGCAAATTGCAAATGCGTTCAATGACGCGTTCACTTCAGTTTCGGATATTAATAGTAATGACTCCAAACAAAAATATTCTGAAAGAAATTTCTTTCAGATAGACACTAATTGTAACAGTATTTTCTTGCGTCCTTGCACGGAGTCTGAAATCGTGAGAATAATTAAATCTCTAAATAATAAGAAATCAGTAGGTTATGATGAGGTCTCTACAATCGTGATAAAATCATGTGCAGAAGCACTATCTCCTATTCTATGTCATTTAATAAATACATCGTTAACAAATGGTGTCTTCCCTGATAGACTAAAAATTTCTATAGTCAAGCCACTACATAAGAAAGACTGCACACTGGATATAAATAACTATAGACCCATCACGCTAATACCCATACTTTCAAAAATTTATGAAAAAGTTATGCATCATAGACTACGTGAGTTCTTGAGCAGGAATAAAATAATAAAAGAAGAACAAAACGGTTTTCAAAAAGGTAAGTCAACAACACTTGCAGCTTTTTGTCTTGTTAAATCTATTACAGAAAACATTGATAAAAAACAAACAGTAACTGTTGTTTTCCTCGATATGAGTAAAGCGTTTGATTTGGTAAATTACGATAAGCTATTAGATAAATGTGAGCGCTATGGCTTCCGCGGTCCAGCACTAGATTGGCTCCGAAGCTATCTCAGCGGACGGAAACAGTGTGTAGAAGTGACTCGCATTAACAAAAACTTCATATCAACAGCCTACAGATCTAGCTTTAAGGGCAATCGGTCGGGTGTGCCGCAAGGTAGTATTTTGGGACCTCCTCTATTCCTCTTGTATATTAACGATTTGCCTCATACCACAAATCACAAATGCGTGCTGTTTGCTGATGATGTCTCAGTAATTATACCTAGCAATGATAACATTGAAAACCACGAAAAAGAAGTTCACAAGACATTACATGACATAGTTGGTTGGTTAACAATAAATGATCTTAAGGTGAATTTATCCAAAACGAAATATGTACATTTTAGCAACTATAATCAAATTAAAAAACAAAATTTCAACATTATATTTAATGAAGAAAAAATAATTAGAGACGACAATATTAAATTTCTTGGCATTACCATAGATGAGCATTGCAATTGGAAATTACACATAGAAACAGTATGCAAGAGACTCAATAGATTTGTTTACGCTTTAAGACAGTTAAGAAAAACAGTAAGTGAGACAGCAGCTCTTACTGCTTATCACGGCCATGTAAGCTCCATCTTAAGGTATGGTTTATATATTGTTATGGGGCAACTCACCACACATTAGCAGAGCCTTCATTATACAGAAAAAGTGTATCCGAGCAATAAGTAACGTCGGGCCTTTTGAAACATGCAGGCCACTTTTCAAAAAACTAGGAATACTTACTCTTGTATGTTACTTACTCTTGTTGTACATAATGGAAATTGGGATGTTTGTAAGGAACCAATTACATTTGTTTGTAGACAGTAATGATAAACGTAAATATAAGTCAAGACACCCCACTAAATTGGAAACTCATGCCTTTTGTAGGAGCGCATTGCATAAAAAGAATAGCTATAGGATGTCAATCAAAGTCTACAATCATATACCACGTCGGTTGAGAGAACTTCCCTTATATAAATTTCAAAAGGAAATAAAATTATGGCTAATAGAGAACTGTTTTTATACCTTAGGTGAATTTTTTAACTATATGAGTTAAAAATGTAGCTAAAACTTTCCATAAAATTGTGAAATGTAAATTGTGTTTTTAATTGTATTGTTCTGTTTTTTAACTTATTCTATTGTATTTATGTGCTTTTTATTTTTTGTATTTGTTAACTATTTCACTGTATTTGCACCTAAAAGTTAATTTTCGCATGCCTCCAATAGGTGAGATGTGTAAAGCACTACCTTTTCTTTTTAACAACCTCTGTACCATATCTCTGGCGATTAAATGATTATTATTATTATTATTATTAACTATACGAGGGCTGTGCCCGCCTATATGTATTGTGACAAATTAACCACATTTTTTTCTTTGATTTATAATTTTTTTTTAAATGTATTGAAGCAGCGAATGAGTTGATGGTGTGCAATAAATAAATATTTCGTTACTTGTGAACTTTTGAAAACACTACAACACTGACATGCATTCCTTGTGACAATCATAAAATTATTTCATTATTATACTGTTGACGAAATGATCGCTGTTTAGTTTACGTTTTTTTTTTCCTGTCATCTAACATAATTATTTAAAAACTGTTTGTACGAGCTAGTCGCAATTAAACGTCATTCGCATCACGCTTATTTTTCATCTCACCAACCTTTAGAAAACAATTGAACTCTACGTCGCCAGAATGGCAAGGTAGGCTAGCATGGTAGGCTCTAGGACATGCCGGTTTCCTCACGATGTTTTCCTTCACTGTTTTGAGAGCAGTGGTGATGAAATTAATTACACATAGTAATGCGCCTAGCTGGGTTTGAACTCGCGACCTACAACTCGTAAATCGGGGCCGTTACCACTCGGCCACCACTGCTTTCAAGAGATATAATAGTTGAAATTATTATTAAAACAAAAAAGTTTAGCAAATTGAGTGGTAATACGTACATAGACAAAAGGATATTAGTGACTGCCACTCGACATTTCACATTGTCCTTTATTGACAGCAACGGAGAGACGAAAACATCCTTTTTAAATAATAAAGCACACGTATAGGTATGTTTTATATGTACGGGTATACTGTATAAGTATCCATAAATGAAAAAGAAAGCACTCTCCTCCCGACCCCACAATCAAAACAAGCAATTAATTCCCCATTCCATTATTACAATTCTTTTCATGGCCGGTCGTTGGGCGCACCGTAAATCGCCCGAGCTCAAGTATCCGCCATTGAGCGCGGGACGGACAAATGAAGAGGTCGGAAGCAAGCGAGCACGGATCACTGAGCAAATGGAGTGACCAGGTGCAATGGTGCATAAAGGTTTAGGCCTTCTTCCACCACAAATCACCTGCCTCTTTCAAGTTTTAACTTCAAAAGATCGATGGATATAGAACAAAGTTTTATATTTGTACAAGTGAACCTTATGCCCAGTTTCTGGAACGAAAATTATCACAAGAAGGATGTGGGAAATATGCAGCCATGCGTAGGTACTGACGACAGACTGCTGTCGCATCACTGGATTTGTGTGTTTGTGACACGTCGATGCCTTTCTAGAAAACGCTTGCTTGATATAATCGTCAAAAAAATTACCCCACAGTAGTATTTATTTATTATTGAAAAGAAATATCATACTTTGTGAATGTAGGTATTTTATTTTGAGCATCTTATGATAAGAGTTTCTTTGCTGCCAATTACTTCATTAATCTGTCAAATCTCAGGATTGCGTGTTTGAGTATTCCATTTCCTTCCTATTTCGTGTTCTGGAGCAAAAATTACGAGAGTTTGATGACTTCCGAGAGTACTGCTAGCTCCGGCCTCCTCCGGCAGTCTCATAGTTATACTTTCCGAGTTGGCCGATATCTCGGTGCGTCACGGTGCGTACCGTGCGAACCGTGATGCCACCCAACTCGGGAAGTTTAAAGTAATGGATGTTTCTCCGTATCGATATAATGTCGTTCCTAACTGGGGTACCCAGTTAATAACGACATTATATCCAACCACTTATTGTTATGTGAAATGTTACATTGTGTTTAAATGAATTCGTAGCTTTTTTTTTTAAGGTGGGATAATCATCTTATGACAAATCCCGCTCTTGGGCGGGGCGCAAAATAGTGTCAGACTTTTACTGACTAAAAACCCACTCCTGTTCCTTCTTTGCCTTCGTCCCAGGGCCCCGACCCAGAGCCCCACAACGTGGGAACACAGTTGGTGGGGAAATGAATTCGTAGCTAAAGATTACTTGATTGCACAATATTCTCGTAGTTGTAGCGAGCCTCAGCAGGGTCTATGTTTAATTCTTGACGATGCTCAGTTCAAGTTGTGTTTTTTCGCATATTATATTTCAGTAGCAGCAGCAGTCTGGATTTGTATTAAAAAAATATCAATATTTTTGTGTTGTTTTCGGTATAAGTTATGTGATGTGATGTGTGTTTCTCGTAATAATTTTGAAGCCTCATGTCATTGAATAGTAAATAATAGCTAACTACAGCTCTTTTCTTCTCGATGCTTTTCAATATTTCTGATTCGAAACTCACGTCAGTAAGATACCAATAGTCTACCTGTATTTTTTCTCTTATTTCAAGATGAATACTTCCACACCGAGATTAAAAGTAAACAAGCTTCTAGAATACCAGGGTTAATTAACACTAGAAGCAGTAATAACTACAAGAGAAATCTCTAGCTTCACATTTTTACATTCATCTTGGAAGAGCACAATCTTATAACAAGTTTCACAGTCGGCCGGGCAAAGACGTAAGTTTAATTTAGTTGGGCCTAAAAACGGCGCCGAGCCGAGCCCCGTAAGCCGGGATTAGGACTGAGGAGACCTCATGTGCCGGGACCCTGGCAGCGCGGATATCCCGCAGGATTTGGCAAATTAATCCTGCACTGTTTACGTCCTTAATCTGAACAATCTTCGACTCTACTCACTTTTTTCTCGGGAACTTCTTTAGACAGTCATCTTGGAAAGCCCAGCTGTAAGACAAGCTGTTCCTTTGTTCGTCTTGAAGTATCAATGAAACCTCGTAGCCGTAATCTACTTTTTTAATATTGTAAACCGATTTTGAAAATTCTTTCACCAGTAGAATGCTACTTTAACACTTAGCAAATAAAATAAACTATATAATTTTCGATTTTCACGCGGGTGCAGCCATTGCAAAAGATAGTAAATAATAATTTAAAAAACAAATAATTAAAAATATGGAAATTATATTAGACCGGTATCGGGAACAGGATCCAAGCTACGTGCAGCGGGGGTAGTCCAAGCTACAGAGAGAGAGGAACCTCCCAATAATACAAGCCGCGGCCAGAAAGAAGTAGGTAACGCTTGACTGTTACTGACATATTTAAAAATTCTATAATATTATCCAGTTCATATTTTACTTATCTCTTATTTAGGCAAAATTTAAAGGACCAAATGTCGTTCACCACCAGACTGCGTATCCACTAGTGTGGTAAGAGAGTCCAATTTTGATAATTATTTTTACTAAAAGGTTTTAAGACAATGATCATTTTAGCAGAAACTCACGAAAACCATCTCATAAAAGAATTTAAAACTAAAATGAGTTGGTTGACCTCTTTCTTAATTGAATTTCTCGATTTGCTCAAGATAAGTGAAACTTTTCACCGGTTTTCATTTCAGTAAAATGGAAAATTGAATTTGTGACAAAGTTATAACATTTTTATTATTATTTGATTCTACATTAGGATAATTAGGGGCTCTCGTTGAAATTGTGAAAATTTATGAAGGTCGAGTGTTTTAGACCGTAAAGTACGTACAGGATGGTTTAAATTGAAGTAATTTTGAAGATAGAGCACTAATTATATAGAGTCTGTATTATTAAAATAAATAATAAAATAATATTATCATCATCATCATCTTCCTGCCCTTATCCCGTTTTATTTGGGGTCGGTGCAACACGTCTTTTTCTTTCATTCTGTCCTGTCACCCGTCATGCCCTCTTCTTTCATATCTCTCTTCACTCAATCTTTTATTTGGCCTCCCTCTCCCTCTCCACCCATCCACATGTATACTCATAACTCTATTACTACCATGCGTTTCAATATTATCATGTATTTATAGAAAAATATTTTCTAAAATGCGTAAATATTGGAATTGTATGTAAATGGGATTGTCATTGAATTAAGTTAATGTTTATGCATTGTATGAATACTTTATCATCATAATACTGTATCCCATGCTGAGGCATAGCAATAACCCGTTCATCACAATGCAAATTAATTTTTAATTACTCCAAACTCAGAGGGTTAAAGTTACATCTCATCTTCACTATAACGCCCAAAAAGTGCCAACCTACCAAAGTACGTCTGAGAGTCGCAAGTCACCCTGTATAGTACGAAACAAGTAGGAGGGATACACTCGTAACTCACCGACAGACGATGTCCCAATCAAATTAACATAAAAGCGCAGAACAGAAGGGAACAGAAGGTCGACTCCGTACAACGAGACAATACGCACACACACATATACACGCTTCACATTCACCTAGTGCACGCCCACTCGCGAGCGGCTGGCATTTGGCGGCTTTATTAGAAAACTGAATAGATTTCCTAATTAAGGACTTCGCTTCGGTAATCATCGTTTGTCTTCGGAAATGTAACATATAGGGAGCAAACCTTCTGAACCTGTCTCTGTTGTGACAAAAGAGCCACAGCTATGGTAGCGCAATTAGTGGGTCCCGTAGCCCCGCACCGCCCGACCCTAACCTAATTCCTTTTTAAACAAACGCCGCCGAAGTCTCCAGTAGATTTAAGACTGTTTTGATTTTAGGACTGCCTTTCCCTTTGACCTCTCGAAGTGGGATTTACTTCAAGTCGTAAAACGCTTTTTTTTTTTGGACCAAGACTGTCTGGAAAACTTTATTGTATACAGGAACACATTCTACTAAATAGAGGAACTTTACATACGTGACTGGTATCGATATAACATAATGACAATAAGAACATACAATAATTGTATGATTTTAATTTTTAAGTTGATTACACTAAGCAGATTTCCATCCGAGCTGATAGAGCAGCTTTTTTAAATTATCGGTTTAATTTTATTTTTATTTTATTGATCGATTTTAGCCTATTTTTTTTTACCTTTTTAATGTAGGAATACCTACTTATTGTCTGAATAAGTTCTTTTTTCATCAACCTACACTGTCCCTCGGTAGGTAAAGATCTCTCCCACACCATATCTTGATTAAGAATCTATCTTACAACTATAAAAGCCTTGAATATAGCGAGATAAGTTACTCAAGAGCTAGAGTATCAAATGAATCACTTCATAAGACCCGTCAGCTGTGTCTAGACATACCATAAAATGAGCCTGCTACAACATACATTTGTAACAAATTTGGCTCAACACATATTGGTGACAATTTTCGCGCAAAATTTTGAACACCTTGATGCATTTCGATCCAATACAAGACACATTGGTGCCAAGTTTAGTGCCAAAGCTGGCTCAACCCACATTGGTAATATTGGTATCCAGTTTGGCCTGACGCGGACACCGAAGCAACGACTTGACCCAGTTAGAGGGCAAAAACTAAAGCATATGTGTATCGATATTGAGACGTGTGGCTGTGCCCTGGGTGAAAGATTAGAGCGATGCAATACTATGCGATCGGTGTGACTTTTCAGTTGAATCATTTTCTATTCAAATCGAAAGACATTCAGTGCTGCCAAACGTCGCCATATCATCTGTTTTTCTAATCAAAGACCTGTTTTTGTAAAACTTTCTTTCAATATCTTCGCATAGCATTGCTCCGCATTCATTGAAGAACTGAGGACCTCTACGCGGATAAAAACATGAAGTACAAGTATAGTATCTGTACAGTTGTGTGCAGACAAAAAAAGACAAACGGAGCCGCGAAGGAACTCGACTCGAGTTGAACAGGACACGGCGGGGTTATTGTGTACTTGTTCGATAGTAAATATCGTTCAAATAGAGAGAAAAATAAAAGATTGGCTTCTGCACAGGGTTTCGCTTTAAAAAAAGTGTTATATTGTCCTAAAGGAACGTACAATCGGGATACAAGTCCTATGTCGCAGTCATGGTCTAGTCGCGGTCTAAGTTTTATCCAAAACCTTTTTTATAACAATCAAAAAATTATAACTAAAGAGTTTACTGGAGCAGCTCAATCCCAAACCTTTTAGTCCTCAAGATATTCCTGTACAAAAAGCTTTGTGGCAAAGTTTTCGGGGTAGGAACATTATGCCTAGGCGTTGCATGTTGTGACCTCACATATTCCTTATGTATGCTTCTACTACATTAGTATGTTTTTATATTATTTTACTAACTAAAACCACCTTTTTTTAAATGGGAAATCATTAAATGACTTCCTCCGCCCTTTTGTGTCAGACTATTACTGACTAAAACCCACTCCTATGTTCCTTCATGGCCTTGCGTTCCAGGGCCCGGGGTTAATTTTCACTTAACCCATGGCCCCAGTAAGCTTCAACCCTGCTGGGCCCCTACGATAACTGAAACCCACCTGTGTTCTTCAGTTGCCCTTTGCATTTTCACTTTTTCAAATGTTCTCGCAATTAGCAGTATATCGACATTTTAAATTAAACGTTGATATTTAACAGCAGCGGTTAACTAAATTTTGGTTTGTTAAAAAGGTCGTTGCTATCGCTAAAGTTTTAAGCGCCGTTAAATAGATAATTTCGGGTTAATGGTGCGTACATTGGATAAATGCTGCCAGATGAAATATGGACCTAAATTAAAGTTTGTTTACCGAATTTAAGATATACAACTTTTTATAATTTGAGTTTGTGTCATTGTATTAAAATGGGTCTTTACAGTTTTAAAATGTTATTTCTGGTAATATTCTGTAAGATTCTAACTAACATTAATCAAATAAACAAACAAAGCTCTTTAAGCTACTTCTCAGACCACAGTCAAGTAAAAAAGTAATAACTTAAGAACAGAATAACAAATGACCGGTTGAACTGCATGTATAGTTTAATAAATTTGTAGTACGCTACAAGACAAAGAACAACGTCAAAACTTTAATTTAATTTTAATCGATCGCTCACTCATGCGCAAGTACTCACCCCATAGGCACAATAATTTACATCCCTTCCATAATAAATCTGCGAATATTTGCAACCATTTTTATCGTAGAATGCACCCTCGGATTAACGGGTTGAACTCGAGAAATGTTCACTCGAACCCTTCATTAATTTGACGAGGGGCGAATGAAGTGCGTTTACATTTCCTCGTCAAACAATCATTATGAAGTTGTTGAAAAAACGTTATTTTCTGGTAGGCAGGCAGGTAGGTAGGTTGCTTCAACGACTTTTCCGCGAAGGGTGGAGAGATCCCCTCTATATTTTTCTAGTTATGTTTATTATTAAGAATTGGAATGAAAAAGTGAGAAACCGTGATCGTTGGAAAGAATGGAGGGAGGCGTTTGCCCAGCAGTGGTACAATACGGGCTAGCTATAATATAATAATATTAATTTTTAATATAAAAAAAATCAAGTTCTTTTAACTTAACGGACAGATGTGTTGCCGGGAGTTTGTTGCGCCACTTATTTTTCACAGCTCAAATACTTGGAAGTGGTGACGGCGGGCCGCTTTGAGGAAGTTAATGAAGATTTTACATATAAACCCTTTGACAGTCATAAAGGCTTTCCGGCAAATCAAAGTCAAATTAACCGAAGACCTATGGGGAATGTCTGTTAAAGTATGCACATCCATAATTGAGACCATAGCACCATACTTAGCTTTAATATTTAATTTGTGTGTGGACCAAGGAGTCTTTCCAGATATAATGAAATACAGTAAGGTTATACCACTTTTTAAATCTGGTGACCATAATGACACTAATAATTACAGACCTGTATCAGTATTGTCGGTTTTCAGTAAGGTGTTTGAAAAAGTTATGCTTAATCAAATGCTTTACCATTTTAACAGCAATAAAATCTTTCACGATCAGCAGTATGGTTTCACCAAAGGACGTTGTACGACTGACGCTGGTGTCGCTTTATTAAAACATATATTTGCAGCGTGGGAACAAGCCCAAGATGCGATAGGAATTTTTTGTGACCTCTCAAAGGCTTTCGATTGTGTTAATCACGAAACCTTGCTTTTAAAGCTAGAACATTATGGGCTAGGTAAACTTGCACTCAGCTTGGTAAAATCTTATTTAATTGATAGGCAACAGCAAGTTCAGATAAACGGTGTCAATTCTCCGGGTTTGAAAGTCAAAATGGGTGTACCACAAGGCTCAATATTGGGTCCTTTCCTCTTTTTAGTATACATAAATGATCTACCACATCTATTAAAAAAACAACCACATATTGTATTGTTTGCTGACGATACGTCATTAATTTTTAAGATCAATAGACGTTCCACAAACCTTGATGACGTAAACAATGCTCTACAGCAAGTCCAAAACTGGTTTACTGTTAATAATTTAGTATTAAATGGAAAAAAAACTAAGTGCATAAGATTTGCGTTACCGAATGTTAAAAGTAATTACTCCGACATAGTATTGAACAAGGAGAAACTCGAATTCGTCGAAGATACGGTTTTCCTAGGGATCACGCTTGACTCGAGGCTACAATGGGGTCCTCATTTAACATCTCTGGCAGGTCGGCTTAGTTCGCCAGCATATGCTGTCAGAAAAATCCGTCAATTTACTGATGTAGATACTGCGCGACTAGTTTATTTTAGTTACTTTCATAGTATCATGTCTTACGGTATTTTGCTATGGGGACGGGCTGCAGACATAGAGTCTATTTTTATTCTGCAGAAGAGAGCTATCAGAGCCATATATAATCTTCGCAGACGCGATTCTCTTAGAGAACTATTTAAGGAAATAAACATCCTGACGGTCCCTTGTCAATACATTTATGAAAACATTATGTATGTTCGGAAAAATATTCATCTTTTTACTAAGATAAGTGACAGGCACAATTTTTATACTAGGAATAGGAACAAATTAGATCAACCTCGGTTCAGATTGGCAAAAGTACATAGTTATTTTATGGGGTACTGTGTAAGATTTTATAATAAAATACCACTTGAGATTCTACAACTAAATGAGTCCAAATTTAAAACATGCATTAAACGCACACTATGTAGACAAGCGTATTATAAACTGGAAGATTATATCCTTGACAAAAACGCTTTGCTAAATGCCGGTTCTGCTCCACAGCCACAGCCTTCAAATTAAGCTTTGTGTTTTTTTTATTATATATATTTCTAATTATTGGAAGAGATACTTACTATTCCCCTTTTTGTTTTGTTATTTTCGAAATCTTTCTTATTTTATTTTATTTGTTTATTTCAATAGAGGTTATGATAATTTATTACCTTTTGCATTTGGAAACAATAGCATTGTATAATGTAGAAGCACTTTTTTTTTTCAAGTTTTGTGAATGTGAAGTACCATATATGGAGCATTTTTATTAGGTTACAACTTGTTTGACATTACGAGTATGGCAGGTGAGAGTTTGTCATGCTCACTCAAATGTCTCGCTGATGGTGGCACGTGTTATTGGGTCATTCGGTTCCCTTCAAAATGGTTGAGCTGAGTGAGGCTGATGCACGCGTCATGCTCGTGAACGGGTGCCGTCGGTTGAGACTGGTCATCTCTTAGCTGCCAGTGGCTTAATTCAATTTCTATCTTTTTAATTAGTTTTTATTCTTATTTATCTACATTGTGCTCACATATTAGAAGCGACATGAAATATGTAACCAAGATTTATGTAACAATAATATGATTTTAAAAGAGTGTCCATGGAGTTTCTTGCACGTTCTTCTCTATAGAGATCTACGCTTTGGAACGTGCAATTTAGCTTCACTTTTCTTTTTTTGACTGACTGACATTTTGACAATTCAAAAGTGCCTGTAATTGGTCTATTTGAAATAAACGATTCTGATTCTGATTCTGATTCTGATTTAGACGTTCTTTTGTTTTAATATTTGCCATTAACCCTTTCGCTCGCAACGAAAAGCCGGCTCAACGTTCACTTTAAAAAAATGTTGATAAAAAATTAGTTACTTTTTAAAAGTTTTTATTTAATGCCTACAACGAATAACTAAACGCAATTGTAAAAAGAAAATGTTTGACATTTTTGAACGTATTTTATGTCAGTGTTGTGCAAAATTGCGTAACGGTCGCAGCGACTCCACGGATTGCAAGTTATTTTATTCTATAAAAAATATTTTTGAGACATTTTTCGGATAGTGGACACCGGTATTTTATTTTTAGAAAGCTATTTTAGTATTATGATTACAAATAACTTCATTGTATTGACAAACTTACGAGAACAGAGTTCATAAATTGATACGTTGAACATTCTCAACGTTGCGACGTAATCAGTAAAGTACTTCGTAATGTGTATGTTGAGCATGTTCAACATTGCGGCTTTGCTAACGATTTATTTAGCTTGTATTTGTATTAACATTTTAATTTATATGGTTTGCATGTTTTTTTTTTGCTTGCTTCAGACTAAGCCAATTTGGCAAAGAACGCGCAATATTATGGCACTAGTTCCTCCAGAGAATGCTCCATCAGATAGTAGCAGTGCTGACGATGAAGTTATATTTGAAGACAGAGCGAAATAACGTGAAAACTCTTACTCTAGCTCCGAACCCAGGGCATACCCTTCATCACTTAATGACTTGGACCTTGATAGTTCTAGAAATGAGTCCCCCACGCCTTTCTTATCCGATGAAGAAACTGTTCCATTGGCACCCGTCATGAATAACATATTCCCTCCAGATAAAACATCACATCAACTTCCAGTTCTCCTGGCAGTTTCGTCTATTTTATCACCTCAAGTTTCATCTGTCTTATACCCACAAGTTACTACAAATACATCTCCAGCGATACGTTCCAAGAGCGCGAGCGAATACAACACCTAAAATTGTTGCTAAGAAAATAAAAAAGTATGTGAGAAAAGCGTTGTTATTCAAATGGAAAACTGATAAATTTAGACATGCAGCACATATCGAACCGACTGTACTTGATGTTCCGATTGATTCAAGTACGATGTCCCATTTAGACCACTTTTACAATTTTTTTTTCAGAAGATGTTATTTTTTTGATTACAGATCATACAAACTTATATGTATTCAGTACAAAATGATGCTGCCAAATGCGCAAATGTCTCTAATGATAATTTACGAGACTTTTTAGCCATTACTCTTATGAGGGGCGTAGTACAAATGGCATCCTTTAAGGATTATTGAAGTCGCGAATTAAGATATTCCCCGATCGCAGATATCATACCGGTCAAAATGTACGAAAAAATCAGAAAATATCTTCATTTTGTGGACAACTTGGACATGAATGATGATCACTATTTTAAACTTCGGCTAAAAAGTGGACAATTCCAAGCAGCACATACAAACTCCTATTTCTTCAAGACCTGATTCGGTCAGGTATGACAACACGGGACACTGGCCTATATTTTTATCCTATGGGCGTTGCAAATTCTGTAAAACCAATTCATACGCTGTTTCCACCATAAAACTCTGGAATATGCTTCCCCTTGAAATCTAAAAAGCTGAAAGTAAATTTTCTTTCAAGCGTAAAATTCACAACTACTACTTGAAGTCCTCTCAACCTTAGTTCGGTCTTCGTCACAAAATTCTCTTAATGATTTGATATTTTTCATAGTATTTATTAGTTTATAATTTTAGCATATATATATATATGTATTTTATTATTATAAATAACTTATTTTTTTCTGTTTGAATTATCTGTTATTTGTTTATTGTGCAAACCTACCACAGTTTTGTCTTTTTAACCCAAAGGTTGACTGGTAGAGAATGCTTTGTTGCATTAAATCCGTTTATGTACCACTACTGTACATGAACTTTAAATAAATAAATAAAACGGGTTATACAAATGTGAATTGTACAAAATTGTAACTTACGGCTTTGTTTTGTATCTAAAAGGAACTGTTTTATAACTATCATGTATTACATTATGTACCTTTTAGGTGATTTATCGTTCATTTTTATAATATTCATGACTGATTGTCCTTTTTATCTCTTTTTCAATTATATTTTTTATAATTAATGCATGATAATTGTGAATAAGTGTTTAATTTATAAAAGTCTCAAAAACCTACATAAATCGCAACGTTGAAAATACTCAACGTTCATTTTACCACCTAATTTTCTCAATACATCGCAACGTTGAGTATTTTTAACGTATGTTTTTCCAAAAGTTACACAAACTAGATTTTTTTTTTGTACATGTATACACTATTTAGATACAAATAAACAAAAAATAAACACAAAAATACAGATTTTGTTTCCTTGCAAACTAAAGGGTTAAAAACTGTGTCCAAATTCCGGATCCAAAATCCGTAACTGAACAAAAATAATTAAAATAAGTTAGCTAGTTAGTTAGTTAGTTTAGTAATTTCATTTGAAATAAGCAGTACCTTTGTGCTCTTCTGTCTGCTTTTGTTATTTTCATTTTTAAGTGTTTGTGTGTACATAAATAAATAAATAAATAAAATATATTGGGGAATCCTAAAATCACTGCCTGACAGCAGAGTGGTGGCCCATGTCTGAATTTTGAACCAGGTCATGCACTTCACTTTATATTGTTCTCGAAACGGTAAAGGAACATCGCAAGGCATCGGCGGTGGGGCATCGTAAGGTAGCCGGCATGTCCTAGACACTACAACAATAAATGATATATCTACTGGACCAACGTGGTGATGGCGGGAATGTCAGCTGATCATGAGTTTGCCTGACCCGAGTATTGAACCTCGGACTTCACGCTCAGCAGTCGTGCTTACGGCCACCGACCTAACGAAATAGAAGTTATTTTATTTCATACATTTTTATTATTTTATCCAAATTAATTTGCTGTATGAGATGGAGTTCTAACGGTTCCACGTAAATGATGTTGATGTATGTACATAATATTTCATCTGGTAATATAATTTAATACCAACCTTACTCCTGTCAGAATTTCATTTCAGCTAGCTTTTATATTATATTACACATAGTATTAATATCTAACTAAGCTTGTTGTAATGTTATGAAGTTACTAAGTTATTACATAGCATTTGTAATAAAGGACACGGCTACTTACGTAGTCCGTAACAAAAACACAGTTTTTGTTGTAAAATTATACTTAAAATTTATTATTATTGATTATATAAACCTGATTACAATTAAAGCAACGAAATTACTTGGTTTTGTCATGAGAGAGTGCAAAAACTTTAAAAATTTTAAAACAAAAAAGATTATGTACAATTCGTTAGTCAGAAGTCACCTAGAATATTGTAGTGTTGTCTGGTCCCCAAAATACAATGTACACATAAAGCGCATCGAACGATTACAGAAAAGGTTTTTATGGCATCTGACTTATCATTGTAATATGGGTAAAAGTCTCAAAGCGTACCGGGAAAGATTGAAGTATTTTGGGATTGTCTCGTTGGAAAAACGAAGAGACATGTTAGATTTAATATTCCTTAAAAAATTAGTGACAGGTTCTTTAAACTGTCCTGAGTTGCTTAGTAAAGTATCCTTCCATGTGCCTCGAAACCTACCGAGAAAATCAAATAGAAAGCTGTTTTGCATGCCAAAAAGCGTTACAAATTTAAGGCGACATTGCTCACTGCACAGAATGTATGAATTATACAAACAACATGATGAAGATATCGACTTGTACCATACATCGCCCTCTGTAAAAAAACTTACGTTACACAATTAGCCTTTGAAATCTGTTTGTCCAAATTTAATTTCGTTTTCATTCTGTTTTGATGTTTATTTTTATTGTTTTTGTTTTTCTGTGTTTTAATTATTATTAGCTGTTAAGGCGTATTTAATAGTGCATGTAGTGCTCTTCTTTAAGTGATGGGGCACTTAGACTTAAGTTCGAATTGTTTCCCTTTATATTTAATAGTGTACTCATTGTTGAAGAGCCAAATAAAAAAATAAAATAAAATTATCTATAAGGAAATAACTATGTTAGAAGCACAAGTGTAAAAAGGTAAGATATTATAAAAAAATCATCATCATCATTTCAGCCGATAGGCGTCCACATAGGCATCCCCCACGTGTCGCCACAACGATCGGTCATGTGCGTCTCGCATCCATCGCATTCCCGTGACTCTCATCGAATCACCTTGTGGCAAGTCTGCCAACGCTCCATTTTCCAGTACGTGGTTGCCACTATAGAACCTTTCGGCACGTCGACCATCTGTTCTGATTTCTGTGTTCTCTTTAGAAGTCAAACTCCTTAAATTGTATGGACCCAGTAAGTGGCTACTTGTAGCATCGGTGGTATTCATTAAGTTATCTAAAGTGCAGGTATATGGGCACTCGAGACAGAGGGGCACCGTACTCACATTGGATATTCTGATCTATGAAATACGAGTGTATGAATGGAGCCTACCAGTTACCTGACTGTCAGTAGGTATATAACTATCGTTCTGCGATTTCAAACGGCTGGCGCAACCTGGACAGCTAAGTAGCGCTTGGTAACGTAGAGTCAAGCTAACTAATTTTTTCATCACAATGATAAACTTAAACGGCTCTCTTCGGAGCTATGAACAGCGCCTCTTTTTTTGGCCACTTATCGTTAATTTATTTGAAAGAATAAAATCTAAACTTAGCAAAAATTTTGCAGTGAACTGACCATCAACTTACATTGTCCCATTATTGAAATCAGAACTGCAGTTCCTCCACAGTCTAAAGGAATGGCTCCACTTTACAACACCTACAACATACAAATTTGTTAAACAACATCTTCCCTCAACAGTACTTAAACACTAAATTTTAAAACCTTCCCCCACTCCTCGCAACCATTTAGCTGAACAACTCCTTCAGTCTTTCAAAACAATCTCTCCTGTAGTACATTATTAATCACAGCCAAGGACCCTCCATCCTATCACTATAATACGCAGCTATGAGGGTGGGCAGAGAGCGGGGCCCATTAGCTAGCAGCCCCGGTGGGACCCGCGGGCCCCACCACGAATCCACGGTTTGAGTACTTTATGAGGAGTTAAGTGGTTTACACACATAGTTAGTTTTAGATTGTTTAATAAAGTAAATGGTTTTATTAGTCGCACCAATTAATAAATGTAAAATTGTTAACGTATCTACGTTAACAATTTGAAACTTTGTAATTCCAGTGTTACCACAGACGTGCGCGAAAACGTGAGAACAATAGGATACATGAGTAAAAAAGTGCAGTTAATTGGTATAACTATAGAGCACAGAAAAGCCTAACAAGGGACGGCATTGACAATACATTCGCACCCAACGAACGATTGTTTTTGGTACTAATTGATTTGATTTTTCAAGGTTTGATTAACTGTATAATTCAATAAAAACACTTAACTAATTAAAACTATATATACACTAAGGGCAAAAACTACTAGCTAAAATATGGCGTCATAAAATTCCTCCGCATCGCTGTCGACTGGAAGTGTGCCCAAAAGGCTGGCGGCATTGCCACGTTGTATGGCAATGCTTAACCTCTGATCGAGGTAAAAGCTAGCCCTTGGGTCACGCGAAGTGTCAACTAAGCGTTTGGATAATTCTTTGAAAAGCTTATGAGCACTCGGACCCCACGGCCCAAGAGTTTCAACCCCAAACGGCTCAAAAATATAACTACCGACGAGGTTGTTATATTTCCGCCGCTTGAGGTTCTCCGCAGCCGCAGCGGCAGCACCAGCACAGCACGATGAGCTAGGAAGATGGGATGGCGCAAGAGTGTCGACACAGGTAGCGTCCCACACTAAAGGCCTACCCATCTTCCACGGAAATAAAGACATACCGTCCGGTCTCTTACCATCGTCGCGTGCCAGGCCATGAGGTTCCAAAACAGCCGGAACGCCGACGGTGACAAGGGTTCGTCGGATGATGTCGTTAATATTCGCGTGCCGTGCTATCCGTCCCGCGCTTCGACTGCATGACAGGCCGTGGTGACCAAGGCTGTTGACAACTTCGCCACAGTGGCAGCGATGAGGAGAACAGCAAGGAGCGCCTAGGCGTAGGACAACAGCTAGGCGGAAAGTAGTATCGTCGAATAAGGTGCCAATATTCGACGACGGCAGTGCGTGAAGCCAAAGACCTGACTCCCAATTTCCCACAGCCAGGAGTCGCGCACGCTCCGCAGTAGTAGCAGATGTTAGGATTAGGTTTTTCTGGACTACTTTGCAGAGCGGTTCATCCCACCGTCTCTGGGAGGTTGGGTTGTCAGGCGGATTTGTATTCGGGCAAGCGATTCTCCAGGCATCCATAGCCTCGGTGAAGCACGGCACTTCAAAAGGAATCAGTGTGGAAGTTAGAATGTTCCTGATTAATTTATCAGTGCTGTGAACCGAAGATATGAATGCCGGTAAACTAATACTGGTAATTTTGCGGACGCCGAGGCCTCCCATACGGATGGGAAGAGTAACTTGATCCCAAGCTCGATCGTCCAAGGTCATATTTAAAATTAATGTAAGTGTATGTCGGATAATTTGGTCCATTTTTTCCAAAAGGTGAAGGTGCTTCCATAAGTGGGAAGCACGAAGGAAATATATTAATTTAGGACCGAAACAACAATAACGAATTAGGGTAATGGCCGAATGCATGTTAATTTGGAGTAATCTTTCCGAAACGTCATTGAAATTTTGTATTTTTTCTTCCACAAAACTGGGAAAGGAATCCTCAAAGATTGGGGACCCAAGGAGACGAAGAGAACTTTTATCGATAATTTTGATTGCAGGGGCTATTGCATTAAATTTTGGAAGAGTCAGATGTCTGTCAGTACTGTCAGAGAGCAATAATTCACATTTAGAGAAGTTGAGATCTAGTCCTATAGAAAAGAGTTGGTTTTTTAAAAATTGTAAATCATTTAAAACGGTGTCTACATCGCCTCCCAAGGTCCCATCATCGAGGTACCACACATTAAATTTCGAATTTAGTTTTCGAATGATTGGGTGTATAGCTAAGCTAAAGATCACTGGCCCGAGTGGGTCACCTTGTTGGCAGCCAACAGCGGATTCCAAAAGGTTGTCCCGAAAGAGTAATTTAGATGGTTGTCTATAACATTGCCAAAGAAAACTATAGATTTTAGGTATTTCTTTTTTAGTTTCTGCCAGCAAGGTGTCCCTATTAACCGAATTAAATGCATTTTTTATGTCAACCTTAAGGATAGCCTCTCCTTTGCCAGAATTTAGGTAGGTCGACAATGCGTGTACGGCAGCCTCACAGCCCCCTTTGGAGCCGTAACCAAGCTGTAGGGGCTGAAATTTTTCCGAAACCACCTCACCATAAAATTTGCAACAAATCTTGGCTGCCATACGACGGTAGGTAGTTCCCACGGCAATGGGACGAATACCGCCATCCCTCTTGCGCAGGGCACATAAATTAGCCCCGTACAAGACGTCGATGACGGTTTCGTTAACCTTGCCAGAGAGCATTAGGTTAATCAGGGCCGTAAGCTCCTTCAAGAGCAACTCACCAGCTTCGCCGGCGCCTGAACAGATAAGGTCCTTTAGGTGCTGAGGACTGAGGCCATCGAGGCCGCCAGCAGAGCCGTTCCGGAAAGAGCAAACGGCCGCGATCACTTCTCGACCTGTAATGGTGAGGGTGTGGAATGTCCGGATCAGGGGGGTCGGGAAAAGAAAGGCCATCCGCTGGGCCAGGGTGTTTTCTCTCCAGATCTGCGAGAGTATCTGGAGAACACGGAGCCACCACATCACTACTAAAAAGAATCCTGGCTGCTCCGCTAATGTCACCTTCCCCCAACTTCGTTTCAACCAAATGGGATAAACCTTTTGAAGAGGTAAACCTCTGAATCGGTAATTTTGAATCTAAATCACAGGCCGAAAGATTACAGTTTTCTTTAATTTGTGCAGTTAAGGTCTTTTTTGTAGCCAAATTTTTTTGTACATGTAAAATTCTGTAAGGGAAGGTGAGCAGATGTTCCCAAGCACTTTGTGAGTTCTCCCATACGGCAAGGCGAACGCACCCTGCTAGGTGTTGCGCCACAAGAGGTCTAGCGCCGCGGGGAACTCGCTTTAAAACTGGACAAGAGTTTTTGAATTTTGAAAGGATTTTCCAAAACGGATCTAAAGATGATGTAGTTGGTGTAGGAGATGTTGTACTTACAGGGTCCGAAGTGAGTGCATTTTGGGGTTTGTGTATCTTTCCAATATGCACACTCAGACCCCGATTACCTTTAAAAAATCGTGCCTGGGTGCACAGAGGGCACCTCTCCAGGATGTTTAGAGGTTGACTGGCACTATTTTCCACAACTTCACTGTTCCCGCTAAGCATTACACTAAACGGGTTTACACTTATGCACTAACTTATTTATAATTAATATAACTAAATAATAACTAGAAAAACACTAAAGAAAAACACTGACTAAAAAATTTGTTCTGATGACACCAAAATGACAGTCCGTGTCAATCAAGAAGCGGCGCAGTCGCGTTGGCGGCCTGGGGCGCCACAACACCGATGATGACATTTCGGTGGCGGCGCCCTGACAACCGTTGCCGGGTGATGACTGGCGTCGCGTCCTCAGCGACACCTTCAGGCTGCACGTCAGTGAAGCTGCGTTGAGCCGTACGGCAGCTAGTACGGGTCGGATGACTATAATAGTAATTTATTGCGACCAAATTAAATTGGCCAGAAGATTGTAGGTAGGTACAGAATCGGCCGCGATGCTGAAACCACTTAGTCTTTCGTTGTTCAGCGTTGAGTCAGGTTCCTGGCCATATCAGAGCCACTCTCCAACTGAGAAAGTCACAAAGACACTATCGTGTTATAACTTCACATAAATTGCGTTATATTTTATAGTTATTCGATTTAAATATACTTTATTAGTTTCAAAACCGTAAATCTAGTTTTGCTGCCATTTTGACCATTTGATTAAAGTATATTTTTTAAAATACTGTATACAAACGATCTTGTTATATTCATGTTTAAATCACAATATATTTCGTTAAGTACTAGGTTTTGCCCGAAACTTCGTCCGCCTCAAACTGCATAAATGCCACGACTAATACCCGTATAGACTAATCATTCTGTACTTGCAATTTATTAATTATATTACTGTAACATAAATCGGCATAACGCCAATTAATAAAATATTTTATTCTATTTATTTAATATTTGAAAATTTTACGTTTTTTTATATTACGTTTGCCATTATTTCCCCAAAGCTACCCATTCCAATGCAAGCGTCTGCGAGTTTCCTGTGAGTGTATTCTTTGAAAAGACCTTTCGGACTGAATAGCAGTGGCATTTGTGTAGTTTTACAAGTGTGACGCGGATGAAGTCACGGGTGACCACTAGTTATATGTATATAGGTAGAGGCAGGCCTTAAACACATTAAGCTATGTTTTTGACATTGAATCCACATAATAAATTTATCATTCAACCACGAGGTCAATACGTCATGGATGTTTTGATACTGTAGTGAAAAAGAAAGAAGAAATACAATTAACTTATTTGGTACAAAACACTGCTACAACACAACAATAATTAGGTAAACACAAAACAAAAAAAGAAGCAAAAATACAATAGTGTGCCCCATGGTTGCAACAAAATAGCTCCAATTCAGTATGAATGCCAGAAATCTAATTCTTGACGCTGGTTTTCAGTTGATGTGTGCTATATGCTATAACAGTAGAGTACGTTAGTTCGGTGCAAATTAACTTCATACCCATTACAATTGGCAGGTCATTGTTATGTTCGCCAGAATTGCCGTTCATAACTGCAAACCAAAGCATATGTACCACGATGCCAAAAGTGGTTTGCAGTCGCACAGTTTGGCAGTTATACTGAATCTGCTTTTAAAACTCATTAACAACGTGCTTCCATGTTACTCGTGTCAATTTAGCTATTCAATCAGATTTGTATGAATAGCTACAACTCATCGAATAGTTTATATGGCATGTTCAGTCTAGTCAGTTATACAGGTTTCTAGTTAGAAGACTGAGTCGCCGCCAGGGCGCGTCACTAACCAGTGCCACTGCTCCGAACAAACACAACGCCACGGCGAGCGACCTTCGCCTGCCCTCGTATGATTGTGTAGGTTACTATACTGTTAACAGAAACTGGATTGCGGCGAAAAAATTAGATCACAGTCATTACCCAAAAAAGTTTTATCGTCATCATTCAGCCGAAAGACGTCCACTGTTGGACATAGGCCTCTCCCAAGTGTCACTTCAATGAACGGGCCAGTGCGTCGCGCATGCATCGGATTCCCGCGACCCTTACCAGGTCATCTTCGTTCCCATCGACTATCTGTTCTGCGAGCAATGTATCCTGCTCACTGACACGCGATCTTTCGAGCCATATACGGTAACCTTGGTTCTACTGCGGATATCATTTGTAATACGATCACATAAGGAAACTGCGAGCATAGCCATTTCCATTGCAATGTAAGTTTTTGTTTTTTTTTTTTTTATAGGTGGGAAAATCATCTTATGACAAATCCCGCTCTTGGGCGGAGCGAGAGATAGTGTCAGACTTTTACTGACTAAAAACCCACTCCTGTTCCTTCGTTGCCTTCGTCCCAGGGCCCCGGTTTCGTTTTCACACTACACATGGCCCCAGTAGGCTTCGACCCTGCTGGGCCCCTACGATTTGCTGACATCTCCCTGAGGCGCGCGCGGAACAATACGCGCCGTCGACGACTTGGGCTCGGTCCGGATGGTTACCGGACGGTCGGACGGCAGGCCACCCATTGCCCGCCGTCCGCAAGCCCGCGCCTACGGTGGCCGGAAATCGGGATCGGAATCCCGGCGGTGGTTGGGGCGTGAGGACCGTTGCCGTTGCCTCACGCGATCGGCCGCCTCCTTTGCTAGCATTACTGCTTCGCAGAAGGAGGCGACCGCCTGCCACTCCTCCTCGCTCCGGACCATGGCCTGTACCAAGGCCCGGCGCGAGAGATCGCCGCCGCCGATCGCCCCCACGAGGACACGGCGTTGCTCTTCCCAAGCGGGGCACACCTCCACCGTGTGCTCCACCGTGTCCTCCGGGCGGTCCACACAGTGGCGACACCCGGGCGTCGCTTCCGCACGAATCTGATGCAGGAACTTCCCGAACTTTCCGTCTTCGGTGAGAACCTGCGTCATGCGGAAGGTGAGGACGCCGTGAGGTCTTTCCAACCACGCCTCAAAGAGGGGACTTACCGCCATAATTGTGGCGTGCCCAGCACTGGGTCGCGACAGTCGCTGTCGCCATTTCTCCATGAGAACCCGCCGGAGCTCTGTCCACCATGCTGCGACTTGTCGCGGCAGCGGAGTTTCGCCCCGGCGTTGCATCTCCATGCGCAGATCGTGCATGTGAGCAAGGCCTGTTGCTACCAGATCCCATGGTGGCTGTCCAGCAAGGAGGCTCGCCGCTTCGCGGGAAATCGTCCGGTATCCTCGCACCATCCGTATGGCCATGACCCTCTGGCGTGCATTCAGCCGGGCCGCCGGCTGCTTCCGCAGCGCCGGCGCCCATATCGGTGCGCCATAAAGGGCCATGGACCGAACGATTCCCGCGTAGAGCCTCCGGCAGGAGGCGTCTGGACCCCCAAGGTTGGGCAGGAGCCGCCCGAGGGCAGCCCCAGTCCGATTTAGTTTGGGAGCCAGACGTCGGAAGTGCTCCTCTAAATCCCATCGGCTGTCGAGAACGAGTCCCAGGTACTTCATCGTTGACCCGACGCCGATGTGGACTCCTCCTACCGTCAGTTGGGAACCCGGTGGTGGCGCGTTCCGAGGGCCGTGAAAGCACATTGCCTCGGACTTGTGCAATGCCACCTCGAGTCCCAACTCCTGGATCCTGCCCACGACTGTCGCAACCCCGCGTGTCGCTAGTTCGACCGCCGCCTGGTACGACTCTCCCTGCGCCAGGACCAGCGTGTCGTCTGCGTAGCAGACCACGCTGACCCCGCCAGGGAGGTCGCCGCGCAGCACGTAGTCGTATCCGATGCTCCACAAGGGCGGCCCTAGTACCGATCCCTGCGGAACACCGCACGACATCTCTCGGCGTTCCCACTCTCCCTGGTGACCAGGGTAGATGATGTACCTGTCCGACAGGTACGCCTCGACCACACGACAGAGGTAGTCGGGCGTCCGGTGATACCGGAGTGCCCTCCTAATGCTACTCCAAGGCAGGATTGCAATGTAAGTAAATGCCCAGGAAAGTTTAACTGATTAAAACCTAAAATAACACACTGATGGGGCCTGCCCTTACTTAAGCCAGCATCATTTTAACTTAGTTTTTGTAATCCATTTATAGCTCTGAACGAAAATGAGAATAAGCCAGAGTCAAGCTTCAAACAAACTTACGATGTAATTTGTAACCTGAATATCTAACAAGGAAACAGTTTTACTAAATAGCGAAAGAGATAGATACCTATTCCTCGTAAACACAATGTCTGTATAAAGTCTCAGGAAAGCCTAATATAACTTCGTAGAGCCAAAAATAGTATCTGGAAATCGAAATCTAGCTCTTCGTAATTACTGAAACTGACCTGCGATACTCCCTGAGTCTGATCACGATTGCTCGGGGAACGATACATTCCTTCAAACGAGACGTATATACCTACTCGCAAGAATTTCATTTAGTGCCTCAAATAACGTGAAATTTTCCGTAAGTTCTGAACTCACTCTACGAGTACCTGGAATTTGTACTAGTAATAATATCAGCTTATTTCTGGAAGCTAAATGTATTGTGTTATATATCTGTAACGATTTTTTCAACGCTAAATTGCAACAATATCCTTTTCTTCTTCTTCTTCTCTTTCTTTTCTAAACTCGCGGCTCACCCCGGCTCTATGCGGGTTCAAATTTTAATATGCATAACCCTTTCTCGCGTGTTCTTTTTTATTCAAGAAGGATAAAGGTTTTCTTTTCGGAAGTCAACCCATGGCCACCGTAGGCTTCGGCCCTGCTGGGCTCCTACAGTTTTGCTGATATCTCTTTGAGGCACGCGTGGAAAACTACGCGCCGTCGACGTCTTGGGCTCTGTCCGGATAGTTACCGCACATCTGGACGGCTAGCTACCCATTGCTCGCCGTCTGCAAACACATGACGGTGGCTGGAAGTGGGGCCGGGGTACTAAGGCGGCTGGGGCGGTAGGACGTCCGTTCCCTACCGTGTGCGGCCGCCTCCTTCACTAGCAAAGCGGTAATGCCTCGCAGAAGGAGGCGACGACCGCCACCCATTCCCCCTTGCTCCGGACCATGGCCTGTACCAGGCACGGCGCGAGAGGACACCGCCACCAATCGCCCCCACGGGGACACGACGGTTCTCCGCCTAAGCGGGGCACACCTCCATCGTATGCTCCATCATGTCCTCCAGGCTGTCCGTATAATAGCGACACCCGGGCGTCTCTTCCGCTCGAATCAGGTGCACGTTCGCCCGAACTGAGTGAGGATCTGCGTCATGCGGAAGTAGAGGAGCCATGATGTTTCTCCAGCCACTCCTCAAACAGAGGACTTATAGTCATAATTATGGCGTACCCAAAATCGTGTCCTGGAAGAGCAATTTTCATCCCGGGAGTATGTTACCTTGGGACAATTACCAACTCTCAAACTACTTATATGACGGTACTTTTGAAAGAAGATTGACCAAGATGTCGTCTAAGAGTCTTAGAGTCGATCCCAACCTCAAAACAACAAGAAAATCCCAACCAATAAAAGATCTTTAGAATGGCGACAATAACAGTTTCTAATACTAAACCCTAATCAGTATAAAATAGAATATAGTAATTAATAAAAACACCATAACCAGCTGGAAATAAAACTAGAGATACAACAACGATCGATCACCCGCCACACGGAACCACTTGTACAGCTGTCAGAAGTACTGACGCTACACTACCTGGCTGACTTTTTGTCTAAAAGACCACATGATACTGCGGATCTACTATTTGGGAGTGTGTGTGTGTGTGTTGGGTACAGCCAAACAAAATACTGTAATATTATGCAGGCTAAACTATTTTTATCCTACAGCATGCATCACAAGATCCGTACACTCGTAACATTGTTTAAAACTAAAGACTGTGTCCGTGTAATATTATAAGGATTTAAGTGTTTTAAACTGAACATGTCTTGTTGAGATTCGAGTCATTTTTATGAATCCCTCAAAACTTATTCATTAAAATTACAAGTTGCCGATGCAGAATTCAACTCATTGCTAAAGTAACTATATAATAAATGTAATTAAATTATATCCGATATCTTAATTAAAAATTTAAGTAAAGTATTTGTCAAAATCTACTTGTCTAATCTGTCAAGAAGATGTGTTATATTTGACATTAGAGTTTGATTCGTCTTTAACTTCAAATTCTCATTCAAAATCCGTGGCTAAGTAGTTATATGTTAGCCACCTGTATAGCAAGCAGCCTGTTCTGGTGTACAAGCTGACTGGCAGCCCGCGCCGTCTAGTCGCCGCACTACGGAGCTGTCGCTAGTAACAGCTCGTCGTGCAACGGCTGCATGGCTACTAAAGGTCAAGTCTAAGGGTTAAGTCTTTTTTAATGACCAAGCAAAATATCTGGAAAAAGGAAGAATAATTGTCATTTTTGCCTCCGCTTAGAGTTAAGTATTAACAGTGGCTAATTACGTTATTTTTGCAACTAGGCTATACAGATGAGCATTATTGAAATACTACGAATTAAATAATATATAATCCTGCAGACCGAATTTTAATCATGGTGGCCAATCTCCACCGGAAATTAGCCACCTGGTGTGTGCAAACGCAGGTGCACTCTCTGTTCCTTTACTTTCATAGTCCGATGATACGGCAATCCAAAACGACCAGGAAGAGATGAGGCACGGGAGCAACAGCTATACGTGCTTTTCGAGGCACGGAAGTGGTGTCATACCACCAATTTCCAAACTCCAGGCTGCTACAGAGTAATTCGTAATGAGAAAACTAATAGCACTTACCCAGGTATCAAACCAAGAAACCCGTGCCTTGCAATAGCTTGCTACCACGATGCCAATGAGGCAGTTACTACGAGTTACAAGACCCTTGCTAGTGCTCTGTCACCGCTATGACCCCCCAAGCTATAGCGTTGTTTCGTTACGCCACTGCTATACACCACTACGCCTTTGCTACAAACCGCAACGTTGCTGCTACAAACTACTACGCCGCTGCTACAGACTGCTACGCCACTGTTACAAACAGGTAGGCCGCTGCTACATACCATTACGCCGTTGCTACAAACCACTACGTCACTGCTACAAACCACTACGCTGCTGCTACAACCCGCTATAAAACCACCAGTGCTGTTGTAAATCCGTGGTTATTCAGAGTATGTAACTGTACCGCAATTTATCCATTTTACATTATTTGGACTTCGCGTCAATAATTTATCAGATTGAATTGTGTTTGATATAACAAAACATCGAGATATAATACACGCTTAGTGTACAGTTCAAACGATAGAATCAACTGTATAATATTTCGTTAGCCAATTAGAGCCCCTCCAGTTTTCCGTAAATCATGCGTATAATAAAAATCTATTGTCTATAAATGTACCCCAGTATAACAACAGGATTGAAACATAGAACTTTAGCCAACTTCATAGACACAAAGAAAATACACTTTTTCGTATCCCGTTTTGGGAAAACAGATCATGAGGAAGTTTTATGTTTTAATTTATGATAGAATCTGACTCTCATATCTTTCATTGCTAAGTACTTTGTATGTATTTAAATCTATAAGCTAATACTCACTTTAACAAGTTAACGTCTGAGTTTCGTGCATAAAGTATTCGCAGTAACACAAATATGAAGAAGGTTTTGGCGCTAATCTTCCCGAACTCGTCATGTCTGCCTCACACCACTCCGCGTGACTTCAGACTCGCGCGTGTTTTAATCTGACATGAAAGTACTAAGGTTGTATTTACATGAAACGTTTTATGTGGATTTTCAATTTATTTATATAGAAATTTCAGAAATAGCCCAGAGTCGGTTCGCGGCAATAGTACGACATAAGATATGGAAATTATATTACAATTAGCGAACGCAGGCATACTAGCTACGCAGCTGTTTGACCCTTTGACGAAACCCGTCGTGATGTATTGCACATCTCTGCAATGCTCTATAATGTTCATCAAAGTTCATTTTATATACTTACTTATAGACAGCGCACTAAATATTTATACTTATATTATAAAGTTTGTATGTTTATGTGTGTACGTTTTTTATTCCTTTACGCTCAAACGACTGAACGGATTTGGAAAAAAATCGGTACGTAGGTCTTTTTATTCTGGGAGTATTTTCCCTTGGGATAACTTTCTATTTACGGCGGCGACGTCCCTGATAGAAGCTATAATTGAACGTGATGGTTACACAGTTTTGCATAGTGTCAATAAGCTTAATAAAACTAATGAACTCGGCGAGTCATTAGATATTGTTGCAATAGACATATCTATGTATTTGAAATGAATTCTTAGCGCTTTATTTTTCAAGAAACTATTTGAGAGTATTAAAATAAAAACGACCGGCATATAAACGTGCTCTTATCATTAAAGTAACTTAATAAATATTTCCATTAGTAATTTATCAGCAGTAAGAAACATTTGAGCAATGACTTCCTCGGAGTTCAGAACAAATTACAAGAAAACTTATAAATACAAACCCTTTGGAGAGTCTCACGAGCTTATAAGAATCGCTAATTGGCAATTAAGATCAGCTTACTCAGAGCTACTGAACGGCGCTTAGATAAAAACGATAAAAGTGTTGATAAGATGCGAACTTCTCCCAGGAGACTGTGGCGGGTGGCGACGAAATCTGTGGGGCCAGTGGTGCGGTCCGGGAGTAACGCTACTATGGAAATTGTCCTTACGGCGGCGACATAAAGCCGCTGTCAATGTGAAATTGTTACCATCGACGTGCGGAGGACTTTACTAGGAGTGGGCAAAATGAGAATGCAAACAAGTGGATCTGTTGTTTCCTCACGTTAGTTCTTCCTGAATACTTTACTTTTTAAAGTTAGAAATCATCAAATGAATTCTTCATCGTATATAAATAAATAAATCATAGTGGTTGGAAGTGTGACACGGAGTACGAAAGAGAAGAGAATTGTCTCTTCTCCTTCGTACTCTGTGTCACACTTCCAACCACTATGATTTATTTATTTATTTATTTATTTACAAGCACTTGTACAACGTTACGGAGGAAGTCCAAGGTGTAGTACAGTAGAAACTTACAAACTAAAAAATTACATTAAATAAAAACCATAATAACACATTGAAGAATAAAAAGAAAATACATATACATTACCACTAAAATAATAAATATCCCACAAAACAAATGAAACAATGTTTTCTTATTTTTTATCCATGTTCTCACAAAACCTTAGACATGATGGCTCCTTTACTGTAACTGCAGTGCGTCTCTGGAACTCTCTCCCACATTCCCTTCGCGACCGCCCTTCTCTGGGTGTAAAGAGCACTTCTTTTCTGAATTGACATAATATTAGTAAATATATTGATACATATATATATTTTTTTTCATAATAAACCATTTTAATAAAAACACTTAACTAATTAAAACTATATATACACTGAAGGCAAAAACTACTAGCTAAAATATGGCGTCATAAAATTCCTCCGCATCGCTGTCGACTGGAAGTGTGCCCAAAAGGCTGGCGGCATTACCACGTTGTATGGCAATGCTTAATCTCTGACCGAGGCAAAAGCCAGCCCTTGGGTCACGCGAAGTGTCGACTAAGCGTTTGGATAATTCTTTAAAAAGCTTATGAACACTCGGACCCACGGCCCAAGAGTTTCAACCCCAAACGGCTCAAAAATATAACTACCGACGAGGTTGTTATATTTCCGCCGCTTGAGGTTCTCCGCAGCCGCCGCGGCAGCACTAGCACAGCACGAAGAGCTAGGAAGATGGGATGGCGCAAGAGTGTCGACACAGGTAGCGTCCCACACTAAAGGCCTACCCATCTTCCACGGAAATAAAGACATACCGTCCGGTCTCTTACCATCGTCGCGTGCCAGGCCATGAGATTCCAAAACAGCCGGAACGCCGACGGTGACAAGGGCTCGTCGGATGATGTCGTTAATATTCGTGTGCCATGCTATCCGTCCCGCGCTTCGACTGCATGACAGGCCGTGGTGACCAAGGCTGTTGACAACTTCGCCACAGTGGCAGCGATGAGGAGAACAGCAAGGAGCGCCTAGGCGTAGGGCCTAGGCTAGGCGGAAAGTAGTATCGTCGAATAAGGTGCCAATATTCGACGACGGCAGTGCGTGAAGCCAAAGACCTGACTCCCAATTTCCCACAGCCAGGAGGCGCGCACGCTCCGCAGTAGTAGCAGATGTTAGGGTTAGGTTTCTCTGGACTACTTTGCAGAGCGGTTCATCCCACCGTCTCTGGGAGGTCGGGTTGTCAGGCGGATTTGTATTCGGGCAAGCGATTCTCCAGGCATCCATAGGCTCGGTGAAGCACGGCACTTCAAAAGGAATCAGTGTGGAAGTTAGAATGTTCCTGATTAATTTATCAGTGCTGTGAACCGAAGATATGAATATAAACTATATCTATATGTGTTATATCTAAATGTATATAAATATATTAGATAAATTATAAGTTTATGTTGTACACTGGATCCTACCCTCGAATGTGATCTCGCTCTGTCACTCAAAAGTTTGCTTGGGAAAACTCATTGTTGAGCTCGCCCTGGTACATAAATTATCAAATCAATGTATTAAGGTTAAGTTCTTTTTTGTGTGTACAATAAAGAATAAAGATTCTTCTGCACAAGGAGAGCAGGAGGTAGTGCCAGACTTTTACTGACTAAACCCACAGTGTTCTTTCAGTTGCCCTTTTGCGAGAACCATTGTCACCCCTTCAAACAATCCGCAGCCCTAACAGCCACTGAATATTTTACTGAGATTGATACCTAATTCTGCAAAGCCTACTTTAAAATATCAGTTTCGGCCGCGGGTGAAAACCGCTTCGTGAGTTCTATCTCGGTGCTTATACAAAGTATTGTAACTGATTTACTTGGAACCTTGTGAACTCTAGCTAAAGACAGTCTTTAAAAATACGAGTATCCTCTGCCTGCCGTTAGTTTAATGATTTAAAAATATACTTCCTGCATATTTAAAAAAAATCAAATAACAAGTCTCTAAAAAGAGTGAATAGGTTACTTCTATCGTCGCTTACGATCAGGTGAGATAGTGACCAAACGCGGGCCTATACATAGTAAAAAAAATAACACCTTTGACTTGAAGTATATTAACATTACGTAATTTACCTCATCAAACAGTCATAATGCTATCACAAGTACCGAACACATCACTAACTACAACATAATACACGTCAAGCCGTCCTCCCGCGAGTCCACACAGTTAGTGAAGACGTACGTCCGCCTGAATACAGTTTAATAATATCCCTCGCTTTTTGTTACTAAACATATACAGCACTCTACAGTTACTATGTATACGCTAAGTTTTTGTAACATATACAAGCATACAGGGAGGGTGGCGAGACGGGACTGCAAGACGGAAACGAAACTTTGATTAATGGTCAGAATCATGAACTGGAAAAAGACTGGAGGATGTTTTGAGTCACAGATACATCAACTGCTTCTAATCTTTCTACTTACGCTAAAACTATAATATATAATAGTATTTTAAAAGCATTTCTCATTATTCATTCTATTAATTACAAAGACACATCTCACGTAAATCAATTATTGATGTTACTTTGTGTGTCTTAAATGAGGTTTTCAACTAGATAAAGTATTTTGATTGTCTATCAATTCAAGTTCATAAATCTACAAATACAAGTGATCAAACTAGACTACGAGTATAATCCCATCTGCACCAGTCTGTGTGCAGACCCCTTCACATCTCAAACACACTCAAATGTTTGTATAGCCCTGCGCCACAGCACTGACCGGCGCGGCGGGCGGCGCGGCGTCCCGACTTACATGTGAGTTCGCACAGATTCATATTTCATACAATGTCATATATCTTGCAAAAGTTTCCGGTAACACACAGAGACCAAACATTTACAGAAGGTCCGATGAAAACACCAGATTAACTCCTATGTCAATGGATAAGAATCCAACATCTTGTCAAGTCGATTTTCAGATTTCAGATTTCTATGTGTTTTGAGACCTTAAACACCTCACTTTAAAACCAAGACCACCACCTGTTTATTTTAAAATCATTTCAAAGGATAATTTTAGTTACGGCTGTACCTACCTAGAACATCCAAAAACACAAAAAAATTGATAATTTCAAAACTTTATTCATTTTTTTTCTTGCAAGAAAGCTAATTCAGACGTGTTGGGGGGAAAAGTTAAAAACCATTTGTAAGTTTTCTAAAAATATTTAATAAGGACCACCGAATATAAGCTTAGCTACGGTGAAAACACTTTAAGAAACTATTGAAGTGCCATCTTATTTCTTAGGAAGGTCCCACTAGACAGCCTCGCTGTCAAACCTCATTAGTTGACTCATTTTGTTCCAACTAATACTTCTACTGCAGTCTCCTCCACATCTTCAACGTACGTATAGAATTCATCAAGTGTCCGGACGAGCGCGGGGGCGCGTCGGTCCTGCCGCGCGGGAGGGGAAGGGGGCGACGTTCAGAACTTTTTGCCACGCACAGCAATATAAATCATCCCGATGATATCTGAGGCGCTGAAAAACTTGCGCGAAGTTTTACAAGTCCTGCCATTCAGAGGGACTCGCAGGGGTGAGGGATCAGCGGGACGAGGCTGGAAATTAATTCAATTGAATGTTGTATAAATATTATAGGCGAAGAGGCTTTATGACGATTTAGTCTAATATCCGCTAATGTTAAGCAGCTTAGCAGCTAGCAGCTAGAAAGAATGATAGCGTATTCGTGTCATTCTAAATATAGCTAGGTAACAATTTTTCGAGCTTACAGTATTTAACTCTCTAAAAAGTTTTCAAGACTTAATCAACAGCGCTAGTCTTCTGACCTCCAAATTTATTCCAGTAACCTGCTTAGAAAATTACGAGCACGAAGGGTGTTTCCCATCAAAATAGGCAAGCCTTTTAGGTACCTACTAATTGTTTTAATTTTTGCACCAAAATCAAAACACATCTTTTTTTACTTAACTTTGCTTTAAAACCCTGGCCTAATATATTTATAAACGTACCTTATAACAGACCTTCTACTCCAAAGCTCTCTTGAATCTAGATTCACGACCGAAGCCATTTCAGATTAAGACCTCCAACTTTTTTTTCCCACTTTTCCTTCAAGGCGATATTTCACTGCGCTCTATATTCAAAGTAAATCCCTTCGTACTTCGGTAACAAAACGAAGCGTTTGTTATAGTCCGGTCACGTTGGGGCGACATGTCTGCTGATCCTGTATTACGGACGAGGCGACATGATACCCGGCGTGCCACGCGTTAGTAGAGGATCACGAGAATATTGTGCTTATGACGGGGAAAGGTGTTAAACGTATTGGAGACAAAAGAGATGAGCGTGCCACCTCACTTAGTAAACGTATGAGGACTTCACCTGGCTAGACTTACTTTCAGATTTTGTGCGGATGTTGAGCCAATCCACGGAACATGCCAACAACATAGTGGACAATTTAAACTATAAATCTTTTTAAATTTTTATTGTTTATTATATAATAAATAATAATATAATAATAATATTCCACAACTATCACACAACGCCGTCTAGCCCCCAAGCTAAGCAGAGCTTGTGTTATGAGTACTAGACAACTGATAAACATACTTATATATTTCTAAACACATACATATTATAGATAAATTACACCCAGACACAGAACAAATGATCGTGCTCAACACACAAACATTTGTCCTGGGTGGGAATCGAACCCACGACCTCCTATATCCTATACGATATGTTCATGAAATTTTTACATTTTAAGCAGCCTTTAAACGTAGGAAGAGGTTTTCTATTCGACAGATTTGTTTTATTGTCTTTTTCTTTGAAAAAATATTTCCTCCACGTGGTCCCATCTAAAGGTGATGAAAAATTTCATAGACAGACTGGAATTTTTCAATAAATGATAGTTTCTAGGATTGCTGCAATCGCATGTCCATTTATTGTTAAAATCATTACATAACATAACATCACGCCGCTACGATCTGAAGGGGTGCGCAAATGTGTAAAGTTACTCTGATACGCCCTCATTTTACCCATTATGTTCAAATTCCATGTTATTAGGGTTATCAATTCGGGTATAACTTTTTTGTTTAATGATCCGATCTTGATTCTTTCTTTATTTTGGGTTAAGTCATAACTCCGTGGACTAACACGAAGTTATGACTTAATGGTACTAACCATTCTTAATATTTCATTGACATTGAACTTTGGACTTCAAAGATGCACCAGTATACTTTTTAAATTCAACTTTTAATAGAAAATTGATACTTATATTGTTAGGTCAGGTACATTGCTTTGGGGTTACTATAAAAATAACCATGTGTAGATTAAATCATTATGGGTATTTAGTCATTTTTATACTTTACCAGAGAGTAAGAAATGAGTGAGTATAATTATAGTTCCTCTATTATCTCACTCATTTCTTAGTCTCTGCAAGTCTTGGTTTGAAAGTGGTGCCAGTGATTGAAAAGTTGAAAAGGTTGTTTGTCTTGGTATGTTCATATGAAGAGGCCCTCCTATTCACATGAACATACCGAGACTTGTATATTATGCCTCTTCATCCTTATGAAACGCATGTTACTAAAAGAGATGAGTATAAATGTGGATGGTTGGAAGAGAAGGAAGCCAAAGAAAAGATGGATAGAGGGTGATATGAAAGAAAAGGGACTTATTAATAGCGTGACGGGTGACAGGACAGAATAGAAGAATAAATCATTGCATCGACCCTGGGTAACACGGAATAAAGGCAAGAAGATGATGATACCTTACCATAGAACTTACTCACTACTTACCTATTTTAGCAGTGGGGTACCGCAAATAAAATCAGTTATCATTTTTTTTTAAACTTAGTTTGGAATCAATTTACTAGGAATCTCATTCGATCAGTGTTTAATTTCATGACTTTATTGTAAACTCACATTAAGTGAGTTTCCAACATGACCTATAATTGGCACCAACAGTCCATACCTAGCACTGATCTTTTTAGCCAAACATTGGACACGAATATTCAAGCTAGGGAGCTCAGTTTGTTCGTGTTACCGCTTTAACTTGTGCGCGAGATGTTATCTCAGTATATTACGAAAACCTGCAAATATTTTTTGCTGAAAATTCCCAAACGTGTTGCTATAATTCTATTTAAAAGAGAAACTCGTAAGCTACGTTTTTTAAAATGGTTCTTTTTCACTAAACTCTTTTTTGATTAAATAAGTGAGACTTTTAGAGCTCATTTGACTTTGAATATAAGTAGTAACCTACTGAACAATTTTTTTACAACATGTATTTCTTTATCTTAGGATCTTGGTCTATGAAAGGTGTACAAGAGGCCGAAGTCAACTTGCAAAGGCTCCTTTTTAGGGTTCCGTAGCCAAATGGCAAAAAACGGAACCCTTATAGATTCGTCATGTCTGTCTGTCTGTCTGTCTGTCTGTCTGTCTGTCTGTCTGTCTGTCTGTCCGTCTGTCCGTCCGTATGTCACAGCCACTTTTTTCCGAAACTATAAGAGCTATACTGTTGAAACTTTGTAAGTAGATGTATTCTGTGAACCGCATTAAGATTTTCATACAAAAATAGAAAAAAAGCAATAAATTTTGGGGGTCCCCATACTTAGAACTGAAACTCAAAATTTTTTTTTTTCATCAAACCCATGCGTGTGGGGTATCTATGGATAGGTCTTCAAAAATGATACAGAGGTTTCTAATATCATTTTTTTCTAAACTGAATAGTTTGCGCGAGAGACACTTCCAAAGTGGTAAAATGTGTGTCCCCCCCCCTCTAACTTCTAAAATAAGAGAATGATAAAACTAAAAAAAATATATGATGTACATTACTATAAAAACTGCCAACGAAAATTGGTTTGAACGAGATCTGGTCAGTAGTTTTTTTTTAGTACGTCATAAATCGTAAACCGCATTTTACCTTTCATTCAATCAACTCAAATATAAAAAAAAAACATTTAATTTCATAAACATAAACCTTATAATTATGTACATACACCGTGAACCATTATTTTCTATTAATAAATCTGTAATAGGTGCCTAAGTAAATAATAATTATAATTCGCGCGGGGCGTGGCTTGATAGTAGCGGGTGCGGAGCGCGCGGGAGGGGGGCAGGTTTCCGACTGCGCTTACCCGAACGGGCAGACACGCATAGATTATACATACAGACACGTGAGGGCAGACGTCGTTGAAAGTCGTGTGCGCGGAGCGAATTTTTCGATACATTTGCGAATGCTAAATATTGTACGTTTACGATTTGATACTGTTCGTTGGATATAATTAATTTCAATTAACATCGAAATTATTTTTTTAAACTCATTTACTGCCTAGAAATAGGTAAATACTTACTATAAAACGTCAACCTAATAAAAGTTTTGAGATTTTCACAATGGGCGGCCTTATCGCACAGGGCGATCTCTTACAGACAAGCTTTGGATGGACTGAGAGGATGGAGATAGATTAAGGGTTGTCAGTGTACAAACATCAGATATAATACTAACAAGATACATTAACACAAATACATACATACAATACAAAAAAAAAAAATACTAATAAATATCAAATATATAGTTGAACCAGGAGAAGATAAATATATTAAAGAGAAAGGTAATGCTCCTTCACCATCTTTTTAAATGTTGGTAGCGTTTGAGCACGCCTTACTTCTAAGGGTAACGCATTCCACAAACGTGCAGCTTGAATTGTAAAAGATTTGTCAACGAAGGTAGTGGAATGCGTGCGAATACCTTATTTTAGGTTTTCCGATGATCTCAAGGACCTACTATGTGTGTCACTAAGGAACTGAAAACGTTCTTTAAGATAAAACGGGGTACAAGGAATAAATAGCACATTATAAAGCAAAGAAAGTATATGGGCGTTCCGGCGAAGGCGAATAGGAAGCCATTTGAGCCTAGTACGAAATTCAGAAACGTGGTCATACTTGCGCAAGCCAAATATGAACCTGATACAAAGATTATTATTATGTTACTTGCTGCTACGGAACCCTCCATGGGCGAGTCCGACTCGCACTTGGCCGGTTTTTTGAGTTGAAAAATCATCAAATGACTTCTCCAGCTCTGGGTTGGAAGAAGAGAGCGTGTCAGACTTTTACTGACTAAACCCCATCTGCGTCCTTCAGTTATCCTTTGCGTTCCAAGGCCGCAAGCCGTCGCAGCTTGTCTCCAGTTGCTGTTCAGAGTAATCCTTTAATCTAAATAGCAACTGCAAGGAACATCTTCTTTCTCGTTACGTCTTTACATTCATAGTCAAAGTCATTTGAAAACCAAATAGAAATCGTGTTCCTCAGTATTATAGATAAGTCAGTGTGTATAGACAGTAATTGGTTGGTATCGATGAAAGCGATGCGGTGCTATCTATCCCAGGCACCTCGTTGATTCGAAGAGATTTCAATTTGCTGCATTATCGGGTGTTACCGAGCTCAGTTCTACGAGATGTGTTTAGATTGTATAGGAGGTAGGGTAAACGTCTTTTATAAATATTGAAAGGTCTGATCAATTTATCAAATGTAGATAACTTTAAAGTGGGTAAGTAATATATGGTATAATTACAAAATCTCTAATATTTACAAGATATAACAAGTGAATCTATAATTTTATTTGATATAAAGATTAGCTAGTATAATAAACAATTTATATAATTTTTAAATAACTGTTTTTTATAAGTATATTGATTATAAAATCTTAAGATATAGGTACCACTCAAATATTTAGTTTAATACGAAAGGACAAAAGCTTTTTATAAATCATAATGGCTTTTAACTTAACCTCTTGCAAATGATTCACTAACATTAGAAGGGTACGAGGGATGCCTTTTAAGTTTTGTCGTTTGAAGAAAAAAACACAACTAGAACCTTATAGTACTTTTTATTGTTTTTTAAAGTACTCACCACGTAGCTTGTGCAAGAATTAAAGGGATACTCCGGAAGAAATTAAACTATGGATGCTCAATGCAAGTTAATTGAAATTTAATCAGGTGTTAACAGTAAGAGGATTTTTGAACAAAGTGAAATGTCATTGAGGACGGACATATTACAAACTAATTGAAGCTAATTAGACGCCTTGCTGCTATGTGATGTTCATCAGGCGTTCCAAAGTTGAGTAGTGCTTGTCCAGCATTGGATTGACGCAGGCTGATGGTGATGATGATGACGACGCTCCAACATTTCCCCGGGCGTTGAAACCAGCGGTTTCAACCAGATTCTGAAGACACAGGCAATGGGCAGATTCGGTTGAATGCCCGCCGAACTACTCCAGTGGACGTCCGAATGTCAGCTACACGGACGATACCATCCGTTCCTGGGTGAACAGCCACGATCCGTCCAAGTCTCCACTTCAAAGGAGGAAGATTGTCCTCTTTGATCACGACCAAGGAGTTTAGCTTCAAGCCATCCTTGCAGGAACGCCATTTGGTCCGTTGTTGTAGTTCCGCAACATACTCCTTGCTCCATCTGCTCCAGAAATGCTGGCGGAGCTGCTCGATCCTTTGGTAACGAGACAGATGATTGACAGAGCTATCCTGGTAATCGGGTTGCGGCAAGGAAATAAGTGGCCGTCCCACAAGAAAATGTCCTGGCGTGAGCGGCGTATAATCTGCAGGATCTGAAGACAACGGCGTCAGTGGACGAGAGTTCAAAATGGCTTCAATCTTGGTTAGTGTGGTGTACAGCTCCTCAAAAGTCAAATTACAATTTCCCAACACTCTTTGAAGGTGGTACTTTGTTGACTTGACACCCGCCTCCCAGAGTCCACCGAAATGTGGGGTGTAGGCGGGAATAAAATGGAACCTTATTCCGTCGTTCGCTGCACTTTCACCCAAAGACGAACTATTTAATTTTAAAAATTTGGAAAGGTCGTTGTATGCACCGACAAATGAGGTACCGTTGTCGGAAAAAATATCAACAGGCTTACCTCTCCGAGAAATAAAACGATACAGAGCCAGTAAGTAACTATTGCTAGTTAAATCACCAACGAGCTCCAAATGAATAGCCTTGGTTGTGAAGCAGATAAAAATAGCGACATACACCTTTACTAACCCACATCCACGGCCTTGACGGCTAGCACACACAATAGGGCCCGCATAATCAACGCCTGTGCTTTCAAAGGGATAACCTGGACGAAGACGTTCTCGTGGTAAGTTACCCATTAAGGGAGCTACGACCTTACCCTTCATACGGTGACACAAAACACACTTATGATAACAAGCCTTCGCCAAGTTGCGACCTCCTATTGGCCAATAAGTTTCCCTAATGGAAATTAATAATAATTGTGGGCCAGCATGCATCAGCCTTTTATGCTCAAAATTAAATAATAATTTAGTAAATTCATGAGTGGACTGTAATAAAATAGGGTGCTTCTTACTATAAGCAAAACTAGAATTATTGAGACGTCCTCCTACTCGCATTACCTTATTGTCGTCCAAATAAATATTGAATTTTAAAAGGGCGCTCTTTTTAGGTAAACTCTTTTTATTTAACAATAATTGGTATTCAGGAAATGACTGAATCTGACTCTTAATAATGATAAGAGATAGTGCATCTTGTACCTCATCATGTGACAAGTAATCGGTTTCAGGGTAATGCTTTCTACATGACTTAATGAATCGCAATACGTAGGCAACAGATCGTACAAGCCGTGAGTAATTAGAATAACGACTGAAATCAATTAAAACTTCAGGTTTCGAATCGTTAACAGTTAATACGATATTAGGTCGAGTCTCCGGTATCGACTGTAGTCCTGGGCTCGTAACATGAGAAGGCCATTCAGACGGGTCTAGTTTAAAAAAAATCTGGTCCATTCCACCACAGGTCTGATTCCTGCAGAACACTAATATCCATGCCACGAGATATTAGGTCTGCTGGATTTTGATCTGTTGGGACGTGTCTCCAAGTACAGTTACCCGCCTTATCCAAAACTTCAGCAACGCGGTTGCGTACAAATGGCTGAAGTTTGGTAGGCATCATCTGTAACCATCCCAACACGATGGTTGAATCAGTCCAACAATAGACCCGACTGATCTTCACTCGAAGTGAGCTCATCACCTTCTCATAAAGACGAGAACCGACTACCGCACCACATAACTCCAGTCGCGGGATTGTTGTAGGCTTGATGGGAGCAACTCGACTCTTGGCCATTAACAATCGAGCCATATACTTACCCTTACCATTAACACTGCGAATGTACACGCAAGCACCGTATGCGGACTCAGACGCATCTGTGAAAATGTGGAGTTCTAACTCCATAAATGAATTGCAGACTACAATTCGCGGAATGCGAACATGATTTAAAAGAGGTAAAGATTTAATAATAATCTCCCATTGTTTACAAATTTCTTTAGGTAATGACTGATCCCATGATAACTTATCTAACCACATTTTCTGAAGTAAAACCTTCATGGTGATAACAATAGGACCTAACAGACCTAAGGGATCAAAAATTCGCGCAATAACGGATAACAAATCACGCTTTGTGTACCCAGTCGAAGATTTAGTCAGACCTATAGGAAACCCTAACTCATCAGTGCTGATATGCCAACCGAGACCAAGCAACTTTTCTGGCTCATTTTGTCCAATGTTCAAATCAAATGACGCAGGGCCAGCATCCGACACTAATTGAGGCTCATTTGACTTCCACTTTCTCAATGGCATACATGCCGACGCAAGCGCCTTGGTGACTTCAGCACGAATGAAATTTACTTCATCTAAGTCATCCCCCCCGGTCAGCAAGTCGTCGACGTAGAAGTCATGTTGAATAATTTCAGATATTTTAGGGTTCCTACAGTCGAGTCCTACTTGTTTAAGGCATCGTGTCGCAAGGAATGGCGCACTAGCCGTACCATACGTAACGGTGTTTAATTGGTAAACATTAATAGGATCACTAATAGTATCACGCCAAACAATCTGTTGCAAATACCTGTCTGACGGGTGGACGACTATTTGTCTATACATCTTCTCCACATCCGCAGATAAAACATACTTGTGGACTCTAAAACGAAGGAGTATAGACAATAGATGGTCCTGTACAGTTGGCCCTACCATCTGTAGGTCATTAGAGGACACTCCCGTCGAAGTAGGAGAACTTGCGTTGAAAACAACACGAAGTTTGGTCGTGGTACTCGACTCGCGTAAAATTCCCATATGTGGAATAAAATAACCAAAACATAAATTAGGTTTATTAATTTTTGTCATATGACCAAGTGACTCGTATTCTGATAAAAAGTCATGATACATTTTACTAAAATTCGTCCTAACCTTTAATTTACGCTCTAAAGAATGTAAACAATGTGTAGCTTTATTAAAAGAATTTCCTAGAATTGAAGGATCTTTCTTAAGGGGAATGCGAACACAAAAACGACCATCAGGTAATCGTGTCGTGTTTTTAACAAAATTGTCCTCACACAATTTCTCTTCAGGCATGTAAGAATTGGGAGACTTCGCATTCACCTCTTCTAATTGCCAAAACTTTGTCAATTCTGAGTTAAGTTTTTCCCAGTCACTATCGCTGTCGGAAACCATTTTAGAGATATTGCATTTTACGTCATTCGACAGCAGTGAGATATCTTTCTGTGTAATCGGACCGGAAACTATCCATCCTAAACGGGTTTCACATAATATGGGTTTTCCAGTACCTAACTTTAGTCTTTGAGATCCTAACAAATCCCAGAAAAGATCAGCGCCGATTAAAATATCAACATCGGCAGGGTTAGAAAAAGTAGGATCAGCTAAAGCAATATTCGAGGGTAAGTCGAAATCAGAAATATTTATCTCACGGCACGGTACGCTACTCGTAATGTACGGAAGAACAAAACAATTTAGTTCAAATACAAAACTATCATCTAATGGTGTAACCTTAACCCGACATATCTTACTTACGTGCGAAGTGGCATTATTGATTCCAAGTATTGATCTATCTACTTGGCTAGTTATTAAGTTAAGTTTGTTGCACAACCTGTCTGTTATGAATGAAGACGTGCTACCGCTATCAAGCACCGCGCGAGCGAGATGCACACACCCATTGTGGTCTCGCAGTTTGACCAAAGCGGTCGATAACAACACATCTCGTTGCGTATGACCACGCTGAGATGCAATGTTTGCAGATAAAGCTACGTTATTCGTATCAGTGGTAGCAGACAAGTTGTTCATCGAGTTACTATTAGGTGTATTCAAAATAGTGCCCTTAGAATCTACGTGAACTAGTATGTTATGCTTACGTTTGCATAGTTTACAACCTGGCTTTTTACATTTGTTAGCATAGTGCCCCGAACGAAAACAGTTGAAACATATCTTATAACTAGGTAGTGCTTTGAGACGCTCGTCGTTACTTAATGCGAGAAACTGTGGACAATTATTTAAAGTGTGATCGTTGTTACTACATTTAGGACATGGTTTAGAAGCTGTGTCAGTGCCAGAATTGATAGGAGATTGTGCTACCATTGATTTGATCTTAAGGCCTGATTTACTTGGTGATTGGGAATAATTATTGCGGACGAGTTCCAAAGTCTCGATGAGGTCGGCTCGATTACGTAAGAACTGCATAAAGGCGTGAAACGTAATTAAGTCATCTTTGTCTATCCTACCTTTGCACTCCTCCCACTCACGATAGGTTTTTTGATCAAGTTTTCGAGTAACCATGTAGATTAAAAGTGTATCCCAGTGTTTCACGGGCTCCCCTAACGACTCTAAAGCTCGCAAATCTTTGTTTACCTGATCGATCAAATTCTTTATGACAACAGAAGATTCTTTTGAGATTGACTCAATATTAAATAATGAACATATATGATTCTGGACTAGTAATCTTTTGTTGTCAAACCGATTGCATAACAACGACCATGCCACAGAGTAATTACTTGAAGAAAACTCAATGGATTTGATTACGATAGCAGCTGGTCCCTCAAGTGATGCTCGCAAGTAGTGAAACTTATTGATTGCGTCTATGTCATCGTTACAATGAATTAGGCTAGTAAAGGTGTCGCGGAATTCAAGCCAGTTACAATATAATCCGCTGAACTTTGGTAACTGTATCGTTGGCAATTTAACCGGCTTGTTTAACCTTTTGAGTGCGTAATTAGAGACACAATAGTAAGACAATGGCGCGTGAACGCCGGCGTTAATGCGGGGATCAACAGCTTAAGCAAACACGAGTACTTTTACAACTTTCCATCGATTTATTATCTTTATTGTAGTCAGTCAGAATATTCTGGGCTCTGGATAAGGACTTATAATAAATAGACTCAAATTCGGAACGCTCAGAATATTGTAATTTGAGATCGTCAACAATGCATTCCAGGCGTAACTGTACCTCATCATACTGCTCATACAACGACTCAATCTTGCCCATGCGCAACTGCAACTCAGACACATCACAGCTAGATAGCTCCTTGTCGTTGAGTGAGTCCAGGAAATTGAGGAAACCAGTCAAGCGACCCTTGAAACTGCCTCGCTTCTTAATTAAATCCCTTTCCTCAGACATACCGGGAGACGAGTGTTGTCAACCTGGAATTGATACAGGAATACAATAAATAAAACGAACAATATAGTTTAAATAGGTACACGCCTAACTGTATTGTATACACTATACAAATGCAAAATAGTAAACGACACAAATTAATACCTACCTACAGTAAAAGTGTAAAATCTAATCCTTGCTTACAATATTTTATTTGTAAAACTTTAATATTAATAAATAGGCACAACTAACACTAATCTATGTTGACTACATAAATGATCCTAAATGCTTACTGTATAATTTATAACAATGACTTGTACCTACTAATATCTAACACTCTCAAATTATTTTTATTATTTTAAGATACTTGCTAACTATTAATACTGCTGTTAAGCAGATAAGTAATTAGTTACAGCTTTATGTAATGTAAGTTTAAATAATGTAGCAAATAAGCTAACTATACCGTTTTAAGTATGATTTTAAACTTAACGTTACTGTTGAATAAAATACTAATCACAATGCAACAAGTACCTAATGATTTTAATCTAACACAATATAATTGGTAATACAATAAAATAGTACTGACCTTAATATGACTATTTATATATACTACCTGAGTGTTGGGTGACGATATTAGTGTAATTGTAACTGTACACCACTGACTAACTTTGCTTGAAATCAATCCAATTCACCGGCAATTAACCTCCACTGCACGTGGATGTTAGATTTTATCCTTTTTCTTGATTAAAACCGCTGATCTTCTTTAGATTATATTTTATCGGGCTCGATGGACCATGTGCAAGAATTAAAGGGATACTCCGGAAGAAATTAAACTATGGATGCTCAATGCAAGTTAATTGAAATTTAATCAGGTGTTAACAGTAAGAGGATTTTTGAACAAAGTGAAATGTCATTGAGGACGGACATATTACAAACTAATTGAAGCTAATTAGACGCCTTGCTGCTATGTGATGTTCATCAGGCGTTCCAAAGTTGAGTAGTGCTTGTCCAGCATTGGATTGACGCAGGCTGATGGTGACGATGATGACGACGCTCCAACATAGCTTAATACACTTTTCCATTCGCTCAAACCAGTTATTATAACATTTATTCCACTCTAAAGTGGGGGTGTTCAAAATGGCTGACTTGAAAGCGTCGACTGCTTCTTCACCGGACTGGAACCTTTGACCACGAAGACTTTTCTTAATTTTAGGAAATGTAAAGAAATCGTTAGGGCTTAGGTCAGGACTGTATGGAGGATGGTCAAGAATTTCTACTTTTTCCTGCTTCAAATACTCAATCGTTTGACGAGCGCTGTGTGAACATGCGTTGTCGTGGTGCTGGATGATGCGTCGCTTTGAGTTAGATTTTCAAAGTTCGGCGATGACTTGTGGTAAACAAACTGTGGTATACCACTCTGCGTTAACCATTCTACGATCTTTAAGTACAATAGTCGCAACATGGCCGGTTTTTCCAACGAACGTGGCCACCATCTTCTTTGAAGTGCTTCGAGAACGAACAACTTTAGTCGGCTTTGGCTCGTCTTGAAAGACCCAGATTGTAGATTGTTGTTTGGAATCAGGATCGTAGGCATAGATCCAAGATTCTTCACCACTGATGATGTCGTAGACGTGATTTGACTCTCCTCGGTTGAACCTTTGCAGAGTTTTCTTACACCATCTGACGCGGGCCGCCTTGTGATCGTCGGAAAGCAGATGCGGTATCAAACGGCAAACTAGCTTTCTCACACCAAGCGCTTCATGCAAGATCTTCTGAATGGTGTTCCCTGAGAAGCCTAATAGATCCTCTATCTCTCGATATGTCATATGACGATCTTCGAGAATTCGTTGTCTCACAGCAATGACGTTATCTTCAGTGAAGGCGGATTTTGGGCGTCCTTCGCGAGATTTGTCACTAACACTAGTATGTCCACGCTGGAATTCTAAATACCAGCGTTCAACAGTCCGCAGACATGGGGCTTCATCACTGAACACAGATGTTAGCTCTTCAAAACACAGACGCCGTGTCAGGCCTCTTATAAAGTTGTAGAAAATTATTGCACGAACATTTTCCTTAGAAAGATTCATTTTCGTACGTAACCTGACAGATTCCAATCGACGCTGTGACTAAACAATAGCATTAATCCTAATACTTTGAACTGTTTTGAGATTCAAAATTTTAACACATTCGAATATAGAACAGTTCCAAATTCAAAATTGCCGGGAAATATGAAAACGACAGAACTTAAAAGGCATGCCTAGTATCTGGCGCTCGGCGGCCGCTGGCGCGGCACTATCGCTTCGCTCGCTCGCCTTCGCGCTTTAATGGTCGCTGTTCTAACTTAAACTAACCCACATGATCGCTTCGTTCGCTGGCCATCGCGTTCTAATGGTCACTATTCTAACCTGACCTATTCCAGGGCTCCGCATCATATCACAGTAACATTTTGCAGTACGCCGCGCCAACTAGTAATACCTACTAACAGTGTGCTAAACGATACAGCTGCGACAAATATATATTTTAAACGATATCTAGACGTAATGTTTTTTTTATTATTTATAGGCTCGCGTTTGACCACTATCTCACCTGATGGTAAGCGATGATGTGGCCGACGATGGAGCACGCTTGCCTAGAAGTAACCTATTCACTCTTGACTTAAAGACCCCTAGGTTGTAGCTATCAGGAAACACAGACTCCGGCAGGGAATTCCACTCCTTAGCTGGAAATAAATTTTATATCCAATAACGTTATACGAAATAAGTTTTAGAGTATGTAAATTTTATATGTTACTACATTCTACTTGATAACGTGTTGCGCCGACCCCAAATAACACGGGACAAGGGCAGGAAGATGATGACTACATTCTACTTGATATATCTGTTATTTATTTATTGTGCACACCTACCACAGTCATGTCTTTTTTAACCCAAAGGTTGACTAGTAGAGAATGCCTTGTTGCATTAAGTCTGCCTATGTACCACTACTGTACATGAAGTTTAAATAAATAAATACGTAAATAAATTATACCAACAGTTGGTATATCTCAAGTTTATTATATCTTGTGAATGTTATTGAAATTAAAATATATTATACCGCATAACTTTATATGATATTATTTATTAATCGTTTATTTATTTCAGGGATTATTTAACCCATAGTAATATTATAGAATGTGTTATAACATAATAAATAAATTAAATTAAATACATTAGATTATATAAATTATTGAAACATTGATAAAATTATTGAATTTAATTAATAAATAAATTAACAAAGACATTAATCTCTTTAAATCTCTTTGTAAATTAATAAAATTATTGTAAATTATCATCATTATCATTACCATCAAATAGCATCAATAAACACACCATGGAACACTTCTGATACTATCCTATTTTTACACCGTGTCAGTCGAGTCAGGAAAGATGCCTTGAGTCTTCTCAAGAGCCCGTAAAAATCAGTAATTCTGTTCTCAACGAACTTGCCAGTAGCACTACACCGCCAGGGCAGCTTAAGCATAACTCTAAAGGCGTTATTATATTGTACACGCAGAGTGTTATACGCACTCCTCGTGTACCTGAACCAGAATATTGTAGAACGACTGACAGTAAGCTTTGAACAGAGTTATTTTAATTTGTTTAGTGCAGTGAAAAAAGCGTCTAGCCAACATGTATCTTCTGAGCACACTTGTTCCGTCGTAGAACAGGCCGAGGCCTCACTCCTATGGCTTTACACAGAGTGACCTTCAATTAGTGATAGCGACTGCCGAATTATCAAAATGTAAGGAGTAGATTAAGTGACACTTGTTACAATTCAATGCGTTTTTTTTACTTTTTATATTTGTCTAGAGCCTCTAATGTATTTCCCAAAAGCTTAACTACAAAGTTTTACCATATTAGACCAGGTATGTTTGTTATGCATGAGGCACATATGTGATAGTCAGAACTACCTTAACTCCAATAAATAATATCTGCAACATTACAAAAATACGCTACCGAATATCTGCGACCCACTCGTAAAATCCGCCGTACACGCGAACTGTCGACGCGCTTCCATTGTTTAGGTATATAGCGGTTGTATTAAAATCGTGATGTAAATTACTGACGCCCATGTTCAATGTATTTCAACTTTTGTTTGAGCAAAATTCAGATTATTTCATTTTACTCCAATTTTTACCAACATAGGGTCACATGTTTGTTCCCAATGATGCTCTGAGTTACTTTACCCAATTAATGTTTCCTTACTATTTAAAGTAACACAACAGACAACAGCACCAGTTCTTGGATCAGTAATTACCTCCATTAGTATCCATCCATGATACATAGAGAGCCTTCGGATTATACATGAATTTTACGATCAGCTTTCTTACGGTGTGCCAATAAGAAAACACCTACGCACTGTCTCACACTTGTCAAACAGTGAACGAGCTCAGAAGAACTGCCCATGGGAATTCTAGTTTAAATATCATGGATAATTAAATAATACTGGTTTTAGTGTTTCTTTAGGTGGTGACTGAACTTCGTGAGGGAAAGTTCAAAACCCATATTAAGCGTGTCCAAACCAAAAAAGCGTATTACAAGGTTAAAGACTATGTCGAAAACACGCTTGTTTGGCAATGACTGCTTCTGCACATGTGGCCCCCTGGTAACTCAAAAAAATTGTGTAAATGTATCTATTAACTGCTCCACATTTGTTGTAATATATACTTTTTTTTTCTTCTAACACATTGCTTTTGCAATATTTTTTTATATTATTAGAATCCATCCACCATAAATTCGTTAGTCATTTATTGTGATAACATGTCATTTATTGATAATTGTAATTATTTATTTTTCTTGCTTTTTTTTATATAGCCTCTTTTTAGGGTTCCGTAGCCAAATGGCAAAAAACGGAACCCTTATAGATTCGTCATGTCTGTCTGTCTGTCTGTCTGTCTGTCCGTCTGTCCGTCCGTATGTCACAGCCACTTTTTTCCGAAACTATAAGAGCTATACTGTTGAAACTTTGTAAGTAGATGTATTCTGTGAACCGCATTAAGATTTTCATACAAAAATAGAAAAAAAGCAATAAATTTTGGGGGTCCCCATACTTAGAACTGAAACTCAAAATTTTTTTTTTCATCAAACCCATGCGTGTGGGGTATCTATGGATAGGTCTTCAAAAATGATACTGAGGTTTCTAATATCATTTTTTTCTAAACTGAATAGTTTGCGCGAGAGACACTTCCAAAGTGGTAAAATGTGTGTCCCCCCCCCCTCTAACTTCTAAAATAAGAGAATGATAAAACTAAAAAAAATATATGATGTACATTACTATAAAAACTGCCAACGAAAATTGGTTTGAACGAGATCTGGTCAGTAGTTTTTTTTTAGTACGTCATAAATCGTAAACCGAAGTACGAAATTCAGAAACGTGGTCATACTTGCGCAAGCCAAATATGAACCTGATACAAAGATTATTATTATGTTACTTGCTGCTACGGAACCCTCCATGGGCGAGTCCGACTCGCACTTGGCCGGTTTTTTTATAATGTGAATGTGTACACTGTAGACTCCGCGAATTCTTAGGTTACATCCTATTACGACTCACTTTTTATTATGATTATTTTTATTGTACTTTTTAGTACAATATTGAGCGGTCTACACTGTCCTTACATAATATCGACTTATACTGTAATATGGAAATATTGTAAGAACGACAATTTTTTTTTAAAGAGTAATCATGGAGTTTCTTACCGGTTCTTCTCCATAGGAACCGACAAATTTGGAACCGTGCACTAGCTTCTGACGTTTTATAAGTGCCCACGTAGGCCTATGTGAAATGAAAAACTTTAATAATAATAATAATCTGTTTCTATTTTCGGTTCAATATTAAACTATTTGCTGTTGATAAGTCAAAACAAAGTACAGCACTACCAAGTGTGATGGTGATGCTGCGATAACGAGTACACACACTTAGAAAGAAATAAAGAAAGAAAGAAAAGAAAAACAAAAATCGCAGCAAAAGATTGAGTGATTGATTGATTGACATACATTTAATGTAAGTAAGCAGAAAGGGTAGGACCAGAAATCTAGATTTAGATATCAATAGAATCGCCCTCTATAACATAGAATTTACTGTATCGATACGTAATATAACTTCGCAGACGAACAACGCTCATAAGTGGAATCAACGTGTTCAGTGCAGCTATTTTACAGAACTAGCCTTCTTTCTCGTCCTACGGCTCGTTCAACCGCGTGAGCGTCGTGAGAGCGGGTGGGCGCGCCGGCTCGCGTGTGGTTCAGAGCCGCTAATCAGCCGCTGAATTATTCAACGCTCCGAGGTATCATTAACTGACTGATAATAACGCGCTAGTTGAGTGAAAGGTCAGGCCAGGTGAGGGTGTAACAGCTGGCGGTGGGCGGAACACGGCAGGAAGGAATACGATTGTTAGCATTGACCTTTGTGAAGTGAAGGTACTGAGTAAATATTTCAATTTCGATTATTTTCCGCTTTAACAGAATACTGTGATTACTACGAGTGTACCGGAAATGTGATAAATAACGTAGGTGTCTATTTTGTATGTAATGTTCAACCTAGTTAATCTCTAAATTGTCATAAACATTGATAAATGTACAGTTGTACCTTTTTTTTCGGGGAGAACTTTTACCTCACTAAAATCACCTCGGTAATTGCCATCAGCACATAGAAGGGGCCCCATTACCTCTTAAAAGATCATTTAGGAACCCCTTCTATGCAACGCTTGTCATAGCACATCCCTGAGGAGACTGTACAACGGTGATCACTGTGCCACCGTATTCCCTGGAATAACTCAATGGGCGAGCAGAGACCCCACTCTGAACGGGTTCCGATTCCGAGTCCCTGAGGGCCCCGATTTGTTTTTAACTTGATAAACTCAAATAAAAGTCAGTTTAGCTTAAAAGTACTATCAGCAGAAGATGTTTAACAAAAACGCCCGTGGTTTCAGCACAGTTATACCTACCTAAAGTCACTTTTATACCAACTTGACCAGCACCAAACTGGACTGGCTAAAAGATTCAAAGCTTGGAACTAAAATTCTCCTTTATAATACGATCATGCATTGATAGAATTTTGCTCAATATTACACCTAAACACGGTGTCGAATGCGTTCGTAGTGCTAGTGAATAGCTATAGTGACTAAAGCACTAGTGCTGTCATCAGGGGACGCTCGCTAATGCGACCCTCGGAGTGCAATGTGCAGGAAGTCGTTATTGCAACACATGGAGGATTACAGTCAGGCGAGATGTTATAGTCTGCAAATTGAACAATGACGTCTATACTTTAGAAAATAAGAAGTAGATGCGAATTAGTCAAAATAGGATTTCTAAACAGTGCCGTAACTATGGGCTGTGATCCTAATGGGGCGTAAAAATGATAAAACCAAGAACAAGTTTTATTCTTTCCCATTCTCTCTCGCTCCGTACCATGACCTGAACCAGAGCCAGACGCTCAGGTCACCGTCGATACGGTGGGGCTGCACCCAAGCGGGGCAAACTTTTTTTTTTTTTTTTAATTCTTGATAGGTTCGCGCTTGACCGCTAACAACGACAAACTTCCACCAATGCTTATCCTGTGAGTTCCGGGCGATCTGCACAATGGTGACACCGGTACGTTTGTTCCCGCTAAATCCATAACATATTAGTAACTAAATTAAAGAGAATAGGAGTGAGGGGTACTGCGCTGAATATTTTTGAAAGTTACCTCTCTGAGCGGACCCAACGCGTCAAAATTGGTTCATATGAGAGTGATGAACACTCATTGACATACGGCGTTCCACAAGGCTCGATTTTGGGTCCTACCCTATTCTTAGTATATGTTAATGGTCTATGTAACTTATCCATCCCACACTGTAGCATATATACTTATGCGGACGATACGGCTTTGCTTGTACATGGTCTGGACTGGGATGAAGTCCGTTTGCGTGCGGAGTTGGCACTCAACATTGTAATGTCATGGTTGGGATGCAATATTCTTACCCTAAATGTAGAGAAAACGAAATATATCCCGTTTTCTATTAAGTCTTCTACGCAGCCAGATGACACGTATGTTATTAGAGCTCATACCTGCGTTGACCAGGTAAACCAATGTCTCTGTCCTCCTCTAGTTAGATCAAATCAAGTTAGGTACCTCGGCATTATGATTGACAACCTGATATCCTGGAAAGTGCAAATCAATGGTACGTCTGGCAGAGTGAGGAAGCTCATAGCAATTTTTAAAAATCTACGACGTAGTGCTGATTTAGATACACTTCGGATGGTCTACTTCTCACTCTGCCAGTCGTTACTTTCATTTGGAATAACGACTTGGGGTGGTGCTCCAAAAACCTACATGATTCAGCTGGAGAGAGCACAACGAGCTGTTCTTAAAGTTATGACCTTCAAGCATTTCCGGTTTAGCACTATACAATTGTATCAAGACTGTAGGGTCATGACAGTTAGACAGCTCTTTGTGCTCAACACCATCCTGCGCAAACATGGTTCACTGAATTATAGCGCGTGTCATCTGTCTAATAGACGGTCTAGGTATGTCTGTCCTGCAGTACGATGTAGAACCAAACTGGCTGAGAGACACTTCCGAGTCCTAAGTAGTAGAATGTATAATGCAGTAAACAAACACTGTAATATATATGGAATAAATAAATATGAATGTAAAAAGAAACTGAATCAGTGGCTCTCAACACTTACTTATCAGGAGGTCGAAAAGCTATTGGGAAAGCTGTTCTAATTTTTTTTTTTATTATATACACCAGACACACACAACACATATACATTCACACATCCCGCATCCACATTACGGAGTGGCTACTTATTTCCCTTGTTTATGTGTATTTTTTAATCTTTCTATTTTTATTTCCTTATTTAATTAATTGAGAAGAATATTGTTTTTATTTACCTAAGTTGAATATTTTATTTATATCTAATTGTATTATTATAAAAATTGCATTTAATTTTTGAACTGAACTGAAGACTCATACCTAATTAGTATTTTGAATTGAAGAATTGTATTATTTTAATTAATTGTATTGAATTTTAATGGATTGATTTGTATAATTTTTGTTTTTATTGAATATTGCATTTAATGGTTGAATATTGTTTTTTTAATGATTGATTAATTGAAGTGCATAATTTATTAAATAATCAAACATGTTCTCTCAAAGTAGAATTTTAATGGAGTGAGCCCTGGCACCCATAACACAAGTTTAATCTTAGCTTGGGTGCCAGAGGTCGTTAATCTGTGTTACACATTGCAGTTTTTATTGGAAACAATATCTCCTCGTGTAATAAAGTATTAATTAAGTATTTGTGGACAATAAAAAAAATTATTATTATTATTATTATTATTATTATTATAACAGGCACCTCACGAATCACTCATATCCAGTGAGGACCTGAGTCAAGTAGATTAAACTTACTCAACTAGATGTATTTTTATGGGCGCAGTTTCAGAAACTGGTACCGGGCGTATAAAAGTCAGTAAAAAAAACTAGTGAACAGCTAGATAGATGGCGAAAAATAAGAATCTATGATTGAAAAAGTTTACAGTTCTTTACCAGTAGCAAAAAACCGAATTCTATAAGTATGTTTGTATGTATGTAGGACAGCAGTGTCCAGCTGACGGCAATATCCTTATATTAGCCCCGTCCCGGAGGGCGTGCGTCCACCCCGGGACTCGCCCCGGGGCGCCGTCACCCCGGGATTGGATTGATGTAATATCGAGACTCGGAGACTGCATTTCGCGTTCATTTCGAATGTAATGAGATTGATTTCTTCCACTGTAAGCGATGGTAGGGTTCGGCGTTTTAGTTTTCTGAAAAATATGAGTCTATTCTTTTTCTTAGTCTTAACTGACGTAGGGTCAACTTGGTAATACGCATTTAGATGTGAATGAAGTAAGGAGGCTTCAGGAGAAAAAAAAATAAGATTCGTCTCAATTTCTTTTCCTCAACTCTTGATTTAGTCCATCCGGATGGTGCGGGAATACCGCACGGTTTCCTGCAAAGTGGCAAGCTTCTTTGTTGGCCAGCTAGCATGCGGTCTGAAGGCAACAGTCCTTGCACGCATCAATGAGTTGCGCGTGGAGATGCAACGCCGTGGCGAAATTCTGCTGCCACGTTAAGTCTTGATATAGCGGACAGAGTTTCGGTGAGATCTCATCGTGAATTGACCACAGCGACTGTCACAACCCGGTGTTGGACACGCCATATTTATGGCGGTAAGTCTCCTCCTTGAGGAGTGGCTGGAAAGAAAACACGGCGTCCTCGCCTTCCCCATGGCGCAAGACCTCACCAAACATGGTAAGTTCGGAAAATTTCTGCACCTGATTCGTGCAGAAGAAACGCCCAGGTGTCACCAATGTGTGGACAGCCCGAAAGACACGTTGGAGAGGTAGAGGTGTGTGATCGGCAGCAACGACCTCTCGCGCCGGGCCCTGGCCATGGTCCGGAGCGAGGAGGAATGGCAAGCGGTCGCCTCCTGCGAAGCAGTAATGCTAACGAAGGAGGCAGCCGCACGCGCGGGGGAACGGCCTTCACACCCTAGCTCCCGGGATCCCGATCCCGATTTCCAGCCACCGCAGACGTGGGCTTGCTGACGGCGAGCAATGGGTAGCTAGCTGTCCGGACCGAGCCCAAGTCATCGACGGTGCGTAGTGTTTCACGCGCGCCTCAAGGAGATGTAAGCAAATTGTAGGGGCCCAGCAGGGTCGAAGCCTAATGGGGCCACGGGTTCGCTTCTCAAAGGAAAACCCAGGGCCCTGGAACGCAAAGCAACAAAGGAACGAGTGGGTTTTATGTCAATAAAAGTCTGACACGCCCTAGATCGGGAGAAGTCATTGGATAATGTCCCACCTAAAAAAAACCCCTTAATTTAGTGGGACACAAACCACTTAAAAGACCTCCCCTCCCTCTAATTACATAAATATTATAAATACGAAAGATTGTGTGTATGTTTGTTAAATTACTCCTTCACACTCAAAAGTATGAACGGATTTGGGTGAAATTTAGCACTTGGGTGGAACATGTCCTGGCACAAAACGTGTTCTTATTCAATTCTCCAATGTCAGGCGTCACTTCCAGCGCTTTTGTTTACTGACGCAATACTCCGTGACAATAAACGTTATATAAAATTAATTTCAAGTGAAGTTTTAGGTACTAAACGGAATATGCCCGGCCTCGTCACCGCACTAGCGTCCGTTCAGTGACAAAGGCTCGCTCCGTCCATCATTCCGGCCGGACACACTCATGTTCATCTGTCCTGACTTATTGGAGTCCGGACGTTACCAGAAACGTATTGCAATGAGACCGAAACAACGTTGCAGACGAACGACGCCACCCTATGCGCACTTTGTAACGATGCAAAGAGAGTAGAGTGACGACCTAGCGAATCTTGATTAGTTTTCGCATTTTGTGACAAAAAAAAGGGAATACTTATCTACTCTTTCATTGCTATAAAAGCCATTATTACCATCGATTTTCTTTTATTAAAAGAAATTTGAAAATTCATCATCTAAAGGCAAATTTAGAGGATGTACCAACTCGTATTTTCAAATTTCTTTCCATAGTGGATGGGCTTTATCATTACAAAGAATCCTATCCTTGAATTCCAAGATTTTATGAAATAGATTCCAATTTGGGCATGGTTCAAGCAAAGCAAGATAAAAAAGTACATACCTATATTTTATGAAATAGATTCCAATTCGGGCATGGTTCACGCAAAGCAAGATAAACAAGTACATACTTACCTATATTTTTAAACACAATAACATTGCCACATACCCGAGATAAATCCCCAGTGACGTTGTTTACGGCAGCGCGCGGTGTATCAAACTGCAGTCGTTGTATATAATGCAGTGCACACGTCGAGTAAGTAATACACGAGCCACAATGTACCTCAACCGTGCAGTATACTCGACATTATTTGTGCATGTGTAGTAGACACAATCGCCTGGGAAGGACACAACAAAACGCTTTGTTCTCAGACTTGAGCCGCTATACAGGCTCAAAGTCAATTAACTACGAAACTTCGGAGACGTGATGGGTGAAAAGTATCATCATAATCATATCAGCGGAAAGACGTCTACTGCTGGACATAAGCCTCCCCCAAGTGTCGCCACAATTACCAGTCCTGTGTCTCGCTTCCATCGAATTTCCGAGATCTTCACTAGGTCGTCGGTCTACCTTGTGGGAAGCCTTCCAAAGCTGCGTCTCTACTCCAAATACTTTCAGCCCCATCGACCATCTGTTCTGGGAGTAATAAAAAAGTATAGATAACAATAAAATATTTTCTTACATGTAAGAAAACTTTCAACGGATAGAATGGGTGTCTTAGTGAAAAAAAATGGAGTCCTTTGACTACCCATTGATTTCAGAATCTGTTTATGAGTTCATTCAATTTGGGCCCGTATACTACATCGTTATCTACATCGCTACTAAACTACTTATACGCTGAAGATCAACGAGTGACATCTAACAATATAGTTCGCTGTACGCTGCGGGTTTATGGCGCGCCTTCAGTGTCGGTCGCGACGGATCATGAACCTTACTAACTTGTGAAGAGATTGGAGTTGCGCTCCCAACTGACACAGATTATCACGTTATTTAAATCTTTATCTTTTATGCATATCAGAACACAATGCAACTTAGTAGTTTAGGACTCATACTTACGAGGTCATAATTTCCTGGTAAAAGCCTTCTCTTCTATTCTATAGCTGATTTGACCTTTCAAATCAGCTATTCTAAAGTTATTTCCTCCTCCTCTTCGCTTTGCATTCTTTATTACTGAAGATTGTGAATTTCTGTTGGAATAGCTTCGTACTGATAGTGTCTAGCCATCTGTGTCGGTTCTTGGCGTCACAAAGTGCGAAGTGGTGTCCAGTGTGCCAACTCGAACTGAACTTACTTAGCATAGCATAATAATTGCTTTTTTAATTGCAATATTTTATTAATCCGTAAACATGCTGATCGTTATGGCTCTTTTATTCATAAGCAAAATTGGATAATTTATGTTCAAGTATATATTTCTTGACACCCTAATTTCAAAGTTATTATTATGCCTTAGACTAGTTAAAGACACGATACAATATTGTGGGCAAAACGTAGGTACTCGTTGAGCTAGAGGTCGCTCTCTGATAATGCTGGGCATGGCGTTCTAGGATCGGTTCCTGGGTTAAGTAGTACTATTTTGTTTTTCCAGCAGGTACCTTTGCCCAGTTGATGACAACATGTTCAATCCCCATTACGTGGGACCACTATTTACGCTGGTAAAATTTTAAAGTGGGTATAGTATGTCCAACTCTCACTGACTCTTCGGAGGATACATAAATATAGAACTGTGCTGTATAAAGCCTGATCCAAACCGACATACAAATGAACAACGTTGCACGACCATCGTATCAGACACACAGTAACCCAACAGACAATGGTGGTGTTAAACGCAGCGATACACTGTACCCTGTGAGTATGCACATGACATTTCGTAGACAAAGCCAGGCTTACAGCATTGTTTCAGCCATTGTGGGGAAGCCAGAGTGGAGTGAAGGATCGGTAGCAAGCGAGGACGATGGGGCGCAGGTGACTGCTACGTCAGTAAAAGTCGGTCAGTTTTGTCGTATTCAAATATTAATATGTGTAGTTCATTTATTATTTCTATGAATTCAATGGCCCAGTTAGCAGTGACAGTGACTGGCTTCTACGCTACACGTTGAAATAAATTTATAAACTGGTTTTGCATAAAATCATTACCAACGAACTGCCTCGCCTATTTCTATCTGCGTTCGGATGGCCTTCAGTCTATGGGGATACTGTTGCAAATCGGTATTTTACAAGGAATGAGTGCCAGTTCCTATTTGTTAACAACCATACTTCTGGCTTTGCCTCTGACTACGAACCCGTAGTGACTTTCAAAGATCCACAAATGACAGCCGAGACTAACAGCTTAACATAGGTACTTAACCAAAAAATAAAGTGTCTATAAACAATTCTACGCTAAAAAGGCTGGAGTCTCTGATGTTATAAATGGTTCACCACGTAAAATATGAAGATAAAATCTTCATACTGTAATAGCCAGTCAAACAAAAGCTCCGTCAGCATCGGCCGCCGTTTGTCAGTAGAGCGCCGCAATAAACCAAGCGTGTCAGTTATGGCACAATAACACACACGTAATGCTGTATTCCGCCGGCTCGTATTGAGATATATCGGTTCGAGTCTCTCCTTTATGTGGAGGATTTTACGTGAGATTAAGATTATAAATACGACATTCTTAAGTTTTATTGCGGGGAGAGAACATATATAAAAGATAATATACTTATTGGCTGTTAAGTTTAATATACAATTGAATGGTATAATGCAACTACAAATTAACACTCTAATTCATATATCTTTGAGGTATATTCCTGCCGTGTTGATTGCTGAAATGTTCTATTTATTCGAATTAAAAAAAGAGGTTCTCTATTTGGTTGTATTTACCTTTTTCGGGGTTCCTTACCTCAGTCGGAAAAAACGAAACCGTTATAGGATAACTTTGTTGTCCATCTGTCCGTCAGTCAAGAACCGTTTTCCGAGGAACGCGCGGAGGCATTAAGCTGAAATTAATATCAAAGACTCAGGTCTGTTACTTCTTGGAGCAGCGAAATTTAAACTAGTCAATGCGATCTAAGATTATGCTCCGTTTAGGCACATATTTTGTCACTCACAATGAAAGACAATAAAGTTATTTTTCAATTTTTTATGATTTTCATTTGGAAGATGAAACATTTTGTTTTGCCATTTTTACAGTATGATAGTATCAATGCATTAATGTCAAAACCATAAATATTCTAGTATTATCCTATATTTAATTTCTGCAATTGACCCTAAGTAAAATAGTTACGACGTATGAATGTGCTCCCAGTAGCGATACAGTGAGTTCTTCTTGCGGTTTCTGGGTACCAATCTTGAGTTTTCTGGATTCACTGCTCGATGGGCATGCGGCTGACATGTCCATCTCAAGTTGTGCAGCCTCCTGAGTCACGCTAACGATCTGCGATTTGAAGCATAGTAAAGGGTTCAAGAAGAGAAGAGAAGGACAGCTAACATCCTGATGATTTTTTTCCACAACTTTCACACAATGCCATCTATTCCCAAACTAAGCAGACCTTGTGGTATGAGTACTAGACAACTGATAAACATACTTATATATTTTTAAATACACACATATTACAGATAAATTTCACCCAGACACAGAACAAATGATCGTGCTCATCACACAAACATTTGTCCTGGGTGGGAATCGAACCCACGACCTCCGACATAGCAGTCAGGGCCACTGACAATCAGACCAACAGGCCTTCAATGATGGAGCTGCGGTCGATCACTGACTTGTTACCTCCACTCCACACAATTTTCAAATAAATTTTGAAGTACCCATAAGACAGTCACAAGTAATAAACAATAAAAGACTAATTCTTTGCCAGCGACCGCTTTATGAGGTGTAAATGAATTGAGACAGCACACAGCGCACTCCTGCACACTGTCGCACCGTCTGTTTTGGGGGGAGAATTTTTTTATATAAATAATGTAAAGACTGTGACTCGAATGTGTTCTCTCTCTGTAACTCAAGGGTTTGCTGGAAGAGAACTCATTGTTGAGTTAAGCTCGCCTTTGTACATAAACTGTATGTCTCACCTTGTATTATGTATGTCTTGTGTGCAATAAAGAATTAAGAATTAAGACTCGAACAGTGTCGGAAAACTTTCAATAAGAATTTTTATGGATCAGGATCGGATCAAAATGCGGTTAAGATATAATAAATAATATTATACCGGTTTCGTATATGAAATTATTCAGATTATCCACTAGTTTCGAATAGTTTCAGTTACGAATTTTTTGTTACGGATTTCAAAATTATAAACGTAAAATTTAGTGATAAAGCCGACCCTAAGGTTATTGGAAAAAGCTAAGGAGATGATGAAAAGTAAAATACAAATAGCAAGATTTGACTTTACTTTCTATTCTAGATGGTGATGAAAAACTTATCGTAACGTGTCATTTTAACTCTGTCATTAAAAATTTTATAACCGCTTCTGACCGAAGCGGTTACCGATATTTTTTTATTTCGGATTTCCGATCGTTTCGGTTTCAATAACGGAGCTCCATAGCATCCCTACCTTGCACTTTATCCTTTCGTCTCTTATTCAGGAAACTACTCCAACTAATTGTTGCCTGTGAGACATTAATTACTAGTGCTACACAGCGAGATTCCCTCGAAACTCAATACAACACGCGCAGCTCCACGACTGTCTGCTCGTATCGCTATTAGATTGTTTATCTATATATACCTATAGTTTGTTTCATGAAGTTCTCTGAAACTACCTCTTGAACACTGCCAGTGCTTCTGTGTACCTACTTAATGAAACATCACGTTTCTCTGAACTAGCCCAGACATGCATTCGTCATAAAAGATTTACGCTTCTGTACAGTAGACTTGTTTTTGCCACTTTCAGTAATAAGTCTCAGTATAAGTAGGTATTGCAACTTTAATAATTACAAAGCCACAATAAATCGTGGCATATATATATATAGGCGTGGGCGAAGTGGGCCCTCGCCCACGGCCTCGCACCCAAAGGGGCCTTGCACAAGCGAGGGCTCTTTAAGAACGAGGGTTTTTTTTTATAATTAGTAGGCTCGCGTTTGACCACTACTTCACCTGACGGTAAGCGACGATATGGTCGAACACTGGCTTGCGACAGTCGCTGTCTTGTTTTCGAATTTATGAATGAAAAAGGCCTCGCTGATGTGCCTTCACCCACCTCTAAACTAGTCCAAGCTACTCCCTTGATTAAATCCAATCAATTTGACTTATAACGAAGTATGTAAACAGAACTACGATGATATTTGAAATAAGACAATCTTAAATATCGTAGAATGAAACTGCACTTTCATTTTTTGTCGGTGGATAAAGTCCTATTCCTTTGAGTTCAGGTTTTGGACTTCCAGAAGCTATTAAAGTTTTTTCATCACCAAAAGGTATTACAATTTTTTCAGAGCTATTGGTTATACCTGGCCACAAATGCTTCAAATAAAGAGGACTTTAGATAAAAGTAGGTTATAGTATATCATCTGTGCGTACTGCGTGAGTAGATTGTGTTGTTCCATTTCCTAGAAGCAGCGTTCTCGACCGCTTCGATTGCACGCTCCGCTGAGTCTCACGCACCCCTACTCAAATTAATTTTATTAAAACCCCCCCTGTGTACGCTGAAATCAACCGTATCTTAGTTTCAATATGGTTGCCTCTTCATTGAATCCTATTGCCCCGAAGCTGTCCTATCGATGCAAAGTCAAAGTGGAACGATGAAAATGAAACTCTTCAATATTTTTATATCATTTATTTTATCCGGTATACAATTTCCATAAACACATGGCGATGAATATATGGATTCTGTACATTCAATATCAAAGTAAACAATAAAATGTATATAATAAAATGTAAATATATATTATGATCTATTATGTTGGCACCGAGATGCGACACTGCAGTATCGAATGGACGCTAAGTACGAAACAAGGAGGATGAGGCTGCACCCGCACTGTCGACGAGCTCCCACAACTAGCGCGGTGAGATACAGGCAACCGCACGCCTTGAATTAGAGAATCCTCCTTCACAGCTACGGAATAAAAGGCTCTGTACAACAACAAATTGCTACCACATGCGTGCGATTGACTGTACAAGAAACAATTCCAGAAAAACTTTTCAGTTGCTCGAAATGAGAGACAATTGAGTCAAAAATGGCTTCAATAACCTTTTCACTGAACTTCAAATCAGCATCGATTCTGTACAACTAATAAGCTTTCTAGTAACTTATCGTATCTATTGAGTTTGGGAACAAGTAAAGCGCTAGTTATGAGAGTCATAAACACACTACCTACTGAAACCAGTTTAAATGTACTACCATACATCGGGCTGTTTACACAGCTGTCGTATGTGACTAAAATATATGCCCCGGTCATTGCTGTGATGGACATGCTACGATAGGCCAGTTCCTTCTTTGAGGAGTAGCTAGAGAGGATGCCACGGCGTCCTCACTTTCCGCCTGACGTAGATCCTCACCGAACATAGTCAGTTCGGTAGGATCCTGTTTCAGATTCAGGCAAAAGAAGCGCCTGGGTGTCACCATTGTGGAGCATTCGGTAGAAGTCTGCCCCTCTTGGGCACCGCAATGTCCATGGGGAGGTCATTACTGGCGGCGACTTCTTGCATCTGACTCTGGTTCAGGCCATGGTCTGGAGCGACAGGGAATGGGAAGCGGCTGCCTCCTTCTGCAAAGCAGTAATCCGAGTGAAGATGGACGTGAGGCATGGAGACGCCCCGGGTGGTAGGAGTTGCAAGGCAATTTTAGGCTACCGTAGGCGTGCGTAGGACGAACAAAGGGTAGCTTGCCACCCAGCCGTCCGGCAAGAACCAAGCTCGAGTCACGTAGTGTTCCACGTGTATTTCAAAGATATGTCAACAAAACTCAAAGGGCCTAGTAGGACCGACGCCTGTTAGGGCTGCGGGAACGTGTGAAAGAGTGACCGTGGCCCTAGAACGAAAAAGGCAACTGAAAAGGACACAGATGGTTTTTAATCAGTAAAAGTCTGGCATGCCGTCTCGCTCCAGATATTGCTGTGCCGACCTTAAACACGATCTTCTCTGATGGCTGGATTACGATCAGAAGAACACCGTCTGAATATTATTTTTTATGTCCCTGTATCTTTACATTAAAGTTAGTGTGTTTATAAAGCGACGGGTGCGGCCAGTAGACACGAGGTGCGGGGGCCGCGGAGCGAACTACCAGCTGAGAGAGACTCGAGGAGCAGAGGGACAGTGGCACAAAATGACCGCCACGGCACAAATTGGTAACAGTTTACTAAAGTGAGTTGGATCAAATGGATCAACCACGTGGCGTGAACTGACACAAAAAGACCAGTAGTCACAGCCACAGCAGTCAATGTTCTGGCTGCAGTTGACCAAAGTGGTCATAATAATACAAAATAGCCACAATGAACCCAAATGGTCTTAATAAACCAAAGAGCCCCTGACGGGCCAGTAGATGGCCTACAAGGCAATAAGGACGACAAGGAGAGAGAGGAAGTGCGATAGGATGAGGAGACAGAATGTCCGAGGTAACGACAGATGATGACCTACTAGAATCATACAGCATGATACCACGGAGTGAGAGGGCACAGAGTGCTCACTGCAACAACAAGCATTACGTATTGACCACAGAATATGTAGCAAATGGAACACAACAAACAGGGAAACGGGATGTTTAACATTTTACGCATGATAAATAATGTGATTTAAAAATACTTGTACGCAACAATTTATGCTGTTTATTAGTTTATCAAGGGTAAAATAAAAGTAACAAACTTTTGTTACTTACACATACATGTTTTCTCTGTTTCAATGAATGTGTATGATTAATTGTTACAGTAAGCAAACTTTACCTTCTAACTCCGTCAGTCAGCGAGCTAGACACGACAGAAATGGCGGGAGTGGGACACGAAGGTTCTACGTAGCTCCTTAACTAACTACATCGAATTCCGCATGGACGGATCATTATATCATCATCCAGGTACGAACGAAACAACGATTTTTTTTTGTTTTCAGCGCTGTGATTATCTAGCGGATGATCTGCAGTGAAATGCAAATGTTCTGAACATATAATTTAGAAGAAAACGATATAAGAAAATTAAATTCGAGGATGTCGCCTTAGAGCTGATACAGTAATTACTTTAATTTTAAATAAAACCTACTATTTATATCAGCTTCAGTTATGTGCCGTAGATCACAACAAAAATATCGTTCATTGGTTTCTGAAAACACTCAAAAGTGTAAGATTTCACAAGACTTGTCAAGCTTTTAATTGCACAGAAGTGGATTTAACATGACAACATTTTACAGCTGGTCTTGCTTTTTGATCATTTTAGTGCAGGAAATTCACTGTTTATCATCCGCTACAAACATATAGCGCCTTTGCACCACAAATTTTTAATTAGTACATATACTTAAAGTAACGGGCCTATTAAAAAAGGGTCTTGTTATTATTTAAGCAAAGTTTCAATAAATAATATTCATAGACCGAAAAGTTATTAGCGTTTGTTTATATCCCAAAATGTATCAATTTATGGAAATATTGTACATGCTATTGATTATGAATGAATGAATGACGATCAAAATGAAAAACCACTGCGCGTAGTATTTTCTAGTAGCAATTATTATGAATGATTGATTCAATTATGAGTTTGCCAATTGCGACCAATTTTCGTGGTTAATTTTAAAATTTGGTTTTTTTTTACTTTTGACTGCACGAATTTGATCATTTTTTCTTGACATATTTGACATTACATTTTACCATTATATGATTGCTTATACGCTTTAAACATATCTGATCAGTAACGGGTATGGATATAGCCCCAATTTTTTGTACTAATTAAAAAATAGTGGTATATATTAATTAGAATTACTTTATTTTTTTCCAAACTCATTGTCCAATTGACGATAAACGCTCAGACATACAAAAATACATCTCGCTACAGCTAATAAACTAACGATACTGGTTATTTGTTAAATTCTCTGTGACACACGGACTCACGAACTCGCGGACTTCTGACAACTCTGCGTGAGTGAGTGTGTGCGCGACTTATGGACGACCGGCCCGCGCGCGCCCGCGCCTCTTATCACAATCTTAACAACGACTAAGTTACTATAACTTTATACTCAGTGTGTGTGATGGCAATGACTTTGCCCATATTTAACGAATCACACAATATTCTTGCTACTTGTGTGCAATAAAACTAGACAACAATAAGAACATGGATACAAAACTATAATATATTAATGGGCTAAACACATAATACAGAGAGCCTTGTACTCTAACTTGTGTTCGATTTCTCTGGATATAAATAAGAAGGACAAATGCTGCTAATTGTAGCTAGCAGTCCACTGCTTAACTACTCCGTGGTCTCAAGACAATTGAGTAGTTAAGCTATGTCAATGTCGTCTACATAAACGGTACAAAGTCATTTCACAAGATCACACACACACAAACATTGGCTACACATAGAGATAGCGTCGAGTATCAGAAGAAACAAAACGATACTAAACACAATCTAAGGAACCTAATCAATCAACCAGCAACCGACACCAACACCAACGCCGAAAACACTTCATCAATACCTCTTAACACTACGAAATTGTTGCAAAAACTGTGGTAGCAAATATTATTAGTATTTTGTTCATACAAAAAACGTTCGATCTAAACGAACGACTAAAATTGACATCGAAATTTACATGATTCAGTTTAAGCTATGATACATAGTATTTATTTATATTTTAAGAATTTGACATCTATATAAAATATATTATGATTATATGCTAGTGATGGGCGGCGGTAGTCGCGGCACAGACTAACTCTCTCAATATTATATTATTGCTTAACATTGCTGCTTTCAACCGAGGAAACCTCGTCGCACTACGACATTTCTTCGACATATTGTTTAACTTGAAATAGCACAGGATATTTACTACATGACATAAAATTAATTGGATCGACCAATTTTTTTATTGTTATAAAACGATTAGTGAGACTAAAACATATTTTGTAATTATCAACATAAACAGACGACCTGTCGTAGTACGCACTGAGCCGTAGATTCTGTCGTTGGACCACTGTGACGTCACAACCACCCCCACGTATTGCTTGACAACTAGCACGAGCTTAACTCACTCACTTACAATAACTTTATAATCTCATATCATTTGGTGTTCACATTGCACTAGTAATTCACATTCCATTAAAATACGAACATAACGTAATAATCGACCATATATTTATAATAATCAATATAAGAAAAATCTATTTTAAATATTAAAATATCAACAATTTGGCACATTTGATTCCTGTTTATAAATTACGTTGGAAAATCAGAGGATACAGGAAGGTGGAGAGAAGACATAACTCAAGAGATATAAGGATTAGGCCGCGCACACGCTCGCTGATGCAAGAAGGAAGTAGTATCTGATACTAACGAGAGAGCTTACGAGGGGAAAGGGTACACATGAAGAAACTACGAACAAAACATTATCCGAAGGCAAAGTCACATTTTACAATTATTGTACAAAAGCTTTAATAACTGTGACCACCTTTCAGGAAACTACGGTCACTGACGAAATCTGAGCCCCAGGATAACGACGTAGGGAACCTCAAAATCTGGTTGTAGATAGAAAACTAGATTTTGAGCTTCTTTTTGCTAAATTAAAAACGATTCTGCTTTTTGCCAAATTGTACAAAATGACTTTGCCAGCGACCTCTGGAATGTAGAAGAAGATAAAACAGTTGTTGCTTCAGCGAACGTGTCAGTAAATATATACATACGAGTATAGACACGCTAGAGTAAACAATAGTGACGTAATACAGTAGGATGCTACGAAGACTAGAGTAGGAGATAGACTGACAAGTCAGCTCGTCTTGGACGAGTAACAACACATTCGCGAGAATGCTACAGTTTGTGGACAACGAGCGTAAACTTTTCAACAGTTCGGCGCACCACAGTAAAGCTTTGGACACTATGATGACGTCACAATCACTTTGCTTGCTTCGAGGACACTCTATTGGACGATAGTGACTTCTTGTTCACTTTGTATATTTCTCACTACACTATGTCGGATACTAAGCTTGCTCTGCATTTTGGACTCCATAATGGCGACTGTTTGTCCAAATTCTTCCGTTGCAGTGGTTTTCCTCTCGCCTTCACCTCGAGACATGAAGACGGGTTTGGATTGTCTTTTGTTATTACTGAACTATTTGTTGGAGTCACTGCAGCCTCAAGACGATCGTCGCTAATAGGAGAAGAACAACTGCCGGAGTGATTACACTAGTTTTATTGTGCAGCGCGCGGACGGTGTGCCTGGCGGGCGCGGGGGAAGGGTAGGCCGTCCTGCGCGGGAACACAGCGACGGCGCCGCTGTGCCCGGCTGCAGCCACGCACCAGACCTATGAAATTCAATATACTTCATTTTCTATATTGCACGGTTCTAATCGTTTATTGTTTATAAAACTGAAGGTGCAGCAAATACTTAAAAAAAGCATTCCTAATATTTGTATAAAAACTAGCTTTTGAGTGGACAATGGATCTTTTCTGATCTTTAGAGTTACCTGATACCTGTGAAGATCTCCTGAGATCAGAGTCATATACTAGAATTTCCGGGTCAATAACTTTAGCATTAGCAATTTATTTACATTTTCAATATAAGTTAACTGTGTAATGCTACCTGTATTACAAAATTTTCCTTTCTCACTAGATCAAATCCACGCAAGAGCTAGTGTCTAAAAATATGAAAGTAGACCTGTTAAACCGAACCAGACCCGAAAGAGAGAAGTACCTAAAATATTCAGATGAGGCCGCTCTTGACCTCGATATCGCCTGATGATGAGCATTGGAAGAGGTATACGATAGAGCGTGTGAGTCCAGAAGATGTCTGTTCACTTTTGCTTCAACACTTGCCATGAAGGGTTAAATGGTAAGCAGCATAGATGCTGATCTATGAGTGTACAGGTGTTCCTCGTCGTGCCGCACTCCAGACGCTAGCCATATGCAACCAGCTCCACCTGTAGGTAGGGGTGTGTAGTACCGCGTCGGGCGAGCATGGCAGGCGCAGTGCAGGTGGCGCGCACCCACAATACGCCGCGCCTACACGCGCCACACTCCGGGCGCATGCAACAAGTTCCACCTGTTGGTAGGGGTGTATAGTACCTCGTCGGGCTCGGCGACGTGCAGCACGGCGCGCCAGCAGTGCTGCGCGAGGTCGGGCGCAAGCGTGGCGGGCGCGGTGCCGGTGGCGCGCACCCACAATACGCGCACGCCGCGCCCGCACGCGCCGCACTCCAGGCGCCAGCCACCTGCAGCGGGCTCTGCACTCAGAGCTGTGGCTGTGGCTCCACCTGTATCAGTATGACGATGGGCAGGTATAACGATACAAAACACAAAATCTATTTGTGAGGCTTTTTCCTCTTATTTTCTGTCTACCTTTCTTGATCCACCTCAACTAATAATCCCAACCTAACCCTTGTTACCTTTCTGACACTACTATAACTCCCTCTGACATTTGTAACATTGAAGTCAAAATCGATACTGTGACTGACTTATTCTGCAAGTTAGATCCATCAAAAGGAGTTGTCTAAATTTCTTATTGATTGAGCTATTTTATTTTCCAAGCCCTTGTCTCAAGGTGTTGTCCACGGAGTGTGAAAATCTGCGTTTATTACACCAGTACATAAGAAGGGGTCTAATACTGAGGTTATTAACTATAGGCTTATAATGCCTATATCTAAACTGTACATATAGCTAAATTATTGGACAGCATTATCTATAGCCAGTATACCTTTCTCTTGCTACTTCGGTCAGCTCTTTTCAGCATGATTTTTTGAGAGGATGGTCTTCCACTTCTAATCTGGTTTTATTTAATAATTTTATTACTGATATATTATGTGGATATTATAATTATATATGGAGGACGGCATTCAGGTCGATGTGGTCTACACTGATCATAGTAAAGTATTTGGTCGGATTAACCACGACATTTTGATAAACAAGATAAACTTTCTAGGCATTCGTGGGGAGCTCTTGAGGTGGTTTCCATCTTATATTAATAACACGTCGCAAGCCGTAGTGATCAATAATTATATGTCCAGTTGGGTCTCAGTGCCTAGCGGAGTGCCTCAGGGTTCATTGCTCGGACCCTTCCTATTTGTGATAAATGTAAACGACATCGATCTTTATAACTCTGTCTTCGGTGTTCGTATCATCTTTATGCCGATGATCTACAATTATATGCGGCTGCGTGCTTAGAGAGTTCGGTGACCGTAAACGCCTCAAAGTGTCAGGCTATTATTATTGGTAGCCTGCGCATAATGGGTAAAGTGGTGGTTAACTCTCTTCCTCCAATTGTTTTTAATTGTGCCGTCATCCCCATCAGTCCTAGCGTAAAAGATCTCGTTTTGTATCTTGACTCGACGCTTGGCTAGCAAAGTCAGGTTTCTAGTGTCTGCCAAAGAGTCAATGGGACTTTGCAGTATTTGTATCGTCTGCGGAACTTTTTGCCTACGAAGACGAAGACAATGCTTGTGCAGATTTTAATTTTCCCTATAATCGACTATGGTGACGTGTGCTACTTTAACCTGAATGCGGTGTTGCTAGACAAGCTTGACAGGCTCCTCAACAACTGCATCTGGTTTATATTTAACTTAAGAAAATATGACCATATTTAGAGTTACAGATCTGAGCTCAAATGATTACCCATTCGCCAGAGAAGAAGTTTCACTAGTTTAGTTTCGATATCACTGGAAAAGATATAGAAAAACAAACATTCATCGAATTAAGAAAAGGAGGTATTTTTTGCTAGTTGGATAAAAACAAAATCTACTTACCAGTAACCTTGAGAGTGACTCGTTTGAGCTCTCTGAGTCGCATAAGGTCTGGCGCGCGCGCTCCCACGCAGCGGTATTCGCCTCCTTCTTGATATAGCGCATCTTTTATACCTGCGTGAAGGATTCAACGTTAAAGCTGAGTCTTAAAAAGTTCTTATGGAAAGTTAAATTGTATGATGATCTAATCACCCAAGACGCCGTGAGCGTGGTGTGAGCCGGCCGGCGCCCAGCTCTCGCTGGAATTGCCCACCACGCGCCGCCACCAGCAACCCACGCTACCTATGTGAATAACAACAAACATGCACGTTATTTGATAAATAATGATAGAAACTAATTGGAAAGGCGTAAAAATTTTTTTAGAGGTATATATTATTCAGAAAATTGACACAGTACGTCGTATAATATTATATATCGTTAGTGATTTGTTAAACTCAACTAAAGACCGGACAGTCTTTGGAACACGGAATTTTATAAATGGAATGTTAAGTTAATGGAATGTTAAGTTAAAATATTAGCACTGTCTCATCCGGTTGACCACATACCTTTAGGACAGTGTAGTTGCACGTTTCCTCCGAGAGGAACTTCCACCTTCTGATGGTCGGGCTCTTCTGGCTCACTCTCCGCTTCTGTCACAGTCTCTGTGTTCTCTTCTGGAGCTAATAGAAATTTAAATGAATGATTTGTCAATAAGGAGTCAGAATTTTATGTTACAATAAACATACAGCACTCACGGGAAAATTATTAAATCATGAGATCGAAGAGGTTTTTTTAGGTGAGAAATCATCTAATGACATCTCTCACCCTTAGGCGGAGCGATAGGGCGTGTCAGACTTTTACCGACTAAAACCCACTCCTGTTCCTACTTTGCCTTCGTTCCAGGGCTCCGGGGTTCACTTTCATACAACCCATGGCCCCAGTAGGCTTCGACCCTGCCGGGCCCATACGGTTTGCTGACATCTCCTTTAGGCGCGCGTCGAACACTACGCGCCGTTGACAACTTGGCCTCGATCCGGACGGTTACCGGACGGTCGGTCGGCGAGCTACAGATCGGGCTCGCCGTTCGCAAGCCCGCACTTACGGTGGCTAGAAATCTGTATCGGAATCCCGGTGGCTGGGACGTGAGGGCCGTACCCTCGCGTATGCGACCACCTCTTTTGCTAGCATTACTTTTTCGCAGAAGGAGGCAACCGCCTGCCACTCCTACTCACTCCGGACCATGGCCTGTACCAAGGCCCGGCCCGAGAGATCGCTGCCGCCGATCGCCCTCACTAGGACATGGAGGCGCTTTGCCGAGGCGGATGAGATCGAAGAGGTGTGCTAATGTTGTATTTGTTTTGTGGTACCGTAAACAATATGAGAAATGTAACTAACGAAAAGAAAATTAATGATAACGTGACAACTGATAGAGAAGAACAGAAAAGAAATTAATTTGGACAGGCCCCGCGGGCTAACAAATAAATAAAATTAATGGCATGCATTAGCAGCATATATCTTAAGTAAAGAATTACAGATAAAATATTTCATTTGCGCCAGGTATGATGCAAACAAAATTTATACATCTAGGGAAAATAATAATATGGCGTTGACTACATGATGTCGGGCGGAGCAGTATAAGAATTAGATAATACAGACAAATGTACGATACTCACACATGACGTTGAGGTAGTAGCCTATGGAGGAGTACTCGGTGTCGAGCCACGTGGCGCGGCAGCGGTACCAGCCGGCGTGCGAGCCGCGCAGCGCCGCCCAGCGCAGCGTGGCCGAGCCGCGCGCTGTCTCGTCGCCGGCTTCCAGCGGCGGCGGAGAGCTGCCACAATACAAGCACTGTTTTGACGACGTATTCGCATCAGTGCCAGGGGAGGTAACTCTCCCAGTCGTAACCTTTCGACTTTCGAGTTGAAGCTTCAAAGCCAATCAGTTTCATTTATGTAAATTATTTAATCACCACTGCTCTCAAAATGGCAGAAGAAAATATCGTGTAGAAACATTGTGTAGAAACACGATGTTTTCTTTCGCCGTTCAGACCTCGACATGTAATATAGATATCCACTAAATAATATACGTAGTGTCCGCGCGGTACAGCATGATCCTACTGCAGAGGCATCCCTGATGTGTGACAGCATGGATCATTATCTGGTAGATTATGACTCAATCGCGGACATATTATTGAATTATTTAGTTCTAGGACACGCTTTCTTCGCAATGTTTTTCTTCATCTTTATGTATTTAATCTTATTCAAGATTATTCAAACGTCAACCTTTTTGCAAACTAAGAATATCACAAATGGTACAAATTATAGCAAAATTTCTGTATACAATATTATTGTATAGACAAGCTTAATTATAATAAGTAATGTATCTTCTATGTGTGTACAAAATTATAAAATAAATATTTAATTAATTGTGTATCACTACACGAGAAAATATTGTGTCTGTTGCTGTTTTCAACTAGATCTTATAATTCTACTGCTGTGAAGCAATGGATGATTTTTTACAAAATGAAAGAGGCTGTCATTCCAACCAAACTACGTAATTAGGGAGCAGCTGGCAGTTAACAATACATCCTCCCGTGAAATTCTAAGTAACATTAATCCAGCAAATGACGCCATATCAAACAGATTGAGGTCAATCGGTCGAGCCCCGTAATCCATTGTGTGAATGCATTTAGTGGGTTTCTGTGACCTCTGTCAACTTACTAACACGTTGTATTTTGGTTTACAGTCACTCTAATAATATAATATATAGTATAATAGAAGTTCAACAGCATAAAAATGAATAAGCATTTTTTCTATATTTCCTGAGTTCCCGACTCATCATGTATTACTCATCGGTACTCAACTCACGTATTTACATACAAAAACATCCGCCAACAAACTTTAATTGACTCAGTATTCCGAACATTACGGACTTTCCAACAACAACGAAAAAACAACTTTTATTAAACAAACAACGTAAACGGGCTAAAATAACTAAAGTAACGTCCGTATTCAGTAACAGCGTAACTAGGCAACCTTGTGGTGCGGCGCGAAGGTCGATGCTAACAAAAGGGCCCCCCGGGGCGAGGGACAGAATGGAGACACGACGAATAAAAGTGGAGTGTCAGCGCCCTTTGTCTCGGATTGTTTGCTTCACTTACGACAACTTATAATCCAGTCCGACGTGTTACTTTCGTTCACATTGTACATAAATTATGTTGGAGAATGTCGGCGGAGGTTTCTTTATTTTGAGGATTTTGTGTTTTGTTTTTACCTTATCATAACAAGATTAAAGGGAGCAGGGATCTTGTAAGAAGTGTTGAAAACGACTCAGTATCGTACTCTCGAGGATTCCTTGGTGCTCTCATCCTGCTATCATCTAATCTGAGAGTAGTGTGAAGGAATGTATCTGGTGGGGTTGGTATCGTCGCGCAGCCATCAGGCGTGCGCCGGAGGGTTTGCGCGCGCGCCGGCGGGTTGGCACCCACGTCGCAGCGCGTAGTGTGAAGGCATGTACCTGATGGGGTTGGCATCGTCGCGCAGTCACCAGGCGCGCACCGGTGGGTTGGCGCCCACGTCGCAGCGCGTAGTGTGAAGGCATGTACCTGGTGTGGTTGGCATCGTCGTGCAGCCACCAGGCGCGCACCGGCGGGTTGGCACCCACGTCGCAGCACGTAGTGTGAAGGCATGTACCTGATGGGGTTGGCATCGTCGCGCAGTCACCAGGCGCGCGCCAGCGGGTTGGCACCCACGTCGCAGCGCGTAGTGTGAAGGCATGTACCTGGTGTGGTTGGCATCGTCGTGCAGCCACCAGGCGCGCGCCGGCGGGTTGGCGCCCACGTCGCAGCGCGTAGTGTGAAGGCATGTACCTGGTGTGGTTGGCATCGTCGCGCAGTCACCAGGCGCGCGCCAGCGGGTTGGCACCCACGTCGCAGCGCGTAGTGTGAAGGCATGTACCTGGTGTGGTTGGCATCGTCGTGCAGCCACCAGGCGCGCACCGGCGGGTTGGCACCCACGTCGCAGCACGTAGTGTGAAGGCATGTACCTGATGGGGTTGGCATCGTCGCGCAGTCACCAGGCGCGCAGCGACGGGTTGGCGCCCATGTCGCAGCGCGTACTGTGATGGCATGTACCTGATGGGGTTGGCATCGTCGCGCAGTCACCAGGCGCGCACCGGCGGGTTGGCACCCACGTCGCAGCGCGTAGTGTGAAGGCATGTACCTGATGGGGTTGGCATCGTTGCGCAGTCACCAGGCGCGCAGCGACGGGTTGGCGCCCATGTCGCAGCGCGTACTGTGATGGCATGTACCTGGTAGGGTTGGCATCGTCGCGCAGCCACCAGGCGCGCGCTGGCGGGTTGGCGTCCACGTCGCAGCGCAGTGCCGCCGCGGCGCCCGCTGACAGCGACACGCCGAACCCCGGCCAACGCGAGATCACGAACGATGGAGGATCTAGGTACGAAGATTACAAAGGATTCATTCATATTGAACAACAATTCACTATCCCGCACTGTTTCTGCAGCACTCGCGATCGTAACAGGGGTGATGATATACCAGTAAAACCACAACACTGTGTTATAACTGTATATTGAGTACTTACTAAATTACAATCATCGCGAACCTAGTCAAATCGTGAGCAGAATCTTATCATCGCGATTCAGAAAACGCCGCTCACCTAACAACGCCATCTATCGGCTTAAAACTAAACAATATTTCCAACATTCCGCCCACCAAGGAGCTATTTTACATAGTCCTTATACTAACTACTTTTACACGGGCACCGCCCACCATGAAAATATCAAGAACTAAATTAACAAATTTATTGTTTTACAATACACAAAAGAATATACAAAAAGAAAACTATCTGTATCTTATATCACTACTGTGTGATAGGTAACATGCATATTTTTGAAGTAGGCCTTTTTATTAAAGCCTTTGAGGTGCGCAAAGTGACAACTCGCGTAATCTTGTCTAGACCTGGGTGTTTCTCTACAACTCTAGCCAAAAGCCATTTACAAGGAGGTAAGTTATCTTCCTTCACTACTACTACATCCCCAACATTTGGTTCAGGATTTTGACATGTCCACTTGTAACTATGCAGAAATTTTGTTAGATATTCTTGTGACCAACGACGCCAAAACTTCTGCATCATTCTTTGTGTCAATTGCCACCGACGTAAATTGGATACATTAGACGTCTCAAAACTATGATCAGGTACAGCAACCAAAGGTTCCCCAATCAAGAAATGACCTGGCGTCAAGACATCAAACGCATCGGAATCTGTGTTTAAGGTGGACAGGGGCCTAGAATTAAGACAACTCTCAATTTGCACCAAGACTGTGGATAGTTCTTCATAAGTCAGTGTTGAGTCTCCTATGACGCGTTTTAAGTGGAACTTTACTGACTTAACGCCTGCCTCCCACAATCCCCCGAAGTTAGGTGCACGAGGGGGAATAAAGTGCCACCTTGTCCCGTTTGTGGCCAATGTTTCTGATATTTCCTTTAAGTAGATTGACCTTTCAGATGAAAATAAACTGTGGAGTTCCTTGGAAGCACCGACAAAATTTGTTCCGTTATCGCTCCAAATATCCGTACATAGGCCTCTACGAGCGACGAATCGTTTGAACGCAGCTAGAAATCCGGGTGTGGTCAAATCACTGACCACTTCAATGTGCACAGCTCGTGTCGCCATACAAATAAATAAACAAATGTATCCTTTATGAGCGTGATGACCACGCCCCTTTGTCGTCCTAATATTTATCGGACCTGCGTAATCGACGCCACTACACTTAAATGGTCTTGAAGGACTAGCTCTAGCCTCTGGAAGCTGGCCCATTAATTGCTGTGAAGTTTTCGCAGCTCCTTTTACACATGGAATGCACCTTCGTATATAGCCTTTTATTAAAGATTTGCCGCCAACTATATAATATTCCGTGCTTAAGTAAGTCAACGTTAATTGGGTTCCACCGTGAAGCGTTTTAGCATGCGCATCTGCTATCAGTAAGTCGGTTAACTTGGATCTTTTCGGTATCAATATTGGGTGCTTTGTATTCAAAGAAAGCTGTGATTTTTCTAACCTTCCTCCTACCCGTAAAATATTCTCTTCGTCTAAGTAAGGACTTAAAGGTTTGAGTGGTCCCTTCAATTTGATTAAATGACCTGGTTTCCTTATAATAGCAATCTCCTCTTTGAAGCCTTCTGATTGACAATTTCTAATGGCACATTTGCGAGCTGCATCCAATTCTTCTGGCAGCAGATAACCGCTAAACTGTTTCCTGTTTTTAGTTAATTTCAAAAAACGTCTACAGTAGGCTACAACCCGTATTAATTTTGTAAATGACGAGAATCTATTCCATAGGGAATCCTCGGTCACGGTAAAGTTAACTTTCGCAACTTCTAATTCTGTCTCTAATTGGTTTGGCTTACGGTAATGTATTTCAGGTTCAGATAAAAATGCCGGACCGTTGAACCAGAAGGAAGACTTGCACAGTTCTGAGGGGTAGACTCCTCGTGATCCGAGGTCAGCAGGATTTTGGCCAGACGAAACATGAGACCATTGAGTTGAATCCAACGTTGTCAATATCTCAGATACCCGGTTAGCAACGAACGTCTTCCAGCGATTTGGGTGACTGTTGAGCCATGCTAGAACCACAGTGGAATCCGTCCATGCACGTACATTACTTATGTCTATGCCCATGACTCTTGCTACTTCAATGAGGAGTTTAGTGACCATCACTGCTCCGCACAATTCAAGTCTGGGAATAGATACCTGCTTGATGGGCGCTACCTTTGTCTTGGCCGTTACTAAAGTAACGCGTATGTTCCCATCAGCATCAATCACACGACTATAAACTGCTGCCGCATAAGCTGCTTTAGAAGCATCGGAGAATCCATGCAGTTCAACAAGAGTATCATCCGGTTTTGTCCCGAGCCATCGAGGTATCTTGACTTGTGAGAGCAGTGATAGCCCATCCCGGTAAGTATTCCATTCATATAAAATCTTAGTTGTTACTTCCTCGTCCCAATCTAATCCTGCTATCCATAGCTTTTGTATGAGTATTTTTGCTATAATAACACAAGGTGCTACCCAACCCAGTGGATCATATAATTTGGCAATGTGTGAAATTATTTTTCTTTTAGTTACAGGTCCAGGTTCCCGAGAAAGAGTCACCGAGCATTGGAAATCATCGGAACGACGATTCCAGGTAAGACCCAAGAGTTTAACTATTTCATCCTCTTTTAGCTGCAAACCTTCTCCGATTTCTCTCAGTCCTTCATTCATTTCCTTTATTTTATTAAGTAAATTTTCATCATTACACATCCATTTTTGAAGTTCAAATCCTGCTTTACTTAATAACAAATTCATTTCTTTGTAAATAATTAGCCCTTCTTTAGTATTACTACAACCGGTGAGCAGATCATCCATGTAAAAATCATTTATTACTCTTTCAGCAGCCGCCGGATAATCTCCGCCGTTATCATGCGCAACTTGTTGAAGGGATCTCACCGCCAGGTAAGGAGCTGATGCAGTGCCGAAAGTGACTCTCAACATGCGATAGTGTTCTACTTCGTCTTCCGGCTCTTCCTTCCACAGTATTCTCTGGCAATCGATGTCAGCAGTCGCTACTTTTACCTGCCGGTACATCTTCACTATGTCCGCTGCTAGACATATCGGATGTTTTCTCCAACGCATCAGTAAGTGCCGAAGTTCCGGTTGTAAGCGGGGTCCAATCATCAATTTGTCGTTTAATGAATAACCCGTTTACCTTTACAGGACGCGTCGAACACCACACGAACCTTTGTTGTATCCTTATCATTCCTTACAACGGCGTGGTGCGGTAAGTAGATTGAGTTCCCCTTTTCCTTTTCCTTTTCAGGTACCTTTTCCATATGGCCTAACTGTGAGTATTCCTTGATTACTTGTTTATACTTTTCTTTCAACTCTGTATTTTTCTTCAATTTGGTATGTAATGCATTCAATCTTTTTTCAGCTATCTCTTCAAACCCGCCTACCTGGCAAGTCGAAGACTGTTCACGGAACGGAAGCCTAACCACATACCTTCCATCTACATCTCGGGTAGTAGTTGCGGAAAATAAATCTTCACATTGTTTTTCTTCTTCTGACATCAACCCTTTTTGGTTGGTTGGTTCGGCTTCTAACTCCCAGAATTTCTTTAGTTCCTCATTTGCATCTATATTAGCATGCATCACCACAACATTCGAAGAAACCCCGGCAGTTGTATCAACCGTCCCAGACATTATCCACCCAAATTTAGAACATTGGGCTACTACTGACCTATCCACATTCTTTTTCAAACCTTCTTCAATAATCTGAGTATAAACATCAGCTCCTAATAAAATATTTATTTTATTCGGAGTATGATACTGTGGGTCTGCCAAATTTTCCTCCTCAAGATCTACCCATTCTACCGTCGTTACCTTCGTAACTGGGAGAAGTGTGGTTATAGATTTTAAGACATACGCCTGGACTTGAATATTAAAATGCGTATCTATTCGAGACCTTAGATTTAATGTGACCACTGACCTTGATGTTATTTCTTTATCCCCTCCAACTCCCTTAATTCTATGAGTTGAAGGACTTTTCTTTAATCCCAAAAACTGCACGGTAGCTTCAGTAACCAAAGAAACTTGCGAGCCTTGGTCTATTAATGCTCTAACCACCTGGTAAGTGCCTGCCTTCGACTCGGCTCTTATTAGAGCCGTGGCTAATAAAACTGTATTACGCAATTTTCCTGTCGAAAAGCAACTAACAAACTGGTTACCTTCCCTATCTTTTGTGGAATTAGGGCTATCCGTGCTTTCCTTCGTTGGTATGGCTTCATCATTTGCCAACGTTTCCGCGTTTGCCTGTTTATTTATATTGGACCCCGTAGTAGAAGACCCGTTCGAGGGATGCAGTAGAGAATGATGACGACGTTTACAAATTCGACATTTGACGGTACTATTACATACCTTAGCAGAGTGATTGTTACCCAAGCAATTGAAGCAAATACCTTTCTCTAGTACAAAAATACGACGAGCGTCACAATCAAATTTTTTTACAAACTGTTTGCACTGACTAAGCCTATGTGGCTCCGAACAAAAAGCACACTGAATGTCCGCAACATGTAAACTACTTGTCTTATTTGTACCCGTATTACTATTTTGATGACTTTGACTTTTAGATGCAGAATTAGATTTAGTATCCAAAAACTCCAAAGCTCTATACCGATTAGTTAAAAACTCAGTAAACTGACTGAGTGTGGGAAGTTCCTCCGACGAGTTATGTTCAGTTATATTAAATTCCCACTGCTTTCGGGATTCGGGATCTAACTTCAAAGTGATTATATGGATAACTATAATGTCCCATGACTCAACATTAATTCCAAGATTGGAAAGCGCCTTTAAACAATCGTTGGTATTGTCGAGTAATTCTTTTAGCCCCACGGCTGATTCGTTATTGAGATTTCTCTGACTAAGTAATCTTTTTATTATAAAATGTGACAAATACCTTTTATTGTTATAACGCGCATTCAATAGCTCCCAACATCGGTCATAGTTTGCATCTGAAATGGGTATTTGTCGAAGAAGTTGTTCTGCTTCCCCAGACAAATATCCCTTCAAATACTGCATTCGCTGCACTTTATCTAAACTTTCATTATTATGGATAAGTGATAAGAACAAATCCCTAAAAGTTACCCAGTCGGTATATTTTCCTGAAAATACTGGAATAATTATTTTTGGTAATTTTACCTGACACTGCTTTGAACCACTAGTTTTAGAATTTTCTTTTAAATCCTGTTCTTTAATATCAAATGACTCTAAAACAGTTTCAAGTTCCGTTTTGTATTGAATGTACACTTCGTCCGCTAAATCATAAACATCGTTTTTTACATATCGACTCTGTTTCAACTTATCTGGCTCATATTCTTCATACAATTTACTATGGCCATTTTCTAACTGATCCCACAATTTTTCCAAATTTTCTAATCTTACTTTACAATAAGGACGTGTTATTCGTTCCTTAGGAGATTTTTTGAAATTGACATAAGCTTTATCTATTCTACTGTAAATATCTTCTTGTTTATTAATTAATGACTCCATTTTGTATATTAAACAAATCTAACAGATGTTTTTACTAAACACTAACACTTTGGTAACAGACTAAATTACGATCAAATTATTTTATTTATGGTACAAAGTTAACTCAATGGGCATCAAAGAATCAAATTACAAATGCACAATTTATACATCTTAATAAAATTAAGATGTATAAATTGTAATTTAAAAGTGTATTGTAACATTAAAAGTGACAGAAAATTTTATAAGTTTTGAGAACGAAGATGAAATTTTTACAAGTCTTTAGGAAATGGTAATAATTTGGGGAAAATCGGGCATAGGTTCCCCGTCTCAACCAAATTCTCTTAAAATTAGGCTAAGTCTAAAACACAGTTGAAATATTCTAAGTTAATGTTCATATTATGAATTTTTTCTAAGTTAAACTCTTCAAGCAAATAAAGTTCAAATTTGTGTAGTAAAAATTTCTTCCAAAGATACTACGTTTTGCAATTCCACTGTTATAAAATAATAAAAGTTCACTCACGGTTTGAATCCGGTACTGATCACCTGATTACGTAATTATTTCACTAATCACTTTCTTCGTAATGACGTTGCGTTCTGCACGTCAACACCTCCCGTCACCCTTGCTGCCGATCCCTGACGATGACGTCACCCGGCACCGTCTGCAATAGCGCGCTGCTACTGCTGCTTGCTGCTTCTTCCAGTGCCTTAGCCAGTTTGCGCAAGCGATCCACTTGCCCAGCCAGTAGTGTATCACAAAAATCCAGACAAATAATCCAGCTCGAAGGACCAAAATGAACAACAATTCACTATCCCGCACTGTTTCTGCAGCACTCGCGATCGTAACAGGGGTGATGATATACCAGTAAAACCACAACACTGTGTTATAACTGTATATTGAGTACTTACTAAATTACAATCATCGCGAACCTAGTCAAATCGTGAGCAGAATCTTATCATCGCGATTCAGAAAACGCCGCTCACCTAACAACGCCATCTATCGGCTTAAAACTAAACAATATTTCCAACACATATCATCACAAATGAATTACTGCTGGTTGCGAGAGCACAGATCATAGCAGAAGGTGTTCTGTTGCGAGACCATTTTTCTCAGAAACGCGCCGTGGAGGTATGATACTGAAATTAATACCAACTTGGTACCTACTCAAGTCTGCTACTCCAAGCAGCAGTAAAAAATAAAACTTCTAAGTCTACATGATCTAAAGATAAGGTTTAGGCCGTTTATGCTACGTTTAGGTGAATATTTTGACACTCGCGAAGAAATAAAAACCTATAGGGTGTTTCCCATCGACCTAGAATCCAGTAATTTGGCATGAAGCAAGGTCTCATAGCACAAGTATAGAAAAAAATCTGAAAAGTGTAAATTTGTAGTTACGTCGCGTCACGTCATAAACTTTTTTGCAAATCAGAAAAATCTTCGATATTCGATTCGGAAATTGAAATTTACATAAGTAAATTTGTACGGAACCCTAAGTCCGTGAGTCCGACTCACACTTGCCCGGTTCTTTTTTCTATTTCTTCTTAGTAAAAATTAGCGAATTACAAAAGTCTTCCTTCCTAAAATTCTACCCGATCCGTACCTCGCGTAGTGGAACACAATGGTTAAGATAATAGGTACTTTGACGGAAACGTTGTTTTCGCACAGAAATGATGGCGCATCACGGAGCAATATATTCGTAGCCGCCACGTCCACGCTCCCGCGGGAGCGAGCTGCGCGTTCGGAGTGGTCCGAGCGGAGCGGTCCGAGCGGAGCGAGCGAAGCGTACTCGAGCGGCAGAGCTCGCATAATCATACTCGCTAATAATTATTTGAGTTGTGCCAACTTTAACGGCATTTACATAGATTTTCATATTATGGCAAAACTATCGAACCAATATTGAATGTATATCTGTGTTGTGTGAGCATGTTGTGTACACTTCCGCTCTCCAGTATCGTCAACAAATAACTACGTAATTTCTGTAAAGTTTTGATGTGTAACTGTGTTAAATGTTATCTTATTCAATATTACCCACATTGGTAGTTTTGTTTGTTAAGTATCAATCTTTGCCGCTGACGAAGTTATGAAAATAATTTTAAACACAATACTTACAAAACTATAAACATTTACAATTAGAATACAACTTAGAATCTTATAATCCCTCAAAATTTTATATGAAAACGATTTCACAATAAATTACAGAAACTGAAAAAACACATTTTACAACAGCTTTCAAGAGTTTAAATGCCGTTGTAGATGAAAGATGGCTTAAAATTATTTCTAATAAATAATACGAAAATGGATAAGATAATAAAAAAACTGCTTTTGAAATTACACATGAAATCTGAAACTTTCACAAAGAGAAAAGATGTGATAGTATTGTCGACCAGTCGGCATCATTAGCCGCAGATGAGCTTTATTGCTTGAGTTGGCAGCGAACGGGCCAGACAGTTCTAGAATTCAAAACTATGCCCCAGTAGCCCACCTACCAAGGCACCACGCGTCAAACTTACCAAAGGCTGGAGAGATTATACTTTTACTAGCCAATAATTTTTTCGATCTAAATACAGACTTAAAAGCAAATATATTGTGTGCAACCAAAGACAACACGCTCTGGCGTTTATTTTATATTAAAAATAGACGCGTCGACTTGACTTCCGTCTTTGTATTTTTTTTGATTATTAATAATATTTTGCTCGACCCATGAATCGAACCCAAGACGGTTTGTTCAACCAACAGTAGTGCTCGCGACCTAGAGGTCGCAGCTGCTTCAAAATTGTCTCGTTGTTCTAATGACCCACGAGGCAATTTTGAGGCAGCCACAACTGAAATGTACAGAAAAGATATACTTAGCAGCTGATGAAACCATGACAATTACAATCTGTATATAAAAAAGAAAAAGTCCTGACTCACTCACTGATTCCAAACCCTTAGACCTAGATCGCTGAAATTGTACATAGGTTCTTTTATGACGTATAAAATGAATAAGAAAAGATTTCCAAAATTTACCTCCTAAGGAGATGAACTGTTTCATCTCCTTAGGAGGTAAATTTTGAAAATCTTCTTCAAATTTCAGGGTTCAAATTTTATATCGACGCTTGAAAGGCAAAAATTACTAAGCGACATTTAGTAAACTGTTTTACAGGAGAGTGATTTAAAGTTAAAATTTTTAGAAAAAAAATTGATAAAAATGACGAAATAGTCGGATTAAGATACTATTAACAACATGTTTATAGTATTTAAGCTGTTGATCCCCGCATTAACGCCGGCGTTCACGCGCCATTGTCTTACTATTGTGTCTCTAATTACGCACTCAAAAGGTTAAATCCGACTTTTTTAACAAGTGTTAGTTTTTTTCTAAATTTTTTTTGCCTTTCAAGGTCGTTTTAGAGAAATCTACTTTCATGCGGGTGAAGTTGCGGGCAGAAACTAGTCAGATTATATAAATGTAAACATAGGTAAGGTGTAATCACACTCACATGTGACATGAATCTCTAGTTTGGCACTCATGACATGCACGGCGGCTGCGGGCGACGTGTGCGGCGCGGGGGGTGCGGAGGGGGCGGCGGTGCGCGCGGGCGGCGCGGGGGGCGCGGGCGCTGAACGCGCGGGCGTCCTCTGGCGCGCCTCGCACTGCAGCGTGGCGTTGTGCAGCTCGCGCGCCGCCGTCACCACCGCGTGCGATACCGACACCCCTTCTAAACATAACCATATCGCATTCATCGTCAAACTACAGGATCCCGTAGCTGAACTTATGAAAACATCAGCTACTAAGTAATAAAGTTCATATTCGCATGAAACAATAATAACATAAATTTAAAAAAAAAACATTTGGTCCATATCCCTCTTAGCATGCCATTTTACTCCATCCTCGGTTACCTGCGAAGATTATTGCTTGACCCAGGAAAAGAGGAGGTCTAACTCCTTCGACCTCTTCTCTCCTTCTTTTCTTGCCAATTTACTGTTATCACTCAACAATGTTGATATTTTTGAATTCAGAATTTGAATCGATCACTGATAACGAAAATACAAAACAGATAGTGGCAATCAAAATCTTAAGATTAAATAAAAACAAATTTCATTTGAACGGCTCAAGGTCTAAAACTAGAGTAAACTCAAACTCGTAGCATCAGTCAATGTGGCACAGCTTAGAGGAGGCCTATGTCTGACAATGAATAGGGATCTCATAAAGGAAATGATGATAATGATGAATAAGAAATTTAAATGGTATGTGCAAACAATGTGCCTACTTACCGATGGAGTAGTTGGTATGATGTATCCTAAGGTAGGGCCGGTGGTCGAGCGCCGGCTCCAGCGCCAGCAGCCGCCACGACAGCTCGGGGGGAGGCACGCCGCCTGCACAACAATGTGGTTGTAGTCGTGGCTGTGCTCGCTGCGCGCTGCGGGCGGGCCTTTGACGTCTCAATAGGCATTCAAATCGCTTAGACTTGTCACAATTTCTACATCCCGCAGCTGCATGAGGCACCGTCTCAGTTAAGCTATAAATATTAACAATGCGTTCCAAATAATAATATGATCGATTTCCATGTTGCGACGTCACGTCATACTATCAAATCGAAAAATTATTATGGTGAGCAAAACAAGAAATTTTTAAAATTCTATTTATTTGAGAACTGTGAACGAAAAAACTTTAATCAGAATCCAGTTCTTCAATTTTGCTCATCTCTGAGTTCTTCAATTTTGCCCAATTTCTTGCAATTTGACAGTATGACGTGACGTCACAACATGGCAATCGATCCTATTCTTATTTGGAACGCATTGTATGGCAAAACGACTGTGGTTTTAGTTCCACTTTGTAGAGTACCGTCTCTGCCAGCCATACATGATAGTTTCTTTCTATAGTTTGGTTTGCAATATACCTATCTGTAATACCTATTCATTTATCGATGCGTGTTGCTTATATTGTTGAAGAACAGCAGCATAAATAACTTTTTAACACAATGCACAACAAGGATATTTTTATATGCTATGGCTATGACATGTTTGTGTCAATCTAGCAATTTGTTCTACAAGTTATTTAGCTATAAGGACATGTTTCAATAAAAAGAAAAGTAATATGTAATGTGTACTGGCTTACCTTCAGCAACGCAGCGCACTTCTAGCTCAGTCTTGTCTCTGACGGGCACCCACGTGTTGCCGGCGTCCAGGCGCCTGCCGTCTACTGCCAGGTACACTGATCGTACCGGCTCTGCACAACGAAACAATTGTTAAGGCTTACCCTCATATTATTACCTTAATTGAAAAACACAAAGACAAAAAAATAATAACTTTCTCACCGTATATCAGCAGCTTGGTCGGCTTCCCTGACACAGTCTTCCCGTTATGATCGGTATACGTGCACCGCCAGGCCGCAGCGTCCCCTCGGGTGGCCCGGCCCACCACTACCGCGCCCCCCTCGCGCCATACACCCTCGCCGCCTGGCGCCGCGCCGCCGCCCCGGGCCGAACTTAGCTCGCCGTCCTTGTACCAGCGCACATCGCTAGAGTTGCTCACATCGCACTCGATGCGAGCGCGCGCGTGCGCCTCTACTAGCAGCTCGCGGTCGTACTTTGGGACCTAAACCAGTAAATAATAATTTAGCCAGTTCAATTACTTACCTAACCAGCTATGTAAGTGGAACAATTCAAAGATAGTGACACTGCAAGTGCAAGGTCCTCGGCCCGCTAATAGCAGCAGTGTTTCACAAACGCAGTCTAGCCTATTCTTTATTACGATCAAGATGCTATTTGCGCTTGCACCTACGAACAAAGAGCATATAATAGAAGCTGTATAGGTACACGAGCTTCGTGAGTCCTCGAATCCACTGCAGTACCGGGGTAGCCTTATCAGCACCCTGAATGTGTTGCTGTACAATCGTGATCGTTTCAGAGAGTGCGTAGCAACTAAGTTAGTCATTCCAAATGTGAAACATCACCATCAATCTTGCATTGGTCGATAACGTCATTCATCGCTCAAGGTTGGTCTTTCATCGCCCGAGGTTGCTCATTTATCGTTCGAGATAGATTATTCATCGCTCAAAGTCGGTTATACATCGCTCGAGGTCAGCCATTTATCGCTCATGCATCGCTCGAGGTCGTTTATTCAACGACGAATGACTTCATTCATCGCTGGAGGTCGGTCATTCATCTCTCTCGAGATTCATATCTCGAGGCCAGTTTTTCATCGATCGAGGTTGATCATTCATGGTTCAAGGTCGGTTATTCATCGATAGATGGCATCATTTATCGCTAGAGGTCGGTTATTAGTTGATCGAAGTCAATATTCAAGATTCTTTAACAGTATTCAATGAAGTATGAACATAACAGAGCATGCTTCGAAATAACCAATCTAGTTACACCGTGCCACAAGCAACAGCAAAATAATAAAAATAATGATGCTAAAGCATCTATTACTAGTTAAGCTCCATGTAACATATTCTTCAGTGTGTACAAAAGTATTCACTGCGACCCTTCAAGATAAGAATGAAGTCGTACGAGACGTAACTCAGCCCGAGTCCTGACAAACAACGGTCCCGCTCCTAATAGAAAACGGAAATTGTTTGTATTTCAGACAATGAGAGCTTCCGCGACGCTCATGTCAATAGATTAATACTGAAACGGGAACGAGCTCCTTTCTTTGAGTACATCAGCGACTGAATAATGAATCTGCTCAAGTACATAATGTATACAATAATACTGTTAGGTTTCCGTAACCAAAAGGTAAACACAGGACCCTATTATTAAACGTATGTAGTCTGACTGTTTCTCAAGCCATTCATGTAGTAAACATAGATAATATATTATATTCACGAGGTTAAAATTCAGAACTGTGATATCTGTAGTGATAATACCTACGTTAACAACAAGCCTGAACCAATAACAATCTGAGTGTCAAAACATTGCCAAGAAACATAAATCCAACAAAATTAAATCTTTGCAAGAAAAACAACCGAATTCGTAAGAAAAACAAAGTAACACCAATAAATAACGAGATTAAAAATTAAAACGTTAGCAAATAGTGCGCAGCTGTGAGACAATCAGCGCGGATGTAAATCAGGCACAAGTACATAGTCACACAGCCGGCTGGAGAGGAGGGCTTCGCACTAATTACGTTATAACTCCTAACGAAGTCCGGCCGGGGAAGCAAGAAATAAGAAAAATAACAAACTTACATATAACGACGCGGAATTATTTACTGAACACGGAAATAAGGGAAACTAGGCACGTCTCAGTGAACCTGCTGACTACGGTGCTACTGTTACGACTGCTTACGAATTGTTTTAATATGGTTTCGTCACTGAATTGTTTGAAAGATGTGAAGATGTGAAACCATGATAGTGAGCGAGCTAAGGGCTGATAGAGAAGAACAAGACATGCTGCACCAACTATTTAAAGCTAGGAATGGAATCAACAGAAAAGATGAGCATCTGAATTAGAACCTTCACCTTATGAACGGTATTCTTGGTGAGCATGCGCTTCAGGAAATATTCACGAATTATTTTGATTTGCAAATATCCTTCGTGATAGTCATTGTAACGCCAATATTCGCAAAACTGTGTCCACCGCTCGTTCCACCAATGGAATTTACTTTTTATTTAATTTACGTCCTGGACCTTTAGGCCATAGATTGTAAGATAATATAACATTAGCAGCTATAATGATTTTCAGAAATGTTCTGCATATCAAGGGCTCAAGTGGAAAACTCAAAACTTTCCGGACTATTGCCAATCACTAGATATTTCTGATAGTGTGCTACTTTATCAATATGACGTTAGTTGAACAAGGTCCTAAGTATATTTGAGTTTCTGTAAGGTAACTACCTGGAGCACGGGCTGCGGCTGCGGCTGGTCGTGCTGCGGCTTGCGCGGCTGCTGCGCCGCGGGGCGGATGACGAAGGTGTCGAGGCGCGAGGAGGCACGCGGGCCGGGCGCCGCGCCTGCGTCGCCGATGGCGTCCCGTACGGCGCCGCGGATGTTAAGGATCGTGTCGCCCGTCTTCACGCGACGCTCCGGGACTGCTGACTGGAAGGTGATAAAACAAGTAGAACAAGGACCTTGGCATATTTATTATTATTATTATAGCTAGCCCATATTGACCCATTGCTGGGTAAAGGCCTCCTGTCATACAAATACTACTACTATTTGAAGGGCCTGTGGCAGACAAGCTATTCAGTAAGGACGTAAATGATAACGTTGTAAATATTGTAATCTCTCTTGAGAGCCATGCATACGGATTAGCATTCTGTTTGTTAATTATTATATTGTGTTGTGAGATAATAATAAATTTGAAACAATTATGATGTGCAAACGGTGTTAATTAAATACAATTTTCCCCATCAGCAGAACAGACAAAATAGTTAAGCTATCACTTTGAAACAATTTGATAACAAGGCAAGCATTTTTATTATGTTTATAGTTCTTCAACGTTTTCTCACTTTAGGCGCTCTCTCCCAATCCTGAGCGCTGCTGCGCTTGGTCCGTGCATCGCTCGCGTGTTCCGTCGCGTCGGTCGCGCGCGTCGTGTCGGTGATGTCGGTCGCGTCGCTCAGCACGGGGTACAGCTTGGCGTCGCGCACGGCGTCGGCGGCGTCTGCTGGCGCCGGTGGGTCGGGGGGGGCGCGCTCCGAGCTCGACCATGACGCGCGCACGATGGGGAAGCCTGCACAACAAACATCAACATTTGAACACTCTTTTGGGACAATATTTAAATGGCATACCATATTTCCTTGTTTCTGTCGTTGGATTATTACAAACACCACAGGATTTTATTAAACCTCGATTAGGTTCTAAACTACAGATATATTGTGAACAGATTATCTTCATACATCTATGTGGGATGGAGAAAATAAAACCGTGCCCGTTTATCCGGTTATTCCTCTTATGCTCTAGTCATCCTATATAGTTCAAATAAACTTTACATTAAAGGTACGTTATTCTTTTTTCAAAATTAGGTACTGGTTTCTTTGTGTTTTGTATTTTCTGTAATAAAAAGACCTATTATTTCAGTGAAATCGTCTTGAGAAGCATGTACTTAATGCGCATAGTCCCTTGAACATCTGGCCGGAGTTAAATGCACATACACTCGTTCTGCCACCTGCGCCCACATAGAGCCCCGCTGAACATTAAAACCATTTTCTTTGCGAAATATTGATTAATTTACATATGCTATGTACATTCTGAAGAACACTTAATAAGCAATTTTTTTCAGCACTGCTCGGGAGCTAGGTCCTGAACCATCCGACCCTCACCCGCCGCGCGACACACACGCGACACAGGTCCGCTCAGTGACGCGGCGGCGACAAACCATCAATACAGCGCAACTATCATTAAGTAAAATGGCTGTGGAACATTCGGAGAGGACGAAATTACATGCGTCTCATTTTTATGATTTTGCTACGGTACCCTATAAAGCGGTGAGAAAAGAATTTGATCAAGTAATTTAGAAGGAATTAACAGCAAGTTGGTAAAGTTTCAGTTTAATGGGAGTGGCTTGAGAGGAGGAGGACATGTACAGCATATTGCAGTAATACGTTGCGTTATGGCACAATAAACAGCTGTTGGAGAGATGCGACCCCGTTCAATGTTCATAGTGGACATTAATTCGAGACGTCCCTGCACTGAATAAAAGAAGAAATAGAACTATTTTATGATATTTTGAACACAAAAGTATTGATGGTTTACTTCAGGGGTAACTCAACGTATTCCCGCGGTACGTCATAGTGCATTATATACAAGGCATCCATTAAGTCTGCCGTTGTACTTTTTGTTACATAAAGATTAAATAAATTAATAACAAAGCATTTTTTTAAACTGCTAATCGTAAACATGGATTTTCTCGAAACACATTATAATAGTATGTGCCCGACCCAGTTCTCGAAAATGACCATGTCACGTTGTACTGGGATCGGTCTATAAGCCGGATATAGTTTTGATATTCCGATTAGCGCGCCGTGCAATTATAGTCGACGTCACCATCCCGCATGACGAGAATCTAGTGAAAGCTGAGAAAGAGAAACAAATCAAATATCTTGACTTAGCACACGAGGTTGTCGACATGTGGAATGTAGACTCGGCTGTCATTGTGCCGATTGTCGTGACCGCCAATGGCCCTATAGCCAAAAGCTTCGACGACCATCTGTCGAAGCTGTCGCTGCGCGGTTGGATCAAGGGCAGTACTCCTTGATACGGCTCGCATTGTGAGGAGATTCTTGTCTCTGGAGCCCTAACCACCGGTAGCTTAGACCCTGCTCCCGACACCGGCGGACTACTATTTTTATATTTTTATTATTTTTTATTATTTAATTGTTAGAAATATTTAAAAATGTAAACAGTATGTCAAGAAATCAAATAAAGGAAATAATAATAATTTATTTAAGTACTTTTACAAAGAAACACATAAAACAAACTTATGAATACTTAGTAGTACTAATTTCTAAAAACATTGGCTTAATTACCTAATTATATAAAAACTAGTTCAATTTACACATGTTTATATTGACCTATTAATGGTGTATTAGTACTGTCATTACAACTTGTAGCAACTTGCCTGAGCTAGGTTAACAAAAACCTGCGTTTCAGGCCATCACTAGACTAAGCGATCTGTTTATTTTGGTCCACATTTAATGGGTTTTATAAAAACCAAATCTTTCCTTCTCTTGTCTGAAGGTACTGGCTTGTAAGTGACTTCAACATGCTGATGTAATACGATGTACAGTATAAATAATTGGCGTACTGTTAGTACCTCACATGCAATGTAAAGCTGATGTTTAAGGAATCTAAAAGGCCCTTAGAATTGCTCTTTGAGCGCGTTCTAGAGTCAGCAGAATTATCTTTGCAGCACCACCCCATGCAGTTATGCTGTAGGTAAGAACAGATTGGCACAAAGCCAAATATACCTGATTAATTATTTTAAAGTCGGCAGTGTGGCGTAAGTTCTTAAAAATATATATTAATTTACGAACTTGAGTACATAGCAAATCAATATGTTTACGGTTCAGATCTGTGTCAATCGTAATTCCTAAATATTTCATATGATCGGTTTTAGCTAGAGTATGACACGTTTGTCGTCCATTGGTTTCCGTTTAGACAATGTTTTAATTTTTAACCTGGTCAGTGGTCAGTATCAGGTCTATTAGTTGAAAACAGGTCACAGTGTGATTGATGTTCAGCCAGAATACGTCAAATTAAACCCCTTTCCTTTTTTGAGGTTTTTTTTTTTTTTAGGTGTGAAAATCATATCCCGCTCTTGAGCGGAGCGGAAAGTAGTGTCAGACTTTTACTGACTAAAAACCCACTTCTGTTCCTTCTTTGCCTTCGTCCCAGGGCCCCGGGTTTCGCTTTCACACTACCCGTGGCCCCAGTAGGCTTCGACCCTGTTGGGCCCCTACGATTGGCTGACATCTCCCTGAGGCGCGCGTGGAACAATACGCGCCGTCGACGACTTGGCCTCGGTCCGGACGGATACCGGACGATCGGACGTCGAGCCACCCATTGCTCGCCGTCCGCAAGCCCTCGCCTACGGTGGCCGGAAATCGGGATCGGAATCGGGATCGGGTGAGGACCGTTGCCGTTGCCTCACGCGATCGGCCGCCTCCTTTGCTAGCATTACTGCTTCGCAGAAGGAGGCGACCGCCTGCCACTCCTCCTCGCTCCGGACCATGGCCTGTACCAAGGCCCGGCGCGAGAGATCGCCGCCGCCGATCGCCCCCACGAGGACACGGCGTTGCTCTGCCCAAGCGGGGCACACCTCCACCGTGTGCTCCACCGTGTCCTCCGGGCGGTCCACACAGTGGCGACATCCGGGCGTCGCTTCCGCACGAATCCGGTACAGGAACTTCCCGAACTTACCGTGTTCGGTGAGAACCTGCGTCATGCGGAAGGTGAGGACGCCGTGAGGTCTTTCCAACCACGCCTCAAAGAGGGGACTTACCGCCATAATTGTGGCGTGCCCATCCTTTTTTGAGGTGGGAAATTATCAAATGACTTCTCCCATTGTAGGGTGGAGCGAGAGGGCATGTAAGACCTTAACTGACTAAAACCATCTGTGGTCCTTCAGTTGCCCTTTGGTTTGCCGGGCCACGGTAATTCTTGCAAAAATTTTCGCGGCCCTTGCCGGGGTTGATGCATGCCCATGCATCAACCCTACTGGGCTCTTTCGTTTTTTACCAGTAACCAGAGTAACCCATTTTGCATAGATGCAAAGTGTCCGATTGACGCAATCATAGTATACTTCTAAGCAAGCATCATCGCTTACGTACTACCAAGTGAGAAAGTGGCCAAACGTGAGCCTATCAATAAGAACAGCATTCCTGATGCAAAGGATTCGGGGGAACACCCACAGCATTTTGATAGTGATAAGCCCGATTATGATATTTTATTCTATTTATTTTATTGAGTAATGTTACTAACATAGTTTTGTAAGTGATACTAACATAATATCTGATATAAATAATGATAAAAATGAGGCTCGCGTTAGGCGAATGAATCAAGGGCTTGATTCAGAAAGCGATATTCCTGGACATGGCTCGTGTTGTTAGGAGGTTCCTTTCTCTGGAGCCCTGACCGCCGGTAGCTTGGACTCTGTTCTCGATACCGCTGGGACACTATTTTTAATATTTTTAAATGTTTTATTTTTATTTATTTATTTAATCTTTATGCACACAAGAGTACAGAGGCACACTTAATGCCTTAAGGCATTTTCTACCAGTCAACCTTTGGGTAATGCAGAGACAAATTGTGGTAGTTGCAATATTAAGCATTACATATTAAATCCTTTAATTTTTTTTTATTCTTGATAGGTTCGCGCTTGACCACTATCTCACCTGATGGAAAGCGATGATGCGGTTGACGATAGAGCGCGCTTACCTAGAAGTAACCTATTCATAAGCATAAGCATAAGCATAATCAGCCTTTTAATGTTCCTACTGCTGGGACTCAGGCCTCCTCTCTAGGAGAGGGAATGGGCAGTAATCCACCACGCGGGCCCAGTGCGGATTGGTGAATGTCACATGTCTTCGAATTTTTGGTTCTAGGACATGACGGTTTCCTCACGATGTTTTCCTTCACCGTTTTGAGAGCAGTGGTGATGAAATAAATTACACAAAGTAATGCGCCTGGCTGGGTTTGAACCGGCGACCTACAACACGTAAGTCGGGGCCGTTACCACTCGGCCACCACTGCTCTCAGTCGGGGCCGTTAACACTCGGCCACCACTGCTCTCACCTAAACCTATTCACTCTTGACTTAAAGATTCCCGGGTTGTAGCCATCAGGAAACACAGATTCCGGCAAGGAATTCCACTCCTTAGCTGTACGCACTATGAATGTGTTCCCAAAACGTTTTGTGCGTATAGGTGGGATGTCCACCATGTACCGGTGGTGCATTGCCGTACGCCTGGTGGTCCGATGATGGAACGGGCTAGGCGGAATTAGGTTACCTATGCAATTCCGACGCACACTCCCCGAAATGCAACCGGTAGAAAATCGACAGGCTAGCAACTCGGCGTGGATGCTCAAGACTTTGAAACCTCGACTCAACGAGTGCATCATTGCCAATGATCCTCCTGGCTCGCCTCTCAATTGCCTCAAGTGCATAAAGTTGATATCGGGCAGATCCATCCCAAAGATGAGAGCAGTACTCCATACACGATCGAACTTGCGTTTGAGCAGCTGCCGGCGTGAAGTACCATCTGACTTTCGTGAGGATTCCCAGCTTTTTTGCTGCCAGTTGAGCCTTTGCTTCGATGTATGGCCCAAAGTTGAGTGTTGACGTCAGCGTAACACCAAGGAGATCGGCACGGTTACGCCCCGGAAAGTTGGAGCAGGGCTGAATTGGCTCCTTTTAGCGGAAAATAGACACGCCTGGGTTTTAGCAGCATTGAACTTGACCAAATTGGCATCGCCCCATTCAGAGACTGCCTCCAAGGACAAGTTCAAGCGCTCGACCATAGCCTCTCGGAGAGACTGGATCTGTGACCCACTAGCCTGCGCGCTGGATATGTAACTCTCAGCAACAGTGCTGTCGTCTGCATACCCAAAGGTTCTGGGCTTAAGCAGATCATTTATGTGCAGCAAGAACAACGTTGCCGAGAGCACTGACCCCTGAGGAACCCCGGCATTAATAGCCATTTGACCGGACGAGCAATCATCGATGACCACTCTGATGGACCGGTCACTCAGGAAATCTGCAATCCAAGCACACAAACCAGCAGGTAAACCGAAAGAAGGAAGCTTACTAATAAGGCTTTCGTGCCAGACCCTATCGAAAGCCTTCGAGATATCGAGGGAAACGGCAAGCGCTTCCCCGTGTTTTTCGATGGCCTCACTCCAGATGTGGATGGCATACGCTAGAAGACCACCAGTTGACCGATTTTGGCGAAAGCCGTATTGTCGGTCACTTAGGATATCATTAGCTTCTAGGTATGCCAGGAGCTTAGTGTTGAGTACACGTTCCATAGTCTTACAGAGAATAGACGTTACTGAGATTGGCCTGTAGTTAGCTGGGTCAGCACGACTACCCTTTTTGGGCACGGGCTGTACGTTAGCTTGCAATCGGCACTTTTCCAGCCTCAAATGAAAGCCTAAATAGGCGTGTCAGGATCGGAGACAGTTCAGGCGCACACGTTCACAGAACAATTGCCGGTATTCCGTCTGGACCGCTAGCCTTGTTCATGTCAAGGTTACGCAGCACCCTACGGACGTCCTTCTGATGGTTGCGAATATCCGACATACTCGTCTCGCAACCATCAGGATTAACAGGGGGCCGCGCGTCACCAGAATCTAGACGCGAAGATTCCGCGAAGAGTGACGCAAACAAATATACCTTCTCCTCAGCGGTATGGGCCAGCGACCCGTAGTTTTTCAGCATTGGCGGTAGTGAGGGACGGCAGAAGTTCAATTCAACCGACTTAGCCAGGGACCAAAACGCCTTACTACCAGCAGGGTATGATGCGAGTTTGTTCCCGATTCCGGTAATGTGGTCAAACCGAGACCTCCGCATCACCTTCTTGCAAGACTTGGCAGCTCTGTTGAAGGCTCTCTTCTTCTGACTTACGTCATTCGCCTTATGCATACGAGCGTCGGCCCATGCCCAGTATGCCGTGTGCTTAAGCGCGTTAGCGCGATCACACTCCGCAGCAAACCAAGGGCGAGCCTGGTCAGACATTGTTACGTCAGAAAATGGAATGTAGTACTCCATGCCCCGCCGCAACACATCTGTCACAGCATCTGCGCACGACGTTGGATCATCCGAAGAAAATCAAGTAGGCTGCCAAGGATAACATGCGAAGAAATATCGCATGCCATCCCAATCTGCTGACCTATATCGCCAAACCCGCCTGGTGCCTCTAGGGCAGGGATCGGACGGAGAGTACATCTGATACAGATTTCACCAGACAGTGGTCGGAACTACCTAACGGTGATGATATCGACACTGAATAGCGGTCTGGATTTGTTGTCAGCAGAAGGTCCAAGCAGTTGGCCTCGTGCGAATCAACATCCAGCACCCTCGTAGTTCCCTGGACCAGCTGGGTGAGATTTAACGCTAGCGCAAGCTTTCGCGTCTCTCGATCAGCATGGTCTGTGCACCGGTATGGGAAAAGTCACTCGTGATGGTGGGCATTAAAATTCCGCAGTAACACCAGTTGTGCGGAAGGGTACCTCTGCTGAGCCGCATCCGCCGCCTCACTAAGGTACTGTGTGAGCCTGGTCGTCTCCTGATCACCACTGTGCGAACGGTAGACACAAGCATAGATAATTTTATCCATGCCTGTGTCCACCAGAGCCCAAAGCGTAGAGAACCTGGAATCTTCAAGGTTGCAGAGACGCCGATAGCAGATGTCGTCCCTGGCGTACAAACACACACCAGCGTGTGGTTTAAAATTGTGTTGTAGGGTAAACCCTGGGTAAGACAGGTACGACACGTCTGACGGACTTCTTATCTGCGTCTCCGAAAGAAAAAAGAGGGAAGGTTTTTCAGTCTCCAGGTGATGATGGACTGCTGCGAGATTTGAGTGCAGACCTCTAATATTGCTGAGGTGCACTTTAAGTGAGAGGGAGTGCAGCCGCTGTTTAACTTTTCTCTTTTTCAACCTTGGCATATTGAGAGTGAGGTAGGAGAGGAGAAGGAAGTGAAATGGAGTCCCATACTGCTAACCTTCAGTCACGCACTGGCAGGACAGCATCATTGGGGCACTAGTCTGGAGACTGCGGGGACGCCCGAGCCCCCCCGGAAATGACCTTCGGGCCCACTCATCTGGTCGCCAACCAGCACGATTGCACCATCGTGATTCCGGGATTTTTCGTCAGTTGGCGGGGTAGCCTTTCATGTGTGGCTAGCATATTACTTGGGCCCCCAACTAACTGCGGTCGGCCAGCGGTGCACCGTGCCTCGGATCCCGCTACCCTCCACGACTAGTCTCCCGATACGTCAATACCAGCGCGGGTCCGGCTGGTCTGCATATATTAGAACCGCCACTTCGACCCAACTCCTCTAAATTGGCTACACTGGGCACCGTACCGGAACACGGCTTTTGGCCGTTTGGCGGTACGTCTTTGCCCAGTGGGTGGTCACAAGCCGTCGGTCGAAACCTACCACCAGGTAATGTCACCTGATTAGCACCACCCGGAGACCACGTGTAGGGCCTATCTATGGGTATTCTCCTACGGACGCGGGTGACTCAGCCCCCAATATCCTTTATACAAATACATACCTATAAATACAATATATATAATAATAATAAATCTTTATTGCAGACAATTACATCCATATTTTACAAATTATACGAATATTAAAAAACTGAACAATTTGGGTACGAATAAATGTTGTCAGGATGTTTGAGTCCTGTTTATTAGCAATGACCTGTAGGATGCTGTTAGTGCTACCCCGGACTCTGCTTAGTAAAGAAGTGAGCCGCTTGCGCACGATGGCATGGAAGCCATCTACCCTGGCCTCCGCAAACATACCGGAAGCACTACAAAACCTGGGTAACCCCAAAAACATCCTAAATCCATTGTTATATTGGACACGTAGGGCATTGAGCGATCGCTGCGTATAATTGAACCACAGGCCGCACGTGTAGAACGTCTGACAGTAAGCTCTAAATAGCGTGACTTTAACCTGATCACTACAACGCGCAAACCTGCGGGCCAGCATATTACTTCGGTTCGCCAATGCCCTACGTTCCCTTTCTATATCGACATGATCGTCAAGGCCCTCAGTAACGCAGTGGCCGAGGTATTTAAATTGTTGTACCCGCTTCAGTTCAGTACCGTTAAGTTTAATTGCAGGCACATATGACGGACCCTTACCGGAGGCCTTGAAAACTATGTACTCACTTTTCTTGCAATTATATATTAAACCATATGGCTATACGTTTCACATATGGCTAACAACTGTCTCATTGCGCTTACAGTCGGGGTCAGCAGCACCATGTCGTCTGCGTAACTAAAGTTGTTCCTACAAACATTGTCGACCCAGCATCCAACTCGAGCGCTGCTGAGCCCAACTATAAGCTCGTTCACGTACAAGTTGAAGAGCTTGGGAGAACTCAAACCACCCTGTCTCACTCCGCACTCCAACCTGTACATGTCTGAAAAGCTGTTTGCCCACCTAACATAATTTTTCTAGTTTTGGTACCAGAAATGAAAAATCCGTTGCACCTGCGTATGCACGCCAGTCTTCTTGAGTTTCTCCCATAATACGTCATAAGACACAAGGTCAAATGCTTTGGAAAGGTCAAGAAAGCAAGCATACACAGGTGTACTTCTTTCCGTATAGTATTGAACAGTGTGCTTAAGACTCAGAATTGCGCTTTCAGTAGAAAGTCCAGCGCGAAAACCAAACTGCGCGTCGTGTATGTTAAGGTGTTTGTCAAGTTCTGAATCAAGCACACTGTCCAACACCTTAGCCACCACTGTAGCCAAGGATATTGGCCGGTAATTATTCATGTCGGACAAATCGCCAGTTTTGTTTTTCACGATAGGTACAACAACCGTCTTCATAAGGTCCATGGGCAGGAATGAGTGATTCAGACATAAAGTGAAGAACATCGCGAGTACGCGTGGCAAATGGACGCCAGCGTACTTCAAATGCTTGATACTGAGCCCATCATGACCCGGCGACTTGCCCCTAGACATACTATTCACAATTTGGCGCACTTGTTTAGCTGACACATTATACAAGTCACCGGTCATGGTAGACCCAGGATCTCCACATGACGGACCTAGCGGCAACTTCGTAGTAAAATGTTCTCTAAACAGTTCAGCTATATCTCTGCTATCACTCACACCTCCCACGCTCACAGGGAGACCAGACTTATGGTTCAGAGTATTTGTCGCTTTCCAGAAGTCACTAAATTTTTTTGAGGCTCGAAATTCTGAAATTATTTCCATTTTTAATCGATCTTTATTGTTTTGACACCATTTTAGTTTATTCTTAAATACTTTTCGACTTTCACACATTTCCTCATATACAGTACCAGATCGTGGCCTATCCTGAGAAACTCAGTTTATAAGCTTACTCCTGGCCTCCCTGTGTGCTTCACATACATGCTTATTCCAACCGGTCACATGCCTTTTCTTCCTATGTGAGTGAAACTGAGTTTCACACGAGCTAATTGCCGAGTCTGTAAGTATCGCTATTATATTCCTATACATTTTATCTAAGTTATGTTCATATAATATATCTATATTTACTCAAACTAGAATGAAGAAAAAAAAAAGAAGAATACACGAATATTTAAAAATATAATTTATATGTTATGTTACTGAATAAAAATAAAACGATAGTGCCGCTCTATGACATTGAGCCGCTTCACGCACTAATAGCCTATTCGCATGATGACGTAGATCTCTTTCGTCTTCGTATTTAACGATGCTTGTTTCTTTAGTATCCTTGCTGTTCTTATAACCTTTAAAAACAAAAGCTCTTTGTTACCCAAAGGTTAAAAGTCAAAACATTGTACGGTATAACAAGGTATATAACTAGGTGAGCATGGATATTGGTCGGTAAGTTTTTAAGACAATAATGCTTATTGTAAGGCGTGGCCAGATCCTTCAAACCCCAAAATTATGTTCTCAATTAGTATAATCCTTCAGGTTGGAACAGTCATCTGACTTTCTAATTGTAACTCTGTGTTATATGTAGCTTTACGGTAAGTTAGATGTCAGTGAAAGTGAATTCAAAAGAAGAAGAAGTAGTAGAGTAGGAGGTGAGGAGGTGAGGTGTAGGAGTTGAAGTGAATTTCAATGTCAATGAAGACGGCTCTCAGGTACAGGTCGATGGATACAAAGCTGTCGCCGATATTAATGACTGGCATTAATCCGATCCCAGCGCGCGACACGTGTCCGACACTCGTCCACCACACGGCCACACGCCGTGGATATAGGGGTAATAGTGTCAACATAGTTCGTTAATTAAACAAGTTTAGTTCGTGTTAGGGGGGCGGTGCGAGCGGAGCGTGTGATGAGCGAAATAATAGGATGCATTGATATGGACACACACGTCAACATGAACGCATTGTTCTTGTTTACATGTTTGATAATATACATGATTATACGTAACTTATGGAAGCGGTTAGGTTAGTGGTTAGGTTAGATTAGGAGTAGTTGCTGTTCAATTATATATTACACGTAAAAATATACTCATTCCTGAATGAAGTTATAGAAATTAATGAATAACTTAGCTAATTTACACACTACGTTAATTTATCTTCTTTTATATGACTGTTCAAGAATACCAGTTGTGATTTGAATAGCTGTACTACACACGATGGAAATAACGAACAATATATTTCTGTTCGTGTACTTGCGCCGACGCTAACATCGACCAATATTTACGATTCACAGCTCACTGACTCGATACTAACATGATATTTTTGATAGGGCTATGTGAAACAACACCGTTTATAGCCAGAATAAACGAAACCAGGACTAATATTAGAACCACGAGCTGACAAGCGCAGTGTTCTTCACTATACGTTTAGTTTATATATTAAGTGTTATGTAGGTCAACTAATTTACCTGCCTTAGACCCTACCACGAGCTTTTAGTGCAATCCATTTTAGGACCTGAACTGAACTGTTAAAGGTATGAAGCTGTATAGCTCCATCACTGTTTCACGCTCGCACGACTGACACGACATTGTAACACGTCTTGGTAAGGCCCCACACAGGTAAGGAACACATCTCTGTTGTGATTAGCTTCTCGTCTCACTAGGTGCAGCTGAATACTAGTATATTACATGGAGCTCGCAGCTCGCTGACTTCCATAACAATGCAACTCTAGGCAAGACTGATATCCGCTTTTATGACTTCTGACTATCTGTAACGACTGTCACACGTACTACTGAGCAGAGACCCAGCCGAGTGAGCTGAGGTGCTCACCACTCAACCACGAGCTCCTTCTGTGTTGTGCACGTGTGAGTGTGCAGTCTGTGAAAACCAATTCACAAACTGGAAAAAAACTGACCGTTTATTGAAAAAATGCGGGTAATTCCAACGCCGCGTTGCTAGCCTGTCGGATTTCTACCGGTTGCATTTCGCGGAGTGTGCGTCGGAATTGCATAACCTAATTCCACCTAGTCCGTTCCATCATCGGACCACCAGGCGTACGGCAATGCGCCACCGGTACATGGTGGACATCCCACCTATACGCACAAAACGTTTTGGGAACACATTCATTGTGCGTACAGCTGAGGAGTGGAATTCCTTGCCGGAATCTGTGTTTCCTGATGGTTACAACCCGGGAATCTCAAGTCAAGAATCGGAAGTCAAGAGTGAATAGGTTACTTCGTCGATCGCATCGTCGCTTTCCATCAGGTGAGATAGCGGTCAAGCGCGAACCTATCAAGAATAAAAAAAAATCGAGACGATAGCTAGTTAATTTGTTAAACAATTAATTTTCTTTATTTATTTATGTTTACAATATTTATTATTGTATATGTTGTAACAGTCCACCATCAGACGCTGCGTTCTCGCTTTGTTTAACATTTTATTAGTAAAAGTGGGTGTTTTAATATAAAGGGGTCGACAGATAAGCGCGCGTGATGCATGGCCGGCCGGGTTACGGATGGCGAGCGATTAATACAGGCGAGGCAGAGGGGGTATGGGCGAGGGGGGAGAGGAGGGAGGGAACAAAAACGAGTAATTATTCAGAACAAGCCGCAACACGGAAGCGCTCCGAAGCTATTCGACTCTATAATTTTTTGAAACAATGCGGAAAGGTGAACAATTTGTTTCGTGAAATAAAGAAGAGGTAATGGATTACGTCGTCACGGGGTTCGCGCCGTGCCGTGTGCCGAGTGGCGGCGTTTGATAACAATTGATGTATGAGACAGTTGTTGTGTTCGCGATAGCGCTTGGAAGTCTTTACGGAAATCCTTTAACTACAGTGCAAGTTATTGATCAAACTACGATTCCTTACAACCTAGTGAATATAAATAGGGTGGCTTATAGCGGTCCTTTGTATGTTATCCCTTGGATAAAATAATAGTTTGGCAAAAATCTATTGTTCAGAAGTTGTGATATTTCCGCTCTGTACTTTTATTCTATAAGCACAAGAATTAAATAAATAAATATTTTTCATGAATTTTGTAAATTTCTCCCGCTCTTGTGTTAAAACTATTCCACTGCATCAAGTCAAATTTGGTACAGAAGTAGTGTCGTCATGCCACTTGCATGCAACCACACATAATTGTGAGTATTACTAAACTGTACCATTTCTGTACTCATTCATTAGATTTTGAATAGATTTCTCAGAAATCTGGAGTTGTTTTCTAAAAGATCACTTATATTAACGGGCCACCCTGTATTACGTAGATTATTCATAAATTGGTTTGTTCCTGCGACTTTGTGGCCTATTTAAGTCCACAGATAAGTGGAGTAGTCTTCTTAAGATTACCAGACAAAGTTATATGTATAGGTAAACGAGTGAAGTTGTGCTCATCTAAACTTACAATGCTCACTACGTAGGTATAGATGCTGCTGTTGTACTGTTGTTTTTCTCTGCGTTCAGAAGCTGTTTCGTAATTGCTTTGCGGCTGCTAATGTAGTAACAAATGACGTAATGAACAAACTTGTTGGCTACAAACAACGTCCGTCAGTCGTTCGCTCCTGACGCGCCCCGCGGGACTCATCGCGCCGTGTTTACACGCCACGCGACAAGCTGCCGTGTACAGGTACGACCAGAAGGTGTACTGCCTCGTAATGCTTTATCACTGAATTCCCCAAAAAGGCAGGCACAGATATAACCGTTACCGTTATACCGTAAGTGGTGTGTTGTGGTTGGGTTGTGTTTTTGAATTCTAATAATATTACAAATGTGAAAGGTTTAGAAAACACGCTTAGTGAAGCAACGGCTTTGGATGAAACTGGGACAAACTCGACATTCATACGGGCGAAGCCACGTACAGAAATTAGTATGTAGGCAAATAATACATACGTTTGGTCAATTATATTTGAAATATCTTGAACCTAGTAGAGAGTACGAGTTGCTATGAAGTAGACTTCTACTAATTCGGTAACAGAGACCGTTGAGCACTGATTGATTGTTTTTTTTTTTCGTTTTCAGTAATTTTAATGTATGTCTGGCAATTTGAGTATTTTCTGCGGCCTACCCAAATGTCCTTTCCTTGGTATTGTTCGTCAAGTCGTTGAGCTCCTTAGTAGTCCTGAGTTGAGCTTTACGAATACTGACAAATGCTTGCACTGACTGGACAGGTCCACTCAAATCTGTATGGTTCTTTCTTCAAAAGACCATTTCAGACAAATCTGCATGGTTCTCATGTGATTTGACCATTACATATTTACTGTATGGACTTTAAAAGAGACTTTGACCCCTGAGTTTGTTTCGGTGTTTCTTCTCAGGGTAGTCAGCTAGGATACACCGGCCTCATCTAGTTTAAAAATGACGAAAAAAAAATTGACGTGTAAAAGTGTTTTTTAAACCTATTTACAAAATAAATATTATATATAATAAAAAATATATATATATATATCATTTATCATTTATCACTTTACACATATACATTATCGCGGGTGCGAGTTTAAAGCCTCACACATAAGTAATTTGTACTTTCATATATTTAGTACGCATGTAAGTTGAATCGGCGGGTTGCACCCATCTAGATTATACAAGACACACTCAGTTGAGATGGTAGCCTATTGATGCGGGAGTAAATCTGGTGTTCTCTTTAACCACGGCCTACTAACAGTTGACTTCAGTACAAAAGCTCGGCGCTCCCGTCCTCCTCTGCCCCCGTGCCCCCGTGTCTGTCTGCCCCTCTGCCCCTGTGTAACTGTGTAGTTACTTTTATTACCGCCGTGATTTGACGAACGCGAGTGTGTCGGCGAACGTGCAGCCAGTGAACAATGTTTACTTTCGCGTACTGTACGCATTGGCCGGAATTAACTATGTAGGGATGTGGTTCACGTGGGGTAGTACTTACTGTCAGTTTGTCCGGATATTTGCGACTACCAGCCTATCCAATTTTTGATAGGAGATGTATAGTAATTTTAGAGAGTAATTGACATCGACGCAAAAACAAAACTAACCATGACTCAGTTCATGATTCTGGCCTCTTAGCGCTGAATTTCGTCGACGTAATATAATCGTCGTCGAAATAGTTAAATACAGAAATAAATTTGCAATTTTTTTACTATAAACTGTAAAATCATAATTCCTGTCTCCATTTAAAAGTAGCTAATTCACATTTTTAACTAAAACTTGCAATGTAATTATAACTAAGAAGAGCTATCTGGCCGTCGCGATATGTCTGGATGATAGTGGACGTCTGGGAGACACTGACAATGCCGACAAAGACCTTCACGTGCTTTGGTGGCAAGGCGCCGTACTCGGTATGTATCGTCTACAAAAATGGTGACCCACTGACTAATTTTATTTGGATTTATTTTGAGGGAACGTCATTTGCCTAAACTTCCATCAAAAACAAGAAAAATAAAATAACAAAACCAAAATTGAATACAAAAATTATAAAATTTTCTTTGTAACTTTTTTTTGTTCCTTTGTTTTTAGGGTTGCGTACCTCAAAAGAAAAAAGCGGGACCCTTGTATGATCACTTTGTAGTCCGTCTGTCTGTCTGTCTGTCAAGACCCTTTATATCGAAAACGCGTGGAGGTATCGAGTTGAAATTAAAACCTCAAAACAGCCCATTCCCTCTCTTAGAAAGGAGGCTTGAGTCCCAGCAGTGGGAACATTAAAAGGCTGATTATGCTTTATACTTAATTGATTATGTTTGTTAGCTAGTTTTAAGATTGCGTCATTTCGCGTGAATAAACTGTTTTTCTTTCTTTCTTTTCGAATCTACGGTCCCTTGAAGCGAAGCTTCTAAGTTAACGAAAAAAAAAGATACGGCCGTTTATGTCGCAAAAAACGTTTATTTCGATACTCTCAAGGGAATCAAAATTCATTGGGTACTTCCCGTTCACCCAGAATCCTGAAGTTTATCATAAAGCAAGGACATATAGCACAGGTATAGGAATAAATCTGAAAACAGTAAATTTGTTGTTACGTCACAAAAAAAAAAACTAGTTTTGCCATTCGGGAAAATTTTCGAGATTCCATTTGGGAATTGAACTAAGTTTGTACAGAACCCTCAGTGCGCAAGTCCGACTTGCACTTGCCCAGTTTTTTAATAATGACTTTCAAAGTTAAAGTTAGGTATTTTGTAATTTTCATAAAAAAAAATATTGAAAGTTACTAATTCAATTAACTTCTAAACAATTTCTTAAGAAGTATCGAATGTTATTTTTAGTTTTTTGTTTTAAAAGTTGGTTGAATTTTTTTGCAGGATGTTTTTGGTTAGATTTGACTACTTATAACAACTGAATGGCAGCCGGGACCAACAGCTTAACTTATTTTTCGAGGAACAGAGGTACAGATGGCCACCCATCCATTTACAGGCCCCGCAAGAGGTCCAACTGGACCGAATGCTCGTGCATCTTTGCCACTGTGTTTCTGTATCTGTGTGCATTTATCTCGCTAATGAGCGACACTTAGCGGGCGCTTGTCGTGCCCTTCAGCGGTCCCTCCGCCCTCAGTGAGCAGTCCCTTCTCTCTGCCCTCTGAGTGACAGCGAGCACTGAGTGCGGCGACGTTCATTACTCTTCATGTCACAAAGAGGGAGCTTAAACGATTAAATGCGGAAACCGGGATAATGTGGCGACAAACTAAAGAAAGGGATTATTGCTTTTATGATACGAGACGAACTTTGCCGTGATTTACAGAATTCACTAACGCTGTATTTTTATAATCAGTAAAAACTAGATCAAAATTTATTGAATTCAATTTAATTAAATTTTCATATACTTTAGCAAAGGGAAAAATGTTTTCGGACACTTATTATTGGGGATCAAAGGGATTTTTGTCCGTTTATTGGATAGCCATTCATCATGTTACATACAAGTTCTCTGATCACATATATTCATTTGAACAACAAAGCCAAAGCAGAATAGATCTATCTCAGTTGAGCCGGTTACAACACGACACCACACATACCGTTGTGTGTAAAACACATTTGTTTGTGAGTTTCAATCAATTCCTTTGTGTTTGTGAAGCAGCGCACTTGCAAACACGAGCATGCATCACATTCTGCTGCTACCAAAAGAACAAATAGTGCCTGTGTGTGGGGGGGGGGGGCAGAACTTATTGATTGTTTGATACAACACATCACACGCCACACCCGACATCTAAAGTACGAGGAGATCATAAAGAAACAAAATGCGAGTAGAACAGAATCCTACGCAACATACTATGATAAGTATGGTAGTATATAATTATGAACTAAATGTAAAAAAATGTACCAACAGTCAAATAAAAATCACCAGATTTTATTTAAATTAGAACTATGATAAGAATGTTCTCGAATAAAATGCATCACAAAACTACATGACGCAATTTTTTATGTTGCACTCAAACCTAAAGGTGGAGATACATCATACAGCTACGCCGTAGCATTAACACCTACGGGTGCAGCAGTATTATAGCTACGCCGTAGTATTAACATAGCATACAAACCTACAGGTGTAGCTACGTCTTACACCTACGCCGTAGTAGTGATACCTTAGCGCTCAAACCTTCAGACGTAGCTACGTCTTACACGTAGTAGTGATACCGAAGGACTTAAACCTACTGATGAAGCTACGTATCGCAGCTACGCCGTAGCACACCAACTTACGGGTGGAGTTACGTCTTACGGCTACGCCGTAGCACTCAACACTCAACCCTACGGTGGAGCTACTTCTGACAGCTACGCCGTAGCACTCATATCTACAAGTGGAGATATGTTGCAACTACGACTTTTAACCAGCTGAACTTATCGGTTCAGATTACCATTTTTAGTTTATTTTGTTGTTTTTGTAACTAACCCAACCAAAATATTTTAACTGATCGATACTTAATAAATGTACAGTTAGGCAACAGATTTTTTAGTACATTGCTAAATAAATTAAGTAATATTTACAATCTAATCTCAAAGCGTCGGCAAACCAAAGGTGAGTGATGTACTCGCCCTTGACATTAATGCCTAGCCCTCTCCTTTCCAGAACCTTAAAGATATCCTCCATTGCGGCCGTGTACAGTTTTGGAGAAATGAAATCTCCCTGCCTCACACCCCACTGCAAGTGGATAGGTTTCGAGGTCTGGTGCTGAAGTCGGACTGACATGGTCGCGTTTTTGTATAAACACTTCAGCACTTCGATGTACCGATAGTCAATCTGGCATCGTTGGAGGCACTGCAGTACAGCCCAAGTCTCGATCGAATCAAAGGCTTTCTCGTAGTCCACAAATGCTAAGCAGCGAGAGGCTGATTATACTCCTCAGTCTTCTGTATAACCTGCCGCAGCGTATGTGTGTGGTGCATAGTACTTTGTGGAATCCGGCTTGTTCGGGAGGCTGGAAGTCGTCGAACCTACGTGCGGATGCTTTCGAGAGAAAACCTGAAACTTGGGTAAGTTTCAGGTTTTCTTTAATGATGTGACAGCGTTATAGCGGGTATCTTCATTTCACGAGATAAGATTATTTGTTTCCTCGAGGGATGTCGATGAATTGTGGCTCTGACAGCATTTACTGCCTGTTGAGTCCTCACAATACGCGGCCGGCCTGATCTTTAATGATTGCTAGCAGACGAAGTGTTGATGTATATATCTACAACATTGAAACATTCGACTTAAAAATGTTTGTGTAAATTGCTTAACCAGATTTAAATGGTACCTGAGACAGCGGCAAATACTGCAGTTTAGGAAAATAAATTGTGAACTTGTGGAGTGTTTTTTTTTGAGTTCAACAAGGTAAAACAAATCTACATGCGTGTCATTACGAGTCAGGTCAACTAATTTAATACATCTTCCAATCAGTCGATAAACAACTCAGAGATTTTATAAATAGACGTAAATATTAGTCCTTTGAAATGTATAAACTTACAAAATGTTCTCCCTACTAATCTTCGTATCAGAACATGTGATCTTTTTTAGACAATGTTATCTCGTAGGCTGATAGACATCAGTAGCAGTAGTAGTCCTGTCGGCACGTCGTCGCCTCGACGAATGATCTCACGTAATGTGTCGAACACACTCATTAGCGCGGGCCTTAGGTGCCTACACGACTCGACTCATACCTGACGGGACAATAAAGATCAGAAGGCTCACTTGTTTCAATAACACAGCCGGTAATAAATAATATACTAACAGGTAGATGCTTATCAGTTTTTACTTTTGAAATCCCCGACGGTTGACACGTACCTAACGATGATCTGATAATATCTGTTTACGCAATATTTTGAAGACGACAAAAATAATTATAACAGCAGTAAAAAGACAACATATTTTCTGATCAGTCTAATACTTGTCGATTTAAAGTACCAATTGACATAACTATATTCTGAGCACAGACAATTTTCTAGTAAGGTCCTACTGTTACCTGTGTAGTCACTCATTGTAAAGACTGATCCCTTACAAATATCTGTTCAGTAGCTCTGCGTTGTGTTTTTAGACAGAAAGAGCAACAAAAATAGATCCCGACGACGTGCATGTGACGTCACAAGACAATAGGCACACGGAGTAGTAAGAACAGAAGAGAACAGACGATGGCACGGCGTAGTCTATGCATGTACACACTAGCATTCATGGTACGTATGCGAAGGCTTCACAAGTAGTTCGCCGTGAAAAGGTGACACTTTTCCGAGGAGGCTTCAATAGAGTAGTATTCCTAGAATGAGTTTTTAAAAGAACACGCAAGCCCTGTTGTGTCTCGCGTGTCTATTGTATCACCATATCGTTGGTAAGCAAACAGCTGTTTTTGTAGGCGATAGTATTATTTTACGGCTATAAGTAGTATTTTCCATTTTAGCGTTAAGACCGTTGAAATGGTCTCCCCCAAAAACAGGGATTGCCTCTGTTAGTCCAATCTGATTAACTTTTTATGACATTTAGTTAATGTTAAGTTTCTAGTACAAACATTCACAAAACGATCACGAAACATTGCAGTATTATGTTCTGCATTCTGAAGCTTTGGTATTAAACCCTCGTTTATATCCGCATGTAATCAAACGTGAAGTGCCGCCATCGTCGCGGATGAGCCGACGACTCACGCTGATGGAACTGGCTATACCACCCATTACGAGCACTGTCTTACCATTATTACAAGCTGAAACAAGTAGACAAGATCCATCGATGTGAAATTAGGTCGTCTCTCATCTGCCAATAACATGCTGAATTTCACACGTGTATCGCCCAAAAGGGTAGACAGAGGTGTAAAGGACACTCACGCCACGCCCTTGAGAAGGCGAGTATACTGTTATCTACCTACTTTATGCTCGGATACTGAACTCCATGTTAAACCTGAACAGAGGCAAAATGATAAGTTTAACAGTAAGATATCATCTCTGTAATAACTGATATGATTGTAAAAAAATCTTATTCCGGCAGAAACTTGCACTATCACTTAGTAATATATATTGTACCCAAAAAAAATACACGATTCCTGCGGAGGAGTTTACGAGAGCAAAGGAAAAAATAGGTACACGATTCCTGCGGGGGAGCTTACGAGAGCAAAGGAAAAAATAGGTACACGATTCCTGCGGGGGAGCTTACGAGAGCAAAGGAAAAGATAGGTACACGATTCCTGCGGGGGATCTTACGAGAGCAAAGGAAAAAACAGGTACACGATTCCTAAGGGGGAGCTTACGAGGGCAAAGGAAAAAATAGGTACACGATTCCAGCGGGGGAGCTTACGAGAGCAAAGGAAAAGATAGGTACACGATTCCTGCGGGGGAGCTTACGAGAGCAAAGGAAACAGCTAGTCTGTAATACAATTAGACTAGCTTCTGTCAGCGGCTTCACCCGCGTGAATGTAGGTTTCTCCATACAAACCCCCGTTAGAGGCTAAATATTGGAAAATTCTTTCTTAGTGCTCGCCTACGTTATAAAAGGATTCCTTGTGCAAAATTTCACGCTCCTAGTCCTAGTAGTTTTAGATATGCGTTGATATGTCAGTCAGTCAGTTTCTCCTTTTATATATATAGATAAAGGCCTGTCTTCACATCAATCTCATTTCATGTTATATAACAAGTTTTGTGTCAGACTAGACGTGACCTTGTGCGAGACAGCGAGCTGGCAGCGAGATTAGGTATGATACGTACTTCCAGAGGCTTATAGTAATAGCGTCCTTAAAAGTAATACCAGGGTGTTCACGTATAGTTATGAGGAACCGAAGGTCCACTAGTCTTTACGGTTGAAAATAAAGAAGGCATTCAGGGAAAGGTCTTGTTTAGTAGTTTGAACATGTACAGTTACTACTTTTAACCGGTTTATAACAATAATTTTACACAGTTAGTGAAGAATGATGGTGAAATTTGAACATGGAGAATTGTCGTTGTTAGTTATTTTGCTAAAATGATCTATATCCATGATTGTAGAACTTTAGGTATTAAACGTTAACTTGTTACGGCTCGTTGGTTTCGGACAAAATAATAGAACAATATCTGCTTGTACTTTCCGAACTGTTTTAATCGTGACTTCTATCTACGTATTTTTATTAGTTGTGCGAGTTCTGTTTCGATTCCTAGGTTACAATACTCGAGCTTTGCTGTCACAGTCAATGGACCTTCTGCAGCAATATACTTACGGCGTCGTTAACGTCTCAATACAATTAGTTGAATACGGTCGCCGGACAATTAACTAGCGGGGCGGAGGTGTGCGGAGAGGAGTCGAGCGAGGCGGGAGTTCATTATCTGACGCACTTTATGACACAGCCTAGATCGTGTCAGCCTACACGTTTAGCCTTATTGAAGGCTTTTGGCGCTACACAAGAACAACATTATTTTAGAAAATGATTGCCGTTGCTTACAATCATGACAGCACGCCTGTACCCCTCAAGGGTTACGAAAAGTGTATTTATCTAGTTTTTATTTTGCTAGTTACGTTTAAGTCGTATAGAGAAGGAGACGTGCCTTTGACATCAACCAGGACCTAAGCTGGTGAAACATTCCGGATGAAGGCAAACCTAATAACGCGACCCGGGAATTGAATCACATGCTCAGGTTTTAATCGTTTTGTTCATTTTAGCTAAAACATTCAATATCTAAAGGCATTCTACCGGGTACCTCGTGAGTTTCTGTGGTGGACCCTTAAGGAGAAAGATGTGCCTGGGAAGTATGTACAGTTGGTCCGAGCGATGTACAGTCGATGCAGTACCCAAGACTGACGATGCAGACAAGACCACAGTGGGCACCACTAGAAGCTTCAATGTGGCTATCGACTTACATCAAGGGTCGGCTCTCAGCCCTTACCTCTTCCTGATGATAATGGACACTCTGACGTCGGATATTCAGGAAAAGGCTCCCTGGTGTATGCTGTTTGCCGATGACATTGTGCTGGTTGCCGAGAGTGGCCTAGAGGTCCAGAACAGATTGGAGATGTGGTGGCACATACATAGAGTGTTGGCCTGAAATTGAGTAAAACCAAAACGGAGTACTTGTTCTGCGATTTTGGCGGTCTCTCCAAACCAGTGCCTTTAGCTCTCGCCGGAACACATCGGATCAATGCAGGATGGATGAAATGGCGACAGGTCGAAGGAACTACTCGTCCCACGGATGCCCCTAAAGTTGAAGGTTAAAATCTATAAGTCCGTGATATCTGTCATACTGTGTGGATCAGAATGTTGGGCGGTGAAAAAGACGGATGAAAAAAGATTGCACGTAGTGGAGATGAGAATTTTAAGATGGATGTGTGGTATGACGAGAATGAATAAAGTGAGAAATAAGTATATTAGGGGAAGTTTGAAAGTGGCGCCAGTGACTGAAAAGTTGAAAGAAAATCGTTTGTCTTGGTACTATGGTCATGTGAAGAGGAGGGATGAAACGCATGTTGCTAAAAGAGTTAGGAGTTTACATGTGGATGGATGGAGAGGTAGAGGGAAGCCAAAGAAATGATGGATGGATTGTGTGAGAAGTGATATGAAAGAAAAGGGAGTTAGTGATAGCGTGACGAGAGTCAGGAAAGAATGAAAGAAAAAAACGTGTTGCGCCGACCCCAAATATAACAGGACAAGGGCAGGAAGATGATGATTCAACATCTACAGTTCTTTGAGGGGAGAAAGAAAGTTGATTTGATGCCCGTGAGTCAGTGAAACAATGAGCCAGTGTGATAGTGAGCCAGTGAAACATAGAGCCATTTAGCCATTTAGGTGGTGCCCGATAAAAAAAAAAAACAATTTGTCCCCTAAGGAAACTAAAAAAAAAATATTTACCACCATGCCATAGACCACCACCACCAGTAAATAACGCATCTTTGGGAATAACGGTTACAATACAGGAATAGATTTATTTGTTCAAAAAAAATGTCCATTGTCAGGACATTTTTTTTAACAATATCCTATATCAAATGTCAAAAGGTCATCAAGTTTTACGCACTTTTCGCTATAGATCATCGCATGCATGTGTGCGTACTAGCTTCTTAATCATAACCGTCGCACATGATTTTTAACCGCACCTATTAATGAATTCGAGCCGTCGACTAGGACACCCTTTACACTCGCCAAAATCCATCTGTTATCTTTATCTCATCGTCAGCTCGTGTAGACTGGGTTTAATTAACTTAGAGCTGTCTCAGTTCAGACTTACTACTTAGAAGTCTCAATACAGGTCTTGCTATGAACTTATAATGTAAGCGGCCCCGACATCACACATACTGTTACGATAGGGCGCCTATCACTTTATACACAGACACACTTGGGTACGCATTACTTCATTACATTATATTCAGTTAAGTCTGACTCAGGCTCCTCACCATATCATTGAAGGTGTCTTACTTATTACATTCATAGACGTTTGGAGACTTAGTCTTGTCTAGGAACAAACACAAATTTGTGGTTCCTGCCAGCAGGCTCAAAAAAATAGGGGGCTCATTTAGATGTCAATGTTTATACTTTTATAATAAACTTCCCAGTCACATTCAAGAACTTAGTCTGAATAAATTCAAATCATTTGTAAAACAAAAACTTTTCCAGAAGGCTTTTTATACTGTAAAAGAGTATCTTGAAGACAAAACGGCTTAGGATTGACCTGCTCCAGTACTGACTAAATTCTAGTAATATGTATATACAGGGTGACTGGTAATTAGTGACCGATATTTAAACACGTGATTGTACTCATGATCACAAACAACTTTCCCAAAGAAACTTTTTTTTTATTCTCATTAGTTTTATGGCAATAACAAAACAGCTGTTTGAAATTCGCGTGCGCGTGCCTGCGACCGCTCAGCTGTTAGCCGCAGCCGCGTAACGCCGTTGTCTCATGTACTTTTTGTACCTTACCTACAATAGTGATAGAGCACCCGCGCGGCTTGCAAACCTTTCGGTGTACATAATCAGTGTAGGGTACATGTTACGGCTAAATAATATCCAAAAACAGTTAGTTAATCTAACTAGGAACCGTGAGCCTTTAAATGCCTAATCTTGAGCCATGGAACATAGGCCTACGCTGCAGACGCCGCGGCGGCCGGGGCACGGCGCGCCGTGTGGCCATTTATGTACACAGTGTTATGCCTACATAAAGTTTCTCTGTTCATGACACGGTGAGGAGACTAAAATAAATAATAAATTATCTAGTATTTTGGTACTTTACGTGCGCGCACTACAATAATCCATAATCTTTCGTAACAAACGTCAGGAATTGCGTTTGTTTTGTTACTTATCTACGATGTTCAGAAGCGACTTATAAGACACCACTACATTATTTACTGACTCGATACTAGTTTATTTGAGTACCTACATTTTATCATGTCAACATGTTTAGTATTTAAGAATAACTTGTATTTCTCATATTAAGTGAATTGTATTCTTTTTGAGAAATAAATGTCTTAAGCCGTATACCTACTTGACACTGGGCATTGTTCAAGTTATTTCAAGTTTCCATCCTTCTTGGGTACAAGAGTTGGTACAATAGCCTTGCTGCTTTGCCATTACCCCCTTCCGAGTAGTAACACATCACTGACATCACCATGTTACTGTATTCACCACGTTCACTCGCTGTGTAATTGAAGGGCACCGTAAGCGCGGGCGTCAAAAAAAATCATCTACAAGTGCTTGCAATGCGCTTTCCGAGGTGACTGTTATTATTACCTACGTCACTACTGCATGGCAAAGGGAGCGGTGCGGGCAGGGGAGGGGGGAACGTGACTCGTGAGGCGCTCTGCTACTTAGTTCATTGCCCTTTCCCGAGCGCGCGCGAATTTCAAACAACTGTTTTATTATTGTGGTTAAACTAATGACTATGAAAAAAAATTTCTTTGGGAAAGTTGTTTGTAATCATGAGTATAATCACGTGTTTAAATATCGGTCACTAATAACTAGTGACCCTATATGTTACGGCTAATAGCCGAAGTGCGGCTACACCTAGTTTTAGCCGGCTACAACTAGGTGCATGCTTATCTACGGTTAGAATTAGGTGTAGCCTTCATCATAGCGGCTAGAACTAGTTACAGCCGCACACCGGTGGTTTAATTTAGGTGTATCCTATTTATCATCGGCTTTTGAGCCAATTTATTATTATTATTTATAGATTCTTATCTTGCGTTTTCCAATTGATTCTATTATATTAAAAAAATAAAAGACAGGGATGTTGAAGTGACATTTACAATTATTTATGTAATCAATAATACTCAAAATATCATAAATCTTCTCTTCAGAAAAAAAAAAACTAAACATCATAGGTCGGGTATTCATTAGGCAACATTTTTTGTTGATAAACTGTTAACTACTTTTTTATCACCAAGTTTAACGTAAACACTGTTTCTGAATCTTGGCCGTCTACACTTGTTAAAAAACTTAAACATAAAAATATGGTTTTACTACTTAACTATGAAAAATCTATAAAAAAAAAAAACGATTTTACTAAAAAAAACACTAAACAGATCAAAATTACTTTAATTTTGGAAATGGGTGTTTCTCCGTATTGTTTGTTTGTTATTTAACACTGACTTCCAATATTAAAGTTAATTTGATCCTTTTAGTGTTTTTTTTTAGTGAAGTCGCTTATTTATAATTTTGTAAAAAGCTTTTTGTTTCACACTTTTTATTTGCTATATGCACTTTTAGCCAGAGTGCCTATTTCTCATGACAATTCCAATTAACCCAAACACTGCTAGGATACATTGTTTTATTATGAAGTTCCCGTGTCTCCTTTCCACCTTCCAGCTCTATCATGAGATCAGTTTGATAGTACCTTATAGCCAATGTGCATCTCATGAGAATTCTAATAAGCTCAAACACGGCTAGAATAAATTGATTAACTACGGAGTTCCAGTGCCTATCTTCCGGCTCCATCATCATCAGGTCACTTCAATGATATCATTTAAACATTTCAACATAACTCTTCAGAACCATTTATTTATTTGTATAGTCATAGATTCTTAACTATCTTCATTGTGATATCTATGTGAGGATGAAGTTCCGTTGGCCATTACTGGTCTAATTCATCTGTTCTACTTCATCAAATGTTACTTTTTGACTGTAAATGCTTAAGTTCTCGATAAAAATATTAAAACCACTATATAGTTGCCTAAAATATTTGAGGAGTTTATTCGATTCCTCATGGATCCCATCATAAAAACTGGATTTTGAAAAAAATGGGACCAATCAAGAAGAATAGCTTTAAGGGGGAAAAAATTGCAAATCGGTCCATAAATTACGGAGTTCTGAGGTAACAAACATATTAAAAAAAAAAACAACCGAATTGAGAACCTCCTCTTTTTTTTGAATTCGGTTAAAAAATCGACGAATTCTTTCAAAAGACAACTTTTTTTACTCTGATTAAATTATAAAAAAATCAATCAACAAACTTTTCATGTTTTAAGTAGCAAGAATGTCTATCACAAAGGAGAAGGGAACGACTCCATAGATTCCTGGGCCCAGGTGTTAACTGAATCAAACTAGCTTTATTTGTAGGGAATATAATAACAAGGCCTCACTGAAAATTTGGTGAAATTTGGCTATCCAGGAACCAAGTTATATGAATTATAGTAAAAGTGAGGTTATATTATAATATTGTGGTTTTTTATGTTATTTACGAAATACTTTGAATGGCTTCGGTTGTGTAATGGTTTTATGTATGGAGCGTGTGACGTGTCGAACATCTGACACGTTTGGCTCCTCCGCGCCCTGTTTAGTCGCTACAGTCGAAGACAAGTTTCTACATCCAATATCCTGTAACGTGGAAGCAGTAGGCACCAACCTTTTATAAACTAAAAAAGGGATAAGAGGAAGTAAAATAAAACACCAATATATGTATAAAACATGTATTTATTATTCATCTTCAATAATTATGAGAATTTCATCTAAAAATTGTGGAGGAGGTACGATATTTTCTTGGTATATAATATATCATGCTGTCCAATAAAAAGACAACTATCAGACATGACGCCAACATGGCTTGATAGGCTAAAAGCACGATTTGAATAGGTAAAAAAATGGGTAAAAACTTACAGGCTGAGATGCATGCCACTGACGAATAACTGATAAAATCGCGTCATCTTCAAAGACTTTTCTACCAATAGAGTTACTGCGACCAGTCGCAATCGTACAATTTACACAGCGATCCATGTCGTCAATATCCAATCGATAGGCGTAAACAGTTGTCCAAAATAGCGAGCCAGGTAATTTAGAGTAGCAAGATCCTTCAAATAGTCCGTTATAATGTGCAAAGCCGAGGTCCTGGGGTTAAACAATAAAAGATGGAAAATACGTGCTCACTCAGAACGAAAGAAAACGAACGAGTGCATCAGTGTCAGTCAGTGACTGACGGATGTCAGGCACAAGTGTTTTCAGAAGTAAAAATATCACTATGAATCTGTTCAATCGATTCCACGAAAGCTTGATATGCACTTGTCACTCGATTTTCATACATATTCTCATATTTTACCGATTTATTTATAATCGATTAGTAGTAATTCAGGAATTATTTAATCGATTATTTACTTTCATTAACTTAATTTAAGTTTTCTCGCTTCCTGGGTAGAAACATGGTACCATACTTTGTGATTTCCTTTAGAAAAATATAACGGTTTTTTTAATACACATTTCAACTAGTTAACTGCTGGGTCCAGAAGTCCCCTTCTCCTTTGAACAAGATAAACTTGAATCACACTACGTACTGTAGCGTGCATTTAGCTTTTACCACATTAAAATACATTGCATTAAGAAGGCAATCATTTCAGTACATAATATAATTAAACACAATTATAAATCTTGTTTTGACTGACTTGTCTGGGGTAAATTTTTAGTCTAGTCTATGAGGGTAATACGAAATCGAATCAATTGGGAAACTCAAGATGGGAATCTCAAAACAAAACTAAAGAAAGACCTCACGGCGTCCTCACCTTCCGCATGACGCAGGTTCTCACCGAACACGGTAAGTTCGGGAAGTTCCTGCACCGGATTCGTGCGGAAGCGACGCCCGGGTGTCGCCACTGTGTGGACCGCCCGGAGGACACGGAGGAGCACATGGTGGAGGTGTGCCCCGCTTGGGCAGAGCAACACCGTGTCCTCGTGGGGGCGATCGGCGGCGGCGATCTCTCGCGCCGGGCCTTGGTACAGGCCATGGTCCGGAGCGAGAACGAGTGGCAGGCGGTCGCCTCCTTCTGCGAAGTAGTAATCTAGCATTACTATAACAAAGGAGGCGACCGATCGCGTGAGGCAACGGTCCTCACGCCCCAACCGCCGCCGGGATTCCGATCCCGATTTCCGGCCACCGTAGGCGCGGGCTTGCGGACGGCGAGCAACGGGTAGCCCGCCGTCCGACCGTCCGGTAACCGTCCGGACCGAGGCCAAGTCGTCGACGGCGCGTATTGTTCTACGCGGGCCTCAGGGAGATGTCAGCAAATCGTAGGGGCCCAGCAGGGTCGAAGCCTACTGGGGCCATGGGTAGTGTGAAAACGATACCCGGGGCCCTGGGACGAAGGCAACGAAGGAATAGGAGTGGGTTTATAGTCAGTAAAAGTCTGACACTATCTCCCGCTCCACCCAAGAAAAAAAAACCGATGATAAGTAGGATACATCTAAGTTTAACCGCACGTGGCCGGCTGCACCTAGTGGTAGCCGGCTAAAACTAGGTGTAGCCGCAATTCGGCTATTTGCCGTAACATACATATACATTTTTTTCTAATTGTCCTTTTCATTAATTTATTTTCTCGAATTTGACATTGATGATTATTTTTGTTTTACATTTTGACTTTGATATTTTTTTTTTTTAATTTTGTTTTACAATTTGATTTAGAACTTAGAAGGTTTTTTATTTTATTTTACCATTGATAAATTGGTTTTTTATTTTTACATTGGTTTTTTTTACTTTGCGACATTGATATTTTATTTATTTGTTTCTTTTATATTTTACGATTTGCAATAAGCTATTTTGTAAAGAGTTACGTTTTTGTAAAAGTTATTTTATTATTATGAATGTGGGGACTATGTGGATTACTTTTCCTTTTCTGTTAACTTGATGTCTGGCAGTTTTGAGTATTTGATGCGGGCTATAATACCCAAATTCCTTTCTTTGGTATTGTTCGTCAAGTCGTTGAGCTCCTTAATAGTTCTAAGTTTGAGATACACAAATACTGACCAATGTTTGCACTGACTGGACAGGGCCACTCAAATCTGTGTGGTTCTTTCTTCAAAAGACCATCTGATACACTAATTTGCATGGTTCTCATGATTTGACCATTACATATTTACTGTATGGACTGAGACTTTGACCCCTGAGTTTGTTTCGGTTTTTCTTCTCAGGGTAGTCAGCTAGGAAACACCGGCCTCATCTTGTTTAAGCTGACGAAATAAAAAATTGACGTGTAATAATGTTTTTTTTTTTAAACCTATTTGCAATATGAATATCATTTATGGTTAATAGAAACAATTAGTAGTTTGCAATTGATTATAGTGGTTGCCTACTAAGTTGCGGTTATTTCGAAGGCTCCCTCAGTGTCTATATTTACGAGTATATATTCAAATCACAACTCAACATCATTTATCAACAGAATAAAATGGGATGTAACGCAGATTTGCATTGTAAAAAAAACCCCTTACTGAACATGTACTTTATCCCGATGGCATAAAAATCCAGAGATCACATTCAGCCAAACAAGTTATTTAGAAATCATATTTCGACTACATTGCCAAAATTCATAGAACTGTGCGTAACACATACTTTTAAGTTTAATACGGTATATTTAAGACAAGGAGGTAAAATAAATAACTACCCACTCAGTCACTAACAAAATCGCTTAGGTTAGCTGCCAGTACACCAAACAGCTTGTTGTTTTATACACATGTATCGTTTGCACGTCATCGTCACGCTGAACACAAGTCTCCCGAGCTCAAACACACGTCACATGTGAGCTATCGATCGCTGCTCATTGCTACATCTCCAGGGAGTCCATCCATCAATCTGAACGTATCTGTCACCGGCAGAAAGGCTGGCTCAGCATCCAATACGGCGTATGTAGGTGAGAGAAGTGGTGGGTGTGGTGTGAATTTAGCTAGCAATGTATACCTAGACGTGCTAGAACAATGATATAAACTGGTATTAAAAATTATGAAGATATTTATATTTTCACATTAGATTTTTGTAGGTACAGGGAACCAACAGTTTTTGTGTCGATTCAATCAAGTAAGTCACTCAATATTACGTGATCAATAACATCAACTGAATAATTAACGTTTAAGAAGCCTCGTATCATGAACCGTTCGTACAAAACAGTCTGACATTTAGCTCCCCTCACTTGTAAATAATTCACTCGCTGAAGGCCACACGTGATGTGAGCGACTACCAAAACATGATATCGGATTTATGGAACACAGAACGTGCAAGGGAGAGCCCGACTGTGCCGGAATCGATCGCTCGTCGATCTTATACCGTGACACAAGACACGCTCGCGGAAGCGTCGAGGCGTGCAGCGCGCTTGACATCTATGTTCGCAATCTGGCGACGTCGTAGCGCTAATCCTACATACACCAATACCACGCCAAAATCTATGCTTTTGCCTCCATATTAAAATTCTCGCCACGTCTCTCCCCCCTGCCCTGTAACCCGGGGCGCGGGGGGCGGGGACAAGTCCCGACACTTGCGACTATCTTAAGTGGCTTGATGTAATCTTAAGGGGTCGCAGACGTCCCGCGTTCGCGTCAAGTCGCGTGAATGGAAGCGTCGCGACAAGGACCGATCCGCACTTCCGCGCACGATGCACTAAGGTAGGCACTTATATACAACTCTGTTTCTGCTAGCAGTTCCACCCGCGTGAAAGTAGCCTTCTCTTCATAAACTTTGGACGCCCGTTTCATACCTTTAGAAGAAGAATTTTGGAAAATCTTCTCTTAGTGTTCGCCTACGCCATAAAAGGATACCTTGTCCAAAATTTTGCGCTCCTAGTTTCAGTAGTTTTAGCTGTGCGTTGATATGTCAGTCCGCCAGTTTCTCCTTATATATATATATATATATATATTACAAGGAGAAACTGGCTGACTATAAATATATAATTATGTTACAGTTAAAACTCGTTTTTCGTTAGAACTCGTTTTCCCTACTTAAAGCAAAGTGTAGCAAAGTGTTATTTAGAATTGTGCGAGTTCTGGTATGAAATAGAATGTCTATAATGTTCATTTTAGCGCCATAACTATTTTTGTTTAAAGTTTAATATAAAGGTTTTAACCATTGTTTGAAATCGCTATACATACTAGTACCTACACATGTCAGAACGCTTACATTTCGTACAGTAGTCCCATCACGATCATCCTAAAATACCGATTAGTTTTGGATTAACTGTCAGATAGTATCAATCATAATATACCCCACGTAACACCCCACGTTCTTGACATCGCCTCTTGCATCGTATAACACGACAAAGATTTTCCTTGCATTGATCAATACAGATTTGCGTTTGACTACTAACACCCGATGGAAGCGATGGTTGTTAGGTTTCCGCTACCTTACGGTGTGGCTTTTCTGTTCTTAGTGGCAGTGTGGCGCGTCCCGTCAGGAGCGCTCGAGCGTCGGCATCGCGTGGCGCTCGTAAAACAAAACGGACGATATTCGAGCGCTCGTAAAGTTATGTCGAATTAATTAGCGATCTGTTTGTAACCAGACGAGTCGGCAGTCTGCGCGACACTGTTCCCGACGCTGTCATTTATATAAACTAGACATCGTTCGTATTTGTAACTAGCTTTTGCCCGCGACTTCGTCCGCGTAGTCGAAAAATTAAATTTTATTTAAAATAATTAAATTAATAAGTCGAAAATGTTTCTAATAGGACTTTTAACTGATTTTTTTTTACGTTATTAATTTTGTAACCTTCTTATTCTTCTTCTTTCTTCTATCTATTATGAAATCGAAATAATAAGTACCTACTTATACCTACCACAGTATTTCTTTATGAACAATATTTTTTTGTTTTTCCTTCGGGAGCTAGAATCACCAGGCTACTCTGTGCGCTTACTCTGGAGCAGCTCTGGGCCGCGGGAGAAGCAGCTTTCTCTCAAGTCTACTCCCGCTACCTTAAGAGTTTGACCTTGAGCTTTGTTTATGGTTATTGCAAAGCAGACTTTGATGGGAAACTGCAATCTCTTGAATTTGAAGGGATAATTTGATGTTGTTAGGGGAATTCTAGGAATAAATACAGACTCTCTTCGAAAACAATCATGCATTTTAATGGCGACTCGCATAAGGCTGCTTCCTCTAGGGCAGAATCCCAATGTTTGTCGTCATGTTGTCAAGTCGTCAAAGTTTCATGCAAGCTAACTGAAAAATTGGTTGGAGGACACTGTTGGCAGTTTTCTAGTCATCGAAGGATGATGGACCCCTGACCTCGTGTAGAAGTAAACGAAGATGCATCAGCGTTATTATCACTATTGGCGTCAGCGTAGGCATCAAAGTGACCATTAGAAAGATCTTGAGAAAAATGTAACCTTTTGATAGGTTAGTCTTCTGTAACAAAGGTATTTGAAGTGTATCGAAATGGCAACCTGTATGTTGCCATTTCGATACACTTCAAAAACAAAAGGTATATTTGATCGACTGCAGTTAACTCGCAGAAACCACCATATGTAGGGTATTGTAACATATCTAATAAGTATATACTCTTCTTTTGTGATGATATTTGTTGTCATGACGGTCATAAGACATTACAGCAAATCCATTCCAATTGTGCGTCACAATGCCACACAATTTCTTTACGAGTATGATTTATTCGTAAAGAAATTACGATTATATTGAGTGTTTTTGTGTGCCGTACAACCCGTACAATAAATAAGAAAGCGTACGGAAAAGGCATGCGCCATCCCCCACTATTGGTACAATAGTAAGGTTTATTAATTTTTTATTGATATTAACTAACTCTGCTCCCATTTTTAAAAACAGACAGTCAAGTTTATTTTTTTGCCGTACCTACAAAATATGAAAGCAATTTCGCATATAGAAGGCTTTGATTATATACTTGTCTAGATGCCGCATTGACCGTACTAAACGGCCCAAATAAAGTCTACTAAAATTGGTAGACTCGCTTCTCCCGTACGTCAGTGTCATTTGAAACAACTAAGGATAATGTGCTCACGAAAAATAATTAATTATGCCGGTTTGTGCTGTCAGACTGTGCCGTAATTATGTGGGAAAACAATATAATAACACTAAGATCACTTTTCATTGGTAAGTTTTGTTATTTAACTACTATTATTATAGAAAACACGATTTTTTAATTCGTTTTTTTTGTATGTCATTCCGATTAGCCAGTGTTGTCAGTTTATTACTAGGGAGATTTGGCGAAACTATGGGAGACAAAATACAAATATCATTACATCATCTTTCGATCAGAACATTTATTATTTTAAAAATTACATTATTTATTTGAGCAGTCAAAAAATATGAAACCTATGACGTCATGCACTAAATATTTTTTTTTTAGTTTTTTCTAATATTTTGGGTTTCAGATTTTTGCTGAATTGGGCCTGTTTGGTGCAGCCGTGAGGCACACATTCCTACTATATCCTTACATCGGATGTTATACTTTTTATTTGTTCGTTTTATGTAATTACATGTAACTGGAGTATTGTGTGTCTTTAAGTCTGTGCTAAATAAATGTATTTTCTTCCTTTCTTTAATCTACAAAATAATTATTTCATTCAACCTATTTTGTTAAACTTGGAGCAGGCATCCCTCAACACGCACACCTTGACAGTTTGACGACAATAAGTACACGTGCGGTACTCACACATGTCACAAAATTGGAGACACTTTTAGCGCGTCGTATGTTTGCATTGCTCTATCTAGACAAGTATATAATCAAAGATAGAAGGGTTTGTTTTAGCAAAATCATCTGTTTGACATTTGAGTTTTCAAACATGTGTCAAAATAAAATGTATATTTAAATCAAAAGCACTAAAGAGTTTCGATATCAACTTCGAAGCAAATCACCCCGAAAATAACTTTCTACCCCTTTTTAACCCCGTTAGGGGATGAATTTCAATAAAATATGTAACTCGTCTTTCATTAATTCTGTTAAAAAATGTTCAAGCATTTGAAGTAGATTGAATTGAACCAAGGAATCATGTTGTCCCATACAAACTTTGCCCCTCTTTTTCATCCCCTTAGGGGTAGAATTTCGAAAAATCCTTTCTTATCAGTTGCCTACGTCATACAAAGAATACACCCTCCAAGTTTCAGGTCTTTACGATCAGCGGTTTAGGCTGTGTCATCCGTCAGTCATTCAGGACAAAGCATTTTATATATATAGATATACAATATCGCTCGCCATACAAATTCATCTTAAGATACGAAAATATAAAATATTATTTATTATCTTCGTCGTGTGTGATAGTCCATTGAATTATATGGCGAGCGATATTGTATCTTAAGATAAAATATTATAGTATCTTAGCCGTGTGCAGCGCCTAAGGGGCGCTCCACTGCGGGTAACCTACGACAAACTTATTATTTGCGAGTGGTATAGTAATCGGGTCTAGGGATCGAACCTCAAAATTAAGTTTGTGTTTTATTGTATATACTTTTCCGGGATAAAATGTACCCAGTGTGGAGCCCAGAATATTAAAGAATAATTATACCAAGTTTCATCGTAATCGAACCGGTAGTTTATGCGTGATGCCTGAACAAACAGACAGACAGACAGACAAATAAATTTTTAATTACATATTTGGGTTTAGTGTCGGTCTAGTAACACCCCCTGCCAATTATTTTTTTGGTATTTTCAATGTACAGAATTTTCACTTCTACAGATTTATTATAAGTATAGATTATTTGTATATTTTACTATTGAAGTCGGTTCTATTTTATCCGACTTTTAAAAAGTTAAATACGGTATTTTTATTTCACTCAATAAGACATACTTCCTTCATGACAATTTTAATAAACCTAAACACAGCTAGGAAACATTGTTTTATTACGGTATACCGGTGCCTAACTTCTAGTCCCAACATAGAGTTCAATGGAACCATTTTCATCAGAACCATTTATTTAAAGTTTCGTCATAGTCTGTGGTCTTCTTCATCAAGAGGTATTTTCTGAATGCCAATGCTCGACTTCGTGATGAAAACACCAAAATCACGAAGTTCCCTAAATTCATCGATCCCACGAATTCGAAAATAGGACTAATTTAGAAGTATACATATATAATTTAGCAAATATAAAATAGAATTTTCGAAATTAGTTTATTGGGGAATTAAACTTTTCCTATACATTGCTGGTATGTATTTTTTTTCTTTTCGCCAAAAGTGAAACCTAGACCATATCTTAAAGGACTGTATGATAAATCAATAGCAAAAAGAATTATGTGTACTAACCCTAACCAAACGAAGTTAGAGACAATTTAGTATATTGCTATATTTTGTTATCAGGCGTTATTTTTCATAAATAAAGATAATATATATGTCTGATATTTTAACTTTCCCATTGTTAAATATAGTTTTAGTTTCGGTTTTTATGGTGAGTACGCATCAAATAGTAAATTATATATATATATATATCTTTTCGATTAATTTTTCACTTTTTTTTTACTAGTTTTAGTGATGAAAAACTGCGAGTATGAAAAAAATATAGGTAACAGTAACCAATTTAATCTATTTTATCAATGGAAACCTCAAAATATTACGCATTATATTTCCTTTTCATCATAATATAACAAAAATAGGTTATGCGTGACAAAAATATACTAGCAATGCTTCTATACGTATCTTTGTTCGGTTACGGTTTAATTCATGCCAATAGTTTGCATTGGCCTTTCATAGTTCTGAAATAACAATTATTTTTAAAAAAATCATCCAAATTGAGAACCTTCTTTTTACAACGACTTTTTTTTAATTTAGTTAATACGATTAGAGTCAGGGTGAGTAAGTACACCTCTCGTGCTATTAATTATCATTCCTTAATTAAAAGTCTGTCCTCAATTAATAGCCTGCCTACTACACAATAGATAGCTCCAGTAGGTCGGCTCCGAACAATGAGCGAACATGCACGCGCACATACACGCGCTTCACGCACTGTGAGAGCACGCGCCTCGCGACTGGCTGGCGTGTGAGATCGCCGCACACACGCGTCATGGTGTGCGTGCGCGTGTACTCGCTCGTTGTACCGACCTGACCTTCTGTAGCTCTCTGTTTAATGTAGGCTGTGGTTGTAATTAATTGTAGTCATTATCAAGGAGGCTTTGTCACGTCAGCCGTAATGAGAAAACTTTCTATTAGCTCATATTATATTAATGTGCGAGATAATAGCTGGGTAGTTTGGTACTTTGTTAGCTTAGGTTAGGTGGGTACAGAGTTTCGAACAATTTACTGGCTGTCTGTAGTCTGTACCGATTTACGTGTCTCACTCTGAAACCTTCACGAGAGTTAACATTACACAAATATTCACAAATCATAGTTTGTATAAAACCTTTAGTAAAATGTTTACATCCTAAGTAGTGTGGTGGTCTGGTCACAGGACTCACTGGTCAGGGCATCATATATTTTTGTGATTACGAGTAGAACCACTAATCACTCGTCGTGTTGTCTAGCGTACCACTCTCCAAAGACAATAGAACTACGGAAAGAAGAAAGAAAGAAAAACATTTTATTTGCGAGAAAATTAGCACCTACGGAATCACATCGTAATATCTATCAGTGCGGAGCCCTGGTCTGGTGGTAGAAGAGAATATACTTGTAAAAAGAGATAATTTCAATCCATCGCAACCAACTCATAGAATTATCGAATGGGACATTTTGTACTCAAGTTGATGTTTAAGTGCTGATTTGTATTAACAATACCCTAGACAAAGTTTGGAGTTTTAATAGAATTTGAACTAGGTCATTTAAGAGCGGCTTGTAGTGCTGCATGTGGGAATAAAATCGGTACCGCGTTCCCGCCAATTCGTCGATGCAGCGGGTTGCGAGTCGATCGCGCTGTCCGTGTGCAATATAGACACACTAATGGTACAATTTCAAAAAGACTACTTATTTTTTTAGGTGGGAAAATCATCTAATGACAAATCGCGCTCTTGGGTGGAGCGAGATAGTGCCAGACCTTTACTGACTAAACATCCACTCCTGTTCCTTCTTTGCCTTCGTCCCAGGGCCCCGGGTTTCGCTTTCACACTACCCGTGGCCCCAGTAGGCTTCGACCCTACGATTTGCTGACATCTCCCTGAGGCGCGCGTGGAACAGTTCGCACCGTCGAAGACTTGGGCTTGGCTCGGTCGGTTACCGGACGGTCGGACGGCGAGCTACACATGGCTCGCCGTCCGCAAGCCCGCACCTACGGTGGCCGGAAATCGGGATCGGAATCCTGGCGGCGGTTGGGGCGTGAGGTTCGTTACCTCACGCGATCGGCCCTCTCTCTCTTGCTAGCATTACTGCTTCGCAGAAGGAGGCGACCGCCTGCTACTTCTCTTCGCTCCGGACCATGGCCTGAACCAAAGCCCGGCGCGAGAGATCGCCGCCGCCGATCGCCCCCACGAGGACACGGCATTGCTCTGCCCAAGCGGGCACACCTGTACCGTGTGCTCCACCATGACCTCCGGGCGATCCACACAGTGGCGACACCCGGGCGTCGCTTCCGCACGAATCCGGTGCAGGAACTTCCCAAACTTACCGTGTTCGGTAAGAACCAGCGTCATGCGGAAGGTTCCAATCACGCCTCAAAGAGGGGACTTACCGCCATAATTGTGGCGTGCCCAGCACTGGGTCGCGACAGTCGCTGTCGCCATTTCACCATGAGATCCCGCCGGAGCTCTGTCCGCCATGCTGCAACTTGTCGCGGCAGAGGAGTTACGCCCCGGCGTTGCATCTCCATGCTCAGATCGTGCATGCGTGCAAATACTGTTGCCTCCAGATCCCATGGCTGGCCAGCAAGGAGGCTCGCCGCTTCGCGGGAAATCATCCGGTATCCTCGCACCATCCGTATGGCCATGACACTCTAGCATGTGTTCAGCCGGGCCGCCGGCTGCTTCCTCAGCGCCGGCGCCCACACCGGTGCGCCATAAAGGGCCATAGACTGAACGATTCCCACGTAGAGCCTCCGGCAGGAGGCGTCTGGAACCTCCAGGTTGGGCAGGAGCCACCCGAGGGCAGCCCCAGTCCGATTTAGTTTGGGAGCCAGTCGTCGAAAGTGCTCCTCGAAAACCCATCGGCAGTCCCAGGTACTTCATCGTAGACCCAACGCTGATGTGAACTCCTCCTACCGTTAGTTAGAAACCCGGTGGAAGCATGTTCCGAGGGCTGTGAAAGCACATGGCTTCGGACTTTTGCAGTGCCAACCTGGAGTCCCAACTCCTGGATCCTGCCCACGACTGTCGCAACCCCGCGTGTCGCTAGTTCGACCGCCGCCTGGTACGACTTTCCCCGCGCCAGGACCAGCGTGTCGTCTGCATAGCAGACTACGCTGGCCACGTCAGGGAGGTCGCCGCGCAGCACGTAATCGTATCCGATGTTCCACGAGGACGGCCCTAGTACCGATCCCATCTCACACACATCTCTCGACGTTCCCACTCTCCCTGGCGACCAGGGTAGATGATGTACCTGTCCTACAGATACGCCTCGACCACACGACAGAGGTAGTCGGGCGTCCGGTGATACCGGAGTGCCCTCCTAATGCCAAGGCAGGGAGTTGTGATTCTGAAAAATTTTTCCGACATTCGTTTCACCGTTGATCGGTTCACCGACAGAACGATTCACTTTTCATTTTTTCTCCGACAGAACTTTTCAATGACGAACGATTCGCCGACAGAACGATTCACTTTTGAAAATTACATCGACAGAACCTTTCACCGGCGAGCGATTCGCCGACACAACTGTTCATCTGCCCCTGGGTATAAAACATAGGTATTCGACATGTAGACCTGTTTCCGTTTATTGTTTTAAAGAAACACACAAAATACAATCAATAATACAATATAATACTAATACATAAAATTAAACTTTGCACTCATAGTCATTCCGAAGGATTTTATAATTTCCGGCTAACTTATCATTTAATTGCATATAATTCTAAATTAAATGCACAATGCAGGCTAGTATTATTGAGGTAATGATAGACATACATACTTGATATTAATTTCTAAACGAAAACAATTAAATATGAAAATGAGGGTAGTCTTCAGTTTTTTACCTGTCAATGTCCCTCATTACGTTGTTATGTCTGCCCGGAATTAATTTCCAACGTGTTAATGAAAAGGTTTAGATTTGTTGTTAAAAAATGAGTGATTGTGTAATGTTAAAGTCAAAACGCGGTAAAGATATATTGATTCACGAAGGATATTCATATCATCTAAATAGAATACGAAATACGAAGTTCTACTGGCGGTGTACGAGAAAAGATTCTACCCGGTGCAATGTTGCTATAACTTCAACAGTGTCTACGAATAATTCTCATATTGTTATTTCGAAAAATTTTAAACATGTTCATTTGCCGGATCCCGATAAGCAGATTGAATTAACTGTAAAAGCTAACATCAAACAAAAAGCCCACCATTCAATGGATGCACCCTCACAAATTGTTCAACGGTGTATTCAAGATGTACCAAGTATTAGTGCTCCTTACATGCCGACTAAGGATGCCATGAGAATGATGGTTCATCGGGTAAGGAATAAGAATTTACCAAGTATTCCCAAAGATATACATGCTGTTGTGATTCCCGATGAATTAACCAAAATTAACAATGATGTCAACTTCCTTATCGGTCACTACACTCATAATGAAGAATCCGTAATCGTATTTGGCACAAATGAGAATTGCAGACTTTTAAGTGAAGCAAATTATTGGCTGATGGATGGAACATTTAACTGTTGCCCCACCCCGTTTCGACAAATATATTCTATACATGCAATAGTCGGAATCCCGGACGGTACGCATAAAGTACTTCCTTTAATTTATGGTTTACTTTCACATAAAACTGTAAAATGTTATGAAATATTTTTAGAAATATTAAAACGACACACACTAAATAATCCTCACCGATTTTGAACGCGCAGCAATGAAAGCTATAAAAATGGTGTTCCCGGACTGCTTAAATAAACTTTGTTTTTTTCATTTGAACCAAAGCATATGGCGTCACATTCAATCGGCTGGTCTTGCGAAACAATACAACAGCGATCCAGTATTTGCCCACAAAATGAGACATATTGCTGCACTGGCATTTTTAGAGCCAATAGAAATTCCCGATGCACTTGATATAATAAAAAACGAAATTATACCTGATGAAGCTAAGAGAGTGATGCGATGGTTTGAAAAATATTATGTCAGTGGATCAGCGATAATTAAAAAATCCATTAGCTCCAAAATTACAGTAAAGCGAAGTCCGCCAATATTTCCTCCAAGGATGTGGTCAGTACACGACAGCCAACTTTCACATGTACCATTATCACAAAATGCGCTGGAGTCGTGGCACAATAGGTGGAATACCTTATTAGGCCGGCGAAAATGGAACATTTTCAAAACAATAGTGGAGTTCCAGAAGGAACAAAAGCACACAGAATGCACTATCGAACTCATTAATTCGTCGGAGCCAACGCTTAAGAGAAAAATATCAAAATATCAAGAGAGGATTACTCAGCATTTGTCAGAAAAGGATGATATGGACATAAAAACCTACATAAGTGGCTGGGCTCATATTTCTCATTTATGTAATACAAAATAAGTATCATATGAAGTTTATAATTGTTTTTGTTAATCATAGTTGATTTGTTATGTTTTTGTTTTGGTTTTAATCATGTTGGTTAGCTATTTGTTAATAATAAAAATTATTTTCATTTGCAAATATATTTCAGTTCCCCTTACAAAACGTATGTATAACCATAACATGTACGATACATGTATTGACGTTGAAGCAAATACCTACGTTTTTGTCACTTTTTTGGTTAGTTTTGTTCAAGTTTTGCATAAAACTTTAAGTTTCGTATTCACAACTTGATTCAGGTGTAAACAACAAACGGAAACAGGCCTACATGTCGAATACCTATGTTTTATACCCAGGGGCAGATGAACAGTTGTGTCGGCGAATCGCTCGCCGGTGAAAGGTTTTGTCGATGTAATTTTCAAAAGTGAATCGTTCTGTCGGCGAATCGTTCGTCATTGAAAAGTTCTGTCGGAGAAAAAATGAAAAGTGAATCGTTCTGTCGGCGAATCGTTCGTCATTGAAAAGTTCTGTCGGAGAAAAAATGAAAAGTGAATCGTTCTGTCGGTGAACCGATCAACGGCGAAACGAATATCGGAAAAATTTTTCAGAATCACAACTCCCTGCCTTGGCATTAGGAGGGCACTCCGGTATCACCGGACGCCCGACTACCTCTGTCGTGTGGTCGAGGCGTATCTGTAGGACAGGTACATCATCTACCCTGGTCGCCAGGGAGAGTGGGAACGTCGAGAGATGTGTGTGAGATGGGATCGGTGCGATGCGAGGAGATGGAGGGGTCAAAGTAAACTACATGTTAGTTACTACTCCAAGAGTCGAGTCCTCTTCCACCTTTAATTAGCAACATTATATACATAGTTACGACGTGATGTTATGTCGATAATCTACAATCACGTATTCACATACTAACTACCTTAGCATATTATACTACGTGCTGTACGTGACGTGCTGATGTACGTGACATCACACCACATCACCCCCCTTAAATTTAAAAAAAAATTTACAAGGTTTTTTTTTTTTTTCACATTACAAACTATTACCTACTCTAACTCTTACAATACACTCTTGTTCTATTCTTATGTACTATATCTATTTTATTTTTATACTTAATCACAACATTTGGTGACTCGTCTTTTACAACTTCAAAAGGTCCATTATAAATACATTCCAATTTATTGCCAGTTTCATTCTTAATCAAAACTAAATCACCTTCCTTATAGGTTACAGAATTAAGATTCTTATCATAACAATGTTTCCTAGCTAATTTACTCGCTATTAAATTCTCCTTTGCATCATTTTGTGCCCTTTGCAATCTGTACTTAAATTCTAAAGGATAATCATCAAAATTATACAATGGTTCAACACTTTCTCCTTGAAGACTACTTGGTAATCTGCATATTCTTCCAAACACTAATTCATAAGGTGTATATTTGGTAACAGTATTAACTGTCGTATTATAAGAAAAACACCAAAATGGTATCCAAGAACTCCATGATGATGGGTTATTATTCGTCTGTATCCTCAAATATGCACCTAATGTTTTATGTACATTCTCCAAAGAACCTATACTCTCATGATGATATGACGTCGACATGACTTTATTGATGTTCAAGATATCACATAGCTCTATCATTACTTTCGAAACGAATTCACTACCCCTATCCGTAGCTATTGTTCTCGGTATTCCATATCTCAAAACAAAATTCTCTGCCAAAGCTTTTGCTACCTCATTTGCGGATTTATTCTTTAACGGATAAGCCTCTACAAACTTCGTAAGTTCACATTGAATAGTTAATATGTAAACATTGCCTCTTTCGTCTCTATCAAGGGGTCCTACTATGTCTAAATAAATCTTCTCAAACGATGTTGATGCAGTAGTCGTAACCGTCATGGGTTCCCTAGTATTCCTAGAATACTTTTGCTTACAACACTTATCACATTTACCAACGTACTCCACTACGTCTTTCTCTATAGAAGGCCAATAATAATACTTCTTTATATTATTCACCATCCTACGTATTCCTGCATGACCACTCGTGGGTAAAATATGGAAATCATTCAAAATAACCTTCTTCTCATCTTTCCCTTCTATTTTCCGTAAATCCTTCACTACACACAGTTTAAAATCCCCACAAATCGAACTTCTATTTTCCTTCAAATATTTTGCCATTCTTGTAATGAAATCAACGTTATAACGATTTTTCATAATAACTACTTCTTTAATGCCTTCTTCAATACAAAAACTGACTATGTCTTTCGATAACTCGTCTCGCGAAGTTCCCGATAAAGATTCATAGTTTACATAAATACTCGAGTTTTCTGGCATATACACTATATTGCGCGACTTTGAAAATATCCTCCTACAACCATTATTGTTATTGTTGTTTTTATTATTATTACGTAACATTTTCTCCCAATCATCTAAACAAATCCCAATGTCATTTCCTTGTTTCTTAAGTACTTCCACGATCCTAGGGTGATCAGTCCCAGATACCACGGAGTCCCTATCACAAACATTTGGCTTTCCCAACTGCTTGTACTGTGCCCTCGTCATTACGGATATCGTCTTTTCCCGTATCAATTTTAAATCCTCACTCGTTATCACTATTCTAGAAAGTGCATCCGCTAGAACATTCTCTTTGCCCTTAATATACTCAACCTCAAAATCATACTCCTCTGAACACAAACGAAACTTAGTCAACCTACTAGATGGATCTGTCATGTTAAACAAATACAGTAATGGCCGGTGATCCGTCTTTACAACGAACCTCCGTCCGTACAAATACGGTCTAAAATATTTAACTGACCAAACTATTGCCAACAACTCCTTCTCTATTATCGGATAATTTAACTCACTCTTCCCTAACGTCCTACTAGCATATGCGATGGGTTTTCCGTTCCCATTACACAACACACTCCCTATTGCATATCCAGAACTATCGGTTTGCAATATAAAAGTATTGCTATCAGAAAAATCTGGATAATCCAACACCGGTGGATTCATTAACGCTTCCTTAAGCAACAAAAACGACTTCTCGCACTCATCGGACCAACTAAATACAACACCTCTCTTACACAGCCTATTCATAGGTACCACTATATCAGCAAACTGTGGTATGAATTTTCTATAATAATTCGCAAACGCTACAAATCGCTCCTCATCAACCGTCGATGGACGCGGATAACCTCTAATAACTTCTACCTTCTCTGAATCTGGTGAAATACCTTCCGCCGATATCACATGCCCCAAATAAAGCACTTGCTTCTTCAAAAATTCACATTTTGACGGATTCAACTTTAGATTTACTTCCCTCAAGCGTGAGAATACTGATATTAGGTTTCGATTATGTTCTTCTAAATTCCGTCCAAAAATAATGAGATCATCCAAATAAATCAGACACCTGTCGTAATTCAATCCAGACATGGCCACAGTCATTAATCTACTAAACGAACTCGGACTTATCTTCAAACCCATTGGTAACCTACACATTTGATACTGCCCCTTGTCTGTTGTGAAAGCAGTGTACTTCCTACTACTCTCCTCCAAAGCACACTGATAATAAGATTGTGATAAATCACAGTGACTAAAGCAAACTGCGCCTGACATCGAATCCAAAATCTCAGTTATATTCGGCAATGGAAACTTATCATCCTGTATCTTTTCATTCAACTGCCTATAATCTATAACCACACGCCATTTCTTCTCTCCACTACGATCCGCCTTTTTGGGTACCACCAAAACAGGACTAGACCACTCACTAACCGCCTCCTCAATGATATTACTCTCCAGCATCTCCTGCACTTGCCTATCAACCTCCTTCTTCTGTGCATAAGGTATCCTATACTGCCTCTTGTACACCGGAGTAGCACTCTCTTTCAAACGTATAGACTGCTCATATACGTTAGTGACAGCTAATTTATCACCCGGAAGATGAAAAACATCCGAAAACTTCGCACACACTTGCTCAACCGACAACCGCTCCTCGGCGTTCAAATAGTCGAGTTTAAGTAAAGAAAGTACCTCTTTTACACGCTCAACGTCCGTCCCTGGCTCCACGAAATTACAACAATCAAAATCACTCAACGGACAAACTTCCACACCGGACACACTACACACAACTTCCTCGGAGTTCGTATTTAAAATCCTAACGGGCACCATCCCGTTTTTAGGCCTTACTAACACACTAGCCAAGAAAACGCCTTTCCGCAATTCTTCCCTAACTACCACACAATCTTCCGCTCTATTAACGGGGTAATACCTAACCACCTCACAACGCGGTGGAATAGTCAACAAGTAATCATAGGACTTAAGTGGCATCGAGACCACCCGCCGTTCACGATCCCTAAGAGAGAACCTATTCGCCGAAAAATCTATAATACCACCATACTTCTGCAAGAAATCCTGACCTAATATACCAACCGATTTACATGGCAAATCATCAAATATATAAAACTTATGCGTGAAAGAACACCGTCCATATTCCAACGTTAAATATACATAACCTATAGCCCTCAAACTACCTCCTACACCATTTATCACTAATTCTTCCTTAACTACCTTACAACACAAAGCATCGTTCAACAAGAAACCACTCTTTACAGCCGATATCGACGCGCCCGTATCTACTAACCATTCCGCATTTATATTATACACTAGAAAATTAACCCAATTAATACTATCGCAAGCTAAAATACACTTAGTCTCGAAAAAACTGCAAGTGGTGGTCAGTTGCTTCATTACGTCGTGACATTGACGTCTCGCCTGAGTCAGCATCACTACGCGCATGCTCGAAACACGCTACACGCCTCCGACCTTGTTGAGTCGAATGACCACGATGAACATTATTGCTACGTCCGCGCATTCCACGATTATGCCATACGGTGGCATTTTTGCGCGTACGCTCAACAGCTGTTTTATGTTGCGCGTATCCATTTCCTACCGTAGACCGCCTATAACCATTTCCGCGACCTCTATTATCAAAACCACCCCTCGCGGGCCAACGCTGATACGCCATGACTTGTGCCGACGATGCACAACCTTCGTCTTCTGCTACCCTGATCGCATCCTTCAAAGAAGTCAAATTCCGCGCCGTAATGATCGTACCTAAACGCTGATTGCGAAGCCCGTCAGCAAACTTCCTGATTGCGTACTTTTCGTTCAACGGCCGCAAAATCTCATACGCTTCCGAACTTTCCCCGGCTTGAGAAATAGTCAAATTAACCATTAACTTCTCTATCTCAGCCCCAAAATCCGCGACCGACTTATCATTCTGCCTAGCGCGAGCAAGCTTCGCTTGCACAGCTACGTCTGACTCTACTGTTAACAAATGCTTCTTCATATCAGCCACCAGACAATCTACCGTTGCGTAAGTAGAGGACAACCGAATCCTAGCACCCTGGGTAAGTCGTGTAGTCAAAACAAATTTAATCAAAAGAGCATTATCTGCTTCCACTAACATAGAACTATATAGTCCTATGGCATCAATTAAGCCTTGCGTAACTTGCTCATCGCCACTCATCTTCGGGAGTAGGCTAACTGCCGTTCTCAAAGAAAACTTTTCCGCTGCCATGTTTTGTTCCGTTTCGGTTTCGCTCCCAAACTTAATAGTGTCTACGTATAATGCTTCTATCTTACATACCAACTGAGCCAATTCTTCCGAGAAATCACTAGATTTTGAAACGATACACTTAAATTTACGATAAAGCGCTTTCACCTCACCAATCTTACTATCAAAATTCCTGCCTTCTCGCCTACTAGGGCCTAACTTGACAATAGATTCCCTTAATAACTTAAGTTGTACAAATAGCGACGTTAACTCCACTTCCATTTAAATTATTGTCTCTAAATTTAACGATGAACACAAGCACCGAAACACACTTATTCACTTCCACTCAAGAAACACTTACTTCGTTCCTCCGACGGCTCCTGGTCAAGCCATCTGTACAGCCTTCTGGACTTCCCGCTGTCTCATCTTTTCTTCAATCCAGTTGTGGTGACACCTCCGATACATGCGAACCGCCAACCCTATGATGACAACTGCCATACACACAGCCACAAACAGCAACACGGTCTTGATAGCCGCCAGCTGCTCCTGAGTAGCCGTTGCGGTATTTGCACCACTCGTAGACGCCTGGGCGATAATCACCTCTTCCTTGGACGTCGTGCTCCCCATGGCCTGCGCCGTGACGCGACTGACGTGATACTCAACGAAGACAATCAAACCGCGAACCACGAACCGTGACTAGCTCCTGGTCGGCAACTACAACGCCGTCCAGCCGACTGGCAGGGTCGCCATGCGATGCGAGGAGATGGAGGGGTCAAAGTAAGCTACATGTTAGTTACTACTCCAAGAGTCGAGTCCTCTTCCACCTTTAATTAGCAACATTATATACATAGTTACGACGTGATGTTATGTCGATAATCTACAATCACGTATTCACATACTAACTACCTTAGCATATTATACTACGTGCTGTACGTGACGTGCTGATGTACGTGACATCACACCACATCGGTACTAGGGCCGTCCTCGTGGAACATCGGATACGATTACGTGCTGCGCGGCGACCTCCCTGACGTGGCCAGCGTAGTCTGCTATGCAGACGACACGCTGGTCCTGGCGCGGGGAAAGTCGTACCAGGCGGCGGTCGAACTAGCGACACGCGGGGTTGCGACAGTCGTGGGCAGGATCCAGGAGTTGGGACTCCAGGTTGGCACTGCAAAAGTCCGAAGCCATGTGCTTTCACAGCCCTCGGAACATGCCTCCACCGGGTTTCTAACTAACGGTAGGAGGAGTTCACATCAGCGTTGGGTCTACGATGAAGTACCTGGGACTGCCGATGGGTTTTCGAGGAGCACTTTCGACGTCTGGCTCCCAAACTAAAGTTAAAGTTATTAAATTTGAAATGGTAAATATGATCTGTCAATTTATGTTGTTGATGTTGTAAAATATAGTCACTAAATAACAATAAAAAAAAATAAAAAAATAACCTGACTGCGAAAAATGACTAAATAAAAACTGAAAAGAAAAAAACACAAATTCAGTCCAGTAGCGTAGAAACCAATTTAATTGCATTAATTTAAACATATAAAATAAAACAAATAATAAATTATTTTACGGAACATACAGACTGCAACAGTCGGGACCCATATTAGATGAAATGTTTTTAGTCCCGACTGTTGCAGTCAATATGTTCCTTCATCTTCATTCTCTGGGGAGGGAGTTTATCTTAATATCTGGGGATAGGAGATATATCCAAAACGGCTGGATCCATTATGAGGGACTTTCACTGACAGATAGGTGATGTTACAAGGATTAACTTGGCTTCTTTTAATTTTATCGTGGGAATGGGATTTAAAAATATAGGATACATCTGCGAAATGGTTTTTGGGGGATGAACTGCTTGCGACCGTAGGATTTACTTAGTTCTGAACACCCTACACGTGTCCCCTGGGTAGTGCTAAACGAGCAGTAAAGGCGGTAGGTCGGTAGTAGGTGGTAGGTAGGCCATAGCATCGGCTGCCAGCTTAAAAGTTACCACCCATCAGACAAAGCCATGCCACCAAGCGATTCGTCGTGTTCTGGCGTTATGTCTGGTGAAGCCGTATGGTGGAAGATGGGTCTGAGCAGTTGTGTTGCAACGTATACCGGGTATGATGCGCCAGCTGTTGTTGTGTCGGACGTTTGATCGTGGAGGGTAGCGGGATCCGACGCACGGTGCGCCGTTGGCCGACCGTAGGTAGTTGGGGGCCCAAGTAGTGTGTCAGCCACACACGAAAAGCTGCCCCGCCAACTACGAAAAATCCCAGGGTGGCCCCATCGTGCCGGTTGGCAACCGGGCGAGAGGACCACATGGCGATCCCTGGGGGGGTGTGGGCGTCCCCGCAGTCTCCAGATCAACCCTCCATTGGCGCAGCAACTCTGGTTGTGTTGTTGGGTTTAACATCGCATCACCTCGCTCAACTGCCATCTTCCATATCTTCTATTCACTCCACAACTCATTGTTTATGAAAGGTAAAAACAAAAGCAAGTGTCAACAGTGGTTGCACGTCCTCTCATTTAAAGTGCACCTTTCAAATATTAGAGGGCTGCACTCCAATCTCGTTGCGGTCCACCACCATCTTGAGACTGACAAGCCACACTTGCTTTTCTTGACGGAGACCCAAATTAGATGTCCGTCAGATAAGGCGTACCTCAACTACCCGGAATACTCACTAGAGCATCATTTCCTGCAGCGTGCCGGGGTCCGTGTGTACGTCCGTAATGACATCTGCTGCCAGCGTCTCCGTCACCTTGAAGACCCCAATTTATCTACGCTATGGCTGTTGGTGGACACTGGTATGGACAAATTGTTTATGCCTGTGTCTACCACTTCTGTTTGTTCGAAAACCTCAGTGAGGCCGCCGATAAGGCTCTGCATCGGCACCCTGATGCGCAGCTTGTCGCTCTGGGGGACTTTAACACCTGCCACCAAGACTGGCTTTTCCCATACCAGAGGACCGACTACGCTGGGAGAGAAGCGCGAAACTTTGCAGTCTCGATGGGCCTTTCCCAGCTGGTCAAGCAAGCGACTAGGGTGCCTGATGTAGTTGGTCATATTGCCAATTGTCTGGACCTTCTGCTGACCACCGATCCGGACAGATGTATTGTAACAGTTTCCTCACCACTTGGAACTTCAGATCACTGTCTGATGAAGTCTGTTTCGTCCTTCTCCCCACCTGACTGCGACTCACGCGGCGAACGGCGAATGTGGCATTACAGGTCAGCAGATTGGGATGAGATGCGGCATTTCTTTGCATCTTATCCTTGACAGCAGGTCTGCTTCTCTTCTGAAAGTCCTTCGAGCTGTGCGGATGCTATATCCGATGTGATACGTCAAGCTATGGAGTTTTTCATCCCTTATAGTGACGTACCCATTGGAGGCTCAGCTCACCCATGGTTCAACGCCGATTGCGTTTAAACTGAAGAGCGTAAGCATTCGGCGTTTCTCGCCTGGGTTGACGCTCGTGACCGCAAGGCTCCGGATTTGAGCTCAAAGAAGAGAGCTTTCAACCTTGCTGCCAAGTCCTACAAAAAGGCATTGAAGAAGGCTCGGTTCGACCGCATTACCCATATTGGCACAAACCTCTCTGCACAGCCATCCAGTAGCAGAGCATTCTGGTCCCTTGCCAAGTCGGTCGAAGCGAACTTCTGTAGGCCCACATTTCCTCCGCTGGTTAAACCTGATAGGACACTGTCTCACTCGGCGAGAGAGAAAGCAGGTCTCTTTGCATCTCTCTTCGCCCATAATTCTCGTCTTGATACTAGCAGTGCTACTCCACCGACTCTACCTCACTGCAACACCTCGATGCCCGAGGTTCGCATAAGGAACAGAGAAGTTTTGAGAGCACTGTGTCGTCTAGACGTGAATAAAGCTAGTGGACCAGATGGTATACCAGCAATAGTTCTCAAGGCATGTGCGCCCGAGTTGTCTCCTGTATTGACGCGTTTGTATCGCCTCTCATTTAGAACTGGTATATTGCCCAAGTCCTGGAAGCTTGCCAACGTGCAACCCGTGCCCAAAAAGGGCAGTCGTGCCGATCCTGCCAACTATCGGCCGATTTCAATAACCTCCATACTCTGCAAGATTATGGAGCGTGTATTGAACTCACGCCTCATGGCATATCTGGAACGTAACGATCTCCTCAGTGACCGACAGTACGAGTTTCGCTACAATCGGTCTACTGGGGACCTACTAGTGTATACCACTCACATGTGGGGCGAGGCCCTCGAGAAGAATGGAGAAGGGATTGCTGTCTCCTTAGACGTTTCGAAGGCCTTCGACAGGGTATAGCACGCCAGTCTTTTGAGTAAGCTTCCAGCGTACGGCATTTCCCCTGGTCTGATTAACTGGGTAAAAGACTTCCTGAGTGAACGGTCTCTCCGAGTTGTTGTCGATGGATGCTCATCAGAGCCCATGACCACTAATGCCGGAGTTCCTCAGGGGTTAGTTCTCTCTGCAACTATTTTCCTGCTGCATATTAACGATCTGCTGATGCCCGGTATCTATGGGTATGCAGATGATAGCACAGTTGTAGACAGATACCTTCCGGGTGCTCGGGCTAGTAAGGAACTAATCCAGTCCGAACGAGAGGCGATGGTAGAGCGTACGAATCTCTCTCTTCAGGCAGTCACCAAGTGGGGCGAAACCAATCTGGTAGAATTCAACGCCGCCAAAACACAAGCGTGTCTGTTCACCGCCAAAAGGAGCCCGTTCACCTTGGCTCCTGCTTTTCGGAATGTATCCCTGGAGTGCACCGACCGCCTTCAGCTCTTGGGAGTCGAAATTTCTTCAGACCTCAATTTTGGGTGGTTCATTGGGTCCAAAGCCAAAGTAGCTGCTAGAAAACTAGGCGTTCTTGCAAAGGTCTGACGAGTACACACCGGGACAGCTTCTAATGTTATACAAAGCACAGGTCCGATCGTGTGTGGAGTACTGCAGTCACATAAGGGCTAGTGCTGCAAAATGCCATCTAGCAGCTTTGGACTCAGTGGAAAGGCATGCGAAGAGGCTAATTGGGGATCCGGATTTGGTTAAGTCCGATCTACAAAGCCTCGAGCACAGGCGCAGGGTAGCCAGCCTATCGGTATTTTACAGGTTGCATTTTGCAGAGTGTGCGCAGGAATTGCATGGCTTGATTCTGCCATCTCCTTTCTACCATCGGACAACCCGACGCACGGCAAGTATCCACCCTTACGTTGTTGAAACTTCAACGGTCCGGTCTAAGCGTTTCGCTTCGTCGTTTATACCGCGTACATCGAAGGACTGGAACAATTTGCCTGCTGCGGTCTTCCCCTCCAACTATAATTTAGGTGCCTTCAAGGCTAGAGTGAATAGGCTCTTAATAAACTAGTGCGCCTTACCATCAATGATTGCATCACTGCTTACCATCAGGTGGGATCGCAGTCAAGCACTGGTTTATATCAAATAAAAAAAAATGGTTAAACGAAAGTTGGCGGGTCTTTCATTGGGAAATAGCTAATATTATAATGAGTTGCTAAGCAACTCTTTTATATTCTTGCGGAAACGGGACTTAATTCCGGTGGTGGGGGGGGGACATTCCCATCCTCAGGGAGAAGACATCTTCGAAACGGCTGGACCGACTGTGACGCGACTTTCACTGACGGAAAGCTTTTTGTCATGTTGGTAATCATCTAATAACTTCTCCCACTCTGGGCCGGATAGGAATAGCGTGCCAGACTTTTACTAAGTAAAACCACACCTAGGTTCCCTCAGTTGCTCTTTGCGTTTTAGGACCACGGGTTACCTTTTCAGAAGTCCACCCATGACCCTAGTAGTCATCGGCCCTGCTGGGCCATGATATCTCTTTGAGGAACGCGTAGCACACGACGCGTTGTCAACAATTTGGGCTTGGTCCGGACTATAGCTGGACGGCCGGACACAGAGCTACACATTGCACGTCGTCTAAGCCTACGGTGGTTGGTAGTCGGATTTACGGCTGTCTCCATCACTAGCATTACTGCTTCGCAGCAGGAGTCGACCCCCACCCATTTCGCCTCGCTCCGGACCATAGTATGGACCAAGGACCAGCGCGAGAGGTTTCCGCCACCAATTGCCCTCACGAAGTCACGGCGGTACTCCAACCGTACAGGGCTCACATCCACCGTAAGCGGCGGAACAACGGCGGCACCCCCGAGCGTTTCTTCCAGCTGAATCCAGTGCAGGAACCTTCCGAACTTACTATATCCGGTGAGGACCTGCGTCATGCGGAAGGTGAGGACGCCATGACGTCTCTCCAGCCACTCCCCAAAGAGGGAACTTACCACAATGATTATGGCGTGCCTAACTGACGAATAGTTGATGTTACAAGGAGTAACTTAGGCTACTTTTCATTTTCCCGCGGGAACAGGACTAGTTCCCAGGGGAGAATAGATCTCTGCACTGAATAATATTTTTTTACAGGATTGCCTCAAAAAAGGGGAGTAACTAAGTCGCGAGTAACAGCTAGTAGATAATAAATAATATATTTACTATTGTATTTTTTTTTATATGGTCATGATATACCATTTTGAAATCCTCACGATGAGCCCTTTAATTTGATACCCATATTGCAGTAAATAAATAATAATAATTTTTTTTATGCTCTAAATTATGGCATCTCACAGTCGATAAGTTGGTTTTTTTTAACGTCACCTATCTAAGAACGCTTAGGTTATCAAGACAAATTTAATAATATCTCAATTGTATATATCGGTTCAGTGGTTTGGAAGATATGAGGTAATAAAGAATATTACATACATACAGACAAGATACGCGCGAAAAACATAACCCTTCTTGCAGTCGGGTAAAAACTTATTAGGATGGATAAAACAACATCGCAACTCGTTAATCAATGAGAAAATAATTTAATTTGACTAATTTATGATAGTGTAATAATACCCTCTGTTTCCAAGTGATTCCGTGAAACAAGAAATTTGGTAAACCCGAGTAGAAAGATCATTATAATTTATTTGTTTTGGTGTTGTATTTAAAATATTTTACCGATTTATATAAAATAAAACTGTAAACATTTTACCTAGACAAACCTATATACAAACATTGCAAGTACATAGACACATACTAAACACAAAGGAAATAATATTTTTATTACGTATCTACCTACGATAGTAAAACAATATGATACTATACATACAGTATGTCATACTACACTATGACGGTATAACCGAACGCGAAAACGCGAAAGAAAAAAAAATGTTTTTTTAAAGAAATATTTTAAAATGTAAATAATATGTTTATATAGAAAATAAATGACAAAATAATAATATAACAATATTCCACACCTTTCACACACCGCCATCAAATCCCAAACCAAACTAAGCTTGTGCTATGAGTACTAGATATCTGATAAACATACTTATATATTTCTAAATACATACATATTATAGATAAATTACACCACAGATATAGAACAAATGATCGTGGTCATCACACAAACATTTGTCTTGGGTGGGAATCGAACCGACGACCTCCGGCATAGCAGTCAGGGCCACTAACCACTAGATCAACAGGCCAGTCAAAAATTGCGATGCTGCAGCCTACGGGAACGAGGATGGGTATAAATTTATATACACTTCTACATACTTCATTTACATTAATCTGATAAAAAGGTAGAATTGTAAGTTTGTTTTTAGGTTTGTAGGGGCTAATCTCTGGAACTATCTACAAAACTGATTTTATTAATTCTTTCACCAGTAGAAAGCTACATTATACATGAGATACATATCCACATGACATAGACTATCATGCTGATAACTTCGGGGGCGAAGCAGTAGGGTAGGTTCCCATAAGAAAGCGGGTGGAACCGCGCGGGGAAAGTTAGCGTTTCATAAATCGAATTGTTGATTTGTCACACATTATTTAATTTAAAATGACCAAAATTGAAATAGAATAAGAACAAGAAATACATGATAGGTGTGGATATGTCTTCGATTTAAATTTTATATAAATATGATCTTTTATTTATTTATTTAAACTTCATGTACAGTGGTGGTACATAGGCGGACTTAATGCTACAAGGCAATCTCTACCAGTCAACCATTGGGTTAACCAGACAACACTGTGGTAGGTGTGCACAATAAATAAATAACAAATATTTGAAATAGAATGTAGTATCGTTAAATTAAGTGGCATATAATAATAAAATACGTATATATGCTATTTTTATTACTCATTTTTGATTTTATTAAATAATTAAACACAAATTCTTACGAATAACAATGTGACTACCTATAACTACTAAAAAACTATATCCAAATAAACTAATAGATAAAAAGAAACGAAAACGAAGTGTAAATAGTATGAGGGTATCTCTGTGGAACAAGCGACATGCGTCCGACCTCTAAGTGTCGCCGCACATGGGCCACACGCCACAGCCACAAACGCCGCAACGAGAAGCTAGAAGCGGCCACAAGCCTCTTGTGGCCGGTGGCTGCTACTTTTTTAACCCATACGCGCAGTATCAGAATGAACTCTGGCGAAGAAGGTTTAAATGCGCAAGTGGCGTGGCCGTCAAGTCCAGTGCAAGTGCCACAGGAAGCGGGCAGCAGCGATTTGAAGCGTGTGGCGGCCACCGGATTCAACCGTGTGTAGTAAATCCATATAAGATGTATGAAACCTCAGGAAATATGCCGGTGGCGGCGTTTTATGGCTGTGGCCGGTGGCCCTGCGGCGACCCTGAGACGCCTCAGCGGGCACTGGCAGGGTGGATGTCGACTTCGTAGCCCTGCAAAAGCAATTTTATTTTTATTAAAAAAAAAAAAACATACTTATTCCATTTTTTTTGCGAGGCCCTTTTAAAAACCAATCTTATTATTGTTTTATGCAATTTTCTAATATTTCTGTGACATAATCTTAGAGAAATACACGTTTGGAATCATAAGTTAGAGTCAGGTTTGTGATTTTGTCTTTATCTAGCCATCTTTTTTTTTTTGTTTATTCTATTCTATTCTATTCTTATTCAAAGATTCAAAGCATTTTATTTCAAATTACATTACATTATTTCAAATTAAATTACATTTACAGGCATTTTTGAAATATCAAGAGATATTGATATCATGTTTTGGTTTTCGCACAGCGGTTGGTCATAATTATGTTCAATTTTAATAAAATAATTTTTCATGGCGTTCTCTTTTTACCCGACTACGGAGGGTTATGATTTTGACAGGCTATGTATGTATGTGAGTATGTTCATCTGTTCCCTCATAGCTCCTAATCTACTTATCGGAACTCGACGTATGAGGTATCGTTAGAACCGTTTTAATTGTCCGCTAAACATAGGCTACGTGACGTGTCACAAAAATCGATATGGCGCCCTCTAGCGGACAAAAAGTAATGCGTTAAAAATAAAAAAGTAGATAAATACGCCGTGTTTGGTATTATTTGAAAGGGCTTTACTTGTACATTTCCAAAATATTGCTCAAAAAAGTGACACCCTCTAGCGGACAAAAAGTCATGTTTAAAAAAAATTATAAATACACCGTCTTTCATATCATTTGAAAGGGCTTCACTGGTACTTATAAAAAATATCATCAAAGTTCAATGTGGCGCCCTCTAGTGGACAAAAAGTATTGTGTTAAAAAAATAAGATAAATACGTCGTTTTGGTATCATTTGAAAGGACTTCACTTGTTCATACCAAAATAAATAGTATAGAAGCACAGTGATTTAACACCAAAATCTTCCAAATAAAAAAAAGTAAAAAAACTAAAACCCGACTACGACAAAAAAAGACGCTGAAAAAGTATGAAACAAGATTTTCAAGATGCTGAAATAAACAAAGTAACTGGAAAAACAAGAATAGAACAAAAAGAACAGCCGTAGTCACACGTTATAGGTAGGTAATAATCGAAACACTTTAATAGCTGGCTTTTTTTTGTCGTAGTCGGGTTTTAGTTTTATATTTGAGGATTTCCAGAGGTTCAGAAAAGTTCAAAATTAGTGAAACCTCGCCTAAATAATGTTTGCATGTTTGATGGTGAATGAATTTTCACACATTATTAATTTAAAATGTCGACTGTTTTCAAAAAGAGAGCCTGCCTAATCGCTGCGTATCATTTCCTCATCCCTCGGAGTCGTTAGTTGATCAACACATCCCCCCTCCTCCTCCGACACGGTTGTCCAAGGGCGTGACGGTAGAGTTTCATGCCATCGTCACCGTTCGTCACTCGCCACTCGTCACTGTTGGAAACTCGGTCCCCCCCCCCCCTACCGCGCCCCCCGGCGCCCGGTGGCGTCCATCAAGTTAATGAAAAGCGCGGATGGCGCTGACAGTCACTCATCTAATATTGAAAAGATTCTGAACGATATTATTATTGAATTAGGGTTCCGTATCAAAAGGTTCGTATCAATGAAAGCTATTAGGAAATTATTTTAACGTCTGTGAAATATTTTGCGATTGATATTCAAAACGTTTTTGAATATATTATTATATTAAAAGGGGTTTATTTAGGTATCTATTGTCAGCTTTATTTATTGATTGTTTTTTATTTATTTATTTATTGATATGAACTGTGAAGGGCGAGTTCTAATCATGAAGCTATTTCAAGTTACAAAGTAATAGATGTGGCTGTGGAGAATAAATTACGCTTAATAAAATGTGAGACCTGTGAGCTGTTCTCTAAATATTTGCACACTAACTTTACTCGCAGCTTTGCTAATTTGTGGATTGAGGTGTTAAAGTCGTACTCAAGCCCTCACGTCGTGCGGAACCGTCGCCGAGCGTGTCAAACACGCACTTGACCGGATTTTTTCTTTTTACGAAGAAAAAAAGAAAAGTGGTGACCTATTCGACGTTCTTTACATTTTTAGTCGTTGAACATTGTACGAAGTTGAAATAGAAATAGTCTTTGTACGAGTACAGCAAGTACAGTAACGTAAAGTAAATATGAACAATATGAACATATACAGAGAAAAAATGAATTTTAATATCCTGAAGCAACAAAGATTTGATAAAATGGTAGATATTATTTATTTATTTACAAGCACCTGTACAACGTTACAGAGGATGAGCAAGGTGTTGTACAATAGAAACTTACAAACTAAAAATAAATTTAATAAAAAAAAATTACTTAATAACAAAACCATACACATTGAAGAAGAAAAAAACTAACATATAATTTATGTATTTATCAAGTCTGTAGATTTTTGTACATTGACGTTACACACACACAACAGCGCTTAGAGATTTATATTGGTGGTTACAATGTAATGAGTGCATGACAGGCCATGGTGACCGAGGCTGTTGACAAGTTCGCTAGTCGCAGCGATGAGGAGAACAGCAGGGAGCGCCTAGACGTAGGGAAACAACAAGGCGGAAAGTAGTATCGTCGAACAAGGTCCTATGTTCGACGATGGTAGTGCGTGAAGCTAGAGACCCGACTCCCGCTCCCCCACAGCAAGCAGGCGCGCACGCTCCGCAGTAGTAGCAGACGTCACGTGGTAAGAGTTGATTCAGTGGCTAAGCTATAAGCGCTCCGGATTGCGGGTGCAATAATTGCACGGATTTTTTCTTCCCTAATTAAGTACCTAAATGGCTTTATGATAGTTTGTTCATAAGATTTCTTAATAAAAGCACGCACAATAAAATAGAACCACTAATGTTGGGCATCGCACATCAGCAGTTAAACGTCGTCGACTCGCTCCAAGCGAAGCGGCGCAACAACAATGTATGTAGATGAGCTGCGGCTCGTTTGTGCTCGTTAGAGCGTGTTCAGACGGCGTGCCATCAGTGCTAATACTAATGTCGAACAAATGTCTGGGTAATGAGATATATATGTGCCTACCTAACATTCGTGGAACATTGCGGCTATTCATTATCGAATCCCGGCTGCCTCGTTAGTCTAGCTCATCTGATAGCACTGAATGTTCAGGTTTTTTTTCATCAGATGTCTCCCAGTAGCCGCTCGGCAACAGGCTCACACCTGGGACTCAAAACGTAATGGTGAGACGTGGCTGCTCGGGACAAACCGGTGCGGTTTGTTCCGAGCAGCCACGTCTCACCATTGCGTTCTGGTCTCGTATTCTTGCGAAACTCCGTACTATGCTAGGCCAGCTCAAGGGGTCAGTGTTATCACTGACGTATAGTCGATTGTTTTATATACCTACACTTCTATATATAAAAACAAATCCTTTTAAATGCTCCGCAATTAACTTAAAAATTCCGCAACCCCTTGATGACTGCCCATTTGAAATAATCAAAACAATAAAACACAGATTAGGAATGTCTTCCCAGCCAAAAAGTAAAAACTTATGTAAATTTGAATAACATTGTAACACGGAAAAATATTAACGTCAAACAGAAATGTCACGATCTGCATAATGACGAGCGCAAACACCAACATAAGGAAAATGTTTTGAAAAATATGATCCTAATGAGTCTCTCTCGACTCTCGGCTCGACTGACACAGAAATGTGCGAACATAAGTTGAAAGGGGACGAGGCCGCATGCCTGCGTGACTCGGCAGGAGGATCCGATCACTTTCTCGATTTTTTTTTGTTCGAATTTCATTTTACCGAAAACTATTGACCGACGTCTTTTTTGCTATAATGTATTCATCATTATCATTTCAGCCGAAAGACGTCCACTGTTGGCCATAGGTCTCCCCCAAGCGTCTCCACAATGACCGATCCTGTGCGTCTAGCATCCACCGCATGCCCGCGACTCTCACCAGGTCGTCGGTCCACCTTGTGGGAGGCCTTCCAACGCTGCGTTTTCCGGTGCGCGGTCGCCACTCTAGAACCTTTCGGTATTTCGGTATTATTTGACATATTATTAGATCATCGAAGTATCATGTGTCATAAGTATTATTTTACCGAACTGTATTTCGCACATTTACAAAATAACTTTTTGTTATTGGCCGAAGCCTCTTTTGAACTTTTTTCATTTGCCAAATGATTTATTTACCATATTTTCACTACACCGAAAAAACATTTTACTGTTTTTTGGTCACAAATATATAGACGGTTACTTGGTAGTATTTTCAATATTAAATTAAAATAGTGTCATAAAAAGTTAATATATGTTGTGCTACAAAATTTAGTGAAAGCAACGAATCGCTGAAAAACCGTCTTCTTTACACAGTCTTGTCTGCCCTACCCCTAAAGTTTAATTCAAACCCGCGAAGGTGCGGAGAGCTAGAGCGGCCCACGAGTTGAGGAGCGCAGGTGGTTTGAAGGCCCGCCGGCCGTGGTGAGCGTAAAATCATCTGCGACAGTAAGCTCGCGAGGGGGCCACCCAAACCCCGCAGCACCATGCAGAGCCGTGACAGAAACAATGCTTGCTGCATGTTGCATGCCTGCTTCCATGCTGCATATCTGCTTGCATGCTGCATGCCTGCTTCCATGTTGCAAGTATGCTTGCTTGCATACTGCATGCCTGCCTGCATACTGCATGCCTGCTTGCATGCTGCTTGCCTTCTTGCATGCTGTATGCCTGCCGCATTTTGCATGACTGCTTGCATGCCGTATGCCTGCTGCATGTTGCATGCCGGCTTCCATGCTGTATGCCTGTTTGCATACTGCATGTCTGCTTGCATGCTGTATGCCTGCATGCAGACATGCAGCATGAGCTGATGCTGCATGCTTAGAGCAAGTATCCTTAAAAAAAATATATGGTAACGAAATTATTGTAATTAAAACAGTGGTATAATGTATGTTCGGAAACATAATACTTCGAACAAATATTATTTCGGCTAAGTGGAACATCGGTGAAAAGTTTTTCGACCAAATGAAACGTCGGAGTAACGAAAAAAATGAAATTCTTAATAGGTCAACTGATACAGTGCCAGACGTGACTTCGATGAAATAAAAAAAAACGAAACGATAATAGTTGAACAGTTTTAGGTGTAATGAAATTCAGTCAGACATTTTTCGAACTTATGATAGGTAACCCTTATGTATGGTCGACTTTTAACCTTACCATTCTTAAAACCCTGTCATATTTAGCGGTGTAAATTTCAACATATAAATTGTGACGAATTGCAAAGTATATAAGAGATCACGTGTTTGTAAGGTACACTTCGAGAAACGGATCATTCTGTAATACTGTCTTAAACTGTCAGTTTAAATTCAAATCCCGGCTGTCGTCATACATCAGTCCATGACCTTTCTGTAAAAGAACTAATTTATTTAGTGTGTCAATCTGCTAAACAGTAATGTTAAAGAAATCTCCGGAAGAGAGCGGCTAACCTCCGGCCCTCCTCTCCCTCTCATGAATATCTAACAGATGTTAACACGTCGCTCGCCCGAGCTTGTTGTTGTTCCTCCCCCATCCCCCTCGCCAGCTAGCTTCCAACTGATAACATTATCATCCTCATTTGCGATACTTGTCTAAAGCTCAAAGATTACATTAGAACATTTTCGGGTTTTTTCAACAAAATTAAAGCAAAAATAACTCGCGGGTACTTTTTGTGTTTGTGCTTCGTTTTGTGCGAAAGATCTTCGGGTGGTTTTATTTGTAGGTGTCGCTGCGCTGGTGCTAATGTACCGTGTCCACGACGCGGCAATGTGGCCACCTTACCGTTCCATGTTTTAATACTACAATTACATCGAAAAAACACTTGCATAAATAGTCAACCTTTTGCCAAGCAATAAAATTTATAAAAAATATTTTGGATGCATTTCTATACAAACACATTCATCTATCTATATCTGGATATTCTTTATCTATACTTATAATAAATCTGTAGAAGTGAAAATTCTGTACATTGAAAATATCAAAAAAAATAAACTAGACCGACACCGAACCCAAAAATGTGATTAAAAAATTTTTTGTCTGTCTGTTTGTTCAGGCATCACGCAAAAACTACCGATTCGATTACGATGAAACTTGGTATAATTATTCTTTAATATCCTGGGCACTACACTGGGTACTTTTTATCCCGGAAAAGTTAATACAATAAAAAACAAACTTATTTTTACGGTTCGATCCCTAGGAATCGAACCGCAAAATTAAGTTTCAGTAATCGGGTCTAGCCGATTACTGTACCAACCGCAAATAATAAGCTTGTCGTAGGTTACGTCACCCGCAGTGGAGTTCACTAAGGGGCGCTGCACACGGCTAAGATACTATAATATTTTTATATTATATTATTTTCGTATGTTAAGATGAATTTGTATGGCGAGCGATATTGTATCTTAGGATAAATATTATAGTATCTTAGCCGTGCGTAGCGCCCCTAAGTTATGGTCTAAATATAGTGCTGAAGGTTGATTTGGCTTGCACCGTTCGCAGCACACGCGTGTTAGCTAGTTCTGACTATTCGGTACATACCTACCTACGTCATGATAGATAACTATCAGAAGCGTGGTTTGTAGAAGTAAAGGTAAATTACTACAAGCATATTATTATGTGAACTGTTGTTTCCAAGAAAATGAAAAAAAATACAATTTTTTTGTGTGAACTTTCTATCTGCAAGACTGCCAGGACATTTAGGTACTTACTATTTATAATAAATCTGTAGAAGTTTAGTTTAGTGTAGATAACTTTTATGCATTAAAATTGTGTGTAACATGATATATTACTTAGGCTTTGTTTCATCGCAATCGGTTGAATATCAAAAGATACCTATAGGTACTACATTCATTGACTGTTAGGCGGTACGAAGTTCGCCGGGTCAGCTAGTATATCTCTATCCTACTAATATTATAAACGCGAAAGTTTGTATGTATAGATGTTTGTTACTCTTTCACGAAAAAACTACTGAATGGATTTCAATGAAACTTGGTACACGGGTAGAACGTACATCCTGGAATAGCACATAGGATACTTTTTATCCTGGCAGTGTGTTCCCTTGGGATAATTTTCTACTATCAGGGGGGTGAAACCGCTACCAGCAGCTAGTATTTATGTATATAAAAGGAAAAACTGTCTGACTGACATATCAATGCTCAGCTGAAACTGTCTGACTGACATATCAATGCTCAGCTGAAACTGACTGACTGACATATCAATGCTCAGCTGAAACTGACTGACTGACATATCAATGCTCAGCTGAAACTGACTGACTGACATATCAATGCTCGTGCAATGAAACTACTAACCCTAGGAACCTTTCCTTCAGGATGTAAGCGAGAACTAATAAGGGATTATTAAAAAAGAAGTTTGTGAAAACGGGGGAAATTCGTTTATATGAAATATTTTGTTACTTGGGTTAATATACTTGAAACTTAGCATAAATAGTTGTACATGACGTTTAGTTCCACTTGCATTATCCTATGTAGGAGAAAGTAAAAAAATTCATGCAAACGAAGTCGCAGGAAAAGTGCTAGTAGTTACATTATTAAGTTGCATTAAACGTAGGTAGTAAACTACTACGCCGTAGCAATCCGCTACGATTTTCCGTAGCACCGCATTGTGAAGAAGCGCAGACCGTGGCAGTAACTCTATACGTTTAGAAAGATAAAGCAGAATACGAATAAGCGATCGCTAGTCGAATAAACAATTTGAGCCAATAGAGCAGCTGTCATCAATCTAGTGCATGTTCCGGTCTCATGTCGCGGAGGCAATTTGGCTGGCGATGCTATCTGTGCCGCTGTGAACAAAGTCCGAGACTGCAGACTAACTGGCGCTCTCGTCTGTGTGCGTGTGTGTAGCGATGCGTCGCATGCGGATCGATACACAGGACCCACTTGGAGAGACGAGATAGAAGGTGCAGTGCATAACACGAACCTTGCAACGCTGTTGATTTTTTTTAAACTCAGTACTTTATTCATGATTTCTTTCTGGTCTGAATTCTGAAATGTTTTAATGTAGCCACCAATGCTATGTTTTCGCAAAGTCCCACGTAACATAAGAGCAATTAAAAGATGATTGAGCGCTGTGAGATAAAAGTATTCCTTTATATAGTGGTGAAGACTGTAGTCACCCAACGGGAGGCTATCGCGAGTATACCTTTTGTGTATGTTACTGTTTACTGGCACGCAGCGCGTCACACATGTGTGGAAGAGATGCAGTCGTATATACACACAGACTCGGAACAATCGTCGCACAGATTTGGTTTGTTTTACACTTGTGGACTGCTGCTCGTGTAGATTACGTTTATTTAGAACTTAATGTGTGTTTTATTTGAGACTTGGTTTTTTTCAGAGGCAATCAAAATTGTACATGCCCGGAGTGAAAATAATTTAAAACAAGTGAGTATTGGATTTTATATATTAGTCTACAATATAAAATAAATGTCACAAGTTATAAATGTTGTTGTGTTTGCTAGCAATTTTACTACCGAAAAGACTATAACATAATTTCGGCCTCCTCCGTTCATACTGAGCAGACTGAAGTGGCAGGAGTAACAAAATATACTGGAGAGGCTGGCCAATCCGCCATAGTCAACAATGCTCTTTCAGTGCGGATGGATAAAGGTCACAGCATGTCTTCGAATGTTTGGTTCTAGGACGATTGCTGGCTTCCTCGTGATGTTTCTCTTCACCGTTTTGAGAGCAACTATTATTAATAATATCTAAATATGTAGTTAAGAACATTTAACCTGACTATTGGGAAGTATGAATAAGATGCTTGAGATAGAAAATAACTTCTAAACCTTTCCTTTTAAAAGAAAAAATACATTTCCTTCACAATTTGCAGAAGTACAGTAGGCATACTAAAGGACAAACCAAATTAATTAAAACAGATAGCAATGTCTTGTATCACTCCGAGCAGTAATTGAAGACGTCCGCGTCATCAGCTGCAGCAGCGACTAACAAAAACCGGAACACAAAGAATTGGTTACAGTTTACATTTTGTTATTTAGACAGTGTTTTTTACCGAGTATTAAGTTTCTGTGAGACCGTTGTTCACTCGCTCGTGGTAGAAGTGCGCGGAACAAAGGACGCTTTGCTTACTAGTGGTATCGAGCAACTATTATTGGAATATCTATTATAAATATGATTGATCCAAAGGAATTGTCGGCACTGTCGATGTAATCACTGTATTAAATTACACCGCTGCACCGTAGGCGTGGGCTTGCGGACGGCGAGCAATGAGTAGCTCGGTGTCCGGCCGTCCAGTGAACGTCCGGACCGAGCACGTGTCGTCGACAGCGCGTAGTGTTCCACGGGTGCCTCAATGATGATGACAGTAAAATCGTAGGGGCCCAACAGGGTCGAAGCCTACTGGGGCCATGGGTTGTGCGAAAAAAAACCCCGGGGCCCAAGAACGAAGACAAAGATGGGTCATAGGAGTAGGTTTTAGTCAGTAAAAGTCTGACACGCCCTCGCGCTCCACCCTAGAGTAAGAGAAGTCATTGGATGATTTCCCACATTAAAAAAAAACAGTGTTAAGTTAATTTTTCTGCTAGTTTGTGATTATGTTCAGTAAGTGACGTTAATCAGCGGATTAGTGATATCAAAGAGATGTTGAAACACAAAGGAGGTGACATGTTTAGCGATAACGTTTTCTCATGAGAAGTGGCGACCAGGTCAGGCGAGTGATTCAGTTTAACGATAAACGTGAAGATGCCCATTTTTACCATAATAATTTTACTTCGTGTAAATTGTCAGAATTACCGGTGTAAATTATTAACAAATATGTTGGTTTTAGAAATATATATACTAGGGTATGTACAATGTAGCATACAAATTTGGTCATAAAGTCATAAATAAAACTAAAACTATTTGGGTATCCTGGAGATCCTCAGTTTCTAACGTGAAGACCTTCCCCGGTGCAGAGTGCAGTTCTTATCACAACCTACTTGTAGCCAAGTTCTCACTGCGTTTAAAGGCACCGTCAACCACTAAAGCCAAGAAGCCTATATCTTCTGAACAACCAATCTTTCGAGATGCGTTAGAAGCGAAATTAAGTGATTGTCCAGCGCAAGAGCACGCTAATGCTGACAAGCAGTGGTTACACTTGAAAAATCACATTAACGATGCGCTGGACCGTATCTCTAAGAAGAGAAAGTCAGAGCAGAAGAAAAAATGCTGGATCTCAGACCAATGCAGAGTTCATCCAGCGTAGAAAAGTGCTAAAAACTAAGGGTCTGCAGGATCGTGCTGTAATGGCTGAATACTCGAAGCTTAGCAAAGCTATCAAAATCAGTTGTCGCCATGACAGAAACAACTTTATTGAGGGCATTTGCAGTGACATTGAGAGATTCTCTAGCAAGTTACAACCTAGAGACCTTTTTTAAGAAAGTTAGAGTTCTCATAGAAGATGCCGATGGTACTGTACTACACGAGCTCGACCGCATTACCGAGAGATGGCGTGTGTACTGTGAGCAGTTGTACACAGATCCCTGTTCAACGCCCGGAGCCGCCCCGGACTGGAAGGATCTAGAGCTGAAACCCATGATTCTTCGTTCAGAAATATCTGCTGCTCTTCGGTCTTTCAAGAAGAATAAAGCACCAGGAAGCGACCAACTAACATCAGAGGTTCTTAAAGCTGTAAGTGACTTGGGTGTGGAGACACTTCACAGGATTTGCTCACACATCTGGCAAAACAGTGATTGGCCGCAGGACTGGTCGGAATCTGTAACTCTTCCACAGCACAAGAAAGGGTCAACCAAGAATTGCGGCAATTATTGAACCTTGTCCCTCATCTCTCATGCCAGCAAAATCTTGCTCCATATTCTGAACAATCGCATCCGCTACTACTTGGATTGGCAAATCCCGCAGAAGCAAGCGGGTTTCGTGAAGGGCAAGGGCACCACTCTTGACTTCACGGTATACTAGGCCCTTCACACTGCCAGAGACAGAAATAGATGGAGGAACATCATAAAAATGAAAGTAATGAAGCAGGGAGGTCACGATCCTCAGCATTAAATAATACAACGCAAAGAGATTTGAGTATACTTATCTTCCTTTTTAAACCGGTATATTTCGACTGTCCCTAGGTAAACTATCGGATTTGAAAAGCTTACTTTACAGGAGAGCGATTTGAATATATCTGTATATAAATTTGGTTTTATATTTAGGTTGGAAGCAAGAGTGTTTAGTCAAAAATGTTTTTATTATCTATAGTTTTTGAGAAAAATGAGTTACTATAATATAATACGTAACTGCACTGACATTATCAATCGAAACTGGTACTTTCAATAATTTAAAAGGAAACGCACTTACCAAAATATATAGAAACTGGCTAAATCGATAGTTTTCGTCACTTAAAATTACACATACACAATCGGAAACGGCATTTTAGATACTACTTTGAATACGTACCGCGCCGAAAAATATCGAAACTATCAAATCCGATTTGTTACCTAGGAAACACTTTGAGGAAAGACCAAAACAATGTTTTAATGCCATTACTTACTGTAAAATTTAAATAAAACCAAGATCACACTGAGGCGGCATGCATCGATGTGCGGTGAAAACTCGTGAAACCGATAGTTCCGTCTCAGCCGGGCCACTTGCCACTACCGCGTATTCACGCGATACTTAACTTTCGTTCATATACGACGGCTTAAATGTTACGTTCCGATATTATTCAATTTCAAAAACGCAATAAGCACTGATAATTATCTTTTTTTAGTACGCACATTTAAAAATACCTGACATTTAAACCAAGCTTAAAACAGAAATAAAAAAAATGCAAATTTTCAGATTCGAGAGTTTACCTAGGGATAGTCGATTTGAAAAAACCACTAATCAAGAAGTGTACAACTTTTAGTTCACTTTCATAAAACAAAACACATGAGTAATCCGTAATAGCCGTTGCACGTTTACACCTTCAAGCCGGATTTCGATGAACATCTTATCGTCAATAACGGTTTCAATTTTACTGGTACCTTACTAGTTGTTCTATCTCACCAAAGTTCAAATTGTGTGTAAGTTCACGTACACTTTATTTTTCTGAGTCCTTAAGCTCGGAGCGATGAGTGTCATGAAAAATTGCTTACGCACTCAGACACAAAATGGGCAGGTGAATCAACATAGAAGTCGCATACGCTGGATTATATCACTCTCTGGTTCACCTTCACTAGTTAAAGAGTGTGCTAGTGAAAGGATTATCAAACATAGAATAAAATCGTATTCAAAATTTAGTTTACAGTACGACACAATATCGTCTTATTGAAGTGATACGAGAAATGCCAAGTATGAAAAAGATAAACATCTTTTCTTTCTTTCTTTATATAAAAAACGATAATTATGATTAACTGCGATGTACATTTAAGTGGTCTTAAATCAAAATTCTTTATTGTACACAAAACAATTGTGTTTTTTTTTAGTATGTAATTAAAACTAAAAGTGTAAAAAACATGTTAACTTAGTTACGTATTTTCACACACTTTCACGAATTCATTTTATATATTTAAGAAACTATCACACTTGTTATTACCAACTAGGAATATTTGCGGTTCAGTGTAAAATATCTATGCTGAAATATTGCATCCTCTGATTGCCGGTATTCTTTAGAAGTTGACTTTCATAGCGGATTACGTTTATTCGAGTCTAGTCGCTAGTGGCGCGCCGAGCAGGGGTTCCATCGTCACATCGACCTTATCACTTTAGCCTCATTACGTCCTCCCCTCTTCCACCACCGCTCTGCCCCCTCCCGACTCCGCGTGTCGTCTGAACGTCGCAGATATCCGACCGTAACCCGCTTTATTGGTTTCCATTGTGTTGATCGTTCCGCGGTGCAGCGGTGCGTCTCCGGTGATCGCTTCCCTGCAGCGCTTTACGTGACAACGCACAAGATACGAGAAAGCTGCGTTTGTTTCGGCTAGTGCTGGCGCTGGAATTGCTTAATTATACGTTTATTTGCCGAAAACGCTTGTCCAGCTAGACCGTTAGATTCACAGTGACGAGACGAGCTAGGAGTATTTTGATTTGCGTACAATATTCTGAAACCGCTGAATATTTCCACCAAATATTTTTATCTTCTTACTATGATGTAGTCTCACGTCTTTTATGTTCGTAAATTGAGCCGGAACCCCAATGTAAAGTAATAAGCTAACATTACGGAAATATTGCAGATCTGCACAAAAATATGATAAAGTATCGCAAATTCCACACAGCGGACTAATAAAGTGTTCTCCCACGGTCACTGTGTGCGTGAGGGGCGTAATAGTGTGTGTGTATGTACATGTGAGAAGTATGATGGTGTGCGTCTGAGGGTCAATCGTACAGTAGTAATGTGACGTGTGTCAGCGGCGTTGAACACACATACACCTTCAGAGTAGAGCTCCACTGCCACGTCCCGGCTCCTGGGAGCATCAGCACGTGCATGTGTCGGAAGTGCGTGATCGATGGTGGGTGCTGAGAGAAATGTCTTATTGTAGCGGTGTACAGCCAGGGAACTAGTTCTTAAGCAAATTTTCCAACAATTTTGCAGATTCTTCAACTTTAGTTTTGTGTAGATCTACTAAACGCTGCTTTTGCTTTACTGTACAGAGGACACGAGGTGACTCTACCCTTGGTACAAGTTACTGTAATCGTAAAATAAGCTTAGACTACCTTTCTTTTTGCAGTAATCTAACCAAACCATAGGTTACAACATAACCTACTGTTAATACAGATATGCCAAATATTACGAATGTTGTTCCATTGAAATGAGAAACATAATATTCAATTAATAATTATAAATTAAAGATTAATATTTGTTATTTGCTCCCGCCGTGCCGCGGGCGCTCATCTGCGGATTATTTCTTGCTCCTCCGGCTGGTCTGTGCCGTCGACGCCTCCACCTGAGAGGGAGGGGGCCCGTAAATTGAATCAATCACGTCACAACTCAGCAGCTGACACCATCACTGTCACAAGTCGTCACTATGTGTGCGGTCATACCCTGCCAAACAGAAACCGGGCGGCCCTGATACACTGACGTTATTAACTATTGTGAGACGAGAGATGAGGGACAAGCTTACCTTCAAACACTTTTTTATATACATTTAACTAACAAAAGCCTTAATAGAGCATTAAGCCAGAATGCCCCAAAGAGGTTTGGTACACCCACATTTCGTCAGTTACCTATGTAGTCCCGTGTAATAAAGCTCCAGCTTATTGCTATCAACTGAGCACAAATATGTTCGATCAAATACAATCCAAGCTGTTACTTAATGTACAATTAATTCAATTGAAGTAAATGAGAAAATATATTTACACGATTATTTCAAAACTCGTAAGCTGTTGATCCCCGAATTAACGCCGGCGTTCACGCGCCATTGTCTTTCTATTGTGTCTCTAATTACGCTACTCAAGATTATAATATACTAAAGATAATACACTAAAGGCTATTCCTAGCTGTTACTGAATAAATCCACATGGAAAAACCTAATAACAATTTGCGTTACCAGGGAATCGGACCCAGGACCTAATGCGCTGGGATTGAGCAACGGTGTCTTTTTAATTCATATCTACGTCTCACTATGCCTTCGACTAGTCTTCATCTTAAAAGTCACTTCTTTAACCAGTTTATCATAAAAAATATCGTCAATGGTTTCTGCGAAGGCAAGGATACATTTTCTAACAGTAACTAACAGTCAACGGACAAAATTAGAATTTCAGTGTGTAAAATTAAACCATGGGAAAAGTTTCCGTAGCCGACGGGTGCTGTGCGTGCGTTTCTCTTCAACTTTCTAATAACAAGCCATCAACAAATTGCCCGCGTATATTGATGAGCGGCCGTCCCGCGCTGTGGCCAGGCCAGGCAGGGGGGCGGGTTGTGTACGGGAGAGGGGGCACCTGCGACCTGCAGACATAGAAGGCTTACTCTTTTCGGTGCAACGAAGTGGACAACTGACAGAAACGAGAATATCAAGATAATCTGGTTTAAAAGCATTGTGTAACCTGCAGCCGTTTTACTCCTGACTCGATTAATTCCACTAAGTACTATATTTTTGTAATTTGGTCATAATCTGAAATTCATTGCCTGACTAACAACGCAACGCTCGGTCTAGAATAGTACAATGGAGTTAACCAACGGATTTAACAGAAATAAAAGGTTGTACAGAAGGTCACCATTTTTGCTGATCTGAAAATGTCTTATAAATATTACGTCTCATCATCACATTCTAGTTACAGGCTGGAATATTATGTGCTTAGAGCATATTGACTATCCTTCTGCGTGTATCTTCGTGGTGGAGTCGGCATCGCTTTTAACCGCAACCTATGAATACATTAGCCACGAGTAATAACGCTTTAAAAATAATGCCTTCATTCGCCTTCCTTCCTCCTGTAAGACGAGCGAGAGGCTGCCCGGGGGCGCAAGTAGTGGGGGGCTCGTGAATTGTTTTGGCGTTGGTGAGTGACGAGTGACGTATCGCGCCATTACCGACACAGTAGAGCGTTCCCGTTGATTGTGTTCCAATAGCTCCTGTTTATGCGAAATTACGGTTACTAATCAGTCGCGTTAGTGCTGGAAAGAGCTTACTTAGAGTATTGTTCATGAAAGTGATTTAAGATTACTTTGAATTATTTGTCGTTGAACCTTTTTTACCCTACTGTAAGAAGGGTTATGTTTATCGCGCGTATCTTGTATGTTTGTATGTATGTATGTAATACTCTTTATTACCTCATATCTTCCAAAGCAATGAACGGATTTATATAATTAACATATCGTTTGATTTGTCTTGATAACCCAAGTGTTAGATAAGTGACGTTAAAAAAGAAACAACAAACAGTCTTTGAGACGTTTGAGACTTTGGATACTACAATATGGGTATCATATTAAAGGGCTCATGAGGATTCCAAAATGGTATATCATGACCATATTAAAAAAATACAATAAGTAGGAAATAATATGTTATTTATTTATCTGCTAACTGTTACTCGCGACTTCGTTACTCCCCTTTTTGAAGCAATCGTGTAGAATCGTGTCATCCATTTCAGAAATATCACTACATAGTACAAAAACAAAGTTGCTTACCGCTGTCTGTCCCTATGTATGCTTAGATCTTTAAAATTACGCAACGGATTTTGATGCGGTCCTTTTAAAAACTTAGAGTAATTTAAGAGGAAGGTTTATATATATAATACATGCTTAATATAGTAGAGAAACACCGATAATTTTAGAGGTTTCTATTTCTAATGTGATGTCGTAAATAAACCCATTTTATTGCGCTCACATTGCAAACGCTAGCTGAACCCTACGAGATAGATCAAAATAATGTACTACAGTATTGTTCATCTTAAAAAGGTCTACAAAAAAGTCTGCGATGGTATATGTCTATCTCTTAGGGATAACCCGTAATAACCATTTTTTATTTTTTACGAGAAATAATGACATATTTACGAAGCAATTTTATGCAATACAGCATTAATCCTTATCCAATTAAGTGACCTCCCTTAAATACATTGCGCATTTAATATAGATCAATATGGCCCTTTATAGCATTTAATTTAAATAAATATTTTCTAAGATATTTCAGATTTAAAATGGCATTTAAACGCCTACAATTTCCGGTAAATATATATTTTGCCATTAAATACCATTAATAAATCGCAGGGTCAAACTTTCAACGTTGCGTTGCAAGCTTCGATTTGAGCGTTGAGTGTTTTTCAGATGGCTAATTATAGGTCGCTCTTTCAAGAATAACGTCTAAAGAAAACATGGTTGTATTATGTAATAACAAAAAAGCTGTGAACGTTGTATATATTTAAAGACATTCTGTAGTATATTTAGTATCAGCATTGCACCAGTGCGAAGCCGGGGCGGGTCGCTAGTATTATATACAACCTGAGAATTAAGTCCCGTTCCCGCGGGAAAATTAAAAGTAGCTTATGTTACTCCTTGTAACATCAACTATTCATCAGTTGGGCACGTCATAAATTCAAAATTCAAATTGTTTTTATTTCACATAGGTCAACATGGGCACTTATAAAACGTCAGAAACACGGTTCCAAATTGGTCGTTTCCTATGGAGAAGAACCGCTAAGAAACTCCATGGTTACGCTTTTAAAAAAATTAAATGGTAAGTCCCCTCTTTGAGGAATGCCTAGAAAGGCGTGGGAGAGGTAGGGCCTTTTTTTTTTTTTTTTTTTGGGAGGACTTCTATTAAGGTAACCCGTGATCCTAGAACGCATAGAGCAACTGAAGAAACCTAGATGTGGTTTAACTCAGTAAAAGTCTGGCACGTTCTCCTTCTCCGTCCTAGAGCAGGAGAAGTCATTAGATGGTTACCCACATAAAAAAAAAACCGTCAAAATCAGTCCAGCCTTTTAAAAAATGTCCTCTCCCCGGGAATAAGGATGTCCCCCCCACCGTCGGAATTAAGTCCCGTTCCCGCAGGTAGGTATATATTTTTTTTATTGATATAAACATAGAAATATAAAAAAACAGATATAAACCAGTGTTTGACTGCGATCCCACCTGATGCTAAGCAGTGATGCACTCATTGATGGTGAGGCGCACTAGTTTATTAAGAGCCTATTCACTCTAGCCTTGAAGACACCTTTTTTTTGTTTTGTTTACAGTTGGGCGGGAAGACCGCAGCAGTCAAAAGATGTACGCGGTATAAAAAGTATTGTAAGGTACTCATTATAATATTACCTATATCCCAATGAAAGTCCCATCAAATTCTGTTTAACCGTTTCGCAGATTTATCCCGTCTTTTGAAATCTCATTCTCGATAAATTAAAAGAAGCCTAAAATAATCCTTATAAAGCTATCTTTCAGTAAAAGTCCCTCAAAATCGTTCCAGCTATTTCGGTGATGTCTCCTATCCTTGGGAATTAAGATGAACTCCCTCTCCCGAGAATTAAGATGCCCCCGCCATCGAGAATTAAGTCCAGTCCCGCGTTATTATAAAAAATAGATTAAGTTACTTATTATAACATTAGCTATATCCCAATAAAAGTCCCGTCAAAGTACAACCGTTTTGAAGACTTATCTTGTATCCCACGGAAAAATGAAAATTAGCCCAAATTACTCCTTGTAATATTAGATATCAGTCAGTGAAAGTCCCTTCAAAATCGGTCCAACCGTTTCGGAGATATACACTCTCCATGGGAATTAAGATTGAATGTGACGTTAAAAGTGAATTAAGGTAGGTTCTCATTATTAACATTAGCTACATCTCACATTAAAAGTTCCATCAAATTTTGTTTAACTGTTTCGAAAACTTATCCCTTATTATTATCAAGAAATCCCGTTCCCACAGGAAAATGAAAAGTAGACTAAGTAACTGCTTGTAACTTTTGCTATTCGTCAGTAAATGCCCCATCAAAATCGGTCTAGTATCGTATATTAGCTGGAACAAGCCGACAAATAACAAAAAATTTCAAAATTCACATTTTTATTATAAGTATCGAATACACTTTGATATAGATTTAGTAAATAAATGTTGTTTTTTTTTTATAAATTACAAATCGACACTTCAATTTTATTTAAGATACAAAATAAGCGAACCAATTTTATATTGACTGCAACAGTCGGGACCCATTAAAATAATCTAGACTAAAATCATTCCATTTAATATGGATCTCGACAGTTGCAGACAATATTTAGATTTACCACTTTAAAGTTCAAGTCAACGGAGCATCCGTATTAGAATTTATTATTTGTGTCATTTCATGTTTATAAATTAATGCAATTAAATTGTTTTCTACGCTACTAGATTGAACTTGTTTTTTTCTTTTTAGTTTTTATTTAAAGTTATTTTTTACGCAGTCGGGTTTTTTTTATTATTTAAATTTATTTTTCTATTCTAACTTTTTGGAATAGATCACAAATGAATATTTACTACTAAAGGGGTGCAGCAGCAGTGCTTATTTTCAACACATGCGATATTAAATATTTCGAGGTTATACTAGATTAGAGGTAGTCAATTTGATTTGACCCACAATGTACAAGGCCCGGTATAAGAGCCCATGAAGCTCTTTGCTCTGCGATGCTTCCCTGCACTTATACGTGCCGCTGCTGCTTCATAGTACAAGATCGAGCGGCTCTGGGCAGATCTTTGCTGCTATTAATACCTGCGAATCTAGAGCACACACTAGTGCCTTATTCTTCTTATGCATGGATAAACGAGGTAGACGGGGACAAAGTCCAGGTAGTGTAGCGGTATTCTCGGAACACAACCTCCAAAGAGCTCCTCAATCGTTTATCACATTGGGTGCCTACTCACTGATAATTATAGCCATATCATCATCTTCACTAACGTTGTCGGGTAGCACCGGGTGCCAGTTGCACTGTGACCGCGAGCGAAGCACTTGAGATATGGTTAGTCCGTGACCCTAGCTTAATAGAACACTACATTCACTGGAACTGAGTGTAACCGGTACCAAGTGAACTGATAATGAAACGGTTCATAATGTGTGCTCATTTATTGTGAAAACGTAATTACAAGGTGTTATCGCCCCGCTCACGCACCCCGCCCGCGCTCCCTGCCCGCGCCGTCGGCGTCGGGCACGACGTGACGTGTTTGTTGTTAAAATATGTGTTGAACACACTTCAGCGCTAAATTATTGTTACATCATTAGCTGATAATGTAGCTGAACTTGACAGCCGCTAACGGCTTTATTAGGTGCTGAAACATTTTATTTAATATGGAATGGCTTCCTGTTTTTGTAACTGCTATCTACATATTTCACAGAAATAACAGCAACGAGGAATCTGAAATCTTTGTCGTCATGACAATAATTCGTCCAAGAATGAGTAAAAGGCCTACCCGCTAAGAACAGGTCAGGTAAGAAAAGCATGATCCCGTTATCCCCTTCGTGTTAGAATTCTATTGACTCCAAGCGACTGACTGATTCGCTTGTGCACTTTGACAAAATGACCATCATTAGACTCGATACAGTTTTATTGATATCATCTGACGGACTGACCTCCGTGGGCTTTTTATACCAACATCAAACCAATTTCGACCAATCTTGATAATTTTGAAAAAATTATACTGTCAGCTTAAGAACACAAACAGTGATTATTTTCAACTGACATAAAAAAAAGAAAATTTTTAAATCGTCTGTGTTTTTTTTTTTGTAGGTCTCTTGTTGTCACCAAATTTGAGAATTTCCCCCTAAGGTGATTTTTTGTTTAGGTGGGAAATTGTCCAATGACTTCTCTCGCTCTAGGGCAGAGCGAAAGGGCGTGTCAGGCTTTTAGTGACTAAAACCCACTCCTATGTTCCTGTTCAAGCAGGGTACAGCTCCACCGTATGCTCTACCGTGTCCTCTGGGTGGTCCACACAATGGTGACATCCGGGTGTTGCTTCTTAATGAACCCGGTGCAGGAACCTCCCGAACTTACCATGTCCAGTGAGGACCTGCTTCATGCAGAATGTGAAAACTTTGTGATGTCTTTCCAGCCACTCCTCAAAGAGGAGGCTTACTTACCGCCATAATTATGGCGTGTCCAATCCCCTCAAGTGTTATGGTCATATAATTTTGGTAAAGAAGAAAAATTTAATGAAGAACTTCGAAGAATTATTCAAAAAATGACAGCAAAATTTTGTCAGGATGTTAACAATAAACAAACGTACGATTGTAGTACAATCGTACCTACTTTTGTTTATTGTGAACATCGTACCATTAATAACAACATATCACGCCAGTACGCTCTGTAGGGGTACCGCGGAGGTGTAAAGTTCACATTGGTACACGGTACACCCTTATTTCAATAATTATGACACCCTTATTTCAATAATTATGTTCAAATTCCATGTTATTGGGGTTATCAAGTTGTACGAAACTTTTTTTTGTGTATGGACCGATCTTGATGATTATTTCTGTGTTAAGTTATAATTCCGTGATAATCCGAATAAATTGTAAATTGATATTTTGTCAATCCTGAAGATGAACTCACTGAAACTGTGGCTGCCATCAACAATGAGCTTGAAAATATTCATCAGTGGGCTAAATCTTTTGAATTTTTACTAAACCCAACTAAATTCCAAGTGCTCATTGTTGGTGGTAGATACATGCTCAACTTATTGGATCACCAGTCACTCCCGCCAGTAGTGTATGATTCTATGCCCATATTATACTCTAAAAGCGCTAAAAAGGCGTGCAGATGGACACTAACCTTTCTTGGGAGGTTCATGTTGCTGATGTGATTAGGAGGGTATTTTATTCTTTTCAGTCTCTTAAACGTCTCCAAAAATTTCTACCATGTCACACTAAAGTTAATCTTGCTTATTGTCTTCTACCGTTCATAGACCATAGTACTTACAAATGAAATGCACAATAACTTTCAATTTTAGAAGTCGGAGTCTTAAAACCGAAAAGCAATAGTTACTAGAAACACTAACTTCCGAACTTGAAAGTTATATTTTGCAAATTTTCAATTGTTTTTTGTATGCCTAGAAAGCCAAAACAGTAATTTCACGTTTTCTGATTCTATTAATTAAACCGATACAGATCTGTTTTCGCGAAACGAGGAATATCAGCTATTCTCAAGCTCAATACTTGAGCAATAAGTGTGCACTAACAATCATTGTTACTTGACGGTTGACGCCTTTATCTCTTGTATTGGCACATTAGCGACACTAGCGAATGCGCCGTCACTCACAATGTGTGCAAAGATTACCACGCGACCCCTACGCGCCCCACAACATTCCGCGTCCTCGCGGTGAGAGCTTGAAACTGAAGTGACATCAGCTCAACGCTTTCGTTCGCTACTGAACGCTTCAGAGATGTGGCCCAGCACACACAGAAGAACCAAGCTGTATTCATACAAGAAAAAGCTCAATCTAAAGTATATTATCAATGAAACGTCTAATAGGTACCAGTTTTTAACAGACATACATAATGTAAGATTTCTATATAAGAGCATCCACCACAGAGCGCCAGTAACGTTGTACTAAATGAATGGAGACATTTTCTTGAGTTATTACACAGACAGTTACCACAAATGCAGAGCTAACCATCGTTTATTTACAGTCCAACCCGAGTCTGACCTTCTTTAGAGAAACCTTTGTCGAAATAGTGAGCTACGGCAGTGTAACCTAGACAAGGTCAGTGGTGGGCTTACTGCTTGTCATTGTATCGTGCACACTCGTGTTTAGCCCCGGCCCCGGCTGTAAAGTTGCGGAGTCGCGATGTGCCGCCTCCTATGCTAATGCCGGCCTTAGGGAATACTTGTGTAGCGCACTCCAAATAGCGGAAATCTCATCGCCTCGTTTTATCGCAAATCGTATCGAGCGTTCGAAGGCGACCTCTTTATTTCGGCGGTCGGTCGTAATGAATTCCGAGAATGTGGAGGGGAATGAAATAATGCGATGTGACGCTGTGAGGTATTAGCATCGACGTGAATGTGCCACCGGGAGGAAAAAGCCGAATTGGGAACAATTGGGAACAATCGGGAGCGCGTGGAAACGACACAGGACTGATTTATTGGACACACTTAACGACGCGCCGCTGCGCCGCCGAAGACTGAACTCGTAGATACAGAACAAGGTAAGGGGGAGCCAAAGAAGACGACTTACATGCATAAGAAGTCGACGGGTACCTACCCAATGCCCTTTTACACAGGAAAGTAGAATACGAATCGTTTTAAACGTGTGTTTTGAATACAATAGTGGCATCGGGTACAATTGTCATCATTAGTAAAAGCGATCCGAGCCAGAGATACATATATTAAACTCAGGGAGCGGTGCGCCACTAATCAGAGTGCAGACGAGTTAAAACCCAAACACCACAAATGTAGGTAAGTAATTGAGACACATATATGGATAATTAACATGAAGGAGACTTAAAATGCTTAAAAAAACGTAGCACGAAAACAGTTATTGAAAAAAAAGGAATGTGATTCTAGACTTAGGTAAGTAGGTACTAAAATAGGTAATAGAGAACTATTTTCAAAAGTCATGCTTTTGAAACTTTATAGAAATAAGTATTTAAGAATTGTTAGGTATCGAATTAACAGTTGAGCATCATAAGTATAGGTCCTTGTTGATGAAAATAGTATCACTTCAGTTCAAGTCACCATTGGTATCGTCTGTGGCATGAACATTATCTAGTAAGTTTTTTTTTTTATTATTATTGATAGGCTCGCGTTTGACCACCATCTCACCTGATGGTAAGCGATGATGTGGTCGACGATGAAGTAGAAGTAATAGAGAGTCTCTAAGTTCTGCGAGTTGCACATTGATACCGCGCTCACTTCTATTAGCTTTTTGTATAATTACCTCCGCAACTGACTCAAGCAGTGTATGTACACATACTTGTACCTAGTGCTCACTCGCTCAATGCGTTCTAACTTATTAGGGATCCCGTCTGTCTTTATCAAAGCGTTTGAACGAACGTTTTACTAGCTTTGTACGTGGTTGGACACTTCTAAATCCTTTAGCAGGTATCAATGACGTCTTCTTTGTTATGAATCACTCGATCAACTTCACGCCGTCCCCAGTTAAGATCCATAGTTTTGTACGTACACTTCAGATGGTCGGGTCGGGGCGCCCCAGGGATCTATTTCGGTCCACAATTCCTTAGACAGTCCGGCAGTAAATTGGAAGAAAAACATATCGGGACGGCTGCGTCCCGCCCCGCGACCCGCGCCGCGCCCCTCTGCCGACCAAGCGATTTATAATACGACTCGCTTTTCTCCACCGCTTCGCTTTACCATTGCTTAGAAAATATTGCAGAAATACAAGACGGTAGCAAAATTTTCCGTAATTAAATAATTAGCGAAACGTCTAAGCCGCAGTAAAAATGTAATCAGGCAAACACTTAAATGGATAGCAATCCAGACAATCCTTGTATAAAATCGTAGCGCCCATAAAGCGAGCTCAACGTTCCTCGAATGGAAACAATAAATAGCGACACGCGACTCATCTCGTGGCTTTAAAGTAAAGCTTTTGTAATTAAATCTCTCCATTAATTTGATGGGAAGATAATGTGGATTATATTATGAAGCGAGTGTGGGGTGACTCGGTGCGAGAGCGTGCGACGTCGTGCGTTGTTGTGCGACGTGTAATACCGGGATTACTGATGATGTGTCACAAACCGAATCAGTTCGGAGGCAATCTCAATAAATGTGTTTTATGTAGGCGCGGATTTTACGTCGATCATTCTAGTTTAGTACGCAGTGATAGGTACTTGTTGTTCCCTCAGCGTTCCACAGAGTTCCTCATCGTTTGTGACGACATTAATAAGTCTGCGGTGGTTAGCTTTATTCATAATTGCAACCCCTGAAGGCTGTTACTTGAATCATCACTTTAAATCCGGTTTTTTGTATATCAATGATAGCAATGCAATACTTACACGGTGTCAATGCCAAATGGTACTTCCCGGTAACAGTGATAAATAGATGTGTGAGTGTCCCGAGGCGAGTCGCAAAATTTTATATAAAAACAAAACTCACCAATAAGGAAGGTAAAGTAGAGGAGAGTGGAGAGAAGGGTGCGCGTGCGGCGCGCAGGGCGGGGCCAGCTCAGGCGCGACCAATCAGCGCGCGGCATGGCGGGGGGAGGGGTGGGCGAGAGGGACACGCGCGCAGGAGCGAGCAAAACGGAGCGTGGAGGCCGCCGGCCCGCTCATCTCCACGGGCGCAGCATCTGCAACAAGCAACGAGGAGCTTTACAACTACAGAAGAGAAGTAGAAGAACAGGGTAAAGCTATGTTTCAGTGTCGGCGTGTGTCGTAGCGCGGGCTTAACAACCAAACCAATCTATTCAAGCCTTCGACATAATTTACAACGAGTTTTGTAGCCTGAACTGAGTCAAAAGGCGCCACGACAAAACATAACACAATAATGTGAACCCGACCGGTTTGTGAAGTTAATTATGAAGAGTACCTATGTGAGTGAAAAATTGACTTATTCTCAATAAGTCCAGTTTTAAATAACAGGTTGGCGGCACAGTTTATCAACGACAGGCCGGCCATGTCCGAACTTATTTCATTTAAGAAACTAAAACAGAACAGCTTTTGACAACATTTTCAAGCGATGCCAGCCCACAGCATAATGTTACTGGTATGACTGTGAAACTATAAAATAGATAACAGTAGTTATGCTATAGGAAAGTCGAACACGATAGAGTGGCGTCGACACTTTCTTTTTCTCCCACCTCGCGAACTACGGATTTGGCTGTCGCTCGGAGCTCGGTTAGTACTTAGCACCACTATCAAGCATTTTTCTATTTGACGCCATTGATACAATCGGCGGCAGAAGACATGGCAAGGATTAGGCGTGGTGGGGGAAAGTTCGCACATGCTACTAAATGCTTTGCTATGATTGCGACAACCAGGCCTTCACATTATTGAACTTAGCCAAATTATTGTCTCAAGATCCAACCGATTCCAACTGTTCATGACTCTCGTTATAGTGCTTAAATATAGCGCTATACTTAAGTAATAAGAATACAACTACAGAGGCTTCAATAAATAGAAATCTTAAATTCGTTCAGTGAAGCAGGTATACGTGCGTACCTACTGATATCGCAACGCGAACGGATCAGTGTTATTGCACCAGCAGGTAGGTAATAGTAGGTAGGTATATCGAATTGAGACAGTTTCCACGCGCCGCAGCACGCAGCGCGCCCCAGCGGCTCGGGTGGAAGGCGCCAGTAGCGAGTGTAGCACAACATTCAGCAACCAGAGGAAGAAGCTCCACTCGTACACCGGACTATGCAAACATTTCCCGAAATGTATCTAACATTTACTTTCACATCTGAGGACCTCCTCACACCATGTTTAAGAACCAAATTATTATAACATAACTATATAAGTGTTCTTTAGCCGAGCTGTGTGTGAACCACTACGCTGCACCATCTATTCATTCTGATGTGATTTTTAATGAATTTTTCTTTTACGATTGGATTTTGGGACGTTTGGGAAGTTAGATTTTAGTAATTTCAACAACCAATGTTTTGATACGGTGTTCTGTCTTTCTGCCTAGGTATCAAAGTAGTACCTAGTTGTCAAAGTGCTTGATGTGAGTTGCACTTCTGAACTCTAGTCTGCATCGTGTCAGCGTATCTAGCTCCGGGGTGTGTGGAGGGGTGCGGGGGATGCGGCCAGGAAAGGGGCAAAACTGATCGTATTTCTCCGGATCGAGTGGAAGGAAGTGTTTAGCGAGCTTCCGCTGCTCAGCGCCAAACTACGGATCGGAAGCGTTTGGGAATCGGCGAGCGTTGCCGGCGGCGCTTCCATTGTGGGCGGTTCGGAGTAGCGCACGACCCGCTGCTGCGGGACACGGCGGCGGCGGCAGAATGAATAGCGCCCGAGAAGGAGCGCGTGACGCTTTTGAAACGAGCCTAGGAGCAACCAGGTTATTGAGTTTGAACATTACACTTGGCAACATAGATAGGTATACGTACGTAATGCGGCGACCAATATTGAAATCTGCGTCTCTCACCCGAACAAAACTAGTGTCTTAGCCTTTCGACAACTTTTTATATAGGTGGACAGTGAAATGAATGGTTTTTTTTCCTGTCCCGAGTCAAATGTCCAGAGTACCCTCACACTAAATGAATGCAAATTGCGGATTTTCATGTTTATTGTTCGACTAAAAAAAAACCGCCCTGGCCCATAGTTACTCGTACTAGAAACTACTCCTGTATCATAGGTACATTCACAAGCATGTAAGCTCACGCTGTACGCCATATAAATATTTGTTCTGAGCTAAAATTGAACCTGCGAAACGCAACGCAACAGTCAATTGCTGCACCATCCACACGTAAAAGAAAATTTCACCACCTACACGGTTACATTAATAATTGTATTTTTTGTTTTTTTTAATTTTGATTTAATTTATATTGTTTGACTTTTACGTGATTATTTTCTTTTTCGTGTTTTATATATAATATATATATATTTTTTAACTACTACTAATATTGATCGTTTTAATTTGTTATTGATTTATGACATTACTATTTAATTTTTTTTTGACATTCCATTTTTTTTTTAGGTTCGTTTTATTTATTAGTTTATCAGCTAAATAAACACTCTCTTACATAAAATACATTCCATTTATTTTTTTTTATATTCTATTTAAGGTTTTGACAAATTATTTAATTTTTTGGCGTTGTATTTAATTTTTTGACATTTTATTTAATTTTTTAATGAGTAAACACAACTATTTATTTTGCAAATTGTAAACACTCTCTTACATAAAACTTAAATATTAACTAAACTATTTATACTAAAACCGAACTATGTACATAAAAACTATAAATACTATTATACTAAACCTAACTATATACATATAATACAAAAATACTTATTACACTCAGGCGTCGAAGTACTCCTCCACATCGCTGTCATCCGGAAATGCGCCCAGAAGGCTGGCAGCATTGCCAAGTTGAATGGCAATGCTAATTCTTTGAGCGAAGAACGAGCCAGCCCTCTGGTCACGCAAAGTGTCGATCAGACGGCGTGAAATTTCCTTGAAAAAGAGACGTGCACTCGGACCCCATTTTTTGATATTGTATTAAAGTTTTGAAATTCTATTTAATTTTTTTGACATTCTATTTCGATTTTTTTGACATTTTATTTTTTTTTGACATACTAATTCGATTTTTGAAATTTATATTTTTGAAATTTTATTACGACGTTATATTATAATTTGAAATATTTGTTACTAGTGCATGCTGAGATTTACTATAAGTTTGTATGCCAATATTTGGCAAAACATAGCGCACTGTATTTTTATACCACCTTCTGTAATACTTATGTGTTACAAACAAAATAAATGATTAATTATAATTAAAAGTACAGTTGACTACCTCGCAAGCTAAGTCAATATACGTACTTACTTTGCTTATCTTTCTCGGCTTACACGAGGTTCTAGTCATGCGGGACGGTTAAAACAACAATCATTGCAAGCCTCTCCGTCCGGTCCACCACCACTATATCAGGCTTATTGTCTACAATTGTCTTATCATTGATGATTTACTGATCTCAGGACAATGTGATATGATCACTCTATCGAGAACTGGATTGGGCATATACCTACCCGTAATTCGGCACTTCTGATTCCATAAGATAGTTTCTCAGATCAAGTTGCTGATGGATAATCCTAGGTTGTGTCTATGCAAATACTCTCCAATACCAAGACGAGAACAACCAGAGAGAATGTAGCGAACTGATTCTCTCGGACGGTGACATACCCGACAGATGTTAACCGTCCTCGTTCACAATAAAACTCCGGCAGTTATTCGTCATAATAACTTTGTCCATAATTGCACAAACAAAACCTTCGGCTTTCCCAAAGAGGACGCCGGAGCAACAGCTAGTGTAGTAAATAACCAAATGTTATTTCACTCGATTAGAACCAACCGAGTTGACCATCTCTTCTGCTACGCCGTGACGGATATTAAATAAATAAGCATAAATTCATATTTTTAGTAAGCTACACAGAATGTTCTATCTACTTATTTAATTGAATAGATATGGCCACAGATGTAAATGTGTATAATAACATTAGCGCGCCTCTGTTCCGTTAGTCTCATGCGCTCTCCTTGATGTTGTTAAAGCAATATGTAAGTTGGTGGATGCTCAATTGAATCAGTTTGAAACTTCTCGAGGGGGATAAGGCATGGAACGTTCATCTTTAGTCTTACGTCGTTGTTCGACGCAAACGATTAAACGTTTTTATACTTATACTTACCTAAACACATAGAGGTAAACCTGTGTGGGGCGTGTGGGTCAAATTAAATACAGTTTCTCCTTATGAACCGATAATAAGCGAGGTAGATCAGTAACTTGATAGTTAAGAAAGAGGAACCGATAGCTGACGTCAGTATAGTTAGTTTCTGGGTACGCCACAATCGCGACGGTAAGTACCATCTTTGAGGAGTGGCTAGAGGTGCAATGGCGTCTACACTTACCGCATGATGCAGGTCCTTACCGGACAAGACCAGTTCGAGAGGTTTCTGTTTCGGATTCAGGCAGAAGAAAGACCCAGGTGTCGCTATAGCGCTGATCGCCTGGAGGACACGGTGTATCATACGTTGGAAGTCTGCTCCACTTGGTTGGAGCACCGCCGTGTCCTCGTGGAAGCGATTGGCGGTGGCGACCTCTTGCATCCGGCTCTGGTTCAAGGCTATGCTCCGGGGCTAGAGGGAATGAGAAGTGGTCGCCTCCTCCAGTGATACAGTTATGCAAAGAAGGAGATGGCCGCAACCGTGAGGAAACGGACATCCTCCAGCCCTAGCCGCCGTCACAACGGACGCCACAAGCGTTGAGACGATTCTCCGCCACCATAGGCACTCACTGTCTTCGGTGTTCGTATCATCTTTATGCCGACGATCTTCAATTATATACAACTGCGCGGGTGGAGAGTTTGTCGGACGCTATAGAGGATGTAAACCGAGATTTGGACGCTATCAGGGATTGGTCTGATAGATTTGGGGTGTCCGTAAACCCCTCAAAGTGTCAGGCCATTATTATTGGAAGCTCGCGCATGATGGGTAAAGTGGTGGTTAATTCTCTTCCTCCAATTATTTTTAATGGTGCCGTCATTCCCATCAGTCCTAGCGTAAAGGATCTAGGTTTGCATCTTGACTCGACCCTTGGCTGGCAAAGTCAGGTTTCCAGTGTCTGCCAAAGAGTCAACGGGACTTTGCGGTGTCTGTATCGTCTGAGGAACTTTCTGCCTGCGAAGACAAAGACTATGCTTGTGCAAACTTTAATATTCCCTATAATCGACTATGGTGACGTGTGCTACTTTGACCTGAATGCGGTGTTACTCGACAAAATTGATAGACTCCTCAATAACTGCATCCGGTTCGTATATAATTTGAGAAAATACGACCATATTTCGAGCTACAGATCTGAGCTCAAATGGATGCCCATTCGCCAGAGAAGGAGTCTTCGCGCTCTGACTACTCTTTACTCTCTGCTCAACTCTCCCACCCCTCCTTCTTATCTTATATCACACTTTAAATATCTATGTTCTTCTCACGCTAAGAATCTGCGTTCTTCTAATAATCTTCTACTGCTTTGTCCTTCTCATACTTCTGACTTTGTTCATTCTTCCTTTCATATACAGTCCATACTTCTGTGGAATGCGCTTCCTCTCGAAATCAGGACGGCGACCAGTCTATATGCATTTAAGCGGATGTTGCGAAAGTACTTTCTGCACAAATAGTAAAGTCGTCTCAATAACCCCTTTCTTTTACTTTATATAAATATATATGTATATATTATATTAAATTATATATGTAAGTTTATTTTGTATATATATATACCTACATACTTTTGAGCTGTTATTTTCTAAATATTCTTTTGTATTTTTATGCACCTGCCACATTTTCTCTTCACCACCCTAGGTTGACTGGTAGAGAATGCCTAAGGCATTAAGTCCGCCTTTGTACTTTTGTGTTGCATAAAGTTTTAATAAATAAATAAATAAATAGGCGCAGGCTTGTGGGCGACGAGCAATGGGTAGCTCGTCGTCGGCCACCCGGTAAGGACCAAGCCCGAGTTGACGGCGCGTAGTGTCAAAGAAATTTCAATAAAACTAAATGGGCCTAGTAGGGCTATAGCTGTGGGAACGTTTGAAAGAGTGCTCGTGGCCTTGAAACGCTGAGGGCAATTGAAGAACACATATTTGTAGGACAATAAACAGCTACAATATACATATAGAAAAAAAAACAGTACAAACAAGTTTACAATATGGCAGCAAGTCAAGTCAAAGTCAAGTCAAAAGCATTTATTTCAAATAGACTATTTACAATCACTTTTGAATAGCCAAATGTGCCACAGCATTATCCACATATTGTCGCATAAGATTGCCCGCAGTAAATGCCGCTGGATAAATAAGTGATGATGATGATATAAATTAAATTAAAATTATTAATTAAACTTACATAATGACAACCAGACCATAAAAATATTTGTTTCGAGCGGGAATCGAATCTGTGCGTACTGTACCCTGCCCTCCCCCCCCCCTCCCCTTACGTCCCTGCTAACACTCTCTACAAACACAGGCAATTACCCGTGAAGTTAGCTCGTAAACACACTCACGACGTTTCATTCTCACCGCTTTATCGGAAAGTCATGATTCACTTGATAACTTTGCATGAGGGCTCAAGTAACGCGTGTTTCTGACTAGCACTTACGCTGCCTGTTCTCTGCCTCACGGGATCGCTTCTTATTCACTAACTCAGGATTAAGTCTATCGGTGTCTTTTCTGAGTGAGCTGATAACTTCAAGTATTATATAATATTCGCAGGTCTTTCGATGGACTTGGAAGGCTGTTGTTGCTGGCTCAATAGCAATCTTGTAGGGTTGTTAGGTAAGAATAAAGACAATGTGTTGTCTAGCTCCTGGAAGCTATCCACAGTAATGACAGCGTTCAGTATTAAACGTCACACTCATTACTCAGAAGTCCGCAACGCAGTGAGCTACTAGCAATAGGTCGAGCGCGCACAACAGACTCTGACACGAGTGCGCGACAGAGGATTATGTCATCCGCGCACACACTGTCACTCGCGGTGGTCGCGCTCCCTCGCATCGCTTTCACATTAAAGCTTCAATCCCTTGTCAATGATATGCACCCTTCACGATTACTTTTTACTTCTCTTTCGTCTCTCGCGGCATCGGTGCAGGGGACAGAGGGGTGGCTGCGAGGTGCGGGGGGAGGTGCCGCGCTCGTGCTTGATAAATGTCAACAACAGCGCGCTCAAGAAAAATTCTAGTAATAACAAGTTGCGACAAGCTGGAGGGCGCGACGCGACTGGACCCGCGCAGGAAACGGATATTAGGAATTTATCGTTCCACTTTACACAATTTTATTGTTTCGCAGCAACTTTCGCTTTCCTGTTTTCATATAAGCTCTGTTTCACCGACACCTGAGTAATGTGCTGCCCCAACTTTGTTCGCAACAACCAACTTCCATTTATCGAGAAGTTGTACATGAACGGGAATGTACCGGCGATAATAAACTGGAGTTACTTCAGGCTGCGGCCGCCGGCCATCGCTCATTCTCGACAACCCACTGTGCCCACTTGACTAGCATAACCTGAGTATATCAGTTCCCCGCGTCTACTCTGGTTCCATAATTTGACATTAAATAAGCTGTATCACGTGAATATCTATAACAGTTGTGTTAGAAGGAAAACAAACAACTGAAATCAAAGTATGCTAAAATACCCAGGCTTCGTTGAAGCAGGATATTGTTCAGAGATCTTAACACCAGAAGCGCGGAATATGCTGACACCCCTAGAAGCGTGGATAGGTAATATGGACAGATGGTATATAAATGAAACTTTCAATTACAATACAATGTTTTTATTATGTATTACACATATTTTGGTGTACTTTAGCTTTATTATTTTCTTCAATCATAATTCACAAAGCTCTACTCTTCCACACTGCGTATCATATACAGAGTAGGTCCAGCATGATCTTTAAATAAATTTTGTTGACTTCGCTAACCTGGTCTTGCACAATTCGATATCTCATCATCCCGTCCTTCAAATTTGTTCCATCAGGCGCAATATTTTCTGTTCCAAAAGGAATTCCCTTCAGAGAGACGTATGCTACAAGATGCCTACAACTCTGAAAAAATCTGACACTCGACTGCGTTATCCGCCACGATTTTTGGTTTTTTCATGACCTCTGCATCATCTAGCTGCATCCTCATCGTCAAAAGTAAAAAAAAAATATTATATCACTACGTTATTAGACAAAATAGCAATTACGAAAATGAATAGTAGAAATACGACAATACAACACCAATCATGATAAAAATAAATATTTATATTGACTGCTATATAATACGTATCAGTATATTATTATGGGCAACTACCTAAATTCCAGCTTCAGCTTCCAAATGTTGGAACAATATCCCGCCTCCGATAAAATGCAGTAAAAGTTGCTTGGCATTAAAATCAAAATTAAAGTTATTTTTACCCGACTACGGAGGGTTATGATTTTGACAGGCTATGTATGTATGTGAGTATGTTCATCTGTTCCCTCATAGCTCCTAATCTACTTATCGGAACTTGACGTATGAGGTATCGTTAGAACCGTCTTAATTGTCCGCTGAACATAGGCTACGTGACGTGTCACAAAAATTGATATGGCGCCCTCTAGCGGACAAAAAGTAATGTGTTAAAAATAAATATGGAGTAAAATACGCCGTGTTTGGTATCATTTGAAAGGGCTTCTTGTACATCACTTCACTTCACTTGTACATTTCCAATATATTGCTCAAATTTAAAGTGACGCCCTCTAGCGGACAAAAAGTCATGTTTAAAAAAAATTAAGATAAATATACCGTGTTTGATATCATTTGAAAGGGCTTCGCTAGTACTTATCAAAAAATATCATCAAAATTCAATGTGGCGCCCTCTAGCAGACAAAAAGTATTGTGTTAAAAAAAATACGATAAATATGTCGTGTTTCGTATCATTTGAAAGGGCTTTACTTGTACATACCAAAATCTTTTAAATTAAAAAAAAGTAAAAAAACTAAAACCCGACTACGACAAAAAAAAATGACGCTGAAAAAGTATGAAACAAGATTTTCAAGATGCTGAAGCCTTAGTCACACGTTATAGGTAATAACGTGTGACTACGGCTTTTCTTTTTGTTCTATTCTTGTTTTTCCAGTTACCTTGTCTATTTCAGCATCTTGAAAATCTTGTTTCATACTTTTTCAGCGTCATTTTTTTTTATCGTAGTCGGGTTTTAGTTTTTTTACTTTTTTTTTTATTGAATCATCAAATTGTCTTCCAAGATGTTCGAGCTGACATGTCAGCCATTTGAAATACAATATTTACATAACCTAATTCCGCCAAGCCCGTTCCATCATCGGACCACCAGGCGTACGGCAATGCGCCACCGGTACATGGTGGACATCCCACCTATACGCACAAAACGTTTTGGGAACACATTCATAGTGCGTACAGCTAAGGAGTGGAATTCCTTGTCGGAATCTGTTTTTCCTGATGGCTACAACCCGGGAATCTTTAAGTCAAGAGTGAATAGGTTACTTCTAGGTAAGCGCGCTCCATCGTCGACCGCATCGTCGCTTTCCATCAGGTGAGTTAGCGGTCAAGCGCGAACCTATCAAGAATAAAAAAATATATATATATATATTATAAAAAATGGCTGGAATGGTTCTCTTCTTATCTTCGGGGACGTCAGCAGTCGGTTCGCGTTGACGAGAATTCGTCGAGTTGGCGTGATTTAGATTCTGGTGTCCCACAGGGCGGTATTCTTTCTCCGTTGCTATTCTCCATCTTCATAAATTTTATAACTCTCTGTCTTCGATGTTCGTATCATCTATATGCCGATGACCTACAATTATATGCAGCTGCGCGGGTAGAGAGTTTGTCAGACGCTATAGAGGACGTAAACCGGGATTTGGATGCTATCAAGGATTGGTCTGATAGGTTTGGGGTGTCCGTTAACCCCTCAAAGTGTCAGGCCATTATTATTGGTAGCTCGCGCATGATGGGTAAAGTGGTGGTTAACTCTCTTCCTCCAATTGTTTTTAATGGTGCCGTCATCCCCATCAGTCCTAGCGTTAAAGATCTCGGTTTACATCTTGACTCGACGCTTGGCTGGCAAAGTCAAGTTTCAAGTGTCTGCCAAAGAGTCAACGGGACCATGCGGTATCTGTATCGTCTGAGGAACTTTTTGCCTGCGAAAACGAAGACAATGCTTGTGCAGACTTTAATTTTTCCTATAATCGACTATGGTGACGTGTGCTACTTTGACCTGAATGCGGTGTTGGTAGACAAGCTTGACAGGCTCCTCAATAACTGCATCCGGTTTGTATTTAACTTAAGAAAATATGACCATATTTCTAGTTATAGATCCGAGCTCAAATGGTTGCCCATTCGCCAGAGAAGAGGTTTGCGCGCACTGACTACACTTTTCTCTCTGCTCAACTCTCCCACCCCTCCTTCTTATCTCATATCACACTATCAATATCTATCTTCTTCCCATTCTAAGAATCTGCGTTCTTCTAACAATCTTCTTCTGCTTTGTCCTTCTCATACTTCTGACTTTGTTCATTCTTCCTTTCATATACAGTCCATACTTCTGTGGAATGCGCTTCCTCTTGACATCAGGACGGCCACCAGTCAATATGCATTTAAGCGGAAATTGCGGCTTTATTTTCTACACAAATAGCGGAGTAGTCTCAAAAATCCTTTCATTTTTCCTTATATAAATAATATATATTTTTGCATATATATATGTAGGTTTATATTATATTAAATATTTGTGTATGTTTATTTTCTGTATTTATACATTTGATCCCTTGTTTTCGTATTATTTTTTTCTTTTTTTTTATGCACCTACCATGTTTTCTCTTCACTACCCTTGGTTGACTGGTAGAGAATGCCTAAGGCATTAAGTCCGCCTTTGTACCTTTATGTTGCATGAAGTTTTAATAAATAAATAAATATTATTTATCAACTATTTACCAACTATTTGGGAGCAGTGGTGGCCGAGTGGTAACGGCTCCGACTTACGAGTTGTAGGTCGCGGGTTCAAACCCAGCCAGGCGCATTACTTTGTGTAATTTATTTCATCACCACTGCTCTCAAAACGGTGAAGGAAAACATCGTGAGGAAACCGGCATGTCCTAGAACCAAAAATTCGAAGACATGTGACATCCACCAACCCGCACTGGGCCCGCGTGGTGGATTACGGCCCATTCCCTCTCCTAGAGAGGAGGCCTGAGTCCCAACAGTGGGAACATTATAAGGCCGACTATATATATATAACTATTTACCTGTTTTGATTTTAGCATTGTTACCTATTTCACTCATTTTGATATTGGCCTTGTTATCAATTTTTTACACAGGTTTTGATTTTTATCAATTTTATACTTATTGTTGTTTTATTTTCTTTTTAAGTTTTACCTATGTTATTAATTGTTTAAACTCTTAACTGTTTCTAATATTGTTCAAGGATTGGTACTAGGACCGCCCCTGTGGAACATCGGGTACGACTACCTGCTGCACGGCGACCTCCCTGACGGGGTCAGCGTGGTCTGCTATGCAGACGACACGCTGGTCCTGGCGCAGGGAGAGTCGTACCAGGCGGCGGTCGAACTAGTGACACGCGGGGTTGCGACAGTCGTGGAGAGGATCCAGGAGTTGGGACTCGAGGTGGCACTGCACAAGTCGGAGGCCATGTGCTTTCACGGCCCTCGGAACGCGCCACCTCCGGGTTCCCAAATAACAGTAGGAGGAGTTCACATCGGCGTCGAGTCGACGATGAAGTACCTGGGATTCGTCCTCGACAGCCGATGGAATTTCGAGGATCATTTCCGACGTCTGGCTCCCAAACTGGATCGGACTGGGGCTGCCTTCAAACGGATCCTGCCCAACCTAAGGAGTCCAGACGCCTCCTGCCGGAGGCTCTATGCAGGAATCGTTCGGTCCATGGCTCTTTATGGGGCGCCGATACGGGCACCATCGGGTGTGGGGATACGGCACGGTTTCCCGCAAAGCGGCGAGCCTCCTTGCTGGCCTACCACCGTGGGATTTGGAGGCAACAATCCTTGCACGCATGCACGATCTGCGCATGGAGATGCAACGCCGGGGCGAAACTCCACTGCCGCGCCAAGTCGCGGCATAGTAAACAGAATTCCGGCGGGATCTCATGGTGGAATGGCGACAGTGACTGTCACAACCCAGTGCTGGGCACACCATAATTATGGCGGTAAGTCCCCTCTTTGAAGAGTGGTTGGAAAGACCTCACGGCGTCCTTACCTTCCGCATGACGCAGGTCCTTACCGGACATGGTAAGTTCGGAAGGTTCCTGCACCGGATTTGTGCGGAAGAAACGCTCAGGTGCCACCATTGTGTGGACCGCCCGGATGACACGGTGGAGCATACGGTAGAGGTGTGCCCCGTCTGGGCATAGCACCGCCGTGTTCTCGTGGGGTCGATCGGTGGCAGTGATCTCTTGCACTGGGTCTTGGTACAGGCCATGGTCCGGAGCGAGGAGGAGTGGCAGGCGGTCGCATTCTTCTGCGAAGCAGTAATGCTAGCAAATGAGGCGGCCGATCGTGTGAGGCAAAGGTCCTCCGCCCCAACCGCCGCCGGAATTCCGATCCCGATTTCCGGCCACCGTAGGCGCGGGCTTGCGGACGGCGAACAATGGGTAGCTCGCTGTCCAATCGTCCGGTAACCGTCCGGACCGAGCCCATGTCGTCGATGACGCGTAGTGTTCCACGCGCGCCTCAAGAAGATGTCAGCAACCTTAGGGACCCAGCAGGGTCGAAGCCTACTGGGGCCACGGGTAGTGTGAAAGCGAAACCCGGGGCCCTAGCCCCCCCAAGACAAAGAAGGAACAGGAGTAGGTTTTAGTCAGTAAAAGTCTGAGGCTATCTCTCGCTCTACCCAAGAGCGCGATTTGTCATTAGGTTTTTCCTTTTTTTTATTTTAAATGGGCACATAAATCTTTTTAGACTATTTTATATAAATAAGAATTGCAACATTCTCTTTTAGTTGGTTTCTGCACAGAACCGTATATATTTTTAATGAATATTTTCTATTTTCAAGCAAATGGCACGCAAGGGCTGCAGCTCAAAATCAGCGTCAGGTGATGGCCTTGTGTTACTATTTGGCATTATGCTGAGCTGAGGCCCTTTTGGCATTACTCCTAATAAAAAATAAAGAGAAAAAAAAACCGTAGTAACCCAAAATACTAGTTTCGTACGCGTAATATGATAAAAACAAAACATACACTTCGCTCCCACAACCTACCGCCACCTGGTTACTAATGCAGCAGGCTATTCTAAGGTCATACTGCTGCCACCACCACCCTCACCGCTTCTCCATGAATGTTCAATACAGCGTGTGAGTACCTAGTAGATGAGATATGAAGCCAAACGCTGATATCCATGACTGGGTCAAATCAGACCCAGCCGCGCTTTGAGGTAAATTTGGATAAATATAGATATTTTTAGCAATTTCGTGGTTGAAGTTTCAAACAATAAACATCACATATCATAAAAAGTCATAAAAAATTGCGATCTTCTAAATGGATATCGAAATGGGTCAAATTTGGAACGCCCGCGCTTCTAGTGTTAAAATTCACTAATGTGAAGTCCTGACGTACTTCACAATATTATTCACGTCAACTTCGTGCTCTTGACAGCTAACACGATAACAATCAGGAAACTTAGATCTGTGACGACAATTATTTGTATTCCAATATCAATCTCAAGTTTGGAATCAAATGTCAGAGCTAGTTAGCACTACGTCCCTGAATATTGAAACTTAGATGAACAGAGCTGCCGACGCAGATGACAACTGACATTATTAGGCTTACCTATATATTTTCTGACTTTCTCATGATTAACTGACAAAGCCAAAACGGAAACGGATTCAAATTCATTAATTCATTCGAAAGGTTCAAATATTTTAGGGGCCGCTCGCAGTCAGATCAAACCAATGAGGATTCTTTTATAAATGATGTGGTTTGGCTGCGGGTGTTCCTCACGAAGGCGTCTTCTCTTCTTAATTTTTATAAACGCTTTCATTAACTTCTAACTAACATTTCTATACAGACGACTTGTTTCTTTTTAAAGTAGATGAACTCGCTGAAACTGTAGCTGCCGTCAATGCTGACCTTGAAAGGTGGCAGATACAAGCTTAATTTATTAGATCACCAGTCGCTCCGGCCAGTAGTGTATGTTTCAGTGCCTATATCATACTCTAAAAGCCTTGGCGTCCAAATAGACACTAATCTCGTGGGAGGTTCATATTGCCGATGTGAGTAAGGGGTCTTTTAATCTTTCCAGTCTCTTAAACGTCTCAAAAGAATATTTCTCAACATAATATTAGTATACACTTTAAATGTAGAGCAACTCTAGTAATGACATCGTGGGCAGTCTCGATCCGTCCCATGGAATATCTAGACATCATTTGTGAGTTGTGGCTGCTTACTGATGATTTTTTTGTATAATTTATAAACCCAAATCCCTAACTAGTGAGTTTAGTGAACACCACATTGGTGACGAGGCGAGGATGTATTTGAAAGATTTTTTTGTTACTTATAACCGACTTCAAAAAGAAGGAGGTTATATGTTCGGTGTATGTATTTTTTTTTATGTACGTACACCGATTTTTCGGTCAATTGTGGACCGATTTTGAAAATTATTTTGTTTGAAAGGTTATACTTCCGAGTTGGTCCCATAGAAATATTGTTATGATCTAATGATGACCTTCCAAGATATGGAAAGGAACTCTCATAACAAGTAAACTTGCTTTGTTTATACGTATACGCGATGACTTTAAGTTTGACTGATGGGTACTTTTTAGGGCCTTAACATACCTAGCGGATTGCAAGCTTCCTCAAAGCGGAGTGTGACACGTCGCGCATTCGCGGCAAATTTGTTGCGGACGCGCAACGAGATCCGGCAACGAGATGCGGGTCTCCGGCGTCTTAGAAATAATAAAGTCAACGGCAGTGTCTCCTCGTCAGAATCCATTTTGTTACTGAGTGTATTGTACGTCGCTAACTTGCTACAAACACGCGTTGAAAACGTTGCGAATTTGCCACGCATCCACGACGTCTTCGCTGTGTAGCCGCGGCGTGTTCGCTGTTCGCGACGCATTCGCGACGCGCCCGACCCGCCCCGCAGCCGCTCGCAAACCGCTAGTGTGATAAAGCCCTTAGTTGTGGTACCGCATCTAAAAAGTGTTAAATAACTTTTTACAAAATATCAACCGACTTCAATGTAATAAAAACTCTTAAAAGTGCAAAATAACTTTAATTTCAGAAATCTGTGTTAAATAACGAAGAGACAAAACTAATATAGAAACGCCGACTTCCAAAATTAAAGTTATGTTGCACTTTTTAGTGTTTTTTTTTACATTGAAGTCAGTTGTATTTTTTTATTAAGTTTTTTTATTTTAAATATAAACTAGTGCTTGATTGCGAACCTACCTGATGGTAAGCAGTGAGGCAATCGTTGATGGTGAGGCACACTAGTTTATTAGAAGCCTATTAACTCTAACCTTTAGGACATTGTAATCGGACGGACGCCGCTTAGTCCGGACTTAACCTCTTCGCACGCCTCTCCACTGAGTCGAAAGCTGCTAGATGGCATTTTGTAGCATCAACCCTTATGTGGCTGTAGTACTCCACACACGATCGGACATGTGCTTTGTATAACATTAGAAGCTGTCCCAGTGTCAAGTACAGCCGCACCTTTGCAAGAACGCTGAGTTTCTACCTTGGTTTTAGACTCAATGAACCGCCCAAAGTTAAGGACTGAGGAAATTTCAATTCCCAAGAGCTGAAGGCGGTCGGTGCGCTTCACGGATACATTTTGAAAAGCAGCAGGTGAACGGGCTTCTTTTGGACGGTGAACAGACACGCTTGTGTTTTGGCGGCGTTGAATCCCACCTGATTGGCTTCGCCCCATTGAAAGACTGCCTGACGTGAGACATTTGTATGCTCTACCACAGCCTCTCTTTCGGACTGAATTAGCTCCTTAATATCCAGAGCACTTGGCAGGTATCTATCTACAACTGTGCTATCATCTGCATACTCATAGATACCGGGCATTAGCAGATCAACAAATAGAGAGAGTATATATATTATATTAACATAACATATAATATTAGACTTATTTATGTGTAGGTTTTTGTTGTACCTCGAACGTGAGCTCTATCTAGCACTCAAATGCTCGCTGGGGGAAAACTCATTTTTGTACATGAATTGTCAAATCACTGTTAACTGTGTTAACTGTGATTAAGTGTACTGTACTGTGTATTTACGATAAAGAATATAGTACATAATTAGAGGAAATACCTACCTATCTACCTAAGCCGTTTTTATATAAATGTTTGCACCTGATAAGCAGATCACGCAGTTCAAATAATCTATTGAGAAATTTTGTGAATCAGTTCAGACAAAAAATTAATGAATAAGGGGTTTATGTCACATTTGTCATTTTAATTGATATCAATGGACAAACATGAGTACATTGCACGCCTATTGCGATAGATACTGAAAGTTATCCTTTCACAAGATTTTCAAGACTTCAAATCATATCGCGGTATAGACTGCAGAACACATCGCCACTGCTACCGAATAGACTATGCTGTGCATGGAGCTTAGTGTCAGAGCATTTCCCGAAGAGGATCACAGTAACAATGTAGGTATTAACATAATCGCAGTGGCGCCTGGGCTAGCTATTGGTGAGACAAAGGTTTGCTTCTGGTTAGCTCAACGATGAAGGCGCTGCATGCTGACATCAGCTGCCCTATTTCTATTAACCGGGTGCCTGCCGTTTTGGGGAAAAGATATTGACAAAATTTCATTACCCAAACAAATTTTAGCAACCTTTTTTTATACCATTGCAATATTTCGAATGATTTTTAAAAATTTTACCAAATAAAAATATGCGTACTGCATATTTTTATTTGGTCAAATTTTTACTTGGCAAAATATTATCAAGTATAATGTCATTATGGCATTTGGTCTTTAATCAAATGATTTATTACAGCAAACAATCTTCAGACAACAAACGTTTGGTGAAATGATTTGTTGATTTATGGAAGTTGTTAGAGTAGGTTAATTATTAAAAAAATGGTTAGGATAGGTTAGGTTAAAACTGTGTCCGTAGGAGGACCAAAGAGATTGTTTTTAGTAGGTTACCCGGAACTGATTTAGATTAGGATAATTACTTATTAAAAAAAAAATGGTTAGGTTAGGTTAAAACTGTGACCTCCTACGCACGAGCCGAGCAAGCGAAGCGAGCGGTGCCGCCGCAGCAGCCGGCGAGTGCCAGGAACGACTACATTATTTTTTTTTATTTTTATTCTTCAATGTGTTATTATGGTTTTTATTTAATGTAATTTTTTAGTTTGTAAGTTTCTACTGTACAACACCTTGGACTTCCTCCGTAACGTCGTACAAGTGCTTGTAAATAAATAAATAAATTATATAGAAAAAAAAATAAGGAAAAAACGCTACTAACTAAAAAAAAAGAATAGTTAATATTCATATTATTATTACTACTGAAAACTTATTCCAACTGAAATATTTGACTAAATAAAAAATGTTAAAAGTACTAGTTGGTAAACAAGTTATAGTTTAAAAGTTCATTTCTCAAACATTAGGTTTGCGTTACAACTTTTTGTGAATAGATTTTTTGCTAAGTAATAATTTGGCAAATGAAATTGTGCGAAAAATTTTTTGGGTAGTGAAAATTTGTCAAATTCCTTTCGGTCAAACAAGGGAGACCCCTGTTAACCACTTATGCACATACATAATAATGTAAGTATAGTATGTAAATAATACGTATGTACGTAATGTGATGATTTTACACGAATTTTAGCAAGTAATTCAATTTAAAAGTAAGCTTAGCCCCTTTAATTGAGTATTATAAGGGTATTTTTAAACAGAAACACTTTATGAGAATACTTTCTTGATGATTAATTCGTGAAACTGAGATGATAGGTGAAGTCAAGGCCAACACGAATGAGTCGAACGTGCTGCAGAACAATACACAGAGGCGTGCTAATGTGTTCTATGTAGAGACAATAGCGGCGCGTTAGTGACACATTCAGTAAATACTATGCTGTGTGCACATAATAATGTCTACAGGGGGAGACTAATGTTTTCAACATTTCAATTTATATTTAGTAGTTATATTATTATTGTATCTGGCAAAGGCTCGCGTTTGATCACATGATACCCGATGTTAAGCGATGATAATTTAAGACCCCCAGGTGTCTGAAGTAAGTAATGCGAAGCATTTGAATCTGGTCTTGTTTTTTTTATTTACTCATTTTATAAGTAGGTTTTGCTACCTACTGATTTTATATAATTTTAGGGAACATTTAACTGACGCAAATAGTTACAAAAACTAAATAAAATTAATCCTTCAGCTGGCAATCAGTTACAGTGCCTACATGGGAGCCCATTAAATAAACACTCGAGCAATATTCAAGAGTCGTGTCACGTCAATCAGAAGATGTTTCCCTCTCGTATCTAATACCTATACAAATGAATGATAGAGACACCAAATATATACCATAAAACCTTATTTTAAGGATATTTTAATAGATGCTTTGAAATTCAAATGTAACCATTGAAGAAGACAAGTCTTTCCTAAAACGTAACGATGAGATTTATATAAAATAGTGAAATGTAGAGTAAACAAACTTTAATCCAACGGCAACTTAAGTAACGAGCATCGCCAAAAATGTGTACAATTCACTGAAGCACTATGTTGTCATCGTATAACACTCACCGATGTCGGGACGCGGATCCTTTCGACACAACACACACACACGAAGCGCCCTCTCTCGCCAGGCGCCGCGAGTCAACTGGCGCCTGCTCCCCGCGCTGCGAGCCAGCCGCCCGCCTGCCCCGCACCGGCCGCGGAAGCGCACCCCGCGCTCCGCACCCGGTGGCAAGCCACGCGACGCACAAAGAGGGATCAGCCGCTCCCGAATCCAATAGCGACCCGACACTGTTAAGCTAAAAACTATTACAACAACTATTGTAAACGAAAAAACCTGAAACATACAGTCAGGAGTAACATTAGGAAGACAATTCGGTATCACCAGACGCCCGACTACCTCTGTCGTGTGGTATAGGCGTTCCTGTCGGACAGGTACATTATCTACCCTGGTCACCAGGGAGAGTGGAAACGTCGAGAGATGTTGTGCGGTGTTCCGCAGGGATCGGTACTAGGGCCGCCCTTGTGGAACATCGGATACGACTACGTGCTGCGCGGTGACCTCCCTGACGGGGTCAGCGTGACGACAGACGACACACTGGTCTTGGCGCGGGGAGAGTCGTACCAGGCGGCGGCCAAACTAGCGACACGCGGGGTTGCAACACCCTCCAACCACCCATGGCCCCACCGACATCATGTCATATGGGCCGAATCGCAAGAAGACGACTGCGGACATAGCCCACCCATATAAATATGAGCGCGCTATCACCGCAGCCGCTTCTTGAACCCTTTATCTCGTCCTGTCCCCTTTGATCCCTTTCCCCCCATTCTGGGACGGCATTCCAACTGACACCCCTCTCATAGGTCAGAACACCACAGTACAGGTTTGCTGCCCGACCCTGACCCATTCTCATTTTCGAGCCCGCTCCTAATCTTGTTCCAGCTGTGTGCGAAGTCTTTCAGCCGCCGGAAGTTGACCTCGGAAGCAACGAGGTCGCAGTAATAAACCGGTCCCTCCTCCGAGCGAGTGATCCATCATCTTTCGTCGCTGATAGTCATACAAGGGGCATCGCTACAAAACGTGGTCCAAACTCTCGTCCTTCTCTCCGCAGTAGCACACGCTGATCTCACACACCTTCATATCATGCAACCTCTTGCGGAAATATCCATGCTCCGTCAGGATCTGAGAGACCTGATAGTCCGGCTCGACCCAGGTCGCTCTTAGCCTAACCGCCACGTCGGGGAAAAACCGATACAGGTCCCTACCCTTTTCTTCATTTTCCCACCTCTGCTGCCACTTGACTACAGCCTCGTCCGCGATGACCCTTCTCCCTGCCCTGAATGCATCCCGCGGCAAACCACGAATGTCGTTGATATTACCCGCACGGGCCACCTCGAGGTCGGCAGGCAGTACCCCGGCCAGAACCGGAAGTGCCGCTGTGCTGACGGACCGATAGGCCTTCGTCATGAGAATGAGTGCGGGCCTTTGCGTCCTCTGCAGTACGGCCCTGACCGTGTGTGTGCTCACGTGCCTCCACCAGCATCCCGCCGCGTAAGTGATGGTGGCGACAAAAATGCCCTTGTACAGCACCTTAAGGGCTCTGTAGCGCATGCCCCAGGATGAGGCGGAGACGCGTGACATCTTGCCCAGCCCATCGGCAGCACGCTCGCCGATGGACTGAGCGTGTTCATCGTGGGCAGGATCCAGGAGTTGGGACTCGAGGTGGCATTGCACAAGTCCGAGGCCATGTATTTCCACGGCCCTCGGAACGCGCCACCACCGGGTTCACAACTAACGGTAGGAGGAGTTCACATCGGCGTCGGGTCGACGATGAAGTACCTGGGACTCGTTCTCGACAGCCGGTGGGATTTCGAGGAGCACTTCCGACGTCTGGCACCCAAACTAAATCGGACTGGAGCTGCCCTCGGGCGGCTCCTGCCCAACCTGGGGAGTCCAGACGCCTCCTGCCGGAGGCTCTACGCAGGCATCGTTCGGTCCATGGCCCTTTATGGGGCACCGGTGTGGGCACCGACGCTGTGGAAGCAGCCGGCGGCCCGGCTGAATGCATGCCAGAGGGTCATGGCCATACGGATGGTGCGGGGATACCGCACGGTTTCCCGTGAATCAGCGAGCCTCCTTGCTGGCCTGCCACCATGGGATTTGGAGGCAACAGTCCTTGCACGCATGCACGATCTGCGCATGGAGATGCAACGCCGGGGCGTAACTCCGCTGCCGCGACCAGTCGCAGCATGGCGGACAGAGCTCCGGCGCCGGCGGGATCTCACGGTGAAATGGCGACAGCGACTGTCGCGACCCAGTTCTGGGCACGCCTCAATTATGGCAGTAAGTTAGTCTTATGTGACTCATTTAAAATTTTGTAGCAGTTGTTGTGCAGTAATGATAGTTGGAAACTAGGGAGGTACTGTTCAACGCATTGAAACGGCGCAACAAAACAAAAAAGAATTATTACAATTGATCCAGCCGACCAAAACAGCCGTGTAAATTCGCTAGAATTGTGATTGAGTCACATAAGACTAACTTGCAAACAACGCATTGAAACGGCTTTCAATACAATTAAGGAGGAAATACGACTTCGTACAACAACTGTCGAAATACAAAACAGATGTTGGGCCTGCATTTACAACAGAGGCCAACAATTTGAGCAGGATTTGTAAAAATTATGAAATAAATATTAAAAATGCAAATTTTTTTCTAGTTAAACCCACGAAAAGAGAGATACGAGACAGATTTTACCTTATAAGAGTGAGATAACATTTTTAATAGGTTTTTCAGGTATCATTTAAGCAAAAATATTTTTAAAATCATAGTTTTGAATATTAGTCTCATGTGACTCGATTCACAATTCTAGCGCATTTACAAAGTTAAAAAATATTTTTGTGGCATGTGGCACATCACTAGCAAGAGGATAAACTAGAGAATTTTTGAGGAAGTTGGAAGATTCTGGTCGCTTATGGTTTTTTTTTTAGCCATGTAAATAGCTGTACCATGGACAGCTTTAATATAAGTCCCAAACTTTGCGATTCAATTAAAAAAAACTAGATAGATAATGTCACTAATTTTAAATTTAAAAGTACTCTAATACAATACACATCTAAACAAAATTAAAATTCAGAGTCTACGCCTTATATATTTTTTTAAATTTGTATTTGAATGAAAAATTTGGGTCTTATTTTCATAAAACAATAAAAAGTCGGTGAAAAAAAATCCATAGGGCATGAGAAGTGTTTAGGGGTCTGAAAGGATAGCAGATGACCCCTCTCGTCGACCATTTCAATTTGGTACACGATGCACCAAACACCCTGTATAACTGCTGCTCATCCCATGAACAGTCAGGGGCAGTATAATATATAATTTAAGTATGCTTGGCAGAATAAACAGATTACCTACTTCATAGTCATAGTACACTGGCCCGATGGTCTAGTGGTTAGTGGCCCTGACTGCTATGCCGGAGGTCGTGGGTTCGATAGGACAAATGTTTGTGTGATGAGCACAATCATTTGTTCTGTGTCTGGGTGTAGTTTAACTATAACATGTATGTATTTAGAAATATTTAGGTATGTTTATCAGTTGTCTAGTAGTCATAACACAAGCTCTGCTTAGTTTGGGACTAGACGGCGTTGTGTGATAGTTGTGTGTATATTATATTATGTATACTCTTTACTGTAAGGTGCGGTGTAATTTTTTCAGGGTCTGGCATTATACCGTCACTTGAAATAATGTGTCTTAAGTACAAAATCTGTTTTTTAAGGAAATCACACTTGGCGGGGTTTAATTTTAAGTTGACGGTTCGTAATCTTTCAAAAATATCTTGTAAACTTTTATTATGACTGTCTAAGTTTCGACCAAACACTATTAAATCATCTAAAAAAATCAAACATTTTTCATAATTTAGACCAGCCATTGCTATTGTGATCATTCTCGAAAATGAACTGGGACTGGTTCTCAATCCCATAGGCATACGTGTCATCTGGTACTGTCCCGAATGAAAAGCTGTGTACTTTCTGCTATTTTCCTCTAATTTAACGTTATAATAGCCTTGGTGCAAGTCTAGATGTGTGAAATAAATGCTGCCCGATAGTGATTCTAAATTTTCTGTGATATCCGGTAATGGATATTTATCGTCCTCTATGCAATTATTAAGTTTTCGGTAATCGACCACCATCTGTGACTGCCAGTTCCTCTTCGAGCCGGCTGCCCTCGTGAAGTTGAGCGGTATCGTTGCTGATGCCCGCGCGCTTGGCCTCTGTGAGCGTAGAAGTTTCTACCTCCACCACGTTGACTTCTATAATTATTTGATAGGCTTCTGTTATTATAGTAATTATTATTGGGAATTTTATACATACCCATAATTTCTCCTTGAAGTGTTGTTGATGAGGCCTCCTCGGCTTGAGCTGCTTGGACAGCGTCCTTCAATGAGCTATAATTTTTTGCTGAAATAATTCTTCGATTTCGCAAACCATCGGCAAATTGTTTAATTGCTATATTTTCATTAAATGGTTTTAATATATTATATCGTTAGATCCACAAATAATTCCGTTATTTCTTTACCGTAATCGGCAATTGACAACTCATTTTGTTTCATTCTTAATAATAACACTTTTTAACCGACTTCAAAAAAAGGAGGAGGTTATCAATTCGGTTGTATATTTTTTTATCATCATTTTTTTTTTATGTTTGTTACCACAGAACTGCGTCGTTTATGGACCGATTTGCAATTTTTTTTTTTCCCTTTATAGGATATGCTTCCAGATTGGTCCCATTTTTTTCAAAATCCAGTTCTGATGAAGGGATCCATGAGGAATCGAGGGAACTCCTCAAAAATTATAGGCAACCCTATGGTAATTTTAGTATTTTCATCAAGAACTTAAGCATTTACAGTCAAAAAGTAACATTTGATGAAGTGGAACTTATGAAGAAGACCAGAAATGGTCAACGGAACTTCATACTCAAATAGATATCACAATGAAGATAATATCGATATAATAGTTAAGCGACTACAATACAAATAAATGAATGATTCTGAATAGTTACGTTGAAAATCGTATCATCGAAGTGATCTGATGATGATGATGGAGCCGGAAGGTAGGCACTGGGACTCCGTAATTAATCAATGTATCCTAGCCGTGTTTGGGCTTATTAGAATTGTCGTGAGATGCTCTTTGGCTATAAGGTACTATCAAACTGATTTGATGATGGAGCCGGAAGGAGGAAGGTAGACACAGGAACTTTATAATGAAACAATGTAACCTAGCAGTATTTTGGTTAATTGGAATTGTCATGAGAAATAGGCACTCTGTTTATATTACTTAAGCGTATCGCAACTAAAAAGTGTGAAATAAAAACTTTTTACAAAAAAAATATAACCGACTTCACTAAAAAAAAAACACTAAAAGGATCAAAATAACTTTATTTATTTATTTATTTATTTTTAAAGAAAGCTTACAGGCTAATAACAATTATAATTTTTTACATAGGTCATGAAAATTGCTAAGAACAAGCTTCCACATATATATATCTAGCTACAGATTGCATTGACATCTTTTAGGTTTAAGATAAAGTTAAAAATTAATTTAAGTAGGTATAATAAGAATTGAGAATTTTTAAGAATCGAATCAAGTGATATCAAAGATGAAGAAAAAGACTACATAGCGTTATCTTAAATTTAAACTAATTAAGTTAGGTATCTAAGATTGTCCCCAAAAAATTTCTTGGTTAGGATCTTTTTTATATTTTGTACACTGGTGCAAAACAGATCGATTTCTAATTTTTAATTTCGGAAGTCGGTGTTAAATAAGAAACAAACAATACCGAGGAACACCGACTTCCAAAATTAAAGTTATTTTGATCCTTTTAGTGTTTTTTTTTTAGTGAAGTCGGTTATTTTTTTTTTGTAAAAAGTTTTTTCATGTCAGCAATTAAGTCATTAACAGTATCATACTTTGCATTTAACTTTATCTTAGCTTCTTGGGAAAGTCTACTTTTTAACACAAAATAATTAAAATTTTGTTTACAAGCGCTATCCTTCAGTAGAGAGTTATTAGTATTCAATGTTATCAGCTATTTTATACTAGTTTCTTCATTCGTCTTATTCGCTAATAAAGTTAAGGCAGTTTTCATCACACACACACACACGTCGTTAAACATGAATTCATTTAAATGAATTCATGTTTGACGACGTTTCTAATGTATCACTTTCACACAACAATAAAATATCCTCACGTATTTCTATAAGTTGTCGACAATAATTTTCTATTAATATAATATCTTGGGCACTATAATATTTTTTCTTAATATTTTCTTTAAAATCAATTAACCAAATTTCATACTGGTTATAAATTGCATCAACCTCATTTAATTTATTTTCTAATACTCTTTCTGTTCTTCTTTTCGGTCCTACCTTTATTAAATAAACTCTTATCATTATATAATTTTAATATAGTATTTATAACTTATTACCGACATAACGTAGAGGGATTTTAATGTTCTTGTAATACGAGTACATCATTAAACAATAATATGCCAAAGTCCAAACTTCGTTGTCCTTATTTGGTAAAAGATGTTCGTATTGGAATGTGAACGCGATTAACTGGTATGTTTGTGATTATATTTCACTGGTTTTTTTTTAAACACTTATGAAATGCACCTTTTTATATTTTATTTTTACTCACTTTTCACGCACTTTTTTTATCACCTTTCTTTTTACACTATTCCTTCTTCATAAGCTTTTGAAGATGGCTCCGTGGCCCCCAACCACATGCGTCGACGGAAAAGATATCTTCTCATAGTCGTCCTATTTATTTAGTTGGTGATTCATTTTTATGGCACCTTTTATACTGCCGATACACGAAGCCCAATACGCCGAGTAGAAGTATAAGCAGGACGCAGGTCAGAATAATGTTGGATGTGGACATATGAAAGCGAAGTTCGTCTACTGTGGCTTGGTTACTGCCAGCCGCCGCGTTTTCGATGATCAGGGTCTCTTCTTTAGACTGTTGCTTGCCCATTTTCGTGGATGATTTGTACACTCGCGTTGACGTCTAGTCCGTGGGCACAATAAATCAAAAATCGTTCCATGTTCACAAAATTTTACTTATTAAATGATCTTGAGGCACATTACTAGTCACACCTAACGTCTCAAGTTCGCGTAGCGCGTGTAGATCGTTTTGGCAGGGTCGTCATGTAAGGTGCGGTGTTGATGGTAAATGAAATCAACGAGTGCCATAGTAATACTGAATTATATTAAATAAGATAGTGCATATAAATGGTTAAAAGGTGCATAGATTATAATAATATATATCTTAAAGTAGGTACTAATACTAATTACTTAATCTAACCCTCACAATACTATAACTTATAGTTGTGAAAGCGGATAGCCCGTAAAAATCTAATTTTCTAAGGTTTTTTGCATTTTGCAGGTCAGTATCAGGTACTGAGTACATACATTCATTACTTAAAATAAGATTTCCAGAATTGTAACAATTAAGATCATTAATACAATCGGTTCAGTTCGTCTAACCATATTGAATGACTACTTCTTGAAAGAGTTGTGAGAGGCTTGTATTGATGATTTGTATGATTGTAACTCAGTAGAACCAAATACGCTATGACCGCAAATCAATTTTAACGAACATAGAACCTGACACTGACCTGCAAAAAAAACTTTAAAAAATAATAATTTCGTAGGCAACACTTTCACAGCCGTCAGCATTTTTATCTTAAAGAACCGATTCAACAATCAAGTACCTAAAAAATACATTGGGATGCAGCTTTTACAATTGGAGAATGTAGAGTGAAAGATGAGGTGTGACGATGTGAGTAGGACTTTATAACTAGATGGCAAACGTTAAAATGTTGTACAAAATCTGAAACATTGATTACAGAGACTGCAATGTAACCACAACCTGTATAAAGAACGTTGTTGTACATCGCGACCACGAACTGTCTCGAGCATTCAGATTGAGTTCAGAGTAGCCTTCGCCTAGAAGCTGCATGGACGCGTGACATTGTGGCGCCGGCGTGACGCCGATTGTGTACGCTCATCGATGCTATGAATCGACTGTAACGATGATGTGTGCTCAAGCGGATGCAGAAGCTCCACTCTGCTCTACTCGCCATGCGACCAGAACACAGATGACTAGAGCAAGATAACTTCCACAGTATTGCATATTACGATCGCGTCGCATCGCTTCTCTTGTCATGATTTTTTTTTAAATCCTTGATTTTTCACCATTAAAAAGCTTGAGAAACCTTCCCAGACCCGAGTCCTAAGTTTCGTTAACTTTGAGTTAGACCCATAGTAGAATCGTATCTAGCAGTAATTTGACAGTTCATTGCAAAATAATGTTGCCATGCATTGATAGTATTGGGAGAGTAAAGGAAAAAGTGAAATCATTTATTAAATTTCGCTTATTCTTTTTTGTACCCCACCTGTCAAGGCACTGAATGAGATCGTGGGTCCGAGCTTAGTAAAAAAACTACAAATCGAACACAATCATTCCTAGCCAGTACGTTTATTATGAGTGGGTCTTGTGGCCGTGGCTATGGTGCGTGCTCGAGGTACGAGGTGGCAGGTCGCGCGGCGCACGCGTCGTATTGAGATGGTAATATGTGCGCACAGTATATACGCTGCTGAGCCGGCTGCACCGCCGCTCATCCGCCGCTGCCCGCTTGTTCGTGTAACATTAGCTCCTTGTTCATTTTACATCATGTGGTGTCTGCCGCGCTTCTCTTGTGCCACGGTGCTGCTGCCCGCTCTGCTGCTGCTCGTGAGTCTACTTGATCGTAACTGTCATCACCAAACTCAAAGCGTCAACCACACCGATACAATTACCGTCATATGTAACCCATTGGTCCTGGCCACATTACCAAGGCGTGGCGTCGTTAACGTAAACGGCGCCTGACCTCGGTACATCGTGAAAATATACGGTACCCGGTACGTTGTCGCGCCGTGTAAATACATAAGGTAATGTCGCAAGAGTGAAATCTCTGCTGGAACTTTTTGACAACGCAGTGTGTAAACAACACGGTGTCGAGGTGGGACGTGGCACCATAACGAACGCCGCACGACGCAGGACCGTGTCGCGCTCAGGCGCGGTGCGTGCCGCGTGAACAACGCCACACTGCGCTAATGTAGGTACAGTACCGTACGACGGTCGAGTAAATGCACGATTTGGTTAAATTTTGAGACAGACTTGCGGAATAGATTATATATGATACCATTGAAAAAAAATACAAAAAAATATAGATCCAGATAGGTACGTGCCAAAAACATAACCTCACCTTGGCAGTCGAGTCGGGTAAAAAAATACAAATAACTTTAATTTCGGTCGGTTTTTCTTCGTTATTAGATAAATTTTATTGAAATCGATTGTGTTTTATTCTTTAAATGGATTTTTATTTTTTCATATTTTAGAAGAAAATCTTTAATTCAGATCAGATTAGTAACATAAATATGTAATGTATTTATAAACACGAAAATCTTTGAACAGTAGAACGATAGGTATATACATACTTTATCACTGAGTAACATAGACATACCTATATTATTTTCTACTTTCATGCGGGTGAAGCCGCTGGCAGAAGCTACATGTTGAGAAAAGAAATAAAAATACAACTAATTCGAGTACCTCCTCCTTTTTTTGAAGTCGGTTAAAAGTCAAAAGATGACATAAAAATATACATACCTACCTCCTTCTGGGGCAGTCGGGTATAAACTCGTGGTAGCAAAGTTTTTTTTTGCGAAAGGTCCGCATTTGCGGAGGTGTAGGAGTTACGTTACAATTATAATATTGTACTCGTATGATACTGCTAAATTACAGGAATTTCGGCCTTATAATCAACATGAGGAGATCATGTTGTTATCTCTCTATTTGATACAACAATGATGGAAAACCCGCCTCATTATCATACTGCTTGTCCGCAGTGGTGCGGCGCGGGCACAGGTGGCGGCGAAGTGGACGCCGCGCCAACCTTAGGCCTGCTTAGTCTCCTCGGCACGTAAGTATCCACTACACCATAAAGTAATAACAAGTCTTGTTCCTCACCACTGCTTGCTTTTATTAAACGACTGAGTGCTCACTGACGAGGAACAGTTCTCACCTTTACGTACGCAATATCTAGAACGATCCCGAAAGGAATTTTAGGTTAGGAAGAAGATTCAGACCGTACTGACTGATACCCACTCGTGTTTCTTCGGTTGCCCTTTGCGTTTCAGGGCTGCGGTAACTCTTTCGAACAAATCCGCAGCCCTGGCAGGCGTCGAACCTAGCTAGCCCCTTTAATTTTGCTGACATCTCTTTGAGCGCAGGTGGAATACAACACGCCATTGACCCAGGCTTGGTTCTTACCAGATGGCCAGACGGCGAGCTACCCATGGCTTGCCGTCCGCAAAACCGCGACAACGGAAACCGGTAGTCTCATATGACTCCTGACGCCGAGGGCGTCTCAGGTGGTGGGGGAGCGTAAGGCTTGTCTCCGCCTCACGGTTTTGGCCGCCTCCTTTGCTTGCATTGCTGTTTCACAGAAAGAGGTAACCGCCTCCCATTCCCTTTCACTCCGTACCATGGCCCGAATCAGAGCTGGACGCAAGATGTCTCCGCTGCCGATCGCCTCCATAAGGACAAGGCGATGCTCTGCCCAAGCGAGGCACAACTCCACTATATGCTTCGGCGTTCTGACTGAATCCGAAATAGGAACCTCCCGAAACAACCATGTTCAGTGCGGTTCTGCGTCAGGCTGCAAGTGAGGACGCCGTGACATCTGTCTAACCATTCCTCAAAAACGGGCCTTATCGCCGCGGTTGTAGCGTGCCCCTGTGCTAGCGACCAATTTTGAAAGCCTATTATGAGAAGGCACAACCACTTATCTAACGCACATAATGTTATCACCGCCTTTGAATTAATTATGAATTATTATGATTATTACATGTAGCAGCTCAAACGGCACCAACATCATCACGGATCTGCTACTGGATCACGTGCAGGCGAAGATCAATAAGCTCGAGGTCATCGCTGACTTCCTCGCCATCCTCGGCAACTCTACCAGCGGTCAGTATACCTACACATGCACACACAATACACCACTGTGCCTAGCGTTTACTATGTAGGGTTCGGCTTCCAGTATAGCTGGATCCAGCTACATGGAGCGACTGCCTATGTGATGTTACCAACTCAGCAATTGGATAACACCACACCCGTGACCAGACTCCTGACTTTCGATTTACCACAAAAACTATGAAAGACTTGCAAATTACTGACGGGAGCAACGGCACGCTGGAGATTGGCTATGTAAGCAGCTCAGCAAGTGTTGCTTGTCTTTATAGATGAAGCCAAGCGGCTGTTATTGTGTAGCCACGAGCTTCTAGATACACACTCACAATGGGTACATAATTAAACATAAATCTAAAATGCCACAAAATAGACCCTTGTGGAACACCACAACTCACATTAGTGTATTTGGAAAGTTATACCTACATATACCATTTTGTATTTTTTTTATTCGTTCTTTGATTCTTTATTGTAACTAAAACAACTTACAAAATAAGTAGATAACAAAGTTCATGTACTTAGGAGAGCTTAACTCAAAGTTGAGTTTTCCTCCAGCAAACCATTGAGTGTTAGAGAGAGATCACAATAGAGGGTAGGATCCAGTGAACAATTTAAAAATTATAAATAATACAAATAAAATAATACATAAACATACATAAATACAAACATACTTATATATTATAAACATATAATATATATATACTATGTCATCGCGAAAGAAAATGCTCTTTAATTTACCTATTGAAGACATCCAAGGAAGGGCTGTCACGTAGGGAGTGTGGGAGGGAGTTCCACAGGCGCACTGCAGTGACAGAGAAGGACCTATCATAACGGCTAGAAGTGTGAAATGGGGTACGAAGAAGAAGAGAATTGGCAGTGCGACTGGGTTTACACACCGTGCGGTATGCCTTGCAAATCTTCTGCACAAAACCCCACTGTAGCAAATCAAACTGATTTCGTGTCATCAGTTTCTCAGCTGCCGGGGCCCACGCACTCGCTGCATAAATCACGATGGGCTCTATCACCGCCACGTAAATCGTCCTGATTATCTCTCTATTGAGACCCCACGTCACTTTCACTGCACATGCGAGTTGCTTGTAGATGTCCGTAGCCTTTTTACAGGTTGCGGACACATGTGCATTAAAAGTGAGTTTGGGTTCAATATCAATCAAACCCAACTTGTGCAGAACCGGGACGTCGTATTTCAGCTTCTTCGTTAACACCATCGCATTGGTCTACTGCGCGGCGAAACGCAACTTATTTCGGGCGCCCCACTTCTACACTATGTCCAGCTTTTCATTGGCTTTTTGCTGCAGGGGACCGGTCTCATGGTCCGAGAAAACCAGGACGACGTCGTCTGCGAAGGCTTGGCAATATACCCCCATACTAGCCAATTTTTGAAGGAGCGAGTTTAGGATCAGGTTCCAGAAAGTCGGACTGGCAATTGAGCCCTGAACGCATCCTTTGTTGGTTCCCTTCTCGCTAGTCGCTCTGGCGTAGTTGACCTTTACGTGGCGGTCTTTTAAGTAAAAGGCGACGAGAGTGTACAAATTTCTGGGACATTGTTTGGCCACCGTTTGTTTTTTTAATGCAGGCCACCATGCGTTATCGAAGGCCCCCTCTATGTCCAATGATACCAAAAGCACTATCTTCTTTGCTTTGATTTCAGCACGTATGTGCCCTATTAGGTCACAGAGGGCATCTTCGGTACCACCATTTTGTACTTAGTTTGTACTAGCAGCTGCAAGTGTGCACATCACTAGCTGCAAGCGATTTCACCGGGTGAAAGTAGAAAATTATCGCAAGGGAATATCCGCAATAAAAAGGATACTATGATATCCGTGTGCCAAGTTTCATCGAAATCCGTTCTGCCGTTCGAGCGTGAAGAAGTAACAAATATACACACACACAAACTTTCGCCTTTATAATTTTAGTGTGTTATCTATCTACGTCATACGTTTTATGTATACTACTGTGATAATTACTCTTACAACGATTTAGTATTGTGATTATTTTGTTATATTATACGGTACTCTGTCAAAAGCTTGTGACGGATCTGTGTTTTTTTTAACAGGATCATAATGCAAACCTGACGCAGACCCTGAGCCCTCTGGACCACCAAAAACACACACTACCCGGTCAACTAAACGTACTCTACTGTCGGTGTCATTGTTGTTGTTTATTTATCTTAAGAAACTATTTTCCAATAAATGTTATTCTAACTGGTACGTTGTATTTGTTTTATTTCAGACTTAATGTTAATGATCACAATCATGATCTGTGCACATCACATTCGTAGTCGTACTTCGATGGCACGGCAAGTCGGCACGTCCGAAAAGAGATCTAAAGTTTCATAATTCGATGTCACACGATGACGACACGGTTGGCGCAGAGGTTGAGCGGTTAGCTGCGCTGTGTGTCGTGGGTTCGATTCCCGCACGGAACAAATTTTTGTATGGCCTACAGATAGTTGTTCCGTGTCGGTCTTGTGTATGTAAGTTTATAATTATATTTGTGAACGCACCCATGATATCTACAGGAGTATTCCTAGAGGTAGGCAAGGAATAAAAAATAATCTATATAAAATATTACTATACAGACATTATTAAGTATATTAGTGAAGACATGATACGCAAGGGATTATGAAAGACCCTGAGAATTAATGTAAAATTAATCTCCTCGGATATGCTCATTCACAGGTCTTTCAAGATTAAGAAGAATAAGCATACCTACATAATTTATTAATTTACTGTTTATTGAATTCTGGTTTACTGCTTTTTTTTTTGCTTTATGACCTCGTGTGAAATTTTTGGTCTCATTGAGATGGTAATGCGCGCGCGCTATATACGGTCTGGCCGCCGCCGCCCCGCATTCGAGCAACACTCGCCTGTGCGCACTGTCCCAGTCAGCTGAGTCGCAGCTAGAACACTCGCACTCATCATGTGGCGCTACTCGTGTGTCGCGGTGCTGCTACCCGCGCTGCTGATGTTCGTGAGTAACTTCCTTAATGTTAAACTTCGAAGAAGAAGGATGATAGAGCACTTTAATATAGTCGAGATAAGCGTGTTGAGGTCAATATGTGGACTTACTAGAAAGTAGTCTATTTTGTGTGTGGCGCCACTTTCAAGTCTCCTCGACTTGAAAGTGGCGCCAGTCATGGGGATCTAGACAGGGAACGTTTAACATGGTATGAAAGAGAAATGAAAATCCGATAAAAGAGAAATGAATTGTGCGCAACATGACCTGCTGAATGAAATAGGGTGCTTGATAACATCACGACTGAATGTAAAAAATAGAAGAGGAACTTTTTCTGTACCGATCCAAACTTGAGATGAAGGTAGGGGAAGAATACGACTGAACCAATGATACAAATACAAATGATTGGTGAGAGTTCTTTTCATTTTTTTAATGGGCTTAAATTAAAAGTCGAGACCGACCCAGAAAGAGGTGGAGAGATAATAGACACGAACCACGAGGACCGGTTCAAAACAGCGTGGGAGAAGAATGTCTGGAAGGACTTGGGGGAGGTCTTTACCTAGCAGCGGGACAGTAGGGGCTAGAGATAAAAATATTATCATCATTTTATTTTAACCAGGTCTACAGTTTCAGAGTACAGAGAAAACATGTATGGATTATATAAAAGGATATATAATACCAAAATAAAAAAGAACAAGGAAAGGGAGTCAGTGATAGCATAGGTAATGGTTGATGGGACGGAATGCAAGAAAACACGTATTCCATTGACCCCAAGTAATAATTATTATGATAAGGGTAGGAAGATGAAAATGATGATGAATAGAGTTTCAGTCTGAAATTATTATTTAGAAATGCCCTCGATAGATTATAACCAATTATAGCAATGGTTTAGGTATATCCCTAAATCGCCCCCATATTCAAAGAGAGCAGTTTTCACAGGCATGATTATTTAAAGTCGTTGATGGAAGTTACTGTTGTGTATTGTCCTTTATTAGGGTCACATTCCAGCCTGCCTTCTGTCGTTAGAAGTTTCAATTTTCCCAGGAATTTTGAGACAGTTTCCAGTCTCGGTTATTTTTTCCCAAAACTCAGAGATACAGCGAGATACCAGCTTTCTGGTCATGACTGCAAACAGGCTGGACTGCTGAAGAAGTGAATTTATATGTGCGTGAATATTATTGTTTTTGTTATCATTGTGTCACTAACATAGTTGTTTAAGTTTACTTAATGATTACTAGTGCTGCATGAGTCTCGTTGATACTTGTTACCGATGATACTTGATCCCGTATAAGTAGATACGAGTATACACCATCCTCTACTGAAAGTGCATATATGTATGTGTCAGTAATTTAAAATCACCGCCTTGTTTAATAAAAATATGCAATTTGTGTGAAATAAAATTGATCCATACGGGATTTAAACCCGCAACATGCAGCGCAACAGCCATTTGCTGAACCACTGCGTCAACCGTGCAGTTCGTTTGTAAGAACAACGGTGCAGTACGGTCTACTTTACATATTGTGAATAGAACATTGTCCGCCTCACACAGTCTCGCTGTGCATGCTCTTCGATCTTGACCCGCTTTACTAACGAACCGATCAATGTATGAGTTATTGACACATCATTCCAGAAATTTATTCATTTTTAGGGTTCCGTACCTCAAAAGAAAAAATAGAACTCTTTTGAGATCACTTTGTTGTCCATCCGTCCGTCTGTCTGTCTGTCTATTTGACTGTCAAGATCTTTTATCTCAGGAACATGTAGAGGTATAGGTCTGCGGTCCCTTGAAGCTGTAAAAATTTCAAATTTCTGAATTAACGAAAAAAAAGACACGGCCGTTTATGTCGTAAAAAACGTGTATTTTGACACTCTCAAAGGAATCAAAATTCATAGGGTACTTCCCGTTGACCTTTTTTTATTTTTTTCGGTGGGAAAATCATGTTATGACATCCCCCGCTCTTGGGCGGACGGGAGATAGTGTCAGACTTTTACTCACTAAAAACCCACTCCTGTTCCTTCGTTGCTTTTCGTACCAGGGCCGAGTCTTCCTTTCAGAATCAGACCCTTGGCCCCAGTAGGCTTCGACCCTGCTGGGCCCCTACGGTTGCTGACATCTCCTTGAGGCGCGCTTCGAACAGTACGTGCCGTCGACGACTTGGGCTTGGTCCGGACGGTTACCGAACGGTCGGACGGCGAGCTACCCATTGTTCGCCGTCCGCAAGCCCGCGCCTTCGGTGGCCGGAAATCGTCACCGCGCAGCCCGTAGTCATACCCGATGAAATCAGAAATCAGAAACGTTTATTTCAAATAGACCAATTACAGGCACTTTTGAATTGTCAAAATGTCAGTCAGTCAAAAAAAATACAAGTGAAGCTAAATTGCACGTTCCAAAGCGTAGATCTCTATGGAGAAGAACGTGCAAGAAACTCCAAGGACACTCTTTTAAATCATATTATGAGTTACATAAATCTTGGTTACATATTTCTTGTCGCTTCTAATATGTGAGCACAATACATTCATATAAGTAATAATAATTAAAATAAAATAAAACTAATTTTAAAAAATAAAAATTGAATTAAGTCACTGGCAGCTAAGAGATGACCAGCCTCAACTGACGGCACCCGTTGACGAGCATGACGCGTGCATCAGCCCCACTCAGCTCAACCATTTTGAAGGGAACTGATGTTCCACAAGGGCGGTCCTAGTACCGATCCCTGCGGAAAACCGCACGACATCTCTCGCCGTTTCCACTCTCCCTGGTGACCAGGGTAGATGATGTACCTGTCCGGCAGGTAGGCCTCGATCACACTACAGAGGTAGTCGGGCACCCGGTGGTACCAGAGTGCCCTCCTAATGCTACTCCAGGGCAGGGAGTTGAAAGCATTGGCGATGTCCAAAGACACCGCTACGACACACCTGCCCCGGGACACCGCCTCCCCCGTCGTGAGGGCTCGCACGTGCATGATGGCGTCCACCGTGGAGCGCCCCCTGCGAAAGCCGAACTGGCCGACCGCAGGGTTCGGCCCCACTCGTGCTAGGTGTGCGACGAGGCGGTCTGCAATTACTCTTTCATAGAGCTTGCCCACCTCGTCGAGCAGCACAATGGGCCGATACGCGGACGGAGAGTACACTGGGCGCCCTGGCTTCGCGATAAGGACCAGTTTGCCCGTCTTCCAGCGAAGTGGGAACTGGCCCCTCATGCGCTGAAGAACCCAAGAGCCTCCATGGCCAGGACCCAGGCTTTCCCAGGCAAGACGTCGGGTAATGGAGCGGTATTCTTAGCACTCAGCCTTCGTACCGCCACACTCATCTCTCTACCTCGTTCACCTCTGGAGCATTGTGGTCGTCGCCGCCATCGTGATCCGCGTTAGACACCGCTGGTGGCGGAGCCGTGAGCGGGGGAGAGTGTTCCCCTCGCGCATGGAACAGAGTACTAACCGCACCCTCCACAATCTGGGGCCGGAGACTCTGCGTGAGTGGGGGACCCCAGGGGCGGAGTTGTTCCCGCACCACCTTGTAGGGGCGTCCACACGGGTCTCCGTTCAGAGTCCCCAGCCACACGTTGCGGGCCACCAACTTGGCCCGCTTTGTTTCCGCTCCCGTTGACCTAGAATCCTGAAATTTGGCATAAAGCAAGGTCTTATAGCACAAATATAGGAAAAAATTTAAAACTATAAACTGTAAATTTGTTGTTACGTCACAAAGAAAAAACTTTTTTTGCGATTCGGAAAAATCTTCGTAACTCAATTCAGGAATTCAATTGAATTGAAGGAACTGTTTTCATAGGTAAGTTTGTACGGAACCCTCAGTGCGCGAGTCCGACTCACACTTGCCCGATTTTTGTTGTGTTGCTGCTGCAGTCACAGTGTGCTGACGTGTTTTTTGTCCACAGTGGTGCGGTAGTGCGGACTCCATGCCGCTCTTCGGCCTAATTAGTCTCTTCGGCGGGTACGTACCTTCTGTACTATACATGTATACATAACTGTAAAATCATCATAATCATCAATATTTAAGCCAAATTACGTCCACTGCTGCACATAGGGCTCCCCCAAGTGTCGCCACTATGACCGGTCCGGCGCATCTCACATCCACCAGATTCCCGCGACCCTCACCAAGTCGTCGTCGGTTTTTCGTTTGAAGCACCTTTCGGCTTCATCGAACATTTGTTCTGTGAGCAATGGACCCTGCCCACTGCCACTTAAGCTTAGCGATTCTTCGAACTATGTCGGTAACCTTGACTCTCCTACGTCATCTGTACAATACTTTAATGGCTATACCCGTAGCCTCGAACATATCAGAAAACTTATAGTATTCTTCTCCAGCCAGTGTACCCAGTGTAGGTAATAAACCACTGCTCTGACAAACATTGAAATGATGAACGAATTAAATATTTATGGTGACATAAAATTTAATTAAAAAAAAAATACAAATAACTTTTATTTCGGAAGCCAGTGTTTTTACTTTTATTTCTTTGTTATTTAACACCGACATCCAAAATTAAAGTTATTTTGCACTTTTTAGTGATTTCTAGATTTCCGTACCTACCTTAAAAGAAAAAAACGGTACCCTTATAGGATCACTTTGTTGTCCGTCTATCAGTGTGTCTGTCTATCAAGACCCTTTATCTTAGGAACGCGTGGAGGTATCGAGTTGAAATTAAAACCATATACTCAGCAGGCCTAGCCAAGACCACGACCATTTCGTTTCGAATCTCTTTCGTCGATCGCCTCGAATCGGTATCGCCTTTGCTAGCATTACTTATTAGGATACATTGATTTATTACGGAATTCCGGTTGAGCATCGGAACTCCATCTGGTTTAATCATCAGTTCAGTTCAATGTTTACATACGTGTAGTAGATGACTGAACGAATAAAAACTTTTTACAAAAAAAAAAATCACCTACTTCACTAAAAAAACACTAAAAGGATTAAAATAACTTTAATTTCGGAAGTCGGTGTTTCTTGGTATTGTTTGTTTCTTATTTAACACCGACTTCCGAAATTGAAGTTATTTTAATCCTTTTAGTGTTTTTTTTAGTGAAGTCGGTTTTTTTTTTTTGTAAAAAGTTTTTATTTTACACTTTTTAGTTGCGAACCACATATCATCCATCCAACACCAGATCAATTTGATAGTACCTTATAGCGAAAGTGCATCTCATGACAATTCTAATAAGCCCAAACACGGCTAGGATACATTGATTAATTACGGAATCCCTATGCCTACCATCCGGTTCCATCATCAGATCAGTTCGATAGTACCTTATAGCCAAAGTGCATCTCATGAAGATTCTAATAAGCCCAAACACGGCTAGGATACATTGATTAATTACGGAGTCCCTATGCCTACCATCCGGTTCCATCATCAGATCAGTTCGAAAGTACCTTGTAGCCAAACTGCATCTCATGAAGATTCTAATAAGTCCAAACACGGCTAGGTTACATTGATTAATTACGGAGTTCCTATGCCTACCTTCCGGCTCCATCATCAGATCAGTTCGATAGTACCTTATAGCCAAAGTGCATCTCATGAAGATTCTAATAAGTCCAAACACGGCTAGGTTACATTGATTAATTACGGAGTTCCAGTGCCTACCTTCCGGCTCCATCATCATCATCAGATCACTTCGATGATACCATTTTCAACGTAACGTAACTATTCAGAACCATTCATTTATTTGTATTGTCATAGTCGCTTAACTATCTTCATTGTGACAAAGTGAGTATGAAGTTCCGTTGACCATTTCTGGTCTTTTTCATCAGTTCCACTTCATCAAATGTTACTTTTTGACTGTAAATGCTTAAGTTCTCGATGAAAATACTAAAATCACTATATGGTTGCCTATAATATTTGAGGAGTTTCCTCGATTCCTCATGGATCCCATCATCAGAACTGGATTTTGAAAATGGGACCAATCTGGAAGTATATCCTATAAAAGGAAAAAAATATTTTGCAAATCGGTCCATAAACGACGGAGTTCTGAGGTAACAAACATAAAAAAAAATGATAAAAAAAATACAACCGAATTGAATAACCTCCTCCTTTTTTTGAAGTCGGTTAAAAAGAAGGAGAGGTTCCTTTTTTTTCAGTCAGTCATCTACTACACGTTTAAACAAAGCAATTTTACTGGTGATGACAGTTCAGCTATGATCCCCTAATATACAATCTATGAAGTTGCGTTCCATATCTTCGAAATTCATTATCAGATCATGACAATATTTCAATGGGACCAATTTAGGAGTGTACACTATTATTATAAAAATCAAAATCTAATATCTATATATCTTTTTTGAAGTCGGCTAAAAATAGATAAAATCAGTTGTCATATTTGTCATGTCATGTGTATGGTTATAGCACGAACCGCACTAGTCTGGCGCAGACGCTGCTGCTGAACCACGTGCAGCACAAGATCGACACGCTCGGGACGCTCGCCAACTTCATCACCGTCACCGGCAATGCCACCGGTCAGTACCCATACACACTAGAGATCTCATGATAGAACCCTGCGTAACACTATCAATTACAACATAATATGAATACCTTTTGAAGAATTACGGTAACATCACCTCGTTTCGTATCATCCACAGAAAAAATCCTTGCTGTCAGCGACTACAAATGGTCCTGCCATTTATAGTCGCTGTGCCTTTTAAAATCCGTTATGCTAAAAGTGCGATGAGCGCACTATTATTGCCATTAAATGCTATCAGTTGCTATAAATCATCTGTGTTGTATAGAAACTGACTAAAGGGTAAACAGCCGGTGCAGGTGTGCCCAGCTTGGGGGAGCACGCGCAACGAGCTACCCATTATCTCTACGTCCACCCGTCCGGTAAGAATCGAGCCCGAGTTATCGACGGTGCGTAGTGCTCTACGCGTGCCTCAAAGAAATGTCAGCAAAACCGTGGGGGCCCATCAGGATCGATGCCCGCTAGGGCCACGGTAGATTTCGGAAAAGGAAATCCTGGGTACATTGAAGGACACAGGGGTAGTTTAGCACAGTTCAATCTAATACGCCCTCTGTCTCCGCTTACGTACTAGATGATGTTCTAGTGTTGGTTATCTCGTCACACATATATATACATACGAGTACGTGTACTTTATTAAAAGCATGTCATAAATCTGTTTTTTTTTACAGGCTGACTCAATAACACTTCGACTCCCTCCTCAAACAGCCACCAAACATGCTGATATAGTTTACTTTAGATAAGTAGCTTAGCTTAATTAAGGTTATAGATAATATGAAATATGTATTTAGCTATAGTTTTAAAATAATTAATCAAATTTTCGATTTGTATTAAATGAGACATTTTACCTTCATGCTTGTTTTATTTTTCTTTTAGTGTGATTTCCAAATTGCAAGATCCACACTTAGGTTTTCTCGTTAAGTAAGTTCAATTTGAATGTGTAGGTAATCACAGTCATGCTGGGTGATCTTTTTTTTTGAGATAAGAATCAACAAATAATTCCTCCCACTTTGGATGGAGCGAAAGGGAGTGTCCGACTTTTACTGACTAAAGCCTACCTGTTTGTAGTTGTAGTTGTCCTTTGCGTTAACTCTTACAAACAATTCCACCAAACAGAGTGATCCCTGAAACCTATTTCTTAATAGGTATTAAAGTTACCACTTCTGCAATTGTTTTCGAAATATAATAACACAACTTGATTGATTGTAATATCAGAATTAAGTCTATGATGTTGCAAATGAAGTTGTGGACAGAATTAATGTGACGACCTAGCAAAAGCCTGTTTGAACATCAACTAAAGAAGCTAATAATAATCATTATTTTGTACATTTAACACACACAGTAACGGTATTGAATTACATGAGCAGATATATTAGTTGTATAAACACTTATCAATGGAAATTAATGAAAACTTAGTGTTAATGTGTATTATATGACCAGATCACCAGAGATAATTAGAGATTAGAATTAGAAATAAAAGATGGAGCGTCGCGATGAACTTGCAGTTTTAATAGACTCGTATTGGAGTACAAAAAAAGGCATAGATTAGCACAGATAACTTATGCTTATAAGGATGCGTTCACTGCAAGGGCTGCGTTGCGGGCATGCGCCCAATCTGAATCACAATATCCTGTGATTTCTTGGTTTATGTTTATTTTGTATGATATCTGAAAATCCTTAGTTCCCTGCAGATATCGAAAGATTCTCTTTACAGAAGCCCAATGTTCTAGTGTTGGAGATTTATTTTAACGGCTGAGTGTATTCACTGCATAGCATATATCTGGACGTGTACCCTGTGAGATGTATAACAAGCACCCTATTGCTTCTTGGTAGGGTATATCACTCACTATCTTATTATCCGATAATTCAGATTTGAAATCTGTTTCCATTGGTGTTCCCACAGCTTTACAGTTCTTCATACCAAACCGTTCCAAAATACTCTCTATATATTTTGTTTGATCTATATAGATTCCATTTTTATCATATGAGATTCTTAAACCAATGTAATAACTAGCTTTTCCCAAATTCTTCATGTTGAACTTCTGTACTATTTTCTTTTTAATCTCATTTGCAAACTCTATGTTATTGTAAAATAATATTTATTTATTCATTTATTTATTCATTTCATCAACAAATTTACATTTGTGTCGAATGGTTGAAAATTTTACAATATACCTAATAAAACATTCAAAAACCACAATACTAATAATTAAAAAAAATTAAAATCAATTTATATAGACATGCTGGTACAGGTCATCAACATAAAGAGTCAAGTACAATGTGTTTCCTCCACTGTTGATATAATATACACATGGATCCAATTGTGATTTTATAAATCCAATTTCAAATAGGTAATTATCCAATTTTTGATTCCATGTTCTACTTGCTTGCTTTAAGCCATATATACTTTTATTAAGTTTGCAGACTAGTTTTTCATTATTTTCATAATGTGATGGTTGTGTCATATACAACTCAACATCTATATCACCTTGTAGGAATGCTGTGATGGCATCTAATTGTTCAATTTGTAGCTTATATTTTGCTGCCATTGCTATTAGATATCTGATAGATGTGAGCTGCACTACTGGAGCATACACATCAGTATAATCAATTCCATAAGTTTGTTCATACCCTTTGATGACTAATCTTGCTTTGTATTTTGCTATGTTTCCATTTGCATCTAGTTTTGTTTTAAATACCCATTTACATGGAATTGCTCTTTTACCAGGAGGTAATTCAGTGAGAGTCCAAGTCTTATTTTGTATTAGTGAATTATATTCAGAATCCATTGCGTTTCTCCATTCTTGCGCATTGTCGCTGTCTAAGGCTTGCTTCACAGTCTGTGGATCAGGAGATAAAGTATTACTTTGACACAGATATGTAGGCGTTCGCCCATTTTTACGGCATCTCAAGCTTCGAGTGGTAGAAAGTGGTGGACTCAGGTTGACCTTACGTTCAGGAATATAATCTTCATCATTTGTATCATCTTCACTGGCTTGTAAACTCTCATTCTCCTTGAGTGTGCTACAGCTGTCATAGGCTTCACTGTCAACAGTTTCATCTATGTTTTCTTCTTCAACAAAAGAGTCTTTAAGTGGCATTATTGCAAAATCTTTCTTTATTTTTTCTTCCAAAAATACAACATCTCTACTTCGAACAATTTTTCCTTCCTTTTTATCATATAATCTGTATCCTTTAGATTCTAGGCAGTACCCAACAAAAATGAGTTCTTTAGATTTACAGTCCCATTTCAAACGCTTCTCTTTGGGTATATGCATCATTGCCGGACAACCAAATATTTTCATGTGTTGTAGGTTAGGCTTCGTACCCGTCCACATTTCAATGGGAGACTTATAATTTATAGATTTTGTTGGTGACCGATTAATCACATAAGCCGCAGTGGAGATTGCCTCTGCCCAAAATTTCTTAGGAAGTTCAGCATTGATAAGCATGCATCTTGCACGCTCAACCAAAATTCTATTCATTCTCTCACTCATCCCGTTTTGCTCCGGGGAATATGGAATAGTAAACTGTCGCTGGATACCAGAATCTATACAAAATTTATCAAAGGCACTATTGACATATTCTTTTCCATTATCACATCTAAGTGTTTTAATTTTCTTCTGTAACTGATTTTCAACCAATTTCTTAAATTCTTTAAAATAGTCAATAACTTGAGATTTAGAATGCATAAAGTAAACAAATACCTTTCTAATATAATTGATGGCATCAACTGGAAGCATAATCAATATCGAAAAATTGAAAGGCCGGGACAATTATGCCACGTGGAGTTTTGCCGTAAAGACGTACCTAGAACATGAAGATCTATGGAAATGCGTTGAAAACGATGACGAAATAGCCTACAGCAAAAGCAATGACACGAAAGCTAGGACAAAAATCGTACTGTTGGTTGATCCCATCAATTATATTCATATTCAAGAAGGTAAAACCGCTAGGGAGGTATGGGATAACCTGCGTAGGGCTTTCGATGACTCAGGCTTGACCAGGAAGGTTGGATTGCTGCGTGAGTTGATCACGACAGATTTAGAAGGCTGTGGCAGTGTAGAAAATTACGTAAATACTATAATCACTTGTGCACACAAGCTCAGAAACATTGGATTTCATGTTGATGATGAGTGGCTGGGCACGCTCCTGCTCGCAGGGCTGCCTGAAGTATATAAACCCATGATCATGGCCATGGAAAGCTCAGGTGTGACCATAAGTACAGATCTAGTAAAAACTAAAATCCTTCAGGATGTCAAGGATGAAAAGGATTCAGCGGCTTTTTATTCAAACTTTCGCAAGAAAAATGCAAAGGCTTCCAAACCATCAGGCAAAGGGCCCCAATGCTTCAAGTGTAATAAGCATGGCCATCTAGCGAAAGTTTGCTATTCAAACCGTGGTTTAAATCAAAGCTCAAGCCAAAGCAATAATTCTAATAAGAAAAATGATAAGTCTAATGATACCACAGGTTACGTGGCTGCTTTTTCTGCTTGTCCTGTTCTCAAAAAGGGCTGTTGGTACTTGGACTCAGGTGCTGCAATGCACATGACCAATAATAAAGACTGGATGTATGATTTTAAACCTGCTATGATTAATAATATTACTGTTGCAGATAATAAAACATTACCTGTAAGGGGCTGTGGTAAAGTAAACATACAAAGTTATGATGCAGGGAGCGAGATGTTGATAGGCACCGTCCAGGTAAAAAATGTTTTATATGTTCCAGATCTAGCTGTTAATTTACTTTCAATACATCAAATCACTAAGAATAATTGTGAAGTAAAATTTGATGAGAATTGTTGCAGAATATATCATAATTCTAAGCTGGTTATGACAGGTTATATACAAAATGGCTTATATATGATAAACAATGACACTTTTGCACTGTTATCCTCAGCTCACTTATGGCACCAAAGGATGGGGCATCTAAATTATCAGCACCTACAGAAGCTCAAGGATTCTGCTGAAGGATGCGATCTGAAGATGGAACAAAATGAGAATGTAACGTGTAATACTTGCCTGCAAGGGAAACAAACCAGGCAACCATACAAAAATATAGGTACAAGGGCTTCTGGTCTTTTAGAGACAATACATTCTGATGTATGCGGTCCCATGGAAGAAAAGTCACTCGGTGGTGCCAGATATTTTGTCACATTTGTAGATGATTAGTCTAAAAAGGCATAGATCAGCACAGATAACTTATGCTTATAAGGATGCGTTCACTGCAAGGGCTGCGTTCACACTTCTAACATCCCCTCTTGAACGTAGACCCATGCCATTATTGATGATCGGTAATCAATATTGATTATCGTTGAGTTTTTTATTAACTTTACCGTACGAAACCTGAAAACCTGAAAATAAGCGACCGAGACCGGTTGAAGTTATGGTGCAACTCCAAACTACTTTTCGCTAAGAAAAAATTGAAAAACTGTCCCTATTCTAAACTAATCGGGCGTCTGGGCCCATAACCTAATGAAAACTTAGTGTTAATGTGTATTATATGACCAGATCACCAGAGATAATTAGGGATTAGAATTAGAAATAAAAGATGGAGCGTTGCGATGAACTTGCAGTTTTAATAGACTCGTAATGGAGTACAAAAAAAGGCATAGATCAGCACAGATAACTTATGCTTATAAGGATGCGTTCACTGCAAGGGCTGCGTTCACACTTCTAACAGAAATAAAATGAACATTTGACTCCTAAACTAAGTAAAATAAATACTTGTATCTGAGGAGCCAGTTCCTCCTTGGAGATGATCAAAAATAGGATGTTAGGTACAATTAAGACAGCTTTATATGGACTTGTATTAGGAAATAATTATAGGATGACTGTTAGATTTAGTATAATTATAAGACCGTTTTTGTAACCAATTAGATAACTTAGTTTTTAGTGTATATTTGATTAATGTATAAATACTGATCAGGTGGTGAATCTTATTATAAATACGAGCGCTTAAGATAACGAATTGACGACATGTGAAAGCGATCCAGCAATGTAGGGAGTCACTGACTGGAAAACCTCAATGCCTAAGAAGGATGTTCGAGTCTAGTGGAAGCATGAAATGACGGCGTAAGACTACACGCAAAACGAACTGTTGCCACACGGTGAGGACTTAGGATTCTGAGTACAGATGGATAGTAAGGTAATCTCTACGCTTAAAATGCATAACCTTAAGAATCGCCCTTTGTGCACGCTCAGCTTGAGGCAGAAGGTTTTAATGTGTACCTCCCCATACAGAAATGCAATACATGAGGATCGATGCACATAAGCTTTGGTAAACTAAGGACAAGGTTGCAGGATTCAAGATTCAAGATTCATTTATTCAATGTAAAACATAGGTACATGATAAGTTCTTATATAATAAATTGAGGGCGCTATGTTTTGCCTCTAGGGCGTACAAAGTAATAAGTAATTATACATGCAATATACTTAATTAAAAAAAGAATTTAATACAGATTTAAAGACCACAAATAAAGAATTAAATAATTTTGATAATTTATCGCATTAAGAATTTGCAATCACATTGAACTTTGTCGATTAAATAATTACAAAAGACAAATAAAATAATGGAATTAACAAAATGTCCGCAGTTGTTGTATTGAAAGAAATTGTCAGCACTTATTTAAAGAATATTAAAGAATTTGAATGATGTCATAAATTAAAATTAAATGTCAAAAAGTAAAATTAAATGTCAAAATGTAAAAATTAAATGTCAAAAAGTAAAATTAAATGTAAAAATGTAAAATTAAATGTCAAAATGTAAAATTAAATGTCAAAATGTAAAATTAATTATCAATAAAGAAAATGAAATGTCAGAAATTTTATAACAACGTGTCATTCAAATATTCGGTGATTGAGTAATAGCATTTTTCTATTAAAAAATTCTTCAATTTTCCTTTAAAGTTGTGCAAATTTCAGGATCAGCAGCATGTCTCAATTCCTTGAACAGATAAATAAGCTTCCTTGTGTGTTTGTTGTAGTAGTAATAAAAATAAATGGGTGCTGATTAAAGTCTAAGTAGATACCGGACATCAGCAGATCGTTGATATGTAGCAGGAAGAGAGTTGCAAAGAAAACGGGCCCCTAAGGAACTCCAGCATTAATTGTCATGGGTTCTGATGAGCAGCCGTCGACAATAACTCGAAGAGACCGTTCACTTATGATTTTTTTTACTCAGTTAATCAGACCAGGATTAAAGTAAGTAAAACTGACTCTACTGGTTCCATTTTAGGGTACTTTTAAATATAATAAAAGGATATATAAATGGAATGGGAGGCGGTCGATTCCTTTACGAAATAGTAAGTAAACTCCTTTGCGAGCAAAGGAGGTGGCAGAAAGCGTGAGGCTATGACTTTTTGACTCTCAGCCACCGTAGGCGCAGGCTTGCGAACGGCGAGCAATGGGTAGTCGTTGAGACTCGAATTGTCCAGACCATCACCGTCCAAAAATTTAGTCAATTACTGTTTGTCTCTAAGACAGATGTGATGTTACTCTCGGGTATGAGCTACTACGACTCTCTTGAGAGTAGCAATCAGGCACACAGTACTGACTGTGATGCAATCAGAAAACACTTATTACAATAGTTGAAGAAAAGTAGTTATTTGCTTGCGTCAATACGACACAAAGTCGTGAGCAGCGCCACAAAGATGTCATTTCAATGCTTATTTCCTTGTAAGTGTGTGAAAGTACAAAGAACAATACCTTCTTCAATCAGATGTATTATGATGATTGTGGAGGATCTGCCAGATGTATTGTGCGTCGTGTTTTCAGCGCGAGACTCTTTGAAATGGTAATGTGCTTCAGTATATAGGTAAGGGCGCAACGGGCCCGCTCCGCATTCATCTGCTCCCCTGCACAGCTGCACACGGCTGGTTCAAGGCTCCCACACTGCTACTACTTGCTCCGTGTCAATCCTCACGTCATCCACTCGTCATGTTGCGTTCATCTTGTGCCGCGCTGTTGTTGGCTACGCTACTGATGCTTGTGAGTTTCCTTACTTTTTGTTTCTGTATTATTACCTCAGTTTATATCTTCGTCGGTTACTAGTCAGTTCTAGTAACCGCAGCCGAATATTCACTAAATAATTGTAACCGAATATATCATCTACTTTCAAGCCTCTTACCTCAAAATCCTTTAACTAGAGAGTGATACCCATTTTTAGAAACATTTGTTTGCACTACAATCTCAGTTTTAGCGCTAATTTCTGAATTGAGTAGGTAAGTTCTTGAAATTAAGAATGTTTCAAAACCTACTTAACTACACTAACACAGTTGAATACTGACTTCTCCTCTTCCTACTGTAAATGTTCCTAAATGACCTTAGGCTGATAAAATTTTCGTTTTTATTGAATTTTCCTACATGAAGGTATGAAGGTCGGTTCCCCCCTAAAGGGAAGAGGAAAGCTCCACCTCCACTGGCCCCTGTAGTTTTCATCCTAGAGACTTGGACAAACCCCCACCGATAGTAATGGATTCCCAAAAAATATATCACACTGTCCCGACTTAGAAAGCTAGGGGACAAGGAGGGGATGGAGAAAAACAATGTTAAAACAATTAGGGTTGGATATCCATGGATAAGGAGATAAGGAAGGGGAGGTTTGTGATCTACTTTTATTTTAAGTTATGAAATTTAAGAGACTGAGAGGGCTACAAAAAGTTATATGACACGTGACGCTTGTATTTGCTAGCATAAGCATAGCATAATCAGCCTTTTAATGTTCCCACTGCTGGGACTCAGGCCTCCTCTCTTTAGAAGAGGGAATGGGCCGTAATCCACCACGCGGGCCCAGTGCGGTTTGGTGAATGTCACATGTCTTCGAATTTTTGGTTCTAGGACATGCCGGTTTCATGTATTTGCTAATTAAATTATTTTGAAATTACTTTATTCCTTTTCGCCCGTGCATGTCCTGACCAATCCTAAGGCAAAAGGTTGTGAGGCCTCTGCTATTAGATAAGACACACTTTCTATAACAATTAACTCCTTTTAACGGCCTACTCTCCCTTCACTAATATAATACAAGACTTAAACTAGCGTGACGCAGTCGATCGCAGAACTATTTACAGTTGCCTCGCAGGACGCCGAAGTGGTTTATAAATCGACGCTTCTCACTTCCTTACTCTGACCCAAGGTGAGGATAACATAACCTACACGGCTCCGAGCTACGTCTAGCTGCCGAACTTTTCTGAAATGTGTCCAAATTTCGTGTCTCGCTAAATATTATTTTTTTGTATCAGAGGCTGGCCTACGGGGGCCGGGGTGATTTAACGAGATGTGATCCTTAGCGTTCCTTAGAACGACTATCAATGCAGTTCAGTTTACTTGGTGAAGCCTACCCCCTCTCCCTGGAAGTGTGCGCATATCAAGAGCAATGTAAAGTATCCTACTGTCAGTCAGTCCTTAGGAGGAGGTAGCCGTCGCTAACGTTTGGTGGTTTGTGATCTTATTATAGTTCAAACTGGCTCTAGTATGTAACGAATTTATATTCGGTTCAGCCTTCAATCGGCAGTGTCTTGGTCATGGTTGCGTCGAGTATGCCGGCGGGAGTCAAATCCACCCCAAGGAAAGTCAGTGTCAAGGTCTCCAAAGAAAGGCTGTCTCCGAGTCCCTAACACCAACCGCAAGCTTAGGTCACCTCTTCATAGGATGGAATAAGGAAGGATAAAAGAGTTAACACTCACCCATTCGGTCATCAACACAGTCGCTGAGATTCACTCGCGTACTTATACACTACTTACGCACAACCAACGCCCATCCATTCGTACTCCAACTCACACACACAGATCTGTATTATAAATATTATACAAGCCTAAACTGGACTTAATCTACTTGTATCTAATACTGTATCACAATACTAGCACTCCTAAGAATTACAACGGGACATTATGTAGCCCTATGATATGTACTGAGTCAGATAGCTTAGCTCGCTGCTCCTGCTGGACGTCCTAACCCTATCCTGCCCTCAAGGTGTCCTTTCCTAGCCGAGTTAACTCTCCGCCACTTCTCGCCTTACGGCTCAGTTTTGCCTATCAATTACCACGTTTTGCTAACAAGTTTTTATTGCTTTTTTTTTTGTATAGTTTCTTAATTGTTTCTAAAAAGGTTTGAGTTGCCTGGGTCTCAACGACTCGTCTGGCTTGCACATGTGCTGCCATTAGAAATCCCATAATTCAATAGTTTCTATAGAATTCTCTCGTAGTGGTCTCGGTACTTTCATTAAAAGGACAATTGATGAATGCCGAAGTGGCCTGGCACCATTCGTGGTGTTTAAAAATAAATATAATATCTTGTTATCAATTTGAAGTAAGTGACAGACAGTCACACTACCCTACCACTTTTAAGCACTATAGTTTTTTTTGCACTAGGGTGGAAATGTGCAGCCATCAGTTCTCACCTATTCCATTGATTATATAGATTAGATCAGACTGGTCGTCAGTCAGTCCCCACAAAAAATTAAAACTGGCGCACGAAAAAGAATTCGTGAGCTATTTTTTACAGTAATTTTGTTACTAAAAATATTTACGATATTGTATTTATTTTTTCGAATAGGTGTGTTGACAAACGTGAGCATTTATCATTACAGTATAAGTTTAATGGGTAGATAATGCTCGAGTGTCTATATCGCCTCGACTGTCATGCCAAAATTTGTCCACTAGCATCAAAATGCACTATTGTTATACTATATTAGGCATGTGTCAATGTTTGTGTGTCTTGATAACCCTCTTAGTAAAGTGATGACGTGCGATTGTCGGCAGTGGTGCGGCGCACTTGAGGTACATGCGGCGCCCACCTTCGGCCTGCTCTTCGGCCACCATGGGTGAGTGTCTCATAGGTGTCCTGTTCCAGCAACTTTATTCGGATTTACTTACTTCAAACACATTGCCCGATACTAATGATGATTCTGTCGACCAAATTACAGTCACAGTGACCATTTTTAATGGTGATTAGCAAAGTACGTAAGAGATAATTGTGCAGAAGGGTATGCGCAAACACATGTGTACTCTCTGTTTTTTTACCGTCATAGTCCGATGGGACAACAATACAATACGACAGACGAGAGATCAAGAGCAAAAGCAATGGATCTACGAGCTTGCCGATTCACGGGGTTGTTACACCACCAACTTCCAAATTTCGGGCAGCAATTAAGAAATCTCTAATCGAAAAGTCTAATTTTGCCCGACTCAGGAATGGTAGCCAGGACCCACGCTCTGCAGTCGCGCCTGCGATCATGAGATCAGCGGGGCAGTTAGATACTATTGTCAAGTCGATGATACTTAAGTATGCTGCAGCGTTACTTTCCACCAATGTCGTGATACTCACTAACTTTGATAATTATAATATTGAGTAACGTTAAAGTTAATATATAAATAAAATGTATTTATGATCATTTAATGATCAGCACCTTTATTGCCTGATATGGTAATTATTCGTCTGTTTGCTACAACATAAAACACGAATTGATTACTGTAGGATTTGCAATAAATTCAAAAGCTTGAGTGCAATCTTATATTAATATATTTGTACGTGTTATGTGACAGTAACGGCACCAGCTTGTTGGAGAGCATCGTGCAGGCGAAGATAAACGCGCTCAATATACTCGCCGACTACATTGCGATCGCCACCGCCGGCTCCAGCGGTCAGTACATATACACACCATTACAATACGTTCCAAATAAGAATAGGATCGATTTGAAAGTATGACGTGACGTCACAACATGGCAATCGATCCTATTCTTATTTGGAACGCATTGTACACACAGGGTCGAACTTTGACGAACTAGTGTTTAATGATAACAACTGATACTTTATAGCACAAAACTATAATTGCGAGTGTGAACGATTTGGCACTTCTCATATATCCTTTGTCAAACATCTGTGAGCCTAAAATCTATTCTCTTTTTACAGGTTAAAGGATCACGTGTCTCTCTGGTCCAGCCACTACCGCACATTAAACCTAGATCATTATTTAAGTAAAAAGTAATTTATGTTATGTCTGCTATTGTATAAAATCGTTTATTTACCTCAAATACAGAACATTAAAGTGAAAATGGCATTTTAACTCCATCTTGTTTCTATTGTGAATCATTCACATGATCCCATTCAATTGGGACCTGGTGGCGCCACTGTCACGATACGTATCGGCTCTGACTATATTTTAACCAACTTCAAAAAAAAGGAGGAGGTTAACAAATCGTTTTTTTTTTTTTATATCATCATTTTTTTTTTTTATGTTTGTTACCACAGAACTGCGTCGTTTATGGACCGATTTGCAAAAAATTTTTTTCCCTTTATAGGATATGCTTCCAGATTGGTCCCATTTTTTTTTAAATCCAGTTCTGATGATGGAATCCATGAGGAATCGAGGGAACTCCTCAAATATTATAGGCAAGCCTATGGTAATTTTAGTATTTTCATCAAGAACTTAAGCATTTACAGTCAAAAAGTAACATTTGATGAAGTGGAACTGATGAAGAAGACCAGAAATGGTCAACGGAACTTCATACTGAAATAGATATCACAATAATAATAATAAGCCAGCTGTCAACGTTTCGGCCCAACGACTATCGGATCAGGTGCGGGTCATCCAGCGTAACCGTATGCTGGATGATGCCGTACTTGATAGACTTCGCCTCGAATCACGGAGTAGCCGTGTCTCACCTGCTTCGCCACAGGCCGCGGTGCAACTGCAATCCAATGTTTCACTGCGACCCGACCACGTTGGAGAGGATGATGATGACGGGGCTATATCCGTGAGTAACCAGTGCAATGTACGTTTGAGGAGTGCTTTGGAGGATGCATTCCGAGAGTACCGCTTCACACCGGCTGAGCTTAGACCTCAATTACCTCGTTTGCCCATGCATAAGAAAAATAGGGCGCTGGTGTGTGCTCTGGATTCGCAGCTATCAAATTGTTTTGATAGCAGCGAAGACCTTACTGATACCCACTCGATCTTGTATTGTGCTGCTGTAGCGGCATGTCGTGTAGCTCGAGTCAAGTTTCCTAACAGTGACCGAGTTACACGACCAGCTGTACCAGCTTGGCAGTGCAGGATCGAGCGCCGTATTGGTGAGGCCAGAGCACTCATCGGCAAGCTTATCTGCTTCAGGGAGGGCAACACTCGCCCTAGGGTGATGCGCTTTGTGAGGCGGGCGTTCTCGGGGACAAATATTAGTCCTCGAGATTATCTACCCCATATCACAGAGCGTATCGACTTCCTGAAGCAGAAGGTCTATGCATGGGCAAACCGTATTCGACGGTACAAGCGGCGAGTGGAGCGGTACACCCAGAATCGCACGTTCCAAAGAAACGAAAGGTGGGTTTATAGGGCTTGGGAGCGACCGGACCAAGGTGTGATTGATACGCGCCTACCGGATGATGATGCCATGTGTTCATTCTGGCGCAGCATCTGGTCGGTGCCTGTCAGTCACACCGAGGGTGATTGGACTCGGGAGATCGAGCGAACGTGCGATCTTATACCAGAAATGGAGCCAATTACCATCAGCCCCCAGGACGTAGCTCGTGCAGTCCGTCCGTTGCCTAACTGGAAGTCTCCAGGACCGGACGGGCTGCACAACTTCTGGCTTAAATGGTTTCAAAGATCGCATGCTCGCTTGGCATCCCAATTCCAATCTGCCTTAGAGTCAGGGTCGCTGCCCCAGTTCCTTACGACAGGAATAACCCACCTGCTCCATAAATCGGGTAGTACTGCGGAGCCTAAAAATTATAGACCGATCACGTGCTTGCCGACGGTCTATAAAGTTCTTACATCTATTCTGAGAGCCAAAATTAATAGTCATATTGAGACAAACTCCATCATGTCTGCTTCTCAGAATGGATGTAGGAACGGGTCCCGTGGTACTAAGGAGCTGCTCCTCATTGATGTTGCCATTAGCCAACAGGTTCGTCGTTCTCGAAGAGATCTGTCGACATGTTGGATAGATTATAAGAAGGCCTATGACTCAGTTCCGCATACATGGCTCATGAGGGTGCTGGAGCTGTATAAAGTTGATGCAACTCTTCGCACCTTCTTGATGTCGTGTATGCGGCAGTGGAGGACGGCCCTTCACTATCCAGGATGTCGACAAATTCGAGAGAGCAGCGAACCGATAAGGATCGAGCGTGGCATATTCCAGGGCGACAGTCTGAGTCCACTGTGGTTTTGCCTAGCTTTGAACCCTCTCAGCACACTGCTGGAGGGTTCCGGCTTAGGTTACCGGTTGAAAAGAGGTGGTCAGGTTATATCTCACCTTCTTTACATGGATGATCTGAAACTTTTTGCCTCCAACAACTTGCAACTGATGGAGCTACTGAAGGTAACTGAAACCTTCAGTAGTGCCATCAGGATGGAATTTGGTTTGGACAAATGTGCAGTCATGCATGTGAAGCGAGGGGAGATTATGGAATCCGTGGGTACCCAACTCTCGGATTCCATATACATTAGATCCCTCTGCTCAACCGAAACTTACAAGTATTTGGGTATGTCGGAAGCGTTAGGCATCAATGCTGCTGACATGAAACAATCGTTGAGGGAGCGCTTCTTTGGCCGCCTGAATAAAGTGCTGAATAGCCTTTTATCGGGCGGGAACAAGGTGCGCGCCTTCAATGGTTGGGTCATGCCGGTTTTGATGTACTCTTTCGGCATACTCAAATGGACTCAGACGGAACTCGACGCCCTGGATAGGAGGGTCCGCTCACTACTTACTGCAAATCGGATGCATCACCCACGGTCATCGGTGATGAGGCTGTATATCCCGCGGAAGTGCGGAGGTCGTGGTTTCTTGAATGCTAAGACCCTGCACAACCGCGAGATATGCAGTCTCAGGGAATACTTCCTGAAAACCGACGTGGGGATGCACCGAGATGTGGTTGCGGTAGACAAAGGCCTCACCCCGCTCTCCTTGGTTAACGAGAACTGGCGCAAACCTACAGTAATGGATACTAATGAACGCAGGGCAGTATGGCAGGGCAAGGAGCTTCACGGGCGTTTTTACCGGGCCTTACATGGGCCCGATGTAGATCTTTTAGCGTCCGTATCCTGGCTGCGCTTTGGTGATCTCTTTGGAGAAACCGAAGGTTTTGTCTTTGCAATTATGGACGAAGTTATGATGACGAACAACTACCGGAAATACATTGTGAAGGACGGTACGGTTGACATCTGTCGGGCATGCCACCGACCCGGAGAATCAATCCGACACATTATTTCTGGATGTTCTCATTTAGCTAACGGAGACTATTTGCATAGACACAACCTTGTAGCCAGGATTATTCACCAGCAACTTGCTCTTAAATACAATCTTGTGGAATCAGAAGTACCGTACTATAGGTATGTGCCCGACCCAGTTCTCGAGAATGGCAGCGTCACATTGTATTGGGATCGATCTATCATCACTGACAGGACTATTGTTGCCAATAAGCCTGACATAGTGGTGATAGATCGACTAGAGCGTCGCACAATGATTGTTGATATAGCGGTCCCTCATGACGAGAACCTCGTGAAAGCTGAGAAAGATAAACAAACTAAATATCTTGACTTAGCTCGCGAGGTTGTCGACATGTGGGAAGTGGATAGAGCAGTCATTGTGCCGATAGTCGTAACGGCGAATGGCTTAATAGCTAAGAGCCTCGAAAAACATCTGAGGAGGCTCTCGTTGGGCAGCTGGATTAAGGGCTTGATCCAGAAAGCGGTACTCCTGGACACGGCGCGCATTGTTAGGAGATTCCTCTCTCAGGAGCCCTGACCACCGGTAGCTTGGACCCTGTTCCCGATGCCGGTGGGCTACTATTTTTTATATTTTTAAATGTTTTTTTATTATGTTTGTTTTTAAGAAATATTTAAAAATGTAAATAATATGTATATATAGAAAATAAATGTAAAAATAATAAAAATAATAATAATAACTTTATTTAGCCATTGTTACAAGTGTTTTCTTAAACATAGTTATAACTTATTTACATATCGGTAACAGGTGTTATATTTTACCAGAATTATTACAATGGCCCCCAAACTAGGCGGTGCCTGTATCTTGGGGACCGGAGTTGCGTGATCGTTAAATTAAAATACAAGTTTCCTTTGCGGATTACCTTACAATAAAATAGGAATAAAATAGTAGACAAAATAATTAGTACAAAGTAACAGGGTAAATAAAAATAAAAGAGTGTGCGTGTTACAGGTGTGCGGTTGAAAGTGTGTAGGTATGTTTGTGGGTCATCATCACACGTGTTGTACTAGTATTATATATAATTTTGGTGGCTGTTTAGCACGAAATGTTAATTATTAGTTAATAATTTCCTCAGTTTCATCGTACGAGAGGGAGACGAGCATTTTTTTCAACATTTTCTTACATAATCGATCGTTTAAACCTTTGATGTCGTAGAATTTATTGATTTGGTTATATACATGAGTGTGAGAGTAAGAAGGACAGCGTCTAGCCAGAAGACTCTTTGCGTTTGGAAGTGGAACGTGTAGAACGCGTTTTGATAGAAGGTTTTGATAATCAGGCCGGTTTTTAACAGCTCTATGTGTTCGTAGTGTTGCACTTAGGATGAATAATTGCCGCACTCGGAGAACAGGGAATACATTATAAAGCAGGTCTGTTGGAAACCTGAAAGGCTTTTTTAGCATTACTTTAATAACAGCTTTTTGGGCCCTTTCTATTTCCATGAATGTGATTTTACCAGCACTACCCCAGACGGAAATACCGTACTGGAGCACCGATTGGCAAAGCCCAAGATATATCATACGAAGAGTTTCAGGGGGAGTGTAGTCGCGTAACTTTTTCATAATATAAATGAGTTTCCTGACACGAGCCGAGAGTAGGTGAATATAAGGTTTAAAAGAGATATTTTCATCTAATATAATACCGAGGTATCTATGAGAAGAGCTGCGATCTATACAGGTGCAGGAACAGTCTATGAGTGGAGGATTATGATTGCTACAGCATGTGTGGAATTTGAGTGCCAATTGCTGTGGAGGGCTGGAAGCAGCAGTTTTGTAAAAGGTGATGAGCTTAGTTTTTTTCACGTTATGAGTAAGAAGGTTAGTTCAATGAAGATATAGTTAAGCGACTATGACAATACAAATAAATGAATGATTCTGAATAGTTACGTTGAAAATGGTATCATCGAAGTGATCTGATGATGATGATGGAGCCGGAAGGTAGGCACTGGAACTCCGTAATTAATCAATGTAACCTAGCCGTGTTTAGACTTATTAGAATTGTCATGAGATGCACTTTGGCTATAAGGTACTATCGAACTGATCTGATGATGGAGCCGGAAGGAGGAAGGTAGACACAGGAACTTTATAATAAAACAATGTAACCTAGCAGTATTTGGGTTAATTGGAATTGTCATGAGAAATAGGCACTCTGTTTATAAGTGTATCGCAACTAAAAAGTTTGAAATAAAATTTTTTTACAAAAAAAAAATAACCGACTTCACTAAAAAAAAACACTAAAAGGATCAAAATAACTTTAATTTCGGAAGTCGGTGTTAAATAAGAAACAAACAATACCGAGAAACACCGACTTCCGAAATTAAAGTTATTTTGATCCTTTTAGTGTTTTTTTTAGTGAAGTCGGTTATTTTTTTTTTTTGTAAAAAGTTTTTTCGTCAATAAAATAGTTTGACTTTGAAAATATTTTTGTACAATTAGTGTTACATAACATCTTCTCCCATCCATTTAAACATATTATTATCTCAATGTCATTTCCTTGCTTCTCAAGAACTTCCACGATCCTAGGGTGATCCCAGTCCCAGACACCGCGGAGTCCGTATCACTTACATTTTGTTCTAACTACTTTTTTTTTTGGGTGGGAAAATCATCTTATAACATCTCCCGCACTTCGGCGGAGCGGGAGATAGTGTCAGACTTTTACTGACTAAAATCCCACTCCTTTTCCTTCGTTGCCTTTCGTACCAGGGCCGAGTCTTCCTTTCAGAATCAGACCCTTATTTATTTATTTATTTATTTAATTAATTACAACGGTTAAACAACCAATTACAGTAACTAAACAAAAACTTTAAGTTAAAAACAACATGTACTTTCATCAATTCCTCTCACAGTACTTCTGACATACCAATAAAATCATCTTCCATTCATCCGCAAACAGATCGTTTGTTGGATAAGAATCCAAGAGATCATTTAGTGCAGCCAAAGTGCGAGGTATTGGAGACTGCGCACGGGCAACAGTGCGACACTGAGGCACAGCAAACATTCTGTGCTTTTTGCCGCGGCAGTAATTGTCTGGGACAAAGAAACGCGCTAGCACAGTAAGCAGATCAGGCGCGTCAATAGTGCCACGGAGCGTCTTGCAGGCTATGGTGAGCTGATCTCGCGCTCGTCTTACCTCTAGTGAGTTATATCCGAGGCAACCCAATAGAAATTTTGTCGGATAGAGGTATGGATAATAGCCGTGTTTTCGCTTGTACAGGAACCTAAGGAACGCTTTTTGCACTTTTTCCAGTAAAAGTGCGTAAGAACTTTGGTGCGGGTTCCACACGCTAGAGCTGGATTCTAACTTACTGCGCACGAGCGCATTGAATAAAATCTTAATGACGTGCGCGGTGCGAAAATCACGGCAATTGCGTAAAACGAAACCCAACCTTTGGTATGATTGCTTTGCTACTGTAACCATGTGGTCGTGGAATGTGAGCTTTCGGTCGAATGTGACTCCCAGGTCTTTCATAGCAGTTGTTTTTATGATGGCATTATTATCGAGATGGTATTCGAATTCAACTGGGTGCCGCATTCGACCAAAGGTCATAGCAAAGCATTTAGAGGTATTAAAATCCATCTTATTATCTAGACTCCACTTGTAGATTGCGTCAATGTCTTGCTGTAGTGCCAAGCAGTCAGACTCGGAGTTTACTTCGAGGTAAAGTTTCAAGTCGTCGGCATACAATAGACATTTTGCGTGACGCAGAACTTGGGGAAGATCATTTATCATAATTAGGAATAATAAAGGCCCCAGAATTGAGCCTTGACTCACTCCGGAACGCGTGTGATAGGCACCGGATTCGTACATTCCGAGCCTAACAAACTGCTGACGATCACGTAGATAGTCTGCGAAAAAACGGAGGAGAGAGGGTGAGAAACCAATTTTGTTTAGTTTCATCAGCAGCGTGTCATTATTAATCCTATCAAACGCTTTCCGGAAGTCAAAGTAAAGTACGTCTACCTGACGTCCGCGGTCTAAGCTAGAGGATATGTAATCAACCAAAGTCAGGAGATTGGTGTCAACAGATCTCTTGCCCCTGAAACCGTGCTGCTCATTACATAAGTATGTGTTTATTTGTTGGTAGATGGCATTGTGAAGGATGTTCTCAAAGACCTTCGCCGGGGAAGATAAAATTGCGATAGGGCGGTAATCTTCAACGGAACTTTTGTTTTGGGTTTTAGGAATTGGCGTGACTCTGGAAACCTTCCACTGAGAGGGATATGTACCAGCCTGCAAAGCTAAATTAAAAATGTGGCAAAGAGGATCACTGAAAATATTTCTTAAATCTTTAATAATAAAGGGGGGAATATTGTCAGGGCCAATGGAGCTGCTAGGTTTGAGTTTATTTATAGCTTTTATAAGGTCTACTGGGTACAAGGGAGGTATGCTTATGTAATTGCTGTTACTGGTATGGACAGCCGCAGAGATATGATCTGCATCAAGCCGCGGAGCATCAGGTAGGAAAACATCAGAGAAAAACTCGGCAAAAGCCCCTGCCGCCTTAGATCCCGAAAAAGTTATACCCTTGTACACAATGTTATGCTCAAACCCACCTTTGGAGCGGAGGCTGGAAATGTGTGACCAGAAATTACGAGGGCTGGTATTGATTCTACTCTTTATATTTCTCATATATAAGGTATACGCATCCGCAATACGGGCTTTTAAGCTTGCCCTGAGATTCGAGAATAACAAATACGCGCTATCGCACTTAGTTCTCCTCCAGTTCTTGTGGAGCCTCAACTTGAGTTTTAGATCCTGAATGATATCGCTTGTATACCACACTGGATATCGTTTATTCGCCGACCTTTCTCTATTCTTTTTAGGCATGGAAGCGTCAAAGAAGTCATAGATAATGTTGTAGAACTTACGAGTGGCTATTTCTACATCTTTGGATTCCAAAACCTCCTCCCAAATATTCTCGCCAGAGAGAAGTAAATAAAGTCGATAAAAATCGCATTTTCGGAAGTTCCAATCCTTGGTTTTGTTTATATTACTAAGCTCTATCAAGTCTGAGGAATGACGTACATCAATGCTTACCTCAATATGCAACGCCGGGTGATATGCGTCCAGTGGCACTATTCCCTCGGTGGCGGTGACTACAGTTCTTGGAGCACTTATGTTCTCTTGGACCAAAACAACATCTAACATACCACCATACAAATTATTTACAACATTCATCTCATTCATACAGCAAAAAGACACAAAATAACAATAATAATTCTTAATATTTAACGAAGCACTATTTAAATTTAAGTCACCGAAAATGATAACAAGTCCTTTTAAATTATTTATATACTCTTCCACTTTACAAAACCATCCCATGTATTCTTCATCACTTGCACTAGGCTTGATGTATACCACACATACATGAACAGTTCGCCCGCACCATGAAAAATCAGCCCACAAGTCTTCACCACCGACCGTTTCGAGATCGCGGCGGCGGCGCAGCACGATAGGTTCGCGAGCAGCGAGCATCACTCCGCCGCACGGTGTACTCCGGTCGCGTCGCATCACGTTCCAATCGCCAGCCGCAAGTTCTCCATCTTCAATAGAAGCATCGAGAAAGCTCTCTGTTACAGCGATGAGATTATGTTCCAACTGTAACAAGTTCACTCTCCAAGTTGAGAGTTTAGTCTTGAGACCACGGACATTTTGGTACAGCACATCAAAGTTCTTAATTCTGGTATGAGGTGGTTTGGGCACGAAATGGCTGTTGACTCATGTGGGCACTATCAGGTGCCTTATGACTCCCATTACGAGCAATCCAAGTATTGACTCTTGCGTTCATTGGCCATACATCAACAGAGTAACATTTCCCATAATAAATTATTGGAACACCGATCTTATACGACTTATAACTTCCCCTAGCTCGTAGCTCTTCCACCGTACATACGCCGGTGGGACATAATTGACGCAGATAATCACGAATATCGTCGGCACTGGACTCCATATTCCACAAGTGCAGATATTTACGTGGTTCGACTGCTTTTAAGTTAGTAATGTTGGGCCCAGCGACACCACATAGCGATATAGGTTTCCTGAATTTCTTTCCCTTTACTTTCGTCCAGCTTTGATCGTCAGCGTGGTCATCAACAGGAAAAGTGCAACTGTCCGGAGAAATGACGTCGTTGTCAGGAGATACATGGTCGACGACAGAAGTGGAGTCGTTGGCAGGAGAGGTTTGGTTATTTACACAAAGCAGTTCTAATGTTTCAGACGTGGGTCCTTTGTGGTCAGTTGGATTAGCCCGTATGATGTCCAGCTGATTGGGGCTAGTATGGCCAGGTGTTTTATTAGCAGCGCTCTTTGCTTTTATCTTTTTTATGTTTTTTGGCACGGTGCGACGTTTGCACTGATGTAGGAGCAATGGTCAGCGGCACGTGCTGAAATTGCTGTTGGGTGATTACAGTGTCTGGATGTTGCTCCGTTGTAACACAGGGGGATAGCTGTTGATCGGCAACATTTAGACGAGCTGATAGCATGACGGAGCACTGCTTTAACTGGGTGTTAAGAAGGTCCATTTGAGAGGCAAAACAAGTTAACTTACATTCATAGTTGGAAATAACAGATACAGCTTTACCAAATTGTTCTTTTAATAACTCCATCTCACGTGCTGGCCACGGACAATTCGCTATAGCGAAAATTCGCGCGGCGCGACCGGCGGCGCGTCTTGCGAATGAATCAAATGTATGGAAATGTACTGGGCATGCCACGCGCAGCGGCGACCAGCGAGACGACCGGGGCCAGTACATTTCCATACATTTGATTCATTCGCAAGACGCGCCGCCGGTCGCGCCGCGCGAATTTTCGCTATAGCGAATTGTCCGTGGCCAGCACGTCACATCGCAATTTACTCATTTCAAACGTAAGCTCCTGAAATTCGACCTGGTTTTGGGCGTCTTGAATCATGGGAGCTTTTTTCCTTAAGGTGACATTCGGGTCGCTATTGTCGCAACTCTCTGTGCGACAGTACCAGGATCTTCAATTAGAGGGCTGTAGCAATGAAACGCTTATTTCATTGAATACTTATATTGCTTCACGATAATGACTTCACTTTACAATGGTCGCGTCCGAACTGCTTAAACTAGACATTATTTTGTTCTATTCAATTTTCAAACCTATTCTAGAACAACAAAATCCTTAGAAATATATTTTACATGCCAGCTCGCTAACTTACCTCATGCGATCTCCTTTCGATATCACACTATCTTGCGTTAAAGTGGTAGAGTTATTATCACTTTTGATCGAACATGCACATTCCACGCAAACCCAGGATATTAGGTGCCCTTCAGTCACGATCACTTCACCTGAGCATTGAAGATGATATTTGAGTTTACATTTATCCAGTGTACAGCTCAGGTATTCCTCTCCGTCGACGATAATGCCTCGACAGGCGGCACAATTTAAATTAGTTACTCGGTGCTTATCAGGATGGTCTAAACTGACAACAATGGGTGAAGAAAAACTTCGATTAGTAATTGGAGGGCTCTCAGGCCGGGCATGCCGGACTGGCGTATTAGTATTATCATATTTCGGCTGTTTAAACAAGCATTCCGGGCATTTCCAATAATTTCTGACTTGAACGTACGTCAGGCTTTTTTAGAAATATTAGCACAAATAAGATCATAGTATTTCAAGCAAATAAAGCATTGTACGCTATCTTCTCCTTCCAAAGCGTTCAAACATCCAGCACAGTCATTTGTTGACATCTCGCAATCATAAAATACACGTTACACATCAAAATTCGAATGTTGGCACAGTGCAAATAATGCGCTTTAAGCAGTGCGCAAAGCGATTGGCGTTCAATCATGCAATTAAGCGAGCAGCGATGGTTACGCTTAGTGGCGATGCAGCGGCCGCACGAAACTTGCGCGGAAATAAGGTCTTAAGCGCCGTGTAATAGGCGTCGCTTACGCGTTCGAATCAAAACACTTTATCACACGCGAAACACTTTTAGATTTCGAAAACTGTTTTGTTTATTGTTGTTTTACGATGTTTATTTGGTGAACTAGCACTAGATAATATGACACTGAGACTATTTGAGTTCTATGTGAAGATATTGAGCAAGAATTAACTTAAAAAATGTACTTTGAACTATATTTAATTGATATTGATTGGGAGCAAACGAAAACGGACCGTTTACTTAGAGGGCCACAGACTACAGTTGGCCTTAGTAGGCTTCGACCCTGCTGGGCCACAGTTGCTGACATCTCCTTGAGGCGCGCGTGGAACAGCACGCGCCGTCAACGACTTGGGCTCGGTCCGGACGGTTACCGGACGGTCGGCCGGCGAGCTACTCATCGCTCGCCGTCCGCAAGCCCGCGCCTACGGTGGCCGGAAATCGGGATCGGAATCCCGGCGGCGGTTGGGGCGTGAGGACCGTTGCCTCACGCGATCGGCCGCCTCCTTTGCAAGCATCACTGCTTCGCAGAAGGAGGCGACCGCTTGCCACTCCTCCTCGCTCCGGACCTTGGGCTGTAACCAAGGCCCGGCGCGAGAGATCGCCACCGCCGATCACAGTGTTCTTTGTTTATAAAAGTTTAACAATGGCATTCTGTCGTGCCCTCATCTTAAAATTTACTTAAAAACTAAACTTAAAAACTACGCGAGTCTACCTCAGACTCAAATTTTTTTTTTTTTTTGTTGTCATCTTTTTTTTAATTGTTGAGTTAGTAATTTATTTATACAAATTACTTTTACTTATATTACAATAGAACTATAGACACATCAATATATCAAAACTATAGACATATCACACCTTCAATCCATTACCGCCGCCAAACGAAACTCCCCAAAAACCGTTCCCAACGCCATCTGTTTGCTGAGCGCTAACTTTACAGATTTTGTCACAAACAGTTTCCCTGAAGAATCCCGCCCGGCGGTGGTACTGGATTAAAGGTGCGATATGCAAGGTATTAAAATAAACTTTTTACTATAGTAAAATTGTTTCAAAATATACTTATATACACAGTTATCTTGTCACATTAATACTACATGTTACGTTATGATTATTTATTTATATATTTTTTTTACGACTATGGATTTAGGGTTGGTGGGTAGAGTTTGGGTTTTGGGCTCTTGTTGATCTGCCACCTAGGGTCTTCACTAACTCCATCAAAGCTTCCACGACTGCGGTGTCTCGATGCTGCATGGCCGTCTTAAGGTTGTATTCGACGACCACTTTAGAAGGCGCATCCATCGCTTTCCGGGCGAAACGGCCCGTGGCATCGTCGGCGTCGTCGGTGTAGTACACACAGCTGACCGTGTGTCTCGACACTGCAACAACTGCATGGGAGATACTGTCGTGAATTTGGAGCCTCCTTGACTTGGTGTTTATTATGATAACGCTGTCGCAGGTCAACCCCTGAGCTGCGTGGATGGTGAGGATACGTGACCCTTCGCCAGACCCATAGCCCTGGTCGGCAAGAGAGGCTCTCTCTTCCTGCGTATGGACCAAGAATAAGGTGTTCTGGGCGGTTATCGGTATGCGCGCTCCCGTGAACCTTTCTACTTTCAGAGAGTGGACCCGCGACAGCGAGGTCTTGGAGGAGTATATACCGGGGTATATCTCACTCAGGGTCAGTGCTATGTCCATTGGGTTCCGATGCGTACAGAGTAACTCCTGGGTGATGCCAGCCACCAAATTTGGACGGGTGTACCTTAACTCAAAAAGGTTCTCTCTGTCCAAAAATGGTAGCTGATTCACGTCTCCGATGAAAACGACCTCGCTTGCTCCAGACAACTTCACTGCCATGACTATTGCCCCAAAGTGCTTCATGAGAGCTTCGTCAACCGTAAGGTGACAGCATTTCTCCTCTGGTCTGAACCCGTTGGCTAAAATTGAGGCCATAGTGCGCACTTTTGTCTTGACACGATCTCCTAATCGGTGCGCTAGCTTCTCTCTGAGATCCTTAGCAGCTTCGGTTGTTGTGGTCACTACGATATCGCTCTCCTCGTCAAAATGTTTAACCATCCAGGTTGTCTTGCCGCACCCTGCGACGCCGTTTACCCACTTGATACTGGGTACCGCCCAATGCGCTTCCGAAGCCGGGGAAGCGGAGGCCCCCGAAATGGATTGCGCCATTTCGAGGATCCTGTCGTCCAGCATAATTTTGGTACACTTGGCGGTAATCACTATCGGGTCGTCTTCGGGTGTATGGAATGTTACTTTCCCTGAGCGCTCCGTTTCCACCTCGTCCAGGGTCACGAAACCACTCTTCGCGCTATAGGCTGCCATGTACGACCCCGTCATTTCACCAGCAATGACCTGGGATTTGACGTTGTCGTACACGGCTGCCTCTGCCTCCCCGAGTAAGACCTTTAACAGACCCTCATTTTTCCAATGAAAGGTCTGCAGAATCTTTCTACATGTCGTGAGGTTTACCTCTCTGGTTACCCTCACGACTGATACATACTCGAGGAATGCGCTCTGTACGTGGTCTATGATACCCGAGTTTACAGCGAGGGTCGGAGGGCTGACTTGCCCTTTGTCGGCTCTGGTCGGTTTGGGTTTTGGTTCTGGTGTTTCCCTCGGTTTCGGTTTGAAAAACCTCATGACCACTGACTCTTGCCGCTCAGTTGATGATGTGCGGCTGGTACTCGGGAGCAGTGCGCTGAGGAAGGTGCCGATTGCTTTGAGACGGCTTTTAGACCGGGCTCGGTCCTCTGGGCTGAACTTTTGCTGGACCCTTTCAGCTCCGCTCGTGGTGGTCGGGTTTTTAGTGCTACCTGAGTGGTCTTAGGGGGCTTTGAGGAAACTTAGAGTTTCACCCCTATCCTCGTAGACCACGACCTCATGCTGTTTTGAGGCTTTAAGGCAGCCGAAACGGTCTGCGATGTCTCCTCTTTCACCACCGACCGCCATAGCATCGATGCTGATCGAGCGGGGTGCTATGCACGTATTTTCACCTGCCTCCCTGATCTTTTGGAGCAGCGAGCTCGCCTGGGCAAATGGGGTCTCCGCTCTCCACTCGAATAGTCCAATTGTCTTTCCTTTGAATCACACTAAACGGCACTTGTGAGCGGCTATCTCCTCCTGCTGCAGCGCGGCGTACTTGCTTCCTTTGGTGCTTGTTTTTGATGTGCTCCCGTTGATCAGGGCAGCTAGGCCTGGTGAAATTGTTATTCGGGCTCCAGTGCGGCTTGAAGCAATGCAGAAACTTATACCCAGCGTCTCTGATTCCCTATTCATGAACAGGGCGAGCCCTCGGAGTCTGATACCGGGGACTCCGTCTCTTCCGCATACCAGGAATTGTGTTACTGGCATGTCGGTTGGGATCGTCTGTTGGTTTATCCCTGTTGTTACTACCGCTAGCGCTGTTACTGGTGCTGGTTGTGTGTTTATGCTTTGCTGTGTAATGGAAGGTGACGGGTTTTGTGTAATTGGTGTTGGTGTTGTGTTTGTACTTTGCCGTGTAGTTGTGGATAATGGGTGTTGTGGAATTTAGTGTAGGTGTTGTGTTCGTGGTGGGGGTACGAGTAGATGGTAGCCGGACTCGACTTTGTGCGGGGGCATCCGATTTGTTCGGCCCCGCTGCGGTTACGGCAACCTTACTCGCGAATGCCAAGAATGGGGTCCTCGAAGCTGGCTTCTCCATGAAGTTGTGGAGTGAGGATTGACTTAACTGGAGCCCTGTTTTCCGCTCCAGTTCCATTCTTTAAAGGCAGAACCTTGGACATTCGAAGAGAAGGTGCCAAACTGTTTCCTCGCAGCTCTGGTCGCAGACACACGAGGGACTGTCCTTGAGGTGGAAGCGGTGGAGGTATGCTGCGAAGCCTCCGTGTCCCGTCTAGATTTGAGTATGGGCCGGTGTTAGGGCTGTGTCCCTAAGGATTCTTTTCACCGCTAGGACGTCCGGAAAGAATACTTTTGTTACCACCCCTGTACTCGAGGACTCGTACCTCACTTGCCACTTCTTTACAGTCCCCTCCCGTATCTTCCTTCTCACGTATGATACAGGGACTTTGTCGTAGTCCGCTGTCTCCTTTGTTAGGGCCGCCTCCTTTGCCAGCACATCTGCTCTCTCATTCCCGACAGTTCCAACGTGGGCCTTGAGCCAGAACTGCATCACTTTTCTGCCCTCCTCTCTGATTTCACGGATGAAACTCTTTATTTGGAGTGCCAGGTGGTGAGTAACAGACGGTCTCCTCAGCAGGTCGAGCGACGACCTTGAGTTGCTCAGTATGCTTATGGAGGCCGCCTTAGATTCTCTTGCCAATCTGACAGCTTGGAAGAGTGCATACATTTCAGATTGGAAGACAGTGTTGTGAGGCTCCAAGCCAAAAGTGCTGGACATGGACTCCTTTCCTCCTTCCCACCAAGTTAGGGCAGCTCCAACTTTCCCCTCTATCTTGCAGCCGTCGGTGTAGATTTGGGGGCCCGTAATATGGTGAGTCTCTAAGGTTTCGGGATTCCAGTCTTCTAGGCGTGCATACTCGGTTGTTGTAAGTCGCGCTGGATGAGACTGATTTAAACAATTTATATTCCGTTCCAGCTCGCGACCCGGTGGTAGGAAATCTCGGGAATCGCCCTTCTTGATCTTGTAAAGGGTCGCCGCCTCAATCAGCCGGAGGTCTAGTGGGAGTTGGCCTGACAGAACCAGTGCCGATGTCAGAGATACCGTGCGGCGGTTTCTCCTGTCCGATAGCGTTTGCTCCATTCATCCAGCGAGTCGAGACGAAGCTGTCGTTTAACATACGAAGCAGGGCATGCCCCGTAGTCCGGTCTCTTTTTGAGGTTTAACGCAGCATCCTTAGCAAGATCATCAGCCCTCTCATTCCCCTCCATCCCCACGTGTGCTTTAATCCAAAATAAATTTATTATTTTAAATTAATAAATTTGGTGCCGCGTTCCGGAGAGCTAGATCAGTAGCCCCAGACAGCGCCAGAAGTTCGGCCTGATAGACAGTGCAACTTGTCTCCAGTTTAAATTTCCGGGTTTTGGTCTCTATTCCACCATCCCACATAGACAGTGCAGCACCAACCCTCCCTTCAATTTTACTCCCGTCAGTAATATTTGGAGACCATTGTTTTTAACTTGAGCCATCTGTGCACCGTCCATCACGCTCTCGAACTTCAGCTCCAAAAGTGTGGCAGGGTGTGGAGTCTCAATATACGGAACTGGCTGTTCAATATCTCGGTCTCCTACCACTCGCCGGGAGAAGCCTTTCTTTATCTCATAGAGACTGGCCGCCTCCTTGATCCTTAAGTCGAGGGGCAACAACCCGGCGAGTAGTAAGGCAGAGTTCAGTGAAACCGTTCTATACGACTTTGCAATTTTCTGCGCAAACCCACGCTGCACAACCTCCAGCTGCCTCTTAACACCCAATTTGTCGGCAGCCGACGTCCAAGCGCTGGCCGCGTACATTATGACAGGTTCCACTACCGCGACGTAAATGATCCTCACTATCTCGGGACCCAGCCCCCATTGTATTTTTACAGTTCTCGCAAGCTGTTTAAATAAATTGAGAGCTTTCCGACACACGTTTAACACATGCGAGTTGAACGTCAATTTATCATCCACTCTGAGGCCAAGTATTTTAATTTCCCGAGACAGTTCAATGCCCACCCCACCCATGCTCAGGTTTGGTGAGTCGTATTTTAATTTATTTGTTATAACCATTGCCTTGGTTTTTTGAGGTGCAAACTTTAGTTTATTTTTAACTCCCCAATCCTGAACACGTGCAAGAGTGGCATTAACCCGTCTCTGTACTTCTATCGCTATGTCTCCCGAGAAAATGAGGACCACATCGTCGGCGAAGGCCTGGCAATAGTCGCCTCTTCCTTCCAGCTCTTTTAACAGGGGATCCAAGAGCATGTTCCAGAAAGTTGGACCCCCTATCGATCCCTGGACGCAACCCTTTGTGGCGTCTTTGATACACTCCGCCCCCGCATACCTGACCCGCACCTTCCGATCCACAAGGCGCCTTAGGTTAACCAGGCATTTAGTTTCCGCCAGTCTGCACCTTATCGCGGGCCACCAAGCGCTGTCGAAGGCTCCCTCTATGTCGAGCGATACCAATACTATCAGCTTTTTCTCTCTTAGCTTTTCTTTTATATGTTGAATCATGGCATAGAGGGAGTCTTCGGTGCTGCGCTGTGGTGTAAACCCGTACTGGCGGTCACTCATCTCCGGTAGTGTGTGCCACCTAATCCTCCTGATGAGCATTTTTTCGAGGATTTTCCCCATTACAGGCAGGAGTCCAATAGGCCTGTATGACTTCGGGTGCATGTAGTCCTCCTTGCCCTGTTTCCTCAGTACCACAACAGCTGCCTCCTTCCAGGTTTTTGGAAAGCAGGCCAGGTCCAAGCATCTATTTGCAGTAGATAGAAATAGCTCCGAGTCCAGGATGATAGCCTCTCTGCAGATATCCGCAGTGAAGCCGTCGAGTCCCGGCGCTTTCCTTGGGTTGCTCGAGGCAACCCACCTTAGCTCCTCAGCTGTAAATGGTGGGTCACATGACTCCCCATGTGCCCATACATTTGCCTTGTTTGCTGTCTCCCACACTATTTTGTGTTCTGCCTCGTCCTCTCCCAAATTATCTTCCGGATAAAATGTTGCGGCCAAGAGACTCGCCGACTCCTTCCCTACCATAGCTACCCCATCCTTTATCAATGGTAAATCTTCGGGCCTTGCTGTTGTTCGACTTATCACCCTATAAATCCCATCCCACATGCTTTCCCTATTCTGCTTCCCACAGAAGTCCTTCCAGCTGGCGATCTGGGCCCTTTTGGCCTCTACCTGATATTTCTCCTTTGCTTGCAGGTATTGTTCCACGACCCATGCCCGACGAATCGGTGCAGCGCACTTTATTCTTCGCTTCTTGATCTCGACATTTCTTTTAAGGTTTGCGAGCTCCTCGTTCCACCAAGGCAATTGTGTCTGTTTTCTACTTTTTATTTCCGGTATGGTTACTTTACAAATTTTATTAATTGTATGTGTGTACTTTTCTACTATATTTTCCAATTCTTCCTTATTATTTACCCTGTCTATTTCTGCCTTATTAATGTTTTCTTCGTGCCAAAGTTGGACCAGTTTCACACGAAATTGGCGCCAATTTGCCTTTTTTGTATTAAACACTCTGGTCATTCTTTTGATGTCTATTCCTAATGATTTCTTAAATTGGAGATCAAACACAATTGTCCTGTGGTCCGAACTCGTCACGTCATCTACCAACCTCCAGTTGTCTATCTTGCCGAGCATGTTCACGGAACAGGTGGTTACGTCTACGCAGCTGGTAAATCTGGCTCCACCTCTGATTGTGTCAAAGGTGGGCTCCGTTCCCCGGTTAAGAATCTGTAGATCCATTTCGTCCAACATCCCCGCTAATACTTCTCCTCTTTTGTCCACTTTCTGACTTCCCCACCATGTGTTCCACGCGTTTACGTCCCCACCCATTATTACGCTTCCAGTTCCAATATTCCGGATTACAAATTTTATGTGTTCCACGTAGGGCTCGATCGGTAGGTCACCCTCCAAGTAGAGTGAAACCACTCCCAATTCCCATTCCCTAGTTCTAAGTTTTACGACTGCAATGTTCTCTGTAGTCAGGGTTGGACATTGGGTGATGTCAATCGTATCGTCAAATAGTGCAATAGCAGATTTGTTGACACGCTCGGTCTTTCTGATGCACTGCACTATTCGTATCTCATTGGACATTTTTTGGCATTTCCCCTATCCTCCCTATGTAGGGTTCTTGAAGAATAGTGAATGATACTTTCCTCCTCAAGGCCTCCACAATAAGTTCCGCGGTCGCAAGTTCACTTCTCTGTAAGTTTGCCTGGATAACGCGATACTGCCCTGTTCTCATGTTACAATTGCTTGCTTTGTTTTTGCCCGGGACCACCTTAGCAGTATGCCACCGATGACCTAGCCAGCATGTCCCACCTGCTGCGAATTAGTCAATCAATTGCTTGCTAAAAGCATTATGCTGTGTATTGTCCAGCTTCGCATGCAGGCAGTTGCAGCAAGCAGGGGGGCCACCGGCAAGCCAGTCTGCACACTCCGCTTTCATGTGGGGTCCCCCGCAGTGGCTGCACTTTTCAATAGTGTCTTTGCAGAAGCGCTTTCCATGACCGTAGCCGAGGCAGAGCGAACACTGGACTAGTGGTGATTGGTCTTCCACTCTGACTCTCTGCAAGTCCACATGAACAGTTGCAGCCTCCATCATTTTTCTCCAAAGCTGGGGGGACACCCTCATAACCACGTGACACTGATGGGGGTTCCTGGTCCTTTTCCGGAATCTAATTTCCATTTTGCCACTCTCGTTGTCAAAGCCTCTGAAAATGTCAGCATTTTGGTTCCTCAGGGCATTTAAGATATCCTCATCACTGTGAAAGCGCAGTACATCTCTGAGACTAAGCAGAGGATCCTTATTCTTTATTTCCTCGATATCGAGGTGACCTCCGTTCTGTTTCAGCCTTTCCTTAATCTTTTCCCTTTCGTCCTCCGTCCTGCACCCCAATATGACCCCCCCATCCTTTGCCTTCCTGATCCTCTCCACCGTTATTCCACCCTCTTTTGCCCTAACAGCTTTCCTAATTCTATTAACACTAGAAAGACGGGAAAATCTATCTACCTACAAAGACGGCGACCGGTCAAATGACTGCCCCAATTTATTTAATATATTTTTTTATTTATGTGCTAAAATTGGTAACTATAGTTATAAAACAGGGTATAATATATAATTATTTATTTAATTTACATACAATTTTTACATTTTAACATTTTATTTACGTTACAAGAGCCGCAAAGTGGCTTTTTGCAAGAGTCGCATACTTTATTAGTTTTATTTTTGCACTTCTGTATATAGCATTCTCGCCTTTTCCGAATTTCCGGATTTTGAAGAGAAGATCGAGAAGTAGAAGGCGTGGGTTCTTCGGGCGACAGTTCGGTTTCAGAGGGTCTCGGTTCAATTTCTACTTTGCCGCTAAGTTCACTTGCTAAACTTAGTATGAAATTCCTTCGTTTTATGTTGGTGCCTGACATTTTCTTATACAAAATGAAGGAATTTATCCCTGCTAGGTCCAAAATATTGAAAAATACCTGGTACAGGCCACCTTCGAGATGCCGCTTTGACACTATATTTTTTTGCCATCTGGTCAGCTACATCCACGCCGTACTTGGTAGCATTGTAAAAAGTCACAGTTTCTGGCTTTTTCTTAGGATGATTAGAATCTATTTCAACATTGTCATGTAACGTGCTGAGCAATAAAACGTTCTTGTTTCGTTTTCCTTGATAAATTGTAAGAGTACATCTATCAGATTTCAGAATTTTTGTTTCAAACAAAGTCATCTGAAGTGATTTGACGTAAGGTGGAACCTCTCGTCGTGCCCTGTTCAAAGTTCCTACAATTGTAGTGCGTTTTGCGAGCAAGTTATTTGCCAAGCTCAACGATGTAAAGAAGTTGTCAGTGGTTACATTCCGACCAGTATTTGCAAAAGGTTTCACGAGACGCATAACAACGGATTCACTGAGGCTTTGGTTTTGTGGCCTGCTTTCATCTTTTCCTAAGTAAGGAAAGCCGTTGAGTACAAACTTTGAATCTACATCAACACAAAGCCAAAATTTAATTCCAAACTTATCCAAAGAAACCTGCATCTAACCTTAGTAGAAAACAGTTGTTCGTCTACTGTAACGTTTTCTCCCGGCTTGTAGCACGATAAGCAGTTCTCAATGAATTTCTTCCAAACGTCTGATATTAGTGCGAATTTGTCTTGTTGAAGTCGTGAACTTCTCTCAGATCTGTGATCAAATCGCAAAAACTTCATTATTTCTTTGAATCTGTCACGTGACATAACTTTTGAAAAAAAATTTATTCCCCAAGTTTTACTCCACAACTCATTTACTTGAATATTTTTTGCACCGTATGCACCTCGAGCATAACATATAGCGATAAAACTTTCCAGTTGTTCCAAAGTTAGTATCCAGTTATTGTGTCCTAGTTGTCTATTAGCTTCTTCTATAGTACATTTCTGAATATGTCTCAATATAGATTCATCAATCAAAAGCCTCCACGAGTCTGACAAATGTCCCTTGAAATTTCTTTTTGCATATGAGGTAGGCCCTGCTTGCTCAGTTATGATATTGTGTCGTGCCCGGCGACCACTTTGAGTAGATTCCATTTGAGGTGTCCATGAGGTACCGTCGATAGAAGTGATAAGACCTTGAAGCTCAGAATCTTCCAAACAATGACTCCTACCACGGCCTCGACCACGAGCACGGCTACGACCGCGGCCACGAGAACTCAAGCTGTCAACGGTTCGTAAAGTTGCTAGAGGTATCTGATCTTCCAGGTCACTTTCATCCGTAGAGGAACTCGAACTGATAAATGGTACATTTTCATCCTCACTACCGTGCTCTTCACTTTCAGAGCCACAATCCGATTCATCTTCACAAATATTTTGCAACATTGAAAGTATTTCTTCATTTTGAAGGCTTCGAGACATTTTTCACGAATCACTTACAATAATTCTGACAAAATTGATAGGCAGTCGTAACTATACTGACTCATTTGACTTGCATACTCCAAACAATGGACAAAGCGCACATTATTTCGTATTCTACCTTCTCATATTACAAATAAATACTTTTCCGATATCAACCGTCAAATGACTGCCGCCGTCTTTGTCGGTATATCAAGATTTTAAACAATAAACAAAAGAGACGAGAGTTATTTTCATACCTATTTTCATTTAACTAGTAATATTAATAAAAGTCACAAAGTCTCAGTACATTAAGTCAAATAGATTTTGAGTTATTCCAAATTTAAATTCAAATTGCAGTCAAATGACTGCTTCCGTCTTTCTAGTGTTAAGGACCTTATCCCCAGTCTTTATTTCATTTTTTGACTTGACCACTACGGAGTGCAGTGTGGTCGGCGCAGAGAATTGCCTCGTGGTGTGCCCTGCAGCTACACTCGCGTAGGTGGCCGTCTTTTCCAATAGCTCCCCCTGCCTCTCCATATCCCGCTGCAACTTCTCCATCTTCTCGCTGCTCTCCTTCACCAGCGCGCTATGCTCCGCTAGTGAAGCGAGCAGCGAGTTAACCTCCGGAAGGCTCTTGGGTGCTTCTCGCGGGGGTGATTCTTTATTGGAATCCCCCTTTGCCAGATCAGCCCCTTTCGCTTGTATAGCAACCGCCGCCTCTTCCTTCACCAGCTGGTACAGCCGTTCCACCGATTGAGTGATCCCGGCTTTCAGGTCTGCTCTTAAATTGCGCGAGTCGCCAAGGTGCGACTTTGCGCGCAGAAGGCAGTTGCGAGCCTCGGTCACCCGATCAGTGGGTCTGTTCAGTTGCAGCTGGCTCGTTCCCAGTAACGACCCTGCTGTCTCAGTGGAAGATTGGCGCGCTACAGCCTTACTGTCCGGCTGAGATGTAGCGCGCCGCTTGCTCATCTGGGAGGCCGTCACGATCAGGGCTGCCCTCTTGGGTGAAAATGCGGCTGCTGACGGAAGGGCCTGAGATTCCGCCATCTTTCCGTTTTCCCACTCGCCAATGCTTCGCCTCACACTAGAGGCCTGAGTTGAAGTGCTGGGAGGGGAGACCTCCCTCTCGAAGGTGATGGATAGTGCTGGGTTTGATGGAGAGACTTGGGGACCCATGGCGGTCTTTTTTGCAGGAGTCCTGGAGAGGAACATAGTGGAGGAAGTAGGAGATAAAAATCAATATATTAATGTTAATTCAGATCAATTATATCAAAAGCAATGTACTGATTCTTGTAATGGGGAGATCAGTAAGTCCTTAAAGTATACTGTCAAACTAAGACCCCAAAAGAGGCGCCAATATAATCGTATAGAAAGAATAAAACACAGGAAAATTGTATAAAATATCAGTCAGTTGGAGGAGAAATAATTCGTCAGTATAATCAATATTATTGAATAATAATTTGTCAATAAAATTTAGTTACAATTAAATACAATATCACAAATTGGGTCAATAAACCCACGTCTTTATTTCTAATAATAAAATTTTAGGGTCAATAAACCCCAAGTCTTAATTGTATACTAGTTTCCTATCCCTGTATAAGGGGGTAATAAAAGAGGTCAAAACAATAGAGGTCGAAAAAAAAAAAAAACACCTCTAGTTAATAGCTCTCGGCGAGCCCTTTCAAATAAGCCCAATCACTGTAGCTCTATCACAAGAGGCTCCGGAGCCACAGCAGTTACAATATTGGTTTCTGATTCAAGATGACGATCGAAATTGGGTGATCTGTGATTAACTACAGAACCATTTACCCGAATACCACCGTGCTTGGGCTCTTCTGACTGGGCCTGTCGCAATCTATCCTCGTGTGTAGTTTTCAGGCTGAAAAATTTCAGGTCCTGAAAAACCTTAATACTAGCTAAATAGGGTAGGTATTTTATTATTTAATGTAACAGTGTAAACGGCAGCTCTCTACGACCACCCCTTCCAAAGTTACCTCAGGCGTAAGATTTCCAAGATGGCACCCAAGATGGCGGCTGATTGTGTAAAATTGGCCCCCGTTGTCGGAGAATACCCGAGTTTGGGCTCGTTGGATAGGGCTTGAAATACCCAGTCAAGATCTTACAGTTTTATTCCTGAAAAACTTACCCCCGATTTATGCTAGCCAAAAAAACACCCTAATTAAGCTAAAAACGAGCACAGTACAAAACAGGACACAAAAAAAAATCTTTAAAAACTAGAATATAATGTTACATCTAACCTAAGCTATTTTTAAGTGGTAGTTCCGGAGTTAAAAAGACTATTTAATACCCCTTGCAACAATCCGTAATTTAAAAAAAAAATATCTTCAAAACCATAAGAGATTAAAAGTTGAAATTTTACATTGACATAGAGGTTGATAAGGCACTTACAATTCTAGACTAAAAATTGGGGGTCGTCGCGACAAATAATAAAATACAGATTTTTGAAATTTTAGAAAAAAATTAAAACCTAATATCTTCGGAATACTTTCACCCTTCTTGAAATACGAAGCGGCGTCGTGATGAACTCGATGTCCTCTCTCAAAAACGTACGAAGGTGTCCGCCAAACTCAACTGGAACCTGTTGCACGTGGCCACGTGGTTTTAGGTTGCGGTTGGTTGTGGTTGGTTGTTGAATGCGTGTGAGAAAGTGTGAAGAGGAAGATAGTGTGAAGAGAAGAATGAAAGTCCAAAGTACATAAGAAGAAGTTGAAAGTTTATTAAACACAGTCACAGGTTACAGTTCACGTTCACACAAGAGTTCCACTAAGAAGAGATAGAAGGAGTGGTAGTAAGATGGAAAGACTAAAGTAAGCAGACATACAATATAAATTACGCGCGGCGAAATATCACAGAAAGGATATACGTTAGGCGGTAGGCTCGGCAAAACGTACTGCCCGTCATAAATACGCGCGGGCCGATGCGCGTGCGCGAGCGCAACACTATGATCGCGCTGTCTCGCTCACGCGCGCGGCTCGTGTGACGTAGCGGACCTGCCGGCCGCTGCACTATATAGATGTGCCGTATAGCTACGCCGAACAACCGATAATAAATTAACTACTAGCACAAAATTTGTCTCGGTCAGTTTGTTTGTTGAATGTTAGGACAGTTGTTTTTATTTTGATTCCTGATTCTATATAATACTAGTTGTTAGTGTCTGTATATAAATAAATAAATTATTTTATTTTGTTTTTATATGATTACATCATTTTAATCATATGTAGGTCACTACATCACCCCCTTCCGAAGACCGTCAAGGGCGATAATAGTCGGGAAATCTAACGCGGCGTCCCGACCGCGTCGTTCTGACGACGTCATGGTCGGCTGCAGGTAAGTCTTGGTTATCCGCGTTGGGTGTGTAGTGATGAGTGTTAGTGTTGAGTGGTGACTGTGGTGTGTTGTGATGCGTGTTAGTGTTATGTGGTGAATATGATGTGTTGTCCGGGCTACGCAGTATGAAGGCCGGCTTAATGCGGTCTATCGATACGGTAACCTGTTTACCATTTACTAACAGTCTAAATACCTTGTCACCTCTTTCAATGACCTTGTGAGGACCAGAGTATGCCGGTTTCAGACCACCACCAGCAGTGCAGTCCCTTAAGAAGACATGGTTTGATGTTGATAAATTCTTGTAAATAAAAGTTTTGGAATTGCTGTTGTGCCTGGCTGCTGGTGTTGGTTGCAGATTCCGGATTATACTACGGAGCCTTGACAGGTAGTCTGTCATGTCGATGGTCTCGTCAGCCTGAGGTTCAAAAAATTCACCTGGAAGGCGCATTGGCTGGCCATAAACCAATTCGGCGGCTGATGCCTGAGCGTCTTCTTTGTAAGCGCTGCGAACGCCTAGTAGGACTTGTGGAAGAGATTCCATCCAACTGTCGTTCGCGTGACAGATGATTGCAGCCTTAAGTTGACGATGAAATCTCTCCACAAGCCCATTACAGGCCGGGTGGTACGCAGTTGTTCTGCGATGTTGGAACCCAGCAATGGCTGCCAGGCATTTGAAGAGTGCTGATTCGAACTGCCTACCTCTATCGGTTACGATATCCGATGGGCAGCCGAAACGAGCGATCCACCCACTCAGTAAGGCCTTTGCCACTGTTTCTGCAGTTATGTCTGCTAACGGTATTGCCTCCGGCCATCGCGTAAAACGATCGACGGCTGTGAGACAATAGCGGAAACCTTGGCACAATCGCAAAGGTCCTATGAGGTCGATGTGTATGAATGCAAACCTCGATTGCGGCAATTTGAAAGCACCTAGTGGTGCAGAGACATGCCGTGTGGTCTTCGAGCGCTGGCAAGCCAGACAGGAGCGAACCCACTCTCGACAGTCTTTCCTAATACCAGGCCACACATATCGGTCAGCAACCAACCTTGCCGACGCTTTGGTGCCTGGGTGACTCAAGGAGTGCAGGCTAAGAAAAATTGTCCTGCGGAACTCCTTGGGTACGTAAGGTCTTGGCGTAGAGGTGCTGACGTCGCAGTATAGCTGCGTTTGTGAACCTGGTACGCTAACTTGATTCAGGCGTAAAGCGTTATCCCCAGTAAGGAGTTGCTTCAGCTCCTGGTCCTCCAGTTGCGCTGCAGCGATCCGTTCAGCAGACACAGGTTGAGTGATCTCCTCAACGCGGGAGAGTGTATCCGCCACGACATTATTCTTCCCTGATATATGCCTGATGTCCGTTGTGAACTGGGCTATGAGATCAAGGTGACGGGAACGTCGTGGGCAACAATTTTCTTTACGAGTGTGGAAAGCGAATGTGAGAGGCTTGTGGTCTGTGTAAATCACAAAGTCACGAGCCTCCAGCATGTGCCGAAAATACTTCACACTCTCGTAAATGGCGAGCAGCTCGCGGTCGTAAGGAGAATACTTAACCTGTGCCGAGCTGAGCTTCCGCGAGAAGAAGGCAAGGGGCTCCCAAGCCCCCGCTTTGAATTGCTGCAAGACTGCACCCATGGCTTTGTCTGACGCATCCGTGACCAACACCAACTTAGCGTTGCAGTCAGGATGAGCCAACAGTGCTGCTTGGCAAAGGCTGTTCTTGCAGTTCTGAAATGCCTCGTACTCCTCAGGTGTGAAGTCGATGGGGTGTGAACCTTTGACTGATCCAGTCAGCAGAGCGTTCAGGGGTGCCTGGGAACTAGCTGCGCCTGGAACGAACCTTCCGTAAAAGTTCAGCATCCCAAGGAATCTGCGCAACTCCCTCACAGTCTTAGGCGCTGGGAAGTTCTGCACGGCTTCCACCTTAGAAGGCAATGGTTTTGTACCCTTGGCTGAGATGAGGTAGCCCAAGAAGTCTACTTCAGACACTCCAAAGGCGCACTTTGAGCTGTTGATGACCATGCCGTATTCCTGAAGTCTGGAAAACAACTGACGTAGGTGGTGCTCGTGGGTCTTCTGGTCTTTCGAGTAGACCAAAAAATCGTCCAGGTATGCGTACGTGAAATCCAGACCCCTAAGCATTTCGTCCACGAAGCGCTGGAACGTCTGTCCGGCATTCCGAAGACCGAACGTCATGTACGGGAATTTGAAAAGACCGAAAGGCGTTGTAATCGCGGTCTTCGGGACGTCGTCTGGATGAACGGGGATCTGGTTGTAAGCCTTAACTAGATCGATTTTTGAGAATACGGTGCAGCCAGACAGGCTATGAGCAAAGTCCTGGATATGCCGTATCGGGTACTGGTCAGGGATGGTACGTGCATTTAACATCCTGTAGTCGCCGCAAGGACGCCAGCCATCATCTTTTTTAGGTGCTAGGTGGAGAGGTGACGACCATGGTGAATCCGATACACGGCAGGTACCACACTGTAACATTGCCTCGAATTCCCCGTTGGCAATTTTTAATTTATCTGGGGCCAATCTGCGAGGTGAACTTGATACTGGCGGCCCTGGTGTAGTACGGATGTGGTGTACTGTATGGTGTTTTGGAGTGCGGTGTGTCCCTTGTGTGCAAGTGATGTCGGGGAATTCCCGCAGTATGTGTGTGTATGCGGAATCACCAAGACTTACCCTCACCGAAGAGACGCCATCAGAACGACGAACAGGCAACGCCGGGGCGGAGAGCGTAGTATGGTTGTCGATGAGGCGTTGGTTCCTGCAATCAACAACCAAATTATAATATGATAAAAAAATCCACGCCTATTATCGCCCTTGTTACGTCGGCAACAATAAATCGCCAAGCAAAGTCACGGCGCAACCCTAGATTTAACGATACATTAATAAAACCGTAGGTTGTTATTGATGTACCGTTTGCCGCACACAGTTGATACGTTGATTTTTCTAGCCGCTTCGTTATCGCAGATCGGGGGTAGACACAGAGGTCGCTGCCGGTGTCGACCAAAAACTGCATCTTCGACCTTTGATCGGTGACGAATAAGCGACCAGCACTCGGACAATCAGCGGTCGCCATCACTGATTTCCCTTCGCATTTTCCGACGTGGGGTAGTCGCACGGCTTCTGGCATTTTCTCGCCCGGTCCCCAAAACTCTGATGATACCAACATTGGGGGAACCTCCTGTAGCTGGAGTGCGACCTGTTGGAGCTCGATCGTTGGCGCGTACGACTACGGGACCGTCCTCTGGGACGAGATAATCGCTCCACTTTCTCCGCCAGCTTCTCCATCTGCCTGGTTAGGGCGGCTATCTCGGGACTGACGACGCTGCCCGGGGTGCTCGACGATACAGCCGCAGTGATGACAGCCGTTGAGGGTACCTGAGTGCCGACGACGTCGTGGATTCGGTCTGCCAGCTCCGCCAGCTCAGCCAGATCCTGCTTGGACTGCGAGGCTATGATTGCTTGAGTACTGGCGGGTAGGCGGCTCGTCCAAATAGTTCGCAGGAACTCCTCCGGTACGCCTGGTCCAGCGAGGTTGAGGAGGTGACGGTAAAATTGGGAAGGCTTTCGGTCACCTAGCTCCTCATGCATGAGGAGCTGCTTTACCTTCTTTTCCCGCGAAGCTGACAACCTCTTGATGAGCTCCGTCTTTAGTTTCTCGTATTTTCCACTTTCTGGTGGGTAGCCGATTATGTCCTCGACCTCGACCGCGTACTGAGGATCTAAGTTGCCGGTCACATAATAAAACTTAGTCTCGTCCGTCTTAATGTTCGAGAGCATGAACTGCGCCTCCATCTGGGCAAACCACAGCGCCGGTTTCTCGGGGTAGAACGGTGGGACACGAACACCCACACATAATGTTTCCACTGCCGCATCGCCGACATCCCGCGAACTGCTTGATTTGTTCTGGGCCATCTTCGTGTTCTTCTACGGGGTCACCAATGTAGAATGCGTGTGAGAAAGTGTGAAGAGGAAGATAGTATGAAGAGAAGAATGAAAGTCCAAAGTACACAAGAAGAAGTTGAAAGTTTATTAAACACAGTCACAGGTTACAGTTCACGTTCACACAAGAGTTCCACTAAAAAGAGATAGAAGGAGTGGTAGTAAGATGGAAAGACTAAAGTAAGCAGACATACAATATAAATTACGCGCGGCTCGTGTGACGTAGCGGACCTGCCGGCCGCTGCACTATAGATGTGCCGTATAGCTACGCCGAACAACCGATAATAAATTAACTACTAGCACAAAATTTGTCTCGGTCAGTTTGTTTGTTGAATGTTAGGACAATTGTTTTTATTTTGATTCCTGATTCTATATAATACTAGTTGTTAGTGTCTGTATGTATATAAATAAATTATTTTATTTTGTTTTTATATGATTACATCATTTTAATAATATGTAGTTCACTACAAGGTTTTTCCAAATTTTCTCCAAGCGCGTGGCCCGGAAAAATCGGAAAGCAGCTCCAAAAGGTGGGCGTTAGCAAGACGCCTTGTATAACATCAAAAAATGATGGTGTCACCGATTTAGTTCTCGCAGCGTTTCACTTTTAAATTGGTATTTTTTCATAATTTTCACTTTTCAGCGTTTTTTTTCACACTTTTCAGGCACTAACAGTTTTTTTTATTATGACCAATTGAAAGACCGTATTTTTCTGCACAATTTGGTGGTAAACACGACACGAATCGGTTAAAAAATACCACTTTAACGATTTTTTGCAAAAATTATTTGCGCGGAGCAACCTTTAGCACGTGTTTTCGTCGCGGGGGGTGACCGCGGAACTTGGTTAGGTTAGGTTAGGTTTTTTTTTTTTGTGTATCTATTCTACCACAGACATGATGGTCCGCGCCATTTTTTACAGTGTTCTTTGTTTATAAAAGTTTAACAATGGCATTCTGTCGTGCCCTCATCTTAACATTTACCTAAAAACTAAGCTTAAAAACTACGCAAGTCCACCTCAGACTCATATATTCTTTTTTTTTTTAGTTTTTTTTTTAATTTTTTTTTTCTTTTTTTATCATCTTTTTTTTTTTGTTTGCATTAGTTGTTAAGTTAGTAACTTATTTATACAAATTAATTTTACTTATATTACAATAGAACTTCGACACATCAATATATCAAATCTATAGACATATCACACCGTCAATCCAAACACCTCCGCGAAACGAAACTCCTCAAAAAACCGTTCCCAACGCCATCTGTTTGCTGAGCGCTAACTTTACAGATTTTTTCACAAACAGTTTCCCTGAAGAATCCCGCCCAGCGACGGTATTGGATTAAAGGTGCGATATGCAAGGTATTAAAATAAACTTATTACAATGGTTAAATTGTTTCAAAATATACTTAAGTATTTACACACAGTTATCTTGTCACATTAATACTACATGTTACATTATGATTATATATATATATATTTTTTTTTTACGACTATGGATTTTAGGGTTGGTGGGTAGAGTTTGGGTATTGGGCTCTTGTTGATCTGCCACCTAGAGTCTTCACTAACTCCATCAGAGCTTCCACGACTGCGGTGTCTCGATGCTGCATGGCCGTCTTAAGGTTGTATTCGACGACCACTTTAGAAGGCGCACCCATCGCTTTACGGGCGAAACGGCCCGTGGCATCGTCGGCGTCGTCGGTGTAGTACACACAGCTGACCGTGTGTCTCGACACTGCAACAACTGCATGGGAGATGCTGTCGTGGATTTGGAGCCTCCTTGACTTGGTGTTTATTATGATAACGCTGTCGCAGGTCAACCCCTGAGCTGCGTGGATGGTGAGGATACGCGACCCTTCGCCAGACCCATAGCCCTGGTCGGCAAGAGAGGCTCTCTCTTCCTGCGTATGGACCAAGAATAAGGTGTTCTGGGCGGTTATCGGTATGCGCGCTCCCGTGAACCTTTCTACTTTCAGAGAGTGGACCCGCGACAGCGAGGTCTTGGAGGAGTATATACCGGGGTATATCTCACTCAGGGTCAGTGCTATGTCCATTGGGTTCCGATGCGTACAGAGTAACTCCTGGGTGATGCCAGCCACCAAGTTTGGACGGGTGTACCTTAACTCAAAAAGGTTCTCTCTGTCCAAAAATGGTAGCTGATTCACGTCTCCGATGAGAACGACCTCGCTCGCTCCAGACAACTTCACTGCCATGACTATTGCCCCAAAGTGGTTCATGAGGGCTTCGTCAACCGTAAGGCGACAGCATTTCTCCTCTGGTCTGAACCCGTTTGCTAAAATTGAGGCCATAGTGCGCACTTTTGTCTTAACACGATCTCCTAATCGGTGCGCTAGCTTCTCTCTGAGATCCTTAGCAGCTTCGGTTGTTGTGGTCACTACGATATCGCTCTCCTCGTCAAAATGTTTCACTATCCAGGTTGTCTTGCCGCACCCTGGGACTCCGTTTACCCACTTGATACTGGGTACCGCCCAATGCGCTTCCGAAGCCGGGGAAGCGGAGGCCCCGAAATGGATTGCGCCATTTCGAGGATCCTGTCGTCCAGCATAATTTTGGTACACTTGGCGGTAACCACTATCGGGTCGTCTTCGGGTGTGTGGAATGTTACTTTCCCTGAGCGCTCCGTTTCCACCTCGTCCACGGTCGCTATAGGCTGCCATGTACGACCCCTTCATTTCACCAGCAATGACCTGGGATTTGACGTTGTCGTACACGGCTGCCTCTGCCTCCCCGAGTAAGACCCTTAACAGACCCTCATTTTTCCAATGAAAGGTCTGCAGAATCTTTCTACATGTCGCGAGGTTTACCTCTCTGGTTGCCCTCACGACTGATACATACTCGAGGAATGCGCTCTGTACGTGGTCTATGATACCCGAGTTTACAGCGAGGGTCGGAGGGCTGACTTGCCCTTTGTCGGCTCTGGTCGGTTTGGGTTTTGGTTCTGGTGTTTCCCTGGGTTTCGGTTTGAAAAACCTCATGACCGCTGACTTTTGCCGCTCAGTTGGTGATGTGTGGCTGGTACTTGGGAGCAGTGCGCTGAGGAAGGTGCCGATTGCTTTGAGACGGCTCTTGGACCGGGCTCGGTCCTCTGGGCTGATGTTTTTGCCTTTGTTCCTCTTTTCTTTTTCTGCTACAAACTTTTGCTGGTCCCTTTCAGCTCCGCTCGTGGTGTTCGGGTTTTTAGTGGAACTCATCGTGCTACCTGTGTGGTCTTTGGGGGCTTTGAGGAAACTAAGAGTTTCCCCCCTATCCTCGTAGACCACGACCTCATGCTGTTCTGAGGCTTTAAGGCAGCCGAAACGGTCTGCGATGTCTCCTCTTTCACCACCGACCGCCATAGCATCGATGCTGATCGTGCGGGGTGCTATGCACGTATTTTCACCTGCCTCCCTGATCTTTTGGAGCAGCGAGCTCGCCTGGGCAAATGGGGTCTCCGCTCTCCACTCGAGTAGTGCGATTGTCTTTCCTTTGAATCGCACTAAACGGCACTTGTGAGCGGCTATCTCCACCTGCTGCAGCGCGGCGTACTTGCTTCCTTTGATGCTCGTTTTTGATGTGCTCCCGTTGATCAGGGCAGCTAGGCCTGGTGAAATTGTGATTCGGGCTCCAGTGCGGCTTGAAGCAATGCAGAAACTTATACCCAGCGTCTCTGATTCCCTATTCATAAACAGGGCGACCCCTCGGAGTCTGATACCGGGGACTCCGTCTCTTCCGCATACCAGGAATTGTGTTACTGGCATGTCGGTTGGGATCGTCTGTTGGTTTATCCCTGTTGTTACTACCGCTAGCGCTGTTACTGGTGCTGGTTGTGTGTTTATGCTTTGCTGTGTAATGGAAGGTGACGGGTTTTGTGTAATTGGTGTTGGTGTTGTGTTTGTACTTTGCCGTGTAGTTGTGGGTAATGGGTGTTGTGTATTTAGTGTAGGTGTTGTGTTTGTGGTGGGGGTACGAGTAGATGGTAGCCGGATTCGACTTTGTGCGGGGGCGTCCGATTTGTTCGGCCCCGCTGCGGTTACGGCAACCTTACTCGCGAATGCTAAGAATGGGGTCCTCGAAGCTGGCTTCTCCATGAAGTTGTGGAGTGAGGATTGACTTAACAGGAGCCCTGTTTTCCGCTCCAGTTCCATTCTTTCAAGGCAGAACCTTGGGCATTCGAAGAGAAGGTGCCAGACTGTTTCCTCGCAGCTCTGGTCGCAGACGCACGAGGGACTGTCCTTGAGGTGGAAGCGGTGGAGGTATGCTGCGAAGCCTCCGTGTCCCGTCAAGATTTAAGTATGGGCCGGTGTTAGGGCTGTGTCCCTGAGGATTCTTTTCGCCGCTAGGACGTCTGGAAAGAATACTTTTGTTACCGCCCCTGTACTCGAGGACTCGTACCTCACTTGCCACTTCTTTACAGTCCCCTCCCGTATCTTCCTTCTCACGTATGATACGGGGACTTTGTCGTAGTCCGCTGTCTCCTTTGTTAGGGCCGCCTCCTTTGCCAGCACATCTGCTCTCTCATTCCCGACAGTTCCAACGTGGGCCTTGAGCCAGAACAGCCTCACTTTTCTGCCCTCCTCTCTGATTTCACGGATGAAACTCTTTATTTGGAGTGCCAGGTGGTGAGTAACAGACGGTCTCCTCAGCAGGTCGAGCGACGACCTTGAGTCGCTCAGTATGCTTATGGAGGCCGCCTTAGATTCTCTTGCCAATCTGACAGCTCGGAAGAGTGCGTACATTTCAGATTGGAAGACAGTGTTGTGAGGCTCCAAGCCAAAAGTGCTGGACATGGACTCCTTTCCTCCTTCCCACCAAGTTAGGGCAGCTCCAACTTTCCCCTCTATCTTGCTGCCGTCGGTGTAGATTTGGGGGCCGGTGACATGGTGAGTCTGTAAGGTTTCGGGATTCCAGTCTTCTAGGCGTGCATACTCGGTTGTTGTAAGTCGCGCTGGATGATGCTGATTTAAATAATTTATATTCCGTTCCAGCTCGCGGCCCGGTGGTACGAACTCTCGGGAATGGCCCTTCTTGATCTTGTAAAGGGTCGCCGCCTCAATCACCCGGAGATCTAGTGGGAGTTGGCCTGACAGAACCAGTGCCGATGTCAGAGATACCGTGCGGTATGCCTTGCAGATCTTCTGTACGAAACCCCGCTGTAGCGAATCAAACTGGTTTCGTGTCATCAGTTTTTCAGCTGCCGGGGCCCACGCACTCGCTGCATACATCACGATAGGCTCTATCACCGACACATAAATCGTCCTGATTATCTCCCTATTGAGACCCCACGTCACTTTCGCTGCACATGCGAGTTGCTTATAGATGTCCGCAGCCTTTTTACAGGTTGCGGATACGTGTGCATTAAAAGTGAGTTTTGCGTCAATATTGAGACCTAGCAGCTTGATCTCTTGGACTAGGCCCAGCCTTGTACCCGACATGTGCAGAACCGGGACGTCGTATTTCAGCTTTTTCGTTAACACCATCGCATTGGTCTTATGCGCGGCAAAACGCAGCTTATTTCGGGCGCCCCACTTCGACACTATGTCTAGCGTCTCATTGGCTTTCTGCTGCAAGGGACCGGTCTCGTGGTCTGAGAATACCAGGACGACGTCATCTGCAAAAGCTTGGCAATATACCCCCATACTAGCCAATTTGTGAAGGAGCGAGTCTAGGATCAGGTTCCAGAACGTCGGACCGGCAATTGAGCCCTGAACGCATCCTTTGTTGGTTCCCTTCTCGCTAGTCGCTCTGGCGTAGTTGACCTTTACGTGGCGGTCTTTTAAGTAAGAGGCGACGAGAGTGTACAAATTTCTGGGACATTGTTTGGCCACCATCTGTTTTTTTAATGCAGGCCACCATGCGTTATCGAAGGCCCGCTCTATGTCCAATGATACCAGAAGCACTATCTTCTTTGCTTTGATTTCGGCACGTATGTGCCCCATTAGGTCATAGAGGGCGTCCTCGGTACCACGCTGTGGCATGAACCCGTACTGGCTTTTATGGAGTGTTGGATAGAAATGCCACTGCAATCTGCCTACAAGGAGTTTTTCCACGATTTTTCCGAGGACAGGTAGGAGACCTATTGGCCGGTAAGACTTTGGACTGGTGTAGTCGTCCTTGCCTGGCTTGCGGAGGATGCACACGTGGGCGACCTTCCACTGCCTCGGAAAATGTGATAGCGACAGACATCTGTTTGCTATCGCCAAGAACACTTCCCTATCGCAGTTTATTGCTGCTGTGCAGATGTCCGCCGTCAATCCATCGGGACCGGGGGCCTTCTTCGGATTTTGGTCTTGCAGGACCATAGCCAGCTCTGTGGTCGTAAAGGGTGGATCGTCGGCGGACAGTTCTTGTGGATTTTCCTCCTTCGCAAGTTGTCTCAGTGCACTGTGGTACGGTCTTTCGCCATCTGTCGAGTCATCTGGGTAAAAGGTTTTTGCCAGTAGGTCCGCGTGTAGCGACATCTATGGCGTCACATAAGAACTAATCCTGCATCGCGCAATCAAAGTTCTCCGCGCGATTAGAACATATAGAACAGCCCGAAATCATCTATAGGGCAGCTGCCCACCAGACATAACATCCCGTCTGGCCGGAGGATCCTTCCTTTTCAACGGAGGTATGTGGGGCTTTACTCTCTGTTCCACATACCCCTAAACGCGGATTGCTGTGGGCTAAGAGTTTCCCCTGCGGTATTTCTCAGGAGGGTGTCATCCTGCCTTCTGGTTGTCTTCCTTAGTACCCTGTAGACGCCGTCCCACATGCTCTCTCGGTCTTGCCTTGTACAGAACTCCCTCCAGCTTGCAGTGGCAGCTTCCGTCGCTGCTGTGGTGTACTTATTTTTTGCCGTGACGTAAATTTTTATAGTGTCTTCCCGCCGGTGAGCAGCAGCGTTCCGAATCCGTCTCTTTTTCGTCATTGTGTCTTTCTTGAGACGGTCTAGAGTAGAATTCCACCAAGGGGGTTTTGTGCTGTGTTTTGGGGATCCCAGTTTTGGGATCGCCACGTCACACGAGCGGTGGATGGCGTTTAAATATTCTGTAAGGATCTTTTCCAGATCTTCTGGGCCCGCGGCGTTCGAGATCCTGGCCTTTGTTATTTCTTTTTCGGCCAGGTTGGTTTTGAAGTGCGTGCAGAACTCCGACCACTTTGCCTTCTTGGTGTTATAGATGCGCGCCGAGACTGGCCTTAGGGGTTCCAAAGCTTTCTCTAAGCGCATCGAGAAGGTGATTGCATTGTGATCGGATGAGGTCCAACCTCTTTCTACTCGCCACTCTTCCATTTTTCCCAGCAGCGACAGACTACATGCAGTTACATCTACTATGCTTGTGCACCACCTGTCGCCCCTGTAGATCTCGAAAGTCGGCGTGTGACCCGAGTTTAGGATCTGGAAATCCCGCTCGTGGAGAAAGGAACAGTACTCTGCCCCCCGATGGTTTTCGGAAACGCTGCCCCACCATTGACTCCAGGCATTTACGTCACCTCCCACCAGGATGTTGTTTGTGTGTAGTTTGTTTGTTGTGTGTTGTAATACGGAAAGGTATGGGTTTAATTCTTGGTCTCCCTCAAAGTAGACCGACAGCACTCCAAGACTAAGCTGGCCCACCTTCAACAGAACGGCCGCAATGTTCTCAGTTACAAGTTGGGGGTCATGAATGACCTCCAAACTGCTCCCGAAGATCACTATTGCCGCTTTCACTGGTTTTTGGCGGTTAAGGCTGCACTGGATAACTTGTGTGCCAGGACTTTGTTTCATTACACCTGTTCTTCCCACGTAAGGTTCTTGAACAAGTGCCACAGATATTCCCTTAGCCTGAGCCGTCAGATGGAGTTCATCCGTGGCCAGCTTGGAGGGCTGGAGATTGACTTGGATGAATTTCAATCTTGCTGTCGATCTTTGTGAATGTTGAGGGGGACTTTGTTGGTGGTTTTCCTGCGGGTCGCCCTTAGCAATAGGAAACGAGCGACCGTGCTATCCCATCCCACTTTTGGCGTTCCTGGCAGTCTTCGCTAAACGCGGTGTGTGCCAGGTCGCTTCCTTTCTTCTGTGCCCCCTTGCAGTTTATACACGTGGGCTCCTTACCTTCGACTCTGTTCTGACAGTCCCTGCCATCATGTGCACCGCTGCAAAAGAAGCATGACTCCTTTGCCGCCCCGCATATGGACCTGTTGTGTCCTTATCCGAGGCACTTTGTGCACTGAACGAGTGGGGACTGATCTACAACAGAGCACCGCTTGATGCCCACGTGCACTCTCTGGGCTTGGGTGAAAATAAGCCACATTTTTGGTGAGATTTCCAACACCGGGTGGCACTCATGGGGATTTCTCGCGCGCTTCCTGTATCGCACCCTGGCCGTCTGTTCACCCACAGCGACGTCTTGCAGAAGATGCTTGTTCTGCGCTAATAGGAGATCGACGATCTCGCCATCACTGTAGCTGGACAGCACCCCCTTTACACAGACAAAGGGGTTTTGGGGCTTTGACTCCTGGACCTTGAGCCCTCCGTTTTTCTTGAACTGGTCCCTGACCAGATTCAAGTCGGCTTTGCTGGCGCACCTCAGGATTACCTTCTGATTTCGGGCCTTCCTGACGGCGTCCACCTTGGCTCCGGTCGTTTTGATCCAGGGCGGTCCTGATCCTCTCGATCACGTTGTCCCCAGTGTGTTTGGGATCCGTCGACGAGACAATCAGGGTGTGATTTGGCTGTAATTGGTTTGGCTTAGAGGGGGGTTTCGGTGTACTTGCAACCTGGGCAAAGGTTTTTGGGCCTTGTAGCTGTTGTGGCGGTCTTTCTACTTTGGCCAAGTCTGCTACCCCTTTCTCAATGTTTTGGAGGTGCTTCTTGACCTCCACGACCGCCAATTCTGCATCCAGGTTTGGAGCTGCCATGACCTGAACGGGGGGTTCTTTATCCCGCAGGACTCGGATATCCGCCGAGACCAAGTTCAGCCTTTCCGCAATGAAAACCTTGGTTTGAGGTGTTAATGAAAATCTTCTCGTGACTGTGTTGGTGGTGGAGGGAGCGCGGGTTTACTCAGCATCTCTTGGATCTGCACCCGCACTCTTCCCATCTCTTCGTCAAACCGGGTATTTGTTAAAATGGGTTAGGTTAGGTTTTTTTTTTTTTTTACATCTCTACCCCTGACATAATCAGAGTCCTTATTTAAACTAGTTCGCTTCCACTCCAGTTCTCGCTATCTTTCCTCTCGCACTTTTATTCCGCATACTTTGTCTTTCTTTTATCCATCGTCTTTCATTCTCTTATGGGTGGGACTCCCATTTGCTTTACTAGTCTTATCTATCTAGATATTTATGTCTACTTCTCTTTATTTCATTTTGTAGTTTTTACTTTTCATGTTTTACAGGGGGAAATGATCTTGAACACCATTTATTCATTTTATTGGATACCACGATTCTTACTTATTTATAGTTTTTACAGCTAATTTTAAATTCTACATTATATAATTTTATCAAGTCTTATTCTTATATTTCCTTCCAACACATAGTTATATCTAATCTTATTATTATATTTCTTGTCTTAATACGGCATGTACCTACCCCCCTTTTTTTTATATTAAGTTCTTACAGTCCATCCTAAGGTTGTCTGGTAGAAATCGCTGTTAGCGATAAGACCGCCATTGTACCCATAGATTAAGTTAGTTTATAAGTTTTTGTTACTATTTTGGTGTACAATAAAGTTTTATTCTATTCTATTCTATTCATGTAAAATTATAAATTCGTCATGATGATTGTAATTAATAAAATTTTTCCTTATACAATTATATCTTATTCATTTATCTATTGGTTATTCATTTATCTATTCTATCCATTGGTTATTTGTTCCGTTTATTTACGGATTGCACAATTTTAATTATAAATTCTATGAATTTTATTCGCATTTTTCGGTCTGCTATCAAAACACTGAGATTTCCCTTTTTCACTTCCATATCGACTCTCGTCTCAAAATCGTGCCTGTGGGAGGAATATACAGGGCACTCCGTCAGTAGATGGAGGACTGTCTCCTGCTTGTCGGGGTCAAAGGCGCACGCCGGGCTCTCCTTGCACTTGAAGCGAGTCAGGTACTCGGAGAACCCGCCGTGTCCTGTCAGGGCTTGGGTCAGTTCCATGGTCATCTTCGTCCTTCGCACCGTCTTGTACGCAACGATCGCGCAAGGGAAGAACATCTTCGTCGTAGCCGCAGTTTCTCCTGCACAATACCTCCGGTTCCATTCGCCCAGCATTTCCACACGGATTATGCGCTTGACGAATGAAACCGGGCATTTGTCGTAGTCGGGTTGCCGCTTCAACCCCAGGGCAGCCTCCTTCGCGAGCAAGTCGGCTCTCTCATTACCCTCCAGCCCGACATGAGCTTTGACCCAGAACAATGAGACGCTCTTGTTCTGGGTATTGCTGCGGCGGATGGCGTCCCTTGCTTCCACTGCGAGGGCGTGCAAGGCTTCAGGGTTCACGACTGTTTGGAGAGCTGCCATGGAGTCGCTGTAAATAGCGAACGCCGTCTCGGTACTTCGGAGGACCTCCTTCGCAGCTTTGCAGAGGGCGAGAAGCTCGGCCTGGTAGACGGTACTGTAGGACGGCAAAGCAAGCTTGAGGGCCTTCACCTCTGCCTGGTCAGTCCACACCGATACTGCGGCTCCGACCTTGCCCTCAATCTTGCTGCCGTTTGTAAAGATGCGCACCGCGTAATTGCGGTGCTCGTTGTACTGTTCCTCGTTTACCAGGTGTCGCAGTGCAATAGCTCTCTGCTCAGCCGGATGCGGCATCTCCAGCGCCGACACCACGCGCTCGATCTCTCGGTCTCCCAGCGCTGGATGTGGTACTCCCTTCTTTGCCTCGTAGAGCGAGGCTGCCTCCTGGATTCGAAGATCAAGAGGGAGTATCCCAGCCAGAACCAGCGCTGAGTTGAGAGAGACCGTGCGGTAGGCCCGGCACAGTTTTTGTGCAAAACTCCTCTGGACGGCGTTCAGCTTCTTCTGCACCCCGACTTTCTTAACGGCCGGCGACCACGCGCTCGCTGCGTACATGACAATGGGCTCCACTGCAGCCGTATAGATACAGCGGATAACTTCTGGATAAAGACCCCAACTGACCCCAGCAGCCCGCGACAGCTGCTTATAAATACCAACAGCTCGGGAGCAAACGTTTGCGACGTGAGCGTTAAAAGTCAACTTGTGATCGATGGTGAGACCGAGCAACTTGATTTCGTCCGACATGCCAATGTCTACCCCACCCATCTTGAGACGTGGGGTATCATGCTTCAGTTTGCGCGTAACAAGCATTGCTTTCGTCTTATGAGGCGCAAACTGAAGCTTATTTGTGACACCCCACGCTCGCACGTACTCGAGGGCAACATTGGCATCCCCCTGGACTTCAAGAGCCGTCTCTCCATCAAACACAAGGACAATATCATCAGCAAACGCCTGGCAATAGACCCCCATTGCCTCTAGAGCCTTTATGAGAGGATCCAGCAGAACGTTCCAAACCATGGGGCCACCGATCGACCCCTGGACGCATCCTTTCTCGGTCCTGGATTCGTACTCCACTCCCGCATACCTGACTTTCACCACCCTCTCGGACAAGTAGCTGTCCATGACCCGTCTCAAGTTTACAGGACAATTTTCCTCAGCCAGACGGACTCGTATGGCCGGCCACCACGCGCTGTCGAAGGCTCCCTCAATATCCAGGGACACAACCGTGACAAGCCTTTTTGCATTAAGTTTGCCGCGAATGTGTCCCATCAGCGTGTAGAGGGAGTCTTCGGTGCTTCGCTGGGGCATGAAGCCGTACTGGCGAGTACTCATCCTGGGGAGTAAATGAAACTTGAGTCGGGCCACGACCATCTTTTCGTAAATCTTGCCGAGGACAGGCAACAGCCCAATCGGCCTGTACAATTTTGGGGTGGTGTAGTCGTCTTTAGCGGGCTTGCGGAGCACGACGACAGTTGCCTCTTTCCAGGATCGTGGAAAGTATCCATGCGCCAGGCACTTGTTCAACAAGCGCAGAACTAAATCCGGGTCATGACGGATCGCGTGGTCCCATATGTCCACCGTCAGTCCGTCGGAACCGGGGGCTTTTTTGGGGTTGAACGAAGAGATAGCTCGCTCCAGCTCGTCGAGTGTGAAGGGAGGGTCCCAGGGTTCAACTTGGTTCCCCCCGTTCACCTCTTCAGCTTGTTGCCGTACCTTTCTGTGCTCCTCGTTATCCCCCTCCAAACGGTCTTCTGGGTAAAACGTTTCTGCCAGATACCTCGCCGATTCCTCTGGGTCTAGAGTCCTGCCATCCCTTACCATCGGCAAATCTTCCTCTCTCTTCTCCGTCCTGCGGATCACCCTATATATACCTTCCCACAGGCCTTCCCTCCTCCTGCTTTTCGCAGAACCCCTTCCAGCTCTCGACTTTTGCTTGGACTACTGCACGCTCGTACTCTTCTTTCTGTTTCAGGTACTCCTCAACAACCTTTGGTCTACGGACTGGCGCTGCACAACGAATCCTCCGCTTCTTGGTGACCACCTGCCTCTTCAGGCTGGCGAGTTCATCAGACCACCACGGCACGGTTAACTTCTCAAGCGTCTTCTTTTTGGGCATCACTTTGGCACAGGTGTCTTGTACCGCCGTTGTAAGTGCCTCGACTACCAGGTCTAACTTGTTCACGCTGTCGATCTGATCGAACAGACTTACGGTCAAATTGTTGTCCAGCATAATTTGGCGTAGTTTCTGACGAAACTGGCCCCAATTAGCTTTCCTCGTGTTGTAGAGCCTGGTAGTCCGGTGCACCGTGATACCCGCAGACTTTTTGAAGTTTATGTTGAACTCTATGCCGTTGTGGTCCGACCCCGTCAGGTCATCGACGACTTGCCAGCCGTCGGTCACCGACAGCATATCCGCTGTGCAGGCTGTGACGTCGACGCAGCTTGTGTAACGCCTGTTACCACGAACTACGTCGAAGGTTGGAGTTTCCCCTCTGTTGAGTATCTGTAGTCCAAGCTGGTCGAGAGCTCCCAGCATCTCGTCGCCTCTGCTATTGGTCTCACTACTGCCCCACCAAACACTCCAGGCGTTGGTGTCTCCTCCCATAATGAGCTTATGCGGGCCGGTCTCGCTTTCCACCTTCCTAAGGCTGTCCAGGTATGGCCCCAAGGGCTGGTCTCTTATGCGGGCTCAAAGTAGAACGAGACCAGAGTTAGTTTCCAGGCACCAGTTTGGATCCCCACCACGACGATATTGTCCGTGGTGAGTTCTGGGTACTGTCTAACGGTGAGTTTTGGATCAAAGACGGCTATAGCCGCTTTGACAGTCCCTTCTCCTTGCCTGGTGCTCTGGAAGATTCGGACGCCTCTGATCCCGCTCATTCTTTTAGCGTTGCCCACATAGGGCTCCTGGATCAGCGCTGCGGTGGCTTTGCGCTGTTTGGCCTCGATCACAAGCTCATGGGTCGCCAGTCTCTTCCTTTGAAGATTCACCTGGAGTATTTTGTGCGGCAGTGTGTCTGCTGAGACCACCTTAGCAGTAGGCGACGGATGCACGTGCTAGCCTGTCCCACCTGACTCGAACAGGACACTCGGGGTTGAACGCGTTGTGGTCCGTCTTCTCTATCTTCGCCTTTACGCAATTGTGGCATTTCGGGCAATCCGCCTTTAGCCACTGGGCACACTCTGCACGCAGGTGAGGGCCTCCACAATGGCTGCATAGGTCGGTGGACTCTTTACAGAGTCGCCGACTATGCCCGTACCCTAAACACTTCGTGCACTGCACTAGTGGCGACTGGTCGTCAACGAAAACGGTCTGAAGATCTATACGCGCTCTTCCCTTATCGAGCATCCTGTTTTAGATTGTCGGGGACGTGCTGACTATCACGTTCTGGGTCTGGGGGTTTCTGGAGTTCCTTTTGTATTTAATGCTGAGTCGGTCCTCCTCGTTGTCGAGGCCACGAAAAACGTCACGGTTCTGACTCCGTAGCGCCCCCAGCACTTCCTCGTCAGAGTAGATGCGCAGGACGCCCCGGAAGATCAGCAACGGATCTTTGTTCTTCACCTCCTCAACAACGAGGTGGTCTCCTGCCCTCTCCAGTCTCTCTCGCACCCGATTCCTTTCCTCTTTCGACCTACAGCCCATAATTATCTTCCTATCTTTGGCCTTTCGCACACTTTCTATTTCCACTCCCCCATCCTTGGCCTTGACTGCCTCTCTGACTTTCCTCATTACATCCTCTTCCGTATCCCCCTCGTCCTTGGACGTCACCACTATCGAGTGCAGCGCGGTCCTTCCCGGGGTCTGCCTTTCCGGTGGACCTGCCGCTACACTCGCGTAGGTGGCTGTCTTTTCTAAAAGTTCCTCCTGCTTCTCCATAACCCACTGCAGCTTCTCCATCTTCTCGCTGCTCTCCTTCACCAGCGCGCTATGCTCCGCTAGTGAAGCGAGCAACGAGTTAACTTCCAGGAGGCTTTTGGGTGCTTCTGGCGGAGTTGTGTCCTTAATGGCCTTCTCCATTGTCAGTCCGGCCCCCCTCATTTGTGCAGCAGCCGCCGCCTCCTCCTTCACGAGCTGGTACAGCCGTTCCACTGATTGAGTGATCCCGGCCTTTAGGTCTGCTCTCAAATTGCGCGAATCGCCAAGGTGCGATTTCGCGCAAGTTGCGAACCTCGGTCACCCGATCAGGGGGTTTATTCGGCTGCAGCTGGTTTATCTCCGGTGACGCTCCCAGAGTCTCAGTGGAGGTTCGGCGCGCCACAGGCTTGCCGTCCGGCTGGGAAGTGGCGCGCTTTGTAGACTTCTGGGAGACTGTCAGGGTCGGGGCAACTTTCTTAGATGGGTTCACGGCGGCCGATGGAAGAGGCTGAGACTCCGCCATTTTCCCATTCTCCCACTCACCAATGCTTCGCCTCACACTAGAGGCCTGAATTGAAGCACTGGGAGGGGAGACCTCCCCCTCGAAGGTGATAGAGACTGCCGCGTTCGATGGAGAGACATGGGGTCCTGCGGAGGCTTTCTTAGCCGAGGTCCTGGAGAGGAACATGGTGGAGGAAGTGAAAAATACAGAAAATTAACTAAAAATCAATAAGTTATTAAAATGGAATAAAATAGTACTTATAATAATTGAGTCAATTTAAAACCGATGTTCTGATCCCTGTAAAGGGGGGATGGTCAAAGTCAAGCTGGAGTTATAGGTACAAACACAAATTCTGCACTATCCCTGTAGAGGGAGGATATTGAGTAGTCACAACTCCAATTACTATCCCTGTACAAGGGGGATATCGTTTGGTGTAGTAAAGAGCCTATTTCACAACTTACACAGTCAAAATGTTAAAAACTTAAAACTAATTTATATATGAGTCCCTCTATACTAGGGACACAAGTTCGGTTGGGTTTCACGTGTGTCACGGGCTGTTTTTAATTTAATAACAATAAAAAGTGCAAAAAGAGGAAGAAAAAGTTTTTTGGCTCTATGTAGAGCAGAACTCTACCCCTAGAAAGAGAGCCCCCTTCGAGCCCCTTCGAATGAACCCAAACACGGCAGCTCCACTTCAGAGGGTTCCGGAGATATGGCACTCCAAAATTTGGGTTAGCAATCCAAGATGGCCACCGAAACTGGGTTAATTGCAGTTTTCTCCGGGACCGTTCGACCGAATTCCGCCGTTCTTGGGCTCCCCAGACTGGGCTCGACGACATCTATCCCCGGGGGTAGGTTTCAGGCTGAAAAAATTTATTTACAGGGATTTCAGCAAAACTACATCAGACCGACAGAGTAAGTCCTGCCAATGCCTCCTAAGAAAGTACGGATCTTCTACGACCCCCAGTCCGGAAGCTATCCGAGTCTGAAATTTCGTTTGACAGTTCAAGAACTGTCAAAGTCAACTTTCAGCCCGGTATAACTCCCCCTCTCATGGCCGCAGAATATCCGTGTTTGGACTTGTCTGGCTTGGCTCGATTCGCTCGGGCGTGCGAAGTGACTTTCAGGACCCTGAAAATTTTCAGCGCCAAAATGCCCGAAAACCAGCTGATCGGGTAGAGGGTGACTCCCCTGGTCCCTAATTGCAAACCGCAACCCTCCACGACCACCGGGACCGGAGCTATGTCCAGTCAAATCTTTTAAAGATGGCCGCCCAGCTGTCAAATGACAACTTCGTGTGGCTATTGCTCCGCAACCGTTTGTCGGAGAGAGATGCGGTTTCGACTCCTATTCTTCCCCTTACTCCGACTAACCTCCAAAAGCTGTTTCAGGGCTGTAAAGTTTCAGGTCACCAAAACGCCTGAAAGGTTGACAATAATTTATTTTCTAAGATATCCCAACAACAACCGTGAAAACCAGGAGATTCTATCTTAATCGGTCTAGAAGTTATGGAGTTCCAAAGAAGTTAACCCAAGAACTAAAATGGCCGAAATTTGACTTTTTTCGCGCTGCTTGGCCTGTTTTAACCCCAGGAGATCGAGACTTTTGTTAAAGAGGACGTTCTATATTAGTAGAGCCCGACTGTGATGACAAAATTATTAAAAAGTTTATATTTCCCAATAAATGAACCAAAAATTTCTAAAAATCCATAACTCCAGAACGAAAAATCGAAAAATTCTAAAAAAATATGCATAAAATACATCAATTCAGTCTCTATACGAACAAAAAATACAATTGCAAAGAATACAAAAAATAAGTGGTTTTTTGATATAAAAACCGGTTTTTTCAATTAATTGAAATATCTCGGGAACCAACTATGATTAAAATAATCTATTAAAAGATTTAAACTAGGGACTCAAGCGCGCAACAGATTCTAATAAAAAATATGTATCTTCCCACTGTGGTTTCCGAGATATTTTACGTCCAAAATGAGTTTTTGTAATATAAATAACTATAAAACTATCTTACATAAAATTATTCTGAGAGTGCAGGGGGTCCTCTCTGCTGGTGAAGCAGGGAGCCACGAAGAAACGGCGTCCCTGCGACAGCTCCTTCTGCGACCTCGTGCACACGTGGTTTTTGATTTTTCCTTGTTATCTCTCAAATTTCCTTCTGGAAAATTCCAGAAAAATCTTGGTCTGTAGATCCTTCCAACCCGCATAAGATGGGCAAATAAAAATGGGGGGTCACCGCTTTCGTTTCCTTGTCGTAGGCCGTTTAGTGTTTCGACACTTAGGATATTATAACCTATTCACGGTTTTTCCTTTTTCTTCAGTTTCCACTGTAATCCAATGGTGTCACTTTCACTTTGTGGCATGCGCCAACTCTTAACGCGTCGATTAAAACTTAATTGACGAAGATTAGACAAGTTTTGACCACTTTTCTTAATTTTTAAGTGCAGAGCGTCTCCAAAAACGATCCGACCGCCACGAGGGTTGGAGGGGAAGTGGTTAGGTTAGGTTAGGTTAGGTTTTTTTTTTTTTTTTTTTTTTCTCATATATCTCCAACATAATCGGAGTCTATGCCCAGCTACTGCAATCATACTAGTTCTCGCTTTTATTCCTCTCGCACTTTCATTCTGCATACTTTATCTTTCTTGCATTCATTATTCATTCATCTTTCTCTCTTCCAAGGGTAGGACGCCCTTCTACTTCCTATCTTTTTCTATTCTTTACTTTTCTTTTTCTTTATATATTTTACTAGCTTCTGCCAGCGGCTTCGCCCGCGTGACATGGGTTTCTTCATACAAACTTTAGACCCCCGTTTCATCCCTTTAGGGGCTAAATTTTGAAAAATCCTTTCTTAGTGCTCGCCTACGTCGTTAAAGGAAACCTAGTGCAAAATTTCACGCTCCTAGTCCCAGTAGTTTCGGCTGCGCGTTGATATGTCAGTCAGTCAGTTTCTCCTTTTATATATATAGATTAAGGGTAAGACAACAACACATTGTTTATTTATTTTCATTGAATAAGTATCTTAACATTACTGGTTTTTATTTCTTAGTACTATACCTTAGCAGGTGGTTAGAATTTATACAATCGTCTTAACTTATATCCTCTTATATCAAGTTGCTTTTATTTTACCCTATTTCGCCTTTGTTCATATTTAAGGAAGGCACCACAGCAATTCCTTTATCGATTTACAGGTGTGTTTTCTTACTTATTTATATTTCTTATTACCCGCTATTATTTGCCACATGTTTTCAGCATCAAGTTTGCAATTTATTATGTGCTCGGTTTCCAGTCTTTCCCTATCGAAGACAGGACAGCTGAACAATATATGTGGCACCGTTTCATCTACCGCAGGGTCACAGATGCACGATGGGCTCTCTTTACACTTGAAGCGATTCAAGTATTCTGAGAACCCACCGTGCCCCGTCATGATTTGTGTGACTACGTTGCTGATTTTGACCTTCCTGATTATTCGGTAAGCCGCCACCACATCCGGGAAAAGCAATTTAGTCACTGAAGCAGTCTCCCCAGACCCATATCTGCGGTTCCACTCGTCCAGTGTTGCTGTGCGAATGCACCGTTTGACGTACGAAACCGGACACAGGTCGTAGTCAAGCTTTCGCTTGGAGCCCTCAGCGGCCCGTTTGGCTAGTTCATCGGCCCTCTCATTTCCGTCCAATCCCGCATGAGCTTTGATCCAAAACAAGGTCATAGTCTTGTTTTGGATGGATAGAGACCTTATATTGGCCCTTGCCTCTACTGCCAGCGGGTGACAGAGATTTCGTAATGGAATACTGCGTTAAGATATGTGAAAGAGTTATAAAAAGAAATAAAAGTGCATAAGTAAAAAATGTTTACATAATATCATACACGATATTACTGTCATGCATTTAATCATAAAGTGTCTATCTATATGAAAGCTAGATTTAAGTTGACTAAAGTATTAAGAAATAGAAATAAGTTAGCATAAGATACATGTTTAAAATTATTAAAGGAAATACCATGGTGCCTTCATGGAGACAAGAAGAAAGTAAGAAAGAAATAAATAATTAGTTATAAAGATAGAAAAGATGATTGTATAAATTAAATTTACCATGTTAGGTTAGGTTAGGTTAGGTTAGGTTAAGTTAGGTTAGGTTAGGTTAGGTTAGGTTAGGTTAGGTTAGGTTCCCCCACCAACTGTGTCGTCGTGGTGGGGCTTGCGTGTCTCAATGATCTTGGGGCTTTGCCGGTAGAGTTACTCATGCTGGAAAGGTCCAAGTGAGAGACCAGACCAAGAGGGACACCAGGAGGGGTCGCTCCTGATCGATCAACAGTCGTCGATTGGCATGGATGCGACTATGCCGCAGCAGTGCAGGCGCACTAGGTTAGGTTAGGTTAGGTTAGGTTAGGTCAGGTTAGGTTAGGTTAGGTTAGGTTAGGTTAGGTTAAGTTTTTTTTTTTTTTTTTTGCTTTCTCTACCTCTGACATAATCAGAGTCTATTTATACGCTAATTCTCTTTCATACTAGTTCTCGCTTTCTTTCCTCTCGCACTTTTGTTCCGCATACTGTTTCTTTCTATCATCCTTCCTCTATCAGTCTTTTAAAGGGTGGGACTCCCATGTTGCTATCTATTCTTATCTTTGCTGACTATTTCTATGCCCAACACTTTTCTTTCTTTATTTTTATCGAGGGTTAATAAATACTCGGATTGGTTTTTATTTTAACAATAACAAGGATCTTAGACTAAAGTACATTTTATTCCTTACATTAGCTATATTATATTTCTTACTTTTCTATTTTACATAGGTTTTGCTTATACTACTATTTTCATTACTTTCTACTTATTACTATGTACACTGTTTCCTTAAGGGTAATACTACAGATGTTATTTTTACTTATATTCTTACAGTTTTCTTATATACTAGGATACATTTATGCGGCTTATATTATTTATGTTACTTTTCTTTTAGTTATTAGTTCCCAATTTTAGTTACTGTTCACAACACTTAATTCTACTACCTATTATTTTCTATATGCATAACTTATATATTTACTATATAGTGGTTGCATACATTACCGATTACTTATTTCTTTTAATTACTCTTTTAGCGATTTTAACGCAGTAGTTTAGGAACTTGTTCCTGTTTTTCCCTGACATTATTACCCTAATACTTTCTTCATTCAGTTCTATGTCTAATTCCTGTTCTAATTCGTTCCTGTCGTAGGCGTATGCAGGGCAGCGAATAAGCAAATGTGGCACCGACTCTACGATGTCTGGGTCACAGATGCACGATGGACTCTCCTTACACTTGAAGCGATGCAAGTATTCGGAGAATCCACCGTGCCCTGTCATGACCTGAGTCAGTATCCCATCTATCTGTAGCTTCCTGACTATCCTATACGCCGCCACCGCATCTGGGAAAAACATCTTTGTAACAGAGGCCGTTGTACCGGTTCTGTATCTGCTGTTCCATTCGTCAAGCGCCGCCGAACGGATGCAACGCTTGACGAATGAAACAGGGCAGAGATCGTACTCCGGCCTCTTTTTGCTCAAGAGGGCAGCCTCTTTTGCCAGCTGATCCACCCTTTCATTACCCTCAATCCCTGCGTGAGCCTTTATCCAGAACAAGTCTACTACTTTGTTCTGGAGAGAAACAGCTGTTAGATTCTCTCTCGCTTCCACTGCCAGGGGATGAAGGCAACTGTGGTTTTTCACTGTCATGAGGGCCGCCATTGAGTCACTATAGATGCCAAAGCTGGACGCCGTACTCCTCCTAATTTCCCCAGTTGCCTTGCATATCGCCAAGAGTTCCGCTTGGTAGACCGTGCAGTAGTTTGATAACGCCAGCTTGAGGGCACGTGTTTCGGCCTCGTTGTTCCACAAGGACAACGCAGCGCCGACACGCCCCCCAATTTTGCTACCGTCGGTGAAAATTCTCACCTCCGGTTTGGCGCTGGCGTCAACTTGCCCCTGGTCCACCAGACTTTTGAACTCCAGGTCGATACGCTTGGCGGGGTGCGGGGACCTCAACGCGGGCACCGGCCGCTCCATCTCCCTGTCCCCCAGCATTGGCAGTGACACTCCCTTCTTGGCCTCGTAGAGTGAGGCCATCTCGCGAGCTCGGAGATCCAGAGGGAGTATTCCTGCCAACAGAAGCACTGAGTTTAGGGACACGGTGCGGTACGCCTTGCACATTTTTTGTGCTATTCCGCGTTGCACGACGCCCAGCTGCTTTTTAATACCCAGCTTGCCTGCTGCCGGAGCCCATACGCTGGCGGCGTACAGGATAATCGGCTCTATTGTGGCTATAGATAATTTTAATGATATCGGGGCTTAGTCCCCAGCTAATCTTTGCTGCCCTGCACAGCTGTTTATGAACCCCGATCGCCTTTTGGCAGACATTCCTAACGTGCGTGTTGAAGGTCAACTTGTCGTCGACGGTGACACCCAGGATCTTAATTTCCTTGGTCATAGGTACTTCGACCCCACCCATGCTCAGCCGTGGGGTGTCGTATTTAAGTTTCCGCGTGATTGTCATCGCATTGGTTTTTTGCGGCGCAAATTTTAACTTATTATCGACACCCCACGTCCGAACATGTTCGAGGGCAAAGTTTGCCTTGCTCTCTATTTCCATTGCTGTGTCACCGTCGAAGACAAGGACCACGTCATCTGCGAACGCCTGCACGTGGACCTCTTTTTCAGTCAGACTTTTTAGGAGGGGATCCAACAGAAGGTTCCAGAAGTCCGGGCCTCCGATGGAGCCCTGTACGCAGCCTTTATTCGTGCCTTTGGAGAATTCTTCGCCCGCATACCTTACCCTGACCCTTCTGTCCGTCAAGTAGCTGCCAATGACCCTCCTCAAGTTGAGCGGACACTTTTCCTCAGCCAGCCGGACTCTTATTGCTGGCCACCAGGCGCTGTCGAAAGCTCCCTCTATGTCCAAGGATATTAACACGACAGTCTTTTTAAGGTCGAGTTTGCCCTTTATGTGCTTTATTAGATCATAGAGGGAGTCTTCGGTGCTCTTCTGGGGCATGAATCCGTACTGGCGAGTACTCATCCTTGGTAAAATATAAAACTTGAGGCGAGCCATCAACATCTTCTCGTATATCTTGCCCAAGACCGGAAGGAGGCCTATGGGCCTATATGATTTTGGGGTGGTGTAGTCTCTTTTCCCAGGTTTCTTTAGCACCACCACCGTGGCCTCCTTCCAAGACTTCGGAAAATACCCGAGTTTCAGACATTGGTTCAGAAGCGCCAGGAAGGCATCGGAATCCCCTCCAATGGCTTGGCTGCATATATCGGCTGTGAGTCCATCTATTCCCGGAGCCTTCTTGGGATTGAAGGATTCGCAGGCAATACGCAATTCAGTCGGCGTGAAGGGTGGGTCTTGCGATTCTTCCTCTTCGTTCTCGTTCACCGCCTCAGCTTTTGCCCTGATATTCCTATGATGGGTGTTATCGGAGCACTCGAGGTCTTGTGGGTAAAAGGTATCCGCGAGCAATTTCACGGAGCCCTCTGCGTCAAGCACTTTTCCGTCTTCCATCATAGGCAAGTCCACCCCTCTTTGCGTCGTCCTTCCGATGACCCTGTAGATCCCCTCCCATACCCCTTCCCTGTCCTGCTTAGTGCAGAACTCTTTCCAACTCTCGGTCTGAGCTCGAGCCGCCTCTGCCTCATATTCCATCTTCCGTTTGAGGTACTCTTCGACAACCAACGGTCTTCGGACTGGGGCAGCGCATCGCACTCTTCTTTTATAAGTAGCGACGCTCCTCTTCATCTCCGCGAGTTTCTCCGACCACCACGGCATGGTAAGCTTATCTTTGACTTTTTTAATAGGCATTGATTCGCGACATGCTTCTTGTATGATTTTTGTAAAATTGTCAGTGATGGTGTCCAATGATTTTATGCTGTTAATTTTTTCTATCGTAATTTTATGAAATTTTGAATCTACTTTTAATTGGGCGAATTTCTCATGAAATTTATTCCAATTAGCTTTTTTGGTATTGAAGATGCGCGTGGTTCTTTCTATTTGAACTCCTTTCGCTCTCTCCAGCCTTAAGTCAAAGAGTATGTCTATGAATATGTATCTAATAACTCTGAACAGACTATAATAATTAAAAAAAGAATTTTTAATGATAAAAATAGTGTGGCATTCAAGAATTATATCAGTAATAAGAACTGGGCTAATTTAGGAATAAATGGTTTTATAAATTGTCTTGGTAAGGCATTCCAGGAGTGTTACCGAAAGAAGACAATTCGAGTAAAGCCATTTAAAAACACGACAATAAAGTGGATTACTAAAGGGCTTAAAGTCTCTAGTAAGATGAAAAGAATACTATGCTCGGGCACGCTAAAAAATGCCAGCCTTATAAAATATAAAAACAACTATGTTTGTATTTATAAAAGAGTAATCAAGCAAGCCAAAAAAGAGGCCATAATAAATAAATTAAATAGTGCTAAAAATATAACAAAACAGACATGGAAACTGGTAAATGAAAGTACAAAGAATCCTCGAAATAGGCTATATAAAACTTTAAACCTAAAGGTGAACAATAAAGTGATAACTGATCCCCAACAGGTCGCAAATCAATTCGCTGACAGTTTTGTGTTCAAATCTTCATCGGGTAGCAATGAAAAAAAAAGGGCAATGGCCTTCCTATTGGAGACTACTAAAAGAGTAGAAAATGATTTGACTTTTTATCCGACAACACCTTCTGAAATCACAAAGATTATTAGTAAGATGGCCAATAAAAAATCTTGCGGTTATGATGACTTACCGACTTCAATTCTGAAAGAGAATATGGACTTGTTGGCTATTCCTCTTTCTGAATTTTTTAATAATTGTTTCGAAGAGTCGATCTTTCCTGACCAGTTCAAATTGGCCAAAGTCATTCCTATATCCAAAAAGGGTATCAAGACTGACCCAAAAAATTACCGGCCCATATCCCTTTTGCCAACGTTGTCAAAAATATTTGAAAAAGTTATTAAACATAGACTAATGACTCATTTAAATGTTAATAAAATCATTAACTTAAGACAATTTGGCTACCAGAAAGGCGTTGGTTGCTCAGATGCAATAAACACTCTTATTAATGACATAATTAACAAATTGAATGACAAAATGAAAGTGGCTGGGCTATTTGTCGACCTCAGCTCAGCTTTTGACACTGTTGATTATGAGTTACTACTAGCTAAACTTGAATTTTACGGTGTTAGAGGCAAGTCTTTACTTCTTTTAAGATCCTACTTACAAAATAGAAGAATGTTTGTCGAAATAAAAAGCATTGATGAAAGTAATCAGGAAGTTGTATCCACGTCAAAGATTACAAATATGCAACGTGGTGTACCTCAAGGTTCAATTTTAGGGCCAATACTATTTATCATATTTACAAATGACTTGCTAAACTATATGCATCACATTCAACCTGACGTAAAACTTATTGTCTTCGCAGATGACACTAATATAATAATGGGGGCAAATGACTTAAAGGATTTGACCAAAATTGTAAATGAAAGCCTGAAAAATCTCTGCGATTGGTTTACAGCCAATGACCTTTTGTTAAATACAAGTAAGACTAACATTATTTTATTCAAGACTACGACTCGCAATAATGACAATTTAGACGTACAGCTCAAAGGAGACAAGATTGACTTAGTAGACAAAGTTAAATTCTTAGGCGTTAACATAGATATGAATTTAAATTGGAAACAGGAGTTAGCTGCTATTGACTCTTCTATTTCATCAGCGTGCTATGCACTAAGGAGTCTTAGAGATATTTTAAATCTAAAGCAACTAAAGGCTATATATTATGCGCTGGTAGAATCTAAATTAAGGTACAGTATCATGCTCTGGGGTAACAGCTACAGTTATAACTGTCAGAAAGCTTTTATCTTACAGAAACGGGCCATAAGGACTTTAGTAAGAATCTCACAAAGAGACTCATGCAGAGAGCATTTTAAAGAACTAAAAATTCTAACAGTACCTAGTTTATATATATTAGTTATCCTTAATCACTTTGCCAAGTATATTCATCAATTTGAATCACAAGAGGAACGGAAGATAAGAGAAAGCACAAGAAGAAAGGAGTTTAAACACAAGATGATACCAAATTTTAACGTAGCTAAGCATTGCTCCGGATACCAAGCAGTAGAATTGTTTAATGGGCTACCAACTGATTTGAAATTATTAATATATAGCCCTCACTTATTTAAAAACAAATTAAAAATCTTCTTGTTGGAAAAATGTTTATACTCAGTATCAGATTTCATGTCAAATTATATAAAATAGACATTAACAATGCTTGAGTTTGGTTAATCACTTTACATTACTTTTGACATTATATCCGAAATTTGACATTAGATTATTTGTAGACATGTGTTTAATGATTTGACTCAATATTTTGCATTATTTAATTTAAATTTTATAAATTAATATTAATATTATTTTAAAATGATGTAATATTCAACACAATGTTTATTGTTATGAATAAAAATAAATAAATAAATATGCCATTGTGGTCGGAGCTCGTGAGGCCTTCGTCTACTACCCATCGCTCCGCAAGTCCTAGGATGTTGTCAGAGCATGCGGTTAAGTCTACATGGCTACTGATGCGCTGACCTCCCCTGATGGTATCGAAGGTTGGAACTTGCCCTACATTGAGGATATTCAGCCCGAGCCCGCCGAGAGTTCCACACAAGTCTTCTCCCCTGCGGTCAACCACCGCGCCACCCCACCAGGTGTTTTTCGCGTTGGCGTCCCCTCCAACAAGAAACGGTTTTGAGCCATTAGCCATACCTATTCGCCTCAGTTGATTGAGGTAAGGTTCCACTGGCTTGTCCGGCTCGAAGTAAAAGGAGACGAGTGTGATCTCCCAAGCACTGGTTTGGATTCCCACCACGGCGATGTTTTCCGTGGTTAGTTCCGGGTATTGTGTAACTTTGATATTTTTGTCAAAGACCGCGATTGCAGCCTTGACAACCCCATTTCCAATACCAGTGTCTTGGAAAACCCGCACTCCCCTCTGGCTTTTCATATTTCTTGCGCTGCCGACATACGGCTCTTGCAGGAGCGCCATAGAAATTCTCCGTTTCTCTGCCTCCAAAAACAGCTCATTGGTCGCCAGTTTTTTCCGTTGGAGGTTGGCCTGTGCAAATTTAAGGGCGATTTTTTCCCCTGGTGCGCCCTTAGCAGTATGCAGTGGTTGACCGTGCTATTGCGTCCCATTTGCGACGGACAGGGCAGTCGGAACTGAAGGCGTTATGCTCTTTATTCAGCAGGTTCGCTCTCTCACAGTTCCTGCAGACTGCCAAGCCCCCCGCCATCCAGTCTGGGCATTCCGTTTTCTGGTGAGGACCGCCGCAGTGGCTACACAAGTCCGCCTTCTCTGAACAATGCTTTCGCCCGTGCCCGTAAGCCAGACAGCGAGTGCACTGCATGAGTGGGGTCTGGTCTTCGACCCGAACTCTCTGGAGGTCCACATGGACGTATCCTCTTTTCGTCACTCGCTGCCATAGTTCGGGGGACGTGCTCAGCACAATATGTACAGAGTGCGGGTTTCTTGTTTTCCTTCTATACCTTACTTCCATTCTATCTTCCCCATCGCGGAGGCCACGAAAAACCTCCCGATTCTGATTCCTCAGGGCTTTCTGAACGTCTTCATCAGTACTGCCAAGACGTCTCTGAGTATCAGCAACGGGTCCTTGTTCTTCATAGCCTCCACGGTGAGGTTGATGCTATCCCTCTCCAATCTCTCTTTCACCTTGTCTCTCTCACTTTCCGTCTCAAATCCCATAACTACCTTCCGGTTTTTGGCCTTTCGCACCCTTTCAACCTTAACCCATCCATCCTTAGCCTCCACCGCTTTCCTCACCCTTTCCAGTACTTCCTCCCCAGTCTCTGCCTCGTTCTTTGAGGTGACTACTACCGAGTGCAGCGTGTTCCGTCTTTCTGACATCCCACCGCCGCTCCGGGCTGCAGCCACCTTGGCGTATGAGGGTATCTCGGTCTGCGACTTTTGCTCCTCCAGTGCTAACTTCAGGTCCTCCATGCGCTGGTTACTCTCTTCCAGCAGCTTGGAATGCGCTTCAATTTTATTTATCAGGAGAGCTGTTGTCCTGTTTTTGTCAATGGCACCTCCTGTATCCTCACTCTGTGTATTAACACTGAGGGGAGATACAGGGTCCCTGACCTCAATTTGGCCAGATCTTTGCTTGAGAGCTTCCATCTCCGCTGCCGCATCTTTAATGAGTTTATACATGGAGTCGACTGCCAGAGTGATACCTGCCTTTATTTCTGACTTCAGGTTGCGTGATTCCCCCAATTGGGTTTTTGCTCTCTGAAGCCAGGTCCGGCCCTCGATCACTCTGTCAGCCGAAGCAATCGTCTTTTGCGACCCACCCCCAGTATCTGTAGAGCTACGCCTCTTAGTTTCTCTTGAAATTTGGGGCAGCGTGACCTTTAGCGCAGCTCTCGGATTGGCCGCTGGGAGCTGCGCTTGCTTTTTAGGTGACATTGTAAGTGTGGTCGATGCTGCTGCCCTTGGGTCCCTGACTTTACTATTCTCTCACTCCCCAATGCTCTTCCGAACACTCGGAGTGGGAGTTGTTTTGGGAGATGGTCCTGCCTTCTCCTGGTTGACTGGGGAGTTGGTGTCTGGTACAGCTCGCTTGCGGGGCGTGTGTGCAAGAAACATGATGTCTCGTCAAAAGGTAGATCGTCTTTGTTCTAAAATAAAAATGTTCTAATTCCTGTTTCTTCTACTATCCCTGTATATGGGGGATAGTTAGAGTCCGCTATAAATACTGCACTGTCCCTGTAAATGGGGAACAGCGAGTGGTCAAAACTAATATTGCTATCCCTGTAAAAGGGGGATGCCGTCTGAAGTCAGTAGAGTGACCGTAATCGGTAAGTATGCAGCCCTATTTTATAAAGAGCACAGTCACAAAACTAAAATTAAACTTATGGTTAAATAACTAGTCTCCAATGCTGAGAACAAGTGTTAAACAAACTTTCTCGCGTGTCACAAGCTATTTCAACTGTTTGAGTGTGAGACGAGTACAAAAGTACTGAAGAAATCTTTTGTCTCTATGTAGAGCCAAACTCTACCCTCAGGAAGAGAGTCCTCCCCGAGCCCTTCCGAATGACCCCAAACTCGGCGGGTCTACTGCAAAGGGTTCCAGAGATATGGCTGTTTGAAGTTTTGGGTTAACGGCCCAAGATGGCTGCCGAAATTAGGTTAACAGCGTTTTCTCCGGAACCGTTCGACCAAATACCGCCGTTCTTGGGTTCCCCAGACTTGGCTCGACGAGTTCTATCCCCCCAGGTAGGTTTCAGGCTGAAAAATTTCTTCAGCAGGGATTTTAATAAAACAACCCTAAAAAGTAAGAGTAGAGCCCGCCAATGTTTTCCAAGAAAACCGGGATCCTCTACGACCCCCGGATCGGGAGTTATCCGAGCCTGAAATTTCGTTTGACAGTTCAGGAACTGTCAAAGTCCACTTTCGACCCGGTATAACTAACTTCCCCGTGGCCGCAGATCACCCGTGCTTGGGCTTGTCTGGCTTGGCTCGACCTGCTCCACCACGCAAGATGGCTTCCAGGATCCTGAAAATTTTCAGCGCCGAATCGCCTGAAAAAGTGCCTATCGTCTGGAGATTGGCTCCCTAAGCCCTAATCTGAAAACCGCAACTCTCTACGACCACCAGGGCAAGAGCTATGACTTGTTCAAACCTTTCAAGATGGCCGCCCAACTGTCAAATGCCAACTTTGTAAGGCTGTATCTCCGCGACCATTCGTCGGAGAGAGATGCGGTTTCGATCTCCGTGTGTCCCCTGACCCTGTCTAACTGTTAAGGGCTGTTTCAGCGCTGAAAAATTAAAGGTCCTGAAAACGCCTGAATTCCTTAAAATTTTCTCTGTTACAGGACCCTTGTGACACCTGCGAAAATCCGGTGTTTCTGCGTATCTTGGTTAAGGAGCTATGGAGTTTCAAAGTCTTAACCCTTAAGTCCAAAATGGCCGAAATTGAACTTTTTTCGCGTAAATTTGCGTCTATTTGTCCTAGAAAGTCGAAATTTCGCCCATAGGGGATGTAAATGTATAGTTCAGCCCTTCTATGGTGTCAAACTTATTAAAAAACATATATTTCACATTAAATTTAACAAAATTATCTAAAATTCCATATCTCCTGAACCAGAAGTCTTAAAATTCTAAAAAAATATGCATAAAATGGACAAATTTAGGCATTACAAGAGTAAATAATAAAACTACTAAAAAACTTAAAATAAAAATGGTTTTTTGAATAAAAACTGGTTTATACAATTAAATTAGAATATCTCGGTAACCAGTTGAGATAAAAATTTAAAATAAAAAGCCTTGGGTTAAGGACTCAAGCGCGCAGCTGGCTCCAATAAAAAAAGGATAGGTTGGCACTGTAGTTTCCGAGATATTCAAGGTCGGATTTTCAATTTTCTAATCTTAATAATTACATAACTACTTATCTTAAAATTTTTCTGAGGGCACCAGGGGTCTTCTCCGCTAACGGGGCACGAAGCTGCGAAGAAACGGCGTCTCTGCAACTGCTCCTTCTGCTACCACGTGCACACGTGGTTTTTGATTTTTCCTGGTTTTCTCACTCGTTTTCTTCCGGAAAATTCCGGAAAGATCAAGATTTATAGGTCTGTCCCATCCGCATTAAATGGTGAAATAAAAAAGGGGGGTCACCGCTTTAGTTTCGTCGTCGTAAGCATTTATGTGTAAAAACACTTAGGGAAACATAACCTATTCACGGTTTTTCCCTTTCTTCCGCTTTCCACTGCAGTCCAAAAGCACTAATTTCACTGCAAGGCGTGACCCGACTCTATCCGCGTCGACTGACACTAAATTCACTGGAATCGGACAACTTTTTACCACTTTTTTGAATTTTTAAGTGCGGAGCGACTTTAAAAACGATCCGACCGCCACGAGGGTTGGGGGGATACTGGTTAGGTTAGGTTAGGTTAGGTTTTTTTTTTTTTTTTTTTTTTTAAATACTGCCTACCTCCGACTTGGTGGCCAGAGTCTTTCAATACTATGCTTCACTTTCATTCTAGTTCTCGCATTTTTGCTTCTCGTACTTTTATTCTTCATACAATTTCTTTCTTTCATTCGTTCCATTCAAGCCGCGGGTGGGATTTACCGCCTACTTGGCTATTTCTATCTTTATGTTTCTTTATTTGGGGTATGGTTCATTAAGTGGGTACACTACTGGTTTTATTTATAGCTCACATTACTTTGTCTTGTACGATCTTTCTGAATTTTTACATAGTCATTTGTATTTCTTGATATCGTTCTACATAGCTTTTTTCGCTGGTTAAGTTTTATTTTTGGGGGATGAACTGCTTGCGTCCGTAGGATTTACTTAGTTCTGAACACCCTACACGTGTCCCCTGGGTAGTGCTAAACGAGCAGTAAAGACGGTGGTAGGCCACAGCATCGGCTGCCGGCTTAAAGGTTACCACCCATCAGACAAAGCCATGCCGCCAAGCGATCCGTCGTGTTCCGGCGTGATGTCTGGTGAAGCCGTATGGTGGAAGATGGGTCTGAGCAGTTGTGTTGCGACGTATACCGGGTATGATGCGCCAGCTGTTGTTGTGTCGGACGTTTGATCGTGGAGGGTAGCGGGATCCGAAGCACGGTGCTCCGCTGGCCGACCGTAGGTAGTTGGGGGCCCAAGTAGTGTGCCAGCCACACACGAAAGGCTGCCCCGCCAACTGCGAAAAATCCAAGGGTGGCCCCATCGTGCCGGTTGGCGACCGGGCGAGAGGACCCGATGGCGATCCCTGGGGGGGTTCGGGCGTCCCCGCAGTCTCCAGATCAACCCTCCATTGGCACAGCAACTCTGGTTGTGTTGTTGGGTTCAACATCGCATCACCTCGCTCAACTGCCATCTTTCATCTCTCCTATTCACTCCACAAAGAAAAATGAAAGTTAAAAAGAAAGGCAAGTGTCAACAGCGGATGCACGTCCTCTCATTTCAAGTGCAGTTCTCAAATATTAGAGGGCTGCACTCCAATCTCGTTGCGGTCCACCACCATCTTGAGACTGACAAGCCACACTTGCTTTTCTTGACGGAGACCCAAATTAGATGTCCGTCAGATACGGCGTACCTCAACTACCCGGGATACTCACTGGAGCATCATTTCCTGCAGCGTGCCGGGGTCTGTGTGTACGTCCGTAATGACATCTGCTGCCAGCGTCTCCGTCACCTTGAAGACCCTAATTTGTCTACGCTATGGCTGTTGGTGGACACTGGTATGGACAAAATTGTTTATGCCTGTGTCTACCGTTCGCACAGCGGTGATCAGGAGACGACTCGGTTGTTCGACCACCTCAGTGAGGCTGCCGATAAGGCTCTGCATCGGCACCCTGATGCGCAGCTCGTCGCTCTGGGGGACTTTAACGCCTGCCACCAAGACTGGCTGTTCCCATACCAGAGGACCGACCACGCTGGGAGAGAAGCGCGAAACTTTGCAATATCGATGAGCCTTTCCCAGAGGGTCAAGCAAGCGACTAGGGTGCCTGATGTAGTTGGTCATACTGCCAATTGTCTGGACCTTCTGCTGACCACCGATCCGGACAGATGTATCGTAACAGTTTCTTCACCACTTGGAACTTCAGATCACTGTCTGGTGAAGTCTGTTTCGTCCTTCTCCCCACCTGACTGCGACTCACGCGGTGAACGGCGAATGTGGCGTTACAGGTCAGCAGATTGGGATGAGATGCGGCATTTCTTTGCATCTTATCCTTGGCAGCAGGTCTGCTTCTCTTCTGAGAGTCCGTCAAGCTGTGCGGATGCTATATCCGATGTGATACGTCAAGCTATGGAGTTTTTCATCCCTTATGGTGACGTTCCCATCGGAGGCTCAGCTCACCCATGGTTCAACGCCGATTGCGTTCAAGCTGAAGAGCGTAAGCATTCGGCGTTTCTCGCCTGGGTTGACGCTCGTGACCGCAAAGCTCTGGATTTGAGCTCAAAGAAGAGAGCTTTCAACCGTGCTGCCAAGTCCTACAAAAAAGCACTGAAGAAGGCTCGGTTCGACCGAATTACCCATATTGGCACAAAGCTCTCTGCACAGCCATCCGGAAGCAGAGCATTCTGGTCCCTTGCCAAGTCGGTCGAAGCGAACTTCTGTAGGCCCACATTGCCTCCGCTGGTTAAACCTGATGGAACACTGGCTCACTCGGCGAGAGAGAAAGCTGGTCTCTTTGCATCTCTCTTCGCCCATAATTCTCGTCTTGATACTAGCAGTGCTACTCCACCGACTCTACCTCACTGCAACACCTCGATGCCTGAGGTTCGCATAAGAAATAAAGAAGTTTTGAGAGCACTGTGTCGTCTAGACGTGAATAAAGCTAGTGGACCAGATGGTATACCAGCAATAGTTCTCAAGGCATGTGCGCCCGAGTTGTCTCCTGTATTGACGCGCTATACCAGTCCTAAATGAGAGGCGGTTGTACTGCCTCTCATTTAGGACTGGTATAGTGCCCAAGTCCTGGAAGCTTGCCAACGTGCAACCCGTGCCCAAAAAGGGCAGTCGTACCGATCCTGCCAACTATCGGCCGATTTCAATAACCTCCATACTCTGCAAGATTATGGAGCGTGTATTGAACTCGCGCCTCATGGCATACCTGGAAGGTAACGATCTCCTCAGTGACCGACAGTACGGGTTTCGCCACAATCGGTCTACTGGGGACCTACTAGTGTATACCACTCACATGTGGGGCGAGGCCCTCGAGAGGAATGGAGAAGCGATTGCTGTTTCCTTAGACGTCTCGAAGGGCTTCGACAGGGTATGGCACGCCAGCCTTCTGAGTAAGCTTCCAGCGTACGGCATTTCCCCTGGTCTGATTAACTGGGTAAAAGACTTCCTGAGTGAACGGTCTCTCCGAGTTGTTGTCGATGGATGCTCATCAGAGCCCATGACCACTAATGCCGGAGTTCCTCAGGGGTCAGTTCTCTCTGCAACTCTTTTTCTGCTGCATATTAACGATCTGCTGATGCCCGGTATATATGGGTATGCAGATGATAGCACAGTTGTAGAGAGATACCTTCCAGGTGCTCGGGCTAGTAAGGAACTAATCCGGTCCGAACGAGAGGCTATGGTAGAGCGTACGAATGTCTCACTTCAGGCAGTCTCCAAGTGGGGCGAAACCAATCTGGTAGAATTCAACGCCACCAAAACACAAGCGTGTCTGTTCACCGCCAAAAGGAGCCCGTTCACCTTGGCTCCTGCTTTTCGGAATGTATCCTTGGAGTGCACCGACCGCCTTCAGCTCTTGGGAGTTGAAATTACCTCTGACCTAAATTTTGGGCAGTTCATTGAGTCCAAAGCCAAGGTAGCTGCTAGAAAACTAGGCGTTCTTGCAAAGGTCCGACGGTACTTCACACCGGGACAGCTTCTAATGTTATACAGGTCCGATCGTGTGTGGAGTACTGCAGTCACATATGGGCTGGTGCTGCAAAATGCCATCTAGCAGCTTTGGACTCAGTGGAAAGGCGTGCGAAGAGGCTAATTGGGGATCCAGATTTGGTTAAGTCCAATCTACAAAGCCTCGAGCACAGGCGCAGGGTAGCCAGCCTATCGGTATTCTACAGGTTGCATTTTGGAGAGTGTGCGCGGGAATTGCATGACTTGATTCCGCCATCTCATTTCTACCATCGGACAACCCGACGTACGGCGAGTATCCACCCTTACGTTGTTGAAACTTCAACGGTCCGGACTAAGCGTTTCGCTTCGTCGTTTATACCGCGTATATCGAAGGACTGGAACAATTTGCCTGCTGCGGTCTTCCCGTCCAACTATAATTTAGGTGCCTTCAAGGCTAGAGTGAATAGGCTCTTAATAAACTAGTGCGCCTCACCATCAATGATTGCATCACTGCTTACCATCAGGTGGGATCGCAGTCAAGCACTGGTTTATACCAATTAAAAAAAAAAAAAAAATATTTAGATTTTTGTTATATATTGCAATCTTATACTTTACAATCTTGTCATAAACTGACTTATCTTTACGACATTATCAACTACAATATTATCTTCTACAATCTTATCTTATACAGCATTGTCTTTTACAATCTAACCTTATACAATATTATCTTCTACAGTTTTATCTTCTACGATCTGATCTTATACTATCTTATCTTTTACAATCTTATCTTGAACAATCGGTTGTTTATCTTACACTTACATTCTATTACAATTTTTTATTGCGTTCGTCTTATTTACTATTTTACATTTTTATGTTTTTCCAAAATATGCGATATCATATTTGGTAACATAACGTTCCTAGTTCCTACTTATTTCTATTATTCACTTTACTGACTATTTGCTTGCCATACTCTATAAATTTACGCATCTTTTTTCCTGTCATTATTGAGCTTAGGGTTTCGATTGTCATTTCTTGATCCAGCTTTGTTTCGATTTGAAGGCGTTCTAAACTATGTACTGGGCATTCCAACAGAATGTGGGGCACCGATTCGACCTTTCCCGGCTCGCAGATGCACGATGGGTCATTCTTGCACTTGAAGCGATACAAGTACTCGGAAAACCCACCGTGCCCTGTCATCATCTGGGTAAACAACTTATCCGGTTCTATTTTCCGTACGACTCTATATGCCTCCACCGCGTCAGGGAAGAAAATTTTTGTGATGCCTGCTGTTTCGCCGCTTTTATATCGTGCGTTCCATTCGTCAAGTGAGCGCATCCTTATGTTCCGCCTGACGAATGACACTGGACACTTGTCGTAGTCCGGTTTCCGTTTAGATGTTAACGCGGCCTCCTTGGCGAGGCAATCAGCACGTTCATTCCCCTCCAGTCCTGCATGCGCCTTGATCCAGAACAAGCTGACACGTTTGCCCTGGAGCAGAGCTTTCCGCAAATTTTCACGCGCTTGTACGGCCAGGGGATGGAGAGCTTGTACGTTCGTTACGGTTTGAAGTGCTGCCATTGAGTCCGAGTAGATCCCAGAGTTCGTCGCCTTTTGGTGAACGGCCTCCCGCGTTGCTCTACACAAGGCCAGGAGCTCTGCCTGGTAGACGGTGCAGAACGATGGCAAGGCAAGTTTCAGGGTTTTGGTTTCGGTTTCGCCATTCCACATGGATAGCGCTGCCCCAACCTTGCCCTGAATCTTGCTGCCATCGGTGTAAATACACAATTCGAAGCCGTTATTTTGATCCAGTTGTTCCTGGTCTACCAGGACTTCGAATCCCAGGGTCATATACTCTGCTGGATGTGGGGATTTCAACGCTGGTGACATTCGCTCCACTTCTCGGTCCCCTAGTCCCGGCTGGGATACTCCCCTCTTAGCCTCATATAATGAGGCTGCTTCGCGTACACGAAGATCGAGCGGGAGTATGCCAGCCAGAATTAGTGCCGAGTTTAGGGAGACGGTGCGATATGCTCTACATAACTTTTGCGCGAAACCACGCTGGACCACGTTTAGTTGCTTCTGTATGCCTAGTTTGTTAACAGCCGGTGCCCATACGCTGGCGGCATACAGAATAACCGGTTCGACTGCAGCAGTGTAGATGGACCGGATTACTTCAGGGTGAAGGCCCCAACTTATTTTCGCCGCGCGTGATAGTTACTTATAGATCCCTATCGCTTTGTTACACACCGCCTTGACATGGGAGTTGAAGGTAAGCTTTTGGTCGATTATGACTCCCAGTAGCTTGATTTCGCTGGAAGCGCAAATGTCGACCCCGCCCATGCTCAGACGTGGGGTGTCGTATTTTAACTTACGCGTTATTACCATAGCATGTGTTTTACTTGGTGCAAACTTTAATTTATTTGCCACACCCCACGCCCGAACATGCTCGAGGGCGGCATTCGCGCGTCCTTCTACCTCTAATGCGGTCTGACCATCGAAGATCATGACCACATCATCAGCAAAAGCCTGGGCATAATCTCCTCGCTGTTCGAGCTCCTTCAACAGTGGGTCCAGTAAGATATTCCAGAGTATTGGGCCACCGATGGAGCCCTGCACACAGCCCTTTTCCGTCTCTCTGACGCACTCCTCTCCCCCGTATCTCACCCTGACCTTCCTGTCTCTTAAGTAGCTGTCCATCAGTCTCCTCAGATTCCACGGGCACCCCTCCTCTGCCAGGCGAACTCGGATCGCAGGCCACCACGCACTGTCGAAGGCTCCCTCTATATCCAATGACACCAAGGTTACTATTCTCTTTTGGTCAAGTTTGGTTTTTATGTACTGCATTAAGGTATAGAGGGAGTCTTCGGTGCTCCTCTGTGGCATAAAACCATACTGGTTTCTGCTCAACCTTGGTACCACGTGAAACCTGAGCCTGCGGACAATCATCTTTTCCAAGATTTTTCCCAACACAGGTAATAGGCCAATAGGTCTGTAGGATTTTGGAGAAGTATACGTGTCCCTCCCTGGTTTCCTCAGCACGACAACTGTAGCTTCCTTCCATGCGCTGGGAAAGTGGTGGTGTTCGAGACATTTATTGAGGAGGTCGAGGAATACGTCAGCGTTCCGGTTTATCATGTGGGCGCAGATATCGGCTGTAAATCCATCGGCTCCCGGCGCCTTCTTGGGGTTAAAGGAGTTGACCGCCAACATAAGTTCTGTGAGGGTGAAAGTTCGCGGTCAACTCCTTTAACCCCAAGAAGGCGCCGGGAGCCGATGGATTTACAGCCGATATCTGCGCCCACATGATAAACCGGAACGCTGACGTATTCCTCGACCTCCTCAATAAATGTCTCGAACACCACCACTTTCCCAGCGCATGGAAGGAAGCTACAGTTGTCGTGCTGAGGAAACCAGGGAGGGACACGTATACTTCTCCAAAATCCTACAGACCTATTGGCCTATTACCTGTGTTGGGAAAAATCTTGGAAAAGATGATTGTCCGCAGGCTCAGGTTTCACGTGGTACCAAGGTTGAGCAGAAACCAGTATGGTTTTATGCCACAGAGGAGCACCGAAGACTCCCTCTATACCTTAATGCAGTACATAAAAACCAAACTTGACCAAAAGAGAATAGTAACCTTGGTGTCATTGGATATAGAGGGAGCCTTCGACAGTGCGTGGTGGCCTGCGATCCGAGTTCGCCTGGCAGAGGAGGGGTGCCCGTGGAATCTGAGGAGACTGATGGACAGCTACTTAAGAGACAGGAAGGTCAGGGTGAGATACGGGGGAGAGGAGTGCGTCAGAGAGACGGAAAAGGGCTGTGTGCAGGGCTCCATCGGTGGCCTAATACTCTGGAATATCTTACTGGACCCACTGTTGAAGGAGCTCGAACAGCGAGGAGATTATGCCCAGGCTTTTGCTGATGATGTGGTCATGATCTTCGATGGTCAGACCGCATTAGAGGTAGAAGGACGCGCGAATGCCGCCCTCGAGCATGTTCGGGCGTGGGGTGTGGCAAATAAATTAAAGTTTGCACCAAGTAAAACACATGCTATGGTAATAACGCGTAAGTTAAAATACGACACCCCACGTCTGAGCATGGGCGGGGTCGACATTTGCGCTTCCAGCGAAATCAAGCTACTGGGAGTCATAATCGACCAAAAGCTTACCTTCAACTCCCATGTCAAGGCGGTGTGTAACAAAGCGATAGGGATCTATAAGTAACTATCACGCGCGGCGAAAATAAGTTGGGGCCTTCACCCTGAAGTAATCCGGTCCATCTACACTGCTGCAGTCGAACCGGTTATTCTGTATGCCGCCAGCGTATGGGCACCGGCTGTTAACAAACTAGGCATACAGAAGCAACTAAACGTGGTCCAGCGTGGTTTCGCGCAAAAGTTATGTAGAGCATATCGCACCGTCTCCCTAAACTCGGCACTAATTCTGGCTGGCATACTCCCGCTCGATCGAGGTCGAGGGTTTGGTCCCCAGTATCCTCGTTTATTATTCCGGCACGATTCCTTATCTCCCGGTGTTCCCCATTGTCCTCTTCGCTAGAGTCTTTCGGGTAGAAAGTTTCAGCGAGGAGTTCGACCGATCCCCTCGCATCCAGGGTTTTCCCGTCCTTTATAAGGGGGAGGTTTTCTTCCCTCTTTTTTGTTCTTCCTATCACTCTATAAATTCCCTCCCATACCCCTTCCTTGTCCTGTTTCCCACAGAAGTCTTTCCAGCTCTTAATCTGGGCGTTGGTTACGTTAGCCTCGTAGTTTTCTTTTTCCGCTACGTAATCTGCAATGACCTTCGCTCTCCGAACTGGAGCCGCACACCTGATCCTATTTTTCTTTGTAGCAACTTTCCTTTTTTGGGTCTCGAGCTCCTCGGACCACCATGGCACAGTGAATTTTTCCCTATTACTTTTCTTCGGTATAGTCTCGTTACATGTTTTTGTTATAATTTCTGTTAGTTTATTTATTAATTCCTCTAATTTTTCTATTGACTCTACTTTTTCTATTTCTGCTTTTGTAATTTTATTTTCTAAGAGCAATTGTTTGATTTTCTTATGAAAATCATCCCAATTTGCTTTCCTTGTGTTATATTTTCTAGTTGTTCTTTCTATTTTATTTACTTTACATTTTTGTATATATAATTCGAAGACTATGCCATTGTGGTCCGAGCCAGTAAGATCTTCCACGACCCTCCAGTTGTCTACTCTGTCCAATAGGTCCAGGGACACTGCTGTCACATCAACGCAGCTACTGTACCTTTGGCTACCCCTTATGGTGTCAAAGGTCGGTGTCTGCCCCGTATTCAATACCTGCAACGCCATCTCTTCAAGCACGCCGGCCATTTCCTGACCACGGGTGTCATCCTTATTACTCCCCCACCATATGCTTTTGGCATTTGCGTCTCCGCCGATAACCAGGCAGTTGTGCCCCACCTTTTCCCCAATTAACGCTAAATGCCGTAGGTACGGTTCTATGGGCTGGTCTGGTTCAAAATAATAGGAGACGAGGGTGATCTCTTTAGCGCCGGTCATTGCTCCTATCACGCAGAAGTTGTTGGTGGTCAGCTCAGGGTACTGCCTTATGTTGATATCTTGCTTGAAGACGGCGATTGCTGTTTTAACGGTACCTTCTCCTGGGCTAGCGCACTGGAAGATCCGTGCTCCCTTATATCCCCTCATCTCTTGGGCATTCCCCACGTACGGCTCCTGTAAGAGCGCTATTGTGACACCGCGTTTTTCTGCCTCTATCATCAGTTCTATGGTCGCCAGCTTTTTCTTCTGCAGATTTGCCTGGGCAACAAGGAAAGGAGCCTGAATACCGTTTGCGCCCTCAGCAATATGCCACCTTGGCTCTGGCCAGGGCGTCCCACTTCCGCCGTACGGGGCACTCAGTGCTAAAGGCTCCGTGATTTACGGTGTCCAGTTTTGCGGTTACGCAGTTGCAGCAGGAAGGAGCCACTCCTGCGAGCCAGTCCGGGCACTTGTCCTTCATGTGCAGCCCTCCACAGTGGCTACATTTCGGTTCGGTTTCTTTGCAGAAACGCCTGCCATGTCCATACCCCAAACACATCGAGCACTGCACGAGCGGAGACTGGTCTTCCACTCGCACTTTCTGTAGATCGATGTGTACCGACCGTTGGCCCATCATTCTGTTATAGATTTGCGGCGAGACTTTGACCACCACGTGACTTGTGAGAGGATTCCTGGCCTTGCGTCTGAATTTTATTTCTATTCGATCCTCCTCCTTTTCGAGGCCGTGGAAAACCGATCCGTTCTGGCTTCTCAGAGCTGTGGTGATGTCCACATCACTATTGCATGCCAAAACATCTCTGAGCACCAGCAAAGGGTCACGGTTCTCCACCTCCTCAACAAGCAGGTGATCTCCCGCTTCCTTGAGGCGTTCTTTTACGCGCTCTCTTTCTTCTCTTGTCTTACACCCCATGATCACCTTTTGGTTCTTAGCTTTCCTGACTCTTTCCACTGTTATCCAACCGTCTTTCGCGTTTACTGCTTTTCTAATTCTATCCATCACTACCTCTCCAGTCTCCGTGTTGTCCTTTGCGGCGACGACAATGGAGTGCAGTGCCGTCCGTTCAGGCATCAGCCTGTTTGGCGGCGCCGCCACCACGCTCGCATAGGACCTCTCTCTTTCCATGGTGACCTCTTGTAAGTTTGTGACTGTCTCTCTTAATTTCTCTATCTCTTTCGTTGCTTTTTCTATTTGGTTCCCTTGCGCTTTCAACATTTCTGTGATCTCTTCCTTCGCGATTTTTTGTTCAACCGCTATATTTTGAACTTGGCTCCAGTCCACCTTTATTTTGTCGCCTTTACTTGGGTTTTCACCCTGCCCTTGCGGGGATGCCACCGCTGCGGCCGTGGTTGCTGTGGCCCCTGCGGCGGCCTCCTCCTTAAAGAGTCGATAGAGGTGATCCAGTGCCTGGGTTATCCCGGCCTTTAGGTCCGTCTTCAAATTTCGGGACTCACTTAATTGAGCTTTTGCTTTTTGAAGCCACACCCTGCCTATTTGCACTCTGTCAGTGGTCTCTTGCTCCTGGTTTAGCCCCGAGGAAGCACCTGCTGTTTCTACAGAGGCTCTTCGCATCGCCCCCTTACTTCCGTGCGCGGGCACTGCTCTCTGTTCTGGCTTCCGCGTTATGGTTGATGTTGTGGCTGCTTTTTGGGGGGAGCGTGTTAGAGGAGGTGTCCTTTGTTTTGCGGCTGTAGCTTGGGGTTCTGTTTTCCCGGCCTCCCACTCTCCTATGCTGCGTCTCACGTTTTGTTTAGAGGGCTCCGTGCCCTCTACAGTCTTCGGCGATAGCGTTGGTTCTTGGGAGCTCGTTTGTGCGTCTTTTTTGGCAGGTGTGCGAAATCCAAACATTTTTGCGGTGGTAGGCAGACAGAGTCGTAAGTATTAAATTTATGCAATATAAAGATTGCGGTAAACTACTTTACAATTTAAAAGTAAATTTATAGAGTCTGGCTCTGTATCAATTAAAGATTTTGATAGGGTATGTATAGTACCCTAGTCAGTAAGTTTGTATGGGTAAAATATAAAACGGCACAATAAATAAACACTTAACAACTAAACAACAACTCTGTTTTATATTCAACAGCGTCTTACACACTAAGAAGTGGTCCAATCTCGTCCCTACCAGAACCGGTAGGGTTCCTGGTGTCAAAAATCAGGAGTCTCTACTTTTTAATTTTTTTGACTCTACATAGAGTCAGTTTGATGAGCTAGTCGGATAGAGCTCGCCGAACCCGCTCTAACGACCCCAAACTCGGGGTATCTAGACCCAAGGGTTCCGGAGCAATCAAGGTGCAAAAATACTGGTTTCTGACCAAGATGGCCGCCCAAATATGGTTACACCGCGACTACTCCGCAACCACTGAACCGAATTCCACCGTGCTTGGGTCCGCCTACACGTGCTCGACGTGATCTAGCCGGCTACGGTGGTTTCAGGCCGAAAAATTCTCAGGCGCTGAAAATGCCTGAAAACCACTGGGGCGGGTAGAGAACGAACCGACGATGACCACAAAGAAAACCCTAGGTTTCCACGACCTCTAGTTTGGGAGTTATCCGATTCCGAAAAATGTTCTGACAGTTCAAAAACTGTCAAATCCAAATTTCAAAACGGTATAAATTCCCTTACAGTTGAGGTACAACACTCGAGTTTGGGTTCTTTCGCCTTGGCTCGCTCCGCTCCGTCGCGCAAAATGATCTTCAGATTCCTGAAACTTTTTGGCGCTGATCCGCCCGAAAATGGGTTTGCCTGACAGAGGCGGTCCCCCCAATCACCGCTGCGAAAACCGCAGCCCTCTGCGACCACCAGTCTCGGAGATACGTTGGCTCAAAGTTTTCCAAGATGGCCGCCGATCTGTCAAATGCCAACTTTGGATGGCTGTAACTCCGCAACCGTTTGTCCCAGAGAGATGCGGCCTCGAATGCTGTGGCCGGCTTGACCCCGTCTATTCGACAAATACGGTTTCAGCGCCAAAAAATTTCAGGCTCTGAAAACGCCTGAAAACCTATTCGGCCCAAAGACAAGATCAGGCCACACAGTTATAAAAAAGTCCGAGGTTTCTGTGACCAACGGTTTGCCTGCTATAATAATTTAAAACTTATAACCAATAAAACCAAAATGGCGGACTTGGGCCAAAATCCGCAGTTTTTAGTATTTTTGCCCCAACTTTGGGCTTAATTAAGGTGGAATATGGTATTTAGACCCAAATCCGTCGCAAAAATATAATATTTGGTATTATTTTCCTATTTATTAAGGAAAAACACAAAAAATTCAATAACTTCGCGACGGCTAGTCACAAAAATCTAAAAAATTTACTGGATATATAATAAGATAACGTCTATCGAATAAACTAAAAATAAAAAATTTCTGAAACATATTTCATAGAAATTTTTCAGTTTTCAAAAAATTTTCGTTTTTTGATTACAGTCTGAGAACTATTTAGGCTAAAAATCCACCAACCCGTCGATGTCTTCTCGCTGCAAGCGCGCCAAAGACAGCAGTTGCAGAATTTAGATATTTATCCTCCTTCCGCCGCAATTTGCAGTTGAATTTCAAATTTTTGAATTGCCGCCAAAGATCAGCCGGTGGCTGAAAAATTCCGCTGGTTACTGAAATATTTCTTTGATGTACTATTCTTCTCGCCACCAAAAACTGGCTACGCTCGCCCTTCTAGATTCAGTTTTCAGCACCACGTGGTTTTTGGTTTTTCGTCAATTTACTGAAACCCGAATGGTTTTCAAGGTCGGTGGTGCTGAAGTAGGCTGCTGGATCTTATTCCCCTCCGATTCTGCTCCCGAAAAAGACTCTGGTGAGCCTCCTGCTCCTCTGGTATGCGTTTAGAGGTTCTTATTTCGAAAATTAACCTCTAAAGAGACAGTTTTCGTCTTCCAGAACTGGTAACACTGCAATCCAGGGTGCACTCTTACTGCCACTGCACGGGGGACACTTTTCCACGCACGACAATACCAAATTTGTTGAAATCGGTGCACTTTTTACCACTTTTTCGAATTTTTTATTGCGGAGCAACGCGATTTCGTGTCCGATCGCCACGAGAGTCGGGGGGGAACTGGGTTAGGTTAGGTTTTTTTTTTTTTTTTTTTTTTTTTTTTTTTATTTTTTTTTTTATATCTCTACCTCTGACGTAATCAGAGTCTATTTCTACGCTAATTCTCTTCCATACTAGTTCTCGCTTTCTTTCCTCTCGCACTTTTGTTCCGCATACTGTTTCTTTCTATCATCCTTCCTCTATCAGTCTTTTAATGGGTGGGACTCCCATGTTGCTATCTATTTTTATCTTTGCTGACTATTTCTATGCCCAACACTTTTCTTTCTTTATTTTTATCAAGGGTTAATAAATACTCGGATTGGTTTTTATTTTAACGATAACGAGGATCTTAGACTAAAGTACATTATATTTCTTACTTTTCTATATTATATTTCTTACTTTTCTATTTTACATAGGTTTTGCTTATACTTCCATTTTCATTACTTTCTACTTATTACTATGTACACTGTTTCCTTAAGGGTAATACTACAGATGTTATTTTTACTTATATTCTTACAGTTTTCTTATATACTAGGATACATTTATGCGGCTTATATTATTTATGTTACTTTCTTTTAGTTACTGTTCACAATACTTAATTCTATTACCTATTATTTTCTATATGCATAACTTATATATTTACTATATAGTGGTTGCATACATTACCGATTACTTATTTCTTTTAATTACTTTTTTAGCAATTTTAACGCAGTAGTTTAGGAACTTGTTCCTGTTTTTCCCTGACATTATTACCCTAATATTTTCTTCATTCAGTTCTATGTCTAATTCCTGTTCTAATTCGTTCCTGTCGTAGGCGTATGCAGGGCAGCGAATAAGTAAATGTGGCACCGACTCTACGATGTCTGGGTCACAGATGCACGATGGACTCTCCTTACACTTGAAGCGATGCAAGTATTCGGAGAATCCACCGTGCCCTGTCATGACTTGAGTCAGTATCCCATCTATATGTAGCTTCCTGACTATCCTATACGCCGCCACCGCATCTGGGAAAAACATCTTTGTCACTGAGGCCGTTGTGCCGGTTCTGTATCTGTTGTTCCATTCATCAAGCGTTGCCGAACGAATGCAACGCTTGACGAATGATACAGGACAAAGATCATACTCTGGCTTTTTCTTGCTCGAAATGGCAGCCTCCTTTGCCAGCTGATCCACTCTCTCGTTGCCCTCAATCCCTGCGTGAGCTTTAATCCAGAACAAGTCGACTACCTTGTTCTGGAGAGAAACGGCTGTTAAATTCTCTCTCACTTCCACTGCCAGGGGATGAAGGCAACTGTGGTTTTTCACTGTCATGAGGGCTGCCATTGAGTCACTATAGATGCCAAAGCTTGACGCCGCACTCTTCCGAATTTCCCCAGTTGCCTTGCATATCGCCAAGAGCTCCGCCTGGTAGACCGTGCAGTAGTTTGGTAACGCCAGCTTGAGGGCACGTGTTTCGGCCTCGCTGTTCCACAAGGACAACGCAGCACCGACACGCCCCCCAATTTTGCTACCGTCGGTGAAAATTCTCACCTCCGGTTTGGCGCTGGCGTCGACTTGCTCCCGGCCCACCAGACTTTTGAACTCCAGGTCGATACGCTTGGCGGGGTGCGGAGACCTCAGCGCGGGCTCTGGCCGCTCCATCTCCCTGCCCCCAGCATTGGCAGTGACACTCCCCTCTTGGCCTCATAGAGTGAGGCCATCTCACGAGCTCGGAGATCCAGAGGAAGTATCCCTGCCAACAGAAGTACTGAGTTGAGGGAGACGGTGCGGTACGCCTTGCATATTTTCTGTTAAAAATACAGCACACAAATGTCATTATTTGCGCACCTACATTCAAAATGAACGATTACTCAGCAATGTTTAACGGAAGAATAGAGACATTTAATAGCCTGTTATACTTAGATGCAAGTACTCATAATTTTGCATACTTGTTCGATTCCAACTATTATCTTTCTTATGATTATCAAATGTTTTGGAAAAAAAGTGGATCTGTTAACAATTACGGCATGTCAAATATATTTATGAATCTTAGTTTAATGATAAATGAATTTGTATATTGCGATAATGAAAATATAAACCGCTCAATTGACGTAGGACTTGAAGAGTCGCCACTCAATGGCGCTACAGAACACGCTAAAGAGTTTTTTCTTCTATAATCACATTTATCTTTTGCATCAAAACATAGCTGGGCTTCTCAATAAAGCGGACTTATTAACAATACATATCCAAGAATTGTCACAAAGGAAAATAGATATAGATGTAATCTGTATAACGGAACATTTTGTAATTGCTGGTCACGAAAACTTAATTAACATACCTAACTTTAAGGTAGCGGCGTGTTATGCAAGAAAGACACAAAAGCGTGGAGGTTCCTGTATCCTAATTAGGAATAGCTATAAACATAAGGAATTAAAAGATATATTAAAGTTTTCAGTGACGGGGGTTATAGAGTGTTGCGCGGTAGAACTAACTGAGCAAAAAATTATAATTTTATGCATATATCGTCCACCCAGTATGTCTAACATAAATCTCTTCTATGAAAAGCTGAATTCTCTGCTAGGAACAATGTGTTCCAATTTAAATAAAAAGGTGGTTTTATGTGGGGATTTTAACATAGACATAATTAAAAGAAATAGAGTAACTTTGGACTTTGAAACTTTACTTCTCAGTTATAACCTTAAATTGGAAATACATCAACCAACACGACTATCGAGCAAAACTTGCCTGGATAACATAGCTCATAACTGTAAGCAGAAATGCAATAGTGAGGTAATAGATCTTGCTTTATCGGACCATACAGCTCAATTACTGAAAATTCCAGTAAAGAAAACATGCATTATTAATTCTTGGCGAATACGAAAACGCAACATTACGAAAGAAAATTTAATAAAATTTAAAAATTATTTACAGAGTCTTACTTTCTCAGACGTATTTGGTACCGAAAATGCTAATAAAGCCTATAATAACTTCATCGATATTTTTTGTTTGTTGTACAATCTTTGCTTTCCGATGAAATGGGTTATTGTTAAACCAGACAGAAAGATTAAGTGGATATCTAGAGGTATAAGGATGTGTAGTCGGAAACAAAGAAATTTACTGTGGAAGTACAGATTATATCCTACGCGTAAGAATAAACAAATTTTTAAATTATATTCACAGAAACTTAAAAAAATTATTAGACTCACCCAAAAAGCTCAAAACAACTATATTATAAATATTTCTGAAAATAAGACCAAGGCAGCGTGGCAAGTTATTAATAACACTAAACTCACTAAGGATCCGATTTTGCAAATTAACCGAGATAATACTATTATTAGAGACCCTCAGGAAATTGCTGAATCTTTTAATAATTTCTTTGTAGACCAAGTACAAAACACATCTAACGGAAATACCGAATCAGATAATATTAGTAGTATAGCCAATAACCCTAATTCAATGTTCATGCCGCCAGTAGTTCCGCAAGAGATAGCTAGAGCAATTAGGACATTAAAAAATAAAAAAAGTCATGGCTATGACGGCGTAACAACTTCTGTGGTCAAATTTGTGTCTGATATAATTGCTGCACCTTTAAGTCACATCATGAACATAAGTATTAGCTCAGGTACCTTCCCTAATAGTCTTAAAAAAGTAATCGTAAAACCTCTCCATAAAAAAAATAGCAAAGAAGAGTTAGCTAATTATAGGCCAGTGGCCTTAATTCCAGTGTTCTCCAAAGTATTTGAAAAAATTATATATGAGAATGTTTATAATTTCTTAAATAAAAATAAAATCTTATGTGACGAACAAAAGGGGTTCAGAAAGAATAAAAATATTAGTATGGCAATATATGATCTATTGAATAATGTAATGCCAAGTGTGGACCATAAAATGCCCGTATGCGCCATATATACTGATATGACGAAAGCGTTCGATTACGTAAACCATGACGCTCTTATAAGGAAACTTTACTCGTACGGCATTAGAGGAAATGTCTTAAATCTGATAAAATCATACCTTACTAATCGAAAGCAATGCACAGAATTATCAAGGATATGTGTGAAAACAAAACGAGAACACAAATATCTATCCGACTATAGAGAAGTCAAATATGGTGTACCGCAAGGTAGTGTTCTTGGACCTTTGTTGTTTTTATTATATATTAACGACTTGCCTCGCCAAATTCAACAACCTATGGTATTGTTTGCGGATGATAGTACAGTAATAGTAAAATGCGGCAATATAGAAAGTTACGAAACTGATATTAATAATACATTGAAAAGCATAATAAATTGGCTCAATAGAAATAATCTAGTTATAAACACAAAAAAAACAAAAGTGATGCATTTTCATCAGCGTCTAGAAGCTGAAAATTATAAGGTTGAATATGATGGACAAAAAATAGACTCGACAAATGTTACAAAATTCCTTGGTATTTTAATTGACAATAAATTGTCCTGGAAACCGCATTCAGAGGATGTATGTAATAGGCTAAGCAAGTCAGCGTACGTACTATATAACCTGGCAAAAAAAGTAAGCATTCGCACCGTGCTGGAAGCTTATCATGGTCTAGTTGCATCAGTTTTGAGATTCGGAGTTATATTTTGGGGTAACTGTACTGAGAGGGAGAGAATATTTAAAGCCCAAAAGCGTTGCATTAGATCAATGACTAGTCTTAAAAATACCGACAGTTGTGCACCTGTGTTCAAGTCTCTAAAATTACTCACTTTTCCGTCTTTGTATATATTTGAAGTTGCAATGTTCGTTAGAACAAATATACACTTTTTTACCCGAATGGACGATATTAGAACGCGTCCGGGACCTATTAGATCGCAATACAAAAATCTAATGTTCACAGGTAGGTACAAAACAGCATTATTAAAAAAAAGCTTACTATCAATGGGGCCCTTGATCTATAATAAAATACCTCATGCTCTTAAAGAAGAATCGTTAAGTATATTTAAAAAAAGACTAACATCTCTACTAATAGATAAATGTTACTATTCTATACAAGATTTCTTGAATGACAAGTATTTATAATGTTATTAATTAAATTTTAATTTTATATTGATTTTATTAATTTATTGTTTGATGACATTTTATTATTATTTTATTTCGTTTACCAATTTTTAATTATTTTTTTTGTTTTTGCATGATGTAAGATAGTGTTGTTGTTTTTTTTTTTTTTTTACAATGTTAATGTTAATAATGTTAATTTATAAATTGATCTGTATTTTAAAATTTAATGACATGCTATATAGTATAATAATTTAAATTTTCCTTTTGATACATAGAAAATATATTTAATTGAATTTATGAATAAAAATTGAATAACGCTAATTTATAAATTAATCTGATATTCATGTCTCTTTTGTTTTTAACGTAATAAAAACGATATAAAATAATGTAAATATTTGCATGCCAAATGGTAAAATGTGGCTGAGCTTTTATGTATCATAAGAACTGATGTGTATTACCCATATTTGCAAAATAAAAATTCTATTCTATTCTATTCTATTCTATTCTATTCTATTCTATTCTATTCTATTCTATTCTATTCTATTCTATTCTATTCTATTCTATTCTATTCTGTGCAATCCCGCGCTGCACGACGCCCAGCTGCTTTATAATACCCAGCTTACCTACCGCTGGAGCCCATACACTGGCGGCGTACAGGATAATCGGCTCTATCGTGGCTACGTAGATGATTTTTATAATATCGGGGTTAAGTCCCCAGCTAATCTTCGCTGCCCTGCACAGCTGTTTGTGAACCCCGATCGCCTTTTGGCAGACGTTCCTCACGTGCGTGTTAAAGGTCAACTTGTCGTCGACGGTGACACCCAGGATCTTTATCTCTTTGGCCATGGGTACTTCGACCCCGCCCATGCTTAGTCGTGGGGTGTCGTATTTCAGTTTTCGCGTGATAGTCATCGCGTTGGTTTTTTGCGGAGCAAATTTTAACTTATTATCGACACCCCACGTCCGAACATGTTCGAGGGCGATGTTTGCCTTTCTCTCTATTTCCAATGCTGTGTCACCGTCGAAGACAAGGACCACGTCGTCTGCGAACGCCTGCACGTGGACCTCTTTATTAGTCAGGCTTTTTAGAAGGGGATCCAACAGAAGGTTCCAGAAGTCCGGGCCTCCGATGGAGCCCTGTACGCAGCCTTTGTTAGTGCCTTTGGAGAATTCTTCGCCCGCATACCTAACCCTGACCCTTCTGTCCGTCAAGTAGCTGTCGATGACCCTCCTCAAGTTGAGAGGACACTTTTCCTCAGCCAGCCGGACTCTTATTGCTGGCCACCAGGCGCTGTCGAAAGCTCCCTCTATGTCCAAGGATATCAGGACGACTGTCTTCTTAAGGTCAAGTTTGCCCTTAATGTGCTTTATTAGATCATAGAGGGAGTCCTCGGTGCTCTTCTGGGGCATGAATCCGTACTGGCGAGTACTCATCCTTGGTAGAATATAGAACTTGATTCGAGCCATCAACATCTTCTCGTATATCTTGCCCAAGACCGGAAGGAGGCCTATGGGCCTATATGATTTTGGGGTGGTGTAGTCTCTTTTCCCTGGTTTTTGTAGCACCACCACCGTGGCCTCCTTTCAAGACTTCGGAAAATACCCGAGTTTTAGACATTGGTTCAGAAGCGCCAGGAAGGCATCGGGCTCCCCTCCAATGGCTTGGCTGCATATATCGGCTGTGAGGCCATCTATTCCCGGAGCCTTCTTGGGATTGAAGGATTCGCAGGCAATACGCAACTCAGTCAGCGTGAAGGGTGGATCTTGCGAGTCCTCCTCCTCGTCCTCATTCACCACCTCGGCTTTTGCCCTGATATTTCTGTGATGAATGTTATCGGTACATACGAGGTCTTGTGGGTAAAAAGTCTCCGCGATAAATTTCACGGAGCCTTCTGCGTCAAGCACCTTTCCGTCTTTCATCATAGGCAAGTCCACCCCTCTTTGCGTCGTCCTTCCAATAACCCTGTAGATCCCCTCCCATACACCTTCCCTGTCCTGCTTGGTGCAGAACTCTTTCCAACTCTCGGTTTGAGCTCGAGCTGCCTCTGCCTCATATTCCATCTTTTGTTTTAGGTACTCTTCGACAACCATCGGTCTTCGGACTGGGGCAGCGCATCGCACTCTCCTTTTACAGGTAGCGACTCTCCTCTTCATCTCAGCTAGTTTCTCCGACCACCACGGCATGGTAAGCTTATCTTTGACTTTTTTAATAGGCATTGCTTCGCGGCATGCTTCCTGTATGATTTTAGTAAATTTTTCGGTGGTGATATCTAATAGTTGTGTGTTATTAATTTGTTCTATTGTTGTTTTCTGGAATTTAGAGTCTGTTTTCAATTGGGCGAATTTCGTATGAAATTTTTGCCAATTGGCTTTTTTGGTATTGAAGATGCGCGTGGTTCTTTCTATTTGAACTCCTTTCGCTCTCTCCAGCCTAAAGTCAAAGAGTATGCCATTGTGGTCGGAGCTCGTGAGGCCCTCGTCTACTCTCCAATGCTCCGCCAAACCTAAAATGTTGTCGGAGCATGCGGTTAAGTCGACATAGCTGCTGATGCGCTGACCTCCCCTGATGGTGTCGAAGGTTGGAATTTCCCCTAAATTGAGGATATTCAGCCCGAGCCCGCCGAGAGTTCCACACACATCCTCTCCCCTGCGGTCAACCACCATGCCCCCCCACCAGGTGTTTTTCGCATTGGCGTCCCCTCCAACAAGAAACGGTTTTGAGCCGTTTTCCATACCTATCCGTCTCAGGTGATTTAAGTAAGGTTCCACTGGCTTATCTGGCTCGAAATAAAAGGAGGCGAGTGTGATCTCCCAAGCACCGGTTTGGATTCCCACCACGGCTATGTTTTCCGTGGTGAGTTCCGGGTATTGTATGACTTTTATGCTCTTGTCAAAGACTGCAATTGCAGCTTTGACAATCCCATCTCCAGTACCAGTGTCTTGGAAGATCCGCACTCCCCTCTGGCTTTTCATGTTTCTTGCGCTACCGACATATGGCTCCTGTAGGAGCGCTACAGAAATCCTCCGTTTCTCTGCCTCCAACAACAGCTCGTTGGTCGCTAATTTTTTCCGTTGGAGGTTGGCCTGTGCGAATTTAAGGGCGATTTTTTCCCCTGGTGCACCCTTAGCAGTATGCAGTGGTTGACCGCGCTATTGCATCCCATTTACGGCGGACAGGGCAGTCGGAACTGAAGGCGTTATGCTCTTTGTTCAGCAGGTTCGCTCTTTCACAGTTCCTGCAGACTGCCGTGCCCCCCGCCATCCAGTCTGGGCATTCGGTTTTAAGGTGAGGACCGCCGCAGTGGCTGCACAAGTCCGCTTTCTCTGTACAGTGCTTTCGCCCATGCCCGTAGGCCAGGCAACGAGTGCACTGCATGAGTGGGGTTTGATCTTCGACTCTAACTCTCTGCAGGTCTATATGGACGTATCCCCTTTTAGTCACCCGCCGCCATAACTCCGGGGACGTGCTCAGCACTATATGTACAGAGTGCGGGTTCCTTGTTTTCCTTCTATACCTCACTTCCATTCTGTCTTCCCCATCGCAGAGGCCCCGAAATACCTCCCGATTCTGATTTCTCAGGGCCTTTTGTACGTCTTCATCTGTATTTATTGCTAAGACGTTCCTGAGTACCAGCATTGGGTCCTTGTTTTTCACGGCCTTCACGGTGAGGTTGGTAGTTTGTGATTTTTTCTTATTCTTTCTGAGTATAACTACTTTGTTTTTCGTTTTATGCTTTTATGTTATGTTTGTTTTATTGTTCTTAACTATTCCTTTCTAACCTCTCTTTCACCTGGTCTCTTTCATTTTCTGTTTCAAATCCCATAACAATCTTTCTGTTCTTTGCCTTTCTCACCCTTTCAACCTTCACCCAGCCTTCCTTTGCTTCCACTGCCTTCCTCACCCTTTCCAGTACTTCCTCCCCAGTCTCCGTTTCGACTTTCGAGGTTACTACTACCGAATGCAGCGTGTTTCGTCTTTCCGACGTCCCACCCACGCTCCAGGCCGCAGCCACCTTTGCGTATGAGGGTGTTACGGTCTGCGACTTTTGCTCCTCCAGAGCTGTTTTTAACTCCTCCATGCGCCTGGTATTCTCCTCCAGTAATTTGGAGTGCGCCTCGATTTTGTTTATGAGGAGAGCCGCCTCTTCGGTAGTTTCTCCCGTGTCCTCCCTCCGCGTGTTATCACGGGGGGGAGACCCAGGTTCCTCTACAGCCAAGTGGTCAGGTTTTTGTTTAAGAGCATCCATCTCCACTGCTGCCTCTTTAATAAGTCTGTACATAGATTCAACAGCCAGAGTGATACCTGCCTTTATTTCTGACTTCAGGTTACGCGATTCCCCCAGTTGGGTTTTCGCTCTCTGAAGCCAGGTCCGGCCCTCGGTCACTCTGTCTGCTGAGGCAGTCGGCTTTTGTGGACAGCCCGAGGTCTCAATAGAGCTACGCCGCTTCGTGTCCTTGCCAGTTTTTGGCAGTGTGACCTTAAGCGCTGCTCTCGGGAGAGCCGCTGGGATCTGCACTTGTTTTTTTGGCGACAAAGTGAATGTGGTCGATGCTGATGCCCTTGGGTCCCTAACTTTACTACTTTCCCACTCCCCAATGCTCTTCCGAACATTTGGAGTAGGTGTCGTTTTGGGAGATGGTCCTGCCTTCTCTTTGTCGACTGGGGATTTGGTCTCTGGCACCGCTTGTTTGCGGGGTGTGTGTGCAAGAAACATGGCGTCTTGTCAAAAGGTAGATCGTCTTACGTTAGAAAGTAAATGAAGTCCCTGTATATGGGGGACAGTCAGATTCTAAATAAAGTTATTAAAATAAGTAGTAGATATTACACTGTCCTTGTAAAAGAGGAACAGTGAGTGGTCGAAAATTATATTGCTATCCCTGTAAAAAGGGGATGCCGTCCAATGTCCGTAAGATAACCGTAATCGGTAAGTATGCAAGCCCTATTTTATAAAATGCAGTCACTAAGGTTAGACTTTATACTAAATGTGAGTCCCCAATGCTGGGAGCACTTGTTCAATGGGGTTTTTCACGTGTCACGGGCTGCTTTAATTTAACATTTATGAGGCAAGTGCCTAAATGCTGATTAATTTTTCTCAGTCTCTATGTAGAGCCAAACTCTACACCCGGAAAGAGAGCCCTCCCCGAGCCCTTCCAAAAGACCCCAAACTCGGCGGGTCTACTGCAAAGGGTTCCGGAGTTATGGCTGTTTAAAATTTTGGGTTAACTGCCTAAGGTGGCGCCCAAAATTAGGTTAACCGCGTTTTCTCCGGAACCGTTCGGCCGAATACCGTCGTTCTTGGGTTCTCCGGACTTGGCTCAACGAGTTCTAATAGGGTGGGTTTCAGGCTGAAAAACTTCTTCAGCAGGGATCTTAATAAAACCACCTCAGGCAAAGAGAGCAGAGCCTGCCAGTGTTCCCAAAGAAAACCGGGATCCTCTACGACCACCGGTTCAGGAGTTATCCGTGCCTGAAATTTTGTTTGACAGTTCTAGTGCTGTCAAAGTCCACTTTTGACCCCGTATAACTCCCTTTCCCACGGCCGCAAAATACCCGTGTTTGGGCTTGTTAGACTTGGCTCAACCCGTCCCGCCACGCAAGATGGTTTCCGGGGTCCTGAAAATTTTCAGCACCAAATCGCCTGAAAACAAGTCAATCTGGTAGAAATTGACTCTCCGGCCCCCAATCCGCAAACCGCAACTCTCCACGACGACCAGAACCGGAGCTATGTCCAGTCAAAACTTTTCAAAATGGCCGCCCAACTGTCAGATGCCAACTTTGAGTGGCTATATCTCCGCGACCGCTCGCCGGAGAGAGACGCGGCTTCGATCTCTGTGAGTCCCCTGACCTTGTCTAACTGCTGGGGGCTGTTTCAGCGCTGAAAACTTTCAGGTCCCAAAAACGCCTGAAAACCTGAAAATTATCTTCGCCGCAATACCCTTGTGACAACTGTGAAAATCCGGTACTTCTACGCTTCCCGGTTTAGGAGTTACGGAGTTTCAAAAATGTTAACCTAAATCTAAAAATGGCCGAAATCGAGCTTATTTCGCGTAGATCCAAGGCTAATTGTCCTAGGAAGTCGAGATTTCGGTTATAAGAAATGATTACAACTAGTTGAGCCTGTCTATGGTGTAAAAATTGATAAAAAATATGTATTTCCCAATAAATTCAATAAAATTCTTTAAAATTCCGTATCTCCGAAACCAAATTACTTAAAATTCTAGAAAAATATGCATTAAATTACTAAAATAGGGCCTTATAGGAGGATAAAATTAAATTATTAAAAAACATAAAAATAAAATGGTTTTTTGAGAAAAAACCGATTTTGCCAATTAAATTTGAAAATCTCGGTAACCAGCTACAATAAAAATAATAAATAAATGAATTCAGGTAAAGGACTCTAGCGCGCAGCTAGTTCCTGTAAAAAAAGAATGGGTAAGCGCTGTGGATCTCGAGATTTTCTAGGTCAGATTTCCAATTTTCTAAAGTAAATAACTAAAAAACTATTAGACATAAAAATTTTCTTAGGGTACCAGGGGTCTTCTCCGCTGCCGAGGCAGGAACCTGCGAAGAAACGGCGTCTCTGCTGCGGCTCTTTCTGCTACCTCGTGCACACGTGGTTTTCAATTTTTCTCAATTTTCTCCCTGATTCCGATCCGGATAACTCCGGAAAAATCTTGGCTTGTAGGTCTGTCCCGTCCGCAACAAATGGTGAAATAAAAAATGGGGGTCACCGCTTTAGATTCCACGGTGAAGACGTTTATATGGTTCAGCACTTAGGAAAATATAACCTATTTGTGGTTTTTCCCTTTTTCCCACTTTCCACTGCAATCCAAATGCACCAATTTCACTGCGTGACGTGATCCGTCTCTGTTCGCGTCGATTGAAACTTATTTCATTAAAATCGGACAACTTTTGACCACTTTTTCGATTTTTTTTGTACGGAGCGTTACAAAAACGATGCGTTCTCGAGCGCGGTTGGACTCAGACTGGGTTAGGTTAGGTTAGGTTAGGTTAGGTTAGGTTAGGTTAGGTTAGGTTAGGTTAGGTTAGGTTAGGTTTTTTTTTTTTTTTTTTTTTTTTTTTTTATGCTTCTACCTCCGACATGTATCGGAGCCTATGCTAGCTACTTTAATTTTCATTCATTCCAGTTCTCGCATGTATGCCTCTCGTACTTTCATTCCTCATACTGTATCTTTCTTGCATTCATCATCTCTTGTTCCTTTATGGGTGGGATTCCCAACTATAGCTATATATTCTCTAATCTTACTAAATAGATTTCCATTTTTATTTATTGGGTATTATTAAGGGAGTGGTAAACTGTTTTTTTTTATTACATTTTACATTTTTTGCTTCCTTAAATTCCACAGTTTCTTTTACAATTTTATCTTATTTTTCACATATACTATATATTTCTAATTTTATTTTCTTGTATGTTATACATATAAATATTTCCATATACAAATGGATAGGACAGAAGGGAAACGGGAAGACAATTTTATTTCACTATTTGCTTAATCTAGGCTTAAATTCTAACAGTTCTTCTAGCACACATTATTTAACCTTTACAAAAAACGGAAGACCTTGATACAATCTTAATTATAATTATTCTAGACTTATTCTAATTTAAAAACTTATAATTATTTATTCAGTCCTATCTTACATTTATCTATTAAACAACTTTTATGGCTATGCTAAACTTAATATACTATACTATATTATGATAGCATATTTACTTATGCAGTTTTGTTTCTTGCAATTACTATTTGAGCGATATATTTGCTGTAATCTAGGAAAATCTCTCTATTTTTACTTTTTATAATATCTTTCAGATTATTGCGTGTTATTTTTGTATTTAACGCATGCTCGGCGTTGAAGCGGTGCCTGTCAAATTGAGGGCAGTCGAATAGTATGTGCGGGACCGTTTCACTTACATCTGGATCGCAGATACACGATGGACTCCCCTTGAGCTTGAAACGGTTCAAGTACTCGGAGAATCCACCGTGCCCCGTCATAATTTGCGTGTTTATGCTGCTTGTTCCTATCTTTCGGATTATCCCATGGGCTGTCCGGACATCTGGGAAAAATAATTTCGTAACAGATGCCGTGTCACCAGTTACGTATCTAAGGTTCCATTCGTCAAGCGTCGCCATACGTATGCTCCGCTTGACGTATGAGACCGGACACTGGTCGTAATCTGGTTTTCTTTTGGGATTTTCAGCGGCCTCCTTTGCTAACTGGTCGGCTCTTTCATTCCCCTGTAGCCCCACATAAGCTTTAATCCAGAACAAGGTTACAACCTTGTTCTGGCGGGATGCAGATCTAATGTTATCCCTAGCTTCTACAGCAAGAGGGTGGCGTGAACCGGGATTTGCTAATGTTTGTAGAGCCGCCATTGAGTTGCTGAAAATTCCAAAGGAAGACGCTTTAAGCTTGGTTACTTCCTTTGTTGCCCTTGCAATTGCCAGGAGTTCAGCCTGGTAAACCGTGCAGTAATTTGATAGGGCAAGTTTGAGGGCTTTGGTCTCAGCCTCACCATTCCATATGGACAGTGAGGCGCCGACCCCTCCTCCGATCTTGCTTCCGTCCGTAAAAATGCGGATGTCAAAACTGCACCTGTCTAGCTGTTCTTGGTTTACCAGGCTGTCGAACTTAAGGATGTCCCGTGCTGCAGGATGAGGGTCATCTGTTGCAGCGGCCATTTGCTCGACCTCCCTGTCCCCCAGTAATGTTTGGGGCACTCCCCTCTTGGCTTCATATAGACATCCCCTCACGAACTCTAATGTCGAGGGGGAGTAATCCAGACAGCACAAGTGCCGAGTTCAGGGAGACCGTGCGATATGCCTTGCACATCTTTTGAGCGACTCCACGCTGAACGGCCCCAAGTTGTCTTCTGATGCCCAACTTTTCAGCTGCCGGCGCCCAAACGCTTGCAGCGTATAAAGTATTATGGGCTCTATTACCGCCACATACATCGTCAGTAGGTTAGGTTAGGTTAGGTTAGGTTAGGTTAGGTTTTTTTTTTTTTTTTTGTGTATCTATTCTACCGCAGACATGATGGTCCGCGCCATTTTTTACAGTGTTCTTTGTTTATGAAAGTTTAACAATGGCATTTTGTCGTGCCCTCGTCTTAACATTTACTTAAAAACTAAGCTTAAAAACTACGCGAGTCCACCTCAGACTCATATATATTTTTTTTTTTAGTTTTTTTTTTTTTAGTTTTTTTTTTTTTTTTTTTTTGTTGTCTTTTTTTTTGTTTAAATTAGTTAAGTTAGTAACTTATTTATACAAATTACTTTTACTTATACTACAATAAAACTTAGACACATCAATATATCAAATCTATAGACATATCACACCGTCAATCCAACACATCCACGAAACGAAACTCAACGCCATTTGTTTGCTGACCGCTAACTTTACAGGTTTTTTCACAAACAGTTTCCTTGAAGAATCCCGCCCAGCGACGGTATTGGATTAAAGGTGCGATATGCAAGGTATTAAAATATACTTATTACAATGGTTAAATTGTTTCAAAATATACTTATGTATTTACACACAGTTATCTTGCTACATGTTACATTATGATTATATATATATATATATATATATATATATTTTACGACTATGGATTTAGGGTTGGTGGGTAGAGTTTGGGTATTGGGCTCTTGTTGATCTGCCACCTAGAGTCTTCACTAACTCCATCAAAGCTTCCACGACTGCGGTGTCTCGATGCTGCATGGCCGTCTTAAGGTTGTATTCGACGACCACTTTAGAAGGCGCATCCATCGCTTTACGGGCGAAACGGCCCGTGGCATCGTCGGCGTCGTCGGTGTAGTACACACAGCTGACCGTGTGTCTCGACACTGCAACAACTGCATAGACTGTGCAGTACGCGGACAGACTAAGCTTGAGATTCCGGACTTCGGTCTCGCTATTCCACAAGGATAGCGCAGCTCCGACCTTCCCCTCAATCTTACTGCCGTCGGTGAAGATTCGCACCTGCTGCACATTGTACCTGTCGACAAGGCTTTGGTCTACCAGTTGGATAATTTCCAAGGCCATATGTTCTGCCGGGTGAGGAGTTTCTGCAAACCTTACCGGACGCTCTGTTTCTCTATCTCTTAACTCTTGCGGGGGCGACCCTCTCTTTGCCTCGTACAATGCGGCTGCTTCTTGTACCCTGAGGTCGAGAGGTAGTATCCCCGCCAAAACCAGAGCCGAGTTTAGGGAGACAGTTCGGTAAGATTTGCAGAGCTTCTGAGCGAAACCTCTCTGAACCGTATCGAGCAACTTACGAACCCCGATCTTCCTGGCTGCGGGCGCCCACACAGCAGACGCGTATAAGATTATAGGCTCTATAGTAGCCGTGTAAATTATCCGAATGACGTCAGTGTGCAATCCCCAGTCTACCTTAGCAGCCTTGGATAGCTGTTTATAGATATCCAAGGCTTTCCGGCACTGTAACGCTACGTGCGTGTTGAAGGTCAGTCGGTCGTCGATAGTCAGTCCTAAAATCTTGACCTCCCGTGACATACCAACGCTGACCCCCCCCATGCTCAGCTGTGGGGTGTCATACTTGAGTTTTTTGGTTAAAACCATTGCGCAAGTTTTATGCGGCGCAAACTTCAACTTATTTCTGACACCCCACTGCTGAACGTAGGCGAGCGCTGCGTTCGCACGCCTCGAGACGTCAAGACCAGTGTCTCCGTCGAAAACCATGACGCCGTCATCCGCGAAGGCCTGCACATACACGCCCATCTTCTCCAATTCTCGCAGCAGAGGATCCAGTAGAAGGTCCCATAGGATGGGACCACCGATTGACCCCTGCACGCAACCTTTGTTGGTGCTCCTCGTGCATTCTTCCCCGGCGTATCTTACACTGACTATTCTGCAGTCGAGATAGCTGTCCAGTAGCCTCCTGATGTTAACCGGACACTTTTCCTCAGCCAGACGGTTTCGGATAGTCGGCCACCAGGCGCTGTCGAAGGCCCCCTCTATATCCAATGACACTAGGGTAACTAGCTTTTTCTGCTTAATCAGACCCTCGATTCGGTGTATTAGAGTATAGAGGGCGTCCTCGGTGCTCTTCTGGGGCATGAAACCAAACTGACGAGTACTAATCTTCGGTACAATATGCCATTTAATCCTTGCTACTGTCATCTTCTCCAGGACCTTCCCCAAAACCGGCAACAGACCAATAGGCCTGTAAGCTTTGGGGTTCGTGTAATCGTCCTTGCCCGGTTTTCTCAGGACTACCACGGTTGCCTGCTTCCAGATGTCCGGAAAGTGACCTATCTCTAGGCACTTGTTGAATAGGGCAAGGGATGCGTCCAGGTCCTGGTAGAGAGCTCTGCTGCAGATATCTGCTGTGAAGCCATCCGCTCCCGGGGCCTTCTTGGGATTGAAACTGCCCGCCGCGGTCTTAAGCTCTAGCAGTGTAAACGGAGGATCATGAATTTCATCATGTTGCCACTCGTTTACCCGCTTTGCCGCTTCTCTAGCGCGGCGATGGTCTTCATTGTCAGTTTCCTCCAGGTCTTGTGGGTAGAACGTCTCCGCAAGTAAGATCGCCGACTCTCTTGGGTTCAGAAATGCACCATCTTTGGTTAGGGTCAAGTCTTCCTGTCTCCTGGTGGTCCTTCGTATGACTCGGTATATACCGTCCCACACACCCTCCTTGTCCTGTCTTCTACAGAACTCCTTCCAACTTTCTATTTGGGCTTTCTTGGCTTGGCACTCATATTCTTCTTTCTTTTTCAGGTACTCAGTTACCACTATTTCTTTGCGGTATGGTGCCGCGTTCTTGATCTTTCGCCTGAAGGTAGTGGCAACTTTCTTCAGCCTTGCGAGCTCATCATTCCACCATGGGACCTCGAGTACTTCTGTACTCTTCTTGATAGGCATGCTGGTTTTGCATGCTTCGGTAATAGACTCTGTAAATTTTATTATAGTCTCTTCTAAGTCCGATTTCGTGTTGATGCTTACAATTGACTCTTTATTGAAATTATTAATTAATTTTTGTTCCGAAAGAGTGTTATTAAATAGATCCCATTTTGCCTTCTTGGTGTTGTAAAGCCTTGTGGTTCTCTGTACCCTGAGGCCTCTACTCTTGCGGAGTTTAATATCGAGTAGGATGGCATTGTGGTCCGAGCTCGTCATCTCCTGGTCTACCCTCCAGTTGTCTACCAATTCCAGTAGATCTTCTGAACAGGCTGTTATGTCTACGAAACTGGAGTACGCCCTGTTACCTCTCACGGTATCGAACGTTGGCGTATCACCTCTATTGAGTACCTGTAGACCAGACTCTTCCAGGGTACCGGACATCTCAACTCCCCTGTGGTCTTCTATGGTGCTTCCCCACCAGCTACTCTTGGCGTTACTATCGCCTCCAATGAGCAGTCCTCTTGAGCCCAGCTCCTCTCTGATGTTTCTGATCTGATCCAGGTATGGCCCTATGGGTTGGTCTGGCTCGAAGTAGAAAGACACCACTGCGATTTCCCAAGTGGAGGTTCGGATCCTCACTACAACGATATTGTTGGTCGTGAGTTTCGGGCACTGGATGACGTCAAGACTGTCGTCGAAGACGACAATAGCCGCCTTCACAGTCCCATCTCCTACTGCTGCACACTGGAAGACTCTCGCCCCACGATAATCCTTCATCCTCCTCACCCCGCCCACGTACGGCTCCTGGATCAGAGCAAATGCGAGTTTTCGCTTACTGGCCTCTATGACGAGTTCCGTGGTCGCCAGCTCTTTCCTCTGGAGGTTCGCCTGGGCTACTGCATATTTACTGGTGGGGCTGCCTGCCCCGGAGCGACTTGTGACCACCTTAGCAATATGCAACTTTTGCTCTGGCTAGGGCTTCCCACCTCCTACGTACCGGGCATTCAGAGCTAAAAGCATTATGCTGTGCGTTTTCTAATTTGGCGGCCATACAGTTGCAGCAAGTCGGCGGTGCTGCTGCTAGATAGTCAGCACACTGCGCTCTCATGTGCGGGCCACCGCAATGGCTACACTTTGGGAGGGCGTCCTTGCAGAACCGCCTGCCGTGTCCATACGCTAAGCACATGGAACACTGCACAAGCGGGGACTGGTCTGCAACCTGAATTCTCTGCATATCTATATGCACAAACTCCCTATCCATTATGCGATTATAGATTTGTGGGGACACCCTCAGCGCAATGTGGTTCGTGAGTGGGTTCCTAGCCCGTTTTCTAAATCTGACTTCAACTCGGTCGTCCTTCTTGTCGAAGCCGCGAAACACCTCCACATTCTGGTTTCTCAAGGCTACAAGGACATCTTCGTTAGTGTTATATGATAATACGTCCTTGAGAACCAGCATGGGATCCTGGTTCTTCATGTCCTCGACAACAAGTCCACCGTCCGCACTCTCAAGTCGCTCCTTTACTTTCCTCCTTTCTTCCTCCGTTCTGCATCCTATTAAGACCTTCTTATCCTTCACTTTCCTCACCCTCTCCACCGTTACCCAGCCGTCCTTTGCGTTCACCGCTTTTCTCACTTCGTTCATCACCTGGTCGCTAGTGTGGCTGTCATCTTTGGATGTGATCACGACTGAGTGTAAAGAGCTCTTGTCGGACACGTACCTCCTAGATGGAGCCGCTGCCACACTCGCGTATGAGACGGTTTGTGAGGTTGCTTGTGACGCGACGACTTCCCTTAGCTTTTCTAATTCGTCTGTTGTTTTGTCAATTTTTGCGCTTTGTTCCCTTATCATATTTATTAATTCTTCCCCCTCCTTTCCTGATATTATTTCCTTTTCTCCCCTTTCCCCCGACTGTATATTTTTATCCCCTTTTCCTTGTACACTACTGGTTGGTATTTTATTTACAGCCTCTGCTGTGCTGTCTTTAACGAGCTGGTAGAGTTGTTCCACTGCCAGAGTGATGCCCGCCTTTAAATCTGACTTCAAATTCCGCGATTCACTCAAATGAGTCTTCGCCCTCTGAAGCCAGATCCGGGCCTCTTTCACTCTGTCAGTAGATACTCCTGGAACCAGCTTTGGTGACCCGCCCAAGGCCTCCACGGGTCCTCCGCGCTTTGCCATCTTGTCTATGGACGAGATGGCTTTACGTGCTGTATTGGTCATCGGTGCCTGTAACAGCTTCTTTGGTGAGACTGTTGCAGTGGCAGAGGTTGAGGGAGCTGCTTTTCCGTAGCTTTTGCTGCTCTCCCACTCTCCAATGCTCTTGCGAACGTTGTGAGCTTGCGTCAGATGTTTTGGAGAAGGTCCTGCCTTTTCCGTATCAGTTGGAGAGTTGGACTTTGAGTCCGTAGCAGTCATCTTGCGGGGTGTATGTGTAATTGGCATGTCACCAATGTCGTCGGTAGGTAGGTAAGTCAGTCAATAAAATAGTAATTCTACTAGCCCTGTAAAGGGGGGTAGTAAACAGTCTTAGTCGGTTGGTGAATATCAAGCTCCAGGTGTGCTGCTGGTGGTCTTGACTATGCAATAAAACTGCTTGATTCGATTATTTTACAAGACTGTATTTACTTAGGTATGCGTAATAACAAATATTGGGACAACCGATACAATATGTGCGTGCGCGCAAGGTGTCGGCGAGCGAGTGAGAGGAGAGGGGACGTCCGCGGCTGCGATGTGGTGTGTGGCCCGATGTGACGTCAGGAACATATTCCCCGCGTTGAAGATTTCTTCAAGATAATGCTGAAGAGACAGGAAGCGGGCATATGTTGTTGTATGCACGTGTTATAACGCCCTTCTTCGTCAGAATGTCGGCGACTCGAGAATGCCCGTCAGAGCCAGTCTTCACTGCAACCACTCTGCCCAACAACCACAGAAGAGGAGGAAGATTGGTATTTTTGACTAAGACCATGGTGCCTGTTTTAAGCTGTTGCCCAGCCGTCTGCCATTTGGTTTTCTGCTGCAGGAGAGACACATACTCATTAGAAAAGCGCTGCCAGAAATGTTGCCGTAGTTTTTCGACACGGTCGAAACGCTGTAGCCGCTGGATGTTGACGTCGGTGATCTGAGGACGAGGGATTGACGTGAGCGATCGTCCGATGAGGAAGTGTGAAGGAGAAAGATAAGAAAGATCTGATGGATCAGTGGATAGAGGTGTTAAAGGTCTGGAATTTAAAATAGCCTCTATCTGAACCAGACATGTTGAGAGCTCTTCATATGTTAAATGAGTTAGGCTCATAACTCTACGTAATAAGTGTTTGGTGGACTTTACTGCACTTTCCCAAATCCCACCAAAGTGTGGGCTGTAGGGAGGTATAAATTTAAATTCAATGTCTTTGCCTGCAAGATCTGACTCTATGTTACTAGACGAAACCTTTAAGAAGCGTGAAAGCTCATTGAAAGCTCCCACAAACGTAGTGCCATTGTCGGAGTACACGCGTTGAGGCTTGCCCCGACGACTAATAAATCGGCTGAAGGCCGCAAGAAAAGCTTCCTTGGTGAGGTCGGAAACTAGCTCCAGATGAACGGCTCTGACTGCAAAGCACACAAAAACACAAATGTAAGATTTTATCAGTTTACATCCTCTACCTCTACGGTCGGCTATCAGCACTGGCCCGGCATAATCAAGCCCTGTGTTCAAAAAGGGGTACTCTAGGTTGGTCCTATCGCTTGGTAGGTTGCCCATGATGACCTGAATAGGCTGAGCTTTGAAGCGAGTGCAGCGAACGCAGTTACGCACTACATGCTTAGCTAGGTTTCTGCCTGCTAAAGGCCAGTAGGTGAGTCTAATGTGCGCTAAAAGTAATTGTGGCCCAGCGTGAAAGAGTGTTTTGTGCTCTCTTTCGAAGATGATTTTTGTTAAGTGATGTTTGCTACATAAAAGAATAGGATGCTTAACATTGTAACTATAGTTGGAATTGTTGAGACGTCCACCTACGCGTATTAAGTTGTCTGAATCAATGAAAGGAGAAAGACTTATTAACCGATTTTTTTTATGTAAGGCCTGATTAGTTTTAAGACATGAATATTCCTCAGGAAACATTTCTTGTTGAGAAATCTGTAATATGAGATTCTGTGATGATTTTAATTCTGAAACTGTTAAGTAAGATGATTTTTTATTATTCTGTTTTTGACAATTGTTGATAAATCTTTGTATATAGGCAACGATTCTTATCAGTGATGTAAATGATGATTTTTTATGAATTAAATTCGAAAATATGTTGTTATAATTTTGTTTATGTGTGTCAGTAGTTGTATGTAAAGATGTTTCTGGTAAAGAGTGATTTTGTGTATTAGGTGATTTAGGAAATTTGATTTCTTTGTGATTTAGAAAATCAGGACCCGACCACCAAAGAGTAGACGAGCTGATGCAATCAGCCTTCACCCCCCGAGATGTGAGATCAGCGGGATTACTCTTTGAAGGCACATAGCTCCACGTCTGTCCAGTCGTTGCTTCTTGGATTTCACTCACTCTATTGCGGACGAATTGTTCTAGCTGACTTGGCAATGTAGACAGCCATCCAAGCACAATCGTCGAGTCACACCAAAAGAAACAGTGATTAAACTCTAGAGTAAATGATTTACGTACCTTCAGAAATAGTCTTGTGCCCAGTAAGGCACCACACAACTCCAGCCTTGGTATAGTTGTGGGCTTTATAGGGGCGACCTTATTTTTGGAAGCTAAAAGGCGAGTCCAAACTGTTCCGTCGACTGCTACGGTTCTGACATAAATACACGCACCATAGGCGCGTTCAGAAGCGTCTGTGAAAGTATGTAGCTCCACCAAACAAGCATTACTACAAGATACCCAACGAGGAATGTGAACTGAGTTAAGAGCTGGAAGTGACTGTGTGAACTCAAGGAATTGTGATTTTATTTCTGTTGGTACTTCATCATCCCAGTTACATTTAAGTATCCACAGCTGCTGGAGCATAAGTTTAGCCTGAACTATACATGGCCCAACGAGGCCGATTGGATCAAATACCTGACTTATTAAGGATAAAATATTACGCTTTGTAATTTTGGTAATAGGTTTTAAATCTATAGAAAAGAATAATGTGTCTGTTTTACAATCCCAGTGTAGCCCAAGTGTTTTGCTAGGTGTGTCATTTAGATTTAATTTTTTATCTTGATGTTCTGGTTTTATATTAGTGACGGCCTCTAATATCTTTGGACTATTTGATTGCCACTTTCTAAGGTGAAACTTGGCTGACTCGAGAGTATTTACTACCCCATGACATAAATTTATGACTGACTCAATCGAGTCGCCACCACTCAAATAGTCGTCTACGTAAAAATCACGTCTGATTGACTGACTAACCTCTGGGTCTGAACATTGATCTGCAAGTGAAATTAGGCATTTTGTGGCCAAATACGGGGCTGAAGCTGTACCATATGTCACTGTATTCAGTGCATAGGTCTTTAAAGGGTCTGAGGAGTTGAATCTGAAAACAATTTGTTGTAACGGGCGCTGAGACGGTTCAACTAAAATAGCTCTGTACATTTTTTCAATGTCACCTGTTACAACGAATTTGTGTTGCCTGTATCTCAAGAGAATGGAAAGCAGATCCTCCTGTACGGTTGGACCTACCATTTGAATATCATTGAAGGACTTGCCCGAGGTGCTAGAGGCCGAAGCATCGTAAACTACGCGAAGTTTTGTGGTAGAACTTGACTCGCGCACAACACCATGATGAGGCATGAAATAATTAATTTCTGAATTATTCGTTTTTGAATATTCGGTCATGTGATGAAGATCAATATATTCTTGCATGAATTGCGTGTATCTGGTTTTGAATGTGGAGTCTCGCTCAAATCTTCGCTCTAGGGAGAGAAAACGACGCTTGGCCATTGCGTAAGAATCACCTAAGCACTCGAGCGAGTCCTTCAATGGTATGGTGACAATGAATTGACCATGCGTATCTCGTCGTGTGGTCTCCTGAAATAGTTTCTCACAGGCCTGTTCTTCTGAAGAGTAACAGTTGGCAGACGACACTGTATCAAGTTCCCAAAAGCGAGTCAGCTGATCTGACTCCTCATGTGATAAAAAGTGACAAACAGAAGGTTGCGTGCGAAGACGAGACCGACTGACGCGACCCGAAATAAGCCAACCTAATTTGGATGATTGTAATCTAGGCTGATTATTGCCTAAATTAATAGTCTCGGAACCTAAGACGTCCCAGAATACCTCAGCACCGACTAGAATGTCGATAGCAGTAGGCACATTGAATGTTGGGTCTGCTAATTGAATACCTGGCGGGACGGTAATATACCTTTTGTCTACATAAGAGCCAGGCAGCGATTGTGTGATTTTCGGTATAACAAAACAGCTTACCCTCGCCTGATAGCTACCATCATAAGACCGCAAATTAAGACTGCAGCTTTCTGAGGTACTAGAAGCTTGACCATTTATACCTGAGACGATGGAGCTAGTGCTGCGTTTTACCAGGCCGAGCTTCCCACAGAGCTCTTCAGTGATGAAGTTGGAGGTGCTGCCGTTGTCCAACAGTAGTCTGGCAGTATGAAGCTCTCCATTGACGTCTGCCACCTTTGCCAAGGCTGTGGAAAGCAAAATGTGACTTCGATTACTTTCTGTGGGTAATGTGACGTTTGTAGATAAAACTATGTTTTCCCTTGTCTGTTTTTCTATTGATTCCCTATGCAAGAGGGTGTTGTGTCTGGTCTTGCAATATTTGCAATGCGAGAGACTGCAACGCTTCTCGGTATGACCAGGTCGAAGGCAGTTCATACAAACATTGCTTTCTGATGCTTTTTTAATGCGTGCTTCTATGTCAAGTTTTCTGAAAGGCTGACAACTGAATAAAAAGTGATTCTCAGAACACATAGGGCACTTAACATTGTCTGAATTGTTATTGTTTTTTGTTTTTGTTGTTGTAAGGAAGTTTTTAGTTTTGTTGTGTTCGTTAGTGTTTTTCGTTGTTGTGTTTTTATTATAATTTAAGGATTCAAGTAAATCTGCTCTGTTTGTTAAAAATTTTATGTAATCTTTTAAATTTGGAAAGGAATCTAAGTTATTTTTATATTCTTCCCACTCCCTTCGTGTGACCTTGTCAAGTTTTTCTGACATCATGTATATTATGAGGGTTTCCCCTAGACCCCCTTGCTCAGAAGGCTGTCCTAATGTGGATAAGGCACGAAGATTTTTATTTGTGACGTCGATCATGTTCCGTAAATATTTACAAGATTCATGTTGAATTTGTTCAAAATTAAATAAGGCCTGCACGTGATTATTAATAAGTAGTCTTTCATTGTCATACCTTTCGGATAATAACTGCCAAGCTGTACCATAGTTATCCGCTTTGAAATCTATGCTTTTTATCACCAATGACGCGCTGCTGGTTAAAGCAGCACGCAAGTAATGAAATTTGTTAATATCTTGTATGCTGTCATTATTATGAATAAGGGAAAGATACGTATCTCGGAATTCAAGCCAGTGCTGATAGTCCCCGTCGAAGTGAGGCAAGTCTATCTTAGGCAGCCGAACAAAGTCGTGCCTGCAGCCAGAGCCGTGGCGCGGGAGTTCATCGACGGAGTTGGCAGACACGAGCGCGGGCGAGGAGGCGCGCGCGGTGGTGAGATCGCCCCCGCGCGGGCCACCAGCGCGTGGTACTGCGACTCGAACTGCTCCCTCTCTTGGTACATTTCATCCGCATCCTCCGACAACAGCTCCAACTCTGTCTGTAACACGTCGAATTCCTTATATAGGGTTTCCATTGAGCTAAGACGGTTTTTTAATTCCGTTGTTTGAAAATTATCTAAATCAATTCCCGTGCTAGGTAATAATCTTAAAAAGTTGCTAAAATGCGTAAGCTTTGCTTTGTAGCTACCTCGCCTCTTTACGAGTTCCCTTAATTTTGCATCAGACATAATGAGAAGGTGTAGGTAGGCAGTATAGGCAAAGCAAAAAAAAAAATGGCAAAGTCAGTAGTGCAAGCAAAGACAAATAAATCAATATAATTTAGTTTCAATTATAATATCAAATGTGTAAATAGCTGACCAAGCCTAAGGTAAAATCAGCTGATATTGCTAACGAGCCCGGTGAGTCACCGGTGCAATAAGTACAATATCGAAAGAAGTAAAAAAATACACTAATGATGTTGTTTACGCGTTAAGCAAACACTTGCGGTTAGCGAGCGAAGGAAGGTTTTTACAATATAAGTGAAGTTATGCAAAATGAAGATGATCTGACTATAGAAATTTTCACTGAATAAGTAAGCTATAAATAAAGAGATCAACATGAGCCTGATCCGTATAGTACTATTTCAAATTTCCTGGATTAAAAAGGCAAAAAGAAAAGAAAGTAGAAAGGGATTATGGAACGGACTCACTCAGTACACTATCCCACTGGGTAGACTGTCCTTCAAGTGTCCTCTACGGCATAGGCGAGTACGCTGTACGGACTGCCAGTCCAAAGTCCACGGGAGGTGCGTGCGTAGCACAAAATCGGCGATCTTCCCTAGCTCGAAGGACCATATGGTGAATATCAAGCTCCAGGTGTGCTGCTGGTGGTCTTGACTATGCAATAAAACTGCTTGATTCGATTATTTTACAAGACTGTATTTACTTAGGTATGCGTAATAACAAATATTGGGACAACCGATACAATATGTGCGTGCGCGCAAGGTGTCGGCGAGCGAGTGAGAGGAGAGGGGACGTCCGCGGCTGCGATGTGGTGTGTGGCCCGATGTGACGTCAGGAACACGGTAAAAATGTAAATATTTTGTATGCTATCCCTGTAAAGAGGAGATAGTAAAATAAAATAGTAAAATAAATGTAATAATATAAATATTGTGTTAGTGTCAGTTGTCAGTGTTAAGTTATCAGTCGTCAGAGTTGCACACAGACGTCACTCGCTGTCCCCTATAAAGGGTAAATAAACCTAAATCCAATCAGCAGGTGTAACCTGTATTGTACGATGTCAACCAACACACAACAATAATATACAGTTTCTCTTAAGGCGACTGTTGTGCGCGTACTATTATAGTCAAAGTTGAAACATTAACAATAAAAAATAAATAAATAAAACAGGGTTAAACGCTGATGCTGATGAAAAATCTTAACTAATTTTGGCTCTGCTCTATGTAGAGCCTGGCTGTCAAAAACCTGTTTAGTGGCACGAGAGGGTTCCACTCTGTCCAATTCAGTCGAAAAAATGTTACTCTACCACTTTTCTATCTTTGCTCTATGTAGAGGTGTCTCCTCTCACACCTCTACCACTGATAGCCCTTGCCTAATCAGTGACTTCAGTCGAAATCCCGTCCCGCCAGGACGTCTGGGAGTGGAGATATGTCGAATCAAAACTTTTCAAGATGGCGGCCAAAATGGCCGACCAAAGCTTTGAAAATTCGTAGTTTCGCTATCCGTTGCCCCAGAGAGCCGCGATTTCCACTAGAGTGCTGCTCGCAATTAGCTCTATCGACCTGTTTGGATAACTTCACAAAATAGTCAATTTTCAATTTTTTTTTTTTTTTTTTTTTTTTTTTCTCTAACAGGTAGTGCCAGTTCGTCCGATGCCAATAGTGGCAGCGCGGTCTTTCCACGTCAACGTTATCAGGAGTTACGGAGTTACGGCCGTTTTTCCAAAAACAAAATGGCGGCCCAATATGGCGGCCGTAACTTTAGTCTCTTATAACTTCCGACCTATTAATCGGAGAGAGGAGTGCAAGGGCTTGTTGAAATCGGCTCGTTGAGCTCCTCAGTATGGGCTCATTAGATATTTTTTGTAGAGTTCCAAACTTGTTTTTTGATCTCTACCCAAATCCAGTCCCCCTCGAAGAACTGGGGTCCGGTTGTGCAACTTGCCGTCACTATCCCCTTTGTCAATTTTTCACCCCAGAACTCTACTTTTTTCTCTGCTCTATGTAGAGAAGATAGATGTAGGCAAAAGTTGTAGAGCTTGGTAACCTACGCTGTTAGAAAAAAACCCCGTCAAAATTGACCCAATGGTTACCGAGATAATGATTTTTTAAAAAAAAAATTCTAAATTTATGTTCACGTAATTTGAAACCGAAAATGACCCCCCTGAATTTTGAAGCTAATTTTTTGAAATTATTGAAACTAATAGATTATATCTAAAAAATAGGTTCTGCGGTGAGAAAAGTCCGATATCACCCTTATTTTCTGTAAAACCACCCCTTGTATTTTTATACTTTTAGGATTCCTTCTAATCTAAAGTATTACAATAAGTCCTTGAATATGAAACCCAAAATTATCAAAACACTTAAAACTAATTACTAATTACATTCCCTACAATTTAGTGATTTTACTTTAAAAAAATATTTATAAATTAGTGTATATATCTATTTATGAAAATAATTTTGTCAATTTTTCTAAATTTTTACGTATTTTTCTAATAAATTCTTATTTCAGTACTTTTCCTAAAATAAAAAAGATGATTATTATTACTTTAAATACTCTCTATCTGATTTATGCGTCTCACCGATTTTAAATTTATTGCTTCTATTATTTTACGTACAATCAATTTTGGGGTGGTTTTTACCTGTCTCCAATAAAGGTTTTATATCTCAGCCCCTACTGAATTCGCGCGGACCTAATTTATGGCGCCTTGTAGAGGGTAAATTTGTCTATGATATAGGCCTTAGGCCAGCCTCGCGACTTAAGTAGACCAAAAGTTATGGTTATCACCAAGTTGGTGATCCTAGGTTTTTGGTCTCTCAACCCTTCTTAAAAATCGAATAACACTAACTAAAAAATTTAAATACCAATAATATACTTAAAAACTACTCCCGACTGGTCCCAAATTTTTTCGGATTTTTCCGGGACGTTTTTCCCCAAGTTGTGATTTTCCCGATATTTTTCAGGTGGGCTATCATCGAAACTAATCACGGGAAAAATCCGAAATTTCGAGAGCTTGTTAGGGTTAATATAAACTATTTTTAGACATTTTAAAAAGTTTAGGTCATCGATCGTTTTTCCGAGTTACAGCTACAGCTAGTTTTCCCTATTTTGTAAGGTCTATAACTCGTGATCCACTTAGCTTTTAGGGGTTGAAAAAGTTACTCCCGGCTGCGTTCGAAGTTCTCCCAGCTGCCACGTCTTCAGATTTGTTTTACTGCTGCGGGGTCCTAGCCACGTGACCACGTGGTTTCCGGAAATAACTTCGTAGTTTCGGCATTTTCTTCCGGAAAAATCCGGAAGTGATCGCAAAAGATGCTCCTTCCAATTACGCTTCCCTATGCAATTCCACTTTGCACTGTTACAGATCTCGTTCAGGAGATATCACTCAAATCCCTTGAATTTGAAGTTATTTGAGGTTACAGTTCGCACAATTTTCCTCAATTTTCACAATTTTTCACTTTTTCGGGTAATTTCGTATAACACGCACAAAATCATAAACCTTCACGTTTTTCACAAGTTTCTAGCGTTAAATTTGCGTTTTTAGCGAATTTTTAAGCGCGGAGCTAGTAATTTTCGTGCCGTTCGGGTCGAGGGGTGGCCCGGGACTGGTTAGGTTAGGTTAGGTTAGGTTAGGTTAGGTTAGGTTTTTTTTTTTTTTTTTGGAGCAGGGTGGAAAATCCTCATGGACGCCGCGACTGTCCCACTAATAGGACAGTCGCGGCAGTGCCGGACTCTTACCGGCTAAAAACCACTCCTGCTCTGGCTATGAACCTTTGACTGAGTCAAAGCCTTTACTACTCATATTTATATGTAATTTAAACTGCCCACTTAGATAGAACTGTATAATAGTACTATAGCTCAGTACAACTTGCACCTACTAATTTGACAGGTTGACAGTTCAGTTAAGCTTGAAGGGAGTTGACATAATAATTCCTAAACCATTTATAAAATAATTTAAGAATTATTATGCCAAATCATTTAATGAAATATAGAATTTATATAACGGCAATTTATTTATTTTTTTTTTTTTTTATTTTATTTGTTATTCTATATGCAATGTTTTGTCGCTATTTCCATAAACAACTAAACAAGATTAAAAATAATAATAATAACTAGACAGGCTAGAAGGGAGCTTACACAGTAATTAATAAGTAACATAACAATACTTTTAATTTTTTTTTTTTTTTCTTCCTATAAATGTTTTTTTTTTTTTTTTTTTTTTTTCTTCCTTTAATTATTAATTTTTTTTTTTTTTTTTTTTGAATATGTAATGCAATCAATCACAATTTTTTTTTTTTTTTTTTTCTAATTTTTTATGATACTATGCTCTATATTCTTATAATATATACAAGTATCATTTTTCTTAATCTATCTTATTTCTACTTATTACACTTTGACCAATCTTACTACAATATTCCAAAAATTTGTTTCTAGCTTTACTTCGTATCAAATTTGGTAAGTTTTCTTTTACTAAATTTATTCCAAGCTCCTGCTCCAGCTCGTACCGGGAACCGGCAGTAATAGGGCACTCCAGGAGGATGTGCGAAACCGTCTCTTCCACACCAGGTTCGCAAATGCACGATGAGTTCTCCTTACACTTGAAGCGATTCAAGTATGCAGAGAACCCACCGTGCCCCGTCAAAATCTGTGTGGTGATGCTGGTATGAGTGATTTTCCGAACTATACTGTACGCCTCAACCGCGTCAGGAAGAAACATTTTTGTGCCAGCAGCTGTATCACCGGTTTTGTATCGTTCGTTCCATTCGTCAAGCGTCTGCAATCGGATGCTACGCTTGACGAATGAAACGGGGCACAGGTTGTAATCCGGCTTCTTTTTCGACCGCAAAGCGGCCTCCTTCGCGAGTTGGTCAGCCCTTTCGTTACCCTCCAATCCTGCGTGGGCCTTTATCCAAAACAAGGAGACGCTTTTATTTTGGAGCTTACAGCGTCTTATGGTGTCTCTTGTTTCCACCGCTAAGGGATAAGGGCAACCCGGATTGACCACCGCCCGAAGAGCCGCCATGGAGTCGCTAAAAATGCCGATCGGGTTCTCCCCGAGCTTTAGGGCTTCTCTAGCCGCTCTTTGCAAGGCCAACAGTTCAGCCTGGTAGACGGTACAGTAGGACGGCAAAGTAAGTTTGAGGGCCTTTGTTTCGGCGGTGCCATTCCACAAGGATAGCGCCGCTCCAACTTTGCCCTCAATCTTACTGCCGTCAGTGAAGATACGCACAGCAAGATTGCTGTGGTTCCTGTACTGTTCCTCGTCCACCAGGCTGCCAAACTCTAGTCTGGTCTGCTCCGCGGGGTGCGGGGCCTCAAGCGCTGGAGCCATCCGCTCGATCTCCCTGTCTCCTAGTCCGGGCTGGGGCACTCCCCTCTTCGCTTCGTATAATCTCGCCACTTCTCGTACACGAAGGTCGAGCGGGAGTATTCCAGCCAGTACCAGTGCTGAGTTCAGGGAGACTGTCCGGTAGGCTCTGCACAATTTCTGAGCAAACCCTCGTTGAACCACGTTGAGCTGTTTTTTGACCCCTAACTTGTTTGCGGCTGGCGCCCAAGCACTCGCAGCGTACAGCACAATTGGCTCCACTGCCACGGTGTAGATAGCCTTGATGACCTCCGGATGCAAGCCCCAGCTGACACGGGCTGCACGAGCAAGTTGTTTGTAGATAGCTATCGCCTTCTTACAGACGATAGCTATATGCTTGTTGAAGGTCATCTTAGAGTCGATCGTCAGCCCCAGTATCTTGACATCTTGGGACACTCCAATACCGACCCCTCCCATGCTCAAGCGAGGCGTGTCATACTTTAGCTTCCGCGTCAGTACCATCGCACAAGTTTTGTGCGGTGCGAATTTCAGCCTGTTTCTAACACCCCACGCTCGAACATGTTCGAGAGCGGCATTGGCACTCCCCTCGATCTCTTGAGCCGTTTCACCGTCAAACACCAGCACCACATCATCGGCAAAAGCCTGACAGTAATATCCCCCATCTTCTAACTCTTTGAGGAGCGGGTCCAGCACCAAATTCCAGAAGATCGGTCCACTCACCGATCCCTGGACACACCCTTGGCTCGTTCGCCTTCTGATCTCCTCACCGGAGTATCTGACACTGACAACCCTGTCACTCAGGTAACTGCTGATTACTCGTCTCAGATTTACAGGACACTTTTCCTCAGCCAATCGTACCTTGATTGCGGGCCACCACGCACTATCAAAAGCTCCCTCAATATCCAGCGACACAAGAGTCACAATCTTTTTGTGCACCAGTTTCACGTGAATGTGCTGTACAAGATTGTAGAGGGCATCCTCAGTGCCTTTTTGGGGCATAAAGCCGTATTGGCGAGTACTGATCCTTGGCAGCAAATGGAATTTGAGACGAGCAACCAGCATCTTTTCGTACACCTTCCCCAAGACAGGCAAAAGCCCAATCGGCCTATATGACTTAGGTACAGTGTACGAGTCTCTGCCCGGCTTCCTGAGCACCACCACCGTTGCCTCCTTCCAGACCTTTGGGAAGTAATGATGTTCGAGGCACTTATTAAGCAGTGCCAGGAAGTAATCAGGGTCACAATATGCTATGGCCTCAGCGCAGATATCGGCTGTGAAGCCGTCGGCTCCGGGAGCCTTCTTTGGGTTAAACGACGTTACGGCCGTGTGTAGCTCGCTTTGGGTAAACGGTGGATCATGTTTTTCATAATGGCTCCACTCGTTTACCATCTCAGCCAGATATCGAGTTTGGCGCTGGTCCGCATTGTCGTCTTCTTCTCTGTCCTCTGGATAGAATGTATCCGCCAACAGGTTCACCGAACCTTTGGCATCGAGAGTTAACCCATCCCTCTGGAGCGGCAGATCTTCCTCTCTTTTTGCTGTTCTTCCTATCACCCTATAAATACTCTCCCAGACACCCTCTCTGTCCTGTTTCTTACAAAACTCCTTCCAGCTCTCAGTTTGAGCTTTAATTTCGGCTAATTTATACTTTTCCTTTTCTTCCAGATACAGGCTAACGACATGTGCTTTATTTTTATTTGGTATTGTGGATCTGCAAGATTCTGTGATAGTTTCTATGTAAATTTTGATAATGTTTTCTAATGCATTCTGATTGTTTATATTATTGAGTTCTGATATTATTAAATTTTTGTCTTGCATAATTTGAGACATTTTCTCACGAAATTGCCTCCAATTTGCCTTCTTTGTGTTATAAATTCTAGTAGTTCTACTGATGTTAATTCCTTTCGATTTTATTAAATTTATGCCAAAAATGATACCATTGTGGTCCGAGCTCGTGAGACCCTCCTCTACATGCCAGCCGTCGACCAGGTTCAGCATATCCAACGAACAGGCCGTCACGTCCACATGGCTGCTGTATCTTTGTCCACCCCTTACAGTGTCGAAGGTTGGGACGTCCCCAACGTTCAGAATGTGCAGACCAAGCTCCTCCAGAGCTCCACACATTTGCTCTCCCCTCGCGTCTTCATTGGTACTACCCCACCAGGTGCTTTTTGCATTGGCATCCCCTCCTATAACCAACCTCAGCGACCCTGTTACACGTTTTATTCCCCTAATCTGCTCCAGGTATGGCTCTATGGGTTGGTCAGGCTCAAAGTAATAGGACACCAGCGTGATTGTCCACGCTCTAGTTCGGATTCCCACCACAACGATATTATTTGTGGTGAGTTGCGGGTACTGTATGACATCCAGGTCTTGGTTGAAGATGGCTATTGCCGCTTTTACTGTCCCTTCTCCTACTTCAGAGTTCTGAAACACCCTGACACCTCGCCGGCCCCTCATTCCTCTCGCCGCACCCACATAGGGCTCCTGGAGCAGAGCCACGCTGACTATACGCTTGTCGGCCTCGAGTAGCAGCTCGTTCGTAGCTAGCCGGCTTCGTTGGAGGTTAGCTTGGATTATTTGGTACTGGGGAGTACACGCAGGGACCACCTTAGCAATATGCTATGGACGCTCTGGCCAATGCGTCCCACTTCTTGCGTACGGGGCATTCACTACTGAAAGCATTGTGCTCGCTGTTCTCAAATTTTGCCCGAGTGCAGTTGACGCATACTGGTGTTTCACCTAGCCGGTTTCCGGGACACTCCGACCTGAGATGCGGGCCACCACAGTGGCTGCAAAGGTCAGCCGAATCCTTGCAGAAGCGCTTGCCATGCCCATAGGCCAGGCATCGGGTGCACTGCACCAGTGGTGTTTGGTCTTCCACTCGCACCCTTTGGAGATCAACCCGTAATTTTCCCGCCTCAATCGCCCTTCTCCAGATAGTAGGCGAAACGCTTAAGACGAAGTGGCAGCTATGAGGATTTCGCACTTTCCTACGGAACTTTACTCCCATTCTATTCTCCTCGTCGTTGAGGCCATGGAAAACGTCCCGGTTCTGATTTCTGAGTGCCTTCAGAACTTCTTCGTCGCTGTGAACAGCCAACACGTCCCTCAGGATCAGAAGCGGGTCCTTGTTTTTCATCTCCTCGACGACGAGATGGTTACCTGCCTTCTCGATTCTCTCGCGCACCCTTTTCCGTTCCTCTTCCGAACTGCAGCCCATAATAATTTTTCTATCCTTAGCTTTCCTCAAACTTTCTATTTCAACCCCCCCTTCTTTTGCTCTCACAGCCTGTCTTATTTTCCTTATTATCTCCTCACCCGTGTCTTCCTCTTCTTTTGACGTTACCACAATGGAATGCAGTGCGGTCCTTCCTGAGATCTGCCTTTTCGGTGGACCTGCCACTACACTCGCATAAGTGGCCGTCCTTTCTAGCATGTCCTTCTGCCTCTCCATCGCCTCCTGGAGTCTCTCCATTTTCTCGCTGCTTACCTTCACCAGCGCGCTATGCTCCGCTAGTGAAGCGAGCAGCGAGTCAATCTCTGGAGGGATCTCTGGCAGAACTGTTTCCTTGTCGGTCTCCTTTGTCACAATTTCTGCTCCCCTTAATAGTATCGCGGCTGCTGCTTCTTCTTTTATGAGCAGATATAATCTTTCCACCGACTGGGTGATCCCTGCCTTTAAATCCGCCCTCAAGTTGCGTGATTCGCTAAGGTGCGATTTCGCACGCAAAAGGCAGTTCCGTGCTTCAGTCACCCGGTCGGTGGGTTTAGGAGGCTGTTGTTTACTCGCTCCCGGCGATCCCTCTACCACCTCACCTGATATTCTGCGCGCAGCAATCTTGTTACCCGCAGAAGATGAAGGCTTTCTAGGTTTTGTGGGGCAAGCCGGGACCGAGGCCGCCCTCTGGGGTGAGTGAGCAGTGGCTGGGGAAAGAGACTGAGGTTCCGTCAACTTTCCAGCCTCCCATTCCCCAATGCTTCGCCTCACACCAGAGGCCTGACTCGGAGCCCCAGGAAGGGAAGATTTGGTCTCAATTCGGTTGGAGAGACCTCCAGCCGACGGAGAGACATTAGAGCCCGAACGCCTCTTGGCTGGAGTCCTTGCAAGGAACATGTTTGGGAGAGTAATATATTAAGATTTATTCGACAGAAGGTGCAAGCAATATAAGTTAAAAAAAAAAATAATATTATCTAGTCCAAAAGAACTAGAAATGTGATACTATACTGATCCCTGTAAGGGGGGGATCAGTCGGTCAAAACTAAATCAAAATTAAATAGATGTGTAAGATAGGTCAAGTGACTAAGGTTTGTCACGTTAGGTTAAAAACATGAGAGCAACAAAATAATCTTAAAACTAGAAAATAGGGACTTGCTCTGTCAATACACGTATTTATAGACTGTTGTCTAGCGTCCAGAAGTCTTCAGGAGCAAGCGCGCCCTTTCAAAATTTTTGGGTACAGTCAGTAAAAAAAAAAAAAAAAAAAAAAAAACTCTACCTAGAGTCAGTTTCTAGTTTCTGCGAGACAGATCTCTCCAAGCCCTTTCCAACGAGCCCAAACACGGCCGCCCTAGCGCAAAGGGTTCCCGAGAAAACCCGGTCAAAATATCTGGTTGCCAGAGCAAGATGGCGCCCAGAATTCGGTTATTGGTGGTTTTCTCCAGAACCGTATGTCCGAATCCCACCGTGCTTAGGCTCCCCTGGATGGGCCTGTCGAGACCTATTCAGTAAAAACGGTTTCAGGCCTGAAAACTTCTGGTTCCCGAAAACCCCTGAAAGGTATTATATCGGGTAGGGAGGGGCCAGACAATGTCTCCAAAGAAAACCCGAATGCTCTACGACCTCCGGTTCAGCAGCTACACAAGTTCGAAAAATGGTTTGACAGCTTAAGAACTGTCAATGTCAATTTGCAAACCCCTGCAACTTGCTTCCCACTGACCGCAGAATAGTCGAATTTGGGCTCATTCGTCTTGGCTCGTCCCGCTCCGACCCGCAAAGTAGCTTTCAGGCACCTGAAAATTTTCAGCGCTAAAACGCCCACGAGTAAGTGGATCGGGTAGACTTTGTCTCCCCAAACACCACTGTAAAATCGGCTACTCTCTATGACCTCCAGATCCGGAGCTATAGCAGGCCAAACTTTTCCAAGATGGCCGCCGTGCTGTCAAATGCCAACTTAAATTGGCTGTAACTCCGCAACCGTTTGCCACAGAGAACTGGGACTTCAAATGCGATGCTTGGCTCGACTTACCCTATCCGTCCAACGTAGTTTCAGGCCTGAAAACTTTCAAGCTCCGAAAACGCCTGAAAACATATGAAAAATATGCCCACCTTAGTTTTACAGGGACCTGTGAAAACCCGGAGTTTTTACGACCAATAGCTCCGGAGATAATAGGATTTTTGTGCGGCAACCAAGAAAACCAAAATGGCCGCTGGAAGCTATTTTCTTTGTTCCTGGAGCTATTGGGGGCAAATTTGGGCTTAAACTTACTGCAGTATGCTATCTGGAGGTGATCCTGGTGTCAATTTAATTTTATATTTATAAGTTTAATAATTATGCCGAAAAATAGGAAAAAATTTAATATCTCTGTAGTCGTAACAGGTAAAAATACAGAAAAATTTGCAAAATTTGTCTAAATTATGAGGCTTTATAAAATTCCATCAAATAAAAAATTTTGGTAATCCAGTCATATAAAAATTTTGAAAAATTGAAAAATTTTTAAAATCTTCAATATCTCTAAGATAAAAATATATAAAAATCTTAACTTAAGCCAGGCTTCTTCTCCCAATGAGCGCGCAACAGGATCAGCAATAAAAAAGTAGGGTCCTGCCTGAAGAATTTTCAGGACAGGGAGTCAAAGTTCCAGCCTTCGTATATATTTTTCTTCGTTCCTATGTAAGATAAAATTCTGGTCTAACCGGTATTTTCCGTGTCCTATTAGGGTGTCTCTGCTCCCAAAAGATGAGGTCGCTGTGATGTCTGGGTCAGTAACCTCGTGGTCCAATTTGAGGTTAAGTTTGGTGGTTTTCCTCGATTTCCTCCGCAATGCGTTGGTGGTTTTCCGCCGAACAAGTGTGAAAAGACGCAGCTTAACACCCTCTAAAGGGCCGCACTGGAAAATTTGCGAAGTTGGATGTTGCTCCAGAGCTATTTAGCTCCGAAGGTTTCAAAACTCCAAAATTCTTTGGTTTTTCCGGGATAGCTCCTGAGTGCGAGTTTTCCGGAAAAAACTTTTTACACTATTTGATGCACAGCACAAAAACACAACCTTTGGTGTATAACACGGCACTATTTGATGAGAAAATACCACTTTTTATAATTTTTAAACGCGGAGCAGCTTAAAAAACGATCCGACCGCCACGAGGGTTGGGGGGGAACTGGTTAGGTTAGGTTAGGTTAGGTTAGGTTAGGTTAGGTTAGGTTAGGTTTTTTTTTTTTTTTTTTGTTTTTTTTTTTTTTTTTTTTTTTTGTTTTGTGGCAGGAATGGGAAATCCATCATGGACGCCCAGATCGCGTCTCATGAAGGCAGTCTGGGCAGTGCCGGACTCCTACCGGCTAAAACCACACTCCTGCCATGCGAAAGGCCCCCTGCCATACGAGTTTCGCAGGGACATTATAAAGGGCTGTAGTTCCATTGCAGTTCAGTCATAGTATTAGCTGTTAATTGTATTAAAATAAAATATTGATAATAAATAATGGCTTGAAATAAATAATTTAAATTCTCAATTATAATTATTGTTCATTGGATAAAATATCAATAAATAATAATAAAAATAAATAAATAATAGTCATTCATAAGTTTTTCAATAATTCTGATGACGGTCAGCTATTTGTTCCGTTTATTGACGGATTGTACAATTTTTATAATGAAATCTATGAACCTCAATCTGTGCCTTTTATCTCTTATCAGTAAGCTGAGATTTTCCTTTTTGATCTGCATGTCGACTCTCATCTCTAAATCGTGCCTGTGGAAGGAATATACCGGGCAATCCGTTAGGAGGTGGAGGACTGTCTCCTGCTTGTCGGGGTCGCAGACGCATGCCGGGTTCTCCTTACACTTGAAGCGAGTTAGGTATTCGGAGAACCCGCCGTGGCCCGTCAGGGCTTGAGTCAGTTCCCTGGTTATCTCCATCTTCCGCACCGTCCTGTACGCAGCGATCGCACAAGGGAAGAAGATCTTCGTTGTGGCCGCCGTTTGTCCTGCACAATACCTCCGGTTCCATTCACCCAGCGTCTCCGTCCGGATCATACGCTTGACGAATGAAACCGGGCATTTGTCGTAGTCGTCGGGTTGTCGCTTCAACTTCAGGGCAGCCTCCTTCGCGAGCAAGTCGGCTCTCTCGTTGCCCTCCAGCCCCGCATGAGCTTTGACCCAGAACAAGGAGACGCTCTTGTTCTGGGTACTGCTGCGGCGGATGGCGTCCCTTGCTTCCACTGCGAGGGCGTGGAGGGCTTCGGGGTTCACGACTGCTTGGAGAGCTGCCATGGAGTCGCTGTAAATAGCGAACGCCGTCTCGGTCCTTCGGAGGACTTCCTTCGCCGCTTTGCAGAGGGCGAGAAGCTCGGCCTGGTAGACGGTACAGTAAGACGGCAAAGCAAGCTTGAGGGCCTTCACCTCCACCTGGTCGGTCCACACTGATACTGCGGCTCCGACCTTGCCCTCAATTTTGCTGCCGTCTGTGAAGATACGCACCGCGAAATTGCGGTGCTCGTTGTATTGTTCCTCGTCTACCAGGCGTCGCAGTGCAATGGCCCTCCGGTCAACCGGATATGACATCTCTAGTGCCGAGACCACACGCTCGATCTCCCGGTCTCTCAGAGCTGGGTGAGGTACCCCTCTCCTGGCCTCATATAAGGAGGCTGCCTCTCGGATTCTGAGATCAAGAGGGAGCATCCCAGCCAGCACCAGTGCTGAGTTGAGAGAGACCGTGCGGTAAGCTCGGCACAGTTTTTGCGCGAAGCTCCTTTGGACGGCGCTCAGCTTCTTCTGCACCCCGACTTTGTTGGCGGCCGGCGACCACGCGCTCGCCGCGTACAGGATGATGGGCTCCACTGCAGCCGTATAAATGCAGCGGATAACCTCTGGATGGAGACCCCAACTGACCCTAGCTGCCCGCGACAGCCGCTTGTAGATGCCGACGGCTCGGGAACAGACGTTTGCGACGTGGGTGTTGAAAGTCAACTTGTGGTCGATGGTGAGGCCGAGCAGCTTGATTTCGTCAGACATGCCAATGTCTACCCCGCCCATTCTGAGACGTGGGGTGTCATGCTTCAGTTTCCGTGTGACCAGCATTGCCTTCGTCTTATGCGGTGCAAACCGAAGTTTATTCGTGACACCCCACGCTCGCACATACTCGAGAGCGACATTGGCATCCCTCTGGACTTCATGTGCTGTCTCCCCATCGAACACAAGGACAATATCGTCAGCAAACGCCTGGCAATAGACCCCTATGGACTCTAGCTCCCTCAGAAGAGGATCCAGCAGAACGTTCCAAACTATGGGACCACCGATCGACCCCTGGACGCATCCTTTCTCGGTCCTGGATTCGTACTCCGCTCCCGCATACCTGACTTTTACCACCCTCTCGGACAAGTAGCTGTCCATGACCCGTCTCAAGTTTACAGGACACTTTTCCTCAGCCAGCCGGACTCGTATGGCCGGCCACCATGCGCTGTCGAAGGCTCCCTCAATATCCAGGGACACAACCGTGACAAGCCTTTTTGCATTAAGTTTGGCCACGAATGCGTCCCATCAGCATGTAGAGGGAGTCCTCGGTGCTTCGCTGGGGCATGAATCCGTACTGACGAGTACTCATCCTGGGGAGTAAATGAAACTTGAGTCGGGCCACGACCATCTTTTCAAAAATCTTGCCAAGGACAGGCAATAGCCCAATTGGCCTGTACGATTTTGGGGTGGTGTAATCGTCTTTAGCGGGCTTGCGGAGCACGATAACAGTTGCCTCTTTCCAGGACCGTGGAAAGTACCCATGCGCCAGGCACTTGTTCACCAAGCGCAGAACTAAATCCGGGTCATGACGGATCGCGTGGCCCCATATGTCCGCCGTCAGACCGTCGGAACCGGGGGCTTTTTTGGGGTTGAACGAGGAGACTGCTCGCTCCAGCTCGTCAAGTGTGAAGGGAGGGTCCCAGGGTTCATCTTGGTTCCCACTGTTCACCTCTTCAGCTTGTTGCCGCACCTTTCTGTGCTCCTCGTTGTCCCCCTCCGAACGGTCTTCTGGGTAAAAAGTCTCTGCCAGATACCTCGCCGAAGCCTCTGGGTCCAGAGTCCTGCCAGCTCTCACCATCGGCAAATCCTCCCCTCTTTTCTCCGTCCTGCGGATTACCCTATATATCCCCTCCCACAGGCCTTCTCTGTCTTGCTTTTCGCAAAACCCCTTCCAGCTCTCGACCTGTGCTTGGACTACTGCAAGCTCGTACTCTTCTTTCTGTTTCAGGTACTCCTCAACAACCCTTGGTCTCCGGACTGGCGCTGCACAGCGAATCCGCCGCTTTTTGGTGACCACTTGCCTCTTCAGAGTGGCGAGTTCATCAGACCACCACGGCACGGTTAATCTCTCTATGCTCTTCTTCTTGGGTATCACAGATGTACAAGCGTCTTGCACTGTTGTCGTAAGTCCCTCGACTACCAGGTCTATTTTGTCCCTGCTGTCGATTTGATCGAACAGACTTACGGTAATTCCGTTCCCATGCATAATTTGGCGCAGTTTCATACGAAACTGCGCCCAATTTGCTTTTTTGGTGTTATAGATCCTGGTAGTCCGGTTAACCGTGATACCCACAGACCTAGCGAGATGAACGCTGAACTCAATGCCGTTGTGGTCTGACCCCGTCAGGTCATCGACAACCCGCCAGCCGTCGGTCACCGTCAGCATGTCCGCCGTGCAGGCTGTGACGTCGACGCAGCTCGTGTAACGCCTGTTACCACGAACTACTTCGAAGGTTGGAGTTTCCCCTCTGTTTAGTACTTGTAATCCTAGCTGGTCGAGAGCTCCTAGCATCTCGTCACCTCTGCTATTCGTCTCGCTACTGCCCCACCAGATACTCCAGGCATTGGCGTCTCCTCCCATGATGAGCCTATGTGGGCCGGTCTCGCTTTCCACCTTTCTGAGACTGTCCAGGTATGGCTCTAAGGGCTGGTCTGGCTCGAAGTAGAACGAGACCAGAGTTAGTCTCCAGGCACCGGTTTGGATCCCCACCACGACGATGTTATTCGTGGTGAGTTCTGGGTACTGTCTCACGGTTAACTTTGGGTCAAAGACGGCTATAGCCGCCTTGACAGTCCCTTCTCCTTGAACGGTACTCTGGAAGATTCGGACTCCCCTGGTTACGCTCATCCTCTTCGCGCTGCCCACGTAAGGCTCCTGGATCAGCGCTAAAGTGGCTTTGCGCTTCTCGGCCTCAAGCATAAGCTCATGGGTAGCCAGTTTCTTCCTCTGAAGGTTCACCTGGAGTATCTTGTGCGGCATTGTGTTGACTGGGACCACCTTAGCAGTAAGCGACGGATGCACGTGCCAGCCTATCCCACCTGACTCGAACAGGACACTCAGAGTCAAACGCATTGTGGTCGGACTTCCCCATCTTCGCCTTAGCACAGTTTGAGCACTTGGGTGTTTCCGCCTTCAGCCACTGGTCGCATTCTGCTCGAAGGTGTGAGCCCCCACAGTGGCTGCATAAGTCGGCAGGTTCTTTACAGAGCCGTCGACTATGCCCGTAACCCAGACACCTCGTGCACTGCACCAGTGGCGACTGGTCATCGACGAAGATGGTCTGGAGATCAATTCGTGCTTTTCCCTTTTCGAGCATCCTGTTCCAGACTATAGGTGACGTGCTGACTACCACATTCTGTGTTTGGGGGTTCCGAGAGTTTTTCTTAAATCTAACCGCCATTCGATCCTCCCCATTGCCCAGGCCGCGAAAGACATCCCGGTTTTGATTCCGCAGCGCCTCCAGCAGTTCCTCATCAGAATGTATGCGGAGGACGCCACGGAACACAAGCAGTGGGTCCTTGTTCTTTACGTCCTCGACAACGAGGTGGTCTCCTGACTTCTCTATTCTTTCCCTTACTCTTTTTCTATCTTCCTCCGACCTACAGCCCATAATAATTCTTCGGTCTTTGGCCTTTCTTACGCTCTCTATATCTACTCCTCCCTCTCTGGCCTTAACTGCCTCTCTTATCTTCCTAATTACCTCCTCCCCCGAGTCTCCCTCGTCTTTGGACGTAACCACTATCGAGTGCAGTGCGGTCCTTCCTGGGGTCTGCCTTTTCGGTGGACCCGCCGCTACACTCGCGTAGGTGGCCGTCTTCTCCAATAGTTCCCCCTGCCTCTCCATCGCCTGCCGCAGCTTTTCCATCTTCTCGCTGCTCTCCTTCACCAGTGCGCTATGCTCCGCTAGTGAAGCGAGCAACGAGATAACCTCCGGGAGGCTTTTGGGTGGTTCTGGCGGAGGCGTGTCCTCCTCTCTCGCCAGCTCAAATCCCTTCACTTGTGCAGCAGCCGCCGCCTCTTCTTTCACAAGCTGGTACAGCCGTTCCACTGATCGGGTGATCCCGGCTTTCAGGTCTGCCCTCAAATTGCGCGAATCGCCAAGGTGCGACTTCGCGCGCAGAAGGCAGTTACGAGCCTCGGTCACCCGATCGGTGGGTTTGTTCGGCTGCAACTGGCCCGTCCCCGGCGACATTCCCAGCGTCTCAGTGGAATTTCGGCGCGCCACATCCCCGCCATCAGATGGGGCGCGCTTTATGGACTTCTGGGAGGCCGCCACGGTCAGGGCAGCTCTCTTAGATGACTGCGCAGTGGCCAGCGGAAGAGGCTGAGACGCCGCCATTTTCCCATCCTCCCACTCACCAATGCTTCGCCTCACGCTGGAGGCTTGAATTGAAGCAATGGGAGAAGAGACCTCCCCCTCGGAGGTGATGGATAGTGCCGCATTCGATGGAGAGACTTGGGGACCTACGGAAGATTTTTTGGCTGGGGTCCTGGAGAGGAACATGGTGAGCGAATACAAAAATTAAATAGAAAAAGCAATAAATAATATGATAAAATAATAATTATAATAATTGGATTAAAATTTTTCTTAGCCTAATGTACTGATCTCTGTAAAGAGGGGATCAGTGTGTCCAATTAATTGAAAGTCCTTATTCCTCAACAGAGGTGTCAAAGTACAATATGTCCTCAATAGAGATGTCTGGCTCTGTATCAATTTAAATATTTTGATAGGGTATGTATAGTACCCTAGTCAGTAAATTTGTAAGTATAGGTAAAATATAATATAAAAACGGCACAATAAATAACCACTTAACAACTAAACACAACTCTGTTTTATATTTAACAGCGTCTTAGACACTAAGGAGTGGTCCAATCCCGCCTCTAACAGACCCGGTAGGGTTCCTGGTGTCAAAATCAGGAGTCTCTACTTTTTAATTTTTCGACTCTACATAGAGTCAGTTTGATGAGCTAGTCGGATAGAGCCCGCCGAGCCCGCTCCAACGACCCCAAACTCGGGGTACCTAGCCCCAGGGGTTCCGGAGCAATCGAGGTGCAAAAATACTGGTTTCTGACCAAGATGGCCGCCCAAATATGGTTACACTGCGACTACTCCGCAACCACTGAACCGAATTCCACCGCGTTTGGGTCCGCCTACACGTGCTCGACGTGATCTGGCCGGCTACGATGGTTTCAGGCCGAAAAATCTTCAGGTGCTGAAAATGCCTGAAAACTACTGGGGCGGGTAGAGAGCGATCCGACGATGACCACTAAGAAAACCCGAGGTTTCTACGACCTCTAGTTTGGGAGTTATCCAATTCCGAAAAATGATCTGACAGTTCAAGAACTGTCAAATCCAAATTTCAAAACGGTACAACTTTCCTTACAATTGAGGTAGAACACTTGAGTTTGGATTCTTTCGCCTTGGCTCGCCCCGCTCCGTCGCGCAAAATGATTTTCAGATTCCTGAAAATTCCTGGCGCCGATCCGCCCGAAAATGAGTTTGCCCGACAGAGGCGGTCCCCCCAATCACCAATGCGAAAACCGCAGCTCCCCGCGGCCACCGGTCCCGGAGATACGTCGGCTCAAAGTTTGCCAAGATGGCCGCCGATCTGTCAAATGCCAACTTTGGATGGCTGTAACTCCGCAACCGTCTGTCCCAGAAAGATGCGGCCTCGAACGCTGTGGTCGGCTTGACCCCGTCTATCTGACAAATACGGTTTCAGCGCAAAAAAATCTCAGGCTCTGAAAACGCCTGAAAACCTATTCGGCCCAAAGACAGGATCAGGCCACACAGTTATAAAAAAGTCAGAGGTTTCTGTGACCAACGGTTCGCCTACTATAATAATTTCAAACTTAGAACCAATAAAACCAAAATGGTGGATTTGGGCCAAAATCCGCAGTTTTTAGTATTTTTGCCCCAACTTTGGGCTTAGTTGAGGTGGAATATAGTATTTAGACCCAAATCCGTCGCAAAAATATAATATTTGCTATTATTTTCCTATTTATTAAGGAAAATAACAAAAAATTTAACAACTTCGCGACCGTTGGTCGCAAAAATCTGAAAAATTTACAGAATATACAATAAAATAAGGTCTATCGAATATACTAAAAATAATAAATTTCTGAAAAAGATTTCAAAGATATTTTTCAATTTTCGAAAATTTTTCGATCTTTGATTACAGACTAAAAACTAATAAGGCTAAAAATCAACCACCCAGTCGATATCTTCTCTCCACGAGCGCGCCAAAGATAGCAGTTGCAAAATTTTGATATTGGTTCTCGTTCCGCCGCAATTTGCAGTTGAAGTTCAAATCTTCAAATTGCCGCCAAAAATCAGCCGGCGACTGAAAAATTCGGCTGATTGCTGAAATATGTCTTTGGTGCACTGTTCTTCTCGCGACCAAAAACTGGTTGCACTCACCCTTCTAGATTGGGTTTTAAGCACCACGTGGTTTCTGGTTTTTCGTCAATTTCCTGAAAACCGAGTGGATTTCAGGGTCGGTGGTGATGACATAGGCTGCTGGATCTTATTCCCCTCCAATTCCGCTCCCTAAAATGGCTGTAGTAAGCCTCCTGCTCGTTTGGTATGCGTTTAGAGGTTCTGATTTCGAAAACTAACCTCTAAAAAGACAGTTTTCGTCTTCCAGCGCTGGTAACACTGAAATCCAGGGTGCACTCTTACTTTCACTGCACGTAGGACACTTTTCCACGCACGGCAATACCAAAATTGTTGAAATCGGTGCACTTTTTACCAGTTTTTCGAATTTTTTTTATTGCAGAGCAACACGTTTCCGTGTCCGATCGCCACAAGAGTCGGAAAGGAACTGGTTAGGTTAGGTTAGGTTAGGTTATGTTAGGCTTGGTTAGGTTAGGTTAGGTTAGGTTAGGTTAGGTTAGGTTTTTTTTTTTTTTTTTTTTTTTTTTTTTTTTTTTTTTTTTTTTTTTTTTTTTATGCTTCTACCTCCGACATGTATCGGAGCCTATGCTAGCTACTTTAATTTTCACATTCATTCTAGTTCTCGCAAGTATGCCTCTCGTACTTTCATTCCTCATACTGTATCTTTCTTGCATTCATCATCTCTTGTTCCTTTATGAGTGGGATTCCCAACTATAGCTATTTCTCTAATCTTACTAAATAGATTTCCATTTTTATTTATTGGGTATTATTAAGGGAGTGGTAAACTGTTTTTTGTTATTACATTTTACATTTTTCGCTTCCTTAAATTCCACAGTTTCTTTTACAATTTTATCTTATTTTTCACATATACTATATATTTCTAATTTTATTTTCTTGTATGTTATACATATAAATATTTCCATTTACAAATGGATAGGACAGAAGGGAAACGGGAAGACAATTTTATTTCACTATTTGCTTAATCTAGGCTTAAATTCTAACAGTTCTTCTAGCACACATTATTTAACCTTTACAAAAAACGGAAGACCTTGATACAATCTTAATTATAATTATTCTAGACTTATTCTAATTTAAAAACTTATAATTATTTATTCAGTCCTATCTTACATTTATCTATTAAACAACTTTTATGGCTATGCTAAACTTAATATACTATACTATATTATGATAGCATATTTACTTATGCAGTTTTGTTTCTTGCAATTACTATTTGAGCGATATATTTGCTGTAATCTAGGAAAATCTCTCTATTTTTACTTTTTATAATATCTTTCAGATTATTGCGTGTTATTTTTGTATTTAACGCATGCTCGGCGTTGAAGCGGTGCCTGTCAAATTGAGGGCAGTCGAATAGTATGTGCGGGACCGTTTCACTTACATCTGGATCGCAGATACACGATGGACTCCCCTTGAGCTTGAAACGGTTCAAGTACTCGGAGAATCCACCGTGCCCCGTCATAATTTGCGTGTTTATGCTGCTTGTTCCTATCTTTCGGATTATCCCATGGGCTGTCCGGACATCTGGGAAAAATAATTTCGTAACAGATGCCGTGTCACCAGTTACGTATCTAAGGTTCCATTCGTCAAGCGTCGCCATACGTATGCTCCGCTTGACGTATGAGACCGGACACTGGTCGTAATCTGGTTTTCTTTTGGGATTTTCAGCGGCCTCCTTTGCTAACTGGTCGGCTCTTTCATTCCCCTGTAGCCCCACATGAGCTTTAATCCAGAACAAGGTTACAACCTTGTTCTGGCGGGATGCAGATCTAATGTTATCCCTAGCTTCTACAGCAAGAGGGTGGCGTGAACCGGGATTTGCTAATGTTTGTAGAGCCGCCATTGAGTCGCTGAAAATTCCAAAGGAAGACGCTTTAAGCTTGGTTACTTCCTTTGTTGCCCTTGCAATTGCCAGGAGTTCAGCCTGGTAAACCGTGCAGTAATTTGATAGGGCAAGTTTGAGGGCTTTGGTCTCAGCCTCACCATTCCATATGGACAGTGAGGCGCCGACCCCTCCTCCGATCTTGCTTCCGTCCGTAAAAATGCGGATGTCAAAACTGCACCTGTCTAGCTGTTCTTGGTTTACCAGGCTGTCGAACTTAAGGATGTCACGTGCTGCAGGATGAGGGTCATCTGTTGCAGCGGCCATTTGCTCGACCTCCCTGTCCCCCAGTAATGTCTGGGGCACTCCCCTCTTGGCTTCATATAGACATGCCGCCTCACGAACTTTGGCCACTTCTAACTCATACTCTTTTTTCTTTTTCAGGTACTCTTCTATGACCCTCGGCTTCCGGATTGGGGCGGCGCAGCGAATCCTACGCTTCATGGTGACGACGGTCTTCTTCATCTCAACGAGTCTCTCGGACCACCACGGCAAGGTAAGTTCTTCTTTAGTTTTTATAGTTGGTATAGTTTGTTTACATGCTTCATCTATTGCTTTGTAGAGGTTTTCTGTTGCTATATCTATTTGCTCTATGTTATGAATTTTTTCTATTTCTGTTTTAGTGAATTTATAGGTTATTTTCAACTGGCCAAGTTTCTCATGAAAATCGGACCAGTTCGCTTTTCTAGTGTTGTATTTACGGGTAGTTCGTTCAACTTTGACGCCCTTTGATTTTTGTAAGAAGATTTTGAACGTGATGCCGTTGTGATCCGAGCTCGTGAGTTCTTCGTCGACCCTCCAGTCGTCTATCATGTCCAAGATATCATTGGAGCAGGCGGTGATATCTACGTGACTACTGTATCGCTTTCCTCCCCGGATAGTGTCGAAGGTCGGAATTTCCCCTCTGTTAAGTATGTTCAGATTTAGCTCACCGAGAGTTCCTACCACCTCTTCCCCCCTAAGGTCAGCCGTTGGACTACCCCACCACATGCTTTTGGCGTTGGCGTCACCTCCAACAATCAGTTTTTTGGAATCGACTGCGCGCTCTATTTGTTTGAGGTGTTCTAAATAGTGCTCAATTGGCTGGTCTGGCTCAAAGTAAAAGGAGACAAGCGTGATCTCCCAAGCACTGGTCTGGATCCCCACCACAACGAAGTTGTTTGTGGTGAGTTTTGGGTACTGCTTGACTATGAAGTCACTGTTAAAGACAGCTATTGCTGCCTTAACAGTCCCATCTCCTGTACCAGTGTTTTGGAAGATCCTAACGCCCCTGTGACTCCTCATTACTTTCGCTCCACCCACATACGGTTCCTGAAGAAGTGCCAGTGCTATCCCACGTTCCGTGGCTTCTGTGAGAAGCTCATTGGTTGCTAGCTTCTTGCGTTGGAGGTTTGCCTGTATTGCTCCGTAGGGAGTATTTGCCTTGGAGGTGCTCTTAGCAGTAAGCAACGGTGGATCTAGCTATATCATCCCATTTCCTACGCAGTGGACAGTCATGGCTAAAAGCGTTGTGCTGTGTACCGTGCTCGACTTTTGCCTTCGTACAATTTCGGCAAACGGGTGGTACGCCTGAAAGCCAGTCCGGGCACTCTGATCTCATGTGGGGACCGCCGCAGTGGCCACATAGGTCTGCAGGCTCTTTGCAGAACCGCTTACCGTGTCCAAAGCCTAGGCAGCGGGTACACTGGACCAACGGGGTCTGATCTTCGACCCTGACGCGCTGGAGATCAATGTGGACGGTCCCAATGTCCACCGCTCGTCGCCAGATGGTGGGTGACACACCGATTATAACATGGCCAATATGTGGGTTCCTTGTTCTTCTTCGGTATCTCACCTCCACCCTGTCTTCCTCAGTGTCGAGGCCATCAAAAACACCCTGGTTCTGATTTCGTAACGCCTTAAGGATGTCTTCATTAGAGTTAACTACCAAAACGTTCCTTAAGATCAGAAGCGGATCCTTGTTTTTGACTTCCTCGACAGTGAGGTCAACACCTTCTTTCTGAAGTCGGTCTTTTATCTTGCCCCTTTCTTCTTCGGTTTGTAAGCCTATTATCACTTTCCTATCCTTGGCTTTCCTCACCCTTTCGACTTTTATCCACCCATCTTTTGCATTCACTGCTTTCCTAACTTTGTCGAGCACTTCATCACCTGTTTCCGTTTCATCCTTGGAGGTAACCACTACCGAGTGCAAAGTGTTTCGCCTTGGCATTACTTTTACACCCTGGGCTGAGGCCACACTCGCGTAGGTAACTCCCTGCTCAAGGAACTTTCTTTGGTGTTCAATTGAGTCCTTTAGCTCCTCCATCTTTTTATGGTTTTCCACCAAGAGGTTTGTTTGGTATTCAATTTTTTGTAAAATTGTAGCAGTATCAGAGTTATCGGGAGGAGTTTTGTCAACTGATTGAGGCTCTAGAAGCACGGGCCTTTCCCTAGTTATGTTTTGTTTAGCTAGTTTTAGCTCCAATTCGACTTCCTTAACTAGCTGGTAAAGCCGTTCCGCAGCTTCAGAGATACCGTTCTTGATCTCTGTCTTTGTATTCCTGGAGCTGTTTAGATGCAGTTTTGCTTTGACGAGGCAGGCCTTTGCTTCCGCAGTTCGGTCAGAATATTTAATGTTTGACGGTGAGAGTGTGTCGACCGACTTCCTTATTTGTGTCACAGCCACACTCTCTTGCGTAAAAGCAAGTTTTGTTTTTATTTTTGCAGGGCCGGCCTGCGACGTCAGTTCAATTGCAGTGAGATCGGGGCTGCTGTTTGGGGCTTCCCAGTTCTCTATGCTGCGTCTAACATTTGAGGAAACAACTGCTCCAGGTTTAGGCGGTGACTTTTTGCCTCCGGCTGCTTTAAGCGGAGTTCTATGGCCAAACATGTTGGAGAGTATGCGTCAAGTAATAAAATACGTCAATAGGGACAGTAAAGTAAAGATAAAATAATGTGTAAAATAAAAAGGAAAAGGATGTACGCACAAAATAATAATAATAATAAAAAAAAAACAAAACCGCACAAGTAGTAATAGCTAAAATAGTTTTTACAAACAAACTTTGTAAAAATTTGTCTCTACTTGAGCTCTACCCTAAGAAGCCTGATTATGGGTAGCGGTCAGGGGCCCTGTGTTGATTTAAAAGTCAATTTTTACTGACAGACCCTGTTTTTGCTGACTTCTCTTATATGGCTCTATGTAGAGTCGATCCAATATAATAACTGCATAGAGCCCACCAAACCCGTTCTAACAAACCCAAACACGAGGTAACTAGCTCCAAGGGTTCCGGAGCAATTCAAGTTCAAAAAATTTGGTTTTTATCCAAGATGGCAGCCAAAATATGGTTAAAATTGGTTTTCTCCGTAGCCAATGAACCGAAACCCCCCGTGCTTAGGCTTGTTTTACTGCGCTCGACAAGATCCATGCAGTGGTATACTTTTCAGGCTGAAAATTTTTTCCCCCCTGAAAACGCCTGAAAGCCAACCCACTCGCAAGATAAGTTTAAGACGATTCTCACAGAGAAAACCCCACTGCTCTGCGACCCTCCGTTGCGAAGATATAGGTGTTTGTATTATAACAAGATGGCGGCACAACTGTCAAAGTCAAACTTTGGCAGGTAATATCTCCGTTTCATATGGTCGCAAACCCAGCAAGTTTGAACTCTCCTATCCTGGCCTGAGCTCGCCTATCCACTGAAACCGTTTTCAGGACCCTGTAATTTTATTGGCTCAAAACTGCCTGAAAGATGCAGGATAAGGAAGGCAAGGAACCCCTGTGTCTAAAATCAAAATCCGCAACCTCCTACGACTCCTGGTTCAGGAGTTATTGCGGTTCGAAGTCAAACAAGATGGCCGCCGAACTGTCAAAAGTCAGGTTTAAAGGCCCGTAATTAGGTTAGGTTAGGTTAGGTTAGGTTAGGTTAGGTTAGGTTTTTTTTTTTTTTTTTTTTTTTTGTGTATCTATTCTACCGCAGACATGATGGTCCGCGCCATTTTTTATAGTGTTCTTTGTTTATGAAACTTTAACAATGGCATTTTGTCGTGCCCTCATCTTAACATTTACTTAAAAACTAAGCTTAAAAACTACGCGAGTCCACCTCTGACTCATATATATATATATTTTTTTTAGTTTTTTTTTTTTTTTTTTGTTTTTTTTTTTTTTTTTTTTTTTTTTTTTTTGTCTTTTTTTTGTTTAAATTAGTTAAGTTAGTAACTTATTTATACAAATTACTTTTACTTATATTACAATAAAACTTACGACACATCAATATATCAAATCTATAGACATATCACACCATCAATCCAACACCTCCGCGAAACGAAACTCAACGCCATTTGTTTGCTGAGCCCTAATTTTACAGTTTTTTTCACAAACAGTTTCCCTGAAGAATCCCGCCCAGCGACGGTATTGGATTAAAGGTGCGATATGCAAGGTATTAAAATATACTTATTACAATGGTTAAATTGTTTCAAAATATACTTATGTATTTACACACAGTTATCTTGCTACATGTTATATTATGATTATATATATATATTTTTTACGACTATGGATTTAGGGTTGGTGGGTAGAGTTTGGGTATTGGGCTCTTGTTGATCTGCCACCTAGAGTCTTCACTAACTCCATCAAAGCTTCCACGACTGCGGTGTCTCGATGCTGCATGGCCGTCTTAAGGTTGTATTCGACGACCACTTTAGAAGGCGCATCCATCGCTTTACGAGCGAAACGGCCCGTGGCATCGTCGGCGTCATCGGTGTAGTACACACAGCTGACCGTGTGTCTCGACACTGCAACAACTGCATGGGAGATGCTGTCGTGGATTTGGAGCCTCCTTGACTTGGTGTTCAATATGATAACGCTGTCGCAGGTCAACCCCTGAGCTGCGTGGATGGTGAGGATACGCGACCCTTCGCCAGACCCATAGCCCTGGTCGGCAAGAGAGGCTCTCTCTTCCTGCGTATGGACCAAGAATAAGGTGTTCTGGGCGGTTATCGGTATGCGCGCTCCCGTGAACCTTTCTACTTTCAGAGAGTGGACCCGCGACAGCGAAGTCTTGGAGGAGTATATACCGGGGTATATCTCACTCAGGGTCAGTGCTATGTCCATTGGGTTCCGATGCGTACAGAGTAACTCCTGGGTGATGCAAGTCACCAAGTTTGGACGGGTGTACCTTAACTCAAAAAGGTTCTCTCTGTCCAAAAATGGTAGCTGATTCACGTCTCCGATGAGAACGACCTCGCTCGCTCCAGACAACTTCACTGCCATGACTATTGCCCCAAAGTGGTTCATGAGGGCTTCGTCAACCATAAGGCGACGGCATTTCTCCTCTGGTCTGAACCCGTTGGCTAAAATTGAGGCCATAGTGCGCACTTTTGTCTTGACACGATCTCCTAATCGGTGCGCTAGCTTCTCTCTGAGATCCTTAGCAGCTTCGGTTGTTGTGGTCACTACGATATCGCTCTCCTCGTCAAAATGTTTCACCATCCAGGTTGTCTTGCCGCACCCTGGGACTCCGTTTATCCATTTGATACTGGGTACCGCCCAATGCGCTTCCGAAGCCGGGGAAGCGGAGGCCCCCGAAATGGATTGCGCCATTTCGAGGATCCTGTCGTCCAGCATAATTTTGGTACACTTGGCGGTAACCACTATCGGGTCGTCTTCGGATGTGTGGAATGTTACTTTCCCTGAGCGCTCCGTTTCCACCTCGTCCAGGGTCACAAAGCCACTCTTCGCGCTATAGGCTGCCATGTACGACCCCGTCATTTCACCAGCAATGACCTGGGATTTGACGTTGTCGTACACGGCTGCCTCTGCCTCCCCGAGTAAGACCCTTAACAGACCCTCATTTTTCCAATGAAAGGTCTGCAGAATCTTTCTACATGTCGCGAGGTTTACCTCTCTGGTTGCCCTCACAACTGATACATACTCGAGGAATGCGCTCTGTACGTGGTCTATGATACCAGAGTTTACAGCGAGGGTCGGAGGGCTGACTTGCCCTTTGTCGGCTCTGGTCGGTTTGGGTTTTGGTTCTGGTGTTTCCCTGGGTTTCGGTTTGAAAAACCTCATGACCGCTGACTCTTGCCGCTCAGTTGGTGATGTGCGGCTGGTACTCGGGAGCAGTGCGCTGAGGAAGGTGCCGATTGCTTTGAGACGGCTCTTGGACCGGGCTCGGTCCTCTGGGCTGATGTTTTTGCCTTTGTCCCTCTTTTCTTTTTCTGCTACAAGCTTTTGCTGGGCCCTTTCAGCTCCGCTCGTGGTGTTCGGGTTTTTAGTGGAACTCATCGTGCTACCTGTGTGGTCTTTGGGGGCTTTGAGGAAACTTAGAGTTTCCCCCCTATCCTCGTAGACCACGACCTCATGCTGTTCTGAGGCTTTAAGGCAGCCGAAACGGTCTGCGATGTCTCCTCTTTCACCACCGACCGCCATAGCATCGATGCTGATCGTGCGGGGTGCTATGCACGTATTTTCACCTGCCTCCCTGATCTTTTGGAGCAGCGAGCTCGCCTGGGCAAATGGGGTCTCCACTCTCCACTCGAGTAGTGCGATTGTCTTTCCTTTGAATCGCACTAAACGGCACTTGTGAGCGGCTATCTCCACCTGCTGCAGCGCGGCGTACTTGCTTCCTTTGATGCTCGTTTTTGATGTGCTCCCGTTGATCAGGGCAGCTAGGCCTGGTGAAATTGTGATTCGGGCTCCAGTGCGGCTTGAAGCAATGCAGAAACTTATACCCAGCGTCTCTGATTCCCTATTCATGAACAGGGCGACCCCTCGGAGTCTGATACCGGGGACTCCGTCTCCTCCGCATACCAGGAATTGTGTTACTGGCATGTCGGTTGGGATCGTCTGTTGGTTTATCCCTGTTGTTACTACCGCTAGCGCTGTTACTGGTGCTGGTTGTGTGTTTATTCTTTGCTGTGTAATTGAAGGTGACGGGTTTTGTGTAATTGGTGTTGGTGTTGTGTTTGTACTTTGCCGTGTAGTTGTGGGTAATGGGTGTTGTGTATTTAGTGTAGGTGTTGTGTTTGTGGTGGGGGTACGAGTAGATGGTAGCCGGACTCGACTTTGTGCGGGGGCGTCCGATTTGTTCGGCCCCGCTGCAGTTACGGCAACTCTACTCGCGAATGCTAAGAATGGGGTCCTCGAAGCTGGCTTCTCCATGAAGTTGTGGAGTGAGGATTGACTTAACTGGAGGCCTGTTTCCCGCTCCAGTTCCATTCTTTCAAGGCAAAACCTTGGGCATTCGAAGAGAAGGTGCCAGACTGTTTCCTCGCAGCTCTGGTCGCAGACGCACGAGGGACTGTCCTTGAGGTGGAAGCGGTGGAGGTATGCTGCGAAGCCTCCGTGTCCCGTCAAGATTTGAGTATGGGCCGGTGTTAGGGCTGTGTCCCTGAGGATTCTTTTTGCCGCTAGGACGTCTGGAAAGAATACTTTTGTTACCGCCCCTGTACTCGAGGACTCGTACCTCACTTGCCACTTCTTTACAGTCCCCTCCCGTATCTTCCTTCTCACGTATGATACGGGGACTTTGTCGTAGTCCGCTGTCTCCTTTGTTAGGGCCGCCTCCTTTGCCAGCACATCTGCTCTCTCATTCCCGACAGTTCCAACGTGGGCCTTGAGCCAGAACAGCCTCACTTTTCTGCCCTCCTCTCTGATTTCACGGATGAAACTCTTTATTTGGAGTGCCAGGTGGTGAGTAACAGACGGTCTCCTCAGCAGGTCTAGCGACGACCTTGAGTCGCTCAGTATGCTTATGGAGGCCGCCTTAGATTCTCTTGCCAATCTGACAGCTCGGAAGAGTGCATACATTTCAGATTGGAAGACAGTGTTGTAAGGCTCCAAGCCAAAAGTGCTGGACATGGACTCCTTTCCTCCTTCCCACCAAGTTAGGGCAGCTCCAACTTTCCCCTCTATCTTGCTGCCGTCGGTGTAGATTTGGGGGCCGGTAACATGGTGAGTCTGTAAGGTTTCGGGATTCCAGTCTTCTAGGCGTGCATACTCGGTTGTTGTAAGTCGCGCTGGATGAGGCTGATTTAAATAATTTATGTTCCGTTCCAGCTCGCGGCCCGGTGGTAGGAACTCTCGGGAATGGCCCTTCTTGATCTTGTAAAGGGTCGCCGCCTCAATCACCCGGAGGTCTAGTGGGAGTTGGCCTGACAGAACCAGTGCCGATGTCAGAGACACCGTGCGGTATGCCTTGCAGATCTTCTGTACGAAACCCCGCTGCAGCGAATCAAACTGGTTTCGTGTCATCAGTTTTTCAGCTGCCGGGGCCCACGCACTCGCTGCATACATCACGATAGGCTCTATCACCGACACATAAATCGTCCTAATTATCTCCCTATTGAGACCCCACGTCACCTTCGCTGCACACGCGAGTTGCTTATAGATGTCCGCAGCCTTTTTACAGGTTGCGGATACGTGTGCATTAAAAGTGAGTTTGGCGTCAATAATGAGACCTAGCAGCTTGATCTCTTGGACTAGGCCCAGCCTTGTGCCCGACATGTGCAGAACCGGGACGTCGTATTTCAGCTTTTTTGTTAACACCATCGCATTGGTCTTATGCGCGGCGAAACGCAGCTTATTTCGGGCGCCCCACTTCGACACTATGTCTAGCGTCTCATTGGCTTTCTGCTGCAAGGGACCGGTCTCGTGGTCTGAGAATACCAGGACGACGTCGTCTGCAAAAGCTTGGCAATATACCCCCATACTAGCCAATTTGTGAAGGAGCGAGTCTAGGATCAGGTTCCAGAACGTCGGACCGGCAATTGAGCCCTGAACGCATCCTTTGTTGGTTCCCTTCTCGCTAGTCGCTCTGGCGTAGTTGACCTTTACGTGGCGGTCTTTTAAGTAAGAGGCGACAAGAGTGTACAAATTTCTGGGACATTGTTTGGCCACCATCTGTTTTTTTAATGCAGGCCACCATGCGTTATCGAAGGCCCCCTCTATGTCCAATGACACCAAAAGCACTATCTTCTTTGCTTTGATTTCGGCACGTATGTGCCCCATTAGGTCATAGAGGGCGTCCTCGGTACCACGCTGTGGCATGAACCCGTACTGGCTTTTATGGAGTGTTGGATAGAAGTGCCACTGCAATCTGCCTACAAGGAGTTTTTCCACGATTTTTCCGAGGACAGATAGGAGACCTATTGGCCGGTACGACTTTGGACTAGTGTAGTCGTCCTTGCCTGGCTTGCGGAGGATGCACACGTGGGCGACCTTCCACTGCCTCGGAAAATGTGATAACGACAGACATCTGTTTGCTATCGCCAAGAACACTTCCCTATCGCAGTTTATTGCTGCTGTGCAGATGTCCGCCGTCAATCCATCGGGACCAGGGGCCTTCTTCGGATTTTGGTCTTGCAGGACCATATCCAGCTCTGTGGTCGTAAAGGGTGGATCGTCGGCGGACAGTTCTTGTGGATTTTCCTCCCTCGCAAGTTGTCTCAGTGCACTGTGGTACGGTCTTTCGCCATCTGTCGAGTCATCTGGGTAAAAGGTTTTTGCCAGTAGGTCCGCGGATTGCTGTGGGCTAAGAGTTTCCCCTGCGGTATTTCTCAGGAGGGTGTCATCCTGCCTTCTGGTTGTCTTCCTTAGTACCCTGTAGACGCCGTCCCACATGCTCTCTCGGTTTTGCCTAGTACAGAACTCCCTCCAGCTTGCAGTGGCAGCTTCCGTCGCTGCTGAGGTGTACTTATTCTTTGCCGTGACGTAAATTTTTATAGTGTCTTCCCGCCGGTGAGCGGCAGCGTTCCGAATCCGTCTCTTTTTCGTCATTGTGTCTTTCTTGAGACGGTCTAGAGTAGAATTCCACCAAGGGGGTTTTGTGCTGTGTTTTGGGGATCCCAGTTTTGGGATCGCCACGTCACACGAGCGGTGGATGGCGTTTAAATATTCTGTAAGGATTTTTTCCAGATCTTCTGGGCCCGGGGCGTTCGAGATCCTGGCCTTTGTTATTTCTTTTTCGGCCAGGTTGGTTTTGAAGTGCGTGCAGAACTCCGACCACTTTGCCTTCTTGGTATTATAGATGCGCGTCGAGACTGGCCTTAGGGGTTCCAAAGCTTTCTCTAAGCGCATCGAGAAGGTGATTGCATTGTGATCGGATGAGGTCAAACCTCTTTCTACTCGCCACTCCTCCATTTTTCCCAGCAGCGACAGACTGCATGCAGTTACATCTACTATGCTTGTGCACCACCTGTCGCCCCTGTAGATCTCGAAAGTCGGCGTGTGACCCGAGTTTAGGATCTGGAAATCCCGCTCGTGGAGAAAGGAACAGTACTCAGCCCCCCGATGGTTTTCGGAAACACTGCCCCACCATTGACTCCAGGCATTTACGTCACCTCCCACCAGGATGTTGTTTGTGTATAGTTTGTTTGTTGTGTGTTGTAATACGGAAAGGTATGGGTTTAATTCTTGGTCTCCCTCAAAGTAGACCGACAGCACTCCAAGACTAAGCCGGCCCACCTTCAACAGAACGGCCGCAATGTTCTCAGTTACAAGTTGGGGGTCATGAATGACCTCCAAACTGCTCCCGAAGATCACTATTGCCGCTTTCACTGGTTTTTGGCGGTTAAGGCTGCACTGGATAACTTGTGTGCCAGGACTTTGTTTCATTACACCTGTTCTTCCCACGTAAGGTTCTTGAACAAGTGCCACAGAGATTCCCTTAGCCTGAGCCGTCAGATGGAGTTCATCCGTGGCCAGCTTGGAGCGCTGGAGATTGACTTGGATGAATTTCAATCTTGCTGTCGATCTTTGTGAATGTTGAGGGGGACTTTGTTGGTGGTTTTCCTGCGGGTCGCCCTTAGCAATAGGAAACGCGCGACCGTGCTATCCCATCCCACTTTTGGCGTTCCTGGCAGTCTTCGCTAAACGCGGTGTGTGCCAGGTCGCTTCCTTTTTTCTGTGCCCCCTTGCAGTTTATACACGTGGGCTCCTTACCTTCGACTCTGTTCTGACAGTCCCTGCCATCATGTGCACCGCTGCAAAAGAAGCATGACTCCTTTGCCGCCCCGCATATGGACCTGTTGTGTGCGTATCCGAGGCACTTAGTGCACTGAACGAGTGGGGACTGATCTACAACAGAGCACCGCTTGATGCCCACGTGCACTCTCTGGGCTTGGGTGAAGATAAGCCACATTTTTGGTGAGATTTCCAACACCGGGTGGCACTCATGGGGATTTCTCGCGCGCTTCCTGAATCGCACCCTGGCCGTCTGTTCACCCACAGCGACGTCTTGCAGAAGATGTTTGTTCTGTGCTAATAGGAGATCGACGATCTCGCCATCACTGTAGCTGGACAGCACCCCCTTTACACAGACTAAGGGGTTTTGGGGCTTTGACTCCTGGACCTTGAGCCCTCCGTTTTTCTTGAACTGGTCCCTGACCAGATTCAAGTCGGCTTTGCTGGCGCACCTCAGGATTACCTTCTGATTTCGGGCCTTCCTGACGGCGTCCACCTTGGCTCCGGTCGTCTTGAGATCCAGGGCGGTCCTGATCCTCTCGATCACGTTGTCCCCAGTGTGTTTGGGATCCGTCGACGAGACGATCAGGGTGCGATTTGGCTGTAATTGGTTTGGCTTAGAGGGGGGTTTCGGTGTACTTGCTACCTGGGCAAAGGTTTTTGGGCCTTGTAGCTGTTGTGGCGGTCTTTCTACTTTGGCCAAGTCTGCTACCCCTTTCTCAATGTTTTGGAGGTGCTTCTTGACCTCCACGACCGCCAATTCTGCATCCAGGTTTGGACCTGCCATAACCTGAACGGGGGGTTCTTTATCCCGCAGGACTCGGATATCCGCCGAGACCAAGTCCAGCCTTTCCGCAATGGGTTTGAGGTGTTTATGAAAATCTTGGTTAGGTTAGGTTAGGTTAGGTTAGGTTAGGTTAGGTTAGGTTAGGTTAGGTTAGGTTAGGTTAGGTTAGGTTAGGTTAGGTTAGGTTAGGTTAGGTTAGGTTAGGTTAGGTTAGGTTAGGTTAGGTTAGGTTAGGTTAGGTTAGGTTAGGTTAGGTTAGGTTAGGTTAGGTTAGGTTAGGTTAGGTTAGGTTAGGTTAGGTTAGGTTAGGTTAGGTTAGGTTAGGTTAGGTTAGGTTAGGTTAGGTTAGGTTAGGTTAGGTTAGGTTAGGTTAGGTTAGGTTAGGTTTTTTTTTTTTTTTTTTTTTTTTTTTAGTTAGAGCAGGGTGGAAAATCCTCATGGACGCCGCGACTGTCCCACGAATAGGACAGTCGCGGCAGTGCCGGACTCTTACCGGCTAAAAACCACTCCTGCTCACTACTCAACGTATTCCCTGGATATTCTTCCAGGATTGAAGTACGGGAGGGAGAATTTTCTTACATTTTTATTTAGTCTATATCTATATCTACTTATGTATGAAAAAATTTCATCATTTTTACTATCTATTTCATATTAATCTAAAATGTTTGATATTATTTGTTCTTAACATCTCTATGTATTCTATTTACTTATTTCTACGTACTTTTACATTACTATTTGCATCTCACTTTAAATCTCTTTACTTGGACTGTTCTTAAACTTACTTTACATGGATGGGTTAGGGTTTTAAAAGGTTACTCTTACCTCTCTTTACTTTTTTTTTTTTTTTTTTTTTTTTTTTTTTTTTTTTTTTTTTTTTTTTTTTTTTTTTTTTTTCTTACTTTATATATTTTACTGCACTAAATCTACGTATACATCATTTAGCTAATTCTACAGTTTTGCTAATTTTTATATAAATTATTATATAATTTAACAAATGCTTATTTATCTACTTTTATTCCTATTGTTTACGATTTCACAAATGTGGATGCAGTAATTAATAAACTCATCGGTGCTTGACTTGCTGGTAAGTAAATCGCTTAGCTTATCGACAGTAATCTTTGTACCCAGTTGCTGCTCGAGGTCGAACCTTCGTGATGCGTGGGCGGGACAATCTACAAGGAGATGCATGACATCTTCGCTGGTATTAGGCTCACAGATGCATGATGGACTCTCCTTTAACTTGAAACGGTTCAGGTACTGGGAGAATCCACCATGCCCCGTGAGTATTTGGGTGAGTTTACCCTCAGGCTTGGCCTTGCGAACAAAGCGATAAGCCCCAATTGCATCGGGAAGGAAAACCTTTGTGACCGACGCCGTGTCCCCAGCCTTATAGCGACTGTTCCATGCTAACAAAGATGTTTGCCTTATAAGTCTTTTTACATGCGAAATGGGACACAGGTCGTAGTCCGGTTTCCTTTTCGATGCAAGAGCAGCTTGTTTGGCCAGATCGTCGGCGCGCTCGTTCCCGGGCAGGCCTGCGTGGGCCTTAACCCAGAATAAGGATACATCCTTGCCCTGGGACACGGCCTTCCGCAGGTTCTCCCTCGTCTCCACGGCCAGCGGGTGGAGAGACCAATGGTTAGCGACTGTCTCCAGTGCGGCTCTCGAATCGCTGTATAGACCAAAAGTCATCTCCCTCCGCTTGAGGATAACGCTCGTGGCTTTACATATGGCTAGGAGCTCCGCCTGGTAGACTGTGCAGTACCCGGACAGACTAAGCTTGAGGTTCTGAATTTCAGCCTCACTATTCCATAAGGATAGCGCGGCCCCAACCTTTCCCTCAATCTTGCTGCCGTCGGTGAAGATTCGCACCTGCTGCACATTGTACCTGTCCACAAGGCTTTGGTCCACCAGTTGAGTAATTTCCATCGCCATATGTTCTGCCGGATGAGGAGCTTCTGCAAACCTTACCAGACGCTCTGTCTCTCTATCTCCCAGGTCAGGCAGGGGTGACCCTCTTTTTGCCTCGTACAATGCGGCTGCTTCTTGTATTCTGAGGTCAAGAGGTAGTATCCCCGCCAACACCAGTGCTGAGTGTAGAGAAACTGTACGGTACGATTTGCAGAGCTTCTGAGCGAAACCTCTCTGGACCGTGTCGAGCAACTTGCGCACCCCGATCTTCCTGGCTGCAGGCGCCCACACCGCGGATGCGTACATTAATATTGGCTCTATTGTAGCCGTGTAAATGATTTTGACGATGTCTGTGTGCAAACCCCAGTCCACCTTTGCAGCTTTAGCCAGCTGCTTGTATATGTCTAAGGCTTTCCGGCTTTGTAGCGAGACGTGTTTATTGAAAGTCAGTCGATCGTCAATGGTCAGTCCTAAGATCTTGACATCTCGCGATATGCCAACGCTGACTCCTCCCATGTTCAGCAGTGGGGTGTCGTACTTGAGTTTCTTGGTCAGGACCATTGCGCAAGTTTTGTGCGGCGCAAACTTCAACTTATTTCTGACTCCCCACTGCCGAACGTAGGCGAGCGCCGCGTTTGCCTGCCTCGAGACGTCAAGTCCAGTGTCTCCGTCAAAGATCATGACTACGTCGTCAGCGAAAGCCTGCACATACACACCCATCCGTTCCAGTTCCCGCAGCAATGGGTCCAACAGAAGGTTCCACAGGATGGGACCACCGATTGACCCCTGCACGCAACCTTTGTTGGTGCTCCTAGTGCATTCTTCCCCAGCGAATCTTACACTGACTTTTCTGCAGGCGAGATAGCTATCCAGTAGCCTCCTGATATTTACCGGACACTTTTCCTCAGCCAGTCGCATTCTGATAGCCGGCCACCATGCGCTGTCGAAGGCCCCCTCTATATCCAATGACACTAGGGTTACCAGCTTTTTACGCTCAATCAAACCCTGGATTCGGTGTATCAGTGTATAGAGGGCGTCTTCGGTGCTCTTCTGGGGCATGAATCCAAACTGGCGAGTACTAATCCTCGGTATGATGTGCCATTTGATCCTTGCTACTGTCATCTTCTCCAGGACCTTTCCCAAAACCGGCAACAGACCGATGGGCCTGTAAGCTTTGGGGTTCGTATAATCGTCTTTGCCCGGCTTTCTCAGGACTACCACGGTTGCCTGCTTCCAGATGTCCGGAAAGTGACCTATCTCTAAGCACTTGTTGAAGAGGGCAAGCGATACGTCCAGGTCCTGGTAGATAGCTCTGCTGCAGATATCTGCTGTGAAGCCATCCGCTCCCGGGGCCTTCTTTGGGTTGAAACTTCCCACCGCGGTCTTTAGCTCCAGCAGTGTAAACGGTGGATCATGATTCTCATCATGCTTCCACTCGTTTACCCGCTCTGCCGCTTCTCTGGTGCGGCGATGATCTTCGTCGTCAGTTTCCTCCAGGTCTTGTGGGTAGAATGTCTCCGCTAGTAAGTTCGCTGACTCTTTTGGGTTTAGATACGCACCTTCTTTGGTTAAGGTCAAGTCTTCTTGTCTCCTGGTGGTCCTACGGATTATACGGTATATACCGTCCCACACTCCCTCTCTGTCCTGTCTTCTACAGAACTCCTTCCAACTGTCTGTTTGGGCTTTCTTGGCTTGGCACTCATATTTTTCTTTCTTTTTCAGGTACTCAGCTACCACTATTTCTTTGCGGTACGGTGCCGCGTTTTTGATCTTGCGCCTGAAGGTAGTGGCAACTTTCTTTAGCCTTGCGAGCTCTTCATTCCACCATGGGACCTTGAGTACCTCCGTACTCTTTTTTATGGGCATGCTGGCTTGGCATGCGGCTGTAATAATTTTCGTAAAATTTGTTACAACTTTCTCTAATTCTTGTTTTGACTCGATATTGCCTATTGAATTTACATTTATATTGTTGTCCGAATAATGGTCCGAGATCATGTTGTTAAAAATGTTCCAATTTGCCTTCTTTGTGTTATATAGCCTCGTCGTTCTTTGAACTCTTAGGCCTCTACTCCTGCGGAGATTTATATCGAGTAGGATAGCGTTGTGGTCCGAGCTCGTCATCTCCTGGTCTACCCTCCAGTTGTCTACTAGATCTAGTAGATCTTCCGTACAGGCTGTTATATCTACAAAGCTGGTGTACGTCTTATTACCTCTCACGGTGTCGAAAGTAGGCGTATCACCTCTATTGAGTACCTGCAATCCAGACTCTTCCAGGGTACCGGACATCTCAACTCCCCTGTGGTCTTCTATGGTGCTGCCCCACCAGGTGCTCTTGGCGTTGCAATCGCCTCCTATCAGCAGTCCTCTTGAGCCCAGCTCCTCTCTGATCTTTCTGATCTGATCCAGGTATGGCCCTATAGGTTGGTCTGGCTCGAAATAGAAAGAAACCGCCGCGATTTCCCAAGCGCAGGTTCGGATCCTCAGAACAACGATATTGTTGGTCGTGAGTTTCGGGCACTGGGTGACGTCAAGATCGTCGTCAAAGACAACGATAGCCGCTTTCACCGTCCCGTCTCCTACTGCTGAGCATTGGAAAACTCTCGCCCCACGGTAGTCTTTCATCCTCCCCATTCCACCCACATAAGGTTCCTGGACCAAAGCGAATGCGAGTTTTCGCTTGCTGGCCTCAATCATGAGTTCCGTGGTTGCCAGCTCTTTCCTCTGGAGGTTCGCCTGGGCTACTGCATATCTTCTGGTGGGGTTGCCTGCCCTGGAGCGACTAGTGACCACCTTAGCAATACGCTACTTTAGCTCTTGCCAGTGCCTCCCACCTCCTACGCACCGGGCAGTCAGAGCTAAAGGCGTTATGCTCGACGTTATCTGTTTTGGTGGCTATGCAGTTGCAGCAAGTCGGTGGCGCTGCTGCCAGATAATCCGCGCATTCCGCTCTAACGTGCGGTCCGCCGCAATGGCTGCATTTTGGGAGAGTGTCTTTGCAAAACCGCCTTCCGTGTCCGTAGGACAGACACATAGAGCACTGCACTAACGGGGACTGATCTGCAACCCGTACTCTTTGCATGTCAATATGCACAGCTCCTCTGTCCATTAAGCGATTGTAGAGTTGCGGGGACACTCTCAGTGCTATGTGGGTCGTGAGCGGGTTTCTGGCCCGTCTTCGGAATTTCACGTCCACCCGGTCATCCTTCTTGTCAAGGCCACGAAACACCTCCCCGTTCTGGTTCCTCAGTGCCATCAAAACGTCCTCGTTGCTATTGAACGATAGGACGTCTTTGAAGACCAGCATGGGATCCTGGTTTTTCATCTCCTCAACAACAAGGTGACCATCTGCGCTCTTCAGTCGCTCCTTTATTTTATTCCTGTCTTCTTCCGTACTACATCCTATGATCACCCTTCTGTCCTTGACCTTCCTGACCCTTTCTACCGTCACCCATCCGTCTTTCGCGTTCACGGCTTTTCTTACTTCACTCATCACCTGATCGCCACTGTGGCTCTCGTCTTTCGAAGTTATAACGATGGAGTGTAAAGCGCTCCTCTCGGTCGCGTGCCTTCTTGACTGCACTGCTGCCACGTTTGCGTAAGTTGGTGAAGCTGCCTGTGACGCAATAGTTTCTCTAAGGGAGATCATTTCCCTTTGAGTTTGATCTATTTTTTCTCCTTGTTCTTTCAACATTCTTTTTAACTCTTCCCCGTCCTCCTTTCCCATTGTTATCACCCGTTCTCCCGTTTCTCTAACTTGGCTCCCTTTATCCTCACAGTTGGTGCAACTGCTTTTTAATTTATTTGCCTCAGTTCCTGTTTCGGTTGCACTGTCCTTTATTAACTGATACAAAGCCTCCACCGCCAGAGTGATGCCAGCCTTGATGTCTGACCTCAGGTTGCGCGACTCGCCTAAATGAGTCTTCGCTCTCTGAAGCCAGAGTCTGCCCTCTTTCACTCTGTCGGTGGGAGCCACCAGCCTTGGCGACCCACCTGTAGCCTCCACGGAGCCTCGTCGTTTGTCAGACTTTTCAGAGGGCAACATGGTCTTCTGATTAGGCCTTGAGGGGGCCGTCGGAATCTGCGTCAGCTTTTTAGGCGAGACAATGAAAGTGGCAGAGGTGGTTGGTTTAGATCCATCACCCTTGCCGTTTTCCCACTCCCCAATACTCCTACGAACGCTGGGAGTCTGTGTCGACTTCTTAGGTGAGGGTCTTGCCCTCTCCGACTCATTAAGAAGGTTAGCAGTACAAGTCTCTGTCACCTCGGTCATCATTTTGCGAGGTGAGTGTGCAAGAGGCATGTTCAAGGAAAGTTCAGTCAGTCGGTAACGTCAATCAGTAAAAATAAAATGAAGTCGTAAAACACCGGTTGGTGCTTGAGTATCCCTGTATAGGGGGGATAGTCTGAGTAAGTCAGTAAGTGTTTTTATATCCCTGTAAAGGGGGGATAGCGTCTTTAGTCACAAACACGGGAGTGCACACAAACGTATTTACATTCCTAATTTTGAAGTCAATAAACCCCAAGTCCTATGTAGTTTTGTATAATTTGTATAATATAGGTATATCTAAGTAGTTGTCTCTAATTTATTTTTCTTTTCAGGTCCAGGAGTTAGCGATTATTGCAGTCTGCACAGTCAACAGTCGACCGTGGTCTAGGTAAGTAACCTTATAAATTTTTGCTTTGCTCTATGTAGAGCTAGGCGGTCATAAACCAGTTAAGCGGCACCAGACGGGCCCACCCAGTCCTAATCAGTAAAATTCCTGAAAAAGCTTTTTGCTCTATGTAGAGTCACCACCTCCTGTACCCTCTGTACTAATAGCTCTTTTCGAGCTGATAACTTCAGACAAAACCCAGTCTCGCCAGGACAAGTAGGAGCGGAGATATACCGGTTTAAAACTTTTCAAGATGGTGGCCAATATAGCCGACCAAACTTTGAGAATTCCCAGCTCCGCTATCCTTCGCCCTAGAGAGACGCGGCTTCGGCCAGAGCAATCCTCGCCACCAGCTCTATCAATATATCTGCGTGACTCTACAAAAATAGAGTCACTCTCCAATTTCAATAATGTCTACTCTATTAGATAGAGCCGGTCCGTCCGAAGCTAATAGTGGTAACGCGGTCCTTCTACGACAAATCTGTCAGGAGATACGGTCGTTTTACTAAAAACAAGATGGCGAACCAAGATGGCGGCCGTAGTTTCAATCCTTTATATCTCCCGATCTACCGGTCGCAGAAGAGAGTGCGAGGGCTCGCTGCACTCGGTTTGCCAAGATCTTTAATATGGTGTCTACGGATAATTTATGTAGAGTTTAAAATTTTATATAGGAACTCTACCCAAATAAAGTCCTTCTTGAAGAATTCGAGCCCAGCTGTGCAACTCACTGACGCTCCCTCTTCCGTCAGTTTCTCACCCCAGAACTCTATCTTTCTCTCTGCTCTATGTAGAGAAGAGAGATGTAAGCAAAAAATATAGAGCTCGGTACTCTACAGTATTTGAAAAAAAAACCCCGACAAAATTGGCCTAATGGTTACCGAGATAATGAATTTTGAAATTTTTTCTGAATTTGAGTTTACGTAATTTGAAACCGAAAATGACCCCCCCGAATTTTGAAGCTAGATTTTTTAAATTCAAAACACTGACAGATTTTGGCTAAAAAATAGTCGCTGCGGTGAGAAGATTCAAACAGCACCCTTATTTCCTAAGAAACTACCCCTTGAATTTCAACAATTTTGGGTTTCCCTCTGTCCCAAAATAAATAAATAGGTCCTTAGATATAAAACATAAAAATCTAAAAATACCTGAACGATATTCTTTACTAAATTTCCTTTCTCCTAGCTTTTTATTTTTAAGAAATATTAATATTTAAGTATAGAAATCGGATTTTGAAATAAATTTTGTGAAATTTTACGGGTTTTTATGAATTTTCCTTATTTATAAACCATTTCAAAATGAAATTTTTGTATGTTATAGGATCTACCACTGCTGATTTAACTGCAATTATTCCGGAAACCAGGCGGTTCTTATTCTATGTTTTAGATGCAGATAACAGTTGGGGTAGTTTTTACCTATTTTCACGGGAATTTTAATAACTTACGTCCTACAAGAGTCGCAAAGTTCTGATTTTTTGTAAATGATAGAAGAATAAATAGGCTACCTCACACAATTAATTATTTCCTCGCGAAGACATAGATACAAAAAATAGGACTGTCACAAAATATAAAATTGACTTTTCAAGTCCAAAAACACCCTTTAAAAATCGGGTCTTATGAAATAAAAAATTTTAAAAATTAAGATATACTTAAAATTATGTTTTTACCCACACGAAATTTTTTCAGATTTTTCGGGAGCGTTTTTCACGGTTTTCAAAATTTGCTCAAAATTTTACAGTGCTATATCACGAAAACTACTTAACCGAAAAATCTGAAATTTTCTGGGGATGTTAAGCTAACATAGAATTAAGCTTCAAGATAATAAAAAATGTAGGTCGTCGCGATGATAACGGATCTAGGGCTGTCACAAATTTTGAGTATTTTTAAAAGTCAATAACTCGAAACGAACTTAACTTTCAGAAGTCCTGAAAATGCCACCCGGCCGCATCCGATGTTCTCCTGGCTGATGTGCATACAGCTACTCGAAAATCTAAGCTGTTCTAGTACCATGTGGCCATGTGGTTTTCGGAAAAACCGCCGTATTTCCGGCGTTTCCTTTCGGAAAAAACCAAAAGTGCCGTCAATCAACGCGTCGTATCAAGACGCGTACACGTACATTCAAAAAAGTATATGGTCTCGCGACAAAACGGAAGTTATCCACGAAAAACCGTCTAAAATATGCACTTTTTGAGGTTAAAACTGGGTCACTTTCTCCAAACTTTCACGAATCGGTCAGAAAACACTGTTCCGGATAGCGCGAGTTGAGAAAAGCACAATGACACTTTTCCCGACTTTCTAGCGTGATTTTTGCCAAAATTACGATTTTTCGAGCGCGGAGCGAGTAAAAAATGATCCGTTCGCGGCGAGGGGTACCGTGCGACTGGTTAGGTTAGGTTAGGTTAGGTTAGGTTAGGTTAGGTTAGGTTAGGTTAGGTTAGGTTAGGTTAGGTTAGGTTAGGTTAGGTTAGGTTAGGTTAGGTTAGGTTAGGTTAGGTTAGGTTAGGTTAGGTTAGGTTAGGTTAGGTTAGGTTAGGTTAGGTTAGGTTAGGTTAGGTTAGGTTAGGTTAGGTTAGGTTTTTTTTTTTTTTTTTTTTTTTTTTTTTTTTTTTTTTTTTTTTTTTTTTTTTTTTACTCTACCTCTGACTTTATCAGAGCCTATTTCTAGCTACGTCTCTTTCATACCAGTTCTCGCTAGCTTGCCTCTCGCACTTTTATTCCTCATACTTTGTCTTTCTTTCATCCTTCCTCATTCATTTCTGTTTTGGGTGGGGCTCCCATTTTACTAACTATATCTTTCCTGACTACTCTATTTAGCTGCCCATACATTGTTGCTTTCTTAATATCCAGGGGTAAATGATTTATGCAACACCAGTTTTTTATTTCTCTGCAGGTTTTACAGGTTTGGGGTTATTACTTTACTTTTTATTTAAATTCATATTATTTCTACTTATTTTCTAGTTCTTACACTATGACAATTTATTATTGTAACTTTTATTGTTTATTTATCTATTTCTATTTCTATTACACACATTTTTTCTTTTACTGGTTCTATTTACAACAACTGTCATATACATATTTATACCTTCAGGGATAATGGTACATAGCTTAATCTAAATATAGTTTTGCCACTCTTACATACTATTACATTTTTACTTATATTGTTAATGTTCTTATTTCTATTTATTTGCTAGGTTTTAACATTTCTTAAGTTCTATGTAATCCTACTACTTTAATCTTTACTATTTAATTTAATACTTAAAACTATATGCACTACTTTTATATAACTAAATATACAGCAGTTGCATACTTTATCGATCGCTTTTATTTCTTTTTACGACTCCTTGTACTATTTTGAGACAGTAGTTTAAGAACTTAGTTCTGTTTTTACCCAACATTATTTGCCCTATATTATCTATAGTTAAATCTATGTCCATTTCTTGTTCTATCTCGTTTCGCTCGTACGAATACACAGGACAGCGAAGCAGCAGGTGTGGCACCGACTCCGACATGTTCGGGTCGCAGATGCACGATGGACTCCCCTTACACTTGAACCTATTCAAGTATTCTGAGAATCCACCGTGCCCCGTCAGGACCTGGGTCAGATACCCCTCAAACTGTAGCTTTCCGACAATCCTGTACGCTGCCGTCGCATCCGGGAAAAACATTTTAGTGATTGACGCAGTGGTGCCGGTTTTATATCTATTGTTCCATTCGTCAAGCGTTTCTGTACGAATGCAACGCTTGACGAATGAGACAGGACACAGATCATAATCCGGTCTCCTTTTACTCAATGTGGCGGCCTCTTTTGCCAGCTGATCCACTCTTTCGTTGCCCTCAATCCCCGCATGAGCTTTGATCCAGAACAAGTTTACTACCTTGTTCTGGAGAGAAACAGCTGCAAGGTTTTCTCTTGCTTCAACTGCTAGGGGGTGAAGGCAACTGTGGTTTTTCACTGTCATGAGGGCCGCCATTGAGTCGCTGTAAACACCAAAAGTAGCCGCCGAGCTTCTCCGGATTTCCCCTGTTGCCCTACATATCGCCAAGAGCTCCGCCTGGTAGACCGAGCAATAGTCCGGTAGCGCCAGCTTGAGGGCACGTGTTTCGGTCTGGCTGTTCCAAAAGGACAGCGCAGCACCAACACGCCCCCCAATTTTGCTCCCGTCGGTGAAGATTCTCACCTCCGGTTTGGCGCTGGCGTCGACCTGCTCCTGGTCCACCAGGCTTCCGAACTCCAGTTCGATACGCGTGGCAGGGTGAGGGGATTTCAACGCGGACATAGGCCGCTCCATCTCCCTATCCCTCAATATTGGCAGCGACACTCCCCTCTTAGCCTCATATAATGAGGCCGCCTCACGAGCTCGGAGATCTAGGGGAAGCATCCCTGCCAACAGAAGTACCGAGTTGAGGGAGACGGTGCGATATGCTTTGCATATTTTTTGCGCTATTCCGCGTTGCACGACGCCCAACTGTTTTATAATCCCCAGTTTACTAGCCGCTGGAGCCCATACGCTGGCAGCGTACAGGATGATCGGCTCTACTGTAGCTACATAAATTATCCTGACTACTTCAGGATTTAGTCCCCAACTAATCCTAGCTGCCCTGCATAACTGTTTATGCACACTGATGGCTTTTTTGCAGACATTTTTGACGTGTGTGTTAAACGTCAACTTGTCGTCGACGGTGACACCCAAGATCTTGACTTCTTTTGACATGGCTATTTCTACCCCGCCCATGCTCAGTCGTGGGGTGTCGTATTTGAGTCTCCTTGTTATGGTCATCGCATTAGTCTTGTGCGGCGCAAATTTTAATTTGTTATCGACACCCCACGCCTGAACACGATCAAGGGCAGCATTTGCCTTTTGCTCTATTTCAACTGCTGTGTCACCGTCGAAGACAAGGACCACGTCGTCTGCAAATGCCTGCGCATAAACGCCGTTCTCTGTCAGGTCTTTGAGGAGGGGATCCAGTAGGAGATTCCAGAAATTAGGGCCCCCGATGGAGCCTTGTACGCAGCCTTTACTCGTCGCCTTGGAGTATTCTTCTCCCGCATACCTGACCCTGACCCTTCTGTCACTCAAGTAGCTGTCGATGACCCTCCTCAAGTTGAGAGGACACTTTTCCTCTGCCAGTCGGACCCTTATAGCTGGCCACCAAGCGCTGTCGAAGGCTCCCTCTATGTCTAACGAAATTAGTACAACTATCTTTTTAAGGTTTAGTTTTCCTTTTATGTGTTGCATGAGATCATAGAGGGAGTCTTCGGTGCTTTTTTGGGGCATGAATCCGTACTGGCGAGTACTCATCCTTGGTACAATGTAAAACTTGAGGCGGGCCACCAACATCTTCTCGAATATCTTGCCTAGTACTGGTAAGAGGCCTATGGGCCTATATGATTTTGGGGTGGTGTAGTCTATTTTCCCAGGTTTCCTTAGCACCACCACCGTGGCCTCTTTCCAGCACTTCGGGAAATAACCATACTTAAGGCACTGATTCAAAAGGGCCAGGAAGGCATCGGGTTCCCCTCCTATGGCTTGGCTGCATATGTCGGCTGTGAGGCCATCTAATCCCGGAGCTTTTTTGGGGTTGAAAGACTCGCAAGCAGTTTTGAGCTCAGTCCGTGTGAAAGGTGGATCTTGAGAGCCTTCTTGTTCTTC